>CM060562.1:95849289-105849289 GCA_030625065.1 Alectoris magna | reverse complement strand
AAAATCAGTAATAAATGAAGTTATTTTCTAATAATCTCTAATTGCTACAGAACTACCAATTAATTTACTTCTAAAACAGCAGTCTTAATCCATAGCCTAAGAAGGTTCTTAATATTAACAGGGAAAAAATGTTCTTATGAAGCCTTTCATTCGTCTGATGTAAGGTGGAGTGACACTAAAGAAAACCGGAGATGTTCTTCAGGGAAATTTTTAGAATTAAGATAAAGCAATAGCAAGTATTATTTTTTGGTTCAAGTGAAAAGTCAAGTTAACCACAGGAAGGGAAATAGCAGGAGCTGTCAGAAACTACTAATATTCTGAAGTTTAGGGATAATCCTCTAATGACCCTTGTAAGTATAAAGGTAGTAAAAAAAGAAACTTTAATACAAAACAAAAATGAGAGTTAACCCAGAGATTCAAAGGAACAGCCACTAAAGGGGTTCTGAATTTATACAGAGAAATTCCAAGAGATGCTGGATCTTCCTCTCAGATGTAGAAAGATCTAAAGGTCTTTAAGGCTGTATGATAAAACCTCTTTGTGAAGATGAAAGAAGTGTTCTTTATATTACATTTTGGTTTGTACATGCATCATCATGGGCCATGCTGTGAAGCTGAGAGCTTTCTGAAACCCCACCACACTTTCAAATGACTGCTTCGAGTTTTAATGAACTGGGTGGACTTTCAAAATTTGTTTATTATCCATTTGCCTCAAATAACTTGGGACTAACAAATCACAAGCCAAGCTTGCAGACTTTTTATCTATCACCAGCACTAGCCCAGGGGAAGCAAGAGAATGTCTTTGAACAAGGATTGATAAGATGTCTATTGACTGAGGATAAAGCCGAGCCATGCTGAGAAAGCAAAGCAGTTCATGGTGATTTTGTACAGCTAATGTCTGATTGGCGAGAAGGCGCTTCTGAAACATTCTAAAATTAAATCTGTCTCAGTGGCATAGATGGATGCAAAACACTATTAAACACAAGACCCAGGCAAAGCAGTGTACCCCTATAACGTTTTCTATAAAAGAAAGCAGAGAGCAAATACACGAATGGCTGGCCTTAGGTCAAATTTATTCTGCCTACAAGCCCTGGATTTCTATGATAAGTAATGTAACAAGATTGAACTGGGATCACCAAGTTGTTTTCACTCAACATTTCTGCTCTAGAGTACTCGTGCACTCTAAAGCTACAAAGCTCTGACAAGTTGAGTATTTACTTTATTGAATTTTCAATTTTCTGAACACACAGTGTTGCCATCTACATACTGGAATTTTATTTCCGCTGGTGCTGGCAAACAGGAAGAGGCCGGGTGTCATTTCTGCTTTTAGGAGATCGATTGGTACTAGAAGATAAAAGACAAACTGAAAGAACCTCGCATTCAGGAGTTGCTCTGTAGCTGGAACATGTGCGACTTCCTGACTTCAGGCTGTCAGTAACTCCTTAACTAAGAGAAAACTGAGTGTGACACAGACACGGAACAGACTTAACTTCAGGAATGTCACATTTAAGATCGTAACTCATTTAACTCCTGGAAACAAAGAAAGCCCAAAGGAGCAAAGCCCTGGCAGTGGTCAATGAAAATAGGTGTCGAGGACTAGAAGAGACATTTTACTAACTTTTCAAAGATAACGCACCAAGGACTTTTTATAAAGTCTAATAAAACATTCATGAAAAAAAAATCAAATGATGTTATGATGCATGCAGATTTTCTCGTAGAAAAATCCCTCCATCCTATTTTCTCCATCCTGCTTCCCCAAAGATGGTGCCTCAGTACTGTCAGCAGCCCCAGAGCTGGGGAAGGAGGAGAAGACTAAGCATGGGGCTTTTCCCTCATGGGGCACTGAAGGACATGCTGCACTGGATGAGGCTACCAGGACTACCGGCCCCCTCAGCCGTGGGGATAAATCTTGCTATGCATGTGACAGTGACTCACGTGTCCAGCTTGGGTTCGACTACGTGGCTTGTAAGGAAAATGAAAAACAGCCTCAGCCATCTGTCTGCTTTAGAAAATGAAAAAATAAGACAAATGAGACAGGTAGGAGTAAGCAAGCCAAGTCAGTCCCCATTCCGGCCTTTTATTGCCAGGTTTATTGCCTTGGTATTTCGTGAAATGCTTTTGAAAGTGGTGTACTTTAAAGTTTAGCAAAATAAAAATGCTAATCAATAGTCTCTCTATAGGAGCAACTACCTTATGCCAATTAAAGCGCCTCAGAGAAAAAGAGACTTCTAAAAACCAATTTTATATCTTACAGTGGGTTTCGGGTGGGAGAGGGACTGAAATCCAATTTCCCCTAAGGGAAGATTAGCGAAACACGATTTAACAGCAAGGTCTGCATGTAAAAGGATGTGGCTAATATGCCTGTCTAGCTGCCATGTTGTAAGCCAAGCTAGCGGCATTATAGAATCTATTAGGGCGTCACACACAAATGTTACGGTTTGATCAATTCCCACTGCTGGCACTGTTTTTTTTCAGTTTCGAAAGCAGGGGAAAAAAAAAAGAAATCCTTACATGAAATAACATGCCATTGCAATGTTAGAGTGACTGCTTCTGTTGCGCTTAAAACTACCAAAGAGAGATGTTTGGAGAATTCTGGCTACTGAAAGGGATGACAAAATCCGTTCTTTTATACGATATGAATAGTGCAATGTAGTTTGCAAGCACAGTGACAATTTACTAGATGCCTCAAAAAATGAAGCCATGAGATAGTGTCTGTGACGAACAGCGTGCAACCGATGCCACAACAAGGATGCAACGAATGAGGGCTGTATAAAAACTGGTTTGAAAAGAGAAGCAGAAAAGCTGGATGTGTGAACTGTACAAAATTGTGCACGCACCAGAGTCTAAAAATAAAACAAGTTAAGTCTGCCATGCCTCCCTCTGGCGGTTACTTCACAAAAACGATGGCGGTCAGTCAACACTCATTTATTTAGCTTGGGCAAAGAGCCAGGATTTGAAGTGAAAGGTTCAGCTTCTCTACTGGCAGATGATATTATAGAGGATGTTGTCCATCTGATGCTGTCTGTATGGGGGCTGAAGGCACAGCACGTTGCTGTTCCTGGTCGTAATGTGTCAGAAGATTTGATGGAAAGCATCCTAGAGATCCTGTGAAGTGCGGGGTCATAAGAAGAATTTGCAATAAAAAAGCTAAATTGCTGTTATGGTGAGTATAGGAAGAAATAAAAAAAAACTCCCTAACAAACCTTACCAAAAGACCATCACCACCACCAGAAAAACCAACAACAACCAACAAACTTACGAAAGCACGGAGAGGAAGACAGTGCATGTACTTGGAACTCATGAATAGGATTTTGTAAGCCTGGATTCCCTGAGGATACATCTACACCAGGAACTTCAACACTGATACAACACTCTTCTGCTCCAGAACTCAGCTGTCTCACTGCTGAAATGCCATTCCCATGGTTTTGTTTTGGGCCAAATAACATTATCCCAAGAGGACAGGGGCCTCTCTCAATGGGCTATTTACACACAGGCAGAATCTTTGAGAGGTTAGCACAAAGGATGTGGGCTGTTCTGTGCCAGCTAGATCTCTGTACCAGGCAGTCATTTCAGATATACTTAGTTTACCAGCAGAGACATGGTCTGAGAGGTTTAATGCAGCCAATACATCCAGACAGTGCCGAGTTCAGAACCAGATGTACCAGATTCTCATATGGGAACAAGGGATGTCTAACAAGCTTGCATGCACGCCAGAAGACTGTGTCTACGAGATTGTGTTCTGGACAAAAGACCCAAGAAAAAAAAGTTCTCAGCATTTTCTTCTTCTCCCTAAGAACCTGATTTGCCAACAGAGAGCAAATGGGTCCTGGAGGGCAAGCTGTGCACGATTCAGAGAGCAGCCAAAGGGAAACTTTCAAAGAAGAGAGATTTTAAGTAGCTCTGTGACTAGTTGAAAGTTTTGCTTTTCCCCACCGAATTTTAATTTTAAGGAACTGTTCAAAAATTTAGGTTGGAAGGGACCTCTGGACTGTTCAAATAACTTCTAAGAGAAATACAGAAGCCCAAGCCTTGCATTTTGGAAGCAACGCTTGAAATCAGACATAACCACAAAGAACCTCTTCTCCTTTAACTATGAATAAGATGAATGGGGAGACCTGCAAGGCAGTGTGTAAGAAGCACCAGGCTATCAGCTCCACATCCAAAAGCCTGATCCCTATGCTAACCAGTTGCTAAAGTTTGCTCTACAATCAACAGAGCAGATGGCCAGCCCTGTAGAAATGCTTCTTTCTCCACTGATGACAGATTGAGACTGGGTGCTGCGCTATTCAGGGGCTAGAAGTGTATGTGCAAAAGCAGGACCAGCACTTAGAAACAGATTCAAGAACCTAATCATCATTTTCCCTGCTGTAGTTGAAGTGGTTGAAGTCTTGTGTAACAGAGTGGAGCCTGGCTCTGTAAATGCTGTTGACCAGGTATGGCACTTCAGGAAGGACACAGTCACACTGATTTTGGTGACAAGCACAACTCTGGCTGCCAGAGCAAAAGGCACTCAGAAATCACAGCCTGCTTGGGGCAGTGACCTTTCACTTCTTCGTTTCTTGTTCTAAATGTTATCTGTAAAGTGCCTGTATGTAAATAAAAATGACGTAACAGTAATGCAGTGGAATAGCTGTATAAAGTAAACAAAGGTAATGCCCAGGCTAGGTGTAAATTTCTGGTGAAGGTTGTAATTCTGAAGGCCCCTATAGGGATCGTTATATTGAATTTGTCTGAGTGGCTTCATAAGAAAGCTCCTATAATGCTACGATTAACTTCAGTCCCTGTTCCTTTCCTTACACCTGTTTGATTACATATACCAGTCAGTGTTGTTCGTTGGGCCTCTGAGCTTATGCTGGAGGAAATGGAAAAACAATAACAATATCAAACTTAAAAGCCAACTGCTTGACCGTCATCCAGGCTTGCATCCAAAATATCGAAAGATTAAAAATACTTTTAAAAACGTCTTCTCTCAGACAAACTTGGGCAGAGCTAACGAAAAGACAGTCTGACCAAATTGGAAGTATTTTACACATTCTGGGAACCAAGCTGATGAATCAAGCTTGCAAAAGCCAACGAGCCTCAACGTGGCTTATTTCAGCTTCCAAGCAGACACATGCAGTCACATCCGACTTTGGAGAAACAACAAACCAGAGATCACCACTGTTTGCATATGGCAGTGCCTCGAGGATCAGACGCCCGCTGTGGGAACTGCTGTCAGGACATGCGGTAGGAAGGGGCCCCCTCCTCCCAGCATTTGTGATTTATTGGCCCAAACTCGTAGCAGATGCTGAGGTTGTGAATGCAGAGCACGATGCCTGTTCAGCACTGCCCATTTCAGGGCCTGGGTTATGCTCGGCAGCAAACTCAAAATGTAGTGAATGAGATAAGTGTAAAGTGAGACGGCTGCTATCTATTAACACAAGGAATCTTCTTTACATCTAAGCGTTGTCCTTGAGATGGAAAGACCGAGCTCTGGATGCTCTTTTCATTATATGGCCAAGAGGTAATTCACGAAACCCTACTTCAGTAGCTGGAGGAAGAAGGGATCTGAGGGTGCTGTGATGGCCCTGTCACCTGCAGGTCCTCTGTGCTACAGCCAACCCCATGCTACCTTTAAGACCATTCTCTCTATTCCTTCCCCGTGCACATCATTTCACACCTAGTCTGTTTTATTTTTTTTCCTTTTATGTCTCCTGTCTAATTGATTCCAAGCTTGGTCAGTTCCATAATTAATTTATGTGCATGAGATCACCACCACGATGGGCTCAGCTGGTGTGCAGGAGAAAGGGTGGGAGGCAAGGGGAGCCTGCTGGCCACGTGTCTTCCTGGGATAGGGACACGAGCCCAGGGCCAGAGGTTGGGGCACACCTGGGTGCCACCAGCCCATCTCTTGTGGATGTGTGCAGCAGGAGAATGAAGCAACACAGGAGTCTTTCTTCTTCCCCATTCTTTCCTCTTACCTTCTTTTGTGTTTGTCTGAAGAACAGGAATAATCTTTCAATCTGTAGCTGAGCTTCCTCAGCTCTGCATTGTTCTCTTTGCCTGCAAGGATGTCTGGCACCACCTGAAAGGTGACTAAGCAAAGTGTTTTGCTTTTTTGTTCCTTTTTAGCAGTCCTCCAGCTAAAGCAAAAGGAACGCTTAGACTCTTCAGTAAAGGGGTGATGTAAATGCCTGGGTGAAATTAAAGTACTGCAGATTATCAGAATGAAAAATATTATCTTTCAGGCTGTCCTTCCTTTTGCTTTACTCGCTGATCTCAGTAGAAGATTAGAGAAGGTTGAATGTCCTTTTCAAACTGCATCTGTGCTAAAGCAGCTGTTCATGCTTTTTTAAGCTGTTCATGGCATTTTCACTCTTAAAACTGCTACAAAGACTCAAATCAAACTAAGGGCAGAACATCTTGGGAAGTATACAAGAATCACAGGGAGACTAAGGGCCCTCATATGCTACTCCAAAACATTCCAGAAGACACTCAGTTAATAAAAAAAAAACTGTCTACCATTATCCAGGGCTGATGTAGTGTACAGCTGTAGGTGTAGTCACAGAGGATGTAAAAACCTCTGATTCCTGATCATCCCAGGCCATTTTCACCAAGGAATCTCACTGCAGCCAGATTCCTGTCCCCCTCTCCCCCCTTCCACTTGGATGTGGCATTCTCCTCTTCCTATATTTAACCACAGCTGCCAGCAGCTGCCGTGTTTCCCCCAGGAGACAGCTGTGTGAATTCTAAGAAAAGTGTTACAAGCCTAACAGGTGCTGGACCCGGCCAACTCGCATCTTCCAGTGCCAAATGGCTGCGGGGTGCAATCCGTCTCTCCAGTACAGGCACTTGCAGAGTTACTTTGATTTATAGTTCTCTTGAGCTGGCTTTATTTTAGATAGACAGCTTGACAGAACCAAACACATTTTTCCCAGAAAGCTGTGAGAACTTAAGCCACTGGTGATGCCCAGGAGTTTCCTTCCTCTCTTCCTTTGGCACGGTGCAGCTGTGGCTTTCAGTCTTTCCCTACAAGTCATAAATTTCAGAGGACACTAGGAAGTATTCTGTGGCTTCTGATATGTAATGACACGTTAGGCTGTCCTAAACTGTATGTTTCACACGTGATTGAAGACTGGGCACAATGACCCAGGAAGCCCCTTCTGTCTAGCCCTGCATTTCTAAAACTCACAGTAATCCAATTAATAACTTTGTATTCTTGCAGCTTCACAGAATCACAGAACCATACAATAACCCAAGTTGGAAAGGACCCACATAGGCCACTGAGTCCAACTCCTGGCTCCACACAGCACCACCCCAAACCCGAAGTCTATGTCTGAGAAGAGTGTCCAAATGCTCCTTTGGAAGCCTGCTCCATGCCCACCACCCAGTGGTGAAAAACCTCTTAAAACTCTTTCTAATATCCATTCTGAACCTAAAAGAAAAAAAATCTTGTACATTTCTGTGTCTCATTCATTCTGTCTTGAATGGATGATGTTTCCCACAGTGCCACCAGCTGCTCCTCCAGCTGATTAAAAACACACATACTCAAGGCAACCATGGGGATGGTTCTTTCAGCTGTGTCCAGGGTCCACCACAGGAAAACAGTGGCTCTGAGTAGCTGCTATGTCATGAGATGCTGGTAAGGATCGTACAAGCCCTGTTAGTATATGGGGGTCATCTGTACGGAGGTATGTGAAGCACACATGGGTCTGAAGAAACTGAAGTTGGAGGGGACAGAAGCAGTTTGATAATGGATTCCTGGAAGTCAAACTGGGGAAAAGGGATTTCAAGTAAGACTAAATATTTTGTTATTACTCAACAAGTTAACAACAAAGAGTAGCCTCAGGAAGGAGTACATTTGAACAACTGGGAGCAGGCTAGATTCTCAGTACAAATCAGTGAAGGTTCATTGCTTTTATTGCATTGCCGATGGTTTACACCGACTGAAGAGCTGCCCACTGTGCGTAATTTCTCTGGATCGGAGTGAAAAAGCCATTAGGTTACATGCTCTTTTAATTGCTAATGAAACTGCAATCAAGACTACTTCCAACCAGATTTTAAAATGATCTGGTTCCTGTTTAAAATCAACAAGTCACTAGGCTATCTTATAATACCACTGAGGAAAGGTTTAATAGCACCAGTAGGTTAGTTACGATAGATATTCCAATGCCAGCAAAGGTTTAACGCAGGAGAAATGCTGTATTTTATTTGGAGGTCCACCATAGTGTAGTAAGGTGATGTTATTGCACGTGCTGACTGCAGCTCCTTCCACACTGCTACAGATAGCTACTATACTTAAGTTGGACATTAATGCTAATTTACAGCGAAATGCTGGCTGAATTACATATCATCTCCCCATGAGACTGTAATGAACTCCCCATAATTAATGTTATTAATCATGGGCCTAGTGCAGGGGGCACATATCCTGCATTTCATGTCAAAGGTTCTTATTAATAAACATTTCCATTTTCCCAGCTGATGAGTGCTAACAGCCTGCCAGAACCCTTTCTGTCAGTCAAGCCTGTCTCAGCTTTACAACCCGTAATGTAGCTCAGCTCCATGCAGGTAGCTTTTCTCTCAGACGTGGGGTGGTCAGCACTTTGCAGGAGCCACAGAGCAATCTGCGTGATGCATCAAAGCCGTGTTTGCACTGATACAATTCTACAATAAATCTGCATGGGGTCAGAGGGACCGAGCAGTGACCCCTCCATCCCCACGTGGTGAGACATGAAACACAGCAGATTTGATTCAAACACTGGAGAAAAAGGAACCTCAGAACTGAGGATCTGCTTTGATTTTAACTCTTGGTGATACGTGTGGGTCTGTGCAGTAAGCAGCCCAAAGCTACCGTATCACCATGGCTGCTTTCTTTTCTGAGATCCTGTTTTGCTGTAGCCAACAGTTAACTTTTAAATTGCTAACAGCAGTTTCAAAGATCAAAGTCTTTCAACACCAGGATTGAAACAAACTCTTTTCCCTCTGCTGCCTATAGTTTCATTCAGATGAGAACATAATTTTTTATGTAAAGTTTTTTGCACTTTTTTCTTCCTATATATATATATATATTTTAAATAGTAATGCGATGTTAAACCATGGAAATGCACTTAATAGTTTGTTCTTCTATGGAAAATAATAGAAGGCTCCGGCTCTAAACTTTGTATCTTTGACGGCATCATAGTTTCATTAGTGTGTAATCTGTGGCTTTGGTCTGCTGTATCAGTGCCTGTTGGGAGAGCCAGGAACCTATGGAATCCACAGTGAATGTGTACCAAAACCTTTCCATATGTAAATATTTCACTTACAAGACTGACAGACTCATAGAATCATAAAATCATGAAGGTCAGAAAAGACCACTAAGATCACCAAGTCCAACCAGTGACCCATCCGCACCATGTCCACTGACCACATCCCTCAGTGCCACATCCCCACAGTTCCTGAACAACTCCAGGAATGGTGACCCCATCACCTCTCTGGGCAGCTCATTCCAGTGTGTTACCACTCTTACACAGAAGAAATGTTTCCTAATATCCAACCTGAACATCCCCTGCTGCAACCGGAAGCCGTTACCTCTTGTCTTATCACTGTTACCCAGGAGAGGAGGCAGGCCTCCACCTCCACAACGTCACTCCAGGTACAGAGAGTGATGAAGTCTCCCCTGAGCATATACATAAACAGAGATAAATAGTTTGAGATAATTTTTTTTTTTTTTAAGGCAAAACTATTCTTTCAATATAATTCCTAGTCTGGTAGTCTGGACACAATTATACCTGTTTACAAGTGCTTTTATTTTTCTTCTTTACTTCTTCCAGAATAAATTATTCTGATATAAACATTTTTATAACTGTGTAACTGAGCTTATACTGAGAAGCTGTGGTGGACTCACTGTTGCTGGAGGTGTTTAAGAACCATGGAGATGTGGCACTGAGGGACACGGTCTGTGGGCATGGTGGGAATGGGGTGACAGTTGCACATGATGACCTTAGTGGCCATTTCCAACCTTAAAGACTCTATGATTTCATGATCCTTCCCACTGCACAAATGCAATTAATCCAAAATTCCTAGAGGACAAATTCTAACACCCTTTTAAACATCCAGGTGCCAGTGATGGAAGAAGGGCATTTTTTCAATGCAGAGGCTGCAAAAGATCATCCAGGCTTTTACCTGAGCGGCAATAAAACATACAAACAAACAGAATTCATTTCTGAGCCCTCTTTGTGTATGCTATCCATCTTCAAGACGCAGTTTTTTTCTGCAGCTGCACAAGGCTGTCTGGCTGCACTTCCCAGACTGGGTTATAAATGAAGAGGGCCCGGCTGCTGAAACAGGATCGTACTGATCTCATGCCTGCTCCATCTGAGGAATCTGCTGTGGCCCTTAGCTGGGATTCTGCTTTGGTTGCAGTGAAGTGAAGGCAACAGAAATGCAGTCATTTTAGGCTGGGACTTCACCTCCACGTTGCATTCTGTCACGGTGTGTCTCAGTGGGCACGGTGGTGTTTGGTTGACGATTGGACTAGGTGATATTAGAGGTCTTTTCCAACCTTAATGATTCTATCAAATGGCTGTGACTCAATGTGTGGCGAGCTGAACCGGCTCTGTAAGGACACTGCTGACAAACTGCTGTCAGCCTCTTGTAGTGCAAACCTCACTGTGCCTGCCCGTTGGTGCTCACCATCATGGTTTGCTTGTCTGTTTTTTGGGGATATTTGCAGCATTTTGAACATTCAAACCGATCGTTTCCTTTACTTTCTGTCACTCTTCCAAAAAGCCAAACAGAAGAATAATCTAAAATCTGTCACAATTTACACAGAGGTTTGTAATCCAGCCTACATCTCCCAAAATACCTCACTGAACTGAAAACCTGCTTATAAGAAGAGAAAAAAAAAAAATCCAAATGTTGGCACAGGAAAGTGTGAGAAAAAGGAGGGAGAGAGGGAACTGTGTGCAGATAAGTCGTCTCTTAACAGTACAGCTGTCATTGCCTTTTTCTTCCCTACTTTATCCTGTCCTGTGGGCATGCGGGCTAATTAGCATGGCTCCTACAGGCCCACCACAGCATTACATAGGATTTATTACACACAACTCTTTGTTGAAAATTCTGCCTGTGAGGAAAGTCGCCGAATAAAAAAAAAAAAAAGAAGGAAAAAAGATAAAAAAAAAATTAGCAAAGTCGCAACTTTGAAAGTCTAACTTGTGCTCTACGAGGAGCTTGCACCAGCTGTACGAGTCAATGAGAATTAACCTTCTCCCCTACCCCTTGGATATCCAGAAAACTCAGATTTGATCCGGATGTTCTGATTTCCATGCAGCTAAAATGCAATCAAATGCTTGATTTTGGGGGACAGATTTGCTTAAATTGTATTAATTCACAGGGATAAACACAATTAGTAGAGCTCATTAGCTTGCAAAATGTAATTTATTTTCTTGAATATCCCCATTTCCTTGGATGAAGAGCTCCATTAGCTTTATTATATTTGCAAAGTTTATATAAAAATCCAAACCATGGCAACAAAGAGAAATTTGTTACTACACAGTCACAGCAGTCACTTTCCATGTTAAATAAGTTTGGCGTTTATTTATATTTAAATGAGAATATCTACCACTATCAAGACCAGGATATGGGGCAAGTACTTATACAGAATATAATTAAAACTAATTCGAGCAACAAATGTGGCCTGAAATTAAAACACCCCCTCCCCCCCAGCTTCTTTAACTGAAAAATGACTCAGTGTTCTCCCTCAAAAACTCTGTTTATAATCACTTAATTATCATAACCAGCAATAGTAAAGGGACTCTTGCCATTTAGAGTCTCATAAGATGGGACTGCATTCAGGCACGTCTGGTTTGCTTAGTGCTGTGCTTTTTAATTTCACTGTAATATAAAGGCTAGAGAGTGGAGAAAATGAATACATGGCAAAGTACCTGTCATTACTTGTATCATATCACCGAGGTATTCTATATGCACAATATGAAAGCGGTCGGTGCAATTTTCATACTGTTATCATTTTTGATATTATACTGTCTAAAAGCAGTGACACACAAAAGAAATGCTTTTATCATTTTCAATGTGGGAATGATACTAATTACATCATCTGTCATCATTATACAGCTAAACAAAACTTTTCTTTCGTAGAAAGCTGCCATTTAGCAAATTAACGGGTAATGACCCATAATATACAGAAGATTGAAATTTGGGAATTACATTCACATTAGTTTGTTTTCTGCTTTCCCCTCAATTTTATTCCCTGATACATCAAGAGAAAGAAGAGAGATGGAGAATTTCTCCAACTATCTAATTTGCCAATAGCCCTACTGTCCTTTTGGAAATTGGTGCAGGATCATCTCTGTCCATATCAATGCGTAGCTTAGTTCTACTTAATGATACAGACTGTCTGCCAAGCCAGTACAAGCCAGATGTTAGTATATTAATGCACAAAAGGAAAAAAAGAAAAGCTGCTGGGGCTAGATTTTCAAAATTAGACATGAAGCAATGAGCCCACGCTTGCTTGCAAATGACGGGTGGGTGCTTGGAAAGGAAGTACGAGAACATGTGTTACCTCCTGATCAGGTTGTGTGAGATGACGTGACATAAGATGGTGGGATGGTGGGAATAAAAGGTGAGGGGCCAGGCAGGGTGAGCAGACCTCCAAGGGCCCTTCTGCCCCCTGAATGTTAGTTTGTGTGGAAGAACACTGCAATGAGCTGCACAGTGGGAAACATCTAAGTGCCACTATTTGAAAGAGAGATCTGTGAGGATCACAAGAGGCATAAACCACGCAGGGTGGGGTGGATGAGCCCTTAGGTGGAAAACCCAAGCTTTTAGGCATGAAGAAGTCTTAATTTTCTTTGCATCTCATCTTGCAATGCTTCTCAGCATATAAGCAGACATAAAATGTAGGCTAGTGGGTGGATGATAATACAGACTTCAGGTGTGATGTACGAACTACCAAAACAATGTTGCCAATATATCTCAATTCAGAAAGGCACATTTTTTTGCCAGATCTTTGCTCAGATGAAACCATTGTGGCCCAGTTCAGCTATTTCCTTTCATCATGCACAGGCTATGATGAGAGCATAATTAAAATTAAAGGGAACTGCCAGAGTGAATTAAGAATAAAAATAATGGCAATGACCAGTGAATTTGATATTAATTAGCCATGTCAGCAGACGTTTCAGTCATCAGAAGGTGCTTCAGATGCTCAGTAAGAGTCATTGAGCATTTGGCCTTTAATTCCCATTGTCCATATCAGGGTGTTTAAGACTTCTCTCTTGCCTGTAAGATGATTTCCTGAGTGAAATTCTGAACTGAATGTATCTGTAAAGTAAGGAGAAGTTCTCAGTTCCAATTTATCATTGTTAAAGTGGATTAAAGGATTTTTTATTAGCAACACTTAAAGCTCACTTGTTCATGTACCTGGAGACTTCTGCCAGAGAAAGCCTTCCCCAGCTGACAGCCTGGCCAAATCAAAAGCTGAAAATGAGCATGTGATGAGTGCATTACACAGACTGATGAGGACCGTGATGAGCGGGGGATTAGTGAGGAAACCTTTGCGAAAAGACCAAGAGCTGGTGGAAGCTGTGTACATGGCATTCTTTTTTCTGAGTCGTCGCTGAGAAACCAAGCTCAAGTATCTTGCAGGACACTGCACTACTGCAAGTGATGTCTCCTGAATGAGATAGGTAGGCCTCTCACCTCTTAAGTCTCTCTGTCACATATTGAACAGTATAGGATAGCATGAGAGATTATGGGAGATAACAGTTTAAGCAGCACTTCAATGAACTAAATCAAAGCTGTTGGCAACATGTGCCCAACTTAGCTTTAGCTATGCTAACAAAAAACAATGACAGGTAAAACATAGGATGTGGGATGTCCAGAAGTGGTTTTCCATGGGTAGATGAGGAAAGTCAACTTGTGAGGTAGGTTCCTTCAATTCTTTTGGTTCTGAGTTCATGGCTGATAGACAGGCACGAACCTCACCACACGCCATCTCATTTGTCATCCTCCCAAACTTAAAATATTAATTTCAGTGTCTTGGCATCATTCCAGACCATGTAATTATAATCTAGATCCAGACCGGGTAATTATAATTTATGTCTTAAATCTACCTCTCATTTCACTTGCATGCAACTTGGCTGCCCCCATTTCTGTCCTAAACACAAAGTGTGGTCACAGCTCTGCTCTAATGATGGCTACATCCCACTGCCACACAAAGCCATCATAAAAATCCAAAGTCACTTTCAGTGAGTTCACCCTGGTAGGAGCCAACCGATGTTTTTAACTTATTAAAATGACAAGATTTTGTTTTTCAAATGCTCTCTTTTTCTCAACTCTTAAAACATATTTTGGTCTTCAGAATATGCCTTCTAAATATATTTTGATGCTACTTTCAGACACTTATGTGGATCTGTGGTGCATAAATAATAACTAATGCCTTTATTTTGTTCAAATGATCTTCTAGATTTCCAGTTCTTTAGTTAAAAAAAAAAAAGAAAGAAAGAAAAAAGAATCTGGACAAAAATATATGCTAAAATCACTTCTTGGCTTTGGTAGAATTCTTGATTAAGTTCATGCTTAAAGCCAAGTGGTGTTCTCAGCAAAACTTTATCACATTGCAAGTAAATTAAAGCACCTCTGACAGATAACACCTAGACTCACTTGCACAATTTGCCTATGCGGCAGTTTTGACAGGAAAAAAAAAAAGCAAAATAGTGATGGCTTATCCAAAGGTGTTAGTGGCACTTCCAGGGAAAGGCTGTGGAACTGATTTAAGTTCTCAGAGAAGAAAATCTTGCTGGTGTAAGGCTTTATCAGATTGTTCTTGCAATGTACACCATTTCTCGTTATGAGTAGATTTGTCTGTCCTTGAATAGCTGATCCTTGGACAGGATGTCAAATTTGCTTTAACATTCTAGCAAGCAGAATACATGTAGAGCTGTATCATCCTGGAGCTGAAGGAACACGAGCTACCTTTATGCAAATGAAAGAATATTCTCAGTATTTCTTATCTTCAGTGCTATATACCTACGGATAAATATCTGCATGTGTCTGAAACCAGAATCAGTAAACTGATTCATGCTGGAGGTACCTGCTTTCCACTTAGCTCAAGCTCTGAAATGCTCCTGCAAAGTGCTTTTCTATGCGGATGTTCAACGTGGCTTCCAACTCAGAGCAGAAGTATACAGAAGTATAAAAAAGTATAAAAAGTATAAAAAAACCTTCAAAGAAGTGCACTGCTTATAAAACAGCATAAAGCAGTTTGGCCATGATAGGAGTATATCTAGCAGAAAAACATCTAAACCCCAGAAAATTCAGCCATCTAGAAAATTCACATCTGTAACAAAGTCTGCACAGCATGCAGGAAAAGGAAAATAGTAGAATCGCCTATTTTTTAGGCTACAGGCAAGAGTAGGCTACTGGCACTGTTCCTCCATCTGTTTTCCACAGGATGGTGATGTTTTGTTCCAAATGCTCCTTGTTTTAAAGAGTACCCTCAGCTTGGGAATGAAAGGAACATTCACCTCTTTCCTTATGAGCAAAAGGTCATGCAGAGGAGCTGGGCTTGATATTGGATTTGGATCCGCTACAAATCAGCCAAACTAAACAGGAGAGTCAGCCCATGATTCACTTCAGACTTCTATTCTAGCCAATCTTGTGCTTTCATACCATCTTCCCTGCCATCACCCTAATACTTCAGTGTGCAGACTGATGGACAAAACATATTTTGTTTTCCTCTGAAACATCAGAGGAATCACAAAAAAAAGCATAATGTTCTCTTTAATCCTACGTTCTTTTTTTTTGATGTTGCAATGTCATCAAGCAGATCTGTGCTAGGCAAACCCTCCAATTTCCATTTGAGCTCCTTGTGAAAAGAATAACTTGACTATGTATCCTGCACCTTATCTAGCCAAATGCATCAGACTTAGTATATAAGTATATACATATATGTATATACACTTACTTATACACACAACAAATGTATATATCTGTAGATGCCCCACCCCTGGAGGCATTCAAGGCCAGGCTGGATGTGGCTCTGGGCAGCCTGGTCTGGTGATTGGCCACCCTGCACATAGCAGGGGGGTTGAAACTGGATGATCATTGTGATCCTTTCCAACCCAAGCCATTCTATGATGAGCCTATGATAAGCCTGTGATATTTACAGTATATATATAGATACTGCTGTCTATACCCTTGGTCAAATCCTTATCTTGAACCTCCTGATTTTGTTAGCAGTCCAAATAATTTTCCAGTACAGCAGTGAACACACATGACACTGCAGGCTGTAATTTTTGGAACTGACTGTGACAAAACTTTGTCAACTTTGCTCGCACTGCTGGATCACGGAAGTTTTGCCTATGAGTAATTCATGCAAACCTGTGTACCTCATACCTCCTTCCTAGGCATGATTTCACCTTAGGGTACTTTCCAGAAAATCTTGTCTCGGAATATAAGGACATGATTTATAGATACTGAGTGATGTAGAAATTATTACCCTATTACCCTCACTTGGTACGGCTGGAAAGAAGAATCTACAGAAAAGAGACCAAGTACAAGAAGCCTGAACAATCTACTGTGGAAAGTACTTAAAGAAAGAACTAAGGAAAATAAAGCATTAATAGAAATACTTGCAAATTTACAAAACACAAATATTTCCTCTCCCCATAGTTTGTAGCATAGAAACAGAAGTCATTTAAAACATGCAATGGGATATTACATCAAACCTAATTTCCCGACATTTACTCTTCCTGTAACTTCAGCAGGAGTCCTTCTGTCATTCTTCTTACAAAATATGATAAATTGTTTAATGATAAATAGTTGGAGCTTTTTGTAAATTGCTTGTAAAGTATTCTGAAGATGTAAAATGTTATGCAAGTCCCACACTGTCATTATTATTGACTGCAGCTCAAACCCAGCTTCGCTATGGGATAGCAGAACTTCTCCTCTGCAATCTCAAGCCACGGAAAGGCAAGAAAGGCTGCTACTTGGAAGTGTCTGCAGTTTGCAAATCTACTCAGACTTCTTCTTAACGTAACATGAGACAGGATGATGCAACAAGACAGAAATGATCCTTCATCCAGAGTTGAGCTGCTGCTCTGCTGAGGACAGCCAATTACGAAGACAATGCTTTTCTTGTAGGGAAACCAAAATCTATCTTGCAATTTAATAAATTCACTTGTCTTGAGAGCTGTGGAGCCCACAGCACAGACCATATGAAGATCATTTAAGTGTATACACAAAAGCACAGCCTGGCTCCTGGTGGTCCCAGCTTGTTCTTTTTGGATGGAGCATGCAACCCACCACCTCTGCTGATTTTCTGTGGTAGCTGTATAACTTGACTTTCCATTGTTTAAGTAATGACAGCAAAATAAGTAGAAATATTCACTGTGAGAAGGAGGAAATTCTTAACGGGAAGCTTGAAGAAAGGCCAGACTTGTGGAGAAAACTGAACATTCAGGAAATGTGTCTCTGAGGTGGCTTCAAGTATATGAGGACAACATGGAAGGAAAAGGGGATGTGAGCCTGAAAGAAGAGATGAGAATTGCATCCAAATACGTGTCAGGAGTCGAACGAGATCGAAGATCATGCAAAGATGAGGCCAGTGAAATCAGAAAACAAACATAAGAGGTTCTGAAGAGAGAACAGAAACTCCACAAGTGTTTTGGAAGGTTGCACAGCAAATAACTTTCAGAACATCTAAACGCAGTTCCAGCTCTCAGCAAGCGTTTTTGCAACAGGATTTGAATGGATGGATGGATGGGAAATGAGAGAAGGGGATAGCTTTAGTTATATCACAGATTATTTTGGTTCATTAGCTGTTTGGTTAACACTGATAAAAAATTGCTGCTCACGTATTCTGCACCAAAAGGGAGCCTAGATTTTGACACCTATTGGTCCTCGAGAAAATTTGCACTTTGTGAGTATAATGCTGTGGAAGGGAGAGAAAAACTCATTCAACAGAACTCAGCTATGCTTCCTCTCAGACCTACTTGGAATGCATTTAGTGGTCACTGTCAGGGACAAAACTGTATTTGTTAAGAAAGCATATTCTAAGCAAACCATGTCTTAGATTTCTGGTGCAAAGAAACCATATGCAAAATTTCAAGACTATCTTCAAATGTATTACTGTCTAATTACCTAAAGGTTTCTGCAACTGATGACACTGAGTCACTTAACAGAATAAAACCACAATAGCTCTGTTCTTTCAAGAATAGATGAACAGAAGTTGCAAATTTAGTGCTCATTTATAGAAATAAGTATCAAAATAAGCATCATGCAGCAGATGAATGTTAAGAGTAGTTTCAGACAGTTTAAATGCATTTTAGCAACCTTATACTTCATTATTACCATTAATATAATATATAATATATAATAATTATTATCACCAATATATTAATATATATCTATGTATTAATATATTTTATATATAATATAATATATTATTATTAATAATAATAACCATTATAACAAATTGGTAGTGGTGAGAGGCTCCTACTCCAGCTGAAACTTGGAAGTCTCATGTCACTCACATACTGAGAACTGTCAATCAAAAGAGAATTCAGTGACCTTTATGCTGGGCATTTAGCAGGGTAATGTTCTAGGACTATTACAAATCCTCTTTGGTTCTTCAGTGAACTAAATTGCTGTCTGTAATGACCTGACCAGCAATGCCATTAAAAGACAGGGCAAAACTTACTGAAAATACTCTATTTGAAACACAAAAAGGTGGAATGCATTTCAGCCTTACTCAGCTGATGGTTTAGATACCCTCACCAACTTTGCAATTCTTTTTCTGATGACAGGAAATTGTAATTAATCTTGAAAAAAGCACTGAATTTAGAGGACCTATTCAAGCAGTTTGTCTGGTTTTATAGCAGATGAACACTCTAAAACATGAACCAGCAATATGCCCTTGTCACAAAGAAGGCTAACTATATCCTGGACTGCATTAGGTCAAGTATTTGAGGCCAGCAGGTAGAAAGAAGTGATCCTTCCCTTCTGCTCAGCACTGGTGAGACCACCAGTACTGTGTCCAGTTCTCAGCTCCCCAGTACAAGAGAGATATGGACTACTGGAGAGTGTCTTATGAAGGGCCAGGAGAATGATCAGAGGGCCTGAAACATCTCTCCTTAGTTTAGCTTGGAGAAGAGAAGGCTCGGGGAGACCTCAGTGTAGCCCTCCAGTACTTGAGAGGAGCTTATAAATGGGAGGGAGACTGACTTTTTACATGGACAGATAGTGACAAGACAAGGGGGAATGGCTTAAAAGTAAAAGAGGGGAGATTTAGGTTAGATGTTAGGAAGAAATGTTTTACTCAGAGGGTGGTGAGGCACTGGCACTGCTGCCCAGTGATGTTGTGGATGCCCCATCCCTGGAAGTGTTCCAGGCCAGACTGGACAGGGCCCTGGGCAGCCTGAGCTGGTGTCTGGCAACTGTACCCATGGCAGGGGGATTGGAACCTGATGATCTTAAAGGTTCCTTCAAACCTACGCCATTCTATGATTCTATGAAATGCTGAGAGAGAAGCCTGGAGAGGAGATGGCTCATGGGGGATCTAAACAATGCAAGTAAATACCTGAAAGGAGGGTGCATAGGAGACACAACAGGTTCCCTCTCAACACAAGAGCACAGGTACAGGTTGCTTAGAGAGGCTGTGGAATCTCCTTGTTGGCGATCTCCAAAAGCTGCCTGGATGTGGTGCTGGGCACCCTGCTCTGGGTGACTTTGTTTGAGAAGAGAGTTAGACCAGATGGATGCAGAGGTCCCTTCCACCTCTGCCCTGCTATGACTGTGTGATTCTGTGAACAATCATGTCCTTAGCAAATATTGAGCCTACAAATGATCAGTAATGATTTGTATCTTGGTAATCTTCAGGCTGCCCCAGAAAACTGAGACTGCCTTGAGGAAAAGCCAGCTAGAAGCACCACACTGACAGACTTCCATGATAACATAACTGACCTCCAACAAATAAGACATAAAATGCACTATTATTTCTATTGTAGACTTTTTTGCCCTCAACTATATGCATATATATACGTATATGTATATACTTGTGCACAGATATATGTCGCTCTGAAAGTAATGCCTCCCATATATATTTCCACGGAGACTGTAACAGATACAAAGAGCACACAACAGCACTAAGGCACCACCCATCACCTCAGTGCATTAAAATCCATGTTTGATCTCCATAAACGTTCAGCAAGTGTCAATGAATGTCAACAGGTGGCATTTTTTTCCTTGTGGAGGAATTCAATTCCACGCTTACGCTTCATACGCACTTCCATGTCAGATGCCATTTTGTCAGTCTGCCTCTCTGTTGCTGCTCCAGAGAATGGAATATTGGTGGGAAAGTTCTACTGCCATATTACCAAGATCTGCCTCTGATGTCGTGGGCCAACATAATAAAACAGGAGACATTAGTTTTGGAGCAGCTCATGTAATTTTATGTATTTAACTCTATTTATGTATTTAACTCTAATCTATTTATCTATCTATATATATGGATACAAAAATAGGACAGATTTTCCTAAGCTTACATGGACCATGTGTTCTACTGCAAAGCTGAGAACTGAAACCGGAGTGTTTTATCACAAATCACGTATTCTCTAATAAATGTTATTAGAATTCCGAATGCTACTTTGCTATGTACACCCACAGAACTGCAGGACAAGCTGAAGTCTTTTTGAAAATTCAACCTTTTGTGAAAAAATAGTTGATGGTTATTGACAAAATGTTGTCGTCTGCATTGTTACTATCCACTGTTAAGGAAAGCAAACATTGTCTGAGGACTAATGAGAATTCCAATGCAATAAAGTCAAGTGTGAAAAGTGCAATCAATAAGTGATGATGCATCAGTATTCGTTTGTAGTTTTGTTATCATTTAGTTCATGATATTTGGTGATGCTTGAAAAGGAAGTGTTAAGAAATTAGTGTTATAAGAATTAACATTCCAATTTTATTTTTGATACCGTTATGTTTCTACAGTCATTACAGTACGAACACTAATTAGCATCTGATTTCGTTTCCCACCAGCTAAGGGCTGAAAATAAAAAAAAAATCATAGAAGAAAAAATATTATGGAAACAAATATCAGTGTTATCCATGAACATCCACAAATTAAGACTCTGAATGTCCATGGCTAATTTTACACTGCAGGAGAATGTACCGCAATAAAATCCTGTTTTCCTCTTTTTTTTTTTGGTTTGTTTTCACCCATGCTTCAAGGTATACTGAATTTATGAAGAAAGTATCTTTCCGAACACGTAATAGATCTCAGAGTTCAAGCTAGACCATTCATATCCTACATACAGCTGGGCTATCCACTAGGGGTTGAGGTTTGGATTTACTACAAGTCTTGGAAATAAAGAATCATACTGCCTCATGAAAAAGCCAAGGACTAAATCTCAGCTACTCATTTGTTCCTGAAGAAGAACCAACCTCTTCTAGCCCTTTATCACACATTAATTTTTCTCCATGTTGGCTCAACTAGACTGGCATGTAGATAGATGTTGCTCTTTACTACTGCACCATGACAAGGGGTGCCTCGTGTTGGAAGCTGAATGGACATTTCCGTTCTCACTCTCCCCTGCAGGCATCTTCTGCAAGTGACAACTAGTGCTGGCATGTCATGCAGCCTTAAATTACTGAAATTATGTTTGAATATCCTTTACAACTCTGTTTTCTCAAGAAATCACATAAAATTTTGGCTATGTTAACTACAGTGGATCTTCACTAAGTATCTTCACAAAGGAATATCTTCAAAGAGGCAATTACAATCCAAGGCTGAGACATCTCAAAACCGTCGTTAAATGTGTATAGTAAGAGATCCCATGCATTTCATGAGGCAGCTCTACACACTGTTAAAAGCAATAATTACTTTGAAACATTATTTATGTCTCCTGTAATGTGTCTGTTATATAAATTCACTAAATAAATGGACTGTGTAGCTAAACATTCATATTTAACATATTATAGAGGCAATAAAGAATCCCATTGTAGAATATCACCCATCCAGACGAAGAAGATGCTCTAAATCCATGCAAATATTTTTTTGCAACTACTTTCAATGGAATTAGGTGAGAATTAGCTCTGACACAGTAAAGAGAATGGCAAATCTGCCTTATATCATAATTATGGATATCAAAATACCCTATTTGCAGAGTCACAGAAATGACTCTCAGTCATGTAAGTGAGATCCCTTGACCTATTGCAAATAAGACACCGTACTGGCCATGCCTTTACCTTTTGGCAACTTATTAATTTACTTTCATTCAGAAGCAGCCAAATAAGAAACCTCATTCTGATTGAATACAGCATAATATGGCCCCAACAAATACCACGATGGGAAATAATACATGAAGTTTCAAATCAGTTCCCAGACAAAGTCTAAAAATATAAGAAATCCTATAATGTTAACGAGAAAGTACTTCTCTTTCACTTAGGGGATAGTTGGGTAATTATTCAAACCTGTACAAAACTGGATTGTCAAGTTAAAAAATAACACCGAGTATCTCAGGATAATGAGAAAGACCTTAGGGCCATTAGCAGTGGCTCATATTATATCAGTGGCCAAGACTCCCCAAGAAAGACAGAGAATATTTAAATGAAACTAGCAGAGAATTAGTTTGAACTTGTATATTTGAACAGCTCAGCACTGTCTTATAGCATCCATTTCTTCCTGGAGAGAAAGCTGTCTATCATGTAAGACTGTGAAATCAGTGGAGCTTTAGAGACTGAAATCCCTACGGGCAGAAATTTAAACAAAAAAAGAAAAAAAAAGAAAAAAAAAAAGAAAATGGAGTCACATTGAAATCTATAGAGTTTATACTAAAAATCATACCCTAGCAAGGTTTCAAGCTATGGTTAGACACCTAGGTGTCTTCCCTTTCCTGATTATTTCCGTACCTTAAGACCATTCTAAAAGAAACCAAGTCTAACTTGTATCTTCTCTGATATTAGCTTTGAAAAGAATAATTATAGGTTTGGAATTAAGCCCTTCCAGGACTTAGGAGAAGATGGCTTTTACTTTTTTAAGTAAGTCCTGTTTATGAGACATTTATTTATATGTGCTTATTACCTTACGTTTGTTTTTTTAACTTCTACCAGGGATAACTCAAAAGATGATGGTCATAAATCCCTGGGAAAACAGCTGTCTAGCCTGCAATTTATAAGCTAAAACATGGCTAATAATTCAGCACTTGTCATGGCTTAGAAATACTGCTTGTTTCGATATTCTTATGAGCCTCTCCTAGGTGCAAAAGTTTCCTAACATAAGACCAGGGCTAGGTCTGGCATGCCCAACATATTCTTATAGCTCTTCCTCACCTTAATGAACACCTCGTTGGCTGACAGCTGCCTCTCACACTGTCAGGCAAACCTCCATTTCCCAAGCGTTTGGACAAGTAGACCAGACTACGGTTTACAGCACTTTAAGCAAGAATGCTGATTAAGACTTTGCAAATCAAATATTAAAAGACTGATTCAATATCTTACAAAACCTTTTTACTCAGAGTCTGAACCGAAGTTTACTTCACCTGCTAGCCAGAGATACGCTGAAGGTTAATTGATGTAGGAAGCGTAAATAACAGCTGATGCTACTGGCCCAAAGTATGCAAGGCATTTAAGACTATTCCTCACCTCAAGTGTGCAGTCACTGACACGCTCATTTGTCTCACTAGGTTAGCGTCACTAGGGCTCTAGATACGTGATCAAATTACCACAGTGAAAGTGGTTTAAGCTTATGTGTTTTTCCCCGTATTGTATATTTGCACGTCTCCGATGACACCAAGTAATCCTTTAAATTGTGCTAATTTGATCATGTACCCGAGTACCCAGTGCAGTAAATTGGGATAGGTGGCTAAGAAAAGCGGAGATGATGCCTTCAGAAGACAAATAGCTTCCACAGAGGAAAGAGACATCCAGCAGCTCATTCTACCGGGGCTGGAGTATAAATCTCTGCCCTTTCTCCTTCTACAAAATCAAAAGTCTGTAACTTATAAACCTAAGCTGACAAATTGCTTTTGTGGGTTTTGATTTCTTTTAAAGGGAAAGAATTAGCAAAACTCTTAAAAAGCAGCTGCTGGTGAAGCTTTGACTACCTGCCTGCACTCGCACCACTTAAAGCCCATCTGGATCTTAAAGAGAAGAAAAATTCAGAAGATCACCATCTTGCAGGTGTTTGGGGCTCAAAGCAACAGGCTTACAAGCGGTCCAAATATTTCACTTGAGAAAAGTACTCTGAGCTTTTAACCTCAGCTCCTTTTCAAGAGACATTCGGTACGGATTTGCACATACCGAAGTATAATTTAAGTAATGAGCAGGAAGAGTTATTGGAGTAATAATTTTTAATAGAGATTCCTTGTCTTTAATACAGAGCTACACAACAGAACTTAATAGCTTGTGGCAAGTAAATAATTTACCCACGGATCGGGCCTGAATACAAATGTATACATAAAATATCACAGACTTAATGAAGCCTTTGGGGTGGCTTTTTTGAAATCAATTTAATTGATTTTGGTGATAGGCCTGCATTTATATTTTCGTAAGCTACGTTTTACTTTACCTTCACATGCGACACAGTCACGATTTTTTAAGGGGAAGGAGGGGGGGCAGGGCAACCTCCACAAACGAAATTAGAAACTGAGTGCACGGAGAGTAATTTTTGAAGCGTCTAGGGTAAGACACTCGGAAATAACACTCCACTGTGACCCAACAATGTGCCTCATTTAGAAAGCACTTATCTGAAAAGGTCAACCTTTCAAGAATGCTCATGACAACTCATGTTTTTTTTTTTTTTTCTTTTTCTTTTTTTCTTTGTTTTTTTTTTTTTTTTTTTTGTAGCATTTGAGCCCAATGAAGCTGGTAATGATGAGTTTTACCCTTACGCTGAACGCTTTGGGTTGCTCAGAGTCAGTCAGTAGGGTTGCCTGCACTTGGTTTGGGCTCTTACTAGAACGGGGGAGAAAGCAATGGCTGAAGAAGTCTAGTGGTGTGACTAACACACAATTGAGGCCGAGAGGACAGCAGTCTGACGTAAACGTAGGCACTTTTAAAGGAGAGGGATGATGGCTGCCTAATGTGCCTCGAGACTGGGAGCGCTGGCTTATGTGATGGGCCTTGAAAGCTGTTTTTGCCTACAGAAGACACCCACAGTTCGTTTTCGCCTTTTTAAAGCACCGCTTTTCGTCGTCATTAATTCATCAAAGCTATGCATTAAAGAAAAGCCATGGGACAGACGCCAGAGCTGGGCTGGCGGACCCAAGGAGAGCAGCGGGGAGGTCTCTGCAGCTGCTATCCTGAGCCCGCCACCCTCTGTGCCCTCGCGCCCCGCAGGGCCGAGCCGGCCCGCCTTACCTTTGGGGTGCCAGGGGTCCGTGAACTCGTACTTCCCCACGCCGATCGTCCGCAGCATCTGCACCCCGTTCGTGTTGTCCGGCCCCGCTGCCGCGTTGGGGGGCAGCGGGGCGGCCACCTGCCCGTTGGTGGCGGGTGCGTTGCTGGGCAAAGCGGCAGAGGGCAGGGCTGGAGGCGGTGGCGGCAGCATGGGACAGGCCAGGTGGCCATTTCCCACCACCCCGGGACTCGGGTGGGCTACCGGGCCCACGCCGCTCATGGAGGACATGCTGAGGGGTTGGCTGTTGGTGTACAAGGGCTGGCTCTGGAGGTTGACCACCATGTTGCTGAGGGGCTGGGAGGGCTGCGGCTGGAGTTGGTAGTGGGCCGGCATCAGTGGGAGCTGGGGAGTGACGTGTGGAGGGAGGGAAGGTGTGACGCCGATGACGGGGGCCTGGACGTTTGCGGCCGGGCTGAAGGTGGGTGGCTGCGTCATCCCGTAGGAGTGCGTGATGAGGGCGGGCTGGCTGCCGGCCGCCACCGTGGTGACCCAGGGAGCTGCACCTGTGGCACGAAGGAAGGTGGGCAATGGTGGTGGGCTGGCACTGCAGGACAGGTACAAAACCACCCCGGGCCTCCCGCTGTACCACCACGTCCACACAAGTCACCACCGAGCCACGCTCTTATCCTTTACAGTATCTAAAGTGGCTCAATACCTGGAGCTATTCCAACCCAGTAAGTGCATAAAATTGCTACAGTGATGTGAGTGCAATTGTTAAAATACTCATCAGGTGACATGCAGCGTGTTTACGGTTTTATGTGTTTTGCGCTTTATGCAGCTTAAGCACATGCTTCCAAGAAAATTAACCTCTTTCCCCACCGTGCTTTCATGGCTCCCTGACAAACACTCTGTGTGTATAATAATGGTGCTCCAGCCACTACAAAGAGATTGTAATTAGGCGTCTGGCAAAGTAGCACAATGTATGATATATGTCTGGAAGCTGGAAATCATTTCAGGTAGTTCTGGACATAAAAGAGGTCTTAAAGTATTACAGAGTGCCTTTTCCTCCAGTGAAGGCAGAGAAGGAGGGGGAAAAAAAACACTTTAATGAACTTGCAGGCATCTTAATACGTTTATATTAGTCTCAGCATATAAGAAACTTGAGGGGTCTTTACAATGAGAGAAAAACCCTGCTGAAGAATACAGAAAGGGCTCACAATGAAGTCTAATTTACAGCGGTAAATGGAGATAGTGCATTGAATTTGCTTCAAATGATTTTCCCTTGTAGAATTACAAATAAGATTACAAACGTACCTGGGTTTTCATTCTCCCTCATCTGTTTAGAGGGTGGCTCATCAGTGTCCCAAGGTGTAGACTGATTGATGGGTGTCTGTCCCCACCTAACGCTAGTTGCAAGTCCTTGAGGCTGATTTTCAGTCTTGGAAATGCAAGGTGTCTACCAAAGAGAGAAAGAAAATAGAGAATAAAAATGTTAAGAATATATGGAATAATTACCATTCAGAATATCTGGTAGCTTGTTTGTTTGTTACAGTCCAAGAGGACATCTTTACATCTGTAAATATCATTTTACTCTAGGCTTACATGGTATGTCTGTATGGATAAAAGAATGTATTCGTCAAAATTATTTCTGGAAATTCAATAAGGCCACCATTAAAAAAAAAAAGATACAAAAACTAGCATTTTCAGAATTAAGCGTTTCCTTAGCCTTGAAAATAAATAAAAAAAGATGTATGCTAATATCCATTTAGACAGCCACAGCTAACACAAAATGGGACAATCTTCTGTTTACTCAGTCTCTTTCAAAAATTGTGAGTTTTGTTTAGCAGAAGGCAGGAAAAGAGCAACTTGTTTACAGCTGTAGGAGAAATGACTGTAGAACAGTAAAGAGAAGTCTTAGTATTTACTGTCTGTCAACCCCTAGAATTGAATGTCAATAAAAAAAGAAAGCAACATAACAGCCATTGGCTGCTAAAGTGGCTATGCTGGCAGTTCTTCAGAGATGTTAAAATAACTGTAAAGTAGGGGAAGGACTGGGGCTGACTAATCGTCAAGGGGGATGTGATCTGAAAGAGATTTGTAGATAAAGAAACGATCACGTGGATTGAAACGCTCAGCCAGAACTCCTGTGGTTTCAGGGGTTCTTCTCAAACAATCATGCCTTTGCTGAGAAAAGGTCTGCAGAAAATGAGGGGGCTCTAATAGGTCTCATTTATTTAACTTGGCAGTGTATTTCATTGCTTGAAGATTAAAAGTTTTTTTGTTTGTTTTTACTGGTGTTGGAACTTCTAAACCAAGAAAACGGAACCAGCTGCCTATTGCTGAATGAGTATTGAGGCCATGAAGCCATAAAGAATAGGAGACCAGTCTGAGTGATCGCTTGTTTGCCTTACATCTGGGAAGTAATTTAGCTCTGAGACGGAGGTACAGAGGCTCCATAAACACCCTGGGTCACGCTGTACCAATGAAATCTCTGTCAACACCACTGACTTTCTTCCCCCCATCGTCAATACTTCAATCACTCCATGAAAAAAATTCATTAACGGACTCATTTCTGCCCTCTGCAAATACACACAACACCTTTCCCAAGTTCATCTGTCATTCCTCGCCCCTTTAGATCCCAGCTCCTCCCTTCTGCCCCTGCTCCAACTCTCCCTCCTTTCTCCAGGTGCTTCCATTACCTCCTATCACTCATTCCTGTTCCCAACTGAGATTTGCTCTCCCTGGGCTATGGCAGTCAGGAGGCTGGGATGCTGATCTTGATGGCAGACAGAGGCTTTGCTCTGCTGCTGTCTTTGCTGCCAGAGGACACAGTGGAAATATATCCCCATAGAAATGCTGTATTTTGTTAAATGCAGACTGTTGTGGGAAATGTGATTCTTGGTATCTTTTTAAGGAATCCTGAAATGAGAATTTGAGTATTGTGCCCAAATGAATACTTTTTCATCCTTTTCTTTTTCAAAATGCAACAATTTCCACCTTTTCCACTCTTTTTCTTTCTGTTTTTAACATCTCCAGTTTTTTTTCCTACTCCGCTGATGCCAATGATGATGATATCCAGGTTTTAGATTCACATTTCCTTCTGCCCCCACCTTTTTCTATTCCATTCTTAACTTTCCAAACGTAGAACTTTCGCAGCTGAAGTAAAAATGACAGTCAGTAAAGGCAAAAAGAGAGGAAGTGAGGACAAGCAAGAGCTTTAAGATTCATAGTGTTGTATTCAGTGGCAAAGAAAGGGCAGGAGGGGAAGAAATAAATCTCAATTTGAAATGCTTTCTGTTTATAAATTGTCCCTAAACAAGCTCAATCTGAATAGCTTTAGTTTTTGCACAGTGTAAAGTCTTTGACAGAGGAGGAAAAATAACACTGTTGGTGCTGTTGGTGCTTTACCATTACAGTAAGCAGCACCGCTTTGGATGCAGCTAATCTGTTTAATGGAGGCTAAAGCACTCTGCAATAGAACAAAGAAAAAAGAAAAAACACCACCTCCATTCTCTGCCAAACCCCTGTTCTTTGTCCTAAAGAAAGCTCTGAAACAGGAAGCGAAATATTGAGAAATGGACATTTTTACAAACCAACAAAGGGCAGGAGAACTCAGAACTCCAATCACGCCCCATGTATGCCAGATTCCACGTGCAGTATTTATGTGTTGCACTTCTTTTGTTACAGGAACCGGGCCTTGTAAGTGGGTCTGTCATACATTCTCCTCAGTATTGTAAGGTGTGCAATACTTTGCGCAACTTCTGTTACAAACTCAGACTGCTTTAAAGCAGCGTCAGTCTCAATTAAGACCTTAAGTAATCCAGAATGATTTATGGATGTCTTCACTAAACATGCTCACAAATCCTGCTTCTTAGAGGCCCTTTGGACTTACATACACAAACACAGCACATAGTTTTTAAACTGAGCTCCTGAACTTGGATGTGTTGGCTCAGAAAGAGCTGGGCATCAGTTGGTAAGAAATCACAACGCACATTAACAAAGCACAGCTTAGAGAATAACGGTGGTAGGAACAGAAGCACAGCTTACCACATTTCTTTCCTTTATACGCATACATATCTGGTCTCTGATCTAATTTCTGCATTATTTTTCTTAATACATAAAAGGTTACTTTACAAGTGTTACATCCCTCTGATCCAATTGCAGCAATTATTCATTTGCATATTTGGAAAGAGAAACAATTTCCAACATCATCAAACAGAGGAACTTTATGTCCATGCGCTCAGACACATGACAGCACTCTATTTGATGCTTTTAATGTACAACACAAATGACCAAAAAATGGCCTGTATTATGCCAGTCGTGCTGGGGGAAGAGATGTGTTCCATTAGTGATCTGCAGACTTCACAGAAACTAATTGTACTATGTTACACTTTTATCTTGAGCTTTCATGTCAGATGCTTGTTTGAATTAAACAAGAAACACATGAAAAAAAAAAATGCATTACAAAATCTACTGGGCATACATTTTAAAATACTGCCAAATGTCTATTTACATGAACAGACAAGAAGGTTTCTGAAAGGTCTGGCGAAGCCTGGCTAGTCAATGGCAGCACTATTTCGTAGCCTGAACTTCAAGGCGGACTACAAAGAGTGCTAAATGAATTATCAGCATTTCTGAGCAGCCCTAACATGTTCCATCTGTGCTCTTTGTCACAAGTAAGGTACCCTGAATCCAAATTTGAGGGTTTCTTTTACTCCTTTGTTTGAAATGACCATTAAGAACAAACAAAATTTTTCAGTGAAAGCCTGTATTTCACCTCATGCCTGTCACTTTGAACTGCAGCAGTAACAACGACATATTTCTACAGCAGAGTTCTGAAGACTGAGCTAGGTTACGTTCAAAGTTTCTCGACAGTTTTCCACTTGATATTCAACTAAAACAGCAATTAGAAGTAGAATTTCTTATGGCCATGCTCTGTTCTTCCAACTCTGTCATAGAACTGTAGAACTGTTTGGGTTGGAAGGGACCATTAAGCTCACGTAGTTCCAACCCCCTGCTGCAGGCAGGGATACCTCCCTCTAGCCCAGGTTGCTCACAGTCCCATCCAGCCTGGCCTTGAGTGCTTCCACGGAGGGGGCATCCACAGCCTCGCTGGGCAACCTGCTCAGTGTCTCACCACCCTCATAATAAAGAATTTCTTTCTAATATCCAGTCTAAATCTACCCATTTCCCCTCATCCTGTCACTACCTGCCCTTGTAAAAAGTCCCTCTCCAGCTTTCCTGTAGGCTCTCTTAGTACAGGTGACTTAAAAAAGCACAATTTCTTTGCTTTGCTTTCTAAAACCAGCAATTCACATTTTGACCTCGTTCCTTTTTCCCACCCCACATTAAGGCAATTATTTTAGTCACCATACAGCTCTCCCTAAGTCAGATCCTCTCTGCTGACATCCCAGACAACAGTTCTCCTTGAGATCTGCCATTAATTCTGTACAACAAGGTGACTAATGAAGGGGACACACATACAGCCACGATGCAACCAATTGGCTGAACAAATGTAAATAAAAATTACATGCTCTTACGAGAGCAGATTTTTCCTATCCACTTGAGAACATAATTAATTTACCTGGGGTTAGCCCCTTTAAGTTACTAATCAACTGCTAAGCATTACAGTAGCATTTCAAAATAATTCAGATGATTCCTCTCTACTGAAAAGGACATTCTGAATTAAAATCAGTGTGATGCTGTTTTGCATGGAGCGAAACATCCCGTGTTTAAAAATGACAAACAGTACAGAACGCTGAATTGGTGCACACGTTGTCCAAGTGCGCTGAAACCCTCATCAGAAGGATTTCATCTGAGTATTTATTATTCTCCACAAATCAGCCAATTCAGACTTCTGCAGTCAACATAAATACAAAAGCTGATGAGTAGCTTAGAGCCAAACCCAGTAAATAAAGCAACACTTATGATCTGTTGTTCCAGCTATGTTCTACATCTTCCATTTGAGAGATTATGGCACAGAAGGTAAATGACTGCAACTCAGGCAATAATTGAAAAGTTTTATGATGGATAATAAGTCTTTCACCGCACATCTCTTGGTTCAGTCCAATGGAGTTGATGAATTACTACTGTGATCCCCATGAAGTTGAGCTTGGTATGAAGGGACATTAAAAGAGTCCCAGGAAGGATATTCTTCCATGACATTTGGCAAGGACAGTGTGATTATTGTCATCTAGAGATGAAGAAGCCTTCAGGGCTGAGTTGAATTAGGCCTGAGTGGTGCAAACCAGAGATCTGCATTTCCCAAAGCCTGGGGAGCCCCAACACACCATATGCACTCTGTTATCTGCTAGGCAGATTTACAGCATGCAATGGCTCCACAAACTTGACGGTGAGCTTCAAAGGAACGAAGCGTATGGTGCAAAGCCCTGATCTCCTGATGGGGTGTTTGCCATAGTGCAGAACTCATCCTTCTGCTCACCTCTGGCTTAAACCTGACTGGCATGTTTCACAGGCAATGTTACATCCTTCAAAGACATACAAGAACAATACAAAGTTAGGATGAGCTGGACTCTGAAACAAAACTGGAATTCCTTGTATCGAGCTTTTTACATAGCAAACAACAAAAAAAGCCACCTTGGCAGTACCAGTCTCCCAGTTTCAAGGATATTAACTGCAGTACAGATGTGCAGGCAAAACGGAGCAGGGTAGAACGATTTCAGAGTAACTTGAGACTAACAAAGACAAGTTGCCAGGTTGCTGATTTTTTTTTTTAGCTCAAACAGTCATAAACCATGGCCCATAGGCAACAGTAATTGGTGTACATCTGGTCCACTGAACCTTATTAAATTAAAACATTAAAAACGTTCAGATTCATAGGGCTTTACACAATATCCACAAGAAAGTTCACAAGTTCACAGCAATCGGTTGGGTGCTAAAGATTGGGAATTTGTGATCCAGACTATTCTGCATCAGTTTACACGGCTAACATCAGTTGGTCAGTAGGCATAGCCACAGCTAAATCTGCCACTGAGTCCAGATCTTTACAGAAGCTGTCTCCTTTGAGGAAATAAGACCTAGACTTTTACTAAGAAGACCTTTACGCCAATGGAAACGTAAAACCTACCGCGCTCCTACCCGCGTAGCAGAGTCCATCAGTTGAATTTAAAGAACGACCCAACAACAACCAAAATGCAACAACGAAAATTCTGATTAAATCCTCCCCAGTCTCAACAACACAAAACACTTCCTGGGAGGTCTCTATAAACACATCTGAGCCATTTCCCCAAAGGCTTGTAAAACTCCTGACATATATCCTGTTACTGCTCAGAGTGCTAAGACCCATTCAAGCAGTTTCATGAGCAAAAAAGAACTAATCTGGATAGAGGGATCTTATTTGTGGTTCCCGGCAACCAAAATTATTTTACTAAGGCCTTCATTTAAAGTGATGGATAAGAAGTAGTGATTCTCTGTTCCAATTATCCAAAAGCGATTGGGAATGGCAGCTTAATACTAAGATAATGTATCCAATATGCAACCCACTCTATTTTCTCTCCCTATTGAAAATAAAAAGGCTAACACACACACACATGCGTAGTAGCAAACGCTCCCTCCCACAGACTGAGGTTTTATGGCCTGTCATGGACAAAAGCAACTTCAATTTAATGAGGGAATTCTTTTTAAAGCTGTTAGCTATGCCTCGCTCTAACAAGTAATGACTGGTGACCCTGGTTGGGTTTTAAACCTGAACGTGTCTGGTGCTCTAAAAAGCTCAGTGGCCTCTGCACCATAGTGTTTATGGTCTAATTTAGTAGTTTGTATTACTAAACTCCGTATGAAACAGGTACCCTCTAAAAGTGCATGAGGCACGCATGTAAAAGCTAAACCACAATGGGGCAGATCTCTGACTGGGGTGTATTCCTATACTGCATTGGGAAGGATCCCAGGCATATTTTTGAGTCTAGTCCGTGGCCAAAGTAGCTGTTAAGGATATATATATGGTTTTTAAAGATGCAGGGATGACCGCAATATCCACCCAGTAACAGTAGCGGGGCTGGGTGACAGAAAGAGAGCTGCTGTTTTAAGAGAGGGATGTACTGTAATACATTGAAAACCTAAGGGATATGGACAGACCGGTAAGCAAGAGAAACAGAACGAGCTGTCCTGTGTAAAACCTTATTCAAGAACTTGCTCATGGGTGGAGAGGAGAACTCATCTACCTTACAGTTCCCATTACCAGGCAATTCTACCATGGACACAGCGTTGTTTTTCTCTTTTCAAAGCTAATGTGGGAGCGGTGAGAAGGAGGATAATAAAGTTAACTCATAGGAAAAATGCTGTTACCCTGCAGAGAAGAGAAAAGAAATCTTAGTTTCCTTTTGAGCTGGAAGAATCATTCAGTATTGCCATCCTAACCAGCATCCAGCAAAGACCAAATGGGCAGTGCAAACCATGGAGCAGCCTTCAGGCAAGACACATCGTTTAACAGCAGGGTGCTGGCGGCATCAATTCCCTTCTTCAGAGGATTTAAACACAACCTCAACCTTGAGATTAATGACAAGTGCTTGAAGAAACCCCCGAGTGCAGTCAGGTCCACGTCTCACACAGGCAGAACTCTGATCCCAGCTCCGTGAGTAGCAGGGCTTCTCACTGCAGTTTGTGAGCTGCTAAGACAGATGTGTTGGCACATCCAGCACCTTCCCCTTCCCCTCCCCCACACATCAACCACATAATTCCTGGACTAAGCGTTTTTGCCATTTCATTCATGTTATGCTATGGTTACCTTCCTAAATAAGGCTGCTGGCCAAATTCCCAAGCTCTAACGATGCAATGAAAGATAACTTCATGCCAGGTATGGGTCTGCTGCTGCTGTCTTGGTAATCCTCCTGCATGCAGGTTTGGGGAAGCAAGAGGATGGATAAGGTTGTCAAAAAGGAGGGAAAAAATGGGATAGAAGAAGGTTGCGAATTGCCCATAATGCTATCTTTTTGGTGGCTGCAGTGCCCAGGACAACCATCGCTCTCCCACTATCTCTCCAGTTAGATGCTGGGAATGAATTTCAAGACCATGGAATGAGAAAAAGTGCTTCATAAATGGCACTTGGCATTCTGTCTTGGCAAATCTCACCAGCAGAAGGTAAGGTACTCACCCAGCTGCCTTCGTTTCTCAGCGAGAACATCAGAGACCGGAGCTGAGGTATGGAACCGAGGTCCCGGCTGCGACACTTGCTGCTCCAGGACACCAGGGACATCAGCGCACGACACTGGGTTCGAGCACAGAAGCCCCACTTTAGCCTGAGCAGAACCTCCTCTGCTAACACGGTCGGCATGCAGATCAACCCCAAATCAGTGCGAAACTACGAACGTAAAAGCATCTCACAATGGAGAAAAAATGCGTGACATCAAGAACAATTCAGCAGCACGTACTACAGAGAACATGCACTACAAAACGCAAGGTCCTGCAGGGATCCTATGGCAGAGGCAGATAAATCCAGTTCATCATAAGTGCTTTTTGTCAGAGGGCAAAAGGAAACATGGGTAATAATGGAATAAGTGCTTGTCAGACCAGAATCCCAAGGGCGTACAAAGGATGTAACCCTTGTGTGCTAGCAAAGCTACTTGAGAATGACCTAATGGCAGACTGCTTGAAAACTAAACATTTATCTTGCATGCAAATGCTGGCCATTGATAGGGTCAGAAGTCACGCTCCTCGTGGTGTTTTTGTCCCAAATTTCCCATGCATTTATCTAAATAGGACTCTGAGTTTTTTTTCTGGATCAGGTCCTAAAGCATTAAAAAGAGGAATATTTAAGAAAAACAAAAGCGATGTCACTTTGGGCTCCAATCCCTTCATTAAGATACTTCTATAAAAGTCCCCTTTTGGTGCACTGGACGCTGACATTTTACGTTCAAGCCCTGTGAATTCAGTGCTTCAATTGTAGTACACACTCCTTGGCAGGAAAGTGCATGTTCTCTGCCTACACAGCAGGCACATTAAAAAAAAAAAAAGAAAACCCAGATAAGCCTGTGACTGTTGAGCACTGCTGCACGATATTACTGATTTATTAACTTGGCTTGATCAATAAGGCTATCATCAAGGGCACATTTAGTTTGCACATAAATTTCACTTTCTAACAAGCACTTTTGCGTGCTCACGTTGGTTTCCATAATCTGATCCAGGTCTCAGGAAGCCTTCTTTAAGGGAGAACAGAGAATTCTTTTTCTAAAAAAGGATCAAAGTACACTCAGTCGACTCTCAAACAAAAGGACAGTCAGTACTGTAGGAACAGCATGCTTACCTTCCCCAGCAAAAAGAAAAATAAGCTTATAGCTCCAAATTTATCGCCGCCGTAAGTTCATCAACATCAGCTGAGCTATTAAATGTGGCTGGATCTGGCTCACAGCAATTTAAAAACCTCAACTTTCTTTGAGAGTCTTCCATCAGTAAGATGCTAATTTAATGCATAATTTAAAATCCGCTGTCCTTTAACATTTTTACAGCATTTGTAAATAATTTAAAAAGAACTAAAAATCCTTTTAGATTCATAAAGCTGCCCCCCCTTTTCTGCTACAAAACAACAAAGACTTTCCAATCGAGAATGTATTTATTCTCTAAATCTGAAAGTAAAAGCTGCACGAAAGATGAGGAGAAACTGATTTACAAGATAAAACAATTAGCTCTGGGATATGTACATTAAGACTAATAAATTTCCCATCATGTTTTAAGGGAGTGGAGGAGGAATCTCAGATCTATTAGATTTCATTCAAATTCTACTCAAACGTTCGATTAAAAGCATCTTATGAAGGTAAGTGATGCAGTCACTAAAATAAAGAAGTGACAAAGGGGATTAGAGAGCTGCATCTCTCGAAGACGATACACACTTGAATGTACACACTTGAATAACCCATCCCTTTCCCTACACACAAGATAACATCTTCAGTCTGCCCATTCCCATAATTGCCTGGGTCTCGTTAAAATATATATTTCACAGTAAAAATGCTAACACAATATACTACATTTCTTTTTAATCCAACATCACATATCTCGATGGTTCTTATTAAAATCTTCCGTTCTGTGCAGACAGATGAAAATGCATTTTAAGATTCAAACAAGTCTGTGCAAAAACAGCTCAAACCCATCCATCTCCCAGTTGGTTCCTAAAGGAAGCTAAACATCCAGCAAGCTGCTCTGACCAGACGTGACTGGCAGGTCCTTTTTGGGAATAGGAGGTCTCGAGGTGCAGCCCTGCGTACATTCAGTCTCAGCTCCACTAACACAAGAAGTTTAGTGCAAGATTAGGCAGCGGTCATATAATTTGATTTATCACAGAGTGCTAACGTATGTTTCTTTTCTGGAAACACAGCCATCATTTTCCCCAATTTTTGTGGTTTATATCAAAGCATTTGTGCTCATTTACTTCCCAAACCTCCATGCTACTTGAAGGAAGCTGTTCAGTTCTCCTGTTTCCCTTCAGCAGAACTGATTCGTAGACTAGCATGAATGCTTCAGCTGCCTCAGCCATCATCCTTCTAAAAGATTAATGGCAAACACATCACATACCAGGCCATAAATCTAGCAAATGCCTATTAGACATACTTTACTGTCCACAGCCACACAATTTAAAGTAAAACAGATAATAGTATAGCTGTGGCTGCCATTACAAGAGACCTGCCACTTATTTTTTCCAGGCACCTCACTCTTATTTTTGGGGCGTGAATCAGATGCTCCATCAACATCACTGTGTTCATAGCAACTTGTGATGCTAGATAGTCCTTTGTCAATAAATATAAATGGATAAGGTTAGGTCCTGCTTCAACTTCTCTAACAATTAATAGTTTTACATTCCTGTATTATTTACTCCTCAAAGATGATTTTTTGTCCCTAGGTGTCTGGTTTTGGCCATTGGACTCAATAAGAAGAGGAAATCCAGCAGTGGGGTTGGGCAATAGCTCTATGCTTCTCAAAATCCTCTGGAAAATGTCTTTTTTTAAAAGTATACATTTGTAAAAGCATAGAAACTCCCACTCTCTTTTCTCCCAGGAAGTTAACACAAAATAAACCTCCTCTAAAAATAATGTCCTATTTACTCACAGAACTTCAGGGTTGCGGGGAGGAAGCGAAGGGTTATTGCGAGCCCTAAATAATGCAGGTTGGTTCCGTAAGCCGTGCAGGGACAGCGAGCTAAAATTAAATGACCTTCGGTAGGGATACCTCACCTATAACTGCAAGCCACAATCTGATCTTCCTAATTCTCCTCCTCCACTGTTGCGGAAGCTGCTCTTTCTGCTGGGATGGCTGCAGGGCAGGCAGTGCCCTTGAAACCCCTAAGGATGATGTGCTGGGGAGACCTGTCCAGGGTCTTTGCAGATAATACCTCCTAAGAGGCAGCATGCCCTCCACTGCTTTCAGGGGAGGTAAAGGGAGTTTCAGCTGATGTTCGTGCAAGTACTGCCTCTGGGAGTAAGACAGAGCCTTGATTTGCTATAATAAAGCTTCAATTAGAACCCGAAGTTATAAATATCTAACAGCGCTGATCAAAATGGCCAACTTTGGTTGCAAGCGTCAATCAGAACGAGAGAGGAGCCAAAGCAGAACCAAAAAGCTCCTATTTAAAAAAAGTAAAAATGGAATCATTTCCTTTCCACAACAGATCAAAATCACCTTTACTGCAAATCCAAAATCTCCTTTCCTACCCATAGACTGCACCACATTAACTTCGGGTCCGGCCTTCAGGCGGGCACAGATTGTGCACCAACTATCTATAGCTTATTAGACCGAAACAGAGAACCTTGATTTTTATTTTTGTTTTATATTTGCTGGTGCTTCTGCATCAAATCCAAATGTGGATCACACACTGAACTCATTCATACCGACTCATTAAGAAGGACCTTACACCCAACACCTACCCAACACCACTGCCTCAGACAGGGCCACAAATTAAGGCTCTTTGAGTGGAGACACAATTACATAAATAGATGCATACATATATTGATATGCTTCCTTCTAAAAAGAAGTTTCCTTCCAAAGGGAGTCCAAATTCCATGTACCAAAGGAGAAAAACAAGAGATAAAAGCCTGCAGACTAACTGAAGACCTGCTTCTCTAATGCTGCGTGTGATTAATTACGTGATTTATTTTCAATGACTGGCTCAATCAATCCCGATCAAATTAACAAAGACAATGATCAGAAATACCAGCAAAAACACAATACAAATGATTTGGTTCCAGGGGATCCAATCAAATGAAACAGGATTAAATTAACCAGTGATCGGATTAAGCAGAAGTTGCTGCATGAAGTCAGAAATGTATCTGTACTTTGGGCCATTTGCTGGACGGTTGACATTTCCAACCCTTCCCAGAGCTCTCAGTACAGTTTGAACAAAGCTGTTTTCCCTACACATCACAAAGGTATTGTGGAAATTATTATTATCCGTATTATTATTTCACAACACCATAGTAGCTCAGTCTCTGAAACAGTAGATGCTCTCTTAAGAAAAAAAATCACCCATATACACACTGACTGAGCCAGCAGTCTGTACCTGAAGAAGTCTGCAGTCTGTGCCTGACACTGGGATCAAAAGGTGGCAGAGTATCAGGGTACAATAAAAAAGAGAGAAAAGCCCATTGAATTCTACAACGTTAGCAAAGCACAAAGACGAAAAAGCTTCTGTTCAGCAAGGAGCATTAATGAGGTTTGCCAATGATACCGCTGGAAATGTAGTTCTTACCTACAAGTGAAAGTAAATGCAAGTGTCGCAAGAAAAGTACTTCCATTTGCTAAGAACCAAAGCCTCAATCAGCCAACAAGGTCCTAGAGCACTGCACACGGGCCTGAAAATGCCTTCAGATCACCCTGGTCCAGCTGGACCCATTAGCAGACAGCTGCAGCGGGACTTAGTGTCCAAAACCAGGCAAGAGAAGGGCTGGGGACATCAGGAGCCAGCTCATTAGGAAGCAAACAGGAAACCATAAATGCTGGGAATCAGACTAAAACCAAACTAAATTCCTGCCCCTGTGTTTTTGTTTTTCACTAAGAGAATCCTTTAAAGATGAACTGTTGGGATGTGGTGAGGTATCTTGTAAGGACTCTTAATAAAGCCATTTCAGGACACTAGCAGTCCTGCTGGTGGGTGCTGCAGTGGGAGGAGATGGGACTTGCTACACTCATGGCAATGCCCTTCAATCCACAGCCACCACGTCGTGTACGCTGTGGGCTAAACAAAGGCAGGGCATTTCTTCCAGCCCTCAACATCCCAATGTGGAAGGGACCCACAAGGAACACTGAATCCATCTCCTGGCTCCACACAGCACCACCCAAACTCCAAACCATCTGACGAGTTCCCTTACTTTCGGAGCTTGAGAAAGTATTCAGAGAAATATTCCTCCTCCTTCCCTTCTCACAACTTAATCTTTTATATTGTCAGCTAACATGGTGAGTATATTTGAAAGCATCCTCTCCTCCTAACCAAAAGACAACCCACGTTAAGAATGCATTATTTTTTCTCGTCCCCCTCCTCTCCTTCTGCTCCCTTAAAAACTCCCTCATTTGTATGTGCTGATTTTTTCTCATGTGCTGCCTTTGCTTTTCTTTTCTTTTTTTTCAGTCTCATTGCATCTTTTTTCATGAGTATTCCCAGTTTCATTTTCTTACTTAATTTTCCCCATGTCTCTATCTCTCTCCTCACCCTTTCTATCACACTTCCTCCTAAGTAGAATGAGAACCCAATTATACTCCTGTTAGAACTGAACTTTCAAATCCATCATGTGCTAGTGGGCTCAAAATTAGGCAAATAAATTCCCTCAACCCTACAAATTAAATTGAGTCTTTGCATATGTTCTTTTAAGAGCACAAAGATGTCAAGTATTCACCCAGCTGTCACAAAATATGATGAGCAGGCACTTTGTATTCATATAGATTTTCTAAATCGTTTGTCAGATTTAACAGAAATGCTAATGGATCCAAAAGTAAATTCTAATCTATCCTAAATATCTGGTTATTATTTGTATTATAGTAGGACTCGGGATTGTCAGCTGAGGATCAGGGCACAATCTCCATGCATTAGGCGTTTAGCACACAAAGACAAAGATCATCGGGATGATATGCAGGTATTATTTTGCACTTTCTCAGTTTTTCTCTCATTATTGTAACCAGCACCCTCCTCACAGGTGTACTCCACTTTGTTTGAAAATAAAAGTACCATCAGCTTATGAGCATGATTACCTAATGTGTCTGCTATTGAAAGCCAGGGTCTTAAATTTGCTACTGCCAACGACTTTCTCCCAGGTGTAAACTTTGAGGGGAAAAAAAAGCTATTATGAAGGTCAAACTTCGTTTACGCTTTGTGATCAACGTGGGGCTGAGCTGGACATCACACAGTGCACGTGCACCCCACTCTCTGCAGGTCTGGTGCATCCCAAACACGTAGCATTCACCATCCTGGCACTAAATGCCAGTACAATCTCATTGCACAGCGAGTCCAACGCAGTCAGGGAACCTGTGATGTGATGAACATACCCTGGAGACTTGTTCTGTACATACTGTCGTGGCTGTTTGTCTAAAAACCTATTAGGGCACTGCTTAAAGCAAGAGGGCAGCAGATCCTGGCTGTCAGTGATAATCCACTGCCAAAATCAATAACGTTGGCAAGGTTGCTTCATGGATATTTACGATCAAAGAGCACATTTTCCAAGAATATATTGTCAGTTCCATTGTCTTGGCCCAATTTCAACTCCAGTAATTGCATTTCTGCCTGCCTAATATCCCCCTGCTGCTCTGCAGAGACTCGGGGGCCCTCACGTCCAGTCCCACACCATGCGGCACAAGCGGACGCAGCCTTCCCTGTAGATATTTCACAGAGCAGTTCCCGCATAAAAAGCTCTGTGATTCTCAGAGCAGGGGTGTGTAAGGTATTGTTGTGGGTGTTATTTAAAACGTGACTTATTTGCCCCTGGAAAAAGTCATCTTGAGACAGCTTTTAATTTCCTTCTCTTTCATGAGTAAATCTGCACATTTAAATTATTTACTAAAGGTTGAGCTAGGTAAGGCAGTTTGTATTTTTTTATTCCACTATTAAAAGTGAAATATCTCTAGAACGTGAACGTCTACAGCTTTTCAATACACAGCTTGAGGGAGTTCAAGCCCTTTCTGATCTACCAGTGAGAGCAAACTCCACCAGCAAACTAAAAGTCTGCCTTCCTCGGTGGAATAAAACTCCTGTTTACAGCAGAACAGGGCATAAAATGGGAGGTTTTAAACCTGTGACATTTCCATGTCTGGAAAAGCTGTCACTTGCCCAGCGTGGAGCCTTACCTTGAGCCGTAAGCCCATGGGCCTCAGTAGTGTTAGCCCAACTGCAGGAGTACCGCAGGGGGAGAACAGTATTGCTAAAGTACTTTAAAAACGTCCCCAGGTCTTTCTCACAGCTCAGAAAACAGAGTTTCCCCAGCGGTGAGGAACTCCTCTTTCCAGCTGTACGTGCTTGCAGGCTCAGTTTTCAGAACCCTCTCAGCAGTGCCCAACTGACCGGCTCCTGCCTGTTGGAAACCCTAGCTCGCTGTATTTGGGGAGAGAACTGTGAATGCAAAGTGAGAGAAAGAACTGTTTTCTTTTTCTTTTTTTTCTTTTTTTTTAAAGCAGTTGGATATTTTTATCTCGGTTCTAAAGAGGGAGCAACTGCTGGAAGCTTCTCAGGCGTAGGAACTGTTAGAATCTCTCCTCTTGTATAGTTCTGGGGGGAAGATGTGCTAAATGCAGCTCACTGTGAGCCACCCTGATGGCACTCCCTGCCTCCTCTCCACCTCCCAAAGGGACCATTTGGAATATGTTCCAACAACTGCGTTTTTAAACACAAAGCATGAAGCAGATTTTATATTAAAATGTGAAATGATTACCAAAGAACACAGAAAAAAAAAAACCCACAACCAAACTGAAAAGTATGCATATAAGGAGGAGTAATAAAGTGTGAGTGCATGAATGTATTCCGGAGCATTTACATATGTCAGGGGGAGTGGAAAGAAGGTGAGCACAAGATGGGAAAATAAGAGCTGAGATGCAAAGTGACAGAAAAAAAAAAAAGCAGCAGCTGTGGTAGAAATAAGCAGCCAGGAAAGATGCTGCCTTGCAGATAAGCAAAGCCGCCGTGTACAACACGAGGAATTTTTAAATGCTCAGCTTTTACCTCCGAACATCAGTGGGGTTATTGTAACAAACTTGGTAAGATCTAGGGGCAGCTGTTAAGCGATGTAATACAGGCACCTCATTTAGGTGTCATGCCTACTGCTCTCCGTCAGCTGTTAGAAGCTGGAGACTGGCAGCCCGGATAACAAGTGGGCTAAATTACTCCTCGCTCTCCAGAAGGTAGGAGCCATTGTAAACTCTCCGACTGTGCCCCCATGTGCACTGCAGCAGAACCAGAGTGAAAAAGGGAAGGAGAAAAAAAAAATGACAAAGAACATCATCCAGCTATATTACAAGAAGAAGAAAGACATTCAGGAAGTCTACGAAGAAAATGATGACCTAAACCTAAGAAGACGAAATACTGGAAGTTAAATTATCTGTGTGGAACATTTAATGTAGAAAGATTCGAAAGAAAATACATTTCATGGAGCTGCATCCTGGTGCATCTAAAGGGGAAAAAAATAATAAAAGTAAAAATAAATTAAAAAGGGAGTGCATAGGAAAGAGACTTTTTGTTGTTGTTGTTGTTTTATGGAGTATCTGGTTCCTAATTTAATCTTAATCCACTCTGACATTTATCCTCATGGATAATTCAGTATACAAATTTAGGGCAGAAAAAGAATTCATAACAATAATAAAATAAGAGCTGCTTGCAAGGGCAGTATCAACAAAAATTGCCCTTGGGTAAAAATAGTTTCTAGTGCTTTGTGTCCTGCTCAGCTTCAGGCAATATATCAAGATCCTAGGAACTACTTTTTTCCCCTTGTGCAATCATTTGTGGCTCTCATCCAGTCTCTGATTATGCTAATTGCATTTGATGGAATTTGTATGTACTCTCCTTCGCTCTCATCTCCTCTGAACGTACACAAGATGCATTTTTAATTTTTAACTCTTCAAAAATATATAAATAAAGTAACTTTCTCCCCAAGGTTGTGTAGAAGTCAATCTTATTACTAGTTCTAAGCAGCAAATGAACAGCCTTTATCACTAGCCAAACAAACAACCCTTTCTACATTAATATGTTGCAACAAAGCTTTAGTTAGTGTGAGAGGAATGTCATAATGCACGAGTCTGCATAACACAGTCAAATCATGTCACCCCGACACAATTTCGTTTGCATTAAATTAAATCCAGCATCCAAATTGCGACTCTAATAAAAAGATATAGCCAGGTTGGCTAGATCAAGAGCTGACATCATTTTGAGACAGAGACTCAAAGAAAGAGCTGAGCTGTTGGAAAACCATTCCCAAGGGTTAGCAATAAAATCCAGGACATAAATTTCTGAATAGATGAACATGGTGGGTTTTTTTTTTCTTTATTCCCTTTTAAAATTGTTCTTGACCATGTAAATTGACATCCCAACCCACCTGATTTTGGTAAGTCTAGTATTAGATGTGGAGGTTGGTGGCCCTGCCTGAGGCAGGGGGTTGGAGCTTGATGGTCCTTGAGGTCCCTTTCAACCCAAGCCATTCTATGATTCTATGATGAGACAAGATGACCTGAATGACCTCTATCAGGGTCTCCTGACTGTCAAACAGGTGCCCAAATGCAGTGGTGACTGCTTTATTTCATACTTCTTGGAGACTGTCCTAACCTCTATGTTATTCTTTAATTGTAGTAACTGATAGCTAAAGAGAAAGGTAATTTTCAGAGTAAAGGACTTGCTTCCCTTCCTACATTAAAACAAGGCTAGCTTTTTGTTCTTTATTTTGTGTAAGCGAGTTTTAGTGCCCAACTGACAGCCTTCATCCCGTTGGAAGTAATCAGAAGCAAATGAGAACCCTTCCAAACACAACCGTGACAAGTGAAATAGCCTAGGAAGTTGTAAGTTGTAAACACGGTGCAGAGGGACACAGCCAGGGTCACTGTCCATTTGAAGAGGGGACTGGAAGGGCCTTTGGTCACACAGGTCCTCTTCATAGGCCCATCAGATTCAACCTTGAAAGGTGCGAGGAGAGTTTTGTAGTTCAGCTTCCCTTTCTTCCAACATATGTGCACCCACACACCCGTTGGTGTGACATCTAAATGGGATAGCCAGTAGCCATCATCCTGTATCACTGCTGGCCATCTTAGAGCCTTCCTAACCTTGTGTTAACTTTTCCCTAGTTTCTGAGTTGTTTCTGAAGGTTACTGATGTCCATACTAGATCCGGAACCTGAGACCCCATCCTGTGCACTAATTAGGATCCTATAAAGGCATCAGCCCTTTTGAGATAGGCTCTCTGAGCCATTTGCTGGGAGGGAGAGCTGCTCTGCGTGTGCTGGGGACGGTATGATGCTTCCACATGAACCTATCTGCAGGTAACCTGGCTTTTCCTCCTGCACCCATTCTTCATTCTCCAGCCTCATGCAATGAACTGGCTGCAAACCACTCCTCTTCCAAGGGTGGCTGCGTGTCACTGGTAAAATGTATGTCATTTATTTGCAGACATTTTAAAAGTAACTTTGTTTAAAAAAAAGAAAGAAGAAAAAAAGATTTTTCAAAGCTCTTGGCATCCCCAGAATACTCTTAAAGTGCTACAGGAATTAAAAGACATAAACCATTCATAATAACAGAAACACTTCTCTCCACCTCATGTCTGCTGCTACCTAAATTCTTTGTGATACTTCAGGCACAGTCATTTTATACGTATAAATTTTAATTAAGAGAAAACTTGGCCGAATACTAGATAAAATTATTTGTTGTATAGTGTATTTGAAATGTAATGCATCACTCTAATAGATTACTCAATGGATATTTGCAACCATTTATAGAAGTGTCTAGGTAATGCAAAAAAAAAGATTAATCGAATAATTTATTTGATGGACAACGGCATTATTCATCAAATACATTATTCAGCTGATAGTATTCAAGCAGTACTAATTAAAAGCAGAAAAGCAATTGCCTTAAAGTACAACTCATTCAGATCCCAGTTTTGGCTCCATTAAGAAAATGGAAGAGATAGGAGGGCTTTGCAGGGAAATGTCTCAACACACGTGTAGGTGGCCCAGATGTTCTCTGTGTTAAAGGAGCCACATCAACCTAACGTCAGAGGGTTGCTTCCTCAACCAAAAACATCTGCATGACAGTGTCAGATTTAAACCTCTTACTGAACTACTTGCCCACACTGGGGCTGAATTTGAACATCAGAGCTGTGGAGGTACTTTAGCATGTGGAATAAATGAAATATATATGTGTGTGTGTGTGTATCGTGTATATATATCCTCCCTGGAGGGAGGATCCGACTTCCTATGTTCTCCCAGAAACTCTCTTATCTGGGAGCTCCCAGATAGGAGAAGGCATCTTCTTTGCTCTTCTGTTTCCCAAGCACTTTGCAAACTCTTTTCTATCTCATGACTAATGCCCATCATTACCCAATGAAAATACAATGGTTTCCTTGCCCAGCCTGGTGACGCACCAGGCTATGTCTATGTCTACGTTGTGCAAGCCCAAGAGCATTAAATAATGTTTCCACAAGCTGTGGAAGCAGCCATCGAGCATGTACAAAACAGGCTGTGCAGCCTTTATCTTGTACCTAAGCACCACTGGGACATGCTGGAGAAGCACCTGTGCTTCGCAAACATCAGCTGCTTCTGCTATGTTAGCACAAACAACCTCAGATTTTTTATTTAGCAAGCAACAAGGAATTTATGAAGAACATTAGGCTTTAAGAGCAAAAGGCTGATAACAGATGAGTCCCATCCATTGAGGGAATAGGCAAAGACCATATCTTATGTAGCAAGTAATGACCTCCTAGTAGCATACAGGAGTGGAGAATTGCTCATTATCAGATGGTGTCCTATAGCTCACCCAGGCTCCCTCCCCACGGGCAGGAAAACCAGCACCTGAATAAAGCCAGCTTCATAATCGTGGCAGAAGGCACATTTAAGTATAGGCTGCATATGACAAAGAATAAATACCATGCCAGGACTTTATAGGTGTAATAAACATTTGTTACGTTCTTGTCAAATATCACATGGAAAAGGCAGTCACAGCGGTTAGGAAATAAAGACCCTCTTAAAGTTTATTAGGGTTCTAAAAATATTTTGCTATTTAACCAAAATTTTTCTCCCTTATTTTGGGGGAGTTCCAGGATCATTTACGGGCAGTACGGTTCAAAACAGCAATAGAAGTTGGACCACACTGACTAAGTATTAACTGGAACCATTTCGCCTGTTTAATTTACGTTACCATTTGCAGCGGGGTTTCTTTTACTGATTCAAGACACACGTTCTACTTTAATCCTCTGCTCCTTTTGGGAAGGAAGCAGATGAACGTGATGAAATGCAATGCAGATGATAAATTCACGCCACTCGAAAAGTAGCAAATGACATTTGCTGGTCTCTCAGTTCCCATTTCGTGATTGATATAGAACTATAAACAAGAAAATAAGTACTGTTAAAAATCCTTCCATACAGTGGCAAGTAGGGTTTTAATGGTGGTTTGCCTGTGCTTATTAACAAGCCATGGCAGTTGCTGCACACTGATCAGTAACCGTGTAAGAGCTCAGCCTACTGTAGAAGTCCTGAGTCTATGTACTTTCAATTTTAGAGCATAACCATCATACGCTCCACAAACCAATGAAATTTCTAATAATACAAACCAATGATGTGTTAAATTGAGACACTTCTAGCTTGAATGCCAAAAACTTCACTATGATTTAAAGGATTTGTGCTTACCTTTCTCTATCAATTTACTGTTAATTTGCTACTATTGGAGCAATTTACCAAAAGGAAAAAAAAAAAAAAAGAGGTAATATTTTATTTAATTTTTAATACTAATCTTGGTCATTTCAAATGCATACTGAAATGTCATTTATCGCACAAAAAGCAATACGATCATTCAAGAGGAGCAGGAGATGGCATGAGAAGTATTGAGGGGGAGCAAGCAAACCGAAATCACTTTGCAACGTATCTGAGTTTAGAAATAGGAGGCAATCCTCATTAGTCCTCTATGAAGAGGGATTAACAAAATTTTCCATCAGGGAATGTTTCCTTGTTTCAACTGTACTCAGCATTGCACGTTTTGTTCCTTAAGTACTGTGCAGCACTGCCACAGTGATGATTATCACCGTACGTAGGCTGACACATAAGCTGTACCGAGCAACATGAGAACGTCCTACAGGCGCTTTGTTTTTTACTAAATACATCTTCAAATTTGTTTCACCCTAAATCCTCATGATGGCATCTAACCATTTATTTATCACTTCATTGGCACTTTATACCCAAACCAGACATACAGCAACCTTCTTTTCTTTTTTTTGCAGCATCCTGTTCCCACTTTCAACTCGGATACAAAGACAAATTGTAATGACCTTGCGTGAATCACACTGACGTCACGCAGGCTCGGCTGCAGAATAATTATGAAAGCACTTTTCGATCCCCGTCTCCAGGAGCTCTCTGTTAGTCCCTTAAAATCTCTGCTACACCTTTCCACTCTCCAGCAGGATTCTGGGCAAACAGAAAGTCACAGCTTGAAAGAGAATGGAAACTGGACAGCGAATGCAGGCACCTGTAATAAAGAGCATTTAAAATTGGTTTTGTGATTAAACTATTGCTTAGCCTGGTTAGATTTGGCCTTCAGCAAATCAAGGTACACTGAAATCACCGTAATGCTTTTGCAGTAGTTATACTTCTAAGCAATTTGAGAAATTTTGAGCTCTGTTACTAGACAAGAGCAAAGCACAGCTCAGGTCAGACTGATCCCTAGTATAAAGCTGCTGAAAAGCAGCAGCCCTACCAAGTACAGATCTGACCCTCAGATTTCAGGTACGAGGTTAGGAATTGATAAGTTAATTGCCCAACATCAGGGCCAGCAGCAAAAGCAGCTGCAACAACTAGATGTTAACTTCCTATTCCAGAGCAAAGCAGGAACGATTCCTCTCCTTCAGTGTCTGCTACTGATCTTCATTTGGCTGAATATCGTCACGCTTAGGGCACCTTCATTCATGCCAGATTCAATGCACAGTGGAGAGAAACACTAACTGAAAATTTCGGAGCTCATTTGCAAACAGGAGGTGCTAAGCATCCACTTTGCGCTATGGAAATGGAATTTAACAGCCTGTACTGGAACTCTGTTCAGCCTGTCTATCCTTGGTCAGCGTCCCTTGCTACCACTTGTGTCTGATACCTCTTGTCTTTCTGCTGTGCTCATCTGAGAAGGGCCTCTTGTCTGTTCTGTACCCTCCCAATAGGTAGCTGTACACAGCAGTAAGAGCTTCCTCTGATCAAGGCTGAACCAAACCCAGCTCCTTGAGCCTGTTCTCATACGCCATATGCTCTGCCCACCTGGATAATTTAGTGGCCCTTCACCAGCCTTAGTCCGTGCATCTCATGCACTGGACTATTCAAAATCAGACTCATGATTTCTGAGCAGAGAGAAAGCATCACTTCCCTGGACCTGCTGGCTGCAGTCCTGCTAATGAATACAGTCAGTATGCAGCTTGCTTCTATTGCTTTAGGAGCGCGCTTGTTGGGTCAACATTCAATTTGTCCTCAATATCTCTACTGCAACCATGACCTCTGAGAAATGCTCCTGTGAACCAGTCATGGGTAGGGCTTTATGCCATGATCACAGCCTTTCAAGATTGGTTGTACAATCCATCTTCCATCCACCCTATAGTACAAATATCCAAAATATACCTCGAATTTGGAAGTACAACTCCTATTTGCATGCAAGGATAGCGCAGGACATGGTCAAAAGCCTTGCTGAGGTCCAAGGGAACGACTTCCATTGCTTTCTTATCTACAGAGGCAGCATCTCATCATGGAAAACAGTATGGCACACTTTGCCCTTGGTAACTCTACGTTGATTGTTCTCAGTCATCTTCTTTTCTATTATATGGTCAGATGGGGTTTCTAGAAAGATTTACTTCACAACCTTCTCATGGACTTACTTCTACCACTAAGATGATAAGAGAACAGTCTCACAGTGAAGTTGGCTTAGGGCCTCACACAAATCCACGATCTCACGGACTTGTGTATGCCCAGGTGGCTGAGTGACTTCTACGTCACTCTTCTTCCACCATGGGTAGTACTTTAGTCCCCCACACTTTGCCACTAGGAATCAGAGAATCACTTGAGAAAGAGGCAAATTGGTGAAGACACTTGGTCTCTGGTTTTGACAGCTACAAAGATCCCACATGCTTCCAATCAGTACAGTGCTGTTCCTTTGGCAATAGTAAGGTCTATCCTCTATGGGACACTTGCAAAAAGCAGGCTCAAGATTGAGGGGACTGGGAGAAATCTGAGCAAGAAAAAATGCATAACCACCTCTCAAAGCCAGGTCATTTCTGGCTGTGAATTTCATGGATGGGTTGCATTTCAGGTGAACTTATCAGATCTTTCATGAATTTTAGATATTTGTTCCACAATTCCACTGAAAGCTCCTTCAAGGGGAGACACAATTCTGTTTGCTGCTGTACTTACCCACACATCTGTATTTATACACAAAAACAATGAACCTTGATCAAACTATGCTTCTATACAGCAGATATTCGTTCTTGCTCAGTGACAAATCTGCAACTACCAAAGCATCCATTTCCTATCAGTTTCTGACTTTCATTTAACACAATGTTTGAGCTTCCTGTATTGTATTTGCCAACTGCTGCATCTTTAGAAACATAAAGAAGCAGAGGAGAAGACAAAAACAGTAAATTGCTGCAGTCTCACTGTTCCTAAAATTCTTTTGTCTTTTTTTTTTTTTTTTCCTCAACACCAAACAATAACTTTCAGTGCTTACAGAAAGGAAAGTGATGTTGATTGTCTATTGCCATCAGTGATGTTAGAGGTTTAACGGCGTGTTTTACCTGCAGCTAAATGCCAAGATTTTTTCACAAATGAAAGCCACAACTTTTCAGATGTTAATGTTTGTGTTTTGACAGACATTGCTCCAGATGAAAGTTTAGTCACAGATGTGTAAACTCCTAAATAGATCTTGTTATGTTAGAAAACACAAAATTTGCCACGAAAGAAGCTCCTCTGTTATAGAATTTATATCAACGACGATGCTGGGAAACAAACAGGTGGCTGCAATGCCATCCAGCAATTCTTTCAGTTTGTTTAAAAACGTAAAACTTCTTTTCATTCCCAAGGAACTTTTCATCCATCACAAACACCCAAAAATTTCAAAGTGACTTTGAAATAAGATCAGCCACACATATCAAGACAAAAAAAAAAAAAAAAATCCTAACGTTCTTTGAAAGAGGAAAGAAAAATCCTTATTTCCAATGTCTTTTTGTGTATTATCTTTTTTTTTTCCCCCCTTAAAGAAAGCTATCCAGGAACATGGGTGTCTTGCTCAGTGGTGATGCCTGTGATGTAGGAAGAGAGAGAAAACATCGAGCACTTACGCAGAAATAACCTGAGATATTTCTTTGAATGCCTTCCACTCCTTTCATCCAATATATTTCCCCCCACCCCCCAGTGGACTGCCTTACAGCAGGTCTTGCTCACTGCACACACACACACCCAGCTGCCCCGACATCCCTCTGCTCTTTTCATCCCATCTCTGTAGTCCAGCTGTGAAAATGAGAGCGGAGAGACTTGGACGTGTGTGTGGATGCCTGTTTGCTGTTATAATTTGTTTGAAAAAGATGCTAAGAGACAAATTCCTGGATTAAACCACTTTGGGTACACTCCATCCCACGTGGACTCTGAGCACCTTGGCTCAGTGGGAAGCATCTTGAAGCGGGGAGCAGATAGGGACACTGTGGGCTGCTTTGCTGGGCTCTGCTTGCAGGTGCTGCGACTTCCTTGAGCTCATCATCCTCCCACAGCCTGGAGCTGTTTCTTGTCTTGTTTGTTTTCTCATGGAGATCAGCAAACTTCAGGTACAGCACAAGTTCATAAATAAGTTTGAGCTACCTTTGAAGTCACCAGTACATAGTTTGGTCTAAACGTGATTACAGAGGTAACTAACACCAGCTCTGAACTAGGGAGGGATGTGAATTAATTGTTTTAGATAGTAATGACTTTTGATTGTAATTACGGCACTGAAGGACATGCTCAGTGATATGGTGGTGACGGACTGGTGATTGGACCGGTTGGTCTTACTGGTCTTTTCCAACCCAATGATTCTATAATTCTATGACTGTAAATACAAACTACTCACTGACCGACTTTCTCCTACCCTGCTGCTCTGTTCCCTCCATCATAGCTTCCATTATTTTGCATACTTTTCGTACATTTTTAAGCATGTTCTGAACTCTACTTCTTCCCTATCTTCAGTAACAGTGCCCACTGAATGCTCCATCTTGTCACATGGAATCACAAAGAACTGCAGGGGTTGGAAGGGACCTCAAGAGATCACTGAGTCCAATGGCTCTGCTAAAGCAGGTACCTTACAGAAGATTGCACAGGTAAGCATCCAGATGGGTCTTGAATATCTCCATATTGGAGACTCTGCAACCTCCTTGGGCAACCTATTCCAGTGCCCCATCAACCTTACAGCATAGAAGATCTTCTGCATGTTAGTAGGGAACTTCCTATGTATGTTCAAGCGTTAGGCCATAGCAACTAGTCCTATTGCTACGTGCCACTGGCTGGCCTCCCTCATCCATTTGCCTCCCACCTCCCTTCAGATATCTGCATAAAGGTTATTCAGATCCCCACACCCAGAACTGAGCATTTCTGGGTGGCAGGGACACTGACTGTGCCCACTCACTGGGTATCTTCAGAGGGCAGCATTCACATTACTGCAGGAGTACCACCACAGTGGGGTGCATTTAGTTACCAGGTGCCTGTTTTTTTCTACCACGGATGCTCGACTGCAGCATCATGGGAAATTTCCAAAATGTTAACTGCTGTTAAATTCTAGAAATGCTTTAAGTAATATCTCTGTTTGTAGAAGTTCAGCTTTATTTGTGGGCTCTGGAAACCTGATGGGTAGGCTTAAAGCTGTCTGAAGTCATAAAAAATAAAATAAAATCTTGAAACAAACACATCTGTGGGTTCTCATTAGAGCCCTAACAAGTGAAAATCCTGTAGTGCAGGCACATCTGAGGTCAGGGAAGACACAAAGGAAATGCCCTGTGAGCACAGGGGCCATTCAGGCTCTTCAGAACAACCACGGTGCTGAAGAAGCTAAAAGAGTCTTATTTTAAGCAGCTGAAGACTTATTGCACTGAGCTTTACAATGTCTTCCTAAGCTGAAATGACAGAAGGGCAGACAGTTTATGCAGTGTGCAACTGAAGACTAATTCAATGCCCCAAATTCCTCCCCGGTGCCATTTCAATGACTTCAAGGGAGCTATTCCACCAAAGGTACTATGAGAATATTTTTATTTCGATAAAATGGCTACTTTGCTGGAATTAATTCCGACAGATGTTTTAGCAATTACAAAATCACTTAACTAATTATCTCAAATACCTTTTTGGCCATCTCCACTATGATAAACACCTGAAACAAAATTATACTGAGTAAACTGCAGTGGGATTACACAAAACCTTAGCTACGGGAGAGACAGGATGGAAGTTAGTGCTTGGCACTTAATGTCATCAGCATTATAATGATTTAGCTAGAGTATATATAATTTTGTTGCTGACCTTACATTATTATATAATTAAGGTAATTTAAGTAATTACTTGCTAAAAAGTCTAATTTTGTTCATCAACATAAAGACTCTCAAAGCACAGCAATATGAGGGAATTAGATTCCAATACAGCAATTTGGGGAGAATTAGAACAACCACCGAACAAGTGAAATAGGAGTAGGCAGTAAAACAGGAAAAGTTCCTGAAAACTGGCTGGTACTCCCTGTTCTGTCAGACATCCCCTGGAACTTCCCACTACTCTAAACATAGCAAGGATTTTCTTGTCACATGGAAAACATTCACTGCAAGATCTCTAACTGTAAACTTCAGTATAGGAAGTAAAGAAGCTTAAACTCAGCACAGACCAACAAAGCTCGTTCCTTAGAGAAGACTGTAATCACAGCAACTCTTCCAAAGACATTTTTCCCTCTCTCCCCTTCAAAACAACATTATCCTACATGACGCTAACAAATCAATTAACTCTTTAATTGAGTACACTGAGCATGCAACAATCTTAGTTATTTCAAGCCATAACCTCATCCATAAAATCAGACGACATCATTCCTGCACGATTATGTAGTTTTAAACCACAGGCTTTTCCCTCTGGAGACGTCTCATTACAAATGGTCGTATTAAATGCTGATATACTTTGCAAACATATCAAGGAAGAGTTTGATGTCCACAGAACGTTACATTTGAGAAACTGCAGAGAAGTTTTTCTGACCTGTCCATTTATTTGCGTTCAGATGCCGAAACAAAATTCTTATAAGAGAAAATAATCTATCCAGCTTTAAACCTTGCTTGCTGTTGTTCTCGATGCTGTTTTGAACTGCTTTTATGACAGGAAAAAATGCAGCTGCAATTAATCAATATTTTACTTAATAACTAAGAAATTGCTTGAATATATTACTGAGCTAATTATTTGGCAGGCCTACGAAACGTGTTAATTAAAACTTTAAGTTACAAGAAGTCTACAGAAGTGTTTAATAGAAGAAGCTACACGTGGAAAAGCTACTTTTGGACATCAAGCAGCTCTGCTATATTAATAATATAAACTTTTGAAGTGCGTTAACTACATAGATAGACTATAAAGCCCAAAGATGTTGATACATACAATCTATACACTTTATTTGAGTGAAACAAGTTTCAAGCACTCTTAAGAACGTGAGGCTGAAGATTCTAAGGGACTATAATGATATTGTGCCAAACAGACCAAATGCATGTTTTCAAAATGATATTTCAAAGGCATCACAGAGCCTTGCATGAAGAGTGGAAAGGACTGCCCAATTCAAACACATCACTGCAAGCAGAGGAACTCAGCATTGACTACCTGTGTGTGAGAGAACAAGCCAAAGGAGGGTGCCCAAAGTGCCTCCAAAGAACACAAAGGCATTTTGGAAACAAGTTATCGCCCAGACTTCACAAACTCAAACAAAAAGGGATGAGAGAAATTCCTTCACAGGCATTTGCAGAGGTTTACTTGTTATTGCTGTTACTTTTACTTCAACACCAACATGCAGTTGTAACTTGAGTTCTTTTAACAACTCATGCATCAAACCACAAAGAGTGAGATGATGTAAGCCAACCAAGGTAAGACAAAGTTTGCGATGGATTTAACTTGAATTTAAGATGCTTAATTTTCATCTTTATTTATTTATTTATTTATTTATTTTTTTCTCTCAAATTACTCTTTAAACAATCTGGAGGCTATTGAGATTTGAAGTGAATACCTTTAGAGCTGCTTCATCAAGTAATTGAATTAAAGCTTTTCTCCACTCACAAAGCTTTCCGTAATTTACTTTCTTCTGCTACCAAATATTTTTAGCTTTGCTACATCAAAAAAAAGAGTCACCTTTCCAAACAGACTCATCACTGGAACTAGCTTGATTATCTATGCTAATTAGCTGTGCTCCATCTTAGGATTTAATAACTTGTGCCTAAAAAATGGACACTCTGCAATAAAAGTAAGTATGATTTGCATGGATGACAGTTTGCAAGAAAGCATTTTTTTTTTCCCAGGGAATAATGGAAACAACACGGAGTTTTATTGCTTAATTTTTGACAGTACTTTTTCTGCAAAGAAAAAGAATCATGTTTAATACCTTCTATTTCCTTTGTTCGTTTACTTTTGTCCGGTTTTCCTTGAAGATGCTTAACAGTATGACACTAATATGACTATCGTATCCTTGAAACTGCATTGCACAAACGATTCAGTACAATTCATTCCATAGCTTAAAGGTCTTTTTTTCCAGAGGTCTTTTCCTTAGAGGGCTTCTTCAGAGGCTTCCTCAAACGCTACAGTTTTTGGCTCCAATCTCTACAATATTTTGTCTTTCATTTCCACCAACACTAAAAAGGGGAAGAGGAGACTTCATCAACGCCTACGGCTACTCTGCAATGGGAAACATCTCATTCTTTACCACAATGGTCAAAGACATAATGGGACCAGATGCTAGGAGGTGTAGGAGTTTACATTCAGATGGAGAATAAAGGCAAGGCTTTGTCATTAATCAAACTGCCAGAAAAAACAGGATCCCCCCACCATGAATCGAGCTGAAGGATGAGGAGGAATCTCCAGCCATGTCCTTGCTCCACTAAAAAGAATGAGATCTGTTCCAGGATCACAGAGTGAAACTCTCTGGCATTTCAGCAGGTAATCACACTCACCATTTCTGGCCTTCAGCTCTATGAATGTATGGAGGAAAAAAATCCCCTATAAGTTAGTCAAAGTCATTTTGAAGAAATAAAACATTACAAAACAAAACAAAACAAGGCTACAGAGATATTAAATGATAAAAGGAAAGTAATGAACTGGAAACAGCAATGACTGGCCTGAGGAGAATTCATCTCCAAGTGCATTTAGAGAGGATATGTGATGCAGTAGAGAGGAATGAACACCAGGAAGCAGTTATGCGCTGTGCAGGTAATGAAGCACTGCTACAGGTCGCTTAGAGAGGCTGTGGGGTCTCCTTGGAGATCTCATTTGTGGCTGCATGGATGGGTACCCTGCTCTGGGTGTCCTTGCTAGAGCACGGGTTGGACCAGATGGACCCAGAAGTTCCCCAGAAGTGAACCTCAGTCATGTAGGGACTCTGAGATTGTGTGTAATAGCACTACTCATATACTCCCCCACGTATGAATGCCATCACCTGAGGAACACGCAGATCTCCCAGAGCCTTTCTGAAAGGCCCAGCCCTCTTTTGCCTGGATGAAAAAGTGCTTTGAGAAACACAACAAGGTGGTATGGCTGCAGGTTTTATGTCAGCCCCCTACAAACACTTTCATTCAGGTAAATAATAGAAAGCATTAAAGATATCAATGAAAAAAACATCTGTTCAACCACATGCAGTCTCGGTTTTCAGTGCGATGGCATAAATGTGCTCATCTTTCTTCAGAATTGAGTCACTTCTTGAGGAAGTGCAAAAATAAAATACAGTAAGCAGGATGAAATATTTTCAGTCATGAAACATTTCCATTGCACCTTACTACCTGGGAATTCGCTGGATGAAATATGTCATTTCCAGGAGTAAAATAAAATAATATGACAAGATGAGAAAACGATTGTTGTAAAATATTTACTCCCATCCATGAGCATGTAAGCTTTCGCTGTCCTCGGTGGGGATAAATTTCATATCAGGCAATGCGAACAAAGGGTGCATCATACCCACCCTGTGAGGAAGCCGTCTTCATGACATATAGCTAGCACGTCTGCTGATGCTGATATTTTCAGCTAATTCTGTGTTCCTCAACTGATCTGCAGCTTGCTTATTTCGGAGGTATTAGGATCCCCTCTATGGCTTCCAGGCGATTTCCTGAAATTGTGTTTTTTATAATATTAGTCTAGTAAGACTGGCATGAAATAAAACCCTGACAAGCAATCAAAGAGGAAGTTATTTTCTAAAGGAGTTTCTCTGGAGAATCGGGTCAAAAGCCTACCTCTAGCCTTGAACACTTGGAAGACATGAAAGAAAGCTTTGTTTTAGAAGCTCAGATGTTGACACACAAAGTTGATAATTGTTTTCTCTTTTTTTTCTGTTTATTGCTTTTGAAGAAATTCAGTTTGAGACCTGGGATGCATCAAAGAAAGTTGTGTATTTGGATGAGCTCTGTTTGATGGCAAAGAGCTTTTCCTTATCAAGTCATCAAAACAGCCCGGAGTGAGAAGGTAGCAGAAGCCTTCTGGAACAGAGTAGCAAGCGTCACGGAGGACAATCACAGGGCAAGGAAACTCGACAGCTTTAACATTCCCTCTTTTAATGTGTGCACAATTAGGGAGCTAAATGTCATGTGTATAGAGCAAAGACGTCTGATCCAAAACTCTTCAAGTCAATATAAACATGCCCTTTGACCTCAAATGAGCTTTGGCTAAGCCCTCAAAGGCTCTAGCCCTAATGAGTTAGAGCTTTTCCAACACCACTCGGATTATCTTCCAGCTGCAGGTAGTGGAGGGCAGTTTCAAAAGCTTTCGTATTGGTTCCGATCCATCAGAGAAGATACTTTTTTCGGTCAGACACTCAGAGACAGCTTTTCCTGTCACCTTTAATGTAGGGGAAGTGTTTTGCAGGAATATCAACACAAACCGACCCATCAAATTTGCTACTGTAAGAACCTAGGACACTGATGATGTGCTTTCCAGTTACAAAATCCTTTGCAGCTTTTGTTGTTTCAGAAAAGGCCTTATTCTCTACAGCCATTTATTAAAACCTACAGACGTCGACTATAGAGTGAAAAAGGACACACTGTCTACAACTTCACCACCAGGGTATGGAATGATTGGGCTATTTTGTTTTTCTCCCAGTCTGATGTATGTTCTGTATCTCAAAAAACGGGAACTACATGCCCCAAAACACCAACATCAGAACACCTATTTTTGTTGCATTCAAATCTGAACCGGCTCAGCCTCCATCAATCAATGGCAGATTTCAAACCCAGTCAACCTTAGGGGCAATTAATGAAAACACTATTCCAGATATTTAGCCAGTTCTTCAGTCACTACAGCTTTGTTTAAGGGAGAACTTCATAACAATAATAACAAACAAACAAATAAATAAAGTAATACTTTGCTGGAAAATAAAGGTTGGTGTGTTTATAACTTTGGATTTGTCTTGCTATCACAACTGCTGGTTAAACATGGCTGCCATGATCAGAGTTGCTCTGCTCACACTGCTGGAGTCTTACGGAACCATGCCCCTTCCCTGCCTTCCTTGCTTTCACCCTCCCAGCTTCCCCTGGAACAGATTTAAGTTGCTGGAAAACACACAGACAGATGGAGGAAGGTCAGGAATGCAGAAGATGAGCTATGGAACAAGAGGACAAGAAGAAATCAGGTGCCACTGAAGATATCCCACTGTCACTCTCTTTCTTTCTGTGAATCCTTTCCCCTTTTGCTTTGTTAGGTCTCAACCAGACCTCTTTTCATGCTGGTTTTCAGTCTCCCCTCTCTGGTGATCCTGAAGGAACAGCATGAAGCTGTGACAGGGGAAGTCCAGGCCAGATATCAGGAAAGGGTTTTTCACTGACAGGCTGGTTGGGCACTGGAAAAGGTTCCCCAGGGAAGTGGTCACGGCACTGAGACTGTCTGAGTTCAAGAAACATCTGGACAACACTTTGTCATTTGGTCTGATTTTTGGGTGGGTCAGCGTGGAGCCAGGATTTGGACTCAGTGATCCTTATGAGTCCCCTCCAACTCACTTCTATGATTCTGTGATACAATTCTATGGCTTACAGACACCGTTTCCACCAAGTTATTTGGGCTTTTATGCTATTATATTGATTGTAAGGTCAGAGATGCTGCTTTATTATCTACTCCAATGCTTTGTGTAACTGAGTTACCTGAAGTGTTTGAAGAGCATCTTTTTTAACGGGGCCTCATCACACTCCTTTCTGGTTTTAATCTGCAAGATTCTATACACAGAAATCTTCCCAATTCTTGGTAGTTTCCCCCCCAAATAAAGATGTCCACTATAGAAGTGATATATTTAATGTCAGGACAAATTCAAACCAGATTCAGCTTTCAGGCTCAGTATCTCTGAAATCTCTGCCTGATGGAGTGTTGAAGCCCACTTTCCCTTGCAAGAGTTTTTGATCTGGATTCTTAGCTCAGCCCTGGAGACAAAAGGAGGTACCAGAGGTAGCCCAAAGCCTTTGTAGGCATGGCATCACAGAGTTTTGATGCTCACTCAAACTTCTTATGTTTATTTTCCAATCTTGTTTTCACTTTTGAGAGATAATCTCCATTATCACATTCTTTCCTGTTCGACACTTTATAATGCATGTATTATTTATCTTAGGAAGGCCCCTTATGCTCTTGTGTGAATTCCAATTGTTATGGCTCATTTTAATTTCAAGGCCATTTGGCCATTTTTCTGTTGAAGTATAGCTGGTTCCACTTAATAAACATTTTGTTGTGTGGATACATGAAGCTTCTGTGCCCCATCTTTGAAATTTCCAAGTAAACAAGACTACTCTATATGTTATATTTCACACAACCCAATGAAAAATGAAAAGCTGATGGAGTCTAAGGCATGGGGAAGGTGTGCTTAACCTAGTTTGTACAACAAACAAAAGAGTTTGGGGTGTATGTCTACAGAAAACCAAGCTATTATCTACTTATTTTACTTCTGCCCAGTTTTGATGTTTATCTGTAGTGGTGGTGAGGAATTTGATCTATCGTGTGGTCATAAGCGAGGCCAAGAAGAATCCTGCTGTACCTGACAACTTTCATCAGAGGCACAATTAGAAATTACAGAATTAGAGTGCAAAGAAACACGCTTCTTAAGCTCATCTCAAGTCAGCCTCAAAGGATGTGATCTCAGCACTGCTTCTGAGGAATAGTGTTGTCTCAGCTGTACATACTTTTCCAGCAAGTGGTAATTGTTTAACTATACCAATAGTAATTTCAAGTGATTTCTCACATGTAATTCCTTTTTCCACAGTTTATTGTATCAAAACAGTTTCAACAGAGAGAATAGCCATGACTTTTTTATTTAACCAAAACCTTGTTTTCTTTCATTTATTTGTCACCTCTAATCACGACACAGTATTTGGTAAAAGGTCCTTCCTTTCATCGCGTGTAACATTATTAGGGGCTGTGTGATATGGGTTTCCATGTCTGAATAAAATAATTAGAAAATACGATTCAAGTATTTTATGTCCGTGAACGATGCTGGGATAAATTCTGCCATTCTCTGCATGAGGTGAGGAAAATTAAATTGGATAAAGGGCTCAAAATTGATCTCGAAAGCTGCATCCAGACTAGTGCATGAACAGGCGACAAGAAAATGGAAGCTTGCAGGACATGGCAGAAGAGCAGTTGAGAGAGGGTCCCTGGCTGATGTGCTGAGGGGTGTATCTGTCATTGCTGCCACGTGCCCAGCCAGAGTTGCAGCAGGTATCTGCAAACAGCTCCCAGCCATTCACGCTGTGCCCTTCTGAGGTCTACGAGAGACAAACCACGCAAAGTCTGGTGGTTATCATACAGTTAATAGCATGATGCTATCTGGAGGCACAGACATTTTGGAAAGAACAATGATTCATTTGGGTGCTGCGAGAAACAGGGACAGGTAGCTAAAGAGAGCAGTTCTATTTTACACTCTTAGGGCTGTACACTTGCAATGATAAGGGTGTTTCCTATGGATACTACAGTCAACAAGGTCACGTTTGCTCAGTTCCTAGGGTACAAGTCAGATGACTGGAGACTCGAGTGTTTATAGCTATATACCTGACTGTGCAGGAGGAACTAGCCAGAAGGCAGATGCATTGCCATGAAGCATCTATTCCAAATCTAAATGTGTGCAAGTCTGGAGTCCACGCAAATCCACATCTGAAATATTACATGCCCCAAACCAGGCAAATGAATATGTATCCTTTGTTCACCAAGAGAAGCCAAATTCAGTTCAGTGTGTTCTTTATAATCATTGAACACCACGGTAGTCTTCCACCAGAGTAGAACAAGAAAAAAAGTGTGTCATATCTCAAATCCCCGAGATTTGATCAGAAAGAAAAAGATCACAGAGGTACTGAGAGCAACTTAAGTGCCAGACTCAGGTAGCAAAGATCTCTCTGGGAGCCTTCAAAGCAACTGTTTCTCCCCAGTGACTTTGTAAGGAATTTATGCACTTATTTAAGGTGGCTTTTTCACCAGGCAGCTGAAATATAGGTGCAAATTAGGCACCTGCACTGCTACATCCTATAAACCAGTGACTGGCTTGAAACAGGGACTTGCAAGGGTTTGAATGAAACAGCCTGAAGGATGTACGGCATGCATGCACACAAAAATACACAGACAATGAATGCTGCTGCTATATACACCCACTACAAAAACAAAACTGACACACAGTTTTGACAGCACGAATGCTCACAGTAGCCAGAAAGATGAACATTCAAATGGTGAGATGGGCTGGATGTATTTTCAATAGCCTGGATATGGGGCTGGTAATACCAAAAGCCACAATGCTATCATTTGATACTTGGTAAGACCCGATGAAAGAGAAGGATTTGAAGTTGGGGGCTCTATCCTGCTCTCTGTTGCTCAACCCCTGCACTGATTTCATAAGATATCCAAAGACCTGGAGTAGGAAGGGAGGACACCCCTCAAGGCTACCAAAATGTTCTCAGTAATAGGTTAAAAATGTGAAGTATTCAAAGTGTCTGAAGTTCCTCTCGATATTCCCCAGGCAATTTCCTAAATCAGCCTCAAATTTTACTCATTTTCATCTTTAAAACAAGCAGCACCACAAATGATTAAAAGAAACAACAACAACAAAAAATAAACACACGCCCAGATGGTAACTATTATCTGAGCCAGAAAATAGAGACAAATACATCCACTTAGGGCAAACTAACATATTGTATTATATCACTGTGATGTACTGTAATGGGATATGATTTACATTAAAAGTTGTGAATTAGAGATTTAACTTATGGCCTCTCTCCACAAATTACAACAACAAACAAGAGGATGGAAATAGGCTCTAATAACGGCACGCATCCCGTCAACATTTGCAGGATTATTTCTAGAACAAAGCCATGGATAAAATATTCAAGAGTGCCGTTTCGTAGCATCACTCTAGAAATGTGAAGCTGGAGTCCTGAATCCCAGCAGTCAGCAAAGATTTGATGGCATTCTTCCCAAGATTTAGGGCGTTGTAGGTGAGATTTTTGACTTCAAAACTCTCCGTAACAGTTGGGCAGATGGTGTGACCGTGGCTTATTATGTTAAATGCAATGGTCTCGCTTGTGCTCCTTCCATCTGTTTGCTCCATCCACCCTTGTCTCATATCATAACCTTGTAAGATACCTATTGTATGGGCTATCTGTTAGCAACGCAGGCTGAAACATCCAGCACAAAAGAAGTCAGAGCCTTCTGCTTCCCTTTGTTAATGTACCCGAGCTTAACAGACAAACAACTTGACAGGGATGAGTTTGCCACATTCACTGTCTGTAGCAAATTGTACTTCTAATTGGATAAGGCTCTCCTCCCTACATGCCGTCACCTGGTTTATAATGCGGTGCACTGTTTAAGCACTGCAAAACCTCGAGCTGAGGCAGCTGCATTGCCTGATGGATGCTATGCAAACATACACATAAAAACAGCACATTGCTGTTCCCTCATTTATATAACAGCTTCCCACGAAGATCCTAGGACTGAAAGCTGCTGTGAGAAGGAGGATGACACAGTAAGTGGATTCCGAAGATTTGAGGTTTCTTCTCCCTAAGTGACTTGCCAGAACAATGCTTATCTCTGTGCGTCAATATTCTCTAAATGCAAAAAATGGGGTAATGTTTCCACTCCTGATAAATGTGCACTCAGCTTTATCCACACAGTGCTTTGGGAGTTCGGCAGGAATGTATAATCGCTATCTAATTTCCCGTTTAACTTGTCCAGAAGCAATCACTAAAGTCATGGAAGGCAACTTTTTTCTCTGTTGAATGTGTGCCTGCCTGAACGCTCAAGACTGGGAGGAGAAGGGGGAATTCCCACTTCCGAAGTCAAAATAGCCTGATTCATAGAATCACAGAATAGTTTGAGTTGGAAGGGACCCTAAAAGGTCATACGGCCCAACTCTCCTGCAACAAACAGGGACACTCCTTCCTGCTCAGTGGCAAAGAGAAGAAAAAAATGATTGAGATAGAACTGCTATGCCTCCCGTGATTACTAATGTAGTGTTTCCTGCAGTACTTGAGACAACATTAATCTGGCTGCCTTGGGTACGAGCATGAAGCCTGGATCCTCACCCACACAATGAGCTGGAGCTGACATTTCTGCTGCTGCACCTCCTCCTTTTTTTCCAGGCTGCCATGATGAAGGCAGAGCAGCGGGCTGACTGGCATTATGGTCACAGCTCTGTTTACAACACAGGCTGACCTTTCCTTACTGACTGAAGAAACATGAATGATAGATCTGTAAATGTTAGCTTTTTTTAGGAATGCTATTGTCTGGCCATTAACCACAGGAAAGCAGGAGTCGAAGAAAGTTAAGACAAAATGTAGCCGCTCATGCCTCCTTGGTTTTGGAAGAGATTTTCAAGTAAATAAAGAGATTCTCAAATAAATACGTTTATCTGAGAAGGGAAAACAAAATCCCACTCAGGATGACTGTACAGGATACCCAGGGCTGTGCGACTGCACTGCTTGGGGAAACAGCTGAGCCAGATCGTATTTTTTGAAACTTGTGGAATTTTTCCTCACTGCCAAAGGAAATGATGGGAAACTACTACGAAACAGAGATAATAGCATTCTGAGAAGTATGCCAGTAATGAAATGTCAGAGCAAACAGCAACAGGAAGAATGAAAAGTCAAGGAGAGTCGCAATATAATGTCACCATGGCTCACGCAGCCACAAAGGAGAGAGGGAGTTTTGTGAAGCTCAGGGTCAGGCACCATAATGAGGTAGGAAGCGAAGCTACAGAAGTGACTCACAAGCAGGAGCTAATACTCTTCCATGAAAAATGGAACTTCTAATGAATTTCATAATGCTAAATATGTTTATAGCAATTACCCTACAGCCTCATTTCTCCCTCATTTGCAACTGCCTAATATGCTTTCAGTAACTGCAGCTCTTCTCGAATTAAAATAGTAAAATTAAGAAGGCAGAGATTTTTCTTGCTACTGTTTTTAGCATTTTGTTCCTTTTGAATGAAATGAATCATATTGTTTACTATGGTCTTTCATTTTGGTCCTCTGTCTTATGCTCCAGCTGGAAGTGAGGAGGATAACCAGCACTGCGCCCAGTAAAGACAGTACATTAACACTTGATATGAGATGGAAAACATTTAGGAAAGAACTGCCATGGGAATTGCTCCTTTGCTGTTATGCTCAGAGGGTCATATTAGAGTTCAGCAGAGTGATGCAGCTCTGCTAGTGTGCCACCCACCAGCCCCAGGTTTGATGGTTCTGACCATCCTACGGCAACTTTTCCTACCTGAAATTAAAAGGATGAAAACCACGAGGAAGTCAGCTCCCACGCAGCTTCAACTGCAAGCTCGAGCTGCCTCCAGAACCCATGCAGCATGGTTCTGAAGAGTAAGGACTGATGCACTGTGACAAAGCTCCAGCACTGCCAGCTACATGTGCACTGGTAATATCAATACCAAAGAGCTCAAGAAAAGCAAACAGAAAGCTAAGAGATGTGAAAAAGAAACAATAACGGTAACACAGTGTGAAAATATCAGATGTAACTGAGAAGGGCAAGCAAGCTTTAATGCATGCTAGCCTTGCTGATGCTGTATGAACACCTTGTCTGCTCTGTGCTGGTGCTGTTCCAGGGTCAACGTATTCAGTGTCCTTTATAATCAAGTTGTCAATATACGGTCTTGACGCCATACATTGATTTTCTGCCGCAAAAACAGGAAGTTATCCCTTTGTATACAGCAATGTGGCAGCACCTTAATATTTCTTAGACCACAATATTCAGTATCGCTATGCAGACCACGGCATCCTCCTGGCCCCATGCACTTTATCAGCAGTCTCTAGCGTCCAGGTCCTTTACAAACATGTTGGCAATGCAACGTAGCAATTTATTTGGGAGGAACGGGAAATCTATGAAGTTCCAGTCTGCAGCAGTAAACTAGTTACACAAACTTGTGTGAACTAAGAGGAAGAGGGCATGAATAATCCTCCTGAAATCCTCTTAAGGAAGATAAGAAAATGTTAGGACATTAAACAGTTAGGAAAAAACTGTTCTTGGAATAAATGGTTAAGAATAATATTTAGCACCTAGATCATTCCTTCTCTAAGTTATTCAAAAACTTGACAAAAGAGATCAGACCGAGCCTCACAGTGGTGAAGAAAACTGAAGAGTTATCTAACTTCACCAAAACAGCACATAACACAGCTAAGAAAATTTGTACTTGCCTCATTTCTTGGTATTAAACATAACACTGCCTTAGCAATTTCTCCGTGTTCTTTAGCCACAGGTACAGATCATATGAAGGCTCTTCTACCCAAAATGCTAGCAAATGACAAGAAAAGTCCATAATATTTTTTTGTAAGTAAATTTAAAGGTTAGAAAGAGCAGACATAAAAACACAATCATCATAATTGCCAGGTGTTGTTCAGACAGTATTTGTCACTACGTTAAGAAGTACAAGTAGACGTCTTTGGCAGGATGTGAGGACTAAGGCCACGCAATGCCAAAGCTCTTCCACTACAGGATGCTGACCTGGTAAGACATGAGTGCAGGCTGCAAAGTGCTATCAGCAAATAGAACAAGCAGAAAGCTGGATGGAACTGCGGGATGTGCCATAACATGAAGATGGTGCCCACAAAGAAGCATGGCTGCTCCCAGGGTACACAAGACTCACTGAAAGTCCCCTTCGAAGACAATCTAAACTCTGCCAAGGAACCTGATTCAGTGCTTAACTGTATCTGTCACCAGAACAACTTCCCCATAGGGGAATTGGGAAAGTTCCCAATAGGAGCTTAAAGCTCCTATTTCAGTATCGTTTTCCAGTTAGTGAGCTCCCTTTTCACATTTGTGCATATGTATGGTTTCTTTTTCTTCCTACTTCCACTTCTATTTACAGAGTTGCATTGCATCAATACTGCAACTGACTGGCATCAGCCTCAGCTTAAAAACTGCCTCGTTTTTTGGAAACCCTTGGGGCAGAGACGGCACTGCTTGCCATCCCCATGCAGTGAGACGTGAGGGGAGCAGATGCAGCATGGGTCAGCCTTGTCTGGAGCTCAACACAGTGAAGCCAACAGCAATAAACACCCGTGAAACAAGTTGAAATTCCTTTCAGCAAAATATTTATCACACAAAGGTGGTTTTTTTTCAACTTCATTTGCTAGCTTGAATACTTATGATTTGCCTACACCATCTTTTTATCGACTGGGATGGCTCACAGTCTTTTCTAATAGCATCCTACAGGCATTTGGATACTCGTCATAGGTGGTTCATGTTTCCAAAACAGACAGGAAAACTTTGAGAGGAGTGAGATCCATCTGTTTGAACAAGATCCAGGCGAGCTGTTTCAAGTGATTACAAAGTATTTTAGTGGCAATTAGCGGCTGATTTTATTTGGCTTGCAGCTGAACTTCAAGATCTACTTTTTAAACAGGAAGGTTTCAGAGCATAAATTATAAAAATTGTAGAATGGTTTGAATTGGAAGGTACCTTAAAGGGCATGGATATCTTCTGCTAGATCAGGCTGCCCAAACTGCCCTTGAACACCTCCAGGGATGGGACATCCACAACTTTTTAGGCAACCTGTCCCACTGCCTCACCACCCTCATGGTGAACATATTAGGAAGAATCTTCCTAATATCTATACCTCTTCTCGTTTAAAATCATTCCCCCTTTCTTATCCTATCACTACACTTCCTGATGAAGAGTCCCTCTCCAACTTTCCCACTGGCCCCTTTAGTTGCTGGAAGGCCGCAGTGAGGTCTCCCTAGAGCTTTCTCTTCCCCTGGCTAAACAAGTCCAGTCCCCTCAGCCTTTCTTCATAGTAGAGGTGCTCCAGTCCTCTAACCACCTCTGTGATCCCTCCTCTGAACCTGCTCCAACAGGTCCACATCCTTATGCTGGAGGCCCCAGGCCTGGACACAGTACTCCAGATGGGACCTCACACAGGCAGAGCAGAGGGCGACAATCCCCTCCATCTCCCCGCTGTCATCCCTCTGTTGACACAGCCCAGGCTGCAATTGGCCTTCTGGGCTGCAAATGCACGCACAGGAAAAACACTGGAACAAAAGAAAAGCTGGGAATATAGACTATTCTTACAGAACAAGAAGACACATCAGCAGCCTGTGGCCCCTGAACTGCTGAGCCCCAGCATCAGGGATGCGTGGTTCCCGGGGCTGCTTTACTCGGAGCTCATCCCCAGGAGCTCTGGCACCCGTCCTCCCTCAGCACAGCTCTCATGCAGCTTTCTGGCCTAAGCTGTCGTTTTGATCACATTTCCATTAAGAATCACCGATTGTGAGTACCCACGCATGCTGAGCACACATTAAAACCACTTTTTAATGTCTCACTATAAAACTTGCTTTCAATATCAAACAAAACATTAAAGATCCATTATTTCCCCATACCAGCTAAAGACTTTTTAATGAGATTAATTACAAGAAAAGATGAACATATTTTCAGAAGCTCAGTCGAATAACACAGTGCCTAATGTTTAGCAACTTTAAATAGCATCTATCAGATCTGATGTTACTCAAAAAACCTCTGTGAATATTTATGGCATTTCAGGTTGTTAACCTGGACATACTGTAAAGCTGCCAGAACTCACCTGCTACAGCACACTGTGCTTTTCAGAGCCCTATCGCTTTCACGCGCCTTTAGGATAACAGTATGCACCTTGCATGGAAAATCATCCGCATGTGCAGAAATGTGTAAATAAAATACATGAATTTGGGGCTAAAGCAGAAAATATCAGCATTGAGCTCGCTCGTTCTGCTCATGGGAGCCATTAGGACAACGGCCTTTTAAAATGGCTTCGCAGGACAATGGCTCTGCCATGATGGTGACAATCCTGCATAAAAGCCCAAACAGCAGAAGAAGGGAAGCAAAGCAAGAAGTTATTACATAACAATCTTTAAAAATATGGCATGCAGGCAGCAAAGAACAGCTATATTTATTAACTTATTTTTTTTTTAATGTTATTGCAGGCAGGGAGCAAAGAAACTAAGGAGAGCAAACGTGCTTCCCTCATTCGTTCACTGGATTTCTTTAGGACATTGCAGCCTTGTTTGATGAGAAAAGAACAGCAAAGATGAGCTACCTCAATTCTTAACCCCCCCGACCTTGTTTCTCACTAAAGGTTAATGTCTGGGAGAGGAAGAAAATTGACATGCTTCTATAAAAGCCTAAAGGAAAAAGATAGAGGGCAGCCTCAAGTGGATACTGTTCCAGGTAGGAGAAGCTGCTGCACAGCACCGGTGAAGGCACTGAGACTTTGCGTGGCCTCTTCTCTTATTATTTATATAAACAATCTTTATTTGCATGAAGAGCTCTAATTTTACTACAGATGCTAAATGAGAGGTAAAGGACTACTAATACTGAAGGACTGGGATAAACCCAACACCTGAGCACAGAGCTCCATGTAAAGCAGCACGAGGCTCTGCCACACACTGCAGGGAAAAAAAATCCATGGAGAACCACCTTCATATACATGCCAGAGTACCCAGAGACATGGCAAACAGGGCTGCTCCCTTTGAGGCACCCAGCTGCTGCCCTGAGCTGGGGTTTGTGGGGGGAAGGCAAATCATATTCCTGAAACGCAGTAAGAAGATAGCAAACACTGCTTCGGATTTATATGCAATCTAATGCTTACATGTCCCTGAATACGGAAGGAAAAGTGGGAGGGCTGGCTTCAGCCCTTGTGACACAGCCAGAGGTGTGGGACAGTTTAAAGAGATCTTCAGTTTTAACCAAGAAAAAAAAAAAAGTCCTGTTCTCCCATAACCTCCCATTCGTAGTTGAGGTTTTCAAGCCAAACGAATAAGAAGCCACAAAAACAACAAACATCATGCTCTCTTCTTTCCAAAACACACAACACCACAAAACTCATAATGGAATCACAAGAACTGGCAAATCTGAAGATATTTACAACATCGTAAATTACACGATGTCTACAAGATTTAAATCCCCAGGAGATGCATGTATTCCACAGGCTGAGGACGTCACGGTGACCTCGCTTTAAAAGAAAGGACAGTGCCAAGGTTGACAGGCCCCCAAATTAAAATCTAGTCGAGAAAATACATTTTTCAAATGTCCTCCTGATTCTGAAAAAATCTATCAGCCTGCCAAAGCAAGGGCTGCAAGATTATTAAAGTGCCAACTACAATTTATGCCTGAGATATCTAACTGACCACTCTCACTCCATACAGCCCAGCTGCCCATGCTCCCATACGCCACTGGACACTCACTGAGGTCACGTCTTTACTCTTCAAGGACTCTGACAGCTGAGCAATACCTATGCCAACACCTTCCAGCTGCTTTCTCCTCCAAAAATTCATTGTAAGATTGAGGCGATCTGTATTTCCGACTATTTTAATCTTCTGTCTTGATTAATTCCCCACTGCTCTATTCTATGGAGTCACAAGAATGTCTGTGGTGATTTCTGCCTACTGCTGTAGGGTGGCATATATACGTATGTAAGTCCAACACGTCGTGTATTTCGAGCACAGTGTGGCTGATGCGGAAAGGGACAGATTAAGAGAAACCAACTTCAATATAGTTCTCTTGAGAGGCAGAAGACACAGATCTTGCTGCAGCCTGGTCCAGGGGAGGATGCAAATCAAGCCCTTTCAGGATTCTCCAGCTCCAGCATGGCCGTAACTCACCTCGTGCAGACTGAAATATTTTAACTATTCATAAGGAAAGAGAATACGAAGGTTTCCAAGCTGTCCTGGCCAGGTAAGGCACTGCAGCCTGTATCGGTGCAGCGCGGAGCGCTGGGCTATCTATCAGGTTACTGGGTAGCCATGCACGGTAGCATCATCTCTCTCTGCCTGTGCCAAGTTCTCTTTTCTCCCCCTCACTTTTCTTGCAAGGGCTAATGCTTCATTCTGAGTGCAATGGACTGCTTTGCTTGACACCAGGCCTCATTCCCCCTTCAACTATTATTTTTCCCCCCCTCCATTTTGCTGCTGCCATTTCGATTGGGAGAAACAAACCCACTGCTGCGTGGTCATCTATGAGCATTTAAAATGACAACAGTGATGATTTTTTTCCAATGTGGCAGTCAGATGGATCAATTATCCACTGAGCCCTAATTTTAAACACATCAACTGTGCAAACCACGGGTCAGGATAGCAGGGGTTTGTTTTGCAATCAGCTACCTCTGCATGACAGTCCTGTGGTGGCTTCTGAGCAGGGGGTGTAATTATGAACGAGCACAAAGACCCAGAGCCCTTGGGGGACGGTGGTGGGTCACCCATTTTAACGATGTCGTATCCCTCAGAGAGAAGAATTCTTATGTATCTGAGTATGCTGCTTGTTCAAGAAGAACAGAGCCAGCAGGCAGAGAAGCAGGATGGTGAAATACGCTAGGAGCAACACAATGGGAGTGCTGCAGGTTTACAACTGCTCTCCTCTCCAGCCCCCTCACATTGCTCTTTGCTTCTACACACGCCGTCCCTGCAAATACAGACACTGTTCTATTAAAATAAGCATGGTGCGCATTCACTCTTATTGCTTTGTTCTGTTTTTAATGCTGCATGCTCACAGATAGATAAACCAGAAGGCAGGCTACTGCTACTGCACCTTATGCTCCTGTGACACCACTGGGGTGTTGCTTTGCTTTTTTTCACAATACTCTCTTTTCACTGCAACAGCTACTCAAGCTCGTAAACCCTCGTTTTGCTTCCTTCTATGTACAGTAGACAAAAATCCACCATACAGCTCAAACAGCAGAAAAGCACAGCAAGAGGGAGCCAGGCAGGAGGAGAGAAAGAAGTGATGAGCACATGGTCAGTGTGATGTTGCATTGCTTGATGCCATACTCTGGTGAGTTTGGACATGATGAGTATGAAACAAGATGAGCAGCACCAGAGACCATTATGCCATCTCCATCAGAAGAATGAAGAATCTTCCTTCACCAGGAAGATTCCTTGTAGGAAATCTTTTGCTGATTGTCAGTCCTGTTTTGTGCAGGGGGACCTTTCCCCCACTGGAGAACGTGATGACAAAAGCATAATGGAAAGACTAGGAAAAATAATTTGAAATGCAGGGGAGAGAGTGAGGAGAGACTTTCTTCAACTGTGAAAAGTTTGGTTTTGTTTTCCAGTTTAACTATAGGAAGCAGTAGATGAATCTGGTGCTATTATTTATTGAGCAGTGTCCCATGTGCACGGTAGGGCTTTGCACACAAATGCGAGTGTCTGCTCCAAGCTGAGACACGAGCAGTTTGACATCTGAATACACCAGAGACAAGCTCTCTGTGAAGTGGTGTGGATATTTTCAGAGATCATTGCTGGAAGTCTTAAGGGAAATGGGGTGTTTGCTGGAAGAAGACATTTCATAGAGAGAGCCATTTCTCATTGAATACATAACGCAAAGGAGTTTCAACAATAAATAGGGCATAATCAGAAAAATGCAAAATATGAGTATGAAGCTATTAGCGAGGGGATGTTAGGAAAGAAACTGTTGAAAGGAATTATGATCTGAGCGCAGAATTGAAGAAGAAATGAGAGAGGTCAGCATGATGAGACTGAGGTAGTGGCCAGTGCTGAATGTGGAGCTCAATACAGACCTGCTGTCACTCACAAGCCAAGCGTGTCACAAGCTGACCACTACCCCAAGCTCCCTGTGCCAACAGCCTTTCAGGCTCTGCTGTTCATGAAGCTGTAACCACCACAGGTTAGATACTGCACAGGAACATGGATCCCACCAAGAGCCCTAGCATAGTTTTGAAACCTCTTGCGATGGCAAAGACTCCAGGACAGCTATTTGGGCTCATCCTATACTCAAGGAAAAGAAGGTACAGAATCACAGAATATCCTGTGTTGAAAAGGACCACAATAATCATCTGGTTTCAACCCCTCTGCCACGAGCAGGGTCACCAACCACCAGACCAGGCTGCCCAGAGCCACATCCAGCCTGGCCTTGAATGCCACCAGGGATGGGGCATCCACAGCCTCCTTGGGCAACCTGTTCCAGTGCGTCACCACCCTCTGTGTGAAAAAGAGGTACAAGAGGTCAAACAGCAGCTCTGGGTGGTCTGCATAGCCCTGCTGCACTGTTTTGCAGAATTATGGCTAGTTTGATGCCTGAGCCATTGGTGGAGCAATGAGTTCAGCTGAACTCCTGACACTGCACGAGCAGGAATGGAGAAGTGTGTCATAAGTGATGGTGGAAGGAGTGCTGATAGGTTAGTATCACACATGTGAGATAGATAGGACAGTGTGCTGCTTCCTGGAGCTCTGCCACTGCAAAAGGTTAGAGATAGCCACATCTCAGTATGCTTCAAAATGTGTGCGCAAGGATACACACTGTCACAGCCAGACCCCACATGCTGCAAAATACCTCATTCCCAAATGCTGAACTGCGAAATGAGGAGTCTCAGCACAACTGTGTTGGTCTATGGAACCTTCAGCCTCAACTCAGAAATGCTGCGGGGGAGATGAAGACATGACTCCTGGTGTTCACAGCAGGGTCAAGTTTGTTTATGAAGAGAGACATGGCGCCTTCCTCTCCACATGGAGCCATGTGTCCATGTGGTGTAGGGCAGGCCCTGTTGCTCACCGCCTTCTCCTGGAGCCTCCATTCAAAGAGGACCCCCTGTTTACAGGATGCACCATCAACAAACGAACGCCTTCAGCCCCATGAAACTGAAACTAAAGCACATGGAAGGAGCAGGGGAAATTCTGCTCTCAGCAATGAACTCCTTTGGAAATGAATGCTGTCTTTGCTTCTATTTGAATTTGGCTGGTATGTTTGCTAGTTGTAATGCATACAAATAAAAGGCTGGAGAAATGCAGCATGAACAATTAGCTCATCAGGCTGCAGCAGAATGGGTGTACTATTAAGTTATCTCAATTAGCAATTCTGCTCTGCCTGTGCGGTGTGCTCAGGCTCCCCCAGCTTACCTAACAATCTCCAGGGCTCTCTCAAAGCTTCAGCCATGGGCATGGGGCTTCAAGATGACCAGCTGCTTCTGTGCTGCTTTTAAACAATCCGTGATACAAAAGGTGAAAAACATCATAGAGGAACCTCTAGTAATCAATCCATTGAAGTGATTTGTGCACTATAGGCTTGGCAAGGAATGGCTTTTGGGCGTAAAAAAGTGTGAATTCATTCTTGTCTACATCTCAGCCTCAGAGGCTACACATCACAAAGGTTTATTTGGATGGGCTTTTCCCTCCTGTATGAGGAAATCTCACATTGATACAGACAATTCCTAAATGCCAACAGGTCATTTCAAATGGATGGCCCACTTCAGAGTTAATACAAAGAATTGACAGGACATCCAATATTTCTGAGTACTGGTGGGTGAGGACATGCACACACACAGTGATGGTGGAAACCTGACAGCATGAAGCTTTGACGAAATGTACCATGGAAAAGAATAAATCACTATTTAACAAAAAGACAAGTTATCACGGTTCTTGTATCTTGTTATGTCAGGAAGTCCTAAAAGCCATTACAATCCAAGAGTGACTTTCCTCATCCTCCTGGTACAGGTGGGACTGGATGTGTGGAGGAGGGAGAAGAAGGGAGGAAGGCTTCTTGGTCACATGAAGAACAGGGAAGTTTTGTACCTTTTGGAGGATGGGAACAACCCAGGCCCAACTGCTGTTTCTTGCAGTTACAGCAGAAAACAGCTATTAAGCTGAGTTCATTGTCTTCATAAAGAGGTTTGGACTGGTACTGCCCAAGAGCAGCAATGCAGAGAAAAGGGGGAAAAGAAGCGTAATTGAGCTGTACAAACTAGAACCCTTGAGCTAAACATATCCATGTTGAAGAGGGGAAAGAAGAGAAGAGAAAGGGTGTACACAAACACAGATGAATTCAGCCAGGATCCAACCAGCGTCCAACAGCAGTGGGATTTTCTCTGCACTCAAAAACCAAACAAAGAAAAAGCCTGAGCCCTAAAAACATGCACACGTGCTGACAAGAGAACAGTTCAGGCAGAGCCAGTGAAGGGAATCAGGTGAACTATGGGGTGTAGGACCCGTGACATGCATGGACTCTTGCAACAAAAAGCCTGTCCAAAATCCACAGCACCTCCTCCCTTTATCAAAATAAAATCACTGAAAAGGAAGACTCGCACAGCTGGTACAGCAGTGATAAATCAGCCTCCTCCTAGACTGCCAGCTTCCTTTTTGCCAAAACGTGTTTATTTTTTAATACAGTTCTTTTTCAGACTCTCAACAGATATGGTCCAAAAAACTGAAATCATTGCCACACTGCCAGTTCTAATAATCTTCTCTGTATCTCCTGTCCTGTGGAATTTTGTGTTTTCTGCTGAGTTCTAGCTCTTGGTATACTACAACTACTGAGGAATACGGCTTTCAGCAGTGATTTCAAACTGCTTTGGTTGAGAAAAACCTGACCACCGAAGGTTCAAAACCCAGAAAGTAAACACCTGAGCATCAATTTCCAGGTGTGTCTGTAGCAGCACAACAAGTAGTATCTTTGTATTTAATCCTCTGTATGTTAAAAGGCATTTTTCATCCTTTTTAACAGTCTAAAATTTAGCAGACGTACTCTAGAGGAATAGGGGCTCCTAGGTTTCAGAAGGAACACCATAGAAAGCAATGCCTGCTGATTTGTGTGAAGAATTAATAGATTGATACTATACTAAATGCATGTAGTTTGACGAGACAGATTATTTTTGCTATAGTTGGATAGAATAATATCACAGAGTCATATCATAGAATGGCCTGGGTTGAAAAGGACCACAATGATCATCGGGTTTCAACCCCCTGCTATGTGCAGGGTCGCCAGCCACCAGATCAGGCTGCCCAGAGCCACATCCAGCCTGGTCTTGAATGCCTGCAGGGATGGGGCATCCACAGCCTCCTTGGGCAACCTGTTCCAGTGCGTCACCACCCTCTGGGTGAAAAACTTCCTCCTAATATCCAACCTAAACCTCCCCTGTCTCAGTTTAAAACCATTCCCCCTTGTCCTATCAAGGATAATGGGAATATGGAAAGAAAATGACAATTTTAAGGTTGGTGGCAACTCACATCGCAGGGACAAGACTACCACTTTACTGATTTAATGTAAAATAGTGAGTCAAACGTTCTTAAAGAACCCCTCGGGCAAAGCCCCCCAAATTTAGAGTTGAAATATAGCTTAAGTAGACATAATGAACAGCAAAGAAGGCAAGCAATGCACAAAAACATGCCTTAGGGAACAAGAACTAAACCTCACGTGTGTGCACATCTCTTCTCTAACAGGAACCAATGCCAAGCTCTGATTCCAGCTGCACTTTTATTTAGCACCAAGATCTCTGTACCTAGCAGAGGCAGGAATAAACATACCGTAAAACAGGAGCAAAGCAACTCTCATGTTGTACCTCATTTTCGGGCTGTGCGCACCTTCTTCCGACAGAAACTGGAAGCAGAGAAAGTTCCTTCAAGACCCAGAAATACTCTTACAATCCCTCTCACTTCTCAGGCTTTTTTTTTTTTTTTTTTTTTTGGGGCTTGGGAAAACTTAGCTAAAGAGCTTGGCTGAATGAATACCTTCAAGCGTTTTCTGATCCTGCCACGGTGCTGCCTTCGCAGACCTCAAAATCCCTTCATGCATCATTTATAAATAATCCTCTCCATTGCAAAAGATGGCACGTATTGACTCGGTTCCAGGCGGGAGCTCGCTGCCCAGCTCCTGGCTCTCCACACTGACCTGGCGGTTAACTTGGAGCTGCAGTTTGCCCGGAGCATCCTCCTCCACGCTCCATTTCATGCAGTGAGCACAGAGAGCCAGAAGCTTTTGCTTCGCTTTGCTCTTCTTTTTAGTTTTTATTTTTATTTGTGTTTTTGTTTCTAGCGCATGGGGTGTGAAGAATCCCACTTGGGATTTGGGTTCACGTGCCAGGCTGTCTGTGAGTGTATTCCCAAAAGCACCGCAGGGGGATATGCATGTGAAAATGAGATTGGGAAGGATGTAAGAATTAATTGTTACTCCAAGAATCTCCTTCCCAGAGCATCCACGTGCCTGCTGTACGCCCTTGCTGCTGCTTCTGTAGGGAGCTGTCCTACAGCCACGCTACCTGACATGCACTCTATTTACAAGGCAAACTTAACAGGATGTTAGAAGTCAGTGTTGGAGGAGAGCAAACTAGAGAAGATCTGCTGCCTGGCTCTCAGCCTGCTCCTGGGTACCCGTAGTGCTTTCCTCCAGCACCGAGGTGACACGGCGATTTCAAACTGCGGCCACCACTGTTAGCACAAGGAATTAAGCACATAAACAACATTAACTATAATAGTGTTATAATGTACATAACTCCTTACTGGGGAATTGGAAATTTAAGCTGATGCTTCCTTTCGCAGCAGAGGTAGGAAGTGAAGAGAACACGTTGGGTGGTGAAAGTGAGAAGGGAAAAGAACAGTTTTTCTCAGACACTTACTGCGGAATGCCTACAATATTGTACAATAATAAGCTGAAAATAGAGACTTTATTTCCCTTCGGAATTCAAATGCTTGTACATCAACAGGGCATCTCTAATATCTAAGTAATAAGCATAGCTGCTCCATAAGGACACTACTGAAACTCAAATTCCCTCAATACAATTTCAGATTGAGAGTGTGAGCTCGGGGAAGGAGAACTTTATTACATTTCATAAGGTTCTCTTAAGCATTTTCTGAATTTAAAGCTAAAGCCACAGCCTCCAGTGAGTGAATGCACTGAACTCTCCTCTTTTAAATCCGCATTTATTTATCTGAAACAGTGTCACCAGACAACGCAAGAAGTGCTTTTATTATTTCTGCAGACCTTGAATGTAACACTGAAGAGTTCACGGAGGCTGGGAAGAGTGGCTGTGCCGCACGCACTGGTAATGCAACTCTTAGGAAGCTCTGATTTGTTTCCTTCACATCAGCAAAGCTGATAGAAATCATGCAATTTCCCTTTCTTCTTGATAGCTGATTATAACAGGCACGCCTGGGCAAAAAGCATTTGGTACACAGTTTGATGAGTCCAGGTATAGAGTAATCTGCTGGCCACGAGGTTGTAAGGTACGCAGGTGAGCTGCACTGGTAAAACGAGCACTTGCTCAATAGCAATTGAAGAGTTAACGTGTTTTCTTTTTAATTGCCAAAGGGTGGGTGCAATATCTTTGTGCCTTCTCAAAGTGTAGGATTAAGTGAGTTAGGAGTTCAAGCAAACAAATGCCTAACCAAACAGCAGACACCCTGCGAGGATTCTCTAAATAAATGCGATTGCATTTTGAACCACTGCCTCCAATCGCTCAGAATCTCATATTTGTTTATGGAATCCCTGGTTCAAATGGCAGAACCTCCCAATCCAATTTGAAATGCTGAAGGGGTCACTCGGAATTATTGACTGAACTTGCATCAAACTATTAAAAAAAGACTTTGTAATGAAATAAATATTTACTAATCAGATTATCTACCCAGAGCAACGATCTTTGTTGGTAGGCTGCCATTTATTATGCTCTCAGTCAACCCCATACCTTCTGATTAGCTGCATTTTCATCTTTTTATTCTTAATATAGAACCACTTGTCACTCTACGCTCTGGGAGCGAAGTGGGTGCGGGGTCGAGGTGAGGGCTGACGGTGATGCCACCGAGTCCCTTGGCTCCATCTTCTCTCTGGGTGGAGGTCAGAGCCCTGCAGCTCCCACCTGGGTGTCCACCAGCACCCAGCAGTACATCCTGATGAAGGTCAGGGCCCTGTATTTAAAACCATCTGACCAGAAATTCATTACATCATTTTAGAGATGCAAAGGGAAAAATGACGGCTGTTGAGAGACTCTTTCCACCTGTGCGAGGATGCAAGTGTTATTATCCACACGTGGCAAGCGCAGGCTGTTAATTAGGAAAATGAATACAAAAAAAAAGGTTTCATGAGGTGCCTGGGTAAGGATCCAGGTGCTTCTAAAGTGTAAAATGTGCTAAGACAAACGAGCCCTCGCAGAGTCGGAGGAGATGGAGTATCACAAACATGCAGTTGCGCTGACAAAACACACACATCTGCTCTGCCAGTGCAATTAAGATGCCCGTGTTCAGGAAACAGGGAATGGGATAAATGGCTGCTTGGCTGCACATCTTCCCAATCACTGCTGGGAGGAAACACCTAACGCTCAGTGCTGGTACCAAATCCATGTAAAGGCACGCGTCCATTGCATCTGCTTGGCTGAGTTGGAAGATGCAGGACGGGTCATCCGAAAGTGTCAGAAACCACAGCTTTGCTTCTTACCAACATAACCTACTGCTTGCACAACCACGATTAGTAAGTTTCACAGAAATTTCTTGCTTTCCTAAATTTGAAGTCCAGGTATTTTAACACTGCCTTGCACAGATTCAGCAAGGCAGACTGAGAGCCACGGCTACGTCCTTACTCACTGCCACGTGCACAAAAATCCTACAAGATCATCAGCGGTTAATCCGTCCCATCAAAAGTGACACAGTACATTGACAAAATTAGAAATGCAAGTTTGTTATTTTAATGAGTCACTGACATCTGCTGCTTATTCTTAGTTTTCAGCCATACTACCCCGTTCTGATATCACAGCTCATGTGATTTTTATTTGGTTACTGCTCCTAGCACTGGCTCAGTCCTGTATATTACTTTGACAGCATTTTTCCTCATTCATTATTTAATAATAACTTTTGCTTACAAAGCACATTTCAACACAACTAACTAAACTAAAAGCATGTCCTAATCCTTAATGAAGCCCAAATGCTTCTCCTGGGAGGCAGGTAAGTATCATCATCGTTTTCTGGATGGGGAAGCAGATATTAAGTAATTTACCAAGGTCATGCAGCCTGTCAGTGGCATAGCTCGGAAAAAATGCTCTCAGGGGCCCTGAGTATCAGTCCCCAAGTGTAAGTGACAACCTTTGTCAGCTCAGGCTGCTCTGTACCCAAAGCAGAGGCACGGCAGAAGAGCACAACTGCACAGGCAGCCATTGCAATATCCCCCATCATAGACTGCGCCAGGCAAGGCAGCAAAGGAAAAACAGAACTTGCAGACTTAGTCCCACTCTTGACAAGTTCAGAGCAGAGTCCCAAAGAGGAAGGTCTTGCAGCATGGCCATCTTGTTGGCCTCCATAGTTGGCCAACGTCAATGTTTGGGGTCATGTAATACTGAAACAATGGCTGTGCCATGTCCTGCTTGGGAGCCGGAAGGGCACCAGAAATTCACAGCAGATTTTTTAAGTCCTTCATTTTTCAGTTTCTTTTCAACTCCATGTTTTTAACAATGATGTTATTTAACACATGCCAGTATGAATAAGTTTATTCTTTCTTCTGATCTGCTCCTATAAAAGGCCCTTGTGTTACAGACTGCCTATAATTCATTAAGTCAAATTCCCTTCCATCTGGAGCTTATACAGTTGTTGAAAAGCTGTCACTATAACCTATTGTCATTGCAACTTTTTATGAACCAGCCTACATTTTTATGTCAAAATTTATCTCAACAATTTTGCAGTACTTACTTTCAATTATTTCTATATCATCAGCCTTTAGGTAATGCAGCATTCAAGATAATACACTGGGATAAACTCCTCTCTCAGGCTCTGTTCATACTGAAAATAAATGCACTTTTGTATTATAACAAGAGCTATACAGAACGAGACGCAGCTTCATGTCTACATCCCAGTGGACACGCAAACAAATGACGTTTATTGATTTCAACCCCCAAAATGAAACAACCATAAATAAAGGCAATGGTCTACGTTGGAAAGAAAGAATGACTATAAAAGGAGAATTCTTCCCAATGAAAAAAATAAATGGTGCTAGGCTTTCCTCATTTTGTTTTACAAGAGAAAGGCACATTAGCATGGAAATTCAACATATTCCAAAGGGCAGACACATAAAATGGCACAGAGGTAACAGGGTCAAAGACCGAAAGCAGCTGCTTATTTTTTGTCTCGGCTTATAGATAGACATATCTTCCTCCCAGCACCCCACCTTCTACCAGATCCACATAAAAGGGGATAAAAAATTCAGCACTCAAGGAGTCAAATAATACTCGTTGTTGAACAACTTGGAAAGAAGCTGGAGCGCCTTACAGCCTGAAATCCCAGCAACCGGGACGTGGCTCCAGTCCTAAAATACTGTAATACTTCAGATCACCTTTTCCTGACCTTTTATAAAGACTTTACAGCAGACGATGGCACTGCCCATACTAGAAGGTTTTTCTGGCTGCATAGATACGACCAAGACAAATTCTGTAGCAAAGAGAATGCCAAAACACTAACACACAAATTAGAAACAACATAGAAACATAGCTGATGGGTAGAGAAACAGGTTTTGGCAAGCCATTCTATCACAAAATTAGCCAAGAGTGTATCCGTGTTTGTAATACAGCTTTACAGCAGCATCACACTGCTGTTTAAAAAAAAACAGAAAATCGCAGCCCCAACTGGCATAGTTGGATGAGTAAGACTTAAGTCCTGACTAAGCCTTTGAATTAAAACACTGCTTCGAAAGGGGAAAAAAAAGAACCGCATTGTTGTCTGAAAGCTTGGTGTTGTTCAGCTAAAATAGTTTAAAACGCGGGACTGGAAAAGGAAGTGTCGGTTTTGGAAGCTACGAAGATCAGCGCGTCTCCAATATGGTATATCTGGCAAACTGCTGCGTAGTAAAATGCCGGGTGACACAGAACTGCTGATGCAGTTGGGCCAAAATTCACAATTCTTACTCATCGTGCTCTGAAGGAAAAGTCTGTCTCTAATTGAAATGAAGGAGAGAAGCAGAGCTGAGTAGGAGCAGTGGGGCTTGGCTCATGTACTATATATATATCTATATGCTCTGTTGGTAGCTTGACTACAGACCATACAAGTAATTTAAGGTTTTATTTCTTTGGTAGAAGTATGCATGTTTGGGTGGGGAATAGGAACAGATGGAAGAAAAGCAATTGCTGTCAGGTTTCACGTTCATAAGACCATCTTTATGAAAACAGACACGGGCATCCTCCCCATGCACCTTTTTGTCTCGTAGCACCTCCTGCATGCTGAGCTATGGACTGAGATCTTCCCATGTTAAGCTAAACACTGATGAACAGCAGATGGCCTTGTGAATCTCTGCTGAAAGAGGAGGACTGTATAAGTGAAATCTCTCTACCAATCCCTATAAATGGTGGAAGTCATTGAGGAAAACAGAAGTTTCTTATATCTATGGTGAAGTGCTATCAGCATCTTTAGCTTGCCATGGTATTGGTTACGTTCTCAAAGGCCTTCCACGCTGTGTCGACACAGGCTTAATTGCCTTGGTTTTGGAGTGCTTTTAAATGCTGAATCTAGAGAAGCCATTTCATGGACCCATCCAGCCACAGAAATTCTGCATGGGACTACAGTGGCAATCAGGCGAATGCTGGCAGTGTGCACACACACCTTAGGCCTCCTGATAGCTTCCCAGCTGGGTGGACTCCCGCTGTGTAGCCTAGATGTTGGCAGTGGAGATGCCACATGTGTGCTTGGCTTTTGCTATGAAAAGAGCAGCATTAACAGAGGAAAAATACCTCGGTGATGCTGAAAGAACACCCTCCCCATTTTTGGGAGTGAATCACTCTCAGTTCAGTCTTCAGAAGGTGTTATGCTTCCTTGCCCTTACGCCATGTGGTAATCCAACTGAGAGCACTCTCCAAGTGGCACAAAGCAGATATTTCTCCTTCTGTCCTCATCCAGAGAAATCCCTAGCCATGATATTCTGAGTTTCCTTACCTTCTTCTTGATATTCTGTAGCTTGCATGCTGTGGACTTCTTTCAGGTCCCTTTTTAATAACTCAGACTAACAACAAAACCAAGAGGATGCCGACGGGAGGAAGAGAAACAAACCGATTAGATCATCTATTTAATATCCTCCTGGTGAGCTCACTGGGTCTGAAATAGCAGTGTTTTATAACAGGTATAATCTGCATTTAATAGCTACAAACTGTGCTCCCAATCAGGGATAAATTCACTGTTCAATCTGGCACCATGGAAGGTGGATCTTGTCGGGAGCACATGGACAGGAAGCCAGTACAAGGGAGGTAACAGCATGAAGATGTCTAATTGCTCTCTGTAAAAACAAGGGGTAAACTCAAAACAAGGTTTGCTATACAGCAAATGTCCACGAGCTGTCAGTGAGCACGTTTAGAAGATTCATAACCAGCAGAAAAATGAAACTGTGAAAGGGACTCCTTGTACAGTGGCGGAGATCAAAACTCCACCCGCTTTCTTGGTAGAACTTCATACATTTATGGATCCACTTCAAATAGCGTGATTCCATGCAATGTCAAGAGTTTAGATTACAGGAGCAGAAAGATTCTCTCCAGACCTGTGTCTTACAGAGGAAAAATCTTATACTTTAAAAGACTTTTTATACCAGTTTCTGTATAAATAAATGCAGGTCCATGACCAAGGAAGTAATTAGATGGTTTAAATGCTTTTAAATGCCACAGGCACCTTGGCTTGGATGTAACACAGCTGCAACAGGCATATTTAGGATTATTCCTCAAGACTTTTCCTGCTAACTCACCTCACCACAGAATTTTTGCATGGTTTAAAACAAAAAGAAATTACAAAAATGTTTAATTAGGGTAACTGATGTTCTGTGACCACAAAACCCACAGGTTTTTAAAGGATATGCAGACCTTCTTAGAAATATAAGGGGAAAAAAAATAAATCCAGCAGAGGAGCTACATCTGCTCTCAAGGGAATGTTCTTTCCGGTAATTTAACTTCAAAAAAAGCCCAAGATCAAGACCTTAAAGGGGCACGAGGAAACCATCACCCACAGCCTTCTCAATGGAGCAACCTTATCTGCAAAAATCCATGCAAATATCTGCAATAACTGAAGGGTATCTTCAAAGGAGAGTAGAATAGAAAGATTGGATTTATTGATTTATTTATTTTGCTTTAATGATGGGGAGATCAGAAATGGCGAGGATCCCTGCAAGGTCAGGAGCTATGGTGGTTGCTACCAACAGAAAGTCTTTCTTCTCTGGTGGTTAAGACAATCTGTAGAAAGTGAAAGGTCTGCTATGAAATGCAAGTTTGCCTTTGGCAATGACTGAGTGGCTCCTCTATGTGCCTTCTACAGCTGCCAAGAAGAGCTGCAGTCCTCACCACGACGACAGACCTTGAGAGACAACCTAAGTAAGTGCTGAAATGGAAGAGATGAGTTAGAGTAGCACTGTTCTGGCTACGTGTGATGGGTATACATCAAATTATGAATATTTTAAGAGGATATCAATTACAGGGTTTTTACCCCTCGTGTCCCATCTTCGGTGGCTGTTGACAGGGTCCTCTGCCAGTGGGCTCTGTTGGTAAGACCATTATAAGCACGTTTTCTAGGAAGCAACAATTTTGCCTTTGCTCCAGTGATCAAAATCTATTCTTGTCTTTCATTTGGCCGAGACTGCAGGATAAGCTATGATGAAACTGTTTGGGTGCCACCAAACCAGCATTCCGTGTCCTTTGTTGCCCTGAGTTTCAACTTCGTTTTGTGCAATCCCTTACAATCCCCACTGCAAACAGACAGCTAAAATCAACTGCCACCAGACAAATGGATCATGAAGCACTGACTGTAGAGAGAACCCAGAAGGCAAACATTCTGCTTGAAAGTCTCTCATGATTAGGCATAACCCCACTTCATTCACATGCAAGGGAAAATGCTATGGGATTTAATTAGGAGACAGGAACGGAGTGAAATCAGGAGGCTGGCAGCAGCTAGCAACGTATTTCATGTAGTTTGAAGAGGCTGTTCCTTGTGATGTGTCTCCAGTGACTACCTCCTGCAGGAAGGCTGAGCTGTAGGAGCTGCTGTTTCCCTATGAAAACTTAAATAGCCCAGAATGAATAAACTTGCAGGATGGGACAGGATTTCTTTAAGGGGTTTCCAGTCGGAAAGGTTGCCCAGTAGAAATTTGTTTGAAATGAGAGCATACCCTGCATTTTCACGAGAGAGGCCTTCTTTCTTCTCTCTCAGAAGAAACTTTCCACAAGAACCGTGCAATAAACCCGATTCATCCTAATTTTTATTACTGCTAAGGAGGTTATAAAAAGAAACGTCTTCCCACATAGACCCATGAGCTAACCACTCTCCCTCTCAGTTGTGTCTGAAACAGCTCTTCATCTTCCTATCATAAAGCCCATCAGTTTGTCAGGTAGTTTCCACAGGCGTCTCGAGCATGTTGAAACTTGGTTAATTACTGCTGCTGAAGAACTCTCCTCCCTTCTTGTGTTTAGATGAAATTTGTCATTGTTTTTGCCTTACTGTTGTTTTCTCTGCTACGGATTTTGCTTGTGATGCCTGCTGGGGAGCTTCAAACATTGAAAACATTTTTTAAAATGCTGAAAGGAAACTAATAATCATAAATAAATAATTATTTAATTTCTCCAAGGAGTTGTCCAGCAAAGAGAGAGAAATTGCTGAAGTAGTTCAAATGTACGAAGTAAGACAGGAGGAAGAAAAATACTTTCCAGATTCTCCCTTCAGGCTTTCCTTCAGTGACCCATTGCAAGAAAACCAGAGAAAGAAAAAGGAGCAGACAAATCTGATTTTTTCATTTATACGGTGATGCTGATCTACAAAAGTCAAAATTTAAGCTTGCTGTATACAACAGAAAACAAAGCAAACCCCGAGATCCTTTTTGGCTTTGCCTTTACAGCCTGTGTTTGTAGTCAAAGAACCAACAGGAAAATGCCACTGTGGATTTGTGGGGAAAATAAACCAGCCAAAATGCAGAGATGCTGCCTCCAGAAGCCCTCTGGTATAAAGGCGACAGGAAACATACTTCATTATTATTTCATTTCATGTAGTAACTCAACACATTTTGTTGTTGCTGTTATATACATTCAAAACCCGGCATTATCACTTTAAACTCACAAGAAAGAAAAAGGAAAACACACCAGCAGTAAAAATAGTCTCTTGCTATGAGACTTGTACTGACCAGCACTCAGGTGGTCTGTTTACTTCTCTGCTTAAGGACGAGCAAAGAGAGGAACATGGGTTAAGCTGAGGAGGAATTAAAGAGTCCGTGACATGAAATTAAAGCATACTTCTCCTCAACAGCTGTAGGCTGTTATAATTTTTTAAAATTGTGCATTAAGTTTTTGGTTAACATATCTTACATTCCATGTAATGTAGATTTTATGGCACTCAACTTCCAGTAACAAGGATTTTTTACTCTTTTAACAGCTTGAGTTATGCTTGATATACATTAACAAGTACTTGTCATTCCAGTTTAATTTTTCCACATCAATCCTCTGGGTTCTGATGCAACTGATAGCACAGAAGCACAGTAAAACTGAAAGGGGAAGAAGACTTCTGGAGTGAGACAAAACACAAATGAAACAGAACTATAACCAGATCTACAAAGGCTGCGACAAAATGAGAATTTAATGGAATTTTTTTTCTGGAATTACATTAAATTCTCCTACATGGGACTAAGGTTATAGACAGATGTCCACAAGCAATCGAGTTCCTATAAAATGACAAGCAATAACTGAGCTGCAGTAACGCATCATGTGTTTTTTCTCAGTGTGCCCCTGCAGAGAAATAAAATGAGCTTAAGCCACACGTGTACAGTTGAGACTTAAACTAACATGTTTTTCACTATCAGTGAGGCAGGTCATAAGGAGACCAACAGTAAGTTAGGAAAACCACCTCCTGACGACACTGTGCTGCTCAGAATTCCAGCAGTTTCAGCTTCCCAAGAGAGTAGGACCAGCCTGAACAGAGAGCCTCTGCAGCACTGAATTGGGAAGCTTTGGTACGGCATAACTCATTCATTTAAAAAAGCTCTCTTACCTGCAGTCTATATTTGCAAGCTCTTCATCTTAGAGGGCTGTGAATTTTTTATTTCACCATGCACACATGGCATGAGGCGTAAGGAAGGAGAGCGTCCCTAACAAGGGATCTAGTCACAGAAGGTATGAGGCCTGTTGTCTTCCCGGCTGGAGAATGACGGCTAATGAAATTCAGTCCGAAGTAAACAAAATAAATATGCCAAATAAATAATTAAAAAATGCCTTTCCTAATTCAGCAGCTACTTTCTTATTTTACTCAAGTTTTCTCTGCTCCACATTGTTCTGACGACTTTTTCCATCTGCCTGGAGGGCCAGACCTCTCTGCTGAATTTAAACAAGGGTAGCAAAGTCTCCTCACCAGCTCCGGAGAGCACCTTTCATTTCACGCGTCTCTCTATGAGATGGCGGCTTATGGTTGGTGCTGAACAGTTTTTCTTTTCTTTACCAGCTAATGTACACAGCAAAAAATTTCAATGCAGTAAGTAGACCAAGGCCAACGCATAACCTAAATGTTCTACCCTGCTGAAGATTTCTAGTCGTTGTAAGAACACCTGAAAACATCAACTCTCTTGTTCTCAATGCGTGCTCTTAAACATGGATGGGGCTCTCTTTTATTCCTGCTAGGAGTAATGAATTACATCAAAAACTAAATTAATATTTCATGCTTCCGGAAGATTTGTCAAGAAATACAATGAAGTTGTTTACTGTAAATCTGCAGTAGTTATCTACAGCTTACTTTATGTTTATACAATGTTTATAAAATGATATTATTTAAAAATGATTGCACTTAATTGCTACATCTTAAAAACACTGTAATCTAATTAATTCCAGTTTGATTCTTCAAGTGCCACGGCGATTTTTAACGTATTTTAAGTAGGTGCAATAAAAGAAAGCGCACATGAGGATATTGATCAAGCAGTAGGATTATCTGGATAAGAACAATAACACACAAGGAAGAAAATAAGACAGGTGAAGCAGACAATAGCAGTCAACTCCTTTTTGCATTCCCTGAGAAGGGAATCAATTGAAGCCGACGGTATAAAAACGAACACTTCTTCCATTGTTTGAAGTCGTTCTGCTGCACTTACAGAACTCATGTAAAGGAATCCTTTGTAGCTTCAAGTTGGAAGAAAAATGTTCCCATTCAGTGAATTAAGTGATTTGATGAATTACCGGGTTTTGCCCAACATAATCAGAATTTTCATTCACTACAGTGGGTGGCAGGTTTGCTACTATTAAAAAAACACCCTCGGAACCCTTTTAAGGATCATGTAACTTACGCGTACATGTACCTTTAATAAGACTGTGAGCATATGTATGAGATGCAGAGGTGTTAAAGGAAGGCTTCTCCTTACTCTGCTGCAGTAACTCAGGCTCTCATGATGTTCTGATCTTACCCAAAGATGAAGGATGAAATGGTGACTCCTAAAAGGCCAAATGGGAATCTGGCCATTGGTTTCATCCCATTGCTGGGGTTTTATTCCTACAGCTAACAGGTGCTTTTTGTATTTGTTCAAACAAAAATCACAATGAAAATGATAATATACACATAAAGTCCTAGAGCTTTCATCCCAACTCAGTCCAAATATTAACTAATTTCTCTTATATACTGCACCTATCATCTGAGCATCTCCCAGTACAGCATTAAGCAAAGTGACTCATATTTACCGACAGGTTGTACATCTTAAGTGAAATCCCAGTAGGTCTTCTTCCACTCTGAGTGCAGGAGACAGTTTTGGGAGTTCACCTCATTTGCTGCTGTTTTTCTTCCTTGCGTGTGCAATATTGTGCAACTGTGTTGGCTGTTACCTGTTCATGCTAGAAAATGCAAGCAAAAGAAATGTGCGTTGCTCTGTAAGTAGAACAGTGAGGGTCTTCACCTATCATATATTGCTATCATTTTCCAGCTGCTGCCAGCAAACTGATCCTCACTGACGAATTAGAAGAAAAGTCCTCCGGCGCTATTTTAGACTTTTTAATTCCTGCTTTTAACTCCATGTATGTAAGGAGGTCTGAGAAGACTCCCAGATGGATGAGGACTACAAATGTGTACTCAAATCTCATTCTTGCAGCACTAAATCCACACATGATGACCTTTAACTTTTCAGTAGCACTGAAGCGAAGGCGCACCATGGCTAAATAAATATGCAAGGCAAAAGTTCTCTGTGCATTTGTAGTAAACACCGTCTGCCCAATACTGCTTTTGCAAACACAGGATATCTTCTTTATCTTCTTGTTTGTTTTGCATTATATAAGATGAAGCCAAACAAGCGTATACCCTTCCCAGAGGTTCACAAGATGCTATCTTTCCTATGCAAGAGCTTTTGCAAAAAGACCAGGCTGATTCCAGCACACACATGCTAATAATCACTGAGATTCTGGCAGAAACCTAAAGCTTGAGGGGCATTTTTGTTTCTAACATTTATGTGCAAAATGCATTTTTGCAAACTAAAACACAGCGTGGGGGTGTAAGGACAGAAAAGTCTTCATTTAAGCACTGCTCCTTCTGCTAAATATTCATAGGGAAAAGAAAAAAAGATCCACAGTGAACTTGCATTAGACATCCCTGAACTAGCGGAAATGTGTGGTGTAAAAGCAAATGCATTTGTTCGTAAATTTATTTTAATGTATTCCTGTACTGCTAGGAAATTAACACTGTGCACTTCTTCGTGCATAGCTGGGCTCATGCAGGTTGGCTTTGTTCGGTCATGTTTAAGCTATGAGGATCTCTTTGAGATAGACCGTAAGTGCCATAAAGCCAGGCTTCTTACTACAGCATGAGATTACAGAGGATCCCAAATGCAATTTTGGAATTAACAGTTAATTTTCTGTATCTTTTCATACTTGACCTTAAAATACTTATACTCTTTCAGTTACCATGGCGCTTTATGTAGATTACTTTACATGAACCATTCTTAATTGCAAATCACACTGTGTATCAGGTCGTGAATCCAGAAATCATGTTGCCAATAAGCAAAGAAAAGAACACAGCCATCATGTAGTGAACGCTTGTCTATTGGGGAGCATAACAAGAAAGAGTACTTCATAAGATGGCTGTTCCTTTGGAAAATGCCCGGTGGTGAGAAAGAATTTTAGGATCTTCATTTGGAATGACTACACGGGAGTAACACACAGGATGTACCTTTAGAATTAAAAAGTCTTTTTCAGAAAGAGAAAAAAAAGCCCTCCAGATAACTCCCCTCTCATGAAAGGACTAAAATGTCTCTATATAAGCACTGCAAAGTGTTTCCTACAAATACTGGGGGAAATATTTTCATCTCTAAAATTACTTCTCAGAGGATCCCAACTACTACATCGTGTGCAACCCTTAGGAAGATACAAGTTCAAACAAATTTACAAACATCTGTATTTAAATGCAGACTTTCCATATTGATGCTATATTTCCATTTGATGCTATAACCGATTTCTTTCACGAGGCACCACCTGAGCACAAAACTTTGCGTGAATGGAGGAACCAGATCAGATGAATTATATCTGCAAGGACTAGCAAGAAGAAAGGCTATTAATTCACTGGATAAATACTCGAGGTGACATTTGGAAAAATCAGAACTTGCTTTCCAAGATGCGCGCTTTACTTCCAGGGGATAGGACTGGCCTTTGATTTCAGTCAGCCCTGCCAGAACTAAAAGCACAGCTCTGAAAATGATCTGAAAAACAACAACAAAAAAGGATGAAAAGTTTTCCAACACGACAACAAAAGCAATCCCAACCCGGCTGCACCCTCACTCTCCAAATTTATATTCAGGAGCAGCAGAAGCGAGCGAAACCCAAGCGGAGAGGGACGGTGTGACAGCGCGGTGGCACGGGCTGCCGTCTGACTCCCAGCACCACCTTGACAGATGATTTTCCAGAGGCAGCTCGCTCTGAACTGGGGCAGTGAACAGCAGCCGCCTCATCAAAGCCCGCTCGGCTCGGCTCACTCCAAGCTGCTCTTCAACGGCAACAAAATGTGATGAACAAAAGACCCAACGGCACTACCAAGAAACAGCAAGTGCAGCACTTCTGTGGCTCCGTAACATCCTTTAGGTTTCAGCAGCACTGGTGAGATGGCACTTGCCAAAGCACTTCTGCTTAGTTTGCATTCTCTTTTCTTCCTTTTCTTTCCCTCCATTTTTTTTTTTTTTTTAAACAGCTTTATGAACTCCAATAAAACATCCACATTCATTTTTTTTTGCACTCTCATAACGGATTACTGAAATATCTTTGCAACTTAACGGAATAACAGCTTTTGTTATTCTCTGTCAAATCCCAGGTTGCAGAGACTATTATTTCTCAGAAGGAGAGAAGGAGCAGGACCCGTGGAGAAAATAAGGTTATTAGTATTAGTTTACTGACTGTCTCAAAGGCTTCTTGTAATGCTTCCCTTGAAAAACTTCCTTCGCTGTTCTGAAGGTACCTTACACTTGCATATTTCTAATCCATTTGGAAGGAAAAAAAAATGATTCCCAAGGAAATCGATCTGGATTAAAGCAATGTTGATTGATTGAGAAAATATTGACTCGAAGGAAGAACTGAAGTGAAATTCCTTGGTCTTTTTTTTTTTTTTTTTTGAAAGCTAAATGAATAACACTGAGTGTTCTGAGGTGGCACCAACCGCTGATTTTGGAAATAAGACACTTGGACCTAAGGTGAGTTAATTTAGGCTGAGTTTAGGGCGTAAACTAATATTGGAGAATTTCTAATAAGGGAAGATAAAGCGTCTCCAGTGAAGAATCAACAATACACTAACCATCTCATCTCCCCCTTTAAATTCCTCTCTCTTCCCTTTTAAACAACAAAAAGCCACAGTTCAAACCATGATCAATTTGCTTTTCTTCAGTCAGCGAGTCCCCAGAAGGATAAACAGAAATGTGAGTGACAAACACTATGAATCACCAAAATATTCTTTTAATTAATATTAATAGAGGCAATTATTGACATTTAGCTGCCCACATCTCCAACCTCTGAGCTCCCAGCGTGCAACTCCTGGCACGCAACCTCAGAGCAACTCCTCATATCCCCACACCCCCTTCCTTCCCCACTGAGGGGACATCAGCTGGAGGTTCTTGCAGATCAGCACTGAAAATACGGCCTCCACAAGAAAATTCAGTTCACACGTCACATCTTCCATGTTCGCTCATGACGAGCAACAACTCACCTCCCCAGGCGCTCCGGTTGATTTCCAGACTGATTAATTCCGCTGATTAAAGGTGTCTCTAGCTGTGAGGGCTACCCTTTGGTGAAGGCGATGTAGTTGATATGTCATGCTAAAATATGGGTTTTCAAGGATGCAGAGCACCGCGCTATCTCTTGGGGTTGTGGAGCCACAAAAGGACTGCATATTAGATCAAAAGGCAGCAATGTTTACGTTAAGGGATGTAGATTCTCCTGGCAACCTGAATTAAAAGCAAAGTGGCTGCTATCGAGACTATTAATGTTAAGACAATGGAAGTGTTTTTGTAATTCAGCCTCCTCACGTATCTACCCAGGTAACTTTGATCTGCAAGAAGCTGGCCGTGAGAGGCGAGAGTCAGTGTATTACCCAGTTTGAATGTGAAACTGACTCTCCTGGAGTGCTCTTGGAAGCTCCATTCTGCTGTAAAGGATTGTTTTAATTTACACGGAAGAACAGCAGTAAATCTTCATAAAATTAAAAACAATGCTTTATTAATAACACGAACAAAAATGGAAGAGTTCAGTTGCTAGCAGCTATCCAGAATTACACGAGTAGCACCAAAATAATTAAAACTACTTGGGTTTCAAAAATAATAAATACGTGTCATGACCCTAAGCAGCAAAACAACATTAAAATCCATTTGGTATGTAAATTCACTCAAATGATAACAAGTCGCATATCTCAGAAAAGAAAGGAAAAGAAAAAAAATAGGAGGAGAGAAAGAAGAAAATATTTACTACATAAATTATGAAAGGAAAATCAAAGAACGCAAAAAACTCCGTTGTTTCTCTACTCATTATTTTGCTTTAATTTCATCCAACTTTGCGAAAAGCCCCATGGGCTAAGGGACATTAATTTCTCGCTTTTGCTGTTTTTCTAATTCCTAATGGAGAATTACAAAAGAATTTCAATCACATGAATTGGAATCATGGGAAGGAATGGGAAAGAAAATGGAAGAAAACTGCAGGATGCCCAGAAAGCTAAAAATAAATTAGTATATTCTAAATGCGGTTCTAAAAAGAGGAGAAATGCCCATGTCACGACCACAATCCGAGCTGATTTCAGCACCAGCGAGACAGAGAGAAAATAATCTAGAGAAACTTAAAAGTAACAAATCTCTGGGACCAGATGGAAGTTATCCCTGGGTATTAGAGAAGATCAAGAAAGAAACTTTCGGGCTACTGGCAGGCATCATGGAAAGGCTGATAAGTTCCAGATGGAATACAGAAATCAGTAAATATGGCACCAGATTATGAAGTGATATGAAATAACATTTTAGTGTGAAATTAGCAATAAATACAGTTTGTAACACGGCAGCATATCACAATTTTGACATAATTTGACAAGTCGCAATATAAGACACAGTGTCAGAAGCTATCAAAGCAAAACAAAACAAATCTCCCAGGTGGTTTGCTGGGAGAAAAGAAGCTCTTTCGCTCAGTTTTTACACTGCAGCTCCTGACTTCCCCCCTTGCCAACGCTGGCAGCATATTGAAGTATTACTGCTTTTAATACGGCTAGGGGTGCTGGCGCTGCGTCATACGGGAGACCGCCCGCGCCGGTGAGCTTGTGCCCTCACAGGGTGAGACTGGTGATTCCCAGGAGGAGGCGGCAAAGCCAGAAGTGAAGCAAATTCTTCAAGGTCACAGAACTGGTCCAACAAAAAGAACTGCTGTTTTCTCAGCCCGGCCCTAGGTATCAGATTGCTGTCCCACATGTCACTGCCTACCAGTGCTTTCAATGACAGTCGCTAAATTTCTCCTTTTTCATGAATATCTCACTTCTGCTTGGCACTCTTTCCACCTTAGCAAGTTCTTGGAAGAAAGATGACACTAAATAATATTCCTGATTATTATTATTTCTTTTCTCGAAAAATTAGCCAGTCCCAGAAATCTACTGATTTCCTTATCTCCTGATGGCTCATCTCTCTTCCTCCACTCACCCATCGTATCCTGGTAGCACAAGGACATTGCTGCCATTTCTTCAGCCCTCAAGGACAAACAGTTAACACGTGTGTTCTCTGTTCCCAGTGGGAAGAAAGCTGCATTGCTTAATTCATTGAAGTCTACAACACAATTGCTGTGAAGTCAAGGGGAGGGGTACGAATTTAAAAGAACTGCAAGAACTCAGGTAAACGATCAGGACATACAGCCGTTTCATGTACACAGCCATTTTGTGTACTCCTCTGTTTGAAGATGGGAAACTTTGGCTTGGATCCATCTTTTAAGCACTTAAGTGAGGAGCCTTAGGAACGCTATGCTCCCAGATGCCCTTCTGCAGTCTGTGGAGAGAGGAGCCAGACCTTCAATGCATGTCCTCTATAGATCATATAGGGGACTATGCTAACCTTGGTGCTTCATGTGAGAGTCTGAAGTCAGACAGGATGCAGACAGGTCTCACTAGGTATACTATGGAGTTCACACTGTAATGTGAGATGAGTGATGGATAACAGAACGAGAAATAAAATGGAAGAAATTATTCACTACGACGATAACAATGGGCTATAGCTGTTTTATCCTGATTCTCTATTCTAGTCCATGATCAATTCCACATATGTATAAAAAAAAATAAGAACTCTGGCACTTTGTAGCAAAAAGAGGCACAATGAGGAAGGTTCAAAAAGTTTTCGTGGACTGATGGATTGAAATATGTGCAAAGAAGTTTGACAGAAATGTAAAGCAATTCTCTGAAGTCAGAAACAGATGTCAAAAATAAATGGAATTGAACTTGACCACTAGACGGATTTTGAAAACGCCCTGGAGTAATAGTGGAATTTGCCCTCAGAAATGCCATGGCAGTGCTAGGGAAGAGTCAAACAGCAGGGTGACTGGGAGGCAGAGGGCTTAGGCACCAATGTCAGACACAACATAAAAGCTTAAAAAACAGTCTATCACAAAAAGACAAGCTCACAGTAATGCTACCGGCTGCCTTTAAAATGCAAGAAGAAATTCCGAGTCGAGGTTGTTATTTTTGCTTTGAAATCAGCTTGAATTCATACTTTTCAACTAAGTTACTTTTGGGGAGAAGAAGGTAAGATGTAAACCCTAATGAAGTGAGATACGTAGTGAGAACACTGATGGACACATCAACGTATGACCTCGTAGGTCCCTTCTAGCTCCTTTTTTAAATCAGCGCAGCTGTACTAAACAACACTACAATATCAAGATGCACTGACCAAACATTATCCTTTCCCCGGTCTACTAAGTTCTAACCTCATTTTCAGTCTGAAACTTATCTCCTTCTCCTCCCCTCGAATAATTTAAGTTAAGGTATGAGAGATAACAAAGCTACTTTCAGGATTAAGAACAGAATCTATGAAGATCACTCCAGGAAGATTAATTCACGTAGCTGAGGAAATAAATGGGGAAACAAAAATCTACTTAATTAAAAAAAAATCTTCAATCTCACACCAGAACCACTGGCAAATAATGCTATATGGGACAATCAACCTGATAAGCAGCACTGTGGATTGCATGTATATATATATTTGGTGATGGCAATGTAAAGAAATGATGACTGATCAAAAGGAAAATGCAAAGGTTGGGTTGTACCAACACTCGCTTATCTCCTTCCATAGCAAATGGATGGCAAGTTACACTTCAAATGTACACCTGCAGCAAAAAATCTGTGTTTAGTGGAAAACAGAAAAAAACACCTTCCCAGCTACCAGGATGTTCTAAAAAGCCCAATGTCCATGCTGAAAATAGCAGTTATGGCTCCAAGATCCACCACAGCTCCTTTCAAAGCTCTTTAGCTATGGAGATAAGAAATCACACACAGCCATCCCATACCGAGCTACTAAAATGTTTTAAGTTTGTACTCCATTAGAAGCACTGTAAGTACTGTGTAACAGCTAATGTATTACGCACTGATAATGTGCTCAGTGCCTCATGTCAGAGCATCATAAATATTTACTTAGCTACAACAGTCATTCTAAGCTTGGTTATGCTATGCAGTATAAACTTCACCTTTTCTCAATGTAATGTTTATTCTTGGGGAATATACATATTTTCCACGTGTTAAGCTTTAAGATTTTCTCCACACTTCTCAATTAATATGTTTTATTAATTGCAGTTTTCTCAGGAGCCTGCAAATCTGACAGCTGAGCATGCTTATTTATTTTCCTTCAATGACCTCTGTGTACGACTTGCTTAGTTTTCCCTCTGTCAGTCACCCTGGGATCCATATTTCAAGCTGGATACTTTTTTCTTCTTATCTCTAGTTATTATGATTTGTTTGTTTGTATTACAGCAGCATCTTACAATCCCAGCTGGGGCTAGACACGCCAGGAATACATAAGACAGAGTACCTGCCTCAGGAGAGAGTCTCTGGCTCAAAAAAAAAACACACCCCAAAAATAAAAAAATAAAAAAATTACAGAAAAAAATGGGAGATGGAGGAGCAAAAGAGATGCACAGAGGCACTGTGACTTGCCCAGTGTAATACATAGATAACAGCTGCCTGGACCCCATCCTATCTCATGCTGCATAATGAATCATAGGCACTGGCAATAAAAACAATTAGGTTTTGTTTTTTTTTTTTAATTGTTTTTGAGGTATAGGAGAGAAAAAAACACAGTTTGGCTGTTCTATGCTACTAAGTCCTGCAAAATCAGCACAACAGAAGAGCCTCGGTATTACCGGCCTGGACTCATTAATAAGCAGGAATAATCACAATGCACTGTGATATAAGACTTGGTGGTTACAGTCCATTATATTACATATCCTTATTACTACGACAATGTTAGGTCTTTTGTCTCCAAGAAATATGACTCACATCATCGGCCTTGGCCTGCATTACTCTCAGCTACGAGGTGGGATTTCTTTATTGCCTTCTGAAGCATCACAAAAAATATTTATTTGACTGAGTGCAAGAACGAAAGGGCAACAGGAATGAAGGTAAGAATAATTTTGTGTTGCCTAACCTATTAGGTGACAATGCAGGGAAGAATAAAAAATAAGAACTTGAGATTAGTGCATTGCCAACCTAAGGACTGGAACAGATACTCAAAATTAGAATGGAAATAATTAAGAGATGCTGAGCTGTGCCCTATTCTGCTCCATACAGTTCTTTGCTGGAATTGCCATTGCCTTCCAGCACAGGAGCACTCAAAAAGGAGACTCTAACAGAACTACCATCCTCCACACTCTGCCCTCATCTGGGGCCACAGTGCTGTGGGGTAGCTTGGACTTGGCACCTTCACAGTCGTTGCGCATGTCAATTGATCTGCAGTGACAGAGAACACTGCCTGCTGGAAGCCACCAGCATTACAACTCAAGTCATTGCACATCATCCAAGTTGTCCCATGCAACAACCACATTGTCCCAGCAACATCATCCAAGCAGGATGGTCCAGGATATTTTCTCTGGATCTCCTATTCTGCTTTATTAGCCAACTCTGTTTTAATGCAAGGTCTTGGCCTCTGTCTAAGGTGCTCCAGAGCCTCGGCCTTGCATATCTGAAAAACTATGCCAAAGTGTTGAATGAAGACAGCAGCCAACAGCTCAGCTCAGGTGAAGGCATTAAAAATAATTTGTGGCCAGGACACTGTGCAGGGGAAACCTGCCCCACTCCAGGGCAGTGGAGGGCAAAGCTACTCATCTCACAGTGCGCTCCACATGAAAGGCAAATGTCTTTGACCTTGTCATTATTGACAGTGATGATACAAAAAATAATAAAAGAAGAACGAAATAACAAAACCCACTGCACTGCTTTATATATGCTTCCCAGCATCCTCATCTATGGTAGAGACTGCAGAGTGATCTGTACAACACAGAAGAAAACAACACACCCATGGATTCACTGACACGGGGCCTAGGACCGCTGCGCTAAAAGCTCTGAAGACGTACATGGGGATACAAATTATAACCATGTGGATTATGATTATATTTTTATTATACTAGAAAAAAAAACCAACATTATTTACTTAACTTCAAAATACGGTGTGTTCCAGTATAACTGCAATTTCTTAATAGTTCTGAACAACCTGTCAGATTTTGTCAAACTTGCTTTTGCAATTCATTTAGCATCAGACAAGAGGAGAATTTTATTTTATACGAACTGTGAATTTTTAATGGTCTTTTCTTCATACAGAAGCCAGAAGGGACCTTTTGAAATTACCCAACATGACCTCTTGCATAACAGAAGCCGCAGAACTTCCCTGAATTGATTATTGTTTGATCTATAGCATATCTTGTAAAGAAGCATCTAATCTTCATATAAAAATCAACAGCGATGGAGATTTAGTGCAAAAATCTCTTGGTATATTGACCTCTTGGTCAACTGCCCTCACTGTTGAAAACCAAGGCTTAATTTCTGAATTTATCTGCATTTGTCAAGCTTCAATTTCTCAACACTTTGTTTGGCAGACATATTACTTTTGTTTCACAAGGATAACATGCATATTGTTTATAATAAACAAGACAGGCAGAAAAAAAATGCATCTTCTTTCCAAAAGCAATGTCAACAACGATTGAAAACAAATATGTGCCAAATAGCTGACTCATTCACACCCTACAGTCGGAGCTGGTGCTACCAATTGCCTCCCTAATACTTAATGTCAAATGATCTGCTGCATCAAACTGAAGACACGGTTCCACTGCAGTTATTGTGCCTTTAAATCAGCTAACTTGGCACTGGTAGCAGCCTGGCCGTTACAAATCAGGCTGATGGAGAGGGGAGGAAGGGATCAGTTCTCTCAGACTAAATGTGGATTCAGTGTAGTTGCAGAGCATTGCAGAGCAAAAAGGAATAACCTGCTCCCTCGGAGGCTTTCTACAACCCAGCTTACACAAGGCTACAAAAGCCACCTGAGCAGCTGGCTAATGCTCAAGAACTTCTTAGCAGTTATAGTATAGTTTTACCCATAAACAGAGGGGAAACACCTGTTCCCTTTCTGTTTGTGCTACTCTTGCTATGGAAGACTAAGGTCCTTAGACCACCAACTAGGAGACCCGATCATCCTCACTATGATGAATTTCATATGCATGAATACACCAATCCTGCAAGGGACCTCCTTGAGTGCATTTTCATTATCCTTGGCAAAATTCTTAATAGTTACCAAACTGGCATCTAAACAGAAACATCTAAAACAGTAATTATCAAGCTGCTGTTGAAAACAGACCTGTGACCCAGGCCAAATAACTCTTTTGTCTGCTGCCCTAAAATGTTTCAAAATTAACTTTGCCTTTACACAGTGCTTATCTCCAAGCAATAACTGCTCTCCTCTGCCCAGTCCACATTAATCCTCCCTCTACCGCTTTTATGCAATATTTTTTGTTTTCTTTTTTTTTTTTTCCTTTTTTTTTTTTTTTTTTTTCCCCCTTAGTTGGAATTCTGTTTTATTTTCCGAGATCAAAAGGTGAACTGGGAGGCTTTTTTACCTGCTGTGACCAGAGTTCACGTTTCTTTATTCCCCCAGAAACTCCCAATGAATCACTAACACCTGAAAACAAAGCTCGACCTGCATTCTCCCCCCAGCCTCAGGCAGCAGTGATTCATCAGCCACGGCACCAGACAGGCACAACTTTGAAGTCTGTACTTTATCAATGCAGAAAATGCCGTTTAAATATTTTGCTTTCAAACACACTTGCAAAGTTCAAGGCCACACAAACACGCTGCAAACAATCTGGAATGTTAAAGCAGTATTTTACAAAAAGAAGTTATTTGCTGAAGCGATTTCGGTGCACTGTTAAGGTGCTGGATGGTTATTTCTCCTCCTGGATGTGTTGGTTTATAGATCGCTCCCTCATTGTGAATCCTGCTGGATATCAGAGGAATCCTATTTAAGCTTCTGGTAAGCAATTTGCTTGGTTTACTAAATTTTCCAGTCACACGTCTATGCAAAAGCTGCTTTGGCTTCCCATCCCAATTCCTCTCCTGCCCGCTGTTTGCCTCTGCCATGTCTGCTTGGATCTGCCCGGGCGCTGCCGTACATCTTGGCTGCCTCTCAAAGGTGACCTGCCAGTCAACTTGCCAAATTCTGTCATCCATTTTACGCCACGTGAGCCAAATGCCCCAGCAGAAAAGCCATTGGGAAGCAGGGAGTGCCTGGTTTCCACCTCCCCTCTCTGCCAATGCTGGCTGGGCCTTGCTACGGATGGCTGCCTCCTGCTGCGGCCTGCCCCAGGGTGCAGCGGGCTTGAGAGCGCGCCGTGGCAAAACTTCAAGACGTGGAAGTTGACTGCTTAAGTTTTCTCCTCATGTTGTGTGCTTCAGTGTTGACAGTTAACTTGCATTTAAAACAACCCTCTGCAACAGAGCTGTCAGCCTGATGTATTTCAGCCACGCAGACCCTTTAAAATTCTTCCCTGGCTGAAGGGACATCAGTCAGCCAGGAGAGACCCTTACCTCTGGGTTAGGAGTCTGAGGGATACACAGAGCATAATCTTAATTTTTTTTATGTTTTTTTTTTTTTTTTTTTTTCCCCTAAGTGTTATCATGTAGGAAAACCCGAAAGCAAGAAAAATCAGGTCACAGTGTGCAAAGGATGCCTGTGTCCCTCGAAAAAGGGTAGGGCTGTAGAAAGGCTCTGAACAGAGCCCACTACCTTCACCATGTGTCAGTCACACAGTCAGAGGCTGCCAGGCTGCATATAGCATCTGTGAGCCTCTTAGGTTGGATATTAGGAAAAATTTCTTCTCAGAAGGAGTGATTAGCATTGCAACGGGCTGCCCAGGGAGGTGGTGGAGTCCCCGTCCCAAGAGGTGTTTAAGGAAAGGGCAGACGTAGTACTTAGGGACATGATTTAGTGGGCAATATTGGTGGTCGGTGGATGGTTGGACTAGATGATCTTAGAGGTCTCTTCCAGCCTTCATGATCCTACAATTCTATGATTCAAAGGTTCCTGTTTTAGTGAAGAGGGACACTTCAAGTCCTGCTACTGCACCTCCTATCTGGCAGCAGTCTTCAGACTGAGCTCACACACGTAGCCTAGAAGCACGACACTCAAACAGAGCACGTGTTCTGAGAACATAGCTCAGAAACTGAGTAAAAAGTGCTCAAGTGTTTTTCTCTGTGTACTGGAAAATATATCAACAACATCTACTACAAATCACACTGGCCTCATTAATAATTAAATACAGACTTTTCCCTCTCCAGTTTTACCTAGCTGTCATGAAAACAGCTTGATAAAGTAACCCTTTATGAATAATCAACAGCAACAACATTAACTCAGTGAGCCATAAATAAAAGAACGAAGTGAAGAATGCGGGGCTGTCTCTGACACGCACACACGCAAGACACTTGGGGAAGAAAAACTAAGACAAAACCAGGGTATCGATATACATCTCTTCCTCTGTAAAAAATACAACCACATTAGAAGAATGAGAATAAAATCTAGGAAAACAGGGGAAATACTTCCAGCTATCTTGCTCACTGGAGCTTATCTTGTCCATATGTAACAGGTGGTCTCGTGCATATCATCGAGAGTCCTGCAACCTTTTGTGACGTCCCATCTCAGCCACGTCAGCCAGCAGTTTAATTCAAAGCAGTACTGACAGATACTGTAGGCATTTGCCAAATGCAAAGAGAGGCTCTTTGGAGCATCTGATCTGCTTAGATCAGTGTTCTGCTCTCATTATTGCTTCATGTTGTCTCATTGACACTTTCAGAAGATTAAGGAATAAAAACAAACAAACACCCCTGCACCCTCAGGAAAGCAAATTCTTGCATCACTGTTAAACTTGAAAAGAAAAAGCTCCCACAGCAAATTGTTGAGGGTGCTTTCTGCTTGTTTGCTTTTGAACAGTCTTTTCTTCATCAAAAGGCAGGGTGATAATAACTGGGTCTGATTTTTAATATTTCTGATTCTTTGATTTATCTTAGATGTGTATTTGATAGTTGACTGTAGAGTTGACTTATTCTTATATCAAACTCTACCTGATGCCCTATGAATTTGCCCTAACTGAAAACAATTCCCCTGGATTTTCCTGCCACTGCTATGTTAATTTATCAAGCATATTTCTGATAATAACAGAAAAATTCCAGATATGAAACACCATTTTATTCCCCATCCACCAATTATATTCCCGAGTACTGCTGCTATGCACAGTGTGGACTATACAGCACAACAGGAGCTCTGCCAGCAAACTAAAATATTCATGAAACATAGGGCTGTGCTAGACTGTTAACATGACTTGCCTCTCATTTAGCACTCCATCGGGCTGCACTGGTTCCAGATGACTCTTCCAGCCTCTGAGCATCACGAAGGCAAGAAACCCACAGTGCGGGGGCTGATGTAGGTAGGCATGTGAGCAGATTTAACGGGTGTCTCCTCCTCTTGGTGCATGCAGACCCTCAGCCACCCATCGCCTTAGACAGTATTACTCAGCAGAATAACCAGTTCCCCACTACAAACACCAAGAAAGGCGATTAGGGGTTGTGAACACACGGCAATTACACGGTATCAGCATTTTCAAGATTGCAGTGGCACAAACATGCATCAGCAGGAGGCGTTGGGGGAAAAGCAAATGTCTACACAAGCCACTTTCTGCTGCAAAAGTAATGGAGGAAAAATAAAGCAACTGAACTACTGGCTTTCCCAGTTGGCAGGTATTTTAGAATCTAAATGGCCCTGAAAACTTACGACAGTATAAAATTGCTGTAATTTCAAAGACTTCTAATTAAAAAGCTGTAACATTAACTTTTTGTCCTCTTCCAACCCCCCACTTCTCTTCCTTAAATATCTGCCACAAATGTACAATAAAAATGAAATAAAAAAAAGTTTATCTATTCACTGAAGAAACTACATCAAGTGAGGATTTAGAAAAAAGTTAAAAGAAAGCTAGAAAATACAAACAGGTTTAGATTTACTCAAGACTATGGATATACACAGCAACCTGAAGCCTTAATTTTCCATGAAATCCACTATGTAATTTCTTTTTTGCTCATTCCAGCTAGATTGCTATTCTGATTTGATCACAGGCACTGCATAAGAAAAACAGCCATTAGCTCATCCAGTTCATGCTGATAATGCAGGATTGTCCTCTAATATGGTTTCCGCAGCAATATCCCATCCAATTATGCAGTCAAGAGTAATAGGGCTTCCTCCACATCACTTAGCAATACAGTAAGGCTCATTATTAGCAGCTGTCCCCCTGGCTTAGTATGAAGCTGTATTCTTTTCAGTTTTCATTTAACCTACAAGTTAAAGTTTCTCAATCCTCAAAATCCCATCAGCAACCAGGGGGAATCTCTGCTGCCCCTCCGTGCAGGACAGTCATACCCATGGGGGATGGCCAGCAGACAGGACAAATGGGCACCTCACCTCACAGTTGCAAGACTCACTAATCCTGACAACCTGCTGACTTGCTGAATTTCTGCTGCCTTTGCAATTTAGTACAAAATAAATTAATGGTGGTAGAGGTTCAGCTGCCTGCACTTTAGTGCCTAATGCTGATATAAATGCCTGAGGTAAGTCAGACGTCTGCACCAATCTGGTGATACGACACAGGTCCTACAGGAGACCTATGCCCCCGTGAAGCTGAAAGTGAAGACCTGGTAGAGTACCCCACTGCATCTGTAATATCTGCTATAACTTCTGTTTAATGAAATTGAATCCCACTCTTTCAATCTGAAGCCTAATTTTCAGTGAAAACCTCAATGGAGTATCTGTTCAATACATGCTATAATAACACAGACCTTAACTGAGACCTGTGATGTTACAGTACACAGTTGAGATTCAATGGACTTACAGGTGGGATGTTCATCACAGTCGTACGCTGCTTCCTTTCACATGATTCATGGGGTTACTTTTCTGTTCACACTTAGTCAAAGACAGTTGAGTTGTGATACACCTTCTGACAAGGCACAAATCCATGTATTAATGCAACTCATCTAAAAGCTCTCCAGCAACACCTCTCTGTACACTGTGAAAGTCTTGCAGCTTGGGAAGAAGTTTGAGTGGCTTCTGCATGAACAGTGCCAATGTACATTCCTTACTGGTTTGTCAGCCTCAGTTCTTGGGTAATCCTTGTCTTTTCAGCATGAGAAACCATAGAAAACATCACGGGATTGTATTACCACGATGAGGTAAAGGCTGCTAAATGTTTTCATCTCATGCATTTAGATGGGAGGTTCTAGATGTCAGCTACTAAATCCCAGATCCAAAATAATCAAAACACAGATTTAGTATCTAAATAAAATACCATTCTCATCAAGCACTCATCTCAGTCTCATAACATAGAAAGCATCTGAAGTGGAATCCAAGAAATTTCAGATTTCTACAGTACAGGTCCTGCATGCAACTCAACAAGTCACCCTGGGCTCTCACAGACTGAGGATCCCCCTTGGCTGGACCAGTGCTAGAACCCAGACTGACAATCTCTTTGTCTGTTTTTTTCTTTACTCCCTGCTCCCCTCCTCCTCTCCTTTCCTTTTTTTTTTCCCTCTTAAAGTTGTTAAGTAATGCAAGGCTTGTTTGCATTTCTCATAAAGTTGCATAGTTTAGCCGCACAGCTTAGATAGATATAATTGTAAGAGTGCCAATACTTTGAAGATAATTGTAGTACAGAGATTCTCATTAAAACTGATGATTGTGTTTGGACCTTGAGTGTCGTTTCACCTTAATCTAACTGGGGGGAATTGCAAATCTGCTCACTCCTCCCTCCCTTCACGGGTGGGATGTGACAAGGCTCCAGTCACTTGCTTGGAGAATCTTCCATTTAAGAAATACTTGCCATATCCCTCAACCATTTTATCTGCTGTAAGTGCTCAGACAGAAATACTGCAAAGATGTTTGTATTAAGTGATTCTGTTACAAGTTTATTTGTCTGTTCTTTTTCTTTTCTTTTGCACTGCATCATAATTTTACTACCTGACAGTCTGCTGTATACGGGATACTTTGCCAGTCTGCACGTTCATCTCCTTCTGGTTGCCTCCTCTGCTAGCTGCTTTCATTGAGAGAGATGGAAGTATTAAGAATTGCAAGAAGCAGTAAAAAAATAGTCAGGACTTCACTTTTACGTTGTTCTTTAAACCACAGATAGAAAGTCAGTGAGAAATTAGAGCCCAGTTAATTTCCTACGTTAATGAATATAAATTAATTCCTAAATTAATTCATATAGTAGTGGAAGTGGTGGCAGCAGGGTAGAGGGGCTGAGTAATTCAGCTAAACTTAGCCAACTCAGGGGTGTCTGGATCTACGGCCCCATGTTGGATGGGGAGGTAAGAGGCAGCTTTCCATCCTCGCTCCTAGAATATTTAGCATTATTCAGAAGTGTTGAAATACTATAAAAAAATAACACTTTTAGCACACTTAGGAAATGTAAGTCGGAATCTGCTCAGACTGAGGAAGCAGTTAAAGTAGGTCTTTCACAGGCAAGTCATTCGATGCTGTGGTTATTCTGTAAAATTAAAAGATTTCTTTCTTTTTTTTTTTTTTTTTGTACTGCTTCATCTGGTGCACTGTGAACTTCTCTGCCTCTTGAAAGAGCAGTCTGGCTTATACCTAGAGCGAAACGTTTCTCTCCAGAGCCTGGCACATTGTGGTGCCAGCTCTCTTACATGCTCTTGTTATTCAGATCGAGATAAACCCGTCTCCTAGGCTCACAGGTTCCCCAACGCACGCTGCTGTAATTGGATTTTTCACCTCCAAAGGACACGTGCATTCTGGATTTCAGACAGAGTGGCTTTAACATCCGACCAACTTGAGAGTGAAAGCATCACAAGTGTATTCGTGCAAGACTGGAAGGGTTATTCTGTTATTTGCAAAATCAGAATCATTTTTACAAAGGAAACCGATCCATTAAAATTAAACAAATAATTACAGCAAGATCCTTTCTTAGCCATTCATTACATTATAAAATTACGTGTACTAGTTTGACTGACTGTGAAAAAAACACAGCCTCCAATTTTCTTCCTCTCATTTCACTGTCCATAGGATCTGAACCCCCACGATGCCCTGCAGCTCTAAGTCCTTACCCCGGGGCTTTGTGTTTGGACATTACACTTCTTCCTTCTCTTATTTTAATGAAAAATCATTACTCCGTTTCTAATGTTATTTATTATTATTTTGTTCTTTTAGCAGCAGGGTCGCACCAGCTGGGCTTGCAATCCTTGTGTCAAACACAGGACGCATCCTTTCCATCATCTTTGCACCTCTGCTAGCTCCTTTCCCTCTTAAATATGAGCAGAGCATCCACTGCCAGGCCTTGAAGGAAAATGCTTCTCCAGAGAGCGCACACCTGACCCCAGAGCAGAAATGATGAACCTGCCACTTGGAACGCTCTATCCAGAAACCTTTCCCCACGGTTTCTGACAGTTTCAAGATCTCCTGGTGTTACACGGTTGTGTTGGTGGGTTTTTGTTTGTTTGTTTGTTTCTTAAAAAGAGAGCTGCCGCTGCCTTTAAGCCTCTAAATTCAGGTTTCCTTATATTCTCCTTTTTTTGTGTGTCAGGCATACTCTGAGAAATGTTGCTAGATACATTTTGGTAAAGGAATAGTTGGTTTCCATATTCCATGCTTAGTTGCAATCCAGGGACAGTTATGGTACAGCAGATACATATCTAAAGATGTTGGAGGTATTCAGAGCTGACAAAGAGCATGGAGGTACCCCCAGGGGTGGGCAGCAGGGATTTTTAGGCCTGCAGCTCAGGATTTGGGTGTTTGAGTTCTGCTCCTCTCTCTCTCCTCTTGCGAGTTCCCTAATTTACGTTTGACTCAAAGTGACTTGGCTCCAAATGAATCAGAAAGGTCAGAAAAAAGATATTTTCAAACCTGGTGGTTACAAAGACGAATGTGAAATGCTACCTGACGAAACCTCAGAAGCCATAAGGGAAACCAAAGCATGCCCAGATGTATCATGTTGTGAAGTCTTATCATTTTGAGGACTGTGACGTGACATCTGAACATCTGAGGCTGTCAGCACCAGAAATCACTAATGGGAACGGGATGAAAAATATTATAAAATAGATAAGCAACATGCACCACAGCAAGGGAGATGCTTGAGTGTTTTAGAACTATATAAAGATTTTATTGTTATGAGACTATATGAGGTTTGTCATGACTCGGCGAAGTTTGGGCTTGAGAAATGTCAGACCAAACGAAGAGAGGTAATGAGGCAAAACTCAAAAGCTGAATTAAGCATAGTGAGCCCCAAACTACACTACTTTTATGGATTCCTATGCCTTGCTCAGCAGCAGCTCAGCAACATCACTGAATGCTTTCCCTGCAGCCCTAAGTGACACGACAGAGAGTAACATCTGCCATGTACAGTCTGTTTGCACATTTCACTACTTTTGTGTCCAAGTCATACATAGAGATCTATGTGGGTTTAAATAATGCTGGACACAAGGAATGGTATCCCTGGTGGCCCATCATCCTAAAATATTCAAGCTGTTTAATCTCATTAGCTATGTTAAAAGATGACTGTAATCCTAGTTACCTTGTCTTTGCTACTTAGATAAAATGAGCGATGTCATTAAAGGAAACATTTAAGAGCTAGAAAAGCAGGAAAAGACTAGGTAGAAAGCAGCAATATAAAAACAAAAATGGTGGAACCAAAGAAAGGAAACAAACGTGGACATTCAGCAGCACAGCTCAACTGAGGACACGGCACTTGCAGTAGATCTGCTAGAGAGCATGGCAAAATGGCACACAAAGACTTCCATGTAGTACAGCATCCAATAATTTTGCACTAGAACAGTGCTCCATCGCATGCACTGAAACCATGAGAAGTAATAGCAAGAGATTAAAACACGAGAGTCCTCATGGAAAAAAAAAAATATTGCTTGTTTTCCCCCAGTTTCTGTAACTAAAAAGACTGTACTCCAAATGAATTAGCTACATGTTTATATTAATTACAAAATAAATCTTGAGACTGAAGACCTACTTAATTCAAACCTTTCAAGAGGATATCAGAAGACTCAACAGTACCTACCTGGAAGATTATAGCCCTTCAGTCATTTTCAAATACAGCTTTTATCAAGTGTTCTAAGCTGGAAAGAGCTCACAGGATCATTTGGGATGAATGCCTTTACAGGTTTCCCAATATCATCTAACTTCACCTTCCAGTTATTCTATATTGTACTGCCTGCAAGATTTGCATCTCCTACACTTGATGTAATTTTTGATGTGTCAGCAGCTAGCCAATCAATGCCAACCTTCCTTGAGCAAATGGAATAGACTGAAACACATTTTATGGTTTATTCTCCAGGCCTGGATAAATTTATTTATTTAAATATTTATTTAAATTTATTTATTTATTTCCTTAGTACTTCTCCAACTTCTTCAACAATGGACATCAGAACTGGGTATTTTAGCACCTATTATACTGATAAAACAGACTTTAATCAAAATACTTTCTCTACTTCTGCTTGTTATTTTTCTTTTCTATATAGACAAGTTCTTCTCCAGCTGTTTAAATTACTCTGTTATACTAAGAGCCAACGTTCAGGTCATTATATAGAACATTCCAATGATGTCCTTTCCTCACGACTTTAAGAGTAAGTTCTGGTGTTTTCATTGGTTACTGGCTTCAGAAGCCCATCCCATAGGACAGCAGAACAGAAGGTTGCACCAAGCTTCAACTGCAGCAGTTGAGCAGATTCGCTTCATGAAGAAATGAGAGATTCTGTTAAAAACCAACAACACGGGCAACCAAGTTGCAGTCCTCGCTATAAATGAAACTGTGGCAAAGGGGCAAGTAGCTGAGGCAATCGTGTTCAAAAACACCTCCATTATGTCTTCCAGAGCTTTTCTGTAGTAGCTCCTTCCAAAATCTCCGAAGCCTGGTATCATGATTCTCCAAACAAAATCATCCTATAGCCCTGTCACATTACCTTGGTTTTTTGCTGCCTTTGTTCTCCCGGATTATGGCTAGCTTTCCAAATCACCATTATTTATTTCAGTCAGCTGTGAATTTTACTAGCAGTGGTGATAAAGTATCATTTGATAACATTTGGTAGGATTTAAATCAATTTACCTTCACGCTGCCTAGTACAATTTGTACTTGCATTGCTTTAGGAATTTTAAAACACAGCTCACTATGATTTTTAGTAAGTACAGCTTCACTGAGCCAATAAAACAGCTAAGTCTAAAGTCTTAGGCAGAAAAGGTTTCCTAGATTCACCATCCAGGTTATAGTTTTGGAAGTTACTGCACAGAGTCAGAACTGCACAGAATACTTTGCAAACATGTAATTTTGCTTTTTTTACTCATCGTGACGCATGGCTAAACATCTGAATTTGCAAATGGAATTTATGAGTAAAATACTGTGTCTATTTGGACAAACAAGTCCAATCTGATCTTTTACTCAAGCTGAGTCCTGAGCCATGTCTGGGCATAATCTGGTAGAGCTGGCCAGACCCCAAACTATTCCAAGTGAAATTTGAAATTATGAAGGACCACACCATTCAAGGTCCTCCACTATCAGATAATTGAGATGGAAAATGTTTACTTGCTTTCATATGGAGATTAGACATCTACGGTACGCACAATGCCTCCTGAAAGCATTACTCATCATGGTGGCCATTAGGCTACAGATGCTGCAGAAAGCAGAGCAAGTTGTGGCTCTTTGTGGCTGAGTTCCCTTTGTTGGTGTTTCAAAACCAACCTGGGTCTTGCTAATTTCTGTTGTTTCTTCGTTTGAAAGCAGGGCCCATCTCCTCAATATATCTGCCTCAGAACTTCCCTGCTCTTTGTGTTTATTTTCCAACTCCTCATAGCCTCCAGGAATACTCCATTCTTATTCCCTTATATTCTTCCCACGCAATTGGAAACAAGCAATTTGGTAAGAGATGGTAAACTGCTTCATTTGTATGGATTTACCTCAAAATCTGGAGGTTGAGTGCTGAGTCTGCCTCAAAAATAATTTTAAGGAACAGCAGACTCCAGTGTGATAATGTCACTGACAATCCTGAACGAAATTTTCTGACTCTTCTGTTCAAGAGAAACAGCAAATACCTTGTTTATGACTAAGCTCTGTGTAATGGGCCAAGCGCTTCCTACCAGCGTCACAAATGAGAAAAATTTGCATTAATGAAGGACGGCAAAATGAAAAGCAAACTAAAAAGAGGAAATAAAAGTACGCAGTGAAACAGTGGGCAAGGTTTCTGCCATGCGAATGATTCAGTATAGGTAAGATGTGATGTTTTCCCTCAGCAGGTGGATAACAATACTGCTAGTTACAATATCAATAATCATTTGCAAAACATGTATTTTTTCACATTTAGATCTTTAAGTATTTACATAGATTTGCTGACATGGATCAAGAAAATGATGCAGAATGTGAGGACTAGATTTTTTTCAATATCAGATATCCAAAAGTGATATACAGAATCCTTCTGTAGCCAGCAGGAACAGAAAAGCAAGCCAAAGTAGTGCTTCAACCCGTATATTTTAGGAGCAGAAAAAACATCTTTCACAGAGTGCTACTCCTCTCTGTTGAATGAAATGAGAGGCTACAATCTGGCTTTAAATAGATCCCCAACATTTGGATGGCTAAAATATAAGGTGAATCCAAGCTTCAAAGATTCATCAGAACCTGTCAAGTGAAATGGGATCAGGCTCCAGGCTTCCATCAACTTTTTCTTCTGCTTCATCTGCTAGACCTAGTCTGTGCCGAGGAGTGCAACACAGAGCCATCAGCTGCCCAAGACCGTTGGAGGTAAAAATACATGGATGAGAAGCAAAAAAAAAAAAAAGTATATTATGCATGACAAATCTGTACAGTAGGCACAAAATATAAACTATCCAAGAACGGTAAAGAGACAAAAGATGAGCTGGCTCATTTATGTCAATTATCCCAAAAGTTCAGTGAGACAATTTGAGTTTTTCTTGTTTTCATACATTAAGTTAAAAAGAGTTAAAAAGTCTTCTTTCTTTATTTTCTCTTTCCCTTCTTTCTCTTTCTCTTTCTCTTTCTCTTTCTCTTTCTCTTTCTCTTTCTCTTTCTCTTTCTCTTTCCCCTTCCCTTCCCTTCCCTCCCCTTCCCTTCCCTTCCCTCCCCTCCCCTTCCCTTCCCTCCCCTCCCCTTCCCTTCCCTTCCCTTCCCTTCCCTTCCCTTCCCTTCCCTTCCCTTCCCTTCCCTTCCCTTCCCTTCCCTTCCCTTCCCTTCCCTTCCCTTCCCTTCCCTTCCCTTCCCTTCCCTTCCCTTCCCTTCCCTTCCCTTCCCTTCCCTTCCCTTCCCTTCCCTTCCCTTCCCTTCCCTTCCTCTCTCTTTCTCTCTTTCTTTCCTTTCTCTCTTACTCTCTTTCCTTCTCTTTTTTCCTTCCTTCCTTCCTTCTCTCTTTTCTCATTAAGAATACAGTTGAAAGAGTTGATGAATCAGGAGAGAACTGGGCAGGGAGAAGGAACCTTTTGTCAAGATCAGGAGACAGGATGCAGATGTGCAGAATGGCCCAATGAGCAGCAGAAAGACTGCTGTCTTCAGGAAGATTGCTTTTTGAGGGAAATGCTTGCTTAATGTGTTGGGTTTTTTTGTTCCTACCACGAAATACAGTGCATGAGCTCAGCCTTTCAGATGACTGACATAGGTAGCCTCTTGGCCAGGCCTTCAGGGCTTGTTCTTGATGACACTGTCAGCTTCTCAGTTTGGTCAAGGACTGACAGGCTCAACTTCAGTAGCAGGGAACAGCACAGAGCACTGCCTCTTTGCCACTGGCCTGACATCATTATATTTCTCCATATCACATATCCATCCAAATCACAGACTAGCTGCGAACTTTCATTTTTAAAGATAATTTTCTTGAAGAATCTCCAGTTAGGTAAGCAAGTTAAGTTTCAAAGTCTGTAACTGTACTTAGATATTTTGACAGATTAACATCTACAAGTTGTGACCATGGTCCTGCCCTATGTCAAGATGATGCTTGCTTCTTTCTCAAGTCAATTTTTCCAAGCACTGATGTTTATATGTCAGCTCACTCCTCTCTGGAGTCAAGCTCTCTCAAAGGACTTTTCTGGATGGAACACCAACAAAATGTCTGAATATCAGCAAGAACTGGACCTCTGCCTAGGCAGGAATTTCAAAGGTGTCCATGTTCAGACAGTTTATGAAAGCTGTTTAAGGAATCCAAGAGAGCCAAAATAAAGAAAACTAAATAATATTAGTCCTGTATCTGCAGCAGTTGGAAGGGGAAAAATACAGTAGGAATCATGAAGCTAAGAGTAGCTCAGGAGTCCTCACGGCCAGTCCCCAGCTACTTTCCCCGAATCTTGTTCCAATACTGTATTGAGTTTCATATGTCATTGATTTTTCATTTCCTTCCTGAAACTCCAAACTTATAGTATTAAGTATGATTGAGGGGATTTTATTTTGTATTCAGAATACACTAAGCAGACAACACACCACTGTCTGTCTCAGCCCATTAACTTTATTAAAAAATGCAACAGAGCTGATTTCTGAAAAAGCAATTTATCAGCCTGCTATATAAATATGGTACCAGTTGAAAGTTATTTCATTTGAATTTAGGCGTTCTTTGGCCAAGATGTACCATCATGCTTTCTAGGCTTGTCAAGAACGATAAAAACACGGGTCAGAAGTATATGATAGGTATAATTGCCTTACTTTCCCTTATCTCCCTTTTAACCAAAAAGCGTGAGCTTGTATTTCATTTCTTTACAGAGGAAGATAATTATTACTGTCACTGTCACATTCGTTTCTTGATCTTGATAACAAATGAATTAAACTTGGCATCTGACCAAATATCCTACAGTTACCCTGTCAGTGCCAATTCATGATACAATACATTTTGCACAGATTGGCGTAGGGAAGGAACGATGGATCTATACTGTACAAAGTTCAGAATTTATTTAACATGGAAGACTTTTGTCCTTAATTATATACGTGCGCTTCAACAGGGTAGGTTTCTTTCCAGAGTAATGCAGAAATAAATTCTAATGGCAAGATTCCACAGAGGTTAATGTTTACATCACCAAATCCAGGAATTAGGTTGACAAAATTTGCCATCACACTGCTTTACTTCTGCACAGCTCAAGTTCAATACGTTTAAGTCCAACAGGTATCTTATAGATTTGAAAAAGATGCCAGATTTCAAGAGCAGATGCATTGTCTTATGACCTGCTGTGGTCAGAGAAGCCAAAGCAGACAAAGACAGTAATAATGAAACCTCATTATTCAGAGTGCAAATTAATTTGAGAGGGAATTCTCTCTTTACTCAGTTTTCTGCAAATTTGTTGAAAACTTTTTACATTTTTCTCCAAAGAATGTGCAGCCTCCCATGTAGACTACCTAGATAAGATCTCATATCTAGGGCATCAATATTCTGTCCGTTATATGGCAAGATCTAGACTATGGAGCAACTGCATCTAAGCTTTTGGCAATGCTAAACTTTGGAGGTAGCTGTAAAATTTACTGACAATGCAGAACCAAATAAAGGTCTGCCTAAGAACTCCAATTCATAACTTGATGCCAAATTAGCATAAGTGAAATATGAGTATTTAATATGATAAAACATGAGCTGCAAGCATTTAGCCCATCCCAGGAAAAATGTGAAACCAGAAGGTATTTTAATGAAAAAACTGGAAGCAAATATCACAGTCTAATGTTTAAAAGCCATAAGAGTTAATTTTAGTTTGAAAGGAAATCATTTTTCAAAGTTCTGTGCTCTGTTTAAAAACAGATTGAGTAAGTTTATTAAATTAACAGACTACTGCATTTATGAAATCCATAAGTCAGATCAATGGTGCACAGTCAGCTCTAGAAAGTAATTGCTGGCTTCTCTCGAAATGGTCAATCCGAAAACTTCAAGGTCTAGTTTTTCCCTCTATTATTTATAATGAGGAAAACATGGTGCAATAGATTCTAATTCATAATGCCTTTTTAATGCTTTTATAGCACAACATTTGGACTCATTTCTAATCTCTGTGGATGACAGGTTGCCATTATTGCATTTCCGTTAATATGAATTATGGGTATAATATATTTTACCCAATATTATCTACCCCATGACTAACACGATTCTACAACAAAAATCACATGGTCAGCAATTATTTTTTTCCAGAACCAGTACGTGCCAGTAGCCATTGGAGATTAGCCTTGCTACAACCCTATGCATCTGAGCTGGTCCTTACCACTACAGAATCACCAGCCTTAACTTACACTCACATTCATGGTTGTTAAAATGTCAGTATCTATGTAGGTGTCTAGCTATGGCTTCCAAGCAGCAAGTCAAGGCTTGATGAGGACAGGATCACATGCCTTTTCTCCTCTACCCAGCTGGAAATTACTTGGCCACTTATGAGAGGTAATGCAAGATCGATGGACAACTTGTGTGTGCCTCTGGTTACTGACGTGCATTTGAAGAACTCATTCTTGTGAACGACAACGGCTCTGAAGGACCAGGCAGACTCAAACACACTTCGGCTTCTTTCATTTCGATCACCAGCAGCTATCTGCCATGATTATCACCCCAAGAGGAAAGTCTCAATCCATCCAAATGATTTAAAACTTACTAAACCACAGGCATGAGAATAGCCATTTTGAGGTCAACAGGGTACTTGCATCCTTGAAGACAAACATACACTTCACATTTTACTGGGCGACTGGATGACAAAGGTACAAGCTACAGGCTGTGGCAAGGGATAAGTATATATGCAGGTATGTATACATATGCTGTAAATCTCCCAGTTGTACGAAGTCATAATCTCACCTACTGTGACTATTCTCATGTTTCATGGATGGAGATAGGATTAGCAGAATAAAACACACGTTAACATTATCAATAATGCCAGTAGAGCATAGCAACTGCTTTGGAAGAAGTCTTATTTAAATGGTCACCAATGAACTTCACATAGACCTCACTGTACCAGAGCATAAAGGCAAAGATACTCCTCTTTGATTTTCAGAACACATGTAGCAATAAAAATCCGTTAAATGGAATGAAGAACTTCCCAAATGCCAAGAATGACATGTTCCTTGCCCTTAAGAGCTCACATTCACAAATGTCAAGAAAACAATATGTGAAGAAAATAACCCACTAGAAAGTAAGTAGATGACAGGCAACAATGCTGAACAACACCATATGCATTCTTGTACACATACTCCAAATGGGTATTTGGCAAAGTATGCTCCTAAATACAGCATGCAAAAATACTCAGCCCATCCATAATCACGAGGATTAGTTTTGGCCATCATCACGGCAGTAAATAGATCTTTAGGAGAAATCCATGTACGAAGAGGGTAAGGGGCTTGCAAACAATCTCTGGAAGCACGTGCCAGGCACAGAGGATAAACAAAACATTTATCAGAAAAGCAAACAAAAAGGTAATCAAAACTGGAGTCCTTGGGATAACAGATGGCAGGATTGGGGACACAAAAAGATACATGGGTGGAAGCTGAGCAGGGGTTTGTTTGAATGCTTCTGACATTTCTTTAAATGTCAGCTCATAATTATGATGTCTTCGCCACCACCTCGTAGGTATATAGCCACTTCTAGCAGGGGCCTTCCAGCTCACACATAGCTGCACTTTAGCATTTTGAGCTATCCATCATGTTCCCACCTTTTATTCTGGTGAGAATGAACAAGCAAACACCAAACTCCCACTGAACACCTACTGCTTCAGTTTTAATTTCAAGGTTTCATTGCTGTTCAGTTAAATCTCTGGGTGTATTATACAGATTTATATGGAGTGCTACACACTGAGCAGCACCAGGAGATAAGTGGGAGAAAGGGCAGTATTTAAAGAAGTTCAGAGAACCCTGCACATACAGTGTACTCTATAAACACTCCATCAGAGAAGGAAAAGTATGCTATAATCTTTTGCATAAGTTTACATGTGTAAAACCTATGTTAATAAAAATCAATCCTTGTTCACTATTTGAACACAAATCCCATTAATAATTCCATTAAGCTGCCACTTCAGTTCATTATTTTACCCATTTGCACTTCACTATATTCACTGTAAACATTTGCTGCTTTCCCTGAGAAAGAGGGTGAACAAGGCCATGCAATTGCATTGATGTTCTATGCCATATCCTTGGCTTGCTGGCGAGTGGTGCTGATATAAAGGGCATTTCACTCTCTCCTACCCAGAGACAGAATACATTGCCTTCCAACGTAACCAGCTTCCATCCCATGACTTAACATCTAACATCCATCCCCGAATTCAAATTACCTAATTACCAGAGCTACTCAGCATGATTATTCAGTACTTACTAAGCAGGAACTTTGAAGAGGAAAGGAGGGAAAAAAAAACCACCAAGAAGACTGACATGAAGAGTGATACCAAGCAACGTATGTTTATGTTTTGGAAGTAAAAGCTTATATAGGGGGGAAAAAAAAAAAAAAAAAAAAGACATAGAGAAAAAAAAAACAAACCAAACCAAAAAAAAAAAAAACAGGCTCCACAACACAACACTTTGATCATGTTAAAGATTCAGGGAGGCAACAGATAACATAATCACAATGCACAGCAGGGTCCTCAGTGAAGAATGGGTACACGACTCTTAAGAGCTTATTACAGCGAATTTAAGCAAACCAATTGCACAGAGACCAGAGAGCAGCTAAACAGAGGTTTTCAGGACTTCTCTTCTGATCACTGAGTCTCATTCCAACTGGCTCAATTTGATCTAACAATCAAAAAGTCAAATGATATGAGAAAAGATATTTCCTCCAGTAAATTGAAAAAGGTGGAGTGGGAGCTTATTTAGATTTGCTTCCTGCAACTGCATGCCTTCCTTTCTTTTTTTCTTTCTTCCTTTCTTTCTTTCTTTCTCCAAGCAGTCTAGCTCTTGTAAAAGGCTTTCAGCAGCGGCACGCACATTTTCACACCGCTCCGTCTCTGTACTTTTATTCTGTCCAGGAACAGTCACCTCCAAAGGAAAAGTGAACAGTCGGGGCACTAAACACAATGAAGCAGAAATACAAAGGGAAAAGGGATGAGAAACAGAAGCTCATTTTCAGCAGCACTGAACAACTACCTCGTGTTAATAGCGTTACGTTTGACTGAACCCAACAGGCAAAACACCCACTATTAACCCCTGAGCTGTTCATCACACAGACTCGTAAACTGCTCTTCTACAAATCTGTGGTAAATTTGGCAGATTTTATGGTTGACAGGATGAGGAAAACAAGTCACCAGAGCTATTCAAGAAATAACACCACAGGTGAGACACACTGAGCTTTGTTTCGATAGCCAGTTGTGAGGGGAAGGCTACCACAGACAACATATGCTCACGGATTTCCATCCAAACTCCATCACAAATGGACCATTGGACATACCTTGTGATAAATGCTTTGGATAAAGTATCTGGCACTGGGAAGTCTATTACGATGTTGTCAGCACTGACTGAAAATCAAGGCCAAAACCACCCAGCATGGAGGCACACACATCTTCAAGGCCAAGCTGGATGGGGCTTTCAGCAACCTGGTCTAGTGGGAGGTGTCCTTGCCTATAGCAGGGGGATTGGACCTAGATGGTTTAAAGATCCCCTCCAATTCAAACCATTCTATAACTCTATGATTCTCCATGCTACTACAACATTGTCTGTAAAGGTTGTAGCATGTTCAAGTGGGTATGTGTGATTTTACTTCTCTGGATGATCTAAAATCATAGAATCACAGACTCATAGAATGGCTTGTGTAGGAAGGGACCTCAAAGATCATCAAGTTCTGACCGCCCTGCCACAGGCAGTGCTGCCAGCACCTGGATTAAGTACTAGATCAGGTTGCCCAAGGCCCCATCCAACCTGGCCTTAAACACTTCCAGGGAGGAAAAGCAATACGTCAGTCTTCTTTTCTTGCAGTGCTACAAGGCACTGCATCATCAGGGCAGTTCGCATCTTTCCACTCATGAAATAAGCCTACTTCTGATAGTAAATGGTACTTGGAAAATATCAGGATGTGTAGATAATTGTACTTCCAGAAGCAGGAAATGGGAGATGAAAACTGGACAGGACAAAAGGATATAACCATACTCTAGGAATTTTCCCTGTCCTGGCAACTATCATAGGTTTATTGGGCCTTCATTGGCAGAAAGCAGTATTATTTTCTATTCAATGCTGTGGTGAGAGAAAGAGAACAGACAGTCTAGTAAGTGAAAAATCAATTGTGCAGGTAGTGAGAGGCGTTTCTACTTCAACACTTAATGGATAACGTGATCTTTCATACTAGCCATATGCCAGCATCCATGCACTATCTAACACAATCTCTTATTTTCAGATCCAAAAGAAAACATAAAAATAATTCCCTGCCACCAAGAACATCTGCATAACGTATTCTTCATTCTGATACAGGGACTATATTTACCAGCAGTAGGTGGCCGCTTTGCAAGACCATGACAAAGATTTCTGATAAATCGCTGCAACGGTTCCCTAGAAAATACACTTCTAGACTACCTTAGACTATATAGTTCAGTAATGGCTGCTCTGAAATTAATGCCTCCTACTTCATTATGTTGGCCTACAATGTCAGAGATGAATGTTGGTGATACGGTGGTAGAAGCTGAATCTTTCCACCAATATTCCATTAAATTCTGCTGCCATGTGACATGTGGCAGCAGAGGGGCAGCGTGACAAAATGGTGTCTGACATGGAGATGTATATGAAGCAAAGGGGTGTCTCTGAATTCCTCCAGGTGGAAAAAATAGCATCTGTTGACATTCATCAACACTTGCTGAACATTTATAGAGACCAAACAATGGATGTGAGTGCAGTGAGGCAGTGGGTGGTGCATTTCAGCTGAGGCGACGGTGACATTGGGTCATTCTACTAGTGCAGATTTTTATGAGCTTGGCATGCAGGCTCTTGTTTGCAGCTGGCAAAAATGCATAACTAGTGGTGGTGCCTATGCTGAAAAGCAGTGCCTTGTAGCTGAGAATTTTCTCTATCAAACAGTATTATTGTGCTCTTTGTTTCTATGGAAATAAACAGGAGGCATTACTTTTGGTGCAACCTATGTATTTATAATGAGAGACTGGTTTCACCAACGATTCCAGTTGCTGTGACAATTACAACAGGGACAAATCATACCATATTAATGCACAGCTATTAGCCTGCTAAAAGAACAGATCAAGTAGAGATGTGTATTCCTTACCGTCCAGATATAACTTAGTAAGTATGGGACAGTAGAGTCAAGTAAGCAATCTCTTGTCTCCAATACAAAGCCTTCCCAGTGACTAGAAAACTGAACAGGGCCAGGACCTGTTATATGGTTCTGAGGCCAAATGACATGGCATAGCCACACTCTCAGGATTATATACTTTTATCTTCCAAAATAGGGTGGCTATATCCAAACTGCTGATTGAGAATGGCTCCTGGCCCTTGCTAATCCCCAAACCATGCCTCAGTATCATTTATGACAGGGCTGGCTGGCCCAAGCCAAAAGCACAGCAGAGCCTGTGCTAACAATTTAATGGTATAGATGGTCACGTTCCAGCTCTTGGACCCATGCTTTGGCACTGCTAAATCATCTAGCACTGACCTTGCCAAATGTAGCTGTATTGTGAGCAGAGCTCACTGGAAAACAGACACGTAAAAAGGAGTATCTGACCAAATAAAAAATCTGTATGCATTTTCATGATTCCTTTCCTTCTTTTTTTCTTTCCCCCAAGTTTTATTTTCCAATCAGTCTTATTTTCTCAGAGGTGCTGCATTTGTTAAGAAAGTAGAAGGTCAAAATAGTTGTGGTAAGCATCAAGCATGCCTTGTTTTTTTACCAGTGATTCGGTTGGAGCTGTCAGCAAGCTGGGGTGCATCCAGTAACTACAGACATGCTGTGGGAAATGTCATGAAAAATTTAAATAAAATGTCTGATACGAAATGGAGGAGAAGGAAAAAGACATCAAGAGTGAAAAATGAAGGAAAGCATGGATTGGTCCACAAACTTTGCAGTATTGCTTAATGTCTGTATTTAATCTCCTACTTCAAAGAGGTAGATGCAAACAGTCACAGTGTTCAGGCGTACTGCAGCAGGTGCTGTGGTTGCCCTACCTCACTTTTGAACCACCTTCTTGGTTCCATATCAAAAGAATGTCCTAAAGGTTTTGCTGCAGAACAAACCTGCTTCCTGTCCAACAGATCATGAGGCCATATAAGAAAGACTGGCTTTTGCAGACTTACTGCCAGGGACAAGGTTACTTCTACAGTAGTGAAGGTGCCACAGAACATAGATATTTGCTGTCTGAAAGAAAGCTTTTTTAAAAGTATTGACCAACTTTTCTCAAAGACTCCTCTCCATATTTGTTTGCAGGCTTCCCCTAGCAGAGAAAAACTGGTCTTGTTGGAAGGGAGTCTTGGAGGCCACCAGGTACAGCTTCTGCTCAGAGCTGGCTAACACTACACTGGCTTGCTCAGGGCCTTGACCACCTGAGTTCTGTACACCCCCGTGGTATTCAACAACCCCTCTGGACACTTGTGCCATGGTTTGACTACTCTCCGTGTGAGCTATTTTTAGTTTCTATCCAACCAGAACTTCCTTTGCTGCCATTTGTGTGCACTGCTTTTTCCGTAGAACCATAGAACATCCTGAGTTGGAAAGGACTCACAAAGACCAACAAGTCCAATTCCTGGCTCTACACAAGACCACACAAAATTCAAGTGCTGTGTCTCAGAGCATTGTCCAAATGCTCCTTGAACTCTACCAGGCTTGGTGCTGTGATCACTGCCCCAGGGAGCCTGTTCCAATACCCAATCACTCTTCGGTGAAGAACTTTTTCCTGATACCCAACCAGCCCCTTTCCTGATGCACCTTCACGCCATTTCCGTGGGTCCTACTGCTGTTACAGAGAGCAGAGATAAACATCTGCTGGAGGAGCTGTTGGCTGCAGTGAGCCCTCCCCTCACTCTCCTCCTTTTGTCTCACTGTTCTGAGCAGCAGTGTCTTCTCTATAACCAACAACTAGGAAGCTGATAAGAACAATTCACATCCCCCCCAGCCTCCTCTTCCAGTCTGAGTGAAACTACCCCTCAGCATCTGCTCCTCTTCCATCATGGGCCTTGTCGACCCGTTGCACAGGACAGTCACTCAGCACAACACGAATAACAATGTGGCTCACAGGAAACAGAGAAGGAATTAAAAATGAAGTGTTGTTTTGCTCTATCCTTTAACTCGCGGTTATTTTAAAAGCTCTCCCCTCCATTCCAGTTGCTTCATCTCAATTGAGGATGCCCCCAAATTTGCAGAGCACCGACACCGCTTTTGTTGCCCTGCACCTTCACAAAGCAAGCAGTGATGAAACAGAGGCGACTTACACAAAAACTCGGGAATTATCTACGTAACGTGAAGATGGAAATGAAGATAAATCTGTTGAAAGGCTTGACCATTTTGTTCCTGAAAACGGCTGTAAAATCCAGAGCTTAGATGAATTCTAAAAACACTGAAACATTATCCCTCCCTGTTTCTGAGCTAAGTATTATTGCTAAGCAGGTCATAGCAACTTTGTATGTGGCAAGGAAAATATCTGTGCTTATAAAAATTGTATATATGTGTATGTCTTAATCAAAGAAGCAGCACATCTGAGATAACTACATATGTGCATAATGACCTTAAAAGCCATCAGTTCTACACATCAGACACTTTGGTCACAAGAAAACTGCCAAAAGAATTATTGCAAGCAGTGGAAAAAAGGTTTATCACATGGAGTTTAAAGCTTCATGAGCAAGAATGGGATTTAATACACAAATTTTCCTCCATCATCCAACTTAAAGAACTTTGCAAAGATAAATGCTAGACCTTTAAAAGCAAGGATGATAAAGATAATTAATAGAAGCTTAGAAGCAGAATAATGTAGTGAATCTATGTGGAGTATAACTACTGCTTTGCTTTTGAGGAAAAGGAAGATAAATTATTCAGTCATACCCCATCCCAGCATGAGGTAGAAATTCGAAAGGAAACAAGCTGTTCAAAAACAAAACTGTGATGACTATGCCAAGATAGGAGTTAGGCTCAGAAGAGCTAGAATAAATTCAAGGATTTAGTATTTATCAGCTGAGGAGGATTCTGGGAATTCTTTTAAAGCAAACTGACAATACCTCTGCTTTGTGAAGTATGTTTAGTGATGGTTCAATTCTAGGACTGTGCCAGGATTGCATTATAGAATGCTTTTGCTTAGAGGGGACCTCTGTAGATAAAGTAGTCCAATCTTCCTCAAAACAAGGTGATCTTTCGTGTAATCAGTGTGCTCCTAGTCTTGTCTAGCTGAACTTGCAGTATATTTCCAAGGGTGGAGAACCTGTAGCTGCTCTCAGCCATTGCTCCAGTTTTGGACCCCGCACAGAGAATTTTTGTTCCCTTATACATAGTCCAAATTGTCCTCGGCCCAATTTGTGCTCATTGTTCTTCTTCCTTCCACCAGGAAGAATCTACTCTCCTGTCTTTATACTGCGCTTTAGATAGGCATAGGGATGCCTACGAGTTGGATGCATACTCCATGCCAACGAGTCTTGTCCATGCTCAACAGCATCAGCTCAGCTTCCCCCATGTCTTGAGGTCTGGTCCCATCATTTTGGTGACTCTCCACTGCACTTGTTCCAGTAGGTCAGTGTTTGGCTTGTACATGGGAGCCCAAAACTGGACGTGGTGCTTGAGAGGCAGTCACAGAATTGACACAGTTTGAACTGGTGGCTATTGTCTCATTAGTATATCCCATTACTTAGTTGGCCTTCATTGCACTGCTAACTCATTTTAAACTTCCACTAAAGAAGGACCTGCCAGTCCTTTTCTGCAAAGATGCTTTCTACCCATTTTCTGCTCAGTTTGTAAAGCTGCATGGGAATATTTCATTCCAAGTACAACTGTTGTCTACAAATCCATCATAGAAGACCATCATCAGGTTGGATAGATATGATTTGCCCTTGTTTGCTTGCAGTCACCTTCTGGTCTTTCATGTAGCTGCACATCTAGAAAGGTGTGCTATACAGTCTTCTAAGACACTGAGGTTGGGCTGACAAACTGATAGTTTTCTGGATTTCTCTTCTTGCCCACTTTGAAGAACACTACGACCATTTCCTTTCCCTATCCTCAGAAAAATCCCTCGCCACCACGGCTTCTCAAGGATGGCTGTGAGTGGCTTCAGAATGGCATCAGCTCATCTGTCACTCTTAGTATTCCTTGATGCATCCTGTCTGGTCCCATAGACTTGTGTATGCTCAGTTGACTTAAGTGGTCTGTAAGATCATTCCTTATCTATCTTCTATCCCTGTCCTCAAGCCTGTTCTCTACTATGAGCAGTAGTTCACTCCTCCAGATTCTGCCACCAGACAAAGGCACCTGGAAGAACCCTTGCCAGTAAAGATCAAGGAAAAAGCAGCACCGACTGTCTTTGCTTCTTATATTTCCATTTGGGACTTTACACACTGAGCAGTAAGCCCATATTTTCCTTTTGCTGCCAATGTATTTATAGGCACCCTTCTCGCTGTTCTTCATATCTCTTGCCAATTTTAATTCTTGCTGAGCTTTCGCATTCCTAATTCTAAACCTGCACAGCAAAGCAGTGTTTCCAAATAATGCCCGAGTAGCCTCTCCTCTTGCATACAAAGAAAGGCCGAGAGAGCTGGAACTGTTAAGCCTGGAGTAGAGAAGATGGAACATCAAGAAGCACTTTGGTACAATATGGATGACAGAGCTCTGGCACGGGTTGCCCGGAGAGGTTGTGGGGTCTCCTCTTAGGAGATTTTCAAAAGTCACCTGGATGTAAATCCTGGGTGAGCAGCTTCAGGAGGTGCAGGTGCAGGAGGCCATGCTTGAGCAGGAGTTGGAGAAGAAGACCTCCAGAGGTCCCCTCTGACCTTAACCACTCTGTGATTCTAAGATTCTTCCTGCTCTCATACACATTCATTGCTCATTTGGGCTCAGTAAGGATTTCCCTGTTCAGATGGGTGAGCCTCCAGTTGTGTTTGGCTCCCACACACCAAGTGAGCAATTACTGAGCCACCAGAAAGCTGAGCAACTAGATTGCCCTGGGGGCAGTGCAGTATCTTGTTGTACAACACAGCTGACTTGTACGATTGTCACTTCTTAAAAAGATATGGGATTTGCAGGGGAACACATGGTTAAAATATGCCCAGCATTGCTTTTTAGGGACATTCCACTTGCTAGCTGACAAATGTACCTCAAAGCATTACTTCAGCGGTTTTGAATGCATGGACTTCTTGTAACACACTGTGTTCCTTTAGGATGAAGGAATAACTTTAATTATATATAACATTATCGCATAAGCAGTATATAGTCTTAAACATTCAAATTATACAGTCAAAAAAGCTTCTCTTTCTTGACGTGTGTAACAACTTAGCAGAAGTAAATATTATTCACATACTTCTCAGTGCTTTGTTTCAGGATTACCATAAAAGACCTGGGATCATAAACAGTAAGAAATAACGCTACAATATGAAGAATTTATTACTAGCTATTATTCATTATTTATACAGTGGGTGCATATCACTTTACACACAAACACCGCTCTACAGACAACATATTTTTCTCAGCAGAACTTCTTCAGGCTTTGTTTTCCAAAGTGAATCATTTTGGAGATGCTAAATTGTAGTGGGTTAATAGCCACATATATTTCAGCTTGACAGCAGCACAGAACAACCAAAACAGAAGAGGCAGATGGACTTTGGGGAGAATTCCAGAACAGTCAGTTCCTCTAAACCAAAGTAAAATATACATTTTGTTTGCTGCAGAGTGCCCATCTCATCCAAGAACAGCGCTGCAGTTTAACCAATACGTGGACATCTAGTGAGGCTTCAAATTCCAAGAGAAAATCCCCCAGAAGGACATGGGTACTTGCAAGCTTATCCTTCTTCTACATGCTACTTTTCAAAGTAGTGGTTGATTACAAATCTCCATCAGAGCTTGTTCTAGGAGGAGAAACTGGAGTTAGAAAAAAGGGTGAGGAATTCCTTTTGTGGTTTCCCCTACAGTGCTCTGCAGGCATTGACAATGAGCCAGTGTTTTGCCCGCTCACAAGATAGTGAGTCACTGCACTTCCAGTCATGCAGAAGCTCTCTGCACCTTGTGTGCGTTGTTCGGATGGGATGGCGAGCAGCTCAGCATTGCTGCCGTAATGTGATTCCTGGCACCATTTTGACAGTGTGAAACAGCACAGGCTGCCTGCATTTCGTGCCATCAAATCACAAGATCTTCATGGTCTTCTTAAAGGTCTGGGGACTCTTTACAAGAGGATTCTTGGGACTGTAGAAAGGGCAGTGGTGCTGCTTTAACATCAACTCGGAGTGATCAGAGCTTCCTTGTCTGCCCAGAGAGCATCAGCCTGTGTCCACTGTTTGCAGGTGTGATGTACAGCAGCATGAGGAGCCAGAGAGTGGAGGTTAACATACTGTTTATTGCTCCTAGGGCCAAACCGTGGTATCACGCAGGAATTCAGGGAGAGGTGAAGCTTTGCACAGTTCCTTCCTTCCTTCTTTCCTTCTCTTTCTTTCTATTTCTTCCTTCCTTCCTATTCACTTGGTTCACACGTTTTGCAAGGGCGTTCTAAATTGAAGAGCCCAAACGAAGCAGTAATTTGAGGAAACAAATGCCATCATAAAAATATTATCCATTTGGCAGTTTATTTTCCTTCTGTGATGCAGTCAAATTACGTTTTAAAAAATGACCACTATTTTTACATTACCGTTAACACAAATCATGGTTTGGAGACATCCCACCCAACTGCCTCTGAAGCCTTCTGCAAACTGTTTGCATTTGGCTCCCTTGTACCAAACCTTTAATCTACTCATTCCCTCCCTCAATGATTTCCCTGACATTGCCCTCTTCATGCAATGTCGAAATCAGAAATTACTTAAAGAACCAGCTGTCTTGAAAATAATTTACAGGGCCTACCTGACGAAGTTAGCCACTGACAGCAGAAATAATAGGAAACTGCCAAATGACTCCTCATAAAATTCCTTTTGTAGCTGTGTTTGACAGTGACAACAGCACTATGTTCCTAAATGACAGCAACCAACCTCAGGATTTGATGCATCTACAATGCAGACAAGCCTGCCCTCCTTCAGAAGTAATGCTCCTTGGACAATAAACCCTTGAGTAATCACAGACAAGGAAACTCATGGGCAGGATTTTTTAGCCTAACAGGAGGCTGTGACAAATTTTCCAAATGAATGCACGCGCCTCCTGAATGGCAGATGTATATATTCTGCTGGATTTTTAATGGATAATCTGCAATTAGTATATACAAAAAGAAAGGAATGACGAGAAAAAGTAAGAAAATAAAAAGAACTCTAAATCATTTTGAAGAATAAAGCACTTAACTCCCAGCCAACACACATTTTGTTTATGTTACTTTTATTACTAATATTTATCTCTTGTAGAAGTTGAGATATTTTCCATCAACGTGCCAAAGCCTAGAAATACTCCTTCTTCTTTACCCAAAGCTGTCACGTTTGTCACCTTGTAAGTTCTTGGCTATGTCAATTAGAGTTTCAAACATGCGGACTTTCATCTTTGAATGGAACTGGGACTAGAAACTGGCCAGACCTCTCAGCCCTTTCAACAGATGATAAACACATTGCAATTCAAAAACTCCAAGTAGCTTTCTATGACTTTACAGATTAATTAGCGTTCCAGGGCTTCCAAATCAATTTCAGTCCAGTAAAGTATCCACAAAAGCTGACAAACGAAAACCACATTTCATACATTTCAGTTTCTACACCATTCACAAATATGTAAAAAATGCATATGAAAAGAAATACTGAAGAAGGATGATAAGAAGATGTGACAGATCATCAGCACAATTAAAGCCCTCTCTATGGCCAAAGATTACGATCAGCTTTCTATGGAGAAGTTTCAACACTGCCCAAAGTATCTCTTCAGCTTATTGAAAGGGTATTGGTTCCTCTACATCAAGGCTTCAGTACGTCAGTTTTGGAGTCCACCACTGATGTCTCCATGCTCTCTTGTCCCTTGGTGACACAGTTACCTCCTGGCACTTGTTTCACTGTCATATTTGTGGAGCAGATGTTATTATTGGGTTCCATCTATGGAATTATAATTAGTCAAGAAAAAGGTCCTTTGGGAGTAAAGGATCGAATCTCTGTGTTTCTTCCTCTTCTTCCTGACAGAGGCTCTGTTGATCTTTCAAAAGCATCTGCCAAAATTATTTGGGGATACCAGCAGGATAATGCAGTAATTTCAGGGGTAGCACTCTGGCACTTTCACCCTGGCCAGGCTGGCACGATGGTGCACAACTGCCACCAGTGTCACAAACTTTGGGTGTTTGACATTCCTTGCCTGCAGACCCCTTGCAGGAGGCTCAGTCTGGAAGCTGCACTCCAGGTTATGCAAAATTGACTGAACTTTCAAACCTAGGGAACCAGGAGAGTGTGATTTTGGTGCCCGGGAAGACCTACCCTTGTCTTCTGTTACAAAATGTTGTGTGTTATATACTCAGGGCACTGCTTTGATTTCCTACATTCATGTAATACTCTGTCATAATTACAGCTTCATGTGGAAGAGCCTCACTTAGCATCACGGTAATTTGCCAGAAGAATCAGGTGGATCTGAAACACAGCTTTTGCCATTGCTGCATTTGGTCTGCACTGCTGCATCACGTCCAGATCAAAGAATTGACAAGCTACTATCTGAAATGGTGACAAAAATATGCCAACTATCAATACAGTCCCTCCAGGGACGGGTAGAGTAGCTTTGCACAGAGAACTTGGAACAGCAAATCCTATATACTTAATCGCTGCATGTTTTGACTGTTTTCTAGCAACTGTTGTATTCCAATATTTATAATCTCTCTCTTTATGCAAGCCTCTTATGTTTTATAATAAAAAGAGTACATAAATTTCAGCTACCATTGCAGAGCAAATTGTTGTATGTAATTAGTCATGTACAACATAAGGCGTAACTTGAAAAACAATTCATGTTTATTTTTCCTCTGCTTAATCAATATTTTAAATATTTGTGGAAGCCACACACCAGCTTAGCAAATCACCACCTCAGAAGCGAGAGGAAGAGAACAGACAATATAAATTCTGCAATGTACAGCAAACCGGCTGCATATGACAGACCGCCATTGAGGGAACCACGTTTTTTTTGGACCTTTAAGAAAGGAAACACAGAACATTTTACTTTGTGCTGTTCCACTTCATTCCTTTTTACCATGCATTCCTCAGCCAGACCGACTTGTTTTTCCTTTAACATACATTTGTTTCCCTCCCCACGCATTTTTTCAATGCAATTGGCTTTCTATGATGCTCGGAGACAAAAGCAGCGGGGGCAATTTTTCCCCTGCAATCCTTGCTTGGATTTCCAGAGAGGTGAACAAATGTTTTACCGTCTCTGTCTTCTCTCCCACACCCTAAGCATGGCTAACCACAGTGGGATCACAACTACGGGAGCAACAACACACATATCTTAAATGCTATGGGAGCGCTGAAGCCAGGATCACAGCTCAGTTATGCTATTTAAAGACTTAAAACTATATAGTTATCTCCGAGCTTGGCTGGAGAAAATCTTATCAAAGCTGAAGACTGGCATTTTTGTAAGATTTGTCATAGGTTTAACCTTGAGAATAACAAATCATTAAGTGTGTGGGGGCTTAAGAATCAATTTGTGTTCCAAGCAAAGGGTTTTTAAAATTAAGGTTGAAAGAAAAAAAAATTAGATCTTGCCTGGTACTGCACGGATTCTGTTGATGTATCAATCTTTTCAGGCATTTAAAAATAATATAGAGATGATAAAAGTAAATGTTCTATTACCAAAAAATCTCTTGGTAATAAAATTTCAAATTACAGCCCATGACAACACTTCTAAATTGAAGCTGTGATACAGGAGCTTTGATGGAGAAAATTGTACAAGTAACTCGCAAAGTAATTCAGAAAAGCAACAAAGAATGAAGGTGCTGTTGAGATGAACAGAAAACATACTTGGAATGGCAGGCAGCATCCTTAAATGAATTTTGGAGTGTTTTGTTGCCAATATCTTAAGCAGTGCTGCAGTCTTATATGGATTTCTTTGATAGCTTCCTTCTACCAACAAATAACCTCGCTGCAAGAAAACAAACAACGCCTCACAAACACAGATAAATCCAAACCTGAGCTCCATCACCATACCTGACTGGGCTCAGGATACAAAGAACTGGTGTAAATGCAGCAGCTTAATGGCAGCACTGTCTCTTACTGACTACTTCAGGCTTGAGGAAGGATCTCCAATGAAGAAAATGATCAGAACCTCCTAGTGCCTCAGCTTCCCTGATGGTGCACTGGAAGTGAGGCATTAAATTATTTTTTATATGTTGTTGAGGTTTAGGTAGGTTTTCTTATTTCTAATGGTATCCTCCAATGAAATGGGTTACAGCAGCGCAAAGTATCACCATTACTTTGTTCAGCAAAAAATAAAGCTTAGGAAACTACAGGGTTGGGTTTTTTTTTTTGTTTTGTTTTGTTTAAATAACTCAGACCAAACATCCGTAAGTACTTAAACGTGGCAGATCCACTAAGTGTGATTTGTACCAAAGCATCTGTGCTAAGAAGATTACAGGTACGCTTTGAGAACAAATTTCAAAGGTCTGCAAAGTATAATTAGTTCTAAAGTTCTCCTGCACATTAATAATTAGTAATAAAATCCTTCCAAAGCCCTCCACAGAATGATGTTAAAAGCTCTTCCTGAAGCATAAAAACACAGCCCAAGCCCAACCCCCTCATCACTGGCATTATATATCTTAAGCTTCCTGCTGAAGATGGCTTCACCTCTCACCAACAGTTAATTTGATCAAGTTTTCCTCACCTTTCCAATGCTTTTGCCATTCGTATCTCATAATTCAGGGTGAAGTCTTTAATCTTAAATACATTTCCATGATCATTTAAAGACCAAATGGTTCAGCCAGATTATATAGCCTAGTGCTCCTTATAACCATTTACTGATAAATTCCCTGAGCAATTCCAGCACCAACATAGGCAGTTTCACAATCCAGACAAGTACCAAGGGAGAAAACAAGGCTTTTCCTCCATTTTGAATTTGTCATTTTAGGATTCTGTTAATCAGGAGTTGAAGGACAGGAATATCACCAAAGCTTGTCAATATGGACATCCGAAGACCGAGATCTTGTCAAAATGACTTCATTTCAGTCCTTGACAAGATTATAACTCTACTCGATAACATGTAATGGAGAACAATGACATGTGTATGCGTTTTTAGTAACCACTGACTTACTTAGCACTGTGCAGTGTCTTGGATTAAAGACTTTGCACTTCACAACAGTGGTGTTCAGTGAATTAAGAACTGGTAAACGGATTTTTTTCCTCAAAGATTAGCTGCCAATGGGAAATGAGACAAGAAATGATATTAGGCTAAACGGTATTCAACTTTTCAAACAAGATTCGCAAGTAAATGTGCGAAGTACTGCTAAATTTGTGAATAAAAAGATATTAAAGGAGTGGGAAGTAAGAAGAATAAGGCTTTCATATGAAACGATGAGTTTTCATGCAACAAATGGCAAAGCTATGCACACTGGAATAGTAAGGCAGCCCATTCTCTCAACATGAGAAAGATGTGGAGTGGATTCAGAGAAGGGCTATGAAGATATTAGAGGCCTCAAGAACCTCTCTTAGGAAGAAAGGTAGAGGGAGCTGGGCTTGTTCAGCTTGGAGAAGAGAAGGCTCTGGGTAGACCTCATTGGGGCCTTCCAATACTTGAAGGGAGCATATAAATTGGAGGAAGACCGACTTTTTACATGGACAGATAGTGATAGGACTAGGGGGAATGGTTTAAATATGAAAGAGGGGAGGTTTACATCAGATGTTAGGCTAAAATTACTCAGAGGGTGGTGAGGCACTGGCACTGCCCAGACAAGCTGTGAATGCCTCATCTCCGGAGGTACTCAAGGCCAGGTTGGCTTCGGGGAGCTTCTTCTGGTGGGTGGCAACCCTGCCCATGTCAGAGGAGTTGGGACTGTATTTAAGGTCCCTTCCAGTCTAAGCTGTTCTATGACTCTATGATATGATTCTGTGAACATATAACTGTATCATAGGATTGAACCATATGAGTCTATGAACATTTAAGTGTACTATGAACATATGACTGCACATTCTATGATTCTGTGACTCTGATTATACACCCATGAAAGCAGTTACTCTGGAAGCAGCATAAGGATCCAAGAGGGAAATGCTATGTGTGCTCCCAGCATCTTGGCAAAAAAAGTCTGGAGCAATTATCAGCTCTGCATACATGAGAACAGAGAAAGGGAGCACTTTTATCTCTGTACAAAGGAACGGTATGATGCTGAAATGTTGCATATGGTTTTAGTATCCAGATTTTCAAAGGCAAATGAGGAATTGGACGGGACACAAAAAGATATGCAGTCCTTTTGGAGGCTACTAAAACTGGTACACTGCAGGAAACCAGAGGAACCAGTGACCAGAAATCTGAAGGTAGAATAAATGATTTATAAAATAAATGAAACAAACTTGTAACTGGGAGCATAATCAAATAGAAGGAACACAAAACAAAGGGTTGGCCTCCATTCATCGTGCTCTTCAAAACAGATCAGGAAGATACAATAAAGTCAAAACTGGTAACTGGATGAAGGAAAGAGGCCTTTCTCTCTTCAGCCCGGAGGCACATCACTGCCTTTATCCATATTCTTGCACTATTACAGAAAAGGAACTATGATGTTCTCAATCTTCTTGCTCCAAAACACCATAATTACTTTATTCACTCACCATGTCACCTCTTGTGTGGGGCACCAGCTCATCACTGAGTCTAATGACAAGTGCCGTAACACTGAGGAAGGTTTAGACTGCAGAAGACTACAGCTAGGCAATGGAATATCCCCTTTCTGATCTCAAAATTAAACTCAGGCGTTCAGTTTAAGTTGCCACTGGCCCTCCATGAGCTGGTATGCCATAAAAATACTCCCCGAATGGCTGCAGACTGTAGAGGGCGAGTTCCCCACAGCTCAAGAAAACTTTGCACATTCCTATTTTTTTTTAAACAAACCACGCAACCGCTTCACTCTTCTGACTTGCAGTTATACAGGCCTAATTTTTTACGGTTAACCATCAGCTGAATTTCACAAGAGAAAGGCAATGGCTGGGGACACTGCTAACCACAAGCGTGAATCAGCTGTGTGTGAGGGAGAGAGACGGAGACAGGAAGGGTGATCATGAGTATGTATGAGCACCTGATGTTTTTTTCTGACACCGTTCCACATCATTAGCTGGAAGCTTGCTATGCACTATACTCTTACATCTCTGTTGATCCTACCTACCTCCCTTCCCTTTCAAAGTTTTTTCTTCAGTACATGCATTTTTGAATTTTAAGAGCTGTGCAGCTGATTTTTGGCAGAAGAGGCTGGGGCAAAGACTGTAGGCATTTTTGCACATTAATTTTATGGGAGATTACACAGCTGATTAACAGTTCTCTGAACAAAAAGTGTCCCATGCTACCTCCATTCTTGCCTGTTTATTGCTTTTGATCTATTCATACCAAAACATTCTTACTAATGAAAGTAATCAGAAAATTGCCTAATAAGGTAATTTAGAAAACAGTTCACATTGAACATATGATCAAAAGGCATTTAACTTGCAGTTCCTGCCTCCTCTCCCCCAATAAACACATGGTTTACTGGCACTGCTGTGCTTCAAAATGGTTTTGAACATCTGGGAGAAGGGCTGATCAGCTTCAGACAATAGCTGGACTCTAAGCAGACCCAGGAACAAAGGTCATGATAAATAAAACGACTGCTTTGGCTCCAAAATTGCCTCAATCTTCTATAGACAAAGCACGATTGAAATGCATCTATCTGTGGATAGCATCTGGAGAACTCTAAATATGTTTTGATCTGAATCTGATTGGCTTCTTTCAAATGAAAATAATTTGAAGACACTAAGGAAAATTTTTATAACCATAGACAACGTAAACTTTGGCCTAACATTCCCTTCTAGAGCACTGACCTTGTTTTTCTACAGTGCGAAAAAGTAAAATCAATATAATAATGGTACTGCAGTAAAATTTCAGCTTGCTCTTGGCTTTAAATAACTTTATTGTCTCCTTTCCCCCTGTCTGTGTCTGCTGCATTTGGCACTAGCAGTTATTAAAATGAAACCAAGTTGAAAGAAAATTTAAATATCATAAAAAGAAAACCAGCAGTGCTTCTGGCTCACTTTGCTAACACTGTGGTCACCTTTACAATTTGCCAGGGTTTTGTATTCCCCAGCTGTTCTATTTGAATTTGCATGCACAAAGAAACCCCAACTTTCTACCGGAATAATAACTTGTACTTTGCAGGTTTAAAAGTACTAATTTATTTATTTATTTATATTTAAAGGAAAAGTTGCCCCTTCCCCCGATTATATATTAGAACAACAACAACAACAACAAAAAATCAATGGTTTACTAATGATTTCAATTCTTTGGTCTAAAATTCCCTTCCTTTCTAGTGAGTGCTTTTGTATGAGTGAGAGAGCCTGGTTGTAACACTGTTACTACTGTTGCACTCTAATGTGCGCTACTAACAAGGCTATTGAAAACCTTATAGGAGAGTTACAACTAAAGAGAAGAAAACCCACCAGTTCAGCCAAAATTACGGGCTTTGCGCCTCTTCTGCTCCTTCAGCATGAAAACCATATCCACCTATTGTTAAACACAGCTCTGCCTTGGTGAAGGGAGAAGAAGAGCATTCCCAAAAGCAAAAATGGGAACCAGGAAAAGCAATGGAAAGCCCAAACGTAGGCAGTGCTAGAAGAAAAGTGGAGTTTGCTCTGCTCAGCCCTGGGCCTCTCAGAAACACAGAAACTCTTAAGTCTTTGAGGAAGAACAATCTGCTCAAGTACGTGCTACACTGCGAACACAGATTTTGCAAAGGGACAGATGATGCTCCTCCACCTCTAATTTCCCCTCAAACACATCACACTTGGAATAAAAAAATACAGAGCTCTTACTTTGGTAGCTGAAGCTGGAGATGAGTTGGCCACCAGGCTAGTGATCACATCGCTGCTGACGGTGGTGCAAGTGGCTGTGGCTGGAGTGGGGAGCCGGGAGGGGACGATGGGCAGGGGCAGAAGCCCAGGGCGGTTGTTGCTGTTGGTGCTGGCAGCACTGCTGCAGTTGGTGCTGCTGACGTGGTTGCCGTTGGAGCTCCAGTCCCGACGATCCCACCCGGCCCGATAATCTCGTTCAAACCGGCTGTGGTGCCGTGACATCTCGATGTAGGGCAACTTTTGCTCACAGGGAACTCGAGACCTTGCCTGAGGGAATGAAAACAAAGAGGTGTAATGTGAGGGATGAGGCCCCAGCATGGCACCTGTACCCTACAGTCCTCAGGGCAAATCCCTCCTCTGCATCAGAGGAGTGCTGCTTTATTCCCTTTCTGAGCTGAGCATCAGGAGGAAGAGAGCGGTGGTGTTGTAAATGTTAATCAAGAACAGAAAGGAGAGAGTTAGAACAGCTACAAGCATGTGGTGGAGAGCCCCATGCCTCAGACCCGACGAAACACCATCTGCCTGAACTCTCCAGCAGAATAACAAGCAACAGCACGCAAAGTGGAAGTTAGAAGAGAATCATTCAAATGTTCTGATAACAGAAAAACGTTTCCAACAGCTCCGTCCTACAGTTTTCTCAACACCCTTCAGATCTACCACTTTTTTTCTGCACCTGATGTGTGACCAAACATCACTCTTGAAGATTGGAGAGAAAAATCTACCTGTGAAGCTGTTCATTACCTCTCTGTTTTCAAAGTCGAGTACCAGTTTGCATCGTTCCCTCCCTTCCTTTACATAAGGCATTCTCACAGGAACACTTCACCCCAAGGACAGCTGAGCCAGGGCAAGCCAACATTTCCCATCTCCTCTTGTGCTTTTGGCTAGATTTAAAACACTTAATGTACTCAATCAAATGTACAATCAAATGACCAAATCACTTTGTGTGATCATCCTGCCCTTATCATTCCTTACCTCCTTGGTCTTTGTTATCCACAGATTTGATCAGCCAGAAACAAGACGTCTGCACGCAACACAGGGAGTTGAGACTCCCAACATCTAATCCTAGTTCTTATAATTATATCTTACATAGCCTACAGCACTTACTTAAGTCTCCTTGCTGAGGTTTCCTAACCTGCAAAATGGGTGGCAATAATGTTATTTTCCCAGCAGAGGTCTGAGTAACCAAGAGTCTGCAGCATTTGAGATTGAAGAACAGTATAAATAAATGCTAAATATATTTATTCCCATAAATAAATAATGAGTATCTAGGTCACTGCAGCATCTGATTTATTTTATTTGCATCACACGATGCAATAAATTGTTTGTAATAATAACAACAGGTCAGCTGAAGCGATTTTGCTTTACAAATTCTTAAATACAAAAACAGACAGTAAAAATATCTGCTCGTAATGGCTGAGGAGGGAAGCTGAAACAAAACTCACCCCGAAACTTAAAGACAACAAACTACTTCAGACAGATGTTATTTAGAAGTGATATAAAACAGCTTTGCCCAACCATCTCAGTACTTATTCACCTGGCAGAATAAATAAATAAATAAATAAATAATGTTAAACTCAACCAGTTACTATGACTAAATACAGTGTATTAAAGGCTCACCTGGTTCACCAGAGAGACACTGGCTTGACAGGAAGAAAATTCTTCCTCAGTTAAAAAATCAATACTATAAATGTGGTTAGAATAGAAACAAACAAAATTTATGCTACAATCACAATCCTTCAACAAAGATCTCCCAAGAACCTGCAATGGCTTTAACTAAGACAGGGGAGGTTGAGGTTGGATATTAGGAGGAAGTTTTTCACCCAGAGGGTGGTGACGCACTGGAACAGGTTGCCCAAGGAGGCTGTGGATGCCCCGTCCCTGCAGGCATTCAAGGCCAGGCTGGATGTGGCTCTGGGCAGCCTGGTCTGGTGGTTGGCGACCCTGAACATAGCAGGGGGTTGAAAGTAAATGATCATTGTGGTCCTTTTCAACCCAGGCCATTCTGTGATTCTGTGATTCTGTGAATGGCCGTGGTAGGGCCCCTCTGCAGCACTGAGCTCCTCCAGCACGTGGTGGGGCCCACACAGTAGGGCAGTAGATGCTGAACACAAAACCAACACTCTGCATACTGATGCTACCTGAACACAGTGTCTTTAAGGGTGAGAAATTCTATTTGAAAACACCCTTTATTATTCCTTCCCTCTGGAGAAGTTTCTTCTTAAAACCGCACATTTTCCCCTGCCGTATGAAGCTATCTTTTTTGACTGTTTGGAAGGTGGCTGTCAATTGAATGCCCTTCTCCTTCTGAGCACGAGGATCTCCATTAGCTGTGTTAGTGTACTTCTTGACAAGGCAATGAGAGAGAACCAAATCACATAGCCCCCACCCACCCACACACTTGAGTATATCTGACATTTAATTCAGCGCAGAGCAGCGCGCACATGCACATAAGTCAATAGCTAGCAGTTTTTGCCACACGATCCAAGACACCATGCCCCCAGCAATTCTACTATCAGATGAGACTGACAGGCAATTACGTCAATAACAAGCAGGAAAAAAGCCGGTGACTAAGCCATGCATTAAGAAGTTTACTTAAAACCCACCAACCACTTCACAAGCAAGTTCTCTTCTTTGTCCAGCTACTCTATTTTATTACGCTTCCAATAAAAAATGAAAGCAAGGGTTGAAAACGCACTGTATTAAATACACACTGCTTGCTTCAAGCGTGTCATTTTTGGCTGGGTACAAAGATACTTGACAGCAAGAAGACGTGCAGAAATACTGGAGGGGATAGCTATCTAATAAATAGGAATTCAACTGCTGGTGCTGGGTATTAATTGCTTAAAATTAGAAACAATATAAAATGTTGTCATAAATAGCTGCTGGGTGAGGTAAGAAATGGTTTGTGAACAGGCTGGCTTATTTTTAAACGTATTTTTGGATCCAGCGTTTATGCTTTGTCTGGGCTATCTTTGTCAAGGACGATCATCATCATCATCATAACGCTTCAAACATCTTTAGTACTCATAAGAAAAACTTTGCCAACGAACCGTGTTCTGAGCCAAGCCTAATCATCACATTCCTCTGCAGAGAGCTTGACACAGGACAGCACAAACCTTCTTGGGAAAAAGCAGTGAAGGAGGCCAGCGCGAACCAACACAAACAGCAAGGACAGCAGTTGCCAACCAAACACATCCAAGCGTCTTCACCCTAACTCACTTGTTAGCAATTCCAAAATCCAAACCCTATGTCTGAGAACATTGTCCCAGTGCTCCTTGAGCTCCAGTAGCCTGGGGCTGTGACCACTGTCCTGGGGAGCCTGTTCCATGCCCACCACTCTGTTGAAGAACCTTTTCCTGATACATAGTCTGTCCCTCCCCTGATGCAGGTTCATATCCAATTTTAGGGTAACATTTTTTCCAGACATGGATTTCTTTAGATTTTCTCTTAAGAATAAACCAAAACCCCCACCACTCCACCACCTTCCCACTATGGAGAACGAGGGGAAAAAGACAGTAATGCTTACAAATGCCAATATCAATACCTACAAATAATTCACTGGTTTTCCCTGTTTATGGAATGTTTTTTTCTCAACATTTCTGTGCATGCAAGCATGCTTTTCTTTTCTAGGCCCTTCAAATAGTGTTAGATCCCTCTGAACACCACACTAAGGAAGAGAAAGAAGGTTTTCACCTTGTTTCTCAGACTTGGGAAACACCCAGTGCTGTCCACAGTGAATCTGCTACCCTGGCTAAGCCTTAGCTATAAGTATAATCCATCAACCTCTGTTTTGGGAGCTGATTTTTCAGCTAGAATGAACCTTCCTGCCACCAAGCCTAGAAGCCAGCTCTTGAGAAGATAAGCTAAATCTATCTCAGATACATCCATCCTCCATTGGAGCCATAAAACCACACTGTAGACAAACCGAACAATAAAAGAATGTAGGATAAGTGTACCTCAGAAGTCCAAGAGGAGGGCTATTGCAGGCTGCCACCGCTGAAAATCACTCTGTACAGCTAATTTAGCTGACACAGCATCTTGTGAAGATGGTGAAGGCAATGAGACAGGCCTTCCCCCACACTCTACTAGGATGTAATCACCGAAGTAGCTGGGTGTCTTTAATCTTGACTAGAAAGGAAACGTGTGCTCCTGCTTGTCACATAGAATCAAAGGATTTCATTGTGCAGCCAAAAGGAACAAGATTTTTCTTAGAGGGGGAAAACGCACCCGTGCCAGAGAGGGAGAAGAGAACGAAACCCATAGCTGATACAGGATAAGCTGATAAATACAAAGCAAAAAGAGCAAATTGGCATTAAGGGAGAGCTGTGTAAAAAGGCTGCAAGCTACAGAAGGAAGACTGAGCAACCAGAGGAAAATAAAAATCCCGTGAGATACCTAAAAGGAGGCTTAGTGATGTGGCAAAGCAAACAAAATGCCTGCCTTGGTCCCTGAAGAGAACCATAGCCATGGAGGCACTGCAAGAGCCATGCCAAGCACAGAGGACCCTCCTGGTTTCAGAGGAAGACTGAGAGAAGTTCTCTGGAGACTGACAAGAGCACTGTACAGGAGCCTGGCCGTTTCTTCTGTAATTTACTTTCACAGCAAGATGGGCTTGGGGTAGTTGAATAGGGAAGAAAGGTAGAGAATAATGCAGCAATACCGATCTCTCTTTTGAGAAACGTTTGACTCTCCTTAGGTGTCCATCTTAGCCCTCCACAGCCAAAATACAATGCAGCAAGTGAGAGATGCCGTAAAAAGAAACGACTTCAACCACCCTCTCTTGAGGAAAAGTAAATTGTGGGAGCATCCCTGCTGGTGAAGACCAGCGGTTCCCAAAACTTCTCACAGAAACAGCTTGCTCAACAGTAGCCTCTGAGACTTTTTTTTTTTCTTACAGAACGTGAGCATCTTTGGGTCTAAAAATGTGGGCCACCAACATCTATGACTGTATCCGACCTCCAAATTTACCCCAAATTTACCCCTTCAGAAACTCTCCTGCCTTCTTAATTGAAAACCACCTCTGTGCTGGTATTCATTTTTCACCACATCTCTTCTGCCAGCTCATTTGTTCCTTGCTTCCACATCTTCCACTCACATACACAGAGGCAAGAAAAAGACCAGAGGCATTTGAGATAGCAGCGTGCTAACTACAGGCCTCTTACCAGGTTCAAACAGATCATTGCTGCAGATTTATTAAACCTAAGTGATTAACATTTCATTTTATGCTCAATACATTTAAACACAGCCCTTCTTCCCCCAAGCCCAAAGCACTCACTGTTCTGCAGGAAAAAAAAAAAAGAAAGCATTTCCTATTCATGTTCCACTAAATGACAGTCCGGCTTGAGCCTCAGAGCAGCTTTTTCCCTGCTCTCCATGCTTATCTGGTTTAGGTCTCCTTAAAATGCCTGTCCTCACAGATATAAACAGAAGGAAAAACAGGCTTTCAGCCAGTCTGAAGCCAGAGAATCAGATTTCTTTGACTATTAGTCAACTACATTAAGTGATTTCAAAAATAAAGGTCAACCTTTTAATTTAAATTTTTCCCGGGTAAGCATTTGTTTCTAAATTTACCTTTTATGTAATAACATTAGAGAAATATGATCTGCAAGAGAAGTTGGGAGACAGCACAGCGGAAGTAGGTACACAGCCATTAGGGAAATGGAAGAAAAGAGTTTGCAATGTTAAAATAAGCAGCTAAATAGCCTTCCATGTTTTCAGACTGGATGAACGGAAGCACGGGTAAAATAGGTTGTTAGGGAGCTTAAAAAGCAGTTAAGTGCATGCAAAGCGTAAGTATTTTATGAGATTCACACACAAAAAAGAGATGAAGAAGAAGAGAGAGATTTGCTGTAATGAGATCTAGCATGAAGAACTGTAAGTGATACAGAAGATGTCTAAGTACCTAATCTCAAATGATTTCAGATAGATGCTGCAGGCGAAATGCTACTGGATGCAGTTTTATCAGCGCACACCAACACAACAACCCCTTCTCGAGGCAAGGGGCCTAAGGACGTTCATTTATATTTACAGCACCAAAACCACGTTGGAATGTACGCGTGTTACCATAAACTCCGGATATCATTTCATTGCAAAGTCATACAAGCACGTGCATGAAACACAAATAAACGCGTCTTTAAAACAATCTTCCAAATAGAGCAGTGGGCATATTAAGCAGTAATAAATGAGTAGACCTGGCAGCTTCAGGAGCCAGTCCTCACTTCAGAAGCACGGCAAACAAAATGTTTAATTTGAGCCGCATTATTTATAACCTACAAAGACTTTCTTAGACATATATGGAATTATTGTTAGAAGCCTACATGGATCTGACTAATCCATTTTCACATTTTTTACTTAACCTCTTTTTTTCCATTTGGGTAACTTCATTGAAAGACTTCTTTGTTAGACTGAGGCAGTAGGAATCCAATCAAGAGATTCTGTAAAGCTGAACTACAAGCAGCTGTGTAGAAAGATAAGACCCAGAAATATTTGAGGGGCAAGGAAACAACTTTATTATCAAGCAAGGTCTACTTTTGTAAACCCCTGATTTAGTCTTGTAAACAGTTGTAAAGCCCTTGTAAAATCCAAGACAAGACACAGACTTGAGCTGCTTTGCTACAATCAGATCTTTAAAAAATAAAAAAGGAGAAGAAGAAGAAAAAAAAAATCTTAACCCTGTAAGTGATAAAGGAACATGAGATTTAAGAGATTATGTAGGGTTTTACATAGGATTTAATTTTTCCAAATATATGCTAGAGGAGGCCATGCTTTGGGACACGTTAAAAAAAATTAAATCAGAGATGCAACACTGTCTGCCCAGGACAGAGTTCACTATGCAGAGCACATACATTAGTTCTTTCCTTCTCTGCCACAAAATACTGCAGAAAAATGTGCACACTCTTGAGTATTTAAGATGAACGTAGATAGTTTTACATCCTTTGGATATGAAAAAAGATACAACTGGACTACCCAGTTGGAAACAAATACAATCAGTGACACTGGAGAGTGATACCCTACCTTACTGGTTTGGTGTCTTGCTCCCAAGGATAGGAGAATACAGGCTTCATAATGATGAGGTATTAAAAAGCCTGCGTGTATGTTTTATTATTAAGCTTCTGAGAAATTCCACGTGGAAATTTATACTAGATAAAATCATTTCCTACGCTTCACTCTTTGCTTTCGAATGCCAGCTCCCTTACAACCTGAGTGGAGTAGGTAACACACCCTGCAATTTACGGATCACAAGCATTGGTGGGATGAGAAAAATCTGCAGTTGTCCAGAGGCATCTGAGGTCCTGAGGTTCAAACTGCTAGAACAGAAGATGAAGAACAAAGCCATCGCAAACCCTGCAGTGTGTCAAATTTGGATGCACACAAAAAGGTGCAGGGTTTACAGCAGGCCCAGGGGTTGCCTTCTGGGGGAGCCCCCTATCAGTCAAACGTCTTGGACTATTTTCAAAGGCCATGATCCATATCCTCAGACACCGCCACTGCCAATTATAAATGGATATGAAATGGTTTAGGGTATGTAGGTAACTAACAACTCCATTCCTCTGTCTCTCAGTTTTCAGCTGTAAGATCTCTCACTTGATCCGGTACACCCCCACGGCTAAAAGCTCAGAGCACAACTCAACCCCTTCCATTCCCCAAAATCAATTGCAGCTGCCATTTGTGACAGACTCTTGGGCTTTGCAATGTCCTTCTGCAGCAACACAACTGGAATTCTGCATAGCAATTTCCTAAATGAAAATCCACCGGAACTTTACACAAAGGCACAATAACTTTCTCAGATGTCTCTATGGGGTCCTGGGTAGCTGTTGCTGCTTTGCTAAATAAAAACGGGCAGAGTGAAAAAAACAACACATCTGTAACACTTCTGCTTACAAAACACTGCCCCAAACATTGGCTCCCCTAATTAAATTATCTCATTAGCAAGAAAAGCAAACAAAAGAAAACCAAATGCCAAAAGCTGCTACGTTTACTGTCAGTTGGCGGGGGGTTGTGCAGGAAGGTTCACGCAGCAGAGTTGGCAGCTGGGACTGCGAGTCCCTGCACAGAGAATGGCTGGGCATGGCTGGGCGTCACCCACTGACCATGCTCCAAAACTGAGGTAGAAGAGACAGAGACACGACTGGGTTTCTTCTGGGGAAATCCATCACCTTCTCAAAATGCACGGAGTGGCTGCCAGCACCTGACATACCTAATCTCGCTCAAGACTTCATAGTTAATAAAGCAGAAATACAGAAAAAGCTACTGTCAGTGTTGCCAAATGTCACAAATTAAATTTCATGAAATTTAATTAAGATCTGGGGTCTTTTGGGGCTGGTTTCAGAGCGGGGTGGACTAGGTGTTCAGATTACATTCGGACAAGGCAAGAGAAATTCCCTTTGATTTACTGCCATTCTCAATTTTCCAGCCCTCGGGGAAGACTGATCAATCAGTCACTACTATTAGAGGAGAAAGGCTCTTGCCAAGGAAAGGGTTAAATCCATCACATTTTACAGCAGAATCTCTCAAGATCACCTGTTTTCCTTCAAAACTTACGTGAATGTATTTTTTCCCTCTTATAGATTATTTTTTGGCCTGTCCCATCCCTGCCACTGTTCACAAGCAACAGGGGAAACAATATATTTTCTCTTTCAGGACTGATGCCCTCTGACCATGCAGCGTTTTCTGACACATTCTGTTTATCACTCCCCCAAACGAAGACCACACGTACACTGCAGCACGCAACAGCCACTAAGCATCTGGTCTATAAAAAGAGCTTATTAGAAGCAAAATGCCTCTGAAACAAACAAGAAACATGAAATCCACTGAACACAAACTAGCACAATCCATATCATCATGCATCTAAGCATCTTGGAGGTTTTAACATGATTTGCTCATACTGTTTTCTGAAGTAGAAAAGTGCAGTTATCCTGATACTGCAGTAAGGCTGTACGTGAAGCTTGCACCAATGGGATGAACTACAGTTTTTCTAGTTTCAGATGCCCTAAACATGGGATGGTTGCTAACCTCTGTGCGCATACGCTCAGAAGTTCCCTCACTCTTCACTTAAGGAGCTACATATGTTCTTCCAGAGGTCCTGAAGGTCTTAGTGGTGACATTTTCTTGCCGTATTTCTTGGAGATATTTGCCAGTTTTGTGGCATGGGTACACCATTGGCACCAGTATGTAAGTACCAGGAACTCCTTACCCCTGAACTATCGGACTTTTCTTCTTCTCACCCGGCAGACACCAGGGGATTTTAAATCTCAATGTTCCCTTTCGATAGGATGTCACAGGAGGTAGCCAGAGCCCATGCTATGTGTCTGTATGCCACCACTGCTCGTTACCTCTGTATGGCATAACCACGCTTCATAAAAAGGACTGATTTCATTCTTGGTTGGTTCAACAGAAGAAGTATCGCTTCTACCTGCTTGCAATTTTTCTTTTGTTTTGAAAGGCAGACACTTTGAGAATCAGAGGGACGGTGCCACCATCCTCAGGAACTAACAGCACACCCAGTATCAAAGCCAACTGCCTCTCAGCTTGCTCCCGTGCCTCTTAAAAGCTATTCCTCTTATCACTTCTTCTACCACCTTTTCTTGCTTCTCACTTAAAATTGTCACCAGCGAATCCTGTTTTATCTTCCCAGCTGTCAGACGAGACTGTTTGCTGAATGCAGCAAACCAGCAACCTACCTTTTCTAGGTCAGAGGTCTGAAGCTTTTAATTAGCTGCTTTAGAACTAACACGATAAAATAAGAATCTGCTCATTTCTCAAAAGCGTGAGCCACTCACAAAATCGCTCTCAAGATGCATAAGGTGATGTAGAACCTTGAAAAATCACAGAGAGAAATCAAATCACGCTTGGTAAGCATCTGCGTACTTAAATATGGATTTAAGAATACCAAGAACCTAGTTTAGAATGTAACCGTAAAGCTCCCAGATTTGCAAGCGCTGGCCAAAATGTTTGCATTTTATCCTGAATAGCAATCATTCATTTCCGTTCAGCCAAAGCTGTCAAAGACTCTATATGCAGTCGTGTAGCGAGAATCTTAGATACAAGCCAAATGCCTGTATAGCAAACATCTGGCCTCACTTCTGTTCCACGAATTTGCCAAAGAATAAGTCCAGCCGATTTCTGTGCTGTTGTGGCTTTTATTTTTATTTTTTTCTCCGTTGTGCCTCAGGTCGTTTTCCTTAAAATGAAATCATTAAAACAGGCAGAAAGAGCAGAGGGAAGAGGAGTAAGGAGAAGAGATGCAGCATCTGAATTATCTTCCAGTGGGACTAATTTTACTAAGCAGTTGTGCTACTGCTACCAGTCAATCACTGCAAGCATTATTAAGAAACTAAAAATAAAATAAAATAATAATTTAAGCTTCATTTAGCAAAGAATACTGGCAGAGAAGGAAGGAAGAATACACGTGCTCTTCTACAGACTGGAAGCTCAGTTTACTCAAACGTCCTCAAGATCAGTATAAAATGTATTAACATAAAGAAAAAAATCACTTGCTGCTCCCTTATTTTGCATTCCTTTTACATCCGTACTTCTCCGAGGCAACAGATCAGAATGGCGCAGTGCCTTCCCCTCCGGCCAAGTGCAATAAACAGGCAGGTGTAATAGAAGGCTGCAGCGGCTCAGCTCTGCTCCCGAACAATTGATCTTCCAGGCCTACGGTGTAATTCAGGCTCGGTAGCTCCCCGCACATGCCTCATTCCTGATCGGTCAATTATTTCAAATCAGGCAGAATTAAAGTGTTATTTTTGTGAGGGGGGATGATATTCACCAGTGACCGAAGTGAAACTAATAAACTAATTTCCCTTCGCTGCCTTGGGCAGAACAGAAAAATCCGAGTCTCTGAAAGACTGCAGCTGTTTCATCAGCCTGTTGCCCAAACCCGCTCGCAATTTTGCTATCTTCAAATTCAATTTTTGTTCACAGAACAATTTGGGGAATGAAACACAACACAAAGAAAAGAGCCAAAAAAAAAAAAAGTCAAACCCAAAAGGGAACAGTGAGGGCCTGTGAGCGAGCGGAGCCTCCTGAGAGAGGGGAACAGCTCTCTCCTCCGCTCTGCAACACAGCGTATTCCTCCTGCCAGTAGCGGATTTATCCAGTAGATGTCAACACCAGCAAAAAATATGTGTAAAGCCAACCTTAACAGCAACAGCAGTCACTTCAATTTACAGAGAGGAGAGTTTTAATATTTGGAAGCACTGCATATTCTCTCCTGTCCCATCCCTGTATCTACCGGCACGGACGCGGCCTGGTCCAACCATGGTTGTGGAGCAAAATAATTTCTTTTCTTGCTTTTTGAATAATTTCGTGTGGTTTGCTGGAAAATGGAAAAATTGCTAACGAGCATGTGATTGCTTTCAGATTAGATCTGAGGACATTTTTCGGCAGAGGAGCAGGGAGAGGGCGTGCAAAATACCATTTGGTGCAAAGCGACTACGGCAAGCAAAATCGTCATCGTCACTAAAGACCATCTGAAGAGGTCTGCTCCCTTCTGACCTTTCACGGCGTGGTTAAGCAATGCAATAATTTCCTGGATTTTGCTCTTTCCTCAAGAAGCTGCTCAGCCTACAGCAGCGACCTGAGATTCCCACGCTGACCCCAGGTCAACAGATACTTGTTGTTCCTATGAGGTTTTTTTCTTGTTCATAATACACCAAGGACTGTCTGCCGTAAGCCTTTTGGTGTTATTACCACTCAGAAGGCTGAATTTGCTGACAGGTTTAAACCATGCAAAAAACCAAGGCTGCCGCTTGTTGACACTTTTAAATCTACTATTAAGATCTGACTGTTTGAACAGCTTGTGTGCAGAATCAGAAGTACAGATTTCTGTTTCCTTTTTGTTTATTTTTAGATAAACCTTGTGTTTCTACTTTGCAATGTTTGCATTTGGCTGCTGAGCATGCAGTAATCGCATACATTATACGTACTGCTTAGAGACACTTTGCACTGCAGTTTCGTTGGACGGATGAAAAGGGAAGGGAAATAACAGATCATTTTCCTGATTGATTAATCTTTCCTCGCATTGCCATACACCCGTAAACATCAGGAGGAAAACCAAAAGCATGTTGTGACACCTAATAGAGAGACATTGGAGCAAATTATTTTATTACTGCTACGGAACTTGCTAAGGAGTTTGTTTTCACAGATAGCTCAAACACGGCAAGGAAACCCAAATGAATGTATTACCGAGACTTATCACTTCCAGCAGAATTATTCCTCACATGTAAACCTCACAGCTCTTCAGAGAAGCATATAGCCTACGTAGAAGCAGTAATGTAGCTGTAGCTTATCTAATCAGTTTGGCCAGAAATTCTGGATCTCTGGGAAAGTAAAAACAGTGGGCAAAAGCTAAGACCGTCAATTACCATAATTTAAGCAATTCTTAGGCATCAACAGAAGCGGGCATGGGAAGATCAGACAAAGGCACTGCACTCTCAGTAAGTAATTGTAGTAGATGATGGCATGTGACAGAATAAAGTCACGGCTCTAAATACCGGGAAAAGACATCAAACACAAAATCTAACATCATGCACTGAGAAATAACAGCAGCACGCTCTGCTTCTGGAACTACATCCCGTGCAACTGCTTTGGAAGAGGACACGTCCTACCAAAGACAATGCTGTAAATAGTTTGGAGGTAACGTGTATCTTATTAGGTATACCACAATTTTGCAGCCCTGTTTGAGCAGTTCTTTTAATTACTGTCACCGTTTTCTCTGAATTCAGGTCTGAAAGAAATAGTGAGAGCTTTTGATTTGCTGTGACACCTTGATTGCTGTGTGGATGACGCGCTGCACTGTTCCTGTTAGTCTTACAAATTTATGGGTTTTTAAGGCCAAAAAGCACAGGAGACTGTGATGATCATCCTGATCTGACTCCACGAACAGCTCAGTGCCACAGCTCCAGCCAGCAGCCTCTGGATCTGACAGAATACCCTGTGCAGGGGCTAGATAAAGTAAAACCTAACGTTCTAATATATGTATAAGATATATATATATAGATATATATAAACAAGATAAATAAGATATGTATAAGATATATATATGTATATAAACAAGATAAATAAGATATATATATGTTTTATATATATATATATATGTATAAACACTGAAAAGTTTCCTCAGAAAAGAAATAATCTCCATTATTTCAGTGAATTAACAAACTTCTCGTTGACACCTTTCTTTTCCCCATTAGCTTACCAAAACTAAGAGGGGGGAAGCAGGGTTGGTCTCGGTGGGGAGGCCAGTGCCTCCTCCATGCTGCGTCCAGCTGTATCACAGAATCATAGAATCATTCTGGTTTGAAAAGACCTCCCAGATCACCAGGTCCAATCTCAGCCCATCCTCCCATGCCCACTAACTGTGTCCCTCTGTGCCTCATCTCCATGGTTCCTAAACACCTCCGGAGACAGTGACCCACCACCTCCCTGGGCAGCTGTGCCACTGTATCACCACTCTTTCTGAATATAATTCTCTCCTAATATCCAACCTGAGAAGCAGTGGCACATTTGCATGCAAGACAATGAGAAGCAGCAGGCAAGCAGCACTGCAGAGGGACTTGCTCCATCTCTTGCAAGCCACCTCTGAAGCACTTCTGGTTGGTAACAGAGCAGCTTTGGGATATGGGTTTTGTATGTGGGACACCCAGTGAAAAGAGCACATTTGTAACACATGAAGCCTTTCTACAGCCTAATCCCCCCAAATTCCTTTAAAGAAGTGAAGGCTGCTGGCCCCTCAGCTCAGCCACACAACTCTCACAAACCCTATTCTGGGTTCGAGGCTGAATCATTTCTCCTTTCTGATTCCTGGCACAGGATCCATCAACCTTTGCTACATCCAGTGGTCCCTGTGCAGGACACAGCTGAATTTAGCAGCACCTCTGTGAAACAAACATAAGAAAAGGCATAAATGCTGCCCAGCAGTGAGGAGTGAGACAAAAAGTGTGAGCAACAGTCCTGTGACAGTAAGGTCAGTGCAAAAGGAGGGCAGGAGGTGCTCCAGGCACAGAGCAGAAGTTCCCTGCAGCCCAGGAGAGGTCAATGGTGGAGCAGGCTGTCCCCTGCAGCCTGTGAGTACCACGTGGAGCAGATCTCCATGCACGTGCAGCCATGGAGGAGCCCACAGTGAAACAGTGGATGTGGTCTGAAGGATGCACAGCCCACAGTGGGCCCACGCTGAAGCAGGTTTATCCTGAAGAACAGCAGCCTGTGGGATGAACCCAACGTTGAAGAAGAGAAAAGGAATGAGGAGATAGGAGTATTGGAGGAACTGTTACACACTACCCATCAGTGTGTTATATTCTCCCCAGGGAGGTGGTTGAGTCACCATCCCTGGATGTGTTTAAAAACCGTTTGGATGTGGTGCTAAATCATGTCACGAGGGACATGATTTAGCAGAGGGTTGTTAGTTTGGGTAGTATGGTTAGGTTGTGATTGGACTCGACGATCTTAAGGTCTTTTCCAACCTGAGTGATTCTATCATTCTGTGATTCTATGTATCGTATTATTAAATTTTGTCTACCCATTTTTAAATAGCTTCTACGCTGACGTAAGTGTATGAGCTGCTTGGAACAGTCTTCATTGATGGAGTGCTATACCTATTACTTTCCTGAATAAAGTACATATCCATTGAATTTCCTTGATTTTTTAAGTAATACCATCCACTTAGAAAGGATGAGACAGACACCAAGAAATAATGCCTGCCCATAACTAGACATCTTATTTTCCAGCTTTCACATAATGGCCCTATTACATGCTTGATTACCGTGGTCAGACTAAACAGAATAATTTCTTAAGAAGTTTCTTTTTTATTTTTAGCAGAAAAGTTCAACTTTGCCTACTTACTGAATTCCACGCTTTTCTGAAGGTTATTTTCAGTGGCCCCAAAACCCGCCTCTTCTAAATTCTTAGAGATAGATTCTCAAGTGCATTTCACTCGAAATTATTAATACACAACTTTGTCAGATGTCCTTTCTTTTCCCGCTTTGGTCTTCATTCCCAAAGTTCCAGTTTCGAGTAAAATTTTCCTACACAAGGTTATCCAGTTCCTCCTGTTTCAATACAGTGATAAGCATTTATGTGGCACTCTGTCTTCAAAGCACTTTACAAACATTAAATATTTAATGCTCACGGTATCCCTCTTACTCTCAACCCCATTTTACAGGTAGGGAAACAGACTCACAGGTTAAGTGATTTTGTTTCAAGTCACATCACAAGTTACTGACGGATGTGAGACCAGAATACGAGAGCTCAGATTTTCAGTTCTACTCTCAAAAGTAGACAAGCCTTGTTCTTTCGCTTCATAATAATAATGAAAAAGTTTGCTCTTGTTCAGGGAGAATTTCTCTTCGGAGGTTCTGAAGCCAAGGAGAAAGCAGCTCAAAAGAAAGACCAAAAAACATGAAAAGCACCCCAAAATGATCCAGGGGGACACTTACCAGCTTTGTAAGCCATATCCTCACTTTGTAGTGTACCGGGGGGAAAACCACAAACGTACAGCCTCACAAATGGCACGGTGTTTTTTCTCAGCCCTTATGTAGACACACACGCATATTCATATATACATACACTGCTCCAAAAACAATGCCTCCTATTTATTTCCATGGAAACTACAACAGACACAAAGAGCACAATAACATCTTCTGATAGAGCAAATTCTCAGCTACAAAACGCTACCTTTCAACACGGCCACCAACCAGAAGCTGTGCATTTTCACCAGTGATGAACAAGAGCCTACATATTGCACTTAAGAAAATCTGCACCAGAGGAGGTGACACACAGTCACTGTCATCACTGCTGAAACGCACCACCCGCCACCTCACTGTGCTCACATGCAATGTTTGGTCTCCAGAAACATCCAGCAAGCATCAATGAATGTCAACAGATGCAATGTTTTCTGCATGGAGGAATTCAAGGACACACCTTTGCTTCATACGCACTTCCACGTCATCCCTTTTGTCAGACTGCACCTCTGCTGCCATCTGTTGCACAACAACAAAATGGAACAAAATACTGCTGGGATGGTTCAACTTCTACTGCCATTACCACCAGCATCCACCTCTGAAGCCATAGGCCAACATAATGAAATAAGAGGCATTACTTTCGCATTTCAGAGCAGCCCTCCTAGATATGCATGTGTATCTCTCTATATGCACACGTACATACATAAGTATCTGTACATATATATGCATGTCATACACAGATATCTGTCTATATGTACTGATATGTATGTATATGTGTGTATATATACATATTCTCAACCCCTACGTAATCCCAGAACAGAGACCTTCCAGCCAGAGAAGAATTTGCAATTTAAAAACTGAAGTACTTTTCAAAATGGCATCACTAAAGAGCTTTAGCATTTGATAAGAAGATTACAGTATATTCAATTGCACAGAGCAAAAGCCTTTTAAAATAAAGTACAGGAATAGCGAAGCCAGGCATTTGCAACAAGATAACAAGAAGCTAATCGGCCAGTGGAAAAGGTGCGCCCTGCTGCAGAGAGTGCTCAGGAGCCAGTCAGATTTTGAAACTCAAATAATGAGTGGTTTTTTTTAGCTTTAACATTTTTCATAATCCAAGTGGGAGGTCTAAACACTGGCTGTATGCAACATTAACTGTATTTCCCTTTAACAGGCTTCTATGGGAACAAATGCTCAGTGTCAGGCTGGTACTGTACGTCCATTTAATTGAGCTGAGAAAACTCTCCTGCCCCCGAAGAAAGCTCATCTCTTCTCTCCATAAATGTGACTACAGAGCTAGCAGATAATATCTAGCTTTCACTCATTATTTATACAACCACCTAATTATCTCCCAGAGACTCCCCATTTTACAAAAGTTTCTTCCTGGAAATGTCATTTGTTGGCTGAACAGAAAGGCAAACCCAACTCCAGATCTCATGACAGCGAGTGCCATACCCACGGTCACTGAGCACCAGAGCATCCCTTGCTGGGACACATGGGGAGAAGCATGAAAGTACTGCTCACATGGGGATGGGCTCCTGGCGTCACACTCAGGTCTAATGATTTCTCCTGGGAAATGCACATATTCCAAGACAAACAGTACAGAAACGTACTTAAGGAGAAGCATGATATGGTTAGGGGACAAAGATAAACAAGTGTATCTGCAGACTGCATAATTTCCTCCTCTGGGCCGCTGGATTCTGACTTACTGATTACATTGCTCCAACTTAGCCATACCCAAACATTGCTGATACCTATTTAATGGTGACAAATTCTTCTGAGGTCAAGGGCTGTCGATATCTCTCCTCTCTAGCTGATAGATTGAGCATGGAGTGAACATGGACCAAAACTAGAAACTCTCATGTAGGGAAGAGCAGAGCTTGAATTGAAACATACCCAAAACTCCTCGGCAGGAAATCACTTTTTGCTAATATTTAGGTGCCCAGCGTCCTGCTGCTGTATAAACCAAAGGGAACATTATTTGGGCATTTATCTCTGCAGAAGCATTGGAAACTCCCAGACAAAGGCAAGCACCTCCCAGATCCCATGGTGTCATGCCACGAGCCCCTCCAACACATGCAGATGCACCAGGTTGAGCACTGAAGGGAGCTAATACAGCGTGATTCATCCTGCTGAGGAATTTGGGTTGTAGCCTCATCTCCCTACGTAATTCAAGCATGAGGCATTAAAGCTGCTAGGGGGAGAGGTTTCCATGCCAGGAGCTGGGTGCCAATGTAACCAGCATGGTTAAATTCAACACAACACTGAGTCTAGAGCTCTCTTTTTGATGGTACCATCTCCTCCTTTAAAAAATTATCCCAGCTTCAGACTAAAGGCAAGGAGTGGGTATAATCCTACTCTCTCTAGAGACCTCTTGTATGACTCAGGGCAAATCACTGAAGTTCAACTCAACAGACCACTGGAGTTCACCGAAGATAGATACGAAAAGCAACCAGGGACACCTGCAGGCTTAGCACCATGCCCTCACTGCTCTGCAAGCCAACCCCCAGATCTCAACCACAGCCCATGAAGGAGGGCACTGCTGTTTCTGCTGTCACCACTCTTTGGGACTGAAGCCACCTCAGGTTAGCAAACATGCCATTATCTTCCTCAGGCACTCACACGCTCAGCAGCTGCGTGAAGTCCACTCTTCTGCTTTACTGGTCAGATGGAGGCTTTTTGCCATTTCATTTTTAAGATTATAGGATTTACACAGATGCTGGTAAAATATTTTGTAGCACTGCCATAGAACAGCAGAGTGGAGGCAACATACACATGTTATGAAAGCCATGTCATTATAATACATAGCTTTTCTGTTTTACATTACATTGACCAGCTAAAGTACAGGTTGCAGCTACGTCTACACAAGTCATGTTGTGTCAGTAATGAGCACGTGGAAGGAAAAAGAAACAATAATTTCCTTGTGGATTTTAGTACACTTTAACAAAATGGCCAGGATTATCCTTGGAGGGGAGAGAGTCGAAGCCTACCTGTAAAGCCTCTGATGAGCAACACAGCCATAGTTGTGTCACAACTACAGAAATATCAAACAACACTGAATTAAAGGTCTTTTTAGAAATGGGCAAAACACAGCTTGCTGTTGATGTCTGTTTTCTGATCTTGAAGCACTGGCTCTCTGAAGCAGCCAAGAAAACTCGTCCATTTTACTCATTTGCCATGCAGGCCATTTAGAGGATCTACACCTGTCCTTCTGCCTTTCTAACAGAACAACACGGGCTCCTTGTCCTGGCAGCAGGGTGGGTTTTGGGGTGAGAGTAATGGCTTGAGGGCTCAGCAAAGGTGGCCCCAAGTTGGCTTGGAGGAGGATGGGGAGGGAGAAGGGGTAAGAAGAGACAGCCTTCGGAAGCAGTTCGAAGACAGGACTGCGGGGCGTGAAGGAAGCCTCCTTACAGCCTTCCCCAGTTTTCTCCCTAACGTGTTGATCATGCTTTCAAGCAGCATTTTCCCTGTCCTCACGTCTCCCTTTTGGCTCATACTTCTGTTCACCACCCTCCCCTTCCACCATGTGTCCCCGTTCCCATAAAAGCAAGAATTCATCCAGGACCTTCCCTTGTCCCCAAGTAAGATTAATCCAAACAAGTGGCTCACAAAAACTTTGTTCTGTTTACTTGGCTACTCTTTCTGATTTTTCTTTTTTCCATCTTAAATTCCCTATGCGAAAGGATTATGTGAAAAAGAGTGAGCTGACGAACCAATAGCTTGGCAAGTTGATGCCCTTAAAAATAAACAAAGGTCTCATATGCTATATTTCCACATGTAGAGGGGAGAAAAGAGATGTGAAGAAGCAGGTGGGAATTTAGTGGTGATGAAATGGAAGTGGCAAACTTATAATCTGATAAGCTTCTAAGCAAGGTTTTGACCAAACTACGGGGAAGAAATGGTAAATAAGGTGTTTTGCAGAAACCGTGAAACCAAGCAACAACTCCTTTCTCTCCTACCTTGGCTATCCTCTCACATGAGACTTGGGTACAATTAATTTTACTAGCTTGGAAGGGAAGATTTCAATAGCCAGCTGGAAAACCCACCAACTGACCAACCACTTCTGTTTGTGGTGGAGTTAAATCCCACATCAAGGCTTGTCCCAGGAGCATCCCCACCACATCCCACAGCCTGAGTGCAAAAGCTGGGCCAAAACCAGTGTCTGTGGTTTTGTAAGGAAAAACAAATTAAAAATAAACCCAAACCACCAGAAATCGCTTAAGGATGGCATAAATGAATTTCTTCTTTCACTGCACTGCCTCTGCATATCACTGCTGGCAACGCAACAACATATAAGCTCTGAATGTTGCTCTTAGTAGCTTAAGAGCTACAAGAGAGATTTGTGTTTTGCTCATTCGTCCAAAATGTACTTTCCCAGAAAAAAAAAAGAATAAATAAAGTCTCCTCTTCCCAAAATAAACACAAGCTCCTTTTCCCCTTGCAGCTGTCTTTTAGAATTTCCAGAATTGGAGTGGCAGCATCCTTGGAGGAGTGAAAGGAAGGAACGCGTACTCAGGAGGCTTTTATTCCAGGCACACTGAGGCAGTTTTTTGCCAACTCATGGAGAGTTTGGAAAAGGAAGGCAGAAGCCTCCCATCTGACTGAATTCAATGGGAAGGCAGCGCGGTGCGTAGAGCACTGGGGCAATTTGCTTTTGGCAGCCTATTTTGCTAAGTAGGTGGGCTGCATTCAGAGCCAATTAGAGGTTGACGTTTCCTTCCTTAGGTACAAAGCGCAGCAGCTCGGCTCGGGCTATTCTTCCCTCACTGCGTCTGTGTTTACTGTGGCTGTTCATTTCTACTGTTGGCAAGGGGGATGTTTAATAAAGCAGGCCATTCTCTGGTTACAAACGTGGTATATCATCGTTGGTGTATGTACACATATGGTATGAAGTAGAGCACTGCTAAGAAGTCAAAGCAACTCCTGCCAGCAATTTTGATGGCGGTACTGTAAACAAGCATTGGGGCGCAATGCAGTTCTCTGTTTTCTGATACTGGAGGGAAAAGGGAGAGAATCATAGAATGGCTGGGTTGAAAAGGACCTCAAAGATCATCCAGTTTCAGCCCCCCCCTGCTATGCGCAGGGTCGCCAAGCACCAGACCAGGCTGCCCAGAGCCACATCCAGCCTGGCCTTGAATGCCTCCAGGGATGGGGCATCCACAGCCTCCTTGGGCAACCTGTTCCAGTGCATCACCACCCTCTGGGTGAAACACTTCCTCCTAATATCCAACCTAAACCTCCCCATTCTTTCCTTCTTGCCATAGGCATTTGGAAAATTCCTCCAGCCTTCTCAGAGGACAAACATCATCTGCATGACCCTTGAGACCATTGGAAAAAAAAAACAGTGATTTCTGACTTGAAGTTAAAATAGGATTGTATGGGTAAAGAAGAGTGAGCAACATCCAGATTTCAAAATTCCCCTTCCCCAAGTCAAGATTTCAGCTTTGCTTTGGCTTGAGCCAGAAAGGTGCTTGATGGAGATTTTTATCTCATGCAGTGCTAAGCTACAGGAATGTTCACACCTAGGGTCTGCTTTAGTCCTGTCTTTAATTAAGGTAGCTTATTTTTTCAAACATGTTACCTGAGACCTGCTGATGTTGCTTCAGGTCACGCAGCCATGCTTCAAACCGCTTTCTAATATACTTAATAGTGCCACAGTGTTATGTTCAGCTTATTACTGCCACACAAGCAGTAGGGTCATGGTATTCTCTGCAAAACACTTCTGTAATGGAGTGGATTAATTTAATGAATGCCATTTACCGCAGCAGAAGTGACAATGATTTGATGTTTTGTTACAATTAAGACTCATTAGCCAGTGATTTTTTTCTTAGTTGTATGACACCATAATAGATATAACACATATCAGATTCAGAAGTTTTGAACTTCTTTCTAGTCATTTTTAATAAACATGAAGGAAGTGAGAATGGAAGTCTCAGCAGCCAGCAGCTAAAGGGCAGCCTTTATGAGGGATGTCGCACACACCTTGCACAAACCACGGCAAGATGCGAAAACTGAATGCAGCTTCTAGGAAATAACTAGATGAGGCTTCTTTACTCTTCTTCTACTCTTCTTTACCCACCGAAGCTTCCAACCAAACAACTGGAAGGTTAACCCAACGTGCCCAATACATATGGCTAAGACATAAAAAGGCTTTTGGAGAAGGCAAGTAAAGCTAGGTCTTGGCTCGTCAGTTTTAACAAGATTCTGGAGCTCCACCAAGACAGGAACATTGCCAAAAAGTGCATGGCTTCCCTGCTTCTCAACATGCTGCTGGGGTCAGTGCTCCCTGCCACGAGACTGAAGGAAAACTCTAAGCCTGTTTAAATAATAAGCCCTTCTTTTCTGAGCAGTTTTTGTATACTGAGGAATGAGCCCCACGCTGTTCTACTAATGCAAAGTCTTTTGTTCCTTGGAAACACAACAACTCATTTGCTTTTCACAAATCCTGAATAGCTGCATGCTGAACATTCGAAAAATAAAGACAAAATGCCCTAATAAATAAAAAACGCATTGTCAAGTAAAAACAACATTGGTCAAACCAATGTCACTAGACTCCAGGTTAAGTTTTCACAGTACAAGAAGTCAAAAGCCAAAATAATATTTTTTTTTTTGCGAATGCAGCATCCCCAGCATCACTGAGGACAGAAGATCATGCTTAGCTGTACAACCTGCAGACACACCTTACTCAGCAAAGAAGTGAAGCTAACAAACGAATTTAATTGACCAAGCGAAGAGCATTTAAAATCTGAATCGTGCAGAAGATGTATAAATATATATATATACATACACATATAAATATATAAACCTCCAGAAAGACTCATGAATTTAAAAGATCTTAAAAGTAGAACTAGATTCGACTGAAGAAAAAACAGATCATAAATATCCAAATTATAGACTTGCTTAGGTTGGAAAAGACCTTCAAGATCATCAAGTTCAACCACAGCCTAACCACACTAACCCTAATCCGAACAACCCTCTGCTAAATCATGTCCCTGAGCAGATGTAAACAGTGCCTTAGTGTTCATTCATGATAACTCACGACTTAAACCTAACCTCATGACCTAGTAGCGATATCTGCTGTATAGGAAATCTTCAAAGAGAACAAGGAAGCTGCCCACACTTTAAGGCTTCCTACTCCAGCCTTTCTCAGCTCACTCTTGTTAGGGGAGAGCCTACCCAAAACTACTTGTAGATCCTGCCATGCAGACACCATTAATTGCAATCTGAAATGAGCCACACATGAGAATTCCTCGTTCAGTCTCACCCATGTGCCATCTCTGTCAGCTCTCCCATGCAGATGTAAACCTGAGCAGCAACGTGCTAATAAATGGAATGCAAAATCTGTTGTTCCCTTGTATTGTAGAGTAAGGATAAAAATCACACACCTGCTTCCTTATCCCATGCCAGAAGAGTTATAACCCTATGAAAATCACTTGAGTTGAAGATAAGCGGGGAGCTTCAACTTTATATTCATTTTTATCAAATCCTTGAAACTGCTTCATGGGGTTTATTTTAATAGGTATTTCTACTAACAATAATAACCCCCCTTATCTGTACTAAAGAAGAGGGAAAAAAAAGCAGATTGCATCATAAATCTTAGTCATACCAGGTAATAATCTTCAATATCATCCTTTTAGCATGGATGGCACCTGTTAAGTTAAAGCACATTTTTCCTGACAGTTTGGGAATACGCTCTCATAGCAGCACTTGTGATGAAAATGGAAAGTATCCCCGAAACTGCACTGGCATTGCGGGACCATGAATTCCTACTAGGCCCTCTGAAGCCCAGTTGCGAGCATCGCACCCAGTACCTGGAATTAAAGAAAGGGGAATAAAATTGTCTGGATGCTCACCGCATTTAACCCCAGCCCCTCACTGCAGGGCTTTGTCCCTGGGTGTTTCTAATCAGAGTTTCAAGTGTCAGCTGCAATGTAATTCTGTTTATTAAAAGCAGAAGTGTTATGGCAATGACTGTGTCAAACCTGAGCTACACAAAGAACTACATATTTGCAGTCTCTTTATATAACACATACTGATAAACATCATTTATTTCACGACTGCCTCTGATATATGGTACTCCATACAATGTATTTTTATATATATTTAAAGCAATTTTATTCCACGAGATGCACAGCTGATTGCAGTAGAGGCTATGTTTTCCAAGATGCATTATGGTCCGACTAAATTTATTTTGCAAAAGAAGAAAAAGTGTAACTTATTACAACAGTGCAAACTATTATTGTCATAACAATGTAAAGTACCCATGGATTTAATACTACAAATGCTCTATTCATCACGATCTCATTTGGCAATAGTGTCATTGCACCGTATTTTATTACACAAACATTTCTCCGAGAACGATGCCATCTCATAGAAGAGGTGCAAAAATCAGGGCACTTTCACTCCAAAGTGTCTGAACTGTAGTTCTTTATCAAATTCTTTGGAAATAAACGCAGTTACTCCACTAGCATTTCAGTCTTCTTCCAAATATAGCAAGGATGCAAAACTTCCAGCTCTAGACCATGAAATATGATACAAAAAAAAGAGTAAACTGTAACCTTGGCTGGATGGAGAAATCGAGGCAAGAAGGAACTGACCCAAAGTTCCAAACTATGTCAGGAACAGAGCAAAAGGAAATGTTGGATGTGCTGATGTCTTGGTCTTTGTTCCATCCCCTTCTCAATCCTTAGGCGTCTCTTAGAGGGTACCAGATTTAGGTATTTTACCTATTTGTAATTAATCCATCAGAACAGCAGAATAGCATCAAACTTGTCTGCAGAAGGTTGACATTGTACGTGGTGCTGTAAAAGGTGTGACCTTTATATCAAAACTTTGGATATATTGGTAGTTTTCTATGGGCAGCCATTCCCTCGTGCCATGCAGTGAGATACTCAGTGAGGTTATGGAGTAACCCAACCCCTTAGCAACCACCCACGGATGCTCAGCTTCTGCTTCACCCTATGTGCTAGATGAGCAGTCTGGAAGCAGTTCTCTGGAGTGAGTACATGGGCCCTAACTTTCCATCTCCTAAGGCCTAACATCTGAGAGGGAAGTCCAGTATCTCTCAGTTGTAAATCAAACCAAACTCTTATGTCTAGGACTTAAAATTTTCCAGGGATTCAAACGTATTTCCAAACATCAGGGAGAAAAAAAAATCAATCAAGCAGTACTGACAATAAAGTGCATGTGACTTTCTAAGCAATGTTTAAATTACAAATAGGAGGAAAGCATAAGCTTCTGAACATCTTCTAAACCTATACATATATACATATTTAAATGCTGGGGCTTTAATAGGTGAGGCTCTTTCAATCTGTTCTTCCAGCCTTCCAGCCTTTGGAACACCACTATGATGGATGTGTCACAGGTCTCTCTGCTGGCAGCGTGCCACTCTCTCCTGAAGGCACCTCACACGATTGCAGTTCCCAGTTCCCACTGTCAAAGCCTTGCATCCTCTGCCCCAGCCTTCACCCCCTCTTCCTTCTCCTTTTGCCACTCACTGCTGCCCTGCACTGCCCTTCCCCACCGCATCCTCCTGCAAATCTCTCTGCCATCAGCAAGCCTGGCATCGTTAATCTGCTGCTCGGTTATCGCATTTCGAGGCCAGATATACAAATCCACTTCCCTTTGTCCCTTTGGATCGCTGCGATTCCATTTTATGGTCTCGATTCCTCTTCTCTGGTCCTTTGCTTATGGCCTGTTGTTTACTATTATTTGCCTATCTGGAAGTTAATCTTTCTGAAGCTGAGTCCTTGCTGCTGCCTTGCTCCGTTCAGCGTGAGGCCCGGTGCTCTGTCAGCGCCTGATAAACCATTTGTCATTCAGGCAGCAGATAATGCGCTGCACACATGTCCATTTTAAACAGCGTATGCTGAAGTGCTGAGAATAAAACTGAAGGATTTATAAATAAATGTGGGTTGTTTTTTTTTTTCCTCCATGAGAAACGCAGAAGGCAAAAGTTGCATGGCCAGACCAGATGTGAAGAGGTATATTTAAACCTGCAGATCTTGTGATCTCAACGAGGGCTTCGCAGACCCAGCACTTCCATAGAAACCCAGGGAGACAGTGATAGGCCAAAAGGGAACAGCTTTGAACTAAAAGAAGGGAGATTTAGATTTAATGTCGGGGGAAATTTTTCAACGAGAGAGTGGTGAGGTGCTGGAACAGCTGCCCAGAGAAGCTGCGGATGCCCCATTCCTGGAGGTGCTTAAGGCCAGGGTGGATGCGGCCCTGGGCAGCCTGATTTGGAGCCTGATGTAGTGATTGGCAACCCTACCCATAGCAGTGCAGCTGGAGCTGGATGATCTCTGAGGTCCCTTCCAACTCAAGTCATTCTGTGATTCTACGAATCCCCTTTTGAGTCCTCCAGCTGGACAACAATACTTAAAAGGACAGAACTGAATGTCAGAGTCTTCACTTCTCTTGGCTTTTTCTATCTGTGCTGTAAGCTAATCCCAGAACCATAGAGTCCTTTAGGTTGGAAGAGACCTCTAAGAACATCAAGTCGATCCATTAACCTAGCACTGCCAAGTTTTACCACCAAACCGTGTCCCTGAGCACCACATCCATACACCTCTTAAAAACTTCCAGGGCTGGTGACTCGACCACTTCCCTGGCAACCTTTGGCAACGCTTTACAGCGTTTTTTAGGTGATGAAATTCTTCCTGACAGCCAACCTAAACCTTCACTGACACAACTTGGGGCTATTTCCTCGTGTTCTATCATTAACGCTTCTCCTTATTGTCCAAACACTACTGGAGGGTCAGTTAAAAAAAAAGGATTTTACAACAAGCATCAGGGACTGAGCAGAACTGTGACCATTTCTCCCTGTAAGTCCTAGCAGCAGGGAGATGATGGGGTAGCTACCTGCACACTAAATAGAAATTCCACTTTGCTACAAATAATTCAGTTGTTCTCTATATTCTTCAGATTTCACGCTGCTTGCCATGTCATCATCTGAGGAATTATTTTTACCTTCACACTGTTTTACCTGCTGTCTGAGATGGACAATATTTATATGTTCACATCTCACAGTACAAGAGAGACTCCACAGAGCAAACCAAGAGCTCCTTGCTTTAATTTCTGCTGTGCAGGAAAATTATGGCTCCTGTTGGAGATTTCTGAGGTGCAAAGAAAGGCAGCTTTTCAGACCACTTATGGAAGAGCTTCCCAGCCCCAGAGGCATCATTGAGTCCTACTCCTGCCTCGTCTGTCCCAGGAGTCACTTCAGCTAACCTAGTCTTAAGATTAAACAACCACGAACAAACAAAAGCCCCCGAACTCAAACCAGAAGTTACTAAAGCAAGTTTAAAAAGATGGTTTTAAAACATGACCTGAGTCACCTGATCTCCTTCTAACAGCAGCGCTGGGATGGCTGTGGGTGAATACTGCCATAAGCTAGGATGTAGCTGGCGAAAAAACAGTTACTTCATTACTTCATTTTCAGAGATTTCAGCATGTTCATGGTGAGCAGAGCTGCCCAGTATCTCTAGGGGGAACAAAAACCCAAACCAACCGAGACCAGGTGTTATGAAGGTCTCCTTGATGTTATCAGCCACCTGCAGGAACCTCCTCCACACAATAAGATACGGGGTCTGGAAAGAAGGGAGACCAACAAAAACACAGAGAAAACCAGCATGCTTTATTGGCTGCTAATCATGTCATTAAGCAAGATTTGGGATTTGATTAAAACAAGATATGAAGTCAATTTTTCTTTTCTTTTTTTTTTTTAATAACTTTTTTGCCTCTGATTTTTCCTTTTTTATTACGATGATTACCCAAAAAAAAAAGGAGGTCCAAGGATGTTTCTGTGCACGATTACCTAAGAGAGTCAACCTGCAAATGTTTCAGACAGCTTTTTATTTTCAGCTAATACACGAGAACTTGTATAGAAACAAATTTACTTGAAAACAAACAAGTCCCCACCCTGATTCCTTAAATACAGACTTATTTGGATGCTCAGATTTCAAGATCAAACTGGTCACAGTTTCTTTGACAGTGGGTTTTTGCTACCTCATATAGGCTATATTTATTTGGAAATTAAAGCCATCTATACACGAATGTGCAGAACCGTAATGAAACTCATTTTTTGAAGTCCAGCTTAATTACTTTGGTGACAATACTTGCATAACAGCTTTTAGCTTTACAACTAATTAAAAATGAAAAATTTAGCTTTTAGAAAGCTCTTTCCTTTAGGTAATTTGCACTTACAACATTCAGTCAAGGTTTCTAGTTTGGGTTAGCCGTTACTTTCTGCCACTGAAGGTCTTTAAAGACATCTCCTTTAAACAGCGATACAGCCCCCCCTCAAGCCATCCTTACATCCCACTTCACAAGATCATGATGCTATCCAGTTTTACACTGTATCCATGGCATTCCCGTATATTACGACATATGTCAGGGACACACAGAGATTTTGATGGCCACTCTGGTGCGACATTCTTATGAGACTGAGGGCCCGCTAATAAAGCAAACAAAGAAGCAAAACCGATTTGATTAATTTTTCTTTGAAATCAGAAGGAAAAACTTCAGTAATTCTCAAAGTGGACCTGATATAAACCTTTTTTTTTTTTCCATAGAAAGTCTTTCACAAGAATAAACCCTTTTGTCATAGCAAGTGAAATTGTGAAGCAAGACGGTTAGATGCGGCCTGTGGAATCTGGATGTAGTTGTGGTTATAGAAAGTCTATTTCTCTCTTTCCCTATCATACCAGTGTATTTCACGTCCCTTCCTTGGGTACATAAGAAATGAGTCCTCACGATCCTGATGCACTGTGACTACTGTAAACGTGATGCGGCTACATGCAACCTACTGAAAGCGATTTTTAGTTTCTTCCCTTCAAAGTAATTTAATAGTGATTTCTCAGTTAGTACTTGTGAAACCTGGGGTAAGAGAGAAAGGCTGCAGAACAGGTCCAACGTATGCATATCAATTTTTCAGTACTTTTCCTTTGTTCGCTGAGATGAAGACCCACGAAGCCTGGCTCGTTTAGGAACGTCACAGCACCCCACAAAGTCTCCTTCCCATTGCAGACACAGCTGTACCACTCGGGCTGTCTCACTGGAAATCTCAAACCTTATCAAGGTCAAGCGCTGAGAGGAAGGAGCCCGGCGATCTGCTTAGAAGGCTGCTGTGGGGATTGCTCTCCTGGATTGTTTGCCCTCTCCCTTCTCTGTTGCATCAGCATTTACATCTTTGCTTCCCATTCCCTTTGGGACTGTCAACCCCACTGTGCTCCCTGCACGCTATCTCTCACCTTTGATCAGCGATGTCAGCCCTCACCAGCACTGCACAGCACTTCAACAGCACTCAGCTGTAGCCCACGATCCCTGTAAATATTCGCAGAACAGCTTGTAAAAGGAGAGAACAAAGCAAATCTCTCCCTCCTTTTAGAATATTTGGTGCCAGGTGCAGAAGATGCATCCGCTCAGCAGGGCTGTGCACCAGCTCCTACATTTCCCTCTGAATAACTGCTTTGCTGTGTGTTATCTCACAAGTTGAGTCTGAGTCAGCAGGGCCAACTGTGCCCTGGGGGGCACCCAGGGAGTGGAGGAGCAGCGCTGAGCTCTGTTCCCTGTGACAGTGGCAGGGCCTGAGGGAACAGCATGGAGCTGTGTCAGGGGAGGGTCAGGTGGGGGTTAAGGAAAGGTTCTGCACCAGAGAGGGGTGGGCACAGCACCAAGCTGTTGGAGCTCAGGGAGCATTTGGATACAAACCTCCTCAGCCATAGCATTTGGGTTTTGAATGGTCCTGTGTGGAACCAGGAGTTGGACACAATGATCCTTTTGTGTCCTTCCAACCCGGGATGACCTGTGATTCTGTGCCACCCTTCACCATTACCTAACCCATCCTTTTCTATTTACACATAGGATACTTGGAACGTGCAAGGACACTGGTCTTCGTGGGCACACCACCTAAAATAAGGAGATCTCAGTCCACAATTCTGGCTTTGCTGATTTGCTGTGGAATTAAGGGAAGAAAATATGCACTAAATTGTTCAACTTTCTACTAGTAATAAAAGAATATTAAACAAGAGCAGAAGCGATCTCTTTCTCTGACTCTCTTGCACAACACCATTATCTTTTCCTCCAGACTTTTCACCAGCATCCATTCTGGTGGTCAGAGTTTCGGTAGTCCAGTTCACCCAGCAGCTGCTTGAATGTGGTGCTCTATGTCTTCTTCCTAACTTTATGTTCCTCTATGCCATTAGGTAGCTGCCCTGTTGCACCTAAGGAACCCCCGTGTGTCTTTATGGATGGAGAGTCTGACCTACAGTTTCCAAAACTTGCTCCTCACAAAAGAATGGAAATAAACAGGGGCTGGAGTACTCCAGAACAAATTGAGTGTAGTGCTTCGCTGTGCAGCTCTCCTCTAAGGTAGGAGGATGGTAAGACGTGGTGTGTGCCATCATGAGGGATAAGCTTAGCTCTGGGTAAGAAGATGAAAAGTTGGTGTGACACACTTTTTGCTATCTAAGAAATCAGCTTCAGAGCCCACAGTTTGTATGAGTACTGAAACTTGATCATGACTATGTGCTGCTGGTTTCTGCAACAAAAGCTTTTATCTGTTCATAAAAATATATGCGTATTCATCTTTGTACCGGAGACCAATGGAAGCAAACCCACATAACGTGATAGTTTTACCCCCAAAACACCAAAGTCTTGACTTTTTTGAAGTTCAACAACCATCTTCTAAGGAAGAACAGATGTGAGCCAACCTATACCATAGCACAGAGCAACCACTAGGCCATCATCATCCTGCCTCCGACATGCCTCAGAGAACTGAATAAGGATTAAATCCGTACCACATTCAGAAGTACGTCTATCTGCCATGTGTTAAACTCAGTTCTGTCACATTTGTTTATTCTGCTTTACTAAAACAAGCTCTCAGCAATATGCTCCAAAAAAAACCACCACCAACAACCCAACTTCCATCACTTCTGAGGCTCCGTACAGCTTATTTGGTGTCCCACTACAAGGAGAACAACTGAAAGCCAGAAATAATTTATAGTACTGTTAAGCGATGAAAGCATCTAAGTGTCGCATATTTCTTGTCTAAACAAAGATGGTATAGTTGTTATTTTTGAAATTAAGTAAAAAAAACAACAACAAAAAGTGGAGCAGAAACTCCAGTTTTCTGGAGTTTCAGTAATAATACTGTTGCTATTAGCTGTTTTATTTCTGTATTTCACTCTGCTTGGAAAGTAAACTAGTCAGCTCCAACACTATTCCAAGTGTTTTCACTTTCAACCTTTTCTGCAATGGCACAGCTCTACTGTCAACAGCATTTTTAGTATTTAATGTAACTGAAATGCCATAATACGTAAGAGAGTCCCAAAATGAAGCAACAACTGTAAATATTTTCCGAAAGGAAACTGGGTAATTCTCCCTTAATCTGAAAAAGAATTTCTTTGGTATGTGGAAAAACTGTTTAAGTCCAAACAAAGTATCTTCCATTGGGTCAATTTTTCCATTTTGTTCAAAATTTGGTTTTGAAGAACATGTGGCAAGAGGAACGTTCAGTGATTACACCTCCTCTGGAGGCCAAAATACTGAACAACGCTGCTTCAGCACTTCATCGTAGACACTTCTTTGCATCCCTTGCTAAATGAAGGGAATCTCTGTATTACATGTTAAGGCACTGCTGTGGAGTGTGGAAACTGGACTTTCTCCAACTGCTTGAAGCATTTTCAAAGAAGAACCACTGCAGTTCCTGATGCATGCAGCAGATGCCAGGAAAGAATTAAAACAAAGATAACAGCATCTTTTTGCAGGACCTGTTGCGGGACTTCCATACAACAAGACGTAGAGAAGGTTGATGTGCTGCCAAATCACTGACATGACCTATGACACCTATGACCTACAGTAATGGTTAGTTAACTCAAAATACTTTATATGCTGAAGTCTTACAGACACAGAATCACCGATGCTAGAAGACACCTTTGGAGACACTTGAGTCCAACCCCACTGCGCAGGGTCACCTAAGCATGTTACTGAGGGCTGCATCCAGTCAGGTTTTGGGGATCTCCAAAAAACTCCATAAGTCTGTGCTACCTGGTCAAGTGTTTGACCACTCAGATCCTCCTTCTTGCTCTTCTGGAAGATGACATTTGCCTTGTTTGCCTTAGTGGACAACAAAACCGAAACACAAACATGGAGCATACCACTCCTTGTTTCATGTCCTCAGGAGGTCACTGGGATAAATACAATAGGACTCTGAGCTATAAAATAAAACTACCTGCTTCTCTCTCGCAACCATGCTGAATCTCACTCCATTACATCCTTCTGTAAAAGTACATGACAGTTTCTTTCTCTGTAACACGCCAGCATTGAGATCAACAAGACTTTTTCTACAAAGACTCCCTCTCTTCTTCAAAATCCACCTTAAAATAATCCAGCAATAGGATTTGGGGACAAAAACAAAAGAAAATTGCAAGCACATGCAATAATTCTGCTAAATCTTATGTGCTCATGTTCTGTTCTCCTGGCCAAACTAGTGTAGGCTGGATGAACAGACACGTGATGTTGGTCTTTGTTTCTTCGTTTCTTTTAGTCAATGAACAGAAGAAAGGCATCCTTGCTGGTCCTGAGACAAGTGGCACTACCTGGACCCATGCTACCTGCTCGAACAGCTTGGACTATGGCAATCCCAAAGCTACAAAGACGTTGGGAAAAATGATGATAGCGGTATGAGCCAACACCATGCCCAGAAAGATAACAGTGCTTGGGTGGTCATAGGACAGTGCTTAAGCTATGTCCTCACGATTCATTTTACTGCAGAATGTAGCCCCTCAGAAGCAGACCTGGCTCTGGTCTACTTCTCAATGGAAATCATTCAAAATTAAGAGTAATTTACTGGCTAAAATCATCTAGCTACTGCTGTGGACATTAACCTAGAACTAGAAAGTTTCCTTTAGGTTTAATATAACAGGAACAGCTGAGACTGGCTGTACTACTCTCCAACACGTAGGGCTGATTCAGTTGCCTAAATACCAGCATCTAGCACCATTTGAGAAAGTGCCACGATATGTAAGCCATCTTCATGGCATTGCCAAATAGGATGGCAGACCTACAAAACACGCCATCATCATCTGGCATGGCAAGGTGGAGGAACAGTGAGAGACCCTGAGGCATCTTAAATGGCGCTGGATGCCTACACTGAGCCAACTAATCGAGACCTAACCATTCAGATTCAGAAACCGTATTCATAAATTTCAAATATCCTCATGCTTACAATGCTTATTGGGTTTCATTTTCCATAACCGTGTGGGCTACAAACCAATAATCCCAGCTTTCACCAATACATTTTTGAGTACTGAGTCACAGGGATGCAGGAGAATGAACAACAGCGACAACAAATACACCAAATATTGAGACTCGGTTAAGTATCCTGAGCTGGGGATACCTCCAACGCATCCTGCTTAAGTGCACTGACTTAAGTTTAGCATTGCTCTATTCCCCTTTAATCTGTTTTCTGCAGATTGCCTTTTGAGCAACTGCCACAGGCTACCAGCAGGCCCAGCAGCCCACACTGCAACTATCTATGGTTAGTGATTTTTTCACACATTCCCTGCAGAAGCAAACATGATGGAAACCCGTAATATGATTAGCATGTTATGCATTGGGTAAGTAATATTTATAAGCTTCTTGACCTCGCCTTAAAGGTAATGTGCATCTGCATTCAGAAAACATGGGTCTACTTCTCTGTTTCTGCATTTGTTAAGTCAAAACAATGTATGTGATATAATTGATAATGAGGGAGGAGTGAGAGGAAAGAGGAGGAAAGAGGGCAGACTGCAAACTCAAGATAGGAGCTGCAGGAACCTCTGGAACTGCAGAGAAAAGATGATGCAGAACTACACCTTGAAGGGTTTAGGGAGAGGCATGTCTCACCACGATGTGATTCTGAAAGTGAGTTTCTGACAGAAAGGCCACGGCTTCTCCTGTAAAACACACACCAAATGCACCGCTCCCAAATTATAGTATTTGCTTCCCAGCTGGATGAAAAGACCCTTTTTTTTTGCTACACTCCTGCCTAGAGATACGTCTCCCTCCCCCCGCGCTTTCTTTTTAATGCAAACATTAGTTAAAATTATTGCAGTACAGATGAACAACTATTAATTAAAAGTGAGGAAAATTTATTGCAACAGACAGCACTGTTGTAACAGATCAAATATCGAGAAGGTTATGGAGCACAATGCGCTGTAATTAGCTGCTTAATGCCTCTTAGATCACAGCCCTCTGTGTTTCATAGGCATCATGGTGTTTTTGCACCCCGTCACGATCTGGTGGCTTGCCTGCATTTCAGCTATACCTATATCATAACATCATGATTTGCAAAAGCACAGTCTCACAAAGAAGCTGTAAGAAAACACACCCCAGCTGATACCGAAGCTTCTTTTTTTTTCCCCCCTTGTGCTCTTACATTTTGAGTTAGAAGGCATTAGCAGTGGGACTGATAGTTTCATTACCTCGGGTTTCTCAGCGGTGTTATCCACCCAGTACTGCTGAGAGCTAAGAAAGATTTGCTTTTAGCTCAAGTGACAGATGCTCCCAGTCCAAAAGCATGGGGCTCTGGAGTTGTAGCCCTACTGTTGTTGTGAATTTGCAAATAGCTCTGTGCGCAGGTAATGAGACCATGGGTGTCACAGGTTGGCGAGATTCTTTATTATGTTGTTTCTGTAAAACTACTGCAACATCTATCAAGTGGTTTTAAGCAGCTCCAGTGCCTGCAAATGTACAGGACTGCTGGCACATGAAAACAGTCCTCTATTGGCAAAGGGCAGAAAGTACCTCACCACGAGGAAAGCTGCGCTACTCACTGAGATCTGCCCAGAAAGAAAACTCATAAATAATCCTCAAACTCCACAGGATGTGCTGAACTAAACAAAAATAGCAAAAAATAGCCAAATTAGGTATCTATTAATCAACCAAACAGGAATTCAAATGATGCAAGATTTCTGATTACATCTCATGTACAGAAACAATAAGCCATACGGAAAAAGTCAATTTCTAAGATTAATAAAATGATCAATTCAGGTCATTAGCAGCAGTTATTTCTTTTAGACAGATATTAGGAACTGAACTGAGACCAAACTCATTACCCAAATGGTTGCTATCAGCCATGAAATGGCAGCAGCCTATTGTTGATTCAATTCCGATTTGGGGCTAATGACTTGGGGGTAAAGAGCTATCAATCTCTTGACGAGTTCATTGAGCCATTCTTTGACGTTCCCGTGTAGGAAAAAAAATATCTTCTGTTTCTAACCAAAAAACAGTGGAAGACATTATCTACAGCTGATTTGTTATCTGCCCCTCTCTCCCTGACTAATGCCAAGTGCCAGCAAACCGGGACCTTTCTCCAACCTGTTTGCTCACATATTTACTGCAGTTACAACTCTGGAGCTCCTTTTCCAAGTGTAAAAGAATGTCAGCACGTATGCGAGGCAAGGAGTTATTAATTCTTCACAGCTTCAGCTTCGCTATTTTAAAGCTCACACCAGCTTCAAGTTTGGGCATGCTGATGGCAAATGAGAGTTACATTTCTAATTATCTTCTTCCTTTCCAAAATAAATAAATTTTACAGATTCAGGGCTATGTATGCACAAAAAAGATACTGCTATTAAGAGACAGGAAGGCTGTGCTAGAACACCCCTAGGCAAAAGAAACAATTCCGCTCTCATCCCCCTCTCCTCCTTCCAAAGACCTTCCCATTTATAGCCTGTCACTTACAGACACACTTCCAGCATTTAAAAATACTCCCCGTGTTTGTGGAACCATTTTCCAGAACAAAACGCTATCATTCATCAGGAGCAGAGCTGTTTGCAGTGTGAACAATTCGCTTTCGTTAAGTACCATATGGCTGCCCGTAGGAAAATGCCAACATGTTTCAACTCTACAGCTGGGCCACGGTTCCTTTATTCATCGTGCAGATGGTTGTAATTGACACCACTACTAAAACAGGTCTCAAGCACTTCTGTAGGATCATTAGAGTAATTAGTTATTAAATACAGTTACCATTTTTAGAAAGAAGGTTTTAAGGCTTGGCATGTAAAATGCAATATTTTGCTATAATGAAATAGACAGGCTAAATGTTACGGGGAGGGGTAAAGCTTATGTGATCCTGTTTAGTATTTCATCTGAGAGGCTATGGAAATTGCTAGAGCAAAGCGAAGCACACAAAATTATTTGCTAAGGAAATCAGCTGAAACCAGGAGTATTCTCAAATAACCTCCGAGTGCAGCCGCATACTAAAAGTTCTGCAGCCAACAAAAAACAAACCCAAAATCCCGGGGGGGGGGGGAAGTGGAACTCCACTCATAACCAAATTCCAAGGTGAAACGCGGCCTTAAATGTGGGATGTCAGCATTTTTGTTAATTGTAGAAAAGATAACTATTGATCCTGTGCTCTTGATACCCTGATGCACGTATTTCCAGGGGTAAATCTGGACACGTGGTTTATTTTACCACAGTTGCAGGGTCAGATTAATAGACGTTACTGCAGCGGTCCTGCTCAGCTCTGCGACTTTTAGGTTAGATGTGGTAAGGTCACAACCTGGGCTCTGCTTCAAGACAGGATTGGCTAAGGCAGCTTTTACCCACGGACCAGCCCAACAAGGCTGGCCTTTGAATAAAATATACTGGTCTTATGGTAAAGCTCAGTGTGAAATGCTCACCTGTCTCCCTTAGAGTCACCAAGCCACATCTGAAAACTAAGAACTCCAGCAAGGAGACATCTGGCCTTGAAAAGCAGAAGTATACAATGCTTCAGAATGCTAGCCTTTGGAGTTTAGAGCAACCAGAACAAGCATTACATGATAGCAAAACTATTACACCAAAGAAAACTCAAATTTTTCATTACAATTTGAGTACTTCATATTCCAGACTCTACTTGAAACGTTCACTGCAGACATAAATCTGCTAAGGATTACCATACGTAAAGCAGCGTTTTCCTTCATGACAGATGAAAATAATCTAGAATTGAGGGAGCCAACAGTAGCTTACGAGAGATATTGAAAAATAACATTGACAAATAGTGGTATAAACTCACACTGGATGGAACGTGGTTAGAAGCTCTTTCCTGATTTCTAACCCAGAGACAGGAATAAAGGGGTGTAGCTCCCCAGGGGCAGTTTTAAGCCGAAGAGTTTAGTAAGTTTAGGGCACGGCTGGATGCCTTAGGGTCTTGGAGACTTAGACGCTCTTCTTGGGTTGCACATTCCTCTGTATTTCACTTCTCAGATCGTATTTGGTTAAAAGACATTATGTACAGCTTTAATAATGAATATCAGAAAGCCTCTGTATAGCACAGCAGACATTAAAGCCATTTACAAAGAAAAATAGGTGCCATTAACGTGAAGTTATTTATCTCAGGTGGCTGCCGTTGTGTACTTACAGCTGAATTGGGTTTTATGACTCTTTGGATGAGCTATAGAGCATGGATCCCAAACACCGCGCTCAGGCTGATGGCAATTATCCCAGGAGCAGCAGCACTAACCCTAGGAATCTTGGCCAAATTTCAGCTCTGCTAATAGCATTCTGCCCACCTTCATTCCCCACAGAGATTCAATTAGCCGCGGTGTTTCTGTGCTGCCGGCCCCATCGAGATGCGTGGGGCAGCCCCGTGCTGCTGCAGGGTCAGCCACATTGCTCCTCAAAAGATGCTCAGAGCTGCCCACCTGGTGCCACCTGTACAATTTAAGCAAGTTTTGAAGTTTCTTCCAGGTGAACTTACACATTTACTTAGCCAAAATTGCTAATTTCTTGTGTCTTAGTATGAACGGGGCTTTTAAAAGCAGATTTCCAGCTCTGCATATTAAACTTGGTTAGCAAGTCTCAATTCCCCAAGCAGAAAATGATGGCAAGATTTTTAACGTAAACATGTATTTCTCACATGCAGGAGTGGAACTCCCTAATCCTGGAGTTCTGGGTATTCTACTATTTACTTGGAAGCTATTATGTGTTTTTCTGAGTTTCTAGCAACTTTTTTAACAAATAGATCCTTTGAGCTCACATCGTTATAATAATAATATTAAACAGAACAGTGCTATCGAGGTGGGAGAATTCTAATATTGAAGCCAACATTTATTCCCTGAAATTGGGTTATGGAAATCAATACACCGCTGCTAAGAAGGGGTTATCATGTATTACCAACTGAATTAGGTGTCTGTGCAGCACTGCGGTTATGATGTTGAATGCAGCTCTTTGGAAATAGGAAAAGCGTAGAGAATTAGTAAAGCCAGTACTTGTGCTTCTGCTTTAAAACAGGAAATTAAATCAAAAGGTATTCACAAAGCAAAATATACAGAATGCTTGCCTTGTAAATGAGAGACTTAAGAAATGCAATCTATCTTATCCCAAAGAAGTTAACCGGGGAGTTGATCACCGTCTGTCTATACAGACAGCTCTTTAATCTGCTGGAAAACGATTCAACAGCGAGAAGAAACTAAAATTAAAAGCAAGAGAAAAAAATGGTCAAGGAGAATTAAGGACTGGTTGGTTTCGTGTGGTAATTAACCGCTGGGAAATAAACATAAGGAAGGTGGGGATTTTTGATCACTCAGAATTTGTAAATCAGAGAAGTTAAAGTCCAAAAAGATCTGCTGTAGCTCAGACAGAAATTAAGGGTTTGAAGCAGAGATTACCAGGAAAGTACATTAGACTTTCTAATCATTACGAAGTTGATTAGGTTTGTGCTTTGGGATTTGGATCAGGCCCTCAAAAATAGATGGTGAGGTGTTTTGTTGTTACTGGGCTGACTGTTTTGGGGGTTGTTTTCTTTCGTGTGTGTGTGCGTGTCTTTGTTATTCCTATTGGGAAGTTTAATGCAGAAACCTATGGAACTGCAGGAACAAGACTCACCAGCAGTGACCTCTGAGCCTGACATTCCCAGGCTTCAAATCCTCAAAAGTTCACAAGAATTTCAACATCTCTGAGCTCTTTTAAACATACTTCTACCTTATTAGACAAAAGTAGCAAGGTGTGCTCACCTTTGCATCTCCAGGTTGTTGGGTTATAATTGACAATTAGACCAGCTGCTGCTGGTTCCTGCACAACAGTGCTCAGAGCAGGGAGGAGACTGGAAGGGGAAGGAAAAAGTCAGGGCTTAAGCAAGAAAGGTAATACAGGAACTAATGGGGAAGGAGCCTACGTTTAGACCCTGGTTACCTGAAGATCAAGGCCTAGAAATCTGATGTTAATTTCAGTTCTGAGGTCTGATTGACTTCCAGGAGATGCAGCCCCCTTATTGATGGATGGAGCGAACATGGTTTGCTACCAGCGGGGAAACGAAAGAGTTAACACAAAAAAGGCAACTTAAAAAAATAAATAAATAAATTAAAAAAAATAGAGTACTATTATGGCCCCTTTATAATGTCAGAAGGAAGTTGTTAGGCTGTCATTCCACAGATGTTCATCCACACATATACAAGAACACAAACAGATCTCGGGGGATCCCTAACTTCATGTGTGGCATACATAAACGTTAAAATTCTTCAATCATCACACATTTCCCCCTCCTCCTGCTGCGATAACAACACAGGGAATAAAAGCACGCCGCTTCCAAAAAGAGGATTAATCCAGCGCAGGAAAGAAACACGGCCTAACCTAAGATAGATAAAGCCTATGGAAAAAGCCCTGCTGCCCTGGAAATGAAGAGGAAAAGCTATGCTGAAACCACAGAGAAAAAAAATACCGTAGATTAGATTTGAGTACAGCAAATATTTTTAAATATTACAGGTCTGCAGATTCACATCTGTTCCGCTGGATTTTTTTTTGTCTTTAAAAGAGGAGAACAGCAACAATCTCACTGTACAATTATCCCCCTCGCCTTCAACAAATGTTGATTTTTCTTTTTAAATTGCAGGTAAAAAGACAAAGCTCAGCCGTTTAGGCAAAACAGCTCCGAATTAATTTCCTATTTGAACACACTAGCAAACAGTAATAAGCTTCTCTGCAAAACTTCCCATGGACTAACATCCCTTTGTCCTCGCCGCAAGGATTTCAGAATGAAAATACTTCTGATTGTGTTTAGGACGCAAGAGAAAGAACTATGGGAGAACTTCTCCTCTGAAAGACTGGGGGAGTAGATTTGGTATTACAGTTATAAGTAAGTTGTATCTCCAAATTCAACAGTTTCACAAAGCGGTGCGGATGCTCAGGAGCGCTGATGGGTTGACTGGATGATCTTAGTGGTCTTTTCCAACCTTAATGATTCTATGAGAGCAGACTGTCCTCAAATGACTTCGGATGCCCCGTCGCTATTTCTAGATAGCAGAAGACGCTCGCTTCGGTGAAAGAAAGGCTGCAGCTGGAAGAATTTCCCTGTAGCAAGGTTCAGAGCAAAGACTGTAAAAACATTTGGCTGGAAAATGAGAAATGTAATTTGGTGAAGACAAATTTCCGCTGCCTGGGATCAAAAACTGCCCGAATCTCAAATCTGGTTCACGTACTCCTGCGTGTTGCTCTGAGTCACTCTGAGCTGGGACAAATGCTGTCCCAGTTTATTAGTTATTAGTTATATTATTAGTTTATTAGTTTATTAGTTATATTATTATAATAAGTTTATTTCAAATCCTGGAGCAGCTGGGGCTGGACAAAGTACTGGGTTTAGAAAGGATACTGGTGACTGACCAAAATAAAACTGAATATAAGAAACAGAACCAAAGATGAAATAGAAAATAACAATGAAAAAAAAAAAGAAAAGGTTTTATTTTTATAAGAGAATGTTCGGTTTGGTTGCATTAAAACCAGAGATGCTCTGCAATAACTCCCTCCTCTTCTCAGACATCCAGCACTGAGAAAGAGCCTGCAGCCCCATAAATGCCGACAAACTACACCCTATAGAAGGCAAAGGTTGGCAGAGGTTTGCTGGTGCTGCACGGCTCTGCTGGGAGGTGTGAGCCCTCCCCTCCCATCCAGCCCACGGCAACCACCACAGGCTGGTTTGGATGAATAGCACCCACGGTGCCTTTTTGTCAGAGATTTTACTCAACCTGGTGCTATCAGCTGTATCCTCACCAATTTCTTGAGGCGTGCTCCGCGGCAGGGAAGTCAAATTTGTAACCTGCCTGCCTGCAGCAAGAGCTCTGCATACCTCAGCAGCAGGTAGGAAAGCTGAGCATCGCACCGAACCAAAACCTCAAACGAAAGCTAGAAAGGCCTGAAGAAACGTGGATTCAGGGTGGCAATATTGTGCCATTTTAGTCCAAGGGGAAGTAATAATCTTGCAGGCAGAGATGCTCGGCGTCATCGGGTCTGGGGGAATTTTCCTGGGTACAGAGGAGCAAATCCTTTCCTAGTGGCTCATGGTATTGGGCAACAACAGTGTTCCTTTTCATGACTTGTGACTGAAAAAAAAAACAAAACAAAAAGACCTACTGGTCCATGTCAGGCCTCCGAAGTCAGTGAAAAGGAATGAAAAGCCACCTGAAAAAGGGGATTAGAAACCGCAGCGCCTCTTTATTACCTGAAGCTTTTTGGAAGTCAGAATCGTAACTAATTAATGACTGCAAACAACTTTCCCCTTCATAAGAACGAGGAGCTAAAAAACTAACGCTTAAAGATCTAAATTTTCACTTGAAGAAGGCCATTACTGAAAAGCAGCACTGCACAGACCGGAGGAAAACCTTCGCACGCTCTAATGGCTTGATGAGTCCTTTAACAAATGACCAAGTCTACCGTTCGCTAGGAATTAAATCTGCCTCCTAATGTTCGCCTCTACCCGAAGCTGTGGAGATAAAAGTGAGAAATGAAAAAAAAAAAATAAAAAATTAAACAAAAATGTAAAAAGATAGATAGAAAAAAATGTCTGGGAAACATGAGTAAGAGAAAAACGACTGGAGAGGTTGCTGCCTTTAATTCCCTGCGATGTATTTATAGATGCTAAGGGTCACTGGTAGTCTTGCTAGTAAACAGCAGCAGCTGGCTGAAATCGTACCTCTAGAATTTCATTCATTTTATTGCTGACAAACAAGCTCAGTGAATCGATGCCAACGTAGTGTCTGTACAGATGTATTAAAAATAATAATAATAAACCTGTTAAAAAAAAAAAGAGGAAAAATGATCCATCTCTCAGAAACCGCAAAGGAAAAATGGGATTAGGAGCAGAGCTGACCCCATTCGTGTCACCTGGACTTGGCTCCCCCCAGGCTGTATCTGAAGACTGTTTGTGGTTTGTCTAAAGCAGTCCCAAAAATGTATGATTTTGTGCTTTCTTCCGCACACGTTCTGTAGGAGAATTAAACCACCCATGCTGCTGAGCATTGCCTCCTTGCTTAGTCACCGGAATCTCCTTACAACCTGCACTCCTGACCTCCCCGTCTCACTTGTGCCTGAATTAGCAGCACGCCGTTATCTGATCGCTAATCTCACGTTTCATTACTTAATAGGTTTGCGTTCACTGCTCGCAGTGACACAGCCCCTTCTGGAGGCCTCCGTTCAACCCCTGTACCACACACCTGAAGCACTAACACATGGGTGAGCCGTGTAGATCAGCGCTGCCGTCATCGCATCCCACGGCTAAACCACGTAAAGATGGCTTAATGAATAAGGGATGCCTTCCTCTGGCATTGATGCTCCTGGGATTTTCTAAAGCGACACGCAGCTTAATGTGCTTTTTCAGATGTAGGAGAAAAATCACCTCCACAATTTTCTTGGTAGAGTTTGTCTTTCGTACAAGCGCATGCATATGACACAAGTAACTAAAAAAATTAATAGTTATTTGTCTTAAATCAATCATGAGAAAGCATTGATCTCCTGTTAGATGGCCGTATCCCTACGTGGGTACCATTGGTGCACTTCCAACACAGCCCAGAGAAATACAATCCAGGCACTTGGCATCACTTGATGCCATCACAGACCTTCCTCTGGAAGCAGCCTCCCTGCACCGAATCTCAGCACCTATCCACAAGGTGCAGAGGCACAGCAGCACATTACAGCAGGTGCCCCAGCAGCTCTGGCCCCTGCATTGCAGTGCAGCAGCCACGCGCTGATTTTTACTTGCATACAGGTTGGCCTCTTGAAAAGCCTGGCATCATTTTCCAAGCCCTAATTATTTTTAGGGTCCGGATTTTCTTTTTCTTCTTGTTTTGCTTTCATGCTGCCCTTCCTAGAGTTATACCTAGAAATGTAACCTCAATTTCTGCCTGCCCGAGGAAGCAGGCACAAATAAATCATTGTTACATGCGCATAACCAGAGTGGTGCAGGGGCAGACCTGTTGGCTTTGCACAACCCAATCACCCCTCCTTTCTCATTCCCACGCAGTAAGAGCCCTGCAAAATCACACCCTGGGCACGTGCAAATAGCAGAGGGCTTACAAGCAGTGCAGCTGTGCTGCAGCCATATGGTGACCGCTCCCCACTACAGCACGACCTAACAGGCGCACAATCAGCATCAAAGTGCAGTTTATTCCCACACTCACTGGATTTGAGGCCACTAGGCCTTGCTGGTATTGCTAAGCCATTCCTGAGCTGGCTTGAGGTCAGGGGCTGCACCATTCTCAGCCATCCTGGCAGTCACTGGCATAGAGCAAGCTCCAGCTGTGCACTTCCCACCGCATCTTCAGCCCTGAAACTCCGCCTTGCGAAATAAGTACTGAGACAGAGCTAGGAGGAACAATCATTACTTGGCCCACCCACTGCACCAGCTACTTTCTGACAACATGTCCTTGAAGTACCTCAATTAACAGAATGACCAGTCCTGCCTTTCTCCTGTCCTGCAGGAGAAGCCCCTGGTCAGGACCAGCACTGCAGGGCAGGAGGCTACTTGCAGACAATGCAGTATGCATATGTTTTATGTCACAGTGATCTGCTGAAGGCAGAAACGTGCTGCATGGTGACTCAAATACACTTTACGGCATTTTAGTGCCTGTGCTGAAGGTTCACTGCTGGTGCTCCCCCCATGAGGTGCTGAGCTCAAAGCCTTTATCTTATCTTTATAGCTTGAATGAGGCACAAAAAAAAAGAGAAGCTGGGAACCTGCTTATATATTCTCTCCCTGCGATGCAAGACAAAACCAGAGTTAGCATGTCTCATGTTATGGTTTAAAATACAGCTGACTTGGCACAATGATCTCCCTGATAGTAATGGTCCTACATAAGACAATATTTCAGTTTGCAGGAAAAAGAAAAGAAGTCAAGTATTTTCCATTTTGTAATTCTATTATATTTGCAGTTCTACCATATGTAGATGAATTATTATTATTATTATTATTTTTTAACAAGTTAAAGCATGTGCTGGAAGCTCTCTGGTGTGAGCTTTCTCTCTAGAGAAACAGGAATCCCAGTCTCTGGTATGCTTTTCCTGGCTGTGACTGAAAGGCTGTAATTCACCCCTACTTTTCTTGACCTTTCTGCTTCTTTAATGCTTCTGATATTTTCCCCTCCCTTGCCTCGCTTCCCTCCCCTCCCACACTGCTCTTACAGCATCTCTTTGGAGAGAGAAGATGAATTCAGGAGGGGGACAAAAGAGGACCAAGCACGGGTACCAGAGAACGACCACAGCTTAAGAGCAGCTCACTGACTTCCAAGTTATTACAGAGGGGACATACGTAGCCACACAGATGGGGCACACGATGGCTCATGCATATGCAGCTCCTGCTCAGTGTATGAAGCACACAGGTGCGTGCTTCAGCTTATGGTAAGGAGGACTTGAGCTTGAGGGCTCTTGTTTTTTATTCCCTGCTGTGCCCTAACACGTGCCCACGACAAGCACGGTGAGTGCTGACTTCTTGTGCTTGAAAGGAGAAAGGACAAAAATACCGATGGCCACTTGTGGGGTGCTGCAAAGCTACCAGACCACATGGCATACACAGCCAGAAGACTACGGTTGGAAGATGACATTGAGGGGAAGGTGACAAACTCCAGAGTAGAGAAAATAAAGGATAAAATTTAGAAGGAGAGAGGGAGTTGAGCATGGAATTCAGCTAAGCAAAGCCCTCTCTGAGGCAGTTGGTGGGGTGAGCAGGACAGCAAATCGAGAGGTTAATAGAGATGGCTCAAGGTGTTGGCTACGTGAGAAGAGAAAGTCAATTTGTTGACAGAAGTAGCTACCAAGACCTGGAAAAGCAGGAAAATAGTGAGAGAATCTCTGGTTTGTGCCTCATGGCTTCAGCCACAGGGCAGCAGGAAAGGAAAACGGATATCAGGAGGATCAGGATATCAGGGGGAAGTTCCCTACCAAGAGAGTGGTGAGGTGCTGGCACAGGCTGCCCAGAGAGGCTGTGATTCCTCGTCACTGGAGCTGTTCGAGGCCAGGTTGGATGGGGCCCTGAGCAGCCTGGTCTAGTATTAGATGTGGAGGTTAGTGGCCCTGCATGCAGCAGAGGGGTTGGAGCTTGAAACTTGAGGCCCCTTCAAACCTACGCCATTTTATGATGAAAAGGTGGTAAATCCAGGATGACTGCAAAGGGGAAGTTATGCAAACTAAAAAGCAGAAAAATAACAGGAAATGCAAGCCATGTTTATTACCAGACTACGCAGGAAAGAACTCTGTAGCACGTAATATAACCACGATCAGAGAATAACCGTGGAAAGGAACTTCAAGCCTTACTTGGCTTGAAGGTCAGGTCAAGGCCAAAGAGTAAAACCAGAATACAAGAGGGGAGAAACGGCACTCTGGAAACCAAGAGAAAGTTGGGAGGGAAATTGATGCCCATCGGCAAAGTTACACAACAAAACTGAGAGAGAAGGGGAACCAAGCGTGGTGCTGAGAAGAAGGAGAAAGGGGATGCAGAGAGAAAGGAGCAGAATGAGGAACTGAACAGAGCAGGACCACGAGAGAGACAGATGCTTGCCGACATCTGCATGCAGCACAAACCTCAGCCTGTGCCAGAGAAATATTTCATTGTTCCGGAAGAGAGAATTTATTCTGGTACCTGGTATTATTTCCTTCCCCTCTGAATAAAGAACAGAAGCACTTTTAAATAGGGTTTAAATCCAGTTATATAAATATTAACACTTTTACTACTAAGTGGCCTTAAGCCAACGGTAAAACTATACACCAAAAAAAATAAATAAAATGTGTGATTATCTGACATTTGATAAGGATATCAGAGATTGCCAAGTTTTTGAAACGACTTTGTGTCATTAAGTAATGATCCTTTCCAACTCAATGAAGAGTTGACACTAGATGAGGGCACTAATTAGCACTGCCTTCTCTGAAGGCACCTTAGAGAACTGGCTGCGGGTACATGTACTGACCAACCTGGCCACAGGCTCCAATAACACGCTGCAGGTGCCCAGACAAACCCAGCCAGGCTCCTGCTTTTAGTTACCACCCATCTGCAGCATCCCTGCATCGTCCCAGAACCTCAAAGAAGAGAGCAGAACCCAAAGCAAACTGCCATGGCAGCAAATTCTGACTGCAAGTCTATGGGAGCAAGAGCAAAAATCCATCTTTCTTAGCTTCTGGGAAAATAAAAAAGCTAAATATAGCAAAAGAAAAAGAAAAAAAAAAAGAACGAAGATGCGCATATAAGAATAGTGCAGAAAAGCCTTGTCATAAAAACTTCTTCTCTTAGCGAGAATTCTTTTCTTAATAATATATGTGGTTTAGATGAAAAGGCTCTCAACGTGCCCCCAAATATCCCTCTTCATCTGCTCAGCAAGCCCCAGCCTCTCCATACGTACGCTCACCAAACAGGAGAAGCGCGAAGTGCTTTGCCCACAGGGAGCAGGGCTAAAGCTCCAAGTCAGAACCCCTGGCTCCTGCATTGTGTTTCCCTGTCACACTGCTCTGCTCTGCTAGCAGCTGAGTATAATGCACTAAAATCCTAATCTCTAAAGCACTGTGTGCCAGTGCTTCGGAGATCAGCGTTTCAGTCGATTTTACTTTGCTGCTGCCACTGCACACAAGAGAGTGGCACAGCAGGGGAAAAGCAGCACAATATGCAGAGCTGGAGAGCCACGCTCAGCTGGGGAGGGTGGGGGGCAAGAGCATGGTAATGCAATATAAAAGGGAGAAAAAAGGATAAAAAAAGGAAAAAAGGGAAAAAGGACTGTCGTGCATGAATAGGAACATTGGGCCTTCTCCTTCCCAGAAACCCAAACAGCAGGATGTCTCCAGCCACAATAAATCCACTGTTTCCTGAGTGAGGATTTGAGTGACTTGCAAAAATTCTCTATCTTCCCTTCAAAAGGGAAAGATAAGGAAATCTCCATGCAACCCTACTGTGCATCTGAGTATCTGTGAATATTTTAAGATGAATTCCCTCCTGCCTCTACCATGTGCTTTAAAATTAAAACAAAATGATACTGCAGAGGCTGGAAGAGCTGCAATCCGACCTCTTAATATTTGAGTGCGTGCTACACTAACCCCTAGAACGGATCTGGCATGGTGCACAGAGGCACGAGCGCTCATCTGACTGAGCAGAGCACTTGCAAGTTCAAGGCATGATGGTCACAAACAAAAAAATAACCTCCCCCCAAAAAAAACCCAAACGCTAACAGGATCAAAAATAACTGGGCGGTAATTTTCATAGTACAGAGTTCACTGAATGTCAACTATTGGTAACTGGTCGCAGCAAAGCTACATCAAGTCAGAAGAGCAGTATGATTTAAGGAAGCACCCCGACCTGTCTACTTTGACAGCATCTTAATATGTTTGCTAAACTGGCCAACAAAATCTACTTCACGGTACCTGTGTCAGGCTCGAGTACCGTTACATAGGATTAGTGTTATATACTGATAATGCTCTTTGGAGTGAAAGCTGATTGAACTTTCCCCTTTAAGAGTGTTTAGACTAAAGTCTAGTGGTCTGCTGACCCACACGCTGGGTTTGCTCATGCTTCTCCCACTGCAGACACTCAGAAAGCATTTTGGTCTCCTGAGACTCTTCTGTAAATTCCTCCTCATCCTCACTCATCTGTCATGTTGGGAGGGAGATGCTTACTCACCATCCTCACCCCAGAAACCATTGATCTGGAAGTCACTGTGTATATTCTGTATTTTAGCTGACATCCCTTCTGAGAAGCAATGCAGAAGGTGAAGCTCACATTACCTTTTATATTTGGGTGTTTTGACCGAAGTGCTCTTGCAGATTTAGTGGCTGTGGTTTAATACATTATTGCCCTGCCCTTCTACAAAGGTTACCACGCTCAGATCAACGGCAGCTGAATGGGACATGTCTCTGCCTTTATGGCTACAACATCTGAAAAACACTGCAGCAAGATGCATCAGAACCCATCTGCCCAGTTGGGAACTAAAATTTTCTGGAAGGAAGTCTGCTTATGAGGTTCCTACCTCCCCTCAACCTCTGTATGTTGTTCCCATCCTTGCACATCATTGTGCTGTCCCTTGGGTTGAGCTGCTGAAACCGCCCTTGGAGTCATCCTGGAAAGCAGTGAACTGAGCCAGGTAGAGAAAACCTCTTCCACCCTCACTATACTGAAGGATTATTTTTAGCCCAGAGCACTCGATAATCTGGTTCATGGCATGTCCCTCAAACTACAGCATCAGCACAACTGAAAAGGCAGTCTGCTTTGGCTGCAGGGAGAAGGAATACACAGGGAAAAAAAAAAAGTGGAAGTATTTAAGCATCGCTGCTGCCAGTGCTTTTGGATTGCAAAACTGTGGTTTGACTAGTGCCCGTGAACAGCTAAATAATCCATAATCCACTGTCAAATAATACTCTAAATAATCTCATACCAGATTGCAGAAGTTTCCTTGCTGCGCTCCATGGTTTTGAGATCACAGACTGCAAGAGCAAAACAAGATGACCTTATAGGGAAAGAATTAGCCAGATATCTTACGCTGAAGGACACGGATTTACATTGGAAGGATTCTCACACATGGCATAAATGTCAGACCCTCCTCACACCCCCCCACACCCCGCATGAAATCACTGCAAAACAAAACAAAACGCAAAACCTGAAAGAAGAGACGAAGTTCAAAGTAGAACCAGACCAAACCAAAAGTAAATAAAAACGTTTTACCTGACTCCCTTGGGCACTGAACGGCAGGCCTCGTAGTAATGAGAGTGAGAAATGAAATTTTAAAATGAATGCAAGTGGGAGAAACTGCAGAGAAAATTGAGACAGAGTTTCACTGTTATTTATCCCAGACAAAGTACACACGCTCGGCTGTGAGCAATACACGGCATGGCAGCAGCACCAGGATGGAGCTCTGATACAACTAATCTTCCTTCGCTATTCCCTTCTGTACTTTTGAGGAGGAAAGGGAAGAGAAAGCAATTTAGTGTAGTGATGCAACTTGTTTACTTCTCCCTACTGCTCAGATCCACTGGCTGAAATGGATCTTAGGAGGCGCACGAGGGAAGGAAAGAGGGAGAATTACAGTTTTGTCTTCTTTCCACTCCTGTAAGACGGACCTCCAAACTATGCCACTGCCTCCTGCTTCATGCAAGCACTATCCTTATGGCCAACAGCACGCCTGCAAAGTTATGCGGCTTACCAAGGACTTACTATACTTGAACTAGTTGAACTCTAGCTCACCTTAGCTCAATGGAAATGCTCAAAGAAGCAGTTTAGATGGCAGATCTAATAGGGTACCATGTGCCTGGCCCAATTTACCGCTGCAAAAAGCCAGCTCACTCCACTGCTGGGTCCCCAACCCCTTCTGCTGAGCTAGGAGAGCTCAAGTACTCAGTGGTTTGAATTGCAGCACCCTCACCATTTGTGGCTGGGGAAACGAAGCAGGCAAGCGTGTCACACCACAGTCCCAGCTCAGATCTCCTGGACTGCACAGGAAGAAGAAGATCAAGGAGGGGAACATTTATTAACAAATACAGGCTCATTTCTCCTACCACTCTTAAAAGCCGTTCCCTTGTCCCTCATGAAAATACAGCCTAAATGGTATTACAAAGGCAGCAACAGTCACTTAGCTTAAGAAAACAACAGAACATACCTAGTTGCAGACTTCTTCCCTCTTTATAACCCCTCATTAGAGTTGCTACATCAACATTTACATGATAGAGCCCTTCTTATTAGATGCAAACTGTTCTTAAAATACATTAACAACTGTCACCTACATGCTCAGTGGCTCTTTGTAGTTAGCCTAACGCTTCAGAACCTGTTAAAATCACACATAAAAGTTACAGTAGTCTAACACTCAGGAACTAAGAGTCTTTTAAAGGTTTAATTCAACCACTAATGGATTTTCTCCCAAGTTAGGAAACATTTATATATCACTGATTTACTGCAGGTGTGGTAACTGAATTTAGACTTACCAGCTGCAAGCAAATCAAGGAAAAGGCTCCATAAATCAGTTTAAGGCACTGTAGGCTTCGTGGCACTTGGACTGAGACAGAATTTCCCCACACAAGCACACAAAACAAATGGGAGTTTATAATTTCCTCTGTCACAGCTCATAACTTTTAAAGGTTAGAAATCAAAGCACCACTAGAATGGAATTTCATACATTTGAATGGGACGGACATAAGGCATCCCAGAAAATGATTTATATCGCATCCTTCCTTCACAGGATGAAGGAACGAAGCCTGCAATGGTTATGACAAAGGCACTGACTAATTGCATTATTTGGTAACTAAGGTCTCCTGGAATTTCTCCGGATAGATCAAGATTTCTGACTTTCTCTTTGTTTTACAGAAACTGCTCGCCAACAACTACTCTGCTTTTTCAAACAAATCTGCAATACACGCTGTGTTTAGCTTCCCCCCCCCCCTCCCCCCTTCCCAAACAAGTTGCCCTGGCTCACAGTCAGACATTGTAAGACAAGAAGCCACAGTGACTTTATCCAAGAAATATGAGGTGGCAGAGATCCAGGACGCCCAGCACTCAAGGTGAAAGAACAGCATAGAGAAAGATTCTCAAATTAATTGTCAATTACAGAAGACTGCTGGAGTGAATACTAGATGTATGCATGGGATAATGTACCCGGGCTCCCGCACAACTGAGCAGTGAAGAGTGCAGAAGCAATTACTGTTTTTAAAAAGAATGAGATATCATCACTGGAAAAGGATATAAAAAGAAGGAGCACGTTTAAGTGTCTCCATACACCAAACAGATGACAGTCTTCTAGAAGAAGGAGGGTCAAAGGACCTGACTGAAGGACCTACCTGTAAAGGAGGCACAAGAAATGAATGGCTCGCACTTTTTTCAGCGTGCGGCAGGAGGCACAAAATGCGCTAAGAAATCATGTCCTGTTTCGTGTAACAGCAAAGTCATCAGGTAGCAAAGACTTCGTCTCTGACATAGGTGGCTGACAAAGAGCCCGGGAGCGCTCCATACTCAGCTGTCAGCAGTTCTCAGGAAATGTTGCACAAACTCTGGATTCCTCCTCAATAAGCACCAGTGAAATGCTCCTTGGCTTGGGAGACTCGTGGATGACACAGCAAATTCGCTTTTTTGGTCGGCATTCTCCACATACCTTCGTCCTAGCTCCCACTGGCATGCCACGGGAGCATGGAAAGAGCTAGAGATTAAAGTTGGCGCAGCAGCTGCTCCTCCTAGCTCTTTGAATAGAGGGAAAACAGCTTTTGCCCAATGCATGGGGAGTGATATCATCAAGTTAGCAAGCCAAGAACAGAAGGGATACATCAGAAAGGAAACAGGAACAAGAGCTTCTCCTTACAAAGCAAACAGTCGCCCTTTTTTAGAGCAAAATCTTTGCGTAAAAAGCTCTCACAAAGTACCTCATGGGAGCTTCAGACCATTTTCAAGAGCTGGAAGAAAAACAGTCCTAGGGTTAAAGTGGTAACCCAGATCTGGAGAGACACACTTCAGTTCTTTGCTCTGCCAAGCGTTCTTGCATGACCTTAGGCAAAAGCACTGAAGCTGTAGATAGTGGATACCTTGGCTTCAAAAGCAAAGCTGGCCTAAGAAGTTCTTGCCTTCCCTCCACCTGCCACGCGCTGCCTCCACACCTGCACGGCCCTGGCAGCCCACAGGCACCGTGCTGTAAATCAACCTGCTGAGCAGAAAGATGTTAAAAGCAGGTTTTTTGTTGTGTTTTTCATAGACAAGGGACTAACGTTGCATCGGATCGCTTCAGCGATCCAATCTCAACCAGTCAGAGCAGCAAAAGCAAAGGAGAAGAGAGGTGGCTAGAAAAGCCTGCGGCGGCACGAGGTCTGGATGAGCAGATGAAAAGAAGGCTGGGAAGACAGGAATCTGCTGCAGCCAGCACCGCTGCTGAACGCAATGTGCTGTGTGACCACCTACCTCACCACATCCCAGCCACCATCTCCCAGCCGGGGCCAGCAGCCGTGCCCCAAGCCTGCTGCACAGATAAATGGGAGCACAGGCCCAAGGCACCTCAGGTGACCGGGGCCATAGGGAGGCCAACAACAGAAAGCAGCAGCCAGTCTCATTTCAGTAAGCCCCGGTTTTCAAAGCTGACATGCAAATCTCTGCTTACCCTACATAATATGAACATTCTCCTACAAACCTCGGCGCCTGATTAACTCGGTGCTGCACTTGCCAGCGCTATCTGAATGAGCCTGTGAGCCCAATTAGCAGCAGATGCAGTGCTAACATTCCTCACCTGCTGTGCTTACCAGTCCTCAGATCAGGAAGGGAAGGGAATATATCAAAGACTTGTGGAGGGAAGGAAGCTTAGAAAAGGGCTCAGAAAGGATGAGGGAAATAGATGTCTGCAACTGTTCCTCAGGCAAGGAAGCAGAGCCCTATACAAAAGGGAAAACATACAAGCCTAGGGAAAACACTGCTACAGATCATGAAAAACATTTACAGGGCTGATCCGGCACCCTGGCAACACACCCCAGGAGCAAGGGACTCGAGGGCCTCCCAGCCTCGCCTGCATCCCCCAGAGCTCCTCTTCGCATGCACTGGCACAGCAGCAAAGGCACCTCACTCATCCGTCTTTTCCACGAGTTCTCCTTGACTTTCACTGCTTTTTTTTTTTTTAGTGCTTTGACTAAGAAGAAAGGAGACTCTCGGGCCTCCAGCTGCAGCACCAGCACAGCCCTGACAGGTGCCACTTCACCGAACTTTCCTGAGCTCCCAAATTCTGCAGCTGCCTCTCAGTTTTACCTGAACGTCTACACGCGTGAACTGAGCATCCACCCATCAAACCGTCTGCCAGCTTTTTCACTGCAAACTGTTGGCGTAGCTTTTACCAATAAGGAGAAAAGAAAACGTGCGTGCCAATGCAGATTTTCAGTCAGAGGAGCAAGGAACCTGCCTCTGGATGGAGGTCCTAAAATAGGGTTAAGGAATGGATAGATGCGAATCCCCGGAGCTTTGGACTGGTGAGAAAACAGAAGAGGAGGCTTAATGCTATGCTTAACGTTGCATTTAATACTATAATTTTCTATCTTGCTATGTATGTTGGCTGTTCACATCTCATTCCAAGATGCCCGTATCTCTATGTGTTGGGCAAGGGGAATCTAGACACGCCATACAAAATGGTGGCCAATTTCATAGCCACGTTTTTAAACCTCAACTGTCCCAGCACTGAAAGGAAGATCATTATTTTCTTTTTTTTCCAGTAGCAGCCACATATTTGGTGAGCCTTTTCTGTTGTTGTCATGTTCAAAATCGTGACCTTGGCTGTTGGTTACAGATATAATGGAAATGCTTCGGAACATCGCTTTTATTCAAAGCATACTCAAACAAGCCTTCTAAAATCCCAAGACCGTTTCTGCATAATTTTACAGGTGTCTGGATGTGAAACGTGGCCTCTAACAACTGCTCACCAGTCCCCAGGTGCAGCCCACAAATTACCCACTGGTTGACAGCAGCCTCAGTGGAGAAGCATCACCCAGTCTGAGCCAACTGGATTGTGCAACACAGAAATGCTTTCTGGATTTTCTGACAGTAGTTTGCATTTAAAGTCTCGTGGCCTCCATAATATGTCACAAAAGGCCAACGTTTCCAAACAACGCTCCTGACAGTAACACAATTAAATAGATGGTTTTGCTTCCTACAGACACGTTCCCTTATCTGTGAAATGGGAACGATGATGTGCTTTCAAAGAGTGGAAATTAATGTCTCTTTCACTGAGCTTTACATCTGTATTTGCCTTTCGAGCGTTTACTCCCAAAATGACTGGTACAGGCTGACACAGAGAACTGCAAGAGAACTGCTGGCATGGTGCTGCACTCACAACTGTGCCTGAATTCCACCCTTGCAGGTCAGGTACACAGAGCAGAGAGAGAAACACAGATGCAAAAGACCTGCATACAAAGAGCGGAAAAGCTTTTTTTAGCTAGTGTGATTTCGGATAGGTTTTTTAAATGACTCTTCCAATCTAGCAGTTCAAAGCACAGGGACGATTGAAATCATGCAAGGATTCTAATCTCAACTGAAAAAAAAGAAGTCTGTCCTTTCTACTGAAAACAAAGGAGAACAGCCAAAGTAGCAGCCTGCTCTTCAGCTCTCTTTAACACGTATCATACAGCAGTGCACTGCAGGTCCATCCCGGGTCTTCTAGGGGACCTCCGGTCAGCTCCTGGATATCACAGGAACTTTGAGACCCAGCAATGCCCACGATGGCTTCTTCTCCTTCCCTATGCATGCTGTATTTTGGTTTCTAGTCTTCATGTTCTCCCAGAGTATGTACATTTAGCAGCTCGTGGCATGGAGTGAGGGATACAGAGCAGACATTTACGGGCATCTCCGGACTGCATCTGTCAGACAGCTGCCTGCCCTTGCAGAGAACTGGATCTACACGGTGCCTTGTGATCTTACATTTCTTGACACACCTGTCATGTACCTGAGAAGTCAGTCATTTTTTAAAATCCCATCCACCAAGTACCATTTCATTTTTACGGCATGACAAGCTGCATAAGCATCTGTGAAGTGAATTCTCTCCAGCTGAGAGCAGTTATCATCATTGTACCATGCATCCATCCTAGACCATTAGTCTTAGCTGGAAGAGAAGGAGATGCAATTTCAAAAGACATAAGTAGGATAGCAGTCCTTGGTAGGAGTCCCAGCCAACTCACTCTTTTTGGTCATTTTGTTTGACCCACCATCATGATTCCATTTATCCAATACCATTTGCGTTGTTACAAGAAAAGTCCGGGTCTCAAGCATGACTACTGGAAAAAAAGCAAAGTTCACAGATCGGGTATTCAAACTGCATGAAACAAACATATACATTCTATAAAACACTGAATGCTCAGATTAAGTTCCATAAAAATCTCACTCAGGAGAAGCAATCACAGTGGTCCAAAGCTTATAGTGTGATGAAGAATTCTGTGTTAAAAGGAATTCGGGTCATGAAAGTCTGAGGAGGAAAATCTTATTTCCTAGGGTCTACCCTCTGCTGCTTTTAATTCAAAAGCACACAAGTGCTTTTGGTACTCTCCTAAAAAGGTCTTTTCAATACTGATCCTCCCCGTCCCTCCCATACTTCTTCAGAGTGTAAAGGTGCTGCCCTTCTGACTGTCCAGCATGCCCCATGGATTAGTCTATTAGGTAGGTAGTGTCCTACCTGACCAAACACACACATTCTGACCTCCCAAGTACAGCTGCAGCTTTGACAGATGAAAATCACAGCTCAAATCCCTCTTTTCATGAGTAAATACTGAGTGACTTTTCTTTTTCTTCTTTGTGTTGCAGGGATTGTATTGCAGAGATGTTACACGTAACTAAAACCACTTCTGCTGGCCAACAAGAGGCAGTTCTCACTGGGTAACATCTCAAACACTCATGGTTTCACTTCATTGGATCTAGAAGGTACAAATACGGATGACTGAAGCAGCCAAAGGAAAGGTCACAGCATCACCACGACACAAAATCGGAACAGAACAGCAGCGAGTTTCACTTAATAGCAAATTAAAGCCTGTTTGTGGTGAATCACACTTGCCTGTTCTTACCTCTAGGGACTGCCAGGAGGACTGGGTTGTCAGGCGCTCTGAAAGCATGAAGTGTGATATTATTTGACAAAACCAAAAGGTGTAAATAATGTATGTATATTCCTCTACCTTCAGAGAAAGAGTTAGTGTATTATGAAGTATAAATAAATAATAAAGACACGAAGTCAAGAGCACCCAAAATATATGAAGAACATATCTGAGCTGCGACTTTGCGTCAGCCATTTGGGATTTTAGACACAATTTGGGGTTTTCTGTTCTGGGAAAATAAAAGAGAATGAGCTCTAAAGAGAAATGAAACAACTGAAAGATTCATTTGCGCTTGGCTTGTTTTATTATTATTTTTAAATCAGAAGGGAAAAAAAAGACCCCATTACTGCACAGAAATGAAAGATTCACTTCAGATATTCGCTGACAATTGTAAGACTGCACTTTATAGCTTTCTTTCATGATCAGCCGTACAATAAAGCACCCAGTGCTGGACTTCCACTGCAAACCTTTCAAAACATCCAAGTACGTGTGAACAGTCTGCACAGGGTATCACTGTGACAGTCCCGAAACGTCCTTCAGCGTTACCCAAAGATTGAGAAAGATGCTTGTTCTGAGATACGTTAAAAAGAAGCAAAAAATGTGATATTACTTCAAATTAAAATGAAGCGATTTTATTTTATGCTTCATACGCTCTCCAATCCCACTAAGTGTAATTATAGATATCCGTCTACTTACAAATCTCTCTGTACAAAGGAAAAAGGATAACAATTTTTAGCTGTCCAAATTACAAGAGACTGTAATATACAAAAGCAATAAACACGGGTTCTGCCAGCAATCAGATAACACTTATTGTAAACAATAGCTTCTGCGATTTATTTGAAACAGGTTCAGCTGCTACAACTTAAAATTTGGTTATTCTTGTTTTCGTGCTGGATTTCCAGCAGGTGGTGAGCACATGATAGAAGTGTTCAACCACAAGAGATTTCGAAAAGGAGCCTGTATTTCATTGCATATAAAGTATAACAAAGATTTGTTTTGTAAAATCACTTTTCCATCTCCCAGTGGTCTCAATGAGTTTGTAGTGGCTACTTCTGAAACTTTCTCATTTTGCCTTCTCAGCTCTCCCAGCTTCAAGCACAGCTTGATGCCACGAGCTGACCAGCATTCAGAAGCGACTCCAAACCTCACCCGTTCTGTGTGCACATTTTATTGCTGTTGTTTGTTTTGTTTGCTTTACGTAAATAAGACATGGTACAACTCACCGAAGGAAGTGTTAACTCCAGGTATGTTAACTCCAATAAAGATGGACAGAGTTTCTTGCAGTGGTATGATTTATTATAGCTCTGGGAACCATGCAAGAGCTCCACAGAAGTCTTAATATCTTGCTTTTATGTTTGATCTTTGCTTTGCATATCACGCTATGAAAATGCCCCACAACACAGCTGGCAAGGGTACTGCATCACAGAATAATAGTCATCCCAGCATGTCTCTGGTTAACAAGTGGGAAAGTACCTGCAGTGAGGATGCACTTTCAAGGCTGGGTGGGACAGGGCAGTCTGTCTACAGATCCCACCTCTCTAGAGAGAGAAAAGATCCACTTTTCTCCAGGCACATGGATTCTCCCACCCCTCCTCACTCCCAGCATCCCCTGTGTGGCCTTCATTACCCATCTCAGGGAGACCAGATCCAGCAGGTCCTTTCCATGAAGACCGGGAATGTTTCGACATGAACATCAGTGGTCAAGGATTCCACAGTGATGAAGCCACAAAAAGTGTACTGCATTCTAATGTTATCTCTCTCCCTCCAGGTATACACCACTTTGAGTTGTGAGATACTTAGGGTTTGTACTTTGTTTATCCTCCTCAAGCAGATTAGCAAGAAAATGGCAGGTTAACAGAACATTAAGGCTGCAAATTTAAATGAACTAGCTAGGAAAAACAAGGCTGTAATTCTCATAACCGCTGTACGTCAGCCATCTTGCACGTATGCAGAATTCGATATCGTTGTAGAGGCTGAGAAATTTATGTCGCAGTATACCTGTAATATGACAGAGTTGCATTTATTGCAGGAACTTTTAATTTCCCAACGTCTACATTAAATTCCCAATATAGTTTTGCACTAGCTGTCTTCTGTTGGCGCTGGGGTTTTTCAAACACTCATTTCCCATGCTCTAAAGATAAATGAATGAAGTGCTGTTTGAATACTGAAATAAATGCAGACGACTTTCACCAATTTCTACATACAATCTGCAGACTAAATATATCAATCCATCTCACCCCTATACCTTTAAAATCAATTACTGGAATAACCATATTTAGCGTACAGAACCCAACAGCACACTTAATTGGAGCCCAGCACATTAGACGTTTAGAGAAATCTTATGTACGTGTGACTAGAATTTCAACAACAGAGTTGCTACAGAAAGCTCACTTATAGCAAAAGAGAGTGAATGTTTGGAGTGGGGAGAAGCGGCCTAGTGAGCCTCAATAACCCGCACCAAGAATTTGTTGGTGCTGTGTTAGCCTTCCCCAAACCCTTCCCCAAACCCCTCCTCATCACAGTGACTAATACAGCTCCACCTGACAAGTTTTTTTTCCACCACTGAGTTAATAAAAGCTCATTGCCAAGCACACAGCAGCAGCTGTCCCAGCCGAGCCACCTACGCCTGCTCGAGGAGCGATGCTTGCGCTGACCATCGCGTCAATGTGCGAGAACACAGCCTCTTTCCGTCTGATGCATCTAGAGAGGAATTTCTATTCGGATTAAACCTCTAGACCCTCCTGCCAATGGCCAGCAATATTCAGTTTGAAATACTATTTTGATTTTATTTTTTTTTTGTAGCAACAACAACAACAACAAAAGCAGGCTCTCTTCAGCAAGACATCAAACGCGGATGCGCTTACTCAGTGCACAGCGTGTTTAGCCCGGTTTCTTTGAGCAAAGGGAAGAAAGTCCAGCCTGCTGTTGGATTCAATTGGCTGAGTGTGGGGCAGCATGGCCAGCCCAAGGCAGCAGATCTACTCACGTTTGCATGTGTTTCAGGGAAGGAAAGATGCACTGGAAGTGGGATCGAGGACAAACAAGACCTCAGCTGATGTAACCCAGCAGCCATCTTTAACGTTTTGTCCTTCCAAAACCAGGACAGAAGAACAAGCCTACTTAAAACTAGTCCCTCGCCTGTAAGCTGCAAGCTCATCCATACAGCAAGAAATAGATGACTGTCTCACCTCTACACCGGGAGAGCATACTTCAGCAATGACACGGGCATTTTTATTTTTGCAGCCACAAGACACAGAGCAGATCCCAAATGCCACTGATGTTGCCGCATTTGCTCACAGCTCAGCCCATGTTCAACAGAGGCTGACCCTGCAAACCAGCGGCTGCGGCTCACTGCAGCAGACATGCTGCATACTTTCCCAGCTGAAAGTTTAGAAATCTCATAAGAACGATAGCCAAAGTGGGTGCTGACGAATGGCAACCTGGGTCACCTTCTCCTTGCCAAACAACGCCGACACCTGGCCAGAATCCAGGAAAGCACACAATTCCCAGCAGATGGCTACATCTGCATTTAACCGTGTGAGCTGTAAAAGAATTCCACTTCTGATTGCTTACGTGCATTACGTGGTCTGGCCTGCTGTGTCCATTCTGTGATTCTGTTTGTTGGGATTTTTTTGGTTTTGTAGGGTTTTCGGGGGGGGGGGAGGGCGGGCAGAGGTATTGGCTGGGTTTTTTTCCCCACTTTATTTAATCTATTTCAAGGTAGCCAGCGCAGTACATGCTTAGCTTCCCCCCTGCAGCATTTATTTAGCTTTCAGTTACCTCAGACCAAAATTACTTCACCTGGTTTATATATTACAGTCCAGTACACTGCAGACAGAATTACTCCAACAGTACTATGTAAATCAAACCCACATGTTAAATAAAACAGTAACACACTGCAACGTGTATCTGTCCATAATCATTCAGCTACCGGCGTCAACCCCATATTTACCATGTGAATAGGAAGACTCCCTCTAAGCGACAGAATCTTAATTCTTCCTCCCCAAATGCAAACACATGCATTAAGGAAACACTTCAAACATCAATATCTTTTTCTCCTAAGGCACGCTTCTTGTCTGTAATTAGTTTCCATTGGTCAGGTGGTTTTGCTTCCATGTCTCGGGCTACAGTAATGTTTTAAGTGATGCTCTGTGATTCATCCCACACCGTCTAATATGATATTTTTTCTCCTTCACCCGGAATAAGAAGGAATGGAGAGAAAGAAGAAGGTAGGAAAGAAAAAATTGCCTGCAATCGTATTGTTACACTGTGCACAGTTTATGGCTGGCACACATCCAGTTTGCAGTTGCGATAAGAAATGTGTAATCCTATTATACGGAGAGGAGTCAGAATGTACAAATAGGTCCTGGAAATAGGAACTTCTCCTGTAAGATTATTCTTTTTGCCATAATAGTTCTGCAAGTAGGTCTAGACAGTAGCTCTTCACTATTCTCCCCACTGCAAATGGGAAGCCAGCCATCAGAACAATGAACCACACGTGAGCCGGGATTTTTGCACTAGACAAGAGGCAGCGCTGTACAGTTACTTACAAGAGGAACGTTAATTAGAATGATGGCTACAAGTCTTGGTACGTCAAGTGTGCATTGCGTTGTGTGAAAAGATCCCAGCCTGCCCTAACGCTACCGCACTCTGCGAGGCTGTCAAATCCCACACACCAAGCAGTTTATAGGGAACACAAACTGCCATGCTTCTCATGGCATTTTGTAGTGCAGTCTCTTTAATAAGACAATACAGAAACCACCTCCCCCAAGTGCAGAGCTATAAGGCTCCTGAAAAGCATGTTCTTGCACTGGAAGCATAAAACCAAGCATCGCCTGCAATGTAAGTCAACTCTCCTGTGGAGTTTAATTCCTGTGTAATTCCGACGTGGTTACCTGTTTTTTCTCATTCCCTTCACACGACGACACTGCATGATAATGGGTTTGATGAAAGTAAAAAAAATTGGCTATGAATTCCCTGGCTTCCCACATGTGTAATGCTTTTGACATAAGCCTGGTTAAAATAAAGGACAGTGCTGTCTTCAAAGGCAGACATTGTTTGCAAAGGGACCATGAGATCCATGCCAGAAGTGGCTGCATTCCTATGGGAACAAAGTCACCACTTCACCTTACTCCCGTCTGATCAAACCACCAAGTTCCTCGCAGTAAAGGGCTCTCGAAGTGCAAAGTATTAAGAAAGGGCTTTTTCCTAGCACTAAGAATAAACAATTAAAAAACAGCCACAAGCGTGAAGGCAGGAGTAAAGGATGTGGTCATATGGCTGCAATGTACATACAAGCACCGTAAACTAGCTCAAGCAGCAGCGAGTATGCGAGTTTATTACAAACCCCATCAGAGTGTGGCTGGATTATTACTGGCACTTGAATTGGCTGATTTGGTGTATTTGCATATACCAAGCTAGATTGAGTATATTTGCATGAAACTGCAGTTACTCCTGTGAGTACAATGTAGGCATTCTCAATAACTACCAACAAAAGCATTTAGCATCCTGTCTTCCAACTTGCTGCAGCAGCAGAGAGTTTACAGGTAGGAAATTTAATTCTCTTTGGGGTACAAAAGGGAATCGGAGATGAGAAAAGGGAAAAAAAAAAAAAAAAGGCAAAATAAATAGTTCTATTACAGTTTTACATTTATAGTTATACAAAGGCAGTGACTAAATGGTGTCCTAGGTCAGAGGAATACATGCACATTTCCATTAAGCTCAGCAGGAGGATGAGTGCAGACACCAGAATTTAAACCTGCTACTCGTAAATAACTAAGGTGTGTTGTTTTCTTAACCTTAAATAGCACTCTCCCATTAAGAGTGCTGAGTTCTGGCTTTTTCCAGCTGCTATGCAGTCCGAGCATCAGGCAGCACAGAGGCTGAGGGCAGCCTGCTCTGAGCAGGGGTCGGTTGAGACCTTCTCCAGAGGTGCCTTCCAACCTCAGCAATTCTGTGAGCCTGGGATAATTAAATAATATTTATTTCTCACAAAGAGGTTGGATGTCACAAATTCTGAGTGTAAAATAACAGTGAGGCAATCAGATTAAAGAGATTCTGTTGAGTTAGAGTGGGCAGTAACACATGTACCGCAATCCAATTAGTGAAGAAGCTTTTCCACGTTGTTAAAGTGCCTTGTGCACTGAACTACCTTCACCTGACCTGACAAGCAACGAATCATCTGCTGTAGCTGGACTCTTGCAGATTAATTAATAAAAAAAAAAAACACAACAGATGAAAGAGATGGAAGGGAACTGCACACAAAAAAAAAATGCTTAATTTTCCTACTGATATGAACATAGCACCTTGATGCGAACCTAATAACCTGCAAAATCCTCCAGCAAGAGGAGAAACATGAGTAATTCGAAGTATTGAAAGAAGACAAAACCAATTGGAGATCTTGAGTCTTGCTAAAAACGACACAGATTCTCTACTTCATTTGTGAGTTTTAGGAGTTAGCTGGTTGTTTTTTTCCCCCTCACAACAACGTAGCATTGTTTTTTTCCAAGAAACGTGCAGCCATTTGTTAATCCATGTGTCACTTTAGGGATGGTTTTGGAAGATCCAAAAGACTGGAAGATGTGGGAAGGACCAGTTGCCAACAACACAGCGCTGCTACCTCCTGCTACTCAGCACTGGGTGTCCATTGTGTGAATGACCTGAGAATTTTGCTTGGAAGGAATGCAGTGGCACTATGACCTGGTAGAGTCTTTGACGCCATACTCAAATGCCAAGTTGCAGAGTCAAGATGTCCTCTACATATTTATGCAACAAGCAAACATCTCCAGTGCACAGCCCTGGCACTGGCATGCAGCTAACACTGCAATTAAAGTGCATGGTTTTCAGAAAAGCAGGATCCTCTAGCTTTCTTTTACTTTCTCATTTCCATGAATGATCTACTGGAGACCACCACTGTAGCTTTGAGAGACGTCATCCTGGTGAAGAAGGGAAAATACTGTCACCTGGAAGGAGCCTACGGGAGTATTTTTGGATGGGTACCACCCTACTTTGCTAACATTTGCTTTAAAACACTTCTGTCCTTGGTTGGGATACGCAATTACAATTAACAGCCATCGCTTCCGCTGGTTTCTGTGCTGAAATTACATTGCTGTTTTTTGATATCTGGCTAAAGTGCGAGTAACTGGTCTCATTACCAACTCATAGATACAGACAATGCAGTCTTCTCCTTTGCAAAGTCAGCTGAGATAAATCACGCTGCTCTGTGGCCTATGTTTTACATCACAAAATGCATATGGACAAAAATAAATTAGTAGCTGGGGCTACAGCACAGTACACTCATGAGGTGAGATCTTTCCTCATCAACGTCATCTCCTGACAAAGAGGCTGGTAAATTGTTTAGAAATCCTGCTTGTCGTTTTCTTGCCAGCTTAGAAGGGATTCTTGGTACCTGCAACACTGCTTAAGCTGTGTGGGAACAAATACTCCCCCTGTACAATGCCGAATGTAGACCGCAGATCGATTCCCCACGTTGCCCCAAGAGGCACTGGGTAAGCTGAGCCCAGCCAGCTCCTTCCTCCCATAGGGATGCACCCCAGGAACCGACTCCCCTTAGTAGTAGGAGCAGCTTCAAGGGAGGTTTCGGGATATTTTGCATCCCTGGTGTTCATCATACATCAAGAAATGGCAGAAAATGAGACACGTCTAAATGGAGACATTACAATGTCCCTACAACTACAGCAGTTTGCACACCCTCCCCACGGTGCTTAGTTCCCATTCCTGGTATTGCTCACCTTTTCCCACAGCAAACGTGGCTGTTAACAGCACAATGCACCTTTTTCATTTATGTTTCAGAAGAAACAGTTTACTTAAATTTTAGTCTATAAAGAAGACTAGGAAAAAAAAAAATAATAATGTTTGCATAACCACAGGTCATTCAACAAGCTGCATTACACCAGGAAAGCCTGAAGAAAGGCAAAAAGCAATTACATACTCTGACACTGTGTGTGACTTCTTTCTCTTCTGCGATTTGCTTCGTGTCTTATCTCATGTTCTGTAAGCACTTTTTACTGTGTTTTAACTGTATAGAATAGAAAAAGGGAGGGAATAATAATAATAATAATAATAATAATAATAAAAAAAAGCATAAAACAAATAAAAGTGCAGTAATAAATGTGGGGATAGGTAGGTAGTGACTGGTGGAGTGAAAAGAGAATTTGTACTCATCTATGAAGAAGGAACATGCATGAGCTAGGAAAAGCTAAGGACGATCAAAAGGAAAGAAACTGCAGTTAACAGAAGATTTCTTTCTGACCACTTGTGACCTGAGCAATTGTAGTACTAACAACTAACGTTATTCACTGTATAAATACTGGGAGAAAAAGATGATAAAACAAAGGCAGAGAAGCACCGAAAAATAAAATAAATCTTGAGGAGGTACGTTTTTCATGTTCTCATTCCGCTCATAAACAGCAAAAGCATGCAGTCTATTAAAGAGCCAGCTCACGTTCAAATTGCCAATTTTAACAATTCAGTCAAAGAATTAAGTGTGAAGAAATGCAGGGGGGGAACGAGTCTAGCAATTCTCCCTCCCCATCAGTCTACAAACCAAATACACCCCAAATAATAGATCAGTTGTGTTGGTCTCGGTGCTGTTTTCACAAGGCTTGTTGTTTGGGCTAATTTAATGGAAAGATGGTCCAGACGATTATTATCTCGGCAAAAGGAAATCTGTGTAGACAACTGTAAGAGACTGCTATAATCACTGCATCTTATCTCTTAACTGAAGACACATCTAAAGGAAGAGGATAAAAGAGCTCCACTCTGCTAACCATCAAAAAAGTTGGCATCTTCCAACCACGGCCGCAGGCCGTCCAGTCTGCCAGCTTTTGGTAATCAATTCTGTGAACGTGCCCATTTGAGCAGGAAAATATACCATCACAGTATGCTACAAGGACAGCTTAGTCATTGCCTGGGTAATGGAAGTGGCATTATTTTACCACCAAACACCCAGATGGAGCTCAGGCAGTCCGGGCTCCATTCCCAATGCCACCATAAATTGTCTTGGGAAAATGTAGTGCTTGCCTCCATCTAAAAAGACAATGTCATCCCCAGTTGGTAAGGATTATATAATAGCTAAGTAGCATGAAATGAGAGGGTTTTAAGGAGTATATGAAACAGCTCAGGGCTTGAAGTTCAGCTGACTACAGAGCTCTGCTCTCAAGCCAGAAGCAGCAAGACTTCTATGGAAACCTTCCTGAAAGCCACTTTTGGATTAGGAATATTCCTCAAGACTCTGTAGGAACATAAATCAGTGCTGCTGAACTGCACATTTCTATGGTAAGAAGTCTGAACTGAGTTCCATTGGCTGAGAATAAATATTTCCATGAGGAGACACTTCTAAATTAGGGATTTTTTTTTTTAAATCATATTTGTGCATATAGTTTTTATTCTGATTCTACACAGCCACAACTGAATGCTCTTTAGTATTGCACAAGAACATAAACACGACAAACAAATCCAGTCTCTGCCTAGAAGATGAATGTTTTTAATAGAAAAATAAAAACATCAGAAAAAAAAAAAAGGTTAAGTGATTTGAGCAAGCCACTGGCAAAGCTACAAGTGAAGTCAAGTACATGGTTTCACCCGTGGATTTCAGAGTTGGAGGCTAATGACTTAGCCAAAAGACCTCCTTGTGTCTCCTTGGTATCTTCATATCTACATGCACAGTGCAGCCTCACAAATAAACAGATCTGCTGAACTGGAATTGCAATGCTCAGGTTCAGTATCTGAGAGGAAATCTGTTCCAGGAACTAGAAAACCAGACACTGAAACAAGGCTCAGATCTCTTCCTTTTCCAACAGCCTTTGAGGCACATCCCAGATTATGGGAAGTTAGGTATCCAGTCAGATTTCATCGGTCTGCCTCAGCTGCATCTCTGAAAGAGATAACACTCCACTACCCATGGGTTAGATTTTACAGGAGGTACATGTGCAAGTCTAATATGATTGCTCTGGAGGACAACTACTCCGATTGTGGCCATATAAGGTAGAAGCAACATATCTGAAAGCCAAAATAGAAATACAGTCCTTGTAGATTGGTATGGCCATCCTCTCTGCTCGCTTCCAGTTTAGAAGAACACAGAAGTAGAAGAGAGACTACAAAGCAACAGAAGCAGCCATGGGTTGTCTTCACCTCCAGCCGTTCCTCCACCACCACTACCAATTTCAAGTGCTTTCTGTACCTTCTACACACATGCACCCCAGAGGCAGCTGCTACGCTGCTGTTAAGTAAGCATAAGCAATGGGAGAACAGACGTGCTCCTTCCTGAGCTCACCATTCATGCTTGTGAAGTTTCAGAGTTTTCCAGCTCAAACAAACCCTTCAACATGTTGTAATAAAAAACCATCCTCATAGCCAAGGATCTGCCCTGAGCCAGCAGTAATTAAAATTAATCATTCACAATTATTTTCATAGGCATGCTCAAAAAGAGACACGGGCAGCTTGCTGAATCCTCAAAGTTGACAGACCTTGAAATAGGCTGTGGTCAGGTACAGTGCGTTCCTGGGTTTCAAGCAGTTAAAAACATGCTTTGCATATCTATTCACTGCCCTGCTCCCAGCATCCACAGCGCTGACATTCAGAAGCACCTTGTTTCTGCAGTCCAACACCTGAGTTGGCATCAACGTATCACTTAAGGGACTGATAAGAAAAAAATCTTTCAGTTAAAGATCACTGTGTCCATAATGACAGAAAACTATTGCTACTGGGATTTATCATAGAATCATAGAATGGCCTGGGTTGAAAAGGACCACAGTGATCATCGGGTTTCAACCCCCTGCTATGTGCAGGGTCGCCAACCACCAGACCAGGCTGCCCAGAGCCACATCCAGCCTGGCCTTGAATGCCTGCAGGGATGGGGCATCCACAGCCTCCTTGGGCAACCTGTTCCAGTGCGTCACCACCCTCTGGGTGAAAAACTTCCTCCTAATCTCCAACCTAAACCTCCCCTGTCTCAGTTTAAGACCATTCCCCCTTGTCCTATCACTATCCACCCTCGTAAACAGTTGTTAGGGCCACATCAGTATTAATATTTCTTATTTTTCTTCTAAACTTGAGATTCTCCTTATTTTCCACATATTTATACGAAGTTTTTAATCACCATCTTCTTCCCTTTCAGCTTCACTGGTCACCGCTTCTGCTATTTTGAGGGAGGTGAAGAGATTTCCAAAGCACAGAGCATCCTGAAGGCTGACACTTTCCAAGCTTCAAAACTATTGAAGAAATTACATTTATAGCACTGGAAGAATGAGTAAGATTTGATGCAAGGGATTAAGACTGTCACCTTCTGGAAAACTACTTATTTATACAAGCAATTTTTAGGGACCGAGCATCTACTGTTCGTGATAGCAGCTTTGATCAATTCCATCCCTTTGAAACTTATCGTAAAATGTGCATGTCTTACATATATAAAACCAAAATTTGCAGGCGCTATATAGGACCAAGATTGTAACCATTGCAGAGAGAAAGCAATCTCGCACCTAACAGATTGCAGATCCCTAGGTATCAACCTGCACACCACTCCTTCCTTCCCATCAGCCAGAATATTGATTTTTACAATACATCCCAGGGGAAGGAAAAAAAAACCCCACAAGATTGCAGAAGCTACACTGAAGGAGGAACACGATAATGGGATTGCTGGCCACCCACCACACATGTTCTGTGATTGGAACTCAACACTGGAACGAAAAGGAAGAGGTGACGGAGGATCTAACTTCTTACATTAATCAACTCTCAGCGTGATTTTTAGTTGTAAGACTTCAAAGAGACACATATTCCCTCTTTACCGAAGTCCACAAACGCCTGATAAATATGTTTTCCTTTTTATCTTTATAATCTAGAGTGATTTTCTATACTGCATGTAGGTAGGACGCTGTGCAGGAAACAGCTGTGCAGGGCACTGCCTGGAGAGGGAACAGTTACAAAGCACTTCAGAGATTCAAGGCAAGGCTTAAGAAACACCTCTTTAAGAAACGTAGCCAGAGAAGGGGAAGTAAACAGTATAAAACAACTGCAGCACTCAAGTTCAGAAGTTCCCGTTGCAGTTGCTAACACTGCAGTCAGTTTGAAGGCATCACTCCAGATTTCTGTGTTTTTATCCAAGGCACCAACATCTTCCTCAGCTCTGTATTTACCTGCCTCCCACAGCTCCCGTCTGTTGGTCACCTCAATTTTCAGTCTCAGCCTTTCCCTATAAGCCCTTTCAGCTTACCACTGAAAATGGCAATACAGTCATGAGGATGCTAAAATTCAGGGCTTCCCTCTCTTCAGCCTCTGCACCATAAGCTCTGCAGGTGCATCAAGGCTTCCAGAGGCATAACTTCAGACCTGGGATGAACACTGCCAGCTCCCACAGCAGCTCTCCCTTCATCCCCTCCTTCCACATCCATGAACATTTGCAGCTCAGAAGAGCAACCAGCATGCCAGCTGCCTTCTGCGGCCACTTCACCACAAAGCCTACTTCTGCCTTGCACAATTCCTATGATTTTTGCCCCCTTCAAAGTTTTGGAGATAATTAGAAGAATGAACTCAAAGGTGTGCATGGTGAAAAAAGGCATGGCAGTCTCAGAAGGGGAAGGATGGAGTTCCATTTTGCTACTTTAAACAATGTACAACTTTGCATTTTTGCTCCTGTTTTAAGCACAAAAGCAGCATTCTTGCCAGAGCTGATATGGTCTTAGGATATAGGGAAGACTACGGAGAATGTGGGCCCCCTACTAAGTGAGGGGGGTGTTCTGGTAACGGGGGATGCTGAGAAGGCAGAGATACCAAATGCCTTCTTTGTTTCTGTCTTCAGTGGAAAAGCTCTCCCTCAGGAATCCCAGACCATGGAGGTTAGTGAGAGCATCTGGGGAATGGAAGATTTCCCTTCAGTCAAGTAAGAGGTGGTCCGTGAGCGACTAGGCAACACCAATGTTCATAAATCCATGGGACCCGATGGGGTGCATCTACAGATGCTGAGAGAGCTGGCAGAGGTGACTGCTGAACCACTCTCTAGCATCTTTGAGAGGTCTTGGAGAATGGGGGAGGTGCCTGAAGGCTGGAGGATAGCCAACGTCACTCCAGTCTCCAAAAAGGGCAAGAAGGAAGATCCGGGTAATTACAGGCCAGTCAGCCTCACCTCTGTCCCTGGAAAGGTGATGGAACAGCTTGTGCTGGATGCCATCTCCAGACAACTGGAAGAAAAGGAGGTTATCAGGAGTAGTCAGCAGGGGCTCACCAAGGGGAGGTCATGCTCAACCAACCTGGTAGCCTTCTATGACATTGTCACTGGCTGGGTGGATGTGTGGAGAGCAGTGGATGTAGTCTACCTTGATTTCAGCAAGGCATTTGATACTGTTTCCCACGACATCCTTACAACAAAGCTGAGGAAGTGTGGGATAGATGAGTGGACAGTGAGGAGGGTTGAGAACTGGCTGACTGGCAGAGCACAGAGGGTCATCATGGGAGGTGCAGAGTCCGGTTGGAGACCTGTAACTAGCGGTGTTCCCCAGGGGTCGGGGCTGGGTCCGGTCTTGTTCAACATCTTCATCAATGACCTTGACGAGGGGATAGTGGCCACCCTCAGCAAGTTTGCTGATGATACGAAGTTAGGAGGACTGGCTGACACGCCTGAAGGCTGTGCTGCCATTCAGTGAGACCTGGACAGGCTGGAGAGCTGGGCAGTAAGAAACCAGATGAGGTTCAACAAAAGCAAGTGTAGAGTCTTGCGCCTAGGGAGGAATAATTGCGTGCACCAGTACAGGCTGGGGGATAAACTGCTGGAGAGGAGCTCTTCAGAGAGGGACCTGGGTGTCCTGGTGGATGACAGGTTGGCCATGAGCCAGCAGTGTGCCCTCGTGGCCAAAAAGGCCAATGGCATTCTGGGGTGCATTAAAAAGAGCGTGGCCAGCAGGTCAAAGGAGGTGATCCTCCCCCTCTACTCTGCCCTGGTAAGGCCTCATCTGGAGTACTGTGTCCAGTTCTGGGCTCCCCAGTACAAAAAAGACAGGGATCTCTTGGAAAGAGTCCAGCGGAGGGCCACAAAGATGGTGAAGGGCCTGGAGCATCTCCCCTATGAAGAAAGGCTAAGTGAACTGGGCCTGTTTAGCCTTGAGAAAAGAAGGCTGAGAGGGGACCTGACCCAGGTCTATAAATATCTAAGGTGTGGGGGGCAAAGTGATGAGGCCAGACTCTTCAGCAGTGTGTGGAGACAGGACAAGGGGAAACGGACAGAAACTGGAGCATAGGAAGTTCGGCACGAATGTGCGCAAGAACTTCTTTACGGTGAGGGTGACGGAGCACTGGAACAGGCTGCCCAGGGGGGCTGTGGAGTCTCCTTCTCTGGAGATATTCAAGACCCGCCTGGACGCCTACCTGTGCGACCTGCTGTAGGGAACCTGCTTTGGCAGGGGGGTTGGACTCGATGATCTCTGGAGGTCCCTTCCAACCCCTACGATTCTGTGATTCTGGGATATAAGCAAGGCTGGGCGTAGTACAGGAAGAAGTACCCTCTTTTACTACTCCAACTGACGGAGGAAAATAGCTGACCTTTCAGACCCAGAAGACTATAGAAATGGAATTTTCACACAGTGAAGACCATTGGTCTAGACATACATACACATATCTACATGTACACACACACATAAAACCTTCCTACCTTGCTTTCAAATCTGAGTCTTCCTGAAGCTTGCACTGCCAGTAATAAATGCAGCTGTTTTGGTTGGGGAAAGAAAAACACAGCTGAGAAAAATACTGTGGAAAGACATTAGCAGCGGAAGACAAAGTTTCCTATTACCTACTGTAATTATGGAGAAGTGTTATTTTTTATTCTGTCTCTGCCTAACTCCTCCATTTCTTTTCCATCAGCCTTAAAAAATGATTTTAGGATTTAAACAAAATAGGGTCATATGGGGGGACTGCATGCTTCTGGCCAAAGCCTTCCCTGCTCCTCCCTAGGGGGAAGAAATAAACAAGCAGAAATCAAGCAGCAACAACAAAAGAGAAGCAGAGTTTGCAGTTCTTCAGTTCTCCCTTTCCCCCTTCCCTAGTGCTAATTCAGAGCAGTTCTTTGCAGAGACTGTAAACACCCACGCAACTTTCCAGGTGGGGAAAAACACACTAAGTATATAACAGGAATTTCTTTAGTCTTTCTTCTCTAAGTGGCTGGATATAAGATCTGGACAAACACATGGGACCTTTGGCAGAACGGAAAGAGGGTTTGGGGCACTGCAAGGCTTTGATGGTTGTGGTGTCTTTCCCTGTGTACCAACCAGCCTGCGGAACCTAATAGCATTAGCTTACTCACATACATTAATAGGTGTAAGGGGAAGGAGAGGGAGGGGGAAAAAAGCCACTGGAACATATTCCACCTACGCTCTGTGCTACTAATCACAAACTCGGGTAGAAGGAAATATTTTCTTTTTCTCCTGGTCAGGGATAAATGCAAGAAACAGAGAAAGACGTGATGGGGGAAAGCATTTATTTACACATTTTTCTGGAAATCATCATATAAAAAACCTAACAGTGATCACTGCATTTATCAATCCACGACAAGGAAAGAGAAAGTGGGAAAAAGAAACCTACTCGGGAAGTGCCACAACATCTTACAGCTGGGTTTCGGAGTGATAAATATAATGCTGGTCTCAGACTGCTAGAAGGATTTAGAGGTAGCTGTAAAACACCAAGTGCAGTTAACAGTTGGTGTTGGGTCTGGTGTTAGGATTAAAAAGCTCTGCTAATCACAAAAAAAAAGTAAAAAGATTAAGGGGGGGGAGGGGTTGCTTTAAGGTCTTTAAGAGCATGTATGTGTTGAAATTCACTGTGGGATTAAAATTCCTCACGTTGAAAAAAAAAAAAAGAAAAAAAGAAAAGGAATTAAAAAAAGGGGGGTGATAGATCATAAAGGCAGCAGCCAGTTTCACTTTCACTGTCCAGAACCCATTCCCAAGGATTAGAGATTTATGATTGGAAATGAAAAACTTATGCCATGGCTTACTGTGAAGGATCTAGGAGGGTTTTAGTGAGGAGAAGCAAGCATTTGTATTCTGAGACTTAGGAATTAACTACACTACTAAAACCTATTAAAACAGTGGGCTTTGGGAAAGAGATTTGGCTTACCAAAAACCTGCCTGAAGACAGTGGAGTCACAGCTTCTGAAAGGCACTGTAACACAAATCACGATGGCATCCAGTATCTGCATCCTTTCAATAGGAAGAATAAAGTGACACCTTCATTTCCTGGCTTCCAGCTGTTTCAGATTTACCTGCGTGATCTATTTATATTGCTACTTGTCAAGGACAAGTTAACCTCCCCATATAAAATATTTAAATTGGAGTAAGAGAACCCCATGCCCCCAGAAGGATAAAGTAATAATAAAAAATCCAGCTTCCTAAAATCTCAACATAAGTATCCTTTAAAGCCCAGATTTGAATTTTGGATGTGGGTTTTTTTTGTTTTTTTTTTTTTTAAACAAGGCACTTATTTTAGGCAATGCAGACCACAGCATCACACAGTGCAATTCCCTGCCTCACTGAACACTGCTGTCACCCTCGGCCACCACCACCCTGATCAGGTGAGTGATGGGCAGGTTGTACACCGATGGACAGCCAACAACTGCTTAGCACTGAGGCCAACTCTAACTTGCCTCCCCCTCAGCAGTGTTGCGAATATATCCAAAGATTCAGAGCAAAATTGTATTGCAGCCACGTGATGAATGTTCTCTTAACAGGTTGCCCGGAGAAGCTGTGGATGCCCCATCCCTCAAGGCCAGGCTGAGAGGGTGGGTGGCAACCCTGCCCATGGCAGAAGGGTTGGAACTGGACAATGTCCAGGGAAGAGCAATGAAAATGGTGAAGGGTCTGGAGCACAAGTCTTATGAGAAGCGGCTGAGGGAGCTGGGTTTGTTTAGCCTGGAGAAGTGGAGGCTCAGGTGAGACCTCACTGCACTCTACAACTTCCTGAATGGAGGTTGTGATGAGGAGGGGTTTGGCCTCTTCTCCCAGGCAACAAACAGGACCTGAGGAAATGGCTGCAAGTTGTACCAGAGGAGGTTTAGATTAGACATAAGGAGAAACTTTTTCTCTCAGAGGGTGGTCAGGCACTGGAATGGCTGCCCAGGGAGGTGGTGGAGTCGCCGTCCCTGGCAGCGTTCAAGAGGCGTCTGGATGAGGAGCTATGAGATATGGTTCAGTGGCTTGTGGTAGCAACGATAATGGGAGGATGGTTGGACCAGATGATCTTGTAGGTCCTTTCCAACCTTGTGATTCTATGATTCTATGACTCTTTAAGGTCCCTTCTAACCTAAGCCATTCTATGGCTCTAAGACTTCTAGGTACCCTGAGTTCAAATGCTGCCTCGAACCAACTTTTTTTTTTCACTCATTAATTTACCTTCTATAAATCTGAACGTTGTTGTTCAGGTGGTTAGGGAATAGCTTGGGATAAGACTGTTTCATCATGTTCATCTCGCACTCCTTCCAGCCAAGTGCTCCTGAAGCATGTCTGGATTTTCAGAATCCATAAGATTCTACTTTCCTTCTGTTCCCCTCAAACGAGTATTTCTTCCAGATGCCTGTAGCAGAAGCAGAAATCACCATCTTGCAAGAGTTATAAAACACTCATATTAAATAATAGAGGTGAAAGCACTGTGTATGATTTCTGCAGAAGTCTTTTCAGAAGAACAGACAAATTTATTCACTGCATTATGGAACAGTTTGAGAAAACAAGATCATACAATGTACAGTGCCTCTATTTAAATTGTTTCATTTCTATTCATGAGTGCACTGATTAGATACGCTGAAAATATCATCAGTAAGAAATAAATAATTCTGCCAAATTAATAGCTGTTGATTTCTTTTTACCTGAAAACGTAAGTAGCATCTCATTCGCACTAGACAAAGCCCCTATAATTTGGATACACCAATCTTGTTGGTTCAAGTCTACAAAGCACACCCAGACGGGTATTCATCTGCATTTCCTTAATAATAAACAACTTCTTTCAAAATGCCATGCTGTTAAGTGAGTTAAGATTAGCTGATACATGCTCTGCTTGGAGAGGTTTAGGCGCCAGCTAGGTTGGTTTTTCTATCTGTTGCCTTCTCCAAACAGTAGGTTGAGAGAAGCAAATTGCTCCAAATGTGGAGCTTGGTGTAGAAACCGTATGCTAGGGAATAGAGGCAAACCTGCTGTATCAGACAGAATTGATCTCAAGCTCACCAAATGCTCTTTATTTAATAACATCTTTCTGCCTCAGAAATAAACCAGCCAGAAGCAATCACCGCTAGCAACATTAGATAATGGGAGCTATTAACCAGCCCCACAATGAGGGCTCTCCAGTACCTCACTCCCTGTGTTTTTCTGGGGAAACGTGGGGAAGGGTAGGTACGTGTAAATGGAGCAGAAGGTATTATTTGTCACGAGAATCATACTAATATCTTGCATGTTTAAAAAACATACAGAGAGGGACTAAAGAGACGCAGCTAATGTGCTTTAAAATAAAACACTGCAGAATGATGAATGCAGTGTATCTGTTGGGCTTACAAACCTACGAGAAGCGTTCCGTGCTTTTGAGAAATTCATCTAGTTTGAGCTGACAATGAATTATTCTTCTAGAAATCAAATGTAATTGCTTTAACGTTTCAAAAAAAAAATCTTAAATGCACAGCCGAGTACCTTCGGAGCACCCAGTTTGCAAAGCAGCCAAGTGCTACACCTCCGAGAGCTCCTGTTAGCTCCTGCAGGCGGGATAGATCAAGGAAATGCTGAGTGGAGGTGCAGCGTGACAGTTATTAGCAAAACAGGAGTAATTTGACGGAGAAAAAAAACCAACCCAACTCTGACAAAATCTCAGTTCTCAGCAACAGATTTTGGAAGCCTATTTGCACATAAATTGGAAGAAAACAATTCTTGCATTAGGAACTGATGAAGATGAAACAACGTATCCTAAATCCTAACATATTTGAAATTATTTTCTTTGATTCAAAGCCGATAATCCTGTAACAGGCAGTAACTAAATAGTAGCTTATCAGCCTTGCTCTGCATGTTGAAGAGACTGCGCAGCCAGATCCTGATTTGGGGACACTGTAATATCAGAATAACTGGATTTACTGCTATACTCACACCTTTGTTTTTGCCATCTGAGACGGCTGCAGCACGCAGTGCATTTGGCTGTGTTTTAAGCATTAGCGGCATAAATATCCCCTTGTGTACCGTATACTTCACCACTTCTTGCTTCCCATAAATCAAGCCTAGAACCAATCATCTTTTTGTGTTAGACATTAATGGCAACTCCATTATTCAAATCCAGCCTGCGCAGCTTTGCCTTTGACGGGGACGTACGGCAGCTCGCAAGCAGGCTCACGGCTGAGCAAGGAGCCATTCCCATCTGCCCAGGGCCTCTTCCTACACCTCCATCGCCGGCAGAGATGAGGCATTCTGCATCTTTCAATTCGTCAGTGCAGAAGGCTTTTAAAAAACTTCTATGAGGTGTAACAACGTGAAATAATCGGGAAGGCATTTTGCGCTCCTGCAGCTTTGTGTCGTAAACATTGTCTACGTCTTTTAGCTCAGTATCTCTGCTTACCGGTACGTGTTCTTCACCCCGCATTACAATTAGATGCATAGGCAAAGAGATCTTTGGTGTCATTAAGTCAAATTCCTCTACAAACACACAGAGATTTTATGGACTGTTCTCTTTTCTGCTTGCTGCTATATAACCACATTCAGTGCAGAACACAGTAACAGTTGCAGGTACCCTCCCCTGTTTACAGTACCCACCAAGAACGATTCCAAAACCAAATAAAACAACTCGGCTATGATTTAAGCAGCAGAAACTGTTCTCCCACGGGGTTTCTTTTTTTCACTCCTCTTTCCCTCATCTCTGAGTTCAGGAGGATAGGGAACATGAAAACTAAATGGATTTATGCTTAAATAATTCATCTTTTCAGGCACATCAAACCAAGTACTAAAGTTCATCCACGGGGCTAGCAGCATTTAGCTGATTCCAGTGGTATTTTAAGCAGGGTTCTGGAGAGCCAGTTGCAAAAGGTTGGGAGGAAATGCTGAACAGCTGTGTTGCTGTGCAGTTCGGGACCACGCGCTGTAACCCTACCCAGTCCTGTTGAGGACATCTGATGGGGACACGGCACCAGCTGTGCCCAACACTGCTGCTTTTCGGAGACCCGCTCCTGCACAAGAGATGCTTTGTGAGCAGGGTGAGCTTTGGCACATCCAGGGAAGCCTCAGAATTACAAACGCGGAGCATCACTTTCCTGCCAAGCGGTAACGAAATACGTGGCAACATAAAGCGTCTTTAGGAGAGCAGCTCCCGTAGGGCACGCATCTGAGCTCACTCACTTGAGCCTAGGAGCCAAGTTGCCTTACAGCAAGGTCCTGTGGGGGTTGGAACTGAAGTGATGGTAGCAACTTGCCTCCTCTTTAAGCACAGGAGGAAAACCAGAAGGTTTTCTTTTGTATATTTCCAAACATCCTTTGAAGGAATGATGATGGGTTTACTAATGCAGGAAATCTAGTGATACTGCTCTGTAACCTTTGCTACACTTGCAATTGAAGTCATGTTTATTGTGCTAACTAAACTGTACTGCATTCTTGCAGCTAAAGAGGAAAAAAAAAATAAATCTGTTTTGCTTTTTGCTCTCTTTTTATTCTCTTAAAACCCAGGAACTGCAGTCTCCAATTCTTACTATTAACTGCTTGCTTTAACAACACAAGAGGTCTCTCTCCTGCACATGGCTCTCAATGTGCTAGAAGAGTCTGCAAAAAAGAGTGAGGGAAATAGGGCTTTTCCACAACTGAGATCTGTTCCTGTGATTTATACCAAGAACCTGTCGTTGTCCAGACTAAACCAGACAAAGCAGTAAAGAAAAGTAATTAGATTTCTGACAAGAATTTCATTAACATTGCTTGGCCCATGTGGGAAACGACCGGTCAAAGTGAAGAAAACATTTTGCCACATGGAAAACTTTAAGTGGGTTAGTAACCTGGTACTGTACCAGAGATGAATTTTTCCAGTCAGGTTTACATCTTCAGATTCACTGAAGTGGAGATTTATTGCAGCAAAGACAGAGAAAACCACTGGAGGAATGTGCTGGAAGTGGAGCGGGACAAAAGGAAAACAAACAAAGAAAATACAATATTCTTGGATTTGCAGTGGCTTAACTGAAATGCCTTCGTGTTTCCAGTCTAAATTAACATGGCTCACAGTAATATTATCTAAATCACAAAAAAAACCCACAAGATTTGGTAAAGTGTTATGTTTTTCAGCGTACGTTTTGGGCAAATTTCATTAGAAATAGCTTGAAATGCCTTTAAGAAATATCATCATGAAGACGCGTTTATTTTTTGAGGTATAATTTGAGACCTTCAGCAGAAAGCAATGTCACTGCAAGCGGTGACGTCGATGGCTTCAAGCCACTGCTTATGCATTGGAAGACCTCTTTAAATCAAACATGTTTAAAAACGTCCTTGCTCTAACTTGCGTGTACTGGGCAGCCCATCACAAATTTATGTCCTCACGCTTTGTAGAGTAATGATGTTCATATACCCACGTAAGCTGTCTGTGAGCAACACAGACTCTTCCACTTGGCTAATCTTCCCACATAAAAGTTAAGTGCCTCATAGTCCTTGTGCGTGAAAGCCACTCTAAACCAAAACTGACAACTTTTTGTCTGTGACATATGCATATCAACGCATGCAGGACAAGAAAATGTGCTTTAATTGATTCTGACCGACCCCCATTAAAAAACAGCAGCAACAAAAACCCAACAACACTACGAACCACCAGACCACAGTCAACCATCATAAAAAAAAATAAATAAACAAAATGCTTACAGTAATGCCTATTGAATTGCAAGTCCTGACCTTGGGAGATGTGGAGAACAGCATTCGTTTCCTTGCTTCAAGAAGCAGACACTGCAACCCTTTTTTCAAAGTTTTATACTGAAATTGTTCTTACCCCAGCCAAGCTGACAGCGTTGCTGTGGAGAAGCTTGCTTCCAGGGGAAGTGGAATGTAAAAACAAAGTTGCTCTGACCTTAACAATAATCCTGTTTGCATATTACAATATATTTTCCTACCGTAACAAGGCAAAGTCCCTTGTGTTCCGGTCAGAAAAAGTCATCTTCCAGTAAAAGCACACTGTGATCAATAACATTTTCTTAATATATTATATTATCTCTCACTAAAACACTTTTTCATTTGGCATTTCAGGCTGCCTAGTAGGGGAAATTCATGACAAAACTCAAGATGGCAAATGAGATACTGCAAATTAATTCCATCTTTTCGTTCGTGAACATTTGACAAGCCTGTGTCGTCTGACTTCAGCAGAAGCTTTCTCAGCTTTCAAATATACATGAAACAGAAGAATCTGCTCCACTACCATACACCAATCTTCACTTCAGCCTGCATAATTTTGTGTTGAAATATGCTGTAGATTAAACAGCAAACTTTGAGACCAGAATTGGTAGGGCTTAATTTAAATATTAGTTTAGAAAATAGACTCAGAAGTCCACAATAGCAATTGTGAAATTGTATTTTAAAGTTACAGCCCAGAGACTAGCAGAGTGCAGGAATCCTCCACGGCTGAATCTGTTTTGCCACTGAGCCATCTGCAATCTGGTCCTGAAAAAGACTATGCAATGAAAACGCCAGTTTGGTGCTGGCAAAGTTTGAAGACAGCTGTGACATGATGGGCATTACAGGGAAGTAGAGGAATCGACTTTATACAAGGGTAAATAGTGATGGGACAAGGAGGGGATGGTTTTCAGCTCAAGGAGGGAAGGTTTAGATGGGATGTCAGGGGGAAGTTCTTCACAGATAGACTGGTGAGGTGCTGGAACAGCTGCCCAGAGAGGTTGTGGATGCTCCGTCCCTGGAGCTGTTCAAGACCAGGTTGGATGGAGCCCTGGGCAACCTGGTCTATTAGCAGATGTGGAGGTTGGTGGCCCTGCCCGCAGCACGGGGGTTGGAACTTGATGATCTTTGGGGTTCCTTCAGTCCAAGCCATTCTATGATTCTATGACTCTACAAAGTACTTCTCTACTTCCAGGTCTATGAGTATTGCTATGAGTAGCAGCTTTATTCCCCTCTCATAGTTTACATCCCGCAGGCTGAAGTGAGGACCCAGTGGCACAGCCAGGGGCAGAGCCCATGTTCCTGCCTTCCTTGTGGTAGCCCATTATCACTTGAGCAACAGCAGCTGTAGATGCAACTGAATTAAGGAAAGTAGTCAGTGTTCAGCTTGGTCCAAAGAGGCACAATCCTGCAAAAAGGACTTGGGTGCATGCAGGACATTATCAATAGGATGTCTTAAAAACACCTGATCTCTGTAGGATTATGTGCAGAATCGCTGCCTGTCTTAGTATTTCGGCATAAGGAATAAAAGGCAGATGACTGTTGAATACTCACGCTGTAGGAATGCTCTGTATATGAATTCTGTAACAGAAGCATGCAAAGGCTGTACCCATACACTGCAGAATTCACCAACTAATATCCCAATTAAAGAGGTACTTCAGTATGTGCCTTGCTTTAAGCTCACAGGGCAGCCCCGTTGACTAACCACATTCAATTTCTTTAAGTCAAGATTCAAACTGAAAACAGTATTAAAAAAGTGAGGAAAAATGGATGGAAATGCAATTTACATCCCCAAATCCCAGCATCTCATTAGGTCTGAACCATGTAAAAGGGCCAAAGAACACATCTACCTAAGAAGTCATTCATTAAGGATCAACGTCTTGTTTAATTGTGGAAGACGTGTGCAGGAGAGATGCGTGGAACTCAGCTGTTGGAACAAATCCAAGTAGTAGTCAGATACATTTGTGAGAAAAGGAATAAAAATGAGATTGGCATTGATAAGCAGGAACACAGGTGACATTACTGCAAACCGGGTGGGAGGAACGGAACAATCAAGATTCTGAAGGTGAGAAGAAAGTTTGGGATAATTTTTTTTTTATTTTAAGGCAAAATAATATAGAGAGTAAGCCTTCATGCAAATGAGCACTTATAAAATAGCCTTTCTAGGTGAGTAATTTCTTTCACGACTAATAAAATCTGCAATCTGAGCAACAATGTTCTGATGACTTTTTGCCATTCGCAATTATCGCTCATCCTGGCACCAAAAACTCATTATTATTAGAGCTGACAAAAAAAAATATTTAACTACTTCTATGAAAGGACTGAATGTTTAAAAGAAACACAAGTTTCTAAGCTTTGTTTCTGCTTCTAAGTCTGGAAAGTGGAAAATGAGGGAGCCCTAGCAACCCTCATGTATATCTCCTTCAGTTTCCAACGAGTGATGTGAATAAAAGCATCTAATTTACCTGGAAACACACCACACTACATAAGTATACTTTGGTTTAAAAGCAGCCTACTAAGAGTATGGTGTTAACATATCCCCATATAACTATGGGCGTGTGTTTTATGCTATAAACATACGTATTTTTGCCTTTTTTATAGCAGTTTGCTCCCAAGGAGCTAAAAGCATTTAACAGTTACTGTAGAACTAACAGCACTCTTGTGGTTAAGAATATATAATCACTATTTTAATGGCATGGAAGCTGAGGCACAAAGGTGGATGTGGCAGAATGAAAACAATACCAAACTCCAAGCTCTGTGAGTAAATTCCAGCCTACCTTGCATGCATCATCTACAGGCAGAGAGGAACAGAGATATTTTCGTCAATGCCTATAGAGATGTTAGCATTAACACTGCCTATGTCCCCCTCCACCCTGCACCCTGACAGAGCAGCTAAATCAGAGCCGCGTTAGAAAGAATAGTCCAATATAGATGCTAAATGGACTCAAACAAACGTACACAAAAAAGATTTCCCTGTGCACAGGTGCTTGACAAACATTATCTGAGCTATTTATAAAGAGATCTCTCAGATCTCCCACTTTCATCGATGCGGTGGTCGATCAGTAAAAGGAGATGCAGCAAGCACGAGTTGCAATAGGGGAAAATCTAATTAGATATGAAGAAGGAAAAATCAGTGAATGCTTCACCAATCAGCACAGTCTGCCCGTGAAGACTGTTGAGTCTCCATCCTCGGGGATACTCACCTGGACACAACCACAGCACTGAGCAACCTGCTCCACTCCGCAGCTGGTCTGTGTTGAGCAGGCAGTTGACCAAGACGACCTCCTGAGGTCCTTCCCTAACTAAGTTACTGTATGAATATCATATAGATACAAGTGAGGTTATTCCTAGGTTTCTTTGCGTCATCCCAAAGCTTATCAGAAATTCATACAAGAAGTATGACCCTGGACTTCCATGAGTAACAACTTCTTCATTCAGCTTGCTCTCTTCTGAAAAGAGGGGAATGGAAGAGACTGCAATCTTTGCTTTAGACCACCTAAAGCTACAAAGAATGAAAAGCAAAACACAATCAAGCACCTAAACGCGTGTGGTCATTAGAGGTCTTGGTTTGAGTCTACATACCTTCCTGACCCTCGTTCCTTGTAAGAAACACTCAGAAAAGCAATCAAGTTGCTGTGCCGAGAGACCCGCTGTTGCTAAAATAACTGCATCATGATAACAGCTCTCAACTTCTTTTCATTTCAGATCCCTCTCCCCTCCTCCCCCCACATTTTCATATGAGGTGCTGCATATGGTGAAAGCCAATTTAGTCTGAGCCAGAAACAACAGAGGTTAAATACTTCCCCAGTTAGAACACAGAGATTGCAACAGTATGTGATTGTCAAGCTATATAGGGCTATGGCCAACATACATAAATACCTTCTACCCTCTTCAGAAGAATAAGCAAGTTAAAATGTTTGAAGGGGGGCAGCTGAGCTAGGAATATCCTCAAATGGGTAAGACAGACAAGCATGCTACTCCTACAGGCAGCTCATTTCTAGAAACAGACAAAGTCCACCCAAGAATCCAAGGCACTTTTGAACTTCTCAACCTATAGCAGAAGTATAGCAGAAGTAGCCTGGACACAGTGGGCAGTTCATTTCCAACTACGTGTCAACTATTTGTGATAATTAGCTCCAATAAAGAGAAGAGAGTTGTTGGTTGGTTAGTTTTGTCATTTTACCCTCTCCTCCCTAGTAGATCACAGACGTGATACCAGAAATACCCACAGAAATACCATAATCTGATACAACAACAGTACAATAAGCTGATATTGAGGCTAAGACTATACTCAGCATTTTATACTGATTTGAACTGTGCAATGCTGCAACATATCAAGCCAGATTTGCTAGACGTTCCCCACCACAGAAAGTGAATTAAACTGTCACTCATCACCATAAGACTTCCTCTAGTGTAAGTACTTCTTCATCAGTTGGACAATCTTGCTCTGAATTAAAAACAAAATGCTATGTTGCAAGTTAAAATCTTCATCCACTTTCCCATAGGTTATTTTTTTTCCTCTCTACTTTTCTCTTACCTATTTTCCACTCCACCGTTTTCCCCCAGTTCAGGATGTTTAACCCTCTGTACTCCACCCGCCTGTCCAATGCTTTCTTTTCTTCCCCTTCTCAGCAGATTTAAAGGAAGGAACTTGCTTTTGAGCTCCCTGGCTACACTGATAATTATGGTCTGAGGATCGAACTTCTGATGTCCTCCTGATCCTTTCTGTTGTCCATTTATAAATGAACAAGGCAGCAAAACCTGCTGGAGTGCAGCTCCCTTCCCCAAGGACCATCTGTTCAGTGTGTCAAGGCAAGGCTGGGGCAGGATCATCTGAGTTGGAAGGGGACCATAAAAGGTCATCTAGTCCAACTCCCCTGCAACGAACAAGGACATCTCACAACACACACACCCCATGAAAACACAGAGAAAAATGACACTGTATTCATTGTGAGGGATACTAAAAAAAAAAAGTTATTTAGAGAACATTTGATTTTACTACAACTGCGAGACAATTACAGCTGTTGGTATATTCACTTTTACAGCACTACACACACACGCCGGAACAAAGAAGGAATATAAAATAAAAACCTTATTCAAAATTCAGGCTCAACTTCAAGTAACAGTTTCATTTTTCTATTATTATATACACTATTTATGATATTGTATTGGTAGCACAGAGAAAGAGATTAAATAAACTTCCCTACACATACTTATACACACTCAAGCATACACACAATTTCCTGTTTTACCATGAACAAACTAATGATAGGAATTAAGAAGCATTTTTAAATTACCAAAGCTGCACTGAAATCTGTAAGCCAGTTGCTCAGGGAAATACACTTTATAAACAGTCTTCATGGGTGTACTACAAACCTATTTATGGGAAGAGGCTGCCAGAAAGGTTATGATCCAGATGTGTTGGGGATGCTGAGGTGTTCAGTAAGGAACATCAAGAGGGAACAGCAAGCACTGTAAGTAACAACTGTTGCGTAGTGTGCAAGAAAGTTTAAACTGATTAAAATTAGAGAAGAAAAAAAGAAAAGAGGACTTGTCGGTCTTGACACAAATAGAAAGTGCACCCCTCCTGGGCTGTGTTAGCAAGAGGATAGCCAGCAAGTCTGGGGGCTGGTCCTACCCATCCATGTTGCACTTGTGAGCTCTCCAGGATAGGTGAAGGGTATCGGTGGCCGGAGCGCAAGGCGTGAAGGAGGGAAGAGAGAATCACACTGTGGTTTCCAATTCCCAATGGAATAGCGCAGAGAGTGAGCCTATTCTTGAAAGTACGAAGAGATACAAGAAAGAAGGAGCTGCAATAATGAACATTCCGATGACAGGTGAGGAAAACATCCTTCATGAGATGGTGAAACAGAGGAACAGGGGCCTGAAAAAAAGTTGAAATCTCCATCCTTGGAGATATTCAAAGCTCAAATGTGTGCAGCCCGGAGCAACCTGGGGGACACTGCTCTGAGCAGGAGGTCAGACTGGACAATATCCAGAGGCACTTTAAACCTGAATTAACCAACAGTTCTAAATATCTGGTTGGGAGAAGCCAGAATGTGATCAAAGGATGCCAAGACCTGCTGTCATACAGCATCAAGCGTCAGGCTTAGCTCTGTGAGGAGAAACATACAAAGAAGACTGGGAAAATAAACTAGGAAAGGGGTACGATGAGTAAAGCAGCAGGCTGAAAGAGAAGGCAGCAACAGAGGATCAACACTGTAAGGAAGAACAAAAATAGAAAACCCAAACCTGCATCCACCAAGCTACACTCTCCCCTAGCAGCCAAAAGGTAAAAAGTTCTATGGGAGTCACTCAGTGATGAAGTCAATATTTACGTTTCCACTTTGATGTGCGTAACAGAACTGAGCAGGAGAGGAAATCAGTTCTCCTTTTTGAAAAACGAAGCAACCTTTAATCTGCCTTTCTTTTTTTTTTTTTTTTTATCTACACGCACACTTTTTTGCAAACTTCACTGTTATTAATAACTGCGTTTATATAATAAAGAATGTTTCATTTCTAATACAGACAGATAAGTACATTCTGTAGCTTAAAACTCCAAGCGATCGCTGCACTCAAAGTGGCTCACAGCTTTTTGCAGTTTTGTAGGATATAAACCTCTATAAACCTCTGAGCCTGTGGAGACAAACTCTACTCCCTCTTGCAGCCTCACAACCCAATGCATATACCCTTGATCGGGTTTTACAGTGCTAACGTTCAGCCTCCTACATTCTTCTTCTAGTGTAACACAGTTGCACATGCTCTGACAGGGATTTGCTGCAGTCACTGAATGCATAACCCAAACTACATTCATGTAAGATGGATAAAAGGAAAATTATAATGCAAAAAGAACAGAGAACTGCACACTTACCCTATGATATCCAGAATGTGTATCAAAATCAGCCTCAGGTGTAATAGTCAGTAAACAGGACAGCAAATCCTTGCATTTAGCAGGAGGTTTCTGGGAAGCCAGATTACCTAGGAAGAGAAGAGGAGAATTACGTTAATACACAAAGATGAAGTCACCTAGGCTCTGTAAGAATAGCCTTTAAATGAGCGAGAGGAGAAGGGAAAAAAAAAACAGCTGCAGGATGGGAGATGGTACATGCCACCATGATCGGCATGGAGAATTTAATCCTCTGAAGGTGACAGAAATCTGCTATGAAGCGTGGGGAGTTCGGTGCTGCTGGATTCTTAGGGTTTAGTAAAGAGCATCTAATACCCGTGATAACACCGTGTTAACCCTCTAATCAAGGACGTGGAGGAGAGCAGAAAGAGCACGATATTTTGCTTAATTAGTTGCTATCAAAGAGAGGACAAGTTCAAGCACTCACAAGAATGAGGAGATACAAGATTATCTAAAAGTTTAATAGCGTTCCAAGTCTTTGGTAAGGCGGGGTTTGCCCATGAAGTAAAAATAATCCCAAGAGATAAATTTAAAGAAATATATCTCATTTTAGTGCCCAGAGTGAAATGACTATTCATTAAAGCAAAGCAGTTTTATACCTATGTTCTCCATCTCAGATCTAATATGTATGGGAGTAATCTCCATGACGGGAAGTGGAATGTAATCCTGCAAGAATGAAGTGCTGTCATTATCTGCAAATCAATACCATTTTTATTTATTTATTTATTTTTAAGTGGGCATAACGGTACCTATTGATTTCACGTTTTTAGCACCAGAGTTTCTGGCTCTATGAAGAAGATTCTTACAATGATGAGAGATGCAGATGAATAAATGAGCTGATATAAGCTAATTTTAAGTTTGAGCTGTTCAAGGGGAGTTCAGTGTAATCAGGGTTTCAGAGAATCACAGAATGGCCTGAGTTGAAAAGGACCCCAACGACCATCTGGTTTCAACCCCCTGCTATGTGCAGGGTCGCCAACCACCAGACCAGGCTGCCCAGAGCCATATCCAGCCTGGCCTTGAATGCCTCCAGGGATGGGGCATCCACAGCCTCCTTGGGCAACCTGTTCCAGTGAGTCACCACCCTCTGGGTGAAAAACTTCCTCCTAATACCCAACCCAAACCTCCCCTGTCTCAGTTTAAAACCATTCCAAAGAAACCGAAATGTTTCTCTTTCAGAACCTCAGCTTAAGCTTCTTTCGTGTTATACAAACATAATGTTTTGTGTATTTAAAACACTACATATTTTGTGTTGGTAGAGCAATACTTTACTAACCCTATCTGCAAGCTGTTGGAAGTTTAGCGTGCAAAACCTCTTGGAGGACACCTCCCTATCCTGCAAGTACGTTATTACAGAGTATTTGTATGACTCTTGCTATGTTCAAATAGCCTGACCAAAAAAATAAAGATAATAAGTCATTCCCCTGTGAAAGTCCAAACCTGGCTGAGCACTGAGAAGCTCACGGTTCAGAGGGATGGGGAAGGTGGTAAAGTAACAGGAAAGAGAAGGACACTGAAGAACGACACAACACATCCAAGGTCACTTTGGGGGTCTGTGTAGCCCTGAGCTCCATTGGGCCATGATAAATTCCTTCAGAAGAGTTTAATAGAACTGGTAGATGCTTATATAATTCTGTAAATGAAGCATAAAGCAACTTTGGCTTGATGAGCTGATCAAATAGCTCATGTTGTAATGAATGACCTATAATACCTGTAATGAGAGCAGACTGCAGCGTATGATGTACCATTACAAAGAGAAGGAAAAAAGATAAAAGTTTAAAGTGGGGCCTTCTGACATCCCAAAAGAAATCTCTAAAAGCAAACAGACAAAATCATTTACAATTTTTAGTCCTCGTTTCATGCAGAAAAAGCAGATCCCTTCCCAAGCAGTAGCCAGCTGCAAGGTTAGCCTCTCAAAAATGCAAAGCACGACAATACAAGCAACAAGCACACGAAGGGACTGGGAAGGCACACAAAAAGAAGTGTCTAGACTGCATTATCCCCATCATTCCTGTCTTCTCTGTCATACAGAGCTGTATTCTCCTCGTTAGCTGCTTTGTTTACAGGGTTAGACTCATTTTGGAGTTTAGGCTTTCCAAATAGTTGGTCTATTCATTTATATAATGCTGCTCAAACACATTGTTGAGACATTTCAACGGAGTATTTCTGACTTTCGCGACATGCTTAAAGAATTCTGCATGAACTGCCTGAAAAAGCTCCAACAAAAATAGCAGCTTTTTTTTGTTGTTTGGTTGGTTGGTTTGTTTTCCTGTTTTTCAGCAAGAGCACTGTTTTCATGGAGAAGTTTATGGAAAGGACAGAAAAAAACACTCAAGGGAGTAATTTCTCCTCTGCGTAGTGAATCACCACATCACAGTTACCCCATCCTCTTCAAGGGCAACACTGGGCCACGGCAGCATGGAAGATCTCCCTAGGGAAACATCCACTTCCCAAAGCCATCTCAGGACTTGTTCAAGAGCAAGCAGAGACTTTGCAGAACTGAAGAAGCACCTTTGACAGCAAAACATGAAATGAAATGGGTTTGTGATAAGGAAGAAGACTAGTCCGATACACCAATGGCAGTTTTACATGAAGGAAATCTTTTTCTTTCCTACCTCAAAAGTGAAAGACATGAGGAACATCTACAAAGCGTGACTGTAGAATCTAGATGGCAGTGCCATAGGGAAAAGCGAAACAGACCTCACAGCAGGATATGGGATGTTTGAAGAAAAGCTCAGAAGGAAAATGGAGCAAGAAAGGGAATAATCCGTCACCATGAAAATGGTACACAAAGACGGGCTTAGGTTCAAAATCTGTTTCCTTACTCCTGGACACGCAGTCCCAAAGAGGAGTCAAAATTATTACTTGGGACAACACAAAGAAAGGATTAATGGTCTTTACTGTTTAACATACATTATTTACTTTATTTACTAGGCTTCAGGTGGCTTCTCTACCCTGCTTTAAGAAAAGCCTGGCTGATAATAGGACAGGATTTTGATCTCATCAAAACTTAAAAGCAGTTCAAAGTGAGGGGGAGAGAGGAGAACAACACCTGTCAGTCAGCTCGGAACCACTAACATGAATACTGAAAGTAGAAGAGGCAGACATACAGTAAGGAGCTTTAAACATCTGCACCAAGAGGTGCTCTCTCTTGTTTGCTAGCTTTGAAGATAAAGCCTCACTTTCCTGTATCAATATTTCATGAAGCTGAAGGCACCTTACAAAGGCCTACAGCAGCAGCCCAATTTATCCATTAGCAGCCTGTCAACCTCATAATGGACAAATCATATATCCTACGTAGCACCTAAGCTTCTGAATTAAAATGACCAGAGGTAGCCTGCTGGAAACCAGACATCTGCTTTAGATACTCCATCACTGCAGCAACTTTCATGATGGCAGCAGCTCCTCCTTTGGGGCAGAACTACCAGGAGGCTACACGGTATACGAAACTGGTGTGAACTCACCCACCTTGACAAAAGCTTCTTCGTGAATGAATGTAATGATCAGAGATACCTTAGGCTTAATTGACCTAGGTAATGAAAAGCAAGTTTGGATCTTTTGTAGAAAGAAACTGTACCACTGGCCCCATTCTCTTGCCTCCCATCTATTAGATGGTTTTAAGTGTTGGTAAGATCCCCCTCAGTCTTCTTCTCTCCAAGCTGAACAGTCCCAGGGCTCTCAGCCTTTCCTCACAAGGGAGACGCCCAGGCCCACAATCTTTTTTGCAGCTTTCCACAAGACTCTCTCTTACAAGATCCCTTTCTGTCCTGAATTGAGAAGAACTGGACCCACTACTCCAGATGTAACCTCAGCAGGGTCAAGTAGAGGGGGAGGTAGCTGACCTGGCTCATACCACTGGAGGCAGTTAAGGAAAGACTGTCACTGCTCTGGTTGGCCTGGCTTATTACTCAGTTGGTTGCAACGGTGCCATATTGGACCCCACTCCCCAAGCCCTTCAGTTTAAAGCCTGTCTCATCACACTTGAGCTTTAAGAAGTGAATTATAAGTTTCCAAGTGCCAAAGAGAGAATGACTTTGCATTATACCAGGTTAAAAGAGCTTTCTTATGCAGCAAAACTGTCTTTCGGAGCTTTGCTGTTACAGATACAAAGGGCAATAGAGCAGGCCAGCTTATCTACCAAGAGCTGCATAAGGTGTGAGAAGCGTACAGATTTAAACAGCATCCTCACAATATAAAGCAAACAGCAACATTCAGCAACTCAATACTGTAATGAAAGGAAACTTGGAAAAATCAAAGAGCCTTCCTGGGGCAAAGAAGAGATCTGCCTTACTTTGTGCGGCATCTATAGAACTGGGAAAATAAGGAAGCAAGCAGGAGAGCATTAGCGAGCACTTGTCTACCATGGTACAACTGCCATGAGCATGTCAAACAGCTTCCAAAATACAGGGAAAAGTAGAGCAAAAGGCAAAAACTTCAGAGCAAAGTCGAAGGTTTTGAGCAAGAACTGGCAAAATTAAGGGTTCAAGAAGAACGTTTTTCCTTGCTGAAGCAGTGGGCTTCTTGGTTAGAGAAAGACAAAGAGTAAAGAAAATAGATGGAAGCTGGTTTCTGGGTTTGTTTATTCTGCATTATGCAAAGCCCTGAAAAGTGCAGCCTAAGAACCCCACGGGTCTGATTCTGAGCTCCTCGATGCAGAGCACGCAGCATCTATCTCAGCAATGATGCCATGCACCACTTGCCTTCCACATCTTGCTCACAGCTGGAAAAGTATTTGGAAAGCAAGAAGAATAAAATGGATCCAAAGGAGGGCTGCAAAAGAACTTTACAGGAGTAGAGCACCTTTTGTATGAAGAAAGGTTGAAGAAGTTGGCCTTGGCTTGGACAAGGCTCCAGGGAGACTTCACTGCATTGTTCCACTTCTTGAAGGGAGCTTATAAACAGGAGGGGGACCGACTTTTTACATGGTTTGATAGTGATAGAACAAGGGGGAATGGCTTAAAACTGTAAGAGGGGACTTCTAGATTAGATGTTAAGAAGAAATCTTTTACTCAGAGGGTGGTGAGGCGCTTGCAAAGGCTGCCCGGAGAGGTTGCATGTGCCCCATCTCTGGAAACACTCAAAGACAGGTTGGATGGGATCCTGGGCAGTGTGATCTGATGGTTTGCAACTCTGCCCATGGCAGAGGGATTGGAGCTAGATGATCTTTAAGATTCCCTCCCACCTTAGCCATTGGATGATCCTATGAAAACCAAGGACACGGAGACTGTTATTTTAGGTTAATTAATCAGAAAAGTTTTCCTGCAACAACCTTCTACATAAGGCTGCCCCAGCAGACAAGCTACAGAACAGCTGGGAAGCAGAAAGCGCTTTAAAAATGCCCTTTACAGGCTGTCTTGCCCTGCAAACATCCTCCCCCATGCCAAATGCTACAGCATGGGGCGGCAGGCAGTGAAAGGGAAAAATACTGAGGGAAGCACAAGTGGAGCACGCTCTTTGCAAATTAGAAAGGAAAGCAAATCTGGGGAAAAAAAAAGAAAGACACCAATATAAACACAAGGCAGGTTGAACAGTTTCATACGCAGTAAAAGGAGGGTTCTTATCAGCATTGTATCTGGCAAATCAAAAATCAATCATCTCACTTAGCAATAATTCCAGTTGGTAAGTACCTGCAGGCACGGAGCGAGGGATGGGCTGATGCACCCAGTGCTCTCAGTGCTGCATGGGCTGGGGTCTACCAGCTGTGCTGTCCCACTGCCTTTGGTATATTTACCTGTTCCAGCTCTACCACTGAAAATCTCCAGAGTGCCTGCTATCACCTGCTGTTATAACATTGCCAGACACTGAGAAAGCGATCTGCACAGGGAACAACCAAAGATGCCATGAGAAGCTAGGTAGGTTCTGCAACTTGGCATGGCTACAGCCAAGTGTTGCAGGCTGTAATAGAAGCAAAAAGTAATATTTAGAGCCAAAACTGAAAGATACATGCATTTTCAAAGACCCACTTGACTTCATCATCCATATAGGGAAAGGTGACAGCTCTGTACAGTGATGCTGTTGTGTACGTTGACCCTAATCTATTAGATATTAAAGAATATACAGAATTCTCTTTTTCCCCACCAGCCAACAACTACTAACTAAAACACTGAGAAGTCTGGAGACTGCTGAAGATCTGCAAGCCGAGAGGATCCTCAGGTGCTTGGAAAAAGCCCAGCAATGCTGCCAGTTATCACTATTGCCTGAAAGAATGTATGAAATAGCCACCAAGTTGTCACCCAAGAAGGATGACCAGAGCAGAGAAATGCTACACGTGCCTAATGTGCAAGTTATTTAGATCAATATTTTAATGGCACCATCACTGCATTTACTGTCTAGCAACTCCAGGCTCGAAATTGTAATTCCTAAGACTACTTGCTATGTTTTTCTCCTCTTACATTTCTTGCAATTTCACTCAACTGTTTGAAGGAAGGCCGGGAACCATTAACATCTCGTCATCAAAGATTTAAACAGACTGACAGTAACCCTGAGGTTATGCAGTGTAACACTTCTTCAAGTGTCTCCAAAACTAGAATGCTGACCTCTGCTTCAGCAAAGAGTTCAGTTGGGTTAAGGGAAGGACAACACTTTTAGCTCAGTACCCCTCTTTTCCTATACACAGACAAATTAACTCCTCCTATGACACTGCGTAGCTTCTGATAAAACATTTATGCTTTAGAACTGACTGTTCAGTTTGAATTCTTGCACGGCTAATCACTTCTTTAAAGGGAAGTATGCATCAATAATATTCATGGGGAGCTTCATAAGAGCTTGGCAAACATTTCTGACAAAACAAAAAACTCAAACAGAAGGATTACTCATAAATGCTACATCAACAACTCTTTTGACAGGCATCTGGATTATGCTGCTCTTTAAAAGGGAAAAACAAAGATGTCACTTCGAAGTTTAAATGGAAACAGTGAAATATGCTATTAAAAATATCAGATCATAAACAAAGTTATTTTTGCAAACTGAAATGAAATGAGCAATTACAACAAAGTTTGCCAAGATACTTTACAGATATTCAGTCTTTTTTTTTTCCCCAAAAATCCTTTGAAACTCTGCAAGATATACAAAGATCACGGTTCATTAACACTGACAAATCTATACACACGGATGATCAGACATTCAGCATCAGCAGCCTATCATGTCCCATCTTTTTCTTCAGATGTCCTTGAGCTGATGCTTTAGGTTAAAGTATATACACCAGGCCACCTGAAGAAAACTGCTGAAGAATCACAGAATCATAGAAGTACTCAAGTTAGAAAAGACCTTCAAGATCATCAAATCCAACCGCAACCTGACCATCCTACCTCAACTAACAGCACTCTGCTAAATCATGTCCCTGAGCACCACATCCAAACAGTTTTTAAACACATCCAGTGATGGTGACTCAACCACCTCCCTGGGGAGCCTATTGCAGCGCTTAACAACACTTTCTGTAAAGTTTTTCCTGATATCTAACCTAAACTTACCCTGGTGCAACTTGAGGCCATTTCTCCTCATGCTGTCACCTGTCACCAGAAGAGACCAGCCCCGCTCTTGCTGTAAGCACCTTTCCGGTATTGGAAGAAAGCAAGGTCTCCCCTCAGCCTCCTCTTCCCCAGACTGAACAGCCCCAGTTCCTTCAGTCGCTCAAGAAAATGCAGACAGACACTTTAGGAACCCATCTTCTAAGAATTTATTTCACTATCCTTCTCCTGAGCCATGTTTAACATAGAATTACATTATCCAGGCAGCATTAATTTATGTGGTATTCCGTAGCAAGACTTACAAGCAGATGAATGATGATGCAAATAGGAATTTCTTACTCATTCTAAGTTTATTTAATTTTTATTCCCCAGGAAAAGCTCAAGGAAAGGTGCTGAGATGTGTAGAGTTCAAAAGAGATATGCAAAATATTCACATGTAAAAAGACTGCCGAAAAGACCGCTTATTCAAATGAATGCTGAGTTCTAATGCATCTGCAATGTGTAGTTCAAAATTGTTCACCTGAATAGTGAGGTTTCTTTGAAGACAAATGCTTACAGTCTTGTAAAAGAGGTACATTTCCTTAAAGTGGAGTCAGCTTCTTCATGACTCATTGAAGTCCACTGGCTTTGCTGGAGATTTGATGAAGGTAATAGGCAAGTACATGTGTTGAAAGGCTTTTTATTCCTTTACTGAAGACCTAGCAAAATACCTTTTTCTACAATGATTTGAAGGCATTGGAATTAAAAGGCTGGAAACTTTTAGGACAGTTTGACTAACATATCTTCCCAACTCCATTGCTTCGCTGAAGCAGCTGGAGGGACTATCATTGAAAGCACTGAAGCATCTTAGGCTGAAAAGAACTCAACTGCTCTGACAACATAAACGAACTTCCTGTGGCTCAAGACCTTCCCCAGGTCTTTCTGAAAAAAATAAAAACAAATAAAACAACAGAAAACTTAGAAACAGAACAAACCTATTGTTTTGCCACGTTCAGATGTTTGGGTATTTCTTGGGAATCAGGTAACAAAAGGAACAGTGGGTGATGTGTACACAGCCACACCACGAGTGCTCTGTAGTGCCTGGGGAATGCTGGTAGATGGGAGAGGTCTTGGAGATCAGGGCAGGAATAGGCAGGACTGAGAGCCAGGACAGCACCTCTAAGAAGAAGGGCCAAAGAAAATTCTGTTTTTACGTGAAACTTTGCAGACAACACGAAATGCACTTGTTCACACTGTACCAGTGACAGCGGGGAGGAGGCAAAAACCAAAAAACTCATTCTGTTAGGTCTAATACTGCAAAACGGGAAGGGTGCTCACAATATCAAGAACAGCCTGTGCTCAAAAAAGCGAAGAAATTGTTTTGCTTATGAGATGAGTCAACACCGCTATGCCCCAAGAAAAGGCAGCATCCTTATGCAATACTTAAGAGCAAAGTAGTTGGGAAGAGGAAGAAATACAGCCAGGGTGAGAACGCTGCTGTAGTGTGGTACAGCTAGCAACATTCTGCATCTCCGGAAGGTTTTCAAAGCTTTGAGTGTCTACCTAGAGGAGTCACTAGGAAGACTGACAGGTATCATCACCTCTGATTCCCCAATTACAGTCTCCATTTTCTCTGACTCACTTCAGAATGACAGTTCCACCGCAGAGCAGACGAGCCCTATCCTCTTCACAGGGACAACCGCGCTGTTTACTGACTAGATAACCCTAGCAGTCCCTTTGCGGCCTTAGGCTGATCCGGTTGGAAATTATAATGCACAGGGCTCGATTTCTTGCATTGTTCAGGAAGAAAAAAAAGTCCAGTCACGATCACGAAATTTCTAGAGATGTCTCGGGGGCGTTGGTAAAAGGTTTACTGATTAATTATTCCTGCTGTCAAAATCTACTTGGTTTTTGTTTCCTATCACAAATTTTCTTGGCTTTCACTTCTAGATAACAAATCTTGTTACATTTTTTGTTCAACAGGCTGAAGAATCTTGCTTTCCTAAAAGTTTCCCCACAGAAAGAAGTTAATCAGTTCTTTTGTTCACTTTGATTAGTGTAATAAATGATTACAAGAAACCCCGGTGGCTTGAAGTCATGCTCTTCCATCCCTAACCACCATCATACTCTTTGAGCTGCCAACAGACTCTGGGAGCACCTACAGCAGAGTCAGATCCAGGTTTAGCACAGCCTCTCCGTAGTTCTTCTATAGGTGTACACACAAATTGCTGAAGAAGACATTCGAGCTTTGTATTGCAAGACCACATTCCTCCGGTGTCGACTCACAATTGCAGCAGTGACTCTTTCTGCTCTTCACCAACTTCAGAGTAGGACGACCAGTTTAGAGTAAGACATGATCCTTAAAAGGCTGAAGCTGAGAAAGCTCAGTTTCATTCCTCATATCCCTCAATTTCATTCCACGTATGCCACATCAAATTAATCAAAACTATGTTATTAAGTCAAATGTCTTGTAGAAGCCATAAATAACAAATCTTACCTTTATAATCTAAACACGCAAATGCATTAAAAACACCTAATAGACATCAGGTTACCTTGACAGGATTTATTTTCTATAAGCTCATGTTGATTGGCACTAATTATATTTCTCTTGCTCAATCCTTTATCGGCAGTCCCATTTTATTACACCCTAAATCAATATTAGGATGACAAGGCTCAAAAGCTCACACCTTTGAGGCACAGGTTTTGACCGTTTTTCCAAAGCACTGAATCAGATCTCCAGAGCTGACCACCAGCAACCCATTAGTATGGTGGAGCTCTCAAACCATTCTCTCCAACTTGCAATTACAACACCAAAAAAAGATCCGTAGCTTAATTTGTCATCCCCAAAGAAACAGCAAAATAAACAGACTGATTACAAAAGATCTCCTTTAGTGAAAGGGGAAAAAAAAGCAAGTGAAGACAGAAAAGGAAGTGTGGGAGGTGAGCAGGTTACTGTCAATCAAACTTTTGAGTCCTTGAGAATGATTAGAAAAAGAAGTAATTCCTTCACAGCAAGAATTTGTTCTCCTGATGTTAATTGTTGATTTTAGCATGTATGACTATCACAGAATTTATTCAACTGAGTGAGGCAATCGTGCTGTTCAAATTGAGCTCCGAGATTTAATTTAAGAATTAAGTTACATAAAAACATTGGGTTTAGATTCTTTACATGCAGCGCTGAGAAACTTCCACCACTGGGTAGCCTGATAACTAAGTTTTCCTAAGAAAAGTCTGCAGACTCTGATGTTGGCATGCAAGGTGAGTGGAGGGAAAGCATTTCCCTATAGGATTCCTCCTTTACTAGTAATCACGTATTTCCAGTTGCAACTGGGACCGTAAGAGCAGCACTACCTCCAGCTCTTCCCAGCTAGCTTTAACAATGAGACTTCACAGAATCGTAGAATTATTTGAGCTGGAAGGGACTTTTAAAGGCCATCTAGTCCAGCTCCCTTGCAGTGAAGAGGTGAGTTCACCCACAACTAGATCAGGGCGCTCAGAGCCCCATCCAGCCTCACCTGGAATGTCTTTACGGACAGGGCATCCAACACCTCTCTGGGAAACCTATTCTAGTGCTTCACCACCCTTATTGTAAAAAAACACCACACCACACTAAATAAAAATAAATAAATAGATAGATAGATAGATAGATAGATAGATAGATAGATAGATAGATAGAAATAAAAATAAAAGAAATCCACACAATCCAACGAACAACAAGAAAAAAACAATGACATCAATAAAAACCCTTCCTTAATACCCAGTCTAAATCTCCCTTCTTTTAGTTTGGGACCACTTCCCCTTGTTCTATCACAGCAGACCCTACTAAAGAGTCTGCCCCCTTTATTCTCACAGCCCCTCTTTATATACTGAAAGGCTGCACTCAGGTCTCCCCAGAGCCTTCTCTTCTCCACGCTGCACAGCCCCAGCTCTCTCAGTCCGTCCCTGTAGGGGAGGTGTTTCACCTCTTAGATCCTTTTTGTGGCCCTCCTCTGGACACACTCCAACAGGTCCATGTCTATCCTGTACTGAGGACTCCACATATGGACACAATACTTTAGATGAGGCCTCACCAGTACAGAATAGAGGGAACAATAGACTTTGTGGACAGCATTCCTACAACTACTTACTTGAGGCACGGGAGCGGGTCATTTCATGTCATTAAGTTACTAACATCCTCACGATACTTTAAGCCTAGAGGGACACAAATACTGCACAGGAAGAGCCGCAGTGCTTCCCTTGAAACACCTACATACAGCTTAAAGTAAACCACGCCTGACTTCGGCAGCTGCACAGACAGAGAGCTTACTTTTCTGTTGCAAGGCAGCACCAGCATAGTCAGAAAGGTACTCATTGAAAAAAAAAATTAAATAGCACCCATGGAGAAGACTACTGTTATTTGCCTTGCAGCCCCAGGCAGTGTCCTGCATCCTGTCATCAAACTCTCTGAATAAGCCTATCACATATCTACTTCTTCACACTGGCAGCACTCACAATGAACACACTCCAGCCGAAGGGATTCTGCCGTTTACCTCCATTGCATCACCCTCAGACCTCGAGAGTGATGACAGAGTTACTGCAAACGTCCTCTCTACAGCTCCAGCTCTCTGGTGATATGCTTTCTAGTGACAAGCTTCACATTTCATTAGTATCTCTATTCAAATTCTTCCTCAGCATCCTCTTAATCACAGAATCATAGAATGGCCTGGGTTGAAAAGGACCACACTGATCATCCAGTTTCAACCCCCTGCTACGTGCAGGGTCGCCAACCACCAGACCAGGCTGCCCAGAGCCACATCCAGCCTGGCCTTGAATGCCTCCAGGGATGGGGCATCCACAGCCTCCTTGGGCAACCTGTTCCAGTGCGTCACCACCCTCTTTTATGATCATCATTTGCCATACGCACAGTACAAAAATCAAAATACCAACTGCTTTCATGCGACTGACCCATGCAACCATTGGTCCTAGGGCACGTCCGCTTCCTTCAGTAGCCATACAACTTTAACGAGGCTTTACAACAATCCAACACAAATCAACTGAAGGTGTCTGTGCTACAAAGAATTTCCAGTGTGCTGTCTTCTGGTGATCCACCAAAAGAGGAAATAATGTTGAAGTACTCGTTACACAATCACAGAACCATTATGGTTGGAAAGATCAATAAAGATCACCTAGTCCAACCATCAACCCAAGGCTGTCAGTGCCCTAGACAATGTCACTCAGTGCAACATCCACTCTTTTCTTGAACACCTCCGGGGATGGTGATTCCACCACCTCCCCAGGCGGCCTGTACCAATGCATCACCACTATTTCTGAGAAGAACTTTTTCCTAATATACAACTTGAACATCTCCTGTCATAATTTAAAGCTGTAGCCTCTATTACCTATTGTTACATTAGTGCTACCTGGGAGCAGAGACTGACCCCCACCTCGCTCCAACCTCCTTTCGGGGAGTTTTAGAGAGCAATACCATCCCCTCGAAACTCCTCCCCTCCAGACTAAACAATTCCAGTTCCCTCAGCCACTCCTCATAAGATATGTGCTTCAGACCCAGCTTTGTTGCCCTTCTCTGGAAATGCAATTGCTCTCCCTTGCACAAAATTCTATTGGCTGTAGGATTCGTAGCACATTAGTTACTACCTTCTGGCTGGACTATTTCAATTGAGTTCAAAGTGTAGGCCTGATGCGATACCCAGAAGTTGCTTATTTTCAGTATTTTCTGCATGGAGGTCACAGTCTGGCATGAGGGCTTCGCTGAGGTGCAGCTCATGTGAACACACATTCCAGGCACTTCATTTGCTGCGCAGCTGAGTTTAGCAAAAAGTCAGCTTAGTCTTTAGCAAAAACCACACCAACAGAACAAAAAGCAACACACACACCCTCACCTTCAGAGAAAAAAAACATCTTGTCCCCATTTCCAGAACCGTGGCTGAAAAAGGCTATTCTAATCAAAACATCAGGGACAGTGCAGGATCTGCAGTGAATCATTCTATGATCTCAAGCTATGACTAATTCTAAATGGATCTCTGTTCAGCACTGAACCCATAACTGACCTGTTTCCTTGGATTTTTCCTCTCAAACTACAATAGACAGCCCCAGAATTAATCTTTATGACTGCAAAGGTAACTTCTCACTATGAGAATAGTACGGCCATGGGTTATTAATGAGGGTCCTGATCAAGTGCACATTCAGTCCAAATGATTTGCTAAAAAGTTATCCTCCTATAGGCTATATAAATACATAATACATCTGCATTAACCTGTGTGACACTGAAGCAGCCTTTCCAGCAATCTGGCCTACTTTATCTCCAAAGTAGACTCTTATACCTCATTTGAGTGAGTGAGCACATATTTTAAATAATGATGAGAGACTCCAATTTTCACATTTTCATGGATGCAGTGTCAAATTTATTTGTAATAGGATCATCTATTATCTGTCAGTAGTGAGAAAACTAGGTGAGAAAATAATGGTTAGTAGTACATTAAGGAGTCTACCCAGAATGCTGATGAAAATTTGCACAAGGTAAATGGAGCTGCTGAAAACAAAAATGTTACTTGCAGATCACTTAATGAAGCCTGCCTTGATTTATTTCTTATATGAGATCAAAAGTTGCTTGGTTGTGGGTTTGGGATTTTCTGTTCATTTGGTTTTGTTGTTGTTCAGAAAAAGACAACCTCCTCCAACCATTCAGGATAAAACATGGAACGTTTCATCCACTGAAGCACTCATGAAGCAACAGCTCTGTTTATGACAAAACTTCCAGCAGTGCGAGACAGAAAGGAGGAAATGGTGCTACCAACTTTTGAGAGGAGGACCTCAGAAGTTGAGAGCTTAACCCATTTGATGCTGACTTTGTGCCTTCCACATGGACATGTATTTTTCCAGATGCAGAGAGGCTGACATATTTCTGTGCCCATTTTCTCCAGGATATAAACTAAGTTGCACAAAAACCAGCTAGACTTACTGTCTTGAGGTTTTCCTTCCTTCTAAGAAAAAAAAAGTCTTTCCTTTCTTGAAGGGAGGAGGCGGAAACAAACAGCACATAGCCCTATACTTGCATGTACCACTACAGGGCTCAATGTAGCATCAGTACCCTCTGAAAGTAGATGCAGTAAATTCCTGTTGAAAAAGTTGTTACCTCTACATAACTCACTTGACATTTTATCCCTCCTGGATGCTCTGGAATAGTTGCAGCATGCTGGCATAGGCTAAGGAACTGATTTGCTTCACCAGATACACTCAAAATCTTGTGCTAGCCAGAGGATACGAATGGAAAGAGGGTAAGGAATCCGCCTGGGGAAGGATGCATCTTAGGCTGAAACTGCAAATTTTGCCAGTGGAACAGTATCTGAATACAAGCAAGTTGTCTTTGGTTTGCCATATTAAAAAGTTGGGGGGGAAGTAACCTAAAAGAACCAGATAATAAATGTTAATAAATGGAAACTTCATGCTTTAAAAATGATATTAAATGTTAATGGAATTTTGTTTGCTAATATTGGGTCCATTAAAATGACTCTTTGATTTATGGAAGAAATACTTTCAGTAGCTACAACTGAAATAGTTCAAGCTGTCCACTAAAATGGAAACACTCTTAACAAGACAGGAAAATACTTTCACCTCCTTTCTTTAAGTAATAACCCAGTGAAAGTATTTTGCCTGTAAGAAAGCATAATCAAATTCACACCAAATATTATTAAAATAGATATTTCTCCGTTTTGTGGGATTAAGATATATTAATTTCAGATTTCATTTAAAAATCATAACATTAAAACCTAGATTTAACACAAGGGTTTCAACAAAATGTTAAACAATACATAATAATTTTTACTCAAAATATAATGAGTAAAAGGATAACGCACTGAAATTACACCAAAAATCCCTGGACGCCTTCTTGCCATCTAGAATCAATTCAAGAACTCGTGGACATTTAAATGTGTGTAAAGCTTAAATATATACTTAAATATTTACAAGTGCTTGAGTGCTTTTACATTTATCTTTTCCTTCTCGAAGCTTTCCCAAGAAGTCATATTTTTCAATATTGGCTGTACAGAATCACTTTTTTTTTATTATTATTATTATTTCAACACTGCCAACAGTTGCTCAGGGATTATTTTCTGCATTGGGACCGATCCACTGGAAATAAGACCAAGGAAAGTTAATTTCTCAGTCACGGGCTAGAAACAGACAACCAAGCGGAGGAGAAAGATATTAGAAGCTAACTTTATTGCCTCAAAGGTATGAGGCCATTTCATAACCAGCTTAGGCTTCTAGAAGCACATACAAGCTTCATTACACTTAAACACAAACTTGTGGTGTCCACGCACTTATGCAATTCCCTTTGAACACAGGTTATGGTGCAGACTGCGACCAAAAGCAGACAGCATCCATGATGTCCACGGTATCAATATGATTAAAAGGCCACTTCCACAGATGCTCTTCTCTATGTGACCCACAAGCTTATAAGAGACTTCACCGATTATAGGCACAAAACAACATCCATACTGTGGCATGCTGTCAGTTACAGGTAATCTAATTTAAACAATTTTAAAAGCTACAAAATTACTTCAAGAACACAAAGTTTTAAAGCCTAGCAGTGTGCAGAGATAAGAGCACATTATAAATAACAAAGAGTAGTATAGAATTAAGGTATTTAGTTGAAAGTTATTTGAATTATTACTAACTGAAGAATATTATGGAAATGAATTAGATACGATACCGAACAAAAAATAAATCAATTACCTCCATGAGCAGTCTTTGTTTTAAATCCTACATAAATTAAATCCTAAAGTTTTCAGTCATTTAGATTTAAAGCATTTCACCGTGACATACTCTAAGAGCAAAGCCAGAAACATGCAGTAAATCACTTCCAAAATAACCGAGTATGTCAGGACAGAGTGAGACTGGAAAGAAGGAAGACTTCAAGAAACAAACGCGGCCAAGAAGGAAATGCTGGACAGGATGTCAATTGGAAGCAGCTTCATGCTAGGCAATACGGGAGCCCATTAATCAGTGGAGTAAGGGCTGGAAGGGAAGAGAGATGCTTCTGGATGAGCTGGCAGCGGAGCACGAGTGGTCTGCGTCAAATGCTGGGGGTTAATCGCCCTCCTAGCAATGTGCCCTAGGAACAAAACCTGCTTTTGCTCAAGCGCGCATGATGGCTGACAGGTGAGAGGAGGTATGCAGCTCTATTTTGAAGGTTTGCATGAACACTTAATGGGCCGGAAAACAAAAACCATTCACAGAGTTTTGAATTATTCAGTAATTTCTCTAATTATAAAGTGACTTGGAGCACTGCTATTGTTCCAGGCAGTCCTTTCCTATCAGGGCCCATTGTTCAAGAAGGCGCACTCAAGCACTGAGAGCTCCGCACACCCAAGCAAGGTTCTCCCAAGTGTCACTTCTCCCCAACCATTTTTTCCTCCAGCAGGTAATACACACATTATCTACACTGACCTCTCCTTAATTTATAATACCTCCATGTCATAAACCAATTATCAGCATTTGACACAAGCAGCACTTGCTAGTTTGAAAAGCAATTAAAATTTAGGAGCTGTCTCTCGCAACAAAAAAGCATTCACAGAAGTAGCGTTACAGAAGAGCTGCGACATGCAAGCCATCATTCTAATTCTGCCTCTATCAATCAAGCTGGGTCTCACTGAATAGCAAAGCTCAGGCAAGCAAACAGCAATGTTTATGAGGTGCAGCTGGTGGTACTTACGTTAACAGCAAAAGCAGCATCAGTTAAATTAACATTCTTCATTCTTTCATTGCTCATTATGGTTTGACAGACATACCCGCAGTCCACATAAATGACTTAGAGCAAGAGAGCTGTCTAGCATCCTACCATGAAACAAGACCACCTAATGGGAGCAGCCACTGTAATTAAAACTCTGGAAACCAAGATTTATACTAGTTGGAGGATGCGGTGGTGGGTCTTACGACCTACTTTAAGTTCTTAAGGGAATGGCAAAAATCTGCACCATTGCCCTAGCTGGTGAAAAGTAAAGGTCTACTGTTTGTGATATCCGTCCAATGAAAAGGTCTGTAGTGTTCTTTTGATGTAGGAGGTGTTTGTGTTGTTTCAGGTCTGGAAAAATGGGGAGAAGAAAGGGAAAGATATCACTTAAGTATTAACTAATCACCTTTCCCAGGAGAATGTTTTCCTTAAGTCTTGCTCGTTCAAGTTCACAAGGCTTTCTTTGATGGGGAAAAGCAGCAACTGGTTCTACTTAAAAATTTACAGCCACGTTTAATCTCTTGGATCAAGAAAAGTTAATTTTGTCAAATGAAGGCTGTATGTTGTGGAACTGTGTCAGAGATTAATAGACTACCAAAAACGGGGTGAAAACACATAAGCACTTTCAAATACATCTAATAATGCCCCTCATTTAGACCTGACAAAGTACCAGAATGTGTTCATTCTGGAAGGACTGAAGTGGGCCTTAGAGGCAAGCAGTGGGATGCCCCTGACCAGTCAGGAGCTCAGCCCAATGTTGCTTTAACTGGCAAGTTTGGGTGGAGAAGGAGGGCGGGGGGGGAGGATAAAACAAACAAACCCAAACAAACCACATCTGTTGTGCTCAATTTCCTTTAAAATAGATGTATGAGTTAAATAACTGAGTTAATTAGCTCAGGGCATATCTACAACTGCACTTCAGAGCTCTTGCACCTCACCTATGAAGAGTGGCTGCGAGAGCAGGTACTGTTCAGCCTAGAGAAGAGGATGCTCAGGAGGAAACCATTAACGTGTGTAAATACCTGAAGGGAGTGTGCAGAGAAGACAGACCCAGGCTCTACTCAGTGCCAGGACAAGAGGCAACAGGCAGAAATTGACACTTCTGTGCTGTGAGAGTGACAGAGCACTGGCACAGGTTGCTCAAAGCCTGTGGGGTCTCCTCCTTGGAGACCTTCAAAATCCTCATGGATGTGGTGCTGGGTACCCTGCTCCAAATATCTCTGCTGGAGGAAGGGGCTGGACCAAACAACCTCCAAAAGCTCCTTCCAACCTTGACCATTCTGTGAAGGCTTCATCATTCTCACCTGCTGTTCCTGGTAACCTCAGCTGCTTCTCACTCATAAGACTATTCTACAGCAACCAGCTTCCCAAAGCAAAGGGTTGAGCAAAAGCCTCTGAGGAACTAGTTAGCACTTGGCTTGTTTTCTTCACTGGTATTACCAAGCAGTTGGGTACAGACCCCTGTTGCCTTGAGGAAGCGTTATGCAGCATTTCCACAACACTCCCACTTAGAGACCCCATGGGAGCATCCCGGGGTGACAGCCTCTTGTATTCACATGAGACTGCCAATCAGCTTCCACATGAAACAAACACACAGCCTAAAACACCAACGTAAGTTCTTCAGAAAGCTTACAACATGCTGGGAAGCCTCTTGCAATGCTTGCTGGGGGGCTGCAAACCAAACCAGATCCAAGACCTTCACTCCCACTCATTTCACTAAAATCCAAACATCAAGAACTTTGCTGAATGGTGACAGAGTTTTACTTGTGCCGTAAGAGAGCTATAGGAAGGATTTGTTATTTCAAGTATCTACTTAAGAACAACTTATCCAGAATGAGACAGTACTACTATACTGTGTATTTATTCAGCCAGAACTCACACACTTTGCTTCCAAAAAATATATTTACTTGGCACTGTTTTAGAACACCTACGTGCTATTCATTGTCCATGGCAAGACTAAGCAGAGCCAGGTATGTAAACACTGGATATTTCAGTTTTCTACAGATGTTGACATTACAGTCATCACGTGCCATACAACATCTTTGCTTTTACTCTTTGCATCAGTTTGTAAGATGATTCCCTCAAATTCTGCCTCAATGATACATTATAAGCTCATGAAGATACAACCACTGATGAGGCGTACTGTGTTTACCCATGACTGCACATAATGGCAGTACAACTTCTGTGGGCAAAATTAAGATAACTCAAACCGATCAGTAGAGTTGCTGGTGGGGAAGAGACAGAACACATGCTGAGCTGTTATGTCACCTCAGTTTCCAGCACCTTAAGACCCACAGTTCACAAACATAAAACAACCTTTCCATTGATTTTAAGGAATGCTGGATTCAGCCTAAATAGTCCTTTTTTATCTGCAGAAAATCTACTCGGAAGGACTACAGTAACTCCTTTTTATACAGTTGATTTAATAACTCAGCTTCTACTGAAGCAATTAACCGCTTAAGGCTACAAGGTCCTCCATCAGGCTAGCATTATTTCTTCAAAAACAATCCTCATGTTATACCTTCGTGGCATCCATACATATGCCTTCCATTCATTATGGAATTAAATCATTAACGTCGAGCAGAGATGAAAAATCTGCATACGAAACTTCTCCAGTTACTTAATTTCGCGGCATGCAAGCCCAACAAAACACATTACAGCTTCTCACAGAGCAGAAGTACAGAACATGAATCAGCTATTCAAAGTGAACTCTTATAACCTAAGAGACAAAGCTTATATGCAAAGCAGCACACGCTTCTTTCTTTCTATTTTTTATTTTTTTTTTTTAAACCAGGTGCAAGCTTGTGAAAACGTGTTATCTTGTTGCTAATAGCGATCACCAACTGGGATTTGATAAAAGGACAACTAGGCTTAGCCTACTTCAGAAAGGGACTCATTAAAAAACAGAAGAAAAGAAAAAGCACTCAATGTAACAAACAAGAGATTATCCCTTGCAGCAGTCTCCACCTGTGATTACAGGCTTTAGCGGTAATATGTAACACTGCCCATGATCCCAGGGAAAGCTGGAGATGCATGCCTATACATTTTTTTTTCCGCTGTAATTCTATGTCACTTAAGTGCAGAAGGCATTCAAATAATACTCACACTGCATTCAGAAGACATCCTTAAGATATTTTTTTTATGTACATTTTACACTGCAGATATTCAATGATAGAGGGAGATCTGATTATAACAAAGCCAAGCAAACTGGCCAGTGGACTGAAGATTACAGATCAGCACGCCATACTGCATGACAGCAAGCCAGTATCATTTAGGACTTCCTATGCAGATAAAATTTCTTCCTATAACAGCAGTGAAAATTTCCGCACCATGCACACAAATCTACAAATGAAGGAGAACAAGTTATTATCATTGTAGCTCTCAAAAGTACACTCTGTTTGTGTAAAAGGACCAAGCACAACTAGGCAGGGGAAAGCATCTATCCTCGTGGCATTAACTGGAGAGGGATACTGTTTACAGTTTAACACAGTCTTGGCCAATGGTCTCTTCCTCGTGATCTGCATCTCAACATGGCAGAAGTGACCTGGGAATCCTATGAGAATTCTGAATCAGAAGAGTAAGGATAACGTGCAACACAATCCAGCTGCTGTTCTACACACCCACCCATTTCTCACTTATCCTCAGCAGCGAACTGCAGACTTACGAGTGTCAAGCAAACCGAGATACCAAGAACAGCACTTGGGTCAATAAACCAAACAACCTTGCCACTGCAACAAACTGTATGCTAAATGATGTCTCAGCAAGAGTCTTTGGAGAAATTATCTGGGTACTGAGGCTCTTAGAAGACAGCTCTGTGAATGGATACATCAGGAGCAGCTGAAGATGCTACTACCCTCTGTCACTTGCAATCACCATATGCCAAGTAGTAGTTCCATCTCTGCTGCACTATGCAAGCCTCTCCTAGCCTGCGTTAGTCAAATCACTTCAATGACTCCTCAGGCTGGGCTGGCGTGGCTGGCTGATGGAACTGAATACCAGAGCGCTCCTGCCTCCCCTTTTACCAGCAGCACTATGCATCACGCAGCTGGGGAAAGCATGGAGGAGTGGCAGTAACATTTTCCAAATGCAACAGCAATTTCCAAAATGAATGCTACTCTACCAGCTTCAATTATAGCTCTCTGGGATACTAGAAATCAGCAAGGTCAAAAGCTATACAAGTAACTAAGAAAACAGATTAATCTGTTCTCAAAATTCACAGCTTATGCCAAAGTTAAGGAGTGGGTTAAAAGATATAACTATATTTAAGAATTCATCATATGCATGATGAACCAAGACAGGAAAATGGTTCTTCCTCCTTGCAGAAAGAGCAACATTAAATTAGGACTTCTAATGCTGAAAAACTGCAGAAGGACTGGGAGCCAATTAACAGCCAATTTCTCCGAGCTGCATTTCAAACGTGATGTATGAAAATGACAATTATAGGATACTGCACACCAACAGACAACTGTGCCGATGAACTCACAGCTTGCTACACACTGTGACAGTGTTCTCAGCCATGACATCTGCGTACATTGGAGAGGCCTGACAACCAGAGAGAAGAATGGAATTGGTACGTGTGGTTGAAAATATTTATTTATAAAAATAAAGAAGTCTGTATATGTACAAATATATATATATATATGTACACACACACACACACACACACAAATGCTACTAATGAAAAGTCAGGATGGCGTAAGACTGACAGACTCACTCTGGGGTTGCTTGTTGGTGGAATATTCATTCCGCTAGTAAGATATCTACCCATAGATCAGATTAAAAGCCTGTCTACTGGAATGAAAATGTAGCTGAACTTATCCAGGATATTAAAGTGTGTAGTGCAGCTGACATCTGATCTGATCACTTTTCATGCAAAGCAAGAACAAAAAACAAACTTTAAAAAGACAAACCAGAAAATACCAAGAAAAATCCATGTTGGAGGACTAAGCACGATTACAGTGGCAATTTCAGATCAGTATCAATAAAGGATTTTATGGACTGTAAGATGCATATCCAGCAATTCAGAATTGACATGTTGTAGGCTATACACCAACCGTTTCCCACAATGGAAGATAATTTTAGAGACGCAGAAATCAGAGGTAGGGGATATTCTCTGTAAGAAAGAGAATACCACACATTCAACTGCTCACAGATATCTCCAGAGAAATAAGCATTCGATATTAGAAATAAAGAATGAAAAGCAGTTTTAAAATAAGAATTATGTAGTTAAGGATACTAAACAGGTAACTTCTAAAAGAAGTCAAATCCTTTCTATCGGGGACCTGACCCCAAAAGCTGCTGTGATCTATAATGACGAAGTAAATAAGAAGTGTCACTAAAAGAGCACAGCGGGAAGAAATCCAAAAACTTTTGAGAGGTGCTAACCACACCGACTCTATTTAAAAACAGGGGCTTTAGCAGAGAAGTTAAACACTTGTGGCTAAGCAGCTTACCATTTCACACCACAGACAATGGCATGAAGGAGACAATAACAGCAGCTCCACTGAAAGCTGCCAGTGAAAACCAACTCATAAAACGTTGAAACTCCGGGATAAAGATATGACCAATAAACAAACAAACGAACAAACAATAATCCCAAATTCTTCCAGGCAAAGAACAAACAGAAGGAAGAAAAGGGAAAATGAAGTTACATTCAAAATAACTGTAGCCCATCAGATGGAAAGTGCTCTCCTGAGTCTTTTCTCCCTAACCATACAGGTAGGGTGACCCCTTTGATATATCACAGAATCACAGAATCGTAGGGGTTGGAAGGGACCTCCAGAGATCATCGAGTCCAACCCCCCTGCCAAAGCAGGTTCCCTACAGCAGGTCGCACAGGTAGGCGTCCAGGCGGGTCTTGAATATCTCCAGAGAAGGAGACTCCACAACCCCCCTGGGCAGCCTGTTCCAGTGCTCCGTCACCCTCACCGTAAAGAAGTTCTTGCGCACATTCGTGCAGAACTCCCTATGCTCCAGCTTCGTCCCATTTCCCCTTGTCCTGTCCCCACGCACTACTGAAAAGAGTCCGGCCTCACCACTATGGCCCCCACACCTCAGGTATTTATAAACCTGGATCAAATCCCCTCTCAGCCTTCTTTTCTCAAGGCTAAACAGACCCAGTTCACTTAGTCGTTCCTCATAGGGGAGATGCTCCAGGCCCTTCACCATCTTTGTGGCCCTCCGCTGGACTCTTTCCAAGAGATCCCTGTCTTTTTTGTACTGGGGAGCCCAGAACTGGACACAGCACTCCAGATGCGGCCTTACCAGGGCAGAGTAGAGGGGGAGGATCACCTCCCTTGACCTGCTGGCAACGCTCTTTTTTATACACCCCAGTATGCCATTGGCCCTTTTGGCCACGAGGGCACACTGCTGGCTCATGGCCAACCTGTCATCCACCAGGACGCCCAGGTCCTTCTCTGCAGAGCTCCTCTCCAGCAGGTCATCCCCCACAGAATCATAGAATCATCATTGAATGGTTTGGGCTAGAAGGGATCTTGATGATAATCGAGTTCTAATCCCCACGCCACAGGCAGAGTTGTCAGCCACTAGATCAAGTGCTAGATCAGATTGCCCGGGGCCCCATCCAGCCTGGCCTTAAACATCTCCAGGGATGGAGCATTCACAACCTCTCCAGACAACCTGCTCCAGCACCCCGCCACTCTCAGTAAAAAACTTCCCCCGATATCTAAATCTCCCCTCCTTTAGTTTAAAATCATTCCTCCTTGTTCTATCACTATCTATCCATGTAAAAAGTAGATTGCCCTCATGTTCCTAAACTCCTTTCAAACACTGGAAGGCTGCAATGAGGTCTACCTGCAGCCTTCTCATCTCCAGGCTGAACAAACCCAGCTCCTTCAGCCTGTCTTCATAGGAGAAGTGCTCCAGCCCTAAGAACATCTTCATGGCTTTCTCTGGACCTTCTCCAAAAGCTCAACATCTTTCCTGTGCTAGGGGCCCCAGACTTGGACGCAGTACAACAGCTGGGGCCTCTCAAGGGCAGAGAAGAGGGAGACAATCTCCTCCCTCACTCTTCTGGCCACTCCTATTCTGATGGAACCCTGGATACCATTGGCTTTGTGGGCTGCAAGTGCACATTGCTGGCTGACGTTAAGTTTTTGATCTGCCAGAACCCCCTTAGAAAAGTAGGGCCACTCTCAAGGAGTTCTTCTCCCAATTTGTATACATACCTGGGATTACCTCGACCCAAGTGCACTTTGCTTTGTTGAACCTCATCAGGTTCACGAGAACCCACCTTTTGAGCTTATCAAGGTCCCTCTAGAAGGGATCCCTTCTTTCTGCTGGTTCAACCACAACGCTCAGCTTGGTGTCATCAGCAAACTTGCTGAGAGTGCACTCAACCCCATCATCTATGTCACTGATAAAGATATTAAAGAGTATTAAAGAGTATCCCAAGACAGACCACTGGGAGACACTGCTCAATACCGGCCTCCACCTGGACATAGAGCCATTGACCACAACCCTCCGGCTGCGACCTTCCAACCAACTCCTTATTCACCGAATAGTCCATTCTTCAAATCCATCTTTCTCCAATTCAGAGATAAGAATGCGATGGGGGACCACGTCCAAGGCCTTGCAGAAGTCCAGGCAGATGACTGAAACCTGCTTTAGAGTTATAAAATGGAGCAAAAATAAAACACCGCCATCAGCATGTATCCTGCACAGCTCAATTCAGTGGCAATTTGATCAAATTGTTTTAAAACAGTCAATAGTCGGGAAAGAAAATCCTCACACTTGGCTTCATTAGAAAAGCACACTGACCTCACTGCAAAATGCATGAGGAACAACCTACCACTGCATTAAACTAAATGACAATTTTGAGGCATGCAGCTTCCTAATAAACATATCTTCTGAGTGCCACACTGACTGACTTACGAGTAAAAGTGTAAAGGTGACCGACTACAGATACAGGCAGCACCACCTGGAGTGACATCATGGACAGGCTGAGGTAACCCAGGCACTAGATTCACAGCAGAGGAGCTTCAGGCACGTGGTAGGTTTCTCTTCCCTTCTCCACGCACTTAGTTTGCTCATTTAGCTGATGAATTATCTTCATGAGCTTGAGGAACACCTAAGACAGCTGTCTCCACAAAGCTGGGAGTGGTTCCTAACTGTCCTTCTGGAACACGTCAAAATATTAGTCCTTAGCCAAAAAAAAATAATTAAAAATAAACATAAGTAGATCGGTATCTGTAGCTCACATTCACACTGGAGGAGAAACCAGGAGAGTGTGTGTTTTCAGACTAACTTATTTTAGGCTGTTAATAACAGGGAAGACATACAGAGAATTCATCTGCTTCTAGAAAATTCAGTTCATACTTAGCACACAGATAGCAGACCAAGTTCAACAACATTCTCTTAAGGCTGACACACCCCTTGGCATTCCTAAAGGCTGCTCTACTTCTTCCCATGACTTCTTTGCCAAAACATAATTTTATTCTGACATCAGTGTAAGGATGCCCTTCTAAATAACATGCTGGTTCATTTCCTAAGAAAAAGGAAGATGCCAAATTAGACAGCATCTCTCATCACTAAGACACACCCAGCGGTGAACTAAAACAAAATCACACCATCATTAAAGTTGGAACAGACCATTAAGATCATCTGGTCCAACCATCAGCCCATCAGTACCGTACCCACTGAACCACATCCCTCAGTGTCACATCCACCCTTTTCTTGAACACCTCCAGGGAACGTGACCCTACCACCTCCCATGGCAACCTGTGCCACTGCATCACCACTCCTTCTGAGAAGTTTTTCCTAATATCCAATCTGAACCTCCCCTGGCACAGCATAAGGCCATTATCTCTTGTCCTATCACTAGGATGATAAAACCACAGTGATGCATTAGAAGAACGTCAGCTGTATGAGCTACTGGTCCAGCTATTTTAAGACAGAAGCCCAAGAGCAAAACACTTTTTCTTCCTTTATATTCCCCTCCCTTCTTCCTCTCCTCACTTCTTTCACAGGACTCAAAAGATGTCTTCAACAGACTGGATGGCTGTTGCACCCGCAACGGATGCATCTTGCACCCGCACACAGCCAGCAGCTCACACAGAGCTGCGTTCACCAGTTATTACTCAGCAGCATCGGTGACAAGACTCCGTTTCCATCCAGTGATTACACGTTGCTGTTGAAAATTATTTTCAAAAGGACAGGTAAAGAGTAGACCCAGGTGTTGCCTGATAAAATGATTACTTATAAAATGGATCAAAAGTTGAAAAACAGTCATCTGTGACAATGCAATGGCGTGTTTCTACAATTTATACAAGCCCATCCAAAGATTTCCCTCTGAGCACCTCATTAAATCTAGGCTCAAAAGCTAGAATTGAGAGCATTTATATATTTCAGCTGTGAATGCTGTCAGAAGCTGAAGATAAACTACTTCTTCCAGACAATTTAGATTTTATAATATTTGTTGGTTTCACCAAGGATGAAAGACTGTTGTTGTTTTAAATCATTACTTTGTACAGTCTGGTTTGCATACACTTAACAGAGACATTTACAATCCCATCAGCATTTGGAGTAAGGAAGCAAAGGTAACCCACAACTGGGTACTTATGTTGTGGCACGAGAGCTTGATTCTCCCATGGCCTTGTTTTTCCTACATCTTTTTCTTTATAAGTTCACTTGGGTGCAAGTCTGGAGGTTTTGTTTCAAACTTTCCCATCCATCTGCCTTACTGAGAGTAAGCTTCAACCCGTTCATCTTTCAGTCCCATAATCCTGTATTTCTGAATGCTCCTGTTAGGTAGGTAAAGAACACACCTACCCACCCACCAAACTTTGCATCTTCTCCTACAAAAGAACATTTTTATAAGATGAATTCTGCTTCATCTACTGCTTGTGACCAACTTCAGCCACAAATACAGAGGTCAATCAGGGAGTTCAGTGCTGACCTGCTGGTGCCTGAGGACAAGCAGGATGAACACAAACCATAGGGTACCAAAACCTTTTTCCTTCTGTCCCTGCAAACGTTAAGAGGAGCAGGAGCAGAGCCTTCAAACAGCTTCAACAAAATCTCTGTGATGATGCCAGTGTGAAATGACAATAATGCAAAATAAAAGAGGGAGGGAAAACCCGTGGCTTCTCACCTCTTATATCACACATTATGTTTCTCAAAAGAGCGATCATCCACAGGGGAACACTGCTTCACAAGTACTCTGTCCTTGCTGTATTTGTTGCGTACAACTGCTAGAGAGAAATCAAAGTGTCAAAACACAGGACACAGAAGATAACATCTTCACTGTATTTATGAATGGTCTGAAAGCTGGGCTTGCAACTAAATTCCCTGCAACTCAGCAGCCTACACAAGGCTGGGTTTAGGCAGAACTGATCAAGGAAAACCTGATGTGCACCTGTCCTTTCAGGGTCACCTACAAGACCTTCTCCACACAGCCAGTTGCAAGGCTGCAGCCACCACTGTGCGTCCCTCTGTGCCAGTGGACCACCTGGGAACCATGGAACAACATGGAAAAGCCAGCACCTTTTCTGGCCTGGCTGCACCTTTCCTGCACCAGCAGTCACACCGTCTCAGGAAAGGACTCCCCAGCCCCTGAAAAGTGATCCTGGCAATTCCCAATTGCTAATGAGCTCTTATCCATGAGCCAAAGTGTAACCCTAGATAGCAGTAGATGGTTTGTGATTAACTTAATCCGACCAGGTGCCACAGGGAGACTAACTGCACTTAACCAAACCCCCATCTAGGCCTGTTCTTTACGTCTGCTTTTGATACTTCATGATGGGGGTTGTAGTTTGTTTTCTGTTTTGGGTTGGTTATGGTTCTCCAGTGTTGTTGTTTTTTGTGTGTAGGTGTGTGCTGGTTTTGTTGTTGTTGTTTTTTAAATGTCTACCACCTTGAATTTGTATCTCCTTCCAGATCTCAGCATTATGAAGTATAGATATCTGGGTTGCATTTGTAGCCCTCTCCCAGCTCTCCAGTCCCTGCTAAGCCCAAAGACTTTGCCAGTCCGCTGAAGAGCTATGGGCACTTCTCATGGATGACAGAAGCACTAGATTTCCCTCTCCAGTTTATTTCGTTTAGAAAACGTTCTAGCTTTAATCTTCCCAAATTCATTTTTCTTGGATGGATGTTTTTTCTTTGGTAAAAACCATCTTATTGGTTTGTTCATACAGCCTAATGTGGAACTACATTGCATTTCAGATCGTTTTAATTAATAGCTTAGCTGAGCTACCTGACGTTTAATATTGTGAGAGGTGACTATTTTCCTTCTTTCATAGCTGTTGCTATGATATTTACAGTATATTTGAAGTAAGCCTCCAACAGCCTACTTCATATGACCTAAATATTATCCTTTCTCTATAAAATTCCAGGAACTAGCTCACTGAAAATAGCCAGAGGAAAGAACAGTCTCCCCATTTCAAAAAAGAAAAAAAAAAAAAAATAGTCCAGACATTAAACTACGAAGAGTCTGCCTGTGAGAGGGAGAGAGAGCTGAAAAATCTCTTGGGAAGAAAGAAGTTAACCCATGATTCTCTTCAGCGTAACGCAATTCAACTTGCTGCTCCATTCTGAAGTGAGCGTCCCCACCAAATATATCAACACAAACGTACTTTAAATTAGTGCCACTTGTGATAGAAAGAGATCAGTAGTTTGCCAGCCCTAAAATAATGCTCATCTAAAACACTGCCAGAAATTATAGACCTTAAGAGCGCCAGGGATTTTGCTGCAACATACTTAGGAGTGAAAACCAATGACAAACAGTTGTAGAGGAAAATCATACACAGCAACCAAGCAGGATTGCTGTACATTTACTATTTGTGTTTCATTTCAAAGTCCACATCAGCCAGATGTGGTTTTTACAGACCCAGAAGGACCACCCTCAACAGCAGCAACAAGAAAATACCTAAAAAACAAACACCTGATCAAAGCCAAACCATCAATCCAAAGCCAGGATTCGCAAGCCCTCTCTTAGGACTTTATGTTGGCTGGACTGACATCACTGAATAGGAACAGCCTCCTCCTCATCTCCATGGGTGTTTAGATTTTAGTCAGCGTTCAACCAATTACTTTCATGTTACATGCATGTGGACCAACCACTGCCACAGCTCCATCCGCAATGGGCAGCTCCTGCTTTAAAAAGTCAGTCAAAGTAACAGAAGTAAGGGATGTGGAAGAGCCAGATCCTGCAAAAAGAATGGTAACAAGCACCGTGTGCATGAAATACTGTTAATTTACACTCAGTTTCGTCTTGCTGCTTCTGAGGCAAGACAAAAGAAGGGGGGAAAAATGACACAGCAAGAGGAATTAGGAAAGGTCTACAAACTCGTGTAACAAATGAGGGCCAACAAAGGTCACCGGGTGAGGACAAGATGGGAGGTTTCCTCCAGGAATAGATTCCATAGCATCGTGCAGTCTTGACTTGGCCCAGGGAGGTGGCTGAGTCACCATCCCTGGAGGCCTTCAGTAAAAGGGTAGATGTGGCACTGAGGGACATCATTTTGTGGACATGGTGGTGATGGATTGTTGGATGAACTACCCAGCAGTCTTTTCCAACCTTAATGATTCTATGATACACATCTGCCTGCATCCTCCATAGCCTCCAGCTGGAATATCCATTGTTTTCATCAGCCCTTGCTGGGATAGTCCTCCAGGATGCTTCTCCTTCCACATTCTGCACCTCTCTGAAGTATGCAGTCAACCTTACGCAGTTCTTGGTCCTCCTCCTTCTAAAGGAATAGTAAGTTTCTGCAGCATCTTCATAACAAGTGCTTCCCCTGAGACATTCCTCAGGTAGGATTTAACGCCATGCAACCCTTCCCACAATATCTTACTGAAGAGATTACAAATTTACCCATTTCTCAGCTTCAGAGGCAGACAGACTGAAAAACTAAATGAATTATCAGAGGTAACAATGGATTAAGTCTCATGAGCTAATGTCTCAGCTGCATGCTCACTCCATCAGAATGCAATGTCTTGTATAATATTAAAACCAGCCTCAGACAGAGATTTATGGCCCACGTCACTGGAGGTGGGCAAGGACAAGACCCATACATTTATTGCTACTTAGTTCTGTCCCATGGACACTACTCTTCTGAGGGGTCTTTGACCCATTCAAAGCAAGGTTTTCAGTCTGCTGAAATAACGTCACAAGATTATAGAAATGGCAGCAGATGCTACCTGAATTCTGTAAGAAGGGCTGACTATCACTCACCTCATGAGTGAGGCTGCAGCTTTATTTCTAACCCCACTCCCAAAAAATGTAGACTCAGTTGTTTGCCGAACGGATATGCCAAGACAAAAAACACAAGAACGACTCCCGCCCAGCCATTCTCTTTGGATAGCGATGGCATCTCCTCTGTATGCTGCCCAACAAGCAAAACTGTCACTCTGCAAGAAGGCCTTGTGCAGTGAGTTCTGCAAGGATGCTTGACAGAGAGAGAAACCCACTGAGTTCAAGTCACAGAATCACAGGGGTTGGACGGATCCTCAAGAGATCATCGAGTCCAATCCCCCTGTTAAAGCATGTACCCTGCAGTAGGTTGCACAGGTAGGCGTCCAGATAGGTCTCGAATATCTCCATAGAAGGAGACCACAACCTCACTGAGCAGCCTGTTCCAGTGCTCCATGCTCCCCTCAATCATACCAGCACCCTGCAGGAGCCGCATGCATCAGCTTCTCCACATCCAACTGCTCTATTCTACATTGAATGACTAGAGACTACTTCTCACACTTTCAAAGTTACTCCATGTCCCCCAATGTTGGTATAAGCAACAGTTGTTAAAGAAATCTTTTAACACACTGGCAATCAGAAATCTCACGTCTGAAGCGATGCAGTTTTATAAGCATTCTTTCCTTGACTGAAGCTTTGATTACAAACATTTCTTGCCACCCATTCAAGCAACCTGTAGGTTACCATTTGAGCGGACTCAAGTTAAAATATAGATCTGATCACAATCACTACAGCTGAATATTGGGAATTTTGCAGAACTGCATGCAAGCGAGATAACAAAATTTCGCAAAGTAGTTAGTGAAAAAAAACAACCAAATCCTAATTAAAAACATAATTTTCCTTCCAAGATTGTATAAAAATCAGAGCATTTATTGTCAAAATACTGTAGAAATACATCAAGCACCACAGCTTGAGAAGGTTCATGCTTTTCGAGGAAAAAATGTAGGCTTTCAAAGCCTCTGTTTCTGCTTCCATTTTGACAAGTCGTGTGGGATTATTTCCTCAGTTACCGCAGCAGTAAAATTATTTCAGGTTAAGAAAAAAAAAACAACAAACCCACAAAACCAACTTCGTTAAGATTTGGCTGAAGAGAAAGTCCTCCAATATTCCCCTTTTCACAGGAAAGCAAACACATTTTCTGAATAAATTCAAAATGGGCTGCTACAAATTGAATCCCACATATTGAGAGGGAGACGGGGAAAGAAATCGGCGTTGAGAATAAATAAACCTAAAAGCAACAAGTATCAATACGTGTCTTTAAGGCTGTTGCCCCTTTGCTAGCTGTGTGCTGACCCTTCACATTGTTAACTACGGGCTCAACTTCTTTACCAACCTTGTCACCAAGCTCAGCTGAGATTTTCATTCTTTTCCAGTCCTGAAGTTGTGCCCTACTTAAAAACTACTTTGTTTTGCCCTAGAGATATCTGTATTTTAGTTCTCTGGATAATGACCACAGGGACTGGGCTGTGTTACGTGACCTCCATTTGCAGCTTACAAAGTGCTCTGGGCTTGCTTAGTGCAGGCAAAGAAAATACGAGGAGGAAGGGGCTTTATTTAATTGCTATTGTTACGTTTTCAAAATACTAATATTTAACTGGATGGTTGGCTTTCTTTAGTATTTCTTTTTTTTGCTTCTTGAGGGAAAATCCTTTAGGATAAAAACTGACCTAAATTCACAGAGATCTTGTTCCACAATCCTATAATTTTAAGTTAATTTTGACAAAACAGAATATTCTGTAAAGGAAAGTATTTGCTTCTCTACAGTTTTCTTCCCCGTACTCTAAGCGTGCACCTCTTTAAAATAAGCTCTTTAAAGTAAGATTTACTCTCTACGAATGAGAAGGAAGGGAAAGAGGAGAAGAGACTTTGTTAAGAGGCCCTGTGATATTCCAGATTTATTATGCTTCGGTGCTTCGATCTCAAGTCTTCTCAGTTTACAAACAAAACATATTCTCCCACATTGCACTCCTGCCAACCCTGAAATCCACTCCTGACTCATCCAGGGCTCGTTTCTCATTACCCATCAGTACCAGTAATAGTGGGTCCTCAGGCCAACCCCATGCACAGGGACACCTGCACATTCCCAGCGTCCCCAGTACGTTTGCACAGCTGTCACCGAGGCAGAATTTGCCAAAGCAGCCGGCAGTTCTGATTGCTGTGCTCTGCCAGCCCAGCATCCAGCCCCACTCCATCCACACTGCTGGCTCTGCAAAACCACAGAGAGCACGAGCATTCATCAGGGGGAAAACGGGCCCTCAAATAAAGGCTAGAAACAGACCTGCTGAGCAAGATGTCACCTTTTCACAGTTACTTCTCTGACAGCAAAATTATGGTAATGCTGTTTCCCGCTTTCCTAGAAACAATATATATATATATAGACTTCAGTTTAAGAACAACTTAAGCATCTGGTTTCTGAATCATAGGCCAAGCAATTTTACCAAGGGCTCTTAATTTTCATATTGTGACTTAAAGACATGCTTACGCTACGTTTTATACACATCACTTGGAGTTCACCAGCTACAGATAAGTTTTGTTGAGATTTAGCTATTTTAATGGTATTTCATGTACAGTAAACCCAAATTTACCCTAACAGCACTTGCTTGGTCAGCAGGTAGAATTTTGTTTAGACACAGAAATAAACAACAGCATACTCAAAAAAATTTTTAACCCTCAAAATAGTAACTGCATTATGCACCAGGAAGGAGATTTATCAAAATTACAGACCGACAATATCTATTTTGGTATCACTAAAATAATACACCATTCATTTTGTACAACTGCTCAAAGAAAATGTCCTCAAAAGAATACCAAAAAAAATATTGCAAGCAATACTTTTACAACACCATCTATCACATGCCTTGCAGTAAAATGACTTAATTTCTGTGATCACTCAGATTCTTGATTGAGTCACAAGCTGAAAGGCCAAGTAACAGGTGTACGGCCATAGCTTGCAGGGAATAACACAAGTCTTCGACTGCTGCCACAGCATGGCTGATGCTGTTCTCCTGGCCTTGATGCTGAAAAGGGGTTCACATTCCTCTGGGCCCTCATCAAGTTGCACTATTTCTGAAAAGAAAAGGTTTGGGAGAGACTAGGATCCGTCAGATTGGGTTCTCACTGCCTCCTGCCAAGGTCTGTGGGATTTCAGACCGAGTCACAATCTCTCTGCATGCCCTAAATTAAAGTGATAGTCCTCTAACGCCTCAATGATGAGTTCAAGTGTTCACATGCTCAGTAATGCTAAGCTATAAATAAAAGCACAATAGAAGTTCCCATCCAAGCATTTTCTAGCATTTCCCTCTCCACAAATGAACATCTTTAAGGCAAATCAGATCAAGTATTTTTCCAGACATTACGTTCTGTGTTTGCATTTTAAGAGATGTTGCTCTTTAGTCTCTGTGGTAAGGACGGGGAATGGAAATAACTAGCATGTCATCTGCTGAAACCAAAGGGCTGGGAGGGACAGGCCCATACGTTTTAGATACATGAGCCTGCCAAAATCAGAATACGTGCGAGTTACTGTATTTGGCTTCCTCATTAATTAAATTGATAGCATTTCTGGCAAAAAGTAGAGAGCAAGGGAAAAAAGTTGGATGCAGCGTTCCTATTAGGCTGTCACGCTGGCATGTAACAACATAATGTGGGAACGTTTTTTTTTTTTTGAAGGCAAAACACTGATGTTAATTCACGCTGCAGACAGAGGCACAGGCTGGAGAAAGGATTTATGCACTCCCTCTCCTATTCCGTTCAAAACAGAAGCGCTGGAAGCTGGTATTTTTTTATTTAAAATGAAGTGTCAAGCTGTTCCCAAGCACAGAGAGCGCAGAGCACCGGGGAGGCTTGCTGGAAGCAAACAGCAGCCAGAGCTGAACATTTCAGACCGAATCTGCAGTGACTGCTGCAGCAGCCCTACACCCAGCACAACCGCAAACCACACCAAAGCGGGTTTCTCTGAGCCCACCGAAGCATGCCCGTGAAGGTTATGGCTGATGAAGAACTTCCAGCACAAGCCAACCCACAGCTGGTCCCCAAGGCTCAGCACGGAGGGTGGGATCCGCCTCACCCAAATTCGGTGTCAGAGAACAAGCGGTAAGCACAGGCTGGCCAGGAGAGAAGCTAACCTCTGTCTAAGCTTAGTGCCTATGATATTCAAAACAGGCACATTCAGAGGGCAATCTATTTCTTCCTCCTGACTATGCAGGCACCCTGGGGCAAGGAGCTTAAATGTGGATGTTTGAAGTAAGGAGAGACAAATCCCACCCTCACTGCCATGAATGCAAGCTGTTTTTATTTTAAGAAAGGCGATCGATGCTAAAATGTGCTTGAGTCACCCTCGCAATCCGCTACGGCCACCGCTCAAACTGTTCCCTTCGAGGCTCCCAAAGGTGTTAGCAGACCTCCAACCTGCCCACGTTTCCCACCTGGAGGATTTATTGCTGCCTGATGCACTGCTGTGCCCACAGCCCGCTCTACCAGCGCAAGCCTCCTGCAGCCAGGGCCGAACACCAGGACGTGATGGTGGGTTTTGTTTTGCTCTTCAGAAGTGTTTTTATGTGAGATGTCAGCTACAAAACCGTAAGCAGCATTTATGTTCCACGGTTACCTGAGGCATCAGAACAAGGAAGCAGGAGCGGGCTCTCACCGATACACGATTTTGAAGCACATTATTAACCACTGCCGATGCTTTTCTTCTAGCAGAGGTTTAATTTCTTTGCCAGTTACACAGAGATGCACACTTTTCCCGGGTAGGTCCCTATAATTCAGGCTACACTTTGTACAACTAGCAGCACACCCAGCTCCAGAATAAAATATTAGTGAGACCTATCATCAGGATAAGTGGATCTGCAAGACCTCATTCATGCAGAAATCACGTACTACCAAAGAATGTATTCCACGTGCCTTTATTTCCCCAGCTGCAGTGCCAAATTGGTTTGCTCAAAAAATCCAAGTATTCCATACAGGCTCACTGCTGTGCAGGTTTTGGTTGGAGTGCAAGTCAAGCAGGAGCTTAGCAGGGAGAGCTGCTGGGGAGCAGGTATTGAATTTCCACCTAAGGACTGAAAGAAGTATAAAAATAGGAAGTAGGAAGTGTTCTTAGTGAGATTTAGCACAGGCCTAGCCTGAAAAAAAACCACAGCTAAAAGGTATCCTGGAAAGCCCACGCTGCTGCCTTCCTGGGCCCAGGGACTGCACCTGAGCCAGTTCTGCACAGTATCAGCAGTACCCATAGGAAGGACGCTCCTGTTTATGTATTCTGTTTACCCACAGTGAAAACCACCAGCAAGTCTGCCCTGCTCTTTGCACCACCATACTTCACCCCCACCAGCCAGCAGTTTGTCGCTGCAGACCCGAGTCTTTCCAGGTATTTCCCATCAATACTTCTGGCTTTACACTCTTGTGGGAAGAGAGATGAGGGTGTAAACCTGTGCCTAAATGGCAGCTCGCTGAGGACATTGCAGCCTGGACGGCTGTTACCATGTCGGAAGCCTGGTAGCAGGTGGAGCTGTCATTAATCACACCCCCCTGACAAGCTGCTACTCTCAATCTCACTTCCCGATCAGATTAAGCACCAATCAGGTGCTCGAATGCACTGAAAGACTGTCCAGCAGGGTTAAACATGCAGATGATATTTTCCTTAAGCTTTGTGACGTTGAGCAACAAACACCAAGACATATAAAAGGCCCAAACAACACAGCCCACCACCACACGTGGTTATTGTTAAATACAATACAAGTGGAATGGAAACACTGCGTGGTTTTAGCCGGACTGCTTTCTGTATCTATCGCAGATGCATGAACTTCTTAGATCAAAATGTCTTGTAGTCCTAAAGCTACACAGTCAATAATCATCTTTCAAGACTGTATCACAAACAATACAGCTGCATTTAGAGAATGTTTGCTTAAAAACACCTCAAAACATGCCACGTTCTTATACACGAAGGTAGCAACAAAAGATTTTTAGGTCAAGTTAATATAAGGAGATGTTTGCCTGCTATTTCAAGGCAATTAGGTGCGTCAGGAATCGTGCTCAACACAATGAGCAAATACACTGTTAGCAAGTGAACTGTCAAAACGTGCTTATTTGCCTCTGGAGAAAGAGCATGCTAGTATTTGCTGTTCTAATGGAGGGCCACGTTTTAATCAACCAGATGTATACATTGGGAAGAGCAGCCCTATTCAGCTTCCCTGTCAAAGATGGTTTGATGGAGAACTCAGAGCATAAGATCAATGGATAAACTTAAAGAATGGCTTGAGTAAAATGCCAAAAAAAAAAAAAAACACCCCAAAAAAACCCCAGAAGTTAAAATAAAAGTCAAGATATTCAGTTTTGGAAGGCCAATGCAACATGTTCTCCAACAAAGTCGCTCAAGGTGTGCCACTACCTGTAGAAAGTGACTGCTTTCACTGGGACCACCTGCATCTGCCAAAGGACTGGGCAAAAGCCAGAAATTAATTAAGCAAATTGAATTAGAAAGGCATTAGGGATAAATGTAACTATACCATTGCTGTCAAAATCGCTTTAAAAGCAAGGCATAAATTCACACAATGACTTAAGTTAGAAGGCACCTTAAAGCCCATTCAGTTCCAACCTCTGCCGTGGGCTGGGTGCCACCCACCAGCTCAGGCTGCCCAGGGCTCCATCCAGCCTGACCCTGAGCATCTCTATGGATGGGGCATCCACAGCTTCCCGGGGCAGCCAGTTCCAGCACCCCACCACCCTCTCATTCTCTTCAAATACTCCTTTGCAGCTTTTCTTTCTGTTACTGAATCGGAGCCCATCTCTGCCGCACACCAGAAGGAGCCCGACATTGAGGAAACGCTCACGTCTAAAGGACACTCATGCCGCTGCTCAGCCTCTGACACCCACACAACTCACACAGGAAGGGCAGAAAATTAGCAGCCTACATTTTTCTGATGATTAATTCCCCAAGAAAGCACAGTTCAGCCACAGACAAGTTTCAGAACAGACACTGCCAAGGTTTAGGCTATTTATTATCTCTAATTTAACTGAAAAGACAGAAATTGAGTGACTTAAGATTCATTAACAGCTTCCTTATAAAATTTAATTTTGGCTACTTGCTTCTGTATAGGGAACATAAAGTAACGTAATTAAAGCAGATGATTGTGCTGATTGTAAAAGGCTGCCTGCTCAGTTTGCACTGATCACAGACTCGAGCCATGCTAACAAGTTGAAAACCTCTGCAAGGTCTTGAATGACCGCTCTCCGGCTCTTCTTTCCAAGTAATTAAATTAAAGCCCTCCTCCGGTGTATTACTTCTTGAAGGGGTAAAAAGAAAAGAAAAAAAAAAAAGAAAAAAGAAAAAAGAAATGGAATACCCACGCTGTAACGGCACGAGGAGTTCAGATCATTTGCCTGATCAGCTGGTTACTGGCAGCCAATGCAGCACGCTGAGGGCTACAAGGAAAAAAAACCTCCGATATTGAAATTATCAGAGCATTAAAGACAATGAAAATAGAAAAGTATGACTTCTCTTAACACAACAGCCACCACTTGGTCTTCAAAGCACTTACTGGTCATGTCCTGCTGATTTTGCTCCTTATTTCAGGCTACCAATTTACATTTAGGTACTTACGAGTCATAGAATCACGTCCATTGGAAAAGAGTTTCAACAACACCAAGTCCAACCAAAAAACTGATCGTAGAATCACAGAGGTTGGAAAAGGCCTTTAAGATCCAATCATCAGCCCATCCACATCACTTCCGCTAAACCGTGTCCCTCAGTACCACACACACACATTTCTTTCACACCTCCAGGGACGGTGACCCCACCATCTCCCTGGGCAGCTGTGCCAATGCATCACCACTCCTTCTGAAAAGGGATTTTTTTCCTAATACCCAACCTGAGCCTCCTCTGGTGCTGTGTGGTTGCACATCCCCAGCTAGTACAGATGCATGTTCACTGATGAAAGGTGAACAGGACGGAGGGACAGCAAAACAAATGGAAGTGATGCCAATTTACAGCACACCATAGTTTGGAAAAAAGATGAACCACAGAAGCAGAGGGTAAAGAGGAAGACTCTGAAGGAAGAAAAGCACACAGCAACACAAAAATCAGATAGCAAGAAAGATACAAACATAGGACATAAGCAGCTTTGGAAATTCAATGCAGCTGCGGATAAGTTGATTTTGCTTATTTTTATATATTTTAAAATAAGCTAATTATGGTCTCTGACCAAATGACCAGGGAGTTTCTGAGAACCAGCCAGCTTGCCATTCACGCAGATGCAGCACTGAGTTACGGCAGGACTGTGTTATCCCAACCAGAGGAAATTCAGAGACCTGCAGTCAGGAAATGGCAGGAGAGAGACAGCCATTGGAGAGATGAGGAGACTTGGGAAACCCAGCTGCATACCACTGCAAACAGATGTTTTGAGGAAAAACTCAGCTCTACTTACAGTGCTTGATTTTCTTTATGCTTTTGAGCAAATCTGCTATAGATCAATGCTGAAGATATGGAAAAGGAACTTTGGACAGCAACAAAAATCCAGCAAGGACATTGATATTACTGAAATGCCTGTGGGAGCTCATAAATCATTAAGATACCAAGAGATACCACAACAAACAGAAAACTAAAATGCTGCATCTTGATTTTTCGGATGAAGTTACTTAGGATCCACTATAAGCTGCTTTTGGGATCGTCTACATTGCAATGCTAATGCAGGTTTCCGCCTGAAGTCTCTGAAATATGTACAAGCTCCTTTCTACTTTGCATAGCTCCAATTAGTGTCTAATCAATAGGTTTATTTGCCTGCCTAGAAGTATGACCAACTTCTATTTTATGTGGGAAGCATTTTTAATGTGGCAGGCTGAAGCAGGTACTCCTTCTGAAAGGTAAAATTGTTCTTGGAAGCCTTCCATTAGGAGACAGCAGAAACTCCGCCGCTAACTCTTAATTAAGTGCTCTATTGCTTTGGGTTTGTTTTTAATTATTTTTCTTTGTAGATAAGTCATTAATAATTGAGTATCTGCTGGCCTGAGTCATGACACTGTAAATGTACTAAGAAGAATGGCTGCCTGAAAGCCAGTGGCAGTTGTCCATCCAAGCACCAGCACAGCTACTACGGCAGTCTAGAAGGCATCTGTTCCCCTAAACTGTAATTTTAAAGATCTGGGGGACAGGGGGAAAACTATTTGGCACACAGAGGCTTGCACAGTGAGAACAAACCCACCTCATCCAGCAACATACACCGCCACAACTGCACACTTTTTTTTGCTTCCATTCAACAACAGTTGCCCACAACTTGCAGAGAGATACACACAAAAAAACTGACACCCCCACACGTGCCGTCTAATAGCCATGCAGCCAGGAATACACGCTACTGCTGCACAGACAGAACAGAATCTTTCTCATGTTGCAGCACCTTTCTTCATAGAATCGCTTGAGTTGGAAGGGACCCTTAAAGGCCATCGGGTCCAGCTCCCCTACAATGAACAGGGACACCCACAGCTCCAGCAGGTGCTCGGAGACCCATCCAGGCTGACTTTGAATGTCCTCACGGATGGGGCATCCACCACCTCACTGGACAACCTGTGCCGGTGCTTCACTACCCTTACTGTAAACCACGTTTTCTTGCTGGCTTTAGATTAAAAAAAACCCAAAAACCTTCCTAATTAGGATTTAAGTATATATGCAAGAAAAACAGTTCTTTAACAATCTACTTCCAGACTGCAGTCTATGCTGAATTCAACACCCAGACCTCGATCACAAACCGAGTGTGCAGCAAAAAAAAAAATGGTAATAGGCTCCTTTTGTGAGGGACAACGCGCACAACGGGTACGGCTGCTTTCAAAATTAATATTCTGCAAGCAAAACAGTCCTCCGCTCCAACAGAGGAAAAAATGTTTTCAGATCACCTTCTCTGGTCAGTCCTACTAAGCTGCTGACTCTAATGAGTTTAAATACCCTCCTGGAGACAGGCCTGCAGGTTTGGGTACGGCGGAGGGGAAGACGCTTCTTCAGCTACTTTTTTCTGGCTGTATCATTTGACATGTCGGTACTCAAAATGCTATCTATTCAACACAGTATGCAGCTAATCTAATCTAAAGCGGCACTGCAAGCACTGCTGTGCGATGGAAGTGTTTAACAACGCGGGCATGATTAGCCACATAGGTGGAGCTTTGCACACAATTGTTTTGGGAGAGAGATTTAACGCTGCCACAATGACAACATGGCCTCCCTCCTCACATCTGTCTTATCAGCCCTCAACTCGGAGGCTTTAATCTTGCTGCAACTTCCGCCCCCCCCCCCCCCCCCCCCCATCCCTCGCTAAGGTGGAGGCTCATCTTACACTAATTATGGCAATTTAATGAAGGGAAGAAATGAGAATGATTAATAAAAGTCATTGCTGTTTGTAACGTTTTCAGCAGGTCGAGTTGCACTGAAGGATGCTTAGACAATATTAAAAAGCTACGTAACATACATATGCTAAGTACAGTAATATATTTTGATGCATAACTGAGATGAATTTAAAAACAAAACAAAACAAATAACCTACAACTAAAGCACCTCAACCAGACCCGGGAGTTAAGCAAATAAATTTAACTAAACTCTTAAAACTGATTCAGGAACACTCCAGAAATACGGGAGGAGCAAAAGATTTCCTTCAAAGAAGTTTAGCTGCAGTAAGCCAAAAGATGAGGTTCGTGAAAGGAAGAACTGAAAAGAACAGGACTGCAAAGAGTGAGCACAGTCCATCTGCCACGGCTTCAAGATGTGCCCACCACCGCCTGTTAGCTCCCTGCAAGTTCTCAAATTGCTTTTATAAAACAGTGCTGGAAGGGCCGGGTGGCATTTAGCTTAGTTCTCTTCAGACCAGCTAAGGCAATAATGTTCGCCAACCCAATACCACGTAACACCAGTGCTAAGCCTTTTGGCATAGCCGCTGTGAACGAGGCACTTCCAGAAGCAGGAGCAACTTAATGCTATGTGAATGCATGTGTATTTAAGGTCTGTCCCTAAGGTCCTCCTAACCTCTGCCCTGTGGGCATACTAAATACACCAGCACTCCAGATCTCAATCGTCACAAAACAGGTTGCACTTACGTTCTGAAGACACGAGTCTCTCAGCTGTTGTGAATAGCACTGTGCTGCAAACTGACTTAAAAATATTAAATAAAAGAGATTAAAAGTTCTCAAAGAGGATTTACATACAGGCAGCAAGTCAGCACTTCACTTCCTACAATCCCTTCCAAGAGAGATTAGGGGAGAAGGGCTCAATACCTTGGAAGTAAAATAGCTACAAAGAATGTTGATTTGCCTTCTTAAGAACAGGGGTCCCTGAAGATAAGGAGGCACAGGTACTTATGTTTTAAAGCTGAATAAAGCATTTAAGAGATATTGTCAACACAAGTATTAAAGAGATACTATCAACTTTAAGTCTAGATTTTAAGAGTGAATCTGGTAAACTCTGAAATATAGAGTGATTTTTTGTTGCTATTTTGTTGGCCGTAAGTAAATACATGTAAATACAAATATGTATTTATATATATATGTAAACATAAGTGAGTGTGTGTACACACACACAGAAGTCAGTCTTATCTTGCAGACATCAGTGATAGCAAGTCCTCTACCAGACTGACATTACTGGGATTTGATTCTCAATTGAAAAAGTCTTTCTCCTGGATTTCCACAAAAACAAATCTCAAGAATATCAATATTTACTACTTTATTTTTTCTTGCTTATTGAAAAGAAACAACCACGGCTTTAAGATGCAGCCTATCCCATTACAGATTAATTGGGACATTTGTTTAAGATAGACAACAATAGTAACTGCATCCAATGAAAACACTTACACACACTTGCAGACTTCTGCCAATCCACTGCCCCATGCTGTGCAAGCTGTGTGTGCTTTTACTGCTTCAAATCCTCCCCTGAGACATTTGTCACTCCAACGGCCCCGTTCACTATCCTTTTATGCTGACAGACCTATAGGAGAGCAGCTTTAGGACCTAAAGCATCCCTTAAATTTCTTCCGTCTGCGCTCCCACAACAGCCCGGCGCCAGCTCTGCTTCCCCCATCCCGCAAACAGAGGCAACGGAACGGACTGCTTCCCTTGGTCTCACAACAAATAAAATAAAGCGGGAATTACGTGTTCCCTCTGCCACCAGACTAAGCCTGCAGCAAAGAAGTTCTAAGATACCTTAATCCTTCTGGCTGCCTTCCGTCATGCTGTGCCTCCTCCGTGCTCACAGCTCTCGCGCATTACTCTGTAATGATGCCAGCTGGCCTCTCTTAGCCAGCCCTTATTTTTTTATTTTTTTTTAATATTATTATTAATGAAATAACCTTCAAACTAAAAAACACAGTACAACCAACTCCTGAATTTATCCATTCGTGGGATATTACCGAGTTGTGACTTATGTAATTCCATCCCAGGCTGGATGTGGCTCTGGGCAGCCTGGTCTGGTGGTTGGTGACCGTGCACATAGCAGGGGGTTGAAACTGGATGATCAGTGTGGTCCTTTCCAACCCAGGCCATTCTATGATATTCTGCGATATGATGATAATTAATTGTAATTCAGGAAGGTATAGCATATGAACAATTATTGAAGCATTTAAAAATGAAGTGGGTCAGCTCTTTACAATACTGACGTATTTAGCACCCAAACCAAATCCTTTTACTGCTGTCTTTAAAACAAAGGCATACATTTTCTATGAGTGAGATCCTATGTTGCAGCACTCTCCATTCCATCCCTTTGCAGGAATAAGGCTGTTTGCGGCAGCAGAAAGTGCAGGGACAGACAATTACAAAAGTGATATCACTGGATGGAAAAAGAGTTTTAGTTGCATACCCAATTGACGGCAATCCCCTTTTGCCATTGCACATGGATTATCAAATTAAAGAATGGAGCAGAGTGGAGTGGAATAGCTCTTTGAATATATTTTTAGGGGCTAAGCTATCATCACCAATGTGAGCAAAGTAGTAACTGCTGGAGTAACTACTTATTTAGGCATCCTGCCGCTATGGGAAGGGTAACTTTACTTTTCCTTGCTTAGCCAAGTCTTCTATTTACTTTGTGTTCAACAGGACACGATCACTTCGAAATAAAAACTTGTGGGGGAGGGTAGAAAGACAAGAACATGTCAGACATTCCTGCAGGCAAACTCACAGCACCCAGCAAGCTTCAAATCATTGCAGAAAAGTCCCAAACTGATATTCCTGGTACAGATGTTGAGAGCATGACTTTAGAAGGCCAGCACTCTGCTTGGTTCTACATGGTCCAACCATTTCCACGAAATCAGTTTGGTCTCACTTTTGTTTTTAATTTACGCAGAATCAAATACAAAACAATCCCAAGATGGGAACTGACATGCCTTAGTGAATGGCTTTTAGGAATTTGAACTTCAGTGGCACCTATAAAAAAATCCCAACATAAAGCTTCCTCCCAATTATTTCCCTCCCCAAGGTCTAAGTCTTCAATGACAGGCACAAGAAATAATAGCCCAGCCAAGTCCAACTGTTGTCAAAGGGGCAATAATGCACTGGACCAAACCTAGGAGAGCCTCACCACGACCATTCTACTTCTTCACTGAACAAAAACGGGTAACTTCATTGTTTTCACAATATAGTGTAAAAATTACAGATTTCACCATTTCTCTGCCCATTTTTTATCTCAAGGACCTGAGCTCAGGTCTCCTTACGAACTATATTCAGGATGAAGGCATCCTGTGTGAATCTTGGGATTTTCACTGTTGGCAGTACATCTGAAAGCTCAGCACTGAAACATCCAGACCCGCATAACCAAAGATGCCTCACAAGCCTAGCTTAGCCGACCTGGCAATTAAACACAGTTAAGTGCTTAGCATCAATCACAGCAAAATAAAAATGGAACCTTCTCTTACTTGGTAATATTAACCTTAACACAGCACTTGGCGCTGCTGATAAACCTTGCTAAACGAATTATATTTCCAGATCTAGAGATCCATCGGGCCAAGCAAGCTTCTGTCAGTAGTCAACCCAGGTGACTCCCTGTGACAATAAAAGGAAAATACATCTCCGTAGCCTTCAGTGAGTGCAGAGTGCCTTCAGATATAACATCATCTCGAGCTTGGTTAGGCACAAATGACTCTTCCAGAGAGTTATGACACCCCATCGCTCTTCATGCTCTAGCTACCCCAAGTTACTAACCAATATCTGCTTCTAAAATTAACTTGCTTTGCTTCTAAAAACACTGGAAGTACTTCAGCATTTTAAATGGAGGTTGTAAAACCCTGAAAAGTTCAGCATGAAAGATTGCTATTTGTAACCCTCCACATTTGCCAGTAGCTCACAATACTTGGAGCACTGGAAATCAACCATAAACAACTCCTTCATTCCAATTTTGCTTATATGCATATGCTGGCCATATTCCCCACAGAATCAAGACAGCTTGGGGATAAAAGTTTAGTACAAAATTATTAGAAGCACACTGCAGAGTAGATTAATAGTGTACAGGAAAGCTTCAACTCTGGCAAGCCACTATAAAGGAATAGACGTCTACACACTGACTTTGCAAACATCTGTGCCAAACACAGGAGAGAAAAATCAAGAGGGGCTCCACAAAGACGACTGTGCTCTTCATCTCCCACCCCTGTGCAGCTAAGAGATTTAACAGCAAGATGAAGAAATAACAGTTACGGATAGGGGAAAGAGTGCTTCCTTAGCATCCAGGATGCTAGAAACATAAAGAAGCTTCTGCTACTTCACATCAGATTGTCTTTCGTATTGTGGTCTTTCTTATTGTGGTCTTTCCATGGCTAAAAGCCTCTAAGGCTTTTTGGCTCTCTGTCAGTGTAGCTGACCTCCTTGTTTGAGTTTTGCCTGGTGAAGCAAGAACAGATAAGAGTGACATGATTCATGCTTTACTGTAACCAAGAAACTTGTTGATAGTTTGGAGGACGTGGCTATGAGACTGAAGCATAAACATCTGATCAAAGCACGGTCCGAAGAATTATTCTGTTTCTTTCCCACATCTCTTACTCATACAATTCAAGAGAATTCTCCTATGATACGGGGAAGAACTGCACCCCATCCTTCTTTAGGAATTAAATGCATTTGCTAAAGCCATCTCCTCTGCCTCCTCCATGTGCACGCTGCAGCCTCCTCTGTCGCAGGGACTCAGTTTGCAACTGTGACACAAACCAGTGCCTCGTTCCCAGTGTCAGCAGCACGGAAATGCATCAGACACAGCCATTAGCTCTCCCATCAGCAACACGAGAATTTCTCCTCCAGTCAGTTTTCACTAATGCTATTCACAGCGGAGGAGCTGGCAGGACTCATCCCGGCTTCATTTTGTACCTTCTGGGAAAGCTATGAGTAACAGCAGAGGCAGCTGCGGCCTGAACAAGCTGATACAAAGCCGGCCAAGCTGCACCAACCCCTGCCAGCAGTGCAGGGCCCGGGGTCGGCTGCACACAGAGGTCTGTGATACCTCCGACATCGCCCAAAAATCAGACCTGAGTCGTGGAGTAACAGCATTGTGATGGCAGCAGACTTGCAGTTGTCCTCTCTCCTATTCAGGCAGCTGTTTCTTCCCAGTCGTAAAGGAAAGCTGAAATTATGCCTGTGAATTTGGATCAAGTCAACAAGTGCTTACCAGTGGTCCGAACAATTTGTTTCCTTTTCTTTCCCCATTCTCCAATTTACCAGCAAGTACTGCAATAGAATCCAGTTAATTCTCACTAATGAGTGGGAGAACAATTGCTAAGCCAAAAAAAATTTTGTTGTGTGCAAGTAAGCAAACAAATTAATGTACCATAAACCATGTTTTGCTCACTTATTTTGACAACTGTAGTTTGCTTTTAATTATGATCCTTCCTAGCAGACTAGTTTGCCTGTCTCTCTTGCAGAAGTACTGAACCCTTTCTCATTCTCCTATACATTTTCCCTGTGCCTGTGTTGCTGGTTTTCCTTTCAAGCTGGATTTAAAAGAGCATCCCTTGTGACACCACATCTGTTACTAACACAGTTCAGCATTTCACTCTGACTTAAATTGGACACTTAAGTCTTCCTACCTCCTCTGGATTTGATCGATGTTAGGAGCTCCCCTATTTTCGCCCTGCATTCCAGCACTGCTTAGAACACTGCTTAGCTTCTGAACTTGCCAGAGGTAGAGCAAGCCTGGCACATGCAGCCAGTTATGAAAACACTCACGCGCTCAGCACTCTCTTATAGGCACATAACAGGCTTTTTTTTGGAGGGGATGGTCACATGTTTTTAAAGGATATTGTGTTGTACAATAGGGTTGGTTTATCTATTTATTTATTAAACTTAAAGTTTAAATGTTAAAAAAAGAAAACAAGCAAACAGCTGACTGCTTTAACAGGCTTCTGCAGAAAAGAGCAAGGATTCCTCTGATGCTCAAAGGAAAAAAACACCTTTGCCTTAGGTGAGATGTAGGCAATAGCCCCTGCTGACCATCTGCCAGCAGAAATGGTGCATGCACTTTGCCCCAACTACCTGCCTAACCAACAGGCGAACCCTCCCAATTCCTGGGCTTGATTCCCTCTCCGAGGGAATGAGAAAAGACAATTGAGTAAAGACACTGAGAAAAGACAGTGGTCTAAATTCTTGAGCTACCAAACACAGGCATGATTTGGTAGACACAGATTTGCTGAGTGTGTGAGATGCGGGTGCCAGGTGAAAGAAGTAGGTCATGTAAAGAAAAGCTGCCCTAGGACACCATACGGCCCCTCAGTCTATTTCTGAAGTGACAGTCAAAGCCAGCAGAGAATTACTGTTCCGAGAGCAAAAGCTACAAAGAGACAAGAAGAAAAATGGGAAGGTATGGCCTCTCGATCATCAGGTCAGAGAAGTCTCACCAGACAAGGCTGGATTGGTTTTAGATGGAGAAAAGAAGACGCCCATCTAGATCTGTTAGGAAGTAACCTGTTTCTCCAACAGGGTGAATACTTCGAAATGTTTCATGCCATAGCCGCCATCCAAAGTTAAAGATCCGTTGTACACCTGCAGTTAGTGACTGATGGGAAGAAATCCCATCAAGGCAAAAATTATGAGATAAAGGTGATTAAAACACTTAATGCATTAAAAAGGAATCTAAAAGGGAGGCATTTGGTAATGGAAAACTGGCATTTTCCAGTGGCCCTGCGTGGAGGCAAGAGTTGGATTCAATCTTCCTTATGGGTCCCTTCCAGCTTGGGATACTCTGCGACTCTAGGCTGGAATAGCAGTCAACCTCTATGAGGGCACAACTGGAAGACAGGCAATTTCCTACCCAGATAGTTTTCATCTATGGACATATAACCAGGAAAACTTTGACTAACCCAAAGTCCTGAGCACCCAACAGTTCTCACCAATGAGGTTACTTCATATAACCCTTTCAGTTACTACTTCCAGCTTTCCTGAAGGCTTTCAGAATTCCATAAGCAACAGTGCAGCTTTTCTTTAACTGGAACTCACATCTTCCAAACAGAAAGTTTCACTCTCTGTGATTACTTTCCTTTTCCCCATAAGCCAACTTCTTCCTTCTCCTGTGTGGAGGGAATATTTCCAATTGGTCCATCCACGGCTGCATTCCTCTATCAGCAGCAGGCAGCTGCAGGTGCGTGCTAAGCAAGGACTGTTGTAACGCTAACACAGCAGTACAGCAGCTACCTGGCAGCTGTCACAGCAGATTATCCTTCTTCTAATTCTCTTTTAAGCTCAAACAAGTAAAGCTCTATCATATCCTTCCTGCACATCCCATTTTCCTTCCTTGGATGTTTCCCTTCTGGAACATCAGGTTTCCAGCACCATCCTAGCTTATACCGCTCATCTTTGCAGCAGCATTACCCACTGATGCTCTGATCCTGGCCTGAGCCCCAGCTCTATGATCTAAGCATATCCTCCTGCTGAAGAGTTTCAGTCCCAGCCCACAGCTCCACCTTCCCTGTACTAAGGAAAGTTGCCAGCTACTGAAATTTGACAGCTATTGCCAGTACCTGGGCATCAGGTGCCCCCAAAAAGCAAAAGGCTCTTCCTACCTCACCGCTCTTTTTTTTTCTCAAGCAAAAACAAAAGCAAAACCAGAAAAATCTTCCAGTATCTGCAGACAGTATAATCTAAGCCCCACAGAATGTGGCAGCAATAGGATGAGAGATATCTGCCTCAACAGAATCACACAGAATCACAGAATTATCGAGGTTGGAAAAGACCTAGAAGATCATCCAGTCCAACCATTACCAATACTTCCCAGCTAAATCATACCCCTCAACGCAACATCCAAACGTTTCTTGAACACTCCCATGGTCGGTGACTCCACCACCTCCCTGGGCAGTGCGTTCCAATGCCTGACTACCCTTTCCGAGTAGTAATACTTCCTAATGTCCAACAGCCTTCTAAAGATCATGGACCTACAGATAAGTCTACCAGCTCCATTCTTCAGCTGTGCCACTGCAGAGCACCAATGGAGATACCTCTTGGGACTGCATCAGAGGTCAATTACCCATGTTCCTCCAGGTAAGCAAAGAATTGCCACCTGCTGCTACCCAGCTTTGCAAGAGACACTTTGTTTATGAAAGGGAACAGTTATGAGTAGCTGCCTCGATCCAAACCGTTACTCTCAGCAAAGAGCAGCAGAGATAACCCAACCACTTAGCACCCTGCGGCTCTGATCCACGCTGGCCTCCCATAATCACCAAACCAGAAATGCATATATCCCCTTCAGTGTGATTGCTCTACCTTATTTAAGACCCTAATACCAGTTGCACAACTCGAAACTCCAGCCTCCAAATTGGTTGATAAAAGCCACATCCAACTTTTTTGTTGTTTGTTTTTCCTCCCAGGTTTGGTCACATCAACTCTTTTATACCAACTCCCAGGTGGTTCTAAGGCAATCCCCACAGCCACCACTGGCCTCCTTTTCCATGCTCAGAACACCACATCTCAGTCTCCCAGTCACAGCTCTGGCATAGTGTCTGTCTGCTACAGCTCTGCTCCACTCTTTTTCTTCCTTCTCCTCTGCACACCATGTTCCCCAGCACCCTGCCAAGAACTCTGGGGCTGCGGGCCATCATGGAGACACACTAAGACAGACTGAAGGGCTTCCAAAGGAGCTCACTGTCCCAGAGTCCAATACAGGACCGAAACAATTATTTCACAAAGCAAAATGGCAAAATTCAAAAACTGAAAGCCACAGGCATTGCTCTGGCATCATGACAGAAGATTTCTCAATCTTTTTGTGGTGAAAGATTATTTCTTCTTTGAAGGAAAAAAAAAAAGTGGAGGGCCAGTCACAGTAGAAAAAAGTTTTATCTTCATGAGACCAAAATGAGTTCTCAGCAGTTGGGTGGACCCAATTTTATTGTCACTGTTACATCCTCCCAAGGCATGGTATGCTCTGACAAACTTCACCTCCCTATTGTACCCTGAGAGCCAGTAGATGGCCTCTGAAAGCAGGTCACCTTCAAGGCTGCCCATGCACAAACAAACAGCATCACAGAATCAGAAGGTTGGAAAAGACCTCTAAGATCATCAAGTCCAACAGTCAGCTCACCACCATCACGTCCACTGCGTTCCTCGATGCCACATCTCCATGTTTCCTGAACATCACCACCACCACCCCCCTTGGGCAGCCTGTTCCAATACCCCACCACTCTTTCTGAGAAGTTTTTCCTAATATCCAACCCAAACCTCCCCAGTGCAATCATTATCTCTTAACCTATAATTTCAAGTATCTACACCTACTGTTGCATCACCTTTGCTTTACAGAAAATAGCGCTGGCCTGCAGGACAACAGACTACTTGAGCCTAAAATGAAGTGTATTACATGCAATATTTCTGCTATAACCAGGAATTCATTTGATCTCGGTGTCTCAGGCAAATCCCTTCTCCTCTCTGCATCTCAGCTTTGTCATCTGCAAAACTTTGCAAAGTCTGACGTACATGAAAAAAAAGGCATTGCAGAAATGCAGAAAGCCACTGAGCAGAATGGGAACACTGGGGCCAAGCAGACAGTTGCCTCAGATTTCCCAAAGATGGTTATTTATTCATTCTCACACTGTTTCAGGAGCACCAAGAAGCCTTAACGGTGATAAAGGTCCAACAGTTGCCAACTGAGTACTTCTCTTTAATCACATTTGATGCCGTTCTTAAAGCAGTCTGTCAGCTTCTGGAGTCATTCGATTATATACAAGTATTACTTCAAAGCAAACAAACAAGGGATACATTTCCATTTGTTTGTTTCAGTGTTTCTAAGTGGTGTTTTGTTAGAATTTTCAGCGTGAAGGAAATTCACGGCACTTATGTTTGGATCTAATTTTCATGAAAATTAAATAAAAACAGAAAAACGCCAACCATCCAAATCCTTCCTATCCCCCTTCAGCAATTAAGTTTCCACAAAGAGGTTGCTAGACAGCCAACGTGGTTTAGGATATATTTCACAAATCAGTGCTATTCAGCTTAAACCATCACAAGCAAACCAAAGTGGAAGCTTGGCGGTAGTTGCTCAAACACCTGAAAAATGACAGCCAGACACTGAAGACAACTGTTGGGCAGAGGTAGAGCAGACACCTCAGGCACTGCATACGTCGCCAAATAAAGGGCAAGACGTACATCAAGTTACACTGCTCATTCTTCCCGTCCTCTTCATGTTCTACTAATGGGAGTTTAAGGAAAAAGTTCATTTCTACTCCTCAGAGCATTGAGGGAACAGCTCAACTTTAACAAATTACCATCTACTGAAGTAGGACTTGATAATGAAATGGAATATGGGTCTAATCCTATAGTTATAATACACATTAGAAGTAAGCACCCTTCCATAAAATTCTTTTCAGTAGCCTAGTTCTAAAGACAGAACAAAACCCAACTGCGATTCCCAAAATCTGCAGGACCACCTCCTCTACCCCCCCCCCCAAAAAAAAACACCCACTGATCTAAATAAAAGGGAAACTCCAGTACTTAAGAACACTTATAATAATCTATATGGACATCAACAGAATTGGATGACTCATTTCAGGGACAGCAAGCTTGACTTCTTCCAAGTATTTTAGCTGTATTAATACCAGCACCGTTCTGGAAAGCTCATGGAAAAATCCCGAAACAACTGCTCACTGAGACAGGGAAAACAATACCAAAAAGCCCTCACTGTGTTAGCTTGAGCAATAAAGCAGTTTCGAAGTGCTACTATCAAATCAATAGTATTGCTTCCCTGCTCTGTGTACGAGACACCCAAATCCAAGGGAAATACAGCAGGCTCAGAGAGGGCTCAGAGGACCATAACAACAATATTTCGGATGTGAAGACCCTTATTTGAAGGCAGACTGAAGACTGAATAGCAGACTTTAGAGACAAAATAAAAATGTAAAATCGTGACTAGCACAGAAGTCATAACTTCAGTTTCTCTCTTCTTGGTCTCCTAACAATAGGGAATTCAATAAAAGCTACAAGTTATAGAGCAGATAAAAATAAGATACTCTCAAAATGTCTAACCAGACTGCAGAGCTTGAAGCCAGAAGCGGCTGTCAAGGCCAAAAATGCAAGAATTCCCCTATAAGCTACTGGAAACATACATATGGTTAAGAACATCCAGAGATTTGGAAGCCCACGATAAGAACTCTTGGTATGAGATCTTTAACTCCTATTTCAATCCCTTAAGAAGATAGCGAGAGACAGGGATAATTACAACTACCCTAATCAAAAGTGCCAGGTCCCACACATTGGCCACAACAACCCCAGGCGATACTACAGTCCTGGGGCAGAGCAGCTGGAAGACCGTGTAGAGGAAACAGATCTGGGGCAGTTGGTCAATGCTCAGCTGAATGTGAGCCAGCAGAGCACCCAGGTGGCCAAGAGGGCCAATGGCATCCTCGGTTCTATCAGAAATAGCACTGCCAGCAGGAGCAGGGAAGTGATCATCCCTCTGTACTTAGCACTGGTGAGGATGCACTTCAAGTACTGAGCTCAGTTTGGGGCCCCCCATTAGAGGCTATAGCAAGGTGAAGGTTGGCCTCTTCTCCTGCATAACTAGCAGTAGGACTAAGGGGAATGGCCTCAAGTTGCGCCAGGGGAGATTCAGGTTGGATGCTAGGAAAAATATCTTCTTCCAGAGTGTTTAGGTACTGGAACAGGCTGCCCGGGGATGTGGTTTTGTCAACATCTCTGGAGGTGTTCAAGAAACGTTTAGATGTACTAAGGGATATGATTTAGTAGGGAAATATTGGCGATAGGTGGAGAGCTGAACTGGATGATCTTGGAGGTCTTGCAGACTTGGTGATTCCATGATTCTATGAATGGGTCATTTCTCATTTTATTAATAACCTGGCCATGAGAACTGCTCTAAGCCATTACCTGATGAGGTGGGCCAGAAGTCTGACAGCTCCATAGATAGCCCGACTGTTTTTAAGATTCATTTAGTCATGAAAATGTATTTATTTATTTATTTATTTATTTTGTTTCCAGGAAAATATTCAAACTAAATGAACATTCTCGAAAACAAAGAAAGAAATTTAAAACCCTTACAGGCAACTTAAGACAAAAACCCTTATAAGATTTGGTGAGGTATTATCTGAGGCTGCCCGGGGAGGTAGTACAATCATAAACCCTAGAAGCGTCCAAGAAAACGGTAAACGTGGCACTGAGCGACATGGTCAAGAGCACTCATAGGCATGGGTTGATGGTTGGACTAAATGATCTTTGTGGTCCTTCCAACCTTAATGATTCCATTACTTCCATTTTTATTTCTGAAAGCACGAGCAAGATCGTTCTCCAACGCTTTTCATTTATTTTCTTTAAGCTGTTCAGGAGAGCTTTTAATATTTCAAGCTTTGTGCCATGTCCTCAAAACATGCCCAGTTTTTCAGAAGCCAAATTTAAATGTTGTTTCCTCAAATCACATTTTATTTCAGTTCTTTAAAACCTTTCAAATTCCTACATTATTTATGACAACAAACAGTATATACAATCAGCACTACAAAGCTACTTTCACTGCAGACTGAGAAATTACCAACATTTCTATGTAAGAAGTTCTTTTTTTTCCCCGTGAAATATCCAACCATACAATCTATTTTATACCTGCAGTTGATCAACTTAATAGGACAGGAGGCAACGGGGAGGTTCAGGTTGGATATTAGGAAAAAACTCTTCTCAAAAGGGTGATGAGATATTGGAACAGGCTGCTCAGGGAGGTGCTGGAGTCACCATCCCTGGAGGTTTTCAAGGAAAGGGTAGATGTGGCACTGAGGGACATGGTCTGGAGTGGTCACACACATGGGTTGATGGTTGGATTAGACGATACCACTGGTCCTTCCAACCTTAATGATTTTATGAAACACACTGATAACTATTTTGTATCCAACCAGCAGCAGAAGCACCATCAGAACCAAGCCTTGGGAAAGCTGTGGAATGGACACGCTGAAGTAAGGACTCATCATTCAAATACTAACGACAGATTAAAAACAGCTTAGCAGAACGCAATCACCAAATTCAATAATCATAGAATCATAGAATCATAGAACCACCAAGGTTGGAAAAGACCTACAAGATCATCCAGTCCAACCGTTCACCCATCACCAATAGCTCCCACTAAACCATGTCCCTCAACACAACATCCAATCGTTCCTTGAACACCCCCAGGGTCGGTGACTCCACCACCTCCCTGGGCAGCCCATTCCAGTGCCTGACCACCCTTTCTGAGAAGTAATATTTCCTAATGTCCAGCCTGAATCTCCCCTGCCGCAGCTTGAAACCATTGCCTATATATAAACCATAATATCAAAATCATGGCAAGAAGTTACCCAACTCACTTCTTCATAATAGAATTGCTCATCTGGAAGGCATGTTCAAAGACCATCTAGTCCAACTGCCTGACCACTTCAGGGTTAACCAAAAGTTGGAGATATTACTGAGGATGTTGTTCCAATACCTCTTGAACCCGTACAGGCATGGGGTGACAGATCACCTCTAGGAAGTCCGTTCCAGCGTTTGACCACACTCACAGTAAAGAGATTTTTCCTAATATCCAGACTTCCCCAGGCATACTCAAAGACAGGCAGAACATCCCAAAAACGCAGTTAATCCCACTGATGGGTATTTGAGTCTTCTAACCAAGTAAAATTTTTCTGACAGCCAAGTAGCCGCTTGTCTTCAGAACCTTTCTACCTTCAATACCAGAATACAAAAAAGCTTGATTTAGCACTATGAGATGCAAAGTGTTTTTTTTAGTCACTGCTGCAGTAATTTCAATGGCTCTTTCCAGAGCCTTTTTATTAAAAACCTACTGGATGAAGCCATTGGTGCGAGGAGTTTGGTGGCCAAGGACAAGGACCAAGGAGCAGAGGTACCAAAATTAACACAAAATTAAGACCTCACGAGCAGATGAGGGATGGGGCTGGGGCTCTTCTATCACACACCAGGCCCAATAGCCCTGAGGAGCTGCTGGCATGCCAGAGGGCAGGCCCCTTCACAGCAACACACTGCTCCAACAAAGGCACTTGGGTCACGCACTGACTGCCATCTGCAAGTTATTTTTAGTTAAGTATGTTGAAAAGAAATTCAGCTGGAGCAGACCAAAAGAGGTTCTAAGGATGGCCTGTAAGCCCTCAGAGGCCAAAGACCACAGGCTGTTTGGATCAGCTCCAGTCTCAGCTACAGCAATCCCAGTTCTTTCAAAGTCAGGCTCTACAAGCCTACATTCTCTACAGACCTACAGGCCTTCAAAAAATAATGATGTGCTATAAATCAACCTTGATCCCCAGCAGTTAGCATTTATTACCTCCTTTTTGCTGCATGCTGGCTTGCATCATCCACAAAGCCTCATTTTCTACCACTACAGGCTCTCAAAGGGGCTCCTTTCCTGCACCTTCAGTGGGCTTCCCTGCCCACTAATGGATAGGACAAAGTTCAGAACAGCTAGATTCGTTCTTATGTCAAAATCAAACCACGTGGATTTTCCTCTGTTTTGTTCAAAGCTGCATATCAAGGTATCCAAGTTTCTTCCCCTCCCTGGGGTCACATTGTGAACACTGAATTTTGGTGGGCAGGCTGACTCAAAGTCCACGAAAACAACGTTGTTAACATTTTTTTTGGCTTTATTTTGGAGCTCAGAAAATGGAAAGACAAGCTTTCTCTGCTCAAAACTATTTTACAAGCAAGGCAGCTGGCTCCACTGCAGCTGCAGTGGAGTTTTTTAACCCCCTGCTCCCTCCCCTAGAGTTGACCTACATCCATGCTCAATACAAGACTGAGGAAAGCATCAAGTTAGCTAAAGGTGACAAGTAGTTGTTTTTGAGAAGAAAGGTATCAGCTAAAGCACATTAAAATATAGGTACAAATCCTGAGTAAACAGCATGTTTGTAAGGCTTCAGACTCGTCTGGAGTGGCTGTAGGCTAATTCTGTTAAAACTGCTATTGGCTACATGGTACTGTAACTGAGCAAACAACTTCCAGAACTTTGCCACAGCTCTATATGCCAAAATGAAAATACAGAGAAGTTAAATATGTTGTTGCACATACTTTGAAAGCCAAGGATTTCTGACACAATAGCTGTACAACTAATAAGTTAGCACCAAGATACAAACAGCAGCCAGGTCAAATCCTTAAGTCACTCCGTAGGAAACCTAGATATGTGCTTGTTTTAGCTCAGAATTACACTGAGACCTCATATGGTCCTTGCTAATGAAATGAGAGGAAGCAGTAGTATCTATTCCCAGTGTAACAGCAGGGAAACCAGATTGCAAGGTTCTTCTGCTAATATGAGTTACTATAGTGTTGCGGGAGCTTTGCACTGTTGCAATAATTGCAAATTTAACAGGCTTTTTCATCCTTCTCACCTTCAAATCCTCTCTCTCAGAACAGCTTAGTGCTGTCATTTTTTTTTTTTTATATATATATATTTTTCTTTAAATCTTAACCGTTTTTTGGGTTGTTTTTCTTTTTTTTTTTTTTATCCTAACGAAGTTCTTAGCAGACCAACTCACCCACAACAAGAATGTCCCAAGTCTCTACAGGTGGGTCCCCAAAGTTACACTTCGTCCACCTAGTTGCCAAAAGTAGTGTGGGGGGCGGGGGAGGGGGAAGGAAGCCACTACCGTTAACTGTATTATTCCTTCTACAATACCTGGGCAATACTTTAAAATACTGGCATTCAAGGCCAGGCTGGATGTGGCTCCGGGCAGCCTGGTCTGGTGGTTGGTGACCCTGCCCGTGGCAGGGGGGATTGAAACTAAATGACCTTTTCAACCCAGGCCATTCTGTGATCCTGTGAAGTTAAGCTAGTAAATTCAAGGACAGAAAAAAAGTAGCAAAGACACAGGACACAGAAATACTTCAGGACAGTTCTGGAAAGCAAATTTATTTAGCTGAAAATGTTATTCAAAGTTTCAGTCTCAGAGGATTAATAAAATTTTTTTTTACAAGTCATTTATTTGCACAGATACAAACATTGCTGGAAAAATAAATAAATTTCAAGGCTAAAGGATCTATCATCCAAATAAGGAGACTAAAAGCATTCAGGCTTTTTACTAGAAGCCTGCTGCTGATCAGGCAGGAGCTGGTCTTGATTAATTCTCCACCTCACTTTTTCATTGCACAAATTTATTTTTAGGGTGTGAGCACTTCTTTCTACATAATTCCCCAACAACCATTTTTGAGTGCCTGAACTGAGTCCTGCAGGGAGTAAAGATGCCTACAAACCACAGTGCTGCTTCCACTCGTGCCTCCCCATGGAATAAAAAACAGCTAGGAATAGTGGGAGGCCACAGCACCTTCTGCCTCCCACCCACATCACACTGAAAGAATCAGTGAATGGCTTAAGCTAGAGGGGACCCACAAGACCATTTAGCTTCAACCCCTCTGCTTTAGGCAGGGTTGCCACCCACCAGATCAGGCTTCCCAGGACTCCAGCCAATTGCTTTGAATGCCTCCAGTCACAGGGCAGCCACAGCCTCTCCAGGTGGTCTGTGCCAGTACCTCACCACCCTCTGAGAAAAGAATTCCTCCCTAACACCTAACCTAAGTCTCCCCTCTTTTAATTTAAAGTTATTTTCCCTTGTTCCAACACTGTCAGACCATCGGTTCCCCTCCTGCAAAAGAAGGTGCATCTATCCCTACCATAAGGATCTTCTCCACAGCTGGTGCTCTCCAGAGAATTATGCTGCTGGCAGGCATTGCTTTCCTTCATTCTAACCAACACAGCCCCAACCTCTGCAAATCAGGGCTTTACCCCTGAATAAAGCCCCTTATATATACACTTCAGTGCAGCGGTGGTTGGCTGTGTCTAGGTCCATACTTGCTTTGCTCCAATAACATGCAGACTTCTGATAAGAACAATTTGGGAAGCAAAAAATTAAAATAATCTAGATTTCATTGTGATCCATTTTCATTCTATCAGACATTTTGGCATGCAAGATAGGCTCTGAATTATTCCTCTCCAAAAGAGTATTGAGGCATTGGATCCAGCTGCCTGGAATGATGGCGGAGTCACCGTCCCTAGAGGTGATCAAGAACCGTGGAGGTGTGGTACTTTAGTGGGGAAATACTGGACTAGGTTTTCCTAGTTGGGCTAGACAATCTTTGAGGTCTTTTAGAACCTCAGTGAGCTTGATTCCCACCCTTATCCAGATGGTCACAAATGTAATGAGTCCCAGTCACAAGTCCCTGAGCTACGCTTGCCACCAGTGCTCAAATCTCCATGCAGAGGACTCACAGCATGTCCCACACGCATGCAATTAGGATCATGCACAGGAAGGAATATTTTCCCTACTGTCCTGCCTCCCTGTCTCAGCACAGGCTACTCAGATCCTTGCCCAGGTTTGCAGTTTGGTCTCCCGTGCTCATATGACCCCAAGGCTCTGCTGAGGCTGCAGACAAGTCATGAGGGCTCTGGTGGAGTGAATACATTTGTCCACAGGGAACCAAAAGGAATTAAATCACATTATGCACGCTGTACCAGGCTGACGAAGGTCACAGATCTGAACAGGGGCAGCCAAACCTTCAGAGCAGATGTTAACTTCACAAGGAAGCACCCTGAAAAGGGATGAGACTATTTTCAGCAGCAGATTTATTTATTTTTCGCTTTTTGCACAGGTTTTATTTTATCACAGAAAATGGATGGGATAAGAGAAAAATAAAACTAATATATATATATATTTTAAAGTAAAACCTCATTTCTTAGCTGTCACTCTTGCATTCTGCATACCATGCCTTAGCTTTAACTGCTGCCAAATGCAAGACGTCAGGTCCATCTGGCAGATGTACACTTCCCTTGCTGCCAAGTGTTTCCTTATGATGCACAGGCTTTACTATTAAGTGCATTTGCAAATTCCAGCCTCCTAAATGAGCAGGGCTTCCAAACAGCAGCCCCTGCTCTGGAGAAGCCCTGCAAGGAGGTTATTTGAGGTACGTACACCCCTGTCACCCAGAGTATCCGTTGCACTTGTTTGGTCTGGGGGTACAGGTATTCGTTTCCTGGTAACCAATAGCTATACCAGCTGTTGGAGAGCGTTAGAGTCCCTTTTTCTTCAGATTATCCCTAGGTAAAATTAGGGATTACTCAGGAAGCCAAGGGGAAACCCAACTACCCAAGCTGACACCATTGCTTATTTACATATAAATACAGCCAGGAAATAAGCATATGTATTTACATATAAACAAAAAAAAAAAAGCTATCTGTACAATGTTTTATACACTGCTTTTCCATCCAATATTTACGACTTTACTTATCACTTAAGAATTAACTTTCTCCCCAAGAAATTGGTGATAAAATGCCCTCTGGTGGGCGTGACTGCAGACCTCTACAGCAAAATCCACCTCCTAAACAGTTCAGAGACTTCAGTATATTCATGGGGTTACTATTTTTAAACAGAGTGAGACAAAGCACATAGTTGCTTTCCAGAAGAAACAGCTACACCCCTGGCTGGAAAGCACGTGTTATGCTGCTAAGTATCCAGCCGAAAAGTACTTCTGTTTCTAATCCAAAGTCAAAAACAATAAAAAGAATAGCAAATCCTATTTAAGCGTTCCATAACAGCCCAAATTGCTTTCTAATGTTGACTTTGCCTTTTTAGGATGCTTTCTCCTCTCCAAAGAGAAGGAGTTAAAGAAAGCTGAAAAAGAAAGTTGCGTTCTCTTTGTCTCAGCATAAAAGAATCTTCATAGATTGGAACAGAGAAAAGAGGGGTGGAGAAGAGCAGTGTTTTCATAGTTGAGAGTCGTTCGGCCTGTTGGAGCACGAAGCTCAGCTAGAAAGGAAGCCCTCATTGCACAGCAAACAAGTATCGGTCCTCATCCCTGAAGATTTAGTGCCTCAACAGAGTAGGCAAGGACAGAAAAATCCTCAGAAATAAATTGTAATTACTGGGATGTGTTTCATCCTGAAGATGCTCCGTAACTATGGGCGGTGCTGAAGTGAAATAAATCGAAAGAAGAACTGGAAGCTTAAGATACAGTGACTGAAGAGGTAACGCAGCAACCAGGGTTCAGACCGCTACTGCAGCTACTTTGAGGATATACATAAAGGAAAGGAAAAGAGAAGCTCTTTGATAACAGCCAACGTGGAGAAGGAAAGATATCAGGCAAGACCCAACTACATAAGCCTGACCACCGTAACGCAGCCATCAGAAGCCGCAGTTACACACAGAACCAAAGCTGACCCGATGCGTTTTCTATGGGCTCTTTATTTCCTCCTGCTCCTCCCCAAACAAAAAAGCTCCAGGGTCACAACTAAATAAGGATAAGCAGCATAAAACATTCCCATCGTATGAAGGAACATGGGAAAACCTCGCTGCTTGCTCTGAGTTCCTTTGTGCTTTCATTCCATGTAGGAAACGCTTTCTCTACTCACCCAGACAGTTCAGAATTTGATCCCACCTGGCCATTAATGGTCGTCTGATCTTGTTTTACAATGCTTTGTATCTTATTCCTAGAATATATACATATAAAAGCTACAAATACTTACATACATCACATATATGGGATATATATGGGTTGTGAAGCACTTTGCTCTTTTCAGAGTTACTTCTAGGCAACAGAGCTTTGCATTGCAAGTTGTTCTGAGGCATAAACAATGGTGAGATTTAATATTTACCCTTTCCTTTTCTACCCTCTAAAAGGTGAACAACAGTGACAAAAAAAAAAAGCCCTCATTTATCTGAAAATTGCCCTTTACAGCCGTAACACACCCCTGCTCTGTGCAGAGCTCCGTCCCTCTCTAGTGGCAGCCAGGTCACATCTCAGCAATAAGCCTGCTCCAGGCTCGGCTAACAGATCATTTTTAGCTCAGACATCAGAAACTTCATGTGTAAGATCCAAAGATCCCCTGTTTATTCTTCTTTGCCAGCAGCCCACCAAGAGGTTCAGAGCTACATTTGCAATTGGCTTTGAAGACAGAAGCTGAGGGTTTCACGGACCAACGCTGTCACTTGGTGCTGTACTGTACTGATTTACAATCATCACTCTTGCAGACATCTCTAGACACTGTGTTGATTGCAGCCACAGTGAAGCTTATTTATTAGATGTAACAAGCCAAGATACTGTATTTGTGCGTGTGTAGTTATATATGCATGATGTCTGTGCTCTTAAATTTCGCCTTAAGTTAAAACTAACAGATTTTCTAGACACAGATTAGTACTGACATTTCTTGGATCTTATCCTGATAGTTAGTCTTTTTCTCAATAAGCTATGCAGTTAAATCAGCAAGTACAGGTATAACTTAAACTATTCTTACCAATCCCTGACCCTTAGAACACGTGTGCATATGTAATATCACACTTATTAAATATTACATATTTTTAAATATACAATATGTGCTACTATGCCCGTCAAGCACAGAGGAAAGCCACTATTTTTTCCCCTGTCTCTTTCAATTTTCTCATTAAGAAGATGCCCAAAGCTGTACAGCTCAGATTGCTTGTAAGTTTAACAGCAATCTTAACATGGAAAAAACAGATTTTACCCTTTAAAAAAAACCCATCACCTCCATACACCCAAAGACTGGTATGTTCTTCACTTTGCAAGGTAACGTCTAGACAGCAGGAAGGCTTGTGATATGCAATGCCATTTCAGTAAGCACCTATAGGAAATCGGAGCCCATTCATGTTTTCCCGAAGGTGAGTAACTGCCTGATAAATACTGTGGCCTGAAAATAGGAGGAAGAAAGAGTTAACCACGACTTTTACATGCAGCAGGAGCCTAAGCAATCTACTAACTTCTTCAGATCAGAACAGGGTACCCAATGCCTCAATTAAACCACCGCCTCGAGCAGCAGGTGACTGCTGAAGCAGTACCTTTGTTTCCATCAGGAATTAGTCTCAGCCTCCCAGCTTCACCCAACTGGCTATCAGCCTTGGTCTACAGCCCAGACCACCTTAGCCATGCCATCAGAAAACTGCCTGAACTACTCAAAACAAAGCAGCCACCACAGCACAGAGGTGGGTTTTTGCTTGTTTTACTTGCATTATCCCTGCAATACAATACTTCAATAACTTAGCCGCTGCAGCCAAGATTTGTCTAAGAACAGCTTTTAGAAGGCTTGAAGGATGCTGCTGTGAACTGTTCAAGTGTGATATTGAAACAGTGAGTTTAAGGAAAACTTGCTGCAATTTCTCTCTTAGTGAGAGTGCTCCTTCCCCTCTCCATACACAAACACACTTTCAGAATTTTCTATCTGAGACGAGGGGGAAAAAAAACCCAAACCAAAATAAAGGGTATAACAGCAGCAAGCGAACCACAATTCCCCTCTCCGCCTGTGACTGCTTTTCTGTATTGAAGCACAATTTTTTTCGAGCCTGCCCTGTATTTTACAGACTTCAGGCAAACCTTTTTGTTTCCTTACTTTCTATGCCATTTCTGTGCTCTGGTTTTGTGTTGTTTTTTTTTCCCCTCCTCCTCTAAATAACTCCAATATCAGCCACAACTTCCCATCGCCCATTTAGTTCAGAGAGAGATAAGGTTGTGATGCTGCAGAGCTACAACTGCCCATAAGTTTAATCATAAAATTACACATTTTTCTTCCAACCAAAAAAAATAAAGCTTATTTTTCTAGTGCATTTCTCTCTTTACTTCAGGGATTTGATAGTCTTAAAGAACTGGCAGAACATTTATCTGAGATTTTCAAGGTACCAGACTGTATCCTCATTGAATTCAACTGATTTGGGCCAAGGACAAGTTTGGCCCATTTTACAATACAAAACAGAGGAAAGAAGGAAGGAAAGAAAGATTTATTGAAATACCTGGGCCACACAAAGCAAAGAGCAAAGAGACCAGAAAAACACGCCCGCTCTGCTACTGCTCATCCACTCTTTAGCAGCTGCTGTCATCCACAGAGATTTGCAGACTCTTCCCTTGACCTTAGGACCTTCACAGTTGAATTTCACAAGCGATTTGTTCCTCAGGGTACAGAAGCACGGCACAACATCAGATACATATTGGAACATGTCAGCTCCACAAGTGTTAACTAGTTCAGGATATGGTCTGCAGTTCAGCGGCTCTTGTGACAATTCACACATCAAGATCAATCAGGAGGCTCCCTAGAAGGTCCCACACAGCCACCTTCCAGCTCTTAAATGCTATAGGCAGCTTTTAATCCAATCTCATTACATTTGTTTACAGTCTTGAGGCTTAACAAAAATCAAGAGGGGTGGTCATTACCCTCAGGGTAGTACAGAGCCATAATAAACTGAAGTCTCATGGCTTCCAAGCTGTAGACAGGGCATTCAATCCAGCCTGCTGAAAATCTAAACAAGCATCAGTCTAAGCGCAGTAAGAGTTAACTCACAAGAAGATCAAATCCAACTCATTTATGTCTATGCAACATTGATTTCTATGAACTACATGTGTGTAACCAAGAGCAACATTTGATCTGAGGCCTAATACCTTGATGTCCAGCTATTATAAAACAGAAGCAAAGAAGTAGCTACAAACATTTGACTGATGTTGCCTACAAGCAGGGCATTGCAAAAAGGCTGTACCAGAAATCCATATTGACAGTATTCAAATGGGACATGGCAAGCCTTGCTATTAGAAGTAATTGTACAAATATTTGGAGGGTTTTGTTTTTGTTTACAAAAAAAAAAAACAACAACCATGACATGGGGGAAAAGCAATACAAAGCCACAGACCGAGAAATAAGTTACAACATGCAAATACATGCAAGCTTCTCCCAAGTTAATTCTCCTTGTAATTGACTATTGATTGGTATACGCAATGTTCAGAAACATGAAATATTGGGGTAGAGGGGGAAAAAGAACCAAGTTTAGTACACGGTATTTTGTTTCAACCTATACTTTTCTCCTATGACAAGCCATAAATATTATAATAAATAGGACAGTGCGGTATATATAACATTTTGCCTTGCACTGTATTAGCAATTCCATCAGAGATGACCTGGAAATGTTAACCACACACTTTCTTCACCTTAAGAAGCATTTTTCATAGCCTCTCATCACACTGTATCCTTGCTATATTTGGTATTTCTTGGCTCCCAACAGGGTACGCTGAAAAGTACTCTTGGTATTATCTAGGTTTTTCAGATGTAATATATCAAGCTGTTTATGAAGTGGAGCAGGTCGGGGGGGGGGGGGGGGGGGGGGGGGGGGGGTAGCAGGAATAGTACTGGGCAGGTGTCCCTAAGTTAAGTAAATCATTTGGAAAAAAAGGAAGAGGTAAAAGCCACATTCCAAGATCTGTTTTCTGATTCTAAAACTTCAGGTATAACTAAGGACTGTGCACATCCCTACTCTGAAGCAGAGACAGTAAGGCATCATTTCCCAGGCCCACAGCATCCAGCGAGATGCAACAAACTCTTGAACTGCCCTCCTGGAATTCAAAGGAATTACATGAACTTTGGGACAAAACTTCCTATAATCAGCGACTAGGCTAGAAGGAAGTAGAGCACTCCACATCCATGATGGAGAACATCCGTATGGGCTTGGTTGCATCTATTCCTATTCCCAGGGGAGGAAGGGAGAAAGATGAATTAGTTGCAGCTTTGAAGTAGTTATCACTTGCATAAATATCCATTTTCCTTAATTGGAATCCTTACAATTTAACCAGCATCATATAATTAGGACGCATACAATTCCCATCCTCTAGAAATCACCATCTATACCAGGGCCTCATGCTGCTTGCACAATTTTCATGGAAGAAGTTCCTTTGATCTTTTTCCTTCTGTCCCTCACAACATCCTTCTGATACATCCCTTATACCCTCCAACACATCACATTAAACAAGCTGTTCAGAAAATAGCAGACCAAAAAACATGGAAAACACAAAAGCCATGAAACAACAAAAAAGAAGAACCAACTTCCACTGCTAATGCCACTGCTAACTTTGACAGTCCAAGCAACAACGCCAAAATATTAAGGATATAGTTTAGAATAAGTTTAGAATATAAATGAAAGGGCTGTTTTATAGTGGATAGGTTGAGACAAGTGATAGCTATTCTACTTTACTTACATATGTACTCTGCATTTTAGAATGAGGGGCAGAGCATTGCAGTTCCATCCAGAGTTCACAACTTCTCCCCATCCCATTCCCAAATATCACGAAAGGGGAAGGAATAAGCTCAATAAAATATTGCTTAAGGTCATAGTTTTTCTACAGCATTTCATATAGCTTCAAAAGCACTTTCCAGACATTTATATACCTGACAACATTTTGTAGCATGAAGTGTTCCAACTTGGCACTTTTTCCCCCACTCTTGGCAAGCAAGAGAATAAAATGGAAAGAAAGTCAAAAAAAAATAATGAAGTTTTTGAAAGACTCAATATGTTAGGAATCGTTTAATGAATTCAGGTGCTCAACAAGCAACCGGTCAACAGAAATTCGCAAGACATATGTATTTCAAAGCACAGGTAAACACAGCTGCATCCACTCTAAAGTTACTTCTTGTTGTATAATGATGAGAGAATGATCTTTCTGAACTCCTTGCCCTCTTTTGGTCTGTGGTTTACCTGTGGCTGGAAGAACCAGAGGCATTTAAATCCTTCTCTCTCCATTCATAAGGAGAAGAGAGTGTCTGAGTCTCAGCCTGAGAAGGGAAACTTTTCGAGTAGCTACAGCGTGCTGTGATCCGCAAACCCACTGCTCAGCACTCACAGGCCAAAAACCAAAATCCTCAAACAGGCCTGACAAAGCTTATCTCAAAGCAGAATTATCTGATTTAAGTATTATTACTCTTCAGCTCGGACTTGGACAAGTATCTGGAGTAAAAAGCTCTTAAATCACACTTTAAATCCCGGATTTCTACTGTCCACGTTGTCATGCAAATCGTGGATTTGTTTTTGTGGGGTTTATTCTGTTTAAAAAAAAAAAAAAAAAAAAAAGAAAAAGTCAAGGCAGATAAAGTGCCTCTTCTCGATGTTCAAAAATATCAATAGATGGATGATTAAAGTCCAGCTCAACCGCTCAAGGCATGTGCAGAAGCTGAGCCCTGCAGCAGCAGCAGTTCTGCTACTGACACCACGTGAACCTCAGGGATTCTTCCCAGAGTATCTCAACTACACACACAGGCCAAGAAAACTTCCACAACACGCAAGTCTGGCAGTTCCTAGTTAACAGCAACATTGCAAAGGAATCACATCAGTGGCAGCTTTTCTTGCAAACTGCTGCGCTGAATTAGTTCCAAAAGATAATCCCTAGAAATAATCTCTCTTTTTTTTTTTTTTTTCCCAATTAAATTTAATTTCACCTATATTTATGTAGAGCTTAGCCCTGGAATATGAGGTAAATCCAGGAATTGTGCATTTGCGTGTTCCAGTAAATCAAACCTGTTCAGGTTCTGTTTGAAGTGCCAGCACTTGATATCACTTTTGTACGTTCAGTTGCATGACAAGGAATTAAGAAAAAGTGAAACAAAACTACACTGAAAAAGCAACGTTGAATTCATAACAGAAAGTCTTTGTCTGTAGCTTGAGCAGACTGCTTCAGCAAATCAGTATGACTTCCACAAGCCATCATAAGCGACCTGAAGTCTAAGGCTACCAAAAACCTATGTATTTTTCTGATACTAATGCCAACAACAGCAGAAATCCAAGTCCAGGCTATCTGAAAACCTAAGCATCACAGGTTAAAAAATAAAAATAAAAACTGAGCAGCACACAAAAATTAAGGGAAACAGTCCCATGTTCCTGATATTCTAATCCACGACATAAAATTATTTATGGAAGAGTGTGACTAGGAATTCAGTAACTGTCATTTATCAGATGGTCAAGACAGCCTGGAGGTAACCAGCTGCATAACAACAGCACAGGGAAGGCTTCTCAGGGCACCTCTGGTATAAATTCTCTCCAATCCTGTTTTAACCATAATAGGTAAACAGCACATATTCAAAACCTGCAAAGCGTTGAGTTTTAAAAACCTGACGGAGAGGCGTTCCTGTAGAGATTTCTAATCTATTTCCTTTTAATCTCCTCCTAGCCGAGGAAGAGTTCTTTGTGCTTTGGGCAACGAAGGGAACGTAGAAGTGACAGAAGCATGTCAAAGCTGTTTACATCTCACACGGCTTCATACGTGGTGCTGCTGTTGGCGGGGCACTGAGAGAAGGCCGCGCTCGGCCCTCGTGCGGAGCCTCAGCTTCCTATGGGGAACTCCATAGGAGGATGACCAGCATAGAGGAAAGCTAAACCCCTTCCTTCCCTGTGCAGAAAGAAAGTTGAAAACATCAGTGCAACAAAGGGTTAACACCACACTTTCAAGGACCCTACAGTATACCAAGGGAAACTGACCTATACCTTAAAGCCCACAGGTTACAAATCAGGTAAGTGTGAAACCTGTTGATACAGTATTGCTGCTGGGGTCAGAGATGAGTGCTTAAGAAAGTGAATAGACACACAAATAAATCACAGAAACTAATGGCACTGTATCATGTTTAAGGTTACCAAATCAGCACACGGTAAGGTCGAATGTTGCCAAACCAAGCAACTGAAGCAAGGAGGAAGGGAGAAAAAAAAAAAAAAAGAAAGGAAAAAAAAGGCTGTAGGACCAAATACTTTGCCAAGCCATGCTGAGATTTTAGCCAGCTGAAAGCCTTGATTATGGCACAAAGAATTAATGATCTGAAAACAACGCAGACCTCTGTGGTACATTATGAAGCTGATGTTCTGCGAAGAGGAGCTTTGGGATCAGAGCTTCGGGTTCCTTGGCCCCCTGGCTCTGCAGTAAATCCAGGTGGATCAGTGCAAGTTAGTGGGCAAGGCACTGAGAGAGCCTTTGTAACGTACTCAATAGGAGGCTAACATGGGATGCTTAAAAATTAAGGGTTAACACACGAGGAAATAACTCTAAAAACTTTAAAAAAAAATAATAAATAAATAATACAACGAAAACCTAAAAACTGATTTTCAGATGACAAAAAAAGAAATCCCACAATAGGGGGATGGGGCAGAGGTTAAACAACGCAGGGCAGATGGGAACCTCTCTCTCCATCCACGTATCCAGGGGTGCTTCTCCCACAAAGCCGTGTGTGAGCTTCCATCACAATACAGAGGCTCTACGCGCAGAAGAAGGAAAAAAAAATAAGATATATAAAAATATAGGTATATTTTTCTGTGCTTCAAAAGAATTGGGTCCATTTGTTTTCAAAGTAAATTAAAAGCTCAGGGAAGCAAGAAGGCACGGACAAGAACTGCAGAGAGGAGCAGCAGTGGGATGGGTGCCAATGTTTGAGAATAGTTATGGGCCCGGTCCGGGTCATGGTTCGAGGAGTGCTGAACTGGAATAGCTCCAATGGGAATGATGGGCTGGGAGTGGGGAGAGGAGCAGCGCTGGCAGCGAGCGAGGTGAGCCCAGCGAGCGTGGGGTAACGAATCCTTCTCACAAGCAGGCATAAGGAGTGACAGCACCAGGTATGGCTCGCAGCAAACCCCCCAAATTATCTCATTGCTGGACCAGTTACTACCGGCGTGTACTTTCATTCAGAAGATTCCCAGTCCCCTCGCACGCTGTGTACTTTTTATTATTGTTTGAGGAATAAGGGCAGTAGCCCTGACAGAACGTGAACCCAGAAGGAGGATAAAGCAGAAGAGGAGGCTACTTTCGTATTTCAAGATTTCTGCCTCTAAAAAAGAGAGGACGAACAAGAAAGGCTCCGCTCCTGCACACAGCCACTTTTTGTTTCAGCAAGACTTTGACAAAACCTAATTCGCTTGGCTGTGTATCTCGTCTATCGGGTACCTGAAGTATGACCATCACTCATTAGAAATGTAATTAAAAAAGTGACAAAACTGGATTTTCCCCCTCCCCAGCATGCAGATGAAAACCAGTAACCCTGCCTCTATTTGTAACCATGACAACTATAGAATATTTTATTTCAGTAATATAATTCACACCGAACATTTGCTCATAGGTTTTGTTGTTAAGGGAAAGGTTGACACACTGTGCACACATTTCATAAGCTGCCAGAGACAACAAATACAGAGAAGTCGGGCAGTGCTCAGGATGGAGAACCCTGTATGCATTGCAGCACTCGTTTCAGACCCTGTGCGGGAAGCAAAGGGAGCACCAACAAAAATTCATCCAAATTAAGCATTAATGACCACTTACTTGCAAGACAACTACTCGGTGTAACCGGATGTTGTTTGGCTTCCACGTAAACAACAACGATGCTCCCATGTTTTAGAAGAGGCAATAACTCAAAATCCTGAACTGTAATTTTTAATTGAAATATAGCACGCGTTATTCACTTCCTATTAGGAAATACCGACACAGACGTGATGGGAAGAGATATCTATGTGAAATGAGGCAATGAAAGATGCAGCTTACAGACGCTGGCTGAGTCTTATCCTGGATGGGTCACTAAATTATTTGCATAGCTCCCATATTTCGTCTTAAATCGAAGACAACTTCCATAAATACACACAATGAAGACAAGTTATAGGAACAAAAAAAAACACCCAACAACCACCCTGTACGTTATTCAGAGACGATTAAACAACCTACTGAGCAGAACTAAAGTTTGACACAGATAAATGCCGGCGTAAAATATGGTTGGACTTTGTTTCTCCTTCAAAAAGGAAAGGAAGAACTCAAACCCATTAGCAGTTTAAATCAGAACATAACAATAACAGAAGGCACTGTTGCTTTGTTTTGGAGGAAAAGAAATCTGAAGGAATAAAGCTCGCAGGAACACTCTGCCTTCCTTCACTCGGATCATAACATCTAACGGGGAGGATTTAAAGTTTCAGCAGATCGCTAATTATAAGAGACAGTCTTATTATTATCTGCAGTCACCTTAAAGCTGCAGGAGTTTGATTTTTAACTATCACACAACCGACCTCGGAAAGATACCCTGATAGACGCGTAAATCACTGCAAGATGCACGCATGCCGTGCACACACACTGCCTCTGTTGTGGCAAGGAAACAAACAGGAAAGAAAGTTTTCCCATTTATTAGAAACCTGCTACATGCAATATTCCATTAGAACAGATAACAGAGCCTGCAGCAAACAGGCAGGCTGTTCTGCTTCACTGATGGAAAAGTGATCAAATCCCCTTTAACGCAGTTCCCAGAACGCTACCTTTCGCTGAACAGTTTTCACATGCAACAAACAAAAAGGTGAGGTGCCAACTCCAGCACCAGGGGGGCACGAATTTGGGGGGAGTATTCGAAGGGAGATAAATCCACCTTTGTCATTTTAGGAGTATTTCCAGCTTTGTGAGTGAAGCATAGAGGGGAAAAGAGAAAATCCCAGCCTGGGAACAGCCCCTGTTTATGAAGTGTATGAAAGCCAGCACCCTCCTGCCCCACTGCTCCCTTCCTTGAGACCTTTCTCAGCCCTCTCGGGGAGGTGAAGGGACCTGAACACGACAGCCCGGCACAACCACTCCATGTCAAATAACGAACCCCTGTGACGGTACCCAGGGGGATGCAGCTCTGCAGATCGGAGCCAGGCAGCACTGGGGCTCGGTCACAAGTTATTAAAAAAAAACAACCACCCCCCCCCCCAAAAAAAAAGGAAAAATAAATAAATAAACGAACGGCATCAATAGGAAACGCAGCAGCAGCCAAACAAACCCTCACACCGGCGAGGAACGCCACACGGCAAAGCACCGAGTAGCAGAAACGTGGAAGAAGCGCTTTTTTAAGGTATCTATTTCAGCAGGATTTCGGCGAGAAGTTCCTGCTACAAATCACGCGTAGGGATGGGGAGAGGGAGGAGTGGGAGGGGGTGGGGGGGGGGAATGGAAATAGATTCAGGCACAACGAGACGCGGTTGGAGACGGGATTGGGGACGGCCGGTGCCCCGGGGCCGCGCCGATCCGAAAGCGGCGGAGCTCGGGGTGACCCCCGGGGGAGGGAGCGGCGCGGACGAGCGGCCCCGGAGGTGGGGGCCGGCAGGGACAGGGCGGCCCCGGCTCGGCGAGAAGCCAGAAGTTGTGGATGAGCGGCTGAGCTTGCGGCTAGGAGCCCCTTTTTAAATAAAAATTAAACAGAAATCGGGAGGAGGAAAAAAAAAATAATAATTAGAAAATAAAAAGACGGCAATCACGAACCTAACGCTGACAGCCCCGCACGGCACCCCCCAGGCGGCAGGAGGCACGCAGGAAGTTTTTAATGCGGGCAGCGAGCGCAGGCGCAGGGCAGCCCGGCGCTGCGAGGAGCTCCGCGCCGCTTACCTCCCTCCGCGGGGCGCGGGCGGCCCTGGGCCGGCAGCGCGGGGCCTCAGGCGGCGGGGGGATGCGCGGAGGCGGCGGGCGGAGGTTTGCGCATCGCAGCCTCCGCGCCGCTAACGCAGAGCCCCGCGCGGCTGCGGGCGGCGGGAGCCGCGCTGGAGGCCGGGCAGAGAGGCGCGGCGCGGCGGAGGCGGCTGCTGCTGGTGTTGGTGGTGATGGTAGTGCTGCTGCTGCGGAGCCGCGACCATGCTCCCGTCTGGCCGCCTTCCCCTCACCTACTGCCCGCTTTAGCCGGGGAGGGAGGCGGCCTGGACGCCGGGGCGAGGGGCGGGCCGGGCCAATCGTGGCGGCGGCGGGAGGCGGTGGAGCCCGGCCCGGCTCCGCCTCCCCCCGGCCTCCCTCCTTCTCTCCTGCCTCCCTGCCTCGCTCCTGCCTCCCCCGCGGGAGGCTGCCCCGGCCCCAGCGCCGCGGCCGCCGCCGCCGCCTCCTCCTCACCCCAATCCCGGACCCTGACCCCGCGGGGCTGTGGGTGCGTAGCCCCGCGGCTCGGAGCCTCCCTCCTTCCATCCGTCCGGCCGTCCATCCCCGCCGAGGACGTTCGTGCAGGAGAGCGTGTTTCCAAAAAGGTCATCGGTCTCCTATAGCTGTCTTCAAAAAGTAGCGTGTAGTTGAAAAGAAATATTACCCCCGCTTTATTAAATCATCGCTCTCCGGGGGCGTGATCCAAAGCCTCTTGAAGTCCACGGGAGCCTTTGAATAGGTCGGTGCGATTCTCTCCCGACAGCGCTTTTTCTTTTCTTCCCCCTTCTTGTTTTAAATATCCGTCGCGCTTGGAGTCACTACAGATTTTACGGGTGGAAATCTGCATCTGGCTCTATTCTGCGTAATCTTGTATCTGGGTGCGCTGCTTTGTAGTGATCGCTCTGATGTGCACACAATCTGCATATGCTGTGGGTTTAAACACAGAACACTTTGTCTTGGAGATTTCCTGTAAGCATACTAAAAAAAAAAAAAAAAGAAGAAGGAAAAAAAAAAGAAGCTCCATCGAATTCTTTTCTCCTTATTTTTCCCGTTGAACAAAATGCATCGTGGGGACATACAGGCTGTAATGTAATCGAGGGTGAGACGGCTGTGCCAAATGACGGCCGAGCAATGTGAGGGAAGGGATGGGAGCGCATAACCCGTTGTGATGGGTAAAGAGGGATTCGATGGAGAAGGGGGATGCGGAGAAAGTGGGGTGCAGCAGCAGAAGGGCAGCTTCATCTCTTCTCTCCCCAACCCCGCGAACCAATGACAGGATGTCGTTGCAGGGGCCCGAAGCGCTTCTAAAACCAACCATCGTCATTAGGAGTAGAATGCTTTTAGCAGAACATGGCCTCGCTTTGAAACAGGGAGGCTCTGTACCTTTTTTGTCCCTAATCCGCCTTGTATGAACATTGAAACTTCCAGTCCTGTACATCACAAATGAGTGTGAGGGTCACAGGTTCAGAACAGTTGAAATCTGAATTATTTAGTAAGCACACAAACATGACACGCTCTTCTGACGTCTATATGTTCCCCCCCCCCCCCCTTAATTTTCCTCCTTCCCAACACAGGAGTGCGTTATTTGCCCTGACGCTCTGCTATTTGCCCAGCACACCCAGCTGGCCCAGGGTCCAAGCAGGAGAAGTCTCAATGGGACTGCTGACCTACCCATCAGCATGTTGCTCTCCCGGTGGCATTTGGATGTTCTGGCAGTGAATGCTCCGAGACCAGAGAGAGCAGAAAGCAGAGATTCTTTGGAATCCTTAATTAGACACAGTGATTTTGGAGGGCTGGTTCCTCCGGTGCCTTTTACTCTCTTTGGTGACCTTGGGGTTAAGGATACCAACCGGCCCTGTTTATTTTTAATAAAAATCTTACAGTTATATGAGACAGTTCTGGGTTTTATTTATTTTTAGCATAAGTGCTTCCATCTTATCTGCCTTGCAGGTTTATAGTAAGGATTTAGCTAATATTTGGACAGCACTTTTGAGCCATGGAGTTCTATAGGTCTATTATACTGACCATTTTCCAGGCTTGTCATTTTAGGAGTGTGCTTTCATACCCTTTCACTTCAGGAAGATGGAGCTCACAACTTGACCTCAGTTTCCCTCTCAAATTGTATTAAATGCCTCATTTACAAATGCTGACACGGGGTCAGAATCTGATTTCCCTTCTAGGTATAAACTTCAACAAATTTCCTCGTCCTCGGTGGCTTTATTCCTCATCTCAACCAATTGAACTCAGAATTCGAGCCACAATTGTCATGAAGAATAAGCATGTAATTACATTAAATACAGAATACTACATTCATTTTCTTGACTCGATTTTCTTATTTTAGCAACTTCATTAATTTCAGAAGAAAGTGCTTCATTTTGTTCTTTTTTTTTCTTCTTTTTTAATTGTTATTTCCTTCTTTTTCTACATCGGGGACTCTGCAGAGAGGGGTGGGTGGAAGCAGTGTACCCCCACTGGTGGTTCATGGGGATGGGATGGAGTCCCATGTGCAAGAAGCTGTTTAAAATGAGGCTGATAGCTGAGTGTGGAGAAGGTCCCCCTCAGCTCCTCATTACCAAGAGATGAAATGATGAAATGAAAATTAGACTTATAGGAAAAAAAACAACAACACAAAACAAAAAAGGGTTTGTGGCAACCTGCACAAAATAACCCACAAATGCTCTGCGGTGCTGGTTTTATGTGGGTGGGAGTTTTATTTTATTTTATTTTATTTTATTTTATTTTTCCTCAATGGAATGAGATACAGAGTTGTACACGACAGACTGAGGATTGCTCATGAAAATCCTGATTTTGGATTAGGCAGGTGATAGCCTGCAAGACTTGGGCAGCTGGTTAAGCTTCCTCCACTGAAAGAACAGATTTCCTCTTTTAGTAATAGATCATGACGTTACGAGGCATGTATTAGAATGAAATAACACAACCTCCCCCGACTTTGCTGATTGTATCAAAACTAATGGCATCTTGAATTGTCAGAGCATCAAGTCCATCTTCTGATAAAATATTAGGAGACACACAGATCTATTCATCTTATTGGAGATTTCATTTTAGTCTGCAAAATATTGGATGGCAGAGCTATTAGATTAGCTGTGGGCACATTGCAGGAACCGACGTGGTAATCGGGCACTAGGATTTCACAAAGGGGTTCCCATAAACCTTTCCCACTCGCTTTATGGTAAACCTTGTCTGGATGTGCTTCGGGGAGTGAAATTCTTGCTTATTTTAAGGGCTTTAAGATGTAGTTTGTTATATTCTTACTAAAAATTTCTTGCTTTTTGATTCAGGTTGAGCCATTTCAAAGAGAATTACAATTCCTCTCCTAAACTTTCTTAAGCCGTAGCCAAAGACGAATATCTGCTATCCCGACTTCAGCCATGATATCTGACTCCTGCTTTCAGCTAATGAAGATCTCTTTAATTGCAGGTCTACAGCTTGGATGGGAATGCCGATGGTTTAATCTGCTGCTGCCTGAAATGCTGGTAACACATATTTAGTCCATTTCCAGGGAAGCGTTTAAGGGTTCTGAGAAAGGAAACGGAGATCGGAAAGATATTTTTGTTTTACTTTTTCCATCGTGTATTTTTGTTTCTTTGCACTGTAAGGACTATTAGCTGGTACTTCTAACATTCATCCATACACATCCGTTACAATTAGCTCTAACATTAAGCAGAAAAGTAATTCCCCAAAGAAAACAGGAAGTGACATTTAGAGCAATTTTGAGGTGTACAGCTTGAGTTAATTGCCAAAATATAAAGCTAAGATTGCAAAAACTGCTAAGAACTGCTAACCTGTGGAATTCAGTGAGAAACGTCACTGACTTCTGTGGATGCACCATGTTTAATGAAACAATTTCTTCTCTTCTCTCTTCTGCTGAGTAACCCAAGCGGTGCCAGTGGGGGACCTGGACCTGTTTAAGAAGGTTTTGTTGACTGCCCTTATCCCAACCCACACACACCTCCACATCCTCTGTGGGGCAGCAGTCACGGCAGGCAACTCTTGCTTTGAATTAATCAATCTTCAGAAATGATTTCCTTCTCTTTGGGAACTGTTCACAGCCCCAATTTTGGGTTGTTAACTCATCTGGCTGAGGCAAAGTTGAGGAAAATATGTGATCCTCTCGTGAATATTGGACCATTCTTTTCAGATTTTTCACAAAAATATTTTCTTAAGTGTACCTGATCTTCTCTGACATTCCACTTTTTAGCCACAAACTATTTTAGGATGCATGCTTAAAGCTGATGAAATACAGATCTGTGTGGTTTTAGGTGTGTGAGCTGAAACTTCTTTGTCCCTGACTTGCCAAGGGAGTGAGAAGAGTCTGGTCCTATAAGAGCAAGCAGTATATTGAGTTGATTTCTCTTAGACATGACAGAACCATTTGCTAAAACTTCCCCCAGAAGACTGAAGTGGGTTCTGCTAGAGCTATGATTTTGATTTCTGGTGGGCAGTAATAAAAGTTAAATCTATTTTACTATATTGGCAGAGTCTAGAGCTCTGTCTTGAATTATGTGAAAATCTCTATTGGTTGAGGGTAACGGAGAAGTCAGGCTTTTGTTGGGACTTTTTGAAAGCTTATGAAGATTCTGTTTAACAACTTTATTTCCAAGTCACCTCTGGTCCCACTCAATCCCACAGAGAGGCATTTTCATTGCTGCTGAGCAGTTCCTTGAGTTTTGTTGAAATAACTCTTCTATGCTGGTTTATGAGCTGGAGCTGGAGGAGGAATTGGACTTTCAGGGTGATTTTGGAGTGAGTTTGGTTTGATTTGTTTGTCTAAAATGGTAAAAATATGTTCCCACCTATTCCTCGTAATTATGTGGAGAAAACTCAAGCGCATGTCATTTTGAACTGAATGTCTGTATTAAATTAGTTTGACTCCTATTTTCTGCCATCTGTGGCATAACTAGAACAGAGAACGAGAACAAAAAATATAAATGACTCAGCCACATTTCCTTTAGGAGACACATCATGCCCCCCATTCTTGTCAAATAATTAATTTCAGTGTTGTGACACCCTGGGCATGGAGAAGAGATGCTGCCATTCTGTCATTTAATAGAGGGATGCAAGTTTGGGCTGTAATAGTTTGATTAATCAGCCACGCATTGTTTTTCTGTATATTTAGATGGGCTCGGAACAATCTGAGCACAATGCTGAAATGTAATTCAACTTAATTAAATATGAGTTTTCCTGTAAATGTTAAGTACCTCGTGAGACAGGCTGTGGAAAGAACTAGAAGTAGGTTCTGGGGGGGGGGGGGGGGGGGGGCGGAAATGGGGAAAAGTGGGGGCCATTGAGGGCTTCCAGGAGATTAAATTGCCATCTGGGTTATTTGCCACTGACTCTGTCAGGGACCATACACAGGCTCTGGAGCAAGATGGAGACAGCACTACATCCCTTTGCTTTTCTGCTACCTGGATGAACAGTGCAGGTCCCTTCAGACCCATAGAAACCTTGACAGAGGGAGGTCAATGATACCTAGAGCTTAACTGGGATGGGTCTGAGATGGAGCATGCACACATGCCTTAGAATCTGGATGCACTTCGAGGGCTCACATGCCCATAGATACCTATCTTTGAAGGGCTGCTTTACTCCAAAGCTTATCTATGAGATAGGTGTAAGACAAACTCTGTCCCTTTAGTATGTGGCAGGTGTCAGGGCGTTCATCATCACAACACCCTGCTCCAACAGTAACAAATTTCCTTCTATCTAGTTGACGCCTGCAAAAGTCAGGTAGAACAAGGTGGTGGTGTTCCCATTTTTGTTTTTGTTCATGTTTTGCACTAAAACTCTCTCTCTCTCTCTCTCTCTTTTTTTTTTTTTTTTAATGGATTCGTCTAGGAATCAGGTTTTGTCTAAAGGCCAAATGTTCTTATCACTGATCGAGGAAATGATACAGAATCGGGTTTACACATGGCACAGGTTAATGGTGAACAAATGGAAGAGTAATGGAGGAAGGGGCAAGTTATTTTTGCTGAGTGACCTGAATTGCTTAATGAAGAGGTCAAGATAATAAAAGTAAAAAGATGGAATATTAGCTAGGTGCAAGGCAAAGTAATAAAGACAAGAGGCTACGTGGAAAAGGAAGCTCTCTGGAAAACAAGGACTTTGAGAGAGATTTAGGATTCTTTTTGGATAATGAAATCTCACTGTAGCTCTGCGGCTAAAAGGCCAGTGCAATCCTGAGATGTAAAAAAGGGTAATATCAAGGAGATAAGAGGATTTGATCCTGCCTGCATGCACGACAGAGGTAACACCACTGTTAGGAACTGTGTCTGGTTCTGGCATTCTTAGTTCAAAAGCTGTGTTGAAGTATGAAGGTAAGTTCAAAGGAGAGGTATGAAAAGGGATTCAGAAAACAAGTGTGACAACATGAGGCATAAGCAGCTCAACTTATTCGGCTCATCAGGGAAGAAGCTGAGATGTGCCTTGGTCACTGCAGGTCTGTGGCCATCCATGGGAAAGGTACCCAAGAGTGAGCAGCAAGTTTATCTTCCTGACAAGGGCATTATGGTATGCAGCGGCTACAAGTTTAAGTTAGACAAATTCACCCTCTAAGGAATACAAAGAGCCCTAAATAATAAAACAGTGTATCCTGTGAATACTGTCATAGGTGAGGATGTTTAAGAGGAAGTTAAATATGTCTTCTGAAATGCGTGCTTTCATCTGTTTTGTGGAATTATCTGCTCATATCTTTCTTTGCATGTGTGAGTGGGAGCTTTGTGAGATGGGTGGCGGTTCCCATCTCTCCATCTGAGACTCTGCTGTCCCTCCGAGTCTCTGGCAACCAGCACAGCCTCTGTTGCTCTCAACACCTCCAAACATCCTCCCTAACGCTTGTGCTTTCAAAAGAGAATAATTATTATCAAATAATCTTCAGACAGGTCCTGCAGTCTGTCAGGAAGGATTTATTTTTTTTCTCGGATGAAATTGGCCACATGTATCTTGGTTATTTGGGTGTTATTTCATTTTTTGTGCATTCCCTCGGAGCGCTGGTGATGAACGGATGGCTGGAGATGAGTCCTTGGATGGCTGTTTGCCAGCGTTCTGCTCTGGTGCAACTCACCCCTCCCAACCATGGGTACTGTATTTTGCTTTCCTGCCTGTAGTTGAACTATTTCCACTCACTGAATTGGTTGGGACTTCTACCTTGTGCCAGATTGGCAGGAATCTTGAAGGTTATAGAGCTTCCCCAGTACGTACTGGCATCATCTGAATGTTTCTCATTTATTCCATTTGCTTTTCTGCAGAGGACGTTACTGAAAGGTTCATTTCCCCATATACACAAATCTACTCTTCTGAGGACTTAACTGCTGCTATTACATGTGGGGGTTTTAAAATAGGGATAAAACATGTTGCTTTGAGATATATAGGAGATCAGACTCTTAGTTCTGTTTTTAAATTCTGTGAAACTTGCTAAAAACGGTTTGTGTAGTCAATAAGGATATGATTAACAATATTGTGATGAATATTCTGAACAAAATCGTGGCATTTAGAAATGCATAGGCTTTTGTATCCAAAAGGAGTGTTGCAAGAATCTATCTGCCTCTTTCACTGAGCAGTATAGAATTTCCCCTGGTAATTCCTGCATGGAAAATAAATCTTACAGATGAGCTAATGAGAACATTTACAAACAAAAAATTGCTAACACGCAAATCTTGATTCATTTGTAATATTTCCTAGAGAATGTAATACATTCCTTTCTTGCTTATTTGAAGTAATCATTATCCAGGCTGATTTTCATAATGTTCTCTAGGTCTAAGCAAAGCCCCGTGAGCATCGACTAAAATCCTAGTGCTGGGTAAGCTGTTTGAGGGTTTGGTTATGAATAACTCCATTCAGTTTTAACCTTTGTGCAGCCACTGGGGTTAGTAAGCTGTGGTATGCGCACAGCTCCACACGTGTAAATAGTGTGAACTGTTCCAGGGAAGGAGAATTCCTCAGTATTTAGGACAGAAATACATTAGCAAAGGGAGTGTTTTCCTGCCTGTCCCTTTTGAAGCTTTGTTTCACGGTAGCCAGAGGGAGAAAAAACACATTATATGAGTAAATTGGCTGGAGAATGTAACCAGGGCCCCAGTAAACACTAAGAATGAAAACCAATACAAATGTGTATTCAAGCAAGTATGCACAAAGACGGTGTTTTCTGCGAGCATTCTCTCGGATGAAAATGGTGTCCTGGAGCTGTAAATAACTGGGAAGAGGTGAGAGTTTGGCTGAACTGCCTTGTGCTTCGATTTCCACTGAGGTTCCCTGATTTCCCCTGTTTGAACCCCTTCCCCTCTGCCCCACCGTCGTTGGTGTGGCCGCATTCGGTACTTAGCTCTCTGAATAATTCAGCTGCAATCTGAGATCCCTGATGACCAACGCCAATTTTCAAATGATCAGTCGCAGACTGTATGATTTCAGAATGATAGAGTTGGGATATTTTAAATTCTCTTCTGCCAAGCTATGATTAGGACATTAATTTGGGCCATATTAGTACATCTCCCCTGTGCTAATGGGAGGATAGACCCCCTTTCATGTTTAATCTAAAGAGGGATTAATGACTTGCGAGGTTGTCTCACATAGGGAAGTCTGCCACCGAAATAAATGATGAGCTCAGTGAGGGAAAATGTTTAGGCTGCACTCTCTAAAAGTGGATTCCTTCCGTGCCGAAGGCAATGAAAGCCCTTAGGTGGTGGCTGTATAGATTTTTTCTCATCGCGGGCAAAAATATGAGGTTTTTTTTATTTTATTATTATTTGTTAGCCCAAGGCTTCCTTCTTGAAGTTGCTGCTGATTGTTGATGTTGATTTCACGTTTCATAAACAGCCAAGTCATGTTCAAGAAGCAGAAGCCTGACCTCAGAGATGACATCGCCACTGGAGGAGGAGGAAAACGGCAGGATCACCCCTGGCTGGCGATGAAAGGAAAGGGCACCTTTCCTTGGAGTTTGCCAGCAACTTCTACTTGATGTGTGAGTTTAGTACTTCTGTGTTAGAAGAAGAGTAAAGTGCCTTTGAATAGGAACAGACTAGAAAAGTTGCCTAATACGCTTTTTCTTACTCTATTACTTTTAACCTGCTACTGCAAAATTCCTCCCACCTGTAACAAGTAATTTCATTTGGGAAGGCAAATGAAAGCTCATTAGCTGATGTGCTGCTACATACCAAGTGAGCAGGTTTTATGCCTAGGGACACACATTTGCAACCATTTTGAAATGAAACAGTGCGGGGCAATAGATCCCACAGCTTTTTCAGAGAGGATGAGGCGAATACCCTCCTTCAGCTGCTTTAGTGCCAGTTTTCCTCATCCAAACACCCTTTGTATTTGATTACTGGGGAAGCTGATGTACTCGAGCTGGCCAGATTACACATAAATAAGTTCAGCATCTGAGAGTTCCCGAAAACTAATCATACCTGTTGTGTTCTCCATTAGATTCATTGTGTATTGTGGCTGGACAGGGTCACCATGTCTTGGAGTTCTCTATCATGCTTCTTAAAGAAGAGGCTGTACTATTCCTGAAAAGTGTATTTGTATTTTGTGCTATGCCGAGGTTCTATGGGAGATATTAACTTTACTTCTTTCTCTAAAGGATGGTTTGTTACTAGTCTCGCCGTTTCAGAGAGATTTTTTAATATAGAACTGTCTTTTCATGTTTGTAATAATACATGATTTTCTACAAGGACTGTGGCTTTTATATTGCTTAATGATTTTCAGGAATCACTTGTGAATGCCTGCCTTAATTTCAAGCAGTGTGTGCGTGTAAAACCAAGGCAGAGAGCCCTCCACATCAATCGGTAACCACGGTCGTTGCTTTTAGCATCTTAGAGCCTCAGGCCTGTGTTTATTATAACAAAAGTTTTCGGTGCTCAAATGATAGATCTGGAAGGAATTCAGAGGCTCAGAAATCAAACTAGTGTCTTTTAGAAGTGGCCTTAAATTTAAGTTTTGATTTAATAACACATAGGATATTCAAGCTACAATGTCTGTTCAGCCTGGGGAAAAGAAGACTGAGAGGGATCTGATAAATAGAAATATCTAAAGGGAGGTGGGAGGCAAACAGGTGAGGCTGGGCTCTTCTCGGTGGTGCACTGTGATAGAACAAGGAGTAACGGCCTGAAAGTTGGACATAGGAAGATCCATAACAACATGTGGAAGAACTTCTTTATGGTAAGGGTGATGAAGCACTGGAACAGGTTGCCCAGAGAGACTGTGGGGCCTCCTTCTATGGAGATATTCAAGACCTGTCTGGACGCTGACCTGTGAGACCTATTATAGGGTACCTGCTTTACAGGGGGTGTTGGACTCAGTGATCTCTCGAGGTCCCTTCCAAGCCCTGCGATTCTGTGATTAGCTGAAATAACTGCAGTTTCCATTTCCAGCAGTTTTATGGTTACTCCAGGACCACGTCAGCACAGCAGATTTATGGTTTGTGAACCAAGTATGAGCACGGAGCACATCCGTCACTCAGTGCTGTTTGGATTACATTTTCTCCCAGTAGGAAAAACAAATTGTGGGGTGACTCTACTCACAGGTGTTGTCCCTTTGGCTTAAATGGAGAGTTTTGTATGGGAGCAGGTGTTCGCTGGCTGGAGCCCAAAGAGGAACCTCTGGGAAATCTTTATTTCATGTAGTAACAGGGCTGTAGGTTTGCAGACCCTCACTCAGCATTAAGAAATAACCATAATAACCTCTCGTATTCCTGGAAACTGTGTTTGGCTGCTCTGTCAAGCCTCGTGATTGGCAGGGCTTCCAGGCATCTGACAGCATCACCTCTTCACTGAGGGTCAACACAGGCAAGCAGCAGGTGCCAACTTCAAAACAGCCCTAGGGAGTTGTTCTCTGTGCAATTTGTACTGCGCAGCTCCCTTCTATGGGACACTCAGAAAACAGAGTGCTCTGAATACTGAGAGTTTGTGTGAGTTCAGAAAGGTCTTGGATGAATTCCGGAAGGAAAAATATCCACGGAGACACTGGTAGTGGCATGAAAAATCCCTTTGCTGTAACAAGCTGGGGTAAGGAAACCCCTGCTAGCAAGGTTTCACTCCATAATCCCCCCATGTTATGTTTTTCCCTAGACATTCTCCACGGACCCATTCCAGGAAGGATGCAGGGCTCAACGGACCTTTGATTTCAAGTGAATTGCACGCAATGCTGTGCTAGTTGGATTCTGTTGGGGAAAACGTGACTGCACGTCCTCTCCACCAGCACCTCCCAAGGACAGGCAGGAGATGAAGCAGATCTGTGCTGCAGATGTGTGGAACCCAGGCCCTGCAGAAAGAGATTTCAAGGAGTCTGGAGCTGGCTGTGTTACCTGCAGCAATGCTTGAAAGAAAAAAAGAAAAAAAGAGTTTTGTAGATCCAACTTTTTTTTCTGGGTGAGGACCACCATCACCCCTAAGCACATATTAATAATTCCTAGGATCATAGGATTGTTTGAGTTGGAAGGGACCCTTAGAGGAGATCTAGTCCAACTCCCTGCAATGAGCAGGGACACCTGCAGCTCCATCAGGTGCTCAGAGCCCCATCTAGCCTGACCTTGGGTGTCTGCAGGGATGGAGCACCCACCACATCTCTGGGCAACCTGTACGGGTGCCTCACCACCCATATTGTAAAAACCTTCTTCCTTATATCCAATCTAAATCTCCCCTCTTTTAGTATGAAACCATTTCCCCCCCGTCCTATCGCAACAGATCCTGCTAAAGAGTCTGTTGGTAGGAGAAGAGGCCCCCGGAAAAGGGGCATTGAAATGATCTTGTAGATCACCTCTTGTTCCACCTTGTGGAGGAACTTTTCTACAGGTTTTGAAGTTTAAGAAACTGAGGTGGAATTCCTCCTGTAGGACCCTGTCTAACTTTCTTCCTGAAAAACCATCAGGGCACACATTGAGTCTTCTCCTTGCTTTGAGGTTAATCCTTCGTGGTGCTTTTTTTAACTGTGAAAATTTTTCCTTCAGTTTATTTCCCTTTCTGTAGGAAACTCAGCATATGAATAACACGCTGAAACTACTGTGTAAATGCAGCCAAGGACATGCAAGAATAACTGCTTTGAATGTGATTTGATCAGAGATACACAGTGATCTCAATTTAGAAGGACAACCTTAGCAAAGTTGGCTGGCAGAAAGAAATATATTCATCTGTTTTGATATTTATCCTATGTTAAAATCTTATTTCAATTCGCTTCTGCCCCTCCTGGGCTTTCTCCATTGCACCTTCCCAGTTCCCAGATAATTCCTTCTACATTCAAAAACTGTTCCAAAACTGGAAAGCCCAGCTCACTATTGAACTGTGAGCTCACAATTTGAGGCCAAATCTACAGGCCTTAATGGAGATAAAATTCATATTGACCCTGGTCTCTTTGATGGCACATGGCAAATGTCACCTGAGTTATTAACAGCAAAACAGAATAATGGGCTCCGTTCAGTATTTGAGTAAACCTATACCGATGAATTGGAGGAGATTTCTTCCTAATCCCAGATGCTGATTAGTTTATATTCTGATCCACACAGTTTGCTAACCTTTATGATTTTTATACTAGCTGCAATGACTGCAGAAGCTGTTATTCATCCTGTAAATGGCTAATCTTTTTAGAAATTTAAGATTAGAAATGTACATTAAGAATGTTGAATTTAAATGTAATCCTCTGTTCACTCACCAGTGCAGACTGTTTCAGGATATTTGTTATTACACTGAAAACATTTTCGTCTCTCTTGGAAATGGCATTTATATTTCCTATTCCTCTGCACCAATGACTGTTTTAAAGAGCAATATCTCATTAGGCACAAGGGATAAAAAACTAATCCTTGTGTCCTGGGGAGCTGGGACTGCTTCACGTCAGAAACCCTCTGCCAGAGGGTACTTCAAGAATCACAGCACAGCTGAGGCTGGTAAGGACCTCTGGGTCCAGCTGATCTAACCCTGCTTCAGCAGGGACACCCAGAGCACGGTGCCCATCACCACATACAGGTGGATTTTGGACGTCTCAAAGGAGGAGGCAGCGTGTACCAGTGCTCCATCACCTGCACAGCACAGAAGTGCAACCCGCGATATTCCAGTTAGTGCCCGTTGTCTCCTGTCCTGGATCTGGGCACCACTGGAAAGAGCCTGGCTTTTCTTTCATTGCTTTCTCCCTTCAGACAAGAATGAGATCCCCATTGAGCCTCTTCATCTTTAGGCTGAAAGGTCCCAGCTATCTGAATCTTTCCTCACAGGAGAGGTAACACGTGTTCAGATGATACAGCTTTGCCAGGGAGCCACACAGAGTTATAGAATCATTTGTGTTGGAAGAGACCCGTAAAGGCCGACTAGTTCAACTCCCTGCAGTGAACAGGGACACCTACAGCTCCATCAGGTGCTCGGAACCCCATCCACCCTGACCTTGAGTGTCTTCGGGGACAGAACTTCCACCATCCCTCTGGCAACTTGTTCCAGTGCTTCACCACACTTATCATGAATTTTTTCCTTATATCCCATCTAAATCTCCCCTTATTTAATTTGAAACCATTTCCCCTTGTCCTATAACCACAGACCCTTCTAAAGACCCTTCTTCAGCTCTCTGGATGTGCTCCAACAGCTCCATGTCTCTCTGAGGACTCTACATCTGGATGCAGTAATCCAGGTGAGGCCTCACAGCACAGAGCAGAGGGGTAGGATCACCTCTCTTGCCCTGCTGGCTGTGCTGCTTCTGGTGCAGCCCAGTATACGATTGGCTTTCTGGGCTGCAGGGGCATATTGCTGGCTCATGTCCAGCTTCCTATCTACCAGTACCCTCAGGTCCTTTTCCACAGGGCTGTTTTCATCCCTCGGCTTCTATTGGTAGTGAGGTTTTCCACAACCCAGGTGCTTTCCAGTTTGAGAAACGGCTGTGTTGGGGTACCATGTCAGAGACATATCATCCAAATAGATGACATCAGCGACTCTTCCCTTGTCCTCTGATGTGGTTATAACATCACAGAAGGCCACTACGTTGGTCAGGCAGAACTTGCTCTTGCTGAAGCCATGCTGGTTGTCCCATATCAGCTTCCTCTCTTCGATGTGCCTTAGCATAGCTTCCAGAAGGATCTGCTCTGTGATCATCCCTAGCACAGAGGTGAGGCTGACAGGTCAGTAGTTCCCTGCATCACCCTTTCTACCCTTCTTAAAATGGATGTGACATTGCCTTTTTTCCAGTCACCTGGCACTTCGCCTGTCCACTCTGAGTTTTCAAATATCACTGACAGTGGCACAGACCTTCCTCAGGTCCCTTATCTCTATGTGGTTTTCTGAGCGCAAGTTGTATGGTGGCAACTGCAAGGAAAGGAACCATTTTTCTGCCACAAGCACTATCAGCGTTGGCTGTGTGAGTGAGAATTACATAGTTATAGAATCATTTGGGTTGGATAAAACCTTCAAGATCAAGTCCAGCTGTCAACCTGACCTACTAAGTCCCATCGCTAAACCATGTCACTTAGAGCCACAAGAAGATGAAGAAGGGAAAAAATCTGCAAGTTCTCTTGGAGTGGATCTCCTTCACAACACAGGCAAATGCCCTACACAACGTTTCAGTGGTTTGTTATTCTCCTGGGGAAAAAAAATGAAAATAAAAGACTTGCTGGAGATCTTGAACTATTATGAAATATTTTAAAACCTTAGAATCAATTTAAATGAATGTTTTACAAAATTAGAGACATCTGGATGTTTTCAAGATTTGTTTTATTTAATTCCGGAGAACCCAGAGGGAATTGTTTGGTACGTTCAGTAGATAGTAACCAAATATAGAGTCAGTGCATCCAAAGAAAACCAGATGTAAGATGAACCAAAGTAGGGCCTGATCCAAACTACCTGAATGACCCAGCCTGCAATAGTTGCAGTACTGCTTTCAATAAAAGATTCGGCTGCCTGGAAATTCTGCAAGGTGCAAGTATTTCTTTGAATAAGAATAATAGTGGAAGGGCTTGAAAGTTATGCAGGTATTGAAGTTTCAAAGTAAATAATTCATATCTAAGTCAAAGATGAAAAATTTGGTAACTGTAGCGGTATATAAAGCTGCCGAAATATGTTTTAAATATATGCATCTATAAAGCTGCATATCTGGATTTCCAACCCAGCCTTCTGTGTTTTAATTCCTCTCTTTCTCGTGTGCGTGTTATCCCACCTTATGCTTTTCACAGAGCACTGGCTGAGAGGCGGGCACTGGGGTCCTCCCTATGGGCAGAAGCAATAGCAGCACAAATATCCACCCCCTCTTTTTGTAGGGCTCCAAAGTCACAGATATGTGGAGCTGGAGGTCTGGTGGCTGACAGGTAAGTGGGCAGAAAGGATGTATGCATCTCAAAGGATTGTTTTAAAATAATTTCCTGGCTCTATTTGTAGGTTTTAAACTAATCAGAGATTTGCTGTTGAAAACAGTTTTTGTTGGAAAAAATACTTTTTAGAATAAGTGAGAAAATGTCCGCCTTTGTCAAAAACTTCCTTTTTTTTTTTTTTTTTTTTTGCAGTTTTCAACACTGACTTGCTTGGAAAAATTTCCAATCTCCCTTTCTCTCAGAACACTGCTATGATGAAGACTATAAAAATCGAAAGTATACACTAAAAGGCAGAGATTTTCTCTTCCTTTGGTATTTTTCATCTACCGCAATAGATGGTATACCTTGATTCCTTTGAAGTCAATGGGAGCCTTTTCATTGATTTAATGGCAGCCGGATCAGACCTTTAGTGAAAAGCAACATACAAAGGCACCGTGATAACTTCAGACTAGAAACAAATCCTTTTAGGCGGGGAGCACCTGATGGCAGCTGGGGCTTTGCGGAGGGATGCTGCTGCCTGATGTCTCTCTATTTGTTTCCCATCTCAGTGCGGGGCTATATGAAACCGACCTTTTGCTGCCTAGACCCTGCCTATTTGGGATGGAAGATAGAAAAGGCTATTTTTTTTAGAGCAACTTGAGAGCAAGTCTTGAAATGAAGTAGATGCAGCAGACCGGTAGGGTTACGGCAAGGGCTGCTGTGTGGGGAGAGGCTGCCTATAATTGAGAAAGCTTTACCACGTTTGATTCTGGGAAGGGTGTTCTTTCAATGTGGTGTGTTTTGATAAGCTGTATGAGAATTTTTAAAGTCAATAACTTGGTTTATAAACTTCAGCTCAGCTGGACTTAATCCTGCAGCTAGCAAATCCATGGACCAAGTAGCCCAGCTGTGTCCTCATTTGTTAAGATCTTAAACCCAAGGAGACGTCTGGGATGCTGAATTTTATTTTATTTTTTTCCTTCACATTTATAAAAATCCTAATAAAGGCAGATAGGAATAAGATGTGCAGCAAAACCGGCTCTTTCAGTAGAGGAAAGAGAGAGAGGGAAGAGATACATTTAAATTAGCCTTGGACCGGCCCAAATTTGGGACCTATGTCTGTAAGCCTTATCTCTGCCTCGGGGAAAATACTTACAGCAATCAGGCTGATTCAAGGAAGCACATAAGCACATGCCTAAGGCTGCTTGTCTTCAGTATGTTTTCCTAAACAGAGGTACTTTACTGATTTGAAGCCTCTGCCATACCATCAAATTTTGTATAATGAGAGCCTCATTCTGTCACTCCTGAGCAAAAATGTTTGGGGATAAATCTTGGAGCTTGTATGGTTCCCTGTTAAATGAAACGGTGCAAATCTGGGCATGCACACAGCCTCTCACAGGGCAGGGGTTGCAATGAAGAAATCTTTCTCCTTGAAGGAGTGAAAAACAATCAATAATTTAAAATATTTTATATTGCTATCCACACTGTTAATAAATATTATAGATTATTTTATACATGGTATTATTAAATAGAATATGCACTAAACACAAGAAAGATCATCCACACAGCCGTGTTTAAGAAAGTCATATGCAGTGCAGCCATAACTTTTTTAAAAAGCCATCCATTATTTGTAACACCTTTTGAATCTGTTTATTGCTTTATATTTAGCAATTGCTGGTATTTCCTCCTCTCCTTCTGTTTCCAGCTGAGCTTGATTTTAATATGGCTTTTTTTGTTTACTTCAGCACAGATGGTGAGATGTATAAGGAGGGCTTATATATAGAGCCTACTCTTGTTCTGTGTAAAATCCATATGCATTTTGGCCACTGACTACAATGAGTGCAGAAGTAGTTCTGGCATAAGAGATGGCAGCGTTGGTTTGTTTTTCTTGTAAGAGGGAGACCGAATGCAGATACTTATGGTTAAAGAGAACATAAATAAAACCAGAGCAGCTATTTCTATTTTTTTCTCCTTTAGTTTTTTTTTTTTCCCCAAGGGGTAGAGGCAATGAGTGTGCTTCACTGAAGTTGGCTGCACATAAATTTTACGTCAATTTCCTCACACTGCATTGTAGGTAATCTGTTGAGATCACTCCCGGACTTGGTCATAACAGTTTTCCAAAGTGTTCAGTAATTTTGGGTCTCGCAAAAACAAATAGTGAGTTCTCAGACTGAAAAGTACTGAAAAATTCCTGTGGCAGAATCTTTCTTCACATTGAAGAAGGACATTACACACTTCTTTATGAAGCTAGGTTGAAAGCTGGCTCCCAGGCAGGACAGAAATTCCCACCGTCTCTGTGGGATAACAATTTGATGCCTAGAAGTTGCTAGTGTGAGTCAGAGCACTACCAGCATAGAAGGACTGTAAACCAGGAAGTTGCAGCAGCACCACAGTGATGACTTGGCCAATGTGCCTGCTTGATTTAGGATTTCTGTCTGAAGCTCTAAAGATGACCCCATGAACCTCCACAGAAGATAGGCTATTAGCTATTTGCTAAATAAACGTACCTTCCCCAGACTAGGACAATAACTACTAAGCATTAACAGTTGCAGGTGTGGATGAAATTCTGTTGAGCTGAAGCTCTCTCCAAAGCAGATTGGAACTAGACGATCTTTAAGACCCCTTCCAACCCAAGCCACACTATGAGTCTTTTACAAGAACTGCAGTCCCACTAACAGTTGGCTGCTGGAGTGGGACAACAAGAGTCAAGAAGAGCCTTGGTGGAAAGTACTTTGACCAACTTGTCCAAGAATCTATTTTTGGCCAACTCAGCCATCTTGGCCAAATGATCTTGGTTGTTTGGTTGAATAAGCTTCAGTAGGTGTTCTTTGCTCATCTCTTCCAGCACATGCGAAGTATGGTGGGTTGGAGGGTGTTCACATGAGGGATGAGGCAAGCAGAGCTGCCTAGATAGGACTGCTGGAGGGCTGTGAATCAAGCTGTAGATATCAGCCCCCTCAGCAGGAACAACGGTGCTGGAAGAGGATGTTTGAATTGCACTGGAGGATCCTGCGCAAATCCCTGTAGAAATTATGTGCTGCTCCATGCTCTTCAAATCTCAGGCTTTGAACATGGAGCATAAGCGTGGCTGGCTCTCCTAGGAATTATACTTTGTATGGTCTGTGTGTGGAGAACTGCTAACAACCAAATAATTCAAGGTGAGCGTTGAGGCCAACTGCTTTCTTAAATTTGGGTGCAGAAGGAGAGGGAGAGTGGCAGAGTGAATGTGCGTAGGGAGCACAGTCAGTGCAGTTAGTTAGCCATTTTAAACATCCCAATGAAAAAGCCAGTGGGTTTATTAGAGAGAGAGAGAGAGAGAGAGAGAGAGAAATGGAGATTACAGCACACTGTTGGTCAGATTATAGATATTTACTCAAGTAGGTCAAATTTTGTGACTTATCTACTTACCAGTGTCTCTCAAAAAATCAAGCATAGCTTTAGTAGTGACAGCATTTATACTAATGCAAAAGTCATGAGAAGATCACTGGCTTTTATTTCACCATCTCACAGAAACAATCATCTCCACAAAACACTGCTGTCTCTACCAGTCCTCCCAGTATCTTGTTACCCTCTACTCCATGCTGCCACAAGTGATACTCAGCTCCCTGGGGAACCTGTGCTGAAATCCATATTTGCACAGGAGCCTGCACACAAGGAGCTCATTGTAGGGCTGGGGTCTGGAGCCTCATTATATTTAAAAAATCCAAGGTGTTACACTCTCAAATATCACCAGAATGAGACTCAGCTGTATTTCCCAGGATAAATGAGCACATTTGCTTTAATATTGCAGTGCTCACATTTAGATTTTCTTTCTGCAGTTTATTCACTTATTTTCTAATTCAGAAAATGCACTAATTTGCAGGTCTGCCTGTTACTGGTATGAATTAGGGTGCTTTTACTGTATAGTAAAATTAAAAACCACAGACTAGCAATAATATCAGTACTGCAAAACACCCTCCTTAATTAAGCAATAGGACATGAAAGGCTGTATATTTCTGAGTGATTATAGCACACCTCATGTTGTTTTATAAGGCATGAAATCTAATGCAGAGTGACCACCCGAGAATTGTAGTAATTGCCCTAAAAACACTGCCTGAAGTGCCTGGTTGCTATTGTTAAATGCAATCAAGAAGTAAAAATAAGGATTAGAGACAGACCTGTGCATGGAAAAAGTGCTCTGAGATGCTGTTGCCCTCTGTGATATCCTCTCATTCTAGAATGTATTGTGTAAAGATTTAAGGAATGTAACTGAACGGTGAAAATGCAATTAAAGATTTGTAAACTCATTCTAAGCAGCACATTCTTGACACAAAACTGTTTAAGGGAATTAAAGCCCCATATAGACAGGATCTCACGTGATTGCCTGGATTCTTCAGGTTTATGTTTAGCTCTTTACAGACCCCACTTGTTTTCAAGTTTTAACCAGGATTTTTTTTAATTTTTTTTTAATTTTTTTTTTTGGCATTTAGTTAATCACTTCTACATAAACCATGATTAAATGGCCATCACCTTAGAGACTGGCTGCAACATAAATCTTAAACTCAAATATAGGGTCTGTTACAGCCAACAAAACAATTAGCTCAATTTGTTCAGTGTATTAATACAAAAGATAAAGCATGGGAAAAAAACAACAACCAAACATAGTAGGGGGAAGCATAAGCCACATTTTGCAAGCAGCTGTGTTCTCTCCTAACCAGAGAATGCTTGGGTTTTGCATGTTGAATGTACTGAAGTACTCAGTAGGAAACCTGCTTAGCTGTGCTGTTGAGTTTGGTAAGAATGCATGGAGTTGTGGTTGTTGTAAGGGTCTTTTTAACCAGTCTAGGACTTGGGACAAATAGTTCATAGAATCATAGAATCATTCAGACATTAAGGTTGGAAGAGACTGCTGTGATCACCTAGTCCAGCCACTGACCCACCCCCAACACTAAACCACGTCCCCCAGTGTTACATCTTCACGTTTCCCGAACACCTCCAGGGATGGTGATACTACCACCACCCTGGGCAGCCTGTGCCAGTGACAAACTGCTCCTTCTGAGAAGAAATATTTCCTAATGGTGCAGCTTGAGGCCATTCCCTCTCATCCTATCGCTGTTACCTGGGAGCAGAGGCTGACACCCACCTCACCACAACCTCCTTTCTGGGAGTTGTAGAGAGCAATGAGGCCTCCCCTGAGCTTCCTCTTCTCCAGACTGAACAATCCCAGCTCCCTCAGCTGCTCCCCATAACACTTGTACTCCAGACCCTTCATATCTCCATTTCCCTTCTTTGGATGTACTCCAGTGCTTCAATGTCTTTCTTGTAGTGAGGAGCTCGAAACTGAACACAGTACTCAAGTTATTACAGCCTGCTACAGGCTGAGTGGCAACATTTAATGCGTCCTAGTGGCATCCAGTGGTGATGCAGCCAAAGCTGAATACAGTTAAATACAGTCATCCCACATCTATTCTGGGCAAGACTGAGTTTATACAAAATGGGTAAGGATATCCATTTTTAATTTATTACTACACCACTGGAATGATGCCATTTGTGTTTCTTCCAAGAACTCTGTACAATATGTCTGTTTAAATGAAGTCTTTAAAAAAACCTTTTGTGAGAGAGCAGGAAAAAAGAAAGAGTGACAGACAGCGACAAATACTTTTGCTAAAAACATTCAACGCAACCTTTTTTACAATTATTATTATTATTATTATTATTATTTGTTTGGAATTTTCTTTGCTTGAAAACTCTGTGGCAATTCCAGCTTTCACTGGACATTGAAATGCTGATAGAACTGCTCTATAACGGTGGGCTGTGTAGCAAGCCTATACAATAATATCCTAGTGCAATATCACAGTAGGTACCTGGGGAATGTAATCGATTTCCAAAGGAAAGGGGATGACCCTCCTCTGCAGGCATGCACTGCTGGGAAACTCCACTGAATCCGGCTCAGATCAGTTATGGTTCACTTCCTACCTTAAGAGGAGGATGTTTAATCTCATCAAGAGCCAGGATGAAGGTATTTTCCCCTATTGCTTTAAGCAGTGTGAGCACCTTTGTTGTGTTGTCACCTCTGTTTACCTGTCACACTTTGCCTGTATGCCTTTGTTAGGGTGTATTCATGTAAAGTTGTAACTGCCTGTACTGGTATTGCATGTTTGCACGTTTAATGAAGACAGTCATGGTCTAACACTGGATGCCATCAGCTGAATGGGGAGGTTAGAGCAGGTACCGAAAAGAGGACTGATTCAATGTAAGAGAATCCCAGGTTTATATTTGTACTGGTTGGGAGAGCTGTATTCCACTGGGAAAATGAAACTACGCATTAACAGATAACCTTATGAGGTGTACACAGCAGCTACGAGATTATTCTTCTTTTTTCCTCCACATCTGAATTTTTAAGAACTGCAGGTGATGTGTGTTGATGCAGTCCTGAAATTCTTCTGCGTGTACATCTGTGTGCAGGATGAGGATGTAAGTAAAGTGGCTATGCTTTTGTTGTTTTTTTTTTGGATTTCTTGATCTCTCCACATCCTATAAAGTTCTGCCAAGGGGTAGCATAAAACCAGACGAGATGGTCAGAAAAACATGACCTTAAGATGTATTTTGAAATAGTTCCTATTTGAATTATAGGAAGCATTGCAAAGTATCATAGCACTGTCCACATTCTTGCCTCATAAATACTCATGATTTTATAGCAGTTATAGCACCATCTCTCTTTAAATGAGAGATACCTTTGTGAAGCCCTGTTCCTGATTTAGCAACGATTTTACGCACCTTTCTGTTTCATAAACATGACCTTCAGGTTTTGAATATTTCCCTTTATGGGCAGAAAGGTTATTAGGTTTCCTTTTATAAACAATTAAATGTATTTGCATTTCAGGGGTAAACTGTCAGAGCAGGATCTTTCCAAACTCTCTGCTTCTCATCCTTCTCTTGCAGCTCGCCTGTGTTGAATACTGTGTTTATGATCCCTGGTTTGTTTGATTTCCCTTATTTCATGCCACAGCCACCACAGCTTGTCTCCAGCTCTGCCTGTCTGTACCCTCTGCTCCTTTCACTGATATTTAAATCGTGTGAGACAGAATCCGTTGTCGCTGTTGTTGTTTTTATTTAATAAAACCCAATTCAGTCAAAGTCTTCACGTTCAACAAACAAACAAACAAACAAACAAAACAAAAAAAACCCCAACCATTAAGTTATCAAAAGGAAGGACGTTTGGCTTCATTTAGTTGCATCAGGAAAGCCTTGCGGTCCTGCGGAACTACAAAACAAACAAACAAAAAGATTAGGCGGTTGTTACTATGATTTTTATTTGAAACGTCCCTTCAGAGGGTTTGTCGTGCTGTTATTTATGCTGTTATTTCAGCTGAAAGCGACTCAGGTAAAGCGCAGCTCGGCGCTGGGCGGGCTCCCGCTGCCGGTGCGGCCCTCGGCCACCAGAGGGAGACCGCCTCGCTCGCAGCTTCCCGCCGCCCCGATAACCTGTTCCTTATCGTAAAAAAACCCAAACTTTTTCCTTATATCCCATCTAAATCTCCCCTCTTTTAGTTTGATACCGTTTCCCCTCGTCCTATCACCATAGAGCTTGCTATGGAGTCCGTCCCCTTCCTTCTTGCAGCCCCCCTGTAGATACTGACAGGCCACTCTCAGGTCACCTTGCGGCCTTCTCTTCTCCATGCTGCACAGCCCCAGCTCTCAGCCTGTCCTCGTAGGAGAGGTATTTTATCCCTCAGATCTTTTTTTTTTTTTGTGGCACTCCTCTGGACATGCTCCAAAAAATCCACATCTCTCCTGTACCGAGGACTCCACATATGGATGCAGTTCTCCAGGTGAGGCCTCAACAGCACGCAGAGGGTCAGGATCACCTCCCTCACAATCCTTTTGGTGCAGCCCATAGGATTTTCCTGCATGTCTGCCTCTCTCACCTGCCTTGTCCAGGATATGAAAGGACAATTATATCAATCTCCTCCTTACTCCCCTGAAAATGCCAGGTTCTTCCAAAACAAAATGTTATGCTGCACACACAGTTCATCTTAATAGCAAAGAGAAGATAAATGATACCTGAGGGGTGTTTGTCATGTCATTGATGGAACTAGTGGTGAGAGAGGTGCGCTAAGAAGCTACATTGGCTGTAGCAGAATTAAAATGTGCAAATTTCCCAGTGTTTAGAGGACTGTTTTCTGCACAGGGGAGCTGCTGGGAAGTGCTTTAAGAACCCAGTCGCAAGCAACTGCTAAAATTACAGCTATACTTTAATTCAGTCTTTGAATCTCTCGTGATTCATGGGCCAGTTAATAAAGTACATTTCTCTTCAGTATTAAAGCCAAATACTGAGTTTTTGCCATTCCTGCATAGGAAAGTCCCAGCCCTGCACCTTCCCCATTGTACTGGAACACCCAGGGTTGCAGAGAGCTTGATGGATGTCACTGTGTCACTGTTTGCCAATGATCTTTGTGCTATAAAACCAGGGCTTCATTTCCAAATGTTGCTATTGTCTGAATCTTCCTTTCTTTCTGCAGGTGGCCAATGCTCCCTTTTCTGGTTTTCTGTCTTCTCCATCCAGAGATGGCCTTGTGGGTATAGAGCTTGTGAAGCATTTTGGAAATGAATAGCGTTATGCAAATTGTTGCTACAGGCATAGCCCAGACTACATGTTGTACATTCACACTGAACTCTCTCTGAGGTCAACTGCAACTTTTTCAAAATAATGGCTAATGGCTTTAGGATGCTTTGGAGGGTTGGACAGGTATGCTGCATTTATTTGTGTAAGATTTTGGAGACCAAAAGGTGAATTTTGGCATAACAAATTGTCAGCCGTGTCAACAATGGCAGCTGAACCCTGTTCTGTGTGTCACAGAGAGTCTTGTTTGTTTGCTATGAGTGATCTCTTTTTAGTGTGCTCTGTCCCTCCGTCTGAGTTGAGTGCTGGGATATGAAATGCTTATCTCTGGACAAGGAGAGCCTCTTTGGGTGGAAAGGACACAGGCACACTCGACATTATGAAACTTAGCAGCCTCTGTCATCATGTGGCAACAAAGCACCTGGAGGAATAAAGTTCTGAAACAAAGTAAAGTTAATAAAAGAAGTGTTTGAGGTAGGGCGTACAAAAGGGTACAGGTTATACTAGTTAGAAGTGCCTGTAATCTTGTATCAGCGCTCAGAGGACAGGACTGGCTTTCATATTTCTTCAGCTGAAGTAATCAAAAAGCAGAGCATCAGTCAGCCTCGTACAGATGCAGTATATCTTCAGTAGGATGGAAAACATACTTGTATCCTAAAGGTGCTGTTCAGTAACTTCTTGAGCACTGGCATTTTCTTAAACCAATGAAGGGAACACTGTAGTTTGATAAATAAACCGTATATTGCACACCTGGCCTGATTCCTTTAAATCTTATCCCTTCCCGAAGTCACAACCTTTATTAACAGTCCAGATGTTAATTTCATCTGGGTAGACAGAGCTGCCACAGAGCACAGCAACTGTTCAGGGTGCAGGATCTGTAACAGTAAAAGCCAGGGCTGCATTGGCCAGAGTTTCTGAAGCATGGATAGACACTGGGCTTGAATTTTCCAAAGCAATTAGTGCTTGCTAACCCAGCTCTAAAGCAGCTTATCAAAGGGCAGCTGCTGGATATTGCCTGCAACAGGCTGCTCAGCAGAAACATCCAAGTCAGTTTTAGGATGTGGTGGCCTGCAGGACACCTCATGTGAGAGTGGAGCGGATCTGCTTTTGGTGGATATATTGCCATTTACAGTAGTTGATACAGCTGATTACCATGGTTACCACACAGAAGTGTTATGCACCTTGTTTGTAATTTTGGTTGCATGCTTAGAGAAAAGGAGGGAAAAAGAACAAACATTTGAGAAGTGTAGTCTGCACTTAGATCACAGGGGTCTTGTAAGGTTGAATTAACTAATATTTCTGCCTTGCTTTGGAGATGTAAAAACTACTTATGTTTATTACTGTTATAACATATATATATTTTTATTTGGACAAATCTTGCCATGATGGAGAAGGCACATTTCTTGAAAAGCTTAACCTTTTAAGGGCCATAGGGAGAATTTTATGTTATGGGAAGACCTTTGCCCCTTGGGAAAAGAGAAGACAGTTGATCCAGGAATTCAGGTGCTGAGGTGCACTTTAAAAAATATCAGTTTAATTCCTGGCTGTGTGAAATCCTTTCTGTTTCCAGTCACTTCATCTAACCAGGATTCAGCTTCTCCTGCAGTGAACAATGACGAGTAATATTTTCCTTAGTCATCTGGTCTTCTTAGGCTGTAAATTGAGAGGTGGAGACTGTTCTCGACTGCCTGTTTGTATCTAAAACAAGAAGCTGGTCCAATCTGTGACTGGTTTTTCCTTGAATAACCATGTCAACCATGAGCAATTTAAGGATAACAAGTTTTGCTTGATCTGCTTGGGTGTCTTGAGTGCACAATCAAAAAGAATATCATTATACATTAGTTGCTTTTACGAAAATTAGCCTTACAAATATTCATAATCAATGTACTGCAGTTTGGTTACAGTGTAATGGGAGCTATTTTTGTAGAATCATAGAATGATAGAATCATTTGAGTTGGAAAGGACCAATAAAGGCAATCTAGTGCAACTCCCCTGCAATAAGCAGGGACACCTACAGCTCTGTCAGGTTGCTCAGAGCCCTGTCCAGCCTGACCTTGAATGTCTCCAGGGATAGGGCATCCACCATCCCTCTGGATGACTTGTGCCAGTCAGTACTCCTCTATCCTTATTGTAAAGAATATTTTTCTTAGATTCCATCTTAATCTTCTGTTTCAGTTTGAAACCATTTGTCTCTCTACTATCACAACAGATCATGCTAAAGAGTCTGTCTCCTTCCTTCTTACAGCCCCCCTCTAGATACTGAAAGGCCACCATTGGGTCACCTTGCAGCCTTCTATTTTCCAGGCTGAAGAGCCCCAGCTCTCAGCCTGCCCTTGTAGTAGAGGTGTTTCATTCCTTACATCATTTTTGTGGCCCTCCTCTGGAAATGCTCCAACAGGTCCATGTCTCCACGTGGCATCTTTAAATTAAGCAAAGTGTTAACTATGATTGTAAATCTAATCATTTATTTAGGCTTATTGAAGTGCCATGAAGATGGGGAGGTCAGATCTTCTGACTTCAAATGCTGATGTAGCAATGGTGGCATCGCTTTACACTTCAAAACCATAACTTGTGGTGAAGTGGAGAAGAGAAGTCTCAATTGCTCAGATTCATCATGAAGTTGAGAATCAGAAGATTAATGAAAGCTAGAGTAGATGTGGATGGGAAGATAGGCAGAGACATAAGCTTTTTTTCAATCCTTCTTGGGACATGGTTATGTTAGAGGTCCGCAACCCATTAGCCTATCTTGGAGCTGGCAGGCAGGATTGATATGAAACATCAGGAATATATTTTCTGTGTAGATTCCAGGCAGCTTACTTATGCTGAGCTCTGAAAAAAGTAAGACACAGGCAGAATATGAGCCAGCAGCTCAGGGTGAAAATTTCAGGCACATGGAATAAATTTTAGAGCATAAGAGCACTGCCATGCAGAATGGCTAAAAATATTGCAGAAATCCAAGCTGAATGCTGGAGGCCTTTTCTTCTTTTTCCTTCTAAGCAAATCTCTGGTAAAAATAATTTCTGTGCCACCGGTGAGATTCTGCAAGAATGTACTCTGTAGGCTAATGGGATTGATTAGTAGTATACGTTGTTTCCTGGAATGTTATTAAAAAATATTTTTTTTATTTGGTTTTGTTAAATTAGTCTGAAATAGGTGCTTCAAGTCTTTTTGGAAAGTAACCTTTCCTCTACAAAGAGGAGGGCAGATTCTTCATCAGGATCTGCTGTGAAAGGACAAGGGGAAGTGGTTTCAAACTCTAAGAGGGAGCTTTAGATTGGATATAAGGAAAAAGTTTTTTACATTAAGGGTAGTGAAGCCGTGGCACAGACAGCCTAGAGAGGTGGTGGGTGCCCCATCCCTGGAGGCACTCAGCATTGGGCTGGATGGGGTTCTGAGTACCTGATGGAGCTGTAGGTGTCCCTGCTCATTGCAGGAGAGTTGGACTAGGTGGGCTTTAAGGGTCTCTTCCAACTCAGACAATTCTATGAGTCTATAACCGTGATTCTCTACACTGTGCTGACCAGATCTATAGGAACCTATATTTCCATAGGGTCCCTGTGAAAAGCACAGATTTATTATCCTTGATGAAAAGTAATCTGAAGAAGAATTTTTTCCCTCTTGTATTAGTAGGTATAACATTATACATAGCATTCCCAGGAAGTATTTTTGCATAAGAAAAGGAGAGAGATGACTAATTAGATCTAGGTGAAGAGTTGTTTCAAAATATTTATCTTAGCACTGCATCACAAAAGAAATATGTCCCCCCAGATTTTATTTGTCAACAAACTAGGCAACTAGATGAAAAAGATTCACTTGCATGGAGTACAGATGGGCTGGCTACCTTTCCCTACACACCTGCAATGAAATTTCTTTTCCTTTTCTCTCTGCTATTGATATGTCTGTGTCTCAAGGAACAAGACTTTGTTTCAGTTTTTTATGTACAATTAATTGCACTTAGAAAGCTTCATGGCCGTGAGGCAGAGTACATACTGCGAGCCCTGTGAATGAAGATACCAAGAAAGTATTGCCTCTGTTTTAGTCCAGGCTATTTCACAGTAAGGGCCCTCTTCTAAACACTGAATTAGGCAGAGTCTTTCAAAACTTCATGGGTGATAGCCCTGGAAGTAGAAAGTCTTCATGTCTCACTGGGTATTGTCTGTGAGGAATGATTGAAGCCATCTACTCACAATCCCACTAATCCCCTGCCATGTCTCCGAGACGGGGCATCAGAATTCCTCCAACGACTGTATCAAATGCTGTGCTCAAGTCCTGCACGAGGAGTTATTTTTCAGAGTTCCGATAAAGGGAAATGTAGGTTATTATGAGAAATGGATATAAATTTAATAACAAGGTCTGATATAAGCAGAAAGGCTTTTTACATTGTCTGTTCTACTAAGATTACGGACAGCCTCTATAATGTGATGTGCCAGCAAAGCAGAAAAATGTTTTATGCTATTACAGACTGATGCTGGAAGTGTGGATCTTCCCTTTTCGGCGATTCAAGTGCAGTGAAAAGAGAATTGTGTGCAAATCACAGAAACAAACAAACAAACGTAAATTCAGTAGCTGAGAAAATCTTGGGAGTACTATGTCTTCTATGAAAAGCTATGTCTAGCTTTTGTTTTCCCACAAAAGCTAGAAACGTGTGTCAGAGTGAATGCTCCAAAAATCTGACTGTCCTTTTAGAGTTGATTCAGGAAATTCACTGATTTAAATAGAAGGCTTTATAGTTACGCCGTGACCTCTTAATATAGGGCTCGAACCGTTTGGTACTTGATGCTCTGCAGCCATTTTAAGCCTCGAGGAACTTATTCACAACAAGAGGAAGAGATGCTATTGATGGGTTTGTACAATATGGTGTTTAGAGGAAAAACTACTGTTAAAATAAGAGCGGATGGCATTCCTTTTGTGAAAAAGCTGATTTACATTGAAGTCAGTAGCCACTGTGTTGCTGATTACTTCAGAGAATAGCTAGATGTAGCGGTTATGCTGAATATAGAATTAATTAGCAAAAGCTTTCAAGGTTAAAAGACCAGTGTTTCTGCTTTGAATTCAATGGATTCTACAGCAGAACACAGCTGGGTTAAATGCAGGAATAAATCAACCCCAAGAACATCACAAAAAAAATGACGACCAGGTTTCAGGCGGAGAGATCAGCTGGGAGGCACTTGACAAATGTGTAGAGATTCTTCCCTTGTTGTTATACTGTGAATTGGTTTTTGTTTACTATCTGAATGAAACAATGGCAGAACATTGTGCTGTTCCATAACAAGGCAACAGACTATCTCAAAAGAACATGAAGACAGCAAGGTGAAGTACCCACAACTCAGCGCTGAGAAAGCTTTTTTTTCAATTTGTTGTTTTTGATTATATCATACTCTCCTTCAGCAGGACCCATTTTTTGGAGTGTGCAAGAATGGGCTCGGCTCTATGAATAGAAAAAGAATCTGGTCTGCAGAGTTATCCTCTATGTTCAGGATAAGGTTCATGTCTCATTTCCTGAGCACGAGTCAAGTCTTGTTTTGTACAGGTGGTTTGTACACACCCTGTGTCTGGAGAGGGGTGCTGATCACCACAGTACCTGAGTGCCTGATGTGTGTTGACAAATTTACCCTTTGCACGTCCCAGTGAGCACAGAATGTGCTATTAGGAGCATTTCATATACAAAAGACTCAAGACAAAGATAAATGATTTACATGAGTCTATGCAGGAAGTTGGAAAATCCACGCAGCAAAGTTGGAAAAAATTCCACCATGGCTGTGCTTACATCACCAAATAGTCTGGCACTGCAGAAAGGGGCTGCAACATTGAGTGGAGAGAGCTGAAGACCAGGCATCCACGCTAAATTTATTTTGGAAGCTTTACGTCAGACTCGGTCTACTCTTATCCAGGGAAAAGAACTCCCATTGGCAGCTGGAGCTCATCAGAGGTACACCTGCAGCAGCGCATCCTTTGGTTTAATGTAGCCCCCTAAGAGTCCAGTTTGCCTGCATGCAAACCACTTGTGGTATGAGCCTACAGGTGAAGATTAGGAGATTTGCTTCCAGTGCACAAACATGATCAGAGCTAAAGCACTGCTGCAGAAACACCCTCTGTTTCCTTCCACACTCAATCCCTCTACAGTATTTAAAGTGAATCTCAGGAGCCACTTCCTGCAGCGGCTCTGGCATCACGTGTAAAACCAAGCAATTACTTGCAGATTATCGATACTGTCCTTGGCTCACTTTTCTCATTTAAAATCTTCCTCTCAGCGAACTCACTGCCTCATCTGGCTTCAGCTATCTGCTTTGCATCAATGACTTACAAATCTACCTGTTCTCTCCTGACCTCCCTGACTCCGTCAAGTTGGGCAGCTTGTCGTGTTTCTCTCTGAAATTTCCCTCTGAAAGTCTTGCCCTCCATTTAAACTTCACATAGCAAAGACATCATAGCTCAGTGAGCTGCTTGAAGTCATTACACCAGGAGCCCAGACAGCCATTAAACATAATAAAATTTTGCATATGTCTTAGGTTAGTAGTAGAAAGAAAAATGTTTCAGGTAATTGAGCTAATTTTTTATTAGGTATTTTATTTCAGTGTTGTATTAAATAAGTGTACTTCAGTACCAGTACTTCAAGAGTTTTATAAATGATAGAGGAAATTTTATCTGATATACTGTTTAGTTGAGCTTTTCAAATAAATTTCTCAGGCATCACAGAAGGCAAACATCCATTCTTATACTTGTGGCTCTCTCTGTCATGTTTGACATCATTGGCCACAAGCTACGTTTCCTTTTCTCAGGGAGGCCGTGAGCCCCAGGGTAATGAGCTTAAATGGTGTGAGACCTGTTTCAAGGCACAGTGGCAGCAGGCACTGATAGAAAACAGCAGTGCTGTCAGATCTCTTGCTGACACAATCCCACACAGATCCTCTCTCTGTAGTTATTCAGTATTTGAAAGTGAGTAGGATTTAGGTATCTCCCAGTCTGGGTTGGCTAAATACTCATCCCACGTGATACAGGTTCCTCTTATCTGGTTGGCGAAATATCCCAAAGACTCCTGTGTATTCCAGTGCTGAACTTCGTGCAGTTTCCCATCTTGAATTCCACATCATATTTATTCTGCTTCTGCAGGAGATGCTTTCATTGATTACCAAACGCCGAACTCTACAAAAAGTCCTTGAACCCACACCTGTATTTCCTCTATGCTGATTCTCTTGTAAGGAGGCTCATTGGGAATATAAAGGTCACTGAGCACAGAAAGTGGCCCCCATTGGGTGGTGGTGAAGGCAAAAATCTTCTGTTATTTTCTGCAATTATGACCAATGTTGTACTGCAAGAAGACGCCTGCTAATACCTTTATGCCACAGGGCAGGGCCATTAAATGACTCAAAAACTGAATCCATAGAATCTCCTTGCCTCTATATAAAAGTGAAACAAGAAGTTCAAATGTAAAGATCCTTTGTGAATAGTTGTTTTCCTGTAAGAAAATTATATAATAGCTTGAGTGACTGGAAAGAGGCATTTCTCTATATGGATAGGGTCTGCTTTGTGCAGCATGTCATAGGAAAATCCATCTGGTCTCTGTCTGATACTGCACAAACATGAGGTGCCCAGCATTTAAAATGCTGGAAAATTTTCTTATTATCTGTATTTCTCTTCTTATTCTGTTTTACTAAAAGAGTTGTCTTATAAACCACTTGTTGAAGGACCTTTCCAAAAAGAATGATGGTGATGGGATGATGGTTGAACTAGACGATCTTGGTGGTCTTTCCAACCTTAACGATTCCGTGTTTCCATTAAACCTGTCCCAGATGGCAACCAGCATTACAGTACTTGATTGTACCCTGGCATAAATTCTGTTTCTTACCTTCAGACCACTGGAGCTCTATCAAGGAGTTAGAAAGCAATCTGCTGTACTCATCATCTTGATCATCTCAGAAGAGATGCCTGTGAAAAACTCAGTTTTCACTCACTTTACGCTCCATCAGGGGTGTCAGTTGGGGGTGATTTCTGCAATGAAAAATGTCAGGCCATGTTCCCCAGTTTCTGGACAAGGCATCCCTATCCCCTCACAACGTGACAAATTAAAGCTGAAATTGAGATTTCACCTCGTGAGGAAGGACAGAATGTTGCTCTTCAGAGGTCCCCAGGAGAATTACCTTGCCCAGTCATCCTGGCCTATCCATATCTCAGCATACTGCTTTTTGTCAATCCCACAGCTTCCCGTCCTTCACCTCATCAAGGGAACGTCTGCTTCAATTAGTAAGGAGAAGAGTGGAGAAATCTCTCTGATTTGGCAGAAGTCCCCCTTGATTGATTTCCTGATCACAAAAGATAACCAGCTGCCAAGCCTCGGGAACTCTCCAAGTATGCGCTCACATAAGCAGACAGCACACATCTGACAGATGTTAGTCACACTGCTTAATGCTCCACTGGATATTACAGATGTGCACATAGTATAAGAACCTACAGAATGAAGAAGGGGGTAGGAAAAAAACACACCAAATGACAATTTCTCTCAAGAGATCATTTTTACACCTCCTTGTCTAGATTTTCAATACAGGTTCTGTTGTATAATTAATAACATATCACCTTTATTCCCATTTCAGTCCTAAGCGTTACAGGCTGTCATGTGAAAACACAGGCATAGATTTTGTGCTGTGCCAGATTTCAGCTAGCAAAAGGTTATGGGAGAATGTTAGAGTCAGTTACAGAATCGTAATTCTTGATTATTAACCTGTATCTATGTGAACAGGTTAAGTCAACCCATAGTGCTCTCTGACCTTTGTGTATTGGAGACATCCAGAGTGCTTTCCTTGTAGGGTAACCCTAACCCTAACCCTAACCCTAACCCTAACCCTAACCCTAACCCTAACCCTTCTTGTAGAAAGGTAAAGGAAGGCAGCGGCAGGATGTGTATGTTTAGGTTAGCAGAGAAGGCCCAGCCAGAGGATGTGGATCTTTGCTGGCAGCACATTTTGGGATTTATTTGAAGCTGTACACCACAATTAATAATCCTGTATCCTAGAGTCACAAGGAATAACATTTTTTCTTGAAATCAGCCTGTTTCTTTCTCTGGTTATACCTGCTGTGCTTCAAAACTTCTGTGAGCTATGAAACCTATCATGCAGGATGGTGCTTCAGCTGTTGTTTTCTAGGCAGCTCCTATATCCTTTCCTTACAAGTTCAGAACAAGGGCTATAACAGCACAGCCAAAACGTCTGGAAGAAAGGATGGCTGATGTTGCATGCTTGGAAGATTAATAGGTCTGGGAACATAAGTTCCAGTTGTATACCTTAGGGCTGAACGTATCCCTAAATCTTTTTCCTCACACAGTCATTACAAAACACTGTGAAATCTCACTTTTAAATATGTTGTTCTGTTATCTGTGTTACATAAGGCTCTGGAATAAAATCTGGAACAATTTAGCTTGCTTGATGTACAGAACAGTAAGCAGATACAGATTCAAAAGGAAAAGAAGAAAACAAATGCCCATGAGAGAAGTATGAATGAACCTGAAAAGGACAAATAAAACAGCGGATACATTTATTTTGGCCTCTCCTACTGCTCTGAACAAAACAATTATGAGATAAGGGAGGCAAGAACAGGAGGAAATTCTTTCATTTTTCACTTTGGAAGTCCAAAGGATCCAATGGTCTGTTTATGAAGAAGAATAAAGAAGATACACTAATCCAATGAAGGTGTTGTTACAAATATATAGGCCCATTTCGAAAGACCAGGACATTTTTTTTTTTAGGGGGAAGGGGTCTATTTTTGTGTGTATGTTTTTGCATAGAAATACAGGCTAAAAGTTTTTGTTTGTTTGTGATTATCTTGGTCAAGAGATTAAAAGCCAGCAAGAATGTGTTGTTGCAACTAGCACAGAGGACTAATGCTTTCGCTTAGGGTTTGGAAATTGTATGAAGACCAGGCAGATGGGAACCTGAGTTAAACGGAGCTTAAATAAGCAAATATAACATTGGCTAGCTTTTAAACAATGTTAAAAGCAACTGTTCCTTGTTCCTAATTTGCTTTAAGCTTTAAAAATCAGAATGAATTTGCCTGTTACAATGATGCTAAAAATGGTGGCTGAAGTTCATAAGAGAGATTTATCACTTTTTTTTTGTGTGTGTTCTAGTCTGAAATGTTTGTTCTTTTGAAATGGTGCAGGGAAGGCCATCTTTGCCAGTTAAGAGATGATGTTCAAAGCATTATGGCACAAAAAAAAAAAAAAAAAAAAAAAAAAAAAACCAACAAAAAAACCCCAATAAAATTAATGCACATGTATTTTTTTTTTCAGAATGTTCCTTCTCTTCTATGTACAAAAAATCAAACAAACAAGAAAAAACACACAAAATAATGTACTCCTATCTAGAAATGTGTTTTTTAACCAGTGTAACGGTGACTGCAATATCTTGTGAAAGAAAATCCAGGCTTAGGAATAACTGTAAGATCTCGTCAGCCCCTCCCATCGAGATTTTTTTTCTTACAAAATTATAGCAGTGAATGATGTGCATGCTACAATAATAGTGCTGTATTCCCCATCATAATCAGACATCAAAAACTGTTTAGGCCAGAAATCTCTCCAAGTCAAGCAGTAAAAAATTAGGCAATTCCATAATCTTTTAAAATTATCGTTGGTGTAATAACCCCTCTGGGGATTAACTAGAGTAGCAAAGCCTGTGATTAAGATTGCTCAATCCTTATCATTGTTGACTTCCATTTTCATTGGTTTATAACTTTGCCAGACTGTAAAAATTTGGATTAAAACTTTCCCAGAACCTGACATGTGAGTGCTTTTAGGTGAATATGTTAGGAAGCTTTCAGGAGAAATGAATCAGCACTTTTCAAAACTGGGTCAGAGAAAATATGTTTTTCTGTCAATATTAAAAATATATATATATCTTAGAGTTGCTTTATTAACAAGTTTTTGCCTGCTCTGTTTTTAACTGTTATTTCAGACAAGGGCTTGAAATCTGGCACAAAGATTGTGTGTTTGTCAGGGAAGTGCTGTACTTGCAGACAGCTGCATTCATTTTGCCAGACTTCATCTCTGAAATGTCTTTATGTGCTTTTTTTTTTTTTTTTTTTTTTTTTGGCCAATGGAGACTTATTCAAGCTCCTGAAGGTTTCGAAGCCACTGAGCACCCCGAGGAGTTGAGAAGAGCTGGGGACTACACCCACATGAATGGCTGAGGCGTGAAACACAGCGGGAGGAAAATGGACATGCAGTCACAGGCATGGGTTGATGGACGAGATGATCTTAGTGGTCTTTTCTACCTTAATGATTCTATGATTTTATGATGTGGCCATAGCGGTTGGGGTCAGGAGCTCAGAAATGGGTCTGTGGTTTGGAGACAAAGAAGGAAAGTAGAAAAATACTTCTCAGAAGTGGGTGGAACATGTGGGGACAGTACCTGAAATCAGTAGAGGAGAACCGAGGCTTGTATTTGTGCAGGGACAGACTGTAGCCACATTTGTATTAGTAAGAAAATCTTATGCCACTGCAGTGCTATAGCTTATTTTATTACATTTGTCAGTGCAGGCTCTGGTACAATATTGGCCCGTGTCTGTGATCACAGTCCCAGATGATACTTAATATAATGCCAATGTTAGCATTTATCAGGGATGATTTGCAGGACGCAGTTTGGCTGTGAGCTCCCTGTTTTAAGGTGTAAGGAAGGATAACTGTTTTGAAACAATCCATCTCATTCCAATTGTCTTTAGTTGCAAATCACACTGGAAAAATAACCATTTATCCCCAACATCCACACTCAGAGGATGAGAAATGGTGCCTACTGTCAGCAGCTCTCTTATCTCCATCAGTAGTCCTCTCTACAGCAAGTCTAGAGGTTTCTGTCAGGCTGGTAGAGAAAACAGGAGGCAATGTGATGCTATATTATTTTACAGTTCTTTCAGAAGCTCAATTCTATAAATAATTCGGAAGTTACATATGATGAAAAAAAACCCCTAGAGCAAAAGAATATTTGGTTGCAGAAGGGAAGCAATGTGGCATGACAGAAGGAAAGAGGCTGTGAGGTGACAGACGGTTTGTTACAACTCTGACTCTCTGACCTCTGCAGTTAAAGTCAGAGTTCCCCCATGACAGCAGAATTAGGGCAATGTTCATATTTTTGTAAACTGCAGGCCTGGGGAGATAACCCATTAGGGAAAGCTGGCAACTTGTTCTTTGCTCCATGCCTCCCTTGAGAGAAGACCTGGGCCTGGACAGGCCCTTAGACTGAACACTTTTTGTCAGACCTAATGCTATGGGATTAAAGGCTCCTGACATGGATCAGGTCATACTGTGAGTGAATGAACAACAAAATTTTTTCAAGAAAAGGGTAGATGTCACATTGAGTGACATGATTTATTGGTATGGTGGTGATTAGTTGATGGTGGCCTAGATGATCTTAGTGGTCTTTCCAACCTTAATGATTCTATGGCTCCATCATTCTGTGGTTCTGTGATTCTATGAAAATGGGTGACATGAATTGTGCCCAGTAAGTAAGTAGGTTGGTGCTTGGGTACTAACTGACTAATCTTCTTCCTCTGCAAGGTGGTTTCTCACTCTTGACATAGATCTACAATTGGTTGTGTACATACATGTAAATAACATGGTGGGGAAATGACCCAAAGGTTGCCAAGGGACTCCTGGCTCATGGTATTATTGAAATGACAGCTGTGAAAAGCCACACTGAATTTAAAATTCTGTGAGCAGCTCACATAAATCTTCATCTCATTTAAGGAGAACTAGCTTTGAGTCACAAATAGGTGATGACACAAGGGATGAAACAAGGAGGCTGGAGAAACAGGAGCCTTGACCTTACTTCTTGCAGTGGTGGGTGGAACTGAAAGTTTGGACAGCAGGTTGAACCTGTTCAAGAGGAGAAACATTATCTTCCCCTTGCATTTATAGGTATTTATGAGCTCAGCCAACCTTCTTGTGAATAAGACCAAATAAGAAACATCAGAAAGAAAATACTTTTACTTCCTGTGATGATCCTATGGAAGTTTCTTATTTCCAATAACGTGGAAGAACATCAGCACAATGCTGCTAGAATTGCTTTGAGCAGATTATACATCTAGATGAGTTTCACCTCTCTGATAAAGCAGTGAAAACAATCTAATTCTCATCTGTTGTTTTATCCGTTTGGATTTTAATTATAAATGATTAAATCAGATATTGACTGCAAAACGCATGTGCACAAGTGCATACAGGTGTAAGCACATCTGACCATCCTTTTTATCAAATTAGAAATCAAAAAACTTCTGTACTATCGACGATTTAAGTACAGTAGAAGTATTTTTTAAAATATAGCTGTGCATAGAGAGGACTACAGTGTCAAAAGTGACAGCAGAAGAATTAATGCTTTCTCCAGGCCCTTTTTCTCTTAGAAAAGATTGACAAAGTAATTTTCTTCTTGTACTTTAATAAAAGTGTATACATTGTACACACCAATAAATCCTCACTGGGCCAATTACACATCATATGACTTATCTTGCCACAGCACCTAATATCCAAACAATAAATTAAAAGTTATTCTTTATATGCAGATTTGCATATGAGGATGCAGTCCCAAGACTCAATTGTCTTATGAACATACAAGAAAAAGAAACAAGCTGGCTAGGATTTGTGACTAATAAATCCTGGTGGGACAAACTACGTCTGTATGACTTACAGTAGTGCGCTATATAAGTAACATTTGTTTAACATATTGAAATTATATTGAGAGATGAAATACTGAACAAATATTGAAGCTTTTCTTTTCACAAAAGCTACTCTGCACACATGCACAGGTATATTAACTATATAGATGCAGCACAATATATTTGATTTCTATTCATACCACTTTGCAATGTAAAGAGACCTTACTATAAATGAGAATCTCACTAGTTTTTTTTTGTTTCTAAGGGAGGAATTTAATGGTAGGTGACAATTTCAAAATGGATATGCCGTAGGTGCCTACTGGGCTTTTGAAAAGCTTTGATTAGACCTGAATGTATGGTTTCTAAGAATGCTTCTGGTCTAAAGGTACAGGCATGGTTGTGGATTTTCCTCAATGAGGGCTGTCAGCCTGGTTTGTCCTAAACTAGACTTTTTAATGTTATGGAAGCAAAAAAGAGAATGTTCATCTTTAATTCCACTGTCCTAAAGCACACTAATGTGCAGTATTTACTGCAACATATGCAGTTTTCCTCCCAGTTTTTCATGGAGGGCAGCCCCTGCTTCACTGGAGGAGCAGTCTCCCTACGGATGTAAAAAGGTGATGGATTAGGTCATGGTTCTGCACCTCCAGCAGACTTGGGTAGTGCAAGTGCCTGAAGGGAAACAAACTGCAAAATAGTGGAGCTGAAAGGTTGTGCTGGAGGGAAACGAGGAAAAGATTGTGGCCTCTGAAACACAGTCAGTTTCTCATTCTGCTCCTGGGCTGTGAATCATTGTTCTTTCCCCTGCTCTGAACCCCTGGCAAAGCCACAGTTTAGCCCTTTGTGAGTCTATGAATAGCATTACCCACTTTGTTGCACTCTTCTTGGTCAGGATAGCTTGTCTGAAAATCAATAGATTGTTGGCTGTTTTTTCAGCATATGAGAAATATCATTACGAAAGTATGTACGCATTTGGTGTTGGAGAGCATCTAGACTTTGCTGAGGGGCAGAAATTGCATAGCACTAAGACCCTAACCCCATATATCAATAACCAACCCAGAAGGTAGGCCAGCATAACTTAGGCTTCTTATTCTTGCCCCTTTAATTGATGTAGTCTATTAATTCAGGCTCAAGATATGCTTAATGTTAGATTGTAAGACATGTAACATATGTTCTTCTGGGTCTAAATACATTATTAAAAATATTGCTTGCACAGAAACTACATCATGCTCTAAAGTTTTCAGTGCAAAAGGACTGAGAAATAATTAATTAAAATTAACTGCTGTAGCCTGGGCTCTTAGCTGGCCAACGTTTTTCTGTTTCAGTGAAACAGCTCCAATAACTATGGGCTGACCCTACAAGTGACTTCTATGAGACTTCATCTTTCATGGAGCATGGGCCAGCATTGCTTCAATTGCTCTTTTGCAGTGCCAGCAAAGAGAAGTCTGGCCAGCTAAATAGTCCTGCTCTCTAGACTAGAGTAAGGGAAACAACCACAGAACCATGGAATCATACAATGGCTTAGGTTGGAGGGGACCTTAAAGCCAATCTTGTTCCAACACTCCTTCCATAGGCTGTGTTGCGAATCACCAGACCAGGCTGCCCAGGATTGCATCCAACCTGGCCTTGAACGCCTCCAGAGATAGGGCATCCACAACCCCCCTGGGTAGCCTATTCCAGTGCCTCACCACCCTCTGAGTGAAAAATGTCTTCCTAACTTCTAACATAAACCTCCCCTCTTTTACTTTAAAGCCATCCCCCCTTGTCCTGTCACTATGAAACCACGTAAAATGTCAGTCCCCCTTCTGTTTGTAATCTCCCTCCAAGTACTGGAAGGCCACAATAAAGTCTCATTGCAGACTTCTCCAAGCTAAACAAGACCAGCTCCTTCAATCTTCATAGAAGAGTTGCCTCAGCCTTTTAATCATCTTCATGGTCCTTCTCTGGACCCACTCCAAAAGATCCACATCCCTCCTGTACTGGAGGCCACAGGTCTGGATGCAGTACTCCAGATGGGGCCTTAAAAGGGCAGAGCAGAAGGAGACAATCACCTCCCTCTCACTGTTGGCCTCCCCTCTGTTGATTCAGCCCAGGATACCATTGGCCTTACGGGCTGCAAGAGCATACAATGATGCTAGCGTCTAGAGAAGAAAATGAAAAAAAATGAGTTTTTGCTTAATATGATATTAAAAAGCAGAAAAGGAATAAAAAAAATGTTAATGAAAACCTTTTTTTTTTTAAAGTTCTTTCAAATTTTAAGGGGTGGTGTTACTACTACCTGTCTTTAAAAAGAAAAGCTTGCCTTAGGAGACCAGTATCACAAACCTCTTTTGCTGGTCAGTATAGACTGAGTAAATACTCTGGAGGATTTCGTCACCATTGGTTTGAGATGCTCTTTGGAAGAAATGGTCCTTCTCCAGAGTCTTGAGCAGGAAGCAAGGATGACCAGCCTTCTAGCTTTGGCATGTCCAGAAAAGTGCGTGATTTCGCTGGGTGAATACCACCCAAGACTTCAAAGTGTGTACAGCTCAACTTAAAATGAGATATAAACAATATCACAGAACAGTAATCCGTGACAGATGATGCAGATGCTAATTTATGACATATTAGCTTTCAACACCTAATCTAGGAGCGTGAGTAGAGTTAAGTGTGTTGCTTACACTGCTGTGTGTCACGTTCTTATTGCACCATTGACTTCAACAAGCAGTCAGCACTTCACGGGCTGTTATGTGGTGGTGAAATCTCATTCCACTGTACTTGACAAGGATAATGTATTTTTGTTTATCATGGGAGCATTGTAGAATTTATGATGTCTTTTACTCTTCATTTTCTTGCTTTTAAGGTTAGATATTTTTAGCCAGGTTTTCTAAGGAAACAAAGCTTACGCAATCATACTGTCTATCAGCCCCTTCCTTATAACTTCCGAGCCTGGGGGGCAATTTTAGCTCTTCTTGACAGAGGAGTAAAGGTTTCAAAGATATTACATTCCCACAAGTTCTGTGAAAATCAACAGCCTGGTAGATGAGAAAATATATCAGTGCTCCAGCCGAAGGTGTGTCAAGGAAAGTTCAACCCTTACATATTCTGTTTGGCAATGGCCAACTGACCTGTTCCTGTTCAGCAGACGGTCAGCACTAAGCAGCACTAACCACTACCTGGGCCATTTTTCACCCATCTGGAAGGCAAGGAAATTGGGGAAAGACGGTCTTGAAGCGGCTTTGAGAAGTCAAGAGGGATTTTATACCATTGAGAATGATGATGAGTTGTTAGAATCATGGAATCAAAGAACATCCCAATGGAAGGGTTTCACAAGGATCATCAAGCAGAGCTCCTGGCCGCACACAGGACCACCCAAAATTCAAACCCAGCGTCTGAGAGCTTTGTCCAAACATGTCTTGAATGAGAGCAGCTTGGTGCTGTCAGCACTGCACCAGGGAGACTGTTCCAGTAGCCACCCTCTGGTAAAGAACCTTTTCCTAACAGCCAACTTGACTTAGCTCCATGCCATTCGCTGTTACTGTCAGGAGAGAGCAGAGCTCAGTACTGCTCCTCTGCACCCCGAAAGCGGAAGCTGTAGGCCACCAGGAGGCTCCACTCAGTCTCCTCTTTTCCAAGCTGAACAAACCAAGGGACCTCGGGTGCTGCTCTCTTGTCTTGCCCCCCAGACTGTTCACCAACTTCATAACCCTCCTTTTGATGTTCTCTAATAGTTTTATGTCCTTCAGATATTGTGGTGCCCCAAACTGCGCACAGTACTAGAGGTGAGTCGAATAGGGGCAGTAATATGATTGAAAGCACGTGGAGGAACTGTAGGTATTCTGATGTGATGGATTTTGGAAACTAGACGCAGCAAAACTGCCTACTCACCAAAGAACTTTCCCTCTTCCTTCTGTGTTTTGATTTGTGTTGTTAAATGAAGACATAGTAAATCTCCTGATGACTTAAAAATGGAGGTAGGAAAGATAAACATGGAGACAGAATGATGTGCAAAATTCTAACACCCATGTGTTGGTTTAAAAAAATGCTTTTTAAGAGTGCATTGTGAACAATAATCCAATAAAATACAATTATCCAATGATCTACTGGTCTATCATCTTTTCACTAGGCAGAGATGGAATTAATTAGCAAATGATCCATACGGAAAACATTTCCCGTTAGGTTTTGCTTGTTCTTTAGCCTCCAGTAATGATCTTCAGTACGTTTTCTAACAATGACACATTTGTATCAGAGGAACAGCAGCAGAGAACATGTTAAATTATTAGTCTGTTCCAGTGTCTAGTTTCCAAGTCATCATGATGAGGTACATCTGGGGAGGGTGCAACTAATCTTCTAATGAATAACTATAACAACCAGACCTTTGGGGAGATTTCTTCTTAACCCCAAACAGTCAGCAGTATGCTTGCACCCTGCAGCAAGAGCACTTATGTCCATAATGAATCTATATTTCAGTCATTTGGCAACAGACGGTCTTATTAATAATATAAATGTAATAACTCAATGTTGGAGTTAAAAAAGAAAGAAAGAAAGAAAGAAAGAAAGAAAGAAAGAAAGAAAGAAAGAAAGAAAGAAAGAAAGAAAGAAAGAAAGAAAGAAAGAAAGAAAGAAAGGAAGAAAGAAAGAAAGAAAGGAAGGAAGAAAGAAAGAAAGGAAGAAAGAAAGAAAGAAAGAAAGAAAGAAAGAAAGAAAGAAAGAAAGAAAGAAAGAAAGAAAGAAAAAGAAAAGGAGAAGAAAATGTAGGAAAAAACCTGTTACTACTCTATGAGCCAGGGGATGGAAATCTTGGAGAATGCAGATGTAACGAAAACACCGGCGTCTAATAAAATTGCTTTTATTAGCTTAATTTGCCACATATAGAGCAAATATTTAACTTGAATGAGGCATGAATTAGTAAAAAAATATGCACTGTACCATTTAAAGTGCTATACTTGGATAAAATAATGTATATCTTTTCATATGTAGTCCTTGAAGTCATACAACATACATCTTTAATTTCTTCAATTAAGAAAAAAAAAAAGAACAAATGGAGTTAGATTTTAATTATTCATAGTTCATTTGAGAAAAATCTTTGCAAATGAGAGGATGGAGAATTGTGCTATCTATCACAATGAGAAAAAGGATAGATAGAAAATCTACTCTATGAACTACTTGACGATACGTAAGCTTCTGCCTTCATTAGGTACTGCAGCCTGATGTTTTAAAGAAAGATGCCTGCAGGAAGAGCTATTTGAGAGGCCATAGAATGAAAACTGCACTCAAATAAACTGCACTGCTGCCAGTGCAGGGGTACTAGGCAGCCACTCGCGTACCAGGCATCAAAGTGCACTTTGATACAACCCTATTGGAGTATCTACAGAGACTTTGAAGCTTATATATAAATATCAGACTATAAAGAACTGTGATAGTCAGACAGACCTATCGTCTATTCAGGACGTCTTTGTCTTCAGGAAGGGCCAAATGTAGGTGAGTCAGAGAATATGCCAGTGATGTTGTAGATGGCAAGCATGAGATAAAGCATCCAAGGAAGTAATTAAACAGTGGAGTTTGTTGTAAATCTTGGAATATTTATTTCTTAGATCATGGTTTTTGCATTTTTGTTAAAAGACAGGATATTTTTATTGTCAACAAGAAAGCAAGTCCCTCTTTGGGTTTTACTACATTATTGATCTCAAGACTGCTTTGCTGCAGTGAGTTCCACAGCCTTACCATGTACTGGATAAAAAATGATTATTTTTTTTATCTGCTTTGAATTGATTACCTTTCATTTTCATTGAATGCCTCCTTCACAAAGGAGAACAGAGCCAGCAATCTGCCTTTCTGAGGAATTCATTATTTTATACATTTTATGTAGGCTTTCTATGTCTTCTAATTTACAAAGTCAACAATTCCAGTCTTTTCAGTCTGATTTTCTGTAAGTGACCTCCATGCTCTTACTGGTTTCCAGCCTGTCTCTGAACATGAAGTTTTTAATAACTTTTCTGAAATGACAGGCTCTGATTTGGATACAATATTATAATGACATGTCGTTATTTCATATACTAGCATAATGTTTTTCTTTTTTCTTCCCTTCCTTCCCCTTCTTTTCCTTTTCCTTTTCCTTTTCCTTTTCCTTTCTTTTCCCCCTCTCTTGTTTTTTGATATCAAATAGCATTTGCTTGTTTCATTGCAGTTGCAGACCTTCTTACATGGTCACAGTTCTAACCAAGCTCTTTCCTAAAAGTTTAAAGTTTTTTTTTAAACATTAACATACACATAACAATTTGTGACCATTTCTTTTGGTTTGTGTGTGTTATTTTCCTTTTTTTTAATATATATATATATCTTTTTCAGTGAACTTTATTTGCCGTGTTGTTCATTAAACTAAGATCTGTGTAGGTTAAATTTCTTTTTAAATCCGTGCCATCAGTTATACATCAGTTATGTAAATAATATGTTGTCATCTGTAGATTGAGTTGCTTCACTGTTCATCTTCCTGTTCCAGGTGTTAACAGCTATGTTAAATAATGCCAGACACAATGCCAAATCTCAAGGCATCGGCTGTTAAATTTTTAACTTGGTCATTAATTCTTACTTTGTGTTTTCTTTTTTTCTTTTTTTGTCTCTTAACCGTTTTTTAATTCACACCGATACTTTGCCTCTGTATGACTTTTCAAACTCAGGAATAAATGCTAGCAACCCTGTCAAAAACCTTATGCAATCAAAGGAATCTTTTCTCCTTTACCTGCTAATTTATTGTCGTACTCAAAGAATATTAATAGGGTAGTGAGGCATGGCTTTGGTTTGCAAAAGTTAAGCTAATTAGACACTATCCTACCATGATTTATCATGTAGCCTGTTATTCTATATGGAATGATTATTTCAAACAATTTATCACGTAAAGATATAACAGTTTCCAGTATGTAAGTCTATCCATTTTTTAAAGTGTAAGCACAATGCCTGCAATCTCACAAAACTATAATAGAGGAGCTGCCCTGGAAGAGAGATCATGTATTTTGCTATCAGCTCAGCTACTTTATTCTTAAAATCCTTTGGAAGAGTTAAACTATAACCTCCTTTGTCCAGAAAGTCAATCAGTACAAAGATAGAATGTGTGAAAAAGGGAGTTTACAACACTTGTTCCCAAAAAGCAAAGTGCTCCTGCTGTAAAGCTGAGGCCTTTGAGCAGAGCCCAGGATAATAAATTCTATTCCCAATGAGATAAATCTGATCATTTCTCTGATACGTCTTGTGCCTCAGCCACCTTAAGAAAAGGCTTTGTAGCATTGCCTGTGGGAGCGCATAGGAGTGAGAGCTTGTGTAAAATGTGCACTTAGCACCCAACACCTCAAGCTGAGAGTGCATAATATTGCTGCTCTGTAGGCTGCTGAGTTTGCTTACAAATTGCCTCAGAGAATTTGGAAAGCTTTGGTAACAGCAGAGTGCTAACCAGTTTCCTTGGGAGAATATTTTATCCTCACCTTCCCTGAACTATGGAAGCCAAGGTTAGCATTTATGTTGCACTTGGATTTTACCATCTGATGTGATGGAGCTCTGATCTCTTTGGCTCACATTTCTTTATCAGTTTGGCCTGCTGCTTTACTCTTGGTCCTGGAGAGGCCAAAGAGCAAATATGTACCTGCTTTGTATGATATTTTCGAGGACTGTTTTAAGATGATCTATTGGACTCAGATATTTGGTCTAATCAAAAAATTTTTTGTTGAATTACTTTTTAATCTTTCTTTCAGTACTTTAATTAATGTATATGGTGCCTAGAGCGAAGGAGGCCAGGCCCTTCCAATTAAATTGAAATTAATAGTAATAAAAAAATTACAGGAGAAGACAGGAAATAAATCAGAAGCACGAGTATCGAAATATATCACATTCTTCCTGGCTTTCTCTTGACATATGTAGGAGTGCTAAGCCCATACCCAATTTAAAATATATTCTGGAACTCTGTCAATTTTCTACTAATGGAAAACTACAGAACACCCCAACTCTGTAGTGGCCCCATGAGCACACTAGACTAGTTAATTATGACTTTCTCCAGCTGCGCTAGCCACTAGAAGGATGAATCTGCTGTGTTTTAAATTTGCCACATCGTGTTTATCTTCTTTGAGTTTTGCTTTTTTTCCCTGACGACTTTTTTTGGACACAAATTATGCTGTTTTCAATCCGAAGGGCACCCTTGTGTCTGAGAAGAGCCCCTCTGACATGAGTGGATCATCTTATACCAAGAAGAACAACTAATACAAACATTTATTTGTCACACTGGATACTAAAATGCTATTGAAGCATCAGTTGTTCCTATTTTGAAGGGAGGAGACTTGAAGTAAAGCAGTGGGACAAAAGATTGCGTAAAAATAGAAAACCTTCTGGTGAAGTGTGTGTGTCGAGGGATTATTGCTACCTTTTTCACAGACCTTTGCTTGCACAGACATGCAAACACACAAATGAACATTCACAGTGTCATGAGATACCAGCTATGGGATGCTGGAAAGGGCACAAAAATTAGTAACATCACAAAGAATAAAAAATAAAAACACCAACATAAGGTTTGCAGAACAACATATTGTGAAAACTGCTTTTCTGGAATGTAAGTTGAGAGTCTCAAGTAAAAAAAAAATAAAATCATTTTTAAGTCAATGCAATAAAAGTTTTGAATATATTAAGTAAAACATGACTTTGATAGCAGTTACAAAACTGTAACTTTTAAAAAATGTATATTCACATTGTTCTCTCTGAAATGATCACATAAATCTGTTTTTAGGAATATAAGTGCAGCTTGTTTTTCAGATCTTCAGAAAATATAACACATTCAAAGAAACATCTATGTGTTTCAAAATGGTACTGTAGATTTGAATCCTGAAGACAGTGTTCTGTGGTGAGGAATGTAAACCTGAAATGACTCTCTCTGAAAGCAGTGCTCATCCATATTGCTTCAGTGAGCCCTGCACATGGAAGCTGGGAATACCTGGAGCAGAGGGAGATGGAGTAGGAGATGTGTGCAGGTTCTCCTCATATTGCAGCTATCAGTATTGGATTCTTCTAACTTTGTCACAGACTGGGAAAATATTATGCTAAGATTAAAAGATGATTTCATACATTATCTAGGCACTATGTCTCTAAATTTCTTCTTCTGTCTTTCTTATGCTCTCTTCAAAGTCTTCTTAAGCTCCTTTCCTGCTGTCTTAGCAATGCAAACGTTAGATTTTCTGTCTCTGTAGCTCTTGTCATTTAGAGCATCCTTCCTATACCTCTTTGTCTTCTTGTTGCTTCATCTAATTGGAAAAACATATATTTCCTCCAGGCTCAGAAAAGCCTATTGTTCAGCCACCCAGGACAACTTAACAACCAGCCTGGACAAATGTAATTTAATTACTTCTTCCTCACTGGCTAAGGTGCTGACCTGCATTTAAAGATCTTGGGTGTTCTCCAACCTCATGCTGAAAAGAAAACTAGCTTCCACCTCAGTTTCTTTTAAGTGCTGCCTAACAGCAGGAAGAGAAAGAATGGCTTTGTTCAACCAACCATTTTCTCAGCTTCTATCTCTGTCTTATTCACCAAGAGTCTCTCCTTAGCAAAATAATGACAGTGATGACATATACTGCAAAAGAACCAGGAAAGCTGTTTCGTTTTTTTATTTTTGTTTTTTTTTTTTTTTGTCATGAAGCATATTTTCCTTGGAAAAATCACCTGAAAACAGCACACTTGGACTTCAGTTGATATTCAATTTCAAAATGCGGATTATTTTTGCAACTTCAATTTTCTTCAGAATATCTTCTGGCCCTCTCCACCAGTTGGGGAGGACCCAGAGGCAGTCACCTTCCAATTCCTGGCCTCTCTACAGCCAAGGTAACAGTTACAGGTTATTTATTCCTCACCTATGAACTCAGATTGACAGTTGGTTGAGTAAAACCCATTCCTGAATTGAGAAACCACCTTCTTCTGTGGTAATCACATCATTTTCAGACCAACTGGGAGGAACAAGACAACCTGTCTGATCCACTGTCTTCAAGAGAGGAAGATGATATTTTGAAAATAGGATTCTGATTACGGATACTGATACTCACACCCAGAATGGAAATTATATCTGAAAGGAAATATAGCTTACAGATTGAAGGGTATACCTTGGATTCTGTGAAGGAGAAATGGCATTCACTTTCAGTAATGTCTTCCATAGACTTGGTCAAATCTTGGGCTTCCTCTGAGCCACAGTTCATGCAGACAACTGTACTCAAATTAGCACTCGTTACAGCTGTGGTGACTAGCTATCATTTTATGATCAGAGATGTTTGCACTTATAGAGCATGGATCTGCTTCTTGGCCCGGGTTCATAGGCATACTTAAAATCAGTGATTTAAAATCAGTTTTGAAAATCAGTGACATTTAGACTTTCAAACAATTCTCTCTGTCTAGCTCCAGGCAACCAGATAAGTGCACTCTGCAGTACTCCCCGCAGTCCTGAACTTTCACACCCTTGTGTTTGGGATCTGGGCACACTGTAGCCTCTGCCAGCCTCTGAGATGGGATTTCCTCTATGATGGGGACATGGTGGGAGGAGACCATGCAGTTGGTGTTCTGAGCTGCCAGGCTCCCCATTTCACATGCAAGTTTCACTGACTGCTGTAAAAGCGGGATTCTAACACCACATTCTCAGTCTTGCAGCTGTATGGGGAGAAAAAATCCATTAAAGTTTGTGATATGCTGATGTACTGTGGTTCTGGGAGCCACAGAAGTACCTAAGATAGACAGCTAATTGTTACAATTTTGGCAGCACATCCCTTGATGAGGCACACTGTGAGCTCTCTGAAAACCCTTTTTTTTTTTTTTTTTTTTTTTTTTTTTTAATAGATGATTTACTAAAGCTATTCAAAATATACAGCTTTATTGCTTGGTGTGTTCCAGAAGCCTAGAGGCCCAAATTGAGAGCGAAGCCCTGTTGCATGTCATGCTGTCCAAAGCAATATTAAAAGTACACACACTGCCCTCGTGAGTTAACTAAATAAGCTGAGGACTGAGCACGTTTTGTCACTGCAGTATTATTGATGAGCTGAGACTCAGAAATATGTATTCTAATTCCCGAGGACACAGAGCAGTACTCAGGGAAGACCTGAATCCAGTGCCATGCCAGATCCACGGTCAGGCACAGAACTATCCTCTGAGTACTATTAATTTTTTCAAGTGCAAATAAATAAATGCTGAATTCCAACTGCTCCCAGTTGTCGTCAAAACTATGCATAATTGAGTATTGTTTTTCACTGCATTTTACTGGTTCTTTTGCTTGTAGTGTCTGTGATGTGTGACATGTTAACAGTCATTAGAAGGGCCTGTAGTCATGCCTTGGTGACTTGTTGAAGTCTGCATAGCAAACTTAATAGAACTACGGCCTTTGGCTCTGGTTATGGGAAAACTGTATTGGTTCTCTAAGTCAGGATATTTTCATCTATTATGCCCACTAGGAATAAACTGTAGCCCATGCTGACTCCTAAACTGTGTCTGCAAGTTTTTTTATTTGGAGGAGAACACTGGTTAGCTCTTGGCGAATGTTGCCACACACTGTTCAAACCATTGAACAGAGCAGACATTTATGTTCCAGGGCCTGTGCCCAGTACCGTTTAATTCAGATGCACAGATGTAGTACTAGAATTGAGTTTGAATATCTCAAATGTAGATTCTTTTTGTCTTGTGCATGAACCAAACTCAGCTGGCTTCTGTTAGGTTTCTGTCCTTCAAGATAATGGCTGAAGGTGTCAATGCTGATGTTCATCCATACTCTCCACGTGGCTTTCAAAAGACAACCCAATTCTTATGACAAAAAAACGAAACAAAGCAAAGCAAAACAAAACAAAACAACCTCCCCCCCCGAAAAAAACAAACAAACAAAAAACCCACCAAAAAACAAAAAACAAACAACCAACCAAAAATCCCCAACAATCTAAACAGGAAGAATATGAGATAATTTTAGACCTTCTGCACTATGGTTGCTTCAAGCAGTACAAAGTTGTAATGAAAAACTGTGTTCTCTTGCTCACACGCAGGCACAGCTACATGCAGAGAAAGTATGTAACTGATATAACAAGAAACCTAGTGCTAGCTGGTGAAAAATGTCACATTTCATACCTTTCACATAATAGCCATCTTTTTTGAAACTGAAATACAACATCTAAATGTCAGCCTACTATAGCTATCATCAAATCCCTTTCTGATTTTTTTTTAACATGATATTGTTCACTATATTACATTTTTCATTTCCACTTGCTGAGATATCACGGTATTCGATTTTGTTCTGGCCAAGAGGCTAAGAAACTCAGTTCAGTGCCTGATGTTTCATTGGTCTGTGGATTTGCCACTGAGACACCATGATGTAGTAAGTGTCCCACCTTGCATGCAATAGGAACATATAACCCCCACTATGAACTCATTCTCCACCTGGTTTGGAGCCAGGAGAACAAATCTGTTCTCATGTTGGTGTCGTCTGGCTCTGTGACCCAAAGCCTTAGTACATCATTTGTTTTTGCTTTTTGGTTTGGTTTTCTTTTTAACTTAAAAGTCTTAGTGTCAGGGGACGTTCTTTAATACGCTTCTTTCACAGCTGAAAGAAATGAGTTCCTTATTTATTGTTATGACAATGCATGTAGCTTCTTCATCTTGAGGTTTTTAGCTGCGACTAGTATCTATATAAAGCAGCACAGCACTCCCCTCCTTCTACCTTTCTTAATGGAAAAGTAAATGCTTATTCTTTCCTTCTACCTGATGCATGCCTTAAAAATGCTATAAAGATACGAACCCGATGGAGTTTCTAAATTATAAAGCAGGAGTTCTTTTATATTACCGTGAATAACAACTGGAAATCTAGTTCTTTATAATAAGTTATTTATTCTCCATTTTGAGGTTTATCCACACCCCAGGAGGTGGCCATGTATATTTCAACAGGTGCTGCATCAAGATTGTTATGATACTCTCAAACCATATTAGATTGTATCCAGTGGAAAGAAATGAATTTGAGAGCAAGACTTACAGGCAGATGAAAAACGAAAATCTTTTCTCTTGTTGAATGCAAAATTTTCTATTAGGTTCATAGCTGTTATCAGCATCAGTCTCATGTAAATACATATTTATGATCTCGTACACAGACTGGCAGTGTGTCTGGGAGAACAAGCATCTATGTAGTGTACTATGGCCAGAAAATTTACAGAAGCGTTCCAAACCTTCTGAAAAACATAACAATAAAGTTCAAAAGGGGCTGAGGTAGTGGGCAGGAGGAGGCATGGCAGAGGGATCACCGTAAGACACAGTTATTTGCTTGCTCTATGGAAAAGTAAGCACACCTGTTTCTGGTTCATGATAAGAAGTCAGGAGGGACATAGGCATGGAAAAACAAAAGTATATGATCATAAGGTGAGGGTGGGCAAGTGACGTTGGCCGAAAAATGTTCTAGATTGAGTGGTCCCATATTTCCAGCAAATGTAATCCTGCTGAACCATAACACTGCTTTAAGAAAGAGAAAATAAATATTTTATTTGTAAATGGTTTCCAGTGCATAAAAACTAAGGTTAATGCTTATTAAAGTTTCTGTGTATGGCTTTCCGAGCTTATCTCACCAAACACGAGCAATTAATATCTTCAATGTCCTTTTTCCTCTCCAACTTAAGAAATGCTTTTTTTTTCTCATGTCCATCAACAAAGAATGGAGGCAAACATACAGAGAAGGTGCTGTTTCCTCTGAGTGACTTCAGGTGGGCTTTCAGATGCTTTCTTACCTTATGTATCTCATCCGTGCTCTTCTGTGAGGTTTAGGTTCTTTTCTTCTCAATGTATTGTCCCTTTCCTAAATAGCCATACGATGGCTTGCAAAAGAGAATAATTTCTCAGAAAAAAAGTCTTTTTTTTTCTTTTTTTTTCTTTTTTCTTTTTTTTCCCCCAGATAAAACCTTAGCCCCATTTGAAATGTTAAGTTTCCATCCAGAAACAACATGACAAAGTCTGCTTCTGATCCTGTTGGGGCTGGACATGCGCACAAAGAAATTCACTGTATTAGAAGTCTGGAAAGACTTACTGTCAAATGAGATTTCTGGGACCTTTCCATCCTCCCAGCAATACAGAAAGAGTTTTGCCTGATTCTGCTCTTATAGTTAGCTGCTTTTTGTACATAAATATATTCACATACATATAAAATATGAAATATATAATTGAATTTTGATTTAATTTGGTACGTGCAGATGGCTCTGTTTCACAACAGTTAAGTTCACACAAATGATAATAGCAAAAGCCTTATGTCTCTGTCTTTTTGACAGAGTACAAGAACTACTTTTTCTAGAAATAGTCTTCTTCAGTTTCCTACCTCTTTCTCAACAATTTCCTTTAACAACTTTATTGAGTTGGGGCAGATTTTAAGATTAAGGACTTGAATTTAGGCACCTGTAGGCCTCAGATGCTAGGCCCTTATAATCAATGTGGAGATAATGAATGCAGTCAGTGCAGCTTACAGAGCCATCCAGATGGCCAGCAGCTGAAATGATTTAGTTGCCCACACTGTCATCCAGTGACCTTTGAAACACCCTAAAGTATTACGCTTACATTAGAAGGCCATGAAACTTCTCTGGGCCATTTGCCAGCCCTATAAGAACATGTCATATAGATCAGATGCCAATATATCTGCTTGCCAATATATATATTTATTTGGCCTAATCATAAGTGGCCAGTGTCATCTAAAGCTGATGTGGAGTGCCCTGTAGTCCTGTTTCCAGTTACCAGTCTTACTGTGTGAGAGTTCTGAGCAATTCAGATGAGGTCTCTAGGGTTGCAAGGAGTTATCTGAGAAATTTCTGCTAAGGAACCTCCACTCTCCAGTCTTCTCTTGGGAGCTGCATTTCAGTAGTCTCTGTCTGACCTGTGATGTTCACGTAGATGAGTGTAGGCAGCCATGCCTGTGCCTGACCATGTAATCTGTTGATTCAGTTCCTGCCTCTGTTCTGGACCTACCTCATCACTGTGCTCTTGTCTGGCAACCTGACATGTTGGCTAACGCTGTTAACCATCACTGGACCTATTATGCTAATCTTGCTGAGGTACCATAGGGTACCATGTGGTTGCACTCACTGCTGTGGGCAGGGTTGCCAGTCACTATATCAGACCCAGCCACTCATCGAGCCTGGCCTTGTATGCCTCAAGGGATGGGGCATCCATAGCTTCTCTGGGCAGTCTGTTCCAGTGTCTCACAACTCTCTCAGTGAAGAATTTCTTCCTAACATAATCCATTCCCCCTTGTCCTATCATTATCTACCTGTGAATTTGGTTGTCCTGAAGCTGCAGCTGTAGGCTTTAAATCCTAGGGCATCCCAAATAGGAAAGTAAATTATTTTGGGATGACTGACAGAGCCTACAGTGTCGAATGTCCAAAAGAGGCTGAAGTTATTCCAAACTGTCTCTGAAAGTGGGCAGGGAAAATCAGATTTAGGGACAGACTGAAAGGTGGGAAACAACAGAAGCTTAGAAGCTGATTTCACAGGAGATAAATTGAGTGAACACTTTTGAGAGGCCATTTAAATTAATTACAATCTTTCTTTTTTTTTTTTTTTTTTTTTCCCACAACAAATCTAGGAGATATGCTGAAACTTTACTTCGGCAGAATTAATTCTTTCTTTGGGTCAAATAATCTTTTTCCCTACTCATCTGAATTGTGCAAGATAATAAAATATAGGATTAATGTGTCTTAATGAAACTTCAGACATACATATTTATGCATGGGCTTTAGCATAATGATATACAAAAGAAAATTTCCAATGAAATTTAAAAAAAGTCGGCTAATCTTTGCATTGTTTTTCTTTCCATTTCTCTTTTCACTCCTTCTTTTCTTCTGTAACTTGGGGCACTTATCCAGGAATTATTTAAGCCTCATACCTACTAATGTCACTGGGGCTACTCATATGAATAAAATTAAATGAATGCCTAAGTGCTCTTCAGGACTGAGGCTTCTATAGCCGGAAACCCAATATGCATGAACATTTATTTGAATTCTGAGCATCTGCTCTACTTGGCCGCAGCGTCTCTGATAGTATTGTTGGGAAGAGATTTCATTTGCTAAAACACTTGTGAATAAGCAATACTACTTGAAGGGCTGAGAATCCATCTGGATTTCTACGTCCAACCAGATTTCCCAAATATCCCTCAGAAGGCCATACACATGGAGCTTGCCTGGTTAAGAACAGTGAACTTAGTTGTGCTTAAAGCTTGGATGAGCATGTTTGAGACAGTGATGTAGGTCTACCTCTCCATGCATTCTAGTCCACCCAAATGTCACTCCAAAAGAGATTGGTGGGAAGGTATAACATAAGCCTGAGGTGTCCTGATTGCAAGCTCTATATGAAAATGGCAAGGTGATGCTGTGGAAATTCCACCATTCTTCATACAGTCTGGAACCCATCACTTCTCTTCCTTTATCCTGCTAGGAATTCTGGAAACCTCCAAATTGATGTTCAGTTACAGGTGCTAGAGATCTTGTCCTACTTTAAAGCCCTGTGTGCTAGATCCTGTTGGAGGCTTTATAAACACTTCTATGTCTTTCTGGATGCTAGAGAAGAAGAAGACACAAATATGACCCACAATATGCACAAAAACACCAAAACCAAGAAGGATCACCAAAGAGCATAATGCAGACCCAATTTATAGATAAGTCTGTTTGGTAAAGCAACAAATGGAAAAGGAATGAAACAGAGCATACAAAGTGAAGGTGGGCATTGTAACAAACTCTACTATGGACAGGTTAAAATCAAAGCCTGGCAATTCCTCATTCTTCCTTGGTGTAAAAGATCCACATGCAAAGAAAGATAATCATATAGAAACATAGCTGTCATTCACCAGTGGTCATTTTCGTTGGCCTAATTAAATTTTTAAAAAGTTGAAGTCATCCAGCTAGGAAACAGTGTCAAGTGACATAAGTGCCCTTCAAATCCTGTGAGAAAAGAATTGCAAATAATAAAGACCTTAAATCAGTTTTCCTCATCTTGGGGAATATGACTTAGAGAACACTTGTCAGTAATAGACATGTTTGTAGGAACCAGGGCTTATTTGCCAGCTACCAAGAATGAGCCTTGTGAATCACAACAGTCTCTAAATTGTAAAGGTACTGTTCTCAGACTGTGGGGAAAGCTGTCTGCTCTGCACTCCGCAAGGTCATAAAACTTCAAAAGACTCTTCATGTCTAATCTGACTTCCTTAACATAGACAGACAATAGTGTTATATTCAGCAACTTCTGCTTTCAGTCTATAACTTCATAGGTAAGTATAGCGGCCTCTTGTTAGTTTTAGACTGACCAGAGAGGTCAATAATCTGCCTGAGTCTGAGGAAAATCTACCCAGGAGAAACCAGGTAGACGTATGGATTAAATGCATCTAGACCCCTTTACAGGAAGGGAATGATTAATCTGAGAGTTGTTCCAGCCGATGGATTCTTTATTATAGAGACATGGTTATAATTTAATCTAGAGTCATACACTGAATCTTAACATTTCATTTCAAGACCATGAATGGAACAAAGTCTTTGCTTGGATTCCATTTATTTTAGTGTCAGATAGATGTTTTTGAGTATCACATCTCCCTGAACTATTTGATGTGACCTAAGAATAGAAGACATCAGACAACAAGGGAAGAAAGGCAATGGTATGTAACAAGTAGCTGGAGTTTATCCAAAATAGGGCATGTCTGTGAGGATGAGAACACTCTAGCTGAGCATCACTTGGGTGGGCGCTAGAGCAGGCTGCCCAGAGAGGTGGTGGAAGCTCTGTCCTTTGAGACACTCCAGGTCAGGCTGGGAACGGCTCTGAGTGCCTGACTGAGCTGTAAATGTCCCTGTTCAGTGCAGGGGAGTTGGACTAAATGGCCTTTAAGGATCCCTTCCAACTCAAACTACAATTCTATGATTCTATGATAAGCTGATGCACATGGGAGCTAGAGCTATACCTTTAGGTTCAACTCAGTGCTACAGCAACAAAATTGGATACAGAGCTTCCGTAGGGTGAAGACTTCTAAGCCATAGGGCCAAATTCTGTTTTGTAAATCTCCTTTGGCTCCACATATTTAATTGATGTTATTACTTCAGAGTTACAGTGCTGGAATTTAATCTAAATTAAATATCTGACCAAAAGTCTATGTTTGGTGATATTGTGTATCTAACATGGAATTTAAGTCTGGACCAAACTCTTTGACTGTGCAGAGTGTCGTCCAAGAATGTTAGCAATTATGCAGGAATTTCAGTTATTAGCACTGTAAAGTTAGGATAGGTTTAAAAAAAAACAAGTATAGCCTTTTCTGCTTGCTCTCCATAGTTCATAGGCATCTCCTGATACATAAGCAAGTGTACCTCGAAGTTAACAACAATGAGGTAATCGTGACCTGAATCCCTAGGCTTCTCAGGTGAATGATTTAACAGATTAGTCCAAGAGATAATTCTGAAAGCCAGTGAAAGGTTTTTTTCAGTAATGTTGCTTTGCATCTTATCCAAAGCTCTTTTCACAAGGCAGGAAAGCGCAGTGATAGACTCAACTGTGCTGTTACACTAAGGCTGTCAGGGTTTAAGCATCGCTATAATGTATCATGAGGAACGCTGTACTGCTTGCATTGGAAATGTGTCAAAGCTCTTTCTTTCTTCCCCCTTCCTCCCCCTCCCCCCCCCCCCCCCCCCCTTTTTTTTTCTTCTCTTGAGCTGCAAAAGACAGGAGCATTTGTAAGCCATGAAGCATAAAAGACAAAACAAAGGCATTTTTATTACTATAATTGAGAATTTGGAAGAGAGGAGTTAAATACTTGTATGTAATTGTATGGCAATTACCCTGTTTAGTCCAGCAACAGGCTTCTTTCAAACCCTGTCACTATACCAGTGTGGAAGAATCTCATCTGAACACTAATGAAAAACTTGTCATTTTTATTTTAAACACAATGACGCTTCTTATTTCCCCTGCCTCATTTTTTTTCCATACATTTGAGATGATCAGAAAGATAAAGACAGGCCATGCACAGTGTGGCCTCATTAAATGAGGCTACCAATAATGAATGGGACTCAGTGTTTCCAGTATTTACAAACAAATAAGACATAGGAGTTACTAGTATCTGATAGCTTACCTTACCTACATTGCTCCTATGTTCCTTGCTAGTGTTGTAAGCAAGATTTTAATCATACTTAGTGTATTTCTCCACTCAAAGTCCAGGCAGTGTGAGGTGCTGTTATCCCTGCTGTTTAGAGGTAGAAATGAAGTTCAGAAAGGATATGACTGGCCTACTGAGGATATTACCTCTAATTTAAACTGGTATGAATGAGATGCCCATGTTGCTCTAATTATCTGAGCAACTTGCCCGAGGTCATGTGTAAATTCATCAGGGTGGTGAACTCCAGCCTGAGTCCCAAGCGAGTTCTTTAATGACTGATCCGATCCTTCTAGGTATCACTTAAATATACTCTGGTTTGTTTTCACTTTCTGTCTGAACAACACAGCCTTACTTATTCCATTTTGTATTACACCTATTTAGGAATACATAATACAATCTATGCTTTCATCCCTTGCTTCTGCATGTGAAGAACAAAGGCATGTCCATGCTACGTGGTTCCCCTGACACCCTAATCTTGTGTGAACACCCTTCTCTCTTGTGCTGTGTGACATCCTCACTCACCTCTTGACAGCTGCTATGAAGGACTCTGGGATACTCCGCTGCCTGTATCATGATGCAGGCTGCTGTCAGTCTCCTTTTATTTCTAATGGTTCAAATTGTTCTAATGTCTCAAGATCATGGTGTGCATAGGATTTTCTGCTACACCACTTGAATGGTTTAAACCTTTCCTGTGCCTGTGCTCAGTTTTTTCTTGTTAGATAATGTTCTGCTTGATCCTGATGAGATAAACTGTGGTGTTCCTTAGTACTCCATGCTGGCTCCTACCGTCTTTAGTATTTATGTACTGGGATTCCACTTCCTTCTGTAATAAAAATTTGATATAACCTAAGTGCTCCTCCCAGCTCAGAATGCAGTTAGGTCCTTTCTGCTTTTGCTATGCTAGCATATCCAAGCAGTGTCATCTTTACACCTCTTCAATATATGCTGGACATTCAAGACTACACATTTACAATCTGGCTCAAGCTCAGCTTCCATAAAATGAAGATTCTGCTAACTGATAAACAGACAAACTCCCAGTTTGCTGGTTATTTCTGCGTTCTAATGCTGTCTGTTAATCACTTTAATGATAATACAGTACCTTGCATTTTTATGTCTTGTATCCCCAAAGGATATTGAAGTACTTTGCAAATTCAATCTAATCTGTCTGTTTCCCCAGTGTTTAACACCAGATTCCTATGGGGTAGAAAAGAGTGGCTGAGAACGAAGAACAACATTACCAAGAAATTTTGGATAGAAACTGTATTCTAGCAAGCAGAGTTGCAATGTACCCCTTGCTATCTTTTGATGAAAGTGGGCTGCAAAGGCAGGTGATATTTTGTCATGATTATTGCTGACAACATGGGGTAAAAAAGAGGATGGAGAAGCCCTGTAGGTGGAGAGGAGACAGTGAGGCATAGCTCTTATCCTCAAGCAATGAGTGGCATCCTGTGAGGTGCCAAATATTGCCAGTTTTCTGAAGCGATGCTTGGTTACAGTACGATGCAAACGATAGAATGACTGTGAATAATTAATTGGGACTTTTGTTCTAGAGCTAACAAAGAAAGTTGATTTTTGTTCAAATAGACTCCAATGCAGTAATTTCACTCTTTCCTTGGGGAAATGTAAACTGCTGTCATTATGTCTTCTTTTCTCTGATTTTTTTGCAGTGCCACACACTAACTGTACTCAGCCTGTATGTGCCTAAACTCACTTCTGTCAATATGATTTATTTTTATAAAGAAAATTCTTATTTGAGAATTTGGGTGAGCAAAGATCTCGTATTCCCAGATGAATGATAAAAGCACAACATGGTTAGACTGAAATTCACACTGTGATTTGCAAGCAGTTTCTTTTCCATTGCTGTTCCTCTGAGCTCAAGTAAGTTGATTATTGCTCTTTAGCTCTTAATATCCATGGCTTTTTTCTATTGTATAAGAGGGACTAATGCATCAGTGAATGATGATCCAAACAAATGTTTAGATTATCATTTAATGTAGCTGTAGTTATCTGACCAAGAAAGGATCAGCAAACAAGACAGATAATCGCTGGTCATCTTAATTATTGTAATAGCACATCCGATATTCAGGAATAATCTAACTACACTGTCCTGTATTTATTTTATTACTGACAGTGACACAGATCTTTAAAGCTGTGTGATTAATTAATGCTTTTACCAATAGCTTCAGTATGTCTTCTTTTGGGAAGAGAAGTTACAACACTGAGGTTTCAGTCAGTTTTAGCTTCTTCTATATTTTCATTTGCCTTTTCCCTATAAACTTCGTGGTAAAATTTAGTAATCTGTAAAATGGACAATGAGAAATTCTAGTGTAGAAGCAAGAGGTGCCAAAGCTTCTCTCCCTCTCAACTTAGGTCTATGGTCCATGAACATGCGGGTATGCTAAACAGGTTACAAGGAGCCCTGGATCATCTATGCAGTCATGGGACTATTTTAGATTATACTTGAGATCATTCATCTCCTCGTTCAACTTCCTATGCTCTAGGTGCTGTAAATACAGCAAGATACCTTTTCATTTTCTTTCTTTCATCAGGTAACACAACATGTAGTCCACAGGTCTGCTCTCTACCCTACATCTCCGGTATTTTTAAGTGGAAATGATCTAATTTAGCCTTTCCAGAGACATGCTCCTTTAAGATTCTCTGTTGGCTGCATATGTTGGTAAATGTCGTCAGCACTGTTTTCTGACATGGAAGCCAGGTAGCACAGAACAGATCATGGTTGCACTATCAAACTCTGAAATAACTCAAAATAAAATCACTATATACAAACAGCCTACTAGGAGTTGCTCCTGGCACATGCTGATGCTTCTAGTGTGCCTTGTAGTTATTTGAGCTTGTTAGTCCAAGCCAAAACCATGCCAAGAACTACTGTAGCAATTGAGTAGTATAGATTTAGTAGCATAAGTAATTGTTGTAGACATAGTCATTAAGTACATAAAGACAACGATCAAGATTTATTAGTGTAAATCACTCAATTGTCCTGAAAACGGTTTGTAACAAGGAGCTAGGATAAGAGTCATCTCCTTGGTATTGCCAAGGAGAAAAGGTACAGAAGACTGTGGTCATTTCTCTTGCCTTCCAAGAAAGAGTATGGGAAAATTAATTTCCAGTACAGAGTGAGCCAAACTGAAGGGGTTATCCGTGAAATTAATTTTTGGAAAGAGGGGTTATTATGTACTGAAGTCTTGTTTTGTCAAAAATGCTGAGCTTTATGAAATGGGATGAGTAAATGCTCACAGTCTGGAAACATCCTTCAATGCTGGTTGATAGCTGCGCAGGAGGAGAAAGTAAAGTATCAGTGCAGAACAGAAAATGGCACTCATTAGTTTGTAATTAATGACAAGTTAGATAGGATAGCACACGGAAGTGTGGGAGAGCTCATGGGAATTCTTCTATGGCTCTTTTAAAAACATAATCTAAATCTTTATGTATCTGAATTATAGTGGATCAATTGTATTGGTTAAATCACCAAATCTACCATTATGTTGATTATTCATTATTGGCTGCATTAAAAGGGTAACCAGGAATCTCAACTAAAATTAATTCCCTGTGTACTCAGCCTTCTGTGTAGCAAAAGACAAAGTCAAAAAAAGGGGAAGAGAAAACATTTATTTCCCAATTTTGCAGATGCACAGAGGGACTAATGTGGTTTTTCCAAGGTTGGGCTGAAAATCTGTGACAGAGTTTGAGAGAAGCTCTCTCTTTCTCTGGGGACTAATTCAATCCCTTACGCATAAGACCATCCTTCTTTCCTACACTAACGGTTGAATACCATAACCTGCATTTTCAGTGTCACATTAAGAAACACTGACCCAGTTAAGTGAAAAAAAGAGGTGCCTCAGAATGATTGAAACTGAGCATTATCTTTGTCTTGATCAAGGACGAAATGTAAATCTTCACTGAAGGTGTGAATTCATAGCAACAAACACTCACAGTGAGAAAAGCATTCAGGAGATAAATGGAATTTATCTGACAACGTAAGTTCAAACCAAAATCTAAAGTAATGCAGTGAACAATGTTTAACAAGATTTCAGTGACTCCTGGTGCCTTTATAATCTGCCTAGTCTTTTGAAAATGTTTCCTATATAAATGTTTATCCCAGCTGTCTAGTGAGATTAAGAGCTTTTCTCCTTGAGTGCCATGTTCACCGACAGTCTGGGATTTATCTGCATTGGCAGTTCCTCTGGCATCAAAGGTGTGGTCATTGCTCCAAGCCATTGTCTTCAAGGGGTCATCCAGCTACTTCCCATGGAAGGAGTCATGTCTTATCTCTTTATTTTGGGAGTGCTAAATCTTGATACCTGTTAGAGTGAGCATTTGTTCAGTGGTCAGATTCAGGCTTGTTGCCCTGTGGAGTTGGTTTACACACTGGAATCTTGACCTATGGAGCAGGATTCAGTTGCCTCGCAAGTGGTGCCTCATGCCATCTGAGAAGCCCTACAGCATCTGCAGCTGCAGCACAGGCTGGTAAACATGATGCAACCTAAAAATAAGAATTGCTCTTGCTTCTTAAATCCACGAATTATAACTAACTCTTGACTGGATGGATCTATTTCAAAAATATATATTTGGCTCAGGCATGAATTATTAGTTTGGGAGGCAGGACTTGCAGGTCAGAGTACTTTAGAATATCTTAAATTTGAGACTTGATTATTGCAGTCATCTGCTCTGGATTTGACAGTTCTTCAAGGGTAGAACTGATGTAAATGCAAGTTTTATTTTAGCATTGCAAGTAGAAGGCTGCCATGTAAATGCAAAATTAATTCATCAGCATTTTAATTACATGCTTATGTGAAGAGAGACACTTTCAAATATTAAGGATACCAAGGTGGACAGGAAAACTACATGTAAGCATCATAGTAAAGACTGAACATTAACTTCTAACAATTAAAGGAAGACTTTATGACAGTGCCAACAATGTAGTAACCTGGAGTATAAATCAAATTATAAAGCACACAAGAATTCACTGGAGCAGGTTATCCCATCACAGCTGATACAAAATGTCTAATCCTTCATCTGAAGGAAGTGATTCTGTATTGTAAGTGGAGACCTCTGACTAAGTCAGTAGAGCAGATCTTCTATTCAAGATGGAGAGATTGTCCTCAGGCTTTAGGGAGAATTCACTCCTGTGTCTTAGCAATGATTAAGTTGAAACAATACATTTTCTGTGTTATGACGTATAAATTGACTGGTATCTTCAAAAAGAGGTCATTTTTGCATTAATCACTCCTGCCTTGACAAAGGTATTTACAGGGTTAATGTTTTCTGAATACTCTACCTGGTAAATTACTGCTCCTACTCTCGGTTCAAACTCAATTTCATTCCTTCAAGGTTTCAGTAATCATATCGCTAGGCAATAGCTGAGCTGAAGTTTCCTTTGAATCTGAAATTGTATAATTGAACTTTTGAACCGAAGTCCACCCATCACTTTCTGCCACAATCCTTGGTGACAAAGGTATTTTTCTTTAGTTTGATGATACCTGATTACTAAATCCTTGTTGTTGTTTTTCTTTTTCCCCTTTACTTTTAATGCACCACACTGTATATTTATTCGTGACTTTCCCTCAATCAAAAAAATCTATTATCATTGGTACTACTCTTTGCATTTATAACCCACCTTTCACTGCAGGCTTTCTAAGCACTTCAGAAGCATTAAGCTCCATAAGAGGGCTATAATGAAGATAAACAATTTTAAGCTCTGGGGGAGAGACTGTAATTTTCCATATCTTACCAAAGCACAATGGGATGCTGAGGTGGTTGGCCTCTAGGCACTATTGCTACATAAAAAAAATAATGTGCCAACATTTTACAGATGAGGAAACTGAGGTAACTGAGACCCGCCACAAATATTTACAAAATCTGAACCTTCACAAATCCTGAAGGTGGAATACAATGCATATAAGAAGTGGTATTTTAATATCTATAGGTAAACATTTTTTAGTTCAGTAGTAGAGCAGGTTAAAAAAGTGACTTTATTTAGGTGGGATATTATCCAACTTTAAAACATCTCTGCAATATTTTTGTGTCTGTTATCTCATGCGTATTTCAATTCATAAGTGTCCCTTGCCCTTCATTAGAAATATTAGAAAACCTTGGAAGTTGAATAATGTTTTTAATATGTACATTATATTAAAGCCCAGCAACATCTCTTTCTTTGGTTTCCAGCTATCTTAGTTGCTGTACGTAAGAAGAGGTAAGCCAGATGAAGAGGTTTAGTTACATGTGCAGGCTCAGACTCTCCAGTTGGAAGCAGAGGGGCGTCTCGGTGCTGGACAATAATAATGTTTGTTTTTTTTTTCTTGGTTACAACAATCTTTTGAGCTTACTTATTTTAAAGACATTTCAAAAGAAATCGTCAAGATATCACACGTTTTTCATTCTTGGTTTATACCTGGGGTAGCACACTGGTCACAAAATTTGGCTGATGCTTTCAGCTGCTGCTCACGGTGTTTTTTGACACTGCCTGAGAACTGTACATTCAAAAATTGTTCTTTACAACACAGACCAATCATTAAAATGCCTCATCAACAAAGGTTTTACATATACATAAGGGGGCATGGTCATATTGAGCAGGTTACTTGTGAAGTTAAGGAAGCTATTACAATTATAGGACAGATAGACGACTGTGGAAGTGACCCCCCTATGTTTGTAATTGTATTCACGATGTTCTTAGCTGCAAATAGGCAGTAATGGAACACCAGGGTGAAGGAAGTCACAGGTCACTGCAAATGGGAAAAGCATACCTTAGAGTAGGAAATATATTCACAGCCAACAGCAAAAGCATTGGCTCATCAACACCGTGCTGCAAATTAAGCTAATAATTTGAGCTGGTTTATTACTTGGGCCTACAGCTGTCTTGACTGACTACCTATAGATGATACTATCATTCTAGACTATGCAGGGCTCAATGACAAGGGTGAGTTTTAACTAGCCTCCTCTGAGTTAATCATTAGCTTGACAGTGATGGTTCATAGAATGATGTCTTCTTTTGCTTTTTGAAATTTATTTGAGCCATATTTCCAATCTGGAAAAGTGTAATTGAAGAGAACCTCTGATGTTTTCCCATTTATGTTAGCTTTGAACTTTTGCAGGTGAACCTAAAATTGTCTGGTTTTCTGCTGGCTTTGAGGAACTGCAGGTGATAAGAGTTAACAAACAAGAAAGCAAGAAAACCCTATACAAAGGGAACGCAGCAAATCAGATTTCATTAGATTTTTAGGCCTCTGAACAATTTTTGGATATTGTGAAGTTCCATTATAGGCTCCTAATTTGGCTGCTAAAGTCATTCAACATGTCTCCCAGGGCTTTCTCTATGGCCAACAGAGGTAAGGAGACTGCAGAGTGAGATTGAATGTGTTTTCATACTCTCATGAGAGGACTTCCTGTGCTTTGGGTCTTTGTGCCTTTTGTTTCTATGTAGCACAGTAAAAGATGAGCCTTCTTCCACTTGAAGTTCTTACATCCTTCTCTAGGGGAATACCTAAAGCCAATGATCCAATGCAAACCATTTGTGCGCTCACTGTGGGTGTGCAAATAAACTGGGGTGTCTAACTAATGGTTTTGAAATGGTCTCGGCTGTCTGTACAGAGCTCAGGCATTGGGAGGTATCGCTCTGTTGGTGCAACATTCTGACATTCCAACAGCTTAAAAAAAATTCCTTCTTTCCTGTCTCATTATTATTAAATAGCACGCTATACTCCCTTGATCAGGGAATAGCCCTCTACATCTGACTCCCTCACCTTTCTGACTTCTGCGCTATTGAAGGGCAGAACGGCAAGTTAACCATCTGTATTGGGAATTTTTCTTGCAATTCATTGTGTCCATATTCTGCTCTTTTATGAATATAAATGCCACGGAATATCTGGGTCAATGATATCTAAAGTTCTTTTTCTCGCATCTTTAATTGACTAAACTTAAAACAGAACCTTTTGTGAACTTCTTTGGGTTGTATTGACAGCAATTCCTTTTTAAAGAAAATGTCAGGGATTCCTGTTTTCAGCAGTGAAATCACATATCTTACATGTTTCTTAAACCCCTTTACTGTAACGGGGCTTCAAGTGCACTCACACTGCTCAGTGCTTGAATGTTTGTACTTCATGTTTCTCCTTGTCTGTATTTTTTAACTTCTGTAAGAACAATTTCATACCCTCTGTCTCTCTGGTGCCATTTGAATTCATTTATAGACTGTTAGGATCTCACACAGATTTACAATACTAATTAATTAACTCTCACATTTCCCTTGGGTTGTAGGTAAAGATTATTATCCCCGTCTTACAGGGGTCATCAGTACTCTCCTCTTATTTAACCTCGTGTAAATCAGCCATACCTCTACTAAAATCAATAGTGTTATTCTGCAGTAGAATTGATACAAGTCAGAGAGGAATCTAGTCCAGGAAATACATAGCCTGAGCTTAACCACACTTAGGTGTGCTTTTCTCTCCATGGGACTTTGAGAGATTAGGAGGAGTGAGTGTTTTGTGGGGAGGTTGATTGGAGGTAGACCTACTGAAATCAGGTAGTGTCCATAGGTTTCGGGCCTGAATGACCGCCAGCTCCTGGGGCATTCCTGCTGAATGAAGGCACACCCGCAGGCATGCACAGGAGAGATACTCCAGCCAACACTCTGCATATAGCTTTGGTCCTTGCAAGCCCTCAGAAGGAGATGGGAGCTGGGTTAGAGCCCCATGGGCTGCATGTAGCAAAAGCAAACAGGGAGAGGGATTTTGTCGAAGCCTGGTTGCCTTCCAGAATTTCAGTGCTGTGTGTGCAGACGAGATCTGAGTGTGATCAGCTGGTGCCTACCCACGGTGATGGTGTATTTCACTGCCAGTGCAAATACAGCTTTGAGAATAGATGCTATCCTTAGAACTGATAACAGGGTACTTTGGCAGGCACTGGGAAGAGGAGCACCTTCTCCCTGCCTGCAAGAAACAACAAGGTTGGCAAGGCCCCTTTCTGAAGGCTTTGTTAATTCAGGAACAGATTGGCCAGTACTTTTCAGATCTGAGCTTAGAATAACTTCTTCAAGGTCAGACTGAGCAGCTAGCATAACAAGAAATAAGTGCTGGCTCCTCTATGTCTGCTCTTACATTTGGATTCCTTCCCCAAGAATGTGTTTTGCTTATTGCACTTGATCTTGAAATGCGCATGGAGGTGGTTTGTTCTTCATCTGTTCGTGGCAACTGTATTTATGGTGGCTTCACAGGCACTTCTTGATCTGTCTGTCTCAGTGGAATTGTCTATCAGCACTTTTTATGAGCTTCTTGATTTAGAATATGTATTACGAACTTTGGGAGCACTCTCTGGACAATGACTTGTTTATGGTGCTCACGTCATTCTTAGTTCAGGGTGTTTATTAGCCCAAGTCTCCCTGTCACTATATTACTTTGGTATAATATAGATCTCTATCTTCTGTGTCCTTTGATTTTTCTAGCCTTGCAGGAGACATAGCAACTCTCCAAGTTTTAACAATTTTGTCATTAGATATTTCACACTTTTCTCCACTAAATCTGGCAAGTACAATAAAGCAATTCCTTCAATTTACATGCTGGACATGTATCTGGACACTTTATCTACTCCTTCTACTAAATTACTCTTGCTTTTGCCAGATTATATTGGTGCTATCTCCGACTGCTTGAAAGATAAGACTGGCAAATAAGATTAAAAATAAACACAATTATTTTTAAAAGCCTTTTGTGCATACATAGTTTTTGAAATCTTTGTACAATTAAGCCCTCTTTATCCACAAATAATTCCATTTAGGGCATATTATCTTCACTGACCTTTACTGAGGTCCCTTTTTGCAATTGGTGGTCCCAGAATACCAGCTTCTGTGTGAAGAAGGGAGAAAAATCATGCTGTGAGTAGACAGAGGATGTGTTTTTATCCCTGTTTTCAAATAGAAAATAAATAGAAATGGGGATGTTCCCCAAATTTCCTGGAGACTTGAGACGAGGTAGAATTAATTGTGTTCTCCTGACTCCCAGTCTGGTACCCCAGCCATTAGATCGTGCTTCCTCTGAAAAATGGTCCTTATGAAATCTCATCACAACCTGAGCCTCATTGGCCAATCGAGCAATTATAGGACAATGCCTGCAGTGGGAAATGGGAGATAAGGCCTTTCATGTGCATCGTGCTTGCTACATCCTTGCTGTTGATAAGACAGATCCTGTCAGTGGTTTTATTGATGTATGTAATTTGGAGGAATGGGGGACTCAAGCAAACCACCATCACAAAGGAGAAAGGTGGTAAATAAAACTAACAAAAATTAGGAAGGATGAAGGGATATTTTCTATTGCTTTCTGCTGATTGTTGTACCTTCTCCACTTCAGTCTCTATCAGGAGCCTTGCTGGAGCTCTCCCTGTCACCGTGCCACTTGCACCCTGCTGCAGCAGCAAGATGCACTTAGAGATGCACAGTGGTTTGCTGGTGCACCTCTGGTGGGGTCTGTAGCCCCCTCAACAGTAATGGCAAAATTCAGCACAGCTCATTGCTTGAGCCCGCAGCTGAGAAGCAGAGTGCAAGCTGAGGAGGCACAGAGAGGCTAGAGAGGGCTGGAAAAGAGGAGGGCTCTATTACACATCCCACAGACTTTTTAAATGCAAGATTCTTGATGAAAATATAAACCTTCTCTCTAATATCTGTCTGCTTGTACAAACACTCCAGTCCCAGTGGTCTTAGTAACGGTGTGCAATATTCAGACACCAGTTTGGTCAATTCGTTTTTGCCTACCTGCATATCACTCACAGTTTGAGCCATGGATTTTTTATTTTTATTTTTTAATTTTTTTTTTCTGTTTTATTCCATCCTGATCTTCTCTATTCTATGGCAGTGATGCTCCAACTTGAACTATCAATAAAAGTCCATATAATAATATCATATTGAACTAACATTAAATCAGTGATATGAAAATCCTTTCTTTTTCTTTTCATTTTTGTTCTGATTTTCTTGTAGTTCATTAGTTAACCAAAGGCCTTTTCATTGGTTGTCCACACACCCTGTGCCTATCCTTGCAATTTTGTTATTCCTTTCTTGTGCAGAGATACATCTTACAATCCTTGACATGCTGTTGCTTTGTGTCCTTGTTCTTCTGTACTACCATAGAATGGCCTGGGTTGAAAAGGACCACAACAATCATCTGGTTTCCACCTCCCTGCTATGTGCAGGGTTGCCAGCAGGGTTTACCAGACCAGGCTGCCCAGAGCCACATCCAGTCTGGCCTTGAATGCAGTAAAGACCTCTATGACCGTTTCCTATTCAACGATCCTGGTACTCATTGACTTAATCTTGCCTTGCTTGCATCTCCTACCTTCTTCTATCCTTAGTATTTATGCTTTCAGCGCATAGTATCTGAGGTCAAAAAACATTAGGGAAACACCATTCACCACTCCAAAGCCTGAGGGAGGAATTATGGCAGATATCATGCTGAAGGTACCGTTGTATTGAGATAAGGTTGTTCTCAAGGTGGAAGGAACAATGGAGGCAACTGCTCCTCAGGGACAGAGGCTCTAGTTTTTCCATGAGCATAGCTTGATCTCTAGGATACTGAGTATCCTATAGCTTTTCAGGGTGCTTTAAGATCTTTTGTTACTGACTCCTCTTTTTTTTTTAATTAACTCTCCAATGTCTGTATCTCCCTTACTGCTCCCACTTATGCATGCCAATGAAGTTACTTTCCTGTAAGATAAAAACCTCAGGCAAGCCTGGAAGGTAGGGAGGAGGGCTGTTATTGTCTAAAATTCAGAGGTTTAAATGATGGCTCCTCTGTGCTGGCCAAAATATTTTTGGGCAGTACCCAACACCACAGTGTCATGGTCTGTCTTTTCTGGCTCCTGCACTAAAAAGGCTGTGTTTCATTGCATTTAACTTCCAGTAACAACAACTGGCCAGTGAATTCTGAAATAATCACCCTAGGCACCCTTCAAAGCCAAAAGAGAAAGACGGGGCAAGTCTTGTCTGCTTTACAAGCCTGTTTCATCTTCGGATAAATCATGGTCTGGGTGTTTCCCATCTTTTTCTATTGATAGATATAGATTTGTAACTTCTTGGGTGGTTATCATTTAGAAGCGCGTAATGGGCAAGATAGGTCCTGCTTTAGGACAGCAACAATAAGAACAAAAATGATGATGCTTTGTAGGGATTGGGATAAATGTTTTAAAACTAGACAGAAGGACCCTCCAGGATGAATAGCACGCATCACTTCATAAAGCAACCCCCCCAAAAAACAACATAAGTGCAGAATCAGTGGGGAACAGCTCAAATATTAGCAAGGTGTTTTACTGCAGAATCCAATTTAGTGTCTGTGGTAATGGCTTGACAGTGCTCTGCTCACCAGAGCCCTCCTAAGTGGTAAACGGCATTGTTTTGGATAAATCACCCAGCTGATGAGGCAGCTGGGTGCATTATTAATGGCATGGTGGGCTATTAATGGCGTGCCCTGTGTGGTTCACAAAATAAAAAAATAGGATCAAATTACAGACTCTGAGATAACAGAACTCTTATATAATTGAATTTTTTAAATGATATTTACAAAATATGGTAAAATCAAGAAAGGGTTTTACAGATTGTATTAAGCTGTCCAGTAGAAAGAATGGCATTACTGAAGCTGTACTTAAATTAGTTTCTATTTTGGAAAAAAGCAAGCAAATTGAGAAGACTGGAGGAAGTAAGCCTCCCAGGAGGGTGCTTGTAAGACTGGCTTTCTCCAGCACTCACAACTTCTCTCATTGCGAGCAAGGAAAATCTCATGCCCAGTAAGAAAGTGTTGGCCATTAGAAATGTGTGTACTTCTTAGGAAAGTATGTAAAACTTCAAAGCTGTATTCTTATTAGACAGAAGCCAAGGAACCTTTCTGGAAATAGAGAGCAGAAGGAAAAGTGATGTAACTAATGTTTCAAAAAGGAAAACTTTAGGGGAGATCTGAGCAGAGACACAGCAAAATTGTGTTTATGTTTCATATCTTTGTCTAATCTTACTTCAAACTTTTCTAAGAGCTTTATATTCTTCTTTACAATAAGAATAATAAAGCACACATATATTATTTATCCAGAGCATTCAGACCCACTCTCCTGAGACCGGATGGCAAAGTTTGGCCACTTCCTCACTGTTCTTGGTCTCTGGAAACTCTCTCATCCCCTGAATAGGAAGGCTGCATGAAGATCCTGGCCTGCATTCACTTCTGAACATGCTTCTGGTTTGTTTGGAGAGCAGTAGCTGAGCATGCAAAGGACATGAAGAGCAACTGAACAACACTGACAATGCCTTGTACACCTGAGTTGCAAGGTATAACTATAATATTCCCACCAAAATGATTGCTTTGTCCTGGAAAGAGAAATCCAGGTGGAGATGATTGTCTTTGCTGAAGTATTAAATTCAAATACATACAATTGTTTGAGCAAGTCTTGGAACATCTGAAGTCCAAGACAACTTTAGGTGTCACAAGAATGGCTCCCATAATGCAAAAGGACCTGTGATGCCTTGGAATGGGTTTTGTGTGCTAGACTTGGGGGGAAAAAATTAAAAAAACCTCAAAATATGAGTGCATAAATGGCGTGTAATTCATCATCATTTTCCTTTCAAAGGATCAGACCACACGCCCTGAAATGAGAACTGCACAGATAAAAAATAATAGTTTCCATTCTCTTGACGCAAGACCTTGAAAGAATCTGCTTCCTGCTGTCCCTGGCATGGTCAAAAGGAGAACTGAATGAAACAGTGTGTCGACAGATAGTTATTCTACCCCAGGTCTTAACATTTATTTATGTATTTCTTTGTTTTGCCAGGTCTAGAAGCATACCGTCTAAAATGTGCTTTTTACACCATCCTCACAACATATATGATGGCTGCAGTCCCTAAGAACCCCACTTAATTTTTTTTTTGTTTAAGGGTGTGATCAAACCCTCCTCTCAGCAAAACCATCTGAGGAGATGCACAGCTGCATGTTTGACACATGGCTCTCCATGTACCTGACAAGCTGGGTCTGCTTCAATTCACATCTTCCTAATTTTGCCTAATGCCATCAGTCTGTGCCTCCTTGCAGATGCCATGGATGGGCCAGAGACCGAGCTGCAAGCGTGGTAAGATGTGCATACAGAAACCTCAGGAACTCCTCCCATCTCTATCACCCAATGATAATTTTGGTCCGTTCCAAATATTGCCAAACCTATGAGGACTGAAAACTCAATTCATTAACTTCTGGTGTCATTTGCACCGCTGCATATTGAGCTCAGTATGGGTGGTAACTGCTATGTTTAGTCACTTTAATCAAAATTTCACAGACATAAATGAGCACACACGGGAGAAACCTGGTGGGTGGAAAATTGAGCCTGTGCACTGCATGTCGTAAAGCAGATTTAGTAATAATAATAAAAGAAGAAATGATCCACTTGTGTTGCAAGATTTGGTGGTTTATGTATGTGCAGAGGTTTAAGGATATAAATGTTGAACATTGTTGTTATTTAACAATGAGTTCCAACAGGTTTAATAAAACATTTACTTGTCAGTTTATGACAAAAATTGCATTTAATAATGTGCGCTGTAAAGCCTTGCTTTTCAGGGCTATACGTGTATTTTAGTGTTGTTGCATTTGGAAACCTTAGCACATACTTGCCTTTAAATTCACTGCATTGCCAGACCGGCCTCTGCTGTCAGTGGGAACAAGTGTCTTTGTCATGTTTGAAGAAATCCTGGGAGAAGAAATCATGAGGAAGGCTCAGGACAAGTAGAAGCTCCTAAAAGATGCCTCAGATGAACCAGCAGGGCACATTACTTTGCCTTCGCTTTCTGTTAGCACAGGTGTACAAGAAAATGTGTTCACTTTTAGCTACGTTCAATATGTAATAAAAACAAATCTGTTTTTCAGCCACCAGAATGAAAAATGCATCTTTCATTGTTAAATGACAAATAGTTTCCTATTGTAGCGTAACTCAAATATAATTCATCTACCTCCACAACCCCCCCCCCCCCCCCAGTACTTTCACCCTTGTGCTTAGGTAAACCGATGACAAAATACAGGAAGATAAAAGTAGTGGCCTACAGAAGATTAGCTTTATGGTTAAGACACTGGAATGAGAATTAAGAAATTTGTCTTCACTTCTAGGCTCGGCCACCTCAGGCAAGTGAATTATTCTCTCTTTGTCTCAGTTCCCCAACCTCAGGATCCTCCTTTGATCACCGCTTGGATATCTTTTCTATTTAGGCCAAGGCCAGGATATTTCTGTTTACTACACTTTCGTTCTTTCAGGAGTTTCAGTAGTCTTCTGGGTGCTATTCTAACATACCTAAAAATTTAATAATTGTGACAACAGTACTAAAGGATGAATTCTACCACAAATATTTGCTCGGGACTGCCCTTCAGGCTATTGTTTACTTGGCAGAAGAGCCACACTTCAGAAGGTAACTGGGAATTCACGAGTTTTGTTGATGTATTAGGGAAATTTACCACATGCTTCTGAAATGCGTGGCTTAAAACTTTTTTAGACCACGTGCATACCATTTTTGGAGACTCACGCTTTTGCTGGCCTCACAGAACTTTCAGCTCTCTGTACAGACTGCAGTGGAGTCAGCTGGGCTCTGTAATGAGCACTACACCTGCTTAAAAGGATGAAGAAACGGTGTGATCTATCTGACAGTTTTATTCTGGGAAGAGCTCCAGGAATGGATAGCATGACATTTTGGGATTTATTTTTCCTTGAACTCCCAAAGAGTATTAAGGAATAAAGATGACTGAGGAGAAAGGCTATATTTTATGTGCAGAATTCCCACCAACGAAAATAAGGCCTAGAGCTTTTACCTCAAGGCTTTAACACTCTAAAATGATTTGACATTAGAATGGAAATAACATTTTTGGGTGAAAAAATCACTGAAAAACTGTTTTGATCTCATACTAACTGTAGTTCTGGGACAAAAGGAAGTAACCTTTTAACTTTTCCATGCCTCATTGTCCTCTATAAAATTGATTCCATAAAAATTTGAGTAATTTTTTGAATATAAAAAGAAATGAACCAAATGTGTTTTAATAAAGAATAAGTCTAGTCTTGAAACAAATGGCAAGACTTTGTTACTTCACTGATATTGTACAAAATCATGGAATTTCTCAAATGTCTAATAGTTGTACGCATATTTTATTGTTAGAAATGAGGCTGTAGGAAGATCCTATATGAGGTTCAAATATCTTGATTGTAAAAACCGAATGTTCACTTCTGAATTAACATATAAAAATTGTGCCATCTTTAAAAATATTTCCACTAGATCCCCTTTGTCAAAGCAACCACAAGCTATCTGCCTCTGTTGCTCGCACTCATGTCTGTTGTTCTTCTACTAACATAGTACTTTCTCATACCATTTTGAATTGCCCCTTTTAGCCAGTCTTCTTCATTTACTTGAGTTTTTCAAGTATACTTCTACCATCTCCTATTATCATCCTCAGAGGAATGGAAGATCCACAGAAACATGTGCAAAATAGTTTCATTGCCTGATTTCAAATATTTTTTCTTTAAGAGGAAAAAAAAATGTATATATGTTTTCTCTAGTGACCTCCTTAAAAGCGATGATGTATTGGCTGTATTTTCACTAATGCCATTCTCTTTCATGTCTATTTTCTGCCTTATCATTTCCCCCATGTCCTTCCATCAGAATATACCAATTTTTGTCTCCTGTTTAAATTCTGATTATAACCTATTTAACATAGGAACCGCTGTTTTCTCATGTCTTTTAAATTATCTGGTACAATTTTATTCTTGTCTGTGGCTAAGATTCAAGTACTGTGAAAAGAAAATATAGTTATTAAGATAGCTTGAACTTAAAAATAAAATCTCTTGCAGTTAGGTAGGTGTCTATTTTGAGTGTATTTCAACTTTGAATTAGAATCAAATAGGTTATTATATGTGAACTTACTGTGAGAACGTGGAAAAGACTCTAAAAACCTTTTATTTAGAAGAACTTCAGTCTGATAGAAATTTTTAGGTAATGATGGTCTCCTTGCAAGTGTTGGGCTGAGTCACCAGCACTCCCAGAATAGTTGTCATTAATTCTTTCCTCTCCAGGATTTCTGTAATTCCATTCTTCAAATTGTAATTCGGAAAGCTTTTATTCTGTTCCACCCACCCACCCACCTCTCTCAGATGACTTGATCACAGAGAAGAAGTTGCCTAAATAAAAATACTTAGTTCCATATAAGATGCTTGCTATATCAGTACTCATCTCCAGCTGATGGTCTGGAAGAATGCACATTTTCCGTGAATCTGATTTTGACAAACCCAAGTACCTCATGTGGCACTAGGCATCACAGCGATTGAACCTTGATATCAATGGCGTTATTAATGACTTGTGGCTGCAATCATGTTTGTGTAGTCTTATGAAACATCAGTCTTTATACTCTTCTGGCAGAGTCTGCCATCTATGTTAAAAAGTGAAGAGATAAAAATCTTATTTTCATAATTATTCTTCAAGAGTGAGACAGCTGCTCCCACCAATTCTGTTTTCTGAGAAGAAAACCTACTGACCTGCTTGTGGCTTTCCTTGTATATTCCCTGTGCCAGCAACAAACTTCCATCCACTGAAGCACCTACAAATACCTCACATCTCTTCTATTCCACTACAGTTTTGATTTTAAAAGCATTATATCCTCTTAGCCATGCTGTGTGAGAAGCTTCATCTTGAGCAGCTGTGATGGGCCCTCAGCTGGCTGTCATAAGCCAGTTGGTTCCAGCCACCTGGGGGAATTGCCATCAGAGTTCTTAAGAAAGTTTCTTTATTCTCTATATGAGAATCTTGCCTCCTATTTCTAAAGCAAGTGTGTGCTTTTTCCTCGTATCTTCAAAAACAGGTGTTTTATTTTCTCTGAAAATGTTTAGTCAGGGAACATTATTTCCTAAATACAAGAAGTTCAGTCCTTTTCTATTCCCTTTATTTCTCTACTAGCTTGGCAACATCTGCTTTCGCAAGATCTTGGTGTACAGTGAAATGCTTCCTTGTTAGCCTGCCTCATTTTTTGCCAAGTGATGTCTATAATACCAGAAGAAGAAACCCAGACATCTGCAGTGTTTTGATTAATTTAAATGGATAGTAGTTGGTTGTTCCATTTTCTTTTTTTCCCCCCATGAATTTTGGGTTTCATCAAGTAATGAGGTGAAACAGAACTCAAGTCTTTTTAAGAAGTTGGTTTTCTTCTCATATATCCTAATAACAGCTGTTATTTCTATAGCATCTATGAGTGATTGAGCTAGTAACTACTTTAGGAACACTAAGCCTCTTAGAAATCAGCTGGGATTATGTACTGTTTTATTTATAGGAAGCTTGTGATAAAAATATAGGCAACTGAAAAAGAAATATGTGACAATTGTTGAAATCCTCTTTCATCATTTTTGGATTAAGGGTTTTCTTTTCTTCCTTTCTTAAGAGCTGTTTCTTGGTTCTTGGTCAGCATTGCTTCAGCATTTGATCCTCACAGGTGGAGTTTGAGAGGGTATTTGAGATTTAACCTTCAATCTAATTTGCTTACTTTCCATTTCAAATCTATTTGATTCACAGGCAGTTTGACATGTTGCATGTAATGAAAGGAAGCACGTAATCTGTGGCATCTGCATGTAACCTGAATATCTGAAACCATAAAAAAGATATTTCTTTTGGCTTGGGATTTATGCTCCTTATCATGGACTGTGTGATCTAAGCAACTGTCTCCCGGTGTCCCTCTGAGGAAACTAGCAAAGTTCAACTATTTATAGACTGAAATAAAGCTCACCTTTGTTGGCTCTCATAAGCACGAGGATAAGAACAAGTTTCATTATGAAATAGATTTAGTTAATATCTTCAACATGAGTAATATCCTTTTAGAGATCTATATGAATTTCATCTACATTATCAACATGGAGAAATTTGAGAGCTACACTCCATTCTTTTTTTTTTTTTTTCTTTGTCTGTTTTTATTTGCCGATTTCCCTGTGATTTTTTTTTTTTTTTTTTTTTTTGTAATAATGAATGTGTTCTAAAAAATGTCAAATACAAAATCCCATGAATGACCCCCAGAATTCCTAGACTCATTATGTGAATTTCTATAATTCTCCTTTGTGGATCAGTAACTAGATAGAGCACCTGAGAAATCTGAACAGTGAATCTTTGATTGCCTGGACTCATTTCTCCACTACTGAATTATTTGATAATTTATAGCATTTCTAAGAGATTTCAAGGTGGGTGTGAAGTATTGACATTTTATTTAATCACCTTTTTGATCCAATTTTTCGTGTGATTTTATCTGTCTGTAAACGCTGAGGGAAAGATATAAGACAAAAAAAGAACAATTAAGGTACTTTTTTAAAAAAAAGCAGCTTAGTCACAGGATTTACACATTCAAACAAAAATTTATTTATTCTGTACCCCAAATTTGGCAACAATGTGGAAGAAAAATAGTGCATCACTGACCCGAGGGCTGGCTTGAAAGAAGACCCAGGAACCAGATTGCATTAGAGCAATATAATTGAGAGCTTACCAGCAAGGAGATACTGCTGGGAGCAGTTTGGTTGTGGCTGGGTTATGTTGCAACCACTAGACAGAGTGACCTTTTGTTATGGGTCTGCCTGACAATTTACAGCACTGAAATCAAAATGGGGTGCCGGAAGGGTGAGGAAACCAGCTTTTAAACTACCAGGTAGAAGATGCTTAGACTGCAGAAAGAATAATACATTGGCACAAAATTCTCTGGGTTCAAACAGGAGGAGGTGACACATACAAAACTGCGTACGCATGCACCGGTGGCTGCAAATCTGAATGTGCACGGTTGTGAGGTATTATCACTTTGAGGAAAGGGGCAATATTTTGTAGGCTTCAGTTCTTCTGGCACTTAATTCAATCTGAAATTGCCTTTTAGATGCACTTTTTGCCTGAGAGTTGAAATTTCCAATTTATCGTGTTTAGTTTATGTAAATTATGAACATTACTTTTAAGACGCATGCATTGATGTTTATGAGAGTGCCAAGATTTTTCTCTCATAAACCAGCCAAAAATGTCTTATATAAATTCCATGCTGTAGATTGGCTATTACAATTGCAAGATCAAAATTATTCTTGGAGGTGAATGCTAACACAGCAGCCAAAGACCTTTTTCTGTTCTGTTTTTTTTTTTTCCTTACCAATTATAATACTTAATAGAGGAAGTCAACATATTCCTACCACTGCAGAAAATAAATTACTGTAAAAATTCACGGCTTTGTTATGTTTAGGGACTTGAGTTTAGTTGTATTCTTACTTTGAGGTTTTAAAACAAAACAAACCTCTTCAAAATCATACAATACCGTGTAATTGTAAAATAAAGTCTGATCCTGCAGAACATTTCAGATGGAATTTATTTCATCCAACTTTAGCTGTCCAGTGAGTCATCTACAGTCAACAGAAACAAAGGTGGGTGATTCATCTCATATATAAGTGTCTAGGACAAATGAGATGGATTAGATTCTGGAGGTGCCCTGGGCTGTGTCTAACCTGCATAGGTTTCTCTCCAAGGGAAGACTGAAGACAGAGGAGGAAATTCCCAAGTTTTGGTGAATCCATGATTGTGGCTGGTCCCTTCCCTGAGGCTGTGAAGAATTTGTGAGTCCTACAATTATGTACAGTTTCTGTCTCTTCATTATCTGTTGAGGTAATATAAAGAAAGTCCAAAATATTTTCCCAAAATATCCTCTTGGAGGGGGTCAAATATCTACAATTTTGACAACATGCACAGGAGAGTCTAAATAATTGAAATTGAGTGGCCAGGAGCTTTGAGTAAGCCTGTAGGAAAATACAGGTTCTACATCTGGGGTATAACCTTGCTTTCAATATTTTCCCCCTCCTATAATTGTGCTTTCCTTAATAGCTGCCATGTTGTAATTTGACAGTCTCAGGGCATTTGGAGATTAGACTGGCTGTTGGATTGCAGAGTAGACTGCCAGAGCTTTGGTAATAAAACTGTATTAACTTCCTACCTATTTACTATTTACTACTACAAGATTTACTATTACAAGACCTGGTACCTATGAGGCTATTAATGGCTACACCTGTCAGGCCATAAAAGGCGTGTGAAAGAAAGACCAAAGAAGTTTGGTCTTATCTTCACGACAGTATAGATAAAACAATATTTACAAATACCTCAGACTACTCAGTCCTCATTCTTTCTCCTGATAAAAGTCAAAAAGGCTTCAGCTTTTTTATTTTTTTTCAAGAGAGGAGGTCTCAGCATGCTTCTACCTAGAGCTCTAAGAGTTCCTTCAAACTGCCATGAGGCCTTTCACAACATATGTTTGGGAAAAAATTAAATAACCTTGGGAGATGTTTCTTTTTCATTCTTTTTTCCTTCAAGTAGGCACAAGGCTAAGCTTGCTTTGTGCCTATGCCATTGCAAAGCAGTTTGTACTTCATAAAACTAATAGTTAATGCAGATGCTAGTAGTAGGAGACTGCTTTTGCAAACACGACTTTCAAACAATGCATCCTGCTGAACATAGGCTTTAATAATAGAGTGCTTGGATGGCCAGCTGTCTGTCAAATCTCTCTCTGTGGGCTGTAATAAACTCGTTCTTTTTGGTGACAGGGCAGGGAAGTTCAATCTGCCGTGGGACAGTTTCTTAAATAGTTCCTTTTTCTAAGTCTCAAGCTGTGTTAGAAGGAGAGAAGTGTTTCTTAAAGCCCTTGTGAAACTGAAAATCTTGCCATACCTTTTTTTTTTCTTTTTCTTTTTTCTTTCTTCTTCTTCTTTTTTTTTTTTTTCTGAAGAGATTAGAGCTGCAGCTTTACGCAGTCTTCTTGCAATTATTTTATCTTTGGTCATGGCCCACTGGTCTGATTTCACTTGAACATCCCAGTCAGTAAACAGAATACTTGCAAAATTTGGCATTGAAGTGTGGGTTGGACTTTTTTTCCAGGAGATCTTACTTTCAACAACTTGCCTGCAGTACAGTCATATGGACTCTCCCTGTTACTCAGCTCAGGGGGAAAATGGACCCAGGAGTGTTTACTTTTATTTCAGAATTCAGGGTTGTTTCATATGAATTTAGCAGCAGTTCAAAGCAGCTGCTTTACGTGGTGCACTGATAAAACCCAGATGCGTTTTCAGCTTTGTTACAATTTGCTTTAGAAAGCAGTTGAAAGGTATTTATAAATGCATACCTACTGTTATCAAAATGCATCCATAATCAGCACCCCAAGTAATCACTGAGTATGGAGAGCTAGAAGGAAAAAAGACAAACTGAACGTGAACCTACAGAGATACGTGCTTGGGTTCAGACTCTCCCTTCTGACAGGGGCAGATGGAGAGCGGCAGCAGGCAGTAACCCTGATCCAGCAGCTCTCAACTACATGCTCTCCTCTTGAGCTAATATAGAAGGTGCTCTTATTGCCACCCGGGAATTCATCACACTGGTACACTTGCCAGTAAGCTGGCATTAAATTTGTTTTGCACTACTGAAGTTGCACAAAACAGTTTCAAGAGCCTGGACAGTCAAAACCTTCTACCTGCAGTGACAATGGCCAGCATATGGAGAATCCAGCATAGGCAGGATGCTGCTCTAGTAATCTCATTTTGGTAAATGTTCAGCATAGGAAGGTGCTGCAACATATATTCTGCTCGAGCATCAACCCTAACACTGTTTAGGAGAAGCACCTGGCAAGGTGCCCCATGGTGTATTTTATGACCAGCGCTGTAATGATACACAGTCTTTGCACCAATCAGACATTTTACACCAATGACCTTAGTAAACAACTGCTGTTCATATTGTGTCTCCCATAAATACATTTCTATGATTTTACCACAGACCTTCACACATAAATGGTAAAACATTTTTTACAGTTAATCAGTGAACATAAACAACCGATGCAGTTTTGTGTACGTGTAATGAATACAAAGCTGTCTCAAGTGAAAAAAATCTCCCCACACCCCAATATTTATTAATTCAAAACTCCAAAGATATAATAATCAAAATGCTAGTTCTGTTCCTAGCTGCCACATCCCCAAGTGCTTCTCTTGCTACATTTCCTCAATATGTTGCATAGACATGACAGAAAATTGATCTAGGCAACCACTTATTGATTTACCTTCTGGTATGAAAAATTGTGTATTAACCTGAACTGAACTGGTTCTTCAATCCCTTCCTTCTTGCTCTTGCATTCCACAGGGAGGAAAACTCTCTCTTGGGAAAAGAGATCCTTAAACTACCATGATACATCATTTATTTGTCGGTTTTTTTTTTTTTTTTTTTTTTAATTCTCATTTTCTACTGCATTTGTATGGGTGCCTAAGTGTGAGCATTCTCCCTAATTTGTGAACATGCTTACCTAGTACAAAGTATGTTTACAGAGCAGTTAGAGTTTCAGAGAAGATAAGACTTGATTAGAATCTTGTTCTGGTTTCAGCTGGAAAGGCCCATGAGTGATTACAGTGTAGATGCAAGAGAAGCCCCATAAAAGAGTAATGTTTTCTGTGTGAAATGAGGATGAGATGTCAGACATTAATGATCTTCAATGGAGTGACAGGATTAGTGGACAAAGGAAGGACATCTGATGTCGTCTACCTGGACTTGTGTAAGGCCTTTGACGTGTACCCGCGTGTCATCCTTATCTCCAAATCAGAAAAATATGTATCTGAAGGCTGGACTATTTAGTGGATAAAGAGTTGGTTGGATGTGAGTTGTGGATGTGTACAGCTGCTCTATGTCCATGCGAAGGCTGGTGATGAGCAGTGTCCTCCAAGTGCCCATCTTGGGACCAGCGCTCTTCAACATCTTTGTCAATGACATAGGGACTGAATATGCCCTGAGAAAATTTGCTGATGACCAAGCTGAGTGGTGCATTTGACACAATAGAGGGAAGGGATGCCATTCAAAGGTACTTGGAAAGGCTTGAAAAATAGGCCCATGTGAGCAGAATGAGGTTCAACAAACCAAGTGCAAAGTGTTACACAAACTGGGAGGGAATTTATTGACAGCAATCCTGCAGAGAAGGGCTTGAGGGTCCTGGTGGAGCGAGACACAAAGCCAGCAGTTTGCTCTTGCAGCCCAGAAGGCTAACTGCTTCCTGAGCTGCATCAACAGAGAAGTGGCTGCAGGGAGAGGGAGGTGATTTCCCCCCTTCTACTCTGCCCTTGTGAGGACCCATCTGGAGTTCAGCATCCGGACCTGAGGTCCCAACAAAGGAAAGACATAAAGCTGTTGGAGCAAGTCCACAGGAGGGTCAAGTAGATGATCAGAGAGAAGAAAGGTTGAGGGAGCTGGGCTTATTTAGCTAGAAGAGAAAGCTCCAGAGAGACCTCATTGAGGCCTTCTAGTAATTGAAGGGAACTTGCTAGCAGCAGAGGGGCCAACTTTCTACACAGTCTGATAGTGATAGGACAAGTGGGAATGTCTTTAAACTAGAAGAAGGGAAAATTAGATTAGATATTTAAAAGAAATTATTTTCTCAGAAGGTGGTGAGGCAGTGGAACATGCTCGAAGAAGCTGTGGATGCCCCATCCATGGAGGTGCTCAAGCCCAGGTTGGATGGGGCTCTGGACAGCCTGACCTAGATGTTGGCAATCCTGCCCATGGCAGGCAAGTAGAACTAGATGTACTTTAAGGCTTTTTCCAAGCTAAGCCATTCTATGACACAGGGAATCACCAAGTGTAGGCCACTTTATATCCCCATTGGAGAGATCTGTGCAAGATAAAGTGCAGCACATAGTGATGTGCTTTCCTGCTCTGGACAGCGTGAGCAAAAAGAGCTTTCATGTTTCTTTTACCTGCTTTAATTGTCTGGAACCATTTCACTCTCAACTGACCTTGGGTTTTGGAGAAAGAAAGCAGTCAATGTTACCTGTTTTTCGTGGAGGATAGGTAACTGCATTGTGCTCAAACCCACCCCACCCTTTGGTACTCTGCTAAGTATACAAGATATGACCTCCTCTCTGGTTTGGTCTGAAGAGTAATGAGTTTCACAGATATGAATCCCTAATGGATGAGTCTTTGTCTTATCACTGGGGATGCTTAAAATAAATAAATCTCTAAAAGGTGGAGCAAAACAAAAGCTCACTCCTGATCTGAGGTAAATTGACTCGATCCCACGGAAATAATTCTAGCTCTGCCAGATTCTACCTAAGGACAATATTGTCTAAGCTCTATGTATATTCCAGACTGCTACCAAATACACAAAGAAAGAGAATAAGAACACTTATCTGTCCTTTGAAGGAAATATTATTCTAAAATATAAAAGGAACTCCATGAAACCAGGGGAATTGTAAATCTAGGTCAGTTTGTATACACAAAATGTTAATTTTCTTAAAGTATTAGGAGTTTCTTACTGTAATGATAATTCTCCACATAGAACATAATATAGTTATGTATATTACAGTAATTATTATTAGCTATTATGATGTACATAGCATTAGAATTACTTCCCAGAAGGAGACACTTGCAAGCAATGGATCTAGAAACAGGGGCATTGAGCTGGCATATACATCCCAAGAATATGAAGTAGATCATTGACAGAGACGGGAGAAGAACGTGGTCCTTTCTCTGCTAGTGATACTTTGATGTTGATAAAGTAATAGTAAAGAGCCAAAAACAAGGTGGGATACATGCCTTCAGATCTGAGAGAGGACTGCTTTGGAAAGGTGAAAATTAATAAAGTAACTTTTTCAGGTGGTGGACGTATCTATTCAAGTAATTATCAAGTGTATTTTAAGTTTAACAAAGCTCACATCATATTTTATTTCCTTTTTTACATTCGGTTCACTAATTGTGTGAAGTGCGCAGTTAACTTTGGCAGCATTATTCAAACTTAATTTCTACCACAACTTGAAAGAAAATAGCTACACTGCTGTGGGGATCCACATGGCAGTTCTGTTTTAAAAAAAAACCACATTTTTATTTCATGAAGAAAATAAATTGTGTAGAAAGTTTTGGCTCCTGAAATCACATTTAAGATTAACTTTCAGCAGGCTTCTTAAAGGATTGAAACAGCCACTTTGTCAAGGGATTTTAGATCTCTCTTTCTTTATACCCATCTTGTGATTCATCCCTATATATAACAGATGTTGTCTAGTCTTCAGGGGTATATTCTCTTATATGTAGGGCTGAATCCTAAGAAGGAAATAAAAGTATTGAAAATATGGTTACGTAGCAATAGCAAGTAGTCTCTGGTGGACCAGTGTCTGCTATCTAGAATACGTAGTAAAGAACATTCATTGAAAGTGCCATTTTGTGTCAACAAGTGAGAAATAAGGAGTTTTTACACATATTATTTTTCATTTAATAAATTAATTAACTGTTTATGTCATTTTAGGAATCTTCCTCCTTAGATTTATAAAGCCTATTAAAGGATAGATCCTATCATAGACTTTTATAGGCTCATATTTTGCAGAGTAGGCATTAAAGGGAAGACCAAGACATGATTCGTTCTTCAGATTTGGAACTGAATTTTAGTCTTTTGTATCTTTGGTACTTAAAATCAATGGGAAATCAGCAAACTTTATTTATTTGTTTTTTATTTTGTGGGAGTAAGAAGTTCCTTGCAATTTCAAAAGGCCAGTTAATTTCCAGCTATCCTAAGGAGTGCAGCTGGACAGTGATAGCTGAAGGGAAGTTTAAGTCATAGAACCATCTACAATTTACAAGAACTGACTGCACAAATCTCAGGTTCTTTGCTGTATCCATTAGATTGCCATCAGCAAGCATCACATTAAATCTTTAATAACTCTAAGGCATAGATTGCTTCCTTAATGAGGTCTACATTTATAATTTTTGGCAATGAGATCCTGGTAGTTGTACATAGTTATTCATATTTCCCCTTCATTTTGTTGGGCTCTAAGGTGCAGGAAAAGTATTCTGGGGTGAATACACATCTTGTTCCTTATGATATTAGATATGGTTAAGGAATGTGTTCAGCTGAATATGATCAAGCAGTGTGCTTTAAATTGGAGGGCCATATTATTGCGGTTTAACCCAGCAAGCAACTAAAACACGTATAGCCTTTTGCTCACTTTCCCACCTCCCCTCGGTTGGTGGACAGAATCGTAAAAAAAAAAAGAAAAAAAAAAAAAAAAAAGTGGAACTCTTAGGTTGAAATAAAAACTATTTATTAGGACAGAAAAGGAAGAGAGAAATAACAGTAATGTTAGTCATTATACATATACATATATATACACAAAACATGTGATGCTCAAAACAATTTCTTAGGACTCTCTGACTAATGCCCAGCCAGATCCTGAGCAGCACTCCTTATCCTGGCCATCTACCATCAGTTTTATAGTTTTTTTTTTCACATGATACCATTTGAAATGATGTGATATGGAACATCCCTGTGGAAGGTTTAGGACAGCTTTCCTAGGTTTGTCCCCTCCTGGCTCCTTGAGCTCCCCAAGCCCCTTGCTAGTAGGATAGTATGAGCTCAAAAACTGAGATGTCCTCGGCTCTGCACAACACTGCTCAGCAACAACTAAAACATCAGTGTGTTATCATAACTGCTTTCCTCCTAAAGCCAAAACGCAGCATCGTACCAGATGCTATGAGGAAAATCAGCCGTGTCCCAGCTGAACCTAGGACAAGTTTAAGAACATAGGAAGTGTTGAATCTTAAATTAATGTATCTGATATTAAGGGTCAAATACATTTATATCATTTCACATCTAGTATCAAGTTTCACTTTAGGGCTATTCATATTCCGTCAGACAGGGGATAGCTGTCTGCTGTGTATCGGCTCATAAGTTATAGTTGCTTTCACATTCTTTGGAGAACGATGCCAATACGGAAATTGATCAAACTCCATTTTAGGTCAGAGTCTTATATCTGCAGAAGGCCATAAAATTCACCTTTTGAGCTAGTCTGTGCTCATCTCCCATGGTTTCCTACCTGACTGTTTCTGTGAACAGACAAAAAATCTATAGTAGTGCATACACGCTACATTACATGCACTTTCTTGATATAATTAGTTGAGTCTCCTTTGGCTTGAGAGAACTTTTTCCCTTGAACAAAATTGATTTTTTAAGTTATCTGATTTGTATTTAATAGTGTATTCAAATCTCTTCCTCGGAATCTATAGACCATCCTGCCTGACCTACATCAGCAATGAATTTCTCAGAATACATTAATCAAATTCAGTTTCCATAAATTTTGTGCATTTTTCTCCTTCATTTAAAAAACGAATGACATTTGGTCTATTTTTTTTTATTCAGCTGAAAGTCAGGTCCTCAATTTCTTTGTTAGTTTATAAGCTGAAAGTGTAACATAATAGCGTTATATAGGGAGCAGTTTGATATGCATACACTGATGTGTACTTTTAATGTGTGTGTGCATCATGACACCCGTAGTGTCGTAATTAGTACTGTAATCTAATTATGGTGGTAAAACAAACATTAAAGTGAAACCCATAGGTGTTTTCTTGAAGAACTGAAGGTCATTTGTATAACTTGGCAAAGAATCTTATCTTCCAAAATCCGCACGGGATTCTCTGCTGCCAGGATTTAGCAACCAGAGCTTCCTGCTGACACTACAAAAAAATTCATTTGAAAGAAAAGTTAATGTTTTTACTTTTTCCAAAAATAACATACATTCTTTTCCTCTACTAGTGCTCATGCAAAATGCATAGGACTCTGATTCTCAGCTGCTGCTGTCTGGAAACCATGTGCCACTAGATTCAAAAGACATGGGCTTGTATAAATTATTTGGAAATCTGTCTCCTCAGTAATGACAATTACCACAAGGGTTGCAGAAGGGCTTCCCTCATAGACTTCTGTTGTTGAGGTTCACATGGTGTTCCCAAGTGCATCTGGGAATTCAGTAATTTGCACTTATCTGACCAGAGCTTAGGAGTTATATCTAATTTGGTTCTCTAGTTTATCCATGATGTCACCAGGGAGAGGCAGGGACTTTCTGAGTGTGGAGAACAAGTAGGCATTTGGCAGAGATTAGATGAACTGCTTTCTGGCATTGCTGGTACTTCTGCTGGCGGTTCAAGAACCTAAAAAAACATTTGAAGGGGATCACCAAATCTTTAGGAAACCTAAGCTAGATGAACCTTGTTGTCTGTGTAATCATAATTTAGTTTCTAGCATTTACTGATAAAAAATTTAACATACAAAATGCATTTCCATGCAAAGAGAAGACAGTTAGGATTAAAAATCCATTTGTTGGCCTCACAAAAAAAAAAAAAAACCCACAAAAGCTCTTTAGCATAGGAATATTTTTCCTATGTTCTCAAGACCTTATTCTTCTGATCCTCTCAAGTTATTTGTTCCAGGAGCAAATTTATCACTTTATTTCTTGTGTTTCTCTGATGCATCAAAAGTTTCCAGAGCCAAAATTGTACTAAAGCATGCCAAAAATAAGTGGCTGAAAGCAAGAAAACCTTTAGCCACTAAACGCATTCATATAAAACTCAGTACAAATATTCTGAATTTCAGTAGCACTTTGTAATTTGTACTCTCGTGAACTGAATGTTGTGTGATTGGCCAAGCTGTGTTAGTTTGACAATGATCTACACTGAAGGTGATATGGACCTTTTGTGGAAGTAGTACTGAAGAGATAATTGCAAGAGAAGTTGAAGACTGCTTTCCATCAGGTCCCAACATGTTCTTCAGAATGACTTAAAGGAAGGAAATAATCCTTAACTGAATGAGACATACAGAGCGGGAATGAATGTACTTAAACTTCTTCAAACAAAGAGATCATGGTGCTTTCATTCTTCACCCTTGAAGTACAAAGAAAGCACCAAACTGCCTGTATCCACCCTGCACTTCTGTGAAAGGGGACATAGAAAATGCCCTAGATCGTCTGCAGGGGAAAGCTAAGGCAAATAAATCTGACAACTTTATTCATTTAATATTCAAGGTAATTCAGCGGGTGTTGAATTCATTTGAATATATATAATGCAGTGCAGACACCTGCTGCAACTGCACCTTGCGTCCTTGGTACATGAGTGATTTCTCCCAGTGAGAGCCAAGAACATGCTTCAAAATCCTCTGCTTTGAAGTAGCAGTAATATGAGGCTCCAATATGCAGGTATTATTTGTTGAGGAAATATCTTAACATATATAAAATGCTTTGATGAGTAAAAGAGAAACTTAGAGTATTCTCATTGTCACCTGCAGGGATGACATTTACATTCAGAGGTAATGGCTTTCCATTCCTTGCTCTGGGGTGCACACTTAGGATTCAGGGTTAACTTAAGGTACATCTGACTTTGTGTCAGACCAGGTTACCTAGCCTGGCTTCTCTTTCTTCTTGTTTTTGTCTCTATTAGATGACCATGGTATATAGAGTGCAGGTAACTCTGTGACGCTATTTGTATTGCTTCTTTGTCATTTGTCCTTTCTGAGGTGGAGTTATACCACTTCTGTTTCATGTCTGAAATTGAAGTTCAGAGGAAACAGCTTGGCTGCCTGGGAATGTCTATTATCCATTAGATTAGGCAGTGCAGTCATTTAGTAGTGAAATGTATGCGTAGAATATACATTTTTAAGGCGGAAGAACACCTCTCCTTGATGAATCTCCTAGCAAAGAAGAGTGAGCTACAAAGCAAGATAAGACAAATGTAATTATTTAACTTGTCTTGAAAGTGATACTGCAGAAAATACTCTTCCAAATTTGGTATCAAAGTTAGAGTAACAGAAAAATTTGATCATAAATGTAGGCCTTGTCTTGAAAGGGAAAATTTCAACTACGTTGTAGCATCCAACCGGTTTTGCTCCCAGAGTGAAGTCTATGTGCCTTTAGACTCTTGTAGTAATCTTTTTCAAAAGAATTTTTAGTGAAGTTTTTTCAAGAACTCAGTATTTACTGTGTGTTCAGAACTCTGATATCTAAATCACATTAAAATGAAATTCTAATATACATGTCCAAGATAGTTATAGCCTGAGATAGAGAAGGCACATGTCTCTTGACATTGACGTATAGGAAGGCTGGAAAATTAGCTGCCTGAGTTGCCTAATAGGATATTTAAATCATGATTCTGACATTTAAATTTGTTTGGAAATTTTATTCCTATTCAAAGCCAAGTTCAAATGTAATAACAGTAAACCACAGAAATCCCTTTTGTTCTTACATGAAATTCTTCAGCAGTAGAAGAATACTGGGGTGGTGCGAATATATTTTATTTCTGTTACTGCTGGTAAATTCACTTAGTGTTGGATAAAATACTTCTGTTACCAGTATTTATGGTTCAGACTATGGCTTTATATCTATTTCAGACATACACTGCATGAAAATATTCCACAATTATCGAAGTATTGCAGGCTATCACTTCTCCTATGATTCGCATGTAAGATATTTCAAGAAGCCATGGAGGAAGGGAGAAAGAATTATGCATAGGGTTTGTGGTTGTCAGATGTACATGAGAAAGATGACTCTTGTAGTCCCTGTCACAAATAGGTAATAATAGAGAAAATGAGGGGGAGATTCGTTTTGCAGTTTTGATTCTTATGTAGGCAACTTTTCTGCCTAAGTAGGAGTATCAGCTGACAGAGGATTGGAAGGACAAGAAACAAAACAGTAAAGTGCGGCTGAGGATATTGAGAAAAATACATCTCTCCATCTGATTTCTATTTCTATTTCTATCTTCCTTTCTTTCTCAGGTTAGAATAAGAAAATGAGAAACAGGTTCTTTGAAATCTGGGCCTTCTACTGCGTAAAAAAAAAAGTGTCATGGGAGAAAAGAAAAAGTAACAAAATTACTGAAAGATGTATTTTAATTCAATTTGCTTAATTCTTAGCACTCTGAAATAAAGTTTGTTTGTTTGTTTGTTTGTTTTTCATATCCTTAAGGGATGGTGGCTTCTAGGATTAGTGTGTTCAGCGATGTATGACTGAGCCAACCAACAGGACTGCAGAAAGACAAAATAGTTTTGTGTATTCATGCAACTTTGCACACCCAGCCTCACTGTAATTGTAGTCAGAAGCAGCAGCTCTGATGGATGAAGTGTGTACCATAGCTACTGGGGGTCTAATTAGAGCTGGGAGCAGAATGCAACTGGGCAACTGTCATCCCATTTTTCTCTGTTTGTGGATTTCCATTATTTTTATTATTCATAATTGATAATATGGGTGAATCAAAGGTCTTGGTCAGAACAGAAATCCTACTGTGTCTAGTGCTGATTAGATATGTTTGATTGTATATATAGTCATGTACACATACGGAAACAGCCTCTGAGTGGAGGAACCTGGGTCTAAAAGACTCAGGAACAATCAAACAGTAGGGAAGCAGGGAACTGACATGGGAGTAAACCATCAGGCACTGATTAACACTTAGTTGTATCATGTTTGGTTGTTTGTATTGATATATCTACAACCAGATGGTGATGTTTAAACATTTGTTTGATATTTAAAAATGTTCCACAATGTTTTGCACAGACAAATGTTGATACCAATCATTCTGGGTGCATTCAGTAAACAGGGAGTCTATGGTGACCTACTTAGACTTTCACCACCTAACTGGTGAAATGGATTTTGATCATAATGTAAAGCTGTATTGCAGTTCCTGGGCTGCCCAGATTGGGCTCCACAGGGATCAGGCTCACACTTGGACTGCTCTGATGTTTTGTAGAGCTGGATTAGACCTGATGTCTAAGGCAGGTTGGAGATCATCTTAAGAGCCTTACAAAGGTTTCCACATTAAGGCTATGAAATATCAAGGATTTAAGTACACTCATTTCTATAGTACCTAAGTCCCTGTCTACTGCTCTAAGGACTAGCACTGGCTCTGGAGTGTGTGCAGTAGGTACAGCCATGTCTGTTCCACAGACCAAACCAGGTTTCTCTCCTGCACTGAATGGTGTCATCTTGGCATCACCTATGCTTTGAGAGGCATTACTAGCTCCTTCTGTCCTCAAGAAGTAAAAAGAGGAAAGGTGGGAAGATATCTTTTCCTAGCTAGCCTTGGAGTATTACACTGGACAAGAGAGAGGTTGGTGCAAACTGTTTCAAGTGCCAAATCTTCATTGTCCCTTGTACAGAAACCAAAGCTAAATAAGTCACAGAAGATGAGCCTGGCAGGTCATACAAGGCTGAAGTGCCAGCATGACTGCTGTGAACTTGTTGAGTACGGAAACCGAGGCCAAAAAGCAGGGACTGAAGAATGAATTAATACATAAGGTAAATTGCTACAAGAAAGTATATTACATCAATATCTTCAGTAGATATTTATGTGTGTGTATATATATATAGCAATATACAGTGTTACATGAGGGGAAAATGTGCTGCAGAGAAAATGGGCACAATGACTTATGTGCAGAAGAGTACACTGTTGCAGGAATAACAAAATCCTTACTCCAACTGTAGACTGTCAAATACTATTCCTATTTCCCAGGGCAGAAGACCACTGGGTCAGCCTGCTGTGTGCCAAATAATTGCTTTGCCACCATCATATTAAGCAATGCTTCATTGTTATTCTTCACTGAATTGTCACGTGGGCGGTTGAATCTGAGTTCATTTGTCTTACGTTTGGAACAGCTTTAACTAGGGATTTCTAAGGCTTTCACCAACTTTTTTTCTGCAGTGTTAGAGGGCTGACAGTGGATCATGTAAGTACAGTAATCTTTCATCTGCCTGAACAGTTGCAAAGCAGAATGTCCAGCTTTGTTCTACTTTTTGGTTCTGTTTAGTGCATGTGGATATCACTGGCTTCTCCTTCACATCTTTCAAAATGTTTTCAAATACTGTTGAACATAAGAAATACGTGGAGCAATTGGAGTGGATCCAGAGGAAAGCCACGAAGATGATCAGAAGGCTGGAGCACCTCTCCTATGAAGAAAGGTTGAGGGAATTGATCTTGTTTAGCTTGGAGAAGAGAAGGCTCCAGGGAGACTTCATTGCGGCCTTCTTGAAGGGAATTTACAGGGAGATTTACAGGGAATTTACAGGAGAGTGATTTTTCAAACAGTCTGATAGTGATAGGACAAGGGGGATTGATGTTAAATTAAAAAAAGAGAAGTTCAGGTTTGATGTTAGGTGGAAATACTTTACTCAAAGGATGGTAAGGCCCTGGTACAGGCTGCCCAGAGAAACTGCGAATGTCCCATCCCTGGAGGTGCTCAAGGCCAGGTTGACTGGGGCACTGGGCAGCCTGAGCTGGTGGGGGGCACCCAGACCACGGCAATGGAATTGGAACTGGATGACCTTTAAGGTCTTCCAACCTAAGCCATTCTATAATTCTACTACCACATTATGAAATTTTACACGTGTTCTCACCTCTTATTGAGTATCTAATGCTGAGGTCATGCTCAGGCTGTTTTTGGAAATTATGCTATATGCTGCTTAAAGCTGGGCTGCTGCTGGGAACTTCTGCTGTGGCTCTCTATTAGTGTTATATTACTTGTTTTTGGGTGCATGATGGCTATAGAAATTTTCTGGTGGCAATATGTTCTTCTGGAAGTTGCACTTGAAAACTATTGACTTATTATGAAGCTTGGAGACTGGGAAAGTGACAACAGTGTGGAGGGGACTTTCATGGTGTACCAGATACTGCATATGCAGAGTAAAGCCATTGTTGCTACTCTGAAACAGGATTGATAAAAAAAATAAAAATAAAATAAAAAATGAATCAAGTAATTATTCTGTCTCAAATGAGCTTTAAGTTTGTTAAGAAGAAATGCCAGAAAGTGAGCCTGGATTAACATTTGAAAACTGTACATGTGTCCAGAGGATGGCTTAAGCATTCCTATTTTTGCTTTGAAAAGGAGCAGTCTCAGTCCATCCTCACTGACAGGATCACAACAGTTAGGGGGGCAATGAATAGGAAGGCTTAGTAGCTTATTAAATTGCTCCAGTTATGTCACAAGCACTTGTTTAAGTATGGTAGAAAGCTGAACTGAAGTCATTTAGGTGCCTTTGAAAACTTGTTTTTGTGGCTTGATGTTTAGGGCAGTCCTTTCCTGGGGTGATTTAGCCTTCAGAGAGGAGAGAGAGATTTCAAATAGGCACAGATTTACAGTCTGCCATAGGTAGGCTGTTATCTCCTCACCTTATGATACAGTGCTGGGTACAAATTAGGAAATTTGGTACTAGTCAGCTATCAGCTTTGGATTTAAGCAGCATTAGGTCTCAGCTAACAATTCTTTGTGCCCAAGTTCTGCAGAATTTGCAAAAATAGTGCTGTCAGCCGAAGACACAGGTAGGACTTTGTCTTATATTTGAGTGTGCTGCGTACTTCTTAGATTTCTGTTCATAAAATGCAGACATGAAAAGTGTGTCAAAGTTACAGAAACAGATGGGCATTTCAGATGGGCAGAAAAAAGAGCTGCTCTACTCCCTTTGGGTGAATGTTAAAATTAGTAGTTCAGCAGTGAGTGTGAACACGGACAAGCAAATCCAACATCTCTTCAAGTTAGATATATTCATTCCTTGTTTAATTGAACACAGTGATTTCTCTGCTTAGAAACTGGCAGCTTGAAGCCACTTCCTTTTCTTTGAACATAGGATCATAGAATTGTTTGAGTTGGAAGGGATCCTAAAACGTCATCTGGTCCAACTCCCCTGCCATGAACAGGGACAGGTACAGCTAGATCAGCCTACTCAGAGCTCTGTCCATCCTGTCCTTGAGTGTCTCCAAGGACAGGTCATTCACCACCTCTTTGGCAACTCATTTCAGTGCTTCATTACCCTTATTGTAAAAACTATCTTTTTATTTCCCATATAAATGTCCCCTCCTTCAGCTTGAATCCATTTCCCCTTGTCTTATTACAGAATACTCAGTTAAAGAGTCTGTCCTCTTCCTCCTTACAATCTTCCTTTAGATACTGAAAGGCCACTCTCAGGTTTCCATGGAACACTCTCTTCTCCCAGTGGAACAGCCCCAGCTCTCTGGATGTGCTCCAACAGTCCTATGTCTCTCCTGTACTGAGGACTCCACATCTGGATGCAGTAATCCAGATGAGGCCTCACCAGCACTGGGTAGAGGCACAGGATCACCTCCTTTGCCCTGTTGGCCACTCTTCTTTTGATGCAGCCCAGGATGCGATTGGCTATCTGGGCTGTGAGGGCACATTGCTGGCTTATGTCCAGCTTGCCATCCAACAGTACCCCAAGTCCTTTTTGTCAGGGCTGTGTTCCATCTTACTTCCTCCAGCTTCTATTGATAGTGAGGATTGCTGTGACCCAGGTGCAGACCTTACGCTTAACTTTGTTGAACCTCATGAAGTGCTCCTGTGCTCAGTGCACAGCCTGTCTGTGTCTCTCTGAATGGCATTCTGTCCCTCTGGTGTGTCAACCACACGACACAGCTTGTTGTCATCTGCAACCTTGCTGAGGGTGCACTTGATACCACTGTCAGTGTAATTGATGAAGATGTTAAAGCCCCGGAACTGACCCCTGAGGGATACTACTTGTCACTGTTTTCTATCTGAACGTTAAGCCATTGAATTCTGCTCACTGCTTACTGGATGTGGTCTTGCAACCAGTTCCCTGTCTATCAAACAGTACACCGGTCAAATCCATATCTTTCTAATTTGGAGAGAAGGATGTTATGTTATGTCAAAGGCCTTACTGAAATCCAGACTAATGACTTCAGTGGCTCTTCCCTTCTCCACCGTTGCAGTTACACAATGGTAGAAGCTTATTAGATTAGTTAGGCAGGACCCGCCCTTGGTGAAGCCATGCTGATTATCCCATATCATCTCCTTCGCTTCCGTGGCACAGAGATGAAGCAAAAATGTGGAGTACGTCAGCCTTCTCCTTGTTTGTTTCTACCAGCCTATGTGTATAACATACCAGGGGGTGTATGCCCTTGCGGACTTGCTTTTTCTGGTTGATGTACCTGTTGATGCCTTTCTTGTTCTTTTTAGCACCTCTTGCCAAGTCCAGTTTCAGGTGGGCCTTGGCTTACCTGATCTTGTCCTTACACAGTCTAGCAGTATCTCTATACTCATCCCAGGACACCTATACCTGCTTCCACTGCCCCTACTACTTCATGCTCACCAGTTTGACGAGCAGGTCCTGGTTCAGCCATGTTGGTCTCTTGCCTTCCTTTCCTGACGTCCAAAATTTAGGGATGGAGAGCTCCTGTGTCCTAAGGAAATCTTCCTAAAATATCTGCCAGCTCTTCTCCCTTATCCTTGAGGACAGTTTCCCATGGTTTTTATTGACTAACTCCCTGAACAGCTGGAAGTTGGCTTTCCTGAAATTCATCTTCCTGATTTTATTCTTTGCCTGTTAGATATCCCTCAGGACTGTGAACTCCATCATTACATGGTCACTATAGCCTAGTCGCTCACATTGGTGAGCAACATGTCCAGCATTGCAATTGCATTCCTCCTTGTGGGGCTGTCTTTCACTTGGCTCAAGAAGTTATTCTCAGTACACTCCAGGAGCTTCCTATATTGCCTGCAGCTTGCTGTGCTACTTTTATACCTGCAACACTAAGAAAATCTATTACTATCAACTCTATCCTTGAAGATCTATCAAATTTAGGGAAGATGACTGCAGTAATCTAGACTCACACGCTATTTAAGATATTGTCAAGTATTTTAACCTGCAAATCTGGCTCCCAACCCCACAACTCTTGCATCACTTTTGCAATCTTAGCCTATGGGCAACATATTTAATGAGGCTGGACTTCAAAATCTAATAAACAGCCTTTCTAATTACCCTAGTTTTTTTTGTTTTGCTTTGTTTTGTTTTTTTGTGTGTTTTTTTGTTTTTTTTTTTGTTTTTTTTTTTGTTTTTTAATGATTGAGGTATTAGAAAGATGCTCACATCTTTTGTGGGCAGTAATCCAAAATGCTGTGAAGAACAGTTTTCTAACAAATTAAATTTTCTTGCATCCCTACTAGGTATAAGCTGTTGACTGTTCTTCCTGTGCTGTAAAGGTAACATACTTGAATGGCTCGGTGAAATCTATTTTTAATCATATGAGCACCAAGCACCTGATTTAGCTCTTGCTGACATTGGTTTAAATTAGAAAGATCTCCAATAAAGTCATTAAAACTTATGATGACTCGGGTTAAAACCTAAGATATAATGAAACTAGGCTAAAGGCAAAATAGAACAAACTTATGTAATCCCAGATATAATTGTTCCACCGACTCTCCTATGTCAAGAAATATGCTACTGTCTGAAGTTTTTCTATAGAAAGGTACCAACACTATACACTATATCTTCAACACATTTATTTTTAGAGGGCCTTAGCCTTTTTCATTTTCTTTGACATAGTGGAAAATCTCAAAGCCTAGATCAATCTATCTTAAAATAAGGGCATTGAGCCCAGTTCTAAACTCATTCTCTTTTATTAGGCCAAATAATCCTCCTCCTTCTCTAAGTACAATTTACTTATCTAGTTTTACATCCATTTATCCATCCATGCACTAATAAAACCCTCATCAGTGCAGAATATCAGGGCTCTATTAAACATTTCTACTAGTCTTTAAAAGATGAGAACTTTAGTAACCCCATTTACTGTAATTTCACCGATGTAACTGAACCACCCTCAGCTCCGTGTTTTCTGCAGAAATCTGATCACATCTGGATAAGGGTAATTTAACAAGTACTTTCTCTCTCTCCTTTGCCTTCCCTACTTATCTGATACTGTTAAACACTCAGCTTTGTTCTCTTGTCTTAGTACTTTGTGATTTTGTGGCTGTAATGGCAATTCACATTGTATTTCACCTTTTCCTAGGTGTACCTTTTTTGGTGTGCTTTTTTCTTGTTTTGATCTTCTGTAATGCCATGTAATTTAAGGGGAAAATGTGAAGCAAAGACCCTCTCTTTAAGCTTACTCATCGGCGAATTTCTGCCCATTCTCTTTTGTAACACGTGATTATGATGAGAGCCATTTTGTCTAGAACTGCTGTACCCAGTTTTTTCAAAAACTCATGTATTTTATCTACAGTAAGATAGTAGATATGAAGAAGGAGCAATGGATGTAGAGATTACATTAATTATGAACTATTTTTTATTGTTACATAGAGACGCAGAAAGGAAACACAGCACTTTCTCATCCTCCAAAAGATTTTTGCTTTCTTTATAAGAAGTTGGAGACTCTGTCCAATATTTTTGGAGGTGTGTAGATGTCCAGTGGTGTAGCCAAGCACCGATTTGTGTTTTTTTCAACAACATCCCCTGACCTTTTTCAAAATCTCAGTTGATTCGTGTCTCTATTTTTAATATACTGGATACCTCTCAAAATAAAGACCCAAGCGCCTAATTCATTACTGAAGAAATCATCATAAAGATTGACCAAAAGAGTGCTTTTAGAAGACCAAGGATGTATAAGCTGGCTTCTAGCAGTTGCTCTGCAAGGTTGTACTGTGTATCCTAAAAGTCTCTTCCTTTGGTGCTGTATCACATCTGTCAATCTGCCAGAATTCCTTGGACACCAAAGCACCTGTGGTTAGGCACCTGAATTATTTACAGAGTCTGCTCTGAATTGCCCTGTGGCAATTTCTCAAAGCCAGGATCAGATTCTAGGTTGTCCGAGGAGTTTTTAACATCATATTTCACAGAGTAAAATGTCTGCAGTTTGGGTAGAAAGCGTGGTTCTTGATTCTTCAGCATGATGCTGCAAGCAAATTGTGTGGTTCTCTTTTGGATTTGCTGAAATTTTCTTCATAAATATGAGCTAATATAAAGGAGAGCTAAATTCTCCCTTCAGACTGAAAAAAATACCAGGCTACACGTATGCAGATCTGAGGGTAGAAGCTGGCTGTGATGTGCCTTCCTCTGCTGCTGAGTAGAAAGTGAAAGCAGCCACATGACTCACAACTTCAAGGCAGAGAGTCATCTGCTATGAACCGTATTTCCACTCTAACATCACACTACAGAACAACCTCTTAAATGGAAGGGAAATCCCTCTTCCGGCATGAATGGCCTCTGCAGTTTAGGCCCTTTATTTCAATACCTTTCCCTGTAGATTACAATATACGCAGGGCATGAAAGACTTTTTGAAAACTGTCTACAACATGAGAAGCCATTTAGAGTTTGGTCTCGAGGGCTTGGAGTCTTTTCCAGCTGAAAAACCTACTTGTTCTGTGAGAAATGGCAAACTTGTGCCAATGTGCTTCTCAGCATAGCAAAGTGAAGGTCACTACCGGGACCTTCCTATGACCCTTCCCTGGGACAATCTGGATTTTGATTGCCTACAATACAAGTGTGAAGCTATCCAATGCTGTGGGCATGTATTATTTCACATACACAAATTCTCCTGATGTATGTGCATTTTGGTTGCCAATGATGTTCCAGAACAGCAATTAAGTCCTTCAAATGCAACTCTTACAGGAAAAGGACTCTTGAAATATCACAGTTCATCCTGCCTTCCTACTTTACTTTATGCTGGGTAGCAACTCTGCAAATGCTGCCTGAGAATAAAAGTTGGCTTCTTTGTTTCTTGAGCACTGTCAGAAGCAATGACAGCTCTGGAGGAGGCATTACATAATAATGCAGTGCACTCAACTCTGCCTTAAATGTTGTGTAGTCACTTATACCTGTGTGGAAAATGACTGTAAAACTCTTCACTGACCTGTGCATATCAGTGGAGAACTGGGCGCTTTTTATACACAGCTTTCATGAAGCAGAGGAAAAGAGAAACATAGTTGAGTGTCAGACTTCTTTTCATACACAGTGTTAGTTTTGCATTTAATTGTGTAACTCTGTTTTCTTGAAAGCATGAGGAACTTCATAAACAAATGTATTGATGATACATGAGTACTAATAGATTCATTCACGTTCTCTTTACTGTGCTGGCTGTGCAAAGCTAGGAGGAAAAAAAAAAAGTAATTATTTTTGCTAACATCTAAATACATAATCTCTGAATGCACTAGGAGAGCCACTCATCGAAGAAGAAAACAACATGTTTGCAGACTCTTTTTCTACACTTCAATTTGTTCTTCCTGGCAGGTCACACCCAATTTTCTGGTGATTTGTTAAACCTGTCACTGCATACAAATCTGCTGCCATTCTACCTGAGCAGAGAGATTTTTGAAATAGTTGACTGTAGACTTCATTCTGTCTGAATGGACAGAGATGCATACTTTTTTTCCCCCCATTTAATGTATGCCATAAGCCAAAATACAGGAAAGTGAAACTGGGGAAAAAAAAAGCCTCGAGACTCCATCTCTTTTCTTTCCTAAATCATTTTTTCAGCTTGTTTTTAATAGCATGACTCTATCATTGATTAAAGTAAACTGTAATGTACAGCCCTTACCTTGCAGAACAAAATACATATCACTCATCCTTTTTTTCTATTAATTCTTGCAGCCACTGGAATCTGGAGTCTATAATGCTATACTCAGGAAAAAAAATAATAATAAAAAAAATCTATATTTATCTCTGTACATTACATTATGTTTTTCTGCATCGGTGGTATCCTAATACAGACAGGAAATCATTTGCATATATTCTCCTTTCCAGTCAAGCACCTTAAAACAGCTCTGTAAATGTATACAAATAAAGCTTCACAACTTCCTGGTGAGTGAGGGAAAGATGATTATCCTGATTTCTCATGTAGGATAGTGGAGGCTCTTCAAAGATATGAAGCTCGCTAAGTTCACAGAGAAAGTCATGTGGGAATGGGGATTGAATGCAGATATTTTGTCTCCCTTTGCCCTATGTTAAACACAGGACAACATTTCTGCTCAGAGGCATAGCTGTTAATAGATGCTCCGAAGATGCTATCAAAGTGAATTTGAATCCTAGTTTATACTGTGAATAACTAGATGGCTAAAATGTTTGTCAATATTTATTTCAAAACCCACAACATTATTACCAACAAAAATCTTGACAATGCAATAAGGATTTGTGGCCACTCTGTGTGGTTACGTGGGGTGACTTTTGAGGTCATTGTCTTTAAGGTGTTCCTAAGTGCTTTCGACAGCACAGGTCGTACTCCATTCTCATCTGTGTTGACAAGACAAATCTGGGGAGGATTTCCTGCTGATAGAAGTCAGAATAGCTCCAGTCAGAATAGTTTCAAACGGGGGATGGCAATGTGCACTGTATTTGCACTATTTTCAGTACGTTTTCTTATTCCTTGTTTTGTTTCCAGATATCAACATCTGACGTCAGATTTCTAAATTCTTTTAAGAAAGCAGTTTCCTGTATTTTCTTTGAGACTGCTTTTAAATAAGGTTTATAGCCTGACTCAAAATTCATTAAAAAGAAGAAAAAGAGAAAAGAAAAAAGGTGTTCTTTTAACAAGTTAGAGGACTAAAAGCCTCCAGAATAATACACAACTTATTGGTTTCTCTGATATAATTCACTAGACCACCTGCTGCCCAAGGACATCTGCTAAGCTACAGAGTTGAACTAACTTCCATCATGCAAAAGAGAGCTTGGACTGTGCACTTTCCTCCGGTGACTGCAAAATGGTTACCAAGTCGGGGGGAATTGGCATATGTGATCTGTTTCTACTGTGCTGCTTGACTAGATACTGATAATTCAGCAATCTGACAGGCTATGGCTTGGGAGAACAGCACAGTCATCTTAGATTATATCTTTTAGCCTAAAACAAAACAAGAGAAAATATAAGAAATTGTGACAGAAGTGAAAATAAAATAAGTAAAAGCATAAACGATATCACTCACCTAAAATGAAAGGCTTCTCATCTTTTCATTGTATTTAATTTGCGAAGCATGAGATGAGGAATCTTGAACTGACAAGTTGTTTCAGGATAGAAGTGGAAAAAATGAATTGAGAAGTTCAGAAACTTCTTTATTGTAGTATGAAATGGACTTAAAAAAAATAAAAAAGTAACAACAACTAAAACCTCACTTTATGCAATACTGGAACTGGGATTAGAATGATTTGATTAATCACTCTCAGGGTACCAGGGAGCCCTATTGGAACACTGTGTAGGGGAGTGCAAAAGCTGCAGCAGTATTATTCTAGCTGGTAAACGTAACTTTGAAATGACATGCTGTTCTTCATAACACAAGGGTCATTCATTTGTACTGAATGATCACTGCAGAAGGAGGAGACAGCAGGTGGCAATGGGAAATAATCAGTCAATTCCTTTAATCACTGGCTGCTGTGCATTAATTTTTGCATGCATATATATACATGGAAGTATTCATCACAGTATCTTCAGATATATGTATGCCTTTTTGTGTGCGTGCTTATTACCGTCATCTTGTGAAATCAGTCCTTTCATGAAATAATTGAAGGTTTCAGGTATTTTTGCCAACTGACTGGCATTACAGGTGTTTTGGATGATATGCCTGGTTCACTCGGTTGTATAAACAGACAGAAGGTGAATCCTGGCATTACCCATGTGCTTTCATGCTGTGGTTATGTGGGAAATAATGTCTCTAGCCTCTTCTTACTATTCAGGGAATTAATAAACAACAGCAGTGGTACAAAGCAGAAGATCGGTCATGCATTTTTCAGTCCTTTAGAAATTCCCTAGCTGTGGGACAACATGCCCTTTTGTTGACTCTCCTTCTGGGAACTTCCTTACGCTCAACATTTCTCTGAGTAAGTTGTCTCCTTTTAACATCTGTATTCCTTGTTGGTTATTTCTTTCAAGTTGCTCATTGGAGTGTGAAGGAGAGAGTGTTGTTCTTCGGGTGGAAGTCTCTTCTGTTTGGCTCCCATACACACCTAAATCACACTTATATCCAGAGGTATGTCAGGAAATTAGTGGGCTTATTCTCAGATTCAGATATTCAGGCCACCTTAGATTCAGAAAACCCAGGGAAAGCTGGTGTATGAGGGATGTGGGACTTCTGCTGTTATGGTATTGGCTGCAGTGGAGCAAGGTGCTAGAAACTGCCCCCAAAATAAATATGTTAGAGGTGGTGAGATTGATACAATCAAAAATCAACAAAACCAACACATTGTTTTCCTTCTAGGCATGCTGCAGGGTTTCAGGGCACATCTGAAATCTGAGGCTGGTCCTATGACTCAATCTCTTGTAAAAAAGGATGATATAAAATCGTAATACCAGGATGTCTCAGCAATATTCTGCAGTGACTCCGTTGTTGGTTCTGTTTTTCCCCTGTGACCTGGGTCTCCATCTAATGATCCTCACTGTTGGAGTTCACTCTGTCATTGCTTTCATTCCTGTGCTTCTGACACAGCCTTTCTTTGGCATGAAGTGGGGGTCATGAGTCCTAACACTAGCAAGTATTCTACTGTCTGATTATTACCAGAGGGGGAAATTCCTGCATGAATAACAGCAAAGCCCATTGGCAGCAGTTAAAGTGGACAGTGACTTCAGTGAGTTACACCACTGAGGGCACAAGCAGGAGGTCACCATGGTCACAGGTTAACTACAATAATATTTGCCTGAGGCATGTAGGCAGGACTAAAATTTTTTCCCTTGGCTTCCAAAGATCCCAACACTGGAGAAGCCCTGTGGAGAAGCTTGTGATGTCTAATTTGGTAGAAAAGGCCAAAACATCTAAAAGGGTGAGTGCCAGATTGTGAATATATGGATTGACAAGAATATAATATAAATTCATATAATAGGAAGAATTTACTTTCTCTTTGATACTGTATAGCCATATACAGATTCAGTTTCCACCCTCCTTCCCTTTCTCTCTGAACCCCTGTAATATCTGCTATGGTGTTTTTTAAAAACAGTTATTTTGTAAAATGAAAACAAAAAATCACTTTCTGAAATGGTTTCAGTGTTGAAAATAAGTGTTAGCTTGGTGAAGTGTATAGCTATGTAGTTTCAGGTATAAATAGTAGTATATTGTCTTAAAAATAAATGTAATAGAAATATTGTCTTGTGGTCTAAGAGAAACCAGGTGCAGGCATTTCCTATAATGTCTATCTATGATATCCGATCATTTTCTGAAATAACTGAAAATTTTTGTGATATCCATGACTGAAGCAGTCATTTCATGAAATGACTGAATGTTTTAGGCATTTTGTAAAATGATTAGTTTACTCTGTGGCTACAACTTTACTCTGTGGCTACGACATACATGCAGATTGATGGAGGAAGGAAGGATGATCTAGGGTCTCAGTCACTTGCTTAGTGCCTTTCTTCTCCCCATCCTCCCCAGCCTGCTTTGGTATTGGCAGCCAGGACTACTCTTCAGCATTGTGTTACACAGTGACTTTCTTTTCCTCCTTCCAAACCAAGCCATTGAATGATCCTATATTTTGACATTTCTATGTATAACAACTCTTGGATATTAGTTTACTGTGAGTGGTTTTTCATGGATCCCCGGATATAAGGGAAATTTGTGGATATAAGGGAAATTTGTTTAATTTATCAAGAATTATTTGCCACACTGAAGTTCTTTCACCTTAGCCTGGTTCTCATCCTGACACACCCTCTATTGCAAACTACAGCCAGGTTATACTAAGTTTGAAATACAGACTTAGATGTATTGATTTTTGCATGAATTTGAAATACAAACTCAATGCCTTTCTAGTCCAAATAACAGAAGTCATGATTCTACTTAATGTACTGCAGAAAGGAAGGGGGAACCACAGTTGGCAGCTTCTAGAATACTTAATGTATTCCAGGTAATCAATTTATGCTTCACTGGCTTTTTCCAGCCAGCTAATAAATGAAGGTGCCTGTTTGCAAACTTTTCTCTCAAGCTGATTAATTATCTCCACAATATTTACTTTATTCATGTAGTGACCATCTGAGGTTAAACAAATCCCTAAGCATTCAATGTACTTGTAGTCCATTAAAAAGATATCTAATATCCATCCATCCATCCATATACTTCTAAAATGCTCCAGTATTAATACTATCAATATGTGAGACTAGCAGTAATTAACTTTATATTTCAGGGTGATACTAAACTAACGAAAAAAAAAAAAAGCAACAGTAAAATGAAATTAGAAAAGATCAGTCATCTACCAACTAATAATCTGTATGCATTGTTACATTGTATCTGACTTCTGAGATATCTTAATTATCTGAAACTAGGTGTACGTAGGTTGCTCTGAAATTAATGCCTCCTTTTTATTTCCATGGAAATGACAAGAGATATAAAGAGAACAATAATACAGTTTGATGGAGCAAAACCTCAGCTACAAAACGCTATTTTTCAACATAGCCACAATTAGCTACGTATCTTCACCAGCAATGAATAAGTGTCTGCATGCCGTGCTTGTAAAGATCTTCGTAGCCTTCTGGAATCACAGAATCACAGAATTGTAGGGGTTGGAAGGGACCTCTAGAGATCATCGAGTCCAACCCCCTGCCAAAGCAGGTTCCCTACAGCCGGTCACACAGGTAGGCGTCCAGGCAGGTCTTGAATATCTCCAGAGAAGGAGACTCCACAACCCCCCTGGGCAGCCTGTTCCAGTGCTCCGTCACCCTCACCATAAAGAAATTCTTGCGCACATTCGTGCGGAACTTCCTATGCTCCAGCTTCGTCCCATTTCCCCTTGTCCTGTCCCCACGCACTACTGAAAAGAGTCCGGCCTCACCACTATGGCCCCCACACCTCAGGTATTTATAAACCTGGATCAAATCCCCTCTCAGCCTTCTTTTCTCAAGGCTAAACAGACCCAGTTCACTCAGTCGTTTCTCATAGGGGAGATGCTCCAGGCCCTTCACCATCTTTGTGGCCCTCCGCTGGACTCTTTCCAAGAGATCCCTGTCTTTTTTATACTGGGGAGCCCAGAACTGGACACAGTACTCCAGATGAGGCCTTACCAGGGCAGAGTAGAGGGGGAGGATCACCTCTCTTGACCTGCTGGCAACGTTCTTTTTTATACACCCCAGAATGCCATTGGCCTTTTTGGCCACGAGGGCATGTTACTGGCTCATGGCCAACCTGTCTTCCACCAGGACGCCCAGGTCCCTCTCTGCAGAGCTCCTCTCCAGCAGGTCTTCCCCCAGCCTGTACTGGTGCATGCAATTATTTCTTCCTAGGTGCAAGACTCTACACTTGCTTTTGTTAAACCGCATCCAGTTTCTTACTGCCCAGCTCTCCAGCCTGTCCAGGTCTTGCTGAATGGCAGCACAGCCTTCAGGCGTGTCAGCCAAACCCAACTTCGTATCATCAGCAAACTTGCTGAGCGTGGCCTCTATCCCCTCATCAAGGTCGTTGATGAAGATGTTGAACAAGACCAGGCCCAGCACAGACCCCTGGGGGACGCCACTAGTTACAGGCCTCCAGCCAGACACTGCACCGCCAATGACAACCCTCTGCACTCTGCCAGTCAGCCAGTTCTTGATCCACTTCACTGTCCATTCATCTATCCCATGCTTCCTCAGCTTTGTTATAAGGAGGTCATGGGGGACACAGTGGAATGTGGTTTGTTTTTCATGTTCATGTCACCACTGCTGAAATGCAACACCCACCACTTCACCATGCTAACATCCATTGTTTGGTCTCCAGAAACATCCAGCAAGAGTAAATGAGTGTTAATGGTCATCATTTTTTCCTCTTGGAGGGAGTCAATGGCACGCTTTGCTTCATATGCACTTCCATGCCAGATGCCATTCTGTCAGGCTGCACCTCTGCTGCCATCTGTCACATGGCAGCAGAATTTAATGCAATATCATCAGGAAGGTTCAACCTCTGCTTCCATACTGCTAAAATCTGTCTCTGTCATTGTGGGCCAACTTATAAAATAGAGGCATTACTTTCAGTGCGGCCCTTATACATAGTCTTCTGATATAATAATTTGTACTGATTTCAGTGAGAAATCTTGGAATACTTGGAAAATCTAAGTAAATTTCTGGATCCAAAATTTGGACCTTAAATTATTTTGAATAGGGACAATTTATCTTGTGTTCGCTATAATGTGGAGTATGGATCCATCTACTCATTGCAAGCTACTGATAATATCTGGTTTGATGATCACCCTTATTTCTTGTAAAGAGACATGGCTGCTGTAAAGTCTTAAGTGTCTTGGAAAGACTGTAACCAAACTGAAACATTCTTCCCAAAGCAAACAAACTAAAAAGACAGATCTGTTCAACCAAGCAAATATTTTTTTCTATATCCATTCATTTAAAATGAAATAAGAGATTACTGTTCATTTTGGCCAAAGGAGTCCATTGGTATTATTACTAGCAATGTTCTATCTATAGTTTATCTTTCTTAGTCATGATGCCTGAAGGAAATTTAAAGGACAAACTGTAGAATGGGACTTGAGGTCCTAAAAAGCCTTGGCCATTTTTTTGAAGGCTTCCACCATTAGTTTGACTGCTATGTTTTTTTTTTGTTTGTTTGTTTGTTTGTTTTTTTTTTTTGCTATAGTTTTGCTGTTTTTTAAATTTTTTTATTTTTTTTTGTCTGCATCTCTTGAAAGCCTTTCTTATGTGAATTATTTGTTAAAGCTTCTGCATTTCTGAAGTCTGAAAGAATCTTACAAATAGCATGTGCAAGCTTTAATAGATAGAGCTTAGTATGGCTCCAGAGGAAGAACATCCGAGTCTTGGTTTTATTTGAATATAGTTGATGTAGACAATCAAAGAATACATACCTTGTTCGGGTGTGCATAGATGCTCATACTAAACATACAAATATCACTGCAGTTTCAGGAATATGATATAGTCCTATATAAATTTATTTATCTTCTATGATTCATTTCAGCATGAGGGCCTTGTACTTGGAAAGGATGGTTCCAAGAGGAGAACTATAACCTCGTTAAGAAGGAGCAGAAGGCTGTTTGTACTAGTGTACTTGGATAAGATACACAGAGATGCAGGAAACACACTTAAGTAAGTAAAAATAGCCTGGGGGAAATGCTTGCATTCCTCTGTCTGTTAATACAGAGAGCTGACCTTAAATTAGGCAAGATACATCTGTTCTCCTTTCAGAACTCTTCACTGTATAGAAGTTCAGAGTCCTCCTATCTAACCTCCAGTGACTCTTTATGAACTCTACTAGACCACCTGCTATTATATTCAATTGAAAGGCTTTTGGGCTAATCTTGCCAATCAGGGATTCAAACTGCTGTAGACTGCGGAGATATCCTAGTATGCCTTAACTGCTTTATCAAAAGTTTGGAAGGATAAGTCTGTCCTGAATTATGATTTACTTAACTAATGGCTAACACATTCGTCTAAAGAGGCAGTTAAATCTTGGCTCAAATCATTGACAAAACTCACATCACTAGCTTTCCTGGAAGAAGTTGATTGTTATTATAACATTATTGAAATGGTCTTGGATAATTTATTTTATGTTAACAAGTCTTACTTTGGTGGCTTACGTATACATGATAGAAAGACAGTGATGGAGAATATGATTCTTCATGCTCATATAGCTATTAAAAGTCACGGTTCCACACTGCAGTAATGGTAACTTTCCAGGCAGCTCAGGGAATGGAGTCATGTATAAAATACACACTATGTGCTTTATGCAGCAATAAAAAAATAATTGTAATTTAAAATGCTCTAAGTTTTGGAATGTCTTTTCTAGATAATGATATGTTAATAGAAACTGCTACTGAGTACTCTCTCCTGGTGAAATCTAAAGATGACATTCAGGCCTCATTGAAATTAACAATAATATTCTCAGTGACCCAAGATTTGGCCTAAGATTTTGTACTATGAGATTTTTAGATGCTCAGCTCCACTCAATTTATGGCCTTCAGCCTCTGTCGTGAGCTGTCACAGCACTAGAATATGGTATAATCTCTAAAACATATTTTTTGTCTCTTTTAAGTGTGAGGAGTTTTTAATTTAAAGCAAAATATTTTCTTTTGAATTTGAAATAAAGGTCATTGATTTTTCTTCTGTTTGGCTTTGACAAAGAAAAATCAGTAGCAAATGTTGTCTACCATTAACTACATGGAAGGGCTAGTTGACCTCAGCTGAGCCACTGATGAAGGAGAGGCTAATGGGAAAAAAAATTGATCCCTTCATAATTTGTCAAGTGAAATGTGGTTAGCTAAAAATCTCATTATCGACCCTGTTCTTGGGAATAATAAAAAAAAATCTGTTAAGTCAATTTTATTAAGCTCTTCCTAGGTATAGCAGAAGTCTCAGTTGTCAGTCACTATGTAACCCAGTGTCGCTGGCATGTAGATGTCACACAAAGTGATTGGTGATGCTATTCTCAAGTTTCTTGCAAAGGAATAAGTAAATCAATTTTCTCAAAATAAAGAGATGTAATTTAATAGAGGGCATTAAGAACTGCTCTTCGAGAGAGGCCTGTGAATTAATTTGGGAACTCACATGTACTCTGGCCTCATTGGAAAGTACAATGGGCTTTTACTTTCTTTTTTTGTCATAAAACATTTATCATAGGTCTCATTAAAAAATCCTATTAAATTGTGTTTCTGTGAGTTGTGGCTCTCATGCACTTGAGAAAAGTGTGAAATGTCTTTCCAATTGAAGGCTTTTTGGTTTATATGTATAATACTTTCTTGCCTGGGGAAACAAATGATGTCTCTGTAGGGTGCCCAACTCAGTGTGGAAGCACAATCTCTGTTTAACTCTGGAGAGTGTGCCTTGGATATCAAATGCAAAAGACAAAACTTCTGTTGCTTGAGTTAAAGGACTAAGCCTCCAGCTATAGCAAAAAATACTCTCCATGGATCAAATGGAAACAAATAACAACTCTTGGATGGACAATTACATACAGAAATAAGGCAGAATAGGATGGTTGGAGGCCAAGTTCAAAGCTGGAACTCATGCAGATGTAGCCTGGCCCTATTGATTTTTTTTTTTTTTTTTTAAACTAGGTAATTAAAGTACAAACTAAAGTACTACACTTGGTTGTCCATGCTGTTATGTAGACCCTGGCCACCCATTTTTGTCTTGGACCATTTATTGATTTTGCTAACTAAATGGTCACAGTTCATTTTTCAGAACAGGTCAAGCAATATTTCCCTCATGGTATGAATTTTTCTATCGTCTTTTGGAAAGTAAGAGAATTTAGTGTCATGGAGATGGCTAGACTCTATCTGAAGGCCTCCAGGACTTGTTTCAGTTTTGTAGAGTACAAACATACACAGATTTTTAACACAAGTACATTAAAGTATGATTCAGAGCTAGGAGTTCCATCAGATCTGAATTTTCATTTTAACTCAGCTACATTCTGTTCTTGAACACATCATTCAACTCTCTTTATCAGTTGACTTCCTATGCAAAGTTTTGATAATTGGAACGAACATATTTTGTGAGTGATATGTATATACAGATATTTGAAATATATGCATGTGAAATGTGTATGTACATATGCATCTGTATACAGAGGTGTATGACCTTTGGAATATAATGTTGCTGTACATACATCCTTAGTGTAATTATTCCTTTCTGTATTTACTTATTGCAACCATATTCTCTGTTAAATAGAGATATACCCTCGGAGCATTTCCAAAAACCATTCACACATACCTTGGATAAACACCTCACGGGAAGTAATTCATTTTACAAGTTTAGTGTTTTATCCCTACCTTTGAAGAGGCCAACACATATGTTTTTATTAGCTGAAAATATTTGGTAAAAATTTCAGTTGAACATATGTGAATTTATGAACTGTTCAAGTTAGTAGCTTTAGAGATTTGATTTCTTTAACATTGATCGTCTGGACATTATGCCACATGGCTTTGTTTCTAGTTTTTATTTGTTTAAATTAAGTTGGAAATAATTGGAAGTTGCCATTGTGGTACAGGGAGTTTTGCAGTACTTTCATCGTGGTGAATTATGTCGTATATGTATTTCACAATTTTCCACGTTACTTGCATTGTGACAATATTTTTTTAAGGAACATAGAAGAAAATGCAACCTTGTTAATCTGAATCAGTGATTATTCAAAAGAATTTTCATAAATACCCTCCCCCCCCTTCCCCCCAACACACCATTTCTCTAATAAGTGAGATGAAGTCATGAGAACTCCTTCAGAAGAGATAGTTTCACTTGTTCTATTCACAAAGTGTCCTCCAATATTCCCTGAGGGGAATGATAAAGTTGCTTAAACTCTCTCAAATGTCAATAAAGGGGATCACACTTTTAAAACACAGCCTAGGGAAATACAACAGCACATAAATTCCTTTGGAAATTACTTGTCAGGTTCATTTGGAATGGTAAAAGCCAAAACATGCTTCCAGCTAATAATTATTTCAGAGTAGGAGAGATGTCTGAGCTCTGGGGAAAAACAAAAGATTTGAGTGCAAGTAGTGAATTTCTTTCTCAAATGCCTTGTAAAATAGGAAATCTGTTATTCCAGCTTTTGAAATCTGCTGCAGTACTGGTTGAAATCACAGGGGAATTGTTGAATTTCTAGGATGCTGAATTAAATTCATAGTCTTCTTACAGTCAGCAACAGAAAAATTTCATTTTCCAATGGCAAAGTTGTATGCTGTCTTATCACACTGCTTTAGTGTGGTATCTAGTCTGTTTAAGTATCGTATCTATGCAAATCCTATTAAGTACTAATGCTACATAATTACCAATATGCAAGACCTAGTGACCTGGTATTAAAAGCAAAACAAATTAAATACACTTCTGATCTGTGAGTAACAAAAGCAGCTAAATGCTTCCTTAGTGGGGACAGATTCTCTTTTGGGGCCTGACAACTATAACAGGCAGTCACAGAAATTTCACTGAGCTTTGACCTGGATTTGGGCAATGGGATTCATCAGTATAAAAACAAATCTCTGCATCTGAGCTATAGATTACCCTATCTTCTTTTTATAGGTGGGGAGAAAGCAGCTTGTTTTAGGATGCAGTTCATCTCATCCTAATGTAGATGTTTGAAAGAGATTCGATGAATTGTGTCCCCAAACTACCCATTTGTCTCCATTGACTGTAAATGGAGACCAGCTGAGATGGAGATGAATCCCCCTCTCTCTGTGTGAAAAAGTCAGCATCTGCTGTTTATACAATCTGCTCTTTGCATGAGTTATGGTATAGCCCAAGCAGACAGACTCTCCCCTTCTCTTAGTGCTTGTACAAAGTGCCTCTTAGAGCTCCCACAGTGTATATAGGGCAAACTAATGTAAATGGACAAATTTCCTCTGTCAAAATTGTGGTAATCTATGGTAAACAATGCTTGGATCACTCTGAAGTATTTGCAAACTTAAGTTCAGCTAAAAAGAAAAACAGTTTTTGAATAAGTAAAAATGTTTCAATTCTTACAGGAAGTTTTGCTTTTCCATTTAATGGCGACATTTCAGTTTGAAAGGTAGCAAACATTGCTGTTTTAAATATACTTAAAAAAAAAAAAAGAAAAAAAAGAGTAAAGCACCACCCCAAAACAGAGGTTACATTTTACTAGAGATATCATTTTTTGGATTATTGTAAAACATCACAGTCTTTATGACATTACATTTTATATGTCATGTTTTTTCATTTTATTTCACTCCTGAAGCAAGCAAGCAAGCAAACAAACAAACAAAAAAACAGGTCTTCTATTTCCTCTGTGCACAGTAATGTGTGTTGGACCCTAGCAGGTTGCTTTTTCCAAAGTTCATGCGCTTGTAAAAGCCTATGATGTGTTTTCTGTATCTCTGCATTTCAGCACTCGTGTGTCCTTTGCCTAGGGGCAGGTTTACATCAAAATTTCTTGAACTGCTGTAGCAAGTAACTACAGCCACAAACGTCTTTTAACATTACTGTCCTCAGAAGGCTGATGTAGAGCTGGGGCAAACCTACAGAAGTCAATGCGTTATTTGAACTTGAACTTGTGAAGCAATTTTGGGATATAAAGTATGGAAATTTGCAAATACCCACTTGGTTCAAGTGCAGACATTAAATAGCGGCGTATCCAGGACCGTTAACAAAGTCATATGTTGGTAACTGTTATTGCTTTCCACTCAGTGACAGAACTATTTAGCCTTTTCTGCTACTTATGCCAGGGCCTCTCCCTGAGCACATTATCGGCAGTCAGGGGAGTCCTCTTATCCTGGGGAGAGGGTGGGATCTTATCTGTTTGCCTTCTGTTCAGCAGCGCTCCATGGTGCATGCAATGACTCTAATGTATTCACTTAAGCAAACTTCCTAGGGAAAGCTGTATATCCTTGAAGTCTTCTTTTTTGCTTTTCCTTTTCTTTCTGGAAATGGATTCATTCTCTGGTGGGCTGGGAACAGCCACTGACTGCATTCCTGTGCTGTTGAAAAATGACTGTCAGATGTGTTTGCTGACATCTAATCGAGGCAGAGATGAGGGATTTCTTATAAACGGTAGTTCTGATACATGCTAGATTGCCTTGCTTGGTCAGTTGTCACCTCAGCTCTAAAGAATTTTAATTACCATAGCTGTTATGAACATATTCTCTTAGGGAAATATCATTTTCTTGTATTTGAATTAATTTGGGTTAGTGCAGTTTACCTTCTCCTTAGAGTTTCTTATCTCATTATTTGTAGCGATAACTATCCAAACTTTCTGAATTTGTGAGCAGATGCTACTGATGGGACTCCTTTTTGTGTGCTCATCATTGTCCTACCCAGAATGACACACACACACAGGTGGCTGTGGGCAACCAGACCTGCCTGTGGAGGCCAGATCCAGACTGAGGAGGGGGGCTGCTGGGCAGCTTGAAAAGGGAGGAACCTCTTAATGCATTATCATCACTTCTAGTCAAACACGAGCAGCCTCAGGGTGCCTGATTCATGCTGGGAATTTTGAAATGAAAGTTTCAGTAAAAATAAAGTGTAATCTCCTGTTTGCCTGAATTCCTACTGAAAACTTGAATTTGATTTCCAATTTCTCTTTGGGAAGTCTGAACATTTTTAAAAGTTACTCCAGTTTGTATCAAGTAGGAGTTATGTTCCTGGAGGTCATACATTCAGTTGTATCAGTGAAAAGCTATTGTAAGGGTATCATGATATAAGAGTTTGGATATTGTTCTAGCACTTCAAGCCATTTGGCAATAGTGTTTACCTGGATCTTGAATGAATGAAAACGTGCCTGATATGGGAACAAGATTTTTCTTTCTAAATGCCTTTCTCTCTTCTACAGCCGTCTCAGATCAGAGTTGCAGATAACTACCCTCAAAGGATGCTTTGCTAACAACTTCATGTGCTTTATCAGTGGAAGCTACAGTAGTTCTTTGGTTCTTTAGCCAGTGACAATAATGGACTGATTAATTTACCTTCTGTCATACTCTTTGTTATGCCTTCTATAATACTCCTATTAACATGATCAGTATTTTCATCTCAGGGGACAAATGAATTTCTGATATTTATGACTGTTTACACTGCATGGCTATTTTTTCAGATTACAGAGAACTGCATTTTCAGTTTATTCACCTTCTCATACCTTCAAATCTGTAAGCCATGTTCTATCAACCATAATACGTTTTATTCCTTGGAGTACATGCTCTGAATTTACAACAGTTTAGTAGAGAAAAGTCTTTTGAGACATTAGTTTTGTAATTCTGTTTATTCTACTTGAATTATGAGCCAAGTAATAAATCTCCATTATTTATCTGCACTGGTGGTTCCTAGCCAATTGTATAGGTTATTCTTGGAGGAAATTTTCTTCAACATTGTTCTTTCTAAGAGATATTCCAAAGTTTTTCCTTTCCCTCTTTTTAGGATTTATGTCATTTAAGAAGTTTTGTTCAACTTTTCAAGTCTACATATCCTTGTAATGTCTTCAAAGCTTTCTGAGTGCTTTTTTTCATGTTTAAGCAGTGTATATCTTCTCAAGACTGATAGAAATCTCACCAGAGTTTTGGCATTTCAACACTTGATCTTTCTGTAGAAGGGAAGAAGGCAATAAGCAGTGGTTTGCCAGTGAATAGTCACAGATAACAACATATCTTAATTTAAATATTTAGGATGTTATGCAGTTTTTGCATCAGTTTCCATCAACAAGATTAAGTTTGATCAGATGGCTGAAAGAATAATTTAACAGTCAAAGGGAAGAGCAGATGTGGGAATGGACCATTCAGGGGCAATTTTTTAAATGATTCCCAATCTCCCAATCATCTGTTTTTCCTGAAATCTGTGTAAGATCTAAGCAAGTGGCTCTGATAACTTCTGAGAGCTACTGAAGGATCAAAGAATCATAGAATGATGAGTTAAAGATTCATTCTGAAAGTGAAAGGAACATTTGCTGCAGGGATTCTCATGGCTTGGGCTGTATGGGCTGTTTTCATTAATGACCTTGAAAAATGGAAGAAGGAGTATAGCTGTAATATTTACAGACAGCAACGGACAACTCAAACCTGGATGGAGAACGTAAACTCTCAAGAAGAAAGATCTGAAATACTGAAAACAGTTAAAAAATGTTAAAAAGATTCAAAACTGTCTTGAAGGGTTGAGGATAAAATCTTGTAGAAAAAAGGGAGGCAATGCAGTAAGGAGAGGTGCAGAACACCACCCTGAGAAATAACAAATTACATACATGTAAGAAAGAGAGCACTCTTGGCAAAGTAGAATTTAAACAGATGCCATTGAATCACTAAATGAATGTGAGTGAGGAATCCCGTGCTGTGAAAAGTAAACCACATACTGGGGTATATGGCAGAAGTGCTGTAAGTTTTCCTCCTTCTGCTTTACTCAGCACTCATAAAACCTTGTCCTGTTCCCAGTTTTGGGTGATGCACTGTAACAGATGGGCCAACTGGAGGGAGTCCAACAGAGATAGGGAAGATAATCCAGAGATGTAGACAACATGACCTTTAAGGTGAGACTGCGGGAATTTGTTTTGCTTAGCCTGAAGATGAGAAGAATAAGGATGTTATGGTAACCTACTATGAAAGTCTGCCAAGGAAAGGAAAGGAATAATGGATTCCCTGTGTCCACAGACTTGAGATGAAATAACAGCTTAGAATGCAGCGTGGGTTATTTAGGTAAGACATTAGAGAAAAACATGTCACTGTAATGGTATAACAAGTGTCTGTCTGAAATAATTTAGATGTAGCAAATTCTGACTTTGGGCCAGTGCTGGATAAGACAAAATTCTCAGCCAGGGACATGTTCCTTTCTGGTAAAAATGATACCGAAGCAAATGAGGCATGAAGCACCTTGCTGTCCCAGAAGTCGCATACTGTGGAAATGAGACACAAAATAAAACATGAGCTAAAAATGTTGAAAAGCACTGGACCAGTTCACTGTGAGGTTCTTTTCAAAGCCCTCTTTTCCTGAGACATTAGAGCTTGTCTTTAAATAACTTTTTTTTGGAAGGGGTTTCAGAAAGTTCTACCTAAAATAAAATGAGGAACAACCGCAGTCACAGACAACACACACATTTGTGTTTTGGTTGCACCCTCCTCTTTTTGAAGAAAAAGAGGGCCTCAGCTAGAGCATTAGTTTCTTCCCTCATCTTCAGTTCACATAAACTAGTCTCTTCTATGCATTCTGGAAGCTTTTATTTTGCTAACCAAACCAAGATCTGATGACTAGATTCTGAGAATTCTAGTATTTTTCTTTCTGGAGTAAAATCACAGGTATGTTGTTTCTATGACTTGTATTTTTCTGAAATGGCAATTTAAGTCTTGGCTGAAAACCTGTGATTTTGCATAAAATTAAATACTGCTAGTTTAAGCTGCAGAATGAGAAATATAATCCACTTAATTTTGTAAGGAAAGCTAATTTAGCAAGAAAAGTTTACAGAGAATGTCAACTAATGTTATGTTATAGTTATTATGATGATATAAAACTTCTGTACTTGTTAATTTTCTATGGTTTTCTCTAAGAAAAATAACTTAATTGATCTTCTGTATGGTTGTGTTGCAGGAGTGCATAAACTACAACAAATATAGCAAAGGTTGCATATAGGAGGGCTGCTTCTAAAGTAAAGCCTCCTATTTTGTTATCATCACAGGCAGATGCTGGTGGTATGGCAGTAGAGGTTGAACCATTCCAATATTCCATTAGATTTTGTTGCCTTGCGACAGATGGCAGCAGAGGGACACTCTGACAGAATGGCAGCAGACATGGAATTGTGGATGAAGCAAAGGTGTGTCCTCTGTCACTGGTCACCTCTTTGTTTTTCACGTGTCTTAGCACAGTTTGTGTGAGAAACTGCTCCATATCTTGCTGAGCACAGAGATAAATTGTGTGGCCTTTAGTTCCCTGTGTAGTCCCTTATTCACTTTTCAAAATGGGGATTATATTTCCTTGTCTTCAGTCAGAGGGAACTTGACTAAACTGCCGCAACTTCTCAAATATAATGGACAGTGGCTTAACAACATCATCCACCAGTTCTCTCAGGACCTGCAGATACATCTTGTCAAGCCCAATGGACCTATTATTAGAATAATTAAGGCAACATATTAATAAAATAATAATAGAAAAATTAAGATAACACATTAATAGAATAATTATTTTTAAATAGATTTGCATATGGACAACATTGTCCACACAAAAACAGTGTCATAAAACTACTGATAGGAATGCAAAGAAATCCAGAACTGGTTCTGAAAATGGGCAAGAATCTGGCCAAGAAATGCTGGAGTAATGGTGCCTAATTAGCAGGTTAAATATTTTCTTTACATTCATATTTTCTTCTGCTTGCAAATGTCTCTCCGTTGCCCTATCCCTTTCCTGTTGCCCCAGACATGTCCTGGTTATATAAAGTTCGCATGAGAAAGAACTTCATTCTGTAGTCTTATAAATCAAATTGAATAAATTTTCCAATATTTTAATTAAATCGCCGGTAATCTGTTTGTAGTCACTCATATTGGTTTAACATGGGTCTGTAACTCTTCACCTTGCTCCTACATCTGTTTCAGCAATTTAGGGAGAACATCATCTTGTACTGTATGTGAAAGTCATTTCCTATAATTGGAATGAACTCTCTATTAAGGAATATTTGTTTGGAGAAGGAAGGAAAAAAGACATGATGGCTATTAGGTTGTTTCATGGTGTATTGATGGGGAGCCTCTTTTTTGCATGGTCATACTCAGAAAAGCTCTCACACATCCTAGGAAGACTCAGATTATACTCACTAAATTGCTCACTTTCTCCCAGTTAACATCAGATCTTTTTTCCCTGCGGACTCCGGTAGCAGTATTTATACAATTGAGAGTGGGTTTATCAGAAAACGCTACTGGTCCTTTTACCTTCCCAATGGGTTCCCTGAAATGTGGTGTTTCATGTCCTGTCCAAAACCCATAAGCTGTTAACTCCATTATATACTTGCTGCTTAGAAATTGAATTTTTGAGTGTTCTTACTGTGATGTACACTTTACTTTCATTAAGGTAGCAGGCTGAATGAACAAGTGAAATAGGCTTGTGCTAATATGGGCTGTATGGAGTTAGCTTTAATTGAAAAAGCTGTTACAGTCAGAGTGGTTTATATTACATTTTCAGATGGAAAAAGATCTCTTTTCTCTTCTCAACTGCTTTGCAGCTGTAAGCAAGAAAAAACCGTCTATCTAACAGACAAGTGATTATTAACTCACTTTAAAGAACTTCTCTAATAAATAATGTGTTTACAACTGGAAAATCTGAAGTCTTAACTTTTTTTCTTTCATTTTCCTATGTTGTCTTTTGAATGCTGTGGAGTGGTAGCACAAACTAGGCTGTAGCCTAGACTCCAGTTTCTGACTCCTTCTGTGCTATGTATTCCTATCGGTACAAGAACACTGTGCCAACTGCAGAACAGCAGAATTCACGATCCCCAAAACTATATGTTGGTGCAAATCCTGGCCAATTGAACAAAGAGAGGTAGCTGCTAACACTGCCGGCCAGAGATCGGATTCTTGTGCTAACTCTGACCCTGTAGACTTAAAGCTTATGATAAGATATCTAGGTTTGGCTACACTGGTTAAAAAATTGTGATGTTTTAATACAAATTAAATTTAAGATCAAGATGCAATAACTTGTATAAGAAGAAAAATACTTGCAGGCACAAGTCTGAATAATATGATCTCTTTTCCTGAAGAAGTTTGTTTATTTTATGCTCAGCCTGTTTCCCATTTTCTCATGCCAAGAATATAATGCAGTCTCCAGTAGCTTGATGACTTTTCCTGAACAGCCATCTCAGGACACGGATGACTTTGAGCATCTCTGGAATTTTAGCATAGGAGTTAGCTGGAATTTTTAAAACATTCATCAGTAAAACAGCTAACAATACCCTCATTGAAATGGTGGTAGTTGGTTTCAGACTTAGCATTCCTTTGGAAAACAAGGGAAATATTAAGTCCTCAGACCTGTAATTTCAGGTGTTCATCTTTGTGATGGTTCCACATTTTACCCTCTCATGTTTTCACAGCTATGGCAGTTAATCATAATACAGAACCAAGCTGAAACTCTTGTATAGCCATGTATAGCAGAGCATGGCTAATTCTGTGGCTGTAACTTTGCAGAGCATAACTCAGGCTGGGAACAGATGTGCTTTTCTCAGCCTAGCTCTGCTTATGAAACGATTACTGTGCATCAGTGCTGACTTGCTCTTATTTCCTAGCAGAACTGATTGTGCGAGCGCTTCTTCTCTCATTTCAGTTACACCAAGTCATATTAGCTTAAGAAATGGGAATAGATCATGACTAACCCAGTTTATTTAGATCAAAAAAGGGTTAAGGAATCACAAGAACTGCCTTGCTGGAGACTAGCACAGGAAGAGGGGCAGCAGGAAGACAAGTCTATTTCCAGAGTGTGCATCTACGTATGCCTTTTGAAAAATTTTACATGTGGTAATGGGAAAGCATCCTATCTGCCTTTCTTGGATAGAGAGCACACTGTCTACAACATAAACAGCGAAGCTGCACTGCAATTTAATCCATGCCTGAAGCCTGGGGAAAGGCAAAGTGTACCTGTCTTTCCAGTCATATGTTGTAGATGGTGCTTGTTGTACACTGCTGAGAAGTGAGCCATTTCATTTCAAGGTTTGAAGGCTTCAAGTTAATTATCAAGATTACTGAAACTAATCTAATTGACACAATTGAGACACTGAAAAGCTGTGTGTCAAAAGAGAAGAAAATTTTTAAACAGTGAGTGGGAAAAAATGGTTATTATAGCAAGTGAACTGTAAACTACGTATGAATAAAATGCCTACTCAAGCCAGGAAGAACAGCTAAAATTAACAACATAGGGCTTTTCTAGAGTCACAATTCTAATATCACTGGTAGAGCCAGAGTATCATCAATAGTTCTCTGTAGTACAAATATGCAGGAAGCTGTGCTTAAATGTAGATATTTATTTGGTAAACTTGGTGCAGTGAATTGTGGTGAATAGAGAAAGGCTGCAAACAATAAATTCTTCTTGTACTAGGGATGACTACTGAATACTGTATTTAAAGCACTACACTTCCTGAAACTCGAGTGCTTAGACCAACAACACATGATCCATTTCATGGGCTGTTTCGGATAACAAGAGTAATTTAAGTAATTCCAGACTACAGCTGTTTTTGGTTTTGTGGTTTGTTTGTTTTTTTCCCAATGAGTAGTAAATTTGCTGAAAAGTGGTATTTATGAGGGATTGAGATAAATCATCCGGCTATATAGAACTGGTTGATTACCTTTAGCTGAAAAGAATGGAGAAAGTTAAAACCGGTGAAGTACTTATCGTATGAATGTGGTGCAGCTGGGTACAAGGTCCAATATTATGTGCAAACGCAATTCATTTTAGGCATGAATTCTCTGTCTGTCCCTGAACTCTTCATCTCACTGCATTGGTAAGAGAATAAACTGGTCTAAATCAGTGGGGAGACTTGAGACAAGGTGAACTGATCTCCTTCACCACAAAGTATTTGATTAATTGGAGCAGCGTCTTCCAGGTAGGAATTTCAGACTGTCCTAAAGATTATTCCCATCAGCTACGACTGTGCTCAGACCAATCCCTATTCTCAAATGTGTTGATTAACATCCAGGGTAGAGAATGAGGCCATTCTAGAGACTTGCTGAGGTGACTCTTGTTGAAGAGCTGATTAAATTTTGCATTCAGTACAAAATGCTTTTTTTGGATGCAGAAATGGCCAAGCAGGACAGGATTTAGTGTACGGTTGAGATAATTAGGTGATATTTTCTATGGAGTTTAATGTAGGACTGTAGGCTGGGTGGCTGTGAGAGCTGGGTGTAAGAATAGAGGCTTGGGATGTCTCTCTCTGAAGATGTCATTGCAAGGACCTTGCAATAGAGTCTCCTATCACTATCCAGGCTATGACTGACTATCCTGTTAGAGAAGGATTTCCCCCTATGAGTGTCACTTTTTCTAAGAATTCCAAAGGTTGGGAATAGTTTTTAAATTCTGCTTGGGAGAGTCCGGCAATTGCATATTTATAAATGAATTAAATAGTAAAAAATAGCTAAAGAACTGTAGGTAAAGTATTTTGGTGTTAATCAGATGGATTTTCTTTCCTTCTGCTAACTTCACGTGCTTCCCAATAAACAAAGAAACAATTGCAAAACCCCCAATGAAATGAAATCCCAAATTTACAAGATTTTTATTTTAAATATGCTCTCGTTCCTCAACTCCCGTTCCTGTATCTGCAGTTTGTGCTCTTGGTTGATAAGTAAGTCCTCCATGCTATCAGAACTGTTCATTATCTGAGCTTCAATAGAAGGAGCTATTCATGCACATTCTGAACACATTATCATTACACTTTTTGTTCTTTTTATATGCATTGTCCTTCTTTCCATTAAAGAGTGAGTAGCCAAACCCACATTGCTCTTTCAGAAGATCAAAGGGGCTGCTGCCCACCTAACGATAGGCCAGACAGGATTGCTCCATTATGACTGGATAGATATTCCCCAGGAAGCCTTCTACTCACAAGCCAAGTATTCATAAACATCGTATTCCTCTAGCCCTTGTGCCTTAACGCATCCCATCTGAATAATGGTAAGTGCAGCACTTGAGAAAATATCCTACTGGTGTGACCCATTCAGCTGTGTGTTAGTTCTACTCATCTAGTGTATCATATTTAACAATGTACTACTGTATAGTATAATACAATTTTGATTATTGATATTCAGTTACGTCTTAATTAAGTTGAGAAGAATGTGTTCTGTGGGGTATGTGAGAAAAGAGAAACTGAGGCTTATATGTGCCTTTCAAAAAATGGACAGGCTCAAACTAACTTCTGTGGCGATGTGGTTTAGCCCGAAGAAGCAGCTCAGCTATACACTTCAGGACAATGGATTTGTGTTGCTTCATATGATCACCTTCCCCTCTACCTCACCCCATGAAGAAGATAAGCTCTTGTCCTAAAATAACGTAGGTCAGAACCAAAGTCAGATTTCCCTCAAAATATTTATTTTCTCCCATGTTTTGTTTATTATGCAGTTGTAACCAGGATGCTGCTGAATAGGTAGTGAGAAGGCATCTCATGGTTTATATAATTAACTACACAGCCCCACTATTACCTGCACACAGTACTCCTCCTACTGTTTGTTGTACTATAAGGAAGAATTTCTTTCTTTTCTGCTCTTTGTATTCCAGACTTAGACATATATCTGTGCCTGAAGTTATCTGTGCATAGTTTCCTACTTACATTTATGCCCATTAAAGCCAATGAGAAGCTTCAACAATAGTGAGTATAATCTATAATCAGCATGTAAAGTTTGTTGTGTGTCCTGGGATCTTTGGATAAAAGGCTCTCTATATGCCTCATCATTATTAGTTTTTCTTGCATCATTTCTCAAGATAAATACATGGTGGTTGTTTAGCACAATGTACTGGAAACTTCTGACTTGCAAATTAATCAGAAAGATAGAACCATATAAAAACATTTTATGCATCTAGCATTTATGATTTAATTTTTGCTCTTGAGAAACAGTCAAAAAGGGAAGTAGCAATACATATATACAAGTTAAAAGAACACATGTAATGAATTAAAATCATTGCATTCGGTTAGACACCAGTTGTCACTATGGAGCAGTGACTGTGATGGGGAATTAAATTAAACAAACACAGCTAACAAAAAAGCTGCTATCATATTGATAAAAATAAAAGAACAGGGCCTTACAGAATGTGAAGGCAGATTCAACCATAAAAAATATTGTAGAAATCTAATTCTAGTACTTTTCATGGAGCTGAGCATGTAATGTCTGCTCACGCGGAAAGCTACCCTTGAGGAGGAAAACCAGGAGGAGGTACTTTATGTTTATGTATTGAGTTGTCTACGTGGGTGAAAACTGAAGAAGTTGTGAGATTGATTAAACTTAAGTTGTGGCTGGGAATTATCCACAGATCAGAAAGGAAGGCTGATGATTCAGAGTCCTTCTGCTAGCAGATATGATATTTTACATAATTATTATACATTCCAATTTACTTGGATGTGTCACATTGTAATCTGTTACATTGTCATGCAACGCTATGCCATTTTCAGGAGGTCTGCATGAGATAGTGTGTAAAGAAATGTAAAGATAAGAAACACCATTGTAGGGGATAGGAGTTTAGGCTCTGTGAAATAAAGTGCTTTTTGCTTTCTATCATCTGTTTGCGGTATTCTTCTCTTTGTCTCCCTGTGAACAAAGCCTGAATAATGTGAGTAACATTTTTTCTTCCCTCAAGTCCTGCCCCTCTCATCCATCACAGAGTTTCTCTGCCCTTTTGTTAGCCTTTGTTCCTGACCATAGAAGGTGGGTAGCTTGGGCAGCTCCTGGTGAGGAAAAGCTGTTCCTGGAACCTAACAAGTGCTAGGAAAAAAAAAGAAAGAAAGACTATAAGGTGTCTTCTTGTATGATGCTAATCACTACCTTTGTGTCTGATCTCTTCATGGCCATCTCTCTGCATCAGGCAAAGAGCATACGCTGTCCCTGTGCAGAGGAATTTGCTCTGCCTTTTGGGTCTGACTAAGATCCTAACACAAAGCGGAAGCAACTCTCCTGGGAAACTCTCAGAAGCTATATGGGCAGAATGCAGAGCATATCTTTACACAGCACAGCCTTTCCTATGTTGGGTAAGTCTGGGAATACTTACTGTCAGCTCTCATAGCTGAAGACTGGAATTAGCACACCAACTCCGCACAAATACTGTGGGTCTGACCTTCCATTCACTGCTCGGTTTCTGCTGTTGCTTCCTTTCCTCTCAGTGCTTTAATTTTTCATAAATGTCCTTATTGCTGGGGTCACTGGAGAGTCTCATAATTATGCAGACTGTTTTTTAAACAAATGTTGGCCCTTAACTCTAAGCAATGCCCTCGAGGAGTTGGGTTTGTCGATATAAATCATTAGAACTTGGTGGGGTTGAAAGTTCAGGAAATAGTCAGAAAATCTTTTGTGAGTGTGATTCTAAGAGAAGGTTTTTGCCTGCAAATTTTTACAAATAAGAAAAGATGAAAGTTAGCCAAGAGATAAGTGTTATTGGTTAGCCTCCTTTCAAGCAGGCTCACCGCACACCTTCCCAAACCCCCTTCTCTGAGGCAGAGGCTCAATAGTTAGCCTCATTAAGATACTCCAGAGCTATGTGTCTGTTGCACTAATTCATGGCGCAGTGTCTATGACCTTCTCCTACCACTCCTTGGCACCATATTTTCTACAAACAGCAGGTCACAGAAAAGGAGAAACTGTGGTGTTACTTGTATGTGTATGTGCGTGTTGTAGTCACGCATATGGTATTTGCATAAAATTGAGTTGCAGAACCTAGAAGTGCTGTTCACAGTTCTCTTTTTGAAGCTGGGAAACTCATATGACAAGTACACTGTGCAGGGATTGCCCTACCAAAGAGAGTCTCTGCCATTGTTCTTCCATGCAACAAATAGTAAAATCAAGTGAGTGAAAAGGGAAGAATTAGTTTAGAGAATGACTGGACATAAAGATAAGACGTTGCTTACACTTTCACTAGATCACTTTTTTTGTGTGTGTGGATTTTATCTCCTTGACTGACCTAAATAAAAGATATGGAAACTCAACCACTTAAAATTATTTAGGCAGCCTAGCAGGGGTTTTCTGGAGCCATTTAAATTTTTTCAAAACTTCTATAAATTCAAAGGTGTCAGAATATACTTGTGATTATCTGGATCTCTATAAATTCACGGAATGTATAATGAATCTTCCAAGGAATTGCTCTGAATTAACTTCAAAGTTTTGAAAGCAAAACATTTATTTTAACCTCGCAATCCAGGCAGCTGCCTAGTAAATAGAGAGAATATTCTTTATAACACTTCTTGTCTTAAAATAACTGCCTCACATGAGGAATGATGATCCTTCAGCACGCATACAAGCAAGTTCGATAACTAGTTTTAAGTTGACCCTTAATTGTAAGGTGACTAGAATTAAGAGGGTGATTTCACGCAGAAGTATCTTCCCATAACTGCCTATTCAAAATTCTTCACCCTTGACACAGAGGAAGTCCCTATAGATGAAAATCGTATTTAAAACTCCATTCTTTATTTTTGCATGGACTGCTAATGAAGTAGGGGTAATGTGAACAGAATGGCAGTGGTAGCATTTGAATATGCTTGTTGCTGGAGTGAGAGCAGCAAGTGCACTTTTTATAGCCAACCAAAGATACGTCAGCTGGTAGGAATAGAAACAGTTTATATTCCTTAGATTAAAAAATATTCTGTTAAAAATGCTCCTGAAATAAAGGAAAGTTCTCAGTGGCAGAATTCTAGTTAAAAGTTGATTAATCTTTTCTTAAGAGAAGTATCTAATATACAGGAGATGAATCACCATGTGCAGGTGCCGGGCTCTGAAGACTTCTATCTAGACATTATTCTTTGTCTGCATTGGGTTAGGCAAAGCTTTGGCAACAGTTACTGCTACTTTTAACCCAAGTAATGAAAGTGGCTGATGACAAACTGGAAAGAGGAGGCAGTGCAGAAGATGTTTTGTTGCAGGTAACGTGAAAAGACCAGAAAAATAAATAAATAAAATCCTAGAGATCATTAATTACCATTCAGGAAAACATTCAAGAAGAGTTAATAGGTTTTCAGCTTCCTGAAGATGTAAAGCTTACTAAGCCTGGGAAACTCAACATTACTAAGAGATTTAAATACTGAAGTCCTTGCAGAATTCTGGAAACAAATCTAGAAATTGAATCAAACTTTAGGTCTGATTCTCACACTACAAATTTTTTATCACATTTCTAGTGTGAACTTGCAGTATATGTAATCCCACACTGTTCCCACTAAATACCGGAGTGGTACCAAATAGCTTTTTAAATACTTCATTTTCCTATTCCCCAATTAATATGCTGGCTTGAATCTGTGGATGGAATCAGTAGCTATGAAGAGAACATTAACGCTCTCAAGACCTCAAACCTATTCACTAAATTACAGTTGTCTTTCCTTATTTCATTTAAAAAAAAATAAATCAAATCAAAGAGCATACAGAAAAAAATGGTTACAGATTCCAAAAGTTTTCATAATTTTCTTTCAATAATTTAAAATTCAAAATTACACAGGATAATGTATCAGTTCTGTACCACACCAACCAATTCCTAGTTCATGCAGCCTTAGAGAACACAAAGAGATAATGGAACTTAAGGTAGAAATAAACACAGTTCTGCACTGATTTATTACCTTCTATTTTTAACCCAGTTTCTTAAGAAATCAATGTTTATGTGATCATGCTGTGTGTGTGTGTAAGTATTAAATTGGGCTTACTGGCCAATTTCAACTGCATTTGTGTGGAAAGAAATCTCAAAGATATTAAAGATGAGCGTAATCTCTTGTAACTTTGGGAAGCTGAAAATGTAGATATGCACATTTGAACTCAGTGCTCTGGGCTCCTTTCATAAGCAGCAGAGAGAAATGGTCACCATGTAGTGTTATTTTACGTAATCTATTTTAGACATTTATTTTTGGTTTCTATAGAATATCTAGTCCTTTCCATTGGCCGTAAAGAGAAATGAGGTTGATGATGAGCTCAGGCATGGATATCTAGATCAAATTTAACCTTACCTTCCTGAAAAATTGATGTGAATAAGAAGATGGTGCCCCTTCTGTTAGAAGGAGTGTAATATGGCATCAGCTCTTATCAGTCAGGGAAGCAGACATGAGGAAAACATCCAGCTGGAGTTTAAGGAATCTACATGAGGGTGATACAGACGATTGAAAATTCTGAAAAGTAAACTTCTATACACAGGCATTGGTTGTGTACAGTGGGGATTGTATGAATGTGTCAAAAATATTGAGGCTTTTACTGTGGGTAAATTAATGTGATGCATAATAAGAGCTGAGCTTACGCTGCACTCCTTCAGCTAGTGGCACGTCATGGTTTAAAACTAAACGCTATTGTGGGGATTAAATGGATCTGAATATCAAAACAGTTGATCAAAGAGAGACAAAATTTTCTGAACTGCATTTTCTCTTGAACTCATCAGACCACCTCACTTTCTTGCAGTCCTGCTTACTTCTCATTCTCAGCCCTTGAGTATCAGGCTTCATTACCACTGACGACCTGTGGACTATCTATCTGCGTGTGTTTTAAGTAGACCGTTAACTGTTAAGATAAAGTAAATTCTTCCGTTATAATATACTTGTTTGTGCCATTCCTGAAATGATCAAAACACAAATTAATGTCTTACCGACTTGGACTTTGCTCCAAGATATTATACTGTTGCAAAATCCAGAGAAGTAGGAGATTGTGTGGAAGAGAAACTGAGCTTTCCCTCTAATAAAAGTGTCTTGCAGTTATTTATACAAATATGTAGGCAATACAGTTTTACAGGAAGATGCAGAAATAGTCTTGGTACTACTTTTACATTTTTTTTTTCAGTTGTACCTGAAATATTCTTTCTCTAAGGCATTTGACTAAACCTCAGGACATTTTCACTCAAAAGCATATATTACATGGTAGTAATAAGGGGGCATATACGCTCAGTTAAACTCTGGCTTGCTGAAATTGAACAGTGAAGTAGCTTGTAGGAAGGAATTCATGAGAGATATTGTTTTTTGTTGGGATCGCTCCAAAATACAACCTTTTGCAGAAAGACTAATATCATTTATTCATTATCTAGGCTATAATGTGAAATAGGTGCTAGAGAAGTTTGCAGATAATCAAGGTTCATAGAATAACAAAGTAACAGGGAGTAATCCTTAAGTGTTTCAAAGGTAAAACCAGATGGATTTCTGAAAAATATGTTTTTCCCCAGCTGTTTGAAGAAGTCATTTAGCTTAGGTGAGTGACAGCTGGGAGAAAGATTTGCATTCCCTGAATGTGCTTTATTTTCGTAGACCTGCATAGAACTGTATTAAGCCAATGATTACAATCAAAGCTAATGACTTTTGGACTTTATGTGATTATCTATAAGAGTCAAGAAGGAGATTTTACCCTGCTGCCAAGATTTTACTTTAACTTTTTTCTTTCTTTTCTTTTCATTTCATTTATTTATTTATTTGCTTATTTTCCCTCAGAAGTATCAGAAGTAAGCAGCAGCTGCCTTCTGGATAGGTCACTGATCTGATACAGAGAATTCTCACAGGGGTCTGAGCGGTTTCTTTTCTCACATACTTACAGTTATATTTGTTTTAAGACGTGGTTGAGAAAGAACTTTCTCACAGATTATACTGGAAGAGTCTTTTGTTTATTTTCTGTCAGCTGCAGACATACATGTAGCTGCCACATAGTTTTCTTCACGTGGACCTTGGATGTTTCCTGCTCCTCACTGCCATGTCTCTTTCAGAATTTTGAAATATTTGTTACAGTTAAAAATGTTGGCTCCTGAGTTGTAATATAGCATCCTGTGATAGACTTGAAGTTAGATTAGATGACATAATTCTTTACTTTGGCTTTTATATCTGTAAAGTATAGACTCTCCAGAATGACTGCGTATTGGGAGTGGATAAATTTCATCAAAATTTAGCAGGGAACAGTGGTTAACCAGATCTTGTGGTCTGTAGGAAAGCACCCAAACTCTTCAAAATTTTGATATTAAACGAGGCGGACTGAATTGTACCAAGTGTTGTAAACGAAGGAATTTCTTTTGACTTTAGAGATTGTTTGGCCAGGTCCCACATCTTAAAACCACACAATGCTATTGCATTATCTCAGTCTTCAAAACAGGTAAATTTTTTTCCATGAAGCAATTTTTGTTCCTCATTGCAATTTCTGCTAGAGACCTAGGGTGAAAGAGAAAAGCAATTAGGAAAACTTACTCGATGTCACCTGAAGATCTTGTTCTTTGTTTCTGTTGCAGTTTGCTATTTCAAAATTAATTACCAGATTCAAAAATCCAATAAGGGTGTGCTATGTACTTCTCGTAACACGTTGGGATCTTTCCTTTGGTGATCCATTTCATTCAATATACACTATAATCTTCAGAGGCTCTTTGTTTTTTGGCTGAGGTTTTTGGTTTTTTAATTTTTCAATAAAAAGCTCTAGATTTTAACCACACATCTCCAAAATATTACTGGAGTCATTTTCCATGTGAATAAATTATCTTTTCTCTCTCACTGAACCTCAAATCAGAATTTATCTGCTTGTGCAGTTTCTTGCTCTTTGTTTCAGTGACCCTCTTTCACCTATCGTACTCACCATAATTATTTGACTTATCTGCCAGTGAGAACTCATCTTCTTTTTCTCAACCATAATTACTTCATTGAACATTAAAGTGAAAAGGCCGCTTTCCTCTTGTTGTTCATCTCTTCCAGATGTCAAGTTATTTACAAAGCCTTTGAATTAGTAATGTTGTGATGAGAACTTTGGCAAATTATATGTGAAAGAATTAGGCCCATTATAATCTTGAATTCTCATTTGTCCTGAAACATCTTTTTCTTCTCAGTTTCCTAAACACTGCAGTGGTGGTTTATTACTGTTTCAAAGTGCCTATGACATTCAGCTTAATGTTAGCAGGAGATGTGACCCAACCAATGTTACATATTTCTGACAAGCTACTAGAATTTCAAGTGGAGTTCTTGTTCTTGGTGGTTATTTATTTATTTATTTATTTTAAGGGATGATAAATAGCCTGAATACGGATGTAAATCCTATCACTTTTAACAGGACGTAAGTATTTCATTTATTTCAATATAAAACAAAAACAGATTACTTGAAAATATTTCTCATGAAGTCTCTGGAATTTATATGGTTTAATCAGTTTTATAAATTTATCGTTATCTTGTAAAGCAAAGGCCTGAAATATGGTCTTATATCTGTTAATTCTGGATGTTTGTTATTAATAGAAAGAAGCTGACATCTCCAATATGAAGCAGATCTTGGGTGAGCCACAAGAATCTCAGAAGTTTATTCATATTGACTTTAAAGGAAGCCTAGGGTAAGAACTATCCGACTTACTCAAGTCTGTTGTATGGCTTTATCCAGGTGGGATGAGGTTCAGCCTATGTGTATGACATAATGTATGCTCTTGCCTGGACACTTTCATGCTTCTGTTGTTGATTTATTAAAAGATGATTTTCTTAAATGATTTCACCTCCTTCCCTCCCCCTACTTACCCCAGTTATCTCCTTATGCCTAACATGACCAAGTAGCTACAGGACCTGATGTACTATAGAAATGGATCCTCTGACCTCTATATTCCCAGCTGGTTATCATTTACACCATGTTTTCCTGCTTTTCCACATGGGTATATAACTGCTTAAATTCATTCTTTATTTACAATATATCTTGAGTTATGACAAAGTTCCAGGAATTTTCCTTGGAAAACATAATCAACTAATATGACTAGTCATATTGAGGACAAAAAGAAATACTTGTTCAGTGTTTATTTATTTATTTATTTATTTATTGTCTTATTAATATGTAATTCAACTAGAACCAGATAATTCCTTGCGACATGAGAAGATTCTAATAGGCCTTACTCATACACAATGAGTCTTATACTGTGGATCTTATACTTAGAATGCTATAAGAAATCTGGCATAGAAGATCTGCTCTGAAAGCAATGCCTCCTATTTTATTATACTGGCCCACAGCGTCAGAAGCGAGTGTTGGAGCTATGGCAGTAAAGGTTGAACCTTCCCACCAGTATTCCATTTCATTTTGTGACTGTGTAACAAATGGTAGCAGAGGGACAGTCTGACAAAATGGTAACGTGGTGCTTATGAAGCAGAAGTATGTCACCAAATTCCTCCACGCAGAAAGAAATGACACCCACTGACATTCATTGATGCATTTGGGGAAACCAGACTGTGGATGTGAGCACAGTGAGGCAGTGAGTGGTGTATTTCAGCAGTGGTGGCAGTGGGTCACATTCACTGTTGCAGATTTTTACAAGCGTGTCATGCAGGCTCTTGTTCACTGATGATGAAAAAGCACAGCTAATCGTGGCGAATATGTTGAAGAATAATGTTTTGTAGCTGACAATTTGCTCCATCAAATAGCGTTATTGTGCTCTTTGTTGTGCTGTCCGTTGAAATAAATATGAGGCATTACTTTTGGAGGGAAGTAAGTACGCTCACTTAATTCTTTGAAATCAAATAAGGTAATGTGCTTGGCCATAAAATGTGATGTATCTGTCCCTGGCAATACTTTGATGACATAAGAACTCACCACTCTGAGATCCAGCACAAATTTGGAAAAAAGCTATATATTGATCTTGATCATTAGTATGATTGATGTTGTTTTCTTTAGACATGCAGTTATAAAATCACAGTGAGTTAAATAACTGTGGTTAATATTCTTGGTAGGTCAGAAGCAGCACTTAAGCTTTGGAATTTTGGAAGTATTTTGCAGCAATTCTCATATCTATTCTTCTTCACCACACGAGTGGGAATACATGGTCCCTTAAAATGGATGGTCTTTATACAGGAATACTTCCTTTCTAAAATGATGTTATAATGTACAGTTATATTCTGTGGTGAACTATATTCATCATTCCTGGTCAACTGTATAGGATGTGTTAGAATAAGCAGAGAATGATTCTGAAAGCTCTAAATAAATCTTTACAGGGGAAACAAAATGAACATTAAGCACGAGACTTGTTAAATAGCAAGTCTTTAACAGGCAGCACTGGAATTAATTTTTTAGGGCCTGAGTTCTTTTACTGATCTAGTGGGTAGCAACCCTGCCCACAGCAGGGGGTTGGAGCTTGATGATCTTTAATGTCTCTTTCAGCTGAAGTCATTCTATGATTCTATGATGGAAGGTCAAGCTAAAAGAGCAAGCCAGCAACACGCATTGCTTGGTGTATTATGCAATATTTTCTCCATTTTGGTCTGATCTTCAGAGGAACATGCTAAGCCATTGCCACTTATTTAGACTTTCACAATTTTCCTTCCATCTGTCCCCCTACTGTTTTTACACCAAGGTATCCATTCTGTGATGCTCCTTGGAGCAATGTTCCTCCGTTGTTCCGATGTTCCATCACAGCCACAGCACACACTAGGATGTGTCGAACCAGAAGAAAAACATCAGGCAGCACAGATGCTGCATTCTCCCGACACGCCTGGAATGTTACACAGTAATGAGAGACTTGGAAAGTTCTTTCCATATATCAGGTTTCAGAACTAAAGCACATGGCCTTTTTTTTTTTTTTTCATTTTATTTTTTCCTTTTCCCCCTAGTAGCTAGCTGCATTATGCAATCATTTGTTTCAAGGAAATCAATTGTTGCAATCAGCCTGGATTTTCTTTGTTCTGAGTATGTATTTTTTTTTCGTGACAGGGGATTTATACATATGTAAAGGGTGCCATGTCTTATAGTAGAACTAGGATGTATCAAATCATGGAATGCTTTTCCTTGAAATTTAGACCTAAATCTTCCATAGCTTAGTACCAAACAAAATACCACCTTTTTTTTTTTTTTTTTTAACCATAAAATATCCATCATTCATAAAATAGATAGCTATTCTGTTGCAAAACCAGTATATCCTAATTCATTAAATATATATATATATATATGTATATGTATAAATATAAATTTCTCCTGATTGAGACTTTGAGGCTCCCTTACTGCTGTATTAATACAGGAAAGAGTCACACTGCCATGCTGAACAGAACACAAAGTTCCACATAGACGTTTTCCCCTACTCAGCTATTTAATAATAAGTCTCAAATCCAGTTCTAAACTCTGAAAAAAATTATTAGGATATATTTCTCTTTTTCCGTGGCTAACTTATTGTGTTAAATAAACATAATTTAATCTTGGAAGGACTGTAGTCAAGTGAAAAGATTTAACCTCTAAGTAGTACTGATTTCATACATTATAATAAAAGTTTAAGAGTAAACAGTAAGCTTTTATGCCAGAGAAAGAAAATTGGTGGGCCTGTGGTATGGACTTGGAATTGACACTCGGGATTTTTAATCTACAGTTCACATCCTGTTTAATTTATATATTTGCAGTGTTTGACTGCCTTGCCACCACCAAGGGTCAGTAACATTATACTTATACTCAAAAATGGAAAAGAGAACATTCTTAACTTGCAGACTGATTGCTTTCATTAGGTTTAATTAGTTTCCTTAGCACTTGTAAAGAGAATTGTAGCTGGCGTTTAACTGGTTGGGTAGCTTATACCAACAGTGTAAGAGGACTGTAAACAAAAAAGGTGCTGCAGCTGCTTAAAATGGAAATATTTAATTCCCTTGTGATAATAGAATAAAGCTCAGCATGTTAACAATTTTTTTTTTTTTTTTTTTAAGACAAAAAAAAAAAAAGAAAAAAAGAAAAAAAGAAACAGAGTACCTTTCCTGGAATACTTTTTCCATCTTCCTTACGCGACTCCAGGATGCTTAGGGCTGTAAGACTAAAAAGATGAAGCAGTCAGGTGTTTTCAGGTAGAGTTTTGGTAGGGAAATAATTTATACCCTTTGAACATACAAGCTTTTATGACCTATCCATGCCTGATTATACAGTTATGGGACTTCAATATGTTTTCCTGAAATACCTGAGGCTGAAGTCCATGTTTATGTATCTAAAAATATACACAAAGTGTGAGGATGAAGATATGTATATAGATAGACTTGCACAGTGTCACAGAGCAGTATTATGACTAAGAATAATATTACAGTTCTAAGGAATATGGGCCTGACAAAGAGTAGAGACAGGACCCTGAGCTTCAGAACAACAGAACAGAGCAGGCAGCAGTTTAAAGATATCTTTCTGAGAGCACACGAGCTCTCCATTCCCCAGCATAAGAAATCAAACAAAGGAAGCAGGAAACCAGCATGGCTGAGTAAGGATTTGCTGGTCAAACTGGGGGGAAAAAAAAAGGAGAGGTATGGGCAGTAGAAGCAGGGACACATGGCCTGGAAAGAATAGGGATGGATGCCATCCGGATATGTGGAGATGGGATCAGGAATGCCAAAGTGCAGGTGGATCTGAATGTGGTAAGGGATGTGAAAAATAACATGAAGGGATTCCATGGGTACACTGGTCAAAAGAGACAGGCATAGGACAGTGTACCCTCTCTGATAAATGAGAATGGAGAACTCACTTCAACAGACATGGAAAGGGCTGAGGCACACAATTTGTTTTCTTCTGTCTTCACTGGCAGTCAAGCTTCCCATTCCTTTCATATCCCTGAACCTTTAGGCAGGGGTTGGGGGATCAAAGTCCTTTCCACTATAAGAAGAGAGCAAAGGGAGAAGGCCTCTTGAGGCTGAGTATGTACAAGTTTATGGGCCAGAAAACATGCATCCCTGGGTCCTAAAGGAACTGGCTGATGTGGCTATAGTATTTGAATAGTCGCTGCTGATGTCTCTGCTGACTGGAAAAAGGGAAATATCACTCCCATTTTTACAGAATGGAAGACTCAGACAACTTGAAGCCTGTGAGCCTCACACCTATGCCTGGGCAGATAATGGAGCAGATCCTCCTGGAAACTGTTGAGGCACATGTGAAGTGAGGATGTGATTTGAGACAGCCAGTAGGGCTTCACCAAGGGCAGACTGTCATTGATCCATCTGGTGGCCTTCTACAATGGAGTGACAGTATCAATGGACAAAGGGAAGGCAACTGATGTCATCTACCTGAACATGTTCAAGATCCTTGAAATAATCCCACAGCACATCCTTATCACTACATTGGATTTGAAGGCTGGACTATTTAGTGGATATGGAGTTGTTTGGATGTAGGCTGTGGTTGTAGACTGTGACTCTATGTCCAAGTCCAGGCTGGTCATGAATAGTATCCCCCAGAGGTCTGTCTTGAGACTGGTGCTCTTCAACATCATTATCAATGATACAGAGGGTGGGATTGAGTGCACCCTCACCAAGCTGAGTGGTGTTCAGGAAGGTGTTCAGGGTCAGATTGGAGGGGGCCCTGGGCACCCTGATCTAGTGGATAACATCCTTGCCCAAGGCAAGGGGGTTGGAGCCATTCTATGATAGTAAAAATAACTCTGAAGGTTAAAACCATATAATGTACAATTCAAAATTATGTTTCTTTATATTTCAAAGGAGTACTGACTTTTCTTCCCTTTTCTATTTTCCTAACGGCATCGGATTAAAAATAATTCTGAGTAGTCAGTGAAAAGATAGAGCCTACCCAGGCATTAGAAATTTATTTATTTATTTATTACTGTCTTTTTGGCTGAATCTGAGCTACAAAACATAATGGAGAATTAAGAAGTGAAAACTGCCAGTCAGCATGTCCTTACCTTGAGTCCAGGGGAACACTGGGTGCAAAGTATTATTTTAAATCAGGTTGACTAGCCCGGTGCTGAAACCTTTGAAAACATAAGCTATTATTCTTATCTTAGAGCTGGCCTCAGCTGCAGCTATTAATTCTGCCCAAGTCAGAAGTAACTTAAGCTTGCTATGATCTGATATTTTCTGAAATGTTTGAAATTAGCCTGATGATTAAGAGAAAGGACTCTGAACAGAAAAAAAAAAGTACTTGCAGCTGGTCTGGAGAACATCTTATACCTTCATCCTTTTAAATTATTTCTTTATGTCAATATTAATTGCATTTTGGTGGAGACCACTGTGGAATCTTCCACTACTGCTGTGGATGATTTACTTTTTTGTACATGCATGAAAATAGCACTGTCTGGCATAATTTTACAAACAAGAATTATAAACACAGGGAAAAAGAACAGGTCATTTTATACCAATTTTATCTGCTCATTTAGGGAGATGAAAACATGAAGTAGGTGCTATATCCATTAAAATCTTACACTGTTGTCTCACTCATTTGGGGAAAAAAATACAAGATCGTTTACTGAGCTGACTCCTTTGGGAGAAAAACAGATGTGGAATACAAATTTTTAACACCTAAGTGAGGCAGCTTATGAATCGTGTCAAAGTTTGCTCAAAGCCCTCAAAACAAATGGAGTACGTTTCCATGCAATTCACATAATAACTCAGGCTCTGATTCAACATAGCTTTTAAAAATTCTGGTTCCTCATCTGTTTGAAATTTGTGCTGTATACTGTACTTCTGTGGGGTCTTTTCCCAGATTTTACTTCCCTTGTCATTTATACATATATTTATGGATAAACAGCTAGCTTTCTTTAAGCGTGTTACAGTTTCTGTGGGAAAGTTTTGGTGTTGAAATATGTGATGGCAAAAGGCTGTGAGAGCATTAGATTTTTGTTGCCTTGCACTAACATCCTGTCTTACCCTTGTCTTGGAAGGATAGTCACTCATAGTGAGGGACTAATGTCTAATACTTTATTCTAAGTTGTTGAATTTTGTCTTGTTTACCAGGGTAGTGAATTATGTTAGCAAAGAGCGTTGTTTTTTCATGGTAATTTTGTGACCCGCATGTTTCCATTAGGCACAGAACACTGAAATACAGGAAAATGTCAAAAAGCCAACTTTATGTTTGTGAGCTTAATTTCAGAGACTGTGGTCATATCAAAGATACCAAATATAGGCATATTTGTTTTTATTTTTAACCTCCTTTCTACTTCTGCTTTAGAATTGTAAATGATAAGTTTTTGACTGTAAATCTGAAAAATTCCCAAGGTATTAATAAAACCTCCCCCCACCCTCACACATGCTTGACAGTAATAAAATATAACAAAAGCTGACCTTGCATAAAAAGGGAATCTTTTCAAATTTTAAAATAGCATAATAAATCCCAGTCACTGCCAGTTACAGACTGGCCAATCATCACCTCGTTTCCAAGCTATGCTCTTCCCAGTTGTCTGAGTGCAGAAGCACATAACCGTAACTGTGGCCATCATCACTGCATAGCAATGGAGATGAGGAATTCAGATTTCAAACTCTTCCATCCATAAAACAAAGCCATGAATGCTTCATCCTACCTTGTGAAAAATGGCAAAGATGATAGCTATTTACTGTAGTCTCTGTTTCCTCCAGACAAGTCTGGGGAAGAAGACAAGCTGTGGGTGCTCCATCCCTGGAGGTGGTCAAGGTCAGGTTAGGTGGGGCCCTGGACTGCCTGATCTAGTGCCTGATGTAGTGACTGGCAACCCTACCCATGGCAGAGAGCCTGGAACTAAATAATCTTTGAGGTCTCTTCCAACCCAAGCCATTCTATGATTCTATGATTCTGTGATTCTGTGAAAAATGTTTCACAGGGCTGACACTGAAGAAAGAATCAGATGCCTGCTGGAATACGTGTGAAGGCAAAACCCCCTACTGGTCACGCAGGTCCAGGCAGTCAAGCCACACTGAACTATTTTTGAGGAAACAGAATATTATCCATTTATGAATTCCAGATGGGAAAGGACAGCTGTCGCATTTTATGACATCATTCTCCTTGACACTGGGAGACAGAAGGGAAAAACTGAGAGTCACATGTAAAGCATGCCAACAATTATGACAACACTGGGTAAAAAAATGTAGGGAACTTGGGCAAAATGCTCTACATAATGGCTTTGACAAATAAAGTAAAATGCATACTAAAATGAATGAGTAGTAACAGTAGGGTGAGTTTAGAAGCCAGCCTGCAAATTTTCTGTTATGCTTTATGCCTTAAGTACAGAAAAAAAATGTCAGGAATTCTTGGTTTACAGGCAGGTTTTATGTGACAAGAACTTTATTTTTGATGTTCAAGATCGTAAAAAGCCAGAAGGCTGCTTTATCCCAAATCTATAAACTTCAAGAACTTTATCTAACCTTCAATTATATTAATTTGTTGTTTAATATATTATTTTGTGTGTGTGTGTGTGCGTGTGTGTTTGTGTGCGTCTTTTTCTTTTTGATTTTATAAACCTACTGAAGAAAAAGCCTTAGAACTGAAGGAAGGGAGACATTTTCACAGGCACATAGGGATTATGAGAGCTCCTTCCCTCTTAATGGTAAGAGCTAAAAGAATTTGGACAAAGAATTTGGTACTGCAATAGTCTCCTATATTAAAAATGAAACAGGATTTTATGTGTCATCTTTATCCAAACCTAAAGTGTTCTGAAGATCACTGGCATAGCAGAATGTAGGAAAGATTAATATTTCTTGCAGTTCAATTATGAGTACCATAAAATGTTCTAATTACCTGGGAAAGTCTCTGAATAGCAGAGAATTCTTGGATAACATGGCATTTTATAGTTGTATTTTAGTGTCCAATTCCCAAAGACAAGACTGGTGCAAGCAATGACTCAAAGGTAACCACATTTCTATTGAATAAGAAATGAAAAAAAGATAAAGAGAAGAGAAAACTTGGAGAAGATTACACTGCGGAATGAATTTTCAGTTTGGCACTAAACTTATGTGAGTGGCAGAACTTTAGAGATAAAACAGTATATGAAGGTACCATCTGCAGGAACTGAGAGGTTGGCGGATGCCTCTTCTTGATCTACAGGTATCAGAAATGAGGCTGAGAGCCTTCTCTGTTGAATTTTAAGGAATATTTCCCTTCTGCAGCCACAGATGAATGGTCTCTTGAAAATGCTGTATTGAAGGGAACCACATCAGAATTTCTGGCAAAATCCCCAAACTCTTTCTTTTGTGCCTTCTCAAGTCTTCCTGTTACCTTTTGACTAGCTCTCTCCATAGATACGCTTTTTAAAGGGCATCCATTTTTAGACAAACTCAGAGATAAACTACTGAAGCATTTATTGGAAAGTACACAGAAATGTTCTAAAGAGCCTATAGTATTATTTTAAAACAGAATGCAGAACTTGTGTATTTCTACACTAACATGTAAAATCTATCAGTACCTCCATCAAAACAGTTAAGGAGAATCTCCTTAGCTGGAGCACATCCAGGTTGCATATCTCATAGTTTCTTACAAAGACTCTAATCCTATCCAGACATCACTCTCTCTTACAAACTCTTTAAAACTCTTGGTAAAGCTCCCTTGTTGGTCACCCTGCCATTGACCTCTCTGTACGATTCATAACACTAGTCAACAGAGCCGCTCTATATTGAGGTTCTCACCAATCGGTGCTTCTTGTTTTTCTCTTAAGTCTGCTATTGACATGGCACTAGGTTATGAGATCTCATCTCAAGGCTACGATGGATGTCACCAGACATGACTGTGCTGAACTGCTTTTAATACATTATCAAAACAGCTGTACTGTTGGTAGCAGTGGTGCCCCAGCTTAGCTCAGCACATAGATACTGCCTTTTGGAAGTTAATTATGTCAAAATCTTATCAAATTCTAGCACTGAAAATATGTCGATGAGTTATTGTAATGTCACAAATCACTGAAGACAAGTCATTTTAATTAGTAGCATGATATGTAAATACACTGACTGATATATCTGTGCTCTTGTCACATGAGACACCCAGGACAGTACCAGAGCATTGGAGAGGGAAGGGCATTACTATAATCAGAAGAAATATTATTTCTTTCTTCTTTAGGAATGATTCGTATGATACTTATGTTATGATCATGGTATCTCCATGCTTCACAGTTCTGATATCAGACTCCTGAGACAGATTTCCCCTTTGTTTCTGCTACTTGTAACGGATGGAGGTGGCACGAGGGCAGCTACCACTGTTTCTGGCAGTTACCTGATTGTCCTCTTTTTGCTGTAATGCTGTGGTCCTGCTGTAATAACCATGATTCTCTTACGTGCCCCCTTAGATGACTCAAGATCATCTGAGCCTGCCTATTTGTCTGATTTGATCTTGTTATGGAGAGCATAATTGAGTGTTACCTATTTTACACTTTACAATATGTTTGTGAGACAAGGAGTGATTCGGAGATCTCTTGTTAAGATGAGAATGTCCATACTTAATGTAACTGCCCAAAGGGAACGCTGCTGTGCAATGTCATTATTTCTTGTACATCACTGACTTGCTTCTCTCCTTTGTGCAAGTACTGAGACGGACATTTTATGTCACTGCATGACTTCAAATCTCTTAAAGTGGACACCTATCTGAGATCTTTATGATCCTCCTCTTCCCGGCTATGAAGACAAAAACTCATTTCATGGTTAAGGTTTGCAGCTTCTCTTCTCATCCCAGGAAAACATCTATAACATTCTGTTCCAGGACACATAAACACTGCTTAGCAATATCCTGGGCCTTAGCTGATCAGAAGATACACCTTGCAAGATCGAATTTCCATCATATGTAAATGCTAAAATTCTCCTCGCAATTTTCCCTATCCTGGTAGGTTTGTGCTTCAGCTACTGTTCCTGCCCATGGACAAGGAATAGGAGAATGGAATTTAATGCCGTTCTGTTCAGATTAAAGATGAAGCAAGGCTCTTCACCAGCTTCCAATGTCAACAGATTCTTCTAGTTCTTCATGACTCAGCATACGCCAGAGTTCCAATGTTCCAGTTTATACAATCTCTCTCAGATATAAGACATTTTCCTTTTAGACTCTGTCTTTTCTAGGATGTAAAAAATTATGACAAATTGATACTTGTACCCTCCCAGGGGTACACTGAATGAAAGGAAGGACTAATAGAGCTACAGGCCTTCCTAATATACACTGAGACCTAAAACAGATGCACACTATTAAGTATATAAAAATTTTGTTGCTGAGTGTGAAAGCTATTTACTGATAGACCTTCCAAGCAAATGATATTGAGTATTGAAGCAGGCTATGAGGGTTATGGGTAAGCCCTGAAATCTAGGGCATACCTAGCAGCACCCTAGAGACTGCCTGCTACGGGAGGAAATTAATAAACATGAGAGAGTTTGTACATGAAGGGCAGCTCCTCTTAGAGGACTCAGACCACATTATTTGGAAATCACAATTAAAAAATATTTTCATACAGGACCTGCCTTTTCCTTGGGCCATCTGGAATCCGTCAGATTCTTCTGAGATTAAACACGTACCCTTCAGAAGGCAGCTTGCATCAGGTTTCCTGGAGTAACAGACAGAGAGTATAAACACAGTTCTGATTTGGCTTCTAAGAACATCCTGGTTAATGCATTCCTGTGAGGATGAGGGTGAGGATCTGCCATTTCAGGTTATGACTCACTTATTCATGTTATGAGTCTTGGCACATCAGAAGCCAGCTAATTACATTCTTGTTGATTTGGTAGCAGGACCATGGTTACCTGAAAAGTGTCGGATTATTTGCCATTGTCTTCTGTTACGAGATTGCCAGAGGCAGAAGCTAACTTCTTATACATTCCATCTCTTTCCTTTTCCTCCATATTCTCAGAAAGAATGTGTTATCATCTTTTAAAACACTTCATTTCTGAGGCAGAATTGTCTACTTCATTCTCACCTGGCTCAGGTTGCCATTGCTGGTCTCATAGTCCTACTTCAGCTTTACTTTACCATTATGTTGCACAGATTTCTAGTATTCCTCCAACTCATTAGGCAGCAATCTACTTCTGTTTGTGTAGATTTTAGGAAAGGTTGCAAAAATTGCAATTGCATATGACTGCTGTCTACACAAAGATAAGTACACAGGCATCCTCTGGAGAGAGGTTTTTTTCTAGGGTAGTGACATCAAATTACAAATGTGAAAGGCTATCAAAGTAAAATTGTGAAAGATCTTTGTTCTGTTTGTCCAATGAAAATTCTGAAGAGAAGCTCTGTGAATGAGGGAAATTTGGCTCTTGCTGAGAGTCTGATTTACAACTCTTCAGATAGGATGCATCCAGATGACATCTACACTGAATGAGGGAGTTATCAGAAGGGCACTGTGAGGGCTGGGGGCCTCAAACATATTGTTTCCTGGTTGGAGAGAACACTCCCCCTCCTATTACCTTGACAGGCATTCCAAGAGATTGACAGTGTGGACAACAAAAGACAAAACAAAGAAATGCAGCTTACATCAATTGGTGGTCCTTACAGATAGTTTGCTTTCTGTGGCTGCTTTGTGGCTACCCTTAAGTCTGGCAGTGAGAGTTCCCTTGGCAGCTATCGACCTGAAAAGGCAAGACCAGCTCTGGATTGGCTGAAGCCTGATTGGAAGCTGTTTGATATGAGTAGAAATAAAAATTGCTACCCTCTGGTAGCAATTTTGTGAATCCTGGACTATATGCCCCTGCCTTGCCTCTTGGTTAGAACAAGAAGTTCTAGATTCCAGGTTGCTATCTGTTTAATTCTAGAAGATTTGGGCTGATACAGATATTGTTTTCTTTGGTCCTGCCAGTGTATCTAACCAAGTCCACATTCTTTGCATTTTTCTATTTTTAAGTCCACAACTCAATGCTGATCAAAGAGTATGTAGTGAGAGGGCCTTATGATTTTGATAACATTTTCTATAGCCAAAGTTGTATGGCTAACGGGGTTTGGATCTTTTAGGAGTCTACAATCAGTCTTTCAGGAGTCTTTGAACAAGTCTACTATCAGCGAGTCTTGTGCACTCCATTTTCCCCAATTTACAAGTGACTGGAGTCAGCACAAATGTCACAGGTGCCAAGTTAAAGAAGTACGTTTATCATTACTTACCTTTAAAGCAATGAGATAACAATGGTACAAAGGCTCTTATATTAACTTTTTAATAACTCTTTTTAGTTTTTTTGCTTTTGATTAACTGAAGGTAGATTGTGGAGAGCAGTGAAAATAAAGTCACAGTTCAGTTTTTCATATCTTTCTCATCTTTCTTCAGATTTTGCTGTGGACAAGTATCTTGCACTAATATAACATCCACAGGATCTATATCTCTATGTGCATAACTTGCTTACTGAAACAATGAATTCTCCTTGAGCAGAAAATTTGTGTAACGTTTGCATGGTCAATTACTTTCAGTATTATTAGAACAAAAATGTCTTAGTCGTGCAGGATATTTGTCATCACTGAAAAATGCACTGCTTTTTCATGTCATCATGTTTTTCCTAGCCATTTTGTCTAGAAATAAAAAGGAAAAAAAAAAAACCTGCCAAATTATCAAATTATATTCCAGCTCATTCCTTAAGTTCTCCTTTTTTTTTTTTTTTTTTTTTTTTTTGAGAAAGGCAGTATTTGTGACACAAGGCATATAGTACTGCTGTGGGAGATTCATCCTCAGAAGAACATCGCCATTCTGGATGGACTCATCTGGAAATCAAGGTTTGGAGAAGGATCCCTGTTGTCTAAGATCTGTGTGTCTGTGTCCTCCTTCCCACCAAATTCCGCTTTTGGCCTGCTTGTTGTATCCGAGTCCTCACTCAGACAGACAATGAGACACCAGAGTCATTGCTCAGGCCTAAGACTGGGTGCCGAAGGAACTGGTAGCTGACACTTGGTTCAGCAGCTGAAGACCATTTGAGTATGCACTGAAACGATGAGTCTATGATCTTACTCTATCATGAGCAGCCCAAGACCCCCTTGAGCTCTCCTGTGTGGCATCTGGCTGCACAACAGGATCTTCCCTTGAATGTGGATGACTGTTGAGGTTACATACGCTGCAGAAATCCATTACACCTTGATGGCAAGGGACACCTTGCAGATACCGACCTTCACTAAGCTTATATTTTAGATTGATTATGCATATATAATCCTTATACTTAAACTGTTGGCCAAGTCTGGGACTAGAAGTGAATTCAGTTGCACCTAGGTTCCTTACCTCTGTGATTCAAGGAGTTTAGAAAGGAAGGGCGTCCACTCTGGACCTCATGGCTCAATGAAAGAGTCTCTCCAATGAGTGCTTTTACCCCTGCCCTCTATACAGTAAATAATCAAGTGTACCTTGCCATCTAGATCTTGTTAAGTCCATATTTGTGATTAAATTTTGTTAAATCACTGTATCAAAGATATATTTCTGCTTCTCTCTTGTGAGTGAAGTGTATAGTTTCCATTTGTGACAATCTGTCAGGAAAAGTGCTTTATTCCTGTGGCTAGGCTGTTTCTGGTATTGTGCTCTAAAGGGCTCTGGTTTCTATCAAATCTAGATTAAACTGCTATAGGAAGTCTGCAGGTTCACCATCCTACCTGCACCCTACCATCATGTCTATGATGAATGCTAGGTGGAGTACTAAAAAAAAGACAAAAACAAAAACAAAATAAACCCCACAAAAACACTCAGAAACTTTTAAAAATGTGCATTAGGTAGCATGGGCTGGGATGAGTTTGCAGAAGCTGGAATACAAAGATTTCTTGACAGAAATAGATGATAAAAACAAGAGGAATATGAAACCTAGAAAGTCTTTTATTAACAAAGAGGGCATCCACTCCATTGATTCTTCATTTATTTTACACTAAAGCAAGTCTAGTTAGACTTTATTAAGAAAACTAAACAGAAGTTTATCTACAAGTGGAGTCAGACTTACTATAAAGGTTGGATTCTGAGACTCTGTATCTCAGTTGAGAGTCTCTAAGACTATTAGCCAGATAATGTTTTATTAAGAAAAGGCTAGAATTTCTTTTTCTCTATAAATAATTTATATATTTAACATGCATTTTTATCACTTGCAGTCTCTTGTTTCTAACTTGTACTATTACTACCCTTGGACACTTTGTTTAAACTTGAATACCTTAACTTTTACCTTAATCTTACCTTGAATCTCTCATATGTTTCGCTGTGAAGCTTGTCTAGGAATGAAATATGAACCACAAACAAGGTGCCTTGCCCCCACAAAGTGTTTTGGTCAGTATAAGCATGTATCCCAAAGGAAATCCTTAAAGTGGGTGCTGGTATTTAGCAGAGTGAGGTTATCTCCCACGGTCCAAAAGGTACATAGACTAAGATGAGGTGCAAAACTACACTTGAGACTGGAAGTAGTAAGAATAGGCCTATGAACTAGAGGTTAGGTGTGAAGTCTAGGTGTTCAGAAAGCCAAGCCCAGTGACTACAGGCTGCTGTACTGCACATTCCACTGCTTTTGTTTATCCAATCACATGGTGGTCTGTTAGTTATCAGCTTTTTATCATGTATCTTTTATTCTGCATCTACTGATTAGGTAATTATTTAAATATAGAAACATTTGACACTCAAAGCTAACCACTGTTGACTTCCTCTATTCGATTCATACTCTAGACCATGCAAAATTCAACTCTGTATTTGAAAGTTTCTCAGCTAATTCTTTCTTCTTTGTAAGACACATTTTCTCTGGCTGATATACGTGAGATCCCAGTCTTTCTTGCTGAGTAGCTGGCTTACTCATATATGCAAAAAAGTAATTTTTCAGATGGTGTGAGTACAGCTCAGCTATCTGTTAGTTATAGCACACTTAGATTGTAGCAAAGACAGCTAAACTTTTTCCTTTTCAAACCTGCATAGTACTACCTCATTTGCGCACAAGATTTAGGCATCCAAATCTATTGAAATATGATGGGATTAAGAAGCATGATGTCTTCAGACTCCTTTGAAAATCCAGGCCATAACTGAGTGATAAGCTTTGTATGACTGGGAACGTGGCTTTCAAAGATAGCATGCAGATTTTCTTTTTTTTTGTGCACTGTTATAAGTGGGCTTATCTTTCAAAGACACTGAGAACTGATTAGCCACATACAAAAGTTAATGCAACTCCCAGCCTATTATTATAAATATGATTATTATTCTAGTGCTTTTATTCCACATCACATTGTTCTAACCATTGTATAAGCGCATACAGTGACAGATCCCTCCCCAGACAGCTTATAACGTAAGTAGCTCTGTCTGTGCAAATATGAATATGTGTTACTTATGTATGAAGTTTACAAATGTAATTTTGTATATTGAAATGATTAACAATTTTTATAGAGCTACTGAGGAAATGTTTTAAACCAATATCCTGGTCTCTCTATGAAAGAAAACTGAACCAAAACAAATTTGTATGCAGAGTATTGGTTGGCCCATTGTTATAAATAATGCAAACTTCTTCAGTATGAATATACTGTACATAGAACGCTCATTTTTTATCTGTTCTTCTCAGGCTAGTTATCACAAATGCATAAAATGTAAACACGATATATTATAATTTGGTTAGGATGAATGGTGAAGATTTTATGTCCTATTAGTTTTTTAATGCAATGCTTCTTTTGAAGTTGATTTAGGCAGTGTTCCGTGATCCATGTTAGGTGCCTGCAAGAGGGAAAATGAGTGGATGTCCAGAATAACAGTGCAAGTCTTCGTATAATGCTGATGCCATTCTGTTTTTGAGCCACAGATGGAACAGAATGATTAATTACATCACAATAATTCCTCAGGCAACAAATTATAAGGCTGGACTGGCTTGAACTATATTAGTTACACCTGGAGCTAGATTTTGAAAGACCTCAATGTTTAGAGTAATTTCAGTGCAGGCTTCACATTCCTATTCATTTCTTAACTCTTAGATTTCATCACTGGCCATAACATACACTCAGTTCTCTGGTTTCATACAGTACTCTTTCCACACTACTGGAGCACAGTTGGATTTTTGTAGTACTTTATTTCCCTGAACTGCAGGCCTATCAAAGAGGGAGACTGAGAGAAATATGGCTACACTGAGTGCTCTAATTCAGAGTTAGGAAAAGGGAAATGGATTCTTCTCCTAATTTCTACTCAGTTCAAGAAAGACTCTTATTTTTGCAGCTCTACTACATGTGGCTTTACACTATGCCAAAAGCTTTACAGACTCATTTAAAACCCTTACTAACCTGCGTAATGGCATTTTCATCCCATAAATGAAATACCAGATTTCATCCTTTTCTTGCAACCCTGTCATCATGTACCTTCAGCTGAATGGGAGACAGATTTAGAAATTTACATAACCAAATCCTACTGTCAGGAGATGGCTTTTCCTGAATACACAGAGAACTGCAGATGCACACAAGTGAGATGTACACTAAAAGAGCAATGAAAGAGAAATACTGACATAGGAAGCTTTACATGACATAGATTTAACATATGCTCTAAAGGGCAAGGGTGGATTTTATTTCTGGATACGGAGTAAATGTTTTCAGCTTTGTTCTCAGTTTTCATCTACAAAAGTAAATTAAAGATCTTCTGTATTTCAGATGGGTAGTCCAAGGAGAAGTGTTTTAATGTATGCAAATAGACGGTCACACGTTTATAGTAGGAGATTAGAATGGAAATGGGAAGTTTCCCATCACTGATGCAGAATGAGGTGATAAGTTTGTGTGAGCTAGAGAAGTGCTCAAGATTGTATATGCCTAAAAGGTAGGAAAGCTGCAAAAGCTTTTGTGCCTTTAAGGTGTTGCTCACTAAATCTGCAATTGAGTTTCTATAATGGGATAGAGACCATGTAGCTGTTGCTTCCTGATATAAATACTGAGAGAGTTTCTGTTGATTTGTAGTATCCTCCCATTTTTTTACTTAGTAGGATGAGACAACCTTATTAGAATGTTCTGCATAGAAAAAGAAAACAAAAATCTCACCAGAAGTGTACAGCTTCTTCCCTCACATCTTGCAGGATATCATATTTAAATGTATCCCAAGGTAATGCATGTAGCCTGGACAGCATCTTCCAGCTCAGCAAAACTGCAAAGATTTGTACATATTTTGATATTGCCAAGAGTTCTCCTGTACATTCTCACTTTCTATTTCACATGTATCAGGGACAAAACTTTCAGATATTGTCACTCATGTTAAACGTTGTCCTATCATATTTAACTTATGCCACCAGAGGTCCTATTTAAATCATTGTATATACTCTAAGAAAATAGATACTGATATGAGAAAGCTGATAAGAACCAAGCTGTTAGGGAAAAGGTCTTAAAATAATCATGAACTGCATGTTAATGGATGAGCAGTATACGCAGATATGTTTCTGCAGCTCTACCTCTATGCATTCACTAGAAGATTAACTGCTGTTAGCAGAAGAGCAGAATTTAATTGGTCTAATTGTGTAACACAGAATACCAAATCCTCTGTGTGCACTCTGCTGGAATTGAGACTAAAGCTGCCATTGAATTGAACCGGGCCAGCATTTCAACTGTTATACTTAAAAACTTTTTTTTGTTAATGGATATAAATTGGTCACTTCTGACATCAGTTGGCACAGAGGGTCCTGCTTGGTTAAAATGTAAATTCTAGTGAGTGGAATAATAATAGAAATGAGACCTTTGTCTCTTGAAATTAAAGTGCTTGTAAAGCTGAAGCTGCCAGCTTTGTATATTACAGCCTGAGGAGATAATATACTGAATCATTCATTTCCTTTTTGCTATTCTTTTTGCTTTCTTCAAAAGCACGTTCTGTTTCAAGTAATTTCAGTCCAATAATGAATATAACACTGACTGACTCACTGTCACACAAGATCTGCTTTTGGATATACGTTATCAGGCTCTGTTACTATGCAGTCAGAATGCTGAGAAAAATGGGACAAATAACATATCACATGATGATTTTATGCTTCTTCTTGATGCTTTTAAATTATTTGGCCTTTGTTGGATGAGAAGTCCACCAGCCTATGCTGGGATTACTCTAAGTTTATCTTTTCTCCCTCACTACCTAAAGAGAGCAGCTTTTTAATTCTAAGGCTACACAAGAAGAACTAGATTTTTGTTCAAATCATTTTTTGCAGTGATAGGGGTCTGCCTTGGCTTCATTACGATATTTTCATTAAAAATTTGCATGACAGAGTGGAAGGTATGCTTGTGAAATGTTCAGATGACATAGTGTTTTTGGCATGTTACAGGGCAGGCCTGAAAATGAATATGGTACAGGCAAACTGGGACATAGTACACAAAAATATTGGATATTAGGAAAAATTTCTTCTTAGAGAGAGTGATGAGGCACTGGAACAGGTTGCCCAGGGAGGTGGTGGAGTCATTGTGCTTCGGAGTGTTCAATAAATGTGGTGATGTGGTACTGAGGGACATGGTCAGTGGGCATGGTGGGGGTTGGATGATGTTGGACTAGATGACCTTTGTGGTCTTCTCTAACGTTAATGATTCTATGGTTCTGTGAACATGGATCTTGTGTAATAAATGCAAAAGTGCTACACATTGAAATAATCAGCTGTATAATCAGTTGTATGCTGACTGGGAAGTTGTGCTTCTTGATAGCAAATCTGCAAGAAAGGAAAAAGGATTGAGGATTGATTCATGTTAGAAATGTGTGGCATAATTCTTTACTCAAACCTGTTAAGGTCAGATAAAATTTTGTGTCCAGTTTGAAAACTTAATGTTCAAGCAGCACTTGGAGCACCTAGACATATTACGGGAGGGATCAGAGGCCTGCAGACATGACCAAAGAAGAAATAAAGAATGGATTTTGTCTGAAGATGTGCAGAGAGTGAAGGTTGCAATAGTCTTCATACATGTAGATAGATATTTAATAGAACAGTCTGCACAGAGAGACTATAAAGGATTTAAATTTCAGAAAGGGCAATTCAAATTAGAAAGTAAAGGTTCCCAGTAGTAAGAGAAGCAATGAACAGATTACTGAGGGACTGTGGAATCTCCGGCTCTGTTTTTAGAACGATTTATACAAGCATCAGTTGGGAATGTCATAGTCCTGATTGGTCCTATCTAGAAAATGTGAAGGAAATACATGATAAATTCAGATCCTTTCCAGTCCCATTAGTCTCAGACTTTGGGTTCAGCTGTAGACAATAAAGAGAATAATCTTAGTTCCTTAAGTGCAGCCTAAAAAATTTTATTTAAAAGACAAATCTTTTCACAGTATAAAACTATGTGTGATTTTAACATGAAATTTCTTGGATTAGATGTTACCATTAGTTTCACAAACAGGAAAATATTCAGTAATGCTGCTAAATGAAGATCGTGGTTGCATATAGCAAATTTGCATGAAATAGCAAATATCCCGGCTTTCTTGTTGCCTTTAAAACTGAGCCATTGCTATGGAAAATTCTGACAAATTCAGCAGACATTTTACAGTGCCTGTGACTGATTGTGTAATGGATCCAGTGCTTGAGAGAAAAAGGGTTTTAGACTGAGAAGTAATTTTTCTTTTTCTTCTCCTTCTTTTTCTTTTTTTCTTTTCTTTTTCTTTTTTTCTTTTCTTTTCTTTTCTTTTCTTTTCTTTTCTTTTCTTTTCTTTTCTTTTCTTTTCTTTTCTTTTCTTTTCTTTTCTTTTCTTTTCTTTTCTTTTCTTTTCTTTTCTTTTCTTTTCTTTTCTTTTCTTTTCTTTTCTTTTCTTTTCTTTTCTTCTCTTCTCTTCTCTTCTCTTCTCTTCTCTTCTCTTCTCTTCTCTTCTCTTCTCTTTTCTTTTCTTTTCTTTTCTTTTCTTTTCTTTTCTTTTCTTTTCTTTTCTTTTCTTTTCTTTTCTTTTCTTTTCTTTTCTTTTCTTTTCTTTTCTTTTCTTTTTAATTCACAGTCATTCTGTTGGAACTGCCAATGAAAGTAATTGATATGAAATTGTGTGAAATGACGTGCTGAAGGCCTTTCTGTGAAGTGGATATTTTATGTTTGGCTGAACTAAGGAAAGAGCAGTCCTGGAAGTCATGAGTAATTTGCATGTGTTTACCTGATTAGATACTTTCATTTTTACCCCGATGCTTTGAGAACAATGGATGTGCTTTACTGAGCATGATTGTATGCAAAAATGTCTCCCATTTTGTTTTGCGCTTGTCTCATGATTTGTTCTTCTAAAAACATTTCCAATTTACATGCACAGCTGATGTGAAATACTAGCCATGAGCACATTCAGAAAGCAATCTCCAAAAAATTCAGCCAACTAGATTTGCCCTGGAGTGTTACTGAGAGAAATGTGAGAACCCTATCAAAAGTTACAGCCTTATAAAACACAGTGGACTTCACTTTATTCCATATTTATGAGCTGTAGTGTCAATACAGAACACTTATGAAGTTGAAATGGTACAAACATTCTTAGATTTGACTCTGCCAACATTGACTCAATATTATATTAGCAATTTTAATCATGTACTTGAGTATGTGCCAGGTTGGATCTTTAATCCTTATTTTGTGTTCTTGCTAGTTACTAGGTAAAAGCGAAGAAGCACGTAAAGGGAAGAAATTTAGCAGGTGCAGCGTTAATCCAAAGGTGTACTGCACTGGAAAGCTGGAGGAAAATTGGTTCAGCTATTTTTGAGTTAGTCAAGTGTTTTTCAGCTGTTAAGAAAATTGTTTCAGCTATTTCGTGCTTGGGTAACTCAGTTTTGTTTAAAAACATCAAACTTGGTGTGCATGCAGTCTTGAAGTATAAATGTAAAGTATTTTGCTTTGTGAGAAAGAAGTTACCTTTGAAATGTTAGAAGTAATAATCATAAAACATTCAGAAAGAAGGTATTATACCCTTCTATCTTTCTCTGGAAGAGGACTGCAGCATCGCCTGCTTCTTCCAGGCTTTGCCTTTCTGAAGATTGCCTGCAGCTTCAGAAGAGCCTACAATAATTCTTGTGGGTAAATGTAGATCAGTGAAGTGAGGACTTCAAAGGTGAGGATGAACATTCTTATTTGACCTGATTTAATATGCTTTCAAAATTAAGTGTTGCTGAACTTCATCTATTCACGGAGTGAAGAGCTGCACTGATAAAGGCTGTGCATGCGTAACTACATTGTTTTTCAGACATAACGTCAGTTCTTGCAGGCCTTAAGCAGGCCTCAAATCAAACACTGATTGAGGAAGCACAGTATATTATTTCAGTAGAGAAAGCTCTTATTCATTTCCTTTTCTTCTTACAGCGCTGGAACTATTTTCTCAAATTTAAAGATTGTTTCCCACTATTTTTTTCCCGTGCTTGTGTACTTCTTCTGGGATTCAGTGTACTTGCAATATATGTCAATTTTTTTCTTCTTACCCAGATACGTTTACACGTTAAGAATTTTTATTGATAATATATTTGAGAGCATTTTTTTTTTTTTTTTAGTTTTCGTTTAGTTTTACATTTCTTATTTGCAGATTCTACACTGCAAAACAATTATGTTATGTGCTAAAATTGTTCTTTCTGTGCTAAGCCAGAGATAACTGCACAGAACATATGTAGAAGGTTTGATAGTATTTTTTTCCTTCTCTGGGTTATGTATACAAACAAATACAGGTATTCTAGTGGTGGAACTATTTACCAAAATCCTTTTCTTAGAAAGGAAGTTAAGGAAAAACAATGCATTTGTGCAAGAAGGTCAAATGTAGTTCTCACTACTCAAGAAATATATTCAGTTATATCACTGAATTGATGCTATACAGAGAAGAAGCCACATGTACTTTGTATTTTCTCCTAGTATAACCTAGTATTTCTTGAGGCTGATATGATTTGTCAATTTAGACACTCTTAGTAGAGATTTCCCTTGAACCAATATACACATACCTAGTATATGAAGGCTGCTCCAAAAGTAATGCCTCCTATTTTATTGTGTTGGCTCGTGATTTCAGAGGCAGGTGTTGGTGGTACGGCAGTAGAGACTGAACCCTTCTGCCAGTATTGCATTAAATTCTGTTTCCATGTGACAAATGGCAGTAGATGGGCAGCTGACAAAATGATATCTGACATGGAAGTGTGTATGAAGCGGAAGTGTGCCATTTAATTCCTCCATATGGAAAAAATGGCACTCATTGAAGTTCATTGACTCTTGCTGAATGTTTATGGAGTCCAAACAGTGGATGTGAGCACAGTGAGAAGATGGGTGGATGTCGTTTTAGCAGTGTTAGCAGTGGTCACCTCCTCTGGTGCAGATTTTTACAAGTGAAGCATGAAGGCTCTTGCTCATCAGTGGTGAAAAAGCACAGCTAATGGTAGTGACTATGTTGAAAAACAGTGTTTTGTAGCTGAGAATTTGCTCTATCAAATAGTGCTATTGTGCTCTTTGTTGTGGTTTCCATGGAAATAAATAGGAGGCACTACTTTTGAAGCTATCCATATATTTTGAGAAACAATTTCATAAGTGTCACCTGTTTTGGGAAAAATCACAACCACTTCTTGGTTTTGACAACATCTGGTTTAATTTGATGACTCTCAACTGTTCAAACATCACTTTCTTACTAGATAGATAAGTAGTCAATTCCAGTCTACTCTCCCAGGGCCAATTGTGATTTTGTAAACATATGAATAGAAACGACTGTTCTGCAAAACTATATTGTCAGTAAAAAAAACACAAAACCAGTGTTTTTCACAAGAATGGAACTTTCTGTAACTTCAGATAAACTTAATAATATGTTGCACCTGTGTTGAAGCAACCTCAGGTGCATGTACAGACTGGGAAAATAACTTATTGAGGAAGGCTAACACCAACCTGGAATTGAATCTGGCTAAGGAGATAAAGGATAATAAGAAAGGCTTTTTAAAATATATCAATAGTAAGACTAGGGAAAATGTGGGTCCCCTACTAAATGAGGAGGGTGTTCGGGTAATGGGGGATGCAGGGAAGGTGGAGATACTGGATACCTTCTTTGTTTCTGTCTTCACTGAAAAGACTCCCCCATGGGAATCTTAGACCCTGCAGGTTAAGTGAGAGAGTATGGGGAATGGAAGGCTTCCCGGTGTTGAGGGAGGAAATGGTCCAAGAGTGTCTAGGCAACATCAGTGCACATAAATCCATGGGCCCTGATGGGATGCATCTGTGTGTGCTGAGGGAGCTGGCAGAGGTGATTGCTGAGCTCTTCTCTCTCATCTTTGAGAGGTCTTGGAGAATGGGAGAGGTGCCTGAAGACTGGAGGATAGCCATTGTCACTCTGGTCTTCAAAAAGGACAAGAAGCAGGATCTGGGAAGCTACAGACCAGTCAGCCTCTCCTCCATCTCTGGAAAGGTGATGGAACAGCTTGTTCCGGATGCCATCTCCAGGCAACTGGAAGAGAGAAATTTATCAGGAGTAGTCGGCATGGGTTCCCCTGGAGGTAGTTGCACATGACCAATAGTACCCAGTGTCACTCCAACAACATACATGATATCTGTGATGTCATCACTGGCTGGGCGGATGTCGGGAGAGCAGTGGATGTAGACCGCCTTGATTTCTGCAAGGCATTTGACACTGTCTTCCACAAAATCCTTATAACAAAGCAGAGGAAGTGTGGAATAGATGAATGGACAGTGAGGTGGGTTGAGAACTGGCTGACTGGCTGAGCTCAGAGGGTTGTGATCGGCGGTACAGAGTCCAGTTGGAGGCTTGTATTTAGCGGTGTTCCTCAGGAGTCACCAGAAGGCTGTGCTGCCATTCAGCAAGACCTGGCAGGCTGAAGAGCTAGGCAGAAAGGAAGCAGATGAGTTTTAACAAGAGCAAGTATAGAGTCTTGCACCTAGGGACGAATAACTGTGTGCAACAGTACAGACTGGGGGGATGACCTGCTGGAGAGGAGCTCTGCAGGGAGGGATCTGGGAGTCCTGGTGGACAACACGTTGGCCATGAGCCAGCAGTGTGCCCTCGTGGCCAAGAATGCGAATGGCATCCTGGGATGCATTATAAAGAGCACAGCCAGCAGGTCAAGGGAGGTGATCCTTCCCCTCTACTTTGCCCTGGTGAAGACTAACCTGGAGTACTGTGTCCAGTTCTGGGCTCCCCAGTACAAAAAAGACAGGGATCTCCTGGAAAGAGTCCAGCAGAGGGGCACAAAGATGATAAAGGGCCTGGAGCACCTCTCTTATGAGGAAAGACTGAGTGACTTGGATATGTTCAGCCTTGAGCAAAACAGGCTCTGATCAATGTCTATAAATATCTAAGGTGTGGGAAGCAAAGGGTATAGGCCAGACTCTTTTCAGCAGTGCTTGGTGACAGGACAAGGGGAAATGGCCACAAACAGAAGCATAGGAAGTTCCACAAAAATGTGTTTAAGAACTTCCTTACAGTAAGCTTGGTGGAACACTGGAACAGGCTGCCCAGAGAGGTTGTGGAGTCCCCTTCTCTGGAGACATTCAAGACCCACCTGAACACCTACCTGTGCAACCTGGTCTAGGGAGCCTGCTTTGGCAGGGGGGTTGGACTCTCTAGAGTTCCCTTCCAAGCCCTACAATTCTGTCATTCTGTAATTCTGTGAGTGTTCTGGTAGATGAAAATCTTGATGCAAGACAACAGTGTGTGCTTGAATCCCAGAAGACCAATTGCATCCTGGGCTGCACCAAAAGAGGGGTTGCCAGCAGGGCTGGGAGGTGATTGTCCCTCTATTTTGCCTCTATTGTCACTCTATTTTGCCCTCGTGGGACCCCATCTGAACCACTGCATCCAGGTCTGGGGCCCCCAGTCCAAGAAAGATGCAGATCTGTTAGAACAGGTCCAGAGGAGGTCACAAAGAGATCCAAGGGCTGAAGAACCTCTTTTAGAAAGGAAGGGAGCTAGGCTTGTTTATCTTGAAGAAGGCTCTGGGAAGACCTCACTGCAGCCTTCCTGTGCTTTGAGGGAGCTTATAAACAAGAGGGAGACTTCTTACATTATTTGTATTTTATTAATGTATTAATTTTACTAATTAATGAATTTCTTCTTACATTCATTGTGGTTTCTTTATTGTTAATGGTAGGACAAGGGGGAATTGCTTTAAACTAAAAGGGGAAATTAAGGTTAGATGTTATTTGGAAATTCTTTGCTGTCAGTATGAAAAACAGGTTGCCCAGAGAAGTTGTGGATAGCCCTTCCATGGAGGTGTTCAAGGATAAGTGTTAGAAGTATGTGCTCTAGAATCATCACATGGAGAATCTTTTCTTTGTCAGTTAAATGTGTTGAGAAGGAGTGGCTATTCATACCGGAAAAAAAAAAAAAAAAAAAAAAAAAAAAAAAAAAGATATAAAAAGCCTGCTGTTATTTAACAGAAATATTCACTATATCTTAGGGTACAGAAGTATGGCTTGGGTGTTTGAGTTTCCTGTCTTGAACAAGAGGCAGATCTACTACCAACATTAGGAGGATGTGCCCACAGTCTCCTGGATTAGTGATACCTCTTGAATCCTCATATTTGATTCAAGGAACTGGCCTTTCACTTGCCTGGAAGAGGTTAAACTTTTCATACAGAATGTCCGTGGAATGACAAATTTGACTCTCCTGTACAGGAAAAGAATGATCATTCTTGATTATTATTAAAGGAAGTTACTGATCAATGGGAATTAAAGGTATCAGCCTGGTCCTAATCAGCGTAGTGCTGGTTGGAAAATGAAAAACGACAACAAAAGCATTGTTAGAGGTTAAAAAATATTTAGCATGTTATAACATTTCAAACTAGCCATGTGCACCCTCAGCCTCTTTTGTTTTTTTTTTTTCTTTTTTTTTTAATTTCTCCCTCCTTCTTTCCCCCCACTGTATTTCATAGACAGTCAATCTCTGTGATTATGGACAGCTGAGAAAATTTAGTGCAATTTCAGCTCCAATGCTCAAATTGTTTTTCTATAGGCCACGTATTTTAAAACAGCTTTAACCCTGGTCCCAGGTGATGCTGATGCAGCAAAGTCTCTGTGAGCCCCCACAAGTCAGCAGGGAAAACTGCTGAAGCAAGAAAAATGTTTAATTACGCAACCAAAAATGCTAAAAAATGAAAAAAAGAAAAAAACTAACAGCATTTTTTTTTCCCCAATTAAACACATGTGCGCATTTTTGAGATTTATTTTAGTGGTACATGTTCTAAGTATCTCAGAAGTTATCTTGGATTTGTGCCAAGGTGAATCATGATCTGCTTATTAGAGATAACACTGTAGGGAAACTGGGAGAGAGCACGAAATTCCTTGTGTAAGACATCTTAAATGCCAATTAAATTGTTCACATTAGTGTGACTATTGAACAGGGCAATAAACCAAGCCCTTTTTGCAAATGGATGTTCAGATAACAACCTGATATCACAAGTTGTAATTGCCATCATTAAAGATGAGATGAATAAGAGGCTTGAATGATGATGGCAGTACAATAAATGGCCCACAAGGGGTTAAGACTGGGAGCAAGGGTGAGACGGATTGGGGGATGTGTCAGAAGTGTTGCCTCCTCATTCTAGAAAGAATGAGAAAAGTCCAGGTTCTGTGACTTTAGGTCTTTATACGAATAATTAATTCACTTCTCTCATCTCCAAGAAAATTTAACATTAAATTAGAATTATCTTTTCTTACCATGTTTTTCTTTTCTTATTGGTCTTTCCCCAGATATTTGGTACTATCATGATCAAGAACAGCACCATGTCTACCATCTTGACCTTACTGAGGGCAATAACAATCCAGCCCAAATCTGGAAGCAGAAGTGGAAGATGCTTTGATTTAGGCCGCTTACCACTAATGCAGTTCTATATGAGAACAATTTGGACACTGATACTCATTTTATGATTGCTATTAACTGACATATTGCACTGGAGATTGTTACCTGCACCAGGACTATCACAGGAACAGGGACAAAGAACTAAATAAAAATCCATTCCCTCATCTTAAAAAGCTTGCCTCTTAAACACTCCTCGAAATGTTTCACAATTTCTTCCTCTCCTCTACCCATTCAATCTTTCAGATCAGTTAGATTTTATTGTCAAAATGGCATAAATAATTTCACCTTTCCTTCAGCTTTCTGTGGACCATTCATAAGTTCTATAGAAGATAGTAAACTATTGGTTTGGAGGCCCTAATGAGGAGTCTACCAGTGAGCAGATGAGCAAGAAATAAAATCCTGGTGTGGAAATGTTTCCCACTAGATGGAAACTGCACAATACACGGCAATATAGTAAGCACCAGGATGAACAAAACTAACTGTGGTAAGGTCGTATGGATGAATTAGTTCATTCTCTGATGATAGAGAAACATGAAAGTCTAATAAAAGGAAATTAATTAGTAGTGTATTTAATTTACTGATAGCATTTTGAATAAGAATAGGAGTATTTTTCTGTAGGTGGTGAAACAGCTTTTAAAATACTTTGATATATTGACTGGTAGAGTTAATTTGTCACTTGCACATTGTTATTTAATATTGCTGCCTATCTCAGTTAATGTGTTTCCTGAATATAAATATTTAATGGTCTTGGGTAGCGATCATTATGATATTTTAATCTTAATAAATTGTTAAGACCCCTCAAGCCTTTCATAGAGGTGGTTTTGTTGTGTAAATATAACAGAAATAAATGACTAACTAGATGCTACACAACCTTGGCAGCACTGTAAGTGGGTTTCTGGTAGGCATTTTAGAAGAAGCAAACACTTTCTCAGAGTGAGAGCAGCCAGGAGGGGGGTTCCATCAGCATCAGTGTGGAAGAATAGAAAGAAGCTATTTGATGACAGGGTGATACCATCTGAACTGCTCCGAAAGGATTTTGTAGTGCAATCAGTTGGCTCACTTTCTGCATACAAGAATGAGAGAGGTTCATGAAGACAAACTGTTGGCATGTAGTTAAACAGTTAGAAATAGGCCATGAATAAATGGGTTGGAAATTAGAGAATGGTTTGTCACTAACTATACAGTTGATGAAGTGTGTTTCGAGACATCCGTTGGCTCAGATGTCAAGAGGCTGGACCTGATGATTCTGGTTGACCTTTAATTTCCATGTTGTGTTTGGACGATTTGCTATTACAGTATTTAAATGTGGTTTCCTGCAAATCACAATTAAAAAAAAAAATCAAAAAACCAAAAAAACCCAAAAGATGAAAAATAAAAATATATATTAAAAAATTAATTAAAAATTAAAACTAAATCAGTTAAAAATTGAATTTATTTGTAGACCTCATTCTATTTTGAACAGATCTACCAAAATAAAGCGCATTAGAGGGGACTGAGCTCCCACAGTTTTATATGTCTTGTGTTCGGATGTCCATATCTACCTAGTTTCCCAGTGACTCTTGACAGTCACTGGTGAGAAAGAGGCAATTGCAGAGTCTCATTTATCTAACCTATCTTAGACATCCGTTTTATGAAGAGAGCAATTATGACCTAGATATGCTTATTTTTCTATATTTTCTTGGATAACTGCATATTTTTGGTTGTTTTTTTTTTTTTTTGAAGTCTAAATTGTGATCAGATAACTTATCTGGCATCCTTTTTCTGGATTTGTTTCTGTACTCTAGTATTATGATGGATAAGAAGTATTGATACATATTACAGTAAGAAATTGATATAATTACATAAAGAAATTATGTTTAAGAGGTGAATTGTACTTCTTCAAACTAAACCTATGCCTTAAATATCAGGATATATTCTTGCCCTTTCAGATGCTTTCTCTCACTGCAGAGTGAAGAGTAAAGAATGTCTTTTTGGTTATATATATTAAATATATGACGTACATCAACAAAGCAGTATTTCCTTCTTTAAAGTTCATAGAAGAATTCTATTGCTGAGGCATAAATATCCTGCAATACTAAATAAGGAACATCAACCCACATCTTCCTATCAAAACTTCATCTTTGCAATCCAGGCTGATGATTGAACAGGTGGTGATGTGATAATGGATCAAATGGGTCAACAAGATGAGGATTTACATGAAAAGTGAAAGTATGAAGAACCGGAGGTCAAAATTGCTTCTTGTATGAGTCTGGTAGAAAATCACTTGAGCAATGATCATTCATCTATCAAGCAGTTAGCAGCCACTCAGCTCAATGAAAAAAAATCTAAGCTGATTGTATGTCAGGTGGAAAGGATATAAAGGAATACAGAACAAAAACATCTGGTTATTTTGAAATCCTGAATAGCAGTCCTACTAAAAATGTAATGCTTGGTAACATCCAATTGCCAAGAAATTCTTTCAGCCTTCTGAAGTCTTCAGCATGTTACAGGGACACAAAAAATGGCTGCTTAAATTCTTAATTTATGAAGAGATTCACTGTGGGACTGGAACTTTCTTATTCCATGTTGGACTGAAAGATCAATTCTTCTAGTTTCAGACGATAGATGCTGTTATATATTCTTCCTTATTTGTCTCAGTGTCTGTATTGATTACATTTTCTATTCTATACATTTCTATATTCTGTGCATTGCTGTGAGAAGCAAAAATCACCCTTTGTGATTCCCTTAGTATTTGCTGACACACTATTACAGAATAATATTCTTAAGACTGTTGCATTCCTTGGGGAATCCCTTGAATTTTCCTGGTTCTCAGGAGGCACTGGAAATGGATTATTTAGATTTCAGGAATGTTTTTCTCTGGGGAGCATTGATATTGTCTGTTCTGCTACAGCCTTTCTGGCAGTTTGGAAGGGATCAGAATAGAAAAAAAGTCCCTGAAGATATGTCAGTACTTGAATTAGTTGCAGCAGTAGCTCATGGAAATGGCTTCCTATGATATTGCTCATTTTGTAAAGACTCTGAATGTCAGGCCAATGTGCTGAACATATCAGCTGAAAAGCATTTGTATTTCAAACACACTAGTTGCTAGCTGTTAAACGTTAGCACAAGACAGTGAAACGGGTAGTGGGAAGATATACTGCACTGGTCCAAACAGACCTTTATGTCAATGAAAATGGTGAAACGTTTGTCTTAGATATGGCATTTTGTTAGATAAATTAGATAGTCATCTTCAGTTTCAATAGTACAGTTCTCTGTTTCTGGAGTCTCAGTGCAAAAAACAGAGGTTTTTTTTCATCTCATCCATTTCCCCATCTACACTGTCCATAGCCAACACTCCAGTTCTGACTCACAGCATCTATCTGCCTGTCTCCCTTTGTGGTACAGTGTTCCTGTTCTTTTAATCCTTATTGTCCAGTTCCCATCTATTACCTGTTTTTTTTTTTTTTTTTTTTTTTTTATGGTCTGTCACCTCTTTCTGTTGATAGAAGAACAGATTTCACGTCTTCCATCTTCTCTGACCAAGACATTCAGCCCAATGATTCACCTGGCTTCCTCCCTCTGCCTCCCACTTATTTCTGCCCCCTCCTTCAACAGTGTTTGCTGTTCCACATCTAAAATCATAGCCTGCCACAATCTTACTTCGGTTATCTCACTCTGATCTTTGGACCGCATACAGATCTGTATCCCTTCAAATAAAATGCTTCTAAATCTGGTCTTTTGCATGTGTTTTCGTTCTCACAGAGTTGCTGTCTTGAAAAACTGCAAAGGAGTTTGGAAAATGGAAAGTGACCTCCTACCATGGTGAACTGTCTACCTTGCTATCATGTGGAACCTTAGCAAATAATCACTTTAAAAACTATAAACAATTTTACAAGTCATGAAATCATTCAGGTGGGAAAACCACTCAAGTCTAAACATCAATCCTGGGTTCCCTTAATAGACCATGTCAGTTTCACATCCACACTTCTCTTAAATACCCAAAATCGTGGGACATCCACCACTCTCCTGGACAGCACATACCGACGTTTGACCATTTTCTCTGTAATGAAATTCTTCTAATGTTTAATTTAAACCTCTCCTGGAAGAACACGAGACTTCTGTCATTTCCCATCGCTTGCCACATGTGGAAAGAGATGGACTCCCTCCTCGCTGCAACCTCCTTTCAGATAGTCATAGGGAACTGTGTGGTCTTCCCTCAACCTCTTCTTCAAATAAAACAGCAATCATTTAGAATAATGTTGGGTGTCCGTTCAATAAGTACCCGTTTAATGTTGAATATCTGTACAATAAATTACATTTTACTCTTATTAAATGCTTTAGAAAAATTCATAGGGGTCAGCTATCTGTTAAGCAACTACATTTCTTTCTTCGGAACCAGAATCTGTTCTTTGTGCTTCCTTGTGCTTTAGAAAGATTAAAAGAAACCTTCAATGTCTGTAAAGTGAATGGGAGAAGATTTTACTTTTTCCAGCTTTACAGCACTTTGCCCAGTGATGTCCTGGTGTGTGACAGCAACACATAGTAAGCATTAACAATAAGTAGCTGCTATTTTTATGGAGGATGAACTTAATTCTTGTGATCTGTTTTTAATGATAATTTCAAAATTTCGCATTTGATACTGTTGCTCGCTCTGAAAAAAGATATCTAAAACATATTAAGAAATCAGCTGATGAATTTTTTTTCATTGAATGTGCTGTCAAATATGTCCCAGGCATGGACCCTTTGAAAGACAAGTGGCTTCTTAAGAGGAAGTTCTGTTGCTAGGAAACCATAACCGTAAAGTTTCAGGATATTTTGTTATTTTAAATAAGAAATGTTGATTAATGAACATGCTTAACAGGTAAAGAACAAAGATACCTCAGATATCTGTTATACTAAAGACCAGCCAAAGAGTTCAATGGATATTTTAAGATTGTAATAGAAAGGTGAGGTCTTCAAAGCTAATCTAGCCGAAGTTAAAGAACCAAGGATTCCAGAGCATGCTGGTATAACAAATGTGTCCCATGTCTGTACGGGATATTCAGTCTCACATTTGAAGTTTTAAACATCTCTCTCTCATTGATGAGAATGAGATTTAATTTGAAAAGGAAACAAATCTCCTGCTAATGAAAAAATTTCTTGAGAATTCTCATGGTCCTGCTCATCCATGATTTTGTGGATTTCTGAAACTCCTTGCTCTGTTCAACAGAGAAGGGGAAATACCAGGCTAAAAGGCCTTTGACTTTGGTCCACTGTGGAAATTCCTATGTTTGTCATCAATAACTGCCTGTTTACACACTTTGTTTAGAAATATACATAAATAATTCCAGTCTCGTAAGGTATTAGCTGATGCCAACTGATCCCGTATTATAATTCACATTTCACCGAGTACCACCTTAACCCACAAAGAGAGTATTGAAGTCTAAGAAAGTTTCCTTAGGAATAACAGAACAAGTACATACATTAAAATCTGCCCCCATACACTCAATATTTATCTAGCTGTTTAATCCCACTGGTCTTGATCCAGTTTACAACTGCTGAAAATTGACTCAAGAGTAGACTAATTAATAAGTTCATAATAGTATCAAAGAGCAAGAAATCTTTAAAATGGCTATTTCTGCAAGGAAATCAAATTGCTTGCTGAGAACTAGCAACATGAAACAAAATGCAGACCTCTTCAAAGGGAGTTATATCACTTTCAGCTGTAAAACTTTGTGAATGTATTTCTGTAGATGACCACACTTGGGATCTTTAAAAGAGGATATTCTCAGCAGGTGTCCTTGGGTTTCTTAAAGTACTGAAGTCTGGCTATGCAGGGGATAATGCAGAACAGAAGCAGAGGCAAGGAAGAAAGGTATTGTTAGGACTACTGTAGCTATCACCACCTGTGCAAAAATGAGGACATTTCAACTCAACCAGGAATATCTGAAACACCGGAAGAAGTTGTCATAATTACTTTGAATGCTCAGTAACTTTTGCATGAAAAAGTTTTCTTGGGAGACATCTCCTGGCAGTTCAGATCAAGTCATCCTCTATCAGCTGTCAGTTAAGGTGTAAACTTACAGAAGCACAATTGAGAGACAACTGGAAGACCAGGGCAGCTCCCTGAAGTAGGCTGAGACACGTTGGCTGAGAGGGACAGTGCATGGAAATGTTTTGCTGCAAGTTGAGGACTGATCCTCTGATAACTGCAGATCTGTGCCATATTGCTCATCTGCCATTAGGTTAGGGAAAACTTGAAATGTTATAATTCTCTTCAAACTTCAGAAGGGAGAAGGGACACATACTGCTTTTACGGTTGCATGTGCAAGTGGCTCAGAAGGAAATGTGTGCATGTTTCCTCTAAAGGACAGCAGATGAGGTTTGAAAGGTTTATATTTGAATATACACAATACCAGCAAGATGTGGAAGTCTGTCATGGATAACATTCACTGTGTGATGTTTTTCATTTAATGCACAGATACTGTTTACTATGTTTCAGTCTGGTTAAAAGGTTTTATGGATGCCTTAAATATTTGTTTTACTGAAGCTAATATGTTCTTTCCTCAGAGTTATTAGCATGTCCTTATCAGAAATTTGCATGAATTAATCCTTTGTAATGCTTTGAAAATTCCTGAATATGTGAAAGTCTGGCTTTGTGTTGCTGCAAAGAGTTAATCTGAAATGCCAGGCTAAAAAGAGTAAAACAGAATTCATATTTCTCTCTGTGTGTATGTCAGAATGCTTCTATTCTATCTGTTTTTTTCACAGTTTTTGGACCATGGTTTCTGAAAACCACTGAGAATGATGCACTCTTTGCCAAGGAAAAGAAAAAGTAAAACAATAACAAAAACAAACAAGCAAAAATAGATGTAGGATTTTATCCTTACTCCATGAAAAATGTGGTGCAAGTATAATTCCTGCTTTGACAGAGGCCTTGGCACATCAGACAAGAGTGGGATCACGTTGATCCACAGCAGATTTTTCAAAAGCGAGAACTAGACATTCAAACCCTTATTAGCCCTGCATAAAAGAAGCTTAACAACTTAAACCAATTGTTTCCCACAAGGTGAAAAACACCCAAACAAGTTGGGAAGAGAGCTAAATCAGATTGCTGACAGATAAGGATCCTTCCCAAGGCTAATAACAAAAGCTTACCACAGACAAGCAGCGGATTAAGCATTTTAAGCCTCTGTCGGCTGGTGCCAAGGAATCTGGCGTGGTAATTCTGCAATCTGTAGCTGTTTGGGTAGCTATCAAAAATAGTGATGAAGAAAGCGCATGCCACTGAAATGTATTTTAGGTATTTTCTCCGGTGTTGTGAGATTTGCTCTCCGTAGAAGGGTTTCCTCGGGATGGAGAGGATATCTGGTGTTTAAAACATGTAGGGAAGAGCAGGAGAGTACAGAGACAGACATAGCATTGCTTTGCCTGAGAGAGAGTGGGGAGAGCTGTTTCTCATCACCAGTGCTTGACTGCACCAGGTGTTTAGATCCTGCTTTGTGAGTGCTGTGAAAGGAGACTAATGCACTGCACAAACCACTCGTGAGAGGAAGACAGAAAGATATTTACTGGTATAAAATAGATATAAGATGGTAATTTGAACAGTGATGACAACCACTTAACGTGATTCGAAAAAATGAGATAACCTTTACTATCTGCTACCATGGGGTGGGGTGGGGGCGCCTAGGGGGGTGTGCATTATGAATATATCAGATCTTAGCAAGTTTTCTATAGCTTAAAAACAATACATGGCTTACTGGGGCTCTGTCAGCATGACATCACTGCGTCCAGGGTGAAAAGTAAGCTCAAGAAGTGTCCCTACCCAGGGAATGTTCCGGTGGGCTGCCAGCTGCTTGCAGGGAGAGCTCCCAGAGGAGTTCTTAGAATGCTTGCTATTTGTGGGGTGAGATGATTGACATACATAGCCGTAATAGTCATAGCCTAAAATTGGATCACTTAGAATTGGATCTTTTGAACCAGGTGTCTGTTATCATGTCTCTGAGCGCTCAGTTTGAGACAATATGGTGGTCATTAACTGTCTTCCCCGAAACCTTGATTGTTATCAGTCCCAAGGACAAGGTCTTTGCACCTCTTTGAAAGCACTAGGCCATGGGAATAACGACCAGTCTGGGTGGGGGGGGGTGAGGAGTGAACTGTCTCAGAGGGTTAATGGCTCCCTACATAGACTACCTCTGAAAATGATCTACAATGAATGTGTGAAAGATAATTGCTTACTTTATAGCTGCATGTTAGCTGCTGCACTCGAGTTGCATTGCTCTGAGCTCTGTCAAGCGATTGTGTATGTAGTAAAGCAAAATATGTACCATAAAAACGTGTTTTTTGCAAAATATTGAAAGGAAATGGGGTTTTCAATGAACTTCTGTGATACATTCTCATTTTAGTTTCATTATTTAAGAGACATTTTGCGTGACTTGTAGCTTCTGTGTGATAGTTCCTTTCAAATCCAGTTACACTGAGTAGGAATAATCTACAATGAAGGTGATATAAAAATGATTGATTGTGACTGGCTTCTCTTTTAAGAGAATCAAGTATTTTGAAAACCAATGAAAGGGGGAAAAGGTGGTTATTAGCCCCATACTTTTCTTCATGACCTCTGTCTGAAGACCATCACCTTCATTCTAATAGACCGATTTGTGTCTCGAATAAATTATTCAGTAATTTCAAGCAGAGAGAGCTCTCTGTCTCTTTTGGAGTGTGACTTCTTTTTTTCCACCCAACTGAGTTGCAACTAAATGCTTCACTGTTCTTCGAACCAGCTCTGCAATTTACTTCTGAATCTCTAATGCTCTCACCACGCGTCACGGCGTTCACCGGCGACAGAGGTGGTCCTGCAGCTCACAGTCGTGTGCTCCTTTCTGAAGTTGGTGACAGATGAAAAGAAGAGAGTAAAAAGTTATTCAGAAGTGAGAGAAGGGCAGCATAGGTTAAGAAATAAAGTGCTCACCAGGCAAATCCCATAGCTACAGTTAATTGAATAGTTGAAATATCTCAGCTTCCATTTTTAAGTCCCCAAATACGGCCCTTTGTGATGGCTTTATTTTTTGCTTGTGCTAAGCCTGCAAGTCTGGCAAACTGTGAGAAAGCTCTGAAAATAAGTGAGCTCCGTTCACCCTGTGGTTTTATCCAAGATCCCTCTAACTTGCAGTTTTATTCTACATATAAACCTTAAATGAAGTGGGGCAGAAGCTGGTGTCTTAGACCTTTCAAATTTTCCTGTGTCAAGGAATACAATAAAGAAGATACCTGCCTGTGCTGGTATCCGATTTGTCTCCTGTCTGTCACTTGCGTGGTGGAATAGTGCCTTTCTCTAGGGAAACTCTCTGGGCTCCTTCCCTGTGGGAAACGGCACAGTATTGTGATGCAGATTTTCTGTCAAATCTCACAAATCCCTCACTGTGGGGATTTCTCTTTTCAGTCGTCTATCCTCACTGTCTGCAGAGCACTCACATTCAATACAGGAGGCTTATCACTTCCTTTTTAGAACTATACGAGCCAACATCACAGCCTGCAAAAACCCACCTAGTGAGCGAGATCTCATTTCTTCAATTTTTGAATCTCGCTGAGGACTGCTCTAGAGAGGAAGAGCTTCTGATAAGTTATTTCCTGTTACTTTAAAATATGTGTGCCTCGAGAGAGTTCCGAGAGACTCCTGCTTCTATGCACCAGCAAACAGAGAGTAATTATATTGGTTTTTAAATGGATAACTGTGCTGTCCGATATCTACTTACTTGTCTAACGGGATATGTACATAAACCTCAAGAGTAAATTATGTCAGTGTCTTTCAGGCATAAAGAAATTGAAAAAAAAAGAAAAGAAAAAAGGGTACAGCTGTTGTGGAGACAGTGAGATTCAAAGGCTGGCAGCAAAATTCACACTGATTGCCTGGATTAACATCCAAACAAAGAGCATGAAAGCAGCCATACAATGGGTACAGAACTCACCTTCCTGTGGCTTGTATTTTGTGCTAGGTTTTCCCCATCCTTGGAAACGTTCAAGGTCAGGCTGGATGGGGCTCTGAGCAACCTGGCTGAGCAGTAGCTGTCCCTGTTCACTGCAGGGAAGTTGGACTAGATGACCTTTAAAGATCCCTTCCAAATCCAACTATTCTGTTTCAAATGGTGATGCAGGGAGGGCACATACACAAAGAATTCTCCTGATTCTGCATTTGAGACAGAGGCAAAACCCATCTCTGAGCTTCACACTGAGCTTGCAACACCCCTTTAGAATAAGTATTGCATCACTGCGCTGATGTTAATAGGCTCTTATATGTACAACTCCCTGAATGGTGATTGCAGCAAGGTGCGGTTGGCCTTTCCTCCCAGATGACAGAGACAGGACAAGAGGTAATGCCCTCAGGTTATGCCAGGGGAACTTCAGGTTTAGTGCTATGAATAATTTCTTCTCAGAAGGAGTGGTGATGCAGTGGCACAGCTTGCCCAGGGAGGTGGTGGAGTCATGGTCCCTAGAGGTATTCTGGAGCCATGCAGATGTGGCACTGGGGGACATGGTCAGTGGGTATGGTGGTGATGGGCTGAGGTTGGATTTCATGACCTTGGAAGTCTTTCCAATCCGAATGATTCTGTGATTCTAAGATGTAACTCGCCATACATTGATGTGCTTTTAAGGAGGATATACACTTATAGCAGATCAGAATTGAGAGTTAGGCTGTGGAGCCTGCCACTACTGTGTCTTTTTAGCTGTTCTTTCTATTATTTGCCAGTCAGGTTAATGCAGAGTTAACATAGTAAAATTGTATAGTTACAAAAATAACTGCAAGAGCCTGAGTGTTGTAAGGTGCTGCAATAATATGATAGCGAATAATATAAGCACTTAAGATAAATTCAGCTAAAACACACAGGTAAATAGATGTATTTATATCCTTTCATATCCAGGGGATAAATTATTATTTCATTTTTTGTTGTTGTTGTTAGGACAAGCCTTATTTTTGATGAAGTGAAAATGCCTTGATGCAAATGTTGAACTGAATACAAACCAGCTGATTGTGAACAAATACAGAAAAATTTAGAAATAGCTAATAACAAGGTATATTTCAAAGTGTAATTATCACAGTTTCAGCTTGACCTAGATGCCAAAGATAGGCACAAGAATGCCAGTGAGGTTTTTTCAGAACTCAAATGACCAGGATTTAGACCATGCAGTTCACCAGGTGATCAACAGTAATATGAAAGTCCTACAGAGAAACAGAGATCTGATTCAGCAGAGACCTGGGATGTTTCCTGATAAATTTCCATCATTTGCTAGTGTCTGTGCAACACCCAGGCAGAGATTACTGTAGAGATGCTTCAGTTCCAGTTGGTACAAACTGCAGTTTAAAAAGAAAAGTGGTCTGCCAACAGTAATAACACTGTCATAACTCTAGCAGTCCTAAGGCTTGTTTTATATCTTTTGGCTTCCTAATTTCAGAAAACCATTACATTTAACACTTAGAAGCATATCAGTATACTGTTTTATGGAGTTGGATCGCTATTTAAATAAACTTAAATAATATGAGAGAGCAGTGCTTTAATTCTGATTAGGGTTTGAATACATTTTACTGTCACCTCGCACACCTAAGAAAAGTACCTCATTTCAGAAACTAGTATTTTTTTGGTGAAATTCCCTTTTCCTTCCCCTTTCTAATCAGCTATTTTGTTCTATTTTATTTGTTGTCTTTATTTGACTTGATTTTGATTTTTTTCCCACTGTATTTATATCTCCAGTAAAAACACTTTCAAAGAAGCTGTGATTGATTTTTGGATATGAGAACTGAGAGGAGATTGCTGTGGAAGACACTACTATTTTAATTGTAATGTCTTTATTGTAGTCTTATGGTGTAAGTCCACTCTTACTTTAAAGGCTGTTAGAAATTCCCTTTGACAGTTTATACTATCTGTTTCGGTCAAGCCTTTTCTAAAGGTGAGGTTTAGCTACTTGACCTTCCTGGCAATGGTCTGGTAGAGGATTATTATAATCTTTCAGCTTCCAACAGCGATAAGCCAGTATCCAGGCAGTGTTTTCCACTGTAATATTTATGATACATGGTTAAAATTTTGCTAGGACAAAAATTCAAATATGTCTCATTTAAAAAGTGATCATCTGGGATGAAGATGTTACAATTGTTTGTCTTCAAATCTAAAAGGTTCTTTTCTGTTGACTGTGCTAGAGCCACAAAATAACTGGCACTGGAAGAGACCACTGGAGGTCAGTTAGTCCAGCTTTCTGCTCAAGGAAGATGTCTAGATCAGGAAGCTCACAGCCTTGTCCAGTTAAATTTTCAATGTCTTTGAGAATGGAGATTACACAACACCCCTGGGTCTCTGTGCCATTCCTTAGCTAAAATTTAGTACGTGCAATACAGGAGGGTTAAATGAACATTATGCTGGTTGTTAGATAAGTAGGAAAGTTACATAGTGCCTGCTGGGGGACAGCTGTACTTTTTCAAACAAATTTCCCAACCACATCAGCTGTAGTTTATAACAGAAGTCAGGATTGTGTCCTATGACCTTGAATGGCTTTTGTTTTATTTTGTTTTCTTTTAAACTTGGAGGTTGATGTTAGAAAAGAGAACAGCCAGGAAATATATATGGCATTGACGGTACATTTCTCTTGAATCTGACTTCCAATGTGGGATGCGGTTATGTATGAGTCTCGTTAAACTTATTTGCCCACTCCAAGGTAAAATTCTAGCAGTCTGACTCCAAACTCCAAACTACCTAGTACTTATATTCTTCAAACATTTTTATACCTATTTCTTCATTTACTACTTTGCAAGCGCTTCTAACACTGAAAAGTAAATCTTATTTTATTTCACTTTATTTTTGGTGTGATGGAAGCTACAGTGTATCCATGCAATGTAACTTTGTGATAGAACAAATATTATTTTGGAGGGAATGAAGAACTACTTCCACTCAAAAATATCTTCATTTATTCTTAAATCCTGCTTAGTTGTAATACTATTGTAGTGTGCCAACTGGTGCCCCTCTGCTGAAATGTTAATTATGAATTTGTTCCATAAAAATAAGAACCTCAGACTAAGAAAATTATTATGAATTTGAATATGTGCAAGAATCCATCATGAATAGAGCAGCCTTGTGAATAAGATTTTCTCCATGAATGACATACCAAATACTTTGCTTTAATTTGCTTGATTTAAAATATAATTAAGGCAGTGCAAAAACTTACGATCTCTCTCTCCTCTTCATGAACAAACTTTGACTGAATTAATTTTTCCTATTTTAAATAAACATACATGCACATAGATAAATGTATATCCTGATTTAAAGCCTTCTGAAAGACTTCTGTAGATGTCAGTGAGGACCGCAGGACTACAATTGCTGTTGTCTTGTAATATGGTGAACCTCTTGAAGACTTCTCTATATTCTCAGAGACAATTGTCCACAACAACAGTTCATCTGAACAATTCAGACAACCTCAAAGTTGTTTAGAAGGTGACCAGTGCTTTTCATACCAGTTCTCTTTCTCTCTCTCCCTCTCTGGAGATGGTTTCTCAGTCTTTAAATTGAGTCCTCTGGTATTATAGGTACTGTGTTGCATATTTTCATAAGTATTTGAACCAGTATATTAATAGTGGGTAGGTGTTTTTGTCTCTGGTACCTTGCAGTTTCAGAATCTCCCTTTTCTGTGCCTGGACTTACTGCACTAGCAGACAGTTTATGACCTTTTATTACTGGGTAAACACTATCCTTGAGTTTAAAAAACTCTTTTCTCTTGTTTCTATATTCTGATTCATGTACAAGCACCAATCACATCTCTTTGGTGTACAAGGTGAGCTCTTCTCTTGTCTATTAAGGTCTCCACTTCCTACATTGTCCTAGTGATCCTTGCCCCTGTTTATTCCAATTTCATATCTTTTTAAAATATACATTACCTGAACTGTACACATTATTACAAATTACGTCTAATCAAAGCTGAGTGTATTGGAATCAATGGTTCAAGATGGAAACACCTTGACTAATGTACCGCAGGATGGCATTTGAGTTTTTCCATCCCTTGCTAGCTTGTAGTTATCCTGTGATCAGCGTGTACACCTGTGTCTCTCTTTTCACATTCCCTTATTACTTGTGAGTTCCTAGTCAATAGCAAAAGTTCTTATTCATAGTCCCCAGTGACCTTCATTTTTTTTTTTTTAATGACAAATTTAATTTAATTTAATTACGCTTATTTAATTCTCAGGGCCATGGAGTTCTTTTTGTGAAATACCCTCATCTTCTTTAGTATTGACAATGCCTTTTAGCTTTCCATATTAATCCATCTTTTTTTTGTTTTTTTTAAGCCAAGGTTATTTATACAGAAATTTATAAGATTGATCCAAGGCCAACCATTTGTTACCTCCCATCAGGCTTGATTTTTCCTTTTCAGTGCTTCTCTACTAGCCAATTTTTCACTCAGGTCAGACTTCTTGTGTTAATTCCCATCTTCCTAACCATTGTTACATCTTCATATGGCATTGTATTTTACTGATCTGCAGATGGAAGAAATCTGATATGTCTTGTTTGTCTAGTTGACCTAGACAAAGCATAGTAGGTGACCTAGCCTGGCAGGATCTTTGTTGAAAACATGTATTATTTATTTTTCTAAAACTAATTATATGAGACTCCAGAATGCATGTTACATGCTTACATGGCTTTGAGATTAAGTTGTATGCTCAGTTCTGTAAACATGGTGGTCCTATGTCTGATGTTGTACCTGTATTAATTATATGTATAATGGAACTGAAGTGTCATACACAAGTTCTTTCAGACATTTCATGTGTCCAAAGTAATTTAGAACATAAAAAACCAGTAAGTTCAGCACCTTCTTTGAGATCCTAAAGTAAAAATGAGGTCTTGATAAGAAGCATTGCTGTAGGACCTAAATAATTTTTGAAATAAGGGATGAAAATAAAATTTTGAACATGATTTTCTATACTACTTTTCATATTTTCATGGTGGAAAATATCCAGAAAGCGTTATATCACGAGGAAAAACAGTGAATGCAGTCGTTTCAGCATGATAAATCTAGGTCAGAATTCTGTCTTGAATGTGTTTAATTTCAGAAAGCCTTCCAAATTAAAGATGATCATAGGTTCCAAAAGTGTTATTATTCCTGGCTTCCTGGAATATACACGTCCCACTGACAGCTGTATAGCTGAAATTCATTGTTATTGGTTTTACTTTTTAATTTTCAACTGTAATATAAAACCCTCCTCTCCTCTCCTCTCCTCTCCTCTCCTCTCCTCTCCTCTCCTCTCCTCTCCTCTCCTCTCCTCTCCTCTCCTCTCCTCTCCTCTCCTCTCCTCTCCTCTCCTCTCCTCTCCTCTCCTCTCCTCTCCTCTCCTCTCCTCTCCTCTCCTCTCCTCTCCTCTCCTCTCCTCTCCTCTCCTCTCCTCTCCTCTCCTCTCCTCTCCTCTCCTCTCCTCTCCTCTCCTCTCCTCCCCTCTCCTCCCCTCTCCTCTCCTCTCCTCTCCTCTCCTCTCCTCTCCTCTCCTCTCCTCTCCTCTCCTCTTCTAATTTATTTTATTCCTTTTCAAAAAAGCCCTCAATTACAATATAAACTGAAAAAGGGAGGTAAAAAGTTGGGTCAGAAGCTGGGTTATCAATACAATGCAGAAAGTAATAGTAAAAGCTAATAGATGATTTGTGTATGACCTTCACATTGGATTAGTGACCAGTAGAGTGTATAACCAAAATACTGTGCATTGTACTCACTAACATAATATTTTTCTTATTATAATACAAAAGACATTAATGTAATACAAATGTTCATTCTACTCTGCCTTATCAGGGATTTCCATGTTGTATTTAGAGCCTGGTCTCCTGATTATTGGTCTAGTTTACATAATACCATAAGTACAAAATGGAGTACTCTTTTAAAATGAGAAGAACTGCAGCAATGAAGGAGGAATAAGCAAATGAAACACCGAGGTAAGGGAAATGGGGAGAGATGAAACATAGGAAGGATAAAGTGAGAGGCTTTGTCAAAGTAGAAAAGGAAGAAAGAATGCATTTAAAAAGTAAAAGACAAAGAAAGTGAGCTATTAATGAGAAAAGGTAATCTTGTCAGTCCTTGTTTCCAAATCTGAAGTTAAAATCCAATTTTCTGTTCTCACTGAGCTGATTTCAGATCAAGTATTCATATCTTCAGAGTGGATGGAGATGGCATTTCATCATTGTTTCAGCAACTTTCTTCTTTGAAATGTACTTAGGGAAGAAAACTAAACGTGGTGTATCATTAAGTATGGGAACTGAGTCAAGTGCTGACAAGACAGATTTTGGTAGTTTGAAGGGACCTTATAAGCAGGAAGGGGAACAACTTCTTACTTGATCTGGTACAAATAGTACAAGGGGAAAAAGCTTTACACTAAAATATGGGAGTTCTAGATTAGAGGTTGAATGGAAATTCTTCTTTTAGAGGATGGAGAGGCACTGGCACAAGCTGCCCAGAGAAGTTCCCTGGGTGCGCTCAAAGTCAGGTTGGATGGGGCCCTTGGCAGCCTGATCTGGAGGGTGTCAGTCCTCCCCATGGCAGTGGGGTTGGAACTGGACGATCCTTAAGGGCCCTTCAAACACAAGACATTCTATGACTCTGAATATAAAGTCCCTTTGAAACAAATCAAATATTTGCATCAAATAACACTACTTTGGAACACTAGCTTGTTTTTCCATTTGCTATCTGAGAAAAACAAATTCCTTGTATATTTTTCATCTGCAGTGAGATGGAATGAAGGTCACTTTTGACTAGTTCTGCTGCATTAAGTCCTTATTCCTCTGATGACAATGGACATGGATATAGTAGATGTTAGCTTTTAAATTTTCCTGAGGGTTGGTCCTTTGTATGTATATTTAAGACATATCATTATTCATGCTACTTAGTGTGCAAGTCTGCATATAAAGATAAGTGAGTCACCAGAAATCTAATAATCTATCAATACATGCACAAACAAAAGATTTCTAACTCATGTAGGCGTTTGGCAATAGCAATGCAGGCAGCATATTTATAGGCTTCAGCATGCATGTTCTTTCAAATTTTCTGCTATATGGAAGACACTGACTGAGTTACAAATGTGCTTGTGAAATAGAAGAACATTAAAGGTAGCTAATCAAAAAAGGGAAAAAAAACCAAAATGATTGTTGTAGAAAAGCTAAAACTTAGCTGTTTGTTACTGTTTATAGCTGTTCCTCCCTAACTTGGCCTCAATTTTATAAACACCGAAAACATCATGAAGTTTACTAGTTGTGGCTATCATAGAAGAGTATACACCACAGAACTGATGTCTTTTATGCAGTTATTTATGTTGAGCTAGATGGGATTTGAAGCCAACAATACTTCTGTTTACTTATTGAAGTAATGATTTCACTCCTGATCTTCGAAAGTGTTCCATACAGTTGCAATAAATATGCATATTTCCTTTTAGGCCATTTTGCCCTAGTATCATAATGTAAGTTTTTTAACCAGCTCCGCTGATATTTATTCATCTTATCCAGAGATGATGAGTCGAGGGCTTCTTTTCATAACGTATTAAAATCTGTAACTTTTCCCTTCCTTATACTTCCTAATATCTTATGCCCCTGGCTGCCATTTAATTCAATTAATTTCTATCTTATTTCTGGTGGACATAGAAATCAGTTGATTAATTTCATTTTTTTGCACCATCTGTTAGCATAGTAGAAAACTTATCACGTCTACCTTCAGTGCTGTCTGGTCTGTATTAAGCAGCTAAAGTCGTTTCATGCTTGCTTTAGTAATCTTGCATTCTATGTTGTTATTATTATTGTTATTAGTATGCTCTCCCCTAAATATTCTCTAAGGAACTAGGTGCAGATTTGCAGCCTTTGTGAATACAGTAGAAGCAGCACATAAATCTTACATATGACACCTCAGTTTATCCAACTCAATCTGATTGATTTCCTTGAGCAGGATAAGCACTAAAAAAAGTACAGTTTTGTGTGGAGAACCCAAGTAGAGTCTGACTACACTCCTTCCAGCACCAGAGTAGAACAAAGACATTAGCCACATTGGCACAGCGCTCTGCATGCACTAATTAACCCTGCACTAACACAGCAAAACTGCTGCTGTTTTGTTCACAGTTCACATGAACGTCTCCACATGACACTGCTTTAAATAGTATGGAAACATTTGTAAACATTTGCACTCTTGAGGAGGGATGCAGCTAGCAAGAAACATCCCCAAAATAGAGATATTCATTTTTGTAACTTGAAAGTATAAATAAAAACTACATATTCCAAATAACCTATGATGCTCAACCTGCGTCCTCTACTACTTTATTAATGAAGGTGTGGCCAGATGATATGCTAATTATCAGTTTGAATAATCGCTATTTGCCTAATGAGTTTCACTCATTCCACAATTGTCCTAAAATTGAGCAGATGATAGTGCATTTTCTCTTTCTTCTTTTCTTGAAGTTTATCCTAAATACTAACTGAGAGTCCATAATAAACAGATACTCAAATCTTTAAGGAACATTTGACAATTTTACTCCCATTATAATTACTGAGAGACGAGTTACATCAAGGTTGTAGCTTTATTTTTTATAAATTAAGTACTTGCAGTGACAGTGAAACGGTTCCCAAAATTTATTCAGATACTTGTAGACCTAGTTTTAGACATAACTTTTTTTATTTTTTTTCCTGAGTAATGAAGCCTGAATTTGAGTTCACAGACTATCTGATACTCCTCCAGAAAAAGTCTGCTTGGATATTCAGCATTTCTTTTTATTCTATTTTTAAATATCGAGGTTCAGCAGGATATCTTACCTTAATTTTAGTCAATTACCAGTTACTTATTTCACAAAGGATGTCAATACTCTGAGAGACTCTCTTCTGCAGGGAAACACCACTGACTGGAGGCTGAGCCTGTTCTTTTCTAATGAGGGAAACGCTGTCCACTTTGTGAAATTCCACCTCCATGTTTCATCCCGAGGAGTGGACAAACAAGGCCGCGACAAACAGAATCAGGGTTTCCCTCAAGTTCCACCATTTTCCATTTTCGCAGTTAAAAACAAATAGATAAATCAAACAAAGGAGGGAAACCATTGCGTGTGTATCCTTTACAGGGATGGCTTTCTTTTCCTGTGGTGTTTGACAAAGGATCTGCCAGTGCTTAGTGAGGGCTGCAAAAATCATTTCCTGCTGCCTGAAGGAGCCTGTGCTTCTGGTGAGGTGAGAGCACAGCTCGGAGTCATCTGTTACACGAATGAGGAGAAGCACGCACTTCAGGAGAAAAGCAGATGAAGAGGGTTTTCTTTCCACTCCAGTAACTCACAGCAGGTATTACAGATTTATTTTCCCCTCTCGGGTTGCTTTCACTTTGCTAGATTGTATCAAGGCAGATGCTACAAACAGGGGCTTGCTATCTAACTTCAGGAGCAGGAAAAACACCAGTGATGGTTGCTTCATTCATACCAGCAGTTTCCTCTTCAGTATTTACTTCCTGGACACAAGGAAAAGTGAAGACACTACATAATTGTAAAGCAAATAAATAAATTAAGTGCAGCCTCTTTGAACTGTAAAATCTGTTGGTAGATCTCAAGAAAACTTACCAGGCTCTATATAAATCTTCTTTTCTATATAAGTCTTCCTTCCATTTAAACAACTTGGGCTGGACGTCCAATGCTTGCCCACCACCCTTTTGTCTTTCATTCATTCAATTACATCTCCCTTCCTTGTTTCTGTATTTAACATCAGTTACTCCTGAGCACATCTGCAAAATCCCTTCACTGTTCACTTTCAAGTACCCCCTTGAAAATAAGACTGGTCAAAAGACGTGTTTCCTCACCTTTATCTTCTTCATATCATAACCCGAAATTACACTTTGTCTTTTACCTTCCTTAGGGATAAGATTAAAGTGAGCTAAGGAAACAGACTAAACATCCACTTTATAAAGGTTCCAAATGTTAGGAAAGGAGATAAAACAAGGAAGAGGGAAGATGCTTGAAAACAGAGGATAAAAAATGCATGGGAAGTTTGTGGTGCATTTTTTGCCAAATCAATTGTACAAAACATTCCCAGGTAATGGACTATTGACAAACTCATCAATTCCTCATTGTTTCTTATTCACTATCTTTTTTGCTATGGCGAATTAGTGATTTTCTTGCTCCTTGGTTTGATATCTCATAATTTTTTAAACAAAGATGTCAAATAAAAAAGAGTAAGTTTTGCACACAGTTCTATGCACTGGTGGGTTTTGAGTAGTCTCTTGCTTCAGCAGGTACATCACTGGCAAAGTCTATCCAGAGCTGCTTCTCTTCCAGTAAGTGAATGCTGGACTGTTCTTTCACCACGTATCCAGCTGGCTTGCTGGATGTTTGTGTCATTTTATCCTCCTAGCCTCCGGAACAGGGTGGTGACATCCACCTCACCTATCAAAGCTCAGTCCTGTACTGCCAGCTTACGTGTATGAATTTGTTGAAATTTGTCTAGATGCCACAAACCAAACTATCCCAGGGATTGTTCTAGCGATTTATCAGTTTGGATGACTGAATTCCTGGAAAGTTCCCTGCCACTGATCAGTTCACTAGTGTAGATCTAGTTTAATACTAGTTTTCCTCTATAACTAATGAGGAATTTTTTGCAGTAGTATTAAAGGTCTGGAATTTAAAACTCCAAGGCTGTTACATTATGCTGAAATCCTGTGTTATTTATTTAATTTATTTATTTTGAAATTAAAGACTTTATGAGAAAATTATCAGAAAAGTAAAAAACTGAAAGAAGTGTTTAACTTCTATAAGTACAACGTGAGCGACCTATAACTGGAGCGCCTAAAAGTATGACTCCATAGAGAGCTGGAGTAATTTTAAGCAGTTTGAAATGTCTTCATTCATGACTATAGAGACTGGATATGCTAAAGTTGAGCTAGCCTGTGGCTCCCTGTATGTTACTTGTCTCCAAATGGGTAGAGATACCATGTCCAAACTGCTTCCCATACCTAATCTAACAGATGAAATTGTACAGCAGGTGTCCCTGCAAGATAATATACTCCAACTTCTAAGTGGAAAATATGGGATTTATTTGTGGTGGGATGTTCAAATTACTCAATACATTTGTCTGTTCCATTTCACTCAGACCTACGCTTAAGGACAACTTCTTATTTCAATATGGAGTTTCTCTTTTCTTGAAGTCTGGTATCTTAAACTGTTTCAGCTTGAAGATTTAGCTGATAGCTATGACATCTTTTCCATATGCAGATGTAATTTCAATGTGAATTATCTACCTATGGCTGGGTCAGCATTATAGCTGCCTCTGCTCTCATTAGTGCATGACAGCAGATGTGAGACGCCGTCACTGGAAAGACTGAACCATAATAACAAAAAATATTCTACCTCCCTTTGCTGCCTTCCTTGCTCATTGCCAGTTCTATTATTTCCACTCTCTGTTTTTGTATGCTTAAATTCCCCTCCTGTGCATTTTCAATATTTCCTGTATTACCTTGTTTTCCATTTGGCATATGTATACTCTGCTTATTTCTTCCACATTGTTTGTATACCTCTGGAGAAATTACAATACGTTAATTAATTAAAATAATTTCATTTTAAGTAAACGAGAAACAAACCATATGATCCTGCTCATTCTTGCCATATGTATTGGAACAACTCACAGTCGTATGTTAGCAACCAGGTTCCTACAAAAATTAGACACAGAACTGCATACAGTGTCCTTTTAGACTGTATTTCTATGTTTCTAAAAGGTTTTGAGCAAATTTATGTAACCCTACAGAGATAATTTGATATGAATGACCTGCTTGTTGGCTTGTTGCTTCAACTTCAGGCACAATGAACAGCACTCTGCAACAAAATTATATTCAAAACAGGTTAAGACTTTTTTTTTTGGTTACAGATTCCTGTCTACCCATATGTTAGACTATCGGGAGTACTGCAAGCTGTTGAGTAAGAGGTTCAGATATTCAAGGAGGCCAAACTCTTAAAATATCAACAGAAGCATATCCTAATTTATCCGAGGGCTGTGGAAAAAGGAGGCAGGCAAGAAAGGATGAATTTCCAGGAATCTCAAAAAATATCGGTTTAAACTACTTGGAAGCTGGACGATTCAGCTTTTAAGGGTGTACCCACAGAAAGAGGAGAGAAAATGGAAGGAAAAGCGGAATCCTGTAGGACTGAATCAATTTTTGAGACATTCTACTTACGCAAACACTGTTAGGAAGAAAATACTCACTTCCTCTAATAATTATATTTTGATTTCAGCCTGCTAATAGTCTCTTTATTTATTTATTTATTTATTTATTAGTTTATTGTTCCTCTTCTGTTCTGTTTCTCTTCCATGACTTCTGTTTCTTTCCTTCTACAGTTTGCACTCCCTTCATCCTGGAGCACACCAGTAAGCAGTAGACTGAAGTACTTCTGATAGATATGTCAGCGCACCATACTGTCTTCTCAGTTACACTTTCCCTTCAGCAAGGGGGCTCCAATAAATGAAGAAAAATGTCTAATACCTAAAAGTCTATGAAATTTGCCTGTTCTCAGAGAAAACAAAGAAAAGAATATCTAGAGAATGATTCTCTTTTGGGGTGTTTAACAGGGTCTATCTACTGTTAGCACTGATGTTCCAGGAAACAAGTTGTGTGTTAAATCAAGACCCAGAGACCTGAGCCTTTAACTCATATAGACTCATTCTATGCTCAGTAATTAACATTGATGGGGTATTTAAACTATCCATGCATCAGTCAATACAAGAACATAAAAGGAGAAAGGCTTATTTAAATTTGTTGGTGATAAGAATTAATACTAAAGGCAGAGCAAGCAGAGAGAAGTCTCTTGTAGATTGAATCTTGATTACTGGAAAGAACTAGTTGGGAAAAGGACGGTGACCAAAATCATTAAATGCTAAAAAGAATCCTGATTTATAAGAGTAGAAGGAGGTAAATAAAAGATTTTTAAAAGAGAATTCTTCCATCTATTGGTCTGAAAGGCCTGTTGGAAAGCAAATGTAAGAAAAAAAGTGGTCTGGAATTATTTTAATGAAATAATAGTTTTGCAAGAAACTGCAGCATTGAATGAGAAGCACAGAGACAAAGAAAAATGGCATCTTTCAAAACACGAACAATTAACAACTGGCATCATACAGAATGAAAACCACCTGTCAACTTTTAGGAACAAAAGCAATAGCACAATGCAGGTAGAAACAGAATCAGATAGTTTAGCATACAGAAGAAGGGAAATAAATAGCCAAGTGCATTCACTAAATACATTGATAATAAAATGATCATGTAAAATACTTCAGTGGGGACAGAAAGTTTAACTTGCTGAAGTGAAGCAACTATTACTCTGAGCTCTGTAAATGGGAATGTTGTGTCCAAGCTGTAATCTTCTCCTCAGGGCTGATAAGCTTTCGACAGGACACCACTCTTCAGGCAAGATGTGGATCTATTAAAGAATATCCAGAAGAAAGAAATGAAAATTTTAAAATAAGCCTGCAAGCTTGGAAAAATGGGTTTGTCTTATCTTGAAAAGACTGATAGCAGCTAAAGAGATGATCTGAAAACAACCTTCCAATACGTAAAATGTTGCTGCATGAACGAAATGAAATAAACAGTTCCGTGTGTTCACAGCATGCAGAATAAAAAACAGTGAACTTGAATTCCAGCAGCTGTCCTCAGGAGGATGCGTTCTGTCTTCAAGGACAAGTTGAATGCTGGAGAACATTATCCAGAAGATGGTGAACCATCCACACCAATGGTATTCCTATTTTCAGTCTCATGATTACAGATTTTTCTGTTGAAAACTGAAGAGCTGAGGAACTAGAGAGTTTTCAAAGGCAGATAACTGCAGGCAGTTAGGGAGAGCTTCTCTCCAGAATGAGACTTTCATATTCATGGAAATGTTGGGAAATATTAACTGAAGGTTTTTTACTAAGACGCTGAAATAAAAACAACTTTTATGGCTGTTTGAAAGTATTGTTCAGCGCTCTAGCATTCATGTATATAGTAATGTCAACACTCACAATATTTGCCTTTTTTTTTTTTTTTTTTTCATTTAGAATTGGTCTGCTTCACGTGATAGTTTATTTGTCTTGGTAACCGCAGTTGTGCACAATAAAGCATCTGTGACTTTCAGACCTACTGGCCCATGTTCGCAATGAGAAAAATCTCTTCCCATTAAAAAACAAACAAACAAAAAGCACGAACAAACAAACAAACAAGAAAAAAAAACCCCACAGATGTTGGGAATCAGTCTTGACCTGTGACCTGTCTGTGACCAGAAATCACCTGCAAGAATGCTAGGTTGAATGGAACTAACCTATGCCGAGGTTTGGGGGTACCTGGCAAGTATCTTGGAAAGATGGGTGTAGGGCAATGCTTGAACTCAGAATGTTCTTCATTTCCTTGAATAAAAATAGCCCAAAGGACCATTTGTGTAAGTAATAGAAAGTAGCATAGCCATTGTGAGCAAAGGCTTATCTGTTAGGATTAGCTTCAAACACTGAATCTTGAAGTACTGAATACTTACTTTTCCAAACAGTATCTGAGAATAATTTGGGAGATAGCACCAGCCAGGCCTAATGCTGACAGGCAGTTTGAACACGATGACTCTGCTTTTTTGGGGGAAAGGAGAGACATTCCTGACTTTTAGATTTTATTTATTTATTTATTTATTTATTTATTTACTTATTTATTTACTTATTTATTTATTTATTTTGTATAGACAGAGGTATTGGGAGATTGTACGAGAAACTCAGCTGTAATTTTCAAATGCAACATGTTTAAACCCTCTCTTCCTTGGAGTGGAACTTGCGAGGAGAGGAGGAGGACAGTGTTTACTAAGTTGCAGAAAAAAACCCCAACAGAACATAATTTTAAGCCAATCTCATGGTTTTCATGGCTTGACTCATGATTTTAGAGAGCTTTGTGTTGGAAACATTTCAAGATTTGAGAAACCTTTTTAGCTATATATCTTTAATATACAGCACCAAGTCCTTATCCAGTAAAAAAGTACATCTCCTGCTGAATATAACAGAAGCTCCTGGCTGCACTACACTTGAGAATTTGGCTCTGAGTTTTGATAGAAAATATGGACCTCTTCATGATTCAGGAATTTGAAAAAAGCTAGTACCTACTAGAACACATGACTGAAAACAAACCTCCTAACATTTCTGCAGTGGTACTCATCTCATGTAATGCACCACACACGTGTATTTTGCTCTTGTTACTTCTAGAGAAGTCAGAGATGAATCTCTGAGTACCAGTACCATGTGGTGCATGAAATGCACAGAGGAACCAAGGTCCAGAAGAGCTTCTAATGCAGACATGTGACAACGTACAGATGTTTGAAGGCCCTATTGAGCCCTATTGCAGGGGTTGAATGAGATGCTTATATACGTATATAAATATATGACATCTTCAGGGCAAACACTGAAAATAGCGTTATAACCTACCTTTTTTGTTTCTTTCTCTATTAGGCATCTAGCAACTGAAAGTTGGACTTTGTCCTTTGACACTCAGTGAGCAGTGTTAGGGAGAATACAGCCCAATTGCCACTGGCCTTTTGCCACTGCCATCCTGGTAATGATGCTGATTATCCTGATTATTAATATTAGTACAGTTCCTGGTGATTATATGAATTACTGGTTTCAGTAATCACAAGATTCCAACATTATCTTTGCCAATCAATGTATCATGACCGATCAACACTGAAATGTTAAAATAAATGTAACTTTTGGAAAAATAAAAGCCAAGCAGAAAAACAATGTTGCATAAGTGTGGCAAAGTTGCATTCTGAATTGAAATCCCCATTTTTATTAGTATAATACATTTCTCTAGAGATACGATTCATCTAGTGCCACAAAAGTTTAATATGGTGTCACTTTTGTGACTAAAAACCACAGTTCATGTTTGAAACGCAGTCAGAGTTGGCACTTTTACCACATATCTGCAATCATCACTAAAGTTCATACAAACTCAACTAGTTATTTTTCTCCTACTTGACTGTCTTCCTATCTGCTGCTTTTTAAAGGTACAGTATATAATCAGCTAGCTTGTTAAAAGGCTTAACAAGGTGAAAAATATTCAATCACTTCCCTTGTTTACAATGCCTTCACCATCCTGGAAAATAGCAACATGGTTCCTGTCCTCATCTCCTGCACTGATTAGATCTATTAGAGTGTAGTTGAGGCAAATTCTGCTAATAAAATGCTGTTCTGAATTCATTTTTTCTGCCCACAAATTTATTTCAAGCAGAGGAGTTTTTGTTTCCACATTGAGTCCTTCCTGCCTGTGTTTTCTCTTTAGCTGAGTAGGATATATAATCACCTTTTCCAATTGGATTATGAGCTGCCTTGTTCATGCTAATTTACTTAATTTATTCATCCTCCTTGCTCATTCCAGTGATTTTTTACATGCCTCCTCTTCCGTACTGACAAATGATAAAATGATAAAACAGTGTGATGAGCCCTAGTTAAACACATCACCCAAACCCTGCATCCCCTTTGTCTTCAAACTCCTGATATAATTTTGGATGTCTTGCAGCCCTGACACTGCACAATGTTTTGAAGGAAGCAAATCCAAGCAAGTTTGACAACCACCATCTTATCTGACAAGAGCTGAGCTGGAGACTACCAGGCAATGTTTATACTAATAAATTAAACATACCTGGGACTGTTTTCTGGTGCACAAGCAAAATGGGTGAAAATGCTGCTAAACTCTCTCTCCCTTTGAAAAAGGAGGGTTTATCTATGGACTATGTAACAGGAGTAGCTCATTCTGATACTTTTTGGAAGGCAATTTGCTATTCTGAGCCAGAATCATGCCTGAGACCCACCTGGCATTTCACCACATGGGGAGCTGGGTTTCAGTGTCCTTGTGGGCTCCCTGGCGCTTTTAGCACACCAGGTTAGGTAGAGCCTGGGGGTACCTCTCTCTGCGTGCTGCTCTAAACATAATGTGCTTTTTTGTGACTCCAAACATTTCTTCACGTGATTCAGCACAGTGGTTCACACTAAAAATCCATAAATATTCATAAATATTTGTCAGCGAAGCCTCTGTAACCATGAGTTTTAATTAGTTTGCACCTCCCTAGTTTGGGTACCGCTGAATGATTCTGTCAGCCGTGCTGAACCATTAAGTTAACTTGAAAAAAGGAAAGCTCTTGTTTATGCTAAAACATGAACATTATTTTCCTGAGAATGCTTTGCCCAACCATTTTTTGTTTGTTTGTGTTAAAATCACCAGAATGTTTAAGAAGTGTATTATTAGATCAGTAGATGAAAGAGGAGACCTGATAAGAACACACTATTCTGATACGTATTAAAGAACAGTAATAGTGACACAAGTTTAATGACAATGCGATAAATAAGATGGAGAGGAAAGTTGAGTACATACCGGGTGTTCATGCATAATAGAGTAGGAATGCATTGTCTGCTGTACTTTTTCTGTACCAGTAAATTGCCTTTGGATAAAAACACCATGCTTAGCTACTCTAGAGAAATAGTGATGAAAAACTAATGCTAGTGGAATGATGCTTGTGTGCAAGCACTATCAGTTAGGCTTTCCCAACATTTTGTTTTTTATTATTGAAAGTAGATGAGGAGAAAGAAGTTGGAAAATGAAAGAGAAAAGGCAGTGAGATTCCTCCTTCACTATTTCCATTTATCTAATGCTGAGGTTGAAGCACTTCAGGGCTAGAACGAGTTGGGAAGCAGACTGATTCTTCTGTAATTCAAAGCTAGGCACTAATGGGGGAAAATTGAATGAGGAATATAACTGTTTGGTTTGCTGGGTTGCAAAGATTTAGGCTGGAACAGTGAATATGATTCCAAGTGTGCTGTGAAACAAGACGCAACCTCAGTGTGCTACGTGTTGGTAGGTGTTATTAGATAATATCAGAATTTGTATACAGTAAGCTCAATATACACTGAGACATAACCTGGCTCAGACTTGGGGCCAGTTTTATTTAACATTTTCATCAGTGATCTGGATGAGAGAGTCTAGTACACCCTTGGCAATTTTGCAGGCAGTACCACGTTAGAGAAAACTGATGATTTGCTTGAAGGTAGGAAGTCTTTGCAGAGGGATCAGAATAAGAGAAGACAAGGCTCTGGGGAGACCTTATTGTGGCCTTCCAGGCTGTTTATGAAGGTGGATAGTGATAGGAAAAGGGGGGGATGGTTTTAAACTGAGACAGGAAAGGTTTGGGTTAGATATTACGAGGAAGTTTTTGCACAGTGGGTGGTGACGCATTGGAACAGGTTGCCCAAGGAGGTTGTGGATGTCCCATCCCTGGAGGCATTCAAGGCCAGGCTGGATGTGGCTCTGGGCAGCCTGGTCTGGTGGTTGGTGACCCTGCACATAGCAGGGAGGTTGAAACTAGATGATCATTATGGTTCATTTCTACCCAGGCCATTCTATGATTCTATGATTTTATGATTAACTATGGATTGATGGATGTAGGCCAATTGCATGACACTCAACAAAGTGAATGCTGGGTCCTGCACTTGGGTCATAACAACTCCATGCAGTGATTAGGCTTGGGGAAAAGTGACTGGAAAATTTCCTGGTAGATGTGGACCTTGGGGTGCTGGTTGGCATTCTGGTCTATATTAACGAGGCCAGCAGGACTAGAGGAGGGATTGTTACCTTGTATGTGACACTGGTGAGACCACACCCTGAGCACTATGTTCAGTTTTGGGTCCGTCATGCAGTTGCTTGAGTGTGTGCAGATAAGAGCAATGAAGGTGGTGAAGGACTAGGAATTAAGAGGTATGAGGAGCGCCTGAGGGAACTGGAACTGTTTGGTCTGGAAGAGTCTGATGGGAGACTTCACTGCCCTCCAGAACTTCCTGAATGTAGGTTTCAGCAAGGTGGTTGTCTGTCTCTTTTCTAAAGTGACAAGTGATAGGGCTTGAGGAAACACTCTCAGGTTGTGCCTGTGAAGTTTTAGATATTAGACAAGAGGAAGAATTTCTTCACAGAGGTGGTGGTAAAGCATTGGAATGGTCTGATCACAGAAGTGGTGAAGTCACTGTCCCTGAAAATATTTAAGAGATACGTGGATTTTGCACTAAAGAGTGAGACTCAGGAAGTCAGGGTGATGGTTGGACTTGATGTTCTTGACAACCTATGTGAGTCTATGATTCTAAGACTATTTCCAGTAAGAGCTGCTGTGGAATAACTTGTTTTGAAGTCAAGGTCTGTTTAAAGGAATGAAAGATTTATTTTGCATGTTGTAGATGTTATCTACCTAATTCTGGGATGGAGGAACCAGCTCTCTGGGACTGGAAAATACATGAAACAGAAAATTTAAGTGAGAGCAGGGTACGATGGGCTACATCAATCCACATTTCTTAGATTATATGGCACTTCATTTCCTCATACACTCTGATTATAGACTGTTGGTAGCATGGAATGTAAGTTATACAAACAGGTCAAGAGTTGTAACTGTTCCAAGAATAAATGCAGGCTCAAAAATAACATAGGTTTTGTAACCATAAAAAGGGTAACAACACAACTTGGGTCCTGGGAGAAGTGCTGGGTACAAAAACTGTCAGAAAAAGAAATAACAAAGGGAGTTCATCAGCACAGTTTCTTCAGACACCAAGGAAGAGGACTTCTTGAGCCTCACAGGCTGTTCTGTTCCACGTTTCTAAGCTTTGGACATACATATATACTCACTTCAATAGCACTTTCTGAGGTATATTTTCTTCTCATGTTGTAGTACCACAGATTGAATTTGTGCAGCTTCTCAAATAAGTTCCTTTCCTACTGAAAACAAACAATTTTCAGGAGAAAGCTAACTTCTTCTGGGATGCACTCTATTCTTTTGGTCCTGTTGGTGCTGTAGAAGAACAAAAGGGTGGTCCCTCTTATTAAGATGCCAGAGAGCTAGGAGAAAATTTGTCCAGTTTGGCCATGGTTTGCTTGGAAAAACATAAATAACCTCTTAAAATGGGAGTAGCACTTTCTTATCCCCATGAGGCAATATGAAAGATAAGTACACGTAAGCCTTTATAGTCACTCAGATAAGCTGTAGGGGTATGAAACTCTTTGAGTCCCAATTGCTTGCCTACAAGTGAAGAAAGAACATAGAAGGATAAAGTGGTCTCAATGCACAAGAGAGGCTCCAGAGATTCTTTTTTAATTATTTTCATTTGGTGTTTTATTTACTTATTTATTTGTTTATTTTTGAAGTGACCGTGTGAGACAATATTTCAGCAAGCTGCCACTTTTTATTTCTGATTTCCCCTGAAGGCTTTCTTGTGCTAGGTGGTTTATTTTCCCCTCCCTCTCTGGCTACCTCTGGCGTTTCCTCCACAGTAACTGAACATCATCTGTACGTGCCTAATGACCAGATGTTCTCTGTCGTGCTGTTCCTCCAGAACTAGGCAGGAGTGAAAAAAAGGGACTCAAAACTAAATCATCCAGGGATTACACTAACAGAAAATGATGCTCTTGGTATGGAAACTATTAAAGAAAACCTGATTTTGTCTTTATATACTAAGGTTCATTAACTTTCTCTCTGGTACAGCTAATGACCTGAACAGAAGCTGTGGTTCATTAGTGATCTTACTCTCTCTGCCTGGCAATTGAACAGAAAAAAGAAAGAGCTGGAAGGAGAGGTAAAAACTCTTAAGTGAGACAGAACTACATTATCTGTTTCCAGGCTAGCAGGAGAAAATTTTCTTCCTTTCCTTTCCTTGCAATAGGAATGACATGATATTTACAGTTAAATTCATTTTTTATTCCAAAATGGGGTTAGTCATCAAAAGAGGAGCAAAAACATTTTATTTGTGTTCTTTTTACCATTGTCTTCTTCTAGAGCTCTTCCAGGAACTCTCTGGAGCTGGTAGCATTCTCAGGGTTGTCCTGCAGAATGCTACACAGATTCATGGGGTCATTTTGGCAGCAGGGGGTAGCTGCAGGGTAGTTCAGGAATACCCTGACTCAGTTGGTTTTGCCGACATCCAGCTACTGCAGGAAATGTCTTACTGGTTTGCATTGGTGCAGCCAGCTTCAAACTGCCTTTTGGCAAGATGATTCATTCAGCAGAATAAGGAGAAGGTGAACAGTGCTTTTGCATGTGTATCTGGATCCAGGGGTGTTGCTGATCAAAACCAAAACATACTCAGGGAGCCATTAAAAGGTATTTCTGTCTCCATGTATGGAAAAATTTCCACTCTTTCTCTGCTAGCTGTAAAAGAGTCCTTTGTGGAGCTGTGATTGTCAAGGAAATCTGTTCCTCTTCAGCATGTCATTCTTACAGCACAAGAAAAGCTCTTTAAATTCTATTGAATTGTTACTCCATTTGGAGGTTGGAGGGAGGAATGGGGTGAAGAAAAGAAGTACTGTGCAACATTAAAATGTTACATAAATTACAAAATAATACACAAAAATATTCAACCACTCAAATTTTCAAGGCTGTTTATTTCTCCTAGACTTCATTGTAGTTATTTTTTAATATCATAATAAAACTGAATACCTCTCATCACCTCTCATTTTAAACTCAGCTTTCCCAGGAAGAGATGTGCAGCTTACTGTAACTTTAAAATGAACATTATCAAATGTACCATGTGAATTCCAGGCAAATGGTCAGAGAATTAACTGTCACTGAAGGTCATTTCTCACTTTCACTATATTTTAGGTTTAGAATGCAACACCAAAATATATATCTCAAATGTTTTTAACATAATTATTTTTACATAAAATCAGATGAAGGCAAGTGGTATGTGAAATAGCTAATATTCCAGGTGGTTATTGAAATGTCAAACCTGTAAATGTAGACTGGATGTTTTGATTTTGGGAGTTAATGTTTCTAGAAAGCTTCCAGTGATGGACATTTCTTGACTTGAAAAGGGCTCCTGAGTCATGCATAATGCCATCTAGTAACCACCAAAATTAGACACGGAAAAGACATGTCAGACAGAGCAATCTGTTTCTTTTCTGTTGCAGGACTGTTCTTTGAATTATATTGCTTTGTCCAATCTTGTTTTTAGAATTGGAAGCAACAGATTTTTTCCATGGTGGGCAGTGCCATACTGTAGGAGTTTTCATGAGAGAATTTTCTGTGATATTTGGCCTAATTTTCCTTTTTTTCCCCCTATTTTTTTCAATTTACTGCAGTTTCTCCTATTTATACGTACAAGGGTTACGTGATAGGCAGATGCTGGTGATAAGGTAGTAGAGGCTGGACCTCCCCATCGACATTCCATTACGTGTTTTTGTCCTTAGGTAGATGGCAGCAGAGGGGCATACTGACAGACTGGTGCCTTACATGGAAGTGTACTTGCAGCGAAGGTGTGTCACTGAATTCCTCCGTGCAGAAAAAAAGTGGCACCCACTGGCATTCATTGGCACTTGCTGAATATTTATGGAGATCAAACACTGGATGTGAGCACACTGAAGTGGTGGATGGTGTGATTCAGCGGTGGTGATATTTTCCTAGCAATTATGTGATCATAGCAGCTGTAAAACAGTCATCTCCTGTGGTGCAGATTTTTACAAGTGTAGCACGCAGGCTCTTGTTCATTGCTTGTGAAAATGCATAGCAGCTTGTGGAGACCATATTGAAAAACAGTGTTTTGTCGTTGAGAATTTCCTCTGTCAAGTAGTGTTGTTGTTCTCTTTGTATCTGTTGTAGTTGGAAATGGAAATAAATAGGAGACATTACTTTCAGAATGACCAAATAGACGCCACAAAGTAAGCACTGTGGTACCTAAGGACAAGCTAGGTCTCAGGCTCACAGTTGGACTTTAAGTGAGGATTAGCTTCTGAAGGGTCATGAAGCAGTGTAGATTGGATGAGGAGTGAACTATCCGTTACAGCTAACCAAATGCTAAAGAAAAGTCTGAGCTTATCCACTTCCCATGTTACCTGTGTTCAAAACACTGGTGAGGAAGCTGTTGTCTGAAACACTTGATTTAGATGTTAGGCAGCCAGTGTGGAAGATAGGATTAAGAATGTCATCACAAGGCCTTGATACAGCTTCACTGATTTATCTTTTTCAGATTATTTTTCTTACATAGAACAATACTTCCTGTTGTGGGTTGCTTTTTTTATGGACCACAAAAGGCAGAGGTAGCTCAGACACGTGCAAAAAGATGGATATTCTCTGCTCTGGACTTTATATAGGCAATTGTGTTCAATTGGCTAGCAGTACCTGCAATAGCTTGGCCAGGATCCTGCTGGAAACTGAAGGCATGAGACACTGTCTGTCTACTAGTATCTATATTTCCATAGGATGGGACTTGAGTGGTGAATCATAGGGACATAGGAAAATGATAAGCTTTTATCACCCAACTTTTAGAATTGTAACCTGATTTAGCTTGCAAGGGACATACAGTATGTCAAGTAGTTCAACCCACCTCGAAGTAGGGCCATCTTAGATAAGGCTGTTCTGGACTGTGTTGAGCTATATTTTGTCTGTCTACAAAGAAGAAGTTTCTGCAGTCTGTCCTGGTGACCTGTTGCAGTATTTGACTCTCTCATAGATGGAAAATTAATATATGATAAGCATTTCCTTTGCTACAACTTCATAGAATCATAGAATACCTTGGGTTGGAAGAGACCTTAAAGATCACCCAGTTCCAATCCTTTTCTGCAGGCAGGATTGCCAAACACCAGAACCTAGGGACACATCCAACCTGGTATTGGACACCTTCAGGTTTGGAGCATCCACAACTTCTCTGGGCAAAATTTGTGCCTTTGCATATCTTTCCTGTACTTCTAAGGTTATTTGTCTGTTTATCCAGGACTCATAATAAGGCCATTTTATGGTATCACTGAAGAGGTTTTTCAGCCATGTTGTTGCTTTCTGAGAGAAGGTAAATCAGCAATAATACTACTACCTCCTGTAATACAAGTGGATATTTGGGAACCTTGGCAGTGAAGTTCTGAAGTCCTGATATACACTTATTGTAGCATATCCCCTCTGTAGAAAGGGTCAGTGCACACTCCAAAGAGCTGATCTGGCATACTGTCATTCACTTTCCTGTCCTCAACTTTGATTGCATTATTATAGAAACGCTGCAGGCACTGGGACTTCTCTGTGTGTGTATTGAAAGTTACAATTGTGGTCTCATTTGTCACCCACCAAGGTCCCAGGGAAGTACAAGGGGAAAGAAAATCATCGGGGATAAGTTCTAGAAATGCATCCACTTTGAAGGTGAGCGTTTGTGTGCTGCTTACTGGCAGCACGGTGGTCCTTGCTGTTGTCTGCTCCTCCTTGCAGGCCCCTTCAGTCTGAGATCGATGCCCTGCTTTCATTGACCTTTCTTGTGTATCTCCTGACCTGCACATACTGTATATGCCTGGTTTGCTTTGAAGACCTGTTAGGCTGCAGCTCTTCTTCTGGTACCTTATAACCTGAAGTTCATTATAAACCTGAGTGGCAATTCCTGATTCCAGAAGCTAGTTACAAAAATACCTTTCTTATTGGCTGAGGTGCCACATACTATAATTGAAAAGCAGGAGCAGTCTGAATGTTGTCCTGTATCTCTGCTACTGCAGTACAGTTCATAAATAATAATGATAGGGACTGGGCTGGAGGACTGAAGGTGAGAGGGAATCTTTTGAAAAAAGCTGCAATAAGAAGGGTAAGGATGAAATGTTGCAGCATTGTATGATGTTATAATTGGCCAGTGCAATTACATTTTGTTTACCCTATTGGTAATGCAATTTATTTTCACAGGTACACTTTGAGAATTGTAAGTGTTAGATGTGCTGCAGAACTACACTGGCTACACTGATGTATTTCCCTTGGACCTCTGCGAACTTTGGAAGAATAGGATTACATGCAAATGACTTTTGGCGGGTTACGTGGCATTGATTTGTAAAGGGGGCTGCTCTTTGATTTTTTGAGAATAATTACAGAATCTCACTGTTTTCTTTCTGTGTTATTGATGGCTGAAGGGCTTTCATAGCAGGGAATTTAATCTCAGGAGAACTGTGAACTCTATCTTTCTAACTTGAGATGGCATGTTGCCATTGTCATTTGTACTAATGCCTGATCTGGGTGGCAAGGAATCACTGCATGAATAAGAAAATAAATGCATCTTCATTTTATTAATGTAAGTTGAAAAGCAGCTTTTTTTTTTGCTTTAGGCTTACAGATCTGGGTAGAGGAAGTTAAGGGACATTTAACTCAAATTGTAGGAAATAAAGGCTACCTTACTGTACATATTATCATGGAATCACAGAATAATAGAATGACTTGCGTTGGAAGGGACCTCCGAGATCATATTTCACAGCATTATAAAATCATAGAATCATCAAGTTTTGAAAAGACCTCCAAGATCATCCAGTTCAAGTCTTCATGTATCACAAATATTTCCCCTCTAAACCCCGTCCCTTAGTACCACATCTAAACATTTCTTAAACATCTCCATGAATGGTGACTCAACCACCTCTCTGAGCAGTCCGTTCCAGTGTCTCTTCTTTCTGAGAAGAAATTTTTCCTAACGTCCAACCTGAATCTCCCCTAGTATAACTTGAGGTCATTCCCTCTAGTCCTATTGCTGGTTATGTGGTAGAAGAGGCACCTCATCACAACCTCCTTTCAAGTGGTTGTACAGAGTGATAAGGTCTCCCCTGAGCTTCCCTTTTTTTTCCAGACTATGCATTTCCCCTTCTCTTGGCTGCTCTTAGAAAGACTTGTGTTCCACATCCCTCACCAACTTCATTGCTCTTCTCTGGACATGCACCAGGGTCTCAACATCTTTCTTGTAGTAAGGGGCCCAATACTGAACACAATATTTGAGGTTTAGCCTTACCAGGGCTGTGTACATAGGAATGATTACTTTCTTGCTCTATTTCTAATACAAGCCAGGATGCCATTGGCCTTCTTGACCATCCAGGCACATTGCTGGCCTATGTTCAGCTGAGTGTTGACCAAAGTCTGTTTCATCCACACAGTCTTCCAGTCACTCTGCCCCAGGCTGGTAGCATTGCCTGGGGTAGTTGAGGCCAAAGTGCACGACCCAGCACTTGATCTTGTTGAACTTCCTCACATCGGCCTCAGCCCAGCTATCCAGCCTGTCCAGATCCCTCTGTTGAGTCTTCCTATTCCTAGGAAGATTGACACTTCCTGCCAACTTGTTGTCAGCTTCAAACTACCTGAGAATGCACTCAATTCCCTCATCCAGGTCATACGATATTGAAGAGGACACGCCCTAATATCAGTCCCTGGAGAACACCACTCATGACCAGTCGCCATCTGAATTTAACTCCATACACCACCACTCCCTAGGTGTGGACATCCAACCAGTTATTTACCCAGAAAAAACTGTACCTGTCCAAGCCATAGTCTGCCAGCTTCTCTAGGAGAATACTGTGGAAGACAGTGTCAAAGGCTTTGCTGTAGTCTAGGTAGACACATCAACAGCTTTCCAACTCCCTTGACATGGACAGGGTTGCCAAATTCTAGGTCAAACACTAGATGAGGCTGCCTAGTGCCCCATCTAGCCTGCCCTTCAATACCTCCATGGATAGGGCATCCACTGCTTCTCTGGGCAGTCTGCGCCAGCACTTAACCACTTTCTCTGTGAAAAATTTCCCCCAATATCTAATCAAAATCTCCCCTCCATTAGTTTAAAACCGTTTCACAGAATCACAGAATCACAGAATCACAGAATCACCAAGGTTGGAAAAGACCTACAAGATCATCCAGTCCAACCATTCACCGATCACCAATAGTTCTCACTAAACCACGTCCCTCAAAACAACGTCCAAACATTCCTTAAACACCTCCAGGGTCGGTGACTCCACCACCTCTCTGAGCAGCCCACTCCATTTCCCCTTGTCCTGTCACACTACCTGTGTAAAAAGTTGATTTTTCTCCTGTTTATGATCTCCCTTCGAATACTGGAAGGCCAAAATGAAATCTCCCTTCAGCCTTCTCTTCTCCAGGCTGAACAAGCCCAGCTCCCTCAGGCCTTCTTCACAGGAGAGATGCTCTAACCTTCTGATCACCTTTTTAGTCCTTCTCACTCAGCCTGATGCCACCTGTCTGTTGATGCAGCCCAGGATACTGTTAGCCTTCCAGGCTGCAAGAGCAGGCTACTGGCTCATGTCTTTGATCTACCAGGACCCCTAATTCCTTCTCAGTAGGGCTACTCTCAATGAGTCCTTCTCAATGAAGTCTCAATGAGTCCTTCCTACAGCCAGTACAAATATCTGGGCTTGCCCTGTTTTCACTTGGCTTTGTTGAACTGCATTAGGTTTTCATGGGCCCACCTTTTGAGTTTGTCAAGGTCCCTTTGGATGTCATCACTTCCTGCTGCTTTATCTACCATACCACTCGGTATCATCAGCAAACTTGCAGAAGTTACACTCCATCCTATAGTTTCTGTAATTGATAAAGATGTTAAACACTATCAGGTCCAAGATGGACCCCTGGGGGACACCACTCCATTAAGAAAAGTTGATATTATTCTGTTAGTCATCAGAGATAAATTAGTCCTGATATAACATGAACAATTATTCCTAGCACTCGGAACACAATGTGCTCAGGAAAACCTGAGTCTAGATTTAGAGAAAGTTAGGAAATGAGGTGTGAATGTGAATTTTTATCGTGTGCTCTCTATAGTTCTGAAAAAAAAAATAAAAATATTGATGAGGAGGAATGATTTTTTAGTGTAGGATTTTCAAAGGTTTTCAAACACATGTTGTATATCCTTTCTGGCAGTAGCTAAGTACTGATAGCTCTTATATTTCTGCTTTACTTTGGAAGTGCCTGAACTCCTTACTCTACTGTGTGTGAATCTCAAATCCCACTGGCCAATACAGCAGTCAAGCCTAACTACAAATCAATGGTGTTGATGCACTGGGATGTTCCTGTTGCAGCATCATTCTTCAAGGCAAAAGACTGTTTGACTGATAGAAACTGCAGCCCCTCCAGTGCCCTGAAAGCACCTTGTCTCACCAGCAATCTTGTTTGGTCTCTTTGTGGTGAATGCTGAGTGACAGTCAGCATAAGACTGGCTGAACCAGGGAAGGAGAAGATTATTATCTGAAGGAATAGAAAAAGAGGCAGATGCCCTCCAAAGGAGCAAGGTGAGCAAGTTTGTATCGTTTGAGACAGGTAACATTGCATGAGCTAAGTATTTATTTTGGGGGAAATATTTCTCAGTGCATTCATCAACCGTTAGTGTGGTCTTTATTCTTCAGGTTACCACATAGGTGGAATCTCAGATTGGGGAAAAGATTTGTTTGTGTCTGTGGTTTGCTTGTAACTATGATCTGATGATATGTTTGGTAGGAGATTACAGTAAATGCAATGAAATAAATAAAAATATGACTAGTAAGCTCCTTGTGTCACCTTGCCACTGCTGGGCTAGCCTTCCTGCAGAGTTGCTAGAGCCTTTCTCTTCCTGTAGATGTCTTGCTTGTACTCAGGTCACTTCAAAACAACTGGTAGAAAGCCCTCCTATGTGCCTGGAGTTAGAGAAGGACAATCTGGCTTGAAACAAGTGTGAGGCTGAGTGCTGCTGAAGTCAGGAGTCTGGTTACAGCTGGCAAAACTGAGCTGGCAAGAATTTCATACTCCCCTCCTCAGCTCTTCCTTTTGGATCCCTGGTGAGCTGGGCGAGTTATGCTCAACCAGGCTTCAGAGTGAGAAAAAATAGCAACATTTTCAAGAGCTCTTAGAGAGTCTTATTTTTTTACACTTCGTGCAAGAGACTGCTGTGCTTATTTGCCTATCAATTCATTTTCTTGTTGCTGGTACATTTACTCTATATTATCACATTTTAAAAGAGAACAACTAGATTGTATAGACACAAAATCACACAGTAGGGCCTTATTTACTATCCCATAATAAGCGTATTCATAAATCTATCCTCTCTCTGGCAGCCTCATATATCTGTCTTCTCTGCCTCCCCTTTAATTCCTGTCCTTGCCTCTCTTAGCTGATAGCAGGCAGTAGGAGCTGCAGTCATTCAGTGCCTCGGAGTATTATGGTCCATTTGCTTAAAAGTAGATGCTGATATTAAACTTAAGGCATGCATGTTTGACTCTTTTGTCTTATTTACATTATTGTAGTGGTCTGTTGCTTATACATTTACAGTGAGAGGCATTTCTAGGATATTAAGATTTATACCAAGCAAGAAAGCAGGGAGTGAAAGTTTATCTCAGTTATCTGAGGTTTGAAGGCATCTTCAAATGTTAAAATGCACTCGGACTAGCAGGTGATGCTGTATGGAAAGCTTTTGCTGAACACTAAAAATATTCAGGAGGCTATTTTTAAGGACATACACTTAATTTTATCTTTTATCATTTAGAATACTTCTATAATAATCATAGAATAGCATACACAATATAATTAATAATTACACGCTTCTAGATAATTATACGTAATTAATTCAATTATTTACCAGATACCTTTTTAAAATGGAAAGAAAAACAAAATAATAAGCAACCCCTTTTTTTTTTTTTTTTTTTTTTTTCTTTCTTACTTCCAATGAAAATAAACTGTGAGGTAGAGGGAAGTCAAGCTGGGTCAGACTGAAAGAAATTAAATCAAGAATTTCCTAGGGCAGCATTATCACTGGTCTTAAACAGTGACAACTAAACTATTTTGAAGATGATACTTGGTAGGCTGTAAAGCTGCAAAGCTCCAAAACTTTCTATAATTTCCGTTGTATTTTAATTAAAAATCTTGAACATGGAGGGGTAAAGTTATCCATGATAAATGAGTATGTGTTGATAAATGAGTATAGGTTCATTTCTCAAGAAGCCTGGGAAAACTGCTCCTATGTGTGGAACGTAGCTCTACTTTCTGCTCCAATAGCTTCATCTCAGCTATCCCACTCATAAAATGAAGAGAAAAAAGCTGTGGTATGTCAACACAGTGATGTGGGAAGAAGCTAGTAAAGGAGCTTGAAACTGCTCTGTAGTGACCTCTGAGCCAGATGTATGCAGATGTAGATGGTTTGGGGCAACTATGAGCTGTCAGATGCATAGTTGCTCCTGAGATTGAAGAGGAATCTGGTACTTAGACCAGTGAAACCAATAATACAGATCTTGAAGACTGAACAGTATTTCTCTATTAATAATGCTGTAAAGAGGAATTTCTCCTAAATCCTGTGTTTTTATTTTTATTTTTTATTTATTTTTTTTAAATTTTGGAACAGGAATTGTTGATGTGCAACTACTGAATGCTCTGTGGAGGGAAAAACATATTATTTGAATAATATTCATAGTATGCAAATGTGACTACAGCCATGTAAATGTAATGACCATGTTATTAATCAGGAAATAAATGTGCAAAAAAGGGGTGGAGAGCCGAGGTTATAGTTTTCTCCTATCGACTCTGAAGGCAATCTGTTTCACAGGGACATATTTGAAAATATACACATAACTTTCAATACGTTTCAGGTCCATCACACATTGCTCCCCTTCAGTGATCTCACCATACTTAGGGAGATAGATGAGTATATCAGAAAATAATCTACATATAATTTTTCATGTTTGAGCATCAGTGACAGTAGACTCTATGCTTTGGAAAGCGTTGTATGGTGAGAAAATGAAATAACTTTTTGTCCTGAAAACTTAGCTACTCCCATGCAGTGCAGTGGGCAGTTTGAAGCTTGTGTGGAGAAAATGAGCCACTGAAGCATTGCGTGCCTAACGTTCCATGAGAATACCGACGAGATTCCTTACTGTTCGTCACTGCCAACTAATGGAAATAGGCTTGAAAGAAATCCTGACAAGACTATCACAAGAAGTCCACCAGAAGAAAAAGAAAAGGTTTCAGAATGAAAATCTATCAGTTGTTATCCCATCATTAAAAAACTGGAAGAGCGGGCAGAAGAATTGTTGGCCTAAATCCAATAAATTTCCCTAAAAGAGAGGAAATTTAGGGTAGATGTTTGGAAAAAATTCTTTACTCAGAGGGCACTGAGGCCTTGGTGCAGTCTGCCCAAAGAAGCTGTGGGTGCCCTATTTCTGGAGGTGCTCAAGACCAGGTTAGATAGGGCCCCGGAAGCCTGAGCTGGTGGGTATTAGCTCTGCCCATAGCATGGGGGTTGCAACTACACGATCTTTAAGGTTGCTTCCAACATAAACCACCCTATGATTCTACAATAAACCTGAGACATCAAAATATAAGTAAGAAAAACATACTGGGGAAATATTCCCTGTGAAGGAGCCCCGTGTTAGCACGGGGAAAGGTTGGATGGCTTCAGTGCCCATTTTCATCTTTCATTTCTAGGATTTTATTATGTTGTTTTGCAGAATGAAAAGTGGTTAAAATGATTAATGGACCACATGGTATGATGTATGTGCAGGCAGGCAAAAAAGTGGGTCTGTGCAGGTGTTTGCTGAGCCAGGGATGCCTGATCTGGAAGGGCAGTAGGCAGAGGTGTTGTACCCTGCGATTTGAGGAGCTATAATTAGCAGAAATGAAATTACAATTAGCCTGGAAAGCCTTTTAACATGGCATTTGACTGACCTGTGATGTCTCCCATTAGTAGTGACATCCTGTTCAAATCCCTACCCCAATCTTGTGCTTTTGACTCTCATGGAACCTCACAGCTACAGTGCTAGTGCCCACAGTTCCTTACCTCCCCAGTTACCCCAGCACACACTCTGCTCTCTGGATGAGATCTGCAGCCCTCAACCTTGCCACTGGAGAGTCACTGCTTGATGCTACCCAGAGAAGCTGGGAAGTGTTTGACATCACACAGTGAGTTTAAATAAAAAGGCTAAATCACAGGCTAAAGGAAAAAAATAACAACAACAACAAAAACAAAAACAAAAACAAACAAACAAAAACCCCAAAACACCAAAAACAAACAAAAAAAAACCCCAACAAAACAAACAAACAAACAACAAAAAGAAACTAACCCATCACCAATGAACAGAATAGTAACCTGGATTTGATGGAGAAGGCTTCAATTAATGATGAGGCCCATAAGACTAATTTCAGAAAGGTCTCTGCAGGTCTGAGAGCTCTATTGACACTACCAATGGAGAAACCAGCTGGAGTAGAAGGATTCCTCCTTCACAGCCATCCCTTCCTATCCACCATGCTAGACCAGATGCCAGCTCACCTGCAGACTTGGAGCAGAAAACTGAGAGCAGCAGATGTTGCAGCCTGCTGAAAGCTCTCTGGTAGCTGAACGTTTGAACTCCTAGTGAAGAGCTCATGTGGAGAGAGCTGCTAGCTGACTGCAGAATTGCAGAATACCATACTGTTGGATAATTTCAGCATGTTACTGTGAAACCTCTCCATGGGGGTAAAAATCCTGTGTAACAGGATCTTCCTGGCAATTTCTTGATGGAAGTTAGCCCTGCTACTCCTCTGTCTTGCTGAAGTGTTGGTAGTGTCCTTGTCCTGCAGTGTTTCGGGAAAGTGATGGGACTTTTTCTCTCACACTTGGTTTTAAAACTCTCTGATCAATAAGAAGGAAAAGAAACAAAATGATGTGTGAGCATCTTCTAAAAAAAACATTTTTTTTTTCTTTTTAAATCTAGTGAAAGGAGGAAAAAGAGTATTATCCTGATTTTTCATTGAAATTTCCATCATGATACAATTAGCCCTTATAGATGAAATAAAACATGCTCATTTTACTCTCTTTAAGACTACTTTCTGTCCAAATAGATTTCAGAGAAAGCAAAAACACAAATAATGGTCTGTTGTATCAGACAAGAAGCTCAGCACACCCAGTTCTGCCCTAAAAATGCCCAGTTACAGTTGATTATGCAAAAGCTTCTTATCCACTCAGTGGATTCCTACAACATCATAATGTTGTTTTCCGTTTTATTCTCTTCCCGATGCAGTAAATCTTTAATAGTCTGTTTATCATTCTGACCATTGCTGAACATCAAACTGAACTTTTCAGAAAACTATCTACTGTGAGTCACTGCTGGTGATGTAGAGTTGTTCCTCACTGTTTATCACTCAGCATTTGTTAACTCTTAATTTTGTCTGTACCCCCCATTGTTGGCTTTGGCTGATTGCAAGTTCTGTGTGATGAGCACCAAGCTGGGTGCTGGACCTGCCTGTGGTTCTGCATGATGACAACAAAATCAATCTTTTTCTTTTTGTCTGTTTGCTGATGAAAGTGATTAACCGCATGCAAATCACAATAAAAATAATACTTTAATGTTGTTTCAGACACGTCCTATTCTGCTTTCAGTGCTCGTCTCCTGTTGAATGAATATGGTAGTTCAGTTTGCATGGCAATAGATGAGGAGGAGATCTCCAGTGTTATTATGTGATATTAATATAAATAGGGTCAGCCGTACATATTCTGCCTGATGCTCTTATTTCTCTTTGTTATCCTTTCTACTTTACCTCCTTAGACCTTGCAGTTACCCAGTGATTTTTTTTATTAAATTATTTATTGTAGCTGGATGATTGATGTTGTTTCACTTTGGTTCTTTGCGGCTTCCTGATTCTTCAGCTGTCAGAAAGACAAGCACTCCGTGATTAATTAAAGCTGTTATTTTACTCTGTTACCGTTCATCTTCAGCTAAATCTAAGATCTTGTGTTTTCCAGAAACTACTAAATATTCCCCCAAAGCAGGTTTCTAAAATTTAGATCAAGGAATGTCTTCATTTATTTTTCATTATTATTATTTTGATTATATTAAATTTTTTATATGCACACACACACTTATCTTTTATTTTCTTGTGTGGATGATGCTAAATTGAAAACTCTATGCAAGAAAACTACATCTATGGCCTGATGATGTATTGTCAGCTCTCTGAACTTTTACACTGAGATCTCTTTTCTTCTAAGGAACAGAGAATAATTGAGTGGCATCTTGCCAGGACTGCAAAACAACCCCTGTCTCATTGTCTTTAATTGCAGTCCTGGTTTTGGTTGGACATGGATTCATCTCAATTATTTTGAAGTGTTCGGTGGTGATATGTATATCTGAATTAGTTACGTTGAGATTTCTGTTTAGTTGGTAGAAAGAAATGAATGCTCTTGGGATGCGTTAATCTCATCTCAAAATATACAAGTAAATAGGTCTGGTGAACTGCATCCTATTCCATTTTACTGATAAGAGAGGGAATAGTTAAAGCATCTGATCCGAAAAGTCCCACTGACAGACACTGGGACTGATTTATTTTCTGTAACTGGACACAAGAAAATGACATTGTCCGGTTCCTGTGTTGAACCTAGGTCAGGCTGCCAGCAGAAGCCTCCAGTATCTCAACAACAATTTCTTGAGACACTGTGCTCTTCAGTCAGTTAAATTCCTAAATACCTTTTTGAGCACCTTATTTCATATGTCTTTATGTGCAAAAGCGTGGTTGTAGGAATGGCAGCTATGGATGACAAAATGAGTTCATTTATTTTACATGCCAGGGAAAGAAACATGCAAGAAACATGCTAACCCAAGATAGCCCAGCCTTGGCAGCCTGTGACTGGATTGTGAATGAAGGTATTTGAGCGTGTTGCATGGAAGCTACTGCAGTAGTGAAGTGACCTCGGCAACAGGCTGTTGCTGTTCTCCACTGGGGTATGTGGTGAGAAGGCACTCAGATATTTGACCAGCATGCCAATCAGCAACTTTCCCTTGAACAGCCTTCCTCATTCCTCTAGGGAAGAGTCGATGGGTTGGCTGGAAATGTTTTAAAATGTGTTTGGTTTTCTGGAATTGCCTTCCACAGACCAATTTCTTCTTCATGACGTCTCATGTGAAAATAACCCATTAGAGTCACGACATGATTCCCTGAACAGCTGACTCATGAATCCTTCTCATGTCTCAAATTGCCATGTACACAGCAGATCAGATTTTGCTGGTAAGTGAGACTTGGTTTCCTTCTCAGCCTTTGTTTAGGATTTTTATCTAATTTATTCTGGTGCTTCTCATTTCTTACTTGCTGTGTGTAATTTTTCCAAAGATTTGATTGACTGCACTTGAAGTTACAGGTACTTGGCCCATTGCAACAAGAAATGAATAGACTCAATTAAATTACAGAGCTAAAATTCGTACAATCATACTTTTGCTGATTGGTTATAGTCTTCCACTATGGAAAACTCAAAATCTTAATTAGAAAAAAACTCAAACCCAACAGATAAGAAAAAGCAAGTAAAACCATTTTTAAAAACATCCTGAAGTTCCGGATTCTTTATCAGTTCCTTTGATGGGACTGAATAACGTTGCTTTTGGAGCTTTACAAATGTTATTCCTGAGCTACTGATTTTGCTCAAGGGACGAGCATCAGAAGAGGAAAATGCAAGGTATGAAAGACCATATCTGCTGCCAAAACAAGTACCTGTGCATATTCCTTAAAAGATTGCTGCAGATGTGATCTTCAAATTTTTGTCAGCCACTACCATGTTTTCTTATACATAGAATGACCTTTCTGTGTAATTTCAGTTGTAAAGAACCTCCTGTCATTCAAAGTTATTAACTTGCATAACAGAAAAGGAAGAGATTTCTTCCTGTTACGAAGTATGTTTAACTGTATTAAACCCCCAGAATGAGAGACAGCAAGAAAGAAAGTCTGTCAGGTTTCCCCCACCCTCTTCTTTTACCAGAAGTGTTAATTGCATGTTTCATATAAAGAAAACTACAACGGATATTTCTGGTACATTTCTTGTAGTTTTGTTTCACTGTCACAAAGTAATCCTGACTTTTAGGCAGGCATCAAGCACTGCATCATAGAAATCTACATAAATTATCTTGAACTGGGGTGAAGAAGGGGTCTAGATGTTTTAAACTTTCAAGAAACAAGGTCTCTCCAGAGTATGTTAGGGTCTATGTTTGAGGCCATCCTCTGTCTCTAATACCATCTGACAGTATCTTGCTAAGGTGAAAACAGTTTAACACTCAGTTAAGCAACCTCATTCCATTTCAAATAACAAGGTTTCTACTTTCAAATTTCTCATTTGATTGTCCTTGGGCTGACATATCTCCTGAATGATTGCAAGGCATTTTTAAAGAGACAACTAATTGGCAAAGGCTGTATCAGAGACGGCACTGGCACTTGACCCATCTGAGCAGTCACAGAGCTTGAACTCATGCTCTCACCAGGTTGTTGCTTCTCTCTTTCTCAATCTTTTCAACTTTCTCTCTATCTTTTCTTTCATTCAAGGCAGACAGTGTGTCCTCCATTGAATAAGAAAAAGATTAGGATGGGTATAGCCAGCAACAGGAATACTGGAACACCTAAGTCAACAAATATGAAATACAGAAGAAAGAGGTGGATGTCTGTAATAAGTGTGCTGCACTTTACAGAGTTATGCAAATATAAGTCAGGGAAAGAGCATCCAAAACCCAGCTCTGCCAAGTGCTATCAGTGCTGGCTCACAATCAGGTTCCTTGCCTGCTCTCCTTGTCATAAAACCTTTTGTTCTATCTCAGTAGTGAGCTGAGAGCATGCATCTGACCAGGAGATCCTCTTGTTACTGATAAGAGATACGTGCTTGCAGTGGGAGCTGAGATGCAACTGGTATTAACTCTCCCATTTCTTGGATAAACAAGCTAATGGTCAGGCTGACATAAATTCCACCTTCAGCTGTACAAAATACGCACCCAGACACAGAGACTTAAGTACCAGAAAGGTGTATTTCTTTCCCCAAACACTTTAACTGAACAAATTGACTTTTGTTTTTTAATTGCTTTCCTGATATAGGGACCTGAGTACTATAGTTGATGCATTTTCATTAAAATTTTTGTAAATATTTATTTTCTTGATGACAAATCCATACATACCCAGTTTTAAGGCTTCCGTGTCTATTTATTTATTTATTTATAAATACATCATGTTTCAGGACTGTCTCAGGAAGTCCTTCTCAGAATCTACAGTTTATTTGGCTGCATTTCACAGGAGTCTATTAACTGTAATAGAATTGTATGTTGACTTTTTAGGCTGGCTTAGCAGGAGAAGTCTTTTGTCTTCACTGCCACCAGATTTAGTGGAGATTTTGAAGGTATTTTTTTTCTTGTATAACCAATGAGGATGATATCTTCTGAAAAATGACTGTATACTGAAAATAATTACTCATGCACAAATGAAACTTAAGTGGAAAATCCCTAATATAGTGGTTCCTAGATTTGGACTATATTTTTAACTTAGTTTCTAAATTAATGGGTTTGCATACACTTAATTTTTCCACTTCCGGTATAAGGCTAGCTAAGTACATTTGTTATTTCACATTCTGAGCAAGAGGAAGAGTGCAGGAAAAATATTATTTTTACTTCTGTAGATATCTTCTAGGAGTTGTAAATTATGGTTGAAGTCTAGTTTGGGTCTATCTTGGTACCTTGGAAACTGAAAGAGATGAGATAGATAGACAGGATTTCTAGATCTATGTGCTAACTTCTTCAGAATTCTTATGGGGAGCTTAGTTTGATCATCTATTGCCTCTCCCAAGAGAAAATTGCAAGGACTATATCACACCTTGACTGTGCAGAATGTTAGGTAGTCAATGGTGCTCAAACAGCTGTTACAATTCACATCAATGACAAAGGGGAGGAAGAACAAAAGATCTGCTTTGAGCACAGCTAGGTATTTCTGATTCTGTAGCTCTTACAAAATGCTCTTCTGTTTTGTGAAGCAATCTCAACAGTGCCTCAGTGCATTCAAAAATGTGTAGAGGTGAATCAACTTCTGGAAGAGTGGAAAAGTGCAAAAAAAAAAGGCAAAAAGGTTGTGGAATGATGGGCCAATTCTTATTGTGGGAACTTACTAAACCAAAAAATTGAACTGTCTTTTTGTAGGGTACCTGAAAAAACGCTAGGTGACTAAGTAGTAAATGAGTAGGCAGAAAATGCAGTGAGTGTTAACTCATTTGTCAGGTTTATATCATATCAGATCAATCGAAAATCTTTCTAAGAGAAGTAGCAAGCCTTAAGGGTATAGACCCTGTACAGTTAGGCTTTGTTCAGACTCCTACATTATCTCACAACACATGAGCAAGTCAGGATTATTGTAAAGTGAGGACAAATGTGTCTGGGGATTCTCTATACAGAACAGTTGCTTGCACTTCACTGTCAAACCGCTAAGATGAATTGAGGAAGGTTTCACAAGGATCTGTCCTGGGCATAGTATATTGAATATTTTCATTATAATTGAGCAACAGGTGGTAAGAATATTCTTATTAGATGTGCAAATGACATGAATCTGAAAGAGGCAGCAAATGGATTAAAAGATAAGAATTAATTCAAAATGATCCCAACAGTTCAGGAAAACAGTCTTAAAAACAACGTGGATTTAATTAAATAAATATATGTTTCTGCACTTAGGTAGGGACAAACTGTTGAGCAAAAACCATGAGAAAAGCTGAAATAAGATAGGAAACAGTCTTGTGGAAAAGTATTAAGAGGTTACACTGGGTCACGAATTAAGTGTAGATCAGAAGTACAATTGTACTTCTATTGCATTGTGTTTCAGAGGCATCAGTATATACCACAACATTTTGTGATTTGATGTTCCCTTATGATGGTATGGTTTTTGAGGTATGCACCAGTTGGAGAGTGTACAGAGGAAGGCTTTCAGTAGAGTTTGGGAAGTTTATAAAGGATGGGATTTGATCGTCTTAAAATTCTTATAATGGATAGGAGTTTATAAATGTGTCTGAATTTGTAAAAAAGTTACAAAAAGGAGTAGGATAATGTTCTCTGTGGATATGTAGAATGAAATATGAAGTAATTGCTCAAACAGAAGGTGTATTTATTTTAGAATAATGAACAATAACTTATAAATAATAATAATAATTTATTTTAGGATTAATAGTTCTCTAATGGTTAGTGGGCATTGTGGCTGCTTCAGAATGTTGTACAAAGTTAATGCTTAAAAGTATTAAAAAGCGAGTTAACCAAACAGGAATAGCGTAGTTCTGGAAGATGATAGTTGTAGCAATAATAAAAAGAATGATTTAAGTAAACCTTTCAGGTTCCTTCTAACAATTCTTTCTCTGCTTATTCTTTTTTTTTTTTTTTTTTCTCTGCTTTTCTAGATATGAGAAAGAAAGATGCAAGAGGGATCTGTTTGCATGTGTTTTCTTCTTCTCAGTCCCTTCTTTAGGACGTCCAGGCTGCATGAGGACAGTAGAAGTGATTTTCTCTAACTGTGATAAATAATCTTAGTAGATGATAACCAGAATCAAAAATATCTGCCTGTTGTTGGTCAATGGTCAATGAAAAAAATGATCTGGCATCCACATAAATGTTCTGTTTCCCCCAGAGTCTGAACTGTGGCTTCTACTGAGATTACTATGAACTTCAAATGCTTGGGACTTCTGCAGTTAGATTATCCTCCAGAAATATTCACTCACCTTAAAAAAAAAAAAAAAAAAGATAAATTATTTTTATTAAAGCATTAGTTGCTCATGTTCAAATCAGAGGTGATATTTTTAAGAGTCAGTGTACAATAAAATACCATTAAAGTATTTATTACACTTCTTGTCATTTGCGGTCATGATGACCCAACCATTTTTGTAAAGATGGTAAAATATTAACCACAACTGTGGCTGCAGTCAATGTAAGAACCAAGTGATCTTCAACGCAAAAGTATTAGGAATAAATTTGAGAGTTGTGCTCTATTGTAAAAAGTCACAAATCTTTCTTTAGGAAAGATTTTAGATTTAAAGGAAAAAAAAGCTAGTTGGAAACAAAGACATGACATGACAGACCACGACAGCCTTTCCTCCTGATGTCTGTACAACATATTGGTGGAACTCTCTTTTGATGCTGCGATAGTAAATAACTGATTTTGCTGTATGCTTAGAAGATTTCAAAGCTTCCTGATGCTCAATTTTATTAAAGCGTTCGGTCAAGTTTGTTCAATATGCTTTTTTAAATGTCATTGGCAATAGAACTATCTCTGCTTTGAAACGTTTTGTTTTCAAGTTGGTTATTTCACCATAGCAATTTCATTAACACAGCAAAATAAAGTATTAGTGAGGAAGCAATAATGCTTGCCAGGTGTTGCTATTGCTCTGGAATAAATACTACATGTCAAGTGCAGGAGTACCTGTGGCCAGAAGGATCCTCAAAACATGAGTGGCTGGCATCTGTATCATAAACTTCATTCTAAAGTAGTCCTTAGATTTGTAATGGAGAAGGTGAAATGAGCTTGTTATTTGACTTTGTTGGTGTGAAGTAGGGGCAGATTTATGATTCTTTGTATATAACAAATTGCAGAGACTGCTGCCTAGCAGTACTCTTCGAAAATGATGAGGATCTTCAGCTAACATTTGAAACTCTTTACCCCAGTTAATGATGAAGTAAAGTGGATATGGACATGTGTTGCACCATGTGGAGCCACAGAGCCACCAGCAGCAGTCAGGGAGAGAGTGAAGAGATGAGAGGATCCGTGATAGGACTGTGACTACAGAAGGCCGCTTAGATTCCTAAGAAATTTTCTGCTGTTGTCCACGTTTTCTCCACAGCATTCTGGGACATGTAAGGGATCCTGTCAAATCATTCTGATAGTTCCCAGAACTTCAAATGATTTGCAAGAGTGAAGCCTCAGAACCACAAGTGCTAAACACTATTTTACTGTTCATAAGATTTGCTGTAGTGATGCCCAGGCAGTTCTTCCTTCAAGTCTATTGTATAAAAGATCTTCAAACTAAAGTATCTCACACAATCCACAGATGTATTACTGGTACACACTATTATGCAGTTCTTAAACCTGCTTGCTGTTCTTCATTTCTCAGGATTATGAAGATACTTGATGTAAAGTAAAGGTGTTTAATTCAAAATGGACGAAGTAAGGAAATAGCCAAGTAATGCAACTTTTGTGTATGGAATTCCTGTAATGCAGCAGAATTTTAGAATTGTTCTACAATGTAATGTGTGAGAAGAATAATTACAGTACAGATTCATACTAGTAACATTACTGGAAGGAAAATAAAAAATCATGCTTAAAATAACTGAAGTTAACTGTAGCTCCAAAGGGTTAGTATGATATCATAGTATGAGGTCTTCATGCAAGTAGAATATTGTTATCTTTAAGCTTTTTTTTCTGAAGTGTCTTGTAACAGTCACAATTATAGACAGGATATTGGAATACATGAAAATGAGATGATTATTTAGGTGATTCCAGATTCACAAATAGAAAAATGTGTCTGTTTGGGAGAACTGCTGAAAAGCAGCAAACCCATTTTATGCATCCTGCAGCTGCTAAGCATCAATAGTGGATTCAGGCTGATGACACTTGAAAGAATGCAGTCAGATGGATGGAACTGTTTGAAATGACTCTTGCTGAAGCCCAACAAGGAAATGTTGGGAGTTACCCAAGAGATGACTTTTACAGGATCATACAGTCTAGGAGTAAAACTGTCTTTCTTTTACTATAGCTGATCTAAAGAAAGTTTAAGGAATCCCTTTGGTAGCTTTGTTGTCCCATTCAGTGTGCAATTTTGATGTGTGTTTCCTTCACATTGTGCAAATAATTATTTTATATTTCTTTGTCTGTATCTGACTGCTGGTCTTTTGTCTAGAAACAACCTCTTAAATCTCACCAGTGTATTGGCATTTAATGGGAGGGTAATGAATATTTCGTAGAATCACAGAATCACAAAGGTTGGAAAAGGTTGTCAAGATAATCACTCCAGCTATTAACCTGACCTCCTGAGTCTCATCACACAACCATATCCCTTAGAGCCATGTCCACTCTTAAATACCTCCAGGCATGGAAACTTCACGACTTTCCTGGACAGCCTGATCCAATGTTTGACCACCCTCTTTGTGAAGAAATTCTTCCTAATATCCAGTCTAAACCCTCATTGGTGCAACCTGAGACTCTTTGCATTCTATCTCTTGTTACCTCAGAAAAGATATTGTCACTCTCCTCACTGCCACCTCATTTCAGGTAGTTGTAGAGAGCCATGGGATCTTTCAACTGCTTCTTCTCCATCTGAACAACCCCAGTTTCCAAAGCTGCACCTCACAGAAAACTCCTTTTCTGCTCTCTTCAACAACTTTTTAGCTCTTCACTGCACATGCTTGAGAAAATCAATGGCCTTCTTGTGTGAGGGGCCCCAAACTAAACAAAATATTTGAGTTTCCAAAAGCATTGCAGGAGAAAAATGTTTCAAACCCAAATCCCAAATTGATTTTGTCAGACACAATCTCTTATATTTAAAAGTGTGATAGATATGAGCAGTGATGGTTGCCACTGACAGTGACGTGAGACCTTGGAGGATGCAACAGTGTCACCCTGCCTGCAACTGAAAAGAAAGTATCGGGAGCAGAGCTCTGCAAACTGCAGGAACTCCATGGGCAAAGAAGCGTGAACCTTGCCATAGCAAAAGTTGGCTGTCTCAGGAGCTCTTAAAGTGTCTCTGAATTTATGATTCATAGCATCAAGATTTCTAGAGACAAAGGGAGAGGGACCTACAGGCTCCCATGTGCTAAAGCATGAATCTGAGCAGGTGCCAAAGATGAGCACAGCTATGTTTTGTGCTAGCCCATGACCTGCTGCTTCCCATCTCAGAGGGTTTCTACCACAGTTAGTGCTTGGTTAGCAGCAAAAGAACTACTCTGTCCTCTTCACAAACTGCTTATCATCAAAGGTGTTAGCTGCACACACATTTTGCAGCCCTCCCCCCCAGCTACTTGTCATTAAATGTGGCAGCTTCTGAAGAAGTGTTGTTACTTGTAAATAAAATATGGTTGCTAAGAAACGCTATGATTAACATGCTGACAATACAACCTTCTTTGATTGTTTGGGCATCAATTGTCTACTTCTGTAATCAGAGAGGAAATAATTCTTGAAGGATATTTTTCAGGCTGCTGAAACCTTTTCCTTTTTTTTTTTTCTTTTCTTTTCTTTTCTTTTTTTTTTTTTTTGAATTAAATTAGTATCTAAAGTTTCCATACAAAGAAAGGGTCTACAAGCCTTATTTCTTCCCTTCCCTTCCCTTCCCTTCCCTTCCCTTCCCTTCCCTTCCCTTCCCTTCCCTTCCCTTCCCTTCCCTTCCCATCCCTTTTATCATATCTTGATTTTTGTGTTTCTGTTTGTTTTAATCGCTCAGCTATGAAAAAAATGTTAACATTAATAATATATCTTCCTAAATATTCAAATAAAAGAATTGGAAATCTTGGGCTAATTAATTTTTTTTGTTTAAATTTTATACAACAATTTTATAGTTTTCTAGGATTCTAGTCCCATTTTGAATGCCTCTTTCACTAAAATTTATCCAGTTATTAGAGACTTTCTGATCTACACGTAAAAAATCACTTTTGACTACAGCCTATTACTGCGGCACATAGTGCCCCCTTGCCTTTAGGGGTAGACAGAAAAATGTAGCATAGTAATGGTGACATTTCCACCTTCCTCAGTAGGCAATGGCTGAGTCTTGAAGAAAGGAGATTATCAAACAGAAATCGAGCTTATCAGGTAGAAAATTACCCTCTTCACCTCCTATAACCGGATGTGTAACTGCACTTGCATATGTTGTAACAGATGGTGCTTCTCTGAAGAATGACTGAAAATGGCACCTTCCTACCCAATGCTTCTGCCTGCTGTGTGTATTTAGAGTCATGTCTGCTTACTAGAGTACTTAAAAAAATGTTGTATTGCCTATTAGTCTTGTAGAGCAAACTGAGAGATGACGGGTGGCATCTCTTTTCTGCTAATTTAAATTGTATTTGAACCACAATGCACCTGTGTGAGCACATGGGCAAAAACAGTTCTGCACAGGTATCTCTGCAGGCACAACCTGCAAACAGTAGCGATGCCTACTGGAATCCAATCTGAATGTTCTCTGTGACTAGTGGTGATTGATGCGAAGACATAATCCCTGCTCTGGAATTTTCATTTCCAGAATTTCAGATAAATAAGCTTATTATATTTTTATTTCTACTTGAAAATGGTCTAAGATATATGTTTTGCTATGTAACATCCATGCATTCACTTGTTGTGGGTGAGAAAGACAATTGGTTACACCAGGAGAGGACATTTAGGCATATTTAAATAAAAAAGGAAACTTTCACACCTAAGGGTTTAGCTAATGATCAAAAAGCACTGAGTTTCAGGAAGAGTTGAATGTCTTAGAAGATAAGAAAATGAGGAAAGGAAATGGGTGACTTGTAGTTAGTCAAGCTGTACAAAGAAAGGTAATGATTTTTCTGATAAACACACACAAAAAAATCAGACTTCTCTCTCCATTCAGTGAAAACAAATTACATCTGACCAGTGTGGCATTACTTAAATAAATGTTTGCAGATTCCACAGGACAGCTGGCTGACACCCTGAAGTATGATATCTGAATACTGTCATTGTCCTAGTGTGTATCTACCCATGTAATGATTATACTGAGTAATGCAGGTAATTCTGATTATTCTATGGCACAGAAGTAATGAGGGTAGAGAAGATGATATTCGTTATTTGACAGATTTCAAGGCCAGAAGGGCAGCCCATGACCATCTAATCCAAATCCCTTCTCACACTAGTGATCTAATTTCTCTGAAAAACTGAATTACAGCATAACTTCTGAAAGTTAACTAAACCCATCTTAACAACTCAGACTAATGGTGAGTTGCCACCTCTTCTCATAAAATTTAATTTTCCATGTTGTGTCTTATCTCAAGGTTAAATTTTCTAATTTCAACTTTCAGTCATTATGTCCTGTTATGACATTGTCGGCAGGTTTGAAAAACTATCCGATTGGACATTTTTTTTTCATGTGCTGGTTTTTATATGCATGGGTCAAGTCAGCTTTCAACTTTCTTTTTGATAAATCTGGTTCATTTTTTTAAAGTCTTACATCTTTAGATTTGTCCTCCAGTCTTTGGCATTATTTTTTCCTTTCTTCTTGTTTTTGTTATTTATTTCTTTATTTGTTTTAACTTTCTATGAGAATTTCACATTCTCCCTGAAGAACTAAGTCCAGATCTATGTGTTTTATTTAAGTGACAGTTTTATCCAAGTATAGCACCAGTAATACCTCCTTATTTCTATTTCATACTCACCTTTTATGTAGCTGAAGATCACATTAGCCATTTAGTCAAAACTGTACTTTGACAGCTTATTTTGAAATGATTATCTAAAGCAACTATTTTTTTTTTTCTGAGTTATCACTTTTCAGGAGATTCTCTTATTCTGTACCCGTAATCTGCATTCATAGTTCCCAGATGTATAGTTTTCCATTTAGGTGTCTTTAAACTTGTTTTGTTGGAATAAGTGTCTAAGCAGACATTTCAGACAATTCTTCATCAGAGCCCAATCTTTGTTATTCACTGTCCTGCTATGCTTTGTGCATATGCTCTTTCCAGTTAATCGCCCTGTGTATATAGGGAGCAATGACTATCTGGGGGGAACCTTGTAGAAGCAGATGTGCTCACTAATTTCTTAGTTACTGCCTATTAGATATTTTTACTTGGGATCATGTACACTCTGTTAATTCTGCATTATTTAAGTTTGCTTTTAAAGCAGAGTGGTTTGTGGCACTAAGTCAAATGCTTGTTAAAAATGAGAATATCTATGCCAAAACAGCCACCATTAGCAACAGGACCTGTTACCTCATCATTTAAAAAAATATTCTTATTTGATGAGATTTACTTTCTACAAAACTTCATTGACTGGCGTTAATTGTATGTTTAGCTCTTTATTGTTGATAGAATCCTGATTTAACTGTTCCATTATTTTTCTGGGATACACGTAAGCCTAATCTTTCTACGGTTCCCTAGGTTATCTATTTTACCCTTATTAAATATTGGAATTACTTTGGCAGTCCTCCAAGCCACTTCAGTATCCTAGGTTTCTAAGATCTGTTAAAAATTAAAATAAGTGACTAAGAACATTCTTAATTAAAAAAAAAAAAAAAGTTTGGATAGAAGTTATGTATTAATCAAAAAGGTTTTATTTTTTAGCAGATATTATCTAATGTTTTTAGAAATGGTGTTAAATGGAAATGGTACATAATACTTCTTTGTTACTGTTAGTAAGACATACTTACGGCATACGTTAATGATTCAGTCTACATCTCCTGAACCAAGACTTATAGTTGACCCAAGTTGACTCTCCTTCCTCATAAACAATCTAATTTCCTGAAAGTCTGCTTATATTATTATTAAATTGATTTCACTAACTTTCTTGGGACTTGCCTATATTTTTGAATTGTACATGGTTCATTACCCAGATTGTGAGCCTCAATAGTCAGTACCTTGTATTTCTGAACCTGTGGAATTATTTTAAAGAACCACGTGTAGAGTAGATCTCTCCTGTCTTTTGATGTCTCAGAACTAGACACTTAAACTTCGTCTAGCCGCTCTGGGATTTTTTTTATGGAGAGAAATAAGCACTTCCATGGGGACATTTAACTGATTTATCTTAGACATTTATTTTAGTATGGGATGAACTTCCCACAGGAACGTCTCATATCTCCCTTGATGTAGCTAGCTTAGGCTTAATGCTACTGATGTTTAGACACTATATTATGGCATATAACTCCCAAATTATATTTTTGTAAAAAAAACCAACCCATTGTCCATCAAATGTCCCTTAGGTCAAAGTCACTTATCAAAAAGAATACTTTCTTTTGACAACTTCAGGAGAGCAGTTTAGGGGGGTGGGGTGCAAATGCAAGTCCTTCAGTAACTTTTCTCTGCTAACCTGTAAGCATTCCAAGTTCTTAGACTGAACCACAATAATAATTCAAGATCACCTTCACCTCTTTGTGTTGGTTACTCAGCCTTCCAAAACTGATATAGAAATGGCTTTTTGACCATGAAATGCTTATCCTTTTTAAGCATAGCTTTATAAGATTGTCTAGAAAGTGTATTTGACCTGTTACAACCCCTGTGTGCTGTCCACCCAATTTGAGCAGAGAAGCAAATGATATTGACATGATTCACTGGAGCTATAGATTCCTTCAGCCTGTTATTTGCGGTATCTGGGAGTAACACAGTGTTGCCAGTCATGGAAATATCTTATATGCAGTGGTATCAAAATTGCAGTCTTGTTTTTTTGGCTCCTCTATTATTCCTCTCAGATCTGTACAAACACAGAGTGGCTAGCTAGATAACATTTATACATCCTAGCAGTGTGCCAGCCAATCAAACTTTTTCCTTTAGCTATTCTGCTAGCTTCAGGCAAACTCCTCTTTCTCCAAGCGTGCAAGAGAGTCCAGCATGGCTGGCACCGCAAAATCTTGCAGTTCATCCATCCACATGGCATAAATTTGTGCTTATAAATCAGACTCTGGCTGAGATTTCTGTTAGTTACCTAATGCTTGTTATCTTGCTGCACAAGGGCCTCACTAAATGCATCTGTGAGAACATCTGCATAGCATTTTGCAGGAGGATGTGGATGTTCTCTCGTGCTCAGAGGTAGCTGGATGCGGTGGTGCAGCCATGTTTGAGGTGGGATGTGCTCAGGCTGATAAGACCTTCAGGGAGGCAGGGCACATTATCTCAAGCTTGACTGCGTGATAAATATGCCTTCTGGCTCCCAAACTGGAGCTGGCTCTGAGGGTGGGTAGAATGAGCTGGCTTCTGCCAGGAAAACACTGTGTAGACATAGCCCATGTCTGGCTAATGAAGGAAGTGATGAATCTTTGATATTTGATTCTCTTGTAGATACTGGTGATTTGCTGTAAATTCTGTTCAATCAAACAAACAAACACAAATTGCCACAACTGGTTCTTGGGAAATAGGAATGCAACCCAGCACTTTTGGTTAAGTCTAGGATTCGGCTACTGATATTTTGGGTTATGTGTTTTCGTAATTTTCATTTCTACCCCCCCCCCCCTTTTTTTTTTAATTCAACTTTTCTATGAGAAATTGCTTTAATAACAGAAGTATTTCAGCATCAAAAAGTATAGCAAAAGCAAAAACCATAGGAGAAGAAAAAAAATAGATATTTCCAACATGGATTTCAAATGTGAGTTGTTTGGTTTTAATTAGTGAATACATTAATTCATTTATTTAGTTATTTATTCTATAAGTCAATCTTGAATTCTGCCAACTCTACAATAGTTACATAACTTTGATTCAGATAGTTCTACAGGCTGTTTTGTTTATGTCCCAGTCATTCTTCTATCTATTTATCTCTTCTGTTTCTCTGACCTGGGGGATTATTTTTCCTGAATTGGTTCCTGAATTTTTAAGTCATGAAAGCATAAACTTTTTTGAGATCATCAACTCTTAAAAATAATCTGATCAATTTAGGGTTAGAGGATCTTGGAAGAAAATTGATACGTGGATTTTGTAAGGTTTTATATTAAAGTATAGTTTTTCAAATTGATGCTTGTTTTGACTAATAGGCACTAATTTATCAAAGTTGTTTTGTTTTTCCCAAGCTCTGCCTCTCTTATCACAGTGCTCTCTTGAAAGCAGATCCTCACATCATTCAGAACCTGGCTGATAGATCAAGGAAAATGAAGTAACACAATTTCCTTTTTCCTCCTCTGTGTTCTGTTGCTTTCTTCATGTCTACATCCTCTATTTGTGTCTTATAGTGTCTATGATTTTGCCTTGACTGAGCTCTGGAAGGAGTGTCACCCTTCTGCTCTTTTGTACATAGTTATAATTTATAGCAGTAGGCACACTCCCAGATTCCCAAGTAAACTGATCTTCACTAGTCAAATTATGAACAGTACTCAGTTGTGATAGCCAAAACAGGAATAACTGGTCAATGTACTGTCTTTCCTGAAAAAACTTTAGGATGCTTCTCTTTGCCTCTGCATTTTACTGTTGCTGAGCTACAGCAAATCTTAAGGACACATTCCACTTATATGCCAGGTTTGTTTTATTTAATCTTAACCTGTGAGTTCTTGACCATACGGGTTCCAGCCTGAAACTGCAGTCTCCCATTATATAGTTCCCTAGCTGTAGAACAGAAATTAAAGTGTTCTGCCCAAAGCATGGTAGGAGATAAGCTGGTAAGAAAGTAGGGAATATTTAACTTTGGAAAATATTATCAAAAGTCTGATGTATTTCACTTCTTTCCATCCTGTTCTTTTCACAAACAATACTGTAATCTCCTATACCCTCTGCAGTTACATTTTGGCACAGAAGTCCTTCCTTACGCATTCAATATTACCCTTTAATTTTAAGAAGAGTAGAAGATTTTGCTTTTCTTCAGTCAGAACATTGAAACCATAATTCTTCCAAATCCAGTAACTAATCCCTTGAAACATGTTCTCACAATCAGAAGCAGAGGGTAGGCAATATGCAGAATAAACACAGTAAAATTCCTTCTTTCCCCCCTCTGGAGGGATTTGTTTTCTACAAATGATGAGCTACCAAACATCGTATGATTATTTGCTAAATAATGAAGGGAAAGATTAAGGTATTTCTTAAGCTCTGGTGAGTCTAAGAGTACAGAGCTTGACTATTAAATAATGCAGTATCGATGCAATAATGCTTAAGTCACTTTGTGAATCTGTTCCCCAGTGATGGCACTATTGCTGAGGGTGTCTCTGAATACATATTCGTACAAACTCCCTTCTTTAGAAAAGAAGCAGAAGCTTGTTGTACCTTAAAGTGGAGTTGTGCGAGACCCAGCAGAAGACAGGCAGGGTCCACTGAGAAAGTGAGTTGGAGTTTGTGACTGACTTGATGAAGTTTGGATGCTCTCATCTGCTAGGAAAGGTGAAGATGAGGGTGTGAGAGCTCGAAAAGTGGATGTTTGTGTCTTGCTATAGACTGTGACTAAGTGGCATGATTTACTTGCAGGAGTGAGAGAAAATGCTAATATGAGCCCTCTGAGGGAAAGGAGTTCTTACATCATTGTAGTATCTGCCACTAAAAAGAAAATTTTACTGCTTTCCCCTGTCTCTGTCACTGGGGCTGGATCTAAGAATGCTGTCGCAGTTGTAATCCCCAGGGACCCAGCCCGCTTACAGACACGTTGGAAAACTATTACTGTGTGGTATGAGCTTTCCTCCTCTGACTGAAGACTCTGCAGGGATAAGAACTTGAGTCCTGTGGGGAATAATCATGTCTCATTTCCCTTTTCTTGCTGCTTTAGCTGGGAGGCATTGAGATTTTTGCCCTTCTCCTTAAACACGAGACTTCCACCCACAGTTGCTGTATTTCTCCCCATAGGCAGACATTTATGCAGTAGTTCTTAAGGCATTCCCTAGTCACTCTTTAATACTATGGCTCTGAAATTATTTGTCCCATTCCTTGCACACCACTGCCATGGAAAAGGGAACTTAGGTCAGAGGACAACAGAGAAATTTGAATGCTGAAAGTTAACCTTTCCAGCTGAGGTGCTGTCTAATACCTTTGGTGTTGGATTTCCTTGCTCTGCTTATCACTTCTGCTGCCACTGGAGGTCAATGCCATGCACTGATTTGGATAGCTTATTTCCTAATGGAGTTTGTGTTCACCTATACAGAGTCATCTCTTCTTTTGCTCCAAGCGCACCTACAGTGTGATTGGCACCACGTTGTAAATAATTAGTGAAAGTAATGATATAAACCCCAGCGGTAATCTCATCCTATTTAGGATACAACTACAATCTGAACTTCAATAACACCTTTGACATAATCAAACATTCCAGAGCCCTTTACAAAGCCATAAATTACTCACCTGTAAAGTAATGACTACAGGGAATTACAGCAGGCAATGAATCCATTGATTGGTGCTTGTATAAAGCAAAGCAGGGGAAGAAAGCAGAAGCCATTCTACAACTCTTTTTCTTTGGAAATTTCCATAGTCTGTACTCAAGGACACCTTACTCCGTGCCAGTCTGTCAGTAGGTGGAAAGTGATAGGATCCTAGGTGTGATACGAATATATGGTTTTATAGCCTGCAGGCAAAACTGCTCTTTATCCACTGATGCAAATAAGCAGGTAAGTCACTTCCTGAAATTTGCATGTGCCATTTCCAAGAGCAGGGTTTTTTTGTTGCTTTTAAACAGAAAATAGCAGTGATTGCTTTGGACATATCAGATGCTATGCTGCACGCAAAGTCAGTGCTGCTTGAACTCCTGGATAATTTCCCATCCTAAGATGCCCTCACTATGACTCAGTCTGTCATTGCATTATCAGGTTAGTAGGAGTTTTCTCCATTATCAGTTTCATTTGACATGGGCCCCAGTTCTGTAAGCCTTACATTAAGGAGTCCATCAATTCATAAGCACTCTCACTAAAATAGCAGGGACTATTTTACTAGTAAGTGACTCTTCAATGTAAGGAAGTATTGCTAAATCAATAACTGTTTTTCATGGGATAGTAATGAAAAATAAGGATTAAATTATTTTTATAATTAGAAAAACCCTTGTGATCAGAAAACGTTTAGTGATACATGAAAAATCTCTGTGATTTCTTTTTTTTTTTTTTTTTCTTTTTTTTTCTTTTTTAACCTGAGGGAGGAAAGTGAGTTCAGGTCTTCTATTTGTAAGTGTAAGTACATTTTTCTTAGTACTACCTGGAGTTTTTCTCTGTTTTGTAATGTTCTGGGATAACATGTTTATTATGGTCCTATTCTTGATTCCCAGAGTATTTCTACACTTGTTATTGCAGTGCCTGCTTGACACCAATGGGACTGCCTTATAAGTGCCATTGCGTATACATCCAAAAAATTCTGCCTTTTGGAAAACAAATATTTTGGCAAGATGGGAGACAGCTACAACAACAAATATTTTGTCTGGACCTCAAGGGTATAACCTGTACCTTAGTTTTGAGTCATTTCATGATTTTAATTAATCGTCTTGGGTATTGGACATGATGATGGACTGAAAGCAATAAGGACTTCTCAAGGAGAAAGATAGCAAAGTTAGGTCCCAGAGGTTTAATTTTGAAATACAGCAGAATTGTTGTCTTTGCCCTTTGGATATGATTAGTGAAAGAGGGTTGTTGCAGAATTTAGCATGTATCTGTTGATTGCATAGGGTATCTTTGGAATCACAAAAATGGAATAACGTAAACTCTTATATTTTTAAAAATATCTTTTGTTGGAATAATTTTTCTGGTCCGATCCAAGGAATACTGAAGACCACAGAAATTTCTACTGGATTCTACACAACAGATCCACACTGGTTTGTAGAGGATAAGACAAACCTTTCAGGAGCTCCCTTCTGAGTGGTGTACAAGTGTCTCGGAGTAGGTGCAGAAGAGAAAACATCTACAAGACAGAGTGTCAACAGTGTCCTCATCACTGGGATAACCTCAGTACTGGTGCTATATTATGTTTGAATGGTAAAACTGATCTTTGTAAAAAGCAAACAAACAAAATGGAACTGTTTATAAATATCTAAAGTGTGAGGGTTCAGTCAAAGGAGTTGGGCTCTTTTTGGTGGTAAATAGCAATAGAACAAGGGGCAACAGGCATAAAATGGAACATAGGAAGTTCCATACTAACATAAGGAAGAACTTCTTCACTGTCAGAGTGCTGGAGCACTGGAATAGGCTGCCCAGAGGGGTTGTGGAGTCTCTTACTACAAGGATACAAGATTTGTTTGGATGCCTACCTGGTGTGGGGAACCTACATTAGTGGGGTTTGGGCTAGAGGATCTCCATATGTCACTTCCAATCCATTCTGTGATTCTGCATGTGATTCTGTGAAAATAGAATTCTTCACACCCATCCAATCAAGTGCTCTTTTTTTGTGTGTTCCATTTCTAAACTTTATACCAGTTTATTTCATACTCAGTGTCACATAGTACAATCATTGTCAGGAAGACATATTGCAGTTCCACAAAAGTTCATGGATTTTTTTTTCTGCTTTTTCCTAGTTATGAATTAGACCCAGTGCTATCAAATTTCCCGATTCAACAGCTTTGTCTTTTCTTTGAATACAGGTAACTTTTATTTTCACTGGATTCCAGAATTAACTAAAGGGACCAAAATGTAACCGTATGAATACTGACTGATAAGCATAATGAGTCCTTGTCTCCTGAAATGATCCCAGTGAGAGTTTTAAGTTCTGGCTTCTGAAATATAGTAATTTTCATAGGAAACTTAGTGGTTACACATTGATGCTTCTTTTGTGTTTGGTAAACAACGGTGATGTATCACTTTTATTAGTATCTTTCTGATGGTCCCGAGTTAGCATGCATTCTTTATCCTCCATGAGGAAATCTAGTGAATTACAATAATGCCGAAGAATGACCATTGTTATATTTAATATTTTAAAAAAGGAGCTCAACAGCTCTTCATACTTTAATGAAAGTATTTAAAAATGCTAAAATCAAAGGAAAGAAGATTGACATAAATATTTTTAACTAATGGGAAAAAATGTTATTGAAACAAGAAAATAGATTGCCTTTGGTACTTGGGAAAACAGGTTTAAATTGCTATGTAGTGTAACAGTTACAATTTTGCAAGATGAAAAATGATTGTTTCACTATTGCCTTGTCTCCTTCTGTTTTTTCCACCTATTTTCTATGTTTAGAAAGTAATCTCTCTGGGGCAGCGAATTACATTTTTTTATTAAATATGTGGCAGTCATCCAGCACAGAAATGCACTGATTCCTGGTTAGGCTATGCATTAGTGTCATACAAGTGATAAATATAGGCCTACATCATAACAATCAGTAATATCATAAATATATGATTTATTATAAATGAGTTTTTACTATGGATTTAAGGTGGAGGACAATCTACTACAGAAATATGATATGGAGAACAAGTGAATTGGAGAAAACTGACATACCACTGTGAAAACTGTTATACTGGGACAATAAACACATGAAAAGGGCATGTGTGTTTGAAAAAAAAATCAGCCTCCAGGGTTGTTCCAAGCCAATTCAGTTGCACGTGGTTTACAAGTCTCATGATTTCAATAGTACTTGGTAGATTTGATGCATTTTAAATTATCAAGACCTAATTCTTGGAGTATTAGCTGTATCTAACCTATGTCTGCTGAAAAAAAATATTTCTGAACAAAAATGTACAGTAATTATTCCCTGAATAATTCCCTACAGATGTCCACACATTTACGTAACAACATGTAGTTGTAAAAAGGGCTAACGTGACTCTGTAAAATAATGGTTCATAGTGGGGACAGGGTGTTTGTCGGGCACATGAACTGAAAATATTAATATCGGAATATTGCTGTGTAATATAGCCTCACTATAAAGCCACACTATAAAGATGTGGCTGACATCTTTAACAATGTTGAAAAAACTGGAACATTGAAAAGACCCTTAAAAAAGAGGTGAGGATAAATGGCCTCAATGATAAAATGCCCTCAAGAAAGCAGCCTGGATTGTATTGTGCAAATTCAGCAATGTAAAGAGAATGTCTCTTATTACATGTTTAACGATTCTTAAAAAAGAAAAAAAATGTTGTTGGTTCTTGACTGAAATAGATTTCTGTCAAGACTGAGTTCTCTTAGTGTCTGATCTACTAGATGTCTTCTTGAACTTCTGAGACATACATTTTGTCCAATAAAAAGGTATTAATAGAGTATGAATAAATAGGTAATTTTTAGGTATTTCATGGTATTTGATCAAAAGATGTTTTTTGGTCTTGAAAGCTGTGATTCAGATTCCACTAACATGATCTGGTTTTGAATCCATGAACTGCAGATACAAGGTTCTGTATCCCACTGTACATCACCTTGGCTAATCAGCTCTTTTCATCCCTACTTTTAATCTCTAATAATGTGAACTGATCACCATTCTTGATAATTTCCAGGCTAAAGATATATATATATATTTTTTTCCCTCCAGTGGACACACAGTGAAATGCTCAGGAGGAACAGAATGCAATTATGCAGGTTTTCATTCCCCATACATGCTAATTAGAACAGATAAACCTTTTGCTACAGCATTTACAGTGTTTGTGGGAATAATGTATCTGGGAGATAAGAAGGGACAATATTTCACTGTAATTTAAATATGAAATATTTTCCATAATGCACCTATGGAAATGGTTCAGTTATCAGGTGCTGAGGCAGTAATGTATTTATAAAGCATTATTATAAAAACACATACAGCAATGGCAGACTGCAATTCACAGTAAGTCACTCAATTGGTGTTATAACTCTTGGTAGAAAGCTATGAGTACATTCTGGGTCTGAGTTGTGACACTACCTGGAGCTGCAAAACCAGCACCTGCTAGGTCATTACAAAACTTGTCTGGAAATTTTATGCTTGGAATAAGAAGAAGGAATGAGAATGAAGTGTGAGAAATTATGACCCCCTTTCACAGTTTTGTCGCCTGTGATAAATCTCTTACTACAGTTAGAGGTTCTCCTTTATTGGAAGGATTAAAAAAGAAAAAGGGGAAAGAAGAAAACCCTGAGAGCTGATGAAGCTTTATAAAACTGTATTTTCTTCTCTCTTCAAATCTACTTTACTTCCTAGGATGGTTGTAGTATCTTTTAATTTACTCTGACTCTGTAGAAATTGTATTTTAACCTGACGTTTTAACTCTTTCTTAAAGTGAGATATGTTTCTTTTGGACATTCAGCTCTAAATCAATGAGCCTAATTCAGCATGTGTTTGAAAAACAAGAGGAAAGTTGTTTTGAAGCATTCTGCTCTTATCTATGAAAATAGTAAATGCATGTATGGTCTTTTGACTCATAAATCCCAAACTGGAAGCATGACATCAAACTATTAATTTCTATTTCAAAGCATAGCTCCTCCTCTTTGAAAACTAAGATGTCAGTAAAATGAGTGAGAAAAATATAATGAAAAAATGACATGGGAATGCTGAAATGTGAATTAGAAATATATTGAAAAAAAAAAAAGACAGTAGATGAAAATGTGAGATTCTCCTTAAGTAGTTTTGTGTTTAATTGATAACTCGTAGTAATGGCATGAATAAAAAGCCTATATTGCATTTCACTATCTGCCAGAAAAAACATAGTTGGCATTTTGTTGTGTTTTGTTTTGTTTTGTTTTTAATATTTCTTTATCTCTACCAGAAATTAGCACATCGAGAACAATCTTATAATACTCTCTTTGGCCAGATTCTGATTTCACAGAGTCATAGAATCATAGATTCATAGAATGGCTTATGTTGGATGAGACTTCAAAGATCATCCCATTCCAACCCTCCTGCCACGAGCAGGGCTGCCAACCGCCAGATCAGGCTGCTCAGGATCCCATCCAACCTGGCCTTGAATGTCTCCAGGAACGGGGCACTCTCAACTTCTCTGAGTAACCTGTTCCAGCACCTCACCACCCTCTGGGTAAAACTTTTCTTCCTAAAATCTAATCTAAATCTCCCCTCTTTTAAAGGCTATCATTGTCAGATTATGAAAAAAGTTGACCCACTCCTGTTTATAAACTTCCTTCAAGTACTGGAAGGCAACAATGAGATCACTCTGGACCCTTCTCTTTTCTTAGCTAAACAAGCCCAGTTCCCTCAGCCTTTCTTCTTAGGAAAGGTACTCCAGCCCTTTGACCATCATCATGACCCCTCCTCCGGACCTGCTCCAACAGTTCTACATCCCTCCTGTACTGGGGGCCCCAGGCCTGTACACAGTACTCCAGAAGTGGCCTCACAAGGGCAAGGCATCCCTTTCCTTGCTGCCACCCCTATGTTGATGCAGCCCAGGATACTGTTGGCCCTCCAGGCTGCAAGAACAGCCTGCTGGCTCATGTCCAGATTTTCATTCACCAGGACCCCCAAGTCCTTCTCCAAGGGCTGCTTTCAATTAGTTCTTCTCCCAGTCTATACGCATACCTGGAATTGCCTTGACCCAAGTACAACACTGTGCACTTTGCCTTGTTGAACGTCATGAGGTTCTCATGGTCCTACTTTTCAAGGTCCCTCTGGATGGCATCTCTTCCTTTCGCTGTATCAGCTGCACCACTCAGCTTTGTGTCATCAGCAAACTTGCTGAGGGTGCACTCAATCCCATAATCTCTGTCACTGACAAGGATTTTAAAGATTATCAGTCCCAAAAATGACCCCTGTCGGACCTTACTCCTGATCAGCCTCCACCTGGACTTGGAGCTGTTGACCACAACCTTCTGTCTGTGATTATCCAACCAATTATTTATCAGACTAACAGTCTAGACTTCAAACCCACCTCTCTCCAATTCATAGATAAGGATGAGGTGTGGAACCATGTCAAATACTTGCAGATGTGATTTACTGTACACTTTCATAATAATAGCATATGACAATGATTTGAACATCCAGTTTTGCTCTCCACACCAAGCAGAGCCTTTCAACTCTGTCCACACAAGGTTTGCAATTCCAAGCACTCCAATATGCTTGCAAGCATGCAAGCATTGCTCTGGGCAGCTACACACACCACGTCATTTTCAGTTCTTTGAAATAAAAAAAGAAAACACAAAATAATTGCTATAATTTTGTGGCTATGAGTACCATTTGGATCCACAAACAGGTGTGGAGGAAGTTGGTCTTGCTGACCTTTAGTCTCGACCCATTTTCTTCAGTGCTGTAAACATGATTTTACATTTCCGTTGTATCTTCATATTCTTGAACAAAATTAATCTGGATGTCTGTTTCCTTTCCCCTTCCACAACCCTGCAATACCCACTATCATAAATTAAATGTTTGAGTCTGGTAGCAATGTCAAGAAATTTAATTATTCCTTTCAAACTGTCTTTCTCACTAAGGATGATGGAAAAAAATACATACCCTAAAATAACTTTTGGAGTCAATACGGGGAGGAAGTAGCAGTGGTTAAAGTTTTGGAAAGGTGCTAGATGATGACAAGTTATCAGGACTGACTGACACGCTGAAGGAAATTAAAGAAGGTGCTGTCAAAATAAATGTAATCCTTCATTAAGTTAATCAGCCTCACCTGAGGAGTTTGATGGTAGAAAGTATAATTGCCTTAAAAAAAAAACACAAAGCAAAACAAAAATAAAAACCTGCTAGAAATTGTAGATTTCAGATTTACTCCAGTATGAAAAAATCAAAGTAGAAATGGAGATTTATTTCGTTTACAGAACACCTTGGATAATATCAAATGATAAAGCTGAAAATATACGGCTGGCATACAAGAAAACCACACACTTTTAACTTCCAAGTATTTTAATTGGATACAAGAAAGCAGTTCTTGTAACTAATTTGGACTTTCAGCAAGCCCTTTCTGAAACCTCTTGAAGGAGGCTTTCAAGGAAATTAAGTACCCCTAATACACGAGAAGTGACTTGCACTTACATATCAGAAACTGCTAGAGAGACATTAAACCAGCAATGAATCTTCTTATCCTGGATGAGATAACTTACCTTATGGAAGTGCTTCACGGTAACCTTCTCTCTTAAGGAAGACTTGGTAACCAGTTTTGACTACATATTTTACTTTTAGGCAACAAAAATATTTGAAAAGGGTAAAGCCTAATCCTTACCTTTCAGTATAGCAGTACCTGATGAAAAACACAATGTTCTGCATAATTTGATTCATCAGTTATTAATGAGCTAAGAAGGGATGTACTCTGCAAGATGATAACACTTGAAAGTGATTCAATTATTTCACTGGAGAGGAATGAAGGATTATGAAGTATTCAGTGTTCAGAAATGTTTCTTTCAGTAGTACAAAGGCAAATTAAATTGCAACTCCAATAGAAAAAGAGAATGATCTGATGTAATTATGGGTTAAAAATAAACTCCAACTCCCAAAACAAATAAGCCCTCCTGTAATTTCTATAACTCTGTGATTCATAGCTGGTACTGCAACAATCTTTCCTGTTACCGTGGTTTCCCTAAGTACCATTAGGTTCCCGTCGTCTCCAAAAATATACCACTGCCTTCTCCCTCCACTTCCTTCTAACATGCTTTTTGCCTCCTTTCTCTCCCTGCTCAAAAGAGCATTGCTGCTCCCCTGGACACTGGAACTGAGTTGCTGCAGTGAGATGTGGGACAAACCCGGAATGAAGTGGCCAGATTGGACAAGCATCACTGGTGAAGACAAATAGCATAGGAAGGTAAGAGAGCAGTAATTGACTAAAACTACTGCAGTTAAAACAGAAGGGGAGCTCTATGCTAGGAAAGTCTTTCTACCCTGTAGGCAGCACCCAGAGATCTGTTGAGTGCAGGAGTAGCCAAAGGAAAACACCTTGTAGTAGGACTGGGATATAACAATCCTGAAGATAATATTATAACGTTTTGTAAATCATGTTTGTCCTCATCTTGTCCTATCAACTTTTTCCATGGTATGATAGCGATAGGAAAAAGGGGAATGTTTTTATACTAAAAGCGGGGAGATTTAGATGTCAGGGGGAAATTTTTCACTGAGAGGGTGCTGGGGCACTGGCATGGGCTGCCCAGAGGTGTTGTGGATGCCCCATCAATGGAGGCATTCAAGACCATTGGATGGGGCCCTGGGCAGCCTGAGCTAGTGGGTGGCAAACCTGCCCATGGCTGGGGGCTGGGACTGGATGATCTTCAAGGTCCCTTCCAACCCAAACTATTCTATGATTCTATAAACTAGCATACTGTCTTTTCCCAGCCTTATTAGTGAAAATAAAAAGAAAACAAAAATAATAAGCAACAAAACTAGCAGAAAGAAAGGAAGGTCAGAGACAAATTGATTAGAATGTGGGATATACTCTTATGTGGTATAAGAAAATTACAAATTCAGAGACTGTTTGTTCTCAAGGAAAAAGGTGACAGGAGTACATAAAACAATGAATTGTTGAAAAAGTTCACTTATTTTCCTTGTTGCCTATAAGGACAAGAACAAGCTAAGACTGTAGCTTCTAAAGCCTCCCTAGCTACTGTGATGGCTTTCTGGAGTATTCTATCTTGGTTTATTTTATTAACAGTGCTCTTGAACTGTAAAACTTCACACTGTAAATCAAGAGGAAAAAAAAAGTGAAGTTAATTGTAAGAATTGGTCAGTACTGATATTAACTTATTTCTATAGTAGCTAGAAATGCTTTGTTCTATTTATTGGCTCTCTAAACAACAGAAAGAAAATCAGCTTTTGTTTTCGCCAGTTGGTACATCTTAAAAGGGAATACTTCCTGTTCAACAACAACGTTTCACATCTGCAAAGTTGGTTTTCTGCTGGATTTAATTTCTCTTTCAGGAGGGAGGTCACGTTATCTGCCTTCAGATATAGCCACGGAGCTAAAAGGTGGAACAATCACTGCAATCTTTATTTATGCTTATGTTGGAATATTGAGATTATGTTATTCTATCTACCTTTGAAGACCTAAATAATTTAATACTGTTATTTTAATCTGAAGCCAGGATTGAGTAGCTGTTTTCAAAACATAGATCATTAAGCTTTTTGATTGTCATATAAACTTCTAAATGTATGCCGTGTCTCCCCCAATTAATATTGGCGGTGCTAGTAGTCTAAGGATCCAAAGACACAGAACAGCTCATTAAGTAATGTTGGGATGGAAAGCCTCTAGCTACTCATGTTAAAAGAAGTATAAACAACTAAAGATTTTCCAGGTCTAGTAAAGCAGTGGCATTCATGTGAATAAAGGCACCTTAGCTCAAAGCATACCCAAAATATAAGCTACATCTGAATGAACTCTTTGTAATACAGAGACTCCTAGAAGGAAGTTTAAGTGATTTAAGCTTTCCATATTCTACATGAAGGCATACAGAAAAAAAAAAGAAGAAAAAAAGAAACATCTTCAACCTTTTTGCAGTATGACAAACTAGCACAAAGGAAGATTTTGCATAGCTTGCTTAAAATATTCCTGAAATAGATGAAAAACCACAACCCAGACATTTGAACAAACGTGGGCAAATACTGAAAAAATGATTAGCAAACATATTGGTGAATTTCAAACAGATTTTCCCTTTGTTGGTAACTTTTGTAGCTAAACTTTTTTATTCTTTAACAATTGTAGGCATTGAAGCTCACAGATGTTTATGAAAAGCAAATTTTAGATCAGGAATCAAGATTTACTTAGGCTCTGTGACAGCAGACCACTTAAATGTATGCTTAGCTTGGAGTCTGTGGAAACATTTGCATGCTTAAATCTGTTCTACCATATTTTTTTTGAATTGGTTCCAGAATAAAAAAAATTATACTAGGTTTACGATTAAATGAAACACATTCTGAGAAGAAGCAAGTTATAAAATTTAAATCAGTAATCCATCTGATAGATAACCGGTTACAGTCCAAATACTGTATAACTCCATTAAACATTTTTATACTGAGCAATCCAAATAATGAAATTCACTGGCACACGTCATTTGAGTGGAGAGTGAAGTTCCCGAATATCAAATGTCTGCAAACAGTGCATTCCTCATTTCCAAACACTTACCCAGATTTACACATTTTTATGTAGAAAATTCTGAGGCATATTTTTCATAGGGCATTGCACCCAAAAGTAGAAAAACTAAAACCACAGTAAAACTCGGTCAAACTTAAGTGAGCAAGAATTATGTTTAGTTTGTGGAAGTCTGAGGGAATATCTATAAGCAGTGAGCTATTTAATAAAAACATTAAGGTGTCAATGACTGAAACAGAGAAACTGAATTTGTCCTAAGGGTGGAATGAGCAATGGAAAGTTTCCTCATCAAATCAAACTGTGTTTTCCACAATTTGCCTCATAGGCACAGAAGGAAATGCTTTTTGTATTACGAACTAATATTCTTGAATATGACATTTGTCTATTTTTTAATGAACTTGTAGAGTAATCAGCCTGTAGATAAGAATATTCGGATTTGATTTTTTTTTTTTATTTAACATTTTATGGATACAGAAAGTATCTGTTATTGCCATAATGTGACAATAGGCTGGACAGGGAAGTAAGGGAATCACTGTTCTTGAAGGTTTGGAAGAAGAGGGCAAACGTCTCACAGGGGGAGATGGTTCAGTTGGTGTGGTGGCGATGGGTTGATGGTTGGAGTAGATGATTTTAGGGATCTTTTCCAAACTTAAAGATTCTATGATTCCATTCTACGATACTCCACTATCTTATGTTAAAACATTCTAACATACTGGTCCTATGTTGTTCTGATTAACTATTCCTAAATATCTGTGTGTTTTTTTTTTTAAAATTTAATTTTTTTTTTTTAATTTATTTTGTTTTTATTTTTGTTTTATAGCAGTTTACTATAGCTGGGATATGGGTTTTGGTAAATTTTTGAAGTTTATTAGTGTAAGTCTGAGCAAAATCCTGAGCAAAAAGTCCTGATCATATATATTTACTTTTCCTAAAGGTCAGTGTAATATTTTTGTATGTAGTACAGCCAAGAAAAAGGAGACAATCTTTTTCTCAGCAACTTCACAATGAAAAATATTTCAGTGCCAGTGAAATGACATCTCCTGAAACTTTAATATAAACTCTTGAGTAACTTCTTATCCTTTGATGTTTTCTGTTGGAAGTATGCTTGGCATCCTTCAAAACTTAATATCAAGGACTGAGATTTCTGTATTCCAGTCCTATCTTAGGAAATCAGCTTGTTTGGATTGGCCAGAGGATACTAAGATGTAGCAGGCAATGCTGGTCCTGAAAAGGACGGAAAGAATATGGGTTAAGGGCTGAATATCATAAGGTGTCTGGCTGGGATGGTACTATGCTTTAGATGTGTGGCTGAAATAGTGTTGATAATTCACCAGTTGAACAGTCCTTACACAGCATCAGAACTTTCAGTCCTTTCAACATTTGATGCTTTTTCTTAGATATTCTTTCACAGAGGTGCCACAGACTTCAGTGATGGACTCAGATCTGTTCTTCAATGGGGCTGCTCAAGAAGGGCTCATATGGTCTTCCAGTGTAAAACATGTAATGGAAAAGGCACCCAACAACACATGGTATTTTACAACTCTTTTAATAAAACGAATTCTGACATTTTTTACAGTGTGTGGTAGGAAGATTATCATTTGAAGTTCTGGAGTAACATGGAAATGCACTAAAATCCTCCTGTTTCCCAATGCTTTGCTGTCATTTAAAATGCTATCAACATTATATATAATGAGAAGTTGTACTATGTTTGTGTGGAAGATTCTGGCAGCAAGGGAGCTGCAGAGATCTCAGTTAGAAGGGGCTGACCTCATATCAAACAGCGTCATTTCCAGCCAGCTCAGAAATGGACCCATTTCTGGCTGAAATTGAGCTTCCTAGCTAATATTTATTGTTAATTCAGTTTTCAATCTTTTCTTTATGTTTTACTATCCTTTTTGTACTCATAATATTTCCATGAAATTGGCAGTGCTGCAGTAGTGTCAAAGCAGGGTCAGATCCCATTTTTTTTTCTGTTACAATTCTATTTCAAAATAAATCACAACAATAATGAAACAAAGGAAAGCTAATTAATACTGTCGTCTTCAAGAAATTACCATATGAGCTGAAAACTGGCAGAAGGCCTTCTAAATTAGATGATTATAAAAGGGATTTTCAGTCAGAAAGTGGAAGGTATTGGGATGCTCTAGAGAAAAATGTTAAAACTTATAATGGTTAGCATGGTGGACAACAAGCTTTAGAGTGATAGATCAGTCAGAGGTGATACTGTAAATGTCATGGAGGAATCAGAACAGACCTCAAAGAATTACTGAAAGAATAGAAATGAGGTAAGAAATTACAAGCAGGGAGATTCAAACAAAGACATAGCTTTAAGTCTTTTTGGGGAATTTCATACAATATAATAGAACAATAAAATAGATTGGATAGAAAGAAAGTTTATTTGTCAATGCAAATAGTAAAAAGATGAAAGGTCACTACAGGGAGACATGTAAATTCCTACATAGGACAGTAAGTTGGTAAATTGATAAATAATCTGAAAATGGTTTGGAAATGTACCAGTTTCCTCGTAGTAGGCATGATCATGCCCACAAACCTCCTTTTCAATTAAAGGAACTTTCAAGTTAAGATATCTGATGGATTTTGGTCTCAGAAAGGTGCTTGCTGAATCAGGATTAAAAAGGAATAGCACTATGACTCCCTTAATGAAAAAGAAATCTGGGGAAATTCCAGAAACAAATTCATTCTGACCTTTGAAAATAAAATCTGCACAGTTTATTTCTCCTGAAGAAACTTTATTATGAGCCCTCAGACTGTTGTCTTAAGCAAAATACCAGACTTATCATGGGTTGAATTCTGAAGGCGACTTACATATTTCCCTTATTCTCTCAATTTTTTTTTCACTCCATTCATCACCAGGGCAACTGAATGCCAGATTTCATTCTCCAAATTCCCAGCCTTCTATGGATGTGGCCTGTTTTATTACCTCACACTGTCACAAAGCTGTTTCTATCATCAAAGCTGGTGTTCACTGCCTTTTGGCAGAGCCATTATCTCATAACATTGAGAGATGACACAAGAAGACTATTTTTTTTTTTTTATAATGTTGCTTCAGCCTTGAAGTTTGACTGTATAAAAGAGCCTTCACATCACGAAGTCATAGAATCATAGAGAATCATATTTGAGAAAAATCTTTCAAGTAAAAAACTATAGGCGAAACGCAATACAACTCTGTCTTGCACAACTGTAATAGAAGAATGGTTGATAAAGAAATCTGGAAGATTCCCTTTTGGTTTCCAAGCAAGTCCTTTGACTTTGTTGCCCTTGCTGGGGATAAAATGTATTCCTTTCAAATGTTCATAACTGAGAAAAAACTTCAAATCATAACAGAAAATGAAGTGACCTTGAGGGGGTTGGACTCAACTATCTCTTGAGGTCCCTTCCAATCTCTGCAATTGTGTGATTCTGTGATTCTTGCAGGCATTCTTAACAGAATACGAGACTCATCTTGCTGGTGTAATCCCTGAAATGTCTATGTATCACTCCTTTTTACATAGCCTCTGTCCAGCTCTTTGTATGCACCAGTGTAGAGTATAAGCATGTTCCATTTGCAGTATTGTATTTAAATTCTTGGTCTGCTTGGCATTTGCTATCACTACGCTTCACCACAGCTGTCAGATTAGTCAGTTTTTTCCCCCTTTTTATCTCAGTTGGCTTTATTCCCAGATTCCAGATGAAAGTGATAGCATTTTGCTTGACCATCCCATTCCAAGCGTTAAACACTGTGACTTCAGGCTTGGATGCTCTAATGGTGTGCTAAAGCTGTCCAATTTTCACTCCCTGCCCTCCCCTCTGCTCACACATACACACACAGAGCAAGCCACTGGAATACAGCGCTGGGGTGAAGCCAGTGTGTGAAAGCATGGAGAGTACATTTAGCTGTTAGTAGTTGGAAGCTATGGACTGATCAGTTGTGTTAAAATGAACACAATGCAGAGAGCATAGAGCCTGGTCACTAATATAAAACTAGAACAAGTGATGTTCTGTAAGATTCATGGTTATGCAGTGGTGGGGCTCCAACCTTGCACATCCCAGTGATGAGAAACTACTGAAGAACAAAAACAAAATATCACGGAAAAGGACTTTTATTCATCTGATACTCAATTGGGACGCAATGTTATCTTTTGGGAAGTTTAATCAACAGGTAACTTTTGGTATAGAAAGTGCTCACTTCGTATTTTATTTATTCAACTTAGGTTTTTGCACAGTGCAGTAAATCTATCATGTAGGACTATCTGTTAAAAACAAGAAGTGTTTGTAGGTCACTAAACAGTGCACTGCAGTTCTGTTCCTCCCATGTTGAACAGTGAAGCTGCATCTCTGGGTATGGACTATTTACACTTCAGTCTGTTAATATCCTCTGTCGTCAGCTATCTACATGGTCCAGTTTAGGTAATATCTTATTTCTTCACTTAATTTAGGTGATAAAATTTAAATTACCCAGCTGTTCTACTCTTCTTATAAAAATAACAGAAGTTTTCACCACTGCAGGTCTTTGATATCAGCAGCTAAAACTGAAGAGGGAGGACAACTCTTCTCAAAACAATAAATGGGGTTTTATCTTTAGCTTTTCCTTTATCAGAAAGTATAGACCTCCAAAGATATATTCATGAGGAGGAAGTCAAGGTGCTCAGTACAGCCACAGTGTCATTGTCTGCAAACTGTTTATGCCCTTCCTGTAATTTTACCACACGAAATATGAGGAAGAACATTGAAACATGAGGAAGGACTGTGATCAGTTTTGGGCCCCCAGCAAAAGAGGAGTAAACACCAGAAAACATTCAGTGAAAGGCCACCAGGATGATTAGGAGGCTATGGGACAGAACAGATGAAGTGAGGCTGACTAAGTTGGTTTGCTTAACCTGGAGAAGAAAAAGCTAAGTTGGGATGGTGGTGAGAAAAGGATAGAAGATACAATGACACATACTTTGACTTACAGATAATATCATTTTCATACTGGTGGTCAAATGTTAAAGCAGGTTGTCCAGAGATACTGGGAAATCTCTGGTGTTGGAGACATTCAGTACTTAGCTGATGTACTTTTCTATCTACTCTAATCTGACCCTGCTTTATGCTGGAAGTTGTATGAGAGGGTTTCCGGATATGAGTTTATAATTACGTCAAAATTATTTACAGCACAATAGCAGTTAGTTAGAATATCTGTGAGGGATTCTCTAAACTGGAAAGGTAAAGGAGGAGCACATTAGCATTTTGTGCTAGTTTTCCATTTCTTTGGAATTCCCCAGAGCACTGTCATATGCTACTTGTCACATGAAAACAAAACTGCATCTTTTGGCACATGTAGCATTTTGTAAACAAAGGAACTAAGTTATTCGGATTCATCAGAAAGCCAGAGGGGCACTACTACAATGATGTGAGACAGTCAGAGGAGTTAAACTTCTGAAAGAGCCTCTTAATTTCAGCCAGATCACCTATTTCAATGTACACTATGAAAACAAATGCTGATTCTATAAAATCCAAAAGGTAATTGGGAGCAAATTCTGGGCACTGCTAATGTGGAAGCATTCTTCTCCAAAGCTCCTGGCCTCCATGACAACCTCAGAATCTGTCGCTTTGATTCCTTTTCATTTCAGATATAAACTAGATTTTTTTTCTCCCTCAGGCCAAATTCTCTCTACCTTTTCTGTCATTCTTTACCTTCTAACATCTAGTAGGAATGCAGTATGTGTGCGAGGAGTGAAAAGGCATCATATGATGAAAGTAAATTAAAATCTCCTTAGAACATGACATGTTTAAATGCATAAATCCAGAGCTTCTTCAAGAGGTGTTTTCTGGACTGAAAAGTTTCAGCATTTTTATTCTACTTTAAAAGAATGATGTACAGAAAATGATGAAAGACAAATAAAGGGACCACGTGTTAGTACACAAATGGACGTAGACAGGAAATTTTTTTATGGTTTTACTTAACAAAGCTTAGGACTAGCAGCAGCCTACTGCTTTATATTTGAATGATGCTTCTGTTAACTCTTGAGTTCTTTCCTTCAGTTCAAATGAATAGCAGCAAATGTTTCAATTTTCCTACTCTTTTTCAGTCACTAAGTGGTCAGGTATCGGAGTATTTTTTTTGCGTATGTGCGTCTCTTGTTACAGTAATGATTCAACGAAGTTGTATAGCTGTTGACATGTTGGAAAGTCTCTCCTGACACAAGCTGAGTACAACTACCTTATTTCTTGCTGTCCTGCTCAGAGCACTTTCTGTCTCTCTAAAAAAAATTACATCTTAAGGATTGTTTGGGGAAATTTGAGAAAACCCTCAGAGTTTTAGTTGAATCTTAAGATTAATGGCCTACACATTTGTTTAACCAAATTTTTTGTTTTGTTTTGTTTTGTTTTGTTTAGAACTTGGCTTGTATTACTGAAAGAAGGGAGAAAATGAAGGAAACTATTTATTAAGTGAAAGAAGTTTATGTGTATCTTAATGTGTGCTTAAGGAGACAAACACATCACACCTAATCTTAACGCAGACACAGAAGATTAAGTTTGTATTTTAAAGAATTTGAGCACTAATTCTAGGATAAAAACTTGACTATTTCAGTTCATAATGTGTTCAAACAGTTAAAAAGATAGTCAAAGAATCAAAGAATCATGGAATGTCTAGGGCTGGAGGGGACCCTAACAATCACCTTGTTCCAAACCCATGGGCACTAGAACCCCACTAGAACAGGATGCCCTGATCTCATGCAAGACCTGGCTTTGAAGCACAGCAGCCATAATGTAGTGTAGTACAGTATATAACGCCTGTGCCACTGGATGGCTGCTGTAGCAAGAAAGACATCTTTACAATTAAATGCATTAAAATATTCTGTGGTGATTTTTTCTTCTTTTTAATATCAGACTCCAGACCTGAACCATTCAGTCCAAATCCTTCCTTTCCTTTGTGTTGTGCAAAAAGCAATTTTAATGCTAAATTTGCTTTTGATATGGTTCAATAACAATGTAAAATGGATGAGGTCTAATAAAATAACACAAAGTTAAAGGCAAGCCTGAATTCTTGGCTTCGCTATCATTTTACCTGGATTTGATAAATGACATTGCCTGCATGGTAGACAGTATGAGTTGTCATATTTTTCTAAGATCTTGTCTAGTGGAAAAGTTAATGCATTTTTTTTTTTCTCCCTCTGAATTTCTCAGTGTGGTAATTGCTATGTATTTTTTAATTTAATTTAATTTTATTCTTCTAGATGAGAACCTTTAAGTTGTTCTGTCAGGATGTCCTTTGATGCCAGGTGCATGTCAAATTTGTGGACACACACTTGGGTTAGAGACTCAATTCATACTTCACACATTACCAAATGAATCATTTAGAAACCATATTATCAAATGTTCTATGACAGTCCCAAATTAATTTACCTGACATTAGCTTTTTTTTTTTTTTCCTAAGAAGCTTGCATGAATTTTTTTCTTTAATCTATCCATTCACTACGGAAGAGGGATGTAAAGGATTCAAACTTGCTGACTTTTAATTAGTATTTTTTCTTATCTCTAACTTCTTGTTAGAGATTTTTAATAAAAAAGAAAATTAACTCTGAAGTAACATTTGGATTCTTGGATTTATTTTTTGTTTTGGATGTTCATAAAGATAAGTATACAAGTTCAAATATAAGAATAGATTCATGCTATATTTTAACTTTTTTGTTTTGTTTTGTTTTGTTTTGTTTGTTTTGTTTTTTGTTTTTTTTGTAGTACTTCAGCTGGATACAGCCAGTGTGAATTGACCTGAATAAGGATGAGACAGTTTGAGAGAGAAACAGGTAAACTGGAACACTGTACATTTTGAACTCAGAAATGGGATCCTTTTCCTCCAACAATGAAGAAAACAATCATTTCAGGTGGAACTACTTTTCTAAGTTGAAGGAATTTTTCCTTGTTTTCAATAGCTTTTTTTTTTCCTTTAATGGATTTCTTTTCCACAAACATCTCTGCCAATAAATCCTGCTTGCACTTCTTATGAAAGCCACTTCACCTCCTCATGTTTAACATAAACATCAGTATTATAAGGAAATTAATTACTATTCTAATCAGCTTGCTGGTGTCTATCTGATCCCGTCAGAGTAATATACACTTCTAAGATAGACTCTTTTTCTCTTCTATAAGACAATCTTCCTTCATAACTTATGCACTCAGACCCTTAATCATTTTGTGTGGCCTTTGCCGTGCATTTTCATTATCAGCAATGTCCTTTCTATAATAAGTAGAGTTGATTCAGCTGATACTCATTAGATATGCTGTCTCCTCCAAATACCAAATGTTCTTGCAATAGTCAGAGGAATTTGATTGAATGTGGTGGTGGGGCTGAGAATGATGAAGACAGTTATCTAATCTTCCAAACTTAAGTATCATTTGGTTGACTATGACTTTGAATACCAATTTACTTTGCTGTGAATCACCTGTCATGTTTGGTTGTGTACTGCACTGGCTCCATTGTATGACCAAGTCCCTTTTTAACACTTTCTCCTCACCATAATCTTGCAGAAGAAGAAAATTTCGCATTTGCTCAGGATGCAGAGGTGTGAGGTGATGGAGCTCCTTTAACTCTTCCAAACAGATGGATAGGATACTGACACCAGTTTCAACAGATGCTGACCTGTTTCTCTGCTCATGGGTCTGATCTATAACTAAACGACATCTCAGTTAGGTTTTGAATTTCTTTGGCAGTAAGATCAACGCTAAAAATACGAGGCCAAATTACAGTCACTGTAATTCTGATGACTTTAGATGGGCTCTGTGACAGGTACATTAGTAGGGAATTTGGCTTAAGAAGACCAGAAGTGCACACTATTCCTAATGTAGTCTCATTACTGCCCTATTTAACAGAAAAAGACACTGATTATATATACAATGTAAATCCCAAGGCCTTTTCTGCTTCTGCCAAACACTGTAGAGAGGGATTTACTGCATTATCCATTATCACGTCCAAGTCTATTCTGGGTTTGTATTGTGCTTCATTTTAGGTTATAGTCTCTGTGGATAGTTTTGATCCTCCCTTCTCTCATTACTTTATACTTCTCTATGCTGAAATGCATAAGCCAATTATCAGACCATAAACCTCATCTATCCAAAACATTTTGATTGCGTATGCTCTGTGCCTTTGTGGCTGCTGCCCTCCTCCTATTTTGTGCCATTATCAAACAAAGGCACATATTAAATATTGTCATACACGCCCCCCAGCCCCTTTCAAAGTCTTTCTTAATTAGATAATGGTTAATTAGATGTTTGTGAAGTACTTTGAACAAACAAAGTACTATGGAAGCACAAAGTATTATTATTAATACACATCATTGGCAGTGTTATTAATACCGAGCTTTGCTGCTGCAACCCTGTCATTACTGTTCGTCATCCTGAATTGTCCGCTCTTTTCCAGCACAAACCATTTCCTCTTTACAAGCCAGTTTTTAATCCAATTCAGTGCATTTACCCTTTGTAATAGGCTCTCTGACTTCGTAAAGAAATCTCTCTGTAGTGTCATGTGGCACCAGGAACAGTTGTGAAATGCAGACAGATTATACAACCACCCCTTTCCCCTGCATTAACAATCCAGCAATGTGTTCAAAGAATTCAAGCCAAACTGGCACACGTGCTTTATTTTTTTAAGAAACCATGTAGTATCACCCTTACTGGGGGTTTGCAATATATTGTGAGTACCCCTGTTGTGCAGAAAAAAATGCAGAGAACAAGTCTGCTGACCTCATCAGATGAAGCTCGGCAGGCATGCGGAAGATTGTCTTGGTTAGTTTCAGATGGGGAATTAAAAGAGGGAAAAGAGTGAAGGCATATTTATTTTAAAGGGACAAGGCACTTTACTGTGATAATGCTCTGTTCCACTCCAAGACATCACTGAGCTCAAAGTTTACAGAAGTGTTGAGTTAAAAAAAAATCCACTGAAAGGAAGAAAAACAATCCTGAGCCTAAAGGTATCTAAACTGTAAGTAGCCTTTTCAGCTGAAAATTATGCCTTCAGTTAACACATCTGATGTGAATACACTCACTTGGCACTATCTGCTCATCTACATCTGTTAAAACAGTGTGAGATCGGCTTGCCTGTTGGTCAGAGCATTGCTCCAACATACAGGTTCCAGGCAATTATAAGTTTACATGGGCAGACTTGAAAACACTGTGGAAAAATTCGCTTTTCTTCAGGAAGTCCCTTCACTGTGCCAGATGAACAAAATTGGCAACATATGCCAGCTACAGTCAATTACACTAGCTTATACTAATATGACATGCAGAAGTAAAGGCAGGCAAAGAGTCCATGGCTATTGCTTGCTGCCAAAAAGAAAAGCTGTATTGCCCTAGGTACTGCAAAGCCCATAAAGACCACATTGGAGTATAAGCACTAGAGCCAGATGGAGGGAAGATGGTTAATATAAGAAATTGAAACTTGGAACTTCTCCTGAGGAACAGCCAACAATGCTCCAGCCTAGAGCTCTATGGGGTGGCCTTATACCATAGAGGAGCAGAAAACAAGATCTATAGTCAACAGTCTTTATGTCTAGGAAAATGTGCCCTGAATGGGACGATGTATAGTGCAGTTATAGTCTTGCATAGCAGGTTAGCCATCTGACTTCTGGTCCACAGTAAAAGCTGAGACGAAAATCAATAGCAAAAAACCCTCATAGCTACATGATCCAAAACCAATAATGCTGGGTACACTTTCTGGAATGAAACTAGTTTTGTTTTTATGCTGCTGACCTTCCTAAGGCTAAATTTGCAATCAGTGATTCTATTGTTTTCTGTGTTGCTTTTGTTTGTCCTAGTACATGATGATCACCACAGAACTGAGTGTTCCCTATGTTTAATAGCCCTATTAACACTAGATAGCTTTTTAAAATATGTTTTTGAAGACATATTTTTGCTTTTCAGTATGGTTCATATATGTTAGAAACAGCCTCCAAATGAACTCTTGGATATCAAAATTATTATAACCAATAAAAATCATCTAATACAGATGTTCAAGGATGCTGAAAAACTATAAACCCAGAGCATAAGATATAACTCCAAGTCATTTAGCCATCGTTTCAACAGTCTCACATTGCAGCATTTAGAGAAGGAGTCCAGGTTAGGATGCTGATTTTCATTTGTGCCTTCTTCTCATTATAATTTAAAGATAAATTCTAAGTTCTAGACTTTCCCAATATACAGTGAATATTTCAAAGACTAGCTGCTTGTGCAGGGTTTCAAAAAGACACACTTCCTAAATTTTAGTACAAATGAATGATGATGATGATGAAGCAACATTAGATTGCATTACTTTTTTGGGGGGGAGCTTTGCAGAAGGAGCAAATATCACAGATGTGCTGAGGTCAGCCATTGCATCTGGGACAGTCACAGTAGCACAACCTGAATCACTGCCGATGTCTTCTGCAAAAAAAACCACAAAACCTCTCTCTGGATGCTGGAGATAAAAAAAAATAAATAAATAAAGGAGTTTAAAGAAAAAGAGGTTCAAGATGGGAAGATATTTAATAAAAACTGGTTATAGCTGGACTTCTCTATGCTACCTAAATGGAGCAGATAATAAATGCGTGAGTACAAGCGTGGGCAGCAGCCTGAGTGGTGCAGCTCAGCCAGCTTGCTGGTGATGCAACCTGCTGCTAAGAAAGCTGTGTGTGAGATGTGCCTGCAGCACAGTGGGTCACACACGCACAAATCTATCAAGGCACCTTTATAAATGAGGTCTGTATATTTCCAGCTTTATTCCTTTCACTTTATATGCTCCATTTTGCACTATAACTACACTGGTAAAACCTTCCTGTACTCCTCTTCTGGCCTTTTTTATGCTCTTTTCATCATTGGCTTAATCAATCATTTCCAAGCTTACTTGAACTTTCTGTCCAGGAAGCCAGTGGTATATTCCCAGAGTTGCTGTAGTTTGTCTCCTGGAACAGGAAGCCAAAATCCGGGGTGACTCCAGTTCTTGAGGGAGTAAGAGGAGGGAGGCTGTTAATATCACATACAGAAAGAGGAGCCAAAAAGAGAGTGCTCTTGTCTACCCCTCAGCTAGAGTCACTCTCTACTCTGCAGCTGCTTGGGCACCATAATGGGATCAGAGGGAACAGTTCTTTAATCTGTGCCAATGTATCTAAAAGAAGGACTGATTTTGGTCGGTGTTACAGATACAGCCTAAGAATCCACCATTAGACTTTTGACTGCTTTCTTAAAGCTCAAGAGCCTTCTGGTTGAAATTTTGGCACCTAATTATTAAAGTAGAAGGAGATTCAAACCAATTAATTTAATCTCCTTTGGTAAGATCTTTCAAATCCACAGCATGAGTATGCTGTGGCATATAGGAAGTATATACTACATGGAAGACACAATGCACCTGTACAGTAGATCTCAGAAGTCATTTCCCAGGTTACCTTCAAGCTTGAAAAAATGGCCATAGGGCAATTTGAGCTTAGCATGAAAAACCATTTTAGAATCATGTTAGAAGGTTTTGACAAAGTTTTTTTTCTGAATTTTGTTCAAGATGTGAAAAGAAAGACTTCTTTGTGTGACTGTGCTTCAGCACTTGTTTTTCTGATGACATTGATTGAAGCAGATTTATTTTCCTGCAAAAACAAGTCCAGTAAATGTGCTACAGAGTTCTTGTGTGCTTATGTAGCTTTTGTAGTCATTGCTGGCTTTCCATAAACTTGCAGGGCGGGTATACAGCATCACAATCTAGGTGTGAAAGATGGTGTAGAGAAGAAAGATACAAGGTCCCTTGCAAGACAATAAATAGGGTTTTTTTGCTTGTTTGTTTGTTTGTTTTCCATAATATCTAGTCTTATCTGGTTAATATTATTTTGAAGAAATAATGGAAAACATATACTGTTCTTTTTTTCTGCATCTTTTCTCTTAAACCTCCTTTGTACTGTACACACTTCCTCCCTCCCTTCCACTGTCCAACACAATATTTTCCATTGAGACCCAACTGAGTGAAAAACATTAGAGCTACTACTGCTTAAATGTGTCTGAAATAATATAAGGACTGTGTTGCAAACCATCAGAGTGATGTTTTCATGGTGGGAAAATGAGTGCTGCTTGTCCTAGTTTGAAGCATGAGGTCATGTGGAAATATCTGAAGATAGAAAGCCTGCAGGGGACAGGAGGCAGACTCTGTTGAGCAAAAGAAGCCAAACTTTGTGCAGTTTTGTTCATACTGCCTTCCAAAAAATTCTCTCATATGCTAGCCCCTGATCAGTACCTATGCAATATTTCCAAGAGTGTTAGATACCAAAACATTGTGAGTGTTAAACAATCTGAACAATCAAATAGGCTCTCGGGTATTTCTCGTTGCAGTAAAAGCAGAAATAGTATTTATTTTAATATCAGATGTAGCAGTGGAAATTTTTCTGGGATTAATACCTTTGGGATCCTGTTTTCTTAATGCACAGAATGTAGATCAGCATTTCAATTTCTGCGTGCTTAAACTGGGACACAGATTCCACATTTATCTGCTTAAACAACCAATGCTTATGTTTCTGTACGACTGAGTCTGGGCAGGTCTTAATGTCAGTGGAAATGAATTCATCACAGTGTCTTTAAAGACAAGATTATCTCTTTATCTGAATAAACGGAATTTAAGAAGCCACAATTAGTTCTTAAACTTTTTTGTTCTGGCTCATATTCAACAACTACTCTTCTACGATTTCTTTCAGATATTAAAGAAACCATTCCTTCAGAAATAAGAATACAAGAAAAAGGTTAAACTTGGATCACAGCTGGTGTTTCTGTGTTAGATAATATAACATGGTTCATTAGATATGAAGTCTGTTACAAAGATATGAGTGCTGAGATCTGTCTCTTGAAGGAAGATTTCCTGTTGCTTTCTTGCACTTTTGGGTTAAGCTGAGGAAAAAATATATTTTACCATTGACTAAGAGCATTCACATCGACAGGTCTTGTATAATAGACAATGCGTAATAACTTGATTGTCAGAATAATTTGACTGAGTGCATAAGGGTTTAAATGATCATAAGATTTCAAATATTTTTGCTTAGATACAATTTTTGCAATTTGAATGCTGGCACAGGTTGTTGAGAGAGGTTGCTGAGTATGCCTCATTGAAAATCTCCAAAAGCTACCTGGAAATGGCCCTGGGCATCCTGCTTTGGGTGTTCCTGTTGGGCAAAGGGTTTGGACTAGGTGGACCCAGAGGCCCTTTCCAACCTCAGCAACACTGTGATTCTGTAATTTTAGTGTCTCTCTGAACAATACTTCGCATGTTTTCTTTATGCATCATTCTTCAACACTTTTTTTTTTTTTTTAAAGTAAAACAGAAAATTATTGTGATCAATTTTATGGATTAAATGAGTCAATGTAAAATGATTTCTGCAAAAACATTACAGTACCTTTTTTTTTTTGTTGTTGTTACCTTCTTTAATACCACAAAGTTTACCAATTTGTTTTTCCTTTGCTAAGCTATCAATGACAGGAATTTATATGCCATTGAATAATTCAGTATACTTTCTACATTCCATGGCAATAACACTGTCATAAGCAGATCTTACTGTAGTGGATGTATAGTTTTATAGACAACAAGGACATACTCTGAATGTTTAATGTCTGAGTGGGTAACACAATTTCAGACAAGAGGATCAATTTCATCTTACTTAACCTTACACATCCAGAAATCAGATGTATATTAAGAGATAATTTGTAGAATCATTAAGATTAGAAAAGACCTGAAAGTCATCTAGTTCAACAATCCATCTACCATCAGTATTGTCCAATAAGAAAGTCCCCTCAGTGTCACATCTCCACATTTCTTCAACACCTCTAGGGACAATGACTCCCTGGGCAGCTTTTTTCAGTGTCCAAACATTCTTTCTGAGAATAAGTTTGTCTTAATGTTCAACCCAGTTATTGTCTATCATTTCTCTGTACCTACTGTATCCAGATGAAGCAGAAACAAATTACAGACAACTAAAATTTGTTTGGATAAAAGCAGTGTTTGAAAATTATTAGTTAAATTGAATGAAAGAGATTGAAGTAGTTTTTAGGTAGTCAAGTAAAAAGGAAGATAGCAGTTGTAACTGAGGGCGAATGTACTGAGTTTGTACTGAGGGCGAATGTATCGGTCTCAAGAGAAAAGGCATTTGGAGTTTCTTGAGGACAGGTTCTCAGGTACATCATATTAAATATTATAACTAATGTTGTCTGAGACCTTTTCTGTACTAGAAATAAGCTGATTATGAGTGTTCAATGTAAACTGAAGTCACAAGTCTGATGGAAGCGGTAGCATGAATTTTTGCAAAAACTGGACATTCATGAGCAAGAACAGCTAAAGAAAAATAAGGGTCTGTGAGTATAAGTTGATTTTAGAATAACTGGGGGAGCATAAATGAATGATGAATCCATCAAAATCATAAAAGTATTTATTGTATGGATTAGGAAAACATTTCCAAATAGTGCAGGAAAGTGTATCAACGTTAAAAAATACCACGATGAAGCTCTATCTGGATTTTTTTCTGCTTTATAGTTGTTCAAAATAAAGGCTACACCCCCACTAAAAATAAACTAAAACTAAAGCCCAAAGTTGTTTAAAAGACAAATAAGTTCTCACGGGGCCTAGTTAAATTTAGTCTGGATATTAACAGAAAGATTTTAACCACCAGAGACATGAAGTTCTGAAGTACTCTTCCCACAGGAGCTATGAGAATAAAAAAGTGAAATAATTTTATAATGGAATTTATTACATTTTTAATGAGATTATATGACATGGTCACCTGAACAGGAAGGTGCTTCAGAACTTTAAAGATCTCTTCCACTTCTGTATATTTATGTCCCTAGATGCTTGTTGTAGGCTGAGTTATGTTTCATTAGAAGAAGTAGCATTATTTTAAATGTCATAGACTACTTTTTCCATGCAGGAAAGACACAACAGACTTCTCCTGTGGGTTTGTTTCACAAGCACCTTGTGCAGCGTGGTTAAAAGTAGGTGTTTTACAGGTAGGTCACCTGTGACTTCTGTGAAAAGAAGTGCTCTAAGGAAAAAATAAATGGGTGGAAACATTTTAATTTAGAAAATAAGAAATACCAGAGAACTGAGTTACAAACATAATGTAATAACGTATGTAACTCAGTTTGTATGTAAGATGAATTTATTTTATGCATAATTTCTTTTTTTTTCTTTTTTTTTTTTTCTTTTTTTTTTTTTTTTTCCCCCTTCTATCCTGAATGTGCTGAAATAGTTTTTGGGTGAAAATGAGAAAATTTGGAATTTGAAAGGGAAGAGATTTTCACCCACCAGCAGCCTCATCTTAGAAGATGTGGCAGCAAGGTCAGAGTGAGTTAATCTGACTACTGAAATACTGGAAACCTTATATAACACAAAACTTGAATTTTCAGTATCATTTTATAGAATTTCTCTAAAATAATGGCCCAAATTAATTGGTTTTAATGGAACATAAAAAATGGTTGACATACTCGTTGCAAGCCTTTTGCACATGAAAAAACAAAGGAGGAGATAATTATTTCATTTAAAAATTCTAATCTATGGTGGTTACAAGTAGTCAGAAGTTTCACAAAGCAATTACATAAATAAACAATTGCCTTTTTAAGTAATGCTTAAGTAGTCAAAGTGAGCCAGGGGAAACCCAGATTTGTGCTAATGAGGAAGTGTCATAAATATTCAGATTTTCTTACCATTAGCCTTAAAACTTACTACCTACAGGTAAGGATATAGAAGAAGAATCTTAAACCTTCACTGCAGAGTAGTGAAGAAGGAAGGAAAGAAAATTAGCTTATGCAGCTACATTTTTAGCAAGCAACCACTAGCAACGATCGTACAGGAACACCATTGATCTTGGGAGGGTAGACTGAGAAAGTCAGGAATGGAGTGAAATAGAAAGTAGAGCAGTGGAAATATACAGTGAATGATTACACTGACAAGATATGCTTTTACTGTGATAGGAACTCTGAGGGTGTCTATTTATTATTTGTATATGATATCATGAGGACAGAGTTCGCAGAAATTATATTTACCAAGACCAGAAAAGTATTCTATTTCTGCATCAGTACTGCCGAGGCCAGTAACTCAAATAATAATTTTGTCTTGACCCTGTACAGTCTGCAAATGTTTTATGAATGGGAATTATACAGACTCCCTCTTTTGCATGAACATTCACTCCCTTTGTTTGTACACACAAAAAATGGTGATGGACTATCATTACCCAAATTGATAGCAGCTGTGCTTACTAAAAAAAATGTTTTTCTCAAATCTGTTGACATGTCAGTAGTAATAAAAAAAATAAAGTATGTCATATGGTACACTGAAACTCCTGAATTACTTGTCACAGCCCATTTAAATGTGTGCTGCATTCAATCCTAGGAATCTTCTGTAAAATTAATATATTTACTAGGCCCTGTAGTACAGACTCTGCTATTCTCAGGGGAGATATTTTGAAGATATCCTTAAAAATCTAAATATTTAACTTCTGTTCACATTTGCATAATTTAATTGGAAGTATTCTTTTTGATTTCTTTTTTTTTCTCCTTTGCTTTTCAAGATACCAACCATTTTGTTGCTTGAAACTGAGGTACTGTTATACTAAAAGACCAGGGGCCAAGATGAACTCCCTTTGCAGTACTGAGTGACTAGAAATTTATTTATATGATATTTTGCAGGAGGAAACAAACAAGTCCTTCCTAGCTGGTTAGAACCCATGTGAATAAAGCATTGGGTCAGGTCCTAGCTAACAAACCTTGCCAAGGGGCCGAGTGTGCTGCTAGCTTGTGTGAGCTACTAGGCTAATCAGAGTCATGGCTTCAATAGCTGCTATCAGCTCATATCAGCTCATTCTCAGTAGTCACCCCGAAAAAAATTACTGCTTGTAGGTATCCACAGTGAGGAATTTGTTTAGTAGTTGTTAATATGAAGTTTTTTAGCTTATAATTTTGAAGACTGAAGTCACATTTGATTAAATTTGATGCCTATCTTACTTTCTGCACAGCCACATGGGGAGATGCAGACGTGGCCAGAAGCAAAAAGTAAATGGAGGGAGGAGAGGGTTTTTGGGTCATGTTGCAATCTTAAAAAAGGCGTAATATCCTTTTGATGTGCACTGTGTGAAAAAATGAGTGGCTAATATGTAGGCAAAGCCCTGTCTTGTGTGGGTGTCACTGGACTGTACATCAGTGGAGTCAGATGACAGCAAGTGCAGTTGAGAGCTTTTTCCTAATGACTGTACAAACATAAGCAACAGATGTGTGTCCCTGCTCAGAGCAGTTTACAGTTCCAGTTGAACAGACAAGGAGACATCAGGGAGATGAAATAACTTACTATAGTTCAGGACCTGAGCCAGATTTAATGCAAGTCTTCTAAACCTCGGTGCAGTGACTTGTCTAGTACATCACCTTACCTTCTGTTCTCAATGAAAGCAAAAGAAAACATACAAAATCAAGTGATGTAGACAACATAGACTCTAAAACGAGGAGATCAGAGACAGGCAAAAGCCACAGGAAAACTAAGTTCAAAACAGAGAGCACTGTGGAAATGCAGAAGGTCACAAGCAGCAATGGAAAGAAAAGAGAAACATATTGTAAGATAGCGAATAGTGTGTTACCTATTCTGAGAACAAAATATCTGTCTGCTGCCTGTGCCACCTCAGAGGTTTAAAAATTCAGGTAAAGGGATGTATCATAAAACCAACTTCACTGAGAGAATCGTGATGGACTGGCCTAGCCCTAACCTCGGAGTCCTGGAAACCCACTGCCAGATTCTCCCTGTTCCTGCAGCAAGATCAGTAGATGAGGTCATTTTCACCTGATTTCTCTGTCAACAGAAGGCAGCTCAGTTTCTGATGTGGTTCACTTCTCCCCATTTTCTGGCAAACTGAAACTTCTGGCTTCGGCAATACAGTGGCTGTGGATTTATGCTCCAGTTGAGGTTGACATAATTTCCAATGATGAATGAAAAAATAAGAAGTGGCTCCCTTTAGAAAGAGTAATGTGGAAAATTTAGGAGAACGATGTTTTCTTTCACTAAGTAATTGAAAAAAAGAAAGGAGGTGGTTTTGAAAGAAGGCTGAAGATACAGGCTACCTATTTTTGTCAAGATTACACTGAGTGCAAAGATATATGGAGAAAGTATAATTGTCAGTCACTTTCCTATGAAGGATATTTTATGTAGTAATAAATGAGACAAACAGTCACTGAATAGGGCTTTATGGGAAGTAGTTTTGGCTCAGTTGTACCTCCGCCTCTCAGGGTTTCTACCATTATTCATTCAGTTGATGAATTCACTCAGCAGTTGTAGCAGTTTCTAGAAAAGAAGAAACAGCTCTCAGAAGACTCAGCAGCTTAGTTTAAATACATTTCCTCTCCCACGCCTGCTCCATGCTGAGCTCTGTCTCTATCACTGCAGCTGTTGCCTGTTTCATGAATACCTCTTGGTGTTAATCACCCACATCAGTCCTCTGAGGCAGCTAGAGCCAAGTAGCACCCTTTTAGCTATGCTATGGAAGATATCAGGCTTTTAGAGCCCACGGAATTTCATCTGATTCCAGGATAAACCAATATTTCATTCAGGATTTAGAAATATTCAGAAATACCTCGGGGTTTAGAAGTTTCAAGTTTAGGTCTGATGTCTCCCTTAAGGTTGAGGTTGGCTTTTAGCGTGACTGGCATGGTTATCTGGTACCTGTAGAGATACCTAAGCTGGTTCTGCATGATCTAACCATTGACTCATAATGCTATTGAAAATGGAGAAGAAAAACTCAGGATGCCTCTATGAAAGCATCCTTCTTATGACTTGCACCTGAAAGATTTATGACTGCATTGTATGATGTTTTCCTCAAGTAATGCATCTGATAGTGTATGATTTTGGGTTTAAACTAGCAGAATTTTGAGAAGCACTGGATTGTTTTCTTGAACTTGGTGTAGGAACTATTCCCTCCTGTTAAAAGTAGAGGTAATGTTACTTACAAAAAAAAATGAGATTTATACTGGGAAATAAAACGTAAAGCAACATTGCTGTTTATACAATGGATTCATTTCAAACTCTGAGCAGGGTCATGTGAATTGGTTCTTCATCTGAACTGTGGGATTTAGGTCTATTTTTATGACTGACAAACACTAATCCCTCACAGTCCAATATATGATTTTCTCATTTACCCTCTACATGGCATTTGATGAAGTAAGCTATTAAATAATAATTGTAGTGAAGGGCAGTGTATTTGCCCACTTTTAGAGATTTCTGAAATGTTAATACATCAAGCTATTGCTGCAGCTGTTTCTGATGTGCCTGCCCCATGTATGGCATGTAGCGTTTGCTCTAATTAAACCCATTTTCATTTAGTCAGTGAAAAAAAAGAATCAAAATTGCTTTTTGCACCAGGTTGGTTATTTAATTGGGATGGGGAAAATGAAGAAGCAGAGGAACAGCAAGCGAGTTATCCCCAGCAGGAGACAGAATAAGCACTTTTTGCTTGAAAAGTCATTGATATCAGTCATCAACTTGAAATAAGCCTTTAATGCTAATCACTGGATTTTTGTCTTAAGCTGGGATGGGATCTGCAGATGCTCTTGGAGTTGTACAGCTGAGGTATGATGGAATGATTTCTTCAAGGATACTGGCTTCCAATGGGACTTGTGTAGCTAGTGGGACTGAAAACTTTTCCCTAGAGATCATCAGTGACTGAATATGTTAAAATGAGAACAGTTCAGTGGCTTATGTAAAATGAGATGGCGGCATGAATCCAACTATTCAGAACGTAGGTATCTCCATCTACATGCTAATACTGGAGATTTAAACTTTTTGCCACGGAAATGGTTCATGATGCAGAGAGACCACATACAATCTAGGATTGCAACATTCCAGCTTTCTAATTACAACTGCAGAGAGTGCTTTATTCTTATAGGGCCAATTCTATTTCTGTTAAATATTTTTGTAGTAATAAAAGAAAGACAGCAAAATATGTATTATTGGGCTGTGGAGTTGCCTGCTTGTGTGTTGTTCCAAGGATCCCAAATTCTTCTACTGAAGAGGAAATTGTTTCAAGAGGAGTAAGAGAGTGTTATATATCCTAACCAATATGTTGCACAATGTGACCACAGAAGCTCCTGAGAAATGAAATCACAACTACCATTACTACCAATACCAATTTTTATGCCTATGTGCAATCTTACTTAAGAGTCCAAATCGTAATGTTTTTGAGAAAGAAAATCAGATTTCTATGAGTTGGAATGAAAGAAAGATATTATTACAGCTCTGTCTAGGATTCTGTAAGAACGGTATAATTAGCAATATATACTTTACAATGTATGAGGAGAGTAGACTCTTCATTACATTTCTAGAATTTTCCAAAAAGGCTTGGCTGAATCTGGAAATGTTAAAATGTGTTACTTGTGAAATGCTTCCTTCACTGTACAGAGGAAAACTTCTGTTCTGAACTTGATGTGTGATACCTAGATCCTGTTCATTATCTGAGTTACAACATCATTGTAGGCATGATTATTTGAGTACATAACCAAGTGAAGTTGTGTAGGAAAAATATTGTTCATTAGCTACGACCTTCAAGCCAAATACGTGTTCAGAACCACTGTGCTGAATTAAACTTCATTATATTCAGCAGTTATCAAGTGTCCTTTTCCTGCTCCACAGGTAGCAACTGTTTTTTTGTCTCTATGGTTTTAACTGATAAGTAAAATTAAGTTAAACTCAAAGCGGTTGCTCTTTACCTGTATTTAGCTGGAAGGCTGGTGTTTCAGCTTCAAAACTGAAAAAGTTTAGCGTGCTTTAGAACTTGGCTGCTTTTTTTTCTTTCTATTTTTTTTTTTTCTTTTTTTCCCAACTACTGCAGTTAGTTGATATATTTAAAATGCCAGCCAAAAAAACCCATCTCCTTGTAAACCATTCCTCACTTCATTTTTCCTTTTAAACTGTTCCAATACACCACTTTATAAAGAAGAATGAAAATGCATTCTACTACCCTCAGATTAAGGTTAATAGCAGCCTCACACTTGCTCCATTGACAGAGTCATCTTTCTGACTCTGGACCTAAAGAAGCAAATCATTTCTTGAATGTATTGTGTTTACAGGACTTTTGGAGAAGAGACAGGACCTACTGTGTAAATGCAATTTTGTTGAAATATGCAATTGTAGTGTTATGTAGCAAACAAATTACGAAGCATATTATGGGTATGGCCTTGAGATAATTTTTTAAGTCCAAACACAACTTAAAAAAATATATTTTTAGCTTTCTAAGTGAATGTCTTGAAGCTAACTGACAGTGGAGCAAGGTTTAGCAAGTTTTAGGTACACTTCATTTTCTGCTATCCCAGAAGAAACTCAATCCCCATATTAATGCACTCTCTGCATTCAAATCATTGATTAAAACCTCATCTATTCCACTTGGCCTACCATCTATAATATCACTATCTCACACCTGTTCTGAATGAATATATATTTGTATATATATTTAGCTATGGCTTAACGGCTCTTCAGGTATGATTCCAACTTTGAGGGGGATACACTGCTCCTCTAAATCATAGTCAGTATTCTTCAGTGAAGTGATAGTTTTATTTTGTTATGGTGCTTAAAACAAACCCCATCCCAAAATTCATTTTATGGTTGCATTGCATTGATCTGAAAGTTAATATATTCAATGAATTGATTATATGGGAAAAAAGAACAATGGAAAGGGAAGAATCACTCAATTCCTTGCTTCACTGAATAAATACAATAAATAGAATTGGACAGATTGAGAAAATCCCAATCTCAGAGTTGACTAGCACTTAATCATGAAGAGGGTAAGCAGGAAAGCTCAATGATTCAGTCTGGAAGGTGGTTTAAAAGAGTGCCTTAATTGTACAGTAGAGCTATAAGTCTTCTTTATCCAGTCTGTACTGGCCTTGTGAAAGACTTCTAAAGCCTGTTGCTAATCTGGCCTGAAAAAGAAAAGCATTTAGAGAACATTAAAATGAGTCATATTGACATTTTCAGAAAACAGTTGGAGTTGGAACCATTTTCTAAATTAACTTTTAGTTGCAGCGTGGTCCAAAACTGCCTTTTTTTTGTGTGTGTATGTGTGATTAATCCATCCAGACTACTGCCCAGACATTCTTTCCAGTTTAAGGGAGAAACATTTCCTCTTTAATTAAATCTAGATCTATCAATTGCTCATGTCATTTACATTCGCTTACTCACCAGTGATCCAAATCAAACATTTTGGGCTCTGTAATCCTAGTCAATGTGCATGTGAAAGATGGGATCTTTCCCCCAAAGAGCTTATGATTTTATCTGTGAGTTGAGGAACAACACGGATAGAACGAACAGATAAGGGAGAAGGCAACAGAATGTGATAATATTAGCGTAACAGGCAGGGATAAAAGCGCAGGAGGCTTTTACACATGTCAGAAGGTATCCTGGCAGAGGTGACTTTTAAAGACAGCAGTGCAGTTATTCTGTAGATGTCCCACAGCTCTGCTCAAAGACAGGGCTATGAATGAAAGTTCCGTGTTCTTAGGCTATAACTATGCTATCCTTTCAGGGCTATGTTCAAGGGGAGATATGCCATCCTTCCATACACTGCATCGACATCTGTAGGGATGGAGAACAGCCTGACATGTTGTGTTGTCCGGGTGTGCACACAGGATGGGAAGGAGGTGGAGCAGGGAGCTCATGGTATTTCTCCTTGCTCCTGAGACTGCATGTTAAGGCATGGTACTTCATCAATCATAACTTTCAACAGAATGGAAAATAAGCCCTTATACACTTTCTATGGTCTGTACTGACTCCAAAGCACCACACAGATGTCAGATGTTATCATAAAGTTACAATATAAATGCACATTAATAGATGCTAGACAGGTTTGTTTTTGTTGTTGTTGTTGTTTTTTTTGCATATCTGCGCAAAACTATTTTTCCTAATATAAAAGTTTTATTTGTTTTTAAATTACATCCATAGGAAAGAAGCTTATTTCAGCTTGAAGGGTCAGAGATGGTAGAGAAAAAAGGAAAATGCTTCAGTGAAATACTATGATTCCAGTGTGTTCACTGCTGAGCTATTATTTTGTGGTTTTGGCCACTGCAGTATAAGATTTTTGTAATACTTCAAAACAGGGATGAGGAAACCAATTCTATTACTACTGAGAAATGAACTATGATATGAATGCAAGATAAAAAATACTGTAAATCTACAGTAGCCTAGAATTAGGGAGAGTGAGGGGGAAGTGCAGAGTATGACAAGCCAAGTTATTATTTTCAGCCATGCACAGATAATAGAGCACAGGGAGTAAAAATGGAAATTAAAACGAAAAAAAAAAAAAAAAAAAAAAGTACATTTGGAGGAGATGTGAGGAAACACTTTTCTATTCAAAAAACATCAATGTGTGAAGTGGCCTACCAGGCAACACTGTTGAACTTAAACGCTGGGGCTATTCAAGACACTGTAAGGTAGTGTCTCAGAGGGATCATGGTATTGAAAATGTAATGAGGTGTAACTTATCCCCAGAGATCTCAGATCTTATAATATATATGAAAGCTGTTCTCACAAAACAGTAGCTGTGCCTGCATGCAGTCTTGCAGGAGCATGTAAAGGCAAATCCACATTCCCTGCTTTTTTGTTGTTTTGTTTTAGCACTGCTTATTTGTACCCAGAGACTGCTGGCTTTGCTGGGAAGCTGTATGCATATTTTGTCTGTGGTGCAGATTTATCTACCACTCTTGCAGGAGGTCCAACAGGTTAAGAACAGATGAAATCTTAAAAGGGAATGTTTAGGCACTGCACATCTACATCTTTCTGATCATGCTGCTGCCTGGGTTGAAGGGAGGATTTTGTGCAAAGGAAAATTCTGATCTGTTTAAATGTAAAGTAGAGCCAGAGACACTATGGTAAACACTGTTCTTGTTAATTTGGTTTCCTGTGATTTCAGTACTGACTCTCCTCTTGCTCAGATACTGTGGACAGGTATAACCTGTTTGGCATCATTATATCTTTTTTTTATTTGTGTATATATATATATATATATATATATTTAGGCCTTCCAATAAGGAGAGCTTATAAACAGGAGGGAAATCAATGTTTTTCATGGGTAGATAGTGATAGGACAAGTTGGAACAGTTTTAAACTAAAAGAGGGGAGATTTAGTTTAGATGCCAGGGGGAAGTTTTTCACTGAGAGGGTGATGAGGACCTGGCACAGGCTGCCCAGAGAAGCTGTGGGTGCCCCATTCCTGGAGCTGTTTAAGGCCAGGTTGGATGGAGCCCTGGGCAGCTCTGTATCTGTAGAGTGGCAGCCCTGCACACAGCAAGACATTGGAACTGAGTGGTCTTTAAGATCCCTTCCAACCCAAGCCATTCTATGATTCGTATGGGCTCATTCAGCTCGAGAAGGGACCGTTATCTGTGCATTGAATAATGTTGGTTTGGAGCAGAGAAATAAATGGAGGAGCAGGAAGAGGTGGTAAGGAGGGAGCTGGGAACACAGCATGAATGTGCAAATCCCCGAAAACCTATATCCCAGCATTCCCATGCTCTGCTTCAATAGCCAAGAAACACAAGGCAGGGAGATGGATGTTGTTCTGTCTGTTGGCTCAGCTACATGCAGGACAGCAACAAAAATCAAAAGGTGTGTTCTCTGGTGTATTCCATTTACTTGTGGATCACGACACTGTCCTGAAAAATAAATGGTAAGATGCAGGTAACCCGCTGGCCCAGATAGTACCCAAACATCATGTAACAATGTAGGCTGCTTGTTCTCCAGCAATTTCTACACGTCTAAGATCCAGTGGATTCCCTGTAAGCATACTGTATGCACAGGGGTGGAAAGGCATCATTTTCCTATCTTTAGATGTAGTCCAGGTTAAGGAGGACATTAATCTCCACTTGTCTGCAGAGGAGGCTAAACAGTGCAATGATGTGCTGGATGGCCCAGGTGGATGTGCTTGATCCTGTACTAGGACAGCTGGAGCCCACACCTTTCTCTTCTTGACAGGCTTTCAACCTAAAATTTCTAATTTCCTGCACAATGTCTAAACCAGAACATTGCAGACCACCTGCGGGGAAAGTACTTTCTGTCTCTTCTATATAAGAGTGATTCATTCTCAGACTAGTGGTCCTTTAGGTTAGTTTTCTTATTTCCAACATTACCCTGCAGTGGCTGCTCAGAGGTGACCATAGGAACAACGGCTCCAATGTGAGGCAATCTGTTCCTTGAAATATCTCCTGACTGCACCATAAAATAGTTGGAAGGTTTTGCTTTTAGACCACTATCACTAATGATACCATTTTTGAAACCTGTTTTAAAAATGTGTTCATATTAATTGCTTCTCAATCTCATCTTGTGGGAAGGAGGACAGTCTATTTGCACGCCATGCAGAAAAAAAAGCAAATCTTCTGGCTTAAACTTGTTGTTTAGTTATTTAACCGGTACAAATTACCTCTGCAATTTGTATGTCACCCTGTTTAGCCACTCAATAACCCTCTCATTTCCAAAGTTAACTCAGTCTATTTTCATGGAAGAGAAAGTCCATACTTCTACCATCATTCTTCAGGATTTCAGGCTTCTTTTAGACTTTTTCTAATATACGTATTTTTAAATCCTGTTATGATCTTTCTTGACTTGGGATGACAGAAACTGTGCACAGCATTCAAGGTAACAGCATAGCATGCATTTACATAGTGGCATTAAAAGAATTTCTCTTATTGTTTCACTTCCTAAAAATTCCTGTAATACTATTGCCTATTTGGCTGTGCAGAGAACAGAGTTGATATTTTCAGAACTATCCACAGTAACTCTAAGATCATTTTAAGAGTGCTAATAGCTTATTTACATCCCATCATTGTCTATACAGAGTTATTTTTTTTTCCCATAATGTGTACTTATCAACACGGAATTTTATCTTCCATTTTACTCCTATTCACATTCAATGCCAGGAACTCCTTCTGCAAGTACTCACAGTCCGCTTCAGATTTAAGTATCCTGCATAATTTTGTGTCATCTACAGCCTTCTTTACCTATTTACCTTCTTTACCATTATTATTTTTCAATATATTCAGTAGCAGAAGTTCTCTAGTAATCTCCCTCCATTGTGAAGTCTAACCGTTTATTCCTACCCTTTGTTTCCCATCTTATGCTGGGTATTAATTCATAAGAGGACCTTCCTGCTTACCCAGACAGCTCAGTTTCTTTAAGAGGCTTTTATAAAGGATCATGCTAATGGCTTCTTGGAAATCTAAGAGTGGTGTGTAGATTGGAACTCATTTTCCACATTCTTTTGACATCCACAGAGAACTCTTTCTGAAGCAGAGTTTCTCTCCCCAGAAAACACACTGACGTTTCCCAGGGACTTCATATTCACTGCTGTAATGTTTTTATTTTATTTTATTTTATTTTATTTTATTTTACTTTATTTTATTTTATTTTATTTTATTTTATTTTATTTTATTTTATTTTTGCTTTTATTTTTGCTTTTCTTTTCAATTTTTCTAGAACTCCATAATAGATTATACTGGTAGGTAGTTCACCTGATCACTCTACAACGCATATTAAAGACTGCTAATAGGTTTGTTACCTCCAGTTTCTTTGCTATAAAATAATTTAAGCAATAGGATACTTCTGTACTGCGAATTGATCGGTCTTACATTTAAGATCCTAATAAATCATTAACATTTGAATTTATTCATTTATCCCGAAACCCCTGTTATTGCCCAGTCAATCTGAAACAGTTCCTCAGGCTTATTTCCCATACAAATAATCTGTTGTATTCACTTAGTTTTTCTGCAGTGATCATGTGCTTTATGAACAGTATTTTATGCCCACTGATCACCTCTCAGTTGCTATAACTCAATAGCAAGCTTTCTGCTTCTGATATGTTTTATTATTAGATTCTATGCCTTTAACAAGTCGTTCTCAAAATCTTTTCTGCTCGGCTTATTACAATTTCATATTCAGCTTCCCAAGGCTTATATACTTTTCTATTTTTCTTTGGTGAATACAAATTCCTTCCTTTTTTTTTTTTTTTCTTTTTTTTTTTTTCCTGAAGGATTTTCACTTCCAATAAAGTCTTCTACTGTTTAACCATGCTGTTTTGTTTTGTTTTGTTTTGTTTTTCATTTTCATTTTCATTCTCTTAGGAGGTCTAGATTCTCTTTTCTTTCTCTTGCTCTTTCTTTCTCCCCTTCTCTCTTTTCTTCCTCTCCTTCTATTTGTTTATCTTGAGCTTTTAGTATATTATCTATATTATGTCAATATATAGTGTCAATTTATGACGCTATATACTCAACTAACTCCTTTTTTGCAGTTTCCATTTGAAGGTAAATAAGACTGTTAAAGATATATATATATATTGTTATTTTTAATTTGTTGTTGTTGTTGTTGGATTTGTGTTACTGACTGCTTTTATTTATTAGTCTCATTTTGAATTAGGTCCTGGAAACATGAGATTTTTTTATTTTTTTTCTCTTTCTCATACACATTTGAAATGTCCACCTGAAATTCTGACTGTGATCTTGAGGTTTCCTGTGTCTCTAGGTGTGAATGACCAGATGATAGTTTCCTCATTGATGGTCTTTTTGAATACATCCAGATAATGCCCTGTCTTGTCCATTCAACTCAGGCTGCCCTGAGTCCTTGAACAAGCTATGAGGTGCACAGCAAATGGAGATGATACGTCAACATCCCACCTATTCTTGCTGGGTCTCTGCCTTTCGGCTGCAAAAAAAGCATGTTTGATCTTTATTCTTTCAAATAAAAAGCTCAACTCAAGTCTTTGCATGTGTTCTATTGATCGGAACACAGTTGCATGGTCAGTGGGAGCAGAGGGTAGGCACCATCCACCAGTATACAAATAGGGATTGTCAAGAATATATATCTATTTATGGTAGTGGAAAGATAGAGACAGTATCTCCCAAGTAGGATGTAATTCCAGGAATGAAGGTGCTGTAAGACTGGTAGATACAGGCTGAAATACATCTTCCCTGAAAGCTAGTGTGATCCAGAAGTTTTCAGAACTTTGATTCACTGTGACAAAGTTTTTGTTCCATGGCTTTGGAGTCAATAATGGTGCCAGGGGGTGGTATAAAATATAACCAACTTGACTACCATGGAAGTGTATGTAGCTGTCATTCCCATATGTTTCCTGATAGGTTTTGAGAGATGGATGAGATAATTTCAAACCTCGAATCCATGGGTATGGAGGCCTTAAAGCTTCATTCTGACACCTCAAGATGACTATGATCTGGTGATAAAGGATATTTGTTTGTGTTCTCTTCTCTCCCCAAAACATCACTGCAAGTCATTTTGACTCTAGAAGATGTTTGCATTTACCTGGCAACTTCAGACAAAACACGTGATAACTGGGAGAACAAACTGCCTCCTATTTGTGGTAGCATGGAGAAGAAAAGAGAACTACTTCATTTGGAGAGTCTTCCAATGTTCTCTGAGCCTGACAGCAGGCCCATGAGTGCCAACGTTACTGATAGTTGATATGTGAGTATCTTGAAGATTACCTATGTAGTGAAATCAGAGGAAAATGTCAGGAATACATGTACTGTAAGTGAAGGATCCAGGTTAATAGTGGTATAATGCGTACCATTATGCAGTGTGCACTGGTGGTGTCACAGTTTGTGTGCAAAAGGCCAAGTACACAGAAGCAAATGTATGGGCTGTGGCTGTGTTGGATGGAAGAGGTTACCGTTGGGTGGTGCTGGTCTGTGGGTGGCTGCTGCAGCCACACTGCCATGTGGGCACAACAGAAACATGAACCAAGAAGTGTGGAAACAACACTTTATTTCAGTAGAGGTGGAGGGTACTTTTTCCTTTTTCTTGATAGCAGAAAAGCTAGATCCTCAACTTAAAGGTCTCGCATGCCCAGCTGTGTGCTCAGATACCTTGACCTGAAAAATATCTCCCAGTCTTGCATGAGCTACATCAGTACATATAACCCACTGGTAGTCTGATACCTGTAGAAACAACATTCAGTGTGATGACCTGGGCATCTCTGTCTAGTTACTTTTACTAGTTTTTGACTTATCTGGTAGCTGTTATTTTTTTTGTTTTGTTTTGTTTTTTTTCCCCCACTCATTTGCTATTTGTCTATTCATTTATTGCACTTTTCTCATTTCATGCAGTCACACAGTTTCTTTTGTTGATCTCTCCAGAGTAGTGAACTTCCAAAGCATCTGCTCTTCTGATTTTGACAGCTCTCTCAATCCTTGAACACACAAAAATACATGACTTCTAAGTTGAGAAGGTCATCAACTAAAGGAGAGATGTAGAGCTCTTTCTGGGGCTTCCAGGATACTCATTTCACATTACACCATTCCTAGGGAAGATAGATAGAACCCCAGATCCTCTCTTCTGAGGTTCCTAACTCTCTTCTCAAGTGATATAAGGCTGGATCATCTGGTTTGCACTGACAAGGTTAGGGGGGAAATAAGTTTTCCATAGTGCATTGCCAACTCTTTCTAATTTTGTGCTGGCTTTAAAAATTCAGATAATTTTACTGTCAGATTTCCCTGAAATGTATTTTAAGTTTCCCTTTTTCAAACTTTGAACCACTGTTTCTTCAAAAATTCTCTCGTAAAATAGGAAGCAATTTCTTTCACACCTAAGGGGAACGCAAACATCTTTCAAACATTTGCAGATGGTTTCATGCCCCCTAGTCATCCCTCTGCATGCTACATATTATATCCCTTTAATCCTTATGCACAGGTTGTACTTATAAAGTTGAAATCTCACAAGAACACTAAGGAATGTCTCTCTCTCTTTGCTTCTCTTATTTTTCTCTTCTCTCTTTCTCTCTTCCTCTCCTTCTTTCCCTCTTTCTTTCCCTCTCTTTACTTCTTTCTTTCTCTTTCTTTCTCTCCCTTCCTCCCTTCTTTCTCTCCCTTTTTCCCTCCTCCCCTCCCCTCCCCTCCCCTCCCCTCCCCTCCCCTCCTCTCCCCTCCCATCACCTTCCCCTCCCTTCCCCTCCCCTCCCCTCCCCTCCCATCACCTTCCCTTCCCTTCCCTCAGAACTTCATCTGGTGTCACTGAAAGTGGCATCTACGCATCCACAGGCAGACTCTTTCCCTGTGAATATGAAGAAAGCTCTGGGACAAATGATGTTTTTAGTCACGCCAGTGGACTCAGTAGACTTCAGCTTTACCTTCAGGAGGTAGCCTTTTGTGTGTACTGGATGAAAAGATATAGCTCAGACTGTTCTTGGAAATATTCTGCTGTGTTCAGGGCAAAGTGCCACAAAAGCCAAATCCCAAACAATCCCCTAAATTGTCCGTCTGGAACAGGTGTTTACAGTCATATAAACAAAATGAAATTGCTTTTTGCAAACCTTAGTGTCAGCCCTCTACTAAAAAGTCTGGCAGCTACTTGAAAATGAAGCAAGGAAACACAGAGCACCCTGACAACCAACGAGAAAAACTGGGAGAGGGGAGGAAGCTGAACTCAAAAGCCCTTCAAGAGTTGTGAAGGGGAAAAACTGCTGATTAGACTATATGGGATATATAATTTTTTTAATAACAATACCTCTGACTTCTCCACAACTTTTCATGTCATGGAGGTATTTAAAATAGGCAAAGTAAACACGAAATCATCCCATACATAAAATCTTGACATTTTAAACTGCAGGAATGGGATATGCCCATTTTGGGTAGTTAAATGTTTGTTGTGAGGTCAAAGAAGATTGGAATGTAAGAAAGGCAACAGAAGAAATCTTTGTCCATTTTTACTTGACCTAGCATCCTAATTATTCTGGAAAGATACAGATCCTATTGCCTCCAGTGGATCAAGCTGTCACTCTAGATATATATGTTTTGTTTGTTTGTTCGTTTGTTTTTCTGAATACTTTTAGCTAACGACTATTTTATTCGTAATTGCTCTTTCCAATAGTTAAAACACTACCTGCTAATTGGGGGCTTAAACATGAAACCTTAGCAAGAGATGAAAAAATATTTACTGTGTTCCATGTACAGAAGTTTGTAACACCCCAACAAAAGAAAAATGGATTTAGCTTCCCAGAGGTCTGAATTTTTATGACTTTTTTATAATAACATGGTTACAGATTCAGTTAGGGATTAAATCTAGGTTTCCAGGGGATTCCTGAACTGGAGGTTGCTGAGGAAAAGAATGAGAGACAAATGATGGTGCTACAGGATGAAAACAAAGAAAAAACAGTTTCCTGAAGGAATATGGATGCAGACACAACAGCAGCTAGAGGTGATAGGCTCGGGATCCAGTCTTAATGCCTTATTTATGTTTTTGGGAATGCAGTTCTCATGATTTCTTCTCTGCAACTTTACATCTGCAGACATAAAGGGATTTAAGTAGGTTTGAGTTCTTTTTAAGCTTCAAAGGAGGATTCACCAAATTGAAAAGACTAAGGTCTGGCTGTCTAGGAATATGTCTACAGATATCACTGCTTTTACAGGCTCACTTCAGCTAGCTTTAAACTAGTTAATCCTGGTTGTGGTAATGCAGTTGTGATAAAGTTGATTGTGGGCAGGATCATGCTGAAGTATTTACCCAGGTGTCAGTCAGGCTTTGCAGCCTGCGTTGAGCTTGGTGTCGCCTGACTGCGTTGGTAGTGGTACATAGCTCAGTTTAGAACTGTTGTGGGTTGATCTATTTAAACAAGATTGTAATGTACCAACAGTGAATGAACTCTTCACACTTTAACTACTAGGATGCATTACTGCATTTCTCCCTCTTAGTTGTTGTATGTTTTTCTGTAATGTTGCACTCCTAAACCAGCTCTGTTTTAGCAGCCTTTAAGGAAATGTTCAGATGAGATGAAAATAATTACTCAAACTAATTCACATCATAATTTATTCAGGAGTTTCTCTTTCTTTTTATACCACCTTGAAAAACTATAAGAATGGGATCAATCTTTTCACTGCTATCTACTTCTACAATAACATCTTTTATGTGCAGACTTTTCATTATTTCCCTGTTATTTGCTTGAAATTATACATTAAAATGGCTTCAGCATGGTCCCTTAGCACTATTTCCAATATCTTTCTCTCAGCTGAAATGAGACTTAGAGGGTTGGTCCCCTGGATTTTCCCTTGTTTCTTCCTTATATCTGGGAATAACTTTAGTACCCCTTTAATCCTTGGGTACAACTGCACTCCTCTGTGGCCTGTCAAAAACCTTTGCTGAAGGCTTTCCAATTTCCTTTGGTACTTACTTCAGGATTCTGGGATAAAATTCATCTGAGCCTGGTGCTTTGTCAAATGTAACAGTCCTAATTGCCTTATTATCTTCTCCAGTGCAATAGCAAAGGCTTTTAACATTTTACTTTCCCCTCCAGGAGAATGTCTCTCAGTCCCGGAGACACTACCTTCCACTTTCTTTTCCTCTTTTTCTCCCCCTATGAATAATGAGATGAGGAATTCATTTAGTCCTGAGGCAGAATCAGCCTCATCTGTCACTAACTTTCCACTTATGTTATTCAATGCATCTACTGTCTTATTGCCTTTTTTGTTTGTTTGTTTGTTTCTGGATATATATTTAGAATCACAGATTCACAGATGTAAGGAAAAGAAAATAGCCATTAGGCCATCCAGTTCACTGTCCTGCAACTGCTGGGTTGTTCAGTGCAATATGTTTCTTTCATCTGTCTTCAAACTGCTTTTTAACATCTCCAATGTTTCCTTTGGAGTCACTTTAAAGTGTCTTATAAGCAGGAAGTGTTCCCTGATGGTTAGCTCAGTTTTCTTTTCCTTAATGTGCAGAATGTAGTCTAAATTAGTCTTGTATCACTTCCATTATTTTCCTCTGTTCATCCTTTGTTTCTTATTTTTCATGCTTTTCAAATAGCTACAGATGACCATCTCCTCTACCAGTGAGATATCTTCACCCTAAGTTTTTATCTAGGGTCGAAATTTCTCATTGACTGATAATGATATAAAACTGATAGCAATTTAAAAGATCTTAGAATAAACGGGATGTTGTATCTTAGGTTGTATGCCGTTTCCATCCTGCAAGAAGAGACTGGAAGTGCAAGTAGAATATCCTGTACTATTTGTGCTCTCCACTCTCCTATGATTGATACGGATCTCAGGGAATATGGTCTGTTACAGCAATCCTAAGCCAGGCAACATGCTTTGTGTCCATTCCATTCCTTCCTCCAAATCCCTGAACTCTGAACCTTTATGCCATTTTGCATAGATTTTGTCTGTATCATGTCTCCTGATGTCCAGGCAATGGATAGATACTCAATGCAATGTAAAGTAGGATTCACCCATTACCCATAAAGAAATTGCTTCTTTTTTTTCAAAGGGCTGAACATAAACTATCCATTCTAGATAATCACAACTGGACTTGTACATGTATTATGACACCTTATTTGAGAATTGGCTGGCTGGCTCAGACTTCCCAGAAACAAGATTCTTCTATCGCAGGTGTTAGCAATAAATGTAACATCTGAAATAAACAGCTGTAGTTTCCTCCTTACACATTGGCTCTTTACTGACCTCATGGTGGACCCCTACTGAATAAAGGACCGTCTGCACTTCCCTGTTGAACTTATATACAGCAAGTGGTCAATAAATCTATTTTAAGAATTAGACTGTACCTCCCAAATCCCTCTTGTCTATCATTGTCTAGTTTAGAATTGAGTATTAAAAAGTGAACACAATATTCTAGGTTCCCAGTTAGCAGAGCCATACTGGCAGCTTGTTGTAGGTCATGAGTTTTCAGTAGTTATAGATAATTTATCTTCACTTTCTTTGCCATTTCATATCATTTATTATTCCACTGAACATTATTCTTTTTTACATTTCATAACTTCTTCAGGCTTTTCCCCATTTATCTTTTGTTATTTGATATTTTCAGGTGTTCAGCATGGTTCAGCAAGGTTTAATTTTCTTCATCAAGCTGCGAACATCTTCCTTCTTCTTTCTAGACAGCCTAATATGGTTTGACATTTCCCCACATTTCCAAAAGTCTGTAACTGCTTCTACATGTAGCCAGTGTGATTGGGAATGACTGCATATCATTATTGTTAGATGTAATATTGTGATTGCACTGCTGCTAGGCATTGCTTTGAAAGAACGGGAGCCCAAAAGTATACATACTCTGCTCACAAATCTTTTATTCTTAAAAACAAGGCCATATCAACAGACAAGTAAGCTTACCATGAAAACATAGAATCATAAAATCATTTGAGTTGGAAGGGACATTTAAGGGTCATCTGGTCCAACTCCTCTGCGATGCACAGGGGCATCTGAAACTTGATCAAGTGCTCAGAGCACTGTACAGAGTGACTGACCCTGAGTGTCTCCAGGAATTAGGCATCCACCATCTCTCTGGGCAGCATGTGCCAGTGTTTCACTACCCTTATTGTAAAAATCTTTTTCCTTATATCCAGTCTAAATCACCCATTTTCACTTTGTTCTACCACCACAGACTCTGCTGAAGAGTCTGTACTCTTCTTTCTTACAGCCCACCTTTACCTACTGAAAGGCAGCTTTCGGGTCTCCTCCAAGATTCTTTTCTCCCGGCTTAACAGTCCCAGCTCTCTCAGCCTGTCCTCATAGAGGAAGTGTTTCATCCCTTAGACTGTATTTTGGCACTCCTCTGGATGTACTCCCATAGGTCCACTGAGGACTCTACATCTGGATACAGTTCAGATGCATCCCTCAACCTGCTGACCATGCTTCTTTTGATGCAGTCCAGGGTACAGTTGACTTTTTGGGCTGCAATGGCATATTGCTGGCTCATGTCCAGCTGCTATCCACCCATGATCCCATGTCATTTTTGACAGGACTGTGCTCAATTCTTTCATCCCACAGCTTGACAAGTGTAGGTCCCATTGGGCCTTAGCCTTCCTGACACCATCCCTACACAGCCTTGCAGCATCCCTATACTCCTCCAAGGATACTAGCCCCTGCTTCCGTTGCCTGTGTATTTTCTTCTTGCTCTCCAGTTTGACCAGTAAGTTCTGGTTCAACCATAATAGACTCTTGCTTTCTTTTCCTGTTTGTCTAAACTTGGGGATAGAATGCTCTTGTGCCCTAAGGAAAGATTCCTTAAAGATCTGCCAACTCTGCTCTGCTCACTGGAGGGCAATTTCCTGGGGGTTCTGTTGACAATCTCCCTGAGGATCTGAAATTTGGCTTTCAAAAAATTTAGCATCCTGATTTCACTCTGTCTGTATTATAAGGAAATGTGTTATATGCATCCTTACATTATTTGCGTTGCCTCTTCAACAAAAACTGTATCACCCGAATCTTATGTTCTGTTTTGCACCACTATACCCTCTTCATGTGGCAGCAGAGAAATTTGGATAAAGTATATACCAACACTTAACATTCTTGTAATTGCATGTTTCCTATAGTGATAACTCGTAAAAAGATTATTATTTTTTTTTCTGATAAAAGCGGAAGAAACAGTAGCCTTGCCTTCACTTCTGTAAGTGATGCAAATATTGCAGGGATATTGTACTTTTAGCTCAGAAGAGATTGCTCTGTAAGCATTTGCTTTGAACTTCTGCATATCTTTAGGCAGGGATTATAAAAACAAACAGTTACAGGCTGTTTTAGTGAAGTGGTCTAATTTTTTGACTCTGTCTATGACTAGGGAGTGGGCCAGTGCATTTGTCCTTAAACTGTAGCACAGCAGAAACTCAGAGGATCAGGTCCTGTTGACAGCAAATTGGAAGCTGCAGGTCAGTGTGTTGAGCTTGATTGCTCTCCGGGACCTCTGAGTCATAAAAAACAGCAGCATGTATTTGGGAGAGGATTTGTCTAATTAAAACAAAAGAAAAAAAGAAAAAAAAAAAAAAAGGATACAACTAGTTGGATGATGGGGTCAAAGCACTGAGAACAAGAAGAGGTAACTTCAGTAGAGAAAGTGATCAAATGGCATGAAGACAATATGAAAATGTCATTCTGTATCTGCTTTACTGAACTCAGTAACTGTGTTGCATGGTTTCTGTATTAAAAAAAAATACAAGAAATTAAAAAGAAATCTAGGACTTATAGGATCTTACTATCTGTTTTATCTGTCTTCAGATATCATTAATGAATTGGAATTTTTTTTTTACTCAATTTGTTGAATAAATCTTTGCTAATTCTCAGTACTGGCATACTATGATCAAATTACCTGATTCCTTTTTCACAAAAAAATATGTTGTTTTGATCTTCTGATTAAATAAATAGATGGAATATTTTCTAAACTTATTATTTGCTGAAATCTTTCTGTCTGGACCTTCCATTTCTTCTTTCAAAGTTTAAATTAAACCTCAACACTGACTCCAGTGGGCTTGCCAACCGTTTGCATCCCTACTAGGAAAAAAATATTTTTTTTGCACAAAAAGAGTTTTTTGTTAAATCAAGGGTCTCTCAAGCAAAGATGCTTTTAAGAATAGCTGACCTGTCTTGGAGCAGAGATGTGTAGTATGTTGTCAAATTCTTTTTCTGTGCAAAAGTCAAACTAATCTGGGGTAGACTTTTGCCATACCTGGGTGATGATGTCAAGTGGAGATGTTGCTGGTGCAGATAGGAATTTCAGTTACTTTGTGCCAATAGAAAAGCTCAGTGAAACTGAATTAACCTAGATTTGACCAGAATGAGAGACATCTTGCAAAACCTGCCAAAGTCAAGTCCCTCCTATAATGTGTGAGACATAGGTGTGTGGCATGTGAGAGCATTGATAAAAACATCCAAGTGTAGACACTTGGTGCTCAGATCAGGAGGAAAATTATTCTCTGTGAAAGCCATCTGTGTGAATGTGAGGGCAAAATCAGGGTGCCTGAGATATGGGGTGCACAACAGGATAACGTGACACGCTGCTTGTCAGGCGGTCAAGCAGGAGGACATAGTGTGAAGAGTTTCCCAGCCATTAGAAGCCTTTTGTTCAACAGAGGCCCCTTATTGAGCACAACATCGGAAGAAGCAACCCAAGAGGAAAGGTACTTGACAAAGAAAAGTGATGAGACGAAAGCAAGCTACTCTTTTAGAAATTTAATATCCGTTTTATTTGTGGTTTCCATTAAGAATGTAGATAAGCACACACAGCTGCAGGTCAAAAAAAAAAAAGAAAAAAAAAGAAGATTTGAAGCTAGACATGCTTACTCTGTAATGTGCCAGACTATTTACCAAAGAAGCTGCCAGAGCTGTGAGTAAATATATCCACTTTGCGCATACTAGTCAATTTAGGATCAAACCCATTTAACATCCTCTGCAGGGACTCAAAGCACCTGCACAACATTTGGTTTTATCAAAACAGTTTTCCTATTTAAGCTAAAAGAGGTGGGGAAACGCTGAAGCCTTATGTTCAGACCCATTGCTTTTTATTATGGATATGCTGTCAATTAGCTTTGCCCTCATCAGCATCAAAATTAACTGTGTGGTGCTAAAATGATGGAGTTGCAAAAATAATTAGCATTTACCTGCTATTTTAGTGTAAGTGAAGCCAAAGACAAAAATGATCGCAAATCTTTCAGTATAACTTGGCAAGCCCACATTTGTTTTCAGAAGGCACTTTTTCCATCAAGTAAAAAAAAAAATAAAAAATAAAAAATAAAAATGAATACGAATGTAACTATTTAACTGCAGAGCCCAGACAGAGAAGCCAAAGCAATTCAAATTTAATCATGGAGAACTCTTATGCCAAGTTCAAATCCCTTCCTCCCTCTACACTTGGCAATTTCTATTCTAGATTTCTTTAAAATAAGTGTTCTTTCACCACAGAATCTTGCCACAATGGCAGCTGTTTAGCAAATAAACTCAAAAATAAAAATGTTGTCATTGTGAAATAAGATATATTTAATTAAATAAAATAGAGTAGGGAAGTGTTATTACAAGACCATAAAACTGTAAGGCACAAGATAAAACTAAATTACTACAGGGCTGCTCAATTCAATCTAATCCTTGAAGATAAAGATGGAGCCAGAAAATTGCATGTATTGTGAAATCAACATAAGCCCTAAGCAAATATTAACTAGGGATATATAAACTGATTTATAATAAATACAAGTGCGAATGCTAGGATTAGTTAAGGAAATGCAAACTGAGACAAATTAAGGTGTAAAACACACCAGTATTTCTCTAAAATACTGGGAACTGTACACAGAAAAAGTACGTGGTGCCCTGGATATATTTTCAGGCTACCTGATGTAACACATTATGGAGGAGAAAATACAGAATATGAGGAAAATGTTGCCTTTCTTTCCAGTCAGAGCTTAATTTGTATAGAGAAATAATGAATTAAGGGCTCGATTTGAAATTAGTTCTTACCTGTCAAATGATGGGATTTGAGGGTGGGTTATTTTTTTTGGGGGGGAGGGCTTTTTTTTTTCCCCATCAAACTGTTACTTATTATATTTCTACTCTCAAAATTATTGGAAGTGCATGATACACATTCAAGATAGCGTATGAGATATTGATAATAAAGCACTCAAATATCTGTACGTGTGTATGAATGAAAGACTAAAGAAGTTTTACTAAGTGTTCTTGTATCTTTCCTAAGAAGACTGCAGAATATGTATGAAAAGTCAAGAGAGACGTCATTTGTACCCACGATAACAGAAACTGCACACTGCAAACATTCATATGTGTTTATCTTACCTTATTTTATATTTGTTTTACTTTTTGAGGATGTGAAGCTGATGTGACACCTGTTAAGCCTGACTCATCTCAGCCACTAAATGCTGTTTGTGGACTTTGGAGTGCACACTTCATCATACTGACCTACAAGGCAGATTAAAGCCTTTTAGACCACAATGTATCTACATTGAAAATTTTATGGGTTTTTTTTTTTTTTCTTTTTCTTTCAATGGATCTTTTCTGCCCTTATTTGTTTATTTTTTACGATACCATTTTTCTCTCTGGGGAGCTGTAACAATGATAAATTGGAGTCTTTAAAGGCATATCTTGTTATCGTATTTTATACTATAGAAAAATAATCCAAACTAGTCTGTAACAGTACTGTTTAGTCTTCTCTACTGTGAAGTCAAACATGTGGAAGAAATTGCCACAGTCCATGTACTGAGAAATGAGCAGAGATAAAATGGATACAGTTTGGACATCATCCATTCTTCGCTTAGCTCATCTTGAGTACAATCCTTAGGTACTTCAAAAAGTTCTTAATACAGCACAGAACTAGATGTTTGTCTTTAACTTTTTCTCTAGAGACTTGGATTAACCCCAACCAGCAACCTGATAATGTTTTACCAATTCTGAAAGTTACTCATGTTGACACATTTTTATTTCAGTACTTCTTTCCTTCCATCTATCTGTCCTCAGACATCTTGTGCTTTCTAGATTTCCTACAAGATCCCAAGTCTTTTCCCAGTAATTTCAAAGCATGATTTTTTTTCAGTTAAAATTTCTCTGGATGACATCAGTCTTCTATTATTATGCTTACTATAATGAAGCTAAAGAAAAATCGTCTGCTGACAGATAGAACTAATAGGTCATTTTAAATATAAGTTTTAAATGAAACAAAATTAACAGAAGATCAATAAACACCTTGGAAACTTCACAATCAGTGGAGGAAACAATAGTTTCTATTATTACATTTATGTAGGAGGTAATGATATCTAAAACTTCGATGTTACGTTTTTTTTTTTACCTGGGTTGTTTTGTCCCAGTTACTGAGAGCCAAGTTGAAGGACTTCAGTGATGATAGAATAAGTCTGCCAATTTTGATGTTATGATAAGCTTCCTTGATTCAACTTGTCAGAAGTAGCTTAGAATAACTGGATCCATATCAAAGTACTCTGAATAAAATCGGTACAACATCAAAGCCTATATTCTTACGTTGTTTTCAAGACCAAATGATACGTTGATTGCCTAGTTGCTACTGAATTTTATGACAAATTGTGAAAGCCTTCCATTTCCTTCAATCTCAGTTACTAAGCTAGTCTGGTACCACTATCATCCCTTTCAAACTACTGCTAGACAACAGGAATACTGTGAAGACAGGATGCAGAAAGGAACTTGGGCGCTGTGACATGGAATAATAAGATGTCTACAATTTAGATTTCTGGTGCGGCAATAGGAATTACAATGCTCAGTTGAGTTCATGTAGTGAATGGAGAAGTGAGGCATCTAAATTTTCATTTGCAGCAACTAGAACACTGTGGGGTGGAATTTAAATTCTTCATTCTGCCCTCCATTTCTAAGAGTATGAAACTTGTATGTAGTACTTGACATATTTTCCAATACCCACTTGCTTGGATGACATTTGGACTGTTTTGCCTGATAGCGTTTTTATTTTTCTTTTAAAATGTTGGTAGTGATATTTCTGCTGCTCACTCTTAGCACGCTGTATGCATTCAGAAACTAGACATATATTGTAGGTTCTCCTTGGGCTCTTGGTGAATTCTGTAAGGATGCATGTGGCTTCTGCTAGATTATCATATTCTGTGGAGTATTCGGTATCTTCTGATTTGCTTCTGATTGCAATTAACTTTAAAATCCCTAACTATGAATGAGTAAAAAAGAAATCCCTCCTTGTGTCTCTTTCTATATGAAACCTGTTATACCAGAAGAAATGTTCCAACTTGATTGCCACCTTCTGTGTCCTTTATTTTTATTTTTACTTTTTCCCTTTACATTTTTACCATGAATTGACCCAGTTCATCTTGTATTAAGAAATATGAACCTTGGAAAATCTTTAGAAAATGCAAACTTTGAGTGGGTTGAGCCTGGCAAGCATTTTCTGAAGTACAGTTTTGAAATCATGCTCTTTAGCAAATCGAATTTCTCCATTTTAATTTAAAGAAGTAGTAGAATTTTAATTTAAAGAATAGATAAGATAGAATTTTAATTTAAAGAATAGTAGAACTAGTGAAAAAAAATGGTAAGAAATCAATGCCTTGTGCCCATAAAATTATTCATTTTTTACATCAAAAATAAATTTCCTCTCCGGAAATTTACAACATAATCTTAAAGCTGTATATATTCTAAAGAGTGTCAAGTACAGCTGAGGAGGATTTGCACTGTGTTTTGAAAACACCATTTATGGTGGTAAATGGAAAAAAATTGTGATGACCTTAAAATGCCATTATAAGATGTATAATACAGATAATTTTCATTTTCTAGGCACTATTAAAATAAAATATCGACTAATAAGTGGTATTTCTCTGAGACTGGATATTTAGAATTGCAAAGATTGACATATGGTATTAGAGCAGTTTAGTTTTGTATGCTGTTTCTGATAGTGGATTATAGTCATTTCTTGGGAGGCTCAGAAGGAAACTCCTACAAAATTACAGAAATGTTCTCTCTGGAATTGATTTGATTTTATTTAGGCTATTCATTTAGGATTTAACTTTTGCTGTGTAGCATTAAGAATTTGAAAATATTTCAAATGTCTTAAAAGCAAGAAATGTTTATGTATGCGTCTCACAATCTTCTTAATGTCTTCAACTGTTTCACCTTCACAAAGTGCATCTGAAGATCATTTCCCTCTTCTTGTCTGGACTGTTCCTGTGCTGTTACGTCAAGAACAAGCTGGTATAGATATGATGGATTTGCTACTTCTGAACCAGTGTTGGCTCAGAACCATCAGATCTTTCCAGATTTCTTTAGAAAATATTAATAATTATATCATCAAAAACTTAAATATGCCTGCCTTTATAATTTTGTGTCTCTATGTTAATAACATGGTTCTATTGTAATGTCCTGATGATCACACTTCTTTACTCTTCTATAATAAAACTTCTAAAAATGAACCCATAGAACAATGTAGGTTGGAAAAGTCTTCAGGAAGTTACCTAATCCAACCTCCTATTCAAAACACAGTGCATTTCAAAATCAGATCAGATTTCTCATGATTGTTTAAAGGGAAGATATGAATGGAGATCACACAGCCCCCTGGTCACTCATGCCAGTGTCTGACCACTCTCTTCATGAGAAAATAAAATTTAAAAAAGGTATTTTTCATTTTTTGGCATAATTCTTTCACACAGATCACTGATGAAAATTAATGTAGCCTAAATTCTATCCATGTTCCCATTCCTATTGTCTGGCTGCAGACCTTCAGGAGCACACAGTCAATGGAAAACAGCAGGAGCTGGGCCTTGGTTAAAATGTAGGCCACCTGAACCAAGGTTTTTTTCTCTTTCATACGTAGCTGCAACTTTCTACCTTTCCTCTAAATACCAAGTACTTTGTCTCCTGTCATAGAAATCAGCCAGAGCCAGATTTTTCTATTCTAGCTGGGTTTGTATGCCTTCCTCCTCACTGGGTGCCTTCCAGTAGTGCATTAATCAATACGACTCTGAGCTGTCTATGGTACTTTTGTTGTTTTAGTCAGCTTCCCCTCAGAGGCTACTGCCTGGCCATCTTACAAGGACCATTGCTTTTCTCAGTCCTATTTTTCCTACTGTAGGAAGGGGGGAGCACTGGTAGAGAGGATGGAGTTGGTTCAGAGAGGTATGAGTTTTTTTTATTATTATTATTTTTTATTTAAGACATCTCTTTCTTTTGATCTCGCGCTGTCATTTTCAATGCGATTTTCTGATTTTGCATTATCTGTTAGAATGTCAGATCACTGCGATGGAAGCAAGATATTGAGATAGATAGATACGCATATGAAGAAGTGAAGACATTTAAATGAGACCAAGAGAAAACTAATATTGTGGCAATATTTAAAAATGTTAAATGGGACAACCCAAGTAATTGTAGGCCTGTCAATCCGACATTGATCCTTGCTGAAATAAGGGAACATCTGATATAAGGCTTAGATAATAAAGAGTGGAAAGATGGAATTAATGCCAATCAACATGAGTTTATTGAAAATAGATCCTGTCAAACTAACCCGATATCTTTTTTTTTCAGATTGTGAGCTACTTTTTAAAGTAAAAGTATTGATGTTCTATATTCTGCAAGTTATTTGACTTGGTAGTCACTTTGATTAAGAAACTAAAATGACATAAAACGCACATGGCACACATTAAATGGATTGTAACCTTTTCTTCCTCCTGATGGATGAGAAGATATTATTGTAAATGCACTGTCATCTCAGGATAAACATTTTTAGTATATCAGGTTCTCAGCCACATACATTTTAACACTTTTTCAGCATCTAGAAAGGTATAAAAGATTATCAACGTTGAATTTTACGGATGATGTGAAGATCAAAGTAGAATTTACCAGTGAAGATCATAGTTCAGTTTTCCACTGAGGTTGCAAATGTTTGATGAACTGAACACAAATAATTTCTATGACCATCTGTGAAGTTCTACAGATGAGTTTACAGTAATACTATTTTTGTAAGCTTGATAGTCAAACACTTGAGTGAAAAAAAAAAAGGAAGAGACAATATTATTTGATAGACAGAAGAATTTAGTTAAAAATGTGGACTGCCTTACAGACAGAGTGTTTGCCTTCCCTTCTTAAACTGCAACAGGTAGTTTAATAAGAGTTTGTTTTTACTGTAAACGTTTAATTGCAAAGAATGCTGGTAACCTTTATTGAGGTTGGAGTGTAACTTAGGGAACATCACCCACGAAAAAGCTGGAAGGTCTGTATAGATGAACTGTTCATCACAGGTTGGCTAAGAGAGTTAGTAGATATCTCAAGTATATAATCAAGAGACCGTTGTGTTACTATTCCAGCAGTTAATTGTTCTTTCTTTTAAAAAATGTGTATCAAAATTAAGGAGAAACTAAGTGCAGAACCACTTTTGGTTGAATAACCTAACCAGGACAGGGATGCCAATTTCTTAACCAGGATGGGATTATTTTCTAAAACATACCCCCAGGAAGTAAACAAGAACTCAGTCAAGGTAGCCCTGTACTCCCTTTCTAACAACACTCTCGCTTAAAAAAACATTTCTAGGCTGGAATCCCAGTATCTAAAATTGTGGTTCACACAACCTTCCTCAGGAGATACTGTACAGGTAAAATCACTAATAGGTTTTATCTCTTTTCTGACCCCCCACCTCCAAATTTTTTACCTTGAAATCCAACAAAACCACCCCAGATTAGCACATCCTTCCCAAAATATGTGTTATTTGCTAGCCTCCATAAGAGCATCTTGGCTTCTTCTCAGTACATTTCTTTGTTTTTAGCCAAGGTCTTACCTGTAGCCTCTGCAGCCCTTCACAAGCATTTTATAAACTAACATGCCATCTGTCGTGAAGAACAAATTGGTATTTATGTAGTATGGCAGAGAACTGAATCAGGATATATTATCATTCCTAATCTTAACAGACACTACTGTACAAGCCACAATTTAATACATTTTAAATAAACCTTTAAGAAAAACAGTATCTAAGAAATCTACATCTACAGACCTGAATTAAACAATTGGCTATAGAATATTTTTATTACTTTGGCATTTAATTAATGCTTCTCTTAGGATTTACCTACAGTGGCAAGTTAATTCAAGTGAAGGTTAGTTGTGAATTTAAAATGAAACAACTACTACTCCTGAGTAGCTCCATATACTACAGTTATGCTGGAGTAACAGTGCACTATACTTCTTCCTTAACAAATCCACAGGTTTCCACTTTTACATGTGAAGTACCACAAACAGGCATTTCAAAGCATATACTGACCTGTACTGTCATGCAAAAATAAGTATACAAATAATTTCAAGACAAAAAATGCCCTTTTCTTTCTTCATACTCCAAACCTAAGTAGGACATATCACAGGTTCATGAGAGGTAGGTCATGCTTGACAAACCTCATCTCCTTCTATGACTGGGTGACCAGAGTGGTAGACGAGGGAAAGGCTGTTGATGTAGTCTACCTAGACTTCAGCAAAGACTTTGACACAGTCTCTTGCAGTGTTCTCCTGGGGAAACTGGCTGCCCGTGACCTGGACAGGTATACCCTCCTTTGGGTAAGGAACTGGCTAGAGGACCATGCCCAGCAGGTAGCAGTTAATGGAGTTAAGTCCAGCTGGCAACATGTTACAAGTGGTGCCCCCCAAGGGCTGGTACTGGGGCCCATCTTTTATATCTTGATTGATGACCTACATGAGGGGATTGAGTGTACCCTCAGTAAGTTTGCAGACAACACCAAGTTGGGAGGTAGTGTCAATCTGCCTGAGGGTAGGGAGGCCCTTCAGAGGGATCTAGATAGATAAACTGGATTGTTGGGCTGAGGTGAATGGGATGAGGTTCAACAAGGCCAAGTGCTGGGTCCTGCACTTTGGCCACAATAACCCTATGCAGCGCTATAGGACTGGGGCTGAGTGGCTGGATGACTGTGAAGAGGAAAGGGACCTGGGGGTGCTGGTTGATGCTCAGCTGAACATGAGCTGACAGTGTGCCCAGGTGGCCAAGAAGGCCAAGGGCATCCTGGCCTACATTAGAAACAGTGTGGCCAGCAGGAGCAGAGAGGTAATCATCTCCCTGTACTCAGCATTTGTGAAGCTGCATCTCGAGTACTGTGTTCAGTTTTGGGCCCCTCACTACAAGAAAGATATTGAGGCCCAGAGAAGGGCAATGAAACTGATGAGGAGTCTGGAGCACAAGTCTTATGACGAGCAGCTGAGGGAGCTGGGATTGTTCAGTCTGGAGAAGAAGAGGCTCAGAGGAGACCTCATTGCACTCTACAACTTCCTGAAGGGAGGTTGTGATGAGGAGGGGTTTGGCCTCTTCTCCCAGGCAACAAACAGAACCCGAGGAAATGGCCACGAGTTGTGCCAGAGGAGGTTTAGATTAGACATAAGGAAAAACCTTTTCTCTCAGAGAGTGGTCAGGCACTGGAATGGCTGCCCAGGGAGGTGGTGGAGTTGCCATTCCTGGCAGTGTTCAAGAGGCATCTGGATGAGGAGCTACGAGGTATGGTTTAGTGGCTTGTGGTAGCAATGTTAATGGGAGGACAGTTGGACTAGATGATCTTGTAGGTCCTTTCCAACCTTGTGATTCTATGATTCTATGATATACTTTACATTTCCTTCCACATTTAAGCCTTGCCTGCCAGCCCCAACAACAGTTTCACCATAGCTTCTAGCTTTGTTTCAAGGCACTTTTTCCCACAGCAAACAGCAAGTTCTCCAAATAATAACTTTAGACTATACTCTAATGGGTCCCTTTTTTTAATTCCTCAGAAGCAGCTGCTATTAAGATCCATGGACCTTCTGCTTTTACGTCTCACTCTGTGCCATCTAGAAGTCTACTGTCTATTTTAGGTGTATTTCCCCTAAGAGGATTCTGGCAGTTTATTTTTACAATGAGTTTTCAGCTCCTTTTGGGAAAACCTTTCACAAACTAGTCGTCAGAATTTTACTTCCTCTCATTTGTATATTGGAACTTTTCTGAATTGATTTCTCTCTTGTGTTTACTATCTATTTCCTACCCCTTCTTGTGACTAATTCACATTTGATGTTTATAGACCAATTTTTAAAACCTGTCTTTATCTTTTTGTACAGTTCAGCTAAATTTTGACACATGAAGCAATTCTTCAACACAAATTACAGAACATCAGGGAGTGGCAGATTTCAGGCTTTCACAGAAATTAGTAAAATTTCATAAATTATGTTTAAGTATGATAATTGTGTTCAGAGGCCAAAGACAGAAAAACAACCCACCCAAAAACAACAGGTGTTATGTGAATGGATAGATAATTGCACACGTCCCAGCAGTTTTACAATCCAAAAAATTCTTTGGCTTCTTAAATTACTTGGAAATAATTAATATTTATCAATTTTCAGTTCAAAATCCCAGGCTGGGATCTGTTTTCTCCACCCTATTTCCCATCCTGTATTTATGACTGCTGACTCAGTTCACCTGAGAAAGAGTAGGTAGAAATACTGCTTTAATCAGCTATTTTAGGGCAAATGAAAGAATATTCCTGACTGGGAACAGTAGAGACTGTCAGATTCAAACATCTATTACCTGCTGCAGAGCTATGAGGCTGACAAAGTTCATTCAGGTTCTGCAGAACTGTTTGAGATTATACAAACTCTGCTGAGTGAAAGTAGCTGGGGTTCATCTGCTTGCTGAAGTAGACAAGCAATATATACTTTTATGTGTTTAAGGTCGGTTAGATCTAAGTTAGCACCTATATTTTGGTTTGAATTTTTAGTAATAAAAGTTTCTTTTTTTATCCATACAGTATTGTGGAGATATTAAAATTAGCTGTTACATAGTAAGTTTCTATATAACATTTAATGTTTTAAAGTGGATTGCCTTTTTTTTTTTTTTTTTTTTTTTTTGGTGGGTGTGTGTTCTTGCAATGCACTGTGCTCTCTTAACAGACCATATCCTCAGAGATGTCATACTGACCATAACAAAGGTCTTTCTATCATTACACCTACTGACAGCATAGAAATATAAGGAATGAAGTATACCCTTTTGTAAAGTTGCATTCTATTAATAAGCAATCTAGAGGCTTCCTAAACTGAAGTTGTGATGGGATTATCATGTTTAACAGCCATCAGTACAATGAACAGGCATGCATTTGTTAACTCTGGATTCCATAACATCCTGTGAGAGTGAAATCCTCAGTTTTTCTATCTGATAGTTCCATTGGGTGCCTTCTTATTGTTTTCTGAGCAACAGTGACTGATCATTCCTAACTCACTTTCTTCACCTTGTTTTTCATTTCACACATCTCTACAGTAGCTGGTTGAAGAGTCCTAGTGTTTTAGCATCTCCCTGCATAAATATTGTTTTATGAGGTATTTCTGATCTTCTTTTTGTGTTTCCTGCATTTTGAGTTTTCAGTGAAGGTTAGTTTAACTGTTATTTGTTGGAGTAGGAGTTTTGTTTTCATCCCACCATGTCATTGATGGCTACCCTTCCCTTTAGCAATCTAGGCCTTTCAGTTACATGGCATTTAGAGGAACAAAACACTGGAAATTGCATGGGTACTGGAGTTGGGTGGAAATTCTGTACTGCTGCTTCTAACTTTTATATGCTTCTATAGAGCATGTCTCTAACTTTGAACTAAAGCCAATCCACTATGGCTTTGTAACTGTACTCTGCAAGCAAAGTCTCCAGACTTGTCTCTGTTCCCTGTGTCTGCTGAGTTTGTACTGTGCTGAAGAAGTAAAAGAATATAAAAAAAAACCCAAAAATAATTACGCTAATGCTATCTCCATTCCTTTTCCTAAATAAAAGAGAATAAATGAGCTGAGCTGTCCAGCTCTCTGCTGGTGAGCACTGTTGTTGCTGTGTCGATGCAGATCATGTTCACCCTGGAGAAGAGAAGGCTCTGATGAGTCTTAAGAGTGGCCTTTCAGGACCTAAAGGAGGGTTGTAATAAAAAAGAGGACAGACTCTTTAATAGGGTCTGTGGTGATAGGACAAAGGGAAATGGTTTCTAACTAAATAAGGGGAGATTTAGACTGGATGTAAGGAAAGGGTTTTTTACAATAAGGGTAGTGAAGCACTGGCATGTGTTTCCCAGAGAAGTGGTGGATGCCTCATTCCTGGAGACACTTTGCAGACTGTGGAAACTTGGTATGTACAAAACAGAGACAGTTCAACCAGGTACATGGTCTTGGGTGCATCTCTGAGCCTGCAAAGCTCTGTACTTTGGAGGTACTTGGAGCTACTCTGATTTCTGGAGGTACCTCATCAATGGCAGGAGTCTGCCTGTGGCTTTACCTGTGAGGGATTGGCAGGCAATTGGAGTGTGTGACAGCAAACTGTTCAGTGAGACACCTGCAGAGCAAAATCGATTTTGCATTAAGCATTTCCCAGCCCATTTCCAATGGCAGGCAAATTCATGATAAGCAGGGCTTGTCAGTAGATAAGTTATAAACAGAGAAAAACACTGCATTTGTCAAATTGTTTGTTTTCTACCAATTCCTCATGCAGCTCCAATTCTCAGCTATATCCCAGCTGTCCTGAGGATTAATTAGTTAATATTTATGGAGCACTGTGAAGATGAAGGCTGCTAGAACAGTGCTAAATGTTTTATTTACATGGTTTATAAACAGCAGCCTAGTAGTCCCACATGGAGTTCATCCTATCCCCATGCACACAGATTTCCAGTGCAGGTTGAATCAGGATGGCTTTTATCATGATGTAATGTATTTTTATTGCGGTACTAGAGCAAATGTATCCTTTAAATTATGTGATTAGTTTCAGTACAGCTCACTCTCCAGAATAGCTATCATAAAGCGTGAGACTTTGAAAGCATTGCCAAATTTAAATTTAGACTTCAGTCTATGATTTCATGTCAAAAATTTATGCACAGCCTCATTTGTCAGGCAGCATTATTGATTTTATAATGTGTAATGTTTTTCTTATTGAAAAAGTGTTCCCAGGCCTGAGCTTATTAACACAGTGTTGATTACTCTTTGGGGGCAAGCAAACGTTTTTTCCATTTATTAAAGATGATAAGAAATGGGAAATCATGCTTTTTATATACACATTATGTGAATGAAAATTATGGTTACTGATTAAATAATATGAGGCTTGAAAATTAGTGTATGATACAATGCTTCCCCTTTATAAAGCTGCATAAGTTGCCAGAAAGTCTCCTTATATTATATATGCATATTAGCGGTGTTACTATTCCTTCTTTTTCACTGCCAACGACGTTTACATAAAAACACAATATTGCATATATCTTTTCAGCAATTCCTGCGTCAGCTGAAGTGATAACTCTGCTTGAAACATCATCATCATTCCCATAGTGAGTAGATTCAAACATGCCAGGGGATTACAGTTTCTGTTAGGAATAAACAGCAAGAGAGCAGAAGTCTGCTTAGAAAAATATGAAACTGAAGCTTTTTTTTTTCCCACCTCAGACAGCTTTGGGACTTAGATACTCAACTTCTTATTTTATTTTATTTTATTTGTGATGAAGGCCTGTGAAAATCTCAGGTATCTTACTAAATGAAGGAAAAAGCAAGAAGGCTTCCCTCCTGCGTGTATCCAACTGTACCCGTGCTTCCTGTTGAGTCACAATGGTACAAAATGTGTAATACTGCAATGTTGTAAACCTGGCAATATTGCACTGATAACATAGACCAAACTTATGACCTTGTTGGTGTCAGTGTATAAACATCTCTTGCCTCAGTGTACTAATTTCCTATGAAACTGCTCAGTAGATACTCAGGCCTGTGTATCCTGAGGCTCACCGAGTTCTCTTTTCCTCAGATGCTCAAGTTATTCAGACGGAGGAAGTGCTCCATTCATGTGTTTTTTCAAAAAGCTGTATTATTTGCACATTCTGATTTTCACTAGGGAAATTTCTGGCAGAAGCTCCTCTTATGTAGCGTAAACACATAAATAAGCTTTGAAGCAATTAATATTGGTTACGTTTCAAGACTATCCCCACATCTCCACTCTTTTGGAATCCATTACCAGCTTTTTCATTATTAATACACCACTTGATTTGGCTTTACAGACTGCCTATAAATGCCTTCCATTATGCCGTGTTCATGTTTATATCCTGAGTTTTTGCCTCCTCACAGAATGTGTGGACATGCATGTTACTTTCCGAAGACACTCCAGCGGACTTTTATGTTGTTGTCAGCAGCTGAATAGGCAACTTGTTGGACGTATTTCTCCATGTCCTCTCCTCTTTTATAAATCTCAGAGACTAGGTCTCCTCTGGAGATTTTGTGGCAGATGGTAGTAAAACTGAAATTAGTTCAAATCTTGAACTCTTCTGATGATTATCTTCCTCCCTAGAATGTGAAGCAAGGGTAGATATTTCCCCCAAAGGAAGCTGATATGGGTCCTGAGCAGGCACAGCAGGGAATTCATTGCAGCATCTTCTTGTGAGATTTCAGCTTCCTCTCCTACTTAAGTCCACTTGGATTTTTAATTATCTTTAAGATCCTCTATTCATTTTTCTGTCTTGGAAATACAGAATAAAGCCTATCCTCTGTTTTCTATCCAATTCACTCACAGTCTTCTGTAGCAATTATTGTACTATAATCCTCTCTCTGTGTTTTAATCCTTTTCTGTTGTCAGTTTATTTCAGAATTAGGATTCTTACCCTTTGATCTATTAATTTAAAGTTTAACCTTATGCTCTCTTTCTGCTTTTTATTTGGGGTGTTACTGAAGATTGCCTAAGTGGAGAGGAGAAGGCAGAGCAGGCCTGCATGTTATGCATTAAGGAAGTCTAAAAGGAAAGCATTAGGACAGTCCTCCTAAGGGATGGCTACTGGGAGAAAAATGCAATTTGGATTTGGATTTGAAAGCTAAGCAGAGTAGAGAGGCTAGAAGTGACAGGGATGGGAAACATTACCATGATGTTCCTTTACTGAACAAAATATCTTACAGTTAAATTTACTGAACACTTTCAAAAAAAAGTACATTTAAAAAATTCTGAAACATAAATACCATCCTATCTCCCCTCCCCAACACGCGCAAACCATACCCTGCAAATGGTTTTGGTTTTTTTCCAGAGTAGCCTTACATTAACCTTAAATGTTTGCAAATGAAAACATATACTTTTAAATTTCCTTTTTTATTTTTTATTATTATTTTTTAAAGTTTTATTTTTATTTTCCTTTGGCAGGCAAGGAACACTGGGGAGTAAAGTGCAACTTTAGGTTGGGCAAAACAATTCCATTCAAGTTGAAAAATACTCTTTTTTTTTTTTTTTTTTTTTTTTCAGGATCTTGTATCAGAGGTGGAAGGTGTAAGGGCAGTATCATTAAACACAAAATGTGGGAGCACACAAAGAGACAGCGTTTGCCAAAATGGGCAAGACAGAAGGAGCGCTATGCAGGCAAATACAGCACAAGTACTGAGCCATTCTAGACAGTTGTAACTGTTTTGCCTTGCTTTCTTTTACATGTAACTGTTCTCCTCTTTTGGGGGAGAATGGGATTAGGAGGGCGAGTGGGATCAAGAAGCCAGTTAATGCTTACGTAGAAGAAATGTTCATGTGGAAAGGGCTGCAGGAGCTCTGAGATGAAATACTCTTTCAGCTGCCCACTTTCCAGGTAACTCAGGGAAGCAATCCCAAGCTGACTTCTCTCATCCAAAATGGGAATAATACATCCCTTGTTCAGAGAGGTTTTGCAAAATGGTAATCTATAAGTAAAAATAAGACATTACAGTGAGACAGTCCACTGAAAAGACCTGCTCAGTATGATTAACCCTACTTGACCTAAACAGCAACCTGTGGAGGATGCTGGATCTTCTCACAGCAGCACACAGGTATGCTGTGAAAAGCTGATAATGTAAACATAGGAGTTTAAAAGCAGAGAGTAAAATACAAAAGAAAAAAAGAGAGAAAGTTGCAAAGAATACATGAAAATGAGAGTAACAGCTTCTTAAGAGTCTCTACAATCTGTCATGTAAATAGAAAAGATACAGACATCTGCAAGGATCTTCTAGTACATATGGGAATGCATTTCTGATTGTCTATCCTGTACCCAAAACATTGCACTGTGTTCCTTTGCGTATTGGTGTGTTAGCAGCAAGTGAAGTGAGAAAAGCTGCAGTCACCAGACTCAATTTGTTTGCATAAATCAAATGTATTTTGAAGCTTGCCCTTAATGGCTCTATTATTTGTCCACCTGACACATGGTTCTGCAAAATTATGTGCCTAGAGGTGAGTAGCGCAGTCAGTCCACCCTTCAGGAAGAAACTAGCTTGACAAAATACATGGCAGAACAAAAACCTACCTTGATAGCAGCTCTTTGCAGTCTGTTACTTTTCCCAAGCGAAAAAATAAAGATGTTATACATTGGCTTATCCAGATTAAAATTGTGCCATTTGAAAAATAAGAAAAGCAAACAAACAAACAAACAAAAAGTCCCTCCCCCCGCAGTGAAAATATAGAAGATCAGCAGTTTTTGAGTCAACTCTTCAAATTTGAAAAATGTAGAGGCTTGAAAAGGCTTAAAAAGCCTTTCCTCTAGAGAATTGTAAATATTTAAATAATCACAGAAAATTTCAGTGGTATCTTTTCATTTATCTGCTTTCTTTTTCAAATTGCTCGAATATCCAGAAATCCTGATATTATAGTGAATACTGATGCTATCATAGATGCATAAATCCATATATGTAAATTTAAAGTCAGATGGGAAGATTTGCTGGTCCTTTTTGTCTCCGGTGTGATATTCCTGTTGCAATGATGCAAGCAGTCAAGGCACATGAAAATGTCTTCTCTTGCTGCACACAAATTGCACAAGACTTTTATGTCTTTGTCACAATTTGTATAAATATTCAAACAAGTGCCTAGATTTCAGCTGCTAGGAAAATGCCAGTAAAGACAGAGAACTGTGCTAAGCTTTGAAGCTGGCTGTCACTTCTGGTTCTGGGCCAAGTGATCTTCAAGAGCATGTGGAGGCATTTTGCTGGGAAACTTTTTTCTTTTTCTCCTCTGAAAAGAAGGCTGGTGGTCAGCTATTTTGTGCATATTGTCTGTGGCAGCTGGAGAACCATTAGTGGTGCATATACTTTTGCTTTATAGCATATAGACACTCAAGGCACTGGGAAAAGATGCCCTGTAGTCTAGCCCATTATTAATGTGTCTGCTTCTTTAAAAGGTCAACCTATTTTAACGATCAATTCCGTGCAAGAAATGTTTTTTGAAATGAGTGCTGTGATATTCTTCTGATTTTGGTTCTCTTAACCCCCTGTGAAGTAATAGAGGTATAAATATTAAACATCCCATTTCCTTTACAACTCAGATTGATTGGGGGTGGAAATCTGACGGCCAGTGTGATTCATTCTTTAAAATGAAGGAAAATCAGTCTTTGATAGAATAATAGAGTCCAGCAGAGCAGATTAGGACACGTGTGGTCACTGATACCAGTGCTGGTATCAAACTTAAATTGCTGAGGTGTCAGGATTCAGATAGATCTGCATGAGACAGAGCTGTGGGTTTGGCCTTGCAAATCAGCCTTTTTACTCCTTACTTCAATTCTTATCTGGTACACTTGTGATCTTATATTTTGACCTTAGATTGGCATTTGAGCCCACATAAGCAAAACTCCTTTGTGTTGATCTTCCTGGGCAAAAAAATGTTGTGTGGGGGTTTGATTGTAAGCCAGGAGCTAATACTGAGAAGGGTACATTCCACAATGATTGTACACCTGAATGCTGAGCCTATTCATTCTTTGCTAAGGGGTATATTTGGTCAAAAGAAGGAAGAGTGTGTTTTTCAACAAGCACAAATACTTTTTGATCTTATTTGTGCTTGTTTGTTGCAAAAAAAATGGCTTTGACGGCATAGCTTCTTTGAGTGGAGTGTAATTTAACAGTATTTGTCCTATCAGCTATGAGAATCTCAGAATCAAGTTGCATGCCAGGGCAGCAGCGAAATTGTTCTAATGAATATACTCATTCAGCTATGGGCTCTATTGTGCAATCAAATGGTAATTGTCTGACTTCCAGAAACTGACAGACTGAGTTGTTCGAAAATGTGCTCTTTCCACTTCTATTTCCAAATTTCTGGGCATGAACACCTTTCTTCTTTTCAACTGCTTGTATTTATGTTCCTGAATCTCTCTGACCTAGAAAACTTTTATTTAGGTGAGTACATTTCTTATGCTTCAGTTGCTTGAGACATCTGAAAGTGATGTACAGCAATGAAGAGGCATACTTCATACAGTAATTGGTTGTATTCTGGGAAAAAAACAATTGGAAAGTGTAAACAATAAATGCTATCATGTAGTGCAGCTTATTTGCTAATACACATCTATATGTTTCTATATATTGTCTGGCTGAAAGTCAGTAGGGAAAGAGTAAGAAAAGAAAAACATACAGTACTTTTCACTATGAGTTTTGGGAAAGAGACATGTTTAAAACAAACAAACAAACAAACAAAAAACCCACCCTCAAAGTAGTTTCAAGATTTTATGCTGCCTATCACCATTGTATTGGAGCTATATTCCTGTTAAGATACGTGTATGGTTGTCTTCCAAAAACCAAGGGGTAAGACATTTATAAAATCACTAATTTGGAGTAGCTCTAAGGTTTATATATGTACATGTATGAATGATACATAGGGCATTCAATGTGTCTCTCTATCTCATATACCTGAAAAACGCACATATATACGTAATTATATATATATACTTATGCATCTAGAGGACCATTTTTTCACTAGAAGTTTTAGAGCATAATAGCAGGAAATCAAATTCATTTTTTTAAAAATTAAGTAGTTCAGTAAAATATAGCTAGAAACAGTACAATATTTCCTATGATTTAAGGTGTATGGGCCTTGACACATTTTCAGTCCAATTATCTGAGGCTCCTGCCTAATGTGTCTTTCTTGAAGATGTAGTTTCCCTGGCTTGCATACCAAGGAGGAAGAGTGGCCATTTGATTAAGAACTGGATTAAAGTTATCGACTAGTTTCATGTTATTGTCCAACATAAAGCTATTGGAAAAATATCTTTCAATCACGAAAATATGGTAAAATGGAGGTGAAAGATTTTATATCATCTCTACCATTCTTTGACCTTCCTTCCCTCTTCACAGTATTTGTAAGTAGTTAAAATTAATTACAAGGGGAATTGAAGTAGAGATACAATGGATGGGAAGCTGGATTGCTCTGGGATTGGTAATACGATATAGTCTTTTATTTCTGCATTGTCTGTAAAATGTCAGTCTAACTGTGTGTAAGGTTGTAACCTTTTGATGGCTCTTCGATGGACTACTGGAAATGAGTTTTGTGCTTCCAGTTTCTAGAAGTGAGGCATCCATACCAGAAAAATCATTATTACACTTACTAATTGGCACCCATGTCACCAGCCAAGGACTGTAATGGGCTGATGGCAGTCCCTTCAGATCAGAGCTTAGGAACATTGCTGTTGAAGCTTTTCTTCTTGCTCCCTTTGCAGCACAGATTTTTTTGTAGACATACAGAGACATTTCGAGACCTGTCAGTCTGGTACTTTTCCCCACAAGTTACGATATTCTAATGAAAAACTTAGTGTCAAAAAAATTACCATATATTTACTGTATTGCAGTGTTTTAATTTAAATTACTGAAGTTGAGACCATATCAGGACTTCTTGTGTTACACATTTAAAGGTAGTTGATAATTTTGGAGAATATCTTTAATATCAGTGACCTATCTTAGGCAGCCATGTGATTTCCACAGTATTACAGAATGTCATCTTCTTAATACATTCCTACTGCATCGCTCTGAGGTGAGGACACCTAGTTTTGTCGTATTAGTTTAAAGAAAAATGGAATGTGAACAGATATCCTCTTCCAGATCCAAATGCACTGTTTGGAAGAAATTTCTGTCCTCAGCTGCCCTCTTTCTAGAAGTTATTGCCTCCACCAATGTTCTGCCAGAAAAGATTGTGTGAATGCCTCTTGTGTTGCTCTGGGGAAAATAAAACTGTTTTGGACCATGCAATTATTCTATTAGAGGTAGCCTTGCAAATTTTGCCTTAAAGCAAGTAAAGACATTTCATACAAAGTTTCCTGAGTATTTACATGGGCTCAGTAAACACTAACAGAGTGTGCCTATAAGGACCTAATCTCCTCTTTTAAAAAAGTGGGACCAAAAAATAAAATTCATCCAAACTTTATGCATAAGAATGATCAATAAGATATGTAGGGCAAAACAGAAACTCTGGCAAGTGCTATACCAGTCAAGTGACACTAGAACATAAACGAGATATTTGCAACCGGAGTAATAGTTTAAACAGATTAATACAATTAATTGTGGAGTCAAGCTGTGCTCCTGTTTAGTATGGTGCATACTATTCTTTAAAGATGTGAAGCCAGCAGTGCGCCCTTGTGGTGTGGAAGGCCACAAGGCATCCTGGGGCACACTAGGAAAAGTGTTGCCAGCAGTTGACCTGCTCATCCTCCCCATCTCCTCTGCCCTAATGAGGCCAGACCTGGAGTACTGTGTCCTGTTCTGGGCTCCCCATTTCAAAAAAGACAGGGAACTCATAGAGAGAGTCCAGAACAGGACTACAACGATGATAAAGGGCCTTGGGCATCTCCCATGTGAGGAAAGGCTGAGAGACCTGGGACTCTTCAGTCTAGAAAAGAGAAGCCTGAGAGAGGATATTATAGACTCTTAAAAACATATGAAGGGTGGGTGTCACGCAGATTGGGCCAATCTCTTTACAGTATTGTTCAGTGACAGGACAAGGGGTAGCGAGCACAAAATGGAACACAGTTCATGCAAAGCTGAGAAGGAACTTCCTTACTTTGAGTATGACAGAGCACTGGGACAGGCTGCCCAGAGTGGTTGTGGAGTCTCCTTCTCTGGAGGTACTGAATACTTGTCTGGACACTTTCCTGTGTAACCTACTGCAGGGAATCTGATTCAGCAGAAGGGTTGGACTAGATGATCTGTGGAGGTCCCTTCCCATCCCTACAATTCTGTGATTCTGTGAATATTCCTTTAATGTCAATGTGATCATTAACATATTTTATCTCTGACAGTTGCTTATACATCTTGGAGAACTGTTTAGCAGTAAGAGGACAGATTTAAAAAAGCCTGTTAAATGAATAAGAACACTTTTTCAGAGAGGGGGGTGAGAAAAGGAGAAAGAAAGCAAGAGAGAAAACAAGAAAGAAAAGGAAAGAGATAAATGGAGAGAAGAAAGAGAAAAAAAATCAATTAAATTGCTAGAGCCAAATATTATTTAAAGTTCTGCACTGCTTTAAAAATTAAGTTTTAGTTTCAATATTTTGCCTGTGATCAGAGCTGGAAGTACCAAAATACTACAAGAAAAGCTGTGTTAATGTGTATTTTGGCCATGGAAAGAAGTGTGAAAAATCTCACCACCAGCAATCTTTCACATCATGTTTCTTTCCAATTTGAAGCTTTGAGTAGTTAGATTTAACACTTGATTCTAGATTCTTATCAAAATTGAACCTTTTCAGGTACTGTCATCACTAATTAGAACAGCTGAGTCTGTGTTTACATAATAATAAATAGCTATACAGAGCTACTTTTGAGAAAATATGAGTTCTAAAAACTTCCATTATATCACTCTTTCAGCTAAGTATGATAAATTAAATTGTAGAAGTCAGTACTACAAGCTCTAATCAGGGTGAAATTTTTGTGGTTACAATAAGGGCTCTTTATACTCTTACATTTTAGTTCCTTTTACAATGTTTAAAACTGTGATATCTGAACAATACCTGTGATCTCTGTAAACCTTCTTTTCCAATTTCTAGCATTCATTAAGAATGAATCTGTCAGTTAGTGCTCTAATAATTATGATGCAGTAAAGGGTAATTACAGTTTTTTATTATTAAGCATCTATGTGATTAATGAGAATAGTAGCAGAGAAAAACATTTATGAATTGCTTTCAAGAGGAAAAAGAAGGGGGATGGAAAATAACTTATTGGAAGAGGAGGAGCTTACTTACAGAAAGACCAGCTGTGAATTTTAATACTTCTCTAGTGTATATACCATTGGCCACTACATGATTTGGCATACTGAGCTAGACACAGACTTAAAATCCTAGCTATAGGTTTAAATCTATTATTGGTAGAGAAAACAAAATTTGTGATAACACAAAGTACCGTAGTAAATTGAGAAGTACCCTCTCATTCTTAAAAGGATTGATTTAAAATCATTAAAAATGTATTTTCCAAAAGAGAATAGTCACGGTTTTAATCTCTTTTTGTAAGTCTGAGACAATGTCTGAATTAGAAAATTATAGAAGCCAGAGTCTCTTTTCTAATAAGTATTATGCATCACATATTTTATGGCAAAATAAATAAATAAACACATGTACCACGATCTGTTTCCTGTAAGTTCATCAGTTGAATGGTGACTAACCACATTTTGGTATTTCCAGTCACCTTTTCTGTTCACTGTTACTTATCAGTCTTATGGAGATTGGGAAAGGTATGATATTCCACATCACCTGGAAATCCATCTCATTTAGTAAGCCCTGTGATTAAGCATGATTGGCTGTGTGATTGGTAGATTTACTGTCATCTGCTGCTACTTATCAATGACACTAACAAATATATTTTTCTTCCACTGGAATGGTCACTGGGAATAAGTTCAATAGCATATTTTTACAATAGCTAGACCTATGATGCAGTAGAACACTGCCTGTGTTGTAGTAAAAGAGATTTATTTAGCACTCAGTCTTTCTACTGACCATAACTAAGTGAAAAACTGTTTTCAGAACAACTCAGCATTAGATTCATGATAGAGTCATGAAGCTCTGTTGAAGCCTCACAGAAACCTTTAAGGATAGTTCTGTCTGGAAAAAGTTTTGTGTATTCCTAGTGCCCTCATTTATTTATACATGTATAAATGTATGAGTGTTGAGATCATCTAAGTGATTGCATGCACGGAAAAAGTGCTAAAAGCACATTACTGGAACTTTTATGATATACCAAATCCAAAAAATAGGGGAAGTAAAAGTTCATAGACAATGTGCTCCTCTGTTGATTTTCAGACTTTCTACTTACAGCAGGAAGTTGAAATGCTGATTAAGTCGATTTTTTAAATAAACGTTATGCTTGAAACAGTGAGTTGCCTGACAAATATTTTGGATTTTGTAATAAACTGAGAAAGTCAAAGAGTGTTTAGAAAAATACATTTCCAAGTTATGCAGTGTAGAGTAATGTCAGTCTCCTTCAACATTAGACTAACAGGTTCTTGGGTAGTACTGGAATGTTGCCAATCCTCATGTTGTGATCCAGCTGTTCATCTCTACAGTGTGCTGCTGTGCATGCAAATAGAATATCACACAGAAGTCATTATCGGTTCAGAAGTTTCTCATAAGCAATACCTAAACCTTTACCATTTAAATACTGCCAACTAATATTGTTATTACTCAAGTGTCACTAGTACCATATTGCTTATGTTTAATCAAAGGGAGCTATGTAATAGCATGATATGTTTTTAGTTTATGTGTCAAAAAGATCATCACACACACTCAGAGGAGCTGAGAGGCAGTAGGAGATAGGGAAGCCTAATAACATGCTGTTCTGGTGGGTCCCAGACTTATCATCACAGTAGACATCACCTCATAAAGGACTCATTTCCACAAATGGGCCTTTTACAAATTTTCACAAATTTCTCTTTGGATATGTCTTGTTCCTGATCAATATCATCTGTCCATTCTCCTCATTAAATTACATTTCCAATCCTTCTCCTGTATAAGGGCTCTGTTCTGTGTTTACATGTATGTATGGGAGTCTCAGTGCCAGCAAATGGAGTCAGAACATGAGCTGAGAGTCCATGTGTCTGTCGTGCCAACAAATGAGCATCCAGGGAAACTAGAGTGTGTGAATTTAAATGTCAGCGTCTGGAGTGAGCAGGAATACCCATGTCAGTGTGTAGACACTAGCAAGCATCAAGCCAGACCAGCCAGTGAATAGCTGAAGTGGCCTTGGAGCCAGGGAGAGGCCTCTAATGTTGAGGCCACAGGCACTTTTGGAAGGATGAGAGGAGTCTTGATCAGCTGCTCAGAGACCTCTGGGCCTTGAGAGTTGTATGTATGTACTTGTATGTGTATATGTGTGTATGCACGTGTCTTGTACAGGAGGCAACCGGAGAAAGCAAGGATCTGGGACCAACTCTTGAGATGCAGAATGCATCTAAATTCTTTTACTGGAGAGACCCATTATGCGTGCTTGTGTGTGTGTGTTGGTATATTCAAAGGGCTCTGTACTAGCAACTGGACTAGGGTTATGGCATCTGGGTTCGTATTCAGGTGTATGCAACGGGGGAGACTGGAATACAGTAGTAGACACTTGGTAGACTGAATGTATGAGCCCAACTGCTGGAGGGGTTCATTGTGCACATGTGGTTTTACATATAAATAAATAAATATACCTTTAAATACATAAATATATAAATTTCCACTAAAAGATCTTCATCCTGCTTGGCTAGGCTGAGGCCACTGATGTTGCTTCTGTGAACACTGAATGTGTCTGTATGTGTTGATCTGGGTGACTGGTTGTATGTACATGTATAAATGCTTCAAATAAATGTGATTGTATGCGTGTGCCTACTGGGAATACATGCTGAGACTTGATTCTGCCTGGACCTTGGGGGATGAAGATGTGACAGCTGGATTCGGCAACCCCTAATATTAAGGACTTCTAAATGGCAGTTATCAGCACATTTATGACTGCTACTTATGTTCTGTTCTCTTGGTAAAGAAAAAACAGAAGAAATTTTAAAATGAAATCTCACAACTGGAAAACTAGAAAGCTATGTTTGAGAGCTACAAGCTTTTTAGAAGGGACAAACAAGACAGGAGGGGCAGGGGAGTTGCCCTTTATGTTAAGAAATAAATAGATTGCAAAGAACTGCTGCTGAGAAACAGCCATGACCAGGTTGATAGCTTCTGGGTTAAAATTAAGGACCAGACCAGTGGAGGACATCTGGTGGTCAGGGTCTACTACAGGCTTCCTGATCAAGGGAAGCCTTTGGATGAGGCCTTCTTGTTTCAACTGCAAGAGACATCATGCTCATAGGCTCTCATCCTGATGGAGAATTTCAACCACCTACTGGGAAAACAACATGGTGATCTGCAAGCAATCGGGGGGATTTCCTAGTCCAGATATTGGACAGACCAATCAAGGATGAAGTCTTACCAGACCTGGTTCTCACCAGTGTAGAGGAGATCATTACGGAGGTTAAGACTGAAGGTACTCAGGGCTGTGGTGACCATGCCCTTGTCCAAGTTTGTGATCTTGAGAAACATGGGCCTGGAAAAGAGTAGAGTCAGGACCCTTTAGGAGAGCAAATGTTAGCTTAAGGAATTACTGGATGAAATTAGTAGATGGAATCCCCTGGGAAACTGTCCACGGAACAAAGGAACACAACCGACCTGGCATCTCTTTAAGGACAACTTTCTGTGAGCATGAGAGCTCTCCATCACCCACAACAAGAAATCAAGCAGAGGAGGCAAAAAACAGGCATGGCTGAGCAAGGACCTGCTGGTTAAACTGAGGGAAAAGAAGGAAATGTATAGGCAGCGGAAGCAAGGATGGATGGCATGAGAAGAATATAGAAATGCTGTTCAGACATGCAGTGGTGAGATCAGGAAAGTCAAGGCACAGATGGGACTGATTTTGGCAAGGAATGTGAAAAATAACAAGAAGGGATTTTTTAGATAAATTGATCAAAAGAGACAGGCAAAGGAGAGTACACCCCCTCTGATAAATTAGAAAGAAGAACTGGTTTCAACACACTATGAGAAAGCTCAGGCCTTGGTCTTCACTGGCAGTCGGGCCTCCCATGGCTGCAATGTCCTTGAGCCTCATTACAGGTGTCAAGGGAGCACTCCCTTTTTTAAGAAAGGTAGAAAGAAAGTCCCAGACAACTTCAGGCTTGTGATCCACACATCTGTGTCTGAGAAGATAATGGAGCAGATCCTCCCAGAATCTATGCCAGGGCACATGTGTGATGAGGAGATGATCTGAGACAGCCAGCAGGGCTTTATTGGGGGAAGATCATGCGTGACCAATCTGGTGGTCTTCTATGATGAAGTGACAGCATCAGTGGAACAAGGAAGGGCAACTGATGGTGTCTACCTGGACATATGCAAGATCTTTGACATGGTCCTGCGCCACATCTTTACCTTTAAATTGGAGAAATATGGATTTGAAGGATAAGGAGTTGATTGGATGATTGCTGCTACACGACTGTGGTCAATGGCTGTATGTACAAGTGGAGGCCAACGACTAGAGGTGTACCCAAGGGCTCTGTCCTGGGCCTGGTGCCCTTCAACATCTTTATAACACAGACAGTAAGACTGGGTACACCCTCAGCAAGTTTGCTGATGACACCAAGCTCAGAGGTGCAGTTGACACAACAGAAAAAAGGGATGCCACCCAAAGGGAGCTGGACAAGCTTAAAAAGTGGGCCCATGAGGGTCCAACATATGTGGGCTCCAATAATGAGGCTCAACAAGGCCAAGTGCAATGTGCTGCACGTGGGTCACTGCAATCCCAGATATAGGCTGGAAGAACACCACCTTTGGAGCCACACTGCCAAGAAGGTCTTGGGGGACCTAGTGAACAAAAAGCTAGACATGAGCCAACAGTGTGCGCTTGCAACCTGAAAGGCCAATGGTACCCAATGCTGCATCATCAGAGGGGGGTTTAGCAGGGTGAGGGATGTGATTGTCCCCATCTACTCAGCCCTCATGAAGGCCCGTCTGGACTACTGTGTTCAGACCTGGAGTTCTCAGTACAAGAAGGACGCAAAGCTGTTGGAAAGTGTCCACAGGAAGACCACAAAAATGATCAAAGAGCTGGAGCACCTCTCCTATGAAGAAAAGCCAAGGGAGGAGGGTTGGTTTAGCTTGGTGAAGAGAAGGCTGCAGTGAGACCTCATTGCACCTTCCAGATTACTGAAAGATGGGTGAAACATCAAGTATATTTGAATAGTTGGACTTTAAAAAAAAAAAAAAAAAAGAAACTTTTTAGCCTTTAAGATAATTGTTTTCTGAATGCTGTGTCTTTGATTGTTCTTTATGTCTTATTGATCAAATGATTTACTGTAGAATGCTCTGCAAATTTGTGTGTATCTCTTTACACATAAAAATCATTGAAAACCACAAGACTTCTGTTTCTGATAGGATTCTGGGGAGTGCGGTAGAACTGGAAGAGCTGGGTTGATGGCACCTATTTCAGAGCCAAGGCACTGAGCTATTGTGGTCACAGCAGCTGCTTGTTCTCTTACTCCTTGGTTAATGGAAGACAATTCAAAGCAGATTATCTTTCAAGAAGAGTATTTTTCTTGAGTGATTCATTTTAAAGGTACAGCAAAAATAGTTACTGTGAGAAGAAGGTAATTTTTTCTAAGGCTGTTTTATTTATATCAAAATTCTCAGCAAATTTATTTTGAATACTCATCAGAAAGGTTTGACAAGACCACTGGTATCTCTATATGCTTAATTACACCTTTCAAGAGTGCATCTTGAAATTAATCTGCGTGTTGATGGTCATAATCTAAATGCCTAATAAGTTCATAAAAGTCTGGCAATCTCATACAAAATCAAGCAAATAAGACTTCTGTGTTTAAGGGAATCAAAGAAATTAAATGATTAGCAGAAGATCTCATAAGCATCAGCATTGAGATTCTTAGTGGATTCAACTCCCTTGAGTGAGGAAAGAATAGGCATATCCACTGGGGTACAGTCAGAACAATCCCCTTATTTCACTTACTGCTCTGCTTGTGAGGGGCAAATTCTCCACAGTTTCAGCAAAAATAAGTGCAAGAGAAAGAGTAGTCATGATTCTTTTCCCCTCTGCATTTCCCCAAATAAGCTAAGGATGTGGAGTCACTAAACTGCTCCATTGTGTTGAACATCTGAAAACTGTAAAAGAAGAAATTCACAGCAGAATCCTTTTCCTTTATTTTTGAAGCCCTTAAAATTGCTCTGAAGAAGAAATATGTACTTTCATAATAGACTAGCTAGTGATAAGCAGAAAGTTTTTGAAGAAAATAGCCTATTGGGAAGAAACCCTTAGATAATGCCAAAAGATTTTCACAGACCATCTTCCCTTTACCACACAAATAGAATACTGTGTCAAAGATGAAACATATTTTCAGAATAAAACTTAACCACTGCTAGAGAATGTACTTCCAATCACTCCATTTACCAAGGACTATCTTCCTTTATTTTGGTTATAACTACCTCACCTCTTTACCCCTTGTATTTGAAGAGAAACACAAGTTGATGTATTTCCTTCAACTATACTCAGCAAGCACATCCTCTGGAGACATTGCTTGGAGCCTATCACTTGCTCTGGAGGTGATCCATGTGGAAGATGACTTTTTCTACTCTGCTAGTGCATTTCTGGTGGGAGTAGTCACATGATTTCATTTATCAGATACTCTGGAACAGAAGTCATGAACTGAAAGTGTTTGCTATTGGACAACTGTCATCTCTTGGGACATCTTTTGTTATTACAAGATACTGCAAGTTTTCCACATGATGTTCCAGGCTACAGACATATCAGAGTCTTCCCTAAGTCCTTCCTGAGCTGATTCGCTTTACAGAGCTAAGAGAATCTTTTTTTATCAAGCTTTTGCCGTTCATCAGAGTTTGTCCATCTGTGTTCTGCAGACATTCTTCAGTTCATAAGCTTCAATAAGGATGACTGAAAAATGACCTTACCCTTGGGCCCCATATTAAAATATTACACACATCTGGGTGAGCTAACAAACAAAATGGAAGAATTTACAAGCAACAACTGATGATCCAGTAAGCAGTAAAATACAAATTAGACTAATGGAAAACCACAGTTGATTGAATATACAGTGCTTTAGCTTGAGAATGTGCCAAGGTTTTATGACTTTTCCTTATCGGTATTCCACATCATAACATCATATAAAGCACGAGGAGTTAAAGAGTTAATACTCTAGTTCCATGTTTTAAATGATGTTATGATGTGGAACACTGATAAGAAAAATCATAAAAAGCATAAAAGCAAAAATGCACACACACACACGAAAAAAAGGAAAATCACTGATCTAGGCTATACTGAGTATAGCTAGACATGTCACATGGATTCATACAGTCAGAGAGAAAGAACTGTTTTCTGCCTGCAATCTGTGTCCTTGTGTATTTGTAACATTTCTTAGAGGTCTTAAAAACCTTGGCCAAAACCCATTTCTGGAATATAACCTATGTACTGATCTGTATCTATTTCTTCTGATGATTTTCAAACAATAATTTGAAATTTGCCTTTTTTTTTTTTTTTTTTAATTAATATATATATCTATTACTGAGCATGATAATGACTTCAAACCAGGAAAAAAAAAAAGAAAGCAGAAAGGTCAGATGTCAATCTCAGGGCCTGATTGCCAAGATGTTGGAAGTTTATGATGAGTTCACAAAATTCTCTTTCTCTGTTAGTGTGATTTTAATTGTCTTCTGCTGTAACTTTTGTTATAAATCCACGGCATTTGCCACTACCTGCCATAGCCCCTCCAGATTCTGTGTAAGCAATTTATACCAAATATCTGTGGTTGCTCTTTATAACCCACTGAACATTCAGATATTCCTGCAAGAAACTTGTGAGTTTTGTATTTATTTCAATAATTACCTCACAACGATCTCCTTCTACCCTGTGAGAACAATACTACCCCGTGGGCTGTTCTCTCCTTTTAAGCAGATAACACTGCGTGTGTGCTATTATGGCTCCATCTGTAGCTCTCCTGCCACACAGAAGTGACTTGAATAAGGACAGGGGCAGGGGGCCTACCAGGGAGAAAGACAACAACAGAATTAAGACAAAACATGTTTGCTTTTCTTCTAATTGCTCTGATTTTTGTCTTCTTTTCCTTGGTGAGTAGATTCTTTTCCTTTTTGCTAGCTGCAATTCTCCCCCCTGCATTTCTCCAGTGACGTTCACAACCCTGGTCCCATGGAGTTCATTCAATCTGGAGAGCAGATTCCATTTTAGAAGCCTGCTTGCCAAGCAAGTTTTCCCAAGTTCTCAGAGCTCTGCATGTAACTGCAGTAATCACAAGATCAAGTTCATTAATAATATGCATCACTCACGTTACAGAAGAAGCTCAGGAAAAAGAGAGAGGTATTCAAATGTTGCTGGTGTGAATTTCAGCCTATATCTCTGTGTGAGTGTGTACATTTATGACATATGTATGCATTTTTATGTGTATATGTCTGATATATACACTGTTGTAGCTACTGTTACAAAATGCTGTTTCAGATGGAGCACTTATTGATAACAACTTTAAACCTCATTCTATATACTGTAAATTCTCTTTACACCCCATGCTTACATACTGCAGCAGATTGCACATTCATTTTGTGGTGACACATAAAATAAGACACTGATAACAAGACTCAATTCTCTGCACATTTACACTGTTTTCCTCATGTTTTTTTTTAAACCATTTTATTTTGGTGGATTCAGTAAGCTCATAGCTGTGAGGTCTGTACATTATACACCATCCTTACTGCATTCAGGATAAACTGTGAGCAAATTCAAGTCATCTCTGTCTCTAATGCAAGGAGGACTGAGAAGCAAAAGCTGATAGTTATTCAAGGCTGTGCAGGAGGGAACAAGGGGTTGGACTCTGCAATGTGTGTTAAAAATTGCATATCACTTTGGGCGTGCATGAGTGCACACATGCAGACAACATTCATTATCATTGATGGGGCCATAGTAATTATTACAATGAATTTTAATAGTGAGGTAAAAATTAGATCTTTGCTGCTATAATAATAGTCTTTAATGTAACAAAATGAATCCAGATTTTCAATGGAACCAGCAAGATTGGATTTTAGTTATTCATCTGCTCTGTTGATAATATACCACTGTATAGAGCGATGCTTCAAAAGGGGTTTTGTGTCACAAGTCTATTTTGGTCTGTTCTCACCATGGTGTCTCATGGTGCCTTCTTATTAAGTCAAAAATTTTTCTTTTTTTAATCTCAGACTAAATGTGATTTAAATATTCCTCACAGGTGTTATCTGAATTAAAAAGGATGACTACTGCTAGTAGCATGCTTTCCTCCTAATAGCACAATGCACACAGCTTCTTCTGCTCTCCATCCTTATGCTGCATGCTGCTTAACTGTGGCTTTTAAGGTTTCATCAATTCCTACTGACACCTTACTGATAAATAGGTCGTTCAGAAATTCAACTGCATCCTAGTCTGAAGGGTTATGATGCTGAGAGGATACTGAATCATTTCCTCGGTCTTTCTTTCACCTCCCACAGCAGGCAAATCCCACCCAGTAAATCTTCAGTGAATGGATTATAAATATTAAGGAATTCACAAAAGTATATTAAATTTCCCATTGATAGAGGTAAGAGAGCACAGCTGGATGTTCTCCCTTTTTAAACTCGGACCCAGCAACCAGATGGGGTGACTATCCACCATCGCCGAAATGCAAAGCACCAGAATATTCATTTTTCTCAGGTGTTGAGCCAACACTTTCTGGGCCTGTTCTGCAAACACAGCGGAAACACAGCACTTCTTCGGTGTGCATCCTGAAACGGGCTTCTGCTTCTAGCATGTGAACTGGGGGAGAGGGGCTACTTCCCCCAGTGTGGTCTGATGTCCTAGTGGATGAGGAGAGAGGGAACAGGAGGATCACCACAGCCGTGGTGTAATGCAAGCCTCACAGCCTGTCTGTCTCTGCTATCTCTGTTTTTTGGGATAATATTCCTCTGAGAGAATCTCTTACACCAGCAAATGAGAGAGAACAAAGATGTCCTAGATCTGCCTAGGTCCTGTTGTAGTAGGGACAAGTAACCTCTGAGAAGGTGACCATTCTCGGCTGGGAAAAAGCACCATCAACAAAATAATTTATGTGTATGTAGATGAAAACAAAAAGCTAGTGATGTCTCACTAGAGGAAGGAACTCCATTTTCCTTTGCTTTCCACTTCTTCCTGTGTTGCTGTATTTTCATCCATTAAGGAGTCCTTTAGGAAATTGTCTAGACTGCCCATGTCAGTGTGTTACATTTTCTACCAACTAGGTCATAAACTGTGCTTAAACTTTCTAATTCTTGATTATTAATAGCCTTTAAAATGAGTTATTGGAATTCTGCTTTTGTGGGGATTCCACAAATGTCTTATATAAACACCTAAGGTGATAAGAGCTCTGCTGGTTGAATCTATGTAGTAGTCCATAATATTGTAACTTTTAATAAATTACATTGATTTATTGCCCTTATTGATTCACTGATGCACATAGAAGGGTCTGATTTCATAGACTTATTTGTAGGGAGGGTGTGAAGGAGGGAAAAAAGGCCTTTTATTAGTATCAATTTTTCTATGAAGCTAAAAATGGTGAAACGCCAGGATGCAATGTGTTCCAGCGATATATTGGACACAATTAGATTGAACAATGACTTGCTTATAAATCAAAATAAAGGAGAAAGCATAAAGCATTCCTTACCAAGTGACCATAGGTCTTCTTACATAAAGGGAAGAGCACAGCTGTTTTTCCCATGTTTGATACTCATTGTTTTTTGTGTCTTTCTCATGAAGGAATAACAAACATATACTTCAAATAATTTCACCATGATATGTTCTTCCTTGAACAGCTTTAGCATTGAGCGATTATCATTTTATTAATCAGTGGTCTATATTTGAAGCTTATATTCCACATGGAAAAGAATAATAGCAGACTGAACACTTAATTATTTTTTTATTTTTTTTTTATTTTTTTATTTTTTTCATGACATACAACTGAAACACAACTGAAACAAATGCATAAGAAGTGCTTTCTATTTTGTTTTGTTTCGGTTTAGTTTTGTTTCTTTCAGCTCTCTGCAAAATAACAGGCGAGAGAAGAAAATTCACATTTATAACTTACTCAAGCAAATTTGATTTCCAGGGACAATGTGTTCTAATACAGTTGTATAATCAATTCTGTCCTACCTCTCTTGAAAGCAGGGCTTTGTGTAGTGCTATAGCACAGTAAACTGGTAAAAAATAAAGGACATTTTGCTGGAAATGACCTACCTTAAAGGCAAGATACAGTTTGCGACTTTATTTTTGAATTATGTCATATACTACGATAGAAACTTTGTAAACCTTAATGTGGATAATGTTGACAAGGTAATGCATCTACTTGCTTTATCATTTCCTATATGTTTTATTAATTTTGGAGTTTTTGACCTAGCTGAAAAGGACAATCGCAGATCTGTGACAGAAACACAAAAAATAGCGGTGATCAGAGAACCTGAGTTCTATTCCTGATCTTACCGAAGATTTACCGTGGAAATATCACCTAAGCCACTATCTTCAAAGTTCATAGATATTAAGTTTTGATCACTTTTATGATCATCTCATCCTATCTTCTATAAAACATAGGCAAATAACTTTTTCAGAGGTTTCCACTTTGAGCCTATATTGCACTTGAGCTGGAGAAAATTAGACACTTAAATCTCAGACAGAAGGGGCCAAGGATTTGAATCCTTTTTGCCAAAGTGATGAACATCTTCCATTTTTGTCTTGAAGTTAAAGACAGCTGTGCATGTTCAATACCTCTGAAAATATAGCCATCTTGTACAAGTTCTCCTGTCTCTCAGTAAGGATATTTATACTTCTCTGCCTCTCACTGGTGTTATGAATTCACTGATATTTGTAAAGCACTCGATGGGAGATGTTATAGAAATGCAAAGTATGGTTATCCATCATTTGCATTGACTCAAAAGCTCTGTGTATGCATTTGTGTGTTACCTATCTAGACATGAAGACTGGATATGTGAAAGTCTGTTTTTTCTGCTTCCTCCCCATACACTCATTCATATACACACAAAATATTTACAAAGTTATCAATGTCATGTACAGAGGAAAATAAGATTTTGAGACACAGGGGAGCAGACAGAATAATAGGTTAATAGGAAGTCAGGAAAGTAGAGTAGAATAAATGAACTAGAAAACAAGAAGGGCAGTGCTGAAATGGTTTTACGCTGGGCATTTTTTTTTTTTTTTTTCTTTTGAACAGAGGCAAAGCAAAAGAAAATATTTGGATGATTTAAAACACAGAGGCACAGCAGCCTTGCTTCTTGTGTAGGTCTTCTGAATGGGATTTGTTTCTGTGTGAAATTAAGTGCATTGCATTTCTAACACCCAGGACATATTAGAAAGGGATCTGAATTGCCTCAGGGTTTTTAGCCCATGCACAATTTAAATACATTACCACAACAATTAAAATGCAGGCATCCATTTTTAAATTCTTCCTTTTATCTTCCATTAGGATGTTAACATTTATACAAGTATAACATGTATGCATGTATGTATATGTGTATATAAATATTTAGATGCTTTTGTTTTCTGAAGAAGAGGGGAGGGGGCAACATCGAGTTGATCGTATGAAAAATATCTTTCTTTAATGATGCAGTGCAAGTAAATCCCCACAGAAAACATGCCAGAATTGTCAGGCATTGCTCAGAATATCTTTACTATAGAGCAGGACACATAACAAGATTCAACCACTGCCTTGGAGACAGAGAAGGGGTTGTCACGAGGACAGTTCTTAAGAGTTTTTACAAAAATGCATGGCTCCATCTGTCTTCTCTCTTTTCCTTGGCTACGAGAACAGCCTAACAATTTCAATAACCCAACAAGGGACCTCATGCACCAGGAGAAGTGAGGAACAGATTTTTCAATTTGGCACCATTCTGATTTTTTTTTTTTTTTTTTTTTAAATGGCAGTTGAAATAATTATCTGCAGCTACAGGCAGCTGATGGATAGCATGTTTAATCTATGGATCTAACTTCACGCTCTCCAGTGTGTACTGAGGATAAACAGGGATGTTATGAGTGAGAGAGCTGTATGAAATTGTTCAAATACAAATCAAAGCTAGAATGGCTCATCTTTTTTACTGACTTCATAGAAAGTAAACTACTGGAGTTGTCTTCACAGGCATCATCCGCTCTTCTCAGTAATGCCACAGTAGGTAGAAGAATAAATAAGAAACTGTGCTGAAGCTCTGACCTTGAAACATTCATGTAAAGCACTCAGTGCTGTAAGAAAGCGTAAGTATAAGCATATACAGAACAAGAGGATAGCCGCCATTTCAGGGTGAACATACAGAAGGATGCCCGGCTCACTCACTGCCAGGGTGTATCCCACAGAAAATTTCAGAACTCACTAATGTGTGGGATTTTTCAGTAACACTGAATTCAGTAAATCAGTGAATACTTTTGAACATGGCTTTGTGGCCCATTGGGTTGTGTTCAGGAGAACACAACAGATTTAGCAGATTGTAAGATCAAGTCTTTTCTGTTATTCAGTTAATTTTTCAGGTTTTTATGAACAGTTGAATAGTGTAAATGATATGGACAGCATACCCAACCTTCCAATCACAGATTATTTATTTAATATGAATAAATAAGAACGGTGCGAGATGTCTTGCTTCCTCCTATCTCTGATTGATCTCACTGGTCAGTTTGGGTTGTTTCTGCTTCACAGATGGTTGTTTGTCATCACAGGCTTAAAGGGCAGATTTATCCAGTGGCTGCAGATTGTGGCTACATCCTAATTGTTTTGCAGTTACCTTCCTTAAGCTATGGCTTTTGCACACAGGTTTGAGCACAGGGCACCAGAAGCAGTTTCAAACATTTTGGTTAAATTTTGACCTCCAGGTAGGTTTTCTTTATTTTTATATTGTGGCCGTTATTATGATTTCTGCTACAATAATACCTAGAGGCTCAAGACTTGGACTAGACAAAGACCTGGCAGTTACTGTAGTATGAGCTGGTACACTCTCGGCTGGGTAAGGAGCTGGCTGGAAGGCCGGGCCCAGAGAGTGGTGGTAAATGGAGTCAAATCCAGTTGGAGACCAGTCAAGAGTGGTGTTCCCCAGGGGTCGGTGCTGGGGCCTGTCCTCTTCAACATCTTTATTGATGACTTGGATGAGGGCATTGAGTGCACCCTCAGTAAGTTCGCGGATGACACCAAATTGGCAGGGAGTGTCGATCTGCCTGAGGGTAGAGAGGCCCTGCAGAGGGATCTGGATAGACTGGTGAGCTGGGTTGAAGCCAATGGGATGAAGTTCAACAGGACCAAATGCCGGGTCCTGCACTTTGGCCACAACAACCCCAGGCAGCGCTATAGGCTTGGGGCGGAGTGGCTGGAGGACTGTGTTGAGGAAACAGACCTGGGGGTACTGATTGATGCTCGGCTGAACATGAGCCGACAGTGTGCCCGGGTGGCCAAGAAGGCCAACGGCATTCTGGCTTGCATCAAAAACAGTGTTACTAGCAGGAACAGGAAGGTAATTGTCCCCCTGTACTCGGCATTGGTGCGGCCGCACCTCGAGTACTGTGTTCAGTTTTGGGCCCCTCACTGCAAGAAAGACATTGAGGCCCTGGAACGTGTTCAGAGGAGGGCTACGAAGCTGGTGAGGGGTCTGGAGCACAGGCCTTATGAGGAACGGTTGAGGGAGCTGGGATTGTTCAGCCTGGAGAAGAGGAGGCTCAGGGGAGACCTTATAGCTCTCTATAACTTCCTGAAGGGAGGTTGTGGTGAGCTGGGGGTCGGCCTCTTCTCTCGTGTAATCAGTGATAGAACTAGAGGGAATGGTTTCAAGCTGCGCCAGGGGAGGTTCAGGCTGGACATTAGGAAGTATTACTACTCGGAAAGGGTAGTCAGGCATTGGAATGCACTGCCCAGGGAGGTGGTGGAATCACCGACCATGGGAGTGTTCAAGAAACGTTTGGATGTTGCGTTGAGGGGTATGATTTAGCTGGGAAGTATTGGTAATGGTTGGACTGGATGATCTTCTAGGTCTTTTCCAACCTCGATAATTCTGTGATTCTGTGATTCTGTGAGCTATACAAACAAAGAAGAAAATTAAATCTTTGTTCTCAAAGCTTTCAAGCCATATATGAGATGAGTGAGCAGAAAAAAAAATAATACAAAATATAGGTTACTGTCATAGAGGAAGTTTGGCATATCAGAAAGTTAATTATTGCTAAGGTTTTCATAGGGATCATATCGAAGTAGAGTTATAAGCATAGATTTAAAGGAGGGTAATGAAACAGATCTACTCATAGTGAATTCCACCTAAACATGAAAGGAATGAACAAGTGTGCTTAAAATCCAGCCCCAGTGAATGGTGAAGACCAACATGATGGACTGATCAAAAATGACATTTTGTCATTCGAAGGTGATGGCCAGAAGACATGAGGACTTTGAAAACACAAACAATTATGTGCTATTGCATGCACTAGTGAAGGAGTGAAAAACAATGGGATGCGGGAGAAGGATGGGGTATAGATAAGTATAGATAACACTGAAGGATTGAAAAATGATTTTTGTGTCAATCTTCAGAACAGTTTTCCATGGGACAAAACTGTGCACTGTAAGAGAGAAAGAAGGATGTTTCAGGAGCTGGATTCTGCTGAGAATTTCAGAAGCAGAGGATTTCAGTACTGTGGTTGGAATGGAAACCCATGATTTGGCTGTTACCCTGAAAGCACCTGGAAAACTCTGGAGGACCCAGAGAGATGTTATCATGCCTCATTACTCTCATAGCTATCTGCAGTGCAAATATACTCATTTATGAGCATCCAACATCACCCTTACAGCTGATGGTAAACAAAATCAGATCCCTCCAATCAGCAGGGCTCATGGACAATTACAGATGAGGAATGTCCTGGGGACAGTGGGTGCTTGCTGCAGATCAGCAGTGGGCTGCTGCACTCACTGCATTTGCATCTGTGTCCCCTGCAGCACTACTCTTAATTATCTTATTTTACTCTGCCTCTACCCATTTTAGTCAAGAGAGCTCAAGAGGTGCGATTTTTGTTTCTCTTCTTCAGATATGAGATAGATTTCTTTGTTTTTCTTTCCCTTGAATATACCCATCTCTGAAAGACCCCCAATTATCGCCTGTTCCAGCCTCAGCTTATCCTTTTTCACCCCTTCTCTTTTGGTGACGAGCTTTATTTGTTTGAATTTTATTAAGAGTGTTTTTTAATTATGTTGTTATTGCATTTTAATCATCATTTTATTGCCTGTTACTGCACCTTGAGCGTAGTACAAATATTATCATAGCTTTTCAATGTTTAAATGATACTATGTCTGCTACGATAAAATATGTCATTACTAAATGTGTCAGGAACAGCCACACTTCTTTTTTCACATGGTCTTTGGTTGTTCTGTAGCAAATATGCTTAACAGCCCTCTGCTTTGCTGTTCTGTGCAAAGAACTAGGATATTATTCTTTTCTGTTGTTTATTAAGAAGAAGACTGAAAAAAAAAAGTGAGAAAAATCACAGCCTCTGGCTTAGTTGCTCAGCTAATATAAAATGGCAGAGTGTTATTAAAATCAATGAGAACCAGAGCAGCTTGGTCTATGCAAGGTATCTAGTGATACAAATGTATCATATGGAATATAACATTTCTAGAATAATAATACAGCTAGAAATTTCCAACGACCTCCTAATTTTTAGGCTGATTCACTTGCAAATTATAGAACTGAATGAAGGGCCATCACAAACAGCAGGTCTGGAACTTCATTCTGTGGGTGTATTATCTTTCTCTGTGTGGAATTTTGGCAAACTCGTGTTATCTTTATTGGGTCCCATAAGACTTCAAGCCATATTTGTAGATATGTGGGTTTTCTTTAGAAAGAACATTTGAATACCATGTTCTTGGTGCCTTTTTTTTTTCACTATAATATTTTCAGAGTCACTCTTCCAGTTAAATAAAGAAACAAACGATAATAGATATTTAATTGGTCAACAGAGAAATACTGGATATAGTGTGATGCGTACGCATAACCTCATGAAGAGCTATGCTAAGTGCAGCACTACTTTATGCAAGGTTAGGAAATGGGTAGGTGTCTGTGTGGCCTCAGTATCTTGCCTGTACACTCCTTTTTTGAGCATCAGGTCCTCACTGAATCTTGTGTTTAATAAATTCCTCAGTAGACAAAATGAGGGCCATCACAATGTAAATATTTTGATCAACAGCACAAATAGTGACTGCATGCATAGAACCACATGAGCACATGAGACCACAGCATGGCACCGGCAACTCCCTGCTGCACAAAAGACAAATTACAAGCACATTTTTCTGGGAAACACGTCTCTGGTGCTGTGCAGTTGTTATTTTTTCTGAAGCCTGTGTTTAGATTTTTTGTTCGATTTTGTTATCAGGGGGAGAGCATCTCAAATTTCAAAAAAATCTACTTTAAAGCCAAATTCTATTTTATTTTTATTTTATTTTATTTTATTTTATTTTATTTTTGAGGATAACTGGGTTATTGCAGTTATTGCATTGACTGAAACACTGAAACAGCCATCAGTTTGTAAGTCCTGAAATCATTATCCTTTACTGCAAGACTGCAGAGCATCAGTACTTCAGTTAATGCCTAAGAAAGGACTCTGCATGGCTCAAGGTAAGGAAACTACAGGGCAACTCCATCTTTATATAATGGAGAGGAAATAAATAGTATCAGAATCAAGGAAAAGGCAGTCTTGCAAGGCTAACATTGCTAATGGTTGTAGCTGGCTTACCTGGACCAGCTGTTACCTGGACTCCAGAGATGGTGGATGTGTTGGATTTCTGTGCTATTGGAAAGCTTCTGAATGTTTTGTGAAAAGACTTTGAAGCCCAGCAACCAGGAAGACTTTCCAAAAGTGAGATTGTGGGGGAAAAAAACTGTTTTTAAGGTTGGTCAAGCCATTCATTGATGATCAGAGGTCTGGAATAGCTCTCTTATTGGGACAGGCTGTGAGAGCTGGGGCTCTGCAGCCTTGAGAAGAGAAGGCTCAGGGGACACCTTATACTGATCTTCCAGTACCTGAAGGGGGCCTACAGGAAAGCTGGGGAGGTACTTTTTCTAAGGGCATGTGGAGACAGGACAAGGGGAAAAGGCTTTAAACTGGAAGAGGGTTGATTTAGACTAGATATCAGGAAGAAATTCTTTACTGTGATGGCAGAGAGACACTGGAACAGGTTGCCCAGTGAGGCTGTGAAGGCCCCCCCTCTGGAAGCATTCTAGGCCAGGCTGGATGGGGCTGTGAGCAACCTGGTCTAGAGGGAGGTGTCCCTGCCTACAGCAGGGGTTGGAACTAGATGATCTTAAAGGTCCTTTCCAACCCAAACCATTCTATGATTCTATGATTCTTTCCTCATTAAGTTTAGTGTATGTTGCTCTTCTCACTCTCCAATTTTCACAGGATTTACAATATGAGAATAAAATATATATTAAGGAACAAAAACATAATTCTTCTTCAAAACTGAAAGTCAAAATATTGCCTTTCAACTCTGTTAAAATATATTCCCTTGAATATTCTTGGAAAATAAACTTTCTAGAGCTTCAAAAGGAAAAAATTTGGTGTCAAAGAATGGTTATAAGAACAGTGTTGTAGGATATTTTAAAAGTGTCAGGATTTTAAACATACTCTTAACTGTCTTCTGCACTGAAATGGAGAGAGAGGTGAAACCTTCTGTACAACTGCTTGTCTTTCCACCTGTTTATGAAGTATTCCCCATCAATTGTGTCCTTATTCACCCTGCACGTGATTATGTTTCTCATGAGGTTTGTTTTAATGAAAGAGAGTTAATAAGTCATGGACGAATACAGTTCTTCAGCAGTGCTGCTTGTGATGATAAATGTCAAAATCTGACTAAGTGTCTGTGTACCACTCTTCCCCTTTCACTGCTGAAATTTTTTTAATCTAAGGAACATTCACAGTGATTTAAAAAACACAGCTTCAGCAGCCATAAAAAGTTACATCCTTTATGAAATTAAAATTAAAAGCATTTACCAAGGGATCATGACTTGATGCCAGCTAATAATTACATAAAGTAATCAAGGATCATGCTCTAAAACTCCAGCACTAGGAAGAACAGAAGGATTTATTATTATTATTATTAATTTTTTTTTTTTTTTTTGCTTTTGCATTTTACATAATTATCTATCTTCATTACAAAGAGATTTTTCAAACCTCTTCTCCAGTAAATATATCAAATACTGTTTGCAGGGCAGCGCGGGGTGGCCATTCCTGTGTGTTTTCATATGGCTCTAAACCATAGGACACATGGTGAATCCATGGGAGAGATGATTGAAGAGCATTTCACAGACGGGAGATGACAATGGCTCATCATGGGTCCTATTTTGGGAATTGGTGGGGCTATGTGCACAGTGTTTCAAGGTCACCCAGTGATATCAGTTTCATTAGCCCCTTCTGGCTTGATACTTGCTATTAGCAGGAGATTCACTTTATACCCGCAGTCACTATGCCAGCATGGCCCATTACTCCCCTTCCTGAGATATGATTTAGCCCTGGCGTAGAAACCTTACTTGAACAGCTTAAGAGGTACATGTGGCTCAAGGGCCACATGTTGCTGACTTCTGGTTTAAGACCATGAAATGACACTTTGGCTTGATGGTCTCAGAATACTCCTTCCTTAACTTGTATCTGCAAGTTGCTTTGTAGCACATCTTTGATGCAAATTATTTCCTTCAGCAAAATCAACAGTTGTTCAGAGCAAATCCCATAAGAGGAGATATGATTTCCTTTTTATTTTCCATGGATCACGGGCTCCTTGGTTATGATAGGTTGGATATAACAGCTATTGACATAAGTGACTCCAGCATCTAGAGTCCAGCAGCTAAAGAGGAGGTGATGAACAAATCCAAAAATCTATTATTGCCTCCTCTATTGGAGTTTCAAAAAAGATAGATTCCCTGATCTATCCAATTCATTGAAGATACTCTGGAAATCCGATCATTGCTAGTGGATGATTAGATGCTTATGCAGAAAAACACTGCTGTTCTCTTAAAGGCATAACAACTGTGTTATCAGTTTGTTGACCAGTAGACAACACATAGGCAAATTTGTGCTCCTAAATTGTGCTACCAAAAATATTTTTTTTCTATAATCTGACTTGCAAAATCACTTACTCTGAGTACAGTTTGTCTAGGATAAATCATGTTGCTGTGGAGACTCAAGGATGCTCGACTGGCTCTGTTCCATTCTTGGCTGCTAATCCAAACCTATGTACTTCATGTGAGAATTACTCTTAACATCTTGGGTTTTTCCAGAGGGACAAAATTAATAACTCCTTGTTTAAGAAATCCCTGGCTGAATAACAAAGCATGGAAGCTCAAGCTACAGTGAATAGTTACGCCTTTTCTTTTGTGTGACATCTACCAGCAGGATGGAATAGTGATAATCTCTTTTGATAACACTACTACTACTACAATGGCAACAGGAATACTGATATTAATGATGATTTCTGATTTTGTAGTGAATAGGTCTTCATAACATAATAGATACAACTCTGCTGGTTGTATCTATTATGTTATGGAATCAGAAGGAATCAGAAAGCATGATATCACCAGCATGGGGCAGACTGATAACAGCATCCAGTTTGCTTCCAGTGGTAGCATACCAAGTTTGATAGTGGCACAGTTCTTTCATTGCTAGCCCTAAACTGCTACCTGAACTACTGTGGTCTTAAAACTCTAGGCACAATACTTCTGACATAGCAACTCAGCTGGGAAAGTTTCTTAAAAAAGCAGATGTCTAGCACGGATGACTTGGATATATCATGTTGAATACATTTATCCAGAGATGTTAAGAAATTTTCGGTTTGTTCTGTGTTTTAATGGGAGACATCTGTGGGCTAAAGCTGAGGATGCTTAGGCAAGCATTTCCATACAAAATTCAGAATCTCATTTTGGCACCCTTGGTGCACTAACAGATAGAAAGGAATTTCTTGATAGAATGTTGAGTCTTTCACTTTATTACAGTGAAGGGAAAGGAAGGTTTGTCTTCAAACAATTAGAAGTGGAACTGTTCAGTAGTCTGCATTTAAAACAATGCCTAAAAAGCATTGTTTATATAAAAAGAAAATAGCAAAAACATAACCAGGAAATTAGCTAGAGCAGGTTGCCAGAATAAAGTCAGCGCAATCAAGCCCAAGAGTATACCTTTATTCTCAGGAGTAACCGTATACCTAATTGTATAGCAAAACCACGTAACATCAGGATCTGCTAGTACCAGACATATGTTATATCATGCCTTGAATGAAGTATGTTACTTACTGAATGAATATAGACACACTCCAAACTGCAAACAGTGCACACTGCAGCCTGTGGAGTGGGAAATCATGGAACTGCTCAGAAGGTGGTCAGTGAGGGACTAGAGACTTTTCTGAGACAGAGGGTGGATATACAGGTTATGAAGATGTGTGGTGTGGACAAATGTTGGTGTCTAGGAGACAACTGAGAACATTATTGGGTAAAATGATGGAAAACTTGCTTAAAGAAGCTTGAGACAAGTGTGGAGAACCTGCTAAGTGTTAAAGAAGCTTCTGGAAAAAGGGCATTTTCACCTTTTCTGCTGGGTGGTATTGCCACCTACTCCTTTTTTTTTTTTTTTTAATTTGTCCTGAAGAGGGACAACCATCTTGTTACTTTTTTGAAAGCTTTCATAAGAGTCCCTAATGGCCAGAAACCTTAATTGCAAGCAGTTGTTGCAAATGAACTGGGTATAAACCTAAATGTAAATGTTTCCAAATGCATAAGATGCATGCTTTTTGGCCAGTTTTGAGGGCCGGTCTTCAGTCTTGACTTCTGATATAACTCTTTGAAACCTCATTTCAGCTTTATAAATTAAAATGTCAGTCATGAAATATACATGTTTTTTTAAGCGGCTATTTTTATTTTTATTTTTAAATGAAACACCAAAATCCCGAATGGGAATAAAGAAATATATTTAGTTTTCATCCTTATCTTGGGGTGCTTAAATAAGATCTTAGCATCACAATTTTTGACAGGTCTTTTTGAAAATCCCAGTGTGGCTAGTTTTATCTCAGCCAAATTAATTCCTGAAGTAATTTAGTTTGATTCATTAAGGATTTGATCCTTGTGAGATTTTTTTTGACATGTCCATTGCTGTAGAGACATAAACATAGAATTAAGTGTTTGGAGACATTTGATCACCTAGAAATTAAAATAAATTTTATCATTAGTAGTGGTGCTATTGTTTTCAGAAGCATTTGATTATTTATGTAACAATGTCATGATGCTTTAATGAGATGGGAATTTTATATCTGTGCCTTTTAAGATGGGTCTTTTTTCACTTGGATTTCTGGAGCAAAGCATTTTCTAGCCCTAGGAACAAGGCATACACTCTATGTTAACCAACTAACGTGTTTGAAATATTAAATGTTAGATTTCATTTTATTTATTTGTTTATTTATTTATTTATTTATCTGTGATCTCTTTTTTGCTTTTCTCTCTCCTCTTCGTGGCACCAGGGGTAAGGAGAAGAGATTGCTAAGGTATTGGAGTCCGGCTGGACTCAATGATCTCTTGAAGTCCCTTCGAACCCCTGCAATTCTTTTTGGGTAGGCAAGCTCACACCCAACTAAACTTCATGAGAGGACTGTTATCGAGGTGATGCACACAGCTCTTCTGCTACATTCAGAAGGTAACCCAGCAAGTCAGCACAAACACAAACACACAATCAGAATGTCGTTCTAACACATTTATTTATTTTTTATTCTTTTAAGTTATATTGCCTACAGAAGACACCAGAGAGGACGTGCAGACTGATCTGCGTCTATGAATAACTGCTAACATTTCTGCTACAAACACATCAGAAAAACAAGAATTCCCTGATTAAAGCCCTTCCCCCTCATTATTTCCTCAGTGTCTTTATGTTCTTTTGATAGACACAAACTGAAATTAATTATTGAAAATAGTTAAAAAAATAGCAAATCTCTTTTCTTGTACTCATAGAAAAAAAGATTTCAAAACTGTGAGAGATCATTGTGACCACCAACCTCAACATTCTGCAAAGTACAGCACACAGTATTTGGCCTTATTGACCCTGTAGGGATGCCAATAATCAGTACTGGACTAAGGTTTAGCTTTCATAGAATCACAGAATTGCTCAGGTTGGAAAAGACCTTAAAGATCATCAAGTCCAACCACAACCTAACCATACTACCCTAACTCTAACAACCCTCTGCTAAATCATGTCCCTGAGCACCACATCTAAATGGTTTTTAAACACACCCAGGGATAGTGACTCAACCACCTCCCTGGGGAGCCCATTCCAGTGCTTAACAACCCCTTCTGTAAAGAAGTGCTTCCTGATATCCAACCTAAACTTACCCTGACATGACTTGAGGCCATTTCCCCTCGTTCTGTCACCTGTCACCAGTGAGAAGAGACCAACCCTGCTCTCGCTGTAAGCACCTTTCAGATATTGGAAAAGAGCAATAAGGTCTCCCCCCAGCCTCCTTTTCCCCAGACTAAACAGGCCCAGTTCCTTCAGTCTCTCCTCATAGGGCATATTTTCCAAGCCCTTCACAAGCCTTGTTGCCCTTCTTTGGACCTGCTCCAGCACCTCCATGTCCTTTCTGTACCGAGGTGCCCAAAACTGAATACAGTACTCAAGGTGAGGCCTCACCAGTGCTGAGTACAGAGGCAGGATTACTTCCCTAGCCCTTCTCACCACACCATTTCTGATGCAAGACAGGATGCCATTGGCCTTCTTGGCCACCTGGGCACACTGCTGGCTCGTATTCAGCCGACTGTCCATCAGTACACCAAGGTTCCTTTGCATCAGGCAGCTTTCCAGCCACTATTCCCCAAGCCTGTAGAGTTGCCTGGGGTTGTTGTGACCAAAATGCAGGACCCAACACTTGGCCCTATTGAAACTCACACAGTTTGCCTTGGACCATCAATCCAGTCTGTCCAAGTCCCTCCATAATGCCTTTTCCCTTCTGGCAGATCAACAATCCCTCCCAACTTGCTTTCATAAAGCTTGTCTTGGTTTAGATATATCTGATGTAGAATCCACTACTTAATCTCACAATGTATTTCATTTGTTTCGTTATTCATTTTGCTAGAAAGTTGTGCCTAATTAGTAGTGTCAGATCCACTCATTGTTTTGGAGATAAATGCTGTTATGTATCTTTCAGTATCTAAAGTGACCTAATATGAAAGAAAGGAAAAGTCTCTTTAGCAGGGACTGATGTGACAGGACAAGGAGAAATGGTTTCAAACTAAAAGAGGGGAGATTTAGACTGGATACATCGAAGAAGTGTTTTACAATAAGAGTAGTGAGGTGCTGGAACTGGTTGTCTCATCCCTGGAGAAATTCAAAGGCTGGCTGGACAGGGCTCTGAGCTCCTGATCAAGCTGTAGGTGTCCTTGTTCACTGCAGGGGAGTTGGGACAGATGACTTTTAAGTGTCCCTTCCAGCTCAAACAATTCCATGATTCAGTGATTCTGTGTTTTTTACTATGTGTCTGTCTTCCCACAGAGACTGAAGGGTTAATTTGAAATTGTCTGTTGTTACTGTGCAGCAGATTATCCATTCAGGTCGGGATTTATGGATATCCTGTGGGGTGCTGGTTTGTATTAATTAGCGTGGGAGTCAGAATTGAGAGAAAACCACGGGATCTGCCCATCCAGCTGCTGGAATAGAAAGTTCCTTTTTCTCATATTAATGCTGACTTTCTCCATTCTTGGAGACTCTGCCATTACTAAGAAGTCATAAAAAGTTGATGCTTCCTTTGTCATAGGCTGAAATCCTGTGAAAACAGTTCTTTTGGAAGATTTGCAGCCCACCAAAACAGCTTTCTTGTGTAACTGCCTGCTGACCTGCTGTGCTGGGGGGGAGGAGGTAAAAATAAGGTCACAGATGGGCCACAAACAATGGACTTTTGAATGACAGCATCTACCTGTTCCTAGAACCAGTGTTTAAGAGCCCAAATGGGGAAAATTTCTTTTCCAAAGCAAAGGGAAAATATTTTATAGGCAATTGTGCACAATCTAAGATCCCAAAGGGAGTAATTGAGTTATACAAATCAGAGAATAAACATATTTTTCAGACTATAGTTTAACAGCAAAAAAGGGAAGTGGAAATCACTTTTTCCACAGCTGAAAACCAATACATATTTCAGGCAGCTCCTTTGAGCATAGGGGGAAAGAATTATTTTCCTAAAAACAGGAAGCAAAGCAGTTACATTATGAAAGTACTGATTGAAAGGGAGTAGAAAAAGACTTCATCCTGAACTGATGTAGGAGCACGACAGAGGTGATTGGGGTTCTGGTCAGCAGGAGTTCAGGGCAAATCAGAGAGTTCTTGATCTGTCAAGGTCTGTCTCTACTCAGCATAAATACTGCTCCATACCTACTATGCTTGAGATATCCTCAGCCACAAAATGGAGAGGAATGTGATTCAGCCTCATTCACTGTGCTTTTCTCCTTTTTGGAGAATAACACATGAGGGAGCACAGTATGAATTGTGTGGTGTCAAGAAAGATGCCACCGTCACATATGGAAGATGGAAGATGATTTTTATATGTATGTTTTCCAAAAACCTTTTGTGTTCTACAGCAACTCAGAGTCACCCATGAGCTCTGCATTGTCATGTCAGTATTGCTTCTAGACTATTTTCTGGTATGCATACAAGCATCCTGCTATATTTATCTTGCTCCTTGAAGTGCTGGGTGTAAAGAACTAATTGGCAATGGAAGCAACTATTGCCATACTGTGATTTACACTGTTCATATTTGACCATGTCTCCTGGTGTCATCTTTGTCTATGAGAATGGGGATGACCCTTTTGTCTTGGCTAGTCCTTGAGATAATGCCAAGACTTACTTAATCATCAGTTCCTTTCCTGTCACAGCAGCTGCTGCACTGCAGTCTTAATAAAACTGTTCCATAGTGATAGATGTATGTCCAAGACATAATCAGAGCTTCTACTCTATGAAGTGTCATTGCCAGAGGGGTTTCTTCACTAGAAGAACTATCACTATCCTTGTGATAGTTGGAATCATGCTTACCATTCATGGCACCTGCCAGTGATAATTCAGCAGCTCCTGCTGATGAGACTAAAGTCAGGTCCTAGATAGTTAATAATAGGGTGACTGCAGCTGCAAGGAGTGGGCATGGCGGAAGAGTCAGGTGTACAAAATTATTTACAGAAAAATTGCTCAGACAATTCAGATGCTGAGTAGGAGGTAGATAATTCAGTGACTGGCACTAGTAACGCACCAATTAGAAGCTAAACTAACCTGCATTTTCTCTATTTGTGTTTACCAGTAATTGCAGTTAGTATTGTTATAGAGCTATTTACATTAGACTTCTTTCAAGCTGTAAATGCTTATCATCTGATAACTATTCATGGGTTATCAACTGGTGTGGTAACTTAACTGGAAAGAAAAGGCAAGTGAGTTGTAGCAATGAGACTGATGTGGGTAGGAAACCTAATGGAGAAAGGCAGATGTAGGGTGAAAATTTTACCAGTGGTACACTAAGTAGAGCAGCACTTGGCATAAACAGATACTACACACTGGCATGGACCTCTTCAGCAATGCTTGTGATTTCAGGTGAGTTACATTTCCCCTAATTACAGTTTATTGCAGTCTTTACCTCACAGGGCTTGGAATTCATCTTTTCCCATTTTCCCCTCTGTCTATGGGCTGCATCTCCTATCAGATGTAGGAACATGATTTTTAGTCAGTATTTGTGCTGAGAACCAAGGAGATGCTTAGAACTTCTGCGGTCTGATCTGATTTGCACCTCTTTCTCTCTCTTGTGAAATGGAAGAACATTAACCTTCTCTTCAGAATGGAATTTTCATAATCACTCCTGAAAAATGCCCCAAATGCGAAAATCCAAAGTCTGTATGTACTCGTTAGATTTAATGAGAAAATATTTCTGCTACTGGCCCTTGTAGACCAGAACAGAAGAAAGCAGCATAATGCTATCTAAGCATGATGCTAACAGGACACATTTATTTATGTCTGCTCATTAATTACACTCTTGTAATGCAGCCAATTTCTCCTCCAGTTTCTGAATAGCAAGAGTGTGGGTTTTCATTCATCTAGCAATGATTTTATGACTCGCAGAATGCCATATAGCGAGGTCTTAGATGATAAACGTGTCTGCCTGCCTTCTTTGGAGGTTTCAGTTCCTGGACACACAGAAATAGAGAGAACCCAGTGGAGAAATAAACTTGAATGGTTGAGCTTTGGGTATAGACAATGGACTGGGAGCTCGCTTGGACTGAATATATGTCTGCATCATGCTTTCTGATACTATTTTGGCACCTAACAATGACTAGCTAGTGAACTCAGAGCAAAATTTCACCAGTTCAGAGAAAACTTAATGCACAGAAAAAGAAGGCTTATAAAAGAACTGTTAGAGTTTCTTCGCATATTTGAAGACTGCCGAAGGCCTTGATCTGACCTCTTATGCATTAAGTACATTTCGACCAAGTATTTCACTACTGAATCAGCCACCAGTGTAAAACACCTTTTAAAACACATTATCCATAAAGGAAAGAAAATATGTAAATCTGGTACCTGTCATAGCCTGTTCCAATGGCTAACCTCACCCACAGTGCTTTATTTCTCATTTGAATTTGTCTGGCTTTAACTCCCATCCAATGATTCCTGTTATGACTTTCTCTGCTAGATTGGTTTAATTTTACTTCCCACACCCTGTTCCTTTCAGATTTATTGGCCAAGATCTTCTGGAAATTAAATAAAAGCAACAACAATCTGAAAAGAGAGAGGGAAAAAGGAAAGTAAAGAAAGAAAGAAGGAAAGGAAGGAAGAGAAAGAAAGAAAAAAAGCATAAAGAAAGGAAGGAAGAAAAGGGAAAGCCTTTCTGATGTATAATTCATTGAATCATCACAATAGCATTTTTAGTTGTCAAAATTAAGAGTTAGTGTCATGTATCAAGATTAACAATGCTAAGGAAAGAATAATAAATGTGTGTCATATCTGTCATTTGCTATATGTCTTTATAGTGCCCATTTTAGTTTTACTCAGGGTGGTTGTCTTCTAAGCACTCATATGAAACTGTAGCAATATAAACTTATTGATAAAGGCCTCTGAGATCAACTCATCATATCTGTGCATTTATAAGTATTTTTCAGACTCTTGGGTTTTTTTGTTTGTTTTTCTAAAAGCAAAATATTTTTGAAGCCCAACACCTCATGCGGGGCAGATTAAGAAGAACTCACGATGTTTTAAATGTGTGTTCTACACTAGTCCTAAGTTCACTGCCTCATTTTTCCCTTAGGTTATAGGTTTCTTACACGATTCATTTTCCTTGAGTACTCAGGACTCACTACATACCGTGTTCTCAGTACCCTGAGTTCTGTCAAAACTAGTGTGAATAACCATCTTCTCTTGATCTCTGACCCAAGTGTTTTGGTGGAAGGGCACAACTGGAGAACTGTCAAGTACCTCTGTGTGTAATAATTTTGGTTGTTCAGGTATTGGAAGAGACTGTGAGATAAACTGTGTATTTTGCTACTGTCATATACATAAGCAACCATATGCACTTGAAAGAAGAGTCCAATGACAATGGCTCTGTTATCTTTGAAAGCCTTTAATGAGCTCCATATGTCTAGCAATCTGCAGCACAAATTTGTGGCACAAATTAAAATGTGGCTTTTTTTTTTTTTTTTTTTTTTTTCCTCAAGGACTCATTGGTTTATTACTATGGACCATGTTCTGAACATTGTTAGGACACTGAGAAGTGTATGTCTCTGGACAGTGTGGTTATTTCCTCATCTTAGTCCTGGGTTTTCAGGGTTAGGTAACAGGTTTTATTAATCTGATCATTGGGGAACACAGAGGAGGTGTCAGGAGCACACACTCTTCTGCCAAAAATGTGACTATTTTTTTCCCAACATATATTAGTAGGCTTAATAAAAGATATACCCTCTCTTTGCAAAAATTCTTTGTCCCATACCTTCACATTGTTATTGCTGTAGTAATAAGGGTATCAGAGAAAAGAACTGAGAATGTTGCATAAACTCACTCTTATAATGCTGTAAACATCCAGTCTGGCATAAAAATAGAATGATGGTGTCATTACTAGTGACAAGTTTAGACCAATGACTCCAGTTTTACTTTCTGTGTGCATTTTTTGCAAGACTTTGCATTTGGAACTCATCTACAATCACAAGGTGGAATTATATTTTGCATATCTTTCAGCACTGTCATGAATAGCAAGCTGTGTGTGATTGCTGGCTTAGAGTGGGTTATTTCTGCACTGCACCAATCTACCTGGAATTTGATACAGCAGTTACTGGTGATGTCTTTCCCATTGGCAGCAAAAGTTCATTGTTGCTCCAGCCACCTTCAATCACAGCATCACAAGTTCAGGAATATTAAAGGATTCTCACAAAAGAAGACTTTGATGAATTCAGTGATGCATTAAGGACAGGTTGATGCCGTGCTCAGAAAATGATCTGTAGCTCTGCAGCTGAGAAGTGATGAAAAGGAACAATCAAGCCCTCTTCATGATGCTTTGTCCTTGCAACACCGCTGTATATCAGGTCCCTCACCCTCATGGCTTGGCCAAAGGCACAAACAATGCAAAGTTAACAAAGGATAATGCCCATTGGTCTAGAAGAATCTTTGGTTCCTTCAGGCACATAAAAGACGACAGATATTCAAGGAACTGGCTTCTTTGCAATGGTAGTAGCAGCACATTTTTCCCCGTGTTTTTCACAGTAGAGAAACTGGTGATTGCTTGGACATTTAGCTTCAGCCAAAGGCTAAATGACCCCTTCTGCTTCTTGTCAATAGGGTGAAATAACCCCAATTTGTTTTATAGTAGAAATCGCCTTGAGATTATTTAATGAAGGTATTATTATCATTATTATGAAGTGAATGGGAAAAGTGTTTGGATAATTGGCAGAAGAGAAAATGAGAACAGTGAACAGTTACAACTCTGAGGCCCCTTGGCAACAGATACCTTCTTAAGTGTATCTGAAACAGGCAGCTTCCTTGATCAGTACAGACCTTTCTGCTGGAGAGGCAGCTTCCTCTAGAAGTGTACTTGTGAATTAAAATGCACAGGAACCGAGAAACAGAAATAACAAGTTTCTTGATTTCTACCCCTCCCACTAACTAAATGCACATTTACTGCTAATTAACTTAGAGATATGGCACACATTACCTGGCACAAATTTATCTTCTACTATTTGTTAGGCTGAGAGAAAAAGAAATAAATCTTCCTGTTTGCTTTATCATGTCCTTCTTTTGTGCCTTGCTGTATTGTATTTTCTTTTTTGTCTTTTTTTTTTTCCCCCTTCAACCTTTTTCTTTTAAAACCAGTAGGTTTTAGAGCAAGAAAAACATGTTCAGAGTCTTACAAAGAGAGAATATCTTTCTCCCACTCCATCCAAACACAGAAATGAAAGACAGATCAAAAGACAGACCAAATTTTTCAGGGTAAATGCTTAAAGATGTCTCTGTCCTATCTCTGTACGTATACCTCCACACTCAGAAGGTGTGGAAATGCTCCAGGAAGATGGGAGACTCTTGGGTCTTTTCTGCCCCACTGATACATGACGTAGAGCCAGCTATCCTCTTAGAATGCTGAAGGCAGGTTTCTCTGACACTCATGATGCTGTCCTCTATCCAGGGGTGTTCCAGAGGAGATACTGAGTGTCCTCATCCAGTAGTGTTTTTGTTGTTTTATTTTTCTCTTCAATTTTAATTTTATTTGACTTTTCAATACAAAGTTCAAGCACTTTTTTTTCCCTCTTTTTGTCTTTTCATTTTCCTGTTCCTTTTCCTTTCTCTCTTTTTTTTTTTTTTTTTCCCCCCACTACTCCTTTTGATATACCACATAGCCTCTACCTGTTTTGCCATGAGGGCCCAGAGCTCCTCCTAGGTCCCACCAGCTTGGTACAGTTCTCTCAGATGCCATCCCATAAGGTCTAACAAGAGCCATAGATGCCAGTTTAGACAACTGAATTTCATCCCAAGTGTCCTTCTGGCATCAAATAGTTATTCTCCCAAAATGCTCTTGTTAGTTTTCTCACTGATGTCTTCAGAGACAAAAGTTTTCCATAGAAAGAAAAAGCAACCTGACCTCAGTATTTCTTCTTATAAGAAAATATATATTTTACTCTTGGTGGGGGTACTGTTTATAAATAGGAGGTGGTGAGGCACCTTGCATGCAGAACAATTATTCATTCCTTCCCTCCTCCTGCTCTTGCCTTTTTGTGATTTTTGGTATTCAGAAAGCCTTTGTTTTTCAGAGTTACTTCTTACTATGTTTCTAGCTGAAACACCAGGATGAAGGACAGTAAATTCTGACTGTTGTAATTTGACAGGAAGTGTGATCAAATGTCCCTCAGAATGGACTGAAGAGCCGCATGGTAGCTGCTGAAATGACTGCTAGCAAAGGCAATTTTCTACTTCATGTTCCTTTTCTCCATTCTTATTCATTTACAGAGATTGTAAGTTCTTAGCATGTTCCTGTGAATCTACACAAAGCCTCATAGTACAGTGCTTCAGTCGCAGTTGGAGCTTGTAAAGATTCTTGTCAGAACATATAATAAATACTTATAAACAAATGATAATAAATTCTAATAGCAGTTAGTGCCACATGAGGATATCACAGAGGCACTGATTGTTCTTTCATTACACTGAGAAACAGAAACACTCAGGCAATCAACATAGCGAGTTCAAGGCTTGGCCATCAACACTAATAATGTCACTTGTCAAACCTAAGTAGAAAGCTGCCAGAGGAGGAAGAAAGGGTGAATAGCAACAACCCACCTTTAAAGCAACTCAGCAGGACACAGACGAGATCTCTATTCCATGTGAAAATTTCAGAATCTTTCTTTCTTTCTTTCCTTTCTTTCTTTCTTTCTTTCTTTCTTTCTTTCTTTCTTTCTTTCTTTCTTTCTTTCTTTCTTTCTTTCTTTCTTTCTTTCTTTCTTTTTCTTCCTTCCTTCCTTCCTTCCTTCCTTCCTTCCTTCCTTCCTTCCTTCCTTCCTTCCTTCCTTCCTTCCTTCCTTCCTTCCTTCCTTCCTTCCTTCCTTCCTTCCTTCTTTCCTTCCTTCCTTCCTTTCTTCCTTTCTCTTTTTCTGTTTGTTTTGTTTTGTTTTTCTTTTTCTTTTTAGAGAATAAACCACCTCTAAAATAAACCACAAATGCCACAACCCTCTTGGCTCTCATTTGCCTCCTGCAGTATGATCACAGGAATAAAGTATGAGAGCATGAAGAAGCTCTCCAGTCAAGCTGAAAGAGGAGGAGTTGACAAGCCAGGGAAATGTTCTCCTGTAACCTTGAACTTGTATTCACTTCCCTCTGAAAACAAGACGTCTCAAGGCAGACAGGGGTGGAGGTGAAGTACTTCACAACATCAATACCATGTTATAAATACCTCAGAACTGTGGTAGCCTGAAGGTTTTGTGGACTCCGTGGAATTTAAAATCAACCTAAACCAAAGTATTTCCTTTCTACGCTCCCCCCACCCCCCCCCCTCCCCCCCCCAAAAAAAAAAAAAAAAAAGTTCAGCATGTTGCATTTATAAATTGTTGGAAAAACAGGGCTACATGAAGGAATGACTCCTGTTTGGTGATTCACTCCTTCAGCTGATGGAGAGTTGAGCCAATAATCTGGATGATACTCTAGAGAACTAGAGTAGGGCGCTGAGGAGATAGATATACTCAATTCTTGGCACATCCACAAACTGTATAATACTGGACAAGTCAGTAAGTCTGATTTGTTCCTCAGTATATCCTCTCTGAAATGGACACACTGCTTATCTACTTTACAGCATAGCTGTGGAAATAAAAATCATTTAAGTCCGCTAAAAATGATTTGCACAGGCAGGACGACTTCTTACAGTCCATGTCACTCAGACATCCTTTCAATTATCAGATTGAAGAAAAGGAGGAAAAGGAGATATGACCCTGAAACTTGCTCTCTCAACCCTTTACACGCTCTGTGGTGTTCAGCACATGATAGTGTGCCTGGAAAGCCAGGGTAATTCTGGAAATCTTGTGAAGAACTGGTGTGAAGATGTGAGTAAGCATTTGGTAAGGGATTGAGTCTTTTGGTATTTTCTCGGAACCATCCTGAGAGAAAAATAAATACAAATAAATGCATAAATCTATGATGGAAAAACAAGTGGAGGGAGACATGAATTTCAGGAGTCCTTGGAAAGAACAGATGCATGTGAGAGTCATGCAAAGGCAAGGAAACACTAAACAATACAAAAAATGCTTCTATGTCTGGTGGTGTGATGGGCAGGTAGGCTCCAGGAGCCCAGTAGTTTTGTCTCATTGCTTTTGATTTACACTGTGTCATTGAAAGACAAAGCCATGATCTTAAGTTAGTAATTTAAATCCAAGAGAACACAAAAGAATGAAACGTAATGAAGAGCATCGGGAAAAAAAAAAAAAAAGTAAAATATGATTTTGTTCCTCACAATGCATTCATGTTTATTATAGTTTGTTTCCAAAGGAATAGGAGTGAGGATTTAACTCCTGTTGGATAAGACTACGAAAAGGTAGAAAAGAGGTTATGGAGACAGATGGGTGATGGGAATGACATGTAAATCCTAAAGGCAGAGGCAGAAATGGAAAATAGGGAAATGAGATCATTAAAAAAAGGTTATTAATCATGTGACTTAGTCAAATCTCTGTGGAGTAACAAGACAAGGAACACTGAAGGTGATGGGATCTTAGCCTAAGATAAAGCAAATTATATTCTGTGGCTGCTTTCTTCTTTTAAAAAACTACATCAAGATGACAAAAAATAAGTGAACACAATTTTACCCTGCTACAGCCAGGCACCGTATCCAGGTCTCCCAAGACCCAGATCCACATCCAGTCATTAAACTATATTTTCCTTCTACTCGTTGATAAAATCATTTTGCTCTAATCATCGTGACTTAAAATGATATTTCTAAACAAATGTGTTTTTTTAAGCAGAGGTAACGATGAGAGCAATCACAGTTGCAATGTAGTAAGTCAGTTCTGTTGCCTGCTGAGGTGTTAGATAGTCCAGGAATGGGCATCCAGAATAATTCCAGTGGTTGATAAACTTTGCAGAATTTTCAAAGTTGCTATAAATGGCCTCAAAAGTGAAGCTTTGATTTAGGAGATTCATGGGCATTTTTAATTACAGAGGAAAGAAAGAAGAGAATAAGAAAAAAGCCAATGCATTGCCTTTTCTCTACATTTATTTCCCATCGTAGAGACCCCTGAAAAATATGAGTTAATGTCTGTCTGCTGTTCTTATGACAGTGCCGCACAGAAGGCATGTGATAGGAAAATTGAGACAGGTGTCTAACACAGACCTGCTGCAGATGAAGAGTGGTTAATAAGCAGGGTGCTAACGTACGTCATTCAGATCCATGTAATGAGACCAGACAGTTTATTGAATCCAGGATGAAAATAAAGGCTTCACAAACCTAGGCATCAAAAATGAAAGAAAAATGAAAGAAAAAAAAAGAAAAGCGTGAATGAGAATATATGCACAAAATCAAAATATGTGCACCCCCCTGTTGACATGAAAAGGACTAATTAATTATCTAAGTTGTCACATCCCCAGCTATTCTGCATTCAGTCTCGCATGCACATTCTCACTCTATCACAGTTTTTTCAAGGATTTAAAGAAAAATTTAAATTAAACACCTATAATGCTATGTCTGATATTAGGGATCACGACATTTTAAGCACAAAAAGAAAATGGAAGAAAGGTAAATTCAAGGAAGAAAAAGAAAATAAATAGAAGAGAATGTCTGGAAGATGCAAAAAAAAAAAAATACAAAAAATACAAAACCACATTGTAAAAGGTACTCACACTCACAAAATCTCTTCCTGGGTTAGTAATGGTTTATACCTGAAGCTTATATTTTATTTATTTCTGGTAAACAATTACTTACAGCGAACTCCATCATGTTTGAAAAGTCATGGCTGCCAGGCCAAGTCCATGGGTGACTGAAGAAAAGGAAATAATGTTCCCATTGTTAAGAAATGGAGAAAGGAAGACCTGGTGAATGACAGACCAGTGCCCCTTACCTCTGTGCATGGAAAGATCACAGAAAAGATCATCTTCTCAGGAAACTGTGTTAAAGCATGTGTGAGATGAGGAAGTGATCCATGATAGCCAGTATGGCTTCACCAATCTTGTGGCCATTTATGATGGAATAATGGCACTGATGAATTAAAGAACAGCTGATGTCATCTACCTGGACATGTGCAAGGCCTTTGATTTGGTCCTGCAAAGCATCCTAATCTCTAAATTAGAGAGAGATTAATTTGAAGGCTAGACAGTTATGGATAAGGAATTGTTTGGGTGGTCACAGCCAGAGGGGTCCTGTGCCCAGGCCTAGGGGTCCTGGTATTGTTTAGGGAACTGGTATTGTTTTCTCGAGGGAGACTTTATTGCTCTCTACAGCTACCTGAAATGAGATTGCAGCAAAGTGGGGATTGGCCTTTTCTCCCGCATAACTAGCAATAGGACTAGAGGGAATGGCCTCAAGTTGGGAAGATTTAGGTTGACCCTCTTTTCTCTGAAAGAGCAGTCAGGTGCTGGTACAGACTGCCCGGGGAGATGGTTGAATCACCATCCCTGGTGGCATTTGAGAAATGTTCAGATGTTGTACTACAGGACATGGTTTCGTGGGGAAATATTGGTGATACGTGGATGGTTGGACTGAATGTTCTTTGAGGTCTTTTCCAACCTTGGTGTTTTTATGATTCTAAGATTCTATGATTGTTCAGCCTGGGGAAGAAAAGCTCCTGGGATATCTTGTTATGGGCCTTACACTACCTGAAGGGAATTTATAAACAGGAGGGAAACTCACTTTTTGCATGATCTGATAGTGAAAAGATGAGGTAGAATGGTTGTAAACCAAAAGAATGAAGATTTAGTTTAGATGTTAGATGGAAATCTGTCACTCAGAGAGTGGTGAGGCACTGTCCCAGGCCTCCTAGAGAAGGTGTGGATGAACCATCCCTGGAGATGCCCAAGGCCAGACAAGAGAGGGACCTGGTCAGCCCAATCTGGGGCCTGATCTAGGTAGATCTACCAGATCCTTCCCACGACAGGGTAGTCCTTAAAGCCCCTTTCAACCCAAGACATTCTATAATTCTGTGATTCTGTGATTGTTGTACGAAATCTCTTTCTCTTAAGTTGTGAAGTCTTGCTTCAGAAACAAAGCATCAGGCTGCTGTCCTGTCAAGTTATTCATGCTTAGCTACAGGCTGAAAATCAGGTACTTCTAAAAACAGCACAACAAAACAAAAACTTTCCTTTTACATTAGTGCTGGAATTTTATTCTGCATGAGCTATATTTTCCTAGCCTCACCAGGCTTCTCCACTTATGTCCTTAGGCTGTCCCTATTTCATACTGCACTCTTACTTACCATGTTTGCTTAACTTTTGTTGAACTCACGAACAGCTCTGCCTATGACATGCAGTAGAGTGCAACAGCTTGTATTTCCTGCTGACTAACATGCAAATATTTGCTAATTAAGGATCAAATGAAATCAAGATAGAAACCAGCCATGGATTTCCTTAAAAATAAATAAATAAAAATAATAATAATAAAATAAAATAAAATAAAATGGTTTAGTGGGAGCTATTGGTGATAGGTGACCGGTTGGACTGGTTGATCTTTCAGGTCTTTTCCAACCTTGGTGATTCTATGATTCTATGATTTTATAAAAATACTGAACTCACTCTCTTGGCCTTTGGTTTGTGCTGACCTTGGGACGAACACTGTTTCTATTTCTCTCACTGGAAAACAGGATTTGGATAATATAGCTACTAAAAATAAGATTTTTTTTTTAGAGTTTTCTGAAATGGAGAGACGGCATGTGCAGCACAGAATCCAGGGAGGTAAAATCAAAATTTTCACACGGCAATTAAAACATATTTATTTAAACATATTTAACATATTTAAAACAGATTTATGAGATAAATCTGATTTTAGAGTGAAATTATATGGGAAATGAGATATAATCATGTAAAAAGAAGAATGAAAAGCAAAACATTTTCATGTTAACTAGACAGTCCCCCTGAACCTGGCCCCAACCCCTATTTTCCATTTTTAACCAGCTATGAAGGTTCATAAGTGATAAAAAGACTCAATATGACCGTTTATTTGGCCAGCTTAAAAAACAATGCACTGTTAATTTCACTTCACAGTTTCTGTATTAAGCCCAGTAACCTGAATATGAAGTAAGCTATGTCTCATAGAGAAATATTTGTTTGTTTGTTTGTTTGTTTGTTTTAAGGCTTCCAGGGAGAAGAGGCCTGTGACAGTATGTGATTGGACAGTTATTTACTCAAGTCATTAAGCTGAGCACACATTTCCACTTTGAATTTCCTATTTGCCAGCTTCCAACACCTGTTTTATTTTACGCCTCTGTGTGCGATTAAAACTCTCAGCTAGATTTGGAAACTGTCTTCCATTGCAAACCTTCTCACTGTTTTGATGTACATGACTATGTCTGGAAATATCCTTTCATCAAAAATTGATGCAATATGACATAACTCAAAGGTAAAACCATAGTTTTAGTCACGATTTTTCATAGTGACTGTGACTAAAGAAAAAATACAAAGCAAACAAACAAACAAACAAACAAAACCTTTGGTAGGTCAGTGGAGAGCAGGTAGGTCAAAGAGAGGAGAAAACTGAAAGTTAGCAAAGAATAAAGTAAGCTGCAAAGAAACTTAAAGTATATAATAAACAAACAAACAAACAAATAAATAGCAAGCCCATGTTGAACATGCACAAACACTCACCTAGAGTTCTCCACTTGATTCTCTGGCTGCCTTTCTGGATGGGTGCTGTGTCTGAGGTATCTCAGGGGAAGGTGTGAGGACCAGACCAGGGAGGGAGGTGATGCCGTGGAACAACTTTTGGTGGCACCAGACAAGATTGAAACTGCTACTTCTCTTACTCCAAGATAGCTTTACTTGCTACAGATTTTCATGTATTTTCAATTTGGCATTCCTTTGTTTCAAAAGCAATTGTGAAATTAGCCACTAAATATTTAGTCCATCTGATACTTTTTTATTTGACTGTTTTGCTCCAATTAATAGGAGTGAGAGGAGATTCTTTTAATATACCCGGCTTGAGATTAAGAATCAACGGTTCAAATGTTGGTCCAACCAGTTTATTACAAATCCTAGCCTTTTAGGGAGATGGGGAAGGGGAAACAGGCGATAGAAAAGGTAAGAAGAAAAGCAAGAATTGTGGTAAGCGGGGATAGTTACCAAATCGATGCAGCAGTTTCCCATTATCCGTTGGTCCAGGAGGATCCAAGCAGGAAACGAAGAAGCAGCGGGCTGGTGCCAAGCAGTACGGGTGGTGGCGGTGGAAGCAGCAGCGTCTCATGCAGCAAGGCCGGGAGAGTCTGTAGACAGTAGGGCAGCAAAGCAGCAATGAGGAATCTGAAGGGAGTAAACCCTCTCTATCTCACTCTCTCGCCTTCTCCCTTGCACCACTTCATGATTTTTTCCTGCGCCCTTTTATCCTGTTTTTTTTTCTCCTGCCTATGTGACATTCCCGGGGGCTCGGGTAAGAGTCATGTGAGTACCTCCCCCCTCCTCGAGATGGCTCTCTTCTCGAGATGATGTGTTTAGACAAAAGGTTTCCTCCTGGCCATCAAGGTGCTTATCCTTCTCTTGCTGCCTCCAGTTAGCAAAATCTTTAGAGAAAGGAATTGCTCAATCCCTGGCCAGGACTGGCATGGAATAGTCCATCTTCAGCAAGTTTTTGAGATAAAGGCACAACAACATGGCCTCTTACATTGACCACTGCTGCCTTTGGTCAAATGCTCTCTGAATAGTGATCTATGTTTGATCTGCACATACTATGTGTCTTCACACACTCTTCTAAACAGGAATTTTTGTTCAGACCCTTTGCAAAAGCTGTTCAAGTGGAGGTTGACCAGGCACCTGTGGTTTGTAGCCTGACTGAGCACAGGTGGCCCGTGGGACATTAGCCATGTCATAATTCAGTTACAGGCTCTGTATAAAGAGTAGTGATACATAGTCAAAGTGTATTAATGGAGTACAATTAGAAGCAGAATTTGCTTTCCTATGTCAAAAAGTTAGATGCCTGGCTTTGGGTAAGATACATTTTATTGTTACCGTATTGTTACCATCACTGGAGGTTGGTTCAATTCTCTTAAAAAGTGGGAAATATTTATTTCTCTGAACTCCAAAAGAAGCTTACAATGACTAGCTGATTTTGATCAAAAGCTGTTAGAAATCTGAATTATTCTCCAAGCAGGAGAGCAAAGATTTTAGTAATGTCTTCTGTTGGTTTTATTTATTTATTTATGTATTTATTGCGATATATTTTACTAACATTTCTTTTAAAGAGTGTCTCATACTTCCTAGATCTTTAGAAAGAAATATGCTTGAAAGCAGAAGGAATTGATCAGAAGTAGGAGTGTCCTTGAATTGAAAATTGAAAGGAGAGGTAAAACTTACTTAGAAACTATTAACCTCATGTCTATTGCTGTCTGTACTGGAAAGGGAGCTAAGTTTTACAGGGAATATTGTGGACCATCTCAGATGTCAACTTCACAATAGATCAGATCTAGGACTAGGAGCCATAATGCTGCCACATTTTCAGTTGCATATTGGTAGTGTATGCTGACTTCTGCTAATTTTTCAAGGAAAATTTCCAGGCTCTAATGAAAAGGAGTCTTCAAAATACCCTAACCATCCACGTTGCTTTCCATCAGGAATTTTGCTTGGAATGAATACTTAGAACCAGCTTGAAATATGCTTTGTACAACATTTATCATTTGCTTTGGAACAACCAACAAGAAAAAGTAACTTCTAATGTGCGTACTCACACACAACAACACAGACATAGAAAAATAAAGAAAGATTTGCTGTGAGACAGAGGGCCCCTACTTTTGATACAGTCATCAGCCTGGCTTTGCTCTTGCATCAGAGCAAGAGAATAAAAGATATGGGGGATCATAACAGTACACTAATCTGATCTTATTCTGGCTCATCCTTAAAAAAAGAAAAAAAGAAAAAGAAAAAAAAGAAAGAAAGACTGTGCTTCATAACATCTGAGGAGCACGTTTTTTCATATCTATCTAAGCACTCTTTATCCCAAGCCTTGTGTCTCAATTCTGGCTTATGATGACATGTGAGCCAAATAGGACTGTAGCATATAAGGGATTCACACTCAGGAGAAAGGCCTGCTTGGGCTCCGATTTCAAGGCAGACATACAGTGATGACTTGGATACCAAACATCCATCAAATACTGCCTGTACTGTTTTTTTTTTCCTGCACCTGGGTTATGAAAATGTACTTCACAGTTCAACTGAAACATAATCCTAGTTTTTTCTGTTTATTCAGAATTAAAAGCCCCAAAACAAATAATAAGAAAACACAACACCCTGTTTTTGTGGGTTGTAGGAGACATTTAAAGACTTGGAAAATTGTCTGATTCAACTTTACAATAAAGCAAACAAGCCAGCAGATCAAGAAAGTATCCAATCTGAACAAACAGAGAAATTTAGAGGCATTTCTGTTGGTGGATAGTAAATAAGAAGGGTAGAGGAAATGTCTCATTTCCTCTATGTATATAATACTTCCATGTATTAAACTGACAAAGTTTACAGAGTCATAGAATCACAGAATGTCCTGAGTTGGAAGAGACCTATAAGGACTGTTGAGTCCAACTCCTGGCTCCTCACAGTACCAGACAAAAGTCAGATCATTGTTCTCTTAAGGGCACATTTAACCTGAAGAAAGGATCCTGTTTCTTATTTCCTGGAGCTCTCCCACCCCTTGAGTGATCAGTTGTTTATTGTCTTAGACAATGCAGCTCTGAAGGACTTCTATTTTTGCCCCAAGTTATTTTAAAACAATCCATCTACTGTATATGGTAGATCATAATTCTAGTTTAGTTTGACTTAGTTTATAGACTGTTGTAACTGATTTACAATAAGAAAAGACCATAAGGAACTGAATTCTGAAGTACATGAGGGAGGTAGGGAAGGAAACATATATATATATTTATGTATCAGCTTAAGGGGTCAGCTTCTGTATCTGAGAGAATTAGTTTCTCTCTAGACTCCTGAATCAACTATTCCCGGAGTGGTGGTGGCATCCTCAGTAACAGATTTGGGCAGGAAGGTTCATTTTTTCACCTTTCTAAGAGGATATATAGAAGCAAAAAGTATGTATGCTGCTAAGCAATTGTTAATTCATAAAGCCATATATTTTGCATAAAGAGTGCAGACTGAAAGAGCCTGAAGACCAACAACTGCATTTTATTTATGCTTATGGCATAGTTTCTTAACAGACTATTAACTGCTTTGAGAACAAAGATTATAAACACTTAGTTTAATTCTTACAATGGAGCCTGAGTAATTTTACCACCTTCAGAAAAATATGATTCTCTTCAGAAAGGATGAGTTTCTTCTTAAATTGCCTAATGAGATGAATGAATATCACACAACAATAATTCCTTCTAATTATAGGAAGCCTAGAATAAATTAAAGCAGAGAAATATCTATTTCTTTTTTCTGTATAGCAGCATTTTCAGTGTTCATCAACATTACCCCTAAGGCAGAAATGGAGTCATGCTTGATCAATTTATCTTACAAGTCTTCCAAAATAGTTCCCCGTCTCCATTTAACACTGTCAAGGTTTGTTCTAATCTGCCATTTCAGACAAGATTTAGAGCTTCCTTACTTTGATTCTTCGGATGAACGAGGATTAAAGTTTTCATTGCTTGTTTGTAATGAGGCAACTTATAGCTCTAATTATGTAACCAATTTGCTGAAGTTAACTCTTGAAAAGAACAGCTGTGGTCTGGTCAGAAGTTCGTTTCGTGTTGATGAAGTCTATGGGCAATGCGTACAGTGTAAGTTGAAAGGCAGTGGAATCTGGATGCCTAAAACTGACATGGCTTTGAACATCCACTGATTACCATCAAATGATTGGAAAAGCAGACACTGGTGCCAGTGACTTCTTAAGGCTAATATAAATAAATCCAAATCTATCTGTGTTTTGCCTTGTGTTAATGCTGTTCTGCGATCAGAGGGATTTCATTAAAAGACCCAAGCTACTTAAGATCCAGCCTCCAAGTAATGCATCAATCAGTTCTAAAAGAAAAGAGATTTTTCTGATCACCTACATTACAACAGCTGCAGAAATGCACATACTTTTGATTAGAAAAAAATAACAATACCAAATTCATAACTTCTGAAAATATTTCCTGTTTTCTTGATTCCTCATTATGGAAAATTCATTGGTAAATTGTTCCAGTTTTTCATTCTCTTATTATTTTATATGTGCAACCCACTTTTCATTAATTATTTCTTGCTTCAGTCTACAGACTCTGGATTTTCTTGTTTTAAAAAAAAAGAACATGAATAGGATAGGCACATATCTTTTATCTTCTTACATCAAGATCCAATTGCTTTACAGTGTAGACTGTATTTTTTAAGATTCTCATTAGAATAATACATTTTCAGGTTTTGGAAGATAATTTTAGACAGAAGAGAGCAGTTAGCAGATGTTGGTACATCTTTGATCAATGTGTTTCTACTTTGTTGTCTCTGTATACTAGTCATGACCTTTGGCAATTGCTGTTTTTTCAAGGTGTGTCCTGCAGGTCACATGTGCAGTTCTCATTTTGTGAGCCCGAATGGGTTATGCTTTTCTGTGAAACCACACCATAATGTGATACATCAGATGTATAACGTCATTGACTCAGTGCTGATGATCTGCTAATATTATCAGTTACTTCTCATCTCCTTATACAATCAACATTGCTTTTCACAATGATATTTTCTTCCGGTCTAATTGACAAAATCTATCTGTGAATAATGTATTAAAAACAGTATAAATAATTGGTGATATCTCACTTAGTGTGCCAGGTACATATATATGTGTGTTTCTATATATTTGAGTATTTTCTAAATGTATATTATTTTGTTGTTTGAGTTACAATGTGCAGAATCAAGTGCTTTGTTAAAGTACTGTGCTATATGTAATGGGCTTGTTGTCTTGTGGAAAAAGGCAACAGGAGAGTTAGGTTTTCTACCAGCTAAGAGATACTCTTCTTTAATTCAAGTGGTTGAATGATTGTAAATTTCCCAGTGCTGCAAGTGAAAGGTTTTTGGAGCATCCTGGGGACATCTCTGAGAGCAGAGAAAAGGAATAAAGGATTTCAGAGACCAGTGCAATTGTTTATATTGCTTCTGCTTGTTGGCAGCTTAACAGTGCAAGCATGAAAGCCATTCTTGCAACAGAATTCCAGCATTCTTCATAAATTCTTCCATGAGACAGCCAGAGTAAACACCCAAATACATTCCAGCCCAAAATAAAATCTGCGCTTACACATTGGGGTAATTTATTCTTTTCTCAGGTCTCAGAGACAAGTCTGTTACTGAAACAGATCTTGCCCTTCGGATTGAGAGTGTTGTGACCCACATTTTAAGATCCATAGCCTCTTTCCCTCTGGATTTTGACATGCTGTGGTGAACAAGAGCAGGTGTGAATGAGATTTCCCTCTCCTCCATGAAACGAGAAAGGAATCGCGAGATATTTGGACTACATTTTGTGAAAGGGTTTAGCAATTTTATCTATGAGACTGCAGTCTAAATGGGAATTTTCTGGCAGTAAATATGACTGAGAAAATGAAAGGGTAATATAACTCCACGTTGCACTAGAAAAGTACTTTTTATGACAAGGTAATCTGTACTCATTTAAGTGCAATGGATTCAGGATCAGAACAACAAAGAAAAAAAAAATAGTTTCTATGTAAAATGTAAATACCCATGTTCATGAAAATATGTAATCCTCACTGAAGTTCTTAGGGTGGTCCTACCAGGAGATTCTTCCTCAGATTTTTAGGATGCAGAAAAGGTACATCCTTATGCTAATTTTCATTTGGACTACTCTACCCAGCTGAGGCTGTGGAAGTGGCATTATAACATGCTTTGGTATAGTAGACCAGTTGTCTGCGACATCTTCAGGGAAGTGAGAATCTCGAGATTCAAATGTTTGCTTCCGGGTTATTGCTAAAAAATATTGAGAAAATGTCTATATACCCTTATGACTATAGAAGACGGTTGTCTGTTTTTCATTCTTCCCTTCTAATCCTCGAAGTTTGGTTTCTTGCCTATAAAGTGACCTTCTTCCTACCAGAGATGTGGAGTACGCTTCCCTGAATATTTCCCACATAACTTTCCTGGACTTTAGAGGTGGAGGGTTCAGAACATCTCTAACATTCAGTCCTCCCACTTCAACTGAAAGTGTTTCTTACCAGTAAGCCCCAACTACCAAGCAAAAGGTGTTCTTTGTGAACTTAGTACCCAACTCCTTTTCAGACAAGTGAGAAGAGTCTACTTTAACTCTGTATCACAGAGGTGCCTTGCAGCAGACTCCATGTTTATATTTAAGTTAGATAAAGAGTTTCAGATACACTTTTGCTTGGCACTTCCCAGTTATGTCAGGTCTAAGATGCCGTTTGTTGAGGCTCCTAATCCAGGAGCTTAACTCTCTCTTGTGTAGAAAAAAGACATTTGCTTCAAGACAGATGGTTCCACAAAAAATCCTGAACATTTTAGACCTGTAACAGAAAATATGTCCATTTTCTAGATCTGGTCAATGCCTCTTAATATTTTTTTCTGGAAAGGGTAGTTAAATAAAATGGATCTCAGTATAGCTGACCACTGAAAAGTCTGAAAGCAGATGTATTTTATTTACTGATGCTGAATAGTTCCATACAGTAGTCTCAAGTTACAAAAACAAGTGGGATCTTTTCTGGCAGATTTTCGGGATAGAGTCTCTGATGGACATAAAGTACTAGACCACAAAGAGCATATGAAATGGTGACTGTGAAATGTGAATTCTCACTATTTCTTCACAAGGAATGTTTTTCTCCCACAGAAACCTGGCCATGCAAAACAGTAACAAGTACAATCCACATTAAGGTATGCCATAACGAATGATGTCATCTGCAGCACTGGCAGACTGCAGTGGTGAGAAAGTAGTGCTGCTTTCAGAGCAGTGCTTTCAGAGTTGTTAGCAGAAAAGAAATAATAATAATCACAATCAAAATATTTATTTGTAATTGGTTCGCTTCTTTATGGATGCTGATCACTGGGGTAATATTCACTACTTGGATGTTGTTAGTGTGCTATGTTTCTCCTGAAGCTTTTTCAGATGCCATTGCTGTCTGTGCTGTGTTGTTTGCTAATACTCCTGAGCACAGTTTCTTCCATATTATATGTCCCTCTGGTGAAATGAGTTACTTTCTATGATACTCAAGACAGATATGATATGCCTGCAACACAAAGAGAAGATTTGTGAGTGTGTTATCTCCTATGAGTAGTCCATGTTATCGTGAGCAGCTTGGTGCAGAATAGATTGTGGTTAAAATTCAGATAACTCACGCTGTGCTCTAGAAGAATGGAGGTCAGTTTCTGCTGTTTGGATGTGCTCTTACCGATTCACTCATTGCACACCTGACACTAGTGCAGAGCATATAAGAGTCTTAGCTTGCTTGACAGCATGTGGGTTTATTCCTGCATGTAGAGATTGGGTAGTACACCTCAAGTCCTGGTTTCCACCTCCAGAAGGTTTCACATTTTATGTTGAGATGACTGCTTAACTTTTTTTGAAGATTTTTGGTACTGATTGTGAGAGAGTATGATCTTGTCACGTGATTCAGACCATCACTGAGCTGAAAACTTTGATATAACAAGTGGCCAAATAGAGCTTACGTGCACCTTCAGAAAGTGGAAGCTGGAAGGCTAAATATCCCTCCTGAAAACTGTATCTTATACCTATATATTATAGTTGAAATGAATTCTCAGAAACTACAGTGAAATTGGAAGGTGATGCCTAGCATTAGTCCATAATGACTCTTGTATATAAGTGCAACTAAAACCTAGAAATGTTGACAATAGATACACTGCTCTCAACCATTGTCTTTTGGCAGCAGATTAGATTATATATGTGAGCTACCCAAATCGTGCTCTTTCCCAGGTGGGCATAGGAAGAACCATCTGGCAATTAGAAGAACCTGGGGCGGTTAATAAAACTTTGAGTTAAAAGTTTCAAATGCTGCTATTGCTTTTGGAAAGCCAGAAAGGTTTGTTGGCCCTTGTGAATCAGATGATAGTCATTTGATCTGGGATGGAAAGAATTATTCAGTTATTTATCTTCAGCCTTGTTCAGTTTTCCATGAGGTCAATCTAAATCATCTCTCTTAGAGCATGTATACTGAGCATGTGTGTATGCATGGCTCAACTCCAGCCAATTTTGGGGATGAATAAGTTGGCTCAACATGCAGAGAAGATCTGTAACAACCTTTGAGCTTTATGTGGTGTGGCAGTCTGTGGGTAATTTTGGACAGACAGTACCCAGTGTTGTTAATTCACAGAAACAGTTTAGCTTTTGCTGCATGTCAGTAGTGACAAAGGCTCCCACAGCCTCACCATAGGCCCTCTTGATAACAACTGACAAAATTTGTATCTTCCAAATACATTATATCATTAGATGAAGTGGACAAAAACAAAACAAGTATGTTTATGACTTAGCCTGAGGAGATAATTAACTTCTGAGTGCTGAGATCCTTGATTGCATTCCTAGCATGATCTTAATTGGAAGTCTGAACTTGTAAAAAGCTGTGGTGTTTAGAGGATATCTGAAATGGTTCACCGATAAATTGTTTGTTCAAAAATTTGAAAGGTAATTCAGACAAATACCTTCTCATTTGCCTTTTTTTTTGTAATTATTGTTGTTGCTGATGATAAAAATAATCTATTACAGTAGTAGCAAAGGCATCAGACTATACAAAGAAAACACGTATCAAAATGTATTAAACCACTTCAGAGAATTTCAAAAGAAATAATAAGTAAGTTTTACCATAAGGCCTGAATAAATTCCAGGCGATATTACTTTGAAACCCGTACTGCAACTTCAGTGCAGTATAGTAGTTTTCTCTGCTGAAACTATTGACCCCTTTTGTGTCCCTGGTGAGGATTTTCATTATCTAAGCATTTTGCAAGCAACAGCATTGCTTTGTGCATTCAGTATTGTACCTTGCTAGCTTAAAATGGAAATGCAATTCTATTCTGCTGATTTATCCTGCTGTTTGATGTGGGAGGCCCAAGACAGACATGAAGTTTGCTGACAAAACTGACACGTGGACTTTATGTTTGGGAAATCACACTTCTGATATTTCAGAACCAGCTGTAAGGTTTTCTGTTGACCTGCTGGATCAATTAAATCCTATTAGGTAGGAGCACTGACAAGGGGTCTAGGTGACACAAGGTATTACCATGCGGGGACAGTAAAGCTACATCAGAATGAGCTAGTGAGAGTACCAGCACTAAAGTTGCTGTGACATGGTGCTCCAGTCACAGAAGGACTAATTAGCTCTGCTGAGATACAGGCCATAATGGCCTGGGATGACCCAGCACTGCTCCTGTACGTGTGCTAGATTGTACACTGCACTTTGTGACTGTATCCTCAGAAGGCTGAAAGATGTATTAAAGGGCAGACTGATGAGGAGAAATAACAAGCCATTTCTTCAAAATAACTGTAACACCATCAAAAAGTCCAGAAAAAAAATCATTCAGAAATTCTATAGTTATGCAGCTTTTTTGAGGCTAACATAAATACCTACCTTATACCTGATAAGTACCTGGCTAAAAAAGTACAGACATGCTAATTTTCCATATGATGAGAGAGGGCCATAAAGCATGTGCTGCATACTGGCCAAAGACTAATTCATACCATATCAGGGATCATGCTCATCTTGCTTGATTCTAGTTATTCAAAGGTGAGGAATGGTGAAGGCCATTGTGTCTTCTAAAGTCAGTGGACTGCAGGTGATTCAATTTGTCCTAATTTAAGCGTATAAGATAAAAAAGTACAGATGATAGCTAAAAATGTGTTAGAATATAGGCAGAGACCTCATGACCAGTTTAGACTAGAAGACTGACTTTGAGATGTTTGAAAGTTTTGGTGAGATTAATATAACAAAATGCTACAAAAGTATTTGAGAATCCTTGTGGTTCTAGAGAAGTGACAGCAGGAATGTGGTAGTGTATTGTCTTAACTCTGCCCTGGACTCAACACAGGGCCCTGCGGTGAGAGTGCCTACACCCATCACCATGCATAAATCAATCAGAAAAATGATTCCAGTTGTAACAACACTGCATCAGTGAAAGACAACAAACTGGAAGAATGGAAGCTACTGGAGAAGAAATATGGAACACTCAATGGGGCACTGTGAGTGTTAGAAAACCACAGTATTATTTTACTGAAGTTTTAAAACAGTAATTTATGAAATTTTCTGGAATGGAGTGAGTACTTATTGCTGCAAAGAAGCAATGTAATACAAGGTTCATACACAGATAAGTTAGAAGGAACACTATAGTAGAGTGAGTTGGATTAGCCTAAAAATCATTAATGGGCTGGAGTATTAATAAACAGAAAAAATCCAAGGTTTGTGGTCAGTTCAACTTGTGAAAACAATTTCAACAGCCTCTGAGAACCAAGACACTAAAAATATATTTCATCATGAGATCCTCCTCAGAAAGAGAGAAAGGAAAACAGTAGAGGAAAATTCATAAATCCTCTCAACAACTGGACTGGAGGCAATAAAGGTGACTGCCTGGTATTAGCCATTGTTTAGGAATTAGTATCTCATTCTGCCATGGGTTGTGGATGCTTTTTCATAAAGCTTAGTACTATGAAAAGAACCAAAATTGTATCCTATTTTAGTTGAAGAAACTGTCAAAAAATTGCAAGAGAAATGGTTTTAGTGCCTCCTTTCTCCTAAAATTAGGCTTTGTGGGTCAAGAGATTTTCCTACTGGTCTGTCTTTACTGGCTTTAATATCTCATCAAGCTATTTTTATTCCCAGTTTTCAAAGAAAATGTGGAATGGAAGTAAACTTTTCCATGAGTCCAAAATTTGGCCTACCTTTCCAGTAATTTAAAGCTTTGCAGTGTTACTGAATTTTTAATTCTCTGGCTGAGGATTTGGCTTGTGATTTCTACATTTGTTTACATTCATTATTTATTTCTCCGGATCATCCCTCTTTACTAAATTTAGGGACACTGCCTAGATTTTAAATTAAACAGCTTTGTTTCCAGTGATAGTATAGGGATTTATTAATTTCATGTTTTGTTGCAGTGGTTAGTATTCCTAATATTTTCCTGGAAAAAGTTAAAAATATCTCTCCGCTCCTTAGGGTCTAAGGGGCTGCTTTTGCCCTTGCTGTTAGCTCAGGTTATCACATTTTTTAAGTGCATAAAGAAAGAAAATAAATAGAAAGGGTAAATTTGGGCTTCTCTTTTTCCTGTTTTTTTTTTTTTTTTCTTTTTTTCTTTTTTTCCCTTTTTCTGTGTGTGTGTAATTGAACATGAAATAAAAGCAAGTCAAATTGGCAGATAGCGTTGTGTTCTGGGTGGTGCAAAGTGCCAGCAACTGTTTTACCTGCACATAAGTTGTTCTTTAATAGTCGTTTTTATTTTTCACTCATAACGAGAGAAGCAAACTATTAAAAATCAAGTGTTGAGATGAATGGAACTAAATAAAAACATGCTGAAGGCGACAGGCAGAGTTTAACACTCTGTAACTTTTATCTCTCTGGTGTCTCTCTTTGATGGTTGACATGGCAAAAGAATTTTCACAACACTTTTAAATCCTGATCACTTTACTAATAATAGCAAGAGTAGCACTGTGCGTCGTTTCCACTCTTGAATCCCTCTAGACACAATTCCTTCCTTATCCAGTTGATATTCATATGGCATTGCTCAGCATCAAAGATTTATTAACTTAAATTGGAAAATCTCTGTGGAATTAACAGATGATCTGTGTTATTGTTATTATTATTATTACTTGTTTGTTCATCAGTGGTGCCAAGGGAAACCAACCAAGGATCAGCACTTTGACTTAAGAAATGGCAGGCACATCCTCAGTGGTTGTGTAGGACCACATGAATTGTTGGATCTGGGATGATTTAAGCCAGTTAAGATCCTGTACTTAGGTTTATGACAATCAGCAAACAGCAGGGTGAGGTGCAGACAAGTAAATGGTAAATTGAGCATGTTTCTGTAGCCATTAATATAGTCTTCGCTCCATGAGCTCCCTAAGCACTATCAGTAGAATACATTGCAGGGACTTACAGAGATGTAATGAAGTCAGGACTAAAAGATTTCAGATGTGCTAGTAATATTCTCAAAGGTTTTGCCAGTTTTCTCTCTGTGGGGACAAGGCATTTTTGTGAAGGCACTGAACTGAGGCTCAAAAGATTTGCGCTTCATTCCTAGTTCATTGTGGACTTCCTCTTTGATCTTAGGGAATAAACTGTTTTACTCATGTGAAAATAGAAATGCTAATTATAGGCCTTTGCCTGCCCTGTAGGTGTTGGTAATAAGTACTTTTTGGGCCGTGGCATCTCTGCTTCTCTGTACAAACAGAAGGTGATAATGCATTTAACTACAGTCTTCATTGACTACTGTAACACAAACTGTCATCAGGAAATGAAAATCACAGAATAAGGAAATGCTGTGAAAGGATTATTTTTCTACCACTTATGTTATTCAGTGCAACAAAAGCAGACAGTTTTGCCTCCGTGTCTGGGCTTCTGCAAAACTAGCAGCGAAATCTCTGTGTAACATGGACAACGGTGAAATAGGAGAGTGGATATCTTCAGGCTTCTAAGAGTCATAGAATCATAGAATTCCTATGGACAGAATTACAACCCACCTGACCAAGCTTCTCAGGATCCCATCCAAACAGGCCTTGAACACCTCCAGACATGGGATATCCACAGCTTCTCTGGTAGCCTGTTCCAGCCTCCCACTACCCCCGAGTAAAAAATATTTAAATTAACGTAGAATCTAAATCTCCTTTCTTTCTATTTAAATTTATCCCCCCCTTGTCCTATCTCTATTAGACCATGTAAAAAGTCAGTCTCCCTCTTGATTCCCTTCATATCTCCAAGCTGCACAAGCCCAGATCCCTCAGCCTGCCCTCAAGCAGAGGTCCTTCAATTCTCTGATCATCCTAATGGCCCTCTTCAGCATGGACTCTGGCAGCTTTGCATCTTTCTTGTACTGGGTCCCCACACCTGGACACAGTACTCCAGATGGGGCCTCACAAGGGCAGAAGAGAGCAGAACAATCCCTTCCTTCCCTGCTGGACATCCCTCTGCTGATACAGCCAATGATATAGTTGGATTCCCAGGCTGCATGTGCTCTGTTGGCTCACATCCAGGTTTCATCCACCGGGACCCCAATTCCTTCTCTGCAGCACTGCTCTCAATGAGTTCTTCTACTTTGTACACATACCTGGGATTGCCCTGACACAAGTGCAACACCTTGTCTGTTGCTTTCCATTAATTTTAAGGATTTTGGTAAGGATTACAAGGGAAATGATGTGCAGCTTTGAAGGCCTTCCAACCTTTGAAGGTTTTCCAATTTTTTCTTTTTTTCTAGAGCTCTCACTCTAATTTTATGTAGGAGAGGAAAATAAAAAGTTTTATATTTATTGGTAAGTTCAGCAAAACCAGACATGGGCCTGTGAACTTTTGTATCATCATCCATTCTAAAGTTTTGCACTCTCTGTCATGGGTGGAAAGTTCGGCTGCACAAAGATGAACTGTGCCATGCCATACCTGTTGACCTTAGTGTTAAGGATTTGTACCTTGCCCATTTTGCTTGCAAGTATCAATGCAGTAAGGTGTTCACTGCCTTACAGAAGTGATTCGTTAAGATTTTTAGTTGGGGATTTGTCATTTGAGCATCTGTTAACTGATAATGGGGTTAGGATAAATATTTATGTGATGCAGTCCTAAAACACAGGACCGTAGTTTCTCATCGTATTCAAGATCAAGTAGATTTAAATAGTTTTAAAATTACGTTTCTTCAGATGCTTCCATGCTTCCAGATGTTACTAAAGGTCTTCAGTGAAGAAGATTGTATAAACTTCTTGAGAAACCTGTTCTAGAGATGATCTGATCCTTCAGTTGAGCTTTTCCTTCTTGTAATTAGCAGTTGTTAATAATTTTCATTCTTCATGTGAACAAGGAAGTTCCTAGCTGTAAGAAGCTCAGCCAAACTTATTAGCAACCAGGATCCCTTCATTATTCTTCATTCTCACCCTGGTGAAATTTCAGAAGAACAAGGGAACTGGAAAGTGAGAAAGTTACAGGAAGGAACTGGGAAGATAGCAGATTGTAATTTGTAGTAGGATCCATGTATTATATAAGATAAAAATAAAACTTGGACAAGGCTGTACTTTGGGGTCCTAGTAGCATCATAAAATACTCTTGCTTTTTATTTTTATGGCTTATTTTGTTGACAGCAGAACCCTGAGGTATATTTGTAGCCTTGAAATTCACCAAAGTTTTTTCTTTAAAGCATTTGGTTTTAAAAGGAGCACATCTGTAAGTGTTTAAAAAAAAATAAAAAATAAATAAAATCTCTGCATTGTGAAATGTCAATTATTTGTAAGTGCTTGAATTAATTTATTGGATTTTATGAGTAAAAGAAATGGAAATTGTTTCTTACATTTAAAATACATATTTTACATCCAACTGTGTCTGGCTGGACAATAAATCAGCTTCTTACAATTACTTATTTGTCAGCCAGCATGTTAGATCAAAAGCTGAGGAGCTTGCCTGTGGATCTTGCTCTACTTGAAAGGCAGAAAGAGTTCAGGTCAAATCAATTTGAGTCACTGTAATTAAGAACAAGATTGAAGATCCTTTCCCACCTATGTAGCAAGTATCTGGAGTTGCTTTTTAGGATGGATCCAGTTTTCAGCAGTGGTAGAAAATATTTCAGGGAGAAAACATTACAGAGGATTAGCTTCTTTAAATGCTTGAGAGGGCTATGAGAAAGGCATGATTTTCAAAGGGGCATCCCCCTAAGTTGAATCATAGTTAGCTCTAAATAAATCCAAGTATTTTATATTTGCTAGGCATATAAGCATATTATCTTTTCTTTGTTTTTTTCTATTGATACCTAAGTATCATGTGAACTTCTTCAGATTATGTATTCACATGGTTTACCTTCAATTTCACAAATTAAAGATGTAAGGTTGCATCCGATAATCTCCAAGTGAACTGTACTGTTAACATGATCTCTGGAAAAAAAGTTGTCAACAACCTGCACTCTCCCTGACGCTGCCTGAACACACTTGGAAGCTTGGAATTATCCCAAGGCCTATCTTCAGTAAGGGCTTTGGCAGGTTATATACTTCATCTGTATGATGGGATCACATTGCAAATTTTGATCTCAGGATCAGAGAATGGACCATGCTCTCTTCAATTTTCTGATGTAAATATATCCATAACGTTGGAAATGATGCAGGTAGAATGAAAAACTAATAGAAAACTAGTATCTCTACCACTTGGATGAAGAAAGTGGCACAAAGAGATCTTGAAATTGAAGGGAAATAAAAAGAGTTCTTCATAGCTACTGATGTAAACAGAATGTTTCTTTCAAATATTTCTTTAGGCTGTTTTGATTTGGCAGGGCAACAGGAAATGTCGTTTAATTTTGATGAAACATAAATTTTTGAAGCTTTGACTTGGTTGTCAAGATGAAAAATTGACTGTAACCACAGCTGTAGTTGTACAGTGTTTACAGTGAAGAATTGTCGTGACAGGTGACCAGCTTAAGTCAATCACATACCCAAGAAATGTAATTAGTACATCTTTCACATATGCAATTTCATATTGAATTAGAGGTGAATTAAATAACATTGAGAATTAGCCTGCTTGAATTTTCCACTGTATAGAGGAAACTCAGACCTTTTCAAGTCACAGGAGGCAAAGAGAAAGGTGAGACTAGGCTTCCCAGACATCCTCATGTACTGGCATTGCTGCTTTTTTTCTGCACTGGAATTCTGTTGGTGAAGTGCATGGGATATGTGGGGCCTGGGACTGAGGGATGTGTAGTGACAAGATATGGAAAGCAGTAAGTATATTAGAAAGCACATTTCCCACCACAGACATCATGCTATAGAGAGTTCTCTGTCAACTGATCCTCAATCCTGTATCTTGTACCTTTACTCACCTCTTCCAAGGGACAGCTATTGCATCCCTCGATACCATCCCTGTCATACAATCACTTGCCTTGCACAGTAGGATATGCCTAACTAAAAATAGAAATCATCTTGTGGCTCATAATTAAGTTTTACTGGTTGCTTAAGACCCTATATATTTCTGAGTGTCAGTTACTGGCATCATTTGATCTCCTATTTACATGTGTACAGACAGCTCATTTATCGAGCCTGGCATAATGAGAAACAAGCCGGCTGGTGAAACCAGATCATTCTGTCTCCTACCTACAAAATACAGCTAACCTGAATGCGTTTGAATGATTGTATATGAACTAATTAGAGTCTGAATGAATGATTTGTGAGGTTGTGCATAAATAGTTCAAAATGAGGTTGTTACAATAAATTGGTAGTGGTTATCTCAAGGTCCAGCAGAACTGTGCTGTTCAAATGATAGTATTAGCAAGCAATAAAAGAACTGAGGTTGATCTAATTAAAAACAGTATTTTGGGTTAAAAAAAAGTATGAGAAAAAACAAGTGTCAGATTCTAGATTTATTTGCTATAAATACAGAAGCAATCACAGCATGATGTTGAGGTGTCCAGCACAAGAAATTAGGATTTAAAAATGAAAAGCACTCACTGCAAGTCTGTGTCACTCAGTATAACTGACAAAGCAATAGCATGTGTTTTTTTCTGAACATATGGCTGCAGACCTAAAGGTCTGATTATGAAGATGATGAAGAGCCATAGTTCTCCAAGAGCTCGTTATCAATTTACAAAGTAGCTTTCGACATTGGATAGGTATGTGAGATTGAAGATGAATGCCTGAATCAAAGTGAATTTCATCAGGTGCAAGGGCTGTATGTAGTGGGATCACAGCAAGCATAAACAGCAGGAGCAAGGTAGCGGCCACTGTTGTGTCATACCTGCTGTGAGCAGAAAACAATCCCCCTCGGCCATGTCTCAAAACATTATGCCACACATACACACATGGTATTTTGGCATGCCAGCATCGTAAGCAGACAGATTACAGAGAGAAAGGGAATCATCACTGAAATGAAAGTGGTAAAGAGCATCATCCCCTTGCTTTAAGCATGGATATGATGGTTTTCAACAACAGAGCTATATCAAAGCTCTCATTCATTGCCTGTATACAGCCAATATATAGCCAATTAGACAAATTCAAGAAGATACTGTGCTATGCCTTTTTCTGTTTACACACTGATTTAACAATAATTGGTAGGAACTTGTGGATTTAAGTCCTAGAAGTTAATTCATTTTTTTTCTGAGCAGGCTGAGAATAAAAATATACAGATAGACAGAAAAGTCAAGATCGACTATTTTCTTCCTGATGTAAATGTGCAACTTTCACTGGCATTTTAATACAGTATTCTGTCTTGCCTGCATAATGATGACCACATATTCTATGACTTTTGCGATCCGCTGTACTACCTCAGACTGTTTTCCTTCTCCCCACTGCTTCCTCTCAACTACAGAGATAACTAAAAATATTTTAGACTAAACACCAAATTTTTTCTGTATTCTTCTGTAGTATTTCCATCTTCAATCAGTACTGAATACAGTATTTCTTTTGGGAGCTGACCATCAGCACTTTTGTTTGGCATTCTTCTTCAGTAACAAGACCACTAAGTATAATATATAATGTAAGTGTTTTATGGCTGTCATGTGGATGGTTTCCTGTTCTCCATTAGTCCCAAACACAGTGTTTGCCATTAACTGAAAAATTGAGCCTTTTTTTTTCCTTTTCTTTTCTTTTTCTTTTTTTTTTTCCCAAGGATCCTACAAATTCTTCCCCTTAGTTCAAGAATAATTATTTCAAAATGAAATGCTTTCATCCCCACATCATCCAAAATTGATCATCCAAAACCTCCAAATCTTGCTGAATCTGGACACCTTTTCTTCATAATTTCTCTCAGCTTCCAAGGATGTAAGCACAGCTGTTTGCCATTGGATTTTTGTGCACTTTTTATTGTATCACAAATAGCACCTGGTTTTAGGCTTCCTAACACCCTCCTTAGTGACATCCTCCTAACATTCTCCTTCCTAACATCCTCAAACAGTAAGTATCTTCCTTACTAGTACTACTACTGTAATTATTAACTATCTGGAAAAAAATTCTCTTTTTTAGTTATTGTGATTGAAATAGTCTATTCTTGGTATCAATATCAGATGTATGTATTGCCGAGTTAGTTAGAATTACAATTGAAAGATATTTAGACCATTTGAAATTTCTTCACAAATACTTTATCCAGACTTTTCTCATTTGCTCACTTAGGGTTGCAGAGCGTACTTCCAATTAATGAAGACTTTACTGTGGGAAATTAGAGGATCTTTAAGATTGCAAAGAATCACTGAATAATTTGAGTTGGAAGGAACTCTTAAAGGTCATCTAGTCTAACTCCCTCCAATGAACAAGGACATCAACAAGGATTTCTTCACATGTTGTTAGATTTAGCTATCTTATGAATGATGAGAATACTATTGCTAGAAAAAAAAAATATCATTGCTCATGTTTGCAATGTTGTCTCAATACTGATCATGCTTTCAGACTACATAGTCAAATTGAAAAAGAGACACGCAATACAAAACAGGTCACTGCTTTTTGTGCCTTCTTTAAATCTCCTTTCGCCAAGGGCTGCAAGACAGGAAAAGTTTGTGCTTTTTTGACATGTATTAAAAGCCCGACTTCAAGTTCAACAAATTCTTTCCTCAATCCTCTCACAAGTGGGTGATGACATGGTCTAATACTCCAGGTTTTTTACTAAGGTGAGTGTGTTTAAGAGAAGGATTAACTATATGGTAAATTGAAATTCATGATTTTTGAAATGAGTACAATTCTCCAAGAAGATACAGAAGTGTAAAAGAAAATAAAGTTGGGAGCTGGAGGCAAGAACAGCAGTTTTTGAGTATTTAGAGCATGAAAGTAGTTAGTTGTATTTAAACCTAGCTAGAGAAAACAGTTTCTGAAGGGAAGTTAGCAGTGGGAACTAAAGGAGTTATCTGTGGTAGCCAGGAAAGATGCCTGAAGGCCACACAGGATAGGACAGCCACCTATGTAATTATAGCTCATCTCAATAGAAGTCCTGCATTAAGATGTGAGGGAAGAAAAAGCAGTGAAAGTGGCAAGCGGACAGTGAGACCTGAAGGAGGAAAGGGCTCTGTGTCAAACTGAACATACTTTTAAATGCCTAGCTTAGTGCAGATGGGCTCAAAATCTTTTGTTAAGATGGCAGAGGAACAGACAGAGGCGTCCCTAGGATTTGAGGTGAAGCATGGCAAATTAGGATGGAAATATTCCTTGTTCCTATTTCCCCCTTTAAATGCATAAGATACTAGGGGCTGAATATTACCTGCATACTCAGAAGCATGTTTGTCTCTATACACTAGACAGGTATTTGGAAGTATTTTAAAGCAGTATATTAAAAGATGGGGGAGATCACCTGGGAGTCTAAGTGAGACTTCAAACTGCCTGAGCTAATTGAATTGCTATTATTTGAGATAATCTTATTGGGATGCTTGGAAATGAGTTTTATTCTTCATTACAAGGACAAAGGGCTGCGTCTTTAAAGGGCAACACTAATGTATGCACAGAGGGCAAAAAATAATGTTCTCTAAAACTCTCTATGGGCTCCTGCCAGTTGTGACTAATGCTGGTAAAGGTATTAGGAAAACACAGGCAAATGTGATGAAGAAAAAAGAATGGAGATTAAAAGAAAAGTGGTTTGAAAGCTCTACTCATACTACTGTATGAAGAATAATATATGAGGCCTGTGTAATGAAAATGATAATGTGTTCTGTCATTTTATTTTAGATAATTAGACTCTGATCCTGGAAGCTAGTCCTTGTGGCTGCTGCTCTGTGAGTCCTCCTGCTCCTCCCACTGCTTCATTCTAGAATCTGTTCCTGCTGCCTTGTTTCAGCTTCAATAGATCCAGGCCTGAGGAAATTCGGATGCTGTGATGTTCTCATGGGAGATAGATAGATTCTGCATCCATTTCAGATCCCCTGACGGTCCCCAGCATGCTGCTGGAAGGTTTGCCCATGCTCATGCTCAGATCTGGAGAGAGCTAACTGGCTCACCAGAAAGGGATACTCAGGCTCAAAGAACAGGGGAGATGGGACTGGGTCCAGTTGTTAGTCTTCTTTAATGCCTAGCAGAAAACTGCTGTTGGAAACAAGGCAGTTCTGGTTGAAAACTGCCACACAGGTTAGCTGTAATTCTTTCCAAATACCTTTGCACTAATTTAGCTGGGCTTGCTGTAGAAAACAAAACTTAGTAGCTGCAGGATCCATACAGGAGGGCTAAGTTTTGAGCGAGTATTTACGAAGATACTATAAGTGAAGAGATGCTTTCTATGCAGTTTTGGGGACTATTATTTTCTTCCAGAGTCAAATCTGTCAATCTGCTCATTTGTGTTTTTAAGCATTTTTCAAGCATCTGTAGCAGAAGCAAATGGGATACCATAACCTCGAGTAACCAAAGATCAGTAACCTGACTCTAATTGAACAAAGGTACAGTGCCATGCAATCTGCTGGCACCATCTGAACAAAACAGATCAGCTCCTGCTCACTCAAAAAACTCAATGCAAATAAGATGCAGACAAAGAATTGCTTAATGAATAATTGTGAATAGTAAATACAGAAGATTGTGAGTCAATGAGTGGGAAATGCCTGCAAAAACAAAGTAGCTACCTTTACTAACCAAAGTTTTTTAAACATACCTTCCTTGGTTCCTGTTTCTGTCAGATGCCACATTCAGCTTTCTGAACTGCTGATGTCAGTGAGAGCTATGACTTTCTAGCCCTTTGCAAAAATCCACGGGGTATAATTTGCCTATTCAGCTTGATATAGTAGTGTCTTAGACAATATATAGACAACTGGTCATGGTAAGTGATGAATATAAGCAAGAAGAATTTTGGGCTGCAGGTTCAATATAATTAATGAAGTGTTACTAAAGCGTTTTAAGAGAAACTGGTTCCTGCATTTACAATGTGCTGTAATGATTTACTTAGAAGTCTCCCTTTAGACTCAGTATACAAGTTACAAATGATGCAAAATGTTGCTGATCAGAGATATTGACAATCGCTCATTGGTATTGACATACACAAGAGTCTACACTGGTTGCCAGTGCAATTATGAACTGACTTTAAAGACTTGCTTTTGGCCAAAGGCTAAAAGACAACCCTATTTCTCATCTCATTTCAAAGCATCTTCTGACTTATTCTTCAGCTGTTTCCTCTGTCAGATCAAAATAATAATAATAAAGAAACAGGAAGTTTTATGTGTTCTTTATCTTCCATCTGTCTATTTAGGACTGTTAATGCAGGTGGAACAGATGGTGATTACTTCTAAGAGATGTTTCCAGTATTAGCCTAGTAAAACTCTTCCTTTCAATAAGATATCTGGAAATTGTCTCAGATTTTAGAATTTGAAAATGTTCTTCAAAAGAGCCTCAGTAATTGAAGAAAAAATCTCACAGGCTCTTCCACTGAACACAGGAGTTCTGATTGAGCCAGCTGGATTTCTACTCAAGTCCTTCTGTCTCTTGTTTCTTTTCACTAGGATTATCTGAAAATATCATGGAAAGCTTGGAAATAAGTTAGAAACAAGCGGTATCTTTGAAAAGTTTATGAAGCAAACTTGAAGAGAAACCAACTCTTTCCTTGGAGAAGATCCACTTACTTGAGCCAAGATTAACGAAAAATTTGACTGTGGGTCAGAGAACTATAGTGGAAGTGGCTCTGAAATGTACCAAGCTTGAATGAAGGTTAGTTAAAATATTTTAGTCAAAATACAGCTTTGTCCCATTTGATCTTTCTTAACATGAACTTCGTCCTGAAGTTTTGCCTCTGAGATTTAGTTCCTTTCTTTTTTGTGTGAGCATCATGAGGGGATGACTGTCAATTGAGGTGGGCTATTTGTGACACAGACTGAAGGAGAGGAATCGCTTCTTGAGAGCATGTGACATGCAGTGCTTCTGCTTCAGAAAGTCTATTGCTCATTATGGAAATGTTAAGTTTATTCTCCACTTTGGCTAAAAGTTTCTGCAGGAGAAAAAATACTACATTCAATAAGTTATTGTAACACCAATGGACTAGTACCAAAAAACAAATCTTTGCCTCCTTGTGCTTGAAACAGCTGCTGGTAATTACTCTCCTCCTGTGGAAACAGAAGCACATCTGGTATCTTCATAACAGCACTGATAAAAAAGGATAGGAGCTAAAGCAGCTGTCCCAGGTGTACACAACTGCATCATTCCTCCACTGCTGCTCTACTTGAGTACCATATCTCTTGAAACTAGTGGGACAAGATGCTGATTGAGAGAAAAATAGAGGGGAATTTTTTATCCTTCATGTTCTCCCTTCCTGGCTATATCCTCAGATCCTTGTGCTCACTGAACTCATTCTTCTATGCTCCATATGATTATGTTCAGATGGCCTAAATTGTAGTGTTTATGACCTCTGATGAAAATTTATCTATATAAAGAATCATTGAAACATAGAATCATAGAATCATAGAATTATGGAATGGCTTCAGTTGGAAGGGACCACAGGGATCACCAAGTTCCAAATTCCCCTGCCACAGGCAGGGCCACCAACCTCCAGATCTGGTACTAGAACAGGTTCCCCTTTCCAATCTGGTCTTCAGCACCTCCAGGGATGGAGCATCCACAGCCTCTTTGGGCAGCCTGTTCCAGAACCTCACCACTCTCGCTAAAGAGCCTCCCCCTGACATCCAATCTAAGCATTACCTCACTTACCATCTCTCTCTTATCATTCACTCTAAATACTTATTACATTTAGAAATAATGTAATTGAGAAGTTTACTTCCTGTCTGAAACTTCTTCATTTCAATGCTGTTCACTGGCAAAACACAAACACCAAAGCAGAAGGTAAAATCCTGTAGTTATGAGGTCACTTTCAAAGAATGGTAAGATGAAAACCAAACCAACCAACCAATCAAAAGAAAACCACCAAAAACAAAATACGAAAATGCAAAACCTATGGAGATCCTATCTGTGTTGCTTCATATTTTCTAGTTTTATTTGGTAGGATTAAAGCTTGGAACATTTGACAATATATGAAAATGAAAGATGATATTTTCACACATTGCCTCATTTCTTAGTGCTGTGGTTCATAAAAAAAAATACCAAATATTATTAGTGTTGACAACATTGTTTGTGTTCTGTAGTGTATGGCAGAGAATGATTTCCTTGAACTGGTTTGTCCTCATACATCATTGAAATAAAATTAAGATTTAAAATTGTTTTCCCCTCTGTTTTAGAAGGTTAATTTTAAAAAAACAAACTCTTAGTTTTCTTTTTAATTTTGGCAACTGATACTTTGATGCAGAAAACACTTTCTTAAACAAAACACAGTGTCTTTGAAGATTTAATTTCCATTCCAATGGATGCTGGGTTGAGAGGTTTTTTTCTGTCACTTGAACAAAAGAATTTGACAGAAAATATACCATATTAAAACATATTGCTGCTGTTCATTGTAGGGGAGTTGTACCTCATGACCTTTAAGTGTTCCTTCCACCTCAAAGGATTCTATTATTCTATGATTCTATATTCTATGTTAAGCCAAATTCATCAATACAAAATCAACATAAGCTAGATACTAGAAAAAGATCTATAATCTGTAATCAACTGCAGATTATCAGTGTCTACAGTAAAGAGGCTATAAGAATCACAATATGATGTCAGAAAATTTTATAACTGGCTTGCCTTTACATTTTCATATTTATCTATTTTCTTTGTTTCTTCTTTCTTTAACTTTTGTTTTTGTTTTTGTTTGTTTGTTTTTAAACTCTGTCAGAATACATTTCTTTATAGTTGTGCAACTGTCCATTTGATCTCTCATTTGGTCTTCTGTGCCTAGATCCGTGTTCCCTTTACGTTTACTTTTTTTTTTTTTTTTTTCCTTTTTGGTGTTTGTGTCTTGAACTGAGTCTTGACCTTACTAGATTAACATTTGTTATCATTCTGTACAAAGTGAATGAGCCGGAGAAAAAGACTTCTCTTCAGTTAATAATAACAGAGAGAGGCTTGTTTGAGAGGGTTATTTGAGAAACTGCAGATGTAGGGAAAGGAAATACTAGTTCCGTATGTCAAAATTATCTTAATCATAGACAATACAGAATATTTTTGCATTTTCCTTTGTTTGTTTGAAATCCAAAGTGAGACTGTGTAATGATGTATGTTACAAGGTCATGTCCAACAGAATAATGCTTTGTTTTCATCAAGTTTGACATTGGTGCCTCTAACTCTCTTTTTAGTTTATGTTTCCTTGTTGTAAGCTTTGTGATTTCTTCATTAAGGACTAGAATATTGGGACAGGGAGAGTTACAGCATCTCTGCACATTTTGAGGTGATACAGATTTAATTGTTCTTTTTTTAAATGTCTGGACTCTTTCCAAGTGAATTGTCCAAATTTCCTCATCTGAAGATGTGATAACTGTTAAGGCTGAAAAGGAGAGGAATACAGCTGGCTTATGCTTTGTTAAGAATTTTTATGAGAATCACTTTTTATAAAAATTCCCGATTGATTTCTTAGGTTATTATTTCTCTGGAATGTAATAGTAATGCTATTTAGGCAGGGAAATATTACAACAGCATATTTTTCCATTTATACTTTGCTTTCAACACTGACCTATATATTAGGACATCATTGTCTCAGGAAAAAAAAAAAGAAGAAAGAAAAGGAGTAAAATGTTTTCTGCATGTTACTTAAAAAAATGAAGTCTAATAGTTGTCTGAAATACATCTTCTGCTATTCAGAATTTTTCAGTTATGCTAAGAATGCAGAGGTGGAAAATTCCGATTAATAAATAGGTAAGGATGGTAAACAGGGAACATTATATTCACAGCATGGACCTGCCTGCTATGGAAAAGCACTTTCAAGGAAAGTATTATCAGCAAGCTCTGCTGCAGTAGGAGCAAGCCAAAGAAACCCACTGCCATGCTATGAGTGGGTTTTAGGTCAGTGAGGTAAAAAAATAAAAAAGCCAACCTTGCTTTGAATCAAACCAAACCTAGGTAATCGGCTTAGAAAATGTAGACAGCATGTGCTAATGTCTGCAGCAGAACATAATGTTGTAGTAAAATGGGCCAAATTCTGCCTGTATCATTAGTTTCAATCATAGCGCATATGCAGGAGGTGAACACGTTAGGAGATAAGCAATCAGAGGAACAACTTGGAGGAGGCAGCAGTTGGCAGTTGCCTTGAGGGTTTCCTCTGATTAGCAGCTTGCTCCACTTTCTCCACACAGTGCAGTAGTCTCCCATTTCACCAGAAAATATTGGAGCTAGGGACACCTGCTGGAGTAAAGAAAACAAAGTTTAGATGGCCACAAGTTATCCACTGATGAAAATGTCCTCTCCACTATTGGTGCATGTGGAGGAGTCCCACATGTTGGTAGTATACAGTGAATCCATATTCTGATTTCACACACTGTGGTGCCTTAATGTGACATTTTTGAGCATAACAAATTTTAGTTCCAGATTTAGCGTCAGTGTAAAGGAAAGCTGGCCTAATATATTGCAACTATTCTTCCCAAGGATAGGAGAAGATCATAGCAGAGAAATCCTGAATCTGCTTTAGTATTGAACACCTGGTTTATCTGCAATTCATCATTCTCCAGCAAGAGGAATGAAACTGAGACATGCCTGCTAGGTTTAGGGAAAGCAGCAGATTTACATCAGTACCAACACAACTCAATACAGTCTGAGGTGCTTGAAAAATTTACTAAGAAGAGTTTCTTGAAGGGAATGGTCTGTTCCTGATTAATTGGTGTTCCAAGTGTTGAATTCACTGGACCAAGGATGTAATTTCACCAAAATTTTTCTTCCTACAGAATTTTGTTGTGTTGTAGACTGCTGGAAGAATATCTTCTTGCAGGTCATACAAAATAAAACTCATGAGGTCCACATCTAGCTTATACTGTTTATTTTCACAAATATTTGCACTAATGTCTTATCTCTAGACTTTGAGGAGAATGACGGGGTGATGGTACTCAGCAGAAGATGATGGCTCCATTTCTGAGGGTCTGGGGTCATTAATATGAACGGTTTTGGAAACAGTATCTGTGCCAGTGAATCAATCAAGGAACTTTCTTTGGGGTTCAGATACAAGGAAGTTTTGTTTGAGAGGGGAAATGACTGAGTGGTGACTGAGTGACAGTAATGAACAGTAGAGACAGCAAGAAAAGGCATGTGTCCAAATTGAAAACAAAGATAAAGACATTGATTGTTAAACACAGGGTTATGGTAGACATTAAAAAGTGAAAGGTCTATATATATACCAATACTGCCACAACAGAAATGTACAAACTTGCCATCAGCAAATTAAGCTAGATATTAAAGTGTTCCTAACCACCAGTGTGATTTGTGATCAGCTATCTCATAAAAGTAGTTGAAGCGAGAAGCCATTTTCAGAAGAACTTGATAACAGGATTATGTGATGAGGTTGCAAGATAAGATTGGCAGGATGCAATTATCTAGATCTCTTCCAGGTCTATTCCCCTGGGAGTACAGAAGAAATCAAAAGCTGTTGCTTACAATGCACTGCAGGTGTGTCTGTGTCCCAGCACATAACCTCAGTTTTCAGAATCATAGAATAGTAGAATGGCCTGGGTTGAAAAGGACCATAATGTTCATCTAGTTTCAACCCCCCTGCAGTGGGCAGGGTTGCCAAAGTTTACCAAAGCTGGATATTAATATCACTGATCTGAAAGTCCTATAATGATGTATTGTCATTGCTATCCCCTAGATAAGCAGGTAGCTGTTGAATGAAAAGTCCAAAGTTGTGTACTAATATGCAACTGATGCATATATTTACACATCCTTCACTATACCCATTGTCCTACCTCCAAACCAGTCTCATCCTTAAAAGACATTAGTAGGTAATAAATACTAAAAACTCAGGACAGTTTACGTCTTTGCCTTTTGTGGATTTTGTTTGCAGACACTTACCAGCAATTCATCAGTTCATTAATCTGCTCCATAATCTCTGCGTGCTCTAGCTAGGATCTATCCTAGAACAAGCAAAATGTTTTATTCTCAGTTTCTAGATAACTCCAGTGTCTGTTCTTTGGTGATATCTGTTATTAGCTGTTCATGTCTTTAGCTACTTTTTATCCTGACTATAACAAGTTGATGTAACAGGACACAGAGCCTCCAACATTGAAGAGACTGCCCAGCTACCAGTGCTGCATTTCATCTTCTCATCAGCTTGGGATACCCTCCTCACAAATATGCATATCATTCAGTTCAGTTTAAGAGGAAGTTTTAGCTCTCATATTCAAGTGACTCTGTGAATATTTTAAGACTACATTAAAGTTGTGGACAGGAATCATTACATATGACATTTAATCTTCCAGAACAATGGATCATAGTAACGTTTAAAGTCAGCCTTCTAATTCTGGTGAGGGAAACAAATATGAGAACAAACAAATGGAAGAAAGCCTTCTCCTGGGAACTAGGGATCATGAACTCATCAGTATCTGTTATGAGACTTTCTCTCTAATACAAATGCACAGTAATATACATATTTCCAGAACTTTATAAGAAAACCTTACCCAAACAAGTCATTTGCACATTTCTCCTCCAGGATAGGATGAAAAGAAAGAAAAAAATGTGAATAGCTGAGTTGCTCCCTGCATAATTTGGAATTCCAGTGAGAAAACTGACATAAAACTATATGCAAAACAATGGAATAGAAGAGCTACTGACTTTATTTTGTCTGAATTTCAGTAGCTTCTGACGAAGCAAACAGAGGAAAACACCTCTCTCACAAATGACAGCGAAACATTCTGCTTCTGAAATAACTACTCTAGCTATGAATCTAGAGGCAATATGAGGATATAACAAACAGGTGGAGCAGAAATTCAAGCCAAAATGTAGATAACTGTGGACAGTGAACTAAAAAATACTCAGTACATCACTTACCTAATAAAGATTTCAAGGGCTGGAGAGGCTAGTTTTGACATGCCTTTTCTCACATGAATGTCTGCCAGAGGAAATTTTAGTTGATACAGTCCTTTACACAAAGGGATCTATATATCTGCCTGTATGTTGTCTGTATAGCTGTCTATACAGAGATATTCAGCAACTGGATACATACAGAATATTTTTCCTTATCTTCAGAGAGTAAATGTACAATATTTGGTAGACTTCCTTCATACAATTTCTTGGCAGTCAGAAAATTGTGAACCTCAGAAGGATTTGTTAAAATAGTTTTAAAATCAATGAATTCACTAATCTAAATACACAAATAATAAAGAAAGATTTTGCAAGTGTTATCCTAAAATCTATTCTGAGCAACAAGACTCTTTAAGTGCTTCATCAATTACTTATTATAGTCAGTAGGCTGAATTTCCATCATAAACAGTCAGACAGATAAACAGCTCTAGATGGATAAACACTTCATAATGCTGTGTACAGTCAGATCATGGTGGCTCGTGTAGATAGTTCTCTGCACATCTTTTGATATTTGAATCTCACCAACTTTTCATACTTCTTTGCTTGGGAAACTTGTAAGTTCGTCATTTAAGATTTTACACAGTCAAATGTTTGCTTGCATCAAATACTGTAAGCCCTATTCAGAACCTATGAAACATTTTAGAGTTACTTCCACACATTATTATTCCTCTTTTGATGGAAAAAACAAAACATTGCATATTAGAGATATGACCCTTAGACTGATCATCCACAAAATTTGGGTTCATCTTCTGATAATGTAGCATATAAAATATCATCAGTTTTTGTTTTTGGTATATCAGAGATGTATGTGGAACATCACATGCATAGTAGCACACAAACTTTTTTATAATCCAGGGCCATTATTTTATCAACAGTTTAATACCTCCCTGGAAGAAGCTAGCTCCACTAAAGCTACTAAAATTGTTCTTCAACCAGTGGTTCTCTTCACTATCCATACTTGCTTTACCTTATACAGTGAATGAGATTAGAATTTAGCCAATGAAAAACAGACCAACAATAAGGCACATTAAAATCAGAATTAGGCTGATTAAGCAATCTTAGAAATACTATGCTATGTTTTTGGGTACTTGCCATTGTATCTTTTCCATAGTACGGTGTTCTTTTGCTTATCTGAATGCTTGAATATCTACATATATTGTACCAGAGGGCAAAGTAACAAGGAAAATCTTGCTCTGTAGGGATAAAATTTAGTGAGTCCTGGAAAAAGATTAAGTTTCTTTGTGGTTTGAATAATAGCATATTACCTTCAGATAGAATGAAGGGATCCATAAATCATATTCTGATTACCTTCTGTAGCTGCCCAAGTTAAATGTTGCCATACTATAAATGAAAAATTTCAGCTAGGCCTCCTTTCCTTGGCTTTACAGAATCACTGCCTACATAGTTGCTTCTTTTTCTTGCATTCCTTTCTTTCTCATGTCCTAATTTTCAGCAAGCAGGCAAACCTGTGCTTGAGATCACTCTTGGGAGATAAGGCCCCCTAGAGGATGAGGAAGGACTACAGTTTAGCACTCAGCATTTCTTTGATGAATGCTTCAATAATCAGAAAACTAAATGAAAGGTTCTCTGCTTGCCTGAGTTTAACTTAGTGTTCTTCATGTGTATTAGAGACAATTTGTGCAGTGTGAGGTAGATTTTGGGTGCTTTGCAGCTTCTGGTGTGCTGTGTTACGATGTAGGCATCGCTACAGCTCACACTGGGGATGAGTTGAGGTTTAAAGGTCTTGGGAAACATAATTTAAGGCAGATGGGAAGTAGCACTACAGCCAGGTTGTCTTTGACACTAAGTGAGCAGAATTTCCATCTACATCCAATATGCTTAAATTCAATTTAAGATGATTTTGATAGTGGAAATCTGAACAGAGACCCAAGTGATTTGTTGAAAAGAAAATATGACAGAGGTTAGGTGCTTATTCAGAGATTAAACTATCCAGTGCAGAATGATGAGAAAGAATATTCTAAGAGAGAAAATGAGGCACAGTGCAGTTTTGTCTTATCAGGAAAAAAAGTAAGAATAAATTATTTGCACCTGTACTTTTACATTACTGAATGATTTGCCTTTAGATCTGTGAAAAGGAGTGGGTTGCAGTCAGGCTAAACACAAGCTCATAAGTATTTAATATCACAGTGGCACAGAAATGAGTAAGACAAATTTAGTTACTATCTTCCCTAGGAGAAAAATGGTGCTTTCCCTTGTGTGAACCCACAGTGATGTTTGACTTACACAGCTGCATAGAAAAGTAATCCAACTTGGGCTATTAATGCAAAGAGTTGTCTCTGAGTTATAAATTCCGTATATTACAAGTCAGTAGAGGTAGGGAGGATTTCGGGTAGATGTGTGGCATGTTTGTTGTTTCTTCTCTACAGTTTGCTGTTGGTTTATTTGAAGACCAGATACTGGTCATAGTACACTCTGTTGGTGTTGAACTTGTGTTCTCAGGTTCATAAGCACTATCTAGAAGGATGCAGTCTAAACTGCTCTTCTGGGCTCCCTTTGGTTAAAGGAGGTAGACATGGTTCTCCAGTGGGACATTCATTCTGCTTTGGCACCATGTCAGGAATAAACAATAACTCTATAAGTGCTATCTCTCCTAATTTATTAACCTGGAAATGAAACAAGTGACAAGTTTAAATTAGTCACTTAACTTTCAGGTGGTTAAAATTCTTCCTGCTCATAGTGACTGGTGAAGCTGGTTCACTGGACTAATTTTTATCTTGCCAGAAACAACAGAAAAAGGCTAAGCAACTCTGTGCCTTCTCCCTTTAACATATAATAGACAAATTCTCTGGACGATGCCCTACTACAAATCACTCTGCTTTTCTCACCTTTCTTTCACAGGCAGCCACTTATCTTCACCAAATATACATTAGCTATTTCTGTGGGTTTATCTTCGCAGTCTCCTGAGGAACAGCATTGCGCCTGCTTTTTGCTGCCTTCACTTTAAGAGCCATAATGGATGCTTTACTTAAACTCATTCTCTCCTTCATTCAGGGGAGCAGGATTTTTTTTTTTTTTCTTTTTTTTTTTTTTTTTTTTTTTTTCCCCAACGTCTGAACAAAGCCTGATAAAAAATGCAGTACTTTCTGGACAGAGGGATCTCAGCTATCCAACATCGAGTGCTGCTACTGACAATAGGGCTTCTGAAATTTTAGTTGGAAAAATTTCCAATTATTTAGATGGAAGATGAACTTTTCCCCTTCCAGTCTCAAGAGGAAAGAGTTTGGGGTTCAATAGGAAGATGAATAATTTACAAATCAAATCCTTAAAGAGTTCAACATATTTGGGTTGTAAATAAAACAAAGAGAGTGCAGTGCATTTGTTTGATTGTATCAGTTCACAGCTGGATCATAAAATGAAGGTGTATGATGTGAGGCTTTAAAATGCTCTGAACCACAATAAAAGATGTCATATCATGCGTTTTCTCTGAAATATTAATCAGTCTTTCATCAAATATCCAGCCACACGTATTTCTTCAAATATACGGTAAGCATAAACGCTAATTATTAATGATTCCTAAACTGATATTCGCTAGAGGATGGCATCTGGGTTTCAGGTTAGATACTCAGATATCACAGATTTTTGGTGAACATATCTGAAGAGCACTTTCGCACATATGTTTCTTTACAAAATATACCACAACAGAAATACACAAGTGATGGTAAAAAAACTGCTCTTGTGCATTGAACCTGTTAAAGAAAATTCTGTTATATTTGTCTTGCAGCCAGAATCTTTACTTTGTTGCTGCTTCTAAGAGAAAACCTCAGAAATTTTTAAGTGTCAGTCTCAAATACTGCCTCTATATTGTGCAATAAAACCAAGGAATACCGAGTATATCGCCGTATCGTGCGTTACTGAATTCTGTGGTTTAACCACAAAGCTCCTCACTCAGTTCCCCCACAACGGGGTGGAGGAGAATTGAAAGGGTAAACAGGTAAAAGTGAGAAAACTCACAGGTAGAGATAAAGACATTTTATCAGGTAAAGAAAAAACTGTGTGTATAAGCAAAACAAAATACGGAAAAAAAGTTTTATTTGAAATTTATATATTTACATATATATATATAACATAATATATTCATTTGAAAAAAGTGTTCAAATGATGGCTTAGGCCATGGGCTATGTACCCAAGGTAGTATCTTGTTAATGTTCTGGTCCTCTCTTGTGTAATCTTTTGGAAATATGATTCAGGATTCAGAAAGGGATTCAGAAGACAATACATTTATTAGCCTTGCCCTTCTCTTCACAAGATTAAATAAATTGATTTCCATTAACCTCTCCTTCCAGGTGCTGTAAGGTCCTAATCATTTTTCAGCCCTGCATTGACCGTCTCCAGTTTCTCAACAATTTTCTTGAACTAAGGGTAACAAAAAGAGGACTAACCCTGATGTCTACCTTCTGGCCTTCTGCTTGATTCCAGACTGAGGTGTGTGAAAATTTCATCTGCTGTCATGCACACACACAGTGGCTCTTCTTTGTTTGCAGAGCAAGATGAGCACTGCTGGTAACATTGCCATATGGAAATTGCTACCTTTGCTTCCCCATCCCTTCTTCCCTAAATCCAAGCTTCAGGTATTTGGCAGAGATGCTCCCCATTGTTTTTGAGGAACTCTCACTTCCATATCTTGGCTCAAGTGTGTTCAGCTTATTGCGTCTGAATCCTGAAAGCTTTCTGGAATTCCTCCATTGGAGCAAATCTGAGATTCTGTTTTGGCGCGAAAACTCTTAAATGGCATAGATATCATCGTGTTCAGGAAAAATTCACCTCCTTTAGTGCAGTAGGAATGTTTTGTCCCATTGTATTTGCTGCTATGGAATTTGCATTCACTGCAAGTTTGCTTGAATGCTAATATTTCATCCACTGTTTTTGTCTCAGTGGAAGTGTGCTAAGGAGCTAATTTTTTTTTTCAGACTTTCTCTCTTTCCTCAAGCAAAGTTCTAATTGGGTCATCATTCTCACCAAAACAGTCATGGTTACTTTGCTTTTTCAGTACTGGAGCTAGCAAACATTGTATATCACACTGAGAGAACACATTAGTAAACTATATTTCTAGTAAGAGTGTTTGAAATGGGCGGAGTGTGAACAGAACAGAATCAAAATGACATTATGTGATTTTCTTTGTATTGAAGACTATGTGATGTGGAATGAAACCTGGAAGTTCTTTGGTAAGCACCTGACATTCTGTAGACTAATGCTCCCTGAAATCTCTACCGTTCTGACATATTTTGTGCCTGGATTAAAAACGATGACATCCCTGAGACAAAAAATCTCTAGTCATTGGTCTGTAATGTACCTGAAATCTTTTTTTTATTTACCAGTCTCCTTCAGATAATATTACTGATCTGTATGTTCACACAAAAATGAATATTTCAAGAAAACTTTTTTTTTTTTTTTTCCTTGGGTTAGAGACACTGACAAAAGGCAAAGGATTATTTGCAACAATATTTCAAACAATCAGATAAAAGGGATAAATAATCTATGAATTTAACACTGGTTTTGGGACAGATAATAGAGTTTCTCCTCAGCTGCATAGGTTGTGCTGATCTATACAATGAAGTGACAGTCTCTTAATTCAAGAAAAATATTTCCCCAATACATACACTGAAATTTACATAAATGCTAACTTGTAATTAGCCCATGATTGTTCCCAGTCTTTCTTTTGTTGCAGGGTTGGCTTTTTTGCTTTTTTTTTTTTTTTTTTCTTCTTTTTCTTTTTCCATGCTTTTTGAGTTCCAGCTGTTAGGCTGTTGATCTCACCAACAGATAAAATTTACTTTTTTTTTTTTTTAATGATAAATACACGTGACATTTTACCTTGAAAAAGATCTGAACATTTTAAAGCTTTTGAACTCTTTCTTTAGACTGTTGAAAGCCCTCAGCTATCAATCAATGGGAGGTGAGGGTGACTAGCTTAAAGCAAAAGGCACTTGGGGGAAACTTCATCCTGCCGTGACCACAGGTTTTAGCTTGGTGTAAGTCCTACTCTTCAGAGTCACACAGTGATCAGCTAAAGATTAACTGCAGATGTTTAGTGTTTTAATGAATATTGATATAGCTCCACAGCCTTCAGCTCAACAGAATTGTACCTATTCAGCAATATCTTTTTTTTCTTCTTCAACTATATCGAGTTTTTTTGTTTGTTTGTTTGGTTGTTTTTTTTTTTTTTTTTGAGTGTATTCTAATTTTTGGAATTAATCCTAATACTGGATATGGTCAGGAAGAGGCTCGAAAGTCCAAAGTAGTTTTGAAGATTATCTGCTACCTAGGGACTAGCTGGAAAAAAAACAGAGCCTGCAGCAAATGTTCTGCTAGGAGATGGGAGAGAAAAGCAGCCCAGCACCGTGAAATGACAGCATGCAGGAATATACTTAGGAAAAACCTGGACTGGACAGGATATAAATAAGAAAAAAATTTATTTTATTTTATTTTATTTATTTTTATTTTTTTCCCCCCAAAGAAAAATTTGCTACTTAGATGTATTTTCTGGGCCTTAGCCATCATGGAAGTTATTTTTTGCAGGATAACATGGGAAAAATAAAGAAAATTATAACTAGTGCTGGTAGTATTTTGATCAGTTGTGTTTAATTATAAGGAAGTAAGGAAGAAAAATTTTGTTGATAGACATGCAAGTGAGTTTCAGTTTTCAGTTCCTTAAAGGAACTTTAAGAAAGACTGGAATTTCAAGATTTTGAAATATCAACAGTGTGCATAGATGTAAATCCTGAGGAAGTAACTTGGTATTACTGACAATTTTTATCTTATACATGTGTGAGGAGAGTCACCGCTTTTGTCTCAGAGATCAATGCACTTCCTTAGTCATAGGCTCCCAGTGACATTTGAGATGTCCAATGATCCCGTGTGTGACTTACTTCCAGTTGTCATTCCAGGTGTACACGGATCTCCTGCAAGCCCTGTATCATGTCTGCCAGCAACATGCAGATGTCTCAGATAGTACTGCAGGATTCAAATGTCTGTGGAAATTCCTGTTTAAACAAGAGAATTGACCTCTGTTTAAAAACTCACTGTCAAGCCTGGTCTTTATAAATAAGACTTTTCAATGGCTAACAAACAGAAATATGTATTTGCAAGGTAATGAAGTCCAAAATATGGAGGATATTGGATCTGACGATGATTGTCTTCACTGGTACTACAGGCAATGTTGCACTCAGAGTCACACAACTTCAGTCATCTCCAGGGCTGGACATTCATCTGAGCTGATCACCCCAGTGTCCATCAAAAGCCACTCAAAAGAAACAGGCGTTTTTAAGAAAAGATTGGTTTTATCTACTTTTGCTGTCTAGATGATATGAAGAAATAAATCTCACCCTAGATGTTTAACTTTAAAATACTTGTAAAGTTAGGTGAAATGAATCTTAGGTACATTATTTTCAAAAGAATAAACTTTCCTCCATTTTCACATGCATTTCCCACTGCATGAACTCCGTATTGAAAAAAAAAAACAAAACAAAGTAAAGTCCTGAAATTACATATGTTAATTACAGAATATTCACATAATAGACTTTTAAATAATACATTTACTTAAAGTTCTGAAAGTATGAATAGGATCAATGAATTGTATGATCTATATTTCAAGTTTATCTACAGGATGGATTTCACCTTATGAATGAAATTGTGATTATACATCTCCACAGAACTGTGGGATGAGAATTACATGATTAATGTGAGCACTCAAATCTTGACTTTGTAGCCATGGATGCACACCCGCCATGCAGTAATGGCAGTGAATTATCTCTTAGCATGCATATATGTGCTAATGTGGAGCACACTGTGAATTATCCTCTTCCCATTGGCTGTAAGAAAAGGAGGATGGAAAAAAGACTATATTTTTGTTGCAATTTTTGCTAGTGTTGGTCTTGATCTGCCTTCTTAATTAGTCCTGCTGTGTGGTTGAGTCTCCACGTAGACTGTCATAGCACAGTGTGTATCTGTATATTGTAACATTGCAATTAACCTCACACATCCCCACATGAAAGATTGTTTCTTCATTGCATAATGCAAACATTTTTATTTGGCAAATGCATTGTTTTTTTGTTTTGTTTTGTTTTGTGGGTTTTTTTTTTTGTTTGTTTGTTTTCTAATGGCTGAAATGAATTGCCAATAAAGTTGGCTTATTCTTTTTTTCCAGCCCCTCCACATTAATTTTCTGATTCTCCAGATTCCTCGGGATTGTGTGTGAAAGCTCTGTTTTATTGCATCTATAGCAATACAGAAACTTTTATTACTACAAGAAGGTGAAGGTAGTCAATTCAGTGTTGAATATTATCTTGGATTACATATGTTCCCTGGCTCAAGTCATCCAAGTAATCCTACTCTTCTACTTGGTTCCATCTTCATTTTTCCTCCTAACCATTCATTTACTAGAAATAAGATGTGACGTTAAGGAGAAGATTTGATCAGATCAGTAAGATGGGCACAAGTATAAACTGTTCAATATTATCCTTATCGTGCCATATGTTTTATTCTCTGTACATTTTTAACTATTCATGAAATAATTTCTAAAATGAAAAGAAGCAAATATGAACACTATGAAAATAATACTATCTGCCTTTAGAAGAGTAATGTAAAACTAGTTTCATGTTGATTTCAATGAATTAACTATAAATAATATTTTGAGGGTAAAAAAACTCTACTTATAGAATCACTGAAATTTTAATTACATTTCTAAAATCTTCTAAATAAGATATATTGCTTTTAAATATATATTTATATTGTAATTAGTTTTCTTATTTTACTTTTCCTTTTAGAATATCCTTTAGACACAACTCGATTTCGTATCTACATTAGCATATAATATTTCAATTTGCTCCAAATTCATGAATGGCATAGTCACCTCAAAATTACAAGGCTTTTGGTTTGTTTATGAATAAAAATGCCAGTTTATTTTGAACTTTTTGGAAGTCCATTAAGTTTATAAATTCACTTTTTCATCACATTCATTCTTCTTCTTATTATTATTTTTTTCTAATTGGGGGGTTGCCATCTCTTCAGTGGATTTCTTCTTCCAAATAGTTTCTTATTATCATACAGTTCAGTGTGACAATCATTAGGTCATCCATCTACAGGGCATCTGCCACCAGTTAGGACAAAATCCATTCTCTTCCTGTAGGAACTAGAAAATTTCAAGTCTTTGGTTGTCTCACATACAGGAGAAAGAAGCCTTCTATATGGCACAGCAAAACACGGTCAGTGAATTTGGTTTCTGTTCTTTCGTTCTCACAGATTTATTTGTAGGATCCTCTCAGCTTTCCTAGCCAGAGGCAACACTCAACAGCTTGAGGCAGTTTCTGTGGAAGAAAGGTGAAATACAGACCTCCACTGCTTCAAAAGTCTACCTTGGTAGGTCTCCTGAAAAGATATTAGAACACATGGTGCAACCAGTCCTTCAAATGCCAGGCAGAAAAGGGTTGTAGAAAAAATTACTGAGCAGTGCCAGGCTTAGTGAGCGGTTCTTAAAAAAGTTACTTAAGAAACTTTTTGCGGGCTTTTTTTGTGACCTCATGCTACAGAACATGTAGAGCCCTGGCATACTGTGGACACAGATTTGCCAGAACCATACTAACGGATGTCAAAGGGGATGCAGCACCTGTAAATCCATGTGGATGAGTCAATCTGTCACACAAGGTCACTGTTTTCTCCACCTGGCTGAATCCCTCATTTAGCCAGGTGGAGAAGAAAGAAAAATCTCCGTTCATCCCGTTTCCACTCATGCAGCATCTTTCAGGTGCCTGCAATTAAGAGTGAGAAGCACTTCAAAGAGACCTTTACGAGTATTTTACCTTGTTGCTGTGTTTTCTCCAAAGAAAGAAGTTTACATGGTCTTCAAATTGAGGAACATTTTACAAGTGTAAAAAATAGAACAAGATTTTGTGCATGTGTAGGTGTGGTTTTAAGTGTTTGTGTGAGTTTTTGTGTGTCCTTTTGTAGAAGATATGAAGACTGAAATATAAAAGAAAGTGTGCAACACTGAACGGTGACATCTGATTGATATTTTTGCAGACTAATTCCAAGTAAGTGGTTTAATATTCCACATCATGGATTACTGATGTGCCTACAGTTCTGTGGACAGAGAGTTTTGCTCATGTAGCTTCTATTTGCTATGTGTATCTATTGGCTGAGTATTCAGAAAAAGCTGTTATTTAAATTGCTTATTTGTTATGCTGGTTACATGGCCCTAAGGACCTAAGGATAGAGGACTCACACAGTGTTCTGCATTATTTTCCTGTAATTGTTATATAGAGGAGTTCTGTGTTAACAAGAATTTTTTCACTTCCTCTATGTATGATGACATACAGCCTTCACTGGTGCAAAGATAATAATTGCTTCAGGGGACTGATCCTGCAAAAGTTGAACCTTTTGGGATGAGTTCAGTGCTAGTTATTCCCTCTGAGCTCCACTGCCTACCACCTCTCAAGGTCAGCTGGTAACACTACAGAGAAACAGTGAGCACTGCTTTCAAGAAAAGAAAAGACTGTACTATTTACCAGATACCTTACCATGCATGATAATGCTTAAAATGATATCTATTCAAACTGCTGAGAAAATTTAGGTAGGCAAAATAGTCTCAGACTTCAAACCAAGACCCTGGTTATACACTCCTGTCGCAAGGGCAATGGCATAATTAATCCAGCCCAAAGACAATAATACTTATTAATAGCTATATCCTAATTCTTTTTCTAACACAGCTTTTGAAAACACTCTTTGGTAGTGTCTCAATGAACAACAAAAAATGAGAAAAAACCATGGATTTTTGTTGCTTCACAGCTTGATTATTTGAGTATCTGTTCCTTACTTAGTGAGTGTCGTGTTCCCTGTCTTACTGTCAGACACCAGTTATCTGGTAGTTTGAAGTTCAGAATTTCCATTTGGTTAGATACCACGACAGTTCCAGCACTTTTTTTTTTTTTTTTTTTTCCTCTCGTAAATTATGATGAGAAGTCAATACATTTAAATGTTTAATATGATTAGAAACTCAGGGTAAAAAAACATTTTCAAGACTCCGGATTAAAATAAAAGCTTTGAGTCAAATGCAATGCTTTGATTTATTGACATAAATATATTTTAGTATTATGCTCACATAATTCTGTTTGCCTGTGTTTGTAGAGCCGTATGAGAATAAAAAAATCATAATAAAAGTCTTATATTTCCCTTTTCCCCAGATTTCAAATTAGTGTTGAATACTTTTTCTGAACCAGGATTTTCTTTTTTGCCTAATGGAACAAATGGTATAAGTTTGGTTGGCTCAGCCATTGAGTGTGTGCTCCAGCTCTCTCCTCTCCAGTCTTGGTCTTGGCTCCAACTGGATTTGTTTTTGTCTTTGGCTTGAGCAGGAGCAGAAATGCATTACTGTTGCTACAATGGCATTTTTGTACAGTTATATCACTTCCATTGTTTCTTTTTTTGGTAGTTTTTGGACATCGAATGTGCAAGTGGGACTTTTCAGGCCCCAAGAGATTAAACAGTCACCTATATTAGTAAAACCAAGATACAAAGGACCAAATACATCAATGTTCCTCAGTGTTTAACTATTCAATATATCGATGTCCCCTTACAAAGAGCTGTGGGCTACAAAATCACATAATGAATTTTAGTTCTAGTTGAAAAAAACAACTGGACAGCTATGATGAATCATCACCTATAAAAAGAGAAAATACTGTAACTTTTGGGTTGCTTCCAGATCAGACACAGCACTGCTATTCTGAGAAGGCTGTGAATTGGTTGGGAATTCTGGGGTACTGACATGCAAATAAACCCACAGAGCATCATCCTCTGCTCTGGACTTCTTAGGATTGGAATTGCTGTATGACAGAGCTTTCCAAGCAGGGACAGAAAAGCAAACAAAACACTGACATGCTGCCAGCTGTTGAGTTTATTCGGGGTGGAATCAGGTCTAACAAAAGCAGTTCCTGCAGTTCATGTCCATCATCTGCATGCCTGAAGGAAGCTATTTTTTCTTTTTTACTTTTTATTTTTTCCTTCATGATTGCTGTCTTGTTAGTGCTGTGGGTAGAGCTTGCAGCTCAAATTGCTTTGTGGTGTCACTTGGTTTGATTACACCATGACACTTGCAACTGACTGGATATGAGAAAAGATCAGATTGATATCTTGAGCCCACCTCTGTTTCTGTTTGATCTAGATGATTCCACTGTGGAAGTGAAATTAATCTGCTGAATCATATCAGCAGAAAATATAAGTGTGAAGGCACTTGAGTTAACTGTAGGTATTCTTGTTTCTGTATTTGGTTGTGGGACTGCAATGATGGGCAATAAACCATACCTAGTCTCTCAGTAATTCTTATCATTTTCTCAGAGGACAAGCTTGATTTTTCTGTCACTTTATATGTCTGCAATTCAGAAGTAACTCCACTAAAGCTGAGCAGATAAGCTTTTAAGTGCTGAAGTAAGTATAAAACTGGTTAAAGGAAGAAAATATAAAATCTGTCACTCCATACTGTCCATAAAAAGTCATATCTACACAGATTTGCTACTTTTTTGATAAGGTAATTCTAATGCAAAGGGATGATATTGCAGTTTTAAGTTAAACTTCACTTTTACAGTAAGCCATTAACTTATATAAGCTTATCAACCTCACTTCTTTTGAACTATGGAATATTTTTGAACAGTGGAATTATCTTCTGAAAGAAATTTTAAAATTACATGCTTTTCTCAACACACTTGAAAAAAAATAAAAATCTTAAAAGTTTATTTGAAAAAAAAGTCCTTCCAACTTTAAATTCTTGGGACGGAAAAGTCAGTATTTTTAGTGGATTGAACTTTTATTAAACTAGACTTTTTCAAAATTATACATTGATTTCCTCAAAATGAAAATCAAAGAAGTTTACTGACTCCTGTAGGAATAATATGCTTTGGTAAAAAAATATCTTAAGGTGAGAAAAAAATATTGGCTTTTGAAATTTATCATTCTCCAATATTTTTATTAATACAGGCTTTTAATAATGCTGAATAGATTCTGTCCTTGTTGAAAGAAAGGTGGATAAATGAAATTATGCTTCTAGGGTAGCTTAGCACTAATATCTACATATGAGCAATGGTATGCACATTCTAAAAGATTCATTGAATGATCATTTAAAGTGGCTCAGTAAACAAATGAGATTTCAGGATTTAGAAAATGTAGAAATGCTATTTCCCAAAAGGCTGTCCATGCTCTGAGTGAGCGTGTGTGAGTATGCAGTTAAGTGTGAGTTACTGTTTTAATGACAGGTAACTACAGGCGTAAAGACTTAGCAGAAAAGGTTCTTGTACAAGTAGACCATCACCAGCCCCTTGTACACTATTTCCATGTTTCTGATCAGGTTATTAAAGCTGCATAAAACAAATCATAGAATCATAGGATTTCTAGAGTTGGAAGAGACCTCAAAGATCATCTAGTTCTAAACCCCTGTTGCGGGCAGGGCTGCCAACAGCTAGATCAGGCTGCCCAGGCGCCATCCAATGACTTGGATCACCTCCATATATGGGGTATCCACAGTTTCTCTGGACATCCTGTGCTAGTGCCTCACCATTCTCTCAGTGAAAAATTTCCTCCTGACATCTACTATATGGAATAATCAAAGTCAGATTATTTTGTTTGGATTCTTAACTATTTGGAAAGAAGGTTGAACAAGAGAGGAAATGAAAGTGGAAGGAACTTCTGGGGATTCTGAAATTTAAGGAAAAGATGTTTGATGTTTGATACAATGTTTGATACAACTCCCCTCTAAATCATCATGTTACTTCCAAAAAAATTATTAATCGTTAAACAACCATAGAAATGGAAAAAGAAAAGGAAGCACTCTTTATACATATTATTCACAACAGAACTACCTTGAATTTGATGCTTAACAATGGATGGATGAATAATTGTATTTTCTGAACTAAAAGGAGCCATTTCCTTCTCTGATTTTCTATAGAGTTCATTATAGCAGTTTTTGCTCTTAAGTTCACTATTCAAGAAATTTTCTAAATACAGTTAAATATTCATTTATTTTGAATTATATGATGACAAGTGGTGATCTGAAGATATCTATATGCTCCATATCAATGCATGTGGTAAATAAACATATGAAAAGCAGTTCAGTCTTGTTAATATTAAATCCCTCTGGTGCCTTCTACTCAAAGATGAAATCAGCTTTAAGAATTTCAGTATTTTTTGTTCTTCTATTGGGTCATATTACTGCTCAGTACTGCTATTGCCTTTTTTTTTTTTTTTTTCCTCTTGGGTAGGAAGAATTACTATAAAATACCAGGAACTGCTTAATCCCGAGTCTTGTTTTTGTCTTTGCCCAGTGCTCATGAGATCAGCTTCTCTTCAGCACACTACAAGAGGGTTTATTTGGAATTAGGTCCTCATGGCAAAAAATTTCACCTTGTCAATGAAGATTATTTTCTATTTAATATCTCAGGATTTTTTAATGGTAAAAGATATCTCTGTTCACATCAGGAAAAAATACAAATGGTAAAAAAATGTATAATGATAAGGCCTTGTATGGGTAAGACGCCATGGAATTGCTCAGATGTTACTTCTGTGAGTGAAAAAGAAACTGCACTTAGAAAACTGCTCAAGTCAGGAAACCTATTGAGTGCTACACTAAGTTCTCATTTGAAAAGGCATTGATCAGACTCACTGCTAATTCTTTTGCTGTGTTTTATGGGAGTGGGATAGGTTCTTTTCCCATTGAGCTGTGGGTAGCTCTGTCATTGATTTCATTTGAAGTAATAGCATCAATGCAAGTGTCTGTTGCAGGACAATAAAGTACAGTTTATTTAAGTGTATGAGAGGATTTTATGAGACAGTGAAGTACATGGCCTGTAGAAACAGCAAATAAACCACACAAGTAAACTAAACAATTTCAGGCTTTGTTCTTTGCAGTCCACAATTTTCCTGTATCACACATTTCCTGATTGCAAATCCCATTTTTGAAATCTCTTCATTAACTGTCCACAACAGAGATTTTTATTCAGTTCTCGTTCCTTGTTTAAATGGCTCTTTTCTTCCTAAAGTTTATTGTCTTATATTTAGTCCTGGGAAGTTTAATCCTACTTTATATATCAGCAAGCCATATTGACCTGATTTTTCCGAATCATTGGGCCACTCACACCGGTGTTCCATCTGTGCTCACTATTATTTTAACTGTTATTTCAATACACTGATTTACTGTGCGAAACAATCCTAACAGTTATGTTAAGCTATTTCTTTTCAAATGCATTGTGTCTGCTGCTTCATCTTCCCTTAGGAGAATCCAGAGAGCTGAAACAAAGTTCCCCCTGGGTTTCAAGAACTTTAATTTTTACAAGATTTCATGTCCTTTAATTTCCACATCTGTCAGGGACATGGGGGTAGGTTGGTGCTTGGTTGTTACTTGAAAAATCAATATCTTGACCTATTAAATTTAAAATCGCCAACATTGAATAGCCTAAAAAAATAATTTTGCTCACTTTTTTTAGCTATATTATTTCCATGAATATCTGTATACCACCACAGAAACAGTGCTTTAAAAACAGAAAAATGGAAACCACATCTTGCAAAGCCTTCTCTTGAAATAGAAGAGAGAAGTACAATATAGCAGAATATACAAAATTGTATGTTGGTATTATAGACGGTAGAAAAGGATACTGATATATAAGAAATGCATATTATTTTCTCCTGCAATATATTTGGATTATAGAAATATTATTAACTGGCATTAGAGATGTATCTGCTTTTTATGAATTTTTTTATGAAAATAAGTACTGGATGTATAGGAACAGAAAAAGGTGCCCCGGTCTTGGTGATGAGATGATAAGCCATTTTTTAAAGAGGTTAGGTTTTACGTAAAATTTTGCTATGTTTTGTTGTAAATATTTACCATAATGACAGTATGAATTAGTAATAAAGAAAATGTCATTCTTCCTGTGATACCATGGATTGCTTTCCAGTGGAAAGACACATTGACAAAGTTGTAATGGGAGTGATACTGGGTGATATTGGTGGAAATATGAACAGACGTAGATAATTAATTTTAACATCCATAACACAATTTCTTTAAGCCTATTTAGTTGTCGCAAATATGGTGCAACATATAAGTTCTTGGCTGTTGTCTAAAATTGAAAATTATACTCATTAGAAAATATTAAAAAAGCTGCACTTTGTTAAGCTGCTTTGCCTTCACTCATGTTGAGATATAAGCAGAGTTTATTCTAAAAACCTTTGGGCCAAAATCAAGAAATAATTCCACAACATTGTGTAGATTTCTTTGAAACCCGGAAGAAGGAAACTCTGACTAGAAGCTCAAAATTTTTGCAACAGCTTAATTTTCATATGGCTCATTCATGCATCAACAAAGAAGAAATGGAAATAATAATAATAATAACTAATTAATTGATAATTATTAATATTAATAATTATTATTAATAATAACAGTAAAAGCTTTGGAGGAATACAGACTTCAGTTTTAAGAAATAAATCTTTGAATTCAGCAATCTGTAATAGAGAAAAACATTTTAATGTGCAATTTAGAAACTAACACCAGTTATTACCCTGGAGGCATTTGAGGCCAGGCTGGATGGGGCTTTGACCCACCTGGTCTAGCGGGATATGTCCCTGCCTATAGCAGGGAGATTGGAATTAGATGATCTTGAAGGTCCCTTCCAACCCAAACCATTCTATGATTCTATGATTCTGTGATAGTTTGTAGTATCAAAGACTTCACTGAAGAACCCTGGGAGAGTAATACTTTTGCTGTTCCATATCTAACAGCATTGACCATATTTCACTGTGGTGCATTATTTACACATTGAAGGAGTTGGTGAACCAAACAGTATACTAATATAAATCCATGCACCGCAATCTTCCTTGTAGAAAAAGAACAAGGGTCATGAGCAATTGTATCTTAATGTCTTGATGTGTTTATCAGGTTCTCTTTCTACAGCTGTAAAATTATTAGAATGAATCATGAGATATCATTTTCATAAAGGAAAATCATTTCAACACTTACAAGGATAGATATTCCTATGCCATATGCCAATGAAACTATTTTCTTGACATAACACAGAACCTATAATGAAGCAACTGCCAAAAGATGAATCAAGATAAGCCAAAAATTAAATTAATATGAAGGAAGTAATACTACAATGATTTAGGGAAAAAAAATAATATATAGATCTTTCAATTGAGAAAGTATTTCTCTATTATCAAGAGCAATCTCAGCCTTGAAGTCATGCCCCCCCCCCCCCCCCCCCTCCCCCGCTGTATTTGCTTTATGTAGCAACTGCCCAAAAGGCTTCACCTTGGATACATTAGTTATTGGAGACTTGCAGGCTTGGTATTTGTCTAAAGAATGATAGATGGAGAAGGGCAGCTGGATGAAGACATGGCCACCCACCTGCTAAGTGGCAAAGAACAAGAGTGTGTCATCCAAATAATTTCTTCTTGGCAGTTGCTTCATAACTAATCTAATTCTAGATCATTCTCCAAAGGTTTCAGAACAGGAAATTCCTTGTTCTGCAAAATAAATGAAAATACTATGAAAAAGAAAGCTTTTCTCTCAATAAAAGCACCAGTGAGCAATACCTTCTAAGACAGTATCTGAATTCAGTTATATTGTAGATGAAGGTCATGCAGCAACATTTGGACTGAAATTTAAACAGCCACATCATTTGGAAATGTTTGTATGCAATGCTTTCATACTGGGATTGATTAAAAAAAAAAAAAAACAAAAAACTGACTCTACAATATTAAAGTTCAGTATGAGTTAGTTTTGCTAGATCTTAAATATTATTGCTTAAATAATGCACGCAAAATAATAATTTAAATGTTCTTTATGAATCATTTTTCTAGGTTAGAACTAAAATAACTTGTCAATATTTATGGTATTCAAACATGTCACAAAGAATTCATTTAACTATTATTGTCCGTTCTGACAATAAAACCAAAATCAAGTTTAAAAAAAAAGGCAAATTGTTTTCTTAGAATGGGAATTCTCTCTACCATGATATTCTAGTTCTTTCTTTATTATATTTGAGGCAAAAGCAATAAAAAGCAATTGTTCTCATGAAAGATGTGACTTATACATTCTTTCAAAATTGTATTCATGAAAACAATACCCAAGAGATGGTTTTAAAATCTACTGTCATTGCATAATTTCAAGAAACACACATCCTCAGTTTGGTTTAAATCCTGTACAGCTTCCAGATATTTACTTGATTTAACTTTATTGCTAACATGCTTAAATGAGGTGTGTGTATGTGTGTGCATGAGTATGTGTGTATAATACTTGCTACTAATGAACAGGGACTTTTCAACTGCAACACTTGATTATACAGAGCAATTATGCAAAGAGCATATGAGAAATATTTTATACTTTTAGTGTGAATATACAGTAAACTGAAGGGAAAACATTTTCCCTATTCTTGGTTCATGACTGATATATTTTAATGGAATTTGAAAATAGAAAAATGGACATGTTATGAAGGAAGGAGTGACAAAGGAATATTTGAAGGTAAGGAATGCTATTTATTTGCATTTGGGAGCATGCACTGCCTTTTCTCCAGATAAATCTGCAGTACCTTTTGGAGGGTTGCCCTTTTGAAGGATTCATAGATTTGGATAGATGTCTCAGAGAATTTTAAAAAATTGTGGAACTATTTCACTCCCACAGACTTCAGGTGGAGCAGATGCCTGATTTCTCTTGAGAATCCTGCATGTTACATATCAGTGTTTTTACATGTTCTTTCAAATCTATCATTGGGTAAAGAATTTAACAAACTTTTAATAACATTAGAAGAAGATGTGAATAGATCCTACCCATATACATTCATCTTTTCAGAAGTGGATCCTAGATTTTAATATACACAATCTTTTCATCTTTTCAGAAGTGGATCCTAGATTTTAATATACACAATCTTTAATTAAGTGACAAACAACAATGTGATTAATCTTACTAAATTCAGATGCCTACAGATCCTCCTTAGTAAATGCAGTAATAACTGTAGTTGAAGCAGAGTCTGTATGCTGCCAGTAGAGATATGGATAAAACTTCTCACTGGAACTACAGGCAGAATTCAATTATAAAATAGACTTCTAAACAAAAACAGATTTTCTACCTATTCGTTTTCATTAATGTGATAAGAGTATAAAAAGGGGTAGAAATATTATCTAACTGCATGCCCTGGTGGCAGTAGGCTAGATGACACTAAAATAGAACTGTCACTATGTAAACCTAGACTGGGATTTTATTTTTGATATTTTACATATAGAAATTGTTGATAGTTTCTGGTAATGTGAGAAAGAACTAAGTTTGTTCATTTTTATTTATGAGGAATGTTGATTAAGCCATTTTATTATGGTGTTGTGTTTCAGAAATTTCTTTTTTTGAAAATGAAAACTAACATTTGGGCCTAAAGTCCTATGTTTGAAATTTTCTCCTTGAGCTTAAAATATACCTTTGCCCATTGAGATAAATCACTAACTTCCAGATCCCAGTAAATTACTTCAAGAACTGCTGGTGATTTTCACTTCTGAAAAATTAACTTTTTGGCTACCAGAGCTCTCAAAAGTGACAAACTGCCCCACATATAACTTGAAGGATCATACGGGAAAAGTGAAATTTAGTGTTATTTATGATTTCCTCCCTGGAATGAATTGATTTTATTTCACTGCAGTAGAAGCTGAACTGAGCATATGTTCCAGGTTCAGCATTCACCTTGTGTTCTTGTTGTTCAACTCTAGGACGAGCATCAGGCACTCTCACTGGAACTCAACACGTCTTGAGAAGTGTACTACTGTGGATTGGCCCTTTGGGAATATTCCCTTTGGGTTCCTGATGGGATTTATGAAGAAAGATGTTTCAAGCCACATTCCTCAGGGCAAGAGCAGGGCTTCAAAGGTGCTTGTGAGTGCTTCTCATAGTAATGACAGATGTTCTAAATACAATCACACTGCTAATCAAGAAAATGACATAATAGATTATTGTAATGAATTAATCTTTAGCTACTCTAAAGTAAGTAACGTCTGACAAGAATTAATATGCCAAATCTGGGAAAAATAAACTCAAGCACTCAAATAGTGTATCAGAACCAAGCAATTGATGCTTAACTTTTCAACCCCATTTATCTCATCTGCAGTCTTCCACCAGCATCTGATGCACCATGATCAGAAACAGGCTTGATGATGATGATGGTGATGATGCTAGAACTGTATTACAAAACAGTGCTATCAGATATTGTCCAAAAAAAAAAAAAAAAAAGAAAAAAAAAAAAAGGCCTTATTCTGTACATAAAGTTGGCATTTTCATAAATGAAGAAAACACCTGCAAACACAAGCAGTCCGAACTCTTATGAATGCAAAGTTTATGAGTTTGGACATCTGTGTTTTCTAACAGTTGTCACCATAATTTAGAAGGTCTTGCAAAGTGAAGGGTTATGCGATTAATCTTGACATACACTTTGGAAGATGTTTTTTTTTTCATGCAGAGTGTCTGCTATATGTCACTGTGTGTGCATATATTTTATTGAAATCTACAATATAATAAGGCGTAAACTATTCTATTTTATAGATGAATATAATTTTTCTATTCATATGTGCCCAAATTCAGGAAGACATTTAAAAAGACATTTATCATGCCTTCAGTTACTTTGTGTGCATATGTTAAATTGCTTTCCAAAACAGGGATACTTTTTTGAATCAAGATAAGGAAGATACCGTTGTTAGATAAGGAGTTATTTCTATCAACTGATACAACAAATCATGCAACCTCAATGTCTTTTTTTTTTTTGGGGGGGGGGTGTCTTCCCCCCCCCCCCCCCCCCCCCCCCAATAAAATCCAGTGATTTTGTTGGCTGTTTAATTGATTTTTTTAGGGGAGAATCAAGAAATGACCATCTCATTAACAAGCTTAGTAGCCAGGGTGCACGGAGACACAGAAAAACACAGGGATGGGAAATAAAAAACAACAAGGAAACAGAAAACAGTGTAGCCATAGGCTCCAGTTATTGTTCAGACTTCTCCAGCCTGTGCTTTAAGGTAGTTTTAATCTCATCCCTTTTCATTTATAGAGGCAGGTAAGGCAAAGATATAAAATGCTACACTGGTTGGAAAGCAGGTTGTTTTGTTTATTAAGTCACAGCAAAATGTTGATTTAAACTGAGAACATAAGAATGCAGAGGGGAGATGATTATGGTTTCACTTTGGCTGCTCAGATTCTAATAATCTTCCACATGTAATGAGACTGGGGAAAGGAGAAGCCTTTTCCTGACAATGCTGGCAGCAGGATAACTTCTACACGCTATTGATTTTTCTTCATTGATTGTAATCTTCCTCTTCCTGAGCGTCTGTCTTTGCTTCTCTGACATATTGAACACTGAATAGTCCCTGAGTAATTCTTGAACAGTTTGGGATCATTTTTATTTTCACAGGACAGTTGAGACCAATGAAGTGATTTATGTGTACTTTGGAAAGCAAAACAAAACAGTACTTCTCCTGGAATAAGCATGGACACAAAGATATATATTATTATTATTATTTTTTAAAAAAGCATCTCCCTCTTCCCACCTCTCCCTCTTCCCACCTCTACAACCCCCCTCTTTCTTTCCACACTCCAATAATTTCATAAGTATCTGCCAAATCATGTAAAGGAGAACAGTAAAGCATAAACAGCTCTCACAGCTGTGATTTCAGCCATGATTGATGATGAAATACCACTGGAGGGATAGCAGGAAAATGAATATTTATTAATGATATAAAGTGCCGCTGCTTTAAAATCCAAGGAGATTCATCATTTTATATCCATGGGATAGATGCACTGAAAGCAGAATGTTCAATAAAAGGAGCCAAATACCTTAGTCAAAACATAAGTAATTCCAGGGGGTTGCTGATTGAATTTCTTTCTTAAAGTGAGCTAACCATAGTGGTTTTCATAAAGATTTTATTCCCACTTTAGCTACCATTAAGATTACATGAATAGTAGATCATGGAGACCTAGTCTAGAAAAAAAATTGCTATGGCAATAGTTTTAGCATATTATGAAAACACATAGCTATGCATAACTATCACCCATATAATACTAACATGCAATTTACAATCATTTTCTGCAGAGGTAAAGACTCCACAATTGTCTGATGGGCAACAGTTGATTTTTTTTGCTGCCATGACTTCATTAGCTTTTATTTTATGAATTTGATAGGTCAGATAACCTGTGCTATGCTGCTACAGGCAGCTTTGCATGCTTTTTATTCACAACATTTTTGCTCTGGATGATTCTTGTCTTTCAGATGTTGAATAAGGCAATTTATGCCCCGTTTGATATGCAAAAGAGAAAATTCTTCATTTTATTTTGATAAAGAAAAAAAAAAATCACAAAAAAGTCCTTTTGTCTTTCTCTTTTAAATGTAGGCCCAAGTGCTAAGCATTGTCCTATGTTGATCTTTTTCTTTTTTTTCCTCTGATGTTTTCACAGCCTGTTATATGGGATGAGCTTGTTCAGACAATAAAAAATGTAGCTGCTGTGTTTACAGCAAAAGAGAAATTGACTGATGGAATTCAGCTGCATAATTTAACATAGAGCTTTCAAGTCAGAATGGAAGTTCCAGAATGTTAAACTTTGGCTAATGGATAGTGCTGAGAAAGGAAGGGTTCAGAGGAAGTCTAAAAATGGATCAAAAGCATATCCGTGGCTAAAAAATGCAAACAAAATATTTATTTACTTTGAGGAAAGAAAGGGAAAAAAAAACAACAACAAAAAACCAACCAAGCTTCTAATCGATGCTGCTGGCATTTGGGCAGGAAGAAAAAATGCAAACAGTGACCAGCAAGAGAAGAATCGTTGCACCATTTAAAATTAAGAATAAGCAACTGGACAGCAAGTGATCTCCTCTCTTCTGTCAGCATCACCCTTATAGTACCTCTAACTCAACAAAGGTTCTCCCCATTAGTGGGCTCTGTATCACTTTATTTGCTCACAGCCCTCAATAGGAAACCACTTGCATTTCTTGATGTATTTGTTGCTCTGCTATCTGGACATTGTAGTTCCCTAAATAATGAGAAAAGGACATGGGAAGAGAGTGAGGCAGAGAGGCAGCAGAAGGAGATTTTGGTAGCTCACTCCTTGGAGGATCAGCTTATAGTTCTTACTGTTCACTGCAGGGATTATCACCTTCATGAAAAAAAGTACTGGTGCTCCTTTCTGGGTCATAGCTAGATGAGGAGCATGGAAATCAGCAGCTCTGCTGCTTAATGTTTTTGTCTTTTCTTCTTTTTCATATAGTCTGATTTCAAAATGGATTTAAGAGTTAAAAGGTTAAAAATAATAAATCGTTTTAGCACCACAAATTATTGTAAAAGTTAATGAGCCATACATAGCTTTGCTTACCTGGAATGCTGAGCCAGCATCTTGTCATTATCGCCTTCCTAAGGTATTCCTAATAGCTACAGAAAGCAAGAAGGCTGGAGGTATCTTTTCCAAAAAATAACCACTTCTTTGTGAAGTAGGAAGTTAACAGTCATTTGGGAAGAACAATGGCAATGATCTATGTTTTTAGGATGTGGGGAAATCAGAACATCTCCTTTAGGCTTGCAAACATGTAATGCAAGTGTGGATGCACAAAAAAGATGCAGAAATCAACTAACACTCATAATGACAAAGGTTTGGATTGATTTTGTCTAATGCTAGGATGGAATTCAGACTCATTGTCAAACACCTGAGCCTATGTGTGCTACCATTTGAAATGCCCTAGAGTATCCTTTCTGTTTTCCCACTGCTTATCTACATAGGTATACATCCTTTGGTAGAGTGTCTCTAGATGCCCAGGTGGAGCTGTTAGAGGCAGCTTCATCAAGTAGCTACAGGTCTGGGGGGATTTTTCCTTCCTGGCCTGGTAGTCACAAGTCTGCTGCATTTCCATGACCCCAGGTACAGTTAGTAGCACATATCAGCACAGAGAGGAAACAGAGCCTCTACCGGCACCTGCAAGATCATGGTCAGTACTCCCATGTGCATGAGCAGCAGAGGTGCACTGCCCTACTCCTTTTATCCAGCTGATCAGATCTGAAATCTGCTGGCAAGACATAAACATGCATAGCATAGTTTCCTGCAGAAGCAAGTCTCAGGTGTTCAGTCTATGCAGCAGGTGGTTTCCAAACCTCAATCCTTATCTTCTGCTTGTACCTGAATCCTCAAGATCCCAGGGTTTATGGGTTATGTTGACATCTATTCAGCCAAGTTCTCGCACATTTACATGCATTTTGAAGAGAAAGCACTCCCAAGCAGAAGACAGAAGTAGACTTCAAGAAGAATACAGTGTAGTTTGGGATGGTCGAAAGCAGGGCCCAGTCAGAACAGTGTACCAAAACCAACCCCCCATTTATATTGTATTTTCCCAAGTTTATGTCCCTTGATCCCTCACTTGCCCACCTTTTGTCCTTCCCTTATGTCCCATACTAGATTTTACCTCTTCCCATAGCACCTTAACCAACAAAAATTTCTGTACAGTCTGAGAGTTCTCTTCCCCTTCCTCCCATATTCGGTCCTATACCCCTGTACACAAACATCTCTTTTGTTTTGCAAACTGCTTGAAGCCATCTTTGTAAGTTTCAGACCAAAGACAACAATCTAGCAGTTTTTCTTCAATGGTCCTTGGGAGTGTGCTCCGTTTTCATTGACTGGAGTTGTTCATTGTGCCTGTTTTATCCTTCAGTGGTGTGCTGTTGTGTGTTGTTGTGTTCACTGTGATTAGCACTCAGTCACATAAAGTAAAAGGAGTAAAAGAACTGGGCATAAATAGTTTGGAAAAGCACTAGTTTAAGAAGTCAAAAATCTTCACATACAATCTCTGTATATTACTGACAAGAGGTACGCACTTTCATTGAACAAGTCATCTCATTCTATGATAGGTATGTTACATAATTATTCTCTGAATGTGCTTATAAATTGAGCCAAAGGTGACTATACTTAGCTCACTTTAAGGTCTCTGGAAGTAGATAAAGAAAATCCCATGGAATAAGTCAACTGTGCATTGAGATCTAGAATTATCTTTGTCCCCAAGTCATTGGTATCAATGGAAAGACTGATTTGGATCATGCATTATCTTAAAAATGTAGGGTGAAAGGAAGGAAGGAAGGAAGGAAGGAAGGAAGGAAGGAAGGAAGGAAGGAAGGAAGGAAGGAAGGAAGGAAGGAAGGAAGGAAGGAAGGAAGGAAGGAAGGAAGGAAGGAAGGAAGGAAGGAAGAAAAAAGGAAGAAAGAAAGAAAGAAGGAAAGAAGGAAAGAAAGAAAGAAAGAAAAAATACAGATATCGGAAATGTGATGCCTCACCTAGAAGGACATGGATATTTATCATAATATTCAGTCAGGTTTAAAGAAATTCAACTTCTCACATCTGTCAGCATCTGTCTAGCCCTGGAAGCACGTAAAGTCACAAGAGAGTCCCCTTAGTCAGGCAGAATTTTCTTCAGTGCCATAGCTGAATGATAATTTGGAAAAAAATTGAGCTGAATCACTTTGCCTCTCACATGCTGAATCTGAAGATCTTGTATAGAATTCATGAACTCAAGGTTGAGCCTGCTTTTTAGCCATATCCCTCAGATTTTTTTTTTTTTGGCTAGTGAGATGCTGATGTGGATTCTCCCATATTTATAACTAAGTATGTAAGAAAGATCAAGTCTTTTAAATATTCCTGTCTTAACTGTCTCCCCAAACTGTCCAGACTGGCTTGCTGCCCTTCCAGTCTTGATAACCTTGTATTCTTTTATGTAGACTTCAAGGAGTAAGATGAAAAGAGCTCCAGGTCATTGTACTCTCAGGACTAGATAATACATTCCCGTCAGTGTATTCATCAGAGACCAAAACTGTTTGATAAGAGATAGAAGGGTATAGACATCTATACAGCATGGACACATGCAAGAGAGCTCCTTTCCTATCCCCTCTTGTACAACTGCTAAAGAGAGGCTGAAACTCCTTGCTATCAAAGAAAAGGCCTTCAAAAGGTCCAGAGGGGTATATATCTCAAGGCATTTCTGTATTTTGAGAAACTCAGCAGAAAGGAAGATGAGCAGTGAGATTTCTCATGGAGACAGATGCTCTCTCTAGATGGGCAGAGGGAAAATAGAACCCTAAATTAATTGCTATTCTGTGCAAAAGATGTCCAAATAACCTGGGGTAACTTTCCATTCCCATCTATTAAAGCAATAATAATAGAAGTCAGCAGTACAGACAGTACAACAACATATCCAGTAAGATGCAAGATTTAAAAGTCTGAAGGTTTTTTTTTAAGGTTTAACAGTGAAAATTTTACTTATTCATTTATTTTTCTTTCATATTGGTAGGAAACATCAGATGTTGGTAGTGCACCGGGTAATAATATCAAAAATAAAACAGCAGAGAAATGGTAATAATGAACCTGGTTAAGATTCTGTTGCTTCTCACAGGGGAAAAAAAAATGACTTTATTGTGATTCAAACAGAGCAGCCAGATTTCAAGTATCTGATACTAGCAGGTAATGGGAAATTACCCAGGTTTTTCTCGTATTTCTGCTCCAGCATCTTAACTTGAGCACCCTACATCATTCTATTTCATGGGCTCTGACACTTGGTAAATGGGTTTAAAAACTTTTAAAAAGAAGTAAAAAAAAAAAAAAAAAAAAAACCACAGAAAGTCCTTTGTTTTGAGCGATTATAATCACAATTTTCAGAAAACAGCATCCATATCCTGGGCTGATGGTATGTTACAACGGCATGTCACATCTGGATATATCAACCATATAATATCATTTGACTGGTAGCTGCATTACCAATTCAGGAAAAGGCACCATTAACTGAGGCAGAATTTCCAAATACATCTCTACTCCCAGCCTACAATGCATGCTGCTCTGCCTCTTGGGCTCTCTATTGCTCCTGTGGCTGGAAAGTGGTGAAAATCAGGCATTAGTAAGAGAATATCCACACTGATGTCAGTGCCTTTAGGATTGGAGTTTTGATAGATGTACCTAAAATACTTTTAAACTGTCTTTCTTAGGTTAAGTCCTTGGCTTGAATATATTGACATAGTCAGGCTTGGATGGCTTGTATCAAAGTCTCTGCTAATGCTGTGAAAAATACCTGCACCCAAACCCACCCGCAAAATGCAGTGGAGTCTCTTCTCCATTCAGTGCTTGATGATTAAATATTTAACCTTCTTCACCACTTCTACTTTCCTTCACCATTTCTTCTACACTACTTCACATCTTCATGTCTCCTTTCTCCAGCACTTTCTATTTTATTTTATTTTTTAATTTGCTGCACGCTGGACACCTGCATTTGCATTGAGTGCAGTGTAAGGACCACATGTGGAAACAATTTCTGGATAGAGCTGGGCAAATATTCTTATATTTCTCTGCAGATGTCACAATTGAATTTTGAATATAAAACTCTAAAACATTTTCACTTTTGTTTATAAAGTTCACATAACAAAGCTATTTATGGATTTAAGGTTTTGCCCTTTTGTATCCAAAATGATGATTCCTGATGCCATGAAAAATTTACTACAGAACTTTACCCATGTTCTCTTGTTTAAGGATAATATAGCAAAAGACTAAGTTTTTTCAAAAAATATTCTTTGAGATAATCACAGTCACAGAATTTAGCCCTTATATCATCATGAAAAACTATTAAATCAGTTGTGGAAGCAGAATGAAATAATTCAGAAAAATCATTAAGAGTAAACAGTCATGTTGAAAAGTTTGGACTAATCCAGACGATGGCAGATAAAATGGACCACTTCAAGCATGATGGATAAAGTTATTCTAGATCCTAATTAGTACAGTGAAAAATACTGGAATGATAGACATTCCACTTAGAGGTAAGATTTATTTGAGTTAACACTGCATACCTACAAAGCAGATGTCTACAAACTAAGTGGCTGTCTAGACTCCTTCTATAGCTGACAGAGTAGAACAGACACATCCAGAGCTTTCTTCATTTGATCTGCTTTCCTAAATTAGGATGAGACTAGCTGAGCTCTAGATACGGCAACTTCTCTCCGTTATCTATGCAGGAAGTATGTCACTAGCATCATCAGTGCAAATATCTGCATTGTAAGCATTTGAATTTAGCGAGATGAGTAACACTGGGAATAAAGGATTTTAACTCTTCCCTGTCATTTCTGATGTAGACATATTTTTACTGTCATTGATACAAAATTAGAGAATTTCGTTTCAGAAAACAGTATCCATGACAATAGATGAGGGCCAAAAGCAACACTCAAAAGGGGAAGATTCTGCACTCTTCCGAGTTCTTTAGTTTTTTCTGCTTTGGAGGCTTTAAATAACAGGAAATTATTGTATTTTATGACCTTCAGTTCTCCTGATCTTTATCACTAACAAATCAGATATTTACTGTAAGACAGAAACAAAAACTATGTGTGATGTATTCCCAATTAAATTTGGAAATCGTGACATTTAAGGAAATTGCATTTCATCTCCTTGCCACTGTTTTAAAAGTGCAGATGAAATTTCTCTATTTTATTTTTAGATCAGAAGGCAAGACCTTGAAAATGCGTTTCAAACAAGGTCAGTTTTACATCTAAATATGTAAAATAGCAAAGGCTGATAGTCTTATGACAGCAAAAATGTGGGTTTTCAGGATGAGCCCATAAAATTAGTAAATGCTTGTGTTATCATTTCGAGATAAATCTTATTTTGACCAGCTTGTATATGTGAATTTTAATAGCATCTTTACTTACAGCAGCACCTTTTTTTTGTGTGCAGATTTTCATTCCTTCTCTATAAATAGCATAGAATGGCTATTGTGTTTCAAAGACATTAATAAATCTGACAATTGCTAAATTTTGAGGACCTGCTTGGGAATCTTTAAAACAACCTGAGTATCTAATAATTCATAAAAATTTCCTTCAAATTATAATTACTGGTGTTCATGACCTTCATGTTTTCTTGGTGGCAGTATGAGTAGTAAATACTCGGCCCTTCTCCTCTGCTCATTTTATGTCATGTATATCTGGGCCTCAAAAGGCTATTTTTTTTGCCATCAACAGAACAAAGCTCATGAAGCATATTTTGGTATTTGTTGGACTATTCAGCTTTAAAATTTTACTGAACACATGGCATTTCCAGGACTCCATTTGTGGGTGCTGGTTATGGAAGAGGCTTACTGCTTTTCAGAAAGTGATATGAGTCTCAGCCTGTCCCCTCAAATCAGCAGGGCCAAGTTAAATGCAGCAGCTTTCTTCTTCCTGTGTGATAAGTAGAGGTGGTTAAGAGGAAGATGACAATTATAGCTACCTTATGGACAGATATTTTATTTTAATGCTTTTATTGTGGCCAGATGCCATGGTATAAATAACACAATGAACAAACAACTACAACCGCACTAATGACCTTGTAAGACAGTTTGCAAAATGCAAGGAAATTAAGCTTGCTCTGATACAGTCTTTTTGAGAAACAGCACTTACCTTCCTCCTTAGAGGGAAGGGAGACAGAAAGTGCATTCTTTATAGGCTCCAAGACCCTCGTGGGACGTCAAAAATTATGCATAATGGAGCTGTCAGGAAATTTTCATATTTAGACAAGAAACTGTCATAGTTTGGGCTTTTTGCCAGTTCTTAAAAATCCCATCATTTGGAAGGTGAAAAGTATGTGTTCTTTCCTTCATGTTCAAAGATTTTTCTCCTTCTTGGTCATATTTTAGTTCAACTGGGAAAACAAAAATCCAACATAGGAAGGTCCAACATTTCCAGGTTTTTTTTTCCTGAGATGACACAAATGCAGAACTTATCTACCAAGCTCTGTGACAGACTCAGCAGGAAAAAAAAGTATTATGCACTTTTCTTTTCCAAAATGTTGCAGAAACGCTTGATACTTCCATACTGCTTAAACCTCGCCCACCTAACATGTCTTTAAAGGATAAAGAAATACTGTTTTGCATATTGAGGGCTTGCAGGACTGCTCCAGGCCTCCTTGCAGTCATATTGCTGAAGGTTATTGTTAATTGTCAGTCTGTGAACCTGTTCACGGTTTTCAGAGATGTCTGATGGATGGAACTTTATGTGGCAAGTATGAATAGCAAAGGAACACCTTGCCTTGATGACTCCAGGACAGGATGCTGCCTTATGAAGTTTGAGAAGTCAAGATATTTTCCCTGGGAGGGAGCCTAAAGATAACCTGCCATTATGATTGATTGCATTCACTGAGCATTTCTGCCCTTGTCTCATCACTGCAGAATCCATCCTTGTCTCCATACTTCCACTGGCTGATTTCTTCTACATTTAATGAGATTTGAATCTGTTGCAAATATTTTGAAGCATTCTGAAACAGTCCACATTTAATGAGATTTGAATCTGTTGCAGATATTTTGAAGCATTCTGAAACAGTCTTATCCTCCTTTACACTTTATATTTCACTGTGAGGACAGCAGCGAATGTCCTGCTGTCCAGAGATATAGTAGTTCTGGACTGTGCCAGAAGACAGACTGCGCTCTGTCTCCTCTCTGGAGAAATAAAGGAAAGCCAGTCTAAGCACCAGCCCCTTTCCATTCCAGAGGTTCAAGCTTCAGCCACTACCACCAACTGACAGTTGTTATTTAAAGAGCAGAGATTTGGGATGGACAGTGCATGAACCGCTTCCACCCTCTTAATTTGAATCCTCAATCAATTAGAAGGTAGATGCCGTATCCAGAGTGCAGCAATTGCTGAATAATAATTTAAATGTCATTGTAGGGAGATCTTATTATATTTTCATTGATGGAATCACAGAATCACAGAATAGTTAAGGTTGAGAGGAGGTCATCTGATCCAACCCACTGCTAAAGGAAGGTTTCATGGAGCGGGGTGCCCACTACCATATCCCAGTGTCTTTTGAAGGTAATCAAGGAGGAAAATCCATAAGTTCTCTGGGAAATCTATTCTACAGATTATCTTTGCAAATCATATCTGCCTGTTACTCATTTAGCCTCATAAAAGCTTTTTTTTTTTCTTTCCCCACCCTTTTTTTTTTTTTTTTAAATACAAAAAGAAAGGATGACTGCATGTCACACAATTACCCTACAGAGAAAACTTGGACTTCTTGTCCCGTTGTGATCCTTTTGAGCTTTTCAATCAAGTATTACTAGAATCAGAAAATATGACAAATCTATAGGATTAAACATTACCTAAAGGAAAAGAGGATTAAGGTCAATTTGTTCAATATTTGTTTTGTCTAGGCTATTTACGTCTTTGAATAGGATATATATGTATTTGAACATTTGCTATTTATTTAGATTGCAATTATTCTTGTTTTTTTTTGTTGTTGTTGTTGTTTTTAATACAATGCTGTACCCTGATCTTCTTCTACCTTCTTCTACCTTGCCCAGTTGTTAACCCTCTGTTGATAAGAGTATGATGCTAAAATTATTATTATTATTTTTAATTATTTGCATTTTTATGGATCATTATTAGTATTTATTGTTTTCCCATTATTGATTTGCACCTCATCCATCTTCTTGGCTACTATTTGGGTTCTTCTTCTCATCTCCTCCTCTAGCTGATACCATATCTAGGTATCAACTTTTGCTTAATGACTGAGTTTTCTATGAACAGTTTGTTAGTACCTCTTAGACATAGTCTTGTATCACTTTTCTTTTTTATTTTTATTTTTTATTTTATTATTATTATTATTATTTTTTGTCATGTGAATGTCCCTTAATTGTACATTAATCCCTTAATGTACAAGAACTATATGCAACTGTAGAAAGGTGTGTGATCTGTTGCAGGCTTCTCTGAAGGGATTTATATACAATATGGAGTCATACATATGGTCTGCAGCTGCACGTTCTTGTAGGTTAACACAGTAAAAAGATCTTCTGGAAATAGCTGCCATAAATAGATTGTTGGTAGAAATGAATGAACACACCTACTATTGGTCTGAGAGAAATAACCATTATAATTTGCACTTTCTAGTCTGTTCAACCCCTGGGAGCCAAGGACTTTCTTCTTAAAAGAATTCTGTAACAATTACACCCGGGGGCTGTGTGTATGTCATGACATAAAACACAGTCTGAATTAATTATTTAGTATGGTGCAGCCCACTTTGACTTATAAGCTATAAAAAGCCTTACTGAGAGAGAATTAATTATTGCTGGAAATAACATATAATTACAATGTTGCAGGGAAAAGATAAGAATTAATGTGCCAGGTGTAAGTAGATTAGACCAGCTTGACAGAAATGAGCAACTGAAAAAGAATTTATAGATGAAAGCTTACAGACATTGCACCCGTAGTGACTGGAAAGCATTACCATGTGATGACTGCTCAGTAGCTTATGTGAAATGAGATATTTGGCTTTAGCCTTGTTGCTTGAAGACAAGTCTGCGTGTCACAAATCTGACACCAAAATGGAGCGACTTCAATGTCTCATCAGAGGGAAAAGGAATGAAAAATCTTCCAGGGCTGAATTAAAATTATTTCATTTCTTCACATGATCTCCTTGAGTGAAAGCTGAGGAAACACATTTCACTCTCTGTTTCTGCCATTAACACCTAGGACGGGTGTTTGCCACAAGGGTATTGTGTATGGTTTGCACAGCTTTGCAGTCAGCGTGAGAGAGGTGATCCCAAACTGCTCCATGGAGTCTAGTGAGGAACACCAACACCTTGAGAGAGAATGGAAGAGAATCGTACAGGTGACTTTCTTCTACCCAAGATTACAAACTGACATCACTAAAACATTGTCAGACAACTCAGAACTATACAGAACAAAGATTTTGAAAAAGAACTCTTCTGGAAGAAGGAAGAAAAGTGACCCGATATAAATAGTCTACACAGCGGTATGGGAGAAATGAATAGCTCACCGGAATGGGATAAATATCCCTCTGAGCACACCTGATGGATGTGGAATTGGGCAGAATTGTACATAATGTGTGTTTTTGAATTGTTCAATTATTGGCAAAGAGTCAGGAGACTCTGCACCTGGGTCCATCTCCAGGATGAAATAAAATTGGAGACCTTAATCTTTCCCCAATTTCTTCCCTAGTTTATCCGTAACATTACTTGCTTCTTTTTTTTTTTTTTTTTTTTTCTTTTCTTTTCTTTTCTTTTCTTTTCTTTTCTTTTCTTTTCTTTTCTTTGAGTGTTGTAATATTGTAATACCAGGCACATGGTTAACTCAGCAGCTGATCACAGCTTCAAGTTGCACAGCACTTGCTGCCTTTCTCTGTGTTAGAATTTATGACTGAGAATTCAAGCAGCTTCTCTAAGAAATCATAGATTAGTAGGAAATGCAGTGAAGGTATAGAGTCACTACATCATTTTTTCTATTGCTGATAGATTTTAGACGAAAGTGAATCTTAACCTTATTTTTTTTTAATAGAATCCTGAAAAGTTTTTTTTTTATTTTATTTATTTTGAATTTATATGTTCTTTAAAATACTTACGTCACTTCTGACAGAGTTTTGATTCCTTTACTTCCAAACCGTATATTAGTGAGTGAAATAAAGTAGAATCATTCCTTTTCATTTAAAAAAGTTGTGTAACTTTTATTTTATTTTTTGTCACTATTTAGTTTGTCTGGAATTAAAACTCAGAATTTAAAGCGTGTGGTTTAATAGATTAAAATGTACAGACTTTATTTTTAAATTTTAATGAAAAGACAAGCTGGCCTTGTGGTTTTGATTATAATTCCTTGGAAACAGGGGGCATGTAAATCTGAAATCATTTAATCTTATGCTGATGTGAACTTGTGTGAAGAGGACCTCTGGAGATTTGCTTAGCATTTCTTAATAGTTAAATAACTAAAATGCTAATAATATACAGATCTAATTTTTGGTTGATTGCCTCGCAGAGATTGCTAGGTGCAATGCACTTTATAGCATTAATCGATCCATTGTTTTGATTTCAGCTTTATTGGGCCATGTGTAATTATGATTGATTCTTGTGAGCGCTCAGAATTCACATAATGAAGAGTTTAGTATGGCAATATAATCAATGCAGAATAAAGCTTTGTCAATGTTATTTAAGACTTCGCAATTAAAATCACAAAAATATTTCAGAGAAGTTAGTTTCAATGTCCACATTAATATTCTCCAGTAGCTGTTTTATTGACATTTGTTTTACAAAAGAAAAAGACAAAAAAAAAAGAAAGAAAAGAAAATATGATGTATGCTTGTGCCTTCATTAATTGCTATTCACAGAGAGGTGATTAAGCTAGCTGTGAAGTTTGCAAGATGACTGTCACTTGGTCTCTAGTGGAAAAGCACCTGGTAACAAGAATCTAGGATCCATGGGAAAGATCATATCTGATCTTGTGCTTCTTCAATGATCAAGGCTGTTTGAGATTTGTTAGGTGTCTTAGTTGACTAAGTCACGCTTGGATGTATCTCTGTTTGCATAGTGTATATGGACTGTATAGCCAATATGGCCTGTGGCTAAGGGGTCAGGTCTTGGAATTTCAGTTTCTATGTTATTAGAGGATAACAGTAGTATCTGACACATCTCAGCTTGTGCAATCAATATTTCTCCTAACAGTACTGAAGCACAGTGCAAGAGTCAGTGTGGCACAGGCACAATTAGCTTTACGTACTTTCAAGTGGTTGTTGTATTTGGTGGGCTAGGAGAGTTCTGTAATATGGAAGGAAATCATTCTATGATGCATCAGTGCTGGAAATATGTTGCTTTATTAGTGTAGCTGTAGAATACCTAAAAAACCAACATTTTGGCTCTCCCATTTTAATCTCTCGTTTCACTTGGCTTTGAAGTTTGCATCTATAAATGTCTCATGAAGCAGGACATTTTGTCTGCCCTGTACTTTTCTGTTGAAAAAGTAACAATTAAAAAGAAAAAAAAAAATTGTAGAAAAGGCCCTGTGCTTAAATATATTTCACAGAAATAAGAATGCAGGACAGGAAGGTCTTTTTTGATCATCGGTTCCAGCCCCTGCTGCCACAGGCACAGACACATAATCCCTCCCATAACTTGATCAGGCTTCACTGATTGCAGTTAGTCTCTGAAGTCCTCAGCTCATTGAGGTGAATAGGTCAGCTTCCCGTCTCGTCGCTGTCAATATGTGACAAGACTGTTTTCTGAAAGTTTTCAACATAAAGGAAGGAGAGGAGGAGGGAGGGAAAGAAGACATTTTAAAATAAGAGAGTGATTTTGCAGATTAGCACGGTTCTGGGAAGGAAATGACAGGACAAAACTCAAGCTTTCTCCTATAATCACAACTCCTTTTCACTAATCAAATCAGTAGTATTTAAGATGGATTTTGTAATATGCATTTTGGCAAATCATAGTATATTCTCTTCATAGAAATTATCCCCCCCCCCCCCCCCCCCCCGAAAAAAAAAGGATGAAAAATATTGACTCCTGTAAAAACATATCATTTTGAAACTCTCTAGCAATAATCAAATAGGAAATGGGACTCCTCTTCAAAAGCTAAGAGCTTCAGCTTCAGGAATGGGGTTGTGAGCAGGACTTGGGAAGTCATCCTGCCCCTGTACTCAGCATTGGTGAGGCCTCACCTCGAGTACTGTGTTCAGTTTTGGGCACCTCAGTACAAAAAGGATATGGAGGTACTGGAGCAGGTCCAAAGAAGGGCAACAAGGCTTGTGAAGGGCTTGGAAAATCAGCCCTATGAGGAGAGGCTGAGAGAGCTGGGGCTGTTTAGTCTGGAGAAAAGGAGGCTGAGGAAGAGACCTTATTGCTCTCTTCCAGTATCTGAAAGGTGCTTACAGTGAGAGCGGGGCAGGTCTCTTCTCACTGGTGACAGGTGACAGGATGAGGGGAAATGGCCTCAAGTTGCTCCGGGGTAAGTTTAGGTTGGATATCAGGAAGCACTTCTTTACAGAAAGGGTAGTTAAACACTAGAATAGGATCCCCAGGGAGTTGGTTGAGTCAAGGTCCCTAGATGTCTTTAAGAGCCGTTTGGATGTGGTGCTCAGAGAGTGGTGCTCAGAGGTATGATTTAGCAGAGGGTTGTTAGAGTTAGGGTACTATGGTTAGGCTGTGGTTGGACTTGATGGTCTTTGAGGTCTTTTCCAACCTGAGTAATTCTATGATTCAAAAGTTGACTGAGAAGTGATGTAAGCTCGTACCTATGTCTGGTATTTATATTATAAATAATTGGGCATATTTAAAACGGAGTATTGAATTTAACACTGAGCATTCCAATAAAGCCAGTTTTACCCTGTTCTTATATTTCCCTTGTCATTTGCTTACGTGAACTGTGTGAGACAGGATATTGGGCGGTATGGACTTTGGACTCAACCAAGTGAGACTGTTCTTCTGTTCTTCCCTACTTTCATTAAATTCTGCTAAAAATCTAATCACATTCTCAGTGCACAGTGACATATTCTTATTGACTACTTAATTTGAAATTGCTTCCAACTTTCAGGAAACATTTGTTTCTACTCCTACTCTTTAAAATAAATGAAGATTTTCTGGTGTTTAACTCAGCTTAAGATTAAGAAATCTAAATTTAATTATTTAGCATAGATGTTCGCTGTTACAGTAGGTGTTTATGATCCTATTACAATCAATGAAGAACTAGTCAATACAGACCATAGAGTCTCTTCAGCTCTCTGGTCCTTATAGATTGCATTGATTACATCTCCATTAGCAATAATGGCATCTTATATAAAGATGGCTTGATTCAGTTTCCTAAGCGTAGGTGTCTATACTATTCGAGATGCACTATGCTATCTTATGGCAGCCGACTGCTGCTTCTAAAGGATACAGATCCTCCCCCAGCACATTCTTTGTCAGATGTACCTATCCATTTGCAGGCATCTCAAATGAACTAGGCTGTCTGAAAAAGGCAGTATATACCCATAATTGGGCTGCAGAACACAGGTGGACAACTGGATTTATTATAATAGTGAGAATCTCACCCGAGTTGTATTAGCTATAGGCTGGTATTGCTGCTGATATTGCAGTAGAATTCCTTAATTTATGAAAAACATACCTGTTCTTCTTGAGCACTAAATGAGATCTTAGATTTCATCTTCTAAGTTGAGTGTCTGCAGTTCTGCTATAGCAGAACAGTAATAATGAAGATAACTGCAAAATGAAAACTAAGATGGACTTGGTGCATATGTTGACTTGCTGCTTCATTTAGCTATTTGTTTTTCTCATGTATTATGTTTACCTGAGGCCTTTAACTAACAAGGCAAACAGCTATTCCTACACTTTTATATTTTCCCCAAATAATGGACCCAAAAGACTTGTGAGTAAATAACTTTAGTTTGCACTCATAGCCATAGTAATTTACTTATTTTTCATCGGAAGACCAACTGAAGCACTGTGTTCACAAGGTTGGTATTAAAATATAAATGAAATTACAATACTGGCAACCTTATAATCCGGGAACTGCGAATCTGAAACTTTGGAATCGTATTATAAAATTAAGCATATTATTACTTATCTGTTTCATCCAACATCTGCACTGCACACCTCTGCCACACTTGCAAGCCTTTCTGCAGCTAGAGAAGAGAAACTTAAACACATAGATGCACACAATAAAAAGGAAGGTGAGATTTTCCACAGCTATTTTCTATAGCAATAGAGAACGTAAAGGGAAAAAAAAGACAGTTACAAAGAATATTACATTAAATTTGAAAGTCCTTTGATATCTTTGCTTACCCAGGCCTATCTGAGGATTCTGTATTTATTCCAGTTGAAGCCACTGTTGCTGACTTCAGCTGTCCAGGTGAGGATTTTCTATGCTTAAGCATAACCTGAATATCATACATTTTGTTTCCCAACAGAAATATCTGAAAAAAAAACACCTGTCCTCATGAAACCAAAGAACTTCATGAGAAAACAATGCCTCTAGTGAGGCATTTGTCTCTAGTGTCTAGTGAGACTTTTAGAACAAAATCTGAAGAATTCAAAAATAGATCTGCTTTTGTTTCCAACTACTATTGTAAATAAACGCATTGTATTTGGGAGATCCTAACAGAGACTGAAAAAGCCAGCCCGATGTTTTTAAATGCATCCAAGCACAGAGAATTTTCACTAACAGAAGGGAGAGTTAATAGCTAGAGATATTAATTACATCTTCTAGTATATCATGTTACTGGGAGAGGAAAAAGAATAGAAATCTTCGTAAATAGCAATGGCTTCTCATTCTCAAGATAAGAGTTCAAGGACAAAAACAGCAAATTTAGAATGGTTTAGTTACTTGAAAAGCAGAAAAAATTCACATACAAAAGCTGGAGGGTTTGATGCTCTTGCATCAGACAAGTAGATCTTCTTTCTCTTACAATAATAATAATAATAATAATAATAATAATAATAGTCCCTGACTGCATTTTCAACAAATGGGTGGATCCTTATAATAATCTTCTTCTTGATATTGGATCATTACAATATATCAGAGATCTGCAGGTAGGGGAAAGCTCAGCTATTCCATGATGAAACCGAAGCAGCTGCATTGTAGGGGGCTACTCAGCAGACTCCCTATCATCAACTGTATTTGTGTCAGCTGCTTTCACCAAGAAGCCAGAATTCAGGCAATAGACAGCTAATTTTCCTTGGGACAAATTTGCATTACCTCATGGTAGTCAAAAACTGTGATCTGATGAATGAGGATTTAAAATCCTACCAAAACTTGCATTTATGACTTTAGTAACTTGTATGGACATTCTGATTTTGAGTAGGAGGGCAATTGTTACCTCTTTCTACCCCTTCATGTAGAGGAATTCAACCTTTGTTCCAGATTTACACAATGAACCACCTTTAATTGGCCTAGTCAGGAATAGGTAGCTGGTCATGAAGAACTGGGAAAGAGTTTTTCACATCATATTGTGGCTACACCTTAAGTATCCTAGTCTGCTCTACTGCCAAGTAGGGGACAGATTTTTGACTGTAACTCTGACCATCCTTATTTTCTAGATGAAATGTCCATTCCCACTAAGCTCTTAATCTCAATGTGGGTATGACCAGTTTAGCAGTGTACTTGTAAAGAAGTGACAGCGGTATAGACAGGAGGATTTGATGTCTTCATCAATGGTAGACATAAAATTTCAGGCAACTGCTGATCAATGTGGGTTTGTGACAGCAAATGCATGAAGGGGGATATAGAACTAATGGCTGCAAACTCTCTCCCATGCTTAGAAGCACAGGCCAGAAAGTATTCAAAGACAAGTTCTTCGATAGAAAATGAGGCATGGTCAGAACAAATAAGAAATTAGAGCAGCCACTCCTTTCAGAAACTACAGTATATTCATTCATTTTTTAAAAAAATTAGTTCAGAAACACAGGCATGCCATATAATGTTCCAAAATGGGCCTATCCTAAAAAACATTAGAGACAACATTGAAATAAATTAAAACCTTCTTAACTAGCTGTAGCCCCAGAGATATTCTTCCTAAGAGGTAGCTGAAGAAGGGGATCACTCTGATTCCCTTGTATTTGTGAACTGGAATGTCACTGTCTCCTATTTGCAGGAGGAGTTCACATGTCCCCTTTCCAAGCAGGTCAGATCCCAGTAAAAGGTCAATTGTGAGGTGGGAAACAGCCCTTGCTTTCTCCCTGTAGGATCTCGTCTCCACTACTGAACTGAGACTGCACCACTTCTTCTGAGATTCCTAATTGAAATTTGTGTGGAGTCACTATAGTTCTATGGCATGAATTCTTTCAGAAACGGAATATAATCAATTCAAACAGGATCATCTGTGTTGAGTTTATGCTGCAGAATGTTCATAAGCTTGTTCTTCTGAATAGGTTACAACTGTACATGGCAACATGAAATCATTTGTGCAGAATAGGAAGGAAGGAACAGTTAAGTAATTTGCTAGTGGTTATAAATAAAAATCTGTAGACAATAACACAAACTAGGAAGAGTTGAGTCTTTAATTAGTGAGTTACACATGCTTTCCTTGCCTGTATTTCTGGCTGACCTGGTTTTCAACTGAGTGCTTCAGCATTTGGCTTAAACATGCTGTGAATTTTGCACAAGTGGATATGTATGAACCACAGAGAGGAGTGCTGCATGCACACTACTAAGATTTCACCAAAACAGATGAGCCATGTGGTATCTGACAAGTTTGTCCCACTGTGACAGTGTCTTTTTGCTATACACTTAAGTGTGAGATCACTTTGTGTTGAAGCAATTCCAAAAAACAATACACTGTGGTGTGATAATGACAGGAGAAAATAGACAAGGGGGTGGAGAAGGCACATTCACTCTTCAGACTGGAGAGGCTTCCTTTAAAGTGTGCTACTGTTGGGTAAAGAGACAAACTTGCAGTGATGTGTCTGTCAGTACAGCTTAGAGTGAAGTAGCAAGGTAGAAATTGCACGAAAGTCTGTTTCTCTTGCCTTCAAGGTAGGCTGTAGAAGGGAAAGCATGCAGAGAAAGAGCTGCAGTTCATAGTCATGATTTGGCATCTATTCACAGCCTATTTTTATCTATTTAAAATTCATTTCAGTACAAATGTATGAAGGATATCTCTTTCTCTCTTGCTGCTGCAGCAGTTCATTTAAGAGGACAAAAAACAAAATAAAACAAAACAAAACATAAAACCCACGTAAATAAATTATGTTCTCTATCTATTTTAAATGCCGGGTGTTTCATTTCCTCTCCTTTGTGCATGCATACATCTCAACCACTTTTAAATTATAATTCTTATTAAGAAAAAAAAAATAATAGAGGAAATCAGCCTCTAATCTTGGACTATATCTCTGTTAACAACTTGCCTCTTTCAGTTCTGTCTTCATCCCAGCCATTCTCCCCACCTGCCCCCATCATTGCCAGTAATCTACACGCTATTTTGAATTCCTGTGTGCTTAGTAGGCTTGATCTTGTAAAACTGCAAATTGCAGCCCCTCACGGGTTACCGTCAAAATATTAAGATGTGAAGCTTTACATGTTAAGGTAGCTCTTTCTGGTTTATGGGCTGAAATCTAAGCTGTTGCCCCAAAAGAACCAATTTCTGACTGTATAAATTAGGACATTGGTGGCTAAGGATTTGCTTACTGTGTTTTCCCACAGTTCTTGCTGGAGGAGCAGCTTCCAGACAGAGTAAGCACATTTATGTGAGGGACTACAGACTGTGTTGATTCTTATTTAGTCAGATATTGTTTTGAAAGAGGAAACTGTCTCTCACTTTTGCTTGTCAATGTCTTGTAATTTGGACTTTGGAGCAGCTTTAGGAATTTTGGATTTGGTAAGAGCCCAGTAGAAATTCATTACGGTAATGATAAATGAAAGAATATTATTTTGAATTCTTATTGCTATTATGAATGACACATCATAAATAGTATTAAAGCATCTATAATGAAAATTGTGGACTTTTAGTATAATTTAATGCTTGTGGCAAATATAAAATGTTGATGTTTTTCTTGTAATTTTACAGTGATTTATTTATTTATTTAGTTAGTTATTGAGGGGAAGTGAAGGAATTTCACAATAAGCTAATTTTACAGACTTCTCCATTCTTTGTAGTGATAAAAAAAAAAAAAAAAAAAAAAAAAAAAAAAAAAAAAACGGAGAAGAAAATGAAATCTAAGTAATAGTGAATCTAACTTATCTAAGAATAAATTTTAAACAGCAGATATGAGTTGACTTGACTTGTGACCAATGCCTACATGATATTATGATTCAATACATTCCCTTTTCTGACCTGATCTCATTCTTTTCTTGAATGACTTCTCACTATGGGATTCTTGGCAAAAGTATAATCTCCTGGTTCGGTGAGCTGCTGTGAGGAAGGTGTTCCTTTGCATTTCTGCACCAACTGGATATTCAGCTGACAGCAACAGAGTAATGCCAAACTGCTAGAAATTGGCAAAAGTTATGGTATTCAAAACCTTTTCAAACCAACCAAATACTTCTAGGAGAATCTGGGAGCCTAGCTAGAAGCTAGAAGCTTCTTGGGTTAAGTCATAATATTTTCTGGGTTAGAGCCCAAATACACAGGAGTTGCTAGTATCTCTGATGCTTAGGGTACATGGTTGCCTTATGAAATGAGTAAATTGGGGGTGGAGACAAGGGGAAAGAATGTTACCTGAAATCTAATATATTGTCTGTCCAAGAAATAGGTGCAGCTGCACTTATAGTTGTAACAAGTAATAGTTCACAGAATTGCAACATCATTGAAGTTGGAAGGGATCTCTTGAGAGCATGTAGTCATATCTACTTATTTGAGAGTTAGTTGCAATATTTCAGGGTGAGGCAAATGGAGGAAATCTACTAGGGATCATTCATTTGGATCCCCTCATGTGATTTTTGTGAGCCTGCCCTTCAAATTTTGAGAAATAGAAATGTATGTTCCTTCCTTCAGTGTGCTAGCATGCAGGTCAAATAACTGTAAAATACAGCGGTCATGTTTCTTGATTGCTATGTAGACATATGTTAAGAAGCTTTAGGGTTCAGTGAACCCTAACTGGATGGAGAATCCAACTGCAGAAAGTTAATTTAAAATGTGGTCGAGTTTCTGCCTCAAAATAAAAAGCAATTCTTTTATCAATTTATCATAATATTTATATAGCCTCTAATACTATAGCAGTTGATTACTTCACAGTCTTTGAAGAAATTTTGCCCACAACAACTTTGTAAGGAGGGAAAACATTATTATTTCACTTTTAGATAGGTTAGCTGGACAAAGTGCAAGCTATGTTTTTTGAGGAAGTTAGACACATAAAAAAAGAGAACAAGTGCCAAGCTGAATATTCAAAAGCAGCAACCTAATAATGAAAATCCCATTAGGAGCCTATTGCCATTATTAAATGCCTAAATACCTCTAAAATTCTGTCCTGTAGCCATTGTGCCATATGCCAATATACTACAAGCAGTAATATATTCATTTTTAGAAGGCAGATTTTTCTTAATTGACCTGATGCTTTCAGTACAAAATTGAAACAAACTAGTTTATCTGTTTTTAACTCCCTCGCTACCCTCTTTCTGAACACTTTAAATGTCACTATTTCCACTGCAACTGAAGGTGTACTGAATAGCATGTCCTGCACTGAAATACGATAATCTCTCTTCAATGTTTGGCAACTAGTATCTATTAATTAAGAATCCATCATTTGTACTCTGTAATTATATTTATTAAACCCTAACTCATATCCTAACTATAATTAGTTCCTGCTAATTAATTTTATCAAATCCCTCTAGATTCATATCTTAAGTAAATATTGAGTAGCCCTACACTAATTATTTCAATCAACGTGGAGTGCATTTCAAATGACTGTGAATAGTTCCTATTAATTAAATTTAATATAAAATAAATGTTCTGTATACATAAAAAAAATTGTAAATGTTAAGATTTTACAATAAACAAGAATAAAAATTGGTGTAACATGAAATAGTCATTTACATATTAGACTGGGTTAAATTAGGCAGGTCTATCTAAGTCAAAATTTCCACTGAAGTGGACAGAAATACAGTAGAGACTTTGTTTTATTTTATAATACACATGTATATGACAAATACATGTAAAAATGATGAAATAGTATAATGATGTACGCTGAAAATATTTTCCATATCCCTTGCAGTAAAGATAGGACATAATAGTGGAATAAATTGTGCGAAGTACAAAGCTTTTAGTTGAATAAATGTGATGACGTTTGATTACCTATTTCGGAGTCCTAGGTAATGCTAGCACTATGAAACAGGTTGTTCAGAGAAGCTGTGAATGTCCCATACCTGGAATTGTTCACGTCCATTTGGATGGGGCTTTGAGCAACCAGACCTGATGGAAGATATCTCTGTCTATAGCAGAAGGCTTGGAACTAGATGATCTTAAGGTCCCTTCCAATCCAAAACATTCTGTGATTCAATAATTCTGAGTTTAAAAAGCAAAAGGTGCCGAAAATGGCTGAAGCTAAAGAGGCAACCAGAATTTAGGATTCAGTTCATAGACATTCAGAATGCAGTGGGGTATCCTTGACTTTTATCTGGAGGTTTGGGTGTATCTCCCATTTCTGAAGGTGCCTCAATTCTCCCAAGGTAGCTAAACTGTCTATTCACCCAGGCTGTTTCATCCTGTCAAAAGTTTCTAGTGAAATCTAGGCAGCAACTCAAGATATTTACTGGAGTTAAAACTCTAAAAATCTTTTGTCAGTGCTTTAATCCAGGCAAGTACTCCAGGTTAGTCAACCCAAGTGAAAGATGCAGTGTCACACTGAAATATGTCATATCTCTACATTTATACGAGAGGGTTAGAAAATTTCTGAACTATTCCAGATAGTTAATATATATTATATATATAGTTAAATTTCTGAACTATTACAAATAGTTAATAGTTCTGAACTATTCCAGATAGAACTATAACAGAAGATTCTCTTCTGTTCCAGAAAGAGACAGGTAAAGTGGGATTAATCTCACCTAATTTTAGAAGTCCATGCTTCACTTTGTCTAAATTAAATGCACTTTAATCTGCTTATTTCAGACAATGACAACGAAACAGAAAAAATCACGTCCTAGAAGTGCTTATTTCTTTCTGCTGTCTCTAAATGGAGTAGGGAGTCAAGCTCAGATACAAACATTTCTAATGTAGGTTTCTGCCTTTGATAAAATTTCTCCTGTCTATTAAGGCTGTGATGGCTTTGAGCGATGTTGAGAAAAATAAAAATGGGTATAACTTGGTTTGTTTTTTTTTTTTGCCTTTGTTTTCATCTTCCAGTTTGGCTTCCTGGAAGTACAGCTTTCATAAAATATAGTGACTGGGGAGAAGAGTCTGTATTATTTTTGAAGGATGACAGTTTGCTGCCATGAGTTGTTACAGAAGTTGTAGCATTCCGTGACAAAGGGAAAACAGATTTCAACTAGGAGATGCAATGGGTTAGTCTTGATTTCAACTAGTGTAACACAGGTCAAGTGTATAAAGAAGCTTTCCATCTGTGAATATTTGATTTTAATTAACAAAGGATACAAACTATCAGAAACTAAATCCCAATCCAAGCAGAAATATGTGAGGATATGATTTGGATATATTACACTACTTCATTTTAATCTGTCACTTCGTAATTTACAGTATCACCTCCTAATTGACAGCATCACAGTCATTTTGCTGTAGAGATCATGACAGCACAGAACAGTTTTTTGAGTTTTCAGAGAACCTTAAAAATGGGTTTCAATTTTTTTGTTGTTATTTATCTCTTATTTAAACATGTAAACATGCACACATAAACAAGGTCTAGTTTGTATCACTGCATTTTTGTATCAATGGTTTATTTTTCCTCTGCCATTTGATACTGTTTTACTGATCCAAAATTGCTCCTGGGAAAACTTTACAGATTTATAAGACAGAGAGACCATTAGTTCAATTCTTCTGATGACGTATATTTTCACAGACTTTAAGTTTCCTGTGGCTGCTTCTGTTTTGAGCTCAGTAACATGTGCTTGTATAAAATATTTATTTTCCAGAAAGATATGAAATCTTATTTTTGAGAGTATCAACAGATGGTAAGTCCACCTCCTCTCTCAATAGTTCTTTTTCCAGTGGTTTATCATTCATGCCATATGCTTAAAATTGATACCACATTTCCCATCTGAGTTTGTCTGACTTCAATAAAGCCACATTCATTTCCTTGCCAGCCAGTTGCTTATCATGGGTCATTCGGGGAGAATCCTTATTGTTCTTCAAATTTGAAGATGTGGGATGTAACGGATTGACTTTCATCCAGAATGCAAGCACTGGTCAGCTTGGTATAAGTGAGCAATTCTAGATTTTATTGGTTTCAACTTTATTGGCTGTTTTAATCAATTGGTATTTGCTTTTGAATCTTTTAACTCTTCAGTTAATTTCATCTGCCAAATGTTCATATCATATATGTTGCTCTTGCTTCATTCATCTGCCTCATATAATAGAATCACAGAGTCTTTAAGGTTGGAAAAGACCTCTATGATCATCTAGTCCAAATGTCCATCTACCACCAAGACTGCCCACTAAACCATAACCCTAAGTAGGGACATGTACAGGTCTGTCTCTTCTCCCCCTCTCTCTTGTTTCAATCTACCTGTACAGCTCGTATCTTCATTTCTTTCTGTGTGCAGTGGAAAAAAAAATGCTTTGAAAAAGTGCCTGAGAAATACTGACCTTTACTCACCCATCTTACCTCTACCTTTCCTGAACATCTGCTTTGTTTTTCTTTTTTTTTTTTTTTTTTTCCTTTTTTTTTTTGTACTATCTTTCCTCCTCTGCATTTACATGCAAATTCTCTGGAATTATTTATTTTAGTTCGTCATAGGACAGTTTGGTATATTTGTGGACACCAGGAAAAGAAAAAGAAAAAAGAAACAAATTAAGAACTTTAGACATAATCGTTTTACTTTGTTAACAAGTATTAGCAAAAGCTCAGTTTCTAAGAAGAAAATATTAATTTTTCTTAATGTTTGGTCAAAACCCTTAGGATTTCTTTAGACAGTTGGTCCTTTTTCTTTCCCTGATGTTCAGTCTGGGAGCTCATCCAAAAGTTACTGTCCTGAAGAAGAGGAGGTGGAGGAGGAAGATTGTGATCTGTATGAAAGGAAGTGTGAAAAAATGACAGCAGCCTTGCTGGCAAAGCTTCTGGTGACCAGTTCTTTCTCACCCAGAAATGTTTCAGCTTTTTCACAGTCATTTTTTGATGAGTTCTCTGATATGAGCACATACGGAAATCTTTTCTTCCTTACTAGCCATTTCTGACACATAGCTGGCAATGATGTCCACTGACTGCAGTACTGTTTAAGGGCGGTCTAACCTTGTAGGAAGTAGGAAAGGAAGTAAACCCATTTTGGAAGCACAAGCAGACAAAATGTTGATTCCATTTTCTAAAATAGTTCTTTATTATGCCTATAATGGTGGCAGATGATTTTGTTACAGTAGTGTTATCATCCACTTTGAACGGCTGGGGTCTACTTTGCTTTTTCCATGTCACATTGTCTTCTCTTCACCAAAGACAACCTGGCCCCATCAAGACTAGTTGTCAGCCTGAAAGAAGCACTACAATTGTTCAGCTGTTACAAAGTAATGTACTATTTTTCTTCTCTTATTGATCCACTATCTTTCTCTCCATAATCAAATTATGAAGTAACGGCTTTATTCATTACAAAATTATTTTAACATACAGCAAATAGCAGAAATGTCACTGGTGAACTAGGATAGCCAATTGATCTTGGAAACTGTTGAATATAAGTTCACGAGTGCAACAAATGTACTGGAATTCCCTGTGGCCTGATATGCTTTAGAAATGTCCCAGAATCATTTTGTATTTTACTGCAAACATCAAATTGTCTACAGCTTGAGAAATGGGTGGGCTGTACTGAAGATAAGTGCAGAAAAGTGATGGATTTGCATAGTCAGTATTTGCATATTTCCAAGGAAAACGATACGTATGCAATTCAGGAATAATGTAAAAGCACTTTTTTTTTTGCGTGTGCTCATAAGTAATGTTTTCACGTTGGCTCCTCCACCTAAATGCAAATGTGGGTTTGGATGAATCTGTTGCAGGAGCCTCTGAAACTTTTGTGGACTATATTCTTTCCTTTCTTTCTTTAAGCAAAAATAGATTATGCTGATAACACCAGGAACTATTCTGAAGCCTGAAGAAGTCTCTGCTTGCTGATGGCTAAAATGAAAATTGCACAGGAAAAGCTTGATGTTCATAGAGTTGTTTTGTTTTGTCTTTCTGTTTTATTTATTTATTTATTTATTTATTTTGCGCTACATTTCAAATAGGATTTCATCAGCAAATTTCTGTTTGAACCGATATTATATTACTGCACTTTGAGTATTGTCTGTTACTCCTCTCTTTTTCTCAAAATAAGAAAAATATAAAAGATTAGTTAACACACGGCACAGCAGCTCTGACTAATATTTTTATTTTGCTGCTTACATCTTCATTATGAGTGCTGTTCAGAGTCTTTCTTTATCAGTTGCTTCGGCTATCTGATGCATTGCAGCCCTTTTTGTAGCAGCTGCCCATGTCACACCATTCCCCACCTCCTTCTGTATTCTTTTAAATTATAATTGAGCTGCAAAGAAAAAAGGGATCTGCGGAGCATTTCCTGACCATCAGTGAGCATCTTTGTGACCTAGTGCTCATAGTCTTGTTTGTGTCCTTAACCTTCCTGATGCTCTGCTCATGGTAGGCTGCATGTGACGCAGATGTTTCTGTTGTACTATTACATGGTTATTTTCAACCTGTTTCCCAGAACAGATGTTCCCATGTGTGTTCCTTCCTTTCTCTGCTGACACACTCTCTCTACAAACAGCAGCATACATTTCTACAATCCTGATTTGTGGAGAGAATGAAAATCAATACCAATGACAGTACTTTCCAGTTTGCTCTGTAATGGGAGGCATGTGAGCCTGGTCTCCTTTCAGCCTCCTTTCACCACTAGCAAGATGTTTCAGCTCTTGATTTGTCTGTTTGTAACTCATTTTCTTCATTGTCTGGGTCAGTATCTGCGAGTGCCATGTATTTTGTAACATAGAAAGCTATCTCCTTCAAAGTGCTGTCTACTGGTTATTCCTTCGTTCTAACCACAACTGGCAATGTAAATTCAGCAGTATGTATCCTGGGATTTACTCTAAAGGGAGAAGCTGCACAATAATAAAATCTCATCTGCTGCCATCTGTCTCCAGCATATTTCTTTACAGTCCAAGTACATTATATTTAAGACCAAATGCTTCAGTGTTGGCAGCGCTGGCCAGTTACGGTAACAAATCCCCCATGAGTTGAAATTCAGACAGAAGATGACATATGGAAAAAATACATCAGGGACAGCAAGGGCTGGAGTTTTATTTCTAACATGCTGGAAGTGTCTAAGACTCCTAATGTGGTTGCCGGTTAATAGCAACACTGATATATTTTGTACGTTGCTTAGTTCTGCAGCATTACAACTAAGAACACAGTGGGGAAAATAAAAAGAAGATAGGAAAAGTAAACTGAACCTCACAGTAGATTGGGTTCCAGTTCCTCCTGAGAACAATTAATTAGGAGTGGACTTGGAAAAATTGATTTACTTTCACTGAAGAGAAATTGAGGACATTAGTTTTTAAATCAAGCTTGTTGTTACTGAAATGGTGACAGTGAACAACGTATCATTTAGAAATGACATGACTGTACCTTCCATCTTGCTCATTCATTTGGAAGTCATTGCTTTCCTTTGCTTGGATATACTGCATGCTAATACACAAAAAGCCTTTGAAACTAGAGATTGGTCAGTTTTAGGTCATGCAACTTCTGAGCATGTAGGAACATTCATCCTCACAATGCTGCTGAGAGGAGTGAATTAAATTAGAAACTCAACACATATAAATGACTGAATTAATCAATGTTCTCATTATTTGGGCATTGTTCTCCAAGAGGAAAAGTCCTGCTTCTAGTACTAAAAGCATTTTATTCAACAACCAAACTGATTGTTGGTATAAACAAATGAAGCATAGCAAATCAACAGGACCTTTTAGTAATAAATAAGGAATTTGGTCCTATGATATAGAAATACACTGGGGAGAAAAAAAAGAGGCTGGTAACACTGCTAATACAGATATATATCTAACAGAGGTAATAGGTAAACTTTAAAAATACCCTGAGACAATTCTTTCTCTGATGCCCCAAAAGATCTGCTGCCCCTCTGACAGGAATTCAGGAATTTGTCAATTTGATGACAAGAGGAAGTGACCTGCTTTGACAGTTAGTTATCAAAAGTAAACTAAGATAAATCACACCTATATTATCATCATTCTGTCTGGAATTTCATTTGGGTGGCAAACTTTACCAAATGGGCCAAAAATTCAAAGTTGTCAGACTAGATGTGTTTCTTCTCTTTTAACTTAAACTGTCTAAAAGTCGGGTGTCTAGGCTAGTCTCCTAGACAGTCAAATGAGAAAGTTGTCTGGAGGGAGCATTTTTCTACATCACAGTTAGGTAGCAGAGTTATCCTTTGGAGATGCAATTATGCGCACTAAAGATGTAGACTACAGAGGCAGGGTCTTAACTAAGAAGAGTAAATTCAAGTAGCCAAAAATAACTGAGATGAATTTTCCCCTGTGTAGTTTCACAATCAGCACCTGCTGAGGTGATTTCTGTGGTGGTCAAATGATATGGCAAGACATTTTAGAGTCTATTTGAGAACTAGCAGGAGCTCACTGAGAGTGTATAAGGAGGCTATACAACCATACTGAAGTTCTTATGGGTACAGAGACCTATTGCAAAGATTGTTTTCTAGGAACTTGACAGATTTACTGGATTTTGACAGCAGGTGCCCCTGTCCAATTGGAAGGGAACAAGAAGAAAAGAGTATTCTGCTATCTGCAGATTAAAGGGAGATTGTTCAGCTACTCTTATTTTCTCTGCTGCAAGATACTGGCACACCTTGCAGAGAATTTAGATACTGCTCCATTAGTCTGTACAGGGTAGATCCTGTCAAAAAAGAGCTTTGAGGCTGTGCATGGTGGTGTTTATGCCCAGTGGCTGTTGGATTTTAAGTAGGGGTATAAACTTCTAAACCCTTGAGAAGAGGGCAGGAAGCCAGACAAACGTTATCATAGTTTTATGTATGACCACACTGTGTTACACGGCAATAGCTAAGTCCTTTCAGTTTGTGTGTTTAGATCAAGAACACAGACAATTTTCACACATAAAGTTTAAAATCTTCTCATATGATTTTGGAAGTGTTTACATGCCTCTTTCTTTTCTCTACACTTAGGCGTCCCGCATCTTTTGAGATGACCTGTACTGTGTCAGCCATTAACAGTGGGCTGGCAGATATCACACAGGACTTCTGGAAACCTTAGGACCTTTTGGTGTGCCAAATGGAAGCTGTGAGTAGCACTACAGCATCTCACATGGCTGTGGACACCCATCTGTGAGCAACTGAATTGACCTCTTAGCAGCTAAATAGATCTCTAATGTTCTGCAGCTAACTCAATGGCTATTATTCCCAGTCAAGAATAACATCTGCAAGCAATTGAGGCTCTTATTGTGGTAGAAGGCCTATAAATTGATGTGGCCTCTTTTTGTACAAGTAGAAATACTGTTCTGTTGAAAGGTGCTAATAGCTTCTTGCTAGTGGGTCTCAGATCTACAGACAATTGCAGACTTTGCTAAAGGCTGTTGGTGTGCCAAGTATTCTGTTTCAGATGTAACCCTAGTGCTATACAACCCCATTGCACAGTAAAACCCAGCTGGAGGCAGCAGAAGTAATCCAGTGCAATAAACTCTGTCAGACAGCGTGACAGCCAAACCTGACTTGGGATGATAATGTGCAGCCTTTCCTTGGTTCTAAACACAGAGGTTGAGATAATGGATCCATACGCATTTTAGACGGGAAAACAAGGAGAAGGAAATTAAAGCTTCACTTTATGCCAGTGTATCTGCAGTCTTTGACTACAGATGATGTGACCAATCTTTTTTGCCTTTTGGGCTTCCCATACTAGCAGTGAAGCACCTTCTCATGGTGATGAATATGATCTGGCAATCCTGCTTGGTCACAGAGCTTAATTCCAGTATAGGCGTACGATAACTGCTCAGTTCACTGTATTTGAGATGGAAAACCAATGCTGCTTTGCATATTTCCTTGTGAAAGAAACAGCTGAGATATTGATTAACTCACCTGTCTTGTATGAATTAGGATTTCTTCCAAGTCCCTTTTAGACAATGCAGTGTCTTGTGTTAATTGTCTTAATTGTCTTAATTGTCTTAATCTTACAGAAAGAACTTTGAAAAGCTGAGCTAGGAGTGCAAAAGGGAACAGTGTAAATGGAAGAATTTGTGGATTCCTTGTCCCAGAAAATGTGACTAGAAAATGATTTGACAAGCCCTGATCAAAGAGTGTTAAATTTTTGTATGGGATTTACCAGGCAGAAATATGTCTACATTTGGAATAAGCAGAGGGCTTTTAGTATCCATTGTGCCAACTACATATTCACTGCACTGATGATCTTGCAGATATTATAAATCTGACATGTTCTAAAGACATCAGATTTGCTGAATATTAGGAGCAGAATACTGTATATCAGAGGTCAAAGGCTTCCTACCTGCATATGTTCTGTAAATTTACAGCATGCATGCACAAGACAGGCCATGAATTTTGCACATTCCTGGAGCTGATGCTCCAACCAAGCTGCCAGATGTCAGGAAATCCTGGAGGAAATTTAGTCCAATATCCTCAAATTCCTGCTGTACAAAATTTAGAGAGAAAAAAGAAAAGGAAATACTGAAGGACTTGAAATATGCTGACTCCAAGTAATAATCTGTTCTTCATTTGCCTGTGGATACACCTTGTTCTACTTCAGCTTTCATGCCAGAGAAACAATTTAGGTACCACCTAAGTGACCAAAAAGGTTTGGTTACAATAATTGTGAGCTGGGATCTTTGCCCAGCATAATCACAATAACATTTTCATATTAATCTGGCCAGGGACTACCTTAATCTGATTATAAAGTGTGAGATATTTTGAAATAGCAGTTAGAAAATCCTTGTTAGAATCACAGAACATTAAAGTTGGTAAAGACCACCAAGATCATCTAGTCCAAATGTGAATATAGTAATATAAATATAACTGTTGCATTGCTTGAATCATAGATTCCTCTTATCCACCCTCTGAAAGGGCAAGACAAGTCTCACTCTTTTCATACACTGGACTCACAGTGGCTCTTTATAATCAGATTTTCAGTTCATCACCCAGAATGTCAGATGTACCCACAGGACCTGCTCTCCCCTCCTGGAGCCCAGTCCTGATGAGAACTGCATGATTCTGTCTCCTGCATTGTCAGAGATCCTTCTGATGGTCTTTCTGTGGCTGCTATCATCTCGTTGCCACATCTATAACTGTTAGGAACACAGCACAGAGTCAGCAACACGGGGCACAGTCAAAACAGGAACAGCAGAATCAGAAATAGTGATGGCAGCAGCTGCTGTGGTGACAGCAGGAGCAGCCTCATTGACAGCAGCAGAGAAAGGAAGCTGTCTGCTGAACCTACAGGTGTGAGATTTAAATGTTTGCCTGCCTGATTTATAATGGGTCAATCTACAGAGGCTAAACCATTTACACTTCGGAATGTACTGCAAGTGTTAAGGGGCAAAAACCCTAGTGAGCATCTCATGATTAGAATATCAGTATTCTCCAAACACTTTTTAGCACTGGTTTTCTGTATGCAAAGTATATATTTGCATTTTGGGTCATGGAAGCAGCTTAATATTATCTGCCAGGTTTAAATAGCAAGTTGGTCTTAGCAGGTAAGAGAAACACTGCAATTTATGTCCACTCTTATGGTTTCTAAAAACCAAAGAAGCAAAATAAACTCGTATTTTCAGTCATATTTTTGTAGCAAAAACACAGTCAGAAAACACAAATGGTTCAATTCTGCAAGCTGCTGGGTATTCTCAGTCGTACTTCATAACAAACTAGCCTTGCATTTTACTGGCTTATGCTCCAGAAAAACAGATCAACATGCAAATAAGCAAATATTTTTCTCCAGAAGTCCCTCCTGCCTGTGTGAGTGAATCTTGTCTTCTCATATCTCCTCCTTTTGAAGGTTGGCCCCAGTGGTCCTTTTTGATGTGTCCAGTTTTGCATCCTTGCCTTCCACTGACATTAATGAGGGTTATAGATATGCTGTGGAAGGTGAACAGCCTTCCAAATGTCAGAGAGCATGCTGCTGTTCAGCACTGCCCTTTAACCTAAACAGCAGACGGCAAAGTGCTGTCAAGTAAAGGGACAATTCCAAGTGATTCCAATGCTAGAAAGCCCTGGGGCTTTTACAGGGACTGTAAATGTGATTGCCAGATTTAGGAACATTCATTCCTCAGGGTCAGCTGCATATGCTCCACCACAGAGGAGAAAGTTTCTTACAGTAAAAGCAAATTCTTCTTTCCTCCTTTCTGTTCCTCTGGGAGTGAGTTCCTCTCCAACATAGTATATGGGCAAATTTCACCTAGTACTTTGTTCATTGTTAAATGGCGATGTAGTCCTGAAGGAAATTAAAGATCCCCAGCAATTAGACTTGTGGAGAACAACTGTTTCAACTCAGCGGAGCGCTGCAGCCCAAAGAGCATCAGTAATTCTGGAGTACAAGTAGGCACAGTCCAAGGACTGCACAGAAGTCAGCAAGACTGGATTATAGGTTGATTTTCATACTCAGAAGGAAAGGCCTCAATCTGTTGATGAAAAATACTTTCCTAGGGCTATTGGATGTTTGAGAGCATCCACAACTTTCACACAAAGCTGATAACAGGATTAAGTAGCCTGATGCTTGTTTGATATGGCAGCTGGAGAACCATGAAGATACCAAGTGGCCATAAAAGGCTGTGTGTACAAGTTACTAATTTGAAACCCTGTTCTATATGGCCAATAATCTGAGTGATTTATCTTATCAAGTGCATTGACCAGATTTTAACTGACTGTAAAGTAAGTTTAAATGCATAGTATGTTTAAAATACACATGAATTAAGATGACTAAATCTAGAGTTTACATCTTGATTTATTTGCCCAAACACTAGTACCTATTGCCATAGAATCATAGAATTGGTTTGAGTTGGAAGGGACTTAAAGATCACCTACTCCAAATCCACTGCCATGAACAGGGACACCTACAGTTTGATCAGAGCTCATTCATCCTGACCTTGAACATCTCCATGGACAGGGCATCCACCACCTCTCTGGGCAATCTGTTCCAGGGCCTCACCACCCTTACTGTAAAAAACTTTTTCCTTATATCCAATCTCATCTCTCCACTTTTAGTTTGAAACCATTTCCTCTTGTCCTATGTAGGGGATGCTTCTTGGTAGACTCTAATATCCTGTGGAAAAGGTCATGGGAATTTGTAAGCCCTCTGCCAGAAGTATATCCTGTTTCACAAACAGCTCCACTTATCACAAACAGTTCTTTGGTATCACAAACAGTTCCAGTTGTAAATATCCAATTTACAAATGTGAGTCAAGCTGCAGGTATTTTAAATTGGAGTGGAATCTTTTTCCAGATGTCTTCATGTTTAAAGGGGATGTTGAAAATGGAAGAGGCTGCAGAAAAAAACTGATTTTGAGTTAGAGAAAATGAAAATGAAAATCTTTCTTCATTCTACTTAATTTATCAGAATGATGAACAAAATGAGAAATATTGATGAGAAATATTTTATAGAAATATTTTCAATAGATGGAAAATAACAAGTACTTTGAAACAACAGAAAAGCAGAAGATGAGTAAAAATGTGGAAGCAAAGAATTGAAAATTTCAGGTTAGACATTAGATAAACCTTAATCTTAACTACTGGGAAAATTATTGAGGGAATTGGTGAAGCCTATGTCTCTTGAAGTCCTCAGATTAGGACAATATGTTCTCCCTGAAGTAGGGAGCATAGTAGCTTTTGCTGAGAGGACATTATTGAGCTCAGAGCAAGGGGTAGATGGGTGAAGTCTGATGGCAGGTGATAGGCCAGAGAAGAGACTGTCTGTTGATCCCATCTGGCATCAGAAATGAATTTTCATCATTTCTGATGCCAGAAATTTCCTGATCATTCATCAGAAACAGAATTTGTGAAATGAATTCAGTTACTATTTATGAACTTTTTTTTTAACTGTAAAATGATAAATAGGATTGACTGGGATGTTCACTGTATCATTTCCCTCCTCCCTCTCTACATTAATCATCTATTAGGAAATTGCAAAATTCTAGAAGGTATTTGTTGTTAGCAGATATTTGTATAGTACACAATCACATCTGCATTTGTTAACCTTCTTCAAATCCTTTTCGTTGCCTTTTGTACATTTTTCTTTGTTTAGTCATCTGTTACACATTATCAAAGTCAGAGTTCAGGCTCTGTGGAAAGATAATGCCTTTATGTGAGTTCTTTCTGTCTAATACAGTGGGGCATCGATTTTTTTTAGATGAATTTTCTTTCATTAATAATAGTAATCCAATTCTTTTCTTTCAAACAAAGTAATTCTTCAGCAAACTGGGGAGTGAGGATGAACATTATTCACAAACAATTGATTGATGATGAAATCCTCTCTGTGTCAGTCAGCTGTGGTAATGAGTGTAGAATGAGAACCTCCATTAGTGGATGAAATATGCAGCTTTGTCTCTGTTCCCAGACTGTTAATTTCTTATTCAGCACTACTAGTATCAAATTACGTTGCATCTCTCTAAAATATTTACTTTGCTTTAGGTTTCTCAGAGGTTACTTGTCATCACAACAGCATAAGAAGCTGAAAACTCCTCCTTATCTGAGGCACTGAGGGTGAGTTTGTATTGCCATGTTGGAACCTTGAAATATGTTCTTACGTGTCTTGATTCCCATTGCCTGCTTTGATATGTCTGCTAATATCTAGCAGCTGATTTACTTGTAAGGAGAACTCAAATATGAGTTTAAGCAATGCCACCAAAGAAGGTTCAAATCTAGCCAGATAATTTCATGGTATTTAGGCTCCTAAAGATACCATCAGGCTCCAAGTAATATTTTCAGAAGCTTTCAGGTTCTGGATTCAATGAAATCAATTTGGAACATCAAATCTGCTCTTTAAAAACAGAATTATCACTTTCCTCATTTATCTTTCACATACATCTCTATAGAATCTGAGCACTCTGAAAATGTTAACTACACTATTTGATCTTGCTATAGAGGAAGAGGTGGTACCATTTCTATTCTGCTCCTATTCTATTCTATTCTATTCTATTCTATTCTATTCTATTCTATTCTATTCTATTCTATTCTATTCTATTCTATTTTCTATTCTACTCTAATGCAACGTGAAATAATTTTCTGAAATTCACTACTTTTGGTGCTCTATATGAAACCATGATTATTTTCTTTTCAAACAAATTTTGCATTTACTAGCATCTTTCTCTGTCACCCAAGTAACCTGAATTCTGGCATTTCTAACTTCAGAGTGATTGATTCCACAATGGTACCTTGTCACCTTCCTGAGGGTATGACATTTACTTTAAAACTCCATCTCAGCAGTATCCAGTCCTGTCTCTCCCACACCTATCCCATTCTTTTAGTCATGCTGTCTGGCCAGCTTTACTTTCCCTCTTTCACCTACTCTTTCAGTCTTTCTTTCTTCTCTTTTTTACTTTTTCTATCACATTATCTACTCTTATATATTATTTCCACTGTTCCTGTAACCTTCTCCCTTATTCCATGGCTGAATCCTTGAATTATAGTGCCCTCAGACTGAGTCTTTGACTCAGTCTACTCTCTCTGCCTTATTCCTCTTTTACTGTGGTCCAACTGCTGTCCTTTGTGTTTTCTAGTTTGTGCAGCTCAAGAGTCATTGAAGACTTGTAAGAGACAGCGAGCCTGCAGCCATTTCCTCTAGCTGACCTGAGAGGGAAAATTGCTGTAATTTCAGAGAACTCCACCCCCATTCCCTGCAAACGTACCTTGAGCCATCAGAGTTATTTGTGGGGAAGCTACAGTAAGTCTGAAATGAACACATATATTTTGTTCCTCAAGCTGACTGTTGACCTGTAGATTTCTTTTGTGGCAGTAGAAGATGGAGTTCTGATACCATGGACGCTGCAAAAAAGAACAAGTGAGGAATGGAAAACACTAGACTAGCACTGGGAATAAATAAATAAATAAATAGATAGATAAAAGTAGAAAGGTCAGTAGCACTGTTTGTACACAGTGTATTTTGTATCCACCCCTACTCTTAAACTTTCTGGGAAGAATTTAAACCAGAGAAGCTAAAATGAATTCAAGATTTCATTTGCTCTTGTATTTTGGTAAAGTTTTCAGCCACTATAAGAAGAATTTTTAGATGGAAAGTGTTGAGGATCCTTAATAATAGGCAGTGTCACCAGCCATGTCTATAATTTGGTCTGTGCAGAAAGTCTGCATGAATAGAACCTAAATGCATAAGCTTTTTGGGGAGGGCAACCGCTGTCTTTATCTGGCATTTGGAATGATGAGAATTAGATTTCCTAATGGAAATCTTTTCAAAGATCTTTAAAAAATAAATAATAATATTATTAATAAAACATAGTATAAATAATTTTAAACTGAAAATATCCGTTAAAAACAACAACAACAACAACAAATGAGAAATTATTGCATCTTCCTGCCTACCTTGTGTCAGAAGAAAATCAAAATGACTCGTTCTGAGTTCACTACAGGGAAATGAATAAAATATTTGCTGTCTCCCTCAGACTTACTTGCTAAGTTGTGTTGTGCAGAATGGATCGTTACAAGCATGTTTTCAAATCCTTGGTAGCAATGGATTTTTGTAATGGAAACTGTGACATACCTAACAGCATGTGTAAGCACTTTTATACTTGGTTTGCTGCAATCTCCACCATTTGCTTTGTATCAGATTTATTAGTTGAACTGACAGTAGTCCAGATAGCAAGAACTTCTTCCTGTTTGTCCATGCAATCAGATAACAAGCAGGATTCTGCCTCACACAGGGTGCAAAGCAGCCATTTATTTAACTCACAGAGCAAGCAAGAAGTGAGGTATCCTCCTTTGTGGGTGTGACAAATATTTGAGTTCCATCTGACTTCCCAAATTCAAATCCAAATTTAATAAAAATGCACTGCATCTGAAACAAAAAATTTCTTGTTCTCTCTAGGTTTGTTGTTGTTGTTGTTGTTGTTTGTTTGTTTGTTTGTTTTCATGCTATTACTATAATTCTGAATCTTTTTGCTCATGACTTTAAAATGAGCATTAGCTAACGGCCACCTGGCAGCCCTCCTCTCTGCTCCAAATGCAATGGACATCAAGTCTCATTCGTTTTACAAACAGATTATTTTTTAAGCACATAGATAATTGAATTAAGATGAAAGGCAGCTGGGGATCAGGTTGGGTAGCCTAGGACTTCCAAGAAGGCAAGTGCCTACAGTAGAATCAAACGTCTTGTCAGTATAGTCAGTGGAGCCTAAAAGGTGATTTATTTTTCCTTACATGTTTAAATAAATAAATAAATAAATAAATAAATAAATTGATTTATTTGCACTTATATGGCCTGTTTACAATCATTTTCAAACCTGTGGACCTGTTGGAGTGCATTGGATTTGTTGGAGCACGTACAGAGGTACAGAGGAGGTCCACAGGAATAATTCAAAAGATGGAACACCTCTCCTATGAGGACAGGATGAGAGAGCTGGGTCTGTTCAGCCTGGAGAAGAGAAGGCTCCTGAGAGGCCTGAGAGCAGCCTTCCAGTATCTGAAGGGGGGCTGTAAGAAGGAAGAGGACAGACTTGTTAGCAGGGTCTGTTGTAATAGGACAAAGGGAAATGGTTTCAAACTAATCCAAGGGAGATTTAGATAGGATATAAGGAAAAAGGTTGTTTTTTGTTTGTTGTTTGTTTGTTTGTTTGTTTTATAAATAGAGTGGTGAGGCACTGGCACATGCTGCCCAGAGAAGTGGTGGGTTCACAATCCCAGGAGATACCCAAGGTCAGGCTGGATGAGGCTCCAAGCACTTAATCTAGCTGTAGGCGTCCCTGTTCATTGCAGGGGGATTAGACTAGGTCTCCTTTAGGGATCGCTTCCAACTCAAATGATTTTGTGATTCTATGACTATGATTCTACAGTGTGTCTAACCGTCTCCAGAAGGGTACATGTTTACTGTGTGTGCACTGATTGTGCATTATATCTGCTAGCCCCATGTAGACTTTCAAGTATCCTAGAACATCTGATATGCTATTAGATGATTCTGCTAATTGTTTCAGATGGAAATATAGCAGGGAAACACATATTCTGTTGTCCTGAGATATTCACCTCTGTTATTTCTTGAGGAACTAACACAATTCTCACCACTGATTGATTACCAATAGAAAATTTTAATACAATATATGACTTACAGGTGTATTCTAAATATTCTGACATGATGTTTTGGATGGTCATTGCTACACAAAGATTAATACATAAATAATTGCACTGAGTCCTGTATCATGTTTTCAAAAATAGAGGTATTCTCAGGGGAGGGACTTATTTCACTTCCAGCACTTCAGGATGTACATGAATCTGATAACTTAACTTGTTTTTCTGTACTAGCCACAGTAGGGATGTCTGTATCATTTTAGTCTTCAGGTTTCAGACAGAGAACACTGTCACAACTGAGATGAGTGAAAAAGGCACAGTATCAGAACAGTTGTTCCCAAGAGATTTGGTGGAAAGTATAACCAATGGACTTCTCTTCATCCCTCAGCAACCCTGTATTACTCTCAGATGGCAACATGAGTAATACCACTGGCAGATTTATTGCATCTGCACAGCTTTTGTTTGGCTTTTTATTTGTTGTATAAACTGCTTCTTCCCTCTTCCTGCTATTCCTTGTCTCTCCTCACGCCCCTGACCCTGTTCATCCAGTTTGGTAACATCTCACCTTGGAAACGAGGAACAGGAAGAAATACAAACTGCCACACTCACCATGCCTTCACAAGCCTTATGGGATGGTATGCAGCATTCTCAGTCTCAGTACTAAGGAAAAGAAAACATGAGGAAACCGTTTACAGTCACTGAGAGCTTCCTGAACTGGTTTTGCTCAGTGCTGATAGGGAAGGTGCTGTTGTTATCCCCCAGGCATTCCTGTCATATCCCCAGCTGTGTGGGAACAGGTATTTGCATGTTCCGCTCTACATGGGCAGCACATCCTGCTCAATGCTCACTCCTCACAGTGTCTCCAGTGCAGGTCCTGTTTGGCTGAGCAACAGGTCTATTGTACCGCTCCCCCCTACCCCCCTTGAAAGTTAAAAATGAATTGCAAAAGAAAAAGGAAAATCAGTTATCTCTCTACGTCTTTAGTTCAGCCAAACATTATATTGTAGACTCTCTTTACGTAAATTATAATTTGTCTTCCAAAAGGCATGAACTGACAAAATTCTTTTTTAACAAAACCTTTTCTATTATCCCCCTCTCCAACAGCTGGCATTTCATTCTCCTGTTAGCAGTCTCAATTAGAATAATCACTATAAAACTTTAGTAGAGAAAGACACAATGTGCAGAAGGAAAACAACCACTTTATTTCCTCCAGTTGTTTCTTCCTTTGGGTAAACACTTAAACAATTTAACTCTGCCTGAGCGCTTTCTCAAAGGAGAGTTTAGTAAAGAGAGGACAATCATAAATCAATATAATCCAGTCTTTAGTTAGACCATTTTTTTTTTTAGAGCTCATAGTAATGAGATTTAGCTGAATTACGTTAACAGTGATTTTTATTACTATATTCCTCTAAAGCATCTGTTTGCATGGTGGATGGACATTCTGCATGGACACCCTGCAAAATTAAAAACCCGTCGGTAAAATCTATGAGGAATTCTCTCTTCTCTCTCTTACTGCCTCCAGTTCATCATTTTAAGCTGTTGAGATAAATGTCAGCTGCTGAATGTAGGAAGAGCTGTGTTGAGTACCTTATTAAATGGCTCCATGCAAAAAGGGAAAAAAAAGATTCTAAGCCTGTATTGTACTCTGAGAATATAAAACCTGAGCTGTGGGCATATGAATGCTATTGTAGTGGCATTCCCTTGGAGAACATGTGGTTCTTGAGTCCTATGGAAAATTGGACATAATCCTCTTCAGCCAGCAGCCACAGCAGGGAGAGAGTCTGATCATAATATTTTTTTCAGTCTTTCATATCATGAAAATGTTAATACAGAGAGAAGCCTGTTAAAAGACCATTTTTGGCTGCTCAGACCAGGCCAGGAACTAGAGAGAACAGAAATGTAGATACAAGGAAACATTTAGGATTGTTTATTTGATAGGCTAGGGAATGAAAAAGAAGAAAAAGGTTTTATCTAGGTTCAGCAGGCCTAGATTAAATGCTTCCATTCATTAGGAGGAACAGTCTTTACCAAGATTGATTCTACACAGTGTGATGGGAACACAAGACCTTATTTATTCTTTAACCTTTACCCCAAAGCATCATTACATTTTGAATCTTTATCAGAACCTTATGCCTTAGGTCCACTTACCAACACAAACACAAAAAGTAAGTGTGGAAGACATATGAAAACATCACCTCTTCCAACCCTGTGCTCAGAATCAGGCTTCAGTATCCCTTAACTGTTCTCGAAACACTGTTGTGTCATCTGTTCCTGAAAATGTCCACTAATGGAAAAGATTGAAAGGAATGTTGAAGCCAAACACTCGCAGAACTTTGAAGGAATTTGTTTTCAGATCTGAACACTATTAAACAACCCTGTCTCAGATCCCAGAAATAAAAAATCCCTTGCTAACAGGTTTGTGGCTTGCCAGTCATTGGCAGGCTGAAATTAGTATCAGAGGAGCAGGAGACAGAAGGAGGTCACACAGCTCTCTTGCCCTGCTCTGCCAGTTAAAAGCTTGAAAACTTTTCTGTCTGAGAACATTTAACAGGGTTTTAAGACACTGTTGCTGACAGACATAACTGGTGCTTCACTCTCATTGCATCTGAGAGGGATGATGGGTCAGAAAACATAGAAGAGAAAGGGAAATTTTGGAGTATTATGAGAAGTCACTGTCTTAATTCACATCTCATTCTGTCCCGTGCTCATGTCAACCTCACTACCTCTGATAAAAACATGCCCAAATTAGACATTACAAAGTCAAATGAGTCCTTTAGATGTTGCTTTGTGACAAATACTTCGAACCATTGCTTTGCAGACAATTAAACAAAGGTTTACAGAAAAAGTTCTCCAGGGACTAACAAGCATCAAGGTAGCTACCTATTCACTGTGTAAACTTTTCAGGTCCCACGAAGCACTGGAGATCCAACAGTCCCCATCAGCTATCAGTCAGTGGACAGAGAAACAGCTATCAGTAGAAAGCCAGTTATGTCTTTTTGTTTCACTACAGATTTGGAGAAATATGTGAAATAAAATCAGTAATAATAGATGAGCCTTAAAAAAAGCAAAGATTAAAGCCTTTGTTGCTCTGATATTTGTGATTAACTAATGAAAACAATTTCAGTTCTTTTCTGTCAGGCCTCCCTGCCCCTCATCGCAGCCACAGACAAAGCTACTTTCTATCGTAGCATACAGTGACATAGACAGCACTAAGTCAATCACAGGTTCTTCAATTACTAGAACTTGTCAAGTCTAGCAAACATCAGTTGATGCTTGAAGACATCAGTGCTGCTATTTATATCACTGCTCACTAGATTTGTATAATTTGGTTACGCTAAAGACTAGAATTTGCTTTTTTTTTTCCTAAATTCAGAGAGCAGCAGCACTAATAGTATTCATGAACAAGCTCTTTGTTGTTGTGAATATAAAAAATTTATATATGCCTCTCAGGCCTACCAGAGAGTTTATAATCAAAAAGAGAGATTTTTATCTGGAATATTTAGTGGATTTTGTTTATGTGATCATTCATACTTACAGAACATTCGTTTCAACGTGTACTTTGTTGGCTCAAATCAAATCTTAGAGCAGGACTATGCAGAACCGAACAAATGAACAAGTACAGCTAGCCTAGAAAATACACTAGGGAATCAGGGGGATAGAGGTAGAAGAGAATTTGTTATCCAGCTTATCTGTACTGTCTTGGTCTTGTGACTTGATTCAATAAAATAGTCTTGGAAGAAAAAAAACTGTTGAGCTAGCTGGTCTGTAAACTTAGCCCTACAAATGTGCAGTGCTCAGAAAGTCATCTGGGAGCAGCCACACACAGACTGCTTTGTTCTAAATAAATCCGCACCTAGTTCAGCTCCAAGTGGGAGAGTCCTACTGAGATCAAAGATCTATTGATCAGGCATCTCGGTGATAAATCTAAATTTCAGAAGTTGGGCTCTTGCCTATCCTGTGGAGTCTTTGAGAAATGAGATGGGAAGGGGCATGCAAAAGTGCTGGTTATGCTCTTCATCACTTGTCTAAGTGTTCATTTCCACAGGTTTTCAAAATGGATGGCAACAGTCTGAAAACTCAGAAAGGCAAAATCCAGATGAAAACAATGAACCCGTTCCAAATCACTAGATAAAAATACCTTGGTATACATTGTGCACGTAAGAAAAGCCTACTCACAGTTGGTTTTTTTTTGTTTTTTTTCTTTTTTTCTTTTTTCTTTGTGTGTGTGTGGATGGGGGGGGCAAGGTTTGGCTTTTCTTTTGTTTTAAGGAAAAAGAAAAAGTCAAGTATTTCCTTTGAGCTCTTCTCTCAGAACTTTCTTTTTACCAGATTCAACAGTTTGAAACTATATCAGCAGAAAATGCTCTTGCGTATCCCAAGCAGAACTAAAAGGCTGTCAGACATCCCATACACACTGTCAGTGACCACCTACAAGTGCAAAAGTAGTCTGGGGACCATTTCAAATCATTTGATTCTGACCTAATTTGAAAAGGCACATTTCTCACTTTCATCCAGGTAGCTGCTATCCTGTCTCACAGCTCATGAGCATTCTTCAGTCTGCACTTTTTCATATGCTGGACAAGCACGCAGGTGTTGACATTGCTATCCTATATTGCCTGAAGATTGTTTTCACCAGACACCCTCATGCTGAGGAGCAACAGCAATGCCCAGCATAAAAACAACCTCCCTTTCAGTGCAGTGTAGGATGAGAAACATTTATCGTGGCTTATGAGAAAATCAAAGAGCAGATTCACTTCCACAGAAAAATGTGTATAGGGTTGTGTTATACTCTGATATCCAGTGATCATTTCTATGGAGATAAATGCTGTTGCTCCTGTGCACAAAGGAAAAAAAAAAAAAAATCTACTCTTTAATGCATACAATAGAATTTCATAGAATTTCTGAAATCTTTCAAACTTAAAAAAAAATAAAATCACATCTAAAACCATCTATAAGTGGAATTTTACTACCTCACATTTGCTGTAAACATGAGGCTTGTGAAGTGCTGAGATATTAAACCTGAAGCCCTGTGCTTAGGTTAAGACGGTGCAACAAGTATGTTTTTGTATGCCCTCCCTGCAGAAAAGGGTACTGTAAATTGTTCAGGTTACCAAAAAAGGCACAAACCCCAGTTTGTGGTGGGTTTTGGTTTGTTTTTTTTTCCCTTTTTTCCTTTTCTCCTTTTTTTTTTTTTTTGTTTTTTTTTTGTAGCTTTGAACAACCAAGATTATTACGGAGGAGATTGGCAGCAGTATATTTTCTAAAGCCACACGATTGTTTTCCAGTATTTCCGCTTACAAACAACTCCAGAATGGCTGCCAGTGCTTTGAGACAAAGAACCAGTAGCTACATTTAACAGTGATGTGATATAATATACTATGGAATCACTGAAAGGGGCTTTTTGATATAAGGTAGGATTTTGGACATGCCACCCTTCAGCTGTCTGTTACTTGGTTCAATCACACGACAACAAGATATATGCATGAAATTTGGTGCATCTGTTTTAAGGTTCTTTGAAACTGGTGAGCTCTAATAAAAACAGTTTGAAGAATCAAAGCAGTCCAGAGCAACTCTAATTATTGGACTTGTATGGGTAAGATGTTTCGCTATCACTGCTATCTCCCCCACTTCCAAAAAAAACCAAAATCCAACTCCAAAGTCCTTCAAAAAACAGATCTCCTTTTCATATAAGCTAGAAACATTCAATATTCTTTGTAAAGAAAGACTGGGTCTTACTTGGTGTTTCAAAGAATTTGTCTCCACATGTGCTTGTCATCTCCCTTCAGAGAACCTATACAAGATATAATGGAAACAGTGTCAAGGGTGATGAAAATGCCAGAGCATCTGTCAGTGGATCACCTTATGTCAGCAAGTGATAAGCCTCCTAATGCTGAAGTGATGAATGTGCCTGAATGTGGACGTTATGCTTGTGTGAGGCAGCTGAAAAACACAAATATGAACAACTAGACATGAGGACATGCCTCTGGGGAGACCCCACTAGTTTTTGTAGTACTTGACTGATTCTGGAAAGCAGCACATTTTTACCACAGAGAAAGATAAGTGTGCTTATCAATACAGCACCATGGCTCAGAAGAAGGGTTGTTCGTAGGCAGGAAAGCATCAATTGTGTCTAAGTATCAGATGTGACCTTTTGTATATGTGCTCCTTGCAAATGATCTTTTATTTTCTGTGCCTTCAAAGTTTGGAGTGTTTTATAATTAAGCAGTAATATAAAAGCAAGCAGCAATAGCCTTATTCAGAAAAAGAAATTGCATACATTAAATGCTATTTAGAAATGATTTCACTTCAGGAATGGAAGCATTGTGGTCAGAAACGAAACACGGTATGTAAGCAATTTATGACTTACCATGTGTGAAAGTCTAACACAGATAACCATGATTCCATAGAAAACTAGAAAGTTATAGGGGAGGAAAATCCATTTTTGATACATTATAAAAGTGTCTGAATATACCGCTGAGAAATACAAACGTATATTTCCCAGCCTGATTCAAGAACCTACCGTAGATTTGCTTTCTGGATGTTTTTAAAGCTCTGAAAGAGACTTAAATGCTGATTTTATTATGCTGTTTTATGGATATACACATTGTTTTGCACATCAAGATAGTTTATCATATTTAGTGACAGTAAATATGACAAGGAAAGACCTATCAGTTGAATTCCTGCAAGAATAGACATTAGGATATTAGAAATGGATATAGAAATCTATACTACAAATGGATATAAATAAATTCTTTTGTATTTCTTGGAGCAAGATGTTAAAGAAAGGAGCAATCCATATTATTGACCTGACTTTAATAATTTTTCTGTTAGATTAGCCCAGTAAAACCACAAATCTCAGCAAACGTTCACAATAAGCACTCTAACTTTTGACTAAATATTCTGATCGATAACTTCTTATATACTAAACAAACAAACCCACGACCTGCAGTAGTCTCAAAAGGTAACAAACATTTTCTCAGTTTCTAATAAATGAATAAGGTTGTATTGACTGGCTGGTCATTAATGCATTTGAACAGACAAAGCTGAATCTTTGTTTACTGCTGTATCTTATTTCATACAAAAAGACTACAACAAGGAGAGGAATAGGTCTGAGAGGTCCCAGGAAATGGGTGATGCTGAGAAGGAAACCCATGCAAGCTTTTTGCTTTCCTCTCTGATGAACAGGTCAAAAAAAAAAAACACTGCTCTGTTTTCAGGTAGTTCAGGACACAGATAAGTGGAAAAAGAAGAAAGCAGTTTAGTTTTAGGGGATTTCCATTTCCTTTGTGGAGAAGGAAGGAGGGGTTTTTGTGTCTGCTCTGGAAAGTGAATGGGATGGGTTATATTCAGGGCAAAGTCATGAAGAAGGTGTCCATGGATGTCTGGTTCGTTAGAACAGCCATCATGCAAGGACACAAACCCCTTGTATTTCCAGCTATTGCAGAAGTGATGTGGGAAATCAGAGGGCAGCTATGGGAACAGTAAAGATACATGCTTTGTTCACAGCATTAGGAAAGGGGAAATATAAGGAGGGACGGAGGATGTTCTCTGTGAAGATGGAGGGTTAGACAGAATCTGGAATCAGACACTCCCATCAAGTCCTTCATGGATCTGTGGGAGAAGGTTATTTTCCTACATTCTTGTTTTGGATATGTGAACTTTTGAACAAATGATGTCTCATCATCTAGTTCAAGCTGTGTGAGTCTCACTAGCAATGTGCTTTTTTACCACGTGCCTTCTCCAGAGCTCAGGTTGGAAACATCTCTCATGTCTTTAGGGCAAACATGTATCAGGGTGGCTGCTAGCTGCTCAGTTAGCTCTGGACTTTCAGCTGGGGCCGTTTCCAAACAAAACTGGCATATTTGATATACAGTACCACCCAAGCAGAATCAAAATGACCCTTTTGTATGCATAGACTTTTTATACATGATCCTGAAAATAGACAGAAAGCATCGATGGACCTTGTTTTGCCCCCAACCAGCCCCAGACTATTGTTTCTGTGTGCTGTACATATTCTACTGCTCAGAAGGCTCTACGAGAGACTGAAAGTGGGATGCCAAACAAAGCTTCTGAAAAACAAAAACGATTCACAGATTTGGCCACCATTCTCTCTTTCTCCAGACGTGATGCCAAGTATAATCCATGTGTTGCTTCAGAAGTCACCTCAAGGAAACAAATTTCTCATGTACTTGAACCACATTTTTCACCTTCATCATACTGATACTCGTCAGCTGCTTGGGCTCTGCTCTAGTGTGTACTGATGGCAATTAATCAGAAGTGAAAACTTTAAAATCACTGCCCCTTCTTTGCTCAGTTTTAAGAAAAAGTCCCTGACTGAGACTAACTATGGTCAATTTCAGCTTGAAAAGTAACCCTCTCATAAAGTTATAGGCCAGTTCTGAACGTGACCTTTCAAATGGAAAGCTATACAACTTTAACCAGGTTTCATGCTGTGTCCATAGAATATTTCAAAGACATTTCTTTCAGTCTAGCCCATATTCCAACACTCTGAGCTATGGTAAGTTTGGCTTCATATTGCTTTGATCTGTGAGGCAAATACTTTACATAGTTTAAAAATAGATCTGTGAAGCCTTAGCTATACTCTTTAGCACTGAGAGGAAAGTGAGTTAATAACCAATGTAGCAATCTAACAGTAGTGTACTCCTTGTGATGCTCTCATTGGAACAAATTTATTCCTGCTGTAACTCCGCTGACATTAACAGAGCTACCAGCTGAGATGAATTTGCCACATTTTTGTACTTTAGAATTTGATGTCATAATTCTCAAAAGACACTCTAGGAAGGATCTCTCTTTACCTTTCTTGGTGGGCGTTCATGCACGTATCAGTTTTCCCAGCTTCTTGTGTTCCTTATATTTCTTTTCACACCATCTCCCCATGCTGTTTGAGGCTCGCCTGTTGAGCAGATATGATGCACCAGATACTCTTTGAAAATAACTATGCAAGGCTAATTATAACTCTTTATTCTGCTTTTTCATGCACGAATATGAATTTGGCAGCAGAAGCTGAAGAATGAAACCTATTTGAAAGAATCTCATTAAAAAATACCCATTTTTGAAATGGCCACATTTTCTACTGCTCACAACAGGTCTTATGACACAGGCTGGACTTAGATGTTACTTCACAAAAAGAATATTGTTTGGCTACGTTTTGGATGTGGATGCCCCATCCCTGGAGCCATTCACAGCCAGGCTGGATGTGGCTCTGGGCAGCCTGGTCTGGTGGCTGGCAACCCTGGACATAGCAGGGGGGTTGAAACTAGATTATTATTGTGATCCTTTTCAACCCAGGCCATTCTATGATTCTGTGATTACGATTCTGTGACGTTACCAAAACCATGGCAATATGCAATGAAATGATTAACTTAAGGATCAGAACAGGTTATAGAATTTTCAATGACTTTATTTGCAAGAAAGAGTCAATTTCCTGAAACAGCGCATTTACAGAAAAGGTATTAATTTATTTCAGATTATAAATATTTTTCCTATCATCTCTGCTTTTTTTATTTGTATTTGGGAATAGAGAAAAATTATATCTATACTTAGATGAGAACTCTGTTCTAGATGTATTTTTTTCTCTATTATCAGCAACCACCATTTTTTGTTACCTTCTTAAGGGTGGCTCCCCTCACTTGACTGCAGTTGTAACATACAGAATTCTTTTTCAAGAAACTGTAAAGGTCAGCAATAGCATTTGAAATGTCACTCAGTACATTTTGTTTATTTGATTTATTTTTCATTAATTAGAGCATTTGATGTGTATCTAGAAATATTATTTTGAAGACATAGCATTCCTGCTGAATTTCTAAATAATGCTTTAAACTAGTGGAAAGATCTCATTTTTTAGCCTCAGAGTATTGTACAGTAGTTTCCTTAAGCATCATGTCTGAATACAGGCTATATTTTTAATATACTGCAGGCCTGAAGCAAATATTTTCTGACACTATCCAATAAATCATGTTTTCTTCCACAGCAAATAATAGAACTGTACAGTACATTATATCTGTAGCAGCAACAAACAATTCATCATGTCTGACCTTTCCATAGTGACAACAATCTGAAGAATAGAGACTAATTTAAATTTTTATGTAATGTTTAAAATTTAAGGACTAAATCTCCTTTATACTAGATCTCCCCATACCGCTCTGGTAATAAAAAGACTCCTTTTAGTGAACACAAAGGCAATGTTTTTTTTCTCTTCATACTCCTATGCAATTAACAGGGCGTAAGTTCCTCAGTGGACTTGGACTTAACTGCAGATCAGCTGGACAAAGCAAAATTAATTCTTAAATGATCAAATAGTAGCCACTACTGTTCAGCTTGTAGAGCCTAAGGACGTTGGACATGTGTGCTCTGCAGTTGTTTCAGTCACAAATCTGCAATGTAAAAGAAGTCCCCATGCTGATAGCTGACTCCTTTTATCTACTCACATATAATCTATATCTTGCTGTCTTTATTCCTGGGAATAGAGGTTGTTTTCAGCTGGCAGTTTATCCAGTGAAGTATAGTAAACTGTTACATGTCTAAAAAATTATTGCCATATAAAATCCATTCCCTGTCTTATTATGTCACACAGCCATGGGACTAATTACTACTTGCACAGAAATCTAATAAGAGAGGCACTAAACTTCATATGTGGAATTGAGAGAAAACTTAAACACATGAAAATGAGAAACTTCTTCACCCTTCTCCCACTGCTTCTCTGCTGACTCCATATCCAAACAACCAAATATGCCAATGCAACCCAAGTGATAGCATTCACTGCCAATCCTTTCTGATGCACATCACCCTGACTTTTCTGAAAACTTGAATGTACATTTAAGTTCGTTCTCTGAAGCTGTCCAGATGTGCAAATATGTAGCTGCTTTCAGAGAAACCTCACCTGAATCCTCAAAGTCCTTTACCATCAGTCCTCTCCATGTTTTGTTTTTAAAATGAGTTATCATCCTATGCCTCATGTTCCATGTGGAAACTGCTGCAAGGCCCACATAAACTTATAATAAGGGAGTGACTAAACATTGTCTAATTAATTGTAAAAGAAAATTTTCTTACCATATTTTGCAGGTTTCTAGTTCTATACAAGTTTGTGCTCCTAATAGAGCAGGGAAATGTGACTCAAGAACCTCCGGAACTACATGGAGATGGAGGATGAGATACTGCAGGACTGGAAAAATTAATGTTGCTTCTGAGCCATCAGTATTTTCCATTCAATACTGTAATGAAAGAATCATAATTGCTCTGTCCCTCACAGCCAGTGTCGCATAGAGTCGTAGAATCATTAAGGTTGGAAAAGATCGCTAAGATTATCTACTCCAACCATCAACCCATCGTCACCATGCCCACTAACCATGTCTCTCAGTACCACATCCCCACATTTCTTGAACATCTCCACTTGAACATTCCTCCACTTTCTGGGGATATATATATATTTTCTGTGTCTCACTCCGCACTTTGTTTCACCCCATAATGGGGCCACAAGTGATCCATCTCTCCCATTTGGAACTGATTTTATGCTTCAGATTGGCTTAGGGTCAAATGAGATGATCTCTTCCCTTAAAACACAGAAATAAGTACATCTGGCAACCTGAGTAAATTAATACTTTTCATAAGTCTTTTTAAGTTATCACCTCCGGGTGTTTTATGGATGCTTTCTACAGATGGTGATGCACATGGCACTATCTCAATTAGCTTTCAAATAGTCTACACAAATAATACCCCAAATGCATCCGATGCCTGTACTCGTTTCCTAATGAAAGCTCTACTGCCCCCACCCCTCATTATTTTGTGTGTCCTTTCACAAAAGTTAGCTTCTTTATCTGCTATAGCAATAACCTCAATACAGAAGCCAAACATTTAATTGTCTTTATTGTTGTAAGAAAGCAAAGATCAAAAACACAGTTATTCAGAGAGTTTTGTTGCTGCATAGAACATCTAAATAAAAGAGTGGGAAAAAAAATCATCCTGATTATTGTATCTGTAAAATTATTTGGAATGTATACTGTATAATTAAGACTGATTATCAGCTTAAATTTCTTGGCTTTGCTTTTTGAGAATACTGTCTTCTGTGGACATAAGGTTACTGAAACTGTACACTAGTGAGGGAACAAAACAAAACAGATGGTGCATTAATAATGGAAGTATGAGAAAAAGAGTGCTCTTCCAGATTTCAATGTATTCATTAATACATTTTAGACAATTTAATTGCTTCCTGAAACACTAATTGAAATAATTTCATTTGCAAAAACCTAGTCTTGGTAATATAAACTAGGCACAGTGCCACAAAGAGCTCGAATGCTGTAATAAGGAAATGAATAAAGCGTTTTTGTTTTTGTTTTGTTTTGTATTTTTGGTAGGGTTTTTTGTTTTGTTTTGTTTTTAAGATACATATATGTTCATTTATTTTAATGAAATCCTTACAAAGGCATAGAAGATATAGGAAAAGAAAGATTTACAAAGGAAGCTATGTTTAAAAACTGGATGTTAAAAAAACATGAAGAATATTTTTGATTTTTGAAAAGTCAGATCATGTCAAAAGAGCATGAGCTGAAATTAAGAACACAGAAATATATATAAAGTATAATTTTATCAACATTGCAGTCTTCTGCTTAGCATATCCATCAATCTAAGTAATGGATGTTTTTAAAATATTTCCTTACGAAGGTGTCTGCTTCAACTACCTCAGCATCTCTTCAAAATATGGATGAACAAGCAAGATTTACATGATTCTGAACTCTCTTACCTGTTGCATTTTTGAGTCAAACTTTACTATGGTCATTCTCTCCTTACAGGAAAGCGGAGATGAAGAATATAGGAAGGTGAAAGAAAACAAACTAAAAAAATGCATTAAAAAACAAACAAACAACAACAACAAAAAACCAACAGCTGCATTCTATCAAAGAGAATATGTAAAGAAAAAGATCAGCAAACATTCAGAGAAAATGGAAAGAAAAGACCAGTAAAAGAGAAAAAAATTCCAAACAAAAGAACACATTTTCTAGAGTAGACTCTTGTCAAAGCCTTCCAGGTATAAGCAAAGTCAAAAACGAAGTTTCTATAAAACAGATCCCTTTAGGAAATATCTTAACTGTTGTCTGTAAGAGGTGTATTGTCAGTCATACTTGACCTGCCAGGAAAACTGTGCTTTCAACATGTTTATGTAAGAGTGATAGAAAACAGCAATCACTGTTGATACTAATGTCACAGTGTCACTGGGATTTTGACATTTTGATGAGGAGTAGCTGCTCCTGGAGTTTTTCTAGCTGATCAGATAGATGTTTGTCTTTGCTGAGGAAGTAGGAGAGCAGCAAGAACAAGATGGAAGTGAAGTTATTTTATCCTTACTCATCTGTGTCCAAAGAACGCATCTAAATTCAGCCTTGTGCTTCAGTAGACCCTGCACAGTCATTGGTTCTGTATTAGTGTAACAACATTGGTTAACAGTATGATTATTATTATTTTTTAATTACATAGTTATAGGAGAACAATTCCCTTTATAGATGCCATTATATCAACGCAAAAGCACCTTATACTAGAACAAATGGGAGACCTATACAAACATGCTACTAGGCAAGAGTGGGCCTGGATTTACAGCACACTCACTCACGTGTGTTACCTGTTTTTAATTCTCTCCAATATCATGAGATATTTGTGGAAAGCTTAGAAAAAGTTTATTTTTCAAGAAAACAAATGCGGACATCCTATATATCCAGACACATATGATTATGAAATAATGAGTTTAATTCATATTCCATAGAGATGAGTTTCCATACCCTTTGTTTTGCCCCTAAAGTGGAACTAAAAATGAAAAAATTAAACTGATTTTTAACAGAAAATATTTAAAAGATATTTTTGAAGTAGCAAATAGATAGTAAAATGTTTGTTACCCATTGTTGACCAAATGAAACATTTTGGGCTTCCTAAACTGAATGACCATGGTATACTCTAGGAATTCTAGCCAATGTAGCAGAATGTTCCCTTTTTTTTCAGTTTATTAACACCAGAAAGGGAACTGTTCTATACATTATTATTATTAATAATAATAATTACTATTAATTATTATTAATTATTAATATATAAATATATATGTATAAATATATGATTATTATTAATTAATACATAATAATAATAATAGTGATAAATATAGAAATAGAAATAATAAAGACCAAAAGAGAATGGAGATGAGACACGTATTAACTTACAGGGACTCACAAGGTCCCTGTAGTAGCTCCAGTAGAAACAAGCAAAACAGATCCATACAAAACAAACAAACAACAAATAAAAACACATCCAAATTCAGTTATGGCAAAACCCCAAAGTATTCGAATTTATTTTGACTTAAATAAGAAAAAGCCATTTTAAGTGAATCTGGCATTCTCCCCTTTCTTCAACAAATAAATAAACAAGTTGCAGAGCACACTTTTTTTTTTTTTTTCCCACTGAAAAACACAGAAAACACAGTAACAATTTTTGAGCAAGTCTAAGGTATTTAGCCCAATGCCATTAACAAATGCCTATGTTGTTTACAAAGGGACAACCATTTAAATCTAGAACTAAAGTTTCACTTAGAGAGAGTCCTTTTTTCCAGGTTTGTTGTCATCAATCAGTGCTATCATATGCAAATAAATAAAGGTAGGAAAACTGAGTGAACAAAGCCAGAATGAGGGTTTTATTGTCCACAGTAGGCCATGAAACTGCTGACAGCTTTAATATTTAATATCTGATTTTATATCTATAGAAGCTAAAGTCTTACCTACGACATCTAGACAAAATTGTGAAACTGATACAAAAACATGTCCATGCCCTCCAGTGTATTAGCAGCATCTTGTTTTATGAAGCATTACTGCCCTTTCCAAATTACTGAACAAGAAACTGTGCCCTGCTTGATGAATGTGGCATTTTAAAATCATGGTAAAGAAATATAAGACTTTAAGCCTAAAATCTTCTTTTTCCTAAGTTCCTTAGTGATATTTACTTGGGTTACATTTGTAGTAAAGTCAAGTCCCGATTGAGGCAGAAATTCTCTCCTAAAGCAAAGTGCTGTCTTGGAGCTGTCTCCATATATGCTTACAAAACTATTTATTTATTTATTTATTTATTAACCTTTTTTTGACACAGTACTGCAGAACTGTAGGAATCTGGACTGTCACTAATGTCACATTTCATCTCAGTAATCCAAATCCCAGTTAAGTGCCTCTCTTGGCTACCTAATTTGTCAGCATCATCCCTGGAGCTTGAATAAATGCCATGTCTGATGTTTGTGTGAAATATCTTAAGCCAGAGAAATAAATAGAGTGTTGTTTTTTTTTTTTTTTTTTTTTTTTTTGTGCATGTGTGTTGCTGTTGTTTTTATATGTGCATGTTTTAGCTCTTAAACTAAGCAAATGAAATCTGTTTGCTCATAAAAGTTCAAACGTGGAAGTTGTCGGCTGGTTATTAGATACGGGGTAAGAGATGGTTAGACCTTAGAGGCTGGCTGCAGATATGTGGAGGAAATATACTGTGTGTCTAATACTACATTTAGAGAGTAAAAGAATGGATGCCTGCATACAGGATGCTTCCACACAGCTGATGGTGCTGCAAGTATTTCTGTGTTAGAACTGATCATAGAACATAGAACATCAATGCCAGCATAGAATCATTTGAGTCAGAAGGGACCCTGGATGGTCTCGTCCAACTCCCTTGCAAAGTACAGGGACACTGACAGCTCAATCAGGTTGCTCGGACTGCCATCCAGTCTGACCTTGAATGTCTCCAGGGATGGAGCATCCACCACCTCTCTGGGCGTACCTTCTCATAGACAAAAGGTGTGTTTTCTAAAAACAATCATTATGTAATAAAATCTAAGCACATGAAGACAGTGGCAATGTAGAACAAAATGGAAAAAAAAAAAATGAAAGTAATATTTCATAATGACACTGGAAATGCAGAGTGAGAAAGGAAGATATTATCAGGCATAGTTAGCATGGATTAATGAAGGGCAAATCCTGACTTAGTAATCTAGTCTGTTTCTATGATAAGGTTGCCTGTCCTGTGAATGAAGGGATGTTGGTGGATGTAACCTTTCTGGATTTTAGTAAGACCTTTGATATTATCCCTCACAGGGTCCTTCTGGGACAAGTTGTCCAGCTGCCATACCCACTATGCTAGGTGATGAACAATACCATATGGCTAAATGTGGGATAGGATCACAGGGGATGGGGTTATATCTGGCTGGCATGCAATCACTGGCAGTGTTGCCCAGGGAACAGTTCTAGGGCATGATAAGACACACGGGAGGTTCAGATTGGACATCATGAAGAACAATTTCTTTACTGTGATGATGAAGCCCTGGAGCAGGCTTCCTAGAAGGCCTTTGTCTCCTCTCCTCTCCTCTCCTCTCCTCTCCTCTCCTCTCCTCTCCTCTCCTCTCCTCTCCTCTCCTCTCCTCTCCTCTCCTCTCCTCTCCTCTCCTCTCCTCTCCTCTCCTCTCCTCTCCTCTCCTCTCCTCTCCTCTCCTCTCCTCTCCTCTCCTCTCCTCTCCTTTCTCCTCATTTCAAACTTGGCACCATATGGCCTTCTATGAAGAAAATTAACTCCATCCCAAACAGACCCAGTACAATGTTTATTTGTCTGTCTCTAAGGATTTTATTTAGGTACTACCCTGAAAAAGAAGATTCTATTTTCTGTTTTCAATAAGGAAAGAGGTTAGACTGGCTCAGATTAAAATGAGAGTTGAAATTATTAGGAAACAATGACCATTAGCAGCTCTTTGTTTAACAGTTAATCAAAAGTTTCCACTTTTTCATCCTCTGCAGAGGTTTTGTCATTATAATTAATAAATGTGAAGTGACTGGGTGACATATATTATTGTCATTGTTTAGCCTTTTGAAGAATTAAATGATTAGTTGGCTATTCATATTACCTTTTTGTGAACATAGCTGTCAAGAAATAAAAATATAAGTTTTACTAATTTTAAAATTAAACTGCTTTTGTTATAAATAAAAATATATTGACAGATTTCATTTGAAAAATATTGACTTAATCTTATAAAAAAGGGCAATTGAGAATGAGAATGAACTCAACTCAGAAAACATTGGTTGGATTTAATGCTATTTTAACAATAACTGTTACTTTGTCGATAAAAACAAAACAAACCAAAACAAAACAGAAAAACTGAAATACCATATAAGCTGTGACAAGAGTCCAACAATGTGATTATTGTAAAATATCTTCAGGAAAAAAATTGTTTAAAAATATGAAACAGATTAAATTGCAGTGCAAGGCTGATAGTCTTGTTCAGCTGATATCACTTAAATAGTTTTATTCTCATTTGTGGGAATGCATTTGTGGTCATCTCATTTTAATTTAGATAGAACATGATGATACAGTTGAAAACTGTCATACACTGAGATACAGACAACACATAGTCAGACAGGCAGGTCTAGGTAGCTTTTCAATTTAGGAAACCTCCACTGTCTCCTAGCTGACAACAGAACAGGGTTGAATGGAACATATCCAAGAAATGAGGCAAAAACTCTTGAAACACATCTCCCAGTGAGCTATGCAGAGTCACAGTTGATGATGTTTGATCCTGAACTGACTCACAGTGAATGTCTCACCACAAAATAAAATACCTCACATTGAAACATTTTGTTTTTCTAAGAATTTCTCTATTTCATCTTTCATCATTGTTTGGGCAAAAATGAGCACAAATCCTTAAGGACTGGAATGCTGGAATTTTCTCCAGGAAATTTATTTCTGTTTTACTTATGTTAATCTCTTTTGATCTTTAGAAAGAAATATCAGATAAGCTGAATGCTTGCCTTGTTCTTTCCCTTTTCCCTCTTTATTATACTTTGGTTTCTCCACAACTATGAAAAAAAAAAAAATCATTTGATTTACTTTATCATGTACTGTCCTTTATATATGTTTACTATATACTTGTATATAGCATATAGATAGATAGATAGATAGATCTACATATTTACATATATAGAGATATATATCCTTACTGTACTATATCTGATGATCAGCTCTAAGCTGATTTTTGTTTTGTTTTTCCCTTCTGATACTACAAAAATGTATTGAGGTTTTAGCTGAGGGTTTCTCCTGATGTTGGCTATTGCAGGAATTGGATCTAAACAATTCTCTTTCTTCTTCTTATCTTTTGTTTCACTGATTTTCTGTCGTACTGCTGTGATCTTTTTGCTAATGGGCTGGAGTTACCTATACCTTACTGAGATGTGTTTTAGTGTTTTGAGTTGTGCTTGTAGTGCATGTTTTTGGATCTTTGAACTCCAAGATCTATCTGATTTCAGACAGATTGCTGACTGCATTTACCTATCTCTCTGCCTGTGGCAGCAGAGCATAGACAAATAAGTTCATTTAGAGCTATATCCATTGTCTGTCCCAAGTTGGATGAGGCAATGAATGTACGTGATTTCACAGAACTCTCTTCAATGACCCAGGTGCTTTCTTCCAGTCTCAGGCTCCAGTTCCTGAAGCATTTTATCCCTTCATTTCCTGATATTGGCTTTTAAGTAGATTTAATTTCTTCACTATCCTTCTTTCTTTTCTTACAACAACCGTATCAATATCCCAATGAAGCGTTGCTCTTCAGTAGCAGTAGTTTTTGCCTGGCCTAATAAGGAAATATGTTCTTAGGAAACTTTTTTTTTTTTGAAAGCAGATATTAATTTTACAACTGGCAAGTAATCTCTCCATTTTTTCCCCCCAACTTTTACTTTTCTCCTTATCCTGAATTTATAATAAAGACTAAAATCTCTGCATGGAAAGATCTTATACATTTTTTTTTTTCTTTCAGAGCTTGAAAGGCTTGAAGCCATTTAGACCTACAACACAAGTATGCTCTTTAATTTGAATTTTAGCACTGAGAACATTCTGCTCTTTACCATGTGCTCTGTTTCAGGCCATTCATGCATATTAGTGGGCAGTAGAAATCTTGGAAGTCATAGAGCGTTATTTTATATTCTGTCTCTCTGCTGATTTTCTGCTACTCAGAGCTATACTTTCCCCTCTTTCTCTACAGTTCTCCTTCACCTTCAATTAACTTGTTTTCAGCAAGATATTTTAAATGTTAATACTACATAACATTTTCTTATTACATGGATGATGCCAGAAGTTCCCTTCAATACACTTTTTTTTTTTTTTTTCCCCCTGAAATATATCAATCATGAGGACAAAAAATCCAACAATTTTACATCACTTTCAGAATAATGAACTAAACATCCACCAATTAGTTAAAAGCCAGATTTTATCCTAGCAGTTCATTTTGTGTCAACTTTCATGTTTGTAAAATAATCCAACAGTGTTTACAGATGATAGCTTTACTTTATCAATACTGCACTAGTTGAGATTTAAACTAGTTGAGATTTAATTTGTGCACCCTCAGCAAGTTTGCTGATGACACCAAGCTGAGTGGTGCGGTTGACATGGAGGAAGGAAGGGATGCCATTCAGAGGGACCTTGACAGACTTGAAAGGTGGGCCCGGGTGAACCTAATGAGGTTCAACATGGCAAAGTGCGAGGTTTTGCACTTGGGCTGGAAGAACCCCAGGCATCTGTACAGACTGAGAGGAGTAGTCCTTGAGAGCAGCTCAGCAGAGAAGGACCTGTGGCTCCTGATGGATGAGAAACTTAACATGAGCCAGCAGTGTGCTCTTGCAGCTCAGAAAGCAAGTGGTATCCTGAGCTCCATCAGGAGAGGGGTGGCCTGCAGGGATAGGGAGGTGATTGTCCCTCTCTACTCTGCTCTTGTGAGGCCCCATCTGGAGTACTGTGTCCAGGTATGGAGACCTCAGTACAAGAAAGACAGAGAGCTATTGGAAAGGGTCCAGTGGAGGACCACGAAGATGATCAGGGGGCTGGAGCACCTCCCCTATGAAGACAGGCTGAGGGAGCTGGGCTCGTTCAACCTGGAGAAAAGAAGGCTGTGGGGTGACCTCATTGCAGCCTTTCAGTACCTGAAGGGAACCTATAACCAGGTGGGGAGTAAACTCTTTGAAAGGACCGATGATAGCAGGACAAGGGGAAATGGTTTTAAGTTGAAAGAGGGAAGATTTAGGTTGGATGTTAGGGGGAAGTTCTTTACTAGGAGAGTGGTGAGGTCCTGGAGCAGGCTGCCCAGGGAGGTTGTGGATGCCCCATCCCTCAAGGTTTTTCAAGGCCAGGTTGGATGGGGCCCTGGGCAACCTGATCTAGTAAATGTGGAAGTTTGGTGGCCTCGCCAGGCAGGGGGGTTGGAATTTCATGATCCTTGAGGTCCCTTCCAACCCGGGTCATTCTGTGATTCTGTGATTCTGTGTAAACCAACATTGTCTGTAAACTTTATAGTTAGTAGCATTCAATTTTAAAAGAAAATAATGATCAAACTTGGTAAAGTAATAAACGTAAACCAGAAAAGGCTGTTTTCATTATCTTTCTCTTCACCAGCTGAAAGACAATTTTAACTTCTAGGATCATAAATTGATGTTGGATGCTGAAGTATTTGCTTTAAGCTGGAGTAATAAATTATGAATTTGTGGCCTCATTTAACATTGTGGTAGCCCTGGCTGAAGCACTCCCTTGGGAGAAATGTCAGATTTGTCTATGCACACAGAGAAATAAAAATATGCACCCTGGTGTTCCCAACATTTTCTATAATGTGGGAGCTGTGTGGCATAATTTATAAAGTGCACTCTGAGATCACAAAGCTATTTTTGAAATTACTACATTGAAAATAATTAATAGGGAACCTGAAAGGCATTCACTCACTAACTACAGTTGAATGAGCTCTCAAATTAAAAGCAAAGCAGAACAAAACAAAACAAAAAGTAATCCTTACCTGAAATTGAGAGCAAATAAAAGCCAACAAGATCAATAGCCAGACTAAGACTGCCTGATCTTAGCTTTTATTCCATTAGTTTTACCAGGATTCGGTTCTAAAAGCTTCTGTTTCTACAGGTCCAGATTCATTAAATCAGAGTCACAGGCAAACTACAAACAAAAGAGCAATTTTCCCAAATGTAATCAAACTAAATTCTTTCTTAATATTGAACAGCTTAGGACAGATCCACACTTTGCAGTTACTTTTCAACAGGAGTAAAGGGGTCCTAGCAGAAACAGAGTGTCTAAATAAATTCCTTGCATCTCCCATGTACGTTTGTGCTGCATCTCCCTTTTCCAGTTCACAGCCTCAGGCCCTCTGTTCTCTCTAATGCCAATTTTCTATGTTGATCCAGCAATCTGTTCAGGCTCTGAAACAATTTTACCTGCCAATCTGTAAAAAAAATGCAGTGTAAGGATTTTTTAAAAAACTTTTCTACTTTTTATTTCCTTCAATCAGGGCAGTTATCTTAAAAATAACGCTTGCCTGCTGCTTCTGCAGTAAAACACTGCACAAGAAATGGAATCCAAATAAATATATCAGCTATTATTCACACACTTCATTATTTTAGTTTAAATCTATGTGCTGACACTATTATTTCAGCCTAAGTGCTCTATTTTTGATGTAGCTTAAAGTTGATTCCTTTCCAATTTAGCTAAATTTATATAAAGACGCTCTTACGTTGAAAAAAGAGCATCCACAGAAAACTTAAATAGGAAAAGGCTGAAAATAGGAAAGGCTGCAAATTACTATTGAGACTGTTATTACAGTTCTGCTCATGGTGCAGTTAAACCCCAAATCATTAAAATAGGTGTTAGTGACAAATAGGCACAAGAGAAAAACACATCTGATAGAGGCTCTGTGTTTTGCATTCTGTTCTGTAGTACCTCACTGGAGATTTCCATCTATGTGTATTGCACTATTAAGTTGCATCAGATTTCATCATATACATTGATTTCTTTGAAAAAGTAGGAAGAGTTACTGATAAGAAACTGCTTTGTTCCCTTCATTATGTCCCCTTCTATGAAAAATGTACTACTACTAAAAAAATAATGGAGCCTTTGGGTGAAGCCAGTTTACACTGAACTGGTGATCTGTTTCTGACATTGTACTCCTCTAATATTACACATGGATTTGATGATTACTTGAGTCCATGCTGAGTGAGATTGTGCCAGGGGATGTTCAGGTTGTATATTAGGAAAAACTTATCAGAATCTCAGAATTGCAGGGATTGGAAGGGACCTCGAGACATCACCAAGTCCAACCCCCAAGAAAGAGTGGTGCTGCACTGGGACAGGCTGCCCTGGGAGGTGGGGGAGTCATCATCCCTGAAGGTGTTCAAGAATCGTGGAGATGTGGTACTGAGGGATGTGGTCAGTGGGCATGGTGGGGATGGGTCAATGGTTGGACTTGGGGATCTTAGAGGTCTTCTCTAACCATAATGATTCCATGATTCTATGAGTTTTCCTTCCAGAGCAGTCCTGTCCTTTGAAAAATCACTAGCTGATTTTCCTCCTGACATTTAAACATGTGTATTTAGGAAACTGGTTAACCATTAATATTTGAATTCTTCTCCTGTTTCCAATACAATCCTTGCTTCTCAAAGATAGACCAAAAGCAAAATGATTTGTTCTGCTATGATATTAATTCAGTGTAATTGCAACAAGAGTTCAATTTGCTTTTCCCTTGCCAGAACTTATTTCCAGTGCATTGTAAGAATTTCAGCTATCGATTTCGGTAAGTCCAGAGTCTATTTGTGCATAAAGATTTCTTAGGATTTCTTTGTGTGGATAAGGAGGGGAAAAAAAATCTTAGATTTTGAGTTTCAGAGTTGGATACTGTGTAGGGAATCAATGAGGAGGTGGTGTGAATTTTGTGCTATTTCAAGTAAAGCATCATGGATGCAGCAGTCAATGAAGCTGATCAGAAACTGCATTAGTCTTGCCTACAAAGACAAATGAAGAAAAATATTGAATGGTGGATGCCCCTGAACTGTTTCAGAAGAAGACAAGTTAAAAGGCAAAAATGTCAGGTGCTTTTATATTAGAATAATAATAAGAAAAAAAATGTTTAAAAAGGGAAATGTAAAAGAAGACAAAACAGTTAAAGGAATAATCCAGCAACCCAGTAGGGAATATCAAGGTAAGATATTAAATTGGGTTTAGAAAACTGTACTCATAAGATTATATGAAGGCAGAGATTTGAGGATCAAAAGAAGTAGAGTTAAATGGCTCAAATGCTTTCACATGGTTCTAAATCGACTCAGCACGAGCAGCTTGTGACGTTCAGTCTGCCAATCTTCCCTGGATATGTCTGTTCTCTTCCTAAAGCCCTCATTGTGATCTTAGTAAAAGAAATTCACATACTAATGATGTCCCTTAGTGTACTTTATGAAACATTCAAAATGGGCTGTTATGGATATGGAGTTTAACAGGGAGCAACTAATTGTTTATGCTGGGCTAGCCTGAGGGGGTTTCATTTTAAAACTTTAATATTATAAGGCCTGAATTTCCAGGGTAAAGTTGCTCTAATAGATGGTTCAATAGCATATATCCAGTCAGAGAAAAGCACACTGTGCATATTTTTTTCATAGCAAACTCTCTGTAGACTGTGTGCTGATTATTTATGAGGCTGAGGTCTGGCTATGCTAATAGCTGGGAAAAATCAGACAGCCACCCTACCTGCTCACATACTAGAATGCCTGTTGTGCCACCTTCCAAGCTGCTGTTTTATTAATGATCTTGAAGCTGAAATAGTAGGGCATGAAGAAGTGTTAAAATGACTTACTGATACGTCACAGACATTTGCCAAGAGAATGAAATGCACTGAAAGGAAAAAGCACCAGGGAGGCCAATGAGGAACCAAATGTTCCATATTCTGATTTTTCTGACCTTCGCCTTCCTGAACTCCAAAGAGAAACAAAGCTGACTTGCTTGTGCTGTTCAAACTTGTTATCCGCAAGCTCCAAAACTGTGTGGATTATGTACAGTGTTTGTATATTTACATTAAAAAAATAAGTCTGCTTTAAATTGAACACATTCCTTGCTTTATTTAAAAGAAATACAGCAGTGCAGATAGTCCATGATGTTCTCTCAGACCCACCGATACTTCATGCTCACTCCTTAACCTCGCTAATAACAAGCTCTTTAGAAAAAAAGTGAGTTACGGAAAAACTTATTAAAGAAAGTCATAATGGAGTAAGAAAAATAAGAAACAAAAGTAGTTATGCAGTATCAAACAAACAGTGGGTAACACCTTTCCCATATCCGTTTGTCCGTGTAGTACTTCTAGTGAGTCTAATTTGTTGCATTTTCTGGATAGTAAAGTGCCTGTCTTATGTCACAGCACATAATATAATAGGTTTCTGTCTTTGTTAGGAGTCCCTTGGTGGTGAATTGATATCCACTTTACTAGCAGCATAGCCCATGAAGACTTCTTCTCAGCTGGTTGTCACCCCCAAACGCTATCTATTCAAGCCAACTGAAAAGGTAAATTTCACCAGAATCTCAGTTGAGACGGAAGCATCCTAAATTACCCAGCTGGCTCTGTAGGATCTGTCCACACACTTTAAATACCCACTCTCCAGATAAATCAATAGGAAAAATGACTAGAACAGATTTTCTCAAGTGTCTCAATTGATGAAATGGTCCTACCTGGAGTAATTTAAAAACCAGAGGATTCAGAAATACATATAGGAAAAATGCATAAAGAGAAAACATAAAGTTGAATGGAATTTTTTCCTGGAGATTAATCTTTCCCATATTATCAGAAGGAAACAAGCAAAGTACAGTTGTCTTTATGTTTTGTAGATTATGCTTTCCAATGTCCTTCTTTCCATAAGTTTCTGTGCTATTTTATTTAACTTCTCTTTGATAGGTTAACATACTTGATGTAAGAAAAGTAATTCAGGTGAATGGGTTGCTTTATTTTGCTAGCAAATGATAAAATATGAGGGCTCCTCCAAAAGTAATTCCTGCTATTTTATTATGACATGACAACATCAGAGATGAATGTTGGTATGGCAGCACATGTTGAATATTCCCATCATTATCCTATTGCATTTTGTTGCTGTGTGCCAGATGGCAGCAAAGGAACAGTCTGAGAAACTAATGTCTGACATGGAAGTAGACAAGAAGAAAAGGCATGGAATGGAATTCCTCCATGTAGAAAAAAATAGCGCCCACTGACATTCAACACCTTCTGAATGTTGACAGAGACATAGCAGTGGATGTGAGCACAGTAGGTTGTGCATCTCAGCAGTAACAACAGCAACAGTGGGTCACCACCCCTGGTGCCAATTTTTATAAGCATGGCATGAAGGCTCTTGCTCATTGCTGGTGAAAATGCATATCTAATGGTGGTGAATGTTTTGAAAGAGAGTATTTTCTGGCTGAGAATCTGCTCTGACAAATAGTGTTATTGTGCTCTTTGAAACTGTTGGAGTTTCCAAGGAAATAAGCAGGAGGCATTTCTTTTGGAGCAATCTACTTGTTTATATCTCACATATTAAATACTTCAGGGAGTTTAAATGGCTCTATATAAACATAATAACTGAAATTCTAACGTAGAATGATGTCTGTATAGCATTCTGTAGCTGTAATAGAAGCTGTAACTCCTTAATCTCTGTAGTGAATGGATATTAAAGCCACTAAATGTTTGAATGTTGGTTTAGAACCTTCTGTTTTTCAGATGGATTTGGCACTTTTTGAGGGAGCTGTTGACTTTTAGAGACAGAAGATCTGCCTTTTTCCACAGTCCTCATGAAGGGCAGATGGTCACAGTACCAACCCATATTGTCTTTCTGGGCTGGCTAGGACAGGCTGAGAGAACTGAGGCTGTTCAGCCTGGAGAAGAGCATGCTCCAGGAGACCGGAGAGCAGCTATTACTATCTAAAGATGGGCTGTAAGAAGGAAGAGGACAGACCCTTTAGCAGGGTCTATTGTGATAGGACAAAAGGAAATGGTTTCAAGCTAAATCAGGGGAGATTTAGATTGAATATAAGGAAGAAATTCATTACAATAAGGGTGGTAAGGCACTGGAACCAGTTGTCCGGGGGGGTGGTAGATGACCCATCCCTGGATGCATTCAAGGTCAGGCTAGACAAGTCTCTGAGCAACCTGACCAACTGTAGGCGTCCCAGATCATTGCAGAAGAGTTGGACTAGGTGACCTTGAAGGGTCCCTTCCAACTTAAATGATTCTGTGATCCTGAGGTAGGCAAGTTTCTCAGCAGATTGGGAAGCTGAAGTTGAAGGCTTCATTTAGAGCATCCCTGAGGAGGTTGCTAACAAACAAAACTGTTATCACTTGACGTATGTCTGCCTGTCTAAGCTGATCACAGGAACGAGGTTTGGAATCCCAATTCATTTCTAATTGCTTTTCAGTTTGAGGACCAAATTTTAAATTTGCCTGAATACCTGCAAGCCTACTGGATTGCACAAGGCTATAAAGGGTAAAAAAACAAAACAAAAACAAACAAAAAAATGGCAGAATTTAGCCGTCTGTCATGGTTAATTTAATCATGCTTTACACTATTAATTTAGAGGTCAAAGGTTCATGCTGTTATCACACCACCATCAAGTTCGCCAGCCACTCTCTGGATTCTGATACTTAATTGTGTTTGGTTTCTGTTAGAGGCCCAGAATGCTTGTTAGGTGCTAAAAAGTTGTAAAACATAATCCAGTACTGTCTCCAAACTAGTAACCTGGCAAGCACAAACAGTGCATCTAAGACCATGTTAGTATTGATCTCAAGTCAGATCACATTAGCACTTCCTACACTACCTGGCTAAAGCCTGCCAGGGAGTTAGCAATGCATAGAAAGACAGACCCAGGCAGTCAGATCAATGGATTAATGACGTCTGTCTCCTTTGTGCCATTTTACTTCCTACATATCTCTCTTGATCGCCTCGTACCCACCCTAGGAATTAGTTTTTTAAAGGTTCAGAAGATACATAGCACAATTGTTTATAAGTACGCCTGTATAACAGCAAACATACATATAAAAAGGTTGATAGTAATGGATGTCTACCTCTGTGTATGCACCTACACATATATATAGCTTTGTTCTCATAGTAGAGAGATGCTGCGTTATGAATAAATGTTGTGTTCTTACATCTAAAGCTAATATGGAGATTTTTAGGAAAAGCAGGTTATCATTGCCAGATGGTCATGTTTACATGATGCAGAGAGCTGTATAAAACAACTTGTAAAATTTCCAGCTCATGGATGAAAAATAACTATAAACTTTCCTACAGAATTTCTAGATTTCTTATTATGCCTATCTTTTTTGTCTATTTTACTATGAATTATTAGCATTTCTCATTATTAAGTGTCTACATGCACCCACCTTCACTCGCACATGGATGACTTGCAAATGAGTTTCTTACACTATCAATAAATAATTATGTCAATTTTCTATATTTCTTTTATAATTTAACATGGTGTTTTCAAAAAACAGCATGCTGTAGTTAAATATTTCACTGTACATTGCTCCATATGCCAGTCTACGATTTCCTTCCAAAACAAATCTCCATTTCCATGTGCCCATACCTTAAAACATTTAGTCTAACACTTCTTCTATTTATGTTATTTTTCTAAAGGAGTAGATTTCTGGCTGACTTACTAATATAAAAGGTATTTGTGATTTATATTCTTCAATACGAGGGATCTATCAGAGAGAAATGTGTGCAAAGTTGCATATTTTCAAATACCTCTACTTACCTCATTCTGAAACTTTTTTTTTCACCCAGAGGGTGGTGACGCACTGGAACAGGTGGCCCAACGAGGTTGTGGATGCCCCATCCCTGGAGGCATTCAAGGCCAGGCTGGATGTGGCTCTGGGCAGCCTGGTCTGGTGGTTGGCGACCTTGCACATAGCAGGGGGGTTGAAACTGCATGATGATTATGGTCCTTTTCAATCCAGGCTATTCTATGATTCTATGATATGATTCACTTTTTCTCAAGGATTATAAATCTGCATTGTTTGGCAACATTTACCTGAGTTTTACTACCTTAAACCTATTTTCACAGGCTCTTCTGAGAATCTTACTCCTGTATTTGTGATTATTTGTATTACAGCAACAGCTACAGGACTCTGATGAAACCGGAGCTTTCTTTCTTTCTTTCTTTGTTTAGTACAGATTCATGCTGAGAAACAACATTTAGTCTGAAGACTTGATGGTGATGGTATCCAGTCTTGGTCACCCAAGAGTGATATATATTTTAAGCATATAATTAGGTGTTAAAAAATGTAATGATTTCCCCACGAAGTCAGTGAAATGGGGAAGTACCATGAAGAGATGGAGAGATGTTCTCTTCATCATTTGGAAGCTTTTGATGGCCTCCAGCTCCTTCTTTGACCACTCAGACACACCTGGCTAATAAATAAATTTGGACATGTACTCACATCATAGCCTTCTTGAGTATCAGCACATTCTTCATGGCTCTAATTTGTCTCTCCCTTTAACACAAATCCACTGGATCCCTCAGGGGAAATGTCCCAGCAGAGTTGAGTGATGGGTGACTCTGGATCGGTGTCCTTATCTAAGTAATAAAGCCCAAGACCTGGGTCTAGAAACAGCTCAGCAACAAAAACAACACAGACGTTGTCCCCAACATATTTGGGGACAAATGATTCACTAAAATGTTTTTAAAAAGCACAGATTGGGCATTTCAGTTATGCAGGCTGGAACTGACCAAAAATCAATAAATGAAAAACTAGAAAAGGAAACAGAATGAATGTGATTCACTCAAAGCTGTGCATCTGGTCATTGTCTAGCACAGAGCTGGCTGGTCTCCCTTGTCTCCAAACTGACAAGTAACAGATCATGTTTGCCAAGCATCAAATAAAAATATATTTGGTCATTATTTTCCCCTCAGTGATTTCCTTGTTGCCTGTGATCTGCCTTTTAAGGCTTACATTCTTTGTGCAGAATGCAGGCAGATTATTTAAGGTGTTATGTGCAACAGATCCAGACTGGGAAGGCACCTGGGACTAGTACAGAGTTACTTGAAAGTTCTCAGCAAAGCAATGAGAAGCAAGTGCTGTAGTAGTATTCATAGACAGAATCAAGGCCTCTGTGACTCAAAAAGGTCCTCCTTAGAGGTGCCACAAGTATTTTTATGGCATATAAGGAAGCTGTGCTGCAGTGTGGTGACTTGATCATAAATTCAAATAATAAGTCTGACATACTGCAGAGTTTCTTGAGTTTTTGTTCCCCAGAAGAGTGTCATGAAAGGAAGTATGGATTCTGTCCTCAGTTATGCCCATGGTTATCTATGGCTCCATTATATATGCAGCAGATTCAGTTCCCTGTCCTAGGAGAATGGGTTCCTATAAGTATAAGCCCTCAAAGATCCTGAATATTTTATGATATGGTATTATAGTTTAGAAGTGATCTGCTAGGAATGTATTGCTTTCTTCCTGCTGAAATCCCTGAACACTCTTAAAAACATGATAATGTTCCTGACAAACCTTTCAAGGCTAAGCAATTTCTTTCAAAACAGGAAATAAATTACACGCCTGAAAATTGTTCATACACTTGATCTATCCTGATCAAAACCCCCATCCCTCAAGACAGGACAGGTTTTCTTCAATGCAGTTTATACTTTGTTCAAAGTCTTCTTGTTAATTTAAGAAAAAATGCTATAGGGCAACCATTTTTTATTATTTATGACCATTTTTTCAAAAACTCATTTCCCTTTTACATTCCCTCAATGAGAACACTGGTGGCACTCTGCTTCATGACGTTCATATTGACATTTCTGCTAACTTCATGCTTGTGCTGTAGGATTTAAAACTGTTGCCCATCACCATCACATCTAAACACTTATTCTTTGGAGCCCCTTCCAAAAAATCTCTCATTAAACCAATATAGATCTGCTTTAGTTTGATTCTCTTTGTAGACATTATGAAGAAAGAGATGATTGTAAGATTTAAGAAGACAAGGTATTTCACACTGGAGTTTGAGTAAATTCTCTAGGCACCAGGCTGCTTGTGCGGCCTGCCCAAGTACCCCTTGTTTTGTACAATTGGAAGTTCTTATGTGAGCCATAAATGAGATATTATAGCAAGTGAACAGATGCACTTAGATCAAAGTGTTTGCACTTATAAAGTATTCACCCTTCCTAGCACTGAGTACGTGAGCACAAGAACAGAATATCTTGAGGATAATGATTCTAAAGAAGTCCTGGATCATATTTCTTTTCAACATGCAGGCATAGATGAGGAAAGACCAAATGCAACAAAATATTTGACTGCAAGGGTAAATATGTAATCTGTAGAGTATTTGAGATTAAAACCGTACTGAGGAAATGTAGAGTTAGTTGGTGACTCAGGCCTTAAGACTTGACCAGGCAAATACAGAAGACAAAGAAAATGTGAGAAGGGGAAGTAGAAATAAACTTGATAGAATTTGACCTATGAAGTCACTGAGAAATCAAGTCAGTTGCCAAAGAAATGATGAAATTCTGTTCCTAGACAAAATCTCTGTCCTTTAAATCAAACAGTGTATTATTCTGAAAAGAGTTTGGAAATACCATGTATTTGCTACCAAGCCTATTTCCCTTCTGTAAAGTTGTTTCTTACAGTACAGTGACTGAAAGATTATTCGTTACTTAATGGGAACAGGAAAAGATGTATTTACTGAAGTTGAAAAACAACTGTGAGTACAGAAAATCTATTACAGCTGCAAAGAGATTGTCCAGTTTTTACACTGACAAATCATATTCTGGATTTGTATTGTTGCTTCTTTTTTTTTTCTTTCTTCCCAAAAGATAAGAGAGTTTTGCTGGATTAGCTGATTTGTACCTCTTAGCTTCATCTATATTTCTTTATGCTCCTGATTTTGTGGGGCTGGGAGCCAGCATTGTGTTTGTCATGAATTAAATGGAAGAATGTTATTTTATATGTTCAAGTGAAATTGGAATGTCTGTATTCTTAGCAGGACTGTACATTTGTTGATTGCTGTAGTAGCACTGTTACTTAAAGAAAAGCAAAGGAAATAAGAGAATGTAGCTTATGGTGAGAAGGATACTGTATTTTCCTTTTATTCACCTTTATTTAAGCGATACATAAAGTTTATGAGCAGGACTTGCATTGATTCTTGAAAGGGTTATTCAGATCTAGAAGTCACTGCACACTTTGCACATGTAAACAGGTGAGTAAGTATGTGTCTCCTTATTTCTTAAAGCTGTTGTATATATGAAATGTAAAGTAAGTTTGAAATTATAGATAGAATTGACAATATTTCATAAATCCAGTGCAAATTTTGAAAGAATTTATCCAAATACATCCAAATACATAGCTCTGAGACTAAAAGAAGGATAGGTACAGGTTGATGAAACATGTGCTAAGCTTTGCAGTAAAAATAGGCTTTTCCAGTAAAAAATATTTTTAATAAGATCAGTGTTTGAAAATAAAACTTTTTGATTTCGTAGTTTATTTTTAAAAGTGAAATCATTAAGTAATCATTAACCATTAATCACATAAAAATAAATTTGGAAAATGAGCTTTGGCTTACTAGCAATTTAGAATAATTTTTCGATATTTTTTTTCATTATTAAAAAACCTTAGGGAGAAAAAATACAGAAAAATAAAACAAACTTTTTTCAGAACAAACACCACAGAACTCCTTCAAACACATTATAGAAAAATCATTTTAAGTTCTTTTAAGGAAAATACTCTTGTTCTCTGGCCAACTCAACTGTAAGATTTCAGTCCAGGATATTAACTGCGTTCTAAGTCTTTTCATACAGATTGAGTACAAGAATGCGCATCACATCTGGTGTAAAAATATCTGGAAGTAGTATTGAACTCTTATGCAATAGTAACCACATTTTTGCTTTATAAGTATAATACAAAACAGGTCTACATAGATCTTACAGAGAAAGAATTCAAAATTCTAACAATGATCCTTTTCATTATTTTCCTTAGAATCTGAGTCTAGAGATATTTGGTATTTTTAACATTTCAAAGGGTAGGAAAAAAATGTACTACATTCACTTCTCCAGAAGTCCAAAGCAGTTTAAGAGGATTTTACTCTAACCTTCCTGACTAATTCACTAAAAAGATACATTTCAAACCAAAAGTAAAGTGTTCAAGGAATTCCTTGGTTTCTGAAAAGGCAGATTTCCAATAAATTATTTTTCAGTTGTAATTATAGCAAGGTTCCATATACAACAATATTGGTCATCCAGCACATCCCTCAGTTTGTGTGCTTAGTCAAATAGCCAGGCTGTGGAGAGTATCTGTGCAGGATAAAGTTTAAGAAGGTATTTCAGAAGGGGTAGTATTCAGACTAAGCAGTCTGGATAAGGTCTCATAGCTCAATTCTGAACAAGTTTAATAACAATAATAATCTCTTGTTCTAGGCTTTGTGTTCTTAGACATCAGGGTTTGTTGTACAAGAAGGTCGTTGCTATTATCTCTGTCTTCTGGAGAATTAGATGAAACGGCTTGCCCGAAATCATAGAATGAAAGAATCACAGAATCTTTGGGGTAAGGAGGGACCTCTGGAAATCATCAGTCCAACACCCTGCTAAATCAGGTTCCCTACAGTAGGCTATACTGGAAAGCACCCAGGCAGGTTTTGAGTATCTCTGGAGAAGGAGAATCCACATCCTCTCTCGGCAGCCTGTTCCAGTGCTCTGTCACCCTCACGGTAAGGAAGTTCTTCCTCATGTTCATAGGGAATCTCCTATGTTCTGTTTTTTTTTCCTATTGCCCCTTGGTCTTTCATGGGACACAGATTTTGAAAGTTTTTAGGCACCTGACGTGGATGTTTCATAAGGATGGGAACATTTTGCCTTCTAACATGGAAGACAGAATTTTAAAGTCTGATCCTGTCCTGTTCTTAGCCAGCAGGCTTAAAGCTGAAAACTTATTTTCCTAGCTGTTACAGGTTGCTTGTGAATGCAGTGTTAGGAAGAAACACAAGCAGGTTTCCTTTAAGAAAATAACAAAAGTACTTTGCACTTCAGAGACAAGATCTGGCTCACATGTTATGAATAATAACTACTGTGAAAAATGATCACAGTAATATAAAAACAAGACAAAAATTCTCTAGATATAAAGGCAGACAGATTTTTTTGTTCGCTTTTGTTGTTGTTGTTGCTCAATGTTGGTCAGCCTGTGATTTGTCCACAGCATAGAAATGATCAAATCACTTAAATCTCTTCATTTTACTACACTACAGCAGACAGAATATACAAGTGAATGAGACTAAATTTTAGGCAAAGTATCACCAGAATGTCAATTCCCCCCAGGAATTCACTCCCCACATGGAGTACTGTGTCCAGTTCTATGCTCTGGTATGTGAGAAATACAGACATACTGGAAGGAGTCCAATGGAGGGCTGAGGAAGAGGTTCAAGGGTCTGGAGAAGCTCTTTTATGAAGACGTCTGAGAAAGCTAGAAGAAAGGGCTCAGAAGGACCTCATCAGTGTCTCCGAATCATGAAGGGAGGTACAGAGAGAAGAGAGCCAGGCTCTGCTCAGTAATGCCCAGTGCCAAGGAAAGAAGCAGTGGGCACAAACTGGAACACCGAAGGTTCTCTCAGACCATCAGAAAGCACTTTTGTGCTGTGCAGGTGACAGAGCACTGGCACAGATTGCCCACAGTGGTTTGTTGGAGTCTCTTCCTTGGAGTTATACAAAAGCCACCTGGATTTGGTGCTGGGCACCTTGCTCTGAGTGTCTCTGCTGGACAGGGGTTATGCCAGATGGCCTTGGAAAATCTCTTCCAATACTAAATGTACTGTGATTCTGAGATTCTCTAATTTGTCTTTCATGCAGGGAAGTGGAAGAAAAATTACATTCTATTTTACAAATATTTTGAGACTTTCATGTGAAACCTAATTAAATACATCAATTTCAGAAAAGTTTAATCTATGTAAGCTTATGGGAAGGCCTGAACACAGAGAAGGGTAGTTATGATGTAGTATTCTGAGGTATCTTCAGTTCTGTAATTGAAATTCTGGTTTTTATTCTTTGTGTTTAATTATTGTCTAAATCCACACAGTTAAAATATTATTTAGATGGGCAGAAATAATTTAGGAATTAGTGTACTAGTTAGGATTGTCAGCCTAATTGTGTAAAAAGAAAAGGGGAAAAAAAGAGAAGAGTTATTCCTACAGTTCAAATTATCATTTTTTTTTTTCTTTTTAAATACGTATTCCCAGACAATATTATGTATTCAAATTAAAATGCTCAATGCTGAATCAGTCCAAGGTCATCACAGTTTGTCTGTTACAGTCTCCCTCAAGTTTGATGAGAGCTACATTAATGAAAATGCATTAGATTAGAAAAAAATAGAACACTGTTAAGTTCTTGTATTAGTGATGATAATTTTGCGTTTGACACAGAGTTAAAAAGAATTTTTCTATTTGATGGTGTATTAATATCTGTAGTGACAAATCCTTCAGCACATACTGTAGCTGCCATTGCCTGGAGGAAAACCTAAGGACATTCTAAAAAGCACTGTTGAGGGAAATTGTAAAGAAGTACTTGGTTTGGAGTTGTTAGACTGAAACGAAGCAGGAGGGTTTGATGTATTGCCAGAAGGCTTTATCTTCTCAGAAAGTATATAATCAAACACAAAGGAAAGTCTACTGCATATTTTGTTGTTCAGCAAACATGAAAAGTTGTTTTGCTTTCATTAATGCATCTCTCTTTACACTTAGCCTTATCCAAAACAGCACATTCTGTAGATATTGTTACTACTTAAAGTCCAGGATTAAATCACTTCAGTGGAAGTTTGGTTGCTTTTAAAATTATTTCTAAGCTGAGCTTGGCAGAGGCACTTGAATCAGAAGTCAGAAAAGTACAAGTTGATGCTGGAACAGCTTCTAAACTTTCTGTTGAAAATCTAAAGGTATTTTGCACATATTATGAACTAGCTCACTTAGAACTTTTGATTATTATTTCATCTACTTCAGGATGAATGTGAAATAATTAATTAGTTAAGGTTGTGTATGAATATATATGTAATTCCAGAGAGTTGAATTGAACATGGAGTCTACATCCCGCCAGCATTTGGTTGAAATAATGAGATCACGCACAGGCACCTACACATGCACATGCTCACACATAACCCACATTTATGTTGACTGTGAATCACCTCTTGTAATATTGACCTCTGCATCACAGGTGTCTTCAGTTACAGACTTTTCTTAGATTTTATTGGGAGATAAATATTTTAAGAGATGATCCACTTAATTGTAGATGGTATCAACTTTAGGAAGGGTTAATCATGCTCCCCAAAGGCAATTTTTCTCTATTGATACTAAAGAAAACCCAGACAAGTAGCTCAGATGTAGAACACATATATTTCTAAAATCCTGCCCACAATAAATTTCATAGCACATTTCTCTGATTTTTCAATAAAAACAATTGATGTGTGCATGGCTATGAGTGTTAAGGAATCTTTTGAAGTTCTCAGTTTTGAACAGATATAAATCAATTAGAGCTACAGTTTTAACGGCATTTATGCATCTGGAGGTGGGATGGAAATTAGTAATGCTTGCATTTTCTTACTTTTCTGAAATAAATAATAAACATTAATGATATATTTATGTTATAGGTAGAAAATGTGAGGAGTATGAGAAAGAGTCAGGCTGCAGGAATAAGTTATTTTAGAGATATATTAGCCACAGATGAGCTATGCTGAATGTCAGCAACTTAGCTAGGGTTATGACTTTTCCTATGGCTTAGAAACTACTGAATAACATGCAGTAAATATATACCTGGGTTTAGCCTGAAGGGTTTGTTTCTGAAGGTCCACAGAATAATATTGCATTATGTATATATAATGAGTAATTGACCTCAAATATACACAGTGCTGGGCAGAAAACTGAAACATATTGCTAACAGTTGATATCTGGATACAGAAAAATCAATAGCAGAACTCCCATTGAGCTGACTTTTTGGTGAGATTTGATACTTTGTCTTGAGTGTCATAGAACAGGAAAAAAAAAAAGGAAAAAAAATTGCATTGTTTTCTCATTGAAGCTGTAAGGCAGACCAGCTTAATAGTAATTAAAGGAGAAAAAAATTAAGTAAGGGATGTGTCCTTGGACAAAAAACTCAAGTGGCAAAATCTGAAAAGAGTATATAAACACAAATATTGGACAAATATAAAATAATAAATCACTAATATAATTCATTATTTGCCTCTCAGTGTTTTCCACTACTGTCTACCTCTTTTCTAAAGCACAGATCACAGCCAATTGTGAACAAAACTTCATTTAGATAACCTTAATCATATCTAGATATAATAGCACAAAGAAAAGGAAAGGAAGCTTCAAGCTGAGTATCAAGACACATTTTCAGAGAGTGAATCCTCAAACATTCAATCACTCACACATGCAATGGTATGGTGATCAGAAATGTGTCAAAGTAACACCAGGATTGGTACTCTTGGCATTAATCCAATATTGACAGGTATATTGCAGTACGACCTTCCATTCTTACTATTTCATACATCTTTATCATAGCTCTTCAGTTTAGCTTTTTCTTCCTACCCTTTTTTCTGTTTGTGTTGTTACCTGGAGTCATACATACAGGAGCTAGAAGGCTTCTTGGCAATGTCTGAACATGTATGTTTGAAAAGTCACCAAGTGTTTTTCACCTAGTACTGTCACCTTGTCACTTGTTCACCTAGCACTATCACCTAATCTGGTGGAAAGAGCTCTCTGCAGAGAATATCCAGGATTTGAAGCTGCAAATCTCAAGAGTGACTTCATGTTGGCCAGGACCATGCTTGTACCTCTATACCAAGATAAGTGCTCAAATACTGGAAACACAAAACAGTGTTCACTGCTTTTAAAAGTATGGTTATTAGACACATTTTTTTACAATATCCTCAAAGCTTCTTAGTCTTCAAAACTATACATGGATCAAATGTAGTATTATTAAGGGCAACAAAAACGAATGCAGTTCTTTTTTTATAGGAACACACTAGTTTGTGAAGTCTGTATTTCACATCAGTATTATAGAAGTTTTAGTAGAATCATAGCATCATAGAATCGCTCAGGTTGGAGAAGACCTTAAAGATCATCGAGTCCAACCACAACCTAAACATACTACCCTAACTCTAACAACACTCTGCTAAATCATATCCCTGAGCACCACATCCAAACAGTTTTTAAACACATCCAGGGATGGTGACTCAACCACCTCCCTGGGCAGCCCAGTCCAGTGCTTAACAACACTTTCTGTAAGAAAGTGTTTCCTGATATGTACCCTGGCACAACTTGAGGCCATTTCCCCTCGTCCTGTAACCCATCACAAGTGAGAAGAGACCAACCCTGCTCTTGCTGTAAGCACATTTCAGATGTTGGAAAAGAGCAGTAAGGTCGCCCCCCAGCCTCCTTTTCCCCAGACTAAACAGGCCCAGTTCCTTCAGTCTCTCCTCATAGGGCATATTCTCCGAGCCCTTCACAAGCCTTCTTGCCCTTCTTTGGACCTGCTCCAGCACCTCTACGTCCTTTCTGTACTGAGGTGACTCGAGTGCTGAACACAGTACACGAGGTGAGGCCTCACCAGTGCCAAGTACAGGGGCAGGATTACCTCCCTAGGCCTTCTCACCACATCATTCCTGATACAAGCCAGGAAGCCATCGACCTTCTTGGCCACCTGGGCACACTGCTGTCTCACATTCAGCCAATTCTCCATCAGTACAAGGTCCCTTTCCATCTGGCAGCTTTCCAGCCACTCCTCCCCAAGCCTGTAGGGTTGCCTGGGGTTGTTGTGACCAAAATGTAGGAGCCGACACTTGGCCCTATTGAAACTCATACAGTTAACCTTGGCCCATTGATACAGTCTATCCAGGTCCCTCTGTAGTGCCCTTCTCCCCTCAGGCAGATCATCACTCTCTCCCAATCCCCTCATCATCATTAATAAATTGTTAATAAAGATGTTAAATAGAAGCAGCCCCAGTACCGAGCCCTGGGGACACCACTCTTGACCGGCCCCCAGCTGGATTTTACTCCACTGACCACACTCTTTGAGCCTGGGCATCCAGGCAGTTTTTCACCCAGCTGAGTGTACACCCATCCATACCGTGGGCAGCCAGCTTCTCCATGAGAATGTTGTGGGGGACAGTATCAGAGGCTTTACTCAAGTCCAGGTAAACCACAGCAACAGCCTTACCTTCATCCACTAAGTGGGTCACCTTGTCATGGAATCAAATCAGGTTTGTCAGACAGGATCTGCCATTCGTAAACGCAAGCCTGATCCCCTGGTTAACCTTGAACTGGTCCACGATGGATCCTGAGATTATCTGTTCCATAACCTTCCCCGGCACCAAGGTGAGACTGAGAGTTCTGTAGGTATCAGGAATCATCTTTCTGGCTCGTTTTGAAGATGGGCCTCATATTTGCCAGTCTCCAGTCCGCTGGGACATCCCTGATTAGCCAGGACTGCCGAAGAATGATAGAGAGTGGCTTGGCAACCACATCCACCAACTGTGGACGTAGATTCTCCCTAGCCCTCCTCTTGCTGTTGATGCATTTATAGAAATATTTATTGTTGTCCTTTACCTTAGTGGCCAAGTTCAATTCTAGCTGGGCTTTGGCTTTTCTAATTCTCTCCCTGCACAGCTTCACTGTGTACCTGTAATCATCATAAGTTGCTTGCCCACTCTTCCAGAGACCATAAACTTTCCTTTTGCTCTTGAGTTCCAGCCAAAGGTCTCTGTTCTGCCAGTCTAGCCTCCTTGCCCTTTGGCTCATCTTCCATGACTTGGGGATGGTCAGCTCCTGCACCTTTAAAATTACTTCCTTAAAGTATTCCCATCCTTCCTGGTCTCCCAAGCTCTTCAGAACTACCTTTCAAGGGACCCTCTCAACCATGGTCCTAAAGAGGTTAAGGTCTGCCCTCTGGAAGTCCAAGGCGGCAGTTCTGCTGACTTCCCACAAGGCTCAACAAGAATTGAGAAATCTGGCATCTCATGATCACTGTACCCCAGTCGGCCTCCAACCTTTACATCCCCCACAAGACCTTCTCTGTTAACAAACAGCAAGTCCAGGATTTTGCTTCCCCTTGTTGGTTCCTTCACCAGCTGAGTCAGTAATTTACCTTCCACACACTCTAGGAACCTCTGGGACTGTTCCCTATCTGCTGTACTATAAATCCAGCAAATGTCTGGGAAGTTGAAGTTCCCCACAAGAAGAAGGGAGAGAGAACTTGAGGCCTCACCCAACTGTCTATAAATTGTCTTGTCCACCTCTTCATCCTGGTTGGGTGGCCTGTAGCAGACTCCCACAATAATATCAGACTTATTGGCCTTTGCCAACCTTCAGCCATCCCACCCTGGTAGCGCCCGATCTCGTCTGAATGGACATTATCATGGATTAATAGACATATTTCCTGGTGGTTTTCTTCTCTTCCTTCTTCCTCAGTTTTAATCTCCTCCTTTCTGTCTGCGACAGATGGCATTATGCTGATGAAGAAAAGGAATTCTAGTTTCAGCAGCTTGTGCCAAAAGATCAGATGTGTGCTTCCTTTCACAATTTATTTTTGTTTACATAGACAAAGGAATAGAAGATGATGATTATTTTTTAAAGAAAAAAGAACTCAGAGCTAATCGGTAAAACATGCTCATGGAGGACACGGGTACCTATGAAGTACTGTTATACCCTTTTGAACTCTTCCATGTTGTGAAATGTATGCATTTGATAGGACTCTGAGTGGGATGTATGATATATTCTAGCTGTAGTGCATTGTGTGAGAGTTATTCTCATCAACTACTCTAGACCAGAGCTTTTAAATTCTCAGTGAAACCATTTATCTCAGGGATAGAGATGTCTAACAGAAATGATCCATATTATTGGATCAAACATGTAGTTTTGCACAATTAAAATTATTAAATTTAAAAAAAAAAAAAAAAAAAAAAAAAAGAAGGAAGGAATTTTGGAAGAGTATAGATTTTCAAACTGGGCTTGACACAATACAATCTACTAGCCAATGTTTATGTTATGTTTGATTGACTTCCACTGGATGGAGTGCCAGGACACCCAAATGTTGCCTGATAACTGTCCAGTAGAGATGACTTTTTAAATTTCTAGATTGCTGTACTTAAAATGGATTTGCTCTACTTTAAATGGCAGGAGCTGGTTAATTCTAGTGGAAGATCCTGAAAGATATGGCCATGGTATTTTGATGTGGCTGTGGTATTTTGCTATGTGAAGAGTGACTGATGTATACAGCTCCCTTGCTGATTCCCTCTGTTATGGAAACAAACAAACAAAAAAAGAAATGAAAAAAACCCAAACCACCAAAAATCAATGAAACTGTGTCCTAGGATCTTTTCTTATCTCAGATGCTCAGGATTTAAGTTTTACATCTCACCCAAAAGATTGATAATGCTCTTGAAACATTCACATGCCAGAAGTATATTGATTGAATGTCTACTGCTTTCAGCTGTTAATAAATCCCAGGTTAGCATTTACTGCCTAGCAAAAGAGAGCCACAATAACATTGCATGTATTAATTGTGCTTTTGAAATCAAATGTTATTAGCATATCTAACAGGTGGAACTATTTTCATTAGCAAGTTATTGATAGCAAGTTATATCAACAAAGTTCAGGAAAATGTCTTCAGCGTCCCTGGGATGTTCATAAAAATAAATTAGCCTGTGAAGACATAGAATGTTTAGGAAATTCAAATGCACATAATTGTACTGGAATGCAAAGGAAGACTTTTTTTTTTTTTTTTTTTTTTTTTTTTTTTTTTTTTTTTTTGACAAAAATGATTAAGATTACTGGGTATCAAATAACCACAAAGTGTTTTACATAGCAATAAAAATTTTGCTGTATTTATTTATTTATTTATTTATTTATTTATTTATTGGTAATAGACTACAACTAACACAGATGCCATTTCAGAAAAGAGAGTGTTTATTTAACCTCTGCTTTCTTTTGTATTGAGAATGAGGTCACTTAACTTCATGGTCACTGACCAGTGACAGTCAGTAGCCCAGAGAAAAGGTGCTCACTGACACTGAATAAATGAAAAGAGGATGTTTAGTACTTCTCAGTGAAACATTCTGTAGAGTATTTGACTTTATAACTTGATGCTGGGAGTCAGAATGGGAACCATAATTATAATAATTAACAGGACAAATCTTCACAGAAAATAGTCTCTGCTTCAGGATGAGGAAAAATATATAATATCGGGAGAAAATATGCATATCATTTGCTAAGCTGAAATCTTACTTGAAGGTGACAACTATGAATCTCAGTCAGTAGGGCTGAAGTTCGCAATATAAAAGTTAGGAGTCCAGTGCAGAGTGATCATAGAGGCTCTTTCTATAGAAACGTCAGATGCCTTGGGACAATTATTCCTGCCCCTCTAAAACAGGAGCAGACGAAGGACAGTTTTGCTTTGGATATAGGCTTGGATCCTGAGAAAGAAAACAAAATTTTTGCCCTCTTCAGCAAAAATGATAAGTGTCTTCAGAAAAAAATACATTAAAGAAGACCACCAACCCCAGTAAGACAATCAACTTCCTTACTGTCTTCCACTTACCCCAAAAGGGAAAAAAAATCCAGGTAGCAATGTAGAAAAGTTTTATTTATTTATTTATTTATATATATGTGAGATTAAATTAGCTTTATTTCCTTCCATACAGCATCTCTGAAGAGATTTTAGCAGTGTAATGGCATCAATACCAATTCATAACTCTTTAAATTGCTGGAAAAATATTTCTTGCTGAACGTAGCTTCCCTTCTCTTCATCCATTTAATATTAGCTGCCCAGATTCAAAAAGCTGAAATAAGGTGGGATAAATCACATCATAAAAAGAATTCAGTGGAAAATAATTGAAGAGAGGGGTATGCTTTGTGGAAGAAAAAGTACTTACCATCATGCATTTGCTGTAATTATACATTCTTTACAAAATATAATGAACAGTAGTTCATATAAATGGTAGGTTAACAATATGACTAATTTAGTTATTGTTATTGCCTTTGGCATTCATTTTGATGTATGTATTGTTACAATCTTGGTATATTAATTTCATTGTGTTTGTATCTTTGGTTAGTTGGCTACTTAGCTTCCAGCACTTACTGCATTTGTAGACATTCATGCTTGGACTCGCTCAGTACAGAAGAACCTCTAATTTTCTGACATTTTTGTCCTCGCTTACATTTCTTTAATTTCCAAAATCCCAGAAGGAAAAAAAAAAAAAAAAAAAAAAAGCAGTATGAGGGAGGCATGCCTGCAAAAAACTTCTCTATGAGAGGACACCAAAGTGGGGGAATGTGGGAGTATAAAGCAGGAGCAGCATGTAGCCGTTTTGTTCATTATTCCCAAAGCTGGGGACGAAGCCAAGAAAGAAGCCCAGGTGGGCTGTGAAGGAAAGGTTGGCTTTCAGACATGGAAGTCTTTTTAAATAGATTGCAGTTGGAGTGTTTGATACAAAATGGAAATAAAATGGTATAAGAAATAAATAAATTCATACTTTCTGCTGGTAATAAGTACATTCTTCCAGCTGGGCCTTAAACAAAAAGAAAGACATTCCCTGGCTGGTTGACATCTAATATGCACTCCTGGGAGAAGGCTTGGTATTGGACTGGGTGGACAGGTGAGTAGATAAGAAAGGATGCGATAAGACAGGATGGGAAGAGGATGGAAATATTAGATCATTGTGAAATTTTTCCTTCTTTGTCATGAAATCTTGCTAAAATTTGGGTACTAATTAGCAGAATATTTTAATGACTCATGAATCAACATATAAAAGATACTGAGGACTGGAACTCCTGTAAGCATCATGCAGTGCAGCTGGAAATGCTTTTCTTTCATCCTTTGCTCTTCCTCAGACTGTAGCCTTAAGTAGCTCTAAAATTCTTGTTTCCTGAACTGAAATTCTCATGCCTCAATTAATTTTTTTTTTTCTACCCTTTGTAGCAGTTTACTAGATTATGTTTATACCAAGACTGTCTATTTGCCTATCAAGTATTGAAGGCATCTGCAAAGAAGCTTTGAACAAGTTACATTCTGCTGCTGTTAGTCACATAAACACAATGTTTGTAGCAGGCTTTAAAGCATGTATATTCAACCTTTGGCTTGCTTGGGTCTTTTTGAGTAAAAAGGAATTGTTTTAAGCTGCATATAAGATATATAACATACTTAATGTATGTAAATAGCAGAACTTATTTTTTAAACATATTTTAATTCTAACATTTAAAAATATACACTGTGGTTTTTGTACTTCACCTTTATCTCTGTTTTAGATTTAACATAAAACTTTTAACTTGTTATGTTACTTTCATTGAAAAGAAAAGTGACCATTAAATATACAATTCAGTAAACATACAACTTCTGTGAAAAAAAGTGAATAAATGTAGAGATAATGTATGTCCTCTGTCAAGCAAAGTCCATGTTGACTGGTGACTCCCATATTCAAGAAAAGCAGAGAGGAAGAGCCAGGGAACTATAGCCCAGTGAGCCTCAACTCTGTACCTGGGAAGATCACAGAGCAGACCCTCCTGGAAGTTAATGCGGTGAACAGTTTACTCTTTGAAATAAAGAGCAAAATTTCCAAAACTTAGATTTTCAGGGATACATGAGATGCCATCAACTATCCTGCCATGCAGACCCAGGTGAAGTTTCAGCCCTTTCTCTCATGTGTCTCAGATTCACCTATATAAGCTAATACAAAATATTTCAAAAAGATTTTTCTCTCATTCCTTGCTCACTATTGTTTATCAGTCATTTCTATCTCACCAAAGAGTACCTTGACCATATTTTCTTTTCCCCTTCCTCAACTTTCTTCTCTTTCTTTTCTGATTGTTTTAGAGTCCCTCTTTACTTTTTAGGGTAAAGTGGAGTTAAACTAAAATCTCTCTTCTGTGATAAAGAAGGAAATAATTCTAGATGTTAAAATAGGTTGTCAGAAACATTGACAAGTGTAGATAGAATGTGATTTATGGACCTTTAACTTTTTAAATTAAAATCTTATATCCTTAGGTAATACAGTAGTGCTGGTGTGCATTGAATTCTTGCACTGCATTCCAAATTATCTATAGCACATTAATTTACCATAGATCTGTTTCAGTTGTTTGAGTAAAATAGACAAGATAAATTGAATTACTCTGAAGTATGAGATTGTGGGGAAAATGAAAGTCCATGAAGACTGTCAGATGTAAGAATTAACTATTACCATTTTAAATGTTACTTGTAAAACAGAGAATGTTTGAAACATATTTGAATTTGGATCTTTTTTGCCGTCTGATACAATAGATATCCTTTTCAGTAATACAGCTAAGGGGCATACATACCGCAGCTTTCCTTGTAGTAAGTACCAGGTTAAAAAAGGAAGTTTCAGAACTTGAGAGAAGATATATATAAACTTGAGCCAATATCTTTTTAGACCTGGGTCCTGCCTCATTACAGACTTCAGAGCTCTGTATGTCAGAAACTTCAGAAAAGTCAAATTACTCAAAAACCAACCTTCATAGAATTTTACTCCTTATCAATATTAATTATGAGCTTCCACATATTCTGAGCAATGACAAATCATCTACTTTCAAAAAATCTTGATTCTTTTAAATCTTTAACATCTTCAAATTTGAATGCATGATTTCTTAATTGCATTCTCAGTCCTTATGGAGTCTATGGTAAAATTATTTTAGAGACTGTTCTTGCTGTTTTCCCATGCAGTAGGATCAATTTAAAGTGCATTCTGGGAAGCCATTTTGTAAATCGCTTTTAGCTTACTTGAGGAGGATCAATAGTTTAGAGGAGGTGTGTCCAGGGGAAATAAAGGTCATTCATAATTATTTCAGGACCTGGATGTTTGCTGAAATAAATGTTTTTAAAATTACTATATTATAAATTGTGCACTAACAAACACGCTTCTCACTTTTTGGTTGTTATTTTCTCTAAAATTTTGGATTTGATCTTCCATGATTTCTGGAGTTCTTCATGAGGAAGAGGGAGAGGAGAGGAGAGGAGAGGAGAGGAGAGGAGAGGAGAGGAGAGGAGAGGAGAGGAGAGGAGAGGAGAGGAGAGGAGAGGAGAGGAGAGGAGAGGAGAGGAGAGGAGAGGAGAGGCTTTCTAGGAAGCCTGCTCCAGGGCTTCCTAGGCAAGGGAAGGGAAGGGAAGGGAAGGGAAGAAGGGAAGGGAAGGGAAGGGAAGGGAAGGGAAGGGAAGGGAAGGGAAGGGAAGGGAAGGGAAGGGAAGGGAAGGGAAGGGAAGGGAAGGGAAGGGAAGGGAAGGGAAGGGAGTGAGTGATGTTACGGAGGCATCTGAAGTCTTAAGTACTTTATCTGTTTTTCTGAGAACTGCAAAATTCCTCGGATGCCATACTGTTTAGATGCCTAAGCACTCATGAACTGAGAGTTACAATTATTTTACTGCTTAGGAGTTGGCATATCAGTAAAACAACAACAGCAAAAAATAAAGGCCAAAAAAAAAAGGGGGGGGGGAGGGAAGCAACAGATGGATGTCTGAAGATTGCAGTCAAGCCTGCATTATTGGCCATGCATCATTAGTCACTTAATAGTTAATTTCTTCAACTATAGTGTCTAGTTAATTTATGAGGCGAGAATTTAGATGGAGAAAACTGTGTCTTCTGGAGTGAGACTTTTATGAAGATCCTACGCATGTAAATAGATTTGTGTTCTATATCTTGATTATTTTGTGTGCACGTACAGGTACAAAAAGAGCTTTCTGTATTGCAAACAGTGAGCTTCAGTTAAGTTCATCCAAGAGCTGGATTCTGCTACTCGTAGACTCTCCGTGACTGAGGTACTGTGGAATGGAGCTCTCAAACTTTGTGAGATAGCACGAAAACCGAAATGTAGTCTCTGATCTAAGATTTCTGTTTAGGTGCTTAGTTGCAAATAAGTATACATACACAAAAACACAAAACAAATGTACATAACAGCAACAAAAATAGAAGTCTATAGGAGGAATGTTGGTAGGCTTGTATAAACATTTTGTTTAAGTTTAAATTCAAATTGAGGGAAACAGGCTCTTCCTCTTGGTCTTCAAGGACATTTACTTTTTTTCTCTAACTTACTGTAGATTTTAGGAATAGTAACTTAGTGGAAACAAAAAATATAGGTATAAATATAAAATAAATGAACTATCCTCTACCACTTACCAAACACCTAACTATGTATACTCCTGAGAAACCTAGTAGATCAAGAACCTACCTGTGCAGAAAAAGAATCACAGAATTGCCCATTTTATTTATATTAATATTTTCTCATGTTCCCCATATCCCATTTATTTTGCTTACAGCAGAAAAAAAATTGTAGCATTCTCTACTTCAGAAATCTCCTCAATTTTATACTGTTCTATCTCCTTTTCACCCTTACTTTCTCAATGTATGAACCTAAATTTTCTTTGCCAAAGGGAAGAGGAAACTTGGGCTTAGAAGTTTTACTGAGGTAGATTTATTTCTGCAGCAGATGAGATCTTTCACTTTTTGAGCTAGTTTACAAAACCTAATTGCACGTGCCAAGCTTGTCTAGGTTGTGAGAGCAATAGGTAAAGAGGAACTCTGTTTTGCTATGTTTGACTTCTTTTAGCAAACTAGCATTTTCCAGCATGGAGGGAGGTATTTATTAGTGTAGAGGATACCATTCCACTCTTCTCTCAGCAATAGTATCCTTCTCTGACTGTTTACATTCAACATCTGTTGTTTTTGCACAAAAAAGACCAGATTTCAACAGAAAATTTGACTGCTTGTATGCATTGGTACCTATCGCCTATGTATGCGTTCTGAATTCTAATGTTTTTTATCAGCCAACGCTAGGTGAATTTTTCTCTTCATCGAGATCTTAAAATGCTGAAAACATTTTGAGAAATGTTTTGCTATTTTACTTTTAGTTTGGAAATTATGCATTGCTTGGATTTGTGTACTGAGATAATGAGGGAACATCACACAATATCTGATAACAGTAACACTGAAGTAATGTGAGAAAGTCATTTATCTTTCTGTTTCCACTCTGCCTGTGAGAATCTGAAAATCATTAACGTTCCTATTTGAATAAATATTTTGGTGGGAGACATTCATTTGAATATAAAGGACTGAAGACTTCAGCTATTGACAATGTGCACAGAACTTAGATGGAAAAGGAAGAAAGAGATCGAGTACTACTACCAATCAGGAACATAAACTGCATATTTTGAAAGTTTTGTTAGTATTAAAATACCTTCTGTTTATTGATTATATCTCTGCTGGGCATATTTTGTAAGTCTATTGCTCAAAAAGAGTATCTCGTATTTTCCACATCTTTCACCTCTCTTAGCTCTGACTTGCTTAGCAGCTAGGAGGAATGAGTCAGAAGTTTCATTAAAGTTTCAATATTTGCCATGAACAGGTACAGCTAATTAAGTTTAAAAGAATTATTTGAAAAGTGTATTTTTCGTTTGCCTTTCCTATTGTTGATACAGGAATTAATAGAAATTGATTAAAATCTATTCCCCAATTACACTGAAAATGTTGAACTCCAGTAAAGCATTTATCTTTAACACTTAAAGTATGTGCTAATGGTAAAGGATCTTTGGATCCCTTGAAAGGTCAGGGGTCATAGAAAAATTAACAAGGATCAGGATCCTACTGAATGCTTCTGTGGATGTTCATACTGTATAGGGAGGAGAAGGGGCAGAAAGCTGGAGGTCTTCCTATCTTATATCTGGGGTTCGATGATAGTCTGCAACCTCTGTCTTCAGCAAAGTACTTAATTTTCTGAACAACAGTCTTGAATTTTCTCTTAGAATCAGGGTGTCATCTGGAGCCAGTAATTTGCTTATCCTAATTCTACATGCGCAGTGCTGACAAGTGGTTCTGTTCCAGTTAAGTGAAACATTTGACCTGACCTTAACCTAAATACCATTCACTTCAAGTTCCGGAATAAACAAAATGAAAAAAAGAATGCTCAATATCCTCCTCTTTCCCTCCCTAATATACATCATCACTGTTTCCTCCTTTGCTCAGTTGAAATTCCTATTGTACCCCATTCTCCTGATCTCTGGGGATACCTTGTATTGGCAGTGGGAGACAAAACTACTCTGGCATGGACTTTGTTGGTTCATGTGTCACATAACAACTGCAGATACAGAAACAACATCTTTAGTAACGTTGCAGACTTTGCTGCAGCCCAAGCTAGATAGTCAAATATGTATTGAAAAATACTGACTTCTACAATAGAGGAAGCATAAAATTTTATTTTCTTTCATAAATTCTAACTGCCAACTCAGACATTCACTTGTATGAAAAAAATAAAATAAAATAAAAAAAAATTCTGGGAGGAGCAAAAAGATTTGAAAAGGTGAACAGTTCTCCCAAAACTAACAAATGAACAAACGAAGCCACCTCTTATCGTTGTCATGTCTGTGTTGGAATTCAGCTTTCTTTACTACATGAAGCTTGACTCTTTTGCTTTGAAGTACTTCTCATGAATGAATCAAGAAGATAAGGACAGGCTGAAAGAGCTGGGTCTGTGCAGCCTGTAGAAGAGAAGGCTGTAAGGTGACCTGATAGCGGCCTTTCAGTATCTAAAGGGGAGTTACAGGAAAGAAGGGGACGGACTCTTTAGCAGTGTCTGTGGTGACAGACCAAGTGGAAATGGTTTCAAGCTTAAAGAGGGTAGATTTAGGTTAGATATACAGAAAAGCTTTTTACAGTGTGGTGGTGAGGTACTGGAACAGGTTGCCCAGAGTTGTGGTTGATGCCATGTCCCTGAAGACTGCCAAGGTGAAGCTGGATCAGGCCCTGGGCAACCTGATCTACCTGTGCATGTCCCTATTCATTGCAGGGGAGTTGAACTAGATGACCTTTAAATGTCCCTTCCAACTCTAAGGATTCTATGGTTCTATGATTCTTAGATGTTGGATTGGAACAAAAGAGATCAATGAAGTGGTGCTGGTGGTTCATTAGTTAATACTTTCCTTACTAAATCAGTACTCTTAGCTAAGCATGAAGTACTATGTTTTAGATGAAAGGTGAAATACAAGTCCTTAAAATAGAAGTAATTTTGTTTCATTAAACATCCAATGGTAGTTTTAACCAGAGCAGAGGATGTTAATTTCGATGTTCTTACAAAACTCCTAGTTGGGTAATTACATTCAGCTCTACTAAGCTCCCCCTAGAGAAAATTTAATTAAAATGACTTGATCTCTTTGGCAAAGCATAGACAGGTATCTGTATCACAAAAGTCACCAGCACAATTGACATAAATTGGTGTTCTTCTGTGACAGGGAAAGGAAGGATAGAAGTATTACTTTGTCCTCACCAGTAATGGACATCCCACTTCAGTCACTGGGTAAATCCATGTTATGCTGGGCAAAAAAAAAAAAAAAAAAAAAGTACTAACACTTTTTTTTTTCTATCAATCCTAACTTCTGTTAAGCAGTACAAACTGAATTCATAGCTCACAGCTCTGTAAGTTTTTAGCTAGGTTATTAGTAGATTTTATCAATGTTGTGAGTAGTGATTAGATAGACACACACAGGAGAGAAGGAAGAGGAAGGCACAGGTGCAACTGGGAAACTGCTACACCAATACTGCATAAATCTTTTCCATTAATAATCACAAAGTTACAGAATTACTGAGGCTGGAAGGCATCTGTGGAGACCACATAGTCTAAGCTCTCTGCTCAGAGCACGTTCAGCTAGATCAGGCTGCCCAGGACAGTGGCCAATCAGGTTTGAATATCTTCAAGAATAGAAACTTCACAACCTCTCTGGGAAGCCTGTCAGATTTTTGCGTATTCATAAATAAGATTTCTTGTGTTTGTTTTGTGCACACAGCCTCTTGTCCTTTCAGTAGATACTACTGAGCTTTTCTACATCATCTTTACTCCCTTTCCTCCACATTCAGGCATTTTTCCTACCAACAGCGTCATCTTTGTGTCTTCTCAAGGCTGAAGAGTCCCATCTTTCTTTGCCTCCTCTTTTGTACCAGATGCTCTAAACTTGCTGTGGTCTTTTGATGGACTTGCTCCAGTATGTCTTTGTCTCTCTTGTTCTTCTGATTCCAGAACTGGACACAGAGTTCCAGATGGATGTCACCAGCATCGAATAGAGGCTGATTGAAGTCTCAGTTTTCTGCTTCCCATAGCTGGCTAGACGATGATCCCCTGTGTGCTAAACCCTTTAGCATCAGGATTTGGAAGGTAGTCGGTAGGCTGATAGTGTCTTTTTTGAGGAAACACTTGAAAAATTCAAGGATCAGTTAGGCATATTCTCTGGACCTCATACATCTCACAAATATTTTGTTTCAGATCCACTTCATTATGACCGTCATTCTTTTCCTGTTCTTAGCAATATTTTAGCCTTATAAGTCTATAATTAAACTGTCTTAGTAATGGACAGATAATGATTTAAAAGGAAACAATTCACCAGTGTCATATACCTCCACTACAAAGTACGTTTTAATGGTTTGTACTGAGGTAGTTTCTAATTAAGACCTTGAATATCTGAACAACCATACAGTATTTTCTCAAAAGAACAGAATGTGATACAGTGTACTTAAAGTAGAGTGACAGCAAGAGCTGTGACTTGAATGTAAATATTGCATTGCACCATGGCAAATAAATAAACAAATAAATCACAAATCTAGTGAGTCAGATGTAGCCTTGAGTTTGTATGATAGTCAGCATAATGACATGTCTCAGAACTAATTTCCAAACAGTCCCTCATCACTCATAGATCCCACATAGTCATCTAGAGCCTGCGCAAGCAAAACTTCCAGTGACTTCAACAAAGTAATGCCCTAGGAATAAATGTAGCATAATTTCAGAAAAAAAAAAAAAGTCAAAGTCAAACAGAAGAACAGTCATTTTACAAAATATCCAACTTCCATCATCATAATATCTCTGCACTTCACAATCTTTCCTCACAATATTAGCAGTAATTAGCAGTAAACAGTTATTAGCAGTAAACTTCATCCTGAGATAAAAACTTTCCCAATATGCATATGTCCCACTGCAGATCACTTGTCATTCCTTTCTTTTCCAGTTAGTTATAATAACTGATTCAATTGATCCTATGCTTTTTCTGAAAATGTTTCTGCAAGAATAACTCAATGATAAATAGGCAGAATTACTCTTCCAAACCAAAAATTATCAGTAGAAGAAGATCAAGGATTAAAAACAGGTTTATGCACTACTGAATAACATGAAAGATGATTTAAGATACATTCAAAGCTGTATCAGAGCCTGCTGTTAGACAATACGTTGTAGGTTAACACAGGGAGACACCACACAGTCCACTTACTTTCTGCCTACCTCCTGCAGCATGTAGCAAGATATGGGAGACAATAAGAAAGCCAAAAACAGAAAAACTTGCAGGTTAAGATAATGATGGTTTAATAAGCTAAGGAAAGAGGAACGAGAAAGAAAAAACAAACCCTAGAAGATCAAAACTGATGTGTCAAGGGCATCTCACCATGTTTCATAAGTGAAATGATGTCCAAGCCAGTTGATGAGAAATGGACGGCTTGTCCCATATAAACAAACAAACAACAAACAAACAAACAAACAAACACTCCCCTACAGTTTTATTGCTGAGCATAATGTTAGAGATTGCTCAAAGAATTTGACAGAATGGATGATCAGTCTACGATGATCAAGCCTCAAGTACTTTGGTGTATGAACCTGTAAATCATGCATGTGTTTTATAAAAGAAAAAGTACTGTGACATAGCGAACAACAAACATAGGGAGAATGATGCTTTAATTTTCTTCTGTCACAGATACTAATGTACACATCTTATGGAAATTTTTGCATCTGAGTTAAGTGATTTTCTTTTTTGCAAGTGGAAATTTTTATTTGTTCACATCTTTATTTTGTTCTGAATTGAAAGATTGGGACATTTGTTATTAAACATTTTTATTCTGATGATTTTAAACTGTAAGAAAAGGATGGCAGTTTCTTAGATTTTAACAAAATATGGCAGTACTTCCCTACAAATTGCTGGGATTTAATTTGACCTCTTTCTGCTACAAAAGATTCTACTTCTTATCACAGGGCTCAATTCACTTTAAGCTATTGATGCAAGGGAACTTTTATTACAGGATGGTCACATCTCTTACTTTGTAAACAAATTGACTTCTTTCCTTTCCTCTGTTTTGTTTGGCACAGTAATTTTCTGCTGCTGTCTTACAGTAGCTCTCCTGGTTGCAAAGTCTTGTTGCACTATTTTAAATAAAATTGGTGAACCAACGTTTTTGTCTATACCCATGTCTTTATTTCCTTTTAAATTGAGAGTGAACTCTCACATAGGTAACAGTAATCAAGGAATAGAGTTTTATTTATTAGCATTGATTTTACAAATCACTTGGTGCAGCAAACAATCTCTACAGGCAATACAATAATTTAACAATTCTCTTGAATTGTAGAGTTTGTCTTCTGACACTCATTGGTAGTACAAGGAAAAGCGAGACAAAACAATGAGCAGCAATCACTGTTCTTCACCCCTTTGCTCGTTTAAGGCTCACCACAAAATAATGTAATTTACCACAAGCAGGGAGATCCTCAGGGAACCCTCTACAGATCAGGTTCTGTCCCTATGCTTTTACTTCTTTAAGTGTTCTTTTTCTTATTTTTTTTCAGCAGAGAAACATATCGCTCTGTGGTATATTCCCTTACCAGCTCCCAACACAATGAAACAAACAAACAAACAAACAAACAAACAAACAAACAAAAAGATTGGCACCATAATTACAGCACTACTTCCACTTTATAGGCTGTGAAGCTAATTCTAACAGAAGCATCGGTAATCTGGAGTTAGGCCCATTACTGTTTAAGATCAGTTCAAATTCTCATCTGCTTCTTCCCAGGACATTATCTATTGGTTTATATACCAGGCCACCTACCATATAATTAGACACTGATGTCCTTAAATGTCTTGTTAGTCAGTGGAGAAAGATGAACCTATCCCAGAACTTTAAAAAAGGAAAGGAATGTGATGAGGTGTACCTGGATGGAACAAGAAGGACATATAAATTCATAACTAACACAGAAACACACCTCAGATGAGTCATTCAAATAGAGGAAGGAAAAAAAAATCATGACATTAAATGTGTAGAAAATGTATAAATATTTATTATGAAGTGGAATATACAAGATATTCGATGCACCTAAGGGAGAAAACGCTGTGAATATTCTGTTTGGATGAAGATCAGAACTGGTAGAATCCCCATTGTTTTTGTAAGAGAGACATTATCAAGAGACAAAACTGAATGTCGTGTATAGGTGTCCCTAGCCCTGAAAGCAGAAGAGATAAACAGGTTGCACAGAGAGACTGTGCAGTCTGCAAATGTATGAGTTTTCAGTATAAAGAAAAAAGTGATCTGTCTGACCTCATATCTGTTATCCGTAGAGCAGGAGGCTAAACTCCTTGAGGTGTTTTTAATGCTGAGCTATTGTGATTTCCCGATTTGGGGACTGTGGTGTATCCTAGTGCAGGAGGGCTAATACTGTCATACGTATAAATATTTTTTTTAATGGAATAAAGTGTTGGATTAATTCATAATCAGTTCTTTAGATATCTTTGTGAGTATGCATTCAGTTAAGGGGCAGAATGCAGGATAATTCTGAAAAGCCTACTCTTTGCATGGTTTCCCTTACTAGGAACAGTCTAAACCAAGGTAATGAAAGAGGTAGCTAAAGGTAGTTTAAATCATCATTACATACTCAAAACCTAGCAAATCAATGGATAGCAGTGTTTTGATTCCATGGATTTGCTGGTGTTAAATCAGTATATTCTCTGCCATGCTCTGCATGCCTTGATAAATACTGTAAATGAGAGGGAAATATAATGAGGGATCCTTTGGCAAAGTGTAGCAGAGAGGTTGTGTCACCATTACACTCACTGTATTCCAAAATCACAGCTGCAGTATCTTCTGGATTAGATAGGGAAAAATATAGACTAATCAGAAATGTCCTTCAGATGCAGTGGCACAGCTTATTCCTTCTTCTATTTCATTAGTTAACAAAAATACATTTGAGGCAAGAGGTGTTATTCTGGACAGTTTGTCATTCTGGAAACATCAGGCTTGTGCAAACTGCAATTCCTGGCCAAAAATAAGGGCACAAAATGTAATAATAAAGCAGAAAGACAAATTTTATAGGTGGAGAAAAAAATAAGATAAAACATGAAGGAGAAGAAAAAGGACTTGTGGGACATGAGAAAATACAGAAAATTAGTTAGAAGGATGGAAGGGGAGGAGGATACACAATGAGTGATATATCCCCAGATAAATAATAAATTATGAAATTCCAAGCAGGTTCACAGAGCTTCTTCTATTGAACATGAGCTGAAAATGAGCGTAGCAGCAGGTATTGCTACTCTATGTAATTACTACTTTAAGCCCAGAGCATTATTACATAAAGGAGAGAAGTTAAAATTGCTCAAGCTAGCATTTTAGGCAACTTTCTTTAAGATGCTTTTCTAAGCAGTGCCACTAACCTGAGGGCAAGCTAAGTTATGCCAGACCGAAGTTGGCTTTTGATTCACTGCTGACTTAAATCTGGTAAAATAGCACACCGAAGAAAGTCTAAAATATGGGCAGCCACAAACATGGGTTAAATTAATCTGGTTCAGCTAAGAAGTAGTGAATGAAATAAGAGCCAGTCTAGTCAGCGTATAAAAATATATTATAAACTTTTATGACTTAAAATTACTGGATCTAGCATAACCCAAATGAGGAACCTCCAAAAGACTTTTTCTTTTTTTCTGCCCTGAGAAAAGTGTCAAGAGTGTGACACTTGGGCTTTAGCAGCATTCTTCCTTCTGCTATTTTTAAAAAGCAAAGACCTTAACTCTCAGTTATTGCTTTCTGGCAGACAGTGAGAAAAGCAGGTGAGGTATCCATTCTTCTCCCTCAGCTTCATTTGCATTCATGTGCTGCAAGAATCTCATATCACACAGAATAGGGACTTTCCATACTGTGATGCAAAAGTGCTCCACGCAGCATTGGTCCATATTTGTGATGTATGGCACAGCTACAGTGCAAAGACATTTCTGCTGCCAGTGAGCAAGGGTGGAACATGCTGCAATCATGGAGAAGTTTCAAGCAAAGCTGGAAAGCCTTGATCATTCACGGCTGCTGCAAAGCCACTGCTGTAATCCTTACGTTAAGAAAAAGAGATTGCACAGTATGGGAAAGTGGCAAGTGCTTATTCTTCCAGGGAGAGCAAGAGGGAAGAAAGGATTCAAAAGCTTTTCTAAAATGGAGGTACTAAGTGATAAGTTTAGCAGATTACTATTTATAAGGACGATTATTTAAAAGGACAGTTATTTATAAGGGCAGAAGGAAAATTTCATATGAAGGCTGAGTTTCAGAATACCAAGGAGAAAGGGACAGGCTATCAGAAAGGAGAGCTTCAAATGAAAACTGGTTGTTTCATGAACTCCAAAACGCACTCAGTTGCACCAAATGGCATATCATCAAAACTGGGAATAACTCAATTTCCCACCCTCAAAGCATGATATAAGGAACTTTTTGCAGTTGTGGAATAATGAGTGTGTTTCAACAAACTAAACATCAGGTAACAGTTCTCTATTTAGTTTCCAAGCTCAGCATATTAATAGGAAGAGGAACATTAGCGAAAACACTGGTTGGATACTTTGTTGCTGAAGGCTTCCTAAGCAGCTAAAGATTAATCATCCTTCTAATCAGAAGAAGATTGAAGGCTAAGGACCTATCACCAAGCAACTTACTTGGGTAAATTACTCAAAGAACCTAATTAAATTGATATACTAGCTTACCAGGATGTAAACTTTAAAGTCTGAAACCCTGTAAACATCACAAAGGTGTTTATCCATTGTATGGAAACTGTTAATCACAGCCTGAACCTCTGATTAACCCTCTGAGGCAGGTGATGGCTCAGCTGCGGGAGCACAGGTGAAGGTAATTCAACTGTGCTCCCGGAAGGGGTGGAGCTTGACTCCACCTCTCCTAGATCCCATTTAAGGGCTGACTACCACTAAGGCAGCATCTCTTTTGAGATTGCTCCTGTGTGGAGTTCCCTGTGGCGAGCATCCATCCTTGCCGTGAAGCCTCAGAGTGGGTGAGTTGTTCCCTATAACCTCTGGATATTCATTTGTTACCACCTTGTATAATAACAACCATACATTTGGCGAGCCAGGCAGGAGAGAGAATGTCTTTTCTGTGGAGAATGTATAAATGGGTCAAGGGGGAGAACATCACCCCCTTAGACAAGATGATTCCGGGGCAGATCCCAGGGTTTATGGGTTCTCCCTATTATCAAATGGCTACTATAATTGAAAAATGGGGTCCCTTGAGGGTTATGGGGAATTTTTCTCCATTCCGCATGACGGAATACTTTGAAGGGCTAAGTAACGACATCCTGATTACGAAAGAACGGCGATTAGCTGCTTCTACAGTGGCATGGCCACTATTAACTGCTTTAAATCAAGCAGAAATTAGATCAAATGTATTGGAAAGTGAGAATCAATTATTAAAGGACCGCATTGGAAAATTGGAGCAAGAGCTTAGTATACTGACGGGAAAAAGACCCCTATTACACTCCCCAGTCCCTCAGGTCCGTAATATTTTGATAAATGATGATTCTGTATCTGAAACAATGGACCAGGCTAAACAAGGGGATGAAAATACTAAAACTGACTTGGAAGAACCTGTTATGACGGACGCATTACAACTCCGTCCTATTATAACACAAAAAACAAAAAAGGTCCAAGATAGACCAGCAGGGGTGCCTCCTGATCAATGGCCCCCTGCTGAAACTCATTTTCATGTCACGGCCCGACCATACACGGCCACGGAATTAATGGACTTGGTGCAGCGGTTTCGACAAAAACCCAGAGAAAGTGTGCCAACTTGGTTGCTACGCCTATGGGATTCAGGGGCGGAGAGCGTTACGGTCAGTGGGCCTGAATTATCGAAATTGGCCACTGTAACTGTCCACCCTGCCCTTAGGCAAAGATTATATGGTGGAACCCAGTTCCCAGAAGAAAACCATTCTATTCTGGATTGGTTGATGGCTGCATGCCGTATGGTCTGGCCAAATAAGTCAGATATACCGTTAAATGCAGGATTATGGTCCTCTATGGAGGACCTTCAGAATTATATCAGGGAGCTAGGAATGAGAGAGGCCATTTATGAAGATACTTTTGATAGCCCTGATATGGTTAGATTCTCAGGAGGAATGAGGGATCTAATCTTGCAACAGGCCCCTTCTCATATGTATGGCACTTTAGTGTCTATACTGAACCCTTTAGTAGCATCGGAGGCTGCAGTTCAACAGGCGGCTCAGCTAGTAGCAGATCTAGGAGAAACAGAGCGCCTGCGAACTAAACGCAATATTCGAGTGTTAGAAGAAGCTGAAGTTATGCCGGTGGTTAAAACTAAGGGGCCGGCTCCACGAGCTTCTCAGTCGGGACCCATAAGGGTATCCCGAAAGCAAATGTTCAATGATCTTATTAGGGCTGGCGTTCAATTTGCGAAAATTGATCGGCAGCCCAACCACATCCTCCTTCAATTGTGGAAACAGTTGAAGGATGATCAAAAATTTCAAAATTACCCTAGCAAATCAAGGGTAAGAATTATAGAAAGAAAACCATCAATAACATGGAATTTAGCAGACTTTATTGTTCCTAGTAAGAGAAAGAAGCCACCTCAGGTGTCTCGAGCCACAATGCCCGAACCACCAGAGGTAAAAGACTTGAACCTGGCTCAGTATATAGCATGACGAGGGACGTCAGTCCCCCTAGGGCCTCCAGACGGGACCGGAGGCCCTATGTAGAATTAACGATATTCTGGTCCCGAAAAAATATTCAAAGAGTTATGGCCCTAGTCGATACAGGGGCAGAAACATCAATAATTTATGGGGATCCAACCAAATTTCATGGCAATAGAGCGATGATTGGAGGTTTTGGGGGACAGACTATTCCAGTCACCCAAACCTGGTTAAAATTGGGGGTTGGGCGTCTCCCACCTCGGGAATACAAGGTATCTATTGCCCCAGTCCAGGAATATATTCTGGGCATAGATATCCTATGGGGTCTGGCTCTCCACACGACTGTGGGAGAGTTCAGGCTCCGACAAAGGTGTATTAGTGTCCGGGCGGTACAGGCAATACTAAGAGGCCATGCAAAGCATGAGCCTATTTGTCTGCCAAAACCGCGCCGGATTACTAATGTAAAGCAGTACAGACTCCCGGGTGGGCAAGAGGAAATATCGAGAACAGTGCAGGAATTGGAGAAAGTGGGTATCATAAGACCTGCACATAGCCCATATAATTCCCCCATATGGCCAGTGCGGAAGTCGGATGGAACATGGAGAATGACAGTTGATTACAGAGAACTGAACAAGGTCACGCCGCCTATTCATGCAGCCGTACCCAATATTGCCTCCCTAATGGACACACTGAGTAGAGAAATCAAAACATATCATTGTGTCTTGGATTTGGCAAATGCATTCTTCAGTATTCCGATTGCTGAAGAATCGCAAGATCAGTTTGCATTCACGTGGGAAGGCAGGCAGTGGACCTTTCAGGTCCTGCCTCAAGGGTACGTGCATTCGCCAACATACTGTCATAACCTAGTGGCGCGTGACCTGGCTAAATGGGAAAAACCAGATAATGTCAATTTATATCATTATATTGACGATCTCCTGTTAACATCCGACTCATTAGAAACAGTGGGGCAAGCAGCAGATTTGTTAACCACCTATCTGCAGGGAAGAGGATGGGCTATAAATCCTCAGAAGGTGCAAGGCCCGGGCCTCTCTGTGAAATTCCTGGGGGTAGTTTGGTCTGGGAAAACCAAAGTACTACCCAGTGCTGTAATAGATAAGGTTCAGGCGTTTCCAGTCCCTACGACACCAAAGCAGCTGCAGGAATTTTTGGGTATATTGGGGTACTGGCGCTCCTTTATACCTCATTTAGCGCAGCTGCTAAGACCATTGTATAGACTCACGAAAAAGGGGCAATTATGGGATTGGGGGAAAATAGAACAAGACGCTTTCCAACAGGCAAAACTGGCAGTTAAACAAGCCCAGGCATTGGGTATATTTGATCCTACCCTCCCAGCTGAATTAGATGTTCATGTTACTCAGGATGGTTTTGGCTGGGGCCTGTGGCAACGCCAGAGTTCTATTCGGACCCCCATTGGATTCTGGTCTCAGGTTTGGCACGGAGCAGAAGAAAGATATAGTATGATCGAAAAACAGTTATTGGCTGCCTATTCAGCATTACAGGCAGTAGAACCAATAACTCAAACAGCAGAGATCTTAGTCAAAACCACTCTGCCAATCCAGGGGTGGGTGAGAGATCTGACCCACCTTCCTAAGACGGGGGTGGCCCAAGCACAAACGGTGGCACGATGGGTCGCCTATCTCAGCCAAAGAAGTAGTCTGTCTTCGTCACCGCTGAAAGAAGAACTACAGAAAATCCTAGGCCCAGTGACATATCATAGTGATGCACCAAGAGAAACATTGGTCGCTCCACCAGAGAAGAGTCCCGTTCAGGAAGGAAAATATCCTATTCCTGAAGATGCGTGGTACACGGATGGATCCAGCAAGGGCAACCCAAGCAAGTGGAGAGCAATAGCATATCATCCCTCTACTGAGACAATCTGGTTTGATGAGGGGGACGGTCAGAGCAGCCAATGGGCAGAATTGCGAGCCGTGTGGATGGTTATAACCAAGGAACCCGGTGATGGTACTCTGAACATCTGTACAGATAGTTGGGCTGTATATCGGGGGCTTACTCTTTGGATTGCACAGTGGGCTACCCAGGAATGGACTATTCACGCCCGACCAATCTGGGGTAAAGACATGTGGTTAGACATATGGAATGCAGTTAAACATAGGACTGTATGTGTCTACCATGTCTCTGGTCACCAACCCCTACAGTCACCGGGAAATGATGAAGCCGACACACTGGCCCGAATTCGATGGATTGAGAGTTCGCAGTCCGAGAACATTGCCCGTTGGTTACACCAGAAACTGCGACATGCTGGACAGAAGATAATGTGGGCAGCTGCTAAAGCATGGGGACTGCCCGTACAACTATCTGACATCACCCAGGCATGTCGAGATTGCGACGCTTGCTCGAGGATGAGACCGAGATCGTTGCCCGAAACAACAGCCCATATTGCTAGAGGATACAGTCCTCTGCAGCGATGGCAGGTTGATTACATCGGGCCCCTCCCTCGGTCTGAGGGGGCGAGGTATGCCCTGACCTGCGTCGATACAGTAAGTGGGCTACTGCAGGCCTATCCAGTACCAAAGGCAAATCAGGCATATACAATTAAGGCACTCATGAAACTGATGTCTGCCTATGGGACGCCTCAAGTGATCGAGAGCGACCAGGGGACTCATTTTACTGGTGCAACAATACAGCATTGGGCAGAAGAGAACAACATTGAATGGCGATTCCACCTGCCATATAATCCAACTGGGGCAGGCCTCATTGAACGTTATAATGGTATTCTCAAGGCTGCCCTGAAGACAGACTCTCAGTCCCTGCAGGGGTGGACAAAGAGACTCTATGAAACTCTGCGGGACTTGAATGAAAGACCTCGGGATGGCAGGCCTAGTGCCCTAAAAATGCTACAAACAATATGGGCCTCCCCGCTTAGGATCCAAGTTACGGGCACTGATAATCAGGTAAGACCCCAGATTGGTAATGAAAATAATCTTCTGCTCCCTGCCCCTGAGAATTTAGAACCAGGAATCCATAAGGTAAAGTGGCCCTGGAAGGTGCAAGTAGAACCCAAGTGGTGTGGTTTACTGGCACCTTGGGGGAGATTATTGGAGGTAGGAGGCTCAGTAGCCCCCTCGGTGATAGGTACATGGCCTACGGATATTGTGGTCAATACTCCAATCTTTATTGCTAAAGGGACGCCCATCATGTCCCTGTGGCAGATCAAGACACCCCCTTTGGTGCCAGATATAGTTATACAACCACAAATAACTGGCCAAAGGGTGTGGTATAGGCGACCGGGGCATGCTCCGGTACAAGCTGAAGTATTGACCCAGGATAGAAATACGGCCTGTATCCTACCCTGGAGGGCAGATCTTCCCCTCCTGGTACCTTTGAAACATCTGTATTACTCCCCCTGAGTCTTTGAGCTTCCAGAATCATCGGAAGGAATGGGACTGATGAAACAGATGGACGTGCACCTCATGATTGCTTGCCTCCAACAACATCAATCGAGCACTGGCCCATGGAAGACCGTGAACTTGCATCAATCATCGCTCGAATTATGTCAATATATATTGCGACGGGAAATTGTATAAGCGTCGTGTTGGATCCCTGTAATAAGGGAAAACTCACCTAATCATTGGTTCATGCTGTGAAGGGGTGGAGTGTATGGAAACTGTTAATCACAGCCTGAACCTCTGATTAACCCTCTGAGGCAGGTGATGGCTCAGCTGCGGGAGCACAGGTGAAGGTAATTCAACTGTGCTCCCGGAAGGGGTGGAGCTTGACTCCACCTCTCCTAGATCCCATTTAAGGGCTGACTACCACTAAGGCAGCATCTCTTTTGAGATTGCTCCTGTGTGGAGTTCCCTGTGGCGAGCATCCATCCTTGCTGTGAAGCCTCAGAGTGGGTGAGTTGTTCCCTATAACCTCTGGATATTCATTTGTTACCACCTTGTATAATAACAACCATACAATCCATTATTCATAATTCATTTCTTTATTGGTAGAATAGATAACAATAATTCCTGATAGCACCATAAAAATTACTTTAAATAGTGGCGTAGACACATAAAGACCTTTTTCTAACCTCCTTCACATCATAAATTGCTAGATATGATACAGTGATTTTTATTAGATATGAAACAGTAAATTAACAACAATATTTACAGCACTGTACATCTTCTAAAAAAAAAACAACAAACAAACAAACAGAAAAAACCCTATGCCTTAAGGTTTTTAAAGCTTTGTAATACGGTTATTATTGTTGAAGAAATAATTGCTTCTACTTCTAAGTTTGCTCAGTTATATTGAAAGAACGCAGTGCATGGCTAACGACTCAGATCTGTATTCTTCTCATACAATTTCTTTTCTCTTCACTGAGCTCCCTTTGTAGGATAACTATGATGGCTTTCTCTGCTGTTAATGGGCAGTGATTTGTTCCAGACTGCTCTTAACACCACTGAACAGGATTTAGGATTGTATTTCTGGCCTTGTAGTGAGCATGTAAATTTGGGTTAGGCATTTGATGTAATTCTTTCTGGACATTCCAATTAGGGAATCTTAGGTCAGATAATGACAATAACGCTTCTTCCCATCTTGCTTTGAGAAGGAGAGAAACCGCATTTCTTTGTAGCCAAAGCAGATGTCTGGAACACATAGAAATTGCAAGTTAATCAAGACAATCTATATTAGTGTGTTTTGAACTTCAAAAAATTAATTAACCAAAACCAGTATATAATTATTTTATAGCTCTGTAATGACATGGACAGACACAATATATAAACATTTAAGGCACTTATTTAAGGAATATGCCCACCAAAAGGGCAAAGGAAGATGAATACATCTTCAGACTCTAGTAGTAGACATCCAAATGATGAAAATGTGCTAGTCAAAGAACAAGTGCTCAAGTAATTGCAAAGAGGACATTCTGTCAAATTCAAGGAAGATAACTGGGACAAGAGAAGCAGTATAAGGAGCAGATGAGGTAGATGAGACTGACCCTTTTGAGAGGAGGACAATATCGTAAAACATCAGGAGAAGAAAGCAGATAACCCTGACTCATTTCTAACTTCACTCATCAGAGATCTCTGAATCTAGACCAGTGCTGTGAAGGCCATTGGGGCCATAGCCATCAGCATGAACTATAAGGCTGTGGTGCCACGTGATCGTCTTTAATAATGATATATGTGCCAAAGATGGATATTTTTATATATCTAGTGTTAATGATTATTAATGTGTACAGCTAATGAGTAAATGAATTCAGCAAAACTTTGATTTAAACTGGACTGACTTATCAGTCTTTGTAAGCACTCCCATAATAGTAATCTTTAACTGATGCATACTTACGTACAGCCACTGCAGCAATCACTTTTCTTGGCTGTCTCTATTGTATCTCCAACCATGGCCAACAACAGGGAATTTCATAGAGGAAAATCTTGCTTTTTCTATCTGAGCATACAATTCAAACAAAGCAGTAAGGGCTCTATTACTTCTCATTGCCACTCTAGGCAGTCAAAATTCTGATGACGGTGCAAGCTATTTCTCACTGTGTTGGTGTTGCACATGTAATAAATGCAGACAGTGTTGATTTTCATTTGTACTTAGCCAATCAGAGATAAAGTGCTTTATTTACCTGGACAACTGGACAAGCATAACTGGAGTGTGAGTATTTCAGACATCATAGAATATCAGTGAAGAAATAAACTTGTGCTTTTATGTAAGTCACTACAAAGTAATTCTTCCTATTTACTTACATGGAACCTACCACAAATACAAAAAGCACAACAGCTCTATTTGATAGAGCAGATTGTCTGCTACAAAACACTCCCTTTCATAACAGTCACCACCATTAGCTATGCATTTTCACCAGCAATGAACAAGAACCAGCATGTTGCACTTGTAAAATTCTGCACCAGTGTAGGTTACTAACTGTCGCTGTTGCCATAGCTGAAACTCACCATCTATCTACCACCTCACTGTGCTCACATCCACTGTTTGGTCTCCAGAAATGTTCAGCAAATGTCAATGAATGTCAGTGGTTGTCATTTATTTTGCATGGAGGAGTTCAGTGACACATCTTTGCCTCATATGAACTTCCAGGTCAGAAGCCATTTTGTCAGGTTGTCCCTGTCCTGCTATCTGTTGCAAGGTAAAAGATGTAATGAAATACTGGTGAGAAAGTACAGTCTGTACTGCCATACAGCCAACATCTGCCTCTTGTGTTATGGACAGAAGACATTACTTTTGAAGTAGCTCTCGTAGCTACCAATTAAGAAAAAAAAAAAAGATCCACAGTAAAAATGTATATTAAATATATATATATATATATATATGTATGTATATTTGTATATATATTAATATATAAAAGAGAAACAACAAGATTTTCCTGGCTGGGTTTTATCCTGGGCTGACAGAACATCCCCTAAAGGAAATTGTAAATCATCAGTGTCACAACTGGATTGGAGAACACATTGGACAAAATAGTTCAGAATAATTTTCTCTTGGGAGAATGTCTTAGCAGATTTATTCCATTCCCAACTTGAAAAATTTTGAATTGGAATAAAATTCAGTGATTTCATTTTAATTTATTTAATTCCGTAAAGTTGAATGTTCAGTTTTGGTAATGGAAAGAGAATGATCTTTAATTACAAAATGGGTTCTAACGTTAACAAATCATTATACAAACCTCCGCTTAAATTAAACTAGCAAGAAACAAGTGTGATTTTTTTTTCAACATAATATATGATTTGCTACCATCAAATCGGAATTGTAGAGAACTGTATTTACCATGCTTTGCTCCAGTGAAGCTGGTGAAGGTCATGTAGGCCTACTGATAATGTATTTTTTCCAGAGACCCAAATGTCTATGACTGTAAATGGAATCAGACACTGTTTGAGTGATCGTGGGTATGACTTATTCCACCTCTGTGCATAGTTTTTCTTTTCCTTTTCCTTTTTCTCTTTTCTTATTCTCTTTTCTCTTTCTCTTTATATAAAACATGGAAGCAAATTGAAAGGGAACAAAAGACAAGAATAACATCCAGGAAGTATAATTTTAGGCTCCAGTCTGGTAGATCAGTGGCTCTCTGTATCACCAACTTATTTCATTCAAAAACTGGCAACTGTATCAGTTCCATACTGTTCAGTTTTTGACCTTGTGATCTCTTACAGTTAATTGTCATCATTAGGTTTGAAATCAAACTCAAAGATTCAATTCATGACTTGACTGCAGTTCAGCCAGGAAAATATTAAACAGAATACGGAAAACCTGAGAAAGAGGGCCACATTCTGTTTTTTCTGGTGCTACGGGGAGGCATTACTTTAAGAAAAGATGCATAATTTTCATTCCAGGAAAATCAAAATCTGTAAGATCTAAACTAATATAATTTAGGTTTAGCTTACTAATAACAGAAAATGATGAAAGTTGCATAAAATGTACCTGGAACTATGGGGAAAACAGATCTACTTTTCAAATTTTCCATTTAATGGAAGAAAAATTATCGGGTTTGTTTCAGACGATATAATTAATGAAACCTTGCCGATGCAACTAAGTTCATATCTGAGTTGGGAGGTAACTGCATTCCTCAGTCCACACTGGTGTTCCATTAATGAACAGATGCGCACACATAAACCACAAAATGGTCTCAACTTTGATTACAGTATTCCAGAGTACTATGGAATAGACAGTACAGCTAAGAAGGAGGAGGTCTTTAGCTTTTTGAAAATGCTTGTAAATTACATGCAAGAAATTTACCATTGTGAAAGAGTTTTAGTAAGTTTCCTCACATTTAAAAATAACCTGGATAATCATTGCATCTGAGCTTCAGTGAGAGTCTCCTGGTCTTGCTTGAAAATGGAAAGCTTTGCATATACAGCAATGAAAGAAGATGGTGAAACAATAGGCCAGTTTAAAATTTTTCTTTTCATTTTTTTTTTAACATAATGACTGTAAATACTCTGCCCAGAAGAAAAAAAAAAAAGAAAAAAAAAAGTTAAAAAAAAAAAAAGTGCCTTTATTGTTTGTTTATTTGTTTTTTAATTTTATTTTCATGGTGAGCAGTTACCCAAAAGAAACAAAGTGTCATTCTGTTGACACCATATGGTGGCTGAAAAAATATATTCCATAGTATTCTATTCGTTAGAATGTCTTCTGAGTTTTCGTATCCATAATTTATGCTGGGGCCTTCTCTGATTGCCAAAATATTCAAACAGCTTCCTCTTTGCAGGGTAGCCTGCGTGGGGAAAGAAGGTTTTCAAAACAGCAGGACCCAAACAATCTCCTACTGCTCAGAGGAGAAATCATTTCCAAGCTTCTGTCCTTCTGGCTGCTTTCATTGTAATAATAATTTACATCCTGTGCAAAGAAACTGTTTACATTCAGTAGAAATCTAAAATTATAAATAAAAGAAAGGGGGAAAAAAAAAAAAAAAAAAAAAAGCTTATGTTCCTGCATGCTAATACAAGAATTAAGTATCAATTAAAAGTTGCATTGACTACTAGGCTCTGACATAAGTAGATAACTTAGGCTTCCATATCTTAATGGGAAGCAATATGCAGAGGTTATTGAACAGCGCAGTTTCCAAGTGATTGCCTCTGCATCTGGCTTTCATATTGAAATCCAGAGTAGTTTTGGATGAGCTCAAGTAATTAAGCATATTTCTCTTGGTTTTTACTTCATTATTACTCACTTTTTTAGAGATCATATTTTTGGCAAAGATTTAAGCGTGATTGGATGATTTACAAATATTCATTTCATATATTCTTAATGTGTGTATGAGGCAACTTGCGGTACATAGCAGGACAGGTCTGTTGTAAACAGGAGGAGTCCTAAAATCACTTAAAATGATTGAGATAGAGGGACAACATCCCTCCCTTCTGACCTCCCGGTTCTCCTCATATCCATCACAGCTTAGTGCTTGCCGCTGCTTGACCAGTTCTGTTTTCCTCTTGCCTCTGGGATGTTGGCAGTATCACACAGGGTGATGAATGACCACCTGAGTGTGGAGCAAACTAAGAAGACCAGCTGCAGATGAGTTCTTAATACTTAGCAGAATAGGATTATAGGAACAGAATCCCACCTATTGTGGAGATCTTCTTAAGAATTAGAGACACTCCAGTCTCAAAACTTTATTTGTCCTCAGGATTAAAATGGAGATATACGGACGTTCTGTTATTTCTCATCTTTAGGAAGCATGCCTCCCTTCTCTACCATCAGTCATTTTGCATAGACAGGTGAGTAACTCAAGATATGGTCTGTAAAAGTGATTTAGCCAGTAGCAAACTGTGATTCTATGAAACTGTATTTTTTTTAATTTTTTTTTTAAAGAAACAAAATGGAAGCCAGGTATTCTTCCAGTCCATCTGGCAAAATCCTGCTGACAACTTTGCTAATTCTGAAGATGTACTGACAGTGAGCTAGTGATGTGAATACATATTTCTTACATTTAATCTGGTTAATGTCATACTCTTGAAAATTCAGTCAGTGTTTAAATCTTACTTATTGTCTTTCTCTACAAAAGAGAATACTGCTATCTGAGATATGAAACAAAAAACAAAAAAAAAAGTGAGAAAATTAATTTATTGTATTTTTGAAGATGACATAAAAGCACTGTATTTACTGGAAATCTTGAAATTCTAAAATAAATTGTATTTAGTCTAAGAAAAAAAAACTGTATTTAGTCTGAGAAAACTTCATTAAATTATTATCAGAATTATTTTTAGATTTGACATTTGTACTGCTAATAGTTCTTAAAAACAACAAGTAAGATTTATTAAAGTTGCAACAGCAACAACATATCTATATATCTGCAAAGTAATTTGTGACTTACGTGAGATAAAACTCTAGAAAGACTTATTCTATCTCACAGATCAATTATCCTCCAATCCTGACTTTAGAATATTAAAATATTTCACTCATGATCTGCTTCATTAATTTTTGCTAGGAAATTGAGCTCCTAATATTCACACTGGCTAATTACATTCTTAAATATATTTAATTTATTTAAGGTTCCATTGCCTTTTATGCTGTGTCACAAGTACTAGTCTAGACTTCTTTCCTATAGAACTGCAATTCTGGTTATGCCAAGTTTATTCTCAATATGTAGATGTAATCATTACTGGAGAGAAGAGTGAGAAGACAATCTGAAACTCTAGCCCAAGAGCTGTTGTTACCACTTCTGATCAATCACTGACACTACATTATTCTTAAGCCTTGATTAAGCACCTTTATGAAAATTTCTGAACTACTCTCTCATTCTATATCACTCTTCTTCCTTGGACTGATACTCAAAATTGTTTCTATGCTTGGAATTCTAGCAAGACTTAGATTGCTGATGTATTAAGATAAATACATTCATTCACTTTCTCATATTACATGTCTATATTGTGTTTGAGAATTTCAAAAATTTCTCAGATACGTTTGAATGTGTTTTAACAGAGATGTAGATGAACTGAGTATTTCAGTGATCCCAAAAATTTTCATTTATGTACTACATCTGTGTCCATGTGAACCTGGTCTTTTGATTCTTTTGATTTTTAGTGGAGCACTGAAACAGATTGCCCAGAGACGTGGTAGATGTCCCATCCCTGGAGACACTCAAGGTCGGTCTGGATGGGACTCTGAGCACCTGATCTAACTCTAGGTCTCTTTGTTCACTGCAGGGAAATTAGACTAGATGACCTTTAAAGTTCTCTCCAAACTCAAACGATTCTATGATTCTTCAAATTCCTACAAATGCTCTAAACCTTTCTAGCACATTGACTGTAGCATGATACTTCACAGACCTTTCTTCTGGCCAACTCTGACAGGTGTGCAAGGTCTTCCAGGGAAAAAATAATAATAATAATAATCTGAGATTGAAATACTAAAAAAACCAGAACACTACTAAAAAACCTTGATAATGCATACAGTTGTGAGTGTGTATGAATGCCTATTTTGAAAGGTTTGATAATGAATCACAGGAAATTGACTTGCAGCATTTTGCAAGAAGCTGAATCTCTGAAGAATATAAAATGAAATTACTTTGTTCAAGAACAACCATTTTAAAAACATAACTATTTTAACAGAATGAACAGAATGTTTTCAATCAAGTACTATTTTTAAAGATATGTAAAAAGAAAGATGAGTTTGGTTTCATCTTTAACTAAGGTTCCTGGGAAAGAAGCAGTAGATCACTCACTCCTTGCAATACCATTCTCTTCATTCTGTTGCCTGTGTGTAGACAGAAGTAGTTTCTTAGTAGTAGTTTCTTCTAACTGGGGAAGATCCACGTGGGGCTTCATTAGGCGTCATCTTTGTGTTGTTACATATTACCTAATAGTAAACATATTTTAAATAAGTTGGGTCTCAGTGGTTGTATTTTGCATTGTTTTGTAAGACAAAATACTAATGCACTCGCTTAGATAATGATACTAAATGGAAATATGTTTTATCACCAAATTATTCCAGATACTATTTTTGTCATCTCACTAAAACTTTCAAAACTTTTCTCATCTACATTAATGTTGCTTTTGTTCCTTCACAAAAGCTTCAGTAATTTTTTATTAAAGATAATTTAAATGTTGTTTCTTCTTGCTTTGTGCTCTCTTTTTTTCCCCTTTCTTTCTTTTCTGTTCCATTCCACACTAGGAATCCCTCACAAATTTTTTGTTGTTGTTGTCTCCCAGAGCAGAACTATGTTCTCATGCAGCCTAACAATCCATTGTGATCTCTATATATTGATAGAGTAAGACTTTTATGACTGAATTTAACAACTGCATCTGAGAATGCCCATGTTATAATTTGAAAATTGCTCAAGACTCAGTGGTGATGATGGGAAATGTCTGTTTCTAACTACTTCTTTTACTATCAAGCTGTGAAGCACATAAAGAAGATGAATGTGATACTAAATTATTGTTTTATTTGTGCTTTTACAGTGATTTGAAAATAAACTACTTATATTGTACCAACTGACACATTTGTGGGGAAAAGACCTATCCTTCTGGCTACAAAACCTTTGTAGCCAGCCAACAAAGTCCACTAGACTCAGGACCTCAAAGGCTACAATTCCCTTGGTTTGGTTATGTGTGCAACACTAGGCCTCAAGTTCTCCATCCCTTTGTCATCCACATCTTTTAGCTGAGTTTACTATGGCATCTGCCTATCCAGCACAGCCCTTTCCTGAAATATAAATATGGGAAACTGTAAAGGGAAATGTATGCCTTGCTTTTGATCCTAAATATAGTGATGACAACACCTAGATCTGAGTAATGTCTGTGTACAAGGAACTCTAATCCACAACACCCACACCATTCTTTCCAGCCACAAGAACTTATGTAAAAGATGACCAAACTCTACAAAACTTGATTTGATTATGCCTGTAGACCATGATATCCAAAACTGCACAATGCTAGAAATCATGAGGCATCCACAGTTACATTTCATTTTTGCTAGCAGATGACAAGAAATGGTTTTATTTGGGGCAAATACCACTGCCTCAAAGAAAAGGCATTAAAAGAATTATGAAGGCATTCAACAACTAAATCCTGAGTAAAACTAAAGACGATGTCTCTCATCAGGGGGTAAAGCTGCAGTATAATTAAAGTTTTGTTTTGTTTTCTTTTGTTCCAAAAGGCTTGGTTCTGCATTTCACAACAGTATTTTAATACCAAGGTACTTGTCTTTAATCCAGTGAAGATACATCAATGTACTGAAGAATGATTTCCAATATTATTAATTTCTCTTATATATTCCTGTTTGCCATCTGGGAAGATTAGGAAAAAAAAAAGATAATTAATTTATAATAAAGTTGATCCTGTATTCAAAGATTTGCCTGCAATATATTTTGTTAGGCGCTTTGAAGACAATCGGCTTAAGCCACTATTAGGAACTCTAATTTGTAGGTAAAAAAACCCAACATATTACTTGTGAAATTCTGTCCCCTGATAACAAAATTGTCATTTACTTCAGCAGAAGCATAGTTTCTAGCGTTATCTTAACTTTAAATTAGTTTTGCTTAATTATTATAAAAAAAGAAATTCTGTTCAGGAAAAAAACTACAGCAAAACCTTTATCCATGGGGGTCATGTGTTAAGGCCACATTCTCCTTCTGTTAGAAGTAATTTTATAGAATTAAAGGTGCTTGAAGTTGGCCTAATATTTTGTATTTATATCCCATTTCAGGATAATGCTGGACATAACATGAAACATTTATCTACAACACAGTCTTCTCCAGAGTAGAGTGATGCTGTAGGCCTTGCACCAAAATCTTCAGCTAGAAATAATTGGAGCTTTCATTGCTCTCTACATTTTTTCATATTAGACTGATTGTGGAAAATACTGGATACGCTGCAAGAAAGCATATTTATGAAACATTTCTAGCCAAATTCTTCCATTTAAAAGATTCCATTCTTTGGATGAAATTCAAATACATTTCCAAGGTTTAGGTAAGAATTGAAACCACCAAACTTGTCTGTCACTTTGGCAAGCTATTATGGTTTCAAAAATAGCAAAATGCAATACACATTCAATCTGACAGCATGTTTAATATGTTTTCCTTTGAAAAAACATAAATATTATTATCTGCCATTACGCAGAGACTAGAACAGTACCAGTGACTTGTTCATAGAAATACTATTTTCGTTCATAAACATACAGTGATGCGCATCTATAAACATATAAGTTGGGTCCATCTACTTTTCTAAATGGAAGGGAAAGTATTACCTGTGTAATTTGATTTTCTTCATCATTATAAGAATTCTTCTATTTTTTTTTTTTTTTTCCAATTCTAAATCTACAGTCCTTCAGTTTAAGAATGCTTAAGCATTGTGCTCTGTGGACAGCACACCAAAAGCTAGATTCATAAAAATTTAGGACTGTTTGTTATTCGAGTGCTTAACTTCGAAGCTTAAATACAATAATCATGTCCAGTATTCAATGGAGAGAGACGTGCAATGAGGCAGTTTCACTCCTCCAAAGTCTATTCCAATCAATAGGAAAAAAAAATGACACAGGAAGTGATGCAAAAAAAGAAAATAATTCATGCTGATCTGCTGTGCAATCTTAGCAGCTTTCTGAATCGTTGTGAATGGCTCAGAACTGAAAAGTGGATTGTCACACAAAAAATACATGGCTCGGTCAATCAATCTCCACTAGAGGAGAGATTCATCCAACCATTTTCTTCCCCTACTCTACATGCAGTCTATATTGCTTCTGCCTTCAGTGCCTCAGCCCAGTGGGTACATTTCAGTGGGGTAAGAGGCAGAGGGGAGAATATAACCTTTGCTAATAATTTATCTTATTGCCAATAATTTTGTGTTGTTGTTGTTTTCTCCTTATCTGGTTTTCACACATTTCCTCCATTGATATTCCTGCATCACTCTCAGTTGTCATTTTATTTATTTTTAAGAAGCTCTTTAAAGTCTCTGATTTCTTTAATCACTTTTGCAATATCACCTGAAACCATAAGGGTCAGAATCCATGTTCTCTACCTTGTTTATTTTGATTCTTATTGTACTGCTCTTCACATTTTGCACACGGATGTTGATAGCCTAGACCTTAGTCACTACTAAAATTTAGGTTGTTTGTTTGTTTGTTCTTGAAGTATTGTTAAAAAAAAGTTACCAGTGATGCAGAATAGAGTGGCAGTACTGTACAAGGAGATGAGGGACAGAATTCTCTCTGATGAAAATTACATTCCAACTAAAAATAAAATAAAATAAAACAGAATAAAATAAAGTGAGGGGCACATCTTCAGCAGAATAATATAGCTTCTTTGAAAGAAAAAGAACCACTTGAGTTTACATTTGATGAACATACAGTTTCTGGACTGCATATGCTATACCAAAGATGGAGGCCAGTGAGGTTCTAAAGGCAGTGTGATCCCTCATGTTTCCAAAATAACTCATGTTGAAGAGATAGTCACACAGATTGTGAGACTGTAGCATCTTTCTGGCTGAGAATCCCAGTTTTTGCACAGGGAGTGTCACCGATGCTATTTCTCTAGTAAAAAAAAATAAGAGGAGAATCAGAAAATATTCTCAGTTAGTTTCAGATCTGCAGTCCAAGTTTAGGATTTAAACTTGATCACTGAGGCCCTAAATACATAGGTAAGTACCATGATTACGATTAGAATCACTTCAATCTGAAAGCAGATGCTGAGTTTCTATTTCTAAAAGGAATAGATTCTCATTTTCTTCCTGGTTTGTTTTCAGTCAGATGCTTAAAGCTGCATAGCACAGGCTGTTATCTGTGATTCACTTTTCTTTAGAATCTGCTAGTCGTAATTAATGTTTTGTACCTCTTCATTCTAGATTGAGAACAATATCAAATTATTTAAAGACAAAAAGAGCTAATTTAAAAGAATGTTAACTACTACTCTAATATAGAAATGCAATGCAAATTGGGAATAGAAATATTCATAAAAATGTATTAGAAATGTTGACCCTAATTAGAAGGGTCAAAATATATCCTCTGAATCAGAAGGATAAAAACAAAAAGGGTTTATGAGATGATATTTTGGCCATGTGGTGCTGGACAGTAAAATTGGCTAGTAACCCACAACCCATTACATGGTCAAATCTTCGTGTTAGTGAGTAGCTTTAGGAGACAACTTTTTAATGATGTATTTAAGCTCTAGAATAAACAGTTTCATTGCTTTTAATCACCATGCAATGTCTGGCATTGATTGTCAGTATAAAGATATGTCAGGCCTCGGGCCATCTTTGCATATCAGTCACCATACATTCTGCTGATGACATCAGTCATGAAACATTAGCTTCATAAGACAAAAATCAAACTTCACAGGCATCACAGCAGATGCATGAACAAAGAAAATCAGCAGTTAGGTTTGTTAAGAGAAAGCCATGAGAGTACGTTCAGTGCACTGCCTTGTACTGCCTTGTTGTCCCTATTTTTTTTTTTTTTTTTTTCCAACATCCTCTTCCTAACGTTTCCTATCCTCAGTATTCCATTCTCCTCAATATTCTCTTTGGTTATGATCCTTAGACATTCTGCACACTCTAATCATTTTTGGGTAAGAGAGTAAAAACTGCTTTTCATTGAAAGAAGTGCTATAATTTCTGATTGCCATAAAATGACATACTTTTGCGTTTCATTATTTCAGACTTGAGGGAAGACTGTAGAACACCCCTTCCTCTGCCTGTGACTCTAAGCATGAAACAGTTAGAATTTTTAGGTCCACATGTGCTCCCCAGAGATCTACACAGAAAGCGAAGTCACTGTTCTTTACTGGAACCACCCTCCTGCCCCAAAGAGAAAAACTCCCCCTGGCTTTCCAGCTTCCAGTCAGCTGTGTTAGTATGCAGCGTCACCGCAGGTGATCTGTCTAAATCTTGGTCTGGATTAAAGAAACAAGAAGTAGATTGATGACTCTACTACTGTCCTATTGATTTCAGCTGAAGTTGGTTGAGCTTGTTGCAATTCAATATCAAGCATGAAGAGTATACCAAAGCCTTTCAAATCTACCTCCAATGTTTGTGTACTTGTCTTACTTCAGGAGCTGTATGATAAAAATAAATCTCAAATATGTTTTAGTTCAGGTATGCATCAGCTTTATACCTAAAAATCTGGATGTCTATCTGAAGTTTATCAGTACTTAAATTGCTCTGGGAGTCTTGAGCTGCCTGGAGGTGTTAAGAAATTCCCAGCACTGATGTTTTCAGTGTTGAAAGAAGAATATTTCTGGTATTTTTGCCTATGATGAAAAAGACAAATATATATATATTTTTTTTTGTGTGAGGAAAGTGTTACGTGGATATTTTGACAAATCCAATAAACATCCATTTGAACTCAATTCTAGCACTGGACAGACATTTCTACTGGTTTAATGGGCAGTATGGAAATGAGTTAAAGGAGAAATATTTGGACGTATAGAGGGGGCTATTATCTTTCTTTCGTACGCATTTCAGAATGGACTTTGAAAGTATGATGTGAATTTAGTCCAGGTGCTGTTAGTTTTTTAAAGGGTTTATATTTACAAACAAATAAAACCCTAAAAGTAGATTTAAAAGAGGGTCTTGTAGACAAACAGAAAAGGTAGATGATAATCAGAAATGGCTGAAATATTTAAATGTCCTCCATCTATCTGGCTTGCAGTTTTTCCACATTTATTTTCTTATTACACATGTAGCTACTCAACATATATTTTTGTTCTCATGCATGCTACAGACTTGGCAATATAGATTTGTTAGATTTGCAAAACTCCAAAGGAAATCAGGAAATAGTGATAATAGGGTCTGAATCTGGATTTTTTGTTCTCTTATTCTATGTTAAGATTATTTATGACTAGAAGTTAAAATCAGAAAGCCAGAAGCTCAGAGAATTTTACATGCAAGAAACCAAAGCATCTCCAAATGATCTCTATTTACAGCATTTGCATCACAAAAATAATGTAGTCTTTTATCACTTCCCATGCTATAGGTGGCATTTCATTTTTGTTTTATAGACTTTCCAATGCTAGCTGCATGTCCTGTCAATGTGTCTCATACAGTTGGACCAATCTCTTACTATCTATATACATCTCTTCACTGAAATTGCATCAAGAAGCAGCACAACTGAGGCTCCTACAGAACTGTTTAGTAAAGTATCAGTACTTATTCTAAAGCGAAAACTAACCAGCCCGTGGTATTTAACCAGTGGCTGGAGAAAATCTGGAGTTAGTGTGGGATGAAGATAACAGTATAAGAAAACTTGTAGGTGATATATTATTCTGTACAAGTTTAGTTCCACCATGATGCACTCTACAACTTCCTGAAGGGAGGTTGTGTTGAGGAGGGGTTTGACCTCTTCTCCCAGGCAACAAACAGGACCTGAGGAAATGGACACAAGTTCTACCAGAGGAGATTTAAATTAGACATAAGGAAAAACTTTTTCTTTCAGAGAGTGGTCAGGCACTGGAATGGCTGCCCAGGGAGGTGGTAGAGTCTCCACCCATGGCAGTGTTCAAGAGGCATCCATCCGTATGAGGAGCTACGAGATATGGTTTAGAGGCTTGTGGTAGCAGTGGTAATGGGAGGACAGTTGGACTAGATGATCTTGTAGATCCTTTCCAACCTTGTGATTCTATGATTCTATGATAATGATAATCCTTAAAGAATGGTAGAATTTTACAAAAAAAAAAACAAAACCAAAAACAACTTAGAAGACACTATGAGGAGAGTCAGAACAGAGCACATTTATACAAGCTGGACATACATAAGTACCTGGGACCTGAGAAGGTGCACCTCTGAGTGCAGAAGAAGATGAAGCATCACTGTGTGACTGTCCTTGATAACCTCTGAAAGATGATGACAATCAGAAGGGTTTCCTGAGGGCTCGAAAAAAGCCTGTGTGACTGCCATCTTCAGGAAGGAGAACCTACAGGCTCACCTCAGTTTCTGGAATGGAGGCGGAACAAATTATTGAGGAAATCATTTTTAAACACATGAAAGACCAGAAAGTGATTGGGAGTAATCAGCAAAAATTTATGAAGGGACTAGCCTCTTAGTCTTCTATGATGAAATGATTGGCTTGATTGATGTAGGGAGAATAGTTGAGTTTTTACCTTAGTTAGGTCTTTTGGCTCTATATTCTATAGTATTGTGCACAAACTGATGAAGCACAGGCTAGATAATGAACAGTGAGATGGGATGAAAAATAACTGAACTTCAAGGCCCAAAGAATTGTGATCTGCATCAAAAAGAACAGTTGGAGAACAGCCACTAATGGTGTACTGGTATATTGGTGGTAGGTGGATGGTTGAACTAGATGACCCTAGAGGTCTTTTCCAACCTTAATGATTCTATGATTTGGTAATACTCAGAGTTGATAACACAGCCCATCCTGTGCAGTCCCTTCATTAGTGACCTGGATGGTTGTGCAGAGTGCACTGTCAGTAATTTGAGATGATAAACAATTAGGAGAAGTTGCTGTTAGGCTGGATGAATGCACCATCATTTAAAGGGACTTTGGGAAGCTGGAGAAATAGGGGAATACTCTTTGCAGAGTTTAACAAAGAAAAGTATAAAGGACAATCGCCTTCAACATTCTTTAAAATTTATTCTTGCAGATCTTGATTTGGTGATCATGTTACAGTTAACAACATTTTAGGGAATAATTATGCATTAGTCTTTATATGAGGTATAAACACAGAAAACTGCTATTTGATTGCATGAGAATTGTGTTCCTTTTTTAACAATATTATTGCATTATTATTAACTTGATTTTCCTTTGTCTTCCAAATTTAGCCTTGTTTACAGATACTACTTTGTGAAGTGCTGTCTAATCACTGTAGAATTAAGTATCTAGTAAATATTGTCTGAAATGCTAAAAATAGCAAATATCACAAAAATGTAAGAAACAGTAATCATAAATGCATTGCTGATATTGTGAAAGAAAGTTGCAGATATTTGATGTGCAGCATCCTTTTTTTCTTCTCATCTATTTGCATTTTCTGAATCAGTAATAATTTTTAGAGAAGCTTCTGTATAAACAGAAAATGGAGCCCAAGGGAACTTTGATTTCATAAATGTCCTTGCACTACAGATGTTGGTCACTCAAGCTATCTCTAAATGTAGATAATGAGACCTTTATATGTATGGTTTAGGAGAACTAATGAAATGTTTCTCACTTCAAAATCTGTCTGTATTTTAGGGACTGAATAGATCCTAACAACAACAAAGTTTGTGGTTTTTTTTAGAAATATTTAAGAAGTATAAAACAAGCCAAAATGGCACATCAGTATTTGAACAGTGATTAAATTTCTCATTCTTCTATTTGAGGGGAAAAGCATTTACAAAATAAATTCATAGTAGACTTCTCCTGGGTGATAGGCAGTCACGTCTGTACTGTTTGGTGGGCCTAGCCCAGAAAGTGGTGGTGAATGGAGTAAAATGCAGCTGACAGTTGGTCATGCGTGATATTCACCAGGGGTTGGTATTAGGGCCCGTCCTGTTTAATGTCTTTATTGCTGTCCTGGATGAGGGAATTGAGTGTACCCTCATTAAGCTTGCAGATGGCACCGGGGTGGGAGGAAGTGTTGATCTGCCTGGGGATAGAAAGGTCCTACAGAGGGATCTGGACAGGTTGCATGGCTGGGCTGAGGCCAGTGAGATGAAGTTCAATAAGGCCAAGTGCTGGGTCCTGCACTTTTGCCATAATCCCAGACATTGCTACAGGCAGAGAGGTTGGAAGAATGTGTGGAAGAAATGGAAGAAATAGGTACGAAGGAGGGGTGGGGGTGTAACTGGGGTCACTGGAACGGAGCCTGTATGTAACATCCCAGTGCTTGTAGGACAGGGATGTGCCAGTAAGATCCCACAGTCTAGTGTCTTGGTGAAAGATGAGGACGACTCACTCTTTTGTAGGAAGAACACAAGGGTTGGTGTGAGGTTGGTGGCTGCAGAAACACCTGAGTATGGTCATGAGGGATTAGGGCTACTGCTACTCAAAAGGAGGCCCAGCTCAGATGCCTTTACAGTAAGCACACAGCATGGGTAATAAACAGGAGGAGCTGGAGACCAGTTTACATTCAGAAAGCTTTGACATAGTCACCATCATGGAAACATGGTGGAATGAATTGCACAGCTAGAGAGCTGTGATGGATGGCTACCAACTTTTCAGATGAGATAGGCAAGGCAGGAAAGGCAGTGGTGTAGCCTTCTACGTTAAGAAAGAATGTGCATGTATGGGAATTAATGATGGTAATAATAGGGTTGAGAGCTTATGGGTCAGAATAAAAGTGAAGGACAGTAAGTCTGATATTACCGTGGGAGTCTGCTACAGGCCACCCAACCAGGATGAAGAGGTGGACAAGACAATTTATAGACAGTTGGGTGAGGCCTCAAGTTCTCTCTCCCTTCTTCTTGTGGGGAACTTCAACTTCTCAGACATTTGCTGGATTTATAATACAGCAGATAGGGAACAGTCCCAGAGGTTTCCTAGAGTGTGTGGGAGATAACTTCCTGACACAGCTGCTGAAAGAACCAACAAGGGGAAGCAAAATCCTGGACTTGCTGTTTGTTAACAGAGAAGGTCTTGTGGGGGATGTAAAGGTTAGAGGCCAACTGGGGTACAGTGATCATGAGATGCCAGATTTCTCAATTCTTGTTGAGCCTTGTGGGAAGTCAGCAGAACTGCTGCCTTGGACTTCCAGAGGGCAGACCTTAACCTCTTTAGGACCATGGTTGAGAGGGTCCCTTGAAAGGTAGTTCTGAAGAGCATGGGAGAGCATGAAGGATGGGAATACTTTAAGGAAGTAATTTTAAAGGTGCAGGAGCTGACCATCCCCAAGTCACGGAAGATCAGCAGATGAGTAAGGAGGCCGGACTGGCAGAACAGAGACCTTTGGCTGGAACTCAAGAGCAAAAGGAAAGTTTATGGTCTCTGGAAGAGTGGGCAAGCAACTTATGATGATTACAGGTACACAGTGAAGCTGTGCAGGGAGAGAATTAGAAAAGCCAAAGCCCAGCTAGAATTGAACTTGGCCACTAAGGTAAAGGATAACAATAAATATTTCTATAAATGTGTCAACAGCAAGAGGAGGGCTAGGGAAAATCTCCATCCCTTGTTGGATGCTGAGGGCAACTTGGTGACCAAGGATTAGGATAAGCCGGTGGTGCTTAATGCTTTCTTTGGCTCAGTCTTTAATAGTAAGCCTTGTTACTCCCTAGGCACACAGCCCCCTGCGCTGGTAGATAGGGATGAGGAACAGAATAAGCCCTGCATGACCCATGATGAGATGGTTTTGAACCTGCTCTGAAAGCTGGGTGCTTACAAGTCCATGGGGCTGGAAGGATTGCACCCTAGAGTGCTGAGGGAGTTGGCAGATGTGGTTGCCAAGCCACTCTCCATCATTCTTTGGCAGTCCTGGCTAACTGGGGTTGTCCCAGAATACTGGAGACTGGCAAATATGACGCCCATATTCAAAAAGGGCCAGAAAGATGATCTTGGTATCAACAGACCTATCAGTCAAATACCAGTGCTGGGGAATATTACGGAACGGATAATCTCAGGAGCCATCATGGACCAGTTAAAGGTCAACCAGGGGATAAGACCCAGTCAGCATGGGTTTATGAATGGTAGATCCTGTCTGACAAACCTGATTTCATTTTATGACAAGGTGACCCACTTAGTGGATGTCAATGTGGTCTACCTGGACTTGAGTAAAGCCTCTGACACTGGCCACCACAACATTCTCATGGAGAAGCTGGCTGCCCATGGTATAGATGAGTGTACACTCCACTGGGTGAAACACTGGCTGGATGGCTGGGCCCGAAGAGTTACGGTCAGTGGAGTTAAATCCAGTTGGTGGCAGGTCATGAGTGGTCCCCCAGGGCTCAGTACTGGGGATGCTTCTATTAAGCATCTTTATAAATGGTCCTGATGAGGGGATTAAGTGCACCCTCAGTAACTCTGCAGATGACACCAAGCTGGGAGGGAATGATGATCTGCCTGAGGGGAGAAGGGTACTACAGAGGGACCTGGATAGACTGGATCGATGGGCCAAGGTTAATTGTATGAGTTTCAATAGGGCCAAGCATCCTGCATTTTGTTCACAGCAACCCCAGGCAACCCTACAGGCTTGGGGAAGAGTGGCTGGAAAGCTGCCCAATGGAAAGGGACCTTGTACTGACAGAGAGTTGGCTGAATGTGAGCCAGCAGTGTGCCCAGGTGGCCAAGAAGGCCAATGGCATCCTGGCTTGTATCAGGAATGATGTGGTGAGAAGGCCTAGGGAAGTAATCCTGCCCTTGTACTTGGCACTGGTGAGGCCTCACCTCGAGTACTGTGTTCAGCACTCGAGGCACCTCAGTACAGAAAGGACATGGAGGTGCTGGAGAAGGTCCAAAGAAGGGCAACAAGGCTTGTGAAGGGCTTGGAAAATATGGGGAGAGGCTGAAGGAACAGGGCCTGTTTAGTCTGGGGAAAAGGAGACTGAGGGGAGACCTTATTGCTCTTTTCCAATATCTGAAATGTGCTTACAGCAAGAGCAGGGTTTGTCTCTTCTCATTGGTGACAGAATGAGGGGAAATGGCCTCAAGTCATGTCAGGGTAAGTTAAGGTTGCATATCAGGAAGCACTTTTTTACAGAAAGGGTTGTTAAGCACTGGAACAGCTCCCCAGGGAGGTAGTTGAGTCATCATGAACGGATGTGTTTAAAAACTGTTTGGATGTGGTGCTCAGGGACATGATTTAGCAGTGTGTTGTTAGAATTATGGTAGTATGGTTAGGTTGTCATTGTACTTGATGATCTTTGAAGTCTTTTCCAACCTGGGTGATCCTATGACCCAGAATTGTTGGTCTATGCTCAGCTGCGTGTGAGCCAGTAGTGTGCCCTGTTGGCCAAGAAGCCAATGGCATCCTGGATTGCATAAGAAATAGTGCTGGCAGCAGTGTCACAGAGGTGGTTGCCCCCCTGTACTTAGCTCTGCTAAGGCTGCATTTTGAATACTACATTCAGTTTTGGCCCCTCCCTAAAAGAAAGACATCGAGGCCCTGGACCATGTGGTGAAAGCTGGAAGCTGGTGAGGGGTCTGAAGCACAAGTCTTATGAGGACTGGCTGAGGGAAGTGGATTTTTCCGACTGGAGGAGTCTTAGTGGAGATCTTACAGCTGAAAGGGGGTTATGGCAAAGTAGGGGTCAGCCTTTTCTCCCACATAACTAGTGATAGATCTGGAGGGAAAGGCCTCAAGTTGTGCCAGGGGAGGTTCAGGTTTGATATTAGGAAAAAAATTCTCTCCAAAACAGTGGTCAGGTGCTGGAAAAAAACAGACTGATACTTCTCACAAAATACCAGTTTTTAGCATGTAACACTCTAAAGAAAGCTCTCTATCAGTACTTATTTGCGTGAGTGTTCAGGTTTGAACAGTTTCAGCTTAGGCTACATTTTTATTTCACTCTTCTTATGTAAAGCTTAGTACAATATGGGGATGATCTATGACCGAGATGTGGAGTAAGTACTACTATCTGAATAACAAATAATAAGGAAAATAACAAGTGACAATGGGAAAGGAGAATGGGATATCTATATCTGAAGAATATGTGTGTCCTACAAGAAAGAAACCTTAGCTAAGATTTTTTTTTCCTCTACTCCTTTAAAAAAAAAATAAAATTATCTCATATTGAATTCAAATCAGATCTCAATTTTATACTTTTTTTTTTTTTTTAAAAAAAAGGATAATTGTTTTGTTTTCCACTTTATAAAGAACAAGGAAACAAAACAAGGGGATAATCTGAATTTAAGCAAGTAAAATGTGCCAATAAGACAAGGAGATATTGGTCATATGCATCCACATATCTCAACACCAACTTGTTTTCTCCCAGCTGAATCAGCTGATCTAAGAGAAGACCTTACCAGTCTTACATCCATAAATGTAAGGCACATATAAGGCATCTTATGTTACATCCTTAGTAACATAACTGAAGCACTAGATGAAAAATTGACTACTAACTTAGCAGAATCTGTCGTGGAGTAACAGATCAGAGGTAGGAAAACAGAGTACCAAAATCCTTGGTTAACAACTTGACAGTAAGGCAATTAATCAAAGAAGATGGACAAGAATGTGCAACAGTGCCCTTTTCAAACTGGATTGTAAATGCAAATACACTTACCTAGTAAAACAGTGAAAGAAAAAGATCATTAGAAGTTGTTTTCCATTCACTGCCAGTAAGTTTTAGTCTACATAGTTTGTCTTCCTCCTTGGTTATTTTTATTATTATGTAAACAGAGTCTAATATCTGGCCCTGTGCACAACACTGAGATGAAGAGTAGAGTACAGCTGCTCCCACTTGCAGTGGCTCTGGCCCAGCATTGCTCCTGTTCATGTGCCCAGCCCAGTGCCTGACAATCCAGAGTAGAGGACAGGCTTCCTTGGTCAAGGGCTGTTTCCAGCATTGCTTACACAGGACACTCAGACAGACAACCCCATCAACAGCTGGCACCAGATACAAAAGCAGTGACCCATAGCCACACTCACCTCACCCACACCAGTTCCCCCATAGTAGCTGGTTTGGGAGAACTCACCTCTTCTAGGCCACAGCTGGTAGCTGACTGGATTAATGGATCCTTCTAGACTTACAAACCTTTCCAACTTTTTTATTCCCTTCCCTCCCAAATTAAGATTGTTTAGGTCATAATCTTATCAACTGCAAGAGTCATCTTTCCTGGAAGTGCCACATGTAGCTTGTTATCCCATAAATGTGTGCACCTGGGAGTCATTTCTTGCCACTGCCTCCCAGCAGCTTAGAAATCCTCCAATAACCCTACTGGATTGAACATTACTATGTCCTCACCTGCCCTCATAAATTAACACAACTGTCCAGACTTGGTTCCCATCACTGCCTCCCTTTCTTGCTATCCCTTTGTTGCCTTGGAAAAAGGCCTTAACAACATATCATTAAAGGAAAATATGTTCTGGTTACACAACTTTACACATACTATTACTATCTCTTTCTCTCCAAAACAGAGTGGTGGCATCCAAATCTCCGAGACCAGTCCCTGGCCTTTGTTCACTTCTGAACTGTGGTCAGACCCTGTCTGAGAAGCAGTTTTTGCTGGCAAACCTGATGATCTTTTCAAGAATCAAGTGAAATCAAGTTCCTCCACTCTAAGTTGAGCTCTAACAGGTTTTAATTGGCTAACTCTATTGTGAACTGGTGTGCTATGATGGAGTTAATTTTTTTTCAACCTGTGTGGTACTGCATATTTACTGTGTGATGAAAACAGTGTTGATGACACAGCAGTGTTTTGATTATTGCTGAGAAATACTTGCATAGTCTTGAGGTTTTCTCTTTTTTCCTATTCTGCTCAACCTTCACCAGTGAGAAGGCTGGGGATGTACAAGAAGTTGGCATACAGCCAGGAAAACCAATTCTAACTGTCTAACAAAGGGATATTTTATCATATGACCTGGTGCTCAGTAATAAAACCTAATGAAAAAAAGGAGGAGGGTGTTTTGTGGGTAGCTGTGGTGCTTGTTCTCCCAAGTAAACATGGACATGTCAAGGCCCTGCTTTCTAAGAAGCATCAGGAAACTGTTAACAAACTCCTTATTTTGCTTTGCCTATGTGTCCAGCTTTGGTTTATTTTCTAAACTGTCTTTATTCTGGTCCAGAAGCTTTCCCACTTCTGCTTTTCCAATTCTCTCCCCTGTCACAGTGGGTGGAGAATGAGTAAGCGACTGGCTGGGGGTTTAACTACCAGCTGAGTTCAACACATCACACATAATGTTCTCAAGACCTATTCTCATTTCTTGATGCCTTTCCCTCAAATGGGCTTTAGGTAGCAAAATTGTCAAGTTTTTATCTTAAATATGGAAATATAGAGAGATATAAACAATTCTGCATTAATCAAAAGTCCCAATCTAAGAACTTGATTATTCAGTTACTAAGGGAGTTAAAACAATATGACTGCTGCTATGGAGGGTTGTGATGAGGAGAAATTTTTATGGAAGGGAGATCTCCTCCAGAATGAGGGAGGTATGTGAAAATGTATCCTGAATCTTTTTGTCCCTGCAGACTGCTGCAGTTTCAGGCTTGGTCTATTCTTTGCTTGTAAATATCCTTTACAGCCAAAATTCAGAATATAAACAAATTCAAACAATCCAAGCCCACAGACTATTTCAAATATATGAATAAAATATTTGTGAATAAAAAAGATGGAGAAGATAGTTATGTATGAAGCGCATGGGAAAAAAAGAAAGCACACCAAAGAAAAAGCCAACAACCAAACTAATCAAACAATCAAAAAAAAAACACCGTAAAATTATGTCAAATTCAGAGCTTTGCCAAGCTCGTATGTGATTCTCTAGCGAATAAATACAGTCCCTTAAGCCTTTTTCATGGTCTTTTTACTCTGGAAAATAATACCCCTTCCCAAAGTGTTTCTGGTAAACCATGAACAGAAGAGAGTTCTTCATGTACTAGTTTGAATTTGCCACTATATGTGAATTTACTGAATAATGTAAACTAGCCTTATAATCTCTCACCAAGTGGCTTTGGCCACACTCCTACGTGCAGTGCAGAATCTAGCTATGCTGAGCGAAGTTCTGTGGCGTTCAAAGAGGGTCAGATGGAAAACCTGTGGATATCAATTAAAGTCTTACATCTGTCCCCAGCAAGGTTTTATTAAGGCCTTTCTACCAAGAGGCTTCCTGGAGTATGCATACCAATTAACCAAGTGGTTGAAAGTAAGAAATAGCTGCTGGGAATGAAAAATGATGATTTATAAAGTGGATTTTCACTAAAAACAATATGTGAATTTGAAGTGTATTTCTGGCTTGTTTGGGGTGGAAAATCTGCCAAGCTGAAAGTTATTTATCTGCAACTGACTCTGGGACCTTCATGGCGCTGCTAAATAAGTGAAGCTATTCACAAAGTGAACCTTGGAACCTGCAGTAAAGTTAGAAAGAGAAGAGATACTTCAGAATTCAATTTAGTTTATATTAACTTGAGATCTGATACTCATCATCTGCTTTAACTTCTTGTTTTATCTAAAATGCTAGAGTCACATGAATGGGAAAGAAAATTAAGAGATTTCAAATTTGTTGCTCTAAGCAAAATGACTTTCTTATCTAATCTAATAAGAGGCTGGATGAGTTTCCCTGTTTTAATAATCACCGTGTTCCAAATTTCCCTTCCATTAAAAAAAATTAACATAAATTGTCTGGAGGATTTATCTTACTATAATCAAGAAAGTTGTCTTCAATACCACTCTAAAACATAAGTGTGATAGGCTGACAAACTTTTGCTAGAAGCTTTTCCTACCACAGTAGAATTTCAATGATGAATTTGATATTTTAGAATAACAGAAAATGTATTTATGAAGACCAGAAGGTTATAGACATCTCAATGCCAATAGCTGATGTGAAGTTGGATGTGATTAGTCTAGTACAAATGCAGAAGTCTCTTGAAGAAAGTCTACAGAAAGCAGTGTTGTTGATTTACAAGGTAGCATTTGGCTACTAACTAGTTACAGTGTGATGTAGTACTGAGATATAAAAAGTGTTTAATGTTTTGGTGCTCCATATTATGATCTCACATTTACAAGTCTGAATCCAAAGCAATATTTGACTTCAGTGCTTATTCTAGACTCCCTGAGATTTAAAAGTTAGTTGTCATTCCTTCTGAGATTTAATCAGCTGAGTTTTTTAGTGTTGACAACAGTCTATCATTCACAGAAGAGAGCTTGTAAGAAGGATGATTGTGGCTAGGGAGGTTGCTTCCTCGGAAGGAGGGGGAAATCATATGTCTTATAAACCTCTGGGCTTGTTATTTTATTGGTACTGTATTCCTTTTGGCTTGAATGCGTGACTAAGGAAGATACAGAAAATTCTTGGAATGACAGAGTCATAGAATGATTTGGGTTGTAAGGAAACTTGAAAATGAAAAATCACTTGTAATTGCTGATCACTGTATGGGACTCCAGGTGGAGATCAGCAATGAGTGGTGTTTCTCAGAGGTCAGTGTGGGGACCAGCACTGGCTAACTCTATTTGTCTTTGTCAGTAAGTGGGATTGAGAGCACCCTTCTGGATGACACCAAGACACATCTTGCAGTTAACATGCTGAAGGGAAAGGATGCTGCTCAGAGGGACTGTTGTGATTTAACCCAGCAAGCATCTAGGCACCCATTCACGCACTTCCCTCTCAGTAGGATGGGTGAGAGAATGGGAAAAAAAAAAGTAAAAATAATGGTTTGAGATTAAGACACTTTAATAGAACAGGAAAATAAGGAAAATAATAATTATATTAATTACAAATAATATCCAAAAAAGTGATGCACAGTGCAAGTGTTCACCGCTCACTGACTGATGCCCAGCTACTCTCCAAGCAGTGCCCCACCTTGGACAACTCCATCAGTTTTTTTTTGTTAAACATGATGCCATATGTCATGGAATATCCTTTTCACCAGTTTGGACAATCTATCCTGGTTCTTCCCCCTGCCAGCTTCTGTTTTACCTCCAGGCTTCTCACTGGCAGGGAAGTATGAGAAGCTGAATTGTCTTTGACTTAGTGTAAGCGTTTCTCAGAAACAGCTAACACATCAGTGTATTATCAACACATTTCTCATCCTAAATGTGAAACCCAGCACCATACTAACTACTAGGACAAACAAAACAAAACAAAACAAAACAAAACAAAACAAAAACAAACAAACAAAAAAACCCAAAACACCTCTCTTCCAGACAAAACCAGGCCAGGTGCCTTGAAAGGATCAGGAGGCAGCTTGTGTGAACGTCATGAATCTCAACAAAGGCCATGGACCTTTTTACACCTGGGTAGGGGTAATCCCAAGCACAAATGCAGTCTGGGTGAAAAATGGACTTAGAATAGTCCTGCAGAGAATGGCCTGGGGATACTGGTGGATGAAAAGCAGAACTTGAGCCAGCAGACCAGAAAGCCAGCAGTACCCTGGGCAGAGTCAAAAGGAGTGTGATGAAGTTACCAGCAGACGATGGAGGTGACTCTTCCCCTCTGCTCCAGTTTCATGATACCCCACCTGCAGTGCTACATTAAGGCCTGGGCCCCCAGCTTAAGAACTGAGTTGGAGTGAGTCCAGAGTAGCACATGAGGATAATCAGTGAAATGAAGCACATGTCCAGTGAAGACAAGCTGAAGGACAGGGAGTTGTTCAGCCTGGAGAGGAGGATGCTTGCAGTACTTAAGGAGTGCCTACAGGAAATCTAGAGATAGACTCTTCATCAGGGTGTGTAATAGTAGGACAAAAGGTAATGGTTTTAACTTTAACTTTAGTTTTTTAAACTGAAAGAAGAGGGTAGGTTTTTTGTTAGATATTAGGAAAAAATTCTTTACTCTGAGGGCGGCAAGGTGCTGGAATAAGCTGCCCAGGGAAACTGTGCAAGTCCTACTCCGGAATGTGTTCAAGACCAGGTTGAATGGGGCTTTAGGCAACCTGATCTATTTGTAGGTGTCCTTGCTCACGACAGGGTGTTTGGAACTATATGATCTTTAAGATCTTTTCTAACCCAAATCATTTTATGATTCTATGATTCTAATATCCCTTCTCCTGCTGTCCTATGGGTCATGTATCCCATACAGTGATCAGCAATTACAAATGATTCTTGTAATGAAAATCTTGGTTGCGATTTCTAGTTTTGCAAAGGCTAGATTATACATCTGTGGCAGTTTAAAGGGATTTGAAAATGAGAATAAAGTGAATGTTAAACTCCAAATGTTCCATCATGCTGACATGAAATGTAAAACGACTTTTGTATAACAGGGAAATAGGCCTCTGCTGATTTTTTAGGGATGAAAAATACTGTATAATTGTAGGACAGTGTATTATTTTAGTACAGCCTTCACTGCAGGCACAGTATTGAAAATTTAGAGGTACAAAACTGATGAGTTAATTTTAAAATGTAAGCACACACAGAGATATGTATTTATACAGTTCCACACATACATACATATTCAAACCTGTTGAAAGTCACCTACTAATGACATTTTCAAGGTAAATTACAAAACTGAGACTACAGAACTCACTCAAGTAAATTATAAAATGCTATATCATATTATTGTGTGTCTCCAGAATACCATTAAAGTCATTACCAACAATTGTGAGACTTGTGAGAAAGCTACAACAATTAGCAATGTTGATTCATACATAAAAGAATGCGGTATCTACACATCAGAGCCTTTTGAGCACAAAGCAATCATGAAGAGATGCATCTTGATGTGGTTTAAAGGAAAATACCTTCAGGAATCAAATATCTCTGTTCAGTAACTGTCTGGATTAGATCCAAATTTGCTTTGAAAATTAAATAAAAAGCATCAGAGATACTTCTGAAATGATGACTACAGAATAATTTGAATGTCTGCTGGAGACACTTTAGATTAAAGAAAGAGTCCAACACCATTCAAGTTCATTTTTGAAATCAAGCAAAAATATAATGGATACAACCACATTAATTGTGTGCTGCCTATCAATTCTTCTGGATGAGGATTTATGAGCTAATTTTTCTAGAAGTTTTAGTAATAAAATTCTGTCTCTTTGTGTTCATCTAGTTCCAGCTCTCTAATTCTTGTCCAATGAGGGGCCACAGAGATGATGAAGGGACTGGAGCACATCTCCACAGTTGAGAGCTGGCACTGTTTAGCCTGGAGAAGGCTTAGGGGGGATCTTATTGATGTCTATAATACCTTAAGGGAGGGTGCAAGAGGATGGAGCTAGTCTCAGTTCAGTTGTACCTAGTGCCAGGGCACCATAGACACAAACAGGTTCTTTCTGAACATCAAGAAACATTTCTTTACTGTTAGGGTGGCTGAACACTGATCCAGAGAGGTTGTGGATTTTCCCTCCTTGGAGATCTTCAGTAGCCCTCTACATCATGGTCATAGGAAACTTTTTCTAGGTGTCTCTGCTTGAGCAGGGTGTTTGGACCAGATGGATCCAGATGTCTCTTCCAATCCAAATCAATCAGCAAACCTGTAATCTTTGGATCCAAAATTCAGCTGCAGTTTCCTATTGCGTTTTGTTCAGGTTGTAATTTAGGTGCAAAATATTTCAGATTATCCACTCATAACATGAATAATGTCCAAAGCCAGTATGTCTGCTCTGACATGTGGCCTGTATCTACTATTTGGTCATCCTAAGGATAACCAGTTAAGAAATTATATGTTGTCTGCCACACTGGCATAGTTTCATAGATGATTTGAGGTTTAATGGATTAAGCCAAGCTAGCCAGTGTTTGAGGGTAACGCTGAACATTCAGAACTCTTCTATGTATTTGGAATACCAGTTAAATAACAGTTTATCTCCTTCTTTACAGCTTGCACAGACATTGACTGCTTTGGCAGGTTCAACACAAATTCTTGCTGTCAAAACAATATTTGGTGCTTACCAGTTCACACTGAGACTCCATCCATTTGCCTTTGAGGTTTGGAGAACAAGAATGGAATGAGTGACCATGGACTTGTATTTTCTAACTGCTGGAAAAAGAACACATGAAAGAACTCCATTAAACTGCTACCGTTTAAGCCCTGGACATGCTATAACTATTATTTTCCAGTAATCCACTTTAGTAAGCAAAAATAATAGAGGCCATTAGTACTGCTTGAAAATAAATCAGCAAGTCCTAAAAGCCCTGATCTAAAGAAATTATAAGAGGAATGATTCAGTATTATTACAAATTATTCTTGCAGGTTTTGCAAGCTAACAGACAACTTACCTTAATATAATAAAAGGCTGACTTCCATTTCAGAGCTTTTTCTTACTCGCTTAAAAAGGTGTTTCACCATTGGTGCCCTGACACCTGCATGACTCCATCTAATTTTTATTATCAATGAATAAAAAATAAAATTATATTTATTCTGAACAACCTTACTGGTCTAAGTTCTAGCTGAAAAATAAATAAATAAATAATGGGAGTGACTGAGATTTTTGAGATTTACAAGCAATCCATCAGTTTGAAGGAAATAGAGCATTTTCCAAATAAGAGTAGAAGATACAGAGAAAAAAAAACAATGCTTGGAAGTCGGGTGTTGTCAGGCTATTTTGGCATTCTGTCTCTGCTTTTTTTTGGAGCTTTTTGATCACTGTCTGAGAGAAACCTTTGTTTTCCTGGAAAAAAAATTGTCAGATAAATATAGGTATTACAGATGAAATAAGCCTATTAGATCATTTCAGCCCTTTCCTTGTCAAGGCCAAGATCATTTCCTATGGTAAATAAAGGCCTAGGTAAAGAAAAGTTTATTTTGTTAAAAAAAAAAAGAAAAAAAAACACAAAAAAACCCCCAAAACAAAAAACAAACAAAAAACAAAAAATAATAATAACAATAAAGTAGCCGGAAGTTTCAGCATTTATTCTCATTCTGAATCAAAGGACTACTTGAAATTCATGAGAGAAATAAAAAAAAGATAGAGACCAACACCTAGAAATGATCCATCTGTGTGAAAACAGTCAGAAAAACTTGATTTCCTATTTTTACACTGTAAAGATTTGAATGTACATTTAAACACCCACATTTAAACACCCTGGTCAAATAAGAAGGCTGTTAAATATTCTTAAGGAAACTGTTATACATTTGGAAAGAATGTACAGTTTAGGAAGATTGACTAATTTCTTGTCTAATTTCACCAATATTAATTTGAAGTACATCTTATTTACACTGTGTTAAACACTAAGACCACCTTAAATTCCTCTCTATCCCTGATGTTTATAGCCTTCAAATTTATGTAGATTGTTAATGTGGCCCTTCCCCTCCCCACCCTTCTAGTCATTGCTTAGCAAGTTATACATATTTATTTCTTTTAATCTTTCACTGTAAGTCAATCCTCTCAGCCCCTTAATAATTTATGTTTCTTTTCCTTGAATTTCCTCCGATGTGTCAAGACTTTCTAATACTACGATGCCCTGCATACTTTATTCTAGACATATACTCAACTGTTGACATGAGGAGAGATAGGGGGAGAGGATCAGTAGCTTATGTTTGCTTCTTTCTTTAGTTTGCATGCCTGAAGCAAATCTCATTACTTCTCTCTTATAGTGAATCTACATACTATATATATGTACACAGACGCATAATGTAAACATAAACATGATTTAATGTATTTTCCCTCTTGAAAGATCACCTGATGTCAAAAGACTGATAAACAAATCAAAGATGCAAAAACAATTCAGTGAGATATCTGTCAACTGTAAAATCTCTGAATTTGCAGATCTCTCCTCTCCATGTTTTTTGATCTTTCGAAGAGACCCTCAAGTGAATATGTCTTCATACTTTCCAGTCCAGTAAGTTTGCATGAATATTTACCTATCTGAGATGTATCTAATGTGAAAAAAAAAATGAATCATTACTTATTGTAGTTGGACCTTATATGTGAGGAATTAAAAGTTGTGTTTAATTTCCCAAGGCAGTTTTTCCAGGTGGACACCAGTTTAGACAGAATGGAAGTTCTTCACGTCTAGAAGACAAGCCAAATCTATCGGAGGTTTACTATGTGAGTTTGGGATCAATAACAAGATGAGGCTCTTCACCAGACAAAAGCTGTTTAGATTTGACCATGCTGCTGGAGTAGTGTTGGATTTAGCACCTGTGAATGTTTATCACAGCCTGGGAAGATGTCTTTGGTGAATATCTATTCTCATATGATGAGATATAGGGACCACTGAGGAAACCTTTGAGTGTGTTTGATACTGAGGCCAAACAATTGGCCTAGGGTTTGGGATATAGGTGAGTGTGCTGGTTGATGTGTTCACATATTGTCACTGCAAACATCACATCAACTATTAACTGTAATTAGAAATCATAGTTGTACCAAGTTCTGCAAGGATAGACAAGAGGAAGTGCAACATGAAATGAACAGCAGGAAATGGCAATATGCTCATACAGTCGGTGTCTTCATAGGTGACATTCATAACAGTAATTTAATGGCATGTGTTCTTGCACTAAGTGAATAATGTGATGAAGGAGACTTACCCTGCTTAAATGTATCAACTCCTCAGCTAATGAGCATCTCTTAGTTACCTCCCTAACAATATTATCATTCTCAACTGCAAGAGTCTCACAACAATGAAGTACTTATTTTCTCTCTTCTAAAATAACATTAAAACACAGTTATTTCAAGCATTTTGAGAAAAGCAAGATATAATCCCTCATAAAGCTTCATTTCAGTTACTTTGAGGAGGATTTTTGTGTGTTTGACCTTTTCAATATAAACTATTTATTATCATACAGTCATAGAATCATAGAATGGCCTGGGTTGAAAAGGACCACAGTAACCATCTAGTTTCAACCCCTCTGCAATGTGCAGGGTCACCAACCACCAGACCAGACCAGACTGCCCAGAGCCACATCCAGCCTGGCCTTGAATGCCTCCAGAGATAGGGCATCCACAACCCCCTTGGGCAACCTGTTCCAGTGTGTCACCACCCTCTGTGCATAAAACTTCCTCCTAATATCTAACCTAAACCTCCCCTGTCTCAGTTTAAGACCATTCTCCCTCGTCCTATCATTATCCACCCCCATAAACAGCCATTCCTCTTCCTGTTTGTATGCTCCCTTCAAGTACTGGAAAGGTCACAATGGGGTTTCCCTAGAGCCTTCTCTTCTCCAAGCTAAAGAAGCCCAGTTCCCTCAACCATTCCTCACAGTAGAGGTGCTCCAGCCCTCTGATCATCTTAGTGGCCCTCCTCTGGACCCGCTCTATGAGCTCTGCGTACCTCCTTTACTGGGGTCCCCAGGCCTGGACGCAGCACTGCAGATGGGGCCTCACAAGTGCTGAGTAGAAGGGGACAATCACCTCCCTCTCCCTGCTGGCCACCCCTTTTATAACGCAGCCCAGAACACAGTTGGCCTTCTGGGCTGCAAGCTCACACTGCTGGCTTGTGTCCAGCTTCTCATCCACCAGGATCCCCGAGTCCTTTTCCACCGGGCTGCTCTCAAGGAGATGTTCCTCCAGTCTGTATAAATACCTGGGGTATTGCCCCAACACAAGTTTTCATGGCCCACTTCTCCAGCCTGCCCATGTCCCTCTGAATGGCTTACCTTCCTTCCAATGTATCGACTGCACCGCTCAGCTTGGTGTCATCTGCAAACTTGCTGAGGGTGCACTCGATGCCACCGTTTGTGCCATTGATGAAGATGTTGAAAAGCACCGGTCCCAAGACTGACACCTGTGGAACACCATTCATGACCGGCCTCCACTCTGACAGAGATCTGGTGATCTGACTTTTCAAACCATAATGGACTTTTCTATTGGAGAATCTTAAATATCTAAATTCCTGGAGGAACATTGCATTTTTAATTAGAAGAGGATCATCCAAACTATTGCAACTGGAGACAACATATTTTTCATTTTACCAAAATAATTTAAATTCATATCCTGTCCATTACACTATACAATAAAGAAAGTGTATCCTTTATATCAATTATAATAGTTTATTTTACCACCTTCGATGGAAAATGAAAATAATCTCTTTTCAAGAGGGAACTGTCTAAATTTTCTTTTTGTTTCCTATTTCATCAAAGATTTTATGTACTGTTTCCTTTGGTGAATTGTTTATCGTCTTGATGTTTCAGTCTCAAGGTCTTTCTTCTAAAGTGTTTTATTTGATTTTTGTCTGTATATCTACATAAGGACTAAGTTACACTGCTTTGTTCCCAGAGTTCAGGGATTCTTTTCTTTTTAGCAGTTTTGTAGCAAGTGACCACGAGGTGGTATTGTCTTTACTTTCTCTCCGCCACTTCATTCACTGTATTTTCATTATAGCTATCCGCTATGTCTCAATACTTTAACTTTTTATTCTTCAAGCAGATTCAAAATCAACGCCCACAACACAACCATTCTTACTGTTTAGTGCAACCATTTTTAATTTCATTCAACCCAATCACATTTTAGTATATTATTGCCACATCATTTTCTCAAGGCACTGTAATAGATCTTCAGTGTTTACCATGTGTAAGGGACATAAATATGCTTGATATTGATAGTTATAATGCTCCACCAGTCAATCCCATCTATAGCCCAGTTTTCTCCTTGAAGTTACATCTAACCTTGCTCTTTTTCATTCACTGAATATGTTCATTTATGCATTTAATCCACTCCTTCAGCAAATTCACTGACTAGAGAAATTTGTAATTTATATGTGAAACACTCTCCTTAAACAATGTATCATATCTGTGCAACACTTTACATTTTCAGAGGATTTTATAAATATTAACTAATTAGTTGAACATTATTACACAGAAAAGGAATTTTTGTATCTCTATTTAAAAAGCAAAAAACCAGAACAGAGACATTAAGTGAGTATCTTGAGGGAACACTGAAAATTAGCGGCACATTCAGTATGAAAATGGTATGTCATGGGTGGCACTTCTGTACTTGAACATTTGGGATCCAATTTTTCACTATATTTCTATCTCAACACCTACGAGAGCTTTCCTACAATTTATCGCTTGGCTCTAAAACACATAGAATGACTTCGCTGTTTGTCAAATTATTTGAGCAGTGCTAATTGACAGAAATCAAAGCTTTATATTGTTGAGAAAGTTGAATTTACAGATCTTTCCAAGATAATACATATAAAATGTTTAACATATATAACATGTATTATTATTAGATGTATTTTCTCTCTCAGTATGCAAATTATGACACATACAGATTTCTGAGAATGTGAAAATATAAACAATTTTTTTTATATATCTTCCAAATTGTGACTGATAAGTGTTATGTTGTTCAGAATATACAGATAGATGGATTCATGATTTGTAAGCAAGGCAACATGTCAACAATAACACCATACTATGAGAGAGATGGAAAGGGTCATAGAACTGCCCAGATTTGGAGAGACTTTGAATGATCATCTGGTCCAATCTTCTGTGGGAAAAGAGAGTCAAGATGAGATTATCTGAAACCCTGTCCAATCACATTTTTATGAGATCCTGCTATGTATTTGGGAAGGTTGTTCCACAGATTGGTTGTTCTCACTTTAAAATATTTATTTCTTCATGTCAGCACAAAACCTTTCCTAGTCTAACTTCCACCCATTAGCTTTTCCATGTGGCAAATTGTGAAGAGAAAGCCTCCATCCTCCTTGTAGCTACCCCTGAAATACTGGAAGACTGCTATGACATCCCCCTAAGCTTTCTCTTCCCTAGGGGGAAATGAACTAGCTTCTTCACTCTTTCCTCACAGTGTAGATTCTTTAGTCTGTAGACCATCTTCATGGACCTCATATTCAGTCAGTTATCCACCAAGAACCCCAGATCACTTTTATCAAGGCTGCTTCCCCCAGCCATGAAGATCGGAGCCTGTACTGGTCTCCAGTTTTGTTGCCCTAGTGCAGGACCCTGTGCCTGTCTTCATCAAACTTCATACTATTCTTGTAGGCAGTGAGTTCCTTCTCTCAAGAACTGCAGCCCCCTGATAATTACATTTCCTACCAGAGAGTGGAACACAAGAACATAGGTAAATCTTGCATAATCCAATATTCTTTCTCTACCATAGGCCAGCTGAAAACTTGGGAAAATACATTAGAGACTGTCCCCAGCTAGGATTCATTCTGGTAAGATTTCATTGATCTCTCAAGAGTGTGGATTATAACTGCTCTCAAAGCATTTTTAGCATTAAGAACAATAACTATAGCTCTTCTTTTCATCAATACAAGCAAGCAATTCTTCTTTTTCTAAAGCCTAATATACACTTAAAATTATTTTCAGTAAGGCCTGTGACTATCCTAAATCAAAATTCTAAGAAAAATGAATCCCATTTGAACTTGTCTCACTTGGTGAATTGAGGAAGGCAGTACTTGGATATAAGTGCTTTCTTGCAAGACGTTTTTATTTACTACTGGGCTCAAATACTGTGTTCACATCAAAGAGTAGAAGTACAATGGTACTGAAACTGGACACATATAATGAACATATTCCCCTTGTGTGGCTGAGCAGTATACTTGAGGACACCCACTGGCATAAACTTCAGCCCCTCTCTTTTGTTAATTTCTGTCCCAAAGCATGCAGGGCGTAAAGCAGAATTATGCCCACTCACTTCTTGCCCTGATATAGAATTTGTACAAGATCAAGTGGTGTTCTCATGCTTTCTCTCTTCCAGTATGCACATACATTTTGGCAATGTATTACATTTTATTACTAAAAAGGATGCACATGAAAAAGAAGATATGTTTAAATTTTCTGTCTTTTGAAATGAATAGCCCTTTGATTTCAGGTTGTGAGAAGACAAACACACTAGATGCTTTTTCTGCAGTGTTTGATCTTGTCTAAGGGTTTATGGAAACCATTTCCAGGTACGTGGAGATCAGTTCTTCACAATGGGGTGGCTAAGGATGATAATGGTGGTTTTTTTTTACTTAATGCTTACTGTAATTCTATAGTTTTATGCTAGGATTGCTCTGAAAGTAATGCCTCGTTTTTTATGTTGGCCCATGAAATCAGAGGCAGATATTGGTAGTATGGAAGTAGAGGCTGAACCTTCATACCAAAATTCGGTTACATTTTGTTGCCAAGTGGCAGATGGCAGCAGAGGGACAATCTGACAGAATGGTGCCTGACAGAAAATTGTATATGAAGCAAAGATGTGGAACTGAATTCCTCTATGCAGAAAAAAAAGAAAAAAAAAAAAAAGAAAGAAAGAAAAAAAGAATCCATTGACTTGCACTGGAATTGGCTGAATATTTTTGGAGACTAAATAGTGAATATGAACATAGTGAGTCAGTGGTGCTGATTTTTGCATGTTACATGCAGGTTCTTGTTCACAGCTGGCAAAAAGGCACGGCTAGTTTTGGTGACAATGTTTAAAAATAGTGTTTTTCTATCTATAGTGTTTGACTATATAGTGTTTTGCACTACCAAATACTGTTATTTTGCTCTTTTTATTTTAATTTTTTTATTATTTTTTTTTTCCCCATGGAAATAAATAGAGGATATTACATTCAGAGCAACATAGGTGCATTCTGAATGTATCTTTCATTTAAGTGTCTGTTTTATAATGTTTAAAACCTGTTTTGTGGCCCATCCCTGAGAAACAGTCACTGCTTTCTTTATGGTTTGCCAGAAATATTTCTCTGGTTTAGAATCACAAAATCACAGAATCATAGAATGGCCTGGGTTGAAAAGAACCATAATGATCATCTAGTTCCAGCCGCCCTGCTATGGGCAGGGTGGCTAACCACCGGACCAGGCTGCCCAGAGCCACATCCAGCCTGGCCTCGAATGCCTACAGGGATGGGGCAGCCACAACCTCCTTGGGCAACCTGTTCCAGTGCATCACCACCCTCTGTGTGAAAAACTCCCTCCTAATATCCAACCTAAACCTCCCCTGTCTTAGTTTAAAACCTTTCCCCCTTGTCCTACCACTATCCACACTCAAAATGCAGGGATTTATTCCATTTTTTAAGCTGAAATACTGTTCTGTAAATGTAAGATACTCATCTTTTGTGAGATCAGTCCCACTCTCTTCCTCAAAGCCAATGTTTTGTCTTCTCAGTGTCCTAGTACTTCTTTGGGTCATCATCAGCTGATCTCCTCTATTTGTTGTGATTATGAAAACTGCTTGCTACGCTTTCTAGTCTCATTTCCTGAATATTTACGGTTAGACTATTTGGAAAAATTTGCCACAGTGGACATAAAGTGAGACTATAATGTCTCTTGTGCTCTCTACTGACTACTTATTCACTGAGTACCAAAAATGTGTTTACTCCTAAAAAAGCTTGACAAGGAATTAGAAAAGACTTAACATTTCTTTTAAACCACAAATGAGTTCCATCCATGTGATAATTATTTGCTGAGGTAGCAGCAAGGAACAAATTTATGCCCTAGAAAAGCCAAAAAGCTGGAGAGGGTTGTTCTGCATCCCAAAGTTTCCTCTGAGGCATGGTATCCCTTGAAGTATCCTAATCAAACCTGTGGGGAAAAAAAAATAAAATAAAATAAAACTTTTGTATGACTTTAAAAGTGCAAGGGAAATCATTCTGCAATCTGATAAAGATGGCTTTATTAATGAATGCACTATATTTTTGTTACACACTGAAAGCTTTCAGACAATTAAAGACTGAAAAAAGGGAAATTAAAAGCAATTTCCTTATTTTTGTTTGAATATGATTAACTGAAAAGACCACATAATACGCGGTATATTAAAAAAAATTATATCTTATGAATATTTACCAGGCATTCTTAATCAACTGAGAATTCATGGAAGTCAATGAATCAGTGTTTTCCTGAAATCCTACATACTCTTAGAATAATGTGCTGAAGCGGGCTCAACTACTGAAATATTCTGTTTGGCCTAATACTAATTTATCACAAAATACTAAAATCTACATGTTCACAACAGGCAGTGAACTGGAAAACAAGCATTACAGTCCACTGATTATGTAAAACAAATTTGGAAACATGGCATCTTTATAGATACCTTGGGCAACAAGAGATGTTGTACAACCTGGGATATAACACACATTCACACACACACACACATATGAATCCAAAATACTGATTCAGTTACTAGATCATAATATCTTCTGAAAATCCGCTGGGGTCTAAAACTTTCCAATCTACTGTGTAATTTTCATTAAGTCACTTGAACTTAGAGCTTAATAGTCAGAATGTTTGAGGAAGTTCAGTGAAAAGAAGGTAGATGAGAGGATGCTGAAGCATGAGATGAAGCTAAACACAACCTATGGCAAACATCAGTTGTTCAAATATATCCTAGCTTTTAATGGCACTTGTAGGTCAGTATGTTATGGATGGACAAGGATTCTCACACTTTAACAATGCTTTGACTTCCCCATGGAGATGGCATGCAGACCCCCTCAAATTACTGAATCCATTTTTAATGCAGGAGGAAGTTTTGACAGAGTTTAGACTTACAAACCTTTGTCTCCTCACATATAGTAACAGCAATATATATAGCAATATATATATATTTATAGCATTGTTATATAACATTACAATGAATGGAATAAAGATTAAATTTATTAAACTGGGAGATAAGAACTCCCCCAATAGGTTCTTGCCTGGAGCAATAATAAAAATTGATGTCTTTCAATCATGATGGTGATCTATATGTATGCATACTTAAGTGTATTTTCATCATAAATATCCTTCAAGCCCACTTTATGGCCATGAATTTCTAAGTTGCATCTCTTCTCCTTTACAACTAACATTCGAAATTGCAGCTGAGGTAAAAGGCTGAGAACAAGGATTTAAAAAAAATGTATTGTCCTCTTTTGAAGAGTTAGCTAAAATTTTAGCAAAGAACTACATGAATCATCAGATTGTATCATCACAAATGCATAATTTTCATTGTAAGCTTTGAGAATGTATTCAATTCCTACATGAACTCAAAAGTGAACTCAGCAGCAGTATTCTGCTGTGCTAAGGTAGGCAGTGAAACATGAAAAAAAAAATCCAAAAAGCCCACACACAGAAAAAGGAAATGAAACGAGAATCTACATTCCAAAATGCATCACTTACAGTATTTGCAGTCAGATGTTTTTGTTTTTGGTTTTTTTTTCCATTTTTCAATTATTTTTCAATTATTGCAGATAATGAAATCAGTACCTAGATTCTATAACCCTAATTCTGACTTCCTGAATGACCTTTCCTTATTCTCACCTGCCTCAGAATATTTTGTTTCCACTGCATTACTAGTTGCAGGTAACTCATGAGAAAATTGGTGGTACTGGTAGAAATCCTTTGATAAAAGAGTATTTGCAGAAAAAAAGATTAGGAGATACCAAAATTCTCATGGGAACCTCAGAATTAACTTTATGAATTCAGAAATAGAATTAAATTTAATGAGACTTAGCTGCTGAAAAAGTACATAGCAATAAAGTGCCATTATCTTTTGGAAAGCTTTCCCATGCCATAGAACCAGTAAAAAACAGAGCTAAAAAGGAATTCAAGGGATTATCTAGGAAAGAGAAGAACCCAATGCCAGATAAGGTATTCATGCTTCTTTTTAATGGGTATTTCCTGGCTTCCTTTAAAAAACATCTAATGATGGAAATGCTGCATATTCCTCAGGCAATTGACATTAATATTAGAGTGTTTTTTCCTAATATCCAGTCTGATTTTTTATATTTTTTTCTTGAGGTTATTTCTATAGCTGACTACAATATACCTCACAGTCTTCTCTAAATTAAACAAATGTTTTTTGCCCCCATTTTCTTCTTCGTCATGTTTTCTGTATCTGGTATTGCTTTTCTCTTCAATCAATCGCAGAAGTGCAATTCTGAAAAGCAGACGGTGATCAGACTGAAGCATTCTCAGTACTTAGTGGGGTTTAAGCACGATTTTCTGACTCTTAATATAAACCAGAGTTATACTAAGTTTTATATGTTCTCATAGAGTATTCTGTTGTCATAAGAAGCCTGTTCTGGCTCTCAGACTCTCAGATGTTCTCCATGAACATCAAGCTTGTTGCTTAACATCCATTTTGTTAATTCTGATACTGATACTATGGCATTTAATACAAATCCCTGAAAAACCCAGCCAAGACCAATATTAAGCCTCATATTTCCTGACTTATTTCATTTCTCCTGTGTGGCCACTGAGATAGAGCAAGACTTTGGAATCAAACCTGCTGGCTTGGGACAACACTGCTCCTTGAGCTGACTTTATAAATTTCTTTCACAGCATGGAGATGCGGATGGATGCACGCAACAGCTGCTTTCATTTGTTGATCAAAGTACTCTGCTCTACCACAAACCTCTCCTATTTAATCAACTTCACATTTCCCAGGGGGTAATGAACACAGAGCATGTATGTCGCTTAAATAAATGAGTAGAATATCATCACTTTTTTTTTCTTCTTTTTTTTTTTTTTTTCCCCGCATAGACATTTTTTTACCAAGGTGCTGTATGGCATGTAGACATCCCAGATTTTCCATTTGAACTGCAACTACTGGAAAAAAAGCTGTCTTTTTTTTTTTTTTTTTCTTGTAAGGACACAAAACACATATTTTCTTGGTTATTGCACATTAGTTTGTTTAAATGGGGACTGTTATTATCTGTCAAAGTAATGATCTCAATAACATAGTCTTTAATTAATATTAAATATTAATTATTAAATTAATTGTGAACTGAAATAAATATTGTTAATTTTATATAGATATATATTATATATTTTATATATATATATAATTGAATTTAATGTGCATTCTGCCTTGATTTCTGAATCCTGTATTGTGTCTGTAGTCATCATTTCTATCAGGATCTGGAGAAAGTAAGACACAATCGATTAATATCTTCAACACTGTAAAAGATATGTATAGGGTGACAGAAAATGTTACTTGCAATTCTGAATAACTGAATTCTGTGCATTTTATATGTTACAGCTAAAACTTATGCCATCTAGTTTTTGCTGGCAGTCGTGGTGCAAATGTTTCTGTTCAGGAGTTGAAGGCATATTCATTGTGCTAATTTTTTTGTTTCTGTCCTTAGAATGATGTTAACTAAAATGTTTTTAAAGTTATTTGTCTTTGGAAGAGGTAGAGGTGGTTATGTCTGGCCAAAAGTGGTACTAAGCTTTCATCTTGATATGTTTTATTTGCTTGTTTGTTGAATAAAATGGACCAGTTAAGATATCCAGGCTGCTCTATTTATTGTAATTCTGGAAGAAGATATTTACGAACACTTAAGTATGTTTGGAAATATTTTCCATTTTCCTATATTTGCTTCCTAATGGTGTCTCACTCATTTTCTAAGAATGAAACCAGTGTTCTCCAAGTCAAATGTTGTTATGAAAACACAAAGTGTTCAATAATGTTTTCAAAGTTACACTGAAAAACAAGTGGAGTACTGTTGCTTACGTAAGATTGAATTTGAATGTTTAGGTTTGGAGTTTATCTTGTAATTAAAAATAATAATAATAATTTCTAAGATTTAAGTTTAGTTAACATCTAGTAAACAGTATGATGACTTTATGAGCATATTTCAGACTTGTCCAGAGAAACTTCCTCAGGAAATGTCCTTTGTGCCAATTCATTTGTTAACCTCTTCAGTAAGCATACAGTGAGCAAGGCTGTTGTGGTTTTGTAATATAAATATTTAAAACAGCAAGTTGAACAGCAAAAAAAAAAAACAAAAAACAAATTAAAGCTTAGTTCTTGAAGTATATATGGCACAGTGCAAATATTTGGGAAAAGCTAAAATGCTATTGTTATTAGCGTGGGCTTTCATAAAACTCTGAAGGTTGATGGAGGTTGCACTGTCTGTGTTTGAATTCTTTGAGCTCCACACTACTGAGTTATGAAAACTGGCATCCTAGAGATGGAGAACATAATGGGTAATTTATATTATCCATTTTTAAATTATGTTGATTCTTTGAATATTACAAAACTTAGAAACTCACTTGAGGAATAGCTGACCTTTACCTGAAATAAATTTTTTTGAAATATTGCTTCTGTATCTACCTGCAAGCTCAGTTTTGGCTGAAAGGTGTATGCCTTCTCTAGTCTAAGAGAGGAGCTGCTAAATTCAGCAGATATTTGTTTAAACACAATTGTCGTTGGGAGGAGTGTTACAGTTAACCACATAGCCTTCTCTACTTGCAGCAGGAAACTATCTGTGGATAAGCTGCAACAAATTGATAGTGCTAAAGCTGTTATGCAGTTGCCCTTTAAAGGGGTTGCAAGTAGGGGTGGTGGATTTCAGAGGGTGAGAGAGAAGAGGAAACTCAAGTGAGAGATGAAGGAAAGGTAATTGCAGTGAACAGACATAGGATTTTGAAGAAACAATGGACATCTATATTAGGAAGATGCTATGAGGTGGGGAAATCCTGGCCATCCAAGAAACGTTTTATGTGTAGGTTGCTCCGAAAGTAATACCTCTTATTTATTTCCCTGGAAACTACAACTGATACAAAGAGCACAATAACACTACCTGATAGAGAAAATTCTCAGCTACAAAACACTAAAAGTGCTATTCCTCAACATAGTCAGCACCATTAGCCATGCATTTTTGTCAGTGACAAGCAAGAGCCTGCATGCCATGTTCATAAAAATATGCACCAGTGGAGGTGACCTTACATCGTTTAATTAAGTACCACAGATGTATCTGGAGAGCCTCTATATTGCACCTCCCCATGTGTGCAGCACTGCTAATTCAAATGCTCTTCCATCTTTTCTGTATTTTATAATTTGGGGAATAAGTATTAGGTAGTATTGTCTGTTTCCATTATTTATTATTTCAGTGAGTCTCCAATTGCAGAAGAGAAAAGTTTCGGTATTGTCTTGTTCTGTAAATGACCAAAAAATCATGTGAGTAATACATCTTTTTTTCAGAAACTGACTTGGACATAATCAAGGCTGGTGATTCTGTGGGCAGCTTCTCACGGTTTTGAGCACAATAATATTTATTTTTATGTAATCTATTTTATTTTATTTTATTTTATTTTATTTTATTTTATTTTATTTTATTTTATTTTATTTTTTAGCCAGGAAAATGAGGAATAGTGCTGGGGGAAAAAAATAAAATAAAAAATTATCTTCTTGGTTATTTTTGTGGGAAAGGAAAAAAAAGAAGAAAAAAAAAGAGGTTTCTTAACGTTTTTTAATCATGTGAGGGAAAGATAAAAAGAATAAGGGAAAACTCACAACTTCTTAAGAAGAATTTCAAAGATGGGGAATATAAAAATGTATAAAGCTCATCGATATTTCCAAGACTAACTCACTTAGAAGCCTGTTATTTAATAATTTTCCAGCTGTTATTGTTAATATTGCAGAATGAATCTTTGTCTCTCCACTGGCTACATCAATTAAACTACTACTTCATGTGCTGGAGTTCTTAAGATTAAACTGGAAAAAAAGGAGGTGTCAGGTTTAGGTGTGATTCCCATCAATTGCATTTCAAGAAAATTGCAGATATTTATATTTAAATCACAAATTTTATGATTTATAGAATTATATTCATTAAATATTACATAAATTTATAATTTGGAAAGTGTTTAACCTGCTAGTATCAATATTTGACCTTCCTTAACACCTTCTGTTTGTTCGTTTGGTTTGTTTCTCTTGTCTAAAACTGATATTTTAATGGAAAGGGATGAAGAACCATGTTATATCCTATTATACTGATTTTGGCATGTTTAACCTAGCTTTTATTAAGCTGGGTTTTTAAAATTATTTTTGTAAAGGAAACTATCAATATATATATATTAATTAAAGTGGTCTTACAGATAAGGTGAGGCAACATATTTTGAGTTAGTGCTAAAGAAGAAGCTCTAGTTAATTATGGTTGGTCAAGAATCCTGAGGAAATATTAACAAAAAAAGCATGTTTTAACTTCATTGTTTTCGCACAGTTCCAGTTTCTTACTGGAAGCTTACTTTCACGTGAACAAAGATAATTTTGGAAAGTACATTTCTGAATCACGTGATCACACATTTGTGTTGGAATACCATTTGCTTCATGTTGATGAGTGAAAGGGCAAGTATTCAGGTCTTACTGTTGCACAGCTAATGATATCATTTCAAGTAGGGTTTAGTTTAGAGCTGGCATTGAAACCAAATTACCTCAAATACAAAAGGTGATTCCACTGTCTTTCAAGGGGAGTCATTATCAAGTCAATAGAATAAAGCATTTTGTAGAAAAAATGATACATTATTTTATTTTCTAAGGTGAAAGATCCCAAAACTATTGAGTAATACAAAAACAACCAAAATATCAGGATGCCAAAGTATCATGATACTTAAAGGCAATCAGGCTCATACTGTATTTTTGAATAAATTAATGGCCACTTTCATTTTGAGAACTCTCTGGTTTTTGTTTGTTTGCTTGTCTGTTTGTTTACTTGCTTGTTTGAACAGGAACTGCAGATTTTACTGTAAGACAAAAAAATCCATCCTCCATATCTTCCATTAATGTATTGTTCTCTTTTAAGGAGGTGCTAGTAGTTAGTTGATTCACTTCTACCACTTTATTAAGACTGGTGATCTGCACAGCAATTCTGAATAAAACAACTCACAACTTTAGACCAAATAACCTCTGAAAATTAATCAAACCTGGAGCACTGAACTGAAAAACTCTTGGAACCTCTATGTTTACCAGTCCACAAGACATATATTGTAATTAAAATATACGTAACTGTATAATTTATAAGCTTTAAATTAGATCAACTTTTGATTAGGCTTTCTAAAAAGGAAAACTTATTAATCATATTAAAAAGCTACAGAAAAAGAAATCAGTCAAATCTAGAATTTACCATCTTCCTAAAGAGAGTGATTAGGATTTCAAACTTTCAAGAGTAATGGGTTTAGCTGGTATTATCTTTGGTTTTACAGTCAGCTGGATGAGTTTGTCTTACAAAACCAGAATAAGAATTCTAACTCATTCTTTATAGTGTAAGATTGGTCCGCACATAAAAAACTGTCAGTCGAACTTCTGACTTTTAGGAAGAAGACACTTTTTACTTTGGTCAAGTTAAAATCCAACTTTTCTGGTTTATTTAACTTTACTTTCTGAAACATGAAGTTGAGCTGCCAAGTACTGAAGTATAAAGGTGGATTTGAAGTTATCTGCAAGTCAGAGAATGGCTGAGTGAGTTTGGCTGATGTATGCCGGATAGAAAGGATACAGAGAAGTCCTGGTGGCCATTAGCCAGCAGTGTGCCCTTGTGTCCAGGAAAGTCAATAGTACCCTGGGGGTGCATTAGGAAAAGTGTTGACAGCGCATCTAAGGCGGTGATTCTTCTCCTCTACTCTGCACTTGTGAGGCCACATCTGGAGTACTGTGTTCAGTTCTGGTCTCTCACTTCAAGAAAGATAGGGAACTTCTGCAGAGAGTCCAACAAAGTGTCACAAAGATGGTAAGGGCCTGGAGCACCTCCTGTATGAAGAAAGACCGAGAGACCCGGGTCTGTTCAGCCTAGGGAAGAGAAGAGTGAGAGAGTATCAACACTTATAAATAAAGGACAGGAGCCAAGTGAATGTGGACAGACTCTTATCAGTGGTGCCCAGAGACAGAACAAGGAGTAATGGGCACAAAAGGGAGCAGAGGAAGTTCCAAATAAGAGTGAGGAAAAACTTCATTACTTTGAAGGATACAGAGCATTGAAACAAGCTGCCCAGAGATGTGGACACTCCTCTGCAGATATTCAGCCTCCCCCCACCCCCCCACACACCCCTAGCTACTTTCCTCTGCAACCTAACTATATGGAACCTGCTTTAGCATGGGTGTTGGACTGGATGATCTCCAGAGATCACTTTCAACCCCTATGATTCTGCAATTCTGTGTCATAATTTATTTTCTACATTTCTGCTGATGTTATTTTTAAAAAATCTCTTGTGACTGAGATAATATTTCTATACTATGTATCTATTATCTCAGATATCTCAAAATACCTAGCTGACTGATTGATTTCATCAGTGGATTTGCCAATTTCCTGAACCCCTACTTACAGACATGGGGAAATTTTTCTTTCACACAAAAGCAGTATAACTGGAGTCCGTATTCTTGTGACTGTGTCTTAAGCTGATTCTTGCCTGCAAGAAGAGTTTCTATTCAAGACATCTGTCCCCAGAAATAGAAAGAACAGGGGCTCCTGTAACAGAGCTGGGAAACCCCTTTTCAAACTCTGCCAGTAACACGGCAGAGAAAGTTCATTCTCCTATGCCCCGTTCAGTCTTGCAGATGGTCCATCAACATTTCCATAAAGAAATACTTCATCAGCATTAAACATTTACTATTTGACACTTGTATACAACTAAACCTCCCTGAGCCACAGAATCCATGCCTTAAACACAAGAGGTGGTGAATCCACTGTGTGAATTGATATGTCCTTTTCATGTCACCCATACTAACAAACATGCATTCTGTCTTGTTTGCCTTCTCACTCTCTCTTATCTGAATAAAGACTCAACCAGCATTCCTATATTAATGCAACAAGTGATACGTGTATTCGTGGCACTGTTTATTTCCTACAGAATTTATCTGAAAACAATGCTGACAGGATAGTTCCTCATGCACTTATAACAGCCCCTGGGTAAACAACTTTCCTGTCTAAAACATCACATATGCATATATTTCATGGGCTAGAAGTTGTACATTTAATCTCAAGAGCTCATGTTGTTTTCACCAAAATTTGTCATATGAATTTGAAATGTAACAATCTGTGTCACCTTGGGATGTTTGTATTGGGATGTTATATTGAAAATCAGTGCTGATGGGGAAAGATGAAGTATTATTGCAGATTCGCAGATTTTCAAGCCAGAAGGAATTCTACAATCAGCTACTGGTTCTTCTTCAGTGCAACACAAAACCTACTAGAGCAGCTATAATTTCAGCAGGATTCTTTGTTAGAATAATAGAATCGTAGAATCCTTAGAGTTGGAAGGGACATTTAAAAGCCATCTAATTCAACTCCCCTGCAATGAACAGGGACACCACAGCCAGATCAGGTTGCCCAGGGCCTGATCCAGCCTGACCTGGAAAGTCTCTAGGAACAGGGCATCAACTACATCTCCAGGCAACCTGTTCCAGTGCCTTACCACCCTCACTATAAAAGGCTTTTTCCTTATGACTAACCTAAATCTACCCTCTTTAAGCTTGAAAACATTTCCCCATGTTCTATCACCAAAGGCCCTGCTAAAGAGTCTGTCCCCTTCTTTCCTGTAACTCCCTTTCAGATACTGAAAGGTCACTCTCAGATAACCTTGCAGCCTTCTCTTCTCCAGGCTGAACAGCCTCAGGTCTTTCAGCCTGTCCTCACAGGAGAGGTTTTCCATCCCTCGGATCATTTTTGTGGCCCTCCTCTGGACACGCTCCAACAGGTCTATGTCTCTCCTGTACCAAGGACTTAACATCTGGAGTCCCAAACTAATTTGGCATTAGTTTGAACTTGGTAGTGATATGAACCTCTTGCAGGCAGGCATTTTGCTGGAAATGCTATAAATATACATACATTCTTCACAATTGAGATGGACGATGTTCAATCACTCTTTATAGTTGATTGTGAAATAATGTCTGTCTTCTTAAATGACAGTATAGCACTTAAATGACCTGATAATTTAAATATGTTGGAATTGATTTTTTTTGACTTTATGATTTTTTCTAGTAATGTAGATTAGTTAATACAATTTCTACAGAAAAATGTCTATGACTTCTATAAATTCCCATGCCAAATTAAGAGTTTGGAATCCGACAGATCCTCGAAGCAGACCGCTGAAATAAGAGAGAATTCTGTTGCTCACTGAGGACACACTGAAGTGTCCTAGTAGGTGTTGCTGGATGCTGACCTTTTTGGGGACAAATATTTTGAACTGTTCATTTTTTCAAATAAGGGACAGGAACTCTAGGCTACTCTGGGTATCTGGGGTCAATTTAATGCTTGTAGTTCTTACATCAGGATACTCAACTGCCATACTTCTATTGTTCCACACTGTTTATTTTATTACAAATGAGTTTAGTTTTCCTTGCTTTTTCCCATTTTCTTTTATAACAGATCACATCCCCAGTTTAAAGTAGTCATGTTGTTTTATAAATACCACAACCTTTATTAATTCCTTCATTAGTACAACATATTCTTATCATGTCTGAGCTCTCTAATCACTTGGTATAGTATACCAGATGATAAATCAAAAGCAACAGAACCAGTAAATGCCTAAGCAATATCACCTACTGTATTTAAAGTATCTGTCACATTTCAAAATTATTTATACATGCACATAAATTCTCCTTCCTCTCCAAACATGTCAGGTATTTTCCAGAAAGATTCCTGAGGTTGGTATACAGTCTTCATCTTGGAGGTACTTGAAACCCTGCTGGAGAAAGTACTGAGCAACCCAGTCTGATCTCATAGCTAAACCTGGTTTGAACAGCAGTTTTCACTAGAAAACTCCAAAGGTCCCTTTCATTCTGAATTATTGTGTCATTCTCCTGTGTTCTTCTTTGAATAGTGCCTGTGTTCTACTGTGGAGAAAACAAATGGAAGGGAACAAGCAGTTCGTATTTCTGATTTTTTATACTTTACTTTATTCCTTTCTTACTCTGTAGTGAAGCAAGTGCTTAAAAATATACCTAGCCACACCTGCATTTTAGGAATATATCACTACATTATTTTCATTACAACTTATGCCTCATGGCTTAGAAACTGCTTCTAATTAAACTAAACAATTAAAAGTAGTTGTCCATTAGAAAAGCTAGCTTTTACCAAAGTCTGGTTTTTATCCAAAAATTAAAACAGAATTCATCTTATTTTTCTTCAGTGACTGAAATATAGATATCTGTTATAAATATTTTTTCATAGAATCACAGAATCTCCTGGGTTGGAAGGGACCCATAAGGATCCTTCATTCCAACTCCTGGTTACACACAGTACCGCTCAAAATTCAAACTGTATGTCTGAGAACACTGTCCAAACACTTTGTGAACTCTAGAGGGTTTATAATGTTCTAAAACGTTATTATACTAGCTCTCTCTAGTAGTGAAGTGAAAGGAGCTGGCACCTTCAGATGCCAATTTATCTCATCCTGAGATAAGTATCTATGATAAATGGAGTGTAAAGCACTTTGGAAAGGCCTATGTTTCTCTCTTCTGAGACATTCCATATGGAACCTCTGAAATTGGAGAACTTATTTCACACAGAAGACAATTTTTTGTATGGCAAAATATGGTAATGTAGTTTATAGACTATTTTCTTTATTCAGCTCTACATGCCTTTTGTTATTCTTCTCTCTCTATTTTTCTCAACCATGTTTGCTTTTTCTTCTTTCTGTCTGATAACAATTGTGAATCAGCTGTATTTTATTACTCTGCTTTTTCTAGTCTGTTTTGTCTGTTTAGTGTCCCTGTGCTATATATAATGATGTAATTGTTATGATAATACTATGCTACTTACAATTTATCTTTGTCCTTATATTTTTTCCTTCTTTTTTTTTTTTTTTTTTTTTTAATTCATGCACATTTTACCTTTCTTTATTTCTAGTATTACACACTTCCAAAATGCTTCTATTTCCAGACTACCTATTCTGCCTAATAACCACCAGACAGTAAGTCCTTAAACTAGGCCTACTCTGTCTGAAAGACCTCTGAAGACAAATATATATAAATAATAAATAAATAATAATAATAATAAATAATATATAAAAGCCTGCCCAGTAAATCATGCTGGTTGTTTAATATTGTTTAATAAAATAATTTCATGTCAGAAATCTTGATATCATTTGCTGAAGTTTATGCCAACTACTTGTCTTATTCACTATGGGTATGGGGTAGGGAGTGAAAGGTTGTCGTAGTTGTGTTTTCATATACAGCAATTTCCTCTATATTTGTGGACTATACTTTGTATGTCCAATAGCTGCTTTTTTTTAGAGACAACATCTAAGCCCTGTATTCTAGACCAAACAATTCAAGCTTTTCATCAAACATTTCTTTTCCTTCTTTTTAGAATGTAAACATGGAAGATTTCCACAAACACACACACAAATAATTAAAACATCTTTTTTTTTTTTTTTATCACAATAGCTATATAAATATATATATATATATATAAACAACCAACCAAAAAAAGTAATCCCCCCAAAATCCCTACCAACATGATGTTACAACAATCTCTATGTATGTTTCTAACATGGTTAGTTTTTGTACATGCAGATCAGGAAATGTCTGAGACAAGAATCATCTTTCTTATCACACTCAAAAGCTACAAAGGTGATATTTTTTTCTGACTAGAGGACTGAAGCAGCATCATAGCACAAATGAATAGTTCTTACAATTTTAAAATAAACAGTTATTTACCACCTACACAAATTAAAACTGCCTCCAAAATCTGAGTAGTGATATCTATGTCTATGAGGAAGTCTAAAAAATTTCTCAAGACACTTCTAACTGAATGAGGTTAGTAGCATAAAGTATATACACTGGAAACTTTATATATATATAAATATATAGATAGATAGATAGATAGATAGATAGATAGATAGATAGATAGATAGATAGATATCTGTGATATATATATATCACAGAATCACAGAATCACAGAATTATCATGGTTGGAAAAGACCTAGATCATCTGGTCCAACCATTGCCAAAACTACGTATTTTTGAAGGGAGTCTTAGTTTGTTCAGTGTGTACTAAGTTTATGTTTTGGTCCAGTAACAGCCTTGCTAGTACAAATAAATAATAACGATTATACTTTTCACAGTCCATCCTGAACTGTTGCAAAACAGTAAGAATCTGAATTTTGTGTGAATTTCAGCTTTTGTTTAATGTACCAACATATGTATTAAAATAGGTTTTCTTAAATGTTCTTAAAAATACTCTAAGGGTTTTATCTGCAATTTGAAAACCATTCAAACTATAACCTGATTCATTTCGTTGCATGGGTAAGAAAATATTCCTGCCTGCTAGTTTGCAGTGCAAAAATAATTGAATTAAAGCTGTTTCCAAAAACACAAGAGGAGGTGGCAGCATTTTGTGAAATGTGAATCCTTCCTTGAAATAATAGGCACGTCAGACTGCTGTTCCCAGGGAGGTAAGTTGCAGATAAAAAGCCATCCTGTAATATGTCACTGATAGCCCTAGCACATTATGCTGGAGCACTGATTCATTGTCTGTGTTTATACATAAATATATATAATTTACATGTTAAAAAGTAAAGGCTTGACTCTGATTTCACTTTGCTGGTTTCTTTGGTACTACCTTGAATTTTAACTGCTTTAAAGAAAAATGGATTAACTGTCATGGTACTGCTAACAGTGCTTGCAGTATTTTTGTGTATGAATGATACAATGCAGTTTTTCTACAACTTTGGTCCGCACACAATTTGTTTTTTGTTCTCTGCATTTTGGCAATACCAGAGACTCTAAACAGATTGTGATTTTCTCAGCTATGTGTATTATTTATAACTATTTTCCCAATAAATTCTGCAAAATATTTTCATCTAAAATTTTCTTGCAAATATACTGTCTATGAAGTATGATTGTAAGCAGATTATTTTTTATTATTCTGACAAATCATGGGATTTTTCTTTTTCTTTTGGGTACCTTACTGGATGATATATAATTTAGTTCCTGATTAGAAACCTCTTATGTATATATACGTTAGACTCAGTGAGGGAGATGGACTCAATGATCTCTAGAGGTCCCCTCCAACCCCTACAATTATCTGATTCTGTGATTCTGTGATATGTGGGAAATTAAATTTAACGTAATAATTTTCTTTGGAAACTCTTTCCATCAACTTTATTTCTGATAGCCATGTTTGCTAGAACATTTTACCTTTGCTAACACTGAGTAGCCCTTTTCACTTCATTGACCTCACTAGCCTCCACGGGAATGTAAGTGGAATGGGAAGCTAGTCAAAACAAGTGAATGCATTCCAGCCTTTAACAGCTGAAACGTGTAATGGCATTTTCTGGCCAGAACAGAGACTCTGGGAGCTCAGATCTCTGAGGTCATATAGTCAGGGACCTGGAAAGATGGTGTTTTTGGCTTGACAGCCTGTATTCCAAGACAAATAATGATTAAGAATACTGGGTAAGACACTGAAGAAAAGCCACATGAAAATTCTGCTGTTGTTTCTAATTAAGAAATGTGTAAACTCTCTAAGCTTGCAAAACAAACAAGCAAACAAAACTTTGTCCAGTAGATTTAGACACACTTGCATAATCACACAGACACATGAACTTGAAAGAATTTTTGTACCAGTGATTTTTTGTCCTACTCATTCCACTTATTAAGAGCCTTAGGTATTGAAATGAGACTTAAAATTCCAATCAGATTCAGAAACATTTTTTTTTTTTTTTCTGATAATAGAAAAGCAGAAAGGACAAATAACATAACATGTAAACATGGTTATGGGCTCAGTAGTAACCATACTGATTTGATTCATCTCACTGGGGTAGTACTATAATGCCACCAAAAAAAAAAAAAAAAAAAAAAAAAAAAAAAGTGCTGAAAAGTTCAGAGGCATTAATCTTCTTATCTGTGCACTGAATCTCACTCTGAAAAGATAGATGAAGGAGGGCTGATGAATGCTGCTTCATTAGGAGAATTTTAAATTGCAATTTGTCTTCATGAAAACTAGGGATTACACATTTCCAGCTTTCTCCTGGTCCTGATGGAAATATTTTTAAGCAATAATCTCTGATGCAGAATAGTCTTTATAGGAGGACAGTAATTACATAAGAAAGGTATGTCCTGGTCAATCTGTTTGTGAATTACAGCAGTGGAACGTCTCAGAAATGCAGATCCAAATTTCCTAAATATTATTATGTTATATGAGAAGGAATCATTTTAACTAACTAACTCAGTTCTGTCTTCAGTAGATTATGCAGAAGATTTTCATAATGCTTAAGGCTAATGGTGGAGGTGATGAGCTAAAACATGATTAATCCTCAAAATTATCAGGAATCAAAAAGCTTTTTCCTAATAGAATACTGGATGTTAAAATAATATTCTAAGAGAATAATGGATACTCTTGCTATTACTCACACCTTAATTCCACTCTGCCTTGTTTTGTCTAAACGTTTTATGACAGGAGAGTGCAAAAGCTGGAAGAAAAAATGAATTGCAAATATGTGGATATTACATCTGTAAACGGACTCCAAAACCTGCCTAGGCATGCTCATCTTGCCAGGATAATAAGGTCTCAAAAAAATCCATTGCCTGATTGCTAATTCCTTGCCTCATCACATAGAATCCTTAGCATACAGAGTTCAGAAAACAAAGCCAGTGAAGCAAATGGAGATAGATATCCTTGCTAATGCAGAATCATCATCATCTAGATTGCAAAAGACCTTCAAGATCACCAAGCCCAACAAGTAGTTTGACCTACCAAGTCTCATCACTAAACCATGCCCCTTAGTGCCCTGTTTGTACACTCTCTCAGTATTCTAGAGATGGGTATTCCACCACACCCATGGTCAGCCTGTTTCAATGTTTGACTGTCTTCTCTGAGAATAAATTCTTACCATCCAATCTGAACTTCCCCTGAAAGAACCTGAGACCATTTTCTTTCATCCTATCAAGTATCATCTCAGAAAAAAATAGCAAGCATATAAAGGAGAGAACATTCACACCTCTGTTGCCATACAAGATCAAATCTTATGGCCAAGTTTCAGAGGAACAGTATTGCCCACATTTGGAATGATGAAAACTCTGTGTTTTCCCTTTTTTTCCTACACTTATTTGGCATTTCAGACTTCTACTCAAAGGTGCTCTTTCCACACTACTCTGACCCTACTTGTGGCTCTATGATACAGTTTCAACGGCAAGAAATGTCAAAATAAAGGGCACCAATTCAACTCCTTACTAGAATGGACTTTTATTTTGCATTTCTGCTGCCTATTCTTTTTCTTTGTGTGTGTGTGTGTTCTCTCTTTTTGTATGCCAGTTCACACAAAAAATTATCTTAGTCTTCTGGTAAAATTATAATATCTTCTGTATAACAAGATACCTTATTCCTAAAAAATTCCAAACATTCCAGAGCTGCATGTTACCTTCACTTCTCATAGCACTTTCCCAGAGCATTCTACACTGCAATTCCCTAAAGAAGTTGGAGTCTCACAGTCCTAACCCTGCTGCCTTCCCTGCAGGCTTCTTCTTGTCTTTCAATTCAGTTTGAAGATGCTGTCCATGATCACTGTCAATGTGGTTCTCTCTGTTTGTACTCAGCAAGACAAAATCAACATTAATGATGGTTGGAATCTCTGGATTTCACATAGAATTGTCACTAGTGCAATTGAGGAGCTTCCTGAGCTATCTACCCAGTTCCATGTTTTTCTCCTCACAGATGTCCAGATCAAATTTCATTTGAGAGTGGAAGTCTGAAACTGCGAGGAAGCTAGTGGTGAGGAAGTTGTAGAGAGCATTTAAGTTGCTTCTGAACCATCTTTTCTCCAAACTAGACAGACCAAGTGTCCTCTACCTCTCCTCACAGGACATCTCTACCAGCTCTTTTACCAAGTTTTTTGCCCTCCTCTGGACTTTGCCAAATATGTTAACATGTTTTCTTTGTTGCTCAGTCCAGAAGTGCACATAATATTCATGGTGAGACCACACCAATGCCAACTTTAGTGGGAGAATCACCTCTCATGACCGTCTGGCTGTACTGTGTTTAATGCACCACAAAGAACAGTTTGTCCCCTCAGCAGGCAGGGCACACTGGTGACACACACTCATACAAAGTTGCTATGGCTGCATTCAACTTCTGCACCAAGATGATTGATACAAATTTTGAGCAGAACTGGACCAAGAATTGAGCCCTAGGAAAGGGAACACCTCCAGCATTCCAGCAGTGGGACTTGCTTAACCAAGGTTTAGCAATACCAATAATTAAAATCAATACCAATAATTCTGGGAATGGACTAAAGCTTCCAGTTTATCCTATTTATCCCAGATGTTCCTCTTACTGTATGTGTTGTTTTAAAAGCACTTGAGAAGTGCTACTAAGCTCTTGATACTCTGGGAAAGCACAGATGTTCCCATTAACCTTGCTACCCTCAGATGATGCTGCACCACCACAAACGTTTCACATTGCATTTTCACTTCTCTTCTCTTTGGCAAATTCTTTCTCTCCACCTCCACTCATAGTATCTCTCCTCCAGTGCTTAATCCTAGGCAGTGCTTAAAAGAAGGTGGGAAAAACGTATTTAAAACTTCACATATGGGAAATGGAGTGCAATGTTGAATCAACAAAATTATGCTGGGTCTAGGCACAAAGACTGTGAAAGCAAGAAATAAGCAGCCATGCATAAAATGTCTGAGACCACAGATGAAAGAGCCAACAAGATGAGTAGTAACAAAGTGAGCAACATATCAAAGCAAAAAATAAAAACAAAAAAAAAAAAAATCCTTCTAGAGAAGACAAGGTGGATGAAGGAAGCAAGCTACGGTATTTGAAAGACAGTAATATACTCAGATGTGTAAGACCTTTGGGGAAAAGGTCGCCAAAGCTATCAGAAAATATACTATCATTATGGACTAATGCTAGTCTCAGATAAAGGAAAGCAGTGAATTACAGATGTATGTACTCCTTTCCCACCCTACCTGTAAAGTCTTCCCATTATGTGAATCAACTGAATCCCTTAGGTCTGGGATCATCCAGGAGCAAAACCGAATGAGAATGTACAGGAGCTGATGATCCATCCATGGAAATGAGGGCATGAGGGCACTGAGTGCACCCTCAGTAAGTTTGCAGATGACACCAAGTTGGCTGGAAGTGTTGATATGCCTGGGGGTAGCGAGACCGTACAGAGGGATCTGGACAGGCTGGATCTGGATAGCTGGGCTGAAACCAATGGGATGAGATTCAACAAGACCAAATGCCGGGTCCTGCACTTTGGCCACAACAACCCAGGCAGTGCTACAGGCTTGGGACAGAGTGGCTGGAAGACTGTGTAGAGGAAATGGATCTGGGAGTATTGATTGATGCTTGGCTGAACGTGAGCCAGCAGTGTGCCCAGGTGGCCAAGAAGGCCAATGGCATCCTGGCTTGCATCAGAAACAGTGTTACCAGCAGGAACAGGGAAATGATTGTCCCCCTGTACTCAGCTCTGGTGAGGCTGCACCTGGAGTACTGTGTCCAGTTTTGGGCCCCTCACTTCAAGAAAGACATCGAGGCCCTGGAGAATGTTCAAAGAAGGGCAACAAAGCTGGTGAGGGGTCTGGAGCACAGGCCTTATGAGGAGCAGCTGAGGGAGCTGGGATTGTTCAGCCTGGAGAAGAGGAGGCTCAGGGGAGACCTTATTGCTCTCTGTAACTTCCTGAAGGGAGGTTGTAGTGAGCTGGGAGTTGGCCTCTTCTCTCATGTAACCTGTGATAGGACTAGAGGGAATGGCTTCAAGCTGTGCCAGGGGAGGTTCAGGCTGGATGTTAGGAAATACTACTTCTCTGAAAGAGTGGTCAGGCACTGGAATGGGCTGCCCAGGGAGGTGGTGGAGTCACCGACCCTGGAGGTGTTCAAGGAACGTTTGGACGTTGTGTTGAGGGACATGGTTTGGTGAGAACTACTGGTGATTGGTGGATGGTTGGACTGGATGATCTTGTAGGTCTTTTCCAACTTTGGTGATTCTGTGACTCTGTGATTCTGTGATGATATAAATGTTTGCTGGAGATAGTGAGGACCATCTTTTGCAAGGAGAAAGGTGGTGGACAGTCAAAGGAAGTAAGACAAAGTGAAAACAGGACAGATCTATGTTCTTCTTCACACCATGAATCTGCCCCACACTTTAGCCTAAGACCATCTTCTGCAGATCGACTAACGTTTATGACTTCTCTGGGATAGGTGTACAGTACAATACATAATATATTCTAGTAGTATGATCATCTTCCTGTCTAGATTTCTGCTTTGGAAACTGAAAACACTATAGCAATGGCACAAAGTCAACATAAGCAGACTGATCTTTACATCAAACTGATTCAAAGAATCATAGAATGGCTCAGGTTGTGATAGACCTTGAAGATCATCTGATTCCAATCTTCCTGCCATGGGCAGAGTTTCCAAATGCCAACTCATGCTACCCAGGCTCCCATCCAACCCAGCCTTGAGAACTCCAAGGATGGGGCATCCACAGCTTCTGTGGGCATCAGTGTCAGTGTGTCACCACTCTATTATTAAATAATTTCTTCATAACATCTAATTAATTAATTGAAATTAATCTCCCCTCTCATATTTTAAAGCCACTCCCCTTTCTCCTATCACTATTGGACCATCTAAAACATCAGCCCCTCTGTTTCAAAGCTCCCAAAGGTTGACTGTAAATACAAATCTCTGAGATGAGGCAACAATTTAAGACAAATATGCATTTTTTGCTAATTAAAAATAAAATCCAGGGCCTTATTATTTGTAGATTTCTCTTTTTCTCATAATTTGAAAGTGCTGATTTATTAGTAAGTCAGAGTAGGAAATATCTTACTTTAATCTTAGCTATTTTGAAGGCCTTTGTTTCAAAGCTTCTCAGGTAATATTAAAGAGGGATATTCCACTCCTAGAATAGGTAGCTAAGTTAGGTTAAATGAATTACCCTCTAAAATGACAATTCCCTTCTCCATTACAATGTAGATTTAGATGATTATGTCCCAGTGAAAGGATATCGCATGATATTAAATCAACTGTTAATCCCTAGGGTGGAATTCCATGGAATTTAATATCTCAGTATGCAGATGGAGATCAGTAATAAGTGGCAACCCCCAGGGTTCTGTACTGGGAATGGTATTGTTTAAGATCTTTATCAGTGACATGGACAAGTGGGATTGAGTGAACTCTCTATATGCTTGTGGATGACACCATGCTGAGTGGTACAGCTGACACAACAGAATGAAGGGATCATATACAGGGGGACCTTCACAGGCTTGAGAAGTGAGCACATGTGAACATCATGAAGTTCAAAATGTCAAGTACAAGGCCCTGCAAGTGGATTAGGGCAATTCCTAACATGAATATAGGCTGGGTGAATAATGGATTGAGAGCAGCCCTGAGGATCTGGGGATATCAGTGGATGAAAAACTGAACATAAGCCAGCAATGTGCACTTGTAGCCCAGAAAGCCAATCATATCCTGGGCTACAAGAAAAGAAGCATGGCTAGCAAGGCAAGGGAGATGTTTGCCCCCCTCTACTCTGTGCTTCTGGGAACCCATCTGCAGTACTACATACAGCTTTGGGGTTGCCAACAGAAGAAGGACATGTAGCTGTTGGAGCAAGTGCGGAGGAGGCCATGAGGATAACAGGTGGGAAGATAGGCTGAGTGATCTGCAGTTTTGTTTTTTTTTTATCTTAAAGTCTCAGTGAGACCTTATAGTGGCCTTCCAGTACTTAATTTGGGCCTACAGGAAAGATGCGGAGAGACTCATTATTAGAGAATGTTCAGGTATAAAGAAGGGGTAGCAGCTTTAAGCTAAAAGAGGTTAGATTTTCATGAGATTAATATGAGATATGAGAAAATCTCTATTATGAACGTGGTGATGCACAGGCACAGGCTGCCCAGAGAAGCCGTGTATGCCTCATCTCTGGAGGTATTTAAGCCCAGGTTGGATGGGGCTTTAAGCAACCTAGTCTAATGGAAGATGTTTGGAACTAGGTGGTGTTCTAGTAGAAACATTGTAAGATTTTATAATTTATTTGAGATTGAGATATCTACATTTAGGTATCTACCATGAGCATAAACAAGCAATAGAAATCTAAAGAGCAATAGATGAGATCAGCAGTGTGGAGAGTGATTTGGTTTAACTGAATAAAAGTAAGAAATTATTTAGTTGCTTAAACACAGAAGCCTAGTCAAGATTGCTGGAGGTTACTGAGTTGCTGCATGGGTTTGGCAGCTCTTACACATGACTTAAAGAAGACTCAACATACTGGTTTGACAGCTGCAAGGCATGTAACACAATCCACAGCGATAGTACAAAAATGAACACATGTTCAGGAAGATGAATGCTGCCCTTAAGTATTTTAATCTCTGAGTAAATCCTCCTTTCCTTGCTTAAATTAAGGGGATAAATTAAGCTTTAAACCATAAAACTTAACTGAGAATAAAAGCTTGATTTCTAAGATCCACTACATATGCTCATACATGAAGTCGTTAACAGTATAGCATATTTCCTATAATTTAATCATTGAATATGGATTGAAAGCAGAAATAACACAACTTATATGTAAATCAGATGTGTAAAACCAAGGGAATGACCCAGAAATCTCATCAAAATGCTTAGGCACTTGAAATCTAATCCACCTGCCATTCTCCAAAAGTAGATTGCTTAATGACATTCACACTCTGAGATACAACTGTCTCAATGTAGCAAAAAAATGGATCATAACAACTGCCATTTGAACTGATAATGAAAGTGGTGTGTTCTCAGCCTTCAGTGTGACAACTTACTTAATCAGAGCACATAGTATACCAAACACCCTCCCTGGAAATGTGGCCAAAATAATAATGAATAAGCTGGAGTTTAATCTGCCTAAAAATGCTTTTGGATCTTCTCAATTGATCTTTTCATACTATATTCTGGACTAGCTGTAGGCACTCTGTGGTCTACATGGTGCTTTCCTTCTGTCCATGTGGAAGACTTTGGACAGCTTGAAGATTGCTTATGGAGAGCTTGTTCAGCTCTGCCTGATGTTATGTTAATGCAGCAGTCTGTTCTATGGTATAGAACCATAGAATCATAAAATATCCTTAATAGAATTGTAGAATCATACAGCTTCTCCTCTAGATCCTTCATCATCATCACAGCCCTCCTTTGAATACTCTTATTTCTATGATGTCCTTACATTACAGTGCTGAGCCAAACTGCACATGAGGTGAGGCCACACCAGAGCAGAGCAGAGTGAGACAATCCCTTCCTTGCCTGACTTGCAGTGCTGAGCCTGGTGCAACCCAGTGTGCAGTTAACCCTTTTGGCTTCCTTGGCCCGCTGCTGACTCATATTCAATCAAAATCCCCAGATCCCTTTATGCGGGGCTGTTCTCCAACACTTTTCTCTGTTTGCTCTTAAGAAACTCAACAGCTTCTCCTAATTTAATATCATCTCCAGACTTACTTATTATGCATTTGACTCCAAATCATTTATAAAACCATTGAAGAGAACTTGCCCTGAGATAGAGACCTGCTGAACCCACTAGTGACTGACTGACAGACTGATATAACCTCATTGACTATAACTCTTCGAGCCCAACACCTGTCAGCCAGTTGCTCATCCATCACATTATGTTTTTGTCTAGCTGTCTGCAGGAAATTTTGTCCAGTTGGATACTGATGGAAATAGTATTGAAATCTTTGCTGCAAAAAATATTACATCTGCTGGCTTCCTTTGGTCAACTAACTGGATAATCTTGTAATAAAAGAAAATTGATTTAGTTAGTTAGGCAGCACTTTCTCCTCATGAACTTGTGTTGGCCATAACCAATGATTCTGTTCTCTTTTGAGTGTTTTTCCATAAGTCCCAGAATAATTTTCTCTGTAATGGGAGAATTATGGCATATGTATTCTGTCGCCACCAGTGATGACAATCAGGGTGAATGGACAAGGACATAGCTCCCAAAACACCTACGGCTAGGTGGACAGAATAGCAGACTAACACTAGTATAATGATATCCATCTTCCAGCTTTATTATGCAGAACAAAAGAAAACAAAACAAACAAAAAAACCCCCACCAAAATAAAACCACAACCTTCCAGCAAGGTGAATGTTCTTATAGTGATAAACAAACACAGTTGAGATCTGATTACTCCCCTCGACATCGTGTGCAGTTCAGATTGGTTGTTGCCAGACTTCCCCATTAACTCCCATCTGGGTCAGTTCAAGTAGCCTCTTGGTATACTGGGTTGCTCAACTCCAGCTGCAGCAGATCACTGCCTCACTCAACTCCAGCTGTAGCAGATCATGTAGCAGACCCTGCTCCATCAAAAACATCTCCACAGTATTCCCTTGTTCTGTTTCTTCAGGCTTCCTTAAGACTTGCTCCACAGAGGAATGAAACTGGTCTTTAAAGGTGGACTCAGCTACTGTTATGCAATGGCTTAGTTATAATGGCTAACTAGTGTTGTTAAGGACTCCCTGGTGGATCCTAGATATCCACACAGAATTGGCACATACAATACAAAATACAAAGGATCTCAAATCATTTTGGACCGTCATCTACAGGACAACTGTTAAACTTGGTTAGTCCTGAAAAAGAACAAGATACCTCTGCTCAGGCAACTGTTTTTCAAATTACCACAAAGTTTAGCAGAAATGGAATCTGTGAAATTAATATATCAAATTATTGAAGTCATTTGAACAAGAAGTCAGTAACATGCTTTGACACAATTTCTCCTTCTGTCTTGCCTCTTAGTTAAAATGGTGGATCTTAATATATTTGCTGTCATCCCTGACAGAACAAAACAAGTTCAACTTAGCTTTTTGGGAAAGAAACTGATAAAATAAAACAGTTACTGTAAAGCTTATTTCACCACTAGCATTAAATATGATATGAAACTACTGTTCTGGGGTAATAAGGCAAAATGAGAGATGTGGGCAGATCCCAGTATATTTGAAAAAGGCAGATATAACTACAATTTAATATAGAAAATATATGAACATTGGCACAATTTAATTGAAAAGTAATGGAGCTATCATAAACTAAGAAATAGCACAGCTGGAGGATTTTAAAAGTGATTTGGAAGCAAAATCCTCTCATTGAATTAGAGAATAAAAATTCACTTAGGGACCTTGTAGCATAGCAGAGCTGGTAGATCTTCTATTGCTAAGGGCCTATCAGCATTTTCATTACAAACCAGTACTTTCTGGGGATTATATTTCATCTGGAAGAGTCAGATGTGAGATGAACTTGGGATAAAATGTATCAGATTTTCAGTAATGTAATGGTAACTTTATTATAATAAAAATCTGTATTTGGCTCCCATTTCTTAAATCCACTGTATTTCTACATTATGCAGTCTGTATAAAGATACCCGAACTAATGCTGACCTAAGGTTGTATGCCCACATAGTTAGGTTCAGGTAAACATTTTAAGGCAAATAGCTCTTTTGGGGTTATGCTATACCCAATTACTTGGGAAAACTCCCAGCCTGGTTCATTTTCTCAGATGAGTTTTATCAATGTAATACATTTCCATTCCTTATAGGATTCTCCTAATCCAGTTCCAAACTAATGATGAGCTCAGAAGAACTAAAGAAGAGTAGCAGTTATGTGAGAAAACAGGACCTGGCATGTGCCAGGTCTTATTTGGACATTACAAGGGGAAAAATAATAACCACGATAGCCAGCAGTTTTGAGATAAATCAGTTGGAAACACTTAATATGTACTGTGTCCAGTTCTGGGCCCCAGTACAAAAAAGACAGGGATCTCTTGGAAAAAGTCAGGCGGAGGGCCACAAAGATGGTGAAGGGCCTGGAGCATCTCCCCTGTGAAGAAAGGCTAAGTGAACTGGGTCTGTTTAGCCTTGAGAAAAGAAGACTGAGAGGGGACCTGATCCACGTCTATAAATATCTAAGGTGTGGGGGGCAAAGGCAAGGCCAGACTCTTTTCAGCAGTGTGTGGAGACAGGACAAGGGGAAACGGCCAGTAACTGGAGCATAGGAAGTTCTGCATGAATGTGCTCAAGAACTTCTTTACAGCGAGGGTGACGGAGCACTGGAACAGGCTGCCCATGGGGGTTGTGGAGTCTCCTTCTCTGGAGATATTCAAGACCTGCCTGGACACCTACCTGTGCGACCTGGTGTAGGGAACCTGCTTTGGCAGGGCGGTTGGACTCGATGATCTCTGGAGGTCCCTTCCAACCCCTACGATTCTGTGATTCTGTGATTCTGTAATACGTTTTGGTTTTCAAAGGAATCTGCAAATGTGAATTACAGAGTTCTTCTATTTTAGATTAAGTTATGGTGACAGTTATGGTGAAGATTTAGAGGCTAATTGTCAGTCATCGGTTATGTACGACAAAGTAATTAGCTTGGATGGCTGAGGGAATGCATTCCAGCCTTCCTGGCTTTCGGACAACCCTGTCATGGAGCATCAAAGCTGGGGACAGCAGGGTTTCAAAGGTTGTTATTAATGACAAGAATATACAATGCATTTCATTATCTGTCTGGAAAAGTAGGAGTAGAATACAAAACAGAGAAGGAATCAATTATCTTGTAAGAGTTTATGGCACTACCTATTTGTTTTATGATCTCTTTATCTTCTAAAGGTTGCAACTCTAAAATTTGAAAAACTATTTATAAATCAATTTAAGAAGTTGAAAACGAGGAGGGGGAAAAAAAAAAAAAAAAAAAAAAGGAAGTAAGACCTAAATGTAGAAAGCATGGAATTTCCACTGATGAGGTATGTGGATGGATGAGAAGATGATCGTAACAACTTTATTACACATTCTCCTTTGGGGAGCAAAGTTGCATTCTGCAGATGCTTGGTGCAACAGTCAGGCAGTAGAAGGTTCTTCTTACTAGTATTCTAGAAACTAACTGCTTTATTTCTCTATTTACTTTGCTTACTTATGTTGGAGTACCAAAACAGATCTGACGGTAACTAAGTCATTCTCTATTGAGTTATCCACATGAATTTTTTATGTACATTCCTTTTTCAGAAGGAAATGTTTTCCTCATGAGTGTGTATTAAATATTGTTAGATAATTGTTATGTTTTCCAGCATAAAATAATAATAATAATAATAATAATAATAATAACAACTGCTAATCAAGGTTGTCACAAGTTTTACAGTGAAAAACATGTAAAAATAATTAACATTGATAAATTTCAGATAAAATAATAAAACTGGTCTCCATGGACTTTACAAACTTTCAGAGGTTAATAAAGTAGCAGTAATCTAGACTATATGACCCATGAGGTAGTCTCACCTCTCACTTCAGTTTTCATCAGGCTTGCATCTCTGAATTTCAACAGCTTTTTCATCCATGACTGAGATAATCAAGTTGGCTTGCTCAAAGTCTCTAGAAGTCTATAGGCTTCCCAAGAAACAAACCTACAATATTTACAATATCTCCTCTCCTCTCCTCTCCTCTCCTCTCCTCTCCTCTCCTCTCCTCTCCTCTCCTCTCCTCTCCTCTCCTCTCCTCTCTCTCTTTAAAAAAGTTTTTCAAAGGACTTTTTTTCCTGGTAGAATTGCTTGTTGAGAGCCTATAAGTGGTTTCAGAGAATGGCCTGAATTAAGAAGAATAAATAAATAAATAAATAAAAATCAATGTTCTTCCCACTGTAAGAAAGAACTAACCTTTTCTTTCTAACCTTTCTCTGTTTTGATGGTTAGTGCCTAGATAAAATGGTTTGCAAGTCAGTGAAGTTGGATTCCTCAAAAACCACATGGAAAAAGCTTGTACTACATGTAGAATAATTTTTTAGATTTAAAGGAAAATTTTAAAGCACGCAAGTTTCCAAATCGTGGATCAATGTTGTGTTTTTACACTTTGTGCCCTTCTCATATACTTAGTAATCCTGGAAAATGAAAACATGATTTATTAATAGATTCAGAAAAACAGTTATAATTTCCTGTGTATTGCCATTTGTCCCTTGGATTTACAATGCAGTAATTAACAATAACATGAAATTACTCCCCATCAGATCAGCTATTGCATTTGTCAACATCTACCTACATGCATTAGGCAGCATGCCACGCTGGAAGAGTTGTAGAACGAGAAGATACAAACACTTTCATGCTGAAAGCACTTAAAGAGTTTACTTATTTAGCATATAGTGAATGAGTTGTCCAAGTCCGAAAACATTATGAGGTGGTTGGGAATTGCTGAATCACTTTGGTTAGCCCTGGGAAGTTATTTCCTTAGCACATTGGTTTCTGCCTTCAGAAACAAATAATTGTTTCCATTCGCTGTGGAGTGAGTGCAAGCGCATCATTCTGCCCAGACTGCATCTTTGCCCTGACTCAGTACAGAATGAACACATATACAACACTAGGATTTAGAAGACCAAATACAAATTCAAAGTAGAAATAAAGACTATGTATTTATCAAACAGAACAATTTAACAGGGGAAGAACTCATCAAGGGCTAGTGTAGATTTTCCATCACTAGAAATTTTAAAATCAATAGTGGCTGTGTTCCTAAGACATATGTTTTATTTCAAACAAGCACTAATTCACAGTCCTTATAACAGTTTGTATCATACAGGAGAACAGAGTAGCCAATCCATTCTAGTTTTACTGTCTGAATCTTTGAAGACAGCTGCTTCCATTAACTGGAAAAGTAGAAAAGAAGCTTTTGTCAATAATAGTAGTGATATATAAAAACAGAGGTTAAAATAAGTATAAATTGAAGTGTTCATATACTGCTACTTCTGTACTAAAAGTAATAAAGGATACTCTCATGCCCCCTTCATGGTGCATCTTCATGATTTACTCATCATGTTGTATTTCTCATAAGGGTATACACGTTCAATGCAACTCTACATAGAAAAAAACCTATAGCTCTAACCCAGATCTTAGAAGGAAAGTCTTACCCATTGTATCTTTCTCCTAAATTAACTTTTTGAAGCATAGTTTGAAAGGAGGAGTAGAAGATTATTAAAAAGTGAAAGAAAAAAGAAAACAGGAAAAATATAAATTAATACGATTTGCACAATTAAACGAGTGCACAGAGAAAAATGATAAGTAGTGTAAGATTGCTTCGGGGTGGGGAAGAGGCAGTAAAGGAAAGGAAAAGAGGAACAAGAAGAATAACTACTTTGTGTTGATAATAAACTAAGCAGAAGTTTTGCTTTACCCTCAGTAAAATGCCTCTAGACAAAATAAATAAGTAAGTTATTTATGTGTACCCAGCACTAACTGTATGATCAGAGCAATGGAATCACTGGAATTTTGACCTCCAAATTGTAGCAGTGACAAGCACCCAGAAGATTAGCTAAACTGAAGTATCCTATGACACAATAGATACTCAATCTTGAAGGCATCACAGGAACTTTTACATTTATTTGTTAAAATGCTGCGCAATGGCATGCTAGATTACAGTTACCCAGAGAGACATTCAGAATTTTATAGATAATAAAGCCAGTGTACATTTATTCAACATGTAACAGAAACAAATATTTAAATAACATATTTCAAGAAAAGACTGTAACTCCTAAAAAGGAATAAAATGTCATGTTTGATTCTGTACAGAGTAGACATGTTGGAATTAGTAAAGAATTATTAATCCTTGTGGAGAATATCATTGGGTATATGTTAAGTTGGAGAATCTAGCTAGAGACAATCTTTTTTGTTTCAATTCTAAATTCTTCTCTACATTGCATTCCTAAACAGATCTGTGAAAAAAAAATAAAATAAAAATAAAAATTAAAAAAATCCATTCAATTATTTTTAATGGAAAGCTAAGCTTTAAAAAAAGGTATCAGCAACAACAAAACCAAGTTCTTACACAATCTCAACTGTGTTCAGTTCAGAAGGAGCTAATTCAAGAAATTCAATATGTTATGAGTGAGGCCAATGACTGGGTAGTGATGGGTAACCTTTGAAGGTAACATCTTCACTGATGATTAGTGAGGATCTTAATTTCACATTCATAGAACTTGCATTTTAAGATTCAACTAATTTTATATTAAATCAAATTGTTTAAGTGTATAGACAATGTATTAAAAAATTCATCCTAGTATAGTATATTTTCTGATTTTTTTTTCTCATTTTCTCAATTATAAAAGTAGATTTTTTTTTTTTGCATCTAATTTGAGAAGATCTGTTTGTTTGTTTGTTTGTTTGTATTTTTCTCTACTACTTGCAATGAGGAAACAGGATAAGTTATTCTGAGTGCATGATTTGAATACTCCTGGAATCTACACTTGGAAAAGATCCATCTTCTATTTCCACTTGCTGTAGGCATATAAATAAATAAGAAAAAAATTAAAAATCCAGGTTAGAGGACTTAGAGGAAGCAGAATATTACTGATCCGATTGTCTGAACAGCACAATAGGTGCACTCTCTCCCTCTGTGTCTGTTTGTATGGCTCTTCAGTCCCTCAAAGAACACATTTTTTCTTCGCTGAGAAAACAACTACTTTCTTCTCTACTGGAAGGAAAAGTGTGGCAGAGGAAAGTTACACTTCAGGGGACAAAAAGTATCTTCTAACACTTGAATTAATTTATCAAAAGCAGGTGAAATTTATTCATAATACTTCTCTGTTAAATGACTTCATTTCTAAATGCTGTTACTGGAGATGAGGAGAGCAGTGCTCTCTTATTAGAAAAGACAGGCAGGACCCACTCTGTATGGGGCATACTGAGCATTATCTTTATTAAATATTGATTTTGAAATCTTTAAGTCACTAAAAGCTGGGGGAGACTGATTAAATTACATGTTAATCTAGAACAAACTGGTTCTGTTGTAAACAGAATCAACTGAAATAATCTCAGGAGATTTCTTTATGTTATGGGTAAACACAAAAACCCTACTTTCAGACTCAAATACTGAAAAAAAGCAGCTCTGGACCTGGTAAAAACAATATTTGAATAAATTCTCATCTCACATTAATTGCTATCTGAATTTATCTCATTAGTTAATGTCACTCTATCTCCGTCTCTTCGGAGTAAGGTAGCTTAGCTTTGAGTAAAGACAAATTTATCACTGAAAATTAAAAACAGTTGTTGACGTTTTCAATAAAAGACAAATAAAACTCCAGCTCTTTTGTTGTTGTTATTGTTCATGATACAATGATGGGGCATACTATTCAGTATGTTTCTGTGGAGGCTCACAGTCCTTCCCCCCTCATCATCCCACACAATCTCTTTTATAGAAGTACTATAGATGCTTTGCACCTGGTAGTAGTTCATTATGAGACACATAATGTATTAAAGACTTGGGTGTTACATGCAGGAGCACTGTCGGAAAATCCTAATGAACTTCCTCTTATCTCTTATTCAACTTTTTTAAACTCTTGATGTTTCTGGAACAAAGTTTCCACGAACTCCTGCGGCTGTGCTATTTTGCATGTCCACTACCACAGTTATCTTTTCTAAGCTAGTTTCCAGTTAAGGTACAGGAAATCTATATTTCCTGAAAAGCATTGTCTAAATGACAAAAAAGCTTTTTCAACACTGACGTGAAAAATCTCCATGTGGTGATTAAAAAATAAGCCAGAATTAGGAAACTTGGAATTTGAAATTGAAGTCCACATTCTACACACCTAATGCTTTCTGACTCTTTCCCAACTGTTGGTATCCCATGTGAAATACATTCCAGTTTTAGGGGAAGCTTACCATTTTCCATCCAATTTAGTAAGTTCTAGAAGAACAGGTAAAACTTGTGGAGAGACCTATCTGATGAGAGAGATCTCAGAGTTTTTTGAAAAACCTTTTGCACTGACACTTCAAATAAAAAATAGTAAATATACAGAATTTCAGACACAGCCTTCTAACATTTCCTGTAGAAATACAGAATCATAGAATCGCTTGGATTGTAAAGGACCTCAAAGATCATAAAGTTCCAGTCCTCGCTACACTGACAAAGTTGCTGACCACTAAATCAAGCACCAAACCAGGTTACCCAAGGCCCCATCCAACCTGACCTTAAACATTTCCAAGGATAGGGCATCCACAACTTCTCTGGGAAGCCTGTACTAGTTCCTCACCACCCCCTCAGTGAAAAATTTTGCACTAACATCTAATCTAAATCTCTCCTCTTTTCGAATCATAGAATCACAAGGTTGGAAATGACCTAGAAGATCCTCCAGTCCAATCATCTTCCCATTACCATTGGTACCACAAGCCACTAAACTCTTGTTGCTTCTCATCCAGACACCTCTTGAACACTGCCAGGGACAGCAACTCCACCACCTTTCTGGGCAGCCATTCCAGTGCCTGACCACTCTCTGAGAAAAAAAGTTTTTCCTTATGTCTAATTTAAATCTCCTCTGGTAGAACTTGTGTCCATTTCTTCAGGTCCTGTTTGTTGCCTGAAGAAGAGGTCAAACCCCTCCTCATCACAACCTGTCTTCAGGAAGTTGTAGAGTGCAGTGAGGACTCCCCTGAGCCTCCTCTTCTCCAGACTAAACAATCCCAACTCCCTGAGCCGCTTCTCATAAGACTTGTGCTTCAGACCCCTCACCAGTTTTGTTGCCCTTCTTTGGACACGTTCCAGGGCCTCAATGTATTTCTTGTGGTGAGGGGCCCAGAACTGAACACAATACTCAAGGTGTGGCCTCACCAGAGCTGAGTACAGGGGGATGATTGCCTTCCTGCTCCTGCTGGCCACACTATTTCTAATGCAGACCAGAAGGCCATTGGCCTTCTTGGCCACCTGGGCACACCGTCGGCTCATGTTCTGGTGAGGATGACCCAACACCCCCAGGTCCCTTTCACCTTCACAGTCATCCAGACACTCATCCCCAAGCCTATAGTGCTGCATGTGGTTGTTGTGGCCAAAGAGCAGGACCCGGCACTTAGCCTTGTTGAACCTCATCCCATTCAACTCAGCCCAGTGATCCAGCTTATCTAGATCTCTCTGAAGGGCCTTCCTACCCTCATGCAGATCGACACTACCTCCCAACTTGGTGTCATCTGCAAACTTACCGAGGATATACTCAATCCCCTCATCTAGATCATCAATAAAGATATTAAACAAGATGGGCCCCAGTACCGACCCCTGGGGGACACCACTTATAACATGTCGCCAACTCCATTAACTACCTCCCACTGGGCATGGCCCTCTAGCCAGTTCGTTACCCAAAGGAGGGCATACTTGTCCTGGCCATGGGCAGCCAGTTTCCTCAGGAGAATACTGTGAGAGACTGTCAGAGGCTTTGCTGAAGTCTAGGTAGACTACATCAACAGCCTTTACCTCGTCTACCAGTCTGGTCACCCAGTTGCAGAAGGAGATGAAGTTGATCAAGCACGACCTGCCTTTCATGAACCCATGCTGGCTGAACCTGATCCCTTAGACTCCAGTCACGTGCCGTGTGATCTCACCCAAGAAGATTTGCTCCATAACTTTCCCTGGTTCCAAGGTCAGGCTGACAGGCCTGTAGTTCCCTGGATCCTTCTTACAGCCCTTCTTGTAGATGGAAGTCGCATTGGCAAGTCTCCAGTCTTCGGAGACCTCTCCAGATAAACAGGAGTGCTGGCAGATGGTGGAGAGCAGCTCGGCAGTCAACCCCACCAGTTCCTTCAGCACCCGAGGGTGGACCCCATCTGGTCCCATGGACATGTGACAGCCTAGATGGAGGAGAAGTTCTCTAAAACTGTCTCCATCTGAATCACCAGGGGTGTATTCTGCAAACCATCCCAGACTTCCAGATCAGGGTGTAAAGCGCCCTGAGGATAACTGATCTGCCTATTAAAGGCAGATGTAAGGAAGGCATTGGGGACCTCAGCCTTCTTATCCTCAGTGGTCACATTCCCCGCTGCATCAAGTAGAGGATGGAAATTTTCCTTGGTTCTTCTCTTACCGTTGATATATTTGTGAAAGGATTTCTTATTCTCTTTTACTGCAGAGGCCAATCTGAGTTCAAGTTGGGCTTTTGCCTTCCTAACTTCCTCCCTGCATACCACAATGGATCACAATGTCCATCTAGTTTCAAACCCCCCACTATGTGCAGGGTCACCGACCACCAGACCAGGCTGCCCAGAGTCACATCCAGCCTGGCCTTGAATGCCTCCAGGGATGGGGTAACCTCCTTGGGCAACCTGTTCCAGTGAGTCACCACCCTCTGTGTGAAAAACTTCCTCTTAATATCTAACCTAAACCTCCCCTGTCTCAGTTTAAGACCATTCTCCCTTGTCCTATAACTATCCACCCTTGTAAACAGCCATTCCCCTTCCTGTTTATATTCTCCCTTCAAGTACAGCCTTCCAGTACTTGAAGGGAAGCCATGTGACCTTGCAAAACAAAAAGCCAACTGAATCCTGGCCTGCATCAAAAGAAGCATAGTCATCAGGTTGAAGGAGGCAATCCTACCCTTGTACTCTGCTCTGATGAGAACTCACATGGAGTACTGTGTCAAGATGCAGAGTCTGCAGTACGAAAGAGACAGCAGCTTGTTGGAGCACTTCCAGAGGAGGTCTACAAAAATGATTGAAAGGTAAGTCTGAATGACTACAGAAGCTCAAGTTCCTCACACTGTTTTAATTTCAGAATATTCTTATGCGGGAGCAACTGAAAAATAAATAAATAAAATAAATCCTGATAATACCTGATCATTTCACAGATAAGGAAATCTTTATTGTGTGTTGATTTAAAGGTTCTAAAAGGTTAAGTGCTGTGTCCTGCACTTTGGTCACAGAAATGCAGCACTACAAGTCTGGGGCAGAGTAGTTGGAAAGCTGTGTGGAGGAAAAGGGTCTGCGTGTATTAGTCAACAGCTAAATGCATATGAGCCTGCAGTGTGTCTGGCTTGGCAAGAAGTCCAAGAACATCCTGGCTTGCATTAGAAAGTGCAGTCTACAGGACTAGGGAGATGATTGTCCCCCTTAACCCAGCACTGGTGAGGCTGCACCTTCAGCACTGTGTTCAGTTTTGGGCCCCTCACTGAAGGTACTGTAGCATGCCCCGAGAAGGGCATTAAAGCTGGTGAAGGGGCTGGAGTATGAGTCATATGGGAAACAGTTGAGAGAAATAGGATTGTTCAGTTTGGAGAAGAGGAGGTTCAGGGGAGTCCTTATAGCTCGCTACAGCTCCAAGAAAGGAAGTGAGATAAGGGTTGGCCTCTTTTCTTAGGTACCTAGTGATAGGATGAGAAGTGATGTCCTCAAGTTATGCCAGGGGACGTTAATGAAAAATTTCTTCTCAGAAAGAGTGGTGATGCATTGGAACAGGTTGCCCAGGGAAGTGATGAAGTCAAGAATCATGGTGATGTGGCACTGAGGGGCACTGCTTTGTGGGAAAGGTGGTGACTAGATCAGACTAGATGATGTAAAGTCAGACTAGATGATCCTAGATGTTTTTTCCAGCTTTAGCGATTGTATGATGTATGAAAGTATTATTATATTTCTCATAACCGAAGACCTCATCAAAACCTATTTGACTAACGATGAAGATAAATAACTCTAACATATTCCTATATAAATCAGTTTCAATATTTTTCTTTTAAGGCAAAAGTGGTAATTTGATATACTCACTAAAATATGTGTAGGTGTAAAATCACTTAAACCAATAAATCCTCTTGGATGAACTTTTAAAGCATTTACACTTGTTCAGTGAAAAGTCCTAAAACAAATATATGAATCATTTTGAAATCTATAGCTCTTTTTTATCTAGAATGTGAGATTCATCTCTACCAAATATCTAGGAAATCACTGACTCCAAGTTAAATACATGCTCACTACTTAGTTCTGCTGAAGGCATTTGGATCATCTCATATAAAAATTATATATATATTATTCTTATTCCTTCCCGTTACCTGAGATCTCAATGGGAACATAACTGCTAATGTATCTCTAACTTAGACTGTCATAAATGAATTCAGAATTTTATCACCTTTTTCAGCACTGCAAGTATTCCCATCAAGGCTGCTTTCTGACATGTCTATATTCAGTGTGACTAAATTCAGCGTGAGCATTATTGCTGTGATAATGTATCACAAGATTCCACTACATAGCAAATAATTGATTTTATACTTATATTTTTCATTTCTTCACTTCCTGTCTGATTTACTTGCCAAGTTTTTATTTAATTTTTAAGAGAATTAGTTTTATAATAGCAAATCACAGTTACTCGCTCTTTGTCTCTTTTATATAAACTATGTGTTTGATGTTCATACATAGAATGTATTTTATGAACATCAACGATTTTCAAAAGTCTAGTAACATTTTTTTTAATCTTTTTTCTCTACTATGTTTAAATTCTGACATTACGGAATCTTTACTTTTTGGAGTCCATAATTTCTGTCAAACTTGTAGCACTTACTTAAAACTGCCAATTTTGCATTTTATGATCATCTCTAGTGATTCTAGTGCATCCACTTGTACATGATTAATAGCCTCTAGATTCTGGCCACACATCACACATTCTAGATTTAGCTTTTTTTCTACCATCTTGCTTTGCTTTATTTTATCTTTTTCGTTGTTTTTTTCTTTTCTGGTGACCTTTATATCCCGAACAAAATTTTCAGGGTGATACCCCATTCAAATATGAGGCATATTTAGATACTCCATATGCTTCTGTGGGCTAATTTAAGCTTAACTTAGCTGCATGAAAAGATCTCTACAGTCGTTAGAGGTGCCTCAGGCTGTCCAAGTTGTCCAAGATTAAATTCCTTAAAATATTATAAGTTATGATGAGTTACAAGAGTTCAAAGATTCCACTTTGAGTGCCCTATAGATCCTGGGTCATATAGGTCAGATATTTTGTTATATTTTAGACAGCAGAAGTTGTGTATATAGGGGCAATCTCTCTGTCATTACACTCAGTGAATCTTGAGTTTTGTCAGCTATCTGAACTCCATTGCTCTCCTCACTGAGTACAAAGAGATGTTAGAGAACTAGTGAGCTCAGTCACACTTTTATTTGCTCTTTATGTCTTTTTTTCAGGTTTTTCTTCCATAAAAACCCTGTCACATTCTTTTGTAAATATGTATGTAACTCCTTTTCTAATTCTTGAAGTTTCACTCAATTTATTTCTAACTACAAATCTCACATTGGTGTCTTTAAAGTGACTTGACCTCAATGGCATTTAACTCCTCTTATACTATAATAACTTTATTCAAGATATGTTCAGTCTGTTTTCTGTGACATCAAGAATAATTTGTCATAAGAAAAGTCTGTTCCAGTACATTCTAGTTCATTTTCATTCTGTTCCGTATCTATGACCACAGAACTTCTTTCCCCTAAATAATACTTCACTGGCTTGCTAAAATTTAAATTTAATCTCTGCCTGACTCCCTTATTTGTCCAGTGTACTACTGTCACAAAGTTCTGTGTATTCCTGTTGGCACATTTGTTTTCAGCATTGTCATACTTTTTACAGTGAACACCCCATTCCCCAAGTATTCGCTCTTTGCTCAAATCAAAATAGCTTTGCAATATCTATTTCTTCACCAGAATTTCTTCACCTTGTATTTTTACACTTTTTTAATCAACTTTTTTCAGGTGCCTCATTTTCCTGGTAGATTTTCTGTGCAGAAGTAACTCTCCTCCCATTTCTTGTACAGGAGCCAAGGGCGAAAGTCTGTGGATTCCACTTCCTTCTTTATGATTCCCATTCAAAAGTGGACTATCATGACATTTTTTCATGTCTCTATTTTAAATTTAGAATGTATTCGTTTTTAAGCATTCTAAAATATTTTTTCTGCTGATTTAGTTGTTTTAATGTGTAATCTTATGCATGTTATTATATACCCTCCCAGTTGTATCTTCTTTGCTTATTTATTGTCTCTCACAGAATCAAAGTAAATTTTCAGACTCTTCTAAATAAATTTCAGTGTTATCATCTTCAGTTCAACTTCAGTTGATCGAACCACTTATTTATCCTCGAACTGTCTTAATCATTGGATCATATAATTGATGCCACCTAAGAACACCCTTTACTTTTCTGATTGAACTTTCTTTTATTTTTTCTGATTTTCAGTTCTCACTTTTCACTGTAATACAGATTTTGCAGACTCATGTCCATAATAGGTATTCCTCCAAGGAATGATTAACATTTTCTGTGATTTTCTTAGACTTTTCAAACACATTGTTCAATGGTTGCAACAACACATCTTCCCCAGTTTGCTCAGCATAATCACTAGTTCCACCTTCACTTCCTCACAGTTTTCCTCCTGTTATTTAGATTCCTTCAGAAAATAATTTCAACAAACCGAAACTTTTTTTCCCCACTATTACTGCTACTATTAATATCCCCTTTTTCTGAGGCACTTAGCACGTTGCGTTAGCCAACACTTCATTTTATCTCCTTCAGTACAATATATATGTTGCAATCTATGCAGAAACCTGTCAACTATTCAGAATCTGCAGTTTACTTGAGGGAGAATAATGCTGTCCAGTTAGTAGAAGCAGATAAAATGGTGTACGCTATATCAATATTTCCTGGATTGTGTTGATGTCTGGTCATTCTACATGCAGTTCACAGAAGTCTGAATTGTTTATAGAGGTTCATCTTAGAATCTACTTAAATAATAACTTCAAAAGCTTTTATTCCTTTCCCCTTACAAACTGACTGAGGTGGATTAATTTATCTAATTTTTTACTGTCTAGTTGTGGCTTGCTAAGCCTGGAATGAGCTGCTATACGTGCCTACTATAAGTCTAGAAGTTCAGGGCCCAATCAAATTCAGTGGTGATGACTGAAGTAAGATTTTCGCATTAGTGTATCGAAGTTCTTTCTGCCTCAAACAACAACAACAAACAACCCACAGAAAATGTTATTAATTGATTTAGAGGAAGCTTTCTTCTAGATACTGGATGTAACACATTTACTGGAAAAGTTCTTACTCCATGCAACAAAAAGAGATAGTTCATACTTGCACATAAAGTTATACACAAGTAGTTCATGGTTTCTAAACATCTGAATTAGACTGTAATTGCTGTGATTTGAGAGAAAGACCCTCAAAGGATTTAAAAAATGAGCTAATTTATTTGACATCTGTAGCTGCACAAGCTGTTGTCCAGGTTGCTGCAAGAAAAAATTTAGCCTGTAATACTGGTCACAATACAGACTCAAGAGAGGTATTCTCTCTAAAACTCAAGTTCCCTACCTGCTGTGCTACTTAATGCTGACAAAGCAATAAGTTCTCAATTAGGTCATAAATTACTTGCAGTAGAAACTATGATAGGATTCTCAACTTGTACAAAACTATAATAACTCCATTGACAGCAATAGGACAATGCTGTTTTTGCTGTTGATGATTGTTGTTGTTGTTGTTGTTGTGTTTTTTTTTCTGATGCTGTCAAGTCTTAAAATTTTATTGGCAGCTGCAAAATTTCTCATGCTTTTCTTAAAACGTTTTCTGCCAGAGATGTATTTAGGTGAAAATCTCCTGTTTTTAAAATCTGCACAGAAGCAGTGCTTGAGAACATGGCATCAGTACATTGTCAAGGTTTCAAATCCACTGGATAAATAGAGCTTGGTACATATATTGTATGTTTCTGTAAATCCTCAAATATTTATGCCACTCTCATAATGTCATTATCAACAAAGATTTTGTTTCAGTATTGACTTTGGTGTATTTTTATTGGATAACTAGTAGATATTGGGGAACTGTGAATTTGCTAAGACTACCAACATTTACTGCCCATAATGCTTTTATTGCTGCTGGAGGTATAAGTACATTTACTATTACTAATAATTTTCACCTGTTTGTCTACAGCTAAATAGGAGAGATAGAGTGTCTAGCTCAGAGGTCTAAAAATGGACCATTTAATGTCTTCCCCGCACCTCCCTGTCCTAGAGCTTGGTGCTGGAACTTTGGTGACATGGGCTGAAATGTGTTCTTTGAGTAAGGGGACTTGAGGGTGGCATATTTCACTATACTATGTAAGAATATCAACATCACAGAGTTTGAAAACAATTTAAAAAAAAAAAAAAAAGTAGGCAATGAGTTGTCTACTGTCATGAACTCCAGATTTTTCATTCTGTCACCCTTGGCAGAGATCTGTTACTCACTTGAGAGGATAGGTGTTTCTTCTGAGTCTTCTTTAATGAGGGTGAGTACGAGAGGGAGCTCATTTTCACTGTATTTTTATCAAGGGAGAAAGAAATTGCTGGCTGTTACACTTTATCTGAAAAGTGTATTTAAAAAGGAAAATAACAAACTCATAAAAATTGTTGTTTTCTCAAATAGAGAGGTAAGGGACTGGAACATGGCAATTATATTAAATCAGGTTGCATTTTAAACTACTTTGTGCTCTCATAGGAGAAACAGGATTTTATACTGAGTTCTGTAAATGGGTATTCTGAAACAGAAGACTTTTAAAAACCGTCATGCTTAATGATACTTACAACAGAATGCCAAGAAGAAGATAAAAGATCAACTCTGCTATTCCCACTTTGGCTCTCAGGAAGAGGTCTGCAAAGTATCTTTCAATCTTTTAGAAATCTGTGAAAACTGGTGCTAGCTGAAAGGTTTTCTACACTTAATAACATGAAATAGCTTTTCAGTTAAACCCAAATGTTGCTGAAAAATTGTCCACTTTCATGAGGAACATCTAATTGGGTTCTTGTGAAAATACATAAAGTTGTAAATGGAACTCAAAACATTTTAGAAATTTCTAGAAATTCTTTTGCATAGTCAGTACCAGATGTTGCTATTTTAGAAGAAAAATACTTCAGAATAATGTGTTAGCTAAGTTTTACCCTATATATTGATGAGCTCTGTCAAAATCTCATGAAAGATTATATGAAGGTTTCTGTTGAATTGTGCTGGTCCTTGGTGCACAGCATTTTATATTTATAACTGTGAATTAGCAGAAGTCCTATTAAGTCTGGAGCAACAGAATATAAAATTCAAGAACATTCTTCTCTCAGAACTTTACTACAAATATATGATCAAGAACTTTGATTAAATAATTTTATTTATATTTCATTTTAATGACAGTTGTCACAAACTGTGTGTACCATGCTTCTGTTGGTTTTACCAAGATTCAATGATTTTAATAATGTTGAGGGTTGGAACACACTACTTTAGATGTCAAAAGCTATAGCAGTCAAGACTAGTTGTCCTGAGTTATAAACTCAAGACTCTCAGTGGAAAGAAGCATTTCATTAATTACTAACTTTATATCATAGAAGAGATGGCAACAGTAAACGATATTTAAGTATATTTAGTGTTGTTGGCAAAATGAAGCGTTTAGTGCCCAGTAACAATGTTAGGGCAGGCAAAATATCTCAGTGCACACTTCAATGAAAATAATTAATTAATTTGATGACCTTTCTGTTGTTTTTGACTTTTAAATATTTATGCAAGAAAATTTCCATCCATTGGACTGTTCATGGAAACACACTACAAAATTCTGATCAGCACAGGACAAGGTTTTGGCATAATTTCAAGTAATCACACAGCTATTAGGAACCAAAGTCTATTGATGTATATAGAATTCACAACAATGGAAAGATTACGTTTTCCATTGCACTGTTAAATGCTAATTTTTCATTCACTTCGAGCCAGAGTATATAAGTAAAGTTGGGATTAATAAAGGCATATTATTTTGATGCATTAGCTTGCTAAGTTTTTTCATTATTTGTGAATTATTTTTGTTGTTGTTGTTTCCATATGTCTAATTAATTGTTAGTGTGAGAAGTAGGCTTTTACATGGACATTTTCATCATTTTGTGTCACAAGAAATGAATTAGAAAATAAAAAATCAACAAGTGTTTTCATTTTAAGGTTAACCTTGATGAAGGAAATAGCCTTGTTTTTATTTTTATTATTATTATTATTATTATTTTTTCTTCTATCTCTTGTATGACAACATTTCACCTACTAGTCAAGCCTTTACCTTGGTCATTCTGTTGCTTATGCTGACTGATGGGGTTTTTAGGGTGCCATTATGGATCTTCTGTCTGAAATAAAAAAAACAAAAACCTTTCACTTGAAAGAATGAATATGATTTAGCTGTTAGTTATGTTAGGTCACAGAATTTTGATAATTTCTGTCTGGTAGGTGGTGCAAACATATATTTACTAATCTTTTTATCTTGTAAGTAAGTTACACCTCTGGACAAGAGATCCACAAACCACAAAATATGCTGAAGAGAGGGATCTGCCCTGAACACATACACACAGAGAAGGAAGCACTGAAATTTCCTAAGAACCAAAACAAAGCAAAAATCACTTCTATCTTCCAGAAGGGCAAGGAGGACATGGAGAAATGAAAGTCAATCTCACCTCAATTCCTGGAAAACTGATGGAGCAAATCACCCTGAAAAGCATTTCCAAATATGTTAAAGTCAACAAAGTGATCAGCAGTAGTTGGGGATAATCATTCTTTACAAATCTGATAGCCTCCTGGCTGTCAGTAAGATTGCCACATTGAGATGACCAATTACGTGGATGAAGGAAGAGAAGTGCATATTGGTTATTATGAATTAAGCAAGGTTTTTGACACACCCTGAGAGCATTAATTTATTATTAATTTATAGGCATTAATGGCCCTGACCAGTTTCTACTTCAGCCTGCTACCACACTTTTGTCTCAGCCAGTGTCTTCTGTTCCTTTCTCACTTCTGTTGAAGGAATTTCTGTGAAGAGTTGTGCCCTGCCTGGCCATGGGGTCTGGACTGATATTCTAGTATTGGTCCGTTCCTGTTTCCACATCCTTCGTTGATTATTCTGGGGGTGTGACCTGTGCATTTGCTTATAGAATTGATGTTGGACCTGCTTCCTTGCCATAAATTCTCATTACCAACAGGACTTGGTTGAACCTATCCATAATCTCTAGGTCTGCCCTGCTCATGTCTTTCAAAGGCTTCCATTCAGACTAGTAAGACCCCTGTCCTTCTGTCTCTATTACTACACTCAATTTCTGTCTCTCTGTCCTGTATGGAGTAGCTGTTCCTTACTTCTGTCTAACACTATGTCTCATAACATCACCATAGATCAACTAATGAAAGACAGGCGAGATAAGTGGATGGCAAGGTGGACTAGAAATAGTCTAAACTTGCGGTCTCAAGCAGTTACGATCACAGCATGAGGTCCAGCTGGAGAATGGTTGCTAGTTGTGTACTTGGGTGTTGATACTGTTTCCAGTCTTGTGTAACCTGTTCATTAATTGCTTGGACAATGATGCATTGTGAACTTCTATAAAGTCTGTAGATGATACAAAACTGAGAACAGCCCCCCACACCCTATAGGCTGAGTATCAACCATCTGGAAAGCAACTCTGGAGAGAAAGATCTTGTGGGGTCCTGGTGGACAAGAAGCTGACCATGTACCATCAGTGTACCATTGTGGCAATGAAGTCAACAATCTAAGGGGCCGTATATGATGGAGCATTGCCATCGTGTTGCCAGTCATTCAAGGGAGGTGATCTTTCTCACCGAGTCCTAATTAAACCCATGTGAAATATGGGGCTCTCCCATAGAGATAGGAACACACTGAATTGAGTCCAGGAAAAGGCCATGAAGATGTTTAATGGACAGAAGCATAAGGCTAAGAGAGCTGGGACTGTTCATCCTGGAGAACAGAAGTCATAAATGTGAGTATGGGAGGGACTCATGGGAGGGAAGTAAAGAAATCACAAACTCTTGATAATATCTAGTGAGAAGACAAGAGTCAATGCTCACAAACTGAAGTTCAGACAATTCTATTTAAATAGGAAAAAAAGCTTTTTTACTGTGAGAGTGGTCAGACATGGGAAAGGTTGAGAAGTGAATATGCTGGGTCTCCATCTGTGGAGATATTCAAATCCTGATGGGACCCAGACATGGAAAATCTGACGAAGATGACCTTTCTTTGAGCAGAGGAGTTGGTTGCACTAACTGTTCTCCAGAGACCCTTTCCAGACTTTACTGCTTCTATATTATATTAAGTTTCACAAAATAGAATATAGAATATATTAAGTTTCACAAAATAGAATATGACAGAGTACGAAAGTAAAAAAGAACCAAACGAGAGGGGAGACGTAGCAAAAGAGGAACAATTATCCACATTCCCAGATTATTTAATGTATCTAAAGTTTTATCTCCAGGGATATTCAACTTATCCAATTGAAATTAGTGGTAATTTGATGCGTTAACATGATTAAGGGTCCAACAAAGAGATCACTACAAGATTAGTTAATGACAGTTTCTCTAGTTTCACATCACTATTTCTATCCCTTATTAAGATATCATTATTTTTATTAATTGCTTAAAAGCAGTGCACTTTACTGTCCATTTTTTTCCTGGCTGAGTATTGATATCTCAATGTCATGACTTACTGGGCCAGAAGGGGACATAGCAATATATAATAAGGGTTAACATACAATAAGTCTCTGTAATTTAGGGGATGCCACTAATTTAGTTATATCTGCTGCTGTTGGATTGTCTACTGAAAGGGAAACTGTGAACCTGTTATGCTGCTGCAGTTGTACAGTGAGAAATTTAATTGTCTCATCCCATGTATTTCAGAATGCAGAGATTTGTTATCCCAGAAAAGAAAAGTGTTGTGAAGATACTTGAGATTAGTTCTTAGGAGTGTCACCAGATGTTCAATGAATGAGTAGAAAGTAAAGTTTGATTTTGCAGGTTATGGATCACGTTTAGTCCTGATCTTTTCTATCATCATGTTATCATCAAACAATCTTATGAGTGCTTTCTGTGAGACTAGAAGCCTTGTTCTGTGCATGAATGAATATTTATTTGCAAAAATAATTTCCATAGTGCTACATATACTCTACTTCAATAAAATGTACTGCTATGACTGTACAGCAAATCCACAACTCTTGCAAACAACAAAACATACTATTCTATTAAAGTATCAAATGCGTTATAATTCACTGACACAAATCTGTAGATAGCACAGTGGAAGTGCTGTACATCACCTTGTGACATGGTTAGACTATGTACTGAATAGCAGTACTGCAATGTTTTTGAAAAGCTAATTTACCCAGACATGGCATGCTACAAACCAACAGAATGATACTGAATATAAAAGGGTAATTTGTATGTGAATTCAAGGCTAGAAACCAGCCTCATGATACCATTCTGCATGTCTCAGCTGATAAAATATCAAGGGTTTTCCATTCACCTTTCTACAGTTTCTAGCTTTAAAGGGATAGTATTTTATGCTTCTACATTTTTTCCCCAATATTAAATATAATTTCTTATTATTAACCTCCTCAGTTTTTAACAGCTGTTCTTTATCTATTATAAAATACAGTTCTCATTTGTATAATAAGATGGTGAGCTGCTATAACCTCCAATCTTGTAGGTTACAGCACTAACTTTGTAACAAAGGAGCCTTAGTTCAAAGATGAATGCAAATTCTTTCAAAATAATTCTGTTTCTGTTATTTCAGACAGTGCCATTTCACTTCCATTTTCTGCCTTCCTAAACATGATTTCCTTGACTTCTATTGCCAGACTACAGGTGGGACTCCATCACCTTTCAAAGAAGTGAGTTTCCCTTTCATTTAATCCTTTTGGTCTTCACTGGCACAGTTTATGCCTGGGTGGTAGCTTTACCTGTCCACGACAGTGGTCGCAATGAATATCCACACACTGGCCACCTGAGCATGAATTCTCTAGCATGAGTGTGATGGCAGATGACCGTGGCTTATTTTTTAGTCCACTACTTCTGAATTACATGTGAATCCAGAAGAAAAGTATAGTCAGGAAAAAAATTGCAACTGAACCAAGATAAAGAAGTCATCTTGTCTGTTATGCTGCCCCAATGCAAGATTAACTGCTCTTCACAGATATTCTGTATAAAACACAGCCTTTCTAAACTTGGTGACAGGACTCGTAGATTTTCTTTCCTTACAGTTGAAGCTGAATCTCTATTGAACCAACTTAAGCCCATTACCCTTCCCATAACCACAGGGGACAAGAAGAGTCTACTTCTTTACTCTCTACAGCTACTTTTCACATTATGATGTCTCCTCTCAGTCTTCTGTTCTATAAACTAAACTACTCCAATTGTTTCAAACCCTCCTCATCAGTCTTGCTTTCTAGATCTCTGATAATTCCCGGTTGGTCTCCTTTAGATTCTTTTGAAACAGGTTCACACTTTTCCTGAAACGCAGTTCAGAAAATGAAACACAGTATGCTTGCTGAGACTGAGCACAGTATGCCGTGCTGGGGAAAATGAAAGAAATATTTCACATTGTACAAATGATATTGCTCTTTACACACCTTAGTGAGTTGTGCACCATTTTTTTTTCAACTTACTTTTTAGACAGTTTCTCCAACTTCTCAAGAAAATTCTGATCTAGTTCTGAGCATATAAAGTAAGGAAGTAATTTAGTGAGTCAGTACCAATTCTTTAGAGATGATTTTGGGTCACTTAGTGGATCACAAACTGAATGTGAGAGTGGTGTTGGATAGTATCCACATACTTAATAAGTACACACTTTAATCCATCACTCCAGTCTGAAAATATTGAGCACCAGCAGACCCAGAAAAGATCCCACCATAATTCTTCTTGATACATCTTTCCCACTTCACAGAAGTGATGACAGTGGTTCTACACACCCTTTATGTGTATGTAAGGGTGCTGAAGGTCACTGCCAGAGCTTCAGCAAGCTTTTTTTGTGAGCAGTGTATAATGACTGCTTTTTCAGTGCAGCTCATACAACCCTGAAAAGGCTTTCGTTTGTCATCTAGGTATTTCAAAGTAAATTTCATTGGCCCAATCCAACTGGAACATTTCCACCTCCAGTTTTCCTACCTAGTTCAGTTCTGGCAAAAATAATCTAGGTCTCTCTTTGATTACAAGACAGACAAAGTATTCTTATTTATTCTGCTTTACATTGATATTTGATATCCACATAATCATAGAATCATAGAATCATAGAATCATAGAATCATAGAATCATAGAATGGCCTGAGTCCAAAAGGACCACAGTGATCATCGAATTTCAACCCCCTGCTATGTGCAGGGTCACCAACCACTAGACCAGGTTGCCCAATAGACAGCTTCTACCAATTAATCAATCAACTTATACAGAAAACATGAAGCAAATTAGTCTTACATTTAATAGCATTTTGAACAAGTTCAGCTTTGCTCAAGGTGGAGCTCTGAGCTTATCCCAGTGCCATGAACATGTGTTTGCAAAGTTTTGAGGCCAATCTGATAAATCATATCTGCAATGTCAGGCTATGCTGAGCACCCCTCTAGCTCTTCTCACAGGTTTTAATTGGCTCAGGGTGAAGACAAATTCAATTTTGCCTCAACTGAGAAAAAAAGAAAAAGCAGCCCGCAAGTATAAAATACCTGTCACAGGAAAAAACTTCTCACTTCATGTAGTTCAAGTCAGAATAGGACCAAATCAGTTTATCGATTTATTAGCAGCATGTAATTAATTGACAATCAGTGAACTATGTATTCAGAACCTGTACCAGCAAGACAACCGACAAACCATAGTAATAGACACCAAATGCTAATGATCACCTACAAATTTCTAAACAACCTTTAGAAACAAATCCTGAGAAGCTGCAATCACACCTATAGACACACAGGTACATGCACACCCATTCCCATGGCAACATGTGCCTCTGTAACACACGCCTCATAGGCTACGTGGGTTACCAGCACCCCTCTCCCTGTGGAACGTGGTCTCTGCAGGCACACCCCACCCACAGAAGTTGTAGACGTTCAAGCTGTATGTGTGCCAGTGCTGCTTCCTGCAGTGTCCCTGAGAGGCCACACGTGCACATGTTTGCCATTCCCCCAAGGGCCCCACGTGCTGGTGCTCAGGCCATTTTTTTCCCCACTTGCCAACTGCTGGCATGCCTGAAGTGACTGGTTGGGGTGGTGGAAAGGTTTCAGCACCTATGTCTGAAATGAGATTTTCTGAAATTTATCTGATCTGCTCTACAGGTTCCTTTATTTATTTACTTATTAATTCATTCATTCATTCCCTGTGGTTTTGTGTCATCTGTGCATCTGAACAGATTACTCAGTATATTTTTTCCTGTCATAAATATTCCAGCATACTAGGCTGGCATGTTTGGATTTCTTTGCTGATGTATTGGCAAGGAGATACTTTGTAGGTTTTTTTCCACATGAATGGTTTAAAATTTAGTTGCTTTTTTCTTCTGTTTTGTGTTTTTGTTTGTTTGTCTGCTGTTGTTTTATTTGTTTGGTCATTTTTGTTGTTTTCTTTTTAAGAAGGGATTGGTTTTCTTTTAAAATCCATGGAAATTATCTATACTTGTCATTGAAAGAAACTGTTTTGTCAACAAAGTGTTGTTTTAATCTCTTCAAACTCCCCACAGTTGCATTAAATCTTGAGTCAATCACATTTATGAAAGAATACCATGCTGACACATGCTTTTGTATTGGTTTGTCTCATGGAAAATCCCAAGATACCCCTATTCTAAATTTATTTAAATTTTGATTGTGGAGTATTTCCAGAAGTCTGGAACATTTTCTGAGTTATTTTTCCTCTGAAAAAGATATGTAGATTCACGTTAAGTAGAAGCACTTTTTAAAATGACAAAAAAAGTATTTTAAGGACACTTCCAATTTTAAGGACACTTTCACCAGAGCCTTCCAAAGCACATCTGTTTTTATGATTTAATTTCTACATTTGTTGAGTCATAGGTTTTTGAGTTTCAGTAATATAATTTCTTCAGGTGTGCTATCTATAAATTCTGAGCTTCGTACTTTTTGTTCTGCTTATCTATTTTCTTTTCATTCATTTTCCCTTAGAGGTCAAACGACTTTCCTGGAAACTTGCTGGACACAGCGCTGTTTTAGCATTTTTAACTTTCATGTCTTAATTCGTAGCAGCATTCCCTTCTCCAGAAGCAGTTGGGTTGAACTTCTGTCTACCAGGTATCAAAGAGATACCTGTAGGTTTTGTTTGTTTGTTTGTTTGTTTGTTTATAATTTATAAATATATACATATATACATAAATATATATGCATAAATATAAATAGAGAGAGAAAGAGAAAGGTAATAGTATATCCATATAGACAGAAAATCAGGAAATGTAGCCTTGGCTTAAGTACTTGCTGTTTTACAACGCTCAACTTGTGTTCATCTAACTGTATAATTAACAAGGGTAATGGAGGATCACATGGAGAACTGCTATGATGTTAAGATTTACCATCAATGAGCAAAACCCAATATATTGTGTTGAATAAGTAAAGTTATTTTAAGACCTATTAAGTAGCTGGCTTTTTTTTTTTTTTTTTTTTTTTTTTTTTTTTTTTAAATACCAGGAGAGAGAAATCTCATTGATATAAGAGGGCTGGAAGAAGTCAGATGTTTGAAACTGTTCTAAAATAGTTAGTTACAGAGGCTAGTACCCTGCTGACCATATGTGATTGAAAGTAATCTTCTGAGATTAAAGAAGTAAAGGGGTCTAAACCAATAAAGCACTCAATGATTTCAATCCCCACTTATGTCATTAGAGTCAAGAAGGTCAGTCAAACTCAGTATTTCACAAGTTCAGAACCAAAGTCAAAGAGATAAATACTTCCCTACGTAAAGTTAGACTGTGTAGCAATCTATGAGGGAAATTAACAGCTTGGATCTTCAGGTTTGATGGTCAAGGAATGTGTTGGTGAAGTACAAAAGAAACTTATTTGGAGAGCCAAGACATCACTGTAATAACAATATTAACTTGGTGTTGTGGTTTAACTCAGCCAGGAGCTAAATATCACACAGCCCACTTCCAATGGGATGGGGGAATCAGGAAACAGAGACTGCGCAAATGCAGAGTAAGGGTTATTCTCAAATATAAACATTTCAGAGTCTAAATAACAGTGCTGCTTTTGTCTGGGATAGAGTTCTTCATAATAACCAATATTGTGCTATGTTTTGTTTTTTGACAAAAACAGTCTTGATAACACGCTTACATTTTAGATACAGTTGAGCAGTTTTTGCATTACGTCAAATTCTTCTGTTTCTCATGCTGTGCAAGAAGTTGGGGTGGGACACAGATGGAACCACTGATCCAAATGGATGAAGAAGATATTCATTAATGCATGAAATTTTGCTCAGCCATGAAATATTGGATAAAGGAGGAGGAGGTCATATTTGGGGTTATGGTGCTTGTTTTGTCAAGAAACCTTTATGCATGATGAACATTACTTGCCTAGAAATGGTTAGACGTTTGCTTGAAATAGTGAATGAGTTCCTTGACTTGATTCTCTTGTGAGTATACTTACTAATTTTCCTTTTACCGTTCTGATTCTCTCCCCTGTCTCACTGAGAGAAGGTGAACAAGGGACTGTATAGTGTTGAGCTGTTTACTGTATTTAGACCCCAACAATAAGGCAAAAGAGATTTAGAAAGGAGCAATTAGACTTTAAAAGGACCTAGGCATCTTGATATGAAAATACAACTAACAGCGCTGGATTTCATGTGAGGAAGGAGAAGGACACAAAATTTAACCTTTGTATTTAGGGACAGCTTAAAATGTGTTAAAAAATAGTCAAGATAAACAAAAACAAATGGTAGGAGTAGGCAGTTTCTTAAGCTTCACATCACGCTTTTTCAACAAATGACTCACACATTCAGTGTAGACCATAAGGAGTCATCAAGTGCCAACATAACCAGAGTGGCTGAGTAAACTCCAGTTATTCTATAAACAAAAAAAGGAACACAGCTCAACACAACTCAACAACACAGTTGTAGAGTTGAGCACAAGTCCTGTGTATTATTATAGGTGTTACTTCCCACATCTTGACTAGTCTAGGGTTTTCACATTTTATTTTGAGTTTCTAATCCATGCTGACATGTTATATAACAGTTTGTATCTGCTATGGGCTGGGGCACCTCCTTTGCTTTGGGGCTGTAGTGCAGGGTGTGTGCTGCAGAGTGATGATTCGTGTGAATACATCTAAATATATCTGATTTTCTGAAATCAGAGACTTAGGCAGAAACTTGCAGTTTTGTAGAAACCTGATTTCATGTGTATTATGTGACTTAGTATTTAAGGAATTTTTTGTTGCCATACTTCAGTAACTTACAGAAGGGTCATAAAGGAAATCTAAAGAACTGGAGTTATATTTTCTTCAGACTATTGCCAGGTTTTTCCCATCTGGCCATATTTTCCATTTCAATTATTTAATTATTGTTGACCCCAGACACAGCTAGAACAAACATAAATGAATTCAATATGTTCAATCTCCAGACCCAAATTTAAGTATTACTTTGTTAATCATTCTATCAATTGATTTTTCTTTTTTTTTTTTTGTAAAATAATTTGATATGATTTACCCAAGAAGAAAACCTCAGAAAGATAAAATGGGCAGCAGAAAAAGGAACATTTAGCTCAGACTAGATTAGCATGTATTATTTTCCTTTGGGAATAAAAATAAAATAATTATAAAATAGTGTTTATAATTACCACATTGGATAAAGGTCAAACAAAGCCAAGCATTATTATAATAGATTCATTTCAAAAATTAAAGGGAATCAATACAATTCATTAATAGTGTTTTAGGGCTCTGGATCTCTCTGAGGTACTTATAGGACTCCTATTAACACTATCTGAGCACTTACTAATCTTTAATGTATTTATCCTCCCAACACTGCTGCAAGCTAGTTTTCTAATCCTCATTTCAGTTTGCACTGGAGCATATCCCAAAAAGTGGGGGGAATTGTAAATGAAGGAGAGAAATTTAATCATCCCTTGTCCTAGGACATTCTATCATTATTAAATCATTGAACATATAATGACAGAATAAAGCTGATTGGAAGGTTCCTCAAGAGGTGTCCAGTCCAATACCCTGTTTAAAGCAAGATCATGTGTGGATTCAGGCCAAATTTCTCAGGGCTTTGCCCAGCTGGGCCTTGAAATTCTCCAATGACAGACAGTGCACAGAATGTTTGGGCATCCTGTACCATGGCCTGATAGTCTTCATGCAGCAAGGTGACATCTGTATGACATTCAGAGATTTTTTGTTTTCATACTAAGAACATTGGGTATGGAATACTGTGCTCTGTACAAGGTATGTAAGTGTCCCATTTTTTTTTTTTTCCTCAGGAAATATGGCTCATATTGTCTTGTATAATCTCACGAAGGTCCAGTAGAGAGTCTGAATTTTTTTTTTTTTTCACTCTAAAGTAAGAATTCTAAGTATAATAATCAGCATGCGTTCTCTAAATTCAATCCTTCCCCCAATTCCAGCCTTATTACCCAGGGCTGAAAATCACAGCAAGCAATTCCAGTCACTGGGATTTAAGATCGTAGCACAAAACAGTGTTTAATGCTTAAGTACCTGTTGCCGTGCACCTGGCAACACATGTTCTTTTAGCTCTGCACCTGTGCTGGACTACAGGGTAAAACCTACCTGGGCCAAAGAACTGCAAGTGAATACCAGTATGGTGAGCAGAAAAATGGTGTTTATTGCGTCGTGCAATTTACCTATTTACCTATACTCCTTCGTCTACGCCCCTTATGCATACATTAACCTTTCGACACAGAGCAAGGGGAGAGTCCTACCACATCACATCCCGAATCCTCGCTGTCGCCTACTACAACAAGTACCCTTTAGAAAATGGCTTGCCTATAAGGAAAAACATTGTCCACTAAGCTAGTTGGAAGAGAATGCTACGTTGTGCAGAAGGTCACATTTCCCTGTGCTGACTAGTTGGTAGTCTAACTTTGAGCAAAGCCAGTTTTTACTACATCACAAAGACAAAGAACTTTGGAAATGTGTGTGTGTGTCATAACTGGAAAATATATACACACTGCTTCTCTTTACATACTCAAGTAATGGATACAACAGAAAGGGAGGTTGTGAGGATTTCCCCAACGTGTTTGTAACATTTAGAACAGAAGGCAAATGGAATGAAAACATGATGTAAATTGGAGGAATATTCATATTTCCAAATTCCTACCTAAGCATATGATCTTATGTGGTGGGTTTTTTTGTTTGTTTGTTGGTTTGTTTATGTTTGATAGATAACTTTGGTTTCTTCTTAGGTTCAAAAGCACGGAAGGAATTGTGGTTTAAGAGCCAGCCTTGTAATTTATGGAGAACTTAACAAAACTCTGATAAGATGCCAAACTCTGATTGGTATGAATGAAAAATGTCCAAAGATACGCTTGAAACTAATCCTTGACAAATGCAATTAGAATTTACTAAGGCAAGGAAATCACACAGATAAAATTAAATCTTAGATCTGATGAAGAAAGTCACAAAATGCTTAAAGGTGGAGGCTACTAAAAACAACAGACAGAGAAGCACATATTTTGGTAAAAGAAGGAATGTGATATAGAGCTTTAGAAAAAAGGTCAGGAGCTGAATTGAAATTTTGCAGCTGTGAGGACAAATAGAATAAAGAGTGCGGACAAAGAGAATGACAGTACTTCATTTAGCACCAAGGAATTCTTTACAGAAGAATAAAGTTATAGCTAAAGATAGAGTAACAGTGAAAGAAAAAAAAAAAAAAAAGAATTTATTAAGTTTAAGATATTGGTTTATATGTCACTGGAGTTGTAATAGCAACACAAGAATGAATGAATGAATAAATAAATAAATAACCAACAAAATTCAATAATAAGTAAACATATAAAACATAGGAATCACTGTGATAAGTATCTCAACAATAAGTCAAGCAATAGCTTTGGGTAAATAAATAAAACCAAGAAAATACAGCACAATCTGGAATACTGCACAAGGGCAAAAAATGCTTGCATACACATCCTTTATGTTCTCAGAGAGTATATTTGTTGGAAGGAAGAATGATCAAAACAAAGGAGGAATAGTTTTATTAAGTCTGTGCAGAAGCACGTATCTAGAAACCAATATTTTTTGATTATTTATTTGAGATGTATATTTACATGTCAGAAGCCAAATAGGTATAGTTTGTAAAGCAGTGTTTGGCATCTGATCCAATGCTACTGGCTGAAGTTTGAAACCCAGATGTACTCCCACAGCTGAGTAGATGACAGATGAGAGTCAGACTTTGGGGAAAAAATTACAATAGGAGTCACCTACCTGCCCCAAATTCATGTACAACTAACTAAGGTAACACAAATGCTGCTTGTAATAGAGCTATTACCTGTGCAATCTAAACCTACAGTATTACCAGTGTTATTTCACATCTGCACCCCCATCAAGTTTGCAGACGACATCAAGCTGAGTGGTGCAGTTGACATGGTAGAAGGAAGAGATGCCATCCACAGGGGCCTGGACTGCCAACCTCATGGAGTTCAGCAAGGCCAAGTGCAAGGTCCTGCACCTGAGTTGGGGCAATCCTAAGCACAAATACGGGTTGGGCAGAGAGTGGCTTGAGATCAGCCCTGAGGAAAAGGGTCTGAGAGTGCTGGTTGATGAAAGATTCAAAAAGAACCATCAACGTACGCTCACACCCCAGAAGGGTCTTTATCCCAGATTGCATCAACAGAAGTGTGACCAGCAAGTCAAGGGAGGTGATTGTTCCATTCTGCTGTGCTCTTGTAAGACCCAGCCTGGAATACAGTACCAGTTCTGGGGGCCCCAACACAAGAAGGACATCAGGCTGTCAGAGCAGGTCCAGAAGAGGGCCACAGAGATGATCAGAGGGCTGGAGCACCTCCCCTCTGAGGACAGGCTGACAGAGCTGGGGCTCTTCAGCCTGGAGAAGAGAAGGCTCTGAGGAGACCTTATAGCAGTCTTCTAGTACCTAAAGGAGGCCTACAAAAAAGTGGGGAGGGATTTTTTAGAAGGGCGTGTGGAGACAGGACGAAGGGAAATGGTTTTAAACAGGAATAGGGAAGATTTATATTAGATATCAGAAAGAAATTCTTTCCTGTGAGGGTGGTAAGACTCTGGAGAAGGTTGCCCAGTGAGGCTGTGAATGCCCTATCTCTGGAAACATTCCAGGTCAAGATGGATGGGACTTTGAGCAACCTGGTCTAGAGGGAGGTGTCCCTGCCTATAGCAGAGGGAGTTGGAACTGCATGATCTTAAAGGAACCTTCCAACCGAAACCATTCCATGATTCTATGATTCCATGATTCTACTACCACACTGACAGCCCAAATCATTCACACAGCAATTTGAACAAGACTTATGTGTTCCAGAGCTCAGATCCTAAAGCATAGCCTTGGATCTGAAAAAACCAAACCAAACCAAACCAAACCAAAAAAAACCAAAACAAACAAAAAAAACCAACCAAACAAACAAAAAAAAAACCCTCAGAGAAAGATTTGCTTGTTATTATAAAGACACAGAAGAGACATAAATACATCCATGGTGGTTTTAAAAAAATTTTAGGTGTTCTTTATCAACACTGAAAATTTAAATAGAACAGTTGTGATAAATGAAAGGAAGATGAGTCATTCCAAACACATATACATATATATCCTGCATTTGCTCATATTTGATACTCCTTTGGTCAGATAGGTTTTTTTCAGTAGGTCACACGGATATGTATACATACTTTTTTTTTTTTTTTTTTTTCCCTGCAGTTGGTATGTTGTACAGAAATGCAATAATTATTTTGATGACACAGAGGATTAGAAGGTCAAGACATATGATGCTTTTCAGGGTAGAGGATGAAACGTAGTAGCAAAGCATGACCAGAAGTTCCAGTCAGCACTGATAAGGTCAGAGTTGCTGGGCTAGCACAAAACTGTGAAAAAAGTAAAACACAAAACACCTTGGAGAGAAGTTGACGTAGCAAAGTGCACATAGAGATCACAGGTGAAGTTCTGATAATCAGCAATATTTTATCAATAGGCAAAGGAAAGGTGTAAAGATTCCCAGAACGTCCAAATAACAACAAAACAAAATTAAAGCATTAGAACAGCCCTACATTACAGCATGAGTCTACAAGTCATCGAATCATCGAATCATCAAGGTTGAAAAAGACCTCCAAGATCGCCCAATACAACTGGCTACCTATCAGCAGTTATGTCCAAGGGATTCAGAGTTCAGTTTTTAATGTAGGGCTTGGGAACCTGAAGGCACTGATTAGTAAACTTGCAGTTGTGAAAGTATATAAAGTCTGTGTTGTCCACAGACTCCACTTGGTCTGAAAAGTGACATCTGTTTTTTACATCAATGCAGCAAATACTGGAAAAAAGTAACTAATGCATCTGCACAAAAATGAGATGTTCTCAAACAGAGAAAAATAATATATTTATTATTAAAACAAACAAATAAAAAGACTCACTTAGAACTGGTAATAAATGCTATTTCTCTGGGGAAAAATGTTGAACAGATTGTCTTTTTTTGTGTGTGCGAATATATTAATTGATAAATGGATAGATCTATAGTACATATAATGTGATACAAAGAGCACAATAACACTGATAGAGCAGGGTCTCAGCTACAAAGCATTATCTTTCAACATAGTCACCACCATTAGCTGTGTAATTTCACCAGCAATGAACAAGAGCCTACATGCTTGTAAAAATCTACAACAGTGAAGATGAACCACAGTTGCTGTCACAACTGCTGAAACACACCACCCACCATCTCCCTGCGCTCACATCCACTATCAGGTCTCCAGATATGTTCATCAAATGTCTGTGGATGTCAATGAGTGCCATTTTTTTTTCCTCAGGGAGGAATTCAGTGGCACACTTTTGCTTAATACTCACTTCTTTGTCACATCCATTTTGTCATACTGCCTCTCTTCCTCCACCTGTCACTCTGCACCAAAATAGAATGAGATATTGGAGAGAAGGTTAAAAAACAACAACAACAAAAAAGAAATAGGAGGCATTACTTTTGGAGTAGCTCTTGTATGTATTTCACTTGTATTTGTGCATATATGTTGCAATATGCATTTACATATACTTAAATGGATATGCAAACATGGCTAGACAGAATCAGATATTTCATGGGTTGATAGAAAAAAAATATATATATATATATATATTAGAATAGGCCTGTAGAAGTCTTTTAATTCAGTGCCTCATTCAAAGCAATGTGAATGTCAAAATAAGAACAGGTCTCACGGAGCTGTAGAAATGTGTAGGAGCAGCATTTGACTAAAGAGCTTATTACCCACATACAATACATATATATATAGAGAGAGAGAGATACAAGTATCTTAATCAAATGATACAAACATAACAAATAAAATATCATCCATTGCAATGTGTTTATGTTGTATAAGGTTTTATCAGAAGTAACCTTTGACCTCTACTAACAATTAAGGGAGAAAATGGGATATTGTTTAGTTGCATTTGATGACATTTCTGTGTTATGAGGAAAATGCATTTGAAGGTTATACCAAGATCATTATAAAATGAAAAGCCTTAAAAATCTCTGATTCACTTACAGTAGTAACAGTATTGTTAAAGCTGTTAGCACTGCTAGCAACATTCCTAACTCTGTCAAGTTTCATCAGATAGCAGAAAAAAAACTCTGAAAAGAATACAGAAAAAAATTGTCCAGGAAAGTGGATATTTTCATGCTGTTAGGAAAAAAAAAAAAACACATTTGTACTCGTTTCTGATCTTTGTTCTCACTTTCTTGAGAAAACCTAAGAAGAAGATACAATTTCCAAACTACTGATCATCCATGCTGCTTCTATAGTATACAAATAATAATAAAATCTGGCAGTGAGCCATAGAGTGACAGGACAACCATCTCTATCTTGTGTGATCTAGTGAGATTGTGGAGAATGGTGTCAGAATAATAAAGTGCCTACTAAAAAGAGGCTGCAAAATCTGTATTTAGTGCTGGTAAAATACAGAGTGTAAGCAGTGATGCATAGGTTGCCTCTGTAGCTATTTTGTTCATTAGAAAATTGACAACAAGAACACTAAAATTCTTAGAAACTGATTTTAAATCAGACACAACAGAGATAAAACACCGAAAAGCAACACAATTTGAGGTTACTGAAATGCTGCCAGTTCTTCAGGATGATGTTAGCTTGTCAGCAAAGTAAAATCACGGTATCATGAGATACACTGAGATACACTGTTAAAGGATGGATATTATTGCTTCATAGCCACGGAAAAGGCAGAAGAAGCTGTAAACCCTCTTTCTCAGAAAGAGTAATAGCCAAGAGAAGTCAGTCTCAGGACCTTGATTCAAGAAGAATTAACTCATAGAATCATAGAATCAGTTAGATTTGAAAAGGCTTTTGGGGTCATGAAGTCAAACATCAATCTGACCTACTGAGTCACATCGCTATACTACATTCCTTAGTGGCACATCCATTTACCTTCTAAATACCTCCAAGGGACGGAGACTCCAACACCTCCCTGGATACCTTTTCTGTGTCTTCCCTTGACTACTCACTCTGTGAAGAAATTTTTCCCAACATCCAATCTAAACCTCTGTGGTGTTATCTAAGACTGTTTTCTTATGTTTTGTCACACGCTAATTGACAAAAAAGACCAACACCCTTCCCACTGCAAAATCCTTTCAGGTTGTTGTAGAGACTGTATGGAATAATCTAGTGATGTTTGAAAGCACTACTGCCCATATCCTAGAAGAGCACTATGTAATCTAAACTCCAATTTACAGCAGAGAATATTTGAATATTTGTTAGTGGGCAGTGGGTGGTTTTGAATTATTTCATTTGCTCAGTGGTCATTATTGCCAGCGCTTGCACAGATGGAGAGAGAAGAGGTGGGGAACTGCACCTTTGAATGGTGGTTCTGCAATCAGGAGTGGGTGGGACTAGTCCCTTTGGCTTGCTTCATAAAATGTGAGAGAAGCCATCATGCCACTGCACTTGGTGTAGTTGTAAAGGCCAATATTAAGGGGAAGATGTTTCCCACTTTGTCATTATCCCTTCAGGTAGCCCTGCACTGCAGAACATGGATTTGAGGTCTGCCTGGATCTGTTGATATACGGACTTTAATAGGGCTTCTCATACATGTTTGCTTTTGAGGGTTAGAGTGGTGGAATGGAGGGACGTCCAATGGACCACTCATGGGGTGGTCTACTCTGCATTGCTTGGGGTTTATAATACAAGACAATGACATCAAAGCAGGAGTGCATCTGCCAAGTCTCTAGAAAACCTCTTAACTACAAACTCTTAGATTTTTTTCATAAAAGCCTAAAAAAAAAGAAAAAAAAAAATAAAAAGGTAATTCAATCCAAGTATTTGATTACTGGTTAAACTGATACTGACTTTGAAGCAGCATAGAATGCTGCTAGAATGACACTATTTCTGTGTATTCTTCCTCTTTATTAGTTCCATTTATCAAAGAAAGAGAAGATATAAAATTCCTGCATTTGCATTTATAGAGAGAGAGAATGTTTCCCAACAACCTGTCCTTTGGAATGGAACAGGAACAGTGATTCTACTTCCCCATTTTCCCATGAATAAGGGCTAGGGAATAAGGTCGAGTTTCTGTTTAGGCATATACATGAGTAATGAATTTCAAAACAAAACTAAATCCACAAACAGAAAAAAAAAAAAAAAAATACAACAATGATTAAAAAAATCCAAAGAACGAAAAAGGATCAACACTGAACTGGAAATCAGCTAGTTCATTTGTGCATTTCCAGCTGAAGTGTTTGATGGAAGAAAATAGCTAATCATTATTGTTTTGTTGTTTTGGATTAGAGATGTGTGCAAATACTTGATTTAGTAGTGGAATTTTTTGATTTATGTTCTACTGAAGATAAATGTTATAACTTCAAAATTAAGCAGCATTATGGAAACAGATGGGATTTGAAATGAACAACAATAAAGTTAACTTCCAGCATAGAAAGACTGCATGTCAGCTTCCTAGCTAACTTTTCGGGATCATTAATAAGAATTACAACATTCTTAAATATGCAATCTCAATGCATCACAGCTTCCCGTGGGCATCTTCTCCAATGCAAGCTTTAAGCACCAAGCACAAGTTTAATATCTGTTCTTCATGCTGTTAAAAACTCTGCTGTTATTGAACAAAAAATACAGGAGGAAAAATGAAAAGTCGTATCTCTACTGTCCTAATCATGAGTGAGGGCAGGGGTAAGAATGTGTAGACATATGGATGTTGAGATTTGTCATTCGACTTGACAATACGCACTTCCTGTTATGATTGAACAAGGCTGCACCCAGAGATCAAATGAATCTGTAAGCATGACTCACTAATTTGGTTAACAAGGCTGGAAGCAGACCATTCCTATGTAGTTCTTCTTCGTACAAATGCATCCTATCATATTCATTCTTCTTTGAGCATTCTCAAAAAGAAAAAAAAGAAAAAAAAAAGAAAAAAAAAAAGAAAAAAAAAAAAAGAGGGAGAGAGAGAGAGAGAGAGAGAGAGAATAAAGCCTTTTTCCATTTTTCCTTAAGAGTATCAATCTGGAAAGGAAAGGAGGTGGGTTCTCAGGTCCTTTCCAGACAGTAGTAACAATAAAAGGCTTTGGGAATGCTATGTCTTCTTGGGTGCAAATACAAATACCCTGTGGGTTACAAAATGTTATAGTAACATTTCATCTTACAGACAAAAGAAATAAAACAGTTAGCTACTGAAATAACAGCAGATTAGTAAGAAAGAGAGAGAACAAGAGAGAGGGTGCCTAGATCTTTAACTCAGTTAGACAGGAGATAAGTCTGAAAAGGCAGAATAAAGGAGAGAAACAGAACAAGTCTTACTGAAAGAGGACACCATTCTAAAGGAATTAACCTTAGTGGTAAATCAAACCTTATATTTAATTTTTCCAGTCATCTCAAAAACCAAATGCCTTTATGACATGGGTAGTTTTTTTTCTCAGCTAGATCCACAATGTGAAAGCCGTCACAAGGCCAAATAATTAAGATACTTTTAGGACAACAGAGAATCTGAAGCATGTAAATGTGTAAGCATATATATAATATAGTCTTCAACTGGAAAAAGATTTCAATATTTTTGCGCTACTTCACGATGGAAGCAAGTATCTGCTGCTCATCTAAAAAAAAAAAATCAGCTTGTCTTGCTGCACTTTAAAATACAATTTCCTCAATGATTTCATAGAGCTGTTTCTGATTTCTGAGGGATTCTTTGGGAATATTTTGTGAATCAATTTTTATTTCTTGTTTTTACTGATTAATGTTATCGTAACTGAGATTAAGGACTTCTTTTGTTTTTATTTACTATTTGTATTACAGTAATAGCTAGAAGTTCCTATTATGACTCCATAAGAATTTATAGTATATATTATGTTGTAGAAACACATATTTAAATATGGTGACTGACCCAAAGGATTTACAGTCCAAGTAATTCTGCAGTGCTTAAGACATTTTATACATGTAGCTAGGGGATTTTATTAGTCTGAGCTACGATATTGATTGAAGTCCAGGCTAGAACAAGTCACTTTGTTTTTCTGCTTTTTCTCTATCCCTAGAATGAAAGCTGTGAAAGATTAACTCATCTTTCCCAGGAGAGTTCCAGATAAAATCATTACTGCATTCCAGTCTCAAGACTTAAACTTGTTAAAAATGGCATAAGTTTTGTGATTTTTAGCAGTTAATAATAAGCTGTCAAAACCAATTCATACAAGGTGTGCATGCAAAAATAATAATACATACGTTTCTGAAACATATTGAGGTTTTGAAATCTATTTTCATTCTACATGTTTATAATTTCTTCTTCTCCCTGCATAATAGAGCTATTCAAAACCCACAGGACCTGAAACTCAGTATTTCATACTTCAGGTAAGTCTTTGTATTGCTCTTTTTCTCCATTTTCCTTACTTAAGAAGAGATGTAATAATCAATATTGTCTCCTGAAATAACATTTTGTACTTGTTTCATTTATGTACTTCTGACTTATTTTTTTGTGTGTTTGTGTATTATATCCACTTTGACTGGACAAAACCTTCCTCTGATCTAATCATGATATCCAGTGTTACACTCTTCAGGTGACTCCAGATGTGCTACTTAAAAATAAATAAATAAATAAATCCATGCTCGTTTCACTTTGTTTATCTCCCTGTGTCTTTCTGTGCTACTGCATTTATATATACATATATAAAAAAAATAATCGCATTTATGCTAAGGACAGGATACAGTGTGCTTTGTTTTGAATAGGTTATTTGCAGCATAATAAGCTCATGATTTACCAATATACTGTGTGTGGAGCAAGGAAAAATATGATTGTGAAGGGCATGATGATGATTCAATTGGTTTTGTGGCCGTAATGCATCCTTTCCAACAGGCATTTCAACATTTGTTCTATCTTTGTATGCATTATCTACTTGTAGTGCATATTCAGAAAATCTGTTTTCTAGCAGCTGTGGGCTTTCCTTTCATACAAAAATGAGTAATTGTCCAAGTTAGGAGCGTGTGAAGGACTATGAGGTTCCCTACCAGCGTTCAGTGCTAGCTTTGTATGCTGCCTCTCTCACCAGCAGCATGGAAGGTACTGCCTCTCTCCTTTCACTGTATCAGTATGAAAAACACTCACATTGCAGTTAAGAACTGGTGTGATACTGCCTCCTGCTATGCCTTCTGTCTTGTCTCTCCTTTTAGCTTGTACTTATGGACAGCTCAGCTCACCTCAGTTCATGGTCATTTTCTTATCCATCAAAAGGTTTTTATTTCTTCTAGTTGCCCTACCTTAATTTAATCAAAATGCTTAAATAAGGTACACATAGTAAATACACTTTTAAAGGATAAAAGGGGGAAAAAAAGACATCTTCAGGATGTGAATCAGCTAACTTTAACTGAAATAAAAATCAACCTCCAAAAACATATCTCACACTTTACGGACTTTACAGACTTGTGGTCAGGTAAAAGGAGTTGAGCCTGTTCTGCCCATGTGCAAAAATTTGTATCTGATTTAAAACATGGGCTCCAGACCTCCAGCTTCAGCTTTCTGGGATCACAGTGTGAGCTCTCCTTTTCAAAATCTTGATACTCCACATTGTGCCTTAGGGCCATAAAGGATACATCTATACAAGGAAACTACATGAGGCAGAGCAGAGCATAATTACTGGCCCTTGATAGATCAGTTTTAATTTTTAGTGTGGTCTCTAGAATGAGTTTCACCAATTAGCTCTCATTCAGAAAAGACCAAACACAATTTAGTTACATGCATGCAAGCTAGTGTGGACTACAACATTTGTTCTCTAAGCGTGAGGAACACTCAGAGCCCACTTTATTCATTAAGATGGCACAGTAATAATGCAGGCATGAATTTAGTTTTGAACAGGAGCTTCTCATTTTCTTTGTGAGTTACACTTCTGCATGAGCATGAGCTGCTGTTAAATGGACAACAAGGTCAAGAACAAAGGTGGCACATTGAAGTACCATATTATGTACATTTTACTGCACTTTAACATTACCATCTTAATAAGATATGTTACTCAATAATAGAGTAACTGAGAAAAACAGATTCATCATAGCTGCGTGAACACTTAGAAACCAATCAAAACAACATAACAACATTACAACATAATATTGACATTTAATTTTTTTCTTTAAATAAGTGATTCGACAAAACTTGAGTGTCTGCGTATCACATCGCTGTGCAGTGTTCTGTGTGGTCCAATGACTGGATGCTAACTGGAATGATAAAGTGCTCATGTCACACGATATCATATTTTTAGGCAACTATTTTTATTTTTGGTCAGCTTTTAGGCACCATGAAGGCTTTAATTTACTCTTGTCATGGTAAGAAAATGCCTAACTCCAACTCAATCAATATTCACAATGATAATGCCCAAGAAGCTGTTATGATAAATAATAGATGAAGTTTTTCATCTTTTCTTGTTCACCCTTTCAATTAGCACATTGGTGAGGATAAAGCACTGAGAGAATTCTGAGATCTGGGATGACCCAGGTAACTGGGTCAGTTTAGCAGTTTCCATTTGCTATTCTTATCTAGCAAAAATGATTACAAAGAGGAATGAATGTAGCTGATTATGTCTATTTAGTAGTTAAAAGCATTTATGGCTTGTATACCACAGCACAGTAAACTGTGAGAAGGAAATTGGCTCCCTGTTCTTTGCAGTAAGTGGAAATATGAATGTTGAATTTGAGCACAGTGTTATTTATGCACTAATATCAAAATTACAGCTATGTGCTGCGTGTGTCACTTCACAGTTGGAAATCAAATTATACTCCTGCTGGAATATTGGCACATTGGTATCAGCTATAGCAGCTGCTTTGCCTTCTCTGACTTTTCTTACTGTTGCTGCTAATGAAAAAGGAGTCTGCTATTGCTGTTCTTAACAGCACTGTTTTACCACACACTTGAAAAGCAAGCAGACAGTCTGGGTCTTCTCATGGCGCAAAAGGAAAGGAACATTTAATTGCCGCTGAAGCGCTTGTACGAAAGGTCACCAAACAATATAAGTTCTTATTTAGTACTGAACTTTGAAGTGGAGAAGTATGGATTGCAGAAAGGATACAGTAGTTTGTTGATGTGCCAGATCTCTGATACATAGAAAAAGAGGAGGAAGCAGATAAAATGGGTGGGAGTCTACTAAGAGGCCAGGAACGAGCTTAACAGCCATCTGTAAAGGTGTTCATGGAGCACATTTAAAAAATCCCTTAAAATATTTCTTCAGTATGTAACCCAAGAAAAACATAGAAAGGCGAGCACAGAGTAATTGGGTATGAAGAAGTTGTTGGTCTTAAAACCGGGAGAATTATGTATTGACAGCGGCAGAGCTTCTCAAAGAGACACGAGGCACTAACCTACAAGTTACTAAATACTTACAGGACTTCCCAACACAGCTTCTAATCATGGTCCCAGGGTACAGTGGATATGTAGGAAGTCTCTTCTCTTTTAAAGACTATCTAGACTTTCTGATGGTAAATCAATGATTAATTAAAAGCACAGACTAGTCTCATCAGCCAAAAAATAATGTACTAGACATGGCAAAAGAGAAATTCAGATTATTTACAAATATCTCGTTTAAAATTTATGTTGTATATATAAAGAAATCAGCTCCTTATCTGAGGGATTTTGTCTGCTTTACATTAATAATAATAATAATAAAACAGTTGTTTAATCAATATCATGTTATCACAAACTTTATCTTCTGGGGTTAAAGTCTCAGTTTGTTAATAGTATATATATATATATTTTAATTAATTAGTTTCTTTGTCATTTTGATTTTTTTTTTTAATTGCATTTTCGTTGCACTTGTTTTGTTTAGGAGTCTATAGACATGAACGACAGCTGATTTACATTGCATGTTAGCAAAATACATTTTCAGAAATAAGGGGCTTACTTCTGGAGCAGATCAATCCAGCAGCTTCTCCATCGCACACACTTTTTTCTTGCTTCTTTAAGTGTTTTCTCTTCTCAAGGATTTTTTAAAATGCCCTTTGTGCCCTTTATCTTGGTTAGAAACAGAGAAAGAAAGGCAAGGTTTTTATTTGTCAATGTTTGGCTTTCCATCATATGAGTATTTAATATAAAAAAAAAAAATTAAGAGAGAAGTGAGACAACTCTCATTATCTGTACACTATCTCTCCCACAGAGAGGATGAGAAAATTCCTACTTTTAAAGATGTCACATATGTTTAGCAGAAATAGCTTTGTGCATTCATCTTATCAGTGTACCAAAAGCAGATGACAGGACATGCAAGTTCTTTTTACTGTGTACTGCATTGTGCAATTTTTTCTTTGTGCTTGATACAAAATGTGAAAGGAAAACAAACAAACAAACAAACAAAAAACTACAAAGAAAAAGAAAAAGAAAAAAAAAAAACTTTGTTCCTTATAGCTCAAAATATGACAGCGTGTAGTCCAGCTTTGGTGTCTACCTTAGTCCTGGACTTCACATTTTTATCACTGTGCTGAATTCTGCCCTCTCCCATTTTACCATTTACACAGTATTTGTGACTTGGCAGGATCATCTTGTTTAATGTATAGCATTATCCCACAGTTCTGCATCAGCAATTACATAATCAAGAATAATCTGAAAGTAATTTAACTTTAAATATATTTATGGAATGATGGAATGTCTATGGTTTCTACTTGTTACACAACAATTTATTTACGTTTTGGTCAAGAAAAATTGAGATTAAAAAAAAAACAAACAACCTTTCCCCTTAAAAAATAGTGACAAAAGCATGAAAGAAAACTACAAAATCTGGGGGACTAAAACAAACAAACAAACAAGAAAGAAAGAAAAAAAACCCAGCCCAACAACCCACTGAATTGCAAGGAGGGCTGTTGTACTGACTTACTTATACTCACTAGTGCCTGAATTATTGTAAGCAAGTAATAAGTAATGGGCCAGTAGATGGAGCCCATGAGCATCCCTTTTGTTTCCAGAATTTTGTGGGCTGTTAGGATATTTAAAGAGCTGTCTGTTGTAACTGCGAGACATCTCAGATATTTTTTTTCAGTGGTTGGAAATCTGAGAGATCCCAGGAGACCTGAAGATGGCAAATGTTTCAGTTTTTATGAAGGGACAGATATAAGGCCCTGGTAATTACAGACCTGTTATTCTCGTTTTGGTGGCTGGAAAAATTATGGGTAGTATTCTGGAAGTTTCTGAAAGACACTTGAAAGACAATGGAGTTATTGGTCATAGCCAGCATGGGTTCATGTTTTGAAAGTCCTGCTCAACTAACCTACTCTCCTTTTGCAACATTGCCCATTTAGTGGAATACTGAAGATAGTACATACAATCTCATTTGATTTCAGCAAACCTTCTATATAGTTTCTCGCAGCATACTTCTAGACAAGTTTTCCAGCATTCTGCTAGACAAAAAATATAATGATACAATGGGTCAAAATTTGGCTGATGGATGGGGCTCAAAGGTCCTGATCTGTCAGTCAGGCAGACGTTAGTGTCTTTAGATGGGCGGTATCTAAGGTGTTCTTAGATACTTAGATAGTGCAGGACTCCATTTTAAATGGTAGAATCATAGAATTGCTCAGGTTAGAAAAGACCTTGAAGATCACTGAGTCCAACTCCAACCACAACCTAACCATACTACCCTAACACTAACAACCCCCCGCTAAATCATGTCCCTGAGCACCACATCCAAATGGTTTTTAAACACATCCAGGGATGGTGACTCAACTGCCTCCCTGGGGAGCCTATTCCAGTACTTAACAACCCTTTCTGTAAAAAAGTTTGTCCTGATATCCAACCTAAACTTACCCTGGCATGACTTGAGGCCATTTCCTCTCCCCTGTCACCAGTGAGAAGAGACCAACCCCACTCTCACTGTAAGCACCTTTAATATATTGGAAGAGACCAATAAGGTCTCCCCTTGGCCTCCTTTTCCCCAGACTAAACAGGCCCAGTTCCTTCAGTCTCTCCTCATAGGGCATATTCTCCAAGCCCTTCACAAGCCTTTTTGCCCTTCTTTGGACCTGCTCCAGCACCTCCATGTACTTTCTATACTGAAGTGCCTAAAACTGAACACTGTACTCGAGGTGAGGCCTCACCAATGCCAAGTACAGGGGCAGGATTACTTCCCTAGTCCTGCTCACCACAAAATTTCTGATACAAGCCAGGATGCCATTGGCCTTCTTGGCCACCTGGGCACACTGCTGGCTCATATTCAGCCTACTGTCCATCAATACACCAAGGTCCCTTTCCATCAGGCAGCTTTCCAGCCACTCTCTGAAATTTTAGCTTCAGTTCTCTCTATAAAGCTATTGTTTTATAAAAAATATTCTAGACTTAAAACTCAAATGCATACTAAATCCAGAGGTATCACTAAATTAGGAGGAGCTGTTGATTCTCTCAGTGGTAGAGAGGCCTTACAGAGAGACCTTAACAAATTATAGGGCAGAGTATCACCAATAATTCTATGAAGCTTGATGAGAGCAAGTGTTGTATTTTAAGACAAGACAGTTATTGCTATACATACAGATTGGAGGATGGAGTTACATATGGTTCAGTAGTGTGTCCTGTCAGCCCAAAGTATCAACAGTACCATATGGTGCATTGGGACCAGCACTGTCAGCCAGGCAAGGGAAGGGATTATCCCATTCTGCTCTGCTCTCTGCAGCCTTGCCTAGAGTGCTGGGTGTAGGTCTGGCCACCACAATAGAAGAGGTATTTAAAACTATTAGAGAGCATACACAGGAGGGCTGCAAAGATGGTCAAGGATCTAGAGGGGCAGATGTATGAGGAGAAGCTGAGGTCCCTTGTCTTTTCCAGCCAAGAGATGAGACAACTGAGGGAAGAACTCGTGGTGGTCTACAGCTCCTCATGTGTGGAACAAAGTGGCAGGTGGGGTATTAAGAAATAATTTTTCACTGAAAATATTGTCAGGCATTGGAAGAGGCTCCCCAGTGGACATGACCCCATGCATGCTGGACTTCAAGAAGCATTTGTATAGACATATGGTCTCAGATACAGAGTTTGATTTTGGGGTTGTCCTGTGTGGAGTCACTAGCTGAATTTGATGATCATTGTGGATCCATTACACTTTAGGATTTTCTAAGTTTCTATAACATTTGTTGGTGACATATGTTGAACATAGTTTTTCTCACCAACTTTTTTACCACAACTAGAACAAGATTTAGAAGGTGTTATGAACAATCCACTGTATTTAATTATCAAAATAAGACTTAGCAGACTAAATCCTTCCTGTAGAGAGATTAGGAATTGATTCCTGTCATTTATCTTGGTAGAATTTTAAAATCTTTCTTTATGAGCTTTTGATTTGCAGCTCTTCACCCTTAGGTACCTTTAATCAGCAGGTGGTCCATCTTGATCTGAAGCTTGAAAAAGTCATACATTTACATGGATGAAAAAAAATAGCCCCCAATAAGTGATACAAATACCTACAGTTACAGTCTCATGAGACAAACTTATTAAGTCCACCTACTCTCTCCTTCTGCTGAGGTGTATATGAAATAAAGTTCTAGAAAAAGGGTAAGAAATCAAAGGAGGGGGAACTGTTAAATACAGTAAGAATGGATGTTTTCAAATGAGATCTGAATCTGTTTTAACTTTTATGTAAAATCTAAAACAAACTCAGTCCCTACTATTGATAAAAATTCCAATACTCCTGGGGTCCAGTGAGTTAAGCTGGCTTACATCTTCTCTATTATGCTCCTCTTACTCAACTTGAATAAACAGTTTCCAAATAGTAAGTAATGTTAAAGTTCTTGTTACCTAAATAATTTTTCCCCTCACACCAAGCAAGATGATTCTAGGTATTTATTCTATAGTAATCTGTTGAACTTTTTAATGCTAATTAGCTTTTGATTAGGATCTGAGAACCAAGGTAACAGGACCAGATTTTCCCACCATTGATTGATGAATTAATTAAAGGCATCTAGATGGAATTTAATGCTGGAAATTTGCCAAGTTGATTGACCTCCAGCATTTTGCAGGAACATTTTTGGTTTTATCAGTGTAACATTGTTTTACACGATTAAGTCTTCAAGACATGTTTTAAGCGCTACCACTTAGGGCATCTAGAAAGGTGAACAGAGACTCCGGCAAAGAAACAAATCTGCAGAACTTCTTATAGTGACCTCATTATCAGAATTGATGGAAACCTACAGGTCTAACTGATGTCAATACTCTATTTCAGATACTCACCTAGGAAAACTAGGGCGAAGCGTGTTCTAAAACTGAGTTCTAAGGTTGTGCAAACTGATACAGAGACACAAACCTCTACTGCAATACCTCTCACTGGAGTAGAGCAAAGTAGTTCCAACAAAATTCATGCCAAACAGCAAGCCACCTTCTCTGCTTTTTCTCCTTCCAATTAATCTCTGAATGTCTTACCATTCAGCAGTAATATATATATATATACATATATATATATATTTCTAGTACATCTACTCTTGCACACTGACAAAATAAACATTTGCTTCTAAAGGAAAGATAAGAGTTTAAAAGAAACCAGAAATGATTTTTATTTTTTTTTTTTTCCCAAGGGATGATTGAGCATTTGAATAATTTGCACCAAGAAAGGCAAAACAAACTTGTACAACTGTTTTTAAAATTATTCACATTGTCTTTTTTTCTATTTTATACTAAAAAGGTGCATCAGCAGGTGTTAATCTTGTACAAATAAACATCATCTTACCACAATAGGACTGCTTTGACTGACAGATAAATAGTTATACTAAATGCAATCTTGTAAAATAAATGAAACCAATGTTAAGTGGTAGATAAAAACATAATGTGTTAAAATGTTACAGAAAAAGATTCTGCTGCTGCTTTTTAAAAGCCATAATGGTTTGTATAATTGTCTAAAGAATTATAGTTTTTTTCTTACTTCGGTTTGTCTGAGTATTACAGATACATTCTTGGTATCCTTAGATATTTTTAGTATAGTCAAAGGGTATTCCAAAAAACTACAATGTATTTGCTGTAGCACTTAAATATCTACACATATTCCTTATTCGTGGAAAGTGAATATATAACACCTAATTTTATCAGTGAGATTAATGTCAACTAACTAAAAACATCTTTAGTATAGACATCTGCACCTGAGAAAGTTTTGTTAGGTACCATATAGAGCCAAGATGGGATGACTTGGGTCTGTCCAGAAGCAAGGTTTAGATCCCATGTCAATTGTAAGTAAATAGAGGGGTGTACAAAGCAGAATGGTGGTGTTCTCCATTCAGTATTTAAATGACTGAACAGTAACAAGTTTATGTGAATCAGTCTCATACCTCTAGTTAAGAAGTAAACAGTACTGAATAAACTGTTGATATTAGGAAATATGAAAGGAAATATGAACACACCAGTTTTTAGTGTTTTATTTATATGTGCAAATAATTTTTCAAAATTTTATATATCAAATAACACTTGAGCCTAACTTAAGTTTATTTATAACTTTTTAATTTAATAAAGTTAGAATAAAGACAGTCAAATGTACTTTTCATTTCAGCATTTTAATAATAATAATAAAAAAAAAGTCACAGAATCACAGAGTCACAGAATCATAGGGGTTGGAAGGGACATCAAAACGTCACTGGGACCAAAACGTGCTAAAGTAGGTACCCTACAATAGGTCTCACAGGTATGCATCCAGATGGATCATGAATATCTCCATAGAAGGAGATCCTTTACCTCTCTGGGCAGCCTATTCCAGTGTTCTGTCAACCTTCCATGCTGAAGTTTTAGGCCACTACTCCTTGTCCCATTGCTATGCCCCACCAAGTAAAGCCTGGCCTCCCTCAGCCATTTGCCTCCCACCTCCCCTCAGATAATTATAAACATTCATCAGATCCCCCCTCAGTCTTCTTTTCCCTATGATGAACAGACTCAGGTTACTCAGTCTTTCCTCATACAGGAGATGCTGCAGGCCCTTTATCATCTTTGATACAGCTCTGCTTGGAGAAAAGAAAAATCATTTTTTACATTATTTGTAGAGAGTCCTTTTGTGCAAGCTGCAGATACTCCCACTTGTTAAGTTTAGTTACCTCATAAGAATTCTACATACTTGAAGCCCAAATTCTTTTATTACTATTATTTTGAATTCTAGTTATTAGCCATTGTGAAGTTTCTGTACTGAAAAATAAAAGGAGAATGATTTAGGAATGGTGTCAAAGAATCACAAAATGTTTGAGGCACAGGAGTTTGTATTTCTCATTTGTCTAATCTGTCCAAATACCTCTGGATGGCACCTCAACCTTAGACTGTATGTGCCAATCCTCCCAGTTTTGTTATCAACAAACATGATGAGTGTACGGTATGTCTCATCATTAAAATTTTTCTTGTTTCAGAATACCGAATAAGATTGATTAGGATTTTGTTAATGTTTGGTATTTTATATATTCACATTATGAAACAATATATACAGTCAGGGAAAATCTAACAAAACAAAAATAGGGGAATAGAATATCAAAACCAAACAAACAAACATGACCCCACCACCCTTCACAAAATAAACAAACAAGTTGGGGTTTTGGCTGTTCATAAATCAATCCATCAGTTATTTGTTTTCCTGTCATACGTTAAATGACCGCTGGAGATGCCTTATTACCTCAACTAAACTTACTTAATTGGAACAATTGCTGTAATTGGAAGACTATATATTGCCATTTTTACAATAGAGTTCTTTCATCATAAAATGTATATATTGCATTAGCTAGAAATGGATGCAGGTAACACAGTAAGGATGAAACATTATAATGTTTCATGTATTAAATATCTTAAATGTGCTATTGATTATAGTGTAGCAGAAGTAACAATTGCTAATAGAAAATGAACAATAGCTACAATAAAAAATTGTGCTCACTTGAAGTGATAGAAATTTCTATCACTCTATCTAGCCAAAAGAAGTTCACTATTTTGTAACTCTAATGGAGATAATTTTATATTTTTAAATTACCCCAGTACTGTATGTCCCCTACATGGTGTAATCATGTGGTACAGTCTTTTTTAATGCAAATATAGTAGAATCATAGAATGATTTGGATTGGATATATACAATATAAATACATATAGAATATAAATGTAATATATATGCACACATACGCTCAGTGGAATTCAACAGTTTCACAAATAGTTAACTACAAACATTAAGCAACATTTACCTTTGTCAGTCTCACTGAGGTTTACATTCCTGCCAAAACTGAAGTCCAGTGAGTTGACATAGTTTATCATCATGTATTTTTCAGTGATTAAAGTGGAAATAAATTTAACATCTAACAAACTTATCTCCTTCCGTAGTTTTTTTGTTTGTTTGTTTGTTTGTTTTTGTTTTGTTTTGTTTTTTTTTAATTATTTTTGTGATCCTTTTAAGGTACTTGAAATTCATTCAAAATGTGCATTTGGTTACCTACACCCTGAGACATAATGAGATACATCTTTGTAAATCAAAATTTCAAAGCGACTGTAATTCACAAAATCATCTTACTTCCTCTTACTTTGATGAGGAAATGCCAAACCAGGTAGATTTACTGAAGAACATGGAAATATTCCATAGATGACTAAAATTAATGCTTGATATACCTTTGCTTTAGAACATAAGTATTTCCCCTGTTATATTCCAGCTCTAGATATGCAAGTAAAAAACATGCTTAGATATTATATGTAATGTTTACAATTAAAGGTACAAAATTTTAATCTTTAGATACTTGTCTTTTCCAGATTGTTCTCAATGTGAGGAAACATCCTACTTCCTGCTGCTTTTCAGATATAAGGATAAGACATGAGAGTAATATTGCTATAATTTAGAAGACAAATCCAAGATGAGAACCGATACATACTCCTTCAAGATTCAATACAATAACTTTTGCTGATACTTTAAGTCAGAATAGCAAACCAAGTAGTGCAGACACTGAAATTCTGTCATTTTCACAAAGATTATCATTGTAATAGTTCAGAAGTGGCTCTATGAATAGAAAATAATTTTATTATACTGCAATATATGTTCTCACTCTGCAGTGCTCTTCTCTACAATGTAATAATGCAGACAGCAATGTAAATCATGTAGGACAATATAAATGTAATGAGAGAAAGGACAATTCAGTGTACAGAGTGGATAAGAATGACATGAAGGCATTCTATTTTGACACATTAAACATAGTAAAATATTTAATCTAGGAGTTCTCCAAAGTATGATATGATCTCAGGGGAAAAAAAAGGAAAAAGAAAAAAAAAAAAAGAAAAAGAAAGAAAGAAAGAAAAAGAGATGTTTTTAGATTTTTTGAGCCCTCAGGAAGGAGCATATTAGTATATCTGAAATAACTACAGTCAGTAGAAAAAAAATAATTTTTGAATATCACTGAAGTAAATATAATTTTCTCCCTTATTTTATTTTATTCATTTATTTCCTTGGTTAAAAAAAAAAAAAAAAAAAAAAAAAAAACCAACTTCACTGGGCATCAAACACAAAACACATATATAAAATAGCTTAACATTATCAACCTTACTAAGTTTTACTTAGCTTTGGATTGAAAATATGCTTCAAAAGGGTGTAACTTATTTAACAAGCAGTACCTATTATCCAGATATGACTTGAAGAACGGTAAACCGAAAGTGCTGTAACTTCACCTACCTAAATCTAAATCTTAGACTTCTAAAAATGCTGCATTGTACATTAGCAGTAGAAACCCATATACAAGGAAAGATGAGTATGATGGGAACTACTACAGCAGAGAACATTGTTCGTTGAAAGAGTTCATGAGTAAACCACTCCTAAAGCATGTGAGAGGTCGATAACTGCTGTTTTAGAAAGCTGAGGCATTATATTTAAAGCAACATGTTTTGGGATGAAAAGGATGGATGCAGGACCTGGATATTATTTCTTTATGTGTTTATAAGATCACAACCTTGTTAAAAGTGTTCAAAATGGAAAGAAGAATAGGTACAAATATTTTGTCTTGGTTTGCCAGTTATGTTATTAGCAAAAATAATATTAGCAAAACTGCTAAAAAGTATCTTGGGTGGAAAGCTACTGAAATAGAAATTAAAATAGGGACAAGGGAAAATGTGCAAATCATGGAAATAAGTAGACATTTCCAAAAGTGATGCCTTCTATTTATTTCCATGGAAACTACAAGAAAAAGCATCATAACATTTGATAGAATGAGTTCTCAGCTACAAAACACTGTCTGTCAATGCAGTCACTACTATTAGCCATGCATTTTTGCCAGCAATTAAGAAGGTCCTGCATTCCATCCATGTAACAATCTGCACCAGTGGAGGTGATTCACCATCACTGTCACCGTTGCTGAAACACACCACCTACCACATCATCTACTGGTCTCCAGAAATGTTCATCAAATGTCAGTGAAAGACAGTGGGGGCATATATTTTTTTGCATGAAGGAATTCAATGACACACCTTTGCTTCATATACACTTCCATGTCAGATGCCATCTGTCGCACAGCAGCAGCATGTAATGGGATACTGGGAGAAAAGTTCAACTGCCACTGTCATACCACCAATATGTGACACTGTTGGCCAACGTAATAAAATAGGAGGCACTGCTTTCAGAGCAGTCATATAACTGAATCTCTTTGAAAAATGTTTATGACAAAAATGCAATAAAAATAGATTCACATAGGCCATCTTTTTTTCAGGAAACATAGCTTACAGATTACTTTTCATCACCCATATGAAAAATATTTAAAATGAATTTTCATCGCAGTCTATAGTGCATTCATAAACACATTTTGCTCTAGTCCTTTGTCAATGATTCAACATTACAAAATGGGACATTATGTGAATGTGAAGTGATTCATCATTTTTTAAAGCTCCCATTTTCTGATTTGCTGGAGGCAAATGGAGAATATGATGGTTTGTTATCTTGACTCCAAAGGAGAGAAAGGAGTGAAAAATGAAATAAAAACCGAAATAGCTTGTAATATTTAATAAAATATTGTGGCATCATCTAAGTCTTCATTTGTGATTCACCAAGAACCTTGGATCTGAAGAACAATCATTAAGTCTTTGGTCCCAAACTATAAAATACTTATCTTCTAAAGTGATTGCCTTCTCTGGAGATGGATAATACATTTGACTGGTGAACAGCAAAACCTTTCTAATTATTGAATAGTTATTGAAGAAAATCAGTTACACAATGTAAAATCATTCTACACCTAACGCTATCTATTCATTAGATTTCAGATTATCAAAACAGAGAAATAATCTTCTCTTGATCACCTTGTTATTAAAGAGATATACACCTATCAATCCAGGGATTATGATGTATGGAGAAATGTACAGCATATGTTCTTCATTAAAAAAAAAAAAATATATATATATATATTTAATGGAAACAAGACTGTAAGAAAATACATATGAATTTAAAGGTAACATTCATAGAAGACATAAATGATTACATGTAAGGAAAATCTCATAAAGACAAGAGTTATGAGAGTTTCTGAGGTACGTAATTGAAGTGACAGGTCCTGCACATAGGTCAAGGCAAACCCAAGCACAGATACAGGTTGGGTGGGGAATGGCTTGAAAGCAGCCCTGAGGAGGACTTGGGAGTGTCAGTTGATGAAAGATTCAACATGAGCCAGCAATGGATGCTTGCAGACCAAAGGCCAACCATATCCTGAGTTGCACCAAGAGAAGTGTGATCAACACAGCGAGGGAGGTGATTGTTCCCCTCTGCTCTGCTCTTGTGAAACCTCACCTGAAGTACTGTGTCCAGTTCTGGGGCCCCATGCACAAAAAGGACATGGAACTGTTGAGGCAAGGCCAGAGAAGGGCCACAAAGATGATCAGAGGGCTGTAGCACCTCCCCTACAGGGACAGGTGGAGAGACCTGGGGCTCTTCAGCCTGGAGAAAACTCTGACGAGAACTTACAACAGCCTTCCAGTATCTGTAGGTGTCTACAGGAAAGCTGGGGAGGGACGTTTTTGAAGGGTAAGTAGCAACAGAATGAGGGGAAATGGCTTTTAACTGGAAGAGGGTAGATTTAGACTAGATATTTGGAAGGAACTCTTTATTGTGAGTCTGTGAATGCCCCCTCCCTGGAAGCATTCAAGGCCAGGCTGGATGGGGCTGTGAACAACCTGATCTAGAGGAAGGTTTCCCTGCCTATAGCAGGGGGCTTGGAACAAGATGGTCTTAAAGGTGCCATCCAACCCAAATCATTCTGAGTCTCTGATTCTATAATTTTTAGCACTCTTATCATGTAAGACTGGGCAGAGGATATATGCATATCTGTGCATATGTGTATACACACATACTGAGATTCAAGTATGAGAGACATAAATGATAAAAAAGATCATTAATTTTTGTAGGTTAGAATACTCAAGTATCAAGTATATCAAGAACTTTGAACAATGCTGAAAAAAAAAACTGGAATAATCACTAGTGAAGTCAGAACTCGTCAGCGTTGAGGTAATACGGGGTAGAGTCTGAGAAAAACCTCCTTTCACTAAACCATAGTTGTGGAATCTCAACTTCTCCTTCAGTATTTCCTTCCTTTTAGCTGTTACCCCCAAGCTCATTAGAACTGTGAAAAATGCTATTCAATATGATGAATGTACAAGACTGGAGAAAGTGACCCAAAAGTGATCATTGTGATGTTTCCTTGAAACCTGAAGAAAGAAAGCAGTGATATTCCTCTTTTACTCTTTTTATTCCTCTATTTGTCAATGCTTTTATCTTCTTCTTGGCTAAAAGTAAAGAGTTGAAGTTGAAAATAAAAATGATCTATATTTTTTTCAGATAAGAAAAGTCTCGACATATTTATTACACATAAAAAATATTAAATAAGATAGAAAAAAATACAACTAAGTATTTTGGAGGGGAAAACAAAGCAAACAAACATACAAATAGAAACACAAAAGCAAATGAAGTGCTAGCAGGAGATGTCAGATAATTTCCCGAAGGTTTTCTACTTGTATCAAAGTGCAAGATCAAAGAGGATAGATAAAATATTACAGGATAGAACAGGGAATTGGCTCATAAAAGTTTGAAATAGCCAAAGTACTATATGAAAGCTTTTAAAATGCTTGTAAAGAACACTAAAATATGATGACCATCTGTTCTTTACACGCCATATATCCATTTACCTACAGGATGTTAAAATCTGAAAAGCGGATATACGTACAAAACCAGCATATCTTCAAATACGGTGAGCTTTGTTAGAGAAAAACTGTCTGAGATACAGAAATCTGTTCTTAAAGTACAGCTGTACTTGGAGAAGTGACTATCCGAAGTACTTACAACTTCCCATCTCTGCAGTGAAAGAATCTGTCAAAAGAATTAGTATCAGAACATGTTGAAGAGATAAAAAAATGTTTTAAAAAACGTATCAAAGATGAAGAATATAAAGTTAAAGAAAATAAAGGTAGGGAAAAATAAAAGATTGTTTACCACAATAAAGCATCTTATGTTAGGACTCAGGGTACTACTTCTATGTCACTGACTTTATCAAAATCCTATAATGAATATACCTAAGCCTCTTAACTACTAGTAGCAGTATTTATGCTGGTTACTTAGATTAGCGACTCTGAACTTGTTTTACAATGAATAGACAGAATAATCACCTCCAAAGGTCACTATATTTCATGATCAGACACGTTAACTACCATGAGTTGCATGAATCATGCTGCAATGGATGGAAACCAAAGTATCTACTTTTGATTTAAATAGTTAACTTCTATGCATAAGGGAAATTATTCAAGTGCTTAAGCCATGTGTCTAGTGCCATTTAACATCCTTGAAAGCATCCAAAATACTTGGCACTGTGCACAGTGTACACGGAGACCTCTGGAACCAACAAAGCTGATGAATGCTAGATACTCCTGAACAGTGGCTGAGCTCATAACATGGTAGAAGGTGAGAGTCTGGAGAGTCCTTTGCTCTTCCTGGTCAGTTTGGGCTGCTTCAAGACAGTGAATTCACAATGACTTGTAGAGCAAGAGTAAGAGAAACAAAGGGAAAATAGATTCCACAAATGTCACTGTGTAAAACTGTACACAGGTGTGATACTGGGGACTGGAATCTGAGATCCCTACAAGACATCTGTTCAGGCATACCTGTCCTGGCTCTGGGAGTGACAAACTGAACTACTTCTGCAATTACGCACCCATGCATATCCAACTTCTCCTACAGTTGCTATTCTGTACAATCTTACAAACTCCCAGGCTTCAATTTAGGTTAACAGAGCCATTGAATAGAAGGATTTGGTATTCAGGCTTGGTAGGCGTGTATTTTATTTTTTCAGTAACACACAAAAAACTGGAGAGTGTGGCTCACACACCAAATGCCCACTTTGAGTCTGCATTCTAATAAATGTTCATGAATTATGTAGGCAACACAATGAGAAATGGTGTTTGCATCTGCTATGAGACTTAAAATTTAATGGATTTTTAAGTAATTAGTATGAGCTATTTACCACACTGAGTTATACTGTAGGAGTAGCTGAATATAAAAATAAATATGATAATAATATGCATAAAATGATCATTTCTTGCAGCATTATATTTTATTTTTAAAAGGCAGTGCTTAAGTAGACTATCAAAATAATTGACAGGGGGAATATGAAATAATGTCTTTGCTCTTTTCTTTTTTTTTTGGGGGGGGGGGGGGGGAAGGAAATCTTTTGTCATTTACAAAATGACAGACTAGTTCTCTGATAATTTTGATGTGACATAAGGCAGTGCATCCATAATCTAACATATCACAGCCGTTTTTAATACTTATGGTATGTGCTCAGTTAATGTGCAAATTTCAGTAAAGGATCCATTGTTTGTATTTTCCTATAGGAAGCCTACAGTTAAGGAGCAAGAGTAGTAGTCAAATGGTCTGATGCTTGTGTCACACTCTGCCATCAGGTTGCTTAAGGGACTTTTCAGTCGAAAAGGAAGTCATGGCAAAGTCAACTACACTGTGAACTCAGACCATTCCAAACAAAATATAATGTACAAGCAGCAATGGTAGTATGAGGATAGTATGCTTTAAGTATGAGGACTATCAGGATGAACTGGAAGACTGGTAAGCTCTCCTTGCCTTGAAATAACTGGTTCCTTGAAAATGCCTGTTTCTTGTGACTGAACTTGAAGGGAATGCATTAAGACAGGCAGTGACAAAGTGGCAAAAGATGAGATAAGCCTACTCAGGGCTGGTGGAGATATCTTTCTTTGTAGTCTTTTTAAGGCAAAAGCACAGGAAAACACGTAGAAAGTGAAAGACCATGATTCTAGTTTAAATCCGTATCTGCCAGGTTAAAATAGGTAAATGAGTTGCCAGTAAATCAAGTAATTAGAATTTCTGACTGCTATTTGTATCCTCTAAACAGTGTGCTGCATTCTTTCTAAAAACATGCAACATTCATGCTCATAGTTGGATTTTGACCTAGTTTCAATAGGAAGAGATGATCACAAAATGAACAGTTTGAATTGAATGCCACTCAAGGTGAGACAACCTCTGTTTCAGAAACACTGTTTCCAAAGCAAACTAATTTATTCCACACAGAACCAACAGCATCATGTTTTATAATGAAAACCATGATACTTAATGAAGATAGCTATGACCAGGTCTGGTATTGTAGTGCAATTTATGTGGCAGTTCTTCAAATAAAGATGTTGCCAATCTTCACAGGTGTCTAAGTAGCTTTCAGAATAAATAATGATGCCTCCTTAACTACTGAGGAAGAAAAATATTAAGGTTGGTCGAAAAAAGCTTTCTAAATACCGTTCTGTTCTTGGGTAAGTTACTTGTTCATAGGACATTTGTGTAATCTATATCCAATGAAAGGAAATAATGAAGTGTTTCACTTATTGGAGAAATTTTCTTCTAAATTTATCAAAATAATTTTAAAAAAATCTATAAAATATGCACTGAGTTTTTCAAAAGTGTCTCTGAGTTACAATCTGCATCCTTAAAAACATCATCCGGCAAGATTTGTCCTGATGGTAGTTGGAGAAGGCTTGGAACAGTGCCATGAGGAAAATGACTCCCAGTATATCATGTGAAGCTAAATTCTGCTCCTGTTGGTATCCAGTGCTCTACAGGTTCTAATAAACATCATTCAAGCACGTATTTGAAAACAGAATTTGACACATAAGTTTCCAGTTTAGCAAGGCTTATGACTTAAAATGTTTTCTTCTTTACCTTGAGCAAGTGGGAATAAACAATACAATGAAAATACATGTGTTGGCCCCAGAGGACTAAGTGCTTTGCACTTTTCCACTAAGACTTTCTCTGAGCGACACCAACAGTGACACCGATGGAATCTGGGAGGAATTATTCCCAGATGCTTTTCCTGAGCTGTAAAGGTGGAGCTGCTCTGTTATAATGTCTTTTGTGAAGACCAGTAAGACATTTGTGAGGATGTCGCAGAACCCTTAAGCTGAAGACATAGCTTCTTCAGTATACACTCGAAGAGTGCTAAAGGTAGCTTCGGTGACTTTCCTACATACACATAAATAATAACCTGGAATAATGTTGAAATAGAATATATTTACCTACCAAGTTCTAACATCTTAGCCTAACTTGTAAGCTAAAATGAGTCAGAAAAAAGCAGGGACACCTCTGTCTGGTCAGGTTTTCTATAGTACTGTATTTTGAACTGGTTTCTGTTTTAAATGTATGTGCCTCATCAGAAAGGCAAGAATATCCCTAATTGCCTGCGTAGAAAACTTGGCTTTAGATATTCAAGAGTTAGGACAACTGGGAGGCCTGAAATGGCTTTCAAAATGATTTTAATTTGGCAGCAAATTAATTTGTATCTTACACTGAAACATGAGTGCTGAAGAAACAAAATGATAATAAGTAAGTCATATCCAAAATCTCATGCTGTATCATCACGCATACATACACTCAAACAAACCAAAAAGAAAAGGGTTGTTAAGTAATAAGCACCAGCCTCTACACCATTTTTTACTTGGCTTCACTTTGGCCCAAGTGAGTGGATGTGCAACAGGCAAACACCCAGACCATTCTCTTTGCACAAAGCTGTGGCTCTAGCAATGGTAGATACGGGCTGTGTCTGCCTGCCCTAACTCTTACGGCATTTCCAGTCAGAAACAGTGGACTCTAATTTTTTCTGGTTGTCAGAAGCAAACAAATCTGGGAAATACATTGGAATGTTTTGTTTCGACCAGGACCGTGTAAACCCTGCTGTTGTCTTTGTCTGAGGGCTGCAGTACACAGCAGGGAGCAAGGAAAAGGGGAGAGAGATCCTTCCTGTGCTCTGTATCACGTCTTCCCCTCCTGCACCTGGACAATCTGTTCCCTTCTATAAAGGGATTTAATCAATGTGCTCAAACTGTTTTTCTGCTTTATGAAACCATCTTCTGAGAGATCGGGTGACTCACAACCAGAGAATACATTAATTAGTTCAAACCAACCTTTCTTCTTCTCCCCCTCCCTTTTCCCCACCACAAGAGGCTAAGGAGCAGAGTTCAGCTCTTTCTGTTTGCAAACAAAATTGTCGCATCTGTCTTGTCACTTTCATAGGGCTCCTGCCTAATTTTTTTCTGGGTTGTTACCATAATAGCAGAGTGGTAACTTTGTTTCAAGAGAAAAAGACAAAGAGATATAAGTAGTATGCAAATAGTTCCCAACACCAAGGTTTTGACTGATCTATTGTATTGGAATTAATTCTTCCATTTATTAATGTGTTGTTTTTTTCATTGTTGCTCAGCTGAAACTCCGAAACCTGACAGTCCTGAATTGATTCTGGCTGAATGCAAGACATGATCAAAAACCCGACTAGAAGTCCAGTAGAAAGAAAGAGACAGAAAGCCCAGAAGAAAAAAAAAAAAAAAAAAAAAAAAGGAGCAACTGATTTGACAAGTTCATACTTGTGGGAAAATTGTGCAGGGAATGCTTTGAGGTTTTTATTTTTCAGTCTCATATTTTACATTTAAGACATGGTAAGACTAGTTTAAGGCATTGAGACTAGTAAAAAGATGAACCAGTATGTAAGGTTTTATTCAAAAGGCTTAGACTGTGGCAGCAGCATCAGGTTCAGTCCAGAAAAAAAAAAAAAAGTATTCATTTGGGAAGTCCCTCCCTGTTACATTGCAAAAGGCAAAATGCTACTTCCTAAAAAGCTATTTTGCTTCATTTGCTATTTTGAACCTGTCCCACCACTTGTCTTTTTTTCCCCCCCCTTTCTCTAATTACTTTCAAATGGGCTTTTGAACATCCAAACAAGTATTAAAGTAATACTGTAGGGAAGCTGCTTGGCTTATCTCCTCTGTTGCTACCTGTTGTTCAGCAACAAGGGGTCAACACTTCTGATAGTTGTTCACAATTATCTACTCGCTAGATTTCAAAGAAACAGTCCCTGGCCACCTCTTCAACTTGGGAGAAGTGCTTAATGAACAAAGCCGCTTTGTTGTTCTCCTTTATATCCCATCTTAAAACTTTCCTTTGTCGCCTTGGCTGCAGTGATGCAGACTGCAGTCTCTGGGGCACAGCCAATAATTTGCCTCAGTGATTAATACAGGCTGCCTTTTATTGACTTGATTTTTGATGAGGAGTTTTGGAAGCCCATATTTCTTGAATGCTGATTCAAAGTGTAACTGATCATTTAGATTTCCTTCACGCTCAAGTAGGTCTTGCTGCCATCAGAGAGGCACACTCTGCTTTAGGACTCTCGCTTTGACATTCATATGAATATTGCATATGTTACTCTGCTTCAAATAATTTGGGTCAGGTTCAAAAGACTTTGGAAGGCACAATGAGCTCAGTGGAGATCCTCAGTCTTGTTGACATCTCAAGTCCCTAAGAGTCCCAAAATTAATCTAATGTTCCAGTAGAATGTTAGTGACATGTTTACTTCAGCGACTTCAATGTAGGCATGAATGCAGGGCTTAATCTATTTCCTCTGGTTTTGCATGGTAATTCTTCTACCGAATAACTGTTATTATTCTGTGCCCAATTCCCAGAGAATATAACCATCTGCAGTGGTAATTATATAGTTAAATTTTAGCTCACACTTCATTGATTTATTATGAGTTTAGTGGTAAGATGTTGGTTATTTCCCTTCCCCCACTACCTTTGCAAATTTGCCATAGTAATATTATTACTAAATGGATAGCATTCTTGAGGTAGCTTTCCACAGGCTGGTTACATGAATGGCAGCCATGGTTTGAATGGTCATCCTGCAATTAGTTGTGACATTTTAGGGGAGATAAACTTAATTTCAGCAATTTGAAGGTTTCTTACTAAACTTAGGTTTGTTATATTATAACTCTTCTATCACAGAGAGGAAATAAATATTCACATGAACTGCTTTTAATGTACACATGTTTAGAGACATATTTTTACTGAGTGCAGAGTTGTTTAAGTGGCTGCCTTTCTGTGAAATCTTGAATTTTCACTATATCATTTACTCTAAGAGTGCAGGGAAAAAAAGAAAAAAAAAGAAAAAAAAAAAAAAAAGATGATGTGTAGATGATGTGAAGATTCAATACCGCTAGCAGTAATATTAAATAAAACAGATCCTAGGAAAAAAAAAAAGTAATCCACATTGCTGGAGCAGAAGGGGTCAAACAATAAAATATCCATCGTCTCCTGTCAAAGTAAATCACACTAACAGGTTGCTATGGTACAGGCATTATGAGATACTTGATAGCAATATTTTTATGATGAGAAACCTATATTATCTAACAATAAAGGCTGTTTGGTGAGAAATGTTTATCTCAGGCTATGAACATGCACCTAGGAGCAGGCAGGTGACATGTATTGCCTAGCATGTGGCTTTAATTTCCTGGGATCAAAGTTAGGCCTGCTTTTTCTTCCCAAAGTCACTGATAAAAACATTGCTTGATAATGCTGTCTGCTTTGATACATAAATTGAGGGAGGATTTATGACTGGTTCCTTCAGGCCTTATGGTAACGTGAAGATGGTTCACACGGCCTCCTGCCAGAGCAGAGCTGCAATAACAGGACAACATTGATAAAACAACTGCACCTCCAACAGTTTACTCTTTCTATAAATTAATTAATCAGTTATTAAAAAAATTTTCTCTCTTCTCCCTAACCTCTTGCATGTGATAGATGCACTCACCAGATTCAAAATAATCAGGACATACAGACTCAACAGCATTTGGACCAACTTCATCCTATGTTTCATTCATGAAGTATGTTTAGGGAAAAGAATGGAAAACTGTTACATTTTTACCTCCTCATCCACCATTAATTCAGCCTTAATAAAGCATGCTCAAGAAAGTAAATAGATTTTTGTGTATGTCATGGTGACGGTACTGGATTGGAAATAACCACAGAATTTCTGACCTTCTGGATTTAGATTCGGTACCTTTGTATTTTGCTTCTGAGTAATTCGAATGTCTCTGACTGACCTTAATTTGCGAGGAGCCCAGCATTTCCTTGCTGTGTAAGGTAGATCTTTGTGATATATTTCCTGCTGTATATGAGCCCCAAAGTTTCCTTTCCTAATAAGTTATTTTGATCATTGCATCTGTTTTATGCCTCTACAAGCATAGCACAATGAAGCTCTGATCTATGTGTCTTTAGGAGACGACCTGCTAGAAACAATTCTTGAATGCCAGTCTTCAGCCCTCTGCTGCCAAATACTAAACTGAGAATATTTTGCAAGAAGACTGATGTGTGTGGAGGAAAAAATAATATCCAGGGAATATATCTGATTAGAAAAGGTGAAATACAACTTTAGACTTGGGACATTTTATTATCTCACCAGTTGTGTTTGGAAATTTAGGAGTATACTGATAGGAAGCAGGCAACAAGTTCACATGTGCAATCAGATTTATAACTGCAAAATTAGTCTCGAGTTTTACTCTGCATTTTTTTTTCCCTTCACATTTTCACATTTTCACCATACATCATATTTTTCACTGTGTTTCTAAAATTTCACAGAAACTTTTGAGAGCTCTATTCTCCCACTCCATGCCTCTTGGAATCTGCACATCTGAGCAGAACCAGAGTTTGCATTGCCAATAGAGCAGACATGGAAATGAAACACTTTTGATTTCTCTCACTCAGAATTTTTTAGCTAGAGTCCATCTGCTCTCCAGTGCCTATTTAGGAATGCACAACACCTTTTCCTTCTTTCGTAGCAGCCAAACTGAACAAGAGTGGGTGGAAATATTAAAATGGCACTTTTGAACTGAGCTGTAAGTTTTTATTTAATGAAAGGGGGGAAAATAGTGCTATGTCTCCTTTTCACATTCTGAGCTGGACCTGAAAAAGAAAAATCTGTTAAAATCATAATGACTAAATATTCAGTAGTCAACAGAATTTTACCTCTGTCATGTCTGATGTCAAAAAGCAGTTATTTGAGTAAATACTGGCTTGTAGTTCATTGTTGGATAAGAAAATTATTTAATGACAATGGTTATTACATGGAAAGCAAAATTCAGCTTAAGGCAGAGGGCATGGTGTGGTCCTACTAAAGATTAGAGAGGCTTTAGAACAGTCCTCTGGAAAATATTACATGATGTTATACTCACAGAAAAACACACATGCAAAATTTGCAACTGTTTTTTAAGAGGCAATCATCAATGTGCTTGAATTTAAAATGAAAACAGCACAAACAAGGGAAATAACACTTTCTATCATATTATTTTCACTATTCTATTCTAGGACAGGATTCAAGCACCTCCCTGAATGCTATAGTGAACATTTTACTTCTCTTACTTGGAATGATATAATTGAAATTACACAAAGAATCTGCTAGGCACATTCATTTGCTGTCATTTTCATTTCAAATGGCAATGGCTGCTGTCATACTCTGCTGCTCTTAAAGGTGTACTTCTATTGTGTACTTCTGCTGCCCTGCTTGTACTTCTCAGAAGATAATGCAAACTCATCAGCCTTCAACATGTGATGTCTGAAGAAGCTTATAAAACTGTATACTGATGTCCTTCATCTGCTGCTCTTAATGTCACAATAGAACTCATACTGATGTAAATAGTTTTTAAGGTACAACTCCTGCAACTTTTACCTACCATCTGAAAATTGGACAATTCAAGTTACCGTGAGCTAGACTTCTAAATATTTGTGCACCCAAAATCATAAATTTTTTTGGTCATGGCTCTTGAATTTTAATGTTGATAGAAAAGTGAGTTAGATAAAAGTATGAAACCTGTAACCACTGTATATGCCATCATTCCAAATAACAATCTTTATTTAGTTGGCTACCTCTGCAATTTCATCTTGAAAATTACATCTGATAAATCGGTAGAGCTTCTCTGTAGGCATCATAACATCTTGCCTGAGGTGAGGAAAAAGTAAATAATGATCACATCAGGAGATTCCTTCCCTGAAAAATGTATTTCCGATATATCCCCATATAGCAATAAATGTTACATCAGAATCCTATTTCTAGAATTTGTATATGAAAACACCAATAAGCCTTCATTTTTTAAAGGATAATAAGGGAGTCTATTGATAAAGGTAATTAATCTCACTACTCAAGTCTTTGATTTGAATATCAAGAATTACATCATTAGGTATTTGTGTGTAGCTAGGATATCTCATTTCTACAGCTGATTTCCACATCTGAAGTAGTCACTCTAATCTGCCCTACCAATAAGGTAGAATAGATATTCTCTACTGGTGTAGTAGGTTGCCCTGTAATGATTATGAATGTGCATTTACCTATGTTGGCTACAGAAGAAGCCCTCCCTGCTTGACTACATCAGATGATAGTCTGCAGTCATAGATGACAAAATCATGGTCATCATAGACATCAACCCTGTTCACAACATCTGGAGCTTCCATATGTACAAAATGGCCCCTGTTCCTCCACAGAGAGCTTAGTGCATAAAACAAAACAGAAAAAAAAAAAAACAACAATAACAACAACAACAACAACTAACCACAAACAATCAAAACACACGCACAAACAAAAACAACAAACAAACAAGCAAAAAGGTGGAAATGTTTCTTACTCTTCCAGTGGACTTCAGATGGAGACCTTACAGCAGTCTGAATAAAGCAAATACTTTGTTTACCAAACACGCAAGCCTTGCTATAGCTGCATTATGTAACATGACAGTGGAACTGTGTGCTCTGAACTGCTCTTTTATTCTATTATAACCATTTCTTTCATATGCTCTTCTGCATCAAATGCAAAGTGACAACACACTGACATGTTAATATTAATGACTGAGAGATAAACAACAAAGTCAGATAATCTGCAGTCTTTGATTATACTTATGGTAAGCCCCCTGAATAGGATGTTTTACATAAATTACTTCTTCTGAAGGCATCACCTTCTCATTCTTCTGTCAGACAGGACATAGTCCAAGTAATTCACAAGTCTCTTGAGCATATGATTCAATGAGTGGTTTTTTTCCTATATATTGATATATTATCACAATGGTGTTACTGAAAGGCTTGACAAAAAACCTCTTAATTCTCAATACAAGTGTCACACTTGACTGCTACTAGAGGCAGCACTGATATTAAAAACAATGTAATGTGTTAGGTCAGAAGTGTAAATATGCTCCTTTGGATTTGATTGCTAAAGATTTCTGTACAGAGGAAGTTACAGCTGCTTTGCTTTGCTGATGTTGCATTTCAAAATGTATCCTTGAATCAGGAGCAGACTACACTTGCTGGAATATGTTACTAAATGTTCCACTATATGAGGTTGTTCAGTCTCTAATATCTCAAAGCCATGGAGTGACGGGCCTTTAAAACTCTACACAATTGAGCAGAAATTCCTGTTGCCTTGGAAATACAGGGAAACTGCTGAAGCTGAAAATATGTCTGATGGTATCAGAGACGGGGTTGGTGTCTATAAAAGAGATTGGAGTAATAAGGTTATTGAACATTTATACCACATGTTCACTTACAGGTGAGGTTTGTCAAGATTGTGGTTATTACTAGCTCCATTTTTCAGAAGAGAATATTGCTCTTCACTTAAGTGAGGCTCCAGAGTGTATACAAGTCACTGCATACAAAAGCTAAGGCTATACATGGAAAAGTGATCCTCTGAAATGCTCAATCAACTGTAATTTCACATATTAATAAATTCAAAAATCCAGTATAACTATATTTAATATCAGTATTTACCAACTCGTGCAAGGATTCATGAATTTTGCATCTGTACCAACCAGATAAGGTTGCCACAAACAATAAAAGACAGGATAGCTTTGAAAAACTCTGCAGAACTAGATCTAACCCTAGAGGCTCACATTTTCTTCTATAGGATGGAAAAATTACTTTCGTATCCTCATTTTGAAGAAATACTCAAAACAGGAACTATTGCTTGTTCCAGGGAAGATGATCATATCTTCTTCAAGGAATTTCATTCAATAAATATACATACACAAAGATTTTTAACAGATTTTCTGTTTCCCATACTAGCATCTTACTCAATAACTTATTGATTTTAGAAGAAAAATAGCTGCCATATCTAAAGCCTAATTTCATAGAGCACTCACAGACGATGTATTTACAAAATGCTGTCGTCACTAAAGATCCCCAGAATTTACAAAAAGTGTGTAAAAGATTAAATTTTTTGTTAAGATTCAGAAATAAAACTACATAAAATATGTTTTGGAAGCATAAATGTTTTGTGAAAAAATTTCCTTTTGCCTTTTCTAACACAGACCTTTCTTCAATAAAAACGACATCTTAGGAAGAAAAAATTTACCAAGTTTCATTAAAAAATGTCAAAATGAAATGCTATGGCATTTCAAAAAAGAAACACTTCATTAAAAGGAGATATAAGTAAAATATTTTTCACTATAAAAATATTCTCTCTTTTTTTGGCCAAAATTACTCCCTGGAGTTGACATTTTTTTTTAGGCAGAAAATGTACTGTTCAAAGAAAAATATGTCCTTCATTTCTGCAAGAACACCTCCTAGGGCATAGACATAGGACCTATGTTTTCTTTTTCTTTTTTTTTTTTTCCAGCTTTCTTCTTGCCAGTGCTAGTGTTTCCCCACTTATCTTTCGGCTTTTGATCTTAGGTTAATCTGATCTTATCTGCCTAACTTTCCCATCTATCAGGAGTGTTGATATTTAGCTCAGAGATAATACAATACTTGGCAGCAATGTGCTTAAAAATGGGTGTAGCATTCCCTCACTTCTCACTTATAGAGTTAGCTTTTTGAGAAATGAATTAAACGAGAAACCATTTCACTGAGTCATCACTTTTCAGAAATATTCAGAATATACAGAAGTTAAAGTTACATGAGACTATAGTGTTAAGAATCTTGTGCACAGTTTCTGCTGTGAGAAGTCAACATTTGAAGTAACTGGATCTCCCAAACCTGCACAATTTCTTTCTTATTCTACTGGCAATCATTTTGGTATCTCCTTTTTTAACAGTTCAGCCTTGGCAATGTTGGACCCAAATATTTTTGTAGAGCTTTTTGTGAAATAAGCCATTCTCCTACTGATTCACTGGGTGTCAGAAAATTCTTTGTGGAGGATGACATTTTGTTTTTCTCAATAGCTAACATATTTTTATTCATTTATTATTCCTGTGAACTTTTGATTCCTTGTCCTCTTGGAATGAGCTGCCACTCACATTGTTAAATGACACTGCAAAACAGACTCGTTCTTTCCTTAGGTGAACTGGTCTGTTTCTCATGCTGCCTGGTGCATTGCAACAATACAGGTTCTTTCTTGTAGATACGTGCCACTTAACTTTCACAAAACTCTTAATTGCCTGGTTTCTCTTAGCAAGAAAATTCATTACTTTCTCCCAGTAAAAGACCGTTGCTGTCTCTCGGGGGAATTATTAGAGAATTTATACTTAGCAACACATCTGAGGATGTTATGGATATGTATTCAACTAGATCACCAGATAATTTCTATTTTCTTAAAAAATAGACTTCATTGGTGGTCAGTTTAATTTTTGAATTACTATTTGTCTTTTCTGACAATTACATGACAATTAATGACATTATTCAGAAAGTAAATATATATGTGATTATGAAATAAATGATCTACACACACTGCTTGCATAATCCAACTTCTCTTCCTGGGTTATGCTAGCAGGCTTTTAAAGAGTGAGCATGTGCAACTGATGTTTTCAGCATTTTGTTTCTATGAAGCAAGCTTTAAAACCTACAGTGTACCAGTATCACTATGTTTGTAATAACAAATGCATTCTACTTTGCAGTCATGTGGCGTAGATGCAGTGCTTACTATACAAGGTCAGCAGTTACATAGCTATAAGCTGGCTAATGGTACCTTTGTGATATAAAATGCTAACAAGATATAAATTAACCTTCATTGTTATATTTATACAATGAGAATGTAAATAGAAGATAAACTAGTGGCAAACAGGATAAAAGAGGGTCCAATACTAAAAAGAGCTGCTGAATTCTTAGTCTATCCCAGCTAGAGTTTGACCTTACTTATTTATCGAAAAGATAGGAAAGTTATCTTCCCTCCTCCGGAAAATATCTTCAGGGAACAGGAAGACATTTCTCCAAGGCATTGTACCATTTATTTTGAGAAAAGTAATAATTTTCTCCAGGCAGTACAGTTATTAGTTAATTGTGCAGCCAGTGAGGGGCAAGGACAGAGAAAAGACAGCTTTTTTCATCATCAATGTTAGTAACAACTCATACTAACACTTGGGCAGTTCTGACCAGAATTGTGGAGACTAACACCCGAGTTTCCTGATTGGGTGCTTCTCTGGGATGTGTCTTTCCAAATGTAAATGTGTGGCCTGAATATTTCAACAACTTTTATAGTAAAATTTGAAGAAAAACTACATTTTTGGAGTATTTTTTATAGAAATCAGGGGATGAGAAGTGGGAAAACATATCTATTTTGCCAAACCAAAGAACTGTTTGACTCAGTCTATACAAGAATGGAGAATGATATTCTGCCTTGTTGTGCTATCATTTTCAGGACCAGCTTATTAGGTTAAATGACTTGAGGATGTTTGGCAAATGCTAAGATTTTGTTGATGTAATTAACCTCAGATACAAATGTCCATTTCTGATTCTAGCCTACTGTAACAAGAGATCTTGACAGAGACCAGCTGATCTGAATTCAGTTTGGCAAAAAACATTGGGAATGAGCAGATACCTGATTCTCTGCAGGAACAGATAAGGGAAGCAGGTATTGCAAACTTTTGAGCTAAAATAGACAATACAGTAAGTTCTTTGTTATACTGCAAGGATTTTGGGTTTGAAATCTCCAGTTGGTAATACCAGGTGTATGTATCTTCCAGCCTTGTTCAGAAGATGCTGGAGATGTGGAGATTATAGCCAACTTGTTCAGGTTGGTTCAATGGAAATTAAATCCCCCGCGGTCAACAAGATGCTCAGGTTTAGAATCTTCTTGCAAAATATTTCTGTTGGCTGCAATAAAATTCTAGTCCCCCTGTAACTATTGTTACTTTTAACACTGACTTTTTACTTTTTGACATTACTTTTAACATAGCATTTGACTAATGCTGTGCATTCCAAAAAGTGTATTTTTAAAGGTTCTGTTACACTACCAGCTTTGATGAGACTGCGCACCTGTTTAAAATTAAGAACAGGCTTCTGTGCTTTGCTGGATTTCAGCTTCAGATTTAGAAAAAGCTTAAAGACTGACAATAATAATAACAATAAAACTGCTATAATTAAGACAGTGACACTAAGATGGTTACCGCTGTGGCTATGCTGAGCGATATATACCGTAACATACAGCACAGTAACAGTAATTACACACTTCACTAGTTTTTATTGTAATGCATGCTATAGTGTAACTTAATTTCCATCTTGTGCATATTAACCCAAGATACATTTGGTAGTGTTTACTACCTGGGTTGTTTTAACAGGAATGAGGATTATGTGTTTAATGTGCATGTAGAATAAAAATAACATTTGCATTACTTATACAGGACCAGGAGTTATAACAAAGCCTTGCGTCTTCTAACCACAGGATGTTTGAATATTAACTTATTAAAGCAGTCTGCTTTGAGATTGTATTCAAGCAAAAATTCTTACTTTACAGACCTACAACTCCGAGTTCCTAAAATATTGCTTTTGTTGTCATATCCCTTCAGGCAAGAGCTCACTATGTTCAAAGTCTAATCAATGTATATAATTGCAAAGCAAACAATGCTGAGCTACAGCATTGTCAAATTAAATCCAATTTCACATACTGAAAGCAGTTAAGTACTCAAGTGCTTCAGCTATTTATGTTATGTGGGGCACCCAAGCAACTTGGCAGTATTTCAGAGAATATCGTTACTGTAGCCCCCTTTTTCAATCCGTGGGGTTTATAATTCAGCTGTTCTAGTTTGGTTTGGGCTAAGCAAAGGTGGTATACAAACACTTCAGCCAGATACTGTAATTTCTCCCTCCCTTTTACCTTGCAAAATTAAAATGCTGTAGATTGGGATGTTTTTGGACAGCTTTTCCTCACGGAGTAAGAATAAATCCATCTTGCCAGTTAGGGAGGTTTCATTTGTACCTACCAAATGAAACATTACATTAATATTTCAAACTAGTCAGTAGCCCTAACTAATAGTTGGTGCGAAGAATTAGGATACTAAAACTGTGCAAACCAATGTACTTGCTGATACAAATGGCTGTAGAAATGGCATTTCCAGATAGGTTTTACTCACTGACAGCCATAGAAAGTAATCATCTATTTTATTTCCTCTGTCTCCTCTGTTTCCACATTACCTAGCTTTTATTATTATTATTATTAATCAGAATTCGACTACATACTTGTGTCAGATATTTGTATCCCCATATATTTTCTCAAATCTTATCCCATTTGGGTGTGCAGACCACAGAGTATGAAACAGGTGTTCCCAATCAAGAACATGATATTTTCAATGTGCCTCTTGATGACTAAATTTTGACTTTTTCCAGGACTGATCATCAATGATTTTCTCCCTCTTCAGTGTCTGAGGAGACTGCCTTTCCCCATTAAAAAAACAAACAAACAAACAAAAACAAAAACTGACAGGTAACAAGGCCCTTAACATTTTGTCACCAACACTATCTTTAAGATCAGAAGCAACCATTAAGTCTCCTAGACCTATCACTAATTATATAAATTCTGTCTATACATACTTTAACTTTCAAGAAAACCACTAAGAAGGGCAGCTCTCTATCTCTTTTGACTCCTTTTCCAGAATACCCCTTTCTGGCAGCCATTAGCTGTTACATTCATGTGTACTTTTTGTTTATTTACATTTGAACACCTTCTGATTTGTTCATTGTAACTAGTGGGTTAGTTGCAATAAACACATTTACATGTAGCTGTGTCACATGTCACCTGGAACTAATGCTCTCATATAGATAGTTTATTTGATAATAAATCCCTTTCACCTGTATTTACACAGACTCAGAAGGTCGGTGTTTTTTCTTTTTGCTTATCAATAAAAACTTCATTTTCTAAACCAATTGCCACTTTCCTCATTTCTTTCAGGTTTATATGAGGGCTCAGTCTGCTGCTTCCTCTCATACTGAGATGACTGAGCGCAGCAGTAATACTACTGACACCACTGGAATCATGGGATAAGGAGAGAATTGTTCACTTTAGTTGTGATTCCACATTTAGTTTCTTACAATTATTTATGTTTAAATGAGAAACAGGCTGATATAAATTAATTAATCCATAACCATTTAGGTTTTTAATTTTCAATACTACAAGAGCTAACACTGAAATGACTAAGTTCTTAAAGGGTCATAGTAGATTATGTATTCCTGCATACCTATTAACAGTTTAAAGCAAAATTTTTATTTGTGATTTATGCTACTAAACTCAATGATAATTTTTCTATTTTTTTCTTTCTTCTTCCTGCCTATAAAGCTGGTAGTGAACCAGCTGCATTTGTCCCAGTATTTTTAAAGAAATATGTTTTAGCTTTATTTTGCACTTTGTAATAACTTTTTTTTTTTTTTTTTTCTACATAAACACAATGTCTTTTGTGTGCAGTAGGTGGTCTCAGAGCTGACTGATCTATCTGTGGGGCTGAGAGCAACATAGTCTCTGTGAAGCAGAACTAATTAACACAGATATAAGATTGTGCTAAGGATTTGGAGACCACAATGGCCACCTGTGCCATGTTAGTCCCTTGTGTTCAGGGGAACTCTAACATGGAGCAGTGCTGCAGCAAGTAAGCATATGAATTCTGCTGAATTGGGCTAATAGTACTTACAGAACAAAAAAGATATTTTATTTTACGGCATTCATCTCATTAAGTGGCCTAGGAGTAGAAAAATAGCGCTGGGGCAGCACGCAGATGATAAGGTCTCTGATCATGTCTGGGCTTCAAGTTAAGCTACTTGAGCAGCCTGAGGAAAACTATTTGGAAGTGACATGGGTGAGAAAGGAAGATACTTGGGAAGTAAAAGAGATGGCCAAAAAGGATGAATTGGGTGTGTGAAGCATGTATATGGTACGGACTAAAATCAGTGCTGGACAGCCCTGGGCTACATTAGTCCAGGACAATAAATCATACCTATTGTTCTGATCCACAGCACAGAGGTTAAGTCTGCTTCATTGGCTAGAACTAGGAGAGGGAATGTTTTTCCTGGCTGACTAGAGAACACTGAACATAGATCTTATTTCACAGAACTGCCTGCTCATTCACATACATAAAAATATATATATATATATAGTGTCGATTGGACAGAGTTGTAGTTGACTTATACCACTGGCAAATCTCATTTTTATGTTTTCAAATGCTAGGGATGTATTCCACCTGACATACAGATATCTGCAATTTCAAAATCACCTCTGCTCTTGTTTTCTCTCTTGTATTTGATACCTTGTTTATTCTCAGTATGACTTATTTTCCCTGTGTAGTCAGTCTGTTTCTGTACTCTTTCTTTATGCTCTCTTGCATTCTAGCCCAGCTTCTCCTGTGAAATTAACTAATCATATATATATATATATTTTTTTTTTTTTTTTTTTTCTAGGGGTAAGGGCTTGTTCTCTGAGACTGCAATGTTGTAATTAAAGAAAGCTTATAATGCTGGTGTCAATCACGCTGCTCTCAAATGGGATAGCAATGACCTCAGTTATGTTCCATTATACAACACCTTCCTGACTGTGATCAGGAAAGTAGTACTTTAGGGACATGAATCTGACCCAACCTGTAACTAAGGGTTTAAGTGATGCTCAGCTTCAGCTCTTGACCCCTTCTCATCTGCACTTTGCAAGATAATAACCATGTATAAAGAATGTATGAAAGACTTGATTTTCTATTTTTATCCAAAACAGTCTGTACTAAAAATGTCAGAATACAGAAATCACTTTATTTTGGGTCTTGTTTGCTATCATTAAATAGATATGTTTAAAAATCTTAGTAAAGAAAAGTTTTGTTTTGGCTTGTGTTTTATTGCTGTTGTTACTTTTGCTTGTTTGTTTCTTTGTTTGTTTTCTGCATTTGACTTTATACATCTCTTAGAAAAGCAAAATAACATAATTCATTATGAAACCTTCGCCAAATTTTCAGTTGTTATTCAGTGTGCAGTAGTTCCAGACAACTCCTGGTAAAGTTCAGACCACAGCACATCATGGAGCATGGCCTAAGTTCATCACATTTACCTTGAATCATAAAGTAAGCTTGTTATTACAGTTATTACACACAGAAAAGCCTTTGACTGAGAACTGAGTATATAAACCAAAGTGATCAACATGTTTTTCCTCATATTCAATGTACTGTTTTTGTAATAGAATGAATTGCTCTTTCTTTGATAGGTTCATTCTTCTTAAAGATAAGAGATGAAGATTAGGTAACTATTATGCACATGATATCTAAATCTTACATGTTTGCTGTTAACTAAGGTAATTTCTCATGTTCAGCTATATAGTGTAACAAGAACTTACTTAAGCCTTGATGGATTAAGTCTAATATGATGAAAATTCATAGATTCTTTTGCATTACCATTCATTTGTCCTTTGGAAAAAAATTGGGTATGTATGTAAAGTAATAGTTCAGGTCCAGAGAATATTCACCTTTCTTCAAATATTTCAGAGGTAGTATATTTAGGTCTGTTTGTCATAGCATGACACTTTCTATTAGAAGATATTTGCACATAACTTTATCAAAATCTAAAATTTTAGGCAGAAATTTCCTGCTCTAGATGATTCTTTATCTCATTCATTATTCTGATTCCTTTATCTAATTCATTTTGAATAATGTCTGTCAGACCGATCGAGATGAGTCTAAAAATGATGCCATAGGTAAACTTATTGTTCTAATCATACTGAAAAAGACACAGTATTTGAGAAATCTTACTGCTTCCATACTTGGGAAAAGCAGCATGTAGATGTGTCTTTGCCTGGTAAAAATGCCACTGCTGGCAACACTCTTACTGTGACAAAGGAACAAAAGAACAAAAGAGAGAAGAAAAACAAAAAGAAAATAATAATAATAATAATAATAATAAAAGAGACAGAATTAAAAGACAGAAAGGAAAGAAAACAAAGAAAGAAGGGAGGGGAAAAATAAGGATAGAAGAGAAGAAAGAAGGAAAGAAAGAGAGAAAGAAATTGATTTAAAAAAAAAAAAAAAGATAAAATGAATTTACCTGCAGTGAAGGATTCTATCTGGAAGGTGTCACTAGGTGCTCTGGTGCTTACATACGAGGCATTTTTCTTTCCATCTGTCTTTCCATAGGGGTTGCTTATTATTCCTTTGTAGTTGCTTATTACTCCTATGTTTTAATCTGTTTACCATTACACTACTCTTAAAGATTTGCAGATTTCTGGCAATTTCATACTCTATTTCATGTGCTTTGTCCAAAGACGGAAAATAAATAGTATTCCCAGGTCCCTAAATCTCAAGCAGATTAATTTGGCTGGCAGACCAGGAACTGCAGTTTTCCATTTACCACACATGCCAAAGCAGCCGGTATAATTACTGCAGAGATGAAATCCCCATGGGAGGATCCATCTCTGCCTGTGCTCTAACTCTAACTACATTTAGGCTCTAGGTAATGGAGCATGGAGGTTCAACCTGGGAATTCTAGATTTCATCCACTAAAACTGAGTGGCATGAGCGGGACTGGCCTTTCATACAACTTGGATATTAAATTGGATATGGGCAGGACATAGATTGGGCACTAGTCATCGGAAGTTAACTTTTCAATTCCTAATGTTATGCTGAAAATCTTTCTGACAGGAGAAGAAAGAGTTGATATTCAGGACTTTATTAGTAGTGTAATTTAAATCTTAAAAGTCTAATCAAATAATTATTAGTTCTAACCTAATTATGACCAAAAAAGAAAAAGGGAAAAAAACCCCACTACAATACCATTACAGAAAAAGCCTCAATAATAAGAAGACAGTTACAATTCTAATTCAGACACTAGCTGGCATTTAGCCCTTTTGTCCATTTTTAAAACTACCTCTCTGCTGATACTCTGAGTCCTAAGGTCCACAGCTTCAGCCAGGGAGAGGAGGATGACAAGCTGTCAGCACACACAGTCCTTTCCATGGAGGAGTAGGATGTTGATGGTTTCTTACTCCTCACTCTGGGATTCAGTGGCTGTCATTTTCTATATATTTGCAAACATAAGTCTGATCTCAACATACATTATGCATTTTATATGTTAGATACGTTTTCTTTATTCTTCTAAACACTATTAGAGTTGTTTAGCTCTCAGATCTGTATTTCTGTTTCTCACAGCTTGTATTATTTCCAAAGTGATAGCATCTCCAGCCTAAATCAGTATCACAGTTGTTACCAAGTGGAGCCTTCTCTCTTCTGGGCTGAACAGCCCCAGCTCACTTAGCCTGTCCTCACAGTGGAGGTGTTCGATCTCTTGTATCATTTTTGTGGCCATCTTTTTGATGCACTCCAACAGGTCTATGTCTGTCCTCTATTGAGGACTCCACATCTGGATGCAGGTGAGATCTCACTAGCACAGAGCAGAGGGCAGGATCACCTCCCTCACCCTGCTGGACGTACTTCTATTGATGCAGGCCAGGTCGACTCTAGTTATGGTGCAGCTGTGATATGGGACTCCTTGAAAATCTTAAATCTGTTCTACACAACAACCACTGCTTGAAAAGATTGCTTGTGAACATCTATTTTTCTGAATTGTATAAATTTCTTACCAGCCATATTTATCATGTAATTTGATCTTCTATCAGTTCAGTTCTCTCTAAACACGAGGCAGTTGTATGTAGAGACATGATTTTCTAAGGGAAGAGATATGAAATATTTTTCCTTTTGAAAAATCACATAAAGATGAGGCCTAAGCTGCTTAATTCAGATAGCTAACTTAAGTTGATTGGATTTTCTTTTAGAAGTCTTTAAAGACATCTATCCTCTCCATTAACTACATATGAAATAATGGTATTTGCTTTAGAAGAAAAGGCTCATTAGTCATTTGTATTAGGAATACTGAACACCATTCACAAACTTGTCTACTTGAGCATATAATGATATTGGACATCAATGCAAGGAAATAAAGTCTAGCTTAAATCCTATTAAAACGCTAGTTCAACTCATATGCTAAATATTTTTGGTAAATAATAATTACTTAGGTGATGAAAATAAACACATTTAAGAAATTTGCTGATGACAAAGTGAGAACAGTTTAAGCTGTGTGGAACACATGATTAACATTTAAAATAATTAATGAAAGAATTGGTTCAAACTCAACAAAGTAACATTCAACAAAAAGCTGATGTGTAATATGCTTAGGAAGGAAAAATCAGTTATGCATACAAAATAGAGTAACTGACTGGGCAATATAACCATAAAAAAAAACATCTGACAGCTAGAAGTGTATGAATAGACCAGTAGTAAGATGATGCAGAAAGGGCAAATGTTTTTCTGTAATATAGTAACAGTAATGTTGATGGCAAGACAACCAGGTAATTAGTGCTCACTATCTAGTGCTAAGGGAGGCTGTACCTAGAGTACTATGCCCATTTCAAGAAGATGAAGATAAATTGGAGAGAATCCAAACGAGACTGCAGAAATGATTAGAGGCTGGAAAACATCTTCTCTGAGGAAAAGTTCTAAATAATTAGATTTGCTTATTCTTGAAGAAAGAGAATGAAGGCATGAGAAAGAAAAGGGGGTAGTGTGAGAGATGTGAGAATTGCCTTTAACTATGAAAAGGCTGCAGAGATCAATTGTTCTTCAAGTCTACAGAGTTTGTAATACAAATAATAATAATTATTATTATTTATTTAATCAGTGTGGAAGTCAGGAAATGTTTAGATATTAGGAAACATTTGTAGGAATAATTTTGTAAATTTTTTTCTCTATTTTTTTTAATTTCCCCACCATTTCCCCCCCCCCCCCAAAAACAACAACAACAACAACAACAACAAAAACAGACAAAAAACAAACAAACAAACAAAAACAACAAAACCACCAAAAACCAAAATTGAGTTTCTTCAGGAAAGATCTTTTCGGAGAAGTTCGTTTCTGTCTGTCCTGATATTTCTCCTGAAAATGTGGTGACAACTTCAAAAACTTGAATAAATGACATGCATGAGGTATAAATCACAGAATCACAGAATGGTATAGGTTGGAAGAGACCTCTCTAGGCAATCTGCTCAAGGGCATTTTCACTTGTGCAGTGAAAAATTGTTTCCTGATGTTCAGAAGAAGCATACTCTGTTTTAGCTTGTTCCCATTGCCTGACTTCTGTCTCCTTCCTTCCTATTTGAGGAAGTATTGACAAGCATTGAAAAGATCCCTCTGAGCCTTCTTTTCTCCAGGCTAATCAGTTTAATCTCCCTCACCTTCTCCTCACAGGAGAGATGCATAGGTCTCTTCAACTTTGTGGCCCCACTCTGGACTCCCTCCAGTATGAAAATGTCCTCAAGACCTTTGATAAATGGACCGATATCACACTCTCATCTCTAAACTGAAAAGACACAGACTTTAAGAGTGGACAATTTGATGAATAAGGAATTGATTGGGTGGTCATAGCCAGAGTGTTTTGATCACTGGATTTGTGTCCAGGTGGAGGCTGGTGACAAGTGGTATCGCGTAAGGGTCCATCTTGGGACTGGTGCTGTTCAACATCTTCATTGGTGGCATAGACAGTGGGATAGCATGCATGCTCAGCAAGGCAGCTGATACAACAGAAGGAAGGAATGTGATGCAGAGGGTCCTGGATAAGCTTGAGAAATGAACTCATGAATAATGAACCCAGAATTGGCCTCAGAGGTTCACCACTAGTTTCTGGTGACATAGAAATGACACTGGTGTCATCGAGGAGACACTAAATCAAATGTCTATGAAGTTAAACAATTTCCTATTTCGAAATTATTTGAGGAAATGTGTCAGAACCTTCAACAAAAATTCCTGATGGAAATGTATTTGATTAAGATCCAGCTTGTTTATGGAACCAAAAAAATATGAACTTCTTCATCTGTACTGAATGGAAATCTTTATGGTTTTGGATGGAAGTGCGATCGTGTAAGAGTATAGAAACAGTGTTGGGAGATGGGGAGTCCCACACCCTAAAGGAAAAGTCTTAGCTCATTTGTGGTTGTAAGGACATTTACATCTCTGATTTTCTTCTAATGTTGAAAGCAAAGGGAAAGCCGTACTTGAACTGACAGACTTAAAATTAGAGCTCCTAGAAACAATATATTTTAGTTAATTTAAATGAGGTATTTGTTTCATTTAGAAGAATTTCCAGAATTTATCCGTAAAGAGAATGGATTGAAAAGGGGGAGTCAAAAATGAGCGTGTGAATAGCTTTGTTGCAGCAAATATTATTACTTTAATGCTCAAATTTAAGTCTACACTGAAATGTTATGACTAATCAGACTAGACTGCTCTTCTACATCACTGAGTTTGTTAAATACTTCTAGTTTTAGAAAGTACGAATGTGTATGTTTAACTCTACCCATTCAGCATGTGTTTAGACAATGGATTGTTCACTAGATGATATTCCTGTTTGACTTTAGGAGTGCACTGAAATCCTGACTCTGCTCTCACATGTCCTCTGATGCTCTAAGACAGGTCAAAGCCAATGTTTCCTTCAGTGGTGAGCATTCAGTTATGCCTGTCTGGCTTTGTACCGTTTACTACCTCAATATGAAGATGTATCTACCCATTTTTTGTTTGACTAATGCTGTTACAAGACAGCAAAAAAATGTGCTTTAGGTGGTAGATTTTTTTTCCAAAATGTACCCGAAGTAGAGTTTTAAAACTGATTACTTAAGGACAAAAATACATGATCCTTCTCAACTCTATCCTCCATTTTTTGTATGATTTCTTTTGTTGGAACTCTAAGAGCATCAATGGGCTTTACTGGTCCCAACCACCTCCACCTGGAGCCTCCCCAGCTGGGATACTCAGCCCTTTGGGATACCCTCTCCAGTACCCATAGATTTAGGAGCTCTGTTTTTGCTTACCTTCTGTCTCAGAGCCTGGAACTTGACACTGTGTTCCAGGTGTGACCTCAACAGTGCAGAGCAGAGGAAGAGAATCACCTCCCTTGACCTGCTGGCAACACTTTCTAATGCACCCCAGGATAACATTGGCCTTCTTGGCCATAGGGACACACTGCTCACTTGTGGCCAACCTGTTACCATCAGGACACTTTGGTCCTTCTCCTCAGAGCTGCTCTCAAGCAGGGCAGCTCATAGCCTGTTGTCAGCTAGAAAGTTCTATGTAGTAGGAGAACAGAGTAGTGTTTGATTTCCCCCAGGCTATTCAGAACACTCTCTAACCTGTTCCTTAGCTAGGGCAGGATGGATTGTGAGTCCACTGTATTTTGGTGGGCCTTGAGGAGTAATACCTCTATTAGCAAGCACCTAATGATCACACATAATGAGATATTCAGTAGGTCAAGAAGTCATGCAGACTTACACAAAAAGCAGCTTGCAGGACCACCTGCACTTTTACTGAATTGTAAATCGTCAGTGGTTCTACCAATATTCAACTGCAAATCCTCAGTTCTGCTACCAGGCTTCTAAGTAGTCACACATATTTTTCTTGTAAAATGATTGTTGGCTTAGCTAACTGGGAATTTCTTGGGATTAGGAGTATAAATATCCCAGCACAGCTGAAGAGCATGCTTGTTACGTCTTTCTGCAAGTAAATTATTTGCAGAACAGGCACTGACTTGATAGTTAGTGATACCAAAGAAGGTCTTTAACAACATTCATGTCTGTTTAAACTTTCTTCCATACAGTATCTAAAATTTATTGATTTATTCAGCATAGTAAATAAGTTCTCTACCCATGGACTGAAGAGTACACTTATGGAACAAGGCTATAAGGGTGCCCTTTTATTCCTTTTTGAATAGCCTTTTTATCTTCCTCAGAGCTTTAATAATGTATATGCAATAAAAACCCTGTATACATTTTTGCTTTCTACATGCTGTATTGTTCAGGTAAAGGACAAAGTGTTTCACCTAAAATGATTCAGACTGCTATCACCATATGTAAACTGCATCATGCATTCCTCCTTATCCACACGCTCTTGCTGAAATATCTCTTTTGGTGCCCCAGGAGAACAGACCCTTCCTTGACAATCAGCTCAAAATTTGTGTTTTTTTCTAAAAGCGGAATATATGTATTACATTGAAGGAGCTTAGAACTGAAGGAGAGAAGTAGCTTAGAATTTGGTGTAAAAAAGGAAATTAGAAACATAAAATCATTTAATTGATCGGTCATTTTAAACATTCTCTTTGAGAAGTAGATGTAATAACAGATAAGAGCTCTTTAACAACCTGCTTTACTTTCTGCGTTTACTTTTAAAAAAAGTAAGTCAATTTTTCTCTATCTAGTGATGTTGTTATTTCTGGTTTTCATGATGTACAATCTGAGAAATAAGTATCTAGGTTTATATTTTTATATTGCTACCTTTGTATTGCGAAAATGTGATATAGATAACTATGTCTGAGTCAGTTTATACTGTGTATGGTCAATGGAGAGACAAGTATTTTTAGGGTACAATTCATTTCATCAAATGCAGATATCTGCTTTAGGGCGAAATGACTTTTACTTTGGCAGTACTTAATTACCTCAATTGATTATAAGAGGAAGTTGGTGTGACTAATTCAGATACGGATATTGATATTTGGTCAAGGAAGCCACACTTAGCATTCGAGAGGGACAGAAAAGCATTTTTCTATAGCAGAAGAACTGTGAGATCTCAATGTTTTTTTTATTATTTTTTCTTTGCTAAAATAATAAAAAATAAATCAATATTCCATAAAATGTACATATTTTAGGGAAAAACTACAATAACCCAAGTGATATGTTGTCAAAATGGACAAAAAGGCTGAGAATATTCTGAGTGATCTCAATGGAAGAAACATCATTTTCATTGAAGAGCAGGGAGATTAGGTAAACTTGATGAGAAACCAGAAGCAAGATGATATTTTCAACAAGATACACAGAGACATGCACGGACAAACCTAGAAGTTTTAGAACAGGCTCTTGACAAAACAATTAGAATTTGCACAGCAAAATGATTTAATGGTAACTCCAGGGAGGACACACTCTATCCATGCTGATGTTCTGCAAGGGAATGCAAAATACTTCAGGAAAAGGAAAAAAAGAATGGAAAGCAGAAAATCTTAGAGACCAAGGTCCAAATCCACACTAAATTGTATATGGAGATGCAAATTACTTCAGATTTTGAAAAGATGCAAGAAGTGCAGTAGATTACACTGCTTTGTTCGAGTTTGCAAATGCAGGCACAGTTTTCACAGCGTGGTCAAAGTGAATGCCAGCCACATCATTAGTTCAGATGTTTCTTCTTTCAAAGGAGTGATATACAGAACTGCAGCAGAAAGTGGCTTATCTAATAATGAAAAATAAATGCATCTTTTATGAATTCTTAATTGGACACTCAGCACAGTTATATACACGGTGGAGCAAGGAGGGGAGAGCTTTCTTCTGAGCAGTTGTTGTCCAGTCCCATGTTTGCAAAAAAGAAGTGCTATTCTAGGAACTATTTAGGGAGGGCAATCACTCTTTCCCCCTTCCATATCATCAGTACACTTCTGGATACATAAGCAGAGCCAAAACACTTGGAAACAGTGCTTTGGAACTGAGCAAAAAGCTACATATTTAATGATTAAAACTTTGCACTTAGGGAACTTATCCCCCAAAGGGAATATGTAAGCTAAATATATGGGTAAGTAATGAATTGGAAAACGTATAAGTTCCACTTATACCATGTGTGTAAATGCATGTGTGTGTGTGTGTTCATTTTCAAGTGAAAACAAGTTAAATCTCTGGTCTCATCAGGGAATGAACTGACTGGGAAATCAAGGGATCAAAGCAATTGAGGATGAGTTAATTTCTGGGAAATAAGAAATTCTCAGCAGTATCAGAAATAAAACTGGCAGAACTTAAATGTCCTGGAGGTAATGAGTTTAAAAGTTGTTGACATGTACTTACTAGTAAAAACAAACAAACAAAAAAAGCCAACAAACCTATACCTCAGTACACCAACATGAATTCATAGAGTCCATGTTAATGTTCAGAGGTATTGTCTCTCTCCTACTCTATAACCTGTAACTCCTCAAATCCAAATTCACCTATTACAAAAGTAATCTGCAAGCAGACATATTGGCTGTGAGTATTAATCTCTTAGAGAGCTCCTGAATGTCCTCCTCAACTGGCAAGTGGGAAGAATGTTCTTCACAGCATAGACTGGCCTGGGTTGAAAAGGACCACAGTGATGGTCTATTTTCAACCCCAATCATCTAGTTCATCAGGCACTGTAAGAACAGGACAATGGACACCCTAGTTTCCTTACAACTATTATGATTTTTGCTCTTTCAGAAGATAGGGTGTACAAGTTTTGAGCTCAAGTGTGATTTTGGGGTCTGTCTCGCTCCAATTAATAGGAGTGAGAGGAGATTCTTTTAATATACCCGATGTGAGATTAAGAATCAACGGTTCAAATGTTGGTCCAACCAGTTTATTACAAATCCTAGACTTTTAGGGAGATGGGGAAGGGGAAACAGGTGATGGAAAAGTTAAGAAGAAAAGCAAGAATTGTGGTAAGCAGGGATTGTCACCAACTCGATGCAGCAGTGTCCCGTTATCAGTTGGTCCAGGGTCCAAGCAGGCAACAAAGAGCAGTGGGATAGTGCCAAGCAGTACGGGTGGTGGCGGTGGAAGCAGCAGCATCTCATGCAGCAAGGCCGGGAGAGTCCGTAGACAGTAGGGCAGCAAAGCAGCAACAAGGAATCTGAAGGCAGTAAACCCTCTCTATCTCTCTCTCTTGCCTTCTCCCTCGCACCTTCATGATTTTTCCTGCACCCTTTTATCCTGTTTTTTTTCTGCCTACGTGACATTCCGGGAGGCTTGGGTAAGGGTCATGTGTGCAGTTGCTAGTGTGCAAAGGAGGTACAAAGACATTGAAGAAACCGGTGGGCAAGACATACAAAGAATGGCTGAAGTCCCTTGGTTTGTCCAGCCCAGAGCAGAGCAGGCTGAGCAGAGGCCCCGCCCCCTCTTGAGATGGCTCTCTTCCTTGAGATGGTGAGTTTAGACAAAAGGTTTCCTCCTGGCCATCAAGGTGCTTATCCTTCTCTTGATAAGCACTGATCATCAAGGTGTGGTTCATCTTTCTCAAGAGAAGTCCAGACAAAAGACGTCATCAAGGTGCTCATCTTTCTTTCACTGCCTCCAGTTAGCAAAATCTTTAGAGAAAGGGATTGCTCAATCCCTGGCCAGGACTGGCATGGAATAGTCCACCTTCAGCAAGTTTTTGAGACAAAGGCACGACAACATGGCCTCTTACAGAGTCCTGTATGTATGTACTTCATAGCAGCGTACCTGCTATGAAACTTTCTTTCAGTTCACAGCATAAGGTTGTTTCCAGTTTCTGTACAGTGTTGTTTTAATTGTATTGTGATGAGTTTAATGAGGAAAAGTGCTTTTTGCTGGGATGGGGTGGCTGTATAAATTATGTTTTGAAGAAGAAAAACATGACTAATGTCTCTAAGGTCTCTGGAATGACTGTGATACTCTTCTGGTGTAAAACAACCAAGACTGTAAATCCTTGTGAAACAGAAATAATGCACCCAGGAGCAAAATGAAAGAAAAAAAAAAAAAAAAAAAATACAATGACACTGTAAGAGTTAGTGTTTGGGCATTACAATGGCAGACAAAATTCAATAAATATAAATTTAATATCATGCACATGGGAAAACTAATTTAATCTTTACATATGCAATGAAGGGATCTGAGATGATCGTTGCCACTCAGGAGTTAGATCTTGGTACTATAGCAGATTTTGCTATGAAAATGTCAGCTCCACTCTTCTAAGTGACAAAAACACAGTTGGAATATTGTGTATTATCAAGATTAAAATAGATAACAAAATAGAGAATGTATGATGACATATGAAATACTTTCTAATGACAAAAATCAATGTCATTAATGTAAGATCATGCTGTGTCACTGTATAGATCCTGCTGGTAGTCTGGTTTGCTGTTACCACAATTATATAGCAAGAATATAGCAAGTTTGTGGAATGACAACAAAGCTTCTAAAAAGCATGGAGTATCTGTGTAAGCAAGCTGACTAATTTTGGTCTTCTGCCTGAGAAAGAGTTGTAGGTTCTGAGAGAAACCCGGGATGAAAAACAGAATGATGAGTCTGATGAGAAACAGAAAATCAGTTACTGAAAAAAAACTTGGGGGGTCTGGACAATAAACCAAGATGGCAAGTTGCAGATTCTAGGTGGTCTTTAAGCAAATGCGGAGAGATAGTGGGAATTCCAGTGGCGATATGCTGAAAGTTAATGTTAATTGTTAATAAAATATAATAATCAATAAAGTTAATTGAGGGCACAGTTGGAGTACATTTAGTTCTGGTCACTACAGAAAAAAACAGTTGAAGGATAGGTGGGCTTTGGTCTGACCCAACATGGGTGCTCTGTGGATTAATTTCGGCAGGTAGACGACAGGTTCAGTTCACTATCGTGCAATGAAAAGTAATAGGGATGAGATTCACCCATTATACTGTGTGGATGTCACCATCTGAACTATTTGTTTAGACTCTGTTATAGACAGTGCAGAACTAGTCAATACAGCAAATGGAGTTTATGTTGTGATTCATCAGGTCAAAAATCATTGCCTGTTTTAAAAGAAGTTGTGTTCCAAATTCAATGGATTGACAAGTTTTGACCTGAAAGAAGCTGAGTGATATGTTCAGAGAAATTTATATTGTAGATGACTCAGCCAGTCAGTTGAACCCTGAAGCATCCTAGACTGGCAAACCACAAAGAAATGCATGCCTAACACAGCTATGACAACGTGGTAACATGACTATGTAAAGATGTTCAAATATAGAGCATGCAATTTTGCTCAAGGAAACAAAAAAACATAATTACACAGATGCCTGCCTTGTCTTACAGACATCTAAAACTTTGACAGTGGGAATAAAATCTAGTTCTTCTTAACATTCTCAAAGCACAAGATTTTAGCACATACTTGTTACTATGGTATGAGATAACTTGATTACCTACAGTTAGGGATGCTTGCAGTGCAAGAAAGGAGGAGTAATAACAAAAAAAAATCCAATATATTTGAATAAAGAATGGAGTTTCGGCTTTGTTATGCCAGTATAAGGTTAGAGTTGATGAAATGCCCTTACTATGTTACAAAAAGAAAGGGCCTGGTGATTCTTTTGCATCCTGTAATTCAGGAATATAAAGAATAAGTTGCAGACATCAGAAACCAGTGTGAAATTCCATTATTAAGGACCTTTTTTTCAGAAGATGAATGGATGATGCTTTTGCCAAGGCTTACATTGCACATGGATGATCAGACTGAACGGAGACATTCAAGCAGCTAGTTTTCATCCTCTCCAGCTCCTGAATCTACTAAGAAACGTATTCTCCTGGAATGTTTCTTGGAAATCTAGCAAGCAAAGTTCACATAAACATGGACAAGCAGACAAACATAATACAACATATATGAAGTATCAATTGAAGTACAAAACATCTCCAAATAATATAAAGTGTTATTTGGAAAAATGAAAGTGGAACAGAATGGTAATACTAGCTTAGATTATAGTAAATTTAGGATACAAAAAAGGTAAAGTTTCCAAAACTGAAATCATGGATTTTTTTAATTCGTAATTCCTGCTTCCTTGAAAAGTCTCCAAATGAGTGATATTGAATTTGATTCATTTGCATGGGAGAAGAAAAGTTATATTGCAAATTATATTTGTTTACTTGATAGCTAAGTATAACTTAGCTTTATCACTTCAGATCTTAAAAACAAAAACAAAAAAAACCACAAAAAAACAAAAAACAAACTGCTTTCAAATATTTTGTGAGTGTTCAGATTAAGGGCTTTTGCTCAGAACAATTCATAGAATCAAAGAATCATAGAATCACAAGGTTGGAAAGGACCTACAAGATCATCTGGTCCAACCTGTCCTCCCATTACCATTGCTACTACAAGCCACTAAACCATATCTCGTATCTCCTCATCCAGACGCCTCTTGAACACTGCCAGGGACAGCAACTCCACCACCTCCCTGGGCAGCCATTCCAGTGCCTGACCACTCTCTTGAGAGAAAAAGTTTTTCCTTATGTCTAATCTAAACCTCCTCTGGTACAACTTGTGGCCATATAATTAGAATATTCCAAGTTGGAAGGGACCGAAGAGGATCATCAAATCCAACTCCTGACTACACACAGGACCACTCAATATTCAAACCTTATGTCTGAGAGCGCTGTCCAGATGCTTCTTGAATGGCAAGCTCGCTGTTATGACCACTACCCTGGGGAGCCTATTCTATGCTCACCATTCAGTGGTGAAGAACCTTTCCCTAACTCCCACCTGAACCTCCACTGACACATCTCCATGCTGTTCCCTCAGGTCCACAGACGCATCTCCTGCTGCCACAGAGCAGAGCTCAGTGCTGCCCCTCCACTCCCTGTGAGGAGTTGCAGCTGCTGTGAAGCCTCTGCTCAGCCTGCTCTGCTCTGGGCTGGACAAACCAAGGGACTTCAGCCATTCTTTGTATGTCTTGCCCACCGGTTTCTTCAATGTCTTTGTACCTCTTTTGCACACTAGCAACTGCACACAGTACTCAAAGTGAGGCCATAACAGTGCAGAGCAGAAAGGGACAATCCCTTCCTTTGCTGAGCTGGTAGCTTGGTGCACCCCAGGGTACAGCTGGACTTCCTGGCTGCATGGGCACTGTTGGCTCATGGTCAACTTGCTGTGGACCAAGTCATCATAGAATCATAGACTCATAAAATGGTTTGGGTTGGAAGGGACCTTTAAGATCATATAGTTCCAACCCCCTGCTATAGGCAGGGACACCTCCCTCTAGACCAGGTTGCTCAAAGCCTCATCCAGCCTGGTCTTGAGTGCTTCCAGGGAGGGGGCATTCACAACCTGACTGGGCTACCTGTTCCAGTATCTCACCACCCTCACAGTAAAGAATTTCTTCTGGATATCTAGTCTAAATCTACCCTCTTCCAGTTTAAAGCCTTTTCCCCTTGTCCTGTTCCTACGTGCCCTTCTAAAAATAATCTCCCCAGCTGTCCTTTAGGCCCCCTTCAGGTACCAGAAGGCTGCTGTTAGGTCTCCTTGGAGACTTCTCTTCTGCAGGTTGAAGAGCCCCAGCTTTCTCAGCCTGTCCTTGTAGGGGAGTTGGTACAGCTCTCTGATCATCGTCATCATGGCCCTCCTCTGGACCTGCTTCAACAGCTTGATGTCCTTGTGTTGGGGTCCCCAGAACTGGTTTAAGTCATGCACGCATGGAATTTTCTAAGCTGTCTTGTGAATTGTTATGAATCCTCCATTTTTTTCTTCCAGAATTGTCATGTTTAAGACAGCAAACTCAAGCTGATGCCGGAGCTGATGCCAGATGTTTTTTTTTTTTCTTTTTTTTTTGCTTCTATTTTACAGTCACTGCTAATTTTCTTGACTCTGAACATTTTATGCTATAGTTGCTTACTAAGCTCACAACAGCTTTCAACATCATATTTGCATACAAATATGTGATTTAGGGGTTTTATCAGATTAGACATAGATGTCATGACTGCAATTGTTTTATGTTATAATCTACTAATCATATGGAGATGCTTAATGCAACAGAAGTGCTGTGTTGTCCTTGGGGGCATTACTTTCGTTGCATTCATGATAAAGACACATAGTACCTGCTAAATTCAATTTGAAACTCCTTAATGTATCTTTCTATGAAAAAAAAAATAAAATAGTCCTACTGGATATTGATGTTGCTGTGGAGCATTCAAAATATTTTTAATATTATGCATAAGCATAGCCTTCCACCACCACTGCATCCATTGCCCTTACATAAGTCTGTAAAGGGACCATTAAAAAACCATTAAGCTTGTTAGTTAGCACAGCTTTCAGGGAATCTTGCTGCAAGTTTTGCTTTTTCATCTCTTGTAGACTTCTGTTAAACACAGCAATCTTTGAGCTGTGAGGGTTTACTGGAATGGCCCATTAAGTGAGAATTTTCTAGGGGGGATTACGTCTGGGAGAAGGATGAAGATCAGAGTTGTAATTATACAAATGGGTTTTGCTTTCTGCATTTTGTTTTTAAAGGAAAAGTGATTTCTGTTATCTCAAGAAGCCCAAAAGCAAAAAGTTAAAGAGTAAATGGATGGTGTTATGATTAAAGTATTTATAATGGATTCAGGGAAAGTGGTTTCAAGTGTTTGACTTCAGATTTCAGAAGAAAAAAAATCACTTAAGAACTGGACTGGAAGTGCTGACTATCTCAAAAGTTCAGTCTATTTAAACCATAACTGTAGCTGTCAGGGTCTCTTAGAATCAGGCATATTTAACTTCTGTAGTACAGAGTTAATAACATTGCCTTTTATCTTCTTGTCTACCCGGGTACTAAATATTTTAGGATTGAGACAGGCTCATTTCTGATTTCTGGTTTCCCATATGATTCAAAACAATTATTAATAAGGAAAAAGTTTTTACTTTTATCATTGGTATTCATATAGAAGATTGTCAACTGAAAACGTTGGGCACTCTTTTCAACAGCATGTGCAGCTATACTGGTTCTTTCTGGTCATTTAGTCTTGTATTTTTTACAAGAGATTTTTTCCACTGGCAATCACTGCCCCTACTTTGTGAAAGACTCATTGCAAGCTATTGTGGAGATAGATTGTTTCCTCCATATGAGGTCTAGCATTTGAATTGTTTGTTATTTCTGGGAAGGCATCAAGTTCTTGAGAAGGCATTGAGCTGCTTATGGGAATATGTTGTACTTGACTGGAATAGTAAAGCTTCACATACTTTTTGTTTGGAGAAGAGTAACTATATTTAACTTTACTTTACATAAAATCTGGATAACCATTTTGAACTTTAAAAAGAAATACAGTTATCTGAATATGGTGTTTCCAAATAGTTGAATACTTCTGTGTCTCGCAAAAGGAACTTGGGATTTGGCATGAATACATTCCTGAGGTCAGGAAGATGCTTTTTACTCTCCTCGTGTCCTCAATCCATTCCGGTTTGGCTGAATCATATGCTGCCAAAAATCACTATTTCCCATCTGTACTTTACTCAGTAGAGCTTGCTAGAGGCTGTCTGCTAAAATCCGTCAGCTTGCTATCAGTCCTGCCCATGCATCAACCTAGCATCTCGTTTAAGTATGCCACAAAGACGAATCTCCAGATGGGATCATGCAAAACTGGTTCCCTTCCAGATGCTCTTTCCTCATTTAAACAATACTGTGGGTCCGTACAGAAGGGAGATTGGGTAGATAATGACAAGAGCAAAAGTTCAAGTTTTATACATATTTTTTTATTAAGTTGCTACTCTTAAATCTGTGCCTTTCTAATCTAAAAATTGCACAATCTGGAAAAAACGTGGAGGAGCCAGGATGAAGCAATGCTGTTCTGTCAACAACATTTTTCTGTATTGTCTATGCAATGAGACTGCATGTGCATCTATGACCTCAAGTAGAAACATCAGGTTTGATCACCTTATTAAAAGGGACTTATTTTTAATGCACAAAAGACAGACAGTGATTTATTATCTTTTCACATCCAATTGCCTGTAGGCAATTCATAGACCTGAAGAACATTCAAAATAGGCCAGATTTGTGCATGTAACATAAATTTTCATATGTGCTGACTGTTGAATGCTTGACGTGGCAAATTTGGTAGCACTGATTGGAAGCCTTACCTAAATTCCAGTATATTTTAAATCTGTCTCTGCTTCCAACTGATTTTGAATGTCAAATTGTGTTCTAAATGATCCCCTTTGCAAGACAAGTATGTATATGCTGCCAAATGCCAACATTTTTGTAGCAGCAGAACCATTCAACTGATATGATCTGTTCAGCTGAGGTAAAGCTGAATACAATAAACACAGAGGCACTAGGAATTAGAGGGAAATACTTGTGTGTTCAAGAGAATACTCCAAATGACTCATGAAACTTTTCTATCCTTTATCCTTGGCATTTCCATGAATGTAAATATTGCTTGCATTTAAACATGCTCGTTTCTCACTTTCTTGAGGAAAACAAACAAACAAAAAACAACAACAACAAAACAACCCAAAATTTATGGGAATGGTCTAATTTCCTATGGCATTCTGTTGCACACTGCGCTATGTTGTGAGCCTGATGAATCTGAGAAACTGCAGGAATGGAAGTTGACAAGGACAGACAGTGGGGGGGGAAAAGAAAAAAAAAATTGAACCCCAAGGCTGATCAGAAGAGGGTGCTGTTATTCTCAGACGGTCTCTCAAGTTGTATGCCAAGACACAGACAATACCTCAGTAAGATGCTGGAGGATGCTGCCTTTCGGTACAGATGTAATGTTAAGGACTTGGCTATCTGTAGTAGTAATTAAGAAACAATAGCACTTCTCACAGTAAGACAAAGATTTCCTGAATAAAGCTGCAATTGGCCACTTGTGTTCTGCAGATAGAAGCTCCCCTACCAAATCAAATTATGGAATTCCTTCCTTTCCTACCCTGCAGCAAACTACTGCGTATTGCTGCTCTACAATAATGAACAGATGTTCTTGTTCAACCTACAGGCAATTGCATGTGAAAAGATAATAAATCACTACATTCCTAATCTTGAAAACACGTATGTGTATTTCAGTCATAGGAACTAAGCTGGATGTATCCACACTGCTAAACAAAAGACAGCATGGGAGCAAAAGACAGGCACTGGCCCCTGGTGATTTACATTGCTTAATTATTCTAATTTTCTGCAAGAAAAAGCCAAGATGTCTTTGACTGCAGACTCCAGAGACTACTCCTCTAAGGCAATCTGCATCAAGTTTGGTTCTCTCTGCCCTATGTTGTCCTTCAGGACTATCCTTATGACCTTTGCAGTTCCTAATATCCCTTGCAATGAAACATCCTAGAGGAGACCTTTACTTTTGTGCAATAAAAACGTCATGCTACTGGAATGAAATGAAGAAGCTCACATTATTTCTGACGCTGTACTGAAAATCACACAGAATCATAGTTAGATTTTAAGGATACACAGTCACCATCTGGTCCCAGAGATGGTCCAGGTATGACTAGTATGCAGTTCAGACACTCTACAGTAAATAAATCCTGAGCAGCATAGGAATGAATCATTTTAACTCTGTCCTGTGACAGTATAGCTCCATGCAACCCCTGGCTTTTTCTTGTCCCAAGATTTGTTTTGACTGTATTGACAAAGCATTACTCACATCCACATAGCTAGATTCACTCATCTGCATCGAAAAAATATTTCAGAGTTCTAGGTGGCAAAAAATCTACATTAGAGTCCCTTTACAGTAGTAGTACTTATAATCTGGCGGAATAGATAATTATTGGGTGGTGTCTCAGTCTTGGTATTTTTATGGTTTATATTTTAAACCATATTTAAATGGTTTAAAATTCTATTTTAGTAGTAGAGATAAAGTTCTGTACTGAAGATCTGTGTATCAGCAAAGGGATTATTAATATGCACAGAGTTATGCTGTCAATGGAGTGTGAATACTTTCTGGTTCTGAAGCCCACTGACACAACACAATTGAATGCACACAATAAAATATATTTACCCTCACAAGAATGGCGACCTCACAAAAGCTAACTGGTAGAACACCTATCTGTGATAAATCCTAATCTTGCCCCATCATTTAGTGGGAGTCTGCTTCTTCATCCATTCTGAAACTGGGCAGGGGTATGATAACAATTTAACAATGCGGACATTCATGTAGCATTATTGAGAACTGACTCCTCCTCCTACATAGTCTGCTGATTTAGGTAAGTTTTTAGGGCTTTATTTTTTAATAATATCATTGCTGATCAGCTAAAAAAAAACATCCAAAGAAACCTTTCTTTTAGAGAGGTTTTTACTTTGTTGGCGGGTTTGTTTGTATAACACTAATTTGTTGATAAATGAAACACAAAATAAGTTAATTAATATGCTTGTTTCCTACTGACATAATCTGTGTATTCTACTTCCCTGCAGCGTAATCTACAGAGTAATAATAATGTTGGTGACCCTGCCCATGGCAGGGGGTTGAAACTAGATGATCTCTGGGGTCCTTTTCTACCCAGGTCATTCTATGATTCTATGATAACCCTAGAAGAATCTGTGAAAAGGTTTCCAGAATATAATGCTACCTAAATTTTCTGATGGGGTGAGTTTGTCAGTTTACCTGAAGCTTGGTCTTACAGGTGGCTTTTGTCAGTACAGAAAGTGGTTGTGCAGTTTTGCTACTGCTGATTGATTTATTTAATATTTGCTGTTATGCTGCTACTTTTGTTGTGAATGCAGATTTCTAATTTCTGCTTGTGTAGGAACACGTGGAAATGCTCATCTGACCAACTACAGTTTTTATTCCAAATCAAATGGACAATGCAAAGTCAGTTTAGGAGTCACTTATCTTCAGTGTTTTTCTGAGTGCCCTTCACGTAAACAGACAAACAACCTTTCACCAGGTTTATCCACTCAAAGTTCCACTTAATACCCCACTACTAGCATTTCTGATTTACTGCTCTAGGTGGAATTTAAGATAAAAATATTTATATTCTGGATGAAGTCAGACCCTTCAGTGTCACAGAATCACAGAATCACAACAGAATCACAGAATGATTTCTGGAGGTCCCTTCCAACCCCTACGATTCTGTGATTCTGTGATTCTGTGATCACAGAATTGTAGGGGTTGGAAGGGACCTCCAGAGATCATTGAGTCCAACCCCCCTGCCAAAGCAGGTTCCCTACACCAGGTCGCACAGGTAGGTGTCCAGGCAGGTCTTGAATATCTCCAGAGAAGGAGACTCCACAACCCCCCTGGGCAGCCTGTTCCAGTGCTCCATCACCCTCACCGTAAAGAAGTTCTTGCGCACATTCATGCGGAACTTCCTATGCTCCAGTTACTGGCCGTTTCCCCTTGTCCTGTCCCCACACACTGCTGGAAAGAGTCTGGCCTCGCCACTTTGCCCCCCACACCTTAGATATGTATAGACCTGGATCAGGTCCCCTCTCAGTCTTCTTTTCTCAAGGCTAAACAGACTGAGTTCACTTAGCCTTTCTTCATAGGGGAGATGCTCCAGGCCCTTCACCATCTTTGTGGCCCTCTGCTGGACTCTTTCCAAGAGATCCCTGTCTTTTTTGTACTGGGGAGCCCAGAACTGGACACAGTACTCCAGATGAGGCCTTAGCAGGGCAGAGTAGAGGGGTAAGATCACCTCCCTTGACCTGCTGGCCACAGTCTTTTTAATGCACCCCAGACTGCCATTGGCGTTTTTGGCCATGAGGGCACACTGATGGTTCATGGCCAACCTGTCGTCCATGAGAACACCCAGGTCCTTCTCGGTGGAGCTCCTCTCCAGCAGGTCATCCCCCAGCCTGTACTGGTGCATGCAATTATTCCCCCCTAATTGCAAGACTTTACGCTTGCTTTTGTTAAACCTCATATGGTTTCCTACTGCCCAGCTCTCCAGCCTGTCCAGATGTCTCTGTGTCACCCTTTTAAGTGTTATGTATAATTCTGACAGTTGGTTTTGGGTATGGTATTGAGCAGAAACCATGCCTATCTCACTGAAGAAATGAAGGATATCCCTGGACGCTGACACCATAAGTCACAATCTAACTTTTGGTAGATAGAAGGAGTATCTGCCCTAGCATTTAAATTCAGATTAGGACTGTGCTCACCACACTTCTGTTTTCACTAAGGAAATCATAAACCAGACTCCTTCTAGATTAAATGAAATGCAAAGGTGTGCTTTCCAGACCAGAATATATCCAAAGAAAACTCATTGTAACCCCATGTACAGTATGGGCGTATCTCCTCAGCACTTGCTGCCTCACTTGAAAAGACCATGAATAGTTGTTCTGCATTGTTAACGTAGGCTATGTGGTAATGTAGGCTACATATTGTTGTACACATACCCCAAAAGGAGAGATTGCAACTGTCTGGATAATCTCTAGCAGAAAACATTTTCCTTAGATGATACGAAAAAGCCCACTGAGAGTTCAATTTAATAACAAATATTTGAGAAATCAAGTAGAAGGATCTCGCCTGACAGGCATCTTCTAAGCATTCCAGGTTTCTTGAAAACTTACATGTGTGGCTATTGGCTGGTTTTACTGAAGAGACCAAACTCTGACGGATCATGTCACTGAGGCAGCCAAGCAGGGAGATTGCCTCTAATCCTAGAGCTTTCAGAAGCTGCAGCCCAGGTTCGGTATCTCAGAGTGGATTGCCTTTGTATTAAGAACCCTTGGACTATTCCTGCCTCTGAGAATTTGGGGGATTTGTTCTGAATCAGAGCTAAACTAAGTTTTGAATATCAAAACCTGATGACATAATTAAATCCTCTGTGAAGCAGATATGCATTTCTCCTTAAAATTCTGTTTAAAAATGTGAATAGGAATAATGATTTTAATTCAGGTCAGAGCTAGTTGCATTATTAAAGATGTGCAAAGAATAATGGCCTACCTATAGCAAGTTCTGTTTGTGTTGCTGTTTCACAAGCATGTTATTCTCATACCAAATTTGAAAGATTCCCACTCCCACAAAAAAAAAGTATAAAAATATCTGATAGTTCATTTAAGATATTCTTTTCACATCTCCTCACAAACGCATGAGCTCTGAAAAGCCTTTTGTCTCAGCTGGAAGATGCTTCTGTTTACTCTACCTCACGTTGAATCTGATTGCCTCTCCAAAGTGTGTGATCTGTGTATATTAGAAAAAGAATAGATTTGAAAGATGCTTATAATTCATTTAATTTCAATTCCTTTACATTATTTCATCCAATATTCCAGATAAACAAGTAAATGAGGTAATCATTTCAGTGACTACACGTTCTTCATTTTCTATTCAGTACGCACAAAAGCCAAAGATATTTTTCTTCGAACTTCCCCCCCCCTTTTTTTTTTTTTTCTTTTCTTTTTGGGTAGATTGCAATGCAGAAAAGATTTAGCCCTGTCTTTTTAAACTTTGTATCTATTCCAGGAATACTTTGATACAGCATGGGAAAAATAATACATGATTCTGTAATGGAGCTATGTTTTTTTTGTTTTGTTTTTTAAATATCTCCCCCAAAAGCAAGCATTTTAATTTGTGACATTAATTCCTACCTTTGGAACATTTAACATTGGCACCACAACAGTTTTCTGTTTATTTTGTAGTTTTCTGTGAATGGAAAACAGGATTTGTTTCAACCATGCTTAATCAAATGTTAGATTTTTTACTAGCATAGATTTCTGGGAGAACCTTATGTTCCCTGTAACAGCTCTAATGATACAGGAGATTTTGCAATGGATTTTGTAGGCCTACAAATGAAAAAAAGAGGAAAAAAAAAAAAAAAAAAGCTTGGACGACTGTAATGCCAGGCTACAATAATGAGTCTACAGGTGTTACTAAATTTTTCAGACATTCCAATCATTACCATAGCTTCATTATAGGAAGGTTTAAAGGAAGCAGAAGAAAGAAACAATTCCTGCCTCAGAGAGCAGATAAATCTTCCTGTCTCCTTTCCACACATACAGTCTAAATGGATTCAAATATGTGTTTCTCTGATGCACGATAGTAATGATTAATGACTATAAATACCATGTGAATTGTTTGCCATGCAATTCCGATTTCTAATATTTGAATTAAATCTCCCCTTTTCTTATCACAATTATCAATCACAAATTAAAGACAAAACAACAAATTAATGCTCCTTTCTGCCTTCTCTTGATTTTTGTAAGATTTAGGGGGTTGAATCTATTCAGTTTTAAAAGAAGAAGAAAACAGAGGATTTGATTGTTCGTGACATTTTGTTCAGAATCAATCATTGTCAGCTCAGGTTAGACTGATTTACTATGAGCCTGCCATAGAAAAGATTTGCCACAAATGGCAAGGCTCTAAGCTGTTTCCACCGCGCTGAACATAATGATGGATTTATCATTGCAATCAAGATGGTAAAACAGCATGGTCCCTAGAGTCGTGCACCAGGCAAATTGATCACAACAGCCCTGAAGTTATATGAGGGCTTTGTTTATCTGGTCTCGGTCTGCAAGAGTAGTAATCCAACTTAAGATAAGACACTCTGATCTTTACAGGACTTTGGACAGGTTTTATCTCCTAAACTAGTATATAGCAGCATTGTCTCAGCTGAGGAGTAAAACTGCACATTAGACACACACATATACAGATATACATATCTATTTATTTATTTATTTTAAATAAAAGGTATTTTAAAATAAACAGCATAAACAGAAATAGCCAATATCATTCTTATTGTGTACAGTAACCTCTAAACTAAATGCATTGTCTCAGTCAGTAACTAAACGAAAATTAAGCTCTAATAGCCAGGTAAGAATGTGAGTAAGGTGGAAACCTTTCTCAGATCAGTCAAGAAATGGCACCAAGCTCTCAAAATAAATTAAAACTAAAGAGACATGTTCCTCCTGTAACAGCACAACAGCACACAGTTTTTACCTACGCAGAAAAATAAAGTCAGCCTATAGCTCTGAAAAGATGTTTCAAAAGAAATAAAATGTATTGTTTCTCTTTTTTTTTTTTTTTTTTAATGGAGATTCTGAGCTCTGGAGAGAGGAAGTCATGCTGTAGGGAGAGCTGATGACCACTGAAATGAATGGTCATCTTATGGGAAGACACTAGCCTGTGACTCATTTTCCTGCAGTTTCTGGTCCTATAGTTAAAGAACCTGAAACAAACAGAGAAAGGGATCTGTTAAGTGGGATGATTATATGATGGTTCCCTGAGGACTGGAATCACAGAATCACAGAATTGTAGGGGTTGGAAGGGACCTCCAGAGATCATCGAGTCCAACCGCCCTGCCAAAGCAGGTTTCCTACAGCAGGTCGCACAGGTAGGCGTCTAGGCGGGTCTTGAATATCTCCAGAGAAGGAGACTCCACAACCCCCCTGGGCAGCCTGTTCCAGTGCTCCGTCACCCTCACCGTAAAGAAGTTCTTGCGCACATTCGTGCGGAACTTCCTATGCTCCAGCTTCGTCCCATTTCCCCTTGTCCTGTCCCCACGCACTACTGAAAAGAGTCCGGCCTCACCACTATGGCCCCCACACCTCAGGTATTTATAAACTGTAAGTTCTCAGGAGCAGATGTATTTTTTTATTTATTTAAGAGGATATATAATTATGTGTACCAATGAACATAAATTAGTATCTTTATCTTAATTTTGAAGGTAAATTATGTAAATTAAGTGGTTTTGTATTTTGAAGCATGAGTGTGTTTTTTATAGTTTGATTGCATAACTGGTAAAAAGATCTATTGTACATTATTGATTCACTTGGGGTACAAAGATGATATAAGCTATAATTCATAGACAATCATGAATATAAAATGATTATATAGATTTAACAGTTAAATCACACATCACCTAGAAAATAAAAAAGATTAATTTAGAGACCTTGTAGATTCTTTGGGGATTCATTTTGTTTACCAAGAGGTACGGAGGGGCTGCTCTGTCTTTTCACTTAAATAATCTATTCAAAGAACTCTCAAATACAGGAAACACTGTCTGACACAAAATGCATTTAGTCAAATTTACTGTGAATTTAGCCTTCAAAGTGTGCAAACAGACTTGGAGTAGGAACATGTCTAGTGGAAGTTAAATAGATCTGTTTTGCATTCTTAAGACAAATTTTTTATTGTCAGAAAAGAAGGGCTCAAAAAAGAAAGATAGATAGAAAAAGAATGAGAAAAAAAGATGTGACAAATAATGATTTTAACCCAAAGCTCCTATCAATAAAATATTATAGAATATTCCAGAGCCACAGTAATATCTCTTCATTAGTCTATTTTTCATTTGTAAGTTCATCTCTTGCTTTAATGAAAAACATCAATAGTTCTTTGTTCAACCTTGAAATCCTGAATTTTCTCAGAAAAATGAATTTACCATTTTCTTGGGAAACTAGAGAATAAAATGCAGTCCTAATGTCCATTGAAGCCAATGTGTGTTGACCCCATTTTTGAAGATCTAAGTCTTTTCTTAAAGCCTGTATCTTTGAGAGAGATAGACTGCTCCTAGTTGTTTTCTGTCAGTGGGAAAAGGCTACCCCACTACCACCACTTTGTGATGGCAGAGGGTGGCAGGGACAAATAATGGCCAGAAGCAAATATCAGTGGTGGTCCTCCACAGTTGTCAACACAGAAGTGGAGGAAGTTCTTTAGATTGAATTTTCTGGTATTGAATCTGATGTTTCATGATGCTAACTTGCAGAGGAGAGCACTGGGGTACTGCAAATGCTACAACCGGAACAGATATTTCTGTATTAAGCCTGAGGACAGCCTGATGTAGAGGGTAACACAAGATATGGAATTATAGCTATGTATAGGTCACCAATCAAAATGAACCAAAAAGTTACTTACAGAAGTGATTCAGAAAGATATCTCATTCTTCTTTTGTGGTATTTTATTTATCATTAAAAATACCAATAAAACTGATTCCTGCATTGATTCCAGCCTTTTCCTTATTTGATTCTATCCCTCTGAACTCTGTAGAGTTCGAAGTGGTGGAACAGGTCCTGCTCCTGATTCAAAGAATAAATAAAAATGGAAGGCCCTTATAATTTTATTTCTTAGACATTTATTTTTAGAATTATGTGAGAGCCTTGAAAGATTTAGCACAAATAATTTCAGGATTCATATCAACATCATTACTTTCTTTGTGACTAAGTATTTTCAGAAATTGTAATTAACTTCAACATACACGTTTTCACCTGACTTATTTTTCTGTACTGCTTTGTAAAGACTCATCCAATGCACAGTGGAGAGAAAAAATGGTTTCTAGTACAGAAAGGCAATAAAATGGTCATGATTGTGTACCACCCTCACAGGCTCCCAGAACAACTAAATACTAATGCAATTACAACCCTTTATGCATAGATTGTTGTCTTAGATGAGACCTAGTTATAGTCATTATATTATAGTTCTGGTATTTATTTATTTTTTTATCAACCACAGCTGTTACTCTGAAGCTTCTTTTGTCCCCTATTTCTCTTTCCTTTTCTTGTCTCTTCTTTCTTTTGAGGTTAATAGGATGTAGCTCATCAGTGATCTCAGGTCAAACCGTTTGGCCATCCCTATCTAGAAGTCATCTAATGAGTGAACTAGCTCTTGATACTGGCAACTGTAGGTCAACCTGATTTTGTGTTAACTTGAAGAAGGTCAAATGGTCTCTAAATTTGATAAATATCCCATTTCTTGAACTGCTGATGAAGAGCAAAGACAAGATGAAAGTTAATACAATTCTGGACTTGTACAGACACTCAAATAGGTACTACAACTTAATTTCCATAGGACATAACTTAGACTCAGCTTATGCTCCAGAAATTATTTCCTATGTATCCCAATTACATTAGAACAAATAATTAATTGCAAAGAGTATATTTAATAATTTAGCCTCTTTCAATGTTTAAACTGCCCCTGAACAACATATTTTTAAGTTGCTTCTCATTACGATCTTCCTCAGTTATGATTATCTAAAATTTTATTTTCAGTGTTTTTCTTTTCATTTAAAGGATTAATCATGCATAGTTGAAATTAGTGAAATATTATTTGATTTGAATAATCTAGACAAGTCTCATTACACTGTTTACCTTTATGAGACTGGATCAACATGTGAATATTTCTGGTGTGAATATGGAAAAAGGAATATGAAATGAAATTTTTCTACTTATGCTTTTTGATTGCATTTTTATATATTTACAGCAGAGGAAGGGTTGAGATGTACTATAGGGATATCAGAATTGGGAATAAAATATCTATGAGAAGTGTAGAGGAGTAAGGTTTTTGCACAGACAAAGCACTTGGGGGAACACCAACAGAGGCATAACAAACCCAAAACAAAACAAAACAAAAAAAGAATAGAATACTTCCACTAAATGCAGTGAAACAGAACACTCTGATATCTGGATCTGAGCAGAAAAATTCAGTTTGTGATTTCCTGTCTTTTTCAGTTAGAACCATCTCACAGAAAATGTATCATCTTGGTCTCCTTATATCTTCCCACGAGTATTTTTTTCATGTGTTTTCTGCAAATGTGCTTCTAGTATAGTGTTACTTCATGAGGACTGTGCTGAAGTGGCCAGTAGCATTAGATATATTTACAGTTTTGTACGAATATTTGCAAATATTTCAGTTTTCATTTTCCAACTGTATCTGGAAACCGTAGGATGCAAGAAGAACCTGCTGAACATATTGAGCAATCTTATTCAGAAGGTTTTGTTTCAGCAAATGCATATAAGGGAAGTGATTCTAGGTTTACTCAAACTTGTTGTGGCTCATGGTTAGTGTCTATGAAGTGCCTGACGGTTGTTGTCAGGAGAGAAAACTTCATACAAGTGTTTAAGCTCCTTGGGAAATGATACGTCCTGGTTATGAAACACAAAGTTCAGGCAGTTACAGATAAAAGGGAGCCAGAAATATTTTGTATGTATATTAGTAACACATAAGACTATTCATTATAACTTATTTAAAATATATGTTCATTACTAGTATCTCATTCACACTTGCCTGTTAATCTGGCTAATTTTAATGACAAGTGTTAAAAATGCATGGTAAATTTTTGTCGTTGCTGTTTAAAATGTAACACTCATAGATCTCGTTGATGCAAAGGCCAGCTATGGTTTACTCAACGGTGTCACAAAATTCAATTTATGGTGAGATTTAATCTGTATGGAAGGAATTCTAAAGACATACATTCAAAATTTCAACAAGCTGTTAACAGCAGGCTTTGAAAAGTATTAAAATAAATGAAATTAGAAACAGGAATATTTTTTTTTTATAATAATTACTATTGCCTACAAGTACACTGTGGCAGGACTTATAGAAAATAACAGAAATCATTTTTTTTTCGAGCAAAACTTACGTTTAGATGGGCACTTAGTGACCAAAGTCTGTTTTTTTGTTGTTGTTTTTGTTGTTGTTGTTTCTTTTGTTTTTAGTTTTTAGACATCAGTTGCCTACATTGCCTGTGTGCCCTAACATGAAACACGATAATAAAGGATTGCAGGAGGGAAAAAGCACAGTGGAATCAATTGTTCATTTTGTGCATGGTGTAGACCTTACTTCAGCCTTCGATCTTAAATCCAGAATTTTCCACCAATTTATTCCTCTCCTCTCCTCTCCTCTCCTCTCCTCTCCTCTCCTCTCCTCTCCTCTCCTCTCCTCTCCTCTCCTCTCCTCTCCTCTCCTCTCCTCTCCTCTCCTCTCCTCTCCTCTCCTCTCCTCTCCTCTCCTCTCCTCTCCTCTCCTCTCCTCTCCTCTCCTCTCCTCTCCTCTCCTCTCCTCTCCTGTAACCACAGCATGTGAACCTGTAACATGATATCAGACATTGTTTACTTGATATAAAAGTTAATTGTTCACATGTATCGGAATGAGTACATTTCATGAGAAATAACAACACTTGTTTAAATCCATTCTTGTTCAACCAAACACTTCATTCTAGATACACCAGTACCTCAAACAAAATTTAGGCAAATTTACCAGGATTTATGAAAATTAATATCACCAGAGCTACCAATCAAACGCTCGTGATGAAGCAGTGCAATCTAGAAGGAACACTGACCTAACAGGAACATATAACTTTTGGACTGAGATAGCTTTTTTGGCCCTTGCTCTGATATCTTCTTACTGACCAGCATTGTATCAAGATTATTTACACTGAATTCTTCATTTGATCCCTTAGGTACAAATGAAAGCAAATTAACAGTTGCCAAAATAATTGATAGGTCAAATAAAGTATCTGAGTCATTTTCATTCATTCATCTGACTTTGGTAAAACAAAGTAGTATATAACTATTGTGTTATTCCTCATCTCAATTACTGGACAAAGAAAATGTGGATTGCTCGATTTGAGTCTTACATGCTTGTACTCATTTCTAAATGTTTAGAAGTGAAAAAGATGATTTTTTTTTCTGCAATCATAAATTGTATTAAACAACATAGCTTTAAATTGCATTCTAAGCAACATTTTTTTATTTTTTATTTTTTCCAATTGCAGAGCCGGAATACATTATACTCATTGGTAGCTATTTTATTTTGTGTTGCATTTACAAAGAAGGTAGCATGAAATAGACAGCTCTGAGAAAACCTCTGAGAAAACACTATCAGTGGTGTGTTGAGTTAGCCTCTTAGTTACTACTCTGGAGTCTGTCCCTATGATAAATTTATAAATTTTCTTTGCCAATAACAGCACACATCTTACTCCAAACCTGAGCTTTGCTGAGGTCCACTTACAGCGATTTCTTTCTACCACTGCTTTGTCTGCTCAGTTAAAAGCCTTGTAGCACCACTGCCTTAGCCACTTCTCAAATTTTGATGAGAGAAGATTCAAAAGGAGGCATGAGGGCCAGTAATGGTTTTACAGAATCATCCAGCTAGACCTTGGTAATGTATGCAAAGTCAGGAACCTCATCAACAATCAAATCATGGATGGCAGTAACCTTTTTAGGCATTGACTTAGCAATTAAACAGCATGAATCAAAACGTTAGGTCTCCGTCAATCAACAACGTGTGCTTTGAATATGAGATGTCAAGTAAAGTTAATGGTGCTAACATTATATACGTCACATTTTGCTCAGGTCCTTACTCACTTTGTTGCAATACAGTTCTCCACCATTAGATTTTAAGGTACAACATGCTTTTGCCTGGAAGGTGTTAAAAGCAGCCGCTTTGTTAAATTATCATGGCTTCATCAGCTCATAGAATATGTACACAGGCTTCAATGGATTTGTAAACAAGACTTATTTTCTATAGGTTTGAATGCTTGTGCTGAATCATTATGAGACTAATACAGATTTGTTCTCTTATGTTGTGATCTAAACCATTGAAAGATAAAGCAAGTTTCACTTTGTAAAATTTTTAGAGTCTTGAATATCTTGGGGTGTTTTCCTGTATTTCATCCCTGCCAACGAGAGACGTGAGAATAGAATTTTCAGGAAAAAGTATTTAGATAATAGTGAACTAAGATTTTAACTTAAGGGGAAAAAAAAAAAAAAAAGAAAAAAAAGAAAAAGAAAAAAAAAAGAACACTTCTGTTGTTCTCATAGAATATATAAGCTACGTTCACTCTCTGAAAGAACAAAACATAATGGACAAAGAATTGAAATTACTCAATTAAAATCCTATAGTGGTTTTCAGTTTAGGTTTAAAGATAATCTAGCAAAATGTTCTGCTACATGAACTGGCAAATAAATCTAAATAGCTGTTTGTAATTGTTGGAAACCATAAGGTGAAGCTACACTTAAATTAGCTGCCACTTGAAATTTCAAATTGCAATAATGGGTTTATTCAACATGCAGGGGGAAGGGAAAGAACTAGAATTTCAGTGATATAGGCTTGCGATTAACACTACATTTTGTGCTTGCTGCAATCACTTGTCTTCATGGAGAAGGGAATATAAGATGCTTCATTCCAAAACACTTACTGAATATTACAGAGTTTGCTTAGTAGCATATCTGCTCTTGAAAATATCTGAAGGACAACTTTAATACAGACTCTGGAGTTCTTTTTTTTTGTAATTATCTTTTTTATCCTTCTTTGTAATGGATGACATGGATATTTTTATTATATTATTCATAGACATTTCAATAACTTATAGAATTTTATTAAACACCTCAAGTAGTTTGCAGGAGATCCTGAAGGAAGGTAAAAATTGCTCTCATTTTAATACATTAGTAATTAATATGATACACTGAAAATAATAGAGTAGCTAGAGTAAAAGAAAATATGTTGTTTTTTTCAAGGCTCGTTCACTTTCACATTTTCTATCTAAACCAGCCATTCTTATCTACCAGAACTAGGAATTATTTATACTTTATTCCAGAAAACAAAAACAAAACAAACAAGCAAACAAACAAAACAAAACAAAACCCCCACCTTTTCGCAAAATAAATGAATAAATAAATAAAACATTCATAGGAATTGTATGAATGCAACAGTATTAGATTGTTTTCCATGTAGTTGCTATAATGAGAGTACCACTCAAGGAAAACCATTCAGGATGCTTAAGAGCCTTCCCAGCCTATGGAAATCTGTTGACACTACCCATATGATGTGGCAATGTGAACAGTCAGTCATCCAGGCAAGTTGTAGCTGAGGGCTGAAAATGAATGCAGGAGTTTCTGTTCTTCCTGTAAGTATATTATCCATTAATTATAACTGGAATTTCAGGGAATCTGATAAAGGAGAAATGCTAACTGCTGCACCTGGGAAAGAATAATTCCTTGTATGAGGACAGGCTGGGGACCACCTGGAAAGTGACTTTGCGGAAAAGACTTGGGGATCCTGGTGAACAAGGTGCGCATGAACCAGCAATGGGCCCAGGTGACAAGGAAAGCTAACAGCATAGTGGTCTAAATCAGGATGAGCATTGCCAGCAGGTCAAGGAGGTAATCCATCTCCTGTAATCACCAGATGTGAGGCAGCTTCTTGAGTGCTGTATCCTGTTTTAGACAGTCAAACACAGAGAGGCTGAGACATCTTCATCCTTAGATATACTCAAAACTCAACAGGATGTGAAGCCCTGAGCAACTCATCTTAGCTGACCTTGTTTGAAAATGGGGGCTGGGCTGAGAAATCCCCAGACATCCTTCCTATTTTCAGCAATTCTATGGTCTCTAAAAAACATCTTGCTAAAGAAGAAATTTACACATACGCACACACACACACACACAGAGCTCTTGAAGAGATGCATGTCAAGGATGTCATCTTTATTAAAAAGTGCCCTGCTAATCCTGAATATCAGATTGAAAATCTTGGCAGAGTTGCTTCCACTGCTGACATCTAAGTAAGTATTATATTTCTAGCAAACTTTGATTATAATTGAGCTTGCAATTTATCTTAGAAGCTGAAATGAAGCCGAAGGTGTTTCATAATATCATGATCTTCCTTAAAATGAGAGAAGTAATCTAATGCTACTTAATTTTATGTACCTAATTTTTATTGCAATTGCTGATATGGCTGTTTTTTTAATTTTTAATAGTAGCATCTAATGGTCCTGGCCAAGGCTGAATATGAGAGCAGCATAAAATTAACCAAACAAGTATAAGAGTATCTCAAGCAGAGAACTTAAGAAAGTAATGAAGGATAGAAAATAACCATAACAATTAAAGCAAAGATGTGCTCAAAAATATTTTTAGATGAAATGCTGGACATAAATGCAAGTTCTCAAAAAAGTTTATATTTTATAAATGCTTTTTTCAAGTTAAGATAATGAATAATGTTGTAATTATTCAGTTTTATGTATTCTGATAATACAAATATATTCCAAGACAAATACAAATGTGCGTTTATTCATTTCCTTTGTTTTTGTTGCTGGTAGTTGGTTGGTTGTTTTTCCACATATGAAAATCTTACAAATTACCAGCAGATGAATACCTGATCAGAGATCTGCACATCTGATTCCTGAAATTTTGATTTTTCATGTTTGCCTACAGCTAAAAGTCACATGACAGCAAAATGTTATTGCTATTACTTGTTATACTATTTAATTGCTCTCTATGAGAAAAGATATCAACTAGTTTAGAAAACTTAAGTCTACTGGTTTACTATATTAGCCTATCCTTAAAAGAAGCTTCTGTTAGTTGTGATGAGAAGTGACTATGTTTAGTGCCTGATCCTTACTCCACTGTCTGCAGCTGAACTGATAGCCACTGGCTGCAAAAATGTTCTGAGAGCGTAACAAATATTACCTCTAAATTTTGTAGTAGTGCAAGTTTTTATAGTTAATGTGACTGCTAAACAAGTAGACTTTAGGTGAATGGAATTGTGTAGTCTTTCAACAAACTGATATGAGACGACTTGCCATATTTAGCACATGATGAGATGAATATTTACAAACAAGTCATTTTTACAAAACTGGATGCATGATACTGTAAATCACTGAAACATTCCTGTTTGTTGAGTATGCAAGTAAACTGAGAAATTAAAAACTTAATAGAGGGCTGTATGACAGGAAATAGGAAAAAGAATACTAAAAGGCAAAGCTGCTGATTAGACTCAAATAAAAAATTCCATCTGTTGGACAAGCATGTTCTGTTTACTTCATATCATGACAACATCTTCTGTTTTTGTTCTGCTTTGGATAATGAAACTGGGAGGACAAATATAGCTCTGTGACTGGACTAAGCTGAATTAAACCAGCCATGAAGGAGCAGGAAGAATCAGGAAGGGTTTGAGTTTAATATTCACATAGTAAAGGAACAGAATATGATATCAGACTCAAAAGGTAAATATATTGTTGGAGAAATGAAAATAAAATCATACATGGAAAACAAACTGTATCAGAACATAGGTTGGAAGACCCTTGTTTAAAATGTTCAATAAAAAACTTGGAGAAACAATAGCATTTGCAAGAGTCAAATGGGCTTATAGTCAATTCAAAAGCAGAAAAAAGAGCCTAAATTTATCAAATAACTCGTTCGCTGCAAATAATTCTCCCAGCTCTTTCGTCTGTACCTAATTGGTTATCAATAATGCATGGAACTACTAAGAGACTTAAAGAATCATGTAACAAGCATTCCATTATGTAATTAAAGATCATTAACTATATTAATGACTTTTCTAATTCTTTTGTTGTTAACTGATCAGTACTGCTTTATTTTCAAACTTTCCTGCACCAAAAAAAAAGATACTTCTTGCTTATCTTGCTCCTGAAGGTAATTCACACAAAAGATTTGGTCTGAAGAAATCATGAAAAACCTTAAACAAAGCCATATGACTTGATTACTGGAAAATTAAGAAAAATAAAGATTGGCAAACGTAATACTTCTAGACAGACACTATAAAATCTGTAGCTTTTTGAGGGAGAAAGTTGTAAGCGTATATGTGTATGTGTAGAATACATACAATATGAGAAGACTGTTGCAGAATAATTACCTTGTAGGACTGTCAACATCGTGGAAATTACAAATTTTATCATCTGTCATGTGAAAATGCTGGTCACAGAGGTTAGATCTGCCAAAGGCTGACAGAATTTGTGCTCTTTGCTATATATATATATCACAAATTTACTTCAAGAATTTGTTGGCATGGTGTCCTCCTTTTTTTATTTTTTATAGTGACATGAGGAAAAATGAAACTTTATGTTCTGTTTAAATAATAGATTAATTCATACATTACGATAATTATTTTGTGAATATTATAGAATCATAGAATCATAGAACCACCAAGGTTAGAAAAGACCTACAAGATCATCCAGTCCAACCGTTCACCTATCACCAATACCTCCCACTAAACCATGTCCCTCAACACAACATCCAATCGTTCCTTGAACACCCCCAGGGTCAGTGACTCCACCACCTCCCTGGGCAGCCCATTCCAGTGCCTGACCACCCTTTCTGAGAAGTAATGTTTCCTAATGTCCAGCCTGAATCTCCACTGCCACAACTTAAAACCATTGCCTCTAGTCCTATCACTAATGACATGAGAGAAGAGGCCGACCCCCAGCTCACCACAACCTGCCTTCAGGAAGTTATAGAGAGCAATAAGGTCTCCCCTGAGCCTCCTCTTCTCCAGGCTGAACATTCCCAGCTCCTTCAGCCTCTCTTCATACAACCTGTGCTTCAGACCCCTCACCAGCTTTGTTGCCCTTCTTTGAACACGTTCCAGGGCCTCGATGTCTTTCTTGCAGTGAGTGGCCCAAAACTGGACACAGTACTCGAGGTGCGGCCTCACCAGTGCTGAGTACAGGGGGACAATCACCTCTCTGCTCCTGCTGGTAACACTGTTTCTGATGCAAGCCAGGATGCCCTTGGCCTTCTTGGCCACCTGGGCACACTGTCAGCTCACGTTCAGCCGAGCATCAATCAATACCCCCAGGTCCATCTCCTCTACACAGTCTTCCAGCCACTCCGCCCCAAGCCTGTAGCGTTGCCTGGGGTTGTTGTAGCCGGAGTGCAGGACCCAGCATTTGGTCTTGTTGAACCTCATCCCATTGGCTTCAGCCCAGCTCTCCAGCCTGTCCAGATCCCTCTGTAGGGCCTCGCTACCCCCAGGCAGATCCACACTCCCAGCCAATTTGGTGGAATCTGCAAACTTACTGAGGGTGCACTCAATGCCCTCATCTAGGTCATCAATAAAGATATTGATAGAGGTCCCTGATACCCCCTAAATCTTTGTAGCCATTAGCAACTGTCCAGTGCTGCAGTGTGGGTTTGCAGAAAGGCTTTTTATGGAATGTAGAGCTGCCAGATGGTACTAAATTTCTTCTGTTGTACATGTTTAAATATTTCAGGTGATTCCATCTGGAATCATTTACCTCATCTCAGATGTAAAGAGTGGAATGACCCAAAAGATGCAAAAATTCAGAAGAGATATCCATGGAACTCAAAAAGAGTAGTCACAGTTTGGCAGATTGATCTGTTAGACTGTACTGTGGTTTGACTTGGAAGTGGTTGTTTAGTTGTTTTTTTCTATGTTCCACAGAATTACAGTGATCTTAGCACAGAATATATTAGTCTGATGAGATGAAGACCAATTTCAGCTCAGTTAGAGCAAAACTGAACCTTGTAATTACCTCAAGGGCAATTCTTCCCAGTTACCCTGTATATCTCACATTGCTGATACATGCAGCATGGATATACTTTACAGTCCTTTAGGTGTTGGTCTTCTTGGTGTTGTGTGATGCCTTTCAGTGGATGACTGAGGCTTGGGAGGCGTAAACACCCATCCATGTTACAGAAGATGTAGCATGTTAAATGATGTGTTTGCAAGTAGTTGATCAGAACTGGAATCCATAGGTTGGAATTCATCTAGTTGTGTTGAGAAGGAAGTCTTTAACTCATTAAACATAATAATGATTATCCTGTAACTAATATGAAGAACTATCTATTCAAGCATAAATGATTTATGAAGGAAGATAAAGATCAGTATTTAGTGTGGTGAGGCACTAGAACAAGTTGACTAGAGAAGTTGTGGATGCCCCATTCCTAAAGGTGTTCAAGGCCAGGTAGGATTGATTATCAGCAGCCTGATCTGGTGAGTAGCAATATCGCCTATGGCAGTGAGTTAGAATTGAATAATCTCTAAGATCCCCTCAAACCTAAGCCATTCTATGATTCAATTATTTCTATTTTCTAAATTGAGAAATACAAAAGTAGTGAGCTGAAATGATTTGTTGAATGTCAATGGGGCTAAACTGAAAGGAAAAGATATCATTTCTAATTTCCATCTCCACAGTACCAAATATACAACTAATTTTTGTCTGTGTTTTGTATTCTTATCTCCATGTATATATATTGTTATAGCAATACATTCACACTGATTCCCACCCATAATATTTCTAATAGTATTTCTTTGTCATAATGTTTATGCTACAGGAAGAATAGCAAGCTTCTTTGTTTGTTTGTTAAGTAATTTCACAATCTCCATCAGCAGATGGAGTCTTCTTAGTGACTGAACTCACAGTCCTTTTGCCTGAAGAAAGACATTTTTTTTAACCCAATGTTCTGATGATATAACTGTTTTCGTCATTGATGATGATGTTGCTTTATTTTGTTTTGTTTCAAATTTCAACGTATTGTTTAAAAGCAATATCAACATTCCAGAATTACTTTGCATTGCTTACATCTCCTGTATTATTTGTTACTCACTGGTGAATAACCATGATTTAGACACTATTTCTATAAACCATATTTTTTAGTTCGAACTCCTCAGATATAAAAAAAAAAAAAAAAAAAAAAAAAAAAAAAAGTTTAAACATACACAGCAATAAGCCCAACACGAAAATTCTTGCAGAAGGGTTAATTACACATAGAAAATCTTACTTCAGAAAATTGCTTAAATATGAGCTTAGTATTAAAAATAAGTTTAGAACTTTATGTCTGTGCCCTTGCATGCTCTACAATGGCATTTTCACTGGAGACCTTGCTGCTGATTTTTAAATTTGAATCAAAATATCTAACTTCTACAAGATCTCTACAAAACTCTTCCACCTAAACTTTGCTAAGACAACGATTTTTAAGCTTTATTGAAATGTACAAATCTTAAGGTGAGTTAGTTGACTGTATTCAAAAAATGCTCCTGAGCCCACAGTCATAGACTTTAATAAATCAAGCCCAAGAATGTTTTTATGTATCAAAAGCAAATGCTGAGAATTTTGTAACTTTTTCTTTTCCCTATATGAGGAGGAGCAGGGTAGAATATAGAATCAAAAGACAAGTGTGCATTTCCCTTCCATCAGGAATCAAGTAATAATTCCCTTAGACATATTCAAATTGTTTCCCATTACAATTTAAATATGCATTTATGATTCTGCTAAACAATTATTACGGGGTATGTTTTCCATCACTTTTGAGTGAAAACAAGATTGCATGAAAGCTTCTGTATCTTCACAACTGCAGTTTGTAGTAGTTTTCTCTTACACAGATGAAAAAGGAGCGTGCTTTAAAATATGTTTTACACTGGATCATTCTCCATTGTGGTTTCTGTTTTGTTTTAACATTCTCACTATCCTACAAAATATTTTAAGCACTCTGAAAGCAATATCATTTAATGTGCACTATTCAAAAGAACTGTATCTGAACAAGCTAACTATAATCTTGGAGCAATAGTATGAGTACTCACCCCAAGGATGAAGGATGAGGCAAGTTCCACTGGGAAACGATTATGCTGAATAAGAAAAAAATGAGATGCTGAAAGTGAAGAAAAAAACTTTATTCTGAGCCTTCCTCAGAGGCTCTTTGGGGAGAGGACAAGAAGAACAGAGTGATCTTCTGTCTAGTGTTTCCCTGTTGAAAGCAAGATCTCTAGTGGTTACCTACAACTTTTGATGCTACTGAACCTATGAACATGGGAAGTTTGAAGAATAAATGAGTTTTTAACATTAGCTGTTTCCGAATTGACTTGACTAGGATTATTTCCAATGTATCTGGAGGCAGAAGGATTATTTCATTGGTTTCTTTCACAAAAGATAAGGCATCATGAACTGGCTTGATGTGATTTTTCTTGAGATTCATTACCACTAAATCTTTGATATCAGAAACAAGTAAGCCTTCAGAGAGGAGTGGAAAAATATAGATTGGTAGATATAGAGAGCTCTTAAAGCAGGGTCCAAAGATCAGAAATGTTTCTGGGTCTTGGGAAATAAGTGCTTATAAAAAGTGGTTGGTGTTTTTGATGAAAATTACTGAAAGTTGGTGCACAGATGAACAAGAAAATAGATTTTCCTTTAATGATGTCCCCAGATTCTTAAATTAAGCCTGGCAAGTAACAAGATCCTTCCTCTATTTCAAAAGATATCTCACATCCAGGTGCTGAAACACATTTTTTGAAGCCCTGGAAACAAGAGCTTAAAATTCCAGCATCAAAAAAGCCTGTAATTCCTCCACAGATGTCTCATTCTCAAATATAGCATGAGAGCATTCATCTAATGCAGAGCCTAGTTTTTCTTGTGTAGCTCAGAGTGCTTGCAACAGCACAATATAAGCATGTTACGGCTTGGAACTAGTCATATAAGACCTCAAAAGTATAACATTCACATTTTCAAGTGGATTATTTTTGGATTTGGAAAGTAAAAAAGGTAGTGAGTATACCTGAAGAAAATAGTTATGCCTGAAGAGATAGCACAAATGCATATTGCAGAATTCTTTCAAAATTGGCAGCTAGTTGACTTATTGAGAAACACCCTTAGGGCTAAAGTTTTTTCTAAGCTTTTCCTTACTTTTGTATTAGTAGCACTTATTGACAGTAATGTTCCCAATGTGTGTTTTCAGTTACAGTCTAAGGAAACCAGAAAGACAGCACTGTAATATTCTTTCTATGGGAATATGAACCTGGCAGATCTGAACCCACATCTTTTGGCTTGAAAGACAAAAAAAAAAATCATTTGTCTAAGCCGTATAAATGATATTCTGTGCAATTTTAGAGATACTTAGTATGACCTTCAGAAGGGCCCAGGTGAATTTCAACTGTAGCATCATACCTGCCAACCCAGTATAAATATTTCAGACACCTTAAGATATCTCAAATATTTTTAGGAATCTGTATTTGTCCAAATGAATCCCATCTTTCTGTAGAAAGATAGTAAGGTAAGTTTTCCAGTTTTACTCAAGATTTCTTGTAGACTGAGCAAATTCATTTTGCATAGTCCTATGTAATAAATAATATTTTCAGAAGCCCACTGCTTATCAGGCCTATGGTAATACAGCTCCATTGCAGCTATGCAGTAAATCTGGTGGCTCATACAGTATCTGATGCACTGTGTCAAAACTGCCCAGCTGACGTGTTCATTCCCCCTTGATTCTGCATTTCTTGAAGAGATTTTCTTTGCTCTACAAAAGGTATGTACTTCCTCTGTTTATATTTCTGTCAGAAGATTTTGGACTTGAGAAACAAGAAGGCAGATCTTACTGGTACAAGTAATAAGCAAGAAAGACATTCAGCATCATGACTTTATCCATAGCCTTAGTTACTTTCTAGGTCCCCAGCTCCACTGAGCAGTGAGGATTGTCTTAATTTTATTTTGCTCTTGATGTAATTACAGATGTTCTTTTAAATGCTCTTGAAATTTCTTTCTAGATTAAATTCCATCCAGACTTAATCTTCTCTAACTCCACCTCCTCATGGTTTAGCAATGTTTCTATACATTACCTGTGTAACATTTTCCTGTTCCTACCTGTCCTGGTTTCAAGTAGGACAGAGTGAATTTTTCCTTCAAGGTGTCTGGGATGATGCTATGTTTTGGTTTTAGGAGAAAAAACACTCTTGATTGCACACCAATGTTTAGTTATTGCTAAGCAGTGCTGTACAGAGCAAAGACCATTTCTGTTTCTCAGCTTCTTCCACTGTCCTGCCAGTGAAGGGGGGCTGAGGGGACATGAGGCATTGGTAGGGGATAGAACCAGCTGAACTAAACTGGACAAAGGGCTATTATATATGGCATCACGTGGAAAAATATGAAGAAAAAAAAAAAAAAAAGAAAGAAAAAATAAAAGAAAAAAAAGAAAAAAAAGAAAAACAAACTTGAAAAATAGGGAGTTGACCAGCTGGGCAGCTGCTGGCAGCTCTGCCTGCAGCTGGGTGTTGGAACTTGAACATCCTTGTGGTCCCTTCCAACCCGAGCCATTCTATGAACCTATGATTCTTGGGAACTGGCTGGGCATTTGATGGTGGATGGTAATCAACTGGATTGTTCATCACTTGTTTTGTAAATATATATATGCATATATATAAATAATTGCTATTATTTTTTTTTCCTCTTATTTTCCTTAGTAAGTAGTTTTTTGCCTCAAACCATGATTTCTACTTTTTATTTTTATTTTTTTCCTGACTCTCTCCTCCATCCCACAGGGGCCAGGGCAGTGAGCAGATGACTGCATGGTGTATAGCTGCCTTCCAAGTTAAGCCACCACACCACCTTTTTTCTTTATCCTCACATTTGAGGTCAATTCAGTTTTCTGTTCACAGAGTCACAGAATGGCTGAGGTTGGAAGGACCTCTGGGTTCATCTGGTCCAACCCCCTGCTCAAGCCAGGTCACTTCCAGCAGGTTGCCCAGGACTAAGTCCAAATAGCTTTTGATGGTCCCTAAGGAGGAGAGTCCACAATCTCTGTGGGAAACATGTGCACCACTGACCTCATAGTAAAGAAGTACTTCATAGTAAAGAAATGCGGACTGCAGTCAGCCCACAGTTCTTTGACTGTCCCACTCCTCTATAGTTGTTTGCTGTCCCTGCTACAAATGATGCCCCTCCTGTGGGATGCCAGACTTCCTGAACTGATTCTACGAGGGCTTCCCACAGGCCACGGTTCTTCAAGCACTGCTCCAACATGGATCTGTACCATAGGACCCATCTTGCAGGAGTGGACTACTCCAGCGCACGTATCCAAGGGCAGCAGCCTGGGCCTACTCCTTTGAGGGCTCTCCGTGGGCTGTGACCTCCTTCAGGCCACATCCACTGCTACACTGTGGACTGCTCCTGGGCTTCAGGGAACTTCTACTGCGTGCTTAGAACATCTCCTGCCCTCCTTCTGTGCTGACCTCGATGGCTGCAGGGCTGTTTCTCTCACCGTTTCTCAACTCTTCTCTCATATATGTTGTGCAGCAATTTTTTTCCATAAATTTGTTCTCACAAGAGCACTACCGATGTTACTCGCTGGCTAAACTTTGGAACACATTCCGTTCGGAGCTGGCTGGAGCTGGCTCTGATCTGACATGAGGCATCTGCTAGACCCTTCTCTCATAGGTCAGCCCATAGCACTGCCCCCCACCCCCCCAAACAAACAAATAAACAAAAAACACCCTACTATGAATTATATGCACTGATAAGGTCCCCCCTCGAGTCTTCTTTTCTCAACACCAGCCTTCTGATGTATCTGTTCAACATTCTGCACATAAAGTTGGGCCATTTTTGTGTTCAGAGGAGGGTGCCCTTGAAGATCAATGGGCTATTCAGGCTCCTTTGCCTTGCAGAGCAGTTTTGTTTTTTTTGGTGGAATTCTGCCAAGCAGATCCCTCAACGAGCTAAGATTGGGTTCTGAAGTTCATATAATTAAATTATTTGACTTGCAGTTTCTCTCAGGATTTTAAACTTGGCAGCCTCATGGTCACTGCTGTCAAAGTCACCTTCAGTGTCCTCATCTACCTTGATTTTGAGTAACAGATCTAGTAGATCATCTGATGAGTATCTGATAAGCACATATATGTTTTCCATCTATTGTTCATTATCAAACTCTTGAGATCATAGAATCTTAGAATAATGGAATAATTTGAGTTGGGAGATACCTTAAAGTTCATCTAGTTCCAACCCCTGCAATAGACTGTGTGCCTCCACAAGATCAGGCTGCCTGGGGACCCACCCAACCTGGTCTTTGACAGCAAGTTGAGTGGCGCTGTTGATACACTAGAGGGAAAGGGACATTATCCAGAAGCACCTGGACAAATGGAGAGGTGGGCCATGCCAACCTCATGGAGTTCAAAAAGGACAAGTGTGAGGTCCTGCATTTGGGTTGGAGCAATCCCAAGAACAGATACAGGTTTGTGAGAGAATGTCTTGAGCATAGCCCTAAAGAGAGGGATTTGGGGGTGTCGGTTGATGAAAGGTTCACATGAACTGGTAATGTGTGCTTGCAGACAAGAAGGCCAACTGTATCCTGGGTTGCATCAAGAAAAAAAAAGGGTGAGGGAGATGATTCTGCCTCTCTAGTCTGCTCTCGTGAGACCCCCACGGAGTACTGCATCCAGTTCTGGAGACCCCAACACAAGAAGGAGATGGAGCTGCTGGAGCACGTCCAGAGGAGGGCCATAAAGATGATCAGAGTACTGGAGCACCTCCACTACAAGGGGTCTACAGCCTGGAGAAGACATTGAGGAGACCATATAGTGGCCTTCCAGTACCTGAAGGAGGCCTAAAGGAAAGCTGGGGAGGGATTTTTTATGAGGGAAGGTAGCAACAGGACGGGGGAAAATGCATAGATTTAGACTAGATATTAGGAAGAAGTTCTTTACTGTGAGGGTGATGAGACACTGGAACAGGTTGCCCAGTGAGGTTGTGAATGCCCCCTCCCTGGAAGCATTCCAGGCCAGGCTGGATGGGACTTTGAGCAACCTGGTCTAGAGGGAGGTGTGTCCCTGCCTACAGACAGGGGGTTGGAACTAGATGATCTTAAAGGTCCTTTCCAACCCAAACTATTTTATGAGTCTATGATTCTATAACCTCCAGGGATGAGGCACCCACAGCTTATCTGGGCAACATGTTCCAGTGCCTCAGCACTCTCTGAGTAAAAATTTTCATCCTAACATCTAAGCTAATTTTCCTGTCTTTAAGTATAAAGCCATTTTCCCTTGTCCTATCACTAGTATACTGTGTAAAAAGTTGATCCCCTCTAGGATATTTTGGGTTGCCTCTATCCAACTGTTTTGCCCTTCCAGAAGGCACTTTGATTTTTAAATCACCTCATGAATACCTGAGCCTGCAATCACAAGGGTACTTTCAGTTGTCTGAAGGAGATTTAACACATTTATTTATCCGTCTGTAGCAGATACTTACCATGACAACACATATAATGGCCTTCTCTTTTGTAACCTATAAACTCTTATCTGATCACTAATTCGGTGAAATTGAAAAATACAACACATTCTGCCTACTCTCTGGCTAATATGTATGAAAAATAACATAACTGAATCAAGTACTGTTTGGTGTTCTTTTGTATTGATACCCAGAGAAGCAGGAATAAACATCTTCATCTAATAATTTATTCTTCCATACATCTATTTATACTAATGTTGCAAAGCTCCTCTCAAAAGAAAACTTTTTTTTTTTTTTTTTTCAATTTTATTTTTTGCCTTTCTTCTGCAGTGAAAAAAAAAAGGTATTTTTGTTCAAAAGGCTGCAGTGGAATAATTAGTGCCTCCTTACCTTGTGTATTGCTCTCTCAATGCAAGAGTTACACACGATTTAAAACATCAATAAGAAGTAAATTGTTGCAAATTACTATTCTTTCCTCAGTATCCAATAATTTGCTGGAACCAATAACAATGGTGTCAGAATGTAACCTTGGATCAGTTCTGTTCTGTAGTGAACCCATTAAATGTTTGCACAATACTAATCCTTTAAGAATACTCGAGGAAACAGTGCTAACTCCTTGAGATATTTTCTTACCTCTGTTTATAGACCTGAGTGCTATATTTCTCCTGGTGTTAATGTTCTTGAAAAGTAAGTTAAAGGAAAGGTGAATGTAATTGACTAAAATCCTTGTGTAAGTGAGCTATTATCACAGTACTGATATAAAATTGACTTCTGCTAACAAGAGAAAATGATAAAAATCTCCTTCAGTATTTCTGTCTTACTATTTCTCTGTCTGATACAAGAACTTCAAAATTTGGGATAAGTGCGCATATGCATATTTCTTTGAGAGACTTTCATTGACATATCCTAAGTACATGTCTTACCCCAAGGTTAACTGAACTTTTTTTTTGGAGATGAGTTGATTTCTCTGATCCAGGAATATATTTCTGCTCAAAAGAAGATAGGAGAGAGAATTAGCAACTACATCTGTGCTTTTCATTCAGGTAAATATGCTAACTAACCAGAAAGTTAGAAACAGCATCTCCCCGTAGAGTTCTGAGCAATGAAGATCTGAGATATTTTAAATGATCTCACATTTGCTGTGAGCTAGATACACATAGACAGCTACTGTGAAGCTGCTGATATGCAGTAGCAAGTTACTCTGCAGTAACTCATTTGTGTTTTGAAGCCATGAGCCAACAGATTTAAATCAAGCTGCTTCAACTCTAAATTGAGAGTCCTATCTACTGAACTTGTCAACCCCAGCTGGTGATATGTAGCTCACTTCTCAGGCAAGAGGTGAAGTGTTGTCTAGATTAAATATGATTTCTTGCCTTCCTGGTTGCTCCATCCTCATTTCACAATCATAGAATCGTAGAATGGTTTGGGTTGGAAGGGACCTTTAAGATCATCTAATTCCAACCCCCCTGCTGTAGACAGGGACACAGCCCTCTAGACCAGGTTGCTCGAAGCCTGGAATGCTTCCAGGGAGGGGGCATCCACAACCTTGTTCAGTAACCTGTTCCAGTGTCTCACCACCCTCGCAATAAAGAGTTTCTTCCTAATATCCAGTCTAAATCTACCCTGTTCCAGTTTAAAGCCTTTTCCCCTGTCTCGCTCCAATTTACAGGAGGGAGAAGAGGTTCTTTGATATATGTATACCCAGCGTGAGATTAAGAAACAACAGTTCAAATGTTGGTCCGACCAGTTTATTACAAATCTTAATCAGAAAGATGGGGAAGGGGAGGACAGACACTATTACGGTTTAGGGTGAGGGGGAAGGGAACACAGACGATAGAAAAGATAGGAAATAGAAGCAAGGAGTCTTTGTAGGAAGCAAGAGGAAGATAGTCACTGCCATGGATCCAGCGTGGTTTGTAGTTCAGTCATTGATCTTCAATAGTCGTGAGTCGTCGGGCATCGTTGTTCCGTTGACGATGACGGTGACCACAGCGACAATTTCCAATGGTAGTACAAACTTATTTATAAGTCCAAAGTGGTCAAGTCAGCATTCTTTGGAGTGACAACTCAAATCCAAAGTAAGCTCTCCTTGGAATGGCAGCTTCTGGCTCTGTGATCTCAGCAGAAACTCCTTTGTTCCCATCTTCCAGGCCTTGCCAGCAGATAAGAGGGAACAGGGATGTGCCCACCTGCATCCTGCTTTTCACAGGACACGATGGTATCATTCCCCAATTTTCCCATACCAAGCTGGAGCTATTTAGTCACAGTCCAGATCTGCCAGTAAACACTCCTGAGCACTCTCTACTGGAGTCAAACAGCTTTGGAGGAAGGTACTTTCAAATATCCACAAAGTGATGTTGATTGTCACACGGTAGCACACATCACTTGCCTTCTCCATAAATCAGTTAGAGTCTTATCACAAGAAATACCTCAGGAAGCAAGCTTTGAGCCAGAAAACAAATAAGGGTTCTCATACCCTCATCCTGCCACTACCTGCCCTTATAAAAATTCTCTCCCCAGCTTTCCTTTAGGCCCCCTTCAGGTACTGGAAGGCTGCTATAAGGTCTCCTTGGAGACTTCTACAGGTTGAAGAGCCTCAGCTCTCTCAGCCTGTCCTTGTTGTGGAGGTACTCCAGCCCTCTGATCATCTTTGTGGCCCTCCTCTGGACCTGCTCCAACAGCTCCATCTCCTTCTTGTGTTGGGGTCCCCAGAACAGGATGCAGTACTCTGGGGGGGTCTCACGAGAGCAGACTAGAGAGACAGAATCACCTCCCTTGTCCAGCTGGTCATGTTTCTCTTGATGCAACTCAGTTGGTAAATTTGAATATGGTGTTAGAGGATGAAGAGAATTTTTTACTTCACCCATGTCAGGCCATACTTCTCTATGATAGTTTCATCTTAGGGATGGGAGTTTACCAGCATGGCTGCTGTTTTGAAAAAGTGGCAATAACCTTAGTATTCCTTTCTCATGAAAAGGTATTTCAATGGTGAGATGAAGTTCTGAGACAATATAATTTATGTATGTTCAGGTCTTTTCATGCTTTTAGTAAAGAGAATATGCATTCCTCCTACTTACAGTGGAAAGTGCTTTAGAATTACTGTTCTTTTACATCATAAAGCATTTGTTTTGCACTAGGCTGACTTGAAATTTCTGGATTGAGAACTGCCCTCTTCCGTGTGTGAATGAGATAGGCTCATTAAGACTGGTTCTGGTTTGTTAGCTGTGTGTAAATTAGCATCTGTCAATTTTACAATGAACATTGTTCTTTTGGAATAATGCTGTTCGCTGGCATCTTTTATCATGATTCTTGTGTGTTGTTGTTTTTTTTCTGTATGTTTTAATTAATTAATTAATTAATTATACTATTATCGTGAAGCATTAGAGGCTTTTATTAATAACTGAAAGAAGTGATAGCATTATAACTCCACATTTAAAAAACGTATATTCTGAGAACAAAATGCAGTTGTTAAACAGCCAGTAGAGTTAAAGGTGTATCCTGACTAGATTTATGAATGTTGTCAAAACGTCTGATAAACCTCAGATCCAGATTTTCTTTCTTTTATTTTATTAGTAATACTGACTCTATGAGCTTTTCGAGCTATATAAGCTCTGTGAGCATTTGAAAGAGAAGCATCTGACTGCGTAGTCATACCAAAATGACGTTTCAACTAAACCTGGAAAATCTGTTTTGACAGAAGTCCACAAACTTATAAAATCTACTGAAATCTTCGATGTCATTACACACCCATAGCAGTTCAGGGTGCTAACTGGAATAGGAAAGCAATTTGTCTGTAAAATATGTTGAATTCTGTTGAGTAACAAGCTAAACAAGACTCAGAAATACGGCCTTGCAGCAGTAAAGGTCAGTTCCGTACTGGGACTTCGAGCACACCAGCAGCTTGAAATAAGTGATTTTCCTTTCTCTTTGACACTTGTGAAGTACCTGGACTACCATGTCCATTTTTGGTTTACTAGTACAGGAAAGGTATTGGAATACTGGAGTGTGTCCAGCAGGGCCAGCACCAAACAGATTAAGGAGATGAAGCAGTAGGTGCATGAATGAGAAAAGGCTCACAGAGGTGGGTTTGTTCACCATGCTTCAAGGCTTAGAGGAACCTTTACTGCTGCTTCCAAAACCTAATGAATTATTACAGATGAGATGGATTCAGATGCTTCCCAAAAGCACAACAGAAGGACAAGAGGCGATGATCATAACTTGAAAATTAGAAACTTCTGATGAAATACAGACGCACTTTTTTTCACCATGAAGGCAGTCAAACACTCATATAGTTGCTCAGATAGACATCTCAATCTTTGGCGATACTAAAAATTCAGTTGTGCAAAGCCCCAAGCAAGTCTATATAACAAAATAGGTCTCACTTTGAGCTGGGAATTAGATCATATGAACTCCAAAGGGTCCTTTCAAATTGTACTTTGAGTTTCTTATCCTGCTATACTTACAGTCATTAAGTGCCCTGAAGCTGGAAAAAAACTTCATGTTTTTGGTGGTAGAAATTTCTGCAATCTTTCTCAGGAAAAAGTATAACAAAATAGATGAAATGCAAGACCTTCCCCAGTAGAAGAGAAAATTGCTGAACTTAGAGGCAACAAGAATGTAAACTGTATGCGAAAGGGGAAAATACTGTATATACTGCCAATGAATAAATCAGTAAGAATTTCAAACATCATTTGTGTTACCCTCCAAGATTTACAGCAGAATGTGAAGGGGTAAATAACATGACATTTTTAAATGAGAAAGTCAAATGAATGACTAGTGAAGTAATCTATATATTCTTAAAAGAGTTTGAGTACTGAAATATTGGACAATCTCAAGTGCATAAGAAGATGTGTAGGTACAGATAGTGTCCTGGTTTCAGGTGGAACGTACTTAGCCTTCCTCTTAGTTTCAGGTATGATGCTATGTTTTGGTTTTAGGAGAACATCAATGCTGAAAAAACACAGACATTTTCATTGTTACTGAGCAGTGCTATACAGAGCCAAGGACATTTTAGTTTTTTATATTCTTGTACTACTCTGCCAGCAAGGAGGCTCGGGGTGCACAAGGAGCTGGGAGGGGAAAGAACCTGGACAGCACACCAAAACTGGCCAAAAGGATATTCCATACCTTATGACATCATCTGAAAAAAACATATATGTAAAATGGAGAGAAGTTGGCTAAGGGGGGTAGTTGCTGCTTGGGGACTGGCTGGGCACTGCATTGTTGGTGAGTAGCTGTGTTCTGCATCACTTGTTTTGTGAACACATATATGTATATGTATAACTATCATTACTATTAATTCTCTATTCCTTTTTTATCTTAGTAAATAATTTTTATCTCAACCTACAAGTTCTACTTTTTGCTCCTATTCTTCGTTCTCATGCTGGGGGTTGGAGGAGTAAGAGAAAGGTTGTGTGGTGCTAAGCTGCTTGCCAGGTGAAAAAGATCACCAGTCTTGTCAGACAATATAGGAAGCAAGGAAGTGTCATCTGACTCAAAACTTTTTGAGATCATTGATCATTCATAAACAGTGGTAACAAAATAACTGTAAGCACTGCCACACACCCTCAGTGAATCAAAACAAAGTTATTCAGTGTGCATATGTTAAATTCTGATGTTTAGGTATACTATGTGATGAAATGAATCTAATCATTATCAGCTGCTGCTGCATACCAAACTCAGACTGTTCTCTGTGGAAAAGCACTCTAGAGCCTTTTTGACCTTCAAGAAGTTCAAGTGTTCCTGATAGGTAGTCATCCCTTGTTGAACACCTCTGTGTCTAACACTTTCTTGTACATCTGGTTTCCTTAGTTAAGATTTTTGACAAGCTGTCTTCCTTCCACTATTCCAGAAGAGCACGGCGATGATACTGGATGTTAGCTGAAAGGCAGAGGGATTTCAGTGGACTGGCTTCCAGAATGAATCACAGTTCCAGAACTGTAGGGTTTACAATGCTTCTGTTCTTAGCCACAGCCTTAGGGATTGGAGATTTCACCCTGAGAAATGCTATCAGGAAGGACACTGCCATCTACTTAAATGCACTAAAAAAGAAGTTTTATATTTGTTTTTAAGGACCTAATGCTTATGCAACTCCATGTGCAATCTGTTCTTTGCCAAAGCAGAATCTCTGTATTCTTTGACAGTGTAAGTAAATCTTCTCAATAACCATCCTCTTCCAGTGTATTAGCAGGGAAGTCTGAATGAGTAGGAGGGAAACACTTTCAGTACTTCTTATCTCAATATGCCCCATACAAAATTTACACTTTACCAATGAAATTAAAGATCAGGAATTAGTTTGTAAATGTCATCATTTTACCATTTTGCCTTACAGCAATCAAGGAAAGAAGGCACAAATCTCTCATAAATAAGCAGGGCATAACTGCCAATTTTGCATATTTTTAGTACAAATAGTTCATTCAATGTCTGCAAAATTCCCCTTTTGATATGATTTATTCATTTTCAAATGATCTTTTATGTTTTTTGCTTTGGGGGAAACTCAGAGTATCACACTGTTGTGGTTTAACACTGATAGGCAGCTAAGTACCACACAGCTGCTCTTTCACTCCCCTTCTTCGGTAGGATGGCGGATGGAAGAAAAAGAGATGGAGAGAAAAAAAAACAGACCTTGCAAGTTTGAGGTAGTAGTTTAATGGCAGGAAAATAAAAACCACAGAAGAAAAAGGAAAGAAATATTATTGTTTACTTTCCAACATCGGGACACTTCTTAGGACACAAGACCTCAATATGATTAGTGATTTATTCAGGAAGACAAATGCTTTCACAAGAGTCCCCCCCTCAGCTTTTAGTACTGAGCATGATATCAAATGGTATGGGATATACCTTTAGTCAATTTAAGTCAGCTCTCCTGGAAATGTCCCTGTTCCACCTCTTGCCCACTCCTAGTCTATTGGCATATCTAGTGGAGAGTCAGTCTTGATGCTATATTAACACTGTTCAGCAGTAGCTGCAACATTGGTGCAAGGTCAACAGCATTCTATTTACAAGTTCAAAACTCATGTCTGTATGGATTTCTGTGGAGAAAGCTAACACCCCAGACAGAACTAGTATGCAGATTATCAAAGTGACTCAAAAATGCTAACAGTTTTTTCAAGTGAAGTTAATTTACAGAAACCGAGCCACCATAACCTCTAAGATTCCTTCAAAACTATCCATCTTGCCCAGGAACAAGGCTGAGCTAACTCAATTTCACAGTTCAGTCCAGAGTCTTGAATATGATCTGATAGCATTTCCCTTTTTCTCAGATCTAGCTTTCTAGCCTTCAAACTGGAACAGAATTTATGCATTTGGCACAAAATTTCTGGAGAGAAGTTTTGTTACATCAGTCCAGCTAGCTGCTCTTGAATTCAGCAGTATACCTTTCCATTCTGCAGATAATTTAGTGCTGGAAAGGCTGCACAGACAATCTGTGAAATCTCCACCCCAAAAAGTTTTCAAGACCCAACTGGATAAAATCATAACTAATATATCCTCAAATTAAAGTTGACCTTAATTTGAGGACTACTTGGACTAGATACCAATTCCTTGGACTACAGAGCAGGTACCTTTCAACTGACTGCTTGTGTAGACCCCATTTTGGGATCATTAGGATCAGCAGTAACAACAAAGACCACTTTTATTTTATTATGAAACACTGAGGAAAAAAATACAACAAAACATCAGTTCTTTCGTGGTGTTTTTGCTTTAGAGTGTTCTATCATTTACAGTAGGTGATGAAAATGTGACACGCTTGTTGAAAAGTGAACCTAGGCTCCAGCTGCCAGCTGCCACTATTACCTGAAAGTAACACCTGCTTCTAGACCTGTATCTACTTTCAACAGACACAAACCATCTTGGAGAAATGGTATCAGGAAATGTCATGCAATGAAAGAGCCCAAAACCTCACCTACCTGTGAATCAAAACCTGGCCTATTAACAACCTGATATAATCGAGATGTTGTCTACTTGGACTTCAGTAAGGTCTTGATGCTGTCTCCTGTAAGATCCTCACAGACAAGTTGCTGATGTACTGTCAGGATGGGCAGATAGAGAGGTGGATAGAAAACTGGCTGAACAGCCTGCTGATCATTAATGCAGACCCTAGCTGGAGGCTAAGAACTATCTAGCAGGTCAATACTGGTTCCAGACCAGTTTAATATCTTCATTAACGATGGGGTAGAGTGCACTCTCAGCAAGTTCACAGGGGGAGTGGTTGAATTCCCAAAGGACCAAGAGGTTTCCAGAGAGACCTCAATGGACTGAAGAAGTGAAGTGACAAGAATCTTACAAAGTTAAAAGTAAAGTCTTGCATGTAAGGAGGAACCAGGCACCCATACATGCTGGGGGCATGTGTCTGGAAAGCAGAAAATGACCCGGGGGTCCCGGTAGACATCAAGCTGAATATGAGCCAGTGATGTGCCCTTAGAATAAGGAAGGTGAATGGTATCCTGTTGCCAGCAGGTCAAAGGAAGTGTCTTCTACTCAGCACTGGAGAGGTCTCCCTAGAGCCTTCTCTTCTCCAAACTAAACAAGCCCCGTTCACTCTACCTTTCCTCATAGGAGAGGTGCTCCACCCCTCTGATCATCTTAGTGGCCTACCTCTGGACCCCGCTCTAAGAGCTCCACATTCCTACTGTACTGGGGGCCCCAGGCCTGGATGCAGTACTGCAGATGGGGCCTCACAAGAGCTGAGTAGAGGGAGACAATCACCTACCTCTCCATGCTGGCCACCCCCTTTTTAATGCAGCCCAAAACACAGCTGGCCTTCTGGGCTACAAGTGCACACTGCTGGCTCATGTCCAGCTTTGCATCCACCAGGACCCCCAAGTCCTTCTCCACAGGGCTGCTCTCAAGGAGATCTTCCTCCAGTCTGTGTAAATACCCGGGATTGCCCTGACGCCTGGAATTGAATCTGGCAAAAGTGATAAAGGATAATAAAAAAGGCTTTTTTAAGTATGTTAACCGTAAAAGGAAGACTAGGGGGAATGTGGGCCCCCTAGTAAGGTTGTTCCTGAAACGGGGGATGCTGAGAAGGCGGAGATACTGAATGCCTTCTTTGTTTCTGTCTTCAGTGGAAAAGCTCTCCCTCAGGAATCCCAGACCCTGGAGGTTAGTGAGAGCATCTGGGGAATGGAAGAGTTCCCTTCAGTCAAGGAAGAGGTGGTCCATGAGCGACTAGGCAACACCAATGTTCATAAATCCATGGGACCCGATGGGGTGCATCCACAGGTGCTGAGGGAGCTGGTGAAGGTGATTGCTGAACTGCTCTCTATCATCTTTGAGAGGTCTTGGAGAATGGGGGAGGTGCCTGAAGACTGGAGGATAGCCAATGTCACTCCGGTCTTTAAAAAGGGCAAGAAGGAAGATCTGGGTAATTACAGGCCAGTCAGCCTCACCTCTGTCCCTGGAAAGGTGAAAGAACAGCTTGTGCTGGATGCCATCTTTGGACAATTGGAAGAAAAGGAGGTTGTCAGGAGTAGTCAGCAGGGGCTCGCTAAGGGGAGGTCATGCTCAACCAACCTGGTAGCCTTCTATGCCGTTGTCACTGGCTGGGTGGATGTGGGGAGAGCAGTGGATGTAGCCTACCTTGATTTAAGCAAGGCATTTGATACTATCTCCCACGACATCCTTAAAACAAAGCAGAGGAAGTGTGGGATAGATGAGTGGACAGTGAGGTGGATTGAGAACTGCCTGACTGGCAGAGCACAGAGGGTCATCCTTGGTGGTGCAGAGTCTGGTTGGAGACCTGTAACTAGCGGTGTTCCCCAGGGGTCGGTTCTGGGTTCGGTCTTGTTCGCCATCTTCATCAATGACCTTGATGAGGGGATAGTGGCCACCCTCAGCAAGTTTGCTGATGATACGAAGTTGGGAGGATAGTCTGACACGCCTGAAGGCTGTGCTGCCATTCAGTGAAACCTGGACAGGCTGGAGAGCTAGGCAGTAAGAAACCATATGAGGTTTAACAAAAGCAAGTGTAGAGTCTTGCACCTAGGGAGGAATAATTGCATGCACCAGTACAGGCTGGGGGATGACCTGCTGGGGAGGAGCTCCACCGAGTGGGACCAGGGTGTCCTGGTGGATGGCAGGTTGGCCATGAGCCAGCAGTGTGCCCTCGTGGCCAAAAAGGCCAATGGCATTCTGGGGTGCATTAAAAAGAGCGTGGCCAGCAGGTCGACGGAGGTGATCCTCCCCCTCTACTCTGCCCTGCTAAGGCCTCATCTGGAGTACTGTGTCCAGTTCTGGGCTCCCCAGTACAAAAAAGACAGGGATCCTTTGGAAAGAGTTCAGCGGAGGGCCACAAAGATGGTGAAGGGCCTGGAGCATCTCCCCTATGAAGAAAGGCTAAGTGAACTGGGTCTGTTTAGCCTTGAGAAAAGAAGACTGAGAAGGGACCTGATCCAGGTCTATAAATATCTAAGATGTGGGGGGCAAAGTGGCGAGGCCAGACTTTTCAGCAGTGTGTGGAGACAGGACAAGGAAACGGCCAGAAACTGAAGCATAGGAAGTTCCGCACAAATGTGCGCAAGAACTTCTTTACGGTGAGGGTGATGGAGCACTGGAACAGGCTGCCCAGGGGGGTTGTGGAGACTCCTTCTCTGGGGATATTCAAGACCCACCTGGACGCCTACCTGTGCGACCTGGTGTAGGGAACCTGCTTTGGCAGGGGGGTTGGACCCATGATCTCTGGAGATCCCTTCCAACCCCTATGATTCTGTGATTCTGTGATTCTGTGATAAATCTACAGAAATTTCTTCATGGATCATTTTAAGAGGAATAATAATATCAATAAGAATAATTAAAAATGAGGATTTATTGAAAATCTTTGTATTTACTCTTCAATTATACACGGACATAAGACTTTAGGTGTTATGTGTTCTTAGAATTTTGTTCTGTCCAAATTTTGTCTAAATATTTTGTTTCACAGTGGCTTTTGGATAATTTTTCATTTTCAAGATTCCCACTCCACTGGATTAAGATAAAATTGCATAGTGGGCATAAGAGATTTTTCTCACAGCTTGACTTGAAGTATTGTGGATTTAAAAAATATAGTGAAGAAGAAGCAAGAATAAAAACAAAGAAAGTCTTAAACAGTTGAGTGTATTTTTTTTCTTCAATATTTTAGCATAAGATCTGATAGGGTTAAATTCAATAAGGAGACATTGTTCTTAGTGATTTTTTATTTTTATTTATTTATTTTATTTATTTATTTATTGCCTGTTGTATGATTAGGTGTTCTTCATCAGGATCACTGTTGCAGAAATTGTCTGTAAGTAAGTTCACATAAGACTTTCCTCTGGAGATTTAAAAATACTTGGGAAACTCAGACACCAAGGCTCAGGTGTATATAATTTTATTATATGGACCATAAAGTTTTGAAGCAGAATTACTGTGAGTACAATAAAATAATGAACAAAGCAGTGGGTACCTTTTCCAGTCATGCTTTAGAACTGGAACTTGCTTTCTTTCCTGAAATGCATATTACTCACATTTATTTCACCCAGACATGAGTGGCTGAGAATGATTCATGCTACCACAGTGTACTATATGGTTTCACCTATAATTACCTAACTGTTTGAATGGAAGTTTTAATCTTACTTCAGGTATAAAATTAATTTTAAAAGGAGAACTAACATATTCCAAACATTCCCCTTCAAACATATATTTGAATGTGGCTGTAGCCTTCCACCCCGATGAATTCAAAGGAACTGGCATAATTGCAACCCATTTAGAAACATTAACATTGACATTGGTGACGGTATGTAAGGGATAAACTCATATTATTTGACTGACAACAGAGAGACCGTGATTGTACACTGGCTGTACAGTAACTTCCTTGATTTCTCTTATCTAACTTTCATTTAATTCTCCTTTTTCCACTGTTTCATAACATCTACTCATTCAGATATGCATCAAGGTTAAGTACTTGAGAACAAAGCTCTTTTTTAAAAAAAAACTCAAGACAAGATTTTTAAACAGACTGAAGTGATCAAAATATAAATAGGTGAGATTCCAGGGGCTCAGTTAGGGAATTAGGCATTTTTTAAAATAATTAAGACCTGACTTTGTGTAACAGTTTGAAAAATTTACAGTTCATACACTTGTGAAAGTCCAACAGTAATAATGTGTAGGACTTTCACATGTATGTGAATATACATGTGTGCATATATGTACACACACAACTAAACAAGCATAGTGATTCAAATAGATAGCCCACATGATACATACATACTTAAGACACAATTCTTTAAAGTTTGTTCAATAACTACACAAAGTAAAAAAGAAAAATCCTTGTGTCAGCACTACTGTCAACAACATGAAGCAAATGGATTTTAAAATTCTGTAGTCAGATTTCTGGAACAATTATCACCTCACCTGAGCATTTTAACAAGTTAATCAGTAGCTGACTTGAAATCCTCATCAACACACTATGTAATTTCATTGAGAGTATCTGTTAACTCAGATCAACTCAATTAATCTCTAGTGGAATGAAACAAAGAAACAGATGGTAATGTGTTTTAGTCAACACCAACTTTTTGTTCTATATACATTTCTAAATATGCCATTCCTAGGCATTAGTCCTAAGGCATTAAGAAATTGCCTTACTTTTAATCTAATATTTGAAATAGACAGCGATAAAACACACTCATACTCCACTTTGTCAGCAGTTATTACAGTTTTCTCAAATTAAGCATTTCCCTTAGGCTCAGCTCTGCCTGATTCTTAGCCTGACACTCCCATTGCTTCTATGGGAGTGGCATGGGTATGTTGTGCAGGATGTGCCTCCCTGTACGGCATCTCTTTGTGCCCTTGTAACAAAAGACATTTCATATCCATTGTATTGCATTTGATTAAATAAAATAGAAAGGCTAACAACTAAAACACTGCAGTGTCTTCTTCCTCATACAGAAAATTCAAAGTAGATGTTAATCCCTATAGTCTTAATAGCAGCAAGTGGAGTTCACTCTTTTCTCCTGGTCTGGTGATAGAGGTATTTTGGAAAGGTGAGTAAAGTATGAGTACTGACCCTGTTCATAATATTATTTATGCATTTTACATTTAATGACATCACTATTAAAACACGTAGAAATAGGGCACAAAGAATCATCATAGAATCATATAATTATTTGAGTTGGAAGGGACCCTTAAAGGTCACTTTAAGGTCCCTGCAATGAACAGGGACACCTGCAGCTCCTCCATCAGGTGCACGGAGCCCTGTCCAACCTGACCTTGAATGTATCCAGGGATGGGGCATCCACCACCTCTCTGGACAACCTGCCCAGTGCTTTACCACCCTTACTGTAATAAACTTTTTCCTTATATCCAATCTAAATCTCCCCCCCCCCTTAGTTAGAAAACATTTCCTCTTGTCCTGTCACAACAGATCCTGCTGAATAGTCTGTCCCCTTCTTTCTTACAGTCTCCTTCAAGATACTGAAAGGCTCCCCTCAGGTCGCCTCAGAGCCTTCTCTTCTCAAGGCTGAACATCCCCACCTCTCAGCCTGTCCTCATAGGAGAGGTTATCCATTCTCCAGATGGGGCTGAAAGAAGGGTTGAAACTTATTATTTAATATTCCTACTTACTTACATGCCAAAATTATCAGTCAAGGGTCCCTCCTGTTCCAGCTCATCATCTTCACTGCTTGGCTCCAACATGGCAGTAGTTGTGTGAGGATAGCTGGGCTGTGACCTCTGCCACAGTTGGTCTATAGCCTTGAAATCAGGGCAGCCTTTGAGCTGCTGGGAGACAGATTCAAAAATGGATACACTGGGAAAGACATTAAATCCAGGTTTCCAACTTTTTATTTATGTCCTGCCTACAAGTGGAATTATATATATATATATATATATATATAAAAAAAAAAATCTGGGCAGAAACCTTCTGTTTCTAATGAATTTGGAGACAACTATAACAGTGTTTAGTGCAACAAATTTCTCCCGTTTGTTGGGTGTGATTTCCGAACAGTTAACTAGCAGATTGGACCCATCAGGTGCGATTAACACATTAAAGTTCTTTTTCTGAATTCTGTCTGTTGTAAGGTCTTCAGTAGCTAATGCTCGTAGCTCACTAATTCAATAATTCAGTATTTCAGTAGCTAATGCTTGTAGCTCACTAATTCAATAATTCAGTATCTCAGTTTGGGCAGGCTAAGAAGCAAAATGCAGCTGAATGAAGAAACAAATGTCAATCAGCGGATGCTTAGCATATTAAGCATCTTATAAATGAGGTGGCAGCTATGAGAAGGTTATTTTGTGTCAAAATTTTGGCCCTATACTTTACGTAAGTGGGCCCTTACATGGCATATTGTTCCTTACCAGAGTCCTTGGCATGCTTTTGCTAGGACTTTCATCACTTGCATAGATCCACAGAAGTTCTTAAAAGGCTGAAACAATAGTCAAGATTTAGGCACACAGAGAAGGAGTGACATACACCGACAGCATGACCAGCACAGGAGACAAACAGTACTTGTGTAAGTCGGGCAGGGAGAAGTGTACTTTTCACCCTGTGGGCAGAAGTAGCCAAAAAAACAATACTGAAATATGCACACCTCCACCCAAAGATTTAAGTATCCTGTCTCACTGCTGCAGTTTTTTGCAAATGGTTTCTGCTTTGTTTCTAGGAATCCTGTGTTGATTTAGCTGCTGATTTCTCTGTTTTCAATTTATGTATCTCTTGTTCTTTATCCATTTTTCATCTGCTTGGTCCTCTCTTTACCATCTCACTTTTTTCTCTGACCTCTCATCGCCAGCCATTCTTTTTCCTATCAGTATTTTGTGCACTCTTATCTTTGCTTGCTTGCTACCCTATTTTCCTGCTTACTTTTTCTTTGCATTTCCCTTTAGTCTTTTTTTCTTTTTCTTTTTCTTTCTTTCTTTCTTTTTTTTTTTTTTCCCCCCTGCTTGTTGACTTATGAAGAAATACATTGCGGAAAGAAGTTATATGTGCATGATATTTCTCTGAAAACACAACTACATTTACAGTAACAGAATCCAACACTTCGACCTGCAGTATCAAATTGTGGGTGGATTTAATTCAATTCAAACTAAATTAATGCATTTATAGAATGCCACATGTGTGTCAGATACTCTAAAGAAGTGAGAGTATACGCAGTGAAAAATATTACAACTGAAAATTTTCGATTTTATAGATAAATAGATTTAAGCTAGATAACACTTTTCGAGCAGTATAAAGCTGGTGAGATCAGAGTAGGAAAGCTCATAAAGAAGGCAGTTTTAATCCAGTATTTGAAGGAGAAATGAGATTGGTGGATCTAAGTCAGGATTTTGGAGATTAAGGCCAGTGTTGTAAAACTGACATTCCTACGCATTCCCATAAGTAGGTACCATACATGTTTACATTTTTATTCTTTCACTATATATTGCATTCAAGAATTGTTTTTATTATCTATTTCACTTGTACTGCACTGTAAATGATGGATTTTCTAACTATATATATAAGATTTATTTAAACTTTTGTCTAAAGAACCGTTCGCAGACTTTGATGAGATTCTCATCAGATTTGCGTTTACTGGATTTGCAGTCACCTTCCCTGATGACTCACATCTTATCCTTAGGACTAGTTGCGGGGGGGGGAGATAACCAAGACAAGTTGACTTGAACTGAACAAAGAAATATTCCCTGCCATATGTTAACCTGTGGGGGAAAAAAAAGCAAAACAAAACAAAACAAAACAAAAAACAAAAAACAAACAAGCAAAAACCATGGACAAACTGTGAGGAGTTGGCTGGAGGGGCAGCCACTGCTTGGGGGCTCACTGGGCATTGGTCACTGAGTGGTGAGGAATTGTGTTGTGCATCACTTGCTGTGTAAATATATATTATAATCACTACTATTATTTTCCTTTTCTATTCCTTTTCTGTCTTAGTAAACAGGTTTTTCTCTCATTCCAAGAGTTCTACTTTGTTGCTGTTTTATTTTTTTTCCAATTCTCTCTCCCATAGGAGAGGAGAAATAAGTGAATGACTATGTGTAGCTGAACACAACGTAGAATCATAGAATCATAGAATCATAGAATCATAGAATCATAGAATGGCTTGGGTTGGAAGGGACCTTAAGGATCATAAAGCTCCACACCCCCTGCCACATCCAGAGCCACCAACCTCCATATCTAATACCAGACCAGGCTGCCCAGGGCCCCATCCAACCTGGCCTTGATCACATCCAGGGACAGGGCATCCACAGCCTCTCTGCGCAGCTGTTCCAGCACCTCACCACTTTCATAGTAAAGAACTTTCCCCTGATATCCAACATAAATCTTCCCCATGCACGCACATATCACCCTGAAACATCATTATGACTACTTTCTGCTATTAAAACAGCACTCTCTTTTTCTTTTTTCTTTTTTTTTCCCTCTCATTTGACACTAAAAATAGACCTGATGAGTTTATAGAGAAGTCAGGTTAGAAAATAATTTCTTTATAATGCTTAATATCCTGAGCATTGGAGCAGTCTTCTTAAATAGAAGATATGAGGTTCATTTTTGTCCCTATTTTTCTAACTCAAGAACTAGAAACAAACATTTGTGTCTTCCAAATTATCCATAGAATCACAGAATTTAGGATGGAAAAGACCTGTAAAATCATTAAGTCTGTCACTAAAGCATGTCCCTAAACACCACACCTACATGTTTCAAATACCTTCAGAGATAGCAACACTGTGATTTCCCTGGGCAGCTTGCTCCAATGCCTAACTGCTCCCTCTGTGAAGAAATTCCTCCTGACTGCAACATCTCTGCTGCCACAATCTGAAGCTATTGACTTGAGTCCTTACAGTTGCCACCAGAGAGAAAACCAAAAAAACCTGGTTATTGCAAGGAGTGATGAAGTCTCCCCTCAGCCTCATTTTCTCAAGACTAAACCACCCAAGTCCCTCAGCTGTTCTGTATATGTTCTGTATATATAAAACTGTTGTTTTCTTGTCCCTTCACCAGCTTACGTGCTCTTCTCTGCACACACTTGAGCAGCTCAATGTCCTGCATGCAATGAGGGGCCCAAAACTGAGCACAGTATTTGAGGTGTAACTTCATAAGTCATGCATACAAAGGACCAGTTCCCTAGTCCTGCTGACTACCCTAGTTCTGATGTAGTCCAGAATTCCACTAGCCTTCTTGGTCACCTGAGTACATTGATGGTTCATGTTCAGCTGGCTGTTGACCCACACTCCCATGTCCCTTCCTAACAGGCAGCTTTTCAGCCTAAACAGCTCCAAGGGGTTGTTATGACCTGGACCTGGTGCTCACTGTTTTTGAATGTTAGGCAATTGGATACGAATACAGCCTGCGCAGATCCCTCTGCAGAGAACTCCTATAATCAAGAAAATCAACACACCCACCCAACTCTGCGTCAAATTTACTGAGAGTGGACTCGATGGGTGGACACATTGTTCAGATCTTTTGGCAGTATATTGCCTCTATTATTCTACTTCTAAAATTAACAGGTTTTTTTGTTTTGTTTTGTTTTTTCTTCTTTCTTTCTCCTGGAGGATAAGAAAGAAGAGCTCCGGTAAAAATTTACAACAAAATTAAAATTTCAAGTAGTTCAATGGACAATTGGCAGCTAAAACTGAAATTTATTTACAAAAACAATTTCTCAGAAATATTGGGAAGGTATTGGCACAGGCTGCCCAGGGAGGTAGTGCAGTCACTATTCCTGGAGATTTTCAAGAACTGTGGAGATGTGGTACTGAGGGACGTGGTTAGTGGGCATGGAGAGAGGGGTTGTTGGCTGACCTGGATGATCGTATTGATCTTTTCTAACCTTATTAATTCTATGATTCTATTATCTGCTTCCTAAGCCTGTATGTTATATCACGACTATCAGTAATACAGCCTTCATTAGAAATGGTTATGAAAATGAATTTTCATCTAATATGAAAATTAGACATTTCATTTTTAAAAAATTTTTGAAATTTCAATACAAGCACTAGGGTAAAACATTTCAGCCAGAAGAAATCTTTGGAAACACTACCTCATATTCTCATTAAAACTTAGTTCTGATTTTCTTTTGACCCTCAATTGAAAACTTTTCCAATTAATTCTAGTTTTATTTCTAAAATTTCCAGAATTTATCTCCTCCTTAAAATATTGCATATCTTGCTCAAGGCTTTCTTTGTTTATCTCTTAACAAATAGTAGTTTCTGTTTTCCAACCTTGTAAGCTTGCCCAACCCAGTTTCATTAATTATTCTGGTGGTAAAACCATTGTCCTTGTTGTTTGATCTGTTCATGTCACCAATTCTGTTTGACCTGTCATTGTGTCTTTCTGCTCATGAAGTTGACAGTCAATGGATGAAGACCCAAAGGACACATTTATATCAGCTTAGAAACTGACACCCTTTTCCTTTCTCATAAATAATGCAGGTTAATGGAAATATGTATGGTAAATTACTCTTTACCAGAGATGTTTTAAAATGAAGTTTAGACAGGGAATCCACTGGCGGAAATGTATGTAATAATTATTTTGTTTGTTCTATTCAAATGCTGTGATATTCAAGATTAAATTCAACACAAAACTAGAATATTACTTCAAAATTGCTTAAAAAATTGTGTCGTGGCCAGTCTAAACTTGGATGTTAACTTGGATGCTTACCTGGATGGATCTCCTGAACAGATACATTTTTTCATTGTCAGCTAGGTTGTTCTTAATGATCTTCTATTTAGTATCTAACAGTGTACTTTTTCTTTGTTCACCCTGAGTGACCTGACTGGCTCATTCTGATATGTTCATGCATTGATTTAGTTTACATAAAGACTGTTGATGCATAAGGTTTGAAAGCAGTAGTTTGCAAAATTCAAATATTATTTATTTATTTATTTATTTCATAAGTATCAGGATGCACTGATAAGCCATCTAACTTTTATAGAGGTTGTATAAAATTATCCTAAGGAAGAAATTCCTTGTAACTCCTGTAATTTAGCAATTGTCTTAATCATTAAATAAGAGTGATTGTATGTCTTCTAAAAGCGTTTTATTTGGTATGCATATAGATGTGTATATATAATATTAATTAATCTCTCTTAGAATAAAGAAATAGATGTTTTATTATTATTATTATTATTATACAAATAACCTTATATTGCTTTTTGTAAAAAGTTAATTTCTCATTTTTGCTGCTGAGAGTAGTCATTAGTACCTAGCACTATGTCTAGTACTAGCAATGCCAGTATCTGATGGGGATCTTTGACAACTAAAAGTTAGATTGAGACCATTATTTAATCAAACATCTCCCCAGGTGAGCATAAATCACTTCTGAATTTTGCTCACTGATTACACACCACCCTGTTTATTTGGACCAGTAACGATGATTTGCTATTCCATGGGGGATCGCTCCTGAATAGTTGATGAACAAATCCAATCAAAGCACTTTGATTAAGTCCTGTCTAATTCTGGAATCTTCTTGAGCAGCTTTGTATTGTTTCTGTGATGAACAAGTGCTATTTTGAATAGGAGAAAAAGAAAACTGACCAATCCCTTAAAGAAATATTTTTTTTTTCCATGTGTAACAACTGTGGAATGACTTACAGAGTTTTAATAGATTTTTAAAGACTGTCTGGAGACTTAGTAAAAAACCTCCATGGCCAGTAGATAACAAAATGCTGTATTAATTTTAGTGCCAGACCTTAATTAAAAAGAAAACCATAAAATGTATAAATGGGCACTATATAGAATGATACAGCTTTGTGGAACCATTTCAGCCTCTTCATCACAGAGATTACAGAAATTAATAAGAGGACATGATTTGTGTAATAATGTACTGGACACAAAACATTCAATACATTCTTACCCCTTTTGAACAAACAATTGTTGCCTAGAGTGTACAGTTCCATCTTTCTAGGTAAACTCCTCCATCAGGGTTAGTCCCCAACAAGCAAGCCTGTTGTTAAGGCTGTGTCTGCAAATGGATTGTCTATAAACAAACTCAGCATCTGGCAGACATTCCAAGGTGAAAGCCAAACAGATGGCTAATTTAATATAAACTAAGTGACTTTGGATCAGATAAAGCAATTGAATTAACAGCACTTTAAATGAACGTATACCACACATTCTCACTATGCCATCATAATAGGCACCTTTTTATATTTTGGAAATCATTGCTAATTGAGGTTTCATATGGTGAATGTTTATATCTGTAAGATGTACAGTTAAAGATCCTGAGAAAAAAATGCAACCAGTGTCATAACCTTTGATTCAAATATAGTTATTTTCTTCAGAGCTTCTCCAGACTATTGTTGAATCAAGGAATATGGATTTGATACTATATAAATCCTTAAATGCATATACAAGAGACATAAGTCAGCCTTGAGAGTGAAAGTTTGCTTCTTTTTTTCTTTCAAAATATCTCTAATAAATAATAATAATAATAACAACAATAGTAATAAAAAAGATTTTCACTTACGTATTTTTTAAATTTTACTATTCACACTATTTCTTTAAAAAATAGTATTATTTTGCCTATGGAAGAGGAAAGCAAGAAACCTTTCTTATAACTGGCTTGTTTGCTATGTCTCCATTCAAAAGGTGAAACAGTTGATATTGAGTAGAACTGTTGATGACAGCCCTAGACAAATGCTTGAAGTTTCTTTTAATCTGTTTTTCTACATATGTTGGCAAGTTGACTCTTTGTGTATTTCATGATACATTTTCCAAAGCACTGTGTTTCATTTGTCGGTAGGCAAAAAGAAGATGCCGCAGTTTGTCCTGCGTAAAAATGGAGGAACTCTGAGAAAATGACTCTTCAGCTTATTTCCTTTCCATTTCTCTCTCAGAGTCATGCAACTCTGAAATCACTGCCAAACCCACAACTGCATTATGCTCCAGAGTTAGACATAAGATCTGTAAGAGGTGGGTTAAATACTGGTCCATAGTGCTGCATGATGTAAGGAAGAGCTTTTTCTTGGTACTTGAGAATTCTGTGAGCACAGTTTTAGATTCCTGGGCTAATAATAATTTGGTGTTTTTTGGCAGCATCTACCCACCCATGTGAACATAAAGAGTGAGTAAATTAATGAATGCAGTTATGAAACTCAGATATTAACAGGGAATGTTTTTCAGTTATATATTTTAGCTTTAATACGTCCCCTAACCTCAGAAAACTTTTTTCTTATGATCCTAAAAGACTGTGCCTTACTGCTATTTACTGTCTAATGAAATTAACCTAAAAACTCATACTTTAAAATAAAACTTTTTTTTTCTTTTTTTTCTTTTTTTTTTTCACTTATGACTTAACAACATTCACTCATGATGGAGGGCAGAGGAATGTAAAGCCTAATTGAGCATCATGATCTGTTATCATACTCTGGGACTTCTAATGTAATTTGATACCCCTACTCTTCTATATTTTAATGCATAATATCTTCTTGTTTTTACTCTTTATTTTGAGTAGTATGTGTAACACTGCACAGCAGCACAGAACAAAATTAAGGATGAAACAAATGTAGGCAACAGTCTCTTGACCAGAAATGACCAGAACCACTTGACAGAAGTGTTATCACAGTTAAAAGAAGATAAATTTATCTCAGCCCAGAAAGATCCTGAGACTCTGCATTCAAATGTCAGTATGAAGCCTGGGATGCTTACTAGTAACATTATAGCATTAAGGTCATATTTGTTGAGCTATGAAGTCTTTGATTTTCTGTATACCTGTAAATCATTGGAGTTAATGGAATGATTTAATGAAAATTAGTTGTGAAAGAAATACATGGATTGGTACATCCAGGTCTTAAGTCAAAATCACTTTGTTAAGAAGCTTAAAGTTTATTAATAGTTGATAGTTCATTAAACATTCTAATTATATGTGATTACTAATATTATAGCTTGATTACTACCTAATCATCTTAAATGCGATTTATGCATATTACACAAGTCAGAAATATGCAGATCTGGAGCATACAGGACTCTACCCCAGACCAAAGAAGTCTGCAAAATAGAAAGAGATAAATGCTACATCAAATCTTTTGTGCATTATATTAATATATTAGCTACTCTGCCTGTGTGTGGCAACAGCCAGCACAGTATTTATCCACCATCTCTCAGCAGTGCAGGAGAGTAATTCATAAACTAACACAGCTGAAGGAATATAATGTGTATGAAATAACCCCCAATACCTTTGACCTGTAGAAGAAAGCACTTACTTCAGGTTCATTTTTGAAGAAAGCACTGAGGGGAGATTTATTCAGATCTTTGCTGAAAACTCAGTGCTATCAGCAAGATATTTGGTATTCATGCCAGAAATGTTTGAATATTGTAGTTAAAATTATAAATTTAGAATGCAAATATGAATGCGGTATTACTATGATTGGGAAAAAAAAAAAAGTACAAGTTTTTTGAGCATAAGATCTGAATTTTCTAAAGTTACTGTCACTTCCAGATTTTTGAAACTAAGTGTTAAAAACAAAGCAAAAAAACCAAACCAACCAACCAACCAAACAAACAAACAAAAAAACCAAACAAATTTCAACAGCAGCAGAAGTAAAGGCATCTAACAAAAAGAATACCACTGAGAAGATAGACATTAGTTTTGTTAACAGAAAACAAATCTCGTAGATGGATTCTCAAATAAAAGTGACAGCTGTTCGAGTGGGAAAACAACAACAACAACAATGAAACAAACACACAAAAAGAAATACACAAAAAGAAGAACAACAATCTGTATATTGAACTGTCTCCAGTCTGGCTAAGATTCAAATATTTCAAATTATGATGTGAAAAAGAACTGAAAGCTAATCTAATAGTAACTAAGTAACTCACACTAAGTATGTAGCTCTTATGGATTTATTTATGCAATAGTAAAGATTTCATGTGATTTTTAACTATTATTTAAAATGAGGACCATCTCTGATATCTAACATGAAAGTGAAAGAATAGAGTCAGAGAAAAGGAGGAAAGGAAAAATGTTATGTATCACAGGCTGAAAGGATTTTAACATGATGGTAAATTTGCTGCCCAGAAATCGAGTAGTGTTGGGCTCATTTTTAAAATGCAAGTATTTTATTAAGATATATCAGTCTTTTTACAAGTTATTTGTCCTCAAAAGGCTACGATTATACATCTGTGAACACTGTTTTCATAGCTCCAAAGGAAAAGTGGGCAACATTCTCATTAACCATAATTAATACAGTCTAGAGATTGTAACATGTGAGAGAATAAGAGTAGGGCTCTCTTTAATAATTAAGTTATTTAATAATTATCTGATTGGAGAACAGAAAAATGGAGAAAAGATAATGGGGAATGAAAACTTTAAAGGTCGTTACTGACTTTTTTTTTTCCAGTTACGTGATTTCAAATTTCAGGCTTGTAGAACTTTTTTTCTTAATATGAATGTTTAAAATAAAATGTTTCTAGTTCATTAAATCAGTTTGGATTGAGTTACAAAATTTTATCACAAAGTCTTGGATCTTTATGTTCCAGAAGTGAAAGAAGTTCAAAATCTAAGCAGTTCTTATATGGTACTGATTTGCCATGTTTAGCATCTAGAATACAGGGTAGGATACATATAGCCTTTTGCAAATGTATGGCTTCTTGAACAATGTACATTTGGTTATGCTTATAAACTAGAAATTATATGAAAATCAAACATAATTCCAACCATTTATATATATATATTTTTTTTCACTGTGAAGTAAAATATGGACAAAGTGACCACAGTCCAGCTAGTTTTATTACTAACTGTGCATTTTAGCACAGTGCTATGTGTTTTAGCACTTTCTTATCCTACGCATTTTTAGCACAGCTACTTCTTGGTCCTATCACTGCCTCTCCACTATCTCTTCATCTTGATGTTAAACAAGGGGAAAAAAAAAAAAAAAAAAAAAAAAAAGGGGAGGGGGGATGAGAAAAAGAGATGCATTTCTCCCATTAAGATCTTAAGAGAACTGAAGAGAATAAATTACTCAGACTGCTTAAATTCCACTTCTTGCTCTTCATATTTAACAGGCAAGTCTAAGTTCCCTGAAGATTTTTATAAGAAAGAAAACATTACACAGATTCAGCCTACAAATATAGAATTTACTATAATGTAATTATGGCTCCATATTTTTTTTTTTTTTTGACTGAAACTTATATTAATTAACTATTAGTTATTGTTACTCATTGTTACTGATGAATATAAGAATTAAAGATTTATACACTTCAAAGAAAATTTTGATGGTGGGGGGAAGACAGGAGAAAAAGGTTCACAGATCCTGTATTCACTCCTTTTCATCTTTCCTCCTCTCTTCTCCAAGTGGACAGAGAATAAGTATTGGCAAATATTTTTGTTCATTTAATAAATTTCAGATGTAGGATGTCTAAATGTTTTTTTCCTGATATATATATATCTTTTTAATTTGAAAAAAGAATTAAAAAATAATTTCTTAATTTCCTCTTGAATAAAGTCAGATTTAGCTCCTGACATTCATCCACACCTTCCCAGTATTCATCCTTAGCTGTCTGGGAAGGATGGTGAGAGTAACTGGTGGCTGGAGAGTACTTGTGTCCTATTTGTGTATGGATTTCCTCTGCAAGGTGCCAGAACCAGCATTATAGGTGAGAGTCCTGACTTTCTTTCCCCGCCCGCTTCCAGTGGATCAGTACACTTCTTTAAGTAAATCATTTTAAAGTGACCTTTTCTTCTTCATTAGGAAGTAGACTGAAATAAAGGAACTATTAAATCAGCTCCCACTTAGCCTGTGAGCTCTGCCAAGCTTTGTCTAAAGCACAGAAGGAAGGAGAGGCAGAGGAAGGTGTTTTTTTCCTGCTGCGCAGATTTTCTCAAGGTCTAAACACTTCAGTTTAAAAGCAATAAAAATTCAATTATATGTTCAAAATTATAGGATTTTTTTTTTATTTTTTTTCCAGTAGCTCCTTCTGTGATTAATTACTGTAATGGTTTCGAAATAGCTGTTATTGCAGGACCATCTTTGGTTCCAAAGCTTATAGATCCCTGCTCACTATGAGTCTGAACTCATTAAAATACAACCATTTTCTAAAAAGTGAGGAAGGAGGGAAAATCAAGGTGGTTATTTTTATCTGCTACAGGGAGGTGTGATTATGTGAGTCGATTCATTGCTACCTGAAGGGAGTCACATCAAAATTAAGACTTTCTACTAAAGCACACAATTAAAGTTCATTGCAAGTACTGTAGGCAAACTGGCATTTGCTGGAGAAAGTACATGTTACAAACAGATGCACCACTGGGAGCAGAAACAGAAAATTTCCTTCCTAGGACCGTTCTACTTTATTAAATCTGACAACTTCTGCTTGAGATCAGTGTCCTGAGCTAAAAAAAGAGCTTCTTATTTGCTTTAAGCAATTGTCACATAATATGCAAGTTAAACGAAAGATGACTTGCATTTTTACTCACTGAATAGAAAAAATTAAAGGAAAATAAAAAGAAAACCCCCACACTCATTAAAAAGAAAAAAAACAACACCCATATTCTTGATGGTGAGAGATAAAGAAAACATACCTGATTCACCTTGTTTCTTTGCTTTCTACATTTGCCTAGAGTGTGATATTGAAAACAAGGTTTTGAAGCTCCTCTTTATTAGTAGGCCTAAGATAAAAGAAAATAATAGTATATTTCTCATAGTGAGAAAAAATATTCAAATACAAAATTTCCCAAGTAATGTAAGCTCCTCAGTCTTACAGGCTCTATATTGTTTCATTCTTGTGAGTATGAAATGAAATTCTCCTTAATTATCACAGAATCATAGAATCACAGAATCATAGAATGGGCTGGGTTGAAAAGGATCACCTAGTTTCAACCCCCCTGCTATGTGCAGGTTCACCAACCACCAGACCAGGCTGCCCAGAGCCAAATCCAGCCTGGCCTTGAATGCCTCCAGGGATGGGGCATCCACAACCTCCTTGGGCAACCTGTTCCAGTGCATCACCACATTCTGTTTGAAAAACTTCCTCCTAATATCTATCTAACCTAAACCTCCCCTACCTCAGTTTAAAACCATTCTCCCTGTCCTATCACTATCCACCCTCATAAACAGCCACTTCCCCTCCTGTTTATATGCTCCCTTCAAGTACTGGAAGGCCACAATGAGATGTCCCTAGAGCCTTCTTTTCTACAAGCTAAACAATCCCATTTCTCTCAATCTTTCCTCATAGGAGAGGTGCTCCAGCCCTCTGACCATCTCAGTAGCCCTCTTCTGGACCCACTCCAAGAACTCCACATCCTTCATGAGCTGGGGGCCCCAGGCCCGGACGCACTACTGTAGATGGGGCCTCACAAGAGCTGAGTAGAGCGGGACAATCACCTCCCTCTCCCTGCTGACCACCCTCGAATATCTAGTTTTATTTTATGCACAGCATCAATCAGAGATACAATCTGTAATAAAACATGCTTTATCACTTTGCTTTCATGTCATAGGTAACTTTACATGTCATTTCCTTCAAATAAGGTTATGTTTGCTCTCTCAGTTCAGACATATAGCACCTATTACCGCTAATGGAAGCTGTGCATAAGAATGGAAAAAAACCCACTATCCCTCCTACTGCTAGACCTCTTCTGCATCTCTGTGTTAATGAAATACATAAGGAAACAGAAGACAAGAAAACCTAAAAATGTGGATGGTAAGAGGGACATATACAAATTCTTTTTAAATAGATGAGATTCCGTCACAGAACATTTTGGAAGAAAGTGACTAATAACCATACCTATACCATCAATAGTTTTGCATGAAAATGTAAAACAAGTTGTGCAGAGCATATTTCAATGATGTAACAAGTTAATAATTCATTATTTCGACTACAGTAGAACCTGGAGGCCAATTGTGCTAGATACTGCATAAAAACATGGTGAAAATCATTCCATATATAAAACCAATAGAAGAGTTTAAATGACTTTCTGAACCAGGTCAGTGGAGAAACCAAAAAAATAACTCAGAACTGGAACTGCAAAACATGCTCATAAACATGATAGAATAACATATTCTGCTCATGCTCTGCTTAGTAGAGGGTTACAAATACCTTAAGAATGATGCAAAACAACTAGAAAACCATTACTTATACAATTGCTTCCAATCTTTAACTCATGAAATTTCTCTGATAAATGGAATAAGGTTATACGGAATCGGCCATAGATCCAGTATTATTTAAGATTTTTGCAGTGACTTAGATTGTAGAATGAAAATGCCAGCGATTTTATGAGATTTACAGGCATAGTAAACTTAGGTGGACTTTATGCATAATGGATATGAAAAGAACTTCAGTCCAGCCTGCTGTTACAAAGATGGTAATGGAGAGAAATGTGCATTGACTTTGGGTGAATGAGGAAAGAGAAGGTGATTGTTTGGATGAGAACCTGAATCCAGCTGTGAATTTGTTTTCTCAGACATTTAATGATCTTTTCCAACTGTGCATGGAATTTGAGCTGTTTTTAAAGCTAGATCTGGGCTTGAGTTTTGCAGTTTAAATCTTTTACTGACTTAAAAGGGATATACTGTGGCATGTTGAAGTGGGAGCTAGCTCCCTGACACTGTGAAATGGAGAACAAAAATTTTTAGAAATCAGATTTAAAATATATGATTAAAAATACATCCTTTCCTCTACCACTAGAAAACTGAAGAGAGATAAGGTCATGGACTATGGAGGATATTATATTCACTTTATCACAGTAGCACTAAAGAGTTTAACATGATTATGTCTCACTGTGGGAAGAATCATTATCTCTGTAATACTTCTTAGAAATCATCTGTCATTGTTGTGTATTTTAAGCACTGAAATAGTGAATGTCAAGGTAAGAATGGGAATAGTCCCCTTTCAAACCCTTCATTTCACAAGAAAGGGAACAGAATGGAGCAGCCTTGACCTGGTGAAGATTTAATTTATGGGGCCTGTTCATGAAAACAGTGGTAAAACTAGGTAACTTTCAGGTCACCTCATGACATTATGTCATATACTGTTTCATGTAGTCCTGTGTCGCACAGTTTCTAATAATTGTTTTGTAATATATTCACTGTTGACCAGAGATTTTTTTGTAAAATACTGTGCCATGTGCCATAAATCATAGGCAATGCAAAAAAAAAAAAAAAAAAAAAAAAAAAAAAAAGTTGTGTGTAGCTAACAGTTTACCAAAAGGTCATAGGGAAGACCATTTGTATCATATATAATCATTACACAAGTCAGGGGTTTCCTTCAGCACCCACCTGGATTTGCAAACCTCAAAGGTTGGACATCAGGAAAAACTTTTTCTCTGAAAGAGTGGTCAGATGCTGGAACAAGCTGCTCAAGGAGGTGGCGGAGTCAGCATCCCTGGAGGTGTTCAAGAAACATTTAGATGTACTGAGAGAGATGGTTTTGTGGGAAATATTGGTGATTAATGGATGGTTGGACTGGATGATCTTAGAGGTCTTTTCCAACTTTGGTGATTCTATGATTCTACGACATACATGAAACAACACAAAGCTAGAGTAGGAAAAAAAAATCAGTAAGGTGTTCTCATGGATGTTTAGTATAAGAAAAGGGGTCAGGCAACAATTTTGAAAGACGTTTCTGAGCACTTTGCAAAGATTTTTATTTATGGCAAAGGCTAAAGGAATTTGTTTAATGTGTAACTTGATGCCTCTTCCTGAAGGCATGACATATGTCCCAGAATAGATGACCTGACGCTGAAAATATTTGTGTTACCTATGTGTTCACTGTCATGCTTCGAACCACTTAAATCAGAGGTACACTTGCCAGTAGTGAGGTTTACAAATACTAAGTTTGCCAAGAATATCTTTACATACATTAATTTATGTAGTGTTTGCTAAAATCATGGTGTTTTATCCGAAACTGCACTACAAATATTGTAATAACTGGAAATGACGGTATCGTATCTTGCTTTAAGATCCAGGTACACCTCTAAGAAGAGGCACCAACAAGACACCATTCTAGCACTACATCCTCCTAATTTTAGACTGCTTGTGTAGAAACTTCCTTCCATGAAAATAAAAAAAAATCTCCAGGAGTTCTAACTCAAAATAATCTGACTAGGGGAAAGGAAGATAGGATTCCTCCCTGGAGAGGTATCTAGGGTGGATGAGCCTTACAAATATCACAGTCAATCACTGCTCCTCAAATCTCACAAAAAAATGTTGTCTCCTATGTTTCCCGAGGGAAGCAAATAAAAGATTTAGGCAGAAAAGATTATTTTCAAAAATGTAGGTGTTCCTCTAAGTGCTAAGTAAGTTCATGCAATTGATTATCACAGCAACAGATTCACTTTTTCCACCCACCTTCTCCCACAGTCTGAGCACCATTTTCAGGTGACATGACAGACACTACCAATCTGTAGGAGTCAAATTTATAAAGAATAGCATGTGGATAATTATGTGTAAGAGAGTCCCTGCCCTATAAAAAATAGGGTATATGGATGGATGGGTGAATGTTAGTTTGGGTAGCTTTGAGACAAACACAATATGTATGTTTGTGCTGAAAGTGTCATGCACTTCAAAACAGCATATTGTGGTGTGACATGTGCATCCAGATGTGAACATTTAAAATAGACTGAACCTTCTTTTTTTTTTTTTTTTTTTTTTTTTTAAAGTTGATGTTCTGAAAGCTATGATTAAAGAAATACAGTTGTCAGGAACAAAAAGCTTTAATAATAATAATGCCAAGGAGAAAGAGTAGTTTAGAAAATTTTCCAGAAAAAGCCAACTTTGGAAAATTGCTTTTTTATGCACAGTAAAATGGAGTGTTGTGTACAAATTTAGAGCCTGTAGAGTTTTTCTCTTTTTTAACTGCGATATAAAAAGTAGTGACATACGAGATACCCCAGTACTTTAGATAGACGCACATAAACATCTTCTTCCATCATCGTTTTAATTTACTATTTTTACCATTAATTTGCTATTCTAAGATTCTGTTGTGTATGTTCCTAAAGTAGAGGCCACCAGGCTGTACTTTGAGAATTTGTGCCACCACTTACATTAATGTTACCTTTATTCTGGGAATAGGGCTTGCTAGCCGATCGGTAGAATCAGCCCGAACCCATAATTTCAAGGCCCCTGTGTTAGCAGTATGATTGTAGTAAGAGAGCAGTCACACCATCCAAATCAAACAGGACAGTTCTCAGCAGGATTTTTTTTTTTTTTTTTTTGTCTTGTGTTGATTACAGTTCTCTAACACTTAATAAATCACACAGGGCTTGGGCTTATTTATTTGTTGTTATTAGGTACTCCAATCTATCCCGTCTTATCCCGTCTGCTTAGTATGTTATTTCTACTTCTTGGAAATAGATGCTTTATTTTAGTAGTAACTGATAAATCATGACTGAAACAAAATGAATTCTAAAAGTCTTTTTTTCCATCCACGGCTGGTAAAAAACCTCAGAAAGATTTTTAGATTATCTATAATCAACTTGAGATATAACCAGTAAAAGAACAGTTCATTAGCACAGAGAGGCTTTTTTTTTGTTTGTTTTGTTTTTTGTTTCTTTGGTTTTTTGTACATTTGTAGTAAATGGAATCTGATCTTATTCTGAGCCTTCAGGGTACGATTATAACAAACATAAGCAGTGCCAGTAAAAAATTTAGTTCTGGTCCTTTGGGCCTGGGTATATTGGTAGTGATGCTGCACTGTGAACTGATTTTTTAATAAAAAATCAAATTTCCTTCAGGTCCTTGCCATGTTCTTTTTTTTTTTTTTTTCTTTTTCACCTTACGAAGATGAAAAAGGGTCCTGACTGGAATATCTTCCAGCTAGAGTGATGGAGAGCTGAAACCTTTGTTGGCTTAACTGAATTGAATAAAGAGATTGTCACAGACTATTTGCAAATATGGATGCTTGGACTATTCTGTGTGGCAAATTTCAAAAATTGGTTTCTGGATTTTACTAAAATGACGATAATTATTTACAGTTCAGAAATGATCTCTATGTAGTTGCTTTACAAGATAACCTGCAAAAATGCAGGAGCATAAAAGGCATTGTTTTATTCTGTTCAGTGCAACTATAGACTCAGATGGTTAAAATTGTAAGTACAATATGAAGCATGATTACAAACTAAACAACCTCCTTAAATCTAAATCTAGGGTCTAAATAACATGATTGATAGTGTACTAAAATTTGCATGGAAATCTGGGGATGATATTTCTCCACTGAAAATCCACCAATCTTTTTACTAATAAAGTGATTTAAAGTGTACTAAACTTGCACAGGATCTGGGTGTGTTTTTCATGAGGAGAGGAGGCAAAAGAAAAGATTGCCACAGCTACAAAATAAGGTTTATTTACTTTGCCGACCATCCCATTACTGATACTTGGAATTTCTTACATGCAAAGACTTCAAGACAGTCAGAAATATTGCCACCGTCACACAAAAGAAAATAACTGCGACTAACAACTTTCATAAACAGAACCAGTTTGTAGCATTACATTTTTTCCTCAAAATTGCTGGTGATGTGTTTTCCAGAGTTGGAAAATAGAACTTCATCTTCGTACTTCTTATTGACTCCCAGTACCATGATTTCCACTAAATTAAGCTTAAAAATCTCAGAGCTGGACATCTAAGGAATTATTTTTAAGTGAAATCCTTTGCAACGGTAAATGGCATATGCTTTCCTTGGAAAACAATATTTGCAGCTAGAAGATAGGAACACCATGTCTTCAAGGAAGACAAGTAAAAATTTAGAACCTGACCTAATTTTCAACAAAATAGCTTGTTGCTTGCATCCCAGAGAGAATATCAACTAAAGTCAATAGCACATCAGACAGATAAAATGGCCTAACTAATCCCTCTTCACTGCTTTTCATACAATTCTAAGCTAGCTCACATTATTAACCTTTCATTGATAAAAAGAAACTAGTTTTAAGCAGATAATGTCTTCTAATGATGAACCTAAAAGCTGGAATTTAACACAAGTAAAGTAATTTTACTGTGTCCTGCAATGCTTCTGATTCAGCTAAAGACATGCTGTTTTTAAAAGTTTAATATTATTAAATACGCTCTTATTTTTAAAATGATAAAGCTAAAATTGTCTCCACGGACTACATACATGCATTGGAATATAATGAAACAATAAAGAAAACAGAAGTGGTAGCATCCAGAGAGAAATAGACTAAATATCCCTCCAAAATAGCTGAAATGAAATAGAAATTATTGAGGTTAATTACCATGAGATTAAGTTAGTTATTGATGTCAAGTTATATTTATATTTTACTTGTGAATTTTCATAGGAAAAAAAAAAAACAAACCAAAACATTGCTATGCTTTTAGCATTGACTATATAAACACTGAAGTCAAAGGTGATCTCTATGTATATCTGCATTCTGTGGTATTGAGCTAAGGTTATTAAGCCAATTATCTTGAATGCCATCACATGACACAAATGGGACAATCAAGAGATCAGAAGCATCCTACATAGATTCATGAAAGCACATCCTTTCTAACTTGATATCCTCCTTGACTACCTTCTTAGTAGATGAGAGAAAGGCTATAAATATTGTTTTATTTGGATTTTAACAGAGCCTTTGCCTGATTCCTACAGTATTCTCTTGGACAAGCTAGCTGCTTTTGCCTTGGATAGGAGTATGGCTCACTGGGTGAGGAACTGGCTGGATGGTCAGGCTCAAAGAGTCTTGGTGAATGGAGAGCAATCCAGTTGGTGACAGGTCACCAGTGGCGGTCCCCAGGGCCTTAAGGCCAGTTTTGTTTGATATTTCTATTAGTTACTTGGATGGAGGGACTGAGTATACCTTGTCTGCAAATTTAGCTCACTAAATTTGCAGACAACAGAAGGCGTGCAGAACTTTTTATCTGCTTGGGGAATCTGCAGAGGCATCTGCATAGGCTTGACCAACGGGCCAAGGCCTGTCTCGTGACTCTCAGCAAAGATAAGTGCACCTGGGTCATAACAATCCTGTGTAATGATACAGACTTGGGAGAGACTGGTCTGCATCAGGAACAGTGTGGCCAATAGGACTGGGGAAGTGATTGTCCTCTTGTACACAGCAATTGTGAGACTGCACCTCGAATGTTATCTTCAGTTTTGGGCCCCTCACTACCTTAGGGATATTGAGTTGTCTGAGTCTGTGCAGAGAAGAGAAACAAAAGTAGTGAAGGGAGTGGAAAACATGACTTATGAGGTGTGACTGAGAAAACTTGAGTGAGTTAGTTTGGAGAAATTAAGTCTGAGAGGAGACTTTGTTTCTTTCCGCTATCTCAAGGGATGCTGACATGAGGACAGTGTCTGCCTCCCTTCTTGTGTGACAAGTGACAGGACATGAAGAAACAATCTCAATTTTCTCCAAGGGAGGTTTGAATTGAATATCAGGAAGAATTTCGTCACAGAAGAGGTCATTAGGCATTGAAATGGGCAGTGCAGGGAAGTATCCCAACCCCCGGAAGTATTTCAGAAATGTATGAATTTCCAATTAAATGTATTAAATGTATGAATGACCAATTAAAGGTCAACCGGGGGAACAGGCCCGGTCAGCATGGGTTTACGAATGGTAGATCCTGTCTGACAAACCTGATTTCATTCTATGACAAGGTGACCTGCTTGGTGGATGAGGGTCAGGCTGTCGATGTGGTCTACCTGGACTTCAGTAAGGCCTTTTACACTGTCCCCCATAACATTCTCATGAAGAAGCTGGCTGCCCATGGTCTGGATGGGTGTACGCTCCACTGGGTGAAGCACTGGCTGGATGGCTGGGCCCAAAGAGTTGTGGTCAATGGAGTTGAATCCAGTTGGTGGCCAGTCACGAGTGGTGTCCCCCAAGGCTCAGTACTGGGGCGGCTTCTGTTTAACATTTTCACTGATGATCTTGACGAGGGGATTGAGTGCACCCTCAGTAAGTTCGCAGACGACACCAAGCTGGCAAGGAGTGTTGATCTGCTAGGGGGGAGAAGGGCACTGCAGAGGGACCTGGATAGACTGGATTGATGGGCCAAGGTTAATGCATGAGTTTCAATAGGGCCAAGTGTTGGGTCCTGCATTTTGGCCACAACAACCCCAGGCAACCCTACAAGCTTGGGCAGGTGTGGCTGGAAAGCTGCCTGATGGAAAGGGACCTTGGTGTACTGATGGACAGTTGGCTGAATATGGGCCAGCAGTGTGCCCTGGCAGCCAAGAAGGCCAATGGCATCCTGGCTTGTATCAGGAGTGGTGTGGTGAGCAGGACGAGGGAAGTCATCCTGCCCCTGTACTTGGCATTGGTGAGGCCTCACCTTGAGTACTGTGTTCAGTTTTGTGCACCTCAGTACAGAAAGGATGTGGAGGTACTGGAGCAGGTCCAGAGAAGGTCAACGAGGCTTGTGAAGGGCTTGGAAAATCAGCCCTATGAGGAGAGGCTGAGGGAGCTACAGCTGTTTAGTCTGGGGAAGAGGCGGCTGAGGGGGTCAGACCTTATTACTCTCTTCCATTACCTGAAAGGTGCTTACAGAGAGAGCGGGGCTGGTCTCTTCTCAGTGGTGACAGGTGACAAGACGAGGGGAAATGGCCTCAAGTTGCACCAGGGTAGGTTTAGGTTGGACATTAGGAAACACGTCTTTACAGAAAGGGTGGTTAAACATTGGAATAGGCTCCCCAGGGAGGTGGTTGAATCACCATCCCTGGATGTGTTTAAGAGTCGTCTGGATGTGGTGCTCGGAGATATGATTTAGCAGAGGGTTGTTAGAGTTAGGGTACTATGGTTAGGCTGTAGTTGGACTTGATGATCTTTGAGTTCCCTTCCAACCTGAGTGATTCTATGATTCTATGATTCTATGAATGTTGGTCTAAGGAAAATCTTTCAGTGATGAGAATCAGTAAGTCTTGGTTGATGAAGGTTGATGAAGGTCTTTTCCAAGCTAAGTGATTCTATGATTCATGTTTATCTCAAGGGATCATGACCCAAGGCTACTAAAACGCGCAGAAAGTTTAGCCTAGGAATACTCTTCTTTTATTAAGTGCTCCTAATTAGGCAACTAAGCAAAAACTTATGCTTTGCCAAGGCAGTGCTGTGTGTTCTTAATGGTGACAGAACCTGACTATGTGACAAGCACATGCTTCTAGCTGGGGATTTTGGAAATTAACTGTATTAAAATAATTGTTTCAGACATGATTTATATTTTATTGATTTGCAATGAAATGTCCATCTGTATTTATAAAGACAACATGATCCCTACCCTATGCAGCCCCCTTCATGAATCTCCAGTATCTCCTATGTATGGGTATTTCAGTGAGAGTTAAGTCTAATTGAATGATAATTTGCCATAGCATTACAAATTGTGGTTTAACTAGAAATATGTGGAGCTTTATATAAAACCCAATCAGACAGTAAAGCAGATTTTTAGCCTTAAACCAAAGGTCATCTTCCCACTGAATTGTAATGAGATACTCTGCATACCTCAGAGGAAAGAAATGATTTTAACCCACACAGTGCAAACTGGGTCTTATCAACTGCAGTCTTTCAAAACTGCCTAATAAAAGGACACTATGGTTACGTCAGGAACTAATTTGATCTAATGCCAATTAACCCAATTGATCAAAATAAACAGCTGAAAAACATATTTCCAGTGACTGTTCAAAAAAAGAAGAGTATCTTTCCGCAGTGTGTCACAAGGACAGAAAAAGCATATAATTATAATGACTCTAGAATCAGAGTGTAACTGCTTCTGGATGATTTGGGGAGAAAAGTCACATGAAAAATAGTCCTATAGTTGTGGCACTGAATGGCCATCCAGCACCGTTGGATTTAATTCCTGTTTTCCTTTCTGTGGACCTAATTAAAAGCCAAAACATGCTGTATATCTGTGATGTCACTTAGAAATACATCTGCTCTAAATCTGAATTCAGAATGCTCAGCTTACATGAGAATTTGTGTTGAGCTCTGCAACCTTTTTTGAGGTGAAAAACTGACTTAATGTGAGAACAGTATCTCTGATTAGACAGAACATTTTGTGTTCCAGTTTGTGCCCATGGCTTGTTGTCCTATAACTGTGCATCACTGCAAAGAGCCTCGCTCAATCCGCTTTGCACCCTCTCCTCAGGTATTTATCTACATTGACAAGATCTCTCCTGAGCCTGCTCTTCTCTAGACTGAACAGTCACAGCTTGCTCAGCTTCTCCACACAGGAAAGGTAATCCAGTCCCTTCATCATTTTTGTGGCCCTGTGTTGGATTCCCTCTAGTATGGCCATGTCCCTTTTGTACTGGGGAACCCAGAACCAGACACAGTACTCCAGAGGTAGAGGGGAGGGATCATCTCCTGTGATCTGCTGATGGCACTCCTCTTTATGCAGCCCAGGACACTGTTAGCTTTCTTTGCTGCAAAGATACATACAGGAATGTGAGACACGAGACTTTGCAGACATCAGTATCTTTGAAGTACTCTTGAAACAGTCACTGTGGTTAGCATAAATAACCTTCTTGAATGCTAGAACTCCTGGCAAAATATCTAGTTTGAATCTCAGTTTTTCTAAAAATGGAACAGAGAGGCTAAGCAATGTCTAATGGAGCTATGAATAATTATAAGCATCCATCCCATGCCTGCTTTAAATTTATTCAAATCAGCTTCTAAGGTCCTGGGTTGGGTTATATTTGGTTTTGTCAGAATCATTAGTAGACAAATGCAGAGCATTACAGGAAAGACTCCGTTCTGTCTGTGTGCTCTGCATGTCAGAGCTGTAGAATGCTTTTCTCTTTTTTAGCCTGCAGACCTTTCTTGTGTTTGAGTAGATAAATGTAAATTGGAGATTGAGCAAATAGCGTTAGATATTTTAATGCAGGCAGATATGGCTGCTGCTGGATAAGAGCTTATGCTTCTATTATGTTTTAAATTTGAATTACTTGGTAGAGCAAAATTCCTTTAGAGTTCTCAGCAAAAATAAAATCAGGAGAGAGCCTGAACAACTCTGAATTTATGACCAGCAATTTATCATGAAACTTGAATGGACCCCACAGAGGATATATATATATTTTCCAGTGAGAATGGTGCAGAAGCCTTGAAACATGCAAATTCATTAAAATGCCCTTTTGCTGCACTGAATGATGGAAGAAAGTGATGTATGCCACCCACCGGATGGCAGCCCATACGCTGCAGACTTTCCTACCTTCTGAAATTTAAGGGTAAAAAAAAACACATTCTCACACACTTGAAACTAAACAAATGATATATCATACTGATCTGGAGAACCAGAACTGAATAAATTATCTCAGTTAGGAACTGGCTGAGAAGCAAACTAGGAAACTCATAATGAGAAAAATTTATCCAGTTTCTTACCCTGGATAAGCTCAACACTTCTCAGGCTTGACTACTTTCAGAATTTAATGGCAGCTCAGGTATTGCTGTCTCATGTACCTTTTAAACAGACCACAGTACACGATGAGACACAGCATATGAGTGGCTATGGCAGGCAGTGCACCGAAAAGTTCTCTAAGAAGTGGAGAAGAAGTGGTTGTCATTGTGGAGGTATTTCATGGGATCTCACCTAAAGGTGTTCACAGTGATAACATCACTTCCACAGTGATTACTATTTGACAGTGGGATACTTCACTGAAAGATATATAAGATATTGGTGATTGGTGGACGGTTGGACTGGATGAACTTGTAGGTCTTTTCCAACATTGATGATTCTGTGATTCGGTGATTCTGTGATAAAACTGCCCTTGAGTTCTGGGCTATGTTCACAGTCACAGGACGGCTTATGTAGAAAGAGACCCTGAAGATCATCGAGTTTCAAACCCTGCCATAAGCTTAGTTGTCATCCACCAGATCAGGTAGCCTAGGGCTCCATTCAACCTGGACTTGAACACTTCCAGGGAAGGGGCATCCACAACTTCTCTGGGCAGCCTGTGCCAGTGCCTCACCACACTCTGGGCAAAGAATTAAGAACTTATTCTTACCTAAGCTTCCCCTCATTTAGTTTAAAGCCATTTCCCCTTGTCCTATCACTATCAGACTGTGTAAAAAGTTGGTCTCCCCCTACTTATAAACTCCTCTTAAGTACTGTTAGGTTGCAAGAAGGTCCCCCTGAAACTTTCTCTTCTCCAAGCTAAACAAGCTCAGCTTCCTCAATCTTCCTTCATAGGAAAAACGCTCCAGCCCTCTGATAATCTTCATGGCTCTTCTCTGCACCTACTCCGGCAGCTCCAGGCTCCTGGTGCCCTGCCTCCCTTGCTCTCAGCTGGAGTGGTGGGACAGATTGTGGTCCCTGCCTTGACACCATGGATGTCCCCATTGTTTCTGATTCCTAGTCCACAGGGAGCTACTGGCTCTCACTGAGTCATGACATTTTGAGAATTATGGCTTTACATTGAACTTGACAAATTTTTCACTTGTGGTGGCTCTAGCAAAAAGAAAACCATGTTTCAAGGAGGTTGCAAAGTAATTCTCAAGGTGTATCCATGTAGTCCATTTGTCTTCACATAACTCTGCTTTTTGCCATTCAAAGCTACTGCTCTTTATGTATTTCTGGATGAATTTTTTTGCCTCCTACATTTGTATTTATTCTTCCAGTGTTCATTCTATCTGTACTGCCCAGAGAAAATCTGAAATATAATAAACTGATTGACAGCATGAATTGAAGATTATGCATACATTCCCCTCAGCAACTATTTTGCTTTCTTGAGCACACAGTCAAACTTAGTTTGAAGCTTAAAAGAGCAGTGTTCTCAAGAAGTGTGTATGAGAGCAATAGAAGAATATTTTTTACAATGTCAGAAATACAGGACAAAGATTAACTGAACAGGAAACAGTAACCAATATTTCTTACTATTAGTCAGTGACTTCTTAGAAGAAAAGTATCTGTAGAAGAGGTAGAAGAGAGTGTATGGGAGAAAGATCTCTTTAATTTTCTTTTAGTTCTCACTGCTCTAGTCTGTTGGTAATAGGTAATAAATTAAATCAGCCTCCCTACACTGAGTCTGCTTTGCCCGTGACAGTAATTGGTGAGTAATCTATCTGTCCTTATCTCAACCCTTGAGCCCCTTTTTGTCAAGTTTTCTCCCCCTCTTCTTTTGAGGAGGGGGAGTGAAAGAGCAGCGTGGTGGAGTTTAGCTGCCCATCAGAGTGAATCCACCACAGCATCTAAAAATTAGTCTGCTGCCAAAAAACTGCAAAGAAATTTTAACAGGGCAAGACAAAATATCCCTGTTATGTTTCTCTGTTGATAAGAACAAAGGCTAATTTGCTCCCACATGATTTTGGGTCCTACAATTTAATTTGTTTAGTTTAAAGGTTGCATGACTTTAATTGGAGACCTATTGCCTCTATAGATTGCAAGTTTTATTGCCTCTATTTTTGTAAGAATAGCTATGATTTCACAAAAATACATGTATTCATAAAGGAATAGTTTCCTCTTTTCACACACAGTAAGTCAAATGGATGTAATACCTTCAGCCTGCACTTAGTTAAGTAAACTTTTGGTTTATTATACTACAAAGAAGAGAAAATCAACTCCATATATTCAGCAAATTACAGTACTATAAAACAACAACAACAACAACAACAAAACCATTATGCAGCTTAGTGTGTGTGCTGAAGAATGCCACTTCTTTACAGCCTGCTATCATTGTTTTTTCTTGGTCTATCTTTACTGTATGTGCAAGACTATGCTGTTGTTAACAACCCATGAGTCAATAGTTTCTACCTCTTTGGTATTCATTGTAAAGCTTATAAAACTTTACTAAATTTTTATAAGTACACTTTACTAAGTTTTTTATGGGTATTACAATGAATAACAAACAAGAAGAAATAGACTGGAGTTACATACTTTGTGGGAATTAAGGCACTAAGCCTGTTTCTCACAAATGTCCCTTGGGTAGAATTTCTATAAGCAATTCTTAGAATAATGTACCCAGTTTCTATTGATTTTTCATTAAACACTTAATAGATGTAGTACCATAAAACCATGTTTCTTTCTTTTATGAAAAAGTAAACCTAATGAGTATAGCAGAATGCAGCGACTTTTCCAACTTAGGTCCATGCAGAAGTATTGGTCTAAAAAATCACAGTAAGCAACCTACAAAAAAATCCATGTATTTTATGTATTTACCCACCATACATAGCTTTTACAGTTTATGCTTTATGTGTGCTTTGTGTTTGTCATTAGTTAAACAATTGGGAAACATGGTGGCAAGTGCATATAGATCTTACAACATGGTGTTTGTTTTTTTTGTTTGTTTGTTTGTTTGTTTTTAAAGAGATATAGATGTTACAGAAGTAGGTCTGTTCTTTATGTCATTTTTCAGTTTGGAAGGTTTACAAAAGTTCTGATTCTTTGAACAGCAGACATGCATATTTACCTTTTCCAGGAAAAAAAAAAAAATATATATATATATATATTATATATATATATATATATATATATATATATATATATCCAATAAAACCCCAAGGACTAAACAAACAGCACTCAAAACAAAACGCTTTAGTACTGCAGTACTAGGTTACCTAAATGGTAACCTCTTGGAAGCTGTCTGTGATGGTGATTAATGCCAGGGCTTTAGGCATACTGTAGCAGAGGTATCGAGTAGCTTATGCAGATCTATTAGCACTAGCTGTGACCACAAACACTGAACTTGCCCCCAAAATAAGTGCAAATACACTGAACCAATTCTGTGTGCTTTGTGGTCACGCATGTCCTGCCAGCAATTCTAAATTAAGAGACTTAAAAGCTACCTCAGTTACATAATACTGATTTAATTTATTACCTATTCTCTGCTGTAGGGAACCTGCTTTAGCAAGAGGTTGGACTAGAGGATCTCCAGAGGTCCTTTTCAACCCCTTCAGCTCTGTCATTCTGTGATTCTGTGATTGTGAACTACTCTGCTTAGCAGCTTACACTGCTCATCACAGTGACAATGTTCACACAAGGAGGTGGGCAGAAGTAATTACTGCATTTTAAATTTACACTTCTCGATACAACCCCAGGCAGCGCTATAGGCTTGGGGCGGAGTGGCTGGGGAACTGCGTTGAGGAAACAGACCTGGGGGTACTGATTGATGCTCGGCTGAACATGAGCCGACAGCGTGCCCGGGTGGCCAAGAAGGCCAAGGGCATCCTGGCTTGCATCAAAAACAGTGTTACTAGCAGGAACAGGGAGGTAATTGTCCCCCTGTACTCGGCATTGGTGCGGCCGCACCTCGAGTACTGTGTTCAGTTTTGGGCCCCTCACTGCAAGAAAGACATTGAGGCCCTGAAATGTGTTCAGAGGAGGGCTACGAAGCTGGTGAGGGGTCTGGAGCACAGGCCTTATGAGGAGCGGTTGAGGGAGCTGGGATTGTTCAGCCTGGAGAAGAGGAGGCTCAGGGGAGACCTTATAGCTCTCTATAACTTCCTGAAGGGAGGTTGTGGTGAGCTGGGGGTTGGCCTCTTCTCTTGTGTAATCAGTGATAGAACTAGAGGGAATGGTTTCAAGCTGCGCCAGGGGAGGTTCAGGCTGGACATTAGGAAGTATTACTACTCGAAAAGGGTAGTCAGGCATTGGAACGCACTGCCCAGGGAGGTGGTGGAGTCACCGACCATGGGAGTGTTCAAGAAACGTTTGGATGTTGCGTTGAGGGGTATGATTTAGCTGGGAAGTATTGGTAATGGTTGGACTGGATGATCTTCTAGGTCTTTTCCAACCTCGATAATTCTGTGATTCTGTGAAAGCGCTTCAGATTTCCTGAGGTTGTTAAGTCCTTACCCTCTGGTCTCTTCATATTTAGAAACATAGAGATGGAGAGGTCACAGCATTGTGCTGCTGGTACTAATGTTGTATAAAGGATTCCCTCTTCCAAGGGGCACAGCTGCTCAGATGCAGCCTTGAGCTGTAGACTGTCTTTACATCAACCATTATGCCCTCATCATATTACTTGTCACAGTGCTGCCTCACACAGCGAGAAGAAAAAAAAAAGGCACCTGAGTATTCTGCCCAACTTCCCAAAGTACATAAGCCATAAATTTCTCTTCAAAATCCAGGATTTCCTGGTGGCATGCTTCTGGAGAAAGCTTTCCACACTCAAGCCAAGGCTAAATCATATTTCTACTTGTGTTCTCTAACTGGATGCAAGGAAAACTGCTGTTTTGGTTTCCTCAGATTTAAAAGCAACTTCTCAGCTCTTGTTGTTTACCAGGTCCACATGGGAAATGGAGAGACTAAGAAAAAACAAGCTAGACTTATGAATAAAACTTACCGTTATCATTTAGGAGTGAAACTTTGAATAACACCTCAATGCTAGCAAAAAGCCTAGTTATAGTTCCCAAGACAAAAAGCCGGATGAAATCCTTTTACTTTTTTCCCCTGCAATAGAACTGCATCCGTAGTGAGTGCTTGCTGGCATTAGCTGCACTGAGAGATATATCTATTCCAGTAAACCTTTTACCAGTGTAGGCTAGACCTCAATTTCTCTCTGCTGAAGCTCAAGAAATCAATGACTACCTGCAAAGACAGGCATTGGAAATAATCACTGAGAATTATGTTAAATCCTCCTGGAGTTATGAGATTATGGGAGAAGCTCAGTCTGCATTAAAATATGCGTATACTCCAGCTCTTGTGGTTATAGAAAGACAGCAAAAAGCACAGTTTTGCAAGTAACAGGAAACAAATTGGTGTGAAAAGAAAGGAAGCAATCATGCTTCCTTCCTCGCTCAACTTTCTGTTATTAGCTCTAACTAAACTGTAACATAATGGTTAACACAACAAGTTATGAGCTTGGTCATGGTCTGTGGTCAGAGGACCTAGTCATGGTCCTAACCATCAACCCCTCAACATTATCTAACTCCTCCTAACATTCTGTTACATTCTGTTGCTGTGTGACAGATGGAAGCAGAAAGGCAGTCTTATGAAATGGCATCTGATATGGAAGTGTATATGAAGCATTGGTGTGTCACTGAATTCTTCCACAAGATAAAAATGGCACCCCTTGTAATTCATCGATGTTTCCTGAATATTTATGGAGACCAAACAGTGGATGTTGGCCCAGTGAGGCAGTGGAAAGTGCATTTCAGCAGTGGTTACATTTTCCTAGTAATGATGCCATAATAGCAGTTGTGAAAAAAATGGGTCATCTCCACTGATGCTGGTTTTTACAAGTGCTGCATGCAGGCTCTTGTTCATTGCTGACCAAAATTGAAAAAATACTGTTTTGAGCTGTGAGTTTTCCTTGTCAAATAGTGTCACTGTGCTCTTTCTATCAGTTGTATTTTCCATGGAAATAAATAGGAGGCATTACTTATGTACATATAGAAGTATAAACATATATGAATATATATGAATATATACATGTATTGCTGGCCACACAGGTCACAGAGAGGTACTCAGAGTATCCACACAAACATGGACAATAGCAACAGCCTCATCTTTCTTCCCCTTCAGACCTTCCATTCTACCCATTGGTAGAATGGAAGTCCACTATGCACATTTATCTATGTGAAGATATATATACGTAAGTATGACTCATGGAAGACAGAACCCTTCAGTAGCTGGACTCAGACACTTTTTATGTCTAGTAGCTCCTCCTGAATCCCGGGCTCCCCAGGTGCTGGCACCCAAGCACATGACCACCAAGCCCGCAACCCCTCTATTATAGACCATACACATGCTCAGATAAATAGGACTTTCCAGGTCCCCATTGCTGACACCCCTGTGCTATTGCCTGTAGAGGTACACAAGCAATCTCACACTCAAAGCCTGTCCTTAAAGGTCCACGTACCTCCCTGCCTCCAAAGTCACAACTCTGACTCACTGGCTAGTCCACACTGATCTTTGCTGGTGCTTGCACACTTGTGCTAGCTTCACTTCCTGACATCATGGACACCTGGGCTACCTGACTACTGATCTAACTCCAGTTGTTTCACTCAGACCCCCATATGCACCTGCAAACAGAACAGTGTTCCTCACCCAGGAATATATTTGAAAGGAATTTAGGAATTTAATTTGAAGACAAGACAGACTACACTGATTAGACACACAACATGGCCTTGCATGCTAAGAAGCAAACAATTTGCATGTGATGAGACCCTTTTATATCCTTGCTCCTCTATTTTCCCACTCTATTCCTCCTAAAATTCCTTTTACCCCACCTTTGTTTCCTTCCCTAAGGATCCCATTAAAAATTCTGTATAATTCAGAACTTCTTGACCCTGCACCTTATAATATATCCCACCTCTAGACAACAAATCCCTTAGTCTGACAGATGGTCTGAAAAACTGCTCCTGAAGACTCATAGTGGTGAGCTTCCCCAGTTGACACTGGAGGTGATGCCTCTACTAGTGCAGCCCTTGCAGGGGCCCAGTGTGTGGTCATTTCTGGGGAATCTGTAATTAGTGTTCCTACACGCTGTTGTGTGTCCACCTGCTCCTCTGGGCTTGTGGAAATGGGCCTTTGATGAGCTGATGGCTCCTCTGATGGGCCTGAGAATAACACAGAGGCATACTGCTTGGGCTTCCTCTCCTGCCATTGCCTCTGTGAGTTTCTTTCTGGATGTGCAGATGAGCTGTTTCACATAATCTAGCAATATGTGTATAGCATATAATGAATGCAGTGTATTTAGACTGGAAGAGCAGTAATTGAATCAGAGCTTGATTTAGACTGTAGCATACACGGTCTCACATGCCTCTAGTTAAATAAGTCATAATTTTAAATCACTCACATTTTTAAGCAGTTGGATTTGGGATATTTTGAATGAAGGGTTATTTAGAGATAATTTTAGGTAGCTAGTGTGGCAGAATAGCCAGTAATGACAGTAATGAGTATAACACAAAGTAATGAGGAGTCCTCTGAGAATAATGTAGGACATAGGGCCTGATCTCTGCCCTTCTTATAAGTGAAAGAGGCCAGGTATTCTCAGCCTCAGAGGCAGCTTCAGCACTGAGCTCATTTGGGTGATTTCTAGTATGAACTGTGATGCAAATCCATGACACTAAAGAGTTACTAAAATAGTACCAAATCACCCACGGTACAGTGAATATTAAAAAAAAATATATAGTGTCAAATTACAAATTCTGTACCATGATACGAACTAATAAAATGACGACATTTTTAAAGTTTCTTAGAGATTGAATACACACTTTACTTATAGCATCTTTTTTTTTCATGTACTTAGTGAAATGGTGGAAGATTTTCCTTAGTCATAGATTAAGTGACACTGACTGGACAAAAATTATACTGCTAAGGGTTATAGAGGAAAGGAGAAACAGTTTGTACTCAACATTTTGTAGGAGACAATTATTTGTAGACTACAAAATTAGCAGGCAGCAAATAAAGATGCTAATGGTTTGAGGAGGGAGGGGGGTGGGGGCTGAGAACCAGGGACACTTCCTGAAGACATAAGTGTTGTGTAGGAGTGGAAAATAAATATGAACAGTCTTCCAAAGCAGGCATACATCCACAGAAACTATTATTCCATCTCAAGAAGGTTGATGAAACCCAAGCAGGAATTTATTTGTGTTTGCATCCTTTTTTTTTTTTTTTTTCTTTTTTTTTTTCTTTTTTTTTTTGTGGTGGTGGTGGTGGGGAGATAAAAAAATAAAGTACAAAAAAAAAAAAAAAAACAATGATTTCAAAATCTGGGGGAAAAAAAAAAAAAAAAAAAAAAAAAGCATTGGTAGAGGTTTCTTCCCTGGGAAAATGAGCATTGAATACCAGGACACTAAGGCACTGAAGTGACCCCTGACATCATGAGACAATAGGACGTATTACTTGTGGAGCAGCCCTTGAAGTTTTGAGGGCAACTCTAAGAAGACAGTGGGTGAAATGATTAAGTTGGTTGTGGAAACATTATCAGTGGTGAGCTTAGAAAGAAAGTTTGTTCAAATACTGGTAAGAATACTGGATTTTCTAAACTTAACAGAAGTCAGTGGCCTTTTTCAAATTACATGTTTTTGGTTCTTCTTGTAATCAGCAGTTAAAGCTGAATACGATGAATGCAAAAAAGCTATGAATACGATCGTGAGATATACCACAAAAAGAAAAGTGGGGTGAAAAACAGAGGGAAAAGAAGCATGTAGAAAAGGAAAAATGAACTTATGAGTGAAAACAACATGCCAGAGTGAGAAGAGATGCATGCACAGCTCAGGGAACAACTCCTCACAGTCCTATTAACAAAACGAAACATAGAGTGAGGAATGGAAGAAATGTCCTGGGTGGAAAAGCCTAGGGATGGAAAGCTGGAAACTTAAATGGATACAGTTATGCCAATAGCTGGGCATGGGCTGTTTATTAAGGGTTAATGAAGAACATTTTGCAAGCAGCACTGTAGTAATTCTATTTAGAGCACTCACTTTTTCTTCTGTTCTGTTGCCTGCTGAAAATTGCACAACTCTGTTCTCAAATACTGTTATGAAAAAAGCAATCAACTCAATTGTCTGGGGTGTAATGATGCTGACTACCTCCTCCCGGCATTCACAGAGAGAGAGGGAAAATAAGATAAATAACCTGGGACAAAACCACAAATCATTAGAATTTTTAATAAGCCTTCACAAGCGAGAAGCTGAATGCTGTTCGTTATATCTGCCAACTATTGCTCATGGTCCAATGGACAGCACACTGTGCAGGGAGCTAGGAGATTTCTGCTCCTCTTCCAGTTCTGACACTCTTGCTGCATAAGAGCTTAAACAAGTCACATGAGCTTCAGCTTCCCGCTAGTACAATGGAGATCATTAAGTAACACATAAATAGTGCTGGTGGTTCAGTATTCTGGGATAAAATACACTGAAATTGAGAGCAAACTTTTTTTTTGTTCCAGTTCAGATAGGAACAGTGACCCTCCCAGATGAAGTGTTGTGACCTCATGTAAGACATGGGGTCATGAGCCTGAGGGAAATTCAATAGCAGACATGGAGTTGTAAGTCTAGAAATAGAACGAGAAAAGTATTTCTGGTGAGAGGTTGTAGGAAACTGAACTAGAAGTTATTACCATCAAGACTGCAGCTAGAACTTTCAGTGTGCACAGAGTACCTGAGAAAATCTACAGGAAACCATTGTTTGAAAACCTTCTATTTCCTCTTTTTCAGGTCCATTCTTAGTACCAGCTCCCTAATCTCTCCAATAAGAATTTCTCTTTTTCCTTTTTTTCTTGGTAGTCCAGGACCAGAATTTGTTTTCCCTCAGGCTGTGCTGGAGAATTGGAGCTCTTCAGCCTGGAGAAGGCTCTGGGGGGCCCTCCATCAGGGGGCCTACAGGAGAAATGGGAGGGACTTCTTATAAGGACGTGTAGAAACAGGATGAAGGGAAAGGCTTTAAATTGGAAGAGGGTAGATTTAGATTAGATATCAAGAAGAAATTATTTACTATGAGGGTGGTGAGACACTGAATGATTTCCCTAGTGAGGTTGTGGATGCCCCCTCCCTGGAAGCATTCCAGGCCTCACTGGATGGGGCTGTGAGCAACCTGGGTTAGAGGGAGGTGTCTCTGCCTACAGCAGGGGGATTGAAACTAGATGACCTTAAAGGTCCCTGCCAATCCTAACTATTCTATGATTCTGTGATCTAAAGTAGCTGTTAAAGCTGACCAGATAATTATCTGAACACTAGGGAAAATATCTAATTGCAAAATGCTAAAAACAAACAAACAGACAGACAAACAAACAAACAAAAAACACAGTCTAAATAAAAACATAGAAAGATCTAGAAAATAAAATAAACCTTCCACCAAAAGTAATCATTACAAATAATTTAAGCCAATAATATTGTGTCTAAGCTATGTTTAACAGCCTCCTTTTTGTGTTTTTCTGGATAATACAGACAATTCAGCCTTACCTAGTCCTCCTTACTAAAACCTTTACAAGAAGAGATGCATGCTGATTTTGTGATGGTCGGTCTTGTAGCCAAAGGCAACAGGAAAGTCCAGAGGGCTCTTCCCCCTGTTTTCTTTGTTGTCCTTTGACCACAGGTCATTGCTTACAGAGGTTTTGATCCTGTATCTCATTTTAGGTTGCTTGGAAAGGAAGTAAAGTTGATAACATGTCATGCCAAGATAATAGCATGGAAATAGAAAAGACTGCTTGGTTCAGATCAGTGGTGTGCCTCAACATCCAACTATTATTTCCTTTGTAATCTCTCTTTCTGCTCCCATGAAGTTTTTATCACTTGCTTAATCACTTTGTGTGGGTGCTGATACTGCTTGATACCACTGTATTCCTTTGGCAGTGAGTTCTAAATGTTCACAGTCCACCACTGGTAGAGTTTCACAGAAAACTATCACAAACCAATGTCTTTGTGAACTGGTCAGAGCTAAAAAAATATTCTATACAGCTATACTGACTGTTTTCACTTTTTTTATTTTTATTTTTTTTATATATATATATATTTTTTTTTCCTCAGAAGAAAGTAATTCTCTTTGGAAGTATTATATCAAGGTTAGAGAAGGATGCTAAGGAAAAAGATTGGCTCCATCTCTTTCATAAGAAAACAGGAGAAACAGAACATCTACTTAACTGGAACAATTTCACCTGACTGATTCAGAGCAATTCATTTCAATTACTCTGATCAACAGATAAATAGCACATCTGGTAGTGTCTGCAAACTAATCATTTAACAGGTGTGAATTGGTGTCTGTAAGCATGTATTTCCTGCTGTGTGGCCCTTTGTTCACTTCAGGACACTTCTTAATTAGAGACAAGTCTGAACCACAAGCCTTTAGATGTGGATCTATTCTTTGAACACCCTAAAAATCAGCACTTTTTAATCAGGTTGATATTTAAAGTGAAAATCTCTGAAAAAAAATATTTTCCAGAATCAGCGTAATGGTTCTGAACATTCATTACCCAGTTCAGACTCATTGCCATTAGTTTTGGATTTTATTTTCCATTTATGGAAATAATGACAAATATTAATGTGAGTGCTTACAACCTGTGGTACTTATGATAGAAAGCTAAGACACTGTTACAGGCACATGAGTGAGCTTCGTTTATGAATGTAGGAACTACTGCTGATGTTTCTGCTCGATGGTAGTTGTCATCTGGGTATTTAAGGTGAAGAGGCATTAAGAGATTTCAATGAAGTCTATAAAATACTAGAGGCAAAAATGAGAAAACTGTAAGGATGTAATGGTATGTGACCTGCCAAATGTTTCCTGTCACTGTGTTAGCAAGCTTGAATCTAGATTTTTTTCCTTTTAGACCCAACACTTACCTACCCTTCGGCAGTCAAATTCTGTATCTTGATTTTACAGCTATGTCTCAAGATGTTTTACTCATACATCTTCCACTGGAAGCTCTGTGGCTGAATTTATTAACTTGCTTTGAAAATGTTTATGTTTGTATACTGATTCTTGAGAATTAAGCAGTTTAAATAAATCATAAAGTTAATGTAATTTACTAGAATCTGGGAAGTTCTGAGCTTCTACTTACAGATGTGAGCTTTAATACAAACTAAGAATTTAGTTTCTATTAGAATATGTGAATTTCTAGGGCTTTAGGGGAAAAAATGTATATAAATGTTAGATTTTCATACTTTCTCTCAAGGTTAACATTGTGAAGTAACACTTCTATGAGAGAGCTCTTTTCTGTGAATATTGGTGGGTGTCATTCTGGCAATAGACAGCTGGTGGAGACTCAATTTAGTTTACAAATAATCCCAGCATGATCAGCAAAGATTTCATCTTATTTTGCTATTTAACTCTTTTGTGATTCACTTCTGACAGGCTAATGCAAGTTTGGAATTAAAGAGATGTTAATTGACTACTGCTGTTTCGATTTCTTTTGACTATTGAAATGCATACAGAAAACCTCAAATGAACAAGTAAAGGCATGGATCAGCATTTAGGGAGAAGACTACACTGCACAAATAAAAGTGATGATGGGAGGAAGCATTTTTGTATGTCGAGCAGGTTAAGCAAAGTACTAATAAAGCCTGAGAGGAAACTCCACTAAGACAACCACTCAGTTAAATACATGATGTATTTAACACAGCTTTTCTGATCAGTTAGCAAAACAGAAATTAAGTCAGAAAGCTATAAGAAACACCACTAGAAGACAAAAAGTCAACAGCAACAATAAAGATCCCAACAGTGGAAAATAAGAAAGACTGAGGAGTAGCTGAGGTTTAATAAAGGTCCATTTTGGATGGGAAAAGAGATTATCTTTCTAGAAGAGTTATAATTAGCAAAATACGGTTTATTCATTAGCATTACTGCAAAACCTCACAGAGCTTTGTGTCTGTCTGAACCCTTCTTTGTCCTTGGCTCAAAGTTTGCTTTCTGAGGCATTTCTTGTGATGAGACTCTGACTTTTCTAGGAGATGAGAGGTGGGTGTTGCTGTGTGCCCATCAACATCACTTTGTGGACAATTTTACATTTGAAAGTATTTCTTTGAAGCCTTTTGCCTTCAGAAGAGAGTGCTCAGGACTGCTTACTGGTGAAAGATCTGGCCTGTGACCAAAAACTCCAGCTTGGTATAAGAGAACTGGGGAATGATACTATTGTATCCTGTGAAAAAGAGGATGCATGCGGGCACATCCCTGCTCCCTCTTATCTGCCTGCAACGCCCGGAAGGTGGGAACAAAGGAGTTTCTGCTGAGATCCCAAAGCCAGAAGTTTCCACTCCAAAGAGAGCTGACTCAACTACTTTGGACTTACAAGTTTGTACTGTTGTTGCTGTCATTATCAGCTGAACAGCAACCCCTGACGACCCTGAACTATAAGGAACAGCTGGAATCTGTGGTGGTGACTATCTTCCTCCTGCTTCCTACAAAGTCCCCTTCCTTTTTTTCCCCTATCTTTTCTATTGCCCATCTTCCCATCCCCATTTCCCTTAGTGACTAGGACTTGTAATAAACTGGTCAGACCAACATTTGAACCATTGTTTCTTAATCTCATTTTGGGTATACAAATATCAAAGATATTCAACTCTGATAATCAGAGCGAGACAGTGTCATGTTCTTTCTACCACCTTTCCACAAATTCTCAGGTATGTTTTGGGAGATAACACAGTCAAAGGATAATTCTCATTAAGTGATTTGGATATAGCCAATTTCTTTTAGAGAATTTGAGATTATGAATGTAAACAGACATGGCCTATTAGTCCACAAGACCAGGAAGCAAGCACATCCATATGTTGTTTATGATACACATGTAGCCATAAGCAACTTAAAGTCCTTGCTCATCATAAGGCAAGCAGTCGTGCTGCTATGAGCAGGAATGCTGTTCTGTGGTGTGGGCTATCGGACAGCTTTCAGATGAGCACAGTTAGGAAAAAGGAGTATAAAATTACTATTCTAATTTGGAGGCTTTTAACCTTCACGTTGCACTGCTGTAAGTATATGCTGAATTTTCCAGAAAAAAAAAAATGAGGAAGTTATCATATGATCTAACAAAATGGAGCAAATAGAGACTGACAATAGAGAAACACTAGAGAAGGTATATCCAACCCTCTACCTACAGGCTTCATGCAGCCTGGCACAGCCTGCAATGTGTCCTGTTGCCTGCCCCATGCCATGTGCCCCCCACCCCTGCTGCCACTGCAGCTCTGTCCCACCGAGTGGCCCAGCCCAGCCCTGGGAGCGCACCTACCACTCAGCAACAGCCTAACATTGATGCGCTATTTGCGCTATTTGAGCTGCAACCAGGGCAAACAGTGCAGTGCCAGCTCAAGTTATAGCAAACAGTTGTATGCATTTTGATTCACTGGATGAACACAGTCTTCTGAACAGCAAAAAATATCATCATGCTTTCTGTGTTGATAAAGGAATTAGTAGAACAGGTTTCAAGATTACAAAAAAACCACCATATATATATATATATATATATATTTACAACTCCATTTTCACTTGACATAAATGGATTACCTGGAATTTTCAAATAGAATGCATAGAGTTGCAATCAGATGTTCAACTCAAAAATCTAATCATGTATCATTACTTCTATAAGCCCTATCTTACCAGAGAAAAATGTTCCTCTCTTCACAATCATGCCTTCTTCTTGTCATTGTTTTTTGGCAGTATGCACATTCATGACCAATTATTTTCAGGGATGAAGAAGAGGAAGAGTAAAATTTCATCAAAAATCTTCGATGAATGCTTTCATTATTCACTGAGAATTGCAACTGTTGACATCAAACCATATACTGATGCACTAGTTTCACAAAAACAAGGTCACAGATCCCATTGGGTTTTTTGTTGTTGTTGCTCTCTCTCTCAAACATAAATCCTATTCACTCAGTGCAGCCCACACAAGCCAAAATGTTGGATACTCATGTGCTAGAGAACAAAGTTCATTGGAGTGTGGTTGTTTTGGTTTTTTTTTCTAATATGTTGTGAATTAAAAGTCCTTATGTTCTGGACAGATACTCAAGTACAAATGCTCACTTTAAAAAATTGAAAATTGTGATATAATAGCAGACTACTGAATCTTTAGTATGCAAAGACCCAGAAGGTTAATAACAGTACACATGGTCATAAACTTGTATAAAATTCAGAGAAAGGGGTAAGACAGCATATTTCAGTAAAGTTTACAGAGGCATGACATTATTCATAAAATATAATATTCTTCTATTAGTATAAAATAATACAGTATTATTTTCCAAAATAGTGGTTTGGCTCTGGAATGGGCTGCCCATGGAGGTGTTTGTGTCACTGTCCCTGGAGATGTTCAATATATATTTAGATGTGTTACTAAGGGACATGTGTTAGTGCGGAAATGGTGGTGGTAGGTGTGCATACAGTTGGACTGGATGATCTTTGAGGTCTTTTCCAGCTGTGGTGATTCTACAATTCTATGATTCTAATGCTGATAAATCAAAACTCATCAATTCAGTAAATGATAAAAAGAAAAAAAAAAAAAAAAAAAGCTAATTTTCCCATTTTTAACCTTACTCAGCTTAACTATATTGCAGAGTTAACAGAATAATGGACTGAGAGCACAGTAATAGAAATTTCTTCTTCCTGCAAAGGAGAAGGCATGCTTAGAAGAATGCCAGAATAATGCAGAAAACCGATCTCCGTGGAGCAAATTGAAGAATCTTCTGGCATGCAAAGACTAAAGATGCAATTCGCATGCTGTGAAAAAACCTTTTCCCTAGGTTCTAAATTTTGCCCTTGATTATCTCTAGAATGAAATGGAGTGTGTGTATGAAGCAAAGCACATTGTGCACTGCAAGGAAGAGAGGCAGTAATGGGTGTGAAACTACATGATCTAATCTGCAGACTGCACATTTTCAAATGCCACAGTCTCAATTATGTTGAATTCAAAGCAAAATTGAAACTCTTCCTGTTCCTGCAAATCCCATCCTATCAGCCTCTATCTGGATTTGCTTGAGGGGTCGTCTAAATAAATAATAACAATAATAAATAAAGAAGCTGGGTTAAGTTATATATATATTTTAATATCAGCTATTGTTATTTTGAAACAAAATGGGTACTTATGGCATGGACAGTCTTTTGTTAAAGTTAATGTACCTTGAAATCTTTTGACTCAGCACAGTAGACTGTCAAAGGGGCTTAAAAAAAATAGCCCAATATTCTCCAAAGCTCTTTCTGCAGGAGGGGTCTTCTGTGAAATGTCAACAACCACAATGCCAATATTGTTTACCGAAATGCAGTTTTTCACTGCAGAAGGATCACAGTGAATCCTGAGGGGAAAAAAAAAGGAATATAAACTGAAACAAAGATTTCAGTTCATGCTTCTTCGAAGTTAATAAATCTTCAGAATTGAGTCTACATATTACATTCTTTCCTGAGTTCATTCAAATAGAGGTCACAGTCTGATAAGTTCATCTTAAGGGCTCCTTCTTGCAGTCAAAGACAAACAGTTCCTTCTTGATTTGGAGATATAGAGTTATTTTCTAACCCCAGGACTTGAGTTCCCAGATTCAGCTCTGCCCACATGAAAACTTCTCTTCATTCTCTCTTTCCTTGAACTAACTCTGTTGCTCAGTAGTCTAATTCTGGGAAGCAGAATATTTAGGTTTGAATGCCCTTATGATGAGTTGACAGCTTCTGGATTATTACACAGTGCTGCAATTCTTGCCCATTCCTCTAGGCCACTGTTGTGGAGAAGAAACAAATAAGGTCATTGTATGGTTTGCTTCCCAAAGCATACTTGCTTTACATTCATGAAAGCAGGAGTACCTCAGACAGTCTAGGCCACACCAGGGATGGAGTTATATTTCTGTAATCTCGCCAAATGAATAAAGTATCTCTATGGGTCAAGGCTGTGCTTAGTACCTAGTTCTTAAATGTAGGATGTAAGTGCATGAGCATGTGTAGATTTGTTTGGTCCAAGACAAAAGCATTCACAGAACATTTGAGTATTGTTCTGCAGTGTTGATAGGTGAAATTGCTTTCCTTAGACTTTTCTCACTCTACTATGCTAAGGTGCAGCCTTACCTTGACTTCTACGTTCAGTTGTGGGCGGCACAGTATAAGAAGGGTGTAAAACTATTAGACAGTGTTCAAACAAGGTCTATGGGTGGATTTTTTTGTTTGTTTGTTCATTTTAGAGAAGGCTGAGGTGCAACCTCAGTGCAGTAACCTCATTGCTAGCAGCGACAGGACACAGGGAATGACTGGGAACTGCATTAGGGAAAGGTCAGACTGGCTTTTAGGGAAAGATTCTCCACCAGAGGGTGTTGAGCCACGTGTTAGACTCCATGATCCTCTGGGTCCTTCCAACTTGAGATAGTCTATGAGTCTATGATACTATGGTTAGGATTTACATTACACCAAAGTACTGTGCTAGGCTCAAAAAAACAGGTCATTTGAATTTTATCCTTCATCTCTTCATGCTTCCGTTTACATTACACTGGTAGTGATAACAGCACTGTTGAGAGGAGAAGCATATACTGTATTACACTTTCTCAATTGCTATGACAATTGAACAGACGGTTTGGTTTGTGCATATATTAAAAAGGAAAAGTGTAAAAGTTGTCAGAAACTTGCATGTAGTTATTATTCCTTCAGTTATATTCATGCTGTAGTAAGACCCAGAAGCTAGAAGACTGAACTCAGTGTGTAAAGTGGTCTACAAACACTAGTCAAAAGTATGCTGGATAAAAACACATGAAGTGTACTCAGAGGACAAGAAAAAGAAAGAAAATAATAGTATAGGAATAGTATAGGAAGAAAAGGGAGTAATAATATACTGTATATGTTATATTGCATATTGTTCAACGCAGAAATCTAATTATTATTGCACTTATTTACAGAAAGCAATTTTATAAACATAACGTTAAAAGACAAATTTGGAGAAAGAACTTGAAGGAAAATAATGAGGTTATTTAAGAATGCTTCATCCAAGAACGAACACCATGAAAATAACTGCTTGAGAAAGAATCAAGTGGATGACAGAGGATATTATCAGCAGATGATTAGAAGCAACAGAAAATCTCTGGTTTCTGAAGGAGAGATAAAGGGGGATTAGGTTATGAGCACAAAGTAAATAGTATGAATTTGATAGTGAAAAGGAGTCATAAACAAACTGTTAACAAAGCAGTACGTGACCAAATGGAAGGGAAACACTCTATATGGTAATATTTCATAGGAATGAAGGCTGTGATCAGTAAGCAGAGTGCTCAGCAAGAAGCTTTGGTTGCGTGGCTGGGTGGGTAATGGTTAATAATGCATTTAGAAAGAATGCAAGAAAATAGGAAATAGTTTGCATTTACTAAATCAAATGTGAAATATGTGTTAGAAATTTAAATGACTGGAAGAATGGCAGTTATGTCCATAATGTTAAAAATGGGCAGTAGTGATGTGGCTGGGGATAAGGATTTCAATCATCCTTGGCTTTAATGGTTCAGTGATTGATATCATCGGTGTTTGGTATCCAGAGGGACTAGCTAATAATGCTTGTGCAGGTAAGCCATTCAAATAGAGATGTAACTTAATCGCATCTTGAAGATGATGAGATCAGAGGAACACAGGAGACAAGGGATTTTTTTTTTTTTTTTTTTTTCAATTAACCACTGGAGGCCTAAGGAATCAGAACATTGTAACATAAGCAACATGTTGAAATCAGGCATCCACATGGAGTTCCTCACAAGGGGGAGCACAGATCCCAGGGCTCAGAGAAGAGGAAACTGGTGACTGGTAGTTGCACTTCTGATGTCTCTACCGATAGTGTTCTATGAACATCTTGTCTGCAGTTGGGAAGGATGTTTTACTGAAATGCCTTCTAACAGCTTCACAGAAATTCTATCAGTAAGAACATACTATAGGCTATCAAACTGAACCAAAATTTTAGTTCATTTTCTTTTTATGTTAAATTTAGATGCTGCACTTTTGGTTGTTGAATCAAAAATACATAATTACTACAATTATCCATTTATTTAAGAGTTTACTGACACGGATGTCTGACCATTATCCATGGAAAGACTGGTTGATCCATAGGTGAAACTGTCTGAACTATGGTAGTTTACAGGTGTACAGTCTAGTATATTAATGTAAATCAACACTGATTTAACTTTACCTTTTCCCATGCACAAGTGCACAAGTGGCTTCATTATCAGTTTTCTTTTTTGTAACAGCCCTAGCGATAATAACTGTTTTTGAGGCATGCTGAGTGGATGAAAGAGAATGAAACAATTAGTAGGATTTCATTCAGGGGTTAAAGTGCAGCAACTATAGAACCTGATAGTATGAGCCAGAGAAATAATAATAATAATAATAATAATAATAATAATAATTAAAAAAAGCAATAGGAATGCAGTAGCAGAGTTATAACTTCACCAGCTATCTGTCTACCTTAATTTCCAGAATCCAACAATGGCTTTAATAGATCAATAAGGAAAATCAGACTATATGTAATTCTTCCAAGCACGTACCCAGTCTCTAGTTGTTTTCCACTTAGTAAGTGATCTGAGCCTTCTATAGTGTATTTATGCAGTAATACATAGTATATCTTTTATTTTTTTCCAAGTACTTTTTCTGTCTCATCTGAAATCCCTGCCAACATTTGCGTGTTCAGAATCCGTTAGAGAAAAAGTCCAAAAGTTCCTCTCTTGAGTGAAGAATCATATCCTTCTGTTTCTGTAAATCTGGTTCACGCTGACGTCAGGTGATTGCACCTGATGAGGCACTGAGAGTCAACATCTCCATTCAGTCCTGTTCATTATCATACTCCTTATTCATTCATTCCTTTCCCATAAAGGTCCAAAAGCACACTTTGAAACTTTTGTTTGTTTTTCATGGCCTTGGAATTACTACACATGGATCAGGATCTGGAAATTTTTACATCTGTTGCCACAACCTCCCTTTTGGGCCATAGCTAATCTTCAGATAGCAACAATAAAAGACTGCACTTGTATTTCCTTAGAAACAGAGAGGATTTCCATCATCAGAGAAATTTTTTTCCCCCCAGTATTTATGCTAAGTTTCATTAGAAAATTGCAGATTTATTAGCATTCAATTGTAAAATTCCTTAGGCAAACACTTTTTTGTTGTTATTCTGATTTTTTTCGTGTCTTAAAATAACTGTATAGTAACACATCTATGGAGCTAGTTGGTGACCCAGTGGCAAAATACGACACGAAAATAGTTACTGAATAAAGTTCAGTGGTGTAGAATCAGGCTATTTGAAATCTTGGAATGAACACAGTCAACTAGTTACTGAAGTCTTGATTTCATGCTGAAAAGTTTGCAGTTGCAAATGGCCCTAGATTATTAACATTTTTTATTTAAGTTGGTACATTTTAGGTGTGTGAAAAGGAACTGGGTAACTAACCTTCAAAGATGGACTTCAGTTGACTTTTACGTCTATAAAATATCTCAAAATAATAGTGAAGACTTCAAAAACCTTTACCTAAGTGTGAAAGTTTCCAAACAAATGCTAATTAGTCAAACAAGATTTCTCTTACCCAACAGTAGACACATTGCAATACGCACAAAGTATATTTGAGCTGATGAACTCTTTCTCCAGTCCAGGATCCAATAACGATTTCACATTAGCAAGGCTAATTGACATCGTGTTTACTTGCTGCAAACACTGATAGATGAACAAACACATTTCAATTCCTAAAAAGACCTTCAGTGTTTAAAATAGCTTGAAGAGGTTAGAAAGGCTTTTTTTTTTTTTTTTCCTTTTTTTTTTTTCCTTTTTTTTTTTTTTCCCTTTTGTGATGAAAATGGGGCTCCTGATTCATAAACTGAATTTTACAGTATTATCCACTACTGGACCTCCAAAAGATTTGAGTCTGCAAGAGATTCCAAATGGAAAATGTGGATTCTGATCTTAAGAGATTTCTTCAGACCTTGCTATGTTCTTTAGTTCTTTGTGCTTTATCTCAGGTTCTAGGTCTTGTTTACTGTTATTAACTTAATTAAGTCTACAGCTGAGATTGTTTTCATGCACGTTTCTTGACAAGAAATGAGATGACTCTTTGCTTCTTCATAGCAAGAGTTCTTGCTTCAGTGATATTCTACACACCTCCTTCACTATGCAGATACTTTAGCATTCTTCATAATCTTCTGCATTGCTGGTTTATTTTATTTTATTTTTTAAATCAGTTTTTTTTTGTTTTGTTTTGTTTTTATGCCATTTGCTGCTTTTTAAGCACAATATCATCCCCTCTAGATATAGATATGTGTGCCTTTCACCTTACATTAATCTACCCAGCTTCCAGTTTCAAATCACCGTAGCTTGTCCTTCTCATTTGATATTAGATGACCAGATTTATTACGACCATCCTATATTTCTTACAGATTTTCTGTTTTCCAACCAAGAATGTTGTTCTGTTGGCATTCTTTCATGTTTCGTTACTTACATAATTGATGCTTTTTCTTACTTTGTTTAAATGCCTCATAGTTCTTTTTACAGTGTAATGAATTTCTGAATATTTGTGTCTGGCTTCATACTCTTTTTTTTCCATCACGTATTTCTTCTTGTGTTTTTGCTTAGCCTTCTTACTATTTTTCTGTTATATTTATATCTGTAATATAGTTATATTACCGCACCCTTTTATTGCAGTATAATATAATAATACATAACATGTTTCTCTTTCTGTGAGGAAACCTATCTTCACAGTCTGAACTTCATTTATCAGCACAGAGCTTCTGTAAAATGTCGTTCCCTCTCTGCAGCTCAGGAAAAACTTTAAAATGCATCAATAATAAATATTTTCCTTGTTTATTTATTTATTTATTTATTTATTTATTTATTTTCTGGCCAAAGCTTGCTATTTTCAAATCACAACTTTTCTTCCACCCCTCACTGCTTTACATGGGCCTGTTTTCTTTTCCCAGTGTAAGCAGGATAGACCGTTTGCATTGCAGTGACATCGTACAGGTAAATGGCATCAGCCTCCTTTGTATTAAGTTTTGTTGCAGTTTTTTGTATGGGATGATTTCACATTAGCTATAAAATACAGTGAATTAAGCATATAACTCCATCTACACATAGGTTTTTCTTTTCTGTGGAAAAATCTACGAAATTTCCACCTTTCCACCTGACTGAACTGGAAGATGAATTTTATTTAAAGTGGGATTTATTTTACTTAGAAGTATGTGTCTAAATCAGAGATAGTTTTCTAGATTTCCATTATAATCAAAGGAGATGTAGTCAATAGGATCGATGTAATGCAGGGTGGAATTCATGTGAGTGGGTGTAAATAAATGTCTGTTTCAGCATGAGATGTATAACTCCCAAGGCTTCATTGACTCTATTGAGTAGATCCCGACTGATCGTAAAGAAAGTCTAGACAAATCAGTTGGGTGGAGAGGCCTTCATTTAGTCAGAATTCCTGAGAAAGAGATAGGAATTGAATATATGTCATTAGACTGCAGCCTCTATCTCCTAATAAATGACTATGTTTTGATTTCCATGTAATAATCAGTCCTCATTTTCTGAAAACTGTATGGATGCTTTCAGAAGACGGAAATGGGATAAATACTGAGCAGAATCTCTGTCCCTGTGTCTGCTCAACAGGATAACAATAACATTCTCATCCCTGATTGTAGAGGATGTCATTGAGCACTCCAGGGTGCTCTTTGAAGGTACCCGCAGATGTAGAATAAGACAAAAGCTGTTAGACCTTTGCCTCCATTTTTTATTGTTATTATTATTTCCAAAACTGTCATATGCTCAAAAGTTACACAGCAATCAGTTAATGATTTAATGAAAATATGTAAGACAATTTCCTTAGAGCTAGTAAAGCCCCAGGATTAGACAGATTTTTCTCAGGTTATAATAAAACTTCCCAACACCTACTGGGTCCAATTTCATGCCCCTTCAAAAAATCTGTTAAAACATAACCAATAAAAGAAAAAAAAATGAGAGAGGTTTTTAATCACTTTGTTTGTCCTAAAAATCACAAAATATTCTCATAATGGAACCAGCTCAGGGAAAAAAATAATGCAAAAGCAAATCTTTTAAACATTTTTACTTAAAGATTTCTCAGAGTGAACACAGAAACAAATACTGAACAAACATTTCTAATCTAGTTACAAGCATTACCTATAAAACCCAATTTGAACCCACAAGAAAGTATCCCTTCACTGTAATAGCAGTGTGAATGACTTGGTGATGCACTGATGACACAAGTGTTGTTATGCACTTCCAAACTTCTTACTTTTTGAGCATGGAAAAAGGGTTAGGGTTAGGGCTAGGACTGCAGCGGAAAGTTGTATGTACTCAAGGTCTCCAGAAGTATGGTGATGATGCCCACCCTTTTGTTTTTGCACATCTAATGACCACTGTTAGGGTCTCAGTGCCTGTCAGGGCTCCTGTTTCTCTTCTTGGTAGGCAAGACTGCATCAGCACCCATTTTATTTTGCAAGAAGATACACAGACATAATGGTTGATGTTGGAATTCATCTGGTCCAACATCTGTTCAAACAGGGACACCTAAAGTATGTTACACAGGATTACATGCAGGCAAGTTTTGAATATTTCCAGAGAAAGAGACTCTACAGAGGCTCTCTGGACAGCCTGTGCCAGTGCTCCATCACCCCAGCGGTAAAGTTTTTCATTACATTCAGACTAACCGCCTGTGTTTCAGTTTGTGTTTGCTACCTCTTATCCTGTTACTCTGCAATACCAAAAAGAGTCTAGCCTCACCCTCTTGACACCCTCCCTTAAGTTATTTGTACCAGTTGTCAAGATCTCTGGGTTAACTCCAGGCTAAATGGGCTCACCTCACTCAACACTTCATCATAAGAAATGTTCCTGTTACCTAATAATTTCATAGCCCTATGCTGGACACTCTCTAGTAATTTGCAATAGGTGTCCTGCAAGAGTGTTTCATTTGTCTTTTGTTTGGTACCTCCTTTTCCTTCCTACCCTAAAAAGCCTGTACCTGAAAGGGCGGCCTTCCAGTACCTGAGGGAGCCTGCAAGAAACCTGGAGTGGGTCTTCTTATAAGGATATGTAGAAACAGGATGAGGGGCAATGGCTTTAAACTGGAAGAAGGTAGATATAGGCTATATATCAAAAATACATTCTTTTACTGCGAGAGTGGTGAGACACTGAAACAGGTTGCCCAGTGATGTTGTGAATGCCCCATCCCTGGAAGCGTTCAGGGCCAGGCTGTGAGCAATCTGGTCTAGAGGGAGGTGTCCCTGCTTATAGCAGGGGGTTGGAACTAAATGATCTTAAAGGTCCCTTGCAACCCAAGTAATTCTGTGTTTCTATGATTCTATGCAGAATGTAGCCATTACCTGTGGAAGACTGGTGCCAAATTTCAAACCAGGGCAGCCAAATTCAAAATATAGGACTGGCTGCTAATTTGCAGTTAAGCAGTAGGTTTCTTGCATTTTCACCATATAATGTCTGTAAGTAGGAAAAAATGCAGAAGTTTCTTCTTTATCTTCTTTTATTATTTTAAAAAATGCATATAGTCACAGACACTTTACAATTTGCTAATGAGTATGAAATCACGATGCTATGTATTTCTTCCCAGCGCTCCCTCTTAAGTACTGAATTATTTTAGAAGTTTGCCAAATCAGTCTCATGCTGTGACCTCTAAAACCCTGAAGAGGTGTCTTGTGTATCCTACCTGCTTGAATTAAACACTGTGCTTCTTTAAAGCGTGCATTTTAATTAGTTTTAGAGCTAAAAATGCCACCTGTGCTGAATGGAGATGTTGAGGGAATTCCATTAGTATTCCAGAATTTCTTTGAAAGCACTCTTTTTTCCATGTGACAGATGGTAAAAGATAGTACATGAACTAAATGAAATAAATAATGTAAATAAGTGTGGATATGGAGGGTGGATGTCCTTTCTTTTTTTCTGATTGAATTGTTATAATAAAAGTTCTACATGTCAAAGCATTAAGAAAAATATCTATTTAATTATTTTATACATTTTCTAGGGAACTTCAGGTTGACTTTTACCCTACAAGAACAAGCATGTATTTCACTTCATCAAGTAGTACAGAGACCATCATGCTTGCAAAGAAACCACAAATTTCTGCCAAGAAGGAAGAAAATACATGTTGCTTTTGCAAAGCATAGATATAATACGTCTCAATTCTGAAAGGAAGAAATCAGACAGGAAAAGAATCGTGTCTTAGATTGTTTGTTTCATGGCTCCAATGCTACATTGATCTTCTTCATATTCTCTATTATTCAGAAGCAGAAATTGGTACTGCAGTTATTGTAACAGTATGTTTCCAGCCATGCAGCACTATCCAGGTATTAGCAATTTATTGGAAAGGCAGTATCATTTACGCATCCACTGTTCCATTTCTAATTGCCTGACACTTATTTAGTATTGAATGGAAGGACACAGTAGAGATCATTGGAGCAAAACTCCTTTCTACTTTTCCCCATAAGCTTGCCTGGCTTTCTAAGATATCTATGAGGCAGACAGTCACTTTCTCTCTGCTACTATTAGAATTGAGAAACCCAAGATCCGGAAAGGCACCAATTACAGTATTTTATGGGAATATATGTTGTTCATTTTTAAGGTGATAGAGGGCAAGGAAAGTCTTTTCCTTTTCATATACTTGACTGCTCCTCTCTTATTAATCAGAAAACTTCTTGGCTAAAGCACAGCTTCAAATATATGTTTTTAAGGTGTCTTATTCTTATCGATTCTTTTGTGACTTGGAGTCCTTGAGTCCATTAACATAAGAGCCAGCACTGCACTCTAGAATACCTAGCTCTGTGCTTCATCATCTCTTTTGAATCTCATTCAAAATATGAGACTGACATGGACTAAGATCCATGTAGTTAGTATTGTATTTATCTTCCATTAAAAACTGGATTTCATGGTAAATGTCTGCCTTGAACATACTAGATCAATTATAATATCATTATTTCCAGCGTCTGCCAGGGAGAAAAAAAGTAGAGTAGTGAAAATCAATAAACTCTACAAAAAGAAGAAAAAGAAAATACATAATTAAGATATTAAAAAGCTTCAGGTATCTGGCAAAGGCTTATTAATCTCTTTGATTTCAGAACAGCTAGTAAGAATCTTGGCTGGAGAAAGTAATCAAAATCTGAGAGCTGTTAGGAGTAACATGGTCCCATGAATAAAATTTGTACTGCCACTACTTATTTGGGGTGTTTGTCTGATTAGACTGTGTCCATCCTGAGTAGTCCACCTCCATTTGAGATTTCTTCACCCAGTTAACTGGGAAAATGTCTAATGGTGAAAACTGAAGGAATAAGTGATGTTTATGAAAACCGTACCCATCCGGCTTGCGATTAAAAATTAATATAGAATGAAAGGTAAAACAACACTCAAACCTGAAATATGCTCTCACTACAGCAGATTTCATTCTCATTCAGAATTTTAATCTATTTTTATTATCAGTAATTTATATATATATATATATATATATGTTTTTAGAATTTCAAAACATTTTTTCTTTGGCTTGATTCCACTCTGCCATGCTTCATTCAGCCAGATCATGAAAATTGTGTCAATACCTTACCTCAGATTTAGTCTGAGCATAGGAAGCCATAGGCCGCAACTCACTTATTAAAAATAAGTACACAGGTATGTACATTGCTCCAAAAGTAATGCCTCATATTTATTTCCACAGAAAATACAACAGATACAAAGAGTACAATAACAGTATTTGATAGAGCAAATTCTCAGTTATGAAATTCTATTTTTGGAAACGTAGTCATCACCACTAGTTATGCATTTTCATCTACGATGAGCAAAAGCATGCATGCTACGCTTCTAAAAAGCTGCACCAGCAGAGTTGACCCACTGTTTCACAGCAGCTATGAAGGCATCATTGCTGAAATGCACCACCCCTCTCTGTTAATGAGCTGTCTTATAAAATTACTAAACACTCTTGTGTGATATTCTGCTGACCAGTCATTTCTCCTGATTACTGCCACTTCCACTGTTCTGTTTCTGTGTGTCTGGCTATGGGAAAAGAGATAAGGAGCCCTTTTAGCACTGAATTGTTCATCCACTTGAAACCATTACAACAAATAAACTCGGGAGCAATTGGGAGAACAGGATAAAACACTATTTATATAAAACACAATATGATAGATTGTTAATCTACTAAGGATCTTTCTTCAAAATGGTTTTCAACTTTGTTACTCCCAGGCATTTTCAGTTTTCTAGGTAAAATAAATAAATAAATAAAATTTTTCAAATGTTCTTGTAAATACAATCATTTCTCCTTCTGGGTAGTTTTATGTTATAGTCTCTGGAAAAGGTACTTTCACCTCAAAGTGAACTTTTGATCCCCTTCAGAATAGTTCTCTGTTTTACAGGGATGAGCAGGACAAGTGAGACACAACAAATCATGAGAGTGGCTTTTTATAAATTGGTAACTGTGTAAATGTCAATCTGTAAATGTTTGTTTTTATAGCAGAAACAGTCTCACTTGATTTCGCCCCATCAAATGCAAGTACTTGAAAATTCCACAGGGAAAACAGAGACATTGCTTATAGTTCATTTCTTCCTTTAACTGTGCCTTAGATATTCAAGCTATGCGAGTGTCTTTGTTCTTGCATATTTTGTAAAGATAGATTTCCCGAGGGACATGCCAATAGTAATTGCTGGTACATCTAGAGTATAAATTGAAAATGCACATTATTGATTTTGTTAGAATTGTTGATAATAGTGCAAAATATTAAAGGGGGGGGGGGGGGGGGGGGAGGGGGAGGGTAAGCAGTGAGTCCCCATCTTTTCTTTATCTAAAATTAGTATTAGAATCTAACTGAGGAGTCCGTGTCAAACTTTAACGTTAAAGTGCTAGTCTTGTGGTTATATCTTGGGAATGAAAGTGAGTGCAGTAATTACTGTCTCTTCCATAGACCAGCTGTGTGATACTAGTCAAATATTTCTCTGCTTCATTTCCCCATCCATTGAAATATATGTGGGTTAACAGAAAGATGCATTGTTTATGTGAAATAAACCTCCACTCTCTATGACTATGTTAGTTGGTGCTAGAGAAAAATAGTGTTCCACTTTTCACTATGTGTATTTTCCTGAAAGTGAAAGTATTTGAGACAAAAACATCCAGTAAAGTATAAATAAGAGATAGGCAGCCAAACTTCAAATCATTCAAAATGCAGTTTCTATGAAAGGCAGTTTATTAGATTTCATGGTGTAAAACTAACACGTGTACAAATGTCATAGGGGAATGAAGTGTTCAGTCTTCAGATCATCCAGAATGAATATGTGACTCAAGGTATACTAGATACTGCTCTGCCACAGATATTTCTCTGCTGTCTCTTGGAAACACTTCTCTCTTCAGTCAAAAAAGTGTGATTCATTTGTCTGGCCTTTACTGTTTTTTCTTATTGCTCTACCTGCAATCTTTCATTTTCTATAGGAATAACTTTTCTATCTACTGGAGGAAGGTGAATAAATTGCGATACTGTGGGTATCCAAAGGGGAAATAACAAATAAACAGAAGAAAAGATATACTTGTGCATACATGCAGTTCTTTAGTCCTTTAAATAGAGATGGGGAATGGAGGGTTAATATATCTTCCCAGACCAGTTGGCTGAGGTAAAAAGTGGAGAAGCTCCGCAACATGGACTTTTCTACAAGAATAAAAAAGAAGCAGTAGCTTCAAACAGACCTTAAAGTAAAACTAGTAATTTCTTGTTTAGCCTAATTCTGTAAAGCAACTGGCAAATTTGAGAGAAAAAAAGCATTTACAAGATTTCAAAATAGTATAGTTTTTTATTTATTTTGTAGGTTTGAGGGTTTTTTTTTTATTATTATTGTTTGGTTTTTTGGCTGTTTTTTTTTTAGAAGAATGTCCCTTCTGTCCTTTGAGAAGTTGATAATGTGGACATCAAAAGGTTTTGATTAGAATTATTATAGCTAAGGCAGTCAGGATCTAGCTGTACTGTTATGGTGGTTGAAGATAACTCATGACACATAATGAATTCTATTGTTAATGGAGCAACTTCCTCTTTTAAGTAGTTACTACTGTCTTGGTTGTCATAGGACAATCAAGGAGATCATAGGATCATAGAACAGTTTGGGTTGAAAGGGACCTTAAAGACCATCTAGTTCCAACCCCCTGTCATAGGCAGTTATACCTTCCACTAGAGCAGGTGACAGTGTTTCCAAGATTTCCACATGACATTCACAGTACATACAGAAGAGATTTGAGGATTTTGTACCAGACATTAGTCAGAATGTAGCTGAATTTTGTGAAAGGCAGTAGAATTTATTCAGAGACTGAATCCTTGGTGCTTGCTCAATCCTCTTAATGACCAGCTGAGAAGGATATTGTCTGTTCTACCCTTCCATCTGGTGCACATCATAGCCAGCTATTCCCTCTGACAAAGCCTGTGAAAAAGTTTGTCCACAGTAAAAAATATTGGTTGCCAAGAAGCCACACAGGTCATTTGCACTGGAAGACAGGGTTACTTGCCTTTGTGCTAAGCCTGCAGCTCCCATTATGCTACCTCATACACTGAAAAGAATCCGAAAGAGATTGCAACAATGCTTGAGCTATTTCTATAGGGAGCCACCTTAGAAGTTTATTTACCAGCCTCATAACTCAAGGTGAGAATGCACAGGAAGTTCTGTTTGAGATCAACTATATAGCAAGAGAAAGATGGTAGCTTTATTCATAAAATAAATATATACATATATTTATATATCTGTTGAGGCCATAAATCTCTCTAGCTCTAAATCTCTTATTTAACAGCTTCAAACAACACATTTCTATGAAAACAATTTGAGACTCGAGGACTTGCTGACTAGCATCATCTGCTATAAACCACCATTGAATCCTGTGTTTGTAAAAAGTTGGTATTATTAATTTAACTGCAAAAATGTTGATGGAAAATGTATTCTTTGTGATAGCTTCTTACTGGAGAATAAATGCCTCATTAATCTTAGACATCTCATGCTAAGAATATTATTGAAGTTAGACAGAATGATGAGTAACATTGTAGGGAGCACAGATTGCTACATGCAGGAATGCTTTTGCCCATTAGTCTCCCTCCATACTGTACAAGTCACTTCTTTTGTTTCTCAGGCTGCAGGCAGGACCATGCTGATCTTACCCCTGCTCCACAGCTTCTGATTTAATTAAAACAAGACAGATGGAGTGCAGCACGCTAGTCTGTGTTCACCTGGGTTTTCTTTGTCATCTCAGAAAAGTGAAGGAAGAAAGGGAGAGTGTCTGGAAACCAACGTTAAACATTACGGTCAACAGTAAGTCTAAATACACGATTTCTGAGGTATTCAACAATAATCTCTGTCTACTTGTTAGCTGAGTTTCATTTTTTAATTTAATGAAATCATGACAAAGCTGAGCACGTATAAGATGAATGTTGCAAGTTTACGCTGTTTTGCTGAAAAGAGAATTTAATCTGTAACAGTAGAAAATAATAACAGAATACCCTGTTGTGCCAAGATGTTTAGAACTGTGTGAATGCTGTAAGGGTAACTGATATTTTGGCATTAATAATAAGAAGCAGGGAGCCTCGGCAGCAAGTTCTCAATGGGTGAGCTAAGGAAAGCTGCTGTGATTGACCCTTTCTTGTACTGCCTGTTGAATGTTTTCTGAATTTTGAAGCCTTGTCTAAAACAAGGATTTATGGTTTTGATCAGTGTTTTTACTGGAAGCAAAGAGAAGCAATCTTTCGCAGCAAAGTTTACAGTATTGCTGTTCCGATGATGCATGCCCGGCAATGTAACTATGAACAGCAGTTTCTTCCCAGCTCAGTAAAAATTGTGTTTCTTTAAGCTTCATTTTCAAAAAGTGACTTCAATCATGTGATTGTATGGCTTGGGGAGTTATTGTTACATCACAATTTCAAAATGTATCTGCTGATAAATAATCTTCTCACTACACTTTGGAGGTCCGTCAAGCTTCTTGTGCCTATTGTCCTGTCATGTAAACACAATATAAGGTGGCTGAAGCCATTTAGAAATACACAGAGTTTTAAAGCAGATTAACAAGAGGTGGCTCTCATGCTTGAGTCCATCATCTTTTACTGTTGGAACTTGGATCCAGTCTTGCTAATTCACACTGAGAATCTCCATCTTGTGAAAATCATAATCTAAAGTACTAGTAAATGTAGTCTGCACCTGTGCTTAAGTTAAGCATTAGATACAAATTTAAAAGCTGGACTGCTTGGAATATAAAAAGTTAAATGTGCACAAAGTGATTAAAGAAGCATTCAAAGGTGGAAAGTATTTGCTCTTAGGTAACATTTCAGTACCTACCCATAACTCCGAGGAGGAAAGGTGAGGTCAGCTGGATGAAAGATAAATTTTCCCATTTCTTGCAAAGTCTTTGAAGGCCCACTAACCAGAAAGCACTTCCATTCCTTATGAATATTGAAACAAAAAGTATTTGTAAATTAACAAGCATTTCAAATGGATTTTTCCCAGCCATATCTATTTCAGCTAATTCAGCTAAAATCTTCTTCAGCAGCCAATAGAGTTGTTAATCTTTTACTTGACTGGAAATATCTTTCTGAGGTTTATATAGAGTTGCTAATGAGAACTAGAATAGCAGAAACAAGCAAGGGAATGAGAGTAGAAAAAAAAAATAAATTTCAGTTTTGTAGTTGGAGGAGAATTAGCTCAGGCTATTTCAGTATCAGACTTTCATAAAGCACTTTAAACTAGTGGACCAGACTCGTTACTGTGAGGTGTAGTGAAATCTTACTTTGTTTCAACCCATTTTCATCACTGGAACAAATTAAACCCTAGACTGGTAAAAAGTTACCAACTTTCATCAGTAAAAATGCTAGGCTTACATTCAATTTGGTTGCCAACTAGTTGGTTTATTTGGGTCTTCTAACAGTCTCGTAAAGATATATAAAAAGAAAAAAAAAAATACTGAACAATATTCAGCGTCTTTAATTGAAACAAACAATAGTATAAGAAAAGAAGAAACTAAGGGAAATGTATGCATCTCTCCTAATTAATCAGAAGCTCTTTTCAGGCCACACAGTGTTTATTGTGCACTTTTATTTTCACCCTGAGAGGAAGACCTTTGAATACAAAAGCAACAAAATACAGATTGTGATAGCATATCATCTGGCTTTATGCTACACTTCATGTTCTCTAGAAAGTTTTCTGGAAAGTTATTCTGGTTTCCTAAATTTGTATGCTTTAGTTACATTCCTGATGGGATGACGTTTGAAATTAGAGCCTTAAAGTTAGACGCTCTTTCAAAGTCAATACATTGAAATTAATATGTACAGTTCAATGTAACTTCCATTTATCTATTTCTAAACTTCGGGGCTATCCCGGAGGATGATACTCCAGAAAGAACTAATTTCCTTTAAGCGTGAGTATGAACTATCCCCACAAAGTAACATACAGTTAAAAATATGCATTTGCAGAGTGATACTTCAGACAGACTCATTTGTAGAACAATAGTCTATATTAATTGGTGAAAAGATGTTTTCATTTAACAGCTTGGATCAGTGGACATTGATATACACATAATACGTACTGAAGCTATTAACTCAGAGAGCACTTCATCTTCTCCTGCCCTGCTACTGGCATCATTTTCTTTAGTATTTCACATACAGACCAAAGTTAATCAAATTTATTGTCAAATTGGTGAGAACCTTGCCATGGTTTCATTTTTATTCTGTATAAATTATGAGACTTCAGTGATGAGATATGGAAATCATATGGCATCTATTCAAATCAAGAAGCAGATAAAATAGAATATGTCTTATCAGGTAGATGTTAAAACACTCCAGCAATTCACAGCTTGACTGCTCTGCTGTTCACCTCTGGCAACAACAAAAGGACCAAAACAAGAAACAGTAAGCAAAGAAAACAGAAAAAGCCTAATTATTGTTTTCAGCAATACAATTAACCTCTTTAATTGCCTATCCTCAGTGATTTAAGCAAACTCTATGAATCTTCAGGGAGATAAACATAAGCTATTTCTGTAACAGCTAAGTGAATCTGAGAGAAGGAAGATAAGTACGAACATTCAATGAGTAGTTTTCCCACAGTACGAAGTAGGCACCAGTCACTTTCTTCAAATCAACAAGGAATAAAATCATGTGCACTGTTTTTGGTGTTTAAAGAAAACTTTATAGTGAAATCTTTGTATTAAATTAAGACTGTGTCTTGGCTTAATCCTTTTATTTCTTTTCATCCTCCAAATTGTTGACTTACACAAGTCTTTCAGAATGAAGATGAAGATGACTCAGTGGTAGAAGCTTCCTGGTGTCTCCTCTAGCACTTCTTGAGGTTCAAAGTGAAAGTTTGTCAGTCCAAGATGGTGGCATGTATCTTGATAATTTCCTAATTTACTTGAACCCAATGTTTCAGATGTAATAACTCATGATGTATTATCAGAAGAATATGGAGTGTTCTACATTATTATTATTATGCCCTCTATAAACATACTGGAGCAGCTTCATGTTCACAAAATATGGTCCTCATGAGGAACTTCATCCACCCAGATATCTGTTGGAAGGACAACACTGCAGGGCACCAGCAATCAAAGAGTTTCCTGGAAAGCACTGGTAGCTTCCTCTTCCAAATGGAACCCACAAGAAAAGGTGCTATGCTGGATGTTGTCCTCACCAATGAGGAGGGGCTGGTGAGTAATGTGAAACTCAGGGGCAGCCTTGGCTGCAGTGATCATGAACTAGTGGAATTCAAGGCCCTTAGGGCGTCAAAGAGGGTGCATAACAAGCTTGCTACTCTGGAATTCAGGAGAGCAGACTTTGAACTCTTCAGGGAACTGCTTGGCAGGACGACGTGAGAAAGCCCTGGTGGGAAGAAGGGCCCAAGAAACCTGATCAATACTCAAGGACCTTCTCCTCCATGCCCAGAAGCAGTGCATCCCAAGAAAGAGGAAGGTGAGCAAGAATGCCATATTGGAAAGTTATTCTTTACTTTGAGGGTTTTGAGACACTGGAACAGGTTGCCCAGTGAGGTTGTGGATGGCCCCTACCTGGAGGCATTCAAGGCCAGGCTGGTTGGGGCTCTGAGCAACCTGGTCTAGGGGGTTGTGTCCCTGCCTATAGCTAGGGGGTTGGAAATAGATGATCTTAAATTTTCCTTCCAACCCAAACCATTCTATTATTCAGTGATTCTATGATTCTGTGGTTACTGGACTTGTAACACATCCATAAGCTAGTCATGTTTTCTGATCTTTTTTTGGTATGAGTACCCTTCCATACTTCCCCTATGTGTTCTCTTGTTTACAATCTTTCAGCCAGCTCTTCTTCAACAGTCATATTCTGCTTTTGTAACTTCCTGTATTCAAGCAGAGTTTTTGCTATTTCCCTCACTCCTTTATTTTCAGGCAGAAGAATATCTTGCATTTGTGCACGTTTTTATGTTCCAAGTGTTACCAGACTTCCTCCCTCCCTCCCTTTTTCCCTCCCTCCCATTTTCCCTCCCTTCCTCCCTCCCTTCCTCCTTTCTTTCCTCCCTCTATTCCTCCCTTCCTCTCTTTCTCTCCCTGCCTCACTTCCTTCCTCCCTTTTTCTCCTCCCTTTTTCTCCCTTTTTCTCCCTTTTTCTCCCTTTTTCTCCCTTTTTCTCCCTTTTTTTTTTCTCCCTTTTTTTTTCTCCCTTTTTTTTCTCCCTTTTTTTTCTCCCTTTTTCTCCCTTTTTCTCCCTTTTTCTCCCTTTTTTTTCTCCCTTTTTTTCTCCCTTTTTCTCCCTTTTTCTCCCTTTTTCTCCCTTTTTCTCCCTTTTTCTCCCTTTTTCTCCCTTTTTTTCCTCCCTTTTTCTCCCTTTTTCTCCCTTTTTTTTCTCCCTTTTTCTCCCTTTTTCTCCCTTTTTCTCCCTTTTTCTCCCTTTTTCTCCCTTTTTTTCCTCCCTTTTTCTCCCTTTTTTTCCTCCCTTTTTCTCCCTTTTTCTCACTTTTTCTCCCTTTTTCTCCCCTTTTCTCCCTTTCTCTCCTTTTTTCTCCCTTCCTCTCCCTTCCTCTCCCTTCCTCTCCCTTCCTCTCCCTTTCTCTCTCCCTTTCTCTCTTACTCTCTTTCTTAAATAAAATTTAGGTCCCTACTTTGATAGCTTTTCATGAATCTTGAATATACTGGATGCAATTTCTTCCCTGTCCCAAATCATTTCATCATTCTTTGACAGACAGTTTAATTAACCTACAAGCACATGGATCTTGCACTGTATCATAAAATAACATGTTGTGTTAGGTTTTGGGTTGGGATGTTAATCAAACTTCCTGTAAAATAATCATTTTCCCCCCCATTATTTCAGATATCACATAAATTAATGGAATGTAAGGCCAGAAAGAGTCACTGTGATCACTTTCACATAAAACAGGCCAGTGAATATCATCCAGAGTTCTATTCATCTATAAGTTTATGTATGACTCAATCCAACTGTCTCTGAAATGACTAGTCAAATTTCTCCTTTCATCTCTGCTTTTTTCAGAATATTTTAGAATCTTCTTGGATTTCGTATATTATTTGGGAATTATTTTATATTTTTATCCAATCCAAGGTAACTGTACACCTTTTCTATTCAGTAGCTATGAATAAGAAATATATATATGAGAGCTGCAAAGTTGTAACTCCTTTTTGATCACATGTTCAAATTATGTCTTTTATTATATTTCATTTTAACAGCAATGTTTATTTTCTTACACAATGAAAAGCAAGCTTTCTCTGCAGTTTCTGATATCAGCATGAAATCATGACCAAATCTGCCAGGCTCACAAAACTTCATATTTCTGTTATACTTGTGATGAAATCTGAAGACATGAATAGATTTAAGGGTAGAAAAGATTGCAAAAATGGATTCCTATGGTAATGAAAGTGTTAAAGCTAAAAGGTTTTTAAAATATGCGTACTCTGACAGGAATGGAGAACATGCTGAATCACTTACAATGATGAATATTTAAAAACAGGGCACAGATGTCTAATTTAAATACAGAATTTTTCTTGGCATCTTACTAGTTGTTACTACATTTTTTTAACATGTATTTTATTCACACATTCAAATGTACTTGCTCTGATTTGCTTTGTCAACTGTAGGAAGCTGACTGATAATCCACACTTTGAAAGCTGCCAATGCCTCTCAAACAAATGTGAAATTTAAGTTTGCAATGTGGACTTCAAAATTGTTGAAAACTTTTAGTTGCTTTGTCATTAAGTTTGGTGGGTGAAAGTGCTTTTCTGATGGATGAGAAAGAAGAGTTAGAGGGTGAAATCCTGGCGCCTTTGATATCATGACAGACCTCCCATGGACTGTAATGGGGCCAGAAGTTCACCTGCTGTTATCTGCTTAGCTATCTGTCTGTACATTTTTAATGTACTCAGCAAAGTGGAATCTGAACTCTAGTTTAAAGCTAGGATATGGAAATACCTCTTCTTCCTAAGTGACTCAATTGATTCTGCAGCTTGCAAGATATGAGGAGCTGCTAATCCTTTTTAAAGCAGCTTCAGATAATACAATACAAAGAGTGTTGCTCAAGTAACCTGTTTATAGTGTGCTTAAAGTTACTTTATAGTCTGAGCTTAAATTCTGGTTACATCCCTTTAAAAATATATTTTTTTGAGAGGAATGAATATTTGATAAAGCTTTCTTGTGCAAGATTTTCATTGTAGTTAATGTATTTCATGAGAAAAGATGAAAATGACCTTCAACTGAGTTTCATAATTTTTGTGTGCTCTTTTTTGACAAAACATTTCTAATGGAACAACTTATACTTCAGTTAAACAGCTTTTAGAATTACTCTTCTCTCTCTCTCTCTCTCTCTCTCTCTCTCAAAAAAAAAAAAAAAAAAAAAAAAAAAAAAAAAGCCCTATCAAAAACAGCAACAAAAACACAATCTGGTCTAGTTATTCAAATAAATAAAAAAGGAAAAAGAGAAAAGAGAAAAAAAAAAGAAAAAAGTAAGTATTCTTTCTTAACATACAGTAATCAGGCTGGTGAAGTTTTCTTTAAAGAGACTATCAATTTCTTTTTTCATCATCATCACCCAAATATTAAATATAGTCTTTAGTAGGTAGGAATTAGGGTAATTCTTATGAAGTCTCCTTTTATCCTTAGTGTATGCAGCTATTATAATATCCATTTCTCTAGCAGATTGAACTAAATTGTATTTAACTCATCCAAACAATATGGGAATCGTTATGGGAAATTCAGTACCTTGGATAATGCAACAAGTAAAAATAGATGACTATCAGATCAGGGTTCTTTTTTAGTACTGAAATCTGTGAATCATCCTTTATTCTAACCCTTTCGACTACCGGCTTATGACTTATTTTCTCCAAAGTGTGCATGTGCCTTAGTTGAACGTCATATATGTAAGAATTAGTAAAATACCTCCGTGAATGATCTCAGAGGGACTTGGGAAAGAAGTTGCTGATGTTATATAGGAGGGTTTAACACCAAGTATGCTCCTGATCTGTTAGCAATGGCCTAGAAAAATGTGATGGTTGCGCTAAGCCTCCTTCATGAAGGTTGACTCAAAGTGTACTTTAAGAGGTTTATTTCTGTTAGATAATATGGGCTACAAGTGAAGGCACTTCCTTCCGTTAGCTATATTTCACCGTCTTCATGAACTGAAGACGGTGCATTCTCAAAAATTAAATGCCCCTGATCTTGCTTGAGCAACTGATGCACAGAAATAGGTATTGCTCTTGCTCTGACAACCATTTTTTTTTTTCCATTACTCTCACATTTGTAACATTTCTGAAGACAATATGCTGCAGAAACTTCTGCAGATGGTTCCAGCTCTTGTTATTTGTGTAGTTCAGCTTGTGAGTTTATAGCCATGATCTTAAAGTGCATGTATTGAAGACTGCAAAGCTGGGCCTTATTCATTCAACTGATAACATACTCCTCTAAATACATATCAAGTGATATTAATTAGTCTGAGTAATAAAATGTAACTTGTACTTGAAGTTATATGTTCATTAATTAAATATCAATATATAAAATGGACAATTAAATATTAATTTTGATGCCATTATGAGCCTTGCAGTTGATATTGCAAACAAAATGCTAAGATATATTTTCCAACAGGGAAATTGGAAGTTCTATTTATGAACTTTGTCTGAATTTGTTTGAAATTTGTGCTTGTAATTGCCTTTCAAAAACAGCAATTGTAAAATGAATAAATTAAAGGTATTTTTATTGAAAATAATATAACATCAATATTGTGTAATATTTATTATTTGAAAGCTAATAGGATGCAGAGAAAGGGAAATAGAAAGAAAGCATACTTATGATTTTAAGAGTAGTAAAAGCATCAAAGTAATAAAACACTGCCTGTGGATAGGAGTTTCCAGGACTGGGCCTAAAGCCTGTCATATAAGGCACTACAACCTACTGATAAAGTGACTACTCATCACTTATACTTCTCATGGAAATATCAGTGGTATAAATGTCTTGCAATGCATAAATAAAATGGCAAGCTTGCCTTGATTGCCAGCAACATTTTGCACTGATTTCAGAACTTACTTTCATAGGGTATTATTATAATATTTAAGGATATTTACATAGGGAAAGAAGTTTTTTCTTTACTGCAGATTTTTCTGGAATACTGCAAATCGACAGGAATAAAATCCATTAGCAGCACTCATTATTTTTTTAATTTTAATTTATTTACACTGAGAATATGTCCTCCTCAGATGATTAGCTGCACTATTAGTAATAATATTTCTTCTTTGCTTTCCTTTTATTAAGACAGTTAATTCAATTTTTTATGGGGATGAACACTATCATATGGACAGAAAAATAAATGAAGGATGTGGTAATGAAATGTAGTACTGGGGGCTATAGCTGGGATCAATTCAGCGGTAGTTTGTATTGAATGTGGTATAAAATGTGTGTGTTATTCTTCTTCTGTGTTATTAAATAACACTGGTTTTTTTGTTGTTGTTGTTGTTGTTTTTTCCAGTAAAAAGTGAACACAACACTCAGAAAATATAGGTGAATTTGGTTGCCAAATTTGTAAAGCATAATATATAATTAATGTTAACATACGTCTTTAATCCTTTCTGTATTTCTCTACAGGAAAAAAAAAAAAAAAAGGCACGAGAGAGAGAAAGAAACATTTCAATATAACTGAAGAAAATGTTCCTCCATTTCTTGTGAGGTTTTGAACTGTTACAGGCTCATGACAATCAGTAAAGACAGTCACAGGGCACATAAAAACAACCATGGTAAACCCTAGCTATGCTATAAAAGATCAATAATCTGCAGTTGAGAAATTGTTAAGTGTTTTTAAATATAAAGTGCACAATACTTGCTGAAAAATAATTTGGCAATTTACATCTGCTGTGATTTACTTTTAATTGATTTCTCTGAGATACTGCGAGCTTTTCTCCGGGTTGACAATAACACAGGCTGTCTGACTCATAGTATGAACATAGGAAACGAAGCTTTCTGTCACACAATCATCTGTCTGTAAGGTTATTCTGTACAGATTTCTTCATGAATTATATATAGATTAAAAGAGTTTGTCATGAATAGTGGGTTCACAGAAAGGACAGGATGAACATTTGAACTCGTTGATAAGAGGGGGAAGCCATTTTTCCCTTTCTCCTCTCAACTTGCAGTCACCCATCTAATACAGCCAGCTACAAATGTAACATTAGTCAACATTAAAATTCAATAAGCCCCTTTCTTAGTTTCCTCAACAGGCCCCAAGGATTGCGCAGAGAGGAATTACGAGGCTACCTCTGCAGCTCTTCCCAAGCACTATGAGGAGGGGGATACCACCATGCCTTTTCTTGACATATGTAAGTCAAATAAATATGAAAACGTAGAACCATTTAACCCTGTAAGAAATATTTACTCTTACAGGGCTCTCCCCCTCTTCTATATTCATTTATTTGTTTTGAGTTCAGTTTATAAAAATTGAAAAGGAAATAAGAGTGTTGGAAAGAGGAAAAACAAAATCAAATTTCCCCCTTGTTATGAGTGCCCAAAGACAGGAATGATTAACAGTAGTGTGACATTATAATTAATTAATTATTCCGTTATTGGATAAGCTGTTTGTATGGGAGAGAGAAAGGGAGTTAATTTTGGTATTATTTCTAGTGCCATCAGATACGAGGAAGAGCACCACTAAAGTTCATTGAGTCATGTGCACATAAAAGAAAATTTGATGTGTACATATTCTCTTAGAAATCTGTTTCTATGAGGACAATATGTATGCATATTTATTAAAATGTGCATGCATTATGTAAACAGAAACTGAGAAAAAAGAAAGCCTTGTAACATTTTAGACAATTCAGGGAAAATTACTACATGCAAATAGCTGAACATGATGCTGCACTGCACAGTTCTGAGTCAAATAATGATGAGTTTAGCACTGGACAATGCATATATATGGGGAAAATGAGTAAAAATTGAAGTTTTCTAAGGAGAATTTAGATATGAACCAATAATAAACTCCCAATTACATCATTGTTTTAACAATTCAAGCTTGGTAGCAAAAAAACATCAAACCAAGTTAAGGTGCTTATAACGAGATAGCATTTGTTAATTCTTCTGGCTTAAGCTCTCTGAAGAATAGGAAGTAGAGAAAGATTGTTTTCAGGGATGATTAATTAAGCTGTCTGAATAGAAAAGACACATTTTCTTACAGTATTTTGATACTAATGCATGTAAATTATCTGAAATGAACTGTGAAAAGACGAGGAGTGATTACATTCTTTTGCTGTAGCTTCATAAATATCGCCTTGGAGGACTTTGCCTCTGTTCTATTTCCTCAAATAGCATATTTTTTTTCACTCAGTCTACATTGCTGAACTTACTTTGCTAGTTCCAGATATCTTAAATTCACTGCTTACTGTGAATCATTTGCAATACTTTTACATGCCATGATCTCTCAGTCATGGCAATTTTGAATAGCTAGCTGCTTGTCTCAGGCTTTAGAAAACAGAGAAAAATTGTTTTGTTTCAGCATACGATTACGGATTGACTCTGTAAGCACTTTTTTGTGTGTACGTAACTGCTCAACTGAGTAGCAGACTTCAGTGAAGTTGTCCTTATGACTTATTGCATTGGCAAGATTCAGTTTTGTCTTTGTCTATCCACACAGAATGTATATTTGTCAAAAAAAGGAAAAACAACAACAAAACAACAAAGGAAATAATAATAATAAAAAAAAAAAGACAATAGCAAAAGCTACTTACATATGCATTTTTCAGAATGTGATGGAGTCAGATTTGGTTTAAGAATGTATGAAAAATATTATAAACATTGTCATCTTGGTAAGGCTGCTCACTGGAACGCTTGAAGCATTTCTGAATTCTTTTTGAAAGTCCTCAGACATTATAAATGCCAAGATGAAAGGTTTGAGATGATTTTGCTGACTTTTAAAGTTCTGATAAAACTTTCAGTGAAAACAAAGTATTTTGATAAATTTTGAGTGACTTTATACATCATTTCTTAAAGCGACTGAGAAAGAATATAGAGGTCTCCAAGTATTGCTCTTGTTTCCTCCTATTATTATATTCATTTACTTTTTGGTTCTATCCTGGGTATAATAAGCACTTTATATTTCTGATAGTGTGTTTGGTTTTGTAATGTACTGGTGAGATATTAATTTTATATTAGTATAATGCTGAATATTAAAACTATAACATGCAGCAAGAGAATTAAAGTTAAATATTTCTATACTTACAAGAATATTTGCTCAATGGAATGATAATAAATCTTATTAAATACAATAAGTGAAAGTATTTAATTAGAATTTCTGTAGAATATAAGACATGGAGATCATTTGTATGTATATTTCATTCCTTTAATCTAATTCTTTCTGTTTGAAAGTATTGCTGCCACACTTGTGCAAATCTCCACTTAATTTAATGCAGTTGTAACTTAGATCTTATTTTTTTTGCAGTCATTTGATGTGCAAACTGTGATGAAAATGACAATATTTATTGATTTATTACTATATATATCTTATATCAAAGTATTGAATTTTTTTAAAAAGGGGTTCTTTTTTTTTTTTTTTCTTGGAGAATTACCTTGTCACATTCTATCTGGCACTAATTAAAACCACAAAGGACTCCCGGAGCTGCAAGGAAAATACAGCTGTATTTTCTTTTTTTTTTCTTTTTTCTTTTTTTTTTTTTATTATTTTTTATTTTTTTTTTTTTTTTGCCTGTCTTTCTCCCTTTCTTTCTGTGCATGTTACCTACATGAAGATTTATTTTGTATTAATTTGGGACCATTTATCAAGCAAGAGCAAAAATTTTCATATGCATTAACATTTTAAAAGCTTTGTAGTATGCCAGTAGGTTTATACTCTTATATTTAAATGACAGCATATAATTCATGGGAAAATAGCATGATGTGTCAAGCTGCTCTAGGTAAAAGGGTTTAGCATGAAACTGTGTTCTTTTTTTTCTCAGCAAGAAACTCGTTGGACCCCTGATACTCCTTAATTATATTCCCTATAATCTGCAAGAGTAGTTGTTGTTCTTCCTGGTTGTTTTTGTTGTAGTCGTTGTTTGGTAGGTTGTTTTTTTTGTGGTTTTTTTTTTCCTTAAGTAATTTACTTGCAGGGTAGGTTTATATATATCCCCAGTGTCTCACTCCTCTATGAAGCACACATAGATCTTTAGGCAAGATGTTTAACATTACTGTGCTTCTTTAGCTATTACACTGGTGCATGCTAGCTATAGAAAGAAAATGATTTAAAGAGCTCAGTTATCTACCTAGATTAGAATCCCTCTCCTTCACTGATTTCTCAACAGCTTTACGAGGTTTAGTAGCAGCCAGACAACTTCACCTGACATAGCATGTGTAGGACAATGAATGTATTAACAGCATACATTTCAGGAAGAGAACCCTGATGGCATGTTACTACTTTAGAGAAACAATGCCAGTAAAAATTGAATATGCTTAACAAAGGCCAAACAAGTAGTTCAAAACTCAAGGAGAAAAATACCCTAAGGCTTGTGGCTTTGGTTTGCATGGAACAACTCTCCATTTCTAACTATTATGATGAGGTCATACACACTGAGGACATACCAGTGACCCTGGCTTAGCTTCTCTTCCAAAGCAAGAAAGCAATCATATCTCCCAGAAAGTTTTCTGTGGCCCTAATGAGTACAAACAGAAAATGTAAAAAGGATATTTTCTAGCAATAAGGCCAATGGCATCCTGGCTTTATCAATAATAGTGAAGTCAGCAGGAGCAGGGAAGTGATTGTCCCTGGTGAGGCCCAGTTCTGTGTTCAGTTTTGAGTCCCTCAGTAAAAGAAAGACACTGAGGTCCTGGAGTATGTCCAGAGAAGAGCAAAGAAGCAAAGAAGGAGGATCTGGAGCACAAATGTTATGGGGTGCAGCTGGGAGAGCTGGGATTGTTGAGTCTGGATAAGAGGAGGATCAGCGGAGACCCCACCACTGTCTACAACTCCCTGAAAGGAGGTTGTGGTGAGGTGGGGGTCAGCCTCTACTCCCACATAACAGCAACAGGGTGAGAAGTGATGGCCTTAAGCTGTGCCAGGGGAGGTTCATGTTGGATCATGGAGAACATTTCTTCTCAGAAAGAGTGATGAGATACTGGAACAGGCAGCCCAGGGGAGTGGTGGAGTCATGGCCCATGGAGTTGTTCAAGAAAAGGGTAAATGTGGTACATGGTTTAGTGGACATGATGGCAGTGAGTTACCTTATTGGTCTTTTCCAACCTTATTGGTTCTATGATTCAGTGATTCAGTTTAGGTAAACACAAGACTTGGTGCATTTTCAGGAGGAATTTATCACAGCAGCTATAGGCAATAATTCATCTCACCTAACTTCCAACACAGAGAAGATAAGTGTCTGCTTGAGCTAATCATCTAATTCCTCTTTTAAGAGACTGTTAATGCTGTCTCCTTAAGAAGATAAGTAACTACCTACTTCTGTACCCTGTGTTATCTTGGGAATAGTTTCTTAACGGCTCATGAAAGGAACCAAACAAGAAGGCAATTCGGAGAGTTTTATTTTGAAAAGTCAGAGAATTTGCTCCTCTTTATTTAGGCTGGATTTGTTTAGAATTATTATTTCTTTTTCTTCCCAACAAATAATCTTTTTTTTCTTTCCCTCCTTTTGGTAGAATTTTACTGATTTTAAGCATGAAATGAAGCACATTCTTTAGAAATTTGCTGATGTGATAGGTATCTCTTCTGATAGGTACAATTGTTTTATTTTATACCCAAAATATTAAGTTGTAAATAACAATTGAAAAAAACCAGCACATTGCATGTCAGAGCACGAAACCATATGTTTCTGTAAGATAAATTATTATTATTATTATTATTATTATTATTGTATATATCTGGTTAACAGTTTTCATGCTTACTAGCTTGATGTAGAAAGGGTTAAGAGGTGTATCTTAGCCCCTCAGAGAATCTTGAGAATAGAAGAAGTTGGACGGAACTAAGATAGAGGATTAGGAAAAGCTGAGCTTGACCAAGGAAAACTGGTGTCAGAAAGGAGTAATATGTTTCATTGCCTTGTAATTCTTTGTGCTTATTCTGAGTGCTACAGCCAGAGCAGGACATAGGATTGAATATATAGTGTTTAGATTACCAGTAAATGCCTGACAGAGTGTCACATTAAGAGTTTATAGCTACGATGCTGAGTTATGGGTGTAGGTGTGGTTCATCAGACTCCGAAACTGGTTAAAAATGAGGAACAAACAAACAAAATAAAAGCTATGACTAAGGAAAACGAACTTAAAACATTAGGCATAAAGAAATTAAGAATTCTGGCTTTTGTCTTTCCTTCATGTGAGTGACACAGGGATAATGCCTGGTGGAATAAGTACTTTTAAGTCAGCAAGTATCTTTAACCTTGAAAAGGGGAGCAGTGGGGGACAGGACCACCCGGTCCAAAGGCAACTGACGTTAAAATTCACTGCTGATGAATAAAGAATCGTATGTCTCAGTGCAAAGAATACAAAAGAGGTATAGTTGCAGTGCTGTAGCATAAGCTATACTTTAAGGTCTCTAGCAGAGGCTGGATCTTTTGCAATGCAGCCATGTATCTGAGCATTTCACAGTGGCTTTGATTTCCATACTTATGATCCCAGCATAAGGCTGAGAGTTAGTAGAGATAATTCTCGGAAGGAACTTCCACCTTCTCCTGTCTCAAAACTCTTTTTGACACTCTTCCCATAATAAATGAGTTTTCTTATGTGTATTTTTCCTCATTCATAGCCTAAAGAATGTTTCTAAAGCATGTTTCTAATGAACCTGAATGACAAATTGTAAAATATATTAAAGAACTAGTTACTCATTTGATGAAGCAAGTTTAATAAAAAGTAAAGTTTTCTAATCGGCATTTGAATGTGATTGCTTGTAGTTAAATGTCTGATGATATTTCTAAAAGTTTGCACAGTTTTGTTTTTTTGTCATTTCAGTCCATACAAGTTGCTGCATGTTATATGATTGCTTCAAAATAAAGTCATAAGAGCACAAAACCACACACGAATAATAAGAACAATGAAATCGTTAAAAAGCACTTAACTTAGTCAAGAGCATGTCTGCACAGTTCTCAATAAGTGTTTCTAGTTCCACTTTTTCTCTCCAAAAGCAACTGGACTTGGACAACTGGACACACAGGACTGGCCAATTACAGCGGTGCCTATACCTCAGTAATGTCAATTCAACTGCAATATTGTCTTCTAACAAAGAGATTATTATGATTTTGTTTTTCCCTTCCCTTCCCTTCCCTTCCCTTCCCTTCCCTTCCCTTCCCTCCCCTCCCCTCCTCTCCCCTCCCCTCCCTTTCCCTTCCCTTCCCTTTCCTTCTCTTCCCTTCCCTTCCCTTCCCTTCCCTTCCCTTCCCTTCCCTTCCCTTCCCTTCCCTTCCCTTCCCTTCCCTTCCTTTTCTTCTCTTTTCTTCCCTTTTCTTTCTCTTTTCTACACAGATTACAATCCTGTGTTTGCAATAAGTAAATATGATCATTCAAGAATGTACAAAAATAACATTAATATACAGAGAAAACAGCTCTCTGGAAATACACAGCTGCTGAATTTTACCCTTTCTGATTAACTATGTTCTATGTTTTTCGCAGTTATTTTAAAATCTCTTAATTTAAATAAACACAATACTTGTAAAAGCTTATAAAGATTTTGATTTTTTTTTTTAATAAAAGTATTTTCCTCAACTTGAGTGCTGTAATGAAAAGACAGCAATAAAACCATCTAATGAGAAGAATCCCACCATTATGCTCAATAAGTGTTTACAGCAATGTAAAACAACCTCTCTTCAAACTGGGTGAATGCCAGCTCCTATAAGCTATTAACTGTGCAGCTTTAACAAAACAATATTAAACATGACAAGAACTCATCTGAGAGCTCTAGCAAAAGAGAAGGGTCTGTCTTAGTTGTCCTCCTGCTGAACTTATAGCTCCTAAGCAAACAGAAAATGTTGTTAACTTGCAGCTACAAGGGTGCCAATTTATTGTCGGAGGAAATACTTTGAGACTGCTGTCATTTTCTCAGCATTAAAAAAAAAAATCATAATCCCAAGCTAAGTTCTAACATATATATTGATGCCTGCTTCCTGTAAGAAGCTGGCAAATTCAGTTTTCTCTGTGCTGGAAATCAAGAAGGAGCCCTTCATTTTAGTCTTATCTCCTTGAGTTCAATGATCCGTGACTTCTGTGGAGGAGGGCTGAGTGTTGCTTAAGCATTTCATTTAAAAATAGCTTCCATGTTTTTAGTACAAACATTTGCAATGAACACGTAATTATTTATACATTGAGTTTTCAGCTGTCAGTCCACCTTATTATTCCCCTGAATAAGTGTTTAAGGAAGTTTTCAGAACTTAGCAAGGAATTAAATGCATGATGAATAATATGATGGCAATTGTAAAACTTGAATGTGAAGTTTGAAAATCTTTGCAGATTCCCAGTTCTGTTGTCTTAAATTCTTCAGAGGAGTGTGGCTGAAGACTCTTGGTGCCTTAATTGTTTGGATAAACACAATATTCTTTTTCCTGAACAAGGCATGGATTAGGTGTAGAAATCCACTGTCCTGAAACTTGCTGTAGAATACTGAAATGAAAGGATTCTGAGCATCCTGGCCCACCCCTTAAATGTGACATATGGTACAATGCAGTACAGTATTTGCAGCAAGAAGCTTTGTGTGTCAGCAGCACCATTTAAAACTGATCTGCATTGCTTTGCCACTCCCCATCAGGACTTGGTGGTAAATTGATACTAGGTTCACGTGCATTCCTGCCCTTAGACCATAATGAATTCCCTGTCTTGCCAACCAGTACTGCTCTGCAGTCCAAATAGGATTTCTGTATTTGCCTTCTTGCTAGTTGAAACCTTCAGCTCAGCTATGTGCCAGCCAAGCTGCCCACAGAATTGTTTATAGAGAAAGTAAACAAAAACAAAAGATGTTTAGGCTTTTTGATTCTGGAATAAAGATGTACCAATTTTGGAAGATGAAAGTAAAAATCCAGGCATTTATTTTAATGAACTTGTCCATTAGTGAGCATCCTGATTAGCAAAAAATAACCCTGTTTACGTGGATATCCAGTCCTCTAAATGCATGTTTTGGCTTACTGGGCACTTGGCATATTGCACTTTAAGTATGTTGTTTTGGACCAGTGACAATTCTTCCCGCAGCCCAAAAGAAAGATGCACTTAGAGGAAATGTTGGCGAAGAACCAACTCCTACAAAGAAATGGTAATTTCTTGTCAAAGAGACAACACAGCCCTATTCTCATTTCCTGGAAAATGAAAGTGTTCTTGCTGTGACCTGTGAACATATTATGCAGTCTTCTTCAATTCTATTGGATGCAAGATCTACCGTCACTTGATAAAAATGCTGGATTATGGCAGCATGGGGGAACATGGCAGTGGTTCACACATTCCCATTGCTCCCATACGTGTACAGATGCAAGTAAGAGTGGGTAGTCTGGGAATTATTTTACGATAATGATTATTTTCCCCTTTTTATTTTACAAACTGTCTTTTTTTTTCTTGCCTTTCATTTTTTAATGTAATTTCTGAGCTTTCCCATTATATCTTGCAATCAATTTTGCCTGTAGACAAGAACAAAGTAAGAACAGAAGCAGAAAAAAAGAATGGTAGATACTTCATTGTGTTGTATGGTCTATGTACACAGATACTGTGTACAAACCTCTCTCAGGAGATCTGTTCCCTAGAGGAACTAATGCTTTCTATTTTAATTTGTGAAAGTAAATCACAAGGTTGTTTTATGTATTTGTGGCTCACCTAAGTAGAAACCCCTTTTTTTTGCTGCATCAAGTTTTTATAAAGGAATTCTTCCAGGCTTTGCACGTGACAGTCCACCTTCCTTTGGGGAATTCCCAATTCAAAGAATCACAGAATCACAGAATCACAGAACTGTGGGTGTTGGAAGGGTCCTCTAGGGTAATTGAGTACAACATCCCTGCTAAAGCAGGTTCCCCAGAGTAGGTCACACTGGTAGGTGTCCAGATGGGTCAGTTGCTCTGAATCAGAGTAACTACTCTGATTTTGGTGCAGATCCACCATCTTTTCTGAGTGAAGGATATGTTCCATCAGTTTCAGAACATCTTTTCATAATTTAAATAGTATCTGTACTACAGGATGTTTTTTTTTTTTTTTTTGTTTTTGTCTTTTTTTCAGATTAATCTTTTATACTCAAAATCAATGTAATTCTCATATGCAATAGTCTGTCATGAAATATATGTGGTGTCATTAACAAATTGTACCTTCTTGAAGACTTTTTAGACTGCGCCAAATGAAGTAAAAAGGTGAAAATTAAAAGTCAGACTGACTGTCGTGCAGCACAATGCTGCTGAATGAGTATATTCTTTTTAGTATATTGGACCCATATATACCAACAACAAGGCTTGTATCTGGAGTGATATTTAGAAGTCTACTGGGTATGGCAGAGAAACATGTATGAATATAAAAATTCCACTCAAATTGGTGCTTCTTGTACTCTAAATTCCTTTATTATCTGGGTTGTATGGAATTAAGAATTGTTGTGAGAAGTAGTCCCAAAATAAATACACGGTCTTTCAAATAGCCTTGGGATTTCCAGAGCAATGGGAGAAAATGTCTGTGGATGAAGATCCACATTAGGGCATTCATGAAGCCCTTTTTTTTTTTTTTTTTTTCCAATACGGTGTAAAGATTTATTTATCAAGACTATTAAATAGTATTTTTCAGATGAGATATTTAACAGCCCTGTTTCAAAATGTGACATAATGGCATGTGGAAAGGCTGAAAAATCTTTCATTTGTGCTGTGCTTTAACAAGTTAATTGTCAAAGAAAAAAAAAAAAAAAGTTTTTTTTTGTCCAAATGAGAATGTGTGTGTGCATACAGTATTGCACAAAAAAAGAGAGACTAAAGCATTAGCATGTTGTAAAATGAAAGAGTGATTTTTATGAAATAAAAAATGAGAGTGGTCTCTCTCTTCTCTAAATCTCTCTTTTTTAGTTTTACAGGAGTTTGCTTTTTGTTTGCAGGTGATTTTTTATTTTTTTTTATTTTTTGCTCGTATATGTTGTTTTTTTGTTGTTGTGTTGATCGGTATTGCTTTTATTTTGTTTTATTTATTTGGGGATTTTTTTTTGTTTGCTTGCTCGTCTGTTTATTGGCAGGCTCTCAAAGGAGCTGGAAATCAAACACATTTTTCACAAGGAAGGACAGATATTATGGCTACATTAGAGTGCAATTTCTAATGAAACCTCTTTTAAACTCTCATTTTCCTATGCACTGAAAGACTGATATAATGGGAGTATTCTTGGATGGCAGTACTTGGATCGGGATTCAAACTAGTACATATTTCTTTGTTGCTTTTGAAATGCTGTCCCATTTGTTCAACTAATCAGAAAAGCTAGATATGTACTATGCCTTGAACCTCAAACTGCATTGACTCTCAGAAATATCAACTTAGTGCATCTCCAGAAACAGGTGTAAATCTCCATATGGTATTTTTGATCAGAGCTTTGTCTTTGATGGGAAATTTTGTGGTTCTTCAGAATCTACATAAGAATTTCAAAGAGTAGAAATGCACCAGTAATAATATGTTTCAAAATCGAGAAGTCTTTCTAAAAACCACAAAATTTACTAAAAAGGAAAATTCTATATGCATAATAGGGAAAGACGTGATCTGACAGATAACCTTTGTTCAATTTTCTGCTTTTCCAAGCATGACTTGGGGAAATCTAGCATACTTTCAATGACATGAGTAAAATTTTAGGGAAGCACTAAGGACAATCAAGACATCTGCAATTATCTCAGTTCCACATCACTGGAGTAGTAGGAGTAGCAGGAAAGCAGCGTAAAAGCTCAGTTTAACACTTCCAATCACACCATTCAGCTGAATGTAGAGATACAATTTCTGTTATTTTTTATTGCACATTTCAAGGAAGTAAACTTAGAGCTCATAACCCTTGTACTTTTTAAAAATAAAATTAGTAAAATATCTGTGTCAGGTGTGACATCTAATTTAATATTATTCTCTGTTATTTATTAAGATACTTTACAATATTCATAAAGAAAGTAAAAAAATACTTTAGAATTTAGAATTTAGAATGAATACTTAGGATATTCATTTTCATGCAGGCTGCCACAGAAATCAGCATCAACCAGTCTGTAAGAAAATATATTGTCAGACTAGAACTTTGCATATGCCTCAGTGAGCATGAACAGTGGGCAGCTGTAGTGAGTCCAAGGAATAGTCTTAATCTGTATCTAATCTGAAAGTTTAACCAGGTTTGAGAGTTATTCTGAGCGTCAGAGCTGCTGTCATCAAACTGTTCTAGTCTCACAGTGATAAGAGCACTACCACTCTATATTTTGGCTAGATTTGGGTAATAGATTTTATCTAAGATATTTCTTAATATCTTTTTTGAGACAACACAGCCCTTAATTTTCTTCATGCATTAAACTCTTAATGGTTGGTCTGGTGGTCCCAGAAATATCCTACATATTTCCAGGCAAAGTTTTTGTGGTTTTTTTTTTTTTTGTTTTGTTTTGTTTTGTTTTGTTTTTGCTGCTTGTTCTTCCTCTGAGCTCTCTTGTTTGAAAAGATAAAACAAAATACATTTTCTCATGCAAACTCGTTTCCTCAACGATGCTCAGTGATGGAGCAATTCTCTTTACTTCTTAATATTAGAATAGTGAGACATGATGCAGAGTGACAACTTTAAGATGTATGTATAGATATTTTGTTTTGCTGTCTCCAGCTCAGCTCTGAAAATCTCCAGCTTGTGTTGTCAGGTCCTGTGAGTTAGCAGTACTCACATCCCTACTCCTGAGAAATTCATCATGTTCAGTCAAGCCAAAGGTACGATTGGATGAACATAACTCAGTGCTTGAGCGTGTTTTTCATTTAAGAAAAGCTATGTGTAGAATGAGATGTCTTGGTGTGTGCATGTGCACAAGTTCATATATGAGAGAGAAAGAAGGTAGGCTGCTGTGCAAACGCACTGAATGAAGTAAAAGCACTGATTATACATATTGCACATACTCTAAATTACAAATCCTGAAATCAGAGATCTGAGTGGGATTAAGCTGGAAAAAGAACAGATGGGACTGTAGATGTGACTGCCAGAGGCTTGAGCAGAAGGCAATGAAAAAATAATTCTATTTTTCCCCTAAATTGAGAAAGCTAAACTGGTAATCAGTTGTAGATTTTTGGGCAGACTTGGAGAAAATGGTTGGCTAAACTAAATCCAAAAGAACTAAGTACTACTCAAGACTTTTTTCCAGAACTGTCTTTGTTGTTTTTTTGTTTGTTTGTTTGTTTGTTTGTTTCTGTTCAATTCAAACGTTATTGTAGAGACAGTTTATTTTGTTTTGTTTTTGTATCTCTTATTGGATTGAATGTACATTTTATAAACAAGAAAAAAGTTCAATTTATAGCACATATGGAAGGATTATTTAAATACAAAAGGCTGAGAGGCTGATTAAATCTCAGCTATTCAAATTTCATTACTGGTTTTGCAGAGAATCTGTTACATGTTGAAAAATGATAGCAACAAAAGTGCTGGAATTGTAATATATCTCATGGTACAATCAGCGCAGTTTGTCTTGTTTGAATGTCACCATACCTTTAAATATTGGCAAAAGGTATTAGTATACAGAATAAAGTATGACTGGAAAGTGATTTTTTTTTTTCCCCGCTGTTTTTTTTCTGTAGTCTCTAACAATCTTACCAGTCATATCCAATTGACTTTTGCAAGGAAAGCTTCATATTCTTGAAAGAGTACCTTTCAGATTTGTTCTGCAACATTTGAAAGACAAGTTGACATCTTTTAACAAATGGATGGAATGGCTTTACATAAAAATAATGTTCTTAAAGTACTTTTTTGGAGAAATTAATTAGGGGATCAAGTTGCCACACCTGTAAAATGGAGTTCATTAAGAAGAACTGTAGGATCAGGGGAGCTCACTTTGAAGTGTTCTCAGACATGCAGACAGAGAGGAAGATAGAAGGGCCCTCTGGAGTGGGATGCGGGCAAAATCTTTTGACATTAGATAATCCTGATCAGCTCCTGGGATATCTGCCATAGCATATGCTGCTGGTATACACATTTGTACATACTTTTTAAAATCCATGATACCATTCTGCCAATCTTCTCAAAATTACATGTCTCTTTCCAGACATATCTTAAGACTGAATGTCTTCATCAGCCCAACAACAGCCACCGACTTAGTTGTAAGCACTCCACCCTGCATGTCACTGCCCAAACCCAAGGAGATTTAAGCAAGAGTAATGCCACACAAGCTGGACATAGTGTGCATTTCAGTATTCATCATGTTTTAACTCTAGGAATGCAAGACAATAGCTAGTGTGGAAAACAAGTCACTATTGTAATTACATCTGATTTCTCTGTCAATTTAAGAGTTGCAGCAACTATAAGTAGTTGGCTACAAGCTGACAACCTTGAGTAGCCAGCTGAGACATCACCTACTGTGTTTCAGGTACCGTACAAATGTTGTTTGCATCAGAAAACTTTGTAGGACTTGTTAATGCCAGTATTGCTGGAATTCAATGACAAAACTTTGTCAGCTGTTGTGACAGTTCAATGAAGATAAAGAGGACTTTAAAAGCTTGTAGTACAAAGGAACATCCTATTTGGGGAAAATAATGAATGGATACCTCACTTGGCTAGGAAACAGAGAAAAGATGAATCACTTCTCAATATTGCAGGATATCACAATGTCATTTTGGCCAAGCTGCCTTTGAAGGATGTCCTCACTCTGATTTTAAGAGCAACAAAAAAGTCTGGAACAGTGGCCAAAAGTTTGAAATTTGGAGTCTAAAGCTAAAAGTTCTAATCCATAAGAAGATATCTAAACAATTACAGATTCAATTTTCTGAATTTTTCAGCAGAAGTTGTCATCAGAGGTCCATTTGTCCAGTTTTGTTCGACGTTATATGAAAGAGGACAAATGGTTGCTACATGAAACAATCATTTGGTTCTACACACTTAATGAGAAGATGCCTAAAGCATCTGGAATGCCCTAGTTGCAACATGATTATTTGTGTAAAGAATTTTCATGGGAAAATACACCCATATACTAAACCCATGTAGTCAGCTTATTACTCAGCTCTCAGGGAAAGAAATAATACAAGAATGTCATTCATCACGAATGGACCACATTGCCACCCTTTTTATCCCCAGTAAGTATATATATATGATTATACCTATTCCAAAGAAAAGTTTGTTCAACAAAATTTAAGCACACTCAACACTTCTTTAGCTATATTACTATTTACATAGTGCAAATTTTCATAGGACTATAATTCCCAGATCAAAATATATTTAAAATAAAGAGATGTCATCAATGTACAAAGGTTATTGCACATTCACTCTTACTGAGATAAGCTCATCCAGCTTGCAGTGAACTTCACGTAAGTTATGTTTTCATCACGATCCTATGATCTAAAAAGTAGTGCACTTTTATCTCCTGCTCTTATTCAGTTTATCAATAGAAAAAAATATAGCTAACTTTTTACTGCTGACCACTTCAAGCATGATTCCAATCATTCTTTCATTGGTGGGAATGTTTTCTGCTGCTTCTGATTTAGTAATGGTTTCAGTAAAGAAGAGAGAAATTTCCATTATGATCTCAGTCTGAGAAGATTGGCATTCTCATAAATTTGTTAAACTGGAATTGACATGAGCTTTAACTGAGGTCACATTATAAAAAATAAAAACCTGATTTTCTTGATATCTCTTTTTACACTTTTATTTTTCTTATCAGTTTGGGCTGTCACACTGTCCTGGTCACATATAAGGACATAATTGTACTCAGTCCATTGGGTTTACAGTCTAATTCCATTCTAACACTGGAACACAGTCCTTTACACACTCTTACTCAGGTAGCCCTTATTCCAACAGCTGATAAATTTATTTACAGGAAGAAAGAAATTCCTGAATAACTTTTCTACAAAACTTATTTTTCTTTCTTATACACAGGACTTTGAGGCCCGATTGACAGAGTAATGAGAAAAAAAGTAACAGATTCAGCTACTTTCATTTCCTTTTGTTCAACATTTATGTTCAGTCCTCTGATAATTATTTTCTTGGTCACATCTTTCCTGACAAATTGACAAATTCTTTGTTCCTTTTTGGTTGTTGTTGTTTCTGTTTGTTTTATCTGTATAAACACTACTGCTAAAGGAATCTACAGATTGGATTCACGTCACTCTTGCCAGATTAATAGTGTTATGAATACTAGATACTCTGGCAGGCTCCTCATTAACCAGAGAATGAAAATAGGCGACGTGAATTTTTATGTTTCTGACTAGACACTAATTTTTATCTGTCAACTGACAAGTAGGATAAATCCCACCTTGTAAGCTTAACCGAGGTTGCAGAAAATGCAAGCATTGAAGTATATAAAATCTCAAATAGCACTGCTAATGTAGTCTGTTGATCATGTCATGCTGCCCTGACCACAACTAATGACACAATGTTGGCTTGTCCTCCCATCACGTAAATGAGTTATAAATAAGGCTCTTAACTCGTGTTTCTGAGCAACTACTACATACGGTTCACATCTTAGTTTTACTAACTTCTGAAGACCCAGTCTGGGCTGAGTCTTACAGTTCTGTTGTGCACATGTGAACTTTCTGGTCTTACAACCTCAATTAAAAATTCACTGAGCTCTAAATGCTACTAAATTAATCAGAATATAAATATGAATAAATATTGGCTCATGCATAGACAGATGCTGCTTTGCCAGCTAATGTCCTTCATGAAGGGATGAATTAATGCATGTTTCTTCCTTCCAAAATTATTCATATGCTCTTTATCTTTCTTGCAGGTACCATTAATTTTAATTAAGAGAATTGTAAGGGCAAAAAGCGAGATGAAGACCACAATGGTAATGCTCTATCACTGTCATCCCAGCCAATGTATAGACCCATCTGAGTATGCCCACTAGCCAAGAAAAATGATCAATGTACTTGGTCAGATATATGTGTTATTTGCAGAGAAAACTAATTCAGAATATACTGATAGCTAATGGAACGCAGCTGGTCTAGAGCCAGCCCTTGCATTTTAGCAGGAAGTACCTTGTTCTGCTTGAAGCAGAACAGATTTATCAAAGTCCACACCTAATGACAGGATAGAATTTGGATTCATACTCTGTCTCAGCATGCTTAGCGCTTGTCAAAGATATTCCTGGCTGGGAATAGAGAGTGGCTGGGAATTGTTGCAGAATCACAGAATTGTAGGGGCTGGAAGGGACCTATGAAGGTCCTTTGGTTCAACTCCCTGCCAAAGCAAGTTCCCTGTAGTAGGTCGCACAAGCAGGTGTCCAGAGGAGTTTTGAATATCTCCAGAGAAGGAGACTCCACGACCTCTCTGGACTGCCTGTTCAAAGAAAAACCAACTTCAAAGTAAATAAGCTTTTCCTCATGGTTATATGAAACTTACTATGCTTCAGTTTGTGCCCATTGCCACTTGTCTTGGTGCTGGGCACTGCTGGAAAGTTCCTGACCCCAAAATTAACTTGTTTTCTGATGAGAAAGTACAACAGATTATTATACTGCAGCTATTCATAATTTTGAAAATCTTGTCTAGAATTGAACAGTAAACTTGGGAGGGGAGAGGAGGAGGGGGAGGGGGGGAAAGCCTAAGCGCTTTCTGAGCAAGAGCTTTTTAGCGTAAGATACTCAACCCCAAAAACAGTTTGCAAAAAAGATAGATGTATTCTAGGGATTAGGTCATGTACTCAGCTGCAGAGCACCCTGAAGTCAGCAGAACTTTAACCATTTGTCCCAGCTTGTGCATCTGATCCTATCTTATGTCAGATAGCATGCAAAATGTGGAGACAGTGTTGCTGAGATCAGCAGCAGTTTTGTTCATCTAAGCAGCATGTCACCATATCCCAGAAAGTTCCATAAGCACAATTAGCAGATTGGACTTGAAAATCGGTGTTTCTGTGGTAAGTGCCCCTTCACAGGGCACATGCTGTTCTGTATCTTTGAACTTTTTTGCTGCTTTTTCCTTTGCAGAGTGAGAATCCTCCTCACTGTGTCACTTAGTGGCAAACTGCTGCTACCAAATGCACACAAGGTTTTTAATGCCTCATTGCTGGGATTTGGGTTTTCTTGATGTTCATCTCAAATGTAAAATATGTCTGAATCATAATCACAGAGAGGTTAAAGATTTCAGCAGGGGAAAAATGGTATTTTGTCATTCTGTCATTTGAAATTGTTTTATGTTTCATAATGCAAAGTAAAAATATAAAGGGATCATCGCCTAGGTGATAAACTGCCAGTTTCCAGACAAATATTATAACTGATTTACTTCAGCATTCCTCTAGGGGTGTTGCATTTTACGTGATGCATTTCTTTCTCAAGTGATAAAAGACAATCATAGAATCACAGAATCATAATCACCAAGGTTGGAAAAGACCTCCAAGATCATTCAGTCCAACCGGCCACCTACCTCTACTATTTCCCACAAAACCAAGTCCTTCAGTACAACAGCTGAAGGTTTCTTGAACACCTCCAGGGATGGTCACTCAACTACATCCCTGGGAGATGGTCCAAGTATCTTCATTTTGGTATGATCTGATCAAGATAGCAGAAGACCAAGTTTTTACATTACCTCATGACCAAACAACTTCTAAAAATATTAAACTTCTTAGTGTCTAGTTCCAAAATTTTTGCAAAGTTTCCTGATATCAGGTTAACATTCTTAAACAAAAACAACAACAAAAGAATAGACAAGTATGTTATTAAAGTACAGGAAAAGGTATAAAATATATTTTGTTGGAATGCACCATTATTTGATTGAAAATAAATACGTCACAAAGCTTTTAACTCCATCGACTTGTTTAATTCCAGTTTTACAATTTATGTGAATATCCTCAGGAGCTTTATAAAATATAAGGCTGAAAGAGAAGGAGTTTAAAGAAGTCTACAAATAGATTTTCAATACATGTAAGAGATATGTAATGGAAATACATGGAAATACACATTTGAGTTTCAGAAGCTACAATGAATCTTTCCTTAATCTACTTTGAGGAGTGATGCACTAAAGCACTAGATGATTTTTTCTCTTTTTTTGCAAATATGTCATGACGTGTCATGAAAGTGAAAATAATCAAAAATAAAACATCTGCAGATACACAGCACTATGGTCCCTGAAACTTTCTTAAAGCTCCCTTCCAAGTATCGCTGCCAAAAGCTTTGGGAGAGCTTAAGAAGCCAGCTCTTTCTTCTGAACTGCATTGTAGTTAGTGTTTGCTTCACATCTTTCTACATCTTTTCATAAGCTTAGACTATAAATTTCTGAGGAAATGTATGCCTAGGACTATACCAGGCATACATTACAGACTATACTATACTATATACTATACCATGTCTATACGTATACATGTATATTAGGATAGTCCCAGAGTGCAGTCTAGAATGATTCTAGACCTAGAGTATAGTCTTAGTGTAGTTCTAGAGTACTGAGCATTATAATAATACAAATAAATAATGGTAATTATCACATGATATGATAACAAGTATGATTCAAGATTTTATGTACACATTATGAGAAATTGTCCATCCAATAACATTTTATATCATTGAACATCATCCAAAAGCTGAATAATTAAGCCAGTCACTTCAAATTAAAATGGAAATGAACCAGGCATACTCCTAGACCATTTGACTTAGTAGAATTACATGACTTGGTTACAGTTATGTTAGACTATCATTTACATTTCAGAATGAAGATGAGTTCAGAAAAATTGCGGTCTTTCAGTGCAATCTAGCTTATACAGTGCGTATGAAAGACTTAAAATCTGGAGTGCATTCTTCTAAGAAATTCACCTTATCTTTATTGTTCCTTGATAAAAGCTGCTTAAAAATGAAGTTTAAGTGATCTTAATAAATAATCAATAATGAAAGAAAAGCATGGTAAAAAATTGTAGTGATGTTGTAACGGTTTTCAGCTTAAAATATTATAAGTTCTGTAAAATTATTTAATCTATTAGGATACACACAACAGAGTTAGTGTTTAAAAACACTTTATCTATCTCCATAATGGAGGGAAATATTTTTATTATTTTTATTATTATTTAATTATTGTTATTAAAAGGCAATTCAAAGGATTTAAGCTCTAATTTTATTGAACTAGTTTTAAGAAAATAATCACTTTGAAAAATAAGACATTTTTTCCTGACAGTATTGGAATAAAAAAGAAATTAAATAAATAAAGTTGAGTCTTGTTGGATACGTTTGGTTAATCTGAACAAATTTGACCATCTTGTCCAGGTATCAGCTGTGTCTGAAACACGTCATCTATGCAGCTGAGTAAAATTCAAGGGAAATCCCAGTAGAACTGATTTGACTAGTCAGGTTGTTCATTTCCACATCATTTCTATGGGAACTGGGCATCCCAATCCATTCAGCACTTCTGAGAATTGTTACGGGTCTATTTGAACATCCTCAGGCTACCACTGAGTCTAAAGGCTCTGTTTTCCTAATTAGATTCATCAAGACAAAGTTTAAATAGTTGCTACTACTTCAGTATTCCTCAGGGACTGGAATTTGATAGCTAGGGGTGGGTAATGAATTTCTATTTAACTTTCAGATTTTGTTAATAATAGTATATGACTTGTCCCACTATGTAGTTAATTAGCAAATGCAGCTTCTATAAAATGAAAGCTTATAAAACTGGCTCTATCTTTGGATTGCTAAACATTTTTGCTTTTTTACCTGTAATTTCCTGCTAGTAATAGTAATAATAGTAAGAATAATAATGACAATCAGTTATGATCTGCTTCAATACATGCATTTCAAATCACAGACAAGTTTTTTTTATTCAAGGTTTTCCTTCTCCTGAGACATAACATATACATATTTACATTTTTTTGCATAGAGAACAAAAAAAAAGAACGTATGTAGAAATATGCGTGCAGATATGATCATTTTCTCTTTTTGACCAAAAGAAAAATATATTTATTTATCAAGGCAACATATTTTATTTTTATTGCCCTCTGCAATGCTCCCTGGAATCAAAGACCAGGCCTTTTTTTATCTTCGTCGTGGGTTTATGCCTCACTCATTTTTAAACTCTCTGTGCTTATTCTGTGCACTTAAGCCTCTCTTTATATATGAGTTTCAGAGGAGTTTCAGGATATATATATATTCAGGATATATTTTCTCATCTTATCTCTCATGACAATTCCCACTGTTCAGGGATAACATGGGACAAACATTTTTGTCCCATCATCCTTCCTACAATGACATAAAGGCAGCTGACGTATCTGATGACACTTATTGGTCTCCTCCTGCATCAGCAAAGGAGCTGCAGGCATCTGTCAGTAGGGCCAAAGCAATGGAATTGCTTCTTGGTTCACATTCATGAGAGAGCAGTATGGAAATATGGATTTTACTACCCCTGCTCACAATGCCTTCTGAATTTTAATGTAATAGTACTTATATTAAAGAAAATATTTAAAATTTATATTGAATAAAATATGACAAGTTTATGTGTTAAGTCTCTTAATAAAAGGCTTGGTCCTGTTGTTAAAGGAAGGTGATGAGATCTTGGTCAGTTATGTCAGCAGGTCATTTGTGGATTTTGTGGATTGATCAGTGCCTTCCTCATTGACAACTTCTGTTTAAGATAGAGAAGATTTACTCTACTAACACTCTAAAAATGTCCCTTACTGTTAAAAATGAGTATATCTTTGTCTGCTCTGAATTTGAAAGAGCATGAAAGTCTGAATGTGTCTCCTCTAATGTTGATCTTATGTTGAGCAAGCATGTTATACACAGCTGTTGATCAGGAACATGAATGAAACAACCAGTTCTACAGCACTTTACAGATATAAATAAAATTATATATTAGAAGATTATAACTCAACATCATCATTCTTGAAGGAGAATCTTTTGTTTAGATGAGGCAGGGATTCAATGCAGAATTCAAAATAGCAAGAGAAACTGCTTGGAAACATATTTGGATAAATCATATGAATTTATAAACTCCATTTATTTAGTTTTACTTAGAAAACATGATGGAAAGTAACTTTACATATAAATTAATAACATATTAGTGAAATAAGAAAACCAGCTTCCATTTGCGTCTAGATCCTTTTTTAAAACTTCTTATGTGCTACCTCTTTCCTAACTTCACCTAGCGAAACAAAAGGAAAACCTATGCAACATGTATTGCTATTTTATTAAGTCTTGTGCTTTTCTGTAAGGACTCACTTTCATAAAACGAGTAACTGTTTTTGGCTATTAAAAAACAAACAAACAAACAAGCAAAAAAGCTTGTTCATTCACTCTCTCTTGAAGTACAAGTGGTATAATCTTTTGAAGATTTTCAATCTGTATATCTGTCTTAGATGAAGAAGGAAGTTCCTATTCATGCATTCTTCCAAGTGTGATCTTTTTTTAGAGGTGAAATTTTAGGGTGGTTTGGTTTTGGGGATTTGAGATCCCTTTTGTAGGTAGGGCATATTAGTAGAGAGATGTTCTTTAACATCATGAATGCAGTTGGGCAGAGGCTGGCCACATGCTACTGTTGTAACCACAGTTCAATTCCAAACATACATTATATTTATCTGAAAATTTCAATTGGAAATCAAAGCTTTTTAAACATGCTATGATCCACATGAAAATTTAGTCAAAAAATAATTCTTAGTAATAAGAAAAATGCAGTACAGAAGTAATATATCTTCAAATAGTTCAAAGCACATCTTATTCTATTGATTCTTGTTGCTGATTTTAGGGCATCTCATCTTCTCAAAGAAGAAAAAATTTCAATTCTATATAGCTTGTTTCATGTATGTTTCATGTAAATGTACTCAATTTTTATAAGAAAGTAAGATTTGTTGGAATCCAGCCAAAGAGACTAAGTGAAAGCTTTAATGGTGAGATTCATCATTCCTAACTTTGTTTCCAATTACGATTACTTCTAGACTTCTTCTATAATCACTTTCTTAGATTATTTACACCATCTATTCACCATGAAGTAGGTCAGATGCCCTGATTTTTCTAATTTCACAAATCATTAACACAATAATAAGAAAAGGGAAGAAAAATTATTTTTTTCTTCCTGAGATTTTTCTAAGTCTGTTCTTTCTGTCCTATGGATAGTTTTGTCTGAGTAATTCAGAAAAAGAAGAACATTCTGTGTGAAGCTCTAATGTTCTTCTCTTCTCAATTTTTATTTTATAATAATTATTAAAATATTTTAATAAATATTAAACTGAATTTAGAATATTTACAACTCTATTAAAACTTCCCATTTGTAACTGGTTAAGCACATCATCATCTTGGGCAGCATCTGTTGAATAAATTACAATAAATTTTATAAGTTTGTTTTCTTTATTCTTTATTATTTCTTGTTATTATGTTTAATTCAATGAGTCATAAAGCCATTTAATTCTTTTAACAGTAACATTTATGAGATGATGCTGTAGAATACACATAAATAAGTATTGGCAATTATATAACATGACTTGATTGGCAGTAGTCCTCAAGAATATTTGTGAAATTAACTCTGGATAACAAGCTAAAGCAATATTGATTGTCATTAAGGACTGACATGGATAAATATAGCAAATTTATATAAAAGACAGAGAAATATAATTTCTCTTTTTTTGGCAATACATTTATTGTCAGCTAATAACACATACAGTAGAAAGAGGTGAATTAATCAAATTTTACATTCTTCAGTTTGCCCAAAAATGTGCGGAGCAGCAAGCTTGATTAGAAGTGTTTTGATTTATAAAACACATCAAACATTTACCAATAAAAATGGAAGATATTCTGTTGCCAATTATACCACTAATAGTTTTGCCTTTACCCTTATTAATCTTACTATACGTGCCACCAATACGGGTAATCATGCATTTCTCTTGCATTTTTTAAAGTAACTTCAGATATGTTACACTTACATAACTGCTGTGTACTTTAATTGTGTGTTGGAGAAAAATCTGGATAAACTGCACAGCACTGACACTCCAATACTTTAAACCAGGAAAGTGCTGAAACATATTATAACAGCAGATTGAAGTTAAATCAGCTATTGAAGTAGAGTTAAAATGCTGTCAAAAGGAAGCAAATATTTTTTGCTGACATCCACTAAACTTCTTTAGGAAGTGATTATTTTCTGACATCTCAAAGTTTGAAATTAAGCACCTAAGTTTTCCAGTGAATCAATTTCTTGGTTTGTGCATTAGTATGATGCTAGGTTAAGCACTTTGAACACATTTTGGGAATAAAAATGATTTTAATGTGAGGATATGTTTCATATACGTTTCCCCCACCTTTACGTGTTGGTTTTGACAGAGTAATTATCTCGTTACACTGTTGGATGCCCTTGAATGAATTCTGTATTTCTTTTGTGCAACCTCTGTTCCCTTGCCCAGAGGTGGATAACTCATGCTTCAAGTCCATGTCTTGTGCCAAAACTGTTGAGTTGGGCTGTAAGCAAAAGTAAACCCCATAATAAGGTCCAATTTAAAGCAATAGATGACTATCTTGATGGGTTGCTTTGGAATCTGACTGAAAACTTATCCCAGGGTGATGTTGTCTAATCTTCATACATAAATTTAGTGAAGTTTGGTTTTCTTTTTTTTTTTTTTCCCCTCCTCTTAAAAAAATACACACTTTCACTTGATTGGCTGGATTAATTTCTAAACTCTACATCTTATAGTAGCATTATATTCACTCACTTTTTAAATATATAAAACAGTATAAAATCAATCACACTCTAGATATCTGCAATGTAGACATCTGCAGCAGGGCTAGTTTCTTAGTATTCTTTTATAGTTGATGGAGAGAATAAGCACTTTTATGCGCAATTCATTTGATCTATTTCAGACATGTACTTTAGGATGAGATGAATTGCACACTAGAAACTCTCATTTCTCTCTACTGAATTAAAGGGAGTCTAGGGTGACTAGTTCAGGTGCAGACATCTGCATTTAAATTTAATTAAATGAATCCCTCTACAGTATGTCTGATGCTTCCAAGAAATGGACTTAACTGCTTGCTTGTAATATTTTTGTAAGAAGGAATATCAGATTTACTATGTCTTACACAAACAGTCTGTTTATCCATTATCCTGGAGTTTATTCTAACATATTTAACTTTAAATTTGTTTAATGGAAAATTCACAGATATTTCAGATATTTCTGTACAATAGACAAACCGACAACAACAACAACAACAAGGAAGGAAGGAAGGAAGGAAGGAAGGAAGGAAGGAAGGAAGGAAGGAAGGAAGGAAGGAAGGAAGGAAGGAAGGAAGGAAGGAAGGAAGGAAGGAAGGAAGGAAGGAAGGAAGGAAGGAAGGAAGGAAGGAAGGAAGGAAGGAAGGAAAAAGAGAAAAAAAAAAGAGGAAATATGGCAACTGGAAGCTGAAGGAGCAAGCACTTCACCACCTGTTATATTCCCTGTGCATCCGATTTTATTCTCTCTCTTTAAGTGATGACAGATTGTCATGGACTATATCAGCAACATGGAATCCCTTCCAGGAGTACATGAGGTGATCCTTATTGTTCAGGTGATTGTAGAAGAAAAAAAGAAATTGTAAAAAAGCAAAGCTTTGCTTGTGCACATCTTCTCTTTCTCCAACTTCTCTTTGGGTGCAGTAACATTCCCTCTAGCTGCTAGAAATGAATCTGTACACTTAGTACATATATTTGTTGTAATAACAAAATCAGATTGCAAAACTGACATACCTCAGTGGGCATTTTTTCATACATTTTGGCCACTGAAAATAATGCATTTGTAGTAGTATGGATAGATTTGTTGGCTCACAGATAAAACCTGCTACCTCACAGAGTATCTCACTCCAGTGTGATTGTGTATTATTGGCCATGTGGGGCTACCATACACTCAAACTCATTGCAGTCAGAAGCTTAAATGGGCTCTCTTTATTTCCCTTTGGGATCTTAAAGCTTCCAAGTGATAAGAATATGTCAAAGTACTGATGACAATTAGTCATACTGGGAAGTCAGAAGGATGAATATGACATAATCGGAACCAGTCATCTCAGAAACTTCTCTGATCAACTCAAGCTTAGCTTTGGGAAAAATAAATGTTCAGAAGACAGAGAGAATGCAGTTTGTGAGAAGGAAGGAAGGAGACTGTCCTGGAAACTGAAGAAAGTTTAAGGATATTCACTTAAAAATACTCGGGAAATAAATTAGTCTTGTTGCAGAGAATTAACAGTTTGATTTTTTCATTATGTATGCTTTTTTTTTTTCTTTCTTTTTTTTTTTTTTTTTTCTGTGAGTACTGTATCCCTAGACCCTAAATGAAAACTGATAGAAATGGATAATGCATTTTCTAATAGCTAGGAAATATAGAATTATTCATTGTCACAGATTTTTTTTGTATTTTTCAGCAGCTGCTACACCTCTGATTAGAAAAAAACAGCTGCTCTTAACTGTTTATGTGCTTTCAGTCAAGCGTAGAGGGTGTCATATATAAAGACACTGCTTAATAAGCTATAGTGATACACAAATATTTTGTAACAATTTAGACAGTTTGAGACGTATCATATCAACCAGCTTTGACACTCTAATTGCTTTAGGTTTTCATGGCTATGATAACAGAGTCCTTTTGTAGTACAGCTGACTTAGTCCTCTCAAAGTAGAGCAATAACCGCTCTATTTAACCATGGGGATAATTTTTATGCCTCCAGAGCATGATCAGTATTTTCTTTCACCTACCTCTGCTCACACTTCTCTTCATTGTCTGTCCACACAGTCACTGTTGTGTTTTATGTTTTGACTTTATTTATTACTTTTTTACTTAATCTTTTATCCTTCTCTGAAATGGTGGGCATGACTGAACCATGAGGACACTCTTGAAATAACTCCTTACCAAAGAATAACTCAGTATTTCTCTTTGAATTAAAGTAAAACAAAAATCTAAAAACTGAAAAGCAAAATTACCAAAGCACTGCAAATGAGCATTAGTTGCCCATTCTGAACCAGTCCTTCCCTGGCTTCTTTCACTACTGTCTTTGCGTGTCTTGCCCATTTTAGTTCCCAGTGACCCTGAAGGGAAATTTAGACTGCCTCTTGAATAATCATTTTCTGAACCCGGAACAATGGTTCTGAGAAGCTGTTTGCATTACAATTTAAAAAGGAAAGGAATTATAGAAAAACTCTCCTCCTAATCAGCACTTGTGGTAAAATATGTGTTAATAAAAAACAGAAGTCCCATTCTATTCATAATTTATAAAGCAGATTGGAATTCACACACACTATAACATAGACGTAGTAGCCATGTTACTCTGTTCCTCATCTATATTATGACACAGCTTTAATGAGAGCAGTGGAACTACTGTAGATTTACATCACTCTACACACGTTGCAAATCAAGTTATACTTTGAGAGAGATCTTAAATGGCACAGAGTACTTTAAATGAAAACATCATACCTTTTAATTCAATATTTTACCGTTTGGATCTTCTCTATGTTAGCAACAGTTTTACACTGTTGCTACTTCAGCAGTCACCAGCCACAGGGGGACAGTGTCATAACAGTCTGGAAATTCATTGAAGTAAGAGGATTTTTTCCATAATGAACAAGATGGAGAAATTTATAGCTGAAAAGATTAACTTATGTTGCTCAACGTTTTCCTCTTCAATACTGTAAGAATTGTATATTGGTCCAGATACCTCACAAAGCAGAAGATAAACTGCTGCAGCAGAGAGACTATTCTGAGACAAAGCAAATTTGGTGTCTCTTCTCTCCCTCCATCAAGCTTTTGTCACCAACACTGACAGAAGCAATAGGAGATAAACTTACTTAAAGAAAGATGCAAGGGAGCAGCAAGTAAAGGTCTTCTGTCAAAATGGTGTCATGAGGGAATATAGTGTAATTCCTGAAAAGAAACAAAAAGGAAATGTTGTTTGTGAAGATTAGAGTATCTCCTTGGGGTGAGGTTCTCTACTTACTCATTCTGGTATTGATGAGATGGAGCTGCCTCAGAGATATTAATATCTCACCTCCCACACTGTCTGAAGACGTTATAGTTTTTTATTTAACCTACATTAGTATTTTTACTTTAATGATGAAGAAGCAGACAGATGCTGTAGAGAAGATGAGTGATTTACATTGTCCTTTATGAACTGTCTCCAGGTCAATATTTGGCTAAGTGAGAAGAAGAACTCATGCTTTTCTAAGCCAATCAGAGTACCAGATGAGGCTGTTTTGCCTCATGATTACTTCTTTTCAGTTTCAAGAAACAGGTCTGGAGCATTAATGTCTTGAGGGACTCTCTTTGGAATTTGAAAGTTAAATGCATCTTCAGCAATCTGATTACGGACCAGTGAAACTAATCATATCATAGAATAATAGAATGGCTTGGGTTGCAAGGGACCCCAAGGATCATCAAGTTCCACCCCACCTGACACAGGCAGGGCCACCAATCTCCAGATCTGGTACTAGACCAGGCTGCCCAGGGCCCCATCCAACCTGGCCTTGAACACCTCCAGGGATGGGGCATCCACAGCTTCTCCGGGCAGCTGTTCCAGCACCTCACCACTCTCTCTATGAAGAACTTCCCCATGACATCTAATCTAAACCTTCCCTCCTTGAGCTTAAAACTGTTCCCCCTTGTCCTATCACTACCTACCCGAGTAAAAAGTTGATTCCCTCCTTTTTAACCCTTTTAATCCCCATATGCTGATGCCTAGAACAGTTTCTGTGGCTGTTTATGTCCACCTTTAAATTTTTTGTGGCTAAACCCTCTTTCCTGGTTGGTGTTTGTTTTTGTTTTTGTTTTTGTTTTTGTTTTTGTTTTTGTTTTTGTTTTTGTTTTCCAAGACAGATTTAGAAAAACACGCCAACAAAATGAGGTAGATATCAGATCTTACCTTACAAAAATAAATAAATAAATAAGTAATGAAATCTGTGAAGTACCTGTTGAGTGAGAATGTCTGATTTTAAGGTATTTTTGAAGACTCTGCTAGAATAAGTTTCATGTGGTTGAAAAAAATAATTCACTATATATAGCTTCTGCTGCAATTTAAACCCATGATTCAGGATAATATAGGTGGGGAAGCCATCATGACATCTGGGAGACTATCCTTGTAATAGAAGTGCCACCTCCTTGCAATAACGCAGAGATAATCACTGCTTCATACCATATCTCATTAACTACATTTAAACGTTTTAACATTTTTCAGTTTTTTTGGTTTTAAATGATTACCTTATTTCACAAAGTTAGAGCAATACTGCGAGCATTGTTAGGGGGGGATAGAAGTTAAGTTAAAAAAGAAACTGTACAAAAGAGCGGCAGAACAAGGTGTCAGTACTATGAGCTGTAGAAATAGATGACTCTTAGTCTCACTGTTCTGGACTGACAAATGTACCGTCTGTCTATATGGCATTAATGAATGACAGTTTCTCACCATTTGGTGGATGCATGTGTCATCATTTGTCTAGATGACATCTTGATTTATAGACATCATTGAAAAATATTAGAAAATCTTTCTACAAGTTTGATGGGAATTCTGAATATGTGCAAGTTAGGACTATTTTTTTTTTTTTTCCCCTAACCGTTCATTGGGATGTACTTTTTCAGGCTATCAGAGGGACAATACAGTTGACCGATTAGTCTACCCACATGGGAGGTATGTGCCTTGGACCTACTTTCCTGCTGTACCTGTACCATTCTGACCTTGGGCAACTGATCTACCTTCTCTGATTCATTTATCTTAGAGTTAAACAAAGAAGGGATATTTCTACCCCTGCCAAGGTTAAATAAAATCACGTTGAGCATGATGAGTTGTTTAGAGGCTGCACTAATTGGAATTACATACTAAGTATTTATGAATCAAATCATTCATAAAGCAAATTTCTCTTAAATATCTGAAAAAAAAAAAAAAAGTTAACTGATTTGGAAGGAAGAGCTTGTAGAAAATACTTAGAATCATTTCCTTATGCACAGAGAAAATGGAGAAAGAACAAATCTCTCCCAAGAAAAGTTAATCAAGTACGCAGAAAACAAAATGCCTGAAATATGTATGTACATGTGTGTGTGTACATTTGTGTGTATGTGTACAAATCATGCACAGCTTCTCCCAGGCTGCTGATACAAAGAAATTTGCAAAGTCCAAATTAGCAACTTAGCACATTTTCCAAAGGCTGAGCATTCTTTTGCAGTTTAGGAGCAAGAAAGATCAATCTGATATTTATTATAATTCTCCTGTAATAGAGAATGATTATTTTCCCATAGAGGATTTTTTATTAATCGTTTTTGGCTCTAGCTGACATTCTGTCCCTAAAGTTTTTATAATTCTTCACCAATATGTGCAATTCATCTGATTGTTCCGTATAAGTCAGTCAGCAGTAGACAGCATTCACCCTGCATCTGTTGGTGTGCAGAAGTGGATGTCAGCTGGAGTTTGTGCAGCCACACAGCCACACAGAGGAGCATTTTCTGTCATCGTGCAAGTCACTGAAATGCATTCACCTCTTCTGAGAATTCAGCAGAGCAACACTGCTAAAAATATAACTTTTGAAGGGCAGCAAGGCAGGAAGTCCTTAGGAATGCTTCATTCTTATCCCCTAAAGAATTTACTATCCTTTTAAACAAGAAAATAGGGCACACTGATCAGAGTTCTTAGTTTGGCCAAGAATCCTAAATAAATAAATAAATAAATAAATAAATAAATAGATAGATAAATAGATAAAGGTCTTCCAATATTAAAATGGTGGTCATAAGCAGGAAATAAATCAATTGTTTACAAGAATAGATAGTGATAGCACGAGGGAAATGGTTTTAAATTAAAGGAGGGCGGATTTAGATTAGATGTCGGGGGAAGTCTGTCACTGAGAGGTTGTGAGGCATTGGCACAGGCTGCCCAGAGAAGCTGTGGATGCCCCATGCCTGGAGGTGTTCAAGGACAGGTTGGGTGGACCCTGGGGCAGCCTGAGCTGGTGCTTGATTTAGTGGTTGGCAACCATGTCAATGTGAGGAGGACTAGAACTAGATAATGTTTGAGGTCCCTTCCAACCCAAACCACTCTGTTTCCATGAAAGCAGTGTTTTTCTTTGATTTCAAATTAACAAATAAATACATCTCCAGGACTTTATTTTGACCTAGACTTCAGCTGAGACCTGATTTTTTTATATTGTTTTATTTATTTATTTTTTTCTGCCTGTGACCTTCCAGTCTGATTTATGGTAGCTTACTTTTTTCTGTCCTAAGGCTGAGGAAATGTGAATAGAATTTTCCTTCCCAGCTCCAGCTCCGGTATCAGCTTCTCGGAGAAGACAGGATGAGCACTGATAGAATTATCCATCCCACCTGCATGTAATCCTCACTTGAAATAAAAGCAAATCTGGTTAAACTGCTGAAGGAATTTTTAGGAGGGACAGAGGGAGGCAGTCTTCTGTTTCTTTCAGAGCAGTTTAGGATGAATAGGTACAGCCTAGGGTGATTACCTTTGGAGGAAGGATTTTTCTTCAGAATAAAGGCTCTCATTAAGCATTGCCTCCAGGCAGTTTGAGTTGCCTGCGCAGTGCTTTGGAAGAGCAATGAAAAGCTTCAGCTGTGCTGTAAGAGGCATTTCTACCTTCCCAGGAGTGCTCAGGCTTGACCCCATTTAGCTAGTGAGATCAATTTAGGTCATAGAGCGAGGTCAGCCTCTATACGCTGTTCTTGGAGACTTTAAAAATGACTACACAGAGTTGGTTAGCCATTACGTTTGTCTCAGATCATCTCTCACCTCTTTCTGCCAGGGTAAGATAAGTCGTACATAAGAGCGCTTTGAAGTGATAGATGATATTGTTCAACTTCTGGCGGACAGTCTGTTAGCTGGGATGAAAAAGAAAACAATAACATACAATAAAGCAAGGAAGCAATGTTAGTCATACTAACTTCCAGCAGTAGTCCCTGAGCTGGATGCTGTTGTCTGATATTTTTTCATGTGAGGTGAAGCTGACCTAGAACGCCGGTTAGGATTCATGAATATGAATAAAGATTGCATGTCACAGATGATTAGTGACTGATGATTTAGCACTAAGTCACTCTTGCTGGAATTAAAGGATATTGCTAAGAAAAACACAAGCTGAAAAACTCCCAAGCATTTAGAAAGAACTCATCTCTTTATTCACACGCCCACAGCTTTTCTTTTTCTCTCTTTCTTTCCTTTTTCTTTTTCAGTTCTGCTGATGTACTCTATTTTCTTTATTTTCTTCTCTCTTTTTAGCAAAATCCATAGGATTATTGACTTTGCTTTTTTTTTTTTTTTTAAATCTCTATTTATAGGTAAAAATAATCGGGAAAATCTTTCACTTCTAGAGAACCATTTTAAAACTTGCATTACAGATAACAATGGTCTTTGAGGGGGATTAATTATATATATGCTATAGGAATGGAGGAGGATAGACAAAAGGTATCCTTTAGTTGGCACCTGTACAATTTCTTACACAGATAGGACTTCTAAACACTGCCAGAAATAAAAGGTCAGAATTGGTCAGAGTAAAGATTAAATGAAATGACACATGGAGACAGAAAACCAGAAACAACCTTGATCTGCAGTTGGAGTTGATGTAAATTGGTATGGTTTTGTTGACTTTAAAGATAGATGCATTTGAAGATCATATACCTGATTACAATCTTTTGAAATTTCCTTTCCTTCCTTATCCAGATTCCTCTGTGGTAAGCAATGAAAATTGTGGCTCAGAACCTTCACAAATGGGAAGTGGAAACTCCTGATTTCTAATCAAGATAATGTTTGTGCAACAAATGGATATTTGCAGGTAAACACAGTATGCTAACTTTAAAGTTGCAAGTAGTACCTTTGGCTTCAAGCATTTGTGCCTAAATATCTAACTTAATTCTGATCATAATGAGATTTTGAAATGAAAAACATGTAGTTTCTCATTGGTTTATGATTTCTTTTATTTGTAGTCTTCTGACAATTTAAAGAAGATTCACAGAAATCTAAAATTGAGGTGAGGAGTGCTGATCTAATAGCCAGATGGTTATCATAGACTTATGATTGGAGTTGACTTTTCTGCCAAAAGTGCAGCTTGATTAACATGTACCAATTTTTCTTCTTATTCATTTCAGAAAGAGAACAACAAACAAACAAAAACCAGCAAAGGTTATTTTTAATGAAATGTAATTCAGTAATAATTCTCACCATCTCCACTCTTCTGTCTTTCCACCCCTCAACCCTCTACATTTAAAAAAGATAATCAAAGAACACTGTTATCTTAAACTATATATTTCCTGGAGATAACTCTTATATTAAAATCACAAGCTGAATTTAAAATGGAGTAGCATATGATGCTATTAATTTACGAACTGAAGATGTTAAAGTATTTCTAGATATGCCCTTTAGGGATAAGTCACTCATACAGACTATTCTTTAGGATGTAACATAAAAGTATTATTTTCTATCACTTATGTTTATAGCCATTAGGTGCCTAGTGTAAGGGCAAATGGCGGTGCTAATCTACAATCTGAACAGCCATTCCAGTATCAGTGGGAACTGATATACCCAGTAATGCTGTTCCATACCAAGAAGTTTGTATGAAGAAAACTGGCACAAACCTGCGTGTGACATAGACAATCTTTTGCTATTAAAGTCAGTGGATTTATAACAGTTTGCATCAGCTGAGTATTTGACTCTTCTCAGCTCATGAGCTGTAACAAAGTTGAAGAGATAGATGGAAATAATTTTTCATGTTTTGGTAGATTCTATGTAGGGAAGAAAGTATGAGTGTGTATATATATATGGAGAGGGAGAAAGTATATGTAATGTCAAGAACTTGGTAATACTTCCCATATGTTTCAAATCCTTTGAAAATGTAAAATTTTAAGGGATAAAAGTTCACCTATTTAACAATGAGTTCTGATTTTTGTTTTTCTTTTTTTTTCTTTCTTTTCCAATCATGTTGGCACTAGAATTCTTTTAAATATGTGCTAGAATATCTTCCCATTTCACTGTTTCTTGCCACCTGATGTACTTACATAAAGCAAAAACGTTCTCTCTTGCATATTTTGTGTTTTTATTCCTAATATGTTGGTGGGGAAAAAAAAAAATTGTAGCCAAAACAAAATAATATAATAGAAACAGGGTATTTTTAACTACTATCTATATGGTTAAAAGTAATGATGGAATCCATATAAATATAATATAAATAGATATAAATAATAACAATATAAAATACCTGTTAAGGTATGCTGAGTTCAGCCTATTTAGTTTCAAAACAGTCATTAAGGATTTTCATATCTATATTTTAGTGCCTTTAAAACTTCCTGAATATTATTTCATTATTAACCTGAATTGTTTAGCTTTTCAGCAGCACAAAGGCGTGTATATTATCCATTTTATTTCTGAATTAGAAATGCTTTTCCACATGTAATTTATATGGAAAAGACTAGCAGCAACAAAGAAATTAGTTATGCTGTAATTAAACTAATATTTTCTCCCTTCTTTCTTTTCTATCTTGAGTACATTAGACTCCCACAATTGCTTATTTTTGACATTTTTTTTTTTTTTTTTTCTATAAGGGTCTAATACTCCCTTGCAAATATCTACATTAGCTCATAATATGTAGAGGTACAACTCTGTGTCTTGTGCTGCTGTCTGCATTTTGTGGATCTATTTTCCAATCAATTCAAGGCTAACTCTCATTAATGCAATGAGAGCTTTCATGGATAAATCCCTCATTTCTCAATGATAGAATAGATTCTTCATTATTGAATTGCACTCAAGTGGGATCCATCTGCATCCAAAGACAGAAATTCTTGATTTCTTGAATCATAATGAATGCCCCAATACATTTCTTAAGATTTCAGTTCTTCTGAACAGTATCTAATTTCCTGAGTATCTTTGATAAATATTTGCTTTTTCTTTTTCTGCCCTCTTGGTTAATGAAAACTCAGGAATTATTCCTTAAGCCTACCAATTATGGATGTTTGTGACTTTTTGAAATGACTCTGAAAAGTGAATTATAACCACTGATATTCTGAGTCCAAGAAAGAAAGGATAGATGGGTCGTTGGTAACAAAATGAGAAGGAAAAGTCTTTGAGTGTTGTTGGCGTGCTATCTATCTAATCAGTGGTAGGTCCAGTGCAAGTGTAGGTGGATTATACTGAAACTTCCTTTTCTTACATTAAAATCATGTGGGAAGTGTACACATTTTACAATAGCATTGCTGTAGGAAGTAAAAATATAAAATTAATACAATGGGTACCATACATTGAGTTTCACTCACTGACATTTATTACAGTATTGTTTGAAATACTAATAAATCTAAATATATCCCTATTGTGCTTGTTTTCGAGATTGCATTTATTTCTGTTGGTGATGTTTTATTTTTTATTTGGTGCCTTGATTATAGTATCAAATACATGGAGCATTTTAAATACCCTTCATTAATGTCATTTATTGTTAAGGTCACTCAAATGGTAAAATTCCTGTTTTGTGTCCCAATAATAATAATTTAAACAAACAAACAACAACAAAAACAACAACAACAACAACAACAAAAAACACCTCCTATGAATGAAGTTAAGAAGTCTGGAGCTCCACCCTGGACTCAGCTACAAACTGCTGTGTGATGCCAAGGAGATGTCTGGATGCTGTAGGTGCTGAACATCTACATGAATTGGAGGTGATATGGAAAATATTCCTGGAAGAGAAATCCAGTAATAGTTGAATGTAATCACTGCTCTGGCTCAGGAAGACATTGAGCTGCAAACTGTAGGAGGAAGGTGAATATTTCTGGGGAAACAACTCTGTGCACTTGCTCTGTACCTTGCCAAAGACAGGACAACAGGACCTTCCAGGTCTTCTATCTGTTTCAATGTTTTGCTCTTCGAAGGCTTCTCTTCACAGGATGGTAACACTGCATGAATTACTGATCCATCTGAGAATACACGGCAGTAGGAAGAAGGCCTATTATTCCTACGGAAAAGGTTGAATAAACTCTTGCCAGGGATTAAATACATTGAATCTTGCCTTAGAACAAGACAGTGAGCTTAAAGATTAGCTGAATTGTCTTCCAGGATCTTTTTCTAGGATTTTTCACTTGTTGTTGAGAATTAATCTCATTGAGAAGATATTTTCATCTGTATTAATCTCCTGTTCAATTGTACTTCGTACAATTGGATTTGAGTATGACCACAATGATCTCCCTTAACAGTTGATGAAGAAGGGGCTGAAACACTTCCCCATGATGTAGGATGCTTTCTTAAAGTGCCTCTGCTTCCTATATGACATTTAGAAAACGCTAATGTTACTATGTTAACATCAGTCTTACAGTTTCCAAGAAAAAAAAAAAATAATAATAATAATAAAAAAATCAGAATAAAATTACTAAAGTGTTTCTTCAGCAGAAGGTATGAAATGATTCAACAGGACTAAGTCACAATGGCTGCTGATCATTCAGAAAAATACAACCTGTGTATTCTTACCCACTGCCACTGGCAACCCTGACACTATGCTAGCTCCTGTGGCTTAGGGCTTAATCTTAAGTTTGAAGGAGACCCAGTCATCTTCTCTGCTGTCAGCAGAGGGCTAAAAGATCCATTATTGTTATGTTCTTTTAACCAGCACTCGTGGGAAATTCCTGGACAAATGTGTTTTAATTGAAATAACTTCCTTTGATCCATAGAAAGTAACTTACTGCTTACAGCTGCAACACTAAACTGCTTGTTAAATCCCTAACCCTTACAATTTTATCAGATGCAGATTTTCCAGGATAATTCTCTGTCTTATGTATAAATAGATGAGACTGATTAATACAAAAAAAAGACATGCAACAACACCAGTTGAAAAAATAACAGTTTGTACATCACTGTACTAATTCCTGAAATGACTCTGGAGAATTGGTGAAGACTTCATTCTGCATCCAACAAATAGAATATGCAGGGAAGCTGTAGTAATGAGTCATATTAATCTCAGTAAACATGCATATCTGAAATAGTTTGCACCTTTTCTGTTGCCAACCATTGCCCCACATTATGCCTTGCATTCTAAAACACCAAGTCTTTGCCTAGAGCTTTCTGAGGTTCACAGTTGCCTCAGTGGCTTACTCTGCTCAATATTTTCTAGTCCCCTGTGACATCCTGTTTTCTTGAATATAGTAGACTTTTCAACTCGGTCAATTTTAGCAGTCTATTTGGCAGTTACCTTTTAAAATTGATTGTTTGGATCAATTTATATGTCACTCATCTACTTTTTTTTTTTCTTTTCCCTAGAAATAATGATAGGAGCAGATGTGAAAAGAGACCAACAGCATAGGACACACAGATTTAATATCAGATATAGCAGCTTTGCCACCCAGTTACAAATGATCTGCATTGCAGTGCAGAGATACTCTCTGAACCAAGAAGTTGACAGCTTTTTTTTTTTTTTTTTAATTTCTTCATCTGTGTGATACATAATGGATTTTTTTTGAGTCATTTCCAATAAAATGAATAATCTATTCACATAATTTTTACTCTTCACTAGTGGATTTTCTAATAAGAAAAGTAGACTAATAATGTTTCCAAGTTAATATTAATGATTGCCTTTCAGTTCGTAACATTATTTTCCAGTGATTTCTATTCCTAACAAACCAGTGTGGGAGGTGTAGCCATAGAGAAGATATGAACAAATGAAGTAAGTTTAGTGGGATCTGCAGAAAAGAGAAAAAACGAACTTCTGTTGCTAGGTGTCTGAATGTGTTAGCTGAATTAGATTTTAAAGTAATATGATTTTTCCTTGATGCAAATACGCTTTACACATAATAACGAAAAAAAAAAAAAAAAAAACAACACCAACAACTTCTGAAGTCAATATTCTGACAGTAATTTCTGTGTTATAAAGCAGACTGTTATTTATTTATTCTTTTTTTTTTTTTTTTTTTTAATTTAGGTAGGTATCTGTAGAGATTCCTTTATCTATTACATTTATATGCACTGGAAACAATACAAACAGATCTTGAAAGATATGTGGAAAGATATTGTGGGTTTAAGGTGTTGGCTTTTTTTTTTTTTTTCCCTTTTATTTTTGGTTTAGAAGAGCAAAATCAAGGACAACTCCATGTGTTCTGCAAAGTTCAGCAGTAATATTATTATTCACACAAGTTGTCTGAGCTGTGCAGTACATTTGTTCTGGATGTCTCTTTATTATTAATGGTCCTTTCACCTGACTTTCTACATTTGTTTGAGCCAACATCACTTTTACCTGCTGGCCAGTTCACTTAGATTATTTTCATCCCCTGGTTGCCTTTAAGGTGAAGCTTTGTTCCAAATGTCTTTGGAAAGGTTAGTTTTAACTATTATATTGCTATCAGATTGAAATTCAGGAAACAGCTGTGGCAAATACAATAGTGAAACTCTCCTACTTCCAAGGCATTACTAATTTGATCCAAAATACTGTCCCCTGCATAGTATCTTAGGGTAAAATTCACCATGGAGCGGGGGTAAATATAGCACAAAGGCCACAGGATGCCTAAATCCACTCAAGTTTGATACCACACTCTATCTACCTTAAGCAGAAGCAGATGTTTAAGTAGGAATTAAGTGGTGTGTTGCCGTTTTGATGGCTCTTTGCAAATGGACATATCTCACCCAGAGAGAATAAGCATAAAATTGGATCAATTTATTAAAAGTTGTGAAAAGGAAGACATTTTAAATATATCAAGTGGGAAGATATGACTTCCGTCTTGGAAAATATATGCTTATGAAAAATATCATTTTTCTTTTAAATATGAACCCAAGTACGAATTTATTATCTTTAAAGATGCCATCAATTTCTGGTGAATTTTGATGAAGAAGTCTGGTTTTCCTTGGGCCACTTTCAAGGGTCAGATAATTTGAGACTGTGAATCAGACTCATTTATAATTTTATTTTCATATACTTAACAATATCACTGATGGAGAACTACTTATACTATCAAAAATATTTATATAAAGCACAAGTAACACTTCCAAAGAATTAATTAGCATGAGCAGTGGAGTTCACTGGAATGTGAAGTACAGGGCTCTAACTGCAAAATCAAGAGCTGAACAAAATGAGAAGTTGGTTTAGCTTCAGTAGATTGTTTTACAAAGAACTCCATATCACACTGCTACAATTTCATCCCCTTGTCTTTCCCTGTACATCAAGTATGTTAAGGAAGTTATTCCATTCTTTCAAGAGAATTTTCAGGGAGAATCAGGACTCAAAAAAGCATGCAAACAAACAAGATAATATGGAATGGAAGGAGGGTTTCAACTCAATACAAAGTAATGTTCAGATTACTTTTGTGTATGGGGATATATGTATGTATATTAGAGTAATGCAAAATGCAGAGTATCAAGGTGATAATATGCCACATTAGGATAATTCATTTTATACATCTTAAAATAGAAATGTCTAAGGAATGAGAGATGGAGGTCAGAAAAAATTCATGAATTCTTTCACCTTATTTTCATAAATCAATGCCTTAGATCCCACTGAGGCAGCTAAAAATACATTTCTCTTTCAGATGAAGGAGATTAGGAGGTGGGAGGGAGGACATGTTGCCTTGCAATCATAGAAGATGTCAGTATTGTCATGAAAATTATGAACATACCGTGTAGGTGTTACTGCATGAGAGATGCACTTTCCCTTTTAGTGACAGATAATAAGAGTCTTTTATAATCTGCTGTATACAATTTGAAATTTCACCTTTTGAACCTATTGTATTTGTGGTTTAGTTTCTAAATAGATACTAGGAGAGAAGAAGTGAGGTTGAATGGGCTGAGGGGGTGCTGTGCAAAATCTGTGGATTTCAGGAAACCCACCAGTGATGAACGGTTACACAAGAAATGCACTATTTTCTCACTCTTGGAACTATCAGCTTTACTGGGCACTGCATTTAGAGAAAACAGAATAGCCAAAATAAATGCATTTCACTCTGGATGTTGAAGCAGAAGGCTGAATGACACGGTTGACAGTTTGGGACTATCGGCTTTCCAGTTTGTGAAGCAGGACTAAAGACTGCAGCCACAGCAAAGTAGAAAATGCAAGCAAGGGTCAGGCAAATGCAGTTCAGACACCTACTTTCTAAATGCGTGGAGAGGCTTCAAATGTTCATCATAGAGAAGTAAACCCTGAACAACTGGGTCTTTGTGGCACAAAAATTAAAATGACAAATAATGCAATGGGTGTCTGTTAATTGGAAGATCTCAGTGGGTGGCCAGTTAAGGATGTAAAATTCAAAGATATATTTGAAAATAACTAAATTGACATAAAACTGCATACAAACAAACAACAACAACAACAACAACAACAAAAACACAACTCTATAATCATTTTATGTATTCCTCTTTATGGAATCTGCTTCCTGTAGCATATACCATGCAAGACAGAGGGTCGGTACTTTCTGCACATAGAAGACACACTAACTCCTGTACAGAATGTACTTCAAATGTGAAGTCAGGAAAGGCAATGATAGTGGCACTCATTATGTGGATCTTAATTTATTTTAATTTTTTTCTGCAAGTGGGAATTTTGGAGCTTCTAAAAGCAAAAGTGCTTCTTTCTCACTTGTTTTTTATGTATATATTTTCAGTTACTACTTGACTGCTCCTGCAATAAAACATCAATTTCTTTAACCTGATAAAAATGCTCTCTGTGTACAGATTATGCAAATACTTGTACACCCACTATCTTGATTTCCCCGTTTTCTAATGAATAGCATTATAAACCTTTATAGAATACAATAGAATGGCTTGATTTGGAAGAGACCTCAAAAATCATTGAGTTCATAGTATCATAGAATCCTTAGAATTGGAAGGGACTTTTTAAAGGTCATGCAATCCAACTCCCCTGTAATAAGCAGGGACATCTACAGCTAGATCAGGTTGCCCATAGCCCTGTCCAGCCTGGCCTTGAAAGTCTCCAGGGACAGGGCATCCACCACATCTCTGGGCAATCTGTTCCAGTGCCTCACCACCTTTACCAGTTCCAATCCCCCTTCCATGGGTAAGGGTGCCAACCACTAAATCAAGCACTGGCACAGGTTGCCAAGAGATGCTGTGGATGCCCTGTCCTTGGAGGTGTTCAAGGCCAGGTTGAATGGGACCCTGTGCAGCCAGATCTAGTGCCTGACTCAGTGGTTGGCAACCTTGGCCATGGCAGAGGGATTGGAACTCAATCATCTTCAGTGAAAAATTTCCCTCTAACATACAATCTGAATCTCCTCTCTTTAAGTTGAAAACCATTCCCCCTTATCCTAACACTATCTACCCATGTAAAAAGTTGATTTTCCTCATGCTTATAAGCTCCTTTTAAGTTTTGGAAGGCCACAGTGAGGTGTCCCCTGAGTATTCTTTTCTCCAACATAAACAGCCCCACCTTTCTCCAACCTAAACAATCTCACCTTTAACCTTTCTTCATAAGAGAGATGCTTGAATCGTCTGAACATCTTGGTAGCCGTCCTTTGGGCCTGCTCCAAAACTTCAACAGTTTTCCTGCACTGAGGGCTCCAGGCCTGAATGCGGTACTCCAGCTGGGTCTTCACAAGGGCAGAGTAAAGGGAAAAAATTCTCTCCTTTGCCCTGCTGGCCACCCATCTTTTGATGCAGCCCGGGATGCAATTGGTCTGTTGGGCTTGTAAGTGCACTCTGCTGGCTCATGTTAAGCCTGAATCCTTCTCAACAGGGCTGCTCTCAAGGAGTTCTTCTCCTAGTCTGTAAATATATGTGAGATTGCCCTGACCCAAGTGCAACACTTTGCACTTGGCTTTGTTGAAAATCATTAGGTTCAGATGAGCCCACCTTACAAGGTTGTCAAGGTCCCTCTAGATGGCATCCTTTCCTTCTGCCACATTGACTGCCACACAGCTTGGTGCTGTCCACAGACTTGCTGAGAGTCATCTGTGTCATTGAAGAAGATGATAAAGAGCACTGGTCCAGGATGGAGACCTAAAGGACAACGCTCTTCACCTTCCTCCACCTGGACATAGAGCCATTGATTACAACTCTCTGGCTGTGACTTTCCACCCAATTCCTTATCCTCTGAGCAGTCCATCCTTTGAACTCATAACTCTCCAATTTACCATGCAAGATCCACCATAACAACTATCATTCCCATTTTCACATAACTGCTAAGTATCATATTTATCCTCTCCACATAGCAGTTCAAAGGAGGCAGTATAAATTAAGCTATCGTTATTTTCCTCGTCCTTAAATAGGTTTACATAATTTCCCACTGAGATGATAAATAGAGAAACAGCTTCTTTCACACTGTAACTAAACACACTTTGCAAAACTATCTGATGATCTAATCTGATTTTTCTTAATTCTACTGTAATGGGAAGAATTCTTCTCTATGGCGTGGTGGACCTGCAACTCACCCATCACAAGCAAGGGTTTTCAGTGTTATTTTCCTCCAGTGTTTCATCATTTTCATCAATGAAATTCATAAATTCTCTACTCTTCTTTATTTCTTTGTTGTTGATGTTATTGTAATATATATATATATATATATATATTCATTTAGCTGTGATGTATATCCTGACAGCATAAAGTTATGCATTTCTTGTGCATTTTTGAACAGAGCATGCCCATCTCAGAAAACTCCGTGATGGATTGGTCTTTTTCATTGCTCATTTACCCAATCAAGGGTAAAACCAGGGAAATTAATATTGTACAAGACTTCTGGATGAGTATCTATCTATCTCCTATGTTATGTCTCCTGTTTGCGAATTGCTCCTCAAACTCATCCACTTCTTGGTTCTCTTCAATTTATAGAATCCTTTATGACTCACACAGCCACCAAGAATAGCCAGTTTTGCATTAGATTTATTTTTTTTAATCATCCAGTAGTTATAGTCATGCTGAGTGGTAAGTTTCTAATATTATACATATATAAATGACATTTTATGCACCACAGAAGTGTTGTATCAATCACTTCAGTCTGATAAAAAGTTTAAATGGGATGAATTTGTCTGCGTGTGTACATGCTAGTAGGGTTATGCATGTGTAACCATAACATAACATAATGTTCCATAACTTAGGTCTTGAAGTATTTAGGTTTCTATCAGGAACTTCAACCATACATTATACTGTTCAACTCATATTTCCTGATTTCCTCTGCCCTTTTCCGCAAGTGGCATGGACTACATGGACATAGATATAAAATGAATCTGCATAAAAATGTAGGGTAACTTACTATACATTTGGATTTACATTACAAATGACCTAGTAGAAGTTCAAATTTACTTTATTTCAAATTTACTAATATCTCCCCTTATTAGGACAGGTAAACTGAGATCAAGTGGGATGGCTCTGGGCACCAGAGGTGACACTAGAACTCCTATATTTCAGAATCAGAACTTCAGATTTCCTTTGATCATACTGAGGGGCTAAAGAGCTCATGTATCCATAGATTAGCGTGTTAGACACATGGCCCATAGAAGTTAAATCTGTAACTGAATCACACACCCATAAATAAATGAGTAAATCTCATGCAATGTGACCAGTTTAAATGCAGAATTAAACCTGTACTGTGCAATCCAGGGATAAATCCCCTTTTATTATACTTACATTTGCATTAGTGATCTTTTTTTCCTAGGTTTAGAACTTTATGGAGGTATTAGTTCAGGATCAAAGAAATTATGCCTGTGCTTGCACAGTGCTGTGCCTAAACTAATGGGATTATATCACCTCTGATTCTGTCACTAACCCAAAGTTTTTTCTATGCTATGGTGCATGGTTTTAAACAGGGTGCTAACTTACTGGTAAATAAGCAATGATTTCAACATTTCGAAAAAAAAAATAAAAAATAATAATAATAATAATAAAGTAATATATGAGTGTGGTATGAGACTCTATTCAGATTTAGGCTGCCTATGAATCATAACTTGATGCTGGAACACAATTGTCCTCTGATAGACCTGACCCATAGATATAAGAAGTAGAGTTATCTTTAGAATCATGGAATCATAGACGGACCAAAGTTGGAAGAGACATCTAAGATCATCCAGTCCAACCATCTGCCTACCACCAGTATTTCACCAATATTTCCCATTAAACCATACTCCTTAGTACAACATCTAAACATTTCTTGAACACCTCCAGGGATAGTGGAGGCACCACTTCTGTGGGCAGCCCAGTCCAGCGCCTGACTACTCTCTCAGAAAAGAAGTTTTTCCTAATGTCGAACCTGAATCTCCCCTGGCACAACTTAACTTAAGCCCATTCCCTCTAGTCCTATTGCTAGGCATATGAGAGATGAGGCCAACTGCCAGCCCACCACAATCCCCATTCAGGTAGCTGTAGAAAAGCAATCATGTCACCTCTGAGCCTTCTCTTCTCTAGACTGAATAATTCCAGCTCCTTCAGCCGCTCATTGGAAGGTCTGTGCTCCAGACCCCCCACAGCTTCATTGCCCATCTCTGGACATGCTCCAAGGCTTCCGTGTTTTTCTTGTAGTGAAGGGCCCAACACTGAACACAGTACTCGAGGTGCAGCCTCACCAGGGCTGAGTATAGAGGAACAATCACTTCCCTGCTCCTTCTGGCAAAAACTATTCCTGATACAAGCCAGGATGCCATTGGCCTTCTTGGCCACCTGGGCACACTGTTGGCTCATGTTCAGCCAAGCATCAACCATTTCCTTCAGTTTCATTTCTTTTTCACAGTCTTCCAGCCACTCTGCCCTAAGCCTGTAGCATTGCCTGGGGTTGTGGCTAGCTTGCAGGACCTGGCACTTGGTCTTGTTGAGGGGAGGGGAAGGGAGGGGAGGGGAGAGAAGGGGAGAGAAGGGGAAGGGGAGGGGTAGGGGAAGGGAAGTGGGAGGGGAAGGGGAGGGGAAGAGCGGGGGATGGGAAAGGAAGTGAAGGGGAGGGAAGGGGGGGGAAGGGGAGGGAAGGGGAAGGAAAGGAAAGGAAAGGAAAGGAAAGGAAAGGAAAGGAAAGGAAAGGAAAGGAAAGGAAAGGAAAGGAAAGGAAAGGAAAGGAAAGGAAAGGAAAGGAAAGGAAAGGAAAGGAAAGGAAAGGAAAGGAAAGGAAAGGAAAGGAAAGGAAAGGAAAGGAAAGGAAAGGAAAGGAAAGGAAAGGAAAGGGGCAAACAGCACATAATCACAAATGAAGATTTTTTTCTATGACAGTTGATATGGCTTTCTGGAAAGAAAAATGGTGCAGAAAAAAGGAAATCTACAAGTACTCAGAAAAAGACTAAATGTATGGCATTGTCTATGGCCACCTGTAATACAAACAAAATCTAAAACTGGCAATGAATTTGGTAGCAACAAAATGCTGGAAGCCAGAACTATAACCCATCAATTTGAGGTGATCATGGCATCATGATAAAATATAGGACTATTGAATATTATTTTCCTGAGATTTCCTGCAAGAGGAAATACTTTGAAGTGAATGATACTAGCTCCCAAACCATTAAAGTTTGTCAGCACATAAGGCTGCAGCTAACTTCAGTTTAAAGTCAGGTTTAAAGTCAAGTGCTAAAGGAAGTTCACATACAGTAACAAATAGAGTTATCAGACTACTAATGATCTATTCTCCTATTGATACATCTGGGATTTTGCATAAAGCTCTCATTAGTGCAAATGGGAAAGTGGAAAGTACATGCCGAAATCAACAACTCCCCCTATTGTTATAATCCATGAATAGTCCCCTTAGGCAAAAAAGTAACATCAGTGTTTAATTTTTCCTTGACTACTTGCTGCACCTTATGAAACAAATCATGTTAAAAAGAGTGGGGTCTTGTTTGCTTTTTAAGTGGATGTCACATGGAAAAAAAAAGTCAGTGAATAGGATTTATCAAAACCGACATTCTTTTTATGACCCAGTTCTGACCTGATCGAGCCAAATCATCAATCACAGTCACAACGGGCCATGCTTATCACTGGTGCAACTGCACTGCAATTGACAGAATTACATTTTGAAAAGATTTACACTATAGCTGTTTATTAAGAAATCTGGGGCGATTATTAGTTGCAGGTTTTCCTTTTTCTGCAGCTTGGATTAATACATACATTATGCAAAGGTATGTTTCGGTTTACTACAGATGTTGTAGTTAAGAATTCATGGATGTTTGCACTTTGCTGCTCGAAGTTTCATTATAATGGAATGTGAAGATAACAGGGCCACAATCTAGTTATACAGTTGAGAGGTTGACAGAATAATTTGATTGTATTCTGCTTATTTACCACAATATTCTGGTATACTTTGTGTCCTGTAATAACTGCTAGGCATGGGGCAGCTAAAACAGCAAGCACTAATGATGTCCTACAGCAAAGAAATATTGTTCCTAGATCTTTTGTGACTGCATTTGCCCAAAACAGCATATAGAAAAAGAGATAACTTATTTAAATGATCACAATATAAGTACAAAAATACCTGTCAGTGTCTTAGATACCTACTCACTTTTTTATGTCCTTCCAAATTTAGATGACATTTAGTCAATAAGACCAAAAAAAAAAATAAGCATGTACGACTACAGGAGTTGAATTTTATTATTATTATTACTTTTTTTTTTAACAAATTATTTGCCAGCATTAGCAGACTAAATCTATTAAAGCTAGACGGAGCTACCCAATATTCAATAAGAACTGTGCTTCATTTTTTGATTTCCTAGACGAGTAATTGCCCTTACATGATAGCAACAATCAACTATTTACTGGGTAAAATTGTGCCTAACCTGAATTAAGGGAAGTCCTAGAATTGACTCCACTGGGGCTAGGATTTCACCTTTATTACATTAATTACATGCAGTGTGCCACAGTAACAAAAATACTGATCAGTTAATGAAAGAGCAAAGATCAATGCTTAATGCAAGTGTCATTTGAAACACAGAAAGAGGGAATGGAATAAATCCTCCTTTATTAAAATGTGATGCTATAGACACCTCACAGATGTGCTGGATATGTGGATAAATGTGACAAGTAGCACTTCCAGAACTGGAAACAGGCTTGCATTTTATATTTAGTAAATGGACCATATGAGCAAGGAAATAATTCCCTAGCAGTAATATTGCTACAGTCCACCTAAATAAATAGTTTGATTATTCACCAGTAAATAGTTGCATATCTCGTGTGCCATTAATTCTACCACAAATTGACTGAAGTTAATTGGGTTCACAATTAATCCAAACACACTGCTTAGGCAGAGTAAGTGTAGTTTGCAAATCTGTTTCAAAGGAGATTTGTAGAGCAAGCTTTAGCTGACCAAATTTTTTTATTATTATTTTTTTTCCCCCCAATTTTAATGGAAAACTTTCTGAGAAGTGCAATTAATGCGATGTGCAGTAACACGAGCTTTGTACTGATATTCCATGTGGGGTTGTGTTATCAGTCAATGCATCCTAGGGATTTACAGAGACATCTGTTAATGGAATCCAGTTAACTTAAAACTATGCCATCAGTAAGTGTCACTCTCACTACTGGGAGACATTAGCTATCACAGCAGTGTCTGGGAAAAATACAGAATAGAGCGCATGTACTTCATAAACAGTTGTGAATTGTGTGGCAGTTCTTTCTGACTTTCTTTTGTCTGCTTAATCTTAGAATTTTAGTAGTACTTTTCTCTGTCACCCTAGCACAAAAGGCAGATCAATTAAGAGAGGAAATCAACGTAAACTTTCTACTCAGTAACATAAACTAGGTGTTGGAGATCTTGAAAACTAATAGCTGTATCTAAAACTTCAGCTCTGCGCCTATGTTTCTCATTCAGTGGCTTACAACACCAGATATCATGAAAAGTTACCAGAGGGTAACAAAGTGAAAATTTTAGGACAAAGTAAAACAAGGAATATCTCATTCTCTTGATCTTCACAAATCCTTCTCTTTTAAGGCTCAGTAATTTCTCACAGTCTCTTGAAACACTCATCAAGGCAATCAGCTATCTCACTGACTTGTATTACAGAAGGGCTGCTCTGAAAGTAATGCCTTCTATTTTATTATGTTGGTCCATGACACCAGAGGCAGATGTTGGCAGTACAGTAGTAGAGGTTGAATCTTCCTTCCAATATTCTGTCATATTTTGTTTCCATGTGACAGATGGCAGCAGAGAGGCAGTCTGGCAAAGTGGCATCTGACATGGAAGTGTGTTACAAAACAAGGGGTGCAACTGAATTCCTTCATGTGGAAAAAATGGCACCCATTGATATTCATTGACTCTTGCTGAACATTTACAAAGAACAAACAGTGGATGTCAGCACAGTGGAGAGGTAGGTGCTGTGTTTTAGCAGTGGTGAAAGTGACATGAAAGACAATCCATATTCCAGGCAGACATGCAGGCATTTATGAGTGCAGCATGCAGGCTCTGGTTCATGGCTGACAAAAATGCATAGCTAATGGCAATGACTATGTTCAAAAATTGCATTTTGTAGCTGAGAATTTTCTCTATTAAATAGTGCTATTGTGGTCTTTGTATTGTTGTATTTTCCATGAAAATAAATTGAAAGCATTACTTTTGGAGCAACCTACATGCAAAGGAGGGGCTCGTAATTTCATTTCTAATATCAGTTACATAGTCACTGCTACAAATGATTAGAAGTTCTACTTTGGTTGCAATTAACTAATGCTTCTGATACATTACACTGGCTATTTTTTAGCGAATGCACATTAAAATTCTTGTAAGGATAAAGTGAATTTTAACACATCCGCTGATGGACTTACTGTGACTAGCCTTCATCAGATAGTGTACAGTAAAAGTACAGTAGAGTTTCAGTATATTAATTAGCATGTGCTAGCCAGCAGAAGTTGAAATTAACCTTTTTATCTAATGAAGATAGTATCAAAGACTAATTTTGTGGGGCAGGAAAATTAAAGAAATTAGCCAATGGGACTCAGAAGAAAGCTTATTATATTTTGTTTCAGGGCTAATTAAACTAAAAGGACCAGGATTTTATGCCTATTTTTGGTATTTTCACATGCATTTATCCCAGTATTTAGCATAGCTGTAGGCTTGTGTGTTGACATCATTTGAGACATGGCTTGCATTTTCTTTGTAAGATTAATGCTCATATTAAGATTAATGCCCACAGTAAGATTAATACTCAGGAAAGCTGGGAAGGGACTTTTTATAAGGGCAGGTAGCAACAGGATAGGGGAAAATGGTTTTAAACTGGAAGAGGGTAGATTTAGACTACATACTAGAAAGAAATTCTTTACTGGTGGTGAGACACTGGAACAGGTTGCCAAAGAGAGGTTGTGGATGCCCCCTCCCTGGAAGCATTCAAGGCCAGGCTGAATGGGGCTGTGAGCAACCTGGTCTAGAGGGAGGTGTTCCTGCCTGTAGCAAGGGGTTGGAATCAGGTTATCTGAATGATCCCTTCCAACCCAAACCATTCTATGACACTGTGATCCTATGATTCATATGAGCTTTACTGAACTGAAGCAATACTGATAAACTGATCCCTGAGCTGTTCCTTATTACTGTACATTCCAGAAGTCCTTCCTCTTTTGGTCTCTTCCAGTTGTTCCTCAACTGCTTTTAACTGGCTGTTGCACCCACTTACCCCACTGAAGTTTCTCTTCTTTCAAAAAGCTTACTAGTATATCTTTGATCACCTGACTTTTATTTACTTACAATTTTTTCATTTACTGAAGGTATGGTAATTTCTGTGATGACTGATCAGAAAATCCCTGATTTAATTAAAGATAGTGATAAAGAATATATACATATGCATCTACATGTATCACAGGTATTTGTTTTCCATATACCTGAATATGTAAGATTTACCTCAACTTCCCTTAAGAAGGACTGAAGATCAAAACCAGAATCATAGCAGCCACAGAAAATATGTCTTGTCTAAGAAGATATCTTGTTGAAGAAGGGACCGCAGGCAGCTAAAGAAGCTTGCAGTTACCTGAAAATATAATTTTGTATTTAATTTAAGTCAAAATTTATTCAGAGAATAAAAGCTAACCCTTTTTTTTCTCTGTGTCACTCTACCTTTCTTGATATGGCAGTTAGTACTGTTATCCATTTTGGGAAACAGATCTAGTTGAAATATAACCACCAAAGGATGAAATGAATATCCTGGTTTTTGACCCACTCCATTCCAGTTTCAAACTAAGATACATATTTTTTTTGTCCAGTCCAGTGGAATGCATGGCACCATGTCATAGGAACTAACTAGATTGTCTTCAGTGTAAATCAAACTGTTCATGGGATTTGATATGGGAAGTTGGATAGTTGATGTGGCAGGATGCCTACTACTATAAAACATGGCTAGTAGATGTGGGAATGGAGGGAAGAAATGATATAAATATTGAAGAAACAGCTTTTGCTCTATGTTCTCTTCCCCAGCTAACCATCATAGTGAAGCAATGACCCACTCTACTAAAAAAAAGATAAAATCAAATTAAGCAAAAGAGGAAAAAGGGAGAAAAGAGAAAGCAAGCTGAAACTGATTTGTTGCTCTGGGCACAGAGTAGACTTCAATAAGGCTTCTGGTGGAATATATTTTTCCAACTTACAGGAAATCAGTGTCTGTGTTCTACCATTACCCATCTCATTCTATTTACATGAGTGTACGTGATGAGACAACAGAAGATCCTGGCAAAGTACCAGACAAAGTCCAACAACAGCTAATAAGAGAATAGCCTCTAGATTCCTCACAGGGAGAGGAGAATAACCAGAATTTTTGCTGTCCTGTGGGATGCAATTACATTGTCCTGAACTAAAGAATGACCAGTCTCGCCTCCTCTGTTTATCGAATGCAGACCTGACGTCTGGTTTCATTGCAGACTCCCTGCCTAAGATGGATATCCTGAGGCCAAATTCAAGAGGCAGTCAACCACTGTACCTGCCAAGAGCCAGTATTTTCAAAAGAACGCATGCCAGTAGATTATCATGTCGGTTTCAGTTAGAATCAACATTACTTTTCTAGTTCACTTAAAATCAAACAAACCACCATCCAAGAGATATATGCCTTAATTCCCAAACAATTTACAGCACTATGGCTCTAATATGTGATTCTGATACCCAGAAGAATTCGGGTTAAAATTTCAGATGCTTTTAAGATGTCAGATATTTAACTTTTTTGAATCCCTAAACAAGAAACTTCAGGATTAATACCCAGCTAAGTCTTCTCAGGGAATAAAAGTAGGAACAATATGCTGCCAACTGAAATACCTGAAATAGAATCAGCACTGCAAGTATCAGAGCTATGTCCCTTTCAAGAAGGCACTCTGAAAAAAATGCCTTCACAGCATAGGAAAAACAGGATGCCCTCACGACATAGGAAAAAGATACTGATTTCTCTGCTGTCTGGATTTATTTATTTATTTATTTTTTTTTCCAATGGAATTTGCAACTTGCAAAAGCTTCAGGAAAAGACACCAATGAAAAAAAAAACAGAAATTTTAAATATGAATCTTATGTGTTTTGGGTCTGATTAATACAGTGTATATATAAAGACAAGTCTGTCACACTGCTCATCCTTGTCATGCCAGCAAGATCTCCCAGACACTGTGTCCTAAATTCGTACAATTTTCCCTGATGATGTAAAAATCTCTAGGCTGTCTGTGTATAATTCTACACCGGAGAGGCACCTACTTCTCCAGCAAACAATTCAGAGAACATAAGATCAGCATTGTCCTCCTAATAGAATGTATTATTATAGCCAAAAAAAAAAAAAAAAAAGTAATAGCAATGCAAAATCACTCAGAGAACTAAGAAAATAATTTAGGCATTTCATTTAACTACCTAGGATCAGATGGAACAATCCAGGCTGATAGCATTGCTAGCAGTAATATGAAAAGCAGTAGTAATGGTGATACAATATTGTTGCGTATTATAGAAGACTAAAATTGTATTTTATTACTTGTGTTCTGCAGCCAAGTCAGAGCAATCCCAAACATGGATACAGGCTGGGCAATGAGTGGATTGAGAGCAGCCCTGTAGAGAAATACTTGGGGGGTATTAGTGGCTGAAAAAGTGAAAATGAGCCAGCAATTTGTACTTGCAGCCCACAAAAACATCTGTAACCTGAGCTTCATCAAGTGTGGCCAGCAGGTCAAAGTGCATGATTGACCCCCTCTACTTCTCTCTCCTGTGGTCTCACCTGCAGTACTGCATTCAGCTCTGGGGCCTCAAGCATAAGAAGGACAGACCTGCTGAAAAGGATCCAGACAAAGACTACAGGAGTGATCAGTAGGCTGGAGCACCTCTCCAATGAAGAGAGGATGAGAGAGTTGAGGTTGTTCAGCCTGGAGAAGAGAAGGTTCCAGATACACCTTCCAGTTCTTAAAGGGGACTTATGAGAAAGATAGAGAGGGATTCTATTGTGGTGTACAGTGACAGAATGATGGGTAATGGCTTTAATCAAAAAGAGACTAGCTTAAGATTGTTATAAAGAAGAAATTGTTTACTATGAATGGTGATGTATTTGAACATGTTGCCCAGAGAAGCTGTGGATTCTACATGCCTGGAGGTGTTCAAGGCCAGGTTGGATGGGTCTTTGGGCAACCTGATCTAGTGAGATGTGTCCTTGTCCATGGCAGAATATTTTAAACTAGCTTATCTTTAAGGTCCCTTCCAACCCTAACTATTTTGTTATCCTGTAATTCAATTACCCTGCTATGACAAAGTATGTGTAATTTTCTACCAAGCCGCTAGGAAACAGTGAAACAATGGAAGATCTAATAGCTCAACATAACATCAATCTGCTTTGATGTCTGTTCTTTTGGACTGCCCATGATTGATAGTATGTAGGTCGTGGTAAACTCTGAGGGACTAACACACTCTGTTACATGTGAGTATGCAGATAGAAGATGGGAGAGCCTGTATGGTAGAACCTCTCCGTTCCAGAGGAGAGAAAGGCACATCAGGAAAATCTTATAGTTTTTTTTTATACTAAATAAATAAAATTCTTTACTATTTTTTTAATCTCCATTTATAGCAGAATAAATAATATTAATCACCTAAAAATATTCTATCATCAGTCCTGTTTTGATGTGGGACAGAGTTGATTTTCTTCATAGCGTCTGGGATGATGCTATGTTTTGGCTTTAGGAGAAAAACAATGTTGATAACATACTAATGTTTTTAATTGTTGCTGAGCAGTGCTGTAAAGAGCCAAGGACATTTCAATTTTTCATTTTCTCATACAATTCTGCCAGTTGGGGGCTGGGAGGTATAAGGAGATAGGAGGGGACAGAGTGAGGACAAGTGACCTGAACAGGCCAAAGGGACATTCCATACCATATGGCATCATAATTTGAAAAAACTATAAAACTGATGAGTTGACTTGGGGGGCAGCTGCTGTTTGGGGTCTGGATGGGCGAGGGATGCTAAGAGATATGAAAGGCAACAAGAAAGGCTTGTGTAAGTACACCAGCAGCAAATGGAAAACTAGGGGAAATGTGGTCTTACTCCTGACTGGGACAGAAACCCTGGTAACAAACAACATAGAGAAGGCCAAGATAGTTCTTTGCCTCGGCCTTTACTGGTAAGATTTCCCTTCAGGAATCTGAAGCCTACAAAGGTCCTGAAATTTATTAAAACATTGTAGGCATCTTTTATATGAGAAGAGGCTGAGAGATCTGGAAGTATTCAGCCTAGAAAAAAAAAGAAGGTTCAGAGGGATCTTGTCAATGTCTGTAAATACCTGATAGGAAGATGTAAAGAAGGCAACTCTTTTTGGTGATATTTAATAGACAGAATTAGGAGAATAGGAACTAGTTGAAATACAGGTCATTACATTTCAAGTAAGGAAGACCTTTTTTATTGTAATCATGAACAGATGATGGAGAAGGCTGATCATGAACATCGTGGAATCTCCTTCCTTGGAGACGTTCAAAATATAAATGCCCTGCTGGTGTTGTGCCTCCTTAGAACTGGACATTTGAACTCTGTGTTCTCCGAGAAGACACTACAAACCTCAGCTGTTACATAATTCTGTGTGATTTTGTAATATATATTTGATTTCAAACAAAATAATATTTAATATCAAACTGAAAGTAGTGGTAACAAAAGTTAATTAATCTGCAGTACATACACCTGCTCATGAACTCATAGAGCTATAACCATTAATATTTCCTCTAGTAATTATAGGTGATTTAAGTCTGTATCATACCATTGCCTGTCTCTTCCTATTTATATGTCTGCACTGAATGATATGAGTTGAAGGCTTGAGGCAAGATTTTTAGAGAAAAGAGAAAAGTTAAGCCAATTGAAAGCAATTTCTGAAGGGAATAACATCAAAAACAAGGAGGAGAAATATTTGAAAAAGAGGAAAAGGATTGAAGAATATTGAAGATATTATGTTTATGTGGTATTCTGGCATTTCTGAATGTCCTAAAAAAGAATTACACCAACTGCAAGTGAGCGGATAAAGAAAAAAATTGAGGAGAAGCACAAAGGAAAACCAATAGAACATCAAGAGCATTTGAAGTGCTAGGAGGCATTTTCCTTCTGGAAAATATCTGAAAATCCTTAAGAGAGCTGATGAAGATTCATTTAAATAGCAGAGCAGCTCATTTAAACAGTCAGCCAAACGCCTCAGTACAGCTTTATAAAATCATGAAGAACTATGAAGTGCTGGAACAGAAGGCAAGAGCAAAAATACAGCATGTCCTGAAAATGCGCTTTCTCAGAAATTGGTCAAAACTGGCTTAAACTATGTGCTGAATTAGGCTTCACAAAATTCCTAGCATTCTCTATTTGCTAGAAGATAAAGCACAGAAAAAGAGAAATGAAAAATGGTGTCTTTTCATTGTTGTTGTCTCATTTAATGGCTTGAAGTTATTTAAATGTCAATATTTTAAAATTTTAAAAATATATTAATTTGATTAAAAAAAAAAGATAAGGAACACATACTGTTTGGTTTAAAAGTCAGTGCTGCTGCTAAAAACATATTGTGATATCAGCTGAAGCAGAACAGACACTCTATTTTTAACTGGTCCTATAGGTAGCCATTAAATTATTTCCAGAAATACTACATGATTCCATTTCTATCTTCCTGTTTCTGCCCAATTTGGAAAAAACAATGAACAGAAAAGACCAAAAGGCAGCTAGACCATAAGGAAGGGCTTCTGTTCTTTTCTGTGTTCAAGACTTGCAAAAATGCAGAAGTAAAAAGAATTTGTCTGAGAATTTGTGTTTCCATTTCTGCCCATCCGGCACCATTTCTGGAGGCAGAATGCTTGCTTGTTTTGCTGCAATTTCAAAAATACAACAATGAATATGTTTGTATTGTAGAGAGTATTTTAGGACTTCAGTTTGATGCTATCATGGATTCAAAGCCCTAAAGGTCTCTTCAGACATGAGTTATTCCACTGGCCTATAGATAAACTGTCATAACATCTCCTACAGCACAGTTCTTCTCCCTACAGCAAATCTCAGAGTTGTTCCTATATTGTCTCAGTAACATTGTGCCCCCCAGCCACTAAAGCAGTTTTCTCAAGTCATTGGTGGAGCACTAGAAAAAGCATCACGATGAATTTGTTATCGGCATAAATACAGATAATCACCAAAATAATTTTTTAAAATAAGAGAGAAACATTAATTCAGTTGTAGTTTTTGCAGTCTAACAACTTGCATGAAGTTGTATGGATTCTCTACAAAATGTTATCAATATCTATAGACTGTGTGGAAGAAAGTCACCAAGTTTTGCCACACATCTGTAGTAAAATATGCAGTATAAATTTAAAGTGAAACTGCTGTTGTTCTGTTCTATTTAATTTTTCAAATACCATACTAGTAAAACAGAAGATTTCAACTGTAAATGAATATTAATTTGTTAAGCATGGTTTCATTAAAGTAGCAGTAAATACTGTAACAATGTCAAATAGATTTTTTATTATTATTTTCACTGTACTTTGTCCTTAATTTGGTTCTCTTTCACTATTTGGGAACACTTGTCCTTCTTAGAGGTGCTCAACCCATGTTTTTGTTGTGTCTTGCTTTCTTCCTTTTTTGTGTTGAAAAATATTGCATGCCTATCAGACACTATGTGGGGGGATATTTTTTCTCAAATCTTTGGTCTCTCTCTCTCTCTCTCTCCTTTTTTTCTTTTTTTTTTCTTTTTTTTTTAATGGGGTGAGAAATTCAAAATGTCAGTAATTCATGTAGATATTTAATGAGAGTGAAGTTTAATCATGATTATCTGTGCATTGTTTCTACAACTATACTGTACAGCTCTTTTCCACAGAAGGGGTACTTGGCCAGAATAATCATTCTCAGTACTCTACAAGTATGGGCATCGTGAGGTTCCACTTTTCAATATTGAGCACTTGTACAATTACAGCATTTTAGTGTCTCATTTCAGGATTAATCCAAAACTGCTTTAGCTCCTTTGGCAAAAGCACGCTGTGTTAATGTTGAGAAGCTATCTTGCAGTCTGCATATGTATTTTTCTAGATATAGATTAGATTTTTTCTGGATGTTCATCTTGCCACTGTCGACTCCAGTGTTAGCATGTTAGTGTTTGTGCACTTTACATTTGGAACGTTAATGGAAGGATATTTAATGGGCAAGTAATATGGAACAGGTTAGAATGAAGGATTCTTTGAAGCCCAAAGAACATCTCCAAATGTTCTACAGATATTTGGGGCCAAAGAAGAAGGTAACAAATGAGACACATGCTACTCTGCCATAGAGAAAAGTGTCATATTGCAGAAATGGATGAATTATAAAAGGACTGGTATACAACTGAATTAACTTCAGCTACCTGGAACAGAAACATCTGCATCTTAGCTAGTCTCCATAAATTTACTTAATAATGGACATCTAGCAATGATCCACATGTAAGATTTGATTTATGATGGAACGATAATTTTATTCTCTAGACATATGCTATATACTAAGGGAATCCAAGTATCTGGCCATCATTTCTCATTTGTCAAAAATTACTTCCAACTGAATAAATTCTACTGAGAAATATCTAGAATAAAATACTATAGAATAAAATAGTTCAGTTGTGAAGCACCTACACCAAAGAAGTCCGCTTCATAATTGCTTCAGGGTAACCAAAAGTTAAAGCATGTTATAAAGGGCATTATCCAAACGCATACTGAACACTAGCAGGCATGGGACACCAACCACATCTCTAGGAAGCCTATTGCATTGTTTGAACATCCTGAAGTAATATTATCTGAAGAAATACTACGGTTGCCTTAAAGAACTCTAATCGAAGACAGACTGTGTTTAGGAGGCTGGAAAATCAATACCTGCAATTATTGTTCATAGTATACTAAAAGTTTGTATTTTGGGGGATTGCTGAAGAATTACAGAATCACAAAGGACAGTTTGGGTTGGAAGGGACCTTAAAGACTATCTATCTAGTTTCAACTCTTCTGCCCTGGGCAGGATTGCCACCCACTAGATCATGCTGCCCAGCATCACATCCTACCTGACTTTGAACAATTCCAAGGATAAGACATTCACCATGTTCACAGTAAAGAGTTTCTAATGAGTTATTGAAATCTTCTCTCTTTCAGTTTAAAATCATTACCCCTTGTCCTATCACTACACTCCTCGATAAAGAGTCTCTCCTCATCTTTCTTTTAGGCCCCCTTCAGCTACTGGAAAGCTGTGATCAGGTCTTCCCAGAGCCCTTTGTTCTCTAGGCTGAGCAACCCCACATCACTTCCTGGGAGGGGCACTCCAGCCCTCTGATTATCCTTATAGCACTCCTTTGACTCACTCCAACTGGTCAATGTACTCCCTATGTTGGGGGTCCCAAAACTGAATGTAGTACTGCAGATGGAGTCTTACGAGAGCGGAGCAGAGGGCAACAATCACCTCCCTTGACATGTTGTCATGCTTCTTTTGGTACTGGCCAGGTTAGAATTGAGTTATAAAGCACATTGCCTGCTCTTATTCACTTTTTCAAGGCCCAGGTCTTTCTCTACAGGGCTACTCTCAAGTAGCCAGTAAAGGTTTTCTGGAACATTTACAGAACCTGCAGCTTGAACATGTCCTTGAAGAAAGCGTTAAGCTCTGCACAGGTAAAGAACTTCAAAAGGATCTCCAGTCTGAGCAGTCCGTAAATGTTGTAGCAAGAAAACAGAGAAATTATCTGCAAAATGTACCAGGCATATCAGCATACCTAAGATACAGCTTATAAAGTCAAAAGAAATTAAATTGAATTTTTTTTTTTTTTTTTCTCACTGACATCCAGATACATCAACCCAGTAAACTTCGAGGCAAAAGGTGAACTTTCAGAAAGAAAAGTATTTCAGAAGCATGTAGTAATCAGACATTGCAGTTAGAAATATCATGTTGACTACTGCTTTGTATGTTCACTACCACTCATGAAAGTCACCATTGAGGGAGCATGTATAGTTCAGATCAACAGAGTCACTTCCTTGTTGACATCCAGAGTGAAATGAGACTAGTCGTAAACTGGTCTTTTGCTACATCAGCAGGTGACCATTTGTTTCCTGATTAATTTTTATATTCCAAGCTGAGACAAGCCTCCTGACTGGCAAATTTCACCGTATATAAATACTAGCTAAAATACAACCCTCTGAAAAGGCCAAACATTACATGGCTGCCTGTAGTCTATTCAACTGTCAATGAGCAACAGGATGACTAGAGGCAATCTGTGTTATTTATTAGAGAGACAATACAATTATGGCAAACTGTTATCCTTTTCAGAGAGAAAATGTATGTTTATTCGTACACATGAGAAGTCTTTCACTTTGTGAAAGAGGTGAATAATGTACATTCTGATATCTACATATTTTTTAAAGATTTTTCTGATATCTAAATATTTCTTAAAGATTTTTTTCTGGCCAAGTAATACAAGTTTTATTGATAAAAAGCCATGTATTAAAAAGAAAGTGACATTGTCTGACTATTTTTTTTCTTTCTGGTAAGCAATTAGCAAATGAGTTTATGTTTGCGTTGAAGTGATAAATGATCACAAAGATGGCTCTTTAGTAGGCAGCTGGTTGGCTGTAGGTCAGTTGAATGGCCTGTGCTCACTGAAAGATGACCAACTAACTTTATTATTCTTGTTAATTGAGTTGCTGCCTGCCTGCAAGAGCATTTCAGGTGGTAAAACTGGTAACTTCATTTAGCAAGCAGGAAATGAATGTAAGTTAATTGAGAAAGTATCACCTTTCATACACTTGCAACAGAAACCTGACTGCAATAAAATATATATAGGGAGGTGTTTTCAGTAGTTAGGAAAATAAATGTTCTATACTTGCAGATGGTAGTCTACTTCAATAGTTCAAACTATTCCGCTTCATGAATATATTATATTGTGTATTAACTAAAGTCATCTAATATTTTTGATGAAAAATAAGAGAGATTGAAAATATATTCAACAAATACCTATATCATTTTTTTTTTTATTAAACCCATTTTTATAATATTCATCCTTTTTTTTCTGCACTTATTCTTATGAATTTTTAAGTTATCCTGTTTTACTGCCATTAAGTGTACAGGGAAAGTCATAGTTTTGAATATTTTTGCTGGAAATGCCCATGCTGTCAACTGAAAAGCAAAGAACAATAAAATAGTATCACTCAGTAAAAACAGCATCTCAAATACTAGAGATTTTTAGATTAAGAAAATGTTGAATATCATAAAGTTTTTAGAATAAAGCAACCACTACAGAATGTAGAATAGAATGTAGTGAAAGAAAGCAATATCTGTTCATTAAAAGATTACATATGAAGGAAACAAGAAGCATCCTATACATTGAATGGCTTAATGACTTTTTTTTTTTTTTTTTTAGTTTGTGTGTAATAACTAGTTGCAATAATCATAATTTCCATTTTATAAAGCCTCAGTTCCTTCGTACTTTCAGTGATGCCAAAATCTCATTGCTTGGCTGTATAATTTCATAATATGTTGCTTAACTTATTCATCAAAGCAGTTGATAAATGTAAATACATGTCTGGAGAAAACAGTCTCCCAGCACCTCCCAGCAACCAGTACATAACACACTGAACCCCTGGCATGCCCTAAAAGCAAAACACAAACATCACTTGACCTGAATAAAACAAATCAATTCTTAAATATTCTGACTTCTGCCATCTTTTCTCCATTGATTGAAAACATTTTCTGATTGTGTTTTAGGTACAGAAATGGGTCATTCTAAAAGGATCTTCACCTTAATTTCTGGCAGGTTTCAGAACAAAAATGATTAACAGGCTTGATGGGCACAACAGATGCTCAGAGACATTACAGAACTGCATACCAAGTGGCATGTGTAAACCACTTTCATGGAAGATAATATAATAATACCATAATACTGCATTGTGTTTTGCATCTGGTCAGTTGCTTCCCTTTGCAAACGATTCTTCTGCGCTGATGCAACTGGAAGTACTCTGTGGAAAGTCCCTATCCATCTACCACAAGTACCTGAAGGAGCATTTCTCAGAAAGCATGTCTTCAAGAGTTGAAAATTATTTTTCTTCAATTTTCTAGCACTGAACCTGTGCAGAATGCAGCCAAATGCTACCTGAATGCTACCTGAAAGTTATGATGAGTCTCCAGATTTTGTATGGAAATACAAATTTCTGATCCACAGCATGGATCAGGCTTCACGCTACATGGGGATGGTTATTCCACTTCTGGATTTAAACCAGATCACAAACACATGGCTACCTCTGTGTGGCATTTCCCAGTGCTCCTCCAGGCTCGCAGTGGGAGCAGTAGTCGGCCCAGCTGTCCCTGATGTGCCCACTGAAATCTGTGGTCTCTAAAGATGACATCGAAACAACTGCAGAGCTCTTGAGGATTAAATCAAGGAGATGTGACCTAGGTCAGGCAGGCTTGTTTTTGTTCTGTGTTTGCACAAAAAGGAAGAGGATTGACCTTTGTCTGACTGGAAGCTTTTTCACTGTGTCAAACTTATACCACTTAATATACGAAGAGAGTTATTGGGCCATGAGTTAATTTCTTCAGATTAAAAATGAAGTTACATTAATATGGGTCTCCATGAATCCTTTCTCTTTATTTTTACCATTTAAATATTTTAAATTAGCAATTTTTTCAGACCCTCTTCATAAGGTTTAGACTTGATTCTTTACAGGCAATTTGTCACATCCTTGAATTGCTGGGGTGTTAGATTTCACTGTTGCTCATGTGCACTAATCAAAGCAAGCATGAATGTACTAATTAGTAATTTTACACCCTAACTGGCAGAGGTTGTTTAATCTAACACCAGCCATAGATTTATACAAAGTAGGGCATTTGGAGAAATTTGTTTTACAAAATATACAGTCAGAATGAATGTAAACTGAAGGACAAAAAGAGAATATGCTCATTGAATGGTCAACATAGTCCAGCTGATGAAAGGATTCAGTTCTCCCTAAAAAGGTTGTATTGTCAGGCTTACTATCTTCAGTAGTTATCTTATGGACAAAAAAATAAGCACAGAAAAAATTTAAGTTGTGTAATAGTCTTCTGTGTGACAGAAGAAAAAAAACAGGCTTAAGTATCCTTGTTCGTTTGTTTGTTTATTTGTTTGTTTAATTCAAAATAAATTGAGATCTGAATCTTTTTTTTATCAATCTTCTTGGAATAAAATATCGTGGTCAAAATATTTTCCCAAACGTACTTGAGTCCTCTCATTTTTCATTTTCTCATGATATGATGTGATGAACAACCTCAAGCTTTTATCCAAAAACTTTCTGCATCCTTTTTCATTTTTTTCTTCTATCTGTATATAGCTAAACTTCTATGGAGCGAAGGTGCATCACTTTACATTTCTGTTGACTGCTTTGTAACTTTTTTGTGTGAAAGATATTTTGAAAACCTGCAGGGTTGATCAAGAGAAAAAAAGAAATAGGACAGGAAAGCAATAAGTTATGTTAAAACAAATCGCTTAGTAATAAAAGTCTCAGTTGGAAACTATGTAATGTGAAAACCGTCCTTAAAAATAAATCTTTAATGAAAAATTGAATAGTGTTGTTAATGTCATCTTTCTATAAAAATCATTTAGGTGTTATATTGTTGGATTTTTTTAATATGTGTAACGCTTTTAAAAGTAGTTATTTTTTTTACAAAGCAGTTAAAATCTTTAGCCAAACTCAATTCTCAATCAAATTTAGAAACTAGTCAACAAATTGCTGAGGGCATGTAGAATAAAAAATGAGTGGCCCGCTTGCTAGTATTTGTTCTCTCTGAAAAAGATGGGATGCCACTTCATAACCTTTGCATTGTATACAATTGTATACATAGCCTTTGAAGGCTATGTGTATTTGGGGACTGAGGAACAGGACTAACTCCATTTTTCCACCTCTGACAACTACTTAGTTACACATGCTGTTTGAACAACATAGGAAGTCAGCTGCTTTCCTATGTTGATTCGTATCACAATAACAGCTGGTTCCAGTGTGGTTGATAATGAAATTATAGATATCCAGGGAATTTTACATGCTAGCCTGGGGTCTTAAAGAGCAGTCGTAGTATGCAAAGTGTAGTACTATGTGTGAATGCACTAGTATGTGAATTCCCATTTACAAATTTTAACATTAATTTTTTAGACAATGTATTTTCCCGTATGTTGCAAACAGGTAATAGGAAACAATAATAACAACAACAAAAGGCTGAAATTCCATTATAAAACTAGTATCTGTGTCCATTTATGGAATTAGGTTTTGGAGAGTTTCGTACAACAGAGCCTGAAATTGATGTTTGATTTCCAGTATTTGAGCTTAAATTATCCTTCCTTTTGAAAGCATTTCCAGCACTTGATAGTTCTACCTGACAACATGAACAGGCAGGTTAGTATTTAGGCTCAGTAAGATATGGAGGTAGGCTAAGGGGCAATAATGCAATGCAGTCTCATTTGTGTACAGGAAATTGAAGATAATAGGTAGCCCACAGGATTGATACAGAGCACTTGTATCTCCTTCTATATTTTCTTTCTTAAATCTCTGTCCTTCTTCCTTGTCTCTCACCTACTTTCTCAGGTCTTACTGTAGAAGTCATTAGATTTGTAGCAGCTAGCACTAGTGCTTGCTGTTAAGGAGTGGTTTAATATAAATCAAGTGTAAGAAGTTTTGAAAACATGCTTGCTGTAAATATTTTTAATATCAGTGAAAATGCATTAAAGACATGCCCTGAGCTATGTGTCAAAAGGATGAGTTTATCTAGGCCTGCCAGCAATCTTATATTTTTTTATTTTTTTAAAGAAAAAAATAGTTACAAAAACATGACTATTAATCATACCTGCTTGATAAAATGCTGCTGGGAAAAAAATGAGTAGCATTGAAAATGAGTGTTAGTGACTAACACCGAAGAAAAAAGGTGTGACTTAAATAAAAGATAATTGCAATACTTAAAACTACCAGGCACGATTCCAAAAGACAAATGTTTTAAATAAGGATTGAAGAAATCCTATTGCTGATGAAGTGTGTTATGTTGCTGAATATCTTGCAACATGAAGGTAAATGTGCTTAAACCCTTCACTAAGGCAAATTCATTTCTGCAGGTGAATTGAGGTGCTGTTATCCAGCAGACAAGGCAGTAAATGTGCCTTGTAGCCTTAGGATTTCGCAAAGTGTTACTGAAATTCTGTATAGTCTCAGAGTTTTTCTGTCTGTAAGTGCTTTCTTTTTATAACGTTTGTCTCTTTTTCATGATGGACTTCTCTCGTATGAAGTTACCTCCTCCACTGAATTTGAACTGTGCCTTGAATGGAGTTTCTGAGCAGTAATACCACATGCTTAATAATGTAGCAAGAGTCTTTGACTACTCCTTGGAAGATTCAGTGTAGAGAGCAAGCGAAAGAAATGACATTAAGGAAGCACTGCAGCATCAAAACACACTATGGAGGTTGGACATGAAGTGACCACGTATGTCAGCATATACAAATGTGGGCTTTTCTGCAAGTGAAGTGGGGCTAGCAGTGATAGTGATAGGAACACAGGCTGACTCTAATCTAGAAAGCTGGGTGGTACGAGATGGTAAAAGGGATCATCTCACATTCCAGTAATCATCAACCAAATCTGTGCTCATAAGGTAGGTCCAAGGTCACTCCAAGGATACAAGTCAGAAATTCGAGGTGAGGATCAGTGAGGTACCTGGGCAGGAGCAGTGTGAGAAGCATGCTTGGCCTAGTCTGGCACTGCTGTTATTACAAGCTCAGTGGAAAATTGGATTGGTTGACCTATAGGGATGACAATGAACCATTGTTTCTATGATTCTGGGAACATGTGAGCTCCTTTCTCTGAAACAGTAGAAATTAAAATGGAACTCAAAAGCTGCAGTTGATAGAAACCTGCTTTAATAAAAATGCCACCACAATGATTAAAGTCTTAAAAATAAGAGGGTTGCTCCAAAAGTAATGTCTCCTATTTTATTATGTTGGAGGCAGATGCTGGTGGCATGACAGTAGAGGTTAAACCTTCCTTTACAATATTCCAATCCAATATTCCTTTACATTTTGTTGCTGTGAGAGAGACAAAAGCAGAGGGGCCGTCTCAAAAAATTGATATCTGACACGGAAAAGTGTATCACAATTCCTCCATGAAGAAAATTTGGAACCCACTGACATGCATCAACACTTGCTGAACATTTATGGACACCAAAAAGCAAATGTACACACAGTGAGGCAGTATGTGGTGTATTTCAGAGGTGGTGACAGTGACATGAAAGACAATCTGTGTTTCAGAAAGCCATGCAGATTGAACAAGTGCGGCATGCAGGCTCTTGTTCATCACTGGTGAAAATGTACAGCTAATGGTGGTGACAGTGCTGAAAAATAGTGTTTTGTAGCTGCAAATTTTCTCCATCAAGTAGTGTTATTGTGGTCTTTGTAGCTGTTGTATTTTCCACGAAAATAAATAGGAGGTGTTACTTTTGGAGCAAGCCATGTGTTTTTCTATACCTAATGATTCATAAGACTATCAGTCTTTCATTGCTTTATATCCAAATGGAAACCATAACCTTACTACATTTCAGTTTACAATATCTTTGAGAACATTCTAGATTTTGTAAATTAAGGAAAAAAAAAAAAAAAAAACAACACAAAAAAACCCCACACCCCTGTGGATTATTAGCTTTTCTACATTGAAATAGAAAATTTATTATATTAAAAAATTAAATACAGTTTACACATTCCTACTCTGTGCTGGTGAGAACATCTCAACTATGAGGATGGGCTGAGAGAGCTGGGGCTGTTTAGCCTGGAGAAGGATCCAGGGAGACCTGATAGCAGCCTTTCAATATCTAAAGAAAGCTATAAGAAGGAAGGGAACAGAATCTTTAGTGGGGTCTGTTGTGACAGGACAAGGGGAAATGGTTTCAAACTAAAAGAGGGAAGATTTAGTCTGGATATAAGGAAGATGATATTAATAGTAAGGATGGTGAAGCACTGGAACAGGTTGTCCAGAGATGTGGTGGATGCTCCATCCCTGTAGACACCCAAAGTCAGGCTGGATGAAGTTCTGAGCATTTGATGGAACTGTAGGTGTCCCTGTTCACTGCAGTGGAGTTGGACTAGATGGCCTTTAAAGGCCCCTTCTAACTCAAACAATTCTATGATTCTATCATTCTATGTACTTGGATGACAAATACAGATTATTGACTCACATGGGGTCCTGACAACATCTAATGTAATGATTTATTTTCTCTAAATCACCAAATCTCTCCCAAGTGCATAAAACACAAAGAAATACCATTACAAATCCTGGATACATCCACAATATTCTGACATATAAATCCTCTTTAAGTCTCCCTGGACATGATTTTTTCCACTCTTTTTTTTCAGAGGGGAAAATGAAGCACATACAGATCATCCAAGAAGTACAAAATATTGGATTCATATTGTTTCAATCTAAATGAAATCAAGACCAAAAAAAATGACTTAAATACCCTGAGGATCTCGATAAAAGTCTTCTACCTGAGGCCACACAAAAGGTCACAATGAAGATGTTTGAGTTGGATTTTTTTGCTATTAATAAACTTAGAACAAAGGATCACCTTTAATGAAGTTGGGAATGTAAATAAAAAGGACTTTAGTATATTTATTGAGCATATTAAAATCTAGATACTCCTTAGGTTTTCGCTATGTGATTTTTGTGAACACATTGTTACTAGCATTTAGGTACTAAGTAAATATTTAAAGTTATAATAAAAGGTTATTTCAAAGCCAGCTACTTACTGAATAATTGCTCCAATCTCTTTCAACAGACTGTACCCTTACATGCTTTAGAAATTTTCTATCTGCACCGTTATTGTTTTACTCTTTAAAATTTAAAAGTACTGGCCCAAAGGTGTAGCACTGAGTTTTCTAAAGAGAGAAACTCACACACCTAGTTACATAACAGGACATGTAAAAATATTTTAATAGGTGTCTGGACAAGTGTTTATCCAGAAGCTACAGAAACCATTATTGATCTTCCTCCCATTTGTTGTTAAAAATACTGTTTATTTCAACTCCTGTAGTTTTTCTACTTGATGACTTTTTTTCTGGTTTCTTTTTTGTTTTAATTATGTTCGTATTTTTTAGCACAGATTTGTTCTACCTATGCAACCAGATGGGTCTCCCCGGTTATATCATATTGATATTTTTCCCTCAATCAAGCCAGTCTACTTACCTTAGCAGAGTAAAAACATAGACTTATAAAATCCTGGAATTCTTTTTCTATTGTAAAATGTACTTTACTATGCATATATACGTACATGTATGTATAATATGAGTACAAGATACTTACAGAGATGCATAAAAATAAAATGTATATGTGTTGAGTCTACATACACGCATGTACAATTGTATAGTTATTCCAAGTGCATGTATTACTTTTTGTATGTAGGACAATAACAGCCCTAAAAATCTGAAAATGTCATAACGTGAAAAGGCCCTTCTTTCCATTTTATAAATAGGTAACCAGGGCTAGATCCTTAAAGGTACTTAAATATTGCTGAATACACACAAAAAATGTATTTTTTTTAACTCTTGCCTTACCAAACAAAGCCAAGCTGGGTATCTTGTCCTGACCTTGAAGACTAAAGAGGTTGCTTGTGCCTATCAAAAGGAAGCCCTCTTCAAACGAAAATAAGGCACCTAAATCTTATCAGTGATATCTTATTGCAAAACAGAGACTGCTTACAGGTCACACTCTGATGACTGAATGGACTCACCATCCCATAATGTAAGTCTTGGCTCTGAATGTAATGTACATGAAGTCCTCATGTATCCAAATATAGATACAGTAAGTGAGCTCTTTAGTGGAGAGTTCTCTCCTCATATGCTTCCTTTCTGCTGCCCTAGTTTGTACAGTCTATACATTTCTGATTTCACATTTCTTCTCTTATTGGAGGAAAGACTGAGAGAGTGGAAGTCTCTCACGGTAGAAACAATCCTTACTTTTATCTATTTGATCTGTTCTTCATCTTCCACAGAAGCAAGGAAAAAAAAATGCCTTGCAGTATCAAAATATAGAAGTAAGAAAAAAACAGTCTTGCAGTCCAGTAACCTTTCAGTGTTCAAGTGATCCCTATCACTTCCCTCTCCTTAGTCCTGTGTTATGACAAGGAGCATCTAAAGAGATTCAGTGTCTCCACAGAAGATAGCTAACTGTGGATAGTGAGCAGGAACTAAGAATAAAAATGGATGTTTAGAAAGAGAGGCCAATGGTCTGAGGGTCCTACAAAAGCTGTAGAGTGTTGGTCACCAAGGAAATAAGGGAAGTAAGTGACATCAGAAGGGAGGACTGTCTGAAAGAAAGGGGAACAAAACATTCTTGCACTCCTGAAAGCTCCAGGCACACCTTCTGCACACCCACAGTAAAATCTCTGTATTTTTAAGCTGCCAAAACTACTTTAACCCCATTGAAATACTGTTGCTATCTCTCTCCAATACTTACCAGTTACCATCTTGAAGCTTTTCTAAACCCCTGTCCATCCCAGGGACCTCTGGAGATGCTGCTGGATATCTGTCAGGATGCTCAAGGACATGTGAGATAGCACTAAACTCCTTTCTTTAGACAACCAAATTATTCTTTATGTTTCTGATAACAATGTCAACAAGAAGTGTTTTAGTAGCTGAAGGTAAGCAGAACAAACAGAATAATGGGATTTTTGCATATTGGCCATAAAGTGCCAAGGTTAGTAGAACTAGAATGATATTGAATCATATTCTACTTTAGCTGCAGTTGAATGAGCATCTAAAGGTTTTTAAAGCACATTGGCACAGATGCAGTTAAGTGCTTTCAATCCTTCCGGTATCACCTAATTTTTTTAAGTCCATTTTGACAGAAATCACTGGGCCAGCTTGGTGCTAGATTATCTATTTGTCCCATTTTGTATAGTTCAGATATCTGTGCTTTATGGTCTGCTGTGTCAGAATACATTACATAAAACTAAATTCATGCTTGTTATCTGTCATAGGTATCTCAGGCTCCTAAATTGCCTGAGAGAGGAGTGCCATTGCCCTAGCTTCTCTCTGTAGAGCGCAGACCAGGATGTCTGATTTGCAGATAGTGGCACAGAGTATCTATGACCCGAATCAGCTAAAGTTGGTGCATCCATGCTTGATTGTTACTATACTAATCTATATATAAATTTCCACATACCTAAGGCAACAGAATGATAATTTGTTAAGTCAGCACATAAGGCTACTAATCCACTTCTGACTTTATTCGTTCCCAAAGAACTAAAACTCACACAGGCACTTTTTGTTTATTTTCATTCTGTGAGAAATGAGGATGGAAGAGCCATTTTTACAGAAGATTATCAGTGTTAGTATTTTGTCTGTAATTGGACATATCTACAAAGACTCTGGGGTATTTTAAAATAATCACCAGAGGTAGGGCCTGGAGATTTGTAGTAAGCAGTAGTAGATTCATTTTGAAGGTCTCCTGAGACTTTATCTTTAAAAAGCATACTCCAAATGTTTTTATTAATGATTTGAAGGTTGGAACATTTGAAATAGGTGCAGAATAATAAAGTGTTTCACATGAAATATTCTGTGACCTACTTTGTCAGTCCTCTCTGGTTATGAGGTAGGAAATGGAAAAATAATATATAATATTAACAGTAATATACTTAGTGATTTAGACTTCCTAACAAAATAAATATATTTTTCTCTATCCTTGTAGCAGAAAACTGCATATCATGGTTGAAATAGCGTATGAATGAACATACGTTACACTGTGTGTTAAGATGAGCTGCACTTAAGGAGATTATATCTTTTTCATTTGAGAGTGTTCATGGCATGTGCAAAGTGTTCTCAGAGAGGTGCAATCCCCTGATGGCCTGAGGACTGTAGTGTTACAAATGTCAACTTTGTTCTTGCCTCTGACATTGTCTTTCTGTATGTTCAGGGCAAATCATCACATAAAAAATCCACAAAGGCAAGCATTTTTTAGATTGTCAAGAGCTGAATTGCTTCTCCAGATATTCATCATAAATAGTTTTTTAATTTATATTTTATATAGAGAAAGATGTGCTGAATATTTTCCAGGCTATCTATGAAATAGACAGGGGAAATATAATGTGAAATAGTAATGAATGCAGATGGTGATTCAAAAAAGGATTCATTGCATGAACTACTCAGCTAGAATAAAAGGTGACAAAATTGTAAAATCAATGATTCTGTACCACAGAGTATTCAAAATAACTTACAGTAACTCCACAGGGATAAAGACATTTATATGAATTTAGAAGGATAGCATTGTGACAAAATAGTAATGGGAAAAAATCACTAAAAGAGAAAAATGAACTAAGATATCTGTGGGGCCTAGAATTTCTTTAACTGGGGCGTATGATGGGAGACATATACATACATATTTATGTTTGCTTATAGAAATTCATCTTCCCAGTGTTCCACTGATATTCAGTCTTTTTGACTCAGTCATGTTCTATATGATTCCTGGCTAAAGGCTCACCCCAGCCCATGGAAGAAGGGCCATGATGATGAGACAGAATTTGTCAGGTAACAGTCTCTTAAGCCCAGAAATCTTGCATTTCTGTATAGTGTGGCTTCTGCTTTAGTACTACAAGCCAAAAACTATCTGGGGAACCTCCAGATCATACTTTTCATGATAATTCCTAGACTTTTACATTAGAATATCCTCCACCAGCACCTCCTAGCATAGTTCTTACAATGCAATTTGTAAAAGAAATACTGCTTAGACATTTAGAGACAGTTGCACTGCAAGCTTGTGCTCTTAGAAGATGGCTTATTTATTAAGCTGATGATTCCCCTCATATTCCTTCTTCTCTCCCATTTAGTTTGTAAATAAGAAAAATAATGAAAACAGAAAGTGCTGTGATGAAATTTAATTATCCTCTCCACTACTGTGCAAGGACAAAACAATATAATTTTTTCTTTCTCAAGATCTCTGTTGGCTTGAAATCTATTTACACCCTTTTTAATGTCTCTGGAATTGTGAAATGATACTGGCAAAATTAAAAAAAAATTGGAAGGGTCATGAAGTTAATTATAGCCCTGAGCCAGGGACCCAAATGCTGGGTTACATTGCTGTACCTTTGCCTTCCCAAGCGAGCTCAGAGACAGTCCAGCACTGAGCTAGCTGCAATGAGCAGCAACTACTTGCTCCTCGGAAAAAGAATGGAATGAAGAGGCAAATTAGGAGTCTAACTGTCATTAGCATAATACTATGTCTTTCTTTGACGAAAATTGCGGAGAATAAAAGGAACTTTTATGCAACATATGTAAAAGTAAGTGTGGGGATAACTTGTCTTTGGGCCATGAGGACCTAAAATGGATTTAAATGCCAGTCAGCGGAAGTACAGCAAAACCTCTTGGTTGACAATTTTATATCAGAGAAGGTTTCCTAGGTAAAAATAAAGAAACTTGTGCGTGAATCACAACTGGAACAAAGTCTTAGGAGAACAGCTGAGTCATCCATGATGCCTCTGAAAAAAGACAAGATGGTTTCCTAGTGGATATGTCTTAGCTGACACAAATTTACAGACCTAAGGGTAATCAGAATATAATTACTTTCATTTGTAGGAAATCATATAATGTAATCCAATTATCTTATTTATTCCTATACTACTTTTTTCCAGCTCTGCTAACAAGAGATGTAGGTGAAAGGAAGAAAACAGCTAGATTAAGCCTTTATTTTTTATTTATTTTAATTTTTTTTTAAACATCAGCTGCCATAACAGGTCTCTTGAACAACTATTATTTACAACAGCTTAAAATTTTTAATATGTTTTTCTTTATAAATGTTGCATTAGCCATTATCAAGTCCTTTTTTTTTTTTTCCCCCCTTTCAAACAAATTGTGGAATAACAGTAAAACCCTTGAACTCCACAGGAGTCAAATGACTTCAGAATAATTTATATCTCACAGAAATCAGATTTATGTATCTAGGTTGAGTTAAAATGAAGCTTTTGAATAGTTAGCCTAAGACAGACGTTATTTTGCTCAAAAAAAGAGAATATTTTCTATGTATTTTTGCCTTAAAAAAAAAAAAAAAAAAAAAAAGGAAAAGAAAAAAATCCAAAAGTGACCCAAGAGAGCACCTCTGAAGATACTGAAATTATAATTGGATTATAATTATTATTCATCCAATTATAATTGGATGAAATACTCTTTCAGTAAATATAGTATATTTGTTATTTTTCTTCTAATTGATTAAGATAAATACAGACACCAAGATATTGATTTTTATACATTTTTAAATGTTATTTCCCAAAATTATTCACTGAGACATAATTTACAATTTGGATCTGCATGTAAGATCCACTTCTTCTACGATCACATCAGAAATAAGATAAAGAATTTTTGTTTCCTGGGAGGTATAGACAAATTTACAGCTATATAAGGAGAACAACTTTTGTTTCAGCTGTACTGTGCGTATACCTTTTCCTTTGCTTGTTTTAGAGTAGTCGATAGGAAATCAATAAGAATTTAGAGTTCTAAATAGAAGTTAAAAGCCCAGATAATTTCTTGAATTTTGGCCAAAAGAATTAAATGGCTTGTCAAATATTGGCAGGAGAGTAAGAACTAGATCCAGATCCTCTCATACCTTCCAGTTTACTGCACATATCCGCCTATCTGTTTCCAGATGTATTTTACATGATACTTGTCATCCCTAGTAAAATGTGTTTCGTTTCTCTATTGCAATTCATGCAATGGTGAACAGCATGTCTTTTGGATTAGGAACTTCTCTGGCACTGGCAGCAACCACAGATATTTATGGCTACTGTCAAAACAACTTACTACTATTAATTGTTTGACCATACTCAGGAACTGGTTAACAATGCTCCAACTATACATCCATTAGGAGTACATGGAACACATTTAAATAAATTAATAGCTCTCACATAGGGTGGACTTAGGGAAAGGTAGCAGACTGAGGGAAAGATAAGTCCCTAGTGATGTGTTTTTTTTTCTGATAATTTCATGGCAGTTAACATTGGTGAGTTGACTGCCAGAGTGAGTGGGCTGCAATATTTGAATTATTTCATATACGAAAAAATTTAGCCGTCACACAGGCCACATGAAAGCCTAATGTCAAAGATGCTGAATTTAGCAGGATGATTAGAAAAATTTCTTCTTACAAAAAGTGGTGAGGTATTGGCATAGGCTGGAAGAGTCATTGTTCCTAGAGGTATTCAATAATGGTGGAGATATGGCACTGAGAGACATGATTAGTGGGCATAGTGGAGATGGGCTGGAGTTGGATGTGGTGATCTTAGTGGTCTTTTCTAGTCTTAATGATCCTATGATTCTATGATGTCCACTTGCTAGCATCTAATTCTTTTGGAACTTATTAATTTTCATTTTCATTGCTTTCTTATCTGAAGTTCTCATTTCAGACAGTGGTTTAGACCCATGTCATAGCAGATCTTGACTCAAAGCTTGAAATTTGGGTAGGAAAGAAAAAGATAAAATTTGAAGAAAGAGAGACACAAAGTTCAGGCTAGACCCTGTGTCTGCTTCTTCTTGTGCCTATGGTAGCGTACCCGATTCATGCCTCTAAGCTCCTTTCTGAACTGTCTCAGGAAGCATTCATAATGCAGCTCAAAGGATATATGTGAAAGGAAGAGAAACCAAACATCTGGAAGCTGAAAAATCCCCCAAGATTCTGGACATTTGAAATGCTCCCTTCACCACACCCCAGATTTTGAGTGGAAAAGAAAAAAGAGGAAAGCTGCTGCATTTTCCTTTTTTTTTTTTTTTTCTTTGGAAACATCTATTTCTCCAAACATCATTTGTCAAATTATTCAGAAGCCTCCCTTTTAGCCAGGGTGTAAAATATGAGATTGTTGCTTTTTGTTACTAATGCACTCTCATACTCTCCAATCTCAAAATTGTAGTTTTACTCCCTGATTCAATTACCGAAACTTTTAAAAAGCAATGATAATGAATAAATAATGCACATCATCCTACTTGGTATGAGATATTGCAGAAAAACACGTCTTTGTACTAAGATACAGAAAAGTTTGGGGCTTCAAGCACTTGTTCACTAATATCGTTATTAGTGAAATCCTCTTGAATAGTCCATACTACAGAAACTCATATGTATTTTCACAAAGTAGCACTGCCAAACCTTTAGCATTCTTTCTACTAAGAACAAGAACTAAGTAGGGAAATTCCAGGATCCAAATGAAGAGTATTTAATATAAGTTTGGGTAATGTTTAACATTAAAGTTTAACTTTAGAATCCTACAGATATTAAGGGATTGGCTTAGAGATTTATTTTCATCATATTTACATGTATTTCTTGCATAACTTTAAGATGTTCATGTTTGAGTTCACACTGTCTGATTTGGGACTTTTTGTATGGGTATTAGGGATGTACGTTATTAAATTAGTATCAGACCTTTTTGTATTCTTATTGATCCTTTATTTTCTCCTTAACAAAAAAGAAAAATCTTAGTTTTAGTGTAAAAAAAAAATAGGTAAAATCCACCACAGTGTAAATAATCATCTGTTAGTATATTTTCTATCTGATTTCAAAGTTAGTGAGGTGGTAAAACTATGTCAAGGTGTGACATTTCTGATTTTAGCATAAAGAACAACATAATTTTGCATTTTTAATTATAAGTTATTTAAGATTTGTTTTCCCAGCTACAGAAAAAGTTTTTACTCTTTGCAGGAACAAAAGAAAATTGCTCATTAATCTTCATAGCTTAATCATAGTTGTTGACCTACTTGTTTGGTTTATGAAATAACAGTGAGCTTTATGTTTTTAGACTTTGCTTGTATAATTACTGGGAAACAGGTGATTGAATCAACAGAAAAAAAAATAAATCGAATAATAATAAATTTAAAATGATATGATTAATCTCCAACAAAAAAAAAGGCAGCATCAGAATTTGAAACCCTTTCTAAAAGATCTTTTACTATGCAGTTTCTTAGGTGTATTATTTGTTGTTGTATTTCTTAAATAAAAGAGCCAATATTCACAATTGTTCTGTGTGGCAGTAGGAAATGTTCTTTTTCCATCTGAATTGGTATAAGTACTGACTGTGTTAATTAGTGGACCCCACACACTGCTGAATACCCATTTATCTTATCGCATTAGTTATGATTTTTCTTTTTCACTTTTCTTATTGTCTATTTTGGCCTCTGTGCAGGGAAATATTCAGGCTTATGGGGTTCCACTGGGACTCATGCCTGCACTTAAGTACTTCACTGAATCATGCTGCTTTCCAGAATTACAAACTTTCTGCAATGTCAATAGAATATCTTAAGGTATAATGGATTGGAGAGAGGACGAGTGGAAGGGAAAGTGATCTCTCAGCTCATATGAACACCTCAAATATCTGGAAACGACTGTGAGAAAAAAACAGATTGGACAAAACAGCAGCAAAGATTGGATAAAACTGTGAGACAATGTGAAGCCAAAGTGAAGAACCCGAAAAAGTCAGTAATAGCTCAAATCAAGATTTCTAGTTAGTTATGTGCTTGAAAAAGCTGTTACTTGAATAAAGAAGAAATGATTTGATTTTAAAGGAAAGAAAGAAAAAGGAGATATAACAATAGTGTTTTCAAATTTTAATTGCTGCTTCTCTATATTTGAAGTTTCTCAGGAATCAATTTATCTAAGTCATAGGAGTCCATCAGAAATTAGTGAAAAGTCAGAGCTCGTTTTATGTAAAAAAGAGATGAGCCATCCTTGGAATGAAATTATTGTAAGACAGATGTCTGCAGAAAAGCTTTTCATCAAGGTTAGTTAGGTGAAGAAAATCCCATGAAATCTTTGTTCGGATGAAAAGAAATAAGTGCTTTTCTTTCAAATGTTCACTGAGGTTATTAACCTTTTCTGACTACAGACTTTACTCAAAACAAAACAAACGGAGTGAAAAATGAGTCTCCATTTGCCAGCCAATCTGTATTGAGCAATGTCAACTGCTTTCATAAATGAGTATGTATATATATTAAAAAAAAAATAAATATTAAAAAAAAAAAAAGCTAATTTTTAAATTCTGTAGAATCCTGGATACCAAATCCAAACCATTGTTCTCATCCACTCAAATGTTATTTTAATAGAAATTGGAAGTTTTTTCCTAGAAATCTGATTAATTTCAGTAACAACTACATAAGATTAATAGAAATGATAAATTATTACATTACCAGAACTATATTATTTTCTTAGTTATGCTATATTTTATAGCGCTTTTTTTCAGTATGTTGCATGTTTAATACATTCAATAAACTTGTTATCTTAATACACAGAAAGATACTGAATAACAAATCTCATAACATTTGAATCTTAAAATACTTTTATGATTTTACAGGAAATTTTAAAAGAACTTTTGTTTTAATATAGAGCAATAACTACATTTGACTTTTTTTTTTTTTTAATTTACTTGTTTTTTAGATGGTTAAGTAAAGACTGTGATGATAAACTAATTTAAATATTTCATATTTTCACTAATCTTTCTGAATGTTAGTCTGGAAGAGCCTCCTTGTACATGGAATGGATTGTTGCTAAAATTACACTGTGTGTAGCTTTGTGAGGGGAAGTTTACTTGCATAAATCACAGAAAAACTGCATCTGTTTCAAATGACGTAATGCCCTTGGACATCAGAAAATTCATTTCCATTGTTTGAACTGAGGATCAAAGATGAATCTGAAACTACAAGACACTGAGGCCCTGGAACGTATCTAGAGAAGGGCAATGAAACTGGTGAGGGAAGTTTAGATTAGACATGAGAAATAACTTTTCTCTCAGAGAGTGGTCAGGCACTGGAATGGCTGCCCAGGGAGGTGGTGGAGTCACCATCCCTGGCAGTGTTCAAGAGGCGTCTGGATGTGAAGCTATGAGATATGGTTTAGTGGCTTGTGGTAGCAATGTTAATGGGAGCACAGTTGGGCTAAATGATCTTGTAGGTCCTTCCCAACCTTGTGATTCTGTGATTCAATGATTCTATACAAGGAAGACTGAAGAGTCAAGTCATCAAAAATGAAATTGTGTGACAGATTTGATAAAGCTTATGTGAATTGAAACTGATAGAATTTTATTCCTGGTTCCATGTGCTCATCTGCAGTTTTTCCCCGAAACATTCAAGGAAATGTAACTCCATGATTAAAAAGTTGCTTGGTAAAGTAGTTTAACAAGAAGCAACAGTGGATCCACTTCTTGGACTGGGAAATGCATGCTAATTTATGGGATTGTTTAATAAATTTTCAAGTTCAAGACTCAAAGTTGTTTTCAATGTTATTTTCTTCTGCTTTGATTTTAGATCTCCTTTTACAAGTGTACTGGGCTCTGAAGCCTACACTCCTATTCGAAAGTTTCAACTTTGTTTACTGATTAACAATACCAGTAGCTGCAGTTGAAATTGTATTCAGTTTAATTAGCCTTCTTCACTCACTGCACAAATGAAGTATGAGTTTATTTAATGCGACAGTGTGTGTACAGAACCGGCGAGTTGACTTCTGCTCTTTAATACATACCTTCAAGATGTTACGCTTGGTGATTCATTTGCATCAGTAATTGAAAAGATCAGTCTCATCTTGACTTGAGAGTCTTGCCATGCTTGCTAATGATATGCATGATTGGTTACCTCTCTAAGAATATATCACATATATATATAAAGAAAAATTCACAAGTTTATGGATTAATTAATATACACTATAATGATGGCATTTTAAAACAGTGCTTCTTAATCTATTGCAATTTAATTATTTGCTCTCTTTGGTGATAGGATTGGACTTTTTCCTTCAAGTCATTCCTAATAATGAGAAGCCTTGTGATGTTATTTTCCATTGTAAAAATAAGACACAATGATGAAAAGGTGATTGTTTAATCTTGGATTAATACCAAAACATTTCCTATGGAATGAGGACCATAATTTAATGCAATCAGATTTTTAAAAATAAAATACTCATAATAAAAAACAACAACAGAGGCATTATTTTAATAACAGGTACTCCACAATATACAAAATATTCTGATTATAATATATGACAATAAAAATCATAATATCTGCACTGTAACTTGTTGGCTTTCTTTCTTAGTTTTGAACTTGACTGCAGAAAACATTGAGATGTTGTGCCTGAGAGCTGTGGAACAAGATCTGGCAGAATCTAGTCATCGGACACTTTTGTTAAAATAACTATCAAGTTTCTTAGAAGTCAGCTCTCATATTCATATACTCTCATATTATGGAATGCAAGGAGGTAAAGAAGGTAAAGACTAAGTACCAGATCTCGTTCCTTGTAAGAGAGATTTCATCTTTGATGAACCATGTTTATCACTTGCCCTGCAAAGACAGAGAGCTCCAATGAGAATGGGTGTGAGTGTCCCTCTGTACTTGGTCACGCAGCTGGACAACTGAAAACAGAAAAGCTCTGTCTCATTGGGAGAAGACCACGACATTGCTTGCATCAGAAACAGTGTTGCCAGCAGGAGCAGAGAGGTGATTGACTCCCTGTACTCAGCACTGGTGAGGCCGCACCTTGAGTACTGTGTCCAGTTTTGGGCCCCTCACTGCAAGAAAGACATGGAGGCCCTGGAAGGTGTCCAGAGAAGGGCAACAAAGCTGGTGAGGGGTCTGGAGCACAGGCCATATGAGGAGAGGCTGAAGGAGATGGGAATGTTCAGCCTGGAGAAGAGGAGGCTCAGGGGAGACCTTATTGCTCTCTATAACTTCCTGAAGGGAGGTTGTGGTGAGCTGGGGGTCGGCCTCTTCTCTCGTGTCATTAGTGATAGGACTAGAGGGAATGGCTTCAAGCTGCAGCGGGGGATATTCAGGATGGACATTAGGAAATATTACTTCTCAGAAAGGGTGGTCAGGCACTGGAATGCACTGCCCAGGGAGGTGGTGGAGTCACCAACCCTGGGGGTGTTCAAGGAACGATTGGATGTTGTGTTGAGGGACATGGTTTAGTGGGAGGTATTGGTGATAGGTGAGCGGTTGGACTGGATGATCTTTTAGGTTTTTTCCAACCCTGATGATTCTATGATTCTATGATTGCTAAGCAGAGGACTTGTTTGCACCCATGAAGGCATACAGCTGCTCACAAAGCAGACATTTTCTACTTCCACCAGAGGATTTGCAAAATTTGATGCAAACTGCAGAAGAAGCAAAAATTGTTGGACAGAGGAGGAAGGCTGGCAGGAAAGATCCACCCTGCAAATCCTCAATTAGTACAGAAGACAGAGTTTCAATTAATTTATTTTTTCAATGACGACTGAGTGTTCTCTATTTCAAAAATTATTATATTGTAGCTCTAGAAAATGAAAACCTTTGGGATTTGGACTGTTTATTTAAGGGAAAGATACAGGCAGATCTATTCAAACCTCTTGACAGTTTTGGGTCTGTCACACGCTTCTTGAGAGAGAGTGTGTGTGCTCACTGATGAACGACCTTGTGGCTGTCCTCAGCCAGCTGGAACCATGCTTCCTCATCCATAGCATGTAGCAGAATGTGCACCACAGCTGTTTTCCATCAGAAGCTAAGTGCAATCCCTTCTGAAAGCTGTCTGCAATTAATTGTCTCCTTTTCTGATTTTGTTTGCATTTATGGGCTTTAAGGAGAAGAAAAGCTACAGTAGAGTGTCAGAGAGAGAGAGAGAGAGAGAGAGAATCTGGGGCTTTACGTTAATGTTCACAGGTTGTAGTTGTGCAAATTCCTTAAATACTGCAAAATGGAGAGAACATTATAGGCAGGACAGAGATCAATGTAATAAGCCAATTTTCATTAGAACTTCCAGGCCTGAGTAGTATATATTCTATTAAATAATGTTGCTTAAGTGTCATTAATTGTTAATGCCAGTTTTCACTATAAGAGCAGCTAGGTATTGAAGTATATATTGGAATTTTACTTATTTTTAATATACCTGAAAAATGCTTTCAAGAATGAAAAAATCTGGTCACTGCTTCTGGGTATTTTCAGCAGTGTGTGGAGACAGGACAAGGGGAAACAGACAGAAACTGGAGCATAGGAAGTTCCACACTAATGTGTGCAAGAACTTCTTTACGGTGAGGGTGACGGAGCACTGGAACAGGCTGCCCAGGGGGGCTGTGGAGTCTCCTTCTCTGGAGATGGATCGCTTCACCTGGATGCCTACCTGTGTGACCTGGTGTAGGGAACCTGCTTTGGCAGGGGGGTTGGACTCGATGATCTCTGGAGGTCCTTTCCAACCCCTGCGATTCTGTGATTCTGTGATGCTGTGATTGTCTGTATCCAGCTGCTTGTACCAGAATGTATTCATGCAATAAGTCTGACCACTGCCACACCATTGGAATTCCACTGCTTATTTTGTTTTCGGCATTCCATGCAGTTGCAGTTTATTTCCCTCACAATGTAATGAAGAGGTAGCAGTGTTTGCCCACTGATTGGGTCATTCATCTAATCTATGGGAAGCCTAACTTCAGATTTTTTGCACCAGCTGGATTATACCTGGACTCAAGTATTCCATCTCCCAGCACCATAATCTGCTCTCTCTGTGGTAGGCTGTGTCTGTTTAATATCCCTTTTCAAGATGTTTCACGGTGTGTAAGTAATGAGATATGCAACAAAATTTGGAACTTACCTTTACATTGTTCATGAATGCTCTACTGTTTTATTTTTTCTGTTTCTTTTTTGCCTGTTCATTGAATGCCTAATTACACCATGTATGGAGCCACAGGTTCACTGGGACAGATACTGAGCCCAGCTGTGGAGTAACCTATGGACAATTTATAAGAAAGATTTTAAAGTTGGAGTTAATACCTCTGAGATATGAGGATGGAATTTCAACTCTGCTTGCACCCAACTGCTCTCAGACCAAAATAAAAAGTAATCTGTAAGGTTTAAGGCTTATGTGTCCTTCATCTCTGTTACTTCTCAGAGAAAGGATGATTAGTATAAGCGCTAGGAGAAGATTAATGGCTGTAAATACAAGTGGAGATAGGTACCTAAAGCTCTCCACTCTCTGTGAGTGAATTTAGACACTTAATTTGGGACTGTGTATTCTGGTAATGGCAGAGTGCTTAAATACCACTCATTAGAATTCTGATCCAGAGCACTCTTGTACACTGAGCCCCTAGAACTCTTGCTGAGACTAATTTAGTGTAACTTTTATTTTTATGGTCAAGAGAGGACATCTTTTGAGCTCACTTACTCTCTTGTACTCTGCAAGCCAGAACAAACACTGTCTCAGACTTAAAATACAACAGATTCAACCTTTGCATGAGACTGTTGATAAGGCTGACGCATTGAAATGTTTACTCAGGAAGATATCATTTCTTTTAAATATGCAATTTTGTTTAAAATGTTTTTGGTGACTATATTTGAGATGTAAAACATTAGCAATGACAACGGTAATATAATTTTATAAATCAAAGCATCTCCTCATCTGTTATACTAGTTCTGGACACATTATCTGAAAACTGTATGTTTTAATAGGGAAAGATTCAGACAGTAATAAGCAAAAGTAGTTTTTGATACATCTCTTATCTGGATTTAAAAAAAAAAAAAAAAAAAAAGAAATGAATTGACACATTTTAGTTAGAGTTAAATAAGATAGACCATACAAAACTCTGAAAGATACAGAGGTTGAAGCACTATCTGTTCACTCTTCACTTGTTTTCAAAGCTCACAGGGACATGTAATGAGGTTGAGTGATTAAAAAACAACAACAACAACAACAAACAAACAAACAAACAAAACTTTAAGTGAGAAACCACTTCACACAGCTCCTAGGATAATCCAAAGCTGTATAACACCAGTAGGACCAAAAGAAAAACAGGCAAGCAATGAAGGATTAAGAAAATCTGTGGGTAGTACATCACAGTTATGACAAATAATATGCAAAAAATAAGTGTAAAGTAAAGCCAATGAACACTGCTAGTCCTTTGTTTAAACCTAATGGTGGCTAAAAGGAACGAAGGATTGACACTCATTGCATGCAGGCTCCTTCATAATTGATCTCTGCAGCACATAATACCAGTCATTTCTAACCACAGCATGGAAATTTCTGTTTTCACAAGGTCTATTTGGCTGTGGCAGGCTATCTGACAAATTCAGCTACGTTAACAAATTGCCTTGCTGAGCCTGTAACAGGTACCTGTTTAGGATGGGCAACAGAGCATGTGTAAAGTTGTGCTTATATAGATTTCCCACCACATTCCCATGATTCCCTGGAATGATCTATATTGTATAAAACACTGAACAAAGATGAATATAGTTGCTACGCTGCTGCTCTGTGGAACTGTCATGGCATATGAGACCTTAGAGCAGAATGTCTTCTCAGAAACATTTAAGCCTTCTTAGCAAATCCTCCTTGGGTGAATTCACTCTATGCCTTGTTCCACAACTACTGATGAATAAAGGCGGCTTTTCCATTGAAATGCAGAACTGGAAGGAGCTGAAAGAGGCGTCTTATCTGTTCACCTCCAACCCTGGCAATGGGACAACGTCCATCTATGCTTAATAGTACTTTAAAAAGTACTGGTGATGATTTTGAAAGGATCGCCAGCTTATCGGTTCTACTGGTTAGCTACTGTTAGAGTAAAAATGATTTTATTAATATTTGATCTGCATCTTAGTTACAAATTAAGGTTATTATTACATACTGTACCATGGATACCAACAACAATTGACCACTGTCCTGTTTTATGACAGACTCTTACATATGGCCAAACCTAAGCAGAAATTAATTAAGAGAAGTCCCTTGGCCTGGCTTACAGAGAAAATGGACCAAATGATCACAACAGTCCCTTCTGGATTTATGATCTAAAAATGTGCGAATCATACATCTTTCCTGAGCAAAAATATCAAGTCATTCTGCTTTTTGCTTGGAGACAAACACTGCAGTTTTTCATTTGACAAAAATATCCCATTCTCCTCTGCACTTACACATTCTGGGAGCATTCCCATTATATTTGCAGAAAATTGCAAATTTGTTTTCAGTATGAATGACAAGTAATAAAATTAAACTGTATTGTACTGTACTAGGTCACACACAGGAGACAGAGTTTGTTTATTATGAGTTCCTCTGTTTTTTCCTTTCTTAGCAGATAGCTCATTATTTCCTACAAGATCAGATATTTGAAATCTATAGAGTTGGCTACAATTGTATTCTGTTTACCATTCTGCACATCAATTCCTTTCCTTCTTTTCCCAATATATAATTACATTTTTTATAGACGTTCTGCTATGTTTTAAAAGGCATGCCTTTTTGTTTAGCACACAAGACTCTTAGAAGCAAAGTGGGGCACTTTGATGTTCATTTGAATACCAATACCCAGAATGAGTGGGGTTTTGTTATTGTAGAGGGTTTTTTTGCTGTTCCCCTTCCTCCCCCCAACCCCCCCTCACCCCCCGGTTTTGTTCTCACAAATCTAGAAATAAACAGAAAGACTGGAATCCAAGTGCTACTGCCTCTTCTGTGGGTCCTTGGAAACCTGAGGCATCTGAAAGAGCATGGCATGGACCTAGGATCATACTTTTTTGCTCTCTAGCTGTTTTGTAATGAGAGATTGTCTTAAATTAAAAATAATGCAGTCACTGTTATAGTTTGAAGGATCTGTTAAAACAGAACTAACAAGCAGCTTCCTTCCTGAGATGCACAGACATGTCATAGTCCCATAAGGACTGTGACACAGAGGTTTGTACTCTAAATGATCTCCTTTCATTTTCTTTTCTTTTTTTTTTTTTTTTTTTTCCTTTTTTATGAAAGCTGAAAGCTGAAAAGAAAATAGAATAATACCTATCTTGGGTTCTTTCTGGAGTTTTGAATTCTCTTTAGAGACAAGAAGATAGCATTTCAACAGCAGATGGATCTAACACAACAGAATTAATAAACATTAAGTTAATGATACTCTTGATGGTCTGACAGGATGAACAAAAAAATCCCATATCTGTATCTAACAACAAATGACAGGAAAATGGAGTAACAAAAAAATTTTTCCTTCTTTTTTTTTTTTTTTTTTTTTTTGTATTATGTGTTTCATAAAGCAGAGCTATGCAGAAAATTAAATAAAAATTAAATGATAATTAAAAAAAAAACAAAACAACAAACAACATCAGCTTGCAACAAATGATGAACTGCTTTCCTTTTTCCTTAGAAGACAACATTTTTCAATCCTTACTTAAAGAAAGAAAAAATGTAGCGATGACGGCAAATATTCTCGCGGGTACAGCTGAGAATTTGATTTTTCTCATCTTTGTGGAATATTTCCTGATGTTGCTGAATGCTTCAAATGGTAAGGAGGAAAAATTACATTACTGGAGGAGCTGCAAGTGGTCCCAATTTGATTGAACATTCATGTACTTCAGAACCGTGCAGGGTAGGTTGCTCCTCTGTAATTATTGTTGAAGCCAAAACATTTTCCCCCTTCAAGGAAAAACAATTATGAGCTACAATAAAATGGTTAATTATATTTTTAACATAACTTTACCTTGAGGTGAGTTTTAAAGCTTCAACAGCAATATAAATTTCAATAAATAAATTTGTCTGACAGCCATAGAAATGAGGTTATTAGGGCTAGCAATAAACAATATTGTTCCTACGCTCAATGAGTTTCCCACTACTTATTAAGAGGCACTGATATAAACTCCTTGGGGAGAAAGTTAAAATACAGTATATGTTAAATGTTTCATAAGTTAGCAGAGAATTTTCTTATTTTTGTCCACAGTCTTGATAATGTCTACTGGCCAAATCAAATAAGAAGCCAAAAAGAGAGAATTTTCTTGTGAACTAACTGTTGTGCATGTATAAAAGCAGTTGTCTTGTTTTTGTTTAACAAGGAGTAAATAAAACATATTCCATAATTTTGTTCTCTCTTTCACTCTTTTCAAACTTTTACTGTTTAATTATTTGCTTTGGTTTTGATCATTTATTTGTTTGCATTTTCTTTTACTCTTTCTAATTCTTGTAGAGTTGTACTCTCATGACAGTGCCACACAGTGACTTACCACTCGTGGTCAGTGTAAATACTGTTGTCCAAGAGAGACATGGCACCAGTATGTTTATATTTGTTTGCCACTTATTCTCTTCAACACCTCATTACATTATTTTGAATATTATTTTACAGAAATCCCTATATTTCTGCTACTGATTCTGTATACCTTGTTCTGAACAACCAGTATAGTAACTAAAATATTTTTCATGCTGCAGATTTAATATATGTCTGATTGATTGCATAGCATATCTAAAGACAGCATGATCCTTCCCTACAATAGGAAAAAAAATCTAATGAGAAATGATTCGTTAATTATTGGTAAATTTATCAATGTCAGCTGCCTAGAAAGTAAGAGAGAGAAAACTTTATGAGCAAAAATTCTACAAAACACAACCATTTTCCCTTTTAAAGAAAAAAAAAAATATTGTTGTCATGCTTACGTTTGCAGATTATTTGCATTTCTATGTATGGATATGATTTCAGTATAGTGTAATTTCTCATGAGATTCTATGCTTTAGAATTTTAAAAGAGTTGAAAAACTTTAAGGATATGATAAGAAAAAGTGAAAAGTCTACACGAAGACATTACTTTTTAGCTAAAAGAAAATCTGGTCACCTTCCAGTTTGGAGCAGCTGAGACCTATCAAACATTTGAAAAGAATTTGTTCAGAGCTGAAGCTGTCATACCCTATTAATGTAAAAAACAAATGAAGTGCTGTTTCTGACTTCAGCTCACCACGTCATACGAGCACTCTCTCATTTCACTTGACAGTTGTGGACATTGAAATAATGCAAAACATAACCCAATCAGCAGACTGTGAAGAATATGGAAGCTAAAGACAGATGTTCAAAAGCTATCAACACCTTTCAGCTTTAATTGTATTGACATGGAACGAACAAGTGATAAATCAACTATTTTATGGTGTAATAAGCTTTATTCTACCTCTTAACCTAATGCCTCCTTGGGTGGTATATTCCAGGTACGGAGACGACCATAGGCTTCTCTATATAGAATCAAAGACTCATCAAGGTTAGAAAAGGCTACTTAGTTCAACTAGTCCAACCCCACCCCATCCCCACCATGCCCAATAGCCATGTCCCTCAGTGGCACATCTCCACAGATCAACATCTCCAGGGACTGTGGCTCTACCACCTCCCTGGGCAGCCTGTGCCAATGCATTATCACTTTCTGAGAAGAATTTTTTCCTAATATCCAGTCTGTCTACCTATGCAGGTAGACATAGAAATTGAAATTATACTGACATGTTGTTATTTTTCAAGATAAGCATTGCATTTGTGTATGTTTTCTTGGATTTTTTTCCTTCAGTTCCTCCATCTTATGTACCCTTGGAAGCCGTCTTATGTCATTCATACTGAATTCTAGAGTAATTTGTAATACAGAGTCACAGAATTGCAGGATTTGGAAGGGACCACAAGAGATCATTGACTCCATCCCCTTGCAAAAACAGGTACCTTATAATAGGTAGCACAGGTAGGTGTCCAGACAGGTCTTGAATATCTCCATGGAAGGAGACACCGCAACCTCTCTGGGCAGCCTGCTCCAGTGCTCTGTCACCCTTACTGCAAAGAAGTTCTTCCATTTAATAGTATGGAACTTCCTATGTTCAAGTTTTAGGCCCTTCCAATTTGTCTTATCTCTACACACCACCTTGAAGAGCCTGGCCTCATTCATTTGCCTCTCACTTCCCTTTAGATATTTATAAACATTAACCAGATCCCCCCTTAGTCTTCCCTGGCCAAACAGACCCAGATTACTCAGCCTTTCCTCATAAGGGAGATGGTTCAGGACCCTCATCTTCTGTTTGGTCCTCCACTGGACTCCTTGGAGATCCCTGTCTTTTTTGAAATGGGGGGCCCTGAGCAGGATACAATATTCTAAACTTGTCCTCACCTCCCTTGACCTGCTGGTGATGCTCTTTTTAATGCACAAGGAGAAACAAAAAGGATGAAGATTTGTGTATCATTTATGTGATGTGTCAGTGTTACTGGTAGTGACTGACAATTATCCAGTGTGATTTACGACAGTCTACTATGCTCTGGGCCAACTCATAAAGACTAAAAGAAAAGTGTAGTATTACTCCACCAAGTCTTTTTTTTTTTTTTTTTTTTTTTTTTTTTGGTGTGCGTGTGTGTGTGTGTGTGCAGTATTACTATACCTTTCCTTTGAAAAGCTAGCATCATTTAGATTAAACTTACTGATACATCTTGAGGTCGTGGACTTATTTTAATACTGAAAACGACTCTTTAGTATTTTGCCAATCACATGAAACCATAATTTCACTGTGATTTATAATGGCAAAATTTCCCCATGAGATTCAGTACATAGTTGAAGGACTCACAGCAGACATGTAGAAATAGTTTTTTTTGTTTTTTTTTTTTAATTTTTTTTTTTTTATCAGCTACCTCCATGCTCTGATCATCTGACCAGAGTTCAGTGAAAACAAAACATGAGGACTTCAAGGGCATTACTAATTTCCAATTTCCTGCAAGACTAAGGAATTTGGTACATACAAAATACTATAGAAGGTGGCTTCCCATTAATCCAACTCCAGGAAGAAATTCTCTTCTCATCCAACCTGCCAATTGGGTTAGGCTTTAGTATTTAATTAGAAACACAAATAAGGCTCCAAAATTAAGATGTTGCCTCTGTAGGCAGTGTTACCTGCTCTGTATTATGTGCTTCTGTCGTTATACTCTGCTGCCTCAGAAAGGTGCTTAAGAAATAACTCTTCTTTCCTCTCTAAATACGAACCCAAAAAATACACACACACATGCATACACAAAAGAATAAACCATACACAGAATGATCCAAAAGTGTTCCAGATTGTTCAGTTACTTCGATTTTGCAGGAGTAGGAGTAATGTTTGAAGTCTTGTTGAGTCCAGTTTGTCTACTTCTGGTGTCTTGTGACCCAACTAGAGGAAATGTCCCAGTACAGAAGGTAAAGGAATGAAGAGTCATCCCTTACATGCCCTTACATGCTTACTCAGTTTGCACATGGCCTCTGGGCAGCACACTGTGAGAAGACCAAGACACAACAATTTCAGTGTTTTCTACTTGTTATAGTAGCAGCTTACTATGAAATAAAAGCAATTGAAAGATGTACATAGACAGCAGGTTTACACAAACTTTAATGCTGTGTTTGTAGACTTAGATGACTTTTATGATAATGTTCCTCCATTTGTTTGGGGAGACTACTGAATATTAAATGATGTTCTAATTGTTGTTGGTTGTTCTGATTAGAGTTAATCCGTGTGGCACCTACAGTGTGCTGGCAGGGGGCGCTTCATAAATGAAAATGGTCATTACTTCTTGCTGCAAAAATCTGAGTCACTTACATTTAGGGAAATGGACTGAAATTTTTCAGATGGATAGTTTTATGAGTTCAGAATAAAAAATAATACATTTAGCTTGTTAAGCAGTACTGCAGAGTAACAGTCTTGTTCAGCACATGGCTTTTTCTCAATTGAATAGACTCCATCTGGAAAACTTACAGCTTGCTAAGCCATGAGACAGATGTAAAGGTAGCATTTGTACTCCACAAATGAATCCAGAGGTACATTTATGCCATATTGATATAACTCCTCAGTCATGTAGGCAGCAATAGTATTGTTCATTGTAGATTTAAGATCTTGCATGATTTCCCTAGGAATGGCTGCAACTACTTTTTATCTTAAACACTGATTCATGTGGTAGAGATGGTTAGAATTTATTATATTATGTCCAGAACTCTGGTTTAACAAATTTTCTCATCTATTCCAATGTGAATGATTTTCAGTTGTTTTATGTTACAAAGATTTGGCCTCCTGCACTTATAATTGTATTTTGTGTTGATTCTACAACAGTGCATATATCCCCATATCCAGTTTGTTTATGTAGTAATATCACAGCTAGACCACTCAAGAACTTAGTAAATGACCTTTCTTTATCTTCTGCCAAACACTAGATGTTGAGACAATACTGATTTTCTAAGGCTGTTAAATTTTATGCTCCTAATAGCCATTTTCTGCTACAACAAGAGAAATCCCTACAGAAGATTGTCTTCTCAGAGGTGCACTTACAGATGCTGTGAAATGCTAGACTGATGAAGCTGTAAATCAACAGGCTGTCCTTATCCTCAGACTGGGTTATGCTGTGATGAGTCAGCGCACATTCCTTGATTTGTCCTACTCATGTGCTTTCAGAATGAACTACAGAAACTGCAACCTTGGAAGAGAAGGCTTTGATGAGTTCCCAGTGGTCTAAAATACTTCTGATGGCTGAGAGTGCCCCTACCTAGGCAGTGTACTTCTGCTCATGGCATGAAAGAAAGAAACTTGGATAAAAAGCTCAGAGTTGAAGAGGTCAGAAAAAGATTGATTACATGAGATTAAGATAAAGTTGAAGAATTCTGATTTACTTCTTGAGGTGATGACAGCTTCAACAAGAAGAGGGATAACAGAATTCTATATCCTGTGGCCTCATAGATGGGTCACTTCTAGTATGCATGGAGTTTCACGCTGAAGCTCTTGCTGCACTTAAGTCACTGCGGTTGTGCACTTAATCCTGCTGAGCATAGCCATGCATTAGGTATCTTATATTTTATGCTAACTAACTGTGCAAAAACCCTTTTACTTGAAAAAGATTTGCTTGTTAGCTTTTATTTTCCTTCCACTGTAAAACAAAAACTTGTTTCAAAACCTTGAAAGATGCTGTTAAAATGAGAATTCTTAAGCAATGTTTGAAATATCCAGATCCCTGTTTAGCATAACATATTATAGTGATAATGAATACTACTGCGGCCCAAAACTCATGAAGTCATCATTTTAAAAGCCCATCACTAGCGTAAAGCAACATCTCTTTGTATTTTTCTTCTCCTACTACCTGTACTTTCCTCCTTTGACATACGCCCTACAAAGACAGGCTGAGGGAGCTGTGCTTGTTTAGCTTGGAGAAAAGAAGGCTGCAGGGTGACCTCATTACAGCCTTTCAGTATCTAAAGGGAGCCTATAAACAGGAGGATAGTCAACTTTTTGAAAGGGTAGATAATAGCAAGACAAGGGGAAATGGTTTTAAGGTGAAGGAGGGAAGATTTGGATTGGATATCAGGGGGAAGTTCTTTACTATGAGAGTGGTGAGGTGCTGGAACAGCTGCCCAGAGAGACTGTGGATGCCCTGTCCCTGGAGATGTCGAAGGCCAGGTTGGATGGGATACCAGGCAGCCTGGTCTAGTATTAAATGTGGAGGTCGGTGGCCCTGCCTGTGGCACGGGAGTTGGAGCTTCACAATCCTTGAGGTCCCTTCCATCCCACGCCATTACAACACATACTTTGAGACTATTCTTCTGATGAGTAGCAAAGCAAAAATTGTAGGATTGTAAATGCATTTATCTGTAATCAGAAGTATATGAAATAAGCAGATCATAAAGTTGGCTTTACATTGTTGATATTATTACAATGTTGTAATTTGCAAATCTAAAATAAATTTTGTTATTCTCTCAATTTTGACCACAGAGAGTGATCCAACAAAAATGTGGTCCCTCAATTTTATAATTTAGATAGGTATGTTTTTATTTTTAGTTGGAAGAAAAGTAAAACATATTCCCTAAGATCCTTTTAAAAGGCAGGAGTAACAAAATCATAAAAAATAAAAATGCTATTAAATAGGCTATAAATTTCAAAGTGATACATGAATGCAATAACCCAACTGGAGAGTTGGGGAAAATAATAAAAACAGCCTGTTATAGTACTGACAGTGGAAAGACTACAAAAATCAATAAAGGGAATTTAGGAATCTGAGAAGATGTAAGGTATCTGCTGAAGTACAATAGAATTTTAAAGAGGAAAGTATAGACAGCTTACAATCATCAAGAAAAGCAAACTTGTTCTTTTTTTCTGAAGATTACTGGCTTGTTGCTGTTCTTGTTTATTGTGTTTGTTGTTTATGGAGGATTGTTTGCTGGTTTATTCATGTTTTTATTTATTTATTTATCATTTGGAACATTTTGTTTCAAAAGAAGTAAAAGCATGAAAAAGGAATCTGTGAACCCTGCCATTATAAATTGATGCAGTTAGTATCTCATTCTTGATAATTACAACAGAGCTAAATGCAGTGGACATGTAAATGTAATTGTACAAAAGCTTTGAAAGTAGTTAAATCACATAGTAAGATTAGTTCAACCTTTACAAAAAAGGAGTTGAGACTGCTTTCATGACAAAGAGCTGTGGATTTATGAAACCGTAGCACAACTTGCTTAATTCATCATTTGGCTGTTTCAGTAATAGATATCGGAATGCATTTCCATGCATTCTCAGCAATCAGTTGCCTCTTAGGATGTTAAGTGTACAACACTCTCTCTATTTTCAGGGTGCATCAATTTTGATTTCAAAGCAAAATTCATAAAGATCTGTGAAGAAAGAGTAATTTACTTTCCATGCTATTTTTGCTCTTTTATCAAAATTCTTCATAATGTTGCAGTTTTTAATATTTTCTGTCACTCAATCTGTTTGATTATTCATTATTCATACAAAAGAATTCACATTTTTAACACACTTAACTCTAACATTTGTGATTATTCACCTTATGACAGCTGAGAAGAATTTGGAAGAGGTATAAGAAATACATAGATATGTTTCTGGTCACCCAAATAATATAACATTGTAATTTCTTCTTTCAGAATGAATAATGGCAAAGGAAGAATGTTAGAAAAAGCTGATTGTCTAAAAACTACTAGAACACGTGAATAATATCATGCTCTCATTTGCAGAGAAAGAACATTAAAATTGACTGTATATTGAAATTTAAAGCAATTGGGCTCTTTCTTAGAGAGATGGGAAAAGACATTAAGTGAATTGAGAGAATCTAGATTTATTTTCCTTATGACATTTATAGCAAATAGCTACATGCATATGTGCTGCCCATTTGCAACATCTATGATTTGGTGAGCAAACTGGTATGAAAGAAAAAGAAGAAAAATAAAGATTTTTTTAAAAAGACTATGAAGTTGCTTTTGAAGATACACACTCCACAACACTGGACAAAAACAGGCTTCTCCATATAGAAAACTGCAATGTGGTCATAACATGTAGACAGCTCTAGAACCCTGGTCATAGCTGGAAAAGAAGCTGGGTACTTTTGAAATGACTGTCCTGAGATACCCATCCACCATGATTTGATTCATATTAGGAGCTGTGGTTGCACGGGCTGGATTCCTGTGGACAGAAACTGCAATGACTGATGTCTCCTGGCAGCCTGTGTAATGCACTTTGACTGAGAATGCTCCTTCATACGCAGACTACACTGGATGTGGTCTGAAGTAAACGGCACATCAGACCTGCAGCACCAATAGTTTCACTCTCCAGATCCACTTGCGTTATACTACATCACCTGTGCTCAAGGCCAGGCTGGATGGCGCTTTGGGCAACCTGAACTAGTGGGAGATGTCGCTGCCAACAGCAGGGGGCTTTAGAGTTACTTCCAGACCAAACCATTCAGCTGTTCATACTAAGACATATCAGATGTCATAGTTATGCTAAAGTATAACTCAACATAGGTTTGGAGCAACTAGAAACCATCTTGTTACAAATATCTGAATACTTCATTGCTATGTATTCTACAAATATGTACATATATGTGTACAAATACATATACAGTCTGTTATTAACTACATTTAAAATATAATATCCCAGACATTTATGTTGTGACCCCTTGTGTGTTTTATTTTGTGAACACTGTCAAACATTTAAAACAAGTAATATTGCCATTGCAAATGACTTTTTGACCTGCATTAAGACCAAGATTCGACTAAAAAAAAATTAATAATGGACTTTTGGCAATCACAAGGGAAATATGCATAATTAGTTAAGAAATTAACAGAAATGTAGCACAGTTTTTTGAAAAACATGCACCATACTTACACTCTTTGTGGTAACTGTAATGCATGTTTTTTGTAGAGAAAATGGGAATTTCGTTTAAAAAAAACAAAACAAAAAACAAACAAACAAACAAACACCAAAAACTTAAAAGGATTTGTAATTTAAAGTCATTTGGTAGAAATATTTGAATGAATTTATCAATATCCAAATCAGTGATATTTTTACTAGGACTCAATTTGGGTAATCACTCAAGCATAGCCCAATTCTATGCTTATATGATGTAATATTTCATCATATATCATAATTCTGCTAAACTCAGGCACAACAGTTCTCCTTTTGTTGAAGTCAAATCCTGTGTATTTGAATGATTCAGGTTCTCTTTATTCATATTATGCTTAGTGCCAGATATGTATCTGCAGAACTGTCCTTAGGTGCCAATTTCTTTTCACTACCTGCCAGGATTGGACTCCAAATTTCCTTGGAATTACTGTCTGTTGCATTATTCTACCATTCAGTGACTATTTACTCAATCAGAGACAAGTCTATTCCTTTTTATTTTCACACTTTTTAAAACTTTTTCTTTTTCCTTTCCTTTTTCCTTTTATCCTTTTTTCCTTTTTCCTTTTTCCTTCCCTTACCCTTACCCTTACCCTTACCCTTACACTTACCCTTACCCTTACACTCACCCTTACCCTTACTCTTACCCTTTCCTCCTTTATCCTCCTTTTCTCCTTTTCTAATTCTCTCCTCTCCTCTACTTATGCTCAACACCATATAGCCATTCACTCACTGTCCACTTAGTGGAATGGGGGAGACAATCTGATAAAAACCTGGAGTTAAAATAAAGACAATGTAAGAGAAAAGAAAAAGGAAGGGAAAATAATAATGATCAAAGAATATACAAAACAAGTGATGCAATTGCTCACCACCTGCTAGCCAATATCCAGACAGATCCAGAGTACCAACAGCCTCCCTGAACAACAATCTGTTTTAATTTTCAGTGAAATAAAATATGGTATGTATCTTTGGTGACTTTGGGCCAACTATCCTTGTTCTGTCCCCTCCCAGCTCCTTGTGCACTCCCAGCTCCTCACTTTCAGGGCAGCAGGAGAAGCTGAAATGACCTTGTCTCTGGATAGCACTGATCAGAAACAACTAAAGCATCGGGGTATTATCAACATTATTCTCACCCTAAATCCAAAACACCTCACTGTACTAGATACTAGGAAGAAAATTATCCCAGCTGAAACAAAGACAAATATATAGCCAAAATTAAAATGATATTACCAGGAACATAACTCTGCAAGGCCATATAACTAAAATGAGTCTAGTTCTATGGTCCAGAGTATACTGTTTCTTTGAAGGGCTACAAGCAACAAGAACATTCAGCCTGTCTCTAAATTAATAATTGAATAAATCTATAACACAAGGGGTATTCTTTTATATGCATATATTTCACTTTTATATAGAGAAATAATCATCAAATAAATGTTATGAGTGTTTCTTTAGTGTAAAGGGCTTTTCAGTAAGCTTATACAATAGCGATCTACTTACATAATGGCAAAAGACAAAAGTTTAATTGTTTATCAGTAGCTGCCACTCAGCTTGCCAAAAGCAAAGAATGAAGTTTACTGATAGTTACTGAGTTCAGGTTTTGCTCTTAATTGTACACATAACACACAACAGATGCATCTATACAGGGAGGTCAAAACCAAATCCAATATTATTTTGAAAATTTACCTATTATCTACATAATATTGTGGGGTTTTTAAAAAAAAACAATTAATGACATCTTCATTAATATACATCAAGCTTGGTATGCTTTGCTTTGTTTTAACAGGTTTAAATGAAAACTGGGCCTGGAGAATAGAAAGCTGAAAAGGGATCTTAACCAGTGCTTGTAAATATTGAATGGACAGGAGTCAAGTGGTTGGAATCCGGCTCTTTCAGCAGTGCCCAGCCACAGAACAAGAGGAAGTAGACACAAAATGTTTTTTTTTGTTTTTTTTACTTTGAAGGTTACAGAGAACTGGAACAGACTGCCCAGAGAACTTGTGGAGCCTCCTCTCTGGAGATATTCAAGACCCACCTGGATGCTCTTCTGTGCATCCTTACACAATGTAAGGAACCCACTTTAGCAGGAATTTGGACTAGATGGTCTCCACAGATCACTTCCAACCCCTACAGTTCTATGATTTGTGATTTTGTAGCTATAAAACAAGAGGAACACTTAGGTTTCCTTCTGCTAGTATTCCTCATTCAACCCAAGCTAGGGGCTGGGTCTATATTATAGCTATAATTATTCTAATAAGCATAAAATTAGATCTTTAAGGTAAAGACTTGAAATCAATTCACCTGTAAATTTCAAGTTAAAGACAGACAGGAATGCATTTCTTAGCAACAGGCACGCATTCAAATGCTTACAGATATTGGTCACAGTTATAGGAAAGGCAAAACACGAACAAAGTTTCTGTTTAAGCTGATCCAGGCTGATGGGAAATGAGCAGGAAAGCAGACATAGAATAATAATTATAGACTACTAACCTTCCTCTGAGCATCTTCTCTTGAAGAGTTAGAGAATTCCTGCTGGAGTGCTACAGAAGTTTTGATGAAGAGAAGCACTCAGAGGAGCAGATCAAATCTGGGCTGATATCAGCATATGTAAGTTGAAGACTTTTCTCATTATTTGGTTGATTTTCTGCCAGGAGACACATCTGCTGGACTTCTGCAGGAGCCCTGTGGGAATGTAAACCTAGGCAAGTCACATCAGTCTGCTAAGACATATTTATGTAACATCATTAGTTAACTTCTCGCATCAAGGGATGCACTGGCTCAAAAACACATTCAGGCCTTATTGGGGGTTGGGAAAATCATGTGGGAGACATGTTTGCCATCTGATAGAAAACTACATGAAAACCAATGGAGAATTCTCCTCTGAGGGATGACTACTCTTCAGAATTATTTAGCAAGTTGCTTGAATTACCTATTTTGAAAGATCAATCCCTTGTGCTGTTGTAATCTCAAATTTAAGACATATGATTTGATTAAACTGCTCTTAGCAGTCTAAATAGTTATGGTAAACTGATGAAAGTTTCATGCAATATTTAAAAGCATTAAATATTGTAAACAATTAAAAGCTTAGCACTTTTGTCATTTCAGGTTAACGCTTCCACATTATCATCATCTTTTTAGTGTTAAGATACTTTATATATATACACAGTTTGAATACTTTGAGATGGTTTCACATCTTGTTTTTTTTCAAGGAGAGGCAGAAGAAAGTGGCATGAAAGCACAATGTATTAATGCGCCTTGTCCATTAACTACTTGCTTAGTTTTATGCTTCAGATATTTGGCACGCTAAACTCTTGCTTTCTACTTGCACATGCAGAACACCACCTCTAATATGTCTTGATGCATTTAACATGTTTTTTTTTTTTTTTTTCCTTAGATGATTTTTGGTTTTGTTTATTTTTGTTTGGTGTGGTTTTGATAAAAAATTTGGCCCCAAATTGAAATAAAGCTAAAGAAGAATATTGCATTGCAAATAGGTGACTTTCTTTGATCAGTTTTGTGATTTCAATTCTGACTGAAAAAGGAAATTTTATTTCAATTAGATAAATTTTAGGGATAAAGTTATCATGGAAAATAATGAGTTTCAAATATTACATTGTAATGTCTTCTTCCATTTGGATTCTAAAATTAAAAGATGTGATTGACCTCAGCTAAAAATAAATGATCTACTGAGAAATCAGAATTTGTCCTGTCTACAGTAAACAAACAATTAAAAACAAAAACAAATACAAAACAACACATACACACAAACAACTAAGCAAAGTTCCCGACAAAATCCCATTGTTGCTCTCTGCAGTACTTCTGAAGCAGCGAAATTCCTGTAAAATACGAGTTAGCAATGTACCCTCCTCTGAAACTTGAAACTGTATGCTAGTAACTCCTGGAAGAATGTTCAACTGTACTTACCGAATTCAATACCTTGAGCTTCTCTCTAACGTCCAGCTCTGATAACTCACTGGTAACCTTTATTGAAGAACCTTAGCAAGGTAAGCATATAAGATGTAGTTTAGTCTGCACCAAAGTGTTTTTACGGATCTGGGGAGAGTGCTATCTCATCATCTTTCACAACAAAGCTCTGATCTTTGAATGCTCAACTGCTTTCAACAAAATGTTCAACAAAATCTAAGAGGAAGAAGTAGTAATTTATGCAGGATGAACAAAAATGAATATACAGTGAGAGACTTCCAGCCTTTTCTTAGGGAAACACATAATGCATCTTCAAAAACTATATTATCTGTTTCCAAACTGTGAACAATTAATTGCTGCATTCTTCACAGTAGAGGTTTGTTGCTTGTTTGTTGTTGTTTTATTTTTTTCCCTCTACTATTTTTCCTTTGCATATGTATAAATGTTATCACATTATTAAGTGTGTTGAGAGCACTTATCTGCATTGAGCAAAGGTATTGAATTTTTCCAAGTTGTAATGATAAGCTAAAAGTAAGCCCTGCAAGGTAAAATCTATTTAAAATTTGGGAAAATGCGTCCCTCAAGCAACCAAACACACCATCAAAGTGAGAGCTACCAATTAACTTCCACATTTTTCACAAAGGGCATTAAATTTCAGGGTAGAAATAAAACCAAATGATGTTTGCCTGCTCTCTGTGGACAATAGATCACACAAGATGAGCTTTAGATGTGGTGTTTTTCACCCTGTTTTCAACATTCAACTGTGCTGGAAAATATTTGTTTCTCTGTTTAAGAACACTTCCTCTCCCCCCACCCCCCCCATGTAAAGTCATATCACTAGGTATGTGTAAAAAAGAAAGTATAACTCAAACACAATAAATTAAAATATGAGCTCCTAGGCAGCCTGAGACACTATGAGGCAGACCCAGTTTTGACACCCTTGTTCACAACATGTAAGCAATATTGCTATATCCATCACCCTTAAAAACAAAACCCAAATAAAATGATAAAATGCTGTATAAAAAGAGCCCCAGCCTGTCATCTAGGCATTGAAGGGGCATACTCTGAAGAGGCATGACACTTTAAGACATGAGTGTCAAAGGTGCTTTGTCAGTAGCCAGAGCATTCTATGGACCAGCTGTTCAGAGATTCAGAGATGTGCCTAGGCTCTTCCTGCTTGAACCACCTAAGAAAGAATAACATCCTGATCCAAACAAGGAATAGCCTAATTCCCCATTCCATATCCACAGAAAATATTTTATCGCATGGGAAAAGAAGTGCACTGCTTTGGTTAGACTGAGCTACAGGCATTCAGTTTATGTCCAGAAAAGAGAATTTTCCATATAATGTTTGAAGCACTTCAGATGCTGCTGCCATGGAAAGGAAGTTCCTATGAGATGATATGGGTGAAATTTCCCCTCTCAGAGAAAGGAACGTGGAAGATAGCAGACAATTGGAAATAAAAAATATATATATTTTGTATTGGTAGAGTTTGCAGATAGATAGTGTAATAAAGGAGAGAAACAAGACAATGGAGTGCTTGAAAATAGTCCTAATGAAATTATACTTTGGTTTTCTAGGCTACTTTTAGTGACAGAACACTTGCAGTGCATAGAGTGATTAATTTCCACCATACCTGCCCTAATAAACTATGGACTTGATATGGAAGTTTTATATATGAGTTCACATGAAAGCCATACTCCCAATGTTCTGACTTCTAGCACAACTGAATGTAGAAAGTTTCTTTTAACTGTGCACATCCTCCAAGAAAAAGCATACAATACATATATCATATAAGCATAGAGACGTATAAACATTTGAGTTGGAAGGGACCTTTAAAGGTTGTCCAGTCCAACTCCCCTGGCAATGAGCAGGGACACCTACAGCCTTATCAGTGCTCAGAGCCCTGTCCAGCCTGACCTGGAGGATCTGCAAAGATGGGGTATCTACCACCTGTCTGGGCAATGGGTTTCAATGCTTTACCACCCTTACTGTTAAAAATTTATTCCTTAAATCCAGTCTAAATCTCCCCTCTTTTAGTTTGAAAAAATTTCCGCTTGCCTATCGCAACTGATCTTTCTTAAGAGTCTGCCTCCCTCTTTCTTATAGCCCCCACTTACATATTGAAAGGCCACTATCAAGCCTATTTCATGCCCTTATCTTTCCGTGGAAAACGATACTTAGCACGACTGTAATGGCTGCACTGGAGCTGTGGTCCTGCAATGCTGCACATCAGCCACAGCATGGCAGAACTAAGCATATCTCTGTCACAATGCAGCATGTCCCATCACCCAGTCCTCCAGCAGTTAGAAACAATGCAACAGTTGATATGTTTTTGTTGTAAAGCATTTTGAAAGGGTTTTCCACAGCACAACATATGAAATATAGATAGATGTCATCGTAAAGTTCTTCCACTTAAACAAGATTGACATGGATAAGAAAAAAGTGTGTAGAAAACACAAAAGATAAAATAATATATACTGCACCAAAACTGAAAATAGTGACAAAATCTTGACTGACATCCGAAATATTAAAATTTCACCATGAGATGAATAAAATTCTAAGATTTGTAATTTGAGACTACCAAATTAAAGTTCTCATCCTGACATACGTTTAAGCATAACTTCAGATGCTTTGTTTTGTTTTTTTTTGTTTGTTTTTTGTTTCTTTATTTGTTTTCTTGGTCTTTTTTTGTTTGTTGGTTGGTTGGTTTCTTTAGTTTTCCATTACTGGTATTATAAACAGTAAATAAAAAATGGAGGAATTACAAAGAACTATTAGAATATTTTAGGTAGTTCTTGTATTTTACCTCACAGAAAAAAATGTTTCACATTTTAGAAAAACATATAGTGCTCCCTGGTGAATGCTAGGCAGTATTATGTCCTCAGAGAATGCTGCGTCTCAAATCCAGATATAAAGTTGTTAATGTGTTACCAGATATAAGCCGCTGTTCTGTATGGAGTAAATTTCTCTGGGTTTATAAATATATAAACTTAGTCCAATTCTACAGAATCTTTTTCTTTGAAGTGGGTGGATAAGTTCTGTATGTCAGGCTATAATTTCAGTGAAATACCTGTTTTATTAATTGCAAATGCTCTTGATTTCACCGGAATATTGTCTCCTTTTTTCTAGATGTGATTATCAGAAGACACTGTAAGGAGCCTCCATTATAGCTTGACTGTATTCTTATATCTTATAAAGAGGTTTTGCCAAACTGAACACATCTGATTTTTCAAAATATTTCATTTTACTGTCTAAAAAAATCCAATCAGATTCAATTCTATAGAATGAGATTTTGATTTTCTGTTAGTGTCATGTATATCTGTATAAAAACTAGCAACACTGCAACATGAATTTGAGTTTTTTCAGGGTACCTCTGTTCTACATAATACCAACAGTAATGGAGCATCATGCACACACATATATATTAAAGCTGAAGAAAGAAAAGTGTGTTGGAAATATCATAGGGATGTTCAGTTCTGGCTCTTGGTCATGTGATAGACTTTATGGCCTCTGAAGTGCATCTGAATTGCTTGTGATTTGGAAGAAACCCTAGATCACCCTTATTTTACAGATGCATGGCAGAGCCACAGTCTTTTTCTTATCTGGGATGCATCTCATGTTACTGCCTCCTGTTTCAGAGGAAATCTGAACACTTGTGCTGTTTTTTCAAAGAAATATCTTACAAACCTAATTATGAGATCAATGAAGATAAATTTTTGGAATGTAGCTACATAAATACTCAAAGAGGTATATAGGCAAGCATGTAAACCTGGCATATCTGCCTGTTTTCTCCTTAAAGAAGAAAGTATTCAAGAGAATATTTGGGTAAATGGTTCATTTGGAGGCTGTGTTTCAGCCTCCACAGGGATGAGATTACTGCAGACTTCCATTTACTTCTATTTGGAAAATCATCAGGAAAAAACCTTCAAGATTGCAGCAAGGGCCTGGTTCCAGCATCACCTGAGGAGTTTCCAGAAGTTGCATTAGTGGCCTGATTTCACTGTAGGATCAGACATTTTCTGTTAGAAAACTCAGCTGCATTCCATTACAGTTTTTTAAATCCATGTAACAATCATCTTATCTGTTACAATGTAATTTTGGAGATTTTTTATTGTAGATGCTTATGTAATTAATTATAAATAAATTAATTTCGGGATTTAATGGGATAGCCACTGAAATGTTAGATTTTTTCATACACATAAAACAAAATGCATGGGCTAAAAGTGTTAAATCCTTAATAAAAATACAAGAATGAAGAAATACCTCATGAAAGAGAGGAGAGAGCATTTTGTGAGTAAGCACTCCATGACTTTAAAACTTGAAATCCTTATCAATAAATCTTAAGTCTCAGCATGTAGTACTAAGCAAAAGCAGAATGGTTTTTAAGATTGCGCTCGTAACAATTTCTCCAAAGGATTATTGTATGATTGATGATTTTTGATCAGATCATTATGTGTGTGTAAAATCCTAGTTACCTTGGTTGTACACAAAGTTCACAGCATCTGCTTATGTAGTCTGAAATGAAGCATACTGTTTTTGTAACATGGTTTAAAGGGAGGCTACTCCCATTTACCAGTTCAGGATTTAACTTACTGCACTTTAAAAGGGGAAGTTAGCGGTTTCAATATGTGTTCTGCTTGAGAAGTTTGTTTGAGTGAATAACTGTCTGAAGAGAAAACAAAAGGACAAAGCAATGACCATCCATAAAAAATGTGCGTCCTTTGTTTAGACTTACTTATTTAAAAATCATTACCTTTCCTTCACATATAAGTAAAAACTTATGAATTGTCATGTTGAAGCATAAAAATGAACTGTCCACTAATTCCCATTCTCACTCATTTGTGAAAGGTAAAAATGTGTTTGTGGACAAATTCCATTCAAATTTCTTTATAACACTTAGATAGCTATAGCTGTATTTAGTTCCTGAATATGAAACCTGATATAGACCCTATAGTTTTCCTTCACATGACTGGTGATTTCTAAACTGGTAAATATATGTGAAAATTAGAAAAAAATAATTTTTGATCAGCCTGTTTTGTAGGCAAGAATATATAATATCGGTGTCTGGTAATAGTGCAAGTTTTTTCTTCTGTTTTTCTGAGGCATTCATGAATAAGTCTCCCCTTCAAGGAACTCAGAACTTCATCACATAATACTTACTATTTTTAGAGTCTTACTTCTTTATGTTTCTCCTGGAGATCTTGTACATGATAGCCCGGATCTACTTGAGAAACAAGTTTAAGTCAATTTCCATTGCATTTTGAGGTCACACCACCCAGATTTAAATTACATCATACAGACAGATGACCAGTGGTCAAGGTGTGTTGAATACTCTGCTACCAAATCCAGGAAGTTCAATTAGGAACTCCAAATATGTCTGGAAAATAAAAGAATGTGCTCAGGTGAATATTATCTCAGGAGAAGATGGTTGCTATGTTGTGGGAGACTCCTCCTAATCCTTGATGTCATATACTGACAGAAACAAGAATCACTGTAACAACACTGGTGAAATTAAAAGTAACACTGTGTACAGATACAAACAGACACTCTTCTATTCTCTAAGGTGTCCAGACCTGTACCAGGTGTCATGCCTGAAGTTGTACTAGAGTATCTTTTTTTTTTCTCTGAGTTTAGGAATTTTGCCTCTTAGTGGTATTTTAATGTCATTATTAATTTGGATATGCACAAATGTTTGTATGAATTGTGTTATTATGTGAGACTTATGCTTCCAGATATGACTGGACATCAAATGTTACTATTATTAGTAACGTTTGATTAATCTGGAATGTAAAAATTAGAAGATTATATCCCCTGGCCCTTAACAGCTGACACTTCTTTTTTAATTGGTTACAATATGAAACGAGAAGCATAGATATTATTCTGTTTATAGGAAACACATTTGGACCAATGTTAGCAAGCTAACATTTATTTGCACTAAATATGGAAATAATCAAGCCTAGGTCCATAAATTGTATTCTTACATATCAAATAAGAAAGTGTTAGGAATCTAAGACAATTGTTAGACTAAAAACCGCAAAGATTAAAACACAAGACAAACTTAGATGTTTGAAAATTCACTGATGAAACTATGCCAAATAAAAGCAGGAAACACGTGATTGTATAGCTTAAAAATGAATTGAATAAATAACCTCAAATAAATAAATAAATAAATAAAAACATGAGAAGAAAGGAGGTCATACAAGCAGGAGGCTTAGAGAGGAAGATTGTAGAGAGGAAGATATGTAGAGAGGAAAATTGATGTTTCCCAAAGACAAGTTCTGGTAGACTTGTAAAAATATTAAAAGAAATGACAAAGGTCTCCTTGCACAATAAAATGAGTAATAAAATGTGGAAAGAAATAGAGTGAATAGGGAAGAAAATTAACAGTGTTGAATGTTTGCAAGTGTGAGAGGAATGGATAATTTCTAACCCACATTTCTGAAAGGGCTGGGACATGAAATTACAGGCCTGGGAGCAAGTATTTTGAATAAATCTAGCAAGATAAATCTAACACCTTATTTGAGAACAGCAAATTAACACCTATATTTAGGTGGGAGGAGAGAGAAGTGATCTAAGATACTGCAAGCTTGTTAATCTAATATTCATCATACAGAAGGCTTTAGGCTTATTTCTTAAAAAAAAAAATAAATGCAGAAAGGAAGATCAGTAGAATACAAAATTATGTGCAAAGCCAGAAATGCAGTACTTGCTCTTGAAAGACATTTGATAGTCAAATAAAAAGATGGTAGCTCTAACATACATGGATTTCTGCAAAATATTTGACGCAGTGCCAAAAAGAAAGTACTGAATTACATTAGAAACTGAAAGATGATCGAAAAGTAAAAGGTGGATGTTTGAACTGCAATACACTGGGAAAATATTGAATGTAAATTATTTATTGGTAGATGTCCCAAGTCCAAATCCCTGTATCCCACAAAAGTAATGGTGTAATAGGAATGGAGACCACCTCTATTATAAAAAGAGTTATTCAGATCAAATGCAGAGAAGGGTATTCTGGAATCACTAGGAAATTAAAAACTTCTCTTATGAAGAAAGTCTAAAATAATTCGGTTTTTTAGCCTTGCAAAATGAAGGTTAAGTAGGGATTATGCTAGCCTTCTGTAAATATAACAGTGATGATAAACATCCAAGAGGGGAAAGGCTATTTGGTACAAAAATAAATGAAAATAAACTGGAACTGAATAAAACTGATAATGGAAATTAAAATAAGGTTTCTGGGAACCAGGAGTCTGGAAAAGTGTCCAATACAAATTGGGCAAAAAGCTTAATTAATTTTAAAGTTTGATTCATTTACGAAATAGGATGTGTAAAGTAATTGCCTGTAAAAGCAGACTCTGAATGCATTAATCTATAACATCCCTTGTGGTACTATTTTCCTATTTGTGGTGCAGATGAAGTGGAGTTTATGACATATGATAATAATCTATTTGCATATTTAATAGGAACAATCATGGCTGTATGGCCACGTATCTGATATCCTTTCCTGCAGTACATTGAAATAATTGGACAAAAAAATTAAAAGTAGCCTGGTCTGCTGAGTGCACACAATTTGTCATTTAGTTGGTGGTTTCTGCTTATTCATTATCATCATCCAGCATTCTCTATCACAGAGATATTTCTATGGACAAATGAGTTAAAGCAAGAATGACAATATGCAAAAGAGATCAGAAAATAGCGGGCCTTTTTCCTCCTCTCTTTTATTGTTTGGTTAAGGAGCGTGTCACTGTGATCAGCACTCTTGATAAAGTATGTAAATGTTTAGAGCCTGCTACTCCTAGGCTGTTACTTGTGTAGTCTTATCACAACAGCAATCTGATAGAAAGTGATAGGGATCAGTTCCCAGGAGGAGAAAGCTTAGAATGACTTTTTGGTTCAAATAGCACCATGACATTGTTAGTTCTGGCTTGATAACTCTGATGTGGTTTTTGCCTTCAGGTTGCTAAGGTATCTTCAACCTTGATGACTTTTGTTCTGTTCTTTGATAATTCTAAAGATTTCAAGCTGTGCTTGTGATTAGTCTTTAAACAATTTTGTAACCCAACATATCCTCAAGATTACTGTAATGAGAAGTTACTACCCATATTTTCAAGTTGTTACTTAAAAAGTGAAACAAGAATGTCACAGGGAAAAAAAATATATATATTTCTAAATTCAAGCAGTTTGAATCAAAGCAATATAAAATCAGTTTGTTGTTCATTAACAGATCGTAGTTAACTAAAACTCAGTGAAATATGCATTCAGGATGAGTATCAACAATACAGTAAATAAAATTCAGCATTAGACTGCCAAAATCCTCAAAATGCAATTACTTATATCTACACACTCTTCTATAACTAAGATAAAAAAATTCTAATCACACTCAAACTTACAAAGACTCCCGATAACGCATTCACAACCCTTTACAAATAGTATGAATTTTAGCCATACACACTATATCCAGGGTTTGCAGTCTTTACTTGAACATCCTTTCCAGGAAGGCCCATGCTGCTCCCTGAAACTCCTCCATACACATCGTGGAGAAATTCCAACAGGTCACACATGCGCACCTTGGGGTTTGTGCTGCCCACGGGTGCACCCTGTTGTCAGATGCTGATTCCTCATGGCATGCTAGGGAAGGATGCTAAACCTGGCCATGTGTGGCTGGAGGTGCCACGGGAAGACTTCTGGCAGCAACAAACCAGGTTTTGACTGCTTTTCTATTTCTGTCTCTAAGAATAGACAGAATATTCATGGTTTGCCCCACTGCTGTTCAAAGTTCATATTATTTAATAGATTATTCAAGACAATTCTCTTATTTCAAAAGTCTTTATAATTAAGCTGCATAATGATGATCATCTTTCTTTTTACCACTACTAGTCTGGGGCAAGTGCTATTCATTCAGCATTGAGTGTTTCAGCTACAGACACTGTTGCATTCATATTCCTTCCTTAAGAATGCTTATTAACCAGGCCATGTTTCCTTGGAGGGGCCAAACAAGCTTCCCCAGAGATTGTAATTGCAATGCTGAACTATAAAACCCACCGTAATGAGTATCTGTCATAAGAAAACAGACAGAATTTTGTAATAGAGTTGACTACAAACCAAGAATATTAGGTTTACCATGCTATTCTGAATTCTAGAAATGTGTGTCACAAACAATCAGACAAAATATTATGGCTGAAACAGATCTGCTTCAATAAAAGTCTGAATAACAAATGATCTGTTAGACGAGTATTGGAGTTCAAAATGTAGGAAGGCACAGTGCTATTTTTTTCCTGTCTTGTAGTTTCCACTTGAAATTTTTTGACAGGAGAATTGACCAATCTCTCAGTCAATAAGTCAAAAATGACTTATGTTTTCTGCTGAGAAGTCTGAAAAAGTAGGTTCTTAAAACTAGATCCCTTTCATAAATCAGGTTAAGCATATGGAATCTGATCTGCACTTCCCAAATCTTTGTATTCTCATCCACAAAACAAAGCAAAACAGTAATGGAGAATCATAGAAAACTGTAGTAGAGTTTATAACCTTTTTTTTTCTAGAATTGAAAAAAAAAATTTGTTCTTTCAGAATGGGACCTGAAGGGTGATACTGAAGGATCATTTAACAAGATATGTAAGTTTATAAAGTCATCACCTTACTTTTTATCGTCTTGAGATTTGAATCATTATCATCTTGAGTCTGTTGGACTACAGAAGATACCCATTCTGAATGTGGATAAGTACTTTCTTCTTTCTCAGTCCCTGAATCTGTAACAGAGAATAACCCCCTCCTCCTCTTCCTCACTTCCTCCACATTTAATAACAACAGCTAATTGCTCCCCTAAAGAATCTTCTCTTCTACTACTATTAAGGAGGAGAAAGATTGAGCTAGCATTTTATAAGGAGCTCCTTGTTTTCCTTAGGCTTTGTGAGTCATCTCTACATCTGCACACTCTTCCTTCTGACAGAACTGATAATATTCACCTGATTTAGCTCCTGGGAAGAGCCAGAAAAATAACTTTTCTCTTCTGCGATGAGTGCAAAGAATCCTGTGCCCTATTCCTAACCTGTTCCTTCCATATTTATGAGGCAGCTCCTTTTCTATGACAGATAATTTCTTATTACTACAATAAGATTTTTACTTATTTCATGTACAGGACTGGTCCTGTAATGCTATATCAAGTTCTGTAATCTGTTTTCATTTGTAACCCTCACTGAGTGAAATGTTGAGAAAGTCATTATTTATTCCTACTCATGGCATTTACATAAAGTCATTCAAGTCCGAATTGAAACCTGGAAGCTACCTACCTGTCAAGTGATGTCCTTCCTGTACTGATCCCATAATCTGTGGTTAGATTTTAAGATCTCAGAAACTGGGATCTGGTGTGAAAACAAAGAGCAAGCTCCTCATAAGTCAGCAGTGAACTCACTGCTGGTATATGGCTCAAGATTTCTCAGAAGCGCTGTTTCCAGGATGACAATTTGTTGAAATTTGTCTTGAATGAGTTGCAGTTCTTGGCACTTTCTTCTTAATCAGTTGAAGAAAGTGCTGCTAAGTGAGAGGCGCTGGAGTAGAAAGCTTTGTCTCTAATAACACCTTATTTAAAAAGAGAATCACACTTCAGATTGGAGCCCCAGTGCAGTTGTTTTATCAGTCTTTTCCCATTTCTTATGTTTGGTATTCTCTTTGAACTGACAATTAACTGGAGAGTGAAGATTTCAATTAAAAATCAATTTTGAAAATCAACTTAATTAAGCTGTCTGACAATAAACTTACATTGAAAAGTGAATTAAGACCACGTGCACTGGGCCTTGCGAGCTTCACCATCTTCATAGCCCTCCTTAGGATGCACTGTAACAGTTTTATGTCCTTCTTATATTATGACTCCCAAAACTGCATGCAGCACTGGAGGTGAGGCTGCACCAGTACAGAACAAAGCAGGAAATTTTAGTTCTCTTGAACTCAGACTAATGAGTAATCTTTTTTCAGAAGTTCAGATTAGAAGCACCCAGTCATACTTCCAACAGTGAGCAGATATCAAGAAGAGGGTTGACACAGTAAGGACTTCTGTAAGCAACAACATTCCCATATGAGCCTAATATTGATTAAAGTTAGATGAAGACAATGTATGCTTCATTCTTACACATCTACAGTGTACTGTAAGAAGTTGATGACATTATTTCATCTTTTTTTCCCATATATAAATAATAAATTAAATATTGTTTAAGAAAACAAAATAACAAAGTGGAGATTTTTTTTTTTTTCTTTTTTTCCTGAAACAGTCTTTTAAATTCTCTTCTATGGTTATTTTTCATATGTATTAAAGAACGAAGTCTGTCTGCATTGGTTACAAAATTCCTTTGGGCTGCCCAGCTGTAAATTGGTAATCTAGAGAAACAGAATATTTAATTTTAAAAATAAATGTAAAATGAATGGATGAGGTACATAGATTTCTGGTGATGATGAAAAATCTCTCCTGTGACATTTGCATAGAAATGGCCTGAATATAGATATATTTGGGAACATAACCCATACTGTTCAACATGGGATGTTTTATTAATCATAGTTCTTAAAGACAGTGAACATGGGAGGGGATAGATCAGGAAATAAATAAAACATACAACAGAAATGGCTCTGAGATGAGTGGCTCTTCTCTTTATAAATATTACAAGCTTCCCACAATCCCTCAGGAAAGAACATGGTATTCAACACATTTAATGATGAGCAACAGCAAAAGAAGAGCATTTTAATTCAACATGGGAGGTAGTTCCAAGTCTATCCTGGCTATCCTGATAAATGTATTACAACCCTAATATTGTTATATGGAGAATTCTGGTATGTATTCATCCTTCATTACTGGAAACTGATTCATTCAGTAACAGCTTTGTATCATATTATCAGGGATGAAATTATATGACTTTGTGTGATTCATCAATATGAAATTAATAAGTGGCAGCAAAGAATTCTGTATCATACTGCTGCTTGATTCAATAATATCTGAGATAGCAACTTCTAGTCCTTGCTCAGTAAGAGGTCATTTCTGGGGAGCAGCAGGGAGGAATATATTTTTCATCTTGTATTCTTTAGAAAGCGTATATCCCTTTGATAAATAAACATTAACATATGAAAATGGTTTTCAATTAACAATCAAGAAAAATCCATGCTAAAATTTTCAAGAGCTTTGATGTGGTCACAGTCTTGCCTTACTGACAGTATAGGATGACTCACTGCCTAATTTAGGTGTTCTGAATCACACTGCTGGGGTCTTTAATACATATTTTAAGCATTATAATAGCATCTAAAATGTCTGGCTTAAATCCCTTCTCCAGAGAGTAATGTTAAGTGTTTGAGCATAAAAACACTGTTATCAGGTCAGGGCAAAAATCCATCTAGCTCCATCTCCAACACTGACCAAAGCAGATACATAGGGAGGCAGATAAAAGCAGATACATAGGGAGGCAGATAAAAGCAAGGTGGCATATGGTGATACCTGTCTTGAACACTCTTTTGCAGCAGTAACTTGTGTCTCAGGGACTTCTCAATGAAAGGTGATGCCTTTGTGCTTAACTGAATCCTGCCAATTTTGATTCATTTGTCTTATTGCTTTAGAAACCAGTTAAGCTTTAGGCATCCGCAATATCTTGTCTCACGTATGAGAAAGTACCTCAGTGGCTTCCTATTAATCTGTTACTTGAAAGTCTTATGCCATGGTCTTCATGTAGGTGAGATTATTTCTATTCAGTTCACCCACCCTACTTTACTACTGTTTTAAAGATAGCTGTGGCATGCTTCCCTCAGTGACTTCTCCAAGATGAAGAATGTTACTCTGTTTAGTTTTTTGTTATCTTTGGTCCTTCTTGTTGTCTGTTTCTGTCTTTCTCAATGCTACTACATTCTTTTGGAGGCAAGGAAACACCAAACTATATGAAAGACATCTGAGGTATTTAAACAGTGGCATAACGACATTTTCTATTTTCATTTTTATTCCTTTACAAATGGTTCTTAATTCTGCCTCCTTTTAGCATCTATTAAACACTGAGATAATAGTTTTATACCTTATACAACTTCAATATCTCTTTTCAAAACAGTAAAAGCTAGTTCAGAAATTGTCTCTGTGGAAGTAAGTGAGATCATTTTGAATGCATAAGGAAGATTTCTTTCCCACAACTCTGCTTGCTTGTCACATCATTTTTACTAGTGAAGCAGAGCATGGACAGAACTGCTTTTTGCAGCAGAAACAGCCCTACGTATTATAAGATAAATATCTTCCTTCAGTGCCAGGATTTGTTCCTTTGGAGCCTAAAGAGCCAGAGAGAAAGATCCAAAATGAACTTTGCACATCTGCAATAGAGTATGTCAAATGACTGAATGCCCCTTTGTGACAGAGTGATGGGAAAGGTAAACCAGGAGGAGTGGTTAAATCATGGAGATGGATATAGGGAAGGATCATCTTGCCATAGCTATTGTATCAAAGGAACAGGAAGGAGTCATTGGAGCAGAAGAGGCAGAAGTAGTCCATTTTAAGCGTGCTGAATTAAGTGGCAGAGCACAGAAAATGGGTTCTTACAGTCCCACTACCTTCTCAAAAAGCAAGTAAGTACCCATGGATAGACTGATCATGGATGCCTGTGATAACACCTTATGAAATGGGAGACATATTTCAAATGTGGAGTAAGATGTGGTATGATGAAACCACAGATCTCTTACCATCTTCATAGTGTTTTGTAATACTAATGGACTTCTTTGTATGTGTTGATCAGATATGAAATATATGCATCTTCAAACCCTGGGACAGGGTTTTTTTAACAGAAAATGAAAAATATTTGATGATGGCTCTTACCAGAATGACTTATCCACTGGAAAAACGGAGGCTGGTTCTACAGCAATGTTGCTGGGAAGCTTTATAATTTATCCGCTCATCAGGGTATTGAAGACTGTCGTTAATGGTGATCTTCCCAAGTCAATGTAGCTTCTTCTTTCATCTAGGATTCCACAACTGAAGAATTTTAGTACTGAGAAATGAAGTTGATAGAATCATAGAATCAGAGGAATCACCAAGGTTAGAAAGGAACTCCAAGATCATCCAGTTCAACTGTCCACTGACCACCAATATTTCCCCACTAATCCATGTCCATTAGCACAATATCTAGATGTTTCTCGAACACTTCCAGTGATGGTGACTCAACCAAATCCCCAAGTAGCCCATTCCAGCACCTGACTGCTGTCTCAATCACAGAAGGAGATTAGTTTGGTCAAGGAAGAAATTTTTCCTAATGTCCAAACTGAATCTCCCCTGACACATCCTGTGGCCATTACCTCTTGTCCTATCACTGCTAATGTGGGAGACCAAAACCCACCTAGCCACAACCTCCTTTCAAAGAGTTGCAGAGAGAGTTAAGGTCACCTCTGAGCTTCCTCTTCTCCAGTCGGAACAAAATCAGAGCTCTCGGCCACTCCTCGTAAGACTTGTGCTCCAGACCCTTCTCTTGACATGCTCCAGGGCCTTGACAGCTTTCTTATAGTGAGGGGCCCAAAGCTGAATGCAATTCTCAAGGTGCACCCTCACCAGTGATGTATACAGAAGGACAACCACTTCCCTGCTCCTGCTGTCAGCATTATTCCTTATACAAACCTGGATACCATTGGCCTTCTTGGCTATCTGGGCACACTGTTGGCTCATGTTCAGCTGAGCATCAACCAACATGTCCAGGTCTGTATCTTCCGCCCAGCCTTCTAGCCACTTTGCCCCAAGCCTGTAGCACTGTATGGGGTTGTTATGGCCCAAGTACAGGACCCAGCACTTGGTCTTGTTGAACTTCATCCCATTGGCCTCAGCCCAGCTATCCAGCCTATCCAGATCCCTCGGTAGGGCCTTGCTACGCCCAGAGAGATTGACACTTCCTCCTATCTTGGTGTCATCTTCAAACTCACAGAAGGTACACTAAGTGTTCTCATCCAGGTCATCAATAAAGATATTGAACAAGATAGGCCCCAGCCTCAACCCCTGATGGACACCAGTCATGACTGGTTACCAGCTGGATTTAAATCCTTTCACCACGCTCTGGGCCCAGCCTTCCAGCTAGTTCTCTAACTAGCAAAAAGTGTACATGTCCAAATCCAGAGCTGCCAGCTTCTCTAGGAGAACACAGCGGAAGACAGGCTTTGCTGAAGTCTAGGTAGACTGCATCAACAGCCTTTTTTTCTATATTTCTCTCTGCAGGTACAGTTTCAAATTTTGTCAACTGAAAAAAAAAAAAAAAAAAAAAAAAGAGTATAAGCATATGCATTCAGCTCATATTGTGATGGATGAAAAGATCCAGTAGCTACGTGTTGGAGTTGCCCAAACATAGGCATTTAGTGCCATTTGAGATGCCTTGTTCAAAATACCATCACTGGGCTGACAGACATGTCAAGTATGTCTGGGAGATTGAGAATCATTTACAGAAGAAACTGGAAGCTATGTAATATACCCTATCGTGTTTAAAAAGTAAATCCTCACCCTGTTTAGGCTATTGAATCCCAACTTTAACCTATATAATCTGAGGAAATTTATTTATTAATGATTCAGCTTACTATAAACTAGGCATGATTCAAATGTTTGAAGAAATGTATTAAGTGACATCAGAGGTGTGTTTGACATACTGCTTGGACACGAATCACCATTCCTAAAGTCAAGGATCTAATATTGGTCATATGTGTTGAACTTACCAATTCTAGGTAGATACTTTGCCTATACCAGTTCTTCTCAAGTGGTATTTTTACCTGTGTTCAGGAAACAGATTTGCACCCCTAGTAGCCTGTCAGCAGAATCTCCCTCTAAAAAACAATGACTGTATTGACCATGTCTCTATTGATTATGTGGCAGCTGAGACACATAGCTCACCTCTGTGCACATCCCTTTAGACATCTGTATTTGATGTCTTCATTTTGAATTGAATCCATTCCCCTGGTCTGTCTTCCTGCATATCAGCTATTTTTCTTTACTATTTATGACCAGTGAATTGTTTTTTTTATAGTAGTGAAATTGTTATATACAGTGTCATTTCTCTACAGAGATCTGCATTCAAAGAAGGACCTTAGCTGAAAATTAGCAACATATGTAATGTGATTTTAGCCTTAAATTCAGTTCATGACATCAGATGCATCTCAGCTTTAGATCATTTTCAACAGCTAATTCTGTATTACTCTGCTTATATGATAAACATGGGACCGGTGAGCCTCCACTAAGGCTTGAGAAGGATGATGCACACATGAGCACACTGAGCAGACCACGTGCTGACCTTTGGGCAATTTGGTTTTGTGAGCTCTTGCGTAACTTTCTATAAAGCATAATGAACTGCTTTGTGAGTCAGATGCAGATTGTCATGGTTTTACGGTCATCAGTATTCCACATCATAACATCATGTAGTGCACTGGGAATTAAAGTGTTAATGCCCCAGTTCCACATACCAAAGAGAAGAAACTACATTCCCCAGAAGACTGTTTGCTGTGCTGATATCATTCCTGCACGGGGGGGAACACGTATAAGGTGTTGGCGGGTCATCTGATGCTCTTTTGCTTTCCTTTGGCTTTTCTCTTCGTTGCTCTTGTCCTTCATCTCTCCTCGCTGCTGCCCATCCCAACTGCATGTGCTACTTCAGTATTACTGTAAGGCCTACAGCTTTCATATACTCTCTCATTATATTTGATACATTAGCTTTGATTCTAATTATATTGTATTATAGTGTGTTATCTTGCATTCCGATACCATATTTAGTAAATTAGTTTGTTTCTCCTCAGATCATTGCTGCTGTGTTTTTTTTTTAATTATTTTGGGTCCCCTTTTTCCCTTTTCCAGAGGTGTGGATTTTGCGAAATCCCTCTGCCCCACTAGTCACAGAACCGGGCCAAACCAGCCCATAAACCACTGACAAAATTTAAACTGCTAGGGTTTTCCTGTCTGGCAAAACCTGGAATTATAGGGCATATCCCACAGCAGTGAATGATCTCAGCAGGCTTTATATGATGTTATTTCTGAAGATCCTTCAGCAGATCTGAGAGCTGGTATACCTCCAGGAGAGTTTCCTTCACAAATCAAGGGTCTGTCATGAGAAGTGATGCAGAATTTATATATTCCTGAATCTCACTAGCACTGGTTTAGCTATATTGCTTTTTCATCCATACTTTCAGATTCCTTTTATCTACCCCTCAAGTATTTTTTGGTTCTAATCTGCCCACAAAATAACAGGATGCTAAATGGACTCTTTAGGTCTGAGACAATTTCTTTTTCTTCCTCCTCTCCTGTTTATTATTTTCTCTAATATTTTCATTAGTCTAGTGAAAGGGTTTGTCTCATCCACACCAATATTTTATTTTATTTTATTTATTATTTTATTTTATTTTATTTATTTTTTATTTTATTTTATTTTATTTTATTTTTTTAAATCAGATTGTGAATTAGGTAGAGGAGTAGGGATATTTTTCAGGAAATTACCTTCTATTTCAGACAGAGGGAGTTGACTCCCACATTTACTATGGATTAAAATTCATGCTGTCTGAAAAGGCAATTTTCTTTTCTAGTCTTGAAACTCTTCCTGGTAACAGCAAACATATTCCGGTGTACACTGAAATCAAACCAAACATTCAATTTTCTCCAGGTTATTTGTTTGGAAAGAGAGCCTTCCTAAATTTTGTTGAGGACAGAAAAGACTTTTTTCTTCCCAAATTTCCAGCAGATGTTCTAATTTTCTACAGGGTTTCCACTAATAGAGATTTTCTTGTAGGTAGGTATTTTCATCTAGAATAACTTTTGTATTAGTCTAGATTTGAGGGGAAGAGGAACAAAAAAAGAAAAAGAAACAATGAAAAAGAAGTTGTCTCCTGTTGTCTGCTGTATTTGCACAGCACCTAGGACCACAAGACCCCAGAAAAAACACAGATTTAAAAATATGAGTATCTCCTCAAGAGCTTGTGAGCAGCTCATCTCACTGCTGAGGGGCAGGAGACACATGATACAAATTCTTTTCCAGTGTAACATCTAAAGTTTGGGGCAGATGTTATCTCATGGATGGAGCAAGTGCCCTGTCTCCAACTCAGTTGAGTTCATGGCTTGCTGATACTGCCTTATCATCATAGAGAGTCACGCTGCAGAATTCAGGTACAGTGCTATCATCTAGTTTTACATCACAGTTGAACAGTTTGGGGAGGCATCACTGTAGCTTGAAGGAATTCCTAGATACTATCACTAGTATCCTAATGATAAAAATAAATAAATCAATAAATAAATAGGGAGAAATATCTATATGATTTAGCAAGGGATCCAGAAGATCAGTCTTCAACAAGAAAATCCTGTTCCATATGTAGCAATCAGGGAACCTCTTTGCACCAATTTTCTTTATTTTAATCTTGTCAATACTTGGCAGTTACTAAAAGACTTGGCAGAGAGAAAGGGGAGGAACATAGAGAAGGATATGGAGGAATAGCGGCATAGAAATGTACAACACAAAAAGCAAGGTTGCACTGAAGGTAATGTAGGTAATGTCTCTCTCTTTTTTCTTTTTTTTCTCCATGGCAACTACAACAGCTACAAAGAACACAATAGCATTATTTAATAGACCAAATTCTCAGCTACAAAATGCTGTTTTTCATTATAGTCACCACCATTAGCTAATTTGCACAAATGAGCTGATCAAGACACTTCATTTTGTGGTAGGACAGCTGTGTGTGGCTGTCTGGAATGCAGATTGTCTTTTATGTTGTTATCACCACTGCTGATATGCAGCACCCATTGCCTTGCTGTGCTCACATCACATTAATTTCAGAGCAGCCCTTATAGTAATTCTTCATTTGGTGTTTTCTAAGGCTTGTACAACTGTGAAGTCTCAGGACAGTGCTCCTGGGCTTTAAAAATTATATGAGTAGATCCTTCATATCTGTTCATTTGCCTGGATTTCTGTTGCCCTCAAAAACTATGAAAGGAAATGTTTCAAAAAAACATCATTTTGAGTGGTGTTCCAAGGTGTCTGATGCTCCCCAAAATGGGGATGCATGATTAATTTTTATTGCTAAGAAAATTTATCATTTTAATTTTCTTTCATCTTCTGGAAAGTAAGTAAAAATGGAACTGTTGGGATAACGCCTCAATAGAGAAAAATCCATTATATTTAAAAGGAGACATTGAAAGATCAAAGAAGGAGCTAAAAGTGTCCTTCAGTACTTCAAAAGATGGCTCACTTAGAGAGTATTGATCATCCCACGATAGAAGAGGAAAAAAAATGGACAGTTTTTACTTAAGGAATTGGGGAAACTGATGTAGAGGTGGGAAAGCAGCAAGCCTTTTAGGTTTGCGTGCTTGTAAATGTTACAATTATTTGCAGCCATTTAGAATGATGTGTAACTTGGATATGACATCACCACTGATGTTTTCAATTGCAGTCCACTTTATTCAGTGTTGAAGGTTTTATTTCTACTAGTGCTGTTAAACAGGGATTTCCTTTGTTTCCTGATAATTTAAGGTACAGTATGCTGCATTTCATGTCTCATTTTGTAACAAATTTAAAGAGAATAACTTTCTGCTTTTGAACATGAAGGAGATAACAAGGTCTGTAAGGTAAAATCATGTTAGTGATTGTAAGAAGCTGCAGAGTCGTTATATACACTTGTTATACATATGTACAGAAACACATAGAATAAGTATCAGTTGTATATTGCTTTTAATACTCTTTTTAATATATAATGACATGTAATGTAAAGTCATTTGCCCTGAATTAAAAATAAAGAAAGAGGAAAGAGGAAAAAGAGGAAAGAGGAAAAAGAAAGGGGAAGGGGAAGGGAGAAGGGAAGAGGGAGGGGAAGGGGAAGGGCCTCCTTTCCTTTCCATCTGAATTAAAACAAAGTTACAACTTGTCTCCTACTGCCTGGCATGTCTCAATGCAGTTTTAAACCTTATCTGTAATTATAATGGATTAATAACAGCTTTCTGGTCTATTGAAACTTCATGGAGACCAAATGGTGGATATGAGAACAGTGAGACAGTGGGTGCAGGGAAACAGTTCATTTAATCAGTGGAAACAGTGTTATGAAACACAAGCTGCATTGTGGATGGCCATGCACGGCTGCCGCACAATGTAATTAAGCGTGCTGCCCTCAGCTCATCTGTGTGAATTTGATAATAGTGGTGTCTACATTGAAAAAAAAAAAAAAATAGCTGAGAATTCGCTCTATCAAATAGTGTTATTGTGCTTTTTGTATCTGTTGTATTTTCCATGGAAATAAGTAGGAGGCATTACTTTCATAGCAACTTAAAATGCATAGTCAAGAACCCCTTTGGAAAAAAAAAAAAAAAAAAAAAGAAAGAAAAGAAAAGAAAAAGAAGGAAAAAAGAAAAAAAGAAAGGATCTTTAATATAGTCTAATTTACACAAATATTTGATAAAATACAAACTGAACCTGTGAACTATCAGGGCAGCTACTTGCTTTAGACATTCCATGTACGTAGCTTGAATATTTAAAATGACAAGTGCTTATAATGACTGGCATTTCAAAATAATAATAATAATAATAATTAAAAAAAAATTCTTCCAACACAGTTTTATTAAGAAAATAACCCGTGGCAAGTGTTGAGCTACTTTTTAACATTTCCCAAAATAATGTCATTAAAGCAGTGTTTAATTTAAAAAAACATTTTGTGTATGACGATAAAGCATTATATTCAATACTGAATTTAAATGATTTTATTTTATTTTATTTTATTTTGTTTTATTTTTTAGTGTAAAGAGAGTTCTAGTCAGCGTGCTACTACTCTACTGTGTTCTCAGTGCAGAAGATTTTTTTTTTCACTGTCAGAGACTGATTTTTTTTAAGTGAAGCGTTTGGATTATCTAGCCGAGAAAATGTGAGATAGATATGTTAAGCATTCACAAATATAGACTTCTGCTATTCAAATTCCTTAAATTTCAATCTGATATTAAGCACAAACAGATCTAAAGATCTGCAGTTGAAGAAAGAGACCTCTTGTATTTAGGACAGTGTGCTCAGTATCTCTCAGGTCTATATAATGATAATTCTGCTTGTCATTGTTGCTGTTATTTATTGTTTTATTGCATTTCACACACTCTCATGAGTATATTCTGACAGTTATGTACTGCTGGAAGACAGACTACTTTCAGAAAGGCTTGTATTCTAAATAGTACAACAAAAGAAATCAACATACAGGCAGGGAATACGAGCAGAAAAATAGCATACAGAAAACTAAATTTGTAGGCTCAGTTTTATGTCACTCACATGAGAGGGAAAACCTGAGTTCTGACCTCTGTTTTCCAGATTTTTTTCTGTATTTACAAAAGGCAGTCATTGGCTGAAGTCTATAAACATGCTGGGGAATAAATGAGCTTTCTCCATTTTTGCAGGTGAACATTCAGTCGATGAAAGTCCTAACCCACAGCACTGCTTTCATTTACTCCCTTCACTTCAGCCTAAAGTGTTACATCCCATTCTTCCCCTCAGTTTTCTGCACATGAACATACTTTAGCTTTTATTTTTTCCTGGTTGTTTTGTTTGTTTGTTTGTCTGTTTGTTTTTCCCAGTCTCTTCCTGACAGACAGAAGAAAAGGGAGAGACACATTCCAATATAGAGAATAACCACACCAAAAAATGAGGGTGAATGCCTGGCACCCAGCAGACGCCTAGGGGAAAATTTGGTCTGCTCTTTCCCTCTGCCTGTACAGTTGCATAAATTGCAATTGAATTCAAAAGTAGACATCTATCAGCATATTTCTGTTGAAAAGCTCTGATGGGATCACACACAATACCTTTCTCTTAATAATACATTCCTACCCCACAAAGCCTGTCAGTCTTCTCTGGAGATAGGCAGTTCACCAGATTTACTTCCAGTTATATTTTTTACATTCCCCATCTCATTAGAATAACAAGGAAATGTATTGTCGTGATTCGCAGTTTCTCAATGATCTATACAAAATGAAAGATATTTAACTTTAGCTTTCTTCATCCTCAATTGCCCAGTTTGAAATCTGTGATACCAAACCTTATCTGTTCATCCTATGCTAGAGTTCATTCTCTTGTTTCTTATGTCCCAGCCACCATTCACAGCTCCAGCTGTTCTGCTTTACCTAAGGTGATGTTATGTACTGAGGGCAAACTTTACATATGCTCTTGTCATTATCTGTCTGCTAGGTCAGAAAAACTTGAGCTGCAGCTCGTCTGTATTAGATACATAGAAGGTATTAGTACCAGGTCTAGAAGCAATGCTGTAATTTCAAGCAGGAGGTCATTTTTCTCTGTATGCAAAACCTCAGCAACTACAAATTCTTGCCTTTTTGGTCATTGACAACAAAGGAGATTTTGAAAATTTCTTATAGAATCATGGAATAATTAAGGTTGGAAGAGACCTCTAAGGTCATCTAGTCTAACTGCCCACTTCCTACCACCGATATTGCCCACAATATTTCCTACTAGGGGATACTGTGGCAGAATTTGATTCCCAGACAGTTACACAGGAAAGATACTAACTAACTGTTCTAATGGAAATTACTGTAACTCAAATAATGAAAGGTTTTGTTAATGTTGCATGCTAGTTAAGTGGGTCGTGAATATAGCAACAAGTCCTTCCTACAGCTGTGTGACATTGACCCACAACAATTCTCTTTTTAGATCTTCATGCAGGGATTTTTCTTTCTGCTTTGTGTATTACTCAATAGTTTTATCATTGCTATTGTTTATATTTCTGGAAAAGTAGTTGTGTAGCTGATATGCTAGAAATAGGAAGGTTACATGCTTCATTCTCTTCTGCATCACTGTGTGACTACTGATTTGAGTGGATTTAGTCCTGAGTAATGGCAGTTTAAACAACAGGTAAAATAAACATATAATCCATCTACAGTGTTGTAATACGGGATACAGTGCTTGATGCCCTTAATACAGACAGGAATGAGAATTGCAAACCATAAACTCCATCAGAGAAGATGATGTATGTTCCTTTAGTTTGTTCAGACTTTATTTGACTGTAATGCAAGGCTAGGCTATGCAAGGAAGTGCTATAGTGGGCTCTAAATCAGCTTTCAAAAGGTCTACTGACTGTTGTCTTTAAAGTAGTTGGTAATTTACTTTCTCTTCTGCAGCTTGGTGCTGCATCTCTTGATTTGCTTTTTTCTTGCAGGAGAAAGGGTGAAGTGCAAAGCCAGTCTTTGGCAAGTAGTTCACTGCTGTTCTACTTCTTTGTTCGTATTGTTAGCAAAAGCGGTGTGACCTTACATAATGTGACACATGATAGAAGAAGTAATGTGACAAGACACATCAGACAGGCAGTGCTGCACACAAGATATATGACACATCTCATCCGAAACAAATATTGCTTTTAGCAAAGATAGTACTTTAGAAGGCACTTTAGTCCTCTCTCTATCTGTTAGACCATTGATAGATATGAAGGTCATTACAGAGGCTAACCCTCTGCTCTGAATGATACCAGAATTACAAGAAATTGTTGAAGATAATTTTTTTAAATTAGATGTTTTAGATGAAGCCAAAAACTGAATGGTCAGACAGAGAAGACAGCAGGGTTAGTTTTGTTTGTTTGTTTGTTTGTTTTTGTTTTGTTTTGTTTTTCCCCATCCGCCATCAAATCAGCTGTAAAACTAATAGCACAAGGCAACAGTTGTTGCCAATTAGAAATAATACAAATGAGATTTCATTAATTTGCATCATAGTAGTTGGGAGACCACTTACCATACATGGAGTTCTGTGAAGTAATAAAAAGCCACACTGGACATTAGAGCATGTATTATACCATAGACTTGTAAACCAAGTTTAAGTTTGTTCAGAATTTGTTATTAAAGTTATTCAATCATAGTAGCTATAGTCTAAGTTTTCAGAATAAGTACTATAGATTTCTTGAGAGCAATTAAATTAACTGATATCAAAAGAGTCCAAACTCCACTGACTGTCTCTTCAGCTCCAGCACAGAAAATTCTATACCTGAGAAGAGTATTAAAATAGAATAATTATTCAGATCCTTTTGTATCACTTGAAATTTGTGTGTAACACCTTCTTATAAACAATGGCCCACAGAATCGGTGATCAAGTCTAGCATACTATTATCAGCACTGGTCTCCATTTAGATCAGATCACAGTGAAGAAACCAAGCACAGAAGTGTTGATAGAAGTTGGGGAGAGCTATGTGGACAGCTCAACAACATCGTATTTTGGTTATCTGCTTTGTATGTTATGCAAATGACTTGGCTGCTGCGTAGGTCCTGCCCAGGGGTGAGTTAAATGAACAGGACATGAAGAGAAACTGGACATATTACATAACAGTGAAAGAAGCTGACAAAATCTGCAGATAAATCCATAAGAAATAAATGGAGTCCACATATTGTTAAGGGAGAGTTATACAAGAAAAAAGCCAGACCAAATCATTGGAAGGTGAAACCTTGGAAGCACCTGAGTTAACATATAAACACTACCATGTATGGTTGGATTACTTAGATAAAGCTACAAGAAATACCAACACCCATAAATAGAGGTTTGTAGTTTTCCAGTGCTTCACTTTAAATAGTTTTTATTGTTTTGAATAGGACATTGGCTGGGATTAGAGGATATGGATATGAATTCAGGCCATAAATGAAAGCTATGGGACTAAGTTTTACTCACTGGGCTCATTTCTGCCTTGCCTGATGCTCTGAAAAATATTGGAAATATCATCTTGCTTACTGACCTCAACTTGCCTTACTTGTTTGGAGACAATCATACAAAGTTTTCATTGAGGAATGTCTTCTGATTTAAAGGAGGGAATCAGTTGTAAATAATTTAAGTAACATTATGTGCTGGTATATTTATTGCTATTTAATTTTCCCATTAAGAAAATGACATGCCTGGGTGAAAAATGGGGCGTGCTCTTTATTAGCTAACATTTGGCAGTTCTTTATCAAATGAGACCTCATCAGTATGACCTTTTTCAGATGCCAACACTGTTTAGATAATTTTTCAAAATGCAAATATATTAGGAATGATTTTATCTGCTGAAATCATTCTAGTTGGATTAAGGAACAATAAGGAACAAAGGAACAATATTAAATATGAAGAGATACATGAAGTTGTTTCTTTCTTTCTACGTGTGCTGCTGCTATCACTGGTTTGGCAAATTCCTGTGTGTTACATACTGAGTACAGAAATATACTCCAAACATCTGTACTGTTAGAGAGGACAAGATTTCAGGTTGGATATTAGGAAAAATTTCTTCTCAGAAAGAGTGGTCATGCATTGGAACAGGTTGCCCAGAGAAGTGGTGGAGTCACTATCCCTGGAGATTTTCAAGAAAAAGGTAGATGTCACACAGTGACATGGTTCAGTGGGACATAGTGGTGACAGACTGATGGGTGGACTAGAAGATTGTATCGATCTTTCCAAATGTAATGATTCTATGATTTAATCCTTCTGTATGTTATGCCTTTTTGAATTATTTACTGTTTATCTCCCTGTAGTTAAATGGTGAAAATTCATTGATTTAAAGGAAGGTGTTCCCTGTTTGCATGAGAAAATGTGAGAAAAGAATTAGGCTTCTGAATTACGGTCCTCATATTAGCTTCTTATTTTTGCTCAAGAAAGTAATAGTGCATAATATTTTTCAGAATATTTTAAAGAATCACAGAATGGCTGAAGCTAGTAGGGACCTATGACATCTGTGACCTCTGCAGGTGGCTTGACCCAATCTCCCAGATTGAGCGGAGTCACATAAAATCACTTGCCAGGACCATATCCATGTTGCTTTTGAAAATCTCCAACATCTCTGGGCAGCCTGTGCCAGCACTCTTTCACCTGAACAGTACAGAAGTGCTTCCTGATGATCAGCGGGAACCTCTGTGCTTCAGTTTTTAACTGTTGCCTCCTGTCCTGGGACTGAGTGCCACTGAAAAGAGCCTGACTGCATCTTCTTTACACCCTGCATCTTTGATAAGATCTCCCTGAACCTTCTCTTCTTCATACTGAAAGGTCCTAGCTTTCTCAGCCTCTCTTCACAGAAGAAGTGTTCCAGGCCCTTCATCATTTGTGTGACCCTATAGTTGGGTTCTTGGCAGTATGTCCATGTCTCTCTTGAACTGAACTCAATGCAGAACACAGAAAGTGTTGCCTAACCAATGCTGAGTAGAAGGGAAGGATCACCTCCCTTGACCTGCTGGTGATATTTTACCAAATGCAGCCCAGGATCCCATTCACCTTTGCGGCAAGGGCACATTGCTGGCTTATGTTCCAACCTGGTCTTTTTCCACAGAGCTGTTTTCCCTCTGGGTACCTCCAACATGTGTTGGTGGTTGGTGTCATTAATGATGATAAACAGGACTGGATCTAGTATGGAATCCTGGGTTAAATCACTTAATTACTAGCTTCCAACCAGACTTTGTGCCACTGATCACTGTCCCCAGAATCTAATCATTCAGCCAGTTTTCAGTCCACATCACTATCTGCCCATTCAACCCATATATTTCTATACTGGAATAAAGATACTATGGGATATAAAAAACTGTATTGACAATTTTATTGTTAAGCCAGTTCTCCAATTGTAATATTTGGGTTTTTTTTTTGTTTGTTCGTTTTGTTTTGTTTTTTTCCTGTGCTTTCTCTTCCTTTCTTTAGTTCTTAAATACTCTCTTAGATGATTTTGCTGTGCTTCTTGCTAGAATCGAGTAATGGGGGGGAAAAAAAAAAAGTAGAAGCCAAGAATAGAGTTAGAGTTCAGTGTTCAACAAGTATGTAAAGTTAATTAAACTTTACAGTCTTATATCATATTTCTAGGTCCTTTTTCTAAACTCAACACTCAAACAACATCAAAGGAATAGGAGATAGCCACATCATATACTTAATTTCTGCAAACTCAAGGCATAGGGGTTATGCCTTGGGTAGTACAAACCAGATCACAATACGTATTATAGCATCTGTTTTCACACAAGTTTTGCACTTACTGAAGAACTCATTTCCCTGCATGTTAATTCCAGTGCAATGAACTCCAGGAACTAGCTACCAAGAGATACATTTCCAGTGTGAATGCACAATAGCGTGGGTTGCTTTGGACTTGACTTGGTTTGCTCTTGACATAAATGTCAAACTGAAGCACAACCTCTCTTCTTGAATCTCAGGAACCAAGAGTTATACAGCCTGACAGCTGGCAGTCTGATTCACTGTCTCAAAAGTTGTTGTGAAGTGGTGGCTTTTATTCTCTCTTTTTTTTTTTTTTTTCTTTCCTCTTTTAACTGCTGTCTTGCATCTTTTTTTTTCTTAGCTATATGGTATTTTGTCATTTGAAAACTGAATGACACATTAATTTCAAGCACTAATGGGAAACTTTCAACTTGAAATCTCGTCAATTTAAAGGAAGTTAAATGCAGTTTCTGCCAGTGCATTTACCTTGAGACATCCTGCCAGTGTTATATTTTTGCATTCATATTTTCCTGTCTTTAAACCATATTTCTTTCTCTCTCTTGCTACGTGAAAGACAAAGTCACTGGAGAATGATTGTGACAGAATGAGTGACTATACAAAAGATGTCCACGGAACTGTTTCTATTCTTTAAAAAGCAAGCTGAATATTTTGCACATTTTTCCTTTTAAAATGGAAATTCACATAACATGCAAATAGGCATTCCAGTTTCTAAAAACCTCTACTGTTCTTGAAGAGATTTCTTACAAAATTTAAATAAAACTTTGCTTATTTTAAAGAGAGAGTTCTGTAAAAACTCAGTGGCGGTGGATCAGCCTCTGTACCAAAACTCTGTGTATAACACACGGATGTGAGCAAGAAAGGTAGATTCCCTAATCTCTTCCAATGTCTGTCAATAAAAAGTATTACTTCTGATAACAATGACTAAAATACTTTTTAGAATGAAGTATGATTTTTTTTTTTTTTTTTTGTTAACTTTACACCTTTAATTATTTAAGCATAACATATTACCCTTGGCTCGACAGTGCTGGCTGCAGCTAAGAACAAATGAGTTCCTATCGTCTGAGGTATACTCCTCCATTTACATGGTTTTAAAGCCATGAGAACTGTTGTTTTTCAGTGCAGAGAATTCAGGAGCCACCACCAAAGAGGTAACCTAAAGCGCTCTTCACAGATTGGTACTTCTCTTCAGGGATTCATTTAACCTGAAGATCACACACTACTCACAGATGTACAAGTTTTTACTTGGCTGTTCTAACTTGAATTCCAGTAGGGCCGTAAAGCTTCCTCTTTGCAACTATTAGGGAATACTGCCGAATCAGTCAAGAGCCATTATCTTCACCAGGTGATGGAACAAAGGTCATGTGTCCCATGAATAAAAGCAGTTACCATTTATTTTATATATTATTATTTCTCAGAGACAAAGTTTACGGACTCCTGACAGATTTTACTGCATTGGGCACATTCCAGCAAGTTGAACTTGCCAACAGTAACTCTCTGTTCTTCTGAATCTCACCTGTAACAAGTCAGGATATCAGTGTTATGTTTCAGATGTAAACTCTTTTGCTTTTCTCAGATCTTCATGACTTCTGACTGGGATAAACTGTCCAACAATAAAGCACAAACCTCTTCTAGGTTTTGTTTATCTTTCCAGTATAGATAGAGAAATGGTAGGATTATAGATTGTTTGGCAGTTTATGTCTCAGAGCATGAGATGTTTAAATCTGTAAGAAGAAAATAAGTTAACAGAGAGAAATGTATTTTCATAAATGCATAAATTAGTGGTAACATGAGTCCTAAAACTCAAGATGTGCTACAATAAATCAATAATTTTTGTAGCAGGTCCTTTTTTAAATATTATTTCTATATCACGCATTGGAAATTCTCTGTCCTACTTCATAATCCCTCTGAAAATTAGGAGAGCGTTATGACTTTAGCTACTAGGGCTCAAATCACACTCAATTTGAATTTTACTGAGGATTCCTCCCAACTAATAAGTACTTGAGCATATCTGGGTGATTCATCTCTCACGTAACAATAAACATTTAGTGCACAAAGATTTGGGGAATTTAGGTAGCTTCATTTTCATTTGCTTAATGACAGATATTGTGGTGCTTTGTAGGTTTTTTCATTTGTTTTTTTGTGTGTGTGTGTTTTTTTTTCCTTGTATTGATTTGGTCTGGGTTTTTTTTTGCTCTTTAAATATATTCAGCCACTACTTAAAATATATCAGCAGCTATCTCATGATCAAAACTTTTCTAGCTCAGGGCAATAATAGTGTATTTTACTACATTTTCTTGATTCTAACAAAGAGCATAGACAAGAACAGCTGATTCATTATTTCTAGGTGTTTTGATTTCAGCTGAGCTCAGGAAAATATAGTAGACTTTGAAAACAAAAATCTTTGTCAGGGTAGAATTCCTGTTGATTCATCTGACACTCCTTTCAACCAGATTAAATGTTAGCAGGGTGCCTTTAAGCAGAAGAACCTGGAGTGAATGGCTAAATAAACGTTTTGGCAACAACAAAGATGTAAGTCTTTATCACTGTATCATATCAATAGACAATATTATTTGTGCCAGGGGGTGATGAAAAAATTGAAGAAACATTACAGGATGTAAGTTGCAACTACCTCTCTAAAGATAGGTCCAGCATACAAAAGTTAAATAAATATTTGTATGCATAAGCATTCATTATTTTAGAGAGTTACGACTTTTAGTCCACAATGTCATGTATCTTGAGATGTTTACTAAAGCTAATATAAAAATAAAGCCACACGTTTTTAATGCACCCATTGGCCTTCTTGATCACAAGGGCACACTAGCTGGCTCATGGTCGGGCTGTCATCCACCAGGACACCCAGGTCCTTATTCTCAGTGCTCCTTTCCAGCAGGTCAGCCTCTAACTTGTACTAGTACACGCAGTTATTCCTCTCCAGTTGCAGAACTCTACACTTATCCTAGTTGAACTTCATAAGGTTCCTCTCCACCCAACTCTCCAAGCTACAAATATTTGAATGACTGATACATAATGCTTTTCAGACCACCATTTGTTTTCAAGATTTTGAATTTTCATTCAAATTTTCATTTTCCTTTTACAGAAGTCCCATCAGAGGAAGAATATTGTGTCCTAAATAGTTTTATTATATTGTCTTTTCCTGAACTTGAAATATGCTTCTTCCATAGTTTAAACACTTATTTCTCTTAATTGCTCACTTCTTGCATCATTCTAAGCAGTTATCTTCTAAGTAGTTACCTTCTAAGCAGTTATCTTCTAAGCAGTGAGAGAATTTAAGGATTCTATACATTCTTAGAACTTCTAGATAGTGAGAAACCTTAGTTTGGTTAAACAATTGTGTTCAATTCACATTAGATAATCCAAAGTCATTATTTTTAGTTATCCAAAAAGAAAAAACAACAAACAAACAAACAAACAGAAACAAAAACAAACAAACAAACAAAAACCCTTCAGCTTCCTTAGAATGTAAGAATGCAAGTGTAAGTTAAACTGCTTATGGTTTGGTTTGGCTCCTACAAGTTTAAAGATGTGAAATAATGGAAAATTCACTCTCAGCAAAACATTAGAAGCTTTAATAGAGACTGGATCTGCTAGGAGCACAGGCATTATTTGACCAGAACAAAATACACCTTTCTGCCCAGAAGTTTTGTGACTATTTTTACTCATCCTACATCTCCAACGGGCAGTGGTTTGGTGAATAATGAACAACAGCTGTCTTCACTCTGCCTGAGAATGCCATCAAGCTTACCAAATTTTATTGTAGTTTTTCTAAAAGGTAGGAGAGGACAGTGTTTAAGCTACTGAAACATTACTTTTTGCCTAGCATCCATCTGCCTTTACTGTATTTTGACTTACTTAAAAAAAAAAATAAATAAATTAAATATTTGTTAAATGATCTAGCTCTACCTAGGGCTCTAGCTACAGGCTTCCTAGCATTCGTATATAATTCCATCTTCATATCACTGGGACTTTCTTGTTTGCCATATTGATTTCTCTCCCCTGACTGCTTGTTCTTCTATTTTTTTGCCATGGAATTTTTCATAAAAGTATATTGCTGAAATTCTATATCTGAGTTTCTGTTTGAAACATGAGGTTTTTTGTATCGTTCCTGAAGAAAGCCAATCTACAGACTTTTACAGCAGGAAAGTAGATTGCAATAATAGTGAAAAAGATGAAAAGAGATGCTTTGTTAATATTCTTCTGTTCCCCAGACTGAACAACCCCAGCTTTCTAAGCATGCCTTCCAAGGACAGTTGCTACAGCCCTCTGATCATCCTCGTGACATTCTCTGGACCCACTCTAACAGGTCCATGAACTTCTTATGTTGGAAACCCCAGAGAAGAATGCAGTACTGCAGGTGGGGACTCATGAGAGTGGAGTAGAGGAGGACAATCACACACCTCTCCCTGCTACCATTCCTCTTTTTATTCAGTTATCTTTCTGGGGCTGCAAGCACACATTGCTGGCTTACGTTCAGCTTCTGATGAGACAGCTTCCCACCCCAAATCCTCCTAATCAGTGCTGCCCTCAGTGTGTTCTCTTCTCAGCCTATATTTGTGCTTGGAACTGCTTCGACCCAGGTACTTGGTACTGCTTCAACTGTAAGGAGTACTTACAGTCAGGACCCAATCACGAGTACTTACAGCACTGAAGATTATAGATGAACAAATGATATAACTTTAATATCATTTTCATTTTAATCCAACACATGGAGTATTTCTCAGTTTCAAGTCTCCTTGACAAAACATAATTAATATGAAAAATGCCTGTGCAGCTTCAATCTCCCTAGGTTTTCTAATTAAAATGCTGACTCATGGACTATGCTGGTGCATTTACAGTAAGAAAAATCAAGAGTAATTCAATTGGTTCTGATTTACGCAGTTCAAGTTTACAGTGGCGTAAGCAAGAACAAAAACTTGCCCAGATCCCTAATGCACTTCATTTTATGTAAGCTATGCCACACACTTAGCAGATCTTTCTTTGTCATTTTAGAATATTGCAACAGCATGACTTTTCGAAGAGAACCGTAAATGTTCTTAAATTATCACTGAGAAGCATTATAAAATAAAGAAGCATACAGCACTCCAAATTCAGTGATTCTATGGTTTAAGTTAGGAGTGTACCACCACTGATCATGTGGAGGTATTATAGGTATTTCTGTTACTGATCAAAATTATTCCAGCTTCATATGTAGGAACAACCAATGTGACAAGGTTGATTGAATCATAATGAAAACTACATTGTTTGTGTGGGAAAAACATAATGGGGAAGAGGACATCCACTGCAACCTGCACATCTGGAACTCCTATGGCCTCATCTCCTGTTTTTTTTTCCTCTTCTCCCAGTTTTTTAGCATTAGAGCTGATTATAAAAATTAGCTCCTAATGAATATGAACTTGCCTCAAGTTACTTTGTACAACAGAGACACTGTAAAGCTAAAAGACTGATAATAACAGCCTGATCAGCAAGATTATATCTATACTAGCAATACAGAATTTCTTGGGACTGTTTCCTGGCTTTGAGGCTGACCATTAGGAGTGACCCATGTAGCCTCTTCCTCTGAGCCAGCATGGCTGTAACTGCTTTTCCTGCCAGGTGTAACCCTGGCACAACATAAAAATTTCTCAGACACCTTCAAGATCATCGGATGATAGTGATTCAGCTCATCCTACAATAGACATCCAGGAAAAACACATGAAAGCTTCTTGAATATCACCTGGAACCTATGTGTGGGCAATAGTTTAGGGTTCTCATAGCTGGTCTGTAGGTTTTACTCAGTGTTATTTAGACTTCCATTGACTGAACAGGAAGTTTAGAAAACTGTGTTGTCATTCACTTATCAATATATATATCCAGTGTCAGCTTATCTCCAGACTCTCTTGTTCAGGTATCATAACCTATATGAGGCTTGAATCTTCTGGAGAAGAAGAAGACAAACAGCATCTGGCTGCTAAAATGACACTAAACTTTTCTTTTTGGGTAACTGAACCTTTGAAAACCCTTACTCTTGATTTGAATCCTGCCTTTGGGCACTATTATGAGGAGTGATTTCAAAACAAATATAGTGATTAAATATATTCTAACTTTAAATATAGTGATTGCTTTCTGATTTTCTTTGTAGAAAGATAATACTCTGCATGAGTATTAAGTGGCCTCTTCAAATTAAAAAAAAATTGTTTTATTTGGTTCATTGTTTATTTGTTTCAAATAAAACAAAATGTAGAATCTGTATATTAATGACCAAACTGAAATAATGTAATGGCTGGCTGTGATAAGCTTCCATAATATTTCACCTTATTGATTAAATTTAGACCATGAGTGTCAAACTGCTAAAGTAATGATTTTGCAGCCTATATCATCAAAGTAGAAAAAACATTTTTTATTTAAAAAAAAAAAAAATTACCCTTTAATACTACTTTATATTTCTTTCCATTAATCTTAGCTACTAAATTAAAATAATCTGCCGCATACTAGAACTCATTCTTGGAGATATTATTGCACACCTTCAAAGCTTGAGACTAAATATGAACACCATATAACTGATAGTGGATCAATAATTTCATAATTACTTTTTTTTTCTTTTTCTCTTTTTTTCTTTTTTTTTTCCCCCAGAAGGCTTTATTTACTTAGCACAAGGAATAAACCACATGCATATGTACCTGCTTTCGCTGCACTTTTTATTTACCAGTGGGGATATCAGAGCATTTTTATTGTGTTCTCATATACAAGGTTGTTGAAAGAGATTGAAAGATGAAGGAAGAGGAGATCATGAGAAATGAGAAGGATTATAAAAGACTTAGAAATAAGCTTCTATTTCATTGAAACAGGTAGCTATATTGTTTGGCTTTAAGGAAGTTTTAAACCCTTATCTTAAGGATCCTTGTCGCTGTAAAATGAACTGATGTTACAATGATTCAATACTGTGTTCAGTGTTTCTGGGCTTGAGTGCTCTGCATTCATTGTCTGTGTCATGCAGGGTTGAAAGATAATAAGCAGCAAGTGAGAGACCAGCATCCACTTGGATGTGTCCTAGAGAAAGTTTTCTGAACTCTCTTTTTGAGCTTTGAGTTAAATAAAGAAACAAAATAGTGGAGAGCAGTGGAAAATGGAGAAGCTGGAAATTCAGAATGCTAGAAGTAATGAATCAGGAACAAGGGAAACGGAAGCTTGAAGATGTTAAGTGCATTGAGATGAATGGAGGATGTGCAGGTTCTGAAAACCTCTGTTTACCATAGCCAAATGCACAGGGTAATTTCATGCTAAGGAAAATGCTACGCTGTTAATTTTTTGGAGGGTATGCCTAGCTATGCTTGGTGCACCTCCAGAGATGTGTTCAGAACAATGCTACTTTACAGTTCTGCTTCAGCTCCCTGTTCTCAAATCAGAGTCACATCAGTAGATTAGTTTCGTACCCATTCTCATTTCATTTCCCTTGGTACCCTTTGGTGAACTCCAGTGATTATGAGGATAAGGGATTATTTACACACACGAGATTCAGGCAGAAATCAGGTTTGCAAACATTTATTTTATGGTCTGCAAATTCATTGCCTTTTGTGACTTGCATTAACCCAAGTAGTGATTAGCAGTCATGTTATTAACCTATTATATAAACTATTATATAGATAATATCAGTCTGGCTGGTACCTAAAAGCTGACGGCACATTTAACATATATATATATATATTTTTTTTTTCCCTATAAATGTGTTAAAAGTGTTTGAAGGATTTTAAGAGCCTCTGTAAATTAACCAGTCAAAAAAACGTTTGCTTCTTTCACTGCGGGTTTGATGACGTAAGTTGAAATAAACATATGCATTTAGCATTTATTTTTAATTATTAAGAATGAAAATTTTCCACCAAAAGCTTGATCAGAGAAGGAGCTACCTTCAGTTAGGTAGATAGATTCGGAAGCAGACAAATAGGGAAATTAGCATGGAACAAACTGACTGTTCTACATATAGTAGTACACAGTGCAAGACTGTGTCTTGATCTGAATGAATTTTAATCTTGTTTAATCTTTTCTGGTGGACAGGAACATTTGCTGAAAAAAAAAAAAAAAAGTATAATTACTAGTCACAATCTACTTTGAGAATTAAAATTTTGAGTCAGAGTATTTTCTCATGTATTTTCTCTTTACAAAGATAGTGGTGAGGTGCTGGAACAGGATGCCCAGAGAGCCTGTGGATGCTCCATCCCTGGAGGTGTTCAAGGCCAGGTTGGACGAGGCCCTGGGCAGCCTGGTCTACTATTAGATATGGAGGTTGGTGGCCCTGCCTGTGGCAGAGAGGTTGGAGCTTCATGATCCTTGAGATCCCTTCCAACCCAAGCCACTCTATGATTCTATGATTCTGGGTTTATGAGTTACACTGGAGAAAAGCAAGTAAGCATCTGAATCATTTATAACATGTTATTAAATAACAAATATTACCAGCTGGTCATTCTGATGGAGTATAGGAAATACAAACAAGCAGTTCAGTAGCAGACAGACATGGAATAATGTATTCCCTCTTCCCATTTCTCTGTCTCTCTTCTCTCAAATGGCTTTATCTTATGTCATCCATGTTTTGAAACAGGGAAACTTCACATTTTCAATTTCAAAATCTCCGCTTTAAAAGGAACGTAGTCTGAAGTGTAAGGCAGGAAAAGTTAAAAGCAGACAAAAGAAATAATCTTAAACAATACTGAGTTCCAGTTTGCATTTGAACCTGTGCCTCAGGCTTTCATTTTATATTTAATTCTGTTCCCTGGGTCTAATTGCTCCAAAGAAGCAGTGATGAAAGCCAAAGACAGAGACCTTATAACAGTAAAAAATCTGCTTGTGGTTATACCTACCGGTTAAATAAATCCCTCTGCATGAAACCCATTTGTTTTGAACTCCTGAGGTAACAACATCTTTCAGGTCCAGAATATTCTCAGAGGTTGCTGCTGGGTGTAGTCAATGGGATGTTACTGTTCCTGACCCACACCTTTCACCTTTCTGCTTGCATGTTCTCGCCAGCTTTCTCCATGTACATGCATAGAGTGAACTTGGTATAATTGCTTTAAGTGGCACAAAGTGAACAATCTTCCTTCTTTCCCAGGATTGTATCTCATCTCTGGAAGGAAAGCAGCTGCTTTCCACGATGAGGTTCTGCTTCTACTCAAAAAAAAAACAAAACAAAACAAAGCGAAAAAAAACACAAAACAACCCCACAAAATAAAAACAAAACAAAACAAAACAAAAAACACTTCAACTGCTTTTTGATACCCAGGACATCTGCACTCTAACAAAGAGTACATGGGGCAATGAACCCTTATGGCTTCAAGGTAAATTGAAAAACCTTACTCATGTTCCTGATCCTGCAGCTATTTTACCAGTTTTGAGTAAGATCTGAATTTTCTTTTCTCTCCATAAAATGGGTTATGTCAGGAATTTCTTGTCATCAAGGCATGTTACGTGACTAATTAACTTATATTTGCTGTGTCTTTTTTTATGGCACTTGTATGAAAAACCTTACATAGTTGTTGTAATGAGTTCACTCTCTTCCTATCAACCTCAAATGAAGCAATGGCTGTTTTAATACTGAAGCATATTTCTACTCTTAATTATGGGCTCGATTATTATCACTTTCAGCCCAGCTTGAAGGTACTCTCTTCTCTGCAATATCCATTTCTCAGGTTTCTGCTGTTAGTTTCAGCTAATTTATTTTTGTAATTGGAAAGGAAGTAAGTTTGAGGAGGCATCACTGTGCTTCATCTTGCCCATCAGGACTGAATAGCTTGTGGTCATTTGAATGTGCTAAGTATCCTGGGGTGCAGTGAGGAAAAGCACTGTAAAATGTAAATTGCATTACACTGAAAATATAGCAGCTGTTAGTCAGAGTGAAGAACAAGAAGCAAAGTCAGGTGAGCTTTAACTCAAAGGCTGTGTGCAGTGCCAAAGGTGTCTGGAATAGGGCACAAATCCATTTCTAACTCCTGGTACTTACAACATCCTATTACTCTGGTATTATTTAGAAGTTAATTACAGGCCCCATCAGCTTTTGGCTCAACAATATTTCAGTGAGAAGTATTTGGGCATTATGTGACTGGTTGCAAGGGGGATTATCAAAAAGTCAGAGAAGTGTAATAATCAGGGGATTTCTTTGTTAATAAAGAACCTAATGAAAAACAAATTAGTTAACACTACACTGAGTTGAAGTCTTGCTGCTGGCATATTTGAAATTAATTCAAAAAAACAAGCTTGCAAGACATTTAAAGTTTAGTAAAATACAAAAATTATTCAAATGTTTTTCTTAATTTAGATCTCCAGTTCATGTTTTTAGGCATACAGGTGATCCTCATCAGCATAGTATCTGAACATTTCTGGGATGTTATATGAAAAATCAGAAGCCAGAAAATGTTATGTTTAAAATAATTAAGTAAATGTATTATCTGTACTGGAATCCACCTCAATACACAGCTGCGTTAAATCTTTCCATGGCTGTTTAGGAATAACGTTCTGGAGAAGCTGCTGCCTGTGCTTTATCTGCAGTTTCCTGAGAAGACAAACACAATGTGGCTGCATATGTTTCTGATATGCCAAGGAGAGGCTGCTAATTATGACAGAGGCTCATCGTGTGGCACTACTAGGCAGAGCAGGCACATCTGGGGTACAGGTACCAGGATCACCCCTCTGACATGCTATGTTCTGGAACTTAAATCTGACCAGATTCTGACAGAGCGTTTCACAAAGCTCTAGTTGGAAAGTAGGGCATCACGTATCTTGCTGACTACAGTGCACCACTCACAGGGACAAACTTTTCCTCACCAGCTATCAACATGTTTGTTTCCCTGTTGGTTTTCTCCGGTATTTGTTCCCTTGCCAACTAACATACATTTCAACTAACATGGTGTTTGCGGGCTGAAGAGAGAAGAGTGCACTTTGTATTAATGTTTGAGTTCCCGAATGAAACATTCACAGAATAATGATAATGCAGTATAAGGGAACTTGTTTCGCATTTTCCTTCCTTTATGTACTCTGTTCATGGACTGTGTGAAGATTTACGGCGTATGCATTCAGCATGCAGTCATGCATCAATGCCAGAGCATTTACTTGATTCTGCTTATTATACTTTTCAAGTGAATAATACAATGCACATAAATTTTGCTTGAGGAAAATGAATGCATCCTCACAAACTGCAGTGAGGAGAGGAAGTGGATTATTAGCTTAATAATTCCTATCATAACTGCTAAAACATCATGGGTCAAGTCCCCAAAAGTCAAGAGGATGTCTTATAAAATCATGATGATAGGAAAAATTATAATACTTTTCAAGTCTTTTTTTTTTTTTTTTTTTTCTTTCTATTTTTTTAGAACTTGGAATAAGAAGAGGCACTTGGAATATATTCTCAAACTTGTTTTTTAACCATTGTGGCTAGAAACATTTTTTTTTAATAGAAAAACTTTCTAATACTTATGTAGTCATTTCACCCACAGTCAGATTTCAATAAATACACCATTATTTATTTTGACCTTCATATTAAGACCATGATCATGGCAAGGGTGTCATTATATTTTTACAGGCAAAGGTAAAATATGGTACATAATAACTGAGTCACGGATTTATAATAAAAAACAAAACAAAAAAAAAAAAAAAAACATTACAGCAAGTCCTTTTCAGCAGAACTTTCTATCCCCTCATAGTATCTTGGAAATGCCAACCAGAGGTGAGTTCATTTCACCTAATCCAAGTTTGTTGTTTGGAATCTGTAATGGAAGAGATTCATATCACCTAGTTCTATCTGTCTTGTAGGTGTCTAGCCTAAATGAGCTGCTAAGGCTCCTCTTATAGTTAATGGGGAGTGACAGGAACCTCCAGGCTGCAATTCATTCCAGCTGTCATACACGTCCATCCTGAGGAAGAGTGAGTGCTTCTGCAGCCTTCACTGATTTTACAAGAAGCTTGAGACAACTCATTTCCATGCTTATCTTTTGGAAAACAGGTTAGGTGTGAGGAAGAATACCACTATGAAATCCTTTTCCATGCAATAGCTCTCTCACATATAAACTGGATTCCCACTCAGAACCAGAACCAAACCCCAAAGGCCACATCCCAACCTGGAACTTGGTGGTTAACATGAAACAAACTTTTGTGCTTCTAAGCATTTGGCAGTTTATGAAACAATTTAGTTTGTAATACATTTGCTTAAATGAAAACCTGATTAATTTCACTGTACAGACTTATTAGAGCTAATAGGTTTTGTTACATGTGTTGCAATTTAACTATTGTTAATTATTCAGAGCTGAGTGAATATCACAAAACATTTGTCATGAATATTTGCTCACATTTTAAACAAAATTGTCCTTGGCAGTGTTTGCAACAGTCAAATATTTGATTTTCATGTATACTTGGGTGAGACAATTTTCTTTCCATGAATATCAGCAGAAAGAGAATCTCACATGAAAATTCACACAAATATTTGTTTAAGTAAATAGTTGTACCTGCAATACACTTGCCAACAACCCTGAGAATCAGTGAAATGAATTGTCATCCATCTGGCAAAGCAATCTGAGACATCTTAATGGTCACTAAGAAGAAGATGGGAAACAGAGCCAATATGTTGCATCACATTCACTTGAAAAAATGTAACAAGTGCCATTTGGTGATGTCTCAAACATGTAATTATGCGGAATCTACACATTCTGGGATACAATCTTGGATCTTTTAATGTGACCTGCCACTGGGACAACTACACTGTGTGTTATGTAGTATACCAGTTCCTGCACTGCATTTGTTCTGGCTGTGCATCTCTCCTGGTACCTGGACATGGCACAACACCTGGACATGGCACAACACTCTTGCCAAACTTTGGCAAATATCTGTACATTTCCATAGAGCAGATTCTTGTATATAATCTAGACTGCCTAGGCTCCCTTTAATGTGAATAGAGAAAATACACTGTTATAACCCAAATTTGTATTGGACCTTAGGAAGGAATGAGTTATTTTTGTAATTGTCTCTGTTTGCAGTCTGCATACTCAAATAACTTGTCTCCCAGCTTTGCACCAAGAACCTGATCCATTCATTGTTCAAACCAGTTAAACTTTTCACTTTCTCTTCCAAAATGAAACCCAAGGTCAGTTAGTGGATAGTAAGCTCCACAGACAATTATATATAAGCTCTAAGAGGTCATAGTGGATGTAGATTTCCAGAACCTATCAGACAGGTATCCCTAAATCACTTTGCAGAGTGCCGAGCACAGACCATTATCCTCTTAATATAAATGCACCATTTCCTGCAACGCAGTCATTATGTCATCTTTTTATGTCACTTTTGAATTAGAAAAATAATGTACAAATAATCACAGGATCAACTGCTCTAATAGGTGGAAACAGGCCATTTCAGCCTTGAGTGGTGTGGGCAAGGTATGCATCAACATTATTAATATCTCAGAATAGGTGAGATCCCTACTTTGAATGACATCTCTTAGTTTCAGCCTTTGAAGGAGAAAAAGCCCATTAGGAAGAAGATCAGGCCAGTGGGATGAACCAACAGCTGTTAGGTGAGGAATGCACTGGCAGTTTCTCAGGACTAAAGAGAGATAGTGCATGAATCCAATGCCTGCTGCTTTTTGAGCTCATGCCTGAACCAATAAACCTCCTGTTAAAATGAGCCTGCTGTGACTGTTTTGTTGGTATTTTTAATTTAAACAATAGCTAATTAAATATGAAAGCAATTAGTATTTCTGTTCAAACAGCTGTCATGTAATGTCTGGTGCTGCAGCTATAATTCCTTAGCAGTGTCGTTAATGGTTCAGAAGCAATGGCTTTTGGGGAGGGGAAGGAGAAATGGAAACAGAGCAATGGTTTCTATGGGCACTGAAAACCACTGGCAGGTGCATTTTGTTTTTGGTGCTTCAATTTACAAGCATGTAGCATACTTACAAACATAAATATACTTTGGATGCTGGTGGAACTTTAGGCAGCACCCTGTGTGCAGACAATGATTGTGTACACCAGCACTGCACATATCCTTGTCTGATGGGAGAAGGGGAAGTGCTTTCAAACTGAAAAAAGGGATAATTAGATTGGATATATTGAAAAAAGTTTTTTTATTGCAAGGGTAGTGAGGCACTGGAACTAGATGCCTAGAGAGGTGGTGGGTAACCCATCATCGGTGATACTCAAGGTCAGGCTGGATGGGTCTCTGAGCACCTGATGGAGATATAGGTGTCCCTGCTCATGTCAGGGGAGTTGGATTAGATGACCTTTAAAGGTCTTTTCCAACTCAAACAATTATATGACTCCGTGATTCCCTTTTCACTCATTTCACAGCTCCATATACCTGTTCCCGAGACCCAGAATCAGTTGCAAAATTGCAGTCTGGAAGAATTGCACACTTTCTCTGTGCTATTTTTACCAAGGATCTTGCATTTGAGTGTTCTCCAGAAGGACTTCTAAAGTCCAAAGCAGTACAACTACTACATTTAATTTATTATTAAGGTCTGTATCCTGACCCTCTGGAGATACAGACTTGCCAGTCCTTTTATCTGTGGCTCACCTCTTACTTTGATAATCTGAACTGTTAAGTGGACTTGATTAGATACATGTTTTTTACAGATTTATAACAAGGTAATCAGAGTATTTTAGTGTATTGCCGATGTTATGAAGGACTCGTGTTGAACCACCTAGCAACTTACTGCTGTAGTTAAACATCACAACAAATTTCATTATAGAAAAATATGGGGGGGAAAAAGTACCACAGACTTCTTAAAAGAGACCTCTAGTTGGTGTAAAGCAGCACACTTTCCAGCAAAATTCAAGGATCAATTTAGTTTGTTGCAGCTGAGAAGTTGGCCCACTCCTGACTTTGGCTGGCAAGAATACAAAAGAATCCTATACTTCACCTTATTATAGTGAATAAATAATTGGCAATGATCTATGTTCAGTCACCTTGCATACATTATTAAACACTTGTTTACTAAACAACCTCTACAGTCTAAAAGAAAAACAACATTCAAAAACTGAATCTCAATATAAAATCAACCAAAGGAGGTTAACAGTAAGGTGAGGGGAGTTCATTTAATTAAAAGATTGCTAGAGGGAAGACATTGGCAGATCAATTTTTTAAGTTTGTGGAATTATGCATTGATATGCAAGTTTAAAGTTACTGCTTCTGATTGCAGAATATAACAAATGGGAAACATTATATATTTATGAACCATTCAATATCTTCCTCCCTTTTTTCCAACTGGTTTATTGGAAAAGAAAAAAAATGTTCTTTCCAAGTTGTGACAGCTAGAGTTAAATAGACATTACCAAAATATATATAAGAAGGTGTTAACGTACATTTCAACATGAAATTCTAATTGAAACTTCTCCATGGTGGGAAGCCAGAGAGTAATTTTTATGGCCTTGGGACACAAGGAAACTGTTTTAAAAGAAATTGCCTTTTTGATAATGATTCTTAACTGATTATTTTTTAGATTCATAATTTATTAAGTTGCTACCATTGATTTGTATTACGAGATTTTTCAGACATCTTGAAACTTTGAACTTTTTAGTTCCTCATTAAGAGAGATATGTTAAAAATATAGAGTGGAGATGTTAAAATTTTCAGTTAAAAAAATCTTTTTAGCTAATCAGCAGTCTCAGGAGAAGAGGCCTGCCAATGCATGTCCTTAATGGAACCTGTCTTGAGAGTTGAAAGCACGCAACACACTGCAATCCAAAGGTTTTGGAAGAGATTATAATGCCCATAGCATCATCATAGTTGCGAAAAATGCAGTATTTTTGAATCTTAAATATTTGTACAGTGATTATATAAATGGTATTTTATGGGTTCACATAAAACTGTGTTATTTTTATTAATATTACTATTATTGTTTACTATTATTGCAGCATAACACAGCACTTACTCTACTTAAGGGTCCCTTGGCGTTTCCATTACATAACCCATTTTTGGAGGGGTTTATGACTCAGCCATTAAAATTCACGGCAGGCTAGAAATTGGCACAGGAGCACACAGTCTGAAGCAATCTGTTTAATGAAAAAATGGAACAAAATCAATCTGGTTGGTTAAAGAATGGTTAGGGAAACCCACTGCTTCATTACGTAGTTTCTGAAGTTTTTATTATTATGTTTTTTAAAAGCTGCTGTTTAGAAGTAAAGCCATTGGCCTATTTCATCAACCCTGATTCATTTTTTCTGCCTGTAGGCTAGGGGGTGATTTATATATCCTTTCACACTAGGTGCAGAACACTTGTTTTTACATTGATTATATCTTACATAAGGTTTGCATATGTGAATTTTAAACATGCAGGACAACAAGCAACTGAGTCTTATTACTTATGGCTAGCCAGTGGGTGTTCTCCTTCTATTTAACAAGTTGATCAATTGTACCATGTGAGAACAAGGGCAGAAATCCCAGAACCAGAACTACTACAAGTCAGTATGTTCATGCATGGAGATTCTTTGTTGATTTTTTTTGCATCTCTACATTGTAATTTGTCTGACTCAGAAGACTAGCAGTGTTTGCTTTTCTCTTATGTAACTGCTTTGGTGCGGGATTGGTCAAGTGTTTAATTGATGAAGTTTTCATGGTTTGTGTGATCACAAAATCATTGAGGTTGGAGATAAGGGAGCCTTATAGTCCAACCTCCTGCTGAAAACTGGCTCACATGCAGGATCCAACTAGACAGCTCAGAGCTCAGTCAGATTTTGAAAGCCTTTAGGAACAGAGACTGCCTCCTTGGGATCCAACTCCTGATCCAACCTTTAACCTCTCTGTACACGCTGTCAGACTGCTGTTAGGTCCCCTTGAAGGCTTCTCAAATCTAAACAAATCCAGCTCCTTCAACCTCAGCACCACAGGTAGGTTCTCTAACCTCTGGTAATCTTTGTGGACCCCAGTGAACTCACTCCAGTTTACCACTGTTTTATTTTCTATTATGAGCCCATGGTTGCAGATTTGGGCTGATAAGTGTACAGTCACTTCCCTTAGTCTGCTTTGTCCCCTGTTCATGCACTCCAGGTGCACTGTTTCGTTATGTGTCTTCCTGCCCAATCATCTTCACAAGGCCTTTCCTGCAGAGCTGCTCCCCAGCCTGTGTGATTGCAAGGGGTTATTGCTTTTCAGACACTAGAATGTTCTCATGTTTTCTTGTTGAGTTTCATTTTCCAGTAGAGGAAGTCTTCCAACCTGTCCAGGTGATGACAGCCTTGCCCGCATGTATATCTACTATTTTCACCAGAGTTGGTGTTGTCTGTAGATTTGATAAACAATCACCCTTGTAGGTCATTGATAAAGATGAAAAACTTGACTAGACCCAGGAAAGACACCCTCATATTCCACAAAATAAAGTCCATCAACTTTCAGCATCCAACCAGCCAGATTTTCAAACAATCTTGCTGTCTAACTATCTAGACTGTAATGTCCTATTTTGAATATAAGAATATTGTGAGAGACTGCATTTAAAGCTTTAAGAAAGTCAGTACTACTGAAATTTACTTTTCTTCTGATGCCCTCAAATCCAGTCACTTATCTCACTGAAGTTTGTCAGGAATATTTTACCTTTGGTAAATCCACCAATTGTGCCCTGTCACCTTCTTCTTCATCTGCCCAGCAGTGTGTTACAAAAGGATTTGCACAGTGATTTTCTTAGGGATCAAAATGATTGTGACTGATTGTTTATTCCACAGATTGTCTTTTTTGTAGGTGCTAATGTACAGCTTTCCTATATCTTGAGAATGACTGCATAAGAACCATTGGACTGGAAATACCAGTTGTTTGGGATAAAGGGAAACAAAACTTCCTTTTCTCTAGTGAGCTGGACAGAACAAAATCATAGTATGTGACTGGTTTTCCTGAACCTATTGGAAAAAAATATATATATATAAGCATTCAAAAACTCATAGAACGATTTGAGTAGGAAGGAACTTTAAAGAACATCTAGTTCCAACCTCCCCTTCATTTAGTAATGATGACAACAACATTCATGTTCCTGAACTCAAACTACCTTTGATAATTGGAAATAAATTTATGCTTATATATCAGTTTATTTATGCATGCATGGATAAATACTTTCTTTTCTGTCATTTACAGATCTCATTATACAATTGGAGAAATAATTTTTTTCTGTTTGATCTAAGAACATTGAATAGAAGTTTTATCCAGCTCACTGAGTACAGTCCCTTCATGTCACAGGCACTACATCACACTTTCATATGATCAACTTCTTACATTATTTTATACATAGACAATGGATGCAACATGACAGTGGGTTTAATTTGTTTTGCTATGTTTTCTTTTTGCAGTCCTTTTTTTTCTGGGGGGGGTCGGGGGGGGGGGAGTGGAACTTGTGTCACTCAGTGTATAGATAGCTGGTCTAGTTGTAATGGTTATCTTCTATTCCAGTTTCACTACCTCTTCAAGACAAGTGACTGAAAATATGAACAATGTTCTAGATGAAAACTCAGCTGTACCTCAAAAGCTGACATGAATGCTTTGTTCTCTTTCCTAGGTGTAGTTCTGTGACTGACCAGAAATGCAAGGTGTTTTACTTCCTCTTTGCTTTCTTTGTGTGATAGTTACACATCTTATGGAAGGACTGGGAGAAATTCTTCTAGTTTATCTAACACTTTGTACAGTTGAAAAATAATTTCATTTTTCATTTCTTTTAATACAGTCATCAAGCTTCTCTTACCGACAATGGCTTCTAACATATTTAATTAGCAGTAGTCTTGTGCCAAGTTTGGTAATGAGATAAGATATCACGATCAATTTCTTAAACACTACTTCTGGAAAGGTCAAGAACAATACTGGACTCCGCTTTTAAGTTATCCTCACCCTGTTAAAATCAGTAAAACTTTTTCACTGTTGTTCTATTTCTTTGTTCTTTATTGAGAATTTTATTCCTACACTAATCCTTGTGTTTTTAAGTTTAACCAATGGTTTCTTCTATGACAACATATCAAACAATTTACTGAAGTCCAGTTAGAATAAATATATTGTCTTTTCTTTATATATAAAAACAAATAACTGACCAAGGAAAAATTTTCACTGAGGATAACGTGATCTATCTTCAGTGAATTCATTTCCATTTACTTCCATGTATATGATAATTCCTTCTTTTAAAGTTTGTTCTAACTCCTGGATAATGTGACAGTCAAATTAATGGCTCTACAGATGTCCAAATCCCTTTCTTTCCCATTCTGAGGTCATTATCATTATCTTTTTTATTACTATTAGTAATTCTTCAAATATATTTCATTTTCACAACAGCAGATTTAATAGAAGTCCTTGAGCTTTTACATTCTGCATATTGCTTTCAGTGAGTATTTAGTATATTACCCAATTGCATTTGGAATTTCCTTTTCCAGTTCTTGAAGATGCAGTACAAATCACTTTCCTATAGACTTTCTGTTGCCTCATAAAGTTAGTAAATAATCATAGGTTCTTTAGTCTATGATTACATCAATTGTTATATTTGAATGACTGGAGAACCAGCCTGATGTGATGGGAGCAATCTAGCTGTGGCAACTTCCAGCTGCCAGGTCCTAATGCACACCCTGGCTGGTGTCCCATCTGTATGTCCAGAGCAAATGTGAGTGCGAATTATTTCTCTTGCTTCTTCATACTTGTGCTTTTGTGAAAGCAAGAACCAGGTGGGTCAGTCAGAAAGGACATTTATACAGTGAAAGGGCACAAATGGCTTTTTTGTGTCATTTAGAAGGAGCATGGAGAAAAATATACCCTGGTATTATTAGCTCCTGCTCCAGAGTTCCTGGGGAATTGAGGTAAGCTCACTGGGTATCAGAAATGATGAGAAGTCTGGGGATAGTATGGTCACAGAGAGGTAAGATCTGAAAGGATAGTGAGGAAAACACCAGAGAAATGTGAAGGGCACCCTCCACACAAACATACACTGCCGCAGATCTGTCCTTAACTATCTGAGCTAATTTCCCATATCTTCATGCCTGATGTGTAGAAATGAGGTAAAAGCTCTTTCTTATCCCATTGGATGTTGTGAAGATAATCACAGTGATGCTTAAAAAGGCTAATATGCTGTCACAGTAAGGGCTGTATAAGTATTTAAGACACTGGGAACATTGCACAGCATGATAAATGTTGATCTTTGAAATTGCGTACAGTCGTTCCAGTGTGTATCCAGAGTAATGTAAGACAACACACTGGAGGGCATTCTTCCAAATAGTAGAAGGCATATTGCGTCATCGCTGTATTCAGCATGCTGGTGACTTTTGTTTACTGAATGTTTGCAGATAATTTATTGCCATAAAAATGACTTATCCTCAAAATTTATTCAAAATGCCCTTAGTCTTGCAAAGGAAGTTATTTTACTATCTAATTCAATAAGGTATCCAAATTAATAACTATAAACATTCCTGATTGATGTAGGCCTGATTACTTAGTTTAAAGGTAGGACTAGGAATCATTTGATTAGAGGGTAATGTACCTCCACTATACAGACGTGCCAGGAGCAAAACAGACGCTGCTTACTTCTGTTAATAATTAATGACCAAATACTAATAATGCTGTAGAGTAATTATTTGAAATAACTTACTGGGGCATTCAACTCTTAAAGAAAAAAAAAAAAAGAAAGAAAAAAGAAAAAAAAGTTCTGAAGAAACCTCCAGAGTGAAATGCAGCAAATACACAAGAAGTCTGTTCCAAAATAGTTCCCTAGGCAACACAGCCTGCACTCTTGGATATCAGTTATACCAGGGGAGCTTGCTATGCTGACTTGGAGAAATACACCACAGAGAGTGAAGTGCAAAACTCTGTGGCCAGGCTCCATGATAACAAAGCAGGGATGGAAACTATGGAATTGATAAGCTGTGAAGAATCATAGAATGTCTTAAGTTAGAAGGGACCTCAACTAAGTAATTCTAACTAACTCCCCTGCCATGAGCAGGATTGCCACCCATCACCAATCACAATAACACACATTCACAGAATTCACAAAATTCACAGAATTCACAGAATTGTAGGGGTTGGAAGGGACCTCCAGAGATCATCGAGTCTAACCCCCCTGCCAAAGCAGGTTCCCTACAGCAGGTCGCACAGGTAGGCATCCAGGCGGGTCTTGAATATCTCCAGAGAAGGAGACTCCACAACCCCCCTGGGCAGCCTGTTCCAGTGACTATGCTACATGACTAAAGCCACTCGTGCTCCACATGGAATTAACAAAATATTATAAAATAGGGATTTCAGGAGAGATTCCATTACAGACCAGGCAGGAGGACAATGTTGACTACGGGGACAATTTCATGGGCTGAGCTTCTCAGTTCCATAGGCATGCCTATTAGATGAGATCTGCACACTCCAGTTATGTTGAGTGTCTTCCTGGGAAACTTAGTTATCTCTAGAGAGTCACTCCATATCTTAATGCATGCACTGTTTCCCATATTGTTCATATTTCTGGTATTAGCATGTGCTCTGCAGATAGTGTATTTATCACCAGCAATTCAAAAGCATCTGTAAGCGGTTACACTAGAGCACTGTTCAGTAAGCTAGTTGTAAGAGTTGACATTAATCATTGTCAGACTCATTAAGAATGGTCAGATGAGTCCATCAGAACACAGCTAGACGAAGGTGCTCTGCATGATGGCATGATGGGTGAATCTGTAATCGTAAGCTCTCCTTTTGGCACAGCCAGTTTCCCTACAAGTCTACTTGGACATGATAAGACCTCTAATTCCAAATAAGGTATTCACCCTTTAGCACAAAAAGTGCCACCTGTTGGAACTCGCTATTTGTCCTGGTTACTAAACAAATTCGTGCCTTTCTAAACCTAATTGAATTGATGAGTGCCTCTTTTTTGTTTTCTGTTTTTGTTTTTGTTTTAATTTCCACTGTAGTTCCACAAACTTGAAAACTTGCCTGACTGTTAAAACATAAAATGAAATGAGGAAAACAAAAGAAAAAAGGGTGAAAGAGAAGAAACATCTTCAAGTTCTGACATTGTTTTCAAGTTAATGCTGATATGCCTGCCTAAAGCTTTTGACTAAAGTGGGATGAGCAGTCAACATCTGTTCTGAATTATTTATTTATTTTCAGTTGCAGAAAATTGGCAGCTCCAAAGTCCCTAAGAGAAGGATAATTGTAATTATCTGTGATGTTGTGAAAAGTGTCTCAATGGCTCAGCAGTTAGCCTGGCTTTTTTTCTCATCTTCTAGCATACATATTCCAGTGTGTGCATGAATGTGGAAAAAAAATATAAACTTTAGGGATTTTTAGTAAGTTTTGCTACCATTTTTCCCATCTATATAATTATGAATAAGATATGATCTTTTATTAATTAGTGGTTCCAGAATCTGTATTTACTGTAAAACTCTTACTGTTAAACCCCAACAAAACAGTCCAAGGCCTCCATCCTTCAGTATGCTAAGCTTAAGTAGGCTCTTGAACCTATGCACATCCCTACAGATAGTCAGATGGGCCTCTAAGCCAGTGAATTACTGACAGTATATCTAAAAAAGACACAAAACTAAATATTATACCAAATTCTACTGATCAGTTCTGTACAATTACCAAATGAGTAAAAATGCTGATCTCTCATTTCTGTCATTTTGCAAAAGCAAGGGAGGATCAAATATCAAATCCAAGAAGTGAGTAATTTTCTCAGAATCCCATTTCTCTTGCTTTATGAAAGAAAAATAAAATCTTTTAAAAATGAATAGTGAATACTTCATTGGAACGCGTGTCTCCAGGTTTTCAAATCACCAAGGTAGACTACTGGAATTCTTATTGCTGGTATTTAAGTAGAAAAAGTAGACAGATTCAGAAGACATCTGCTTGCCCTGGAACTGCAGGAAAGAAAAATGGAGAAGGTACTGCCTTATATATCAAGGAAAAATGCACTAGATCTAAGCACAAAATAAAGTATGACATGGAATTATTAAATATCTATGGATATAGATACTCATGACTCCAATAAAACACCAAATCCAGAGAATGTGTTGAAGGGGATTTTAACCACATACAGTGACAGCTAAATGTAAGGTCTGGTGGGAACGAGAGGCTTGAACTAATTTAACATCTGATGGATAAGGAAAATATCAGGAGAAAAAGACTAGTTCTGTACTAATAAACTGAACAGTGTCAGGGATCATTCTCTGACATTGAGGCCAATTGGCATGGTATAGTCACATCTATGTTATTAAACTCTCTTAGCCTCCAGCACAGCATGGTCACATCTGCACTGGCATTTGGGAACAGTCCTTGACCTGTATGAACTCCTGAACTGGACCCAGAAATTATTTGGCTAGTTGGCTCTGACCAAAAGCATGGGCATTATAACAATTCAGTATCACAGGTGAGCGAATCCCAGTGCTGGTTCTAGCTCCAGCTCATTGAATAACTATTATTAGCGCATTGCTGCGTTTTCAAAAAGTCCTTAGAATGCATTAGGGAGAATAAGGAAGTAAGAGGAAAAAAATAGGAAGCAGTAAGTGGTGCACAATACAGAAATATTTGAAATGGTCAAAGCTTATTGCTTTATTTTTTCTCCCTTTTAAATAAGCTTAACATGAAAATAAACTCGCTGAGATTAAATTAAAAAAAAAAAAAAAAAAAAAAAAAAAAAAAGGAGAGACTAGGAAAATAAGACAAAACAGGGAAAGAAGATATCAGAACTACTTAGATAAGTTAGGTATTCATTGGTGACATATACCCACAAGCAGATTAGAATATTAGCCAAGGCAACAACAATTATTTTCAAAAGTACGTAAAGAAGGAATGATTCAAACAAGTGGAAAAATAAAATACTTGTGTTCATAGTAGGAGAAAGGAGATCTCAAGGACTTACAAAGCATTTGACCTCACTTTGATACCCCAAAAGATATTGGAACAAAACTTTTAATCTGGTTTTGTGCAGGCAGTAGATAATAAGGTGCTAAGAACAGGGCAATATGGATTTGTCAGGATCTGACAAAACATGCCAAGCCAGTCTAATTTCCTTCTTGACATGTTAACTGGCCAAACGGATATGGAAGGAGCAATAGATATATTTGATAATCTGACATAAGTATGGCTTGTGATGTGGATGCACAAGGTATTTTTAAAAGTAAATTTGGGAAATAGGATCTTGCCCAAATGCAGTTGATGCAGAAGTGGTTAAAAAAGAATGCTAAAGCACTCAGAGCAGAGTTATTACAAGTTTTCTGTCAAACTAGGATGATATTTCAAATTGGCCTCAAATGTGGTAGTTATGGGTCAACAATTTTTTATTTTTTTCATTAAAAGCATGAATGGTAGAATAGTAAATATACTTAAGAAATATTGAAGGACAGCGGTCTGAAAGTAGTTATATCACAGAACAGTAACTCAGAGAGATCCTAATGTGTTAGAGAAATAGTCTGGAACCAGTAAGATGAATTTTCTGAAAGGTGACTGAAAAGAAGTATACTGAAGAAAGAAAAGTACAAGTACAAAAAAGGGATAAGGGAACACAAGAAAGTAGGACTTGTAGTGAATTATAAACAGTATATGAGTAAAATATATGATACTACAAAACAGACGATACCATTCTAAAATGCAGATTTCAGAGTTGCCTGCAGAACATTAAAAGGTAATTATTTCACTCTGGTTGAATTATTGAGGTTCTTGATCCAGTGCAAGTTTATGCCGTTCACAGTACTCATTAACAAAGCTGTAGAAACTTTTCAACAAAGAAAACAGAAGATCAATAAAATAATTTTGAGATAAGGATGAATAAAATAGACGCTTAATCCACAAAACAGAGGAGTATGAAATGCCATCAGTATCAAAATTTATTAAACAGATCCGGGTTCACACAGGCATGAAAAGGAGTCTCAAAAAAAAGAGTCATTTCATATATTAAGGTTTTCTTTCTGCATCTGTATGTGCGTATGTTTTGTGGGTTTTTTAAATGTACATGTAAATCCAGGTGTTTTTTTTTTCAAGTTTCTGATGAATTCTTGAGACTGTGCAGCTGCTCATTGAATTTGATGTAACTTGTCAGCTTCACTGCTGGTAGTAACTTTCAGGGTCTTTGGCTTCAGGGCACACTTGCCAAAATTCTTTGCCCCCAGGCGAAGGATCCATAACTTTGAGCATCCTCAGGACAGATCCACTACTAGTGCGCTCCCCAGAGCTATAGCTTCCTTGGCTCCCATCATCCTTGGCCTAAGGGCAGACTGTCTGTGCTATCCCCTCAGTCAACAGACACACACTCCAAATGCATCTCAGTATTCTGAAGTATTGGTAACAGGGAAATGAATATAAAGATTGCTATTATGCTTTCCAAAGCTGAAATTAGGTTTATATAACAGTTAATTACTATTTCTTGTGTTCATTTACAAATAATACTTCCACCTCCTGCAGGAAGAGCAGGAAAAGGGATAATCCCAAATGTTATAATCAGCATCTCACAGTACCTGCTGGATAGGATGTAAGTGGTGGTGTGCTGCCAAAATAAACCCAGGTGCAGCTTTTACAAGAGGGAGCTTGGGAGGGGAATGGGGGAAGCAGTAATCTCATTTTCCCCTTGAGTGATCCCAGGATTCATCATTACTGTACAGGGTGAAGAACACAGTTGCTGACATGTAACTTCACTGTCCATAGTGCACTGTCTCTTCTAATGCCCAGGTCAGACTGATTCTGTTGTGTTATTAGCTGGCTATCAGTAAGTGGATGGCAAGTAATTACATTCTGGATACCTGTTTATATATTGTTATTATTGCTTTTTTGTTTGTTTGTTTGTTTGTTTCCATTTTCTACTCTCTGTCTTAGTAAATAGTTTTTATCTCAACCCACAAGTTCTATTTTGATTCCAGTTATCTCCCTCATCCCGCCTTGGGACAGTTTAGCTGCTTTCCGGGTTGAGCCACATCAGACCAGTCACTGTAGACTGAAATACTTGTGGTTCTCTAAACCAGAGGGATGAAACAAAGGCAATACACTCCTGAGGAACATGCTTTGAGGACTTAGAAGACAGAACTGGGGAACAACAGTGTGGCAGACAAAGGTTTTCAATAAAAAGGTAGATGCTGCAATGAATGACACAGTTTAGAGGGTATGATGGTGATGAGTTGATGGCTGGATCAGATGATCTAAGTGGCCTTTCCAACCTTAATGATTCTACAGTTCTATGATATAGATGAAGCTTTGCTCTTTTAATAACGCTATTTCCTAAGGCAGAGATAAAGGGTTCAGAAAGCTTTGAGTGTTTGCAAAAAGTCAGGATTCATACTGAAAGCACATATTTAAATACATCTGTGGGCTGTACTCCTTTCATTTATGCCTTATACTTGCACAGATGAGGTACATCCCTCCATACCAGACTAGTGAGGAGGGAGTGCAGGCTAACTCAAGAAAACTTTCTGTAGCTTCAGACCTTTATCCTCTGTTACATTGATGGAATTTATGGCTGAATCAAGTTTCTGTAGTGAGAAATGCTAATGTAACCCAAATACATGAGCTATAATCCATAGCCTGGAGGAAGGTCTCTTATCCTTACGTCTGGGAGTGTGCTACTTTTGTGCTACTGAGTTGATTCTGCTAGTAAAATAAGGCAGTTCCTGCTTCCAATCATAGGTGTATATTGAGTGCATGCTACTCTACTGAATTTCACATACTCTAGGGTTCTTCGTGGTTTAAAATAATACAGAGGGATAAGGACAATGCTACAAGGTGATACTTGATGTAATGCACAAGTGAGAATCTAGCAAACTTTAATGATGTTAAAAGCAACTAGACAAGAGACTGTTTTAACTGAAATGGGTATTAATAGTCCCATAAGCCTAAAAGATTAGAGGATTTATCACACTCTCAAGAAAATGATGGAAGTAGTTAGTGTTCTAGCCCACCTGCTGTGTCCTTAGTGAAGGGGGATCCAGTTTATTTTTATTTCAATTCTTAATTGTGGCAGAACTTTTTAGCTTTTCAGAGTCCAATCTTTGTGGGCCGTAAGGTTGAGCTTCACGTGAACAGGAAGAATTCTGCACAAAAGAACAGATAAGTAAGTAGATACTGGGCAACCGGCATGTTGCCAAGTAATTATTTGGTTTTCTCATGTAGTGTGCATTTGTTGAGAGACAGTGATTAACCCTGGATAGTTTTTAGCCCCTTCGTAATGTTGTGGGGAAGGCAGAGAGGAGAGAAATAAAGAAATACGTCTATAGATAATTCCATGTTGAGTTGAGCTTGTTAAACCGGACACTCTGAAGCTTAAGAGTTTCACAGAAGAGGAAAGAGCTTTTTCAACTTCCAGAAAGAAGGTATCAACAAACAGGTTTGATGATCACTGTTGTTAAATTAAGCCCCTTGGGATGCTAGGTAATTCGCTAGTAATGTGAAAGACATGGCTTTTAGCAAGCCTGTTTGAATGACTGTCTAGTGGTGCCATCTTTTCTGTTCCAAATTCTCTAGCAACTTTCTTTGCAGGGGACCTATTATACTGCAGCAGTCAGTTGATGAACTGCAGAAAGTTGGAGAAGGCAAAAGGCCATTTTCACTGCATGGGCTTTGTTCAAAAGCAATAAGAGTAGCACACTGAATGAAGAAGAGACGCTTTATTGTTCATCCCTAGGGCAGCAGTGGAGTCACAAAAGAGATCTTTGGAGATGATAGAAAAGCGTATTTAGAGCATTGGTAAGTTTGCAAAGGTATAATCTCCTGCTTCTAATAAATTGCTAGTTTACTATAGAAAGTTTCTAGAATTCCTTGAAATTCTGAGAAGTAGCTCAACTATTCTGATTACTCTCTACTTGCTAGTAAAGACTACTTCTCCTCCAGAAGCTCTGTGGAGTGGCTGAGTTTTAAAGTCCATGGGTTTAAAAAGTTCACATAAAGATTCTTCCTTATGCTTAATCACTCCATCTTTACAGAATGCAAACGCTAAAACAACTCTAGGATGTGATCTGGAGGTAGTTCCAATTGTCATCTTTATCCAGAACTGCAGTTACGATCTCCCAGTCATATTCCCTTACCTACTAAAAGTAGGTAGCTTGGGTTTCTTCCCATGAGCTTGAAGACATCAAGTCTTTCCATACTGCAACACCTGTTTCCTATACTGGTATCTATACTCCCATCTAACCATGACATTCTCCTTTCCGGTTCTCAACAAAAGCACAGGATCAGTTTACTATCCCATGTTTTCTGATACCCCCATATTGAGTGTATAAGGATGACATTTTTGCATTTTAATTAAGGAAGATACATTAATGGGTCTTTTTACACTCCTGAACTGCAATCAGCCCATGTAGACCACTGACCCAAATTAGGCAAGAGAATTGCTTTTATAAAATTATAAAGAAAAATTGATGATGTTCTAATGATGCTGCTTAAAGATGATTTGATTTACTGACATAGAAATGGATGCCAATATGAATGAACACTTAAGAAATATTTCTCTGGATACGCACTCAGGTAAAATAATTTACTTCTTTTCAGTAGCTTTTTTACTCCTTTTATGTTTGAGTTTTGTGAATATTCTATAAAATGAATTTAATGGCAGAATGCATGCGATAATAGCCAGTTTTAAGCAAATATTGGAGAATATTTTGAGCCTATAAATACTGAATTTGGAGATGCAAATATTAGCATTGTAGTTCTGAATATTTGCAATGAACTTGGTCTTAGTAGTCTTTTTTTTTTTTTTTTTTTTTTTTTTTTTTTTTTTTTTAAACAAAAATCTCCTAATTTTCACTGCACCCTGGATGAGTAAAAACTATTTTTCTCAGTTTTTGGCAAAGTGGAAGTGGTATGGTTGAGGAAGACAAATGAAACATTTTTCAACAGAAATGGGTGCTGTTGCATCAAAGTAATGTCTAGACGAATGTTTGAGATCCATGATCAAGACACAACTATAGTTTAAACCTTGGATCCTGATGTCTGTGAGCTCCACGGCTAAAAATTAAGCAGTCAATGCCCCCCCACTCAAGAAATAAACAAAAATCTATAGCATGATCAGAAACATTGTTGTGACTAGCACTATTCAGGTCTATTATTAGAAAACAGAGATGGGTATTTTTAAGTCTGTTTTCAAATTTTTACAAGAATACATGTGTACCCAGAATCTGAGAACTTTGAAGGATTATACAGGGACATGGGAATTACTATACTATAGCAAATATTCTCCAGGTAGCCAGCCTGATATTATGCTCCTGACAGAAAGCCAATACCAAACACTTCATGAGAAATCTTCTTATGTACAATTATGTTATAACTTGGCAGTCCAAAACTCTTTCATTTAGTTGTTGTCTTACATTGTGAGATGTTTACAATAGACAGAAGTGACCATGTCAGAGATTTTAAATCTTATTTTCTCTTCTGATAGTCCAGACTTTAACTAGTCTCAAGAGAATGTAAACTACACTGAAGAAGAGAAAATAAAACCAGAATACTTGTCGTGGAAAACGCAGGTTATGTCTCCTTTTTTATTACATAGAGTGGTGATGGGGTAGAAAACAGAGAAGAGCAATCAAATTTATAAACAGATTGATTTTATAATGTAATTATATAAAAATTGGTAGAATGAGATAAAAATTTTGATTTAAACTCAAAATGTGTGTCTCCTTAAATGTTGTATGTTTCAAGCTATTAAAAAAAAAAAAAAAAAATCCTAAAACAAGTACTATTTGCATTTGATTTTTAGTTAAGTTCTTTAAAATAATATTTTTCAGGCTAAAAGCTTTTTTATATTTCTTTATAACTTTATCACACTTTATCACTTAACTCTTGTTTAGTTTAAAGAGGGACAGTCTTTTCAGTCTCTGCACAGAAATATCTTGCTGTTTTTCTCATTTAATCATTCTTTTGTCAGAACTACCTCAAGAATTTTTTTTCGCATCATGAAGTAATTTAAATCGCAGGTAATTCAAGACACTCTTGTTACTGTTGCAGTGTTTAGATTGAATGTTTACATAAGATGAGTAAAATATTACAGAACAGAGATTGTTCATGAATTCTCTAGAAATAGTCAATTTTCAGTAGCTGTATAAAACACAGCATCAAAAGAGGATAATGAGATATGTGGTTTGTAAAGGAAACCTACAGTCAATTTATCTCCTATAATTTGCTTTTTTCGTGCTTATAAATTTTGGGTGGGTGGTTGGTACTTTGAAGGAACTATTATTTGTTCTTTAATAATGTTTTTGTTTTTCTGAATCTACTGCTCCATTATCACCTCCTGGTATTTAATGTGTACAATTACCAGTACATGCCTTTCAAGTGTCCTTTATAATATATAACAGCAGCAAGTGTTAATTATGTCCCTAACAGCCTCCTATATATGCAGTTTGTGGAAGAAAGAAGAGAGAACATTAACAAACTCGAATAATTACATTAATTACTAGGAGAGCAAGAAGCCCATACGCTTTAAAATTTGTACATATGTTTCTTGGCTACTTGCTCTCCTCTGTGCAAGTGTTTCAACAAAGGCTGAATTTGTCCTTTTAAAAGTTATTATTTACTTCTGGTAGTTGGCAAGAGTATTGTTACTCCTGTCTGAAGACAGCTACCCCAAATATTCAGGGAAAATTAAGGACCACTTTCACTGATCTTGAAGGAATAATATGAAATTCCCTTTACTATATTCTAACAGTATAAATTGGAATCTGTTATTTCATTTCCAGATTAACTCCTTCCTTTCTTCTACTTACCATATTCTCTCTGTGCAGGAGGCAATTAATGCTTTTTATTGAGTAGAATCAACTGTGAAATCCATCCCTTTATTTTCTATCAAAATACCCTTCATAAAATCCAGTACTTTCCACGACTTTCCCCTGCAAATGATTGTTTCCCGTGACAAGTATTTCACAATACTCTGAAACAGGATCAGCAAACTTCTACATCTAATGAAGCCAAGAAACTGCTTGCTCAGTTGTTAGGACAGTAATTACTGACAATATAGGTGTATCAAGAGTGGCTGTTGTTCAGCCCTTTGGGGATTGTACCTGTACCAGTAAAATGGTGTTGGAGTTTGTTCTGCTACTCTTGGGTCAATTACAATTCCTGACTGTGTCTATACTGTTCTAACTTCTAAGACTGGGGAAATGGTGGAATTCAAGGAAGGGAGGAGAGAGAGTGCGCATCCATACTGTCTATTAGCCACAATTCTTGACCCATATTGACTACTGGGCAAATCTCAGAAATTATTGGAAGAGTACTATGTCACAGGTCAACACCGCCAGGAGCCATTCTAATTAAATTTACTGCTTATGCAGCAACATGATTTCATTTACTATTATTGGTCAAACCTAGGTATTTATTGATGCACATATACTTTTCTCTATGTAGAAGCATAGAATCACCAAGGTTGAAAAAGATCTCCACGATCATCCAGTCCAACTGTCCACGTACCACCAATATTTCCCACTACACCATGTTTCTCAGAGCAACATCTGTTTCTTGAACCCCTCCAGGGACAATGACTCCACCACCTCCTTGGGCAGCCCATTCCCGTGCCTGATCACTCTTTCTGAAGTGAACTTGAGGTCATTCCCTCCGGTCCTATGGCTAGTTACATGGGAGAAGAAGTCAACTTCCACCTCACCACAACCTCCCTTGGGGTAGATGTAGAGAGGTTTTCCCTGAACCTCCTCTTCTCTGGACTAAATAATCCCAGCACCTTCAGCCACTCCTCATAAGGCTTGTGCTCCTTATCCTTCATCAGTTTTGCCCTTCTCTGGACATCCAGGGTCTCATTGTCTTTTGTGTAGTGAGCAGTCCAAAACTGAATACAGTACTCAAGGTGCAGCCTCACCAGGACTGAGCACAGAGGGACAATCACCTCCCTGTTCCTTCTGGCTACACCATTTCTGATACAAGCCAGGACGCCACTGGCTTTGTGGGCCACCTGTGCACACTGCTGGCTCATGTTCAGCCGAGCGTCAGCCAACACTCCCAGGCCTCTACAGTCTTACAGCCACTCTGTCCCAGGCCTGTAGCATCACATGGGGGTACTGTGGCCAAAGTGTAGGACTTTTGGCACTTGATCATGTTACATTGATCCCACTGGCCTCAGCCCAGCTATCCAGCTACCCCTGTGGGGCCTTCCTTCCCCCTGAGATTGACACATCCTCTCAGCTTGGTGTCATCTGCAAACTCACTGAAGGTGCACTCAGTGTTCATCCAGGTCATCAATAAGGACATCGAACAAGACAGCCCTCAATACCGACCCTTTTGTACCACCAGTTGTGACCGGTCGCCAGCTGGATTTAACTCAAGTCAACACCACTCTCTGGGCCTGGGCCTGGCCTGCAGCCATTTCTTTACCCAGCAAAGAGTGTACCTGTCCAAGCCACGGGCTGCTGGCTTCTCCAAAAAAAAAAACACACCACGGGAGACAGTGCCAAAGGCTTTGCTGAAGTCTAGGCAGACTATGTCAACAGCCTTTCCCTCATCTACCAGGCAGGTCACTCAGTCATAGAAGGAGATCAGGTTGATCAGGCAAGAACTGCCGTTCACGAAACCATGCTGGTCAGGCTTGATTCCCTGTTGTCCCACACATGCCATGTGATCTCCCTCAAGACGATCCGGTCCACAACCTTCCCTGGCACTGAGGTCAGGCTGACAGGTCTGTAGTTCCCCAGATCCTCCTTACAGCCCTTCTTGTTGGTGGGAGTCATACTGGCGAGCCTCCAATCAACTTAGGCCTCTTTGGTCGACAAGGAATTCTGATAGATGATTAAAAGCAGCTTGGCTATCATGTCTGCCAGCTCCTTTAGCACCTTTAGGTGGATCTCATCCAGCTCCATGGACTTGTGACAGTACAGGTGAAGTAGTAGGTTTCTAACGTTTTCCATCTGAATCGTGGTTTTTTTTTCGTCTTCCACAGGAGGTAGATACTCTTTCTCCTGGAGCCTCAGGAAAAGCTCCCTGTTAATCCACGCCAATCTTCTTCCCTGCCGGTTCATCTTGAAGCTCAGGGGGATAGCCTTCTCCTGTGCCTTTAAGACTTCCTCCTTGAGAAGCTACCAGTCTTCCTGGATCCCTTTACCCTTTAGAACTGACTCCCAAAGAACTCTCCCTACCGGTGCCCTGAAGAGTTCAAAGCCTGCCCTCCAGAAGTCCAAGGTAGCAGTTTTACTGACGCCCCTCCTGACTTCGCTAAGAATCGAGAACTCTATCCTTTTGTGGTCTCTCTGTCCAAGACAGCTCTTGACCTCCACATGTCCCAGCAGTCCACCTCTGTCTGTGAACAGCAGGGCACCTCCCCTGGTAGGGTCTCTCCCCAGCTGCACCAGGAAGTTATCTTATCTATCTATCTTCCACACATTCTAGAAGCCTCCTAGACTGCATCCTCTGCACTGTACTGTATTTCCAGCATATATCAGGGAGGATAAGGGCTGGCAATCACACAACTTCTGTCAGCTGCTCTTAGAACAGCTTATCTGTCTCTTCGTCCTGGTTAGGAGGTCTATAACAGACCCCCACCAGGATGTCCACCTTGTTGGTCCTCCCCCTGATCTTTACCCATAAAGACTCAACCTTATCATTCCCAGCCCTGAGCTCAACACCATCAACACCATCAAAACACTCTCTAACATACCGAGCCATGCCACCACCCCTCCTTCCTTGACTATCCTTTCTGAAGAGCTTATAGCCATCCACTGTAGCACTCCAGTCATGGGAGTGATCCCACTATGTTTCCGTAATGGCAACTAAGTCAAAGTTTGCCTGCTGCACAATGACTTCCAGCTTCTCCTGTTTGTTACCCATATTCATGCACATGTATATTCACATATATCATCATAAAGTAAGATAACTGCAGAAGAATGAAGGAACTCAGCCCATTCATAAAATTAATCTTGATGTTCCATGTCATTGTATCTTCACTGGCTAAATAAAGGTAGTGTTAACAAACAATCACACATCTCATTAAAGAGAAGACATGCCATAATGACTGTCAGCTAAGGTCTTGGTTCAGCCTGAATCAGTTTGCACTGCTCTGTGATGAAGTGAATGCATTTCATCTGCATGAGGAGAGCACTCTCAGCGGAGACAAATTTTCTAGTTGCATGAAGTCAGCACAGCTGATTTCCACAAACGCCATGTCAGCCCTGTGGGATGGAAATACACTACTAATACAGCAGAAAAATAGTCCTTCACTGATCCCATGAAAATACTGTAAGTTAGAGTAACCCCTGAGCTATTTTAAAATAAGTCATACTACTATCGGACATCCTATCTACTGCCTGACTACAGGAATCCACCACAAAGTTTTTCTGCTTTCTCCCTGTTACCCAGACACGCTTCTTCTGTCAGTGCCCATTTGTGTCCTTACTCTCCACCCATTCCTCCCACACTGTCCTATCATTCCTGTTTCTTCTGACTTCTGGCAGTGAAGGATACAGCAATGAAAAAGTTTCCTTGTAGTGGTGTACATGCAGGCTGTTCAGTCAGCCAAGATGCATAGACCTCCAGTTAATGGACCAGACTCATGCTGACTTTTTCCTGAAGGTTTCCAGGCAGTGGGAAACAAATTTGCCCCTTCCTTCCTGGCTGGGCTTCTGATTTTGTTAAATGTGTAGGAATTTTATTATACCCCAGGGCTCAACTTCTATGATAAATGTTGTTGAAACTGGCTAATGGATTCAAAAATTATTAGGTGGGTATAGCAGAGAGCAGACAGTATGATCATACAAGCTTCGTTTCTTTAGGAAACCAAGCTAAACACCGATTTGCATTTTGTGCATTACAGTCACAAGACAGCAAGATAGACGTTACAATACAACATCAGGCTAATTGTTGGTTTTGTCTAGTATCCAGTGCCAGTGCTATTTGCTTCAGATGATGTTGCAAGAAATATTGTAGTGAGCAATTAGGGATTAACCTCTCCATAACAGAAGTTTCTTAATTCCCATCAGTTAGTGATTAGCTTATGCTCTGAAGCATGAAGGTTTATATCCCTTATGAATTTTTGTTAATCTAATATAATTGCGGATGTTCTTGTTATCCATATAGCAGCTTATCCTGGATTTTTATTATTAGTATTTTGTTGTTAGTTTTGTGTTTGGTTTTTGTTTTTGTAGTGTTTTTTTGTTGTTGATGGTGGTGGTTTTTTTTTTCTTTTCTGTTGATTCTGCTGCATTCTTGGCCTCAGTGATATCTCATGGTAATAAATTATTATGGAAATAGAATATCTATCCCCAGCATTTTCCCTTATCCTACAGCGTAATTACAGGGAAGTATACAGAAAAAAAAAAAAAAAAAAAAAGACAAATTGTGTAAATGGGATGATTGTCTACAGGCAAAACTTTCTAAACAGAGCATTTAGTACTCAAATATCAAAATACTGTATTATTCGTTTATTACAGAGAGCAGGATTTGTCCAGCCTTACATCAGCATCTGAGATCATCAACTCCATTTTATCAAGGGCAATAAATCTCATCCTTAGAACACCAGCAATAATATGAGTTGATACACACCTTGAAAGCGCCTCTTCCCCTCAATTCACCATGATAGTGATTTCCACAATTGTTTCTGGTATTCAGCTTTTTATTATAGCTATTTATCTTTATTCAGATTAATACTGTTCTTGATGACCTCAAAATGATGACCTTACTGTTCTCAAAATTCAGTGTATATCCTCGGCCATGTACAAAGTCATTTTGCTTATACAGGTCTGGTTCAAAAAGAGCACTGATTATGTGGGCCATGTCACACAGATTGATCCCTAATTTCACTGAAGTCATTGCAGAATTTTTGGCTTGTCAAATCACGTCACCCTTCCCTGTTCTGTTTTTCTCAATTTATATTTTACACATTTTCATTAGTTGGGACAAATGCAAAGTGAGTACTTTCCTCAATTGCTCATTTAAGTATGACTTCTCCTGGGATTAAGGTCTCCTAGGGATTACATGCCTTCCATTTTGGGAAGAGAAGTAGCATACCCCCAACATAAATTTCAACACTGTATGGGTAAGGAATGGAAGGAGTAAAGACAGAAATCCAAATAAATCACAGTTAGGGGTAGGGCTCCATTACTCCTACGGTCAACAAACAACATCGCAGAAGATTAACATGTTAGAAGACTGAGCACAATATCAGTAAATGAGCATCAAATTTCTGACAGTACTTCTTTCACCTGGGAAGGGTTAAATGAGGATGACAACATCAACCTCATCTCAAGCTTTGAAATTCTGTTAAAAAAGACTTTGAGAGATAAAGATTTATGAACCCCTGATCATCACAAGTGCCTTATTTCCCTTTTATCTTCTTTCTGTTTTTTTGTTTCTTTGTTTTTTGTTGGGTTTTTTTGTTTGCTTTTTTTTTGTTTGCTTTTTTTGTTGTTGTTTTTTGGTTTGTTTGGTTTTTTTTCAGGTCTGAGGCATATACTCTACTTTTAATCCTTAATTAGAGAGTGTGAAAGTGTAACCTCATGCATGTGAGAGAGCAGCTTTCAAGTCCACAAGGAATGAATGTCAGAAAGAGAACTCTCCCAGGTGAACACAAAAAGAGGGACTCCTAAACACATGTTTTACAGATTGTGATTTTATAAGATATATAGTTTAAACACAAACAATCAAAAACAAAACAAAACAAAACAAAAAACAGCAGTAACAAGGGGGAAAAGTGCCCATAGTCTTCTAGAGGCTTAAATAAGCTCAAACAGCTAATGATGGTGTCAGGTGCTGGCCAGAGACCAGGAAGAAAGTGGTGAGAGAGCACCTTCCTATGTGGGAGCTGTTAGACCAACTTGGCTGCTCCACCAGCGGGCTCCCAGAGAGCCATTAAGAGACTGACTTCAGGAGACTGCCTTGCATTTGGGTCCTCAATTACCCATGGCCCTCAACTATAAACTAGATATCCAAATGAGAATTAACTGTGTAAATACCTTTGTGGACTTTTGCTGTGCACATTAATGTCATCTCTGCTGAGACTCCAGAGAAACCCAAGGTTACCAATGGGGACTTGTTATCAGAAGCTGTCAGCCTGCTGTCTGACAGGCTGCTGAGGTAATATCTGTCTCAGTAGGGCCAGCCAGAGAATGGTTTGGTGGAAAATCCTACCTGAATAAAAACATAGAAGGGAAATGTTGTAACCAATTATGCTTTCTAATATCACAGTTCAGAGTATATAAAGCACATGTTTCCATGTCAAAATAGAAAGATAATTAACTTTCTCCAAAGTTTTATTTCACTTATTGCAATATTTTTTTTTTTTACATGAGTGTAAGAATTTATGGAAATTCCACCTTTTTATTACTGTTTTTACATATCTAAAGATTAGAAAGCTGTTTTGTTACAGACACAGATATATTTGCTGTTCCCAAAGCTTTTCAGTTTACTTTTTATTTTTTCAAATTCATGTTTATTTTTAGTGCTACAGTTAATGTAAATATTAAAAATGCATGTGTGTATGTGTGTATGAATATATATTTTAACATCATTTACAGATTGATCCTTACTTATGATACTATCACCGGGCAACAGGGATCCCAGACTGTCAGAAATCTAGTGAACCTGAAAGGCTGCTCTTCATTACTGCTGAGTCTAACAGCACACAGTTAAGATGGGTGAAAGCTGTGAGCATAGTTTTGTTCATTTTAGTTGTGCTTGTCAAATTGACACGGGATCTAAAATCACTGGCGACTCTTAGCAATGGCAACATTCGTAAGCTGATTTGGCTTTTATATTTTGTTTTGCTTTATTTTTCCCAAACAAGAAAACAAACATCCTGTGGATGGCTTCAGAAGGGATGTCTCACTGATAGTAGATTTTTGTTTAAATGGATTTGCTGAAAGATTGCTTGGATTAAGTATGATTTGTTCTATTTTCAGTCAAAGAAAATAGCTGTTATTTTGCAGTAACATTTAATAAAGGCTTTCTACAAAATAGTCAATGGTGTTAGATTATATCTTTGTTATAACATTAGTAATGGAAAACGACAACCTGAAAAATAAGGTGAAATCAAGGTGTTTTTATTTAGAGAATAATTCTGATTTTCCAGACAATAATAGCCTATCAGTATACGTTACTTTGTATTTATCTCTGAAAGTGCATAAAAACAATATTGTCAGTGTCTGTTTAATTCTATTTGACAATAACAAAATAAATTGCTATTGTTTATTAGAGATTTTCAGAGAAGGCAGCTAACTTATCTTTGATTTGAATTTCAAATACAACCTTTTTAAAAAACATAACCAGACATATTCATCTAAAATATTGATAAGAAATTTACATTTGAGAATATCTAATTGTAGTCACTACTAACACATTAGCAGTCAATTGCTGTCTGCTTTCTGGAAATTAAAAATTTTATTAGAATTTAAGCCACAATGAGCTGACATTTCCAGGTGTATTTCAGTATGTGTCATTTTTGCATATGAAAGAAGAAAGGTATTTGAAAACAAAACAAAGTAAAATATCTTTATTTTCAAAATACCTTTCATTGTTCAGAAAAGTAACTGCTTCCTGATCATAGGTACTTGAATTTGAACAAGTATATCTAACTTTTAAATTATATGTAATTCAAGCAATATATAATGGTTCTCTACACCTGGAAGCTTTATTGGAGAAACATATATTAAAAATAATAATAATAATAATAATCTTTTACACTCAATTGCATAAAAGTTTGGAGATATAGAAGAAAAGGTGGAGGAAGAAAGAGAAATGAAGTTTGTTATAGCACCATATCTTATTTTTTTCTTAAATACATGATGAGAAATTGCAGAGGAAAGAGAATCAGATATATCTAAGTACACTGTTGCAGGCTGAAAAACAACAAACACTATTTTCTTCAAGGAAAGTCCTGATTAGATATTAGGAAGTTTTTATTATTGTTGTTATTAACAGTCACGGGTGACAAAAATGGTAAAGGTTGCCAGTTGAGCCTGTGCAATATCCATCCCAGGAGCTTATCTGAAATTGGCAAAATTTTGTCCTGATTGAGCAATGAATTTGGATCTAACTTTTTGAATCTAGACTTGCTTTGTGCAGGAATTTGGATCATATGACCCCAATACTCCTTCCAATCTATATTTTTCTGAGCTTATGATATGAAAAATACATAGCCTGAAAAATTAAAAAAAAAAGAAATAAATTGGAAGATAGCAGTAACTGGAATTCAAATAAGTACTGTGGCTTATGTAATTTAAATGAGCACCATGTAAAATGAGTCAATGTTAAGTTCAATCTTAGCCTCATGATTGATTTCCTGTACTGGAATTTCAAGTGTATCTTTTGCAGTTACCAGGGAAAATTTCTATAGCTTAGTAGTGCAATCAGTGCATGTTTGGTAATAAAACAGGGATAAGTTTACTCTAGAACTCATCCCTCTCCATGCACTGCTAAAACCCTTGACACCTCAAGCCTTCTCTCTCCGCATCATGGAGATAACTTACTATGTTTTAAGAACAAAGGATCCAGGTTTTAAAGTCTTCTTTGAGAAGAGCTTTCAAGCATTAACATAAGAGCTGTAGGCATCTGCTTGTCATGGTTATCAGAGTAAAGACTATGTACACTGAGTAGGGGAGAAGCAACATTACTTGAACTGGGATGAGCTGGTCAAATGTTTTAGATTTAATCTATATGGATATATTTTTATATATTAGAATCATACTCCTTCTATTTGTCTAATTAATCTGGAACTAATTTGTTCATGGAAAACACAGGTTGAGCAAATCTATTGCTTCCTGACAGGAGTAGTTTTTCCTTTCGAAAAGCTGGAGAGAGTTATTGCAGATATATTTATGAAATCCATCAGAAAAAAAAATATTTGAATATCAAAGGGAAAGTATCATGACTGGATTTGATTGATCAGTAGCCACTTTATTAGTGATGTTTTTAGAGTGACACATAAATTTATTGTGAGTGGAAAAAGCAAAACAAGCAAAAGAAAGAATCAGGTCTATTACACTCACTGTAGCATTATTATTGAAGTACCAGTGTATTTTATTCAACTCTTCATATGTTAAGATGCATGTCTTCAAAGCCAGAATGCATATTTCTTTTATCATGCAAACTAATGACTGTTTTGACAAATATCTTTACATAACCTTTCCTTCCTTCTTTGATGTATCAGGTTCTGGGATAGAGTTTGACATCCTGTTCTCAAATGAATGATAATAGAAGATGAATGGCTAAATATTTATTGAATGCACATTATTGTCTATATATATCAGGGTTTGCTTTAAGATGCATGTTTAATGGATTGTATATCCTGGATAACTTTTGAAGTATTTTAAGAAATGTGATTACTTCTATTGATTTGGGGGATACCCATAAATCATGTTTTCCTCATACATTTCATACGGTAATAATCTAACTTGTGTTTTTGAAATATATTTAGTGAACCATTGATTATTTCCTTCAGCTTCTGAGGTGATATAAATTCGAGTGCTTTACTGCATGGCTATGAGATTATCAGTTTGTCATCTACCAGGGTTTCTCCAAGTGCAAGAGAATGGTCAAAGGACAAATACAGCTGCGTACACAGATAAGGCAGAAATTCTCTCTAATAGTGATTTCATGCCTCAACAAAAAGTTGGTTGTATGTTTCTAGCTTTACAGATCTTTGTTAAACACTGAATTGTGCAGCTACTTTGTGTCTGCAAAATCTCCCAGTCTTAGCAACAGTTCTGATTATTAACATAACATGACTTAAACGATGTATATAGGGTGTGCTTCTCAGAGCAATTTGATAATGAAGTAATCTCCCATAGGAAAAAAAAAATATATATATATAGCAATATGAGTTAGCAGAAATATTGTATGAAAAATACTGTTTTATCCATTCAGCTGATATGAAAATTGCTAGCTGAAGTGATAACCAGCACTACCACCCTCATGCGCTCAGTTCCAGAATAGGAATTCATCAGACTAATGCCCATTCCTTAAGGTCTCTCTATACATGGGAGACAGTTTGACATCAGCACTGAGATTAAAGATATCCATCATGCTAAACCATAGGAAATATGAGCTTTTTGAAATGTCACAAATTGTACCAGAAACTTTGTCCCTTGGGATACCTGCGTTAGGTGCTCCCATAAAAATAGCAGATTAGTGACACTGACAGGAGATCAGAGCTTGTTCACAAGGAGGGTGTGGAAGCAGTGGTGCTTTCCTTTCGAACAGCCACACAGGTGAGGATCTCATCATGAAAGACATAAAACCTACATGATGAATAAACTCATTAGCCACCTGACTGTAGGGTATTACAGGAAAATGTCCATTCCTTCCATTAACTCACTGTGCAATCAGGAATGCAAATCATGGTGTCATAGGGAAAGCAAGAAACATACCACCCATTGTTAATTCATTCCTATGAAGGTGAAGAGTCCCAGGTTGTTTATATATTTAATGCCAGCCAAACACTCATGAAATCTGCAAAAAATAGAACATCTCCCTCACTCCTGTCAAATGATGTTTTAGAAATGGCTGAAAACCAGAAAATGTCTGTACCTTGTTGTTGCAGTTTCAAGTGCATCACAGCAAGGAGGTCCCTTTCTCCCGTTTTGGGGAGAAAGAAAAAAATGACCCAGTTAAGTTAAGGAGAAATAACAAATTTACTACAAACGATAGAAGAATATAAGATAATAATAAGAAAGAGAGTTACAACTAATAACTCAAATGGCAGAGAGAGGAAGGCTATGACCATGCTGCTGCTCACCGTGCACTGTGCACGCAAAGGCCAGTTGCATGATGTCATTATATAGAATACTGATATAATTAGGATACTAGTGGATCAGAATAAGCAAAATAGCTTCAAGTTAGCCGTCAAACTTCAGGACAATCAATGGAGGACTATGGTTCAGTAACTACTACTTCTATTTTTTATCTATATTCTGATCAAAGCGTTAAGGTAAAGTAGCAGAACTGCAAAAAAATAATAATAATAGTTGCATATCTAGAATTTACTGTTTGATCAATGAACCTCATTCACACCAAGATTTGGTTCCAAATGAGTTCATTAATTAATAAATAAATATTCCTTTACATTTAATAGAGTATATTTCAATTATGCTGAGCTGCAGAGCCATGGTTTTGATGAATCCTACTTTATTTAGTACAAAAAAAAAAAAAAAAAAGCCCTAGCAGGGTCTTTTCAGTTCTCTCTAAAAACAGTTGTTTGGAGTATAAAACTTTCACTGCTTTCAACCAGCATAGATCTATAGATCAAAGGCAAAGCAGTCAATTTGCCAGTTAATACAATACAAGGATTTGGACAAGCGCTGTCTTTCCACACAGATCAACCCACAGAAAAGACACACCATGCCTTGCTGAACTTAAGAGGTCCATTTCAGTAAGGTGTTGTGTTAAAGGGTGAATGAGAATTTGTCTTAGAGCTCACTAATGAATTCTTCTTTCAACCTGCTGACCCATTTTGTTTGTTTCTTCTGATTATTATTTTTTCTTTTCCTCTTTAAAATAAGGTAATATTCTCCTCCTTAAATAGTCCAAGGTTAACAGTATTCCTTGTAGTCTCATAATATTTTACTGATTGGTTATACACCAGTCAATTTTTTCCGCACAAAAACCTTCAATTAACCCCCCAGTGATTGGGAGGTGGAATTTCCAGATTAGTGTTGGAGAATTCCACCTCCTATCACCAGGGGTTTAATTGAAAACTTTTCTGAGAAAAATTAATTGGTGTAAAAACATCACTAAAATAACCTAAAATGCAGGGGCCATTGTTAATTTCAGTCTATTTAAAAGAAAGAAAGAAAGAAAAAAAAAAAAGATTGAAATGGAACATTGAACAAGAAATAAACAAAACTATTACAGCAACAAAAAGATTAAAAGGGAACTTGTGAAATGTCCCTGCAAAGTCACAAAACATAGGAAAACTTTAGTTTAAATTAAAAAGTGGGGGGAAAAAAAAAAAAAAAAAGAAAAAAAAAAGAAAAAAAAAGCAAGAGAAATTAACTTCTTTTAGAAACTCTTTCACAATCAGGTGATTTACTTCAGATTCAGAAACATAAATCAAATTTTAATAATCTCTTTCCCAGTATGAAGTCTCAATACAATCTGATATGTAGATTTTTTTTTAAGTAGATGCTTTCTTTGCATAACAAGAAGCTGCAGTAAGTTAAATGGAGCCCAGGAAAGCTGGATAATGAAAGAAAAGGTGCAGTTTGAATCTACTGTTGCAAAAACATTTATCTTTGCTAACAGTGAGAAACATCCAGTGTGAATGGATATGTCTGAATATAATAAATCTGTCTGAACATTGTATTTTAATATTGCTCAGGTTTTTCACATCAAGCATAACAGACTTTGACCTGCAAATTATGAAAAAATTAAGATATGCATCAGCAAAGAGATTTATTTCTAGTGTTGACAAATTATTCATTAAAGTTTTATGCAACAGGCCCAGAGAGAGTATTAAATAAGATTATGATGGCAGTTCTTTTAAGTATATTCATCTTGACTAAGGAGAGGTTGCAATAAAGTTTAGGACTGTTTACTTACAAAGCTTGTTTAATTAGGAAAAATAGAAATAAATGTTCTCCATTTGGCATCTTTCAAAGATTATATCTTTATTACTTTTCTCTCAAATACTGTGAAAGAACATCAATAAAATATATTACAAGCAATTTGACATATCATTCGCTTAATGGCTTCTAAATATACTAAAAGACTAAAAATTTCCTTCTGAAATTACCAGCACTTTATTTCCTGCAAAAATCATATGTTTTGAGTATATACACCTTTGTATTTGGAATGATCATTAATAAAAAAACAAGGTAATTTCTGTAAAAAAGAACTGTGTATTCCTTCTACAAAGCACAGCAGCTTGTGTCATACTGTGGTATAAGTTATACATTTCTGCTGCCAGGTGAAAATTCAACCAATATCTATTTGATTACTTTTGAAACATTTGAATTGATTTTTTATTACCTAATTGTATGCATATAGAAGGAAAATATGTGACTACTCTTCTTGGAGGAACTGAACAACTCTTCTCTCACTTTTGTTGGAACATGTAACACAGACAGGTAGAAGAGAAAGGAAAACACAACAAAATCACAGAATCACTAAGGTTGGAAAAGACCTACAAGATCATCCAGTCCAACCATCCACCAATCACCAATAGTACTCACAAAACATGTCCCTCAACACCATGTCCAAACATTCCTTGAACACCTCCAGGGTCTATGACTCCGCCACATCCCTGGGCAGCACATTCCACTGCCTGTCCACTCATTCAGAGAAGAAAAACTATAAAAAGAAAAAACTATTGAGAGTTTTGGGGAAAGAAAGCATGATAGCAATTTTAAAAAGTTTCCTCAACTAAGACAGAACCTTGAAAGGGGAATAAAATCATCTTTAATAATCACCAAATACTTCACAGTTCTCTGCAAAAAGTATCATTTGCAAATATTTCACAGAATCAGAGATTTGTAGGGGTTGGAAGGGACCTCAAAGAGATCATCTGATCCAACCCACTGCTAAAGCAACTTCCCTAGAGTAGGTCACACAGGTGGGCACCCAGATGGGTCTTGAATCTCTCCAGAGAGGGAGACTCTCTGGGCAAACTGTTCAAGTGCTCTGTCACCTTCACAGTCAGTAAATAAGTTCTTTGTCTATATTTCTGTGGAACTTCCTATGTTCCAGCTTGTGCCCTTAAGCCATTTGTTGTGTCACTGAATGTCACCAAAATGAACCTGTCCCCAACCACCCACCTTTTAGATATTTACAAGCTTTGATGAGATCTCCTTCTCTTCTGCAGCATAACTTACAGTAATTTATATATTTGAAATGCTTAGTGTGCATTTGAATGTAGAAAACAAGTATTTCTGGTTTTGTTTTACCTCTGATCACTGTTTGGTTACTTTTGGAGAAACATGCATCCAGTAGCAGTCCACAGTAACTTCAGTAAAGCAGTTCAGTACATCTTCGAAGCAGCCTATTTACATTCAGACTACTAAATGCAAGAATTTATGCAAACTTCAGGAATAAGCACTACTGAGTTGCACACTGTACTTCTTGCTTTGCCTTCAGCCCTTCGTGAGAAAGAACTGTTTGTTTATGAAAGTCTCCATGACATTTAGTACAAAACCACAAACAGAATATCAAAATATTCAAGATTCCAGTGGGAAGGTGTCAGTTGTACATAAAGATTTCTGTTTTCCCAATTGTACCATGGGTTTCATCCTATTACAGAACCAACCAGGATAGGCACTTAAGCAATTACTGAAAGGTGTTTTCAGACTACCATGTGGTTTGGAATACACTGTTGTGAGTGGCACCACAGCTGGTTGAATGATTTTAAACAAACAGTAAGATCAAATTTTGCTATAAGTCTTATAACAGTTTTTTGTTTGTTTGTTTGTTTGTTTGTTTACTTTTTGTTTGTTTGTTTCCTAAACCTCTGTATTGGCTTTAAGAGTTTTTAGAATGAATCAGTGACTGCCATATGTTACATTGTGAAATACTGCACAGGGGAAGTCTAAGTGTTACCATATGCACAAAAAAAAGATGGCATCTCCTATTTGGAAATCAGAAAATAATAGTCATGTAAAAAATAGCTTTCATCTATATAATAGTATGTACCTTCTTGATGAATTTAGTTGGAGGAGGAAAAGAATCCCTGTTAAGAAGTATTTTCTTTTCTTTTCTTTTTTTTTTCTTTTCTTTCCTTTTTTCCTCCTCAAATACTTCACCACTACTGTTGCTATCCAACCAGCCTAGTTGCAATGTGTCATGAAAAAATTGGTTCTCAGGAAAGTAAAGGAGAAGATTTGTGACTGGAGATGGAGTTTAGCAGAACAAAAGACATTTATATTTTTTAGGAAAATATTCATTTAAAACTAAGGAAGGATAAGGAGAGACAACATAATAAAACATTCTATAATTTTTTGTCCCTTGTATTGTTGTCTGAGACATTAGTTTCATTTCAGCAGCCCAAGGAAACTAATACAATTTAGGTAGATGCAGATTCCTCTATAATCCTTCTTAATCATTCTGGCAGCTCTGTTTTAAAATTGCACGGAATCTGAGGATTTACAAAGAGATGCCCTCTCTCAAAAGTCCCAAAATTGTAATTCCATAAGAATTATATACATAAACTCTAATGTACTTTCACATTAAATCCAACTAATATTCATGAGCTAAGCACCTTAAGGTAGTAAAGAAAACTCTACAGTGACCAAAATAAGGTATTGCAGGTCTCATTCTGCAGCCATTCAAATACATGATATATTGGTAAAATAGCACAATGAAGTTATTTGCTTCAGCTTTATTATGATGAAGAAGTTAAACAGAGATGTCCAATAGAAGGGGAAATCTCAAATCTAAGATCCAAATAGATTTAAGAACTTCTATGTCAGGAGAAGATATGGTCTGGAAGGTCACACACAAGTCATATACATAAAACCCTAGAAGTCTTCAAATGATTTTTCTTTTTCATCAAATCATTACAGCTGTGCAAAAAATGATTCAGTCATTGAACATATTCACTTTCAGATGATGTCTGTCATACAGCCTAATAGTCATTATCAGAAATGCTATCCATTTATTGCATTGTATTCCTATTTCTGCTTTTTATTCCATTATTTCTTGCATACTAAACTACTCTTTCGTTCTTCCTTTCCCTATTTGCATATATAATCCTTCTCATATTTTTGTACTAAATCAATTCCTATAATCCCGTACTGTGTAATAGCATTTGTCATCAATAGAAATGAAATCCGCAACACATTGAGGGAAAGAAAATTTACAGGTACAGGTTTCTAGCAGCAAGTTGTAATAGAAGCAGTGGGGAATCCTATTTGCATAAAAAGATCCATATTTGCTACAAACTGAAGCAACTATGATGGGTAGAAAAAATTCTACTACATTTTTGCCATGGGCAGAAAGTAAATAATAATCTACAATAATGTCACAGAAATATTTTTCACAAGCTTTTGTGTGAGATGTATAATAAAGGTAGGAGTGCCTTCTAATAATTAGTGAAAAAGGTTCCAAGTCCCCTGTTATCAGCTATATAATACTAGAACTGAGGTAAAAAAAATAATTTCTGATCATAGAGAATTCCAATGATTGGAATGTACTTCATTGTGAAAGAAAAAGCAGAATTGTTTCAATCTTTACTATAATCAAGAAATTATTGACAATTAAAATTGTTAAAAAAAAAGACTCTCCGTTCATTTGTGGCTCCTGCAATTTTTGTGGCTCCATAACGGATAGGAGGGGGAATCTGACATGGGATAGGTGTACATAAATGTAGGGTATGTGGAATGGTTTGAAATTACTGAACTCATCAACACAGACTTCACCAGCCTCAAAAATGATGATCTATAAAATTCCCATTTCTCAGCACTGTGTCAGTAAAGCCTATGATTTTCCAGCGGTACTCGTGGTGATTCCTGTTTCGGTGTGTATGAGAAAGCAAATCGGGTTTCCCCACTGACTGGCTCGGTAGAAAAGCGAATGGTTTCATCAAGCTCTGGATGAATTTCACTAGCAGTTTTTCAAACGCAATATGTTCCTAATAAGCATTTTGGACTTGCTGAATCAGCTGCTTCTGGAAAGAAAAAACTCCTAAGCAACTTTAATCTGCACCCAATAGATATTTCACCTTGAAGATTTGTCAAGTTAATAGAGCCTACCCACTTAGAGAAAGAGGGAGGAGGCCTTTCTAATTGGTGTCTAACGGCTTACACTTAAGGGTCATTAAGAGGCAATAGTAAAGATAACAGTCTTAATGGCTCCAGCCTACTCTCGTGGGGAGCATGCAAGGTAGCACATGAACAAAAGGGAACCAGACTAAAAGATCTAAAGGCACAGCAGGGTTTGGCCTGGCTGAGGAAAACGGATTGATTTAGCTCTGCCCCAGTAACTTGAGAGGACAATTTATCTCATTCGACTTGGTCGCAAAACATAGATTAACTGTAAATGATTACAAGATGGATGAATGCATGAACGGATGAATGGAGAGGTAGAACATAAAAAGCATGCATCCTTGTTTTAGAAGTGATGTTTACCAGGTGCTAGATATAATTGTTTTGTTTCGGGGAAGACTTTGGTCAAATCTACCAGCTGTTTCTGAATGGACAGAAACATAGCTACACCGAATCTCATCGAGTCTGGCCACGAAGTGAAAAACATGTTAAAAAAGAGTATGATCCTGTCTAGGGATTGCAGTTTGCACACTGTGGCAAGAAAGGCCAAAGGTGGTTCCCCACACACACCCAGACACTACCTGCATGCTGGATCCTGTGCTATCTCAAGGCTGTAATATCAAATGAAAAGGCTTCTGTAACTCAGGTGCTCCATCATCATGCCCTGTTGGATAACATAGTCATGCTCAGAGAAACCTGAGTGGCACAGAGGTTCTGCTAACCCTGTCCTGAAACAGGTCATTTCTCATAACCATTTGCTGTAAGTCCTCAAGACAGTTACAAAAAAAAGGATGAGGCTGAAAGGTCAGACAATTAACTTTCCTATTTGTGAAGAAATAGCTTCCCTAAGCTTATTAATATGAAAGTTATGGAAATGATATCGTCAATCGCTATAAATCAGCATAATTGTTGATTTTGGTGGGGCTGTTCTGTGTTATGCCAGCTGAGACTATGTTATCTCCAATATTAACAAAAAGCTTTACAGTGAACCAAACTTACTACATTTAGTGAAATGCATATTGAAATGTCAGATGTATGTTTTCCTAAGCAAATTTAATTCAACTTCCAATTTCCATACATGTTTCTATTATCCTAAGTGTTATTGATCTTCCATGTGAAGCCTGCTTATTTCAGTTCATCTGATAGACTTTGGACAGCTTTCAAATATTTTTGAGCTCAGAAAGGTTCCACTAATCTGATTTCCTGTGTGATATAGCCCTCAGACTTTCATTCAGTAACCCCTATGCTGAGTCTAAAACCTTATGCTTGCTAAAGCCTGCCCTCTACAAAGACATCTTGCAGAAGACTTTGGACTTCAGAAGCTGTGGGATTTATTTCTCCTGTTCATTTCTTCTGGTGCTTGACCCACTCTGGTAAATATTTGTAAGGTTGAGGCGGAAAAGTGAGGAATGCTTTGCCCTTCATATGTAACATATAGCACTGTTCATATAGACTTAAGCCGATGATAATATATTCAGAGATATTAATATATTATCCGTACTCCTAATAGACCCACATACTACTTCAGCCATCTTTCTGCAGCTCTCATAAGAAGAGCTCTCCTTGATGACCAAGGGTAGTACTTAGTTTGAATTATATATATTTTAAAATTACGTGGCTTTTCAAAGCTTAATCACATTCAGAGGAACATTCACATTATGGATATATCCCATAATCAAGATTTCTTTCAAAAATATTTCTTGACATCAGAACAAAGAAGTCTAAATATGAATGTTATAGTAAATCGAATCATAAACTTAAAGAGAACTATTTTACTTTCACCTTCATAACAGAAAAATCAAATCCTTTCCCAGAGCAACTCAGAAGCCAACGTCCTTTGTAGAATTCAGCTTCATATGTTTCAAGACTAGGGCTTCACTTTTCACAGCATGCTTTCGATTTCCATCACATCAATCTTAGAAATTGAAAGTAGGTAATATTCACAAGCAGTTCCTTATGACATTTCCAGTGCACAGTCTTCATTCTACTTCCTCGTTTTAAATAAAAATTAACTACACTTGGAGCTGTGCAATGATGTTGATACATTATGCATATAAAAACAGGACTAATCTTTCAAGCACAAACATCTATTTGGGATAGCAGTAGCTATCTGCAAAAAGACAGGATGGTGACATCAACACAAAACTGGCTCTTTTTTTCTTGCTGTTATATGCCAGTGAAAGTAGCTGAGTGGATAATGATGTTAGAAGATGTCTTTCCATATAGACATGCTTTTTAGTTTTTATTTTGTAGAATAAACAGAATGTTATCTTTTATTTCACCTTTTTTTTTCTTTCTTTTTTTTTTTTCTGTTTGAAACAATAAGAGTCCCAAAATCTTCAAAAAATTCAGCCAAAAATGTGTGAAAATGTTTAAGGAAAAGCATCTGACATTTGAGAGAAAAATTGTTATTGTTATCAATGTCAGCATTAGGGGGCATCTTAATGTCCTTTTGGGTGACATTATAAAGAGATGAGGAATCAACAGTCTTTGTTTTTTGTTCAAAACTCAAATCCAGACAGTCTGCTTCCTGGAATGTTGATATGATTTGTTTACTTACTATTTATTTATTTTTATTCAGGCTTTTCTTCCTGCCTCTTTCTCTACATATGTATATTTTTTCTTACTTTTTCTTTTGTTTTGACTAGAAACCTTCATGGTGACTTTTCATACACAAAAGCACATACAAATAGTTTCTGATTTGAAAAAATATTATTTTGCAAAAAGAGTTCTGGCAACAATTCTTTAATTTTATATTTGAAATACATTACAAGTCCATAGGTCATGCGTCTATGATCCTGAAAAATTTCCATCTGTATAGATGTCTTGCCAGGACTGGAAACTAAAGTTACATTCAAATCTAGAAGAGGACTTTGTCTTACTCATAGAATAGACATACTTTTATCAACAATGTGCAGGCTTTCTCAAAGTAAAAGGAGAGCTGTCCAAAGGGGTAGATAGATTCTACTTAATGTAGAGGATCTTCACTTCCTGAAGATGCTGTGTTTTCTCCAGTGATTATAAAAAGGGTATTAAAAACTAGCTTGGATGGAGACACATGTTCTGTAGATATCTTAAGGTCAGTGAAATGAATCCTATCCCAGAAGTCAAAGTCTCTTGATATTTGACCATATAAATTCAAGTGGTTATTGCTGAGGAATTCAGAATTCCAGAATATTTCTTAAAATAATTAAAACCACATGATAGATAATAAAAATATACATGTACTCACACTTATGTATGTAGACATGTATTTGATAATAAATTCCCATTTACTTGCAGTCTGACTTCATATGTAGAATGACTTTGGCATAATCTTATTTATGTTCCTGTAACAATTAGCAGTGATTTTTAATACTGCAAATAAGCATTCAAGGTTAATAATACAAGTATGTTAAATGAAATGTCAAATGCCTTCTAAAAAGCTCTTAAAATAATAAATATGTATGAGATAAATCAATCGGGCTGTCAAGTATTCTAGATGAGGTACAAAAGATTTATTTTTTTCAGCTGGATTCTCTTGCCACTTGAAGACAAACAGAATTCATAGGTTAGATCATGGCTCTGCAGTGCAGAACCCAGAAATGGAGCCCATTCCTCGAAAGATAATGGGGATGTCTCAAAGTTCCATGTCATGCAGGAAGCACTGGTAGTTTAAAAATGCATGCAGCTGATCCTCTTATGTCTTGTGGGCAACAACTGGATGAGGGGCACCAATAAAAAAACAGATTGCCTGTTAGAGATGCCTGACATAGGTTCTGTGTTAGTTTGGCAGCAGATAATACTTCTGCTAGATGAAATACTCAAGATCCATATGCATCCAGTGAAGAAAACCACTGCTGGAGTCTCATCATGAAAATGCTTATGCAGAGTTTTTTCAAGTAAGAGTGTGAGCGAACTCTAGTCTGCTTCAATTCAGGAAAGACTTGGAAAAAATACTGATAATGACATTGAAAAACTTTTGTTTGAAGGGAGTTGAAATTCTGATTCACAAGGTGTTCTATGATCTTTGGTTAATTGCACCATTCAAGGTGTTGCATAGCTCATTGTTTTAATGAAAAATTTCACTCGTAAGAGAGGCAGTATTTTCTCAGAGGCAAGGAATTTAGCAAACTACTGCATAATGAGAGTATATCTTTGGGTATGGGTTTTCATAAGACTTTAAGGAGTTTTCATTTGTTTCCGCTACTAGGTAATCCGAGCGCAGGTAGTGTTTTTGAAGTCTACAATCATATATTCAATTCAAAGTTTAAAATGCTATTGATTTTTCCAGATTCAGCAAAACTGAATCTTTGGCTAATTCGTATGAATGCATTATGATCTTATCTTGAAAGTAACATGAAAACAAGTTTACTGGGCTTTGTCCTGCTAATTTGTGTTTGTAACCATAAAGAATTGCTCAAATTGTGACAGGAGAAATCGTAGCAGCATTTACTGCAATAACAATAGGAGGAATCAACTGGGAAACTCAAGGGAAATACTTCAAAGGAATCAGAGAGTTATCCTCCAAGAAGACAAAAAGGCCAGCTATCCAGCCGAAGTGCCTCTACACCAAAGCACACAGTTTAGGAAACAAACAGGAGGAGTTAGAAGCCACCATGCTACTAGAAAACTGTGATGTAGTTGCCATTACTGAAACTTGGTGGGATGATTCCCATGACTGGAATGTGGCTATCAATGGCTACAAGTTGTTCAGAAAGGACAAGCAAAGAAGGAGAGGAGGAGGCATTGCCCTCCACATCAAGAAAGGAAGAGTGTGAAGAGCTGTCCCTGAAGGATGGTCACGAGCGAGACAAAAACTAATGGGTGAGAGCAGGAAACCTAGAAAAAAAAGGGAGCTTTGTGGTTGGTGTCTACTACAAGTCACTCGACCAATCAAAGCCTGTTGATAAAGCCTTCTTCCTTCTGTTAAAGGAGGGATCTTGCTAGCAGGCACTTGTACTGCTGGGGAATTTCAGTCACCCTGACATCTGCTGGAAAAGAAGCACAGCAAACTGTAGGCAATCCAGGAGGCTCTTGAAATGTATTGGTGATCAATTCTTGACCCAAGTAATAGACAGCTCCCTCAAAAGTGCAGTTTTCTGGAACGACTAAATATACTGATCCTACCTTAAAATATCTTTGTGAGAGTTGAGATGTTGTTAAACAGAAAAAAAAAAAAAAAAAAAAAAAAAAGATAATACATACACAAAACAAACAAACAAAACCAAAAAACCCACACAAATAATATAGATATTGACTATTGGTGATGGATTGCAAGGTGCTTAGTCAAAGAGAAAAAAAAAAGAAAAAGAGAGAGATCTGTATATACTCTTTACCCATGGTTTATGAGTAACAAAATATAATTTTTTAATCTACTTACACCATTTCAGCTGCATCAAATGAACACTTTCGCCTCAGTTATACCACATCTAGTCTAAGTTACCTCATGCATCTGATTAAATGGGCATGTTTTGTAGTCCTATTAGACTAGAGTGTGCACCTGGTAATGAAACAAAGAGATGAATGAAACCAAATGTCTGCTTCAATGAGCATGTTCACCAGATTTGATCCAAACTGGCCAGATGGGATGTAAGTCTCCTTCAAAGTGCATAAATCCGTGACTCTGAAGTAGCAGAACAAAGTACTGGCTTTCAGCATTGGGAATAATAAGGTGGCTCTGTGCTAGAGGGCTGTAACTGATTTGCAAGACCTCGAGAAGAAATGAGAGGACAGGAAACCACCTGCGCCAGATCCACACTAATGTGTTTTTGTTCTTGTTGTTGCTGTTCTTAAGAAATAACAGTTCTTATTAGATCTCCTAAATGAGCAGGTTCTCCTGGTTCTCGCAATGCAGAAGAAGTGTGGAAAAGTACAAGTTTGTCCTGCTAAATGCAATAGAGTAGACTGTTCTTTTAGTGTTTATGTAAAACCTAGTGTAAAAGTTCAAAATGAGTGAAGACAAAACAAAAAATGCATGTCAGCAGGGCCTCCAACAGCGATATCTTTGCCCAGGGTTATATCTTGAAGGTTCATTTGCATCCTAAATTGTTCTGGATTTAGTTCTGTAGCTCTTTTCAATTTACAATATTTATGCACAAATCTTATCTCATTTAAATTAGGACTTCTCTCCCATGTAAATTATTCTCAACATGGGTAAGAGATACAGGATTAACTCTCGGTTTCCAGAGCATTTGAGATATTGGATTCTGTACAGGAATAACTGGATGAAATTTTGCATTAAACGGGAGGTCAGACTAGATGATCTTATGGTCCCTTCTGGCCATAAAAGTGATGAATCTATGAGAAAAGCACTCTGAGATCATATGATGAAAAGTGCAATTAAATTGGCAAGTGTTATCTTGATGTTCCCATTACAAATCCCCCGAGCAATCTATCCCTATGTCTTCCTCTTGCCACCTCCTCTATCATTAGATTCTAGGAGAACATACGCTCTGTTAAAGTCATCACTGCTAAAACCATTTTGATAGCTGGCTCCACACAGTCTCCTGCCAAATCTAGTGTTTCAAGGCTGTGGGAGTGCTCAATTCTTAAGAGAAGACACATTTCTCCAAGGCATTTTGCACTCTTTTCTTCCTTCAGATTGCTCAGCTAAAGGCTTTTTCAGGACTTTATCAGTTATTAATATTTGTGATGACTCATGATTTATTCATAACCATTTATACATTTGCCATATGCTGTCTGCACATGCAAACTGTTTTTTGAAGCACGCAAATGTGGCACAGTGATTCTTACAATTCATATCCAGTAAATAGATGATAGAGAAAGATTAATGAAATGAGAAATACAACAAAATATCCTGCAAAAACTTCAGTTTTTAACATTTGAAATAAATGTTGAAGAGTAATTGTCTTTAGCAGTATCAAAACTAAAACAAGCAGGAGGGAGAGTAGCGTGAAAAGCTGAGTTTAACACCAAAAGAAGCACCTGCATCTGCGTTTAGTCTGTTCTAACAACAGTCAGAGAGGGAACAAACTAACCGACTCATTAGGGAAGATACTACTCAGGACAGATAAAGATGGAATAATCTGCAGGATTGCCTTGGTCACTCTCTACAAGCTTTCATACTAAAACTAAGTTGTTTTATGGTTTGGAATTGTTTTTTTTTTATTATTATTACTTACTTAATTTATTATTATTATTATTATTATTTTTCCAGTGAAACATTGGAATAGCTTGGAGGGGACTGGAGGAAGAGGGAACACTCTGACATGCAAACCCCCTTGATAACACCCAGCATCAATACCCTGAAAAGAGAATGTTACTACTTGTTGATGATTAAAAATCGGTTTTTATTTTAAAGACCCCTTCCAAGTAGTCATTTCTCACAGACACACTGTGCCACCTACTGCAGTGTGCTGCTGTTCATATGAAGTCCCTGACTTTTATGAGAGGGCAATTATTTAACATGAATAATGTATTCCTGTTTTTGAGTGAACATGTTCATTAGCAGTGAGATGGGCTCTGTGGAGTTAATGATCAGTGTGTTCCAGCACTGAGTCTCAAGGCAGAGGAACCGACTCTGATCTGAGTTGTATTTCTGCTCATCCCACTTTCTGTTGCATTTTAGCTGAAGCTTTCAGAACAGGATATTTAATTTTTTACTAACTGCGTTGAAAGTGAATGTCTGAACTTTTACTAACTGCCTGCAATTGCCTACTATTATTTGTCCGTAGGATGAGTTATAATGCATTCAGGCTGTCATCATGTTTAAAGAAACATCAATATATATTTGACCCTTATCTATCATGTCCCCCCGTGGCAGGATCAAGTTTATCCATGTCATTCCTGCCTTTTGGCTGCTCAGCTTTCTCTTGAAGATCTTGAGTAACAAATTCTGAGACAATCTGTTCTTGTGTTTCATTCTCTTAAACATTAGAATTATATTTTCCTTCTGTCAAACTTAAACTTGTATACTTAGGTTTGTTTTCCTCATTCTTCCTACCATGAAGCCAAATCAGTGGGTCCACAAAGACGATCAAAGGGCTGTAGCACCTCTACTGTGAAGGAAGGGTGAGGGAGCTGGGTTTATTTAGCCTGGAGAAAAAAAGGCTTCTGGGAACCTCACTGCAGTCTTCCAGCACTTTAAGGAAGCTTACAAGCAGGAGGGGGATTGACTTTTTACATAGCCTTGTAGTGATAGGACAAGGGGGAATGGTTTTAAACTAAAAGAGTAGCTTAGATGTTAGGAAGAAATTCTTCACTCAGAGGGTGGTGAGGCATTAGAACAGACTGGCCAGAGAAGCTATAGATGGTACATTTCTGGAGGTGTTCTAGGCCAGGTTGGATGAGGCCCTGGGCAGCCTGAGTGACAATCCTGCCCATGACATGGTGTTGGAGCTCAATGATCTTTAAGGTCCCTTCCATTCCAAGCCATTCTGTGCTTCTATGATTCTATGATAAGTGCTACGTAAAGTAATCTTTGAAATTGCTAACACCATTCATGAAGTATTTCTTCATGATGCTTGAGAATTCTAAGTATGTTAGCTATGATACCCACCACATGCAGATGGCTGAAGAGAATCTATATGCACTATTTCCTTAAAGCACATGTATGAAAATCACCTGCAAGGCTTTGAATTTCCACTGTTATATTTTGCTAGAATAAAAACTAGATGATAATTTTTAAAATAGAAAGCTTGGATCCGGATGAGGTAGCTCTAGACAGAGGATTAGAAGCCATCTTCATCTCTTCACTGCTTCTAGACAAAATAAAACCTTGCTCTCAGAATGGCAACTTACTGTATTTCATGCAGTTTTTCAGAGAACAAGTCTACCACAGTGTTTTTTTTCACATTTTAAAGGCAAATTGGTCATATCCAAAGAGTTCCAGACTGGACAAGACAATGATATTGGCAACCTACCTGTTATTCACAGTAATCTTTTTAGAAATTGAAGCACATGGCAAATGTGACTGAACTAGTAGAACTGGTATCACCCTCCAGACAACGCAACAGAGAATGTGAAATTGTGCTGTCCTTGTGTTCATAAATATATGTTCAGAGTACAATGGAAACTGTGCAAACAATCCTTCTCCTCATGAACATTCATACTAAATTGAATGTTTTCATTATGTGAGTCTTCCTAAATCTGTATTCTAATCTATATTTATTAATGCTACCAATAGATCACTCCTGCTAAAAAAGCAACCTGCACACAATGCAATCATTAAACAAAAAAAGTTTATTAAGGAAATTAAGGAAAAAATAAAAAAATAGAGTGAATTTAATTTTAGCTGTTTAGAAGTGCAATGTTATTATTCTTTTCATGTCTTCACGTAAATGTCTGTGAAATCGTGTTTCAGTTGATCTCAGACATTAATATATATTCAGCAATTTTCTTTCAAGGAATAAAAGGTATTAAAAATTCTACCTCCATTTTTGTTTTCTAAGTTTAAGGAGAAAAAAAAGAAAAAGAAAACCACATCAACAACAAAATTATAGGTTCTTTCTGAATGCATACGAATACCAAGAGTAATCTTCTAGGGGGAAAATTAAAAAGAATAATTGAAATGACTGATTTTCAACTCATCAGAAATAGATTGTGTGCATGTGGGTGGGAAAATGTTATTTCATTATTCATTTTCAGTACATATATAATGATTATTTCACAAATCCAAGCTGATTTTCATTTATCATGTATACAATAGTATATTTCCACATGTTGGGTTGCATATACAGGATAGAAACAGTTCATTTAGAATATTTATTTTGTAATATCATTTTATACTTTGGGAATTATACATGAGTTCTGATATATTTTAACAGTGCTAATGCAGCACCTAGAAAAATAGACAAGATATTTGGGCACTAATTGGGCCTTTTGTTAATTTATGACTTGATTGCTTTTAAAAACATGGCTGCAGTGACTTTTTAGGCATTATTGTCTGTTCCTGTCCATGTTAATCAGTACTCTGTAGCACAGTAGGTCTTACATTTAATGGAGCAATACGCAGCTCTTGCCATCATTCAGGCAATTGATTCCATAGAAGGGGCACAATATAAATCAAGCGCAGAACAAAACTGCTGTTCTACAAGTTGGAGTAAGAGCACCCTTTTTCTGATCCAAGACACTCAGAGACTTTCCTGCTGTGTTTCTGTTGATTGTACTTCCTTTATCTTCTGTTCAGGCTTGTTTTTCTCACTTTTTTTTTTTCATTGCCTTTAGTGCTGGTTTAACAACCACCCTCCCCAGCCAAAATTCACTTATATTTTGTACCTTCAAAACTGTGAGAATGTAAGGAATGGGGATTTTTGCACCTGGTTACTTGTAGTTGTTTGTCTCCCATAACTATGTAATAACAGTCTAATTATTAGAAAAATAACTTAGTTTGTTTGATCTGACCTAAACTGCCAAACATTCTCTATTCCTATTTTCTTCACATATACATGAAATTTGCACACAATTTATTCATTGAAGGATGACTAGTAACCCAGAAATAGAATTAAGAAAACAATCCCATTCAGCTGGAGGAAGAATCATAGAATGGCCTGGGTTGAAAATAGACCACAGTGATTGTCTAGTTTCGGTCCCCCTGCTACGTACAGGCTCGCCAACCACCAGACCAGGCCACCCAGAGCCACATCCAGCCTGGCCTTGAATGCCTTCAGGGATGGGGCATCCACAACCTCCTTGGGCAACCTGTTCCAGTGCGTCACCACCCTCTGGGTGAAAAACTTCCTCCTAATATCTAACCTAAATATCCCCTGTTTAAAACTATTCCCCCTTGTTGTATCACCATCAACCCATGTAAACAAACTATAGCTCAAGTGATGTTCCAAAATAATGCATTTATTCTCAATATATTTTTATCAGTGATCTGTAAGCAAAATATAAAACAATACCTGATAATGTTAACAAAGAATGTAAGATGAGTAAGTTATATGTCAGCAGTATAAAGTTATGCTGCTCAGCAATACCCATTAAGTTTAAGGGAGTCAAATGTAGCATCATATACATTTTATGGAGAGAAATAATATTTACATTTGCTTAGAGCAAAAGAGTGGAAAAAACAGTGTTTATTTCCATTGTTCAAAATACTGGAAAGTTTTGAAGGTTCTGAGGAAAGCTGCAGGGATAATATATGGTCTAAAAAATTTATACTGGTAAAGAGCTTAAAAGGCTCCATCAAGAAAATATATCCTGGGAAAGGTTACAACGTGGCATAATCACAATCTGTAATAACCACACGAGGACAAAGCGAACAAAGTAATAACAGGGGACAATCATTAGTTAAGGACATTTAATACCAAATGCAGTAGTTACGCTGCATTCCTGCAGGAATTATTTCTTCTACTTGCAGTTCTTTTATTTCCTTCTTCTTTCTTTCTTTCCTTCCTTCTTTCTTACCTCCCCTCCTTCATTCCTTCCATCCTTCATTCATTCTCCTTCCATCCTTCATTCATTCTTTAACAACATGCTTTAACAGTGTATATCTATATATCAGAAGATCTAAACAATTTACTGAGGCAAATACTGAATTTTCTGCCATTGAGGGAGTAAGATTCAAGTTATCTAAATTTGGAGTATTGTAAGCATCAACATCTATATCTAAGCTTTTTATTATTTACGAACTCTTTACATTTGTGATTTATAGACCCTGTTTTATACACTTGTCTTGTGTATTACACTGTAGTAGTGCTTATAGCTTAGATAACAAGATTAGATATAGTTTTTTGACTCACAGATATCAGCCTTAACAGAAATGCATCCTTGCTTCTGTATAATTTAATTTCTATCTACAACAAACGTAGTGAAAACAGGGAAAAAATTATGTGTTTCATGATATTGTGGATGCCTCATCATTAGAAGTGTTCTGAGTAAGGTTAGATGGGACTTTGTGCAAACTGGACTATTTTAAGATGACTTTGTCCATGGCAGAGGTTTTAGAACTAGGTGGTCTTTAAGTGTTCCTTTTAACCAAATCATTCTATGATTCTATGATTCTGCACACCAAATTATCAGAACTGTCTGATTAGAATGCATGACCCTGAGAGTTCCCTGAGGATGGTACTTGCTTGCCATTCTTCGAATGAACAAAGACCCAGCTATTATGTTTGTTTCATGCTTCTTTATTCCTTATCATCAGTGTCAAAACTACAACTCCCTTTCAGATTTTTCTATATATGAGTTTGCAAATGATTCCATGCAGGATACCAGTCTTCTGCTTTTTTTCTCTCTCTCTCACTCTTTCTCTTTTTCTTTTTTAAGCATGAGAAGAACAGAGAGGAAAAAAAAAGCATCTATTCCTGCTGATGATTCTGAGGAAGCAAATATAATGCCAGATTTATGACATTATAACCTAAGCCTATGTTGCTGGAAATAAATAAAGAATCATGCTGTAATTTGTTTCCTGGTGCTGTTACTGGAAGAGAAAGTTATCAGCTTGTGAGTTATGAGACTGTAGGCAGGGCCAAATTTGGCTTGTATTCACACCAAAGTAACTTAATTGAAGTCACTGAATTTGCACTAATGTAACTGTGAGCAGAAATTGACCTTTTGTGCCTACTGGAACATAGCCTAAAAGCCACTTGACTTGCTTGTGCTTAAGGCTTGCTCTGCATGAATGTCTACTATTCTACTGGCAGTAAGTTATGTAATATTCATGGTTTAATGGTGCATATTCTACAAATAGGCTGGGTAGATGCCAACAGACTACATCCAAGCATTACTACACATTTGCTTTGTTGACCCCTGTATGCATTCAATCACATGAAGTAGTTGCAGCTGGGATTGCAATAAGGAATTCTAACTTCCAAAATGTTCCCACTGCCACTATGCAAATGCTAGCAAGGAGACTCTGTTGTAATTAGCCTAGATTTCCTTACAATATCTAGTTACAAAGGAGCATCCATGAATATTCATGGCCAATTCATTTGAATTACGAACATTCATGAATAAATCATTTGGCTGAAAACAGGGTACCATATGTTGTGTTTCATGGCTCCTGTGATTTATTCCATAGTGCTACAATTTGTAATATTAGTAGCTATCATAAACTTTATTTTTCAAGCCTTCATTTCCAGCTGTGACCATGGCACTCTGGGGATCAGATAAGCCTTTTCTTATACCCCTGTAAGGTCAGATCCCAGCCTAGATACATAATGTAGATTTACTGCTCTTCTACTATACGCGCTCATTAATGCTTTTGTAAGGCGCCTTTGTTCTCTTAGTGTATGATACCAACCTCAGACAGAAGGGAAATACAGCACATTTCTGAACTGATATTGAGAAGGGAGATGCAGTGCTAGAATAAGCAGTAGAGCCAACAGTACAGAAGATTGTCATACAGCCTTGGAGGTTTTTCAGGATAAGGCTAGATAAAGTCTTGAACAACGTGGTCAAACGAGGAAACATAAAGTAAGAGCTGCTGCGATGTTAACACAGCTGTGACCTAAGCACATGCAACACAGACAAATGTAGGAAGACAAGAGCAGTACAAAAAGTTACTCATCCTAACAATATCCATATCTCTATTTTTCCCCTATGCAAGAAATCAAACATTTTCCATATGGTCTGGTTGATGTTCTGCCCTTCAGAGAAGAAGCCAAGAGAGACTTCATTTTCTCTTTGCCACTTTCTTTACAATATGCACAGTATTTTTATTATTATTATTATTGTGGGTTTTTTTTTTTGTCTGGCAACTCTTAGAAGTACTGAGTTAGCAGTGAATTACTCATATATTCTTGCTGGCCATTTGCTAATTTTGAAGACCAGAGTCAACATCACGTGACCAAACACAGTTTAAATGGAGAAGACAAAAAAAAAGAAAACAAAAAAAAAAAAACAACCAAACAAACAAGGAGACTAAGCAGTCACAATCTACAAGTATTTCTCAGCGAGTTCTTCTAAATTGCCTGAATAATAAACAGATGTAATACAGTGAAGACTTTGTAATCAATATTGAACAACAACAACAAAAAGTTTAAATAAAATGTAAATATAAGATTTTTTCAAACTCTTTGCTTGAACCAGAATGATTTCAGAATAATGTAAGGTCACATATATATACCCGGGCTATTGGATTATAGTTATCGAGCAGCTAAACTGCTGTAAGAAACACCATATGGAAGTTCTAACTGTTGCCAGGTGTTTAAGCATTATATAAACATATTCTAAGCAGTTTTGGTCATTACCAATGTCATTTCATTTAATGAATGCAACAATGGAAGGACATTCTACATCTTTAGACCAAAAATATACTGAAAGTAGCAGTAGAAGAACATTCAGATTTTAGAAGTTCCTGTTTCCCTGGGGAATAGGACATGAATATCAAAGAAAGTAGCATTCGATTATTTTATGTACAGTAACTGCCTTAATTGTTCTTCTGGGACTTCTAGAGAAAGAGAGATGGGAACTTATTCCTTGTGGAAACAATATGTATCAAATCACCTATTACCTTGAGTATTCCTTTCTGGGCTGTTTATCTGACTGTGGTTCTCTGTCACGGTATTTGTTATTTGCTTTGCACTTTTTGTCACTGTTACAAATGGCTGTATAAGATGAAAAGCAGTGGAAAAACAAATCAGTATCTTTTTGCAGTCAAGCTTTTTTATGCCTTATGAAATAAGAGCTTACTTTACAGCCCCTTCACTAGCTAGTTTTATCAGTACTCTGTATTTATCTGTAGCATTTTTTTGGCAAATGATCTAAAGTGACCCAGGAGTAAAATTTTATTTTCTCAATCCTTTTTCCAGAACAGTAACAGTTATTTATTTAAAAAAATTAAATCAAGTCAGGTAATAAAAACTTGTGACATATAAATCTGATATTTTTTATTTCATTTTTTATATTTAGTATGTTTTTATATGTAATACTTATACTGATTATGATAGTTGGACCTGAAGTTATCAATGTTCTCATCTCATAACTGTCCACTACATATAGACATATTCAGAAGGTAGTAGCAAAAGTAAAGACAGTCCGCGTGAAGAAGGTAATAAAAGAAATAAAAATAAGTGATATATGAAGAAATAAGGTCTATGTACAGACTTAGATAAGTTAGGGAACAAAAGGTCCAGCTCATGGTAAACACTGACACTGCTGAGTGGTTAGGACAGAGATCTACTTGTGATGATTCTCATAATAAATTCCTTTCTAAGCATGTTCAGTAGATCTTTATCATCGATGCCTTTAAATGCCTCTGTGCTATTAAAAGAAGATTCTGTATGGCTACCCTGGCCTTAAAGTCACAGACGTTAAATATCTGGAGAGAAGATAATTCATAATTTATTAGAATTTATTATTGTTTGAAAAACAATGTTAAGGTCAGAAAATTTTCAAGGATTGCTTTTCTGTTTTACATAATCTCCTTTTGGGATTAAAGGATATGCATACGGAAGAGTGGTAAATTTATATACTCTTATAAAGAATTAGAAGAAAAATACGTATAGAAAAGAAAGCCAAATGAGTGTTAGGAAATCACCAATAAACTAAAATAAATTTGGAAATTCTTTTGTCTCCTTTCTGAGTTCACAGAATGTACGTATGCAGGGGCTAGATCCCTCGGCACCTGTTTGGATTAAAAAAAATAAGGGAAAATGTAGAGTATAAAAGTAATGACTAAATAACAAAAAGCCTCTTCAGATGGAAAATATGGATGATAAACTGTAGGAAAGTCTGTCTGCATCTTCTTTCCTGACAACTGGACTGATTGTGAATGTGAAAATAACAAGACAGCTTGCAAGCAGGTTGAATTCAACACAAGAAAGAGCTTCCTATCATGAAATATGGAATCCTCTAATTCCAGATAAGCAAATTTTAAAGAATCCATGAATCTATGAGTTGGAGAAACACAAGTCTGCTACTGATGTTCTTTAGTCCCCTTCACCCTTTTGGAGGATAAGGTAGAAGAAATATATTGATTTTCCAGGAAGCAGACCAGAAATTTCCTCAGGTTTTCAGGAGTCTGCATCATCAGAATTCAATGGCAAAGCTTGGTAAGGCACTAGAAAAGAAGTTAGAAGACTAGAATAGATAATACTAAGGGTAAATATGATAGCAGACTTTAATGTGTAACAGTGCCAGAAAGAGGAAAGTAGATAAATGTTTCTGATATTTATTAGAGAAAAATGGGTATAAGCTATAGTAAAGGTAATGTTACACCTTAGGAAAATTTTTTCAAATCAGCACTTTAATTCTCTACAACTGGGAAAAAAAGACAACCTCATACTGAAAAGGAATAAAGTAGGCAATCAAACAGGCATGTGGCATCATACAAATGATGAAAAAGTCTTTTACCAGTGTGTGAAGAAATAAAATCACTGTAAAAACAGATATTTCCTTTATAGAATCATAGAATTACAGAATCATTTGAGTTGGAAGGCACCTTTAAACTTAGTCTAATCCAACTCCCTTACAAAGTAGATGGGAACCTACAGCTAGATGAGGTGCTCGGAACCCTGTCCAGTCTGACTTTGAATGCTCCAGGAATGAGGTATCCATCACCTCTTTGGGCAACCTGTTCCACTGCCTCACTTCTCTTATTTTCTAGAAAGGAAAAGGTAAAAATCCTTTTCCTTTCTAGGTCTCTCTGAATGGCATCCCATCTCTAAGGTATGCTGAAGCACCACACAGCTTGCTGTCATCTGCAAATTTGCTGAGGGAGCACTCAGCACTCGATCCCACTGCTGAGGCCATTGATGAAGATATTAACAAGTTCAGTCCCGGTACTGACCCCTGGGAGACACTGCTCATCACTGATCTCCAGCTGGATATTGAGACAATGACCACCATTCACTGTGTACAATCTCATAACAAGTTCCTCGTCCATCAAGCAGTCCAACCATCAACTCCTCATATTTCCAATTTAGAGAGAAGAATGTTGTGGGGGATCATGTATATTTTGGTAGTAGTTTTTAGTTGCTGATTTGTACCTATTAAAACCAATTTTAATTTATTCATTTTTTCAAGGGGGAGTTATAATCTTTGTAAGATATGAAAAAGAATGTCTGGTTACCTCGATCTGTCTTTCATTCTTTTTCAACAGTTCCTTAATAATTCTCCTGCATCTGGTGCTACTTCTCTCCTCCAACTTTCCCCTCAAATATATCTGAGAAAATTTTTGCACCTAAGAGTTGAACTGTAGTTGAAGATATCCGTTACTCTAGTCTAGAATGTATCCTTAAACATCAAATATGGGATACTGTCTAGGAGGATTTTTATATAGTGGAGTCAAGCTCTGGAACAGCTGATTAATCATCTACAGGATTAGGACAAACTAAAAAAAAAAAAAAAACAAACCATAAAATTAAAAAAGAAATGCTAGACAGGCATTTTAATAAGAGTACAAAACTGGAAGATGGGAATTGATACTATACTGTAGAAGGGACTCCTATTTGCTGTCATGTTATTACAGGAGGAATCATTCTTCTAGGTGAAAACCAGAAACTGAGAGAATAAGAAAACTTTTTCCAGTGACTTACCAGACTAAAAGCAAAGGTAAAATCAGACATATGAAAAATGGCTTCTAAAATTCTCTATTTTGCTCAGTTTTTGAAAATTTATCTTCTTGTGGTCAAATGGTTTTCAAAAGAGTGTCCACTGCTAGGAAATTCCTTTGTGAAGCTCTTTTTATTTTCTTGATGCTTTGTTTACCTTGTTATGGTGTGAAGCCAAGAAAAGTCCATAACATTCATGAAAAAACTGAGGTTTTTTTTTAATAGCTGAGCAGAAAGGCAGATAAATATGAGCAGAACAAACTGCAAGACTGAGGATGCATGAACTGCAAAATCACACAGCTAGTTAGAGTAGGTAGAATTGATAGAAAAAAATAAATCTGTATTTAGATCCACTAAAAAAAGCTGCTGTCATGGGACAGTGTTAAGTTTAGTTATTCGTCTAACAAACCATGGAAAAAGAGTTTCTCTGCTGTTGTCATAATAGATTTAAGCTTCTTTGTTCAATTATCCAACTGGATTAACAAGGCTGTTAATAACAAAACACAAAAGAGCAAACTGTAGTCTGCCTTCAAGTCACAACATAAAATATGAGCTTATAACTCAGGCTGCATTTGTTGTAAATGAGAAATACGTTTAGATAGATAGAAGCAAATAGTGACTGGAAAACAAGAAATTCCTTTCTCTCATCCCATTTATTTTCTTCTTTTAATGTAAAACTGTAGTTTTATTTTCAAAGATATTATTTTTTTTTCCTCTGAAATTAACATGATTCAGAAAATCTGCAATTAAACCTACAAACAAGGAAAAAATCTGTCGATGAGGTAATATGTTCCTTTAATAACAGGAGGTAAATGTTACTATGTATTAGTGATCAGAATGTAAATTTGCCTGAGGGTCTTCTAACTTGATTCTAAACTTTCTAATTTCCACCTTACATTGTATATTAAATGCACCATGATTTATATTGACTCTGATTTACATTTGGCACTATGCTGGCAAAGAGCCTTAAAAAGAGCCCCTAACTGAAGTAAATGTATGGCTCACTGTAATTTAAGAGTATTTTGAGGTCATTTTACACTTGCAGAGCATAAGAAGATATTCAGGCTTCTTGTGTCTAGACTAATGGGGCAAAAAGGCCTTCTACACCTCTGACAGAGCAAAGATTGATGAAGAAGGGCGACAAGCAAGCAGCTCACCCTCACCCCAACACTTAGCATCAGGAGAGGCATCTGAAACAGATAGCTGAGTCTCCTGACCCTGTGGACAGGAACAAAAACTATGGCTGCTCAAAGCTATGTCAGACAGAGACAGCGTTAAATCTGCTCTCGGCACAATTCAGCTGACCCTGAAGATGCTGACTGTTTCTGAGGACAAGACTGGATTTCTGAGTTGCAACAATTTTCCTCATAACTGGACTGGTTTCCTACTAAAACTGCAATATTGATATGGCTGCTAGTATCAGGACTGCCACTATTAATAATAATGTGTCATAATCCTGCTGTATTTTTTAAATTTTACTTCTCTATGCTGAAATTATATTTCACCAGGGCACAAGAGTAGTCACATTTATGACATATAAGATATAATGAAGATGCGTATCTGTAAATAATGCAGCTTTGAGTCATTGTTGACCTTGTGGATTTTAATTTTATTCTTTTTATAGAAGACAGTTCTCAGGTGTAACATCTCTTGAAAATGTGTAATATTCAACAAAGCTGTGCCCCCTTATTCCATTGGAATTCAAATAATTTTCTTCACACTTAAACTTTTAGAATTGGAAAAAATAATCAACAACAAATTGTCAAAACATGAATGGATGCAGACTTTCTATTCTAAAGCTGTTGTTCCTTTAAAACATATCAGGTCATTTCAGATAGTGATGTGTCTTTTCAAAATAGACCTACCTTTGGTTCTTAAGAGGAGACAGACAGCTCAGCTATTTCCTTCCATCAATACTGAGAAATCTAATAATCAATTAGAGGCATAAGCTTCTAACTTCATCCTAGGTTCAACAGCATCCTTTTGTGTCTTCATGTCCTCTCTAAAAATTGATTACAAATGTTCCGAAATATCAGGTTTACTTCAAAAATACACATTTAAATCAGTGTTACAACTATTTCTTATTACCATGTGATCAAATAGCTGTTATGAGTATCAGCAAATAAACATAAAGGTAGTCAAATACTGTACACATACTAATAAATCATCTGAAAGAAAGCCCATTCAAATGCTACCACTGCAGCAACGCTCACATCTATGCAATAAAAAATGACATGTAATTCACAGCTTAGAACTCCCAACTGCATTTCTTCACTATTCAGAGTCTCATAATATCCAATTACTTCTACAAATGCAATTGCAAAAAGTTACGCCAAACAGCTTTACATGCTTGTATCCACTGAGGATTTGTTATAAACTTGCCAATCTCAAACACGTCTTTAATCTCATTAAAGAGTTATCATTTCACCCAGGGAACTTTGGCAAAATTAAAAGTTTAGTTTCCTCTATGATATGGCTGCTATTACTTGCTTCTTGCATAGAAACTTTTAATGGAGGATCTCAAAGCAGTTTACAAACTTTAATAAATTAAGCTGCTTATCTCATTTGTCACATAGATAAGTGTTATTATCCCTCCTTTGTAGATAGGGAAACGTGAGGTATGGTAGTCCATTTATTCACAAAGGTAAGCATCCTGTATAGCAATGCTTAAAGATTGTGACAAAAATTAAATTTCACAGAAGGCTTTGCTTTTTAATATCAAAATACTTTGATCATGAATGAACATGAAACAAAATATCAAGTTCAACTCATAATTTGACATCTGACAATGAAATCAAAACATATCACCTTGAGAAAAACACCTTTCAATTCATGCAAAAACATTACAAGAAAGAAGCCAGGAAAAAAAGGAAAAATAAATAAAGAAAAGGATGAAAAGCCAAATCACCAAATAACAAAGCACTCTCTCTATCCAAGATGCCAGGAGATAACACATTACTGTTAATCTTCCAGGCCCTTACCCAAATTATCCAGACATTAGGAAGGTAAAAAGAGTAGCGTGTATTTTTCAACATTTATTCTTAACAACTTCTATGGTTTCAGAACACTGAGAACGGAGTGCTATGTGTTAAGTTACACATCATGCATCTACACCTTTCCTTTTCCTTTTCAAAAGTGAAAAGTCTTTTGTAAGCTCTGCTGGTGTTTCTGGTCATGCTTTACATAAACTATGTTAATTGTGTAATGTCCAGGTCTGTTCAGACCAGGTTCTTGCCACATTGTCATTACTAGAATAACCAAAACACAGCAGATATATTCCCCCCAAAATGTGAATCAAATCTCTACTTCAGAACAGGTATTTAAGTCAACAGCTTTCACACTGAGTTTCCCAAGCACAAGATGCTAGGTGGTATCACATCTCCTGGCACAATGCAAATACAGTGGCCAATATCTATATGGAAGATGCCTGCTGAGATTTTCATGATTCACAAGTTAGTCTAGGAGTTGAAAAGATTTGTTATCTCTGTTGTAAAATCTGTTGTTGAAAAAGCAGTTGTATTTTTTTTCTACAGAAGAACATTGTCGTTTAGATGATAGATTTGGACACCTTTAGATATAAACCTGAGTTCCTAGGCTGCAGACTACTGCATTTTCTTTACATTGGTTACAGATATGTGCTTTTCAAAAAAGCTATTTGGTTCATTTCTGTCAAGGGGATATGGATAACTTCTGTTGGCAGAAGTCAATAGTAGTTTTTCACTGTCTTGCATCAGCTTGAAAAAGCATGGATCTATTTCACAGTTCAGTAGATAATCTTGAGGGGTCCTAAAACTTCACAGCAGGGATCACTAAGGACCAAAGTGCATTGGGTTGGTATCATCCAGAATGCGTGTTTTCTGCTCGTGGATTTGCTTAATCTTTTCAACAGTATAGAGAGAGAGTTATTTACAGCATCCTGTGCTCCAGTCCAATCTCTGCTCATACAATGGAGACTGATCAGTTGGCTCTCACGCGGAATGACTCTGCTGACTAAAAATCCCTGCAATTGTTCTGAAAGACAAGACAGTTGAAAGCACAAATATTTCCAATGACCTAATGATTAAATCATAATATTTATACCTTATCATTTTGATACTTCCTTTAGTGCTTGAAAAGTCTTTACTTTCCATCACTCAAATCTTCTCATAGATAATATTTGGTTGATGATACTCTTGATATGATGGAGAATACATGCTTTTAGCTTGATGGAGTTGGGAAAATAAAAATTCTTCTTTCCGTACAGTTCTTCAACTGATTGAAAGTTATCAGTGGGTTGTGCATACCTGTTCCAATCTAAAACTGTGTATTACTTTGTTCTGACTTTACTATTAATGCCTTAACTACACACAGAAATTGAAAATATTATTCCTTATGTTTTCATCAGCACCATTAGTATAAGAAATACATTTGAAAAATACATAATTCACCTCGAGTCTGTTGTACTGTTTGGTCCTAACTGCAGTGGCATTTGTGTTTCTATTCTTTCTCAACCAGAAGTTAAAGCTCTTAACTGTGAGATTATACTGCTTAGTTTGAAAGCTTTTGCGAGCCTCTGTAGTATAATAATTTTACTTTAGAGGGCATGTAATTTTAAGTTCTTGCATAACGCCACACATTTTTATGGTATTACTAAACTTTGTCATTTTATTTCCCTGTGACAATTAAGTGCACACCAATGTTATGGAATTTTTCCCTCCATCACAGCTGAATGAAATTGGAATGGAGTATTATATGGTAGGCTGGGAGTTCTGATCTCTGGAAATGTAAAAGGTTTTCTAGTTCCCTTGTTACTTACCCATTTCACACATAACCAAATCCATCAATTTGTTCATTTTTCCCTTCAGCAACCTACAAGCTGTAACCAAAAAATGTGACAAAAACATATTCAGTGTGCATTTCTCATATATTCCTTTTGCTACAGGTACAGCTGACAGTGTTAAAGATAATTAATTTTGATATTTCACAGATCACATTTGCAAAAGTTAATCTGTTCTAAACACTGGCTGCTTGTACAGGCCCCTCCAGGCAGTTAGGGTAAATGTTATCCTTCTGAATTGAGTTAGACACTGTATGACGAGACCTGCTGCCCAAGGTCAAACTCCAAGCCAGTGTATATCTAGGAGGTAGCCTGGTGAATAGCAGAGAAGATCCCAAGTGTTGCCACATTTTGTGTACTATACTTTTGGGACAGTTTTTGTTGTTACTGCATGAGCCCATTCTAACTGCAGTTGACATCACAGTTCCCGTAACACCTCAGAATTCAAGCAGAGAACTACCTATAATTCCATTAAAAAATATGTATATATTATTTTTAGTAAAGTCTGGGTTTCAATTCTAGTTCTTTTCCCAGAGATACTTATTCTTCTCTTTCAAAATGTTTTCCTCCCTAATCCGTACAATATTCTTATATTACTATCTCAAATGAAACAATGCAGTTCAAATCCTGCATATTCATATTATTTTTCTTAGTGGGGTGATAGACTAAATGACTCTTACTTACAGAAAAGAATGTGTCACTTATCTTGTCCTGTGAGGCCAACCTGGTATGTTGCGCTGTCAAATCACAGACACTATAGAAAATGGTACCGAGTCACACTTAGACATTGTTTTTCCACTCATTACCTAGCCATCACATACATTATTCAAAATAATCAATTATACTATAAAAAATAAATAAGGTATTCCTCTGGGGTGTGTTTGCACCTCCAAGCTAGCTAATGTATTGCAGTCTATAACTACCAAATGAAGAAACAAAAGAGAACTAAAACAAAAACAACTACAAAAAAAATAAGCAGTCTAGGGAATATAAGTCTCTTGGGACTTAAGGGAATATAAGTCTCTTTTACTCTGGTAAATCAGTTTTAAATATATGCTCTGCCTAGGGCTGATATGTATATACACACATACATACACATATATATCAGGGGTTCAATTTACTATCACAGTTAGAGAAAGAAATGTGAGTCAAAATTCAGAAATCTGATTCTTATCTTACTGCAGTGAATAACCTTCAGTGTTGAAGGGGCTATACCATCCTAATAAAAGAAATAATGGAGCAGATGAAAGGCAAATCAAAATTTAGGTTTTATTTTTAGCTCAATCATGATTATAATCTGACCCTGAAGATTACTTGTTCTATCCAACAAGAAACACAATATAGAGTAAATATAATAGTAAATATAACTTCATATGAAATATGATTATAAATACTGGTTGTGAAAATTAAGCTTCCTGAATTAAATTAACATAATTAGTTTACAGGAATAATGAATGACAGAATTGGATGGCATCTTCTGAGCCTTCGAGTCCATGCCTCTGTTTTTCTGTCAGCTATATATATACTAAAGGGGTGCTTAAAACTGGGTCTTTCGACCGTATGGGCTATTTTGAATGGTCATTGCTGAATGTCAGTTTGTATATGTGTCACGGGGTTATCAAGATCAATCTGTGTCCGTGACAGGGGAGGGGGCAGTAGGCCCGAAGCCCCCCGGCCCCCTCGGAAAAAAGGGAAAAAAGGGAAAAGGGGTAGGGAGATGGGAGTCCAAGGGAACAAACGGAGCAGCGGCAAAGATCTGAGGAGTAAAACTTATTTACTAACTATGATATCGGAATTAAAGATAACACACTATAATACAATATAATTAGAATCGAAGCTAATAAATCAAATATAATGAGAGAGAGAGGTTTCCGAAGACCGAGAAGCCTACTTTGAAGTTGAAGGCGCCGCGGCTTGGAAGCACACCCACACCCGCTGCCAGGCAGTGAGAGAGAGAGCGAGCGTTGCTTCCGTGACGTATTTTCCCTCTCTGACCACAAGGTCCCCTGGGACGTGTAGTTCCTCTTCTCTGTGCTCCACATGATGTTATGATGTGGAATACCAATAGCAAAAATTACAAAACCATGTCAATATGGTTAAGAACACTTTTCTGATTCCCAGTCTAAATGTTCTCTTTGAAAATTTATGAATATTTTGTCTTACATACAAATCAGATTTAGCCTAATTATTCATAGGTAAGTAAGTAATAACATCTTTTTTTTTTTTTTTTAATTTTCCATCTTTCAGTCTGAACAGACATAGCTCTTACAGTTTTCACTCATAAAATGGAGCTTCATTTAACTTTATCATTCTTGTAGCCCTTCTATATTACTGATAAAGGAAAGAATATTTCCTTTGGATATACCTTACACATCTTGGGTCAGACACTTCCATTTTCACATTATATGGGGATCAGCTAAAATGCTCACATAATTCTCCTCACTCGTTTTCAAATGTGGGCCTCCAAGTAAAGCAGGAAATCTTGTTATTAGTGTAAAAGTGCATGACCTTGTACACAGCTATATTAAATTTTCCTCTATTCTCTAAGTCCTCAAGGTCATTTGGTTGTTCCTGTATGATATTTCCATCCCCTAATACTTATAAGATACCTCTCAATACCACTTCAACTGTCAATTAGATTAGTTCATACTTACTTTGCACAAAGACCTTAATGAGAGTATTTAATAAGATTAATCCCAAGATCAGTCTTTGAAGAAGCCACGAGTAACCTTTCTCTTTCCTGAAATTTCCCCTTCTAATAATATCCTTTTTTGTCTCTCTTGGCCAATTTTTTTTTTTTACTTGTATTACATTTTTAGTTCTAATCCTTAAGTTATCCATTTTAACTAGTAATTTTCTATCTGACACCATATCAAATGATTTACTGAAATTCAGACAGATTAGATCTACTCCGTGTCCTTTAACTAGAAAATCAGTTATCTTATCACAGAAAGATATCAAGTTACTATGACACCATCTATCTTCATAAATCTTTGTTATATTATTAACATATTTTCCAATTGCCTTCCTGTCTTTAATTATTACTACCCTCAAAATATATTTAAATACTTTTTGCAATGTACAATACTGGCTGCTAGAGCAGTAGCAATGTGACCATCTTATTTTCTCCTTTGTTTTATACAGGATATTCACTCCCTCTCACTGCACAGGAAAAATAGAAATTGCTTCAAGAAAAATGTGCAATGCACTACTTTTTAAATCTAAGAGCATCTGCTGACCAAGTAGTTTCCTCATTAAATAATACTTATATGTCGTGTTCTTGAAATTTGTATCAAAGTTTTGAGTTAAAATGCTCCTATCTCTCCACATATTGTACAGGTTTCCAACAAGCCTTCAAGGCTGTATACTTAACAGCATTTAAACGAAGTTAGGTACGCTGTTTCATACAGCTATAATTGTCCATTGCTCCTAAAAATGACATGTAAATTCCTAAATCACTTACATGTTTTTCAGACTGTGACATACAACTTCTGCTTGTCCAGAGAGAAGTAAGTTTTAGTTGTGCTAACCTACCTCCTTTGTAGATGTTGATGCACTACTTAATTTGTATATAAGAAAAGAGATTGTCAGATGAAAGAGTCCATTAATATTCAAATTAACAATTGATTTATCAGATCTTTCACCATCTAGTGATTGTTCCGCCTGTCAGCTACACAGCCATGACTGAAGATATGACACTTCTGTAAATGGCTAATCATTGTCTTCAGGGAGTTTGTCATCATCATAAGGGAAAACACAGTTCCAAGAACTCTTTACTCAAAACTGGACCAGAAATTTTGAAACACTTTCTCAGAGTATTTCTAGAACTTTCTAATTCAGGACAGGCCTTGCCAATAGCCCATTGATCATTTGTAAATATTCCATATACTTAAAAAATAAACAAAGAACCTTCTAGCTAAGGAACAAAATGTTTTAAAATAATTACTTTGTCTAATAGTTTATTTCATGAGTGTTATATTACTTCACTTCTTACTTACTTACTTCACTACATTACTTCATCATAGAAAGTGATTTTCTTGCTTTGTATCCCCATACTCAACTGCAGCCTGATTTGACAGAATGAAGCAAAGGTGTGACGTAGGAATTTTACAGACAAAAAGACTTGAGCGCCTATTTTATATTAAATACTTAATTAGGTTGTTAAAGATAAGAAAAATTAGATAGACTTCATTCTGTAATGTCTCTTAATTTCTATCTTTACACCATGGCATATAGAAAGGAGTATTTTTTCTAAAGAAATTTATTTATGGATTAAAATATTCAAGAGTCTTGATCCAAGAGAGTAGATTTTGTACTAAGCTTCAAACACACACCATCTGTAGCACTGAAGTCACTGGGATTATTTCTGTAATTTCTTCTGTGGACTAGGGAGAGACAAGAGTCGTTCTTGTTGTATATTGCATTAATGATTTGGAAATATGTCCGAGTTTAAAATGTTCTACTTTATAAAGAGTTTTACTAAAATACTTTAAATGGATTTTTCAGCTGAAACTGAAGGCTAAGAAGGCAAACCTTTACCATGCATACTATATTACTTCTATTAAAACGCTCTGAAGAACATGTATTTCTAGTGACCTGTCTGCAGGCATCTTGCTGAAAAATGTCACAATTAGCAGCAGAGTCCTACTGAGGGTTTGATTGCACAGTAAGGAGCTAACAGTAAGCACCTCTAGAAATCTGACTCTAAGTGAAAATGTCTCAGTTGTTTTCAACTTATTCCCCACTGAGCATTTTTCCATATCACAACATCATCACTCAATTTCACAAGATGAGCATGGCAGTTCCTATGGCATTGAGCACCAAGAACAGAGGGGGATACAACCCAGATCAATCCTTAGTCATCACAGCAAATGACATCACCATACAGGAGTTAATGCCTTTTAAAAGAAATGAAAATTGACAAAGAAGTAGTCAGACAGCTGGAGATCAGTGAAATGCAAAACAGTAACCATGACTTTAGAGAAATGTAAAGGTGTTTGCACCAGTGTGTCCAAAAGTTTTGCTTCTGGGAGTTACTGATGGGTTTGGAACAGCTGTATCCAGGGGGTGAGATGGTGTTGATTGAAAGGACTTTGAGTTTCAAGTCGAGTAAGCCACAGAATCACAGAATCATAGAATCCTTTGGGTTGAAAAAGACCTGTAAAATCGTCAGTTCCCACCATCACCTAACACTACTAATTCCAACACTAAAACATTTCTTAAATACCTCAAGGGATGACAACTCCACCACAACTCCATCTGAACAGCTTGTTCCAATGCCCAACTACTCTTTCCATGAATAAATTCTTCCTAATATCCAATCTAAACCTCTCTTGGCTATCACTTGCCACCCGAGAATCATAGAATTATAGAATCACTCAGGTTGGAAGGGACCTCAAAGATCATCAAGTCCAACCGCAGCGTAACCATAGTACCCTAACTCTAACGACCCTCTGCTAAATCATATCTCCGAGCACCACATCCAAACGACTCTTAAACACATCCAGGGACAGTGATTCAACCACCTCCCTGGGGAGCCTATTCCAATGTTTAACCACCCTTTCTGTAAAGAAGTGTTTCCCAATGTCCAACCTAAACTTACCTTGGCGCAACTTGAGGCCATTTCCCCTCGTCCTGTCACCTGTCACCACTGAGAAGAGACCAGCCCCGCTCTCTCTGTAAACACCTTTCAGGTACTGAAAGAGAGTAATAAGGTCTCCCCTCAGCCGCCTCTTCCCCAGACTAAACAGCTGTAGCTCCCTCAGCCTCTCCTCATAGGGCTGATTTTCCAAGCCCTTCACAAGCCTGGTTGACCTTCTCTGGACCTGCTCCAGTACCTCCACATCCTTTCTGTACTGAGGTGCCCAAAACTGAACACAGTACTCGAGGTGAGGCCTCACCAGTGCTGAGTACAGGGGCAGGATGACTTCCCTAGTCCTGCTCACCACCCCATCCCTGATACAAGCCAGGATGCCATTGGCCTTCTTGGCTGCCAGGGCACACTGCTGGCTCATATTCAGCCAACTGTCCATCAGCACACCAAGGTCCCTTTCCATCAGGCAGCTTTCCAGCCACACCTCCCCAAGCCTGTAGGGTTGCCTGGGGTTGTTGTGGCCAAAATGCAGGACCCAACACTTGGCCCTATTGAAACTCATGCCATTAATCTTGGCCCATCAATACAGTCTATCCAGGTCCTTCTGCAGTGCCCTTCTCCCCTCTAGCAGATCAACACGCCCTGCCAGCTTGGTGTCATCTGCGAACTTACTGAGGGTGCGCTCAGTCCCCTTGTCAAGATCATCAATGAAGATGTTAAACAGAAGCAGCCCCAGTACTGAGCCTTGGGGGACACCGCTCATGACCGGCCGCCAACTAGATTCCACTCCATTGACCACAACTCTTTGAGCTCGGCCATCCAGCCAGTGCTTCACCCAGAAGAGCTTACACCCATCCAGACCATGGGCAGCCAGCTTCTGCACAAGAATGTTATGGGGGACAGTGTAAAAGGCCTTACTGAAGTCCAGGTAGACCACATCGACAGCCTGACCCTCATCCACCAAGTGGGTCACCTTGTCACAGAATGAAATCAGGTTTGTCAGACAGGATCTACATTCATAAACCCATGCTGACTGGGCCTGAGAAGAGAGACTGACATCCACTTCTAAAACACCCTTTCATGCTGTTGCAGAGAATGATGACATCTCCACTTAGCCTTCTATCTTCCAGTCTAAACAACTCCAGATTCCTCAGCTGCTCCTCATAGTTTTTGTTTTTCAGTCCCTCCATCAGCTTCACTGCTTTCTTCTGAAAGTGTTCCAGAAACTCAATATCAATATTAGGGGGCCCAAAACTGTACACAGTACTCAATGTGTTGTCTCACCAGAGCTGAGTACAGATGGACAATCACATGCCTGGTCCTGCTGACTGCATTATTTCTGTTACAAGCCAGGATGCCATTGTCCTTTTGGCCACCTGAGCACACTGCTGGCTCAAGTTCAGCTGGCTGCCAGCAAGCACCCCCAGGTCCTGGTCCAAATCTGGCAATGATTGTATTACAGCATATTAATAAGAACAAAGATATATGCTCTGAATTCCTGTATTCATGTTCTTACCCTGCTGCAAGCATAAGCTAACGAGTCTTAAGCTAGTCTGTAGTAAATCTGCTTGAGATAAAACATTTTAATTCATACATGGAAAAGTCAAAACGTGGTCTAAGTGATCTGGATTATCTGTCTTTTTAAGTCCTGGTAATTCATGTGCCAGCTGTTATTTCTAGTCCTAATTGTTTTTGACCCCTATTTCCCGGGGTCCTAAGGAAGCTGCCTGATGTGATTACCAGGCCACTCTCCATTGTATTTGAAAAGATGTGGATGTCAGGCAAAGTCACTGATGACTGGAAAAAGGGAAACGTCTCTCTCACTTATAAGAAAGTGCTGAAGGAGGACCTGGTGAATTACAGGCCAGTGAGCTCACCTCTGTGCCTGGGAAGATCAAAGAACAGATCCTACTGAAAGACATGTGAAGTCACATGAGGGGTGAAAAGGTGAATCTAGACAGCCAGAAGAGTTTCACCAATGGAAGTGATAGTATTCCTCAGCTCACGAACTGGGGTAGTGGCTTTGCAGGTAGAAAAATGAGTACAACTTGTAATAGATGTGCTCCACAGAAACTAATACTAGAGGGAAGGGATGTCATCCAGAGGGACCTGGACAGGCTTGAGAGGTGGGCCCATGCTAACCTCATGAAGTTCAACAAGGCCAACTGCAAGGTCCTGCACCCGGATTAGGGGAACCCTAAGCACAAATACAGGCTGGGTAAAGAACAGCTGGAGGGAAGCCCCAAGGAGGATTTGGGGATGTTGGTTGATTAAAGACTCAACATAAACTAGTAATGTGTGCTTGCAGCCCAGAAGCAGATTGAGGGAGATAATTCAACCCCTCTACCCCTCTTTTCTTGTGAGGTACTGTGTCCAGTTGTGGGAAGCCCAACAGAAGGACATCAAGCTGTTAGAGCAGGTCCAGAGGAGGGCTACAAAGATGATCAAAGGGCTGGAGCACCTCCCCTGTGGGAACAAGACGAGAGAGTTGGGGTTCTTCAGCCTGGAGAGTAGAAGACCCTGGGGAGACCTCATAGTGGCCTTCCAGTATCTGAAGGAGGCCTACAGGAATGCTGAGAAGGGGCATTTTATAAGGGCATGTAGCAACAAGACAAGGGGAAATAGCTTTAAACTAGAAAAGGGTAGATTTAGACTAGATATTAGGAAGAAATTCTTTACTGTGAGGGTAGAGAGACATTGGAACAGGTTGCCCTGTGAAGTTGTGAATGCCCCCTCCCTGGAAGCATTCCAGGCCAGGCTGGATGGGGCTGTGAGCAACCTGCTCTAGAGGGAGGTGTCCCTGCTTATAGCAGGGGGCTTAGAAATAGATGATCTTAAGTGTTCTTTCCAACTCAAACCATACTATGATTCTGTGATTCTAAACATCAGCATGGGCTTTGTGTGACTGTGGCAACTGAGAGTCTGGAAACACTGAGAGGAGGAAAGCCTTCAGAGAATGGTTTCCGCTTCCTCAGCTTAAAAGCTGTAGAGGCAGGCAGTTACTGATGTCGCCATGTGCATCAGCAGCTTCTTCAGTTATAAATTAGGCCTGTTACAACAGCCAAACAGATTTGTTTAGATGCTGCCACATGCTGTGATGCAATCCTGGCCTGTGCCAGCAAATGCTCTCCCAGGTAGTTTCTACATTTGGGTATCACTCCTTTGGAAGTGCTGTCAAATGCAGCCTGCCTGAGAAGCGTGGTTTCACCAGGTCAAAAGACAAGTTGTATGGACACGAGGCCCTTGCCTACAGTCCCAGAGTAATTTGTTGTTTGTTTATGAACTGGTAAAGCCACAGCAGCCATCATGTAAAATGAGAAGCCTAAATTTTGACCAGATACATCCCAGATGAATGTGGCAGCAATTATCTGAATTTTAAGTCTTTCAGAAATATGGCTTCAAGCCATTGGCTTTTCCTCCTCACTCTGTCAGATGACTCTATGAATGTTTTCTTCTGTTATTCTTACTGTTCTGTTCTGAGCTCTTCTGGTGCTTTCTTTTAGGGAGTTGGGGGATAAATTAGGATTTTCCCGGAAGCTTCCTGCTGGCACTAGGATTAGACCTGCTCCTGCCCTTGCCAGCTTCTTGAAGGATAAAAGTTGCATGTCTCCTAATATTGAAATACGGAAGAATTAGAACCAGACGTAGCCTACATGGTTGATGGCTTCATGAATAATTATGGCAGATAGAACTCAGCTCTGTGCTTTGGTCTGGCCTATTCTACCAGCTTCTCCTTGCCAGATTAAATTTGCCTACTGAAAAAGCATCCTTCAGCTCATTTAAAAAATTCTCAGAACAATTGGATTTTTTCCTACATTAATTAGCACATGTTGTGTTTTATGAGTCTTACATAGAGAGAAGCTGGGGAATTATTTAGCTTAAGAGGAAATATTAGAACTTGTCAAGATCTTTGGTTCTGCTGTTGTTGTTGTCATTGTACTATGCTCTATTAATGCAGATGAGCAACAAATGTGCTTCTATAAATTGAATCTGACTATGGCGGCCCCAAGAATAACCCAAGGCACAAAACTGGGGAAAAAAAAAAAAAAAAAAAGGAGATGGAAAATGTCTCTCATTATTTTACTATAAAAATCTTAATTAGTCCCAAAGGTTTTTGTTATAAAATTCAGGTAGGGAAGGCAGAGAAACTTTTTGTCAAGCAGACTATGCAAAAAGTAGGACAGTGACACAAAAAGAGTTGCAAATGAAGCCAGACTTGTATTCTACCAAGTGAAATATTTATGAGCCTACAGAGTTATCTGTCCACGGAACAGGTAGAGTAGTATAAATAAATTAAACTGCAGAAATTAATACGTTCTTTTAATTGAATTTATCCTAGAAAATTAATAGAATCCCACCAGTCAGTCTTTAAGGCAAAACCTGTCTATATGGTTGGTTCTGTGTTGCAGGGGAAACACTGTTACTGTCTAGTTTTATGGTGGTTGCAAATTAAATCTGGAAATTTTTAGTATTTTAAATATTATAGAGAAATTATCTTTCCCTGTATATGTCTTTCAGCCATTACAGCTAGGATTTGAAAACTAAATTTTTAATATTTTTACTTGCCTGAGCTATTACCCACAGCTATAGCTGATCTAAAATCTCCAGTTCTAGAAGTGCACAGAACAAATGAGAAAATGTGCAATTGCTACTGGCACCTCATGACAAGAAATCAGTACTTGAGTATGACATACTGATAAATTTATCTTGAATTCCTGCATTATCTCTCAACTTGACCTCTGTTTGTAGTCTGTGATTAAGTGTTCATACACAGTTCTGTTCCACTCTAAACTTGTACTTGGTGCGTGCACTGGGAAACAAAAAGGCACTTTGCTAACTCAAATAGTGAAGGTAGACTGTTCTTTTAAAACTAGCCTGAGTAGCTGACCTAATGTTCCTGTTTATCTTTGTTATGATTCGGCATACAATTCTGATACACTAAATGGTATCTCTTTCTTTTGAAACCCAAAACTTGGACATCAACACTCGAGTGCTGTGCTTGTAACATTAATAGGTAATATTGTGAAGTGTTTCTTACAGATTTCACAAGCCTTTCTCCATAGAAATCTAGTTGCAATCTGAGCACGGCAATGAAATCTATTTTTGTGAATGGCAAGGAATTAACCCTGATCCTATTTGTAAATACCACATGGGCAGAGCTCTGAGGCAGATATGAAATGCACAGAGACGAAAAATAGGTATCTATGGGACCTCGGTATTGAGTGTAGGTGGGGTAACACTTATCTGCCTAAAACCTCCCTGCAAGTCTGACCCTTAAGCCCTAAGTTTCATTGATTTTTGTACACAGACATGGGACAGAATGACATAAAAAGCTGACGTATGGCTTTGTATTCTTTTAATCTTGTTATGTTGCCCAGGGAAACAGGATGCACCTTGTCTTCTGGTCAACTAAACATTAGATCATGCTCCCTTCCCAGCTGTGGCCTTTAACCATTTCAAAAAGGAGAGGAGAGGGAAACAAATAGTAGCAGAAAAGAAGCAATCTTTATTTATGGCAATATAGACATAAAAATTGCTTTGCCCAGCTAGAATTCTAGAGATGCACAAGCATAGATCAGTAAAACAGCAGTTACTGGTAGGTTTTGATACTAAAGAATGGACTTTTCCTCAGGCATTTTCTTCCCCATCAGCTCACACAGCATCTTCTGTTTATTCACTCAGTAGTATTCATTGATCAATTACTCAGCTGTACTGGGCAAACAGAAAGCAATACTTCACTGGTGAATCTGAAAGCAGAAAACATGCTTGTGTTCAGTTTTTGTGATATTAAATACCTATGTGCTGTGATTTTGTCTAACAGAAATCTTATAAATGATAACCTAAGACATTTCTTGACAGAGGAACTGTTTATTGCTTCAATTTTAGTGACAGACTTAAAAAATAAAAATAAAGCGTATACCCCAATATCATAGGGAATACTTACTTATTTAGGGAGGTAGCAGTAAGGAAGTAGCTCTGCATAACCAGCTTTAAAACACAAACTGCTGTAGTTGGGGTGGTTTTGTTAGGGCTTATAAATACAACTTGTTACGTTCCACGTGTGTCAGACACTAGTTGGGTTGATGATATTTTTTGGAATATTATACAGTTATGGAATAAATTATATGTATGCGTTTATATACAGATAGATGTGGGTAAAATTTGGGTGTGCACAACTGAACTGTACTGCCATGAGTATAGTGCTTTTAAAAAGTGATTAAATCTCTTTGATTCTCATCAGTACTTCTGTGAATATTTCACCAGAGAGAGAGAGAGACATCTTTGCCATGAAGACCTTCCTAAAATACTTTAAGAAGCATATAATACAGTGATAATAGAAAAGTGGAAAATATTTCATAATACCACAAGAATATATCTTAAATGTTTACGGTCTGGAAGAAGCCAGTCGCATAAAGTTTCCTCAATATATTGTTAAAAAAGTAATTTTTTTCAAACTTTGTTGTTACTAGAAATACAGAACACACCTCCCCCAATAACCTCATGAATACTAAGATTTTTTCAGAGTTTGGCCATCTGACACCTTTGAGAATGTAACTCAGCTCAGTTATTTTAAATGTGTTCTCAGCATACTTTTCTGTGTTGGACAAAATCAAACATCCAAACAAAATCTAAAAGCAGAAACAACAGGACAGTTAGAATTAAATTAGTACTGGTCTGTGTTCTCTGCATCAACATGGCTTTGATATTTGTCATAGAAGTCTTACAAATAGAAGCAAAACGGAATTTTAATTTCATTTTCTGTGTTCAGAGAAAACTTTCCTTTCTGGACAAAACTAGGCTGGGTGGATTCATGTATATATATATACATATATATATATTTAGGGCTTTTCTCCACTTAACACATTTCAGTTCTGAAAACAAAACAGCAAACAAGTAAACAAACCAGCAGAAAACTCAGACGTTGAGGCATTTTGGTGTGATTTTTTTTTTCTCCTTTTTCTAATTAATGAATAACACCAAAAGAAAAAGTTATTATACGAATTCTTTCACAATCCATAATCCTGATTCATATGGATGAGTATTATTTATTTATTTACCTATTTCTAAATAACATGATTAGATGCTTCAGTTTCCCTCCTGTAAGCAGAGTTTTCATCTCTCCCACAGGTATATATATATATATGTAACTAGTAATAAAAATTGAAATTTTGGTTCAGTTCAACTTTGATATCTTATTCTGGCTGCTCTTCCTGTGAGCTAAATCCTCGACACCTGTGCTTATACATGAACCTATTACCAAGAAATAGAGTTTGGGATGAATTTTGCAGACTCCTGTAGGTTGAATTTTTTCTACAATATTTCTCTCTTGTAACATGGATATAAATATATGTATCTAGGTACATGTTGCTCATGGTCTTCTTCTTTTCATTTAGTACATTATATGAATATTATACACATATTTACTCATCAGATATGGGCAAATAATTGGACTGGAACATTAAGGAAATTATCCATACTTGAAAATTTGTTGGGGAAAGTCAGTTCTGATGGATTTTAAGATCCAGAAAATTAATCACATTCCACTTTGACTGATGTGAGTCTGCTGTATTTCCCCAGTCCTAGGTGCAGGTGAAGCAGAGCTTTATCCAGTTTTCAGCTGGATTTTCAGCTCTGGGTTTTTCCTCAGTCTGGTTTTCTCTTACTAGCTATCTAGTGCAGCCTGGTGAATAAATACTGCATGAACATACATACAAATAGCTACACATAGAAAATAGCTAAGAGTAGAGTTCAATAACAAGGTAGGACTGAGTAGCAATGCAGCTAGTAACGCAACCCCACTAGTTCATAACATTCATCATTATTTTGTGATATTTAGTGATACTTTTCATGAGTTGATTGCACGTTGCATGGATGTGGACTGCATAGGTGAGAACAGAATGCTGTGGAGAGGAGGGCACAGTGCAGGGCAAACTCCGCCTCTCCCAGCTGCCACACACATTCTGACAAACAAAAACTCATGTGTGTTGCACATTATATACACTAGGTGAGTAAAACATGGTGATTGTCAATCATAACAATTCATCCTACCTCTCTATATGTGTCTGCGAAATGACATGTTTTTTGTTATTAAGCAGACATGTAATTTTTCTTATTTAACTATTAATCTTGGGCTAGCTTTATTTCTTAAAATAATTTAATAAATGAACACACTCACAGAAGAAATATCCAGAATAGTCCTGCAGTCCTCACAAATTTTCCTGTGCTCAAAATCTCAAAAAGCTCACAAAAAGTGTTTTTAAAAATTGCAATATGTTTTTAATTAGTTTTGTGATATATTTTTGATTAGCATTTCTGAAAATTGTTATCAAAGCCATGAATTTCAGTAAGACCAAGGAATTGAATCATTTTATCAAAATAAAATTTCATTAAAAATCTCTGGTGAACGCCTTGAGAACTCACCAAGAATGGCAACCACTTCCACTGAACCAAATATTGATGCATCAGTTTCACAAAAACAAGGCAACTAGTGTTATGGTTTTAAGCTCTCTTTTATTAATATTTTAATTATTTACATATAAACATAAGGATAGGTTTTATTACTTATATACATTAACCATATTTTGTATGTGGCCCAAAACAATTCCTCTTCTGTGCAGACAAGACAAGCAAAAAGACTGGACACCCATGCTCTAAATGCTCCTCTTCAATTACCTGTGAAGTTCAGCCATTTCTCACATAATTCCCCCTTAGCCATATGTGAAATCCATCAATCATGGCACTATCTGTAACTTTTGTCACTTGTTACATCCAGCCATTTTTCATTTCAAGTTCTGTAATTTCTTATACTCTTCTCTCTTGACAAAAACCTTAGGACAAGACCAACTCATCAACATGAGTATCTTAATAAAGTTTAAATTTTACTTCCTATTATCAGAAAACTATAACTAAAAATCTTTCTTACTCTTTATGAATTCTTTCCTATGTAAAGAGTCTTTTAATTTATTCAAGTAATTGCAGTTCTGATTGTTTTTTTTTTTTTCCAGGTTGTTAGCATGTGGTATGCACAACTTCTAGAAAAACTGGTGTTCTAAGCTACACTGAGTAATTGAGCAACTGTTTTAAAGTAGGACAAGAATGACAGAGAATAAATAACTTATTTTCTGATACAAAATTTCTGACAAATGATTACTTCAAAAGTATTTTAACTGATTCCTTATTTACTTAGTACTCCCCTTCAGTGAAATCTGGATGCCCCTACCATGGAAGCATTCAAGTCCAGGCTGGATGGGGCTGTGGTCTAGAGCGAAGTGTCACTGCCTATAACATGGGATTGGAACTACATGATCTTATAAGTCCCTTCCAATCCAAAGAATTCTATGATTCTATATTTCTGTGAAAAAAATACATGTGCAACCACACGTTTTTCTTAAAAAATTCTTTTCATACAGTTAAACACAGTTATTCACTACCAGCTTTAGTGCATTGCCTTCAAGATCCCCCCAAAAGTCGTGTTATTACGTACATGTTTGCTTTGTTCTTGGTCAGGGCATATCTTTGTTCATATTGACCAGTATGCAAGAAAGGGATAATACAGTTCTCTCACATATAGGCCAGTGTTTGTGAACTCATTTCCTCACAGTTAGTCAACATGCTGAAGTAGATTAGTTTCTGATCATTTGAAACAGGAGATGGGCAGTGGATCTTTAAATAGCAGTCTGCACTTCAGTAGAGACTGGTATTTTATAACTGTGAGTCAGACACAATGCAGCTCAGCTTATGCTCTTTTCTACATGCAGAACAATCTGTGCATTAAATTGGGAAGAACAACTGAATTTCACAGTGGGAAGTAAGCATTAGATTAAAATGATGCACAACCATAGGTATATGATACTGTGCTCAGGAGCATAAAATGTTTCAAGAGAACAAAGAAGTAGACAAGGGTATTTAAAGAGCTGTTTATTTGCTTTATCATTTACAAACAGGTGATTGGGGAAAAAGAGACTAGCAGTCTCCCTCAGATTAATTTTCAACTGAGGCATCTCTTGTATTAAGATGATAAGCAACTTGTACTGAATTACTATACAAAAAGTTAACTATCTAAATAACTCTAAGGTTATCTAGAAAACAAGACCAAAAAAGCTATTTGTGAAGTGAATAGTGATAAGAAGCGTGCAACAGCTACAAGCCAGATAGGTTACTCATCTAATATAAGGGACTGCAGAAGCCATTTAGTTGAACTTTAGAGAAGGGATTGAAATGTAGAGTTTTCCTTTCTCTTCCCTGGCAAAGCTCTCTCACTGCAAGGTACTAATGTATTCTTTTTTACTTATAACTGTTCTTCAACCTGCTTTATAAAAGTCCCCTTTCCCTGTTAAATCCAACCAACTTTAACTTGAAAACATATTTTTGTTGTTCAACTTGATAGAAATGTCTGAATGTTAATTTTTAAAAGATAAGGCTGGCTCAAACAAGTTTTTCTAGGATAGCTAAGTCATGTGCAAGTTTATTGCCTGACTGCTAACATACCTGGTCTATATCCCCACCCTACACTCACCTTGTCTTTGTCTTCCTCTGTTTACTCCTTTTATTTGGATACAGTTGTATGTAGGGATATGTATGATGGGCCCGATGAAATTGTCAAGAGAGCCAAGGCGGTGGGTCTTCTATATTTGATAGAGTCTGCATTGCTAGTGATGTCCTGTAATGCTGAAATTGTCAGAGTGCTCAACGGCTCTTAAACAGGAAGAGCATTTTCACCATATTAGGTGAAGTTCTGGTTGTGTTTTAAAAAACGTCTGCCCCTCCCTTCCCCAGCTTTTACATTTCAAACAGTTTCTGGTATTTTTCCCCCCAAACAGGCCATTATGTCACCCTCTGTGAAAGTTTTGTGTTTCCTCACGCAAGATCAGACATCCTTCTGAATCTTTCAGGGACAAACATGAGAAGCAGCTAACATTATCTGCATACCATAAAAAGCTGCTGAGAGCAAATTTAAAGAATAGTCTTAGAGGAAACTGTAGGATAAAAGGATCTTTTACTCTGTCCGGTTATCTTATTCAGCCTGATTCTTAAAAGTGTGAGTCTTTAATTTCCAGTCCTGCAGCATGCCATATGTCATGATCTTACTAAGTGGGTGGAAATCACACACGGACAAATAAGAAAAGGAATCAAAGAAAGAAAGAGGAGGAAACTACAATTACAGTCGTAAGGACAATGGGTAGTTCAAAAGCAGGGCTTCTATTAGTTCAATGGATATGTTTCTTTTCTTGTACCCGAGTATAGTCTGATTGGTGTATCCTATATGAACCACCAAGCAATTCAAACTCTTCTAATGAGTAACTGAAAGATCTGCTTATTAAAATTCTTTTATTTCCTATTTCTTTCCCTTCTTTCGCATCCCTGACTTTTGCACTAGATCTATTATTACATTCTGAGCTCTTAAATACCTGTGTTTTGGAACTGTAAAAAGTTTCATATTCACTTGGCTACAGTAAAACAGATCATGTCATGCCATAATATTCACATACCACAAAATACTGAAGGATCTATCACCACTTCCCACATTTCCGAGGCAACATCTTTGGGCACCATGCTGATTTGCTCACTAAATAAAATAAATATAGATACATAGATCCCAGTCCTATAGGTTCATATGCAGAGTTTTACTAAAGTCAGAAAAATTGCAGTGGATTTGATTTTGCTGATCTGAAACCAAGAAAGCTGTGAATTGCAGGGTTGGTCCTAGTGACCCTCTTTTAAACATATACACAGGCAAACATAAATATTATTCTAACCAATTTAATTTTCTCATAAATATCTCTAAGTTGATGTTTCATATCCATCAAATTTCAGAAATAAAAGTACAACAAAGCATTTTAAAAGCACCATGTATAGGGGTCAATGTAGACATAAGCATATGTCCACCAAAAAAAAAGGAGATGGTGATCATGCTTAGAATGTTATTCTATTAAAAGGGGAGCAGGAGCTTCAGAATTGATGCTTGTTAGCATGGCTATTACAGCAGATATCACTGCATTAATTTATACTTTGAGCTTGCTTTTCTTCAGTCACTGTGTATGACAGAGCATCAGTAATGAAGATTTTGCTTTTCTGTGTCACAATCCTGTTATGTTTTCTCTACAACAGTTTCATATCCCTGAATGTATTCCATGTAGCGTTTCACAGGTAGTTCTTTCAAAAGTGTTAAGTCTGCACAGATGAAAACGGTTACAGATGTGTTCACCAGGATGTAGCTTTCTGGGGACTGCAATGAAAAAAAATTGGAAACAAAACCAATATTGTCTTAGCAATTAATTCCTGCAGATGTCCTAGCCCTTGCACAAACCTTGTAGTTGACAGTCTGTCCTGATTTATCTGATGGTAGTCTCTTAGCAGCAATGACAGGTGTGGTTTATTGGAAACTCCTGAAGTTTACTGTGGCCTCAAGCTAGAAGGCTTGAAGCTATGTGTTTAATGATGTTGAATAATCCCACAGTAGTTACAATACCTAGTATTTTCATTCCTGTTGACTTTTTAAAAAAAAAATTATACACATAGATTGGCAATACTTTTTTTCATCTCTGTTTACTTTCTAAAATTACATCCTTAATTTATTGAAGCACAAGACAAAGAGTAAATTTTTCACAACAGAGGGATTTGAGTTTTTCTGAAATTTGACCTAGACCCCCAAAAATGAGTTTGAACTATGATTATAACCAACCCTTACAACTTTTATGCAATTAATGTATTTAGCCCTTTGCTCAAACAAGACAAGTATTGGAGTTTGGTGTGTTTTGTTTTTTTTTAATGTGTACATGTAAACCAGAGAAAGTTTGGTATTGTTCAAAAATCAAAATAAAACAGAAATTTAATAGAAATAAATATTTCATGTTCATGTACAAAATTTTTGATATTTTGTAAACAATATAAGTGCACCTCAAATATGTATATATTTTTACTATTTATTGATGTGCTAATTCATTCACATATGCATGAATATAGACCTACACCTGTTGCAAAGCATGAATTTTCCTTTATGCTTTTGATAAGTTTTGTGCTTAAAATGTCTTTATCCAAATAGCCCTGTTTTATTACAAGAGCAAGCTGCAAGCAGACCCAAATGATGGTGATAGATAGAGATGTAGTAATATTAAAAATAAAATAAAATAAAATAAAATAAAATAAAGTCTCTAACTCTCTGAAGTATTTGAGGAAAATTAAACAATTGGAATATATACTTCTAATGATCATGAATTCATTTAAAGATTTCAAAGGTCTTTGAAAATGGAGCTAGTGTTAGTGATCCCAAAATTACAAATTTGCAAATGAGACAGAAACATAGAATCATAGAATGGCTTGGTTTGGAAGGGACCTCAGAGACCACCAGTTTCAACCCCTTGCTGTGGGCTGGTTGAGACCCATTAGATCAGGCTGCCTGGGGTGTCATCCATGGCTTTGACCACCTCCAGGGATGGGGCACCCACAGCTTCTCCGGGAAGCCTGTGCAAGGGCCTCACCATCCTCTGAGTAAAGAATTTCTGCTTTCCCTGCTGGCCACCCCTCTTTTGATGAACCCCAGATATATTTGTTCTTCTGCACTCTCAAGTCCCAGATGGAGATTCAAGGATGTAAGAGTTGTATTTGAAACTGACTGCTAGGCTTGTAGGGAATTCAGGTGGTAATACTACTTATCTTTCCTGTCTTCATCTGCAGCTTTCATTATTATTTGCCATGTGTCAAGGAAAACCAAAGACTTTTTTTGTTTCACTTTGTAACAACACTTTTTTAATGCTTCATTTCTTCATACACAAGGATTACCCTTTGCTTGAATGTTCTGTGTCTATAAAAATGTATATGAATGAATGAACCACAACAACATTACTTTTCATTATTCTTTGCCCTTTACCACATAAAAAAAACCACTCATAAATAAGTTACAGAGTGCAATCCTCATCAACACAGCCTCCAGCACTTCTCATTTGGAGTCTCACTCATCAAAGGGCACTCTACAGTGGTGCTTGGACTGAGGTCATGGTCCAAGGGAGAAAGGCTTTTCTTCACACAGACACATGATAAAACTGTTATTTAGCTTTTAATTCACTGAGAAAATACACTGTCACATAGTTATTTTCATACTCTACAAATCTGTGATAACAAATCAAATCTTGACAGATGATAGTTTTTTTTCCTATAGCTGAATAAGATATTCCTGAAGATAGAAAATGTTGATTTGTACCTGTTTTCCATGTATGCATTATACTAGAATAGAAAGGAATAATGGGTTCTTATCAGATGTAAATCATTGTAACTACACCAATATACATCAACTTTCCATAAAGTTATTCAAAGCAGAACTGTTAGAAAATATATTTCTTCTCATAAATTTCTGTATGCATACATATATATTCATATTTATATGTAAACTAGTTATTTATTTCCATTTAGCACAAACTGGCATTTCTACTTTTTGAAAGCTTTATGGTGGCAATTATACCCAACTACTACTTGAAATATTTCAGGTGAAATTACCCCCGTGTATTCATGAAGAGGGAAAAGTGGATGGTTTATACTGCTTGTTGTTCTGATTATCATCACTATGCTCACTTCTTTGTAGTTTAGCAGGTACTAGCAGACACGTTCATACGGATTCCATGCTTCGCGCCTTTTGACCTTAGTGGTGCATAACATTCATCTTCCACTTTTCATCAGGGAATTTGAACTTGGAACTGTTGGTTTTTTTTTTCCTGAAAAATTTATATCACCCCACTACTTAAAGGACAGGGTGCAATTACATCCCACAGAAGTCTTCTATGTGATTGCCATAAGGAATGTGTATACCAATAAATGTTATGGTCTGACATTCAACGTACATCAGGAAAATGGCTTTAATTCATTTTTCCCCATATAAAAAAAAAAGAAAGTCCTCTGGATTGGATTCAGTTTTATAATGATTTACATATGGAAAACAATGTTGTTTTTTTTTTCAATTTTACTGAAGATTATAAAAGGAAAATTACTTCCTAACTATAGCTCATTACAATTCTACCAGTTTTTCACAAAATAGAAATAAATTCTGTTATACATACATACTATCCTTAGCTACTTAATGTTGCATTCACAATTCACATTTAGCAGTTTCAGTTGTATTGTACCACATTCTCAAGATCTGTTGCAGTTTGCCAGTAGAGTTAAGTATAATACCTAAAAACATTAAACATAAAAACATCTTAGTGCCTGTGTGGGAAAAAACAAACAAACAAACAAATGAAACAAACAAAAACAAACAAGCAACAACAACAACAAAACAACCAAAGAAACGTCCTGATTCTTCCTGGAGAAAGCAATGACTGTGGATGATTCCTTGAAATGCCCCTTAAATTCTAGATTCAATTTTATTAATTTCAAGCATTTTGTAGGAGCAGACAAATGAAGATGAATGACCACAGACCACAGACGTAACATTTAATTAGGTAGGTCTGCTGCTTTTCTTATGATGGAAACTTGTAAAATTATTCTCCATTACTACATAAAGCATCTCACCACATCAATCCATTCTTTTTGCACTTCTTTAGAATTTGTTGTTGACTGTGGCTTCAGCAACTAGATCTTGATGTGTAAAGATCTCAGTGCATAAGAAAGCAGTATTTTGCAGTCCACCATAATCTCCTTTGATGATTTTTGATGTGTGTTAATTTCCTAGGGCATTCATCAATACATTTGCAGAATTCCATTCTGGCTGCTCAGTTAAAACTTTTTCTTCATACTGCATAGTTTTGGTCTTCTTGTTCCCCTGGGCTGATGATTTGCATAGGGTTGACAGATTATTTATGTGTTCCTTGTTTTGTTTTGGGTTCAGTTTTGTTTTATTTATAATGTTAGGGCTCAAATCTATTTGGGAGAATTTGTACACAAGCAGAATTAGTTAACATCCAACTCTGCATCTAATAATTAGAGATGAATGAGTACATAAGTATCCATACTCACCTCAGGCTTTCTGAACCAGCAGAATAATTAAGCAAGCACCCCAGGCATGCTTGCCTTTAGAGGGAAAGATATCTAGAAACATATTGCTACAGTTCTATGGGGCATCAAGTTTCTTTTTCTTAGCTAAAAAAAATCTGGATATATTTTCCTTCCCTTTGAATGACACTTCATTTCTGCCTAATTGCTTTTTTTTTTTTTTTTTTTTAATTTTTAGATCTTAATCATTTTCATCACACTTTACAGAGAAAAAAAATCAAAGATCAAAAGGTGAAAAAATATGAAATCATTTTTTTAGCTAGTCTATTGTCATTTATATAGTTGAACATAATATCTGAAACCTACAAGGGTTTATCTCTCCCTTAGCTCTAGAAATGTAAGGACAGGGATGTGACAGAGGGTAATGGATTATATCTGTTTCATGAATAAACACAGTCTTCAGCCAAGAGAGCACACTTTGCAGGGCCTATATTGACTGAAGCACCCCAAGAGCTTACTTCTAGTGATTATTCTTTATCATACTCTGTGTTCTTGTATCAGGACAGAGATAAAAGTGAAATACTCCGAAGAAAAAAAAAAGGACAAAGGAATTTCCTTCATCATATTCTGAATAATATTATGGTTGTCATAGTATTGTTGGAAATTAAAGTCATAATTCTAGAGTAAAATCTTGATGTATGTGGTTATTGATTTCAGATTTAGTCCATATGTATGCGTATGTGTAATGTATGCATATATGTGTTCATATCTGTGCAAGCATACCAGTTTCTACTGGAAGGAAGATTTTCATGACTTCAGCCCATATTTACTGGATGTTGATAGATGATGGTTTTGTTTTTTTATGTCCACATCTGCTTCTCATAATTCACACCAGGTGAATAGATAGATGAGGATATCAGATGAGTGTTTGGAGGCATTCAAAATGACATATCAAATTAAGGCAGTCATTATGAAATGTAGATAAATACAGTGATTCCAAATGAATCAATAAATTAATTATTTGCCTGTGAGCAGCCTGTGCACTGTTAAGTTAGAAGAGGTAAAAACACACAAGACAAAACTTTTCTCCCAACCACAATGTAGCAACTTCTATATGAGAAGCACTTGGGTAGTCTAAGTGTAGCCACTCTGGAAAAGAGATTACTTGGGGGAATATGGTGGGGAGGTTGTTGTAAAATGTAAGTCTTAAGAAAGGGTGCTTGGAATTAACTACTCGTGGTCTTTTTTAGTAAAACAGCTAGGATTTGTCAGATAAAGCTACAAACAGATAACAAAACTTAATGTTTTTTTTTGTGTGTGTGTGTGTGTGTAACAGTAAGAAACATATTGTAGGAGTAGTTGAATATGGGAATATGTTCCCCACAGAATTTGCCTGTTATTGGAACTGTTCAAAACTCAACTAGACATTTCTGAGCAACGCATTTTAGCCAATTCTTCTTTAACTGAGAGATCACCCATAGTTTTTGCCATGCTTTATGTTTTGAAAACCACTCATTCTAGCAATTTGAGAATGCTTCATCTGGCTCTTGAGTTTCTCCCAGAATTAATTCTTCCATTCTTTGTGGACACACAACAAATATAACATATGTAGCCTGCTTGCAGCAACTTCTTGTCCGAAAGAATGACAAATTCTGTCACATGCTGTCTACGAAGAAGTAAACATATTTTTCTTCACATTGGAGCTGTTCTGCACTGTTGGAAGAAAAGGAGGGTTTTTTAGCACTGCCTTTTCAAGCAGTCATTTTCCTTGGATGTAGGAGGACCCCGTTCACATGGGAAGTGCTTTTGATTTGACAGTGCAAGCAAGCACCTTGTACTGAGGTTTCCTTCCTCTTCTTTTCATTACTTACCATAGCACTTTTTATCTTCTCACTATCAGTGATAGGCTGTGCGGTATGTGTGTGCAAGACAGGAAAGGTCCACCAGATTATGAAAATTCATGTCTTAAAAATCAGTATGTTGTCATGCGTATTCTAAATCAATTTCACACCTCATAGTCATGTGAGTAGAAAAGGTAGACCAGGCATATAGAGAAGCTTCAGCAGCCACAGATGGGCTACAATTTTTTCTTCATAATAACACCAGCAACACAATTTATATTATGGATATTTTATCCTGAACTCTTATCTCCATTGTCTGTTGTCTCATTCAAGTCAATGAACCCTTTGTTAGAACAATTTTCCAAAATTACCCTCACATATTTACCCTCAGAATAAAGGATATTTGTTCAGCAGTTTTGTTAAAGCAGAGGTGTCTATGTTGTTCATGGGTCATAACTGAGTAGAGACATATATAACGAATATAAACGTCATGGAAGGCCCTGCTTCACTGAAGAAAAACAAAAAGAATAAAACCTGTGAGGACCAAAGTCATTTAGAATTTTTTTCCCTAAGTTAGTTAGGGTGCAGTTCATTTTAAATGGATTCACTTTAGTCATCTCAATCCATTCAAAAAAAAATAATTTAAGAAAAGCCCTTAGGATAACTCAGTTAAAAATGACCCAGGGAGGCAATGAAATTAATTGCGGAGATTCTGGTCTACCTTTGAAATATTTATGGAATTCCTCTACTCATGGTAGCAGAGCACATTGTAGTATTTTTCACAGTTACAACAACTGTTAACAGCAGTATGCCAGAAGGTTTTGAAGCTGATAGTCTTAGAAGGATTTGGAACTGCTCATAAGATGTCCAGATATCTTCAGAAACATTCCTTTTTGTATCTACTCAAAAACTGACATCATTGCCACACTGGTGGCTTCTATCCAAGAAGTATATATATATATATATATATATTTTAACACATGGCTTGAAGCTTCATTGACAGATGATTCTCTATCTTTCAAAGGACTAAGACATATGTCTGAATCAACATTAGATATTTAGAGCCAGATTTCCACATGTAATAAATTGGCATAGTTCAGGTGACTGCTAGTGAATATGCCTGAAATTTTATGATGTGTAATGGGAAAGGAAGTAAAAAAGCAATATGAAAATACCATTATTGATTATCAAGCTGGTATTTACTGCAATAAATCAGCTTGTAAAGAATCTTCATTGCTAGTTGTTCTTTCAAGCTATTAGTAAAGTAGCATTTGATTTCATTGTTCAATAAAATAAAATTTTGGTATATAAAAGCTTGTGACAGTCTTTTCGAATCAGCTGCAAGTCTCTGAACAGTTTTAAACCATTTTGTTTTTTATTTAAATGAAAGTCTGAAAATGAAGACTTTACAAAATAACAATAATAATAACAGCTAACACATGGTGATCAGTGTACAGCAAGTGGCAAAGTGGAAGCTTCACAGGACTGACTATACCATCCATGTGTCTGTGAACTGTCTGTGTTGTGTATGTCAATCATCTCCCCACTAGAACAGAACATAGTCAGTTCATCCATTTAGAGAAGGTAAACAAGGTAATTTCTACTCTTCAGCATTGTGCAACAGTTCCAGAGTGTTTTCAACATATGGTTCTGACTGGTCAGAAAATATAATTTTCATGATGCATTGTTCCCCTGGTGCTGTGCAACTCTTCTAGGCCAGGGTAAGTTTTAATGGATTCCCTGCAGCCTGTAAATGGTTGCTTGTAACTTCAAAGACCCTGGGGAAAAGCCGTACTGGTAGCAAAAAACAAAAACACACAAAAACCCCACAAATCTACTCTTACAGTAATGCTCTTTATTTTGATATAGAACATATCTAGAGAAAGGGTAAACACAGCACAACACCAGAAATTTAGTGCAGGACAATTACATCCTGCAATGAATATGAAAGGGAATTTGCCAAATGCATGTTCCAGCTGCCATAATATCAGCCCAAGAAATGTTGCAGAAGAATTGTTCATAGAGCCACAAAGAAATTTAATTTTCGAACAGGTATTAAATAACATTATTTTGGGATATTTTTCTTAACATAAGTGAAGGAAAATGTAGGTCATGCAGGATTAAAAAGTCACCCTTTTGAAGTTCTAATCTCCTCTCTAGCACTACTCTCAACATAAATTTAGTTTGGACTTTATGAACGGTATGATGTGTTTTTAAATGATGAATGAATAATGAAAAAATGATCCTGATCACCAAGACAATCATTTCTGCAAATCACATCATTTACTATCAGAGATTGTTCGGCTCACTGCAATACAGCACTGTATAGGTGTCAGTGTGCTTTTGTAAGTCACCTTCTGCATAATGACTGAACCTAACAAATTATAACAGGAGCATTGCATATTCATCTCATATGTGTATAATATAATGAAAAGGATATTCTTTAATTTCAGCCTTTCTACCAGACACATGGTAGATTTTCTGGTGCAAGTATACTAGAAAGTCTTCTTTATTTACTTATTTTTTCCTCAGATGACCAAAATGTTCTGGCCAGGGTACTTAAATAAGCAGGTGAAGGTTCAGCTGGTTTGCTTCCATGGAAGATTCAGGCTGATAGTGATGTAATTAATAGTGATCAGTGATAGGGTACATCACTGATAGTAGTATAATTAATAAGAGAACATGGAATCACTGCAGCTGGAGTGTTACACAGTTCAGACTCATCTGTCTGTCTAAGCACTGCTCTGCAACATGGGACAGTGTCAAAACAGGGTTGTTGACTTGCTGGCATAATGACAAAATAAATCTTGAGGGTCTTGGTTTTCCTTGCTTTAAGTTAGAAGGACATGCTTCATTCCAGGAAAGAATGAGATTGTTCTGAAACCACAGCTGGTTTTTTTTGTTTGTTTGTTTTTTGGTTTTTGGTTGTTTTTTTTTTTTTTTGTTTTGTTTTTTTTTTTTTGTGGGGAAGGATAATATGTTCCTTTCTAGTTTGAATAAATAGCGTGGTTCTATCTAGCTGGCAATTTGTGGATTACTATGAAGACAATTTTGTGTGTGCATGTAGATGTATTTAGAACAGGTAAAGTATTTTAAGTGTTTCTTCTTCATTGCTAATTTAAGTAAGAATTGAGGCTTCTTTGGGATGCAACTTCCAGTTAATTTTAGAACTCAGTTGATTCAAGCACCTCCTTACTTCAAGGAAAACAATCACTACAGCATAGAGATCCTATCAATCATAGCAAGGTTTGCATGCTTATTTAGCTAGCTTGTAATTAAAGGCAGCTAAAAATATCATGCATGAATGGCAAGTTTCTACGTTTTGATTTAGCTCATCTCCTTCAGAGAGAAGACAGAAGTCCCATCAATCACACAGTTGGTAACTGAAGTCATTATCACTAAAATTAAGGTAATTATATACAAATGAATATTAATGAACCCTCCAGTCAAAATCCGGGTCAGTTTCTAAGAATTTTAATAAATATGTAAAAAACTTCTCTTTCCTATTTAATCTTTTGTCAAATAATCAGTACCAAAAAGGACATACCTTTTGTTTTAAGTTAACATTGTGGAGCCAGACTTAAATGAAATTAATAACAGTACTTTTCCTGCATGATGTAAAGTGATGTATTAATTAACATTGTTCTCACCAAAAAAAAAGTGACACAATGTTACACTAACTTAACTTTGAAGGTGTCATTTCCAATTGCCGTTAGCTCTATTATAAGAAGAAAAAGATTGTCAGTGCATCATGCATACCAGATGAGTGAAACAAGTTTGCATTATTTCAAAGTCTGAAAAAAAATTTGTATGTTCTGAACTCTTCAAATCAATATCTGTGTCTCCTGCAGGACAGACCATCAGAGGGCATTTCCTCTCAAGACTAACTCAAGCCATGTTTACTTACAACCAAGCTAGAGCAGAAGGGAAAAGGGAATCAGAGTAGCTTTCTCTGGACTGTGCTTCACCCACTGTCTTTACAAATCATAGAAATAGCTTTAAGTAAGTTAACTGCACACAGATAGACAGCTCTATAAGAGATGCCATAGCATCTCTGAGTGATGTAAAGTGGTAGAGTATGAGATATTTCTTACAGCTATGACTAGACTCAAAGAATGATGGCTTTAGGAAGATTTCCTTGTTATAATTATCAATATTTCACTTAACCCTTCAGAATATGCTAAAATTTTATTTCAATTTTCATGTATTTCTCTATTTACGAAAGGCTATATCAGTGATACTGTTATCCTCCATTCCTTATTAACTTAACCAAAAAATAAAAATAAAAAAAAGAATGAAATGAATCACTATCCACTTAAGTGCAACTGTTTTTCATATCCTTTACAGCACATTTGTTCTTTTTCCTAAGTACAAGTGTAGATGAAGTCACTTCTCTGCTTGTGTACGCTTGAATGAGAAAGATCAGATTCAAACTGTTTATTATTATAAATATAAGAGGAAATTAGATAGGCAGAATGTAATCACTCAACCTGGTGTTCTGTTAAATACAGGAGTGCACAAAATAATTTGCTTGTAAGTCAACAGTCCTTTGCTATTCTTATGCTCAGAGATAAAAAGGAATATTTTGCAGGGAAACAATAGCTTTATGTCTACACAGAAGACGTGGGTCACATTTAATCTTCAAAATAGCAAAAACATTAGGAGGACCAGTCCACCTTCATTTTGGAAAGCACAAAATGGAGATGGATTCTAGAGCTTAAATTTTCATGCTAAGAGCTATCTTTCTTGAGTGTAACATTACTATGTCTAAAATGATTTCAATTGATTAAATAAAATCCATGGACTAGGAAAAAAAAAAAGGCATTGATTACAAGTTTCTCAAGGCAAGTCCCAAGGGCAATTGTGAGTGACCAATGTGTGTTTATACATTGTGGAAACACTAACTGGGCAAAGATTTACATTCATGTTACTTGGTAACAAAAATAAATTGTAGATATATATATATATTTTAACAATAATTGTGTTATTCAGTGCAAGAGATGCTTTTTAGAAATAGCAACAGTTCATGTACAGAGGTAATCCCAACTCATATGGTTTTCCACCTAATGGAAACAAAACTTCATTTTTAAGGAAAGTAGGTCCTTATAAATATTACATATGATGCAGTCCTGCTGAGGAACAATTTCAAGAAAAAAAGAAAGAAACAGATGGAAAAGCTAGAGGGATAGGTAAGCATCAGTGGGAGGAAACAGTAGTCTCAGAATAAGTTTGAGGTTCTATTTTCAAAGGAAGTTATATTGGCATCAACATTTGAGCATCTCATAAGCCTCACTGGTTATGGTTGTCTAATATCATTCCTTCAGATGAATCAGTGAAGGCACTTGTTGGTCATATTTTGTATAATATGAGAGAAGTTAAATCAGGTTTAAAAATGTACCTTCATTATGTTGCGGTCTTGGGCTTTTGATGCTAATAGAAATGGTTGTAAATGTATGGCAGTTTTTAAGGAATCCATAAGTTTTTTCCAATCCTGATTCAGAGTGAAAAAGTCTTGTAAAATAAAGATGATAGCAATTAATTCAACAAAACTGTAATTATCATTACGGATTTCATTTTGACAATGTATATAAAAATATGTTTAATTTTCACTTTTTAAAATTCTCAACTTGTGATAGTACTAAATAAATTAATTAATGAACTGTATTCTTCTTCCTTTTTTTTTTTTTTTTTTTTTTTTTTTAAATAAGGGAAAAACTGATATAAATTTAAAACTGATATTTGTCCATAAATAATTCTTGTTCTGATGTGCTACAGTTCTACCTGCATGTAACTTGAATGTTCCTGTGTTTGATGAAAGTATCTGTCATGGTTTTGTAATTTTAGCTATTGGTATTCCATATCATGACGTCATGTGGAGCACAGAGAAGAACTACATGTCCCAGAGGACCTCATGGTCAGAGAGGAAAATACATCATGGAAGCGACGCTCGCTCTCTCTCTCACTGCCCAGCAGCAGTTCCAAGCCATGTGCCTTCAATTTCATAGTAGGCTTCTTGGTCTTTGAAAAACTCTCTCTCTTATTTCACTTGATTTATTAGCCTCTATTTTCAATTAGACTGTATTATATTGTGTTATCTTGCATTCCAATATCATAGTTAGTAAAATAAAAGTTTTCCTCCTTAGATCATTGCTGCTACTCTGTTTGTTTCCTTGAGCCCAGCTCCCATCTCCCTACCCCTTTTCCCTTTTTCCCTTCCAATTTTCAGGGGCCGGGTAGCCCACAGGCCTACTGCCCCTTGTCGTGGACATAGATTGATGTAGATAACTCCATCCATGACAGCGTCATGCATCTGTGATCACAGTAACTTCCGGGAGGTATGCTCACTTGTAATTAATTAGTTGCCTTTTCACTGAAATAACAACAAAACTGGGCTCCACTTCTCAACAAGCTCTGCATTTGCTGTTGGCAGTGGTCAGGAGCAAAGAATTACTGGATTCTAGTTGATATGTGGCTGCTTGTAACTCTTTGATAATTTCCTTGGGTGTTTGGTCTCTGCATTTCCCGATTCTCAGCTCGCTAGCATTGGTAATGTCTATTGGGAGTGACATCTTGAACTACTGAATTCACAGTCTGTTAAGGTCAACAGCTGCATGGTATGAACCTTTTAGAAGTGAGTTTGCTTGATCTTAAGCTGTTTTTAAATATTTTAGCCTATTCTTGAAAATATTCTAATGTTGAATCTCCATTTTTTCATACCTTATTTGCATCCATTCTTTCATATTTCTTTAAATCTTTATTTCTACAATGTGCTTCTTTCTCTATTATTTTTTTTTCCTTTTTTTTTTTTTTTTGAAAGGAAGCACATCTTCTTTTCTCAGACTCCACCTCAATAAGCTATGCAAAACAAGCTTTTACTTTTCCTTGTAAAGGAGCCCCTGTGTGCCCCTTAAAATCTCAGAAGAGCAACACTGCAGTTCCATTCCTATTTCATCCTTCTTGTCCACACACTGATGTGGTTTCAGCAGTGCCTTGTGCTATCACATTAATGCTGGAAGTACTTCTCCAGGTGTAACCCAGGAGATAACTTCATCTTACCAAGGATACATGACTTTAATGACTCACATTCACCTTGTCCATCTTAGAGCCTTTCGTCTCTTTTCACGTCTAATACATGAATTCCCAAAAAAGAACAGGGATCTTTAATCCTTTAGCTACTCAAAAGACTTTACGCTTGGTATCTTTACTCTGCTTCTGCTTCTACTATTGCATTTGTCATAGCTTCCAGCTCCTTTTGACTGGTAGTTTGAGTATCCTGTGTCCCCTCTGCAGTGTTTTCCAGTTTTCTAACAATTCTGTTACTTTTGTTACAAATTCACAATTGCCATAGTAATAATAATAATTGAAAAAATCTCGTCTGAAACATTTTTGTGATCCTCATTTGATTACCTTATAATACTTGAATCTTATGATATTGTTGAATTTTAGAACGTAGAACTAAATGTGGTATTACAGTGGCAAGTTTGCTGATGCTGTACATAGAAACAAGATCCCCACTGTTTTTTTACTGGAAATTTTCCTTGGTGTGTTTCTCAACTCCATATTAGTCTATTTCATTTCTCCCCTGCCTCTCAGCCTCACATTTCCTGCCCTTAACTGGCTTTTGTTCCTTCAGTGATGCTATAATGGCAGAAAACTACTGTGTGAACTACTTCTTGGGAGCCTGTGATAGAGCACTTCCACTGTATTGTTTCCCAGCTATCATAGCAAAGGAAGATATGAGCTGCCTATGTGAATTCTTTCTGTGCTTTCATTCCCTGGCAGCGTTCTCTTCTCTGGCTGCATTTCAGTAGTAGGCATAGAGCTCCCTCTACACATTTTGTCAATCAGATAAAATGCTTTTGGATACTGCTAGATGCTGCTAGATGAAAAGTACTAGACAAACATAAGTCATTATCATTAGCTGTTACATCTTTCAACTACAGCTAAGAACCAAGAAACTAAACCAAGCTGTTAGGGACCATCTTAGTATTGATAAAAGAAAATAGTTGACATTTGCTGCTGGCAGTTTTACTTAGAGATATGTCTCTGCTAGTCTAAGAAAGATATCATCAGTTGTGTGAAGTCTGAGAGATCTCAGAGGAAGCAGAAAGAAGAAAGGCCTGTAAAGGACTGAGGTATTTTTTCTTCATGCTTAGAAAGGAAGAGAGTGAAACACTAAAACAACTAATGGGACTTACTGGCAGGCACTGGTAAAGGAACTGCAGGAAAATTTGATCTTTCCTGTTACCAGTCATGACCTTGAACATTACAGCTTCTGCATAAGTAACAGCATAGTTGTAAATATGTTTCAGATGCAACACCGGCATTGAACTCAGCAGAGAGAGGGACGGATATGGGAACATGTGAGAAAAGACCAATTTTTTCCATGTTGTATCTCTTTTGGAAACACCGATTCTGAAACACAAGTGAAATAACTTTCATTCTTTAAGAAAAGCATTGGATACATCATTATATGTATAAATGGAAATTTATAATGCTAGTCTTACGCATACAGAGAAAGTATATTGATAAATAAACTTTTGGAGAAAGAAAAAAATAAATGCGTATCCCTCCAACAAAGTTACCTACTTTTTCTCTCTATTTCTAAGTGAAATGGGTGGAATTGAATCCCAAGAGATCAGTAGTAAAATTATTGGGCAAAGAGATTCCACTGCAGAGAATGGCACAAACACATACATGACTGGAAGCAGGTGAGTACATCATGACCTATTTGTGAATCACTCCTTTATTTTGTGCTTTATACTAAGGATCCATCCCAGATATTGTGAATTGAAGCTATAAACTTTGAAACTCGGGAATTCCCATATGACCAATGTGAGTACTCATGCAAGTAAAGACAAATGTAGTCGTTTTCATGGAAACTAACTAACAAACAAACAAAAACCCCAAATTTTGGAAATCATTACATGTTTGAAATGCTAAATGAATACATAGCTTTCATTGCCTTTTCAGTAAAATGCATAATTAAAGACAATGTTAAGAATTTGGATACCCCATTTTTCTCTCCTCACCTTTTGTTAAAAATCCGTCTTCTCAGTTAAAACATGCAGATGTAACACTTACAAAATGAGCTCCATATGAGAACATATGGAACTAAAAACTGTCTATATCTTTGAAGAAATATTACACTGAAGCAGTACCTCATTAGAACACCTTTACAGGGATCTGGTATTTTGTTCAAGAACAAAATGGATATTTATGTTCATTTTGCTTTAAAAATCATATTTTAAAAGATTCTCAACGAAAGACTGTCTGTGACCTTTTAGTTGTTTCACTGCTATTGCAGGAACTTTTTCATTTCATCGTAATAATTATGTTAGCAACTCTTACTGTTTCTTTTTTTTTTTAAATTGACAGCAAGTATGATTAGGAATACAATAGCACCACCTGAGGCACAGTAGTTGCCTAGATGGCTTGTCAGTTCATAAATATAGGGTCAAATTTATCCCCGTTGTGAATGAGCATACTTTAATTATCTGTTATTTATTATAAGTTAAGTTCTGACAATATGCTCCATACTAATAAGAAAGAAAGAAAAAAAAAAATGTCAGTCCCACAAAGGATTCATAAGCCAAGAAGCTATTTTTGCAATTCTAATTTATATTCTGTTTAAAGCATGCACCCAATTAATCTAATTCTTTCAAAATTACAGTTGAAGAAGAAGGCTAAAAGTCTGTTCATCCATTCACATATAAGTACCTCTGTAAATATGCCTTGATTTCAGACTGAGCACCCATGGTGTCTCTCTAAAAACAGAAGTGCTGAGTACCAGTGTATCAAGAATGGCTATTCGGAGAGAGATTTATCACAGGAGCAGGTCTAACGGTGAGAGCTGTCTGTTTAGTCACCAGCGTGGTGCATGTCAGTGTACAAATGCAATTTAGCTAAGTGGTTCAGATTCATTACGCTTGTAATATCAAGTTGTATGGCCTAGAACACTATTCTTTCATGTTTAGTTGCACAAGCTTAGCTAAAAAGCTATCTGCATAATGTAAAACCTCTGAGGTCAAATGCAATGTCAGCCTACTTTGTCTGCTGTACTTCTTGCCTTAAAAAGCCACCCTGTTTTTGGTTTGCAGGCTTCCACTTGGGCATAAGTCCTGGTGCTTAATAGGGACATACAGAACAAGCATGGTACACCTGTGGACCTCAGGGAATGTGTGACCTAGTAAAGATTTTTGACCGTTCAGAGTTTCAGGAAAAAAAAATATTTTTAAAAGTGTTTAAAATATATAAATAAATAAACAAACAAACCCTTCCTCATATAAAATTCCTACTAAATATACAGAATAATCCTTATCTGAGAAAAGGAAGCTTGTGCCTGTTATGTTCTTTGCCAAAATGATGTTGAAAAAGGTCATAGTTGTCAGAAATGCCCACTTTAGGTCAGTATTTGGGTTGGGGTTCAAATTGGGATGCAGTTTGTTGTGAATAATGCTATTGGCAAACAGGCATTAAATAATGATGATGTTGCACCTTTCAGAATTCGGATGTTAGAAATACATTATTTATTTTTTGTTCTGTTTGTTTTTTTTTTCCTGTTTAGTGCTGTGCTGTGAATGCCACTTTATTGAACACCCAATGTTAAACTGAGCCTTATTCTTAAATAAACAGACCTTACCAAATCACTAAGTAAAAGAGGAATGGCTAATTTAAAAACAAAAAACAAAAAACAAAAAAAAACCATTCCCACTGCAGTTTTACTTCCTATAAACTACGATAACTTAAACATTATTCAAGATGTCAAACATGCAGACCTCTAGGTAAAACATTATTCTAATGAAACATTTTAAAATGAATTTTCTCCTACAGATTCATTAATCTAATCCTAATTTTAAAAATAAGAGAAAAAAACCAAACAGGTAAACTACTATAAAACCCATTGTTATCTTGTTACATCTGCATTTTATACTGCTAAAATACAAAGTTAGACACCAGCTAGGATATAAACCCAGTCAACATCATTCTATTTTGTTCTCATTATTTTACAAAGGAAAAAACTGTCCCGGATGTTCTTTGTCCTCATCAACTTTTAAATGATTATAAATATTAATCACAGAAAAAGTCTCCCACTATCCTTTTGATAAGAAACCTGGGACATTCAAACGCTAGGAAACACACTTAGCAAAAGCCGTTCTGGGATCTGCTTATCAAACTGGCCCAGTCCAGTCAAAAATTTGTGCACTGTAGAAAGGGATAAAGTCCCAGTGGTACATGTAAAGAATATATTGAGCAAGGCACTCCGAGTTACTCCTGGCTCAGGCAAACACAAGCCCATTCATGGGATTGCTTTTGCTTGGGGACCTGAGTTCATGTGGTGGGTAACGCAGAAGGATGGGGATGTCCATTTTGTACCTCAAGGGGGTCTGATGCTAGGTGAGAACAGCCAATTATTTGATTTGTATGATGTTAATTGCTACACAATATTGTGTGTCATCATTACTATGGCTTCTATATGACTTATGAACAGCATTCCAAAAAGAATCACCTACACTGATGAAAGTGGAACCAAATCTGGCTTCAGCATGCAACAATTCAACACTGATCTTTAAGACTGTTATGACAGATGGAGCCCAAAGCAATGGACTAAATAAACTCCACAGAGAATCAAAAGGGGTGGCCCACAGACTATGGGAATGATATATGTGTGTATATATCAACAGGCAAGACAGGTAATGGTAATTAGGAGACATGGGAAAGGGTGGGACATGAGCATAGTGTAAATTGTTTGGAATAAGGGGTGGGCATTACTCTGGTTTCAGCTAGGATAAAATTGATTCTCTTCATAGTGTCTCAAATGGTGCTATGTTTCTCACCTTCAGGAGAAAAACACTGTTGATAACACACTGATGTTTTAATTGTTGCTGAGCAGTGCTGCACAGAGCTGAGGACATTTCAGCTTCTCATAGTGTCCTGCCAGCAAGGGTTCCGCGGGCCCAAGGAGGAGGGAGGGAACAGAACCAGGACAGCTGATCCAAACTAACCAAAGGGATGTTCCATTCCATTTGCTGTCATGACAAAAACTATGTAATAGGGAAGAGTTCTCCTGGGTGGGGCAGCCACCACCAACTGACTGGCTGGTCATCACTGGGTGGTGAGCAGCTATGTTGTACATTACTTGTTTTGTAAATATATATGTATTGTTATCATTACTATTATTCTCTCTTTCTTTTTTGTCTTAGTAAATAGTTTTTATCTCCATGCATGAGTTCTACTTTCTTTTTCTTCTCAAGTCTCTTTCCTATTCCATTGAGAGGAAGAAGTGAGCAAATGGCTGTGTGGTGCTTAGCAGCCTGCGAGGTTAAACCACAATAACATATCATGTCTGTGACAGCAATATTTTCTTCATGTTCTCTTCTGTAACCTTCTGCATCTGTTTAATCACAAAAACAGAAGAATTTGCGTTGTTACAGAGGTTGGTGATAGTATCATAAGATCCCAGCAGAGCACAGAACTTAATTGTAGCTTGTGTAAACCTATGGTACACCTCTATCTTGTGTAACATGTGATATTCTGGTACACATATCTGAAATAGGACATAACAGAAAAAAAAAATACAGAAAAGAGAAAGAAAGATGATCAGAAATGTGTAACAGTTTTTATACAAGGAGGCAGTTAATAGACTAGAACTTCTCCGTTTGCTAGGAATGTGAGAAAGACATTAATCACTGTGGCATGCTGAATAGGAGTGAAAACAATTATTCACTATTTGACACAATGCAAGGACTAAGGACAACCCAGCATATTATTAGGCAGAGAGTTTAAAGCAAACTGAAGTAAGTGCTTCTCAAAGAGTGCATCATTCAGCTCTGGAATCCATTGCCGTAGTTTGCTTTAGGAACAAAAGCATAAATGAGTTTTAAAAGGTCAGACAGTTTCATTGGGAATTGATCTGGCAGTGGTGGTAAAACATTGTTCAGATGCAATCTCTGTCCCAAACAACCAAGTAAGAGAAGCTGGTAGGCAGCATGTGAAAAGAAGGCTTTATCTTAAAATAGATGTGTTTCTTTTTTATTGTTTAATCAGTCTCTCTTAGCCATTCTCAAAGATGGAAAACTGGGCCAGGTGGATATTTGTTCTAATTCAGCAAAGTTTGTTTTGTGTTCTCTGTTATTTTCCTACTAAAATAGATATTATCATTCCCATCTACCTTGTTTTATTAAGGAAATACGCATCTAGTTGAATGGCAGCTACCTAAGCTGAAATGTAATAAATTGGATATGACAGTGATCATAATATGAAACGTTTGGAAGAAGCAGCCCATTTGAGAGGTGCCTTTCACCTTTAGAAATATCCCCTTCTTCCAGACCTGGAAGAAAATGCAAAGTAAGACATAGAGGGGAAGGAGAGAAACCATATATAAATAGGTTACATTAGTTCAGATAAGGACTGGCATGGAGTTATCTATAGCCCTTAGCTAAGGGAACTTAGCGTAGAGAGAAGATATAGGCAGAAACCAAACTGAAGAGAGAAGGTAGATGGGGTCTGTGTGGGAATCTAAATAGTCATAAGCTGTAAGGTTTGTAAGGTTTTACAGTGGTGTTTAGAAAAATAAGGTTCATACAGTAAACCAAAATCTTATATTCAAACCACAGCATTAGGTTATTGAAGAAATGGTGTTATTTGATCTTGTTTGAGGAGTTTTGTTCACAGCTTGTTTTAATACAATTTCAATATCAAGGTTGTATAATAATTCTGAATATTTTTGAACAAATTCTCTCCAGAATGTGTTGCTCTTATGATTCTTATCAATGCACTAGCAACCAGTTGCCTTCAGATTTAGAACTGCCCACTGAACAGAACCATTTCACAGACTCAAAGATTTTGAGGAATTTGCTCACACACTGTGTCAGTACATGACAGAATCCATATTTTTAATGATATTTTTCAGGTCTCCAGGCTAACTGGCTAATCTAGCTTTGGTTGGCCTCCAAAACAGAGGTCCCTGACCCATAGTAAACTCTGAACTATGGCTGGAAGTCTCAGTGAAAGTGCTAAGTAGCTGAGGCCAAAGTTTTTGACAGCAGTTAGAAGAATTTACATGGATAGCCAATCTGCCACAGTGTTTAATTCACTAGTATATGCATAGAGAACTCATTTTTTATTAAGATTAGTGCATCAGCTGTAGTTCTATTCCTCAGAAGCAAATGATGGAAAGACTTAACAAACTAGGAGAGGAGGAAATACAAAAGGAGTAAAGGAAATAGTTTATTTCTGTAAATTCTGTTGACCTCCGTATACTGTGAAGACACTGAGATGAGATGCGATTGTGTTTGGGGTAAAACACCTACACTTAGGTGTTTGCATGTGTGATAAATGGCAAAATTCTTATTTGAGTCCTTGAACAGGCCTGGCTGATCTTATATCTGTGCCTACTAATTTTTGAGATGCCCCAGATCTGTAGTATCCCAAATGGAGTTCACAAAACAATCCACTGGAGTAGACAAGAAAATGTTTGCTGGGAAAACAGCATAGTGGGCTGCAAGTAATCCTGGAGTGTGTTGAGTATAACTTTCCGGTCCAGGAATATGACAAATAGACCACAGGGGAAGCATTTCTGGACCTGGTACTCACCAATACAGAGGAGCTCATTAAAGAGATGAAGATTGGAGACACTCTGAGCTGTAGAGTTTCTGGTAGAGTTTATGATCTTGAGGATGGCTCTGTCAAAAAGCAACATCAGGATCCCGAACTTCAGGAGAACAAATTTCAAGCTACCTAAGGAATCATTGAGTGAGATTGCCTGGGAAGCTGTTCTTAGAGACAAAGGAGTGGACCAAAGCCAGCAACTCTTTAAGCATGCCTTTTTGAGAGTGCAAGAGCTCTCAGTTCCCCAGCAGAAGAAATCAGGCAGTGAAGGCAGAAAACTGACATGATTTGGCAAGGACTTGCTGGTCGGACGGAGGGATAAGAAGGATGTGAACAGGCAGCAGAAGCCAAGATGAGTGGCCTGGGAAGAATATAAGGATGCTGTCCAGAAGTGTAGAGATGAGATCAGGAAAGTCAAGGCACAAATGGAACTGTATTTGGTGAAGGATGTGAAAAATAACGAGAAGGGATTCAGTAGGTACATCAGTCAGAAGAAACAGGCCAAAGAGGTCATATCCCCTCTGATAAATGAGAGAACTGGCTACAACAGACATGGAGAAGGTTGATCTACTTAGTGAGTTTGTTGCCTCAGCCTTCACTGGCAGCCAAGATTCTCCTGTCACTCACATCCCCAAACCTCTGTGTGAGGTCTGGGTGAGAAAAACTCCTGGCACTCTAAGAGAACTAGTCTGAGACCACATTTATGGGGCTGGGTGACATGCATTGCAGGGTCTTGATGGAGATGGTTGATGAGATTGCCAAGCTGAGCTCCATCATATCTGTAAAGTCATGGCTGTCATACAAAGTCCCCAGTGACTGGAAAAAGAGAACATAACTCCCACCTTCAAGAAATGGAGAAAGGAAAACATGGAGAACTACAGGATGGTGAGTCTCACATCTGAGCCTGGGAAGATCACAGGGCAGATCTTCCTGAAAGACACCTTAAGACACATGAGGAATGGCATGAGGCCTCCTCAGGCAACCTGATCTAATGTCTGACTAGTGGGTAGAAATACTGCCTTTGGCAGGGGGGCTGGAACTTGGTAATCTTCAGGGTGCCTCCCAACCTAAGACTTTCTATGATGATTCCATGATTCCATGGTTCTATTTCTATTTATTTAAATTTATTTCACAGGCTCAAAATATTTTCCTTATAGGAATGAATAATGGAAAAAAAGTTTAGAGACTGTCATCTTAGAATATCTGAGCTATATGCACAGAGAAAATAGATGACTGTAACTTTCAAGCAACTCATTCCTAATAGGAAGGATAGTAGAAAGCCTGCCTTGTTGCCATGCACCTGGCAACCCATATTCTTTTAGCTCTGTGCCTGTGCTGGACTATCGGGTAAAACCTACCCGGGCCAAAGAATTGCACATGAATACCAATATGGTAAGCAGAAAAATGGCGTTTTCTCATCTCATCGTGCAATTTACCTATATACCTATCCTACTTCATCTGCACCCCTTATGCACACATTAACCTTTCAACACCGAGCAAGGGGAGAGTCCTACCACATCACATCCCGAATCCTCGCTGTCACCTAGTACAACACTGCCTGGATGGACTGATGACTAAAAGGTTTCCCATTTTGTAGGCTTCTGGAGTCATTTGAGACAGCCAAGGAGACTTAAAACATCTGCGTCAGAATGGTAATTTTATGGTAGTTTAGGTTTAACTTCAAAAGTGAATGAAAACAAAACTTGCATTGCTTTTTTTGTGGGTATGTATCTCAACTGAAGAAAAACAAATAAATCATAGTTTACACTAAATCTCTGTTGTCCTGCTTTTATCAGTATTCCATATCATGGCACCGTGTGGCAGGCTATCTGATACTTAAGCACAGTGCTGGGTGTACTTCCTGTGTGCTACGCTTCTACTAGACTCATCTATTGTATGTGAATTCTGGCTCTTGGAGATTTGATCTCCCGATTCTGGGTGAGGGGGAAATTCTCTGGTCTTTTCTGAGAGGCCAGCCAGTGAGGGCCTGACAGTAAAGACTCAGACTGACTCTCTCTCTCCGTCTTCCCATTTATTTATTTTATTTTTTTGTTTGATTTATTATTTGTAATTATTCTGTATTATCCCACATTCCTTTTAAATTAGTTTCTCCTATCTCAGTTGGTTTTCTTCCTCTTCTTTCCACCCCCTTCTTCCTTCCCCACAAGAGGAGGAAGGGGTGTTGCGTGATTAACTCTTCAAACCACAGCATCTGTCTATAGATCTTCTAATTCTTGCATTGTTCTCTGAACTCAGTCTACTCTGCTGTATTTCAATCCACTATCTGAAAATGGGAAGATAGTTGCATACACTAACAGGACTGTGACACAAAATTAAATGAAATTAGGCTCTACGTCTAGAAAGAAGAGTTAAAAGATATCATTCTACTCCTAGCTACTTTCTAATTGTATGAAGACAGCACTGAAAGTAATGCTTCCTATTTCACCATGTGGACCCATGGCATTAGAGATAGATGCTGGTGATACAACAGTAGAGGTTTAACCTTCCCACCAATATTCCATTACATTTTGTTGCCATATGACAGATGGCAGCAGAGGGGCATCTGACATGTCAAAATGGCATCTGACAATGAAGTGCATATGAAGCTAAGATGTGGAACTGAATTCTTCCATATGAAAAAAATTGCAACAATCGACATTCATTGATGCTTGTTGAACCAAACTGTGGATGTGAGCACAGTGAGGCAGTGGGTGGTGCATTCCAGCAGTGGTGACAATGGGTTATCTCTAATAATGCAGATTTTTATGGGCATGGCATTCAGGCTCTTGTTCGGATGAAACATGGATGAAAGCGCATGGATAAAGTTGGTGACTACACTGAAAAACAGTATTTTTTAGATGCTAATTTTCTCAAATTTAAATATACTTGTACCTGATGTATGTTCCTTGAGAATAAATAAGAGGCATTACTTTGGGAAATACCTACTTCATTGTGTCAATGTATTATGCACCATATGGTAAGTGTTGCTTTTAACAAAATTCTCTCACACATTTTATTATATATCAGAATTTTAATGTTCTTTTCATGTACAACTCTGGTGAATGAATAAGCTTATTTATTGTGTTTAGTCTACAGTTATTATTATTTTTTTTTCCCAAAACTGAATTTAAGGCTTCATTCAAAGCCCAGTAAAATTAATGGTTTTCTACAATACTTAAGAAAAGTAAGAAATAAGTTCCTAAAAAATTAAATTTGCATGTTTTTTCACTGAAATTTATCTTACATTAGTTACATTAAAATAAAATTTCCGGAAATGCATTTATATTCCAGACTAAGAGGTAGGAGCACATTTTGATTTCATATCTACTCAGATTTCCAGGAAAATTAAATTATTTTCTTATTAAAGTTCCTTTAAAATCTAAGTTGAATTATGTTTTGCATCCAGAGTAACAATTTTCTTCCAAAAATATATTTAGAAAATGGGTAATGAAAAATGGCATTTGCTTACTGAATAGATCATGGAATTATAGAGTCATTACATTATTTATTTACAGAAATAATGAGACCATCTGGTCAAGATCTCTACCCAGGCAAGACTATTTCCATCCAAATATTTTTCCCAGTCTAGGTTTAAAATGTCCCACGAGACAAATCTTCCTTTAGAAAATGTTCTACGGCATCACACATTTATAGCAAAAGCACTTACAGATGTCTGACCTCAATTTTATTATTTACATTTTTATACTGGTGCATTTCTGTACTCACTAAAAATTACTTTCATAACATCCTCGTAACTGACCTATTTCTAATATTTTCTATAATTTCCTCAGTTTCATTTGTTGTCTTCATCAGCCAACCAGTCATATTAGTTCTTTTATTTCCTATGTCTATCAATCAACTAATTTTTTCAGAGCTGAATGTATATTTTTCAATGTAATGCCTTTCTGAGTAAGATCCAGAAGTTCACTTTCTTTTTCTCTACTGTATTGCATTGCATATCTACACATGCACACTCATGAGGGAAGAAAAAATGCAGATTTCTATAAAACAGAATTTTTGCAGTAGCAGTCTGTGAAACCTAAAACAGTATAGGGATCTTTGTAGACAAATTTTAATTTTTTAGAATTAAAATGCAGTGGCAAGAAGATAAATTAATTTTGGTTATCAGGAAAACAGTGAACTAGGGAATTATTTTTTTTTGTTGTTGTTCTTGTTCCTGTATGTGGTATTGCTGAAACAAAAACAAGAATATTTCATACAAGCTTGGAGACAATATTCTTTAAAATACTGTAAAATTGGAAAAAAAAATTGAAAAAACCTCACAGAAGTGTTTTGAAGACCTGACAAAAAACCCCAAAACTTTGAGTTTTAAAGATCTCTGCCTGTTAGTTTATCAAAAGAAGATCACTGTAATCTGATGTACCCACAAGAAGGAAGCAGGCTTCCTTAATCAATCAGAGAAAGGCACGATGAGCATCAGGGGTGAACATCAAATTGAATTTTTCAATTTAGAGCTAAAGTTCATATTTTTTACCCAGTGCGAATCAAATCAAAATGCAGTAGGAGAACTGCATTTAATATCTTTCAAAGTGTTCATATGAAGAATGCCACTCTCCTGACGCTGACAGACTGTAGGAACAGCTGAATTAAACTCAGTGATGTAGAGGTGGACATCCTAGTTGCTACAAGCACCTCCTGCCTTCTGTTGCTGCCACATATAAAACGTGGTGCCAAGGCTCTCCAAGAGCAGCTCTGATTTCATAGAGGAATGTTTGGCATTAGCAGTATATCTGAATTTGGGAATGGAGGAGGAAGACATTTAGCCCTCAGTTTGCTCAAGTACAAATGATAGCAATGCTGAGACAGTAAGGTTGTCAGAGTGATCACAGCAGAGCTACTTACTTTCTTTGGAAGGAGCAATTGCACAGAGGTCCATTTTGTGCATCTTCTCTGTTACTACAAATTCAAAGTAGCTAAAGACAGCTCTGATAGAACTTTCCTTCACCTCTCTGTCTCCAGACTAGACACATCTTCTGCCTCAGTGGTGATAACTGTGGCAGAGAGCTGGATCCAGAATGCTGTTAATTACATCTATGAAGGTGGTCACAGATTTTAAACTGTAAGCTTGGCTGCAAATGGAGGGTCTGCCAATTTCTTATCTTCAGAGTATGAAAGTAAGACTATACGAACACTAACTAGAGGATAACTGGGAAAAGAAGACAACTTGGGCTCACTGAAGACCAAAAGCAACAGAGTCTGAAGGTTACTTCTCCATGCATGGTGTTCAGGCTCTGGAAACAGATTGTGGCCTGCTGGGTTTCTGTAAGGAAGCAAGGAAGCCAACTCTTAACTAAGACTCTATCTATATGACAACTTTTAATCAATATGTTGTGTAATGCCATAGCTGAGTCTAGTTAATTTTAAGCTTTGGGGTTGTTTATTATGAGATGCTGTATTTATAAGACAGAAAAGAATTGAATTGACTTCAGATGAGATAGGAAGAAAGGAGGAGATTTTTGTTTTAGTCCTCTATTTCTTAGATCCACAGTTTCTCCTGTGTGAATCATAATCACATATTTAAACTTTGTCTAACAGTTCAATCTCTTTTCCCTAAATTAGACCTTATGATGTGGGAGCACCATATAACCCTGCCACTACTACTGTAAACTTGTCTAATCATCTGTTTCCAGATACTTGTCATTCCTGCTCTTTTGCATGAAAAATATTTCGTACTAAATATAGTTTTCAAAATGATAAACTGCTTTTGATTTGTCCTACTCTTCCAAGGATTGCCACAGAAAACATATGGTATGAGTGTTGCTTCCATCTGTAGGACACTCCAAGGAACTTACTGGTGCATTTCACAGGGGCTGGTCTGGATTGCATGGAAGATGTGTTGATGGGAAAAAACAAAAACAAAAACAAAAACAAAAAACTGTTCAATATGATAATGTTCAATTTCTTTTTTGAAACTAAATGAAAATGTCTTCATTCCACTAACTACAAAATAAAAGTCTAAATTCCAGGATATCCTACATTGCAGATGAGCATTTCAAGCACCAGCTTAATCACCACATTATATTTTGTAAAGATTCTCATTCTGTTTTTCAGAAATCTTTGCCACCTAAATGTTTCACCAAAGAATAACTTTGATGAAACTTCCTGGCTTCAATTAGTTTGAAGTGACATAGGAGATCTAACTCCAAATGGGTCTTTTTAGTATCCTAACTACATAAATGTTGTGCTAGAACAGTTCCACATCTTTCTAGTCATAAACACTCTCTATTTTTGTGTCACAAATATCTTTATTCAGTGTTTTTTTGTTGTTTTTTTTTAAGCTACTCTATGGTATTTTATATTTCTTTTCTGATTGTTTTTGCATTCTTTTTCCCTTCTGTTTGGTCTGTTCTGTAAACAGTTTGAAGTATTAAGGAAAATATCTTCACAATTTTTGAAAAACAAACAAACAAAAAAATTAACCTCCAAAGTAACTGATTTGTATTTAAGCTTACTGATTTATTAAGGCATTTCATGTACCTGTTCCAATCACTAGTGATATATTGTTCCACAGTAAGCATTCATTCTATCTAAATTAAATAACTGGAGTTGGTTGGATTGATTATTATTTGCAAAAACTTGCTGAATGAGGATCTGTTTCTATTTTATCATATTTTAAAAATCACATTTAAAGGATACATTGTGAATATAAACTTGTCAGTAGAAACTGAACAAAATGGTTTTCATATGCAAGCATCTGCACTGAAGGTCTCCAGTGTAATATTGAAGATCTTGAGTCACCATGCAAAACATCAGCCCAGAAATTCAATCTAGTCATGTGCAGTTATCGCAAGAACTCGTTTACCACACTTTTATGGGATTACATGCTGAAGTCTTACTCTTAACAGACCAGAAACTTAGGTCTCCGGAAGTATACTGCAAGGCAACGTTTCAGGTAAAGTTTCTGGAAACCATTTCATCTACACACTTCTTTAAAATACTCACTGAATTCAGTGGCTCCCCTAACATCTCTCAAAAACAAAACATATGCAGATTTCCTCTTAACAAGTTGATAGTTAAAAAGAATTATTTCTAAACTGTTATCATCTCCGTGAAATAGGTATAACACACAGAGTGGCATATACCTAATTTTTAACGTAAGCAAATAGAATTTGGATTGCTCTGATTATCTAAAGCCTGGAACTGCCCAGCTCATCATAAACACCTGGATCCTACAGGAAAAAGTAGATTTTGGATGCAGTTTTCAAAGTGAGTTTGAATCTAAGTGGTGAGAATGCACTGTGCAGAACCTGATGTAACACTGACCTCTGTATCTGCTAAGACAGGGCCACAATGCAGTGATTAGCACAGGACCTATAAAGTGATATCAGCATCAGATACTTGCTAATAAGACCTAGCATCGCACTGATGCGCCCATTCAGCCTTTGGTCCCAGATAAATTCAGCCAGTCCTGAACAAAGCCTGTGTGATGACAGTGGTGTTATTTGCTTGAGCATCACAATTTTCTTTGGTGCAAAGAATAGATATCGCAGTTTATAGCAAGAAATTGGCTTACTCTAATTCAGCTGTCAGTGCCTCAAGTGGTGTGCAGATTATGTTTCCCAACTTTTGAGTCTCTCCCTGTATATAAAGAGGCACTCCACTTCAGTCTGTCATATTTATCAATCTGACAGGGAAAGAAGTTTGTCACAATGCCCTAAAATCACTTTGATACCATATATGATTTAAAAGAAGCATCTTTAATCTATCAAATCAGGAAGAAGTGATGGTTTGTAAAAGAAGAGAACTCGATTATGGATTATACTTAACAGTTGCCTTTCCATCTCAGTTGTTGCAATCCTTTTGGAAATTTCTTTGAGCTCACATTTAGTGGTAGTTTAAAACAGATTCAGACTCCTCTCCCAGCCCAAGACTAAATTATCTGACCATGAATTTATCTGTCCTGACACAAGAAATGGCTCCTGTTTGCTATACCTGCCTTGGAGAAAAAGCATCCATCCCATCTCAGAATCATAGAATCATTAAAGTCAGAAAAGATCATCTAGTCTAACTGTCCGCATACCAGCAATATTACCCATTAAACCATGTCCCCCAGATCTCCACCTTCCTGAAACACCTCCAGAGACAGTGACTGCCAGCTCCCTGGACAGCCTGTGCCAATTCCCAACCACTCTTTCGGAGAAGAATTTTTTCCTAATATCCAACCTGAAACTCCAGTGGCACAACTTGAGGCCATCACTTCTCATCCTATTGCTGTTACCTGGGAGAAGAGGCTGACTCTGGCCTTGCCATGGCCTTGTTTCTGGGAGTTTTAGAGAGCAAATCACTGTTTATATCTCTCTTCTTATTCTTTTTATTTAGGAAACTTTTGCATTAGTTTTAAAACTGTTCCACTTTTTCTCTAAAGACCATATGGCAAGAAAACCAGAAAAACATAGGTCATGCCTGGATACAAAATACTTAATTGCTGGTTCTCTGACACAGATAGATAGAATTCTTGGTGACGCTTAGCAACAGGATTCGAAAAGAGGCATGCAACACTTTGTCCAGAGTCCTTCCATGACAAGCCTTTGTCTTGCACTGAAACCAACAGATTTCAGCAGCTGTGAAGCTGGACAGATTCTGTGCCACCATCTCATATTCTGAGGGCTTATCACTAGGTCTACTCTTACCAACAGCCAGCAACCTGCTTTGTTGAGGACTGTTTCCTACATGAGTTTGCTGAGTCTCTTCCTCCCTGGTCACCCTGTACTCTTTGAACTTTTCCCCATCCTTTCCTTTCTGCAGAGTTCCTCTCAAGCCACAGTTCAGTAGGCACCTCTGTCTCGACACAATCATTTTTATGAAATTGATGCAATCACATAGTAAATTAAAAACAAAATAACACAGGTATACATGCTACTGTCACAGGATGAGAAATTTTTAAATGAGTGCATTGCTTCCTAGATTCATCAGACCCATTTTGCTGTATCTGTGAGTTCGTTTATGATATTAGCATCAAGTCTTTCTTACTACAATGGGCATTATTGACCTCCATAAACTATGCTTTCTCTCAATTTGAAGTTCTCTGCCTCACAATCTTTGTAGGAAATAAACACATCCAGCCAGAGGAATCCAAAGAGTCTGTGGAAAGTAATAGAATGTACAATGTCTGACCTTCATGCAGGTGACTTTTGCCATGAAAAGATCCGTGTCTGTGAGGTATAAACTTGATGCCTCTGTCAGACTTAAAGTTCACTGAATTCATCAATATCCTGGTTTTGAAAGCCAGGTTGGATGGGGCCCTGGGCAGCCTCCTCAGGGCAGGGGAAGAACTGACAGTGTAAATCTCTAATAAATTCGGGAAGAAGTGTGTCCAAGTCTTGTGAATTCTAGTGTATGGACATTTGCAAAAGAATTTTTTCCTCCTCCAAAATCAAAAGTATCCAAAGAAAGCTTTGGAGAAACTTCTTTAAGCAGTCACACAACTCCAAGGTCTTTGTGTATTCATTTTGCCTCTGCTGTCTCATCTTTGCTGCTGTTATTGTACAAACCCCTAATACTCTACTGGCAGGAGTCTGCTCCAGTTTCAAGAAGGTAAATTCTTCAGTCTCTCATGCCTGAAGGCAAAAAAGAAAATCACTGAACAGCTTATCCAAGAACTACTTTTTGCTGAGGCAGCTCCTCTTGTTGTCTGTTTCAAGCAGGAACTCAGGAATTAGTATTGTAATCCATTTAATATAACAATGAGCTTTGGTTTTCTTGTCAGCAGAAAAAAAAAATAAATAAAAATAGAAAAGGCTTTTTTTTGCTAATCTCCATCTGGATTCATTTCCTTTGCCAAAATTTTTCATCTGTGATCAAAAGGAAAGAGTTCTATTACATTGTAACTTGCAAAGCAAAGTTTTTACATGTTACGTAGTACATAAAAGTGCATTGCAACTAACCTCTAAATTAGTTACCTACTCAGTGTATTTGCTAAATTTTTGACTGCAAATGTAAAGTTCACAATATAGAGCTCTATATGGCAATCATGACAAATAGTTTCTCATTTAAACAGTTGATGCATTTGCTGAGAAAGATTCTCCACAACTCCCTGCAGTCCATGTCAAAATTTATTTTTGATGGGATGAGAATTTTTAAGGATTTCAGGCAACTCAGAAGGCCAGTAAATACTGGTCAAAGTCCTTAATTAATTGGAGACTATTCTACCTGCTGCGAGAAGGTTTTGTTGAAGCAGAAACCATACATTTTGTTAGTGTAATTTGTATTCTTTATACTGCAGTATTTACTTTTAGAGAAGTTATAGACCAGCAAAATAGAAATCGGAGTGCTCTGTGTCCATACACTGAGAACAGGGAAAAGCAATTCAGCTACGAGGGCCCAGAGACACCTGGAATTCAGCTGTGACAGTTCATATTTCTGAAACTCTAAAGGAAATTTTCACCTTGGGCACTTTGCCTGGCAGATCAAGCACACGCATCCCCCAAGAACTGAGTCAATCAGAAAATAAATGTGTGAGGAAATTATAAATATAGGCATCAAGGATCGCCTGAAGGACTCAGAATCTGTCTTGAAGTGAGTCTGAAATATTTGTTTCCCATCCCAACATTTGTGCCGTTTGGGCACAAACTCACGGGTTGCTGCTTTCACCTAAATCTGAGGATCAGTGAGCTATTAACTCAAAACCTGCTCTGCTGCTCACTGTGAAGGCTCCTCACTGTTTTTTTTTACTGACAGGGTTGTGAAGTGTTTATAAAAGGACTGAAAAGCTGCCACTCTCCTCAAGCTCTGCCAGCTCCAGGAGAAACGCACTGTGCACTGTGGTTATCCCTGGGAGACTGAGAAACTGCCTCTGAAAGGAGATCAGAGGTGAGGCAGCTGAGGGAGCGTGGGGAAGTAAAGCAATCTGAAAAGTGTCCAAACTTTGTACTTGAGCAGGTGCAGCAGCTCGACAGCAGGGAAGACTACAGACAGAGTAATGTGTCTGTTTTGTTTGCAAGTTAATACAAACGTTCAGTGTTCAATGAGCCCAAGGTTTTTGTTTTTTTGTTTCCTATGTTTCTCTGTTCAGTAGACCTGTTTCTTTAGGAAAAGAAATGATGGGAGAATTGTTCATACCGAAGTTTCAGACAATAGTATTGAATTGTATACATTACTTTGCTAGATGTGGGCACATTCACATGCACATGTTTCAAGGTGATGCCTTTTGAGAAGCCCTCACTAGACATAGCAACAGTCAGTACCCTGGGGAAAATAGGAACATGATACGAGTTGCCTCAGCCTCAGCATATTTGCACAAGCCTTTCTGCTAGCTGTTACCTCTCTAGGATCCCAGAATTTATGTTGGTATCTCCAGATGATGCTAAAAAAAATAATATAACCCATGAAAATGAAAAGAGTCACTTGGGTATGCCAGTGCTTCATCTTAAATGTAGTGGTGCCGCTTATCTTGAAGACACTACTACTACAATTCACACTTTTTTGTGTATTAGAATTTTATCTTACAAAAAAAAAAAAAAAAGAAAAAAACAATTTTAAGCATAGTGGAGAAAGATGATGCCTGTTTCTGGGAAAACAAAATGTAGTTTCAGATTGAAAAGTGGATCTTCACTCTTTCAACCTTATATCAAGACAAACAGGTCGTTGGCCACCATTTCATTGAACCAAGTAAGAAATGGAGACATGCAGAAGGCCATGGGTGAGTTGTTCTGGATCTTCAGCTCAGACACTAGCAGCAATCTCATCACAGGTCATCTGGAGAAAAACATGCCAGAAGCAAATGTAGTGCTCTTTCTCCTTATGCCACAGTTTGTTTTCTGCTGACACCAATCAGATAGCATGCATCTTGACATGTACAGTCTACAGGAAGAGTCATCAAGATGTGACCTATGCAGCCAAAGAAAATAAGTGAACAGAAGATGTAAAACCAGACAAATGTTTCTTCAACAGTGGGCAGAGCAGAGGTTACTCAGAGGGAGTTCTACAAACTCTGGCAGTGTTATTAGGATCAGAGAAAACTGAATTAAATGCTTGGCTTGAATTGAACAGGCCTGAGAAGATTATTATAATTTTAATTGAAGACACCTGATATCTTTCTCCAACCTGAAAAGTTGTTATACATTATAGTGCCAAAGTCCATTTGTATCTGCATTTATTTCCTCATATGTGGTAGCATTCCTCATTTGAATTACCATGCGTATGTCACATTTACATTATGTATTTTTCACAGAGTCCATGAGGAATATAAAGAGTGCCTAAGAAGCATTTGGTAAGCCAGTCCATTCTCTCAACATACAGTCACATTTGTATATACTGGATACCATGTTATAACACTGTATGATTTGAAGTGCCATAAATATCTGCAGAAGTAAGGACGGGGTCTTCGTTCATATACCAGCTTCATATCACTGAAAAAGATTTCCCTTAACTCTAGCTTGAAAAATGTCAGATCAAAAAACTGGCAATCTACCAACCTTTTTGCCCCAAACAAGGATTCACTTTCATAAGTGACGTTTCTAGGCACCACCAGATGTCACTATTGGTAGTTTTAGGCTTACGCTTGGATTAAACAGTTCACACTAGAAACCCTGTACAACCAGCAGAAGACACTGGTCTTTGCCTTTGAAATCCAAATATCAATCTTCCATATTCATCTGCTGCTTTCAGCTGCACTAAGCCAACAAACAAAACCCCTGATTGATGTGAAGGTTTAGTAACAAATGCATTATGCATCTATTTCTCCTTCAAGTACTATGTTAATTCTCAACTATCAGTATATCAGTTTGCATGAAGGCTACAGTTCCCTATTTCCATGATAAAGAATGGAGTTTGTTTCCTCTTTTCCTCTTTTCTCATCAGATTCAACACTCCAGCACAAAGCTAGGCTCAGCCAGAGAGGAATTTATCACTCTGAACTGTTTCCCTGGCTGCTTTCGAGCAGGAGCCTGTTTTTCGAAATCTTTGAGTGCTAAAAGCTCCAGATGAAGGCAGTGGGAGCTGCAGATTATTAGCAGAGCCTTGGATTCTGACCTCTTGCTATTTTGGGGCACTCCATTCCAATGTGGCTTAGAGTTTCCAGGGAAGAAAGACATAGAAAAAAGCAGAAAAAGAAAAGGAGATAATAAATAAATAAATAAATAGATAGATAGATAGATAGATAGATAGATAGATAGATAGATAAATAAAAACCTATACTCTTCTTGTAAATTACAAATAATAAAGTTGTGATCTCTCTTCTCTATGCCTGCATTTCTTCTTAGACTGGATACTCTGTTCCAGTAAAGATTTTATTATTATTATTATTGTTTTGTTGTTGTTTATTTATTTATTTATTTATTGGAATTTTGACAATGCGGAAGAACTAACTTTGATAAGTAAGGAAAATATATAAAATGTACCATTAGACATATTATTACATATCCTAGGAGGTTTACTTGAACTGTAAGTTTTTGAGGATGACCGTCTTATTGCAGTAGTTATAGTGGTGATGAGCAGACACATGAGCTTTACACCACACGTACAGAAACCAACCTTCATTTCTCTGCTTTTTAGGGAGAACAGAAATTTTGGAAATGGTGTTGGACATCAGCCCTCACAAGGCTGCAAATGGCCACTGAAAACTTCGATAAATTTTCCCACTGTTTTTTGCTAGATTGTTTGTTTTCTGACACAGGAACACGACATAATCTGAATCCAAGAAAAGGAATTTTCAAGAATGTTTTGCTAACAGTAAGGTCAATTGAGCTCTTGATCAGTTCCATTTATACAACATCATGTGAGAAAACCTAAGTAGAATGGTTTCACATCCAGTCTTAATGAGACTGCCAATACTTGCAAGTGTAAGGAGCAGTAAAGAATAAGTCAATAATCCTGCAACACTGGGAAAGCAGGAATGGCTTTCCCAGTGCTATACTACTTCAGGGTTCCCTGGAGATCTCTAGCCAGTCATATTTTACTGGGCTTGGGCATAACTGTATCTATTTCACATGGGCAGAACACAGTCATGATTTAGCCCATTCCCAAGGGCTTTAATTAGTGGCAAAGTCGCAGGAAGTGCTGTAGTACAGTTTTTGTTGATGCTGTTTATTTTGCATGAATCTCACTGATTTATTTTATTTTATTTTTTGAGTTAAAGTGGGTTAACTGCATAACCAGGGGAAAAAAAATAGGTGTCAGGTCTGAGCTGGAATAGACTGTTCAGACCCTACTTAGCAGATTTATTCGAGCTGAGATTCTGGATTTTACCGCTTAGGCACATCGCCTAATCTTTCTTTATTCACATTTCTTTCTATCACTTTAATAACATTCATCTGTTCCTAAAACAGAGTTTTTTTTCTTCACCGAAACAGACTGACTAGACAAAATGGAATGCCTTGCTGTTGTGCATCAGTTTTACCAAAATTATACATAATTGCTGATAGCTGCTGATCCATTTCATTTCATCATACATTACATGCTAAACTTTAAATGTAATTTTTTTCTGCTTCATGGAAAATATTCTTAACAGATCACTCTAATATTTACAAAAATATTATTAATCTCTCTTTAACTTAATTACGGGAAACATCTTAATAAATTTTCTATTTTAAGTTAGGGGGAAAAAGTTTGAAATGTAACGTTATGTACAATTGACCTTTTTGGATTTTCAGATGTTCTTTGAAAAATAAGTTTGTCAGATATAAGTGTGAGATAGGTTATTATAAATAATCTTTATTTGTGTTTCATAAAGCAGTCTTAAGGTAACTTAATAGTCCCCAGGGCCCATTTATGAGCAGCATGCACTCATAAACTTGCTGGAAAGCATCCTCTCCCATGCATCCTACTGTAGGGAACTTGCTTCAGCAAGGGGTTAGACACAATGGTCTCCAGACGTCCCTTCCAATCACTTCAGTTCTGTGTCTCTGTATGTGTGATTCAGTGCTTGGTGAATGTCCTCCAATTTCTTTACCTGCGACTCCTGTCACTGTAAAGTTATTACATGAGAACGTATGGAGTACACCATCACATACAGCTCACTTGTTTGGTTGAGACTCAGTAACACTAAATTAGTATTCACAATGGACTCTCTGACAAATGGGGTTATTATCAACACATGCTGTAAACATAAATCAGGTGAATATCAATAAAATTGTATTTTTGTTCCCATCTTGTTTACAGATCTTCCTTTGGAATGCTACATAAATACTCAGAATGCTCCCAGGAAGCCTGCCACTCATGTTATTAGTTTTCTTTGACTTAGAGCACTGACACTGATCATTTTCTGACAATGTTTACCAACAACAAAGGTGTCCTATTGATCAAACTTTCTCTCTTTTACACTGTTTTGTGCCCATGAATGCCTTACATCACTTTGCCTTGAGCCAAATGGAACTATAAAAACACAGCATGCAGCAAATGATGTAAATAACCATTAAGGTTATGGTTTGATGTTGTGAATGACAGCAACAAATCACTGCAGCAATTTGAAAGAATCAGTACTTTTAAATTTCAGAGGAAAATATTAAAAGGAAAATAAAAAAAGCATCTGTAGCTTAACTTTGCATGCTAGGAGCCCCTGAAGTCTGTATTTCTCTGTTTTAGAAGAACGTGTTCTGCCAATGTTCTCACATTGACTTGCTCTGTAATCTTAGAGTGTAATTATCAGACTGAACAAACTTATCTGTTGAGAAATGCAGTTTGTATCTGCAGTGTAACTAGGAGAAGGACTGAGTGGCAGAATCTGTCCCAGTGTGATTTTCAGATCCTTAGACTGACTTCTTTGAAAGAAACGAATTAGTCAGTTTAAGAAAAGAATGTGTCTTAAACTGCATTCTTAGCTGGACTGGGGTTTTTCTTCCATTACGCTGACAGCATTTGAGACTTTTATAATCTGCAATGATTCCTCTTTCTTGAAAAAACGTATATTTATTACCTCACCTTCTGGTAGACTTAGTCTAAGGTTATTTTTGAAAAAATGTTAGATTTTAACAAGCAATAAAGCAAGAGATTCAGATCTCCAGGATAGGTTCCTCATTTATGGAGTTCGTCCTTTTTTGAACTTTACTTTTTTCCCTTCAAATAGTACTCTAAGCTTCAAGGGAGAAAATTTCTATTTGAAGGACATTTAACTCTGGTGCTGTCTTCCTCTCACACTTTTTTTTCCTCAGTTATGTGACTCATCAGATGTATACTAACGAGAAAGTGACCTTGCACAGATACTGTATGTGCTGTCATTTTAACTTAAGACTTTGATTTTCCTCTGGGATTTCTTCTGACACAAACACTTTTTTTTTTTTTTTTTGAGACTCTTATTTATGACTGTGACCTCATTTGCAAATGCCCCAACTGAGGACAGCATGTTGTAATGTGTATGATTAGACACTTGGGAAAGCTTTTTTTCCAGAACAGGGACAGCTTTGTGAGATCAGATTTTAACCTAAACTAATCCCACAAAGAATCAGACTGTTTTCTATCTAATTTAAACCATCACTTCATCAATTTGGAACAATAGCAAACAAATATAAAGTATGGCTAGAATCTGATCAAGATAACATATAATTGACTGTAATAAGCCTCAGAATTCTCACTGCATGTGTAGAGAAATATGTAGGGAGAAAGGGAGCCAAAGATGTTTCTCATACCAACATTATGGGGACAATAATCCTACCTATTATGCATCAGCTTTCTGCATCTTATGAGAATCATATTGGTCTGTTGGCAAATGGTAAATAAGGGACTCTGGTTTTGGGGTTTTTTTTTGGTTTTTTTTTTAATTATTTACTTTTTGCCCCACAAACCACAGCAAGGAAATATGACACAGTGGTAGAAAAGTATTTGATGCAATTGCAGAAAGTATTCTTTGGGTCTATTCCGAAAGAATTCCAAAGGCTGAGCAATCCCAGCTGAGGAATGCTGTACTATCCTTACACACTTTTGTCTATAGAAAACTGAATGACTTAATTAAAAGTCAAATGAACAATTTTGGCTTCCTGGATTGATTGACTGGGTGTCTCTCTTTCCTGCAAGTAGAATTGACCCAGATTGGGAAAATACATAAAAGAAGAACATGTGGAGTCATTAAATACATTTATATAGCACTTTACCCTGATGCAGTAATGCAGTGATACAAAGCCTCAAATTTCACCAGCACAGCAGCCACACTGATATTTCTCTAGCTGTGAGTTGTGAAATTTGCCTGGCCCAACACTTCCAAAGAGAGATGCGTGGGGTGGCTCAGTGTCAGCCATCAGCCTTGCCCCTTTCATGGTTGCCTCTCTTTTGGCATCAGGAGGGCAGCTGGCCTTTACACGCACTGCTACTGACGGAAATGGCTTCTGTTTCTCATATCCATGGGGAAATCTCATCACAGGGCACATCCAGTATGATGGTATCCTTTACTGCAGAGAGGAAGGCTCAATTTATGTTTTAAAAAAAAATAATAATTATCCAAGTTACAAGCTGAAAAGTATCAGATTAGAGCTCAAGAACACTTTAGCTAAATGCCCAGAGGCACATACGTATGAAACTTTTTCTTATGATGTGAACGTGCCACACACAAGCAAGGGATTGTTTCCAGATACATTTAATGTATTAGTTTTGACATAACCTATGATACCAGTAAGAAAATTAAAAAAAAAAAAATAATAATTTTAAGTTCTGGACTGTGGTACTTTTCTGCTTAGTTGAACAGACAACTCCATGCTCGGTACATCTTTCCACTGTATCAAAGCATCAAACACTCCAATCTCTCATTGAACAAATTGTGCAGAAGGTAGGGACTCTATGTGTATAACCACATTGGTAGGGACTCCCTCCCAACAACAACAGCAGGAGATGACAGCTGGGAAAAAGCAGGCCATGGATTTATCAATGGTGCAGTAATCGTTCATTCTTTCATTTCATATTTCCTGGATTTCAGTGAAATGTCCCAGTGTAACTTTATTTTTGTATGGATAAATGGACAGTTAGTTAAACAGACAGACAGACAGGTAGACAGACTGATCCATTTTTTATTTTCTCTCTCTTTTTTGTCCTTTCTTCTCTGTATTATCAAATATTACGATTGAAAGAAAGTAATGATCATAATTCTGTACGTCTGTTAAAAATGACACTGACTTTCCACAGAATAGAAGAGAGCAAGTAAGCTGGAGCAATGAATAAGAGCAACTTAGGAACACAGCTCATCAAGAATTTCTCTTAAGCGGATACAAAATGCATCAATATTATACTGCATAAAATAAGATGATATTTCAGCCAAAAAAAAGCAGTCTCAGCAAAACAAGTCATTTCAAGCTTCAGAACTTTTTGCTGTCTCAGAGCCAAAAGAGGTATAGATCCAGCACTTCTATTTGAAATATTGAGGAATACAAGTAAATAAATACGTGGAGGTCAGCATTCATTTTACAAAGCTGTTAATAGAGTGTTTACTGTAATGTCTGAGACAGCAATATGTTATGAAGCCTGAAATGTCTCAGAATGTGTTTCTGGCTGGACTGCACTTCCTGATAGGAAATCTGCTTTGCCTTACATTTACTCTGCTTAGTCTGTGGCACTGAGATTTTGTATCAGGCAGTTGGGCTATAGATAGGCAGCTCCTGACTGCTTAAGTGTTGCACTTTTTAGGAAAGCCAGGTAAAATAATTCCATCTCCATGCTGCTGGTGGTAGGTTGGACCACTTAGGTGAGAGTGACAAAAAATGAAAAAGATGCAAAACACATTGGGATGAAAATTTCAGGAATGTGCAGCTGCAGGGAGTAGCGGTCATAGTCTTCCAAGTTGTCCTATTAGCATTCTGGGAAGACTGGTAAATGTAGAACATCCCCCCTGTCCTTTCCATCCCAAGAACATTTATCTTTGTCTTTTTTTTCTGCTCCCTTCATGGCCACTATCCTCTGCTGCCACACCCAGTGCAGCTGGGCCTTAGACAACACCACATCACAGTGGCACCCAGTTGTCTTCATCCAAAACCACACAGGATCATAGAATCATAGAATCATAGAATTACTCAGGTTGGAAAAGACCTCAAAGATCATCAAGTCCAACTGCAGCCTAACCATAGTGCCCTGACTCTAACAACCCTCTTCTAAATCATAGCACCACATCCAAACAGCTCTTAAATGCATCCAGGGATGGTGACTAGGATCACAATGCAGAGACACCATACAGACCATGTTTAGAGATAGTGAAGGTATGGGGGGAACCAAAGTACTCCTCAGACTGTAATAGACATTCATGTGCTGCAGTCCCTGCTCTGAGTCAGGACAAACACTAGCACAAGGAAAGCTTAGAGAAATGCTGAGCAAATATGAAATGGAGGGAGGGATGAAGATTTTGAGGGCTTCAGATCTTTCCTCAGAGTGCTGTCATACCTGGACTCCTGTTATACTACAGCCACACATATATGTACATAAAGTCTTTTAGCAATCCAGTCTAAATTTAATTGCAAAATATACTAAAAAGGACCTTATTTATAAGATTGAATCTTAAATCATGGAAATAGGATTTACACCAGCAGCCTTCCCAGTTTTTTCCATGATCTTAATAGTATCTGCCATCTTCAAGGAATGACATGAGAGCACAGCAGAAGCCCTAGCAAGGCTGTGAACTTCTGGAGAAGAGCAGCCCTGCATAGGCTTCATTCAGGTCACTGATGAACTGAGTGTGTGAAAATCTTCACGTCTGCAGAGACTCACTTATTTTCCCTGATTGTGGGGATTAAGTTAAGACATGCCTATGTGTATTTGAGTTTTTAGGTGCAGCGTTCAAACAAATACTTTGATTTCTGTGAGTTGGCATCCAAAGCAAAGAAGGAAAAAAAACTTTTACTCTTCTTTCCAGTTCATACTTACATCAAGAGTGTTGTGCCTATTTAGAGAGAAACATTAAATAGAACTCCTTAAACAATCTTTTTTTTTTCATGTATTTTAAAAATCGTGATTTAAAAAAAAAATAATTATTTATGCTGGTTCACACTTCTCTAATTTGTGTCCTGTATGGATATGTTGTTAAATAACCAAAGTGTTGTATTTCCTCAGTACTGACGCTCAATTATTTAATCTTTGCTGAGGAGTGGAAAAGAATCTACCATTTTTCATGTTAATTATCATGTAGGATGGTTAGCTAAATGTATAATAGCTTTTTTTCCTTAACTGTGATACTTTGTTAAACTGTTTCATTAACTCTTTCTAAAGCCTTGTAAAGCTTAGTGAATATTTTGGTGAACCGTGCGTCCAATTAAAATGCTGCTTTGATGTGACTGAAATTTCACAGCGAGGTCCATAAATGCTTTGAATCAAACAGTGGGGAAAATATTCATCTTCACATTCATATTTATATTACCAGGGCCCCCAACACAAGAAGGACACCAAGCAGTTGGAGCACGTCCAGAGGAGGGCCACAAAGATTTTCAGAGGGCTGGAGCACCTCCCCCTAAGGGTTCAGACTGAGAGAGCTGGGGCTCTTCAGCATGGAGAAGAAAAGGCTCTGAGGGTCCCTATACCAGCCCTCCAGCACCTGAAGAGGCCTACAGGAAAGATGGGGAGGAACTTTTATAAGGGCAGGTAGCAATAGGACAAGGATAAATTGCTTTAAACTGAAAAAGGGTAGATTTAGACTAGATATTAGGACAAAATTATTTACTGTGAGGGTGGTGAGACACTGGAATAGGCAACCCAGCTAGGCTGTGAATGCCCTCTCCCTGGAATTACCCAAGGCCAGGCTGGATGGGACTGTGAGCAACCTGGTCTAGAAAGATGTGTCCCTGACTACAGCAGCGGGTTTGGAACTACATGATCTTATAGGTCCCTTCTAACCCAAACCATTCTATGATTCTATGATTATTTAGAAAACTCAGAAATACTGGCAAAAATTATAAAAAATAAAAATAATAATAATAATAGTAATAAAAAATCTTGCAATTTCCATTCAGACTTTTACAATTGCTATTTACTGCAATCATTATTTAAAGAACATTTGTCTCAGATATATCCTAAATAAAGATCTTAAAATGATGCTTTGCCTCTTCTAACAGATCTGTCCAGATTGAAGGAGGTCACAGGAATATGCAAAGGGCATTGTCAATACACTCACTCCCTTCATAAGCCGCAATCTAGTTTCTTACATGTGGACCATCTTGAGAAAATCAAATACTTACTGTGGTAATATAGCTTTAGTTGTTGGCTGACATGACCTAATGGAAAAAATACTTTTGACTCCAGTTATAACAGTAACATTAACATTGTTGCAAGGCACATTGGTCAGCCATGCAGAGTGTTAACAGCATTAGGAGCATTGCTCCAGTCCATCTGATGTGAAGTTCTCAGTGGGCTAGATGAATCTGTTTAGAAAGTCTGTTTAAACAAACAAACAAATATAAGAACAGCAAACCGTTGCCCTCGTTCTAAGCTAAGTATCAAGCAGTAGAAAATAGTTCTTAGTTGCAGGAATTATCGAGTAGAAGTCCCAGTGCCTGTGATGAAATATAGCGTTCACACAATATAAATTACAACCAGCTGTTATGGATTCAAGGTTGATTTTGTTTTGAAATTTGGCTGAAATAATGTATTAATGAGAATTTAAAAGGAAGTTACAAACTAAACCACAAAAGAATAGATTAAAACATGTTAAGCCTATATTTTATGGATGACACTTAAATATTTAGTTTCCTGGGGTATCAGGAGTGCTATTCTACTGTTTTCCAACAAATAAGAAATAACCAAAGAAATCTCTTAACGTGCTTCCAATTATCTATAGCAGGGTTAATATTTAAACAGAAATTAACAGAGTTTTACAGTGAATTTACAGTGAACTCTCAACGTTTTTGCAAATATGTGATTTTCTACTTCCCTTTTAAATCTGAAGATTGGAACTTTACTCTTAATATTGACTTTGAAAATCATCACTTCTGTCCAAAATTAAGAGAAAAAGTTGCTTCAGCATTAGAAAAATGTAGAACCACGAGTTCTTTGTGTGTTATATACAGGCTTCTAAATAACTGTCCTATTCTGTCCTATTCACCTTGAACAATTATCACGACAAAATTCAGAATATGATAAGGGATATATTTCTTCACTTGGCCAAAGGTTTTCATATTTTTGAGTAATAGAATCATTAGGGATTCATCCTGTATTCAAGGATATGGAGCGGCACAGTTAAGGGAGAGGAAGGATCTTTTATTAACTCAACTTTATAGTTTGAAAACCAGACATGCTTCAGGCATACAAACCTTTTTCTTGTGCCCTGGAAACTGGTCTCTTTTTATAACTGTATCAGCTAGTTTAATAAAAGATATTGCTTCTCCCTACAAACCTTGTCTTTTGGATTTTAAGACACATTAAAGCCAGAGAGTGCTGCTCTGCTAGGAGCATTTCAGAAAATTTTTATTTCAAAGCAAAAGTCAGCAAAATGCTGTAACTTCAGCAAGTGATATAGACACGCAAACAAAAGTTGACTTTGCATTGCTTCCTATCTTTAGTCTTCTCATTCCTACTTTATCCTCTTCATGCCTGCTTTCATCCTGCTTTTCGACTGTCATTACAAAGTGGAACTACTAATTATACCACACTTCCATCTTATTTATACAGATTAAACCCAGTGGTGGTATGTCTGGTGAACTCAGTGGGATCTTTCTCAACAATTTCTGCAAATTAAGTAATATGTATTCCTGTATGTTATAGCAGTAGTTGCACTTCACACACAGTTATCTATTTCTGTGCTTTTTATTTAGGCATACTGCAGGTATCTATTTTAATGTGCCACCAAAAAAAAAAAAAAAAATTACCACTGGAATAAATGTCACGAGGAAATGGCCTTAATTTCCTTCTAAAATAAAAATAATCCCATAACACTTCTCTTCTTACCCTATGGCCTGCTATTGCCCTCCAACTCATTGTACTATTCCTGTCCTATGATTCTCACTTGCTCTAATTCTATTTATTTCTTACTGCTGGAGAATAATTATGAGTGAAGTATGTGGGAAAATTTTAATTAATGTTAATTTTACTTTTAGATTGTGCCCGTATACACGTGTAAATAATCATATGCAATTCTGGAGATGAAGAAATTTTTAGACCAAAAGTAAAAATACCCAGAATCCCATTCTGGGAATAAAGTGTCAACTTGGACAGCTGCAAAGTGAACATAAGAACATTTAAAAATCAAACAGTACAACGTATCACTGAAAAGGACAGAGGAGAGAGAAAATTTAGTGGTCTCATCTCTGTCACAAGAGTTGTCTTAAAAGAATGTTTTAGATAACATTTCCAGGGATACAACAAGATTATTTTTCCTTTGGGGAGATGTGCTTAGTAGGGGAGTGATAAACTGAGACACTCTTCTTTCCTACATCCTGTTTCCTACATATATCTCTACCCCAATATCTACTCTCAATTATAGATCCCATGACCCTCAAACTGCACTGGGAGCAGGGACCATTGTCCTTCTATGGCATATTGGTGCACTGATTATCTACAGAGTTAGTCTTTGGTCTTCCGTGCTTCAGTCTGTTCTCTTCTTCCAGGGTATACAATTACGCAAGGTAAGATTCATCTGATCAGTTGCAGTCATATAATATGTTGTCTTGACTCTTTATGATCAGAGGAGAGGAGATGACATGTCAAGGGTGAAATTTATCTCAATCTGAAGCTGTGATCAGAAAGTGAGTCAAATGAATTGCATACTGAAAGTTCTTATTGCTCACTCACGCCTATCATGGGCATCGGGGTTGACTAGCTTGTAGGTAGATGTCATCCATCCAACCAGTTATACAAAAAAATATAGGTGGCTGGTACATCTCAAATACCTAATCAGGTCAGAAGACATTTTCATGAAATGTTCTACAGAAAGTCACACTTCAATTCTACCTAAGTAACATCTTAAGCTCTTAAGCTCTTTGCTGGTGTTTATTCCATCTAAACAACCTCCTCATACTCTTCTGAAAGTCTTTGCAGATGGCTGTCTTCAACATTGAAAATTTGATTCTTAAGACCTTAAGTCCAACTGTATTTGACTTCTAAGTTCCTAAAGTACTAATGAAAATGTTACTCCTATCACAAGATATTTGTCATACAAATATATATTTGTTAATTATTTTTATAGATTAATTACCAGGTTCACCAATACCAGTCTCATGGAAACTACTTCATCTAGACTCTAATAAAGCAGAGGTATATGAAAACTTGATGCTGATTAGCAGTGCTTTATCCTTCTCTTTCTTAAAAAATGTTTATTTGTAAAAATATTTCTTCTTTAAAAATGCTTCCAAACCTTTATTGCAAGTAAAATTATGCTCACTCATCTATAATTAAAATATAGATAGTTAATGGGAATAAAAATGTATCACTGTTCATGTTTTTGGAAGTGTTATCAAAACATAACATGTTGACACTGGTATATGAGAAATGAAAGGTCAAAAGAATATTCTGATTTGTTGTTGTTTACAAACTTTAGGATAATATTATCTAAACTTTGAAACTTTTTAATATATCTGTTTTTAAAAATGTTTTTCTGTAATTCTGATACTCAGGTTACTTAGAGCTGAAGAAAAAATATTTTCTATTGAAAGTAATTATGCTAATTTTATTATAATACTAGCATACAGTAAGAAAAAGAATGTTTTATGATAACTTTGCTAATTAAAAGAAATTACAAGCCTGCAGAATTGATCTTAGTGATAACAATTTTATTATATTTTCCTGAAGGTTATTATTGTCATCTGAAAAAATTCTGTAGTCTGGCTTCACCATTTCAAAAGTACCATAAAGAGGAATTCCTTCTGCTCTACACAGCAGCATCTTCCTACCTGTGCATGGTATCACCATTGCTTCTATTGCAACAGCCCAGATGTGTCAATGGAGGACAGCAGCTGGGCACTGTGCAACTCAGAGGTACCTGGATCTGTGATATTTGCACGCTGAGGAAAAGCATTAGAAAGACACTAAGGGGGAACAAAATATCAAACACAAGTTGGAAATGCACAGAGCATTCTGAAAAAGATTGCCCTCATCTCCATGTTAGTGCCAGGACTGGAACAAAAGGTTCAGATAGCAACTGGGGTGAATCCACAGACCTGGAGTACTTACTAGAGAAACTGAAATACAAACTTTGAAATTTTGTTAGCTGTCATTGATTGTATCACCCATCAGTCAGTGCCAGAAATATCATATGAACCTGTGTGTATTTTCTGCTTGCATTTGAAAATAATGTATTTATCCTATTCCATTAGTGTATTTTAACAAGCATTGCTTTGGGACAGTATGCCTGCCAATTTATGTTTATGAGACTGTCAAAAGAATTTACATGCCTAAGAAAATATGATACAACATTGCCAAAGCAGGAACTGCCTGTCAAATGAGGTTGTCATGGAGAAATGAGACATAGGAAAGCTCATACATAAAGTGGCACACAGAGAATGCCAGGGATTTTTTCTTCCCCCTGTTGAGCTCAATAAATATTTATTTCAGTGAAGGAAAGGGTTAGGATATAATGAAATTATGAGCAATATTGTGCAGTCACTTTTATTTAAGGAAATTTTCCATTGAAACCAGGCCAATATGAAACCACAACAATGTTCTTGCATTCTATATTGTGTTTTTAGAACCAGATTTTAACAGTTTAAATTTTGCCTGGCAGTACCCTGGCTCGCACTGTAGTAGAGCAAGTCAGGGACGAAAAGGCATATCAGGAGTACACACTAGGGCTTATTCATCGCAGTCCACTGGAGTGGTTCTCAGGAGTCTTTGGGAGCTGATGTTATTTAGGCATCTCCAGACAATGCCCAGAATTCACACCCGAACTAAGGTGCATCTAGAATTAAGAGATATTCCATAACTTTTCTGAGCTCAGCCTCATTACAGTACAGAGCAATTCAGGCTTTCAGAGAGAAACATAGCGGCGAATTCTTATCCATTCTGTCAGAGCAGCCAATATAGACCCTGCAAGGTACATGCAGTGACACCAGCTTGATACGTGTCAAGGAGATAGGAAATAGCCAAGTACTCTGCAGTCATTTCACTATCATAATCTTAATTACTCCAGGGAGAAGATTAGATGCTGCTTGTTATTTACAGTTGATTCATAAAATGGTGATTATATAATGAGAGAAAACATTGAGGGGAATATCTTTTCAATTTTCCAACTCCCTAGGTAGAACTAATTTTACCTAACTTTAACTTGTTAAAAGTTTATAGTCAAAATCTAAGCTAGTTATCTGAGCTTCCTTAATGGAGAAATAAACACAGGCTCCCCGAGCCCATGATTTATCATCTTATAAATTAGGTGCAATGACTCATCCTCCAAAAGCTCTTCTTTCTTCTGGTTGCACTGAAAATGCCCTAGAGAGAGGGCTGATGTTTTGAGGACTGAATTTCTGAGGAACAAAGGCCACCTGAGCAAGGATTCATGCCTAACGTGGATATGGGCTTCAATATAAGGTAAAATAAATCTGTTGCTGCTGTTTGTGTCCTTAACTCTCTTCAGCTACAAAGAGATCAAAGACCAGTCTGTAGCTTCTTTCTCTTGTATCCAGGGCAACTTCAATTTCTGATTACCTCTAATGGGAGTCTTGAACAACCAGAAAAAAACAGCTGAATCAACACAGAGATAGGAATAATAATGTGCCACTGACCTGGGTTGCCATTGAATAATTAGTGCTCATTCTTTGTATATTTCCAAAGCTACACCTATTTCCAGGCACTATCTGCATACCTAATGCAATTTTTGTATCCAGCCCGACAACCAAATGTCAACCAATCAATCTCATAATTGAATAAAAGTGCATTTTCCTGCACCTAACCTCCAGCACAGTTGCACTAAGTGCAATCAGCATGTGCAAAGTAGTAAAACCTATACAACATTTGTAAGCTGGCTAGATTAATATTCGCTTCATCTTGGGGTTGAATTCACTCCAAAGCATGAATCTATGAATCTATGCATTTTTCAACATAGTTAGCTGTACTAAATAACTGACCAACTACTTTCTCTGAATTGTAAGAAATATATGTAACAGTTTACCCTGTAACTTTTTTTTTTTTTTTTCCAAGATGTAATGGTATGCTAGCATATTATAAATACTCTAGAATAATTTATTTATTATATTCCATTAGTGTATTTTAACAAGCAGTGCTGTGGGACAGTATGCCTGCCAATTTATGTTTATGAGGCTGTCAAGATAATTTACATGCCTATGAAAATAAACAACGTTGCCAATGCAGGGTCTGCTTGTCAAATAATCTTGTCAGGAAGAAATGAAACACTACCGAGCCGAAGAGTAAAGCATATTCATTATTGCTGGCTACACAGATTCTAGGTGACACAATGAAATACATTTATGCCATTTTTCATGTATCATATGAATAAAAAAATGAGGGAGTGGGGTACTTCAGGTTGCCATATATTGTACTGTACAAAACACGTTTAGCACTCAATCATTCTTGTTTCTTCAAAATAGTAATAATAATAATAATAATAATAAAAGGAATATCCAGGCCCCAGCAACATTAATGGGTAAAATAAAATCTACTATTCATCTGAAAAACAGAGAATTGTACATAAAATCATGAATACTTCACAATGGTTAAGCTGAAATAAAATAGCTGCAGAACTGTCTAGGACTGAAAAAGAGTTCATTCAGAAGTTCTGACTAGATAATTATTGAGCTGCACTGACAAACTCTACACTTCCCTGCCAATTACACCTTCCAGGCCATGGCTTTTAGAATAATTTAAAGCAGTGAGATTTAGAATCTTGTTCTCATAATTCCCAATAGACAGCTAGCCCTGCATTCCTTTCTTCTCCCAGTATCGAAACTGTACCCTTTTCCAGATTCTCCCTCAGCATGAAATTTGCCCTTGGAAATAGCCTCAGAAAGACGATGTACCCAGGAATTGAAGAGCAGCCCCAAATAATTCCAAGGAAATAAGTGTCCCATAAAATTGTTCATAGCAATCAGTTACTGCTAACTGGTAAGAATGATTTCAGAGAAAAATGGGTAAGGTGCATGCAAAGGAGGGTCAGTGTTTATCAAAAGGCTGTATAGGAATTCTTATTTGTCTAGAGAAATTGCCTGCACACAGAGCAAGCAGTCCAGACGTGAATAATCTCTACAGTGCTATGCATAGAGTGTGGTGGCAGCTGATGGTATCAGCAGAAGCAAGGAGCCGGACAATGAGAGCATGGATGATGAATCAAGAATAGATATACAGATGAGAATCACAGGGGAGATAATAACTCAGTACGGGAGAGATAAATTAGAGATGTACAAGACGAAAAACTTGACTAGGTCAGACAAGCATACGCAACGAAACAGCTAGCTATGAGTATTGCTGTGGTGGGACCGCAGTGGATGAAGTACTGGAAAGGGAAGATAAGCTGTCCATGGAGCTCTTTCCACTTGTCTTACTTATGAGAAGGCACTATAAACTGAAATACTACATATCCTAAAAGTCTGAGGCTGAACAAATCTGAAACTGCAGGCTGGCCTGGCCCCTATTTTGCAGTTTCCATCTGAATATGTCTTCTGCAGGAACAGTGTTCTAACAGTACTGAGAGAGGCCAGGGAGCAAGGTCCACAGTATATATAATCCACACTAATATCCTTCCTGTACTTATTGTAACAGACTACAGCAAAGACTGCAAAAAGATGTTTTAAGAGTTTTCCAAGCTGAAGTTTTGCTAGAGGTGATGTACAATTATTTTATAATGATGCTCTAGTAGATCTGTCAGCAAGCTGTTTTTCAGATGGCAGCTGCACCCTTTCTTGACAGCTATATTATAAAGTTAATGTTTGAGCAGAAACCTTGCCCCCAGAAATAGATGGCAAGACTCACACAGACTAATGGGACTAGTTTGCTCTTCTTTACAACTTCCTTGATAGAAGGATAAAGGTAACAAGCTGTGTTTAGATGTATTCAGTTTGTATGAGAGGAGGTAGTTACAAGTCAGATAGCAAACAAAAGTATTTTTAGATTCCAAATCCTGAAATTTAAGTGGATGAATTTGTTATAAGGAAAAAAAAAAATAGTCTTACTCAACTATATCTGTTTCCTAATGACAAACTTCATATCGTATTTGAAACTAAGCCTATCTTTGGAAAAATGAGCACAGGTCTCCACTAAGACACAAACTAAATGTAAAAGAAAGGGAAACTGGAGTGAAGCTGGAACGGTAGCAGTGGAGTAAGCTACTCTATGGATATGATGAAACAGCTGCTCTGGACTCTATAGCAAGGTAAGTAGAAACAAGGTATGCTGAACATAAAAGCAATGTTGTGAGTAGTGGGGGGCATATTTTCACTGGAGAGATAGGGTGTGGCAGGAGCAAAGATTTCTCCTGGATCCTTCACATCAGTCCTGTCCCATCGTAACCGAGCTTCTTGAGCAGGTGCTTCCAATTGTCTGACAGTTTCTGATTTGAGCTGTTATCTGTAAGAAATTGCATCGGTCTTTCTTCATAGCACTCTATCACAGCACCATGTCTCTATGATTGATTTAATTAACACTTTCCTCTTGCTCTTCCCTCCTTTTTGTAAGTTTTCATCTATTTATTTAGATTTCCCCGCAGATTGTTGACTCCCAACTTATGTAGAATATTTTTAGACACATTGCATCTAATGTAAAAGTAACACAAATCAAGCTGCCTTTAACTTCTCAGGCACATATATACCCTATTTTAATGTGCCCATTTATGCTGCTGTGTAATACATCTTCATACTGTTGGCTTAATCGCAAATGACAAGTGTTGAAAATGTAATAAAGATGGGGACACATTAATCCATTTTGTATGAAAATATGAAAAGGTAATCAGATTGCGAATGGCTGTGTGCTTTAAAAATATACTGCCTGAGATCTCTTTTTCCATTCGGGATTCTCACCAGAGATTCTGATTAGAAAGATTTCAGTATAAAATTGCTTTAAAATATTACAATTGTGCCAAAAATGCGCTGAGGAAGTTTTATAAAATGAGAGATGAATCTCAAACAGTACTGTGATGACCTCAAAGCTTCTGAAACACCTTAAATAATCAGGGAAGTCTGTATTCCTTTCCTTTATGTGGAATCTTGTTCAGCCTTGCCCATGGGTAAAGACACAGGGTCTATCATTACCATTTCTGTTTCTGAATATCCAAAGCTAATTAAATAATTATTGCTAATAATTATTCCAGTCTCCACAGGCAACCAAGAATACCTTCGTAACAAAAAAATATGTATAGAGAAATGTCATCGCTATTTTTTCCCTGAAAAAAAAACAACAAGGAATAGATGGGAAGATAGTACTGTTCAAAGAATGTTCATGCAGCACATCCATCCCCATTCACCACAGTGCAGCATACATTTTCAATGCCCTAGAGGATCCATACAGCCTTAAGATTTTGGGAGGGAAGGGAAAGGAATAAGTTCTTTGCATTTTCCTCACTTTTTCTCACCAGCCTACATGGGGATTAAGGTAGTAACTCTGAGATCATTTAATTATACCAACTTGTCTCTTCAAACAACTTTCCAGCCTAGGCCACAGTCATCTGTAATACCTTCAGATTCACTTCATCTAATTTGGTAGCTCAAAGGCTGGCACTTAATCCATTGAGCATCTGTATTTTCAAAGTATCTTCCCACAGGAAACTTTCCTGCTCCATAGCTATTTCCCACTGTGTGTAAAGTGAACATCTTTCAGATGGAGGTTATATTCAAGATGAAATAAGTCTTTAATTGTGATCATTCTGTTGAGGCTTCAAATTAAATGATGAAATCCACAGAAGTCCTGATGAAACTGAAAATATTTCTTTAGTTATTTAACTTTGAGTAATTATAGCTCAATGTCATCTTAACTCAGGCAAGAAATGGTGATCTGATTGCACCAGTAAAAAGGCAGCTTCCTACAGCACAGTATTGCTGGTATAGCTTATGTGGCATATTTATCTCTTCATGCTTGTTTATCAGTTTGAAGTATTTTAGCTGCCAAACATCAAGGTCAATTTTTCAGACGCTTTACACAGTTTACTATAGGACTTCAAGCAGAACTGATGGCTTTAGACACTGTCTGTGAATTATAGCAATTTAGTAATTTCAGCAATCTTGCACTTATTGCTTCATTATTATTTCCAAAATAACTGAAAGTGTTCAACAAACATCTTAGAAATTTCTGTTCCTGCATGAAACCTAGTAAAATATAGTCTTTTCAGCATATAAAACATGTTTGCAATACATAAGGAAGATGTACACCTAAATGTAGAGTGGGAAAGAAAATGATTAGAACATTTCCCATAAGCCTGTGCAAATTATGTAAAATCAAGAATTGGCCCTGTTAATCATTTTTCATTTAACACTTTCAATTAACTTGAGGTGCTGTAGGATGCCACTTTAAATTACCTGCTTAATAGAGTAGGAAGGGGAAGGATTGGCTTCCTGCTGTTACGAAGGCAGTCCACAACCACAGTAAATTCAGCTCTACCTGCAGAACTCCTCTGTGACCTAAACCTGTTCATTTTGCCTCAGATCCACAAAGGATGATGGTGAATCATCATAGAGAGGAGTCATGGCACTGCTGCAGTGGCTATCTCCAGTGAGTTCCTGTACTATTAGTCACCTCTTATGCCAAGCAAAGTGAACCTATTTCAATCTCTGCCAGTAGTATAGTTAGTGATATTTTCTCTAAACCACAGTTCTGACTTAACCACTATATTTTCTCTTGTTAGCTATTGTTTTAATGAATAGCACTGAGACCGTGTCCGTGTTTCTGAACTACAGTAATGGCATTTCAGAATTAACAGAGTTGAGGAGACTATTCATTTATCTTCCGTGGTGATTGTTTATACAGGGTTTTCCAGAGTCACAAAAAAAGGTTATGAATGAGGGAGCATTGGAACAGCACTTCCAGAGTTCTGCTTTATAAAGAAACTTTAAACAGAAATGAAAATGTCATGTTCATGCTCAATGCATTTCATTCTTTTCCCCTTTAATTTCTGGCAGAAAAAGAAAAAAAAAAATAAAATAAAAAATGTAGCTTTATTACAAGGGTTAGCACAGTCTGTCATTTCTTGGTAAAAATCTTAGATAAATGCCAAATACAAAGATCTGCAATTATTTTTGTCTCATTGACTCTATCACACAGAACAGGAGAGCAGTGTGATAATTTTGGTGCTCCTTGGAAAGAATGAAATGCAATAACCGTTAGGATCAAATTGTCACATCTTGCCATGTAGTCATGTGCTTCTGCCTCCTGTAATTCTAAACTATTTCAAGACACATAAATAGTACAAAGAATCCTGGTTGATATAGATCCTTCCACAGTAATTCACAGGGGTGGCCAGGACAATCATCATGTCAGGGTACTTTGAGTATAGCGGCATTGTGATAAGAATATCTAGCTACATGGTTAAAGGAGCAGTTTTGAACCCAGATTTAGTTTAGGTCTGAGCAATACTTCTGTGAAATCTGTATTATGTGTGTACCTGTCTTTTGGGTTAGGACATAAATGATTTCCACATGAAAGGCTGGCTGTGCGTGGACCAACTATATGCCTAAGCAGCAGTAAGTTGGTAAGTAAAGGAATGGGTTTGTTTTAACCATGGTTGTCAAGCTAAGTCTTTAAAATACTTCTTCCATCCCATGGAGATCAATGAACATAGGTGACACAGAGATCATTTAAGCATGTTTGCATTTATAATATAGGTTAATTTAAAATCTAGATTGAGAAGTGCGAGAAGTTACTGTCCTTCCCAAGTTGAAACTTGATTCTTGGTTATGTAAGTAAGTGCTCTCAGACCACATTTGTGCAAAATGGAACAAGGTGGTGTTTAATTTGGGGTAGCTTAAGTAGATCTATTCTGATATGCATCCAAGTGGTTAAAGGCAGTCACTGGGGACTACATTCACTGTTAAATGCAGCTTCTGTGTTTGTTCTCTGGCCACCATTAAAGGGAGACAGAAACTGGCACTTCTGCAAAATATCTGTTTCTTCTGAAAGCAGATATCTGAAACAAGGCTGATGAAACATATCTGTTTGAGACATTCCCTCCGTTAACACAAAGGGAGCACAAGGTGATAAACATACAAGCAAGCATCTACAGAGATCTAAATTTGGGAGGGATGAAGGTTCTTCTGTGCCTAGCTGAGGAAGTGTTAATTAGCAAATAGCATCCCAATAGAAAGAAGGAAGATGAAAGTCGACACCTAACATGAGTGTCTGAAGTCCGTTTCAATTCACTCAAGCACACTGTAAACAGGTAGTGATACAAAGCAGCTCATGATATATGCTGTCACAAGCATAATTATCAGTGTTTAAAAGGAGTACAGATGTAAACACACCTAAATGGGATATAATCACATCTCTTACCTGCAACGTTATTATATTGTGTACAATATTTATTATATATCACCAGCAGACTAATTCAGAGGAAGGAAAAAACAAGGCTATAAGAACAGTATGTATTCTCTAGTCTGCTGAGCCTTGTTCCAGTGCCTCCATGGTTCCTCTGGAAAGAAAAATAAGTCAGAAAAAAAGCAAATATATTTTGACTTTAAATAAAAACAAGAAAGAAAACTGGGGTCACGAGTGTGTCTGCTTGAACTGGGATTATCTGGTAGGTGGTATTATATGAAATAGAGTGGGATTTACTGTGAAATTATCTAAGCCTGGAATTCTTAATTATTTCCAATGTTTTTTTTTTTGTTGTTGTTGTTGTTGTTTTTTTTCCTAAATGAATGTATATTCTCTAATTTATATGTTTGCTGTCCAACTGGATGCAGTCCTCTTACCAGACTATGCATAAGTCTTGGACACCATAGAGATTTGCAAACACTAGAGGTTTATATTTAAACAACTGAATCAATCTCCTAGCAAGAGAAATTTCTTTCATTTTTAGTTATGTGGATGTTCGTATCCAAATGATAACTAAGTACTTAAGATTGCATTGATACAGCAGTTGATTTATCTGACAGAGTATAGGCCTGCTACCATTTGAGACACCTTGCACCATCTAGGGCTCAAACCTACACGGAGCTCATAGATACAGCAATGCAGTGGTTTAACCCAGGTGGGATTCTTAAGTTCCACACAGCCACTCCATCCAAACCCTCCCCACCCCATTCCCACAGCGGGATAGGGAAGAGAACTGGAAAGGTAAAAGTGAAAAAATCTCATCTATTGAGATGTGTGCTCAAACAAAGCAAAAGAATTAATTCACTAAGTACTACACATCAAGAGGTACATATTTAGACATTTCAAGGAAAACAAGGCTTCATCTCATGTTATGGATACTTGGGATGACAAATACCATAACTTTCTTCCTCCTCCTTCCCCCAGTTTTTACTGCTAAGCTAAAACCATACACTATAAAAGGTATAAAATGTCCAGGACTTTAAGGGAATTTACAGGCAGGAGGGGGAAAGACTTTTCAAGTGGTCTGATAGTGATAGGACAAGGGGTAATGGCTTTAAACTAAAAGAGTTTAGATTCATGTTTGATGTTAGGAAGAAATTTTTTACTCAGAGGGCATTAAGGCCCTGGCACAGCTGCCCAGAGAAGCTGTGGGTGCCCCATCCCTGAAGGGGCTCAAGGCCAGTTTGGATGGGATGCTGGGCAGCCTGAGCTGGTGAGTGGCAACCCTGCTCCTGCCAGGGCATTTGAAACTAGATGATTTTTAAGTTCCACTCCAGCATAAGACAGTCTACGATTCTCTGATTCTACGAAAACTGACTACACCTCAGCTGAAATTAGTACATATAGGAATTACAGGAGACCTGAAGCCACCTAGATTGGCATCTGGAGACCAGCAGTGACAGTCTAGAGCATCTTCCATGGTACCAGATGCATATATTTAGGTAAGAGAATCAAGTCCTCAGTGGCATATATTCAGAGGATTATTCAGATAGCTGCTAAGTCCACCCATGGCTGGCCAGCGGAAATACAGCTTAGCTTAACTGAAAATCAGTTTAGCTCTGATGCCTAACATTTAGAAGTACAAAATTAATTGAGAATGATGCTATTCCAGTTTTGTTTCAGCTGGAGCATGACCACGTGTTAAAGATGCTCTCGGCTAAATACCATGGCTAATATGCAGTATAAACATCTCTGAGGAATTGTATATTGCCATAATAATAGATCAAATTAGACAACAAATAAATAAATAAGCAAGTGCAATTTGGTTGATCAGGATCTTCCACCCTCCAATACTGTTTTATACTTACTGCGTATATGTTTTGTGCTGCTCCATATTTTATAAAGGAACTGTTGCCATGGTCTCTGTATTGAGATACAGGGATCACTAGTTGGTTTTTAATTAAGTTACATTAAGATGAAGTCAGATTAAAAATAATAATAATAATAATAAAATTGAAAGCAGAAATTTTTAAGGTATTAAACTCAGTCAGTCAAGCCAAGGTGAGTAGAGAAAACAACCAGATTAAAATGATCCACAAATGATTAACACAATTTTTCTTTGAACCAGTCTTCATGTTGTCTTTAAAGTCATATCTGCAACCTGTATGCTGTTTGATGGCACATAACTAAACAAGATGTCTTCTTCCCTTACTAGAGTTACTTGTGATCTCAAAAGCTCTTAGAGAAAACACTAAAAAGCATTAATGCTTATTTTCAAAACGTGTCACCTAGAATTAGATATTTCAGTACTAATAATTACATGTTATAATTTAATAAATAGCAGCTCTTCTAGATGATGCCTAATTATAGCATAAAATCTAAATTCTATTTCTGTTTACTCGAATAATTTAGGACTAAAGGGTTAGAGTCTTCTTCTGGTACCTTATTCTACAAATCATCACACTGATTACTTGTATATCTGTATTCAACTGAGTATGCTCATCAACATTTTTACTGAATCAGAGGAAATAAGATTAGAAGAGACGTAGAGGTCATTTAGACCATTTTCTTGTCTCAAGCCAAAATCAGATGCACATAGAACAGCCCTGACAGATAAATGAGATTATATGCTCTGCAAAATCTCTTCAATTATTTTTATTGTTAGAATAAAACTGAGCTAAAATATTGTTAGTTCCATATTTAAACTAGTTCTCCTTTATTTCCATTTAAACCCACTGCCTCTTGTTGTACAGAAAATAGAGTGAACTTGCTCTTTAGATAGTTGCAGACAAGCTATCACCCTTCCTTTAAGATTTCCTTTTTCTAGACAAAGCAATTTGAGTGCCTGTAATAGGTCAGATTTTCTAGATTTTTGGCCAAACCCTATGTGCATTAGTAGAGCTGTGCAAACTCATCAGGCCTGGTTCCATTGCCTAAGGAGCCCCACATAAGCATCAAACCCCATTCATACCAGCTTGGTGTAGGCAGATCTGCATCCAGCCATGTCCCCTGCTCATCCTTACTTCTTCACTTCCCAGACTGACCTCAGATATTTTGCTCTTACCTGATGCTCACCAAGATGACAGTGGAGACTGTTACTGCCTTGATCTGACACTGCTCATGTGTTTCAGGACTGCACCAGAGTCAGTGGAGCTCTCACCTGCCTACATCTCAGTCATCCTTGGTCCCCACACTGGCTTTTTTTTGCGGTGCAGTTGTGCTCTTCTTACCCACCGTTAGAATCATTCTTACCCTCCTATTGGAACCTCTCAAAATTGTAGGGTTTCTTCATCTTTTTTTTTTTTGCTGATTTCTCGAAATCATTTTGTATTCTAGTCCTTTCTCAAACCCTACTGCAGCCCCTCCTAGCTTGGTGCTGATTAGTAATTAAATAAGTATACACTTCATGCTTTTGAAATAATTAAGGGAAATATCGAGTGGTGGCAGACTGAAGACAGACCCTGTGAAATTCCACTTACAACATCCTTCCAACTTGGCGGTGAAGCTTAATAGCTACTACCCCAGTATGATATTCTCTCCTTCCAGCAGTGACTTATTTCCTCAGCTTGCTTAAGAGAGTCCTACTGAAGTTTAGCCACATGATTTCTTTTCTTCTTTTCAGGAAAGCTCTTAACTTCTCACAAAAGGAAACTGAATAGATACAACATGATTTGTTCTTGGCTCCTTATCTCCTTATAAGCATGTACCAGTTGTATACAAGCAGTTCAATTATTTATTCCAGTATTTTCACAGGAACTGAAGGTCAGCTGCTAGGTTACTCCTTACATCCATTAAAAATAGACAACACATTTTCTTTTTCCAGGCTTCTGAAGCCTCTCTAGTCCTTATGGGTTCACAAAGTTACTGACCCTGAGACTGTTTGAATCAGTACCATGAAGTGAATTTCATCAAATTCAGACAGTTCAAAGTATCTAACTTATCTAGCTGCTCTCTAATTGGCTCTTGTAACTGCTCTTCTGGCCTAAGATCGTTGGATGGTGACGTAATGAGTTTCCCGATGAACGCTGTTATTGCCAGTGAAGCCTGAAGCAAAAAAAAGAAAAAAAAAGAAGAAAAAGCAGTAAATGTTTTGGCTTTTCTTTGCATCACCTATCCATAGCTACCTCTCCTTGTTAAGCACCAGAACAACTCTTCTCTTGATCTTTCTTTTCCTCAGTAACATATTGCACTTACAGAGGATTCTTGTTTTCTTGTCGACCTTGCTGGAACACTTGCTACTTTTTCCCTTTCTAAATGTAGGTTTCTATATCTGCATTTAGACATCTAATAGGAGCAGACTGCTTTCTCAAGGATGCTAACTGGGCTATCTGAAGATGCTGTTCAGGTGCTTAAATGGAGATTTACATCTCCAACTTCAAACTTTGAAGTCTGAAAATTTGGTGTGTATAAAGAAGTATCACATCCGTTTAACTGCTTTCAACAGCAAAATAGGACTGGAGGGAGAGGGGGGGGGAAAGACAAATATTACATCCAATTTATCAGAGCTTCAATCTTTTTTAATGTTGTTGTTTTCTTAATTTATTTAAAAGGAGTAAGCTCTTTCTTGTAATGCTTTTGCTAATTCTTCCAATAAAATACTAATTTCTTTTTCCTTTTGCACATTTAACAGTCAGAAGCTTATTTCTTGATTTAAAATTAAAGCAATTACTTACTGCATTATTTCCTTAATAGAAAAGCCTTAAATTACCTCCCAATTTAGAGTGCCTCAGTGGTTTCTACCAAGTGGTTATCTATGGTGTCTAGCTTCATTTCCACTGCAGAAGAGAAAAATCTTGTTAATATTAGCTCATCCTCTTCTTTCAAGCATTCTGAACAGCTCCAAATGAATTCTCCCCTTGATATGAAAGGGCGTAAGAAAGAATTATCTCTTGCTTAGAGCCCTAAAGTAGGGTACCAACAAAAATAAATGCATATAGCTCCTATACAGAACTGTTTCGTGACCATGAACAAAATGCATTCAGCTTGTCTTAGCTTCAGCATGTTTTACACATGCTGTACCTCTTAGCTGCCTGGGTTTGATATTACAAGAGTTCCTTAAAAAAAATTACTGATTACCTGGCCTGCAAACTTGACGTGCTAAACTTATCTTATTCATCTGTGTCAATGCTGGGGTTCCTTGTGTGCTCAGATTCTCATTAAGTGCCAGAGTACAACCACACTTAATGGCAATGTCTTATTTCAGCTGATGTTTACACAACTTATACCAAGAAATCTTATAAGGATTTATATATATGCTACTGTTATATGTAATTTACTTCACTGGATAAAAATCTTACCATGACTAGATAATACCAGCTTGTTTTTTCTCCTCTGTACCATAGAGACTACACTGCTGTGACACATCTTGCCAGAGACTTTAAAGCAGATTTTAGAGGTGTCTGTGTTACAATCTAGATAGAATCACCACAAGTTTTGCAATTTTATAAAGGTTATTTATTTTTTTTCTCAATCTTTACTTCATGTTTGGTTGTTGAAGAACAGTTCTGCTCTGTGTTACAAACATACTGACAGAAACAGACCTCAGACTCTGTAATTTGAACCTGAGTCATTATCTAAATTTATAAGTAATTGATAAGAGGAACTTTAATGGAATAGCATCAGGCTTAGCATCACATCCACTTCTGAAGCCTGCATGAGGTAATTATAAGGACAAGAGGCAACAGGCACAGACTGGAACACCGATGGCTCCATCTGAACATCAGGAAGCACTCCTGTGCTGTGCAGGTGATGGAGTATTGGCATAGGTTGTCCAAAGATGTTGTGGTGTCTCCTCCTTTGAGGGCTTAAAAAGCTGACAGTACACAGTCACAGAATCATAAAATATTCTGATTTGGTAGGGACCCACATGGATTATCAAGTCCAATTCCTGGCTACATGCAGGACCATTCAATATTCAAACCCTATATGTTGTCCAAATGCTCCTTGAACTCCGTCAACTTGGGGCCATGACCACTGCCCTGGAGAACCTGTTCCACGCTCACCACTTTCTAGTGAAGAACCTTTCCCCTACCTGCCCCCGCCCCCCCCCCCCCGACACAGCTCCATGCTGTTCCTTCAGGCCATGCTGCTGTCAGGCCATGCTGCTGTCACCAGAGAGCAGAGCTAAGTGCTGCTCCTTCACTCCCTGTGAGGAGCTGAAGCCACCTGCAGTCCTCAACAGAACCAACAGTTCCTCCCAGTTCGGAGTTTCAGGTAATCTGCTCTGGGTGGCAATCTGGGTGGTAATCTGCCCTGCTTATCCTGGGAGTTAGACCAGATAACCTCCAGAGGCCCCTTCCAATCTTAACCATGCTGTGATTCTGTGATTTTCTGTTTATGTACAACTTTATATTTTATTCTGGGTACAAAAAAAGTAAATGAGAAAACTCTAAAAAATCAAATCAAAGTCAAACCCATCATCATGACTAGCCTAGATATGGATACTACAACTGATATAAATTAGATATATGCAAGGAGTTGAAGTCTCTCAAATACTCTTTAATGCACTAAAAATAACCAAACATTTAATCACAAGAGAGAGGCAGAAATTATTCATTAAAAAGATTTTTGAGGATTTGAAATGCCTTTTCCCATAAGTCGGCATTAGTCTGAAAGATTAATTTTTGCTCTGCGTGTTCATATCTCTTGAATCAAAATTTTCAGTTCTGGGTTTTAGATTTTTCTTTTCCCGGTGGAAGAGGAAAGCTGCAAAAGTAATGTTTTAGATTATTTTTTTTTGTTTTTAAAAATATTGCTGGAAAACTGTAAAACGTGAGCATTCCTAGACTTGTCCAATGGGGCTTTTTTACATCTGCAGATAAAGGTATGGTGTTTTTTCTTATTACAGTCATATTGATTTCTCATAACAGATATCAACCATAACTCAGTGCTCCTTAGCAAACACTCAAATAGCTTTGCCCAGGGAGGGGAAGTGAGCAGCAATTAGAACAAATGTAATCCATTTCTTACCCTGTTTGGGAGTAATTAAGTAAAGTCACAGGGAAGAGATGCATCATGTTTTCTTACATTATTCATCAGTCTTACCTTCCACCTGCACTCCCAATAAAAGCATTCAGCCACTGAGTACACCTGTTTTTAATCTGACATATAACGGATATATCTGGAGCTCAGGGAACAACTGATTTTATAGAGGAAAACTCAGAAGATGAACTTCAGTCAGCGGGAATAAGCCACAAGTCTATAGTCACTTTAATATCGTTTCATTGCTGTGATTATCATTAAATGCATTAAATGTTTCCAGAAGCCTCAGTTACTACCATTTCAATGGCTAGCAAGTAAAAATATGATCTTGAAGGAATGCTCCTATGAAAAATATGGATTGTGATTTATATGTACTTCATATCCCTCAGAAGAACAAATGGTTTTGACACGATCATTCCAGAATATGTCTCTTATAGATAGATGTATAGCTTTTCCAAAAGGAAATTGCCTGGAAAATGATAAATCTATCTAATAAATTTATGTACTAATAGGTACTGATAACATCTTGGTTCCACCTATCTGGTATAAACTGCACATCCAACCCCAGCATCATCCCAAATTACGTATCTGTGACTTGGGAACTTCAGTTACTTGTCAAGAGCTGCAACCAGTTCAAGATCTACATACAGGATAACCCTGCTTCTCTGCTCAGGCTTCCCATAAGATCATCTCATCAGTCACAGAGGCAGATCTAATACTGTTACTGCATTATACTATTCTTTGTATGTTGTTTTTCACTCAGTTGTGCAGTCTTGCTTGCCCTTGAAAGTCCTGTGCTAGACACGGTATTACAAACATGATTTTGTGAGTGCCAGGTAGAGGGGAATAATACCTTGACTTCTTGGCTATACTCCTACTACTGTTGTCATCATGCAAGACCATGTTAAAATCTCAAACAATGTTAAGGAATAACACTGCTACTTGCTTGTTCTTCAGTTGTCTCATCAGTCATTGTTAAATACACCTATTTCCCAAGAATCTTCAGTCACCTACTTTATGTGGTTCCCCGTTTAGCTGCAGCTGATCCTTCAGAAGATCTTGTATCTAAGGTTTTAGGTTTCTCCCTTAGTGCCAAACTTAAGTTTCAGGTCATTATGTCCCAGCAGCACCTACATATGCTCTACCTATTATAGCTACTTCTTAAACATTTGCTGAAGAGCTGGAAGAAGGCAGGTGATACTTTCTGTCGGTTTGGAATGTAAACAGATCCTTGCAAAAGCAAAGAGATCAACATTTCCACTTTGATCCTCTGCCCGATCTCATGGAAACAGTGCCCCTTTTTGGAGTAGAAGTAAGGTACCACAATCACTGTGTATATTCCTGAAACCCAGAACACTTCCAGAGTGGTAAATTTTTTTAGTAGTTGATCTGAACATAAAGAACTTGGCTGAGATCAGGCAGTCAGAAATGTTCTCCATGTACATTGCTACAAGAATTCAGTCCTATAAGTATGTTGACACCTTTTCTATGTTTTTCAACGCCATTCCAATTGTGTTGTCTTGTATGGTCATTTTGCTTATCTTCCCTACTACTTTTTTGTTACTACTTTTTCACCTGCCTCTTTAATATAGAATTTGTGTGTTTAACAGTGCACAGCGAAAGCTGACATCAATTCAGGAACAAACCATGTCCATCACATTTTGCAGTCATGTTTCTGAAATTCATGATACTGCTACAGGCAGTTATGAAGTCAACCAGTCAAAATTTCCTGGCTACCTCAAGCCAGTGAGCCAGACCATACCTTTCCTTAATGGAAACATGGCTGCAGAGTTTTAGATGTCTTCTGGCTACATCTATCTCTCTGTACTGACTATAGAATGGGCTACATCAAATAATACAATCTGATTAGTGTGATGCATAAAGGATGATGTTATAAATATTGCATGAACAAGTCATGAAGTGCTTGCAAGACTGCAAATAAATCCTGTCCAGCTATGAATACTTTCCTACATTTCTGGCACAGATCAAGGTGCACTAAATTTGGGATAGTTTTGTTTTTTTTTCCAAACTCTAAGTGGACAGTGAAAACACTGAAAATACATTCATTATTTGCCTGGTATGAAAAGAGGAAAACAAATATTAAAACCAATGCCATTGATTCTTCATTGCTGTGTAGGATTATGAGGGTTATTATGAAGGATTATTCAGCAATTATTAAGGCTGATTTCAGCATGTTTTGGATTTATAATCAATAAAATAATTACTTGGTTCAATCTTAGGTCTATTATCTATATTTAAAAATCATTTAATTGAATAGTAAAATCCTTAGAGTTGGAAGGGACCTTTAAAGGTCATTCAGTCCAACTCCCCTGCAATGAACAGGGAGATGTACAGCTAGATCAGGTTGCCCAGGGCCTGACCCAGCCTCGTCTTGAAAGTCCCTCGAAAGGGACAGTCCATCAACCACATTCTCTGGGCAACCTGTTCCAGTGCCTCACCACCCTCACTGTAAAAGATATTTCCTTATATCTAAACGTAAATCTACCCTTTAAGCTTAAAACCATTTTGCCTTTATCTGTCACAACAGACCCTGATAGAGTCTGTCCTCTTATTTCCAGTAGCTCCTCTTTAGGTACTGAAAGACTGCTATCAGGTCACTTCAGAGCTTTCTCTTCTCCAGGCTGAAGACCCCTACCTCTCAACCTGTCCTTGCAGGAGAGGTGTTTCATCCCTTGGATTATTTTCATGGCCCTCCTCCAGATGTGCTCCTACAGGTCTATGTCTCTCCTGTACTGAGGACTCCACATCTGGACACAGCACTCCAGGTGAGGCCTCACCCATGCAGAGTAGAGAGGCAGAATCACCTCCCTCGCCCTGCTGGCCATTCCTCTTTTCTTTTATTGCAGCCCAGGATACAGTCGGTTTTTTGGGCTACGAGCACACACTGCTGGCTTATCTCCAGCTTCCCAGCCACCAGTACCCTCAGATCTTTTTTGACAGGGCTATGCTCAATCCTTTCATCCCCCAGATAGTACTGGTAGTGGATTTTGCCTTGACTCAGGTGCAAGACCTTGCATTTGGATTTGTCGAACCTCATGAGGTTCTCCTGGGCCCACTACTTATCCTGTTTAGGTCCCTCTTGGTGGCATCCCAACCCTCTGGTCTGTTGACTTCACACCATAGTTTGGTGTCAGCAAACTTGCTGAGGGTGCACTCAACCCCACTTTCAATGTCAGTGATGAAGATATTAAAGAGTATCAGTTCCAGCACAGAGACTTGGCTTTGAGGGCTGTTTTACCTTACACTGCATAGCAAAGCAAAGATATAATTAGTAAGAAATTAATCACTCTGGAAATGTAGTTTTCCATTTGTATTGAACAGATTAAAAACATAATGAATATGTGTTTCAATCAAGATCAGTTACATACATATAGCACACATAGCTAAACTAATCAAGAATAATCACCACCATGCCCATGTCACATAGAAAAATTGCTCTATTTATGTTGTCTAAGCCAGATCAGGATTGAAGTGGCAACCAGTGAACCATACATTCAGAATCAATATCAACAATACACCATGCACCTACAAAACGTTAATTTCTAATTACTTAACTGTATGGACTGGATGGACTAATTTCTAAATGTCCTTCTATAATCAAAGCCAATATTTATAACCAGATATGCATGCCTGTATATTTGGAAAAGACAGCCCCTGTGAGCTCACAGATGCATCCCCAAGGTGCTCACTGCACCTGGCTGGCCCTCTCTGCCTGGATGCTGTCTTCCCATAGCATCCATGATGTTCAGAATCAATTTCTTATTCTAAAATTCCTTGCGACATTCTTTTTTCTCTCCAGTTTTTTCAAGAAGTTTTTCCTGTTTGTCATTTGGGTATTTCTCACTAAATCGAACAACAGCTGCATTACTGTCTTTGTTCAACGTCAAGAGTTTTCGAGTCTCAGCGTTATTCTACATTGACTCACTGGTTTTACCTTTGCAGACCAGCTACTGTCTCATATAGGCAGTCCCTGTAGCACAGCTATCTTATGTCACTGAATGGTAGGAAGAGGAGAATCACGTAGCAAAAGGTGAGGAACCTGAAAACATGGTTTGCCTTGCCCAACATCTTGAAATACATTTACCTTGACCTGAAGTTTTCAGAAAAACTGAAAATCTGAAAACTTCGCAAAGGTGTTAGGATTTCTCCTACATCAGGTTACACAGCGATAACACAGTCAGAAAAGGAGACTCTTAGTACTAGCAAAGTGAGAATAAAGAAAATGTTACTCTGTAGTTTTGCACCTCAGATACCATTAACTTCAAAGCTTAGGAATGTATGTATTTAGAATGAATGTTTTCCAGAATTGAGGGCACTGCTATTGGCTGTATTTTGAGGGGATTGCTTACTATCAAAGAAGAAACAATGGTATCCTGAAGCATTTTTCTGAGTGGCAGAATGGGAGAGATCTCTCTTCTCTACCTGGCTGCTATATTTAATTAAATGTGTAAGAACTTCATAGATCTGGGATATTTACGTTCATGTAGAAATGACCAGCAGGATTCAACTTTGTTAAAGAATTGAAGAGACAGGTAGATACAGACACACAAACTATGTTATTCTTGTTAAGAGGGTAGATTAGCAAAGAGATAAAGGGGGAAAAGATTTGAGGGTTTTGCAAATGGACACATTTACCTCATCATTAAAAACAGAACAAAACAAAACAAAACAAAACAAAACAAAAAGAAACGCACGTGTGAAATTATAATGAAAAAAAACCAACATTATTTTATTGTTCATGATATTTTTTATCCAAAAACAGATACATCAGCTCTAGTTTCTAAAGATGTTCAGAACACAAAATACTGGAGAATTTAAAGCACTGAAACTTTCATTTAGACCTGTCCCAGAGGAACTACTACGACTACTACCAGCACTTTCATTACTATCTATCTATCTCCCGCCATCTTGAAGAAATTCTTTAGAATTTGAGAGAAAAAAAAAAAAAAAATAAAAATCCTGTAATATGTAAGTAGAGGTTTACATTAATTAACCCCAAATGGCATACAAATTAATATGCAATATGAATATGGAACTTAAATATTCCAATAGTAACTAATGCATTCTTTCCATTTGTTAATAGATATTTCAGTGTATTTTGTAGCAAGTTTGGCTTGCTCTGTCACCATATGGATTTCTCTGCCACCAGCTAATTGACCTGCCTTTGCTGAGACATCAGAAATCATTCTGAACTACCCACTTTGAAGTGTTGCTGAGCCCAAAATGAAATAAGACTAGTGAAATCTCAGGAATAGGTAGAATGAACCAATCAATCAGACGTTATAACCCGATAACATTAATTCTAGTTACATTCAAAGCATTAGTTAACAGGAGGATTTCAGTCCAATATTTTTTCAAATTAAGAAAAAATCTTTCACAGATATGTAATTTTTTTGTTGTTGTTGTTAATTTTGCAATTAATTATATCACTATTACAATTTAGAGAGATCAAGAAGTCAGAGTGGGGCAACCTCATCCATCATACCTTATCCAACTCAGAGCCTTACTGAGATCACCAAATATCTGAGTTCTTACATAATACTGGGCATCCTGATAACTGGACTGTTTATTATTTTTTCAGTGATTTTTCTGTAAAAGGCAAGAGAAGGGACTCAGTAATTGCAGTGCCAAAGGCACAGGTGAAAACTGTTTTGCATTATGTCAGAAATAGCTATATGCACCATAGTTAAACATGTACAGTTCAAAGGAATAAAGTATAGAGGATTTCTCTAGACTGTTCAGGTAAGCATATCTCATGTCCATATTCAAAAATCATAAGCCTCTATGTTTTTAATCTGCTAAACAAAATGTACTGTCCCATTTTGCTTTGTCTCTCCTTGTCATTCTTCTAGCTCCTCTTTACATTTTTAACTAAATTCATATTTCTTAATAATGCCTCACACAGATAGATGCAGATGACATCTTAGCCATGCTATTGTTGAACACTTTCCTATCACCAGTGATATGCCTTGACTAATACCTCACAATATGCACATGCACTGTTTGATATTACATCAGATTTGTGGTTCACATTAATCAGACTTTCAGCTAACAGTATCATCTCCCCATGAAACGCAGAGTTCAGTGTGGCAATTCTTGCTAGTATTCACTAAATTCCAGGTAATGCCTTTCAGCATACCTTACTTCAGTCCTTTGGGTCACTGTATGCTCTCCATGTTTTATTTCTCACAATTTGTATGGCTTATAACTTTAAACAATGTTTGCTCATTTTATTAACACATTATTTTGGCAAGGTCATTGAAGTGGGTACCAGCTAGGTTTCATTCCAACACTGGTATTTTTTGCAAAAAAAAAAAATAATAATAATAATAAAAAATAATCCACATCACTTCTTCTATTCCCGAACAACCTTTTATCTTTTCTTCTTTAATCAGCTCCTAGTCCACATTTCAATTTTTACTACTCTAATTCATTTTAACATGTAGTCTATTAAAAGGCATCAATTTCCTATGCTTCACTGAAAATACCGCAGATATTTTTAATTTTCTTCATCTGGAAAATCAATTATTTTAGCAAGCAAAAGCTATCCTGTTAAGTCTGTCATGTTCTACATTACATTTTCTCATTTTCTATACATTTTAATGCTTTTAATTATTCTTTCCTGTGCAACTTGCTAGTTTTGCACATGGCTAAGGGTTGGTTAGTAGGGCAGTACCAAGCTCAATTACTTCCAACTGCCCTTGTAAGTATTTATCACATAAACATTTTCCAAATTATGCTTATATATCCTCCGTACAAGGAGGACTGATACAAATTTACAATTAACCTAGTGTACCAATTTTTTTTTGTCATTCAGTGATGGCATTGATCTCTTTCACAAATTGTTGTTCAGGTTCAGTTCTGCCTTGAGCATACTAACTCCTATTACATTTTTACTTGTATTATGTACGTTTTCATTATCCAGTCTCTCTGTATCTTCCTATGTTAAGCATGTTCCTTTTCACTAAAAGCTGAGGTATATTTTTACATTTGGCGTTGTATATATTATTTCTCTTTTTTCTTTTTGATGCCTTGCATTTATCTCAGTCACATTTTGACTTCAAGATAGGAATTCCATATAAGCATGCGAAAGAACTCTTTTACGGTAAGAGTGATGGAATACTAGAACAGGCTGCCCAGGGAAACTGTGGAGCCTCCTTCTATGGAGATATTCAAGACCTGTTTGGACACCTATGTGTATGACCTTTTGTGATTGCTTTAGCACAAGTGTTGGACTCAATGATCTCTTGAGGTCCCTTCCAATCCCTGTGATTCTGTGATTTGTGTGTTAATTTTCTTTCTTCATGTCAATTTTCCTTTCCTGTTCATTCTAGATATTCAGTTTATGTATAATATCTTTGTTGAAGTTGCAATGTATCCAATTTGGTGTGCATTTCTTCTCTGCTTTATCATCCCAGCATGCAATTTGCAGATAATTTTATTCACTTTTTGTTCAAGATGTTTGAAGCTTTCAGTAAATTCAACTCTGACCTTCTTTTATTAACAGATTTTCTTGATTTTGTAAAGCTTGCTACTTTGAAATCGAAAAGGAAGATGGCAGAAAATATGAAAATATATTCACTGATTAAGAAGTTAAAAGAAATTTAAATCTAAATAAGAGATTGTTTCAAAATGGTGAATGTTCATAACAGTGCAAATCCAATAGCACTGATGGCAAACAGAGAGCTCAGTTAAACGTTTTTCACTTCATGTGTGTAAGGCTTTATATTTATTCCTTTAAAAACAGTTTGCAAAATTAGTTGACTGAAAATCATAACTCTCTTCAATGGTGGACAATTTTTATTTATATTTACAGATGAGCAAACATTCAGGTTAAGTGGCCCATCCGAAGACAATCATTAGTGGAAATGACACTTCATGCTCCTAAGTAACAGTCCTATAGATTACACACATTTAATGTTGTCTGTGCAAACTGCAGATATTAGGGCAAGTTCGCACTTCTACCTAACTTGCTTTTAAATTTATCTGTTCCAAAAAGACCCTGATAAACAATTATTATCACAATGATAGTGTGAACATTCAACAGAGGCCTTTGGAAAGGCAACAAAGAGAGCTCCATGGTGAGTGAAAATCAATAGGGCAGAGAGAAGAATAAAAACGATTTTTGTAATGATTCCTTTTGAAATGAGTATTCAAGTTGCATGAGAACTCATGGCTCAAATAGTGTTGTATAGTCTTATGAATAGTAATGAAATCAAATCCTAAACAGAGGTATTAGATTTTAATTGAGCTATTCTTTAAAAGAGGTTTTTTTTTTTTTTTTTCACAGTGTCAAGGTCATACTCTCACAGATAAGAAGTTTATTATACAAAAGGAACAGTGATAATATGCACTGGAGACATATTGAGTACATGTGGCATGCTACATGAAAGAAGAGAAAAAATATACTAAAAGCAATAATTGAAGTTTACACAGAAGACATTCCCATTGATAAGTAGTTTAAATTATTAAAGCGTATAAGAGGTTATTAAGTAGAAGGTGTATAAATTACTTTTCTGCTGAATAGAACTTTTTTTGGTCTCCAAAACTTATTCATCCTTTAAAATAAATTTTAAAAGCAAGTAATTTTTTAAAAAATATCTTTTGTGAGCACTCTTAAGATAGATGTGTAATTACAAATATAGTTCTGATGCATTTTTTGTCAAGTTACCTATACAAGAAGTAAATGTGTGCATTGGTAATCATAACTAATATCAGAATTTGCAGAACACTAGTCTTGTCTCATTGTCTCATTCCTACTCCAAAATTTCTGCATGTCTTACTAAAGCATTTGTTGTGGTTCAGATTGCAAACTCTCTACAACAGTTCTTCAGGAAAAGCTGGCACTTAAACTAACCTCCTATATATAGTCATGGTATTCAGGTAAAATTTGCTTTCAGAGATTTTAGGGACTTCCTCCAGTACTTTTTTTGGAAATATAAAACAATATAAGTTATATTTTCATAGTAGTTTTCTGTCTTATATCCCACATTCAACATTTTGCTGTTTTCTTTTCCTTTTCAGACATTAAATTAAATCATATATAGCCATAATTACATTTCCAAGACATAAATCTGATGACCTTTGTTTCTCACATGCCAAGACAGTTCCATTTTTCCTTTACATTGGGGACATAAGCATTATTTCTAAATCTCTTAATGGAGTACACTAGAATTATCTTTTTTTTTTTTTTCCCCTATCTTACCTGCATACATTATTTTTCTTTCTGACACTCTGAAAAGTTCATCAAATTACAAATCAATATAAATTTCATCACAGCATTCTGAAGATGCTGTTTATTTTATCAGAAGCATTAATGGATTGTTTTGTGACTACGCAGAATTTTTCTGAACCCTCAGACAAGAGCCTCCCAAGGAGTTCCTCCAAACATCACAGAATTCTAAGTGCAAGACTGAAGTACTCCCATAGATGTGATCCCCAGTGCTCTGAAAATATATGATATTTCAGAGTACAATTTTTGTCTACATTTTTCCAGTAAACACTCTTCCTGCAGACATATTCAAGCAAGCTGTATTAATTTTTCTTCCTTTACCTCTCATATTCTATTACAGCAGATTCAATTATCATAGGAATGAGAAAAACTTACAAAAGTTTTACAGTGACATATTCAGTATTTGCTTTAAAATTAACCAGAATTTGCAGTAGTTTTGATGTACTGGTATCTGAAATGCCACCATTTCCACTGAGCTTAAAAATGAATATATGTCTACAATGCTTTATATACCATGAGGTCTGAGCATTAATTCTGAGCAAATATCAATTATTAAAGGCAAATTCTTTTTTCCTACCTCTTAGCCTTTGACACAGTGTGATATTCATATTGATGGAAATTTTTGAGCATTCGTTGGTTGCAAGAACAGCCCTTTCTCTACAGTGTTATTTATTTGTGACTGGGTTTCTCCCTTCTTTATACTTATCAGTATGGTGTGTTGAAGCAGAGAGGAGCTTGAATGGACATATTATATAGGACCCATACTACAACTGGACTTTTCCACAGGAAGACTTTAAAGCCTGCATGACAGAGGCAATGTAACTAAAGTGTCTCTATTTACACCAAATGAGAGAAAAATCCTGATATTAAATTAGGCTGTTGTCATCTGAGTAAGATATCATATGTTTCACTGAAATATTTAAGAAGTACTGCAACATGGATATTATGTCATTAAATAGGTTTTCTGGTAACACAGACTAGTTGAGGATTAGCATGAAAGCCTTAGTGAAGCAAGTTTATATTCTTTACTTCTTTCTTATGATTTTTCTAAATTCATCAATGTTTTTTAAATGTATGAAAATCTTTGAATAATTGATTCTCAAGAATCATTGTGATTAGCACTTGAAATCAAAACCCAAACAAATGAAACCATGGGTTAGGATTGGAGGGGTGATGACCTATATCTTTCAAATAAAATTCTGATTTTCCTTCTGAACACAGTGTTTCTTTCTATGTTAAAAAAAAAAAAAAAAAAAAAAAAAAAGACTTTCTGTTCCAAGATCTACTAACAGAAATACTTGGAACCTTTGGACAGCTATCATCTCCACTATTTTATTTTATTTTTTTCTGTAGTTATTAAAATTTACAAAGTTTCTTTCTGAAGTTAACAAAGATTCAAGCAGTTTCAGGTGTGCTAATGAGGAGACACTTCTAAGGGGTAATTCCGACTTTAATGGTGTTTTCACACATTCAATTTTAAGAAGTCATTATAGCCAGACAAACCGTCCAGCTTCTAACTGCTTCCTGTAGTACATGAAGATTGACAGACTTACAGACGACTGTTCCGGTTGGGAACAGAAACTACACACTTGTGTAAGGTTACACAGCTGCATCATGTCAGAGCCAGACCTGAATGCTAGCAGCTGAACACCAAGGAGGAGGAGAGGTTGCAGGATTTCTCCTGCACTCAGGACACCCAGCAGCATCTCCTCATGGTTATCATTGTGTCTGAGAAGGTCACACCTCATGCTGAACCCTTTTTATATCACTGCTGAAGGAATGAGATGTAATGGAATACACTGCAGAGATCAACAGAACCATGCTTCCATGCTTTTCTCTTCCTGTTGGCTATCGGGTAATTTGTGCTCATGTGTATATGCAATGGAGTTTCCATTGTGATTCTGCGATTCTATGATTCTGTGGTTCACTGCTCAGGGTTCTAGCTGGGCATCAGTCGGGGGATGGTGTGCAACTCCTTGTGCATCACTTGTTCACTCACATTATATACATCTATATATATTTATCATCATTATTACCCTTTTCTTTTTCTCTGTCTTAGTAAATAGTTTTATCTTATCCCATGAGTTCTAATTTTTATTTTTATTTTTATTCTCTCCCCCATTACACTGTGAAGAGGGGGAATGAGCAAACTATTGTGTGGTGCTTACACACCTTCTGGGTTAAACCACCACAGTACTTTTTATTTTATAATTTTCATAAGATTTTATTAATTACTATATTGAGATCTAAGGAAAGGAAATAAATCTGTTGCTTTCCATTTTTTTCTTTCTTTTTCTCTTTTTTTCCCTTTTTCCTTTTCTATTTCTTTTTACTTTTTCTCCTCTCTTTTTATCCATTTTTTAATGATATACACAAGACTACTACAAAAATTCTGTTTCTTTCTCTGTGTGGATGAGAAGACATTTAGCTGCTTTTACATTTTTTATTTTCCTTGATGCATTCACTCAAAGTAATTGCATTGGAGTGTACAGCATTTTCTAAAATGTTCATAAAATTTATCTAATAATAACATTAATGAAAAGGAAACAAAAGTGGGAATTCTTGAAATATTTTTATGGTTTTTGTTGCAACAGCCTTTTATGGACTTCATATCAACATCAGTATCGGTGGAATATTATATCTTAATTGATGAAAGTGGCAAATAAGGCCTCCAAACATCTTGTTCGTCATTTTTACGTATGTCAGCCCTGGGGAAGGACTGGAAACCATAATCTACTAAAAACCTGTAGGACTTCAAGTTCTTCTTTGTGTATTGCGCGTGCAATTTAACATTCCCTGTAGCTTCTGGAACAGTATTTACTTGTCCTCAGGTTCACTTTCCGAAATCTACTTTCATAGTGATACAATGTATGTAAATGCATGCAGATTTTTGCAGCTCTATTAATAACTGGTGGAAATAAATATTTCCCTGCACTGAACACTCTTTCCTGAGAAGATAAAGAAGTACCAGGAATGACATGGGCATTCCTACAATTGTACTCTGTAGTTACCAAATGGCACTGTTTGGACAGAACTTTTACTTCTTCACCTATACTTTGTAGCTTACAGGGACGTGTGCTTAAAAACACAAATACAGAATAATGCTGCAAATATAACCTATTCATATACCCGGAAACTACTTTTGTTCTTTTTGTTTGTTTGTTTGTTTGTTTTTGTTTTCCTTTGCTTAACAGATGTTTTCCTCTCTTCCTGCTTCAGTTTGAAACCTGTTTTTTCTACAAGGGTTCTAAAACAACAATTATATCCTCATTTAGGGTGTGCATTGTCTTGAAGATAAGTATCTTCTAGCATCAGAATGGCATTAACGGTTAATTCTTTCTTTCTCTGTATTCTCCTTCCATCTCTCTCCACCATTCCTTTGTGTCATAAGATTTCTCCACACAATATCAGTACCAAGTACTCCATCAGTCCTTTGTGCCCTTTGCAGTAAACCAAAAAATCAGAGAATGGTTGAGATTGGAAGGGACCTCCACAGATCACCTTGTCCAACCCTTCTGCTCAAGTACGGTCCCCTAGAGTATGTTACCCAGCACATGCCATGTGTCCAGACAATATTTGAATATATCCAGGGAAGGAGATTCCATAACTTCTTCGGGAAACCTGTGCCAGTACTCAGTCACCCCCAAAGTAAAGAAGTTTATCCTCATGACTATAGCTATTGTGATATCCTAGCATTGGTTCTGGTCAAGAAAAGACACTTCTGGTGTAAAGAAAAAAAAACACCATAACATTATTGAGTGTACACAAAGGTTTTTATGTATGACTATGGATTTTATGGAGAATATGTTCATTGGATTATAGAATATCCTGAAATGGAAGAACTGTGAAAAAATTAGGGCCCTCCCCTGACACAGCTCCATGCCATTTCCTGTGAGCTGCTGCAGCCATCATGAGGTCTCCCCTCAGCTCCTCTGCTCTGGGCTGAACATATCAAGTCACCTCAGTCACCCCTCATATGTCTTGACCTCCCCATCTTCCTTTGGATGCTTTCTCACAGCTGTATGTCCTTTTGATATTGTGGCACCCAAACTTTCACACTCTGCTTGAGGTGAGGCCACACAGTGCAGAGCAGAGCGGAACAATCCCTTCCCTGAGTCAGCGAGGAGAGCTGTGTCAGATGCAGCCCAGGATATGGTTGGTCCTTTTGGCTGCCATTGCACACTGCTGACTGACACTATATTTTGCTGTCAACCTGATCCATTTCTGCTGAGCTGCTCTCCAGCCTCTTGTCCCCAGTCTATACGTATACATCCATAGCTGCCTGATCCCAGGTGCAGAAACCAGAACTGGTTCTTTATAAACTTCACACGGTTGGCGGCTGCTTCGTCCTCTAATCTATCAAGATCTCAAGACCTCTCTATCTTCCAGTGAGTCAATAGTTCCTGCCAACTTATTGTCACCTGCAAACTTACTCAATATAACTTCAAGTCTTGCATCCAAGTCATTTGAAAAACATTAAAGAGAATTGGTCCTAAAAGGGACTCATAAGGAATCCCAGTAATAATTGGCCACTAGTCCAATGTAACTCCATTTCCTATAAAACTTTGAGCCTGATCCATCCAACAATTGTTCACCTATCGCATTCTGTATTTGCCTAGCAATATGCTGGACAGGATACTGTAAGAAACAGCCTCTTTTCCCTTTTCATTTGATTGTGTGGTGATGATAGGGAACAGTGGCTTAATGCTCTTTCTCCTTTCTGTCTGACTGCCAGGTGTGCAAATAAATAAGCAAGCTGATCCTCTGTTTTGAAGAAATACCACATGGTGAACATCCATCTTCATGTTGATGGTTCTTTTGCATATCATCCTTTACTTCCTCCACAACAGCTGCTCATTTTCCTGTAGGTTTACAGAGAAAGTCATACTTGCTATTTCTCTGCCAAAAACTTCCTTCCTTCTTCTTCCAATTCTCAGCCCACAGAGATCTTTTATAAAGGTCATGAAAGCACATGTGATATCAATGTTTGTATGAATACATGCTTGCATGCATATTCATGACACTTTCACATTTGACAAATGTTTCAACAAACAGAATTTCTCTCCTATAAGTGCCTTTTAAAAAGCAAATAAATGAGGTTATTGCTATCACAGAAATATTTTTTCCTTCATTTAGAGGAAAATGCTCACAGGTACTATGGCATTTTGCTGGGCAACAATCAATATGTATGAATTTGATGTATGAATTTGTTGTGTAATGAAAACTGAAGACGATGAGCAAACTATGTCCGTAAAGTTATACCATCATATGCACCAGCCAGAGATTCTTAGGAGAGGCTACTAGGCATGTACTCTATTCAGGCAAGGCACAAGAGGAACATAATTTGCTTATACTGAAACTCGGATATTTCAAACCTGTTGCAGATCAGTTAGTTTGTTGTTGTTGTTGTTGCTTTCCCTGAGAAGCAAATCTGCAGCAAAATTTCATAAATCAAACTCCTTTAAAAAATTGATCTCTTTACCCTTTTCCTTGTTTTCATGAGGCTATAAAGAGGAATGTAGCAGAAAAATGATTATGGCATGCAAAATGTGTTTCAAATGCAGTGTTGTACAGGAAATGACCAGGAAAAAATATAGATCAACAGAAGGGAGACAGAAAAGTAGTTTGAAAGATTTTCATTTTTTCTCTCCAAGTGCATAAGATCCAGCAGTTCTAGACTAGTTTCTCTCTAGGGTTCCATGGCCCTATACAAATATCAGAAAGAGACTTGGTGTGAATCCCTCCAATTTTTGTTAGTTTGCCATACTTTTCCACTTATAGAAGTCAGAAGACAGACACTGAGCAATTTTTGTAGTTAACAGAAGCTAACTGGCATCATTCTTGTTTTAGCATCATTTGGTATATTTAATCTTTGGAGATATTAATTACAATTTTTAAAAAATAATTCTAACACAATAGAGACCGAAAATTTTCAGGAAGCTTTGGTATTTATGATAACAGTAAGTGTTGCAGAAAAGGCACAGAATAAAAGCCAAGAGATAAATTTGAATATTTAGGTGTATTGTCAACGTGTAGATCAATGTCTTCTCTGTTACTTTTTTCTTCCCCAAATTTACCCATAATAGCTGTTTAGAGGGAATGCTGACTGAAGTACTGTCGGTGTATTGAGGTCTGAGATAAATTATGTAAATATAATGCAAACTTCTGAAGAACTAGATGCATATGCAAAGTACAGAGAAATAATGGATAGTTAAATGACTGCTTTCACATTATGGGACCTACCATATACACATATATGTGTGAGGATTTCCAAAGACTGGGTGGAAGTTGAGCTCCATAAGTATACCTCTTCTGAGTACATGGCTACCAATTAGTATGTGACTGACAGTAAATTTATTTCTTAATTATTATTTTGTTCCCAATACCATTCTAGAGTATTTCACATTATTTACTTTTATTTTTCTCATTTGGCTCTTTCTTCCACTCATAATAATCTCATCAGTCATATTTTTTACTGTGTTTTCTTTTCAAACATGACTAACTTACATTCACTCTCCAAGAACATATTTAGTAATCATTTTTTCACAGCCACAAAATACAAGCTGATGTGCTGGATTTCAGCAATTTAAATCAAGAGCAAAAGAGTCTTTGCTCTTCTTCCAGATTAGAATACCATCTCTTTCACAAGCACAAGTTATAAATTCCCAGCTATCTTCGTAGAAACATTTTTATAGATGACTTAGCTCGGAGAAAAGGTGCTCTAACTCTAGTTTAAGTCTAAAAGAGAAAGATTTTAAGATTTGGATTAGTGACAAAAAGGAAAGAAAAGGACCATAGTAGTATCCCTTTATATTAATTCACTTTAGTTGCAGGAAGCAATAAAGCAGCTGTCTTTAAGAAAACAAAGATCCCAGTCTACCTTTCCTTTTTCCTTTCAAAAGGGAGATGAAAAACCTGTTGGACTGCATAAAATCTTTGAAATCTAATCTTTTTTTTTTCTTTTTTTTTTTGGAGACAAACCTGCCTTATTTTTTTTCAGTATTTATCTTCCGCTTTTTATCACATTTTGTATTTGTATGCTCCTTTCCGCAGCTGAAATCCTCACCTTAGTTTTGTGACAGCATTGACATCTCATAACAAGACAGGCTGAAGCCACCTACAGTAATAGTATTCCTAGTAATTAGTAAGCATTTTGCAGAAGTATAAGTAGTGTGTCTTTCTTGTATGAAAGACATACCTCAAGAGACCAACAACCTCTCTATGCATGCAGTCTGTACTAGCAACAGTATTTACAAGGAAAATAAATTCTCCCAAAGTACACAGAATTAGATTGACAAATGAGAATAGAATTTTCTATAAATGACAGTTATTGTTTTAGGATCCAGGTAGAAAAACAGTAAAATGTGTGCTTAGAGCCAACACAAAGTGAATACAATTTAAAAGGAATTGTTAATTTAAGCACATTTATGTTAACTTTACTGATTTTTGAGCACCTTTAATGAGGTGGTGTGTGCCTTTGAGTGACACAAAACAAAAATGGCATTGTGGGCAACTGGATGAAGAAATAATCAAAGGGGATAATTTTTTTGTGCTGGATGTCCACAAAACCATGCACCTGCTGAGCACTTTTTAACACACTGCATGGAATAAATGACATATATTAAGGTAATCTCTAGTGCATATTGTTAGAAAAGCATCTATATAATGTGGGTTATTGTGTGACTGTGAAAAGATGTTTAAAACTTTTCATAAGTATCAATAACTCCTGGAGTTGTCCATGCAGTAACCACAGAAACCATACCATCCTCTCTTTGCTATAGTTTTCAGGTAACTGTTGGATCATCTCACACTTTTACTGACCAGTTTTGATTAGTCCAATGCTTTTCTCATGTAGATGTTTCCTTGTAATTTAAGCAAGACAAAGAAAGAAAGAGCTTGCTGGCAGTAATTCCTTTGTGCAAAGTGTGGAGTTAAGCAGCCCTCTCAAGTGAAATCATTCCTCTTTGTTGCCTCAATAAATGTTGGTTATGAGGCAATTTTATATCTTACTCATGTATAGTTTTTCCTTTTTAACATATGTAGAATCATAGAATCATTACATTTGGAAAAGATCTCTAAGATTATCTAGTCCAACTATCCCCATACCACAAATGTTGCCAACCAAACTGTTCATCAGTATCACACCTACATGTTTCTTGAACACCTCTAGAGTTGGTGATTCAGCCATTTCCATGTGCAGCCCATTCCAATGCCCGATCACACTTTCAGAGAATAAATTTTTCCTAATATCCAGCCTGAATCTCTCCTGGCACAACTTTAGGCCAGTTCTCTCTCTATCTCTGGGAGAAGAGGCCAACAACTACCTCATCACAATCTCAGAGGGCAGTGAGGTCTCCCTTAAGCCTCATCTTCTCCAGACTAAACAATCCCAGCTCCCTCAGACATTCCTGATAAAACCTGTGCTCCAGACCCCCACCAGCCTCGTTGTCCTTCTCTGAACATGCTACAGGGCCTTGATATCTTTCTTGTTGCATGTGGCCCAAAACTAAACACAGTACCCAAGATGCATCCTTACCAAAGCTGAGGACAGGGGGTTGATCACCTCTCTGCTCCTGCTGGCTACACTATTTCTGATGCAAAACAGGATGCCATTGGCCTTCTCGGCCACCTGGGCACACTGCTGGCTCATGTTCAGCTGAGCGTTGACCAATACCCCCAGATTCTCTTCCTCTGCATAGTCCTCCAGCCATTCTGTCCCAAGCCTGTAGCATTGCATGGGGCCGTTGTGAGCAAAGTGCTGTACTCAGTGCTTTGTCTTGTTGAAATTCATCCCACTGACCTCAGCCCAGTGATCCAGCCATCTCTTGGTTGTATTTAACATGCACATACTGTATGTTCCTTTTTTTTTTATTGAAATTAGGAATCCTTGATTCATAGGTCTCTTCAGTGAAATTGTTTAGTGCTTTTCTACTCAGGTGAAATGATTCTGTGTTATCTTTCAATAAATAAGTGTGTATTCAGCAGTGCAGTGTTTGTTCCCAAAGTGAAGAATGAGGTTCCAACTATTACACAAAGGAAGTAAAATAATTGAATGTGTAGGATATGCGAACTCTAATAATGCATAAGCAAAACTTAAGAAACTTATACAAGCACTAACACAGATTTACAAGACTGCTTTCTAGTAGCAATCAAATACTTTTTCTGAGGGAGGAAATGTTGTATTTTATCGTGTCTAGAAATCATTGTGTAATATATGATTGTTATAATTGTCAGTGTATTATTCTCAAGATGCATTGTACAGCTTAAGCACCATCACAATGTAAACCTAAACATACTTTGTCAGAAAAGAAAACGAGGCAAATTTGTTTGTTATTTTATGTTGTGTTTTTATTAAAATACAGTTAGCTTAGGTCAAATGCTATTCAACAAATGCAAGCCAGTGATGTTGCTGTTTTGTCATATAATTTATTCTCATTCTTTTAGTATTTAGGTACCATGAGCAGAATACATTATTTGAAAATACTAACAATTACTACTTGAATAATGTAGTTGATGAATATTTTATTCTTGTGTTAAGACAAGCTCCGTATGAGGGATCTAATACTTTTGCACAGCCTTTTTGTGCTGAACATTTTTAAATTTTTTTTTATAGGTACAGATTTTTTTTTTTTTTTAGCTTTGCAGTATAGAGGGATGAAAAATACTTTGTGATGCAATGTGAATCTTATAGAAAAATAAGTGATTTTATGGCTAGGCTTTTAATTACTTCCTCTGTTTTGGTGTAGTAGGTAGTGATCAAAAACAAAGTACAGAATGACTAACATCAAATAGGTGAGTTTTAAATAAAACAGATAAATGAAGAAGAATCTTGAACAGTTCAACCCATTTGAAAATTAGATGAACTGATGAGAGCAGAACTAAGAATTCAAAAAACCTGAAAATGTCAAATATACTTAAGTTTCAGGACTTCCTCCTCCATTAAAACATATAAAGTTCTCTATGACTTGATTGCAGCCACAGCTTCATCCATGAAGTCAAAATATTCCTTATGAAACTAGGTCTTCATGCCTCTTCCCAAACTCCCGTAGAAGTCTGGTGATTCATATGTAGTCAGTACAGAAGTATTTTCCACATCTGAAAATGAATGCATTAACTTAGAAATGATAAAAGATATTTGTGAATTCTACTCCTATGACTTCATCAAGAAATGCATCTTTTTCTCCGTGTATTAACATATTAATTTTTTCTCACAGCACTTCTATATATATATTACTGCCCTGGTATTTACTGATAGATTCTTTATCAGGTATCTTTCTTGAGAGTGCAATGACTGTTGCCTTAAAATGTTCACTAAATGCAGACCTTCATCAAGGTGAGGCTGTCTTCTGTTTAGATAAAATGATTGTAAGTGTTTGCTTTTGAGATTTTCATATTCTCTGTATCAGTTGCTCTGCAAGTACATAATTAACCTGTCAGCCCACCTTGCAGTAATAAGTGTGATAGATGGGAAATATATTAGGAGAAAACCTGTGTGTGATATGCTTTTAAGCCCTACTTTATCCTTCAACTATCTATTCTAATTAGCACTGAGGTAGCCAAAGACCTTAATAAATTAATATGTAACTGTTATCAATATCTATTATTTTCTTTTTCTGAACTACTCTTCAGATGAAATGTAAAAGACATGAGCTGTGTATTTTGGAAAGGAAAACTTGAAATAAAATGTGCATACACTTCAAAACAAAATAAATTAAAAAACAAACAAACAAACTTGTTAATGAGTCATATGAAAAATATGCACAAAATCTAACTCTGAAATTAGACACTGTAATAATTACTGGAGGGCAAAACAGCTATTTGGTGGAATTGATGGGAAGTGATATAAGAGTTTGTTTGCTACTTTTCAGTGCATATTGATTGCTAAGTGGACATGTTCATTTTATCTGAGAACTTCCCCACTAGAAAATATTTTAGAGGGCTCATGTTGGAGAATTTCTTTCACTACTTATAAGAAATGGTCATTTACAGAAAACTGGGGATGGAAGTACCCGTGTCCTCTGGATCTTAGCAACTTCCTCTCCTAAATAAAACCTATTCAGATGCTGGAAAACTTGTCTTATGATGTGAATGTTAAAGAGCTTAATTCATTGAATAAGAAGATTTAGAGGTATCCTGATCACTGTCAAAAGTAATACAAAGAGGAAATAATTGATAGGGGGTGTCTTTCAATCTTGTAGACAAAGACCTAACAAGACTGACTGGCTGGACATTGAAGAATTACAAACTCAACCACAAAATAACAAAGTGCATTTTCCTAGCAGTAATAAAACATTGGAATAGCTAAGTAAGGCTTGGAGTCCCTAAAAGATTAGATGCCCTTCTAAAAAGGAGTGCTCACATCTGATTTCTTGGGAAATATGCATACATAAATATATGTGGCCTGTTAGTATAGAAAATCAAACTAAAAATCAGAAACTGTGTGAGAGATCTATGTATGCTATAGTATGCAATGTCTTCTAGTGATAACAGATATAGTAGACAGAAATTATGAGAAGGGTCAATTCATACTGGCTGAGAGCCATACTAGGGTGATTACACTACCAGAGACATAGTTAAGATAAATATAGACAGTGCTACACTGCACATTACAACCATATGGATTTCTACATTATTAAAAGTCTTTGGAATCTTTTCTGGTGAATGTGAAGAATGTGTCTTCCACTCTGGGATGTGCTGATGGCACCATCAGCTTTACTTTCAGCAAGCCGTGCAGTATGACTTGCAGAGCTGTTATTGAAATTCTGGCCCTTTCACATGAAGTGTTTTTCAATCTTCTGGGATGTTGCACACAGTCACACTTGAATGCAGCAGATGGAATGACTACTCTTTAATAGTTCTTTCAATCCAGATAAGTCCACTCTCCATTTTCCCATCTTTGTTTCTAAAATACCTTATTTAGGATTTTACTTTAATTTAGATGAAATTAAATACTCCTTTTCAAGAGAGATATTTAGGTTTTAGGTATTTCTGACCTTTTTTTTCCCACCTAAACAAAATAAACATCTCAAGAGCTTTCTAGAGAATATATGCTGCATTTTGTAACACTGGTGCTAGATAGAAGTTATGTTTAAATGAGAATTTTACCATGCATTATAGAAATGTGATATCTCATTTTCTTTAAAATTGTGCTGGATAAGTAAGAAATTCCTAAAACTTTAACCTTCATCTGTGTAACAGTAATTGCTATCTCTTTGCTCTTCCTCTTTTTTGAGACCAAGATACTGAAGTATCTGAATCACTGGAGTTGGAAGGGACCTTTAAGGTCGCCAATCCAAGTCCCTTGCAATAAACAGGGACACCTACAGCTAGATCAGTGTGCTCAAGGCCCTGTCCAATCTGACCTTGAGTGTTTCCAAGGACATGGCATCCAATGCATCTCTGGGTAAATTTTGCCAGTGCTTCACTACCTTTACTGTAAAAATATATATATATTCTTAAATTCAGTCTCTAAATCTCCTTTCTTTTATTTTGAAACCATTTCCCCCTGCTCTGTCACCACAAACCCTGCTAAAGAGTCTGTCCCCTTCTTTCTGGTAGCTCCCCTTTAGATAATGAAAGGCCACAATCAGGTCACATTGGAGCCTTCTCTTCTCCAGGCTGAACAACTCCAGCTCTCTCAGCCTGTCCTCATAGGAGAGGTGTTCCATCCCATGTATCATTTTTGTGGCCCTTCTCTTTGACATGTTCCAAAAGGTCCTTGTCTCTCCTGTACCGTACTGAGGACTCCACATCTGGATGCAGTACTCCAGATGAGGCTTCACCGGCTCAGAGGAGAGGGGCAGGATCTCACCCTGCTGGCCACTGATGTTGTCACACCATCATAGAAGGCCAGTAGGTTGGTCAAGCAGGATTTGCCCTTAGTGAAGCCATGCTAGTTGTCCATTATCACTTCTCTTCCTCTTCCATGTGACTTTGCACAGCTTTCAGTAGGATCTGCTCCCTGATATTCCCCAGCACACAGGTGATGCTGACAGGTTGTTAGCTCCCCTGGTCAACCTTTGTGACAACATCAGCCAAATTCCTCAGGACTCTGGGTTGCATCTTATCAGGACACATAGGCTTATGGATGTTCTGGTTCTTCTTATGGTTGTGAACTCGATCTTCACGTACACCAAGAGGACCATTGCTTTCCTAGTTCCCACTTTCTGGTCTATCCTCTTGAGGGCTGTGAGAAGAACAGTTGCCAGTGAAGACTGAGGCAAAATGTTGTTGATCATCTCAGCCTTCTCCTTGTATGTTGTAACTACAACATACAAGTCTGGCTGTATTGCTCACTAGCGGTGGTACGCCTTCTTGGACTTTCCTTTTCCACTTGATGTATCTGCAGAAGCCTTTCTTCTTGTTCTTTGCGCTCCTTGCCAAGTCCAGTTTCAGTTGGGATCTTGATCTTCCTGACCACATCTATACACAGCCTAGCAGCACCTCCATACTTCTCTCAGGGTCCCTGTCCCTGCTTTGACTGCCTGTGCTGTCTAGCCCTTAACGATTGTTTTTAAAATGACCTTTCTAAATCTCAGCTGTAGTATTATTACAGCACAAGAAAAAGTGTCTAAAATAGGCTGAAATTGAACGGCTGTTGGATTGAGACTATTCTGAAACTATGTTCCCTTGAACATGCGATAAAAGAGAAATTTTGTATTGGAGTGATCCATTGTTTAATATATTTCTACAACAATAGATCTTTTTGAATTCTGGGAGCTGTGAGGACTATTTGCTGTCAACCTGAACCTATATCTCAGTCATCTTGTCAAGTGTTCAACTAAAGAACACTAAAAGAACTATGAACAAGAGATGAGTAGATCATGTACATACATCACGATTAAAAATATTTGAATTACAGGAGATATAAATTTGGAATATTCTGATCACATCTACAAGACAGAGAAGGAAGAAAATAATGGATTACATTTAGCCATTGCTATTGTTGAAACTGGCATTTGAAACTGCATGAGAAGCAGTCAGGAGTTTGTCTTTTCCATACATGACAAGCTACAGTAAAACAACTCACATGCTTCCCTATGACACCTAATATTTTACGTATAATGTTTGTCCTCCAAGGTGATTTTAGTTTTCCTTTTTATTAATTCTTATTAGTATTAAAGAGAGAATCATAAAACACTTTTTTTTTTTTTCCTGGAATGTATAAATGCTATAGCTAATAATTTCCCAACAATTATCATAAAACAGCAGTGACATTTTCAGCTCTTCAAAATTATGCAAATTATTGAGTGGGTAAGTACAGCAGCTCTTTTCTCTATTAGAGCACTGCTGTTTAAAGTGGTATTGCATGTCAAAGAGGGCAAGGTGTGAGTAGTTTGATTAGAATAATTCACCCTCCACCATCGTCTCTCTCTCTTTCATACAACTACATGGAAAAGACACCCACTGTCCTTTATTAGATCACATTTGCATTTATAAATTCACGAAGATGGGCTAAAAAAAGCCTGTTATGTCTTACAAAGCCCAGAGGAAAGTAAGCAATGCAGATCTACACTGTTTTTTATTCTGCAGCCCCATCATTCAGTGCACAAGTAGTTGTCTCCCCATGGCCTTTTATGTTACGAGAAAAAATGGAGACGAAAATTTTCAACATTAAATCTAGACTGCATTTTGAATCCAGAAGGTCATTTTTCTCTTCATAAGCCACACTCTTTCTTTAGGTTGTCTATGTTTTGTGGTCTTCGGACAATTCAGCTGGGTGATAGTAGAGGTTAGAGACAAAACCAAAAAGAGCAGACCACAGTCTCTTCCATTCAGATTGGCTCTACTAGCACAAGGGATGAAAGCGATGTCATCAGGAAGACATGTCTGAAGGGGAAAAGCCCTTGCTCATCAGTGGCACTCTTCAGTTCTGGCAGATCCTCTTCCTGGTTCTGGAGTCTGCTCCACATGAAAATATCTGAGGATACCTCACTAATACACATTATGTATCACAGATATGCTTTTAAATTGTATACTGTTAGAGATGTCATTTCTGTTGTGATCTGTTTATAGGATTCAGTACTATGGGTTCTGTCAAAAGACATTTCAAATGACTATAGAAGTCTACATAGAATTAACAATATGAAAAAAAAAGGGGGGGGGGGGGGAACAAGAAAGCCAGTTTTTCATTCTTTGAAAGCTAACTACTGGTTGCTTTGCCTGTCCTTCTAAGCCAGTTAAGTGGAAACTGCTCCTTTGTACAAAATATATGTGAAAGCTGTTAACGCTGCCCAGTGCATATTCTTTCTCTTCCTCTCCCTCTTTCAGTATCTCATTGAGATATTTAATTCTAATAGCTAAAAGGTCTAATTTCCATTCTAACATTTGGACAGATAGATTTTTTTAGAGGATTTTTTTTTTCAGTAGAAGAAATAAAGCCAACTCTACTCTTATCTTTTATTTTCAATTTAGCTTCATAAATTAAATCTCTACTACATAATTGAACCAAAATTATCTACAACTTTTCAGTCCTTTTCATTCTGTATAACCATACTGTGAATAGAAATCCAAGGCAATGATCAAGTACAAGACACCTATTATCATTGAATAGAACATTATACTACACTGAAGAATTTTCCTTCATTTTAGCTGCTTTTCCAAATGTTTTCATGACCACAATAGATTTCTTTAAGAAAAATGCAGGTTTTTTTCCTTTCAAACAACAGTGCAGTATTCATTGCAAGTTCACACAAGTAAAAAACAGGCTACAGAATAAAAGATTTTCATGCACATAAAAATGTACTAATTTGTCCAAGAAAGGTGAATATAAACAGAACATTTATTTGTACAATTTACAGGAACATGCAGTACATTTGAAGAATTTTTGAGTGTACTTTTTGTTCATTTTTCTTTATTCAATTTTGAAAAACATATTTTGTAAGACCAGCTCTAACTAAAACATTAATAAACTATATTCTGACAGCAAAATATGCCTTATTTGTATGTTCTTTTACATGCTTCATGCTATCATAAGTGTCTTTTGACTGTTGATCTCTGTCTTTACAGTCATTTCCTGTCCCCAGCCACCACCCATTGTCTCTCAACCATTTTGACTCAAATAAAAGCATTTCCCACAGGGGTGGTGGAGCCACTGTCCCTGGAGGTGTTCAAGAAATGTTTAGATATTGTACTAAGGGATGTGGTTCGGTGGGGAAATACTGGTGACAGATGGATGGTTGGACTGGATGATCTTAGAGGTCTTTTCCAAACTTGATGATTCTATGATTCTCTGATTCTCTGATCTAAACCCCACAAAAATCATGAAGGCAAGCCCACAGTTATGAATGAAATAGTGACACCAAACTTTGCAATCCATAGTGTTAAATTCTTGGACATTTCTTGGTTCATTTTTTTTCCTGGGCCAAGTTAGCATTCACCTGAATGATACTCAGAGGTGTTATAAGGTCAGAACTGGGAAAGGTTAGGCAGTTAAGACAGTCTCCCACTTTTGGAATGTGTTAAACAAGATGTAAGTGGCTAGGTGATCCAGCTGGCCTTAAAGCCAAAAAAGCATTATTGTCACTATTCAATATATTGGTAGAGATGCTATCTCAGACTCCTGCCTATTTCCAGAAACAAAACCAAAAAAAAAAAAAAAAAAAGAATTTGTACAGGCTCTTATTTTCTCTACACAACGCCAATGATGATGACGCTTGTGTTATATGTGAAATTGGCAGGATGTAAACAAACATGAAAACAACAGAAGGTATTGTCCAGGCTCCGTCACTTGAACAGCTGGTTCAAAACAAAAATTACACTGTGAATAAAGCACTTTTGAAACTAGTTGTATAGCAGCTTGTATACCCCATGCAGATAGCCCTCTGAGCCCCATGCAGACGTAACTGTCATGTTTTGAACAATGAAAACAAAGTGCTTTTTTTCCTTCCATTTCATGTCCATCCCAGGGGTAAGTACTCTATTTTGCAGTAGAGATATGAGATGCCTGTGCTTTAACAAGACGTTGGTGCCATGTCTGCCTGTGTCCATTAGTAGTACTGGAAGCAAAGTTATGGCAGCCCTCTGTGTTGGCAATACAAAAGAAAACCAAGAAATACTGTCACTAATACTAAACCAAGATATAGACCTCTTAATACAGCTACAAGGCCCTTTAGTGGTTGGACGACAAGTGAGAGAGACCTGAAAATTTATCCATCAGAAAACATGGGGTAACAAGATATTCAAGAATAGGGCAGTACATTAATCTCACAGAGTAAAAGAAGAGTAGTTACCTAACTCAAGGGGATGAAGGGGGAGAAAGACTTTCATGGTCGTGCTGGTCTTCCTGAACTGATCCTGTGTGGGCTTTCCCACAGGCTGTAGTTCTCCAAGCACTGCTCCAGTGGGGGTCTGTACCACAGGGCCCATCCTTCAGGAACTGCTCTAGCATGGGTCCCCACAGTTCCTCTACACTTCTGGCCCCCATGGTCTCCTCTCCATGGACTGCAGCTCCAGCCACTCCTTCAGCACCTTTCCATGGGCTGTGGCCTCTTTCAGACACATCTGCTCCTGCATCATGGGCTCCTCCATGGCTACACATGGAGATCTGCTCAATGTGGTACCCATGGGCTGCTGGGGGACTGTCTGCTCCACCATGCACCTCTCCTGGGCTGCAGGGAACTTCTGTTCTATACCTGGAGCACCTCCTGCACTCCTTCAGCACAGACCTTGGTGGCTGCAGGGCTATTTCTCTCACATTCTCTCATTCCTCTCTCCCAGCTGCTGTTGTGTGGCAGGTTTTTCCCTTTCCAAAATCTGCTCTCAGCAAAGAGTCGCTTGTAATTTACTCCTCTTGGAGAAGAAATTTATCATTAAAGCATTCTGGGAACATCTTGGATTGCTTTTCTTCTGCTGTACTATCCCTCCAACAGATATCAGGGTGGTTGGAATCATGCAAAGACTACTGCCTGTTAACACAAGGTTTCTCTTACTTGTCTATGGAGGGCCTCATTCACTTGCTTTTCCTGGTCAGGTGGCCCAGTGTTTCTTCATCCATCCCCAGACACAACTCCATGCATTCTAACGTCTCTCACATACAGAGAAACTCACCCTCCTTGTCCTCCCAGTTCTTCTGGAAAAGAAGAAAACCATGGTATCCCTTTCACTGCAGCATGTCAGTCACAGGAGCTGTTCCATGGAACTGCTAACAACATTTTGGTTTTAAGGGAACATTAAGCACCGTGAAAAGAAAATCTGTACTTAATTTAAGCAGACTGGATGAGACTGTAGCTTTCTTTACTGACTTTAATGGGAATGTAGATTTCCAGTGACTTGTTGAAGATGAAGAATCACCTCATCTAGGTGCCTAGGTTACATACACACCAAGGATCTCTGCTCATTGTAAACTGTATGGTATAATTCAATTTCTTTGGAACTGTGTTCCTTTGAACTAGTTCAGCTCCTAACCCCTCCAATATTACAATTGCAGCTTGAAAGCTAACCCTCCCTCTTTGCTCCCAAAGGAACAGAGGAAACAAACAAACAAAAAAAGTACTTCAGCAGGTCACTTTTTCACTAAATTCCTTTAGTCTGTTTTAGTTTCTGTCTGTCAGAAGCACATAAACTTCATGTACCAAAAGAGTAAAGCTAGGAACTCCCTCCAGCTTTATTCTGTAATGCTTTTAAAAGCTTGGTTCTACCCCGAATATGCTTGAATTCAGTATGCTTATGTCTGGGACATTAAATTAATATTTTTTAAAATCAACTTCTCCCAAACTCAGTGCCTAGTGATGGAAATCTGAAAGGTTTGGGGAAAAAAAAATAATCTAGAATTGCATTAAACAATTTTACTCATTTACTCGAAGTCCAAGATCTGTTTTGGAAACTTTTCCTCTGTTTTTAGTCCTTTAAGCATCGGCACAGTAAAATGTTGGCTTTAAAAGACAGTATTACTTTGATAGCATTGACACAGAACATCAGGTTCTGATGGTTTTTACTGAGCTTTTCTCTTTCAAATGACAATCTGAATAAAACTGCAGCCATGTTCAGGCATGTCATAATAGGTCAGACTTTCTTCACAGCTTTGCAAGCAGCTACAAAATCATATGCAGTCATTTGCTTCTGTAATATTGGTTATGAAATCTTTGACGTGCCTACTGCAATGGCAATAATGGTAACATGAAGCGTAAAGCCAAGGTAGAGAGAGTTTTTCTTCCTAACAATGGAACAGAAAATAATAATCATATTCATGTTGGCAATGTGCCCTTAGAACACTGTGGGCTTCATTGGAGATTCTCCTGAATTGCTTCAGATAGATTAAACTCAAGTCTCTAAATGTTATATTTACTTAATATCACTCATCTAACAATCTTCAAGTACTTTAGAAACATCAGTTAAGCTTCAGAATCTTTTCTCTCATTGTTTCTCAAGTGGAAAATAAAAGATAGTTTCCAAAGTGGAAAATAAAATTATAAAATTATGAGTATTTAAATCAACACTCAAAAAGGCTCCCCAAATTTGTTCAAGATCACACAGCAAATCATCATCAGGGGAAAACATAAAACTGAATGTCCCAGCTGATCTCCTGTGCTAGACAATGTTTCCTATTTGGAATAATAGCTTTAAACTCTTACATGTTATTACTTTTATCTTAAACCCCTTTTAACTCTGTCTAGCTGCTGCATTCTCATTGGAGACATTTAGCCTAAGTGCCTGTTCTAGTTACTCAGTCCATTAAAACAGAAATCAGACTACATTACCCAGAACTCATTTAAGCCTCCCATAGCCTTTCTCGGCCAGAATGGTAGACTGCCAATGTTCTCTCTGCAGAGCTCACTAATAAAATCAGCTGGGAGTTTGACGTTAAAATGTAAGAATACATATTTTTATACAAACCCAACAGTCGATATCAGGATTATCAGGTAATTTAGCAAGCACTTGCTTATGCATATTGAGTTAGATAGTTCATTACCCAGGGCTAATTCCTGAGATGCTGTTAGCAAGCTGCTTAAGTTATTTCTCTGCCTGAACAGTCCTCTTCTATAAAGACTTTCTTTTCTTTGGTGTAGAATGTTCCTGCTATTTGAATTAATTTGGTAGTGGGAATACAGGATTGCTTTGTGTGTACACCATTCCTGGTTATATAAAGGAAGCATAAATAAATAATTTTAAAAATCACAGTACAGTCCCAGTGCAAGTTTTTCTAAGGTCCCAGGGAATCACAGTACTTTATGTCATTGGCACTACCAAGGGGAGTTTGGAGCTGGGAGGTGAAGCAGGTGCTGTCGGAAGAAGTGAGGTTGAAGAAGTTGTATAGATTGCTCCTCAACACAAAAATCACAACCCTGTCTTCGTTATGGTGGCTGAGGAATCAGGAAAAATTATTTGCCCCCCACTTCTGCTTTACCTGCTTTTCCAGCTTGCCTCCCGCTTCTGCTTTACCAGCTGCCATAGCATGAATGTGACTTAATGGGCTCTTTGTCCCGAGAGAAGCAAAAATCAGTTTGCTCTACACTGCCTTGAACTGGCTCAAAGCACACACCTTAGCTTTGTAAATTCAACAGACATTCAAAGAACATGCATGTGTTTTTGGCATGGCTTTTTCACAACTCTACATATATTTGAATACCCTGAACACTTATGTATATAATGTGTGTTTTTGCAAGACCTGATTTCTGTAAGAATAAACACAATCAAATTCAAACAACATTTGCTTGCCTATTACTGGCAGATTTGTACCATTTATGGTCAGCCCATTATCACACATCACTACAAATTGAATTTGTTACAGAAAATGTTAAGAAGGAAGGATCTTTGGCTTCAATTTATCCAGAACAAATGGGTAAATGGAAAAAATCAAATCGGAATTTGTAGTTACAAGGCAATTTGGCCAAATGTTACACTATACTATGCTGTCTGTGGAGCAGAATTATCTCAGTGCATTGAGACTATATAATTTGTTGATAGCATTCTGGAACCTTCAGAATATTTCTGAATTTTTGTTTAAGTCCTTTCTTTTTGAACAGATAGGGATATGCAAAGACAAAAACACATTGCACACACAGTCAAGTTAATCTGTATTTTCAAACATATAGGGATTAAAATTACCAAGTGTAAAATGTGGCCTTTGCATTAAAATACTTGCAGATGAGAAATGTGTAGGTTTACCATTTCTATATATGTAAGATATACACTTGCAGATCCCTCAGCCTTTCCAAGTTTGAGAGACACTCGAGGCCTTTCACCATTTTCATGTTCTTTTGTTGGACTCCAGTAATTTCACATCTCTGCATATCAGTTAGAGAAGGAGAAATTCAAAGGGCAAAAACATTTTGGATACCTGTGAAGGGGATGTGGCCCACTTCATAACTGACATTGGTCTTCAGAACTGTTGTATGGCATTCATCCCTTCCAACTTTGTGTATGAGGATCCTGATTAAACTAAAAAAAAAAAACCCTAAATTCATGTCCATGTGGAACAATCTAAATGTATGCTTGGAGATGAAATTCCATATATTAAACAGTTGTCTACAGAGATCCTCCTGGAAAGCCCAGCTGATATGACCTGGTTTCCTCTAACTCCTTCGTCATAACTGGCAGTCTAGTATGGATGTCTTGAATTGCTGAGGTTTACATTACATGCTGTATCTGTGTGGCCATCTGAAGGAAACCTTTACCCTCTGCTAGTGACAAAGGGTCTGCTGTGTGCCTATAAACTGTGTAAGGTTGATTTAATCTCAGATTGAATCCGAACACCACATAATCAACAATGACAACATCTACATTCAGTCTTTTTCATTTGAGTTATTTCATGGTTTTTTTCTTTTATATACACTGGAGAAAATTAATATAGTCTAGTACTTAATTTGTCTGATATTTCATATGAATTAACTGCTTCCATCCATTATCTTTAAAAGGAAATTTTTATCTTTGGTCAAAGATATTCTTTATTTCAGCACCTGCAATATTTTAGTATGAACGTAGGCATCCACTTTGCAAAACCATAACTGACTGACTTCGTTCTAAGATTTACTCATTGTCAGTAAGGCTTGTAGAAGCACAGCACTTACTTCTCAGTTCTGCAGTAAAATGAACTTCTGTGTAACTCTTTCTTAAACCTTTCCAGCTCTGTCTGCCTTCCACTTCTCTTATCCATTTCCAATCTTTCATCATGTATTTTTGTATTTGTCTTTTTTTCTTCTTACTGGGGTGCCATTTTAGCTGAGCTAAACAGGAATGTTTGTCACAGACCTACCTGAACTTCATCTGATCTAATGCACAAAGCTATGGATGTGATATAAATTCTTACTTCTTAGAAATGCTGGATTTAGTATTTTTATTTGTTCCTTATCGTATTACCTAAACTTTCTCAACTTGACATAATGAGATGTAAGAAGGGATCCATGTAAGTCAAATTTCCAGAAGAGCAGAACTCACAGCTTTCTCCTCATTAGTAGCCCCTGGTACTCAGCAGATTCAGGTTCCAAGTTTCTGAACGTTACTTGTCTTGCCAGTCCAGGAAGAGAAGAGGGATATGAGTACATTCAGCTTTCCAAAAAAAAGTATGAAATAGACTTCAGTGGAGTACACATCCAAGTGGACACAGCTTTTAGGTTAGGCGGAGGCAGAATCATACTGGACATCAGAATGCATTGTCAAAATGTGTCATCCGTTAACAACTAAAGGGGAGTGTGTTAGGGCTGTGGATATGTGTAGATATAAAAGGTGATAAAGACGAGTGTGAAGGTTGTCTTTACTTGATTTCCAGTGATAGCACTGGTGGAAAAGGTATTTTAGCAGCCTTCATCGTTTTTTCACAAGTTCTGGTTTGATACAGTGAGTGTTACATGACACACTCCATTCTCAATCTCTATCATCTGAGAATGTGTTACTCTCTTCTACGCAGAAGTTACCACACAAATACATAGAATTTATGCCATCTTTTTTTTTTTTTCACATTATTATAACATTACTGCATATAAGATTGAAAAACTGGATGTACTCAGAGATATGCAGGAAGTCAAAGTCTTTGCGACATTGATACCTTTGCTCAGGCACTGAAAAAAAAAAAAAAAAAAGTGTAAATAAATGTGAACTTATCAGGTTCAAAAATATAATCCTAAAGACTCACGTCCTTCTTGACCTCTGAAAGTACCTGAAATTTTGTTGAGCGAGGTTTGCTTTTGCACATTCATGGCAGTCTTGACAGAATGGTGAAACTCATCAATTAACTGACATGCATGTCCAGCCAAGTAGATCCTCTCCCACTTTAATATCCTAATGTTCTAAAATGTAGGATTGGATTCATCTCACAAAATCTGGACATATAGAATGTAACTATCTTCTTATTCACTCTAACTAACTCCCTCAACCTTCAGTGAAGACAAGCGTCTCTGCAAGCTGGGGGTATCTCATCCAAAGATATGCCTTATGAATCACCTTGTAACAGTGTCTATCCTCCATGGACCAGAGGGAGCAATTAGAGGGATGAGTTTAAGAAACAGCCCTATGCAACATTATGTTTGGCACACTACTTCACAAGGTAGGCTAATCTGTTCGAGATTCTATCCTTTACCCTCTACTCCTTTTACATTCACAAGAAGAACTGGCATCTTTTTCAAAGGTGTATTCTTTAAATCCACATTGCTGATTAACCTGAAATCTTACGAAGGCTTATCCTTGGACTTTGACAATGAAGTTCTGATTGTTTGCATGAGATAACTCCTACCAATCTGTACAGATTGGTCTAATGATAAGAACATTTGGCAAGGTGTTCAGAAGCCATAACAACCATATAATTCTGCAGTGGGCTTTTTCCCAGTATCTTTACCTCCTAGTGTCAAAACACAAATGATAAAATTTCCTGCTGGTCTGGGGTGACAACATTCTCCAAGCCTCCTCTTGAAGCTCTTCCACTGTAAGGAGAACAAATCTTTTTTTTTTTTCCTTTTTCTTTACAGTCTAATGAGTCTTTATTGGATATGTCAGTTGGGGTTTCTAGTTGCTGACCAATTTTAAATGGCTTCTGCTCTAGCAGGTAGTTGGTCTTCCTGTTTGACTCCTGCACTTTCCACAAAGGAAAATAAATAATGCCTAGCTCATGCTTCATTCTCAGAGGCAGGCAGCTCAAAGTTAAATTTGCAACAGCAAGATTTACAGTACTGTGACTGATCTTTTTGGACTTATCCCTGCTTAAAATAAAGTCCATTTACAAATTACTAATGTGGAGTCAAGCTTTCAAACAGTCTTCAAATGTTGAAATACATCATCAGGAGGATGAAGAAGGTCTAGATCAGGCCCAGTGTAACTCCCTGGTTTGGGAAAAAAATACACAAAAAAAAACCTTTTAAAAAAATATATTGATTTGAATGAACACTAATTATAATTGAGGAAAGATAAGCTGTGGATTCAACAGAGGGGAAAAAGGCTAATGCTTTTAAAATGTAGCCTGATTAATGAGGCTGTCATAAAACTTATTTATAGGCATGCTGTACAAAGTATCATAATCTCTGGGCAGATTTACAGCAAATTAAAGCCATCACAGTTTAGAAATCATGAAGCTGATTTGACTCAAAAGAAAATTCCATAACAAGCCAATCAAGATTATAGCTGAGGCAGAAAAGTTTTAAAAAGCAAGTGTTCTCAAACTTTTTCAGTGTGGCAGTCATATTTCAATCCCTTGACTCCCCATTTCTCCTCATTGATGGTCAACATACAGAAAAAATAACAGCTATACATCAGTCTTGAGTAAGAGCAGCAACTACCTACTTTGAATAGTAGCATTCAGAAGCTATTTAATGCAATTTTAGCTGTCTTTAATGTAAGGAAGCTCAAAATGTAGAGGAACTTGTGCTTTGCTAGGCAGTTCTCTGTGGATCTTCAGCAAGCACACCACGAATCACTAATGCTGCAGGGTCCATAGTTGGGAGCTATTGACTTGAAGAAAGCCTGTGTAAGTAAACAGATTGACCTTGTATTATGTGGTGAAGGTCACTAAACATAAGAAACAAAGTTTCCCCTACAGAAATGTGCACAGAGCGTTTGTTATCCTGAAAGGTAGGAATAAACAAACAAACAAACAAACAAATAAATAAATATTAAACAAATAAAGAAAAAGAAGAGATATTTGGGGTGCTATATTTAGAATAAAGGAATAATGTTGACAGAAAAGACCCAAGTATTTATGGGAAAGAAACAGATTGTCTGGGAAATGACAAAAGGAGGATTCCTCTGGAGACTTCTTGAAAGACTGACAAACCTTGTGAATGCAAACAGTCTTTAAATCCTGATTCGTAGGGACCTGAAATGCTGTCCAAACTAAGACAAATGGAGTGGGGGAGATATGAGCTTTTTGTCCTGTATCAGTGAGGACAGTAATCAAACATTGGGAAAGCATGCTTATGCTGTAGAGTAGTCCGGTAGGAAAGTTTGTGAAGCTGAGTGTCAGGAGATGATTCTAGGCCCAAAATGTTAGAAGAAAAACACCAATTATTACAACTACTCCGAATTTAATATAAAGTTTAAAGAAGAAAATGCTTAGAAATGGTTGATTTCCCAGTGTACCATAATTTCTTTGGATATCAATATAACATTTGATGATACTATACATTGTTTGCCTCTCATTTCTCTCATGGATCTATAGATGTTAACTTGCAGGGAGCCCCACTGGCACAAGAACATAATAACATACAGGATTTTGGCTATACTGAACACTGGATAATTTTGTTGACTTCTAATATCCTTCAGCCTAGAAGTGCTCTATTTTCACGCTCTGCTATAATTAGTTGCAAAGGATATTTGAGTGAGTTGTGAGGCAAGGCTAGAAGGTTATTGTTAAATGAAATCAATTTCACTTCCTTTTTTTTTTTCTTGCTCTAGCATTTTCTTTTAGATCAATAGTGAAGAAATAGACTATCAGACACCCATTTACCAACAGTGACGTGTTTGGTAGTTTCAGCAATACATTCAGAAATGATGAAGGGATTCAGCTGATGCCAGTCGTTGGTTGAATAGTTCTCTACATCTGTCAGGCTGTGTCTCCTCCTAAATTATATATTCCAAGCATGGCGAACTTCTTCAACCTGAAGGAAGACACTGCTGACCTGTATAAACTTCTCATGGTTGAAATGAATCTTGAGCACAGGCAGCACATCCCACCAGCTCTGCTTAGACTCCCAGATCTGAGCAGCCTCATACATTACTGATACTCCATAGTTTGCAAGATCAAAATAAAATGGATGTATCACCAGAAAACCTGGTCTCGTTTTATAGTACTTAAATTCTAAAACAATGGTCCTAAGGTGCCAGTATGCACCCCATGCTCTTAAGTGAGATGGATGGAAGAAACATTCCAGCACAAGGAGAGTAGTGGAGTCTAGCTTTAAGAACAATGTTAGAGAATTGAAACTTGCTCAGGAATGCCACAGAAGCAACATCTACTAAAACAAAAAGGGCTTCCCCCCTCCTCTTATTCCCCTGTAATACTTAATGCACGACTGTTGCATTATTCATATTCCATATTCTGATACATTCATATTTTTGTGATCATTTCCTTGATAAAACTTGTTGAATACGGAAGGATCTAGCTTGAGGTGGATTTGTGAGTGCATGAACACCCACCTAAAAACAATGAAGAAAAACAGGATGCATCATAAACTTGAAAAAATAATACACCTTTAATGACTGCTTAAGTCCTAACTAGAAAGATAGCTGCTGAATGTGTATCAGTGATTAGCCTCTTGACCTTTCTTCAACTTGAAGTCATCAGCTATTGTTCACTACTGATAATAATAATAACCTTTATTTTATGAGGTGAGTGACAGACAATCCTTAGAGGCCCCAGTCTTTCACAAGAATTAAATTCTTGAAAAATAAATTATATTTAGTAGGCTCAATACAGTGAAATTAATTCAGAACTTTTACATCAAATACTAAAAGCATTAAACACAGTCTATGTAAGAAAAAAATAGAGCAAAAAGACTTTTAAAGGAAAAAGCTGAATAAAATGTTGTGCAGAGCAGCAGAGTAATGAGAATTATTTTCCCTTTACCTTATATTTTTCTCTGAGAAGGTAGAAAGTTTCTGAAAGTTTTCTTTTTTCTTTGCTGTATTTTGAAAGGAGAAGAGGAAGGAAATCAGAAACTGTATGAAAAGTCACAGTGAATATCCTATCTTTAACAATGGCCAGTCCAGAATCCTTGGGTATGAGCGCTATTATATTTCATTTAAGAGGAGGGGATTTCTTCCTAATCACAGCCAGCAATCATCTCATGACCCGAAGCTGCAGTGGCTGCCCCTTTCACATTTTCATTCTTCCTAGTGTAATTGCATATGTTACTCTAGACCATACTTGAATGGAAGTCCCTTTAAGGAAAACCCCAGGTGGTGGAGTTGATAATACTGTAGGTGGCTCTCATTCCTATGTCATTATTGAACCAATCACACAATACAGTGCTAGGGGTCAGAATGCAAGTAGCAGTGCACTGTTCTGAATGCAGTGTAAAGCCAAAACCTTGAATAACTGTGGCCATTAGAGAGATTTTTTTGCAAGAGTGAAGGAGCTTGCTCCAGCAAGACCTAACCTGAGGTATTGTACTTTCCTCCCTGCTAGTTAAGTCACTCCCTTAGCCCATACAAATAGTGTATAGGAGGTCTATGCATACTAAAATAGCATTCCTCTTCCCCAGTGGTAGTAGCTGCAATTCACCAGTGGGGTTTTTATTTTGACAGAACAATAAAGTTTAATCTGTTAAACCATTATGATCATTGTTTGCCTGGAGAGCTGTAGAGTCCTCAAGCACAATGTGCTTCCCATTCTCAAATATAAATGCATTACCTCTGTTAGTTTCTAGCAAGTTGTGGAACAGTATATCCAGCATGTATACTAGGAAGATCAGGGATTTTTTGGTTAGATATTCAGAAGGCATATCTTCTTTAGTCTACAAAGCTAAAGGCTTTGGAGCAAGATGGTGACAAGTTGAACTGAAGTTATTCGTTCTCAGTATATTCTTAGGTAATAGCCAATCATAGTAAAACAGTCACTGATAAAAACTGGGATCTTAAAGAACCTGGATAAGTAAATTCCACCAACATTTAATAATAATTAAATAATTAAATATCAGGTACCTTCAAAAATCTCTGCCTGAATTTGTAATTTGTGTTGCCATGAGAGGGTATAAGTTTCTGTGAGTTTAAAAGTCTCAACGTGAGACAGATACCTCTACGGTATACAAAGCACCTAGACATATGTGAGTGCTATAAAGACGTCAGCACTGTAATCTTCAAATACCCAGGGAGAGATTCAATACACAAATTACTGTTTGGTTCAAGTCAGCCTCCACAGACCACAACAGATAGATTGGACCAAATGACCACTGGACAGACCACCAGCACTCAGGAAACTGTGTCACTGATTTTCTGCTTGGCACCTCACTTTACTCATACAAAATTGGAGACATTTTTATTTTTAAGTTATTGGGAGAGCTACTAATGAAAACATTGAGCAAAAAATGATATTTTTGTTGATGTGTTGTTTTTTTTAAATTACTATATAAGCAGTACAATATTTCATTCTTATGCAAATTACTTTGAAGAGTCAGCATCTGTTTCTAGTTATGTATGATATCAAAATTTCAGGCAACCAGCTTGCCGCATTGTACTGTGTAGAGGAAATCCATTCAAAACCATTTTTAATGTTGCTAATGTATACTGCTCATGTTTTTTCCACTTTTTAAGGTTTGAATAGACATGGAAACCTGAAAGATCAGATCTAAAATGAGTGAATCAATACACTGTACTACAGACGGTGAAGTTATGTGGAATTACATTATCTACCAGAATGGAGCTAAGTGATAATGACTGACAGAGAAAAACAGGTAAAAAAAAAAAAACATTTGAAGTACACATTTTTAAAATCACCACAAAATATTTTATATGTTAATATAAATCATACTATGTGCTATATACTAAGTATGTTACATGTAAAGGATAAATAACATTTTCATGCTTGTGTAAAGATTATGCAGATTTTAATGTCTTTGCCAGTCAGGCATAATCCTCCCAGCTAAAAGCCAAGCTGCTACAACTGTATATAGTACCACACATTTATGTGTGTCTGTGTATATTTCCATGTGTGTGAAAAAGAAAGAAATGCATTAACATCCATAGAAAGCCGCTAATTAAGCAAATTGAAGTACACACTTTTTTTTTTTTGTCAAAACCTCAGATATTTTGTTATTTATTGTTTATTGGAAACCATTCTTTCTCCAATACTACCCACAAAGGATTTTGTGAATTTTGTGGCTTATGTTGACTGTTTTGCAATTTATACCAGTGTGTAAAATATTCCCAGCACATACACTTAATCAAAACAAGCCCAATTAAGCTCAGTACTCCAGATTCCACCTCATTAGCTTTCTGTTCCTAAAATATAACAGATGTGATTGCTGCGGGCCATGAGTTAAAGAAGAATTTTTCAGCTAAGCACTTACAATACAACCTAAAGTTATATGAAGATTTAATTATTACTTTCATTTTCATGGCTTCCTGTAAAAGCTCATTTTTCACTTAATAGCAATAACATTCCGCTACTGCACTTTACCCACTGTTCTAAAGTATCTAAATGTGGAAGGAGAGAAAGGTCAGGGGTCCTATTTTCACTCTTGGCCTCAGATATTGGATGGGTAGCTTCACTTTAGGGCTTTTATCCCTTCAAAAAATACTGGAATTCAGAAAAGAACTGGAATCTCAGCTTGCAGAATCTCACTTCTCCCTAAAAACTCTGCAGCTCTGTTAATGATTTTGCAACATATTTACTTGGCGTACTTCAAAATGATCGTTTGTCTTAGTGCATCAGCAATAGCAGGCTACTACCCCTCTCAAGTCATTCTTGATTTTTCATAGATGTATTTTAACTGTTTAGAACAATCAGGGAAAATATTGTCCTTTTCTGTAGTAAAAAAGCCAAAGAGAATGATTTTAAGGCTCAAAGTGTGTGTGTGTGGGGGGGGGGGGGGGGGGGGGGGGGAAGGAAAGTAGTGCCAATTTTCAGTAGCTATTTTTTCTTTTTCCGCACTCTGGTGTCAAGCTGGTGACCTTCTCCAGCATTTTGTCCATGCTACTGGAGCTCATGACTCAAGTGGATCAAGAAAAACTGCTGACCAAACCTCAACAATTGCATGAACTATGCAGATGGAATGGTGTGGCCCATCTACAACACAATCCACCAACACAGCACAGAGATTTTGAAATGAGCTTGCAGCTCCCAGTAAATGAAACTTATTTATGGATTTGGTGCTGATGTTACCCCATCCACTCTTATAATTTCCCAGAAGACTGAGAATCCATGTGCTTAGGAGCCATGCTCTCACCCTGTTTATCCAATGGGATTTTTGGCTATACTATGTGAAACAAGGTGATGAAATTCCCAGGACCTGTGCAGTGTAATATCTGCCCAATGCCTCATTATTCTGGGTCAGTGAAGCCAAATCTGCATAGACCTACGCACATAATACACATTTAATCCTGAACAGAAGGGCATAAAATGGTCCTATTAATAGTAGCAGCAATACTTGAGGCCCTTAAAAAATCCTCTTTGGATAAATTATTACACAAGGTACAGGGCAGAAGTAACAATTAAAATTACATGAAAAGCCCAATTCACCATTTTTGCTGCATTTTTATGCTGGATGACTTTTTAAAAGTCTGTGGTTGCTCTCTCAGCAGGGTGGGTATCCGAGATAGCTTAATTGAAGTCAATGGAGCTACACATTGACATAAAACTAGTGTACTTAATAGGAGGTTAATGCTCAGAAGAAAAGAGAAGCCAAGCTTTATCCTGAAAGATTTTCTCATGGTTGAGATCTTCTTTTATTTGTACTTTGCTACTACATTATCTTTTCTTTTCACCTCCCCAAAAGATTTGTCAAAAAAAAATGTACATGCTTCCTTTGTGTTTTGCACTGAAAAGAAGACAGCTTTTCTGTTTGTTATAATGTGGAAGGAGATAAATAATGAAAATTTCTAGTGATTAGTCCCTCAGGTCTTTATTTATGGAGCACTGGCACAGATAAACTTCAGATAATAGCCCAATTTAATATTTATGATGTGTTAGGTTTCTCTAAATATATAAATTTGGCAATTATCATGGGAGTTATCCCTTATTTATCTACTTTTGAATTTAATTAGTAGGATTGCCATTTAATCATTAACAATCCTCCTTTCCAAAAAACACTCTACCTGCTACTCCTTTGATGGATGTGTCCCTGTTGTGTCGCTATTCCTGTTAGAAGATCTGTCTTGGTTATTCTAATGACAAGCTTTCATATAATAATACTAGATCTATGGAAACAGCCTCTTGAAGGGACATCTCACACTTACTGATTATTCTGCAACTGTCCTAGGGACCCACCAGTCTTCAGCTGACCAAGCATTATGGGACTTGATATAGTTACCAGTGACCCTTCAAATCTTAGTTACCTTTTTTTTCTTTTTCTCTTTTTTTTTTCTTTTTTAAAGACAAATATTCAATTTATGTGAGTGGACAGGGGAGAAGGAAGCCTGGCATAGTCTGTCTAATTAAGCATTGTGATATTCAGTGTAAGGATCATTCCTCTTTCCTTGACAATATAGAATAGTGTTACAGAAACAGTACCTTTGTTAAAAAGTTATGTCTAATATTAATCAAGTCACTTCCATAGGGAGATGAAACTAGGAGCTTTAACATGCTAACATTCTGCATGTGTTACTAATAGCATCATTAACATATACCATATATAGTTATATATCTTATACTGAGCTAGTGCCAAGTCCCATTTTGTCAGGATGGGACACGGGAATGGCAAAATTATTTCCTTCACTCCACCAACTAATTAAGATAGAGCTTAAAGCATGGAAGCTGAAAACCTTAGCAGGTCTACTGTGCTATTCCTCAGGGTGACTTTGTAGGGAATAGTAAAAAAAAAAGTTAATACAGTCCACTGTTGCATGCTAGATGATTGTCAGGGAAGTGCAAGTGGCACAGGTTAAATTAGTAAAGGGTGAACACTGCCATCATTGTGCAGCATTCACTCCTCCCTCTCCACTCATCCCTGCTCTCATATTTGCCTATACTGTTTAAGGGAATAGATTTTTCTAATACAGGGGCTCTTGACATTTACTTTAAAACAAAACTATCATCTTCCTGCAACGTTCTGTTAAGCCCTGTGTGTCATAGAACTTTGCCCTGAGAATGTGAAGGGGGAATTAGGACCCCTTCATCAGTTTGGGTCTCCTAGCAATTTCCATTATGAAGGAATCATGTGGCCTTCTCATTTGAGGAACTCCTGTCACCCAGCTTTGCAGTAGTTCTTCATAAATGAATGAATGCAGCATTAAGTTTTTCATGCATTACATCGCTGCGTTATTTTTTCCTTACATTGATGCAATTATTCTGTCTCTAAATTTGCTCTCTAGAATCAAACAATAATACACCAGCCAATTGAATGTTTCTCTAATACTTATATATACTTTTATATATATATATATATATATATATACTTATATATACTTCCCAAAAAAGCGACACTATCTAACTTGGTCCCAGCCTTGCATGCAAGAACCCCAGAGTGAGTGATCATCATCTCCAAACTACCATGCATTCCATGATGGAGGGGAGAGAAGCAGGTCTGCATAGTAATGCAGCACTTCTCCCTCTACCAGACACATCCTAATCCCTTTGGTAAATTCATCTCAGGTGGCTGCTCGGCACTCTGCCCAGCAGTTAAGAAATTATTTGAGATACTCTGTTTTCTCATGTTTCCCTCTTTATGATTGCTTATTTGAGAAGATGCGACATTAATTTGATTTTACCAAGGTGAGATATGTGTAAAAAGTTAACTTCTCCCCCCTCAAAAATGTTCAAATCAATTAATTCACAATAACGCTCTTCTTTTTATTTTGCCTTTATTTTGGATATTTCCCTTTGTTCTATTCTAAACTATTTTCTCTCTGTTTTCTTGGTGCATAATCTTGAAACTATTAGCGTATCTTTACACGGTTGCCTGGCTTTTGCTGAGGCAGTTTTTTTCCCTTTTTTTGCTTTATGTAAAGCTTGTATAACAATGGCAAAACCAACAATTATTAAGGACACCTCATTTTGCTGATATGATATTCTTAAGACCACTCCTACTCATTTTAGTTTTCCATACCTTAGAACAGCAGGTGGACCTGACTCCATCTTCGGTGCTGGTTTTCTCATTTTGTCATTTGATTAAGTTTTGTTGCTCCTCTGACATCCTTTCAATCTGTTCTCCCATTTCCAGTTATGTTTTATTATTCAGGCTTAAATCCAGTAAAACCAGAACAACAGCAACAACAAAACAAACAAACAAAAATGCAAACCTGGTATATAAAATTTTACAAGCTAAACTTAAGAAAAAGATAAAATACATGATCAACATGTATTTTGATACTCTGGCTCCCACATTTTCTTTTGAGTTTTGATTTTATGGTATCCCAGTGTTATAGCTGATTTAGAATCACTCACAGCATAATATCCTGGATACAGAAAACTGGAAAGTTTACAACAGAGTTCTATGAATTTTGAAACATAAACCTTTAATATCACAAGCTATTTTTACTCTCCTATTCATTGTCAGGGAAATAAAAAAGAGTTTCTCTGAAAATCCACTCCTAATTTGTGATGCTCAACATCAAAAAAATACACATCTAGATCAACAGGACAGAACCTTAGTTGGCACAAACTGGCCAAGAAGTTGGACTGACAGCAGGGAAACTGGACTGATAACAGCTGAGTATTCTGCTCATTTTTAATCCAGTATAATAGTTGTTTGGCTGAGCGAAATTACAACCAAAGGTACCCAGATATAGTCTTTCAGAAAGTTGTCACAGATTTTCAGGATCCTAAAAATTGATGATTTTTTTCACATTTTTGGACTAGTTTCCATTATAGCTCAGATTTTGTATTCTGCATATTTTACTTCTTTCTAAAAATGAAACGTGCTTCTCCTCATTCTGTACATTTAACAAAATAAGTCTAATAGCCAGAAATGTCTTAGAGTCAAAGAGACTTATTCTGCTATAAAACTAATCTACTTCTGACTTGTTGGGTTTAAGTAGAATGAAATGAAGCCATATTTAAAAGTGAAAGACAAACAATGTTAAAAACACCTAGTTTTGAGACTAATTTTGTGATAGGAAAGGAGTGAACAGCCTGACCCATTAGCTTCCTTTCCATCCCCAACTGTTGCGATTCTCTAAGTGCTCAAAATGTATGATGCAGTAGCTTCGGAAATTAAATGCCTTTTTTTTTTTTTTTTTTTTTTTCTCCTTTTCATATTTGTAACAAAGCAAAGAAAACATACATTGTTTTTGTATTTGAGATTTACATTACAGACAAAAGGAACTGGAGGGTTAGGTTGTTGGTATCAATTAGAGCTACCATTTGCACAGGAGGTAGACTGTTGTGTATAGATGTGAAATAAAAAGATTGTGTGAAGAAAATGCAGATGATATGACTGTGTTTTAAATGAAAAGAGGGAAAAACTCAATCAAAATGACAGGAATGAAGAACAGAGGTGCTTTTGGTACCACAAAGTATAGGCAGATGTTTATATTCAGAAATAATCATTATCATGACATTGTGAAAGTTGGATAGGAATAGGCTATGAGAAATAGGCTCATCCTACCAACTTCTGAATCTCTTGATCAAGTAGGAGCCATACTTACTGCCAGTAAAATATTGTTAAAAATAAATAAAATAAAAGGAAATAAAATAGACTTGATACTCTGTAAGACGGAGAAAGCAAACTAAATATTACATTTTCACAAATAGACCATCTTCAGCAAAAACTGAAACAGAGAGAACTTGAAAAGTTCAGATGCTCCAGACATCGCTGACTGCATCCAATCTAGTGTTTAAATGCCTAGAGCTTCAGTATTGCAAAACCCAGTGTTATTTACATGACTCTATGTCATCTAACACTTTGGGCATACATAGCTTCAGCACTTAATTGGGGATTTTAAAAAACTCAGAGTAATGTTCAGAATCTAGTTCACCCCTTTAATGACTGAACTCAGTCATTTAAATGTTGTTTGAACACCTCCAGGGACAGTGGCGCAACCACCTCCCTGGACAGCCCATTCCAGCACCTGACATCTCTCTCAGAGAAGTATTTCCGGAAGTCCAATCTGAATCTCCCCTGGTGCAACTTGAGGCCACTCCCTCTAGTGCAATTGCTAGTTACATAATAGTAACCAAATGTACCACGCATCAAATTCAAAGAAGGTATGAAAGAAATCCACACCTCTGGTAATATGCATCAAATCTTTCTATACTATTTTCAAAGGTAGGATAAGAATTGCATTTTCATTTGCGAGGACAAAGATCACACTACATTGACTCTTAGATGCAGAGGAAAGAGATGAGAAGAAAAAGCGTAACAGGAAGCTTCACTAAAGGCCTTTCAATCCTTCCAGCCTTCCCTTTCTCATCCTTCTGCTACAATAGAAGATATACTTTGGTGTTGGAGTGTTAACTTTACCAATGACATAGATCATGGGATTGAGTACACCCTCAGCACGTTTGTGAACATCACCAAGAAGAGTGGTGCAGTTGATATAGCAAAATGAAGGGATGCCATCCAAAGAGACCTTGGGAAACTCAAAAGGTAGACCCATGTAAAACTAATGAGATTCAGAAAAGCTAAGTGCAAAGTGTTGTACTTGGGTTGGGGCAATCCCAGATATGTGTACAGTATGGGAGAAGAACTCCTGGAGTAGCCCTGATGAGAAGGAGTTAGGGGTCCTATTAGATGAAAAACTTAACATGAGCCAGTAGTGTGCACGTGCAGTCCAAAAGGCCAATAGTATCCTGGGCTGCATCAAAAGAGGGAGTGGCCAGAAGGGTGAGGGAGGTGATCATCCCTCTCTCCTCTGCTCTTGTGAGGTCCCGTCTGGAGTACTGCATCCAAGCCTGGGATCCCCAGTACAGGAAAGATGTGGAGTTTTTGGAGAGGGTCCAGAGGAGGGCCACAAGGATGTGGAGGGGACTGAAACAACTCTCCTGTGAAGACAGGATGAATGAGGTGGGTTTGTTCAGCATAGAGAAGGAAAGGCTTTGGGAAGACCTCATTGTGGCCTTCCAATACTGAAAGGCAGATTATAAACAGGAGTGAAATCAACTTTTTAAACAGGTAGATGGTGGTAGAACAAGAGGAAATGATATTAAACTAAGGAAGGAGAGAGTTAGATTAGACATCAGGGGGAAGTTTTTCACTCAAAGGATGGTGAAGCACTGGTGCAGGCTGCCCAGAGAGGTTGTGGATGCCCCATTCTTGGAGATGTTCAAGGCCAGATTGAATGGTGTCCTAGGCAACCTGATCTAGTACTTGATCTAGTGACAGGCAACCCTGACCATGGCAGGGGGCTGGATGATCTTTGAGGTCCCTTCCAAACCAAGCCATTCTATGATTCTACAAAAGAGAAGGTTGCCCAGGCTGCACTTGCTCAAATTACTGTGTCCCAGGTGAAAGCTAGTAGGACAGATGGAAGGAAGGACCCTTGAGTTCAGACATGATCTGGAGACCATTTTCATGGCTGACCATGCTGACCTGTAGCACCTCCTGCTTCTGAAGAAATAGAGATAATGGATAAATATAATTTAGTTTTGGTTACAGATACTCAGGATTTGATTTCACAGTAAAGTAGCTTCATCAGCTACTTGTGCTAAAGGTTAATTAAGATTGTACTTGTTAATATGCAAACACAGGCTTATATATGTGAATTTCTGGGAATTTTTACCAACTGTAAGATTACATGTGCTATTAAGTATTCCTGGGATAATCCTTTGGTATGTTTTAGTATACATTTCTTAGTTCTTGTTATCACATTTTTTAGATGATGTGATGCTACTATGAATCATTATAGTCTTGTATGTAATAATAAATTATGCTAGAAGACCTCTGTTCAGAATTCATGGAGATACATGCAGTTGTGTAGTTGTATTTAATTAATTATATGAAGCAGGTTTAGAAAGAATACAGACCCACCAGAATGCGTAGATTAATATAAAAATAGAAACCTCTTAATGAAATTGTAGATGTGACAGAGTAACAAAAATGTGCCTTTTTGCATTTAAAAATGTAACATTTTCTAGCTTTATTTTCACATGAAACTCCGGAGCACAATTCAAATCTGCGGATGACCATCCTCAATAAAATAAAAAATCAACAGATGTGAATTATTTAACATTTTGGACTTATTAACATCTTTTCAGGATCCAAACAAGCTATTTATAAAAAAAAAAAAAAAAAAAAAAAGTATGCCCAGAGTATATGCAGAATATACCATCAAAATCCAGAAGAAAAAAACAAAACAAAACAAAACCCACTATTATTTCATTTTTAATCATGAAAACTGTTGCCTTTGCCTTTCCTCTTCCCAGATAAAGAAAAATGGAGACACTAAACTCTTCTCTATACACAAAAGGAAAACACTTTTAAATTTATTTTGCGTTGGAAACAGGAATGGTCAGTTCTTTCAATTTATTTTTATGAACTGCAGAACGGTACGACCCTACTCTTAACCCTAATGCCATAATGAATCAATAAAGGATGTGCAACAAAATAAATGGAAAGCAAAAGTACAGTAAAAATTGTGATAGTGAATACTTCTCACAGCATGCTGTCATCCCTTGGAATTACTGCCAGCAAGAGATTATTAAATCAAATATTGTATAAAAAGTTTTAAAGGGATGAATAATTTTTTGAGTAATAAAATCAGGATGAATGTTAAAGTAATTACTATGCTTCAGAGGGTAAATTGATAGCTGTTGGGGTCCAGAATGTATCCCCTTCTCTACCTTCCTTTCCACGCAACTAGTTAAGTGCATTAAGGGCTTTTCCTCAACTTCCCTTCAAGCATCAGGCATTGGTCACTTCTGAAGGCAGCAAAAATGCTAGACTTAACAAAAGAGGAGTAAGATAGGATTTGCCTGATCCAGCATGACAAGTCCTATGTTCTTTCTCATTGCCATTATCATCATCACTTATTTTACCTCCAGAAAAAAGGAGATGATTGCTTTTTTTGTATTCACCACTTATATGGATGCAACAGAAATGCTTGCAAGTTTGCTGTTCTAAGTCACTTAACATTTTAGTTCTCACATCTCATCAACCCTTCCCTTGGAATCTGTATCTCTTTTTTCATTTATTCAGTAGATGTCATGAATTTTCCAAGCACAATCTCTGAAGAAAGGTGAAAGGAGGAATGAAACAACAGCAAAACAACAACAAATCACCCCTTCCCCCCCCCCCCCCCCCCCCCCCCCTTACACACACACAAAATAAGAGAAAAAGAAAACAAAACACACAGTGTGATTTGTCACATGAGAAGGAGAATTACAGTCTCTGTGACACTATACTCACTCTGTTTTTGAGATCTTCTTAATGGCCAGCGGGAATACCAGATGGAAAGGCACAAGAAGAAAGCTTTATGGAGCAGAGATTTCCACTAGTTGTCCTGGCCTTTAACAGTCGGCCCACTATGCTGCTTTGAGACTTGCTTTTAAAAAAAAGTTTAAAAACATATTTTCTGAGTATTTCATCTGTTGAAATCCTGCAAACAGAGAGCATTAGCAAAGTATTTAGATTCTTCAATGAGTAAATCATCTGTTAATCACTTTTGAAGAAAAGTCTAATATGACTTATTTCTTTGGGGACTTCCAAATACTCAGCCTTTCTAACAGATGTTAGAAAGTAATGACTGAAGAAAACCAGATCAAAAGAGTGGTCAGAGATGTATTATTTTTGTTATTCACAGCAAAATTCATGACAAAATAATGCAAAAACCTTTACTAGCATATAAAATAATAACATAGAAAAAAATCTATGATAACACCTCCTTATTTTGAAAAATTTGGTCTCAAAAAGTGTGCAAAGAACTGCAGTTCTAAATTCATAGCCAAACTTTGCACTTGATCCAGTCTATGGATGACATTAGAAGTTTTTCAGTATGGTTGTTGTGCTATATATAAACTACTAAACATGGATTCCAAATGCACAATATTTATTTAGGGCAAGATTCGGATCATCCTCTGATGTATCTCTGAACTGCATTTCAGAATTCTTGCAAATGGAATACCTGGCTCTAGCTGGAGACTCTTGATTACTTATCTAGTCTCTCTGCAAGTTAACATGGAATGCAGTGGTTCTGGAGATATCTAAATGGAAGATAACCATTTGCCTGACCTCTACTTATCTGTGTGAATAAGCAGGCAGAATAATGTATCAGTAATATTTTGTTTTTCTAAAAATATGTTTCCTAAAAGGTCTCCGTCTTTTAAAAGCATTGTCAGAATCGGAGGAGGCAGTGGTAAAGCCATTAGCTTTCACACAACCATGCATTAGCTACAGAATATGTGCAAAAAGTAAGTGCATTTACAAGTTGCTCTCTTCAAATACCTGAAAGGTGATTACAGTGAGAGTGGGGCTGGTCTCTTCTCACTGGTGACAGGTGACAGGATGAGGGGAAATGGCCTCAAGTTGCACCAGGGTACATTTAGGTTGGATATCGGGAAAAACTTCTTAACAGAAAGGATTGTAAAGCACTGGAATAGGCTCCCCAAGGAGGTGGTTGAATCACCATCTGTGAATGTGTTTATAAACCATTTGGATGTGGTGCTCAGGGACATGATTGAGAGGAGGGTTGTTAGGGTAGTATGATTAGGTTGTAGTTGGACTTGATGATCTTTAGGGTCTTTTCCAACCTGAGATATCCTATGATTCTATGACTCTAAGTATTTCCTGCTGAACTTGAAACTTTTTTGTGATTTTAGATGCCTTTTAGATTGCAGTCCTCTTTGGCTATGGATTTTCTATTTGCCCATCATAAGTGGTATCTTCAGTGTTACCTTATGTATTGAAGGTTGGACTGATTCTTGTAATAAGGAGCCAAGTGGCACTTGCAGTCATGATCATGATCACTAATGATCATCACTCTGGAATGAGTGCAGAGGAGGGCCACTAAGATGATCTGAGGGCTAGAACACCTCTCCTATGAGGAATGGTTGAGGGAACTGGGCTTGTTTAGCTTGGAGAAGGTTCCAGGGGGACCTTATTGTGGCCTTCCAGTACTTGGAGGGAGAATATAAACAGGAGGGGGAAGGGCTGTTTACGAGAGTGGGTAGTGATAGGGCAAGGGGGAATGGTTTTAAACTGAGACAGGGGAGATTTAGATTAGATATTAGAAGGAAGTTTTTCACACAGAGGGTGGTGATGCACTGGAGCAGGTTGCCCAAGGAGGTTGTGGATGCCCCATCCCTGGAGGCATTCAAGGCCAGGCTGGATGTGGCTCTGGGCAGCCTGGTCTGCTGGTTGGTTATCCTGCCCATGGCAGGGGGGTTGAAACTGGATGATCTTTTTCAACCCAGGCCATTCTGCAATTCTATGATTATGATCATTGATTTAGAAGAGGCAATATATGAATGATAAAATATTATTTACTATGTATCAGATATTGTCCTTTTGACAACCACAGGTGCCTTCAATGCGTGTATTCAGTGACATTTAGAATTATAGAATCATAGAGTCACCAAGGTTGGAAAAGACCTCTAAGATCATCCTGTCCAATCATCCACCTGCCACCAATATTTCCTACTAAACCATGTCCCTCAGTACAACATCTAAACATTTCTTGAACACCTTTAGGGGTGCTTTTAGCCTTTTACCCACAAAACAGACAACTTAAAATACAGAAATAATTGATTCAGAGAAGTATAAAAGGCCTTCAACAGATTCGTACTCAAACTAATTAAAAAAAAAATAAAATCTTAATGCTTATTCTATTACAATACCAAAGAAATAGGCATTTAAAAGAGAACAAAAATTATTGGTTTGATGCATCGAGGTAAATATTTCTGAAAAGTTAATAAAATAGCTTTGTTTCAGTGATCTGAGGGGGAATAATAAACAGATCAAGGTTTAATGATAGAGTTACTGAGAAAAGGAACATCAGAATTGGAGGTGCAGGTTAGAGCCCACACCATATGTTTAAGTTTTGTATTATTCTGCCACTGCAGATTTAATTTATGTTTCGTATAGCAGTGTGAAGCAGGAGTAGTACATTGACGAGGATACAACTCCAGTAATATGAGAAATTGCTACAACGGTTTGTATTTATTGGAAATAAACAAATTCTCATTCATTAGAGCACTGACTTTTTTCACAATTACAGCATTTAAAATTACTGAATACATTCCTTTCCATTATAGAAGATGGAAGAAAAGTCAAAGCTCAATATACCAGGGCAAATATCACTTGGCACCCATAAATCTCTGTTCTGCACCTGCTGGATTCAAAGCTCCACATTACAAAGAGATATCCATTGCCTTCTAAAAGCATTGAATAAATTCTGTCCTGAGATAAAGTGCTTGCACAGTGACCCACAATGACTTCACTCTTCTTATAAAGTGTGCAATTTTCCTTGCATTCAGAAATTTATTTGTTCTATGTAAGAATAGCATGAACAACTCTACACCTAGAATAACACTGAAAATCTCTTTTTACTGTTTTTGAGAGGTTCTAGTTGATGTGCTCCCACTGTAGAGCACCAATAAATACAAATGACTCGTAGTCAATCAAAGCCATAGATCTGATTCTAACAATAAATGAAACATTTGGACAAAACCATCGAACTGTACATAATTTATTTAAAGAAAAAGATCATTTTACTTTCCTGAGATGTTATTTTATGTGTAAAGACTTTTCAATATGAAGATAGGTAAAAGAATTACCATATAAAGTTCATCGTTGAGAGTTATACAATATTCTAGTGTGCCTTAAATTACTGCTACTTTGTGAATAACCTTCTTGGCTTTTCAATAGTGGGAGCTGCTGCTTCTTCCACTTCACTATACATTATAGAATGGTCTTTCTTACAATTATAATTGTAAAAATTATGTATCCCATCTTATCACAGCAAATAAAAAAAACACCTCACTATAAATTATCTCTTAACATTACTGGCTTTCCATCACATCAGACTGACCTAGAAAGCCTAATATCCTGACTTTATTTGCTTTCTGCAGAATTCTCATGTCACTTGTGGTTCATGTTCTACTGGTAAAACATCTTTCAGTATTTAGTACACTTAACTGGTACACTTTTTTTGTTTGTTTGTTTGTTTTCTTTAAGATAAATATTTCCATGCACAATGTAAAGTATCGAAAACAATAGTCCTTTAAAAAATGTAGGAACTCAAACAAGGTATATGCTTTATCGATGTCTATTGAACCCAGTAAAACTTACGTAAAATTCTGCTGACAAAAGGGAGAATCCCGCTTGACTGCTCTTGGAACTGAAACAGGCCTACTATGGGGTAGAAAAAATGTACAATCAGAATAACTAGGAAATAAAATCTATCGTGACATAAGCTACTGATGAATGTTGAATTCTTCTGTTCACATTCCACTTGGAAGAAATGGGCACTTGAAGTTACTCATGTTCCCTGTGCATGTCTGTCACCTTGTCATCTCAAAAATTATTCTTTCACAGTGACTTCAGTGTAAACCGTGGGTCTCTTCTAAGTATCACACACAAAGTGCCAGAGATGTTTGTGCTTTGACCAGGACTACTTGTGCTGAACAAGCTATCAAGAATATACATAATTTTGTGGTGGTCCTGGGAGAATCCCAGTTTATTTAGCTGCTGCTCTTACTAGAACACAAACAAAAGTCAGTTTGGAAGCTTCTACTTCCTCAAAATTCTCCAGATTTTAACGAAAAGAAACATTCATGCTTCTGTCAAGTACATATGAATATTTTCAATTATTATGGGAAGCGAATTTAGGGAGGCCGAATCTACACATCAGTGATATCACAACTGTAAGGTAAGGGTGCGCAAAGGCACTGTCTCTTAGCTGAGAAAATATTTTTATCACACGTATGCAGGAATCAGTTTTGCCGTGGCACAGTTACCTCACTGTCATTGGGAAGACCTCATTTCTTCAGCTACTCCTACTTTAGACAAATTACTGAGTAGAAAAGCATTTAGTACTTAATGTTGTAATTTTTCAGCTGTTCCAAATCCAACAACTGTGATTTTTCCAGACATGGAGAAATAACATTAAGAAAAGTAATGCATTATGAATAGCAGTTTGAATTGCTATGGTTATTATTACCATTATCACTGTTATTATGCATTAAAAAACTTAATAGAGAGGACAATATGCATATAATGTTATGGCTTTTTTCTTTTTCTTTTTCTTTTTTTTTTTTTTTTTTGATAATTTGATAAAATGTACTCCAGCTGTAATGCAGTGAGCTTTTTTGTTGTTATATTTGAACAATGGCTTTTTCCACCCTCAAAATGAACATATGTTGACCCAGAACATGTTTTTGAAATAAGAAATAAATTTTATTATGGTTGCAGTTCCTTAAGTTGCTCTGTGACATGACAACAGCATGCTGTTAAATTGATACATCCAGAAACTGCAGAGACAAGGAACCTGCCAGTTTGGGAGAACCAATATTACAACAAATACAGCTCGAAAGAAAGAATAATTTTTGTTACATAAATATGTGAAAATAATTCTCTGGCTGTATCTATAATGTATAAATCCCAATCATTCTCTGCTGCACACCTTGCTAGGTAAAAACATTGCCACAACACTGAGGTTAGGACTGCTAAGGGCATATTTGATTGGCAAAACCCCCACTGGAAAGGCAATTGTCAGGGAGATCAGTTCCACCAATTTTACTGGCATTTTATTGTATTGTCTCTGTTATCCCAGTAAAACAGTAAAAGAGGATAAAGGATGACCAGGAGATATTAGATAAAATTCTAAAAATAACATGGTTAAATTTTAAGTAGGAAAAAAATCATTTGAAATAAGACTTAAGAACTTAGTGGCAAATGATGTATATTTTCACTGAAGGACAAGATTGTATAATCAGATGCATCCTGTCATGAATTCCCATGTTAGTAATAAGTTAGTAAGTTAGTAATTATAACTGGAACCCAGGCAGAAAAAAAAATAATAACTGAAGTAAGAATCGAAAAGCTTGTAGATCTGTCCGAACATTTAAAAACATTCAGGAGAAACAAGGTGTTTAACAAGGAAATATGCAGGTTCCTTTTAAGACTTCCTGGCTAATTATGGTTATTTCATAGTGCCAAGCAGGAAGAGTAGAATTGTTGATTCCACCTTCACTTTTCTTCTGCAGAAATAAAAGGTCAACATCCATAAAAAGTAAAGGGAATATATCACAACCAAACTATTTCTGCCTGTAATCGTTTATTAAGGAAAAGATTTATCACACACCTTCCCCAGATGTATGATAGTAGAGACTAATTTTTAAACTAATCTAATTAAAGTCAATTTTGGGGTAGTGGTAATTCTCTAATTTTTTCTGAGACGTACCCATTAGCAGCAGAGTGTTATGTTGTCATAGCAACGGGTAATGACTTCAGAAATAGAATTGAATTATGTCACAATGGCAATTTGAGGACAGCTGTCACTGTGCAAGTTTAGTTACAAGGGAGGGAAAAGCATGTTGGCTGTGATGAAACCATGTGAGGGTTTGTGTATCGCACCTTTAAGCACTTATAGAGAGTCCATGCCCCTCTGTAAGTGTTTTGATGCTTGGCTGATGTAAAAATGTGTTTTTATTGCGAACGTTTCATCTCTATTATTCATCAGTTTGTGTAAAGTCCTTGTAGAAACACTGAGCTTGGTACTTCACTCAATGCTCTAGCTTCATATCATGACAGATTCAATGGAGGGGTGAGATTCTTTTTTTCCTACACATGAGCAACTAATAAAGGTTCACTGCTGTCTGTTCACAGACCTCAAGTACAAAAGCATAAACAAGAGACTTAAAAGTACTCCTGTCATATTAAAATTCAGGATGGCAATGTACTTTATCAAATGGACTGGCCTGTTGAGTGTCTCAGGATGTTGTGTATGAAGACGCAATCCATCTGCTTTTGGTTTACCGTTTACAACTGAGCAAGCTGCCTGACCTTAAAATTCTCCATTTCATTTTTTTTTTGCCTGAGTTCCACTGATTCTCCCTGGTCCAGAGAAAAATGATCTCAGATCAAGATAAAAGGATTTCCTGTACATTAATTATGCACTATTAACTTGAAAAAAAAAAAAAAAAAAAAAAAAAAAAAGTGCTTGTGTCTTAGATGGCACCTATCTAGCCAGATTGTGACACTGAGATTCACAGCATGGCATAAGTCCTGTAAATGTGATTCAGAGTAGTTTACAGACAACAGGACATCAGATGGTAAAGACGGTGCCCAAACAACTCTTAGTGCTAATGCAGGAAAAGCCAGTGAAAGAAAGAATCCAGGTACTGTAAAAGGCAAAAACCTGTGAAGGAAACTTCTTCTGGCTGATACAGCTCCATATCCGGATGTCAATCACGAAGATCAACAGGCAGAGGAAAAAGAAAATGGAGTAAAACTGAAAAAAAGAAAAGGTAGGATTAGATATTTCCAAAGAAATAGTACTAATTGTGAAATATAAATTAGAAACATGTTTTATGCAGAGACATAAACCTTTTCAAAAGTAAAAACCAACCATTTGATAAACAGAGAAGTTCATAAATTTTGATAATGGAGTTATGACTGATGTTACCTTAGAAGACATGATTTCCTCACAAAATTTATCTTGTGGTTGAAGTTTTCATATTGCTGTTCTATGTGTATTCCCTACTGTTTAATAAGGGCTGAGGTCATAATGCAGGCTGCAGAGTGTTCTCTTTCAAAACAGACTGAGCTGTCTGTTTTCACAACGTCTAGGAACAGAATGTCTTTGAAATAGCTCTGTCTATGTCAAAGTTCATTGAACTTGGTGAAAACCAAGTTAGTTGGTTAAAACTGTGGACAAGCAAAGTGGAGAGCTGGGCAAATGTATGATATGATCGTTTAAATCTTATTTGTCTAAAAAAATCTTACTTGGAAAACAAAACAGAACGAATGAAAAACATACAAACAAACTGCATAGCTTGCTGGAGACATAAAGAAACAGAGAAAACACATCCAGACAAAGTATATGAAAGGATTAACAATTCAGGCTTAATTCTAAGCAATTGTCATAAATTCAAACTCTGTTTCTTCTCATAACAGAAAGCAAAAGGCTGGTTTAGTAACATGCTGCATTTGTTGACTTTGCAGAATAGATGTCAGAAATGCAGCTTGGGAACATGTGCTTAAACTGAGTTTGGTAGGAAGAGATGAGCAAATAATTTCTCTTCAGTTGACAGAAATCTGTTCTAAATTCACTTTTCTGCCACTTTTGCAGATACTTCTCTGCTCACCTGCCTATCCAGACAACTCTGACGTGAGTGAGAAGTTTTAGTGAGAGGGATTTCATGTTCATAATTTGACTGGATAGATGATGACTTTCCTAGTAGGACACTGATACTGAGGAGGCAGCAGTATCAAAGCACTTGTAGATGCTGATAAAACAGGTTTCTGTTTTGGCATTTATATATGTATATAAATATAGGGGTTTGGCATTTATATATGTAGGCTGCTCCAAAAGTAATCCCTCCTATTTATTTCCATGGAAAACACAACAGATACATAGAACATAATAATGCAATTTGATAAAGCAAATTCTCAGCTACAAAACACTGTTTTTCAGCACAGTCACTACCATTAGCTGCGCATTTTCTCCAGTAGTGAACAAGAGCCTGCATGCTGTGCTTGAAAAATCTGTGCCAGGAGAGGTGAACCACTGTCACTGTTGCCACTGCTGGAACACACTACCCATCATCGCACTGTAATCAGATCCACTGTTTGGTCTCCATAACGATTTAACAAGTGTCAATGAATGTCAATGGATGCAAGTTTTTCTGCAAGGAGGAATTCAATGACACACCCTTTCTTCATATGTGCTTTCATGTCAAATGTCATTATGTCAGACTGCCCCTCTTCTGCCATCTGCCACATGACAACAAAATGGATACAGGTGGGAAGGTTTAACCTCTACTGCTGTACCACCACTATCTACCACTGACATTCTGGGACAATATAATAAAATAGGAGGCATTACTTTCAGAGCACTACTTTTGCAACACCTCCTACTCCCTAACTGTGACACAAGACTGACAGATTCTGAATGAAGCAAAACAAACTAGAGGAAATACACATATAATGGTATTTTCTTTGTTGGGGAAAAAGAAAAAAACAAAACAAAAACCAACTGAATCTTTCAAATACTTGTTTGAAAACAAAATTGGATAGGAATCATTATGGATGTGCTGTTTAAACTGGTTTTGAACCTGTTTAACCTCACTTCAGTTGTAGGAGATGCAGACTCAAAATATGTATTTTTCATGATTATACAGTGTTCTTTTCGTTGATGATTGCAGTGAACAGTATTTAAAACGCCACATTATAGCTCATCTTCATTTCTGATTTCAAAAGTTTCACAGATCAAATCTGGAATGAAGTGAGGATGGATATGCGGAGTGACTATGAATACCTCCAACTAATCCATAAGTTCTGTGAAAGAATTATATATTTCTATATGTATTGATCATTGTTGAAAGTTTATCTGTTAACACTTGAGAAGTGCATCAAGTACAATTCTTTTGTCTCAGTTACAACAACCACACTGTTTAGATCACTGATAAGGTATTTGTCTGTCGGCAGCTGTCAAAGTGAACAGCTAGTCTAATAAGTCCTGACAAAATAAAGTTATACAGAAACATGTAGTTCATTGAGCCCAACTATCTCATTTCAAATATCATAGCTTTAAACAAGTCTTGTCTGACTCCAGGGCACCTGCTCAGTGGAAATGACAGTATCAAAAGTTTAATGACTAGAATTATTTGGGAAACTGACAGAAACACCAATTACCCTAAGCAGCTACAATATCCAAGACCTACCATTATGTATTTAGTGAGAACAAATGGTTTTGATCCAATCTAGACAGAAAATTGAAAACTTCAAATTACTTGAAATTTCTTACAACTTAAAAGCTCTGCTTGTTAGCAAGTTCTGCACAGAGGCTTTAACTCATTCTTTTTCCAGGCCTCCTTAATTTTTACTGTTCCTGAGAGCAATATTTACAGTGTATTCATTCTAGGGTGTCCAGTAGAGCCTGTGATCTAAGCTTTCTTCTATAATAATCACTGCTTTAAGGTAGATTGTCCTTCCTTCAAACTGTCTTTATCCTTCCTCTCTTTGGGAAGAATCATTCTGAATTTCACATTGTCCGTCCTTCTTGGCTGTAGACCAAGAGTGCTCTGTAAAGAATTGAGAAGAATGACACTTGTGAATTCTATCACAGATCTGAGCAAAACATCATAGTCAAGTTCTACAGACTGGAATAGTCCCAAATTAATTGTTGCATATCTGTTTATTCTCCCTCTACAAAATGGTAGCTGCTGGATTGGCTAGTACAAGTAGTGAATGTGTTACTGTCGCAAATGATTCAGCTTCACCATCTGAAGAAATGTGAACACAAATTCAAAATTCACTTGCTGTCAGAACCATTTGTTCTCAAAGAGCACTGTAATAATCCAGTCTCTAATTATGGGTTGAAGAATGCAAGTCTAGAAAACATACACCAGACTGGAAGAAGTGTTAGAAATGGGAAATATATTGTTCTTTCAAATTCAGATAACGTTATAATAAGAGAAGCCTAACGCATCTCTAACATAAATAATACTTCGAAATAAAATAAGATCAAAAAGATGACAACTCCACAAATAAGCCAGTTCATGCCTAAGCAACTCACTTTATTATAGACCAATATAAAATTGTAGCCCAAAATTTGTTCTATTCCTGTAATTGAATGGTATAGATCATTAAGTCATTAGTTGGAGAGACATGAGTTAAATGTAACTAAACCATCGCTGTTCCACTTCTCCTATCAAGTTCCAACAACAAGAAATGCTGTTGCAGTACTAAAGCAATTCTCGTCTTTCATTGTTCACACCTGCAAATTCTATAATACAAGCAGCAAGATTATTTATAATTTAAAACTAGCATAGTTTGTAAAAAATGTTTATTTCTAAGACACAAGGGAGCTCAAGTGAAAGTAGACATCTATAGAAAAAATACTGGAGTTGGGGCCTACTCATAAGACAGTGAAAATGATTCTTGTCTCATTTTTGTCCCATCTATCTGTATCCATCTGTTGTCTGTCATTTTATTATTTTACCTTTTATAGTAGAGACAGGACTGTTTCATTATGGATATGTATTTATTCAGCACCAAGTACAATGGGGCTGAATAAATTGTTGAGGCACTGTGGTTAGACTGGTACAAGTATAATAATACAAGGAGAGGTATCATTTATGGAAATGAAGTGAGCTGAGAAGGCAAAAGAAAATCACATAATTGAAAAGTGCTGTGGAAGGATGGATTTAACAATTACTGGTTAATGAGCTTCACCAATTAGCAACCTCCACTCAGGTTGCATCCACAAAACAGCCCAAGTAAAAGTGTAGCTAGAAAAATAGTGGAAATAAAGGACTGTGTTCTTTAAAATTTTTCAGTTATAATCAATGAAAAGATTAACAAATGTAAACAGGCTTGGCAGAACTCAAAAGAAATAGACATTAAAAAATTATACTACTAGTCTTAGTAAGACTATTGAAAATAATTGAAATCTTTCTTCAAGAACAATAATGATGAGAGGAAAAATGAGCATTCAGAACTGCATATTTTCAGCAGCGCATGTAAGGACTGTATCATAGCGTGATGTTCAAGTAAATTATAAGATTATAAGATTATTTTGACTAATGCTTTAGTAAAATCGATGTAAATATGCATGGAAAACTACCTACTATATCTGAAGTACTGATTAAAAAAAAATGGACAAGCTAGTTATGGATGTTTTCAGCAGCATCTTTTCAACTCCTCCTTGTTATTCTTTCTTCTTAAATCCCTATTTCCAATGACTGAAAAGCACAGATACAGAAGGAAGAAGGCTATTTAATGTATAAAGAAACTTAGTTCATAATTTTTTGAGAGATCTGACATTTTTATTTAAGTGTTAAAAGGATTAAATCTGTGTTTAATATCATAAGGTATCAAAAATCTGCACAAATAGTGAAGAACAACAAAAAAAAAAGGATAATTATATGACAGCAGACAACCAGAATATCTAATATTTGAAATTCCTTGCAAACGTTATTTTAATAAATAAATTAAGGAAGGATAGAGTGAATAAGCTTGAAGTAGAAATGGCTATATCTAGAGGCTATATAAGGATTTCAGGTTTATGTCTCAGCACAAAAATGATGTATCAGGAAGTGGAAATGAGTATATGCTGCAGAGGTGGAATATAGAAATCTTGCGAGAACGTGAGGGTTGCTGTTAGGAATGCCAAAACTTAACTCATGTTGAATCTGACAAGGGAATTGAATTCCATGACTCTTAAGTATATGGCAATACTAAAGACAGAGTACTGCACAAAATAAATAGATATATAGATAGATAAATAACTAGTCATTATCATAGAATCCTAGTATAATAGAAATGTTTGAGTTGGAAGGGACCCTTAAAAGCCATCTAGTCTAACTCCCCTGCAATGAATAGGGACACCTACAGCTTGCTGGTGCTCAGAGCCCCGTCCAGCCTGACCTTGAATGTTTCCAGGGATGGAGCATCCACCACCTCTCTGGGCAACCTGTTCCAGTGCATCACCACCCTTATCATAAAAAACTTTTTCATTATATCCAATCTAAATGTCCTCTCTCTTAGTTTGAAATCATTTCACCTCATCCTGTCAAAGTAGACCCTACTAAAGAGTCTGTCTCCATTTTTCATATAGATAACAAAGATTTGGAGGAACAGGAGGACATTAGCACTGCAATAAGTAAGTGAAGAACTTCATTTCTTTCCGTGAAAAAGAATGATCTGGGAGTAGGTGTTCAGGAACAGAAATGCACAATGGAAGTAAATCAAATGGAAACAGAAAATGAAATGAGATGATCTAGGGTAGTGTTCTGAAGTGTAAATCCTGTGTAAGACATAAAGAAACAGAAAGGAGAAAAACATAATTTAAGACTAGGAAAGGTCTAAGGAGAACAAGAACATTGAAAGATTATGGTATTTTTCAATCATTAGAATCATTAGGACATAGAATCCTTAGAGTTGGAAGGGACTTTTAAAGTCCATGTAGTCCAGCTCCCCTGCAGGGAACAGAGACATGAACATGTACAGCTAGATCATGTTGCCCAGGGCCTGATCCAGCCTCACTTTGGAAGTCTTCAGGGATGGGGCATCCACCATATCTCTGGGCAACCTGTTCCAGTGCCTCACCACCATCACTGTAAAATATTTTTTCCTTATATCCTGCTTAAATCTACCCACTTTAAACTTGAAACCATTTCCTCTTTCTCTGTCACCACAGACCCTGCTAAAGAGTCCGTCCCCTTCTTTCCTGTAGCTCCCCTTTAAATATTGAAAGTCTGCTATCAGTCACCTCAGAGCCATTATTTTGAAATAACTAAATAGAATCATTATAAAAATGAAGGGAAGAGTGTTTTGTCTTAAATTTGATTCTTCTGTTTGATGAGAATACTGCTTTTAAACCACAAAACTAATGTAGTTAGTTAAGCAAGGAACTTAAAAAATCCCATGAAATTGAAAGGTTTTAATCTTAATACCAATTCTTCATGATACTTTGTCAGTGTATGTCATGGAAAGCTGGCTTTGCAATAAGCTGTGTGCTCTTCCCTCAAGAAGCATTGTTAAACACTTGAAAATATTGAAGTATTAATTTATTTTCCAAACTCACCAATAATTTGGTCTAAGTTCAATTCACATTAAAATTTGTTTTCTTATACAAATCTATGGGGTGAAGATTACAGTTCTGACAGTAGTCCTATTTCTTCGAATCCCAGTAGGAATTAAGAGAAATCTAACTCAAGTGAAGCAGCAAATGTAATAACTTAATACGAACATGTAAGAACTTTTTGTTACTCATTAGGTTTTCTGATAGCACCAATTAATAGCAGTAGAGAGTACACAAATATTTTTCAATAGGAAATATCCAGCTGCCAATTTTCATACCTGTTAATCATGTGAGTGTCACACCACACTTTATCAGCTCAGCTTGCATGCACTTCCACATTGAGTTATATCCACTCTTCATATACTTGGGGCTCTTCAGGAAGTGGTGTAGTACTGTCCAGTTTGGCAGAAAATTGATTAAAATCACAAAACTTAACAAAGCTGTGAAACTTATTTCCATATTTTTCCATTCCCTGGGTCTGCTGTTTCCCACTTTCTGCAAAAAAAAACTCTCTCCCTCTAATTGCAGAAAAAATAGTTGAAATTTGGAAACTTATCCCTGAATACAAATTGAGTCCTTAGATGTTCAAGCCACAGCTTAGCTGCTAAAGTCAGGATCTGACTTTTCATACAAAAGGTGATAGGACATTGATATAATAAGAAATAGAAATAATATATTCAGCCACATTTCAAAATTATTTTCAAATGAAAACAAATGTAGCAAAATCTTGCAGACAGTACAGAACAAAACAACAACAACCTTATGTAATTAGCAATGAAGCAAGATATTACTACCCTAGAAGGAGATTACCAACACAAATTCAGGTTCAGCACAATGTTGCCACCTGGTTATAAAATATTTTTATTCTGTTTATCCTCCAAATGTCACCATGCAGACTCTTTGAAAGGATGGAACAGGAAGAATATGAGTAATGTGTAAGAAACACAACCTATCTTCCAATCTCTTCCTATACACTATTTCTGAAAATGTCACTACCATGCTGAGTCTACTAATAGGATCATTAGCTCATCAAATCAGGTTCAGAATCTAAAACTGAGAAATGAGACAGGCTCACAAAATATCTCCGAAGAAATAGCTAATTAGGTAGAAGATGACATGGTCTTGGCTCTGAAAAAGGTCAAACTGAAAGTAAGGCTTACAAGGTAGAATCTTAACAACCAAAACATACTTTTGAAATACCAGGGAATAGGAATGCGAAGGACATTCACAGCCTGCAGCTTTTCACATGTTAAGTGCTATGTGGAGAATCAGATATGAGACACAACTGAATTTCTGTTGCCTGCCCAGACAAACATATAGATCTGCAGGAGTCCTGTTTTCCATGCTGAAGATGTTTGTTTGGAATAAAACAAGCTGCTTCCAAGACCTCTTCCCAAGCTGCACAATTTTGTGAAAGCTGTCAAGTGAAACTAACAATACAAATTGGAATTTTCTTATTGAAAGGAAAAGGATAGTTGACATGAAAATGGACATTGCACAGCAGGATGGGGAATGTGGATAATATCCTCAGATTTATTATTTTGGTCAGCAGTTCCACTATCAACCTCAGTAAATTCCTCCCACAGCTGTTTCCTCCCACAAATCATTTCAAATTTATGATATATCAGTCTGACTATGTATCTACATAGGTCTCTCTGAACGTAACATCTCCTATTTATTTCCACTGAAACTACAGCAGATACAAAGAGTGCAATAACACTATTTGATGGAGCAAATTCTCAGCTACAAAACACTATTTTTCAACACAGCCCACCATGACTAGCTGTGCAATTGCACCAACGATGAACAAGGGCCTGCATGCCCCACTCAGAGAAATCTGCACCAGCTGAAGTGATCCACTGTTGCTGTCGCCACTGCAGAAACACCTCATCATCTCACTGTGCTCACATCCAGTGTTTGGTCTCCACAAACGTTCAGCAAATGTCAATAAATGTCAGTGGGTGCCTATTTTTTTTTTTCCCCTAAAAGGAATTCAGTGGCACATCTTTGCTTCGTACATACTCCTATGTCAGATGCTATTCTGTCAGACTGCCCCACTGCTACCAACTGTCATCGTCAACAACACGTAATGGAATATTGGTGGGAAAGTGCAATCTCAACTGGCATGCCACCAACATCTGCCTCTGATTTTGTGGACAACATAAGAAAATAGGAGGCATAACTTTTAGTCAGCACATTCAAGAGTATAGTACAGACAGTAACAGAAAGTTCAAAATACTGGTAATGAGGAATGAAATAAATTATTCTGAATATCACAACTTATTTCAATACATATGGCATGGTAAAATACTGTCTTAGGAGGTCTGAAGAGGACTATTTTCATTCATTACAAAATTGGGAGGCAGGGAGAGGAACATAGCAAGAAAAAAGGACTACTTTTCTTCCCATAGCTAATATGCAATGGCAGTACAGGGAGCACAGGATTTTAATCTGTTCCTCAAAGCTAAGATGAGGAACAGGAATGAATAAGATGATTATGGTTCCTAACTTTCTCAGTTTGTGGAGAATTCAAATAGAAAAAGACAATGAAAGATGGAAAGAAAAGTATCTTAATGATATCAGTTTCTACTGGGCATTCAAATTCAAGGTAAAGTTGTATGAGATCCTGAGGACAAAGCATGAAAGGAAATATACTGATGGGACTTTTCTAAAGTGACAAAAAAAGACATCTTTATATAAATAAGCTCCCCACCTCTCAGCTACATAAAACTTGAGCTTAGTATGGTCTGAATAGGAATCCTGGAAGCTATGAGGTTTACACAATAGAAATGGTGCAGAGTAAACTCCCAGAAGTATTAACTGAAGTGAGAGAAAAAGAAGTGAAAGCCACATATGTTTGAGATTCATTTCTCCATAAGATAGTAAAGGAACGAAGGCTTAATTTAAAATAAATAGGACTTGCAAACAGCTGTAGAGAGCTTAGTGCAACCCAACACATTTCCTCACTTACATGAAGAAATAAGAAGAGACAGGAACATTGTGTGTATAAGGGACAGAAACTGCCAGAAAACTTCCAATTCAATCCCACACTGACATTAGCAAAAAATGACAAACCCAAGTAGACAGTATAACAATCAGTTTATGATTACACCTCTGTAAGAGCAGCTGCCAGCACAGCTACCAGAATTAGTAAAGAAACTGGAAAATGTCCAGTGATTGAAAGAGGCACAAGCACAATACATGCACAGTGTTATACATGTGGAAAACTGTGTGTAAATACAAAAGCAAAGCTGTAAAGAAAAGGGAAGTCTTATAAACAAGGACTGACTTTATCATCAGAGGCAGTCGTGAAACCCTTTGTTAGGCTGGCTGAATTCTTAAAGTAAGAGGAACATCTACATCTACAAAAATAATATCTGGCTATCTAAACATGATTCAAGATGGTGTGGTACACCAGCAAAACAGATTAACAATCACAGAATCACAGAATCGTAGGGGTTGGAAGGGACCTCCAAAGATCATCGAGTCCAGCCCCCCTGCCAAAGCAGGTTCCCTACACCAGGTCACACAGGTAGGTGTACAGGAGGGTCTTGAATATCTCCAGAGAAGGAGACTCCACAACCCCCCCGGGCAGCCTCTTCCAGTGCTCCGTCACCCTCACCGTAAAGAAGTTCTTGCGCACATTCGTGCGGAACTTCCTATGCTCCAGTTTCTGGCCGTTTCCCCTTGTCTTGTCTCCACACACTGCTGAAAAGAGTCTGGCCTCGCCACTTTGCCCCCCACACCTTAGATATTTATAGACCTGGATCAGGTCCCCTCTCAGTCTTCTTTTCTCAAGGCTAAACAGACTGAGTTCACTTAGCCTTTCTTCATAGGGGAGATGCTCCAGGCCCTTCACCATCTTTGTGGCCCTCCGCTGGACTCTTTCCAAGAGATCCCTGACTTTTTTGTACTGGGGAGCCCAGAACTGGACACAGTACTCCAGATGAGGTCTTACCAGGGCAGAGTAGAGGGGGAAGATCACCTCCCTTGACCTGCTGGCCACGCTCTTTTTAATGCACCCCAGAATGCCATTGGCCTTTTTGGCCACGAGGGCACACTGCTGGCTCATGGCCAACCTGTCGTCCACCAGGACACCCAGGTCCCTCTCTGAAGAGCTCCTCTCCAGCAGGCCATCCCCTAACCTGTACTGATGCATGCGATTATTCCTCCCTTGGTGCAAGACTCTACACTTGCTCTTGTTAAACCTCATCCGGTTCCTTACCGCCCAGCTCTCCAGCCTGTCCAGGTCTCGCTGAATGGCACAGCCTTCAGGCGTGTCAGCCAGTCCTCCCAACTTTGTATCATCAGCAAATTTGCTGAGGGTGGCCACTATCCCCTCGTCAAGGTCATTGATGAAGATGTTGAACAAGACCGGACCCAGCACCTACCCCTGGGGGACACCACTAGTTACAGGTCTCCAACTGGACTCTGCACCGCCAACAACGACCCTCTGTGCTCTGCCAGTCAGCCAGTTCTCAACCCACCTCACTGTCCACTCATCTATCCCACACTTCCTCAGCTTTGTTATAAGGATGTCATGGGAGACAGTATCAAATGCCTTGCTGAAATCAAGGTAGACTACATCCACTGCTCTCCCATCATCCTCCCAGCCAGTGACAACATCATAGAAGGCTACCAGATTGGTTGAGCATGACCTCCCTTGGTGAACCCATGCTGGCTACTCCTGATAACCTCCCTTTCTTCCAATTGTCTGGAGATGGCATCCAGTACCAGCTGTTCTGAAAGGTGATGACCTTTCCGGGGACAGAGGTGACACTGACTGGCCTGTAATTACCTGGATCTTCCTTCTTGCCCTTTTTGAAGACCGGAGTGACGTTGGTTATCCTCCAGTCTTCAGGCACCTCCCCCATTCTCCAAGACCTCTCAAAGATGATAGAGAGCAGTTCAGCAATCACCTCTCCCAGCTCTCTCAGCACCTATGGATGCACCACCTGGGGTCCCATGGATTTATGAACACTGGTGTTGCCTAGGCGCTCACGGACCACCTCTTCCCTGACCAAAGGGAAGTCTTCCATTCCCCAGACCCTCTCACTAACCTGGGATTATTATGGGTCTGGGATTCCCGAGGGAGAGCTTTTTCACTGAAGACGGAAGCGAAGAAGGTGTTCAGTATCTCCGCCTTCTCAGCATCCCCCATTACCAGAACACTCCCCTCACTTAGTAGGGGACCCACATTCTCCCTAGTCCTCCTTTTACTGTTAACATACTTAAAAAGGCCTTTTTTATTATCCTTTATCACTTTTGCCAGATTCAATTCCAGGTGGGCTTTAGCCTTCCTCGTCGCATCCCTGCAGGCCCTGACAACATTTCTATATTCTTTCCAAGTGGTCAAACCCTTTTTCCACATTTCATGGACCTTCTTCCCTTTGAGTCTGTGCATGAGCTCCTTGCTCATCCATGCAGGTCTCCTGCCACACTTTCCTGATTTCTTGTTCACAGGGATGCGCTGATCCTGAGCTTGGAAGAAGAGCTGTGTAAATGCTGACCAGCTCTCACAGACCCCCTTACCTTCTAACACCCTAGCCCATGGGATAGCTCCAAGTAGATCCCAGCAAAGTTGGCTCTCCTAAAGTCCAGGATAGCAATCCTACATTTTGCTTTGCTTCTTCCACTCAAGGTCTTGAACTCCACTATCTTGTGGTCACTACAACCACTGCCCCCACTTTTACTTCCTTAACAAGTCCTTCCTTGTTAGTGAGAATAAGGTCCAGTAACACCCCTCCCCTCGTCAGTTCCTCCAGCACCTGCATCAGAAAGTTGTCTTCCACACATTTCAAGAACCGTCTGGACCGTGCGTGCCTGGCCATGTTGCTCATCTAGCAAATATCTGGATAATTGAAGTTCCCCATAAGCACCAGCACCTGGGATCGTGACACTACTTCCAGTTGCTTATGGAAGGCTTCATTAACCTCCTCCTCCTGATCATGGGGCCTGTAGTACACGCCCACAACAGTGTCACCCTTACCAGCCTGCCCCTTGATTCTCACCCACAAGCTCTACACAGCTACATCACTCTCCCCCAGGCAGAGTTCAATACATTCTAGCTGCTCTCTCACATAAATGTAGTTCCTTCATAATTTCTTAACAATGTTGTTTTTAACCCCAGAAGTAGTCATCATAATTCTATGCATCAGTGGGGACAAAGAATTTTGAATGGACAGTTATTCCTGAATTAGTTGCAGAGACTTTCTTCATATTCATTTGTCCCTAAGAGCACTCAGAGAATGCAAGAAATCTCATCCAAAACAAACATCTCAAAATGTTCCTAATTGTAACCGTCATATGTATATTCCTTTCCTGAAAAGAATGCTTTAAATATAGACCTTTGTAAACTGACCTATACAGTATCAAAGCCTAAAGATTATTTAAAATTCCTACAACATAGTAAGTTAACTAAACATAGCAGCCTGATGCCATATGCAGCTCTTCTGACAATACCTTTAATAGCATCTGGACAGCATTTCAGTTTACCTCAAAGAAGACACAGAGGGCTGAATTCAGTTGACCTCATATCTCATGTCCTTTGTAGTATGCTAAGGTATTTGACACATGTACAGATTCACACAGATACAGTGGAGGAACTAAGTAAGATCCATGTATTAATGAGAGGCACTGGTGATTATGCCAGGGATTCCTAGGTCATCTCAGATGGCAATAAACAACTATCTGTGAGTAACAAAAGCAAACCTTTGGGCATATCTATCTTAGTAACCTAAACTGTGCAGGTTGGAGACAGTCCAAAGAAAGGCCATGAAATGGTGGAGGAATTGAAGCATCCCTCCTGTGAGTAAAGGCTGAGAGAGCTGGAACTATTTACACATTGCCTTGTGACTTGGAGTGTATAAAGGAGTGTAATGGTACAGAAGAGAAGCATCCTTCTAAATGATTTCTTATTAGATAGCATGCAGCTACATTGGAAAAGCTGATAATGCAACACTGCAGATTAAAATCACAGGTTTTATAAACTGAAACATCTGGACTGTTTAGTCAGCACAATAACTCCATTGCAAGATCACAATTAAAACATACTGTAAGACTAATAAATGATAAAAACCACAAACTCAACAGAGAGAACTGAGATCCCAGTAGACTCACTTGTTCGAAAGGCAGAACACAAATGCCCTTCTGCCAATTATGTACATATGTAGTTAGCCACTATGAAGAAAACAAATTATTATTATTCAGGAAATCCAATTTGCCTTGATCACCAATTAAGATGAAAAATATTGAAATCATGATAGTAGTCTCTTGTAGTCTGCAATGGCCTCTAAGTGGCCATACACTTAAGCAGCTCTAGATTATACTGTGTCTTAAAAATGTAAGGAAAGGAGAAAATTAAGAAAAAAAATCTTTTGCATTTTGGAAACCTCTTAGAGGATTTAATTTAATATAACCCCAGCCCATTGGTACCCAGCAAAGTACATATTCATGTTATCTATTCAGTTCCCGTTAAAGTGAAACCCATCTTTCTTAGCCTCAAGTGTCTGAAGGCTAGTTGTACAATTAAAGTTAATTGTCTAGGTTATATCTTGGAGAGAGATAAAAATTTACAGTAGGTCATTCATTCCATCTACTTTAAGTTCCTATTCTGATGTGGAATGGACTGTGTTCTGAAAGTACTTAACTGTCTTTGCTCACCATAAAAGGAAGTCTGATGAGTTCCTCAGTCTCAGTGCCTAATTTATAGGTGGCCAGAAGACAGATTTCTTCCCCACACACATCTATAAAAGAAGATTCCAAATCTGAAGCTCTCTAATGCATTTTCTTGTCATTATATGCAGAGAGAGCACTTCTCTTAAAAGCTGCTGCACTTGGTCATGCTGGAATATACTCTCAAAACATTATGCGGATGGCTGGAACACTTGCCCAGGAACTGGGAAATCTGAGCTGAGCCAGACATTCTTGGGGCAGTGTTAAAGCTATCAACTGTTCTCAGTAATTAAACATTTCACCTCACTTGTTAAATGAAGTCCAATAGTACAAAATTCATGGGTCCAGAAGGACTGGCCATTTCTGACCTTCAGTGGAAAAGTTTTCTGAATTGAAACTGTACAATACAGAGGTTGGACCAGAAGGCGGTTACTTTATCCACTTTGATCTCACTACTTGATGGGCCACAAAAATTAGAATTTTGCTTTTCTGTTGCGCTTCAAAAAAGAAAAAAAGACTGCTGCAGGCACTGTAATGTAAGATGTAGCTGAGCAGTTCTCAGGAAATGTGTATATTTATAAGACGCTAATAAATTGTATATTTGAGTGTCGACTTACTCTTCAGGTAGGTAGAATGCAAAGATGTTGCACCAGGTTGTTGGGAAGATTTCTGTTTGATGGAATATTTTCACGTCAGTGGCAAAGAGAAAACTAATCAGATTTCTCCACTCTGAAGGTGTGAAATGAAGCTGAATAGCTGTGTGTGCATACTGCAGAAAAGAATGGAAGAAACGTATCTTTCAAGTATATAACACACTCAGCTTAACTTCATATACACCAGAAAAATGTGAGGTAATCTGGCTATGGTACACCAGGTTTAAACCAAAATGCTTCATTTAAATGTATGCGAGGAAGAGAGGAGTGGGGATGGTGAGATGAAATGTCTCAGACCAACACAGAGTCTAGGAAAATACTTCAAGTATCAGGAGAAATGTAGAAATTTGAGCTGCAGTTTCAAGGGACAAAGAGAACTTTGAAAAAGAAGTCCCAGTGAGTCTCTATGTCTGTTTTGTGTGTGTGTGTGTGGTTTTGGTTTTTTTTGGTAGTAGATGATAGCATCTGCCCACTGATTTATACTAATAGGGACTGTTTAAACCATATTTCACATTCATATATGTCTCCTTACTACTTATAAAGCTTCAGAGTTATAGTTTGGATGGAAAGCTTGCTGTAGACAGAAAGGTAAGAAACAGTGGCATAACTTTTTTCAGTGTAGTTGATACTGAAGGTTCACAAGAAATTCTGGCAGTGAGATACTTCTCAGAAGTTATAAGAATTATTATATTTCTCCCCCTGTTTTCTTTTTCATCTTCTGGGTTTCAGAAGACAGAACAGCAGTATCTCCAAGCTTGTAGGAAAAAAGTGTGTTTAGAGAGTAGAGCAAGTACAAGCCGCACTGTTCTGCTATAGAATTTACTACAAAAACAGAATGCAAAACTTGGCTGGCCCTTTGTCGATAGAAGTTCCTGGAAGTGCATTTCTATTGAATAAATGTAAAAAAGATTTTCTTAGCATTTTATCCTTTAACTAAAACATATTAGCTATGTTAAAATGCCATCGAAGGATTGTCCTTTTGAAAGTGAAAGACAACAACCTTAAAAGTAGTTTGGGTACACCGTGAATTCTGTTAGAGAATATTCCTAAGTCTGCAATCCAGGGCTAGGAAATAATAGCATTATAAAAGTAGGGCAACAGCTTGGAATTCAGTGTATTTTGGAAAAGAAGACAGGAGCACACCACAGTGTTGAATGTCTCAGATTATAGTGGGTTTATGTTCAGGCAGGTCTAACACCTTTTACTTTTGTTTAGTTATTTCTAATTATCACAGTAAGATTGTTACTTGAGAAACAGGAATTCATAAATGTAGAAATCTGGGATGACAGTAATAGAAAGGGAGCACTTTATTACTCATTTCATATCACAAAGCCCTTGGCCTGGCAGAGAAAATGAGCAGCAGATGTTAAAGATTTATCTTGGATGAAGTGACAAGGAATTGGTGTTTAAAAGTGCCCTTCTATAATTCAACTCAAACCATCAAATTTACATATTCATTTAAATCTATATACAATCATACAGTTCACAAAGTGCTAGGATATTTTATTCTATTTATGGGATCTTAAAGTATCTTAGCAAAACCTGTGGTGTGAAAACAGCCCAGCCGTCACGTATCGTCTCGTCTCAAAATAAACACATTCCAAACCAGGAAACCAGCATGTTAGAAGAACTTACTAACTAAATGCAAGTATCATCTTCAGTGTCAAAGGAACTAGTCACATAACCAGCCAAGTAGCAAAATTTCCATCCATCAAAATCCCTCAGAAGAGCATACCGAACAGTGCATGAGTGCAAGTCCATGTGCCGGAACACAGTCTATAAATGATAAATGCTGGAATGATTTTAGCCTGGGCCAACTAACACTTTCAAATAAATGCACTGGAGAAGATAGCCTGGGCCAGGAATTGTTCTCATTAGGTATTTTGCATGTGACCACCCTCTTGTAGAGCCTAAGAGAGATTTGTGAAATTAATGTGCTGCAGTTTTGCCAGAAAGGCAAATCCTTGGCACTGCTTGACAATTAAAAGAAATGTAGTTTCAAGCAATAATATTCTCTATTTGTCCTCCCACTGTTCTCACTCCTGCAAAATCATCAGCAATGGGAACAGCATCTACAGATATAATTTTTTATCAAAGACTGTTCACCCTCTTAGATATAGACCATAGAAGAGCTTCTTGTTAGAGAAGTTTTAAAAATTTCCAAGGGATTCTGATGAGTAAAGAGACATTTAATGTCATCCCTTCTTGACATCAATCCTCCAATTATTTCAGAAAGATGAGAAATCTGTTATGAGTATATATATGCATATATATGATTATATATATGCATTATGAATAGAGGACTTGAATCTGATCAAACCCAGACAAGGATTTAATAGCAAACTCTCAAAAGAAGGCACTCAAGCAATTGTACAAGTAGCAAGAGGCTGAGCATATATATCTGGGAATACTCAAAGCCGGTCTTAAAGTGTTACATGGCTCCTCAGAGAGTGAACAACTCCATCTGTTCTGGCATTAGAAAATCCAAATGCTTAGGAGACAATGGAACAGTGTCTCAGTATATGGTCTGGGAACACTTAATAAATCTATTTTACGTATTGTTAACTGTGGAAATTAAAAGCCATTAAGTTACCTTGATTTCCTGAGGCCTATAAGAGCAGTACAATGGTATTTATATATCATGAGAAAATATTTTTATGGGTATACAGACAGATTTTCTCCATAACATGAATATAAAGTTTATTCTTAAAACAGTTTGTAAGTTTTAATTATTCTTTAAGACAAATCCATGAACAAAACTTTTAAGAACTTCTTTTTTGATATCTATGTGTTTCCAACCATGCGTACTAGCACCAAGAGACTGAAAGAGAAATGAACACTAAAAATTAAGTTCATGTGAGTACTGACTCTGAGATAAAACCATACCTAAAACTATTGCTAGGTCACTGCAGACAAAATTAGTCCAACAGAAAATGTATCTATTAAATACATGTATCATCTTATGGAAAAGAAAAAAAAAAAAAGTAAGAAAACTTGCAACAGAAATAACATCATGCAAGCTTTTATAATAACATTGAGGAAGTCAAAATACATTATTTGACAATAAAAATTACTCTTAATTCTTCTTAAAGGACTCTAATAATTACTGTCATAGAAACATGGTATCAGTTAGAGAAGATTGATGGAATTTTCCTCTCTGCTGAGAAAAGTGGAAAGGATTATTTGGGATTTCTGGAGATGTTATTTATACTTTCAGATCAGTGCCATGAGATGTGATTTCTCTATAACTTTTTAAATAAAATTCAGTTGGTGATACATAATAGTCCCTAAATCAATTTTGTAGCAACTTTGAGTCAGTTCTATTTTTACACTAGGTTATCGTCATTTTCACTGACTAGTGCCACTATCTAGTAGATAGACCTTGACAGTGTCTAGCTCAGTGTATCCCTGTATATCAAATATGAACAATTGAAATCTGTGTTTCATACCCAGTTTTCCAATCCTCTAGAACCTATGCTGTGGACATATTATGTAAATGGTGTTTCCATAACATGCTTTTGAGAATGCTACATGGGGCTACGTAAAGAACCCTAAAAAAGGAGAAATATATGGTAATGGGATATATGAAAACAGATGCAATGTGACTGATGCCCTTTTTCCCTAAGATTTGCTACCAAGCTACAAGAAGAAACAAGAATTGTTCAATACAATTAGCAGTGGATAAATCCACACTTTGTGCTACTCACCATTTTCTAGCTATCTGTTCACTTTATGATCATTTCATTATTGTACTTTTCCAGGAAATGAATAAAACTGATTGATTGACCTGCATTTCTACAATTCCTCCATATCACTCTCTTTGAACATAGCCTTTCTGTTTGACTTCTGTGAGCTCTACAGTATCTAGCAGAACTTCAAGATCTTCCCAAAACATCTGGTCAGAACTCTGAGATTTTCCTTGTGGAGGAATTCAGTTCCACACCTTGGCTTCATTCGCATTTCCATGTCAAACGTCGCTTTGTCAGACTTTTCTCTGCTGCCATTTGTCATGTGGCAACAAAATGTAGCAGGATATTGGCAGGAAGGTATCAACCTCTACTGCCACACCACCAACATCCACCTCTGATGTTGTGAGCAACATAATAAAATAAGAGGCATTACTTTTGGAGCAGCGCCTGTCGTATTTTTCTTATTCTTTTAAGAATGCTTCAGGATACCTTAAGAGAGTTTATTGAGAACAAACATCATTAAGCAATGTAACAGATTTGTGAAAGTGCTACATGAAGTGATACACTAACAGAAATCAACAGGAAAAAAAAAAAGAAAAAAAGAAAAAAAAAAAGAAAAAAAAAAAGAAAAAAAAAAAAAGAGAGAGAGAGAGATTTCAGAGATTTCTCTGGAATAAAGGACCAGAGAAATTTATCCTTGAAAATTTCCTCACTGTGTATTGTATGGAAAATTTCAATACATCATTCATTAATATTCAAGCTAAGCAAAAATATCATTAGAAATGCATTGAAGGTCTTAGGCCATACTTGGCTGCAAGGAAATGCTTATGTGACTTATGAGCCTTATAATGAGTAATCGAGAGAAAACTGTTTTTATCTTCAGTTTGTTTTTCTGCTTCCCTCTATTAGAATCATAAATTAAAGTAATGCAGCTCCAAATATTTCAAAAAAGTCAACATCTACACAGCTGTCTGAGTATTCAGAGGTGAAGTGGGCCATACATAAAAGCTTTTCTGGGTAATCAGATATTTCCTTTGAAAAGTGCTATAAATATGTTGCAAAATGTTTGGTGGCTTCACTGTTCAATTTGAAAGGTGACAACTCAGTAATACCTTTCTTTTTCATGTGGTCAGTTCTTCAAGAGTAGGATGGGAAAAGGAGGTCTGTAAAACTACTTCATGTCTATCATAATCTCCTTCACTTTTTTTTCTTTTTCCTTTTGGCTTCAAATCTTTCCTCCTCTCCTTTTCATCTCGTTGGAAAAGTGCATAGTTCCTATTTTCTGGAAAACAAGAGGGCATACGGAAAGAAATCTATGTGATGGGATACAGCCTTGGGCAGGGGAAAAAAAAAAAGAGACAATTTGGTGTCCTCAAGGAGACTTCTAAAAGATGAATGGTCTTGGTAAAGTAAAAATCCACAGATAAAAAGAGTAAAAGGGTCAATTCTGAAGTCATTGTGTTTGTTTTCTATTGGAAAGTTTGATGAAAGAAAGAAAATTTGGATGTTCAATTATGCCTAGATCTCATGGGCATAAATGTCACTAGCACTGTCCCTGCCTTGTTCTTGGCACTCTCTTGCTATAATGACTGCTCCAAAAGTCCCAAAACAATGATAGTTTGCCCAGTTTTATTTGCCTTTTGGGGAAGGACATTGATTTTGTTCTTAAGAAATATTGCGAATTTTCAACTTAATCATATTATTTTGAACTCACTTTGGCCATAGTATCTGATTGTAAGAATTGGAAATGGCAAATTGAAATTCGCCTAACCATTTCAAAGGGAGAAAATCTAGAAGAGATTCAAATTGGCTTCACTTGCTACGCAGTTTCCCTTTTCTCAAACTCTGAATTCACCAACATTCTTGGTTGACAGTGGGCTTAATGAGCCAGCAGTGTGCTCTAGCAGCCAAAATGGTTCATGGCATTTTGGGGTGCATTAAACACAGCATAGCTAACCAATCAGAGACGTGATTATCCCAAGATGCTTAGTGTTGGTGCAATGTTCAGAAAATTTATTTCAGATTGTAGTAAGAAAATTAACTGCACTTCTAACAAGGTATCTGACAAAGCATGAGAACACTATGTTAAACTCACATCCAGAGAATGTTAAAGATTTACTTAATAAGACATTAGATAGGTGTAGTTTATTGTCTGTCCTTCAGTATTGAAGGACAAACTTGAAATGTTCTTAAAAGCATAGAAGCACATATAGACATGTATGTGTGTGTGGGGTCTATACAGACACACATATACATGCATATATGTATACATATGAGGTGTGTAGTTTTAATGTTCCTTCTGTAAATTGTTCCTAGTCTCAGTTGTATTACTGTATTTAATTAAAATAAACTTTAGACCATAGGATCCCTAGGTGAATTAGCTCTTAGAAACTGCTTATGTGCAATCTTTAAATGTAAAATCTCTGCTTCAGGAAAGCCAAGATTCAAATGAATGATAAAATATTTTCAATAATATGAAAACGACACTAAAAACTTGGAGAGACCTTGAGCAATTAAAATAGTTAAATATTATCTGATTTCGGTGAAAAAGACAGCAAGCTGAAATTTATTTGGAGTTTTATGTGAATGGTAGGAGTCCTGTGCTCTTCCTATTTGTTGAAACTGTCTTTACATCACTATATAATTAGTATTCTCCCTTAGGATACTGAGTTGATTGTTTGGATCAACTGAGCAAGCCCTTTACAAAATGAAAGGGATTCTTTTGCCACTGTAACTACCAGAGAAAACACTAAAAGCAAATAATTTAGATCTTTCTAAGCTTTTGAGACCATCTAGAAGAATTTACTCTTCTAAGTAGCTTTCAGGAAGAGCAAATTTTCTGAAAGATTCTACTTTTATTGTAAGAAAATATGCTTCCTACAGTAAATGTGTAATATATTTTCTGCTTGACAGCAAAGTAAAATTCATAGCTATGAAATCAAGTTTTGAGAATTTTGAAACTCTTTGTTTTGATATTATATGAAAATAATTCCTAAGTAGAATATCCTCAGGAATGTGGGTGTGTTTTTTAGGAAGAAGCTCTTGGAATGGGTCCAGAGGACAACCACAAAGATGCTCAGAGAGCTGGAGTACATCTCCTATGAAGACAGGCTGAGTGAGCTGGGCTCGTTCAGCCTGGAGATGAGAAGGATCTAGAGTGACCTCATTGCAGCTTTCTAGTATTTAAAGGGATCTCATGAACAAGAGTGAAATCAACTTTTTTTTTAATTCCCTCTTTGATAGGGATAGGATGAGGTGGAATGGTATAAAATTAAAATAGAGGAGATTTAGATCCAATGTTGGGGGAAGTTTCCTACTTAGAGTGTGGTGAGGCACTGGCAGAGGCTGCCCAGAGAAGCTGTGGATACCCCCTTCCTGGAGGTATTCAAGGTCAAGTTAGGTACAGCCCTGGGCAACCTGAGCTGGTGCCTGACTTAGTGGATGACAACCACGAACACAGCAGGCGGTTGGAATTAAATGGCCTATGAGGTCACTTCTGACCCAAGCCATTCTATGATTTTTTTACTCAATGAGTTTTTGTTGACTATAAAAGCAGAAATGACAAATAGACTCTCATCTGGGTCTTCAGAGTGCCAATAAGATCACCCAGAACAAGCAAGTACAGGTACTCTAGTACAGATGCTATAGTTGGTATGGATGCTCTAGCATAGATTTGACAGTGACAGCAGTCCTCTGATACCAACATATATATTGGCTCTTCAGGTCAAGCCAGAACTGTTCCTTTGGCCCTGGAACCTGTATGCTGATGTCTCACACATGAATCTGTAGTGGGTTGAGGGTGATCTATGTAACACACACTGATGTTTTATTCACTATAAATTTTAGGATAGGCAGCAAGAAGCCAATCTGCATTTCATTTTCTTAGATTACCATACATGCATATACGTATGGTAATATTGCATGTACATGTTAAGGAGGCATCTTTTGTTCACTGACATGAATCTTATAACTATTACTAATTTGTGGGGCATACTTTGGCACTATAACTGTGTATAAATACTTCTCGTCTCATTCTTGCTCTCCTTACTGAATTTTAAAAATAAGTGTGCGAATGATTACCAGCTTTTATTCTTGTTTTTCACATATGTTTATTCCATTATAAAATCCAGTAAAAATGTGTGAACTGAAAAGGAAAGTGAAACCAGTATAAATTAAATTTCTAAATTAGATATCTAATCCTGATAGATACATTTCCTTTCAGATATAATATTCAACAAAAGAAATAGTAAAAATGCAAAGAATATTTCCCTTTTAAACAAGATTTCACTACACACTATTTCTTCGCTTAACCTTGCAATAACCCCACTGACATTGCATTCGCATATTTGTTTTTCTACTTTACCTGTTTACAATGTTTTCATCACTAACAAATCCTTATATTTCTAACATTGGAGTTTCCTTGTTTCTTTGGGGGTTTGGGGGGGGGGGTGGGGGTGGGAAGCAAAACAAAACCAAATGAAACAAACAGATTAAAAAACAACTTCTGAAATAAAGTGCCCAGCTGACATTTTTATGATTCAGGTATTCTCCCTTCTTTTTCTCTAATCCTTTTTTTAACTATCAGTCCATCCTAGACTCAAAGTCCTTTAAATAGGAGTTTTGTCTTCATTCCTTGATAGCAAATTATTTGACACATTCTGTGCACTACCACAAAGAAAATGGCAAAACAGATGACATTTTGGATCTGGAGCCAGATATAAATGTTGCCATTCATTCCACAGCCTGATTTATCACTGCAATCTTTGTATTACACGGTGCCATCAGTGGATTGGCATATACAGAGGTGGCTGAGTAGCTTCAGACAGGACTTTCATTAATAACTGAATGAAGACTGTTTTGCTGTATTGCCAAAGGTCAGATGATTGAGTAACGTATGGACAGCAGCTGAGCAGGGGGAACATTTTCAAAACTTCCAAATGTTTCCTCTATAAATAACTTACAACTCCATCTTCTCTGCTCTCCAGTTATAGGAGTTTCTGCCATGAACTTAGTAAGCAGAAGCAGTAAAATGGGGTTTTGGCCATCCAGTTATACTATACATGCCAATTAGAGGAAGCAATCAATTTACAGTTAATCCAGTGTCTGAAGATGGTTTGTCTGACTTTCCAATGAACATAATGAAGTGCAAAGCAGCAAATGCTTGAGAAAGAAAGAAAAAAAGAAAAAAAAGAAAAAAAAAAAAAGATTCAAAACCAACTGTACCGGGAGAAGAATGCAATCAGCTCTTAACATACCATTTGCCACCTAATTTGTTTTTCAAAGATGTAGCGTTTATTTAACACTGTAGCTATTTAGTACAGGTGGTGCTAACAGAGGTTAAATAAAAGACAGGAGGGCAGCAAAATCCCTCACTTACTTCTCTCACAAAGACAAAACTGCTATGTGAGAGCAATGCAGATTAATTCCTCAATTCTCACAGCACTTTTTGACACCACTGGTTACAGGTTACCTCTTAAGTATTTGAAGATTTCAGTCGGGCTGACTGATTTAGATTTGGATAGGTTTAAATCATACTTGTCAGTGTGCTATTAATTTTTAACCACAGTCATTTTTCCCTAGACCTGTTATTATGCTAGGCAGTCTCAGGAAGCATAAAACTTTGACCTGTGCTCTCCTGCATTTGCATACTGCACTTTCTGTAGGTTCTTTATTCTGTAATCAGAATTCTAACTATCTCCTTAGCAGCATACAGATACAGGAATCCACAGACCCAGTTAAAACAGCCTCCCACCTGGTCATATCATTGTCAGACATACATTCATTTATATTAACTGGTCTTTTCTTACTCAGTTCAGATAAAACATAAATAACTTCTGCTGACTTCTAAGCTCTGTTGGTGCTGTGTTTTGGAACACCATTTTTCCTTACAGCCCACCAATTATTTCAATGTTTTTTTTTTCTGGACTTTGAGATCTCCTTTGGGAGCTCCATTGCTCGGAGAAATACAATAAGGCTGAAGTCACCATTGCCTCAACACAACGTAAAATTCCAGGGCCCTTATGACAGCCAGTTTGGGAATGAATGCAGCCTTGTCTTCTCAGAACTTCAAAATGGATAATTACAGATCCCCAAATTGTCTCAAGATTTCAAACTGAAACAACTTTTTAGAAATACTGATATTTCCTTATCATTATTCTAACATGGAATTTATTCTTAAAAACCTTGGTAAAATATACTTACGTACTTTGAAACCAGTAGACCATTACCTGAAAACTCTTCTACCTGCATGATCTTCTCTAGAAATACCAAACCTTTAGTTGTTGTAGTTATGACTCAGAATAGCCAATCACTCATATGAAATCTGTTGATGGTACCTGCTCTGATTTCTGCAGTGTTGCCCAGTTCTGGAGCTCACTTCTAACATCCCTGTTGGAAGGAGAATTCTTTACTACATGAGAGGACTTCTGAGCATATCGGCCCTACATCTTTGGTCAAACTCACAGAAAAGTGAACCAAATGACGATGAAACAGATTTTATTCTGGAGATATCAGAGAATGTATTAACATGGGATTTTTCGGAAGAAACTGAAATCTCAAGCAAGTCCTTTGCAATTAATTTTCTTAGTCACTGGGAAGCTGTTACAGAAAATTTGGGGCAAACATCTTTTGCACATGGAAAGTTCATTTCATAAGTAGAATTGAGAATTTATCTTAAGGCTTCCAAGTAGGTTTTCAGTATAGTATGTACTTTCCTGCTCTGACTTCCCCTCTTTTCTTGCTGAAGTTTCTTTCTCTGGCAAAGCAACACAATCAGAGAATCAGACAACTGTGAAAATCTCGAGAAAATTCCTGGTCAATAATTTTTTTTCTGACACTTTCGATACTATAACAATCCAGAGAGGTGTTTGTTCAACTTTTTCTTTTAAAAATCTAACACAGACTCTCATGCAGCCTGATCCCCAGCTTGTTCATCTAAATTGCATTATTTGGTATGTGTAACAGATTTTTTTTTTTCCTCTCCATGGACTTTGGAAAACAAGTAGCTATTTTCCTCTTTATAAAAATGTAATCATTTAAATCAAAGCACTGCCAATCCATTAATCTTCTCTTCCCCAGCTAAACAAACTGCATTTTACAAATAATTTGTTACATTCTCCATGCTGTTCAGGCACATTGTGAACAAACAAACAAACAAACAAACAAAAAAAGCAGGAACTGGGTTCAAAAAAGTGATTATTTCCTTTACCATATGGGGTTTCCTTTCCACTTGCTCCTTTGTTCATTCTCTCTTCCTTTGACATTTGTTCTTTTTCGCATCTCTACATGAATCAGGATAGATCCTTCCTCTGTAGTTTGTATTTTACAGATCTAAGACCAGATATCCAAATAATAGGAAAAACGTAAGTCTGATGATGTTCAAAAAATTCTTTATGTAAGTAATAATGACAAATCTTATTACAAATTTTTATTTTCCCCTTGAAAATTCACTCTTAAATAAATTAGGTATCATAACTGTAAGATACCATGTTAGTATCTGTACAATCTAAATTAAACTTTTGGCCACCTAAATATGTATTATTAATTATGGAAGCTTTTATAATTATAAAAATCTCAGTAAAACTTTGATTTTTCTTCCACAAATTTCCCAGCTGTTAAAAGTAGAGCATCTTGCTTTCCTATCTTTCATCCATTGCCTCAGCTTTTTTTGTATAGGAAACTCTTTGGTGCAAGAAATGTCTCTTATTATATTTGTAAAGTACTTAGCAAACTGAGGCATTAATCCTGCCTGGGGGTTCTCTGGTTGTTGTGTTGCCAGGAAAAATTCTTTAGCTGTAAAATACTGAAGAAAAATATTTCACTTACTTCCGCTAGTGATAGCTATTTTGAGTTTGGGGGTGGTGGGTGGGAACAGCAGAAAAATGCAACTAAAATAAAAGTAACTGTTGCTAATACATTCAGTCTTTCATCTCAGTCGTCAAAAAATCAAAAGATTTAATGTGATGGAAGACAAATAGTTTGAGAAAATAGCAAATGTATGTGAAATACAGCTTGAAAACTCTCTTGTGAGAGGCTGGAGAGGACACAAAGCACTTGAAGTGTGTGGGGGGAGCACTTTCTGTGCCATTAGTGTTTGATTAGATAGTATAACAGATAATGTAAGAGAAAATTAGACTCTGACAAGAAGCAATTGAACCTTGAGTTCTGACAGTCATATGTTGGGTACCTTATCACTTTTATCCTTAGGGCCTCTTAAATGACACATAAGGACTTTATTCCAGTGGATAATTATCATAAGTGCATATTGAAATGTTACGCTTTTTTTCCAAAGATGCATTGGTTGGTCCTAAGTGCCTCTGCTGTGGAAGACAGTATTTATCGGGGTCTGATTTTGCATGCTGTATGATACAGAAACTGTGGTATTTGCTGGGACTTCAAATAATACAAAGGTCATGAAATCAAGAGTGCAAAAATTAGTAGAGCCTTCAAGTCTTGACCTATTTGGTTGATAGACAGTTTTAAACCTCCTAGCAAAAATCAGAGCATACAGTTATTGGGTTAGGTGTCTTCTACATGCAATCATTTTTAAGTTATGGCCATGTCATGGGTCAAGCAATATCTTATAATGAAGTGCTTAAAAAAAGCAGAGGGGATTTACCTAAGAGTTTTACAAAACTGTTTTAACAGGATACAGTGTGATGTCACAAAAAGGAGAAATTGACAAAATTACATAGAGCAGGTGAAGATTGTGGGTAGTCTCAAACTAACCTTCTGTCCAGGTGGAAGAGTGGAAGTTTATGTATAAATGGAGGTAATAGCACATACAACTGTCAACATTCTGTTTGAAACAATCACTTCCAAATATTTCAGTGAAATTGTGAAAGGTTCATTCTCTAGCTATATATTCAAATACAAGATTTTCTGAAGCAAATGGATCTAAGAACAATGGGCCCAAGTGATAGAGGAGCCAACAAAGGGGTGCTATTTGGTTTTCAAGAACAAGAGGCAAGAGACAGAAACCGGGACCCACAAAGTGCCTTCTGAACATTAGGAAACTTTTCTCTACTGCGTGGGTAGCAGAGCACTGGTGCAGGCTGCCCAGAGGTCTTGTGTGGTCTCCTGCTCTGGGTGCCCATGGCTGAACAAGGATTTGCAGCAGATGACCTGCAAACGTCTCTTCCAACCATAGTAACTCTGTGATTCTGTGACAAGGATGTAAGTAAGTGTTAGTCAGAATTTCATACAGAGTTGTCAGATAGTCTTCATACTTTCAGGTTCATGAAGTGCTCAAAATGGGTCTACAAACATGGTTCTACCTAGAATGTTAACAGTATCTATCCAAAACAGATTTCAGAAAATCAACAAATGATGCAAAATTACACTATTTTGAGGGGGATTTAAAGGTCATTAATACCATTGTATTAAATCTAAATCCTAGGAAAATATCAATTTCGTTTAGTGATTTTAAGGATAAATTTAATATTTATGTACAGGCAATTGTTGATTTTTTCTGTCATCGTTAAAACAAAGGATAACAAAAATTGATACAATAATGATTTGTTTCTAAATTACATATCAGAATAATCAGACTATTGTGATGTTCACTGTTGATAGAAAAAAATAGTTACAAATACTGAAAATTATGAGTCCAGTCAGTTATTTTTGCAAAAACTATATTATCTTAGAGATTATTCAGAATAAAGGCAGATTTCCTTCCTTCCTTCCTTCCTTCCTTCCTGCATGCCTGCATGCCTGCCTGTCTGCCTGCCTTCCTGCCCTCCCGCCTCCCTTCCTGCCTCCCTCCCTTCCTCCCTCCCTTCCTTCCTTCCTGCTTTCCTGCCTTCTTGTTTTCCTGCCTTCCTGCCTGTCTGCCTGCCTGTCTGCCTGCCTGCCTGTCTGCCTGCCTTCCTGCCCTCCCGCCTCCCTTCCTGCCTCCCTCCCTTCCTCCCTTCCCTTCCTTCCTTCCTTCCTTCCTTCCTTCCTGCCTTCCTGCCTGTCTGTCTGCCTGCCTTCCTGACTTCCTTCCTGCATTCCTTCCTGCCTCCCTGCCTCCCTTCCTGCCTCCCTCCGTTCCTGCATCCCTCCCTCCCTCCCTTCTTTCCTTCCATCCTGCCTTCCTGTGTTCCTACCTTCCTTCCTTCCTGCCCGCCTTCTTTCCTTCCTGCCTGCCTTCCTGCCTCCCTCCCTTCCTCCCTGCCTTTCTGCCTTCCTTCCTGCCTGCCTCCCTCCCTTCCTTCCTCCCTTCCTTCCTTCCTGCCTCCCTCCCTCCCTCCCTTCCTTCCTTCCTTCCTTCCTTCCTTCCTTCCTTCCTTCCTTCCTTCCTTCCATTTTTTTGTTCCTTCCTATATATCTCCAGAGTCTTGGATTTTAGAAAAGTACATTTATTTCCTGGCATGGGATGAAAAATGTACACTCAAATTTGGATATGATTTCCTGATGTCATAATTCACTTTGAAGCATGATCCATATGGATTTGCCCACAGATGCAAATTTGGCCAGTTTTACAAGTTTCAGAAAAGGCCTACTGAGTTAGCTTAGGTATGTAATCCTCCATATCAATTGTTGATAAAATGAAGCACCCTAGAACAGAGTACAAGTCTTTTAAAAAGGTCGCATTAGTGATCTGTGTAGAATAGAAGTAACGCTTTAATTATTTCTATCTGATTTTTTATTTTGCATTCAGCCCCACATAGCTATTTAGTAAGACAATAGGCAAATTCACACAACAGGAAATAAATTGCAGTGTGATTTTGCAAGGTCAGAGTAACTGGGAAACTAGTAGAGGTGAATTCATTGTTATTCATTTCACTTCAAAGTTAAATGTCAGTTCCCATGACCCAGTAAATGGAGTGTAATTACTGAAAGTATATAAATGATATAACTGGAGAAAAATCCAACTCTTGTAGATGTTCTTGAGAAAGTTTTTTTTTTTTTTTTTCATACATCTGGGTGATTAAAAAATTGAACTTCTGGACAGCAAGATGGGTCAAATTAGTTCCTGATCTCTTGGCAGAAAAAAAACCACACTTTGATGGGCCTTATTAAGCAATCTATCTCTATTGAGCTCATTAGGTTCTGGACAGTTAATAAGAATATAATAGAATCTTGGATGTCCTCTATAACATAATCTGACAAGTTGAAGCTCCACTCCAACTTCATTTGGATGGGCAAACAATGAACCATATGCTAGATTCAAATTCAGCTTAGCTTCCTTCTACTTTTAATAGGACTCGTACATTTGTAAAGATAGTTTGAATAAAAATGAGGTCTGCCAGTTTAGCATAATCTTTTTCTTTTTTTAACATTTTGATTGCCAATTGACAAGAATCGTTTACAGATGATAAAGAAAGCCCTTGTAAACATGTATGCACAAAAAAAAAAAAAAGCCATGTTAGTTCATAACAAGAAGTTGGTTTGGGCCTGACAAAACATCATGATTTACTTTGTACCTATTAGCAACTTCTACTGGCTCCTGCCATGAAGTATTTCTGCTCCTATATTAGTATCTCTGATATACAGTATCCCTTTACAGGTCATGTATTGACTTAATCCATTCTTCCCATTTTCTTCCCCTTTTTTGAACACATGATGTTTTGACTTCTTGCTTCTTTCTTTCTCCTATTGGGTCAGAGATCTGTTCTGCCATACTTAGCTCTTGATTTTAGTATCAACCTACTTGATCCTAATGCTGCCATGACCCCAACATGTAAGTCACCAGCCAGTCCCCCTGCATGGCTAACAGGGTATTTCAAACACAGCAGCTGTAATAGCTGGTGTCATTCAGGGGAGAAGGTTGAACAGTGATAGAACCCATTCACCTGTAAATCCTTAGCCCAAATGATCATACACACTCATTTACAGTTGTAAAAACTTCTCAGTCTGAAACGCAAGTCTGAAGGAGGCTCGAACTCCCACCTCTGAAGTGGGCAATAATTTCCCTGCTCTAACAGCAAAACCTTCTTGTTGTTGCTGGAGAGAAAGAGTTCTCCCTGCTGCAACTGCTGTGCATTGGAGCTGACCTTTATGGACTCTGTTAAAATGATGCTTCTCTTCCTCTTATCCTAGCACCAACACAATAACTGAGGACTAGAAAGCTTTCCTGAGTACATATCTAGCTGGAACTAAAACTTGAGTTTTCTCAAAACTCATCCTTCCTACTGAAAGCAGCCCTTCTTTGAGTGCAGTGCCACAGTGAGATCAAATACAACGCTGACTCAGAACATGCTGCACACAAGAGACAGCCTCTGTGTCACTGCAAGTCCTCCACCAGTAATTCAGACTGTACTGATCACACATCCTGTGTTGCTCATGAGACTGACTGAACATATCATTCTGTGCTAACGTTTTTCACTCATGATAAAGCCTTGAGCTACCTAAAGGCATGGAAGTCTAGATTAGCCCATAGGGTGCATGGAGAAAGACTGTTTATATAAGCAATCCAAACAAACTGGCTGGTCAGAGGAAGAAAACTGTCATTAGAGGTCATGCAAGCCCCTGGTAATGTCAGAGCTGGCACAATAATGAGCTGAAAGATTCTGTAACTGGGAGGAAATGTTTGCAGCTGGAATTATTGAAATTCTTTTGACTTTAATAAGGCGAGACTGGTATCCTGCTTAGGACCATTTTTTGTGGGTTACTCAGGGTGAATCAAGTTGGAGAATCAACTTTTATTATCACTGCTTCTTTGCTCGTCTCCCACATTTCTGGGATCTTTCACAGCACTGCTCTGACCTCATCAGGCATGATGATGAATCCTGTCTGGAAAAGGCCAGAAGGGAACTAGATGCTTCAGCACCCCCAATGCCTGTGCTGACACAGAACATGATCTGCAACACAGAACTCTTCCTTTTGCACAGTTTTCCTTCAGTTGTATATCGCTACTTATCTATCCCTTTATTAATATTCTTTGCTTTCTTAGAATCAAGTTCACTGCTTCCAATACTACCAACCTGTGATCGAATCAGGAAAAACCAGTTGCTTAGACAGCCTAGCAACCCAGAGTCAGACATTGATGTGCATGGTCTGCTTATCCCACAGCAAAGTCACAAATTAAAATCAGCCCCAGACACTGGCCTTCCTTCTTATATTTCTATTATTCTTTCTTCTCTCTGTTTATGATTATTCATTTTGCTTTATCTAACCGGAGACTGGGAGATAGGATCAGACTTCAGCTGCAAGATCTCAAGTTGCCCTAAACTCTCTTTTTCTTCCCCTTCTAAGAGAAAACAAATCGGACTGCAGATGTGACCTCTGAATCCTTTTAACTATATTTGTTCATACTGGAGATGAATGGCTTTGAGATGAGTGTCTACACTGCAAGACCATACTCAAATGGTTTCACTAGTGCTGCCTTTTTTTAAATTTTCAGTCCTATGATATTCTGGGGACATATTCTGTATGTCAACTGTACATTGAGAATACTTTGTGAATCAATTTCTTTCATTCCTGGAGTTCACTAGGATGCATCCTCAGGATCACTAGGATGCATCCTCAGGACCTTCAGTCTTATCTTGACTTCTGGAGCAAATCTTGGTCCATATCAGTAGCACATTTGTGGGTTTCATTTTTGTGGAAATCAGACTGCACGAATATTTGATATGAACAAGACTGATGCACTGATGTCATTGTGGTGCAGGAAGGACATAAACATGGGCACTCACTGACTAGGAGTGCCTGAGGTCTGCTAATACAGATGTCATCTAGCATTCTTTCCCAATTAATGGTGAAAGATCCCATCTGTCCTGCTGGGAGCTATCAGGCCTGTGTGTTGTCTTGTTGGCAGTAAGTCAGCTCAAGAGAGAACTGAACCCAGCCTAGCCAGTCAGCCTGGACTGATCTATCACGGAGCTCATGTGGAAGAAGTTAGTGTGTCAATAGCAAGAAATTAGAAGCAGTAATTGAACAGAAGCTGTGCAATGATGGGAATATAATCTTTAACTATGTCAAGTAGAGATGCCCTGAGCTTAAAAGAAGAAAAACTAGAAATGTTAAAAGTAAAAAGCGAGGAAATTTTTAATTCAATTTGCTGCAAGTTTTTGTTTCTTTGTTTATTTGTTTCTAATGAAAATGGCACATAAGAATAATTTGTTCTGAGACCTTAGATGTTCAGTGACTGTCTAAGGCTATGACAAAAAGAGTTTTCTTAATGTTCTACTCATTGGGGTTCAGAGATCCCTTCTATTACAGTAACAGTAATCTGTACTTGTGCAAAGTGGTCAGAACATACTACCATCTCAGAACTCCAAATATACTGGAACTATTTTATGAGACCGTTAGAGTCATTGGGTCCTGTCTTAGCATACTCTTAGCTCTTAATGAATGACTCACCAAGAAAAGCATAATAGTTTTCTTTTTAAAATATAAATTAATTAATTACAATGAAAGAACATAAAATGAGCTACAAATAAAGCAAAGCCTCAGACAAATTACTTATTTTTTGTGTTTTGGACTATGTGGTTTTCCATTTCACTGATACCTCTGTAAGAAAACTACCACAAACTGACACTCCACAGTCGAATGTTCATGAAAATCACTGACTTAAACCAGTTTACCTTTCTTTTTTTTCCAGGATGTTTTATATTCATTCCATGTGGTTTTAAGTGAAGAACGTACTACACTCCTATCTCTTGGTTAACTCCTCAGCTGAGGAGTAGTATGAATTGCTTCTTATTTTGTTTGTTCTGCTGTTTTGTTTCATTTTCCACTCTATTTAGTTTTCTCTTATTAGAGGGAAAAATTGTTTCTCCAAACAGCTGTTTTTTTTCAGTAACATGCATCAGATGAATACCACAACAGTATCTATTAACATGTATATACATAATGATATAGATACATAATTTACCATACAGTATCTCCTCCTCCTAAGTGTGCTGTACACAATGAGGTGTGACTGGATATCATAAACAACACCATATGATCTTGCATGATGTGCTACCCTAGATCTGCTGCGTGCAGTAGAAACGACACAAATTTAGGTGGCACAAAACAAACCATGAAGACAGAACTTGACAGACGCAAAACAAAATGCTTTTATTTGCCACTACCTGCACTTAAAGGGATGATTTTCTGAGAAAGTTGGATGCACCTTTTCTTCCATTTGAAATGATAACATGCACTGAATCATGCAGTGTTTTGTATTGCATAAAATAGTCTCCCATGATCCCCTGGGAGACTATTTGAGTTGCGATAGGCACTGGGATTGTTCACTGTATACTTACACTTCTGAGGAAACAGAGCCTTACATCTGCTGTACCCATAGCCCTCCACAGAGTTACTTGATCCTTGATGCTGTGGATGCATGGTGTACCTAGTAGTGTTCCTCTAACTCAAAATTCAGAAAAAGAAACAAAAATAGAAAAAGGATATCTCTCGTCTTCCCTTTCTTTTCTCACATACAGAAGATAACAACTTTCCAAACCAATGTCTTGCAATAGGGAAGAAAATGATTTCCTGCTTTTGAAATAAGAGCTGTTGTATCTTGTATGAGTTTGAGGAATTTGCAGATGTATAAGTTTATACAGAAATCACAAGCAGAGATGTTTTCAAGACCATCCCTGCGCAAACAAGGAAATAATTAAAGATCAAGTTTTCGGAGGTGTTTTACCACATCACCATGATATTACTGGCATGTATGATGCTAGTATTAGGTCTTATGAAGAGTCTTTTGGTCTAATAGTCTTGTGACTCATTTATGATATTTTTATTTTAATTCAACATGTTTGGGGGGAACTCAGTCTGAGACGGCAACTTATACATCTAGGTATCTTAATCAAAAACCAAATTCCACCCTTTAGGTCTGATATAACCTCATCATCATCTACTCTAAGGAACTGTTCAACAGCTCACAGTATTCAGAAATAAAACATTACTAGATCAAAAGGTGAACATTATATTAGAACTGTCTTCCAAATTGAACTTCTTTGACTACAAAATTCAGTCACTAAATGTGTCTTCATTTCTAAAGGGGAACAAAAGTAAAAATCTAAGGTTTTCCTGAAAGGCACAGTGTTCCAAAAAACTTTGTTTCAGCTGCTCTGTAGCATTACATTTTGATAAGGTAGAAATCTGCTGTTCTGGAAAAGTTTAAAAAATTGTCTCATCTTTTTTTACTCATACTGTGCATTAACTGATAATACAAACTAAATGTCAAAATGAAATATTTTGACCTTATTAAAATGTTTCATTTTGGTTATTTTCCCATCAAGATTTTAAACAAAATTGGTACATTATTGTAAAACATTTCAGTGTTGTTAAATGTGAATTATCTTCTGGCAATCTGTTTCACTAGAAAAATCATGATCAGCTCTCATCAGCAGACTTTACTGAATATGGCATTTTCCTTCTGTAGATCTATATGTTCAGTATTTGTGGAATAGATCTGCATTTAATTCAAGCTGAACTGAAATAACTTTCTCTAAAACGTGTGTGGAGAGTTGAACTGATTTATGCCACACGTTGTTTCCTTGTTTCAAGGTGGGGCTATTTCTGATGATCAGTGATGTGTTATAGTCATGCCAGGGATTTCTGTATATGTTTTGGGTTGAAAGAAGCTGTAGGAGTTGAAGCTTATAGCCAGCTGTCTATCTTGCTCAGCCACGCTATAACAGGCTTGACAATTATTGCCATCTCTCCTCTCACATACTTATGCTTTCCTTGAGGTCTGAGTATGTATATATCACATATACCATCTTGGCCACATGGGAGACTCTGGTGCACATCTCCTTGTGTGACTACTGGTGGCCCATGGGCACTTAGGAGTTAGGTTGCTATTCTATTTCCCTGGAGAATGCTGGGATGATCAAATAATTTATTTAGATGTATTTACTGGACTTTTAAAAGATACACTTATTGGTTATGAAAAAAAGATAATGTCAAAGCACCCAGTACTGAAATTCCCTTAAGAAAATCTGCAGCTTGGGTAGTGATAATTTCTTTGTAACAGTTCAGTAATTGGATTTCATGGTCTCCTGTGAGGCCCAGAAATAAAAGCCAAAAAGTTGTCTACTGAGAAAGGCATGCAAATTGTGGCTAAGTACAGAAAATAATGACATCAAATACAACTATTGGCAATAACTGATGCATCCTTCAGCTCTGGCAGGAAGCTAAAAATCTGTCAGCAGCTAAAATTTAGTATATAAGACTTTTTTATTTTACTTCTAATCATTTCTAACTTCTTCACTCTGCTTCCTGTCTTGATTAAAAACATCTTCAGAGATGTTTCATTCGGAAAGTTGAAAACTTCTGTTCCTGTAAGGATGGAATCTACACTAACTTGTCTGTAAAGAGGAGCAGCAGTGAAAATGACAAAGAATGGGCTAATACAAAAAAAAAGACCAGAAATTTATCTGAGTAACTTGTGTTCATAATGTGGAAAGGTCAACAGGTATATTTTGAGTAATGTATTCTTTTGTTGTATTTAGAAGGTGTTCCAATCACACACAGTTATTCTACCTAACCTTTGTACAGAAAATAGTGCATTAGAAAGTAGAGATGATTCCAGTTCCAATAAATGACTAAATACTAAAACCTGTTCCAACTATCATGTATGAATGCAACACAAAAAAAACATGTTATTTGGGTTTCAACACTGACAGAGGGGATGGGAATGGATGACAATCAATTTTACTCATAAACATACATTAGAGATAAATGGTGCATAATTAAGATTCTCTCCTGGCTTGTTTAATCTGCAGGTAGCCATGTTTTATGTTGCATTAACATTTTGATTGAATGAGCAGGGTCAACACCATCACTTTTCTCATCTAGGAAAGGAAAACGATTCTGAAGCCAATCATCAATCAGTGCATGCAATCAGTCTTTTTTTAAAGTACCTTGGGTTTAAACATAACTGACTGTCTGATCTGTTGCAATAAAATCAAAATAACAACTTTTTCGCATTCAATAGGACTAGCACATATACAATAAAGTGTTAAAAGGCCAGTGAGGACTTGAAATGTGTTTTACTATCAACAAAATTATTGCAATTGATTTATTCCAAAGGTTGCACCACTTCAACTTCATGACCTTTGGTATGTTAATTAATTTGCATAGAATTGTTTATATATTACTGTAAGGCATAATATAGCCTTGCTACTTTATTCATTTTCTATAAGTTGATGGATTTTAAATAAAACCAATAAAGTCAAAGAAAATGTCACTAATATCAACCAAATAAGCTGTTCAATATACTTCAGAAGTCGCTGACGCTATGAGCCATATAAGCACCGTGGAACTGTCTTTTAAAAAAATACTGGTTTTCAACCATATACCAAAGCCTTCCAGGATTACGTTGGTGGCAACTAGCATGACAGCTTTCACTTTTGTTGCTTCACCAACTTAATCTATGGGAAATTGGAAATGAAGATGCTAAAGTTTAAATTACTTACTCAAGTATAATTAGTGAATCAGTGTTTCAATCATTTCCAGGAGAATCTTGTATGGTTATGTATTTCTGCATCCTCGTCTCTTCACTCTTATCACCCTCTCTGTGCAATACTTTTAGGATACCTTCTCTATAGACCAGAAAATGACTGGAGTAGGATCTGTTTGGCAGTCAGTGCTACTTCTGCCAAATATATCAAGATCCATCTTGTAAAAATTCAAAGTCATTAGCTCCCTTACTTCCTGAAGAGGATCTGTGAGGTTTATGCACTTCAAACTTTTAGATTATTATTATCAGTTTGCATATCAGTTGTTCTGGTTAAAAACAGGTTGGCCATGAGCCAGCAATGTGCCCTTGTGGCCAAGAAGGCCAATGGTAATCTGGTGTGCATTAAAATAAGTGTGCCCAGCAGATCAAATGAGGTGATCGTCCATTTGTACTCTACTCTAGGGAAGCCACATATGGAGCACTGTGTCCAGTTCTGGGCTCCCTAGTTCAAAAGAGAAGGGGAAGTTCTAGAGACAGACAAGTGGATGGCCAGAAAGATGATCAGGGCGTGGGGTATCTCTTATATAAGGAAAGGTTGACAGAGTTGGGACTGGAGAAGAGAAGGTTGAGAGGTAATCTCATTACTGTTTATAAATATCTGAAGCGCTGGAGTCAAGTGGATGGAGCCAGACTTTTAAGTGATGTGCAGTTACAGGACAAGGGACCATGGGTACACACTGGAACACAAGGAGTTCCATATGAATATGAGAAAAAACTGCTTTACTGCTTTACTTTGAAGGTAACGGAACACTGGAACAGTCTGCCCAGAGAGGTTATGAAGTCTCCTTCTCCGGAGATAATCAAAGCCCACCTGTGCACCTACCAACCTACTGTTCAACAGGAGGGTTGAACTAGATGATTTCCAGATGTCCCTTCCAACACCTACAATTCTGTGATAAGACACACGTGCAAAATGTATGCCCATCAGTCATCTATTCTGTTTCACAGACTAGTGTAAGATGTAAATATCATGCAGAAGTAAGTATGTGGGGAGTATAATGGACCAAGCCAATAATTTTGAGGTCTTTTAAGCTCATCATTTCTTTAAACCCACAGCAGAAAAACTGCAGTCTGAAAAACTCGGGGATCGTGCTGTTCTCTGCCACTAATCTGATTGCTGAGTGATATGGCACCAGTTCTTTCTCTGTAATTGCAAATCAGAGAATTTGCCTGTTATATTTCCTGAGTCTCTTGGACTTGCTCCAGGGTCAAGGTCAGACAGTAGATGCCTGATGGTTGCCCTATGGGATCTGAGACCCATACCTAAATGTCTGCTTTCTATAGATCAGACAGATATTATGAACATTCTAATTAAAAGCCTTTAAACATGTAATAGTCAATGCTAAATGTAAGACCCTACCCTATTATCCTTGTCAGGCAAATATCTATATCCTTGGAAAGTTGACAGAGCCATTACTTGTGTTTAAGACAGTAATCGGATTTTCTGATCAGCAATCATGAAGTCAGGAACATTTTATCATGAAGTCAGGAATACAGAGGGTTTTCATAAGCTAATCAGCAGGCATCAAATAGACAATCAATCTAATTAGTGGCTCACATTTGCGTGGCAATCACAGCTGCCAAACCTACACGACAAATTTCATTAGAAATGAAATGTGAGAACTGTGATTTGTGAAAGCTATCATTGGATTGAAATTGCGGTTATTCACAAACAAAAGTTGCTGTGATAGTTTGGGACATTCGTGGAATTTAATCTTCATATTGGGGTTCTCATACTGGTGTCTGTTTCATCTTCCAAGTGAATCAACATCCACTATCACAGTTTTTGAAGAGCTCATCTCTGAGTGTGGAGCACAGATTCAAATAAAACATTCAAATTTAGGGGTTTCTTTTGTTTCCAGAGTGTAGTTGTTGATTTTGCAACTTTAAATTTCTTACCCTGAACTTTGATAAATGCTAGGCCAGAGCTAGCTATACACACAGTTATTCTAGTGCAGCAAATATTTCTAGAACTGAGAATTTCAGATACGTATGTGCATAATCATACATAAATTAACCATCTACAAAGCAAAAATAACCAACTAAATAAAAAAGAGAAAATGTTCCTGAGATGCAATATGCCACTTATTGACAACACAAAGAGATAGTGAATACATCAAGAAAACCTATTCTTTTCTTGAAAAAGCAATGGCTCTTGCCCATTGAACACAAATATTTTCTGGGTGACTTTCTTCAGCTACATATCATGTCCAAATCTTCAATGTATTGTATAATTACAGTTGCTGCTCTTGTCTAGGAGTGAGGGGGTTAAAATGTGAGGCCTTTTCAAATCCTATTTTACTATGATTTTATAGCATACCCCCATGTTGCTATTCTAGGTTTTAGTCTCAACAGCTGGCATGGACCAATTCCTTTAATCAAGAAGCTGAAAACTTCCTTTCTTAATGTCCCTGTAGTCAAAGTAATGGAAAGAAACACCTGCAATTTTAGGTCAGTGATCTCCAGATGTTGAAGTTGTGGAATCTCAGAAGTGAGAGCAAGCTAGAGTAGAATTTGATTATGTATTTAGGGTATACTAGCCCAGTACACAACCACCTTGCAGACAGAAAATTAACTATAGAATCTGTTTTAAGAGTGGTGCATCTTTTATCATTATACTCACAGGGTAATAGAAGCACTTGATACACACAGAAGAGAGATACATATTTAGGCTACTCAGTAAAATGCTCTTGAAGCATTTTATGAATCAGCTTTGACTACTGGATCAGTACCTTATTTGAAACATTTGCTGATTTCGATTTGAACAGTCCTGGAATTCTTAAAACAAGCAATGCAAATGCTATTGGCTACCACCAGGTTGAACACTGCTCACTGAGCACAATGCTCACAGTCATCTTAACATAAAGATTTTTATTTTAATGCAATCACTTCCATTGTTAAAAATATAAATGTACAGCAGAAAGACATATATCTGCGTTAGCAATATCTAAGCATTAAAATGAAATCTATCTTTAAACCAAATTTAAATGGATGGAGACTGCTGGGAGTCTCCAAGGGTTTGAGCTTATTCAAACTTTCCTAGGAAAATTCAAGATAAATCTTGAATCATTAACTTCAATGTTTTTGCATCTTGTAGTTAATCTTTTGTGGCATAAGGTTACAATCCTAATTTTTAACAGTCTTTCCTTATAAATGCACAATGTGAACAAAACGGCAGAAATGCAAAATATTAAGTAAAATTTGCTGCAGAAGGGAATATATAAGCAGCTTGGAATTTTTTTCTTTCAAACTAAGAATCACAGTGTGAATTGGACTAAATGCCAAGAATAAAGTTAACAGCTTAAAATGAACAGTTGAAATTAACAGGTGCTATAGCATATGCTACATTTAACTGCCAAGTATTTCACACCTTCATTAAAATCTTTCATGTCAAATTTAAGGCAGTGTTAAAATAAAGAAGGAAAGTATAGATTAGAAATGAATAGCTAATTGTTCAGTCTTAGGATGCATGGTGTCAGAGAAATTCTCAGTTCATTTTGTGTAGAAATACAGTTTAACTGGAAAAATACTCAGCTGAAATGCATCACACCCCGTTTTAATTCTCAAAATTTTGTGTTCAACCTTTAAAAAGTCACATGACTTACAAATTGTTTCTTTAGGAGAGACAAAAGTTCATTCCTGTTTCATGGGATTTGTTAAAGGCAAAATGAACCAAGACCAGGGAGGTAAACAGACTGAGCGCTGAACAGTCTTAGAACATATAGCCCAGAAAGCCAATATTGGCTCTATTTTTGTCAGGCCACAAGCCTTCTACTGAGATTGCAAGGTGTCAGGACTCGTCAGGCTACTTTGTGTTAACATCACTGTAGCAGCAGTTTTCTTTTGACCAAGTGACTATCACTAATGTATTTTGCTTGAGTCATTATTGTATGGTACAATCATATTTTTGTGCAGCTATGAGTATCAAGTAGTTACGAGTAATAAGTAGCTATTCTGCACAGAATACATTTCTGACACTGAGAATACAGCACAGAGGAATGTAGTCTTGTGAGGAAAGCAGAAATCTGAAGTAGTGCAGTTGTAGTGTATGGTGTAGAAGAGTATTGATCATATGTGGCAGTAAGTCTTGGCATGGGTTTGGCCCTAGAAATCATAGTATGAAAGAATAGTTTGCATTGGAAGGAACCTTTAAAGTTCATCTGATCCAGCTTCCCTGAAATGAGCAGAGACACTTATAGCTCCGTCAGGTTGCTCAGAGCCATGTTCCGCCTGAACCTGAATGTCTGCAGGGATGGGATGTACTCTGAATCCCACTGCTATAAACAGTTCACCAATCATCAGTTAAGGAACCGTAGACCTGGAGGTGGACCACACTGGTCTCAAAGGTAAGAAAGAGAACAAAAAAGAAAACACTACCTATCTTACATAATAATTACCAAAGATAGAAAATTCAGTTCCTGCATGGAGCTGCAGTCTGATGAAGGAAGAGCAAATTGTGCAAGGGTTTTGGCAAACACAAAAACAACACCAAACACAACCTATCCATAGAGGTTAGGACCCAGCGAGGAGTGGGAAGATGAGCTTCAGGACAAGGAGATAGAGACTGAGAAGCATTTGTGCAGCAATATTAGCATCATTATTATTGTTGGGTCTTTTTCGGCATAAAAAGTGTGTTTTCTTTTTTTTTTTTTTCTTTTTCTTTATTAATTATATAATAATTAGATGTGGATTAAGACTTTTGCAGTTGGATTTGATGATCTTACAGGTCTTTTCCAACCTGAGAAATTCTGTGATTCTAAGACTGGTTCTTGGGGTGGACTGTTAAAATTTGTTTTGTACAATCAACAAATGTTTATACTTCTTTTGTATCAGAGTGTCTTTTTCCCCGCTCCAGATTATGAGTGTAACACGCATGATTCCATACAGGAACATAGAATCAGCTCTCTGAGACCTGTACGTTTTTCCCATCCTTAGCAAGATCTATCTGAAAATTCCACGTGAGTTTGTGCTTGATTAAATCAACACCAATTAATTTTCAAGGAAATATTTCCTGTTCAAAAATGTTGCTATCTTTCAAGTAATTTTTCTTTTTTTGTTGTTGTTGTTTATTTTTCCGTTTGTTTTCAGTAAAACATGCTTTTAAAATGCATAAATCAATGGACGGTGCACACCTACATTATTTATGCTACTTTATCTTCATCTCGGAATCACAGAAAAACTGTTACAAACCAATTCCCTTAGTCACTGAATGTGGTAGTGGTTTTTACTCTCAGGTCATTGTTCTAAGGGACAAATGTAAACTTTGCATTATATCATATAAACATGTTGTGTTTTGTTGTTTGTGTTGTTTTTTTTTCTCCTCAGATATTTGTAACAAGGAGCATAATCTTTTTTTTTTTTTTTTTGCAGTTTGGTAATGCTTGGCACGCCAAAGCTGCATTATTGTAGGTACTGTGCAAACATACAACAAACACATGCTCTCAAAAGATAATCAAAGAAAGATATAGGATCTCATTGTTCAGTACAAATGAGATATGCGCATGGGAGAAGTGAGATGCTCACAAATATGTCGGTATGTATCACCAGTGGACATTACTTACTTTATCGGTCAAAATATTTTAAAATTTTAGAACTGACACAGTCTTTACTGTTGTGAGGTAAGAAATAAATATTTGAAGTATGTTCTGTTCCAAAAAGCTTTAAAATGAATAGGAATATTTGAATGCAGCATAAAACTAAAGAAAACCTTACTATTTATTGAGGGTTTGGTCTTATACTTCTATGCCAAAGAACAAAGCAGCAATATTACAGCAAGTTTCTTCTGAAAAAAAAAAATATATAGATAATTTAGGGAGTTTTTCTTCCCATTTTGGAAGCTGCTCTAGAACTCAATTCCTCTGGTAGCTTTATGCATGCATTATGATAATGCAATTCTAAAATATTTATTTTAGCTAATAGCTATTTCCTTTAGGTGAACGCGTACTGTGCCGAAGAGTGCTGTAAAGAAGAGACTAGGAATGGAATCAGGAAAAAAAGCATGCTACTCATTTCAGTTTTTGAAAGCAAGCAAAGTAATTTTTTATAGCAGATGGATGTTTCTAAAGTACATTGTCCTTAGCCATGGGTGAAATGTGAGGAGAATGTTTAAATATGTAGCCAAGTGTGAATACATATCTCTACTGCTAATACAGTAGCTCACCATTTTTCATCTTTTGATGAAATAATAACATTGCAAGTTTTAAAAGGTAATTGGGAAAATTTTTCCACTTTCTCCACTTTTCTTTTTGACTTATCTACTAAAATTTGAAATTTTTATTATGATGTCCTTTTTCAAGGTGCATATTTAAGTGCTTCCTACTCTCTTTTGCCCTCCTCTCTTCTTTCCATACCCCAACTTGCTGAAACTGTAGAACTGGGCAGCAATTTTAGCATGGTAACAACTGAGTAAAATTGAGTAATAATATAGATATAGACATATAGATATAGATGGATCTATTTCTGGAATTAGTGAATTGTTGGCTGGATATTTATGTTGAGAAATTGCCATCTTCTGAGGTTGAAAACTTCTTCCATTTCATTTTTCCTTTATTTTTTTTTTCACTGAAGTGGTTTAAAAAAAAAAAAAAAAAAAGTTATTTTCTCAGTGCCATCAGGGTTTTTTTTGTGTTTTTCCCTCCAGTTTTTCAGATATTAAATGGTGGAGAATGGGAAGGAGAGGCCAGGAAGAGAAAGAGAAAATTTGAAATAATTATTAATAATAGCGTATTACAAACATTAAAATAAGGCATTAATATCTTGTACACCATCTTGCATATTTGCCATTCCCAATTTTGCCCCAGATGCCCTTAGAAAGTGTATTGTTCAATTAGTCTGGATTTTTAAAAAGAAGGCAAGAACAAGGTGGCTCAAAGTAAAAATACTATTGCAGATATTTTTAACGTTTATTCAGTAAATACGGAATAAAAGTCTTTGCTATGTTACATTTGTTTAGCAATTTAAATAAATCAAATGTTTTTCTTCACTGCCTGTTTTGTAGCAAATAAGGTGTATATCACATCAACTTCCTTAATATCTGGTATTTTGGTGATACAAGGACACAGGCAGAGCACTGGAGAGATCCATCATGCAGAGGGTTTTTCATAGTTAGGTTTAGAAGGATTTGTACCTTTGTAGGTTTTAAACTGTCATCTCTCAGATTCCATGTGTGATACCATCTTCGTACCTACCTATATTTTGCTTATTGTCAGCACTAAATTTACAACGAAATTATTCATGAAAGTAAGATTATTAATTCCATGTTTTCCTGTTGGCTTGTTTGAAGAGAAAAGATCAGAGCCATGGAGACAGACAACCTTGACAAGTTTGACAGATTTGAAAATGGGAGTCTGCACAGGGGAAGATTTTTGTGTGTCTGTATGAAAGGGTAGACTGGAGCCTTCAGTAAAATCTGAACAGTCTTCTTATTCTTTAAAATAGAAGTTGTACAGAAGAACTGACCACGATAAAACAGAACTTCAGTGCTTTGTTATCAGTTTAAATCATCATCTGAAACCCATTATTTAATTCATATTTTGAAAAGCAATTAAACCAGAACACAAAGAATGCACATTTTCTAAAAGGCTGACTGAATGTAATTCTGTATTTTAATTATATCACGTTTTAAAATGATTTTGTGTGTACCTTCAGCTCTAAAAAAAGAAAACATGAGGAATAGCTGTGAATAAAAATCAAGCTTGTATATTCTAGCATTACTCCTCGACCTGCAATAATCTTCATGCTATTCGTTCTCTCAAGAACTCTGCTGATGAGAAGGGAGGCAGTCCTGCACTAACAAACATCCTGCACAGACTAGAGCCCTGCATAGGCTAGCATCCTGTTCCCAAACTCGTGACTGTTGCTGCAAACAGTTGAGGTAGCATTCCATGTGCCTTGAATCCTTTACAGCTCCTGTCCATAAAAGTGCAGCTTGACTCAGAAATGGCCCAGTGAGTGTGGAAAGAAATGAGCTCATCTTCACATCTTATGCTTTAAGCTTTGTCTTGGGGCTCGTAGCAATTTCTCTGCTGCAGATTACATGGCTGGGTACCTCTGGGATCCCTTTGCAATTTAAAAAGGCCAAGGGAGCAGCATATAAAAAATGAACTCTTCTTGGCATCTGCTTCTAGACATTTCTTAGTCACATGATATTCTATCTTCCTCTCCTGTACAGAATAACAGAAAAACACAGTTCAGGAGAGCCTGTTAGCATCCACACCATCAGCTAGAAATTTGCTGTTTCCTACAGTGATGGGTGGCACAGCCTGTCTACAGGTGTCATTAAAAAGTGCCCTGAAAATACACTCACACAACTGTATTATGATTTTATTATAATTTCTCTTCTTAGTGTTTCTGATTTTCACATATGGTACATCAGCATTGCCTCCTGTCTCTCTTGATAATGTTATTCATGTTTAATAACTGGTATTGTCATCAGTGAAAAAAAATGTCACTCTGGTTGTGAAAGGCCTTGAGCTGCAGATAAATCACCCATGTGAGATGCCAGATGTGGAAAATATCAGATGTTGCATGCATACATATAGGTGTGTGCCTGTCTGTGTACATGTGTACATCATATGTTACCCTCAGTATTCAGTTTTGGCCACTGAGTTTTACTTGATTCAAAAGACATTTTTACTAACTTTTTGACAAATATTTCAACACAGAAGCATAGCATAGAATCATTAGCGTTGGAACGGACCTCCGGATGCCATCTAGAACAACTCCCCTGTAATGATCAGGGAAATGTACAGCTAGATCAGGTTGCCCAGGGCCTGATCCAGCCTTGCCTTGGAAGTCTCAAGGGATGGGACATCCACCACATCTCTGGGCAACACACTCCACTGCCATACCACCCTCACTGTAAAAGATTTTTTCCTTATATCCAACCTAAATCTCCCCTCTTTTAGTTTGAAGCCATTTCCCATTATTCAATCACCACATACCCTGTTAAAGATTCTCTCTCCTTCATTCCTGTAGCTCCACTTCAGATATTGATAGGCCACTATTGAGTCACCTTATAGCCTTCTCTACTCCAGGCTGAAAAGTCCCAGCTCTCTCAGCCTGTCCTCAAGGGGAGGTGTTCCACTCCATCAATGATTTTTGTGGCCCTCCTCTGGACACGCTCCAACAGGTCTCTCCTGTACTGAGGACTCCACAACTGGATGCAGTACTCCAGGTGAGGCCTCATCAGTGCAGATTCTCTAGGGGAAGGATCACTTCTCTTGCCCTGCTGGCCATGTGTCTTTTGATGCAGCCCAGGATACAGTTGGCTTTCTAGGCTGCAAGGGCACACTGCTAGCTCATGTCCAGCTTCCTATCCACCAGTACCTCCAGGTCTTTCTCAACAAGGCTGTGCACAATCCTTTCAACCCCCAGATTGCATTGACAACAGGGGTTGCCTTGACCCAGGTGCAAGATCTTGCATTTGGATTTGTTGAATCTCATGAGGCCCACTGCTCAAACCATCCAGGTCCCTCTGGATGGAATCTCGTCCCTCTGGTGTGTCTTCTGGTTGGTGTCATCAGCAAACTTGCTGAGGGTGCACTCAACCCTACTGTCAACATCACTGATGAAGATATTAAAGAGTATTGGCCCTAGCACTGACCCTGGGGGACACCACTCGTCACTGATCTCCATCCAGACTGGAGCCATTGACCACCATTCTGTGTACTTGATCCTGCATCCAGTTCTTTGTCCATTGAACAGTACACCCATCAAATCCATATCTTTCCAATTTGGAAAGAAGGATGTTGTGAGGAACTGTGTCAGAGGCCTTACTGAAGTCGAGATAGATGTCATCAGTAGCTCTTCCCCTGTCCATTGATGCAGTTACACCATCATAGAAGACCGCTGGTCAAGCACGATTTGCCATTGGTGAAGCCATGCTGGTTCTCCCATATCACTTCCATGCCTTCCATGTTTCTTTGCGTAGCTTACTACATCAGCTAATTCCCTCAGAACTCTGGGATGATTAGAGAGAATATGAAGCTTTGAATTAAAACATTGTTGACCCCAGTGACACATGACAACCTCTCCAGCCAATGAATTGCCACTGTACAATGGGACCCACTCAACCACGCCAGCCCTTGTAAAGAGGAGATTATCAGTTCTTCAGTGAACAGTGTCAAACTGTAACACCTTCCCTAGCTAAGGATCTGAAGGGGCTGTGTGATTCTCCTCGGATCTAATGGGAATGCTCCTGTCAAGACTGCAAAAATTACATATGTATGTGCAGTAAGCATCTGCTGCATTGCAATCTAGAGAACACCTTAGATGAGGGGGACGATTGAGTATGTTTTATGAATTACTTTTATTTCAGAGCACAAGACATCAGAGGTAAAAGTCCTTAGAGAACCCTCTCCTGATAGCGCTGAGAACAGCTAAACATCGTTTAGAGATGGGTGTGAGGGTACATGGCCCACTAAGTCTTGCAGCAAATGTTCACTATTAAAATCTTTAAAACCTTTTATGAAAGATATAGAAGACAAGCAGACAAAGTGTTTGTTATGTAAAGTACTCAAGGAGACTTTCATTTTAACAGCACCTTTTTATTCCCCGTTCTTTTAGCTGCAGAACATTTTTATGAGGAAAATTCCCTGGCTGATAGTGTCTTTTTATGCAGTATTAAGATGACATTAACTCCCCCTTTGGGAGAGAAAAAGAAAATAAAAGTAGCTGGAGCTTATTTTTTGTCTCTTTATTGGAATCTGGGCCTGTTCCCTCAAAAATAAAACAGGACAAGTGCACACAGAAGGAATGAGAAAGACAGCCAACAGAAAAAAAAAGTAGCTTCTGTTTGTGCTGTTGACTCTGATTTGTAACCTTGATGCTGGAGGAAGGCAAGTACAGCGCTTATCATCCGCTCCAACACCTGGCAAGCTTGAACCAGTGTCACATAGTTTCAGACATTACTATTAGCTGCCTTTCTGGTAATAGGGTTAACAAAAGAAAGAAAAAACAGAAAAGAAAAAAAAAAAAAGAAAGGAGAGACTTGGCCAAGCTGAGCCAGATACTATTTAAACAGAAAAGACAGTGGGGAGAAAAGACAAAGATGAGGAAGGACAGGGCTGAGAGTTACACCAAGGGAACAAGACTCCTCTCGTAATTAGTGTACAGAAATCAGCCAAGGCTGGTAGAGAAGAAGCTGTTGTATTTTCTGTCTGTGTCTCTCTTGTCTGCTCAGCCCAATTCTGCTTCTCTTATTTCTCAGTGTAAGAATCAACAAAATAAAGGGTATGACTGCAAATTGTGAGCTTGTAAAATAGGGTGGACCTGGCAACTGAATTAAAAGCTGATATTCCTTTCTGTTTTGTTGTCCTACAGACAGTACCATCAAACTATTGCCAAGTATGGCAACTGGCAAACTGGCATAATATCCCTTCTTCTCATCTTTTTATTCATCTGTTAATTTCTGACATGCTTTTCTGTTGCTTTCTCATCTTTGTTCTTCTAATTTACCAGAAAATCAGTATTGCCTTCCAAGGTATCAGAAAGCCTTTATTTCTTTTTTTTTCTTTTTTTTTTTTTTTTCTTCTTCATTATTTTCAAATAAGACTTGCTTATTTTCAGGAAAAAAAAAAAATGCTTTATAACAAGTCATGTTGGTCTCTTGCTGCCTTGAATGATGCAGATTTCTGTCCTGTTGCTTGAGTGAAAGATCAGTTCCAATGCACTGACCATGCAGTCCCATTCAGGTATGCCTAAGGTCAACCTCCCATCCCAAACGCACTGCAACACTTCATGCATTCTCCCCATAGCAGTGCCGGTGAGAGAAACCTCCAGAGCACTTCCTGCTTATTTCATGTGCAAGAAGCTGTCAAGAAAAATTAGATAGTTGTATTTTATATTTGACTCACACTTATATGGACTGTGCAAGGACTGCCAGGGCCAGGACCTCCCTACAAGCAGTTTGGGTTGACTCCTGTGCTTGTTCTTGCATATAAAACATGTGCTTAAAAATGTATTTCCACCTCTGTGCCAATCATTGTATATTTGCTGATGTTTTCCAATCAAGTACTTCAAGTACTGAATATTTATCCTAGGTTTTACAGAATTAGACTTTGTGCACTACAAGGTGATTAAATTTAGGACTGTTGCTCGATCTGATTTAGGTATTTCTGACTAGTAAGACTTGTAATATCATTATTCATCTTGCTCTTTCTTGTTCAAAATAGACCCATCATGAGATTTTAGACATTCAAAAGTAGCCCGCTTTTCTTAGGACGTTTAAGAGTTGTTTTCTCTCTTTTATTGTCCGGCTTGACAATAAAAGAGAAGTGAAGCCAGGAAAGCAGTTCCGGGGTTGTGTCTGGGTGCTGTAGTACCTTACTTTTGAATATTTTCTGCTACTGAAAACAATTTCATGTTGCTACAAATGGCTGGTATAAATCTGGACACTGCTTAACTTAACCCTAGTACATAAGAGGAATGCTCTGAAAGTAATGCCTCCTATTTTACTATGCTGGCCTACAAGGTCAGAGGCAGATGTTGGTGGTGTCACAGGAGAGGTTAAGCCTTCCCACCAATAGTCCATTGCATATTGTTGCTGTGTGACAGATGGTAGCAGAAGAGCAATCTGACAAAATGGCATCTGGCATGGAAGTGAGTATGTAGCAAAGGCATGTTATTACATTCCTCCGTGAGGAAAAAGCACTCATTGACATTCATTGATGCCTTCTGAACATATATGGAGTCCAAAAAGTGAATGTGAGCACACATTCATGTGAGAAGTGGTGTGTTTCAGCAGTGTTGCAGATTCCAACACTGGCTACATGCAAACTCTTGTTCACCGTTGGTGAAATTGCACAGCAAGTGATGGTGACTATGTTGAAAAACAGTGTTTTGTAGCTGAGAATTTGCTCTGTCAAATGGTATTATAGTGCTCTTTTTATCTGCTGTAGTTTTCATAGAAATAAATTTGATGCATTACTTTGGCAGCAAGTTGCACACTTTAGAAGAAAAAGTCCATAAGGACAGTGAGTTAAACATACTTTTGCATCTTTAAGAATTAAAAGAAAAAACGACCTGAGCTGAAGTCCCTCTCAGATAGTAACATTTTAATAATTTCCAGTTTACCTTGATTATCAGTCTGAGAATCAACATGTAGAAAGAAAGAAGTAAAAAGAAACAAGGATTAATTCGAGAAAGGCATGGTCTGCAGAGGAAGAAAAAAAACTATGTAAGATCCCCAGGAGATATGAGCTATGACCGTTTCTCTCTCATTTCTGTCTCCAGTGATGGAGCTTTTGTTCCCATCATTCCCGTTTCTAAAGCACACAGTAAAGATAATCATCCTTCAATGGGTGCTAACAATTTCTACACTTGTTTTTGGTTGTTTTTTTCCCCCCCAAATTTAGAAACCATGTGTTAGGTTAAAAAAAAAAAAAAAAAAAAAAAAAAAAAAAGACAAAACTAAAGTTAGCAATATTACTTGTTCCATTGTCTATCTCAATATTTACTTTTTTTTCTTTCTCTAGTTCTCATCCCTATGTGACTAAATGTGGGGATTTTGTACAGGAAAGGACGATTCATTCAGGCTCCACACTTATACAGAGTCACTCAGAAAACTTTCGTAACAAATCGGCAGCTGTTGGGAATTTAACATGCCTCAAGAACTTCTTTTCAATCTGCGTAGGATTGCTGAACTTAAATTACTGGATGAAGGTCATGATCCAAGTCCTGTTGAAGTCATTGGAAGTCATTCCAATGGTGCTGGATCTCTTCCATAAGGCACTGACCATCTGAAGTTGTTTTGCAAATGTTGAATTTCTCCTTATGTACTAAGCAGAGACAGTAATGAGGAACAGGCTGTAATGGGGATGAGGGGATATATACTGTATGTATACAACACTTAATTAAAGACAACATTCTGTATTGTCATAAGGCATTTCCCACACTAAGTGTTGTTCACATTACTCATGGTATATTTATGTTTTTGAAATCCCCCACAAAAATGTCCCAGCTGTTCTATATACTGTATCTTAAAGTACTTGCTACTGCATGTAGGAAGGAATAATTAACCTGAAAACATTATATTTCACTGCCAAATGCTAAATGTCAGTATTATAAATTTCCTAATATAAACAGCACATTTAGAAACAGTAGATGAGATAGAGATGGAGTATTTTTTGAAAAGGTATTTCACTGAGGGACTGGATAGCCCTGGCAGTTGTAGCAAGGTACCTTAAAGTCATCTTTTCAAATTGTGTAGTGTCTAACAAATCAGTAGTATCCAGCTGTGATGGGAGGTACTTGACGACTTAATGCGGTAGATCTGACTACACACAGAAGTAGTTCTGTCTTAGTCACACACTATTATTCATAAAGAGTCTAACTCCTTTGGCATTTCAGATTTTTTAAAAAATGTTATAAAAATGTTATAAAAAATGCCCCAAGTTATAATGAAAAATGAATACTACATAGTTGCCTTTAGAAATATATATTTTTCTTCTTTAAATAAAAATAAAATAAAATAAAATAGAATAAAATAAAATAAAAAAGGATTCATTGGTTTTGCTTGCTAAAATCAACTTTGAACTTGTGCTTTTCAAGTATTCCCAGTCTATCTCATTTTAAAAATGCTGACTGGGCCTTCATACATTGTAAGAGCTTTTGGCAAGTTAGAGATTCATATTTCAGAGTCAGGGAACATTCAAGCTAAAGGAAATTCACACTTCAAATACAGGCACTTTGGACTCCAGAGATTGCTACTGTAGTATCAAGAGAGCAACTTGGGAATGTCTGCTTGAATAAAGAAATCTGAGGCTTGAAAGTTCTTGACTCTGATGGATGCTGAGGGAAAGCTCTGGACTGTTCCAGTCCATTGCTCTCAGTTTGGTGATCCTCTCCACAGAAGTGTATTCTGAAGTCCAGTGTTCAGCAGGAGCTAAGCTGGATCTTTTAGTTTTTGGCAAAGGAGTTCTCTGAAAACAAAAGAAACTGGAAATTTTTTTCAAGGACAGAACAAGCAGACACTCTGTTTATCCTATTTGTAGATTTTAGTATTTTTTTATGATTAAGGAATTTAACCTTGATTCCAGATAGATAGATTTGAGTCTAAAGTAATTCTATAGCCAACAAAAATGGCCTTTTCACTTAGGCCGACCTTACCTTATTTCCAATAAAAAAATAAATCAACATTAAATGATGTAAGGGTAGGAAGCTTTTCTGAATTGGCTTTTCATTCTGATTGAGCAATTCTGACTGTCCAAGTTCCTCGGGGTCCTTTACCTAAAGGACAAGGAACTTAGGGCAGAAGAAGACCAAGGAGAAATGAAGGAAAGAACAAAGGAAAGAATAAGCGAGGTTCTGAAGTACTTGGATATGAGTTTTAACAAGCTAACTATAACAGCAGGAGCATCCATAACAACGGCATTTCAAAATTATCCTGGAAGTCTTTGATGGAAGATTAGTATTCTTCCCAAGGTCCAATACTTGAATTAAATCCTCAGCCTCTTGACTTAGAACCCTTCAAGCTGAGAAAGAACAACAAATAAAACCACTCACTATGATGGGGACTGACTATGCCCCACTGCACTCAACGTATATTTTGCCAGTGGCTCTTACAGGAGTAGCTCTGGGCTTGTGATTGCTTGCTCTACAAACTATCACTTCCATATTTCCACACAATTTTCAAGAAGAAATCTAAAGCCAAGAGTCACAATTTCCCTTTAGCAGCAGCACAGCAAGAAAGCAATAAGCCTGCATTAGCAGGGATACCTTTAAGAGAAGGGGATGGTCAAAGCCTTGTGTCTTTTCTGCATTTCTTTCTTTATTTTTCACTTTCTTTTTCTTCTTAAGTTATAATTCTTACTGCAGTCAGGAATTTGAGAATGAGAATCCTGGCTATTGACAACACACACAATTATTACTGTGAATTTTTCAGGGGAAAAAATGCAAATGACATTGTTTTGTACTTATTGATCGGGAGAAGAAGCAGCTTTTCTCTGCATCATGACAATTATTTTAGAGATGAAAATTACAAAGTAGTTCATCATCTCATTCTTCTGTCAGTTTTCTTCTCTGTCTTTTTCTCCTTTGCAAAAAGTGAATGCATTCAATACGGTTTCCAGTTCTGTCAATAAAAATAAATAAATAAATAAATAAGGAATGGAAGAAACAGACTAGAAATCCTTTCACCAAGCTTGAAAAATGCATCAAAGTGTCAACACAAATTCATTGCTGCAGAATTTTCACATGAAAGATGCCCTAAACCACGATTCATGCTAACACTACTGTAAGCAAATAACTTGTGGTGTTATTATCTCGTTTACAAAAGTTTTAGACGGGTGTTCCTGAAAATAGATGTTTTAATTGTAGAGACAATAGAGCAGAGTAGGCCATAATGAAAGGACAGATCTTTCAATTGTTATTAGTTGCACAATATTGACAGCTAAAACTTTACATTTATAACGGGTTTTAAAGAATAGTAGCAAAAGTAAGAAAAAATCAAAAAATGAACTTGAACTGCTTAATTTAAATGCTAGCTGAGTATCTATGAAGAAATGACTCTTTAATTCTGCACAAAGCATTCTGAGTAAATGTTACCCACTGAAAGCTAAGCAATTTCTGCACAGCGATAAAACCATCTAGTTCTAACTGCAGTGTTGTATTAGAAAGTTTCCCAGGCAAATCTTCTTGTCTAGGCTTTCTTTGTTTACTCACTGACAACACGGGGCCAAAGATATGCAATTAATTAAAAAAAAAAAAAAAAAAAAAAAAAAAAAAGCAACTGCAAAAGCCATTCTTTTTAAAATACATCAGGAGTAAGGAAAGGCTTAATTTTGGTTCAGGAAATTTTCTGAGGGGTTTGAGGATGACGAGTATTTGTGCATTAGGGTACAAATTCCCACATATTTAAGGTTTCAAAACGATTTCTGATGATCCTTTCAAAATGGAGCTCCTGGTTGACAAAGGAAGAAAAAATATTTGTATAGACACAAAAAACGAATTTTGTTTTCCTACAATTAATGACCATTACCTTAAAATCATACTTCTTGTTTATGAGAACGGTAACACCATATTTCAGGACAGATTCAATTTTTCTTTACTAATAGCATATTCCTTCATTGTCTGTGTAAAAATGGCCGACTCTTATCACACATTTCTGGCCTCAGTAAAGATCAGTGGGTCACTTTGGGATTTGCTCACAGAGGATTTACATTTCGTTCTCACAGTCTATGGGAAGACTTCGATGCCAGGAGCATACAGTGCAGATCTAAACAAGAAGCAACAGGCAGCTCCCAGTGTGTTTTATTGTCCTCTGAGGAAGTAAATGGGTAAGAGATTTTGAAAGCCATGCAGTAGAAATCAGTCTGTCTTCCATAAATACTTGATGGCACTTTGAGCCCAAAACTGTAGTACTGCAGTTTTGAAAAGAATTCATTATAAAATATGACAAGAGGGATTTTTATTTTCAAGTTACAAAAAAAAAAAATACAGGACTTTGCTCCTAAGTAGCTTTGTAACTTCCCTCTTGTAAAAGAAACTTCGGGAATTATTTTGTGGGGATAAGTTACCATAATAACAAACTAAAAGCATAGGGAGTGGGTATTAATACATTTACATCCCGAGTGACCCGTTTATGAAAGTGAGTTATCCCAGGTTCACAAGACATTGTGAAATCCCTTCCCGTTTCACTTCCTCTATATATCAAAGTTTCTTTTCAACATAAGCAGACTTATTAAAAACAAAGTTATGCATTTTTTTAAGTGCTTTGCAGAGCCGAGGGTCTCTGCACTCCTCCTTTAACCTGAAAGTAATTCAGGCAAATCTGAAACGCTTACTTAGAAAAAGAAAAGCAGGAATCAATGGGGTTCTTGGCTTTCACACTGTATAAATTTACGCTGGAACATGGGCACTGACATTTCATTCTTTGCTGTTGTCACACAATACTGCATAGCAGATCAAATGTAGCAATTAAAAATGTTTTGAAACTGCAACTCCTACTCCACAAATTACAGCAGCCTTTTGTTACAGAACAACCAAGTCAACTTCCTGTTTGTGCTTAAACTATTCACAGCTTCAGCTGATGTCCTGCAGTGTCTTTTCCAAAGGTCACACCACAGTTTTCGATTCACACATTTGATTAAAAATATAAGAATCGCAGTGTCCTGGGAAATGATCTGCAGTAAAAATAGATCAAACTACCTGCTGTTTCCAGGATAAACCAGGTTACTGCCTCTTTTCCCCACTCAGTTAGCATTGCAAATAGAGGAGGAAATATGCATGTCTGCAGAAATCCTGCTGATAAACTGGGGAATTATTGAAACTGAAGTTGTTGTTTTATTACTCTTTCTTAAAAAAAGCATAGCTTCTGTAGCTATGAACAAATACACCCATGTTAATTAACGGTCAAGGAAAAAGCAAGAAGCAGAAAGCTAAGAGTGCTTAGATTTTATAAGGTCTAAGCTCCCATTCTTCTTTAACTGCTGCAACATACTTTTGCACAATTGCTTTCAGACCATATTGTCATAACTTTCCTTACACTGATTAGCATCCTCCCTGAAGTCCTATTTGCATTTAATGAAGCTACTATGGAAGATGCTCTTCAGAGAGAGCCTGTATGTTGTCCTATCTTTCTTTCAAGATCATGTCCCTGAATATGTGTGGTAGGATAATTAAATGACTATTCTGTTATCAATAATTTTAATACTTTGGTGTCCAACATCCAGAAACTTTGAAACAACATTCACAGCATATGTTGCAAAATCCCTGATGAAGGGAAGTAAAATACAGGAAGAAGCACAGCAGTGAAATACTTCTCTGTCAAATTACAAATTCCTTTGAGTTATACATTAAACATTTAACTCAGCAACTTCATTTTATGTCACGAGCTTAATTTATCTAATCTTATCCAATCTAAAGCAAGGTCGTGATATTGTCCAGGAAATATATTCACACCAGACCAGATGACTATAATCACAATTTCATCCTATTGCTTCATTTTCAGCTTTTCAGCTACATTGTCTAAGGAGAGACAAGTGCAGAATCACTTAAACAGGGGATATCCAAATGTGAGAGTAAGCATGTAGGATGAAGGTTTATCTTAAAAGCCAAAAAACTGAACTGGTGAAAACTTTTCCGGAATTCCTACTTCTCCAAGGAAGATTTGGATAGATTCAAAAACGGAAAATCACAACCAGACTTTACCAAGATCCAGTGGTTAGTAAAACCAAGAATGTGGTTCTGAGACAATCTATGAAATCTGCTCTGAAATAATGCTTCCAATTTTATTATGTTGTCCCACAACATTAGAGGCAGATGTTGTGGTGATATGGCAGTAGAGGTTGAACAGTTGTCACATCACAAAATGAAGAATGTCTTGATCAGCTCACCCTCAAATTCATGGATTACAAACCAGGGAACTGTGTACAGAGCTTAACATACACTTCAGTGTGTTGAAAACAATGGTGGCAATATTGGAATATCACAAATCACAATATTGGAATATCACAATCACAAATCTTGCAACCAGTGGGTCCCAAAAGTGCTCACACAGGAACAGAAGGAACACCGAATGCAAGTTTGTTAGGACTTCTTATTGAACAAATATCATAGAATCACAGAATCATAGAATGTCCCGGGTTGAAAAGGACCATAATAATCATCTAGTTTCAACCCCCCTGCTGTGTGTAGGGTTGCCAACCATTAGACCAGGCTGCCCAGAGCCACATCCAGCCTGGCCTTGAATTACTCCAGGGATGGGGCATCCACAACCTTCTTGGGCAACCTGTTCCAGTGTGTCATCACTCCCTGTGTGAAAACTTCCTCCCAATATCTAATCTAAACCTCCCCTGTCTTAATTCAAAACCATTTCCTGCATGACATTGTAACTAGTGACAAGACAGTGTGTAACCACTATGAGCCAGTCAAAATGGCAATCCATGCAGTCCGAATTCCCCATATTAAAAAAAAACTCAAGATGCTGCCCTCAGCAGCTAAAGCAGTGTGCACTGACTTCTGGGATAGGAGACGGGTGATCCTTCTGGACCTCCTGGAACATGGACAAACCACCAGCTCTGACCACTACATCACAATGCTTTCAGCTGAAGGCTGAAACTTTCAGAGTCAGAACAGAGAAGATAACCTTTCTCCTGACACTTGATAATACCAGACTCCATAACAGTTTGAAGACCGTGGAGCACTTTGCCAGTATTGACTTGATTGTCCTACCACACCCACCATATATTCTGGATTTGGTGCCTTCTGACTTCCATCTGTTTGGGTCAGTGTAAAATGGGCTGTGTGGGCAACATTTTCCTAGCAACGATGCTGTCATAGCAATTGTGAAACAGTGGGTCATCTCAACCTGTGCAGTTCATCGCTGGTGAAAATGTATAGCTAATGGTGGTGAATATACTGAAAAATATTGCTTTGTAGCTGAGAATTTCCCCTATCAAATAGTGTTAATGTGTTCTTTGAATCTGCTGCAGTTTGAAAATAAACAGGAGGCATTACATTCAGAGCTAACTATTATAACAGGTTGGTGAGAATTTCAAGTGGAAATGGATCAAGTTTTAAGAGTGGATGTAGCACATGTTCTTTCAAATGGAAACTGGACTAAAAACTGTCAATTTGACTTGTTCTACAGTGAAATGGAATGACATTCTGTTTTACTAGTGGTGTAAGTTATTACTAAAATTTAGTATGATTTTTACCTTAAGAGTAACTCTAGGCGGAACTTCACTTCTTTTTTTCATGATTTCTAGTGTAGCTTTAGCTATATTTAAACTGATTTTTTATATTCGTACAGCATCATATTTTTATTTAAGTACAAAGAAAAATTGTCAGAGGAGAATGAAGTAAGTCTCTCTGAACCCTCACTGTGGCTATGGGTTTGTACCATTGGAAAATAAGAAAGTTGAATGTCCAAATAAACAAATAATGTATTTGAACTAGTCAATCATATATCAAGAAACAATTATTACTGGCCAAGTTCTGTTCTAGTGACATTCTGACCCCCTCAGTTACAGTTACCAATCCTGCTGTGGGATCTGCTAGCATGGAGCACCACTAATCACCTTCACCAGTTCTTTTTATTTGAATTGGAGCTGCAACCAACAGTTTCACAATGAATGTTATTAAGTTGATAGAGTAGATGTTAGCACAATCATTTATATGGGTATTTGGTGAAGCAAATGCAGTGACTGACTTTAACGACTACATTACTGCGTGGAACATTGGCAAAATATTTACTACCGCTTTCAAGATGTTTGCCTCTAAAGTAAAATAAATATTGATATTCTTTTTTTAAATAACCATTCTTAGACATTGTTCTTCCCCTTCCCCTCCCTCCCCTCCCCCCCCCCCCCAAAAAAAAAAAAAAAACACAAAAAAAACCCTTAGCTTTCCATACTCAATACATATATTTTCCCCAGTCCACCTAAAATCTGAAATTGCAATATTGGGGAAAAAAAGACTTGCAAGTCTCTACTTTTATATTCTCACAACTTAAATATAGCCACAGCAATCTTTTTGCTACTATATTTTCTGAAACTATACTGTATAACAACACTACATCGTTTTGATAGCTCACAATTGCAAGTCTGCTTTCCTGATCCAATTTCAGCTTGATATTTTTGCAATAGATCATATCACAGAAGCAGAGAAGCCAGAGCAAAAATTTAGCGTAATTCATATGTTTAGGGCTCTGTCAACAGATGTTGAAAGTACAAAGGAACTATTGTGAAGATAAAATTAATTGTAAGTGAACATTTGCCTATCAAGTGTGGATGAATGGCTGACCACCTGGGTTGCCAGCAAGTGTGTATATTATTGTCCTTGAACTTTGAATGCACTAAAATAAAGTGATGTTGCCCAGAGAAATAAATCAGCTCGAAATTAACATACTTCTTTCTTTCTAATTACCATTAATAATATTTTACTTTTGAAAGATTAATGTACCTTAACAAAGATGCAGTGAAATCAATTGTCTGTGCTCTGGCCTTCAGTCATATTGCTGCCTTTTTCAACATTACTTATGTTCATATATATTTCTAAGCAAATTTGGAGTGAGGATGTACAGTACAGAACATACATCAGGTACAGATGAAGCGGCAGTCGCACAGTAGCTTTCCTAATATGTTCAAAAAGAGAAATTTTCTTAATAAGAGAATGTTTTTCTGCCTCTTGAAAACTGAAAATTTACTGATTTATTTTTTCCACTGAGAAGTAAAAGAAAAACACCGAATAATGAAGAGAACGTCATCCCAAAACTTCTTGGATTCATTGGTTCTTTGATGAATAGCAGGTGGTTTTTCTGACTGTTTTGATTTCTGGGGGCTCAATCCTAGCACACACAGGTTTGTTACAGAACAACTAGGCCTCTGCCACTGGAAAAGTCCCTTTAATGAAGGAAAGCTCCATGTGTATTGGTACCTTTTCTCATAGGAAGAATCAGAAATAAGTGTTTTGTTGTCCAATCTCCTGCCATAATGCCACTGCAAACTTCATGAGCATTTTCCTGTCTTTTTTGACTCTGCCTACTCACCTCCTTGAATTGCAAAATCCTATTTAAATGGCCACATCTGCCCGAGGTCCAGGTCAGCACATCTAGCAGTGAGATGTCATCTGTGTGTTCACAGCAACTTGCCTGCCTCTAAAACTCATGACCCTAAAACAAGAACTCAGAGAGCTTTATGGGTTTTCAACTCTGCTGAAGTATTGCAAGAATTCTTGACTGCTTTTTGTGAAATCAAGACTCGAGGGCAAAGCTCTCAGCTGGGCAAGTGTAGAGCAAGGATTCAGTTCAGCATTAAGGACATCATAATGCAGGTGCCTCCAGGCTCATTTGGGGTCTCATCTCCTATTGCAGTTTATGGAGATTTGTTCAACATATTTTAGTTTCCCAGCCACTGGGGGCAGAGCTCAGTTGGATATGAAGTGCTGTCTATCTGAGACATCTTTATGCAGTTGACACGTGCAACAAGGGGTCTGCGTAATATAAATTATTCCTTGCGAGCAACAGCCACTGCAGTGGGAATTGAGCAGTTGAATTTTTTTTTATTTCAGAGTGAACTGAGCTTGCCACCAAGTTCCACTGACCGTAATGGCTGATTTCTATAAAATCTAACAGGACTGTTTCCTCCCCTACCACATGCCAATAGTCAACCATGAATAGATACCTATGTTTTGGTGTTCCAGTTTTGAACTATGTATCCACACGTAGATTCCAAAATTTGCTTGTCTAAATACGTCAGCTGAATATCATCTCTGTATCTAAAATTATAGTGTGAATGTCCTTTTTAGGTCAGTCAGGAGGTAGATGCACATCTATAATGCCAATTTTTTTCTATTTTAGTGTGATAATTAAGAGCTTATATGGGCCACTGACATCTTGGGATCTTTGTAAAAATTTGGGGTTAAGTGTTTGCACATCCATTCTGGAAACATGCCTTGTGGCTTTCATCCCTTATCTCCAGCTACTGGCCTGGAAGGGTAACAGCCTTCTGTAGGCTCTGTTCCCAGCCTGGAAGCCACAGACAAACAACTTGGATACATTAGGGCACCTTTCTAAACACAGAAGCTTATGCTTAATTAAGTGAATAAACCCCATAGTTAGTTTGAATGAGTTCTGTTCATGGTATCCAAAGCTGAAGAGTGTCATACTTTACCTGTGCTATCCCTCATTTATTAAAAAAAAAAAAAAGAAGGAAGAGAGAAAACTGTCTTCCCCCCCGCATCCCCCCCCCCCCCCCCCCCAAAAAAAAAAAAAAAAGTATTTTTGGCTTTTATTTCCTGAGTAGGACATTCTCTTGCCATCATCTTATTTAGAATAAATGGTATTTCCCTTTTATTGGTGGGCTTTCTGTTACTACATACCTCCTCTTTTGCATTTGGCTTTGTATTTGGTTCTTTTTTTCAATGAGATGTAAGAGACAATAGCCACTAAAAAGAGGGATGTCCTTGTTTCCCAGTAGGTCATTAATCTTTCACTGGCCTTAAAATCCATATTGGTCTACACATTAAAATGTAGATATTAAATAAATATCTAAAAAGCCTATCAGTTCTGTGGACTTCATATTCCTGTTACTTGACTGAGACCAGACACAACATCATACTTTAAAATGACAAGCTATTTGGAGTGATTCCTAACCTCTTCGGAACCCATTGCATACAATGACAACAGAAATAATTCTGACATCTGTGACTTGTGTACACTGGAGAAAGGCTCACCTCTTGGCTTGCCCTGAAGGACAGTGCAAGGCTAAACTCTTCGTGTTCCCACACTGTGGACTTTACTTGTTGTCTAGTCATGGTTATCTCAAGATTCAAAACAGTAGCCTGCAAGAACTCTGTGTTTAAAACACAGTATAGTCCTAGACTTACTATTTTATCTCAATATCTATTTAATAAAATGCAAATAAAAATGCTTCTTTGTCTGCCTTCCTTTGTTTAGATTTATCACTAATGCCCTTACTAATGCATTCCCAGAATCCTGACTGCATTTACTCTCTGAGGACTGCAGTTGCATTTCCAACAACATCACTAGTTATGAATTTGTTATCCTGAAGAGGAATCAGAGAGATACTAGAGAGATAATGCTGACACTGAGTGGGAGTACTGTGCCTAGAGCACCCAAATACGGAACAGCTGTGTTGTTCAACAAATCACCAGGCCTCACCTGGGATGCTCAATGACTCATAAATTTCATTTACTTCCCTGAATCATTCAGATTTTCAGCACCACAACCATTCCAGCATGCTTCCTGAGCACATAGATGTTCCTCCTGCAAAACTTTCAGTTAACAAGATTATTTCAAAGCTCTTGCTGCTGTCTTTTCGAATGTTGATCTTCTGTTTGCCTTCAGAACCTCACTGGCATCCATGCCTGTACATCATCTCACTTCTCCCTGCCAGCGTGAGCACCACTGCAGCTGCAGAAGGGCAGCCGACAGTAAAAGCTCGAAGGCTAAGTGGGTAAGTGCGAATGAACATGAAAGGACATTTAACTCAGCTTGACGTTGTAGGTGACATTTCTAATTTCCAAAAGCCTTTCAGCCCTTGCAAAATGCAGAATGACAAAGTTTCCATGAAAGACGGGCAGACCCATCTGCCTTGCTATAAATGTTAACAAATTACACCTGTGATGAAGGTCAGCGAGAGTCTGAGTAATATTTATCAGAGATAAAAGAACTGAAATAAAAAGGAAAGATTTTCTTTTATTGGGAGTGAGGCTCTGTGGGTTCATCTTCTCATGGGATTGCACAGTTAGGGTCTTCTTTACCTACAGACACCCTGATTCCACAACTCGTGCATATAATGAAGTGCAGGAGCCTTATCTGCTGAGGTTAGGATCCAGGAAAAGAATTGTGTGGGTCTGTGTCAACCAGCAGATGGAAAGAGGTGATTCTGCCCCTCTATTCTGCTCTCTACTTCCACCTGGGGTATTGCATCCAGTTTTGGAGCCCCTAACACAAGAAGGACGTGGAGTTGTTAGAGTCCATTGGAGGGCCACATAGATGACTGGAGGGCTGGAGCACCTCTCAGGCAGAGATAGCTGTGGATCTTCAGCCTGGAGAACAGAAGGCTTTGAGGAGACATTATAGCAGCCTTCCAGTATCTGAAGGGGCCTACCGGAAAGATGAGGAGGGACTTTTTGTATGGGCAGGAAGCAACAGGATGAGTGGAAATGGCTTTAAACTGGAAGAGGGAAGATTTAGACTAGATATCAGGAAGAAATTCTTTACTGTGAGGATGGTGAGGCACTGGAACTGGTTGCCCAATGAGGTTGTGGATGCTCACTCCTTGGAAGCATTCCAGGCCAGGCTGGATGGGGCTGTGAGCAATCTGGTCTAAGGGGAGGTGTCCCTGCCTATAGCAGGGGGTTGGAAGTGGATCATCTTAAAGGTCCCTTCCAGCCCAAACCATTCTATGAACTCAGGCTGAGGTGAGCTTCAAATGTGTAATAAAATACAGAAAAGACAGACTCTATGCTGCTTAGATTTCGCATGAACTTCCTTGTGAATTTTGGTGGGTTCTCCTTTCCTCAGTTGCAGGCTGCTGATGGTTTTAAGCCTCATCTAAATATCTAGCTGTTATTTAGTTTATTTCCAAGCATGTGCAGGTAACCATGTTTAGGTTGCTAGAGAAATAGCCCTGGTTGAGGCTTATTAGGACATCTAAATTCACTATAGTTGCCACAATACATAGTTTTCCCTGAAAGTATTGGAAGAATTTAGAGAAATAATATTATGTAAAGGGATGTTATATGGAGAATATTGTAACTTTTAAAGATGTGTGAAATCTAATTAAGTATCAAAAGAGATATTGTCCTATTTTTTAATTGTGCTTTTCCCCAATACCTTCCCTATCTTGCCCAAATTTGCATATTTTTCTTTTTAAGCATTTCAGGGAAAATACTTCCCTCCAATCAAAACATCTATATGGACGTGAATTTTTACATCCTTTCAGTATAAAAGACTTATCTGCAAAATGGAATCACTTTCACTCAGCAAGGCAGATAGACGTGATGTTTCTTCCACTTTCTTGGGATATGATGTCTAATTTTACTTGAAAGTATGTGTACTTACTCCTTTCAGATAAGCTCATATTGATGTCTGTAATAAAATACCCCAAAAATTGAATTGCTACCAGCTTTGCATTTCATTAGGAATGCTTTGTATGCCTCTGATAAGTATTTGCCAGTTTGGATTTTACCCAAACTGCTAGAGTCAATGCCTCTGATATCTCAGAGAAATGGCTGCTGGTCTTTATTAATAACAGGTTTCCAGGCACCTGGTTTATATTTTATGTAAGAGTTTTATGCTTCCAACAATATCATGCACTATGTAACAATGCTGCCCCACTGGTTTGGTGTCTGCTTCCCCCTAACCGCAGCAGCAGTGTTTTGTTTTGCAAATCTGCAATAACTGCTGTGATTTCTCCTTGTAAATATGGAGATTCTCACTGACCTCACCTTTTATAATAATGTTCATGATATTTATAACACATAAATACCCTGTCCAAGACTGTCGCTACCTCTGCATCTCATGGGAAATTCTAGTAACTGTTCTCAGTTATCTAAAGCCTGACAATACACCTAGCAAACAGCATCTTTTCTCTAAGAAACTGATGATACCAGTTGGAAAAGACAGAAAATTAGAGACCCAAAGACTTCCCAGGATTACCATGTCAGGGTACAAAATTAAAACAGCCTATATTTCAAATTTGTTTCTTTGTGACTGTCACAAGCCATTATGATGATGCTTTTACCGTTGTTTTCATTTTTCTCTTCATGGTAATGACATTCTCCTTCCACTCCTATGCCCAGTTAGTCGAATTTTGCAGAAATACATGCAGTACTGAGAAGTCTAGGGACTTCTAGTATTTTGGAGTCGAACTGCAAATTTTCAAAGGATTAACTCTGTTGCACTTATGAAACACAGAATCACAGAATTGCAGGGGATAGAAACAACCTCCGAAGATCAAGTCCAACCCCCTCCTAAAGCGTGTTCTCTACCATAGGTCAAACAGGTAGATGTCCAGACAGGTCTTGAATATCTCCATAGAAGGAGACTCCACAACCTCTCCAGGCAACCTGTTCCAGTGCTCTATCACCTTTACTGTAAAGAAGTTCTTCTGCATATTAGTACAGAACTTCCTATGTTCAAGTTTTAGGCCATTGCTCCTTTTCTGATCTCTATGCACCACCGAGTAGAGCCTGGCCTCATCCATTTGTATCCCACCTCCCTTTAGATATTTAAAAACATTAATCATATCCCCCCCTCGGTCTTCTTTTCCGCAGGCTGAACAGACCCATGTCACTCAGCCTTTCCTTGTATGGGAGATGCTCCAGACCCTTTATCATCTTTGTGGCCCTCCACTGGACTCCTTCTAGGAGATCCCTGTCTTTTTTGAACTGGGAAGCCCAGCACCAGACACAGTGATCTAAATGCAGCCTCACCAGGGCAGAATAGAGGCAGAGGATCACCTCCTTTGGCCTGCTGGCCATGCTCTTTTTAATGCACCCCAGGATAACATTGGCCCTCTTGGCCACAAGGGCAACATGATGGCTTATGGCCAAAAACACACAAGAAGACTGTAATAGAATGCAGACAAATGTCTTTACCAAAAAAATTGATGTTACTGTCGTAGCAAAGTGTTTTAGTAATAATATCAGGAAGGTAGATATTCTTCTGTGTGAATGTAAAAATAAAAGCGTTACAAATGTGATTCTGCTCATGATCTGATAGGCATGTATATGTATATACAGTCGTGTTCAGACATTCACAGGTTATTTCACATATCTCATCTCTGGACATGCATAATAGTTACAGGTAGAGCAGAATGAACAGAACATGGGTATTTTGAAAAAAAAAAAATAAATAAAAATAAACAAACAGAAAAAAAAATAATGCTCTCAAGTCATTTTCTGACTTAGCTGACTTCTATTTTCTGGTGGAAAAAAATGCAACTTTTAGGAGAGGATAGTGAAACTGTTTTCCATAGCCTCATCAATTTTGGAAATGTTACTTTAACTTAGACCTAAAACGTTCCCAGAACCTGTTCAGAATAAGAATGAGGAAAATCAGATACACAACTTCACATAATAGTGATGCTGGTTTTTAACTAATGCTGTCTTACAATTTAACTGCTCTGTGAGAGAATATTTTCCATCCATATCATTTGAATGAATGTTATTGCAGCTAGCAGTAACAGAATTTCTAACAACAGAACAACAATTGTTGAGTGCACATAAAATCTCAGTTGATAGATACAGATTGAGGAAACAGTAAAAGCTTCAGGCAAAAGCCGTCATTATTTATTTGAAAGATGCGTAATCAGATTTATAAGGCTGATTAAAGTGATATATAATCTAAGACTTGGTAAGGTACCCCTACATTTTCAAAGATTTAGGTGAGGATTTAGCTCTTTGTAGCTGATAGGAGTCACACAGGCTAAATTACATGCATTGCTCTGAAAATATAAGGAAATAGCCGTTGAAAGAGAAATGGCTCAGAGAATGCTGTATAAGGCAACGTGTTGTTTGCATACTATTATATGGAATTGCATGCTCTGCAGTAACTGTTAATGGGGGAAATTTATCACTGCAGAGAGGACCTGTCAAAGCAGAGATGAGGACTGACAGACTGCTTGACAGTGAAGTGAGAAGGGACCAACCAAAGCCTGTTCCACAAATGGAGGACAGTATGGAAGAACAACACAGGGATATTTGTGGGGAGATATGAGCATCAAAAGGGCTCACCGAACAAGAACCACTGTTAACAGTGTGAGGAGAGAGGGAGAATATGTAGAAGGACTGACAAGACAGTACTTCGAGCTGAATATTACCTTTTGCTAAACAAGAAAGTGCAATTCCAAGGTGTGCCTTAGCCAAGTGCGCTTGTTAACTCTGTCATGACCTGCCCTCTGCCATCAGCCCATCACACAACATTGCTGATGCACTCCATTCTGCTGTAGAAGATTCAGTGAAGAGTGTGTACTACTCAAAACTCAACCTTATGTGAGCTTTTGTATTGGTCCAGAGAGGAACTGGGAAAAACCAGAAACGAGGGAAGGAAAGAAAATAAGTCTAAATTTAATACTGATATAAAATGTGAGAAGTGAACATGATGAGCTGAGGCAGACAAGAACTTTCCTTTGTCCATTCCAACACAGGCAATGTTAAGTTTCATGTAATGGGAAGGGAGTTAGGAGGCGACATGAAAGTCACAGATGTAGACAAATATGTAAAATATATACTGGATTTGAACAGGGAGCACGACCAGAAGCTGGAAAATAAATTTGTACCACAGTATCAAAAAGATGGCAATAGAATGGTGTGACCTAGTGAGATTACCCGAAGCAGAAGTGTAAAGAGAGTTACATATTCTTTTCCCTTTTTATAAATAGGGTTTCTGACTTGATATACTGCCTGCGAGAGTGCCATCTGGTGATCCACAATTACATTACAAAAATGACCTTCCCAAGCAAGCTATAGTTAGAGCTAAAATACAGATATTTCAGTAACTCAACCCTTTGCTGCTTTCATTAGACCAAGACAGTATTACATGTGTTGTACCGAGAAAATAAAAATCATTAGAATTCAGGGGGGAAAAGGCTGGAACAAACATACTTAACATTTGAATAAAACACAAGCAAATTTTCGGCAAACCTAGAAGAGAAAGTATGTATGTAAAATCCCATTTGTGCTATAAGCATGGAAAGGTGCTTTATATAAAAAGGAGAGTTTGGAGGAGTATTTATACAGGTTGTTAACACTCTAGTTAAATCTTCACTCTAGAGTACATGAAATGTTAGATGGCAAGTAGTAAAGGTAGACTCAGTAAAGCTAGCTCTTTGTCTTTAGTGCTCTTTCTTAATTTACTTTCTGTTGTTCAGATCGTTCTACAGTCTTTATAAGTATAAATTGCTGCCACTTCCCTCTATGACCTCCCCCCCCAAAAAAAAAATCTCACAGCCAAAACACTTACCTTTGTTGTTTTCATCTTCTTTAAACCTTCAGAAGAAACTATGAATTTGAAATAGTGTCAGTGATTTCTTTCATTACTGCAAGGGGAGGTTCCTGTTTCTGTCAATTTGGGATTTACAGGACCTACAAGACTTGCTTCATTTAAAAAGGAAATGTTTCTTGCAGGAACCTGAATCAGAATCAATATATTATGAAACTCTGCTGAAGAGAAATTTCTCATATGAGTTACACAACTGAAATACCAGTTCATCTCCACTGTCTAGAAAGTAATGACTCCATGTTTAAGCCAGTATGAAAGTCTAGATTAGGTTTGGGCCCAAAGCATAAAATACCAGTCTAAATGAGATATGTTATTGTTCAGACTCTCTCCTATTGCTAGAACACCAGCTCTGAGCACCAATAAGCCTTCCAGACAGACAGCCCATCTTAACACTTCTAATCAGAGGATCAGAAAGTGTACTGCTCAATCAGGTAATTACTATACTATTTGTAAGGAAATGAAGACATGAAAAGATAAAATGATTTTCCATATATCATACAGAAAGTGCTTACAGGGGTTAGAAATAGAGTCCACCTGAGCCTCCAGGTTTGAGTCTGGATTTAGACACTAGACCACAATGTCTTACCCCAGAGACCTTTGGCATCCCAAGGAAGAACTGAAATCTGGGTTAAGAGCTGCAAAGACTTCAAAAATAATTTCTATAAACAACACTAATTGTCAATTTAATCAGTCACATTTATCCTCATTTAGATGTAAGTGAAGATTAGGTCTCTCCAGGGGGTAAGAAATAGCTGAAATAAACACAAAGCATTGTCTTTTGAGACACTAACCACCAGCAGCTGCTCATTAAGATCAGCTATTTTGCAGAAGACTGGGAAGTAGTAAATGATGTACCTAGTCCGAAAAAGGAATAGATTCTAGGAATAGCAGTCAGAATATATTTGCTTCAGTACCAGGTAAAATAGCTGAAATACTAATTAAAGAGAGAGGAACCAAACTGCACACATGAACAGCAGCTAGCAGGGATTAAGCAATTCAGTTCAGAGAAAAGGAAATTTTGTCCTAGATATGCTAGAATTCTTTTATTGCAATAACAAAAGAGTGAATAAAGGAGAGCTAGTTAAAATAGTTTATTGGGACCTCCTGGAAGTCTTTGATACAGTCTCCTACAATAGCCTATTAAAACAGCCAAAAATTGACTCCACTGGGACTAGGATTTGCTCCAAGTAGCTAGAGTGTTCAGTATTTTTAGAAAATGGCAAAGTCACAGAAAACAAGCTGAATGGAAGAAGGAGTGATTTTACACATGGAAAAATGTTATCAGTGGGATGCTCTGAACTTTCAAATTAGGCCCAATGATTTCTGTGAAAGGACCACTGAAACAGCTGTCAGTAACAGGCTTGTCTAGAGGCACTCAGAGAAGACTTTGGGAAAAACGTGAAGACATCCGGTAATGATACAAAAATAGACAGGAATGTTAGGTAGTTTCGCTTGTAAAATGAATTACTTGAAATTTCTTCTAGCTTTTAAATGACTATCAGGAGGAATCACATGACAACAAGGATCATGTTGGCTGCCTGAAGTAAATGGGACCTCAGTTGAAAATTCTACTCCATTTTTTGTCCTTCATTGATGAGCACTGTTTCTCAGTTCTATTAGTAAAACAGTTCCCAGTTCCTACTTATTTGTGGTTCCAGAATACATCTTACAGTGACAAATGCAGACCATGCGCTCATGATTTTGCAGTCACTGGAATGGCACGCAGACATTCATCTTTAGATATCTATGTGTAAATGTTCACCGCATGATAATCTTTGAGTGTAGTGGCACATGCTTAAGACTGTGAATCTGATCCTTTTTTTTTATTATTATTATTTTTATTTTTCAGTTGAATTTATAACAAAGGCTGACTTTCAGACAAGAAGAACAGGGGATTAAAACTGTAAGCTCTACGTACAAGTGAAGAGATATCAACACTTTATCTGTGGAACAACATGTATGCCATCAACTAAGGTCTCTTTTTAACACCTCAGGAACACTGTTAGGGATTCTCATTTTTGCCTCTATGAAATCGCAATTGTCTGCTTCCCAACTTAGTGTTCACACATCTGAGTTATTGGAATGGACTAGTATACAGTTGTATAAATTCAGGGAGAAAATCCATAGTTTGTGCAAATGATCTCAGTGCTTGTGTAACTTTTCTGAGAAACTTTGTTAGATGGAAGCCTGTGTCACTCAAGTTCAACTTTACTTTTTCAATAAAGGCCTGCTATAGAATAACAAGAAATATCTGGGAAAACAGACAAACAAACAAACATTAGCTTGTTCAAGAATACCTGATTGAATTTGAAAAATCAAGTAGCTATGACAGAAAAGGAAAAAGAAAAAAAAAAAAAAAAAAAAAAGGATAATGACAAGAACACAGCTGATCAGACAGCTTTACACAGCCTCTCATGGGAAAGACTGTTTATGTTTCCTATACATGTGAAAGTGACTTAGGACACAAATCCTGTTACTATTACAACCATAAAGTCCTACAGGTGAAACCGGACAAGAACTCACGCAGGTAAAGCAAACATACACTACAGATACTATAATTATAGATTCTGTGGTTGCTTTTTTATGTATGTATACAAATATAAATGTCCTATTTGTACATGCAGGGCAGCTGGGTGCTGACATTTTGTAATTTCGGATACAGTTAACAATGATGACAGTGTGACTAATGGTCATGCCTATGGTAAGTGCTCAAATGGTTGCCTTTTTTATTCCTGAAATTATATGCACATCTTTGTAGAGATCAAGACGTGGATCACCTTCTTTTTTGTTTGAAACTAGTTTTAAAGAAGAATGAGAAATATTTTAAAATGAATGAAAGTGAATTCCTATGCTGATATTGATATTGAACAATGGTCATGACTAGCAGTGTGTATTTTCCTTTTCTCTGAGCTCAAATCCTCAAAATTATGAGCCCATAGCTCCTCTGAGAATCATTCACAGAGATTTTATTCTTGTATTTTTATCACGCTGTCCCTCAATCCCAGCAAGCCAAAACTACCATCACCCTTAAGTTAATTGGATATCATTGTGCCTACTTTCCATCAAGAGTGAGGTTCACGTATTGTTCTCATAGTAAGAGTGCTTAAAGATGGATTCCCAAAGTGTCTATTTGTATGAAACATGTATTTTCAGTGTATAGAAGGTTATGTACCAAGGTCTGAACTATGCCCTGTGCGACTCCTCATAGAGTCCTTCACTCACAATAGGTAAATGATTTCTTAGTAGCTGAATATTAACTCTCCACTTAAAATTTGCATTCATATTCAGTGAAGGCTTTCATTTCCTGGCTGTGAAATGAATATTTTTTTTTGTTTTGTCAAAGAGACATCAGCATTTCTAAAGCTAGAGTGAAAAGCTTTAAAAAATGATATTTTTATTAAGTGAGAAGTTAAGAAATAGGAAACACTTAATGGGTAATTGAGATCTGTGATCCTGTCCTAAGAAAAGGGATTTGAGGAGAAAAAAAGGCCTTTTTCTGAAATGGTTTTCTTTTTTGGTAGAAAATACATACGAGATTTTATTTCCCCGAGGCTTGAAGCCTGGATATTAGAACTACCAATAGCAAGACACCCTTACCTTCCCTACCTCAGCCCGAGATTTCACAGTCAGCTTTTCATGTCTTCACCCTTCTTTATCACAGATACTGCTAGGAGAGCAGGACTGCACATTGCAGCCATTTTAGTAGTAAAAATATAATTGTTTATCCTTAATTTTCCTACACTTCAACTACATTATTTTGTTAACTTGTAGATTTTCAACACATGGAAAATCATTTCTCCAGTGATGTGCTGTTTCAAGACATCATCACTTCCATGTAGTTCACTAAACAGTTCCATGAACAAGTGTTTTCTGAGGCATTAGATCACTGCGTGAGAAAGAGGCAACAGCTACCATTATCAGTTTGTTCTTACAGATTAAATGTAAAAAGGCCAAGAAACAGTAACCAGATTAATGCCTGCAACTGATTAGTATCATAGCTGATGTGGAAAGCTGGTGGATTTGTTTTACACCAATCACATGTATAAACACGTATGTACATACATTAATTTTCACAAAACCATTGCCATGAAAAACATAATCTAATTTCCCAGTGGAAACTACTCCAAGAAGTGCAAAACAAGTGTATATGATATAATAAATAAATAAAAAAATTCAGCTGCTCTCTGAGAGGAATGGTACTGAGCTATAAATCTTTTTGGAGGGAGAAATGAAAAGAAAGATCCCATTCATTACACTTTCTCTGTGTATTTTAGACTTCTTCCCTGAGTTACCTAAGAAAGAAGGTAGCTTTGGTTGCAACTGGTGAAATAAGAGAGAGGCTAAACTCTGAACTGATACACTGGCTCAGAAAATGGGATATGCTTTATATTTCTAAGACCTGGAAAACTGTGTTTGGAGAATTAGTCCAACTTTATTCCAATATATTGAGTCTCTAGGGGGAACAGAGACCCTTCAGATTTTCTCCATAAGAAATGGATATTTGCATGTACATACTCAGGCACCTTTCAAATAGATACTTGTTTAATAGATTCCTTCACTTGTGTGCAGGCACTCACTAAATAATTAAACCTTCACTTTGACATCATGCACAGAGATTAAATCATGAGACTCCATGCACCAGAAAACTCTCAGATTAGTGAAGTTCTCTCCTGTTATTTCTATTTTCTATTTTTATTATTGTGGAAGCATGTCTGTGCTCTACCACTGGTACCTACCTGTTGTGCATTATAAAAGTGATAGTCAAAGACACTCATTCCTTGAAGAGTTTATAACATAGATAAATGAGACTTTCAAAGAGGGGTAAGAAATGAAACGTTTTGTCTTTGTCCTAAAAATGAGAAACAGAAGGAGGAAGATATTAAATGACTCCTGTGGAGGAAATATATGACAGAGCCGGAACAGGAGTTACACTGAGAGCTGATGATTTAGTAACTAAGGCACAAGACTATCCTCAGTTTCAGAACTTATTAAAAAAAAAAAAAAAAAAACAAAACAAAAAAAAAACACCTGGTCCTTCTACCAAATCTTGCTTTCAGATCTGTCAAAGTTCAACCACTGTAAGTAAATATGAAATACGAGGAAACTGCTTTGTTGTTTCCCAATGCAAGAAGGAACTCTCAATGGTTTTCTTACAGATCTATTTATGATGTTATTTCCACCTTAGTTTACATCATTTTAGCTTTAAAAAATAAATAAATAAATAAAGCTTTCAGGATTTTTGTTAGTTTTGTGTTACATCTCCCTTTTATCAGCGTGTTAATGTCCAGATTTCAAAACAGCCTCTTCTCCCATAATTTCTGTAAATCTCAGTATGAAATTCTGAGAGTCAAATCCAGTTAAGCAAACACTAACAGCGAAAGTCACCCTGAGTTCCTGTCATTATATAACAGCTAGTGAGATAAGCTGAAATTCTGAGACTATATGAAAGGAATATGAAATTTAATAGTAAATCCACCAATGAGCTGAATAAAATGCATGTAATTAGACTATTGCCTGAGAAAACATTTTTAAAGATCAGTGTCAAAAGCCAGCTACCTTATCCCTGAGAACAAACAGGTAATGCGTCTATATCCATGCTTGCATTTATGTATCTGTACTATTTATGTATCTCATTCAGCTTGACAAGGCCATGCTGTAGGCTCCAGAGACTGAAGCGCATTCATTCTCCACTTGAAAATAGTTATGTATATTACTGTAATTCAAAGATGTTTGGACAGATTTTTAGAATCCTATTGTATTTTGCATTTTAAGCCACAATGACATTTCATAATAGCATCAAAATATATCTTCTACATCATGCTGATTTATTTTTAAAAGAGTCAGCTTCTATATCATCATAACAGGAACTAATTACTGATTATAAATCGTTCAGACTTTTAACTCTGCCCCAGACTTCTCACATTCAGTTCATAATAATCTCATATTTCATGCTCTTCCACGTTATTTTTTCAGACTTACAAACATGAGCTGGGTACATTGGCGAAGAACATTTGGCACTGGTCTAAAATAATGTTAATAGAGGTGAAACACAGGAGTAATTGTGGTGACCCTTCACAGAAAGTCTGGCCAAGCATTTGAACGGGCTGTCTGAGGAAGTGGTGAAGTCCCCACCCATAGAGGTATTTCAGAGTCTTATGGACATGTCACTAAGGAATATGGTTTAGAGATCCTCAAGAATTCTACAGCCTAAATGATTCCATGATTTTTTGACCCTCTGACATCACAAGTCTGGTTTGCATCTGCCACCATATAGAGCTCAAGCAACAACAGTGGAACCTGACAGTACGTTCACAAGATGTAATATATAACATGGATATGTCACGTGGATTCTCCCACCATTTTAACCCCAGGGCTGCAGTCATGCAAGCAGATAATCCCATACTCATGTAACTTTATACATGTGTGTGGTCACACATTGAATCGTAGAATATCTCTAGTAGGAAGGAACCCATGTGGATCATCGAGTCCAATTTCTGGCTCTACACAGGACCACCCAAAATTCAAACTGTATCTGAGAGCATTGTCCAAAAGTACCTTGAACTCTGGCAGCTTGGGAGTGTGCCCACTGCCCTAGGGAGCCTGTTCCATGCCCAACACTCTCTGGTGAAGAACCTTTTCCTCACACTCATCTGAGCCTCCCCTGAGACATCTCCATGCTATTGCCTCTGATCCTATCACAGAAGTCACCACTGCTATTCTTGTACTCAAAGTTCAGGAGTTGATTGGGTCTTGCCAAATCTCCAGAGTTAATTCTAGGCACTGTGAGTCATCCTGCCTGTAGTGTCTGTAATGTCAGATATGAGCTAGTCATCCTAAATCCCTTTTTTATTTAAAGGAGGGGAAATGGTCATTGTTAGCATGCGATTAAACTGATCTTTTTGATAAGTTTGCATTTGGTCAGAAGAACTGGTTGCACTGAAGCAGTACTTAGGACTGCAAGAGATCTCAGCTTCTAAGCTCAGCCCATGTTAACCCTGGAAAGAGTAGCTTTGAAATTCCTTTGTTCAAACTGATTCCAAACAGTTTAAGCAAAAATCTAGGTCTTTCTCAGACCCACAGCAGCAGTGTCCCTGACTCCGTTTCTCAAGGAAAATACAAAATCCCCTGACATTGTACATCTTTCTCCTCTTGTAAGCCGAGGAACCACTATTTCTTGCCCATCCTCATGTGATTCCTTGTACAACCCTCAGACTGCCTATTTCACATGTGTTGCAGGACTTTTTTCCTCTAGGAATGCATCAAAGTCTCTTCTGCTCTCCGAAACCCCACCTATAATTCTGCACAAAGCACACCAGGAAAAAAGATTGAGCTGGGTCTGAGCCCACCTAAAGAGGCATCTTGGCCCAAAGACTCAATCAGGGTGTTCTGGAGTATGTATTTGTGTGGTGCTTCCACCACTGGTGATGTGAATTTGCTGGAAGTGACGGGTGCAATGAAAATAAGGATTTTAAATGCCAGATTTGAAGCTGTAGAAGGGGGAAGTAGAGTATCAGCTTCACTTTCTCAAAAAAAGAAAAAGAAAAAAAAAAAAAAAAAGGAAAAAAGAATAAGTGAATAAAAGTGCCTGGTTTCTCTTTCCATGAGGGGGATGCTGATGGCAGGATCCCCCCAGTGGTCTTGCTGCTGGCTTACACGAGGGAGTAATTTTCACTGGAAACTGATCTTTACCATGTCAGAGGCTCAGTGTCAATTTTATCTGTGTTTCTTGCTGTCACTGCTATTTTCCTCAGCAGCAATGCCACTAGCCCTGCTATTAGCCACTGCTGGGCTTTATTTACCTCAGAAGAGCCCAACGTCTGTTTGTCTGAAAAGTTACAGAAAGGGGCAGCATTAATAACAGTAAAATGATGTTAAAGGCACTGGTGCTTAAGGGTAAAAGAGGTTAACTGGGCAAAGCTATGTTGGCCTGACCCAGCCAGGGTCCCAACAGTAGGCTTAGAGTTCACTCATTTACATTCACATCCTAACCTGAGCTTTTCAGCTGGAGCCGATTTCCAAAGACCTGCCTAAATAGGGGCAATCAGGAAAATGAGCCTGACTTAACTAAAAGTGTGACTTGAAAGTGGATTAACTGAAGTGTATTTGCGAACACTTCTAGAAAGAAGAGTGGACTTGTTTCTATTTATTTTATTTCACTTTTGGCAGGGAACTATTCCAAACGTATTTTATTCTCAAAAAGGAAGTCAGCTCTGGAACTTAATGAAGTTTAATGGAATCATCTTAAAAGCTGATTCTTACTAACGTTAGGGGTTATGCCTCATAAAAGCGGTCTATTTTTAAAAAGAAAAAAATAGATTAAGACTTCCCCATATCTTCTTTGAAGACCAAAGGCAATGGGAAACACTTTTGCTATATGATAATTCTAACAAATGGAAGCTTGAGAAATCAAGTTATTTGTTGGAATAAGATGTGGTCGGATTCTGTTCTGGAATTACATTCTTCTCTGAGTTCCAGGAAATATGGATTCATAGTTCCTGCTGGAGTTCTCCTGTAGACTGGAGACAATCTTGTAAATACAAACCTCTATCAACCTAGAGGAACCACAAGGACCATGAGGAACTGGTATCCCACAGCTGCCTGTGATATCTGTGTAAATTGTTTGTAATGTTAATCCCAAAGGAAAAGAAAGACTACGGCAAACTATCCCTTTGACAAATTGAAATGTCCTTCTCTTGAAAGCCAGAAGATCTCTGTGCTTTTCTTCATTTTAATTCTAGTTTGCTTAATATACATCTTTATAGTTTTTGTATAGGGCAGTGGAAGGTATGTTACTGTCTTAGTGAGCCAGTATAACAGGAGAGATCAGAATGTCATGTGCTGTTTAACAAGCTACTCTAGCTGTAGTTACAATGCAGTAATTTTCTTTGTTAAATGATTTGAATATAGAAAAACAGTTACACACATCAAAATGTTCCATACTTTGTGATATGGAGATATTTTCAACATTTTTAAAGAACAAAAAATATCAAATCAATTGCACCATAAAAGAAGAAAAATACACATCTACTTCAGCATAAAATACACATCCACCTTGGCATAACTCACAAAAATAACAGTTCTGTAAGACACCTTCAACTTTAATTTCTTTCAGGAGTTCCTGCCAGGCTGCAGAAAGCAAGAGACTATTGTTTTCCTTTTTTTTTTTTTTCCCTATTAAAAATCTTTTGGCTTCATCATAATCAACACAATATATGTGCAATCATGAAAAATAGCCTGCAGCTCTGCTGGATGAAGCATATCAGCTTGTTCTCCAATTTTAGAAAATTCTATTTTATGGCTATCAAAACTGCAATGAGGAAGCAGAGTTGTAAAGTGAAACTGTCTGAGCAACATGCAGAACTCTATCTTGATGAAAAGACTAAATGATGACAAAACAAGGTCCTTATCAAATCATTCAAAAAGAAAAAGTTATAATAAAAAAATATGATTCACCAGGGAAGCACTCAGATTATGTTGTCATGTGTGTTTGAAAAAGTAAGTTGGTAAGTGGGAAAAGAAACATAATCTCTGACACATGAGCAAATTTAAAACTCTTTCATGGTGCATAAACTGATCCTTGTCCTTGCAAAATCAAAATGTAAGTAAATATAACAAAAAAGTCCTGACCTTTCATCTCCTTACTGCAGTCCTCTGACTTGTATATTCCCTGTTCCCGTGTCATTCTGTGAAATTTTGGATTAATGGTGCGAAGCAATATTTGCCTTGATGACGAAGAGATTTCAGACTCTCCACCTTTGTTTTCATTGCCCATTATCCTTATTTACAGAATGTAAAATCTGTAATTTGACAGGACAGTAATGCTTTACAATTTACAAGTCTAGAGACAAAGCATCCTGCTTGTCCTCTATCCATGTTTAGTACTATCAAGTCATTAAAGCTTTCCCAAGGGTATCCCTTCTTGCCAGATTTGAGGACATATTAAGATTTACAGGATGAGTGTGAGACTGGTGAACAGCAGTAGAAGCTTATTTCCCAACTGAATTTGCACGAGACAGCTAGCTCCCAGACTTAGAAGTTAGTCTTATTTTGCTGAAATTGCTGTTTCTTAGGGCTCATAAATAATGATAAATAACAGTGACAAAACATGAGCTGAGAATAACAAGAAAAACTAGAGAGTTATGTAGAAAGGAATCAAACTGAAAAGTGCATTGGTCTGATACGAACCTCACTGAAGTCAAAGAGATGAATGGATTGAGTTCAACAAGGTCTACACCCAGCGATAGGAGCAGAAAATATATGAGAGGCTTTGAAGTCCACTGGCAGTGTGGGACCATTGCAGATGTGAAATATTTTGGTCTTCACTCCCAATCCTGACATGTGGGCCTCAAAAAACAGCCAGAAACCCTCCCCAACCATAGATGACCCTAATCGCCTCTCCTCCAGTGAATTAAACATACAGAACTTAAAGTACAATAGGAAAATTAATCTGAGCAATAATGACTGTAGAAGTTTCAGGGGAAAAAAATCAACAGCCACCTCCTCCTGCAACACTGCAGAGCTGGCAGAGACTAAGATTGCTCATAAAAACTATAGCAAGAAAGAATTAGCACAGTGATGGAACCAGCAGACCTGGGAGATGACGCAACTCTCCATCTTCAGAGAAGAGTAATGGTTCTAGGCAAGGTCTCACGCTTTGGAGTTCATGCCCATAGTAAGAGAGGCTGTAACTGCTAAGTGGCAATGGATGAGACTGTGGAAAGGAAGAATGGGAAGTTAATCCTGGAGGATGCAGCTGGGAGGACTGTCAAATAATCTTGTCCTGAGTTCTTCTCTAAAGCATGGAATCTACCTTCATCTGCACAGACCCTGAGACACCAACTGTTGCTCTCTGATTACAGTTTTCCAAACAGCACTGCATCACATTTTTAGTTTAATCTAGACCATATTTCTCCAGCTTGCATTTGCAACTGGAATGTAAAAAATGTCTAAACAATGATGTGGAAATGTAAGTTGACTATTAGTTCTCCTCTGCTCACTATAGAATTGGTCAGAAGAACATGGAGAGAAGTTCATGGAAGGTAGACGTATCAACAAAAGGAGAAATGAAAGCCTTGCTGTGAAATAAAAGAAACACAAAGAAACTGATGTTTCAGGTCAGTGTTCAATGATTTTAATATTTCACTCAGCTGCTGAATTTTAGTCTGGATTGTTTCACTTTATATTGAACCTGAATCCAACTTATCTTCTTAATATATTTATTTGAATAAGCAAAAGTCCCTTCTTTCATCTCTCTTTCATTCTCATATAACTTGCAGCTCTTTATTTCTCTACATTATCATTAGAAAAATAAAAAACAGGAAAAAAAAAGAAAACCAAAACAAACAAACAAACAAACAAAAAACACAAAGATCCCAATTTCTGCAGGTGGTGGAGGAAATCCCTAGAGTAGCAACTGATTAAAGGCCACTGGAAAACATCTGTTCCTCTTCCTGACCCTCCCAGGGCTCAGACTTCAGCACTGCTACTTAGCAAGTTCTTTTTTTTAGTGATGTTAAATTTGTGTTTATAGGGCCCTAGTATCAGAGCAATTTTTACCTTCCCAGCCCTCCCCAGAATCATGAGGATATCTGCTGTCCCTTCACCCTCACTCCCTTCCTGGCAACTGTCAGCTTTGTCAATCACAGAGGGTTGATCCAGCTCATGGAAATGTGTCACAGCAAGTGGAGTTTCTGCGCTGACCTTCAGCTCTGCCCTCCACTGTGACAAACAAGTTTCATTTGCCACTCAGATAAATCTGTTTATTTCTGGCAAAATATAACATCTTGCTTCCTAGGAGAAAGAAAAGATGATCTCCAGCTGAGGAAATGCAATAATTTCCTGAGTTTACTTCACTTTCTGTTCAGGTCTAGGTGCAACTTCTTCATATGCAAGAAAAATCTATAGGAATGATTAAAATTGGAGCAGAAAATCAATCTTTCAATTAAGCTTCATCTCTTGTTTGCTGGGGGTCAGAGTTTTCATACAGAGAGTTACAACCAATAACAAAGAAATGGATTTTCAAATAAATAAAAGTACTATCTTTTTCTTTGATACACTTATGCAGGATCTTGTTATTTGCTGTCCATGAGTGCTCAAATGATATCTGTGCATTTTGAAAATATCCTACAATCGAAGATTGTTATTACACATGATTGCGCATCCAGAATTCCTGTTGGAATCTGAATGAGTCAGAATAATGGATGTGTGTGGCTATTATACAGCGCTGTAGGATACAAATTTCAATGCATCCAAATGATCCAGCAGTTTAGGAGCTAGACCCACCCCTCAAAGAAGGACACAGGGCCCAGAAAAGAGCTTTAACGGACAAGAGGCATCTGAAAACACGTACCCATCTGCAAGCTTAATTAGTATACCTTTGAGTCCTGCATCCAGATCATTAATAAAAACATAGAAGAGAACTGGCCCTAAAAAGAAGCCCTGCAGAACCACACCAGTGACTGGCTACCAGCCTGGTGTAATCCCACTGAACCTGACTCATTAGCCAATTTTTCACTCATCACAACATGTTTTTGCCTGGCTGTATGCTGTCCAGAAAGATACTGTGAGAAACAGTATCCAAAGCTTTCTGAAATCCAAAAAGATAACACCTGGCTTCCCTTGGTCGACTGGGTTGGTGACCTCAGCATAGAAGAGGAGTAAGCAATTTAAATAGGACTTCCCCTTGTGAACCCATGTTGTGACCAATATATTCCAGGCATTTTACAATAGCTTTCAAGTGGAAAAGAAACACGTGAAAGCATAAATTGTTGTAAAGTACAGGAAAAAAAAGAAAAAAAAAGAAAAAAAAAAAAAAAGGGAGAACATTATCATAGTTACAAGGCATGGGACAATGCTTCCCTTCTTTTTAATTAGTGTCTTATTGGGGTCTCACACTCAAAACTGTCCAGTACACAGAATTTCTATCATCTGCCAAATTTAAAAAAATTTAAAGCAAAGTTCTGTATTCTCCATTTGAACATTTACTAGTCACTGCAGTACACCTACGCTATAGAAGATTTAGTGGCTTACACAGTGAAAATTGAGTAGTTTAGATGTAACAACTTCGTGTTGTGATTGCATAATTCATGATCATTCCATAAAACTGGTGTTTGAATAACAGCATATAGTCTTTTGAATTTCCTTGGATAAAATGTCTTTTAAAAAAAAAAAGTATAAATACCCACTGAGCACCCATGGACTACTGTTTCATTGCTTCTGAATCCTAGCACCTAATCTCGCTTGTATGTCATGTACTATATTACAAGGAAATGAAATGCAATTCAGTAAATTATCCACTTCAAGTTGTGGCCATTTCAGTAGATAAAAGAAGGGTTCTTTATCTTCTATTTGTTTTAAATCCCACTAGGATGCTAGCTTTATATTTAGTCTTAGCTTGGGCTTTGCTGTGAATCTTCAAGAAGGCTCCTCAAGTAGAGTTATAATGAGAAGAGCACTCTCGAACAAAAGTAATCTCTGACTTTTAACACAAACACTGCTTATTGCACATCTAGTGGCAGTGGCACCATATCTAATTCCTGACAGCTGAGGCTTTGGTAACTAATAGTAGTGAACCTAACATTTTACGCTTGCTTTTAACAGTTATCTAATCAGAACACCAGAAAGGGGATTATTGTTGAATCAGGAAACAACAGCCAGTAATGCATGAACAGCTGAACAAAACTGAGTCATGCTATGAAACATCACCTGGGATTTTAAGGTACTTATCAGAATACCAACACAGAGGATCGGTGGGTTTTTTCCTTTTTTGTGTGTGTATGTGTATGTGTGTGTTTTTTAATTTGTTCAGTTCAAAATTCCAGAATTACTAGTGACTTTGACCTACTAGTTAATGCTAGTCAGTAATAGAGACACTGGGAGTGTAGTGCTCCAAATCTGTGAACAATCCCTTGTCTTTTGTCCCTAACTCACAGCATGTGTGGATCAGCCTCTTTCTGTTTGCGATTGTTAATGCCAGGCACCTGATCTGTAGGTAGATACTAGCCCTGGTCTGATGTTCAAAATGCAAATCTCCCTTTGAATCAATTCATCCCCTCTTGAAACCAGATTACTTTAATTGAGTTGGCTAAACAAAAGATCCAGCATGTAATTTAATGCACCCAGACTGGGAAACTGTTTAGTTTTCCAAAAGAAAGGGTACCCACTGCATTCTGAATAAGCCCCATTCCAGGTAAACAATCCCTGGCCAGTGCTTAGCTTCTTGAACAACGTTAATGAGAAATGTAATGTTAATGAAAGTGATAGTTATTCAGTTCCTCTGAGAATCAAGTCCTTAATTAGTTATGCAATTATACTCTGATACTTAATCGCACATGTATTTAAAAGAAAAAAAAAAAAGAAAAAAAAAACGAAAAAAAAAAAAAAAAAGAAAAAAAAAACCCTCTGACTTTAAAAATGTTATCTGATTTCCCAAATCCAAGCAACCTTGAAATTTTCCTGACTTTCCTGACTTTTCTTTTTCCAGCTTTTACTCACCCGCTATATTTCAGAGCAGCAATATTACTGAAGTCAACAGAAACACTGATAAGGGTAAGTGCTACTCAAGATGAGTAAGACTTGCCTATCAAGTCCTAAAATTATTTGCTTACCAACAGCCTATGAAGGAAAAGATAACAGCGTACATGGAAAGGTGAACTAAGTTGATATATTTTTCCTCTAATGAAAATTCTATTCTCATCTACTTGTGGAGTAAAAATTGTTGGTATCAAGAAGCCTTTGGTTGCTAAATCCTGATGGCAATAATTTAAACAGACCGGAGTTTGGAGCAAATATTAAATATTCTTCTAAAGTTCATACCCATAGTATATTAATAATTAGTACCATAATTATTTTACCCCTTGGAGAGTAAAGTAATTCCTACTTTTAAACATTAGCCAGCACTGCACTAAGCCATAGACTTCTGACTATGCCCAAACAAAGGGATTATATTGTATACATTAAACAAGGAATATTTAAACATATATCTGATTCTTCATGAGGAACGCTGCTGCAAGTGGGCTAGAAAATTAAGCTTTTCATATTTGCTTCCTAGTGGAAGCTATGTAAAACAGAATAATAAATGATTGTCACTTCATTTCAGAACATAAAATTAATCTTAGAAAACAGAAAAGTCATGAGCAATATTGCAGCAGTATTTCATGGTTCACTGGTTATTATCACTTGCCAACATTAAGGTCACGAAAGAACATTTCTCATTTGTTGCCTAGAGTATCTGTGACTATATTCCTATTGTCAAACCTAACCTTTCAAAGAACCACAGAGGGGAAAAAAGGAGAGGGGAAAAAAACCCCACTGTTTTGAAGTGTGGTTTCTTTTGCTGCAGTACGTGTAAAAAAGAGTGTTAAAATTAAAAGCTTCAAGCTAATAGAGATAGAGCAGGGTGCAAACTTTAAATATTTGGTCATTGTTGAGAGCAAAGCATTAACAAACACAGCACCAGTTAACCACAACTGCCCAGACCACCACTGGTAGTCAATTTTTCACATGACTCAAAGGGAAGCTGGGAATGAGACAGGAGGCTGAGTGTGGGATTGAAAAAAGAACTGATGTGAAGAATTAATGACTTTGGGGGGGGGCAACATAGAACTGTTTACTTCTTGGTCAGGGATTTGAAAATAACCACAGCTATCAGTGTACAAAAGTAATAAATACCATCGTTATGGTCCATCCTGAACACAAATTCCAGAAACTTAATTAAGGGAATGGCTGACTTTCTATATCGGTTATACAGAATTCTTTTCTTCTGTGCCTCCAAGGAGCAGGACTGAAACTAATTGCTTTGCTCAGTTCTTTGCCTAATACAAAAGTACCCACTTCATTCACTCATCACATTTATCACTAATTGATCATTTTAAGGTTGAGGAAGGATATTCGGCACCATCAAGAGCCTGTAAGAACTATTGCTTTATTCTCACATTTATTCTAGAAAGGGTGTTTCAGCCTCTGTGAAAGGTTCTCAGAGGAAGACAAGCAATTAATGGCAGTAAGATACATCAGCCTTGCAAATCTAAGTAACTACACAGTCTATATATCACAACAGATAAAGAGACTTAAGTCTGTGCTACTAAAGTTAAATGTTCTCCAGATTGTTCAGCTGTCAAGGAGTAGATTGAGTCAATATTATTAAACTCTGCTGTCCTTCAAAAAAAAAAAACGGTTGCAACTGAGTACAGCCCTCCACTCATGTCCTCTCCTAAACAAATTAGTAGAGCTTGTTGAAGAGACTTCCAGCATGCCAGAAAACCTCTAAGCAATCAAAAAACATGCACAATTGAACTGCTGTATCTGGGAAGGCTCACTAGCATCCTTTCCTTTACTAAGTCAGCTGCAGCCAGAGTCCCTCAGAGATTCCAAGGTAGTCTTAGCTATCTTACGCTAAAGAAAGCAAACCCAAAACAACAAAGCCAAACAAAAATAAACAAACAAAAAGTCTCCTAACAGAAACTACATCAAAATGAGGATTAATGAACAAACCATTCATGTTCTCTGCATCTAAGAAGGAGGAACTCTTCAAATATTAAAAGATCACATTTGAGCTTGTGATACTGGAACATTAAGCATTTGGTAGACTGAAGTATCTATTTTTCCACTGATGTGTGGCTGATTTATGAACATAATCTGCATTAACATTAATGGAAATTGCCTAAGTCAACTCTCTGGTGCAGCATATCAAAAGCAGTCTCCTGCATCCCCTGATTTTCCTAATAATTCAAACAAATGCCAACAGTGAATAGACCAGACCACAGATTATACTACAGCTTGAGTAGGGAAAATTAAAAACAACAAAAAACCCAGTGACCTTCACACTATAAAAAAACCCCTCCATCCTTTGATTTTTATTTTTTATTTTTTAAGATACAGTATTCTCCAAAGTGAAATCCTGACTGAGATTTGGTACTGGAGGTAGGAGAAAACAAACAATTAGGCAGGAACCTGCTAGCGATTTTTTATTGTGGGGTCATGCACTCTTTCCCCCTGACTAGCCTCACTTTAAAATAAAGTGACTGGCTCAAATATGAAAGTGTTTGTGTTTTGACAGCTCTCTTGCTCTGTTTTTTCAACCTGAGCATAGTAAGCAAACAGCAATGAGTTGGCAAAGTGGTTCTAATTAAGTATATAGGAAGCTTCTTTGCTTCTAGCAAGCAGCCCAGCCTGGAACCCCCAAGTGTTCTCCTTGGGCAAAAACTTACTTTGAAAGCTAATTAATTCATCCTTTATGCCAAATTCCAGAACCTCCTTTTTTTTTTTTTTTTTTTTTTTTTTTTCCCCCCCCCGATATATTATTACTAATGCAGAGAAAGTGTTCAGAAAGGCCATATAATCAGCAATTATAGCTTTTTTCATTTTTTTTACTTTGATGCTTTTATGTTGAAGAATTCCTAAATAATACCTTTTAACTTAAGGCAGCCTTAGGTTATTATTGCAGATATTACAGTAGATAATATCTATTATTATATATATATAATAATAGATGTTGCAGCTATCACCATGATGAAACACAATGGCTAGACGAACATCAAAGATGCATATCTCACGGTCTTCCATACTTGTCATGTTATCTATTTTAAGCAACATTCTGTTTTGGGAAATGTAAATGAATGAATAAATACATGCGTAGTGTGTGATAAATAAAAATTCCTTAAGCCCAGGTGAATGAAGCATTACTTGTAGGCTGACATTCCCATGTAGTTACCCGGAAATCTCTGCAGCTGAACTGAAGGGGAATGAGCAGATTCCCATATTCAGCACAGAAAGTACATCTATTCTTATCTGACCTAGAATCTGGCTAGAAAAGTTTTTCTCTGAACACACCATTAAAAAATTAGAAAAATGACTGATCTTTTTAATAAATAAGGGAAAGGTCAGAGTATTTTATTTTTCCGTCATATTTCAGAAGTAGCCATGCATAAAATTGCCTTTGCTACAAACCCTAAGCTGAGGATATGTTTACTGATAGGTTCGTTAAGGTTCATGAGGCTTTTCAGAAGCTTGGACTGAGATGTGAGTCACTTCCAGATGCCAGAAAAGGATACAGACAGAATTTTGAACAAACCAGGGGAAATACAAGAAGTTGTGTTTAGTTTCTGCACAAAAGGACTTTTATCAGTGTCAGTGAGGTTTTGCTTTGATGTTTTGGGTTTCTTTCAACCTGAGAAACAATGTCAGTATCTTCTTTCTCCCAAACTGATAGGAAAACAAGTTTAGACAAAGTCCTTCAGTGCAAAAACCTCCAAGTTTCACCTAAGTCTGATAGAAATTATCTAAATCCATACACAGGGAGTGATCAGGTAATAAATGATTGATTATTGGGAGTTCTGTGAAGTTTTATTACAAACAATTAGGAACAGTAAGAGAGAGCTCTGTTTTTCCTAGAATCACAGAATGTCTTGAGTTGCAAGAGATCTCAAAGATCATCCAGTTCCAACTCCTCTACCAGAGGCAGGGTTGTCAGCCACTAAATCAGGCACCAGATCAGGCTGCCAAGAGATTCATCCAACCTGGCCTAGAACTTGCCCAAGGCAAGCAACCACTGCTTCTCTGGGCAGACTGTGTCAGTGCCTCACCACCCTCCCAGTGAATAATTTCTGCCTAACATCTAATCTGAATCTCCCCTCTTTTAGTTTAAAACTATTCCCCTTTCCCCTTTTTGGCTAGTGTTACTCCAGCAACAGTCAGGAATGATGCTTCCTGTCTACCCAATCTATATAGAAGGTGGGTCTGTTTCTTTTTACGTACCAATTATAGAATCATTTATACTTTTACAAGGAATTCTGCCAATAATGCACATTTCCAGACAAGACAATATTGATAGAAGGTTTCTATAAAGCCAAAGAAGAACACTGAAAAATTGGAAGCAGTCACGCAAAATGCATAAGATGTTGTAAGGAAGCCAAGCAAGACCTAGAAGGGTGATACTTAATTATTACTATCAGATCATCTTTTTTTGGGTACTGCATCCCCTACAGGATACTGAGATGCACATGGACACCGACCACTCTACTGAATGTATTTTATTAAAACATTCATAGAAAGCTTCCCCCTGGGCAATGAAGGATTAATAAATAAGTCTCAGGCAGATAAAATATCAAAGAGAATCTGTTAGACTGACCAGGAAGCAGGTTTAAAGAAAGAGGGGAATTGTTCCCTGGAGATACGATATTTCTCTTTTCTTGTTTCACAAGTTAAGGGAGTCATAATTCAACAAGTTCACAATAAATTATTAATATTGGCTTGTAGCAGCAATTGATAAAGCAGATTTTTATAAAAGTTTATAAATTCATTAATGGCTTGGAGCATTAACCCCACACTGTGAATTTATACTACCTTAATACACAACTTCTTCTCCCACCAAAGCCATATATTCACCCTCCCCTTAGTACTGCTTTTGCTGGGGTGATTGTTACAGAAGGCTGGGAGTCCCCAGATGGAGTACTGGGATCCGTTAAAGCCTTAGGAATTTATTTGGACATTATTTTCTTTCCAGCAAATTTTGGGAAAAGCATCGGTCTCTATCTAGGCAGCAGTGGGGCCAGCTCAGGCCCAGGTCTTTCTCTGCAAGAGGCACAAGGTTAGGGTAGCCCAAGTCGAGGTAGCCCCTCTGAAAGCACAAGCTCTGAGTTGGTGCAGTAGGATCTTCCTCTCCTCCCAGGAAAACAAACCACGTTTTTGAGTGGACAGAAAATTTTGAAAAATAATTAACTTTTACCACAATGCTCAATTGGTAGTGGCTGGCTGCCATATTTTTCCAGACAGTCAACATTAGTGGCATCCACACTGCCATTCCTATAGCTTCATACAGACACTGGGCTCTACACGCTCACACAATGATGTCAAAGAAAGTTTTACCATTTTTCTTGCTTTACCCAACACTCTTCCCATTCCTTCCCCCTCCGACAGTGTTGGCACTACTTGTGCAACAAGAGGTAAAAGTTAGGGAATTAATTCTGAGTTGGAATCAGTGAATAATTCATTCCCTTCATCTGTTGCTTACTGATAAAAGAGGATTGTATCACTGTCCTCATACTGAATGAACTAAACAGACTTCAAGACCCTCACTACAATGAGGGTTGTGCGGCATGACACTGGGAGGTGTCTCTTCTTTTGCTCCACCTACAGACAGAGTTGGCCTTTATACAGTCTGGGTTATATATATTTATATGTATACACACATATATATATGTGCATATAAGCATGAACATATGTGTACATATACCCAATTTTCCCCTCAGAAATGTTTGACGGAAAGAAATGACACTCTGATAGGGAAGATCAGCTTACAAACAGGATGAAGTGAAGAATATCTTTTTCCTCAATGCTTGGGTACTGTCTCTTGCTCACATGCTCAGGATCAAACAACTCCAAATGCAGAGTCAGCAAGGAATTTCCCATATGTATGTTTGATTGGGAAATGGTAGTATAAGACACCATATGCCTTTTAATCTCATCTGGATATATTCTGTCTTATAGATTCCCTGCCACTGCACTGGCCTCTGGCATTGTTGGCATTTCAGTTTCACCTGATCTCTACCTGTGGTACATCCATATTTATGTCTGTTGAGAATTAAACACTTTAGCTTATAACTGAGGTTGTTGAGTTCAGTATAGGGACATATTTCATGTTCTGTTCCATACAGCTTTAAATTCCCTGTAAGATATAATGAAATACTTCCATAACCTGAAACACCAAGAATTTTCTAGAGCAAATCCTTCCTACAGTCAATGTTTTTCCAATTCAATGACAGGAATACTTTCCCCAAATGCAGAATTCAGATGATAGTACTCATTTCTTTCCATCACTGCTTTCATACATCTTTCTCATGCTCTCTCTTTCCATCATTTAGTTTTTTGTTCTTTTCAATATACTAAACAGAGGGCAAAATCAGGTTATTGGTCATCTGTAATAATTGAAACAATATAACAAAAGGACACCCCTTTATTAGCACCTTTTCTGTCCATCCCTGTTTTCCTGATAATAATCTGGGAAACTTAACAGAGGTCAAAACTCATCCTGACCCTAAGGCTAGTATGCTAGCTTCAGACTCACTATTATTCTACAAAGAGAAAGGGAGAGGCTGTTTGAAAGTGCTTCATTTCTATCACTTAATTTTCCTTTTCCTCCAGCCATTCTCAAAGTTTTGGAAAGTACTGCTCTACAGTTAAATAGGCTTTGGTCTGCGTTTCTGAACAGCTTGCAGAGACTACCATATATAACCTAATGAATGTTCTTCTTGAAGACTTGGCCTCATTAATTTGTGCTGTGATATCCTCCTGATCTCTTCCTTCCTGCTTCCCCAGAGAAGTGTCAACATTTAAAACTCGAGATTTCTCTGCTGATATTTTTAAAGAGGTAAATAATTTAATTCATAAGACTGTGAAGTACCTATTCAATCATAAATGTGATTATAACAGAGTTGCTCTCTGTAGAGAGGAACGGAAAAGCTGAAAACCTAATTGGGGTTTTCAGGTCTACTCAACGGTCTATTTTTCAGTTATACTAAGAATAAGGCTCATTTTTGTAACATAGAGAAACTCAAGCTAGCTCAGGTGTTACGTTCAATACAGACGGTGTAGGATTTAAACAGCTTCTGCAAAATGAAAATCTCAGTCTAAATCATGTAAGTTGGCTTTTTATGATCAATAGGGAGAATTAGCTTTTCTAGAGCTCGATATATCTGACCTCGTATAGGTTTCTGTTCTAGGGAAGGCAAATTACTGCATGGAAAGTCTTTTTCAACTCTGTAAGTGAATCAGAGGGATGCACCTGTCTTGCAGCAGTTCAGTTCCATTCTTGGACCATGTTCAGTCTGGGTTGTTTCCCCGACTTCTCCAAAAACATCACAGTCTGCATTTCACATTGGCATAGTTACACACTGTCAGTAGTAGTCTGAATTTTCTCATAGTTGGCCTGGGGCTTCTCCTGTAGAAAAAACTTTTATTTTTACCAGTATCCTAGCACCATAGGCAGGAATGAACAACTCTCCAGTAAATCTATCTGGAACAACCGCATCTGCCATTCCATGTAAGTCCATAATAACAGTTTGGCTTTCTAAGGAGATGTCTAAGAACAAAATAAAAAGATAATTTCAGATAGTTTCTAGTCAAAACCCAGGATTCATCTGAAGCTGCCAGTAATTCTTAGGCTGGCAATATTTAGCTATATTCCAATTGCTTTTCTAGAAATGCTGTAACTCGCTCTTTTAGGACATTTCCAAATATCCTTAATAAAATTTTTAAAGATTTTCTCTCTTTTCAGTCACTCACATAATTTGTTTTTACTTTTCAAAAAGCTCTTTCAAGAAAATAGAGCCATATGCAATTATTGTTCCTCTTCTGATTCTTCTTATTCTGATTCTCAAATCCTAAGCACAATGAAGCAATAAACCTCTCTCACCTCAGCAGGATTACAGACTAAAAAAAGCACAATCCAATACATAAAGTATATATTATCATTTCCTATTTATTTTTTTCCCACAAATAAAAAAAAAAAAAAGTTTGAAATTATTGAAGATGGAAAAGCTGTGTATAGAATTCAGGTGAATAAGTAATATAAAAATTACTGCCCTTCACAGCACAGTGTCAAAAACATAAGAAAATAACAATAGGAAATCTGCAGGGTGTCACCCCAGGAGTGAACTGTGCTTGATCAATCTAAAACCATCCTGAAACATTTATTCTTTCCTTCATACCTTCTTATGACCTCCAAAGATCTCAGAAATATAGATTCTCTTCAACTTTGCCACTGCCCATGAAGAAATATAATGGCTGAAACATATGGGACATCTTATCAGAATATATCATACCGAAAAAATATAAAAGAAAAAAATCTTACTAAAATTTGTGGCTGAGGGAGAAAAAAAAAAAACACCCTTGCAAAAGAAGCAACTTTCCTCTTGCAGCCATGTACTTCAAACGTCTCCAAAATAAAAATCAACACAGGAGATAACTTGTCATGATATCTCAGGAAAAGTATTATTTAAGCAATTGAAGTAACATAATATCAAAGATACATTTATGAAAGGCAAGTACTATCTGAGCTATAGAGTCGATGTTTGAAGGCATATGAAGCATTTCATTTTTCAAAATACCGACATCATTTTCCCTTTATCTATATAAACACAATCAAGTAGGATTAAACTCTGTTTGTCAGATTCATGCATTTACCCCACTGAAATCCTGAAGTAGAGCAGATACCATATAAGCCTCAGACTCATTGAATTGCAGTTATTGCTTAGGCTTTAATTTGCTGAAAGTCTCTTCATAACTCACAAACAATTAATTATTCTACTGGCTGTTCAAAAATTATGGCAGGCTCCTGTGCTGTAAGAAATATGTTCCAATTTACAAAGTTCTAGCCCAGGAGTAATAGTGAGTATTGCCACTCCATTCTGCCCACTTAATATGCAGTACAAGGAGCAAGACACACTTTTAACAGACATCTATGAGATCCCATTTTGCCCACCTACACATTTCATGCATCATGCTATTTATGATCATGCATAAAATGATTTAATTACAAACATAAAGCAGCATTGTTCTCTTTAATGTGGACATAATAGTTATGGATCGAGCAGTATGAAGACCCTATTGCATCCTGCGAGTGCGCATCCCATCATACACCTGACCAGTGTGCAATCTTGCCCCCCATAGCCTGGTTCCATTAATCCTAAGGGCTGTTCTCAACCAGTAATAAAAACAATGAAACAATTATGTTAGAAACGTGCAAAATATACTTGTCAGGAATCTTCAAAAGTCTCATTTTGAAGACATTAAATACAATGACTCCTCACCAAAAAACAAAACAAAACAAAACAAAACCTTAATAACTCCTCAAAAAAAAAAAAAAAAAAAAAAAAAAAACTCTCTGTAAAGTGAATTAAGGTGTCAGTTAATATTTCCTTTTTTCCAGCAAATTTTTTAAAAGACTTTGATTCATTCCATTTACTTGTAGCTCTGTATATGGAAAGACAGAAACAAACTCTCTATTTGCTGTTGTTTTCATATCCCTTTCCTTTACAGACAGATCTCCATCTGTTGATGACAATCTACTGAATTCCCACTTTTTCTCCAAGACAGCATCCTTAAAATCTAAGCAACCCTTTTCATCACCAGTGCAAGGACAAATGGGAATAAGCCTGATGAGAATCACAGAGAGATTTCCCTAACGACAGGGCATTCATCACATACCAGACTGCAGGTTATCTAAGTACTAAGTTATCTAAGTACTAAGTACTAAAATATATAAACATCCACTCCCACAGTGACCATCCTGTCAGATCATATGCTGTCATAATGACATCCTGTTGCAGCATTGTCTCCCCTCCAAAAAGAGTCAAAGCCTTCAAATGTTGGTTACTTGTTCAAGTAGTTAGCATGCAGAGTAATGCCCACCATATGGAAGGAAGCACGGTCCTCCAAACCCTAGTATAAGAAGCACTTGCAACATGTGAGCAAGGAGATGTACCTCTGTGGAGTCATAGAATCATTAAGGTTGGAAAAGATCTCTAAGGTCATCTAGTCCAACTGTCCATCGCCAATAACACCCACTAAACCATGTTCCTTAGTACCACATTTACACATTTCTTAAACATTTCCAGGGATGGTGATTCAACCACCTCCCTAGGAAGCCCATTCCAGTGCCTGACCACTCTTTCAGATAAGAAGTTTCTCTTGATATCCAAACTGAATCTTCCTTAAAATTATATATATCCCTGAAAATGATCCTGAAGACGATATGTATCCAAAAGGATGCTCACGTGTATTGTAGATTATTCAGCTTGATGCCCAAATAATATAATTTATTTCATATATTTCCATTGGAATATCTTCCTCTTAGATGTGTCCCTGGCTTGTGGATTACATGCCTTTCTCTCTGAACCTCAGCATTTAGTTTCCTGCAGTCACCTCCACAAACCTACCCTACTTAAAAATAACGAATAGTTTCTTAAGTACATTATTTTATTTCATTTTATTTCTTCCAGAATATGATTTTAACTTTGTCAACTGCAACAGTAATTTCTGTTTTTCTTGGATATAATATATAATCAAGAATATCAAAAATATCACAAATATTGTGTTTATTATAAAACAATACTTCTGGACTCAATGATGAAAAGTGTCAAACTTGTAGGCTCAGATGTTAGAAGTCAAAAATTGTCCTCCATATTTAATCATAAAATGAAAACTGAACTAAAAAAGAATGTAGTCTAGATTTTTAAGTCAGTTCTGTAGTTTTTGGGTTTGTTGTTTTTTTTTCAGGTCTAGATTTTGAGCAAACAAATTTGACAAGACTTTAGCACAAGTTCCAGATCATTGTTTTTTCAACTGGCACAAAGAGGCTGTTCCTTTCCGTAGGGGACTCAGACCTTGCAGCACCCCAGGCTTTGTTTCCTATTTGTCAGGAGCCTGGAGGTCCAAGTGCATGATGCACTAACATTTACATATAAATTGACCTATTATATATCATACTGGATATCTGCTTGAACACATACCTTATGTGAGTAGGGAATAGAAATTTCCATCTCAATTTCACTGACAAAGCAAGTCCATCAGTGGTCAACTCTGCCCTCACCCTGAGAGGCAGATAAAGATCAGTGAATGGACACATCTTAGGGCATACTTGCCACTCATGGTAATATTGATAGGTACTGAAACACAAAGCAAATCAGCATGCAGTCTACCAGGGTCCTCAGCTCCTCTCTCTTTTGGACTAGCATGAGTGGCTTGAGAGCTGCACCATGGGTGCCAGAAGTGCAAGAGGACGACCTACTGCTGACCTGTCTTTACTAAAAGTGTCATCCTGCAAAGGCTTGGCCTGGCCACAAAAATAAACTGTGGGTACTAAGAGATGGTCCATTTCACACCTCTTCCTGTTCATAAATATTAGCTTTTCAGTACATGCCTGTCACCGTGTGTCTTTGAAATTCTGAATGCCCCATTTTTCAAGTGACAGAATGAGAGTACCTATGAACATCTACATGTATATGTGCTCAATGCTCGTCTGTGCCTCTCTCCAAAGCTGAAGGACGAAAAAGATGTGCTGTTATCATTGCATCACCATGCAATTGCTGTGCAGTTTTCTTTAGCCTCGTAATACAGGGGGTCAGATAAAAATGGCCAGGCAGGTCCCTTTTAATTGGAAAATCCATTAAACAGACAAGAGGAACGGGAATTGTATACTGCAAAAAAAATATCAGCATTAACCTAATTTTTGCTTCAAGATCACATGCTGGAAAATATTTACCAGAAATACACAGAGCTCAAGGCAAGGGTCAAGCAGCAGAGGGCTGAACAGATAGAGAGCCATTAATATAAAAGCTTACAGTCAGTGTAGGACTGAGAATAATATCATAGATGCTCTGGCAGAGACACATGTACAAAAGGCTTCTAAATGAAATCAATGAAGCAGAAGTTCTGATAGTTTAGCAGCACCCTCTGGCATGCTGCTGCTGAGAGAAGGAAAGAAAAAAAATACTTGGGGGAAAAAAGTAATAAACTCTTGCTACCCATGGGCAAACTTCACTACAGTTGAATAAGACAAATAGAATAAAGTGTCCACTATTGCCCAGAGGGAAATGTAATGACCAAAATTATGACCTGCCATAGAGAGCCCTATGAAACAAGACAGGAAGAAACCCGGGAAGTTATGTGAGACAAAAATAAGGCCTGAATTAAATGCAAGTCAGCAAAGAACTGATGGAAATGAAAGGAAATTTTTATAAAGCTCTGCCGCTCCTTTCCCCTACTCTAAGACAAATTATTGTTCAGTCTGCTCAAATCCAATCATGACAAGTAAAACAGAAAAATACTGTGACTAAATTGACACACTAGCATTGTTTATGCTACAAAAAGGATAAGTTTAGAAGTCTCAGAACAGAGGCTGAGAGAGGCCCAGCTGCTATATCCACACACTATTACCACTAACCACAAAGACACAAAGAAGACCATTTCCAAGTCTAAGACAATATGTTTTTTTCTGTTCTCTCGGCAGTACAGGTCCTCAAACTCCATCAATGCTGTAAAACTTTACCATCTTTGCTGACACAAATCACAGCTGCGAGAGCAGTCACTGCTTGTGGAAAGTTTGACTTGTCTTAAGACTTGTCTTTTATTTTTTCTTTCTTGTATTTCAATATCAGGAAGTGCAGGCAGTGAAGCTTTCAAGAATAAAAAAAGGTTTCCCCATCTATAAGAGCCGGGTATGTCTTTGGGTAGAGTTCTTCTCAAGTAATGAGCAAACTGTGCAGAAAATATTTGAGATGTGAATTAGAAGAATGCTCATTCTCTTGTATTTAAAGTTCTCCTAGATTATTTATTTTCTGAAAATAATAGAGCTCATTATTCATCATGCAACATAGCTGAAGCTAAGCATCCGCATGCACTCCTTCTCTACTGCTCTCTTTTTCTTTCTGGCAGTCTTTATCTATTTGACAGAATAGATTAACATTATTGCTTTGAAAGAAGGTATCCGGCCCAACTATTCCTCTGAAGTCTCACATCCCACATCCCCTTTCAAAAAAGCAGACTGAAAATTTGAACTTTTCACAGAAACGCTAACATGAAACATGTTGACCTGTCTTTCCTCTACCCCTTGAATTGATGAAATATTTGTTGACTATGACCTAAATATGTCAATCATTTAGCAGCCGTGAAGTTATATTTTTAAGTTTCTTTGGGGAAACAAAGGGGAAAGTTCTCCCCATTTTGTCACTGAAGATTATAATACACCACCACAGTGTACTTTATCACACTCTGTGCATCGTCGTTAGATGCCTTCTTGATGATCTCCTCTCTACAAAAAACAAATCCTTAAAAGTTGACCTGCTGACACTGAGATGCCTACCAAAAAGATTGGGAAAGGCATAAAAAGTAATTATCAGTTCCTTTGTATCCTCTATAATGTCAGGAGAGATCTCTCTTTGTATGAAGAAATAAAACATGGCCCAAAATATTCAGGTTTTTAAGCAAGAAAACAGAAGTAGGAAGGTATTTGTTCTTTTTTTTTTTTTTTTTCATTCTCAGTAATCCTCTGACCATTTTACTGCATCACCCTCCTTCTCTAATGGTTAGAAAACAATTTGTTTTCCCGCCTCAGTTTATTATTCGGTGATCCATGACTATTTGTTCTTGGATTTAAGTTATCCCCTACCTTAAACAATTCTTTCCCTTTCTGTTGTTTATTCTCCTGAGTTTGCTTATAAGAATCAATTATGTTCCTTTTCAGCCTTATTTTTAAGAGGTTAACCAAGCCCTGCTCTCTTCAACACATCTATATTGACTTCTTTTGCAATGAAATGAACTGCAGAGATCTCTGAGCTAGAAGAAATACAAGCCAGTGTGTCTACATGATTCACTGCAGCATCACATGGAATTACCAGCTTAGGTCTGAAATTAATATAGCCTCTCTTCTGCAGTACTACATTCTTGCTAATAATTTACTTTCTTCTGTCTCCCAACCTCCTCTCTCTCTTCCTTCTCTGCCCTGAGTGATCAACTTGCACACACATTTCTTTCTTCGCTTTTGCCTCCCCCCCTTTCTTCCCTGAATAATGTTCATTTTCCACTAAAAGGAATCAGAGCTGGTGTTTGAATATTATCAGTGGAAGTGCACAGAGTGCAGCAGAGAAGAGCAATGCTGTACTCTTACAAGGGATCAATTGAAAAATGTGGTGCCCAAAAGGCAGAATAGACAGAGTGAAGATGGATGTTGTGAATCATTTTGCATTTATCGGGCTGATAATGTAAGACACTGAATGCATATCACATCTACTAAGCTCAATAAAAGTTGAGAACAGCATTTTTTAAGATCTGGATGGAAGAAGAGAAAACAGGGAGATGAAACAAGCAATTAAGATACTGTGAGAAAGCATGACGAAGTCATAGAAATTAGGAATAGACAGGATGTTAGGGATGGCTGTCTGGCTCATTAATAGCCAAAACAACAATTTCTGTTGTAGCACATATTCTATGCATTCTAAAATCAAATCAGACTCTAAAAACAAGTCATAAAATGTTTTGTGTATGTTGGGGAGTAGGCAAACCCAATTTTACTATTCTCTTTCAGCCAATGGAACGGTTGCCCAACTGCAATAAAAAAATAATACAATGAAAAGCCCTATAACTAAAGCTACAATTCCTCTTTCTAAATAGCAGATCAACTGCCTTGAAACTTGTCCAAAAAAAAAAAAAAGAAAAAAAAAAAAAGATTTTGCATTTAAAAATGAGGTAGTTTCTGAGGAAGAGAGGAAAGGGAAAGAAATCACATAGTCCTCTTAAAGACAGATGGAAAACTCCACTGAGCACTACCATGGCGATCACCTGCTGTGCTCTGAATGGTGGATGATAAATAGCATGCAGCTGTAAAATTGTGGGTCAGGCACTCTCAAGCTCTGTTATTTCTTATCTCTGCATATCACAGACTCTCATTGTGTCAATTCAAGTCTACAGAGATCATTAAATACGTGTTCCGTACTTCTCTGCTGATAGACCTTATATATTCTGCTTGAGTCCCTTCCTACAGCACTTGGGATTGAAAAGATCTTCTCAATGAAAAATGGGTTTAATGAGTATCTTGAAAATCTCCCTGAAGATTGTTTAAGTGGGAATCAAGCTACATCGTTTTGTGTCACAGAAATCAATGCAGTATTTCTTGAAACACAAGATGGTGAAATATGACTACTTGGAGTCTAAGGTTATCTGTTCAGTCTGAAAAAGAGTCATAGGGTTATAGGTGAAATATGCAAGTACCTCAGTCTAACTGACATGCTCATAAAAATCAATTTGATTTTAATGGGAATTTTCACTGGCTAACAAATGACTAAGGAGCACTGCAGAAATCCCAAAGGTAGTGGCTAATATTTCAAGGATATTTTGTCTCCCTGAAGGGGACCGCACTACATAACATCTACATGTAACAGTTATGAAATATGTAGAATTGGGAAGGTAGAGATATATGGAATAAAAGAGAAATAAGTGCATCTGCATTTCTGGAAATCGTGCCAATCTCTCATTTCTGTACAAGTGAACAACTACACTGACAGTCACACAAATCATTTCAGAAGTGAAGCTGAAACCGTTAAAAAATTCACTTAGTGGATAAACATGCACAAAAACTCAGAATGCTGAGGTGAACAGGGCAAAAAGGAATAAGGAACGTGAACCTATGTAAATACCCTGTGATGATCTGGGTTTTAAGAAAGCCCAGACTCTACCAGGAAGCTTAGGAAAAAAAAAAATGCTTAAAAAATCAAAAGCCTAACACCAAACAAAAGCAGTGAAAGATCAAAACCATAAAGTTGCTGTACATAAGTCTAAAGGTGAGGAGGGCTGAACAGACAACAAGAGAGAGTAAGTATTTTTCCCTCCCAGAGGAAGAACAAAAAAGACTGAGGAGCTAAACCTAAACAAAGGAAAAAGTGTTTGCTCTTACAGGGTATGGACCATACCACCCAGCCTTACAAACCAGTAATGCTTAGATGGAAATGCAGAGGTCAGTGCTGGGGCTGATGGTCTTTAATGTCTTCACTTATAAGACGGTCAATGCCTCAGGAAGTGCCATCCAAAACATGGGTGAGGGTGATGTGCTGGAGGGAAATAAATAGCTGCTCAGAGGGACCTCAGCAGGCTGGAGGTACAAACTTCAGACTGATCAAAAGCAACAAATGCAACATCCCAAATTTGAGACAGGGTCACTGCATGCAACAGTGTAGGCAGAGGTCCAGAGAGGAGATGGGGACAACATGTTTTAGCAGCATAACAGAATACCATAGTTGGTCATTTGCCTTCCTTTACATAAACATCTATCCCTTCCTTTTTGCCACTCAATTGAAGAGCTGGAATAATACCAAGAAAACAAAAATTCAGAAGTGGAAATTGGGGGGTTAATACATCTGAATATTAGAGAAAGCCCCGCCGTGTGTTTTGAGAGCCGTTTGACAACACGGTGCAGGAGGTGCAGTGCCCTGCAGTTCAGAGGGTACGTTGTTTACCATGAAATGCCGGATTTGCATATGGTAAGTACTTTCTTTTATTAAAAAGCAATGCAAATAGTCACACAAACTCCTCTGTAAATAGCAAAGGAGAACACTCAGCCACCCATACTGAGGATTTGCACCAACTGAAGCAGCAGCAGAATCTGGCCTAGGTGTTGAAAAATGTCCAAGTTATGTCTGAGAAATGTTTCTAAATGTTCTTCCTCCATTCTGCAGTAGCTTTGCTCCATTTTCACCTATACAAAATCAAAAAGGGGTGAGCTCCTCCTTCACATAAGAAAGAATCTCATATTTGAAACTAAGATTTCAGTCTTTTGTGGTTTATGAAACCCTACTGGCAAACAAAGCTCACAGAAACCCCTATAACCTATAGGATCTAGAGTTTATCTTTGTTCTGATTAGATCTTCCATATGTTTTAATCTCTCCTCTTTCTTTATGCACTTTATCATAACACTTTCTTCAAGGAAGCACTCTTTAATCTTATAATTTGAAAGCTAATTCCGTTTCAGCTGTCCTTTTGGCAAGTGACCTTTTCTTCTTCTTATGCTACAGGTAAAAAAAGAAACACCTGTCTTTCTGATTTCTATCCCTGCTCAGCATTCTGGATCTTAAAACAGTTCATCTGCTGAGGTTTTTGACAGTAATAATATTTCTCATTCTGAATTTCTCAGTGAACAAATCTCAGAAAATGTTCTTCATGAAAGGCATTTCATTAATTTGTCTAAAAACATTTCTTTTGCAAAGCAGGTTGATTACTTCAAAATGTCAGGGCTGGGGAGCAGATTTGAAAGCAATCCTGGCAAACGCTATTGACCAGATTAAAAACAAAGTGTAGAGACAAGATAGCAAGGTGGACCAATGGTTGGCCTGCCATCTGTCACCGATGGATTAAAACAGTCATTCTGTGCTGATATTTAGGAGACGCTAATTCCAATCCAAATACATGGATTGACTTATGCAGAAGGAGATTTACTCAAAGGAAATTTTTTTTTTTTTTTTTTTCTGGGTAGTTGAGAGTCAGCTGTAACCTCAGTAACATAAATTGTTCACACTGATTACAAGAAAACTCGTACCCTATTTACTATATTCTAACCACCACAACTAATTAATTGAATGAAGCATTACAAATGACTTGTGTATGTCTTGAGAGGACTGAAGTTTAAACAGTTAAGAGCTGTAAACCACCAGTTTAATTTTTAGAGTGGTTTTACCAGTAAAATGGCCATCGATCATACAAAGCCTGAAGGCTTTTCCCACAGAGAAGAAGTTAAAAAGGAAGATTTCTCTGTCAGTTAAAGCAGCATGAATCCAATTTAACTCCATTGGCCTCATCCACATCCACTCCAGACTGAAGCAATGTTACCATTACATAAACAAAATCTCAGTCATTCCCTGTGGAAATTTAGCTGCCTTCATCCTTTGATAGGGCTTTTAGATGTAGGTACAGGCTGTGATGAATATCTGTTTTGGAGCAACAGAGTGCTCTCTGAAACACAGAGAAAGTCCAAATGCTTAATTTAGATTATATGAGACCAATACTGTGAAGTATCTCTGTTAGCAGCCTGGATGATAGAGCACCTCAGCTAGTCTACAGTTGACATCAAACTGTGGGAGTAGTCAACATGATGAAGGGTGCCACTTAGAAGGACCAGGGTAGATTAAGGAAATGGCCTCATAATAATTTTGTGTGCTGCATCCTTTTTTGTTGTTGTTGTTGTTGTTGTTGTTGTTTTTGTTTGGTTTTTTTTGCATGCCTTATTATGCAAAAGATACTGATATCCCAAAACAAATTCAAATGAAATCACCAAGCTGGCCAAGGGGCTGGAGCATCCCAGGAGAATCAGAGTTGCGTCTGTCAAGACTGGAGGAAAGAAGGCTCAAGGAGGACCTTGCTGCCTTTTAGAATTACATCAAAGCACTTATAGAGAACAGAGCCTTCTCAGAGCTGTACGGTAGCAGGATGAGAGGTAACTGCAACAAGTTATAACATGAGAACTTCTGTTTAGATATACAGCAAAATACAGCGAGGGTGGTCAAATAGTGACACAGGTTGCCCAGAGGTGTTGGGAACCTTTATCATTGGGAGTGTTCTAGACTCAGCTGGATAACTACCTAAATGACCTGATACAAGCTCTGAGCAGGAGCTTGGACAAGTTGACCTCAAGAGGCCCCTTTTAACCTGAATTATTCATTGATTCTGTATCTAGAATTTGGATGCCTAAAGTTAGTTCACATTAATCCCACCTGAGCAATTCTTCACAGAAATTAGTTTAAACTTCTCAACAATGGAATGAAGGAGTTAGAACGCAAATTTCCTGGTTAAATATTAATTTCACAGTAAAAGAGTACTAAAGAAAGCCTCATTATAATTTTTAAGTTATTGACTTCAAACAAACTAATTAATCTACAGAAAACTAGTCAGATTACAAAGAACTGTTAAATATGATAACATCGAACAACAATCGCTTTATTTTTAGGGTATGGTTTCATCTTTTCCTTACTTCCATTCTTTGAAGCAAAGATTACTAGCAAACATGCCCATTAGGAGAAAGAACTAATAAAACCTAGTGTTGGTCCTGATTCTATGTTCCACTTAAGAATCTTGACTATAATTGGAATTCAGATGGAGGATCATTAGGACGGCAAATTCCCTGCATTGATCTCTGTGCAGCATAACTTGTTTGCTCATAAAATTAGGCTGCTCCTTCCACATTTTCCATTTTAGAAACAATACAACATGTAAATTATACGTAAATCTGTTCTATTGAATCATAATGAAAATGGCAGTGTCTGATACCTACTAGGCTGAACAAGGCAATGAAAGAGGTCAGTATGGGATGCATGAATGTTCTTTGAATTGGGCTGATGTCTAAGGGAATAGAAAGGAAAGTACTGATTACATCTGTGGGTTGATGCCTTAAAAAAATTGCTGAGTAGATCGTTGAATCACAATACGACATCTCTCCCCTAACTCTCTTTGCCAGACAGTAGTGCTAGAAGGACATGAGCAGAAAAAGCTGAACTCGGAAAATAATTCCAATTTTATTTTGTCAGCTGCTGCCCACACTTTAACTAACCTAATTTGCATTCTACACAAAACTGCAACTAAATTATTCAAGAAGCACTTCATAGGGGGAAAAAGGCAGAATTTTCAATAGCAGTTAGATTATTTGCAGGTCCTGAACAGCCCTTAAAGGGACAGAAAGTTTTGTTTAGACCATTCTCTAACTCATGTAGAGGCCTAGTAAAAACCAGGCAAGATGCTTTAACTGAAATGGTTTCTTCATTCACTAAAATGGGGTGAAAGTGGATTTGGTGTCTTGCAGAGCAAAGTCAGGACTGCACTAACCCACCTTTGCCAAATTTCTTCTACATCTATCCAAGACAGAAAACCTCAGCAGCAAGTAAGCTGAAGTCTAACTTCCTTTCTGCTCCCTGACTGCACTTCACCTAAACTGGCCTCTATCCATGCCAGTAATCTCACCAGCAATGTAGTTGTTTCCTTGGTTTTGAGCCAAGTTGGTACAGTACAGCTGCACACTTAACAATCTTAGGCATTCATGTGGCTTTACCCCTAGATCCTTTCGGGAAGGATCCCTAAATCTGACTGGCTTGCAAAGTGTGCTAGAGAATTATTTAAAGAAACACCCCCTGGCCCAAGGCAAAACTGTACCAGTAACCACTGAAAAAAAATTAATGGTCTAGAATATGAAATTATGGGCCACGGGCCCAGTACTGTCTGATTTATTGGTATAGAACGAGGTTAAGTTTACAAATGCTCAGGATTCTGGACCTTCAAAAAAAAAAAAAAAAAAAAACATTTACGTAAGAAATATAAGGAAGATGAAGATTTGAAGATGAATGTAAATAAAAAAATCCTTTATGCCTCTTCTACAAGCCTACACAGCAGAACCCTTCAGCTCACTTAGAGTGTATTCACAGTAGAAAAAAAGTCCTGCATCAAGGAAGTAATCTAAAGAGGGAAAGAGCTGCTGTTGGGGCCCTGACATCCTCGTTGTAGGCATTGTGGATGGCTCACTCCAGCACTATTCTGATGATACCGCCTGAGCTTCCATTAGTGAATGGACAACATTAGCTGTACATCTTTCAAGTTACTTTCAATGCGAACAAAACTGTGGTGAGCTGGGGGTTGACCTGTTCTCGGTAACAGTGACAAGATGAGAGGCAGTGGCCTTAAGTTGCACAGAGGGAGGTTCAGGTTGGATATTAAGAATAATTTCTCCAAAAGAGTGGTCTGACACTGGGACAGGATGCCCAGGGAGGTGGGAGAAGTCCCTGGAGGAGCTCAAGAATTGTGGAGGTGTGGTACTGAGGCATATGTCGTAGTGGGCAATGTTGGTGGTAGGTAGACCAGATGATCTTAGAGATTTTTTCCAACCTTAATGATTCTATGATTCTATGATTTTCGGTGATTCAATACTGCTTCCTAATTTGAAGCAGTTGGTTCAGTGGGACATACCTCTTCCTCTAAACTAAAATGCTAATGTGGTTGCATTACTACAGAGCATTCAAGACATCACTACGGAGATCTTAGATCATCACAGTGAAGAAAAGAATGAATGTGATGCTCAGCATAAGTACTCAGTATAAGCATGATAAGATTCTGCCTGGAAGGATGTCTGCATATTGATGTGAAAGCAGTGTGCCAGACCTTGAAAGTCATACTAGTGATGGTGAGCTTATGGCATGTGTTGAAACAGTGTCAAGGTATTCATGTATTTCTCATTTCCAGAGTAGTAACAGCAGATTCAACATTCAAGTGTGGGGAATTACCCATTCTAAAGCTATGATTTCTAGAGTTCTTTCTTAATTATGTTGAATTACTTTGCAGGCCATTTCTCTGATCATCCTAATCAATCTCTTTTGATAAAGTACTTCCACGTTTGAAAATAAAACTAACTTCTCAGGGTAATGTTGCATATGGTAAAACCCTGTGGAGGTTTGGTTTTCACAACATTTACACTGACAGAAATAAAGATTAACACCACTGTGATAGCTAATTATTCTATTTTAAGTGAGACCAAGATAGAACACTGTGTGATTATGCCTTTTTTCACTTCTTCTTAGGAAGATCTTTAAAATGAATGTTTTTCTCTCCTGACTGCTGACTAAGTTCTTGGAGTAGCGGTATCTTCTTGCTAGTTTGAAAAATCAGTTAATTTCATAATACTAACTTACAAGAGGAAAAATGCCAATTAAGCTTGAGGCAGTGTAATACCATATGGTCATCCTCACCAGAGAGGGGTTCTTGAGGGTAATTGCAGGTAATTGGTGGGAACTTTGTACGGTGTTACTGATTTAACATGGAGTCATTAAAGTTCCAAATAATAGCAAGAATCATTTTTAAAAGGTATATTGTTCATTTGCATCTCATAAGAAGAGTCAAACGAAGAAATTTTAAAGAAATTAGAATAACAAAAATGGCAAGGGCTATGTGTAGGTAAGCAACAAATTTGCATGTTGCTAGCCATAAAACATACCCTGCTAATCTACACAAGTCATAAGGAAGTGAATTTAGGAGGCAAACATCAAAATCTCAATGTAATGAGAGCACAATAGGCATAAATAGGAAAAAGAGAGGTGAAGATGGGTGTAAGGAAAAACTTTTTCTCCAAAAGTATTGTCTTGAAAGGCAGATTTGTTAGCCAGTGTGCAGTAAGCTATTCTCACACAGAGAGGAGATACTGATTTATGGCTAAGTTGCACAAGTTTGGGTGCTAGGTGTTCTCCTTACAAAGCTAGCACACCCCAAGAACTTTTGCAATGCTTTCTTATATGTACTCCTATCATTTGATCATTACCCTGACACCCTGAAGTTTAGCTCTTGAATTGTGAATCAATGTTCCTCTGTTTAACCACTTGAGCAGTTTCAAGGGTGGTCATCCATAGGTAGAAGTACCTACTATCTGATATAACTAAGGGTACAGATGCAAAGATTTGTACAAAGGTTTGTTCTTAGTGCCAAGAGGACAGACCAGCACTGCAGCAGGTTATTCAGAGGCCCAAAGATGTGCAGTCTCCACCTTTGGAGGTGTCTCACTCCAATTAATAGGAGTGAGAGGAGATTCTTTTAATATACCCGGCGTGAGATTAAGAAACAACGGTTCAAATGTTGGTCCAACCAGTTTATTACAAATCCTAGACTTTTAGGGAGACGGGGAAGGGGAAACGGGCGATAGAAAAGGTAAGAAGAAAAGCAAGAGTTGCGGTAAGCGGGGATAGTCACCAACTCGATGCAGCAGTGTCCCGTTATCCGTTGGTCCGGGGTCCAAGCAGGCAACGAAGAGCAGCGGGCTGGTGCCAAGCAGTACGGGTGGTGGTGGTGGAAGCAGCAGCGTCTCGTGCAGCAAGGCCGGGAGAGTCCGTAGACAGTAGGGCAGCTCCGTAGACAGTAGGGCAGCAAAGCAGCAACGAGGGATCAGAAGGCAGTAAACCCTCTCTCTGTCTCTCTCTCTTGCCTTCTCCCTCAAGAAGACGACGACGACGATGATGATGATGATGATTTTTCCTGCGCACTTTTATCCTGTTTTTTCCTGCCTACGTGACATTCCTGGGGGCTTGGGTAAGGGTCATATGAGTATCCCCCCCCTCCACCTCTCGAGATGGCTCTCTTCCTCGAGATGATGAGTCCAGACTAAAGGTTTCCTCCTGGCCATCAAGGTGTAGCTCATCTTTCTTGGTGATAAGTCCAGACAAAAGGTTTCCTCCTGGCCATCAAGGTGTTTATCCTTCTCTCGCTGCCTCCAGTTAGCATATCTTTAGAGCAAGGGATTGCTCAATCCCTGGACAGGACTGGCATGGAATAGTCCATCTTCAGCAAATTTTTGAGACAAAAGTACAACATGGCCTCTTACAGGAGGGAAGACTCCATTACACATGTAGATACATACGCTTCTTTTATACACGTGGAAGGAGAAAATGAACACCTTAACCCAGGAAGGTAGAATATTTATTTCTTGTCTCAAAGAGATATTTTTTGTAACAGAGTTAGAAAGTTTCAGCAAATTTAAGTAGGAATGGTACAGAGAGTACCAAGAAATTATTATAATTTCATGGTACCTGCAATGGTTGTACTGCAGTGGCAATTATATAATAGTATTCAATAGTATATACTTGGCTGACAAAAATATAAATGACTGATCATTTCTATTTGTTAAAATCATTTTCTACCAAGTGGGATGATTAAGCCATTTTAAAACTTCTATTTTCTTTGAGATAGCTTTGATAACGTTTCTCCCCCCACTAAGGACCTTTTATAGCTGAAACCAAACAGATGGTCACACTGATCATTTTAGATCATCCACAGCAACAAGATAATAAAAGTGTTATGATCAGCCTGACCCTCACTGAAGGAAGGAGTCATACTCTGCCCAGCTCTGACCCTGTTTTTCTCATTTTTGACGATGTGGAAGGAGTTATTAGATTTCAGATAGCCTCAAGATCTCTTACTGATTGCAAAGACAGTGCCTTCTTCGTATTGACCACATTCAATTTGTGTGCCATTAACTCCTCTACTCATGCTTTCTTTGGCTAAGGATTATTATAGGCAGCCTATTTCATTGTTCTGATGAAAGTGTCTCAGACAAAAATCTGTATCTACAGATGTAGGAGTAAGGAGTAGCAAGCACGTATTTCACTTATACTTTAACTATCCTTCAGATATAACCTTAAGAACTCTTCACAAGGACATTTTATGCTCCTACACCTGTTCTTTTTTTAAATGAAGTCCCCATTTTGTAGGCCTCTATTTGCAGGATTCTTACTTTTCGTGTCTATTTAAGCATTTCTAAGATAATTATGTAGGGTGGAATTAATCTGAAAGTTATATGCCTTATCTAAACTAGTCATCTAAGGTCTCTCTCCCAGCACTGGAGACTGGCTCCACCAAAGGGCAATTTTCATCCCATCCAAAAATAAGTGTATAAAAGACTATAAAAGGCATGAAATTAATTCTAACAGTAATGTTAAATTTTGAGCTTGGATACAATTTCTACTGAATTCATATCATATCTATATCCTACATGAGCTTCATCTATTACTTCATGTGTTAATTATTCTCGTCTGTATTAAACATTCTGAATAACACTTCTGAAAATGATTAGGACAGGCCAATAACTAACTCTAAGAGCTTATCAAGGTTTTTAAAAGTCCTTTGGGGGATTTTTCATTGGAAAATGTTGATTAATTGAAACTGATCCTTTGGTCCAGGATGGAATTTCTGGTAAAACACACAAAAAAGACACTTACTCTTTCCGAGTAGCAAGTAGTCTGGTTGTAATACTAATTAAGTGTAGAAATCTTTTTCTTTAGGATGGGAACATTATCCACTCACTGCCAGTCTATGTAACTTACCCATTCCACTGGGATACAAGATGATTTTATGGTCTAATAAATCTTTAATTAATGATAGAGATTTGGATAATTCCAGTGAGTAGTACTGAGGACAGCCAACAGCTTACTCCTGCTATAGCTCACCGGGTCTCCCACATATCCAGGAAGTTAGAAGGGTCTGTGGTGATAGAACAAGCCAAAAAGGCTTCAAGCTTAAAGAGGGTAGGTTTAGGTTGGATATAAGGAAAAGGCCTTTTACAGTGAAGTTGGTGAGGCACTGGAACAGGTTGCCCAGAATTGTGGTTGATGCTCCATCCCTGGAGACTCTCAAGGCAAGGCTGGATCAGGCCCTGGGCAACCTGATCTAGCTGTGGTGTCCCTGTTCATTGCAGGGGAGTTCGACTGGATGACCTTTGAAGGTCACTTCCAACTCTAAGGATTCTATGATTCTACGAGGTTTCTTAGATATCTAATCTGTCTGGAGAGACCTTCATTTTTTTTCTCATTTTTCAGTAAGCAGAACAACTAAATAGAAATTCCCACAACATAGCCATAAACAAAGTCTCCCAGAAAAAAAAAAAAAACAAAAAAACAAACAAACAAAAAAAAAAAAAACCCCAAAGCAAATAGGGATACTTTTTAAATTGTAAAAAATAGTCTAGAACAAAAATATTTTTGAGACTTCCCAAATTTCTATTTTAAACAGAAAATAAATGAACAAAAGATGATCCACTGGATATAAAAAAATGCTTTAACATTATATCATGATTTATAGGCATCACATTAATTCTTTCACAGAAAAATGGCAGGAGGGAGGTCACTCAATACAAGTGGTTTTAAAGAAAGACAGACCATCAGAACACAGTTTTACAGGAAATGATGGAAGAGGATTAAAAAAGAAAGACAATGGATGGAGTGAAGCGGCCCAAAGGAGATTGATGAAACACAGGTATGATGGAGCATCTAGTCAGCGGAGACATTTCAAAACATTTCAGAATATAACCCTTGGTTGAGCTGTATCCATCTGAGAGGCTTGTAACTGAGTTTTGGTGAAGAATTCTACCTCCTGTATTTTCTCCGATTTCCGAACTCATACAGCAGAACTCATCTCAACTTCTTGACATCAACACTGCAGATATCTCCAACTAAGACAGTCACACAAAGTTCCTTTTTTGAAGAAAAATAGCTACTGTTTGGGTGCATTTGCTACTGTTTAGCTACATGTGTCCTGGTCTATTTTCATCACCTTGTGAATCACACACTAGAGGATGGCAATCATGGACTAATTTGGAAGTAAGCATCACTCTTTGTTGGAACACTTTTTCAGTTTCTCTGCCTTTCCTGCATTATTTAGTGTCTGCATTGTAGGAATTTGTCCTTCCAGACAACTTTTCCCTCTTAGATACATTTTTAAAATCTTTGTAGTTTAGATTGTTTCACACAATGTATGATGACTAACAGTATTATTTGTACATGCAGCTGTCAAGCTGATGAACTCTGACGTATTTTCAGCTTTTGATAGGGAGTATACTTCGCCTCCACAAAACCATTATTATAATAGCAATTGGTTATAAGAATAATGTTATTGTTCAGGAATATCTGTGAGAGAAAACCAAGTGTTCTTTCTATCCCAACCAGTCTCCTTTCAACATTTGAGACTTCTGAGTCACAGGAAGAAAACTGCATGACCAGCAATCTGACAAGTGGGAGGTGATGCTGGTTCCCTGGAGGAAGGAGAAGCATCACAGAAGTACCTAGATAGATTGAGCATTGGGCAATCAATGTCATGAAGTTCAAGAAAAGTCCCTTCTAAGTGAACTGTTCTACTCTACTCTAATTTACTCTATTCCATCCTATTCGTGTACCGTTCTTTGAGAACAGGTTTTTTTTAATAGCCTTTGTAAACAAAAACTTAATGCCCAGATTTGCTTCAGAGATTCTACAATTTCTACAACAATCTCACATACTACAGGTGTGTATATGGTTTAAATACCGTGGAATAACCACATCTGGTTGGCAAGTGCCCACCAAGCCAATCTTTCCCTCCCCTTCCTTAGCAGCACAGGGAGAGAAAATTAGATGAAAAAAACAAACAAACAAAAAAAGACCCACAAAGCCATGAGTCAAGATAAAAGCAGTTTAATGAAAGAAAATCAAATTTTTTGCATGCAAGCAGGGAAAAAAAAGACCGAAAGGTTTATTCACTATCCTTCAGCAAGTGATGTCCAGCCACTTCATGGGAAGTGGCTTCATTAAGTATAGAAACAACTTTGGAAGACAAACACCTCACAATGAGTAATTTTGTCATTCTTCTCTCTATTCTAGCTGCTATTGCTGAGCATCAGATCATGTGGTATGAAATACCCTTTGGTCAGTTGGGGAACTTCTTACCCACCCTGGCACCTACTGGCCTTTAACAAAGAGGTGCAGTGGGAGTGACAACGTCGATGCTATGCCAGCACTATGTAACAGCAGCCAAAACCTTGGTGTGATATCAATGCTATTCTAGACACACATGCAAAGCACAGCCCTATAGTGACTGCTGTGGGGAAAGCTAACTCATGTCTGGATTAAGACAATTAAGGCGTTCAAAATCTCTAACCCACTCTAGAAGAACAAAATATGTGAGAGTAGGAGCAACAAGGAGAAATAACTGCACTCAAATCTGGATTATCATCAGAACATAATTTTAAAACTGCCACTCAGTGTTTAAAACAGATAAGAAAGATACTTCAAGTCGCTGTCATGGAGGTTGTTTAGCAAACAGTCTGGAAGATGTTATGTGGAAAATGATTGCATTCTACATTATTGAGTTTTGAAAAAGAAAATTTAGTTTTGAAAGTGGAAGAATCACTTGCTACAGATTACAACCCACTCAAGAACAGAAGGGATATAATCTGTTCCTACATTTTTCAGATAGTTCCTATAACTGCATGACAGAAAACTATTTGTCTGATAGAAGCAATATACCTGAAATAACATTGATCCAGGATCTTGAACTGCTCTCTTTTGCAATACTACTTACTGTATTTTATTAAATGTTACCAAAAACCAAGTGAGAGTGTTAATAGAAATAGGTACTATTATTACTGAACAAGTAAATATTAGATTTCAACACAACTTTAAATACGTCAGAAATACCATTTAAAAAAAAAAAAAAAAAAGAAAGAAAGAAAGAAAAAGAATCTTCGACGAGATGATATGATATGTAGAGAAAATATTCTGTAGCATACATCTCAGTCTAGATTCAAATATTTTTTTATTTCATGTCTCTTTATGATTGTTTAACTGTTTGGTAATTTGCTAAATTGTAATTTTCTAAATAAAATCTTCCATTTTTTATAAGCTTGTAAGGCAAGCATTCACGGCAATGCCAGCTTCCCTTTAGGGCTTTATATTTAGTGTGAAAAGTCATTAAAATTTTCAATCACTGGGTTTTCCTATGAGCCAACATATCTTAATTTTTAGGCCATTCCACATTTACAATCTTTCTTTTTATCAAAGCTTTGATAAACACAGCATTAGCCTAAAATTTGTTGTAGGTATATGGGAAATATTAACAAAGCAGGTGAATAAACCCCTTTCTTTATTGGAACACAAAGATATATTCGATTCTAAGCATTCAACTGAGCTTCCTCCCAATTACTTATTGCAGAAAATAACTGATTATTAATTAAAGCCTTGTTTGCCCTCGAGATTTTCTGCACCAATTGACACCGTAAAGTGGCTAAATAACAGAATCATTGCAGCAAGTGGAGAGAGGCAAGGCTGATATTTGCATTAGAAGTGTTTACCCCTTTTTTCCCAGTCTGAATAGATCCAGCAGTGCAAACAGCTGCTTCATTTGATTGCACTAAGGATTTCACCGGGGTGACTACACTGACGGTCCCAAATACAAAGACTAAGATCTTATCCGCTCAGGTTTGTGGCTTCATTTTTGCCTCCTCACTTCCTCTCACATACACAAATTCTATAGTTCAAAAATTAAACAGGTGCATGAAAAATGGCAGGTGTTTTCTCAGATGTGCCCTTTTGCTTGCTGTGCATCTGCTGTCTGAACTCTCAAGCTCCCTTGTTGTTTGGTTTCTCAAGCATCTGTCATTTGACTTCGCAGCTTTGCCATTAGATGCCTTCGGTGTTGGTTTTTTTCCTGGATAGATTTTTCTCAAATGTTTCCTCAGTCCACACCAGAGACTGTAAGGCAGCAAAACTACCTTTTCCATTTTTTTTAATTTTTTTTTTCTTTACTTTCAATAAATAATATATCCTATTAATGTCATGTCAAGATGCTCCTTGGATTCAGGGCATTATTTTTGTTTGTTGGGGGGTCAGAACACATGTGCAAAAGGCTAGGTATAGAAGAGAAGGCCTTATTTCTCACAATGCTTTGTCTGTTTCACTGTGAATATCTATGCTGTTTTCATGCTCCCTGTGTTTTTTATTAGATTTTGATTATATTTTAATTAGATGTTGATTAATTCTGGTAAAACACAAATGAAAATTTCAAAACCTCAGAGTTACCTAAATTTTTAATTGGGCCGTTGCATAAAATATATCATTATCAGAAACAGTGAAAAGCCAGAAAGCCTCCTCTTTTGCAGAAACTATAAGTCTTCAGTGATTTTGAAAATATGCTTTTTATTCTTAGGTGATGAAATATTAAATCTAATCTATGTGCAGTCTGAATTGTCTAAACTGACAGCAAACGTGGGCAGGCTTCCTTCCAATAAATACCTTTCATGCCCATCCTTCCTGTATGGTCAATGCCTACTTGCTGATTGGTACCACTGCAGTAGTGCCTAAGAAGAAGTATGAGCTCCTGCTGTACACACATCCTAAAAGACAGTCTTCAGCCAAAATTTAAAGATATAGAAATAAGATACATAGAGTTGTTCTATCATCATCCGAAGGAATTTCACATTCTGTGGATTAAGAGGTGAGGAGGTGTGGTGAATGAGGCATTTTCAGTGCATGGTATTTGATATTCCTTGACAAAGATCATATGCCTGGGTTATGACTTGCTAAATAACCCAAGCATGCAAGTTCCACTGGAACTTGAAAGGCTGCTGCCATTCACTACTTTTGTTAGTCACTGGAAAGTCAGTATAAAACCGTTACTGATAAAGCTTGTAGCTAAATTGAGTGATTTAGGTAATTTATTAATGCGATGTAGTCAAACAAGAAAGCATCTAAAGCAGTGGAAGTGCCTTCCCTTGTATTTTAACATGTATTTTCAAAAATATGCAAACAACATAAAAACATAGATATTAAAAACAAACATAGATATCATATCATACTGCAAATACTGCGGTGCAGTGTCTGGATGGAGGCCTGTAACTAGTGGCGTCCCCCAGGGGTCTGTGCTGGGTCCGGTCTTGTTCAACATCTTCATCAATGACCTTGATGAGGGGATAGTGGCCACCCTCAGCAAGTTTGCTGATGATACGAAGTTGGGTGGACTGGCTGACACACCTGAAGGCTGTGCTGCCATTCAGCAAGACCTGGACAGGCTGGAGAGCTGGGCAGTAAGGAACAGGATGATGTTTAACAAAAGCAAGTGTAGAGTCTTGCACCTAGGGAGGAATAATTGCATGCACCAGTACAGGCTGGGGGATAACCTGCTGGAGAGGAGCTCTGCAGAGAGGGACCTAGGCGTCCTGGTGGATGACAGGTTGGCCATGAGCCAGCAGTGTGCCCTTGTGGCCAAAAGGGCCAATGGCATACTGGGGTGTATAAAAAAGAGCGTTGCCAGCAGGTCAAGGGAGGTGATCCTCCCCCTCTACTCTGCCCTGGTAAGGCCTCATCTGGAGTACTGTGTCCAGTTCTGGGCTCCCCAGTATAAAAAAGACAGGGATCTCTTGGAAAGAGTCCAGTGGAGGGCCACAAAGATGGTGAAGGGCCTGGAGCATCTCCCCTATGAGGAACGACTGAGTGAACTGGGTCTGTTTAGCCTTGAGAAAAGAAGGCTGAGAGGGGATTTGTGTGGTGGCCATAGTGGTGAAGCTGGACTCTTTTCAGTAGTGCATGGGGACAGGACAAGGGGAAATGGGATGAAGCTACAGCATAGGAAGTTCCGCACGAATGTGCACAAGAACTTCTTTACGGTGAGGGTGACGGAGCACTGGAACAGGCTGCCCAGGGGGGTTGTGGAGTCTCCTTCTCTGGAGATGTTCAAGACCCGCCTGGACGCCTACCTGTGCGACCTGGTGTAGGGAACCTGCTTTGGCAGGGGGGTTGGACTCGATGATCTCTGGAGGTCCCTTCCAACCCCTACAATTCTGTGATTCTGTGATTCTGTGATCATACAAGATATGAACACAAATGCCTCGGGATAAATAAACAGATTACCTCCCATATAACTAGACTGCACAAAGAGTTAAAAGAAAAAAAATAATAATTTTGACCTATAATTATGCTCTGGAAAAAAGAATGAGCTCCTTTTCTGTATTTATAATAACACTTAAGAGCACCATGAAGTAGTCTTTGAGGCTGTTGTTCAGAAATTGCAAGCACAATCCTCAGAGTATGCAAGCGAGCAGCCTAAGAAAAGAATATGCACAAAAAGTAAAAGGGTGGAGAAAAAAAAAAAGAAATTCTGCTTATGGCCTCTCACCAGCCCACTGTTTTAGTGCTGTATAAATACAAGTCTTAAGTATGGGCTATGCAAAGAGACTCCTGGGTGTGATGAATTAATGCACTGCACAACAGAAAGCAACATGAAGTATACCCCCAAAATAAGTTATTGCTCGGTATGTATAGCAGTCTGACCCTAAGTCTTTGCAACAAGATTTGATTGCTGTCAGTGTGAAAAAAATATTTAACTTTCTATTCTTCGAGGAAGTTAGAAAGACAAAAATGCAACTGTGATATTTGAGGGAATGAAAAGTCAACATATAACAATGTAAATCACACATAGCAAATACAGCTATAATAAACATACCTTTATCCATCTTAGATACAATGACAAATACTTCCAAAATTCAAATTATATTCTACAGCCTAAGTAAATATTAAAAGGTCGCCAAATCTGCTAGCATAAATCCCTGCGACCTCGTAAGTTTTTACCATGTGCATTAAATAAAATGAGAATGAACCCTGAAGGTATTTTTGCTCTGCTATGAAAACAAACAGGTAAAAAGAGAGAGCTTTACCAGCTCCTTTCAGAAGCAATGGATTTCTGGAAGGCTGGAGCAACTGTCTACACACAGATTTCATGTAAACTTACTTCCAATACTATGGAGAACGTCATGAATTATTTGTGTGGTGATGGCATCCACAGTGTAAGCATGGCAATCACCATTTCCGCCAACTGCAACTCAGAGAGCTTATAGTTGAAGAGAATACTCTCCACTGTGAGAGTGACCTATCATAGAATCAGAGTCATAGAATGGTTTGGGTTATGGTCATCCAGTTCCAACCCCCTGCTATAGGCAGGGACACCTCCCTCTAGACCAAGTTGCTCACAGCCCCATCCAGCCTTGCCTGGAATGCTTTTAGGGATGGGGCAGTCACAGCCTCTCTGGGCAACCTGTTCCAGGGTCTCACCACCCTCACAGTAAAGAATTTCTTCCTAATATCTAGACTGAATCTGCCCTCTTCCAGTTTAAAGCCATTTCCCTTTGTTCTGTTGCTACTTGAGGTGCTGGAGAGTTTCCAGAGAAGGGCAATGAGGCTGTGTGGGGTCTGGATCACACACCTTATGAGGAGTGGCTGAGGGAGCTGGGATTGTTCAGTCTGAAAAAGGCTCAGGGAAGACAGTATTGCTCTCCATAACTACCTGGAAGGAGGTTGTGGAGAGGTGGGGGTCGGCCTCTTCTCTTGTGTAACTTGTGATGGGACTAGAGGGAGCGTCCTCAAGTTGCACCAGGGGAGATTCAGGCTGGATGTTAAGAAATACCACTTTTCTGAAAGAGTGGTCAGGTGCTGGAATGGGCTGCCCAGGGAGGTTGTGGACTCACCGACCCTGGAGGTGTTCAAAAAATGTTTAGACATTGTGTTGAGGGACATGGTTTAGAGAGAACTATTGATGATGGGTGGACGGCTGGACTGGATGATCTTGTAGGTCTTTTCCAACCTTGGTGATTCTATGATTCTATGATTCTCTGTTCTTCTAAGAAGTCCCTCCCCAGCTTTCCTCTAGGCCCCTTCAGGTACTGGAAGGCTGCTATAAGGTCCCCATGGAGCCCTCTCTTTTCCAGGCAGAAAAGCCCCAGCTCTCTGCCTGTCCTTGCAGGGGAGGTGCTTCAGCCCTCTGATCTTCTTCGTGGGCAAAACTGAGACAGCTGTGGTCACTACGGTGGACTGAAGCACTTAAAATGATTTAATTTTGGTTCTGCTTACGAGGTTGGCCTTGCACAGATGGATTACATGCGTGGATCCCCCTTCTGTGAAATTCAGCACAGCTCATTCCTCAGTGGAAGGCTGTCAGGGTCAACATGATCCCAGGTGATTCCACACAAGCAGATGATAATCTTGTCAGTTCCTATCCTAATTGCCTCCACATCTATTAGTGCCTATGCTATCAGATCCCCTCCTGTTAGTCACCTCAGCCTGCCCCTACTTATTAATATGAATTTATTAAGGCTTGAGTAACTCTTGCAGAACTTGCAAGCATAACCAGCATCTCAAGCTGTAACCCTGCCTGCACCACATACAGAGGGTTAAAACTCATTCTGTTCTGGTAATTTGAAGTTTTCAGTGTAATATTTCTTGCAGTGCATATTCTTAGGAGAGAAGAGAGAATGCATGATAAATATGTTATCTCCTCTCCCCTCCCCCCCAAACAAATAGACATCCATCTGTCTATCCAAAGGATGGTGCTTGCCAGCTGTGCATATATAAAGAGTAAATGTAAAAGCAGCTGTTCCGTCAGTTCATCCCATATAGTGAGGTTGTCACTGTAATCACTTTGGCTGGGAAAATTTCCAGTCATCACACTGCTGCTTCTCATGAATCACACTTGTCAGGAAAACGTCGGCATCTTTTATATGGCATGTGGTTATTTTTAGGATGAATGCTATGAGTGTATATAGGGCAATTACTTTCAGAACTTGAGAGAAATCAACTGATAACACTAAAAACCATATGTCTGGCTTTCTATTCAAGCAGTACACTTGATGTTTGAATAAAAGTATAGTCATCCTTCCAGTGCACTCCGTAATAACCAGACCCAACAATAAAGCCCCATATATTAACCTGAATTTCTGAAAAGATACGGAGGACTTGCAACAATCGAGAGAAATGCAGTGATGGTGACTGATCAGAAATCTAGAAAACATGGCTAGGAGGAGAAATTTGAATGGCTGGTATTGTTATGGACAAAAGAATAATGACTGAAGACATGAAAACACAGTTAATATAAGTTAAAGGCCGTCATATAAGGGAAGGAAATAATTTGAGCTTGTAATAATTTAGATCATGGTAGTATACATTCAAACTGTATACTGAAAAACTTCAATGGATTAGGATAAATGGGTCAGCTAACATAAATTTAAGCATATGATATTTGTCTAAATACATGGATGGGATCCTATGACATGTATATATAGATATTTTTTTTTCAATTCTCTTCAGAGATACTGATAGAGATATACACTATATAGTTTACAAAGTGGTAAGCTAATAGAATTTCAGGTTTGAGTTAAGTCTGTGGAAGTTTTTGAATAGGTCAAACTACTTAGTTCAGGAATGGTTGTCCTGTAAACCAATGTTCTTTTAAAGGTGCAGGTCCGATGGAAAAGGAAAAGCATGGCTCATGAAAGCTCTGTAATATCTGTTAGTACAGCTAATCTATGGACAATGAGTAGATGACCTGTATTTTCCACTGAAGCCAAGTTTGTTTAGGGATAGATATTGTAATGTCAGGGAAAGCAAAGTAGTGTTGCCTTCAGCTGAAACCATTGATCTCAAATACGCTGGAGACAATTTGTCATTGGTAGCCTACATGTTAAAGAGGATTTTCTATGTAGAATGGTTTGGGTTGGAAGGTACCCTAAAAATCATGGAATCGTAGAATCAGAGAATCCTTAGAGTTGGAAAGGACCTTCAAAGGTCATCTAGTCCAAATCCCCTGCAGTGAACAGGGACATGCATTGCTAGATCAGGCCGCCCAGGGTGTGATTCAAGCTTGCCTTGAATCAACTGCATCTGTAGGCAACCTGTTCCAGTGTCTCACCACCCTCACTATAAAAGACTTTTTTATCATATCCAAACTAAATCTCTCCTCTTGTAATTTTAAATCATTTCCCTTTGGTCTGTCACCACAGACCCTGCTAAAGAGTTTGTTCCCCTTTTTCCTGCAGCTCCCCTTTCGATATTGAAAGGCCACCATCAGGTCACCTCACAGCCTTTTCTTCTCCAGGCTGAAAAGCTCCAGCTCTCTAAGCCTGTCCTTGTAGGAGAGGTGTTCCATCCTTTGGATTATTTTAGTGGCTCTCCTCTGGATGTGCTCCAATAAGTCCTCATCTCTTCTCTAATGAGGACTCTACATCTGGATGCAATACTCCACGTGATGCCTCATCAGTGCATAACAGAGGGACAGGATCACCTCCCTCACCCTGCTGGCCATGTTTCTTTTGATGCAGCCCAGCATGCAGTTGGCCTTCTGGGCTGTGAGGGCACACTGCTGGCTCACATCCAGCTTCCCATCCATCTGTACCCCCAGGTTGTTTTCGGTAGGGCTGCGCTCTATCCTTTCATCCCCCAGCTTGCACTGGTAATGGGAGTTGCCTCGACCCAGGTACAAGATCTTGCATTTGGATTTGTTGAACTTCATGAAGTTCACCGGGGTCCACTGCTCAAATCTGCCATGGTCCCTCTGCAAAGCATCCCATCCCTCTGGTGCGCTGACTGCACACCACAGCTTGGTGCCATCAGCAAACTTACTGAGGGTGCACATGACCTCACTGTCACTGTCACTGATGAAGATATTAATGAATATGGGTGATTTGTATGCTTCTTGGGATTATCAAATCAAACTGAAAAAAAAAGTTTAGTTATTATAAGTGTTAGTCAATGCTTTTTAGTGTATAAATTCTATGGTTATGGATGTCTTTCCCAGGAAACATTAAAATTTTGTATAAACTTATTTGAAAGCATTTCTGAAATATGGAAATGCCTTTGCAAAGGGAAAGCCAGTTTTTACCACAATGATTGATAATGTAATCAAGGCTCAGCTGCACATTTCAGACCTGTACAATCTCCAAGTAAGGATGGATTCATTTTCCAATGATGAAGTTGGGAAGTGCTGTAAGATATGAAGAAAACGAATTACTGAATACCAGAAAAAAAAAAAAGTCATTTAAATTAACTGCAATTCTAATTAACTTTATTACAGGCACAAATAATTTTTGGATGTCAGTCTGTGATACTCTCTGATCCATAAAATTTTACACATGGTTTTTCTTTTTTTCCCTTTTTTTTTTTCCCCCAACGCCTTCACTCTTTGAAATAACTCCAGTCTTAAAATAGGATTTACCTGTATTTATTATCATTGAATTCTGCAATATAAACCATTCCTCTGGGTTTCTCTAAATTCTTCTTAGCACGGCATTTCTAGTGTTTACACAGTCAGCTGAGCGTGCATTTCACTTTGGTGGCAATGTTACTTGTGTACATCTGGCCAGGCAGAGAGTTTCATACCTAACAGGGCACAGCTAGGACGAAAGATGTGCATGGAGTCATGAGGAGCAAAGCCAGGGGAGCACCTAACAAAGTCATAGGCAAAGTTTGAGGTTATTGCTTTCACAGACTTTGCAATTATAGTTCACAGTTACTTACATAGAGACTTTGATTTGGTGAGCTGATTAATTAAATCTAGAAAATTGGGCTGTGCAAACCCGGTAGGAATTTGTGAGTTGAGCCCTGAAGTTTGCTTAATAGTTGCTGGATCTAAGCAAACAGCTTCAGGCTTGCTTGGAGGACAGAGTTTAAATACCAAAAAAAAAAAAAAAAAAAAGAAAGAAAGCAACCAAAAAACCTTCCCAAAATAAAAACTTCAGTCATATGAAGGGAAGTCTTCCACCACCATTTATCCATCCTGTCTAAATACTAAAGTCTGGAAACTTCACCTATTTCAGTCATTTTCTAAACTATTTGTTTTCAATTGTATGTGTGATATGCATATGATCCATATATCGCTATTTTTCTGTGCTATATCTGAAGAAAAAAATAACCTGATGCAGAGCAGGAATCCAGAAATGTCCAGAAGATCAAGTCAAGCAAAGCTTAGCCAAAATTATTTTAAAATTTGCTCCATAAACTATTCTAGGAGAATAAAATACATGTATTAGTAACTGTTTCCAAACACATTTATAACCAAATAATAGATAAGTTCTCATTTCCTTTCAGAGTACTCTTGCAAAGAAAGGTTAGTGTATTGATTTCCATGTATTGTTACACTGCCACTACTAAATGCAGTGTACATCACTATGAGACAAAAAGGAACTGAAATGAATACTCCTACAAATTCTATTATAACATCCATTTTATATGTTTCCTTTTTTAAATATCATCTCCTATTTTAAAAAGAAGGGTCTGGACCTGGTGAGGATGTCTAGCTGTATGTCATGCCCTTGGAGAACAGTTGAGCCTGCACAAAGCAGCAAACGAAGTGTGGGATTCACAAAGCGGTGGAAGTCTGAAGTTTTGCAGAGAGCCCCAAAATTTTCTGAGAGTAGATACAATGGTAGATACATTTAGAAAGAAAAAACAACACTGAAAGTCACCAGAGATCTTGGACAATCCAGAAAATCAAGCTGTTAATAACTTAGTCTGGAAGCAAGGAACTGCTCAGCAAGGAGAGAACAAATAGGGGAAGACAAATCTATATGTTGGGTTTCTTTAAAGTTTTACCCTCTTTCTTGTAGTCACCTTTGTAGTCACTTAAAGTTTTACAGAAACTATCTATTCTAGTTTCTGTTCAAATAAAACCTGGCTTTTGAGATTATCAGCCCCCTAGGTCTTTGGGGGATGCTCATTATAAGAAGAAAAGTTCAGGTGGATTCACCTTAGACCTCTGAATCCCGTTACAAACTCATTTATACTTTTGACCTCCAGAATATCCTGGGGCAAAGACAACCACAATTTAGCTGTGCGTTGCATTTGCTTTATCAACAGCATTCAGGATTTTACAGACTACCAGCTTTTTCACAGTCATCTCTTTTTTCCTCCTACATGGAATTCATGCCTAAAAGTGTCACTGTAATCATTCTGTGTACCTCTTCCTAAATTGTTGTATAGCGTTTTTGAAATGAAATTTTCAGAGCTGCAGGAAGTATTGAAGATATAAGAATATTGTGGATTAATGAACTTACGTAAAGATGTGTTCTATATTGGATAAAGTAAACTGCTGTGATAGCTTTATAAAACCAATCCGTCATATTTGTTTGTGTGATAATAACTTCAGTTCATGAAGTGCTAATGAAATTATTTCAGTCAACAGCGAATTGGTAACAAAAATATCAGTGATATAAATAAGTGGGTAAATGAGGATTTTCCTATTTCAGAAAGAGAAAGGAGGCAAACTGAATGCTCTCCTGATGAATGTCAAGAATAATGTTAATGATTAGCTTGGGAAGAAAAATTCTGAGTTAACTAGACAGTGTTTCTGTTACAGAAGTTAAAAGAAACATGTTAAGATGTCTCTGGGTATTTTGGGGGTACAGAGTTCATTAGCGCATTTTACGCTAACTGATCTGAGAGAAAGCATTTATTCAGTCGTGGACAGCTTTGGCGAGAAGTTTGTCCAACTTCTGGTCTGTACTATTCCTAGGCAGGTCTGATGCCATGCAAATACAAATAGCCATAGTACTGTTAGCTTTAGCATTCCATGGAATTTTTCTTATTCTGTTAAATGAATATAACAAGTCCCACAAAGCTTCTGCTGACCTCAGTCATTCTAAAATGTTTTAGGCACTGAATATTACTGTGTTGAGAGATCTACTGGTTTAATAAAGACGAATGAAAGAATATGAGAACAATGAGCAGAGACTATGAAAACAAATATATTTTTTTTTAAAGGAGGAAACGAATGCAATAATAATAAAGGGCTAGAACTTTATTTTGGAAATCCAGTCTTTCAGCTGTCAAATATTGCATATAACTCAGTCTCAGCTGGAATTATTGTATGCAGTATCAAATTCCTTAGAAATCCAAAATCACAGGATCAGGCTGATCCCATTTACACACTGCTTTTCATGCTCAGATTCATTAATTCTCAGAAGAAGTACTCTTCTGCAACTAGTGCTGTTAAACCAACCTGATCATTGTCAGTTATCAATACTCATCATATGTTTCATCAGCTCTCTGAGAATCAGATTCTTTACAACACCAATGCATTTATTTATCCCTTGATTTTCACCATATATTCTTGTTTTCAGCAGGTACAGAGGAATCCAGAAGGGGTGTAAGGACAGAGGGAAGGACAGAAAGATGGAGGGAGGGAGGGAGGAAGGAAACTTACTGTGTCACAGAATCATAGAATTGTAGCAGAATTGTAGAATGATTTAGGTTCAAAAGGACTTTTAAAGATCATCTGGTTCCAACCCTCTCACTGAGGGCAGAGAAAATTTCCACTAGACAGGGTTGCCCAAAACCCCATCCAACCTGGCCTTGAGCACCTCCAGGAATGGAAGGAACGTCTATGCCCTTTTTGGGTAATTTGTGCCAGTGCCTTACCACCCTCATTATGAAGAATTTCTTCTTTATCTCTAATCTTAATCTGCTCTCTTTTATTTAAAATCATTAGTCATTGCCCTATCACTACACACTCTGGTAAGGAGTCTCTCCCCATCTTTCTCCTAGGGCTCTTTTTATGCATCTGAATGCTGCAATAAAATCTCCCAGATTTTTTCCTCTACAAGCTGAACAAACCCAAATTTCCCAGTCATCAGAAAATATCTATTTGAGAAACACAGCAGAAATTAGTCTGGCATTTGTTTTGTGAGAAATCCACCTATAGAGAGGTCCTCCTGTGGTGAGGTCCTCAGTGGCAGAAATCTTCTAAAGAAACATGTAAATTTATACAGCAAAGCCAATGGAGATTTGAAGGCTTCTTAAAGAATATAATACAAGACCTCTTGTAAAGGTCAAGTTGTGTCTGCTGTTCTCAGCCAGTTATGAAGAACTCAGGCTTGGCTCCTTGGGTTACCAGCTTTCCAGAACCCTTCCCCAACTTAAAGAAGAAAACAACAAGATTAATTAAAATAAGCCATCACAGGCAATGAAATGCTCATTAACTTTCCCTTTTCATGACAGTAACGAAAGGATAAATGAAGGGAATCAAAAACTTTAACAAACTTGCTAAGAAATCCATACATTTTGACATCCCCTGCCCTCTTCAGCCAATGCAAGTAGCAGAAAATGAGATCCTGACTGTATTTCTGTAAAAAGAAAAAGACAAGAAACAGCCAGCCTCCACTGACCTTTTCACCTCCATTAAGCACTGACTCCTTATGAAATCTGAAAGTAGCTCTGTTCTGTATGAGATATATAGGAATTTCTAGCCTGGAATACAGGGTGCATACTTTGTTTTCTACTTTTGCTTCTGACTTATCTCAGTGAAATCACACAGAACCCCATATTTAAAAAAAAATTATATTACATCATATTCTACAAGGGAAGAAAATGTAGACTCTGTCCCTTTTCTCTGCTCAGTATTTTGCTAATCATCTTTTTTTAATATGAAAGATACTTGATTGGAGCTAATGAAAGACATGGCAAAATCCATCCCTAGAATATTCCCTGACATAGATTTCTCCCTATCAGCACTAAAAGCAACTGATGATTCAACAGGCAGAGAAAAACTCATGGCCTAGTGATCATAGACAAATCCCAATTCAGAAATTATTGGTTTTATTGCATGCTCTACTGTAGACTTAAATGCTTTCATCTCTCTCTGCTGGTTTTCTTTCCAGGCTTTCACTTGATCTTCTAATTTATACAATCTTCAAAATTAGGAATCTTTCCCATTTTGTGTGTTTTTTAGCACATGTTATAGCTAAAAAGACACATTTATTTGTTTAAACAGTCCAGTAATGGTACAGTAATTAATATTATACTGAAGAGGACTGGTAATCTTTCTGGTAAAATTTCACCTTTTCTTCAATATGTTTAAACCATAACTTGTAACACAATATGTTTACAATCCACTAATTGCTACGAAAGGTGAAAAAAACAGACTGAGTAGATCATAATCTGGCCACTGGTGGTGCAATTCACAATAAAATTTATTTGGTGAATGATCATGAAAGGAAGAAGATTAAACAGAAAGATTATGATCAACTATATTTTTCTAAATTCTTAAAAATAATTCAAGATATGTGAATAAAGCCATTTCCATATCTTCTTACTATACCCTTCACTTTAAACTTGTGTTTCAGAATGATATTACACCTGCAGATTTCATTTTGTTAGAAGCACTAACGGATGCCAAAAACATTTTAAATGAACCAGCTGAATGGAACTTGGAAGATCTAATGCAACATTTTAAAATGATCCTGAGGGCTTTTGAGGAAATCATGCATTTATCATAATATCTAACTCAGTTCTTCTCGAGCAACCATAAATGTATTCAGTTTTTTTGTTCCTATTTATGGGAGAAATTCAGTTTATAAATATACAGTTTTAACAGTAGAGGCAGATGTTTCTGATAGCCTGGAGAGCTAGATGTTGTGTTTTTAATTTAGATAGCTGAAGGGCATCATTCTTGATAGCTTCAACAGGATACACCTGTCTCTATTTCTTCTACGGAGAATTATGACAACTTCTTCAGTAGGGCAAAGTTAGATGCTTAAACTAAGTGACACCAATCCATGATTTTCTGCTTTTTTGCATGGTTTCTAGATCATGCAGTTCAGCTTTCTAGAGATCTAAGCATTGTATACTCTTTAATATCCGCATTGACAGTGGGGTCATGTGCACCCTCAGCAAGTTTGCAAATGACACCAAGCTGTGGGGTGCAGTTAACACACCAGAGGGATGGTATGCCATCCAGAGGGACCATGGCAGATTTGAGCAGTGGTCCCAGGTGAATCTCATGAGGTTCAATGAATCCAAATGCAGGATCTTGTATCTGGGTCAAGGCAACCTTCACTACTAATACAAGCTGGGGGATGAAAGGATTTAGGGCAGCCCTGCCGAAAAAGACCTGAGGGTACTGGTGGATAGGAAGCTGGACATTTGCCAGCAATGTGTCCTCACAGCCCAGAAAGCCAACTGTATGCTGGGCTGCATCAAACGAAACACGGCCAGCAGGGTGAGGGAGGTGATCCTGTCCCTCTGCTATGCACTGATGAGGCCTCACCTGGAGTTCTTCATCCAGATGTGGAGTCCTCATTAGAGAAGAGATGTGGACCTGTTGGAGTACATTCTGAAGAGGGCCACAAAAATGACTCAAGGGATGAAACACCTCTTCTACCAGGACAGGCTGAAAGAGCTGGGGCTTTTTAGCCTGGAGAAGAAAAGGCTGTGAGGTGACCTGATGATGGCCTTTCAATACCTAAAGGGGAGCTGCAGGAAAGGAGAGATTCTTTAGCAGGGTCTTTGGTGATAGAACAAGGGGAAATGCCTTCAAGCTTGAAGAGGGTAGATTTAGGTTAGATATGAGAAAAAAATCTTTCACAGTGAGGGTGGTGTGGCACTGGAACAGGTTGTCTGTAGATGTGGAACACAACCAAAACCATACCAAGCACAATGCAAAAGTCACAGAGCAAAAGGGAGAGAGCAAAGCAGTGGCAGCAAAAGACCACGAATGGGCCCCTATCTTGTCAATACCAGAAACAGATTTAATTTGAGAGCTAGAAGAAGCACACATCCCATGTTGACTGGATAATGCAACAGGGGAGAGGAGCACACTAAACTGACATCCTGTCCTGAACACTAAAATGCTCCATTGTTTTGCTTTGTTTCTGATATTTTATGGTAAACTAAGATTCCAATTTTATCGTATGCAGAAAACACATAACAAGCCTTATTTATATTCTTAATACCTTCTAAGCTACGTTCACTATTCTTTCTTTTTTTTTCTACAGAAAAACCATTTTGTAACATATAAAAAATAAATAATAACAATAATGAAAAAGTCTTCTCCTCAGGGTTGTCTAGGAGCAATCTGCATCACTGATTGGATTATGTACTAACAGCATTACTTATCCCCATCTGAGAGGTACCCTACAGGGAAAAGCTCCAAAGAAAGACACTGCATTAAGGGAAGATTTGAAAGTCTGATTGCATTCTGTTTCCATCTCTCTGCAGGTCTGGCTGTCAATGGTAGTCAGAACCATGCAGCAGAAAAGAGAAAAACAACTCCCTTTCTTTACAGTCATGATTCATTGTGACCAAAAGCATCTTTACCACACTTTTCGGTCTGGCCAAGCCACATGATCCAGAGTTACAGAGTTAACTTGCATTGCTTTCATAAAGATTTTGCTGCATCTTGTTTTTCAGTTAGAAATTGATTGTTTTATGCTGTCACAAGAGTGAAGGAAAAAAAAGTGCGTAACTCTTATCGTGAAGATGCAGTTCATTCTCTCAAGCAGTGAGTCTTGATCCAGATGGTATACAATATTAAACCAGAGAATCTGGATCCAGATGGTACACAATATTAAACTAGTGATATCTCTCTAAGCACATTTAAAAATAATTAATATTACCATGGATTTCCTCCAGACTTTCTTCCTATCATGAATATAGAGCAGTATGTTCTATTCGGATGGGAAAATTGCAAAGTTTTCTGTGTTAATCGCTAAATAAGTTATTTACTGACATCATCATGATGCAGTAGGTAACAGATTGAAATCTAAGGATTGAAAAGACCGGCAGATCTCAATAGTTTTCCAATGAACAACTTCATGGAATAATTTCCCAAATGTGGGAAAGCTTCCCCAGGTGTCCTCAGAAAGTGTCTTTCCTAAGTCTATGGAAGAATCTTCTAGGTCACAGAATCACAGAATCACAGAATTATCAAGGTTGGAAAAGACCTAGAAGATCATCTAGTCCAACCATTACCAATACTTCCCAGCTAAATCATATCCCTCAACGCAACATCCAAACGTTTCTTGAACACTCCCATGGTTGGTGACTCCACCACCTCCCTGGGCAGTGCATTCCAATGCCTGACTACCCTTTCCGAGAAGTAATACTTCCTAATGTCCAGCCTGAACCTCTCCTGGCGCAGCTTGAAACCATTCCCTCTAGTTCTATCACTGATTACACGAGAGAACGGGCTGAGCCCCAGCTCACCACAACCTCCCTTCAGGAAGTTATAGAGAGCCATAAGGTCTCCCCTGAGCCTCCTCTTCTCCAGGCTGAACAATCCCAGCTCCCTCAACCGCTCCTCATAAGGCCTGTGCTCCAGACCCCTCGCCAGCTTCGTAGCCATCCTCTGAACATGTTCCAGAGCCTCAATGTCTTTCTTGCAGTGAGGGGCCCAAAACTGAACACAGTACTCGAGGTGCGGCCGCACCAATGCCAAGTACAGGGGGACAATTACCTCCCTGTTCCTGCTGGTAACACTGTTTTTGATGCAAGCCAGGATGCCGTTGGCCTTCTTGGCCACCCGGGTACACTGTTGGCTCATGTTCAGCCAAGCATCAATCAGTACCCCCAGGTCTGTTTCCTCAACACAGTCCTCCAGGCACTCTTCCCCAAACCTATAGTGCTGCCTGGGGTTGTTGTGGCCAAAGTGCAGGACCCGGCATTTGGTCCTGTTGAACCTCATCCCGTTGGCTTCGGCCCAGCTCACCAGCCTATCCAGATCCCTCTGTAGGGCCTCGCAAAACAAATGTGATTGTGTAAAAACATACAGAAGCACATATGCTTTGTCATGTCCGAGTTTCAATTTATTTTGACATATACGATCGCACAGTCCAGGACAGAAGAACATCACCACACTGGAGGAGTTCTGACTTCTATTCCAGAGTACATTTTTAATTATTTTATTTTATTTGAAGATTGAAGATTGAAAAACAGCCCACTCTTGAAATTCAAAGCTAATTGCCTTCTATAATGTCTTATCTACATAACCAGAAGACAGCTTCATTGCTTGCAAAAGGTAGGAGGACCACTTTTAAAATCTTCAGTCTTTTTATATCACATATCACAGAGCAGCAGCTGGATGGAAAATCAAGAAGCAAATATGAAGAATGCAATTTCTGCAATTTAAAAGCAAGATATTTTCAACAGGAGTTATTGCTCATGAAATGGAGAGGTGGGTGTCTACTTTTTAGCATTTGAGGGTCAGAACCTCCACAAATATCAGATAATTTAACTCCAGTAAAGCAAATATACAAGAACCGAATATCTGCCCCTGGGATTTCATACATGTCTTTTGCTTATTGTTTTCCTTTAAATGAAATAAAATTAGCATAGCATACTTTTTGCCTTTTCTGTACAGAAAGAAATAAATGTGTTGTGTTTTCTGTTTGAGCACTGGCACTTGTCTTCAGTTTTTATTCAAGTGCTTTAATGTTTCAAAAGTTCTTTCATCTCAAGGGGCTATGGAATGAGGTTTTACTTAACTCAGTCTACATCTTCCTATCTATATACAGACATTTAGGTCTTACTGATGTCAAGTCACAGTTACCACAGCTATGATGATTTCTTTCCATTACCATACACATGTGGCATCCACAACATCTCTGAACACCTTGTCCAGAGATTGGTGGATGCCCCATCCCTGGAGACACTCAAGGTCAGTCTGGATGCGGCTCTGAGCACCTGATGGAGCTGTAGGTGTCCCTGCTCATTGTAGAGTTGCACTAGAAGGCCTCTAAAGGTTCCTCCCAACTCAAACTATTCTATGATATTTGTAATTTTTTCTGTCATTAGTCCAGAATAATCAAGGCAGATTCAGGTATGGTGCATTTATTTAAATTATTGAGCATTGTTGTTTGGCCTATTAGATTTTGATCTTGATTCAAAGAGTGTTGACTCTGCTTATGTATTTGTTTTTTGAATCTGGGCAAGTCACTTAATCTTTTCTTCTAGTGTCACTATCATCAGAGCAGCAACAATAGCAAACAACACTGCTATAAAAAATGCCTCATAAAAACAGAAGTGAGAATTTGTGTTTTGCAGTTTCAAATATTTAGACAATGGACAAACATTTCCTTTGTCTTCTCAGCCCTTCAGCTTTGCAAAGCAGGCTGGGCTGTATTTCCAAGGCAAACAAAACAAAACAGAAAACACATAGATTAAAATGTGACAAGGTAATATTACTAAGATGCTAGGAATGTTAGATATCTACAGGAAAGGAAATGATAGCCTTTCTGATTGAAGCAGCATCTTGCAGGGTCATCTACAGGTTTCAAAACAATGAAGACAAGTGCCAGAATGTTTTGAATTCATCTTGACTGTGTTAGCAATGATAGCAGATGATCTCGCCTCCAAAGTCAGAAATAAAACCAATCAGCTGCAAAGGCATTTGCTTTTTCACATTTTTATTTTTATTTATTTTTTTATTCTACTTGTTGTCCTTCACCTTGCTGTGTCTCACGGATGAACAATATCATCTTGGGAAAATAAAAGTATTCTGCATTCTTTACTCACAAACTTTGTTTAAGATAGATAGAGATTCTTTATAGGCCGTGACAGCAATATTGCAGACTTCACTTCCCTGAGAACAGATGCTATGTTTTGATACTGCTTTATCACTACCTGCATTTGAATGTAACTCCATCTTTACTTTCTTGCTGTCCCATGAGCAGATCTGGATGAAGAATGCTGTGTTTTGGTGGGATGAGGTGGAAAGCTGCGTCCCTGGATAGCACTGCTGGTAGAAACTCAGCTCAGCTTGGACTTCACTTTCCTGAGGAAGGAGTTGTGAAGAGAAAAAAACAAGAGGACAAACATGCATGTAAGAAAGGATGGATTCTGGTTACAGAAGCCAATCAGGGCTGCATAAACAGGACCTTAAGCATTTGGTCCAGCTAGTTAAAATCTCCAAAAAATCTATTGCCCTGTTTTTAATGTTTAGGCACAACTCAGAAGTCAGGTGTGAAGACAAAGAAAACTGAGCATTTTGCTTCTATTTTATTATTTATTTCTTTATTTTAAAGTGCATAACTCAAAGTAGTATACCAATTTCTGAGAACCATAATTTCACCATTCTTGGAAGATTTGCACTGGGATTAACGTCATCTAATGACTGTCTCTCATAATTAAGTCACACACGCAAGATAACAACAGCAGTTTTCTTCCTCTGGTTTCCCACTAACATCGTAATCCAATGTGGTGTAATGAATGCAGAAGTTTCCCTTCATGCATACAGTTTTCTTTTTTTACGTGATGTCCTCAGTTTCTTCTATCCATCCAATCCTTTACACTAGAGAGGCTGTAACAACATGGGTTTATTTCAGCTGAGGATCCTCCTTACTGATTACACTTGAAGAAGGGAGTTATCAGCTAACGTGATGTCAACAAATAGAGAACACATTTTTTAAACTTGCATTGCAAAATCTCTAAATAATGGGATTCCCACTGCACTGTTCATTTGAGTTAGGAAAGAACTCTGTTTTAATCAAGCCGTATCTAAATCCTTAGCTGAATCTTGCATCTAATTATGATTTAGAATAAATTTTTGTCCTCCCCTTGCCCTGCCCCCACTTAGGATACTGGCAGAAAATGAGCTTTAGCAGTAGGCAGGTTTTTAAACCTCTTCTGATCCTGAAGATGCAGAAACAGAGCAAATGAGACCCTCTGTGGTTGAGCTCTGATGCGTGCAGCAGCACAAGCAGGTCTCTGGGCAAGGGATCGTTTCTATATGCTTGATATGCAGAGGGTAACACGTGCAGGATCCCCTACTCTCTCCACGTTTGTCCAATTTTGATGAGACACATGATGAAACAGCACATCAAAGGAATGGCATAAAAATTTGCCCATGGTGGTTTTGCGCCTAAGCCAGCTGGAGCAAATTATATCTTATCAGAGAAACCGTGGACAATAACGAAGGCAGCAACAAATGCCATGAGCTAAAGATGTCAGCACAGACCATTCAGAGATTGAAAGAAAGCCCACTGCAACCTTTCACATTGCGGCAAAAGCTTTTGGATTGACCTGCTGAACACAGATCTCTTTGTAAGGATTCTTTCTTCATCTGGACCCTTTCATTTCCCAGCTGACTACAGCATAAGAGAAGTACATTCTGAGCAAACGAGATAGTGTTCTTCAGATACTTTCAGCTAGGAGAGTAACTACTATAAACAAGCATTTTAAAACCACAATATCTCAGCCTTCATTTTATTCATATTGTAGCAGGTATTGCCATATTTAGGTTCATCTTGGCCATGATCAGTAACCTATAATATTTTTTAGAAAAAAAAATATATAGTAGGCTTTCAAACAGTCCCTAAATTAGTGTCACATAACGGCACACACCTTCATATGATTTTTTAAAAAGTATTTTCTCAAAAAATGTACTCTGATAAAATGGCTTTTTAGTAAAATCATATAAATAATATTTTATAAATATGTACTCTTTGCTAGCACAGAAGAACTATGAAGTATATCACTCAGTAGAGCTCAAAATTCCAGTAGTTTCTTCAGTTCAAACATGAGCTGCCAGAGGAGCGAGAACAATCAGCTGCATCTTTAACCTGGGATAAACATGGGTTAGTTTGATTCCATCTCTACCACAACAAAAGAGGGCTGAGCTAATTTACATTGCCTTGTGTTTGCATAGGGCTAACATCAAGATCTACGCAAGCATTCGAAGGTCATCTAATCTCCATCATCTGCTCAGCTGGAGTAAAGTATATGTTGTTTTCTCCTTGATGTGCACTGTGCCAAGAATCTTTAGGATAAGGACAAGTATTAAAGACTATGTATTAAGTTTATTGGAAGACTGAAACATGCATTTGATATCAACTGAATGCTAAGCAAGCAGGGATTGTAATGGCAAGGGTTGACCTTGTGGCTGGGACAGGGTCAAAAATCATACCATCATAGAATCACAGAATGGCTTGGGTTGGAGGGGACCTCAAAGATTATCCAGTTCCAAACTTCTTGATGTGGGAAGGGCTGCCACCCATCAGCTCAGGATGCCCAGGGCTCCATCCAACCTGGCCTTGAATGCATCCAGGGATGGGGCATTCACAACTTCTCTGGGCAGTCTGTTCCAGGGCCTCACCACCCTCTCAGTGAAAAATTTCCCTCTGACATTTTATCTAAATCTTTTCTGCCACACATCAGTATAGTTAATGCATGAAAGATGAGAGGAAAAGAAGCCAGAAAAGCTGAGACAAATGCAGTTAAAGTCAACATCCTGCATCAAATGGGACTAACTCTAATGAAAATACATTTTGCATGTTTCTTGTGCCAACTTTGCAGAAGAAAATATTACCTTATTTTTCACGCAGCAAAGAAGTCTGGAATGCAATCATCATCCAAGTCCATGCTCCTATTGTTAACTGCCTTTTAGTTCAGATTTCCTCCATTTTAGTAGGTTAGAGATCACATTTCCTGCTAACATTCTGGACTTTTTCCTTTGTGGTGAACATTGGCTGAGTACTTACTTTAGCCTTGACTTGCAAACAAATATCACAAACACAGCAAAAATGTGCACAAACATCAAATGAGTGTAAAGCCAAATTTTTCAAATGCACAGTAAAAAGTGCTTGCATCCTAGACACACTAAGTGAAATTCATCTGCCCTCCACCGATGCCAAAGTTAGTAGCATAATTCTGCTGTCATTAGACTGAAATTGGCACCTTCGGGATACAATTGTTTTTGGCCAGAGATAGCTGCATGCGACAGGTCACAAGTATCTCTTTGGAGATACTTATGTCTCTCATTAACTATGGAGAGAGTCCACCGAGGCAGTTTGAAGTTTGACCGTTCCATTATAGATGCCTTAAATAATGCTAGATTAATTTTGATGAGAATAACCTTCCAATACAAAATCCAGGTGTCTAACTGATCTGTTAAAAAAGCTCTAGAAGCACCAGAAAACTCTAGTCATTTCCAGTCCAAGCTCAGAAAGGAGACAATAAAAGGCATTATAACAATTTAAAATAGAAAATAAGAATCCAAGGGAAAGAAAATGATGGCATTAAATAGGAAATATTAGGCTGGAAAATAGCAGAAAGTTAACCTCAGCCTATACAAAGTCACCTTTCAATAGTCACAGACTGTTAATGCTGCAGGGAATGAGTTCCAGAGCCTGAAAATGTCGCTTTATGCATTGTTAAAAGCACCTGTCTTCAACACAAAGATAAACAAATGGAAAAACACTACGTGTATTACAGCAGAAATGAACCGAGTGTTTTGGGTTTTTCTTTTTTCAGTGTTGCAAATAGCTGTTCAAGGCATTTAACTATTACGAGTAACTGAATATCGATTACATTTCTATCTGTCTTGAAATCTTCCACTAGACAAAATTGACTGTCACTAATCAAAAAATAACCAATGTCATCTAAAATGTAACATCCATAGAAGCTACCTTAATAGATCCCTTTATCTTAAAAAAAAAAGAAAAAAAAAAGAAAAAAAAAAAGAAAGAAAGAAAGAAAGAAAAAAAGAAAAGTGAATTAAATACTGGTTCTAGTGACACAGAAGTGGTTTTGTCAGCAGAGCCTTTCAAGCATTAGAATCAGGTTCAACGTTACCCTAGAATGCTGGCAAGTGTTGTGAACTACAAAGCACATTGGTCAACAATAGGTTTTGAATGCAAGAGGGATCAAGCCACAGATCCTTTCTAACAGCTGAAAATGCAGTGGGAATTTTTGACTGGGCAATATGTGCTTTGAAGAGCTGGACCTACAATTAGGCAGAAAAGAGAGAGTCTTGAAGCTGAACACAGCAAACAACAGAAAGCTTGAATCTGAAGTTTTCCAGTTCTGACAAGAAGGAAAGGTTAAATCTAACAAGCAGCCCCAGCAGATTTATTCCACACTGGCATGGTTAGGAAACTCTTCTGGGGTAAGGGTGAAGTGGGTTTCAATCCACTGGTTTGCCTTCAGAGCAAGTATTTTCATGCCTAACATGATGAAGAACATTACTGCTTTCCAAAGAATGAAAACTATTCAGCTTGTCAGGATCTTGATTTGTTCCTACATTCAGAATAAGCGCTGAGTTGACCTTCTTTAATGTCTGCATGTTATTATCTGGTAAATGAGTCTTAGATCCTAACTCACTTTGTCGAAGTCATTCTGCTGAGGACAGACAATAAAATTTCAAGTATCAAAAAGGGATACCCTGAATATCAAGTCCCAACTGTTCTCAATAGACTGTGTTGCTTAAGTCAACCCAAATTGAAAATGAGCTTTGATGTTTTCCAGAGTCCTTTTCCAAATCTTCTGGAAGATCAAATACCTAGTACTTCCTTGCATTTTATCAGGGACAGTCAAAGAGTTCAGTTCTGCAAAAAGTTGAGGGTGTTGGTCAATGCTCAGCTGAACACAAGCCAGCAGTGTGCCCAGGTGGCCAAGAAAGCAACTGGCATCTGGCTTGTATCAGACATGGTGTGGCCAGCAGGAGCAGGGATGTAATGGTCTCTCTGTACTCAGCCCTGGTGAGGCTGTACTTCAAGTATTACATTCAGTTTCGGGCCCTTCACTGCAAGAAAGACATTGAGGCCCTGGAGCATGTCCAGAGAAGAGCGACAAAGCTGTGAGGGGTCTGGAGCACAGGCCTTATGAGGAGCAGCTAAGGGAACTAAAATTGTTTAATCTGGAGAAGAAGAGGTTTAAGTAAGACAGTACAGCTCTCTACATCTAACTGAAGGAGATTGTAGAGAAGTGAGGGTAACCCTCTTCTCGCATGTAACTAGCAACAGGACTAGAGGGAATGGCCCCAAGTTGCACCGGAGGAAATTCAGGTTGGGCTGTAGGAAAAATGTACTCTCTGAAAGAGTGGTCAGGCACTGGAATAGGCCCAGGGATGTGGTGGAATCACTGACCCTGGAGGTGTTCAAGAAACATTCAGATGTTGTACTAAGAGATGCGGTTTAGTGGGGAAATTGGGGACAGGTGGACGGTTGAACTGGATGATCTTGGAGGTCTTTTCCAACTTTAGTGATTCTATGATTCAGTGATTCTGAAGACTGTTGTTTTTAATGCAACTTGAATTTAGATGCAACTTGTGGCTACATGGCTGTAAAGTCAGAATAACTTTACAAAAGGGTCTTTGTAAGAAGAAGCTGTCACTCTCAGTTGCCGTGCAGATGATAGACATTAGCAGTTGACTTCAACAGTAGTATAGGCTCCAGGTTTTCAACTTGCATGAATTAATTAATGACTTGTCTGAAGTTTTCAACTTGCATGAATATCATCAATCACTTGATTTCGCAGTTTGCCTCATTATTGTTCAAAACAGTTTTATTTATGTTTCCTGCCTCCACTTAATAATATTTGTAATGTCTTATGAAAATTAGTTTTTGAGAAACACAAAAGCAAGGAATGAAAAACAGGACCTCCTATCGTCTCTCCAAGTAATCAAAAGCTGAATCTAAATAGTTCTATGGCAACAGGCAGAGAAAAGTATATTTTCAATTACTTTATTTCCATGTATGAGCTGCACATCCAAATCACGCTTCGTGAATAAGTAAACAATTTAATTTGTTTTTATTTTATTTTTTTTTGTGTGAATGTGTTTTTCTATTTTGCTGGGGTTATTTTGTTTTGTTTTGTTTTGTTTTTTTCAAGATAAAACAGGAAGAAATGGGGAATAATCAAGCCCACCCAGCATTGGCAAACTTTTCTCATTACAGTCTGAGCAATAGCAGGATGGGGAAAATAGCAGATCATTATGTTTGATGAGTATAATTACACTTTTTCAAAAAAAGGGGGAAAATGTAGGTTTATCACTACACCTGTTTTTTTTTTTTTTAAGATACCTTTAAATTCCACTGATCATGCAGCAGCAGACAAATTATTCCTTCTCGCTGTTTGATGGCCTCCAGTAATGCTTAAGAAAAATTGTTTTCCATTCCACTGAACTGTAAAATAAACAAAACAAACCCTTCACTAAATGCTCTAAAGGCCAAAGGGTCTCAGTGAATGAACTTCAAATGACTGCTTTGCTCATCACAGAAAAAATCCATTATGTGATTGTGTTTAGAAATGGTCTTGCATATTTTGGGTGCTGTGGCATTTTAAAATAATAAGGATTAGAAATAAATAATAAACCCGTGAACAGGCAGGAAGTAAGCTGCTCCCTAAATCTAAATACAAATGTATTTCAATGTCATTTTCTACACCCAGAGAAATGCATAGAACTAAATCAGTCCTATCATTTATCGTGAATGTTATGTTTTCCTGTACTTTTCAGCTTACTTTCATTCCTTTCATGAAAAAGAATCTCATGACCTTTTCAGTATTAGCCTCAAGACATAGCTGAGCTATTCTTTTTATATAGAAACCCAAGACCCCAGCTGGCTAGCATGAAAGCTAACTTTGCCGACAAATCTCTAAGAAAACATGTGATAATGTTCATCGGCATTTTGAGGATTTTTCTTTCCTTTCTACAGAAGCTACCAATGCATCTAAATATAACAGCTGCCTGTAGGTTTTTAGGTTTAACCAGTAGCCTCTGAAACCAAGCACTAATTAACATGCTGTCCTGAGTGTTATAGGCTAATAAAAGATCGAACGTACCACAGAATCATAAGACTTTCTGGTAACTGCCTCTCCTTTATTGTGTCTGCTAGGAAATGTACTACTGGTGTTTTAGGATTCCTCACCTCTTATTCATCACTAGAAAATAAAATCCCTGTAGTATCCGTTCTTTTGTAAGCTCCATTAGGAAATGATTTCCAGTTTCTCACTATTTCCAAGAGCTTCACTGTGAAGTTTATTTTATATAAGAGATTTCTTTGTAATGAACAGTCAAGACAGAGCTTTTCCTTTGAAGATTTTTCTCCTCCAGTTTTGTCAAGTAGGTTTCTCCTCCTGGTATATTCAAAGTCACCAGGAACTTCTATGGGCAGTGATAGATAATGAAATAAAGATGACAAGCTTTAAAATTCAGGGATGAACTTCTCATAATATTCCTCAAACAGGGCTTTGGAATGCTATTTAAGACATCTTCAAGGGCGCTTTAAAACCTAACCTTGCACCCATCACCAGCAGACATTCAACTACTTCTAAAACAATGGTCTGGGAACAAAATAGCAGCATTCCTCTAATACTAAGTGAAAGTTTATCCTTTCCATAATGAAATAGGTCTCATTAGAACTTCTGTCTGACCAAGACAGCCAGATTGCTAAAACACATTTTTTCACTGACAACAGATACAGGTACTGTGGGAAAGACAGATGTAGCTGCCACCTCTGCACTCCCACTGCTGCTCTTGGTGAGGGCAGAAGACACTTAATTTTTTTTTTATAAGAACAGACAGACATTCAGCTGTCTGTGCTGTGAATATTCTCTACCAGTTGCTGTCCATCATTTTCAATGAAAACTGGAAGTTCAGATCATAGAATCACAGAATCATAGAACGGCTTAAGTTGTAGCAGACCTTAAAGATCATCTGGTCCTGACCCCAGTGCCATGGGTAGGATTGCCAACTACTAGATCTGATGGATCCATTGTAAGCACTTACTCTGTAAGATGCTTCCGGAGCGTGCTGAGGGACAAGGATACAGAATAACACAACTGTCTTGTGCTTTGGAAGTAGTGGCTATGAAACATTTCAGTGCATGTTCTTGATTGTAAGTTTTGCATGGAAACTCTATAAATAGCAGTGGACCTTTCATGCAGCCAAATCCTGTCACATCTTAGAGCAGCATCTTTGTCTAACATTATATACTCTGAATGGGTTCTTCAGAAGATTTCCATTAAAACCTCTTGGTTGGAGAAGTATGAAATTTACTGTGTCACAGCATGGTTGGGATTGCACAGGGCAGTATGTTATATATCACATAAAGTTCTAAAACTACAAGGAGTCATGCATTCAATTTTTCCTCAGAAAGTACTGCACAAGCAGGTTTGGGGCAGGCAGAGCTTAACTGGATCAAGGATGACACAGTATCACTGTTCAGGACACTAACAAATCATCTCATTTCGTGTTGCTCACCTACGTGATGTGACGGTGATCAGATGCAGATGACAACTCAAAATACAAAGGGAAGGCAATGTGGAACAGCCATCCAAGTATGACTTGGAGCATACCTCGCACTGACGTGCGAAGGAACGTCAGTGGAACAGGAAGTGGAGGAAGTGGAACAGAATTTCTTATCCTTGTCTAACTTATACTTGGCTACTGCTGAGTTGATGTTATCAGGATAAGTTTGTGACCACTTCCAGCTTTCTTCTGTATGATTGTATTTGGACATGGAGGCACAGGAACATGAGAAGACCTTTTAAACCACTGGAAGACAATCACATGAAAAATTCAGGAAGTATTGATGCCTTCTGTGTTTTTCTAAAGTCTTTTCAGGCTAACTGCTTGGGTGGATTCCCAGCATGAATCAGTCATTAAAAGGAGTAGGTGAACTAACTATCACCAAATGAAACATCAATGGCATCAAAACCATGCATGGACCACTCTTCCACCCTTGCCTATAGTAACAAATTACTGTAAAACTTGAAAAATCTAATACAAGCATATAAATAAAGCCATGCATAGAAATGCTGTGCTTCCCTGTCTAATCAAACATAATTTCTTTCTGTATTTGTAGATATGAAACTTTTCTACCGTTCAAAACAAACATATTTTTATTCCAGAAAGTTCTGGCATGGAAGTAGTTCCACTAATAAATTAAGGTACTATATACAATATTTAGAATTGCTACTGACTTTGAAATCTCAGATAATTCCCACAGAGACAACATGTCTGTCACACATTTCTCTCGGGTTATGGTGCCATTTGCCTACGAGGGGAGACCTTTAAAACAAGAAGATCTATTCAAGGTGATTCTTTCAGTACTCCCACAGAAGTCAAGACCTGAGCAGCTTCTTAAATGTTGACAGAAGGCAGGATAGGACCAGTTAACATATCAGCACATTTTTAACACGTTTTTGACCTATGAGCTTGCAGTGGAACCCAGAATAGGATTTATACCCACTCAGTAGAAAGTAAGTGCTGAGGAGATTAGAAGAAAAACAGACTTTTAGAAACATTGCCAACATTTCCATAGGAAGCTTTACATCTAAACTAAGAACGTTCCAACATTAAAGTCCTGGTGGACTTTGGATTTCTGACAAAAGTTAAAGATAACTTTTCTATGGTCTCCAGCTACATTAATATATTCACCTGCAGCAGGGCATGGCCTTGGGCACTAGATTTCAACCATCCTTACTATACAGGCTTTAAAAACATTTAACTTAAAAACACGAAGACAATCTTAGTGGTTTGAAAATCTTTCCTATGAGAGTGATATTTGGTCCATTGTTTCTTGGTTTGGGGGAATTTAGTATATAGAATTCTGTTTTGCTGTGGTGTTGTTTTGTTCCCTCCTACCCCCCTCCTAATTGCTTTGTGAAGGGAAGGAAGGTGAAAAAGTGCTTTTGGAGTTGTATGATTTATGCTAAGAGCTCATACGGCTGTTACTGAGTTTTATTAGCAGTAAACGTGTTTAAGGATTTGAATCAGAGAGCTCCCTGTACTGACACCTCATTTGTTTGCATTATAAAGAAAATCAGAAAGTATTTACAGCATACATACAAGAATGTGTTTTTCACACATTCAAATAAATAATGTAAAATAAGGAAAAATGTACAAAGGTAATCAGAAGATCAGCTTGCAATCTCAGATTTAACTAGCTCTGTGACTAGAGTCAAAATACTTAGATCATTCAGAGGAAAATTTCTGTGACAAGTAAATAAGACTTGCTTGCTTTCTATGAGAAAAAAACTGATGTCTTTATTTCCTTTAAGTCTCTGCAATAGGTTCATAGTGGTTAAGGGCAAAGTAATAGCCATTATCCTCTCAAAACTTTCTGAAAGTAATTTTATGAATATTATTTTACCTGCTCTGCTGAAAATAAAAGATGAGGTTAAATCAGAGTCAGGTCTCCATGCAGAAAGCGGGGGGAAAAAAAATCATTCTAATACCTAAGAGGTAGTTTTTTTTTGTTGGGTGGATGGCATCCCTGGTCAGTTTTGTGTTTATGGCTCAGTACTAGTGAAACATTTTATTTTCACATCTTAAAAGATCATTTCAGGGCTGAACAAACACAGCAGATTCAGCAGCAGCTGGAATACAACTACTACTGTTCACCCTTTGGAAAGTTTATGAAAGCGCTGGCATGGTTCTGAAATATTAAAAGGTCTTCTGAAACTCAGTGAAAACAGCAACGTAAAATCAAGGGTCTGGTCTGGCTGAGTGGACAAAGTGTCATTCTTTTATTCCGAGGACCGAAATCTTTCAAGTCAATATGTGGAGTAAGAAAGGCTTTTATGGTCATTGGCTAGAGGATGTGAATTCATATCAACGAAAATAGCATAATTCAGACCAGGACAGAGGAAGAAATCAAAGCGTAACAAGGCTTGTGTTTTAAAAAGGCACAGTCACTCTCTTGGAAACAGCCTTGAACAGTAACATCTGACCCAAAGCCTGGGCTCCTGGGAGTGAGTTAACAATTTGCATTTGTATGTTTCAACTTGATTTAGCTCTATACTTCTAACATATATTACACTTTACATGGTTTCCTATTTGACAAGACTCTACTACCATGGCACTAGCACACCTCAAAATACACGTGTTCTTTTAACCCTGTGGGGTGAGGGATACTTGGACAGGGATATTAATTACATATATACAGACATCTTGCAGCCAGAATACCCTGAGTGCTAAAGCATGCTGGCACAGGAAAATCATTAGTCCATAAAAAGGCTGAACATCAGCAAAGCAGCTCTGGCAATCCTTGAGAAGCAAGCCAGCGCTCCAGACCCACCTCAAGGCATGCCAGCTTGTCTCCTGCTTGTATTTCAGGCTTGGTCCTAAGAGAAGACGACTTGTTGCACACTGGATTAAGGCTGAGGTCAAAATGACAGAACAGAATCACTGTGTCTGTCACAAACCCTCACCTCACTCAGCTGCATCCTTAAACTCCTCTCCAACTTTTCATTTTAAGAATTCGTTCAGTGTCCTGGCAACATTCCTGCAGTTCATGTTGGATATCTTTGGGTACCTTTACATTTTCCAAGGCAAGAAAAAACCTTTCTTGTCACTCCACTGGTTCCACAGTTATCCCCACATGAAGAGGAAGAAGTGAAACTATTAAAAATTATTTTCAGTCTTCCCACGTGCTACAACTTACCAGGCCTCCCTGCTCTGCTTCTCACTGGTGGGTGGAGTGAAAACTCTTTCAAGTAACATGTATCTCCATCCACCCAACAGGACAAGGAACAGTTCTGATCTAACTGGTATCATTGTCCTCGTGTACTTCTACAGGATAATTACTGATCTTATCTTCTACTTCTCTTCACTGTCTTTTCTTCTACCTAACTTTCCAAACCTTTTTTAAAAAACAGTTTATTCTTTGGGTGCTACAAAAAGTCATCCAATAGTGAGTTCCACTGCTAAAACATGCTGTGAGAAAAAAGTGATTGCATAAATTTATCCTAGACTAGTATCATGATAATTTCATCAGCTGGTCACTACTGCTTCAAACATGGTCAATAGTAAACACAGCAGTCCATCTTCTGTGTGCTATTTATTATTTTACATGCTCTAAAGTTTCGTCCCTTGGTCATTTCTCCCCAAAAATCCATAGTTGTAGTCTAATTGCTCCTTGCACCAAAATTTCTTCATACCTCATCTTTCTTGCCCCCCTATGTTTCAACAAAGGAAAAATGTTGCCTACTGTTCTGTTCTCAGTGCTGTCTGTTGTGCCCACTATCTTCAGCTCTCACCGAGCTCTTTCAAAGAGCTAACCAAAGCAACTAAGATGTATTTCCAAAGTAGCAATACCTCACTTGTGAACCCGTGGCAGCGTAAGAATTATCAGGATTGTGCTTCCTTGTGTCTTTTACTTTTCATCTATCAGCACTGAATTTTATCTCACATTTTATTTCCGTTCACTCAAAATCACAAGATTCGCTTACTCTTGCGTTGTTAGTTGTAGTTTGTCACCTTGATGAATTCTGTAGTATCAGCAAACTCAGTACCTCATTATCCACCTACCATTCCAAATAATTTATAAATGTGATGAACTGTACAAATCCTAACAAGAATCCCTCTTTGTACTGTCAACCTCTTTGTAAGTCAAAACTGCAAAGCTGTCCCCGCACTTTCCTACCCATTTTTTCACCTACCATGATGTTTTCCTTGATAACTTCAGTTGATGTTGGTCACAAATGACAAGAACTGCATTCAGGATTCTAGACTGATTTCCAGAATTTTAGCTTCATAGAACAATTATTTTTCTTTTTTCTTGTCCAAACTTGATTGTTAGCTATTGTTTCTCCTTTTATTTTCTACAAGAAAATACTTAGCTTAATATGCCACAAAGTTGGATGAATCAATCCAAAATCAGAAAGAAAACATCCATCCATAATGAAACCCCAATGGTTAGAAAATCAGCCCTCATCATATGATATCAATTTGAAATTAAAAGGAGTATTTTAACAAGTTGGATCACGGCATGTTGATGCCTACTCCTGCCTTTCCTTACTGCTACCCCATTTCAGCAATTCGCATTTTTGCTAAGCATACTGAGGATATGGAGAGGCATTAAAACTTAGCAGTGTGACAATGTTGTGGAGGTGTATTAACTTAGTCAGCTTTCATGCTGACTCTGCAGTGATAAAAACGAGATGAACCAGTGGGTAAAAAATACATAGAGATATAATAACCAGTCTGCTGTTTTCCTACTCATCTCTGGCTTCATGATGCTGAAAATCTCACTGCTTCAGCCTGGGGAAAGAAATCTTTCCATAATCCTACAAGAGGTTACAATCTACCATACAAATCAAAGTAATATGGTAATCAGCAGATAAGCACAATAACACATGTGGCGTTAAATGAAGTCTCTTGTTCTCTCATGGGGGGGAAAGGAGAGACTTGTTTGTTCAATATACCATTATAAAATTATCTAGTTTTTGGAAGAAAAAAAATAACAGCGAGCACATTTTAAATTCTTATCTTTTGCTTTTTTTTTGTGAAACTTATTAATGAATAATTTAAAACTGTTTCTTAGCTATTCTCCTCTCTATAAAAATGTAATCTGACTTAATTATGTGTCATCACAGTAATAATAGTAAAAGAAATCCACTCTGGGGATGAGTAGAGCATATAGTGTTTTATGAAAAGTCCAAAAGACAATATTTTAATTTATACAAAATGAGTTTTAGCACTTGAAATACTTTTATTCATAAAATTGTTTCCAAGCATTTCACAGGCCTCTTACCAGTAAGGAAGGCTGTGCAGCAGCTGAATGCAAAGGACGGTGGTAGCCTTAGCTAAAGGACAACTGACTGGGCATGATGGTTTTATTCACTGATTCATGAACTTAAGGATGGAGAGGAATATTTTAAGCACCAGAAATAAAGGAGATGATGGAAAACATCTATTAACCCGAGGCAAATCTACTCAGTTGACCCCTATCCATGTCACATCAACAAATCCATGCTACACAATTAATTATAAACAAAATTAGCGACAGCTCTTGCTGTTGTTTCTTCAGGCAAGTGGAGAAATGTGTAAGGATCATTTCATATGAGATCACAACAAGGCAAGATTTAAAACCATCTACTAAATCCAAATTCCTGTATACATATTACTCATGCATATACTGTGATTCATGTATAGTGATGACACACATAGTGTGTTCAGGCTGCTAAGAAGGCTAATGGCATTCTTGGCTGCATTAGACGAAGTAGGTCAAGAGAGGTGATCCTTCTCTTGTACACAGCATTGATGAGGCCACACTTGTGTCCTGTTCTAGCCCCCCTGTACAAGAGAGATGTGCATGATAGAATGAGTCCAACATAGGGCTATCAAGATTGAAGGACTGGAGCATCTCTTCTAGGAGGAGAGGCTGAGAGACTTGGGTTGTTCAGACTGCAGAAGTGGAGACTCAGGGTGATCAACGTCTATAAATACCTGAAGGGAAGGTACAGGGATGACAGAACCAGGCTTTTTTCGGTGATGCCTAGTGACGGGAGAAGAGGCAATAGGCACAAGATGGAACAGAAGAGGAGCCATCTCCCAGAGAGGTTTTGGAATTTCCTCCTTGGAAGTCTTCAAAAGCCATCTGGACATGGTTCTGGGCATCCTGCTCTGCATGCCCCTACTGGAGCAGGGCTTGGACCAGATGGATCCAAGCCATTCTGTGATTCTGTGACTCAGAGGTACAGTCATATGTGAGAAAGTCACAGTGAAAAAAAGTCAAGGGTAATACACATTACATCATCTAAGACTGAGGAATATATTTTTATTTTGTTAAGGCCCATATCACAGCACAGATGTTCTGTTTCTAAATGTTAATAGTAATGGCTGTTAAAACCAAATAGTGTTTTACTGAGAGATGCACAACCACAGAAGCTGAATCCAGAAGCATCCCTATTCTGAATGCACACTCCATCCTATGCAAAAACACCACTGTACCTATTTGAATGAGCATGTTGATATTTACATTATAATTATACTATCTTTTTGTCCAGATCCCATATGACTAGGATCATAGAATCAGGGAATCATAGAATCCTTAGAGTTGGAAGGAACCTCCAAAGGTCATCTTGTTCAACTCCCCTGCAATGAACAGGGACACCACAGCTACGTCAGGCTGCCCAGGGCCTGACCCAGCCTCACCTTGAAAGTCTCCAGGGATGGGACATCAATCACATCACTAGGTAACCTGATTTTCTCATGGAGATGGAGTTCACAATCAGGAAACTAAGATAGATAGCCATACTTCGGAACTAGTCAAGTTTAATAACCAAACAATCCTTAACTGTAATTGTTGCTGTCATTGGAAAGCTGACACAAAACAGTCTTATTTTCTAACACGGAACATGTAACTATTCTGAGATGCAATGATGTCAAAAAGGCAGTCAAAAATTCAAAAAAATAATTGGGAAAAAGCTAATCTATAGATAACACATTTATTGTTGCTCAGACTTTTCTAGAACTACTGCCATTCATTTCCACATAGGGAGAACTTAAAAAAGAAGTTGCTGAAGTTCAGCATTTAATGTTAAGTTCTTTTTCTTTGTTAGTCCTTTTACCATGTAAACTGATATTAGACACCATTTGCTTGATAGGACTGCAGTTACTGCAAAGGGGCTTGAATTTTGCTTATCAAGGTTACTCACATTAAGAAAATTCAAAGGGACCAAGATTAAATCTGTAACTCAATTTTCAAAAATGAACAGCAATTTTAAGCAGTCCATTAAAAACCTGTTCTAATGCCTTTTGTTGTTTTTTTGTGTTTTTTTGTGTTTTTTTTTTTTTAAATGAACAGTTATTTTGGACAATCAATTAAAAATTCCTTCAAATGTCTTGCATCCAAAGAGAACAAATGACCAGAACTTTCTGAGGGCCAACTTAACAGGGCAGTGAAACGAGTGCTCAGCTGCACACAAAAAAAACAGAAGGAGCAAACCTCTCTACTTGTGCTGAAACAGACATTTTGTGCCAACTCTCTTTACTCAAGCACCTTTTGAAGAACTGAGTTGTGTCACTCATATTTGTCATCCATAGCTTGCTTGTTTTTTTCTTCTCATTTCAGAGCATAGATTATTGCTATTCTTCTGTCAAAATTAAATAATATATTAGGCTGTAATAAGCTCTCCATTCATGTCACAGTCTCAGTAATGGCGTTTGCATCATTTCTTGTTCTGGCAATTTATGAAGCTTGGAAGTATTTTTGTAATACAGTTTAAACCCAGGCTTCATCCAAACTGATAAGCCTTTGCATAAAGCCTCTCACAATGATCCTTTTGGATTGTTGGAAGGAAATTTCAATTCAGATGATGGTTTTAGAGAAAAACTTATGATGGTTTTCATGGTATTGAAGCAAGTTCAAGCTCAAATGAAAACTTGCTTTCTTTTACAACAAAACTGTTTCTCTGCAAACAATACACAATACTTATGCAAGATACGTTTGTATATCAGTTTTCTTAGTGCTATCAAGCTTCAGCACAGTCAGAGGGAATGGAGAAAACTGCAAAGTGTGACACTTTGAGTTTGGGTGGTTGTTTTCTTTTGTTTTCTTTTTTCTTTTTTTAACTGGCTTTTTAGAAAGCAAAAGGGCAAAATGAATGGAACTAACTATGCTAATTGCATTGTGGGTTTTAATGCGTATCAAAAAGAAACAAAGCAAAGATAAAAATGGCATAAGACAATCGGTCCAGGAAAAGAGACAAAAAAAAAATAATCACCACAGTCAGAAAGAGCTGCTACAGCAGAAGAGAATAATTCACTGAAGAACTGATGCTGAAAAGAAGCAGAAATGAGAGGGTTGAATTGATGGGCATCGCTTCTCCTTTTAGCAATGCAGAGTTCAGCACAAGTAAATTGAGTGCAGATTGTAATGTCAGAGACATGCACAGAAAAATGTCTAGAATGCACAGTTGTCTTCTCCAAGTCCACAATTCTCATAATTCTTTCTCCATCAGAACCTGTTCTACTTTTTATTTGTTTGATGCTTTTAATTGACATTTGTTTGAAAACGAGCTTAGTAGGAAGCCAAAAGAAATTCATAAGCATTAGTATGTTCTGGTAAGATTTAGTCCCTTCCCCTCACCTCCCACCCTACTACTGTAGGCTGGCTGTCAGTAGACCAACAAATAAGTAGGATACGGGGGATCTAATTTAGATACTTAACTTTAAGCAACAAGACTTCCCTTTGTAAACCTCCAAAGGCACAGATTTTTTCACTAGATTAAAATGAAAGAGTGAGTTTCCACACAATCAGAAGGAAATCATGAAGCCAAGACTGGCAGTGTGAGTGTTGGCTGTATGTTGCATGATATGCCGGTATGTTTTATATGAGAAATAGTCACACTAAAGAATCAGCTGTCATTCCATGTGCTTTAAAGCGTGCAGAAACCTATAAAACTTTCCAACTGATGACATTAATTTCTCAAGAAATATCATTCATTTCAAGAAATGATGATGAAAAAGCATTACTTTAACAGCATAGTTCCAGCTTACTACATGAAAGAGTATGCAATGATAGTTCAGCAGCATCTTTCTAGGACTTTCTAGGACTGAGGGGGGTGTTCTGATAACGGGGTTGCTGAGAAGGCAGAGATACTGAACGCCTTCTTTGCTTCTGTCTTCAGTGAAAAAGCTCTCCCTCGTGAATCCCAGGCCCTGGAGGTTAGTGAGAGGGTCTGGGGAATAGAAGACTTTCCTTTGGTCAGGGAAGAGGTGGTTTGTGAGCTCCTGGGCAACACCAATATGTTCATAAATCCATGGGACCCGATGGGGTGCATCCACGGGTGCTGAGGGAGCTGGCGGAGGTGATTGCTGAACCACTCTCTATCATCTTTGAGAGGTCTTGGAGAATGGGGGAGGTGCCTGAAGACTGGAGGATAGCCAACGTCACTCCAGTCTTCAAAAAGGGCAAGAAGGAAGATCCAGGTAATTACAGGCCAGTCAGCCTCACCTCTGTCCCTGGAAAGGTGATGGAACAGCTGGTGCTGGATGCCATCTCCAGACAATTGGAAGAAAAGGACGTTATCAGGAGTAGTCAGCATGGGTTCACCAGGGGGAGGTCATGCTCGACCAACCTGGTAGCCTTCTATGATGTTGTCACTGGACGGGTGGATGGGGGGAGAGCAGTGGATGTAGTCTACCTTGATATCAGCAAGGCATTTGATACTGTCTCCCATGACATCCTTATAACAAAGCTGAGGAAGTATGGGATAGATGAATGGACAGTGAGGTGGGTTGAGAACTGGCTGACTGGCAGCAAGTGTAGAGTCTTGCACCTAGGGAGGAATAATTGCATGCACCAGTACAGGTTGGGGGATGACCTGCTGGAGACGAGCTCTTCAGAGAGGGACCTGGGTGTCCTGGTGGATGACAGGTTGGCCATGAGCCAGCAGTGTGCCCTTGTGGCCAAAAAGGCCAATGGCATTCTGGGGTGCATTAAAAAGAGCGTGGCCAGCAGGTCAAGGAAGGTGATCTCACCCCTCTACTCTGCCCTGGTGAGGCCTCATCTGGAGTACTGTGTCCAGTTGTGGGCTCCCCAGTACAAAAAAGACAGGGATCTCTTGGAAAGAGTCCAGTGGAGGGCCACAAAGATGGTGAAGGTCCTGGAGCATCTCCCCTATGAAGAAAGGCTAAGTGAACTCAGTCTGTTTAGCCTTGAGAAAAAAGAAGACTGAGAGGGGACCTGATCCAGGTCTATGAATATCTAAGGTGTGGGGGGCAAAGTGGCGAGGCCAGACTCTTTTCAGCAGTGTGTGGAGACAGGACAAGGGGAAATGGCCAGAAACTGGAGCATAGGAAGTTCCGCACGAATGTGCGCAAGAACTTCTTTACGGTGAGGGTGATGGAGCACTGGAACAGGCTGCCCGGGCGGGTTGTGGAGTCTCCTTCTCTGGAGATGTTCAAGACCCACCTGGACGCCTACCTGTGCGACCTGGTGTAGGGAACCTGCTTTGGCAGGGGGGTTGGACTCGATGATCTCTGGAGGTCCCTTCCAACCCCTATGATTCTGTGATTCTGTGATTCTGTGAGTTGATGAGTTTCAAGGGACAATGAGTGTAGGCCACCAAAAGCTGCTCAGATTATATGCACTAGGCATTCCTAAACTCTCTGCTAATAGGATCGCTACAGTGAAAGTTGTTTTAAGGAATTAATGTGGTTGCTCAGATCTTCACAAGGAACCTACCAAGGCTCATTACTAGTTGATGAGAGACTAATGTTGTGGAAAAAGAAAGGACTTGACAGAATTTATTAGGCTGCATTAAATTTCTCTGAGACATAAGGAGAATACAAAGGGGTTAAAGACTGCTGCAAACTCTCCGACAGAGATAACTAGTTATACAAAAGGGTAAGTGCTAAAAAGCTTTCAAGCACTGCCTTACCTGACAAGGTTCAGAAAGTACATATTATGTGAAAGGCAGAGCATACCTTTGAGAAGTAAGGAGGAGGATTCCTTTCTGGCTTGCAAATACCTACCTATCAGACAGGAGGCGATTTACATGGGAGTGTTCATTTGTCTGCTGTTGAGACAGACTTACTGGGAACCATTTAATAGACAGCAAAAGGATTGAGTTGCATGAATTCACCTTTTTTTCTGCATTACAGAAGCTGTCACATTCTTGTCTCCCCTCCTCCTCTTAAAATAATAAATATTAAAATAATTCTGAAGATAATTCTTCATCATTCATCATCTTCACTAGGAGCTATTAGATGCCTGCTAGTTTTAAAAGTCAGCCTAGTTTGAAGTATTCCTACCCATAGGATCAGAGCCATTAGTCTGAAGTTGATGCCTGATGAACTTCAGAACTTCACAGGTACAGATGGAAACAAGGTGGTGGGCTCAGAGTCCCGTGTTTCAGATATTATAATACAAAAAGACAAGAAGTTCTCTGTGATTAACTTTTTAGGAGGTCACACCAGACATACATCTGCTTTACTAGTGCCTTGTTTCAATGGCAGGCTATCATCACTGTAGAAATTTGCTGATGTTTTAAAAGCTTGGGTTACCTCTAGAAGGATGAACTATAAGATAGGAAACTTCAGAAGGCAAGGGTGCAGCCTGAGTACATGAGACAAATCAGAAAGTGACACAAGGTGACCCTGGGTGCATGATTTGAGCTGGGTGCACTATAACTGTATTTTCTTGCTATGGAATGCTTCCTACAGGGCAGCCTGTTTCAGTGCCTTATCACTCTTTCTAACTTTTCTTAATATCCAACCGAAACTTTCTCTGGTGCAACTTAGGTTCTTATCCTACCACTGTTAGCTGGGAGAAGAGGCCGATTCCCCACCTCTCTACAATCTCTATTCAGGAAGTTGCACAGAGTGATAAGCTCTCCCCTAAGCCTCCTCTTCTCTCTTGATATCACACAGACCAATCTCCCTGCTCAAGCAGGATCATCAAGAATATGCTGCCCAGCACTGTGGCATGATCTCACTCTCCAAGGACAGACATTCCACATCTTCACGGAGCAACTTGTTGTCTTGCTTCAACATGCTCAAAATCATTCAATAAGTGTTTTCTTCTGCTCAGACAGAATTTCACCAGTTTCATTTTGTGTCCGTATCCTCCTGACACATCAATGGGTTCCAACTAAAAAGAGTCTGGTTTCCTTTTCATTCCCTTTCATCAGATATTTACATATATTGAGAAGATCCCCCATGTAACCTCACTTCTCTAGGAAAAACAGTGCCAGTTTTCCCCGCCTCTCCTCATACAAAAGATATTCCAGCCCCTTAGTTATCTTTGTAACCTTGCACTGGTTATGCTGCAGTATGTCTACATATCCTTTGTACTGAAATGTAAATGCTGAGTAAAAGGGAAGGATCATCTTCCTTGGCCTGTTGGCAATACTTTGTCTAATGCAGGCCAAGACACACTTGGCCTTTATACCGTGAAGGTGCGCTGCTGGCTCGTGGTCATCTTGCTTTCCACCAGGACCCCAAGGTTCTTCTCAGTCAACTGCTTTCCAGCTACTCAGCCCCCAGCACAAATTGGCACATGCTTCCCAGATATAGAGCTTTGCATTACCCTTTGCTGAACTTCATAAGACTCCTCATTGCCCATTTCTCCAGCCTGTCAAGGTCTCTCTGAATGGTGCAAGACCATCTGGTGTTTCAAGCAGTCCCCTCAGTTTTGATTATCTGCAAACTTGCTGAAGGTACACTCCATCTGTCTGCTTTTTGCCTGGGAAGGAGATGTGAGAAGAATTCCGTCCTATCTATCTGTTTACAGCAACCATTATAATGTGACTCTGAACTTAATGTGAATGTATTATGTTCTAATTTATCTTACTAAAATAAGAACAACTATGTTCTGTAAGTCTTCCTCAGAAATAATTGAAGCCATCATCAGAGTACAGGAATGATAGTCATACATCAAGAAAAGGAGAACAAAAAATAGGCTGCCAGAAAATGATATTTCCTATAGAAAAGAAAGGGCGGGTCCTGTCTACAGAATACTCAGGAAATGGAAAAACATTAATAAATAGTATGAATCTAAAACAGGTAAATCTCATTATCCTTGTAGTGAGAACATTGTTCAAAACTGAAGTGTCTAAATATGACTTAGCTCATTTCTAGTATGCATTACATTAAACAAAAATAAAGTCTTCTTCTAACAAGGCTATCTACACAGGGATTTAACACAGCTGAAGTGTGATCTTTAACATTTAATTTGGATTGACTTTCCTAAATGTCCCAATGAAGAAGAGTCCTATTAGCTTTCACAGTGGCAAAAATTAAAACCAGACAACACAGAATGGATGCTAGCCAGGTAATGGTAAAAAGTAATTAAAAGAAGACAAAGAAGCTTTCCAGAAGGAATTATGAGAAGCCATAGATTCTGGCCAAGAGGTGATCAAAGCAGTTACCAGCTTATAGGAAAAGAGCCAGCAACAGATGAAGAGTAATCATAAAACAGATCAAATACTGTCAGTTAGATACTGGCACTGCAAAGATCTGGAGCACATGAAAAAACATAGAATTACTGTTTTTAAATGCCCAGATGGATCTGGAAAAAAAAAAAAAAAAAAAAAGAAGAGAGGAAAAACAGCCTGTTACAGATAGTCAAAGAAATGGAAGAGTTCAAATAAAACAGAATATCAAAAAGCAAAAAATCAAAATAGTAGACATAGTTAATATTCCCTTAGAGGTGCAGAGATGCCAAAATTAGAAGCTGGGAGACCAGTAAACATTTAGTATGGAAAAACATCTTGAAGGTGTTGGTTGATGAGAAACTCAACATGACCCATCAGTGTGCATTTGCAGCCCATAAAGGCAACCATATCCAGGGCTGCATCAAAAGTGTGGCCAGCAGGGTAAGGGAGATGACTGTTCCCCTCTGCTCTGCTCTAGTGAGACCCTGCCCACATTCAGCTGAGCAGTCCCCAGCTGAAAAGGACATGGATCTGTTGGAGAAGGTCCAGAGGTGACCATGAGGATGCTCAGAGGGCTGGAGAACCTCTCCTATGGAGACAAGATGAGAGTTTGGGTTCTTCAGCCTGAAGAAGAGAAGACTCTGGGGAGACCATTTGTCAGCATTCCACTTCTATAACATAGAAGTGGATGCTATAACTTCTATAACAAGGCTGGAGAGGGACTTTTTACACGTGCATGTATTGAAAGAAGAAGGAGCAAAGTCTTTCAACTAAAAAGAGGGTAGATTTAAATTTGATATGAGGAAGAAATTCTTCACTATGCAGGTGATGAGGCATTGGAACATGCTGCACGGAGAAGATATGGATTTCCCATCCCTAAAGTATTCAAGGCAAGATTGGATGGAGCTTTGGGCAGACATCCATTGGAAGCTGTTTCTGCCCATGGCAGTGGGATTGAAACTCGATGGTCCCTTCCAACCCAAACCATTCTGTCACTCTATGATTCTGTACATTCTTCAGAAATTAAAACTGAGAAAGATTTTTTTACTTAAATAGATTTCAAAGCAAAGGAAATTCTTAGCCAAAGTAATCATACACAGGTAGATGCTTTGACTTTTTCTAGAAGGGTTCTCTGCACCCACACAGAAAGACTCATTAGCAAATAAAATTACAGCTTTATCTGTTATCCAGATGGAGCAGGGTGACTGAAAAATAAAACTATGGCTTCAATGATGAGCTCCACTATCAAATCATGCAAACAGCCTGGGAGGAGCTAAAACACTTAACCATCCTCTTTCTAGGATACTCATCACATTTTGTTATTAATGAATTCTGAATACACTGTTTTTTCAACCTTAGCAGCCAAATAGAACGGCTCTTTGTGGAGATTTTACTTTGCAACACTCTCCAGAATGAGATATTTTTTAAAAAGAACCATCATCTGATACCCTTTTCCTCACAAATTGCCAAAGCTTAACAGAGAGCTGAACCAAGCAGAGCGTAATCAAGCAGATAAACAGGTTTCCATAAAGCACCTGCCTCCTTCATATCTGACATGTTCAGGTCCAAAGCAAGAGATGAACAGAGGCAAGCTGCATCTTGGAGACTCCATGGTAGTTCAGCATATCAAGCCCTAACAAAACCTCAGACTTTATTGTGGTGGTGGAGCGTATACTGATAAGTTGAATAATGCAGAAGACCAAATAATGAAGAAAAAATGAACATAAGTGAATACTCAGCGTTTGGGTTGGAATTACCCTAGAGCAGTGCAGTACAGATAGAATCTGATAAAAGATAAATTTGGCCACTTTCTCCAAGAAGGTTATAAATCAGTTTCGCCTGTGTTGAAACTTTCTTTGCCATTTATGAGATATAGGTTATGTGTACTATACTCACTATAAGAGTGCCAGAAGAAATGTATTTTGTAACCACGTCTACGGCAATATCTGCCCCTAGAGTCCTCATCTTTTACCTTGCTAAAATTTCACACTTCATAAAGTAGGAATCTATCCATATGTGATTTATTCTTGCCTAAATTAATTTACAGCAAAAAGACTTGTTTATTTCCTGCCCTTGGTATAATCTGATTGGCTTTTGTGAAAGCTGTAAATGGAAAGCTGCTAAGAGAGAGAATCACATCCCACAAAAAACATGCTAATGAAATCAGACTTTCTAAAGGGAAATGATTTTGACAGAATAGAAATTATAGCTTTGTATGGATACTACCCAAGTTGTCAGCTCCTCTTCCCACAGTAACAGCAGGCTCTGTTAAAATTGAGGAACGCTCTGTCTGCTCATCATGTTATGTAAAATCAACCTCCAGCCATATCCGGGTGATTTCCTATGGAGAAAGACTCAGAAACAGAAGGTAAAAATTCCCCATTTGGCATCTTAATCTTCTATTAATGATGCAACCTGTACTGTGCCATCTGAAAAACATGAATCAACACTGAGCCCACCCTTCCACAAATAGAACTCTTTACCCTATAATGCAGTGATCTTTCTCTTTCTAATTGCTTCTTACAGATTTTTAAAAGGCACTTTAGTCCTTAAGTGTAAAATTTGCATTCAAACTACTGTACAAAGAAATACTAACAATGATTTTGAAGTAATTCCCTCTAACAAAGAGCACAGACTTCTGATCACACACCATTGGAGAAGATGGAAATGTACATGGAGCATTCTTCTTATCTCATTAGCAGCCATTAGAAACCCACAGGGGGAACATAATGACCAGTGGAAAAAGGGCAGAGCAGACTTCAGTGAACAAAACAGATGTTCAGTGCATATAGATATTATCCAACACTAGCATTAAACTAGTGAGTTTGGCCATTTAGGGCATCTCCTAGGAAACCATCAGATAACATTAAAAGATATTGACTAACATAAAAAGAGCTGCAGGGGAAGCGGTGTATATTTGATAGAAATGGGATGTGCTTCTAAATGTAGCAGTTCTAATTTCTTCCAAGGGAAAAAAAAAAAAAAAAATTGGATGTATTTTGCTAGATGCACATTGAGGCTTTGGTTAAAAGGCTTAAAATTTGCTGTACATTTCTGTATCTTGACATTGCAGACTTTAACTAAGCAGCATATCAAATGCTCTGCAAAAGCAGATCTCAAAAAGAAAGACTATAAAAAAGATCTCTTAAATACATTGCAACTTGTGCAGCACATAACACTCTTTTGTTGTTCTTGCTATTATTTTCTTTTCCTGCCAGTGTTTTCTGACTAGAATTTTCCACATATTCTAAGGGTTAGAACATTGGCAACGGGCACTTCATTTCCTTTAAGGTCCTCCTTTAAAACCTTCTCCACATGACCCCAAGAACCATTTTAGCTGACCTGGACCAGCTGATAGTGTGTCCATCACTCTCACACAGATCTACAACACTTTACCTTCTGTGTTTTGTCCAGGAACATAAGGCACTCAATTCAATGATATATTTCATTTCCTTCATCCAATTTTGCGGCTGATAAATAATGCCTATAACGATTGATAGTTTCTTTTTAGAGCATTAAGGACAACTTTTCTACTGTGACTACTGTTTTGCCCTCTCTACAATCAGAAGGCGGAAAGGTTAGTTCAGAATTTGGCTAATGAGAACTTAGTTGATCTGTTCAAGTTGACTGTTACGCCTTTTGGGCATGACCAATCAGAGCATGAAGTGTGAGGAGATTTGCTGTCCCTCTCCAGCCTTGGCTAGTGACATCAATACTCTGTGCCCAGCTCTCTCTTTCTGTGGCAATGGACAGAGGCACACATTCACCTCTAGATAAACCCCAAACTATTCATGCACACTGTATTCTTCCTTCAGTGTAGTACATTTGCTTAACATGTTCAGGTCAAGTTGTATCACCAGTTTAGTTGAATTTATAAAACCACAAGGAAGTCTACAATTCAAATTCAGGATAGGAGAATCAAGAAGGGAAACACTTCAACATTGGTATTTTATTTTCTGAGTTGAGAGCAATCTAATATACACATGGTTCCTCACCGTAAATTGATAATAGCACTTCCAAAGGCAACCAGCACTGCCTTTAGATGCCATGGAGAAAAGAGTTAAAGTTTTCTAGAGAGCTGGGAGATAACTGAAGGGACGATAAAGGATCAATTTCTGAAAAGATCCATCCTCTTCATCCTATAAACCATATGGCTACTAGCTTTCCTTAGCTTATGTGAAATGTGCTTTCCTGGGAGACTATGCACGTTAGTGTGTGCAGTATCGGCATACCACTGAGATGCTGCTCAGGTGGGATATACCAACCCTGTTTTGGGAGGTGATTGTCATCTGCAGGGAGATTTATGAAAGGACAAAGGTCTGCTTTCTTCTAATTTCACCTAAGAGACTCTGTCTATACAACAGACCAGCTATCAAAAAAACCTCTCTGAACTATAAACCTAGCTGAACTTCTTTTGATATTTGTGCTTTATTTTCCAGATAGAGCTCTGCCAAATAACAGCTGCATAGACAGTTAAGCTTGATCATTTACAGAACTGCAAAGGGTTTGATTGATCAGCTTAGATGTCAGCAATTTTGTAATATTCTTGGGGACCAAAGAAGCAGCAGGTTGGGAAATGCAAAGGGGAAAAAATATTGTGTATTCTGATTGTGTCCTTCACACAAAATTACAAGCACTTTCAACAACAAAGTAATTCACTTCATCCAATAAACTGCCTGCAAGTTAAGGACAATAAAACTGAAGAGCATCTTTAACTGACAATTTAAGTTCAAATCATTTTTGACTGGCAAGGTGTGGTATCATCCAGAAGAATTGATGCTATAGTAGTAGCTTCAAATTACAGGGTTACAGTCTGCCTACTCAACATGCAGCTCTTATCAGGGGAGGTAAGGGGAATGATACGAAAGAAATGGATAGCAATAAATACTTTCTGTAAGCTCCATAGTTAATTAAGGATAAGAGTTTGTATACATATTCATTCTTGAACAGAACTCAGAATAAAAATTAAAATGGAAGATCTTGGCTGACACTGAGTACTTACTGTGATTCTTCCAACATCATTTTCCTATTCAGCCCTCAGCATCTTTGGGGGGTTTTGTTTGTTTGTTTGTTTATTTGTTTGTTTTGTTTTTTTGAAGAAAGGCCTGGGGGGGGAAAATAAATAAATAAATAAATAAGGAAAAAAAAAGGCATCTCCCTGCCAGCAAAGGAAATTTGAAACAATGTGGTTTTCTGAAAATGGTGGTTTACTGAAATTACATGTTTGTGTTAAGCCAACCCATTCCACCCCCTACCCCAAAATAATTCAATGCAGGTTGTTGTGTCAGCAGTTGTCACTCTTTGTTAGCAAGTGTTAGGGCTGAGATAACTGCTAATGTCCTTTTCTCAGCTGATGGCTAGAAAGGGCATTAAAAGCAGAGACAAAAACTCAGTGTTTTGACAATAAAAAACCTCTCTCCTAGGTTTTCAGTTAACAGTAGAACTGGTAGCATATTTTGTAATGGGCTTCTCATCCCAGTAGGTCTGGTAAGGCATGTCAGTTTTGGGAACCTCAATACAGAAAGGACACTGAGGTGCTGGAGCAGGTCCAAAGAAGGACAACAGGGCTTGTGAAGGGCTTGGAGAATATGCCCTATGAAGATAGACTGAAGGAAATGGGGCTGTTTAGTCTGGGGAAAAGAAGGCTGAGGGGAGACGTTATTGCTCTCTTTCAATATCTGAAAGGTGCTTACAGAGGGGGCAGGGCTGGTCTCACTGGTGACAGGATAAGGGAAATAGCCTCAAGTTGTGCCAGGGTAAGTTTAGGTTGGATATCAGGAAGCACTTCTTTACAGAAAGGGTTGTTGAGCACTGGAATAGGCTGCCCAGGGAGGTGGTTGAGTCACCATCCCTGGATGTGTTTAAAAACTGTTTGGATGTGGTGCTCAGGGACATGATTTAGCAGCGGGTTGTTAGTTAGGGTAGTATGGTCAGGTTGTGGTTGGACTCGATGACCTTAAGGTCTTTTCCAACATGAGCAATTCTATGAATAGTTTAATATCTGTAACCTAGAAATCCACCCAATTGTAAGAGTTCATTAAATATTACAGTAAATTAACAACAACAGAAAAAAAAAATGGACCTGGAGGTATTGATTGTTGCTAAACGGACCTGGGGGCATTGATTGATGCTCAGCTGAACATGAGCCAACAGTGTGCCCAGGTGGCCAAGAAGGCCAAGGGCAGCCTGGCTTGCATCAGAAACAGTGTTACCAGCAGGAGCAGAGAGGTGATTGTCCCCCTGTACTCAGCTCTGGTGAGGCCACACCTCAAGTACTGTGTTCAGTTTTGGGCCCCTCACTGCAAGAAAGACATGGAGGCCCTGGAACGTGTTCAAAGAACGGCAACAAAGCTGGTGAGGGGTCTGGAGCACAGGCCATATGAGGGGAGGCTTAAGGAGCTGGGAATGTTCAGCCTAGAGAAGAGGAGGCTCAGGGGAGACCTTATTGCTCTCTATAACTTCCTGAAGGGAGGTTATAGTGAGCTGAGGGTCAGCTTCTTCTCATGTGTCATTAATGATAGGACTAGAGGGAATGGTTTCAAGCTGCAGCAGGGGAGATACAGACTGGACATTACGAAATATTTCTTCTCAGAAAGGGTGGTCAGGCACTGGAATGAACTGTCCACTGCCCAGGGAGGTGGTGGAGACACCGACCATGGGAGTGTTCAAGGAACGATTGGATGTTGTGTTGAGGGACATGGTTTAGTGGGAGCTATTGGTGATAGGTGAACGGTTGGACTGGATGATCTTGTAGGCCTTTCCCAACCTTGGTGATTCTATGATTCTATGAAAAACAAATTACAATGAAAAATCTCAAGTAGTTTAAGTGGCCCACTAGAATAAACAACTAAAAAGTTAGAAACATTTGAATCCCTGAATAAGGATAGATGGGTGAAAAATTAGACCTAAGCGGAAGTCAGTCCCCAGTTAGTCCACCTAGAAATTACTTCTGAACATTTTCAAGAGATTTGTGGACAAAACTCATAGAATATACAGCCCCTAGAATTACTGCTTCGCATCACAAAACTGTCCTTTAGAGATAATCTTTACACACTGGGACACTCATATCCGCACAAATAAACTCAGCTCTCCCCAGTGGATCAGCAGGAATGCCAGACTGATACAAACAGGAATCCATTTTGTCTTGCAACACAAGAGCACTGATATTGGTTTCTCTCCAATTACCATCAGAATGATTGCATTGCTTCTCCAAATGATATGTCTGTTTTGTTAGAGAGAAGAAAAATTGCACAGTGGCTGTCACAAGATTCAATATTAGAACTGTTTGTCACTTCTATTTAACTGAATCTTTTTAAAAGGGACCCACGTAGATGCTGTTTAGTTAGCTTAATGCTTTCATACTGCCTCAAGAGTTTTGTCTTTTAATCCTTCATCTTTTGTGCACTCTCCAATTATGCACTTACTATTTTAGAATATATATTTCTTTTCTTTAGTATTCAGTTTCTTGTGCCTGTGCAAGATATTGTGGCTGTAGGACTATCCGCTAGAAATCCCTAATCACATTTAACAGTTTAATGCTGCACAGTAACAAGGTTGTGTTAAAGCAATTGACCCTTTGGATCAGCTGATTCCATGGAAGTTAGAACAGCACTTTTCCACAAAACAACTCCTTCCCCCTCCCATATCTCACCTAAGTATAGCCACCTCACATGTAGTCATCTACTCTGGATAGTCAAGTCCCTTGCACAGTGTATAGCAAGAAACAGGCACAATTTATCATAAAATATTTATCTCAGGATAGGGTCAATTGCCCTGTGCGCTGCTTGCGTCTCTCCATTGATGTTACAGGAAGCTTAAAAGAATCCGCTTAGAGAAGACATCTAACTTTTAGATGGATAATGTTAATGAGGATGACTCCTTCCTAGATGTCAACATACAATTGCTGCAATGCTGGCTGTCGTATTAGAAATGAAACCTTCATATCTGTTGTCATAGATGACTCTGACTGTAAAGTGCAGATTGAAAGATACAGTAGATTGGACTGAGCTTCTTTTGTACTGTGGATGTGCTGGAAAGATATTGTGATTGCTTTATCTATAAAAGTTATGTTAGAGATGCACTTACGCGCTGTTAACAGGCACTTGCACTCAGAATATTCCCTAAAAATACATCTCTTAAGTATTCAGCATCTTCTTCCCTATGTTCCAGAACTAGGTATTTTTTTGCATTAATGTTTGAACCACGATATTTTAATGTTTTATCCCTGATATTTCTTCTCATAAACAGACTACCTGCCAAATACTTCCCGGCTTGTTGTGTTAGTGTTATACATGTCTGGCTTCCAATCACAGTTTCACTTTCTCTCTGAAAACATCCTTGGTCTTTGGGGTGACACCAGCCTTGTGGCAGGCTAACCTAGTCAGAAGAAAGGTCAACTAACTGTCAGAACAATGCATGAAGAAAGCAAACCCATCGCATGGCTGAGAGCTGTGAAGCTGCCAGGAGATTGTGGGGCCCATGCAAAGAAAATCCATTTGCCACACCACGCTGTGCCCAGGTCTCGGGAATTTAAAACTTCAGAATTCCAGACACTCTCCTCACTTTAAAATAGCAAATGGGAATCAATTTAACTGCCAGCAGGAGAAAGCAGCCAGTATGTGAGACAAATGGGGATTTGGTTTGGGGCCTGGGGGTGGGAGGCAGTTTCCTCAGACAACTTCAGAAGACAACTGCGTAAATAATGCCAAGCTTCTTTCCCTACCATATTTTTAGGCTTCCCAAGATGTCATCAAGACGAGTCTGACAACAAGCACAAGGCTGGGTCTGCATAGTCTGCCAGGGAGTGAAAAACTGAGAGACCTAACACTTGAAAACATCTGAAGAGGACAGCCCTGACATGGGTAAGTGATCTAATAGGTCTATCCCACAGTCAGCTCTGCACTGCAGTTGAGGCTCCACAAACCAGGTTCTGGTTGCTGTAAATCCCTCTGGTTCCAGAGAGACCTTCACAACAGCCAAGCCCTGGCAGTACAGCAGGGATAAAGAAACTGTCAGAACGCCCATTCTGATGGCCAACACTTCATCCTCAGACACAATATAGTTGTAAGTTATACAGGAACTTCATAGTGTTTAATAGTAATGTGCACAAGGTAAAAACTTTAAGTCATTAGGAGTGTAATTTATTAGTTAAGTTATGCCAATGCCTATCAATCAGACTTTAAGGTTGGTTCCAGAGAGGTTTTTGATCTTTCTCATATTGCTTTGCTTTTCTTCTTCCACGGCAGCATTAGCAGGCGACAGCTACATTATATATCTACTCAGAGCTCTGGTGAGAGACCATTATGTTCACAGATCATTACTGACATCCTGACATTTGTCATCTCCTTTCATAGCAGTTAAATCTTGCTTTATCTGTAAATGTCAGCACGTCATTTATTCATGAAAAGGGGTCACATTCCCAAAATAGTACACTCAGCTTTTAAAAGGGAAGTTGGTTTTATTCACTGTGGTAATCCTTGGACAAACTTCACTGCTGCTAAGTACTTACTTTTTTCCCTGTGTAGTTGTTTACATCTCCACATACAGATTTCAGGTTTGCTTTTCTGAAAATAAAATACTAACAGGAAGGACAGTGATCTGGACGAGAAAAATAGATGTTTATTCTTTCAGCTTCCCATGTTTAATCCACATGGATTTATCAGCAAGGAATTTACTGTTGCAAAGTATAATTTTAATTTGATATCATACTGGCTGAAAACCCACTGGTTGACTATTTTTACTCAGGCTTTGGCATGTAGCTCTCAGCTGGACTGTATTTCAACCTCACAGAAATGTAGTTTAAATAATCCTTGATAATAATAATTTCTCTTTTTCCTCTTCAAAGGTCTTGAAAGTTTAATTAATAAAAGCCTAGGCCCACCTTGTGAGATACATAGATACTATTATCTGAAAAGTAGGGAAAAGAAATAGAAGCTGAGGCAAGCAGGACATATGAAGGACTCTTACTATTTTCTTGGAAGAAAAAATCCATCCCATGTTCAGAGTTGAATTTAGGAGGGCAGAGGCTCCTTCATGCACTGTTTATGTACCAACATACACCCTTCCAGCAACGTGACTTCCTTTATCAGCTAAGTTCAGACACAAATATTTTAGAGGATATCTGAAGGTTGTTGTGTTTTCTTAGTGTTTCTGAATTTTTCTTTCATGTTTCTGTCCATCTTAACAGCCAGGCATGTTGTCTGGAGCTCCACCTTACTCACGGTAGCACTATTTCTAGGAAAAAAAAAAAAAAAAAGGGGACTTTAGTCACATTTTAAGGCCAGATTCTACAGTACCATGAATTATCTCAACAGTTGGGATCCAGATCCTTGGATCAGAGAAGCACCAAGGCATATATATGCACATAGATAAATACACATACACATCTGCTCTTATACATGTATATTTATATATGCATATATATATAGCTTATCTAGTGATCTGCCATCTTGAGTTTTTCTATACTGATAAAAAAAAAAAGTAGCAGTTCCTTTATCTACAGTAATTTCCAAATCATTTTACAAGCCGTATGAAGTATACGCGGCAATTACTTTTCACACCACTCACAGCAGCTGCTTTATGAGCTCAGCGATGCTACACAATAGCTGAAGGTAGAAAACAATAAAAACTGAGGCCTGAGTTTACCAGGGGGCTAAAAGGGCTGCAGCTTCTCCATTAACGTTGCCCCCTGAAGCATATAATCAACAGCTGGATCCATTTCTGAAACTGTCACTTCTCTTTGAAAACAAAGACAGTAACATAAGGAAACTGAAGGGTACTGCAGAATCACAGAACAATCCAGGATGGGAGGGACCTGTGGAGGTCATCCATTCCAACAAACCACAGCAGATCAGGGCTTTGTCCAGCTGTGCTCTGTGTTTCCCTAGAGCTCATCAACAACCTCTTTTCCAGTTTGCAGCCCCCTCAGTGAAGAAATATTCCTCGTGTCTAAACTGAAAATCCTGTGCTCCAGCTTTTGACTTTTGTTTCTCATCATATCACTGCGCACCTCTGAGGATAACCCAAAGCCTTCTCTGCAGGCTGAATAGGCCTCTCATCCCCTTCACACACCTTGTGGGCCAAAAATCTGGCCAGTGTGGTGTCTTCTGCAGAACTCAAACCCATCTGCTAATACCTTTCAAGTACTGGAGTAATCCAAAGTGCACGTGTGGATGCAGTCTGAGATGCAGTCTCACGTGCGACAAATCAATGGGGAAAATTGTTTCCCGTAACCTTTCCCTGAACAACTGAGGTGAATGCCTGCTCCTCCAGGTGTCACTGGTGCATTTCCTCCAAGTGCTTCAGGTTGCCATAGTTTCTGCTTTGAGTTTTCAGTGTCTCTTTTTCCGCCAATTTTCCTGCCACTTTTTTTTTTTCCCCCAGCATGTCTTTACAACTTCCAGTTATGTGATTTTTGAGACCAGCTGGAACATAAAACCTCAGAGCTGGAGAATAAATAAAATGGTTGCTTTCAAAAGTTAGCAGACTAAATTCTCTTTTCTCTGCTAGCTATCTGTTGAAGTCAGGGTCATTACATCTACTTAAACCAGCTGAGAATTTGATCAAGTATTTGACCACAGCTTCAGATCACACCAGGTGAGGGACCAGGGTTCCTGGGGAAATCTGTAGTATTCCAATTATGCTGAGTATTAAATTTAGACACACACTTACTTTTTAACAGCATTGACCAAATTGCATTTTCCAAACAGGAACAATCTCTCCTCCCTGCTGAAGCCTGGCTCCTCACATTAGTCTCCACAGTATTTTTTGCCAAACAACAGGCAAAGAAGGTCACAGAATAAACCTTTATTTGTAACCATTGTATTTGAAAGACTTTGGTACAAAAATAGAATGACATTGCATATTTTTATAGGCTTTATGAAGAATACAGTAGGTCCATAAAACCTCCTTTCAGCCTTCCTGGATGATATAAGGAGCCACTTCTTAATGCTTAGCTGGGCTTCAGGGTAAACTTTTTCCTTTCAGCATCTCCTCTGAGTACATTGGGCATGAAAACAGATTTACCCTCCAGAAGCACATACAGCTATTTCCTCTTGAGATTAAGCATAAAACACTGCTAACAATAAGGCAGAGTAAGTAGCGATAATCAAAGGAGAGGGGTTAGGGCTCTGAAAGCTTATACTGCTATTGGTGCACTTTGTCATGTGAAAATCATAATGGATGTAATTCTGGTTTCATGCATGCCAATGGGAGATTTGTCACAGGTTTGAGTGATGTTATGAACTCGTACCATTTCTCAGGCTGACAGCAGATTTTCTATATACTATTCCGTATTCTTGGTGTGAACTTAAAGATCTTACAATTAATTTCATTTTTGTTTACAAGATGTATTTTTTCCTCTCTTTTTTACTGTCCTCTGCTACATTTTGGTAGATTTCCTAAATATACTGCAAGGTCATTATGTGCAGGAAATATTTTTGTTTGAAGCATATTACTAACATTTCTTTGTGTGCATGCATACACACATGCATAAACACTCACGTGTGTGTAAGAATCTTTTATCAAACATTAAAATTATATTGTGGGTATTAAAAAGAATTCTGTTTTCTCTACTCACCATGAAGCCTATTTTCTCCTCATAACTACAGCAAACTCTATTGACCTCTTGAGACTCGCACTTACATTGCATATTGCCTGTTAAAACAATTGGAAAAGCAACTACCCACTTAAGCAGACGCTGCACTGATTTGTCTGAGATTTTGTTTCTAAATCCTTAAATGAATTTTGAGATCAAATGCTGACAAGCCAAGTAATATGTTTCTTACTGCTAGATTAAACTAGTAAAAATTATATCCCCTCCTCTTTCTCTAAATAGTCCTTTTTGTTAAAAAAAAAAAAAAAAAAAAAAAAAAAAAGCTTTTCTTTTCCCTCAGCACCTTTAATCTCTTACTTTTGAAAATATCCTTCTGTATGTACTCAGACAAACAAAAATCATTTGCTTCTAATCTACATCTGCCTTCCTGGTGATACTCCTACCTTATCACCTGTTTGTATTACCAGTTTCACTACCCACTGATCAACTGTTTGACTAAGCACCTTTCCAGTTTATGGTCTGAAAATGTTTGTTTAAATCAAACGCTGACCAGTGACAGGGCCGCTTGTTGAATAGTAGTGCCTATCATGTACGAAAATTGAATCACAATAAGGGACAATGAAGCAGGGATAATCTACTTTTCTACTGACATCTGGTTTATAGCTGTGGCTCACATTTCACGCAGAGACATCACTCACAATGAAACTGAGTGAGTGGTAAGTGACAAATGGAGGAAAGACTACTTTCTGAATTCAAGAATTGGTAGACTTTTTTATGCCGTGGTTCACAAAGATGCATGCACATGCTGCTGGCTCTCTGAACAACACTGATTACACACTGGAGTGGTCAAGGGCACCATGTAGGAAATGTGGGGAATATGTCACAAGACGTAATTAATGATGGATGGCCTCCTGCCACATGGCAGGCCTTCAACAGAGGGTCTACATGGTGAGGATCAGCACCATCTCAGCTTAAAGTGAGGTATCCATAAACAAATAAGAACATTGCAGCATCAAACAGAACCTCCGGATATCTTTGTGGACACTAAAGAGGAGGTGAGTTTCCAGATATGGTTCACACCTTGGAGAGTTATCAAGCACAAATGTGCTAGAACCAACCCACATGGACTGCCCACGAGGAAAGCATCTCAGGGCTGCCTCTCAGCATTTCTGCAAGACTTGAACACAGAAACTGAGAGTGCTTGTGAGCACAGGCCTGTAGCTCTTTGTCAGCCATTAAAGGATTTGCCCTTCAATTATAAAAGCTTGGGAGACTGAGTTACACCTAGGCTTTAGAAGAGCAGGCAGACAGCTCCTTTGCTCCAAGAATACCCGGATATCTGGCAAGGAATCTGCCTCTAAGAGCTAAGTGATGTCCACGAAACCAAAAGGTTTAAGGTTTCAAAAAGCCAAGACTTATATTGCCATGTCTAGGACTTGTAGGAGGAGGAAAAGTCTATGATCTGTTCATCATCAAAAGCTATGTTTTGTTTATTTGTTTGTTTTTAATTTTGGATCTGATTAGTTAAAAAAAAAAAAAAAGTCTTTCTGTAACTTCTGTAACTTGAGGTTGAGTTTAAACTAGCCTAAATTGCTTGTTCCAGTACTTGAGGTTTGATGCCCCATCCCTGGAGGCATTCAAGACCAGGCTGGATGTGGCTCTGGGCAGCCTGGTCTGGTGGTTGGTGACCCTGCACATAGCAGGGGGGTTGAAACTCGATGATCATTGTGGTCCTTTTCAACCCAGGCCATTCTGTGACTCTATGATCTGTCTTCTCCCTAGGCCATCCAGTTGTCAGTCATTGTGTAAATCGATGAATTCAGTGTACCTTTATTGCCAAGTCCTCACATCACTGCAAATCAGTTGTAGTAAAACTCAATAAAATCAGGTACATTCACTTAACAACCTAGGCTCTACAGTGAACCCAGCTGCACGAATGACTAGTTTCACTAGAATCGCTCTGGAGAGTGATCTGCTAAGCTCCAAGCAGAGCACATATGCGGTTAAAGTTTGATTCTGTAGGGAAGCACTTTCCCCAAAATTTGCAGTAACTGGGACAAATCAGAGGACAAGCAAATCTGAGAGGCTTTCCTGAATTATTCTCCAGAACTTTTACTTCTATATTTTGCTCAAGTGACACACTTGTTTCGTGTTTGCTGATTCTCTAACTGTAACGTAGATAGGAATCATTTTGATTCTCCATTGCTGACAGTGGAACACAGAGGGACAGTGCTATTGCTCTTCAGAGGACATGAATTTCCAAAATGCTTCAGAAACCATCCAATTTTCCCCGGAGGAAATATGTTCCAAACACATGCCACATTGAGTGAAACTCAGTTTCTTTTCTCCCTCTTTGCAAAGAATAGAGTAGCATTGAAGAGACGCACTCCTACTCACAGAGAAAAAAAATCTTATCTTTGTATTAGGGAACCATGTGGAGCAAAGCCAGACTTTATATAAATGTAACACTTGTGGATCGCTCTCCCAGCTGCAGAGACTGTGCATATGCTGAGGACTTTTGGCAAGACATGTAAAGAGCTAAAAGCACGAACAGCAAGCCTGTATGGTACTGTATTAGAAGTTTCTGCCAGTGCAATACAGTCAAGTAAAGAGAAGGCATCCAAAAATACATTTTATCTATTAAAAAGAGTTATGTGGGTAGGATCCCATGGGTAAGTTTTATTCCACCTTCTGAGACGTGCATTATGGTCTTTATGCTAAATTTTGAATAAAAGGAGTCTGATGTGGGATTAAAGATTTGAATACTCCTAAGAATAGCAGAAGGGTGATGGGAGCAGCCATAAAGGTGACAAAGGGATTACTGGCTAATTTGCTTCACCACTCCTTTTACCACCCTATTTCTTATACATCCCCCACCTACGCTCCTTGTTGGAGTTGGCTGTCATTATCCACAGTGCTTTACAAATGTGGCAGAATAAGAAAAGAACAGAACAAGTCTGCAACTATACTGTAATGTATTTCAAAATACTCTAACACAGGTAACTTCATGCCATAACTTACCGAATCCTAAGTAAATCCCCTTTCTGATCCTCTGAGGATTATTGAAAATCCAAATAAACCATCTGGCTATTACACATTCATTTGCTCGGGAAGTATTTTGGATGCCCTCCCATTAATATGTCATTTGAACGAATATTTAGTTCAGGGGGAGATGAAGCATCACCACACAGGTCATGCCTAAATCAACAGAACAGCTTGTCTCTCTCATAGCCAATCTACATATAATTGATTTTCAGCATCCACATTCAGGGAAGGAAACAGTTTCTTTGAGAGATTCAAGTGCCACATTTCACAGCTCCCTACACACAGCTTTGGGTAAGGTCCATCTTCCACCGCTAAAGCATCAGTGAAAAAAATTTATATTGTAGCATTTCCAGATGATGTTCTACCTATTGCAGCTGGGGAAAAAAAAAGACATAAAACAAAGTTGGAAAAGTAAGTTTATTAAAAACTGCATCCCAGCTCCTCTTTTACACTGGCTGTCATTCATACAGCATAATGCTCAGTGTTAGTGAAAGGTGTTAAGCAGACTCAGTTTACTCTCCTTCCTCTGCACATTCTTGGTTTTGGGAATAAAGAAATTCCCATGTTCATTTAACGTACGAGCAGACTTTTAACTTCATCAACAGTTTGAGGCAATTTCCATAATAGCAAATTGCCATATGATACGAGAGTAGGCCACAGCCCTAGTGCTGAATTCCACAGCATCGGTGTGTAATTTGGAATCCAGTCTGGTTGTAAATCTTAGCACGTAGCTACTTCATTGCTAATGAGGAGTTGCACCACCTTGGTACAAACATCCACAAAGCTGTGCACTGTCTGAAACAGACTGAGTAGAAATTTGTGGGTTTTTTTTGTTGCCATTTTCCAAACTCACCCAAAGATAAAAAGGCATATTACAGGTCCTTGTGAAACGGTCCTTCAGAGAGAGGAAGACTGCATACCCATGATTCTACATCATACTTAGGGAGAACGGGCTCCTATGTAATGGGAATTGTCAGGAGGAATCACCAGAATATTTTTCCCTTGCCTTTCTGCTAAACTCACACTTGAATCTGATCCAACTGCTAATGCTGGCAATGGAAATCCTTCCCGTTCTTTCCGCAACAACAGGGCTATGCAACAAGCGCTTTTCCTCCAAAGACCAAATGTTCTAGAACAATTTTGTAGCTGTTAATTTGTATTCTTATTATATTCACTCTGGCACAGGAACTGCATGACTGAGTCTGGGGGTAACAGAAGAGACAGGCACACATGTCAGAATTCTTGAGCCATAGGAGATGAAAATGGCAGAAATGTAATCTTAGCTACAAATTAGAAAGCCAGAAAAAAACTAAAAATGTACATCTGTACTTATCCTGTTATTCAACATTTTGATAAAGCAGTGACAGTCAGTGCAGAGTGGGTATTTTTAATTCTTGGGAGATAATTATTATTTTACCTGAAGAATCCATGAGTCATCTGGAAGGAGGATTGACAGAAGGAAGCAAGCTTTACACCTTAGAATGCATTCCTATCAGTGAATATATAATTTGTGTTTCAAGCCCACAGAGATTAAAAATACAAGTAGAACTACAGAAACACCAAAACTAACTGCTATGAAATGTATCATGTATCATTAATGGAATAGAAAGAGGAACACTGAAATATATTTCTCACTTTAATATTCGTTCTTCTTGCCTTTACTTCCTTCCTTCTTCCAGACACACTCACCACTGTGGTTCATACTGCAGTCCTTACCTATCTCCCAACCTTAATACTTTAAATAAAAATAAAATAAAATTATACTCTGCAATAAGATGAATTCTGCACTTAAGATTTAATTAATCTTTTGAATAGCATTTGAGTTGAGGGGAAAATAGCAAAAATATTTTTCAGCGTTTTTACCTCCAGAAATGTATAGCCATTATGGCAGAAACCTAATACTGAGGAAACAGTTATCTAGGGGTTATCTCCAAACAAATTTAATCCTGGGGCCTAAAGTCACCATCTCTAGGTCAACGGGCCAAGTCCATTTTCACAGCATTCAGCAAGGCTAAATGCCAGATGCAGCACTTGAGTCACAGCACCCCAGTGCAGCTATAAAGGCTTGGGGAAGAGTGGCTGGAAAACTGCCCAGTAGAAAAGGGCCTGGGGATGTTGGTTAACAGCCAACTGAACATGAGCCAGCAGTGTGCCCAGGTGGCCAAGAAGGAGAATGATATCCTGGCCCACATCAGAAATAGCACAGCCAAAAGGACTAGGGAAGGGGACTGACCCTTGAATGTGGCATTGATGAGACCACACCTTGAGCACTGTGTGCAGGTTGGGGTCCCTAAGTACAAGAAGGGTATTACGTTGCTCAAGCATGTGTAGAGAAGAGCACTAAAGCTGGTGAAGGGATGAGAAAACAAGACTTAGAAAGGGCAGCAAAAGGGACTGGGTCTCTTTAGTCAATGAGGTCTCCTCATTGCTCTCTACAGCTACCTGAAAGAAGGCGCTGGACTCTTTTCTCAGGTGACGTGTGATAAGAGATATGGAAACAGATTCAAATTGTACCAGGGGAGGTTTAGATTGGATATCAGAAATAACTTTCAGAGAAGGTGATCACACATTGGAACAGGCTGGTCAGGAATGTGAGTCCTCATCTCCGGAGGGATTTAAGAGAAACATGGACATGGCACTGAGGAAATTAGTTTGCCAGGTAGGTCAGGTTGATGGTTGGACTTGATCCTGAAGGTCTTTCCCAACCTACATGATTGAATAATTCTGTGATCTCACAATTTTCATTTCACTTAAGAATCTACTAGAACCTGAATTTGCAGACATCTTCTCCAGACAAACGAAGAAGGAATGTTTAATATCATGGGACACCAAAGAGGGCTGACTTACACCAAGACACGTAGCTGCATATTGTAACATTTGGGTTTACATCTGAGTCCAGGATTAAGTATCCCAGACAGGTGCTGAGCATTTAAAAAAACTGTGGATTTACCAGCCTGCTCAGTCCTCTAATGTGATTTCTGAAGTCATTAAAACAGTATATAATTTCTTTAAATAAAAGCAGAAGACGTAATACAATAAGACTGTAACTGAAACACAACTCCAACGCTGACACAGTCAAGTTAAAAAAAAAAATGTAGGACTGAGATAAACATAGATTAAAATGTCTCTCTCTCTCCTTTGCCTCCTTCCCTCCACTCCACATTCCTAAGCACAAAGACTTTTTCTTTAGTCTGAATGTTCGTGCTATTTTTCACTAGATTTATTTCTCATTTTTTTCCTTTAGAAAGTAAAAATCACCAGACTCAGTGGCACTGCTACCTTAATATTAAAATAATTCAATATATATCATGATGCACAGTAAAAACAAACAAACAAACAAACAAAACCAGCAGTTGGCAACTTTGCAGAGAAGGAACTTAAAATACAGATTTTTTTCCTCCTGTCTTTTCAAGATACTCATGCATTTCTGTCGGTCTAACTCTGGCTCTTTTTACCCTTCTTAAAAGTCTCTCTAAGCTCCTGGCTGACCCTGCTATGTCAAGAGCACACACTGTACTGCACACTTTGTTGTTTCTTTCTCTTCCCCGCATCAAGGAAATAGTTGTTCTTCTTTGATCCTTTTCTTAGCTGCATGACTTCTAGTTCCATCTGTCCTGTCTCCCATTTATAAAATAAAGCATTTTTCTGGTTCCTGCCAAATAACCTTATTTTGCTACTTCCTTCTTTATGCAGAATGCCCAAGCACATGTCTTTCATAACAACTGGATATGTTTTTGTTGTTTCGGTTGTAACTGAATGCATAGCTTGAGACCAAAGGGTGAAATCTTATGTTGCTAAGGGCAATTTATCTACGTGAGTCCCATTAATATCAAAGCAAGCTAGGTGGCTATATCCCAATACAGCTCACAAAAAACATGTAACTGACTCTCCATTCCTCAAAATAATACAGTGGATAGATTATTAATTCATAGTCCAATTTACAGAGCTTGAAACACACAGTTGTTTAATATTAGAAGTTCCTATATGTGGTTTTAAAATTATAATGGCTGAAGATTAATTAAAAATTCAACAGTACTTCAAAAGCAAATATTCCTAGAAAGTTTTATCATTCCTTTACACTTGGAAGTAAGAATGTCAGTATTTGTACTGATCGGGTTGTTTGTCTGCATATTGACAAATTTTTCTTGCCGTGGTAGGAATTGTCACTCTGAAGAATAACAAGGACAAAAATATCCAGGAACTTTTTTGTTGATCCACAGTGGCCAATGAGGTAAGCCTCAAGGAACGGAAAATGCGCCCTGCAGTCCTAAGGCGACTGTTTTGTGCTGCCATTAATTATTGATTTGTCTATTTGCCATTTATGCGTTGCTCTACCTTTAATGCTTACCTTTATTTGTATCTCTTTATCACCCCAGCTTTTCATTAACTTACATAGGTTTTCCTCCTCTATTTTGCATTCCAAGAGCTGCATCCCCATGCTAGATCATTAAGCTGTATGATCTGTTCTTAATCCAATTGTTACATGGAGACAGAATACCAGCAAGAGTGCAGTGACATCTAGGGGATGCAACAAGTTGAAAAATGGCCTTTCAGTCATACTGTGAAGCACAAGGAGGCCAAAACCACTGCAACTGGAACGGAGAAGCCACAGAGAAGAACAGAATCAATAAGTGACTCATGAGGATCCATATGATTCAGGAGTCTGTTTTAATAAGCAAGTGGCAAGTTTTCAAGTAACATGAGAAGCTACAGAATATATTCTGGTATATGCAAATACTTCATAAGTACATCCTATTAAATAATGATGAAGAATATGCTACATGGTCTCTGCATTTGGCTGAACCAAGTAGCTTTTCCCATTCTTGTGTGGCATATGGTTTCTGATGATTGGACTATCACCTGAACTCTTCATAGCATATTTTCTGTTTTAATTTCCTGCGATGCTAAGCAAAACCACTGAGTTACTCATCACAAGAGATGACCGATTCTCCATCTGCAATGCATATGTATGGGGATATCTGCGAAAGAAAGAGCTTTTTCACAGCTTCCTGAGCAAGCTAAGAAGCAGCTGAACAACTGGAGACATACACTAACAGAAGGCATGGGCAGCAGCCAGGACAGCATCTCCAGGCACTCCATATGTGGACTCTCTGTTGCCTACAGCAAATAAACTTCTGAAGCCAGCAGTGGTAGGAAAGCTGACAGAACGAATTAAAAAGCGGCAGCAGGGAGCCGAGCACTGCTGCAACACAGGTACCAGGGAACTCCCCAAACTCCAAGCAGGACAGGCAGAAAGGTTGCCAGTGGCAGAGAAAAGCAGCAGAGGACAGGGATGTGTACACAAAAGCTACTTTCAAGGTCAAACAAAGCAGGAGGGCAGCTGTAATTGCCGCAGCTGCCATTTCTAGGAAACCACAAAGGAATGGCATCCTTGGAGAGATGGTGGAAAAATGAATTCCTGCATGGATGTAGATCTGGAACAGAGGGTGGCCATGAGTGTGTGGGGCTGATTTACTGCAAACACTTGGGAGCTGACAAAGAACTGCCAGAAAACACATGAAAGATGAAATCTCCAGAGACTGAATGACAAGCGGAAATGAGACAAAATGCAAGCATGCTAAATTTGCCCAGAAACTCCTTGAAACTCTAGTTAGGTGACATCACTCATATTCAAACAAGGGAATACAAATGTTCTAAGCATGCTCCAGATTTGTACAAATATTAAAAACAGGTGGAAGAAGTGCTAACACACAGCAGTCATGAATTGTTATAAAAAATTCCAGCAGTGTAGAACCAGCAAAACACTTTTTTGTGCACCAGGTATTATAGAATCACAGAATCATAGAATGGCCTGGGTTGAAAAGGACCACAAGGATCATCTGGTTTCAACCCCCCTGCTATGTGCAGGGTTGCCAACCACCAGACCAGGCTGCCCAGAGCCGCATCCAGCCTGGATATGGCTTCCTGTGTGTAGCTTTCCTATACGTCATTCTTAACACCACTGCCTATTTTCTCATGTTTTATTATTTACCCTGTGAAGTGCAAATTTCTTCTTCTGTTCTGAAAGTCTTGTCACACGTATACAGACACTGTAAGATAAAGTGATAGCTTTCTACACAGTTCTATTATAAAAGCTTGAACATCAGCCCAAATTACCTGTCATCAGCTGTTCAAGTCTTCTTTCCATTACTGACAAAACAAATGAACAGCTGCTTGCTCCACAAAACTGTGTACTGAAAAAAAGGCACACTAATAAAAATGGTTGTAAACAGCAAGCAATATATAGATATATGTGAGTTCCAGGCATAATACCAAGTGGGTTAAGGCTGCCTGCATTCCCAGCTAGATAAACAGCAGAAGAGGCCTCTACAAGATGCTGTGTTGTAAAATGCTCTCATTTATAAAAGCACTTCAGAGGCAGCTGCTTTATAAAGATGTAAAGAAACAACTTAAGTCTTTGTGGATATAAGCCTCTTGTAGATTTTTTTTTTAAGTACTGGAAAAAAAGATACAAGTACACAGGTATCATGGAAATCACGCAATCGTTAGTATCAGAACGTGAGTTCCTGCTTATTTAGGACTTATAGGCTATTTAGGACTTAGGCTTATTTGGGAATGTTCAGCCTGGAGAAGAGGAGGCTCAGGGAAGACCTTATTGCTCTCTATAACTTCCTGAAGGGAGGTTGTGGTGAGCTGGGGGTCGGCCTCTTCTCTCGTGTCATTAGTGATAGGACTAGAGGCAATGGTTTCAAGCTGCGGCAGGGGAGATTCAGGCTGGACATTAGGAAATATTACTTCTCAGAAAGGGCAGTCAGGCACCGGAATGGGCTGCCCAGGGAGGTGGTGGAGACACCGACCCTGGGGGTGTTCAAGGAACGATTGGATGTTGTGTTGAGGGACATGGTTTAGTGGGAGCTATTGGTGATAGGTGAACGGTTGGACTGGATGATCTTGTAGGTCTTTTCCAACCTTGGTGATTCTATGATTCTATGATTCTATGACCGTTTACATATTTTTCAAAGTTGATTAAATTTTGAAAAGATATTCTGGCATAGTTTTCTCTCTTTTCTGTGCGCAGTGGCATGAAGGAAAAGGAACACGTGCTTCTCAATTAATTTCCAGGCAAGAAAATGAGTTGGTTAAAAATCTTACAGTACCTGCAATTCTCCTTCCAAGTTTTTATGGTTTTGGTTTTCTTGGATTTATTTATTTGTTTGTTTGTTTGTTTGTGTGTGTGAAAGAAATAGAGGGAAGAGAGAAAAAATGAAGACAAAGCAGCAGGCAAATCCATACATATAAATATATTCTATAAATACATTATATACACAAATGACAATATGCATTTATAAATATATTATTAAATGTAATTTTTCCAAAACTTAAAGAAAAGTAAATTGGTAATAAAGCACAACATACATTTTAGATCCAGAAACGAAATCAAAATTATTTTAACCCAACGTATAGCAGTGGGAGAGGAAATTCTGTATGGTTATTCTCCCTCCTTTACCCTCTTTATCATCTTTCCCATTTTTCACCTTCCTTGTTGGCCTTAGTTAACAACTTCTCACAGGCCTCTTTGGGACTTGCAGCAGCACTGATAAAGGTACAATGCTTCTTTTCTATCATAAAAAAAAAAAAACCACGACTTTGAAATTCAGCAATTTCAAAGGCAGAACGAGTAACTGTAACTTTTCAATACATTGCTTGGTGCATCTCAGGCCAAAGAAACTCCCTGGGAATTTAACCAAGCTCAGCTCTTTGCTTTGCATGGTAGCATAGTGTCTAGATACCCACATAAGGCAATGAGAAGACTTTTACAGTCACCAGCTGGAATATTCTCACAGCTACCTACACTGTAAATAATGTGCACTTTTAATTTCTGCACTGATTTGTGCTACTTTATGCTTTCAGCTGTATGATGTTATCCTTTTTTTTTCTTTTTTTTTTTTCTTTTCTTTTCTTTTTCTTCTTTTTTTTTTTTCTTTTTTTTTTTTTTTTTTTTTTCTGGCAGATTAAAGAGGCTCCAACTACCAAATACTTTTTCTTCAGATGTAACCATAGGTTGCAACCTCTTCACCTTTCTGGACAAACAAAATTGATTGCTCTTCTTTAGTTCCACGCTAGAAAGCACCTTTTCCAAACCCTGAAATGCTTCTATAGATCTTTCCAAACTCTTTCTGAGTTGTCAATATTCTTTTTGTACCACATTGGGTTGCTTTCATCTAATTTCAGTTTCACTGAGTTTCCATACAGATGATGAAGGAAAATTCAGCACCTTCTGGTGTTGTTTCACCTAATCCTACGACAGCCATTTCAGATAAGTCAGTTGAAGCACGTCAGCAGGTGCCTATTTTCCCTGTTGACTCTAAAAAGAATGTAGTTCTGTCACAGACGTCTTAATTTTGGGGTACCTCCCGTGAGGCACATGAATCCCACTCAGTGTGGGCACCAGGGGATAATGTAGCTGTCTAAATCTAACTGTTTGTTGTTGAGACACCTCTGGCATAACATGTGCCAGCTGCCTGCTCCAGACAGTCACTGAGTGGCTGTGGATGCTGGATCACACCTGCCAGCCACACGTTGTCTATAAAACTGTACAACATCTCAATAGGTTCCACTGGGATAGTTACTCTATGAAATTGTTTTATGATCTCAACAAGACACAGAATCATTGGGAAAAAGCCAAAACAACAACAACAAAAAAAAACGCCCTTACTTTCCACAATGTCACATTGACAGAAATCCAGCATACCTTAAATCACGCATGTCCAATCTTTTGGCTTGCCTGGGCTGCACTGAGTGAAGAGGAATTGTCTAGGGCCCCATGTGAAATATATAATAAAATTATGTAATTTATGTATAGAAGAAACAAAACTTCTTTTAATATTTTTTAGTAAAATACGTATAAAAAGGAGAGAGAGAGAGCAACAAAAAAAACTAAACTAATGAGATATTTGACCTTCTTTCTGTGAAACTAATGCATCTCTTTGGTTCGATGGCAGTGGATGTGATTCTTACTGAGGTCTCAAGGTGTTCCTCAGAGATTTCTGATGAAATTTTACTCTTCCTGCACTTGATCCTTGAAAACAGTGTTCACAACTGTGTTTGCTGCCAAAAAGTGATGACATGACCAAGGCTGATTGCGAAGCAAGGAAGATCTTTCTCTGGTAAAAGAAGGCTTACAAAAGACAGCTAAAGAAAAAACAAATTGTTCTTTGAGTTGAACATCTGATTGCAACTCCACACATTCCATTCTAAACTTTGCAGATAATGTATTTACTTTGACTGAAATGGAGTCACAAATATACAAAATAAATAAATAAATCAGCAATCTTGAACTTATTCTCAAATTCCTTTCTCAAACCAGAAAGCCCAGCTGAACATTCCTTGCTGCTCACAGGACTGTGTTCAGCCAGTGTATCCAAATGCATTCAATTACTTGCCATAACTTGAGTTAGTACTGCCTTGTGCCCATGTCATGTCCTGCTTTCAGCTGAGGCAGTATTAATAGCACACAACTGTTTGGTTGCTGCTGAGCAGTGGGTGTGTGCCCAGGGCTGGGCTGGGCTGCCCAATGGGGCAGAGTTGCAGCCATGATGGTGTGGAGCGGCTGCAGGATGGGCTGGCATTCTCCTCCACCTAAGAAGCTCCAGCTTCCAGTCTGAGCCAATGGACACTGACATCCCTGGTGGTGACAATGAGCTCATGGTCGTGGGTCGTGGATCCACCTCCAGAGGAAGGGCCAATGGAGGTGGGCCTACCTCCATAATGGAGCAGCAGGCACTATAACATTGTGTCTGCCAGGAGATGTTGTCAAGTCCATCAGTGGCTCACCAGGGGCTCTTGATCTTCATCTTCGCTAAGATCTGACCATCAACTGGGAGAATCCCAGCAACAATTGCTGCTCCCTATCACCCATTCTTCCCCAAGATTCCTCATCATTTCTTCCCTGAGCTCTGACTAAATAGGAAGGACTGGGACTGGGATTGGCATCCTCTGAGCTGCTAGACTGGGACAACAAGAGAATCCAGCAGACTGCCCTTAACTCCCTGTGGCCTCCAGGTGGTTTCAGAGAAATTAAAGGAGCAGTTGTTCCTTTGGAGAAGCAAAAGACTTGGATTGGGTGGGAAGAAGGACTAAAGTTCAGCGCAGAGGACCATTCTAGTTGCTCCATGGGACAGTTTTCAAGATTGTACAATAAACAATTTAACAACAACAAGTAAAAATAACAAAACAATATAGACATTTTATTATTTTTTCATACTTCTGGAACTGACAGATTTGCTATAAAAGATAGGAATAATGCAGACAGCTTCACAGACAAGAAATGTTCTTGACTGAGAATTATCTAATTCTGTAAACTTAAAAATATTTGCTGTTGCTGTTTAGCACTCCTTCTTAGAAATGACAGAAAATATTTCATTCTTCTTTTAGAAAATAGACATCTTTATTTAGTCCTACATTTTCTCTAACAGGATTGACAATTTTACTATCTCTACTTCTATAACACTGTAAGCATTTGGTTCCTCCTTAGAGAATTTCTTTTTATCTTTGCCCTATTAGCAATAGATTTTTCAACTGATTGCTTTAGTTTTCTTTATCAGTTTTCTGCATTATACTGATTTTATTCATTGCTATCAGGCACCATATTTTTTCCATTATTTTTTATCACAGACTTCACCTCCCTCTTAGCGAACGCTCCTTTTTTAAGTGATGAAAATACCTTTTGTCGGTGCAAAACTCTGTTTCTTCAGATTTCCAACACAATTTCCAGAAATTACCCTCACTTATCAACCATACTTCTTTTCTTAAATAATCTTCCATCCAGTTTTGGTGCTATCATCAGGCTTCCTTTTTGAGTGCTCATTTTACAATTAAGGAATGAGAAATCTGGAAATAAGGTCTGTGTTTATGATTTGGGTCTCTTTCCTAAACCGCCCCCAAATTAGTAATAGATCACAAATCTCCAACTTTTGGAAACAGAAAAATAGTTTTTTAATTATAAATTTTCTAAGTAAGTGGAATTTTTATTCTGTCTTTGGCTGCTTGAGCAAGGCTTTTTTGGGCTGCTGGAGCAAATAAGATAAAGTAAGGATAATCTAAGATTCTGTAGTCACACACGGATCCATCTTATTTGCTCCACTTTTCTCAGACACCTGTGTTTGGATAGGATGAGTGACACCCTGGAGTTATTTATCATTCCCTGTTAATTCCAGGAGCCTGGCCAAATGACTTACAATAGGTGCCAAACTTGCAGATGGTTAACGTTACACAAAAAGAATCTATCTTGTGATGGGATCGCTCTAAATTATCTCTTTTTTAAAGATCCTCAAGTAATTGCTCATCCATTTCCTTACTAGGTATCAGAGTCATGTTGAATGGACCGTTGATCAATGAACACTTAAAAGACTGAGGCTGGGAAGTGAGTGACCAGGGAACTAAATGCAGATCACAGCATGGGTGGCTGTTACCATGAACATCTAATGAGTTTGCAGAAAACTGCAGTGAAGTGATTGAATTGAAATTGAATCCTTCTGGATCACAGACAACAGAAACTCTAAGAAATTCCTGAATTAATGATAAGCTTTAAATAAATTTCAGCAGTCCAATTCCGTTGTTGGTTGAAACAAAGAAAATCATGTAGAAATGAAGATGCCCATCCAGTCAAAAAAGAAACCAGGGGACCAAAAACTTAAGGCAATCTGAAATCAAGCAGCACAGCCCTTCCCACTGCATTACATAACTACTACTATATCATCACATCACTGTCTCAAAGAGAGGATATCGATGAAGAAAACTAAGATATAAAAGCACATTACTGTCATCTTCCAAAACACCTTGGATATTAACCCTTCTTGCTTACTTGGAATTATTGTGTGCATTTCTGTCAATAATTCCTTAATCCTACAATATCTAGAGATATTTCAGGAGCCATCAGTTGGGGCAGATGAAATCTAAAATAGAACTAATGATTTTATATTTGCATTTCGTAAATTCTTTTTTCTTCCCTTTGGTTTGTTTCTCTACTAAGGATTTTTGTCCAGGACTGCAGATGAAAAAAAAAAAAAAAAAAAAAAAAAAAAAAAAAAAAAAAAAAAAAAAAAAAGTTTTGGAAAAGGCAATCAGGTTTATTTTTTTGGTTGTTTTCAGTCTTCAAAATCTGAGCAATTCTCAGTTTACGCTGCAGCTTTACCCTCAAAGGGACTACAGAGCAATTTATGCCTGTTGTGTTAAAGCAGTGGCAGTGATCAAGAACACTTGTAGTACTGTACATACAGCAGTCTTGGGAACTTTATATCAGTTAAAGAATCCACCACCACGAAGGAAATGACCGCGTCTCAGAGGTTCATCAGTGACACGTTCATGTCCTTCATTCAAATTTTCCAAACAGAACTTAAAAATTTTTAAGAAGTTTTTCAAACATGTTATTTAGTAGTGTGAGCTGGCAGAAAGTACAAGTTGTTATTTCTATTTTTACAGCTACAAGCAGAGCACTGAGAAGATGCAGAGGAAATTACACACCTTGCACAAAAGCAGTTGAAGCAGTAATTGGTAGATTTTGGCTCTTTGGATCTTTCCACAGTGAAAAGACCTCCTCTTGGGTAGAGTCAGTTCAGGTTAAAACAATATGACTGTACAACTGCTCCATGGAATAATCATTATGGCAGGAATAGAATCATAGAATCCTCAGAGTTGGAAGGGACATCTGAGGGCCATCTAGCCCAACTCCCCAAATACTTTGCACAGAATACTTTACACAGGTAAAAATTTTTTCAATCTGCAGCAATCCAAGTTAGAAATGGACCTTCAGAATAGAATGCAAAAGTGAGCAAAGTGTCTGAACACTCGCTTCCTGATTAATTAAGAATTAGCAATCTTTATTGTTCTCATTGTCTTTTTATATGTGTTTCTATTACCACAGCATTACCAATTTTCTCATGGATTATAGACCCACTATGCTAATGAAATGACAGAGCAGATGACAGTTTGTAGGTATTAAGAAGAGCTCAGCACCACTATCCCTTGGGCCACATAAATAAAAAGACTACAGTAAAGGTAATGAAGCCCTAGAAACAACATCTATTGAGAACATGTCCATAAATGTCACAGAGCAGGGCTCTTTTCACAACAGTGTCACAACTGCACACAGCAAGACCTACAGTTGACTTGTTTTGAAAATGTCGTCCCTCTATTGATAATCAATATGTTCCATTGTGGCAGAGCAGACATATAAATGAATGCTTTCGGCTTAGATTGGATTAAAGGAGGCTGCAGTAGTGAGGGGGCTGTGCTGCAAATGCTGCTGCTTTTCTAATTGAGCTGCTTGGTTTTCAAGGAGAAGAGGATCACCCTGATGGACATAACATGGGGTGTGATAGAAGGATAAGGTTAAAAGAAAGGAGGCTGTAGGAGTTCAAGGCACTGTTTATTACCTTTGAACATTTCTGAATAAAGGGAGCGTTAGCTTTTCAGTGAAGAGAATGCAGCACTCTCACTCTTGACTGTACTGATTTGTAAGACTGTCTCTCCCCTTAATCTCATTCTTTTCTCTTTAACCTGTATGTTTTATAAACCTTACCTCTTCTCTGACCCTACCTTTTGAGTTAATCCCTAGTGTCCAACATCTCCATGTCTGTCTAGGTCTACTCAGTCCGAAAAAGACACTCATTATCTCCAGTGGCACCACAGAGAATAGGAATGGGCAGCATCCATCCAAATGTCTTTCCCTTGCCACTTTGAAAACCCTTTGTTCTGTATGCACAACAAAATGGTTACTGCTTACAAGTGTTGAGCCTCCTATACTTCCTACAATTGGAGGTAGTGGGGATGGAAGAGAAACGGACGAAAGCAGAGAGAAAGAAGGAAAGTATTTCACTGCATTAGTGAAATTGGAAATTCAATTCAAATTAAGTTCCATTTACAGGAATGAGTAGTTCTTCCAGCAAATTTGGAAAAACTGGATGCAAAATACAGTAAAGCTCTGGAGGTTGAAGTTTCCTGGGCTGAGGGTATGAGAGACCAAAGCCAGCGGTAACAGGCTCATTTTGAGAATACACATGAGGGTTAGGTAGAAGTTTTGTCAAATGCCACAATAACCCAAGAGGAGTATGACGGGCAGGAAATAAAAAGAGTTCTGTGAAAACCAGAATCAGACAGGCTTTTAGTGAGACTTCAACTGCTCTAAAACGTTGTTCAGTAAATAAAAGCATTTGCAATTTATGTCCCTTAACACAAGCAAATGTTCCTTTTCGTAAGCAAATTAATGAGGGGACTGTTCTTCCCATTCTGTGCCTTTTTCATAAATTTCACAAAGAAAGACTTTGCAGGACAAAATAGCAGAATGGAATGACAGGACTGCAGACAGTCTGACATTTTCTTCTACACCAAGATCTTCTCAAGATGCTCTTTGAAAGAACTAATCAAGGTTCGTTAATACCCCCTAGAAATGCAGCTACTGCAGGATGAGATGTTCCTAGCACAGACACATTTTTTTTGTAGCAGATTCAAACAGAAACTGGGGAAGCTGAATTCTAGGTCCATCACACATATATATATAGTTGTTCTTCTATTTGCATGTGAATGATTTCTAATGTCTTTGATACCATTATTTAAAAAAAAAAAATAAAAAAAAAGAATTAAAAAAAAAGACAGATCTTTTTCTTGTGCAATTTCAAGCAATAACTATAGCTGTGCCTTTTCTGGACAGCAATGTCACATTCCCATTAGCTTTCTGATTTCTGGCAAGTGCCATTGCTTTGAAAGGTGCTTTATTTTCACTTACCATGAAGTGATCATAAGTTTAACATACAACTCGAAAAACTGAATACATAAACAGCCTTTCTGCTAACATACTTGTCTTATTGTGGAAAATGACAGACAGCGCAATATGGAAGACTGAGATTCAGAAACATGTAGGAAAAAACGATTTTTTCTTAGTTGACTGCAATTTGATTTGTACCAGAGCACTATTTATTTTTTTTTAGCTTGCTGTCTTGCCCTGATGTGTTTTTCCTCCTTGTCTTTCCATTTATATACTACTGTCTTGAAGATATTCTGTGGAACAAAGACATAAGCGCAGCTCATCAGAGTGAGCACAGTGTAAAAAACAAACAAACAAACAAACCAAACAACCAGCAACACATTTTCCCCCTTTGAACTTTTAAACTTTCTTCTCTTGTGCAAATAAAAAACATTCCTCTCCCTGTCTCTGTTTTAAGGGAGAAATTCAAAGTTATTCGAAGGGCATAACTTTGCCTTCCATTCTGTGAATAGGACTATTGGCCTGATGTGGACACACTGGTTTACCATATGAATCGATTTTCAAGATGTATGAAGGCAGACGGGGCATTTGTAAATATGCTGGCAGAACATAACCTTTCCACAAAGACACCCATCAGTGAAATACAGCACAGATCCAGAAAGTGTCAAGGAGATGAGCTGTGGAGCAAATAATGCCATCTGCATGGCTCATGATGTTCTTGGACAAAAGTGTCAAAGAGATGTAAATGAGTGCCACATTTATGTTCACAGAACACAGCCATGACTGATAATAACCTATCAGTATCAGTGGGATCTTTTATTATAGTAGAAAACAGAACAATTTTGGACGAGAAGAATTTCATGCGCGTAATCAGGAAATGAACAGTAGTCTGCAGAATAACTCAACATTTAACCTTTCATTACAAAACATATCACCACTGGAAGAGACAATAAATACTTACAGATGAGTTCAATAAATTCTTCCATGTAAAAGTTTGTTGTATTCACCACTCGTAAGTGAAGGTTTTTTCCAGGAAAGATGTCACAAAAGGCCATTTTCTGTCTCACCACGATGTTGTGGGACATCTGGCAATATCTCTTACGTACCACAACAGCTGACAGAATCCAATGCCACATTTTCAAAAGCAAAGCCACTAAAATTTGAAGCATGTCCATGGTACAACTTATTCTGGACAAGGACATGAAAGATTAATGAGCATGAATGTATGCACACTCTGTACTGATAAGGAAAAGCTGAAACACAAATTCTGCCAGTTACTAACTTCATAAGATGACAACTTACAAAGCAGCCTCTGAATACTGTTAGTGTTTTCATTGCAAAATACATTGTCCATTTCTTGAGCTCCACAAAGACATTAAGATTAAATTAAGGTAGACCATGTTACTCATACATAGACATGGCTGCCTCTTAAATTACTAGGAATCTTTCTATTGACCCGAAAAAGGTTTGCCCTGCAGACCAGGCAATTATTGCCTGTAACAATTACCAAAATAAATTCTAGTAGTCGTCGCTTCACAATGAAATTAATCAACTCCCTTCTGATAATCTCAGAATTTGGGCTTTCTCAATTTTTTTTCATAGGTTCAGTAACACAATGAAATAAGAACTTCCTTTGCCTTGATTCTAGTGGTGATCAATAAAGTTGTGTGTAAATGAATGTTTTCCACTGACATTCATGTGTCTTCATTTCAAGGTTGACTGGGATTATTAAGAAAGGCTGGGAAAGAAGAAAGAAGTCGAAGACTTCTGAGTCAAAGGACTAAATAAATAATCTGGTAAGTTCAAGTTTTTTCTGAAGTGGAAGTGCTCATCAATAACTGTATTCACCATCACTAGATAAATACTATACTAAGCATATTTAAATCTCTACACCACTGGTTTTAGTGTGTTGCAATCACTTCTTTGATGTTCATATTGTGCTTCTTGAAATTATCTTCCTCTGAATTTTCTTTGTCCTCCTCTCCTTATACTTCTACCTCTTAGAAATTCTGGAAATAGGCGAGCATCCCCAGTAAAGGTAGCAACTAGTAAGCACTGACATTTCTCCAAATGCATTTCCTCAAATAAGTGTTTGTAAAAATATCTTTGCAGAAGGTATCTCCTTAATAAGCATTCATACCAACAAAATTTGTAATGAATAGTTACAGAAAAGCAAACAGCAGAGATGTTAAAACAGCTAAAACTAAAAAGAAAGAAACTCAGCAAAATGTTTGCATTAAAATTTGCAGGTATAGCAGGGACTAAAGATTTGGTCTAATATTTGTGGCACTGTGGGGCACAAAAAAAGAATTCCATGCTTTACAGACCTGACAGATGTCTTCTGAATGAAAAAAGACTCAATAAAAGGTACGATTTTCTTAGTAAACCTGTACTCTAACCCGCAGTGTGAGGGAGACACTATCAAGAGCAAGAATCCTTGCACTGAGTTAGTATGTAAAAGCATGCAAAAGCAAGAGGCGATGTTCAAAGAAATTCCACTTTAGTTCTTTTTTTTTTTTTTTTTTTTGTAAAAAAACTCAAAGCAGAAATCTCTCAAAAACTCTTTTGCCAAATTACTTGAAAATTATTAATTTGCTTTACATTGATGTGCTTAAAATCTTAAAAAAAAATATGGAAGAAAGCTTAATGCTTACTGGAAACAATCAGTAAATTTCCAATTAAGAACGCAGTCAGACAAAAATTAACAATGCTAATTTTGTTTTTATAGATTACTCATAAAGAAATTCTTCAAAGTATGTAAAAAATGAGCAAAAAGCCTCTGTGATGTAGAAGGCTCTCTCATATTCTTTCAAAATTATGTCTGAAAATCTCCCGAGGCAGACGGGATTTGGCTGAGACAGAACATGCATGAACTTTTGTGAAGGTTGCTTTATCTGCCATTCAAGAAACAGGTGCTGACTACTGGAAATTACCCATCCCCATGCCCGTCAGGGAGAAAATAGAAGAATCACAAAATTACAGAATATCCCAAATTGGAATGGACCCACAAGGATCATCAAGCCCGAAGAGAGTTCATATTTATTCACTGAGAGGGTGATGAGGTGCTGGAATGGGCTGCCCAGAGACATTGTGGATGCCACATCCCTGGAGATATTCAAGGCCAGGTTGGATGGTGCTCTGGGCAACCTGATGAAGTACTTGATCTAGTGGCTGGCAACACTGCTCGAGGTAGGGGGGTTGGAACTTGATCCTTGAGGTCCCTTCCAACCCACGCCATTCAATTATGATTCTGTGAACTCCTGGCTCCACACAAAAGACCACCCAAAAATCAGACCAAACATCTGAAAGCATTGTCCAGACACTTGAACTCCTGCAAGTTCGATGCCATGACCACTGTCCGGGGGAGCCTCTTCCAGTGCCCAACTATCCACTGGTGAAGAACCTTTTCCTGACACTGATCTGAACTTCCCCTGTCACAGCTCTATGCTGTTCTCTCGGGTCCTATCACTGGACAGCAGATAGAGGAGATCAGTGCCTGTCCCTCTGCTTTACTGCAAGGAAGCCATAGGTTGCAATGAGGTCTCTCCTCAGCTTCCTCTTCTCTAGGCTGAACAATATAAGAGGGTGTATCAACTCCTCATACATCCAGAAAGCTAGAAATCTAGGTAGTCTCTGAAACTAGCAAATATTTTAATGAAATTATGCACTTGTGGTTTTATTTTATCCATGATTGTATCCGTGCTCTTTGCATTACCAAGGAAAAGCTGTCCAAATAGGACTGTTGGGACATACAAGTTATCATTATTGACATGGGGATGAACCACCTCTGGGCCTGCTTGTTTCTCATCTCTGACTGCAGTGACAGCTCAGATGAGTGGGCTATGAAGATGCTATTAGACAGCTGAAACCAGAAGGTCTGAATCCCAGTTTGTGCATATACCTCACCAGTGCAGCATTCTTCTCATTGGTATATCCTTCACATTTTGGTCTGAATCCAAAATTCAATTCTGTTTTGGTATGTTCAGGATATGTAAGGTAATATTTACAAGCAAGAATTCCCACTGCATTGTTTTCACTGGGTACTGTGAAACAACTATATGTTATCTCAATAAACAGTTTTTCAAGGATGCATATTTATTAGCATTCAGCAGTGATGGTATGGATTTGCAAACAGATCATGGAAATAGAAAAATACAACAGCAGCTTAAAAATCAAATATGGAAGGAAATTATTCTTTGTAGACTTAAAAATATTGATCATCTGTCCTGAAAATACAGTCTTCCACCAATGGGCACTACTTAATTATGTTGTCTTTAAAAAGAATCGCTCATTTATTTTAAGATTCAGAAGTGTATTTGATGAGGCCAAAAAAAACCACTTTTATGCTCACCCAAAACAGTTTCCACAGAAGATGTCAGGCTTCATCCCTGCATGAATTCTTAGGGAATTTGCTAGGCTGGGGTCAGAAAGGCCAAGGCCCAGTTGGAATAGTACTTGGCAAGGGGTGCAAAGAACAAGGACAGCTTCTACAGGTACATCAACCAGAAAAGTTCAAAAAGGCTTACATCCCCCCTAGTGAGCAGTGTGTGTAGGCTGGTATCAATGGACAAGGAGAAGGCTGAGGTACTCAACAACTGTTTTGCCACAGTCTTCACTAGTAACTGATCTTCACACGCTCCTCAAGCAGATGAATTGGAAAGCAGGGACTGGGACAGCAACTTACCTTGCGTTGTAAGTAACCAACAGGTTTGCAACCACCTGAGGAACCTGAGAATCCATAAGTCTATGGGTCCCAGTGAGATGCATCCCAGAGTCCTGAGGGAACTGGTCGATGTACTCAACAAGCCATTCTCAATGATATTTGAAAAGTCATGAAGTCCCTGTTGACTGGAAAAAGGCAATGTCACATCTATTATTAAGAAGGGTAGAAAGGACGACTCAGGAAACTGCCATCCTGTCAGCATCACCTCTGCCCTGGGGAAGACCATGAAGCAGATCTTCCTGGAAGCTATGCTAAGGCCCATAGAAGAGAGATACAGAAGAGATACAGGACAATGAGCATGGCTTCATCAAGGGCAAATCCTGCTTGACCAACCTAGTCATCTTCTGTGATGGTGTACTTCATCAGAGGACAAGGGAAGAGTCACTAATGTCTTCTACCTGGACATGAGTAAGGCTTTAGACACAGTCCCTCACAATATCCTTCTCTCCAAATTGGAAATGCACAGATTTGAAGGGTGAAGATTTGAGAACACTAATTTGATGTCACTTCATATTTTATGGTATTGGAAATACTATTATGTATTTTCCAAAACATAATATATATTTAATGAATAAAGGATCCCACCAGGGCCTCTCTGAGAGTGTGGCTGCTTTCTAATAATCCCCATTTACAACAACATTTTGAAGCCCAGGAATGATCAGTTTTCGAACCCACTGAATGATTTTCCACTATTCTGACATCATGAAATACCCTTGTATTAATTCTGATAACGAACCAGCCCATAAACTGTTGACAACCTTTTTGTGCCAAATCAAAGGCCTTGGAAATGTCTAACTATATTAAATAAGCAGACTTCTCCATCAAACTTGCAATCTCATAAAAATGTAGAAACCCAGATTAACAAATCCTTTCATCATAAACCATTGTTGATTGTCAATAATTTAAGTTAAGTTACCTCTTTTAACTCTTTATTAATTGAACTGAATCAACCATTTCATTAGTGTTCTTAAGGGCAACATCAGGCTCACAGTTATCACTGTTGTCCTCTGTACCTTTCAAAAATATTGGTGCATCGATTTTCTCACAGACCGTTTTTGTTTTTTTTTCAAGCTAAGGTTTCCAAGGCTAGTGGAAAACAAGCAAAAGTGATCCAGAGAGGGATCCAGACAGCCCTTTCAAAAATATACAGTGAAAACAGTGAAAACCAGCTGAATACAAAGATTATAACTTATGTTTTGTATACATTGGCTTTCCTGCTGAAAAACACATATATAGGTACAGAATAATATGATATTAATACAAAATGATGCAAATGAGCCATTCCAATTTCTTCCCAGATGCAGCAGAAATATTTATATATCTCATCATAACCAACACTTTGCATTCAGTCAGTATTATAGGTGAAGGAAGAAAAAGAAGCATATTTTGGTCTTAATCTATGTGGGAATGTAGCAAAAAGGGCTGTTTTCCACCTCTGGCTAACAAGGATGGAAGGATGAGAAAGGTTTATGACCTTGTGTCTATACTGCATGTCCACATAGCAGTGTATTTCCCATTAATGTCAATGAGGATTACAAAAACATATGTGGGGGTGACTCTATCAGTAAGTAACAAAATTGTCATCTGACTACTATGCATAAATTTCATAACATAGGTGATTCAGCCTGCATTAGCTACCCAGCCTGAAACCCAGGGCACTCGCACTTATTTAACTGAAAGAAATAGAAAACTATCAGCTGGCACAAATCCTTCTCCATTAGGGCTGGAGCTAGACTATCTATTCTCGCTTACTGCTTCTGAGTCACTATCAGATTCTGTTACTGTGGAAGAATTTTAATGACTGTTTATTTGCTCTTGAGTTGCAGACATCACTAGTAGCATTACTTTCTGCAAGTTTTCTAATTGCTGCAAGGTGTAGGTGCTTGTATGTTGATTAGTAGAACTGAATCAACAGCTATATGCCACAACCTCTCCTAATATACGTTTGTGCATGTTTATTAGAACCAAATGTACCTTTACCTCCCTAATTCCCCCAGTGCATTGCTGATAAGCATAGAGATAAACATTGCCACATTGCCTGACACCACCATTTATCTGTTCTGCTTAGAATGGGGCTACAGCCATTCCTGGGAAGAGTGTCTCAGCAGCCCAGCCTACAGAAGGGATATAAAACTATTTCTCTCTTGGCTCCAGACATTTTCTTTTTCAGCTCAAGCTGCAAAGACTTCTGGTTTCAAGTTCCAAAATGTTCCTGGGCTAAATCTCAAATGACAACTAAAATGGCAGCTGTCACCCTGTTACCATGCCAGCAGTCTGAGGCAGTGATTCTCGTGCTAACGATGGGGGAGCAAGGCATGATGAAGCCACTTTGAGCTTGTGCCAACACCAAGCCACCCTTCGTAGAATGAAGAACCACAGCTGTCTGGAGTGCAGAGGCCACCCATCACATCTCCCATCAAAGGACCACTTCCGCACAGAGGAAGAGACCTGCTTTATACCTTCTGCTGTGCAGAATTTGTCTAGATAAAGTGATGGGTGATATCTAAGGACCAGTGAATTGAGCACATGCATCTTGCTATAAAACATGCATTGCGTTCCAGGTGTTCGCGACGTATCTATGCTTTTCTAATAAACAGAGCAAATTGTGTTAGTCTGCAAGGAAAACCTCTGACCCCACAGAACTGGAACAAAAAGCACCTTAAGTTAAAGGTAGCCTCTACAGCTATGAGATGAACCTATTAATTCACCGCAGTTTTGTAAATGGACTTACCGTGTTCAGACATAGGAAACCACTCATCACCATTCTTGAAACAGGCCTAAGAGTAACAGAACATGGACAGAAAGCAGCCTATTTAATTTTTAAGCTATGTTCCCACAACTGAAGTGAAACAACACTGAAATCTGTCCTGCGAGTCTAACTTGTTCTTCAGACCTTCAAAGATAAAGCCATTGGACACACTGTACCAATATAATGCCATACACAAATTCACAAATATGTCAAATTACAGTCTGATGGGATAATTTTTTCCTGTGTTGATGAGATAAGGATTCTAGTTCAAACACAATCAGAAAAATAAATATAATTCAATATAACCTTGAAAGCTGACACCAAGTAGTTACTTGGTAAATTGAAATAAATTACGTGAAAAATGAAAGAAGAAATTCAACAGAAAAAAGTCAGTAAAGATATCCTATATTTCAGTCACATAAATGTAGTCTTGTTTAAGTCATTTGCCAAGGACTAACCCTCAGCTATTGTCCCCATTTCAGAGATCATAAAATTGCTGCAGAGCAGTTAAGTTATTTTCACTAAACTATAGAGGGAAGAAATTTCAGGCAATGTTTTTCTGTCTGCTATTTCTGCACTTCAGCAAATTTTTTTCTAATCTATTTGATCTGCATTATAAACGTAAAGAAAAATTAAATCATATTTATACACAGTATCTTATTAATAGCATGTAGAGTAAAAAACGTGCTTATGGTTGCTTTGTATCAGTAATATAAGGATGATGGCTTCAATTACATAAAAAATGAACAAAAATGATGATTATGTATGGCTGCTTAATAAAGGTATGTTAGTTATAAACGAAAGCCATAATAAAGGAACATCTTGAATATCTCTAAAATCACATGAACCCTAAGAAGGAGACACAACGCAGTTCCTTTCTGCTCTGTTTTAATTCATCTGTCCATTCAATCCTATTCTGCTTCCTTCCTTTTAAGGACAGAATGACACAGATGGAATTCATTAGAAATTACAAAACAAATAGCAAACAAACAAAACAAAAAAACCCACCATAGCTCATCACCCCAAAGAAAACCCATAGCTAACATCCCTCTCTCACAGACAGTGCAGAAAGTAGTTCAGCAGATCCCTACTGCCATGTCAAAGCAGCCTCTTCCGAAACACTGATAGGGAACTACGCAGAAGGTATCAGATCACAATCTTGTTATTATCCGACATCACATTCAAAGTGAACACCAAACATCTAAATTCTCAGTGCTCCACAATGAGGCTGCACAATGAAGCTGCATGTCAGGTGCATCGGTTGGTAAGAAAAGCAGAAGCACAAAAAACAGGGACTGTGCAAATTGAGAACGAGCGAGTGCAATACGAGACTTTTCAACAGTATCAAGAACTTCGCACCAACCCCCCTCTCCTTATTACAGTGGAATTAGGGGAGCAGCTGACAAAGTGCTAATGGAATAAGGAGACATATCACAAACCTCAGGAAGCTGGCGCAGGAATCTGCATGATATTCTCAGGATATTCGTATGGAACACCAAGGTATGTGCCAGACTTCATCAAGTGAAGGGTAATGATTTGATTTGGTATAAAAGGAAACTCTCCTTTATTTTCTTCAGGAATCTATTACACATCCCTCCCCCCATGCACACACAGACACCCACACATACACACAGTCACACCATAATGTAGCCAAGCTGAGCAGAGACTCGTGGGAAGCACAGTGAATACATCAATGTGTAGTCAAGTGCAGGAAAAGTAAAAAAGGGAAGATGAAGATTCTGAAAATTAACAAGGTGGTGTCTATGAAAAAAAAAAAAAAAAAAGGAAAAGGAAAAGGAAAAGGAAAAGGAAGAGGAAGAGGAAGAGGAAAAGGAAAAGGAAGAGAAAGAAAAAAATAGAAAAAGAGAGAAAGACAAAGAGAAAAAAAATAGAAAAAGGGAAAAAAAAGAAAATAATTCTATGTATTGTGCCTCTAGGGAGATAACACACAGGATGACATGGCATTCCATAGATAGACAGAGTGCTGGAAATAAACAAGCGTCAGATTGGGGAAATTGAGGCAGTAAGGCTTGAAGATTTGACTGTACTGGTGATACAAAATGGATTTAGCCCTGTAAAACTACTTGAGTTATCATATTGTTTCTATATTAGTAGGTCAAGTTGTCTCAAACTGATGCTGTGCTACAGTTCTATTTCATCTTCTAGAAGTCACATTAAAACTGGCTGAAATAAAATCTTGTTCTAGCCTAGAAAGAATTAGGATATCATCCAGCTTTTGGTGCTGGTAACTTCCTGTCTTGAATAGACAGGGATTATCATATATGCACAAATAATTCCTGTACAATTCAGATTTCCAACAAAACCTAGTAAAAACAAGTGGTATGTATATGCTATGTATAAAATTAAACATTTCAGAATCAGAATTAAAATTACAATTAAGATTTGCATAAAAGATGGGGCTAAGGCAATGCAGCCAAATATAATGATGTAACTGGGAAAAAAACAAAAACAAAAACAAAAACAAAAACAAAAAAAAAAAAAAACACCAAAACTGGCCATTTCTTCCTGGTGATGTGCAAAAAATGTAATACAACCTTTCCAAGCACCAAATCCTTAATATCTGCTTGCACTGGTATCATCACTGTATATGTTTGCAAGGTGGGGATCCATATAGCATACGTATCAGGAAAGAGAGGGGAAGCACTGCTCCTGGAAGTGTCTTTCTGTCTTCTACTGATTACAGAGGGATGTTTGAAGATCATACTTACACTAGATATCAAAAATATTTTTAATGATCAAAACGATTGTGATGAATCTCACTCATGTGTCTGGCCCAAGTCAGACTTCGTACTTCCTTCCGAGGTCAAAAACAAATTTGAATATGAACAGTGCTCACTTCCTCTTTCCTTATTCTACCACCATACAAAATGGAGATTATCAAAACATTTTGTTGGTTCCTGAGTACATGTGGGCTCGGTGGTGCACAGGCAGCCAAAGAGTAGAATGCGTATTTTTTTCTTTCAGTCTTCACTTGATACAGTGGCTGTGATTAGATGTCTAACACAATTAGCATCAACGACAGAAGGGTAAGAACCTGGGATCAAAAAGGAAAAGTATAGGTTTAATTCCACTTTGAGAAGCTGGATGTTTTTAAACTGGTTGGTCCTGATGAAATTCACCAGAGAGTACTTAGGGAACTGGCTGAAGTGATCTCAGAGCCCTGAGCAATTACTCTGAGAACTAAGTGAGGACCAGTAAAGTTTCAGACAACAGAAAAAGGCAGACATTGTCATTATCTTAAAAAAGTGAAAAGAAGTGCAGATCAGTCAAACTAATTTCAATTACCAAAAAAATACTGGTTCAAATATTCAGACATCTGGATGGCAACAAGGGGATAAAAATCAGAGAACACGGATTTGTCAAGAACAAATCATGTCAAAGCAACCCAGTTTTCTCCTATGACACGGTGACAGGCCTGTGTATTGAAAAGAAAAATATCTTGACTTTGTTAAATCTTTTGACAGTGTCTTTTATGACATTTTTCTATGCAATCCAGGTTCTTCCTGAAACTGCCATAAGGTAGGGCCACAACTGATTGAGATGCTATGCATAAAGAGGAACTGTTATGCTGGAAGGATGTCTCTATAAGGTCCACTGGGAACTAATTTGAAGTCTATGGGCCACTTTCAGTAATAAACTGCATGGGGTAGGGAATGTACTTGCTATATTTGTAGATGATTCAAAGTTGGGAGAGGCTGAAAAAGCATGTGGATGACAGGGCTAGAATTCAAACTGATTATTATAAATTGGAGAAATGGTCTGAAATGACCGGGATGTAATTTAATAAGGGCTAAAAATCAAAAGTTCTCCACTTAGGTAAGAGTAACCATCTGCACAATGATAGGATGAGGAGTAACAGTTCTGCTGAAAAAGGCTACATGGGCTATAGTGGATCATAAATTGAGCATGAGGCAGCAATGCCAGGCTATTTCAAAGATAAAAAGGAAGCTTAATCATGGAAGGTATAAACAAGAGAATCATATTGAAGACAAAAGAAATAAACTTTCCATTTCACTCATCTCAAGTGCTTTGTCTAGATTTCGAGTATTTTCAAGAAAGATGCTGACCAACCAAGAAACAAGAATAATCAGAGGGTTTTAAAACACAGTCTCTAAAGACAAAATAAGTTGGCTTGATTAGTTAGGTAAGTGGCATTTGAAAAGCATTTTGATGGTCTTCAAGTATGTATAAAGGCTACTGCATAGAGGACAGGAGAAAATTTTGCTCCACAACAAATAGAAAATGAAGAAACCAACCCAGCCTAAACTTCAGCAATGAAGAAAGAATTGTAAATATTTTTAAATACTTGAATGAATTGGTTAGAGAAAATAGAGACTTTTCAAAACTTGAGATCTTTAAAAATCAGTAAGCTGAACATCTGTCAGGGATGGTTTAGGCAGAGTTGACCATGCCTTGGGGCAAAAGTATGTACTGGATAACCTTTCAGGATCTCCTCCAGAAATGTGATTTTCCTACAGCGTTTCATGTGTTTGACTCCTGCCATAACACAAGCACAGAGGTTATAAGAAGGAAATTTTTCCAGTAGTACTTATGGCAGATCTATTTTGCTTACATTAATGTATTACCTCTAAAAATATTTATTGCTGCGACTGCTTCTACAACTTTGTTTCACATTTTATTTTAAAATACCTCCAAAGTGGTCCGCCGAAGTCAAGAAAGAGGGCACTGGAGTTCCCAAATGAAGTGACAAAACTTGCCAAAGGCACACATAAAAGAGAAAGCAGCATCATGGAAGACCCAGAAGAGTGCTCTACATCCCTTAATGGGTTGAGTTAGACCTATCTCAGATCAAATTGGCTGCATGCATGTATGTGGCAGAAGCTGTCAGTGTCTCAATGAATAGAAAAAAGAGGGAGGAAGTAACAGCTCCAGTTGCTCTTGACATGATTTCATTTAACTTGCTAGGTCTCTGACCTTTCAGCATTGGTGGAAATAGAAGTGAAAATGTAACACTAAGGGGGAAAAAATCATGCAAATTGTAACCTTTAAATCCACCAACTGAATTTATTTATTTATTTATTTATTTTAAAGGAGAGAAATCTGATGATCCAATTATGCAAGTCATTAGGAAAACAATGCTGAAATTTTGTGGCTAATGGGATTTTAAGTTATATTGACAATGAAAACCAATTATACTTTCAAAACTTTTTTTTTTATTTTTTTCTCAATCTGCAATTGCATTATTTTAATGAAATGGCATGTTAAACCTCAAGGAGCCAAATGAATGTTAATTATGGAAATAGTTGAGTTAACAAGAGAACCCCTCTCATTCCATGACCCCATAATTTCACAAGTCTGAACAGAAACACAAAGTCATCCATTTTGCCTCTAAATTGTTTGATGTTGCAGTCTTCAAACTCTTCAGAACTCGTGATGTATAATAAAATTTAGATTAATTTTCTTAAGAAGTACTGAGGAACCAGAGCTGAGCCACAGGATGAAAGCAATTCCAAGACTTGGGAATATTTAGATAATGACCCAATTCTTCCAGGTCAAAAACAATTCTAGTTTAATGCATTAAAACTTTTCTGCTTTAATTGATTTTTCCACTATCTATTTATCTTTCTAATTGGATACTAAGGTACCAGGTAAAAAATCTGTGAAATTCAACCTGCTCTTGTAAGCAATTTCAATAGGCTAGAGGGATGATGGGAAACTTTACAAGGTTAGTGAATAATTAATAGAAGTCACAAGATAAAAACAACTTTTTGTCAGCTGCTAGTGTCATCAAGCTGCTGGCAGAAGAAATCCGTGATGCCCTAAAAAGATCTTCCTTGCTGTAGCAACCCATCTGAGGCTTTGATAAGTTGAATATACAGAGAATATATACATCATAGTATAGCAGAAGTCTCTGGGTTGGGAAGAACCTCAAGAGATGATCTTGTCCAGCCTTAGTCTGGATTACGCAGGGCTCTGTCAATCCAAGTTCTGAGTATTTCCAGCAGGAGGGACTTCACCACTTCTCTGGACAACCTACTGCAATATTAAACTGTTCTCATGATAAAGAGTTTATTTCTTATCTCCTTACAGACTTACAGATTTTTTTCTAACACAATTCATGCCTCTGCTTCTTACGCTGCTACCACATATCTTTGTGAAGTGAGTGCCTTCATCTCCTACATTTCAAGTATTGGCAGAACATGAGTAGATCTGCCAGGAGCCTTCTCTTCTCTGGGCTGAAAAAAAAACACTATTCCTTCAGCCTTTCTTCATATGTCAGTCTGACCAGCTCACTAATCCCCTTGCTGTCCCTTCATGAGGTCTTCAAATTTTTTTTGTTTGTCTTTTGTACTGGAGATACCCGTGTTCTTTGAGGTGTGGCTTAGCAAGTGCCGAGAGGAATAATCACCTCATCTTCATCATCATCAAAAAAAAAAAAGTGTGTTACCTGGCTGTACTCCCCAACTAATCGAGAATCTGGAGAAATATGAGCTGCCCTCAGACAGTGATGCCTGGCCCATACTGCCCCAGGTGCTGGACTTCAGGTATCTATGAATAGAGTGCCAGGGGGAAGATGGGTATAAGTGGTCTGACTGCTCTTTTCTTAACCTAAAGATCTGCAAGAATCTCAATACCTCACCAATTTGCCTTCAGCAGTTGTTTCACACAGGAGTGAAAGAAGAGGTGCAGGCTTCAGTTCCGTGCAATGGAAATTCACTTTTTCTTGACAAACAAAAACTTTCCTCTTCAAATGTGCCTAGGACTGCAACAGTAACAGATAGCTTGGAGTCTATTGTTTGGCAAAGGAGTTTGGCTGTGAAATAAGTCCTTTGGCATCATAAATATTTTCAGGGCTAAATTTATTTGGAGGGAAAACAGTCAGAATTGAACATAAGATACAGAAAGTGAATATCACAGAATATCCATGCATTAGAAAAAATATTTTTCCACCTTGGTCACAGAGTTGTTCTATGACAAATTGTTCACATTCTTGTGTGGCTGTTCTCTCCATCACCCTTGAGCTGTTTATTCATCCTGAAGTGCTTTGGAGCTGGCACTACCTTCCAACAAAAATAAGAGAGTGCCACTGCAGTGGTTGTAACTTGGTTCTGAAGTAGAAATGACAAAGCATAAATGGACCAAGACACTTCACAAAGGTCAGAAAATCTTTCTTATTTTTAAGTATACAGAGAAGCAAGCATTCTACCAACACACTGATCCTGAAGAAATTATAGGCTCATAGATAATTTATTTTGGAAGTGATCTCCAGAGGTCATCTGCTCCAAACCTCCCTCCCTTCTTATTGTACCATTTGTGGCAAACTGCTCTCCTGTGTTAATACAGACGTTTCTTACTGCACTGTTTCATTTCTCTGCTGGTTCTGACAGTGATATCACATCAGAGACACAGAGATCTAAAAAGTGAACGAGAACTCATTAGATCCCTGTGCCCAAGCTTGCTTGCAATGTGCAGTACTGTAAGAGGTTTGCTTTTGCTTTGCTTTTCACATGAGAAAACGCACTTCTTCCAGTGGCTGGAGAGAATCCCACTTCCAAAGCCAGATTTTGAGGCACTTGGTAAGTCACACACATTTCAGATGTTCCTACTAATTAATCTAACTCCAGAACGTACCGTAAACATCTTGCTTGGCATCCTGGATACTACTGTCCCCTTGTGCAGATGACACTTCATCTGTGATGTGATAAAGAGTCAGCCTACAGAACACAAAAAAAGTGAGGTTTGCTGAAAGCAAAGGGCTTTGCTGGAATTATAAGGATTTGCCACCTGCAACAACCCAAGGGAAGACCAAGAAGGAAAACAAACCAAACTATACGTGACAGATACTAGCCATGTCACATAATGCCCAGCTGGAAGGTGGTCAGATGCTATGATGGTCAGGACAGCATCTGAAACAGCATTGTAGTGAATGGGAACAAAGCCCAAATACACTCAGGGAGCCCAGTGAACAACTCATTTGAAATGATGAGAGTAAAAAACACAGATTGACTGAATATCTCAGATTAAAAGGGCAATCTGTCCAGTGTCCATGTTTGGGAAGGCTTTATTCTCCTGATGTATTAATCTAGGACTCATCAGATTTTTCTGAGGGTGGAGTTTCCTGGAGATGTCTCCAACAATGCCTGTAATTCATCACAAAGAAATACTTGCTATTGTTATATTTTTTGCACATACATCTTTCATTGGATGCAACGCATTCAGGGATCCTCCTTTTGGCCACAATCTACCAACCTGCCATTTCTTATTAGCAACCAAATAAAATACAGCTCTCATTGAAACACATCTTCACATCATCCTTATTATCCTTTGCTTTATATATATACAAAGACTTATTTCTTCATTCCAGCTTAGGATATTGACCGAGCTTTCTGAGCAGAAGCTATTTAAAATTCATTTTGATGGGGAAAAAAAAATAAATCCAATTTTGATGGAAAAAAACAGGTGATGGCTGCTTTTAATATTCTTTTTAAGAGCATCCATAACAACAGCTAGAGAATCGGGGTAATTTTGTTAGCCATGAGAAGCAGATCAGGTTGCTTATTTCAGTCTCATCAGCTTCATCCTTAATTTTAATAAGATAGTTTGAAAGGGTTGATTTTCCCTGGAGAGCTTCAAGTAACTCAACCTGGTCTAATGAAGTCCCACCTGTCCTCAATTCCTACTGAAATCAAAAGAACTCAGACGTCCTGAAAATTTCCAGTCCTTAGGACTCTAAACTGTTGGTTTTCTATCATGTATTTACTGAGATCCAAATGCTAAAAAAAACCTCTGTGTACAGGAAAGAATAATATGAGCAAAGTACGCAAGATCTGAGATTTAAGCAACATCACCCTTTTCTTCAATAGCAAAGCCAACTTCTTAAATTTCCATGATATGCTCTAAAGTCAAATTAATTTACTACTGCATTAAAAACTATAAGATTTTTTTTTTTTCCAGGATGCTTAAAATCCTCATTAAGAAAATTTAAAGGAAAAAAAAAAAATAAAGTCCAGAATTTCTAAATCTGCCTGCAGTTTTACATCAAGAAGCATGACAGGATGTGGAAATTCAGTGCTACTGGCATTAGCTCAGTTTCTACCAACTTGCATTAATTTAACTGTACAGTAAGTTTAAGCCCATCAGAAAAGTTCTCAACAGAACTGCGTGTGACTGGGTGGGATGGAAGTGAAAATCCTTCCTCAGAGCAGCAATAAACACTGACCAAGTTGAACCTTATTGAATACATGAAAGACAGAAGCAGCTTTGCTCCAAAAGAAAAGAATTTAGCAAAGAATATATTTATTTTTTCACTTCTAACCATATCCTGCCAATAGGTTAAAGGGGGCTGTAGCTGCACATTTGCTGACCAGAAATAGCTGTGTTTCCACATTCGGTATCATCACTTATGTTGGCTTTTTACTCCAATAATGTTTTTAGTAACATGTATCAGCTCCCCAAAACATCACTGCAGAGGGCACAGTGCAGAGGCAGGCATTAGCCAGAAAAGAAGGGGACAGGGGTAACTACCCTGCTGCTGACAATGCAGGAAGATGGGATGCCAGATAAGAAAGAGATGGGCAGAAGGTTCGGGAACAGCCCCAACCTGCACCCCACCTTCCAGCTACTCTTCACGTGCCTTCTGGCACACAAGGGGATGCATGAGCAGTGTTCTATAGTAAGCAGCAATCCATTGTACTACTTCTTTTACACTTTAACTCTTTTCTGAAGATCAAAACCGGATCTGTGTTTTCATAAAACCATTTTTAACCCTACAGCATGCACAGAAAAGCTCACTGGCAGTTACGAAAAGGTCCAGTAAACATTCAGAGAAAGTAGATGATATAGGCTGAAACTTCATATTCACAAAATAAAACAGTAACAATATTCAGAACAATGCTACTAGCAGACAAATTTAAAGATAATCAAGCAATATTCTATCATCTTTACTGCTACCACACAGCTACCCTCAAATGAAGGACTTCAGTGCAGTCACTGCAGGGTAGTGCACTTCATCCCTTACCTCTGCCTTTCCTCATTTGAACAGCACCTCAGCTCAGTGCTGAAAGCTTGGCAGTTCATCTACAGAAAGCTTTCTGCAAACTGCATAAGCACTGCAGCCTCCACAGAAGACAGCATGCAGCATGTCTGTCTGTCTGTCCTGCAACAAGGGATGTGCCACTCCAGGCACAGGGCCATCACCCTCTAATTCTAGTATTTCATCTTTGCTATGAAGCCTGGAAACCTGGTAAATAATGAATCATTCATGGCATCAGCAGCACAAAAAGGTACGCCATGGGAGGATGTTAGGTTGGATGTTAGAAAAAAATTCTTCTCAAAAAGAGTGGTGATGCACAGGCAGCCCAGGGAAGTGGTAGAGTCATCATCCCTGGTTCAAGAACTGTGAAGATGTGGCACTGAGGGACATGGGCATGGTAGGGATGGGTTGGGGTTCGACTGGATGATCTCAGTGGTCTTTTCCCACATTAATGATTCTGTGATTCTGTAGCAGCAGGCACAGTTACATCATTCAGCCCTGGGTCAGGGTGAACCCAAGGTGATGACAGTTTCCTCCTTCTTCTCAGAACATACTTCTTCCTCAAATCTAACAGAGGCAGAATTTAGTCTTGTTAGGGGAATTATTTCCTGGCCCTGGAGGACTTCACTAGGCTAGATGAGGTTTTACCATCAGGTGACAAGATCTCATCTTCTCTTCCATCACTCTTCTCCCCACTGCTGGTGGGGACTCTGCTTACCTCCAGCCACTTCCAGTTCTGTAGCGGAGAGGCTGTGCCAGTGGCTTAAACGCAGAGAAGGCACAGAGAAACTGCACAGCAGAAAGCAGGTCCCGCTTCTGTAGGATGGGCTGTGTTATCTGTAGGATAAGCAGTGTTTGACACTGGCCCTGGTAGAGTTCTGTATGGCTTTTATATGTCTCTCGCTTCTTATGCTTATGAGTGATGATACTGCAGTGATGCGGATGTATAATTGAGCAAAACTGCACGAGGACTCTGGGAAACAGTGAAGCCAAGTGCAGCATTACGACCAGCAGGCATCACTTCCAATTCCCAGTACTTCCAGTTCTCTACACTTAAAGCTGTTCACCACCTGTGCTAGAAACAGAAACCACCCCATAGAACAACCTCAACTTCTCTGTGGTTTTCTTCTGCTCCAGGCTGAAAAAAAAAAAAACAAACCAGTCAAAATTCACAGAAAATGTATGTGGGTTTTATGCACGTGTTCAGTTTGTGGCACATACATCTATCATACCGCATGTCTAAAATGCAGCTTTGCTACTCCTTTCTACGTGGGAATAGACACAAAGAGGAACTTATATAATAAGAGGAGTTAACATTCCGTTTTCCTACACCAAAACAAAGAAGTAACTGTCTGCTTGTAGGAAAGGCTGGATCCTTTCCCTGCCAGGAGGGAAGTCTGTTCCCAACTCCAGAGGGTTAAAGCACAGCCCTTCTGCTGGGTGGTGAGGATGGAAATTTCGTATACTGCAGCGCCATCTAGCCCGAAGAAATGACATACCACGTTGGGAACCGGTTGCTGAAGGACACTTCCAGCGCTAAATGTTAAGTCCATAAATAATTTCTGTCTCTGGGCGAAACTTATCTCGTGTCTTATTGTATGGCATTTTAATCATTTTTATTCAACAGCATAAATGTAGCCGAGCAATAAATATATAAGCTCCTCTGAGAGTTCTCTGCTGCAGAAAATAACTGACGTTACGTTATTTTCATTATTTCTCATCCAAACTGAAACTCGAGATAAATGGAAATAATGAAATAAATGAAAAAAAAAAAAAACCCTGGAGCACGTGCATTTCTGTCGACGTTCTGGTGGAAAACTGAGCACCTCAATAACAGGATCAAGGAAAATAAAAACAATTCTAATAATGAAAGAAAGATTTTCCCAGTTTTGCCGGAGTGGAATTTCATTATAAGGGCAAAAAAATCTATAGTGTATTACATTATTTCTTTTCATTTCTAGAAATGTCAAATGAAGTCCTTAGCTATTCCATACAAAGTTCAATTCACTCCCACCCGTTTGAAGTTTATCTAAATTAAATATCTGGGTTTGGATACAAGAGAGTTTAAATCTACTGGGGGGGGGGCGGGGGGGCAGGCGATTGGGAGAGGAGGAAAGAAAAAGAAAGGCTTTCAAAAGTCTAGCTGGCTCCTTCGTGCTGACATTCAGTCAATTCAAAACACGATACGTGAGTGTTCAAAGACAGCATTGCTGACATTGTTCCCATGTTTTTCCTTTGGACTCCGTATTCTGTAGTATTTTAAAGATGTCTAGTTACGTTCATAGAAAGGAAGAATTAATTTTAATACAAAGTAAGGGCACGTCCACCTTTGAAATTTATGACAGAATGAATCATCCTCTCTACTCGTTCTGTGGGGAACCTGCGTAAGTCCTTCAGATTCCCAAGTATACATCTCGGTTTCACAAGGACAGCTCTGTTTCCTTATAGAGTGTATGTGAGTCCCAAGATTAGCACCTTTTTTTTTCGTTTCTATGAGAACAAAATTTTCATAATTACAATTTTTAAGCTTCAGGCATGTCTTCCCACACAAAGGATAACCTCAATCCGCACACTAGTCGCATCTCTCTCCATAGCAGTGTTCCTCAGCTACCTTGGAGAAAGCTAGCTCAGGAGTTAGAAACCATATAGATCCACTAAAGCGTTCTTTAAGAGTCTAATAGACACCGCTCCCCAGCTGATTACACAGCGAACTCACAGCCTGTGTATCACCACAAAGCACTGCACTGTGACACAAAGACATACACCAACCCTTAAGTTACTGGATAAAAGCTTCCCCAAGGAAAGATATCCGTGCTTGCTGCTGAATGAGGAGCTGGCAGTCAGTCACCAACACATGGATTTTAAGTAGCACACCTCTACCCCGTCTTTTGTTTTTTTTTTTAAATAATACTGAGTGTGCTGGCACACAAATGGCCCAGTACATTTTAAAAATACTGGTTATGAGTGAAGGGAAAGTTATGGAGGCTTGCAGTCACCAAATACGCATCAGCAGAAGGGTCAAGGGGACCCTGATGGCCAGTAAGCCTGTAGTGATGAGCACAGCCCTACCAGCCCACACCAACTGGAGGCTGTGCTCACCATAAGAGATCTGTTCAACTGGAGTTTCCCTGGACACAAATGCTGAACCAAGAACCCAATACGGAGCAACAGTATTTGGTGTTCACAACTATCCAAATATATTTGTGAGGCTCTGTTATGTTTTTCTTTTCCCCCAGTGTACGTATTTGCCTGTTTGAGCATCCTCTTCATGTAGATCTAGTGATGAACAGGTTATTCCTCCCATTTCATGATACCGTCTTTACTAAATAATGTCAGCTAATTAAAAGATCATTCATTCACCACAAAGCAAGTGAACTTTCTGGATGGTCAGCTTCTCTCCCTTTTGAGCTAGAAGCTGTTAGGATGCTTGCCTATGTGCGCACATATATATGTGTATATTTGTATTGACTTACAAGGCAAAACTATAGTCAAAAACAAGTCATAAATCTTCTCATTAATGTGTTACATTACTGTTCCTTTGCTTCCCCCCAGCAAAAGCATGATTTTATCATAAATCATAGAATATACACCAGTAAAGAGGCGCAAGTTAATCTTTTTATTTTTTTTTATCACTACTTACAGTAATATAAAAAAATTACATTGTAAAGGGTTTGTATGCTTCCATCAAAAGTTATGCATTTTAAGTACGGTGGATTAACAAGTCTTAATACTATCACTTACTAATTAACAGCGCTACATTCATACACAACATCAGTTATTCGTTAAATGTGTATACAACATGAAGAAAAGGGAAAGAGAAGTGGAAAGGGAAGAGGGAAAAGGGAAAAGGAAAAGGAACAGGAAAAAAAAGGAAAAGGAAAAGGAAAAGGAAAAGGGAAGAGAAAAGCAAAAAGTGCATCTTTCTTGCATCAAAATCACTAGATTTCAAAGGCCTAACGAAGATGGCCTTCAGAAATAAGTACCACAGCAGTGAGGAGAGGGAAATGATCATAAAGGCTTTCCAGGAACAGAGGACATACATGTAACTTGGTATACAAAAGACTGGCAGGTTCTCACTTTGGAGTCCTTCAGAAACATCTGCTCTGACTGCTGACCACACATGGAATTTTGACATTTATCTTGGGAAGCATTACAGGCTAACATATCTATCTTAAACCTTATGGTGGGTTTAAGGCTGGGTTTGTTACCGTCCATTTTTAATTTATATCTCTTATGGGTTACTAGCATATACATTTCACAAATTTTGACACATACACTCACTGAAAACTCAGGTACAGATAGGTACAGAAGAGAGAAGAGAGAAGATGAGGCTTGAATTTAAACGATTGTTATATATTAAAAAAACAAACTAACATTCCCAATGGCATCATCTCTGAATTTTGCCCTTAGAATTTACATTTTATCATCCTCATCAAGATCCTCAAAATGCTTCTCTTCCATTCCAAAACAATTCTAAGCCTTGCAGCATAAAATACAGTATAGCCACCCAGGCACCAAGCATAATAAAATCTAGCAGCAATAATTCAAATATGTGTCTCCTTGTCTGAGTCACTTTAGAGACATCCAGAAACATAAATATATGTTTTCACTGAAAGGTAACAGTTTTCTTCCTTTTAATCTGAAATAAAATTCTGTCCCCATCTCCCAGGGAACTAAAGGTGACAATAAGAGCTTGACAATGTTCAGGAGATGTGCTTTTCACATTAACATTGCCAACAGCTGCACCATAAATAGTGGGTATACAGAAAGTGCATTCAATCATTATAGGATGTGCAATTTAAAATCCGAAATTCACTCAAATAAATCAGAAGAAAAGAGTAAAGAGATCGAAGTCTCCAAAACCCAAAATGTACTGCTTCTGCGCTCCAGCTTTGTTTGCAAGGAATTCTAAAAACTATTGGAACAAAATATTCCCCTTAATGTTCAGTAAACCACTTATGAAACACCAAGCTTTGTTCCGTTCATCTCCCTCTTTCCTGTGCTTCCCCCTTGCCAGACGTCAAAGAGCTCATGCCAGATGTCTGCAAGTTCATGTCTTATGAAGGGGAGGTTGGATGAGTGAAGCAAAATCACACGGAAAAGACAAATATATTACCCTCCCCCAAAACTCCTTTCTCATCCCCACAAATAGCTCTGAGCCAATATGAACGTTAATTATTTGAGACACAGCACATGCTGCTGAGTTTTCCTGCATTCAGATCTGGAGGTCCTCAGTTCTGCTCCTCAGGACAGTGGATAGGATGGCATCACCTGCCTGCTCTCTGCTAGGTTTGCTCTGCACCTTGGAGGCAATAAAGAAGGGGCCACAGAGATGCTGACAGCAGTCCTTGGAAAGAACCCCTGCCAGTGAAGTGATGCTCATGCCCTGCGTAGAGGATACGTAGGGTGCACCCAAAGGTCTGGTGGGGACCCACGGACCACAGCAGTGAGACAGGTTAATTTTCTCTCTATTCTTACAGCTTGGAGAAAATATGAGGAGCGCATCAAGCATAGGATGGAAAAATCTTCCAAGAACACAGCAGTGAAAACAGACTCCTGAGCCAGTCTGTATCCAGGACACATGTTGAACAGACCACAGAGCCCAGCTGACAGTTCTGAGGTAGACCTAGTGACTATTTCAGGAGCAGATGGGAAACGCTCTATTCCTCCATGGACTCTTAACAAGAAAACAGCCTGATATCATGCGAAAATTATTATTCACTTTCTAAATTTCATAAAACGATTCTGATCTGTACCACAGATACTAAAAATCTTCTATCAATTTATCAGTCCTACACATAAGACTTTCTGCTTCGGCATCCACATTCTTAAATGTCTCATGCAAGATAATTGAGGTAATTTTCTAATATCTCCTTTTAACAAAATTAGTTCCATTAAAAAGTGAAGATAAAGATGGGGGGAACAGAGGAAGATACAGAAACTGCTATAAAACATAACTGATTGATTGATAGTCTCTTTAATAGACTGATCTAATGTGTCTAATTTGACTGTGTCTAATTCTAGTCTCATTTAAAAAAGAAAAAAAAAAAGAAGAAAAAAAAAAGAAGAAAAAAAAAAAAAACATTGCCAAAGAATATCCTATTTTATAAGCCTGAAACTTCAAATCTAACAAGTTTCCCGCCACCCCCACATCTGGAAGATTCTCCCTGTCAGTAAGTAGCATGGCCAGCTCAAATGAGAATGAGAAACCTTCCAATCTCCGCTATTCCCACACTGTCTGGAAAATCTACCCTTCAGACATCACTCCATTGTCTTCACACTTGTAGAAGATATCTTCAAGTACATATTTACAGGTCTGGAATCAGTCTTCTTTCTTCAAAATCCAGTCCCAGACTTGGAAAAGCTGGAAAACCAAGCTGAGACTTAAGGCTGAACAAAAACATACTGTAGGTGGCCTTAGAAAGTTGTCCATAGGGGCTGCATTTGTAAATAAAAGCACGAGCAATTTTTAATTCTGAATCACACGTTCAGTTTTTCCTATTATTGCAAATAGTGCATTTTTCGAATCAAAATACACACACTGCCTCTGCATCCTGACATTCTCTTTCAGTCTCTGGGGCTACTGGAAAGGAACAGTCTTTTGATTTATTTTGCCCTTCAGAGCCTATTACTCCTATCCATCTAAAGTACACATGTCCCTTTTACCCAGTATACAGAAATGCCTCTCATTTCCAAACAATATGCATTTTTTAATGACACCCTAGTCTTCACATTTTCTATTTCTGAAGCAATTCTAAATGAATGAAATGAAAAATAGTCATATATAGAAAATTTAGGGTGCTTTCAACACTGCACACAAACCACTGCATTGTAAATGACCATTTTATAAAAATGATGCAGTCCTGGTTGATTTCAATTGCAGTTAAAAGTAAAATAAAGCCATTTCCTGGTTGATTTCAGTTGGAATTGGAGATAGTTTTTCAATATGACCCTTGGCAGTGCTTAAAAAAGTGGGGGAAAGAAGCAGATACGGCACTGAATGAAATAAATGTATCCAGTCTGAACCCAGTTACTTCAGAAGTTGATAGCATATTGGAAAGGCAATGCACAACCAGCAAGCTCAGCCATAAGAAACTTAATGACGGATGAAAATGAAAAACGTCAGGATGCCTATTTATCTGTGAGAATTAGAATCCTTTAAACAAGTTATGAGTGAAAGAGCTGTAGCTAAACCGGATTTTAAGCCAATTAGAAATGAATGAAAAATCTAATTTAAATGGACATCATCTTTCACTAATATTAGAAAAACAATACTTTCTACATTTTATTGGAGGTGATAAATTTATTGTGACACCTGAACAGGACAGCTATTTCATAGTAAAAAATAGCCAAAACCAACCTCCAGTTTTGAATTTTATTTCCTATCAGAGAACCATTCATAATTGTGAATTATTTTTATTACTTTTACCTGTAATAGATGGGTTAAAAACAAGATTTTATTGGCATAATCAACAACAACAACAAAAGTTTGGACTATACTGCATCACTGTAGTATTACACACAGGTACCATCTGCCTAACAATGCAGAAATAAAGCTGCTCATCAGCAAAATGCATGTTAGTTATAGAGAAGCTCCATTCTGGTCAACTCTATGATCTCTGAAAATTTATATATCTTTACCTCCAAAATGGTGTAACTGAAATCAGGTCTGTCCTACTACATCTAACTTCCCTACATGTTTTTTGACGTGGCCCTCAGTTGCGCTGGGGTGGTTCGGGTTGGGTAATAGGAAGATAGTTCTCGGAAAGAGTGGTGAGGCACTGTCACAGGCTGACAAGGAAAGTGATGGAGTCACCATCCCTGGAGGTGTTCCAGAAACATCGAGATGTGGCACTGAGCGACATGGTTCAGTGGACATGGTGATGGTTGGACTAGATGATCTTGCTGGTCTTTCCAACCATAATGATTCTATGATTCTATGCAACGTGAAAGTTTTGGAAGCAGCAGGGCTTTACACTACAGCCACCTTGGGTAGCAGCAGAGGAGCATGTCTTCAAGGCTTTGCTCATCCAAAGGCTAGAGCTCAATACAGAACATAGCAGAGAGGTAAAAAGCAGGCTTCTCTCTTTATTCCTTCTGTGAGTTGATGGATAGAAGATGAGCATAAGGAGCAGCAATAGGATTGGAGACATATTGTTCCATGAGCTAACACAGTTCAAACCTGCTGATTTCATGGGGGTTTTGTGACACAAATGACAGCAGAGAAATGCCCTTCTCTATCAGTATTAATATGCTGCTTCCCTGGGAAGTTGCTGCTGCAGATGAGAAGCAAAAAATATGCCAGGCTATGAGCAAAGATAATTCAATCCACAAATAAATACGGTATTGCTTGGTCTGTGGTAGACCATTACAATGAATTGTTTTAAGGTTAAACAGATACTGTAGAGGTATTTTAAGAAATAGATACATAAGATCAGACTGTAATTTTTTTTCAAAGAGCTATTATGATAAACATAATCTTTCCTTCCTACACTGGCTCTGATCAGCTGCAGTTATAATGCACACAGAAAGACTTAGATTATGCTATCCTGACTACCTGCAATATCACCTAACAGAAAAAAGAAACAATGAATCTGGTTGACAGTATGTAGAAAATCATGATTTTTTTCTTAAATATGTATTCTGAAGCACAAAGTCGTGAAAATGAGAAAATTAAAAATTTAAGCTTGAACAATTTACGCTGTCACCCAAAGCACATTTTCATATCTCCAACTCTCAATCGTTTCCAAACTTCTCCTTGGAAATTTAAAATATATGTACCTTAATTTTGAAAGGAAATACAAAAGCAAAAGCAAGCAAGAATACTGCCATTTGAGTAACTGCCTTTCTCATCCATAATGTAGGTTTACTTTAGCAATGAATGGAAACCTTCAATTGGAACACGATGTGTTACTTTAATTCCACATATGTAACTCTTCACCACAGTTACTTTGCTAGTATTGCATTTTCTTGTCTGTTTTTGTTGTTGTTGTTTTCTTTCTTTTTCTTGTAGCTTTGGTTTTTTGCTTTTTGGTTCTTTTGCTGAGGACATCTAACTGAATGCTAGGAACCAACTGCAAAGACTTCTAGTCCTTGAAGAAGCTCTACAGGCAGAAAAAAAAAGAGAGCAAAAGAAAAATCTACACAAATTTCTCAGCAAGTTCTTATTCTCTGACAGACAGCCTCTGTCTCCATCCTCCAGATTTTTGGAATACTGTTGTATGAATAGATATTCCCATACACAACCTCTTAATAGGCTGAACATTTATAACTTTGAAAAAAGGCCTTGGACAGATGGTTGTTTATCCAGCTTTCATTATCAGCATCCAAAGCTGGTAGTTTTCAGTACATTCTGGTCTGAGGGATTCAGACAACCATCAGAGGCACACACTATGGAGCATCCCTGGGCTTGGAGGCACTTCTGTGTGGTAACAGAGGGAGAAAGTGGGAGAAAAGACAGGACAAAATCTTGCCTTTATTGATGGCCTCCAAGATCAGAATGGTGGCCTTGCTCGTTGCTTGGGAAAAAGGTGCTGTGGTTTAACCCAGCAAGCAGGTAAACAGCACACAGCTTTTCACTCACTACCCCCAGCTCCCAGTGGGAGGGAGGAGAGAATCAGAAAAAAAATAACTCATAGGTTGAGATAAAAAACTATTTACTAAGATAGAAAAGGAAGAGAGAAATAACAGTAATGATAATGTATATATACTGCATATAATAATGTATATATAATATACATACATTTAATATTAAAATGTAAAATATGATATATGCATACACACACATATTATTATACCTACATACAAACAAAACAAGTGATGGAGAAGCAACTGCCAAGCAACCACCCAAGGCCCAGCTAGTCCCCAGGCAGCAGCAGGCTGCCCATTCCCCTTTTTCAAAATTTCTTTCCACATGAAGCCATATGGTATGGAATATCCAAAGGCCAGTTTGGGTCAGCTGTCCTGGTTCTGTCTCCTCCCAACTCCTTGTGTCCCTCAGAGGCAGGAAAACAGAAGCTGAGAAACTGAAACATCCTTGGCTCTATACAGCACTGCTCAGCAACAAGTAAAATACTGGTGATGTTACCAGCACTGTTTTTCTCCTAAAGCCACAACACCACATTGTAGCAGACACTATGAAGAAAATTAACTCTATCCCGGCTGAAACCAGGACAAAAGGCTGATTTTTTTTTTCTGTGTGGAGCACAATGAAAGATAGCAGATGATGGAAGGAAACAGCTCAGGGTTAGAGATCAGGATCCTCACAACAGAGAAAGGTGATGCTTTTCAACCCATCTAAATGATTCAGGCTCCTATGAGCTTTTGAAATTGAAAAAAAATATATATATCACAAAGAGAAGAAACAAAAGACCTGGGAGATACAAAGAAGGTCCTTGGATGTGTTACTGTGATAAAATGCCTCATACCATGTCACATGCTGTGGGCTGGCTGTTGGCAACTCATGAAATACTTCCTTCCAATGGCTATTACATGCAGAACGATAATCCGGGTGTTTTTAGATCAGCCTGGTGCATTTAGCTGATGCAAAGCCTCCTTATAGACAATTCCACTATCTGTCAGGTGAAAACTCACAGAAATGGATATGTAGGAGTTCTTGCCATGTCTTGCAAGTGGCAGATTAAGTTATGGCTGGACATTACGTTGAACATTAGGCAAAATTTATTCTCAGAAAGAGTGGTGAGGCATTGCCACAGGCTGCCCAGTGGGGTGGAAGAGTCACCATCCCTGCAGGTATTCAAGAAATGTGGAGATGTGACACTGAGGGACATGGTTAGGGGGCACGGTGGGGATGGGCTGGGGTTGGACATGGTAATCTTAGTGGTCTTTTCCAACCGTAATGACATGTACTTGCCTTTGTTGTCGGCTGCAGACCACCAGAACAACATCTGTGTCTCTTAACCTCCTTACTAACCTGAAGCTGTCCTAGGACCAAAGTTAGAGAGAGCACCCTGCACAATGAGAAAACAGGATTATGGAAAAATGGCTTTGCAATTTCCCTTCTTGAGTGGCACTGACAGCTATTAAGCCATATTTCTAACAGCATCGGGAGTTTCAAACCATCTTCTTTATCACCAATTCTCTTGCACTGAGCACTGCAGAATACACTTAGCATATGCAAAGCTAATTAAAATAAAATTCTAATCACTACCTTTCTGTTTCTGAATCCATACAGCATCATAGATTGAGAATTAATTAAAAAATAAAATTAATTATGCATCTGTATTTGTCTCAGGTTATCAGCAAACAATCTGTGTAAAATATGGTATCTATTTAAATATAGGTCACCTATTAATTAATAACATTGTGACCAAACTAATGGATAGAGGTCTTAGTAATTCATAATAACAGCATTAATGAGAGCCATGACTTGCATCTAGAAATATTAATGTGCAATTTGAGGAAATAATAGCATCAGAGCAGCATCCATTTGCTCTCATCAAGCCCATGCCTTGTCACAAACACAGGTTACTCTCTTTTCAAGACAGCGAATTACTGGTTACATTCTCTTCCTGATACAAAGAGGTCTACACTTCCAGTCTGGCACCTTTTGAAGAGAGACCGTGCCCTGTTTTATTTCTCAAGTTCTATTAATTATGTTTATTTATAGATGATGGGACAAAAATATTTAAAAATCAGCCAGGGCAATCCTGCTCACATGATGTCAATGCAATCAGCTATGTAAAAATTATGTCCTTGAGATACAAGAAGTTTGCAAATCACTTGGATGTTAAAAACAGCAGACAAAAAACAAACAAAACAAAAACAAAAAGAGGAAATGGGTCATTTGAAATACGAACCCACTCCTCAGAAAGAAACCCTAATTTACAAAAGGTCCTGATTACAGTTGCTTTATCAAGACCTTGCTGAAACAGAAATATGATTTACTTGTGGCACGACCTTGACGAAACTACTCCGTCCTACAAGGAGAAAATTGAAAAGTAATAGCTGGCCATGATACATTAGCACTGAAACTCAAACCTACGTATGCGGATTCCTGTTGTTGCTTTTTCTTTTACTTTTCTAGAGTGAAAAGAGAGTATCTCAATATTTTTATTCAGTTAACATTCAGACCTCTCAGGCACTGAACAGAGCTGGAAGATGCTGAGTACAATGCATTTTTCCCACCATCACCACAAGCATCCCCTTTGGGAGACAAAGAATTGACCCAGCTTCCTGCAAGATCACGTCTTTAGTAATTAGTTACCTGATCCAGCTCCCTATGAAGTCAATGGGAATCTTACTCTTTATTTCAGTAGAATTGTACTGAGCTCTTAATAAACTGCCAGAGTTCCATCTGCGTAAGGACTGTGCGGTCTGCTATGAGATTAAGTACCTTTGAAGGGGCCAGATTTTGCAAATTAAAACATTCTCTCAGCTCTTGCTGAAATCCACAGGACTCAAAGGAGGTGCGAAGCTGGAAGTTCAGCACCCCATCTGCATGCTGCCTGTTGCAGTAGCCGTACAGGAGACTGGATTATGACAGCCTTGTGCAAGCAGATATGCTTAATGACCCTTTTAGCTAATCTGCACAATTGCTTCAGTACTTAGGACATGGTTCTTAAAAATACTTGGCCACTGTGCACAGCAAATGCTTTAAAAGTTAAAAATCTCTAATTAAATACATGAAACAGGGCTTTGGGGGGAACAAAAAGCCCAGCATACAATTAGCATCCTCTGAAAGTCTGAGGTAGAGAAAGATCATCATGGTCTGCCCTAAGGTAGCTCACATATTTCTACCGTTTTGAACATCTCATATTAATTGGACAACTGAGTGAGAAATAGAGTAACAGTAGCCAAATCACAGATAAAACTCCAGGAGAATTTCTGACAGATTGCAACATAATTCCACACTTTTTGTTTATTCGTTTGTTTGTATTTTAGTTGCCAGGCACTTTCACAGAACCATTTTTTAATGCAGCAATTTATTATTTGTTATTTTAATGGTTTCATAAAATATTTACAATGGTCTGTTTAAATAAAGGAATGACATCATGCATAAAAAATGAAAAATAATGCATCTGTAATAAGCTGGAGGTTACATTTAATGAAACAATGCCCATAAATGAAATTTCATTGTGAGTGCTGATGATGCTCATTTCAGATGAATGCACTTTGTATTTATTAGTTTTAAGCGTGTTCATCCTCAGCTTCTGTAATCAGAATTACAATACCCACTCAGATGAGAAAAGTAATTAAATCATTAAGACATTCTTTCTTAGGGCTGGGTGATTCTATGGATACGCAACAGTTGGCTGGCTCCAGCCCTAAGCCCCTAGTGCAATAGATTAATTGTTTTCTCATTATTTTCCAGGGGGTAACTATCCTCATAACAGCATGCAAGTGCAGTCTAAGTAAAGGCTATACGCCTTGAGTGCACTCCAGCAACATGTGTACATATCCTTGGGCTACTGGCACAAAAGGAAGCAGATGCCATGAACACCATATGAACAGCAATGGAAAATTACTTGCTACATCATGACTCATGAATGGCTGAGAGATAACTACCAAACGCTGTTAAGGTTTGGCAGATATATGACCTTGACTGTACCTGTTTAGCCTATGGATTATATGCAAAGTTGTACATGTAGAGTTCAAATGCACACAATCATAGAATGGCTCTCAAGGATCTCAAGGATCATCAAGTTCCAACACCCCTGCCACAGGCAGGGTTGCCAAACTCTAGATCAAGTACTATATATATATAACTTCTGTAGAACCCTCTGCACAGAAGGATTGAGTCTATATTCAAATATTCAACTGCTCTTTCGTTAAGTGATGCAGGTTTCCCATTTTGGCCTGTACAAATAATACACATACGCCTAAGGACAGAATTGGACTTCTGCTGAGGAGTGAACATATCTATTGAGAACATTCTCAGGTGATCCCATCATAGCATCCTCCTGATAATACAAAAGAAGAAATTTTCAATCCTTCCATGGAATAGAATCATAGAATAGATTAGCTTGGATTGGAAGAAACCTTAAAGATCATGCAGTTCCAGCCTCTGCTGTGGGCAAGGCTGCCACACACTTTACCAGGCAACCCAGGGCCCCATTAACCCAGCCTTGAATGCCTCCAGGGATAGAGTATCCACATCTTCTCTGGTCAACCTGTTCCAGCACCTCACCATCTTAGTGAAAAATTTCCTCCTTGTACCTAACCTAAATTTCCCTTTTTAGGTTACAGCCATTCTTCTTAGTCCTATCTCTATGAGACTGTGTAGAAAGCTGGTGTCCCTCCTGCTTAAAAACTCATCCCACTTTCCTACATCTCAGTCCAATGTACTCTGCATTCCCAGTGTAGAAACTATAAAAAACAACTTTTCCAAGGCAGGAATCAGATGATGCTACTGCCATGGTGCAGCTACAGGAGCTGATTAAGAGTTAAAAACATTCTAGCATTACTTATAAATCCACTCTTATGCCGCTGTTTCAATAAGCCTTTAGAGAAGGAAATTCCAAAGGACTCCTTCCCAGAGTCAAGATTCTAACTATTATCTGCACGTGTCTCTGGTTCACTTCTGCACCTGTAAACCCTCCAGCACTGGTGCCCATGGTCATCTTATTTTAGATGTGCACAGTGAAAGTATCTGCATCTCAGGTATTATTATTTTCCCCTAATGTACATATACTGTTTAGAGCACAATAAATAAATATTCCAGTAGCAGTGAACTTCCACTGAAAATGGGTGAGCTTTATAACACTAAGGTGCTTTAAACTTTACTTTCTACATGACCGCAGAGAGTGAGAAAAAAGGAATGATGGTATTAACAGAATGGTATGTTGACAAATGTAACAATAATGCATAATCCATGCATATTCTGTATTTTTTCTTCCTTGGGTTGTACTGGAAACTGTTTTCCCTTTCCTGCAGAATATTTTCACATTTTTAAATATTCCAGCTCCACGTGAGAACAACATAAAATTACATGAGAAAGAGAAGAGGGAGGACTGGCAGACACCTACTCAAGCAAATGAGTAACATCGATGATTAGGGGTTTACCCGAGATCAACACATTCCCATCCAGTTCCAAACCAAGGACAGAAAAGATGTGAAAGTGCACCTTCTGCAGGTATCCAGGCTATTGGCTATTCTGTGCACTTTCTCTCTTTTTGATGAGAGATTCCATTTTGAGTCTAAGAAATCATTTTCCAATAAAAGATTAATCAGAACCAAGGTATTTCTGCCAAACCTTTCTGTTTCAACAAATTGATGTATTTTGCCAAGAAGCATTTTATCAAAAGATTCCCAAACAGGTCTACTTCATGCAACTTAAAACAGTAATAAAACACACACTTTGATTGGAGGGAAAAAAAAATAATAATGAAATAAAAATAAAAAGAAAATAAAAAAAGAAAAGCCTACAGAACTTGGAACGGTTATTGCAAACTTCTTTTCCTATTATATTTTGACATTTCAGTGGTGTGGAACTTAAAAGTTGATAGCAGCACATTACTGAGTATCTTGTTCTTCTGCTAAGAAAAAGAAAAGGGGAGAAGCCCTTGTATAATAAGTACATTTATAAATGTTCCACTTAGACTTTGAAGTTCCCCATTCACTGAGTTGAATGTTAGTGAGAAAATTTACATTTCCTGTGAGCCTTGTGTTAAACTGAGAATGTGAAAAAAATTCTTTTTCAATCCTTATTTTTATTTTTCCTTAAACCAAGAGAAGCAATAAAATAACCTACGTGTGAAGATTTGAGTTTCAAGCTTCAAACATTTTGCTGCAGTTCTCTTCCAAATAAAAAGATGCAGTTAAACAATAGGAAAAAAAGTACTCTTTCAACACAAACCTATAACTCAGAAATAGCTTAAGGATCACATCAACTTCCCAAATACACAATTTTCTTCAGATACAGACAAGTATGAAAAATGTCAGGCTGCTAAATTAGTGTTTCAGAAAGATATCCAATTTTTAGGCCCTTAATTACTACATGTATGACCAGTGGCTGCTATTAAAGAGTAAGCTACCGGTCAAAATAATTGTATTATAGAATACACCATATTTTTAGACATCATTTTGACATTTGGCAGATAGAAAGCATTGATCTGACAGTGAAACTATAAATTCAGAATATTAGAATTTCATTTCTGACATTAAAACAAGAAAATCACTTTGTTACAAGGACAGAACAAGTCTCCTGATCAATATGCACCCAAAAAATGTTCTTTCAACGATGAAAAATAATTTGAAAGTCATTTTGCTTTGATATCTGTCTGCTCGTTTGTCTTTATTAGCTCACACTTTTAGAGGATACTAAGATACTTGAAAGCATCCAGCATAGGCAACAAAGCTGTGACAGGGCTGAAGGCGTGTCCTGGGTGAGGACACCTGGGATATCGGTCTGGAAAAGGGAAGGTCGAGAAGTGACCTCATTGCAGCTCCCTGTGGAGGGGAAGCAGAGGGAGGTGCTCTGCTCCTGGGAACCAAGGCAGGAGGGAACAGCAAAATGCTGCACCAGGGGACGGTCAGACTGGGCACTGGGAAGCACTTCCTTACCGCAAGGATGGTCAAACACAGAGAGGTGCTTGGTGCCATACGGCTGTCGGCGTTCACTTGGACAATGCCCACAGTAATGTGCTTTAACTTTTGGCCAGCCTCAAAGTGGTCAGGGTTGATTATCATTGTAGGCCCTTTCCTCTGTTTTTACATTTGAAGAGAGACCTAAAAACTTCCATTGCATTTGCAAACAGTCTTAAGATTGACCACCATTTAAAACACTAGGTTATAGCAAAAATTCTCCATGATTTTTTTTGCAGTACCTTTGAGTTTCTGTGGCAAAGCTGTTACCATTGCAGGTAAGAAAATACGAAACAAGAAACACAAAATAACTGAAATACCAAGAGAGGAAGAACTACAGAAATGTGCTGATCAAAAGCATTAATGTAAGCACAGACAGGCAAAGAGTTAAAAAGAAAGGGAAAGAAAGGAAAAATGCATGTTGTTGAAGGCTTGCACAAAAAAAAAAAAGAGAGGTTAATGCAGCAAGAAAATCAAATTGCTATCAGGAAAATAGACCTGCATTCATCCTTCAGCCTGACTGAAGAATTTTACAGCGGACAGCTGTGACTGCAACAATAACAAATCAAGCAGGTTTGGAACTTCTTGCTGGAAAATTTTTTGAACACTTTTTCTTCAGGAGTAACAAAATAATGGCTCTCCAGATACAGCTCTGGAAGGTTCTTGTCCATTTCCCTTTTTCTGTTCCAACAAAATGCTTCTACGGCCATAGATGGAAAGTTGAAAAATTCCACCTTGGTTTTCTCACGTGGAATTTGGAATCTTACCCACAAAAATGTTGGGGCCTTGCCTTCTCATCTTGGTTAAAGTTTATTTTTTAACATATTTTTTTTCAAGGGAAATTATTTCCATTTTCTCATTGCTCTTTAACAATAAACATTCTGACACTTAAAAACGCCTTTTTGTTTCTCATAAATCTCCAGAATGCGAAAGCGAGCATTTTCAACAATATCTGAGTCTTTCTACTAATAAAAGAAACAGAAATAGGATAAAACTGAAAATACTTTGAGACTTTAACTGAAGATGTTAAGGGCAACTACTACGTTTGGTATGAGAAACCTGTTTTATAGAGCAGAGCTAGAACTTTTGCCCGTGTTTGTGGGAACTCAGTTTCCTTTATGAGGCAATACTTACTCAACTGTGCCAAGATTCCCCTTAAGTACCATGTGAACCGAATTCAGACAGACATGGCAGGTTAACACAGAATTTTTGTTGTTTTTTTTTTTTTTTTTTAAATAAAAATAAAAATAAAAATAAACAATAAATTCATGTTTAAGTAGCGAATTCAAAGCTGAATTTATTACTTCAATAAATTTTCCTTTTCCTGCTACCTACAAAGTCACCAGCAAAAATTATTATTACTTACTTAGCATAGAGCTGAATGAGACCAAGCCCTAATTACTGATTAACTAAACTTTCTGTGCACAGGTTTACAATTCACAAGCTCCAAACAAAGTTCTACTTGTCCAACTGTTCACAGACGATAATGGAGAAACATGCTGAACTGAAATCTATTTGGACAAGTCTTCAGTAGCAGATTTCCATGCTACCCAGTCATCTATGTTAGTTTGTGGAGCATTGTGCCTGACAACTGAAAAATATGTAAATTGCTCTATATTTGTTATCAACACTCCTCCAGATTTTGATCAAAATCTGTGACCAGAATGGGCTGCTCAGCATAATTTTTTTGAAGCATTTGCAAAGCTTGCTGCAGATCCTGCCCTCCTTCCATGTGCATACCCCTCATTTGATTTCTGCGGCAGAAACGCCCATTTATCTACATGAAGAAAGTCATTTAACCTCAACTCCATTTCCCTCAACTCTATTTTCTTCCCATTATACACACACACTACACAGAAATTTTAGTCTTCGTTATTATTTATGGAGAGCTTTCAGGATTACCTTTTACAGCTGATTTATAAAAGTAATCACCTGCCTCGGACCAAAGCGTAGCACTTGAACTTAAAATGCTTCTTCTGATTTGAAAGATGTTCTCTGCTTCAATAAAATACCTCGTATGAAGTACAGAGAATCATTTTCAGACATAAAAAAAAATCCCAAATTAATTTAAAATTCAGACTAATCCTTTTACTGAAGCTACTTAAATATGCATGCAGCTTGCACAAATTATTTTATTTTTAATTAACTGCACAATGAAATACTTGCATTGTGAAAACATATATGCAAATACTATTTCTTTAACATTCATTGGACTACTGATACTCAAAATGGATTCTCTTCCTTACATACGCCCTTATGAAACAGCTCGATGCCACCTTAAATAGACACATTATGCTAAGCAAAATTCATCCGTGCAGTATCAAAAACAAGTTCAAAATCTGTCCTGTGTGGAGCCAGGAGTTGGACTCAATGATCTTTATGGGTCCTTTCCAATTTGGGATATTTTATCATTCCATGATCTGATGAGCCACCCAAACTGTAGAACAGACTTTTTCATCTTAAATTAAATAGCTAGTTCAACTCAACGAGTGTTATATTGGCTTCCTTCTCCTTCTATGTAATAAACGAGGTTGCATTTATTATGTAACAGAAGTTGGCATTCTAGATTGTTTGCATGATATAGACACAAGGGTTTCATTTTTAGCACAATTCCTAAGTACTTTGCATAGACAGATGAAGATGCACAACACACTGTAAGCAAAAGCAACATTTCATGCCTTCATTTCATAATTAGGCTTAGCTCTTAACAAGTCACGTTCCAATTCCCACCAAGCAAGTATGAAGAGGGCATCTGATCTCAAATACCTTATTCATGCAAAGAATAGGTTCAGCTGAAGTGCAACAATGAATAAAATATGGGAAACGTATTTCTGAAAGGTTATTTTACTGTGTCACCAAGTTAATTCTGGCACAAGATGACTCAAACCATCTGCAGCTTGAACAAGAAGAATTAAACATTTTGACAGGTCTGAAACCTCATACTTTGATTTTCCATTTTTTAAAATCCCAGTTTAATTCCACCTCACTCCTCTCTCTCTCTTTTTTTTTTTTTCCTAATGCGCTCTTTGCCATTACCTCTCCATTAAATCCAAGCGCTGAAAACCCCCCGCTGTTTGAAGCTCGTAACCATAGGTTGCCGAGGTTGAAACGAAGTGCACGTTCATTGTTGGGAAGTCACCTCCAGAACTCCTTGCAAGGCTGACTCAGAGCAACCTCAACATAATACCCACAGTTTGTGCGGGTTTGAAATGCAAATGTTTACTTTCTACTGTAACATAAACATGATTTGTTATGCAGAGCACTGACACTTCTTATACCTCTAAGAAGGGGTATAACTGCCATCCTCAAACACATTTCTTAACTACAGCATGCTTGAAAATTATAGTTTGGATAGCAACAACATACAACAGTGAGTACATAAACCAAAATGAGCTGACCCCCATTTGAAAACCTAGGCTCTAATTCAGGAAAAAGTCTGTGGCACATTCTTCTGTGTAAGAAAGCATTTAAATACTGCTGTGATGGTGTAATTCCTAATGTACTTATGATGTTAGAGAGTTTCACTGGATCCCAGTCTTATGTATTTTTTCTCCCCCTGTCCCTTTTCCTTGCCATCTGCCTTTCTGTGTTAATTACATCTATCTGTCTAAAATATTGCCACATGCTGTATTTTTTATTGAGCCAAATGATACAGTGCACATGCACTTTACTGGCGAATTTATGGCTAGAGGGCCCTCTTTTTTCTACTCTTTATGGAGAAGAACAGTTCTAGTTTTAATGCTTTGGCACATAAGCTTTTATAGCATCCATGCATCTGCTCCTGAGCTCCTCACTTCTCTGTGTGCATCATCCAAGATGGAAGCTATAACACAGGCAGACCATTTCTCATCACTTCGTTTTCACACTTGTTTCTCAGCACTTTTCACTACTGCTGAGTACCTAATCCTAAAACCTGAATACACTGAGAAATGGTAAGCAATAAATAGATCCCACAGAAGGTTTCTTTTCCCTCCCAAAAAAAGCCTCAAGCTTTCAAGTAATGACATACAAGAATTTCAGGCTACGCACCATTGGACCCAAACCTCACATCTGCTTTAGGAGTCTGTCTCTCCTACCTCTGCCCTTCTGGATTCTGAATGAGGCCAGGTTTTCTTTCTGCTAATGTATTATTTCCTATCTTTAAATGTCAAAGAAATACACACGAAGAGAACTTAGAAACTCAGCCAATCAATTACAGGCAAATAATTTTGCTTTTCCACTAATAACAGAATTACTTTCTTCTAGATTTTTTTGTTGTCGTTGCTTAATTTGTAGCTGATAGCCCCAAAATGTCTTCTTCCAAATTGGATGCAATTTCTACATGAAACAAACAGGCAGCGTACAGTTTTAAGAACGCTCCCTAAATGTATGGGACAATCCAATAATCAGTTTTAAGGAATAAGGCCATTAACATTTTGTAATGTCAACCAATTCCTTTTTTGTAAACACATTATATACTCCTGTTTGAATTTAATCACTTCCTAAGCAGCTAAATAATTATTTCAAGCTAATGAGAATTAGTTTTGAAGTTGTTAGTATTAATGAGAAATCACCATATCCAGATTAGTGCTTCATAGTCCTAAATAATTGATACCTCCGTTCACATTACCGCTTGGAGGATACTAGCAGCAAACAAAATTATTAGTTTCATTTTGTCAGATAACTTCCAAAGCACAATTTTTTATGGTTTTTAAGGCCATGCATTTTGAAAAGAAAATAAAACTACACTTCATTATGACAAGAAAAAAAAGAAACGGCCTCCAGATTTAGAAGCACAATGTTCCACGCTTTGTTGTAAAGATGCAATACAGAAAAGCAAGGGCAGAATCATAAGAATTCAGAAGGAGTATGGAGCACTCAGCACTTTCCAGGAGGTTTTCAGCTCCTTTTAGGAATAAGCCCTGGAGTGCTTTCATTCTTTCATTTAAAAACTGCCTGTTTTTTTCCAAATGAGAGTTATGCCTGTTTTGCACCTCTGAAGATTGGGCTCTTTGTTCCCTATTTGTTGTCCTTGTGGGGTGCTCCCTGTGGTCAAACAGCTTTTCCATTGTGCTAACAGGAGTGATGGATGGCACTTCCCAGGCTGCCAATTATTTCACAATTCATGGTATCTTAAAATTCAGGAAAACACGAGTAGGAGTGCTTCCAGTCCAAACACTGTTACAAGGACAGCATGGAAACACCAACAGCCAGCCAAGTTCTCCTCTGCTTAACTTTGTCAGAATTCTCACTTCAAAAGAAATGTGCTGATTTACACAAGGTGAAAATGTCTGCAGAACTAATATAATTACCTTTGATAACATACTATCTCTTTTTTAATTTTCCATGACTTAATGATGGATAGGTTCTCACCTCTGAATCTTTCTATGCAATCCGCAGTAGTTTATCCCTCAATATCAACTGTGTCTCTATGTACATACTAATGATATTAATAATCTTCTTGTGAATCAGACACCATGCTTGATAGTACTAATCCTCTAGGTTTCATAATTTTCAGAGGTTCAGCTTACCTCTCTTCCTGTCTCACACAGTATTATGATTGTACCACAGTGACTGGCTCAGGCAATTCTAGATAAGTTTCTCAGAGCGGAGTTCTTAAACACCTCCTGGGACAGTGACCCCATCACCTCCCTGGGCAGCCCACTCCAGTGCACCACCACTCTTTCCGAGAATAAATTAAATTCTTCCTTATACCCAACCTGAACCTCCCCTGGTGCAACTTGAGCTCATTCTCTCTCATCCTATTGCTGCCACCTGGGAGAAAAGGTTGACCCCCCCCCCCCCACCACCACGCCACAACCTCCTTTCAGGTAGTTGTAGAGTACAATAAGGTCTCCCCTGAGCCTCCTCTTCTGCAGACTGAGCAATCCCAGTTCCTTCAGCTATTCACCATAAGGCCTGTGCTCCAGACCCTTCCCAGCTTTGTTGCCCTTCTCCGGACACGCTCCACAACCTCAGTGTGTTGGCCATGAAGTTATTTTGCTTAGATAAGTCTACTGCCTTTGATTAAAGAAAAAAAAATTCTATTCTTTTAAATTCTTGTTGCCTTTCCATGCATCAGCCTACCACTCCCACTCCCATATAATCAAAACCTTACGTAGTTAACACTTCTATCTGCAATCACACATTCTGTAGCCCCACAGCTACTGTGTTCTTATGATAAAAACACATCTACTGTGATACTCTTTGCCAACATGAGTTCGTTGTTCTACCTAGCCATTCTACCTACATCACCCCCAGCTACCCAGATGTTTCCCATCTACTTGTTTCTACGGGTCACCACATGATGATCTGTCTGAAACAAAGTTCCTGCCTTCTAGCTTTCTGGAAGAGGACACTGCTTTTTCTATACTAATAAATGCAGGAAAATCTTCATGCCCACACTGGAACCCTATTTGTGCTCTTTAACACAAGGACAATAGCGAAAGCTCCCTGGCACAAGCTTATTCCTGGAGCACACATAGGAATAGCTTGGGAGACCACTAGTGAGCTCAGGGCAGAGGCATGCCAAGAATCCTCATAGCCATATGACAGTCAAGTTACAATATCTGTGCCCATCGACTTTGGTTTGTTCAAGTATTTGGAGAGACTTACAGAAATCTTGTAGTCCAAAATTATTTCTTCGGCGTGAAATGGCAACCCCCTGCTCTCAGGGGTCTCAAGAACTATAAGCTTTCATGAAGATAAATGCATATTAGGAAATATATATTCACACAAGATGTAACTCAACAACAAATATTAATAATGGGAATCAGAGTCAGCAGGTATTGGTTTTCTTCACACGAAATCTGAGGGGGTCACATTATTCAGAACCACATCCTTGGACCAGGGCCCAGCAACAACATTTTTTACAAATTTTCTGGAACACAGCATGACACTAAGTTCCAAAAATCTAAAGGAATTCTAAATGTAAATAATTTTAATCACCTGTTCCTCAGACCACTATGAACTTATCCTTTTTGTGCTTGAAGAAGTATTTTAAAAACACTATATTATGATCACAAGAGTTGCTGAATTAAATGAAACGAACAGTCTTTGTGGCTCAATAAACAGAGGACAGAACAGAACAGCGTAAAAAATAAATAAGAAAGGAAGCACTTTGTCTTTTCAAATAGCGTAACCTTCTGGGCTATGCTTCAAAACACATCTTCCAGATCACTTTAATCTTTGGTTCATTGAATGCTCTCATTACTCATTTTCATGTCCAGTCTGTGTCTGAATCAAACACAATTATGGTTTTGTTAATACTAAATAAAGATAATTACGGGTTGTCAAAATCACTCCCAGTGAAAAATATGTTTCCGTAGAAACATTTTTTAAATTAAAAATCATCAGTTATTAGAAAACATCATTTTTTTAAACAAAACTGAATGCTTCCTTTTCTTCTGAGCAGCAATATTTTATCCTGTCTGGGAGGCCGTGTGATTTCTGCTTTTTTCCTTTCTCATTTAATCCCTTTGAGGCAAAATACGTTAAGAAATTTTGGTGGAGATTTTGAAAAAAAAAAAAAAAAAAAAGAAGAAGAAGAAGTTATCTCTATTTGATAAATGGAATGGAAATTTTTCAATTCCTATCTCTTAATGCCTTCCTTTATCGTTAGATTTCTTTACCAGTATTTGAGATGACTTGCTGTGAAAATTCTTAGAGATGATGTAGAGTCTTGGCACACACTGTGATGTTTCTAATGGGAATAGATTATTATTTAGGAATGTTTGAGAGGGCAGGGAGCCTTCACAGAAGAAATATTAAACAGACCTTAGATTTCAGTAGAGTTCTAAGACGAAAACCACATTTCAACCAATTGTTAACAGGAACACAGGATTGGAAGGGATCACAAGCACTAATTCTGAAATGAGACACCATATGAAAGATCCACTGACTTGCCTTTTCTCCACACAGTGTCACCAGTTCCTCCCCCACAGCCTCAAAGAACTTTATGATCTGTAGAATGAATGACCTGTAGAACGAAACTGAAAGCTACCACCGTAGAGTGCCTCTGAAGGGAATCTGCAGGGACTGAGAGTGTCATCCATGTCTTACACCACTTCTGTTAAAAACTACTGTAAAAACTACTATCTGCCAACCTGAGCTCAAGATTCATGCCATCATGTCTTGAATATGTGATGGCTGCAGAAAAAAAACAAACAGGTGAATCTGTATCTGCTCTTGCACAGAGGACAGGGCAATGCAACTCTCTTCACACAGTCTCCAAAAGTCACCTTTGGCTTATCAAGGAAAAATCCATCCTTCCTCCCTCAAGTAACAACAAATCCAGAAAGAGATCATTAACATACAGTGTGGTCAAGTAAGCTGACCTTGTTTCAAAGACATCAACTGTCCAAGGATTTGTATCCCAAACCTACTTTCTAGTCTCCTTAAATTCCACTATTTGGATCATCAGTTCCTTGTATTACTTTACCATGCACCATCCTAAAGCAATGTTGATTCCTTCTTCTGCACTTTGCTACATGGAAGACCATTCCAGTAATGCACCTTTTTTTGTTGTTGTTGTTCCTAAACTTTGATCTTCTATGCATCTTACCTTTTAACTTTAAAACTTTTTTCCTCTTTGAAGTTTATTCTCCAACAGTAGTTGCAGAATGTTATCTTGTCCTTTCTGATACTCAACTGGTTAGGTTAAACAGCAAAATCTTTTAATCTGCCAAATAAGGGTTAGCTGGTTCTTACTGCAATGGAAAACACCAGAAGCCAAATAAAGCAGTTCTTAGCCATCTTCCAGCTAAAGAACTGGTTGAACTAGATGACCTTAGTGGCCTTTCCAACCTTAATGATTCTACAATTTTCTATCTTACAACTCAGATATCCTCTATTTACAGCAGAGGCTTTCATTAGGAGTTTCTGAATGCCCAGTCGTCTGAACCTCTATAGTTTCATTTCCTTATTTCAGTTACCTGATCCCTTAAGGATACAAGGAGCAGCCTTTCTCCATGCCAGTATTCTGCTCTGCATATCCTCCCTTTCCAACAGCTCCTTAACCCACCCCACATTCTCTATTAATTGCCATCATCCCACCTACAGTACAAATTTTCTCTGCAAGGTTGTAGGAAGCGATTTTTCTGACATCTAAGCAGATAAGGCCACAGCAGTACCCCACATAGGAAAAAAAAAAAAAAAAAAAAGAAATTAAAAAAATATATATAATAGGTTAATCTGACAAAAATTACCTTTGATAAAACTCGGCAGTAATTTATCCAATTTTCTATTTGCCTATATTTTTAATTACCTTTTCCTTAAACTCTCCTCTAGTTCCCTGTCTGGTAACAGGGTTTTAGGTACAGAGTGGGGATGCAGCTTCCAAGCAGAGTGCTCTTTCGAGGCCCCTGTGTCTTATCTCTGCTTCCCTGACTGCACTGGGAGCAAGAGACAAGAGGAGACTCTCATCCAACCACGAGGAAAAGAATGAGAAAGTGGATTTGTGGTAGAAGGAAGAGCAGGAAATTGTGTCCTATGTTGCTGTGGAAGAAGGAGATGAGCCAGAAGGGCACCCTACTGAAATAAAACTTATCTTGGAGCAGGATAAAGGAAGGAATACATGAGGGTCTGCAGATGCACGAGTAAATTTTCTGTGAATGGGATATATGGAAAAAAGAGGAGGCTCTGAGGAGCTTAAAAGTGCAGGAGCTCTAATCCTGACTTCTCACAGACCCAGCAAGGTAGGCTCCCAATGTACTCTGCACAAAGTCCATGCTGAGCCTGCACCAGCATCCTTTTCGTGGGGTGGGGCCTTTCTCTGAGATAGATCAGAGATCTGACTGGCAGGGTAGTGAAAGAGGAAAAGCACCTCAGAGCCATGGCCTTCAAAATCTCACTTATATCTTTTCACTTTTATCTCCAGAGAAAAGTTTCCTATTTTACCAGAACTTTAAAAAACTCATCCAGCCCCTTATTATCTGCTCTATTTTCTCCAAACCCTGCTTTGCACCATCACAAAACTGAAACATCTCCACAAACAATGAGAACAAAATAAATATCCCCAATCCTCAGCCAAGCAGTGGCAAAATTCAGGTTTGCTCACAGTCAGGAAGCCTCGAGATGGCCCTGGAGAGAAATAAGAACAGTAAACAGTGGGGGATGAGGAAGAGTTATTTTCAAAAGACCGCTAACGGTGTTTGATATTCTCTAATCATAGCGTTTTCTGGCACCAAAAATGTAAAAGTTTGTTAAAATCCTCACTGTTGGACTTGGTATTTCCTACACCAGTTCCATCAGTAATCTAGAATGGAGATTATTTGGATTTTGTCACGCTGAGCGATCTAAGCTTTGCTTCCTCTGCTTTGCTTAGAGCTACTGCATGTAGTGCAGTTACAATGACTGATTTATAATTGTATGTCAGAGATAGCGTACAATATATCCAAAAAAGAAAAAGAAAAAAAAAAGAAAAGAAAAAAAAAGGGTTAACACGCTAATCTTCTTGCATTCAAACAGAAACACCCCAGTGGAGCCAGTCACTGAGATAATGAAATTATAGCTCAACAGGAAGATCCTGAGAAAGCAGTGTAATGGTTTTAATAAACAAGGATTGCTGATGTTGGGGAGGGAGCCCTTCCAGAGGCTTAATTAATCAAAACAGCTAGGGAACACCTATGCAACCGCTATAAATATTCAAAGTAACTGTTCTTTACGCAAGCACTTTACTGAGGCAGGATATAACTTCCTAATTTAGCTGAGGCATGGCACAGAGCCTGCAGACTGTATACAGTGTCCATATATTCTTAAAACCATAGATATGCTTTAAATTGTTTAATAAAATTATTACTTTCTTGGTTGGCTAGCAAATGTCATTAGGAAAGTAGAGTCTATCATCTAAAATGAGATGTTATATGTATCATTTCCCTCTAAGTGAATTTACAGTAACGAAAGGTATCTGGAGGTTGCATGCCAAGGCACTTGTAATAGCTTGGGCAGTGTCTTGGATTGCATCCTGTCTTTCAAGTTTAATAATAAGTGACTGTTATATCCTATAGGAGGAAGGAGTCACTTAGGCGACTACCTGATTCAGAGCAGTATTTGTTCCAAAAACCAATGCACTCTCCACGAGAAATGTATCATTCTAACAACACTTTTTATGACATCTAGGCATCAGCAGAACCAGCTGTTGAAGCTGATGGAAGTAAACACTCTTCCTGATGAATTCTGGAACAATCCGAAGGAGGAGATGATGACAATTACCTTTGAGACACCTGCCTCTAAAATGGCACATGCTCATTTTAAACAGCCTGTAATCTCACCCTGAGTGACTGCCAGCCTTCATTTGGATCATTCATGTTTAATATATTATTTAGATCTCATGGTGTTAGGCCTGAAAGGAAGCAATTCAGATTGAAATTATCAATAGAGTGTGGAATTATACTGACAGGCAGGGGAAGTTTAGATATTTCAAAAATATCATTCTCTATATATGTCTCTATGGCAATAAAAATGCTTAGAGAACATTAAGAAATCACAGTTAAATTCTCAGAAATAAAAATTGAGATGTCATGCTCTGGTTTCGCTCCTTTCCTTGCTTTTAGGAGCACTGGAATACCTCACACCTCTGATTTTTGCCCATATCAAACTGGGAGAAACAGCCAAGGAAGAGGAGGATACCAGTCTCGAGATGTAAGGAAGCATCTTCTCACCTCTAGATACACCTCTAGAAGGCGGCTTGCTTAGTCTAGCAAAACAAGAACTTACTTAATCAGAAACACAACAGGGATGATACAACATCCAGGACAGGTAAAACTAGTTACAGCAAAAGAATAATGTTGGCAAGAGATCAAAACAGTATAAATCCACCACGAATAAATTGAGGCTAGAGACTGGAAGAAATGTCCTAACTCAAAATAGCCTCTTGATGCCAGACATAACAGCAAAAACCTGCCTGAATGTTAACTCTCACTGCAGCAGTCTTAACTGTAACACTGTAAAACAATGGCCCGCTTCTCTTTTTAGATTGTGAGGAATGTATCCTTGTCCTTTACATTTTGATTTTTGGAAGAGTTCTGATGATCATTATACATTTTCCTGCAGACAAATGGGTCTGGAAACTTTCAGCCAAACTGGTGAAAGTTTCTCAAAGTAGAAGGTAAAATCAGGAGCTCTCTGACATCCAGAAATACATCTGTTAATGGTGTTCACTATGTGTCATGATACATGGAATTGCCATTCATCTTAAACAGCAGGCAGTTATTCAAGGAAACTACAATTTGCAGACACTGACAAGCTCTCATGCATGAGTTCCAGCTTCATTTCTTTCGCTTGCTGAGGACAACATACCAAAAGCAGACCCTGATAAATCAGCTGCATTAGTACAATCTTGAGGTGACATGGGCACGCATAGTGAGGTTTCTTTAGAGAAGAAGCAGGCATACTTGCTGGTCAAGACTGGTCTAGCTGCTTCTCTTAGTCCAGCAAAATTATGATTGTTTTATAAAAATGCAGCCAAATGACATTTACCATTTAAACAGCCCTGCATTCTTTTTAGAATGGTGCTCACACTATAACCCTATGCACTAATCTTAGTTATACCTCCCATCTGCACTTTACATTGTATATTTAAGTTCTTCAGAGAGCAGAGAGAAATGTTCACTTACAAACGTCTTCTAATTTACCAGTTTTCCTAACGTACAGCAGCTTCTATAGCTCTTTTATTTTAGACAACGTATCTTTTCTTTTCAATCCGGCCAGCCTTCAGTGGCAGTGTGTATTTTTAGGAAGCTGCACAGCCATCTGGAAAGCTTTCATTTTTTTTTGTTATGTTTATCCTTTGCACTTTTCAGATTTCTGTCAACGTCCATGGTAACAGCTGCTATAATACTCCCCATCCTTGTGTGGTTTGAGAGCTGCACAATCCAATGCGGTTTGCAGTCTAGACTTCAAGCAATCTCCAATTTGTAAGACCAATAGTTATTTTTTTTTTTCACATTTGGAGACTATTATACAGGTATCAGTTCTGCGTCCTTTGTGCTCGTGCTTTATTTCAAGGTTGGTTGATCAGAAGACGTTATGCAGTGGCTTTTCATGCACATATATATATGTTTTTCACTCATATGTATATACATACATATATATATTCACACAAATTCTGAAAATTTTAAGGTTCTGAGTTGTTTTGGTTTTTGTCTTTCTGCTGCTATCGTTCACCTCATAAATGAAGTTATTTCCTTTGTTTGGAGAGCTGAAACTCTGAAGGGTGTTATAATTTAGGCACAGCTGCATTTGCATTTTGTGAACTGTAATAGGAATAGCACCCCATAGTAATTAAAAAACAACAACAACAACAACAAAAAAAAAAACAAAAGAAGAGTGGTGTCACCTTTAGGTACAGGCATGATAACTAGATTTAAAAGAAAAAAAAAGAAAGAGAGAAAAAAGAAAAGAAAAGAAAAGAAAAGAAAAGAAAAGAAAAGAAAAGAAAAGAAAAGAAAAGAAAAGAAAAGAAAAGAAAAGAAAAGAAAAGAAAAGAAAAGAAAAGAAAAGAAAAAAAGAAAAGAAAAGCAGCTGCATATGAAGGAAACATTTATTACAGTCTCTTAACCCAAGGTGAAATTTGGGAATGCACTATTAAAAGTGCAAGAAGTTACCAAATGGTTACAAAATATTTTGAAACAAGGTCCCTAAGTATTTCACATCACTAATGGAAGAAAAACGTTCCAATAATTTGCTGGCCTGGGATTCAGTAGCCCAATGGCATGTGATCTACATTCAGAGCTGACCTTACCTGCCAACCTTTTAGGGATCTTTGTCCCTGGGAGCATCAATAGCTCAGAGCAGGGTGTCCAAGCATTCACAGCTGAGCAAGCAACCACCTGAGAACCAATAACAAATAAGAAGGTGAGATGTGTGCCTGCAATTATGTCTCCTGAGGGCTTAGGTGTTTAGACATAGATTCATCTCATGCATCCTTCAAGGCATGCAAGTTAGATGCTCAGTCTAACCTGGAAGCTGATGTTTCCTTTGTCATCACTGGAGAATATGCAGAGAGTGATTCATCCCACCCAAAGGCCTGAACAAGCATTTAGAGAAACTTCACTGGCAAAAATCTGTACACCTGGAGAATTGTACAGAGATTTTAATGGTTGTATATTTGGAAATCAAGTGTTTAATTTCAACCTGATAAAATTCAACTTCTGCAACTGCGTCTGTGCACTGAGGCACTAAATCTCAGAGCCCTGTCTGTCCAGCAAGGATACCAAAGTCCCTTTCAACAACAAAGTTCAAGTGGAGAAGCAGATTTCTATGAGTTACTCAGATGTTACAGCAACGTGCTGTACAAGTAACTAGGAGAGATACTTTACATCAAAGGAAATAGAGATTCTTCTTTGTAACTTGCCTTCCAGCTAGCCGCCTCTTCAATTCACCAGTGAGGATGTTATTATTCCTTTCCACATGTTAAACTGAAAGGCCAAACTGTGCCCACCAAATTTCTATGACCTTTCTCTATTCCTGTATCACAATACTGTGACAGTGGCTCCTAAAAATATTAGCATGGGTGTATTAGGCAAACATTTCCTTAAAACATTTTACTTTCTGAAAACTTTGACGAGCCTTAAGGAAAAAAAAAAAAAAAAGAGAGAAATAAGACCTATGAATTGGTACCCAATACAGCATGTTGAACTGTAGGCCCAGCAACGTCAGCATATCAAGGAAAATAGCTCTAGGGAGCTCTAAACATCATGCAGCAGAGAGAAATTTTGTATAGTGTGTATGTATTTGACTGCCTGTCTTTCTATATTGTTATTGCTAAGCTCTTTGCTGTTTAACCTGTGTGGTACAGTACCTGTCAGTCTCTGTTGTACCTGAAAGTTTCTGCAAACAAACAGCATTATGATAAATCTCCTGAGTGTCCCCGAGGCATTTTTTCTGCCGCAGGAAACCTGAGGTCACTGTGCAGTCAGTCCTGCAAATATCCCCCGACTATCAACTAAGAGGGCACAAGTCTGGATGCTGTGACACTGGAATGCTTTAATAAAAACTCACAGTACAGAGCTTTGGGAATCAGCATCTTTAGCAAGTTTGTGAAGTCTTTTTATTTCTTCTAAGTATCAGGAAAAGAACTGTGTGTGTCAAGCTGTCAATGTGCAGAAGAAATAGTCCCTGAGCATACGCTGTTGGAGAACAGAGAAGTAGCAGTTAAGAGTTCTGCTTCCTTATCGTGATCCACCAATAACTCTCGTGAAAGTACTTGCCTCCTCCAAGGCTGAAGCTAGGGGAAAATGAATGATCAGCTTGGATTAAACAAATAAATAAAAATAAATGTTTTTTCACTGATTGAGACTGGAGACCTCAATCTAAGGCATGGAAGCACCTACAAATGAGATGCTGAGAGGAAGAATACAATTATTTATTTTCTACTTGCCATCAGCAAGCAATGCTCAGTCATGTTTTGGAAAGTGGGGCCTCAATCCATCCAGCTGTCGTTCAGGAGGACAAATGTTTTCATAAGAGGAGTACCCTTCTCCTTCCCCTTCCCCTGTTTCAATACCAAGCAGCCAACAGATAGTATGGAATACCGCTCTGGCCAGTAGAAATCAGCTGTCCTGGCAATGCCCCCCTCCATATCTCTTAGAGTGCTCAGCAACAGCCAAAACATCAGACATCAAGATAAAACAACATCAGCTATACAGCACAGCACTATACGGGCTGCTGAGAAGAAAGCTAACTGCATCCCAGCCAGACCCAGTGCAACACCTTAATGGCTGTGCTACGGACCAACTCCCTGCCTCCTCTCCATCCCACTCAAATCAAGATGGTTACTGGAAATCAGAACTCCGCCTTGCCGACAAGCTTTCAAAATAATCAGATGTCACAGAATTACCTTTCATATTTTACAATTTGGGCATAATAGGTAGTGCTATATCCCATAGCATATCATGTAAGAGAACGTGAATATGTTCTATTTACAAATCTTAATGATGACACATAAAAACACCATTATCCCCGGTTTTATTTCTGAGACAAGCGGTAGAGAAAACCTTAATCCGTATAAACTATTTAGACAGATGTGCTGAGAAAATGTTGTCAGACTTGCAGAAAACACCTGAAAGGTGCAAAAGACCTAAAGAATGTCTTGCTTTTAGTTACATCAGATCATGTAGAAACGAGAAGAGAAGACATTGCTTGTAACGTCAGCAGAACATCAACGGGATCCGTATAAAAACATTCCCACTACTCTGGATGATTTGAAACAGACAGAAGACAAATGTGATGATCAATGAAGGCCCATTCAGTCCATGTTTGCCAGCTTTCCTCACGTGCAATGTGAGATGTGTTTTGAAACTTTGAAATCTCCCAGAGTCAATCTGGAAAGATTTGCAACACACTATCATCCATTTCTCTGTGTCCTTGCCCCTCAGTTACTCCTCTCCAGGCAACAACCCAAGAAGCAACAGAAGCCAATTGAAAATTCCAGTAAAGGCCAACATTTTTATTACCTCTGCTGAAAAAAAATTGTGCAGAGGAATCCCTTAGATAAGTCCTCCCATTTTTCATGACTGCTCACCACACTAGATGCATTTACTCCAACCAACATGGCACGCTATCATATGCTGTAGAAAATCTAGAAATCCCTGAAATCTGTCCCAAAACACCCATACTGTCCTTACAAACAGTATATACATTCACAGTCACTCAGGAAACTCAAACAGGCAACCGAAGATCTGGGTGCTGGCAACAAGCCCCAGCCATCTTCACTGCTACAAGATGGCACAACCAAAAGCTCTGTAGTATGCTGCAACTCTCTGTGATATAGATCTGTGAACAATGCAAGCATCTCCAGTTCTCCCTCTCTCTGCTACTGCATTACTCAAAGGTGTATGCATGTGCTTACCATAGATGGGCAGATCTCAATGACCAAAGGCTGCCCTCTCAGCCAAGCACAAAGCAGCCCTTCATGCCAGCCAGGCTCTTCAGTTCCAAAAATGCCTTTCATCCATTCACCAAGAACAAACTCATTTACAAAGCACTCTGGCTGGTGTTGTTCACAACATCTCACGCCTAATAACAAGACTTATCTTGCTTTTTAGGATCCAAGAAGAAAAAAGTATATATATTCACACACACAAATGAAGCATATGCATGTGCCTTTATAACCATAGACGCGAGCATACTTCATGCATGAGTAGTTTTGTTGTTTCATATAGGAAATAAGAGCCTTCAACAGAAAATGGTGTCATGCAGATTTCTGATACTTATTATCCCAAGTGAGATGATGAAGTTACTTTTCCACACGAAAGTGGGTGCAGTGAAAATTGTGTGCGACTTGCCAGCACATTTGTGTTTTGAAGGGTTATTGATGTGAATAGCAGGTGAAGTGTAAAGAAAAGGCTCCAGCTGTTTCTTGTTTTGAATTCTTCGTTGGTGTAAGCACTGAGAGTAAACACTGGAATAGGAAGTTAAACTCCTAAGTGTCCCAGTTACACTCAAAGAGAACAGAATTAAAACTCTTTTATTGTTGGTGTGCTATGCGGTTCTGCAACATTGATTTTATTCACACATAGTGCACAGCTGTTTATTGAGTCTGACCCTTGAGGGGATGCCAAAGAAACACTGGAAATGAAACCACTCAGAAAAAGACAGTTTTCCTTTCCTATTTTCTTGATAGATGTTTCATATTAAAAAAAGATCAGAAAAAGAAGGAAGTATTTCTTATGTAACAATGACTTGCAAATCACTGTTTAAAATATTAGCATAATTATATCAATACTTCTGATGTTTTCCTCATCTCATTCTCCTGAAGAGTTGCTTTCACTAAAAACGAACAGTGTGGAGAAGCTACCTTTGTTACTGTTCAGGAGACTGTAAAATAGAACTAAGCAACACTGTCCTTTATTAGAATGATGTTGTAACCACACCAGTTCAGTTTCTTTACTGCCTTAAACATTACTATAACCAAGCTTAAATATGCCATTCCTATTCTGTTTGATAGTTTTGCCAGAATAAGAAATATAAAATACATAATGGACTCAAATAGATACTGAAATGCAGTGAGCACATTCAAATCCCTGCAGATCCAATTCTGCAGGCAGGGAAGATGACTGGGAAGTTGTTCGGTGCTTTTAGCTACAGTCTTCTGTAGACCCCCTCCTTACTTAAACTCTTCTTCAGACAAATACTCCCATACTTGGGATATAAAAACTTAAAATAAAAATATGAGACAGCATTTTGCAATTGAAACTTTTATTTTAATTAATAGCAGTGAAGAAAATAATTGTACTTAATAAATGATGCCTTTATTCCCTTTCCACTTGCTCGCCAACAGGCAGCAATGCCAAGAGCTGCCAGGTAGAAGTGATTTCCATAGCCACCAATTCTGTCACATAATTCATTAAAGCAAAAGAAATTCTATCAATTTTAAGTGACAGACCTCTACACTTCAAGACTTTCTGGATAAATCAGTTTTAAGAATTCCTTTTCCATTATTCTATCTTACAACCAAGCTCTAGTATATGTGTCAAAATATTAAATTTTAAGTCTTTGAATAAGGAGAGAGGAGGGGTCTAGTGAATAGAGGAATGTTTTTTTCTCCTAAAGGTTAGTGGGATGCAATCATAAACTACTGCAAGGAAGCTACAGCAAAAATAGAGCTTGAACCTCCAGGAGGTATAAAGAGCCAGGTCAAGGGGACTTGCTAGAACACAGAAACCAAGTTACAGCTGTCAAGAGCTGTCATGATAGTTCAAACTCAAAGTTACTTAGAAAGAGCCAGTGGAAGGTCTGAATGATGAAACAACTATGAAAAGCAATTTGCAGATCTCTGACTTAAGAAACCTGAAAAAAAAGGTAAAATATTATTATTTTCCAACCGGATGGTCAGATGACCATTACACCAATGCTAAAAGAAATGCAGATTTTAATTAAAAAATAATTGCATATGCAGTTCAGAGTTAGTGAGAAATGTTTCTCAATGTGTTAACTTTCAGATTACTGCACCAAGACAAATGGGTACAGGTTTTTCTTCCTTTTTAAGTCATCTAAGCTGGAGGTCAAATGTTTGGATAAAAGTAAGCCTATGCAAATTTGCCTTTTGTTGTACGTAGACTATCTTTTCCTATTATATTATTTCTGAGTTTTATTTTAAATTTATAATGCTCTTAATCTTCTCCTCTGTGATATCTACAGGAACAAGGACAATGGTGGAAACCTTCAGCCTGAATAGTTCAGCAGCTTAGGCCAGCACACGCATTCATCAAATGCAAATAATGTCCATGACAGTCTGTGTTATTCTGATTTATTTCAACAAACCTCAAAAGCTATATTAAAAAAAAAATAATAATCTCAGTAAGTGGTTTAATATTTTGATGCAATTAACGCTCTTCTTTGGCTTAAGCATACTGTCCAATCATTAAATAAGCTTACCAATCTCACTGCCCTTTACAGAATCTATTGAAAGTCTTTTCCTCTCAAATGCACAGAAGAAAATAGGGCAAATTTAAAAATGAAGGAAAGAATAAGCCACTCACAGAACCACAGAATGGCAGGGGTTGGAAGGGACCTCAGAAGACCATCATTCAACGTTGCTCTTATTGAGCAAGTGGCCCACTCTGTACACAGTCCCCTGGTTATGATCTGCCAATACGTTCAGAGAAGCTGATTGACATTCACTTATTTTCATGGTGTGACAGCTGTGCACAGAAATCCAAAACATGAATTGTATTTTGCTTTCACCACTGCTGATACATACCACCTCTCCCCCCTACTGTGCCCACATCTGCTGTTTGGTCTCTATAAATGCTCAGCAACCATCAAAGAATACCAGTGGGTGCCATGTTTTCCACATGGAGGAATTCAATGACACACATCTTCTTCATATGCACTTCCTTGTCAGGCACCATTTTATCAGGCTGCCACTCTACTGCCATTTGTAATGTAGAAACAAAATGTAACAAAATACTGGTGGCAAGGTTCAACCTCTACTGCCCTACCATCAACATCCGCCTCTAATGCAACAGGCCAACATAATAAAATAGGAAACATTACTTTCAGAGCAGCCCTCATACTTTAACATAGGAAGAAATCAGACGTACCACAGCAGAGTTTCTGAGTAGATGGGAAAGTGTAGAGCAGAAGAGATTTTCTCTAAGATCAACAACAGACAGAAAGAACCCTCCGATAACAGCAATTATTTCTTTTCTTCTGGAGCATCTCCTCACATTCCACAAATTTATCTCCCTGCTTAAGCAAGTATTTGGCTTGTCCCCTAGCCCAAGTCAGATGACACTTGTCTTGCCTTGAGCCTTAAATCCACTTACTCTTTCTTTTTTTCAAATGAGCAGTATTCAAAATTACCTTCTGTCCGGATATGCCACAAGAAGTGTTGCCTCAAAAGAAGGGCCATTATCCCTTCTTTTGAGCAAATACCTTCACAATGAAAAGACAGGAATCAACCATCTATACTGCAGACCAAAACTGCTGTAACCCCCACGAGGTCCTTCTGCTCCACATCCTCACTCCTCACCTGCTTGCAGCTTTCCTGCTCTTTCATGTTACGCTCTCCCACACACTCATCCCATACCCACACAGACATTCTTAGTTGATCCAAATCAATTCATCCTCAGTTTTTCAGCTAACATTCTGCTGAAACTAAACAACCTGTTCTGCAGTTTCAGCCTCTCGTTATCTTCATTCACATACACTCAACATCCACACTTATCCCTTTCCAACTAACTAGACCACAGCTCAAAAATAGTATTACAGCTGATCAGAGAGAGCAGAGCAGTTTTAACCTCCTGCCCCATTACTGAAAGTCCACAGCCAGATTGGTTATAGGGCAATAGTTATAGTTATGGTACAAAACAACTAGTTACAGGGCTAAGTTCTCATCTGTTTCTTTACCCTCTTCCTTGCATAAAACTGAAAACAAAGATGGTGAAGTTCCCACTTAATTATTCCCCTCCACATTAATGAATGGTTAGCTTGGAAAACCAATTTCCTCCATAAATTTCAAAATTCTTACAGACAACACTGCCTTTTAGTACTTGCATTTAAAGAACTTCCACTTACAGAAAAGCAAGTAATTACATCTTTGCTATTAACTATGCTACAAAAAGATAAACATTATTTAAACCTGCTGGAAATTCTAAAGACCAAAGTTTTCATAAGCAGGTCATTTTAAATGGAAAAAAAAGAAAAGAAAAAAAAAAAAAAAAGATAAAAAATAATACAAAAAAAAAAATCATCAAGATTAGTCAATTCCATGCCACTTAAAATAGAAAGTCAGGTAGATGATAAATTTAACTTCAGCAAATTCCATCACTTATGAAACAATTCAGCATTATGTTGTTAAATCTTATACTATATGCTATTTTCTCCCCACAGAATTAAGACTTAGCTTCCTCAGATCAGCTTGAGAAACTTTTCAATGCAAGAATTATCTATGAAAAGAACCAAAAAAATAATTTGGATTATTTTCTTTTTGTAGAAATGGCTTCTTAAGCAGATAACTTCTTTTGTCTTCACGATCTTCAATTCAAAGTTAGTGCAACGTCTCCACCTGGTGGTGAATCGTATTTTGGTGAAAGAGAAACATTTTGCTACCTGTTCAATACACCCTTTCAATCAGTCCCCTATTCAGTCAAGCCACTCTTTCAACTTGTTTATTACCATTAAATAAGGAAAACCACATATATACATTATATATATGAGATGTAGATTCAATTACATGCCCACTCTACCAGGTTTTCCATGATATTCACAAATGCCTGCCAGGTCTGTAACTTCACACTGTTACTATTGTCTGACACTGTTTTGTCAAGTTCCGTTACTCCTTTTTGATATGTACAACCCTCGAGGAGCTCAAACACATGGAGAAAAAGAGGGCCTGAAAAAAAAAGCCTACAAATCTCCTGCAGAAAATGAGAATTTCACAGCTCATATGGAGAAAAGAAATGGAATCCCATCTGAGATAAAAAAAAAAAAAACAACACAATGATAACTAAGGGGAGAATAGTTCATAAGGTCCTAAAATTAACCTACCAGTACTTTGGAAGGTACTGGAAGTGGAAACATCTGGAAAGTGGAAACATCTTATCACAGTTTTAAAGAAATCAGTTTGAGGATTCCCATTTGCCATGTACGATGGCTGAGCAGTCACTTCACAGCATTGCAATGGATGATAATACACCATTTATACCTCAGGATCAACCAAAAGAAAAAGGAATTCAAATTAAGAATTTAAAAGAACTCATCATAACTGTTAAAATGTACTATCAACCACAGCTTTCTCTTGCTGATAGCATTACGACTATTCTGCAAACTTAATGCAAACTTCAGAATATTTTATTTCCAGCAGCAACTTAATCTTCTCTCTCTTTCAATCTTCTCTGAAATATTCTATTCTTGTGCACAATCCAGCTCTGCATCACTAACTTTCAGCATCCTTGGTCAACTAAGCCCACCACCAGCAGAACTTGATTTTAACAGGGACAAAAATAACAACACACCATAATCACCGTGACAGGTTTGGATTTGATGATGTGAGATTAAACAAATGCTTATACTTCCTTTGCCAGATAGTGTGGATTCACACAGCAGAGCTGTAAACTTACAGCTTATTTATTAATTCTGAGAGTTTTGTACCCTGAGTACTTCCACACATACAAAAGAAACCCCACCAAGTAGAACAGACTAATGCAAATTTTCCCTTCATGCAAAATTCCATAACCATTTCAGAAGAAACCATCTCCTTTTGAGGAAGTAGACAGCACAGCCTGACATCTATGGTAGCCTGAGTTGACTTCTGATGTGGGGCTCCTATAGGCTTCTCTTTTGGGACTGTTCCACTTTCTGTGAAATACCTATATAGCCACTGAGGTAGAGAAAAACATACAACAAATGTATCTGGATTTTCACAGTGCAGCTTCAAGATAAACCTCCAAGCTCCTTCGTATATTCATCCAAACCACGAACCAAGTAGTGCAGAAAGAGGAGCACCTATAAAACATTTTCATGTAAGACTGAGTAAGACTTTCCTAGACACGCTGCATAACAGAATAAATTATTTCAGAAGCAAAAAATACCTCTGAGGTCATCTCCTTCAGCCTCACAGGAAACAACCTAAGCTTGTTCCCTTCAGGCACTTTATCTAATCTAGTTTTAAGTAAGACATATAATGAGGCTTCCACAGCTTCCCCTGGGAATTTATTCTACAGTCTAATAGAACTAATTATCAGGAAGCTTAAATTATTTTTTAACTTCCTCCTATTACTTCTAGTTATATATATTTCATATGGTAGAAGTTTTTTCTGAAATACAGTAAATAGACTTCTTTTTTAAAAGAAAATCACTACCTTTGTTAGCAAGCTCGCGGATTTCAAAGTTTCCTTTCACAAAGGAATTTATTTCTGATGAAAAGTTACAAGGTAAGATCTGAGCAAACAATTCTCTACTTTTATCTATAAAACAGAAACAATAACACTGTAATGTAACCCACTCCAGAATCTGTGTTACTGGTACTAAGGAGCTATGTCAGGTGAACACCCATTCCCCTAAACTGAAAACCCCCTTGTTAAGAGATTTGGAGTATGCTGATAAGCGAAAAGGGGCAAAAACTTGACACAGAATTCTAACTGCCTGGATGGAATAAACAATTATTGATGAAACAAGCTCCCAGTTTATTATGAATTTATTAAGGAATGGAAAACCCATGGCCTCACCAGGACAACTGTGCCAGAGCTCAGCCAGTCTCACTGTGAATCTTAGGAGTCCCTTCACTGCAACTGTGTATGCCTAATTTGCTCATTCAGTGTTCCTCAGGCATCCTCCTTAAATATGGAAAACATCAATTTTGGGGGACAAAACAGAAGAAAAAAGGACAGCAATGGGCTTAATTTTAAAAACTAAATCAAAATAATTTGAAAGAAAACTAACAACCTAAATTAAGGCACATGGACTAACCTTAATAAATTCTTTCAGTAGGCATTAGGCAGAACTGCAGTTGTTTTATAAAAACCCTTATTTAGCAGCTTTTTCATTCCCTCCTCTTGAAACTGTTTCACCATGGATAAATAAATGAACAGGTCATAGCACCAAAGCTTTAAACACTACCTTTTGCCTAAAGAATCCTGAGTGCCTTGCTACATACACAACGTTCTCTCTTCTTAATAAACAAGAAAACACCATGCAGGAGCTTTTACAACACTGTGGTTTAGTAGGAATTTATTCTCAGAGCTCCTAGTACCTGACCAAGTGCTGTAAACAGTGCATTGCTCATCACTGTAAAAATGAGCATTACCTTCTTATGTGGTGGATGTTTTATGAGTGACTGCTCACTATGAGTGATTTATAGACACGTAGCTCAGGAAAATAACACTGCATTGACAGAAGCACCTGCCTATACACCGCATAAAAAACAAAGCTCTAGAAAAGCATGAAGTTTACAATACATCCTTATGGTTTTCCCATTCAGTACACAGATCAAATTCGCCACTGTCCAGAATTTTCCCTGGACACTTTACAGGAAACCTTGGCACTCCCCAGGGTATCCGTTTTTGGGACAGTAAACTCAAATGAGTCTTTCATTGGACCTAGTGCCATAGAGTTTTTGCTGTGACTTCCTAACAAGCACCAAGTAAGGTATGCTGAGTTTCAGCCAATTCTAGAGAGCCGGCTGTCAGAGCAGACTTAGCAGCCCATGCCATAACAAGAGGCAGATGCTTCGAGACACACTCTAAATGACTCAAGAGCCAAAAGGGAGATACGCCTCAAGGACCCAACCTGAAACACAGAGTACAGGCACCCGGGACATGGCCCTACTACAGCCATCTTACACTGCAGGCAGGTGGTTTTACCATCCCATAGCTCCTCATGAAGTCAGAAGCCCAGTTTGTCTCATAGCTAAGTTCTATCTCAAAACACAAAAGCAGGCTTTTTCCCCCTCCGCCCCCCCTTCCCCATTTTTTTCAGGTATGTAGTTTATTCACAGAGCTATCAGTCATTAGAGTTCCCTTGCTGGAAGCAGCCTACTCTGTGGAAAAGGATCCGAGCTTAATTAGGGAAAACCAAGAGTGTAAAACACAGGAAACATGACCGGATTATGAAAGTCCTGTGTCTGCTCCCACACTTGTTTCATCAAGGAGTGTTTCATATACAAATACTGAAGAATTCATTCGAGCATGGGTTTTCCCCTGCCCAAGGAATAACTTAGCTCCTGGACTTGGCTCCTGTGGCTAGAGAGACGTAACATGGCTCTTTAGTATTTTTGTTCAGTAAAACAGCTTCAAGGGGGTAAGTAGGAGACTTACAGCCTGAAAGTGGGAAATTAGAGATGAAGGTCTGAACCCTTGGAGGCAAAACGGGGAATATTGGCTTAATGCAAAGGTAAGTGAAATTCCACATTGTATGGTATGTCAGATTAGAGGAGATCAGTGGTTTCAAGGCTTGAAAGAAAATGAACATAATTAAAAAGCTTGATCATATATTATGTATTAAGTTCAAGCTCCTGTGAATCAGGGTGATTATACACTAAAGAATTAATCAGAATCAAAGTCTGTCAAAGTGTTTTCACTCTTAACACCTCGGTATTCCTTTAAAGTAGAAGAAAATATACTGAACTCATTTAAAAACCACTTTTACTCCATTTCCTTTTTTTTTTTTTTTTTTTTTTTGCAGCATAATCATTTCACAGAAATGGGTCTAGTTATATTTGAGGGTCACACAGTTGGATTCCTGATGTTTACTGCTCGCTAAAAAATTATGCTGCAGCGACAATTTTAATTCCTTCATTATGCAGATCTAGACGTGGTAGTCCTAGAAACATTCTTATTAAAACTGCAGGTATAATCAAGACAGCTCTCCCTAAAGTCAGTTCAGAGCCAGATAAATATTGCCATGACTTTTTCCATAATATTTATTATTATAAAAAATGAAACCTCTTCATCAAGTGAAAGAAATGAGACTTTTCAAACGTGTCTAAATAACAAGAAATAGAAATTTACTGGGAATCAGTGGGAATGTGTATTTTTGAGTGCCATGTCATATCCAGTCTAAACACAGTATCCATATACCCATGGAAATCAGGAATCCGGGACACATCCTTGCATCAGACCTCCTCTAAAATATCTACCTTATTTTCCCCCTATCAATTTTTCTCTGAACAAATGCAGCAAGTTCATCGCTTCAGGGAAATTTAAGAAAGGAATAAACATCCTGAAAACACCTACCCAGAACAACATGCGCGTGCTCAGAACCAGCAGATGTCAGTGCAGCCTAAACATGGTTCATCAGAAACCAGCTGCCTCTTCAGAAACTGAAACATCCTCATCACAACTCATCTTTAAGAGGCACTGTCACCACATAAACATCTCCTAAATTAATCCAAAAGATTCAAAAAATTGCAAACAAGTGTTTCCCGCTACCCCAACATGCTGAATTAATGTCATTACCGGATCTGTCAACGAGGATGTCACTGCGCAAAACAGGGCATTCGGCAGTCTGAACACTGCCCAGTTCCACATGCTTGGCCAAACACAAGGAAGCAACTGCTGACCTCACACTACGTGGTGCTCAGTGACCAGTACAGGATCACTTTCCCTCAAAGAAAGAAGCACATCTTGCTTTTCCCCTTCTATCCAGCCACGAGCATTCAAAAGATGCAAGGACATCAGGCCCACCTTTCTATCTGAGAGCTGAAACTGGCCAGTAGAAACAGAATTTGTCAATGGCCAAATAACAGGAGGAGGCATCTGAGAAAACTAACAGCTTGCAACAACTGTAACTGCTTCCTTAGGAGATCAAAAGGAGAAACTCCACACAGAAACATTAAAAGAAAATGTTAAGATAGACTAAATAACAATATTCTTAAACACCTTAAAACAATGTTGAGCCCAAAATGAAAAGCTAGAAAGCACAAGTGTAACAGTTCCCAATCCTTCAATCCTTTGCAGCCATTATCGACAATTAAAAGCATTGCCAAAGGCTCTTTTGCATCCATCAGTTTGTTTTTTTATAAAAAGTACATTATTTGTTAGTTAAGAGTTCTTCATGCTTCACATTCATACTTCATTTCTTACCTTTTCATTCTCAAACTTGTAAAATCTTCACAAAGTCAGTATTAAAACCTAAATTCGTGCCTGAAAGCCAAAACTGCGTGGTTCCCGGACCATTCAAACATCCAGAAACTAGTCTGTCTTGTCAGTACTCCTGGATAACCATCCCATGTCTCCAATAAAACTCCTTCCCCTTCTGGCTGCCTCTATTCCTAAACGAATCTTTAATAATGTCTCTTGAGCCCATGATTTCTTTTGCCTGATACAGTTCTCACTGGAGATAGTATAAAGTCAGATAGGAACAGCAAAATCAGCAATAGTTACCCTTGCTCTAGAATTTAAAGCTGCACGGCAAGCTTGAACTCATACCCTCTGTACAGTTACAATCATCTTAAAGTTTCCCTGGTAAAACAAAAAATAATGCACAACTAAATACAAGAAAATTGACATCTACATCCTCCAAACATCAGGTACACTTTTTGGGCCACTGCAAAATGTTGAAGAGTTAATAAAAAAGATCACAATCTTTTAAACAATAGAATAGAATGGCTTGGGTTAGAAGGGAACTCAAAGACAATCTAGATCCAACCCCTCTGCCACATGCAGGGCTGCCACCCACAGAAATCAGGCACAAGATCAGGCTGCCCAGTGCCCCACTCAACCTGGCCTTGAACATCTCTGGGTGTGGGGCATCCATCCACTGCTTCTCTGGGCAGCCCATTCCAGCACCACACCACCCTCTCAGCGAAAAATTCCCCTGAAACCTATCTAGATCTCCCCTCTTTTACTTTAGAACCATTCCCCCTTGTCCTATCACTATCTACATAGGTTAAAAACAAAAACAAAAAACAAACAATTCCCCTCCTGCTTATGAGCTCTCCTAAGTACTGGAAGGGCATAATGAGATCACCCTGGGAGCCTTCTTTTCTGCAGCTTGAACAAGCCCAGCTCCCTCAGCCTTTCTTCACAGGAGAGGCGTTCCCACCCTCTTGTCATCTCCATGGCCCTCTTCCGGACCAGTTCCAACAGCTCCACATCCCATTGGCACTGGGACACCCAGTGTCACACAGGCACAGTACTCCAGATGGGGTTTCACAAGGGCAGAGCACAGTGGGACCACAACCTCCCTGCCCTGCTGGAAATATACTCAGCAATGCAGAATCTTTAATGCAAAACATTTCTCAAAGCAACCACATGCAACTCTAAAAAAATTCACATTATAACACGTACCCCTCTTTCACATAAGGCCTAGCTTCCTTTGTAAAGCGTGCCAATGGGAGTCTACCTTAGCAGCACAGAACAGACCAGATGAAGAGTGACATTCATCTCACGCTATGAAGTTTTACAAGTGAGCAGGCAGAAAAACTGCACCATTTGTACAGCAGTCAAAAATAAACCTTGAATCAGGATAGATATAACAACCCACTCGACTGCTGCTGGCCTAGAGGGCGAGGAACATTCCTCGGCACCACCTCACAATGAAAGGTACAGAAATAGCTTCAAACTTTCTCCAGTGCATTCACCAACCACAGAGGTCAAAAAGTTTCAAAACATACAGAATTACTTAGGCAAGGCATGTTGCACACAGACGATAAGCATTTTTTATTCACATCGAGAAGGCAGAACACTGAATACATCAACATACATGCAGACATTTCAATTCCACGTAACTGGTTCTTCATCGGCCTTACATAAGTAAAAAACAAAAAAGAAAAAAAAAACAAAAAACGAAGGAATCAATGTCATGTATAAACAACTAATTTACAGAAAAAAATACCAAGGAGCACCACTAAATGATAAGCAGTAGTTTCCAGTTGTGTTTTACCAAACTGCTCAGAATTACACTTGCTAAAGAGCAAAAGGGAAAAGTCATCCGTGCCCCCGTATTTCTCTCAGCTACATCACGAGTATAGTCTCACCCTTTAAAGAAAAAAAGGGGCTGTTATGTCTGAAGTTGAGGGTATGGAAAGTGCTCATTAAAGAAAGAAGACTGAGAAAAAAAAACCATTGTTAGCGCTCCAGTAACAACTGTAATATAACCCTATGATGCCCTTTCTGAAAGGTAGCAACGTCAATGGCCAAAGCCCTCTAATTTCTTACGTACTGTATAATCCTGAAAATACTTTCTATTGTTTGGCTTTTAACTTAAGCAGCTTGGTTATCAGTCCTTCAGAAGAGAAACTGCTATCTCTAACCAGACTCATTATGCACTGAAAATAAAAGGCAGAGTCTCACGAATACACCTAGTGTGCAATTTGCATAAATCAGAAAGATTTATTTTAAATCACTGTCATTACCAGGCTCCATTTCGTAACAACAGATAAGCACCGATGTACAAACACAGCCAAATTAAACCGGTATACTTTACATTATTAAAAATCAAATTAAAAAATATGTAGGCTGTATATGAACACTACACAAACAGAACTGCCATTTAAATATCCAGATGATGTTTCAAAACACAGAGACAGGCAAGATGCGCTGTTACAACTGAGTGATAACCAGAAACTAGAACCACAGTTCATCAACCCTTAGAACAACCACACAGAGGCATTTAAACTAAGTACTGCTTGGCACTACAGCAAGGTTAGTCTCAACAAAGTAAACAGAAAGTTGAGTTTTTCTTGTGCAGTAAGGAAGTTATATTTCTAAACCTGCAGTTCAATTATTATTGAAGTTCTCTTTCAGTTTCAGACCACTGTCATTACAGACTGGGGTTTATCAGAATCACAGCCAGTGCTTCTGGGAGTACTCCAGGAGAAATCAATTTTAATGTCACCACACTGCTGAAAACTTCCTTCACAGTGTAATCTATTTTTTTTCAGTCTTATGTGAACTCAGATCTTTTATTGGTGACATATCAGCACGCTCTCTATCAGACCCCATTTCTGAAGCTTTATCACAAATCATCCCATGCTTCAGATTCTTGTTTTTGTTTCACTTTTTCCTTTTCCTGATAGAAGTAAAGCAAAGAAGCGTTTGGTTTAATTATAATCCAGTTCACAACTTCTACTACAATTAGAATTTGTGTTAGGTTGCAAATGCAGTTTGGCTGATTCATTTCTATCAACTGGAAGTAAGGTTGCACCCACTTGTAGAGTAGACTGCATGGCCAGCAGCAACTAAAGAATGAGCTAAATTACTCTCCTCATACAGAACGTCAACCTCTAACCTCATTCCAGAGCCATAGTGGTTAAAATGGAATATCAGACCTGGTTTACCAAGAAGCTCTTGAAACAGAAGTTTGGCTTCACTACTCCAGTATTCCCCTGCAGCAGGAACCATACCATGTAAAGAGCAAGAGTATGCCAAGCGTGGTAAGTAAGACAGAGCTTCTGGAATAACTTTAAGCTTATGGATAGATGAATAGGGGATGCTTTTCAGAAAGCCATAATCAATAAATCTAAGAACAACAGACTGACTTGTCACTTCACTAATCTCTGCCCTGTTCCAGTGTGCTTCCAGTCCAAACTGAATCAAGCAGCTGGTACCAGGAGATACAAATTCCTCAGGCAAAGCAGGCAAGTTCTCAGGAATGTCAGAGAGCAGCAAAGTCAACTTCTTCATGCAATCAAATGCATCTTCAAATTGGACACAGAAGTTTGAAGGATCAGTAACCACAGTTGCAAACCCAGGATACTTCCTGCCACTTTGCAGAGGTGTCCATGTGATTGAATTTATCCTGACAGATTTAGCAAACTCCTTACAGTCTATACTACTGCACTTTTCCAATCTAATAGTCTGACAAAGACTTAGAGGCTGATCCAAATACTCTGTAAGCAGAAATTCCCCTATTAAGATTTCTACTTCCCAGATATGAGAGGATTCCAAATATCTCAGAAACAAGATCCTTATTTCATGATTTAGGAGTACATTTACAACAGGGACAAATGGAATACCCAGTTTTTTAAACCAAACCCATTCACAAAACACAGCTTGTTTAGGAATGCTTTTAATCTCATTACTGAGAATCTTTGCATTATTTAAGGACACCACCTCACAGTTGCCATAATCTATGAAATACACCAGCATTAACTTCTCCCTGATAAATATTTTTATCACTTTTGACCGATACCACTTCAAGTTCCTTTCAGATTTTGTCATGCACTCCAATCCCTCTTCAATGCGTTCCACTGTAAGGAAACCACTTACTTGCGCCTCTTTGATCAGCATTACGTTTAATTCATTTAATATTTGCAAATTTCTAACTAACTGCACATTAAATTCTCCACCCAATGAAACATTCATTATTTCTGCTCTTTCTACTTGCTCAGAATTTAGGTCTTGTGAAGGGATATCTAAGTGTGTTTCAGGAGTATTTTTCATCTTAGCAGCACAATCTTCCCTTTGATCCCCTAAGCCATCCACACACTTCCCATCTTGAGGATTATCATTTGGAACCTGAATTTGTTTTGGCATACTTTCCCAATCATGCACTGGTTTGTTTTGCAATCCTGCCTTGCCTTTTCTCTGCTGAAAGTCATACGACAAAGACCTCCCATCACAAATTATATCCACTTCCCACTGCTCTCCATGCTGTTCTAAGAACTTGCAAGTGACTGGCTTACTGTTTATTTTGCTTAGAAAATAGGAAGTATCCTCATCAGTCCAGCTTCCATCAGGAGGAGGTTTTACTTTGCTAAGAAAACAACGAATGCTGAGCCTCGGAAAAGTTAACAGCTTTCTCTGAATTCCACAGATTTTGGAAGTGCTTACAACTGCTGTATTACCATAGTCAAAGAATTCAACCTCATATGAGCTTCCTTTTTTCAGAGCTTTTATAACTGCCCTGTAGTAAAAACCGTCAGCAGCATGCTCTGCTAAAATGAGATCCCCTACCCTGAGCTCATCTAAGCCATTTTCATGATGGGTATTCACCACACTTTCATTTAATTCTTCTTCTAGTTGAATTATTAAGTTTTCATCCTCTACAAACTGAATGTAGAAACCTGATGGATTATTTATGTGAGAAATATACACTTCCGCTTCAGAATTCACCTGAATAACACGTGGAGGAAGACTAGTTAATTCAGAAACGTTCTCATTACTCCTTCCCCGTTGACCTGTGTTAGTTGGTCGCTCAGTACAAGATTCAGAGGGAGCATTTATAGTTATTCTGTTCAAGCCTGAAAGATGACACCGTGATAGAGAAGCAGGCTTTCCATACAGAGGTTTCTCTCTGTGTTCCAGAACAGTACAGACAGTTTTTCGATAATCTGGCTCTTCACAGTCCTCAGAACTTAATGGTCTGGAGGACTCACTATGCAGTTTGTGTGTGCTACCATCAGCTTGCTCTTCATCTCCAAAATCCTTTCCTGCACCTGTCTGGCGATACTTACGTACGTGACGTGCCAGTTTAGTTTTCAATTCAATTCTTCCACGATTTTTAACATTTCTTTCATTAACTTCTTTGTCATCTCCCACATGACGTATCACTCTGTGATTTCCAGCAAACTGTTCTGTATAATCTGTAACAACTGCCAATTCCTCCAATATTTTTTCTTCAATTTTCTGACCCACTTGGAGCTGTTCATCATACAACTCCACAACAATCTGGCCATTTGATTCTCTGGATACAATCACAGCCCTCAGCAGTTTACCAAGGAAAGTCTCCTCAAACCATCTAATAACACCTGCTGGAACATTTTTCTCCCTGAAGTCTGACAGACGGCATTTAATAGCTTGCATGGGTGTAAATATAAGGTCAGTTGCAGAGTCTGGAAGAGGCATCACCTGGTCTCTCTCTGTCATCTGCTTATTTCCAAAATCCACAAAGTCAGCATACAAATAAGACGTTGATTTCATAGGAGAGACCAAAGCTCTATAAAAGAGACCATCTTCAAAATATCTAGCTATACATAATCGCATATTGCTAGTATAACATTTTGTGTGATCCAACAGCTTGCTTGTTTCACTAACCTTCTTCATCAATGCCTCTATGGTTTTGGTGTTTCGATTAAGCTGGCAATAGAATTTTGAAAAGCTATGTATATGAGTTATGTAAATTTCTTCCTCGCTTCCAATTTTAATATTAAAAGTTGAATAGAAAAAACTGTATAGAGAACCCAAAGGTACAAGCCTTTGCAATTCAATACATTCAGAGCGGTTGAGGCCACATTCCCTGAGAAACTCCTCTGCACCGGCAGATGGAGTCTGTAAGTCAACTATATTGCATAGACTGCTTGGACTAAGAACAACAAGTGCATAGACAGTGCAAGTCAGTGGTCCAACAGAAGCAGAAATGAAGTCTTTAAAATGTCTACACACTTCTTCAGGCCAATTAAATGCATCAGTCTGTAGGGGTACATTTCTAAGTGCACACTGAAACGCTTGACTTTCCAAAGTTAAGAAATCTGGAAGAATAGCCTGAAGATCATTAAGTACAACTCTTTCCCGATAACCATAATCAACAAAAATCACATCAACTTCGTTTGGAGATACCTGCTGCACAACAGCTGCTCTGTACCACTTCCCATCTTTGGGACATCTAACAACACAGGCAATCTGTCCAGTTTTGTAAGGATGGGTATGTTCTTTATAGTAAGTCTGGATTTGCTTCATTAGGGTATCTAACTCTGGCAGTTTATTTTGCAACTGACATGAAAAATCTGCTGGGGAAACACTGTAAGAACATACCACTTCAAAAACAGCTCCCGGTTTAAACACAAACTCTTTATAATGCATTTTTTCCTCAGGCTCCAATTTATGAACTTCAGAGATAACACCTTTTCCAAACGAGGGCAGTGTAACAGACTTTCTTAGCACAGAAGGTGTACTTAATATTTCTTCCTTTTGAACTACCTGTCTATTTTGTGATGCGTTGTTTTTATAAGTTTTAGAGACACGCCATGCATTTACACGTTTTTGTCTAGATTTGTTTTGATTCTGAGCTTGGAATCTTTTGGACACATTTCCAGCAGAACCTGACCTTTCCCAGTATTCTGCATATCCTGCCTGAACCATAAGTGCAGCAACACTGCATTTCTGAGAAGCAATACTATACAGTGCGTTAACAGTGTATTTATTTCCATGCTTTCCAATGACCTGAAACATCAGTACTCTGTTAGATACAACCTCTTTGAAGAAATCATTCTCCTTTTTAACCCATGTATCATCAACAGGAAAAGCACAAGCAAGTTCACAACACATGGCTAAAGCTGGCAAATCAGAAAACTCTGGAAGCAATGTTTTCACATCATAAGAAGGTACTATATCTGTGTTCCCAAAATCTAAAAAATAAACAGTAACATTTACATCAAGCACTTCAGTGACAATACCTCGATAATAAAGTCCATCTTTGCTATATCGGGCACAGCACAGTAATCCAGGTTCTGGGTTTTTAAGGACTCTTTCCTCAGCTCCACACCGGTTATACACATCTGCAATATTTTCCGTCAAGGCTTGAAACTCATTCTGATAAGCACATGTTTGAATCCAGAAGTTGGATGGGTTTATGACATACACCACAAAAGCAGCATGATGAGAATTCATCTGCATTTCTACACATTTGCAATGACTCGATAAAGACTCACTCCATTCAGGTAAGCAGTTTTTTGTCTGTCTATTTCCAGCAAAATTCTCACACGGATTGTGAGAACTGCGTGTAAAGCACACACCATGTGCTTTGCAACTTACACCAATGTTGGTGATTTTGGTTTCCAAAGGTAAGACGCGTAAGGCAGCTCCTTCATTCAACTTTTCTGGATGCTCAGTATTAATTCCAAAATTCTCATCTGGCAAGGAAATGTAATACAAGTGATCACTAGTATCAAATGAATTAACATAAACACATACTGAATTTTGTCTTGCCAGGGCCTGTATAAATCTTTTCAGCTGAAGTTTTATTACTGCCTTATCATGATTACCAAAACAAGACAGCGCACATGGAAATGAAATCATTGGCAGTGACATGAACTCCGCCAGAAGCTTCTGAACACAACAAGATGGCACAGCTTCGATGTTACCAAAATCCATAAACCAGACTTCCACAGACAAGTCTGGTAGAAGCTGTCTTATCACTCCTCTATGCCACTGTCCATTGCTCCTTTTGGCAGCACAAAATTGCCCTAAACTATCAGAACATGTATTATTTTTTGTGCTGATATCTTCATAATACAAACACATAGCTTTGGTCAAATTTTCCAGCTCTTTTTGCCATTTCTGTATCTGACAATAAAATTTACTCGGGCTTTCTGCAGCAGTTATTTTTACACTTACCCTACTGTCAGCTGGTAGATTTGGAAAGAGAACATCTGAAAATAACCAGGAGTCTGATGGTTTCTCAGGATTACTAAAACTAAGCAACTCCTGGACTGAACATTTCTGTTGCAGAAACTGTGGCACCGTCCTGAACTGTGGGGGAAATGCCTTTAACATTTCTACAATAAGACAAAAGCAATCTCTATCCATAAGTTTCCCTAAGTTCAGTTCAAGAACATCACTGGTGATCTTTGGTACTTCAAGAATAAAAAACTGGTATGATGTACCAGCTTTCACATGACCTGTGACTTCTAATCCCACCAGTGATGAAAAATAGTTTATGGCTTTCGGACCCCATTTTTCTCCAAGAGGAACTACATTTGCAAAAATCCCCCAAACTACCATTGGTGGCAGTTGGAAAAATTTATCACAAGCAGAAGCAACATGTACTTCCTCAACCATTACCACCTGCCCAGTGTCTATAAGAAAGGTTTCAAAAAAATGCCCTCTCTTTTCCAAAACTTTTCCTCTAAACCAATTTCCTTCTTTGTCTTCCACAAAACAAGGTCCACCGATGTCAACATCATTATCTTTTGCTTTGAATACACGCTGTATTTCTTGTTGCAGTATGTGGTAGTCAAGTTCACACCCTCCCTTGCGTTCACCCTTGAATGCTATAAGCAAGGATTCTCGACTGCACTCTGTATGGATTATCTTCAGATTCACATCTACTATATCTGGTGAGGGACTCAGAAGCTCCATTCTGTCTGCAAAGAAAAGGTGTAAGATCAGCCTGATAATTTTCCATATTTTACTTTATCAACTAATCCCTTGTAGAAACTTTGTTTTCAGAATGTTCTAACAACATGTTTTTACTGATCCAGCTAAAACATACGCTAAACATTTAACATTTACCAATTTCCTCTTAACACAATTTTTTTCTGCAAAAAGATATCCAGAAACACATGAAGAAAAAAAAAGATCTCTGGAGTTCCCACGTAGCCATAGCCTAGTTTCCAAAACACATAAGATAGGGAGGAGGAGGGGCAAGACCATGAAAATATCTGTTTCTCTTTGAAGAAAAGTATTTCTGCTAAGAAAAAGTGGAAGACAACTGATGCTATTTATACAGCCTCTGCTCATCTCACAAAGGTTACTTACAAAGCAAATTAAAATACTACACACTCCATGGGAGATTCAGTTCAGAGTTTCACAAGAATTTATCTGCAGAAGCGTTCCCAGTCTGTTCCCTCCTCCTAAATCCTGGGATGACAAAGACTCTTCTCATCCTCTTGTTCTAGCGCAAATCATTGCTTCAAATCAATGACACCTATAGCTTCTGAGATGTACTGTTTACTTCATCTTGCTGCATTACACCATCACATACAGCTGCAGTTATTTGCAAAAATTCTTTAACAAAAGGATAACACCAGCTCTCATCAAAAGCAGACATAAAGGAGTGAGTGACCATATAACCTATGGTCAGAAGAAATCTGGTCCGTACCGTACCGTTCTAGTCCTACCCCACCATAAAGCTTACCAGCACATCTTGGGCTGAGAAAGAAATAAATAATGCTAAAGTCATATGGCTTTTCCAAAACAGTTTAAAAATACACTACCAGACAACACCACTAACTGAAACAAAATCTCTCAGTAAAAGCAGTACCAAATCCAGCTCCGACAGCTCCTTAAGCAATTCCCCCAATTTCTCACCTCTTCCCATAACAAGACAGAAAGCTAAACTCTGGTTTGCTTTTTCAAACGAATGAAAACATCCTTCAAAATACATTCTTGCCTACCTGACAATAACACCTGACAATCAAAACTCAGAAGGCACACCATCGACACTTGGGCACCTTGCTTCTTTCATCGAAGCATGTAACAAATGGAAACAATTTTTTTATCAGCGTTTTTTTTTGGCAGTTATCATAAACCAAATAACAACATCACACTGCAGCACATCTACTTCTACTGATTACAAAGTGATCCTTTCCTTCACACTCACCTACCCAACATGGGACTACTCTTTCAGGTCACACTTCTCAGATGGCTCAGTCCCTCTCAATAACCGCTCTGTATCTCTCTAGAAAAGAACAAGAAACCGTTAGGAAATGAACTTCTCTAAACGATCCCAGCTCCGCCCAACACAGCCCAGAAGGGTAAGCGAGGGTCCCGACGACGAGACCACTGAGTGGACTGAAGGCAAAACCCCTTGACAGCGGGAAGGCCCTGCGCCTCGGCCCCGCAACCCGCACGGGACTCCAGCACCACCACAGGAGCCCTGCGGAGCGAGGCTGAGCCCGCACCGCACCGCGCCGCTCCCCCCGCGCGGCAGCTGCAGGACGAGACCCTACAGCGAACGCCGCCACTCACAAGCACAAAAGCGACGTGTAAGAGCCATTACCGCCACAGAACGGCAGTTTTACGACACCTTGACGCCGAACACCAGCAACAACGCAAGCCGACCACCACACCCCCCCCAGCCAACAAAATGGCAGCGGACACGAGACCACACGCACCAAGGCGACAGTGCGCATGCTCTCCGTCACCACCCGAACCGAAGGCTCTGCTGGCGTGCAGGGTGGACCTTAGGGTTGATTGACGGCGGTGCTCAGCCAATCAGCACGGCGCTGGGCTACAGGCGCCGCGTCCATCTCGTGCTGAGGGCAGGAGGGGTGGAGACGTGTGGGTTTAAATTTCCTGTTCAGGGCGTAACTCGGTAACGTGGTCGTGATAAAGACATGTGGTGTGGAAGTGAGTATTCCTGAAAAGAACAGTGAAGTGTAGTAACAAGCTGTTCAGGAAAATGGTGGAGTTGTCATCCCTGGATGTGTTCAAGAAGTGTGGTTCTGAGGGATGTGGGTAGTGGGCAGGACCGGTGGCAGGTGGGCAGTTGGGCTATGATCTTAGCGGTCTCTTCCAACCTCATGGATTCTATGAATAAAATAACGTGGGAACGTCCTATGCAGTCCCTCTATGCCACCGTTTTCCCATTTGGTGCTTTTTCAGCTGCAAAACCAACATGCTAAGCCAGCCTTGGCTTTCTTCCTAGCAGCATGCATTAAGTTTTCACACCTGTACGTGCCTGCAGGCAGATTCTTATGGAGGCTTTCTTGCAGGAGGCATCACAGCCTCCCTAAACTCCCCTAACAGGAGGCACAGACTTAAGGAGGGTTCGCCAAAGTAAATGTCTGCAGCACAAAGGGGTGAGTGATTTAGTAGCTAAGTATCTGTACCACGCTTCTTTTTTTTTTCACATAAATCTGCTAATCTGCAAATACCCACTGCTTATTTGCAGGTTCTGTGCTTTGTGTTGATGTACTGGTGGGGAATTTAGGGCGCTCTTTTAAAAATACTAGTCAAAATTGCAGGTTTCTTGAAAATACATCTTCCAAGTGCTCATCTGTTTTAAAGAGGAACATTTGCTATTTTTAAAGGTAGGGTACTGCTATATTTATCACAAAATAACCTTGCAATACTGGAATGTTCCCTTCTCTAGGATGCTTTGAAGCTGTTTAACTAGATTAATTTACGTGTGTTGCTTGATGTTAGATTATCATATTTCACATCCATCACGTTAATTGGGCAGTTAGGTAAGAGTGGAGGTCATTAATATTACATTTATAGACAGCAAAATTAAGACTAAATCTTGTAAAGAATTTACATTATTGCAAGATTAAATTCTCAAAGTGAAATGTAGAATCCAAAGTAGGCATCCAAGCCTCTTCAGTGAGAAGGGAGAGTGCTGCCTCCAAGTGACAGTTCAGAAGCCCTGTGTGCTGCATAAGCAGCAATCTTGCGCTCATGAATCTTGAGATTATGAATATGTTCCAAATGGATGTGGGATGGGGCTGTGCTTTCCTCTGTAATTTAAGCTAAAGTCATCCCTGTTCAGACTGCAATCCAAAATTCACTCCTGAAGGCACAGTCCTATCTTTTTCTCATATTGGCATCTTGTCATACTCAAATTACAGTGGTGATGGCAGCTGTAATTTAATGATCTTATGGCTAGAACAATCAGAAATTGACTCCTTCAGCAAGAGTGACTTCTAAAGCTGTGTACCACTTCCCTATAGAGTGCCTTAGCCATGGGCAGTTCTGTAAGGTGGAATGTAGTTTGTCCCCCCTGTTTGAAGTTGTGCCACTTATGGGTGGTAGGAAAGGAAAAGAGAAGGCCTGACCAGACAGTCCCTCAGGGCAGAGTGGATGATACAGCTTTCTCACCTCTTTCCAGAAGGAAAGAACAGCTATTTTGCTGTTTATGCCCTTTTTTTTTATATAGATCTTCTTTGCAGTTTTTCTTTTCTGCAGCCAGTGAGGGAATTGTGTCTTTTCTGACATATGTGGTATTTTTTTGGTAGCTCTTTGGTTTGCTCAAAAATTGTATTTTTTTTTTTTTTCCCCAGACTTAGTATCTGCATTGGCAAATGCACATAAAGCATATTCTATGTGGTTACTGTGAGTTAACCATTAAAGATTTTTGCTGTTTTATTCTGAAAGCAGGTTAACACCTTCTAGTAAGTTTACTTTTATCTCATAGACATAAAAAAAAAATAATAATATAAAGTAAGATGAAAAAAAAAAGGTATTACTTCAATTTGTGAGAACTTTATCAGTTAACAAATCCTGAATGGAAAATACCTCAAAGATGAAACTCCCGAATTGAGCCTCATGTTGTCTTTTCTCTATATCAAACTAATTAACAAGGAGGCACTTCATATAATCTGAGATAGATGTATGCACGTCCACTTGGGAATATTACCTGAATGTTTTCCTGAGAAAAATCATGCTAAAAGGCACAAGTGTTCAGTCTTCAGGAAATTTTTGCTGTGACTTGCCTTAATAACAGTTAATGAAAAAGTGAAACTTTTCACTGGAAAAGCCTTCTGTACTCATGGGATGATGTGTCTGCATGTGCTCATTTTTATATTGTAAGAGATGGTGGTCTGACTGTTTTACTACGCTCGGTATACTTTCATGTTGGATTTCTTGTGAAGAACTGGATATTAATTTTCCTTATAGATTTAAGTGTAATGTAAAGAAAATAAAACTGTTCTTCAACTACAGTTTAGCACAGTATCATAAATGAAGTTCTGCTGCCAGCTGCCTGCCAGGAGGTAGAACATAGCAATGTGTGGGGTGAGCAAAAGCTGGACGTATTCTGCTGTTTCTAACTGTCTCTCCCTGGGATTGTCAGCTTCTCTTCTGTAGGAGTTTTAAAATAACAGTGAGCCTCACTGAATTTCTTGGCAGGGGGAAAAATGGCTGACCAGCAGCCTCCATGGATGGCAAGAGTTACTGGCTAGAAGTGAATGGGAGTATCTCCCCAGGTGAAGGGCAGAGAAAGTTTTAAGACTTCATCCTGCTCGTAATGTTTCCTTCCTGATGATGGAACAGTATGCTGATCGGACTGAATCCCCTTCTGAAGCACCTGACAGTCAGTAAGAACTATGTAAAAACTATAACTGCTTTCATTAGTTCCTCACACGAGGAGAGGAAGAGAATTAGATATGACCTATCCTACTTTTAATCTCTGACACCTCTGGGATCTGTCTTTTATCGTTGTTTTGATTGCTTCTGAATATTAACATGATAAAACTTAGTAAAATAGATAACATTTTCATTTTAGTCTGCTATAACAAAGCCCTTTGAAATTGTCTGTTATAGGATTCTTTTATTAGGTTGTTACATGCTGAAGTTTTTGGGCAGAGTAACTCATGCTCCATGGCTTAGTTCCAGTCCTCTCTGACTTCAGTCTCATGCAAACCTGAAAATGCAGCAGCGTTTTCTTATTGTCGTTGATGTTTGTTTATTGCGCGTAATGAATTGCTGTCCAAAAAGGCATTACTACATTCTTCTCAATAGCACGTGTGATGGTCTTTTAAGTAAATATTTTTAAAAGGGACACTGTATGAAACACACGGGTATGAATGAGTGGCAACAGCAGAAACAGAAGACATAATAAAGTTCTGAAAATAAAGAGAGAAAACACATTTTACTGAAGATAAATCTCACAATAGGTGGAGCATCCTTTTTTCCAGCTTGTCTAAAGTGAGAATTATTGTTTTAAACGATGAAATTTACTTTAGAGATAGGGGATACAAAAATAATCGCGTACTTCTGTTGGCTTATCCTGAAGAGGCCGCAGTCTTCAGAACTGTTCACGTTGCAGGTTCAGTATGCCACTGTTGTGATTTTTTTTTTCTGAAGTCAGTTCAGGAGTTTTGCTGGGTTTTTTTTGTTTGTTTGTTTGTTTGTTTTTTGTAGTAAATAGACTTGGGGGGAAAAAACAACAAAAAAACAAGAGAACTCTAAATATTCATCTCAAAACAAACGTTTGTGCGCTTTTTTTTTTCCTATTTAGTCTTTGAAAGTGTGTTCTCAACGCATCCCGTTAACTTGAGCGATAGCCACTAGATGGCAGGAACAACCACATGTTCAGCAGGATGCTCGAAAATGCACGTGTGTTCCTTCAGTAGGAGGGCAAGAGCGATTACTCCCATCTGACCTATAATGAAATATGAGGGTGCAAGCACTGCGGAGTTTCACTAGAAGGGTCATCACATTCATTGCACCATTTGAAACCACTTAACATTTTTTCAGGCAAACTGGACTAAGTCTGAAATACCTTTAATGTATTACGCCTGTTTTCTCAATATGCTGCCAAACTTTCATTTCAATTATTTTAGTAAATCATGCGTCAATCTTCTGCTACTGTATTTTTAAAAATTACTTTCATATAGTTGCTGATAAGTTAGTCATTAACTCGGTTATCAAAAAGTGGAACATGGAAACAGCTTTTGTGAAGTGCTTTCAGCAATAGGTAGTAGTTATTGTTTCTTATTAAAACATACCTTGCACATTAAAGTGGCAGTTACTCTCAGAGCAAGGAGAAGAGAAACGGAGTATCTCAGAATATACAGATGTTTTACAGTTGGAAGAGCAAATTGAGATTTGTTAAATAATGGGACAAAGCAGAAGCTAGAATTTCTGTCAGTAGGGGCCACACAAAGCATATGAGTTTTGTTGTAGTAACTACAACGCTCCAATACAGGTAGGTACATACAGTCTCAGTGTTAGTGGTGAGACTGCATTTCTCTCTTGTGCAGTTTTTGTGATGCTATGTGATAAGGCTGTGCCACTATGTCATCTGAAATGTCAATCAGGCTACTGATGTTAAAGCTCTATAGTACCATGTAGCTGTATACTATCATATAGAAATGTATAAGTATCATATAATGGTTTGGGTTGGAAGAGTCCTTTAAAGATCATCTAATCCAAACCCCTTGCCAGGGGTGGGGACTCGATCACATTCCTCAAAGCTCCATCCAACCTGGCCTTGAACACTTCTTGGAATGGGGCTCACACAGTTTCTCTGGACAGCCTATTGTAGTGTCTTACCACTCTCTGTTGATGTTCTTCCATATATCTGATATAAATCTACAGTTTTCCAGTCTAAAGCTGTAACCCTTTGTCTTAGTAATACATGCCTTCGTAGAAAGTCTCCGTATTTCTTACATGCCCCTTTTAAGTACTGAAAGGCTTCGATTATGTCTGTATGGAACCTTCTCTTTTCCAGGATGAACAAGCCCAGCTCCCTCAGTCTTCATAGGACAGGTACTCCAGCGTACTCCAGCCACCTGATCATCTATTTTGGCCTCCTCTGGATGTACTATAACAGCTCCACTTTTTCTTTACGCTGTGGCGCCCAGAGCTGGATGCAGTACTGCAGGTAAGGTCTCACAAGGACAGAGCTTAGGGGAAGAATCACGTGCACAACAATTTTATACTGGTTAGCCAAATGTGTTGTGTTGGTTGGGAAAGTCTCGTCTTCCTCCTACATTAGCAGTTCCTGTGACACAATCAGAGTAGATGTGCGAAGTGAAATGATTGGTACTGATGACCCAGTATCCACATCAAGCAGATCTTAAGGGCAGAATGATTATGTAAGATGAGTTCTAGAGTAGTTGCTTGGACTGGATGTCCAGTAGCATTTGAAAAGATTATTTTGACTTAGTTTCATTCCACAGGATTCTGGCATGTATGCACCGAAATGGGCCTGCACTGTTGATGAAATCAGTGTAAATGAGGATGTTTATGAGTTTCACTTCCAGTTCTAAACTAAATCTAATTTAGAAGCACCTGGAAGGAAGCTATACTTAGGCATTCAGTGGGTGAATTCCTAGTGGAATTCATGGCAGTTGGAGAGAAAGACTAATGAACAGATTGAGTATCACAAAAGGAAAAGCAGTAATCAGCCTCAGAATAGAACTTTAACAATTTCGGTTTTTTAGATTCAAAAGGTTCTATTTCTAGCAGAAAATATTGAACTTCAAACAATTTTACATGTAGAGCAAGAAGCTTGAGATTTTTTTAAGTACATTTGGGACTTTTTAAACACTGAGATTAATTTTCTCTGAGGGAAAAATGAAGTCTCATGCGGTGACAATTCTGTCTCTTGAAATGTTGAATTTTTCTGATGTACAGTAGAACAATACATAGTAATAGTGGGTAAACTGATTAATTTGTGAGTTGTGAAATCACAGGAAATACGATGTAGAAAAGGACCTTCTAAGTCATCTAGTTGTTTCTGAAAAGACCGAGTGAATGATCTAATAGGTTTTTTAAATTATTCATTATTATTCTCCATTTCAATTAACTAATTCTGGCCTGTGCCCTACAAGCTGGATGTGGAGAAAGAAGTTTAGCTTTCTGCAGATTTTAATGACCACCAGGGGTGTCTGAAGAGGTACATATACATTCTGTATTATGTAGATCTGGTGATATTTATGTGGTCTTAATTCATGCTCATGTAAAATCCTAGCAAACTTGTGTGTGAATTTTACACGTTCACATAAAAATCAAACTTTCCACAGTATTAACCGAATAGTTGTTTTGGCTCAGACCCTGTGTATGCAGGTATTCACTGGATGCATAAAATTTAAGGGAGTTACTCTTACCTGGAATGTTTAGGTACATTTTTTATTGACGTTTTTTTTTTCTTTTTTTTTTTTTTTTGTAAGAAAAAGAAAGGTTAGTAGAGAAAACAGCTTTGATTGCTTAACTAACTCTCTTCATCTCATAGTTCAGGTATTTAAATTCTAAGGGCCTTCTTATTGAGGAATGTTGAACATTCTAATTCCCACTGTAGCAGTGCTCAGCATCTTTTTGAAGGTGAGGTCCATGGCTTAAGCTAGTCTCGTGTTTGTTCTTTTTTCTTAAAAGCCTTGCAATGCTAGACTTCAGGGTTAATCATTATATCCTTCTTGTTAAAGATTTTACATCTTGTCTGTGTTTACAAACAGAATAAATTCCCTTAAAGTGTTTTCTGGCATTTGCCATTGATCATTTGCATGAAATTTAAAGTCACAGTGCAAACAATGGCAGTGATCATTACAACATGTGCTTGCTTATCATACGTTCAGTACAACCTGTTCTCTAATTGCAATATTCTTGGGTGTTCATATGTACGTATGCAGCCTTTAATGCCAGTTCTGTTTATAGTGAATGGCCAAATCTTACCTTCATATAGGTGCAATAAGTGTGCTCCTCACTGAGATGTTTGTATACATAATTTCACTCACTGAGATTAATTTAGACACAGATACTAAATTAAAATATAGTTAAACATTTTTTATTTCCTTAATTACTCTCTAGTAAATCTTAGATACTTACATAGCATAAAGCAGAAAGTGTTATTACATGATGGTCATTCAGGCAATACTGGAAAAGTATGATATACTACAGCAGTTTTAATTGCTGCGAGGTGATGATCCGTCCTTGGAATTAAAGTACAGGGTTTTGTCATCACAAGTATTGAAGGGGCAAAGACAGGATGAAAATCACACCGCCACTTAAGGAAAATTTAGTCCTTACTGAAGTCAGTGGCAGAACTCCCATTGACTTCACTGGGGCCAGAATTTCACTTGATATACTTAAGGAGCAACAACGAAAAAAAGGTATTAGTTGTGTTATTAATACTGTGTAGAAAGTTTATATATATATATATAATATACTGAATATATATATATATTCAGTATCTGTTTGCCTATTTGTTGTTTGTGCTACAGATTCATTTTGAATCTCAGGTCCCTTAAAGCAAAAATAACATTCATAATTACCACTTTAAGGACCTGATTGCACCATCAACCTTGCACAAATGGGTGCATGTGCCTGTCAGAATCTCATTGAATTTTTCATCTGTGAATTTCTGTGTAGGATCAAGACTGCAAAGATGACAGTAAAGCTATTGAAAGACAGAATATACTCAGTAGCATGAATTTTTTATTAGAAAATCATTCACTCTTGACCCAGAGCTGGGCCACATTCAGGAAATTATGTAAGTAGCACCTCCCAACCCAGACTCTGTGCTAAGCTCTTTTCCCAGCATTCAGACTACTCTTAAGTTTTCCCATCTCTGTCATGTAAAATGGTATTTCTGGGCAGGTGGAGATTTCTGCTTCATATACTTTACTTTTACATGCAGTCTAAGCCACGTAAAACACATTTAGGCCATGTTCATGTTAGATTTTTAGTATCAGCTCAGCTACCTCAGTGCAAAACCTATTCCTGTTATGCTCTACACAGACGTGCTTTGAGGTTTACCAGTGTACTTTGGTTTCAAAACAGCAACATCTAAACCAGTGGCTAAAAAGGCTGAATAAACATGGTTCCAAATTTTACCCTATGGATTTTCATATAAATTCTTATTACAGTAATTTTTTTTCTGTATTTTTAATAAGGTAACAGGGAACTAAGAAATCATAAGGCTCTACTACTGCTACATAAAGATATTGTTAGCCAAGTGTTTCACTTGTATGTTAATTTATTTGTATGTTATTTTCTATAGAAAGAGAAAAAATGACTCTAAAGGAAGTTAGTGACAGATTTATCATTAATTTCAGAAGAGTTTAAAGTGTATGTAGCAGGACTGATAGAAGAAAAGGGAGACAATTCTTATGTGCAGATTAGTCCTTTTTTATGAGTCAACAAACACTTCAAAAAATTATTGGGCATGATTGTAGAGTCAACTTGAGACCATATTAAAATAAAAGATCTGGATGGAGTCAACCTGTTTTGGAGAGTAAGGAAGTTTTAATAATGTGACTGAATTACGCTGATTGGGTGCAGGGACAGAGAATAATCCCATGTCCTGTTTGGCACATTTGAAGCACAGAAGTAGCTTCTCTGCAGGACCTTGCACATGGCCTTATTGAACATCATGAGATTAAAGCCGTCCCACCTCTGAGGCCTGTCAAGGTCCATCTGGATGGCATCCCTTCCTTCCAGCATGTTGTCCGCACTGCTCAGCTTGGTGTCTGTCGTCTGCGGACTTGCAGAGGGTGCACTCATTCTCACTGTCCATTTCATCAAAAGAGATATTAAATAGTGCCGGTCCCAAAACCAACACTTGAGGAACACCATTCATCACTGATCTCCGCCTAAACATTGAGCTGCTGACCACAACTCAGTGCCACCATCAAGCCAGCTCATACCCACCAAGTGTTCTACCCATCAAATCCACATCTCTCCAATTTAGAGAAAAGGATGTTGTGTGAGACAATGTTCTTTCTAAGGACCAGACTTCATTACCACTTGGAAAGGTACACAGTGACTTTTCTAGATGTTTCACTGGAAAACAATACCATCCTGACTATATCTAACAACACCACTAATGTAATTAAAAAAAAGAGAGAAGAGGGCTAACTGCATTTTGGGTTACATTGAACACAGACAGCTGATAATTATTCCTCTTCATTCAGCCTTAGTGTGGTTTCACCTTAAATAGGATGTGGACTTCTGTGTTCAACTGTATTAAAAAGGAAATTAACATACTTGAAAGCATCTAGAGGAGGTGAATAAGGCTGTGACAGAGCTGAGGAGAGGCCAAGGTTACTTATGTTGTCAGTCTGGAAATGAGAAGGCCAAGAGGCAACCACAGCTCTCTGCAAGCTCCTGAGGAGGTGAAGCAGAGGGAGGTGCTCTGCTCCTGGCAAGCAATGGCAGAACGGGACCTGGACCACAAAGCTGCACCAGGGAAGGGTCAGACTGGGCACTGGGAAACATCAGAACAGGCTTCTTAAAGAGGTGGTTAGTGAGTCATGGCTATCAGTGTTCAAGAAATATTTGGGCATTAATATACTTTAACTTTTGCTTAGCTCTGACAATGTCAGAGAGTTGGACTAGATGATCTTTGTAGGTCTTTAGTTACCCTTTTGTTCAAAGAAAATTGATTTGAAGCTTAGCTGACAGGTTGTTACAGCACTTGTCTATGTTACATGGGATAATGCAGAGGAATGGAAAAGGTAGGATGAGCTTGAGGTCACATTCATGCAAATGGTCATAGTGGTTCATGGAAATGGTTCGTTTTCTTTCATGTGTCCTGTGTCAGGGTGATCTTTCAGCTGAACAGGTCAGTGTGGTCTTGAGCATTATCTGTTTATCTGAACCCTAAAGTGTTTGCTTTGAATAATTCTTATCATTTTTCTTACCCAAAGAATTACACAATGTGCAATACCTCTAAAACATCTTATCAGGAATCTTTTGAAGCAATAAAATATAGTTATGCCTATTAAGACTTACTAAGTAACTGATAAAATATGAAATTATTTGAGAACTGTATACCACTGAAATACATACCCATAAAAATAAAAATTAGTATGTAAGTATAAATTGAATGGAAACAACTGTGTAAACATAGTAGCTTTAAATTAGATAGCATGGGTAAACAATAAGAAAGATGTAATTGCACAGACTTCATGGTGGATTGTGCAATCATGCTGGAGACCTTAGGTATGTACTTCAGTTGGTAGCCTGCTCTGACACCCACGGTCTCCAAATATTGTATTTAGTGCTCACTTAAACCATTCTCCACTGCAGTCACATCCTCAGTTGCAGTGTCAGCGTACATGAGAGAAAAGCAGCTGTAACCTCCCACAAAACAGCTAGATTTGAAAGTCAGGCTGTGGGTTTGTTGAGTTCTAGAATTCATGAAAGGATAAAAATAAATACTTGAAGCAAAGATGTGTATATGTATGGATATATTTGGGAACAGTCAAAATAGCATTAAAAATTGAAAATCAAACAAAATGATGAAAAACAATTATTTTCTTGATAATTCAGAATCTTGGTACGGTCTTTAAGAGATTAGGGAATATTTCTACTAATCAAAAGAACAACCTTAGGAGAGTTTTTGCTCTGGTTTTAAGTTTTCCAAGAAGACCAAGTAATGTATTTCTATCACATTTGCTATGACGTTATGAGACTGATTCAGAACTCCTACCTGATCTACCTTTGACCTTGGCTTTGATAGAGTAAGACCAGGAAATTTCAGAACCAAAAATGTACTTAATGCACTGATACAGATTTTGAAGTTACATAAAACTTCACAGCTTAATGGGTTTTTAGGTAGTGTAGGCTTTCTAGATTTCTCTCTTAGACAAATCCTGCTTAATGTGCATATTAAATGCCAAACTGTGGTCCCCATTTTTTCTCAGTTCCTTTCAAGCAGACTAACATTATTTTCTCTTCACTGCTGCCACATCAAACTTATTTACCGCATTATTTGCCTTAGAGTAAGAGTGTTACTATATATGCCATTGAAAGCACAGGTGTGGAGACAGCCCAGTCCTGACAAATTTACCTTCTTTTATGGTTTTTAATATTAATTGAAACCTCTGATTATATTTGGAGTTGAGAATGAAAGCTTGACACCTGACTTAAGTGTTAAATGAGGAACAGGGCTCAGACAGAGTGCTGTGATGCCAATAGTTCTCTAAGATCTCTTCAACTCACATGGCATCCTCTTCTATGAACCAGGTAAAAAAAATTGTCTTCAAAGCATTTTTTCAAACTGAATAGGAAAAAATTCATATAGAATTAGCTGCTAGTGATTCTTAGTACCATGTAAAGTGATGACTGTCATTTTCTATCAAACTAAAAGAAAGCTATTTCATGATAAAAATCAAATTCTACATTTTTGTTCCCAGCTGCATCTGGAGAGTTGGTAGTTGGCAGCACTCAGTATGCCTGCTCTAGGAAAGACTCAGAGTGTAAGAAGTTCATAGCTGCTTTTGAAAGGTATATTTATCCAATTGTTTAATTTTTTCCTCTTAGGAGAGGGTGAAACATTATTGTTTGCTAATTAAGTCTGTTTGCCCAGATGGATTGAGGCCAAATTTCAAGTGTGATATAACACCTGATAAAACAGTCACTTGAGGAAAGGATCCTTGCAGACAAGCTTGAAAAGTAAGGATGATTTGATACTGAGGTCTGCAGAAAAAAAGCTAGAGGTTAGATATGCTAGTGTATGTGATGGTTCTCACATGAACCTTTCCTTGGAATCAATAATCTTAAGTCATGTGTATTTCAGAGTATGAATCACTGAAGATAAACTGTATAACTGATATGGCAGAATAAATGAAACTAGTTGAAGCTGCAGAACAGCACCAGAAAAACTGGGAGACTGTAACTTGAATTTGGTAAGCATACAAATTGTAACTGTGTGAGCTAATTCACATTTTGACTTTTGACATTTTATCCCCATCAGTTTCTAAAGATATGAACTGTATGTAATGTACATAAAATGTACATAATTTTATGTACACATGTACATAAAATGTACGTAATTGCTACTGAAAAGCACAAGCCATTATGCGAGAGAGAGCTGGGAACAGAATGTAAATTGCACATTTCAGTAAATGAACATTTTCTTCAGGAAGAAAACATCCACTTAAATTAAGAAATACTAATAAATGACACAATATATAAAGAAGGGTGTTCTGTTTTGTCCATATAGGCATTTTCAACCACATTCCACATCATAATCCCATGAAGGGACTGTACACAGGAATGAACTGTGCCTGTGCTCCTCAGCATTCCCAAAGATGCTAAGAAATTCTATAGACTGAATCATAGTATCTTACTTTTTTTTTTCTTATTTCTAGGCCTGGGTTTATTTCACAACAGTCTTCAGCAGTGCTTGTGTTGCCATACTTCACAGAATATGTCCATGCAAGCAATGATACAATAAATTACACTAATTGCCACAGTAACCACTTCTTTGTGTTTTTTTCTGGGTTAGAGATGCAGATGCTCTCATTAATCATTCATTTCAGTTGGTATTTTGTTCTCTGCTTACCAAGAGGGCTGGCCAAAATCTCACACCGGTAAATAATTTCTGTTAATTCAAAATAAATAAATAAATAAATCTCTGTTTTGTCACAATTGGACAGCTAAAAACCTGTTGCCCTGAAAACTTTGCACATTCATATCATAGTGCTATCCTCACATTGTGGGTACTCCTTATTCATGCAATTTATTCTACAGTTAATTTTGGGACTAGAAGTACACAAAAGTCTACCCATCTAACAAGTTTCAGAGCGCATATTTTTGTGATGAATTGCACTGCACCCTGACTTTCTAGCATGGGCATACATTCATTGCCCATACGCTACTCTTGCATATACTATAAAAGAAACTTAGATGGTAACTGGAGGTAAAGGGCATCCATCAGTTCAAATGAAAATCTGGGTAAAGACAGGCAGCAGTCTGCATTCCATTCCTTGCCTTCAGTTTCTAGTTGTTCAGTATCTCACTCATAATTAGACTACCTGCAAGCCTAACACATGACTGGAAAGAGGACTTCACCTCCAATAAACTGAGATAAAGGCTAGCAGCTACTGCAGGCACGTCCAGCTTGCTACTTAGGTGAGGCTTTACAGAAGTGGAAACACCAGAAGCAAACCAGTTAGTCATATAAGGCTGCTACAGACTCTTGTCTTTAGACTAAGCTCTCTTCATCTCAACATGGCAGTGACTATTCTGTCTTCCACAGAACTTGTACTGTCAATGAAGTTTAAAAGGGTAACCCATTCCTCTGGTTTTGGATTAAGAAGAAAGCAAGCTGCGCTTTTATGGAGATTTGAGCAAAACAATGGAGACCTCATTTTTTTCCAATATTAAAGCATCCTCTTAACATCCTAAAATTAGGGAACAATTATGAGCCAATTAGTTTTAAATTTAGATAGAAGAGTGTTAGTGGTAACAGACATTACTTTTATAGCATACTGGGTCCTGGGAAATCACAGCGCAGAAAGTCATACAGGATTGAAAATACAGCAGGAACAAATAAGTGGAAAAGGAAAACTGACAGCAGTGGTTATGACTGAGAAGTTAGAAGGAGAAGAGTGATAAAAAAAAAAAAATGACATGAGAAAAGCGTGCTTGAGAGACTTAAAGGCAATTTTAGAAGTTTTAAAACAAAAGAAGCATTGGCAACAAAGTCATGCTGTTAAGAACAATGCAGAACAGGCAGAAATCTTGAAATATTTTTGTTTTCATTTTGGGAAACCGTGTTAGGTGACTGTATAATAAGATCATGCCCAATTATTTTCCAAACCAATAGCAGCTAATGTCGATATTAAATATCAGCTATTACATTGCATAGTTTAAAAAGCACATAGGGATGAGCTTGCATCCAAACCTGTGTTGTTGGTTTTTTTTAAAGCTGCTTGCGGAGGTCTCTATTTTTAATGCTGATTTTAATTAGTCTTCAGACACTTCTTAAGAACTCGAAGAAAGCTAGCGTTGTGTCAGGAAGGGGCCATTGTTTACTTAGCATGCAGCAAGATTTCAGAATAGTGTTCACAGCAACTTGATACCCAGCTGGGGAGATGTGTTCTGGGTGTCTTCATCGTAAGGTTGACTAGACTGTAAAGCTTCAGACGATGCTTAGTCTACTGTGTAGTCTACTACTGGCAGTTTGTTACTACTGACTTTCCTCGGGGCTCCATACCTGGCCCAGAACTATTCAACGCTGTCAAAGCGACTTTACACAAAGTTTTGATTTTCACACAGAATTTTGATTCAGAACACGATAAATGTACTGAAATCTTAATACAAGCACAATGCAACAATTGTAATATCTATCTGAATCACAGTGCAATTGCGATTCCCATTCGGAGTCTCTGTGCTCAGCTGTCACTCTTGTGTGGGCTAAGCCACCTATTCACTGCCAGCCCATTCTAGTCTGACAAATACAGGAGGGCATTCACACTCTTCTGATGAACTCGGGAGAAACATTTACACCATCAGTTCACCCATTCAGCTGTTGATAGCTCTTTTCTCTAGAACAAAGGCCACCCCGTGGGCCCTCTGTTGATGTAAGTCAGCTTCTTAGCAACAGCTGTGGTTAGCCCAATCCTGCACTATTCTCTGAGCTTCGTGAGTACATCGGCCATGCTCATTTTCACTGAGCTTTCCCATTGTAAGGGTTTATTCGGTGAATCAATTCCACCCCTTGGGTCTTCATTAACAACTTGAGAGGATGGAACAGAACACACTCTTAGCAAGTACGCAAGAGTGAGAACCAACAGAGGGGAGTGGGAGGACTGACACTGCAGGGCAAGGCTGCAAATGAGAAGGACTTTGACAAGCTAGAGAAGTGGGCCCGCAGGAAGTTCAGCAAAGGCAATTACCGAGCCTGGTATCTGAAGTACAATAAGACTATAATAGAACAGATTGGAGAATGACTTGACAGAAAAACAGCCTTCCAGAAGAGGAACTGTTAGACAAGCTAAGCATGAATCAAGCACTATGTGGCTCCAACTATGATACTTGTCTTATAAGAGACTGTTTCAAGAAAGAAAAGACCCATCTGGAGTACTGTGCCTTTCGTAGAGAGTTTGATCAAATGATAGGACAGATTCATAGAATCATAGAATTGTTTGAGTTGGAAGGAACCTTTAAAGGTCATCTAGTCCAACTCCCCTCCAACAGGGACACTTACAGCTAGATCAGGTTGCTCAGAGACTCATGCAGCCTGACCTTGAATGTCTCCTGGGATGGGGCATCCACTGTAGCTCTGGGCAAACTGTTGCAGTGCCCCACCACCCTTATTGTAAAAAAAAACAACATTTTACTCATATCCAGTCTAAATCTCCCCTCTTTTAGTTTAAAACCATTTACCCTTGTCCAATCACAATAGACCCTGCTAAAGAATTTGCCCCCTTTCCTTCTTATAGCCCCCCTTTGGATACCAAAAGGCCACAATGAGGTCACCTCGGAGTCTTCTCCAGAACAGCCCCAGTTCTCAGCCTGTCCTCATAGGAGAGGTGTTCCATCCCTTATATTATTTTTGTGGCCCTCCTCTGGACATGCTCCAACGGGTTCGTGTCTCTCCTGTACTGAGGAGTCCATATGTGGACATGAACTCCAGGTGAGGTCTCACCAGCACAGAATAGAGGAGCAGGATCACCTCCCTCAACCTGCTGGCCACGCTTCTTTTGATGCAATGTGATTGGCTTTCTGGGCTACAAGGGCACATTGCTGGATCATGCCTATTCACAAGTACCCCCAAATCCTTTTCAGCTGGGCTATGCACTGTCGTTTTGTCCCCCAGCTTGTATTAACAGTGGGTGTTGGCACGACCCAGGTTCAAGACCTTGCACTTGAATTTGTTAAATCTCATGAGGTTCCCCTGGGCCCACTTCTTGAGCCTGTCTAGGTCTCTCTGGATGCCATCCTGTTCCTTGGGTATGCTGACTGCACCACACAGCTTGGTGTCATCTGCAAACTTTACTTGATCACGGTGTCACTGTCATTGAGGAGGATATTAAGAGCACTGGTCTCAGTACTGACCCCTGAGGGACACCATTCGTCACTGATCTCGATCTAGATATTAAACCTTTGGCCACTACTCCCTGGGCACAAGCTTGCAACCAGTTCCTCATCCATCAAATCCAAATCTTTACAATTTGGAAAGAAAAATACTGTGAGGAACCATATAAAAATCCTTGTTGAAGTCCATAGAGATGACATCAGTGTCTCTTGTCCATTGTTGCAGTTACAACATCACATGCAATTACACCATCAAAGATTTCCTAGGGAGGTTGAAGGATCACTGTCCCTGGAGATTATTCAAGCCAGCTGGGCATGGCCCCAAGCAGTGTGATCTAACTTCAAAATCAACTCTGCTTTGAGATGTGTTTGGACCAGTTGGCTTTCTGAGATCCCTGCCCAACCTAGTTCACACTATGATTCTGTGAACTAACCAATAAAGGGAATCAACCATCCTCTGTTCAACTTCCTGCCATCGGCTTTCTATTACAGCCAGAAATCAAGATGGAAGAAGTTAAAGGGATCTGTCTACTTACAACTGTCAAAAAATCATTTTTGGCCAGAGAACCTGTGAAAAACAAACAATAAAACATCAATTAAAAACTCAACTATACAAACACTAGAGAAACTTCCAAAAATATGAAATAAATGTAAAGTTGATGGCACAACTTTACAAAATATTTGGCCTAAGTTCACATCAAGTTAAAATCTTTTATTTGCGTGCTCTAAATATGAAAGATGCAGCTTTCAAAAACACTCTTCAGCTGTTTTGATGACTTCAGGTGCCTGTAATGCCTGTGTGTTCTGAAACAATTTGGAGTATGTTTCCTTTTCAGAATAAAAGGACATAGTTTAGTCTTGAAAATATCTTCTCACCTTAAGTCGTAGTGTTGTATTACCAGCAGCATAATCGTTCAGGTTAGTTCTTTTAAATTAAAATATTCAGTGTAACATTTACAGTATATCTTTACTAAAATCCTAATTGCTTCAGGCATTGTTTATTTTTAACTGCGGGTAGAAATGATTAATAACTGCTTGTTGCCAGAATTGCTTCTAGAAAAGGAGGTGATTTCCTTTGCAGTGTTTCCTGTGGCAATCCATTCCCTGATCACAGAATCATAGAATCATTGAGGTTGGAAAAGACCTTCAAGATCATCTAGTCCAACCTTCCACCTACCAGTAATATTTCCCCACTTTTGTATGACGTCTAAACATCTCTTGAACAACTCCAAGTACAAGAATACTCCAGAGATCCCTTGGTGGTATGGAACCAAGGTTCTGTTACTCGTATTTATGTATTTCCTTCCCACCTGGGGATAAAAGAAATGAACCATGCACTGGAGCTGTCTGTGCATAATGATAGAGTACTGGTGGTGGGGCAGATGCATAACTGAAGTTAAGTTAGGCCGTATCGTAGTCTTACACAGCAGCCCATGTTTGCTTTGGAGGGGGGGGGGGGGGGGGAGGGGGTGACTAGATGATCTCTAGAGGTCCCTTCCAGCCCCTACAATGCTGTGATTCAGTGATTCTGTGAGCCATGAAAGAGAACCTGTTCTTTAAAAGCAGAAGGATTTCATTACCAATTACCTATAGTATATTGTGGTCCTGGGGTTAATTAGTTGGTATCACAGTGACATCTCTGAAAATAGGAAAACGGAGATAATAATCATGAGATATGTATACATTTCTACTGTTAGCTGGTAATTCTGAGACCATTATCTGGAAGTGAAACAAAAGTCCGTTGTTTTCTTTAAAGTCTTAGTCAGGAGTCTGTATATTAAAAGAGCTGCCTATGAGTGTATATTTGCTCACTTGATGTCTCACTCTCTTGACTAAATTTATTGTTCCTTCTCTGCTTGTTTGTTTTTCTCTTCATAGTCTAATCAGCCAGTGGTGAATAAAGTGAGAGAAGTATTTATTTATGATCTCTTGTTAATTGTAGAAAAAATGATGAGATGCTTCAGATTCAGCTCCATTGAAGAGACTACAAAACTATCTATCTCCTTGTATTTCCAGTCTACTTTATGGACTCAAGGAGCTCAGATAGGATGGACTGTGTAGATGCAAGTACTGTAGTTGGTTCTTAGCCAAAAACAACTTTTGACAAGCACTCTTATGAATTTTACCAACTGCAGAACCTGTGCAGTGTTTGTACAGGGAGCAGTAGCCTTATCAACAGTGCTGACTCTACCACTGTTTATCAGTATTGTGCATGTAGGTTAAAACTGGTGTCAGTAAGTGAATGAACTCAAGCCTGAAACCAGTGTCTGCCTGTACCTCCTGTTTATCCCAGTCCTTATCAGAGAAGTTATAAAGAAGCTGTTTTTTCTGAACCCGTTCGGATTATAAAGAAGCAACAAAAAATGCCAAGCTTTTATAACTAGGATCCCAGATATCTGAACTTTGCTCATAACATATCTCTGTTGGCTACAACCTTTGGACAGTATAATAAATACGTTTGCTGCGTGGCAGTGAGCTCATAGACTTAGTAGCAGAAAAACAAAAAAAATATGTTGAAGTTAGTCATGTAAAATTACTCTGAAACACAGAAGGAACTGCTGCTTCACAGCTTACATTTGCTCTAATTGATACGAATAACAAAATTACCTTCATAGAGGAAAACGGTCTTCATCTTTCAGTAGTGTTAATTAATCAGTTTTATAGCACTGCTTCAATTTTACTCAGGCATTATAAGCATTTGAACTAGGATAACAATTCAATGCATTAGTACCAGTGACAAAAGTGGAGTTGCATAACTAAGTGACATAAATGGAAGACATTAGGAACATTTTTGCATCACAAGCTAATAAAATCCTTTTGGAAAGCTGGCTCTGTTATTTTATTTTCACTGGTTTAAGTCTATTTCAGAATAGAACAACAAAAAAAAAAAATTATATTATTTTCTTTAGCAAAGCAATCCAGGTGTGAACTTCAGAAATACTCATATATTATTAATTCCCAGTATTCAGCTAACCTCGTTATTTTTGACATGTGTATTGTATAGGGGAATAGTACAGAGCACCATGCACAGAATTGTGTTGGGTATGAATTTCATCCATTTACTCTCAAAGGGCAAGGTAAAAACTAAGACCTTTGGGCATATGAAATGCAACGCAGTTGGGATTTTAGGTAAGTTCACCAGAGTGTTTCATATAAATCTTATTTTGGCACCTGAGATTTCATGGGTGCTCATTATTTTAGTGAAAACTTACTTTGGTGCTGAAAATGCTGCATGTTCCTTGAAGTATCAGCACCTTGGTTTCTCTGCTGTAAGGCTGTTTATGATTTACAAATAAGGCATGTCTATGTCAGCTCCTTTGAGAGGTCAGTTCAATCAGTGCTTTCTCAGCACCTCTAACACACATGGACAGCATTTATTTCATCACAAAGTACAGCAGTCACAGGCAGTTTCACCCAAAAGTACAGCTGGAGTAAGCATCAGACTTTTGTATAGCAGTCTGGAGAGTTAAACCAATTGTCCAGGAAATGGTAGTCAGGGTTTCCAGACTGCTCTGTCCAGGCATGTTCTAACTGACTTTGCTCAGCTTTCAGGTGACTAACCCTTAGCTGACAGACAAAAATGCAATGGCAGCCTCTCTTACTTGATAATGTAGAATAAAGAACCTACTATTTTTTCTTTTAATCAGATATTTTACCTGTGGGTGTAGCTTCATGCTTATACATAAGAAGAAGTCCTGAGCAAAGGCTAAGCTCTGCTTCTTACAAAGGTAACTAGCAGGCATTAACTTTATCCTTTCAGTTTCCAGGGAGATTATAGCAAAAGAGATAGCATACTGATTTCTTGAATTAATCTCAGCTTTAAATGATCCTTAATCTTACATGTTCTTTAACAAAAGAGACACTGCATGCCTTGTGCTTTCCAAAATGCACGAAGTAAAATCAAAGAAATGAAAAAAGCAGTAATCAAATCTCTGAACAGAGTCAAGGAAGCAGAGAAACAGCTGAACTGTCGTGGTGACAGCTAACAGTGTTTCAGGGTTAAGAAATGATCCAGGACACACCTTCAAGCTATTACTAAGAGATAAGAAGAGCTACAAGGCACGCCTTTAAGCTGTCATTCTAGCTGTCTCTATTATGAGGAGGAGACAGTCAATGAGAATAGGGCAGGTAGGTCCTCATAACGCCCAACTTAAAGTGCCTTATCTAGCTACAGTGTCTCCAGTTGTTGGTGATCAGTGGAGAAAGTTCATCAAAAGCACTGAATCCCTTCAGATGATCTGAAGATGCAACTGCATTAATTTTTCAGTTTCAATCCAGTATGTGTCCCTAAGGTGGAACTCCCCTCACTCTGCTTTGATTCACATTGTGAAGCTGTCTTGATGTGCACAAACTGGATTCATTTCAAACAGATTGAAAGCAGAGATGCACCTTAAACTCTTTAATCCCAGCTCGTATTCAGTCTGTGGGACCAGGTTAAAACTAATGTCAAGTTAAAAAAAAAGAAAAAAAAGAAAAAAAAGAAATTTAGTTGAAACTTAAAATGCATGAGCCAGGCATACTTCTGTAGTCAAAGTACCTTGTAGTTTGGGAAAATAGAACTAAAATAACCTCAGACACACAGATCTTTGAACTATGCTGGTTGTCTGAAAAGGTTAAAACATGCATCTTTGAGCAGCAGATGTGAAGATAAATCAGAAGGACCAAATGTTCTTTACATTTTGGAAGTCTTTAACCAGTTGGAAAACCAAAATTTTATTAAAAGTAAATGTTTGAACTCAACTTTCAATTCAGATATAAGCTCGATTTACTCTGGTTCAGTGTATTCTGAAATAATTAAAGAAGTTATTTCATGTCAGCTTAGCTGATGAATTTGTAAGCATATATAAGCTGTACTCTACGGAAATGGGAACTTAACCTGATGTTAGGTTTCATTTGTTGCAAGCTAAGAGTGAGCACATGGAGAACTACCTCAGTAACTTGGCTGCTTGACTAAACCTTCTTTCTGTTCCAAGTGAATAAGCATTCAACCATGAGAAAAAAAATATAGCTGCTTACCTTGCATATTATTGTTTCTTTACTTCGAAGTAATGGGGATTGATATGTTTCATAATTCACTACAGAGCAGTGGGAATAGTTCATGGTTTAAATTATACTGAGCTGCAAAACCCAATGTTTTGATCTGTGAAATTTAGTAATTTATGTAATTTATCTCTAACAAACGGTATTTCCTTACACTTTGAAGATGAATATTATGACATTTACTTGCATTCAGAGAAAGAAATGGTTAATGGTGAGGACAGCAAAACAATCATTGTTGAAAGAGTGGCCACCAAATAAATGTTTAACTAAAATAAATTTGCCCTAGATTTCTTTGGCAGAATAACCGGGGCGCTGAAATGTACACAGAGGTCTTCCCTGCACTTTATAGTCTCTCTCTTTTTTTTTTTTTTTTCTTTTGAAAATAATGGCTTAAAATTAAAGAAAAGGAGCTCGATTCTCTAAACATTTTGTTTCCTGCTAGAATTTGTTCATGAGGAATTACCCTTAGATTGTGAAGAGTTTACTACTAAAATTTTTGTCTTTTGAAAGACTTAGGAACGCACAAAATATGTGATGAATTTCGGTCTCAAAGATCCATGGTCAGTGTTTTTCTTTAATAGCACATCTTTATCTATGAATACTTGGAGCTTCCATGTACTGTTGGAAGGAGCAGAAGTGCAAACACGCTACTGGGAAGGTCCATGGCAACACGACTGCTTTTAGCAAGAGAGATCTGGTAGAGCTGTGAACCCGGTAGATCTTGAATGTAACTTTGGAACAAAACTTTTACATTTCAGTAACCTTTACCTGTATCTGCCTATTCTGTGAGTCATTTGAGAGTCTTAGTTCTGTGGTTCTGTGCACCAGTCCAATTTAGAGATATATGTGCATGCTGACAATATAAAGCCAGACCGAATCTTTTTTTTTCCTTTAGCTTATCCTTTTCCCATAGCAATTTTCTTTTCTGCCCAGAGAGGTTGTGGAGTCTCCTTCTCTGGAGATACTCAGAGCCCGCCCAGATGCCTTCCTGTGCAATCTACTGTAGGGAACTTGCTTTAGCAGGGGATTGGACCAGAGATCTTTTCCAGCCACTATGATTCTGTGATTCTATAATGAAGGCTTGCAGAACTGAAAGATTTTTGAAGAGCTTCTATGTGTCTCTTTGAAAAAAAAAAAAAAAAAAAAGCCCTCAAAAGGATGAAATCCTGGTGCTCTTGTAGTAAATGGCAAAACTCCCTTTGACTTCGATGAGGATAGGATTTCTTCCATAATGCACAGAGTTTTCTCAAGTCAAAATGTAAGCACACTGACTTATTAATAAATGCACAATAATGCAGCAAGCCAAAGACAGTATAAATACTTAAACAGAGCGTGTTTGAGCTTAAATGCCAATAGCAGACTCACTTTTGGAGTCTGTGGAGAATCCAGATGCCACAGCTAGGATTTCTCACTTTCAGACACCTGGGCTCACAGATTGCTATTCAAAAGGAAATAATTAATAAAGAAAAAGTGGCAGAGTGGTGCTATATATTTAATAACCCAGGACTATTATATATAACCTAAAGTGATTATGAGCTATTCTTTAACATATAAGTAAGTGAGAGATACGTTCTTTTTTTTACAGTCCTTATTCCACCTTTTTCCAAGAGAAAGTGAAAAATAACAACTGGACTTAACAGAATGCAGATGAAAGTATCGGGAATTTTTGAAATTGTAATTTAAAAACATGAGGGAACATTTAGATTTTAATTCATTTCCTTTCCGTTTTATAGTTCTCACTGTAAATCAGTAGGCATTTGCGTGTATGTTTAAGTTAGATATGAGTGTCCCATTAACAACCTTTTTCTACGTAGAAACGAATATGTGTTTTGAGGCTTGATTTAGCATTGAGACATCTTTTTAGTAGGCACTGTAGCTAGCTGTAGGCAGTGGTCTGTTCACTTTGTCTGTAATGTAAAGGAGAACTTCTAATAATTAACTCAATGAAAATGAGAAAATTCTCTTATATAATAGCTGAGTTTGAGTCCTACTTTTAGCTGTCTCTTTCCAGAGGAGTCTAGAAATCATTCTTCATGCCTGTAAGGAACACAGAAAAGATACTTCCTGTCCTAAAATAGTCAAAGAGGGAGAAGAGAGAGAAAGGTCTTTTATGTAAGCAGTTTCTTTTTCTGTTTTTTTCTGTTTTTTTGTTTTTTTTTCCATCCTATCTTTGGAGGACCGGTGACCCTAACCGGAGGTTGCAGCAACAACCTTATACCAGAGGTCTGATAAGCCTGTGAAGTAATCACCTTTTGTATAATCATTTCCAATGCCATGCCTCATGCTGAAAGCTTTTACAAGTTGAGGGGGGAAGTACTCAGTAAAAATATTTACTTAAATTCATTCATATATGAATTTTATTACAAGGACATTATTTTTTCCCAGTTTGTACAATGGTAATGATGTATCATATATGTAAGATTGCCTCTGCAGAAGAATGCCACTTGAAATTCACATCTACTCATGACACTACACATGGAGTAGTGCTCTTTTCTGCAGCGTAGGTATCAAATAGAAGCAAGTGCTGGCATCCTCTCATTCACAATTTGCATTAAGAGGTGGAAGCTTTACACATGAAATGAATATTTCTTTCCAGTGAATTCTTTATTACTGATACAAGTGCAATTTCCCTTACGCTGCTTTCTTTAAGGCATGGGTAAAGGATCCTGTTGCAGATTATAAAAGGCAAGTTTTACATGTGTTTGTGTATTATTCAATCTCCTAAGTAGTAAATGTTTTACTATTGTCTTAAAGAGAACTGAACTGTGATATAAACATAGAAAGCATATATAAAAACAACTGAGATACCTATGGAACAGCAGTTTAATCTCATCTTCCTTTCTTATAAGGAAGCAGAGTGATAAAACACGAGAGCATTTAACAACTAGATGGTGAAGTTCAGATCAACATACGTAACCATAATCACATAATCACAGGAGTCGATTTTAAGTGGGTTGTCAAAGTTAGGCTGGGATAGATGCACAAAGTTGGATTCAATAATTTGTCGGTACTTAAGGCATTTATAATCTTGTTTAACTTCAGCAAGACTTCAGACTCCTAGAGGACGTACTGTAAAAATTCTTAGACTCTAGAAAGAGAAAATAAGCACCTTCAGAGATTTTACAAAATCTTTTCATTCTTTGGAATTTAGGAGCATTCATCTAATAGGTATTTGTTTTTTAGCATTAAAATCTGAATCAGCTGTCTAAGCTATCTTTATAGTCAGTGAGAAGTAGCTTGTTTAGCCCAACTCACTTCCCCTGCTTTGGATTTATCTGTAGGAGGAGATGAACGCACCTCCCGGAGATGTGTTTTTCTCCCATTAGGTACTGGAGGAACCCAGGTTGTAACTAAAATACAGGTGTTTGTATTAGAGATGTTTTGTCAGCTGAATCTACATAGCCAGTTTAAGATTACAGATACCTGAAGTTATGTAAAATTAATCCCACTTTAAGTCCATAACTGCAGGTGACTGTCATTAAAATGTTGTCCGAGGAGGTAAATCAAGTGAAGAAATTCTTTATCTGCACATTTTGTTTCTATTTGTTCTATTTTGTGTGCTCATCTCAAGGGAGTTAATTGCAAATGGAAATCTTTGTTCTCTTCTGTGTAAACTTCTAATAATTCAACATTTTCTATGGGCATAAGGTGCATAATGGGACTCCTGTGCCAGTAACTAGTTATTCGCGGTTGAACTCTGACTATATTTGGTACTCTGGGGAGATATATTTTTACTCTGACCAGACGTCTGTGAGGATACATGACACTGAGGAAACAGAACTTTAAAACTAAGAGAAGAATTACTTCTAATTAAAAAAAAAAAAAAAAAAAAAAGAAGAAGAAAAAGAAAATTTTATGTAATTTAACTTAAAAGTCTTACCCTAATAGAAGAGACTTGCTAAGAAGACCTTTCATGGGATTTACTGAAGTGAATAAGTAAGAATTCTTTGTCTCCTGGCCAAGTTATTTCACTGTGGGCCCAGTGCAGCCCTCTGAGTCACACTTAGGTCTTGAAAAATACTCTTGAGGGAATCCTTTTTGTTTGTTTGCTTGTTTGTTTACCTATCTTTGTTTTTCAAGATGCAACTATGTGCTCATTCCTCAGCTCTGGAAACAAATCATCTGCTTCCTTTAGCTGGGCTTCCAACCATAGAATCATCATGGAAGCAGTGGTCATATTTGTTGGCTTTGTTTTGTCCATGTCCACAGGTTGTGCTTTTGTCTAATTACAGCCTTGTAATTCAGAAATACGACAGTGTCCAGAGACTTCAGTAATTCTTGCAGTGCATGTGTACAGTGACAGAAATGTGTATAAAATGAACCATAATAAGACATTTAGTTAACCATTCTTTTTGAGGTCACAAAGCATCCTTATCTACTTTAATGAAAAGCACTGGTCCTGCCATAAAATGCAGGAGGTCATTGAGACCGTGATACCTGTAATAGGGACTGTTATGATATCACTTGAAGTTTTTTCCATCACGTCTGGCTCTCTTTTATCTAGTAAAATAGATTCTGTCAATCACCATGTCCTGGCAAACTCCCTCATGTCAAAGTATTACTTGGTTTATTCTTTTTTGATACCTTCTTTATCTGTTAGGGTAACAGGTTTATGCTAAGATTCTTTGCTTTGATCCTTCTTCTTTTTATCCCAGGCACTTTGCTCTTTGACCCCCTTCCCAAGTTGCAATGAATTTAACTTGGCATATATCTATATATTAAGGACCGCAGTGCGATTCTGAACTTGGTAACAGGGATTCTGCTTTCAAGCTGAGCTTTGTGCAGTCTCACTGCCCAACATTACATCTAGTTTCTTTTTTGGGGGGAGGTGCGGGGGGGGGAGGGGTTACTGCTTTCTGTCAGTTTTGTTTTCATGACCGTACAAACAAATTAGCCAGCTTCACCTTTTTTATTATTGTATATTAAGTCTGTAAGCGCAACTTTGAGAATAATTCCTCTCATAACAAAGCTAAAATGGCCTTTCTCTTTACCTACCATTAAAAAACAAAACTGGTACTACAGTTATAAATACTAATTTATTATTTTAAGTGCTTCACTGATGCAGAAATGATTGATAGAGTACATTTTCCTAATGTCTCTAATTACAGAAATATGTTGTACTAAAATAAATGTATCCTCAAGGACAAAGTGTTTATGATGGTACTGATTACTTTCATGGTATTCCATGGTAGCAGCTACTGCTCTATCCCAAAAGCTGTTCTGAGCCTGTGCCTCTCCAGGGTTTCACCCAAATTCCCAGTCATGATGAAGTCTGCTATGTAGTAGCATCTCAAGAATTACCTTTAAACAATTACAGATACTTGAATAAATTTCAGTACTGTGGCCAGGAACTCTGAGAACTAATTTACGGAGAAGTTTTCCAAATATAAGAAAGAATGAACCTCATTATTGCCTTTAAAAATCCACAGGAAAAAAATAAAAATCAAAAGAATAAATGCATCATTGAGTTTAAGATTTGGCATTAAGTTAGTAGTCTAACAATGCCAAACGATTTTAAAAATTTAGGCTTCCAAGTTTGTATTTAGTGTCTGAAACAAGTAGCTTGATTTTTACAGCAACCATTTAATGAACTTATTAAACATTAATGGAGACTACTAGATTTTGAAAGAAAAATTAACCCAGTGTTCATTTTAATTGGTTTAATATGCAGTCATAATTAGCATAGTTAGCAACTTCGTTTTAATTATCGTCATATTCAAAATTTGGCTCAGACCTTGCTTTTTCGTCATTAACTTTTATTACTTTATCTATATCAAAGAACAATAAATACGTAACTAGGAACCTCTCTCATTTAACTGTGTTCACGACATCACGAGTTTTTCACTTGAATCTATGCTTGTGGTAGTGAAACACGATGCACATATAGTCTACCCGCATCACTTGGAAATCATGCCAAAGGTAGCTGCAAACCAGTGAAAATAAATTTTGAAATTATTTGGAAGGATTTTCATGGCTCATGACAGCATAAATGCAGTTTCCTGGATTTCCCTCACAAATGTGAAAACAGTTGATACGTTCTACTAATAAGGAAAGTTGGTTTACAGAGTAACTGTTTTATGAAGATCTTTGCACGGCCATCACATTGTCGAAGTTATAACAGTAAATTAAAATTCTAAGAGAACTTGATGTGTTTCACTGTCAGCAGTTTGTTGAAATGCCTCCTATTCTTAGTAATTCTTTTCTTGCCACAGAATGGCAAATGTTCCAATAAAATGATCTAAAGTTTGTATGTTTTTAATAAATAGCCCCAAGCATTTTGGGAGAAAAGCTTACATTGTGCAAAGTGAGACAGATGGGTATAGATGTGTCTGTCCTAAGTGCTAAATTAGGTTGTGATGATCCACACATGGCTTCTTGTGGTGTTACAGTCTACATACATTGGAAAGACCATCCTTAAAGCCCATCCACCACTCCAGACCTTATTGCATAGTTTAGAGGAAATTGTTGTAAACTTAATTCCTCTATATTAATTAATACTGCATGTTTTTTTAATAAAATTCATGTTTTATATAGACTGAGTTGTTGGAATCAGGCTGAGTAGGTTCTATATAAGATAGGTCGGAAGAATAACTATCACACTGAACTAGATGCCTCATTGAAAATCAGTGACTTCAACCAGCCATACAGGTAATAGTTAATGTTTGTTTGTTTGTTTCATTGTATCTGTTTTTCTTATATGGGTGCAGCAAGGTCAACTTCTTTAGTCAGGCCGACACTTGAGTCTGAAGACTCACAGGGAAAGACTATCTCAAGGTGGGAGGGCATGAGTCAGCAGTGTGCCCACGCCTCTAAAAAGGCTAACAGTATTCTTGGCTGCATTAGGTCACAGGAGTGCTCTACTCAGCACTGTTGTGGCCACATCTGGGGTACTGTGTACAGTACAAGAAAGACATGGACCATGTCCAGTGAAGTGTCGTGATTAAGGCCTGGTGCTCCTTTCCTATGAGGAAAGGCTAAGACAGCTGGGACTTGGCTTACAGAAGAGAAGGGAGATCTCATCAGTGTATATCAGTGCCTGAAAGGAGGGTGCAAAGAAAACAGAGCCAGGCTCTATTCAGTGTTGCCAAACACCAGGACGGGAACCAGTAACACAAACTGAAGCACTGGAGTTTTCTTTTGACCATCAGGAAGCGCTTCTGTGCTGTGCAGGTGACAGAGCACTGTCACAAGTGGCCCAGAGAGGTTGTATGGAGTCTCCTTCCCTGGAGATCTTCAAAAATTACATGGGCACAGTCTTGGTCTGCTTGAGCAGAGGAGTGGGTTGGATCGAATGGTGTCCAGAGGTCCCTTCCTGCTTCAACCATTCTGTCATTCAGTGAAGGATACACCTAATTGTACAGCAGTTGTTCTGACAGAACTCACAGTTCATTACTATGGTTGCATCCAATTTTGAATATACTGATGAATTTATATATGTCATTAATTACAGAAAATATGGAATGATATCCTTTACACATCTGATTTACATTGATGAGCTGTTCTTGGTGACTTTCAAAAATCTTGCTTTTGTCTTCCTCTCTGTTTATACGTTCTCAGACATACGTTTATTATGAAAACATTAAAAAGTGCAATACTGTATTTCAGTATCATAACATTTTAATAGTCTATATTTTTCTGCAAAGTTGTCTGCCTTTGACACTAGACACAGTTCTTTTCTCATAAACAACATTCCTGAAATTTTAAGGTATTTTTTTAGTGGAATGTTTTGTCTTTGTGCTTTTAAAAGACCCATTAGTGTTTGAGGAAAAATACCATCTGATGTTGCAATGAGGGGCTTCACCTTTCAGGATAATGTTTAACTTGAGGTGTAAATGTCCACAGTCAGAAAGGTCTTTCTGTAAGAGCTCTCAGATTTAGGCTACTGATCTCGTCAAAGTAACCACTGTATATTTTCATCATTCTCTTAATTCATTTCTGCTTAGTGAATTTCTGCATAGCTGCCCAAACTTCTGGTACACGAAACTGGAAAGAGCTATTGATGTCTGTAGGACCAGAGTCCTGCCTGCTATCACAAGGAACTGTGTTTTGTTAGGCTAGTCGTAAATGTATTAAACTAGGCTCTAAATGTGTTTGCTTTTGGCCTGTAGGACATTACTGTTCCTCTGCAAATGCTTGTATTCTGATACATAATTTCCAGTCTTCAGCCTAGATGTGCCTTTGACAGCTTTATTTTTGGGCCTCTGACAACACCAACCAGCTTATCTGGCTCTTCTCGCTTCCAGTAGATTTACAAGCGTCATTCATACCCCTTTCAAATTTCTGTGGGATACACCAGTGTATGTCCCAAACTTTATTACTGGTTGATGTCATAGAATCATAGAATCATAGAATCACTCAGGTTGGAAGGGACCTCAAAGATCATCAAGTCCAACTGCAGCCTAACCATAGTACCCTAACTCTAACAACCCTCTGCTAAATCATATCTCTGAGCACCACATCCAAACGGCTCTTAAACACATCCAGTGACGGTGACTCAACCACCTCCCTGGGGAGCCTATTCCAATGTTTAACCACCCTTTCTGTAAAGAAGTGTTTCCTAACGTCCAACCTAAACCTACCTTGGCACAACTTGAGGCCATTTCCCCTCGTCTTGTCACCTGTCACCACTGAGAAGAGACCAGCCCCGCTCTCACTGTAAGCACCTTTCAGGTAGTGGAAGAGAGCAATAAGGTCTCCCCTCAGCCGCCTCTTTCCCAGAATAAACAGCCGCAACTCCCTCAGCCCCTCCTCATAGGGCTGATTTTTCAAGCCCTTCACAAGCCTCGTTGCCCTTCTCTGGACCTGCTCCAGTACCTCCATGTCCTTTCTGTATTGAGTTGCCCAAAACTGAACACAGTACTTGAGGTGAGGCCTCACCAATGCCGAGTACAGGGGCAAGATGACTTCCCTAGTCCTGCTCACCACCCCATTCCTGATACAAGCCAGGATGCCATTGGCCTTCTTGGCTGCCAGGGCACACTGCTGGCTCATATTCAGCCAACTGTCCATCAGCACACCAAGGTCCCTTTCCATCAGGCAGCTTTCCAGCCACACCTCCCCAAGCCCGTAGGGTTGCCTATGTCAATTCAGTTTCAAAACTTAAGTTTAACAGTGTCTATCAGCTCCTTTCTTCCTAGCTCTTTGCTTTCTTTCTTTTACAGCAGTCATACTCTGAACATCCAACAGTTCTCCTGTAACCCATCGAAGACCTTAATAGTTTTGCTGATCTACTCCTTTTTCTTATTCATCTTTAATGCTCTGCTTATTTTACTAGTGTTTTCTGACATGATTATTAATTGAGTTAGGCTTGCAGTTCCAGTTTTTTTCCCCTTGTTTAATATGGAAATTCCAAAGTGGTATTTCAGTAAAGAAATTACAATTCTTCCTCCACGTACTTGAGATCAATCCCTTCAGTTGATTTTTTTCCCCAGAGCAGTTCTCTTTTCATAGGTGCTTGTCACTGGCTGAATATTTTTCATTTTTCCTAGAAGTATTAATTAACAATCTACCTATTTCCTTCCCTTGGCAAATCTTTATCTTTCTCCTTCGGAAAAAAAAAAAAAAATCTGAAATTCCTCTATGGAAATAAGTTCCTTTTCTTGAATGTTTTCCCCAAGGTGATGTAATCTAAACCTGTTCTAGTATGAAACCAGCAGAATAATTGGTTTCCAAGCATACCTAACAAGGAATTGTTTTTTCAGGATTCCTCAAACTGATATCTCGTAGCCTTACTTTTGGCAAATATCACATCCTGGTGTTCTCTGGATACAATTTGATGACAAAATGTAACGTCTTTGAAGGCTTATGAAGTATTACTTAGTCAGACTCTTGCCAGGCATTTAGACCTGATCTCTTTAGGTTTTGATAAGAATCCCAGGGTTTTTACTTCTTGCTTTTCTTCAGTCCTTGGGACATGGCATACCTTGTAATTGTGCAGTTCTTCATTTGTTATCTTCATGTCTCCTTGGACTCTACTCTCTGAGGCCACACCTGCACTAGTAAGCCATAGAGAACCATGGCAATTGGACCTTACATTTTCTTACAGCTAGTAAGCACAGTCCATGACCCATTTTTACCCCAGCCACTTTCCCAAGCATCACTTCAGTCAAGAACCATTCTCGATGTGCGTATTACATGTGAGTAATATGTACATATTACATACATTTTGGTGATGCAAGAGTGTTTAATTTGATGGACATGAATTGTACCATGGCCCTTTGCCTTAAAGCCAGAAAGTGATCCTTTGTCCTTTTCATTTTTTTGGTGTAGACAAATACGGTTGTTCTCATCACCCCTTCTTCCTGGAGCTAGTTTCTTTTCTGTTTTTCTAAGGGGTATCTTTGGTTTTCTCTTCATGGTGGTTCTTATATGCAGTTCCGGGCATCTTGTTTAGGTGCATAAATACTTGAGCAGGCCAATCATATTCTTAACTTTTCAGTTTCATCCCAATCTGCCCTACACCTTTCCCTTCCTTAGATACATATTTTCCCCTATATTCTATTTTTTTAAGTTATGCCTTCATTCAGGGACCTTCCAAAGACTATGCATTCTAGTTATTTGGACTTAGTCTTTTCTAATCATCGTCTTCTCCCTCTGGAAACTAATTTTAAAGAAATAGGGAAAAAATCCTAACCAAAATAGCTAATTTGTGGTCTGTTTGACTCCTGACTATTTGTTGCTTCAATTTAAATCTGCCTCGGTTTCAAACCCTACGACCCATCACCAAGGAACACAAACCCAAGCACCGTATCCTTCCTTACTCTACATTCTACACTCACCTGGGTGCATCAGAAGTCATTTCACTTAAGATACTGGGAAACAAATGTGTTAATGCTAGAAGTCTAGTGAGGGCAAATGTTATGTGAGAACATAATGGAATCTTTGAAGTTTATTTTCTAACTCCAGAACAATCATGCCTCATCAACTCCTATTCAGAAGATGGATAATATAAAGTAGGCACACAGAAACAGCTACAAGCTTTCCCCATCCATGCAAGGTGATTCACAGAGAAGTGCTATAAACTATCAGAAGGATTCTTAGCTTCTGTCCTTTAATGTGAAAATTTGGATCATTTCAAAATTATGCTTTAGGTGTCCGCACATAATCTGAATGTCTGAATTCCCATTACAGTCAGTGGAGATCTACATGTTTAATCAGATCTTAATCACAGGCACGTGGTATGGTTTTCAGATTTCTTATCATAGAATAGAACCACCAAGGTTGGAAAAGACCTACAAGATCATTCAGTCCAACCGTTCACCTATCACCAATAGCTCCCACTAAACCATGTCCCTCAACACAACATCCAATCATTCCTTGAACACCCCAGGGTCGATGACTCCACCACCTCCCTGGGCAGCCCATTCCAGTGCCTGGCCACCCTTTCTGAGAAGTAATATTTCCTAATGTCCAGCCTGAATCTCCCCTGCCGCAGCTTGAAACCATTGCCTCTAGTCCTATCACTAATGCTCCTGAAGTAATGACATCAGTGCTGCAGGATCTACAAGAAGTTCTTACCCTCTTGGAGAAGCAGGTGAAGACCAAACAAGTTAGTATAGATGATGAGTTAAGATGTCTAATTCATAAATTACATCTTTCTGTATCCTCATACTATTTTATTTGCAAGCTTCAGTCTCTCTTGTTTGTATCAAGATCAGCAGGTATAATAAATATTCTTGTTTGTATTTGTAAAACACTACTGTGATATGATCCCAATACAGCTAGAATACTTGAAACAGAAGTCCCCAAAGTTATCTGTGGATTGTGTTTAATTCTTATTTTTATTTATTTATTCATTTTAGGTTTTTAGCAAGATTAAATAGATGTAGACATCCAGTGGGTTGAAAATCTCCTGTAAGATGCTATCTCCATGCTCCATGCAAATATTCTTGATACGCTAAAATAAAAATTTGATAGCTTCAGCAACTGATTCCACACACGTGCACGCCTCAAATGTTTTCTGGTACTACGAGAAGAGGACACAGTGCTTTTCCTCCTTCTTTATGTTTCTAATTGTTTTGTGTGCCTTTATCTTATCTCTTTTTATCTCCTCTTCAAAGCAAACAATGACAGTCTCCTCAGACTCTCTCATGTTGGAATATTTTCCAAGGCTCTGACCTGCCTATCTGATCCTTCTCAGTTTCCACTGTGCGCTCTTTAAACTGGAACTTCAGGAACTGAACAATAACTCTGTTTTCTTCTATCATTTTTGTTTCTGTTGAGAACATACCATTGCCTGTATTACTGTAACATTGTTATAACATTTGGACACCGTTCTCCACTCTTCTCTTCCATTACATTACAGATTTACTTTTTTATTCACGTCTTGTACATTGGCTACAGTCCTGAAGTGCTTACACTTTCCTGGATATTATCTCCCACCCCCAAATCCTTACCATTTCAATCAAACACAACTCATTTGAACTCACCATCTGATCTCTGCAGTCCTAACTTCTAAACTGAATCTTAAAACGGTTCTAGAATAGAAAATAGTTTACGTATCTGCAGGATATAATGCCATTGCACAAGCGTTGCATCATGAGCTTGGGAAATGGGCAGCGTGTCATTGCAGAAAGCCACACAGTGAACTACTCTGAGATTATGCATGATTTAATGCAACAGAAGTGGCTTTTTTAATGAGCAGAAGTAGTGTATGATGAGAATTTGCCAGGTTGTTCTTGCAGAGGAATTCTGGATAGCATCGTGGATTACAAAGGCTTAGTGAACAGGAAGATAAAGAGATTTCTGTGATCTAACATCAAAGCAAGGCTTAGCAAAATGCTAACTATGAGGAAATAAAAAGGTAACAGTGTGATAGTGTGGGGAATAAGTGACGTGCTGAAACAGATAAAAATAATAGGAGTTTAAAATGGAAGAGTAACTCTTTTAAATTAATTTAAACTTAATTGTAGCCATGAAAAATGAATTGGAGAAACCAGATAGGAAGAGAAACATGGTGAAAAGTCAAGGAATAGAAGGACAAATTATGCAGCAGTCAGTGGAGCAGTTGCTATGGACACTGTCAAATAAGAACTCCCAAAAAGGCTGCTTCAAGATGGAGCCAAATTCTCAGATAGGGTAACCTGACTCCATTGTTGTCACTCAACTCATTCCTGCACAGAACGTGATTCTTAGAGCTGCATTTCCATAAGAAACCAGACCATTTTCATTACATCTTAAATGTCACATTGAGATGATGATTTTCATAAAAGTATAAAAAATACATAATTCAGAAGTTCATTCTTGACAGCTGGATATTTGAAAGTTTTAGTTAATTTGATTACACATATTTTCAGAGTGCTTAGAAGAACTAACTTCTGGAAGCTTTCCTTCTGTTACTAAATAACATCGGAACTAACTAAGATTGAAACAACAGGATGTTCTCTTTTCTGAAATCCAGCTGCTATTGAAAGACAAAGTTTCACACATTTTTTGCAGCTTATACCTTGTTAAACCCAGGCTCGTCTCACATGAGTGGTCAGTGTAAAGAATCACAAACTTGTTGACAGAAGAGAGAATTGGGTAACGTCCTGCACATAAAGAGCTGCATCTTCACTGAACTCCTAATGTGAAGGAGTTTTAGCTTACACAGCAACTGATTGTAACCCATTATTATCCAGAAAGAGACACCTTTGTCGAAGATATCATGGACTGATTTTCAGACTATCAAACCTCAAGACGGGTGCTGGATAAGGAAGCTAATTTATGCCCAATGAAGGAATCAGACCACGTCCTTTGATGCTTAACATTGGAATTACAATATGATGTCACTGTAGACCCTGGGACATCCTCTGCATAGGCATAGCCAGTAAGGAATAACATGCTGATTTTCATTGTCATTCTTTCTGGCTGTATGGTGGAGCTAATGAAAAGAGCAAGATTTTACTAAAGAAAATGTACAAAATAGATTTTCATCAATAATTTTGTTTATCACCAATAGAACTGTGCTATTAAGCAGCAAAATATCTGGCGTACAGTTAATCCTAAACCATTGCAATGATACGCCACACAAACGCAAAGCCCCTTCTGAAATTGCTGTTACCCTTGATCTAACCTAGAATTTAAAATCACAACCACTACAATAATGTTTCTAATTTTTAAAACATTTTTACCCTATGAAAGAAGCGGAACCCACTTCTCATTAAGGCTGTATTTATGAAGGTGATCAGAAAGTGAAAAGCCTTTGATGTCAGTCCCAATAACCTGAGTGACATGTCTCCTTCCTTTCTAACTTTTCAGAGCCTCAAGTCTAACAGGTGTAGTTCATCATTCAGTAATGAAATTTATAACTCAGTCCGCATATAGATTAAAGTTCAGTCCCCGCCTGACAGCCATATCTTCTATCACTCTTGTGCCTTCGTATATTTCGTTATCATTTCTGGCAATGTCATGCAAAAGGTACTGACTAATTTTTTTTTTTTTTCTTCCTTGTGTGGCGTCAGCACTTCAGTAAAAAGGGAAAAAAAAATAAAATAAATTTTAAAAAATGAAGACACTCTTTCTCAGATGAGGCATTAGGCAAACCTGACTGTTTCCTGCACTATCGCACTCAAGCTTAGCCCACAGAGCATCAAATGGTGCATATTGTGCAGTATTAGCTATCTAACCTTGGGAGGAGGGTAGTAGCAAGGGCTTCCTACACTATGTAAGGAGTGTTAGTGAGTTCCTTTGTGCTTCTGATCTTCCATCTCCCATCACTGGAGGCATTCAAGGCCATGCTGGATGTGGCTCTGGGCAGCCTGGTCTGGTGGTTGGTGGTGCAGAGTCCGGTTGGAGACCTGTAACTAGAAGTGTTCCCCGGGGGTCGGTGATGGGTCCTGTCTTGTTCAACACCTCCATCAATGACCTTGATGAGGGGATAGTGGCCACCCTCAGCAAGTTTGCTGATGATACAAAGTTGGGAGGATAGTCTGACACGCCTGAAGGCCGTGCTGCCATTCAGTGAGACCTGGACAGGCTGGAGAGCTGGGCAGTAAGAAACCAGATGAGGTTTAACAAAGACAAGTGTAGAGTCTTGCACCTAGGGAGGAATAATTGCATGCACCAGTACAGGCTGGGGGGATGACCTGCTGGAGAGGAGCTCTGCAGAGAGGGACCTGGGTGTCCTGGTGGATGACAGGTTGGCCATGAGCCAGCAGTGTGCCTTCGTGGCCAAAATGCCTAATGGCATTCTGGGGTGCATTAAAAAGCATGGCCAGCAGGTCAAGGGAGGTGATCCTCCCCCTCTACTCTGCCCTGGTAAGGCCTCATCTGGAGTACTGTGTCCAGTTCTGGGCTCCCCAGGACGTAAAAGACAGGGATCTCTTGGAAAGAATCCAGTGGAGGGCCACAAAGATGGTGAAGGGCCTGGAGCATCTCCCCTATGAAGAAAGGCTAAGTGAACTGGGTCTGTTTAGCCTTGAGAAAAGAAGACTGAGAAGGGACCTGATCCAGGTCTATAAACATCTAAGGTGTGGGGGGCAAAGTGGTGAGGCCAGACTCTTTTCAGCAGTGTGTGGAGACAGGACAAGGGGAAACGGCCAGAAACTGGAGCATAGGAAGTTCTGCACGAATGTGCGCAATAACTTCTTTACGGTGAGGGTGACAGAGCACTGGAACAGGCTGCCAAGGGGGGTTGTGGAGTCTCCTTCCCTGGAGATATTCAAGACCCACCTGGATGCCTACCTGTGCAACCTGCTGTAGGGAACCTGTTTTGGCAGGGGGGTTGGACTCGATGATCTCTGGAGGTCCCTTCCAACGCCTATGATTCTGTGATTCTGTGATTCTGTGATTCTGTGACCCTGCGACCCTGCACATAGCAGGGGGTTGAAATTACATGATGATTGTGGTCCTTTTCAACCCAGGCTATTCTGTGATTCTGCGATTCTATAGACAATGTGAAGACAGATTTTTCCCCTACCTGAGGAGAACTGTGCCTTGAAAATGCTCTGAAATGATTTACTAAAATTGCATGAGATGTTTTGTAGCGATTCGTGTTGTACAATACCACTCAGTTAAAATTACTGAATTGATGGATCAGTTCTGACACTGAGTGAAGCCAATCTGTCAGACTCTTTGACTTCAAGTTATTACTGAACAGCAAAAAGAAAAATGAACTGCTCAGAGTGGTGGAAAAATGAACTCTCAAAACAACTGGAAAAGATTTAAACATTGCTCCTTGGTGTATTTTGTGAGCAGCAGAAGCCAGAAAGAAAGAAAAACAGTGGGAAAAACAGTAGTTCTGTAGCTGATAATTCTTAAATTCAGAGCTTTCATTTAACTGAAGTGCAGAAGACTATGTGTTGAACCATAGTGTGTGTATTTAAGGAACATGGTATTCTCTAGAAAATTAGCGCACATTTTGGCTAAATACTTGAAAAGAAAGAATAAAAAAAAAAAGGAAAAAAGTTGTTTCTAAGTTAATGAACTCAGCTTGTATGTCTGGAAAAAAAATAGACTCTCTGAGAAGTGCCCGGATGCGGAGGTGAGGAACAGCTTCGTTGAAAGCATAAAGGTGGTGTGAATTAATTTTGTAAGCGGAGGTGGCATCGTGTGTATGGGAGTGTCTGTGGAGACAGAAGGTATGAGCACTGACAGTGTGAACACGATGGAAGGTTGAAGCACTGAGGGAGCTGAAGGAAGAAAGTGCAGAGAACTTTGAGCTGGAGTTCTCAGAAAACCATGGTTCACTGAACCACTCATGTCATGCTGCTCTGGTGGAATATAATCTTTTGGTGGGACTGGGAACACTGGAAGCTGGACAGAAGGATGAAAAAAACCTGCTAGTCGTTCACAAGCAGTTACTGGAACAGCAGTATGCAATTTTGCTACAGGAAATCCCTGGATTATCATTATGAAAGTAAATGTGTCTTAACTTTTTTGCAGATGCACTGAACAAGTTGTACCAGTAACACTTTTATTACTGCTAAAAAGAGACGGTAGGTGATCAAGCATCCGGTGGTGAGCTTAGAAGGGAACATCTGAGTGGAAAGTGTAGATAGCGGAAATTGGGGGAAAAAAATGAAGGAAAGAAGTGGCAAAAATGCTATTTTAGAAATACATTCAGCACTTCACCATGTCCCTTTGCTGGTGAGAGAGAGTAAAGTCAAGGTTTGCAGGACTCTTTTGGCAGAATTCAAAACTGAACTTGGAGAGCCCAACTTACCACAATTCAAAAATACATTTCTTTGCCTTGGTACCACACAAAATGAAGGAACCAAGGAAGTTTAATACTTTGAAAGGAAAGTGTGAATCAAAGCTTCAACAGAATTGGTACATTTTCTTGTTGGTGCAGAAAACAAAAGGCAGACCCTTTGCCTGGGAATATACTCAAAATAACTAAATAAATATGTAAAAAGGAAACATTTTCCACTACCTACAAGGAGAGAAATTCTGGAGCAGATGACTTATGCCAAATATTTTTCTACTCTTGATGTCTCAGCAGGCTTCTGGCATCTGTTCTTAGACAAACAGAGTGTATGTTTATGCACCTCCAACACCTCCTTTGGGAGACACGGTTTCCTCCAAGTGCCAGTGGGTTATAGTTAGCACCATAGGTGTTTCGCCAGAAAATACAACCATTTTTCTCTGATGAAGGACATGCTAAGACCTAAACAGATGACACTGATCTGGGAAACACAGTAGAAGAGTAAGACCAATGTTTCCAAAGAGCTCCCAAAGAACCTGAAGTGCTGGCCTTGACCTGAATGAATAACAATAAAGAAATGTGAACACCATCTAATGGGTATATTTGTTAAAAAAGAGAAAAGAAAAAAGAAGGAAAAAGGGAAGAAAAATAAGGAGAAAGGATGCAAAAAAAAGAGAAGGGAGAGAGGGAGGGAAAGAAAGACACACAAGGATTCTTTGGAGTATAAGAAACATAGTACCTGGTGCAATTGCTTCTATCAGCTGTCCGCATTTCTGCCTTGGAAGAATCACTGAGTGAAAATAAGATTTAAAACTTATTAAAGAATCTGCATGAGTTGACTGAAGAGGCCCCTGTCTTATAGCAATGCAGTGACAAGCATGAGATGAAACTGATAGTGGATGTATCCAGTCAATGTGTTAGCACATCCCTCTCTGTCAAAGCATTTGACCAATCTGTGACAGAAAAAGGAAATGTCAGTATCATCAAGCAGAATAAAAGGCCGTGGTCAGATAACATGCGCACATATTATCTGTCTGTACATTATCAGTATATTAGAAGCACTGTCATACTAAGACCATCGGCTCAGTATATACACAGTGAGGCTGATGAATGCATGAAGATATTTCCTGATTCGTCCATGCCCATGTGATTTGTTCAGTCTATCAGATGTTCTTTATATTCATGGACTTTTTTGTCATTCCATCGGCATTTATAAACGCCCTACATTTTCCTAAATTAACCATAAAATTTCATCTAATTTATCAGTAATTAGTAGACACAGATACTTTTTTTTAGCTTCATTTAGGCACTTGTTCTTTTGCTAGGGTCTCCTAGGAAAAATGACATGAAAAGCAAGAACTTGTTTTTTTTCTAAATATAATTTCACCCATTTTTAATCATTTTTAATTTTAGCATTAATTTATTTTTTTTAGGGGAATGCTAAACAAACTTGCTGGTCTCTGGTGTTACATTGCACTTCAACAACACAGCTTCACCATGGTGACCTCCAAGGCCAAAACTGCGTCTTTCTAAGTAACACAGCCAAAAAATAATTCTTAAGGGAAAAGGCCCAGTGAACACAGCATTCACCACAGACGGCTTGATCCAAGGACAGCTGGAGAAATACCATTGAGCTAATTGCCTTTTAGATCAAGACTGAATCTGTATAGATTAGAGGTGTACAATATATACCAAAGATTGGAGCTACTCCCAGTCTGCAACAGTTGGGAATAAATAATTTCACATATATAAATAATAAAAAACAAGAGGCTTTGAAGTACCTGAAATAAGTTTGTGTTTATTTCCATTTGAATACTGGCTTCTTCCAATGATGATTCCTTGGTGACTGGAAGCTTTGTGTGACGTTTTGTGCTATCAGCTGTGAAAAAAAACACTGTTCCTTGCCTAGGTAATACAGCAGTATAAACCTGTCACAGTAGAATGGGGTTACCTACACATTTATCATGCTTATGAGATGAGTCACGACTTCTGTAATCTATTTATGTCCATCCAATGTCTTGTTAATTCAATCAGTCAGCCTCAGCTTCAGCCCAAAGAAACGCTTGAAGGCAGTGGGGAGGCACAGGAAAATATAGATACAGCTAGCAAACCTCTGAATACCGGGCACTCCAGAGCTCTATCGATTTGCAATGCTGAAGTGAACAAATAAACAGATTTGAAATAATAGTGACGATCTCTTAATATTTGAATGCAGAAAAGGGATCGAATGGCAGAATCACATTACAGAGTAAAATCACTGTCGTGTATCACAACACTACTGAGACGTCTGTGGACATGAAAGTAAACAAAAACCGCTGTTGCTACTGTTCACAGACGTTCCTAATGTCTCCTTTATTGAATGGGATGCCCCGTGCTTTCCATTTGGTTGAACTGATGCCAGGAGCTATGTGCTGTAGTGCATCCTGGGAAAGGTTACTTGGCCCATGAAGGCCAAGAGAGAAGGGGTATAAAGAAATAAGAGACTTTGAAGACAACTGCTGTTGATGCATGGTAATATTTCAAGGGAAAAGAAATTACTGAACTTTAATTGTCGATTCAGTAAGCTAAGAGGAAATATTTTGATTTGGGAATGTCAGAACATTTCGTTTTGATAAGATATCTGAAAATATTGAACAAAATGTCCTCAACTATTTCCACAGTCAAGGGTTTTTTGTTTACTGCAATTAGCTTCAATAGATATGAATTGAGAGAGAATTCAAACTCGTGGGATTTCTCATGACACAAAACCAAATTTTAACCAATGTGCATATTCATAAACAATTTTTCATTTGTTTGTCTTAATTTTGTTTTTCTTCACAGTTTTAACTTCTTCGTTCAAATGAATGTTATCAACTCGTTTTCATATCTTTGCTACATTAACAAATGGAAGAAATGGAATCTAAAATCAAGAAAACAAAAGAATTATACAGAGCTCACTTTCAACGTGAACACATTCTGAGTTGCCAGAATAGTGCAAGGAAATTTAACTTTGTTTTTAGAAAAGCATATGAAAAATTATGTAGGAAAAAAAAAAAAAAAAAGAAAAAAAAAGTGTAAAAAAAAAGAAGCAGCTTTTCATTCTTCTGCCTGTAAAGGGAAGATGCCTAAATCACACAATAATCTCTGATGTTCTGAAGTACCCTCAACATCCATGCCGAAAACATGCTGCGGGGGTCATCATTTCTTCCAGCTCTGATTTATGCATTTTAAGTCTTCCTGTGTAAACACGGAAAATGTCTTTGAAAATGCTGTGAAATGCTGAAGCTGATAGATGTTGTTTTCAAAACTCTGTGTGGAAAAAAAAAACAGAACAACCCAACAACTGGGATAGTAACTTATTTCTAGTATACGCTCTCAGTCTTCTGCCTTCGGGGACTCCCAGCAACCAATGCAGAGCAGTGTTTGGAGTGCAGTGAGGATCTAGATATCTTACCTTTGGACCTTTGGCAATTTGCTCTGAGGTTTCTAAACCGTTTGCCTCAGCTGCTTGCTACAGATTATATAAATGAAGGTCCAAGTCAGAAGGTTCATTCTCCCTCTGAGGCGGTGGTGAAGACGTGAAGAGGGGAGGGAAGGAACAAAGGAGGACCAAGAGCATCCAGGGCTCACCATGGGCCCTGTGCAGCTCTTGCTGCTCTTGCTGCTGCTCAGCAGTGGTGTTCTCACACGTAAGTACCATCTTTTATGTCAGCATCTTTTGCTGCTTTATTTGTGAACTTGTTAAAATAAGAAGAAAGTGAAAATCAACAGGACTGTGGTTTATAGAACTAGAGATGAAAAGTATGATAAAGAGATCATCTCTTGCCCCTTCTAGGGCTGGGCAACTGTAAGAGGATCCCAGTGCAGGAAAAGTACAAATGTTGTCTAGTGTTTTTCAATCAAATTCAATGTGGTGTTTTGTTTTGTTTTGTTGTGGGGGTTTTTGTTTGTTTTTTTTTTATTTGTGGGGTTTTTTTTGATGTTGTTTTTGTTGTTGTTTTGGGGTTGGTTTTTTTTGTAATTTATGAGGAATTCATACAGTTTACTTTGTCCTGGTTGTTTTTCTGTAATGCCGTTCCACATTCAGCTCCATGGAAGCTAAAGGAACACAGCCACCAGTAGTAGTAGTAAAAGAACTAGGACAGTGAAGTTTTCTTTCTAAAGCAGAAAAGACAGCCTGGGTCAATATGATGCTACATACTGTGAGCAATCTCTTTGCTTCCCATGAAATGGCTTTTTAGAATGTGACACTGTAGTGTTAAGATTTCAGGAATTTTAAGGAAGAGAGTGAGTCCAGCACCAGTTATATAGATCTGAACCAGTTCAGGGTTTATATGCGGATAGAATTCATCATCACATTCTGATGCTGACTGGTTTTACACAGTTTTGAAGGATGCACTTGTTCTAATTATTATTATTTGTGTTATTACTATAACAACTATATTACTATAGAGCAATCAACCTTAGAATTCCCATTGCAGAAGTTTGGAAAGTCCACAGGGACTATTCTGAAAAGTTGTGGCATTCATGTGTGAAAGTCCAAAGAAAGATACAGCAACACAGGAATGCAGCAAGCTTACTACAGTACCCTTTATTCCATTTTAAATAGAGTCGTATGGGATGTGTATCTAAGATATATTGGAGCAAATAATCCTTCTTAGATTGAAAGCACTTCCAGTAAGTGTTCTTTTCCTCCAAATTATGAACTTTGAATGTTTGCCTATATGTATGTTCTACACACACACACACACAAAAAAGAAAGAAAGAAAGAAAAAAAGAAAGAAAGAAAGGAAGAAAGAAAGAAAGAAAGAAAGAAAGAAAAGAAAGAAAGAAAGAAAGAAAAGAAAGAAAAGAAAGAAAGAAAGAAAGAAAGAAAGAAAGAAAGAAAGAAAGAAAGAAAGAAAGAAAGAAAGAAAGAAAGAAAGAAAGAAAGAAAGAAAAGAAAGAAAGAAAGAAAGAAAGAAAGAAAGAAAGAAAGAAAGAAAGAAAGAAAGAAAGAAAGAAAGAAAGAAAGAAAGAAAGAAAGAAAGGAAGGAAGGAAGGAAGAAAGGAAGGAAGAAAGAAAGAAAGAAAGAAACTGTTGGAAAAGTTTTGGTAGCAGATAATTTTAGTATTACTTATCAAAGTTGCCATTTTTTGAGTGCACAAAATGCAAATTACAGCCATTCATTCATTCTGCAGTACATCAGTACTCCAAATAGATTAAAGTTTTAAAGTAAGCAAACTGCATTACATGAGTTGCATTTCGTCTGTCTGCCTATACATTTAGTGACCACTTTTTAACAATTTCATGTAACACAGAACCTTTAAAAATACTGGTCAACCTAGAAGATAATCCTGAGGTTTAAATCAAAGCAATTTGATTTAGTGAACTGAAGATCCTACTTTCAGCTCATAGTTCACAATGTCAGGACAATTCATGTAATGCTCTTTAAACTTGACTCTGTGCCATCCGTGTTAAGCATATTTGTTATTTATTTCAGTGCAAAACTGCACTGATTTTGATATTAATTAGAAAGATCTTGAAATGAAAACTGTTTCCAATTTTGTTTGCGTAGGCCATGCTTTATGGCTAGAAAACAGCCTGTGCACTTTTAATTCTTGTTTTTTACTCCTTACAGAGGAAGAAACACCTGAAAATGGAAACCCAGGATGTTCAAGTAACTGATTTCTTGCATCTGCTTTTGTTGTCTTATCTTGCTCTATTAGCTGAATACAATCTTCAGAGTTTTTCCTATTCTGTAAATTTCTTCCTCTGAAATACCTAAAACAAAGCTGATGACTGAAGTACTCATTGTCATTTATTTTAGGTATTTAATTATCCATAAGGCTTAGCCCTAAGAATTTCGAAAGTTTCATAAGATCAGAGAAGATGAGGTGGTGTTTCTAAACTTTTTTAAAGTCCCCTTTTAAGAAATTTTACCGTTCATTGTTTTGTTGATTTCTTAATTCTCCCATGCAAATTCCTTAATCTGGAAATCTGTTTTTATCAAATCTTAAGCTTTATTAGTGAGGCTGTGTACGTTACACTTACTTACATGGGCTGAGTCTCACTTCTTATATTCCCATCACATTGTCTGCTTATCCCACAGAATTGCACTTGGATATCTAACTAAATACCTGTAGAATAAATCATCAACTCTATCAGCAGGAACAGCAATTCCTAAAAACAAGTGAAGACTCAGGAAATGCTGACTTTATGCCCTATCTTTATAATGAACTCTGACTGGCCCTGACTGCCTGGTTAGACACGTAATGTTCCATTGTAGGGTCAAAGTACCAAATGGGTTGTTTTCTTCATTGTCCCTTTTGATCTTCAGGCTTTTTTTTTCTCTTATTGGATACTTCAGCACCATCTCCAGGCAACTGAGGTTTTTTTCAGATGCCCAAAACAAAGACTTCTCTGGGCTTCATCACCGATTTCTTTTGTATTTTTGATATAACAAATTCTTTGTTGTTTCCATTTCTAATCTTGTCATTTCCATATTCCTTTTCCATTTTTTGCTGTCTAAAAGCAGGAAATTAAACAATAATTATCCTTGTGGCTTTAGAGTAGTACATACTGGGAAATTTTCTGAGCATGTACAGTTAAGCAGCGGTGAAGTGAAGTCCAGGACAGAGGAAAGCAACAGGGATAGTGGTAAATTTTAGGTTAATTAGATGAGTTAACTGACTTTTCAAACTTTCAAACTTTGCAAGATGCTGAGTGCTATATGATACTTATTATTAGTTACGTTAATTCTTTGTAGCAATTACATTAAATTCATTTAAAACACTATTGAAGTATGTAAAGCTTATAAAAATGACAGCCCAAGGAGGAAATACAAAGTGTCATAGTAATATTCTATTCTCCTTTTTTTTTTATGTCCGAATCTGTGGCATATATAGCAAGATCCCATTGCTCTTGCCATGTGACACAATAAATATTTTATAACAGAGGAGGAGCATGCTACATTCATGGCAGGTTCGGGAAAGTAGAGATTTGATGGTGGGTGTGTGGGTTTACAGCAAGATGACTTTACTTCTGTAAATCAAATACATTTTGATAGTCACAAATGACCACATAGGAGCAATTTAGGAAATTGCTTTTCACTCAGCATCACAGTGATGTCGCAACCCTGTGAGAGGCTCAGTCCAAACTGAGGGAATGGTAACTTCTGGTTCAGGTACCACTAAACTGCTTGAACACTGTCACCTAACATGCCCAATCATATAGCTAGATTAAAATGATAGCTGTAAATATAGTGGAAATTAACTGCACCTGAGGACATTATGTGGCCTACAGTACACATTCCAAACATCAAAAGAAGATTATATCCCTGTATTTGACGCTGAAAAAAATATATATTTTTTTTATGTTTGTTACAATATTCATAGAATCATAAAATAACCAAGGTTGGAAAAACCCTCTAAGATCATCCAGTCCAACCATCCACCTGTCACCAATATTTCCCACTAAACCATGTCCCTCAGTACAACATCTAAACGTTGGTGCCTCCACCACCTCCCTGAGCAGCCCATTCCAGCGCCTGACCACTCTCTCGGAAAAGCATTTCCTAACATCCAATAATTCCTGCCTGTAGGATTCAAAATTATAGACAAATTGCCTCTGAAAACAACAGACACATGTTTAACGCTGGTTAAATCCATTCCTTTGAGGAAGCCCATTATGTTTTGTGGTTTCCTTCGATATTAAGAGAAACACATTCATAAATCCTTCCTCCTGCCTCATCCTCACTCAAAAACTTGGTGGTTTTGTCATGCACTGGATGCGTTTTACATAGATAAAATCTAACTCCAATAAAAAGAGTCTGCTTTAAGGAAATTCCTTGACTTATTAAGTGAATTCATTACAGTATATCAATGGTTTTAGGAAGATGTTCTGTCAATTCAGGTGAAATAGTAATAAGGAATGCTCGTTTTGGTGTCCTTTTCCATGTTTATTTACTTTCAGTCCTTTTCACATTATTTTGAGCTTCTTGCATCTTCTTTGAATTATTGCATGGAAATCTTAGGTGAAATTAATCATTTTATCAGCAATTTTAAAACTTCCATTTTATTAGTTTAAATAGAACAAATTGATTCATTTTTAAAACAGTTCCACGCCTTAAGTTTTCTGCTGGTTCTGTCATTATCTTTAATGGAATGTGGATGGGGTCATACTGTCAACTCTCATAATATAGAGCTGTGGAACCAAAAACTCAACACTGCCAACTAAAATTCTGTCTGAACTGTAGTTTCTTTAGAACGTATTGAGCTGTTCTTTGTCTATGAACTCCTCTATAGCAAATGTACAAGAAAATAGTGGGACAGTTTGCATGCTTCTTTTATGAGTGCTATACGTTTTAGTTACACATTGATATGGATTGTAAGGATCTAGATATGCATATCCTATCGAGTGATGCAAACACTTTTGTTTTCCTAATTGCAGAAGATGCAGCCCGGTTTAAAAGCCTTAGAAAATATGTTTACTTATATGAAGCGGAAACATCAAGTGGGATCATGGGAACAGCAGATTCTCGAAGCGGTTCAAAGATCACCTGTAAAGTAAGGAAACAGGAGTAAATACTGGGACTGTATATCGACTAACATCGTACTTGGCAACTGGGGAGCATCCTTCAGTGTTTTTCCAAATAGGATTATTATTTTGAAAGGCACTAACTGACAGTCCCGAGTATAAGCCTCCCTATTCTAAACAGAATATTCCTTCATACCACTGCATCAGAGCTTTTTTTGTCCTGATCGGGCTGTATTTTTTAAGGAAAGAGGAAGAAGACCTGGTAATTGAGCTTTCCTTGGCTACCAGGTTGAGTGAACATCAAATAATTCTAGAAAGTAAACTAAAACAACTCACTGTTGCCATGAAGACCATTTGATAGCCTATTGGTGGTAATCGTCAAGCCAGGATCCATACTGTAGGGATAAAAGGCCCCACAGGGCATCAAACTAATGTCTGTCCCAAACTCCTTCTAGCTTCTCCAAAACACTCCTTTCACTAGTTGTTTTTTTTTCCTGCAGTTGAATAATTGATTTTTATTTTTGGCTTACAGTGTTCTGATACTCAACAGTAATCATTACAATGACACAGGTTTTCAAATAATTAGTACTGTAATTTTTCAACACCTAAAGTTTCTTTTTTAATATGTGTATAGGACACTTCACGCCATTAACCAAACCAATGCTTGTTTTCATGTCTTCTTCCTCAAGCTACCTTCAGCTGTTGAGAGCACTTTGGATTCTTTCCCAAGCGCAGCTGTCAGCATGATTCTGACACTTTGCCCAGCCCAAGGAACACCATGTTTTCAAGACTAGAGCTAGATGATAGGGGAACATGGTAATGAAAAGAAAAAAAAGATAAACACACAGAGTTTGTATTTTCAGGTTGAGCTGGAGGTACCACAGCTATGCCAGTTCATCCTGAGGACAATGCATTGCTCCCTAAGGGAGACATTCGGTGTTGACACTGAGAGAAGAGCTGTGCTGAAGAAGTCAAAGAACTCCGAAGACTTTGCAAATGCCATGTCCAAGTAAGAAATATCAGTTATCAGTAACTAATTCATCAATACTTGTAGTTTTAGCATTGAATGGCTGGTAATGTAACAGCCCTGACTATGCTCTTCCAAGTTTAGGACATGTTGATGATAATGTGGCAGGTTTATATGATGGTTCCATAGCAATTTTCTCCCTATTATGTTTGGGGCTAATGCAGTTCTACCAGGGAAGCTTTTTTTTCTATCCAGAATTTTCACCTAGAATGTCTTTGTAATTTTTTATATCATTTACATCATGAAACTGTTGGTTAGTTCCCTGAAAGATTACTGCAAGTGGAATATTTGTTCTTGTACACAAATTCTCACATGACTGTCTGTCATTTTCCCTTGCTGATATGATACAAAGACTGTGCAATAGAAAGGCATTTCAGACTGAAGTCCGGATTTCCTATCATGATTTTTAATGACCTATGCAACTTACCTTTTCCTTGCTTATCTATTTTTGTAGCTTACTATTACTCTCTCCACCCAACTAGTCCCCAGTGCTTGGTAGTTATGTATTATTTATAATCCTTTATGCGTATTGCAGTGTCTCACAATCCACTCCCTCTTGTTTCCCAACCCATAGATCCTAAAAAAACTTGAGAGCGTTAAAATATATTTTTCACAATGGTGTTTTCATTTAAAAGCCACAAGTAGTGGCTTTTAGTCTTTCCCATCATTTTGTAGATAACTGCAGTAGTTAATTATTACCTCAGTCTAAAAATTTGCTCATCTCCTATCTGAATTGTTGCAATTCCAACTTCAAGCCATTGCTCCTGATATTTACTTGTCCTTACATGACGTAGTCTGGTGATACCAGAATGTCCTTGGTTAGAATTTTGCTGGGAAGGACCTACTTTAATAGTAATATTTTGAAATAGTAGTAACAACAAATATCAAATAATGATAGACCAAGATAAAACATGCTGCTTTAGGTATAGCCCATCAGTTTAAAACCACGCCTTCCTGGGTGGTTTTAACAAGATTTCATACTAATGTTGGGGATTTTTTTGGCAGACATGAGCTAAAATTCAGCACTCAGGATGGAACAAAAGTCAAATTATATCCAGAGAAGGATGAACCTCTGAATGTCCTCAATCTCAAGAGAGGAATCATCTCAGCTCTCCTTGCACCAACAGAAGCAGAGGAAAACATAAAAACAGTTTCCATGGTAAGAATTTTGAAAAGCATTTACCTTCTTTTCTTAAAAAATGGAAGAAATCTCACCTAGTAGAGTCATTCTTAGATATAATTTTCAGAAGACCTGGAAATTCAGATGATAGTGTGTGCATTTCTGCCAGAACAGAAAATGGCTGACAGCGTGAATAAAGACACTGATTCCTTTCCTCCTTCTAGGATACTGTATATGGAAAGTGTGACAGTGAGGTTGAGTTCAAATCCAGAAGAGGAAGTGTTGCAGAAGATATTTCAGTTATCAGGAACCTGAAAGCCTGTGACAACTTCAGTCCAATCAGAGATTATGTCAGCCCTGTTGCCATTGTAAAAGGACTAGTAAGTATACCACAAAAAAGTCTGTGATATAACATTCTTCTACATCGCTTAAAAAGATAAGCAACTACTAATTTTGTATTGACCTTATAAAAGGTTTTCTGCACCCCTACATAAGAGCAGCCTGTGGTTTTGTTGGCACTTAGTAATGAAGAACAGATGCAGAGAAAATGAATGTAACCATCTTTGGTGTTCCTCTCATGAATTCTTGGAGGAAACCTTGTAATAGTTGAAGTTGGTATTGTTCACTGCACAATAACCAATCAGATCGTATACAACATTTTTATTTTGTGGGTCAACATTTTCAGCATTCCTACTTCATGTAAACCATATAACCCACCGGCACTCAGATTTGTCTGTGATATGCAGGAGAGGGCTCTAAATCTCGTGAAGTAAATGTTTTGACATGCTGTTCAGGCTACTTACAAATCCCCTGCAATCAAACGCTGTTGGTTGCATGAATATTTCCAGATTTCTTCCTGATACTGTGGCATCTGTGCTGTTCAGTGTTCCTTCCCCCCAACCCCCCCCCCCCCAAAAAAAAAAAACCAACACATTTTATAACTTCTGCTACTTCTACACCTTGTAGAAAACTTCAAAATGCGTATAAGAGTGAAATTAGAAAGAACTTCAATTGTGGTGAGGGTCCTGAACTACTCTAAAAATTACAAGCTAGTTTATATGAAGTAGTCCTACATTCTAAGAAAGAAAATCATGAAGTAACTACTATGCCAAACACCACAGTGATGCCTGAGGAAGAATACATGTGGGATTTTTGCTTGTAGAGCGATTTATGCTTGCTACTGGCATAATTTACTTTTTGTATGAGAATGATTACAAGTTATGCAACATCCAGTAGACTGTAAGAGTTAAGGTTTCAGGAAAACTAGCAAACTTTAAAACTGTTTCCTATTCAGTAAAATAACTCCCATATTTTTTTCATTTTACAGAACATCCCACTGTCTACCCTTCTGAGTAGCACTCAATCCTGTCACTACAATATTGATGCAAAGAAAAAGCATATAAGAGATGTCGTCTGCAGTGAAAAACACCTGTTTCTGCCTTCCTCATACAAGTATGTTGATCATTATTTACAATTACCATTTTAAAATAAATATTCATTTTGGATGCTAATGTCTCAAATTCTGCCATGACTTTATCCCTAAATCTGCACTCTGTTTGCGAGGATGCAAGAAGTGTAGGAAGATCCCTCAAAGGAATTTTGACTCAACTAAAGCACTGAATTTTTGTTTGTTTGCTAGAAATCAGTATGGTATGATGACGGAAGTCAACCAGACACTGAAGCTTGAAGATAATCAGAGGATGAATAACAGAAATTTTGATGGAGGTACAGCTGAAATTCTAAATAAATCTCAAACAGAGGAACCAATTTATGTGTTTTTTTTTTCAAGCAGTGAATTCGTTGAAGGTGTATTTGAGAACACCAAAACAAATGATGATTTTTAATGAATCTCCATTGACTTAGACAGGAAAAAGATTTGGGGTACACAATCTTTGTCTTTCCGTTTTAAATTTGAAATTAATCTTTATAATTAAAACTTTCTAAATGATCTAAATAATGAAAAGTGTTTCTAATCTTTTTGAAAATGAGTTTAACAAGACTTTTTTAAGTTAGCCATAATATCTTTTGCAACTTCAGTTGCATCAATTCTTGATTACTGTACATTCGTTTCTGAAATGCCCTTCTTTAAAATACAGTTGTTACTGCATCATCAGAGCATGCTTTTTCTTAAGATATACTCATTAAAAGTTAGAAAAGCAAACTCCGCTAGTATAAAAGGTGCCAAGGAAATGTCTTCATGAAATTTTCAGATGCTTTATGCAATTAAGTATCATTATTCTATTTTGGGTAGAATTGCATTTAAATTCCATTTATTTTTACAAAATATTCAGTTGTGTGACTTCAACAATTGCAGTATAAGGCAATCTAAACAGTTGATATTAATTATATTCAGTGTAGAGAGCTCCTTGATCAAGTGATAAAGAGTGTAATTGGTTTAATTTCTAGATGAACTGGAAGAGAAAGGACTTGCACTGGAAAGCACAGATGCTAAATTTTCCAGGCAGGGTGATGCTGTTTTGAAAATTCTTCAGGAACTGCAGAAACTTACCGCCTCCCAGCAGAACCAGCAGAGAGCAAAACTCTTTTACAGATTTGTTTCTGGACTTAGAAGTTTACACAACAGCACTCTTGGCTCTCTTGTACCAAAGATGATGGAAACTTCAAGGTATGTTCCAGCAGTTCCAGCATGTGTCAATGCCATAGCAAAATAATTCCAAAGTTGATGATTCACTGCACATTCTCTGAAAATGTGGTTTAAATAGATGTCAAGATTGTCCTTCAGAAAGATAAATTTCATATTAATAATCTAGAGAGAGAAATTAATTTAGTATTTTTTCCATCAGAAGTGCTCAGATGGTAATAACTTGAATATTAAATAAATGAAAACAGTTTAAGAATTTGAATAGGTCTGAAAGTTCCAGACAGCTATGAAGTACTAATATTATGTGATCATTACCTGATCAAATCTTCCCATTTTAATGAAGAAACTAAACTATAAATTAAATTGAGTTGAATATAGCAGCGTAGGGTCTTCTTCTCCACCACCAAGCCAAGTGTAAATGCCTGATGCAATCCAGTGAACATGTTATTATGGCCAAATATCTTTGATCTAGTTTTGCTCAAGGGCAGTGTAATTACAAATTCCAAGAACACAGTTTTGAAAGTGAGATTTTTAGAGCCATGTAAGGGCACAAACCTTTGGTTTGACATTGACTTCCACTACCAAATCCTACTATTCCTGTCTTGGCTGGATTTCAGTGAGTTTATGCATACTTTATGCCCTCGGTCTTCTCAGTGAGTTTATGCATACCTCGGTCTCTACAAAGATGAGAGCCTCAGTCTGATTCAATGTATTATAATACTGAAAGGTATGGAAAATCTCGAGGTCATGGAAAAAATAGATATGTCTGTGTAATTGTAGTAATGTTAATGTTTTTTGTCTTGTTCTTATCTAGTCACGTATTATCATAAATTGTAAAATCAAGCATCTCCTTCCTGATTAGCAATTGTGTGCTTTACTCCTGGCTATACGTAACCACACATTTATATTAACAGACCTGAGCGAACGTGTCAAATGTTTCTTTCAAACATGAAGCATGCAGGAATAACTGCAAACAAGAAATTCATTAATTAAAGCCATCGCTTCTCCTTTCAGTTCCATCACGATTCAGGCCCTGATTCAGTGTGGGACTCCGGAGTGTTATAGTGCAGTCCTTCAGATACTGAGAACTGGAAACGTGAATCCACTTGTGGTAGATCTGGTCACGTATACCCTGGGACTCTTGCCTTCTCCTACTCCAAAGAGAATTCGGGAAATTCTTAACATGGCCCAGTATCAGCCAAGCAGAGCTTCCTTTTATGGCTTGAGTCACACCGTTACCAAGTAAGTAATGCAGCGTGCAATTTAACACAATATAACATCAAAAAAACATTAGAGTGTGTGAACTCTAAGACTAGTCCTCCTTGAGGGCTTTTTGTTCTTCTCTTGAATTTGTTCTACTGAAATAAAAAAAATGAATAGGCATTTTCCATTTTAACCATTTGTTTCTCATGCATTTTTTTTTGCTTCAGGTTCTATAATGAGAAGATGATTGTGACAGAGGAAATAACAGATGTTGCTGACTTCATGGTATCACTGCTCGGCACTGACTGTTCTGGAGATGCTGAACTCACATATCTCACACTTCGGGTATTTTTATTTGTTTTTTTCTTGATCATAGCACATATATTACTTTGCTTCTGTTGGTGGATGAAAGAAATGAATCATCTTTCTTTGTTTTCATCATTGACAGGCTATTGGAAACATGGGTGCAGTAATGGAGAAAGCTAAACCCAGCCTGAAAGCTTCTCTTAAAACATGTATCAGAAGTCCAGCTGCATCACTTTCAGTTCAAAAAGCAGCCATACAGGCGTTCCGGAAAATGACCATTACGGACGAGGTAATACACAAGAACTAGCATAACCTGCGTTCAGTTCACCTCAACTGTTCACATAAATGATTGAATAAAATAGGGCAGTCCTATTAATTAATAATTTTGCTACCTCCCTTTTAGATGCCTCCTGCTCTAATAGAACTTCTTTAGTTAGTTTACTTTCTATCCACGCGTCTGAGAAATTCTTCTGATTCAGGGAATGTTACTTCTTTGAGAAGAAGCCACTTTCCATGGACACTTTGAATTCAAATGGGAAATTTCCAGCAAGTGGCTTAAATGGAATTCTGCTTATTTGAAGCTGGGATTAAATAAGGAATTAATCCAAATCTAAATGAATTTACTAAGTAAAATCCGGTTGCTATTTTATACTGGCATGTTGTTGTCATTTTTATTCATAGTATTGATTAGATTTGCATTTACATTACAATGGCATGACAATTTCAACATCAGTAAGTTCATCTCACATAAAAGGTGAGATCTTGTTTCCAGACAAGTCTTGAGGAGTCTGGGAGCCCAGAATCACGTGGAGCCCACACCCTCAGACTTACTTCCATTTAAGGCATTTGATTTTTTATTATTGTCACTATTTATTTTCAACCTATGTTTTTAGTTTTCCTACAGCAGGGCATTTTGATCACCTTCTTTCCCTAAACTGAATGATAAAAAATTTAAGAAGTTTTTTCTGCAGACCAGAACAGTTCACATTCCCCCACAAGAAAATCATTTTTAGAAAAAAACAAATTAATTTGCCAGATACAGAGTAAGAAAATCTATTTTAACAAAAACATAATTTCTCTGGAAAGATCTAAGAAAAGAAACTGTATCAGAATATGATCAATGACAAGACTTTGACCAGTTTTAGGAAAAAAGGACACTTTGCAATTATGCAGTCTTGAAGAAATTGCGTACTTGAAATTATTTCATGCTGTGTCTTCCCAAAGGAATATGACAATATTGTTATGGTTATGTAGGATCGTTCAGCACTTCTGAAAGAATTCCAGGAAGGGGATGCACCTACAGATAAACGTCTAGCAACCTATCTCCTACTGATGAAGAATCCTTCCCCAGCTGATCTCACAAAGATTATGAGAATCCTCACAAGGGAGAAGAATGAGCAAGTGAAAAGCTTTGTCGCTTCACACATTGCCAACATCCTAGAGTCTGATGAAGCAGGCATTGAAGAGTAAGTAAAATTTTGTTACATACTGGTCTCCTAAGAAGAATGAAGTTTTTCCATAACTGCATTGAATGTTATTTAATAGTGTGAGTTTTCTATGGTTTGTTGTTGTTGTTTGATTGATTTTTAGTTTGCTGGTTTTTCTTTGTTTGAAGAACATCAACTGAGCAGGTCTACGGCTTTGTTACAGCAGTGCTGCTCTTGCCCTTAGACTTACTGGTAGTACGTGCAGAGAGCTAATCATCTGTACGATCGCCTCTGTTGTATGAATGTTTGCAAGTGACACAAGAAATCTCTCACTTAGGGATAAAGATTTTTTGCAATTCATACTAATCATATTTGCATTGCTATCCTTTTTCCTAGTCTAAAAAGCCACCTTGAAGAAGCGCTGAAAGGAAACGAGGTTCCAACAGCCAAAGATTTCAGAAAGTTCTCACAAAATTATCAAGTTTCCAAAAGAGTTTCTGTACCTGGCCTCAATCCCCTCTCTGCCAAAGTAGAAGGAAATGTGATATTTGATCCAAACAGCTATGTTCCTAAAGAAACTATGCTGAAAACCACCCTGAATGTGTATGGTTTTGGCCCAAGTGATATCTTTGAGGTACAATTATCAAAAGCTTTCTCTAGTATTCATCTGTTTTCTTTCTCACTTCTGTTTGCTTATAACAACTTTCCATGAATAATGTATTGTTTTTACAAGCTTTGGGAGAAATCTAAAGATCACTGTGCTTACAAGGAGACTTTCATTTGATCTCGATGGGCTTTAGAGCAAGCCATCCGTTATGTGATGTCACTTGCCATTGCCTGGATGGACGACCCTGTTGGAGTTATTAAAGGCCACAGCTAGGGTAAAATGAACTCATCTGTAACAAATGGACTTCATGCTAATGAGTCATTACTGGCACTCTGAAGTGCTCATAGTGGATTCTAAGTGAGATACAGCCTATGTGTAGGTTTTATGTTCGACATATAGCCAAAAAGAGAAAATTAATCATAAGATCTAGTATTCTCTTATCTTGAATATCTTCCCTTAAGAATCATAGACTTGTAGGATATACTTTAAATGCATTTTTTGTTCCCCAGAAAGTCTGTTTGTTGTAAAGGTACAAAGAAGTGGAGAACATCTCTCAGTTATGGCATTGTTCTTTTTGTTTCAGCTTGGCTTGGATGGAAAGGGATTTGAACCAACACTGGAAGCTTTGTTTGGAGAGAAGGGATTTTTCCCAGATACTGCAAGCAAGGCCCTGTACTGGGTTGATGGCAAAGTGCCAGAGCAGGTTTCCAAGGCTCTCTTTGACTACTTCGGTTACTCCCACGATGGCAAGCAGGATCAGGTATAGTTTGAAAGCATTCCCTGTGCAGCACAGCATTCCTATATTTACATAGAAATTACAGCACTCATATGTTTATTTTATATGAACTTATTCCTTTTCTAGTATGCTAAAATGGAAGTCCTTAATGCTGCTCAACAGTGTTCTTTCATCATGGCATGTGGGATGGGCCTTTGTCCGGAGGAAGAAAAAATAGCAACATACATTAACTGATATTCAGTGTGTCATTATTCTAGATACATGACCATATGGATTTCTCTAAATCTGTTTTTTCTGACTGAATTTTCAGGAGATCACTAAAGCAATAATTCTTAACCTCGAAAAACTGATAAAAGAATTGAGCAAGAAGGAAGCTCCTGAAGGAAGAGCATTTCTGCAAATCCTGGGAGAAGAGCTTGGGTACATAAAACTCAATGATTTTAAATTTCTGGGAAGCATGGTTCTAGAGTGCATTAAAACTCTTCAGAGAATTCCTGAAATGGTATGTTTCTGATTTTTCAACGTGTATTATTCACCAGTATTTCTTTTTCTACCAGTTGTTTACATAGTTTTGATTTTATTGATATATTACATGAAGAATGTATATTTGATGCCTCTTCCGGTCTCATAAAATAAAAATACTTAAAATGAAATATCTAAATTTAGTCTGAAGGACTCTAAGGAACCCATACAGACCCCCCAGTAACTAAATAGAGTCCTTCTTGTAGATGGATGAAGGAAAGGAATAAAAGGAGGGTTCAGATATTATTGCAGAATTGTGGTATATTCTGGAACAATTCTTAAAATCTCAGTGCTAGCCAGTATGGCACATTACTGATTTTTATTTAATTATGAAATATATATATTAACATTAATTAATAGTATATCATATTAGAAAGAAAAAGGAATGTAATACAGTTCACAGAATCACACAGAATAACAGAATTGTAGGGGTTGGAAGGGACCTCCAGAGATCATCGAGTCCAACCCCCCTGCCAAATCAGGTTCCCTACAGCAGGTTGCACAGGCGGGTCTTGAATATCTCCAGAGAAGGAGACTCCACAACCCCCCTGGGCAGTTCAGAAATATGTAGTAAAACACTGCTTTTGATGAAGTCAAAAGACATTTTGCTATTGACTTTGGGGAAGCCAGAATGTTACATAGTGTCTAAATCAATCCACATTCAATTGTGTATATCAAGGCAAGTAATCAAATCTAGAGTCCGGCATCGATTAGTTAATATTTGTTTCCTTGTTTGATTCACAGATTGCACAAGCCATCTCAAAAGGTGTTGACAAGGACTTATTTGTCCACTATATGTTTATGGACAATGAGTTTGAACTCCCAACTGGAGCAGGTTTGCAGCTGAAGTTTGCCTTTTCTGGAATAGCAACGCCTGGGGCAAAAGTAGCTGTGAAACTTCATCAAAAAAGTGTAAGTCTCAACAGCTCTCTTTATTTTGTCTTCTCTTAATAATCAGCAACCTCATTTAGGGATTAAACTGTTAAATCAAAATAATTTTAAAGACTAAAATACTCTTGAAATAAAAAACAAACTTACTCATTAGAGGCCTTCAGTTAATTCATGGAAAAAGTTTACAATCAAGTGAGAAGTAATGCATATAGCAAGTCAAGTATGTGACAAAATGATATTTATGAATTAAATGCATTTAATAATCCGGTGCGTCAAATCCTTGCCACATCTGTCTATTTCTCTCTCCGTGATCTCAAATGAGAGTAGTGCAAAAAGTTGCAGCAAGTGAATTTGGTGTTCAAACCAGTTAATGAAAATTTTTGATGCAACTACATTAAAGTGAAATTTTTGCTTTCCAGTTAAAGGAAATATTGGAAAATGAGCTAAACAAAACTTTCCTACAAGAAATAAAACATTTCACAATTTTAAAAATCAAAGTGGATGTGACACAAAATACCTTCTCCGGTTGAATTTTTAAATGGAATATTTGGAATCTTTTTTTTCACTTTCTGTAATTATTTCGCTCTGTTTTAGTCAATATTTTATATCAAGTCTGCAGTAGTATCAGCTCACTGAACTTTTAATTTGAGAATGCGTGCAGTATTTATGTAAATTTTTTTAAAGGCCCTTAAAGTTGTTCTTGGCTGCCATTACGTTACTTGTGGAATCTTTTCCAGAATTTTGCATTTTGCCCCTTCTTGCTGTAATGGTGAAACCAAAAGCTTGAAAAGAAGCAGTTTTCTGTTTAGAGAAATTGAAATCTTGGATCCATTTCTTTTTTTTTCAAACCCTTCACTCATTGTTTTGGAGAATTGCTGTATTTTCTCTACAGTGGAAAACTGTTTCTTGTTTTCAGATTTAAAGACACGTGCAAGTAACTTCACGTACAAAATCTTTCTGCAGAATAAGTAATTCTGTGTAAGGTTTCCCAGTGCTATCATCTAGCTGTAGTTGCTCCATGACAACTTCGCTTTTTTGCTCCACCAGCTTATTTGATTTGGGAATCAATTTTTGAAAAGCAAAATAAATTATACAAAATCTACCTCTAGATTATCAAGAATGAGGACACTGTGTTCTAAAACGTATTTTGGGAAAATGAAATGTATTATTTTGCTTTTGTTAAATAGATGCATGCAGAACTCATTGCTAAACCTTCAGTAGCAGTTGAGTTTGTAACACATCTAGGAATAAACATGCCTGAATTTGCTAAAAGTGGCGTGGAGATGAATTCCAATATATTCCATGAGTCTGGAATTGAAGCACATGTTAGTGTGAAAGCTGGACAGCTGAAATTCAGCATTCCTGCCCCAAAGACCCCGACAAAGCTCCTCAGTATCAGGTAATGGGAAGTGAATGAGAACTTATGAGAATGTGTTCTTCCCTTCTTTTCATTTTTCATAGTGATAGAATTGAGGGATGAGGGCAAATGTGAAGAAATTTTCAGTTTAGAAAAATCTCAGGCATTGGGGTAATTTTTCTTGTAAGATAAGTAAATAGCTTAGGAACCAGGCCTTGCAGATTCTTTAATTATATTTGTCACTATTTTCTGTAACTTCCAATGAGATACTTACTATTTCTATTGCTTTGATTTCTCTCACGTGAAATTATTGTATAAGCAATGCCTTGTTTTAAATGGAATTTAAATGAGCTGCTTACATTAATTGGAGAGGATAAGTGGCTCAACACATGGAATTATAATTATTGCTAATAATGCTTATAATAATCATAATAATACACTGCTTGATCATTGAACCACCAAATGTTATTTCATTATGCCCCTACCTCAGATATTTTTATTCATAGTGTAACCTTACTAATAGAGCAACTTATGTGCAATATCTGAACTCCTGTTCTGAGAATAAACGACTTGCTTTCCTTTTCCAGCAACACACTACATTTGGTGTCTCCGGCCAAAACTGAAGAGATTCCACCTCTGATTGAGAACCGAGAATTCTCAACTTCGTGCAAGCCTTTCATTTCCGGTCTAAATTTCTGCACTAAATTATTGTACTCTAATGCCAGTTCCGTGGAGGCAGCTCCATATTATCCCTTGACTGGAGAAACCAGGTAAGTTGGGAAAGCTTTGACTATGTCTATTTTGTGTTAACTAACTTTCCCTCTTAGGGCTTATTATTACAGTACCCTTTTACCTAAAACTTACCTTTACAAATATTGAAATACAGACTAGCATGAGCAGCTCAGAAGGAGAGCTATTGAGAACTGTCTGATTCCTCCTGTTTGTGGTCATGGCAAAATCAGTTATTTACAAGACGTTTGTTTACTTCTCCTTTAGATTTGAAGTTGAAGTAGTGTCCACAGGGGAAGTGAAAGAATACTCTGCAAGTGCAAACTATGATCTGCAGAGAGAGGGAAATGACCTGGTTGACACATTAAAGTTTGCAGTGCAAGCAGAAGGTAAGAGTCTGAAAAAGAAATATGGTTTAGCTCTGTTTTGGTCTATATGTCATTGATCTGGAAAAAAAGATTTTTATGAATAAAACTTAGTAGAGCTATTTACAGTATGAAATAGAACATCCAAATAGTCACTCTCATTTTGTTTCATATTTGTAACCACACTACAAGGTCTTCATGATTTTATATCTCTAAAAATTCCTTCATGAGATTCAAATTAAATTTTGATGTCAGTGAAAGAATGGAAAAGGAGAAATTAATTATTTGTACATAAACAAAAGGAAATTCACATTTTTGATGAAATATGAAAGTAAAGCATACAATTGGAGAAAAACTGCATAAAACAGAAGATGGTTTTTTTTAATGAGAGACAGCAAATCTTATGCAACAAAAATAGTGGCAGGATTAGTCCATGATGAGCTTCGAAGATGACCCTGTTTCTGACTGAGACCCATTCAGGCTTTCTTTAGATTTTCAGGGTGGTTTAATTTCCAACTGATTCTACCTTTTCTCCTTCTTAGAAAAGACCAAAATGCTCCATAGTTGTGAATAACAAGACTGTATTATATTTTCCAGGTGTAAAGCAGCATGAAGCCACACTGACCTTTAAGTATAATAGAGACAGGAAGATTCTGACCAGCGATGTCTCCATTCCAGATGTTGATGTTGACTTTGGTACTAACTTCAGAATCACTGATGAATCTGTTTCAGGGAAGAAAGCATATACCTTTGTTATAGACTTGAATAACAAGAAGATTTCTGAAGTTACTATTACTGGACAAATAAGGTAACTCAGAAGACCACTTTTTCAGACTTTTTCAGATATCTTTGGATAAGGTAACTGAAGTTTTTATTGAAGGTAGAAATTTTTGGAAAAATAATATCCCCATTTGGATAGATTATATATATATATATATATATATATATATGTATATATACATATATACATATAAAATTGTCATTCAACTCCCCTTTGAAAATCCTTGAAATATTTTACTTGTAATCCATCACATATATATAAAATAAATACACCTAATATACCAACTGATCCTTTCTACCACATGTATGTGTGTAATTTGTATTGCAAATTTTGCGTGGTGGTTCTTCCACATTTGCAAACAGAACTACAAGGATGACATTTTACTAGAGTTATTGCAGGTGTGATGGTCCAAGGATACAAGCAAGGACTGTACAGAGAGGTATTAGCTTTTACTAGGTATATTGAGCTCTAACAGAGTTATTACATCTCCCCATGAAGGGCTCTAACAGCACTCAATAAGGAACAAAACCAAAAATAGCTGAGAGCTTCCTGTAAAAATTCCCACGCTTCATGATGAGAATATTTCCGGGAACATCTACAGGGGAGCTCACAAAAATGTTCAGCCTGCCAGGGTTTCTAAAATTGTCTGCCTCACAAGCCCATGGTGAAATGAGCTGATCACATTCTTTAATAAACCTCAATCTTCCATGGAATTCTGTGATCTTGATGGTGCCCCAGGGAGTCTTTGTCTTTGCTGTTCATGCAGAATTGCCTCTGATATCAGTGGGAGTTTTGGACAGATGTCAGGGACCTCAATTCCCTTTCATTTGCACTAACATAATATTAGAATTTTGCTCAAGTCAACAAAGTTACAAGATATAAAATAAATGTGAGTAAAGGAAAATGAAGCCCAGTGGCATAATATATTTTGTCAACTGTTTTGTTTCTATCTGATTCATGGTCACACTCAGTATCCTTAGCAGAGAATTCAGCTTGAGTAAGGAGTTCAGAATTTGGTTCAGATAGAACATTACCAGACAGGTAGATATTTCCATCAGCTCCAGTATTATGGAATTATACAAACATATTAAGGAATTAATATTGTGTGTATCCACACAGTCATATTTTAACAATTTTCCTTAAATTCCCAAAGTAATCAATGGGAGCTGAAGATAGTCACTGACTCAGAAAGAACTTCACAAGTTTGATTGGTTCTGTGTCTGTAACACCTATTCTGCTTTTTACACTCTTTTAAAATGCTGAAACTGCTCCTGAAACAGAAGTAAAAGAGTAGAATGATATGTTTTATATTCACATTTACATGTTGCTTTCACAGATATGCTGGAATGGAAGAAGCAATGTTAAGAGGCACCGTTTCTATTCCTCGTCTGCAAACTGAACTTAGAACTGAAGCACTGGTTAATTATTCACCCACCAAAGGATACCTTCAGATGAGCTCAGCTGTAGAAACTCATGGGAACACAATTTCAAAAAGAGTTCTTCTCAGATATGGTACGGGCAAACACATAATTCATGTGTACAGCCTTTAAATATAAACATCTTGTTACCTTTGTTTATATTATATCCCTAAATAGAACATAAATATCACTGATTTTACTCATTTATTTATTTATTCATTTTGATCCATTATTTTCAGATTCTGAAAAAGCTGAGCTAGAGTGGAATTCAGGTGCCAGTGCTGCTGTGGGAAGAATGTCTTCTGGCTTCCAAGTTGACTTTTCAGACTACTCAAAGACTTTAGAGAAGTATGCCAATGAACTGCTGGATCGGAAAGTTGCTCTTACAGATATGACAATGCGACACATTGTCTCACAATTTATTGTGGTATGTTTAAATCTACAGTTATAATTACAGCATCAGCATGTAGTCCTGATTAATTTTTGTCTGCCCAAGGAAACCACAGCTGGGTCAACTTGTAAAAGCATTCATCAATTTGAATAAGATTTAGTTTTTCAACTTTGGTCATGCCAACCAATTTATCAAATGCGTAGTGCTATATGAATAGTTATATTGGCTTTCAAATAATTTATATGACTTGTAAAAGGTTAGGAAGCCCTAAAACTTGTCATTCACTTTGAACCAACAGGCAACCAACACCTGGCTGCAAAAGGCATCAAAAGATATCCCCTATGCCCAGACTCTACAAGCCAAACTAAGTGGACTGCAGGAACTGAACATTCAGAAGATTAAACTGCCTGTTATCACCATTCCTGAAGAACTTTTCCTGAAAAGGTAGCTAGAGAAATTATGATAAGCACTTGAGCAACAAAAAGAGAGACTGACAGGCAGATAAATAGAATATTTCTTCTGTCTCTACAAAATTAAATCGTAAACTAGCCAACATGATCTAGACATTAATATGCTCGTGTACAGTTAGTTTTCATTGCAGTTTCTAGCATATATTGTTCTTGCCAATTAGTATTCATATCACATTGCTTCTCTTCCTATGCATAAGGATTGAAGGAACAGTTTTGCTTGGTAATATCTGAATTGGTACACCCACAACTACTTCTGTGATAAACTGAAACATAGTTGTATATATGTATATATAAGCTATGATATATATAGCTTGCTTATGAACTAGGAAAATATTGATGGGAAAAATGAATGTAAAGTGTAAGACTGCATTATAAAAACAGATGGGGAGCAGCATTGCATGTTATCTCTGTTTGTACTGTCTTTCCGTGTACATTCACAGTGGTAGTATGAAATGTTACGTCTCTTGCTTTCATTGTGTTCATAAGCTAAGTATTAAGAAGGAAAATATTTTTTCTCCTAAATTCTCATCGGCAGTGCACATTGGAAATTTCCTGAATGTCAGCAATTTTTGTTCAAATTCCTTCATTTTGAGGATCATTTTCATGCTAATGTGTCTTTTAATGAATGTGCATAAGGCAGATTTAGATTCGGATTCTTAGAGTAGAAAATCAAATGCAAGATTGATAACAATTGCATATTTGACCCCTTGAATGACACTCTACCTGTGAGCTTAGGTTAGTTAATCTCTGAATGAAGACCCAGGAATGCTTGAATTCTAATGCTAGGTCTTATGGAAATAGTGTGATTCTGGCCTACTTAATCTCTCAGTTTTATTTTATCTCTCTGATATAACAAAGGGAAAAACACTGACAGAATTCACCATTATCAAAAATGCTTTGAAGAGGTTCTGGTAGAAAACTGCTTTAAAAATGCTGATAGTCATTACACTTCTCTCTAAACCTAAAGTCAGGAGACAACCATTTAAGTAAGCCTAGTATTCTAGGAGTAGTAGAAATCATTTCTGTGTACATGTCATGGGGTTGCATAATTTTTAACAGAATCACTTTTATTTTCTAGTGAAGGCCGGATCAAGTACAGCTTCAATAAGAACAGTTTTCTTATTAATATTCCATTACCATTTGGTGGAAGATCATCCCATGACATAAGAGTGCCACAGACTGTTAAAACACCTCGTCTGGTAATAGAGTCTATGGGACTAAACATACCATCACAGGAATACAGAATGCCAACATTTACTATTCCAGAATCCTATCCTCTTCTTGTGCCTTTATTTGGTGCTTTAGAGGTCTCCACTAGTGTGCACAGCAACTATTACAACTGGACAGCAGCATACACTTTGGCAAATAGCAACACAGAGAAAACAACCAGAATAGGAACTACTTACGCTGTGAATGCTGATTCTGTTTTTGAGCTACTATCCTACGACATGAAAGGTAAGGATATGTACTGATTCTATAATACTAGCTAAACTATTTTGATGGTATGTCCTTTTTCTTTAATGTATCGTGTATCACACCTTCATTTTTACATTGCTTATTTAAAGAAAGAGGTTCTGTAATCTCTTTGTTTTTAAAGATGTTATGTGAATTTGTTATTTAGGAACTAAAGTTGAAGTCAAATAATCCATTAATAATGGATTAATAATAATTCATCTTAAGGTGTATATTTTCCAATATATTTCATACTGAAGTACGGTTCTTCAGATAAATAGTTGTGTATCTGACTAGTCAAGTGTTTTCAAAATCAGTCAGGTGTGTAGCTATGCCTCCAGTTTCTTCTCTCCATGTATAGATATGTATATATTTTTTATCATTTGTATGAGTCCACATACTGACATAACCGCATAGCAGTTAGTCCAGATCCAGACTAGTCAAGAGTTAAAATAGGGAGTTTTTAAAGATATTTCTTCTCAAATTGCAATTTGTGTTCTCAAAATGCAGAAGGTCTGGCTAAATTTAGTCTCTTCTAAATTCTTCACCATATATGAAGTATGATAAAGGCAACATTAAATCAAAAGGTATGTCAGATGTGCTCTAGTTTCAGCTATTCTCAAGAATCCATCTTGTTAATTTTAAATGATAACATACCTTTGCATCATCTTGTGGTTATGTTTAATAGAGTAATGAATAGATTTAATTTACTAATAGTTTGAATTTTTAGCCCTGAATATCAACATAGAAAGAATTTTTTTAGAAAAATTTTATACCAACATTTTTGCCTTTAAAGGGGATTATTATAACATTAACTATAGTTTAAGCAGTCACATGAAAGCTTAATGGCACTGGAGAAAATGGCATCTTAAAATAAAAAGGGATACATTACATTGTTATCTTTTGTCTCCTTTTTCCTGTTTCAGGTTCTGGAGAAGCATCTTATAGTAGAAATGGATTCACTTGTGCATATGAAAATCATCTGAAGCACAGACTCTTAACTTCAGATTTTAAAATGTCTAGGACAAAGAGTTATGAACCTACATCAGTTTCGAACTGTTCCATATTTCTAATGGCATCCAGTGCCCTGGGTCCTCAGCTTTCATTTTCCAGTGATATTGTTTCTGAAAAGACAAATAGCATGAATATTAATAATATCAAGATAGAAGGGCAACTGGAAGTGGCTTCTGTGTTTGCAAGAAGCATTTACACTATGTCAAGCTCATACAATGAGAAGAGAGGAGTTTTAGAAGGGAAGTCAAATCTGAGGTTGGATTCTTCTTACCTTCAAGCTACCAATCACCTATCTGGTAGATACACTGATGGTGTATTTTCCATTACTTCGGCTTCTGATGTACAAAATGGATTGTTAAAGAACACAGCTTCGCTGAAGTATGAAAATAGCCAGCTGAAAATAACATCTGAAACAAATGGAAAGTATCTACATCTCGCAGCTGTCAATAAACTCGAATTCCTTTTGTCAAAGAAGATGGCAGCACTTCGCTCTGAGTACCAAGCCACTTACAAGCAAACCCAATGTTATGCCTTGTTCGCAGGTTCTCTCAATTCCCAGGATCTTGTTTTCAACACTGATTTCTCTCTGACTGATCAAAGGAATCGAGCTGCACATAAGTCATCACTCAACATTAACCAGTACGGTCTAGCCAGCAGTGCAACTACAAATGTGCAGTTTAGTCCATTGACAATGCAAAGTGAAATGAATGCCAAACTTGATACTTCTGGAGGCTCTATGTCACTGTCATCATCTGGGCGCTATGGAAAAAACAATGCAAAATTCAACCTAGGTGGAAGAGTGAGCTTAACAGAAATAACGCTGGGAAGTGAATATCAGAGTACAGTTCTGGGTATGGACAATAAACATATCTTAAACTTCAGAATTAATAGAGAAGGACTCAAGTTTTCAAATAATTTGCAAGGGTCATTCAAAGAGATTAAGCTGGAGTACACAAATGACTTGAATATTCCTGGCTTATCCCTAACGTTTGTTTCAAAGTTAGACAACAGCTTCAGCTTTGACAAGTTCCACAAGCATGTTTTTGACCTTCAGCTGCAGCCCAGATCACTTACAGCTAAGCTGAACAATAATATTAAATACACCAAAACTGAAGTTTCCAACAAAGCAGAACTGCTCCTTGAGCCTCTGAAGCTGAACTTGGGTGGCAATGTGAGAGCAGCCTATGGAACAGATGAAGTAAGACATACCTACACCATTACGTATGCTGATCTAACTGCAAACTTTAAGACAGACACAGTTGCAAATGTCCAAGGTGCAGCAGTGAGTCACAGAGTTAATCTGAATGTGGCAGGACTGGCTTCCTCCATTACTATGAACACAAACTGTGATTCCAAATCTCTCCGTTTCAGCAATGCTCTGCGTTCCACTATGGCCCCATTCACTATCACTGCTGATGTCCACACCAACGGTAATGGAAAGCTGATTGCTCTGGGTGAGCACACAGGAGACCTTTACAGCAAAATCCTGTTCAAAGCAGAGCCTCTTGCTTTCACCTTCTCTCATGATTACAGAGGATCTACCAGTCATAGCATCAAGTCTATGAGAAGATACACTACACAGCTTGATAACAAATTTCATATGCTTTTTACTCCATCAGAGCAGTCAAGTGCTTGGAAATTGAAAAGTCAGCTAAACAGTAACATATATTCACAAGATATCAATGCTTACAATGATGCAGAAAAGATTGGTGTGGAACTTAGTGGAAGAGCTTTAGCAGATCTCTCTGTGATGGATACAGCAATCAGACTGCCATTCACATCTGAAGAAGTTAATGTAATTGATGTGTTAGGCCTCAGGGACAGCGTGTCAGAGCCTCAAGAATTCAGCATCTCTGGCTCTGTGAAGTATGACAAAAATAAAGATACGCATGTTATTAACTTACCATTCTTGGAACACTTGCCACTCTACTTTGAACAAGTCAGAGGTGCCATTCTATCCACGCTGCAGGCTATACAGAATTACCTGAAAAACATTGACGTAGATGAATATATGAAAAAATACAAGGCAACTTTAGATGAATTCCCACAGCACCTTAATGATTACATGGACAAATTGGATCTGAAAGGCAGAGTTAGCACCATAAAAACTAATTTGATTGCTTTCACAAAGGACTACAGAATAACATCTGATGATCTCGAAATCGTTCTGGAAAAAGCCCTGAATAATCTTCAAGAAATACTGCTCCAGCTTCAGGTCTATTTGGTACAAATAGAGCAGTATGTAAAAGAGAATTATGATCAGTTTGACATTAATGCACTTATTGCACAGGTTCTTGACAAAATAGTTGAAAAAATGACAGCTCTGGATGAAAAATATAAGATAAGAATGACTGTAGTTGACACTATTCAGAAGTTACAATATTTTTTTAATCAATATTACCCCAGCAACATCGGAAGCAGCACTATGACTTGGATTAAAAATGTAGATGATGAGTACAGGATCACAGGTAGGATACAGGAGAAACTAGAACAGCTCAAGATTCAGATTCAAAACATTGATATCAGAAGCTTTGCTGAAAATTTGAAACGGAAGATTAAAATGATTGATGTTAAACAAGTATTAGAAAAATTAAAGCGTTCGTTACCAATTAAAAAAATGAAAGAAGTTCTTGAACAAATCAAAAACTTTATTCTGAATTGGATGGAGGAGTACGAAGTGTCTGAGAAGATCAGTGCTTTCCGAGGTCATATGCATAAACTGATTGTAAAATATGAAATTGATAAGCACGTGTATTTTTTATTGGACAGAATGATAGAACTGCTTAACCAGTACAGAATAAAAGAAACGGTCCGGAAAATGATCACCTACCTAAGGAAAATTGATGTGAAGACATGCTTTGATAAAACTGTGGCCTTTATTGATGATGCTGTCAAGAAAGTGCAAACCTTTGATTATGAAATGATGATAAAGAAACTCAACAAATTCCTTGATGTGATTATAAGAAAACTGAAATCTTTTGACTATAACCAGTTTGTTGATGACGCAAATAACAAAATCCAAGAAATGACACAGAAAATAAATGAGGAACTCAGAAATCTGGAACTTCCACAGAAAGCAGAAGCATTGAAACAGTATATGAGAGATTTTAGTGCTGTATTTTCAAAATACGTAGAACAACTAAGGGACACCAAGCTTGTTGCTATAATCAACTGGCTCAAGGAGCTCATCGATTCAACAACATTTACTAATCTGAAAGCCAAAGTAAATGAGCATCTGGAAGATCTGCGAGAGAGGATTTCTGACATGGATATCTCCAAGGAATTTGAATGGTATCTTCAAAAGATAAGCCAGTTCTACAATTCTGTTGTCATGTACATTTCTGAACAATGGAACATAGCTTTTAAAAAAATTGTTACTTTGGCTGAACAGTACGATCTAAAAAATTGGGCTGAAAATTTAAACCAGTTTATTGAAACAGGATTTAAAGTCCCTGAAATAAGAACAGTTATAGTCACTATACCTGCCTTTGAATTCAGTCTTCGAAGTCTTCGGGAAGCAACTTTCCGAACACCGGACTTCATTGTTCCACTGACTGATCTGAAAATCCCCTCCTATGAGATAAATATTAAGAGACTAAAGGACATTAAAATCCCAGCAAAATTTACTACCCCAGAATTTACTGTTCTGAATAGCTTTAAAGTTCCTTCTTATACAATTGACCTAAACGAGATTAAGTTTCAGATTGTGAGAATGATAGACCAACTCATGTCTGGTGAATTTCAGCTGCCAGCAATTGATTTATACTTTAAAGATCTGAAGATGAGAGATATGCCTTTTTCTGAGATTTCTTTTCCAGAATTACAAATGCCTCAGTTGGAAATCCCAGCATTATTGATTCCAAAACTAAATCTAAACGAGTTCCAGATTCCTGACTTGAAGATACCAGAGTTCCAGCTTCCACGTATCCCTCATACAGTGACTGCTCCTACATTTGGCAAATTGTCTGGTGCTTTTAGAGTTGCCTCCCCATTCTTTACACTGTCTACTCAAGCTGAAGTTCATAATACTACAGCATCTGCGAACAGTCCAGAATTTGTGACCTCTCTTTCAGCTCAAGCAACATCCAAATTAGATTTCTTAGTTTTCAGTGTTATTGCAGATTCACACGTCTTGGCTCCTGAAATGAAGCAGCTGAAGCTTAAAAATTCCATGAAGGTCAGCCACAAGTTCCTTAAAGTTGACCACAGCAATGAAGTGGTATTTTTAGGGACTTCTGTGTCAGGTGAAGCTGAAACTAGAGCAAAATTCTCTGCAACAAAAAATTCGATAGAACTTCAGAATAATTTAATGGTCAACCTGCAAAGAAAAATTCAGATGCAGAGTGGAACAACATATTCGCACAGGCTGAATATTCCACAAGCTGACTTTTCCAGCCAGGCTGATCTGGTCAATAATATGACAGCAGAGTTAGAGGCAGGACGCATATCATTTACCTCCAATGGCAAAGGAAACTGGAAGTGGACTTCTCCTAACTTCTCTGATGAAGGCACTCACAATTCACATGCCACCTTCAGGATTGATGGCCCTATTCTTATATTTTTTGCTGATTACAGAATAAATGATAGGTACCTGAAAGTCAGCCAATCTATGAGATATGAATGTGGCTTCCTAAGTTATGCAACGCTTCAGGTTCAGTCTGAAATTGAGTCACAACGTGTGGGACGTAGCATTCTTAATGTGAAAGGCACAGGACAGCTTGGAGGAATGAAAGTAGAATTAACAGGCTCTCACAACGCTCGTCTCAATGGACGGATTACTGGAACTGTAAATAATGAGTTTTTCTTCTTGGCGCAGCCTTTTGAAATTCGCCTATTAACCAACAATGAGGGAAATGTGAAAATCAGCTTCCCGATGAAACTGACTGGCAAGATTGACTTCCTGAATAACTATGGTCTTTCACTCAGTTCTTCTGTTCAGCAGGTCAGCTGGCAAGCTACTGGCAGGTTCAATCAGTACAGGTATTCCCATAACATGTCTGCTGGCAATAATGATGACAGAATTGAAGCTCATGTTGAAATGAGTGGAGATGCTAATTTAGACTTCCTAAATATTCCTCTAACAATTCCTCAGCTTCACATTCCCTACACTGGAATCCAGACACCTCAGCTAAAAGATTATTCACTGTGGGAACAGGCAGGCCTGAGGGATTTATTGAAGACTACAAGACAATCTTTTGATTTAAATTTGAATGCTCAGTATGATAAAAACAAAGATATGCATGTAATCCCACTTCCTTTAGCCACAGTGCATGAAGCACTTAACAAATACATAATTTTCTTCAACAAATATTTTGAAAGAGGAAGAAACACAGCTTTAGATTTTCTCACAAAGTCATATAATGAAGCCAAAACAAAATTTGACAAATACAAAATACAGACATCACTGAACAAACTGCCACGGACCTTCAGGATTCCAGGATACACTATTCCAATTGTGAATATTGAGGTCTCTCCTTTTACTGCTGAGATGCCAGCCTTTGGTTACATGCTTCCAAAAGAAATAAGCACAACAGGGTTCACAGTTCCATTTATTGGCTTTTCAGTACCATCTTACACTCTAGTATTACCTTCTCTGGAACTTCCGGTTCTTCATGTTCCACAGGACCTACGCACTCTAAAGCTTCCTAGATTTAGAATCAACAGCCCATCAAACCAGATCTTAATTCCTGCCATGGGAAACATTACTTATGACTTCTCATTTAAATCCAGCGTGATCACTTTGACTGCAAATGCTGGGCTGTTTAATCAGTCAGATATTGCTGGGCACCTTAGTGTCTCATCTTCATCTGTCTTTGATGTACTGCAATTTAAGCTGGATGGCTCAACCAGTTTGACAAGAAAAAGAGGACTGAAGCTGGCCACGGCACTGTCCCTGAATAATAACAAATTTCTAGGAGGAAGTCATGACAACACTATTAGTCTTACAAAGAGGAACCTGGAAGCTTCAATGATTACAAATGCAAAAATCAGCACACCATTTTTTAAAATGAATTTCAGCCAAGAGCTTTCTGGAAATACTAAATCTAAACCCACTATTTCTTCAGGGCTAAAAGTAACATATGACTTTACCACTCCTAAGCGTGGCATCAGTGCTAAGGGAGGAGTTGCTCACAAACTTGCTTTAGAGACTCTTACATCTTACCTGTCAGTAGAAACATCAACGAAGGGGAATATCGATGGAGCAATTTACACTGGAAATTCATTTTCTGGAGTTCTAGACCATGAAGCAAACACCTATCTGCATGCTAATGGAGTTCGGTCATCTCTCAAGCTTGAGGCCAACTCCAAAGTAGATGGACTCTGGAACAGTGAAATGAAAGAAATACTTGCAGTTGAAGCATCTATCAGTCGTGTTTATGCAGTCTGGGAGCACAATGGGAAAAACTATGCACGATATACACCTCTCTTCACAACGACAGGATCTCAGAAATGCAAAGCAACCTTTGAGCTGGCTTCTTGGAGAATGTCAACAGATCTTCAGATTCAAGCCACACAGCCAAATTCCTTCCTGGATACAGCCTCGGTTAATCAAGTTGTCTTAATGAAAATCAGCCCTACAGACCAGAAAGTTGGCTGGAAGGGTGAAGGCCAAATTCAGTCATTATCTCTAAGACATGATATGCAATTATCAAATGAAAAATCAAATGCAAAGTTTGATATTTCTGGATCTTTGGAAGGATACATGGACTTCCTGAAAAGAATTCATTGTCCTATTTCTAAGAAGAGCTTGTGGGATATCTTGAAGTTGGATGTCACTACGGTTGCTGACAGAAAACACTATTTAAATGCTTCAGCATCCTTCATATACACAAAGAGTGACGATGGTTACTTTTTCCCTATGCCTGTGATTAAGTTGAGTGATGGCTTCACATTCAACATTCCAGAGTTACATCTGAAGGCTCCGAGTCCTGTTCTCAGCACTCCAGAGTTCAGAGTTCCATTCTCTACCCTCCAGGTCCCAGCGTACACCGTTGACTTGCGCAACATAAAAATTCCACAGACGCTAAACATAATGCCATTTGATGTAAATTTACCCACACTGCCAAAACTAAGATTCCCCAGAGTGGATGTAGGAGCAAATTATATTACATTAGAAGAATACAAAATACCATATTTTGAGGTGACAGTACCAGAATACCAAATAACTGTGTCTCAATTCACTCTTCCGAAGAGTATTTCTCTTGGCAGCTTCCATGTGGATCTGGATGAAGTAGCTAATAAGATTGCAGATTTTGATCTGCCTACCATTACAATTCCTGAACAGGCAATTGAGATCCCCCCTCTCAAAGTGTCCTTGCCTGCTGGAATTTACATTCCATCATTTGGTGCCTTGACTGGATCTTTGAAAGTCGCCTCCCCTCTGTATAATGTTACCTGGAGAACAGATTTAACGAATAAAAAGGAATCCTTTGAAGTGTCCATCGACTCTACCTGTAGCTCAACGTTACAATTCCTGGAATACGACTTGAATGGTAAGACATTAAAATTCATTTTGCCACAATTCTGGGAGAAATGCTGCATGCTGTTTTTCACAGATATTTTCTGGGCCTTTGCCTATGAATGGGCTGCTACCTGTTTAACAATTATATCAGATTGTACTTCTCCTTTCATCCCCATCAGCATTAGTCAGACACCCTGAAGGCTGATGACAAAATGCATGGATAACTAATATCATGCTCTGCTATCTAAAAAAAAAAAAAAAAAAAAAAAAAAGGAAAAGATCTCTTTATTATATAGCTGTTTCTTACTTAAAATTGCAGACATCATGACATTCCTCCATTACTTATAATAATACATGTAAAGGAGAGAAAATAGGTTGACTTTTTATGTGATTCAGTTCAAATAAAGAAGTTTTTGCCCTGTTCCTTATGAACTGACTATATTTGATTTTGAAAATTACTCCAACTCAGAAAGCTCAGATGTCCCATATTGCTTTTAGTTCTGGATTTTAGAATAATGATAATAAATACATCAGAATAAAACTATAAACTCTCAAGAAATCAGAATCCCTACTAATGGCCTGCATAAATGCAAAATGTTATACCTCTGTCATTATAAACATACAGTAAAGTGGAATTTTTAAATACTCTGGTTGAACAAGCATTTTTATGTCTTTTTATCTGGGGCATTATCAGAGTTCAGGGGGTTTTTTTATGCATAATTTTACATACTATGAAAACACTCCACAACTGGCCTTCTAGCAGACAGCTTGGCATGTATTTTGTGTTGTTTGCTGGTAAATTCTGGTAAAGCACACATCTGAAATCTGTTTCACAGTTGTTTCGAACTACAAATATCAAGAAGACAAGTTTGTAGTGAAGACCACAGGCAGCTTTGCTCATCGTGACTTGAGTGCAAACTACATGGAAGATCTTGCTGTTCAGGGATTTGGGTAAAGATTTATTCTGATAATGTAATTTATAATAGGCAGAAGTGCCAATTATGTACATGTTGCTTTGAAGACCAATGCCTGAGAGCGCTGAGCTATAATTAGTAAGAATTCTGTCATTATTGGTGGGAACACTTTCAGTCTTGAGATAGCTAGAATGCTATTCTCCGTGGGCATATCCATCATAGTTTTTCTGAGCAGTCCTATTTCATATCATTGCTGAGCTGTGAACACAGCATTTTATAATGAGAGCAGTTCTAGATCAGGCCAGCAGCACATTTTTTTCACTGAAGGCCTCTGTAAACACAAACCATTAAAGAGTAATTTTTATTCACAAGTACCAGTATTGCAGATTACAGAGCTGACCTTCTAACTGCCTCTTTTTATCTGCAAGTGTTGTGTTTATATATCAAGGGACCAAAATCTGTGAAGGCAAGTAAAAAAGCAGACACAAAATACTTCCTATACTTTGAATTGGTGGAAAAACTGAAATCAGCTTTTAGAGGCCTAGAAAGCTTATAATGGTGTAGCTGCACATTTTGATTTGCTCTCATGATTTAATGAAAATTCTCAATACAGCTCAAAATATTATCTTTAAAAAAAAAGGAGAAATTGAAATAGCATGAACTTTTAAATGTGTTAGACTAAATCCTAAGAAACATGGATAATAAAGCCCTCCTTTTGTTACAAATTGATTGTTTATGTATATATATATATATAATATAATAGGTGGTATTATATTTAGGCATATTGCACTGTGTACTTCCTCAGGGCCTGTGCTGTCTTTGTGCATTCCTTCATACCTGTGTATTCGTTGTTGTTATAGAACTGTGGAGAACACTGCATCACTAGACGTCATCAGCCCAACATTTGCTGACGTGCATGTGCGTTATCAAATGACTGACAGCATGATATCCTCCTCGGTATCCTCTCCTTCTGCTGGGATCTTGGGCTTTGTTGTTCAGATAGAAACTGACACCCTCAAGGAGAAATTTTACTACAGAACTCTGGTAAGCTTGATATGAGCAATAAAAAGAAAAGTTGATCATTGATAGATAAAAAATCCCCTTTTAAGTTTGTTTGTGTTGATTTTAAAACATAAATTAACCATCCTTTGTCAAAACAAGAAGTATATTATCAGTAATTACAGTTTTTGTTGCCTATACTGGCCTTGCAAATTCTAAAACTAGCATCTATGTGAAGAGACCAGGTCAGCTTCACACAATTAATTTTGCCCTCTCCTATGATCAAGAAAACACACCTGTTGAACATGATGAAATTATAGAACTAGTTTCTTTATAAGCCACTGATCAGGTCTGGCATACACCCATTAGGCTATTTACACTTACCTCAGAAGTGGTCTTTATTGTGATAACTACGTTGGAAGACATCAGACCATCCATAGAGTATCTTCTTTTTGGATCCACTAATATGCGACCAATTTCTCTGAGTAGCTTTCATTCTAAATTGTACCATAGATTTAAATGATTGCAAAATTAAATCCTCTTATGTTTTCATGTTAGTGAAACGTAGTTTCAATTAACTTTAAATAATTGCAAGAACTACTGGAAGGCTCATTTTTATAAATAATTCACATGCGTTATGAGAAATCATGGGCATTTAGTAGAAAGGAAGGAAAAATCTTACTTAGAGTAAGACATAAACAAACAAACAAACAAAAAACAGATTATGCCGTAGTACTCCTGTACAAAGAAGCACAGAGTAGTCTAGTAGTATTTTGAATACACAGAGTAGTACAATAACTTGTTCCAAACTAACCTCTCAAGATGGCAGCAAGCATACAGCAGACAAAAATGTGTAGTGTTTGTGTCCTAGTATATAATAAAATTGAAAGGATGCAGAACGAGAATATTGAAATACTTTCATTATAAATAGCATTGGATTTGTTTTGTTTACAAAATCCCTTACACTTATCTTGTTTTATGCTTTCAGTCTGCTCCTCAAAAGGACATTGACATACTAAAAAGTGAGATATCCTTCAGGAATTCTGACATGATTCAAATAAAATTCAACTGGAAAGAGGATGCTGCCAAAGACTTGCTGTCGGGTTTGAAAGAAAAAGTACCCAGAATGACAAGTGCAGTCTATAAGTGTGTTAATCGGTACTATAAGGAGCATATGGGACTGGATATAAGTGATGCCACTGTCATAATGAAGAATATAATGCAGAATAATGCTGACAAAGCTTACGTGTTTGCTGTAAGACAAATAGATCAAATGGATGTTCAACTTCGCACAGCTGCCAATGAAGCCTCTGATAAATATCAGCAGATGAAGGTGAAAGCTAGACAACTATATAAAAGAGCAGCAGATCAAGCTGCACAGATTGACTATCAGAGAATAAAAGCAAGGCTTTTGGATGCTACAGTTGACCTAATGGAAGAATATCACAAGAAAATAAAACACCTAATTGACTCAGTCATTGAATTCCTGAAGACCACAAAATTCCAGGTTCCTGGACTGTCTGAAAAGTATACAGGTGAAGAATTATACCTTATGACTACAGAGAAGGCTGCAAAAACTGCTGATATATGCCTTTCAAAACTTCAGGAGTACTTTGATACCTTGATTGCAGCTATCAATGAACTGGAAGTCAGAGTTCCTGCTTCTGAAACCATCCTCAGAGGTCGTAATGTACTTGATCAAATTAAAGAAATGCTGAAACATTTGCAGGAGAAAATCAGGCAGACCTTTGTTACTCTCCAAGAAGCTGACTTCGCAGGAAAGCTTAACCTACTAAAGCAGGTGGTGCAAAAAACTTTTCAGAAAGCAGGAAATATGGTTAGAAGCTTGCAGTCCAAAAATTTTGAGGACATCAAAGTCCAAATGCAACAGCTGTACAAAGATGCAATGGCTTCAGACTATGCACAGAAACTTAGATCCTTGGCAGAAAATGTTAAAAAGTACATTTCTCAGATGAAAGATTTTAGCCAGAAGGCATTAAAGAAGCTTTCAGAAAATCTGCACCAGCTGCTCCTCTATGTAAAGGCATTGCGTGAGGAATACTTCGATCCTACTGCACTTGGATGGTCAGTGAAATACTATGAAGTAGAAGACAAGGTACTGGGATTGCTGAAGAATGTTATAGATACACTAGTCGTTTGGTACAATGAATATGTTAAAGATCTTTCTGACTTGGTTATACGCCTCACAGACCAAGTAAGAGAACTGGTGGAAAACTACAGCCAGGAATATTATGACCTTATAACTGATGTTGAAGGAAAAGGAAGACAGAAGGTTATGGAGCTCTCATCTGCTGCTCAAGAAAAAGTCCGATATTGGTCTGCAGTCGCTAAAAGGAAAATCAATGAACTTAACAGGCAAGTTAAAGCAAAACTCCAGGAGATCTATGGGCAACTTGGTGATTCCCAAGAAAAGCTAATCAATGTGGCCAAAATGTTAATTGATCTAACTGTAGAAAAGTACTCTACATTCATGAAGTACATTTTTGAGCTTCTTCGTTGGTTTGAGCAAGCAACAGCTGACAGCATAAAACCGTACATAGCTGTTCGTGAAGGAGAGCTCAGAATAGATGTGCCATTTGATTGGGAGTACATTAACCAAATGCCCCAGAAAAGCAGAGAGGCGCTCAGAAATAAAGTGGAACTAACACGCACGCTAATTCAGCAAGGCGTTGAACAAGGCACCAGGAAATGGGAAGAAATGCAAGCATTCATTGATGAACAGCTTGCCAGTGAACAGCTGAGTCTTCAGCAGATTGTGGAAAACATACAGAGGCGCATGAAAACCTGAATGAACATGCAGAAGAGGAGAAATAATAAGTTTGTACCACAGTGTATTTAAAAGTAACAGCAATTAACATACTGGAACTTCAGGTAGATACTGTTTGAATCTGAATTTATAACTGAAAACTAAATAATCTACAGTAGGTTATTTTAATAAGCTTAATGACCCAATAAATGAGTTCTTTATTACATTTTTGTGTCATTCATTGAAACTAGTTTTACCTGGGCCATAGGGCTTAATCCAGCAATTGTCAAGGTCAATGGAAGTCTCTGCATTGTTTTCTGTATATGTTGGATCAAGCAAGTAATGTGCAATACCTATTGTAAATATTCACAAAAACTATGAAATACATAGAAAAGGTGGATTTTAAACTAAAGGTCACGTATGTAAGCCAGATGAAAAATAACTTGGAAGCCCATCTATTTCCCAGCACAGAAATACCTTCACAGATAAGTTTGGGAGAAAAAGAAGAGAAGAGCACATACAAAAAAAAAAAAAGAAAAGAAAAATTAATTTTGGGAAAAGTATCAAAAGGCATAAAAGAATATCACTGAATAGGAAACAGAGTCTTGGAACATTTCAGATAATGGCAGTGTTCTATTAAGAAAAAATAAATCTATGCGTGTATCAGTTTTCAAAAAGATATGCCAAGATTTTTTTTCTCAGTGGCTAATTTATGATTCAGATATACATGTTTTTCTTACCTGTTTCCCTGTGATATCTTTTGCTTGACATCACATTGTCTACCTTCTACCTTTCATGAGTTTATTTAGAGTGTCAGTGTTTCACAGATATCACTGAATGGGAGTCAAAATGTTTTCCCCTCCATCCTCTAGGCTGACCTCATTTAAATGAATTCCCAGTTTAAATAATACTGAAGAATTCATTCACAGTATGGGACTGCTTTTGAGTGGAAAATGGGACCTGTTGTGGTTTGTTTTCATCTGTTGGAATACTATATGTAGTGCTTGAAAAAGGCTTGCTTAGGCTAAAATAATGTTGCCTCTTCGAGAATAAACTCTTTAACAAGCAAGACTAGAAATTTTGTATGCATGTTTGTTTTGATACCATCAGTCTACTCTGTAAGATTATTTTTTCTGTTTCATTAATGGGAAACCAGAGATTATCTCATCCATTTGTTTGCAGCCATGACCATTCAGAGTCTGGTTTCATCTCATGGCATGGTGGGTTACACACAGGAAGAACTGGAGCACCAGTTTACCCTTTTTTCACCCTGAAGAGTTACAACCTGTGTATGACACTCTTCCCAGGGGAACCAGAGATATAGAACTCTGTGTGTTCTACGAAGTGTCATACTAAATAAAGACACTGGCTGCAGAGCCTTTTCACCTTCATTCACAAGGAAACTGAAGCCTGATGTCAGGTTACACAACTCATTTCCCTGAATTTCAGAAATGTTTAAGCACAAGCAGATTTCTCAGACATTGCCTGATTCTCATTTCCCTCCATCATGACAAATAGCACTGTGAAACAAAGGACAGTAGAAAGAATTGTAAAAGTTATGGGAGGGGAAAGATTTAAAGTTTTGTCTTCATGGCTATTTACTTCTGTTCATCATCCACAGTTCTTGAGAGGGTTATAAATTCTGAAGAAGGATTTACTTACAAAGAATGGGTTAACTGCATAATAAATATGCCAAATAGCATAAATACTGGTTCTCTTTGGCAAGAGTGAAGCTTCCCAAGAGCAAACACAATAGTTTGCACACTGAACTGTGGTTAGAGGTTAGAGGAGATTTCCAAGTCTCAAAGCAGTGCTGCCGCCAATTGGATTAGAGCTCTCCATCCTGTCATCAATCTGACAGTCATCTTCCAGTCATTCCGCAGTCGTTTTGGGGAGGGCCTGGAAGCAGAACATCAATCTCAAAAATTAGATCTTGGTGGAAGTTAGCTGCAGTACGAATTTGTATCTGCGTACCACAGATGTTATCTTAAGCACCTCTGCGAAACTCCTGCCGTGTTTTAACATAGAAAGGAGTGTGTGTTTGCACGTATGCACAGGTACAAGCCACAAGCATGTACAACCACATGTAACTTTGATTTCTGTTCCTGTTCAGTTTTCTTCATTTTTTCTTTCAGGTTCTAGCAGATGTCAGCCTTTTTTTGTCCATGTAAAGTATTACAGAAACATAGACAAAACCACAAGTGTTCAAATAATGGCACAATTGACTCCACTTATGAAACTTCCGTGATATAATAATTTGAAATATTTTTATTTCCATTTTGGCCTCTTTTTCAGCCTAGTTTATATAATAAGAAATAATATATTTCATTAAATTGAATTGTGTGGGAGATAACAGGGAAGGAACAACTATCTGGGGCTCACTGACATTGTTTCTTTTTTTCCTATAGTCTTCATCGTCTGAATTCTCATAAATGCCAGAGGGGCTTTTCTTTATAATTTACAGCAAGTATCAGACATAGAGCAGAACTGGTTGTAAAAGTTTAATTAAGTGAAACATTTTAACAAGAAATTCAGAGAACAATATGCCCTGCTCTAACTAAGTGATTGTAGAAATAGCATTGACAAGAAGCGTGTGTGTTCCTAAATGAAAAACTTTTGCAGATGTAGGACAGCAAAAATGTTCCAGAATTTTAGATTATGCAACTAACTGGAGTTGGTCTTTTATTAAAAATACATGTATAGATTTGCTATGTATACACAGATTCTACAAACATACCACATCCACGCTTACCATACTGTGCATTATCCAGCTCCAGCTGTATTCTATGATAAAGAGATTCGCAGAGCAGCTGTCATTATGGCCTATCAATACCTTGAAAAAAAGTTTAAATTGAAATATTTAGTTGCTCAATGACACCAAATTTTGTAGTCCTCTTCTGCTGGCAGATTTATTGCTCAGGTGGGAAACCAGAATTTATTAAAGACCATACGGACATACAGAACTGCTTGCATTCTGTTTCAGCAGAGCCAAATCCTGGCCCAAATCAATGGCAAAATGTCTATTGGCCTCAACAGGAGTAGGCTATAGTTATGAGTATAACTTGAGAAGTACTTTGGGATCGTGCAGGAGAAAAAGTTATATTATTCTCTATAAAAATCTACACAAAATATATCTGAAAAAACATGCAGTCGGGAAAATTAAGCACTAACAAATTCAAGACAGATTGCCTGCACAATGTTAATCAGAGTCTCTTTCTGTATGTACTGTTATCCAGTTTTACTTAATATCACAGAGAAAGTCTGGCATGGACAAGAATCCTGGGTTCTGGTCTCATGCCTTAAACATGGAAATATCCTTATTTGCATCACCCTCTCCCTCTTTTCATTATCAATCCAAAGCACTGAGGAAAACTGAGGCCTAGCAGAACAAAGACAGATGTTGGAAGATTACAAGACCTGACCAGGCAAAGCCCTGAGCAACCCAGCGTGTGTTCAAGGTTGTCCCTTTTTGGAGTGGGAAAGTGCAGTAAAGATACTGCAATGACCCTTCTAGCCTTCTTAATCATTCATTTTTTTGTGACTAAAGTGCTTTACGTTACTGAACTTAACACCATGCTTACGCTTTGTCAAGTAAAATATAAGAAATCAGCTTTGTCATAATTCTAATGCATCATTATACAAAAATATAGAAGTTGTGCCATAAAAGCATTGTCATTTTGATTGCACAGGCTCTGATATACTAAACTGAGGTGCAACCACCAAGCTGAATACTTTCTAACACTAGCCTCCTACTGTTGTGCCAGCATCTATTAACGTAATTATAGACAGCAGCAGGTTTCTGATAAAACCTTTGTGTCATTCCACAATTCAGTTGGAGGAGTGTAAGGAGATTTGAATGCTGTTAATCGGTATGATTAAGGCATAATTCAGTAGCAGGAATTTAATTAGCAAAGTCAAGGTGAGCAGGTTCTTGTCTGTCCATCCACTATCTCTGGTTTGTGTAACCTGATACATTATCATGGCTGTATTAAGGGGAAGAAGGTGTCAGTGCAAGCTTGATAAGAAGTTTGGAACTTCTACTTTCAGATTGATAGTACGATGTCATAAGAGCTCTTCAACCATCTATCTCTTCAAATTGTTTTCTCTCCAGAAAATAACTTTGTCCTGAACTGCATATAACACATGACCTAGGAATCTACACAGTTCCCAAGGTATTACCTGCCAAATATCTGACATCATAGTATTCTTTGGTATAATCCATCATTTCCTTCAACCTTCAGTGCCTGTGAAACTGATTTCTACCAACTTGGAACACCTACTGGAGAAGTCTTTCTTAATTTCTCTTCTATATTTCTGGGTTCCAGGCCCAGCAGAATTTGCAAGCCAGAGGATTTCAAACCCACTTTCACCCACACTGTTGGAAACCTTTTCTTTAACCTGCTCTTCCACAAGAAACAAGGCCTTGCTGTTTCTCTTTCTGATGTGAATCACCCTGCGGTGTGGATGGGCAAAAGCATGCGCTATCCTCCTTAAAGTATTCACTTTAAGCTTGCCATGTATTTGGATATGTGTGTCCATAACCAGTCAGTCACTCCTATAATACTAGGTATATTCCTACATGAGAACAAGTTTGCAAAAGCAAGTGGATAGTATATGTAACAGGGTATGACAAATTTTTCATGGCTAACGTTGTGTCCTCACAGCTACATCCCATAATCTTTACCAGTCCCATATTCACTATAAAAGCATCTTGAATTCCCCTGATGCCTTCTATCAGTTCAAATTTGCCCAGTCATTTCTTCATTGTTTCTCTTCATGACACTTTAGATAGAAGCACAACTGCCTTACCAAACACAAAGGCTTTCCCAGCATGCAGGAACCAACCAAAAAGTGCAATATGATTTGTACGCATCTACACTTTGACTGTGATTTTGATACCTGTTAGGAAAATAAACACTGTTAATTCTTCTCTGAATTGTTGGAGATGGCTCATCTGCCAGCCTGGGCATTGGCTTAAACACAAAGTGGCATTGTGCTAAACACACAGAGAAGCAGTTCCACCAGCAAGTTAGAGACATAACAAATGACATAAAAGACACTTAGGCCTAACTTGTGAAGACTTTCTCAATTCAGGTGTTTGCTGTAAACAGAGGCTATACTCTGCTCTGTGATATACAGAGGCTGTTCTACTGTTTTGTGTACAGATTTGGTTAAGGATGGAAAACAAGTAGTTAGTTAGCCTCCAGAACATATGAAAGCTCTGCAAGTAACACCTCCTATTTTGTTATGTCAGCCCATGCTGTTAGAGGCAGACGATGCTGGTATGGCAGCAGTGGTTGAACTTTCCCACCAATATCCCATTACGTGTTGTTGTTACTGTGTGACAGATGGCAGCAGAGGGGCAGTCTGACAGAATGACATCTGATGTGGAAGCACAAAGGTGTGTCAATGAATTCCTCCATGTGGAAAACGTGGCACCCACTGACATTCATCAACACTTGATGAACTTTTTTGGAGACTAAACAGTGGCTGTGAGCACAGTGGGGCAGTGAGTGGTGCATTTCAGCAGCAACAACAGCAACAGTGGCTCACCTCCGCTGGTGCAAGTTTTTATGAGTGCAGCATGCAGGCTTTTGTTCATCGATGGTGAAAATGTACAGCTAACAGTGGTGACTAGATTGAAAAATAGTGTTCTTTAGTTTATTATTTGCTCTATGAAATAATGATATTGTGTTCTTTCTGTCTGTTGTAGTTTCCATGGAAATAAACAGAAGACATTACTTTTAGAGTGACCTACACACTTTTCCCCACTTTGTCATTACTTCTGTAAAGCTTGATTTTGTTTTAAATAGAATCACTGTGTAGAAAGGGATGTGTGGATGCCCTTCTATCCAGCTCTACCATTGTTCTGAAAGTGCTGGCAATTATAGGTATTTTGGTAGGTTTAATGTGTAGAAGCTTTACATGCTGGAACCCCAGAAATCACTCTGTTAAAATGCTGTTTCATTGGCAATGTCATAAATATTTACCCCTGGCATCTACCAGTGACCTTGATGATTTTTTGTCTTCTAAAGCTTTTCATATTCTTAAAATTTTGGTAACCAGACTGAAAAGCAGTTGAGACCCAAGGCCAGTTGCAAACAGCTTTTGGACTTCTGTGCTCAGGCAGCTGAATCAGACTTCTGTATTTAGCCAGAAAATGCCCATCTTCTGTGTGTATGCACCTCCCACTCCCACTGAAGCTGCATCATAGAAAAATGGAGAGGTGGAACAACTGACTCTGGGTTCCTCCATAGGTGTTAATTGCGTTTTCCTGCTCCTAATTTAAATTATTTCAGGATCATTATCTTTAAATATTCCCAGAGTCATAAAAAAAAAAAAAAGAAAAAAAAAAAGATCTCACAAGCACCTACCACGTTTGTCTTTTGTGACACAACAAGCAAACATTTCACATTAACAGGCTATTTGTCTCTCCATAACGTTCTTGGTCTTTATTATATTTCTTTCTTTAATAAGCCTTTGTTTTTGTCTATGATAATGACTCGCTTAGGACTACTTACAAACAATACAGAAAGTTACGCAACAGCGTTTAATTTGAAAGTTGCAGAACAGAAAACCAGCTAGACTCTAGGGAACACTCATTCCCCACACATAGTCCATCCAGGCAAAGCTATGAAGTCAAGTGCATTATGGCAGTACAAACACCACCTTGTCTCTCACTCAGACACATCTGTCTACATGCACATACAACCATACAAACATGCACACATGTACAATGTGCATTACTGTCAAGTTAAATGCCTAAAGTTAATCCTTAATCCTTAGGTCATCCCCTTCGTTTCAGCACGTAGAGCTAGCCAAGTCTTCCCAAGATGACTGTCAGCAGCTAGCTGAGGTAACTCTTCCCACTCAGCTCCCATTAATTCAGCAGCTTCACCAATGGTGTTCCACCAAGTTTGTCATCTAAAGCTCCAATTTTTGTTTAAACAAAACAAAGGATCAGAAAACTAAGTTTGTAAAATGTTTCAGAGAGTTATATTTACTCAATTCTTTTTCTCTTTTTAGCTGAAACACCCTGATGAATTCAGTATAAAGTTTTGTTAAATGATACAGTTGATCTTATTCAACCTTTCACAGTTCTTCTCCAAAACATTTGAAATGAATTATTCAAATCTTTTTAGAAGAAATTTTAGTATCAATATTTACCAGTGGGAGATGATCTCAGCAGCTAGTGACTTCTCTTTGGCCATATATATGTGTATGTCATTTTGATCTTTATGTCCTCCCTCTTAAGCTTTTTATTGACTATCCCCATACTTCTGCTTTTTTGCAAATCTTAATAAATACTCTATGATTGATTACCCTTACAACATTTTACCCATTATAAAGTCAGAATCTAGTCTTAATAGGTCATGTTCTGGATTGGAGTTCAGTTCTTAGGCCAACTCTGGATTCACTGCATGATTTGGTCACCTTGTTTTCTTATATGTTAATTCCCCAGCAGTAAAATGGGAATTATACCTCTCTGTTCTTCAGCAGAGTTCTCAGGATAGAACTATTTCGTGACTTGGAGATAATTTAATAAGTCTAACGATGCTGAATTCCATAAAGTAGATAGGAGCAGTGTAATGACAACAGTAAGTCAAGATGCATGTACTGACTTCTCTCTCCCATCATAATGTTTATTTTTTTAGAAACTTGGAGTTGATTTCATTGCTAAATCACTCAGAAACACTCTAGTCCACCCCAAAATCATCATATGTACCAGGCATCAAGCATATAACACTCTCATACAGATAAATGGTCCGAGGAATGGACTCAACGGCTGTTAGCAGTTAATTTATATCGTGGTTTCGACATAAACTTTTAACTTTGGAAATAATCTGCCACCCGTTTCAATTTTTGGCTGCCACATAATGCACCTTTGTGAAGTCACTTTTCTGCTTAATAGAGATGTTTCTTTTTATGGTGAACATTTCTTTTAAAAATAACAAATAGTTATCTCGTTTACCATTCACAAAAAGTATGCCACTTAACCGTATGTAACCAAGCCTCATTTCATCTGGTTTAATGTTTAGCAAGGCATGCATACTAGTAGATATTACAGGGAGAAGATGATTTATTTAATAAAATTACATTACTTTTTTTTACATTAAAAAACCCCACACAAATAATTGCAACAACAAAAAAAATTGTTCAAAGTAGAAAAGCATAGCCTGCAAAGATTGATACCAAAAAGTCAGCACATACTGGAAAATCTGATGCTAACTCAGCTGCTGCTTCACACCATCTCCACTTCTGTTCTGTATCTGGTATGCAGCCAGTCTTTATTTCTGAAGTAAGTACTCCCATAGTGATTACTGATGTAGTTAGCAGATAGCCCATTTGTTTCACTGTGGATAAGGTTGCGAGAGAACTTTTTCAAAAACATTTTTTTCTAGTGGGTAGGGTAAAGATTTGGTTATATATAATATGTAATTTAGAATTATAGAATCACTGAGGTTGGAAAAGATGTTTGAGACCATCAAGTCCAACCATCATCAACCTGACCTACCTTGTCCCACCACTGAGCTATGTCGCTTAGTGACCCATCCACTCATCTCTTAAATACTTCCATGGATGGTGAATCCACCGCCACCTCGTTCAGCCTGTTCCGATGCTTGACTACCATTACATTTATCAGATTATCTTCAAGTAATGAACTAGTTCTGTTCTGGCAACTCTGATGAAATTTGTGAATAAATTCTCCCTGATATCTAGTCTAATTTTCCCCTAGCACAGCTTGGGATCATTTCTTTGTGCCCTATCATTTTCACTAAGAAAAAAGAACACCACACTCCTTGCTGCAGCCTCTTTTCAGGTAGTTGTGGAGAGCGAAGAGGCCCCCCCTCAGCCTCCTCTACTACACACTAAACAATCTCAATCCCCTCAGTCACTCCTTGTATGTCTTGTTTTCTGGCCCCTTCACTAGCTTCACTGCTCTTCTCTGCACTAACTTGAGCAACTCAACATATTCCTTGTAGTGAGGGCCCAAAACTGAACAGTGTTCAAGGTGTGGTCTTACCAATGTCACGTACAAATGGACAGTCCCTCCCCTAGTCCTACTGGTCACACTATTTCTGATGCAGGCCAGGATACTATTGGCCTTCTTTGCCACCTGGGTATCTAGCTAGTAATATTTATACATTATATCTACCTATCTGCATTGTGCTAATAGACAAGAAGTTAAACACAAGTCAATAGCATGGTCTTTTGTTCAAGAAGGATAACTGCACACCAGGCAGTTGTAGTTAGTGGGTCAGGGGAAGACTTCTCTGTTTGGAATCTGTGAGACCACATCTGGTTTGCTATTTCCAGCTCAGGGGTCCCCTGCAAGAGAAAGAGGAGAGTGCAAGAGGAGATTGAAGGAATCTCCTTCTTTGGAGATGTTCAGAACTCAAATGGACGCCGTTCAGAGCAACTTCATCTGACTTCAAGGTTGAATTCAGCTACAAAGTTGCCCCTACTTTGTGTAGGGTGCTGGATCTTTGACTCTGAATTACTCAATTTCATTATGAGACCTAGACACTGTAAGCACCCCAAAAAAGTGAATGGCTGTTGAGTTAATGCACATTTAATGCTAGAGATTCTCCAATGTAAAGCTTATTTGTGAGTGCCCTAACCACAGGCAAGTTTTTCTATGGAGCTCCTGGTCAACCATGCAACACAAATGTGTATTAAACCTCACTTTGGCACTTTTTATGCTCTCAAATGTATTTAATATAGCATAAGTGAAGAAACCTCTCATGTTCCCCACTCACATTGGAAGTCATAGAAAAGTGCTCTAGATGACATTTTATGTTCATCAACACCCTGGTTTGCTGCTGTTGTTTATCTTCAACACATGTAGAATCTGTTTTCAGGAAAAGATGGGCCAATAAATGTGATATTTTGTTTTGACATACTGCATTCCTCTTACTCATTAGATGCCTTTTTGAGATTAATCTAAGAATGTTGCTCTTTCAGTCAACCAGATAAGGCATCTTTTTTTTCTTTGGGGGAAAGGAGGAGTGAGAAGTCTACAATTTTTTTGGCTAGAGCAACACTGAATCTTTTTGCAGTTGAGTCTTTTTTCTTAAAATAAACACATGAACTTGGCTTAAAATAAGAAGTAGTAGAATTTGTTATTAAAACACGCTTGTGATTAGAAGAACCACTAAACAGCAGCTGTCCTTATACACTGGGTGAGATGACCACACTTTCCCCACATACTTTGGAGGACAAGAATGACATGTGCTATGAGGCTAAGGATATCAGAAATGTTGAGGATGCCTTTTAAATGACACTTTGTGCTCTGCGTTTCTCCAACAAAAAAGGCATTCTAAGAAAGCAAGGAAATTGAGCAAGACAATCAGACTATGTCCAGTAAATTTTATCTCTGAGATTGTCCTCCAAAACCAGGCTGTGAAGCATCCTTTGCCCAGGATACTGCCCTCATAGGAAAAACAAAAAAGAAAAAAACACACAAAAAAGGCATTCATGCATTCATGCGTGGCTTTCTAGGAGTGTCCCTAGCAATACACTAGAGGGAGGAAAGAAAAACTACATTTGTGACATTTTCAGCTTTCTTATCTTGTGGCAACAAATGAGGATTTTAAAAATACTTATTTTTTTCAAAATAAATATCCAGTTTGGCGAAAAATGATCAGGTTAATCAGGAGTGACTTAGAAATCTATTGAAAGATAATGAGGTTCAGTAAGGCCTAGAGTAGGGTGCTGTACTTGGGTCGGGGCAATCTCCTTGAGAGCAACCCTGTGCAGAAGGACTTGGTGTCCTTGGGTCCTGGTGGATGAGAAGCTGGACATCATGAGCCAGCAGTGTGCACTTGCAGCCCAGAGGGCCAACTGTGTTCTGGGCTGCATTAAAAAAGGGGTGGCCAGCAGGGAGAGGGAGATGATTGTCCCCCTCTGCTCAGCTCTTGCCAGGCCCCATCTGCAGTGCTGCGTCCAGGCCTGGGGCCCCCAGTACAGGAAGGACATGGAGCTCTTAGAGTGGGTCCAGAGGAGGGCCGCTAAGATGATCAGAGGGCTGGAGCAGCTCTGCGATGAGGAAAGGTTTAGGGGACTGGGCTTGTTTAGCTTGGAGAAGAGAAGGCTCCAGGAAGACCTCATTGTGGCCTTCCAATACTTGAAGGGAGTATATAAACAGGAGGAGGAACAGCTGTTTACAAGGGCGGACAGTGATAGGACTAGGGGGAATGGTTTTAAACTGAGACAGGGGAGGTTTAAGTTGGATATTAGGAGGAAGATTTTCACACAGAAGGTAATGACTCACTGGAAAAGGTTGCCCAAGGAGGCTGTGGATGCCCCATCCCTGGAGGCATTCAAGGCCAGGCTGGATATGGTTCTGGGCAGCCTGGTCTGGTGGCTGGTGACCCTGCACATAGCAGGGGGGCTGGAACCGGATGGTCATTGTGGTTCTTTTCAACCCAGGCCATTCTATGATTCTATTACATGATTCTATGAAATTTAGAGTCTTAGGTGACCTAAGATCTACTGGTAATGCCACTAAAATCTTAAAATTAGGTATGTTGGGGGTTTATCATTAAAGCCTGTCACATTGCTAGGACTTCATGCCTTCTGTCACTAAACAACAACTTAGAAGAGGGCTTTTTAAAAAAATATTATTTTACATTCTTAATCTCTATGATGTTTAAGATTAGTATTTAAGCACCTAAAGAACCAAGTGTGCCATGAAATCGTTTTGTGTTTAGCCTTAAGACTCCTTTCGCAATAAATCTGCATGGGACCACTGAACATAAACTAGACTGTTTAAAGCTCATTTGCCTCTAAAAGCAAGTGTGATTGCAATTGGGGAAGAAATACATATATCATTTCTATATAGTTTCTAGTGTGCTAAACTGTTTTGCAATACCAGATTCAAGGCAAAGCAGAATTGTCCATGGAAACCAAATAGTAGCTTTGAGACAGGGATGTTATCCAAAAGGCGACTCATGATTAAGAGCATTCTGTGATAAAGAATGAGACAGCAACAGCTCCAGTGACAGCTCTGACCTTAGCTAAGGCCTTGTAAATGTATGGATGTAATGGGAGGAGGAAGAATTTTCTTACACTGCTCTTTTCCCCATATTCAGTACATGCACAGACCTCACATCATGGCTTGACCTTCACTGGTCTGAAACACTTGAAGCACATTACTTTTGGCAGCTCTACAGTGGGGTCAGCAACCTCCAGCAAGAGCCAGTAACAAAAAGCTCAGGTGCAATAACATCTTAAATCACCACAGCTGCTTGTTTGGCGTATGTGAGTCACAAGTCCAAGTGGCTGAGTATAAAAACCTCAAATTTACATCTATGTTAGTAAACTAAATAGTGTCAGGGCCATCAAGCCATCTGAAACAATCTGGTTGCATCAGTAACATTAAACTCGCAACCTCTAGAAAAGGACAGCCACCTCTGTGTTGCCTACTGGCAATGGTCCCTGGCCTATACTAACTCACAAGCCATACCTAGGAATTGTCTGGGAGATTGTTAGTGGCTCAGGGCAAAAATCATGCCAAGGACTGTTCTAGCAATTGAATAGAGCAGATGAGTATGTTCCAGCATATGTACCCATGTCCTGACACTATTTAATTTACTAGACTGCATGTAGCCATAGCTTTACAAGCATGTCACTAATGCATTCGATGTGCCTATGCATTTTGGTCTCTGAATTTAGATATTTAAAACATATGCAGCCTGACAGTACTTCTTTACACACTCATAATCTGTGTATTGCCTTGCTGTGTCCAAGCTTTCCTCCTGAAATATATATTTTTTGATGACTGAAAACGAGTACATCTCAGCTTGGAATAAAAAAAAAACAAAAACAAAAAAAAAAAAAAACACCCACGTTTTGTCAAGCCAAACATACTCTCAGAACTGGAGCAGTCTGGAATGCACATCTGGAATGTGTGACAGTGTTAAGGGATCCTGAATACCAGAAGAGCAACAGGCTGGGTTTCTGAAGCACAGCACTTACTACCTTGGCTGTGCAGGCTTTGATTATCTCTTGTTGTCAGCTCCCAAAGGTGATCTGATGTGAAGTATCCTGGTGCTTTTAACTCCTAAAAACTTGGTAGAATTCAGTAAGATCTCTGGATCTGGTTGCACAAGTATATTTTAAAAATATGCTTCTTGTACAATATGTTCCTTGGAAACATGAGGTTTTCTCTTCAGTCACCCTTACAGTAAAATCATTCTTAGAAATTTCTGAAAATGTTCACCAGAGTAGGCTGCATGTGCACAGGCCTGCTCAGACACGTCAACGTCCTCTTTAAAGGCATGCAAGTTTGTATACACCAATCCCTCCTGCAACCACAGCTGTTGTGCCTACAAACAAGGCAACAGGTCTTCGCATCCTCTCTGCTCCCAACAGGTTACTGAGGGTCTTGAGTGCAGAAAATGTTATGGCTATCAAAATTCTTCCTTCCTCCCCTGGATTCCAGAAGTACCATGGAGGAAATACCATCAGGATCACATTTTTTTTTCAGACTCAAGGAGGTTCTTGGAGTTCCTGAAACTTGTATATGATCATAGAAAAAGGGAACTCATCCTCTCATGCAGAGGGCAGAAAATGTGAAAACCTGAGAATTCACAAAATGTAACTTTCCCCCTTTAAGTTATTGGGTTCTTTACTTCAGCCTGCTTTCCTTCCAAACACAATGTCTTTTTTTGGAACATTAATGCTCAATATGCCTTGTTATCATCTAGGTAGTTAATTCTTATTACAGATCCCTAAGTAAATCTTGATTATTTGTACACAAAAGAGATCATGTTTCATTGGAAAGTCACAAGCCATAGATTGTTTCTTACTGTCCACAAAAGCAAATTTCAGTAGGACTATTCTACCTGTTTAAAAAGCTTTCTTCTCATTTAACAATTATTTTTATTGTGGTATCAATAAATACAAACATGTTTGGAGCAATGTTGGCTTGAATGAGCAATAAAAATTTCAGAAATAACCTTTCTCCTAAACACATTCCACGAAAAAGGATCATGTTATACTCACTAGTAATTATGAGGTGACCCCATAAATTATTGTCCAGTGATTCATAGTATTCTATAGACTTTAGGTCATACACTTCATTTCGAGCTGGAAGTACTGTAAAGGATTTATTAGTCTCTAGAGGAAATAAGGAGAGAGTACCGTGTACACTCCGTATTGGTATCATGGGAGACCTGGCTGTGAGAAAGCACTTTCCAGCAAAATGCACTGAAATTTCTGCAATGAACCTGAGCTGAAGAAGCAACTAGACTGTATGTTTCCTTACTGACTTGAGAGTGGGGGGTCCTCAGCTTGTCAGCAGGAGCAATGATTAGAATTAAATCTCCATAAGTTCTTTGTTCAGTGCTAGACAGAAGAATAAGCATAATAAAACCAATGTGGTTTTGCTTCACAACATAATTTATGATGACACTATACAATAAGAATGGACATACATCATTCTTACATAATATTTTCTTCACCTCCAAACACTTTCTGCGGGAGACAAACCTTAATCTTAGAGGTGAGAAACCAGTATGAGTAGCTGAAAGAGAGCAAAGCGTCCCATAGCTGCTTAGAAGCCCCAAATGCAACTGGGAGCATGTGGACAAAGGCACAACCCACAGCCTTCTGATTTCACTTCTCTGAGACAAACTGTGTCAGAGAAATCAGTGTACAACTGTCCTGGAGGAACCAGACAAGCTCTGGACAAACAACTTACCTCTTACAAAAATAATGAAATCTGGCAGGGGGAAGAAGGAAATCCCTCACGAAACAGGGAAATGCAGGCAATAGGCACAAAGTGGAGCACAGGAGGTTCCACCTGAACAGCAGGAGCACTCTGTGACAGGTTACCATACTCAATCATTCTGTCTAAAATCAGGGATATGGGTAGAGAAGGGATGGTGACATGGCTACAACAAGTGTTTTTCTCCTCAGTGGAAAACTTGAGCAATACTACAACATCACGGGCATGTTTTATTTACTTGAGATTTGCACTGAAATTTAGAGACTAGATTCTGCAGCGCCTCTTGAAAGCCTTGTCTGAGTTGATGCACCTCAACACGGGAATTTGGTGCAGCCAGAGCTGAATGACCTGCTGCTGTTATCGTATACGTTAGTATAATCAAACTTTCTCAGACTCTACAAGATAATCGCAACCCTATGTTGCTTGTTGGGAATGGTCCTTGGGCTGTATTATCTTTAGAGCTGTGTCCAGAAATTGCATGGAGTGTGGTTGTTGTTTGAGGCAAAAAACACAACAGAGAATATTCTAAAAATGTAATATTGCACAAGTTTGAATTACAGTGCCTGAATCTCTGGTCTAGCTCTGTTTTTTGTTTTTTTTACCAGTATAGATATATCCAGGAAAACCACACAATTAGTAAATGTAACAAAATCCCACAGGCTTGCTGTATTGTGAACAGCCACAAGTCCTAGGAGTGCTGCCTTGCCAATGGCTTCCCAATAACCAAAAGCCAATTTCACCTTTTAGGAAACATTCTCAATATTGTGGTTTTCTCTTGCCTTGCCTTGCCTTGCCTTCCCTTCCCTTCCCTTTCCATTTTTTTCTTCTCTTCCCTTCTGCACTCTTCTCCTTTCCTCTTCTCTTTTCCTTTTCTCTTGCATCATCATTATTATTATTGTTCTTGTTATTACATTCAACATAAGACCTCAGGTTGTGCCAGTCCTGTGTGAATGGTTCCATCAATGGGCTGCCCAGACATGGCTGCAAGCAATTGATTGTGAATCAGATTAGTGGCTCTGACAGTATCAGTTTCTCACTGCTAGTGTCCTCCAGGCTACATCACACCTGATAAAGCCCCACCAAAATACTGATCTCCAATATACAGCAGGGAAAGGCATCCTCAGAAGCCTTACTCTGCTACCTATCCCACAGTTCACAGAGCTCAGGAGAGTAAGTTGCAACATCTTCCCTGCAACAGCATCCCAATTTCTGGGATTTATTGGGAGAAACAGAAGTTTATCTGGCATACTTCCAGAGGAGTCAGTGCCACCACCAAATTTGGGCACAATGTCCTACAGTATGGGTACTGTCATCAGTGAGTATCTTCTCACTGAGAGGTGACAAGAAATGGCCTTAAGTTGTGCCAGGATAAGTTTAGGTTGGATATCAGGAAAAACTTCTTTACAGAAAGGGTTGTTGAGCACTGGAGTAGGCTTTCCAGGGAGGTGGTTGAGTCACCGTTCCTGGATGTCTTTGAAAACCATTTGGATGTGGTGCTCAGGGACATGATTTAGCAGAGGGTTGTTAGAGTTAGGGTAGTATGGTTAGGTTGTGGTTGGACTTGATGATCTTTGAGGTCTTTTCCAACCTGAGCAGTTCTGTGATTTTATGATTCTATGGAAGAACTTTTGCAGTGCCTGGAGGAGTGCCCTTTCAGCAGCGTTTTATACCAATCTGCTTACATACTATCCATAAAATTTTGGTGTGATCATCTCCACTTCCAGTTTAGTAGGCAATGAACACAGGATTTTTGCCTGTGGTCCTGCCTACAGGACTGTAGGAGGCTGTGGGACATTTCATGGCTGTGCCTTCCCAAAAATCCTGCATTTGCCATCAGCTGCTCTCCAGAAGCAAAATGCCACACAACTGTAATATAATTGCTTATATTCCAGTATAATAGTGTAGGATACAAGATAAGGAGAAACATGATTCACCTTTCCCTCTCCAAAGGTCAGGTAGTGCAGGGCAGGTGTCAGAGCTGCCGCACAAAACAGCCCAGGGTTGCTTGGTGCACCTTGTAGTGGGTGGTCCCACTAAATATTTTTGCATGTGGCCTTCATGTTGGCCCTAAAATGGTTTCCAAAACAAGGTCAAACAATATATTGGAAACTACTGCTTCCTTCATTCAGGGATCGAACAGCATCAAAACATTAAAACTGTGGAGTAAAATGTACCATATGTTGTTGATGTAACCACATCCAGCTCTACCTTGGCAGCTTTGTAGCTGCAAAGTGCAAAAATCTTGCAAAATGCCTTGTCCGAACTGCGCCGGTCAGTCAGATGATGGCACTACAGACCCAGCTGCACCAGCTGCGTCCTGTGCTCATTAAAACACCCCTTGGGCCGTTCATTATTCTGGTTTCATTCTCAATCCCAGCTTTCCCCTGGTTACCTGGTTGGAAACTGTACCCCCTGATAACTCATCCACCCTCAGAGGCAGCCCATAGCAAAGGTTGCTAAGAGAGGGACTGCCACCTGTTAAGAATCCATGGTTCGGGGATGCAGTGAAGTGTGCTCCTTTCCCACACTAGTATTTTAAAAGGTTATAGATCATGTGTGCATAATAGGCAGAACATTAGGTCGCTTGTCTCACTTACAACAATAATCCATTTTGATATGGGTCAGGTTGACACAAAGAGTCCACCCATACCAGATCTATTGACGAAACTGATCCCTTTCCCCCAAACTAATGAAATTTTCAACTAATGGGTACTTAAGTTAATAAAGTGTGCCACACATCTGCTAGAAGCCATTTGTAAAATAAAGCGCCGGAGTTCAATTTTGAGATCATTGACATAATGTTTGAGTGGCATCCCACAGGGACCCAGCGTGGTACCAAATTAAGGAGAGTAACACAATAAACGTGTGAGAAATAACGTTGGTATATAAACAGTAAGTAGGAGCTTCTCTTTCTTTAAAGGAAGCGTAATACTACTTGGGGTTCATACCATCACTAATGAATTGAGCAGGACAAATACTGATCTCCCCTCGCAGCCAATGGGCATTTGGACAATGACTTCAATAGGGCCAGGATTTAACCTGGGGTATTATTTTGACGGAAATTGGCAACAAGCTGGTTCTTATGGCTAAAAAAGTATCTTTTCACTGAACATATGCATGTCTAAAATTCTCCTCTCCACACTATTTTGTCCCTTCTTTTGTGGAGGAAAATGGAGGGGAAAGGCTTCAACGGAGGCCAAGAGATTTATTTTTTAATTCCTGAAGTTACCTAGCTTGATGGAATTCAAGCTAAATGTCTCTTAACAGTAACAAAGCTCTCCTTTTCTAAAGCACTTGGGGATTAGACACAGGAATCATCCCACAATATCAGCTGAATTGAAACAGTCTGCTTTCCTGTGCCACATACAGCAGATCCAGGAGCAGCCTGGAGTATCAATCACTGTTTCATCATCTCCCGTAGCATTGCTTTACTTTGGAAAAGGTACATTGTAAAAATTCTAATACAGTTGACAGACCTTTTTTTTTTTTTTTTTCTCTCCAGTGAAAAGCATTTTCCATTTTAAAATGATGTTGAAGAAATAGAAATCATAGAAAAAATCTTGATATTCGTAAATGTTTTCTTTTTAAAAAAGCAAACTGAGTATCTTAGAAAATAAAATAAAAAAAACAAATGATTTTTTCAACAGCGAAAAATAATCATACTTTCAGGCTACTCCTTTTCATAGAACCATAGAATGGCCTGGGTTGAAAAGGACCACGATGATCATCCAGTTTCAACCACCCTGCTATATGTGCAGGGTCAGCCAACCACCAGACCAGGCTCAGAGTCTATATAGAGGAGAGATGTGCCAGTTTTATAAGCTGTATCTTTAAATTTCCTCCTTAACATATTCCTAAAGCAGATCTCCAGTGATCTAGGCAGATGCCAGAAGACACGGGAAGGCTGCAGTGCAGCATCAGCAGAGGTTGTGCTTTGTCTTTGCTGCAGATCAGTGTTTACTGCCCAGTTGCAGATGATGAAACCCAGTAGCAGATAAAAGCTCCAGACCTGCCTTCACTCTGCATATCTCACAGAGCAGAACCCTTCAAAATACTGGTAAACTGTCATGGCATTTACAGGAAATACCAACAATTATTTATTTTTTCTAATAAATGCTCATCATTTTTAACCTGCTTCATTCATACCCAACACAGATAAACATTGTAAAACTGCTTCTTTCCCTCTTTTCCAGCAGTTGTCCTGTTTAGCTTTAGCTTTGGAAAACAGGAAGAAAACACCCATCCAAGTTCCTGGGCTGAGCCTAAATCTGGCCTTAATCTAAATGTGGTTGGAGCCCCCTTAACCACCTCATGCTGGCACACGTCCCCTCTCATCCTTCAACACATACATATGCTGTTCCAAGAATAATGTTTCTCACAATATTTCTCAGCTTTCAACACTAATCCCAATTGTCTCTTGCAGTACATAAATGGGGGGGGGTGGGGGGGGTGGGGGTGTAGAAATAGTTGGGGATGTGCAGAGGAAGATCCCACTCAATCTTCACTGCTGTGAGGCTGCTTTTTCCAAGCTGGTTCACTCCAGGATACTTTCATACTTTCACAGCACCATTTCCCAAAGCAGATCATTTGCCTGTTCGTGATCTTATATCATGCAAATATACTGGAGCCTGCTGGTTGGTTGCAGTGGGGTTTGACCCACATCCTGCTTTTCTTCCATTAAAATTAGCTCAACTAAAGTGGGTTCAGGTGCCTTTTCTACCTGAGGTGGCTGCCCACAGTTATGGGTGAGTGGACATGAGGTGAAGTTTGGGTTCAGTCAGGACAACTTCCACCCTCACATGGGTCACGAAGCTGCCAGCATTAACACACACTTGCACTGGCCCTACAGACACATGGACTTTCACAGAATCATAGAATGGCGTGGGTTGGAAGGGACTCCAAAGATCATCAAGTTTCAATCCCCCTGCCACAGGTGGGGCCACCAACCTCCAGATCTGGTACTACACCAGGTTGCCAGCCCTTTATTTGGGTTCCCACCTGCCTATGTGCCTCTGAACTCCTCTGGGGTTCTAGAGATAGACCTTCCATGGGCTTCTGGCTCCTAGAATAGGCTGAAAGATGTTGGAGAAGGGTGTTGTTCAGGCTTCCCTCCCACAGTCACCTCGTGACTCTCTGAGAGTATGCAGATAAGCTTTAATTGAATAAACTACCAAGAACAATGTGCAAACTTAATGGGTTCAAGTGTACTATTCTAAATGACAACCAATAATGAAGTATAGAATGTTTAGTATAGGAGGTTTGGGAATCTCAGCAGCTCAGTGTTTTTTTCAATTATAACTCTCGGATTAAAAAAAGTATGCTATCATCTCTGCAAACCCTGCCACAAGTACCCTGCTGCAGAATGCCTCAGCTGTACAGTTTGAATTTCACAGCAATCTGAGTACCACAAATTTTTGTAGAAGAAACAGAACGACAGAGATGTGCCAACTTCACCTACAGAGCTGGCCGATAGGGCTAGGAATGCATTCTCTTTTTCCCAGGTCCCAGGAACCAACATATATCTTATATTTCATATTTGACCTCTTCTGAAATTTTCTCTGTTTGTTTTTAGCCAGCAAGACTCTCCTGCTTTTCAATCTGATTAAACTAAGCCATTTTGATGCCAGGTGAAAGCTGATGTACTTCTCCTGGATTGTAGGCTTAGTTATTGGTTTGTTTGTTTTCTCTGCAGATGGATTGTCTGTCATTTTTTCATAAGCACATTGGCAATTCTCCCCTGCTTGGACTCACCATTAAAGTGAAAAGAGAGGGAGAAAAAAAAAGAGAGAGAATGAAAGAAAAAGAAAAAAAAAAAAAAAAGAATCCAACTTGATTTGTGACTTGTTCACAGGACTTAAATGTTGGGTTAGATTCAATGCATCACTTTTTTTTTTTTTTTCTTTTTTTTGGTTGAGATACTAAGTGATTTCATTACATGAAAAGAGAAGAAGGAAGAAATTAAAAAATCACGTAAATTGAAGAAATCTCTCTCTCCTTCCAAGCCAGCTACTTACTCACCCCCCCATTTGGTGAGATGTAAGAGGAGACTGGTCTCGATTTCAGCTGTGCTAACAGGCAGAGAGGAGAGCAGCAGGCACGCAGGGTCGAGGAAAGGACAAGGGTGGGAGAGGGAATGGGGAACGTTCAAGAGTGGTGCGTTTTGGACAGTACTTGTGAGGTGAGAAAAAACAGCCCCGGTTGCTGGTTATAATTTTGGGGTCGGTTTGAGGGGGAGTCTGTGCAGGTTAGCTTTGCTCCAGCATCTTTCTGGAGTGGCAAGTCCAATTGTAACCCAAACACACGAATGTATATCCCCACCTTGTTGGGATGTATGCCAGAACAGCACTGTCCACACCTCTCAATATTTTAAATCATTTCTTGTCCTAGAATCAGTAATTTACCCAACTATGCTTCTTCTTGTGTATTTCTGGACACCTCTGAAATGTTCAAGTCAATCAAAACTCTTCACTGGCAAAAGAGAGAAAAGGGTAATGACTATCACAGCAGATGCTTTTACATTCCCTTGGAGCTGGAGCCAACGGAGAGCTAAACAGCTCAGCCAGGCACTTGAGAGCCACATTCCCATGGAGGTAAATCTGTATCTCTATACAGCATAGCAGTCCAGACCACATCTGGCATGCGCTGGCAGCCACTGCAGATGAAATAGAGCTGAGCATCTTTCTGATCCACTGAGCACTTCCAGAAGCGTAAAACCATTAATACCAGTGGAATCAGCCTTAGCTGAAGTGCAGCTTTAAGGACAAAATACTTCTTTCTCTCATTTATTCCCATTTCATATTCATAAGTCCTTTTTTGTTTTCTTGTATTGCAAATGAGAGGAGAAGCAGCCCTAGAAGATACAGACTCCTGGTGGCTGTGGAAGCTGCTGTAACTAAGGACACAGTGGGACTGGCCTTTAGCTGTTTGGACTGTTCTAGGGGACCCGAGTCAAAGGAAAGTCATAAACGGTCCTAGGCCATAGAGTCACCATGTTAGTTTAGCAAAATCTTCTCGAGATTGCCAAGGATAGCTGACTGGGGAAACAAAAGAGAGAGAGACAGAGACAGAGACAGACCTTCTATGTTTCATATGTTTTCCTTCTGAAACATTACTCCTTTCCAATTTCTTGATTTCTCCCCATGTTTCTAATTCAAAAAGCATTATGGGAGTAGCCACCAACATTTTTCATTCATCAAATACAGGGATTTTGACACGTGATCGATTTTAACATTAATTTCCTTATGCTTTCTATAAAAATGCATTTAAGCAATATCAGGGAGATCACAAACTATTTCCTGGTCAAAACACATCCAGAAGTCTACTTGCCCATGCTATCTTTTGGAACAAAGAAATTGCCATCGTATCTATTAGCAACTCTTCATTTTCAGGGAAACACCTGCAGAAACTGCCCGGGGAAATCTGGCAGAACTCCATTCCAGCCTCATCGTGTCTCAGTGTTACCATTACAGCCTGAGGTTAAATTCTGCTGGCAACACACATTTATGTTCTGGAAGCAATTTTTGTTAACACCTATGGTAGCTCTTAGCATCAGGTTACTTAACATGACAATTAATATGAATCACAGCAGTGGTGTTCTCTTTTATGCCAAATTCCTACCAAGAAACCAGAAAGTGAATTAGCTATATCAAATAAAGGAAAGTAACACCACCCCAAGCATCACTTAGGAATGAAGAAAAAAATGCCAGACTCCGTGAACTCTACAGTAAATTTTTGTGCTCTTGATTTTCTGTGAGTAATACTTAGTCATTAAATTTGTTATGTACATATGTTAGTGTAGCTTTCAAGCTAAAAATTCCACAGTCCTTTGTTTCTCCAAGATGGGCTTTTGCACATCTGCAACCTTGAATCGATACCTACACCGTCACACAGTTCATCTGCATAAAGATTCCTTTTTTTGTGTTTTCCCAAACCAAGAGTATTTGCTATGATCTTAGCAGAAGGACCTCAAGTGCTTCCTAGCAGCCAGGATGCTTTCAAGTTCTACTCTCACCTCTCCAGACAAATGAAAAACAGACACCACACACCAGAAAAAGGGAACGAGAAATTTTTCACTTGCTTTTCAAAATTTGTCCCCTGCTCATCAAATAGAATGAGTGTCAGTGTGCTATCTGTGCAATGTCAGTATGTGTCTTCTGCAGACCTCTCCAGCAGTGTTTGCTATTGCAGTGTAAACACAAGGTGAAACCTGTCTGCAGATCCACCCCGTGTACCTCACATGCCACCTTTGAGTGAAAAGCTGCCTGGAATGACCACACCTCAAAGTATTTGGCCACGAGGCACTGCTGCACAGCCTATTGCCTTGTTAGGACAAAGTTTCCACCTTCAGTTATCACTATCAGCTTCTTCGTGCAGCAGCAGGTGTGAGCAAATTGGAACTGGGAAAGAAGACGTAGAAGTGGTAAGATCATACTGGGCTCTGCACAGAGCTGGGCAGATCACTTCCTTATCAGTCCAGAATCTAAATGATTTGAAGTTTAAATTTAATCACTGATGATCAGTTCATTATCAGACACTGATTGCCAAGATGTCAGTGCAGCCACTCAATATAATGGAACAAAGTTTCCTAAAGGCAGGGTGTGAAAATTAAGAGCAGTTTGTAATCCATGCACATTCGGTGCAGACAGAAAAAGTGCATGTTAGTGCCTGTGCTAAACAACACATTGTGTGACAGTTCTCAAACACAGCAAGGGACCTAACTGTCTTCATACATTTTGATCTAGGCATCATCATAGGAGGAGAAAATCTGCACTCCAAAGAGAGCAAATTAATTCATAAATTCCCTAATTAAATGTGTATTATTTCTGATGAGAAACCCCAGACTTCTCAGAGCGGAGGGACAGACTTTGTTCTGCCAGAGGGGAACTGAATCAGATTGTGTGAGCAGCATAAGCAAACTCCATCTGTAATTGTCATCTCCCTGGTGGGCCACACCATCAAGTATCTCCAAGGTCTGTCATGGTCTCTTTGCTCTGTGACCAATGAGGATATTCATCAAAATCTGCAGCTCTCACACATGGGTGGCTCCACCTGGGAGTGAAAGGCTACAACTGTATTGGAAAACAGCCGCTTATAATTCCAGAAAAGGAAGGGATTTTGTAATAAACGGGGAATATCAGAGACAAATGAGAAATAAAAAAGTAAAGAGCCCCCTCCAGTGTCACCACACACGTGATTAATGAGACTTAAGGAATTCACCAATAGACTCTCCAAGCAACTGAGTTTTGTTTCAATGGTATGCAGTCAGGTTGTATTTGTATTCAGAAATCCCAGCTGTACTCGGATACCCGGGACAATTCCATATATGTGAAAAGGATTACATGCAAGTCTCCTAAGGAAAAAGGAGGAATCGCCGCTCAAACACAGAATATTTTTAAGGCCAGGATATTGTTACAGACTATTTTGCTATTTACCAGTTTTTCCCCTTCTTTGTTTTAAGTGGAAAATTAGAAAGAATTGATGTTATCAAAAAGTCACAGTTTTAGAGCAGTCTTCAGAAACCCTCATTTTGTATGGTACAAAATGAATATGTGTATCTTTCAAGAATAAAATACAAATGCAACATGGCAGAAAACGAAGAGATTGAGACTTAGTCTGCCTGACGTTTGTCCTTTTATCTAGTTTGCATGCATAACTTCTCCTTGAACCTGATCTCACTGTTAATAGAAAGAAGACATGGTTCCCCAGGTACTTTATTTTTCAGACTCTTGGCTTCGGATCTGAAAAGTCCCCTGTGCATCTTGCACAGTGGTCATCTTTCCATGTGTTGGGGGCCACACACTGGGTCTTTGAGATTGTGGCAGTAAGACTGAAGACTAATCGACTTCACATCTGTAGAAAACTTAAGGAAAGAAACCTGAATAAATATTTCAAGGGGTGGATAAAGTAGCATTTATACAATTCTGGTCCATTTCTAATACCCACCGAGAACCCCAGCTGTTTCAGTGTGAAGCCAGAAGTAAACCAAAGCTGAGCTCCTTTCCCATTCATATTCTTTCTGTCTCTATTTAAGAACAACGCTTTAAAACATTTAAACCATGTGGTCTCTTTATAGAAGAGTTTACATTTTTCTGCAGTCAAAAATATATTGATAGCTGCTTATTAGCTGATAATACGATAAGATGATAATGTCTTAATAGCTGGATAAGAATTAAAATATTAGCCTAAAAAAGCAGGAATCCACAACTCAGGACAATCCAGAAAGGGCTACAGTGGTTGCATGGTGTTTGGTTGGAACGTCCTACGAGGAAAGATCATGTTTAGTCTGGCAAGGATTCACTTGAAAAGTGGTTTAATGATAGTATACAAAACACAGACAACTCAAATCTGGACAAAAGACAGAGGTATTAGCGAACCTAATTTCTTCAAATACTGTAAGATGATTAAAGTAAAAAAAAACCAACCAGATCTTATTCTAACAGACAACTGCTGGTCTTGTGTAGCCCTTTAGCCTTTTAAAAATAACCAGGAGAATTGCAGAACAATTAGTAGAACAAATATTTATTCTTATGAAAAGCATATTGAATAGATTTGGAACACAGGATGCAAGTAATTATTAGAATCAAAATAGGCTAATGTTCTCCCTATGTTATTTGTAAAGCAATTTGAGTTTCATTATTAGAATGTGTATTTAACATATCATTTTGAATCTCATTACATGCTATTTGGACTAAATTTAATAGGATTATTATTTTTGGCATTCACGGTTATGCAATATCCATAAACAATGTTTCCATCTCTTTAATATAAGAAACAGACGTTTGGAGTCAAGGAATGAGCAGACGTTTCTGCATTTTTGGTGTCAAAAAATGAGCAGACTTTTCTGTGTTTTTAGCAGCACTCTTATAGGATGGTTTTCATTCACACATTTTTACGAGTATTGGTGAGCATGTTACTTTTGAAGTATTATCTGTCCATGAGGGTTGCCCTGAAAGTAATGCCTCCTATTTTATTATGTCAGCCCATAATGTCAGATGCAGATGTTGGTGACACAGCAGCAGAGGTTGAACCTTCCCACCAATATCCCATTACATGTAGTTGCCATGTGACAGATGGCAGCTGAGGGGCAGTCTGACAGAATGGCATCTGACATGGAAGTGTGGATGAAGCAAAGGTGTGTCACTGAATTCCCCCATGAGAATAAAATAGCACCCATTGACATTTATCAACACAACAACATCATGTTGAGCATTTCTGGAGGCCAAGGAGTGGTTGTGAGCACAGTGAATCGGTGGGTGGTGCATTTCAGCAGTGGCGACAGTGACAGTGGGTCACCTCTGATGGTGCACGTTTTTCTGAGAGCAGAGTGCAGGCTCTTGTTCATCGCTGGCTAATGGTGATGACTGTGCTGAAAAACAGTGTTGTGAAGCTGAGAATCTGCTCTCTCAAATAGCGTCATTGTGGTCTTTGTATGTATTGTAGTTTCCATGGAAATAAATAAAAGGCACTACTTTTGGAGCGACCAATGTATTTGAATATCTGCTCTGTCTTCTATGCAATAGAATAACCATGTTTTGATTAAAACCTCTACTATGTTATTCACTGTCCTTTGTTCCTGTTCAGCTTGTATTGTTTTCTAGCACATTTATGAAGAATGACTTAAAGCTTATGAGTTGCTAGGATAAAAGAAAAAGAAAAAGAAAAAGAAAAGGAAAAGGAAAAGGAAAAGGAAAAGGAAAAGGAAAAGGAAAAGGAAAAGGAAAAGGAAAAGGAAAAGGAAAGGAAACAGCATAAGTCTTGAGTAAAATGAGTAAAATTGTCTCCTTCCCACATGTTTTCTAATACACAATGCAAAACTCCAATCACTCAGTGGACTACACTGTAGCATCTACACAATGAGGCATTGTCAACAGTAATATTTGAGAACAGCCTATCCAGGCCGCAGTAAGACCAAGGTGAAAGCTTCCCTGCCATTCAGACACATCCCACCATGCTTGCAGCTTCACAGCTTAGTGTGCTTTCTATTTATCTGCTGAGGAACACATCCATCTCTTCTGCCAGGCTATGGACCAGGAAAGGAGTAAGCAGTGAGAAAGCATGAGGAAGAAGGAGCTTCAGGTCTGAAGCCACATATGAGCTCAAACACAGGAGGAAAGATGGAGCAAAATGAACTCATACATGAAAATAAGACATGACTTCCACTTTCGGCTGAATGTCCATCACATACTGATGCTACAGGATGAACATATATGAACATACATGTAGACATAATTTTAAAAGCTTCCTTTCTTCATAGCCCACCGATCTCTGACTGCTCTCCATCCGCCGCCATCCCACAGCAACTCTTTTGGGGAATGCTGAAAAATCACTTCTGTGACTTGCTTCTACATCATGTCAAGTATCTTACTTGGCCAGCTGGGAGTATGCCATATTCCACTGGAAATGCCAAAGAACATAGGACTTGGACAGAATAAACCTTTTATAATACACCGCCAAGAAATGTTTGGAGGTTCAATCCCTGTGAAATCAAACATGAATGCCCAAATCATTTGTGCTGAAGAGACAGACTGAACCTCTGACAAGGTATCAGACCATATCCATAGTATATTCAATGTGATGAGTACCCACAGACATCTGTCAATGGATTTTGTGTGGAAGGAGGAAAGAAAAAAACCTGAATATGCATGAAATTATGGTGGTTTTAACCATTAATGTGGTGTCCGAAAAGCATTCAGAAAAGGAACTGAAAACACCTCAGTAAACGGTGCTTCCTGACGTGATGTATATCAACCCCATCCAAGTGATTCGCTTCTGAATTTTTTCCTTTAATCTTGCCTTGACTCTGAGTCTCTGCACTAAGCTACAAGTTCTTTGGCACAGGGACTGTGCCAATGTTTACAGAACACCTTCTGCAAGAGGGTCGCAGTTAGGAGTTGGCAGCATGTGAGAAATAATGAAGAAAAGAAATGGGCTCTTGAAATGACATTGTTCAACCTTCAGTATCCCACAAAGATACAACTGAAAGTAAATAAATAGTAGGCTTAGTCCCACAGGTCTGAAAGAACTCCTGAAAGAATTTCCAGCCTCTTCACAACAACAAAGGAAGCTGCCAGTCTGGCATGTAAGGATAGATTGGTGCCTGGTGGAAGTAAATTCCTTGTCAGAGGCAAATATTTCAATTACAAAGCAGGAAATCCTATAGCAAAGGAGTTTCTGCCACAGATTATAAGGGCTTGACTCTACCTCTTGTACAACTCTGCCTTCTCTGAGCAAGAAAATGGTGATGCTGTTCATTTATTGCTTTTCATTCTTAAACATGTCCCATGATACAAGATCATACCCAAGTATCAATAAAATGCAGGTCATAGTGAAGCTGCATGCAAGGAAACAGGAAACAGAATTCAGATGCCATCTCATCTGAAACCACAGCAGCTAGATGGCAATTATGCTACCAGAAGCTGCCCCAGGATGTGAAGTTCAGCAACGTATAGTTTTCCACATCTATTAATACATCCTTCAAGATCAAAGCTTTCCAACAAATGTTGTTCTCATCAGAAAATTTTAGTTGTTTTATGTGTGATTTTAACTTTTTGTATTTCAGTACAATGAAAAATGGGAGTATTAATACTTACCACACAATCATGTTGTGCATAGGGCATGGCTTGTATCTTACATAGAATCATAGAATCATAGAATCACAAGGTTGGAAAGGACCTACAAGATCATCTAGTCCAACCATCCTCCCATTACCATTGCTACAGCAAACCACTAAACCATATCTCGTAGCTCCTCATCCAGACGCCTCTTGAGCACTGCCAGGGACAGCGACTCCACCACCACCCTGGGCAGCCATTCCAGTGCCTGACCACTCTCTGAGAGAAAAAGTTCTTTATTATGTCTAATCTAAACCTCTTCTGGTACAACTCGCGACCATTTCCTCAGGTTCTGTTTGCTGCTTGGGAAAAGAGGCCAAGTCTCTCCTCATCACAACCTCCCTTCAGGAAGTTGTAGAGTGTACATCTGAGCCATCCCTTTGTGAACTGAATGCTAGCTCATTTAACTAACAGTCTTCCTACTGAATTCTCATGTGAGTTTGGGAAGCAGCTCAATACTGTTTGAAAGAGTCCTTTCCCAACACTGTTTTGGTATAGATTTGGTTAACTAATTAAACATGACAGAAAAGGAAGAAAAAAAATTAAATCCTATAGATTCATGATTTGTGGATGAAAGGAGAATATTCTGATGATCTACTCTCACCACTTGATGAGTTGAAATATAGAGCATTATAGGGAAAAGAGTAAAGACATAAGAAATGGATTGAAAACAACACTTTGCAAATAGCTTACTACTCTCTTTCCATTTAGCACCAAAATGGGATTTCAGTCAAAAAAAGGTAACTGATTATTTGGGAAAAGTTGTAATCAAGCTTGGAATTAAATGCACCTTTTTTTTTTTCTCTGAATGAGAATAGGATAGTACTTATAATAGATGTTTAAATATGAAGTGCAGTATAAACAGTTTTATACTGCTGTGACTAAATCAAAATAAAATGATGACAAGCGAAACTGATGCAGTCCCATACTGTGACGGGTGATCTCTTAAGGTATGTGTAAAGCAATTTATATTGCACAACACTTTAATCTGAAGCTTTATGCCTCTGTTCATTCATCCAGCAGATGCCAAAAACATAGAATCATAGAATCATTAAGGTTGGAAAAGACCTCTAAGATCATCTAGTTCAACTGCCAATCCATCCCCTCCATATCCCTCAGTGCCACATCTCCACAGTTCTTGAACACTGCTAGGGACAGTGACTCCCCCATCTCCCTGGGCAGCCTGTGTCACTGCATCACTGCTCTTTTGAAGAAGAAATTTTTCTTAATGACCAACCTGAACAACTTAAGGCAATTCCTCTCATCTTAGAAACCAGCATAGATTTGTGTGCACTCCAAATACCACTGTGCTCTGGTACTGCTGATCCTACTACAAGGTGCAGTATGCTGGTCAGTGAGGGTGGAAAGAGGCTACCGGAATGGCAATGGGTCTGCCAACTCTATCCTGTCCTCACCTGATTCTCACTACTTCTCATTGGAAGTGCAAATGGCCTAGTAGAAAAGAGGCACTGGATTTATTCTGTATCTCTACAAAGTAAGATTTTTTAGCTGTACAGCACTATTCACAATCAATCTCTTCTTTCAGATTTCAAGATGCTACTGTGAGAGAAAGCAGAGAAATGGAAATTTAGGGGAAGATGAGTGAAAATATGAATAGTGGATACAAAGAAAGCCTAAGTGTTGATCAGAAACTTATAAAGTTAAGAAGGCAAAACCACCATCAAAATAGATTTTGAAACAACATTTTATCATGTAAAATCCATAAACTTTAGTAACCTTTTCAGATCAAACCTGTTTTGTAAAAGAAACTTTTTAGAGTTAACAGAGCTTCTATGACAAGGAATGTGACTCTGCATGACAAAAAAACAGTGTGACATTTACAGAGAACTCTGGATGTAAGACAGCCTGGCCAGGTCCTCCCATCATTACTGCTTCAGACACAAGACGCATGGGGAGAGTTAAGGGTCTTTAAGTCACTGGACAACAGAGGGTGGGTTCCCAGGGGTGATTTGCAACAGTAACACTGAACAATCCCCATCAGTAGTTCACACAAACAAGTCCCTCAGGTCTACTCAAGAGACAGGTGATGCTGTCCGGAAGGTAAGTGCACCCTGAGCAACTCAACTCAGGCTAACCCCTCTGTGAAAAAACAGCTAATATGCCAGAAATCCAGGGGCTTGAGTTTTATGTATGTTGGTAATGTAAGAGAAAGTAAAAAGCACAAGGCTGCCAAAAGGCATAAAGCAGAAATCACAGTCTGCTGAGCAGTTGGGGCTATTTTCACACTTCACCTTTCCACAGGCAAACTGTTCCTTGCAGTGTTTCACCGCGCTGTGGAGCTGCTGAACTCAGAGGGCACTGAAGTCAACGCCACAGCTGGGCACCAAATTCATACCACTGTCTGGATCAGAAGCTATTACAGCTAGAAACAAAAGCATATCCCTCCCAAACTAACTTTTCCAGCTTTTACAACATCCATCTTGCCTCCTCCCACAGGTTTATTTTCTAATGACTATTCATAGCCATATGCTAAGCAAATATATTTGCTCATCCCACTCCTCATTTGAAATTCAAACACAAAGACTGTGATCCCAATAGACTTCATAAATAATGTGGGAGGTCAAAGAGTGAGTCCATCTGAAGACATGCCCCGCTCTCCCCATGGAGGAGCCTACCCCTTGCTGCTTGGAGACATTTAGAGAAACCTGCTTATCCCACCCTGGGGTCTGCAGAGGGGTGCCCTATTCATAACACAGACTCAGCTTTTACAAGAATTGGCAAGACACTAGAGAGCGAGACGGCCTTTAAAGTGGACACACTCTGTGTTGGCAGTTTACGTTGCCATTCAGTGAGAAAGAAACACAAGTCAGTCGTTTTCAAATGAAGCCACCAAATGGCAGAGCTCGTGTTTTATGAGCTTCCACAGACAGTGGCGAGTCCCCAAATGACTCATTTCTTGGTAGGGGCTTTGTGAAAGGCACTCTGTGAGTGTTGGATTTCCTTTCAGCTAGGGCACTACATGCTGGCTTTGTTTAATGGCTGACAAATAGTAGAGTGTAACTAAAAAGTTCTGCTTGCCATGGCTAAGACCTTAGAAATTATGGCACCCGATGGGGCATTGTTTGCAGGAGGATACTTCAGGCTGTGTGTCAAGTTGCTATTTTTAAACAAGCTTTTTGTTTTGTAGTCCTTTTTTGAGTGTCTGTTTTTGCGTGTTAGACAAGGATAACAATAGATCCATTAGAAGCTATAAGTGGAGAACCACTCCAAGTACTATTTTGAAGATAAAATTAAATCTTCTGAAAAGCCAGACTTATTTACATTAAATATTTATTTTGGTAGAATTTTTGCTCATGTTTTTGAAAAGAAAAAAATATATATTTTAGTCCTTCATAAAGGTTTGTAGTTTTGATTCTCAAAGGAGGCAGATCCAGTTTGGGTAAGCTGGGTATAACCTGGTTAAAGAGCTGGACTAGAATCTGACATCAAGTATCCTGAATGCCCCTTTCACAACCTGATTTACAAATCAATAAAACACAATAAAACTGATGAAGTGGCTTCAAATTTTTTGATTTAAAGGTAGGCAAGAAGAAATCAGGAAAAAGTCTGTTGAGTTACAAAATTTCTCTCCCCTCCTATTTTCTCTCACTGAACCTCAGATTCAGATCAACTCATTTCAGACACTTAACTCCAGCAACCAAGAATAGGAGCCCGCACATCTTTATGCTTCTCCTGCAGCCAGTGGATGGAGTGGGACTTCCAGAGCACGATGCAGCCCATCTGCATCACAGCTTGGAAGTGACTTTTTTCATCAAACACTGGAAGTCAAGAGGCTTTCAGTTGTAAAAATAGTCCAAATATGGAGGATGGATCTAGGCTGCAGAATTCAGAGAAGCATTTGAAATGCCAACCTCATTTCAAAATTTCTAATTTAGATAGTAAAGGGGTGAGTACTTGAAATCAGAATACTTACAAATTGGTCTGAACAGTCTCAAAAGCTGCTATCTTTTAACTTCATGCAGATATTACTAGCAGAAAACACAGCTGAGACCTCAAGCATACAGTCATTAGCTTACCAAGGTGTCAAACGTTCCTGTGCAACAGAGCAGTAACTGCCTGTGTGTGAGCATTTAGACCATGGCAAACACACAGCTATGAAATTTCACTTGTCCCACACATATTTGCCCCACGATACAAGTACATTTCTAGCTATTTGCCATAGATAAGTTGATACAGGGTAACATTTTAGGCCACAATAAATTGTTCTTGATCCCATGGCTCTCCTGCAATCCTGTGTGTCCAGAACCTCACACATGCATATGAGTACATTATCTTTTTCCTTTACTCTGGATTCATATTTGTGGGTGTTTTTAAAACTTTCAGCACTGAAAAGCCAGGTCAGGCACAGGTTATTGAACATGCAAAGTCCTTCAGCTTATAAAAATGAATATTTGTCCGTAGACCAGAAGTGTTCTGAGAAGAACAATGTGGGTATAAAACTGGTGAATGATGCCCAGATGTCATTCTTTCTTTCTCAGGTAAAAGCACTTCATGTGCTGACGCACTTCGTCATGTCATGATCAATATCAGTTGTGTTATCCCACAGTGCAAGTGCCAGAAAAAGAGATGGAGGACAAGCTAGGAGACCCAGTGCCGACTGGGAAGCAAATACTAGGGTTAGAAGCAATGAAGACCATCCTCAGATTCCTCAGCTTTCACTCCAAAAGGAGAGGGTAAAATAGAATCCGTCCTAATATCAGAGAATTACAGAGAATTACAGAGCCTTTGTTATGTAAAGAGACCTATAATTCACAAATTTTGAGTTAATGGGGGAAAAAAAAAAAAAATGGTGACAAAGAGAGATATAGGCTTGCGCTGTGGAAAAGTCTCAACATGAGCCGGTTCTTTGTCAGAAAGCACTGCCTCTTATTTTATTATGTTGGCCTATGACATCAGAGGCAGATGTTGGTGGTATGGCAGTAGAGGTTGAACCTTCCCACCAATACTCCATTACATGTTGTTGCCGTGGGACAGATGGTAGCAGAGGGACACTCTGACAAAGTGGCATGGAAGTGAGTTTGAAGCGAAGGGGTGGAGCCTAAATTCCTCCATGAAGAAAAATGGTATCTACTAGCATTCCTTGATACTTTCTGAACATTTCTGGAGATCAAACAGTGGATGTGAGCACAGTGAGGCACTGGGTGCTGCATTTCATCAGTGGTGACAGTGGGTCACCTCCACTGGAACACATTTTCACAAGCAGGGCAGGCAGGCACTTGTTCATCACTGGCAAAAAATGTACAGCCAGTGGTGGTGACTACATGTTGAAAAACAGTGTTTTGTTTTGTGGCTGAGAATTTGTTCTATAAAATAATGATATTGTGGTCTTTGTATGTGCTGTAGTTTCTGTGGAAATAATTAGGAGGCATTACTTTTGGAGCAACCTATATATAAAAAAGAACCTGGTTTCTCATTATGCAGTTGTTTTAGAGGCCTGAACATTCATCAACTATTTTATGAAGGCAAGGACTGAAGTCCTATATGTGTACCAGTTTCTGTTGAATTTGTAGAGTTGTACAAGACTTTTACCTCTAACAACTACTAATCATCACTTTAGGATCCCTTTATCATTCCTGAAGTAAGTCAGTTTCTTCCAGAAAGTGAAGTCAAAGCAATTTAGGTCAAACTTCTGGTCCAAACCACCTTCAGAAGAAAACCAGAGACCACTATCTCATGACCGTGAAGCGTAGCTCACCAACTCGTTAGCTACTTAAGCATCACTGCCTACTTGTTAATATAATAGCACTCTTCCATCAATCCACTGACAGTAATGAGGTTACACAGCCAACAGATATGAAAATTATGACATTCTCTCTCGTTTACACAGTTTTTACTTTTCTTTCAGTCTCACACTACAGCTATTTTCAACCCTTAGCTGCCACACAAATAGAACTCAAACCAACTCTAAGATATATGACGAATCAAACATTTCAAATAAACTGCAGTTAGATTCTCAGGTGACAACTATGTACATATGGATGTATATAAACCCTTCATATAATAAAAGAAAGTGATGGGAACTTTATTTTTATTCCCTCAGACTAAGTAGTAATGATGATGAAAGCTCATGTTGAGTGTACATTCAGTTTCTAATCATTCATCTGCATTCATGGATGGTAACTGTCGTATTCTCCTGGAGTCTGATGGAATATCCGATTGACATTTATGAGGCAACTTTTCCTTAGTTAAAAGCTCTCTTCCACACAGGGTTGACCATGCCAAAATACACACCTGATTTACGCGGTGGATTTGTTGGAGCACTATTGCCACTACACATAGTCATAAATGATGCAAGAAACCCATTAATATCTCTAAGCCAGCATTCAAAGCTGTTTATTTAGATGTAGCCAAAGCCATGAGCTGTCTGGATAGATCCCAGGCTGGACAATGAGTTCAGCCAGAGCTCTGCCAAAGACAAACTGCTTCTTTGCTTCCAGGTGTTTGTCTACCACAGAAATTACTTAACACCTAAGCTGTCATTCAGTGACGTTATGAAAAAGTCCCAGTTTCTTAAGCCCTTGTCTGCTGATGCGGATGGCACCGGTTTAGTCCATCAAAGCAGTGGAGTGAGATTTTCCACTGTGCTCATTTAACTGGGCTGGTGTGTAATTACATTCAGAGGAAAATAAATCTTTCTAGAATAATCATTTAACTCAACAAGCTTTAATCCAGCAGAGCATGCTGGCATCACCTACTTATATAATAAATACACATCTAATAAATAAATGTCTAAAAAAGGCTTCATGGCAATAGAATCACATTAACAGGGGTCAGGGTTTTACATCAGTGCCTATTAGAGCCCTCTCCAAAGCAGTAGGCTGCTTTTCAGGTCTGCTGAGGAGGTTTTGCTTTCTTGTACAAGCGAATGTGGTTCACCTCAAGGGAAAAGAAAACAGATCATTTGATCGTTCACAGTAGGCCTGCACACCACACTGCTAATCATGAAGGGCTCGTGGAAATGCACCAGGTGGAAGGCACCACATCTAATCCAGCAGACCTTTCCCTGCAGCAGGCTCAGGGGACCGAGTCCTTCAGAGAATAATAAAACAGTGAGGGAAAACGCAACAACAAAACGCAGAAAGATTAATTAAATAAAGGGCAGCCTTCCAGAAGACCTGTAACAACTCTGTGAAATGTGTTTTCAACACCACAATACTCATTCTCTGTTTTGTTTCACAGCAAAACCATTACATATAAGTGTTGCCTTTGAAACTCCAGAGAAAGACACTGATGAATGTTACACAGCAGACCAGAGGCTGCCAAAAATAACAGATTTCTGTTTAGAGACCCTAAGAGTGAAATCCCTGTGAAGTAGCAGAGCTTGAATAGTAATTAGACACAACCATAACAAAACAGTTAACTACTCACCACTCAAATCTCTATGACTCCTCTGTTGTTACAACTGACAGTGGTCTTGAAGGTTGCTGAGAAGGGGCTGCCCATGAAAGAAATGCTCAGCACAAAACCAGCCAAATTAATAAGATTCTAAAAGGCCACTTGGTTATGATATTAAAAAAGTGATAATATTAATAAGCAATAAGTAGCCAGTTCCTGCTCCTTCAAGATTTGAAGCAAAACTAATCTAAATACAATCACACTCATTTTGATGGATGGAGACAAGATTGTGGATAATCAAGATCTTTGCTCAGGGGAGACCTTATTCTCTAAAACTCCCTGAAAGGAGGTTGTGGCGAAGTGGGGGTCATCCTAGTCTCTCAGGTAAAAACAACAGAATGAGAGGGAATGGCCTCAAGTAGCACCAGGGGAGGTTCAAGTTGGATATTATAAAGAATTTCTTCTCAGACAGAGTGATGAGGCATTGCCACAGGCTGCCCAGGGAGGTGGTCGAGTCACCATCCCTGGAGGTGTTCATGAAGAGGGTAGATGTGGAATTGAGGGACGTGGTGTAGTGGGCGATACTGGTGGTAGGTGGATGGTTGGCCTAGATGATTTAGAGGTCTTTTCCAACCTCAATGATTCTATGATTCTAACTGCAGCCCAGCAGACGATGTTTTGTCATCAAGCATTACCTGAAATGCCAGATGTTTATTTCCATATTCTTCAGAGCTGGACAAAGGGAAATCTCACATCAATATTTTATATCTTGTTTAAGAAATTTTTTCCCCAAGAAAAAGGAACCAAGATCACATATCAAATGAACTCACACTTCATTTGCTATGCTCTCTGCATCTGCTGGGTGCACAATGGCAGAAAGGGTCAACTCTTGATTTGCAGCAGTGATCGCAGAGTGGCGAGGATCAGTAGTTCTTGTAATCAAGCACCTGAGAGAAATCTCATAAACCTCATCCACCTCATAACATCCAAAAATTACTTTTTTTGTTCTTCAGGGAAGAAGACAAACCAACTGGAATAATACAGAAACATTTTCATGGTATCAACACCATCAATCACTATGCAGTGAGGGATTTTTACTGTTGTTATTTCTCTGTTTCTGTATTGATTTACTGATTCTTTAATTCCTTTATAATGTTGTATGTAAAGCAATGTGCACCTGTCATTCACTTCCCAAGTAACTGATTGGTCAAAAATAATATGAAAACAAGAATTCAATAAATTTGAGGTTGGAATCCTATAAAAAAATGTGAATTTTGTAAAAGTAGTCCATATTAAATATAGTAATAGGGATCAGATGTTTCAACATAAGCAACCGCTGTTTTTTTCTAACCTTCTGTGAAGCAGAACCTCACAAGAGAACACCTTTATATTCTGCTGAAATGAAATGTGAGATTTCCTAATACTTACAGAGACTCTTTACCTACAACTTCTAAAGGAGACACCTGAAGAATTGTTAAAATGACCAAATCTAGTTAAGTTGTCATAGGATTTTGGTAGAGAAGAAAATCTAGCAGTGGAGTAGTATTTTATTGAATTTAGTCTACTTTTATTGTACATATTACAGCCAATTGCCATTTTGACTATCCTGACCACCCTTTAGACTATTCAGTTTTTCTGTAATTTCAACACATCAAGAGAGCACACTTGGAAAAATGCCTTTCCCACCAAAACTACCCACAAATTGCAGAATCAACACTGAACTATTTTGTAGTGATTATTCCAGCAACAGGATTTGAACTTAACATCCTCTGATCCAAGGGACTGAGATAATTTATTCACTCTTTACAAAAATAAAACCCAGCAACGTCCAAAGGAATTACCCTCTTCTGTAGGCTGAAACAATTATATAAAATGGTTTCCTTGTCAGCTGCAGGAACAGTAGTCCTTTTGACATCACCATTTTTTCTAATGCTGTCAAACATCAGCCTAAATGGAAATGTTAGTATGCAGCGTTATAGCCTCAGACTCGCAGACTAAGAAGTGTCAGCACTGCTGTGCGATTTAGTTACAGCGTCATCTTTCTTCTGACCTGATGTTCAGTTTTACGAAGCAGTTATTTGTACACTGTGCCCCCCATAATAAAATGCATTAAAGTCCAGTGTTCAGACACCTCAGTGTTGAGGTGAAAAGAGAACTATGTGCACTATCTAAGTTAGGCTGCACCTCCTTGACGTGGGCATACTAGCCTCCGCTTTATTCTAAGACACAAGCTGCCACTTGTGTTTTAGGGCTGATTTTGATGTTCCATAGATTTACCATTGCAGTTGCTCCTAGAGAGGCCCTTTCTCCCTAAAGCAACATCTGGAGTCTTTAGCATAAAATTGGCAAGCTCTAGACCCCAAGTCGTCCCATTACCACAGGGTCTATCGGGGGCGATAATTATGGAAATTACTGATCACAGGTGTGTGACCTACACAGCATGGTGCTAAAAATATTTCCACCTCCTTCGTGGTAAAGCTGCTGTTATACCATCACCGTGACCTTCTATATTACATATTTAATTATCCTTTCGCTTCAGAAAGTCTCTTGCTGAAAACACCATCCATGAACTGGTTCCTTACTGTTGATAATCCCCCTTTCAGCTGCCTTTAATCGGTAGCTTGCTTATCCCATAAATCTTCACTGTGAGAGAGGAGCCATCCAACCTTCCAGCTTACAGCTCATTTCCTCAGGATCCCAGCAGACCACCAGTCCTTCCAGGAGCTTCTTCCTCTGATTTCTCTGGGTAATTTTTCACAGTAACTGTTTCCTGACATAGCATTCTAGACAGCAAGGAATAGCTCCAGCAGGACTGTACAGAACAGCAATAATGATGCTGGGAAGAGATGTGTGACTGGATTATCAGAAAACCTTTCTGAATCTCCATTCAATAAAGATGAATGTAGGCTGGAACAAAGTCTGTTTTCATAGGAAGATGCAATCAGAAACCACAAAGTCTAGACCTGATCATCTAGGTTTAGAAAAGGAGCAAAGATGTAATTATTCTTTAAATCTATAGGAGAGACATAGGCTCTGGGAAAAGAAATATGCTTGAAGCTAAAGAAAATGTGATAGAAAAAGAAATGGATATAAAAAAAAAAAACTTTAAAAATCTTCGGTGGACTTTAATCCCAAAGTGGGGCAGTGCTTAAATGATGGAATAAAAATCATTTCTAGCCACATTGTAGACTTTTCAATTTTATCAGTACAGCTGATAAAATGTTGTCACTATGACAGCAGTGGGCTTGGCAGTCTCTTCCAGGCTTATCTTTTTGCTCCTGCACCCAGACCAAGCACTTTGGTGCCAAGTCACCCAGCTGGCTTCCCCATGAAGCCTAAAAAGGACGAAGATGACAGCATGGAACCTGTCTCACCCTTTTACTTTCTCGTATTCTTTTGCTACCCACTTGTCACATGCCATTGCTGAGTACTTCTTCTCTTTTGATATTATTTCTGGATATAATATTTCGTTTTCTTGCTTTACAGTAAATGTGTCAACCCCTCTTCTATAGAAAGAGAGAAGATAGTCACTGCTCTGCACCACAGCAATTTACCCTCCTTCTGCCAATTTCTATTTCCAGAAAATAGGGAAACAGAGATCACTTTCAAAAGGACAGCAAGCAGGACTTGCTACATTTTAGTTTTCTGTTAGATAAGTAATAATATTTCCAAAATCTTTCTGAAACCTTTCCATATTGCAGTTTTCAGTTATCTAGCCAGAGGACACTGGAAAGTGATAACGAGCTGTTAAACACCAGCCCTGTTCTCCCAGATAGCCCTCCTGCCAGCCATTTAACACTTACTCAGGTGCTAAAGCTATGAATTATGCGTTTTTCAGCAACATTTAAGTGCTAATAAATTATCAAACAGTTTGAAAGAAGCCATGTCTGGATGGGAGGGTTTATAACCACAAAGACTAGGGATGTCCTTCATCTGCAGCAAGGGAGCCTTGCCGATGGGTAGGACAGATTGCTCAGTAAGGTTTCTGCATTTCCACAGCAGCAGATGCACCCCTGGACAGCTCAAGAATGACTGCCTCACCCTTTCATACAGAAACTGGCAGCTAATTTATTTGGAGGTGTCTGCCAGGATTAAACATTGAGATCTTCTTCTTGTGCATCCCGAGCTTTCTGTCTTCATCCAGGGCTACCCCATCCACATCAGTCACCTAGACAGGTCAGTTCCAGCTGCCCTCTTCTCTTGTGATTCAGCACTCCTCAAGCGTGACTTCAATCCTTTCTGAAGCAACGCTGTCAGAAATGCTACTTGCCAGCCAGCGCAAAAACGTCAAGAGTTATAATTCTTCTGGAATATATATTTTACATTCACACCATTATTTCTCCAACAGAAATAATGTTTATGTGGATTTACAATTTAAATCAAGGCTGCCAAAATTACTCAGCATCTAAACTATCTGGCTGCTAGCACGCATTCGAAAGGTACTAACAGAGTAGGCATAAAGCTGTCATGTCAGCAGCACCCAGATACACCCAGGCCTGGCCAGGGCTGGAAATTACTACTTCATGCCTCATTGCCCACATTCCTTATACCAGTGTAGAACTTGCTGTGGAAGACTCATGGCCTCTACAGGTGAACTACACTATGACAGAAACGTTTCTGGCAGGATTAGAAATGGGTTTGGCAGGGCTGGAAAAAATGAGTATCAGTGGTTAGGTAGCTATACCCACCTTCTTATATGTACACATATATTTTCCTGACAGGTGTTTTGCTATATTTTAAAGCTGTTTTGTTGTTTTTTTTTTCTTTTTCACCCAACCATGGTGTAAGTCAGGAATCATCACAATGCTGCAATATGCCTCTTGTTGATTTGCTTCTGCACTCAGCTTTTGCTTTCTCGAATAAATTGCTACCTTAATCTATGGGTATTTTTGCTTTCCTCCTGCTTTCTCCTCATCCTGCTGAGGAATAATGAGCAAGTGGGTGGGCAGGTGGGTTTTTGGCTGTTGACCGGGGGCAGCCCACCACACCCAGCCTACCACACCCAGACACATAAACATAGCAAAAGATACTGTATTTCGGTGTAGGATTTGGTCCCCTACCATACACCCGTCAAGAAAGTAATATGTCAAAGCAATACCTGTATAGAACCTTAAAGGGAATAGAAGGAAATAGAAATGAAGCATAACTACAACTTAGCATCTATTCATTGTCCAGTTTGCATGGTGACCCCCAGTGTGAAGAATATGAACATAGAATCACCAAGGTTGGAAAAGACCCACAGGATCACCCAGTCTGTCTCTTTCATTTATATGTTGCATGAATCCATCCCTGCCTGTGTTTGTTTCAATTCCTGATGCTGAATTTGTTCTAAAGTCTTGACCATCTAACAGAGTTGGAAAAAATATAAAAGAAGCTGCAAGCAGTTCTTTGCGCTCACTACTACGGACTAGGTGAGAGGAGCTGGCCCTGTTGGCTTTACCATACTTATCTGGGGATTCCATTTTAATGGCTAACCCAAGGAGCACTGCTCATTTATCTTCTGGAAGAAACTGATCCAAGTGCCATGCAGAAGTACATTTGCACTCTACAGCCACATTGTCTGACAATCAAGGTTCACTGCTGGCAACAAAACATCTCACATTCTGCAAGTCTGCTGAGGAGAAAAGAAAACAAACAGTTAAAGAAAAATCACCTAAGAAAAAATTTCAGCAAAACTGGACCAAGTGGTTTCAGTCTCATCTTTCTCTGTAAATAAAGTGGTGAAGAGAATGAGATGTTTCAGTGAAGTGCTCAGCTCCAGCGAAGGTATAAATAAATGAAACCGATATAAGCACATCTAGAAAATGTTGAGTAGGGAAATTGTCTCACAAATGCCTTTTCCCTGCTCTTCTTATCCCCTTTTTACATGCATTCCGCTGGAAAAATTCTTGTTTGTTCTGCAACTATGGGTATCCCTAGATCACTTAACAAAAGGATGTTCTTGAGCTACAAGATAGCTTGTGCAGTTGTACTGGAATGGGCCAGTCAGTAAGTTCTGTGCAAAGGCAATGAGTGATTCAGGATTTATAGATGCTGACATTTCCCATCCTCTGTCCATAAAAGCTTTAGAATCCACTGCAGTTTTTCTCATTCATACCATAGGCTATGCTATAATACCTGCTTTACCAGTGTAAAAAGACCTTGAAATAAATATAATGGGTGTCTTGTGGCCTCTTTACATTGCCAGAACATTTCATACATACTTTATAGAATATTTTATAAAATAGAGGCTATGAATCCTCCTTGCTGTTAAGTGTTAAAAGAAAGGCTCTTCTACAGGCAAAGCTGTTTTGGCCTCAGGGGAGAAAGCAAAAGATGACATTTCTCAGCTACAGACTGTGGCATCTTGCACTTTTGGTAGTGAGACAAAGCAGCAGCTTTTCTCAGCATAGTATGAAACCATACTGTGGTTTCATAGTAACTATGAACTAGCAACTGCTCATGCTTGCACACGTCTGGTGCTACTTACAGAGCAAGGATTTCAAGAACCTGAAAAGGGTAGCTGAATTTTATCAGTGACACTTTCTGATTTTCATTAAATATCCCTTGGTATTTCCAATCACTTTGCTCTGAATCCAGTACTATGTGAGGTATTTGCAGATTATTTATGACTAATTTTCCATTATCATTTTTCAAAAATGATAAGATGGCTGGGATCATAAGTGAAACTGTTAGCTCCTAGCTCCACTGATCAGTGTAGTGATCTTCTATAATGGTATAACTGTGTCAGTGTAAAAGGGAAGAGCCGCTCATGTCATCTGTCTGGACTTCAGTAAGGTCCCTCACAACTTACTTCTCTCTAAATTGGAAAGATGTGGATTTGATGGGTGGATTGTTTGATGGACGAGGAACTGGTTGTGAGATTGAACCCAGAGAGTAGTAGTCAATGACTCAGTGTCTGGATGGAGATCAGTGACAAGTGGTGTCGCCCAGGGGGTCAGGGGGCAGTACTGGGACTGATGCTCTTGAACGTCTTCATCAGTGACATCGACAGAGGGATCAAGAGCACCCTCAGGAAGTCTGCAAATGATGCCAAGCTGTGGGGTGCAGTCAACACGCCCAAGGGATGAGGTGCCATTCAGAGAGACTTAGGATAAGCAGTGGGCTCTGGAGAGTCTCATGAAATTCAACAATAGGGTGCAAGGTCTTGAACCTGGTCGTGGCAACTTCCAGGATCAGCACAAGCTGGGGATGAAGACTGGAGCACTGTCCTGCTGAAAAAGACCTGGGGGTACTGATGGATGGCAAAGCGAACATGAGCCAGCAATCTGCCCTCATAGCCCAGAAAGCCAGTTCTATCCTGAGACACATTAAAAGAAGCGTGGCCAGCAGCCTGAGGGAGGTGATCCTGCCCTTCTACTCTGTACTGGTGAGACCTCACCTGGAGTACTACATCCGGATGTGGAGTCCTCAGTACAACAGAGACATGGACCTGTTGGAGCGCATCCAGAGGAAGGCCACAAAAATGATCCAAGGAATGAAACACCTCTCCTTCGAGGGCAGGCAGAGAGACGGAGAGTAGGGGCTGTTGAAGAGAAGGCTCCAGAGGAACCTGATAGCAGCCTTTCAGTATCTAAAGGAGAGCTGTAAGAAGGAAGGGGACAGACTCTTTTGCAGGATCTGTTGTGAGAGGACACAGAATCACAGAATCACAGAATCACAGAATGACCCGGGTTGGAAGGGACCTCAAGGATCATGTAGTTCCAACCCCCCTGCCTAGCAGGGCCACCAAACATACACATTTACTAGATCAGGTTGCCCAGGGCCCCGTCCAACCTGGCCTTGAACACCTCCAAGGACGGGGCATCCACAACCTCCCTGGGGAGCCTGTTCCAGGGCCTAACCACTCTCCTAGTAAAGAACTTCCCCCTAACATTCAACCTAAATCTTCCCTCCTTCAACTTGGATCCATTTCCCCTAGTCCTGCTATTGTCAGCCCTTTCAAAGAGTTTATTCCCCTCCTGGGTGTAGGTTCCCTTCAGGTATTGAAAGGCTGCAATGAGGTCACCCCGCAGCCTTCTCTTCTTCAGGCTGAACAAGCCTAACTCCCTCAGCCTGTCCTCATAGGGGAGGTGCTCCAGCCCACTGATCATCTTCGTGGCCCTCCTCTGGACCCTTTCCAAAATCTCCATGTCCTTCTTGTACTGAGGGCTCCACACCTGGACACAGTACTCCAGATGGGGCCTCACAAGAGCCGAGTAGAGAGGGACAATCACCTCCCTATCCCTGCTGACCACCCCTCTCCTGATGGAGCCCAGGATCCCATTTGCTTTCCGAGCTGCAGGAGCACACTGCTGGCTCATGTTAAGTCTCTCGTCCATCAGGACCCCCAGGTCCTTCACTGCCAAGCTGCTCTCAAGGACCACTCCTCCCAGCCTGTACAGATGCCTGGGGTTCTTCCGGCCCAAGTGCAAAGCCTTGCACTTTGCTGTGTTGAACCTCATTAAGTTCACCTGAGCCCATCTTTCCAGCCTGTCGAGGTCCCTCTGAATGGCATCACTTCCTTCCACTGTATCAACCGCACCACTCAGCTTGGTGTCGTCAGCAAACTTGCTGAGGGTGCATTCAATTCCCTCATCGATGTCATTAATAAAGATGTTAAAGAGCACCGGTCCCAAGAAAGACCCTTGGGGGACACTGCTCGTTACCAGCCTCCACCTGGACATAGAGCCATTGACCACCACCCTCTGTCTGCGGCCTTTCAACCAATTGCTTATCCATCGAGTTGTCCACCCATCAAATCCACCTCCCTCCAATTTGGAGATGAGGATGTGGTGGGGGACCATGTCAAAGGCCTTGCTCAGGTCTAGGTAAATGACACTGGTCGCCTTCCCTTCATCCACCATCACCGTCACTCCATCATAGAAGGCCACAAGATTAGTTAAGCATGACCTTCGCCTGGTGAAGCCGTGCTGGCTGTCTCGGATCACATGCTCATGTGATCAAGCATGTTGGACATGGGGAAATGGACAAGGGGAAATGGTTTCAAACTAAAAGGTGGGAGATTTAGATAGTGAAGCACTGGTACAGGTTGTCCAGAGACGCAGTGGATGCTTCATCCCTGGATGGGGCTCTGAGCAAATTGATCAAGCTGTAGGTGCTCCTGTTCATTGCAGAGGAGTTGGACTAGATGGCCTTTAAAGGTCTCTTCCAACTCAAACGATACTAGGATTCCATGATTTTGTTAGCAACATGTGCATAGTAAATTAAAAAAAAAAAAAAGAAGAAGAAGCATAAGTATTTTTGTCTTTTTCTGAGTACAGAAAAGGAAGAATTTTGTGTTAAAAAAAAAAAAGAGAGGAGTAGCAAAGTTGCTGAGTTACTTGGTTGAAGGAAAAAAAACTGATTAATCTTGTGCAATGTTCTGAACCTTGCACTTTACAACTTTTCTGCACTTCCTACTATTAAAATAACCTGGAATTGGAATTGTGTTTGTGAGTTTGAGTTTCAAAGGCATGATTAAATTCAATCATTCAGAAAGAAAAATGATCTTTAAATGAAATCCTGTATCACTTTTTGTGTTAAACTTGAAGTTACAGTTCAGAGGCTAAAAGTAATGATCTATCAGGCTAAGATTTTAGAATGCAACACCAATTGGTAATAAATGGTCACTAAAATACCATAGAAGACCATAAATACCATATTATATATCCATCTGTGGATGTATTCATCACTGAGCAATAAAGTCTAGCTTTGGATTCAGCACTGCTCATGGCACTTATTGGACCAGATGACCTCCTAAATTATTCTGTAATTCTCTGACTGGTAAACTATAATTTATGAGTTGCTGCTACCTACTGAAACTGTAAACGGGAAGAAATTTATAAACTTTGCTTGCACTTTGTCTTGCAAGCTTGTAATCAAAATGTTGCTATTCAGAAGTATTGAGCGTGATTGTTCGTATTGGTTGATATCTGGTGGCCAGGATTTGCATCAATGAGTTGTACTGTAGGCCATCTTTTCAAAATCTTCTAAGGAGTGATTACTTGTATGACTTGCCCACAGAGCGCTATGAAGCCACAAGGTGCTCCAGTGCCTGATGTTTATATATTGGGCAGATATGCAATTTGCCCGCTGGTGGCTGAAGGGTGTAGTTCAGCCCCCTTGAAATCCATGGAAAGATTCTGGGAATTGAATGGTGCCCTAAATGAACAAGGTCTGTTCCACAGATTGAGTAACACTGAGTATTCCCAGAGGCTTTTTTATTATGTTTGAATCAGTTCTTAAATCACTAAATTGTGTGGAAATTTCCCATTCCAGGAGTAAGCAAATATTCAAGAGTATATATACTTTACTTAGCAGCTACCACAGAAAAATATACAAAGTGGGAATATGTTAAACACAAAATTTAACCGGATTGAAAAATGAGTTCCCCTGACAGGTCTCTCTCTTTAATAGAGTTTCGTTAAAGAGAGCACCATTGTTTCATGGAATATTCTGCAGTTCAATATATAAAACATGTAGCTGTTTAATACATCTCAGCTCAATTTTGCATTGTACTTTAATTTTTGGTCAGTGCAAGCTTCTCTCTAATAATTATCCATAAAAAAAGGCTTCACTTTGCTTCAGTGCTTAGGAAATACATTATTTGATCACATTTATTCCCTGAAAGTTTGTTCGTATTCGTCCAATTCAGACAGATGACATTGAAGGCATACTTAAGTAATTAAGAGTTCAACATATTTTGGAGGCAGAATTCCTATAAATAAGAAATTAAGTGAATTAAGCAGAAATGTTTGCAAGAGATAAATCTGAGGGGTATTTTTGGATTTTCTGAAATACAACTCCATTTTCACTGTGGACTGGTGAGGATGACAGCAAAACTGCAACAGACTGTGCTGCTCTGAAAGGAAGGGAATTCCTTTAAAGCTAAAGGAATAAGATTCATGGAAGCCAAGGCTTTTTAACTTCGTATCTACTATATTCATCCAATCCAAAACTTAAGCACAAAGAGGAAACTGAAGATCTGAACACATACGATGGTATCTGCAGAAAGGCCAGGGAGCTACGTGAGCATGAAATGTTTCCTTGCTTTGTTCAACAGGTGATGCTTTTTTGTCAGACTGAAGACTCTGATTTTTATATAGTTTACTATATAGAGAGAACTATATATTTAAAATAATTCATAAAATGGAAATAGATGTCTACAATACGTGCATTAGGCAGGTATAATGCAAATCTACGGTTACAGGAATTAGGTGAATAGAATAGTCCTGGAAGCCAGAAACAGCTTTATTTTGTAACCCTAGCTCTTTCATCATTTAAAAGAGGTTTGAGGAGATAACATCAATCAGCAAGAAGATAGCATTACTTCTACAGTACTACAGTTGTTTCTGCAGTTCTCCATGCATGCTATTAGCTAAGCTGCTAGCAAAAGGATGTGTTGGACTGTGTATAACTGGCACATCTCGGGGATGATGGAGGGGACACAACCCTACATGTCTATTTTAGAAATGCTCAATTTCATGTGTTATTTAATTCACTGCAGTGCAAACGTGTGCAACTTGAAAATGTCTCCATCAGTGTTCAGTGTAGAAGCAAGACAAGTGTCTCATGCAGTCAGAGTAATGGCTGAAATGACTTCTATAGGACAGAACTTCCATTCATTGACTGAATTGCTATCTCTTAGCTCACATGGGTAACACAACTGATACAGACCTGACTTGGGGAATTTTTTCTAGTGTCTTTTGTAGGATGCCATGCAGTGTGAACACAATATTCTCTTGAGGTCTTATGAAAGCAAGGGAAGAGGATATATGACACCTCTTCTGGTATACTTGGGTATGGAACCTGTATGTCTTATCTGTTCATTCACAAAGAGAAATAGCTTAAAAAGTTATCAGAACAATGTGATCATTTCCCCTGTGCACTGGTACAAAGTTCTCAGGTTTGCACAGTATCAAGCAAAGCTGTCAAATCTGAAAGGATACCAATTTAAATTTAAGTTAGTTTATTTAATAACTAACTTGGAAATATTTCAAAAAATACACCTGCCCAGTTGTTTCTCTTTCTTTGTTCTGGGTGTGTAATACTTGTTTCATTTGACCTTCAGCTTGTCTAAACTCCAATTAACACTAATGGAGGTATGCTAATGTGCTCCAGCTTGGACCTGACTCACAGACAGATTTGGGGGATTTTTCACACAACCCGTTTGTTTCCCACACAAACAGAAAAGGCCTGCTGTAGGAGGGGAAAGCAAAGCTGTCATACAGCTTCCACACAGTGCTGTCAGATCAATTACAGTTCCAGCCCCAGAAGAGGAATTTAGTGTGCAGAACTATAAGGACAACCAGAACCCATTAACATAGGCTGATCAGGGGTGATGGCATGTCTGCAAGGAGCCATAAGCAATTACTGTCCTAACTTTCACACTGGTTCTCCACTGATGCCCTAGTACTTCTCAGCAGTTGTGATATTCTGATCCTCTACTTGCCTCAGTTAAATGGCTCAGCTGAACTCTACATAAATCGATTCCTTTGTGAGGAATTCAGGGTGTAGTTTTCACACCGTAAGGAACATTATACAGATAGGCTGGCATGCACACAGGCATATAAGTGTTTCAAATCATTCTTCCACACTCCCCTTCCTACATGACAGGGCAATAAGCCAGTATAAGCATATATGTCTGCACAGCCATCCACACTTGTGAGAATGTATGACTTTCATGAGAAGAGAAGACAGTGTAGATCAGCCATGATATAGCTGGCGAGGATGTCAATTTTTCTAGCCAGAGCAGTATTTAGTAACCAAGACTTCTTCTTTGTAGTAGCAGAATGTCACAGTCTCTTACATTATGTTATGGAGCACAGTGATGCTTTTGCCTTCCACTTCTACCTTGTCAGGCGCTGTTAAACACATAACAAACGCTTCCACCAGCCCTACAAGTACTCTGTACCCTTTTGTAAACACATATCATCACAGCAGCAACAGTTTACATGCATTGAAATCCCATGCCCACTTAGTTCTAATGCTAGTTACAGATTCACAAATGAATTTAATTGGATTCAGGTCCATAACGAGCTCCACCGAACTTCAGAAGTCCTTACAATCCAGACAGTGAAAGAGTGATTCAATCTTGGATACAGAACAGACCATGACAATTTTCAGACTCACAACCTTGACTTTGCAGTCAACATCTTTGTGTGACTCCATTAGGTGACTTCTTGTACAGAAGCAGAAAAACAATGCATTTTGGTGTGCTCCAAATATCTCAACCAGATTCCTTTGGCTCTTTGGCTCGGCGAAGTGCTCTATAATGTTGACAACACACAGTTAGCTTTTGGTCACTCAACCGTACTACTCCATAGTAATAATATCATCTGAAGATGCCAATAGCATTGTCCCTGAGACTTACAAATTTTGTGGGTTTTCTCCATTGCTGAACTTCAAGTTTTGTGTAGACAGTCTCTCTAGCATACAGTTTTGGGTGCTACAACATAAAACTAATGTGAAACTACTACAGAGCGTCAAAGGAAGGCTATGAAGATGCTGAAGGGTCTGGAGGGTAAAACATGAGGAGCGACTGAGGTGCCTGGGTTTGTTCAGCCCAGAGCAAAGGAGCTGAGGGGAGGCCTCATGGTGCAGCTGCAGCTCGTCACAGGGAGTGGAAGGGCAGCTCTGAGCTCTGCTCTCTGGGACAGCAAAAGGGCCCAAGGGAACAGCATGGAGCTGTGTCAGGGGACGAGCAGCTGGGGGTCAGGGAAAGGCTCTGCCCCAGAGGACAGTGGGCAGGGAATAGGCTACCCAGGGCAGTGGGCATAGCCCCAAGCTGCTGGAGTTCAAGGAGCATTTGGACACTTCTCTCAGACACAGGGTTTGAATTTTGTGTAGTGCTATGAGGCGGCAGGGTCGGACTGAATTGTCTGTGTGGATCCCTTCCAACTCAGGATATTCTATTATTCTATAGTTCTATCAAAGCAGCATTACGGTTCCATTAAAATGGGTGAATGACACTGTTGGTCTTTCATTCATATACTTGTTTTAATGATCATACTTAAAGAACTTACTGCACTGCAGTGAATCTTTCACCTTGAAATGGCATTACACATGCTACTTACATCAGTGACTAAAAGCAAACTCAGCCACAGACAACTTCCACAGGAAAATTCATTAGTTTTGTCATAGGGAATATCAACTGCCATGTTCTTTTTATACTGATTAATTGCAGATTTGTTTTAAATATCTGCTGAAAAGACAACAGCAGAATTATACTCCTGTTCCAGAAAAATCTAAGCTAGTGGCTAGCTTCCAGCACATGAGTAACATTTGCTTTGCCTCAGTGAAACCATACCTGTGGAACAAAATCTAATCTGCTGCACTAAGAGGACGTAGTAAGTTTTTATGCAGAGAAAGTGAGTTACAAAATCTGATTCCTCATTCTGTTCTGAGATACAACATGACTCTGAACTTAACCACGCAGCGGAGGAACAACAAACTGTCCATCCAGGAGATGTTGGCAAAGACCCAACCATTATCTTCAAATACAGTTTGTCTGAAAATAAACAGTTTTCTGAACAATTTGCTTCCACGCAACATGAGATCTCCTGACTCCATTTGCCTCTACCACAACTAGATGGGGCCTTTTTGAGGGAAGCATAGCATAGACAGTTACGAGAAGACATATTCCCTAGTAGGATATCCATCATTCTCACTAACTTCAGCTCCTTCCAGACACAAAAATTGTTCGATGTTTGTCACCATGATATTATTTACGCTCTTCCTAGACTACTTGTCTTCTTTCAACATATGTCCATCATATCTAGATGGACTACTGCTTCCTTTAGCCCAGGCTCACACAGTGCTTGGAGGATGCAGCAATAGTTCACTCATGGCTCCTCCTTGAAGTCTTAACAATTGACATTCAGAGTAAAATAATAGTAACAATCCTTTGTAATTCAGTAACTCCTAATCTGAGGCATTCGGTAACTGCCTAATCTGAAATAATAAACTGGTTCCTTGTATGTCAGTGGAAAGAAAGAGACTTTAATACCTAACTGCCAAACGCCTGAGTGAAGACAAGAATTCTCCCATAGAACTTAAACATCTATGTAAAATCCAGACCTCATTGCAGAGGCCAAACTTATATTAACTTCAGCAGTGCCAAGATTTCACCCTCAGCTTTAAGTTCCAGCAGGGTAGAAAGCCAAACTTTTTGAGAAAGTCATGGGACCAGAAAAAAAAATGAGGAATTAGAAAGTTGAGGGTGCAATAAAAATTAAAAATGAATTACAACTTAGATAGAACTGGGACAAATTGTCAATACTGACAGTGCCATTTCAGCTGGACTGGATTCTTTTATTCCACAAACACTTCAGCAGAACAAAAGCAATTCAGCAACGTCTTTTCTGAATGTTATCTCCAAGCTTCAGTCCTTGTACCAAAAATGAAAGCCTGTTCTTCCTGTTCTTACATGTCTTTTTCACTATTTACCTATTTTCATGTTATATGTTTTAACACTTTACAAGTTGTTCAGATTGGTTCTTCACTCTCTCTGTAGCATGAAAGCTTTATTGTTCCTTGTGAATGCTCCATCACACATCCCTCCCAGCTCCAAGTTTTGGCACAGTGGCCTCTTTAGAGCTTCTGTGTGAAGACCACCTTCAGCAGACCTTGAAATGACGAACACAGAAGGCAGGCTGAGATCAGCTTAAACTTGAGTTTCAAAAGTGCTCGACAACTCTTGCTGTTTCCTACTCCCCAAAACGACTTCATTTCCTACGCCACTGCTAAAGCAATAGTTGTGAAAGAGGGAGCAATAATTTACAGTAACTCTTCTTAATACATGAACATTAATTTTATTTATTGTACTAAGAATCAAATTTACTAGAGACATAGTCAGTGATTGGCATTTTGAAGGAAATATAGTAAATTGCTCACATCTATGGATATAGCTATAGAGATTTATAAAACATTGCTTTCAGTAGTTAGAACATGATATATGACTAGTACTGAACTCATGCCCAATACTCATTTTACTCATTAACTTTTGCAGGTGGAGTAGAGATAGTTGCCAGTTCAAAAAATGAAAGTTTGGAGTTTTTCACTTTGGTTTGGGTTTGGGTCTTTTGTTTGTTTGGTTTTTTGATAATGAGGGATGCTCCTAAAGTCACACCTCCTATTTTATTACATTGGACCATGAAGTCAGAGGTGGATGTTGGTGGTACAGCAGCAGGCGTTGAACCTTCCCACCAATATTCCATTACATGTTGTTGCTGTGTGGCAGATGGCAGCAGAGGGGCCGTGTGACTGAACTGATCTCACTGATCAGACACTGAAGTGAGTATGAAGAAAAGGTGTGTCTGTGAATTCCTCCGTGTTCAAAAAATGGCACCAATGACATTCATCGATGCTAGCTGAACATTTATGGAGATCAAGCAGTGGATGTTAACACAGTGAAAGCTTGACTATGTGGGCAACATTTTCTTAGTAATGATGCCATCATAACAGCTGTGAAACAGTGGGTCACCTCTGCTCGTGCAGATGTTTTTGAGCCCAACATGCAGGCTGCTCATCACAGGCAAAAATGCACAGCTTGTGGTGGTGACTATGTTGAAAAATAGTGTTTTGGAGCTGAGAATTTGCTCTATCAAATAACGTTATTGTGCTGTTTGTACCTGTTGTAGTTTCCATGGAAATAAATGGGAGGCATTATTTTTGGAGCGACCTACATGTATTGAAAAAATAGATTTGCAAGGATAGAGTAAAGAAAGTATTTCTTAATTGCAAACACATACATAAACTCAGAATCAATATTTGTTCTTTATCCTCAAAAAATAAAATAAATATATACTCATTAATGGGCCAATCCTATGAAGACCAAACATTAGGCAAAGGACACTTTACCTGACTAGCACCATGTCTGGTAGAGGATACCAAAAGGGACTACATACAGTAGTGAAGTGTGGTTGATAATATTTACAGAGTTAATAACTCGACATTCCAGCTATTCTCATAATCAGTGAAGTGTTATATTGGAATCAATGAAATGGCTGAGGATTAAGAGCAGGGTGACTGAGCGCAGAATCAGCCCCAGTAAGAAAGTTTACTACAGTGCTGTGTGGAGCTCAACAGATAAGAAAAAGCTCCTGATTTCAAACTTCCCAGACACGCAACATCCAGACACACACACAAACCCATGTGGTGGGGAAATTAGCAAACGGTATCATTTGTTTTAGTGTATGATCACGTCTGATGGGCATGAGGTTGTGTCCAATGCTTGTCAATATTGGAAAGAAGAAAAATGTGAAGCGAGGTAGGAATGTTTCTGAATGTGATGCTCTTCTTTTCTCCCCGCTAGGTTTTTTTTTTGTGTATTTTTTTCCTTCCTCTCAATAAAATCATGGGAGATGTTTAAAATCCCTAAATCATATGAGACATATTTTTAATATCTTGTACTAGGGATAACCTTTTTAATAGCACTGGAAATCCCTCTATACCATATCTAGGTGTGTCCAGATGGATTGCTTCCATATGAAGACATTTTCTTTTGCCATTTTTCATTCTATTGTAAGTGTCTGTAACGTATGCTTTTTATAATGGAGGGCTACTCTTAATAACCTTGTATTTATTTATTTATTATTTTTTCTTCAGAAATAGCAGATGTGACGAAGTGAATGAGAGCTATTGGTTTAATAAAGCACAGTCATCTTCCCTCAGATGTTACAATAAAACAGATTAGATAGAGTTCTAATGGAGAAAGCTCCAGTGTTACTTCTGCTGTTGATAAATGGTCTGAAATTTCATTTTCTCTGCTCTGTGTATCTCTGTTTAACTGTTTAGAATCTGGCACTGTAACGATAAGAAAGCAAAGAACCCCAGGATCTTTAAACGACTCATTATACAAACAGTTATCTGTGACTGATAGGGAGGAGTGAAAGGTGATAAATCCTTCCCTCTCAATTAAATTCTTTTCACGAGAGTCTTTAGTAAATTTCTGACTATAATGTCAGTCAAGCAATAACATAAAACTCAGTGTCATTATGGAAAAAAGCCATTAAAACCTTTTTAGGGGTAGAGAGAGGGGATATGTGAATATACTTCAAAGAGAGGGTCTTGTTTTCCTTTTATTCCCTCAGTATTTCCATGAAACCTAAGGCAATGACATCACAACAAAACAAGGTTGCCAAGATATACTATACAAAAACATGTTTTCACATGGTTACATTTTCTGCAAATTATAGTTCTTGGAGAATAAATCAGAATAATTGTTTAAATCAGAGTGACTGTTGAAACAGATTTACAGAGATCAAATCAAAAATGTAATAATTCTTGTGGTTTCATTAATGCTCAGAGCACCAAATACTTCTGAAAATTTTCGTTGTCAGTTATATATAGTGTTTACATTAACATGCTGCTTGAACAGAGAAAATATATATTTTAAGATGAAAATGTGAATCCAGGGTTACAAGAATGTTTCTGAAACAGCTAAGTCATCTTGTTTCAAGTAAAACCAGATGTTTGCTTAAAGTGAAAGGCAATCATTTCTTTTAATTATGTTCACTGGTTAGGCCACCAGGAATATCCATATGTGCACACAATGATCCGATTAAAATCAAAGACCTTACGATGGAGAAAGCAATCAACAAGTGAAAGACCACCAAATGACATGCAGTGTGCTGACCTGGATTCGTCTCTGCCCATTTGCTCATTTTCACTCAGCAGGTCCACCAGGACGGACAGTTGGGCTCCCCAAGACCCATGGGTGAGTCACATATCATGGCCCTCGTGGTGTCTTAGGGACCAGCAGCCTGCTAAACAGTAACTCGAAATGGAAGAATATGGGCTAAACACACTTATTAACTTTGCACATGATCAATACCTGCAAACAGTGTTCAGCATGCAGTATGGAAACAGCTGCATTGCTCTTCTCTGGTTACTTCACCCTTTAGGAAGGTTATGTGACGTTGTGGTGAGCCTAGTGGAAGAAAGGAAAACATATACACTTCTACCACATTTTGCATTTATCCTCTTCAGAAGAGAAGTGGATGGATAAATTGATTGAACTGGAGGATTTTCATGACCTCCCAAGATCCTGTCTATAGATGTCCTTCGATCTGAGACCTGTTAGCAGCCTTTCAGTATCTAAAGGAGGGCTATAAGAAAGGACAGACACTTTAGCAGAGTCTGTTGTGACTAGACAAGGGGAAATGGTTTCAAACTAAAGGAGGGGTGATTTAAATTAGATGGAAACAAAAAGCTTTTTACAGTAAGAGTAATGAAGCACTGGAACAGGTTGTCCAGAGGGGTGGTGGATGCCCCATCGCTGGAGACATTCCAGGTCAGGCAGAACGGGGCTCTGAGCACCTGATGGAGCTGTAGGTGTCCCTATTCACTGTGGTGGAGTTGGTTTGCATGGCCTTTAAGGGTCCCTTTCAACTCAAGAAATTCTATGATTTTACAGTTCTACGATCTTGCTTAGCAGAGACTCTTAGTACAAAGAGTCAGGATGGGGCTTCTTAAGCAATCTGTATTCCAGTGGCTCTGACTGTCCTGGATGCTTCATAGGGACTTATATCTGCCTGAATTTTTATCAGCAACTGATTGCTTTGAAGTGTTAGAACACTTTTTGTATCTTTGTACTTTCTTTTTAAGAATGTTGGTCATGGAACTAGGGATCTCTGAGATGAAATACCAAAAAGCTCTGCTGTGGGGGGGACATGAATTTTCTGTTGGCTTACATGGCAATAAACCATCCTTTGGGAACAGGTATCTACCTCTTCATAGGACCTCTTCAGTTTCTCCATGATCCTATTCACACCTCAATACAACTCCATAACCACCCATTTCACTGTCAGCAACAACTATGTTTGTATCCCAAAAAGCATGCATATTTATTTTCCAAATAATGTAATAATTACTATTACCAAATAATAAACTAATATGCACATAAACACACATATGCACCATACACATATGCATACAACTTTCTGCAGATGCATGTAAAAATAATATCATATTCTCCAAATTTTTATAGTGCTCTTTCTGGAGTTATTTTCTCCAGAAAAACTTGACCAGTAAATGACTTCTGTCTGTAGTTTTGAGCTGGTACTACCTAACCTTAAATGTACAGGACAATTTCTGGGGCACACATTTTTCCAGTGAGCCCATGTTTAACTTTATTCCCTAGTATTATCTGAAGGATGCTCAGGTTCCTCAGGTTTTGGAGTGATTTTTTTTTTTTTTTAATTATTTTATTTTATTTTATTTTATTTATTTATTTTTGTTCAAACAGTTTCTTCACTAGCTTATGAAAAGGAAAAAAAAAAAAAAAAGAAAGAAAAGAAAGCGTTGCTCTGGCCTCATGCATTTATCAGAAAAGCTTGCATTTTCAGAAGGCCAGACTGAGTGCATGATAAAATACTCAAAACCTATGGGTCCTCTGAAGCCATTAGGACTTTTTACCCTAATTTCAAAGAGAGCAAGAAATACTCCTTCCTATTTTGGCATGCTGCCTGTCACAGTTTATTTTGCACTTACTTACAATTTCTGTGCTGATGGCGTTCCCTCTTGTTTGTGCATGATTTGGGTTGAACTCCTCTGTTGTTTTGGCTTTGTTTTCTGGCCCACTCTTTTCAGCAACGTCCCTCACTGGAGGAAGGATCCTTTACTTCTGTCCTCATTGCTCTGCAAGACAGGCTTTTCCTCATCCTAGCAGGAACTTCAGAGTTCAGCCTCTGCAGTGTCTTTTGATACACATATATCTGTGCATATATAGAGAGACAACCATCTCTACAGAATCATAGAATCTTTAAGATTGAAAAAGACCTCTAAGGTCATCTTGTCCAATCATCAATCTATCAGCCTTAGGGATAAGGTCTTCCCTGTACCTCCTCTTCTCCAGACTAAACAATCCCAGCTCCCTCAGCCGCTCCCCATAAGACTTGTGCTCCAACCCCTTCACAGCTTCGTTGCCCTTCTCTGGACACTCTTCAGGGCCTCGATATCTTTCTTGTAGCGAGGAGCCCAAAACTGAACACAGTAGTTGAGGTGCGGCCTCACCAGTGCCAGTCACAGTGGGACAGTGACCTCCTACGATAATTTTGTTTTCATCCTATAACTCTCATGCCTGTGCACAGTTTCCTAAATGTTCCTATTTCACAAGACTTTATGTAGCTGCCAGTGCTCTCACAGGGCCCTTAATGAACTGTAGCCCATCTCTTAGTGCTCCTCTTATTGTTTTGACTAAGAAGCAGTTACATGAAAGCACTGGGCCAGGATATTTAGAGGGGAAAAAAAAATATCACGCAGACCCTGCAAATTTAGCAGCAGACACTTGATCTTTGATGACAAGCTTGTAGATGCTTTTGCCAACAATGTCTTCTCCAAAGCATACTCCTGTCATGAAATACAATGTCTTCACCAGTTTCAGGAGAGGAACCAAAGCTGGTCCATATTGGAGTGGATGACCTCCAAGTACTGCTGGATTTGTGAGACAGAAGGTAGAAGGCATTACTGCTATTATAAAAAAGCAGCCTAATTTGTAGCCCAGCAGGGTCCCAAAATATGTTTGAAATATTACTTATGACTAAAAATTATAAATTAAAGGCAGATTTTACTGTTTACTTAGCCAAGTCATAAAATATACATGAAATATACAGGCACAGCAAATATAAACAACAGCAAAACAAACTGAGCTAAGACATGCTTTCAGCTAGCCGAATCATCCTAAAACTCCAAATATTATCTCATGACAGATGGCTGCTGGAGTCCACAAAGGGCTACACCAAATTCTCTTCCCCGTTCTATAAAGACCACCCCTACTGAGGACACTTCCATCCAAGTGCATTATCATATATCCTGCCTTGAAACAGAAGATTTCATTTCCTTGTCGCTATTTGGTGAGTCTTGTGCTGGAAAAGGGCCTATCACCTTACCCTCCTCTGGACCAGCTTTTGCAGATGAATTACTCTTTCCCGTGGTCTTAGAAGGAGCAGTCAAGAATGCCTCCCTTCCTTAATAAGCCAGCCTGGGTGAGTATCTCTAAGTCTAATCTTTATACCGTCTTCATCACTAGATCCTAAACATTCACTAGTTGAATATTTAGCGATATAAGCCATATATGTTGTATACACCGTAAGTTCATGCTGGTTCTCATTCTTTTCCATATCGCTTCAGAAGGCTTACATACATCTTTCAATGCATACTTTCCTCCATAGAGTACAAGTAAATATCCTGCTGCTTATGTGAGGCTTGGTCAAGAAATGTACAAAAAATTACAGAACAGAAATTGCAGAATATTCAGTGTACCTGCATGCCCTGACAAGGTCAATATATTCACCATGACAGACACTTGTATAACTGGTTTTAAAATTCCCAGTGACATGGATTCTGTATCCTCTCCTTACAATATGTTTCCTTGATTGTGGCTTTTCTTCCTGATATATAACAAAAACAACGTCCCTCACTTCAAGTTAACCCAGGTACTTCTTGTTCCTTGCAGCATGCCTGTTTTGAAGAGATTATTCTCCTCTCCCGTACTTTAAAGACTTAAAAATGAAATCTTTCTTTTTGATGCTTCCCAACTACATGAGCTAGATTCATCATATCTGGAATGACTTGATTAACTGAATTGACGTCACGTCATTTACTTGATCAGTTTGAACTAAATTACCTATTTCAAACTAGACTGACAAAAACGTTCCCAGAACTTGCAGACAAATTGTATTTTGGATGGAAATATCACTATAAAAAATATCAGAATTAATCCATTTTTACAACTACTTTGTGATCTTGGAAAAAAGTGAGGCTTAGCTGAGAAAAGTCCAATATTTGTCTTTTCTCCCTCTTTTTATTTCATTTAGCCAGAAAATGAACTCAATGTTCAACAAAAACATGTTTTATACCAAATAATATTTAATTACTACATCTATTAGATAAAGAGTAACAATTAAGCAGTCTGAAGTGCAATCACTATTATAGTTTAGAGATAAGGCAAAAGAATTTCAAAAGATCTTAAGTAAACTAGAAAAACGTGGGCTAATCTTATGAACAAATGAAAATCCATAATCCTTCTTAGGCTACGGTCTGCTGGTAATGTATTCATAATTAAAGTACTGCATGATTTATGAAAGTCAAAAAGGAAATTACTCAGAAACATCTACACTGAATGCTTATAACCAGCTCCTGGTGTCCCAAAGGACCAGACTTTAACCATCATCAAGGCTCAGCTAAGAAGATCTTTGACTTGTTTTGCAAAATGTTTGCTTAACTTCTTCAACCTCATCCATTAAAAGTGCTTGGCTCGGTCTGACAACTGGCATACAACGTTATGCAAGACCTGTAATTACAGTACCAATCCTTATATTTTGTAACAGATGAGAAGTCTCTTTTTATTTGCTTGTTTGTTGAGGGGAATACTCAGAAGAGTTAGCCGCTATTAGCATTTTGAAACAGCACAACAATAAATATGATTTTTTTAATAAAAATTTTAGACTACCTCAAGTCTGTGTTCCACTCATTAAAATATCAATTCAGTTTATGAATATTAGTCTAATATTCACATGAGTATTAGGCAATGGGAAAAAAAAAAACACTATTTCATACAGAAACAAGGTTCCAGGATTGTTTTAATTTTGAAATCATCTTCAAAATAGATCACCTCCAGCACGTTTTTAAAATGCCAACGTTGTTTAAATTTGCCAAAATAAAATAGGCCATTTTGATGTAACACATCATAGGATATTTAGTAAAGAAATTCATAAGTGAGAATATGAAACCTTAAGTGTGGTTTTCCAGTTCTCCAGTCATGATAACTCAGAAGAAATCTTGATGGGGTAAAATGTAGCATATAAGATAAAAGTCTATAGCCAAAGATAAGAAAAAAAAAAAAACTTCCAACTGTGAGTAGAAGGTGATTTCAACTTGATGATCTTTGATGAAATTTCTGATAGAAAAGCTGACAATTAATTATTTTGCTGGTACTAAAGAACAAGATGTCATTCAAGGCTTACACTGAAGCGAAGCCCCCTCGCTTTTTGGTCTTGCTGCAGAAGAAGCTCCTCTGTGCGCAGGTGGAGATGCGGGTAGCAGGGGTGACTCGCACCTCAGGCTGCATTAATCTCAGAATGAGAGCTGGAACTGATTTATGAACGAAAATATAACAATAACCTTGGGGGGGGGGGGGGGGGGAAATAAAAAAAAAAAAAAATAGGAATCCATGATATTTCCTGAGTTTAAAAAAAAAATGAAGGAGAGAGAATTTTCTGCTTTTTTTTTTTTTTCATATTTATTGTTAAGTGCAAATTCACATTTTAAAGGCTACTTTAACTGATGGCTGTGATTCATCTGGGAACTGAAACTTCATTAGTACAGTGAAAATACAGGATCCACAAATTATAGCATTTATGGGTGTTTTTTTTTTAATCTTCACAATGCTATTGGGAAAATGGAGTGCTAACAAGTAACAAATGCATTTGAAAATCAACAAAAAGTTTTGTTTGGTCATAAAAGCCTACACTGAATGTGATTCTAGTTCATCTTTCCTTTTAAAGGCTGTTCATGCCAGGTTGTTTGCTCTGCTCTGTGATCTGCGGAGGGCTTTTGCCCGTGGCATGGAGACAGAGAGCAGGCAGGGGGCCACAGAGCTCAGCTGCAGCTGAGAAGGGGCTTTCCCTTCTGGTCCTCTCCCAGTGCCAAGGAAGCCAAGAGAAGATGAGACCATGATTCTGCAAATGGAAATAAAGAGACCTGCAGGTACAACTTCATCAGGTGCAATCTCACAGTGTTGTAAGCCACTTCCATGCTGCGGTCAAAAAATGATCACAGTACTGAGTGAACACACCCAAGAGAACTTGTAAAAAGTACTGATACTGGAATATTGGAATACCTCAGAGTTGAACTCTGATGAATTTCAAGGAAATTATAATAATTCTCACTTTAAGGGGTCAAGATCTTGCATGGAATAGGGAATGTGCGTCTAGAGAAGGTTCTATTTGGCCTGCAGACATTATATTGTCATATATCCCAGCTTACAAATATACTTAGCCCCATTTACCAAATTCAACCACATTTGTTGGCAGCACAGACAATTCATACATACTATGGAACTAAAAGATCTGGAAATGCACTACTGGATTAAGAAAAGACTGCATGTTAATGGTCCAATTGTCAGAAAAGCTGCTGTGCCTGCTCAGGCACACTGCTAGAAACCAGAGAATCTACCCTGAAAATTCCCCCCTTAAAACAAGGCATCTTCAGTTATATAACAAGGCGTATATATATTTGCATCTAGTCCTGGTGCCCCCAACACAAGAAGGACATGGAGCTGTTGGAGCAGTGCAGAGGAGGGCCACGAAGATGATCAGAGGGCTGGAGCACCTCTCCTATGAGGAAAGGGCTGAGAGAGCTGGGACTCTTCAGCCTGGAGAACAGAATCTCTGAGACCTTATGGTGGCCTTTTAGTACCTGGAGGGGCCTACAGGAAAGCTGGGGAGGGACTTTTTAGAAGAGCAGGAAGTGACAGCGTAAATGCCTTTAAATTGGAAGATGGTAGATTTAGATATTAGGAAGAAATTCTTTAATGTGAAGGTGGTGAGACACTGGAACTGGTTGCCCAGTGAAGATGTGGATGCCCCCTCCCTGGAAGCATTCCAGGCCAGGCTAGACGAGGCTGTGAGCAACCTGGTCTAGAGGGAGGTGTCCGTGCCTATAGCAGGGGGTTGGAACTACATGAGCTTAAAGGTCCCTTCCAACCCAAACCATTCTACAATTCTACAATACTGTGATTCTGTGATTCTGGTTGTCATGAGAAGTATTTGCATTTTGTTTTCATTCAGTGGCTGCTTGCTCAGGGTCTTCTGAGGGAGCTGGATGCATACACTGTTTATTTCTTATGGTGAAATACTTTTTCTGAGTAGAAGATGTTGAAGAAATGTCCCAGATTTTACGGGAAACAATGTTCTGGACAGCTATAGAATTGTCACATCCAGTTGGGTGGAATTGTTTTGTCACCAGCACACATATACTCTTCATCCTCAACAAGACTGTTGTGAGCAAATGAGAAACACCTTATTTTAAGGGAAACAAAGGAGAAAGCCTTTTTTTTTTCTCTGTGAACCATTTATTCTAAGTGCTTATTTCCATCCTTCCTGACACAGCGTTAGTCTAATAACCAATTGATGCACAAAGGAAAACCTTCTAACGGCCTGAAATTAACCTAGAAGTTTTCTGCTTTTCAGAGAATATACCAGACTGTGCATTATCTACAAATGGGAACATGGTATTTCTGTATTTCTGTGAAATGACACTGACTACACATTTCCTCTGATTTTGTAACTTGGAAAATTTCTTGGAAAATGAGGAAAAATAAATAATGGTATTGTCTCTCTTTTTCAGGCTCAGGATATTTCTTCTACAGTACACTTTGTTGTATTATGCAATTTGTAAAAAGTGCAGCTTGCTGAAAACAATATTCTTTCTCATTTTGCACCAAGCACATACAAGCTGATGTTTCACAGTCCAAAGGCAGCAAATGGTAAAGGAGTGTCAAAGTTTACATAATTCTGTTTTTGTCACACTTCACATTTTTATGTATTCTTCATATAATTTTACTGGTGTCTTGAAACTAATCATGCAGGCTGCAATTCTTCCATTGTACTAAGAGGTGTTTGTCGGAAGCATCTGGGTATTTGTAGGAAAAAACGGACCCTTTGCAAACAGGTCAGTTGTCCTCTTAACTGGAAGAATTACTGGGATTCAAGAAATTTTTACCTTCCCATGATGCTGCGTTTTAGCCACCTGGCAAGGCCCACACAATGCATACAAGTTTGTCGCAAAGAAGCAATTTAAAACCATGGTCATGGATAATAACACGATGTGCTTCTACTGCTGCCATAATGCTGGCATCTGGCCATTTCTGAATAACAAATGAAGATGCATTCAACTCTGCATACAGATCACTGATAAAAATGATGAACAGGACCAGCCCTAGAATTGAGCCCTGGGGGACGCTGCTAGTGACCACTGATGTAAATGTATTATCTAGCTTTTTAAAATTCAGAACGGAGTTATTTACTAAACACATCTTTGTTGTTGTTGTTGTTTCCTTTTACATTGCTATTTACTTTCCTAACAGTGGGTAAATAACTCAATTTTATTTGGTTTCTTGGATTTCATAGCATCGTAGAGTCACATAATCATTTGAGTTGGAAGGGCCCCTCAAAGGCCATCTAGTCCAGCTCCCCTGCAACAAACAGGGACACCTACAGCTACATCAGTGTTCAGAGCCCCGTCCAGCCTGACCTTGACTGTCTCCAGGGATGTGGCACCCACTACTTCTTTGGGCACTGCCACACCAGATATTTCTTCTTCATGGTGCCAGTTTTCTCCAGTTTCCAACATAAAAACTATAGATCAATATAAAAAATTATTAATAGTTTTCTTACTAAACCTGTTACAGATCTAGCTATTGTTACTGATGCTTTCATTGCTAAGCATTTTTGTTCTTTTAAAAGGCTTCCCGTTTTGTTCAGTGTGGGATTATGCTGTCTGGGCTTAGAAGTAAACAGCTTTTAAGTTCCATTCAACTTCTTCTGATATTTTTTTTCCTCCCAGCTGATTCAGTTCATAATCAAATTCAGCTTCGCAAAATTGATCTTCTTAAAGCACAAAGGGAATGTGCACACACACACACATGCAGACATGAAGACATGCATGTGTATGTGAGCACTTCGGCATGCGTGCGGCTGTGTTTGCATATGGGCACTGTACAGCCTCGCACAGATGGTTGGGATTTTATTATGTTTATACAAAGCTGCTATAATCAAGTCACAAACACTTGAGCTGAACCACAAGTACTGGGAAATTCCGTCACTAACTTCATGCCTAGTGCAGAGCTGCCTCATGCTGTCTGCAATGCTTTCTGAATTGGGTAACTGCCATTTCTGATACCCTGCAGGGATTAGGACATTCAGCACTGAGTGGAAGTGTGCAGCCAGCATTTCCCAGCCTTCTGAAGTCCTCCATAGGAAACCCCCCAACTTCCTCCGTGCACTGGAGATGGGTGCTTCTAATTCAGTTTGGCGAGAGTGACCAATACAACTGCTCCCACTTGCTCCGGTGTCACATCAATCTGTAAGGAGCCAAAAGGATGTCTGCAACCAGCAAGCCAGAAAGAAAGCTGCATTGTTTTTCACAATTAATGGCATTAACTCCTTTTCTTCCATACAATCATATTCTGAATGCTGTGCTCGTGGCCTAAATTCTTGATCGTAGAGTCACAGAATCATTTGAGATGGAAAAGACCCTTAAGGGTCATCTAGTCCAACTCCCCTGCAATGAACAGCATTCATCTACAGTGAATAGGGATGGCGATTGCGCTGTGTGGAACAGCTGAAAACTTTCTAAATGACTATTCACTTTGTAGATCTTTTAACCTTAATTAATTACATAGGTCATAATATGTAAATAGTATAAGATAATATTAGAAATAAATTAAGATCACAGTATAGATAGCATAGCAGAATACAAATGCAAATTACAGATTTCTCTGTATGTGCTAAGTAAGATGATCAGAAAATATTTAAGATTCAGAAGTTGAAATAAGCGATCAATCTGACCAAACACAACAAAAAGCTATATGCTCTATGATCTCAGGTAGAATAATTTTGTATTGGAAATTAGAAATAAATACATCTGCCTTATGCAGATAAAGGCAATTAAGCATTAGATTTTTCTTTATACAGGGAATATAAATGTTTATCTTTGGTGAATTAATAAAAGAAGAGTTGAACACATTGCTACTGTCTAATTTTGCTTCTGTATCTTTTACATAAGGGACCCTTAGCAGTTATCCAGGATCTGCTTTGAACTCTGGGAAGAGTTTACATTGACTGAGTAAAAGGATTCAGGCATTTAAGGCCTCCATCTGCCTCTGCAGAAGGGAGCAAAGTTTCCACGCATCTTGAGGCTTCCCTTCCAGGTCCACTCAGGTATCCCAGATATTTTGAGACACCTCAAATGCCTTGGGCATCCTCATTTGAGGAACAGAATCCCACTAACCAACTCAAGATTTGGATTGGATAGGCAGGGTTTCTTTTTGAAAGATGATGGCCACTTCCTACGAATTTTCAACTTACTCTCTTTTTAATTTGTATTCACTCCCATCTGTGGCTAAATCAGAATGGCTGGACTTAAGAAAATAGTAAACTCGGGAATCCCACACTCTGGAGGTAAGAGAGGGAGTCTGGAGAAAGGACAGCTTCCCTTTGGTTGAGCAGGATCTGGTCAGAGATCCTCTAGGCAAACTTGATGCACACAGATTCATGGGATTTGTCGATGAGGTGCACCCACATATGCAGATGGAACTGGCAGAAGTGACTGGGGAAAGGAAGAAGAGGTGCCTGAAGACTAGAAGACAGTTAGTGTCACATCAGTCACACCAAAAGGGCAAAAAGGAGGGAACAGGAACCTACAGGCCTGTCGGCCTCACCTGCATCCCTGGAAAGGTGATGGAACAACTTGTTCTGAATGTCATCTCCAGAAAATTGAAAGAAAATGTTATCAGGAGTAGTCAACATGGATTTGCTATGGGGAAACTGCATACCTTATGCATATGGGGATGTTGCATACCTTGACTTCAGGAAGGAATTTTACACTGTCTCCCACAATATCCTTGTAATGAAGCTGATTAAGTGAGGGACAGATGAGAGAACCGTGAGGTGGATTGAAAACCGTTTGGCTGGTAGAGCTCAGAGGGTTGTCATCAGTGTGGCAGAGTCTGGTTGGGGGCCTGTAACTAGAGGTCTTCCTCAGGGATTGGCACGGGGTCTGGTCTTGTTCAACATCTTCATCAGTGACTTGAATGAAGGGAAAGAGTCCACCCTCAGCAATTGCTGATGATACAAAGCTGGGAAGAGTGTCTGACATGGGGACCTTATAAATGCTAATAAATATCTAAAGGGTAGGAGTCAAGTGGATTGGTCTGAGATCTTTTCAGTCATACCCAGTAACATAACAAGGGGCAGTGGGCACAAACTAGAACACAGGAGGTTCCATACAAACACAAGGAAGAAGTTCTTTTACTGTGCAGGTTACAGCACTGGAACAGGCTGCCAAGAGAGGCTGTGAAGTCTCACATATTCAAGACCCACCTGGACGTTTTCGTGGGCAACCTACTGCAGGGAACCTGCTTTAGCAGGAGGTTGGATTACAGGATCTCCAGGGGTCCTGTCCAACCCCTACAATTCTGTGATTCTGTGAAAACAGAGACCTTTTCATTTTGTGTGCCAAAAAAAAGAATTGAAGACCACAATTGCTCATCAGAGGAACCACATACATGCCAGATGTGCTTTTAGCCCACTGTGATTTTGAACTAAAATGTCTGTTTAAAGGCTATATTTTTATAGATGTTATTGTGCTCAGAGGCAAATGTAGCCATGGTAAATGTACACTCCCAGCATAATCTTCTCTATGAGGGGCCAGGTAAAAATTCACAGATGCATTTAAATGGGTTGTATTGGGATCACTCAGTGGTCATCAGAGAAAGATGAAGGAATCTCCAAGGAGACTTCTTTCCCCACTTTTCAGGATGGAATTAAACAACTTTCTGACGTATCTATTTCCCTACAGGGAGCACGTAGCTGTGGCTGTCAGACATACACTACTTAGCTGAAGTAGAAGGAATTCCACCCTAACTATTAAAGAAAGGAATCCCCTTCTCTATAAATTACAACCAGGAAAAATTATGTCTAGCCTCAGTCTTCGTTAAGAGCTTGACATACAGCAGCACTTGGGAAACTAATTATACTGGCAGGCTAATCAAGCAAGGTTTGTTAACTAAATTTATGGTACACCATATCACATCTCAAACATTACAAATATGAAAAAGAGTGTGCCTTCGTCTTCTATGTAAACATAGTTTTCTTTTGGGCTCTTCTGACACCCTAATGTTTATAAAACCAAGTAATAAATCAGGATGTATTTATCATAACAAACAGTAGTTTGCACAGTGGTTAAAATTACTGTCTTCAGATGCAATGACAACATGTGCAGTATATGATCTGAAATGAACCTGTGTTGTCATGCACTGATGTCTTGAACCATAATTACACTTCTTAGGAGCTGTCAGTACACAAGCGGAGTTTGTCACCATCAGTAACAATTGTGAGCTGGAACACCTTTAACAGAATCACAGCATGGCTGAGGTTGGCAGGGACCCTTGGGTCTATCTGCTCCAACCCCTGCTCTGGCAGGGACACCCCAAGCAGGGTGCCCAGCACCACGTCCAGATGGTTTTCCTTGAAAATAGAACTGTCTGAATGCTCTCAGTCCCTGAAGCTGAGCTGTATCAGAACACAAAGCATTAAACCAGAAAAGGAGGTTAAATGGTAAAAAAGTTCAAGATCCGTCGTACCTGAAACCCATCATATCCCAATGTGGCAAGTTCTTTCTTTTCTCCCATCCAGCTCTGTAACTTTTGCATTTACCTCAGTCAACAAGTTAGGTGCCTTAGACCCAACAATCTCTACTTGTTAGCCCCTGCCTTTCTCTGCCTCATTTCCTATGGATGCCTTAGATGTTATTTCTTGCTGTGTACCATCTGTCTCTCCAAAGTGCTTCTATCTGTAGGCTGATCAAGTACTGTGAGCTACTGTGATCTACAGCAACACTCTGCTGCAAGGACTGATAAGAAATCCAAAAAAGGCAATAAAAACGCAGTGATTTTGATGGAATTCTAATAAGATCATGCATTTCTGCTTGTTTTGACTATGCGCTGTTCTCATCTTTAAGGATATTTAAATAGCTACAGAAGTTGATACACTTTTCACTGTGTACAGTTGCATTAATCGTGTTTTTGCCATCCAGCTACTCTGTGGTCTTGTGCAATTCATTTCACACTCTGAGGTTGTTCCCAACCTTTTCTTTCTTTCTTATTTTTTCTGCATATACAGCGGTCCGGCTTTTGATTTATGTTTGAGAAAAGCCTGGTTCATTCTGGCCTTGATGTTGGGTAGGGCTGCTATGAATTGCTGGAATATTGTCATTGTCATCCTCAGCCATGCTGGGTGGTTTCTGATCCAGTGTCCCACAATATGTCTGAAGGTCAATGTGAACTCTGAAAGGAGTCGGACACAATGCCGACATATATGAACAATAGTTGCTCTGAAATCTCTGGGAGTTTTGTGTACATCTGAGGGCAGAGTTCAGGCCATAAAGTTTAAGTACAAGCATCTGGGCACAATTTTCTCCAGTGAGCAGGATTCCAAGTTACTGTAACATCTGCTGTGGGAACTATAAGTACTTTATATTAATGTTTTACACTGTGTTAGCTATAATCGCCTTTTTTATAGGAAAAATTTAGTCATCTCCACCTGGTGATTCCAGTCATGTGGGCACCTGTCTGCTAGGAATTGGGCTGAGACCATAAATGCATTTGACGCGAGCAACTGAAGGGCTATGAAACAGTAATGTCTTTAGATTTTAACTTTCAAGTAACCCATGCACACTGTTTGGTTTTTGTTTTAGGCTATTTTTTGTTGTTTATTTGTTTGTTGGGGTTTTTTTGTGTGTTTGTGTTTGTTGTTTTTTCCAGCACAAGATCATTTTCAGATAAGCTCCCATTTCTCCGTGGGGATTTGATTAGCTCTATCACTTCATACTTTGGCAAACTGTTTGGTTAGGAGATGACAAATGCTCTCACAAATACATAGAAAAGGAAAGAACCCTTGAGCAGTGCTGTTTGTACTTAGCCCCCACAGAAAGCAGAGCAATACTGCAGAACCTATTATTGTTCATTGAATTAATCTCCTACTTATATATGTGAGTATATAGCTAGTAAAGAAGTTTTCCAATAACATCAGCCATTTTTTACCTGTTTTTCTGTTCTTGCTGTCAACCTCATTTATGTATATAGCCCTGATGAAGGAGCTCTTGACTACCTTTCATACCTAAAGCTATTTTTTCTCCTATGTCCAATCAAGACAGCAGTGAAAAGTATAATCAAACCAAATGAACCCAAGTTCAGATGTATGCTGCCATTTATAGACTGCTGTTGGTATTTCATTCAGTTGAAAAGATACTGGAATTATGCACTGTTACCTTTTTACTGCAGTTGTGAAATATCATTATAATAAAATATAAGCTTTATTTGAATTATAGATAGAGATATACACAATTAGGTATATATTTTAACTGGATATATTTTAGCTGGGCATATTTTACATAAAAATAAGTCCTGTGAGAATCTTCTTATTGGAGGAGGAATATTTCACCTCTACTGCTTTGATGCTCACTTTAGTTTGAAAACTACCATAAAGGCATATTATCCAGTTGGATTTTTTATTTAGTTCTTACTGTCTGGCCTGTGGAAAATGAGTGAAACAGAAGTTAGTTTCTCTTTTCCTGTAATTTTTTTTTGTGGTACACTGTTAATAACCAGCGCATCATTCCCTATTAAAAGTAAGAATATGTTTATGAAAACTGATGAGGATTCACTCACAGAATCACAGAATCACAGAATCGTAGGGGTTGGAAGGGACCTCCAGAGATCATCAAGTCTAACCCCCCTGCCAAAGCAGATTCCCTACACCAGGTCACACAGGTAGGCGTCCAGGTGGGTCTTGAATATCTCCAGAGAAGGAGACTCCACAACCCCCCTGGGCAGCCTGTTCCAGTGCTCCGTCACCCTCACCGTAAAGAAGTTCTTGCGCACATTTGTGTGGAACTTCCTATGCTCCAGTTTCTGGCCATTTCCCCTTGTCCTGTCTCCACACACTGCTGACAAGAGTCTGGCCTTGCCACTTTGACCCCCACACTTTAGACATTTATAGAGCTGGATCAGGTCCCCTCTCAGTCTTCTTTTCTCAAGGCTAAACAGACTGAGTTCACTTAGCCTTTCTTCATAGGGGAGATGCTCCAGGCATCTTGCTTTTGTTAAACCTCATCTGGTTTCTTACTGCCCATCTCTCCAGCCTGTCCAGGTCTCGCTGAATGGCAGCACAGCCTTCAGGCGTGTCAGCCAATCCTCCCAACTTTTTATCATCAGCGCACTTGCTGAGGGTGGCCACTCTCCCCCCGTCAAGGTAATGAAGATGTTGAACAAGACCGGACCCAGCACCGACCCCTGGGTAACACCACTAGTTACAGGTCTCCAACTGGACTCTGCACCGCCAACAATGACCCTCTGTGCTCTGCCAGTCAGCCAGTTCTCAACCCACCTCACTGTCCACTCATCTGTCCCACACTTCCTCAGCTTTGTTATAAGGATGTCGTGGGAGACAGTATCAAATGCCTTGCTGAAATCAAGGTAGACTACATCCACTGCTCTCCCCCCATCCACCCAGCCAGTGACAACGTCGTAGAAGGCCACCAGATTGGTCAAGCATGACCTCTCCTTGGTGAACCCATGCTGACTACTCCTGATAACCTCCTTTTCTTCCAACTGTCTGGAGACAGCATCCAGCACAAATTGTTCCATCACCTTTCCAGGGATAGAGGTGAGGCTGACTGGCCTGTAATTACCTGGATCTTTCTCCTTGCCCTTTTTGAAGGCTGGAGTGACACTGGCTATCCTCCAGTCTTCAGGCACCTCCCCCATTCTCCAAGACCTCTCAAAGATGATAGAGAGCGGTTCAGCAATCACTTCTGTCAGCTCCATCAGCACCCGTGGATGTACCCCATCGGATCTCATGGATTTATGAACAGTGGTGTTGCCCAGGCTCTCACGGACCACCTCTTCCTTGACCAAAGGTAAGTCTTCCATTCCCCAGACCTTCTCACTAACCTCCAGGGTCTGGGATTCCTGAGGGAGAGCGTTTTCACTGAAGGCAGAAGCAAAGAAGGCGTTCAGTATCTCTGCCTTCTCAGCATCCCCCATTACCAGAACACTCCCCTCACTTAGTAGAGGACCCACATTCTCCCTAGTCTTCCTTTTACTGTTAACATACTTAAAAAAGCCTTTTTTATTATCCTTTATCACTGTTGCCAGATTCAATTCCAGGTGGGCTTTAGCCTTCCACGTCACATCCCTGCAGGCCCTGACAACATTTCTATATTCTTCCCAAGTGGTCAGACCTTTTTCCACATTTCATGGACCTTCTTCTTCCCTTTGAGCTCGTGCATGAACTCCTTGCTCATCCATGCAGGTCTCCTGCCACCCTTTCCTGATTTCTTGCTCACAGGGACACACCGATCCTGAGCTTGGAAGAAGAGCTGTTTAAATGCTGACCAGCTCTCACAGGCCCCCTTATCTTCTAACACCCTAGCCCACAGGATAGCTCCAAGTAGGTCCTGGAAGAGATCAAATTTGGCTCTCCTAAAGTCCAGGGTAGCAATCCTACTTTTTGCTTTGCTTCTTCCACTCAAGATCTTGAACTCCACCATCTTGTGGTCACTACAACCCAAGCTGCCCCCGACCCTTACTTACTTAACAAGTCCTTTCTTGTTAGTGAGAATAAGGTCCAGTAACACCCCTCCCCTTGTCAATTCCTCCATCACCACTTAATTCAGTACAAAAGTAAATTAGGCACCAGATTATTCAATGCAATGTGCTACAGCATCTTGATGCAGTACCAGCATCAACAGAAAGGTAAAATGTATGGATGTATATGTATTATGCATATTAACAGAATCTGTAAGACAGAATGTCTAAATCCCAGTATCTTGTTAAAAAGCCATGCAGGAATCTTTACGATATCAATAAAGAAGAAACCACAGAGCAACTTTCATCTCCCCTGAATAAATCCCAGTAGGAACCTCCTGGAGACAATATGAACCTCCTGTAGAAGAGCGGTGTGCAAGGCCATGAGCCTGCAGAATCCCAAGGAGAAATTCCTCTCTTTGCTTTCAGTCATAACTCTCAGGTCGCAGTACTTAAACGGCTTGCAGTTTTGTCTTCTTGGATCAACATCAATGCACTATCAGAGGGTTTTAATCATGTGCTATTTGTTTGAAAAGTTGCAAAGCCCAGTGTCAGAAGTGCTTTTAAAATTTGCCTCTGAATCAGGGGTTAGCAGGCAGGATACCAACATAGCTGAAAAAGGGTGGCTTGCTAAAGTGAATCCAGAGCCAATAGGGGGTATGATTTTCCTCTGCTTGTGATTTTCTTCCTGCTGATTCCAGCTCCAGGCACTGAGATGGACTGATGAATGCATGTTTTTGCTGGATAAGCAGGTAGGGAAGTCGCAGACAAAAAATTCCACAGAACCTTTATTTTTACCATACTCAAGTTGTTGCTAAGGAATAGGTTTTCTTCCATGCAAAGTAAAATGAAATTGAATAGATTCAAATTCTCCAGCTTAAACTGCACATTATTAACACTGGCTAAGAAAAGCCCTAATTTTCTGGCACCTTCAAGCAATATGCCTTCAAAAGGAAAATTTAATAACTTGCATCTTACCACAAGAATGGACCGTAAGTGGTATTGCCAATCAACAGCTTTAAGCCCTTTGGTTGTTTGGATGTGAATGGCCTACAAGAATCCTTCTGGATTCACCAGCGTTGTGGGAACCTTCCACTTACACTTGGCTTGGGAAGTGTGAATTCTTATTTTGCAAAGAGCCTGGGGATGTTGCCAAAGCTAATATTCTGGGGTCCATATGTGTTAAGTGACCGGCAATTCTGGAATACAGCATCAAGGAGTCAAATGGGGGAAGCCTCTCCGAGACACTTCAGCCAACTAGAGGAATTTTAGTTTTTTCAAGAATAAAGTTAAAGCAGAGGAATGGCCAAGAACAGAATATCTGAATTTTGGAAAAAATTAAGACAAATGAACTTTTGTCCAGGCTGTGTGCATCACAAGCTGTACTGGGTGTTCATTTTTACAACAATTATCTGTTCTGTGCTAAATGATCTCCACTTGTTTTAACAATAACTGTATAATATGAAAAGACACTGCCCTCAGGACTGTGAAGAATATCTTCAAAATGAAATTTAAAGGATTCCATCTCTTTTACATAGCAGTTAATTTAATCACACCTGGATTATTTTCAGGGGAGCTTGATGATAATGCCCACTGTAGGGATCGTTGCTTTCCTGGCTTCCAGGTAAGGTAAACTGTTCTTAGAAAGACAATAGCAAATATTAATACTATGCCTGAGATTATTCCATAATGCTGATAAAAGCAGAGCAGAGCAAAGAATACAGTCAGAGGCAAATACTGGCAGTTGGGTAAGAAGAACCACTACTTATAAGAATATTGTACAAACACATTTGAAATGAAGAGCTGCTTGAATTTGAAAGAAATGTTCGTGAATCCTTTTTTCTTGGATCAACAAATCCTGTTTATCTAAGTGCTTCCAGGTTATGAGCAAAAAAGCTCCTGTACACTTCAAATCATAAATCCAGTAACTTGAATAATATTAATGAATGCACATTGGGCATGAGTTGCGATTCTGGCCATGTTAAGTAGACAGGAACAAAGGAAATCAGAATCAAGAACAGTTCTGTGTAAGTATTGCTTCTAAACATAGATCAGCTTTTCCCTGGCACTACAATACGGCACTGTACAAAAATAGGACGTACACATTCCATTTGTTAAAATAGTATTAAATGTAAATACAAAAGGAGGTATTTCTTTTTCAGCAATTTTTTTTTCATTAACTGAAAACAATAATCAGAAAAAAAAAAAAATCAATTTGATTTTGTTCACATTTAATGGCCTCCTGTTTACCTTTGTAAAATGTAATCACAAAAGTGATCACAAAATTTGGGAGTATATAGACCACGTTAAAATACTGCCATGTGAACTATCTTTTAGGTAATATGGTAAATGCCAGTGCAACAGCCTTATGCTGAGTATTTTGTTCCTTAGACTCTCATAGTTGAATGACTTTGGCTGCTTTTAATGTGTGATGCTACCTAATACCAGTAAATACATACTTAGAATAAAGTCAACCAAGTCCAGTAAATGGTGTTCTGATTAGTGTCACTTATACCTAGGTTCTCAAATAAAAGGCAAATTAACTTTTAATAACATTACACCAGAATATGGCAGTTATTCACCCTTCTCTTCTAGGCCTTTACTGTGTTTGGATACTTAACCTATACTGTTTTATCAGAATAATGTCTGTTCTTCCACAACCCATGCAAAAAATGGCCACTATTATCCTCATTTGCTATTCTCTGATAATGCAGCTTGACTTGAATACTGAAGCTGGCTGCTTGTTTTCCCTGTGTAAGACAAAGTTTTACAAAATGATTATATATGATCATGCACAGTCTGACCAGCTCTTTGAAATGAGTATTTCCCCTAATGTACAGGAAAAACTGACTTGTCTTTAATTGTCATTAGAAAACAAGTAGCAAGGTGTTCCAGTGATTCACGGAATTGAACACCTCTCCTATGAGGACAGGCTGAGAGAGCTGGGTCTGTCCAGCCTGGAGAAGAGAAGGCTGCGAGGTGACCTGATAGCAGCCTTTCAATATCTAAAGGGGAGCTACAGGAAAGAAAGGGACAGACTATTTAGCAGGTCTGTTGTGACAGAACAAGGGGAAATGGTGTCAAGCTTAAAGAGGGTAGATTTAGGTTGGATATAATGAAAAAGTCTCTTACAGTGAGGGTGGTGAGGCACTGGAACAGATTGCCCAGAGATGTGGTGTGTGTTCTGTCCCTGGAGACATTCAAGGCAAGGCTGGATCAAGCCCTGGGCAACCTGATCTAGCTGAGGTGTCCCTGTTCATTGCAGGGGAGTTGGACTAGCTGGCCCATTTCCCTTTCCCTTGTTTCGTCGTTCTTCATGCTTTCACAACCCATTCACTTACATTTTTTTAATCCCCTTTTTAGCTGATATGACTTCTTTCTATTTAAAATCATAAAATTCTAAATAGGGATGGGGCATCCACCACATCACTGGGCAACCTGTTCCAGTGCCTCACCACTCTCACCACAAAAGACTTTTTCCTTATATCTAACCTAAATCTACCCTCTTTAAGCTTTTCCCTTTGTCATGAAATTAGATCCTGGATGCTTTGCTGTACTCTCTCTTGTATCTTTGAAAATTCCTCCCTCTCTATTACCTGGCATTTCTGGTCTCATCCTGCCTCTGACCTCTGCTTCTGTTTTCCCATCTTGCTTTTGATTACTTAGCAACACCTTCATTTAGCTGGCTCACATCCTAGCTTCCTTTTGCAAGCATCTGAGAAAAAGCTGGAGAGCTAATGGGACATAACTAGAAATTTTCAGCGTAACAGTCACAAACGATACCGTTTGGGTACTTCTGGGTAGGTCCCGTATAGTAGTCTGCTCATGTGCAATACTCAGATTCTCTTCAGTGTTAAATACTGCCTGAGTTTGAGTACATGGGTGTGAAAAGCATAAATGCATTATTTTTCAGTCTGCTCTAACACATTACCTATCTGTTCTTAGTCTTTTTTTTTCAATAAAAGGGAACTATAGGACATAGGATCTGATGAACATTATGATTAATAACTAACGAATCTATCCTGTTTAACAATGTAGGTATAGCTCATAGAATGCACTAAATGAACTTAAACCTCATTTCCCAGAAAAACTCTCACCACGTCAAAGATAGCAGCACATCAAAGTATTAGTACAAAAGTTCTGCAGTAGTTGGGCAAATGATGAAAGAAACTTCATTGCAAATGTGAGATTAAATTAATAAATGCAAGATTGCAAGAGTTACCCTGGGAAAACTTTGTTATTAATTTCTGGCAACAGGATTTCATCCATCTTTAAGTGTTACATGTTTGCACAGCATGATATCTTCAAACGTCTTCGGTGCTATGAACAGCGATGACAATGTGTCTAAGAGATCTTGAGGGACTGTCTGGGTCACATCTCTTCTAAAATTAACAAATGGAATCTCAGTGTTTCTCTTGATTTGTTATGGCTTGAATGATTTGTTTGTTCCAATGGATTTTTAAATTATTATTATTTTTCTATTTTTTGAGGGTCATGACTCACTCCTGCCTGTGGCTGAATGATATCTGTAAAGAAAGAAGATTTGGAGCATTCCTGGCAGTGAAATTGCAAATAAGCCATATTTTCTCTGCATGAACCTTCCATTTCTAGACTCTCTGACAGTGAAATTTCTCTCTCTTTGTTCTACTGCTCAACTTTGTCCTATAGGAACATAGAAAATGTAGAATTATAAAAAAAAAATAAAATTTACCTCTTGGAAGAACTACAGAGTGGTGTGTTTACCATGTCCATGAAAGATTCAATGCCTTATAATTTGGCAACAGGCAATGAGATGAACACGTTGGTTGCAGCAGGAAAGCTAGCCATGGATAAATTACTGTATGAAATATGTATAGAAAAAGTGGCTGATCCATATTACTCTATCATCTTCTTACCATTGAAAGTGGAGTAGCCACATCCAGTCTACCTAATGTGAATGCTCTCTGACCCATGCAAACTCTGTAACAGGGCTCTATGAGTTGTTTAAAAGATATACTTTGCCCATAGTCATTAATTTTTATAATAATTTAAATTATTAAATAATTTAATAATAATTTAACCATACAGATAGTCAAAATCAAACTTCTAGGAATGGTCCTTTGTAGAAGAAGGAACCAGACAACAATTCTTGGAATACCTTTAGTTTTGCTTATACCAATTAAAAAAATCCTCATCTGAAATGAAGACAGAAGTCAAATAAAAATTGTGAGTGCTGTTAAAAATCAACTCAGGATGTTCTTTTTGGTTTGTTTTCGGTTAGACTTTGGAGTTCTTCGCTAACTTTGATACTAACTTCCTGCTGGTGTTTTGATGTTCCTTAGCATATCTCTGAGCCACCAGCATAGTTTTGGTTAGCATATGACAGTTTAATACACAAGGACACATAACAAACATGCCTCATGCTCATTGTCTAAAACTCAGATGTATGGTCACAATCATTTCCTTAAATATTTTGGGTAGCAAAGGTAAAGGTCCAGCATAAAGGTGACGTGTGCATATGGCTCAGACCAACATGTAGTATAAGAACTTAACAACAAACAAAATCGTGTCACTCTCCTTAGTTAACTCATTCTTCAGAAAATTAGAATGCTTCTACAAAGGAAACATTGGTTGGGTTTTCAGAGAAGTTGATGTAAACATGCTAACAAGAGGAATGGCCAGCAAGCAGATGGTCTTCTGATTTCTCATTTTAGAGCTACTGTATCAGGTGTTGAAAAAGCCTTCCATCTTTTTGATGCAAAAATGGGAGGAAAAACAACCCTTTACGAAACCACAGAAAAGAGTAATGGCTGCTTATTCTGTCATCTATCAGTAGGAAGCATTCAAAAAATGCAATTCCTTTCAAGGCTCTGATTAATATTTCAAATAAATGTGTCCCAGTCAAAGGAGATGCGGCTATTCATGGTGGCTATAATTTACTGCAGATTACTCAGGAGAAAGGCCCGGGAAATGAACACCACTTTTCATAAGGGCCAGGATGAAAATCATTTGTATTTACATTCTAGCATTTTCATAACATGAGGCCAAGCTGATGTTTCAAAGTAAGTGTTCTTCTAATTTCACTGGATTGCAGCCTTTTGTTTTCCTTGGGGGCCTCCCTGCCACACAACAATACAAGTGCATGTACAGAATAACACACGCAGAGCTAGGGAAATAAAAAAGCACATTGCATCCAATTGTTAGAGAACATCTAGGATTATCCGTCATGCAATAGCTATGAATATTTAAATGGGAAAAAAAAAATCAGTTAATTACTTTATTCCTTCTTTATTTATGTTTACTTGAGAAAAAGGAAAACAAAGAGATTGAGAAAAGAGGGAACATGTTCAGAGCTATCATTCAGATTTCTCCCTTACTGATTTTTTTTCAAGTCTAAAAGCCAGCTGAGATTCTAAATCTCTCCTCTGTCTTCTTTCTGCAAAACACTATTTTATAGTCGTAACCCTCCCCTTTCTGAGATTCCACATACACTCATGAGGTCAGCTGGCTGGAGAGAAGACACAGTTCCTTCATTTTATTGACTCCATAAATAGTCAAATAAGAGTAATTGTGCTCAGCTCTCAGGGAACATCTAGTTCACACCAGTTTGGCTCAGTGGATTACCACCATAAATCACATCCTCTACTATTCTTCATCACATTATTTCTATGGTTAATTTTGAAACTTGAGAATCCATCTACATGAGAAATTAATCTCTGAATAGGAAGAATACATCTAACATTCTAAATTACTATCGCCCCAATTTCATTAGGATATTATACTGATTACAAAACCAACCAACCAACCAACCAACAAAAGCTCTACTGTATATTATATTTATTCTGATTATCGAGTTTCACTTCCTCCTGCTCATCAGATTTTCAGATATAAACTCAGACTTCGAAAGTCTATGGTCTTGCGTATCCAATTTGAAAAATTCATTTTCTATTTTGTGGACAAGGTGATTTATTTGCTGCTTTTGTTAACTTCAGTTGAAGTACGGCTGACCAAAGCCTCAATTAAAAGCACCACTTTTTAAAATCACTATTAGATGAATTAAAGAATTTAAATTAAATGAATCTAAATTAAATTCATCTGAGGCATGTCAATAATCTTTCCCAAATGAGCACCATATTCCTCAGCATTTACTTTACTTTTCTTTACATAGACAACCCACAGACCAAAACTGAAAATAGCAAAGAAAAGGAAGTCCAAACTAGTAACAAAATATATGCCCTTCTGCATATAGAAACTTCAAGTGCTAATAGTCTCTGAGGGGAAAGAGAATTTCTATTAGATTTATCTCTTGGCTATGTTCATAGACTAATTTGGGCTGGAAAAAACCTTCGGAGACCTCTCATGCAAACCTCTGCTCCTAACTGGGTCAAATCAGATAAGGCTCCTTAGGGCCTTTTCTAGTCAAGCCATGAATATCTCCGTTGATGATGATGTCACAGACTCTCTGGACAATCATCTGTACCAAGGTTTGCCCACCTGAAAAGCTATTTCCCAATATGTAGTTGGAATTTCATGTGTTTTTTTGCCCTAAAATTAGTGCTGAGCATGTCCAAGGAAAATCTAGCTTTGTCTTCTCTATACTATCCCTTTAGGTAGCTACTCCTTTACTGGACATGTTCCAGTATGCCTAGATGGACTAGACGATCTTCATATAATCACAGAATGGCCTGGGTTGAAAAGAACCATAATGATCATCTAGTTTCGACCCCCTGTTATATGCAGGGTTGCCAACCACCAGACCAGGCTGCCCAGAGCCACATCCATCCTGGCCTTGAATGCCTCCAGGGATGGGGCATCCACAACCTCCTTGGGCAACCTGTGCCAGTGCGTCACCACCCTCTGGATGAAAAACTTCCTCCAAATATCTAACTTAAACCTCCCCTGTCTCTATTTAAAATCATTCCCCCTTGTCCTATCACTATCCACCCTCATGAACAGCAGTTCCCCCTCCTGTTTATATGCTCCCTTCAAGTACTGGAAGGCCACAATGAGGTCTCCCCAGAACCTTCTCATTTCCAAGCTAAACAATCCCAGTTCCCTCAACCTTTCCTCATTGGAGAGGTGCTCCAGCCCTCTGATCATCTTAGCGGCCCTCCTCTGGACCCGCTCTAAGAGCTCCACATCCTTCTTGTACTGGGGGCTCCAGGCCTGGACACAGTACTGCAGATGGGGCCTGGCAAGAGCTGAGCAGAGGGGGACAACTACCTCTCTCTCCCTGCTGGCCACCCCTTTTTTAATGCAGCCCAGAACACAGTTGGCCTTCTGGGCTGCAAGTGCACATTGCTGGCTCACCTCCAGCTTCTTGTCCACCAGGACCCCCACGTCCTTCTCCGCAGGGCTGCTCTCAAGGAGATCTTCACCCAGTTTGTATAAATACCTGCGATTACCCCAACCCAACTGTAGCACCCTGCACTTGGGCTTACTGAACTCATCAGGTTTTCATGGGCCCACTTCTCCAGCTTGTCCAGGTCCTTCTGGATGGCTTCCCTTCCTTCCAGTGTATCAACTGCACCACTCCGCTTGGTGTCACGTGCAAACTTGCTGAGGGTGCACACAATGCCATCCTCTGTGTCACTGATGAAGATGTTGAAGAGCACTGATCCCAAGACCAACCCCTGAGGGACACCGCTTTTGACCGACCTCCACCCCGACACAGAAGAAATCAATAAAGAAACCAGACAGAATATTCCAAAAATCCACAAAACAGTGTTTTATTGGACAAAGCAAAAAAATGTGTTTCGGTGAGGCAGAGAGTGTATAAGTAACAAGCCTTATCTTCCATCAGAGAACAACTAGTTGGAGTGAAGGAAAGAGAGACATCTATGTGGCGGCCAAAATCCAAAACATTTTCAGCTTTACAGGGGGAAAAATGTGAGCATCTTTAACTCCAGACTGGAACTAACCAGCTATCTGTGAAGTTGCATCATCTACTTCCTGCGCAATGCACAACAGAACAGCTGTACTAGGTCATATCAAAGGTCCATCTAGTCAGAAATCTTTTCTCTGATAGTGACCAGTAGCAAAATGTTAATAAAGAGGAATGGATGAAAATCAAAAGCAGAGATCTGAACAGCCATGAACTTTGAAATCCAAAAATTATTCAAAGACCTTCTGCCCCTAGAACAAGTCCAGTCAATCTCTTTCTGGCACTGCAAAACCCCTCTCCTGTTGGAAGGCTCTACATTCAGAGTGTGTCAGTGTGAGCAAGTGGAAAGAGGCAGGAAGAAGAGAGATGAATTCCACAGCTTGAACTCCATGCTTTGTAACAAACACCGCTTTTAAAACATCCTGAAATTGGCTCAGTAGAGTTGAGTCGTTCTGCTGCTTCATTCAATAATCTGTTAAAGGCATGTATGTATTTGCGTACTCTCTCCGTCTTTTCACTTTCTGACCAGCTGAATAAATGTTGATAACATTGTAAATACTCCTGTTTTTAAAATAGCTCCATACCTCAAGGATGTGCATTTATAGGATTACTGGACTTCTTCATGACATAATATAAAATCTTCAGCCAAAGGATGGACTTTATGTGAAGGCCAAATTTTAACTGGAAACACCCTTGTTTTCCAGCAGCAGAATGCCACACACCGTGTGTGGGAAGACTCTTGTCCAAGTCAGCCTTGCAGGGATTACTGAAATCAGAATGCTGTTCATAAAGAACTGCACCTGAAAATACTTGGATCACTTGTACAGCCGTGGATTAGTTTGGTTAAAAATACACATAAGCATTCATCCTCTGGATAACAGGCTGATAGTAGAAACAGGAAGCTGGAGGTATACAGATTCTTCCAAACCGGTGTTGCTGTTTACATTATGACCACCTTTGCAGAGTTTCACTTTCAAAATGGACACCTATAAAGTGAATTGACGTGTGCTCAATTTGCTCACCCCTACCAAAAAAGAATCTCGTTATTAAAACCAAGTACAAATTGTTCTCTCAGAATAAATCAGCTAAGCACAAGTTCAGCACTTTTGCAAGCAAAAATAAAGCTTAAGCTCAAGTGTGCAGAGGTGAAAACCTAATTCTTCACACTTCGCCCATCACGTTGGATACTTCTGTTCCTTTTATTCTTACAGTAAGGAAAGACTTCTCTTGACAACACCCTGAAGAATTACATGCACGTAAATGAAATCAGTGTTTGGCCAGATATCTTCCTTTGCAGTTTGAAAGATAACATGGGCCTTATAATCTTGCCTCGAAAGGGAAAGAAAAAGAATTCTTATATATCAGACCCAGTTATGATCACAGTGTCTTGCACCTGCAGCAATAAAGAACCTACAATCATTTTTGCCCGAGGAAACAGCTCCTGTTGCAGCAAAAGAAGGAAGATCTGTTCACATGACCCAGGAGTAGGCAGGCAAGAGCAGGGACAAGACTGACTTTTTCTACCCCAATTGTCTAAACTGTTGGACAGAGGATCAAAGAGACATTATAACAGTGCCATTTTTCACAGGAAGAGATAACACTGCCTCCTTCTGAGCAGAAATAAGCTTCTAGTCCCCTAATGGTCCCATGCACATACATTGGCACATGTCTGTGTGCACGTCTGTATTTGTTCACGGTACAGAGGATGCCTTAGCAATGAATTTCAACTCTTCACTCATTAAAAGACACCTCCTAACAGCTTCTCCTCTCACTATTTCCATTCTCCTACAGCTTTCAGGCCTAGCAGATGGGCAACCAGGCATTGGAAAGCATTTCAACAAAATGTTTACTACTGCAAAAAATCTAGCAGGAAGCGGCGCATTTTTATGTCGTGCCCATGAAATCAAATCAATGAAAATTTCAGTTCCTCCATAAATATTTCAGCCAGCTCTGAGCAATACACAGCTGACACTTCCTTTACTCCAGGAAGCACTGACCAGCAACAAAGGTTCTAGTCCAAACTGCGTGGTTAGCGGAACAACAACAGAGTGCTGTGCCATCCAGCTGCTTAGCGGAACAACAACAGAGAGAGTGCTGTGCCATCCAGCTGGTTTATGAAGGTTCTGAGCATACCTGCCAGGGTAGTCTGCACTGATGCTGATGGTATTGCATAAGCAGAAATCTCAGGAGTCACCAGGGGCTCTGAAGCCACCAAGGCAAACGAAAGGGACTTCTGCTCTAGAGTTCCGATGGCTCTGTTTGAGCTTCTAAAAGTTTACTTTTTCTCACATTTTGGGATTTTCAGTAGAAGTTAAAGTTTTTCAGCCCTGTCCTTAACCACTCCATAAAAACAGTGGGAGATCGACTCAGCTTTACTTACATGAAGAGAACAGGACTTGCTTTCCAACCTGGCAGCATCTCATTTGCTTGCTGAAGCCAAGAACGCTGCCAGCAAGCCCCAGGTGTGCGCCACATGAGCAGGTGAAGAAAATAAAATACGTTTATGTGCATTGCGATGACAGTTCTGAGTCCATATAAAGCATAATACATGACAAGAAGTGTGACTATAGATAGCAACATTCCTCATGTGCACAAACAGGCAGAAATCCAAAGGCACTATGCCTTCATCTTCCTGGAATATTCTTTGGACTGTTGCTCTTTTGCATGATTTTTATTTTATTTTTTTAAAAGTTGATTTGTTTTCTCTGTTAAACTTTTCTTTCTATGCTTTTTTTTTCTTTTTCTTTTTCTTTTTTTTCTCCAGAATAAGCAACCAGTAACTGCTTTACAAGACGGCAGGATCTCATACTACTTTTACACAACTGAATCAGTTTAAGTGAGATCAAAACCAAGCACGGACAGGTTCTTTCAAAACTACTAATTAAACCACCCTTTGAAACCAAAGTTTTAATTGGAACTGTCCCTGTGATGAAATCTTCAATGCTTACACAGCTACAAGCTACAACAAGAAAGATCAAATGCACGGCCTTCTTTGAGAGCACGTCCGACAGTCCACCAGCCAGTAGGGAGTGTTCCAAGCTAACAGCCCATTGATAAAAACCTTACTTAAATCAAAGCCAAATAAACTTTATGATACATAAGGAACCTTCCTGTCCTGTGCTCCCATAATAGGAGAACAGACTTTTTCTTTAGAAAACAGTTCTATTTGTGTTGTATGTTGGCAAAAACTCCCAGGATAACGGGAATTTGTATCTTGCAGGCACCACACTGTGCCTGTATTTATCTGCTAGTGCACATGCTTGCAAATTAAAAGGAGTGATTAAAAAAAAAAAAAAAAAGGTAGATAAGGTAGTAAACCTTACCCTTCCAGATTCTCTTTGATGCTGACATGACACTATGAACAGAGAGAAATAAAGAGATAAATATGCTTTACATATGGTATGAGAAGATGTGGTCTCATATATTAAACCTGAAGATACAATGATATAGTAAACCACTTCGGTTTGGTACATGCTGAAACTTTCCGTTATGTAGGAAAATCTCAGATATATTATCCAGCTCATTCAGATTCTAAAATCAGTTCTTGGTGCTAAAGATAATGCCTGTTGTTAGATACAGCAGAGTTTTTCTTCATCTAAAGGATACTGTGAGTATATTGCGTTATAGTCATACACCTGCTTGATTCAGTGCCTCTTGGCACGGGTGTGCATGCACGTGTGTGAGAGAAAGCAAGGGAGAGAAAGAACATGTGCATGCATATGTTTTTCTCCTATGAAACCAGGACATAAACTTTAACTACAAGAAAGGGACTGTACTAGGTTTAAGTTGAACAATGGGGAGAAAACCCGACCTCCTGAAACCTCATTACAATCTTCACTTTTTTTCTTTTTTCTTTTTTCTTTTTTTTTTTAAAAAAAAAGGAAGATCTTTTAATTTGTGATCTACAAAGTAAATAAAGTATATCTAGAAGTGTATCTGGTTTAGAAACATGAAACAGTTCTAAGTTCAGACTGGGAGGTAGAGAGCTGGTGGCTTGCAAACAAAGGAGTTACCAGCTACATAATGTTTCCTGAACACGCATTGGCTGCTTTGCTCTGTGGATTGTTACCAGCTTCAGCATTTTTTAAATATTTCCCATTAGCCTTTATTTGATATTTTATGCTTCCCCTCATAAAATCTTTAAACAGATTAATTGTGCCTGTGATGTTTGTTTGTAAGTACAGCTGCTCTTCCTTCCAGTTTGTTTTACAATCGTGATGTCTCAAAGATATCCCCATAAAACTGACGGGTGGATCTGCAAACAACCAGAGCTTTATCAGAGAGGAAATCCAGATTAAAGTTATTGGAGAAAACATTTGAGTAACACTCCATGTTACCAAAAAAAAAAAAAAAAAAAAAAAACCAAAAAACCACCCAAAAACCAACCACACAAAAAACCCTCAAAAGAAAAATTTACATTAACCATAACTTCAGCTACATATTTATTATATATCCATAAGTACTGTTAATTCTGCAGTTTATTTTGTTCACAATATGCATATATGCTCTTCTGGTAAAGTAAGATGTCTCGGAACAAATAATAAATCCAATCTCAGGAGTCTATGTGTAATACAAATTGGTTTAGGGGCTGTCATGCTGTACCTCCAACAAGTGCTATATTTCAGGATTCTTTTGGTTATTAGTTGGAAAGGATGGGTGAGGTTTCAGACCAAAGCAATTGCTAACTATAAAACCAGATCAAATAAAGGCTTCAGTTTGAAAGAGCACCTTTAAAGTCCATTTGCAAGATACACTGTTCAGCTGTTAAATGTCTTGTAAGTTTTCCAAGAACCTTGGTGAGCTTTCTTCATAAAATCTATATTATTTTCATTGAAGATTAATGATAGGCTTATTAAAAAATCAAAAACTTGGAGAGGCTTTCTGTGATTATGAGCAAGGGTCATCACACTACATTACTTTGGAATGTTTTTATAAGCTCTGTCAGTAGAACCACACTTAAAAAAAAAAATCGATAGACCAACTTTTTCAAGCCTGTTTTTCATTTTCAAAGGATATAATCTATTTTTTCTCTTTCATTTACAAATATGTGAGCAAAAGCAAAATATCCTTCAGTGGTATGGCTACGCAGTACCACTCGGTCTAATTTCATTATCTTCTGTAACTGAGCAACCATGATCCAATGAACATCCTAGCAATCACCTACACAGGTGTGAGACAGGGAGGATTTTGCCTGTGGACTAGCAGAGGGCTGTACATTGCAAATGAATGCAGAGTACCTGAAAAAGACCTTGGTTTTGCATTTGGAACTAGATGATCTTTAAGGGCCCTTCCAATCCGAGCCATTCTATGATTCTATAATTTGGTGGCACAGATCTGGGCTAGTGACTTGCACTGGTCTGGCACAATGTAGGATAAAGGACGCAGAGTCCCATGAGGCTGCCAGGGTGCATTTGTGTCTCAGAATGGAAAATTTTCAGAACAACAGAGAAGAAATCCCTTGGGGTTACTACAGGTAGTAAAGAAGGAGACAGAAAGAAACCAGCATGAATCAGCCAGAACACAGAGCTTTAGTGCTGGCTGCTGTAGTTTGCTTTCTTTCCCCACAGATTAAAAAGCACTGTTGACTACTGTCATGTGGTAGAGCCAGTCAATAAGACAAACAAATAGAGACGTCCAGGACAGGGGTCTGGTGAGTGACCTGACCTCTCTTTGTTCGTTGCCTCCATGATGTTGGAGAGGATTACTCTGCCTTTTACTGGGCAGTCGTCTATAACTGCTGTCTCTGTTTAAAGAGATTCACGATTCAGAACGTGTTATGGGTAAAAGTGTAAGCCAAGTTTTCCATAATGACCTATGTCCAGTTTGAAATACTCTAAAAGAAGCTGAAAGCAAAGAAAGTCAGCCTTCTCCAAGTCATCAAAAATCAGCACTCAAAATGTAATTAGCAGTCTAAAAGCCTCGGTCACAGTGGTCTGGATTCATGCCACACTGAGGCAGCACATTCATGAATACGATTGTTCTTGCCTTCATCTATCAGTAAGCAGTTCAGCTCTGCAGAGCAATCCATGTGCTGAAGAAGGCTGAATTACTGCTGGTGGTGACAATTTCTCCAGTAATTAGAAAGGGAATGTACTGTATCCATAAGCATAACTCAGGCACCTCAGTTAGGTTACCTCAATTCAGGTCTCCATTTAAATATCTTTATTTAAACACAAGTCACTTAAGATGTCACCTGTAAAGGTATGCATATTTTTAAATGTCTACTTTCATTCTACTTTCAGTCATCAGTCTTTTGTAGAGGACACAACATCCATGTGAGAGAAAGAATGTAATTTAAAACAACTTTTACCCTGAAGAACATTAGGACCGAAATGGCAGAAGCACATTGGATCACTGGGGAAAACTCCTATAAGCAGTGCTGTCAGGATACTCTTTTCTACTGCTAAGTGGTTGAGTTTGAAATCAAGGAATGATGATCAGGGGTCTGCAGCAGATACATGCAGCCCTACAAAGATGGGCTGAGGGAGCTGGGCTTGTTCAGCATGGAGAAGAGAAGGCTGTGAGGAGATCTCATTCCAGCCTTCCAGTATTTAAAAGGGGATTATAAAAAGGAGGGGAATCAACTTTTTACAAATTATTGCTTTTTATGAAGCATGACTCAAACAATTGACGACACTTGTTGAAACTCTAAGTAAATTAGAAATGAAGATGCAGATACTTTCACTTCAGAGGTACTTAAGCAATACAAGACCTCTTAGCTAAGGTCCCACAGCTTTCCTTGCACTACCAAAGTAAGCACCTGGGGACGTGCCTGGCACCAGGACTTCACTGTCTGTACTGTCACATCATCAGGTGGTTGCTGGCTGGTTCTTGTTCTATGCTAATACTTCCCACAATTGTTCCCAGCACTCCTTGGGCAATAGCGTGCATTAGGGACTATTGCCTGTGAGTAGTTTTGTGATGATGTCCTGTTTTGGACAGCAAGAGAGTTAAAGAAGGTGGATGTGAGCTAGCTCAAGCCATCTGGTCTCAGTGACAAGAAATGGGTGCCTTGTTTTTCTTCCCAGAGGCATAGCCACAAAGAGTCAATAATAGGCACTGGACTGGAATGACTCCAAGCCCTCTGTACATCTGAAAGATGCAACTGTTTTCCTTTTTCAGCCTAAAATCTACATCAAAACCTCAGCATCCTGTTGCTTCCCCAGCTTGAAACGAAATAAATCCAAGAAAAACTCTCACATTATGGCTGGTCTTCTCATTATCTCTTAACAATTATGCCACACAGTTCCCCATCAAGAGAACCTATAATGGTATATATAATGGTATCCCTGTTCCCTAATTCTTCCAGACTGAGATTGAGTGATGTTCAATCTGCAGAAGTTTTTCCTATCTCCACCACTGCTGAGTTAAAAGCAAACTCCTGGCAGGTTCCTGGAGGAAAAATAAAGGCAATTCTACAGTTCTGTGCAAAAGCTGCTCAGGTCCCAGACCTCTGCAGTCACCTTCATGGTCTTCCCTTTGAGAGCAGTAATTTCTGCAGAAGTGACAATAGTATCTGGTCATCGTGCCAATTTAGTCGGTTTGGTGGCGGACTCTGAAATCTAGAAGGCAGCCACCTATTATTAACCCTAGTCATATTGTCCAGCAATCATTCTGAGTTACCACCAACCTAAGCCAGATTTGAACTGCTGACCAAGAAGTGAAAGGCTTTGTATCCTATTACCAATATCCTAAATCATCCAGCCTCCCCTACAACTATATTTTTTGGATTATTATGTAGGAACAATAACAGAATACCCCATAAACAGGTTCTTTAGATATTCAAACATGTCAGGTTGTACTTTCTACATTTTCAGATAATCGTGGGGTAAATATTTGTTAAATGAAGTATTTTACATCTGTCTTGGACCAAAGCGATCTTTCTGTCAGTAATACCACTGAACACTTGTAAAAGTATGCCGGCCATTACAGAGTTATGCACTCTTGGCAAATACAGTCTTTGAACTCATGTTACTGTGCTGCCAATAAAAAATATGTTCTTTTTTATCAACTGGATGTCTTTCAATTATACAATCACTGTCTGACAGAAAAGCAGTTGAAATGGATTCTAAAATATCCTTTTTTTAAATTTCACACCAGTTGGCAAAAGGTTGACATTTGTTTGCCGAACTCTCAAGAAGACATTTGGTGTAGTTCAGCAGTACAGAGAAAATACTGTATAAAGATCAAAAGGAAAAAAAGCATGTACACTTTCCTGTGAAAGACAACACATGGTCCTTGCAGAAGGAAATGCTTCATTTCTTTCCCATACATCAGAGCTAGTCCTTCACCTCATCATTACGTTCATCTGCAGTCAAAATGAATGGTGCTGGAGCTGGAGGCCTGGGCCAACCAATGTTTTCATAACCCATTTTAATCCTACCAGAACACAGAAAGAAACATTGAAAAAGCAACTGTGCTTATTACCCCAGCAGATTAGAATACGATAGCTGAATTAATCTGTTGCCGTGTACACAGGCTAATTCAGATCATACTCAAACTTGATAATCTCTCCTATCACTGTAATTACTGAAACTCAGTGAAGTTACTTCTCTATGAGATAACAGCACTCAACACACCTCCACAACCCCTATTTAGAACTGCTCATGACAGTGCATACGCACTTCTGATCCACCATGCTGCCACACTTTACTCATCCTAACACAAATCCCCAGGTACTCAATATCGTAGACTTTCTGACAAAATGTACTTCCAATACAAAAGATGTGCTGTATCCCTTCTCCTGAAATACGTGCAACTCCATAATTTTTTACGACCAATGCTATTTTTTTTCAATGTGTGCACTAATTTTTTGAAATTTCCTTTCTTCTATGAAGAAAGGACACACTTTGATTTTCATCCATGGAATCACCCTCTCCATCTGCACTTCTTATTTATGCTAGTAATTTCCTAACTTACATGGAATATACTTAAACACCCTTTTTTTAAACTAAGTTGGTTTTAATGAGGGAGTTTGCTTCCTCTTCATGAGTCATTCCTCTTTGCACTGCCCAGAAGCACGATGAAACTCGTATTTTCTGCCACATCTATTGTCCATTTTACCTGCACTCTATCACTTGATAAATTTCCCTTTCCATTTGCAAGGTCCCACCTCATTTTTTCTCCCCAGCCTGTACCACTGCCAATACGTTTTCACCTGCCACAGTGCTGCTCAGGCTCCTCTTTTCTCCTTGCACCCTCCTCTATACATCTACTATGTACAATTATCTTTCCAATGGTTCCACTAACAGAAGATGTGAAGGTCCTTCTGCCAATGGAGCCCATTTGTATAGAAAGATTTTTTTAGGCAGATCAGATATTCTTTCCTTGTTTTCAGACTTGCTTTCAAACAGTACATGTGCATTGACAACTCTCCAACATGGTATCCATATTTCACTTTACTGCTGAGCTTCTATGAGTCATTATTTTTCAGTGCACACAGATAGTGAGGCTGCAGTGGAAAATGTTATTGGGAAATGCTAATTACAAAATACTACTACCAACCAGCTCTCACATTTTAGTCCTTGTAAAGAGGAAGGAAGAGAAAACTCCACTGGTGGGCTGATCTGTCTACTCATTTACCTCTCACAGATAGATAGAATTCCTTAGGGTGCTGTAGTCTTCTGTCTCCTCGGGAGATGATGACATTGCAAAGGTAGTAAACTTCAGGAGAAAGAGCAAAGAAAGTCTCCAGAAACCCAAGACAACAACCTTACTTCCTGCCTCTGCTGTGTTGCATGGTAAAACAATACTTTTTTCATCCCACTGTCGTTTGCTTATGGTGAAAATCCCTAGAGAAAGGAATGGCAACTTGACCCACCAAGAGGTATGGGAGAGGAAGGTGATAGAGCTGAAGTAGATGTAAGTCTGAAGGAAAATGTGTAGACAAAGTAGAATGTGGAATTGAAAAGGGACAAGAGAAAGCTGGGCCATGGATGAACAGTTATCCATGAAGAACATGGATGTTCTAATACCCCGTTACTTCTGAATCTGATGTTTTACTATGATATATAGAAAGAGGATATAAAAAACTAAATTTGTATTTAAAATATTCATTGTAAATAGTCTTATTGACAAGAGAGAGAAACAGACTCTTTTGAAAAATGATTCATTTAATGTAGAGGTCTGTTTTGGTAATTGCATCATAAAATGTCTCTGTTCCTCTCCACAACTGACTATACTAGACATTTTGATGATTTGCTCAGACTTGTCTGCATTATAGATACCTACATTTGGCTATGTGAATGTTGTCCTAATATCTACATTTTTTGACAGGAGGCTTGTGGAATTTAAAAAGCCAGGAGCACATCACTCGATCCTCCTCAAATAACATGCTGCAAGTCTACCAATAAATCTACAGCTACAAACGGCCCAGCTCCAAACTCTTCCTCATTTATTTAACTTCTTTTCTCCGTAACTAAAAAACTTATCCATCCTTGTAATTTACTTGTCTCATGAATCACTGGAGATACTACCTGTCTTTTATTTTTATGGCATTTGCTGCAAAGCAGTCTCCTTCCTGCACAGCTCAGTTGTCCCAGTGAATACAGTGGTCACTGAAATTATTAGACCAAACAGCAAATTATTAATTAAGCATGTTCATTCCACAGTAACTCAGCACAAAAGCTCAAATACACTGTGGATAGTAGGAAACTATCAAAGATGTTCTGATCCATTATATCATCTACTACAAATCCCTGTCATATCTTACTCATCAGATATTCAGCGCTTTGTTGATAGGAAAAAAAAAGTGCAAATTCTAATCTTGTCAGGTGCTGAATCGTGTTGAGCATCCGATGAGATTTACAGCTAAGCAAACAGTGTACGTTATGCATCCACCAGGACTATGAAATGCGCTATCTCTGTACCTGTATAAAACATTAGGATATCAGCTTCCAGGCAACAGAATCCCTCCAGGAAATTATTCTTCAAGAAAACACACACTAGAGATACTAATCCAAGTCCTTCATTTCCATCATTTTGAATAGTGAGTTGATCTGAAGAAATTCAATGCTAACAAGATACATTCTGTGGAATAGGGTTTCTTTTCCCTTTCATTATTATTTTATTTATTCTGTTTAGACTTTGAAAAAGTTTTATTATACTCTGGCTTGCAATGTCAAGCCTCAAATAAAGGCAAAATGTGCTTTTTTTTTTTTTTAAATGAAAAACATTAAATGTATTATGAGCACATATTCAGGTGGATTTATTCATGTATTTTACCATGTGAAAACAAACAAGAGCAAAAGTCAAGTAAATGGACATTTTTTAACATTGATATGTTTCTGGCTGTTTGCCAACTTTAATAATCTAAACTCTGTTTAAATTAAAATATCGTGTCAGCTTTTAATACAAACCCTACATGAGTTGCAAATTCACTATATGTGTTAAGTCTAAAAAAATCATCATCTATCATTGCACTATTTCAGCAGTGGCAGTTGAGTGTTTTTAAAAGGTTCCTATGAACACAGATCTTAGTTTAAATGTAATATTATGTTATATTACTCACACTTGAACTGACCTTCATAAATATCAAATCCTTACAATTATAAGTCCTGACATTTAATACTTTCCTGCAGACTGAGCGGGACCATGTTACATTATAAGGTCACTTGTCATCTGCAGCTTTTAGAGAAACTTATCATTTTAATGAAGACATTAACTCAGACACATACAGTAATGAAATTGTGGACAAACATACTTCCAAGGGTGTGTCTTCTCACTGTACCACTGTAGTACAGAAAGACTTTTAAAATGGCTTGCTAGTTCGTTGCTCAATTGCATTAATCAGCAGCATATGCTTTGCACTGTTGCCATAGGAAATGACTTGTTAAGTGGTGCCAGTGAACACTGAAGGGTTAACTCTTCCTGCTCTCCTGGGATGAAACAAATAGGTTTCCTCAAAGATCTGCTTTTCCCCAGCCAATAAGAAAGCTGGTTTTGCTCACTTAAGCATTCAGCAAAGCAACTGGGCCAAATACCTGACTGATCCAAAAACATGTTGTATCCATAAGCCTGAATTATGTCACTTAACTTTAAGCACTTTGCTGAGCCAACGACACCATATTCTCCCTCTAGAGTCAATGACAAGTTGGATGCTTCTCTGAGCATCAATTCAACCAGCAAAGAGTGGCACATCTCAAATAAATGACTGACAATTTTAGCAAAACCAAGGGCAAAACATGGCTAGCTTCCACACTTCAATTTACTTAGATCACAAACCTGTTGTAATGTCTATAATAGTAAGTAAGGTCCACATATTAACAGAAAACAATGCAAGAAAGAGAAGATTTTCATTCTCATGTGCTCCTCTTCAAAATCAAGTTCCTGCAGATCTTCCTACTACGAACTGATCCTGTATTTGTATTTGCTTTTGTATTTGTGGGAGCAAATAAGGAAATACCCACAACAAGCAAGCATTGGTAATATTATAGGTGATACAGTAGAACCACAGATACCAACTAGAAATGTCATTCCAAGATTGCCAATGACTATAGAATGCTATTCCAAAACAGAGATTATAAACTTTGTGAAACTGTACTCTCCAGCAGCTTTTTTACAGATTAAATTTCAAACAATATTAATCTTCACAGAAAAAAAAAAAGCAAATAAATTAAAAAATAAAATAAAATAAAATAAAATAAAATAAAATAAAATAAAATATATTAGAAAAACATCCCCAGAACACAGCTGCTAAATATATGTTTATTATAAGCAAAAAGACATGAAGGAGAGGAAAAGAAAGATCACTATTTTTCAAACCATTTTCTTTGCTTTCCAGACTTTCATCTATCACCAATAATGAGAGTGGAATGGATAACAAAACAGAACATAAAGATGTCAGAGATGTGTCCACCACATGAAAGTGATATCATTCTTTTCATATTAACATGGCCTTTACTAACAGGACTTCCAGATGTGCTTAAACTGGTAAGAGAAACTCTTGAATCAGTCCAGAAATGGAGTCGTATCAATGTGCAGACATGATAATTCTTTCATACGATGATCAAAGTGGTGATCATTTGCATTTGAATAACAGCGCACCCAGTACGACAGTTTTGGAAACAGCCTGGACCCATGTATATCCTATTGATTTTATGCACCTCAGTGACTTCCTTAGCAAGGATATCAGTTGTTCTAGAATCACTCTAAAGACAGTAGAGAAAAAAAAGTGCATCTTGTTACTTCTGTACAAGGAGCATGGCATAAGCACAGGCACAATAGCCTCACCATGCAAATTGTCAAACTGGTAGTCCACGGAATATTCTAACCCAAATCAACTTGTACTCACCCAAACAATTCCCAGGAGTAATTTGAGAATTACCACAGGCCAACGATCTTTTGCCATGGGTGCTTTGGCCAAGGACATCCTATTTTTGGAAAGTAAGAGAATTTATTAGTATGGATATTATCAAATAGTGCCAGCTGATCTAAAGGGCCAAAGAGACAGCCTTGGAATTTTTTCCTAATAAACACAGTTTTGGAGGGCAGGTCGTAGAATCATAGATCATAGAATCATAAAACAGCTTAGGTTGGAGGGGACCTTAAAGATAATCTAGTTCCATCCCCCTATAATGGGCAGGGTTGCCACCCACCAGATCATGCTGCTGGGGATCCTATCCAATCTGGCTTTGACTGCCTCCAGAGATGGGGCATCCACAACTTCTTTGGGCAGCCTGTGCCAGTGCTTCACCACTCTCTGAGAATATTTCTTCCTAACATCTAACCTAAATCTCCCCTCTTTTAGTTTAAAGCCATTCCCCCCTGACCTATCACTATCAGACCATGAAAAAATTCTGTCCCCCTACTGCTTGTAAGGTCCCTTCAAGTGCTGGAAGGATGCAATGACGTCTCCCCAGAGCCTTCTCCAAGCTAAACAAGCCCAAATGCCTCAACCTTTCTTCATAAGGGAGGGCTCCAGCCCTCTGATCATCTTCATGACCCTCCTCAGGATTCACTCCAACAGCTCCACATCCCTCCTGTACTGGGGATCCCAGGTCTGGACAAAATGTAATCAATACAGCATTTCATGGTAACGTGATTTTTATTTCACTGCCATCTGCAGTCATAAGGCTGAGGAACTATCAGCAGTGCACAGCAGAATTCCAGATTCAGAAAATATTCAGATTTCAAACTTCAGCTTCTGTTTGCTGTGGTTTTCAAGGTTTCCTTTTCTTTAAGGAGAAACATAGGTGTTTCAGGGAAATGTAGAAGAGAGTAAGTCAGGAAACGCAGGTGGCCTCACTCTTAGGTAGTCAGTGTCATTATTGAATTACTCATGGCTGTAGTGCACTGTATTACATCTCTGACCAAGATCTGGATAAGGGCCGTTTGCTCTGGGAACTGACCAAGGGCTAAGTGGTAGCAGTGTTGCATTTTTTGATTGCAGATGTAAAAGTTCTCATACCAAAATCAAGGGCTGTGGATGCTCCTGTTCATTGCAGGGGATTTGGACTACATGACCTTTAAAGATCCATTCCAACTCTAATGATTCTATAATTCCATGCTTTTATCATCAAATTCTATGTGCTTGCTCCTCACAGTGAAAGCAGCTGTTGAGGTGATGAGCGCAAGAAAATCTGAGGTGTTGTCCAGAGTACCTTGATATAGTAATACTGCAGTGATGCAGCCAGTATTGATGTAACCTATGCTTGCAGGCTTTGCCAGGATCAAATAAGCAATTTCAAGCCCAATGTATCTAAGAAAACCCTTCTTTTGTTTTTCACATCCCTTGCCATGTTCTATTCCATCTATCTGCATCTTGGGTCTTCTTATCCCATCCCTGCACATCCGGAAACCATCCTTTATTGGTGAAGCCTATATTGATCACTATTTCAATGTAAGGTTTTGGATAGATAATATCCAAAGTTCATCCCAGTCTTGCGAGAAGGGCTAGGGAGGTGATCATTCCCCTGTACTCAGCCCTAGTGAAGCTGCACCTCAAGCACTGTGTCCAGTTTTGGGCTCCTCACTAAAATAAAGACATCGAGGCCCTGGAGTATGTTCAGAGAAGGGCAATGAAGCTGTGAAAGGTCTGGAGCACAGGCCTTATGAAGAGCAGCTGAGGGAACAGGGATTGCTCAGTCTGGAGAACAGGAGGCTCAGGGGAGACCTTATTGCTCTGTACAACTACCTGAAGGGAGGTTGTAGCAAGGAGTGGGATTGGCCTCTTCTCCTAGGTAACAGTAATAGGATGAGAAGGAGTGGCCACAAGTTGTGCCAGGGGAGGTTTAAGTTGGATATTAGGAAAAAATTCTTCTCAGAAAGAGTGATGATACATTGGAAGAGGCAGTCTAGGGGGGGGAGTGGAATCACCATCCCTGGAGGTCTTCAAGAAACATGGAGGTGTTGCACTGAGTGACATGATTTGTGGGCATGGTGGGGATGAGTTGATGGTTGGATTTGATGATCTTAGAGATCTTTTCCAATCTTAATGAATTTATAATTCCATGTTACAACACTAGGAAGAATGGCTGATAGCCCAGAGTGCTGTGCTGCCATGCAGAAGAATCTTGACAGAGAGAAAGGCAGAGAAAAACATTGTGAAATTCAACAAAGGTGAATGTTGAGTTCTTCACCTGGGAAGGAATAACCCCATGAAGGTATGAGGTAATTCAGTGTTTATATAATTAAAGTCAGTGACACTTTACCATTAGTAATTCCAAGTATCTATGCATTGTGTCACACATGAAATCTGAATTATGCTCACACAAGATGTTGTTTTCTCTGCACTAAAATATGACTCATTCCATTGTTTCAATGAAAAAGCACAGACAGGTTGAAGAAGAATAAAGAGCTCCAGGAAGACGTGATAGATTCGTTCAAAAAAAACCCCACAACAATACAGAACAGAGAAACAAGAAAATGACTAAGAGGAAGCAGAGTAATTGTGATAAAACATATAACATTAATGCAATGGATATGAACTTCAGTAGTAATACTAGTTATTCTTTTTTTCTTTTCTTTTTTTAACCATTAGACAAGAGCAACAATGAGTACTTAAGTAAAGCTTCAGATTCCTTCAGTTTTTACATGGCAAATATTCAAAGTCTGCTACTGCTAATAGTCATTGCACATCATCTGAAGATGAATAAAATTTCATCTTTTGGCTGCAATCTAAAATAAAATACATGTATTACCTAGTCACAGCCTCCTGACTGCCTCACTTAAAATAAGAATGATCAATTAAAAAGGATTTCCAGTGTTTTCCTTCTTCAGAATGTCTCAGAACGATCATCATCAACCAGGCACTTTGCCTGGCAGTCATAGCCTTGAGTTACCAAAAAATCATCAGCAGGATAACAAAATGTTGTGTGCATTTAAGCATACCTTTTTCTGGATCAGTGTGTGAAAATGTGCAAAATGAATTTTAATGCTTAACCCTGTGTAATCTATCCTCTTTCCTTTCCTTTCCTTTCCTTTCCTTTCCTTTCCTTTCCTTTCCTTTCCTTTCCTTTCCTTCCCTTTCCTTTCCTTTCCTTTCCTTTCCTTTCCTTTCCTTTCCTTTCCTTTCCTTTCCTTTCCTTTCCTTTCCTTCCCTTTCCTTCCCTTCCCTTCCCTTCCCTTCCCTTCCCTTCCCTTCCCTTCCCTTCCCTTCCCTTCCCTTCCCTTCCCTTCCCTTCCCTTCCCTTCCCTTCCCTTCCCTTCCCTTCCCTTCCCCTTTCCTCTTTTCTCTTTTCTCTTTTCTCTTTTATTTTCCCTGCTAAGTGATGACTCTGTGAAATGGTGTGAGATTCTGCATTTCCATTCACAGCAGAGACCTCAATGGAGTGTTCTGACCTGTGACCCGTATCCTTACCACACATCCTTGCTTAGGAGCATGATCCCTCTGGACAGCCTGCTGTGTCCTACGTCAGGATTTACAGTAGCACAGAATAAATATTATCCATTTCAGTGTATGCCTAGAGATCTCAAGCAAGCAAAGACGGAGATGTTTCCTTCTCAGCTCCAAATATGAGAATAAACTAAAAGGAACTTATATATATGTACATAAATATATATATATATATATATACATACACACATACTCTGTTGTAGATCTCTCCTTCATGGTCTACACTGGTGGCAGTGTTTTCTGTTTCTAATCGCCATGGCCTTTATGATACTGTACTTAATGAATTATGCTCCTCAGGAGGAGGTCAGTGAAAGAATTAAGCTAAAAACCCCTAACAGTGTCGTTGGCCAGGAGCCAGCTCTTTCCAGGCTGTGTTTCTGCATGAGGTCTGCCACAGCTGGAGCGAAACGACTTGCAGGTGGCTCAGTGGGCAACAGATCACACAGTACTGCTCTGTCCGCCCCTTGACAGCAAGGAGGGAGTCACCTATGCCTGCCGTTGGTGGCTGAAAATGAGCAGGAAATGTCTGACAATCTTGATTAAGAACTCCCAAGCATTGAACTTTTCATAAGGAAAAGGCACACTCAGATCTCTCTGCTTTGACGGTCTAACTTCCAATTTAAATACTGCTTGGGCTACAGGAGAAACTGCTAGCATTTATCCTTATGCTGTTAGTCTGCGGATACCTTAATTAATATGATAGGCGTGGTTCAGTCAGCACAACAAAGCCCAGGTAATGAAATAGGTATGCCTGCGTTTCCCCCATGTTTAGATCTCGGAGAATTTATAGGCTTTATTTAAAAAGTAGTTGAAATATACTAAGTAATTTTCTGGAGTATTTTTAAAACATTAATTTCTAAATTGCAGGAACAGATGCATATGCGCAGTGGACAAGAGCATCAAATGGGGGAATGGAGGAGCTCAAAGACTGGGCCAAGTAAGTTAGGTTCTACTGAGAGCCTGCTTGGACAGCCCCTTTCATCTCCCTGGGAATCCCAACACTTGTCTGCTCAGCTTCATTTTCTTGCAGACAAATTATATGCACTTAAAAATGTATAAATCATAAATATCTATAGAAGCTGAGGAACAAAAAGCTTTTCTGCACCTCAGCAGAGAAAAACTACTGTTCATTTGCTTCAGGGCTCATTTGAGACCATTAAGCAAAACAGGCCCAAATCCTGAAGTTGTGGTGCCCAAGGGCAAAAGGCTGGAGAAACACTTCTGGAAGTGGGCTAGGAGTCTCTCACCAGTGGGAAAAGAGAAAGATATCTTCATGCTTTATGTTTCCTGAGAGGAACAGCAACTACAAAACCACAAAATGATGGAGGTCAGAAAGGACCTCTAGGTCCATCTGGTCCAACTCATGCTCAAGCAGGGACACCTACAGCAGGATGCCCATGTCCAGATGGCAATGATGTGCTCACCTGCAGACATTCTTACCAGCTAGCCATTTGCTTGTTCTCCAGGCTTGAAATGGCTTTCTTGCTCTTGGCAAAGCCTGCAAGCACAAGTTACATCAGGACTGGCTGCATCACTGCAGTATTACTACCGCAAGGTATGCAGGATAATGCCTCAAATTTACTTGTGCTCATCACCTCAACAGCTGCTTTTACTGTGAGGAGCAAGCACATTGAATTTGATGATAACAGTCATAAAATCGTGGAATTATAGAATCATTAGAGTTGGAATGGATCTTTAAAGGTTATTTAGTCCAAATCCCCTGCAATGAACAGGAGCATCCACAGCCTTTGATTTTGGTATGACAACTTTTACATTTGCTATCAAAATATACTGGCAAAATGTTTTGCTGAGCATATCCTACTCTGTGGTCAAGCTACTGTGACAGAGGTCAGCACCAATATCATGACCTAGAAAAGGAAAGGCCTTGATTTCCATAATATTTTTCTTACTCTTACAGTAACTGCTACACTGCTAGCTAGAAGTAACTGCTAAAATGAATGGTTTGGTTTGTGGCTTTTTGTTTCTCTTTTTTTTTTTTTTTCTTTACCAGGTCTCCTTAATAATTACTTTTATCAAATCAGAAACAAGAAATAATAGTGTGCGAAAAAGACCACAAGTTGGTAACAGAAAATAAATAAATAAATAGATGCACACAAGAAATGAATAGAGATCACATGTAACTGTATGGGTTGACATTCCTTCACTGTATGACTACAGCTCCCAAAGAAATGCACAGATAACAAAGTCTGTATGCAAAGAACTAGCTAAAAATCTACAGAAAGCTATGTCCTTGGCAAAAACTTACTGAGCACCCTGTTCTGCTCAGTCCCACAGCCTCTTCAACGTAGTCTCCTCTCTGTTACCTCCAAGCAAAGCCATGTAAATTCATAGGGACACAAGTCCCACACATCCATGAATTTATGGTGTAGACGTGCCCACACAGTCTAGAAAGCAGGTGGCACAGAGCCAGAAGAAGTTAACAGCAATAGGTATATTCTCACTTATCTTCACATTGATCTCAAGCTGCAGTATGAGCAGTGCAGGGCTCAGGGTTTAACGACCAGAAAGAATCGATGGCACAGTGTGTACAGTGAGTCCTCGGCTCTTCCCATCTGGTCTCTAATCCTCATTCCTGCACCCTTGATCATTAACTCTTAATTTATTGCAGTAGAAACCAAAATATATATATAATGAGTAACATACAAGCTCATGTTCCTAGTAGCTCTCATTCCTTATAAATTCCCACTACACCTAGGAAACTGTGGTTTGATTTTCTGTGTTGCTAATTGGTGAGTGCAGCCAAAGAAATTGCTAGCAGGTTTTCATCCCTTGAATTTATTTACCGCCATGGAAGGGGAAAGGGGCCATTCCTCTGGGAAAGGGAGAGAAACTGGAAGGATTACATTATTTTGACCTTACAATTGAGCTGACATCTAGTGCAGCACTAAATCAATGCTTTGGCTCAGGAGACGGGATTAGTGCGAGTGGGCTGCAGGCGGTCTGCAGGACTGCAGCTGTCCTGGAGCTACCAGTGGATGTCAGTAGAGGCTCCGCTTGCAAAAGAGTCAAATGGAAAGAGACAAAGAAAACCCTCCAGGTTCTTTCATTGTAGGCACTGCAAAATACACAAGTGCTCCAAAATGGCTAGTCTCTCCCAGCTAATGATTTACGACTACTAGTAAGCAGTAGTACCTTAAAGGACAGAGTAAAGCTGATCAAGCTGCTTGTAATTCTTTATGCTTCAGCCCTTCAAGAGCAATATTTTTTTTCAGTTAATTTAAAAACAGTGTACAAAGTCAGGAGGCCCACTCTCAGAATAGTAGTGACACTGGATGACAGATTAAAAAGAAGCAAAACATACACAATCTGCTCCCTCTCCTCCAGCAGAGCAGACACTGCTCCAGGAACACTTAAATGCAGCAGTAAAAAGCAAAGCTCTATAATTATTGTTTTGCAAGGGTTGGACTGCAACCTTTTAGTAAAGTAAACAATCTAGACACGCTAAGAGCAAGATTTGAGCTAAACTCTTAACAATTTTATCTAGAACAAACAAACAAACAGCACACAAGTGGAAATGACTTCCTTTGCTGAATTATAGCTCATCACATTGTGGGACCCTTGGGAGCATTCTTGTCAGTGAGTTCTCTGCTATGAGTGACTGACTCCCCACGCAGGGACAAGTTTTGATGCCATCACTTCTGCTGAAAAACACTAAAGGGGGATGAGGTGCCGCTGCACAAGGGAATAAGCGTGTCCAACTGTAGAGATTACACCCAAGAAAAGTGGTGAAAATATCACTGCAAGACTTTTCCTCAAAGTAAACATGGACTTTTCAGGCTTTTCGATTCTGAAGTAATGCAAAATAAGTTTTTTTTTTTTTATCAGCTAGAATCCTGGATTTATAAAATTTTGCTTGTGAATGAAAGCTTTCCAAGTCCCTAGCTGGGACAAAGCACTTTCCTGTGATTTAAGGATTGATAATTCCTCTTAGTTATTCCAGCTTGGGTGGATGCTGTTTGGTTTAACATTTTCTGCTATTCTAGTCTGCCTGGACTGTAAATATAAGTTATAATAACTCATGTGGTCACTAGAGATGGTCAAGTGTTTCAAAAAATATTTTTTTAATCGGAATAATGCCAATCCTATAAACTGACATGTTTCATGGGAACATACAAGTTTAACAGACTTTCGATGGGAAAAGATTTTTTATGTCCAGAATGGAAATTTTGGTCAAAACCACAAAAAGAAAGAGAAAGACCTACCTCATACCACAGTGATCATCTTTCCTCATAAATTGATTCTTTGAGGCATCTAGCTGTTTCTCAACCTAGTTTCCTACACAAATGAAAGTTAAATGATCGCAAAAGTGTTTATCTTGCAGCTCTCCTTTAAAAACATTCAGCCAGATTCAGTGTTTGCAGTGGACACCGTTGGGTAGTTTTGGAAAAATAAGGGACTCAGCAGGGGAAAATGATCCAACCCACCATAGGAAAGTACCCACCATGAGAAAGACTTGGTATTTCCTTCCCAGCTTAAAAGAGAGTCCAGCAGACGTGAGGCGGAGAGTGGGAGATACTCCAGTGACATTGAGGGGGAGGTGATCACGGAAATAAAAGAAGAACTGGGAAAATTACAGTGGATGGATGTGGGTGATGAGAAGACTCACATAATGCATCCATAGGAAACCAGAATGCTCTACTGGTTTTTACAATTTGCATTATTTCTGACCCGGTTGTCAGTATTTTATTGACAGTGCTGTTTTCAGAACTGAGTAGAATGGAGGAGAAGACGCAAAACTACACAAAGGAGATGATACACTACTGCTTTCTTATCCAAGTCCAAAAATAATTTTCTGTGTCATTCAGCACTGCTTCTTGAGAGGAATGTCTATCCACCTCAAATACCTTTTAATTTAACATTCCTCTTGTATTTTACCTTGATATTTTAGCATTGGTATTCAGGACAATATCTTATGTGCCCTGAAAACGTTAGATTCTGCTTTTCCCATTCCTTTGATTCCTTCCAATAAGAGAGCAATCCCACACCTAGCACAAGTAAGGAAGCTTCTGTGGAAGAATACTAGAGAAAGCCATTAAAACAAGCAGGTGCAGTGCTGTGCCTCAAACTGTTCTGGTACCAGTTTAGCAGCAGAAGAGGGAGTTCAGCTTGGGTGAACCCTCCAAGCATGTACAGGCTAAGAACAGGTTTTGCAAACCAGGCTGAGCTTCACATAGCCACAAGATACACTCTCATCAGGGCCTGAGCAAGCTTATTTAAAAGTGTGATTGACGTGTTGGCATCATCAGAGAAACACAGATAAATATAAAAATAGACCCAGAGCCCACACCCTGGTTCATCTGAAAATATTTTATGATTGGAACAGGCTTTTTCTTGTTGCCCTCAGCACTAGAGGGAGTGCATTGCCTCTCTTAACTAAACTACGTTTATCAAAGGGATGTGCAAACCCAAAATAACAAGAAGAGAAAAATTGCATTGTTCATAATGAGTTATTTTATCAGGGTGTTTCCCCTCTTTAGCTTTTCTGTTCTGGTAACTTAACGCATAGAATAATAGTAGTTAGCAACTTTGGCTTTGACTGCTGTTATTTTATGCCTTATGAGAAGTTAATTGCATCTTTGACAGAGTAAAAAAATACATAAATCCCTGAGATATGGGGCAGAGTTCTTTATATTGCTGCTTTCTATTCATTCAGCACCAATCCATGCTAGACCAAGCAGAACTGAAAACGAGAGAGAAAAAAAAAGTGGACACAGCAGGTGAAACAGAGCTCTGAGCACAAAAGGGTGCTATCATTTTATAACATGAGCTAGCCCTCCATAGAGACCTGCAAAGAATGTGGCCTTTGAAATAGCTCCACTAGAATTAGTAGCCTTTCAGGAAATATTACTATTGTTCTGAATTCCACTTCAAAATTTAATTTGCCCCCTGTTATTTTCAGGCAAATTCCAGCAGAGCTTTATTCTATGAAATCTGCGTAGGTGCATAAGGAACATCGCCTCGACTCAGGAAATTCATGTTCCTTTGTACAAAGAAGGATCTACTTTGTATGTGTTTATTTATCTGCCCATGAAGAGCTTTTGCAAATATAATTCAGTTTTATGTGTGTTATACACTGAAATCATATGCATTCTCTAACTCCATTATACAACATGCCTAATTAACTAGGAAGTATTTAAATGTTAGCTAGTAAGTATTGAAACACGAAACTTCAAAGTTAGAACATGGAAATACCAAACTGCAGTATAGAAAAACACGACATGATGCAGCTTTCACGCAGGAAAGCAAATGCCTTCTGAGGAGAAGTCAGACTTCAATTTTGACCTTTTGATCACTCATTCTTTGAGGAGTGTAAATCATAGAATCACAGAATCACAGCATGGCTTCAGTTGGAAAGAACCTCAAAGATCTTCAAAGCCACACTATCCAGAACTCCTTGTCAGCACATGATGTCCTCCCTTTCATGGCGCATCACCTGCTCAATGTGGAATCACCCTGGGAACCTCCTAACTCCAGTAAAGGCACAGCCAGGGTTCCAAAGCCAGGTGCAGCAACTAATTTAAATGAGAAGAGTGCACATGTAATTGCACATTGCTAATCTGCAGTGGCTCCCACTGCAGATGCCTTTACTCAGGTCTTCCCCATGTTTATAGGGAGAAACAATAAAACTAGACTTGTGATCCACCAACAAGCGTCTGTTAAAAGCTAGTTTATAAAGCTAACCTTTCTTAGTAATACAAAAAATATGAAATGTAGGATATAATTTGGGAAATTGCTCTTTTTCTGCACTGAGGGATGCCAATGTTTAGATAGATATGTCAATAGGAATGAAGTGTATCTGATTGGGTCATCTATGCCATTCTGAAACTTACTACTTTACAAACATAAAACTGATTTTGCCTTGGATTTGGAGAATCTCAACGGTTCTATCTCTCCCACTGTCTAAATATAGAGGTTTAAAGATTATGTACTGTACATTTTTTTAGAGAAAACACATACAGTCATTAAGTTCAGAAGAGACCTCTAAGAACATCCAGTCCAACCACCCACCTACCATGAACATCACCCACTAACCATGTCCCTAAGAACCACATGTCGACGTTTCTTGAACACTTCCAGGGACAGTGACTCCATCACCTCCCTGGGCAGCCTGTGCCAATGCCTCACCACTCCTTCTGAGAATATTCTGAGAATATTTTTTTTCCTGATATACAAACTGAGCAACATTCAGCAAATATCATTCTTCAAAGTTAACGTGTAATAACACGACTACATTTTTATTTTTGTGTCATGTTAAATTTTTGTGCTATCTGAAGTCATAGAATCATAGAATCATAGAATCACAGAACCACCAAAGTTGGAAAAGACCTACAAGATCATCCAGTCCAACCGTTCACCTATCACCAATACCTCCCACTAAACCATGTCCCTCAACACAGCATCCAATTGTTCCTTGAACACCCCCAGGGTCGGTGACTCCACCACCTCCCTGGGCAGCCCATTCCAGTGCCTGACCGCCCTTTCTGAGAAGTAATATTTCGTGATGTCCAGCCTGAATCTCCCCTGCCGCAGCTTGAAACCATTCCCTCTAGTCCTATCACTAATGACATGAAAGAAGAGGCCAACCTCCAGCTCACCACAACCTCCCTTCAGGAAGTTATAGAGAGCAATGAGGTCTCCCCTGAGCCTCCTCTTCTCCAGGCTGAACATTCCCAGCTCCTTCAGCCTCTCCTCATATGGCCTGTGCTCCAGACCCCTCACCAGCTTTGTTGCCCTTCTTTGAACACGTTCCAGGGCCTCAATGTCTTTCTTGCAGGGAGGGGCCCAAAACTGGACACAGTACTCGAGGTGTGGCCTCACCAGAGCTGAGTACAGGGGGACAATCACCTCTCTGCTCCTGCTGGTAACACTGTTTCTGATGCAAGCCAGGATGCCCTTGGCCTTCTTGGCCACCTGGGCACACTGCTGGCTCGTGTTCAGCCGAGCATCAATCAATGCCCCCAGATCCATCTCCTCTTACACAGTCTTCCAGCCACTCCGCCCCCAGCCTGTAGCATCACCTGGGGTTGTTGTAGCCAAAGTGCAGGACCCGGCATTTGGTCTTGTTGAACCTCATCCCATTGGCTTCAGCCCATCTCTCCAGCCTGTCCAGATCACTTTGGAAGTGATCTTCCAAAGGAATTGTGAACGTCTGCCCCTCCCAGCTGTACAACTTTCCAAGTTATGATTGGCTACCAGCAGTCACACTGCACGATTTCATACTGCTGAGTCTGATGAGGTGTAACCAAACACAACAGAGCACATTATATGCCACAAACTCAGGAGCTGAAACACACGTTTCTAAAAATAAGTAAAGAAATAAAATAAAAGGCAGTGAAGGTGTGACCAACTAGTTCATCTGGAAAGGAATGTGTGCCACTTCCTTCCCTCTCCATCTAGTGGGTGAGGGGGATCTGTCAGCAGAGGAAGGAAAACGTGTAACCAAGGGCAAGAAAGTCCACAAGAGCTGCTTACACGGCCTGCACTTTTTGTTTTGTTTTTCCTTTCTTTTTTACCTCTGGTAGACAAATCAATAGATTATACCATTTTTCCTTTTCTGTAGTAAATGTAGGTCCAGAGAGACTGAACATTTATGACTTCTAATCAATTCCAACTAATTGTTCATTAACAAGAAAAAAAAAGAAGAACTGGAAAACAATCTAGAAGTTGAAAGATTTCTGATTTCCCAATTGATGTGACTTCTAGCTTTGAAATGTATTTCAAATGCATTTCTTCAAATGTCAAAAATTAAAAATGTCTGAGATATCCAAATAATTCACTTCAAGTGCAACATAGCATTTTTGACTTGGAATAGTTTCCATTTTGCTCTTTTCAAATAAAAAGCAGAATAATTTAAACTGCTCTGACTCAGAATTAATTCTCTGTTTTCTAATCTGCCACACTTAAACAAAACCCATTATTTTCACTGTAATGTACTAAAACACGCAATATTCTTTCTAGCCTTTTTGTTGGATACCTGGAAACTCAAACTGAGTCAAAAAAAAAAAAAAACCAACAAGATGGAATTTGACCAGTAATTTGTGGTAGGTATGTACCTGTACTTTGGGAAGCCCAGCTTTGAAAACAGCTTTTTCACTAAAGATCTTGTTATAATTTTTGATAGCAATGATATATAAAAAGCAAAGCATTTACAAATCTTTTCTGGTTTGATCAGAATTAAAACAAGATGACAATCACCATGTATACATGTCTGTATTTTGATTACACCTCAGTTTTAAACTTTGCTGTAATGTTTTACTGTAGCTGAAGCAAAAGGTGAATTTCCAGCCACCTGGGAGGCCATGCTCAGCCCTACTCTCTTTGTCTCGTAATGAGGTCAGTACTCATTCGTCACTACAATAATACTGCTATAACTCCAATGAAGCTTGTAATAATCAAGGGAGACAAAAAAAAAAAGAAAAAGAAAAAAAAAAAAAAAAACACCACAACAAAACAGAAGGTAATTCTTAATAACTGAAATTGTCTTCTTATTTTCTTCACTGGATAAAGAAGATAATTTACAACTTAGCAATGGTTAAATCTCCTGCCTTTAAAATTCCTTTGCGGAAGCCTAGCAAGACAACTTTTAATAGCAGAACTAACTCTAACTTGTGGCAGTTGTGTACTTCTGATCTAATTTCATTCTGAGATACGTAGCAGAACAGGTATGGTGTGAACACATAAGCCACAACTGTAGTGACTTTGATGGCACACATACCAACTAAGTTTGCAGGTCTACTTTGTGATCCATGCTAACCTTAGAACATGCCTTCCTTGTGCACTAGACTGCAAGATGAATCTCCTAGCCTTTGTGAGACCCAGAACCAGCAGTAATGCAGCAACACTGAGATACTGCCCGGTACAAGAAGATGAGCCCAGCTTCTCAGCAGCAGAGACGGGGGTGACTGTTACGTGACTCCCCTGGTTTTAGAACTGACCTCCTCCTTAGGTTGGTTGTCAGGGGGAAGTTCTTTACTATGAGAGTGGTGAGGTGCTGGAACAGGCTGCCCAGAGAGGCGGTGGATACTCTGTCCCTGGAGGTGTCCAAGGCCGGATTGGATGGGGCCCTGGGCAGCCTGGGCTGGTAGTAAATGGGTAGGTTGGTGGCCCTGCCTGTGGTGGGGGGGTTGGAGCTTCATGATCTTTGAGGTCCCTTCCAACCCAGACCATTCTGTGATTCTGTGTGATTCTCCTCCCAGTCATGGTGCCAGGCTGTAGGATGTGCATTACTAGCTGATGTAGTTCCTAACATAGTTGTCTCTTGACATTGCCTTCATACATGTTGTGCATGAGACACACCTCCAGTTCTTGTGTCTGAGCTCCCTCTTCCTCTACGGTTTGCTCCTGATTTCATCTCTGCTGATACGCAACCAAGTACCAGCCTTCAGAAATGTCCCTTGACACTCATTAATGTACTAGCATGAGCACAGCCATGGAATTCAACTTGCTGTGCCACTGCAGCACTTACTTATGCAGCTATCCAATCCATCAGATAAATGTGAGGTCAATTTGTATATCTGCAGTGGCCATTTGCTGAAGATATCTGATCACAAGGCAGCCTCACTAGAGCTAAGGCAGCTTCTCCAACAAGCCTGCCAATTGCCTGGAATTCCTAGACTAACAGCCAAAAAAGCAGCAGGACTGTAGATGATGTATAAAGATGTGCTGCCAAATATGGTGGAGTTGGCACCTGTGACTTTGGCACAGTACTGCAGTTCACACTGTGAAGATCAGTGATTATTGCTTCAATAAGCAGTTCTTAAGTGAAGTACCTGATATCTGTTGTTGCAAGAGCTGGAGTGCCAAAGGAACAAAAGATGGGGAAGTTATAACAAAAAACCCTAATAACTGGGGCTTGCTATTCAACTTACCTTGGGTTTTAATATCATTTGGAAAAAAAATCTTCAAGTTATTTCACCAAAAAACTGCACACAGATTTCTCAGTGGGTTGCATGTTGGGTTAAATTTTACAAGTTGCCAAGAATGCCCAGATTTCTGAGTCTCGTTTTTACAAGAATCAAAACTGCAGATGATCTGCAAAACTTGATGCTAACCTGTCCACAACAGCCCAATACTCTCAACCAAAGAGCCCACCATGGGAATGGTTCTTAACTCACCGATGCCACCAGTACCCCAAAACATTTCTTATTTAAAATCTTCCATTAAAGCCCTTGTCTCTTTTAACTTCAGAAGCGAACACGCATTTATGTAAACACATTTATGTAAACACATTAGAGGTAGGTCAATTCTGTCAACAGCACGCGTGGTTCTTCAAAATTATGTGAAAGGAAGAAGGGTTGAGAAGGCAATGTGATGTTCAGAAACAGGGCATTTGTTTCACAATTGGAACATTAGCTGTTCAGTCCAAGACTCGGCAGTAAATAGTCCATGTGCAATCCAAGAATTTGCCCTTGAATCTGTATGCCGTTCTTTTACACAAATGTAAGTTAGTCAGCTATTTTACATAAGTCTTATAGGCTAACAGTTGGTCACATATTCTTCAGTTAATATAACTAGAATATCAAGTTTGAAGAAGTGGGTAAGTCTGTGTTTTAAAAATCCAGTTCTTAAAACTAGAGATTGGATCTCTGAAGATTACCCCCAAATAATGTCTCTTTCTGAAACAAAGAAGATCACATTCACTAGTAAAGTAAAATTTCAGAATGATGTGATGTGGCATATGTAACTATTAGTCCCCAGTGGTATGTGAAAGTCTCTAGAGAACACTGCCATTACTAAATGGCGAGCAGCTTACAAAGGTAGGTTTATCTCAGGCTTACCAGCAGATGGAGTTGGAAACAGGGTCTCGATATGCATGATCATTAACTCTCTTCAGGTTCTTTTCTGGATTAGAAGCCCATAGCAGGTGCACTAGTGCTAACTCAATTTATAATAGAACATGCAAGGTATAAGTGGAAAGAGATTTTTATTCCAGTGTGAGAAAACCTGTATAAATCTGCTATCTATGCTGAAAAGGCTCGCGCAATTTGGAGAAGATAACAAAAAGGACAAATACAGCTTTTTCCATTCATAAGCAACTGACCTTTTCATGAAAGTGATTTGTAAGGCTTTAAAACTCCTTTCAGAGAAAGAAAGATTATAACAAAAAAAGTACAATGCCAAGGGATACATTGTCAGAGATCCTCTACATACAGTTAATGATTATAGTGAAATTCTCTGACTTATCTATATTGATAAATTCAGTGGTAATGATGTTACTTGGAAAGTTTGGAACAGAAAACTTTAAGAATTCATTTAATGAAATCAAGAAGTTAAGAAGATTTGAAAAAAATCCTTACATTTCCCTTTCTGTCTTAGTTCATGGTGACTCGGTTGTAGGCATAGATGCTTCTCACCTAAAAAAATAATGGAACAAAGAGGCTAATTGCTTCCACTTTCATGAAACATATGAAACAAGAGTCACTCTGACTATTGTATCTTGGTATGAGGACATTCCACAAGTCTTTACATTGGAAGAGTCTGTTCTGATTGCAGACCACAAACCCCTTGTTAAAATTCTTGGAGCAGAAACTGATTATCCGGCTGATACATTGCAGAAGTGGACGTTAAGGCAAACTTCTTATCATTATGATATCATGGCTAAGATATCTGAAAAACAAAGTAAAGCTGCACTTTTCCTGTTGACTATTAGAGATGAAAAGCTTGCCTCATAGAATCCTTTCCACATACCCATCTCTCCTCCCCCCCCTTTCTGGGGAAGTGGGACCACGTACCTTTGAATGAGTCTCCAAAGAAATGGAAGATGTTCATCAGCACAATTTTCTGCTGCCCTGCAGCTCGTGCAGGCTTTAAAACCCGGGCAAAGTAAGTGAGAAGTGTTGCCATCTGGACTGGCAGCTTTTTACAGTCGCTTTGTACAGGTGCAAATGGTTACAAGGTGCTGGGCGGTGAAGCAACAAGAGCACTCGCTTAGCAAAGATTGGAGAATTTGTGGACATGTCAGTCAAGCCATCCTGCTCACTGTCAGCCCACAGATGAACTCAGACAAGTCACTGCTGCACCATCTCCCTCCAGATCTGGTGAACACATAGCTGCCAGTATCCCACCTCAGTACTAATTTTGATGTCAAGGTGACTGGAACTGCTGCTATGCAGATACAGAATCCTTTCTTTTGAACATTAAGAGCATCTGTATGGAAACCTGTGTGGCCACCTACAACCTCCTTAACATCCTGTTCCCAGATGCTTTAACTGGCCACAGGTAATTCATCTAAGAGCATGCAGAAGAGTTCACTTTAGTTAAGTGGAATGTGGCAGAATCTGTGGAAAGACAAGTCAGCTTGTCATTTACCAGGAAGTTATCTAGCTGTCTTCAAGATAAGGATGGAGTCAAGTCTTTAACAGGCCTGTGAAATCATTTGAAAACAACATGCCTCCTTGTTTTCATTTCCAACCTACTTCAGACATGCTCAGCCATGGTCCCTTGTAGCTCAAGAAAGAGTGCATCTCTACTCAGGGCACTCAGGCACTTCCTCAAGCCTACAGTATTCAAGAGGCCAGGCTCCTTCAAGCATAGCAGAAGAGTGACATTCTTTTGTCAGCCCAAACCTTCTATGGCCTTTCCTGCAGATTGTTCCTGTAAGCTCATTTAGATGCCTTACAGCTCCACATATTCCTATCTTACTTTAAAAAAATGGCAGTTCTATTTCTTTTCTTGTTTATGTGAGTATAAGCCTGGTGAAACCCCAGTGAAGCTGGTGACCCAAAAGCATACCTAAAAAGTAGGAAAAATCAAGATCTTCATTTGTGGATTAACAATTCTCATATGTGACAAATGATTCTGGGGACCCTGCTTTGAAAGTAGCTAACTTTAAACAGCTTTTCAAACTGAAGTACTTAATACTGTCTAAAGATCAGACTTCTGTAGGGCACCCATAACTGAGGTTCTAGTACTGCAAGTCCCTCTGAAAAATCTTGGCCATTTTTTCAAAGGATCCAACAGATGCAAAAGCAACGACCACTCAGTTTGGTGTTTACAGGTTCATCAATCAAAAAGAAACACTTTGATCACCTGACATTATTCAAACAACGTACTTGATATCTGATACCAGACCAAGATCATACAGATCTAATAAACTTTTGGCTCCTGCAAATTTCTTTTAAAAAATATAAAAGAGGATCAGTTATAGAGAAGTTGATTAATATGCACTCTACTCAAACAGTCTCGAACATCTGTGTATTAAATTCATTTATTAAATTATACCAATCTGTATTTTAATGAGTAAAAGATACTTATTCTGCCATCCATCAAAATAAACTCAGGAAATACTTAACATTATAATCATTTTTCTTGTTTGAACATGAGTTATGAAATATGAATCCCACACTAAGAATGCTGTACTTGCCATTATGATCAAATATGTTTTTACAGGTGCACCAAATATTCTGTTTTCATTTCATTTTCAAACTGTTGAAAATATAAACCATGTTTTATATTTCTTTGGTAGGTAATATTGCCTTTTTCCCCCCACATGGCACCCATTATTAGTGAGTTATTACCGTGCCTTTTTTCAGACACACGCTACATATCCTAAAGTTGCTTAGTAATGAAAATACAGATTTATGTAACATCTAGTATCAAATAACATTTAGGGTACACTTTGGTATTGAAAGGTTTGGGGCACTAATAACTTTCAAGTGCACATTAATATTGCTAGATAAGGTGTATACAATCTGTCGGGTCAAGTTCAGACTTTTACCATTCCACTTTTTTTGCTTGAGGAGAGTTAACTGTTTGGTACAATAGGACTTAATACATGCATGCATCGAATTCTTGTTTTTTATTGCTCTGGTAACTGTGATTTTTATTTCCATTTGACTATTTTTATTTAAAATTAAAAAAAAAAAAAAAAAGAAAAAGAAAGAAAAAAAAAGGAAATGGAGAAAAATCTGGCAGATGAACAGCAAACCTAGCTGGGATGGCAGGTGAACTACACTGCAGACTTCTTCCCAGTATCAGTTTGACACCATATCAAACCCTAAGTACAGCCATTAAAACAATTCCTTCCTTCTATTTGTACAGAGTGAATAGCTGTTCAAGACAGAGTTTAGTGCTGGAAACCATATGCTCAAAGAAAACAATATCTGGGAAAGTGCACTGAAGAAAAGCAAGATATGACTGCAAGGCACACAGATTCTCAGCTGGTATTGAATCCCTCTGCCTCTGGTGACTTCAGCAGAGCTACAAGTCCAATACAGAGGTTTGGCACAGGATTGTAATAAACAGTACAACTACTCATATTAGCAAGTGAGACTACAATACAACTTTCAATAAAGAAATGGGAACTTCTCCATCGATTCCAGTGGAGTGGGTTCAAACCATAAAAGAACATATCAACAGTAGAGCCAGAACACTGTAAAAAAGCAGTCTCATTTTGGACAGCAAATGTAACCACACATTAATCCATTTTTTTGTGAAACACATCAAGAAGGTAGGAAATCGTTTGTCATTACTGGCAAAGGGGGAAAAACCCTTCAATAAAGCCATCACTTCATTCAGGTGTGACCACAAGTTACCACCACACCAAAATTGCAGTGGAGGCAAAGCCAGTCCTTTCTTTGTGGGGACACGGTAAACAGCTGATATGAGGAGAAAGGAGAATGGTATAGAGGAAAATCTGCAAACCAAAGTTATGTGGTATGTGAAAGAGAGAAGTACCATAGCTGACTATGTCCAAACATGGGACTGGGAAAGCGAAAGTTTACCATTTCTAACTTAAAGATTCTATGCAGACAACTAATTTTCTTACAAGATTCCTCATTAATGCCACTGTATTTAAGATTTTTGTTCACTATTCTTCTAATTAGTCCATATAACACATGACATTATATTTAATTTCTTGTTGGAAAATAAAACAAACAACATGAAACATATTAGTCTTAGGACAACAATTTGTATACATGTAGAAAGTGAAGAATGAGGATGAATTCTTAAAATACAGGGCTTGACCAGTAATGAGTATGTCATATTGTTTAACGTATCCCTTGAACTTACAATTCTTAGAAAGACACTTTGAAAACTCGTGAAAAGATTTTTAGTGATGATAAGAAGGTATCATGACCCGGCCTGAGTTGTTCCAAATATTATGTGCATTGAATAGTTTTCCACCTTATTTTTAAGCATAATTAAACTGAATTCCAATGAAAACATGTACCAGCCTTCAAAGATCAGTAGAAAAAAATGACATCTGGCAGAAGAATATAGCCACCACCCGGTCTACCAGAAGCAGGTGGAAATCTAGGAAGTTCCTATCTACTGCACATCTCCTTAAAATAAAAAATAGACAAACTCTTCCAGCTGGCAAAATCTACATCCTTTATTGACTTTTCTGTACTGTAAAGAATAAAATATGTGCAAATATACCTGTATAAAAAACTAGAAGAAGCAGTTTATTTAATGAGAAGAAGCATTTTTCCTGGCAGTCCTGTACTTAACTTTATTATTTGAAAAGCACTATTCGGACCTGTACTCTTCAGATAGGGTGGAAATATTTGAATTGTCACATTTATTGACCAGTTGTGATGATCAACGCAGACATGAATAAATGCAGATGAATTATCCACAGAATCTTCCTGCCTTTGTACTGTGTTTAATCAATACGTCAAAAGGAAATATTTCAATATGAGTTGGTGGATTTGCGATGAGTTGATTCCTGAATCTCAATGTTTCTAAAAGATTTCAGAAGGAGTCCCCACCAACCTAGAAATCCACGCCTACAAAGTATTAGTGGGGATTTAACACTCAAGATTCTTACAGACACCGAAAGAACAGATTGATACAGAAAAAGAAATCAGCATTAAATAGCAACCCAAAACCTGGGTGAAGACTGTACACACACCTCAAACAGTAATTAACTAAATGTTGAACAAAGTTCTGTCACAAATACTGAGGAAGTTTTAAGTTATTTGGAGAAGTAATTGAATCCTTTTGTAGAATGCCCTTCACTGATAGTCTCTCAGTGTTCAGTTTCAGCCATGATGGGTTTTTTAGGTTTGCAGCATATATGAAAACTTAACAATTATCTTATGAGGAAGCAGGAACCTCACTCTCTTCTAGAAGTTTGTGAAACCTGGAATAATTTGGTAACTTCTCAGCCGCCACACTGAAACCAGCTGGCATATACCAACATACAATTTCAGACTAAACTGGTAACAACGTGAGTGAGACACTCCTGAACTATTTCTTACCCGGTCCAAATCTGGAAGCTAAATTCTCTGCTATTTATAGTGACTGCTCAACCTTTTGCTATCATATTGACACTCAAGAAGAGAAAATTTAGAATTCCGAGTGTGGGTGGTTATGCTGCTCATATGAAAAACTGGCAGAAAGAATTTTCTTTCTTTTACTCAGTAGGATACCAGATGGCTGCAAAAGACTTTTCATGAGAAGAATTTATTAATTTCACTTATTTTTAATGCAGTAAAATAAGAGAAGGAAAGAGCAGCATGTTTATCAGTGTTCCACAGAAGTAGCAACATTTACAAGCAGAGGAATGCCATCAGTGTATAACTTTTGGCGAGCATAGAAATAAAACTTCCTAAGCTTAAAATTATTCAACATTTTTCAAGAACCTTGAACATAACTAATTAACACAAAGGTATTGCAGAAAGTAAAAATCAAGGTAAAATATGTTGGTGTCATTTCATGTGAAAAAAAAACGCTTTTAAATCAGAGACACTCATTTCACATTGAGGAAGATCTCCAGCAAGTAACGATGCTGAAAAGACTTTGGTATGAAAGTCAAATACATAGTCAATGCAAGTTTTCAAATGTATATGTCCATAACAGAAGCAAATACAATTCTGAACTAGAAATATATGTATGGGAGAAGGAATGTTCCTTTTCCTTTTATATCCTGGAGTTTCCCGTGGTTCAACCTTGATCAGTGGAAGCTGTTAGACAAATTGGAAGGAATTCATGAGAAAATATGTTAAGTGCCCAGGGTTTTATAATAGTTGTTTTAAAATGTGCGTGTTCATATCAGAAGGTTGAGCACTTAGCAAAGAGAGACTATAAGAACAATATGCAATATTTGAAATCTCAAACACAGTTGCAACATAATTATTCAGGATCATCTGAAAAGCTTGAGTGGAAGAGTAGGATGACAACAGCAAAGTGAGCATTAAGGCAAAATTGACTGAGATCCATTTAGCACTGAACAGAGGAAGAAAAGGAAGCTTCAAGACTCTGAATATTTAAACAATTGGGCAACCTAATCTATTCAAATAAACAGAATAAACAAGATGACTGGTGTCTAACCATCCTGGCCAGGTAAGTCACATATTTTATCAATAGTTGGATACACATATGCTTTACATATAACAGATTCATTTCATAGAATCATAGAATTGTGGAATCACCAAGGCTGGAAAAGACTTCCAAGATCATCCAGTCCAGCCATCCACCTATCACAAATATTTCCCAACTGTGCACTTCACATGTTCAGTCTTTATATTTGTATGGGCGCAGAGCTCCCAGAAAGCTGCAGAGGTACTGTATATCTCTAAATGGTCTGAATTGTACATACGTTACTTCCATGTACCTGAAACCTGGATTAATGCTGTTCTTGGAATCCGTACGGTTACCACATGTACATTACACAAGTACAGTCAGAAAACTGGGAAGTCCTAGCTGGTTATCAAGGATGTTGTCTAAGAATGAGCTCCTTCTGCTGTTGCCAGCTGGACAGACTACTCCTGGCTTCCTTTTTCTTTCAAAGGAAGCTTGGGAGTATGTATGTTTCAAGGGCAACCTCAGCTGCTTCCTAGCCAGCACCCTTCTTCAAGTAACACCGTCAATGAGAGAAACATTACTTTATATCACTAGAAATACTTGTATTTGTTTTAATGTCTATCAGATTTATATATATATATCTCAGAAGCCGTATATTGTAATATCTGTCTTCCAATGAGGCCATTACGTTTTATTTCCTGTATGCTGTCTTTTTTATTTACCAAACAGAGAAAAGCAATTGGGAAAGAGCAGACACAGGAAAGATAACGCAACAGTAGAAGACAGTTGTAATTGATAGATATTATTTACCAATTTACCATAAAAATCTTTTAAGTGAAATATCAACTGAAATTCTGTCTTGGCGATAGATAAAAATACTCCTTTAAGACAAAAGAGTAAGAGGTTGTTTATAAGAACTAGTTCTCAGCAGAGGTTTTGGGAAGGAAATACGCATTCTTCACCAGTTGCACAGTATATTGCCTTAGGCAGAGAACATTGATACTAAAACAGTTTGTCTTATTATTCATCTCTGTTCACTTCTGCAGTTGGTTTTGGTGTTGACATGAAAATAAATGAATAACAGAGTATCTAAACAAATGTTTTGTCTAATGGATAACTTATAAATGACAAGCTAGTTACATAAAATGTCAGATTCTCTTCTGTCGCTGTGTTTTGCATCAAAACAAACTACGTGATTTATGAGGAAAACAATTAAATAAAACTCAAAGAGCATGGAAAGACTCCCTAAATTCCACAGAACTTCAGAATGCTTTTTTTTTTTTTTTTCTTTTTTTAGGAGAAATAGAAGTTACTGGCATAAAAATTTTAACCTCAGAAGGCACATGGGGACTAAGAAACTTAGCTACTCTGAAAAGAAAGGCCTAATGGAAGCTCCACAACACACTTCAGAGAGGGGGATGGCAAAGCAAGAAAGTCCAAAATAAAATAAGACAGAGTTGATGTTCTTTGGTAATGTAATCCACTAACATTTTGCACGCAGGAAGACAGTACCCCCAAATATACAATTACAGGCGTGAAATGTTTCAAAGCAACCAGCATCTTTCATCTAACTTACAGATTTCTCATGTTATCAGCAGAAGGGAAGAGAGTACCTCGAAGAGTGATTAAAAGTCAAGAGAAGGACTTGGAGGAGCATGAATTTGCAAAAAGTAGACATTCATATCTCTCCTGCTTGCTACAGATGCCTTCCGTAGCATGTCTTCCATGTCTTCTCACATAGTTATGAACATCTTGTGGGTTGTTTTTAACTGTAAACTTTCATTAGGCTCGTGTCAAAAATTCCATCACCGTGTCTTGTCGACTGCTCTTCCCAGGTCTTCATTTACGACTGGTCTCAGTCCTCATCACTGAGTATGATTATACATACTCCCAAGAATCCTACTCAACTGTGCCTGCCCGTGGTGCAACTCATCCACTCATCTATAGATTACTGTTTCAGAACATGTTTCTAACTCCTTCTCTTCCAGGGATTCAGGCCTATCCAGACATGACTTTGCTGAACACTGAAGGTGTCACATAAAATGCAATGAAGCTTGGTTCCTATGGTTAGATGGCCTGTATTCCAACTGCAAGAACACAAAATAAATCTTTCTGTTTGAAGAACTAGAACAGTCTCAGTTCCATTTGGTTTGTGCCAATCAGTGCAAAGCACACATTTTATTCTGATCAACTTTTTAAAAGGAAGAGGGCAAATAGACCACTAGATAGAAAACACCCGCTGACTTTCAAAAACCTTTGAAAACATTATGAATCAAATCAGTACATGAGGTCAAGAAGCTGGATGCTGAAAACTTTTCTAGGGATAAATCAAAGATTGCTGATCAATGCTTTTGCTGAGGCGCATATCTTAGGTTGAAATGTGACTCCATGTTAGACACTGGATTTTAGAATCATTGAATCATCTGATTTGGAAAACAACTTCAAGATCATCAAGTCCAACCAGCAACCTGACCTGTGAGTCCCATTACTAAACCACATCCTTTAGAGTCATGTCCACCTGTTTCTTAAATACCTCCAGGGATGGAGACTCCACTATCTCCCTGAGCAGCGCATTCCAATGCTCGACCACACTCTCCATGAGGAAGTTCTTAACTACTAGGCAAGTTCCATAAGTAGCACAGTCTTATATAGAAGACTCCCCAGCAAGCCAGGTAGAGTTTGTATACCTCTGTTCTACGACAGGTTAATTTATTTATTCTAAGACAGATCCTATTCAGAGCTGAATTTAGAATTAACTTATACATAACATTAATTTAATCAGTTGAACAACTGGAGAAAAATGAGTACAGGGAATATCTTACACATTCTAAATAACAGTTTTAACTGAATGACATGTTTGCATTCAAAAAGACATGACAAGAGTTGCATCACTCAAATATAAAGCAGAACCCCCCACAAACTTGTAGTGTCATCTGAAAGTAACCACTACTCGAAGAAGAAAAAAGGAGCTTAAGACAAGAATGAATTCTAAAGTAATGTATATCCAGTTGCTTTAAAATTTCATCAAATAAAGGAAGAGCTATATCAAAATAAGCCAAGCACAAATTGCTGACTGTTTTATCTACCAGTGAGCTAACACAAGGCAAAACTAAATTTTAAAAATAACAATTTAAAGCAATGTGAATAAAAAATACATAATACTGATTTCTTTATCTGGGTACATTGATGTATATTCTACTGTAACCACTCACCAATAACTCTTTGGGTTTGTTGTTGTTGTTGTTGTTTTAAACGTTGTGATTTTATTTTCAAGAAGATTCATTTATTCACTAAAGAACTTAACGAAACTATGACTGAATAGCTACACAGGAACACTTAATACCAAATACCTGTGCTGCGTATGCCAATAACTAGATCTTAGAATAAGTACGGGTGGTTTTGTCTAGAGGGAAAAAATCATGCCTATACATTCTTACAGTTTAAGAAAGTATATTTGAACTGGTTTTAGTAGTTTAAATTTCTAATGTTTAATCATGAGATTTCCCTTTAATTCAACTATTTATGGGATCATTCACAGTCCCATAAATTCCAGACATCTTAAAACCTCACTGGTAACCTGAGTACAAATCTTGATGGGAGAGGCTAGATTTCAAGTTTTATTTTAACACCAAAATTACTATTTTGCAATTCTATAAAATTAGGAAAATATACCATTGAGCCCCATTGTCTTAAGTAATTTGATTTACAAAGAGATCTGATATAAACTAAAAATATCATCTTTATTTTACTTAGTATTCCTTTTATTTATTTTTACACTCTGCTTTGAATTCCAAATTTCTTAAGTTGCAAAGTAAGTAAAAATTCATGTAATTCATCAGAAACATGTTATGGATAATTGCCTCATTAAAATTCTTGAAGCAGTGTGGGTGTTTTGTTCTGCATTTACCTTAATATTCACCCCCTGCATGTGTTCATTGATCTTTTATTTGATTCTGTATTTTTTCTCTTTTCATGAGTTATATGTTACAAGAACAATATTGCTAGTGCTCATTTACACAACCCAAAAATACTGTATTCCCATGATGTGTGCACTTCTCTTCTCTAGCATGATGCGTTTATTAAAATTATAGGCCAGAACATGGCATGATGATTGGTAAAGAGTATTCTGAAGTATTGCTAGCTAGAACTGAAATTATTCTTTGTTTCAAAACGATCCTGGGAATGATTGCCCACTGAGATAATGTAAGTACAGAAAACTCGAAACACAGTTTAACAATGAAGTTGCATTATGTATATTGAAGAGAAATTCGATGTATTCAATATAGTGCCCTGTGTTGCAGAGTAATACTAGTCTCTTTAAAAAGCTTTCTCTTCCTATTTCCTAACAGTACCATAGAAAGTCACTGCTACAATTCATCATTCAAAACAGTTAAAGTAAGTATTTTATAGAAGCACAAGTAATTATAAGAAAAGGATGTGTTATAGAAATAATAAAACCTCAGTAAAAAGGTCAAGCTATATGAACTAAAATCCTTTTATTAAAGAGCCTGTCGTTCTGACCTAGAGACTTCCAAAGTCATTATGATCACTCCTACTTCTGTTAAAATTTAATCGTTGTGTATAGAAATACCTTTTAATATCTTCAGTATAACTTTTACTTAGACTGAACTCTCGAAAGATCAAATCATAACAACACTTCCATAATGTCAGTTGTCCAAATGTCTCTCTCTCACTTTTTGTGCTTTTGATCATCTACTTTTGAGAAGGGTTAAGGGTAATATTTAGTTTAGCCTCTGTCTAAGAAAGTATTGAAACAAATTCACTCTGGATTAACCTTTCTATATACTGTTGTCAGGGCAACTAGAAGCTCCAAGTTTGTCAGCATGAAGATTATAAAATAATGAAAAAACAACAGTATCTGTACCAGAGTACCCATTTTTAGGCAGGAGATGATAAACTAATGAGCCCAGGAGACAGAGAGCATAAAGTAGCAATGAAAGGATTATGGACAGCAATTCCTCAGTGACCATAACTGATCTGCAAAGCAGAGTGTAACTACAAAAAAGAGGATACAGATGTGTATCTGATGAGAACAAAAATGAACAACACACTCTGACTACAAAAAACAACTCATTGAGAGCTCATCATAATATGCTCTGTGTGATCTTTCCACCTTCCGTTGTCAACTCCTATGTAAATTATTAGTTTGCTTCACAGTAAAAGACAACGGAAAAGATCTTCAGCGTCAGTTGTAAGATCGAAGACATTTGTAAGAAAAAACTGCTATTCAAACATGATAGCTGATGTTAACTAAATGAGACAAGTAATGAATGAGTGTCTATCCGTGAACTTATTACTTTTATGCTAAGCCCTTAGAGAAGTACTACTTTTTATAAAGTCTGCTGAACTTCATGGAAATGCATGCTGATCTGTAATGGCTGTGGAAAAATCTAAGGATATGAGTTTTTTGAACATTGTTCAAATGGTCCAGCAGTTGATGAGAATAAGAATTCCACTTCCCATTAAAAAGAATTAAAAAATAATACATGAAGTGCACTTTTCAGCTGCAAATGTTAAGCTTATAAATGATGAAGAATTAAAGTCTATCCATGTTCTTGTAGACCTCCCAGAACATCCTTCCATCTTTCTTTCATTCATCCAGTCCATCTTTCCATTCCATTGACAGACAGCCTTTTTCAGTATAACCTTTTTTTTTCTACTCCATCTTTTTTCCTCTACCATTCAAAGTACTCATTAACAGGTGAGCATTTTTTTTATTGAAGATGCAAGTATAAAAAATATCATTAACAAATTTATTAAGTCTTATTCAACCAAATGTGAGCCTGCCAGAAATAACTTGGCTCATACAACCTCTGCTGATTTATTCTGAGCAGATACAGGTTGTAATTAAGCAGTCACAAACTTTTTTTCCATAGCACCCCAGCCATTCCAGTGTCCAGATTGGATGGTGCTTACTTAATGAACAGCTGTTCACTATTTAGTTCATTGTTCATTACATGGTCCCATTGTTCAATTCATGGCCTCATGCCATCTTTGTTGCACACTATTCAAACCCTTCTCTAAAGACAATTATTAACTTCCTCGTGAGTTCTCTTTTATGATGCTCGTCAGTATGGTTGTGAAAGCTTTACAAATACTAATTATGCCCACAACATCCTTGTGAGATAATGGGTTCTATGCCCATCCTACAAAAACTGAAGTTGAGAGATTATGGTTAATAATAACCATGAACTTTGAGCTCTGAGTTTGAAAGGCTTTGATTTATAGCTCCCATTGACCAAAGCTGCAGTTAGGAGTCTTCAGCACTTCTTCAAATTTGTTTCCACACTCTCAGACAGGATATAAACAAAAAAAAAATGAAGCATATTCTGTTAGCAGTAATCTACAACATTTTAAGTAACTTCCACAGTTATCACATATTTATGGCTGAGAAGGCAAGGCAATTTAACTGATTGGACTACCATTCACACCTTCCTTATGAGTTTCTCCCTTTCTCTTACTGAAATCACTTGTTTCAGCTTTACGTTCCTTCCACTTCTGCAACAAAAGGGTGACGAAGGCAAACATAACTGTGATGTAAACTTCAGAGGGAGAATCTCTGCCCTCTGAATGGGACAGGGATCACATAGGAGAAAAGTCTGCAGATCTTGAACTAACAGTTACGCCATGATACACAGGCACGTATCTTTTCATTTTAAAGTAATTTTTTCTCTTCTTACATGACCTGAATTTTCAGCCCTAGTAAAGTTTCACTTCCCATTTTCAGTCTTCCCTATTACTCCTAGTCCTAGACTCCTTGCCCAGACAGTCTTAACTTCCTGCCTTCAGTTTTCCATTTTCTTTTATTTCTCCCTTAAATCCCTTGCTTCTCTAGATATATTGTTTCAGCCCAGCCCTTTTCTTTCTCAAATTCAGATTTCCTCTATATCGCATTTGAATGTGCAGTTCTTCCGTTGTTTCGTGCTAGAAGAAAGGTTATAGCTAAAAACAGAAAACTGCCACAAAGGGTATAATGTTCTCATTTGAGTGCCCATGTTAGTCTGCAAGCCCATCCTTGCCTGTCACTGTGAGCTCTTGGTGGGGGGTGATGCCTATAGAATAAAAGAAGATTTAGGAATACGAATACCCTTGAGCATGTTTTGAAATTTTCAATTGATTAAACTCAAGGGTTTTACCTGCATCTTCACTGAAGTAGCAATAAAATCCTCAGCAGAGGCATTCCTTTTCATGCCTAAACAACTTCCGAACATTTTCACTTTTATTTCCCAAGGTTTTGACGCACTGACACACTTCAAAGCAAGGATTTCAAGAACTTCACTGACATGGGCAAAAATACATATTTTTTCCTTGCATCATTCCTAGAAGTGGTTGAGTTGTTTTGGCTGGAGCTTTCCAGAAAAGTACAGCCTGAGACAGCTACTTGGCATGGAGAACTTCAGTCAAAACAGTTACAGTTTGGCAGTATTATAAGGAGATGAAATCAAGGTTTCATAATAGGAAGCATTAGGTAATTTTAATAATAGGCAGTTCTATCACCTATAAAACCTCAAAACAGCAAAATATTGTGTGCACAAATATTAACGGAAGTCTTATTAAAAAGTGTCCCAGTGAAAAAACCAACAACAACAACAACAAAGCAAAAATAAGAAATATCACGTCCTGACCCTGAAGAATAAAGACAGTGGTGCTTCTCAGCTGCTTAACACAGCAAATGTCTTGAGCTTTTTCCACGTCATTCCAAAAAGAGAAGAAAACAAAACATAACTTTAATCTGCCAGGAAAAATAAAGAAGTAAATATTAAGATAGTATCCTTAAGCTTCCTTGAGCTTCCTTGCTTCCCAGTATTAAAGTGTGGATATAGTCTTGAGTCTAAACTTCGACATTCACCTGGCTGCTTCAGTGTTTTATAATGAACCTCCAGATAAACTATTTTCCCTTTTGGTGTGTCTTAAAATCTGGTGAAGCCTCCTTTCCATTCTTTCTCTCTCCTGCTCCCATTCTGTCAATATGCAAAATATTAAAGAACATTTGATTCCCCTGGATTCCAATCTCATGGGCCAGTACTTACTTCAAAACTTTAAAATGTCTTTTACTGACTTTTTATCAATTTTATTATGAAACATTGGCCTGGAATGAAATACAGTAGTGCTATTCAAGGAATATCATGGTCTCTCTGGAGTGCTTAAGATAGTTAAAAATTCCATTTAATCTATAGTTCCTATTTTAAAGACAAAGAGGGTTTTATGACTGATTATTATGACTTGCATAACAGACTATAAATTTCCCCCAATCATTTCTACGTTACTCACATAATTGTCTTATTTGCTACAGAACACGATTCAGAATCATATTGACTCTGGATTTAAAATCTTCACGTGTTGTCAAATATGCCATGCCCTTGGAGTGGTGGATTTAAGCACGACAAACAGGCAATCCAGCTTTAGCCCTACACTGACAAATAACCCACAAAGTCAGTTCTGATGCACTGAGTGCAGCAAAGAATTGACTTGAATAAAACCAATCACAGAATATGCAGATAGTTCAGAATTTTTACACACCAGCAGAAAATCCCTAGGATGAAGAGAAGGTTATCTAAATTAAAGGTTTGTATACGCAATACAATATAACTTGTAAATACTCTTTCTATTGTTTACCATAATCCCAGGCAGAAAACTCACAGGACCTTGCTGGTTTAAATAAAATGCAAGAAGAAATTGACTGAAGGATACATTTTAATAGCCATCTGTCGGAGAGAGTTAACACACTTGCACCTCTAACAACAGCATTTTTATTAAATCTTTATTACGTTGTATTAAAAAAATTCCCCTTAGCCCTCAGGTAGTTGGTTGATACTAAGTTTTCAAATGAAATATTTATGAAGTTCTTTGTTTAGAAGTTTAATTGTATCTCTAAATGACTTTCATATGTTTATATGCTTTACCCTCCAATATAAATGCCATACAATGCTCTATCATACTGTCCAGAATAGTTATTATACATTTCACCATCACAACTGTTACATAACAATAAGCAGAAAAAAAGGACAAAAGGATAACTAAGTTAAGCCAGATCCTATACATACTTATTTTGTTGGTAACACAGATCATATCTCCAGCAAAATGTGCTTCTAATCATGTGACATAGCATAGTGCTATAATACTTTCCATATTTAAACTCTCAGTCAATGTGTAATACTATAAAAGATACTAGCATGTACTCTGCAATGACCTTTCTATTTCTCTGAAACTGGGGGATGGAGAAGGCGAAGACTTTCTGGATGAAGAACAGGGGTTGAATTGGGAAACCTAAGATCTGTGCTTTAAATGAAATTCAGTTTTACTTTTATAATGGCTGAAGAGATCCATCACTCTCACAGTAAAACATTCAAAGGAAAAGAATCATTTAGATGATTTATTATCTTTCCAAGTGATAGATGACAACTTTGAAATCACTTTCCTGATTTAGGAGATAAAGGGACATCATCTAAAATGAAAGCACATTAGAGATCCGTATACCTTCATGTGAAAGTTGTGCTGCATTAGCTCTGACCTGCTGCTTTGTGCAAGGCCTTCAGCTGCTTCCTGCAGAGTGTCTGCTCTGTGGTCAGTCTTCAAGGGTTTAAGCCAGCTAGTTACCATGATAGGAGATGTCAAATAAAGTTGTCCACAGTTTTGCACATGATGACACTCATTCAACCGCTGCAGAGATTTTCAAACCCACAGCTAGGGAGGAGCATTGTGAAAACATCCCATTTTGTTGTGAAATGTGACACCCTTCTCCATGCATGCGGTGGGCAGCTGAACCATCAGGGGCAGAGAGGAGAAGAAACATGAAGGCCAGCATGAAGGAACAAAGGAAACTGTGGGTTTATATGTGTAAATGGTGAGGCATGTTTTGGTAATTGCCGGAGGGGATGCTGAAGGATATGATTTCTACAGCTTGCATTAACCATATATTGCTATTATACATGTACTAAGATTAATACAATATATTGTTGTTCAAGCACCACTTTAAAGCTTTTCAAAGGGAATATCAGTTCAAAACTCATGAAGGCCACTGGTTTTGCAGAGCTCACACAAAAAAATGAGTCTTCATCAAGAGGACAGACTGCCAGAGTGTGCCTGGGAACAACATTCCGCCTCTCTAAAATAGCAAATACTGTCTTGCTAAATTTCTTGTCTTGATGACAATTTTTACAGTCAAAATTGGCCACTAAAAATCTGCCTTTCCCATATAAGGAATCCACCCACTCCAGTTATACTAACAGTCAACAACATCTAAGAAAATATCTTATTTATAATTCAAGATAGGAAACAGTATTTCCTCTAAAATGCAATAGAATAAAGCCTGCTTGAAATAGGAAAAACTGTGGGATATATCTATGAGGACCATTAGTTACAGAACTTGAATTAAGAAGAGTTGTTATTTTTTAAAGTTGTTGTGAGCCAATCACAAAGTCCTGCAGGAACTGACAGTTTTGCAGGTTTTAATACAATTTCCCCATCAACATGCATGTGTCTTTGAATTCCTGCATTTTAATTTCATTAGCTGGAAATGAATGCAACTTTTCTCATCAACATTTCTATTTTGGAAAGCTGGATTTTTAGCAAGACACGATCAAATCCCGTAACCTTCTATGTCTCACCGAGTAAATGAATGCTGTCTTTTTCAATATTTTTATATTGTAAACCAGGCTTTTCTGTTATATACAATAGCATTTCATCAGTTTCAGTAACTGGTCAGTTAAATGAACTCACAGAAAAGAGAGCTTCTTTTCGCTATTTTCTTGTCATACAAAGGCTGGATTTTGTTCTATCTCATTGATATAATCCTATTTATTTCAGCCATTGCTTATTAACACCAATGGGATGAAAAACAAAGTCATGAAATCAGTTTCCTCTCCTCTCCCTGATGCAACCTGAAGCTCTTTGGTTTACGATGGAATGGTAGCATGGTGAGAGAGACAGATTTTCTTGTGTTTTTAATAATGTGTTCTCTTCAGAGAGAGTCAGTATTTGCCCTTGCCATTTGGCTGGACTCACTTCAAAAATCAGTATTTCTGGCTTAGGAAGATTGGAGATATTATGGAACGAGTTCATTAGGACATTGCTGCCACTGGGAACATGTGACTGAATGGAACACCCACTTTTGCCAGAGGGAATTATATAATGCCATTTCTTTCGTGAAGCAGGCAAGGTCTATCCAAGGTCTATCCTACGTAAAGCCCTTCGCAACTACCAGAATGTCATCCAAGAACACTGTGCTTATAACCCTTTCAAATCGCTACGTCAGCTTTCATGACCAGTTCATCTCAATTTGTTCTTGTGCCAACACTGTTCCTTGTGTGCATTCATCCCTTTCTGATAAACTCCCAGACCGCAAGTGTGTGCTGCTTGCCTCTGCTTCCTGCACTGGGTAAGCTTGGTGCTTCCACTTTATCTGATAAGAATATAATTCCCCTTGGTTTCCCAGATTTCTTTGCTTTCTTGAAAATGCTTACCAGAACAGTACATGCTATTCCAGATAGTGTCTTATCAGAGAGCTGTATCAGGACAAATAGCCTATCTTTATGGAAGAACTGTTTTGGAACTATTTCAATTGAAATTTAACGACAATGCCATTAAGCTTTGTTTGGCTTTGTAAAAGGTGATACAAAATACTCTGAATCAGCGCAGCTGAAAAAACACAGTCAAACTCAGCCATCACTGATGCTCACTGAGGGGAAAAAAAAAACCCAACAACAAAAAAAAACAACAAAATAAAACTCTTTTGAGAAGACTTGGTTAATTATTTTGCTTATTTGTGACCAAAAAAAAAAAAGAAGAAAAGAAAAGAAAAAGCAAAAAGCACTGCCATTGCTCATTATGTACTCGATTTATCACAGAAGAGCACAGTTCTTCTCCTCTGCTTATTAAGCTTCTCCCAAACATTCTTTTGTGTTCAAGGCTTCTGAAAAAGCCTTAAGGAAAACTGATGCTACCTGAGTTGCTGCAGTCCTCCGCAAGCCCTTCAGCTCAACTGCTGTTTACCAACCATGATATCAAAGCCAACTGGGGGCTTACTTTAAGTATTTCATGCACTGCTCAGAACAAAAGAACTTGATTAGTCATGCATCACATGGTTGTCTCTCAGTTTTTATTTTGAAGCAAACAAACAAAAATATGATAATAATTTGTATTTCTTTGTAATAGCTCATTGTGCTCAGGCAGGAGCCTTTCCTGCTGACTGAACTCTCTCCTGGGCAGCCTTCTGTTAGTGAGATACTATATATGGCACAAATGGGTGAGCAGAAGTAACACTTGAGAATGAGAAGAGTTACTTTGCCCTTTTCATTTTTTAAATTATTTTTCTCCTTTCAGCATTTGCCAGTGCAATGTGTAGGTCTGTCCCAAAGATCCAGGTGGGTCATGTCGGTCTTAGCACAGGAGACCAAGGCTAATAGCCCAGAGATCCTTGGAAGCCATCTGGAGGGAGTCAGGAAAGCCAGGAGTGGTGGATGGAACAGCCCATGAGAACTTTTCAAAAGAGGGATCAGGCAGAGAAAGTGTTTGCAGCTGTAGAACAGTGAGGTACTTTTGTTATTGCTCTGATTCTTCCTTTTTTTCTTTCTTTTTTTTCTTTTTGGCTCACCTATGTTAGACTTTTGGTTCCTCTTCAAATGTTACATTGGAGCTCCTCATGCAAAATAAGGCTTTGATTTCCAAGAAACCTAAGGAATGTAGACAGCCAGAACTCAATTAAAAGCTGAGATATTATATGTCAGCATCTTTTGAGTGATTTCCACAGTTGTGTAGAAGAAACAGAGTCTGCATTTGCAGTGAGACATATGCAAAAATTATACTACATTCTCTTTCCTCTGGGAATCCTCTCTATACTGCAGAGAACATAAGGGAACAACCAAACTGTATTGTATAGGACATTTCTCTTCACTGACTTCCTTCTCTCTCCTTTTCTCCTGTATTTTCACCATTCCCAGCCTGCCTTCGCTGTTCTTCTGTAAGAATTTCTCCTGCATGTTAGCCCACAGGTGGCACATCAGGTCCCCACAGGTGGGGACACTGACACCTCTGATACAGCCAGCAGTGGCTGCTCAATATCCAACTTCTTAACAAAAAAGGCAATGATCTTTCCTAGTTAAACTTTTTCCCTCATTTTCTTAAGCCCCAACCTCCCCCTGCACCCAAAGCCCTAATCTTTTATATCTCAGAAAAGAAAGAGAAATAGAGAGGAAGAATATTTTCCTGATAGGCTTGTACAGTTAGAAATCATAAACAGTAAAGAAATCTACATGCTGAGGTTCCAACAGAAACAGAGACTTGGCTGACTTCTGTAATCTGAACTTTGCATTAATTAAGTGTTTTGAATTTGATTAGAATAAATTAGCCATCTGTTTGGTCCAGCATTTGCCCCTTTCCAGCCATTTTAGAAAGCATATCCAAGATGAGACTCCACTTTCCTAATGAAGAATGAGAGATGAGAGAGGAGGATGGGGAGTCAAGAACGGAAAGAGAAATGGGGACCGAGCAGAAAAAACAGATGCTATCTTCCTACTTTCTGCATTCGGCCTGTCTGCCATATTCCGTATCTGTCTTACTTTGTGGGAGTTATCCTGACGACACTGCCATCTTAATCCTGAATTCACATATTTTACACATGTATTTTTTCATTGGAACGTAATTATTTTATGAAACTAAGAAACATCAAATAAACATGGTAACAATTATCGGTGCTTTGTTCCTGCTTTTGTTGGATCTTTGAGAGGCACTTGACAACCCAGATGAGGGCTACTCCTGCAATGTTTGAAGAACCAGTTCAGCCATGGGTTGATGTCAGCCATGGGTTGATGTCAGCCATGCTAATCAAAGCTCTTTCAGTTGATAACTGCGTTCATATGTTGCACTGCACCACTCAGACACACGCGACAAGCTCCACGGGACACAGAGCCCATTTGACATCAGCTTTATTTTCTAGACAATTAATTTGAAACTATTAACTCAAACTGTGATGTCACTCTGACTTCTCAAAGTCAGATCCATTCATAAACCCAGATTCACCCCTTCCTGATAAGAGGCATAGCATTCTTTGCTCATTTTGGAGTAGACAACCTTGAAGTAAATTTTCACTGTGCTCTTCAGTTTCACATCACTGTAGCCTCACAAGGATTGCACAGAAGCAGGAGGAACACACCTGGAGATCCTGCTTCAGCTAAGAAGAGCCTGAATCCTCCTGAACCCCAGCCCTCTGAGCAGCAGGCTGTGCACTGTGATCTGTGCAAGTGTGCATGCACAGGGAGAGAAGGAGAAGGTGTTGAAATCTGCTCTGAGCCGCAGCCAGGAATCCAGGATTAATAGGGCCAGGCAGACACTTAACCAAGCTGGTTGTGTAATCTGCTGGGCAACCCACTGCCCTGTGAAGCATAGGGCACTGAAATGAATTCCCCATCTTCTCCCTCAGCTTTGTGTTTTAAATGGAGCTGAAGCTGCCATGCTCCGTACTGGGTTTCTTATTGCCTAAGAATCAGGCAGCTCAGGCACCCCAAGCTGTTAATTTGTGTAAAAGTGGTGCAGCCTTTTGGGATCATGATTTCAAAATATCCAGCTGCAGAAAAGTGTTCCTTAAATCACATGCTGTAGCAGAACCTTAGATACTTAAAGCTTTTACTAGCATATTTAAGGCCCCATAACAGTCTGGGTTATTACTCTTGGACGTAGATGTTGCATATCTGTCGTGTTGTGGACAGCTTGGTGTTATTTTGGATCTCATCTTAGGCACCTATAACTAATCAGGCCCCTAGCTCCTGCTGTTAACTCCTGCAGTACCCTGGCGCTTCAGGTTTACTACTGAGTTGTGCAGAGAGATGTCTGAAACGAATCCAAGAGTTTCAGTACTGTGACGCTTAGGATGTATGTGTTCCTGCTCAGGAATTTAAACACCATAAGAAAAATTGGATTGAAATATTTTACTCATCTTTTGATCATCTAGGATATTTTTTCAAATGATATGTGTAGCTTGAAAAATAATGTTAGGCTTTTTAAGTGCAGAAGTGAAATACAGATCATGCAAACAAACAGTTTTCCTCTGCAAAAAAAAATGCTGTGCTGTCAGAAATCTAATATTTAGTGTCATTAGGATCTCAATCCCATGTTGATTTAGCCTTTTGAACACCTATCTCATGAGAAGCAGAAGAGCCATATTAGCAGGGGCAACAGAGTACGCTGAGCAGGAACTGGCAATAACATGTCTGTTGATCTGGCAGTGTCAGTTGTTCCTTGGCTCCTCCAGTTCTGTTGTGATGGTGGCAGAAGAAACAAGCCCAGTGCTCCAGGCTTCTGCCTCAGCCACGTCACTTTCCTCTCTGCATGAGAAGACTGCAGCGTGAGTCCATGGTTCCAGGCATTTCAAAGAGCCCAGTTCAGAACACACGACATTTACTTTCTATAAAAATATCCAGAGTTACTATTCATATGGTAAAATACAATTCTTTTTATAATAGCATGCCTGTGTCGTGACATGGTCTTAATTGCAGTCCTTGCCACAATGCTTATATATCAGCAAAGCTACATTTTGCTCAGTAACTCTTATTCTGGTATACCTCACTTGGAATTTTGTTTGCAAGACAAAGCTCAACCCCAGTGCTGTAGTTATTGGTATTAAGTTACTCATCCCATTGCTACACAATGAGGAAACATGGTATCAGACCATTTTACATGGATTGCTCTACAATGGTAACAGACCACAGAAGATTTCTGAGCACTCTGTTTATAATAACAAACAGGAGTTTCATTTCCACCCAGCATTTTCCATGATGTCTGCAAAACACTTAACGCTGGTGAGAATGCTAGAGTGCTGAGATCACTATTTGTCATGATGACCAACACGATTTTATAGTTTCCCTGCTCTCCTCTACAGCTATCTGTTGTCTCATCTCATAACCAGATTTCAAATTCTTTCAGGAAGATTTTTCTTTGTTTTTACAGCGCTTATCATGACAGGACCCCGAAGATCTCAGACATTTCAATAATACTGAAACCAGTAATGAAATCTTTCGTGTCCAGTCCAGTGTGTTTTACAACAAATCTGTAAAGACAGGGAAAGAAAAGGTTTATCTTTGCAGCTCATCTTCTCCACCTCCTTTCAGCATTGTTCACACAGTTCCTATTACTAGGGTTGGGTTGAGTGTATGGTCAGTCCAACACAACAGATTTCTCCAGCAGAGCTCTCTGCCTGCTACACACAGCTGAACTCAGTGGAAATTATTATTAGGGATAGTACAGGATATGGCATTCTAGAATCACAGAATCATAGACTATCCTGAGTAGGAAGGGACCCGAAAGGATCATTGAATCCAACTTCTGGGTCCACACAGGACAACCCAAAAATCTGAGGGCAGTGTCCAAACGCTCAGGGCCTTGCCCACTGCCCTGAGCAACCTGTTCCATGCCCACTGCCCTCTAGCACAGAACCTTTCCCTTAAATTCCACCTGACCCTCCCCTAACACAACTGCATGCCGTTCCCTTGGGCCCTCACAGGAGCTGCAGCCACCATGAGGCCTCCCCTCAGCTTGCTGTGCTCTGAGCTGAACAACAAAGGCACCTCAGCTGCTCCTCATACAGCTTGCTCTCCAGACCCTCCATCATCACCACAGCCCCACTTTGGATGCTCTCTAATAGTTTTATATTTTTATTATATCATTGTCTCTCTGCTTCTAGTTAAGTTCATAACTTTTCTTTACTTACTTCATTGAGAATGCCCACACCTAATAGGTCAGCTCAAGTCATTCCTGTGCCACAAATGTGCAATTACACACCTGACTGACTACAGAGTATCCAATAATTAAAGGGGATTTCCACACAAGAGTTGTCCCATAAGATGTTAAATGGCCCCTCTCTTCCACTAGGGAGAAAACTTCTCACTTCTGAGACATCAAGCAGCCAGTACTTTAGAATAAGGAATCAAAATAAGTCTGAGGTTAGACTCAAGGAGGAACAAGAGACACAAAATGTATTTGTGCAGTATTAACTGTTCTGCTTCCACACTCTCACTGTCCATATACATAGACAAAAAATACCGTAACATGTATCTGAGGTGGCTGCTGTGAGGGAAAGGATTAGAAAGCAGAACTGAAGTAGTATTTTGTAATAGGATGAAGAGGTAGGAATGATTTCTCACAAAGGAGAAAGTGATGACAGCAATCAGAAGAGAGAAAATACCATCCATCATACAAAGATGGGCAGCAGTGAGCAGGTGCTATCAGAGACATGGGCAGGTGGGAAGGAAAGCAACTGGTTCTGCTGTGGCTGATTCTGCTGTGAGGATGGAATCTTTTGCTATATGATGAAAAAACCAAGGTGGAGAGATGGCCAGGCAAGGAGGCTGCCAGCAGGGAATGGGAAGGCACAGCAAGGGAGGGGAAAGGGACACAGGGACAAGGAGAAGGGGGAAATGCAGAAAGCAGGGAGATATCATCAGTGCACTGATTAGGAACGTCAGTGGCCTTGGGAACTTAGTACTAAAAATCCCTCCTGCAGACGGAAAGAACTGAAGAAAAAGCTCAGCAAGCTTCTCATTTTGGGTTTACTTCCCTATTTTTATGTTCAGATTTTGTTCCATATTTTTTCCATATGTCCAAAGTGAGTTTCTTAAATTACTGTTTAGAAATAAACACATGGAAACAATAAACATCTAGAACATTAGCTTGCATATTTCCTTAATGTATGCATATTTCTCTCCAATTTTCCACATGAAATGAGCCTAATTCACTTAAATTTCTTGGGCTCCACCCTTTGTCAAAGTTTCCACAATTTCAGAGTTAGCTCAGTAGTTGATTAATACCTTTGAGAGGTAATGCATAGACTTGGGACTTCAAAACCTGAAGTCAGTGGCACAGCTTGTGCATAGCAGAATAGTTACACCGAATTCGAGTGACCTCTGTCGATTTACACAGATGAGAAATGACTATTATTTCTTTTTCTTATCATGAAGAAATAAGGAGAATATTATGTAGATGTGACTTACTCATTTTCTCTTCAAAGTTTTGTGGGTTTTGTTTTTTTTCACTTTGGGATATTTTGTGTCATTTATTATATATTCCTTGAAATCTCAGTGTGTTGATTTATATTCTGCAGTCATCTACAAACGTAAAATTAGCTCACCTCTCAATACTCATGGTTTCCTCTAGATTTATACTGAGAGCAGAATTTTGTTCAATATGAGTGTTCCCTCATTGTTTTTCTCTTGCATTCCTGGAGCAAAGAACTTGTCCTGAGACTGCCTAACCCAGTATTCTGACTCCCAAGGTGGCAAAAGGAATGCATATGAAAGGACTTCTGTTGTAGTACATTCCCTTCAAAAACTCCCTTAGCCATCACATGAAGGATGCCGGTGAATACAAACCTCTCCAGTCCTTCTGATATCTGTTAATGGCCTGCTGTCCATTAATTCAATTAATCATTTTTTAAACCTGCTGACACTGCCTCCACAAAATCCTGGGGCAGCACATTTCAGAATTTTATTACCTGTTCTATAACGAACAACTTCTCTGGTTTGTTTTCTCTTTTTTCATTATTATGACTTGTGACAGTTCAGATTCTGTATAAGTGACTCAAAGCAAATTCCCACCAACTATTGTTCTGTATTGACCAAATTCTGTATATGACCAAATTCAACCTAGAAAGTCTATGGCCAACTTTGTTTTTAATGTTTTACTACCATCAGGTACCCTGGCTGGAAGGAGATCCTGGCCAGATTTGAAGGAAGATGTAAAAGGGACAGAAGGCAAGCATAGCAGCACACATCCTAGGTATCATCAACTACAAGAGCCAGGCATGGGCAGTTGAGGAAATCTCTTGATATATTAAATTATTCTGAAGGACTAGTTCACCATATGGTTGGGGTAAAGCAAATATATAAAAAAAAAAACCACAAAGCCTAGCTTCCAAAGTTTGGGAGCCTTTCCCCTGTCACTTATATTTTCATAGAGTTTTGATGCTGCAGATAAAGACATTATGCTGTTCTTATTCAGTGGTCCCCAGCCATTACCAGATCATATGCAACAGTACTGATTAGAAAGAACCTGTGTGTGAATCCTGTTTTGGACTTTTTCTCTGAGTGATTTCAAATGTCTTAATGTAATCACATGAATAAGACAAGAAGACAAAGAATCCATCATCTTCCAAAGCACAGCATTAAGATTTCAGCAGTTGAATAGCACAGGCTATTCAGGAATAGCAGGTTTACCAAGCCTCAAGATAAGAAACAGAAAGCAAAAGTTTACCTGCTAGAAAGACCATCATTTTTTTGTTTGTTCATTTACATTACGTCAAATTACATCATTACATTACAGCCCTCCCTATGCAGTGCTCACTGAGACTTGCATGACTGTGAATATCAAGCAGCATTACTTCCATTTTTTTTCCTAAACTTCAAATTAGGTGGTGTTGTAACCCCTTATGCCTTTCTTTGCTACACTAAAGAATGGTGGAGTAATACATATTTTGCTGCATGTACACACAGATGGGTTTCAAGAAATCTATCAGTTTGGTTTATATACCACTGAACTCCCATACGTTTTGTTTTCCAAATTATGATCCGTTCTTTTGGTTCATGGTTAAATGTTTTGCTTTCCCAAATATGGATGCATGGAATGGACAGAACATGCCAGAAGGGGCTACATTAAGTGCAGAACCTACACACGCAACGCAAGACAAATCCTGTCCACACTTCTGACCAATGTCAGTCTCCATGTCACCAATGGTATACAACTCCACACCTCAGCCATTGCTGGGATGTCTTACTGCTTGTTGCCATGGCTTCATCATTATACATACAATTACTTTGGCGGTGATTTTCCATGTAGGAGATTCCCATTGATGTTTATTTTTAGGCATTTGGTTTCTTATCCTCAGTTTAAACCAGCATTTTCTTCGTATGATTTCTTCTTTTTCTGTGATCAACTGCCAGTGGTCCTCCCGTAGAATCTTATCTCTCCACTCCACCATACCCTTAAAGGTTGTTTCATGTAAAGGCTATAAAAATGTCAACATGGATTAGCCACATTCATATTTTTAATTATCCAATCATTTGTGAAGGACCTGCTTTCAGCTGAATGGCTCTGCAATTGCTTCATCCCTTTCACTCATTTCTTTTATTAAAAACGACAACCTGCACAGTCTGACAGCCACACGGGAATCACATAAACAGAAGACAAGGAGCTGGCAGAGTTTCACCCAGGTGTTTTGACGTTACCCCATCATATGCACAACTTTGGAATACACAGTTATGACTTTCAGGCCTACTGCATGATAATCAGCTCTGTCAGATCGTGCTCTTTTCCCTGCTGCCACTTCTATGCTCATAAATGGGAAAGAGATTTGCTCTACTTGAGATTTCCTTAGTGAATATTAAATGGGGTAGAGAATAATTTGCTATAACTGAGCTACAGCTGAACTTAGGAGAATGATCCCACTCTTTTTATGAGTTTCATAACTTCCATAAGCTTTACCCTGCTAAATATCAGTGTTAATGTCCCAAAAGTTAATAATTCACAAGTTAGCAAATGCCAAGGTCAAAAGGAAACCTCTGGAAAACCAAGCTCTTTTTTGACAACATATCTACCTACAAACAGGCGCAATGTTAAGTCAGCAAATTCAGATTTGGAAAAAGTACTCTTTTGTAGCAGAATTCACGGGTAGAAATTTCACAAGAGGTGTCTTTTATGCCTCTCCATGTCTTCATATCACAGCTCTAACTGTAGGTTAACCAACCACAAGGTATCACGCTCAGGAAGGAGTAAGAGCATATTCGCTATCTATATACCACATAATAAAATTATGTTTAATAATATACCATTACTCTGGCCACGAACTCTGTGAACTTTGTAAGACGTACTTGTTGCAGTTCATGATAATATCAACTATTTTATTTTAAAATTCACATGTCATTCTGATACAGTAAAATGCAAGCACAGTAAAGTCTGCACTTCCAAATTTTTGGAAGAAAAAAAAAAATCCCACACAAAGAAGTTGAACTTCTTGACACAGGTCAGCAATCTTCTGCCAAGATGTTAAGGTAAAAAAAAATCCATCCAAGCAGAGGTATGTGAAACGTTTTCAGAAGGAAACCTGCTTCTATGACAGTGAAGGAATTCATCAGTTCTGCACTTTAATCCTTCTATAAAAATAGAAGTTCTCTAGTATTTTCCTGAACTTCCTAAAATGAATTAACTACGGATTTTTTTTCCCCAGTCACATTTGCCTGCCTCTCCCTTTTGGATCTCAAATATTCTTCTGTGCAGATCACTTAATTATTGACTGTTCCCATGAGAAGCAGGAATGAGAGAGTTCCGTCTTCCCCGCCTATTCTGGTCACGGGTTGATGGATAGAACATGGATGACAAAGGTTGGCCAGTTTTAATGGGTGTGCAGATGGAAATCAGGACTTTTTACTAATGCAGCATTCATTTTCCTCCTGTTTGCAGGAATATGCCTTGTTTGGACTCTGCAGGTGTGGTGACAGGGAAATAGAAATCCCTTTCTGACCTCTTAGTGAAAAAGCGTGTTCCCAACTTTCATCACATTTTAAGCTCTGTGGCATCCAGGCTACAGTAAGGCAAGAGATTCCTTGCAATTGCTCTTTTTGGAGGTTTGGTCTCTTTTGTGAGATGGAACATTTATTTTGTGGATATCAAGAAGCTGGCAGGGATATGAGTTCTCAGTAACTTGCTCTAAGATACACAAGTTGAGTCTCAGCTGAGGGAGAGAGAAGGCTGGAGGCAATAAGGGCTGCATTCTTGTGTATGTCTCAGGGGAACTGCAAACAATACTTACAAAGGTCTGAAAAATCCAGAGGATCCGGGGAACAGACAACGAATGATTCCTTTACCACCTTCCTACAAATCTAAGTATTTCCTATTGCCCAGTGACAAACCTGAAACCAGGCCAAAGCAGTGGTTGTGAGGTACGTGCGGTGAGAGTCAGCTCCTTCTGTGTGAAAAGTGCATGCGATGTGCATGCTGCTGTCTTCCCTTCTCACTTCTCGCTGGATGTCAGCACATCATGTTTTGCTTTGCTTCTCTTTTGACTACTTTTATAGGGAAAATATTTATATATTTCTGAGTATGGAAGCTGAAAATCAACAGCAGATACGATGAGGTCAGTCCTTTTTAGCACATAGCCCTCTCAGCCCCTTCGCAGGCTCAGAGTAAATGGTGGGAATTAGTTGGAGTAGGAGTGGAATTCTTTAGTCCCACAGGTTCAATTCAAAACAGATTTTATTCTATAGTTTGTGTTTTTGCCTGTGATGTATACTAAGATACTTGATATCTTAATGTGTTGCCATTTCCCAGGCACAGAATCAGGAACAATAGATTTCAGGTGGATGTGAGGCATTCAGTAAGCATCTAGAAATGTAGTAGCTGTTCAGATTCTATATTTTCGCTCTCAAAGAGGCAAACACACAACCAGATCATTCAGGGTCTTCTCTGAGGCAGTGTATCTCTCAGGAACTTCAGTCATATTTCTCAGCAGACAAACTGTATAGGCCCGTGCTAGCCCTGGCTATTTAGAGATTGAGACAATGCATCTAGGTCTGCCTATTCCATATCAAAAAGTGTTAGCAGCCATGAAAGCACTGGCCTGGGAAACCTTCAGAGCAACTTTTGCATCCCTCTGAGCCTCAATATAGAAATATTGAAATGAACACATTAGAAATCTCTAGGATGATGCTCAAGCATCAGAATGAATGGCCTGGGCAGATGTGCTTCCAGTAGTTCTTGTTGTTAAAACTAAACTCAGTGGAGCAGTATTGGTCAAACTAACAGACCATCCATCCAGTCTGCTGTAGAGAAGAGAAGCTCAAATGTCTTTTGTCCTTGGCAGCAGTTCGTCCATAGTAATGAAATGCAGTTGAATGGGTTCTATCCAGATTCAGTCTACACTATTCTCACAAGCCTGGAAAGCTTTTATTTATCTGAGCACAATGTTTGTTTTTTAATTGGACATTATGGAAACTCTGACAGTAACGTAAAAGATGATCAGCAATAAAACAAAATATAAACCAATGGCTTCTAAATTTAATAATAGGCTAAATGTCTACATTCAGACATGGTTAATCAAAACCAGTTTGTAAACTTCATTTTATTCAGGTCAGCCAGTCAACAGTACATGTAATGCATACTATAAAACTGATTTAGAGCTTTTGGACACCCAAGCATCTACATAAACCAAGCAAGGATTAACTAGGTCTGTCTACTCATAAATTACAGCACATTGTTTTTAAGTGAACAGGATAAAAAGCAACATGCCGTGAACCATCTACATCATGCTTTTTTCTCCTTTGACCAATTTCCCAGTTACTCTCTCAAATTATCACTCCAGTTCATTCTTTGTTCATCCCTGTATTGTTTCCATATAACTGTCCAAATCCGCCTGCAAGGCAACTAATCAAAAAAGGCTGAAGCAGAAGAACACTGACCACTTGATAGTTTGCCTAGATTATTAAAAATATGAGTTTGACATCCTGCAGCATGTTTTAACAATTGGTTCGCAAATTACAGCATGGCTAAATACAATTAAATTCATTCCATTGTACACAATAACTATTTAACATATGCTGTGAATCTCTTACACAGATCAGGACTCCACAGTGTTTTTCTACAGCTGTTAGTCAAATCTTGTTGCTTTGTGCTATGGTCCCATCAGATCTCATAACATAAACAGGCTTGGGTTGGGTCAGAGATTTTAGAAAACAAAACAGAAACAAACAAACAAAAATCTCAAGAAATCTATTCCCATGGGTTCTGGAAGTGGTGATGGCCTTCCATAAGCGATGCTTTTCACTTCTGCACGTGCTATGAAAAACAGTGCTGTGTTTAGTCATTCTGCCTTGCAGAGGTGAACCATGTCTATCACCTGGACCAGAGCTTTGACTCCTTGTCTGAAACACCTGCATGCATGCTTAAATACACCAACAGAGCTGTAAAAACTTACAGCTTACCCCAATTGCAGATCTTGCATAATTTTATAGTCATTTTTCCTCCCGTTTCATATAGGCTGAACCTGTACAGTCCGTATTTTATTCGGTGCAATGTATGTGACAATACTTTGGCCCACATGAACTTATGTGATATAGTATCCGTCCCCCAGATATGACATGGCACTCCACATGCCCTGTATCTGAGAAGCATGTGAGACACAACTCCCAGGGGATATGAAACACATGTGGGTCTGATTCGCCACTTTGTTATTCCAACTGTACACCACTGCAGCTCTAATGAAGTTACACCAGTGTAAAACTGTTGGACTGAAGTGGAGGATTAAACCCATATGCTTTTATATACAAGCTAAATTTGTGGGACAAAGTTATTCAAATAAATTCAGTAAACATTCAGACCGCTTCAGAGCCCGATATCCGTATAATTCACAGGCAGCACTGCTCCTGCTTCAGGAAAAGCTTTACCTTAGAGACAGCAACTGTTACTTGTTAAAAGTATGTTGGAAACAATCTGGATTATTAAACAGAAAAGCAAAAAGATCAAGTAGATTTGTGATCTACATAACATCTAAAACAAGATGGCATTTCCTCGGACTCATCCAGCCAAGATTAAAATCCCTTTTGCCTGCTCATAGGCATGCCTCTTTGTATAATTAAAAACACAGCCCATCATCATTTACAAATTCATTTAGAATACAGCAACTTCACTGTGCAAGTTTTTGGAATATTTTTCCTGGCTTCTCTCCAGACAGTACACCTGCATAGTATTTTAGCAATATTTTACTGCAATTGAAAATTAACTAATTCTGTTTGAATTGGGTTTGTGTAGAATTCCGAAAACTTATAACCCACAGGTTTGTATACCAAGGTCATATTAAATATATGGTGAATATATTGATCCACCAACAGATAAAAAGAAATATATAAAACAAATATAGGACTAATTATTGTAATGTGTCAGTTAGAAATGAGGATCTGTGCAGGCAACTTGAGGGTATGTGATTAATTGCGTTCAGTGGACGACCCAAAAAATTAAGATTAGCTCCACATGCACCTCTTCAGAACATTGCAGTGTATGTTCAAAAAGTTGAAATTTCTTTCTGGTTGAAGAAAAATGATTCAGTCATTGCAAAGAATGAGGCTTCATTTTGTTTCACAAAGCTGATCGCTGCTTTTAATGTTATGGAAAACATACTGACATCAGCGTAAGAATAATATTTTCTTTATAAGAACGGCAACGTTTATTAAAGATTTTTCCACAACTCACCAAAAATGCACTTTCAAGAAGTTTCAGTCACTTATATTCTAATATATAGAAAGAGATTTTCTAAAACAGGAAAAAAAATCCAGCTCCAGCCCCACAGTGATCAATTCCAATGCTACTAAACTCCATCTGATTAGCTGATGAGTAACTTCTATTTGTCGTGCGTGTGGTGACTGCAGGATCAATTTTATACATTCTGGAAAGTGTCACAATCAAAATGTTAAGCGATACCACTTCAGTGCCAACCAAAAACACCCTAAAATAATATGATGAAAAATGTTCCTTATGTATTTTCATTTGAAACAATTAAAGCCCAAATCTGACTATAGGTTGTAATTATTTTTCTCCTGGAAATGTTTTTAATAAGGCATCAATTTATTTGCATTATGAACTGCTTAAAAACTATAGCCTATACCTCCATACCTATACTTGCAACATGATTAGCTATGGCAGTGAATAACTAAACTCTCTTTCTACTTTTCTGTCATTATTTTGATTAACGTGGTACCCAAATAACAGTAGTGACTTCATTGACTGAGGACCAAAAATATCTTCTAGAAATATATTTTATGAAGCTAGAACTAGAAGGGAATACCTAAATACTACATTTTCTACAACATAAATATAAGCATAGAATGCTTGAATTAGAAGGAACCATAAAGATTTTCCATTTCCATCCATGTCATAGGCAGGGACACCATCCTCCAGATCAGGCTGCCCAGGGCCCCAGCCAACCAGACTTTGAGCACCTTCAGGGATGAGACATCTGCAACCTATCTGGGCAGCTGTGCTGGTGCTTCATCACCTGCATAGTAAATAATTTCTTCCTAATATCTGATGTAAATCTCTTCTCTTTTTGTTTAAAGCCATTAACACCTGTTATACCACTACACTTCCCAACAGAGTCCCTCTCCAGGTTTCTTGTAGCCCCCTTTAGACACTGGAAAACTGAAATGCATTTAGGGTGGGGTTCCTCTCACCTACTTTTAATACTCTGAATGCTACGGAGCTGATTCAGCCATTTAAATTTATGTGTCCTATACTTAGGTTTAAGATGCTGGACACAAATATACCCACAGAGCTGGCAGCAATTCCATACCACATAGAGTCTTCTGCAGCAGCAGCTGGAGACCAATCAGGAAAATTACATTACTGCTATAATCAGTGGATTGCATTATAATCGGAATTTCCAGTACAGTCAGTGAAATTTATGTAACACAGCCAGTGGCACCGAAAGAAAAATTCAACACACCTGATACATCTAGGGCAGGACTCAGTTAATTATAAGCATCCTGCTGACATTGGGATTTGGGAGTATCCTCCGAGGGTACCATGCATTCATCCCATCCTAAGTAGAGTTGCGTTGAATAGAACAGGTGAAGTAAGCCCTCCTCTCCTTTGGAAGCAAAAAATGTTCTTAAAGCTGACTTAGATGTTGAAACCTAGGACTCCATTCATTCGCCTACTGTCTTATGTCACTTTACATTCCCTATTGTGTTTGAAATGATCATGTGGTGATGGAAATTAAGATTTAGGGGAGGTGGGAAAGGCCCTAGCTCTCTGTAGCAGCAGCTAGGCTGAAAATGGACCAAGATCATCTTATGTTCTTGGCACTAGGAGCCATCTTTGGTGCCATTTTAGATATCTGAAACTTCTGCATGGAGCTGACAGGCATTAAACAGAACCTATGGAAAATCAGATCTTTCAGCAACTGGCCAGATGGGATATCACGTCTAATATCTCATGAATTCCATCCATATAACCTACTGCCATCCCCACTTGGGGTTTGATCGTAAGTCCATCAGCTGGTAGAAGCAATAGGACTGTTCATAGGAGCTCTGCGGTATGGAAGTTTTTCTTTGAATAATTGAACACCAAATCCATTTCACCTTCTCCCTAGCATTTTTCCCACAGCTCTCTGGAGGACGATTTCTCAACTCAGGCATGATGCTGCTTCCCAGAAAATCTGCCTCACTAGATGATATTTTATGGTTTTGTGTTCTAATGGACAACATGCTAGCACTAATGCTGTTAGAAATACAAAACTTCTGTGTAGTTTCATGTCTAAATCCTACAAACACTGAATCCAGAATTTGGAGGCTTCTAAATTTCTATCTAAAATGATTAAGCACATTCCAAGCCTAAAATGTTATAGAAGTAGGTAACCATGGGAAATATTTGGGCTAATCCCAGCAAGGACAATACAAGGAAGTATAAAGATAAATTTCATATATATATCTCAATATATACCTGACAACTGAATTGAAATACTTTCTACTTGAAGGAGATTTATGTTACAGGTACCTTTAATAATACTGCATACAGCATGAGACACTACAAAATACAGAAGACTTCCTGATGCTTTGGAAAAGCAATGAGAATTTAAACGAGATAAAAACCAGACATCTTTTAGTCCTTCTTCAGGCTTCATCCCTTCTTTCTTCTTGTTCACAACATGACCCAGAGGGGCTGATTTTCACCTGATATAAAACAGTCTAGTTTTATCAAAATCAAAGAAGCCACACTTACACCAAAGGAAAATCTGGCACAGTGTATCTAAACTACAGATAGAACATTAACTGTGACTAATTGTGAATACTGTAGATGTTTCCTTCCTACGCAGTTATGTCTTTACCTGAATATCTTTCTGCTTTTTATTATTAGGCTCAAATGGGACATCAAAGGTTTTTTTTTTTTTTTTTTAATCTGCATGGAAAAATGGCTCTCATTTCCATACGACTCTCTAAACTTCTCCTTCTTACTTTAATTTGCTTCTGAAGACTTCAAAACATCTCATTGTCCGAAATAGAAGAAACATCTGTTGAAGTCATACATAGTTTATTGGCTGGAATCAGTGATAAAAGACAGCATAGAGACTCACCAAAACATTTCATTGCTATCAACTTAAAACAAAACAAAATATTACAGAAGGAAAGCTTTGGGTTTTTTTGTGGTTGGTTTTTGTTGGTGTTTTTTTGTTTTGTTTTGTTTTGTTTTAAATAAATGAAACATGGGGAAAATATTGCAAGCCAAATACACAAGAAAAACTGACTTCAATTCATCAAGCCACACTTGACTGGATTTTGTATTCCAGCCAGCTAAGGCCTAACTGCACTACAAAAAAATGTTTTTTAATTAGCTCAGATGGAGAAACAATTTATGAACAACGGTATTCTCTCCACAGGATTTCCTGTTTAGAGGAATTACTTTTCCTCTTATAATTGATTTTTGCTCTTTCTACATACTGATCCCTTTTATCATTTGCCCAATGCTACCTAAGATTAACTGCTAATCCATTTTATTTTATTTTATTTTATTTAGCAGAAAAAAAGAATTAAGAAAGGCCTCCAACATCACATTTCAGGTCTAGTTTAGTCCTCATCTCTCTTTATTAATAGGAAATCAATGAGAAAGTTTATACAGTAAGTGCAGCCACTGCCATATTTTTCCCCTTTTTATTAGTCTTCTCCAAAGTAGTTTCTCTCACACAGAGAATATGAGAAGAAAAAGTAATTGGCAGGCTTACTTAAACCTTATAATCTAACTGACAGAACAATACAAAGGCAAATGATTTGGATAAAGCCACTAGTAATGAGGAAGAACTGCAAAGTGGCACTTCTGAAACTCCAGTTTTTAGGAGCCAAGACAACTGCATAAATAGGAAGGATTGACTTGTAGCAAATATGGCCCCATTCAGATATTTTGGCAATTTGGACTGTTTGTCTATTCAGTTTACATCTACGGATGGTTCTTCATGCATGTTCGTTCAAGCACTTTTGATTAATTACACTCTATTCTTTTGTATTCAGATATTCCGTTTCATTCAATGGTACTATACCTACTTCTTGCTATATGTATTGTTCTTCTTCTTGCTTACACCCCAGAACATTAAAGCCTGTCCATTTTCTCATTATTTATTTTCCTCTTTCCCTCTTGCTGATTCTTTCAACTTCCTACTACGTTCCTTAACCTTATGCACAATTCTACATAAGTTTTACTTTCACCTTCCTATTTCCTACTTTTCCTCCTTTCCTATTAGCACTATCCCTTCCATTTTCTCTTTCTTCAAGGCCATTTTTGCCTAGTTTCTTTCATTTCCCTTTTCTGTGCTTTCTCTTGAAGCTCTGCTTTTAACTTACTCTCAATTTTAACTCATGCATTAGCATTAGACAGAAAGGAATAAGGCAATGAATGAAATTAAGTGTACCGGTCAAAAGACCTGACCGTCTCTCATGTACTTCTTTTCCACATTTCTCTCCAACTGGATAATCATTTTATTCCTCACTGTCCTTCACTTTCCTAATGTCATGGGTTGTTTTTGATTTAAGTAAGCACTTTTTATTCAAGGAAAAATGTTTTCTTTCTGCACATACAATTGTGAAAAAGGCATAACTATTAACTATGGGTGAACAGATAGGCTTTGCCTTTTTGTGCCAGATTTCTTAATTCCAAGGTTCAGAGGTTTATGACTTGTTTCTTGCAGTTCCAGACTTGCGGTCACGATGCCCTAGCAATCAGTTGAAAGGATCTGTGGCTTCCTTAAATATTTTTGTATTTTGCCATTTCAGATAACTCTGTAACATCTATGTCAAAGATGGATATTTTGATAAACCCACGGTAGCCCTGAAGATCTGCTTCAGAGCCTTTTTTTTTGAAGCATGTAAGAATTTTGCCTCCTTCAAGGAAGCTGCAGAACACTGGAAGGATATTAAATATATTAGGCTGAGTCAACGATTCAGAACATAATGTTCATAAAATATAGTTTAACATGGTAAGAAGTAATATATTACAGGTAATTGCAAAATAAAAAACATAGTCTGTAGCAAAAAAGTCATTACAATTTGCCCCTACTCTGAAAAAAAATGTTGTCTTAAGACACTACAGACTTAAGCATAACAAGATTATGCTCCTCTGCAAAGATCCACACTTTAGATTGTGGATCTTGGGTTTTAAAATGCTTAGGAATACATATGAATTATTTGATGAGAAGAAGATAAAGAGATATCATCAATATTAGCAGAGCTAGAAAATGAGATGTTAAACATTGGATTATTGTTCTTTCTTTTTTAGAAAAACAGGAAATGCTTTTCATAAGCAGTATGAAAGCCATATTTTCCAGAACGGCACACAATCTTGTTTCTTGAAATTTTATCATAGAATCGTAGAATCACAGAATGGCCTGGGTTGAAAAGGACCACAATGATCACCTGGTTTCAACCTCCTGCTATGGGCAGGGTCACCAACCACCAGACCAGGCTGCCCAGAGACACATCCAGCCTGGCCTTAAATGTCTCCAGGGATGGGGCATCCACAGCCTCCTTGGGCAACCTGTTCCAGTACCTTACCACCCCCTGTGTGAAAAGCTTCTTCCTAATATCTAACCTAAATCTCCCCTGTCTCAATTTAAAACCATTCCCCCTTGTCCTATCCACGATCTTGTGTATTAAAGATCCCATTGAATACAGATCTACTGTGTTTTTGTCCTTTATGGTTATTACCATGTATACGATGAGGAACAGCAAATAAACTGCATCAGCAAGTTCCACACATTTGCTGCTGCAACAGAAATGTATTTTTGCTGAAGGAGACAAATCCTGAAGGCACCATATACATGTAAAAGTAACAGAAGTTGTTATAAAATAACAACACATAATTGTCACACTCTTAAAATGAAACAAAACAACAGTATAATTTCACCAGAGCTAAGGAGACCTGAAGATGTAAACTAAGCAATTTTTGGTTTCTGGTCATTACCACTCAGTAGTTTTTTTGTGGCCTATGTAAAATGGAAATGGAAACTTAGTCGCTTCCTTAGGACTGCAGGTTATAACACCTTTTGTGCTAAATAATGTTTTCATAGCAACTAACAGCATGACTTGTCCCAACTAGCTCTATAGTTCAGTTCAGTACATAATACAAAGGAGTCCCATAACATGAAATGTCTCATAGTATCTTGTCTGATTTCCAGATGGGTCTCTTGAACACTGTACGCTGCTCCACACAGGTATCTCAGGCATAGACATTATCCTTAGGCAACTGAATAGTTACCTACATCTTCACTTATTGCCAGGGAAGGTCGTATGCATATCCATAAATACTGACACATGTTTAGCCTAGGCTCTGAATCTGACATATGGTTCTGAATTAAAAGCTGAACTCTAACCTCCACATTAAGGAGGATTAATTTATCCTTCATGTTATTTCCCTGCATTTACACTGTATAGAAAGGATGCTGTTTTGCAGCGCTAGAACTTCAGCTATTGCTACGTCAGGTAATAGTTTGCAGGCTCTTAGGGTTCAGTTTTATTCCCTAAACTTACATTCCCAAGATGGCCATGTGGCACTGCAGGAGCTAAAGGACATCTATGCCCTTCTGAGGTGTCAATTTAAGGGCGTGTGGGCATCTGAAATAGCTCTACATGTTGAGCTCAAATGTGTCACAAGAGATTAGCTCACCTCCTGGAAGTGGCTCTTCTAGAGCAGAGATGAGGCACAGTAATAAGGTGACATCCCGTGATATTTGTGGTGCTTTCACTGAATGGAAAGACAACTTCAACATTTCTGTTCCTTCTTTACTGCATTGTACTATTTCAAATTTATTCTCTCTGAGAAAATACAGGGGAAAAAAAGGCAAGCACAGTTAAAAGTCATCTCATAACTGAATAAAAAGTAGGTTATGACAAGAAGCAATATTTGCATCCTTTGTGTATGAGATGTTTTTAAATAGACAAAACGTTGGACAGAATTGTGTACAAGGTTGTGTCTTCACATTTTTTTTCCCTAAATCACTGTCAGTAGATTTGGTCTAAAAGTTATTTTCAAAGTAAGTGAAGCTGACCTTCAGGATCTGCAGCCCCTTTAGAGCTGGTAGCCTCCACTAGTTCTGTCAACTACCATTAAAAGGCACATTCTTTTTATTACAGAATTATGCAAGTGAACTCTCATGGAAGTTTCAGTGAGATATACTGCCAATAACACTACAATAATAATAATAATAATAAGATAAAGCTTCCAGAATTTTTGAACCATTCATCTAACAAGCTCCATACATATGCCAAACTATGATAAGGTTGGCAGAGCAAAATATGGCAAGGCAATGTTATGTTCAGTTGTATCACACAATTCTAGTCCAAAGAATTAACAGTAAGAGTTGTGCCTGATCCAGACTTCATTGCCAAAAGGAAGATTTGCTCGTGCTTCTCTGAAACTAAACTCTCACCATATTTAAATTATTTATATTTATGAATCGTTGACTCCACTGGGGTCAGAATTGTTCACAAAGTTTTACTATCAGTGTTTTCTTGATTACCAGTGGTTGCCTGTAACAACTGAACAGTCACAGCTAGATAATCTACTTCTGTATTTAAACAGTTAATAACTTCAGTACAGCCTTCTGTACAAAAAATCACTAATGTTTGGTTTTCTAGTAATCAGTGAAATCACCCAAGTCACGGATTAAAACTTTTCCATTATTTTTGACTTCTCAATACAAATTTTCTACAAGCCTATATAGATTAAGCTAAGCAATAGGTGCTCATCTATCTACTTGTACTGATATTCATTACCTTGACAAGTAATCACTGCAATATTCAGAGCTGAGTAAATGCAGGGTAACACAGGTTACATACACTTCACTGAGTCTACCGTCTCTGCTTTGGTAAGTCTAGATCAGCTTTAAAGATTACCTAGAGCAGATCATTCGTGCCATCAGGGTTATTTGCTTTCTGATAATATCAAAGACCTCAATGTGTGGACCAAACCCCCATGATAGCAGGCACTCTGCCTCTTTTCCTTTAATAGCTGATTTTTCTAACAGTGTTACCAGACTTCAAAGGTAAGATCATCTCCCTCTTTTTGAAAAATAGGCCGAAGTCTATCCAGAGAGTGCAAAAATATGTGTAAAGTTGGATACAATCTGACAAGGTTTTCAGATATACCGTAGGTAGTGAAAGAACTCTGAAAACATGAAATACGTGATGGAGACTGCAGCCTACAAAATTGCTGCGATTTTGCCAACACGACTTTCTCCTACAGAGCTGAAAACATGCAAGAGATTTAAGCATTATAGAACGAATCTATGATACAATGAATCATGAAATGTAGCATTTTACACACTTTATAGTGAATTATATTTTTAGGAACAATCCAACAGATAAATTTGCAAGATTATGCAATAGAATGGCTCTTACCTAATTTGTGCACTTAGTTAGCCAGTGAAGTGGGCTGGCCAGCAGCCAAACACCCACCCTCTTCCTTCCTCTCCTCTCCCATGGAAAGGGGAGAGAGCAGAAGGAAGGTGAGAAGACCTGTGGACTGAGATAATGACAGTTTAATAGGGAAAGCAAAAGCTGCACCCACAGGCTCAAAAGCTCAAAACACGAAATTCACTCACTGCTTCCGATTTGCAGGCAGACGGCCAGCCACTTCCCAGGAAGTAGAGCTTCAGCATATGTAATGATTGCCTGGGGAGACAAACACTATAACTCCAAATCTCCCTGCTTCCTATTTCCTTCTCCAAGCTTCTACTGCTGAGCACACCGTGTCATCGAACCGACTTTGGTCAGCTGAGGTTAGGTGTGCTAGCAGTATCTCCCCAGCTTTCTGGGACAGGTGTGTATGGGGAGAAAGCCTTCAGCTGTACAAGTCCTGTTTAGCAACAGCCATAATATTACTGTGTTTCAGCCACAAGTCCAAAACACAGCACCATATGGGCTGCTACGGAGAAAGTTTACTCCAGCCCAGACAGCCAAACCAACCAGAAGATGGCTGGACATTTATGTATCTATATTAGTCAACATTCTTGACTAATTCAAGGATAACTGGTGGATGATAAATAGTGGAAGTAGGAAGGGTCTAGAAGCGTCACCAACTACCAATATATTATGACTTAACTGAGGATCCCATTGTACAACAAGCTGCAGGGACTTCAGTGTCCTCAGAAAAGTGGAAGGGGAGCAGAAAGTAAAGAGTTTCTAAGGTAAAGGATATCAGCATCATACAATAACACAGAACTGTCAGTTTTCCCACTTTGTGGGAAGAAGGGAAGGTGGACATAACGCAGAAACTGTAATCAGACAAGCACTTTCATGAAAACACTGCAATATGAATAATACATACAAATTCCTTCTTAGGAAGAGGTATTACCAAGATAGCAAGTCAGGCAACTTATTTCGGTGTTCTTCCTATTTTGAGCTGTTTCCATACATCTGGAGTTATTTCTACGTATCTCACTGCTTTTTTCAAGACCGGGAGTGCTTTTTTAAATAAATAAATAAATAAATAAATAAATAAATAAATAAATAAATAAATAAATAAATAAATAAAGTTGCAGCATCCTCCTTTCGTCTGAAATCCACTCAAGTGTCAGGAAGGACACACATTTCCATTAAAGAAGCACCAACCCAACCCCCCCCCCACCAAACAGGACAAAATCCATCTTTTCTTTGATGCTTTGTATCTCAAATCATTCTCTTCAAGAACTTGGCTTACCCTACTGTTAATGCAGATTAAGTCTGGTCACTGTTTTGGATTTCTTGCTATCCACAAGACATTTTCTCGCTATTTTTCTGTATACTCTTCCAAGAATTAATCTGGCAGAGCGCTGACCATTCTGGCCTGATCCAGAAAAACACTTAAGCCTGTCTTTAAGCACCAGAGTAGTTCTAACCAGACTGAGCTCATAATACTATTGTTTTACAAGATGGTGAAATATCTGTTTACTCATTAAAGTCTGAATATTAAGATTCGAGATTGCTTGTTATATCCATTACAGATGTTTTCTCCTCATAAATGACAATCAAAGTTTCATTTGTTTGATGTTTATAACTCTGTTCAGTTCTCTACTCTATTGGACAACTCGCAGTGAAAAATTCCAGGCTCTTCTTGAACAATTTATTGTTCTTTTCTCTTTCTTCATTATTATTAATGGGAAATTCCAAACTTTGCAGATAAGATTTATATAGTCTTTCAAATGGGTCAGAACAAGGGAATATCAGAAATGTTCAAAAAGCCTGTTTTGCAATTTATGGCTTTATTAAAATACCCAAAAGCCTCAATTGCTTTAAAAAAAAAAAGTACAAAATTGCCAAAACCTCTGAGACTGATGTACCACAGAGGAATCTGTCCTGCAAACATTTATGTGACCAATTAATCCTAAGCACGTGAGTAGCACCACACTGTATACTTTCATTAATGATCTAGATAAAAGAAGACGGAATACAGCTATTATTTTTTCAGATGACACCATGAGAGGATGAGAAATAAAAACATCATGCTGTAAACAAAAGTTTGCTGCATAATAACAGATTTATTTTAGTTTTAAAATTTATTTTTCTACTTTTGAACTAAATGTAATTAAATTAGGGACCACAATGATCTTTCAACATACAAAACTTCAGGGTGAACACTTTTGAAGAGATCAGCACTGCATTTTAGCAGAAATTCATTCATCTGAAAAATCCAGTCTAGATTTAACCTTAAATAATTATCACTTCTTGCAGGAAAGCAGTTATCATTACATCCTTCATTCTTTCAGGATCAGTCTGAAGGATCTTGACTGATAACAGACGTTCAAGGGATGGTAGCAATAAAGTTTTTCTGCCTTTTGCAAGACTTGTTTGACTATTTCTCTGAATTCAGGATTATTCATGATCACTCATAGCTTAACCTTTAATTTTCAAATAGCTGTTTATTACCAAATTATACAAAAGAATTTCATGTTCTATTAACAAACAATACTGCAGACTATTCACAAACTTATATTACACTTTTTGAAACTTCAGGGCTAAAAGGACAACCCATGCAACCCCATCCAGCTACTTGCTGATAAAAGATGTACATCATAAATTGCTTCCATAAACTTTCTAAAATCCAAATTAGAAAGATTTATTCACCCCAACTACCTGCAAAGTTGGAGACTGTTCTGTACTCCTAACTCTTGCAAAAGGCCATGAGTCTCTTTCTAATGCCTAACCTAAATTTAGTCATGACTTGTGTACATCTAGTTGTCCTTCAGTTTAATTAGCTCTCTTCTCTCCTTGCTGATCTCTCTCATGATACAGCTATAAAATCAAAGCAGCTCCAACAAGAGACTGATGGGAAACTCAGTACAGCAAGAAAAGAGCACCCAGCTGGAATGGCAGTCACTGACCCTAGGGTTGCTGATGTTTTCCATTAGACAGGCACTGGATAACACAAAACCAGTTCCTGTATACCTCTGCAGAAAATACTGAGCAAACCACAACGTCAAGCTTCCTTGTGCCTCCTCTCCTCCCTGCTTTCTCATTCACATGCGCAGTTTTAACTTCACTGGAAGAGGTAAAGTGTGAACCATCTCATTTCTTCCTTTGCCCTTAAACTGCCAGAGAACTTGGTGGCAACATACTTTCTTAGGCCAAGAGATGAATTTCCAGTCCTGTCAGTTCTATTTCTTCAGCACATAACTGTGAAATGAAACTACCAGTCCTCCACTGGTTGATGTGTGGTGCCTTAATATATTAAAATCTAAGTGAGTGCTGACAAAGGAAGTCTGAATTCAACCATAACTAGGTGTTTAATATCATAGCTAAGTGCTCTTGGGCTTTGTTCTGGGTGATAAACACTTATAAATCTGGCAAGCTTTTAAAGTTATTCTTTACTAAATTTATATACTGCAGCAAAGGAACATAAAGTTCAAGTATCAGTCATAAGTAAATGATAAAGGAAATAATGTGTATATATAATTACTGATTGTGTCTTGTAAAGATAATCTTTGAACAGTTGAAAACATGGACTCAAAACCACAAAAAAATGTGGAAAAACAGTCAGAGAGGATGAGATAACAAGATTAAGGTAATCTGTGCTATACCAGACTGTTATCCGACACCCAACCTGAGAGCGTGCTCTGGAACACTGAACTGTGCCTCAACAGATGTGATTGGAATAAATGGGTCAAACAGTCACTTTGTGACAACCAGAAAGTGCAGCCACAACTGGTCTGACATGTTCAACTGACCAAGCAGGTCATCTTCTGAGGACCTGGGCAGGACAGAGCTTCTTACTTCTGGTAGAAAATCCTAACACTGGGTCAATTTTAGATAGCTTTAATAACAACAACAACAAATTGATCACATTTGCATTATCTTCCACAAACCGGAAGTAAAAATAAAAAGAGTAATCAATTTCCCAGTATTTATTGTGTAGTTATCACTAAAGTTCTAGCATGACATTCTAGTTCTAGCATGGCATTCTACAGAAAATATTTATCATTTTTTAGTTACTAACTTTTCCTTACTGTAGATTATTTGTCAAAATCTGTCTGGCTCGAGCCACAAGACCCAGGGTATCATTTTTCAGAAGTGCTGTGCTGTACAGGCTGCCAGCTTCTTTGGAAACAACTCAAGAATCTCTAACGCTGCACTGCGTAGCACAGACAAAAACCTTAGCCTAAAAGTGCTATGTCACCTTTGCAAAACAGGACTTAAACTCACTTGGCTGGTACCACCAGAGCCTCTAGTGGATACTTTTTTGTATTGCAAAACTTCAACACACATATCAAATTCTGTAGTTGACAGACGTTACCCTACTGGAGAAACAGTGAAATTCCACAGCTGCCAATGTAACTGCCTTACTCTAGCAGGTATTTATTGTGATTTGCTTTCTTGATCACCACAGACATTTTTGTCCGTACTCTGGGCTCTTCACCACTCACTCAGAAGTAACCTTTCCCACTGTGCTCAGGTTTGGATGAAAGATGCATCATTACCACAAGTAGAAAGGGCTGGATTCAGTTGTGTATACACATAAGCTGCTCATGTCATTTTAGGTGAAATAGGATTTACTGTCTCGCATGTAGATGCTGCTTGACTAAAGCACATGCTTTCCCTGCAGTCTGCATCCTAAAGTAGATGACTCAGATAATCTACAGCGTCTCAAATAGCAATATACACAATTTGTAGGCAGATGAACAGGGCCCAAGCATTGGGATTCTGATTCAGAAAACTTAAGTCTCACCAGGTAAAGTGACTGAGATGTCCAAGCTCCCAGTCTAGCCAGTGAGATCAACTCCAAAGAGTCACTCGAGCCCAGTGGAGACTCATCTACCTCAGTGGTTAGTTGTTCATGTCCAGGCTCCATTTAAAATGGTCAGAGCATTCTCCCTGGCTCCAACCACCTCCCTAGAAAGCCAAGGAGCTCCCACAGATCTTGTGTCACATTTGTCAGTGACATTTGAGATAACTACCTCAAATGCCCAAATGCGTCTCAGGTGACAGCAGACATCTGATTATGGACAAATGAGTCAAGCCTCTACATTTTGTTTACATGCCTAGGCCCTATAAAACCATTGAATCGTTAAGGTTGGAAAGACCCCTGGAAAGACCACTAAGGCCATCTAGTATAAGTGCCAACCAATCCCCTCCATGCCCACTGATAGCTTCATGTCCCTCAGTGCCACATTTCCATGCTTCTTGATCACCACCTGGGACGGTGACTCAACCACCTACCTGAGCAGCCTGTTTCAACACATCACCAATCTTTCTGAGGAGTAATTTTTCCCAAAATCCAACTTGAGATATATAGATATACATAGATACCTATGCTGTAGACATCTGAATTTAGATGCCTGCATCTGAATCCCATCAGGAACATTGACACGGCATCACAAAAAGTTCATCTAATATTAGGTTCTCATTTCTGTAACCAGAAAGAAATTATTTTCCAATCCAGCATATTAACCAGAACTTCATTACCAAAAGCTTAAAGGAAGTCATTGCTAAAACCACTAGATTTTTATGAGGTACCTAGAACTTGACAGTCATAAGAGTTGCAAAATCCAGTCCAACTCATCCATGTATTTCGGTCCTTTGGTATATTAAGTGATGACAGTAAAACTGCCTAGTAATTGAGAGCCTGCAAGTGTAGGACTGCAAAAAATCTTCTGCATTCTTCTGAATAAATTTAACAATAAAGTAAATACACTGTCCAGACTAGAAGATTTTGGTGAAATACTTCGGAATTCATAAGCAGGAATACTGACATGATGACAGTAACATTACTACACGGTGCAATTACATGTAAAAGATTTATGGGGCTCCTCAATGATTCTACTAAACGAACACATTTTCTCTTATACTCATTTCCCATATTTGTTAATATCTGTTACCGCTTTCTTACAGTACATCAAATTACCCCAGAAACTTCATGGTCACGTCTGGGAGGATTCAAATTTGTTTTGCAAAATTGCTTTCACATTTTACAAAAATATTTCCGTTTATTCAATGTGTTTTATAATAATTAAATGTAATAAGTAGAAAATTGGGATTCTTCACATGCCAGCAGCTGGCTGCATTTGTAGTTCTCAAAGCAGAAAAGCTCTGACCAATATTAAGAAATAAGCGTACACTTATAAACTGCAAATAAAAGCTTGCAGGGGAACTATGAAGGCAGCCTCCTAAGTTTTTTGGATTTTCATGGTAGATTTCTTTGAGGATTTCTCACATTGGAAGTTTATCATTTAACCTTGGTGGGTTTTCTTTGCATCATACTTTAAACATAATCACTATGATTTTCAACAGTCTATTCATTGTGCTACACATCACAATTAGTACTCTAGAAAAATTAGCAGCTTTCCTAGAACATATTATCAAAGAACTGTGTAACTCTTATTTACCAGAGGGATTTTTTTTTTCTCCCACAAAATCAACTGATGCATATCCAAGCAGCCCCTGGATAGAGCCTGCTGAAGATCTTTTGCACTTCATGTATAAGACTACTCAATTCAAATAATGCGTGCAGTGCTGAACCTGAAAGGCATTAATGCCAGAAATAACAACTGCACTATATCAAGCCCAGGAAAAAGTAATGGTGCTAGAAGGGGAGATTTTCCAAAAATCAGAGTTTTTATTTTATCTGTAATATCGTTGATAAATTGAAATGCTACCATGCAAAATCTCAGCATGTTTTTGGCCGGAAAGGCACTCATGCTAATATAATGAGTCTGGATTACAGAGGTTTGCCAAGCTTAGATCATGTATAGATTAATAATGATCTCTTTTAATGTCTTAATGATCTCTTAATGAAATACATTTATAATGCTATGATTTGGTGAGGACTCACTAAACATTTCTCCTTTCAGAACATGATGTTCAAAGCCAGGTTCTTAATAATAATTAACACATGGACTGCACTTTTTCTCTTCAAAGTACTCTAGGAATGTTAGCAATTAGTTATAAAACTGTGTGCTGAGTGCATGCTATCTGTTTAGGCTCTCAGAGGCCCACAAGAATCAAACTGGAGCTAGCCAGCAAAGTCCAAGCAGCAAATAGCATTTTTTTTGTGTGTTCTGAAGAGTTTTAGATCAAGGCAGGAAAGACATCTCACAGGATAAATTAAATGCAGGTGGCGGCTGTTTCATTCATTAGACAAATAATATCAACACAGACTACACTTTAAAAAATGTATCCAGAATATTAAAGCTTAATTACATTTTTTCTAAGCAGAAGCATAGGGAAAGGTAACCTCAGAGCAGAAGACTTCTTCAAACCATCTGAACCGCCTTATTTTGCTACTTTCTGTTCTGAGAATCTAAAATGTGGATTTCAGCATCGGCAATCAGATGCTCGCAGTGTTGATTCAAAGCTTGCTCATGCATAGTACCTGCAAGCTGAAACAAAACTCTATATAAATCATATCCCTTTGCTCCTGCAGCTAACATCTGGCTGTGCAGAGGTTAACTGAGCAAATAAGAGATTGCAGTTGGCTAATTTACCATCATCTGATAGACAAGTACAGATAAGGAAAGAGATAAGAGTTCAGCTGTAGCCAAGCAAGACTCAGATTCTGTCCCCAGAGAGCATGGTAGGTTGGGAAGAGGCTTTCATCCTCAAATTAGAATAAACACATCCCCCAAACCAGGAAAAGCTTAGTTCTGTGAAATACCATTCACTCCTAGATAGAAGAATTGGTTCACAGCACTGTTCTGCCTTGGGTGGCAGTTAACTAACTCATGATAAAGTGAACCCAGAGACTGTTCTATTTCTGGAAATATCATAGAGTTTTGATTTTCATAAATTATTCAAATATATCTTTGAGAACTTGGGCAAGAACCAAGCTGTATATAAAAAACTGGACTCTTCTACATCAGGCTAGATTTGAAGATCTTTCAGTACTTAACACCAGCTGTGTGCCACTTGAGAGGATATCAATTTATGCATTCACAGGGATACTGTGAAGATAAATACATTAATCAGTAATAGGGCTATGGGCTCAAAATAGATCTGTAGCTAGATTTATTCAGTTGAAGTGTTGAGAGATTCGGTTGTTTGCTCATTGTTTCAATTTAATGACAAAAGGTATTCAAAAATGTTTCTATCCAGCAGGGTTAATTTTTATCACTTCTAATTTTCTTTGCTATTTTTCATCAAAGTAAGCACACTTTTTTTTTCGTACTTTATTTGAGAAATGAAGAAGTTATGGGGAGCGGAGACTACGGCGATTAAAAGAATGTTGTGGGATATTCAAACAATAAAGATCTTATTGTAGCAAAGGAGACACCTTTAGTACAGGGCAGAAGCTGAATGCTTGCTGATTACTTACACACTGCACTCACTTGGGCCTCTTCCAGCCATACACCAGCATTTCATTTTCTCTTATGCTAACTTTTTTGCAAACGGCACAGTGTTGCCCGTGAGGTCTTGAGAAATATGTCGTCAAAAGAGCTGATAGCGAGTTCTTCAACATGCTTATTCTAAGTAAATTATACAGACAGCATAATAAAAATCCAAGGGAAAGGGGAAAGGTTGAAAAATCCACCACAAGATGATCAGATGTCAAGCTACTGACTTCTGAGCCTGAAGAAAGAAGTGACCAATGTCCCTTCTTTTTTCTAGGAAGCACAGCCAAGAGCAGTTCCTTGAAGCAAGCCTTGCTTCACCGCAGCCTGTGTCTGATGAGGAGTCAGCACCCCAATGTAGCAAGCACTTCCAAAGGACCTTGGAAATCTCAGGCAGGAAATTCCTTTTGGCACAGCTTTCAACAGCAAAGCGGGCTGTCAAGACATCTTCCCAGAGGATCACAGAGCTCCTGCCCAGAAATTAGCAGAGAAATTTCAGCGCTTGCATTAGTGCAATGCCCCTGGCTGCTCTGCAGGCTGAACCGGGGCTGAGGCTGCTTAACACTTTCAGATGCAGTGCAAGAGTGTCACTCTTGCATACTGAAGAACTACTAAAAATACATCAGATGTAAGAAAATGCTTCTTGTTGGAAGCACAATCTAGTGCATCCATCCCAGCTTGTAAATGGAACTGCGTGTTTTCCTCATTAAACACACAGTCTTTTTTATTTCTGTCCTATGTCTTACATAATTTTATTAAAGTCCTTTCTGCAGTCTTCCAAAAAAAAAAAAAAAAAAAAAACCAAAAACCAGAAAGAAAGAAAGAAAAGGACAAACCCATACATATGCACTCGCATTCTCTGTGTGTCAGCGAGCAGGATGAGGCAGGTAGATGTACGCTTTCTGCCTTCTTTCAGCTGCAGTAACTTGAACATACTGGCCAATCCAGAAACACTGATTCACATTAATTTATACTGAGAATTCTAGAGGCTTTTTTTATTTCAGTTGATAATTCAGTGTTTCCTACTGGGATTCCCTTCCTGATGGCTCATTGCCAGGCTGGGATTCTGCTGCATAAACATACGCAAAAGGGTTGAATGAGATGCCCTAGGGTGCATGGCTCCTGTCATGAGAGGCACAGCAGGTCCTGCTTTACGTGTGCCAGATCCCTGCAAAAGTCTTAGAAACACAGGAACACCTCAAAACGGCACGAGATGCCTACATTTATGCAGCTAAATCCAGATTACAGACTTTGCAAATAGCATGAATGGTAGAAATGCAACAAGAGCAAGAAGCTGGCAGTGGAATAGCTGTGGTCGCAGTCTGGTCTCACCTCCAGGCTATTTCCGAATATCATTGTCTTGGAAACAGGAACTACGTAGAGCCCAAAGAACAGATTCTCCAAGACTGTAATGGAAAGTTCCTTAGAAAACTAAAAATAATTGATGGAAATTTTCTGTTTTTATTATTTCAGTAAACCTTATAAATCAACAAGAGTTTGTTAGCAGTCAGATACCAACAAGCCACAGAACAATGCTTATATATTTGCTTTTTCTTTTTTTCCTTTTTAAATAGGCAAGTAACTCACAGCAAGAAACTAAGACCACAGAATCACAGAATTGCTCAGGTTGTAAAATATCTTAAAGACCACCAAGTCCAACTACAACGTAACAATACTGCCCTAACTCTAACAACCCTCTGCTAAATCATGTCCCTGAGCACCACATCCAAACGGTTTTTAAACACATCCAGGGATGGTGACTCAACCACCTCCCTGGGGAGCCATTCCAGTGCTTAACAACCGTGATCCCTGGCATACTCCTCTCTCTCCACTGTATTAAATATACCTGCCTCAGGCCTGAGTGATAAAACCAGTAGAAATCAGAGATGCACCTGTCTGTAAGCCAGAAGGAAAGCCTCCATCTTTTACAATTTTGTCAAGGAAAAAGGAAGAGTAATGCAGCAAAAAGCAAGACAGAGAATCTCTGAAAAATCTGCACTCAGGTTGTTCCTGAGGGATGCACCCAGGAAAAGCTTCTCTACTATTTCTAAATGGCAAAACATAGAAATAATCCTGGATGAGCCTCTCCCGTACAGGGGAAAGAGATGCCCTGTGAGATCAGAAACACCAGGAAAAAAAAGAAAAAAGAAAAGGAAAAAAAAAAGAGGAATTTATCTTAGAATAACAGAGGCGTCATTCTAAAGATGTTTATGCAAACCATAAGGAGATTTGAGGCACTCTGTAATGGGAAACTGCCAGAAACTACAGCAAAATAGTAGTCAAAAGCCAGAGCCAGCCAGTGGACTTATTTCTGCAGCACAGGCTGGCAGGGTAAGGAGGACAGTTTTGTGACCTCTGCAGAAGAAAGGCTTAATGCAAGGAAATCACCTTTAAAAAGTCTTTTGACACTGCCTCTCACAGCATCTTCACAGACAAAATAATGAAGTGCCAGCTAGATGAATAGGCAGAAAACTGAAAGCTGGTTGAGCTGCTAGGTTCAAAAGGCTGTGACCAATGCCTCGATGTTCAGCTGAAGGCAAGTTGCTAGTAGTGTACCCAGGGGTCGATAGTGGGGCCAATACTGTTTAACCTCTGCATTCCTGACCTGGACAGTGGGGCAGAGTGCACCCTTGGCAAGTCTGCAGACAATACTGCCTGGAGAAAATTTAGAGGGAGCTTATCAATGTGCATAAACGTCTGATGTGGAGCAGTAAAGAAAATGGAGACAGATTCTTCTCAGTGCTGCTTGGTAACACAATGAGAAGCAATGGGCACAAAAGGAAATAACAGGAAATGCTATTTTGGTTTTTTTTACAATGAGAGCGACCAACGCTAGAACAGGTTGACCAGAAAACTTGAATGAGTCCCCATTCTCAGAGGTTATCAAAGCTCAGCTGGACACAACACTGAGCAACTTGCTGTAGCTGATCTTGCTTGGGGCAGGGATGTGGTCTAGACAGTCTTCAGAGATCCCTGCCTGTACACTCGATTCACCATCTGTGCAAGACTCAGGAGCAGACGGGTTGACCTCCCTTTGTTGTGATGTCTAACTTGGTGCTTGTCATGGAACTACATCTCTTTTCAAAGTAAGACAATGAAAACAGAAGATCAAAACCAATGTCTATGCCCCATAAATCACTGTATCAATTTAACAGTGTCACAGAAGTGAGAAAGAGTGCCTGAAATTATGGTAAAATTTTCATTAGTGTAACACAAATGTACTTTAAGTGAAAACTATAAGATATCACTAAATGTAAAGGCAGTCGTTGTAGTATCATATCATTTTTCACCAATGGAATTCTAAAGAGAATATGAAGAATATTGCACTATTATCAATGATACAGACAAAACACACACAGCTTTTTAGGAAATTTAACCTGTTTAAGTTTATGCAGAATCTGTGGGAAAAGAAAATAATTTCATGTACTTAAAAATAAGCGATTAAAAATGTCTGAAGCAATGAGAATGTTAACAAGGGAAATGTAGTTGGTCCCATCGGTAACAATAAGGAGGAAGATGTTTGTAACATTTATCACTTTCTAGTACTTTAGATTTTATTGTCTCCCTCTCACTCTGCATATCAGCCTATGATTGCTTCCTGGGAGTGTGCATACAGGTAACCATAAATAACAGTACTGACTAAAATTGACCGTTCTGCAAAGAGTAAACACAGAAGTGATTCATGGGCTTTGGGCAATACTTAGGGCTTGAGGTGATTTTTTTTGTACAGAATAAATTCTATACCTGAGCTGAAATCTGCACCCTTATTAAGACTGTAAAATCTCTGATGAAGATTCTTGGCCGAAATCTGATTGATTCATGACCTACTGTTTTCAAGGTTAGTTTTACATAGGAACAAGTAAAGGCAAGAGAAAAAAGGTTGTCTAGCTCTCAAATGCATTTATAAATGGAATCTACTCTCATGAAATTCAATGCTTTATTTCGTATTACAGTTTGTAGCTATTAAATACGAGGCAGTTGCTGTGTGAGTTGTTCCAGTACACACAGCTGCATTAATAGCTAACTAGAAATACATTTTACACTCAAGAGTACTTTCAAGAACCAAAGCTTTTCAGGAAGCTTTACTAGTAACTTGTTTCTTTGTGTGTTTGTCCAGTTCCAGCTAATTCTGTATGTTACTCTCCACGTATACGCACTTTTTTTTCTATCTGATCTTTGAATTCTAATTTCCACTCATCTGTGGGGCAAATTTAACAAAGGTAACACGTTCTGTATCCAGACAGGATTTGCTATCATATAACGGGTGACATGCAAAGAGTATTTTATATTTTGATTGGCCTTAAATAGTGCTTTCTTTGGATTAAGTATATTAAACTGAACTAGGAAAACAGCCTTAAATATATAGGCCACAGAAATTATTGTGTTGTTTGCATTCCTAAACAACTACCCAGCAGATGGCCTCCAGGACCTTGGCCAGAAGAACCTACCTTCAGCAGATTTATGTGGTGCTTTGAGATACTACCAACTTTTAAAACCTGTTTGAATGTCACCGTGCCTAGGGTTTGTTGCCAGCAAAAATACTCCAGCCTTGTTTGTTTCAACACTAACATTTATAGAGGCCTTCCTGGTATCTGGTTGTATAAAACATTCGTGCTTGGGGCTATGCCCCGCAACTGAGTGAAACAGTATCAGGGACCACTAATGAGAAGAGTCAAGGGACAGTCCAGTCAGTTCTACACTTCCTAGTACTTGGCCTTAGTCATGATTGACCTTGGTGGCACCTCTAAGGCCAGAAGGTAACACTGTCATACTGTGCGGTTGTTGCTTTTTTTTCATTTATAAGTGCCTGAAAAATGAAAAGACTGTGTTGCAGCCCTGCACTGTGATTTCTCCATTTCATGAAACAGGTTTTATGACTCAGAAGAGCCTGTGATGGCTGAGGGTGCGAAGCCTGCTAGGTCAGCTTTGGAAGACTGTATGAGGTGAAGAATGACAAGTTTGGCCAAGTCTTGTTCATATTGTGCATTGGGAATGACTTTAGGTCATGGTGTACTCTGAACTGCATACACGATGGTGTATTCTGAACTGTGCCCTGGACTGTTCACAAAATTTTTCACAAGCTGAAAGCATGCCAGGGCACAGGGTAAGTGTTAAAGGGCCTCAACAAGCAGAGGCCCAGTGCGCAGGTGCACTCACTGGTTCCGTTTCATTTCTCAGTAAGAACTCAACCAGGAAAATCACCCAAAACACTCTGGAAGATCTGACCTTATAAAGCACTACCCCAAGCTTTCATCATTCAAAATCACTGCCCTTCATATCCCCGAGTTAAACTAGCCCTTAAACGCACTAATTTTATTCAAACCTGATCTAGCAAAATATTCATGCATGTGAGTCACCTTCAGCTCACTGTTTTCAAAGGGGCTGTTTGTGTAAGAAGTTTGATGCACACGGGGAAGCCTTGGGCCCACTGTTTCATTTAAGACCAGTTGCATGCTCCAAGTTTTATGCTTGCTGTATGCTGACTTTACACACTAGAAATAAGAATCACATGAGAGCAATACCATATACACTATATAAAAAATATACAATCTCCAATTAACTTCTACTTCAAAATGCTTGCTATTAGGGTTTTTTTTAGCCTTATAATATAGGAATACATACTAAAATATTATTGCTGCCATTTATGATGTGAACATACACACTTCAAGGCATACCACGGGGTCCTCATGTGCCCACACATAAGGACACAGTGAGCCAATTATTTCTCTACGTAGTAATGTGGAACAGTAACCTTTTCCTACCTTCTGTTCCCTTTTCTTACATTCATCACCTATAAAGCTTAAGCTTCTGAAGAACTTTGTTTATTTTCAATGTCTTTTCCCAGTTATTTCAGAAACTCAAGAAGCAACTACTTCTTGAAGCATTTTGCTGTCTCCAGGACACCATTTCTAATTCGTTATTTTAAAATACATCCATTTTCAATTGCTCTGTAATAAAAAATAAGTAACTTGAAAACCACAGCAAACATTATATACCTCTGAGAAAATCTCTTTAGGCAAAAAAGCACATATACGACAGCTTAACTGTTGTGTGTGGAATCATACAATCATAGAACCACAGAATGGCCCGGGTTGGAAGGGACCTCAAGGATCATGAAGGTCCAGCCCCCACCCTCCCCCCCCCCCCCGCTACAGGCAGGGCCACCAACCTCCCCATTTAACCCTAGACCAGGCTCCCCGAGGGCCCTATCCAATCTGGCCTTGAACACCTCCAGGGATGGGGCATCCACAGCCTCTCTGGGCAGCTGTTCCAGTACCTCACCACGCTCATAGTAAAGAATTTAGTATATGTTTTCTCATAGTAAAGTATTCCCCCTGATATCCAACCTAAATCTTCCCTTCTTCAACTTAAAACCACTTCCCCTTGTCCTGCTATTATCTACACTTTCAAAGATTTGACTCCCCTCCAGTTTATAGGCTCCCTTTAGGTACTGAAAGGCTGTAATGAGGTCACCCTTCAGCCTTCTCCAGGCTAAACAAGCCCAGCCCCTCAGCCTGAATAGAATGTTTATCCATGAACAACTTAAATATTTATATGATTCATGCACACTTTATACATTTTAGTTTTAAAATCTGCTTTATACAGAGATTTAAGATATTGAATTCTGTGAGAGTCAATAATTACATTGAAAATCTATTAAGGATCCAATATTGCTAACTACCGTTTACCCTCTTTATGCGGTCAAACTTATCCATTTTGCTAGTGCAATGTTTTTACATAACGGGAAAGAAAATTAAAAAGATAAATAAGTAAATAAACAAATAGGGAAGGGGGAAGGGGAGGGGAGGGGAGGGGAGGGGAGGGCAGGGGAGGGGAGGGGAGGGGAGGGGAGGGGAGGGGAGGGGAGGGGAGGGGAGGGGAGGGGAGGGGAGGGGAGGGAGAGGAGAGGAGAGGAGAGGAGAGGAGAGGAGAGGAGAGGAGAGGAGAGGAGAGGAGAGGAGAGGAGAGGAGAGGAGAGGAGAGGAGAGGAGAGGAGAGGAGAGGAGAGGAGAGGAGAGGAGAGGAGAGGAGAGGAGAGGAGAGGAGAGGAGAGGAGAGGAGAGGAGAGGAGAGGAGAGGAGAGGAGAGGAGAGGAGAGGAGAGGAGAGGAGAGGAGAGGAGAGAAAAAAGAAAAGAAAAGGAAAGGAAAGGAAAGGAAAGGAAAGGAAAGGAAAGGAAAGGAAAGGAAAGGAAAGGAAAGGAAAGGAAAGGAAAGGAAAGGAAAGGAAAGGAAAGGAAAGGAAAGGAAAGGAAAGGAAAGGAAAGGAAAGGAAAGGAAAGGGAAAAGAAAAGAAAAAAGAAAAGAAAAGAAAAAAGAAAAGAAAAGAAAAGAGAAAAGAAAAGAAAAGAAAAGAAAAGAAAAGAGAAAAGAAAAGAAAAGAAAAGAAAAGAAAAGAAAAGAAAAGAAAAGAAAAGAAAAGAAAAGAAAAGAAAAGAAAAGAAAAGAAAAGAAAAATTGGAAAGAAAGTTGAAGGAAGTGGGACCTGAAGTTGTACAGAAGCCATTTTCCCCCTATTGATAATTTAATTTAATAAGTTAAATGATAAGTTAAATATTTGCAACACTGTGGACATACGGACTACTTCAAACAGAATTATATCAGTGCCCTGTGACAAATTCCACTTTTTATAACTCAGCTGTTCGTAAACTATCCAGAAATACTATGCTTTAACAGCATGAAGACTAAAGTGTTAACTGCAACTTCTTGTATCTTGAATGTAAGTCACTCTTGTGAAATTACCTTTCTCTCTTATTGCCTTAATTTATTATATTCCCTTCTGTGTGTGCATCAAAGAGGAGTAACAGAGACCAGAAATGCCTTTTCATTGCACTCAAAACACCAGTGAAGAATTGAACACCTGGAGAGTAACTGCATCTATATTCTTTGACAAATATTAAAAAAGATATTTTTTTCATATTTACTGATAATTTACCAGATAAATCATCGGGTGTCTTACTGATATGTATACATGTATTCATGCATACTGTACTACTTTCCTCCTACAATTAGAAATTATATCTGCAGAAATAGAGAACGATTTCTGATCTCCTAAATATGCTTTCTCCACATCAAATGATGTTTGAACACTGCAGACAGCAACCCTCCCATTCCTACACCACGGACAGAAATTTGGCTTAAGAAGTAAGGTCATCAATTGGAGTTGCTCTTAAGGGGATAAGAAGTTTTCCTCCTTACGTGAAGAACATTTGAGGATCAATTACAGCCATGAAAGAAATTACTAATGCCACAGATGACTACATAGTGACTAGGTCAGCCGTGAGTCGAGATGAGCTAACAGAACATGCTGCCCCCAAAACAGCCACTCCACCTGCTCTGTTTCTTTCTTACATTCCACCATTAAATTACTGATTCTTCAGCAAAGATACCGTTTAAATTAACCTTTACTTCTGTTATTTGTTTACTACCTATTAAAACACCCAAAGCAAATACAAGTCTGTAATACACAAAGTTCATGTATTATACATATTTGTTAATTCAAAAAGAACGCATTACAAATACGCCAGAAAGCACATCAAAGAACAGTTATCTTATGCTGAACCACTACAATTATTATTAACACTGAAGATAATTATGTATATTAGCAATGCCTTAAGCAATGCAAGCCTATCACAGAACCCAATTAGAATAAAATACAGGTGAGAATGCTTTAAGCCACTCCTCTGCAACTCAAGCAAAGTGAAAGAGTTGTTCATGCATTCCACTCCTCCAGGGAAACCATCATGAAAGTTTATGCTAATAAGCAACTTTATGGTCTCACTTAGTAAATTAAAAGTCATTGAGCACATGCACTGTAAAAACTGTAAACCAAATTTCACATAAAACCATGGCTTATACTTCCCCTGTGCAGATAACCTCCACAATTTATCACTTGGCACGATCATGCTCCCAGCGATCATTGGAATGCCATCCTCCTGCTTTCTGCCATCTATCCTCATCACAGCCAGCAATCAGATCACAAACAGCAGAGCAAAAGCCTAATGCTGATATTCTTGAAGGAAGGAAAAGCCAGCAATCTTGGGATTTACACCTTATAATTGTGGTTTGGGCTATTTTTATCAACATTTTTAAGTGGGGAACTTGAATATCAAAACACTGAAATGATTTCTTCAGGAAGAGCAATTCGCATGTAAAATCCAGAACAAAAGTGAGAAATTCTGGTTCTTCTTAAAGTCCATACAAAACAGATCAGGGCAAATGTCACCTTGCTCTTCTACCTTCTTACTTGCTGCTGACAATCAAGTTCTATAAGCGCTTTAACAAAGTGTACTCTGATCAATAGTACCTCAAGCATCTGGATGGCCTTTGGATCATTTACACACGTGTAATACAACCTGAGTCCTAAAATGAGAAATGACCTGCAGGGCTTGATGAGGATTTCAGAAAAAGTGATGCTGGTTGTAAATAGGAATATGGAAGCTTTATTAGATCAAGTTAAAAGTCCCCTCTGTCTTTGACAGCGTCTACCAACCGATGCTAAGGAAAGAGCACTGGGACTCCCCAGCTTCCAGAAGACTAAAGACTCGGGACTCCTCAGCTTTAAGTTCAACAGCCCCTGGTGCATTTCCCTTCAACAAATCTGCCTCACCTTTTTGCAGACCCCCGTAAATTTTGGAAACTGTGATGTTGCCAGTGAAGCTAAGAATACATTAAAATATTTTTGTTTGGACACTGCTGCTTATTAGCTTAGCTTGCTACCCATAAATTCTGCAATAGAAAGACAATAAGGAATCATTGTGTATTCAGTTTCACACATATTAGTTTCAGGCATCATTTCCCCTATCTCCTGTACCCGTCGGCTTATCTTCAGATCTGTTTCTTTTAGTGCTCCATATACAGAAAAATTTCACATATCCAAAAAACGTTGCCACATCTATAGCTTTTGTAGTGTTTTATACCCTTTCTGAGGGATGGGACCTGCGACAACTGCAGACGTCATGAAATGAGATGTTTGAGGGCTGCTCTGAAAGTAATGTTGGTCAGAGGTGGATGTTGGTGGTACGGCAGCAGAGGCTGAACCTCTCCATGTAATATATTACATGTAATATCCCATTACATGTTGTTGCCGTATGACAGACGGCAGCAGAGGAGCCGTCTGACAGAATGGCGTCTGATATGGAAGCATGTATGAAGCAAAGGTGTGTCAGTGAATTCTTCCAAGAGGAAAAAATGCACACACTGACATTCATCAACGTTGGCTGAATGTTTCTGGAGACCAAACAGTGGCTGTGAGCACAGTGAGGTGGGAAGTGGAGCATTTCAGCAGTGGTGACAGCAACACTGGGTCACCTCTGCTTGTGTAGACATTCTTCAGCACGGTATACAGCTCTTGTTCATCGCTGGTGAAAATGCACAGCTAATGGTGGTGACTACGTTGAAAAATCCTGTTTTGTAGCCTAGAATTTGCTCTACCAAACAGTGTTATTGTGCTGTTTTATCTGGAGGAGGAATTACTTTTGGAGCAACTCATGTACGCCCATAAAAAAAATACTGCTGACTTGTCTCTGGTGCAACAGATTTATCCCTGTTCCACTCATTCTTCACTTCATTCAACATTTAAATTAGCCTCACTGGATCGCAATAGTCCAGATTCCTCTTGCAGCCACTTAGATATTATCCAGTGGATTTTTAATTTTTTTTTTTACCTTCTCTCTACCACAGCTTCCACTTGAAACAGCTCTTCCAACATAGATCTCAAGGAAAAAATAATTCAAGACCCATCTACACGTGCAACCTGCTGTAGGGAGCCTGCTTGGGCAGCGGGCTGGACTCGGCGATCTCCAGAGGCCCCTTCCATCCTTCTGCAATTCTGAGAGGTTCCATTGCTGTGACAGGGCCTTACCTGCCCTGAACCCTGTTCACACCTTATGGGATGGAATGAGACAGCACTCTTGCGCTTTGAGAACAGATTTCTTGCTACTTTTTTGGCTTTTTTGCAAGTTGATCCTCAAAATCTTGTATTTTCAGTCTGCTTTAATGCGTTTTTGCATTTCCCCCCCCCCCCCCCCCCGCGCTTTAAGCACTTGGATTTATCTCGCTCTTTCTAAACACGGCCACGAGTCGTGGCTGAGGGCCGGGCGCGGCGGGGAGGAGCACTGTTAGGAGGCGGGCAGCCCCACGGCCGGGCGGAGCCGAGCCGCCCTCAGCCCACCCCGCGCGGCCCGAGGCGGAAGGAGCGGCTTCGCCGCCGCCCTCCGCTCGTTGCTCCCGCGGCCGCCCGGCTGTCCGTTTCCGCCCGGCTGAGGCAGACGTCGGGCCGTCAGTTCGCCGCCGCTATGCTGGGTATCGCGGAGCCGGCGAAAGGGGAAGGTACGTTCCTATCTCCCCTCCCTTCCCTGCCCGCTCTCATTCAGGGCGGGGGCGGCCGCCGAGCTGCCCGCCCGTGCCCTGAGGCTGTGCGGGGGCCTCGGTAACGGAGGGGTGGCAGCCCTCGTCCCTCCTGCTGCCGTGGTTGCTGGTGGGGTCTGGAGGGGACCTACCCGCCCTTACGTAACGCTGGAGCCAAGTCCTGTCTTGTAATCGTGTTCCACCGAATAGCGCTGATTAGCGATAACACATCCCCGTGCTCCCTTTATTTTATGTTTTTCCTTATAGCTCGCTACGGAACTTCCAGTAGCAAATCCTAAGCTTGGTTTCTTTTTCTTTCCAGAAAATAGTTGCAGCAACGTTGCTTGTAGGGCTTAGCGTTCAGTGTGTGTTTCTGTAGACGTCTCTTGCGGCTCTGAGTGATGCTCGTTATCTAAGCAGTGGGTTTTTAAGCAGGTGGGGATAGAATGGCCAGTAGATGGGAACAATACAACTATACGTACCTAAAAGTGAAAAGCAAGATGAGATGCTGAAGGTGAAGTATTGTTTCTTATTAGAATAGCTTGGGTGGTTGGGAGGAGTGGAGCCCCATGAACCCTCAGTCATGTCTGGGTGGCTCCAGAGCATCACCACTGGCCCCAGATGTCACTCCGGGGGCTGAAGCTGCGGAGGGGATGTGCCAGTGCCAGGCAAGTGGGGAGCATCAGGGTCAAGGAGCCATGAAGGTGATGGCATGGAAATGGGTGGAGAGAGAAAATGGAGGTAGTGAGGAAGCAGTGTGGAGGCATGGTAGTTGTTGGAAGCTTTGCTCCTCTTAACCTGTTCACTGTGCTTGCGAGGGTGATGAAGCAGTTTCGTTTTTGCAACAAAAGGATGGTATTAAAGTCATATCTTCAGAAGACTTGAAGTGCTCAGATGCTGCAGCTCCTCATTCACTGAGATGTGGTATGCTGCAGGCCCTCTGGGACTCTGTGATACTCAGTTGAGGTCTGAAAGTCCATTTGCATGGTCTTCTTGCAGCATCTGGTTATGAGTTTGCATTGTGGGTGTCTTAGAGGCCTTCAAACATTAGGATTATTACAGTTCCCTGTCTTCCTGTGGAGCTTGCTTACGATGCTCATGCAGGAGGCAGCCACACACTTTCAAGTCTGGATAAGTCCTAGCGTTAACAATTAATGTTTTCCATCATGGAATTACTACAAAGGTTACATAAAAGCATGTGAAATCAGTGATCTCTCAGGAGCCTTTGGCAATACCTCAGTCAGATGGATGTGAAATAGATGAGCATATACTTCTTTACCTGGCCCTGCCTGTAAGCATTTACTCAGCCTTCAACAACCTACAGCCCAGGAACTTTCAGGCACAGGTGCACTGAAGACCTAAATTTCCTCTGTGAATTTCAGCTCCATGAATTCATTCTTACCTTGTGCCCATGTGAAGCTCTGGTGTACTCAGCATCTAGCATCAAGTTCTATGGCTCAAATGTCAATCTAATTAAGGAGGCAATTCCATTCATTTTGAATTTCCCTTCTGCTTAATTTATTTTCTTAATTTGATATTTACTCCTCCTTAAATTCCAGAAGGTAATGATGAGTTATTACTTGTTCATCTCCTTCGTATGATTTGCTATAACAATAAATTGTGTATTGCTAATCATTTAAAAAAAAAAATCAATTCCATCGTGACTGCCAAGCCAAAGAGTTTATCAGTAAAGTTGACAGGACTTACTCAAAAGCTTCTTACCTGCACTAGTCTGACTTTAATTTTTTATTTACTTATTTATTTTTTGGTAGACAGCTTCGGGTTTTTTTTTTAAGCAATGTTTTTTCCATTACTATGACTTATTATAATGTTGGCATCTTATCTGGAAATGGAGGGCTCGAGTTTCAAATAATGTCAAGGTTATATTTGCCAAGTATTAGGAATAAATTTTGACGTGTAAGTTTTAGCAGCGTTTTGCGTGTACTTACACAGAAAACAGATAAGCAAGGTATAAAGGACAGTATTTGGTTATTAAATTTAGGCATGCTGTTAGTAGTGGCTTAACTGTCTTTTCGGCTCGTGAACCACCGTGTAAGACTCTGGATTTTCATTAAAATGTTTGACTAAATTTGCTTCCACTGCAGAGTTTGATGGTATTTAGATATGCAGTAAGATTTAGAAACAGGTTTCACAGGAGGAAGTCATTCTAAATAAAAGAATATTCATAATAGAGAGCAAATGAGTTATGTGAAAGGTCTGAATTAAACTGAATTTTCAGCTTGAAGAAAACCTGGGATTTCACCAAAAAGCCATCCTGACTACACAGCAGATAAGTGCAGTGAGTCAGAAAACTATTTGTTTACCTGGCTAGGTCTGCACAACTGCCTGATGAGGCTGTGCATTGTGTAAGTGCCTTGTTTTCATTTATTAGGTAATTCTGATGTGCCAGAGCAATGTCTCACCGGACATGCTGCAAATATAAGCATGGCGGGATTTCTTCCTTCAGGATACTCACTTTCTGCTACTGCCAGTAGCCATGCTGTTCTTTCTGTTTTCTGTCTCATCTCATGCTTCTGTTTACAACTCATGTTCCCCTTTCCTTTTTTTAGATGTGTCCTCTACTCAGATTTTCTTGTTCAAAAAAAACCAACCAAACAAAAAAAACCCGAACCAAAACCATAAAGTTTACTAATAGAAGTGTTCTATGGAAGTCCACGCAATCAAATTTTACCTTTCAAAACGAATTGGAGCGCTAATTGGAAGTGAAATTGTTAGGTGTTAACTGGGTTATTATTTGCGCCTTTGATGAACTCATGCTTTGTATGTGTGTATGTTTGTACTTTGGTTGTGTTATCAGGGTTTGGCAGGGTTGTTTTGGTGGAAGGAGCTGGGTTCCTGTGGTACTTGTGTGGTTGTGCATGTTTTATGGAACAAGCTAGTGCTACTTCCAGCATGGCAAATTCTCTTGTTTCTAGTCAGTCTGTCGGAGCACAGATGTGTGGAAAAGCTTTTCAGCTACCTTAGCGCTTCTCTTTAGCCTGACTGCTCAGCTGCTGTCCTATCCACCTCGTTAGAATGATGAACCTCACCATTGCTCCTTGCTAGGAACAATGTGGACTCTAAGACTAAGGTTAGTACAGGTGATTATAATATGTTATTGGAGTGACTCAGGAAGAGATTTAATGCTGTTTGATATTTTTCTTTGTTTATATGTCACGTTCATTGATTCTTCTGTTTTATTTTCATTGTCTTTTGCTCAGAGCTGCATAAGGCCTATTTATTGTCATGCCTTGTGGTGCCTTTGGAGCCTATTTAGGTTAATAAATGAATCAGAAAGTGCTGCAGAAGATAGGCAGGAGGTGGTAAGCAGCATACACAAGTAGAGAGGTAGTTGTAGAATGGTGCTCAGAGTACAGCAAGTTGGCCTACTATAGGTAAGCAGTATTTTGACTCGTTCTTTGTTCTTGTTGGAAAGCAAGGAAAACAGCAATAGCTAGATACTGAAAATGAAGGTGAGATGAACCATTGATGTGAGAAGGCATGTAATTTGAAAGAATGAAATGAGAAATAGAAAAAAGTGTTCTGAGTTCAAGCATGTGTAGATAGAACAGATAAGGCAAAAATATGGAAGAAACATAGTAAAAAGGAGTATCTGTTCCTTTTTCCTGTATATAGGAAGATGCATGCTTAACCGTACAGGGGGAGGTACAGTACAGGGTAGCGGAAGCCAAATGAAGGACGGCCTGGTGCTAATTGAATGGTGTCGGATTGTTTTGGTTTATTTTGCTTTAATGTCAATTTCTTCCTTGGATTCATTATGCTGTTTGAGTTCTGCCTGCTTAACAAGAACAAAGAATGTGTAGGCCCCCTTGAATCTAATAGGTGGTGAAAAAGGAGTTATTTTGACATTAGATGAATGCTCGGAGATATGATTTAGCAGAGGGTTGTTAGAGTTAGGGTACTATGGTTAGGCTGCGGTTGGACTTGATGATCTTTGAGGTCCCTTACAACCTGAGTGATTCTATGAAGTGACAGGTAACGTTTTTGTTTTTTTTTGCTTGTTGTTAATGCTGCTGAAAGATGGAAGTTTCTTCAGAATCATAGTTTTTGTGTGCTCTGGTTTAAAAGAGTGAGTAGATTATCATTACTTTAAATTTGTGCTTATTTCTTTGTTGCTGTTGACTGTTGTCCAGACTACGTTTATGACTTAAGCAACAATCCGACAGAAATGTGGCTTGTGTAGGATGTTTGATTTAGGATAAGAAATGAGAGCTTAGGACCCTACAACTCCCAGAGGGGAGGTAGTGGTGAAGGGGAGGCTGGCCTTTTCTCCCATGTAACTAGTGATAGGACTAGAGGGAACGGCCTCACATTGTGCCAGGGGAGATTCAGGTTGAACTGTTAGGAAATACTGCTGCTCCATGAGAATGGTCAGGCACTGGGACAGGCTGCCCAGGGAGGTGGTGGGGTCACCATCCCTGGAGGTGTTCAAGAAACATTTAGATGTTGTATTGAGGAACATGGCTTAGTGGGAAATATTGGTGATAGGTAGGCAATTGGACAGGGTGATCTTAGAGGCCTTTTCCAACCTTGATGATTCTGTGATTCTGATGTGTGTGTATGGCCTCTCCTTCTCTCACCCTCTTCCTTTTAGATTTCCTTTTGTGCACATGCCCTTAATTTTCTGTTTATTTCTTTTGCAGTGTGTGCTGCTGTTCCTCTTCTGCTAATTCAGTTACCTGTGAAGGTGCATGTCATCTCTTCTCCAACGTGATTTATGTACTTGTTGAATTTTGAACATGCCTTGTTTTTGGTAGTGATGTGTGCTGAAATTTGAATTCCATAGTGTTTCTTTTCAAATATAAATGGAATGGATTCTTACAGCTTTGTTCATGAAATGTAACATTCCCACCTCTAACTTCAGCAAGTTGCAATGCTAAATGGTGGGACTATTTGGTCTGCCTAGTAAGGGCATGGCTTTATCTATATGAGCTCCAGGCAAGTATGAATGGGCTTTCAGCTGTGGACTGAGAGCAGCCCTGCAGGGAAGCACTGGAGGTGTTGATGGACAAAAAAATGAACATGAGCTGGCAATGCACACTTAGAGCCCAGAAAGCCAATGGTATCCTGAGCTGTATCACAGCAGTGTGACCAGCTGGGTGAGGGTGGTGATTGTCCCTCTGTGCTCTGCACTTGTGAGGTCCCATCTGGAGTACTACCTAGAGGTCTGATGTCCCCAGTACAAGAAAGATGTAGAGCTGTTGGAGCAGGTGCACAGGAGGGTCACAAGGATGGTCAGAGGGCTGGAGCATTTCTCCTTTGAAGACTGGCTGAGACCTGGGGGGCCTTCAGCCTGTTGAAGGCTCTGGGAAGACCTTATAACAGTCTTTCAATATCTAAAAGAGGTCTAGATGAAAGCTGGGATGGAACTATATTGGGGATTGTAGCATTAGGTCAAGGAGTAATAGTTTTAAACAAAAAAAGGGGAAATTTAGGTTAGACATAAGAAATAAATTCTTTACTCAGAGAGTGGTAAGGCACTGGCACAGGCTGCCCAGAGAAGCTGGGGATGCCCCATCCCTGGGGAGTGTTCAAGGACAGATTGGACAGGGACTCTGGGCAACATGATCTAGTGGGAGGTGTCTCTGCCCATGGCAGGAGGGTGGAACTGGATGGTCTATAAGGCCCCTTTCAACCCAAATTGTTCTATGATTCAAGGCCTTTGTGAAGGAGTTTCAGCACAAACAAAAACTGAGATCCTTGCCGAAGGGGAAGAGAGACCAAAAATAAAAACTAGTATGTTGTTGCCAGAACTACAATGAAAAGTTGGTCTCCCTTGTCTATTCTGTTGAGCACAGACCAATAGTTGGTGCTTTCAGCCGTGACTGTCTTCTTGTTGTCATTGTGCCTTGTAGTCTTGGATGTCTTTCATTTGCTGTTTTATACTCTTGAAAATCAACACCAAGAGTGCAGTAGCAGTTTCATTATGGTTCATGATTTATGTTAATTAACAAGAATTCCATTTGATTATTTTATTTTTTTATGTTGTCCTAAGTATGTGATGAGCTCTATTAAACCAAAACTCTCTGTGAGATCTTATGAGTGGTCATTGTTAAGGTGAGCTTCCCTAATCCGTTATCTCTCCAGGGTTTTTGACTGCTGCCTTCATAAAATAATTTTGTACTAGAACAGTATGACTGTGGGATCTGGCAGCGTTTTATGATTACTTGACTCCCTACCTTCAGAACTCTCTATTCGTGTTGGTGCAGTCTTTTCGGAACAAGTTTGATGGTGAATGAAGGCAAGAGGTTTTTCTGTTGAGGTTGCTCTGTTCATTACATTAATCACTGGTAGGCATTTGCGGCTGTAGGTCCCCGTTTCTGTTTGCAGCTCAGCAGAGGCGTATATTCCTATTGTGAATCCTTAAAATCTGGACCTGTTAAAACTAATTCTTTCTTCAGCCTGAAAGGGGCTGACATGTCCCTTCTGTCATACAAGACTGATCTAGGTAAATCCTTGACACTAACAGAATTATACTGTAAAATAAAATGCAAAAATGTTTCAGTTTCATCTGCCACTGACTACTGCTGAGTTCCTTACATAAAACGAGTCAAGATTTGTGACCAATATCACATCAGCTTACAAAATCTTTGACACTTTTAATTTTTTCATAGAAAATATGACATTTACTGTTTGTCTGTAGCTTGTCCAAAGAGAACCTTGATGAGATCTGGGCATCCTCATTCCAGCCCCCCATTCGTCATTGCAGGTTTCCTACCACACAGTGTGTCTGTTCCTTTTGCTGCCAGCTCTTAGCTGTGAGCATGTTCCTGTCTGCGAATTGAGGAGCTTGAGTCAGGTCTGGGTTATTCTGTTCTGGAGATAATGCTGTAGAAACTGTTGGAGCCTTTGTTTCTAGCAGTCAGAAGGAGCGATCTCACTGTACTTTTCCATTTCTTCTTTTGCACTGTAATTCTGAATTCAGTCACAAAGCTCACCAATTAGCATGGCATTTATTAAAAATAATAGTAATAAAATATGTAGAGTCAATCAATGGAATGCATCTGCTTCCATTCTCATTTTTTTAGGGGGCTGGCCTAGTTCAAATTCCTTTTCTCTGATTTATGTAATTTGTTACTGTCACCTATTCAAGAAGCCTTCTGCTACCTTTGCTAGAATAATAGAAGAAATACTCTTTTATCCAGCTGAGTCTTAAAAGCTTCCAATAGAGATTCCACTACCTCTCAGACTTATCATCCGCTGCTTTCCTAGTGATTTTTTCATAACGTGAATCTCTGGAGGCCCAACTTGTGACTGTTGCTTCTTGGCTTACCATCTGCCATTGCAAAGAAAAGTTTGGCAGGCTTATCTTTGTAGGTATCTCTCAAGTAGGTTGAGAGATATTAGATTACAACTTAACCTCTTTTTTCCTTAATAGAAAAGTACAACTTTTGACTGTTAATCCTTGTCCTTTGGACATCCACTGTGTGCCTCAGCACCTGTATCATCTTGTCATCTGATTGACTTTCTCCAGTCTGTTAATGTCTTGTTTGTAGTGAGGAATCCAAAACTGGATGCAGTACTCCAGATGCATTCTCTCCAGTGCTTGAAGAAAATAATGTCCATCCATCAACCAGGTGGTTACTCTTGCTATTGCAGCTTTTATACACTTGGCTTTCATTTTCCCAAGGCCACACTGCTGGCTCGTGTTCAGCTTGTCGTCCTCTTGCCTTTTCTGCAAAGCTACTCTTGCCTGTGAGCACCCAGCCTCTACTGCTACATTGCAGTATTGAACTGTAGGCGTAGGACTTTTCATTTGCCATTGGATTTCATGTGGTTCCTGTTGGGCCAAGGTCCATTTGGAGAGCAATGCTGTCTAGAGGAAAAATGGTCCCTTGTTTTGTTCAGCACACAGCATCATGTGGGGAGCATAGGGCAGGCACTCATCTCTGGTGACAGCGATAGGACCCAAAGGAATGGCGTGGAGCCAAGGGAATGGCAGGTGGGTGTTAGGAAAAGGTTCTTCACCACAGGGTGGTTGTACCCTGGCCTAGGCTCCCCAGGGCAGTGGTTACAGCTCCAAACTGCTGGAGTTCAAGTAGCAGTTGGACAGTGTTCTCAGGCATAGGGTTTGAATTTTGGGTGGTTCTGTGTGGAGCCTGGCATTGGACTTGCTGATCCTTGTGGGTCCCTTCCGACTTGGGATATTCAGTGATTCTTGCTCTCCCTCCCACACGGGTATCATGCACAAACCTGCTGACAAGTGCTTCATACCACATTGTCCAGGGGCTTAGTGAAGACATAGAACAGTATTGGCACAATATTGATCCCTGAGGGTCGTTGCTGCTAAGTTAACATTTTTCCTTGTTGTGTTCTTTTTGTTTAGCTTTGTGTTATTTTTTTCCCCCGAACAGTACTTTATAGTCTGCTTGCCTAATCTCCATTTTGCTGATCTGATTATAAGAATACTATGGGAGGCAGTCTTGCTCAAGGTATACTAAGCAACATACAATTTTTTTTCCATCAGCTATTGAGTGATTTGCCTCTTTGTAGAATGTAATGAAGTTATTCAGACAGATTGTGCCCATATCAAATTCTTTCTGGATGCTCTCAGTCACGTTTATGTGCCTCCAACTTTGGGAAGATTTTCCTTGGTCCTTGGTAGCTCAGTGAGATCTAAGGTGAGGCTGACTGACCTGTAGCTCCCTGCATGCTCTGTCTTGAACAAGTGCTCTCGCAGTGTTTTTGGGGACAGGCAGTTCATTCCAAAGATAGATGCCAATAACGGAAACATTCTTTAAGGCTTCTTTTATGAAGTCTGAGGGAGAACTGTAGGTTTTTGTTGCCTTGCAAGTTTTGGGCACCTCTTCAGTCATCATTTTGTAGCAAAAAGCGTAGAGAGTGGACTTGCAGTAATCCTGCCAGCTTCCTGAGCACCCTGGGGTGTGTTTTATGTACTTTTGTGAAGTTGCATATATCAAGTCTGCTTTGCTGTTCCCTTCTCCTTTACTTTGGTTCCAGCACTGCTCTCTGAGGCTTACTGTTGCCCTTGGGATTACCACTGTCTCTCTCACTTATGCAGCATTCTTTGGAGGAGATGCAGCGGCCTGTTTGTCCTGTCTTGTGACTGGTCAATTTATAGGTGAAATATTAAACAGCTTACTCTGGTTATGTCATGCACTGCTAGGACAAATTTGATGGAAGTACTATCACAAATGGTATCTAAATGCAGATATTGTTACCAAGCAATCTTTCAAATCCAAGTAATTACAAGTCTAAGTAACTCTGTAGGATAGCATGATTATTATGCTATTAGGATGGCTGCATAAGTAATTAAAAATTGCACATGCAAAGGAAGGTTATTTTTGCTGTTAGTGTTTTACTTTGGAGTCAACTGAAATAAGGATGAACGTTGAAGAGTCCTAGCTGTATGGCAGCAGTGATCTACTCCTGGTGGATAACTGCTCTGAGTATTCTCTCCCAATGTAATGGTGATAGATGGAATCCCGATCAGTTGTAAAACACCCGAATGTACAGATCTGTTTGTAAGTGCCTTTTAGCGTGTCAGATGTGTTCAAGGTCTCACAGCAGGCTTTGCTGACTAGAGGATCGCTTGCTTTATCCTAAGGTAAGAACATAGTGTGTCCCATGGCTGTTCAGTAGTCAGTCCATGTGCTGTAAATTAGGTCTCTGTATTCTATGATAGGAGTTTGCTTTCAGACAGATACCCACATCGATGCTGTGTTAATCTAGGGCTAAAGCATTACCCAGCAAGTCAAAGCATGTGTTTGTGTATTCTAGCAGAAGTTCAAGCCTAACCTGTCTCACTAGATGAGTTGTTGGAAAACGCCTTTCTTGTAATATCTTTGCATGTATGTTTAAAGAGTTTGTGAGTGGGGGTTGAAGACAAGGGAGAAAAAACTGGATGGGCCCAATTTCCAATGTAGTTGCGTGTCTTTCTGCAGCTCTGTTCCTCCCCCCCATGCTGACTACTAAAACTCTCTCCAGGCAAGTTTGTGGCTGTGAGCTCCTCTTAGCTTGCCCACAGCAATGGCATGAGTTGTGTCCTCTGCCAGCTGGTAGGAACCTTATCTTGACACCTCTGTCCATTACATGTATCTGGAAATTGGCAGGCTCTCTCGCAGTGTTTCTGGGGACAGGCAGTTCATTCTGAAGATAGATGCCAATAAAGGAAATGTTCTTCAAAGCTTCTTTTATGAAGTCTGAGGGGGGGCAGTAGGTTTTTGGGTGTTAATCATTTTCTCAAAGTAGTACCATAGAACTATATCCAGTTTTACTTTGTGTTTCTGTTTTTCCTCTTCAGTCTCTCCATATGGGGAAAAAATATATATATAATAATAGTACAAAAAGTATTTCAGCTCTTGAACACAGTTAGTACTAGGAAACCTTTAGGGACTGTCTCTGGTGGGCTGTCTCTCAGAAAACCTTTAGTGCACAGTGTTACTTTCAGTTGCTGCAGTGCTATGTGCAGCAGAAAATTAGAAATTAAGCTATGTTTAAAAGGGAAACAGAGCTACTGCAGGAGTTGGTGTGAACTTGAAAAGGCAATCACTCCAGTCCAAAATGCATTGCTGATCTTCCTTTTCCCTTACTCATGACTGTATATTGCAGATGCTACTACATGTGAGTGAAGAATTGCCAGTTGGATTTTCTTTTGCATTTGTTTGCTAAAATCAGTTTGGAATGAAACTTTACAACTAATTTTTTTCTAATTTTTTTTTTTTTTTTTTACCTAATTGATTAATCAAGAGGCGTCTGGATGAGGAGCTATGAGATATGGTTTAGTGGCTTGTGGTAGCAATGGTAATGGGAGGATGGTTGGACCAGATGATCTTGTAGGTCCTTTCCAACCTTGTGATTCTATGATTCTATAATTTGTGATTAGAAACTTTGTATGAAACCTACTTTTTTGGTTAAGGATTTTGGGTAAGGCTTCTTGGGTTGTAAACACTTCAGACAGGGGATGACGAGCTAAAAGTTTGACTCTGGTTGTTGATGTAGCTGGGTTTCTCTGTCACATCTTCCAGTTTTGAGTGACGTAGAGGTAAAAAGCAGGAATAATGCACTGCAAAGTATTTCTTATTATAGTTTGAAAATATTCCATTATTTATGTTCCAGTCACTGTAAGCTAGAGATGGTAATATGGTGAGCAGTGAAGTATTAAAAATGTCATCTTTGGCAGTAGTAGAGTTTTTCTGGGGTGAAGTAGGGATGGGGGACTTCATCCAGAGAATTGTGCTGTAACTGAAAGTACTAAACAATGCTTCTTCCATCCCTCCAGAACCATTCTCTGCATTATTCTAGGTTGTTTTTTTTCCAAGGTACTACATGTTAATTTAAGTTAAAGCACTGTGCATCTTGTCTGCATTGCCTGTTATTTCAGTTGTTTTACCTAAATCTTGTAAAGCTGATTTAAAAACTCGGGCAGTAAAGAAATGTTTCTACTGGTACATTTTGTTTTATGTAATTGAGCATCATTACTCATGACTTCATTCAGATTTGAGTTGTGTAGCATACAGCATTTTACAGTGACTTTCTGAATCACAGAATCACTGAATGGCTTGGGTTGGAAGGGACCTCAGGGATCATGAAGCTCCAACCCCCCACCACAGGCAGAGCCACCAACCTCCATATCTAATACTGGACCAGGCTGCCCAGGGCCCCATCCAACCTGGCCTTGAACACCTCCGGGGATGGACGGGGCATCCACAGCCTCTCTGGGCAGCTGTTCCAGCACCTCACCACTCTCAGAGTAAAGAACTTGCCCTGATATCCAACCTAAATCTTCCCTCCTTCAACTTAAAACCATTTCCCTGTGTCCTGCCTGAATGTACTGCCTTCCACCCCACCAGAGCTGTAGAGTCTTTTGGCTTTAGATTTCCTTGCAGCTTATCTTAAGTACCAACAGTACAGATATCCGTGTTTTGAGTGTCTCTGAGAGTGTAATGTTTCAATATGATAGTCCAGTAAGCTTTTTAACACTTCCTAGAGCGTTCAGTTTAGATGCCTAAAACTTGACAAACTGGTAGTAAACATGATTTGTATCCCTATATTCAGCAATGAATGGCTTTTTTTCACTAAGCAAAACAAGTTGAACGTACGAATTTTATCCTTAGCTAGAAACTTGAAGATCATGCTGTTACACAAAAATATACAGTTTTATTGTAATGCTATTTGTCGTTGCATCTTATTTGATCAAATTGTCATTCAGATTCTTTATCCTAATTCCACATGCTGATGGATTGCTGCCATATAAACTATACACGGAATAGTGGCTGCTGAACTTGGAAATAATTTTTCTAAACAACTTTAAAGGAGGTGCTACTTCTGTTAATTTCAAGATAAGGGTTATGAAAAAGTATTCAAGCTTCTTCGTTTTATTTTTTTATCTTCAAATATGTTTCAGATGAATCTTTTCACTGGATTGTGTGAATGAGAAATGTGAAATTATTTGCCTTCAAGGTAGATGTCATCATCTGTTTCCTCATTATATACTGTTTGGGAACAGTTTCTTGTTTATTTCCCCCAGTTATTCTATGGGAAGTTACAGTAGCAAAGAGCCAGATATGTAAGTATTTGCCAATTTGTTATAACAGTGTCTTGTTCTTTCCAACAGCAAACATGAGATCGGTGTCAGAAGAGCCAGTCCCATTACACGAAGAATTTATCTACTGTTGTGGAGCTGCTACCCATGTTTTAAAGTGTGGTCCCTGGAAAGACCTCTCAAAGGATGAAAGTAAAAATCTACCCAGGCTCTTGTTCATGATTATTCCTGGTAAGTGTCTTTTTGTTCATTTGAAGTTTGGAAAGGTCATGAATTGGAACAGGCACGCTCAATTTCAGTGTCAGAAATGTTCCTAGATAAATCTGGCACACATGTGGCTAAAAATCAGTGGTATTGCAATGGTGAAATGTCTTTGTTGGATTTGAATTAGTACTGTTAGCTGCAATCTCAACAAGAAGTGGTCTGTATTCCTGTTTAAGATAAAACTGAGAAATTAGAATGTCTCAGTTATTTATATCGTAGTGGTTGTTTGGTGAAGGCATTATATATTTTAATTGCACTCTATTTATTTATTGTATGTGAAAGTGGTTTTGCGATGTCAGCCTTGTACAAGCTGTTTGAATGTACTCTGCCAGTTATGGGCCAGTGTGTAGGCTGCTCTCTGCTTCATGGTGAGATGGTGACCAGATCCCATTTTTCAGTTTTTACAAGGTTTTGGAAGCACCACAGAATATTTTGCTACTTTCTTCAGGCACAAAGATTTTATGTCTTTGCCTCCTGGAGTTTACTAGGAGCATAACTTTTCACACAATCGCGGTGAAGTTTAAACTCTTTCTGCAACTGAAAAGAAGAAATAAGGCTCCAATGAGTTCATCACTGCTGCTTCATGGGAACAGCTTTTTAAGCCAGATGCTGTGCAGAGTAACTTTTTTCTTATAACAAACTATCTGTTTGGATCCAAATTGTGAAACAGTTTTCCAGAGGTTTAAGTTATGAAGACAGGCTGGGGGAGCTGGGCTTATTTAGCTTGGAGAAGAGAAGGCTGTGGGGTGACCTCATTGCAGCCTTTCAGTACCTAAAGGAAGCCTATAAACAGGAGGGGAGTCAAATCTTTGAAAGAGTAGATAACAGCAGGACAAGGAGAAATGGTTTTAAGTTGAAGGAGGGAAGATTTAGGTTGGATATCGGGGGAAGCTCTTTACTCTGAGAGTGGTGAGGTGCTGGAACAGCTGCCCAGAGAGGCTGTGGATGCTCTATCCATCCCTGGAGGTGTTCAAGGCCAGATTGGATGGGGCTCTGGGCAGCCTGGTCTGGTATTAAATGGGGAGGTTGGTGGCACTGCCTGCAGTGTGGGGGTGGAGCATTCATGATTTTTGAGGTCCCTTCCAACCTCAGCCATTCTATGATCCTGTGAAGTGTGAGTTGGTGCTTTTTGATTGGTGATTTCTTACAGCTAAGCATTTCTGAAAAGCCTTAAATGAACAGATAAGTTTGTTTTTCCCTCAGGTTCTGGAGCCTTGGTCTGTCTTCACGTTATTTTGCTTGAAGTGCACCAGAACATGCAGACCTTATAGATTATATGTTTATCATAGAAAGCTTGTCTACAAGAAAATGGAGTAGCAAGGCTATGAGTCTTGCTTCCCGCAGTATACTTCTATGGGGATGTAGCATTTCATATTAACTAAATAGATTATCAGAGATAAACATCAGAAGAATATTCAAAGCACTTCGGTAGCGATCTGCAAGCTTTTGTGAGCAGCTCACTGATGTTTTTGCTCTAATTTCAGAACTGTGTTGGTAACACTGGGAGTTCTTTCACTGAGAGAACAACTAAAAAAAGATGCAGCAGCAAGAGCTACCAAGCTGCAAAGTGGCTAGATTAGAAATAATTGATGATGGTATTTTCTGGTAGCCTAGCCAGCTGTTAAGATTACCTACCTCCTCAGCTTTTCCCACAAGTTCCTTGGTCTCAGTGAAATGCCATGTGTGATGTCCTGTTAAGAGAAGGGGATCCTTTCTGCTTTCCCGTTTGTGTTAGCAAAAAGGCATAGAACCTGAAAGATGAGTGATTCTGTTGTGGTTACTGTTTCGTTTAAGGTGCTCCTCTTTTCTAATAATTGTATAATAAGCAAAAAGCAACTAAAGCTTTTTTTTTTTTCCATTATAAAGCTTATTTTGCTAGATTTACAAGAAGTACTTATTTATCTTCAGATGGCAACAGTATTTTTTTTAATGGAACCATTTCAATCTGCAACTTAAGCTGACACCGAAGTTGTTTGAGTAGCAAATATTGATATTTAGGAGTGCGAGAATGTGTGTACGTAGAAGTGCTTTAAAAAAAATCCAGGAGGAATCATTCAATGAATGGTATGTTTTGAAAGCCAAGTATTAAAATGTTTAAGAATCACACAACGATTTAAATTCCCTTTTTAATCATGATTGTGTGTTGTGTTGTTTTTGTTTGTTTGTTTTTCAAGGTGCTGCTCAACCCTTGCTACCCATTCTTAGAAATCCTGTCTGTTTTTCACTTATTTCTGCTTTGCTCTTGATTTATATTGCCATAACTAACAGTCACTTCTCTTAAACTTCCCTTTAGGGTTCCTGTTGGCCTCCTTTTGCTACGAAATAGAGTATATTTTGTTTCTGATGAATTTATTGTGTCTGGGTGTTGCTGTGGGTAATGCCTCACTGAAGAGCTAAAAGTTTCTCTTCTAAAGAGAAGTGATTTCTACATCCAGGAGCTGGTTTTAAGAAACCAAACCAAACAAATCCCTCCAAATACTGTGAGATGCATTTCAAAATTGATTTTGGGCAGCATTGCCGCAACATCTGAAATGCCTAAAGCTTTCTGTTATAACTGGGTACTTTCTTTACTGTATTTTTAAGGGGAAATTTGTATTAATTACTTGTGATTGCCTGAAAAAGTGTTCTTCACTCCCATATCCATACCTGCCACCTGCAGTTCATTTTGGAATATGATGAGTCAGGGAAGAGTTTTTCTGTTCCCAGAGAGTATCTTGATGTTGCCTGAACATCGATGAGGGTGACAACTCTAAAAAGCCATCAAAGCAGGCAGAACATTTCCATTGACTTCTAACTTGTTTGTTAGTACAAAAGAGATTTTACGTTGGACGTTATGGCCAAGATACCAGTATTGTTTTGAATGGTGCTTCTGTTCTTTAACTACTGAGACAGTGCTGTTTATACTTCAGCATCTTTGTCTCTCCTGCTGTTTCCCCAGCTGCGGTTTGTTGAAGGTCCTACTTCCGTCATTTCCTAGGATACTGTACGAGTTTGTAGGGCAGACTCTGTATTGCATGTTTGTGTGATTGCTCTTCCCGATCAGAAAAGCGGAATAGAACTGGCAGTGATACATTATGGGACAGTTTTAAGGAAAACCTTACGTTGTTGCACAGTATCAATGGGAACAAAGTTGCCCTCTTCTTTTCCTTTAACTGTGAATACTAAATGCTTTTCAATTCTTCCCAATAGGATGTTTGGGTGGGTTTTTTTCCCTCTCTTTGTATCTTTGCTGTCCTGTAAAAGAAGTGCATAATATACTGGCTCTCTTTAGGGAAGAAGCCATGTCGTATCTGATGTACCTCGTCTATAAATGTGCAGTTCATCTAGTAATATGCTATTGCTAGTTGATATTTAATTCAGAAACTAGGTCAAGAGAAATGGCTATTTTAAGGCCTTGAATGACTTGGTTTATACTCTGCTCCTATGTGTGTTACCGTGAGATAATTGCCAAGACACTTATGGTTGCAGTGCCACAGCTCCTCGTTGGTAGAAAAAAACCCAAAAACTCCTTTTTACCTTGGCATTGTAGTGAGGGCAAAACCATGGTGATGTTATCTTTGTTTTGGGCACCCAAATTTGGCAGTCAGTGCAGTCACCCAAGTTCCCTGCTTCAGTTGCCATGGGGCTGGCTAGGAGCTAGCATCGCCTAGTGCCATTTTGCTTCTCATAAATCAGATGTTTGGTGTGTTTTTCTGCTTGGGTTTTTTTTTTTTTTTTTTCCTGTTTTGTTATATACTTTGTTTTTGGCCTTCAAGGACGTTTATCTACCTACACAAAAAGCACAGTTCAAGGGGGGATCTGGACACTGGGGCCATCTGGCAGCATATACCTAGACATACCTAGGCAGTTAGGAGTAGGTAGCGTTCTCCTCATGGTTTTTGCAGTATAAAAAGCATAACCCTTTAGGAGTCTAGAAGTTTTCACTTTTGAAAGGCATGTATCCCTAATTCAGATTCCTTACGGAATGAAATAATGAGGGACAAAAGGGACAACAGGTAAGGTCAGTGAAAGAAACACCCAGCCACGGGCAACTCTCACTCAGAAAGCAAAGTGTATGTAGCCAGGTGTTCAGTGGTTGAGCATGCTTGGTCCCACTGTATGCAGTGCATTGCTCTGCATGTTCAGCTGATCTGGTACACACTCTTCCAGTTTAAATGAAATCCATGCATATGATTTCCATATCAAAACAGGACATGGAGGGGGGGAGGAAGAGAAGAATGATGAAATCCTCAACTTCTGACAGAATCTTGTCACATGACACTTGAGAGTAACTCTTACGTGCTTATTTTCTTTTTGTTAGTTGGATTTCCACCTGATGTGGAGGATTCCTTTCTGCCCTGACTTAACCTGAAAAAGCTCAGGGGAGCCGACTCTGCATTTTCATACTCTGAAATCAGTGGAAAATTTCTTATAGAGTTTGGATTGGATTTAACTGTGCTTGAAGCAGTTAAAATGCACAGTGTTCAGTGGAGTTCAGTCTCATGCCACAAAAGAGCAGGGCTTTTATATACAGTGGTCTGTGTATACTTGAATGAACGACACGTTGAAATGCTTATTGTACACTTTGGTGTTTTGTAACCTTTTTCCTCGTGTAAGTAAAATGTGTTTATTGAAGTAATTACTGTGCAAAAGGCCCAACTTGTTCTCTTGTCCTCAGTCCAGAATACATGTGTACTTGTTTACTGTTCTTAACATGATTTTTTTTTTTCTATTAAAATAATTAAATTTGCCCATGAGATTAAAATTAAATGTATACAGTTGAAGGATCAGGTCCCTGGATTTCTGGAAATGTAGGCGTTATGGGGAAAGACAGGAATTACTTTTTTTCCTCTTGTGTCACAAAGGTCTGTTTTTTCCTTTTGCAGTGTTTGTTTAGTGTAAAATTAGCAATGAGGTATAAAATCTACTGCAGCAATATTTAACGTTGCTTGGGTTCTTTGGAAGCCAGGATCCACAGAGTGTAATGGAATATTTTTTTTTACTGTTTTAAGTGTCTATTTATGTCCGTGTATTTATGAAACGTTGGACCTTGTAAATAAATGCAGTACACGTTTTAAAACCGCTGTGCTGTTAGACCAGTCTTCACAAAGTTGTTCTTGCATTTCATTGCTGGAGTGCATTGTAATACCTTCTTTCCAGACATCATCATTTTTATGACCATTGTTGTAATCTAGGCAACTTTGTTATTTGCAGACCTGTACTCGAAAAGCTTACTTTATGGTTGACAATGCATAATGTATATAACATTTGTTTTCTTTCTGGTAGAGAATACTGCATAAATTTCATTCATTAATATACAAAAACCTCAGAATTTATTTGGCACACATGCAGGCAATTCCCTCTGCTTGCTGAGTTTCTTGATCTACTTGCTTGCAATCTCATTGCTGCTGGGTTATTGGATCATCATTATTTTACCAACATAAGCATTGACTTTGTGGTGTTTAAGTCCTTACAGGCTTTAAACAGAGGCTTTAAACAGATGCTTACTTTACGGTATAAGGATTTAATCTTCTGAGCTAATCCTCCAAGTCAAGTGTTGTTTTTGTATTTTCCCACAACAGATGGTTGGATTTTGGTCTTCTCTTTTGAGTAGCTGCTTGACTGACTCCCCCATCACCATTGTCACTTGAAGACTACTTTTTCAGTAGTGAAAATAGTACAAACAACCTTTGTGGATTATGACAAGTCTCTAATGGGCTCTGCCTTGAAGTGAAGCTTCCTTTTACAGTCTTTGAAGTTCTATTTTTGACTGTGCTGCGAGGACTCTGAAAAGCTTTCAGTACTTTATCTGGCTTTGTCTTCACCTCTCCTCATTTAGTGTTTAAAAATCATCTTTCAACATTTGCTAAGAGAAGTTTATTAAATACCACTGTGTAGTAATAATTTGCATTAGAACTGATTGTATAGCTCTGAGGCTTAACTTCTTTGTATTTTGTGGAGGGTTTTTACTTTTTCTTTTTTTGATAGATTGGTTTGGGTTCTTTTGCTCCCACTAAAACAGCTTTTGTAGGGTTGTTGATTGTTCCCTCTGCTGAGCAGTTGCTGCAGTGAATAGTTTTTCAGAGGTCTACTGAAGAATCTGCTGCTACCATCAAGACCGCAGCTTTGCTTATCAGTAAAAATTATTTCATGACTCTACAAACCATGTAAAATGTGTTTACTCCAATTCAATTGGATTTTGGGGTATGCTTAAATTGACTTGTTGGTTTGGTAACAGTTTCCCAGCAAGAACTATCTGAGATGTAGTAGGAACTCCTAGTATCAGCTGATTAGGATGCAGGGTATGCAGCTTCTGGCAGCCTTGGGCAGAATGTAATTCAGAATCCAGCATGTGAACGTGGGTACTTAATGTGTGATTAAACCAGTGAAAAGAAAGAACTGAACTGTTAGTGAAGTGAAATCAGGTTTTGGAGTAGAGATCACTTGGTCATCCTAGGGAAGTTCTTCCATCCTCTCAGAGAGCGAGTACTTCTTAAGTCAGCAGTCAGTATACCCCAGGGCACAGTAGTGTTCACTATTTGTCTTGAAAATACAGCTGGAGGAAAGGGGAATGCTGCTGGCAATGAGAAATAAAGACAGATGAAGAGGGAAGATGACTCTACCTCTTGGCTGAAGGCACTTTTAGGTTCTGGCACCTGTTCTAGTGCTGTACACACAGTCACTGAAGAAGCTCCAGCAATAGTTTTGTGAACAAAATCAAGTACCTGTTCTGTCTGCATTAAGCAGTGAGATTTATTTATGTATTTATTTAGGACTGAATACTACCAATGCATCAACAGTAGACGTGTCTGCCCAGCCTCACCTTTTTCCTCTGTGGTTTTGGCACTAACAAGCTGGCTATGAGAGTGAGATTGGATTTTTGTGTGTTTTTTTTTGTGGGTTTTTTTTTTTAAGTTTCAGTATGGGTCTGTGAGACCTGGTTTTTAAAAGGGACTAGCCTAATATTACATCTAATCAAGATGATGGAACATAAATGTCCATAATAACATTATTTCCTAGGAGTTTTTGCATGACTGGGAGCTGGGGGTGGGCACTGTCAGGGCTGTTTCTACCTACTGAGGGATGGGGTTGCTCAGATGTTGTGGAGATGGTCAAAACCCAACTGGGCACATTGCTGGGCAGCTGGTTTAGCTAACAGTGTGTGAATGGGAGGATGAACCAGGTGGTCTCAAAGAGGTCCCTGCCAACCTCAGTGATTCTGTGTGTACAGCTCAAGGGCTGGTCATCCAGGCTTCTTGTCCCCTGTCTGGATTTGGATCTCAGTTGATTTATCTGTTATATTTTTAGGGGTATAAATGGTAGCACACATAGTCGTATGGATAATCGTAGATAAATACTTGATTAGAATTAGTCACTTGTGCAAGAACTGGACTTTAAGCTGCCCACTTCTTGCCTTCACAGCCATATTGCATGGTAAGTGCCTTAACTCTGAAATGAGGTTTTGTTGGAAGAGGTATGCCAGAAGAGGGAGCTGTTTTAAAATTAGAAAAAATACTGTGTTTTTGGAAAGCCTTTTGCTGTAGTAGTCAGCAGTATCATATGCTAGCAGGCTTCATGCTACCATCTGAATGCATATGTAGGCACTGTTTCTCCTCTGCTTGTGCAACTCGCGTACACACCAGAAAAATAGTTTTATAAGACCATTCATGGGACAGTGATTAATTGGTTCTGTTGGTTGTTGAGGGTCATAAAAATGCCTTCAACTTGTGTTATGGAGGGTGAAATAAAGGAGACCCAGTTAGAGCAGCAAACGTAAGGACTGGAATGCTGGAGCTTTTGTTCCCAGCCTTGCCACTGGGTTCCTTTTCAATAGATGCTTCAGCTATCCCCACAAATTGTGTACCAAACAAATCTTCCCATTTGGAAAATTTATCTAATCTATCACCAGAGTCTCTAAGTTAGTGTTCAGTAATAATCAGCTAACAATGAGTAAATAAATTAACAATAAAAGCACAACTGGATAGAGTGAGACAACAAATGCTTCCTCTCTTAGAATGTTTAACTCTGAGCGGCTCCACTTTTTCTGTTTCATGAAATCCTTGGGCTAGGACATATATCATCTGCTGTTTGTTCAGCGCTAAATACCCAAAGGACATTAAAGAAAATAAAACAATTAAATACTTCAACTCTTTATTATGTTTAAAAAAAAAAAAAAGGAATCATTTTGTTGTGGATGTTAATGGCTTGAATTAAGTAATGCCTCTAGTTGCAGTGAGAAATTTTAGATGAAAGTCATGGTGTTACTTCACTCCTGTTAATACTGAAAATAGCTGCATGTGATTTCTGCCTGTAGGGTAACTTAGTTTTTATTATCTCAAGCTGAGACAGGTTGTTTTCCTTGTGTATATGTCTTCACCTGCTGTTTTCTGTGTGGGTGTATATTTCCCATCCTGTTACCACTATACTTTTTCCTTAATCTTCACTTATCTCTGCTAGTTAAGAGATACAAGGAGTTGTGTGTATTCTTACCTGTGCCCATCTTCCCGTCACCTTTCCAGGCAGAGCAGTGCTGCTGTTGACAGATCTCAGCTGAAGGAATGAAATGAAAAGGAAAGGGGAATTTGGGAGCACAAAAATGAAGGTGATTGACTTCAGAACCTTGTGTTGAGTCTTGGCTTCCGTGACACAGTGTGTGGAAAGTCAGGCACCCCGGAATGGTGTCCAGCTCATAAATAAATCACATGGCTGATCAACAGGAGCCCAGAGTATCTTCACTTTGCATCTAGAATTCTGTCCCAAGGGTAGATGTTTATATCCAAAAGGCTGAGCAGGATCTCTTTACTGTATTTACTGTCTTTATTTATCTTCATAAGAAAGTTAGGCTTTTTTTTACATAGTAGCTGAGCACCAGCATTGATCTGTTCTCTGGTATTGGCAGTGTGTGAAATTAAACTTTGTCCTGAAGATTATTGTAGCTGAGCAGAGCATTCTGTGTAGAACAGCGTGCCTGACGTTTCTGACAGTGAGTTAGCCAGGAGGGAACTGCAATGAGTTCACTGCCCTTTCTGTGGAGAGAAGATGAACTCTATGCTGTTATAATGACTATAGCAGAGGTCTCGAGGCAACCACATGGTGCTCTGAGTGTTACTTGGCTGCTGCGCTGCTCCTCAGACTGGCTCTGGGAAAGCCAGCTGGTGTTCCTGAAACTCTTTTCCTGTATTCCATCTGTCTGTCTAATGACCTTTTATGATCAATGTCAGGTAAGAAACGCCCTCCTGGTGAGTTTCTATGCTTCCTTTCTGTATTAGAAGTTGGGACGCAACTGAACTTCCATTTGGATTTGAGCACTTTGTCAGGGTACTGGAGGGCAAGCCTGAGTATCCATTGAGCTCTTGCCTTGGGACCATAAAGCAGATGTTCCTGAGCCTGAAGCAGTATACTAGTTAAAAACCGTAGAGTGTATATTGAAACTCACCAGGAAATCCAACAGCTTACTGCTTGGAGCACTTAAAATACTTTGTAAGGCCATAATTGCACAATCCAAATGTTTGTCAACAATAGTGGCATAAGGTATTCTTGTTCCCACCACACTGTGCCGCTCCACCCCTTGGTTATGCCAAAACAATAGTTTGAGAGGTCGTGCTGTGAATTAAATAAATACATACAGTTACTTCTAGGGTCTTTTCTGGAGCTGGAGCAGTTCCCTGTTTGGGTTCACAGCATGGCCCTGCAGGGCTCTGCCAGTGTAAGTCAGGCTGGTGAGCTTTGGTAGGGGGGTGGGAATGGCAGGAGGAAGGTGGGAGGGAGTTCCTCCAGTTGAACGTGTTGCAGGAGTTTCTGATGTTAAATTATGGTGTCAGTCCCCAGCACACACAGCGCCTGTGGTTTCACATGCTCCATCCTGAGGCTTTTCTGGAAGGAGCTGGTACCCCACTGGTCACACCAGGTGGTAGTGATTCGCTGGGAATGCAGTGCCCCTTCCTTGTGGCTTCTGCTTTTGTTTATTCTGCAGATCCAAATGAAGCTGCCAGCTCTTTATATTTGACCCCAGGTTTCCAGTTTTTTGACATGGAGAATTTGTGTTTTACTTTAGTTTGAATTTCTTTCTTTTGCCTGAAGTAAGAATTGATGGAGGTGAAGGAGTTTCTCACTCTCCAGTAGCTGGTATACACAGTACAAAAGCAATCAGTGACAACAGATCTCACTCTAGAATTCAAAGTCTGTGTAGTGTAACAATCTAGATGGAAGAGTTTACATGGGACAAGTTAATGTGCTTTTCCCCTTGACTGCAAGTCTTCTAATCATAAGGTGCAAACTGGAACATAGAAAGTTCCATACAGACGTGAGGAAAAGCATCTTTACTGTGAGGGTGACAGAGCACTGGAGAAGGCTGCCCAGAGAGTTCGTGGAGTCTCATTTTCTGGATATACTCAAGACTTGTCTGAATGCTTTCCTATGGACCTGCTGTGGGCACCCTGCTTTGGAAGGGGGAGTTGGACTCAGTGATCTCCAGAGGTCCCTTCCAACCCCTATGGTTCAGTGTTTCTGGGATAAGGAAGTAAGAGCACAGCTTTCTATTTCAGTGGGACGTCAATACAGCAGAACATGCTTCCATGGGATGTGTATTGTACGCTGTCATATTTTCTAGGTTTATTGTTGAAAAGAAACAAGATCGCTGATCAAAAAAGAAAACACCTTCTGATTACAAAATGCCTTCTTCCAACTTTTCTAGATACCTCTCCATCAGTAGCAGGAATGTTTATGGCTCAATTATAGGTTCAATCTTATTTTCAGTTGACCACGTATCTGCTTAGATGACCATGCGTGTAAGGTGCTGTTAACTTTATATAAGTGGTGGAGTTCTTAGTGGTTAGTGGTGCTTTAACTTTCATGCACACATTTTGTCTGCATTCTGGTTTTGTCTGGGTTAGTCAGTTTTCTTCCTGGAGGCTGGTATGGTGCTGTGTTTTGGATTTAGGATGAGAATAACATTGATAATTCATTGATGTTTTAGTTGTTGCTGAGCGATGGCTCTACAAACCCAAGGGCATCTCTTTTGCAGGGCAGCATGAGAGGCTGAAGAGATGAGCGTGCACAAGGAGCTGGGGGGACAGGACCAGGACAGCTTACTGAAACTGGCCAAAATAATGTACCATGCCATACGGTGCCATGCTGAGCATTACCAGGGGGATCCAGTAATCAACTTGAGGAATTGACTGGAGGGAACCAATTCTCAGAGACTGTTTGGGCATCAGTCAGCAAGTGGTCAGCAATTGCAGTGTGCATCACCTGCTTTGTATATTCTTTTACAATGATGATTGTCATTTTGCCTTCCTTTTCTGTCCTATTAGACTGCCTTTATCTTAACCCATGAGTTTTATATTTTTCCTTTTCTCTCCCCCACCCAACTGGTGAATGAGCCAATGGCTGCATGGTGCTGAGCTGCCTGCCGGGTTAAACCACAACAGTCTGTTATTTCTGTTCTCTGGCTGGGATTAATGAAATCTTTCTGGGTCAAGTTCTTGTGGATTTGTCAATGAGATGTGCTGTCTGGATTGAGATCCAATTTCTTTGAGGCTCTCTGTATTTCACTGTGCTAAATAGTTAGACTTTTTGTGAAAATTACTCCTTGGGAATAAGAGTAACTTGTATGTAAAACTTTGGACGTATCAGCTGACTTTCCCCAAATCTTTGTGAGTGATAGGGACCTTAAAGATACGAAAGAGATAATAATTTGGATGGAAGATGTGCAGACCAGTAGAGTACTCCCCAAAGGAAATAAGTCTTCTGTATTAGATATTAGAATATTCAATTCTTAGGATGCTACACTCCATTATTTAGCTGCTTATGGAGTACTTGTTTGTGAGTAATGTTTTAAAATATGCTGACAGTTTTGCTTTGTTTACTGGGTCAGCCCACCAGCTTCCATTGTTTTTAGAAAAGAAAGGAAAAAAAATCATTAAAAATAAAAACTTCCTCATGCAAAGAGGAGCCTGTATGTCACATCTAGGGTCAAAATATGCCACTTTTGTTGAATTTCCCAGTGCTCCACAAGTACCTCTGACAGGGGTTTGGCACATTTAGGCTTGTTAAGTTTGAGGAGGCAGAGTAATGACAGGATGGTTGAAGATCCAACTGTGCTTGATAGTAATTCCCTCCACTAAATCTGGGTGGCAGATGTGACTTACTGAAGTGACTGACTGAAATTTCTCAATCTGTAGTCTTCTCTCCGTGTCCTCTCCCTATTAATGAGGCGTTTTCAGCATGGTTCTTCCTGCCTCCCTGGCCACAAAGCATAATCAAGAGAGGAAGTAATCCCTCCCCTGCAATGTGCAGAAGCTCGACTTGGCCTGAGTTATGGAAATATTGCGTTCAGTGGTATTTTGCTTGATTTGACCATTTAAAGAAGAATCTGTTTCTCTTCATGTGATATCTAAGGCAGAAGGGGGGAAAAAAAAAACTGCCTGCTGAAAGACCTACCTATAATGTAAATCCAGTTTTTCTATGTGAATCGCTTGCTAATAACACATATAAAATGTGTGTAATGTACGTCTTTTTCCTAGTAGCTACTGCTAGAAATGCCTGAGCTGTTACGATTTCCACTGATGCTATATATTTTTATGTAGTGATCTCTTTGGAAATCAGGAAAAATAAGTTTCTCCTTTCAAACTGTAGATAACGCATGGCCTTATTTCTATCTTGATAGCAGCTTCTATCGATTGCTGCAGCACTACTCAAAATAATGTCCCCCGTTACATTCAGTAGCTAGATTGAGGACAATAAAACCAAAAATTCAGTAAATCATTGCTCTTGGTCTGTTGTTTTCCCATTGCGAGTGTGATGGAGGATTTTGATTATTGTCCTGCTATCCGTCTTTGAAAGCAACTCTTGATTGTTCTTGATGAATCTTAAGACTCAGTAAGGACAAATTGATATGCAGTAATATGGAGTTATGTAATGCCTTTCCATCTTCAAGTTTCAGATCTTTTATATCTGTTATTAAAGCCTTACGGAACAGGAACTCTTCGCAGTAGGTCGGAAATGTCTAAAATCTGTGCTTGTACACGGTGACTTGTGCTGACGGAGAAGGAAGGTGTTGGAAGTGTTTCAGTTGAAGTCTTCATGGAACGTCTACTTAGAGGCAGTACAAACGTCCTTAACTGCATGGTCTCACTCTTAGGTTTTCTACTTGATTTATTGCATGCAGAGTAGGTTGTTGCTTTGCCTTTCTCCGCTTCAGGAGACTGATAACAAGCAAAAATAACCTTAGACCGTTCTCTCAAATGTTGCGTTCTTTTGACTTCCCTGAGCTGCAAAAAGAAATCTTTTCTTTCCGTAGAAACTACAGCAACGCAATTCCAGACTTTTATCCCGTATTAACTGTCTCCATGCTGCCATAGCCAATTATCACTTGCTTTATAGAATGTTTCATCTATCTTAGGAAAAAATAAATGAAGCCCGCAAACTTATACTTTTTTGTACTCTGAGCAGCAGTCCAGCATAGACAAATATCTGATACAGATTTGAAAACGTAATTTCTGCTGCCTTCTGAATTTGTTTACTTCCTTCTTGTACATTATTCAAAATTGATAGAATCTGCAGAGCTATTTATCCAAACAAAACAACTTGTGGTGATCTTGTTTTTGAATTGTTTATTTTTTGTCTTTGTCCTTTTCTGGCTGAATTTGTCTCATCAGTGTTGCGTTGTTATTCAGATGTTTCATTGACATTATTGTGAACCCATGTGACACCAAGTCTCATGTTCTTCTTCTGCTACGTCCTTTGTTCTCCTTTGTTTCCTTTGGAAGAAGATAGTTTTCTGTTGGTCCAAGTCTGCTTCAGTCACTGAACTCAACTGAACAAGTCCCTCTGGGAATTTGGGACCCAATGTCAAGCCTGCAGGAGGGGTTGCAGTACAGATGGGGTCAACCACCTCTGTGTGTCTAAAGTAGTAAAATGTCTTCATCTGCTTAAGTAAGTGCACGAGAGGCTGTGTATGTGCAGGTGTGTACCAGGAGAACTAGTTAAAAAGGTTGATGTCTAATCTGGATGCAAGAATTAGTTAATTGTGCACTCAAGGAAATCCTGGTTCTTGCTTTTAAGATTTTAAAATTCAATAGTGAGCTCCATTTGTTTTTTCAGTTTTATATATCAATCTTACCTCTCTTCCAAGAACCATTTCTTTTCAGGTGTGTGTGTGAAAAGAATCATTCATACATATATTTATATTTCTTCATGCGTTTTACCTGATTGAGACATTAAAGGTGAATATTTAAATGAGTCTGTGGACTTTAACTGTGTTACACCCCTGCAATGTCATGTTATCACAGATAAAATTCACTGGGCTTCCATTCCAGACTTTGTCTTATCTGTCTGGATAAATGTTTTTGGTCATTCGTGTGAAGGAACAGGCGTGTGCTTTCCCATCACAAAATTGGAGCTGTGAATTCTTACTCGCAGGCTCCAGGCGCTGTTCTCACTTAGGCAAAAGCAACGTTGTTTGTTTAGTTCAGGTTTTATCAGGATGTCCGTAGGATCTCTTCAGAAGTACATGAACCCGTGTTTGCTCTGAAGGTGGAACAGTGCTTGAGAATAGCAGGCCAATGTATTTGCTCTGTGAAATGTATATGAAGAATGCGTATTATAAAAATTCATATGTAAGCTTTACAGCTGTATCAGGCTAAAATCTTATATGTTTTCACCTCTACTTACAGAGAGAAAATGTGAAATACTCCTGAAAAACCTCTGTAATAAGCAGTTACTGGCACCTGGCTGAATCCTTCAGAGATTCCCTGTTTTCACACCTCTCACCAGTATATATTAAGGTGCTTCCCAGCCAAATTCATGATTCCACAGTTAGAGGGGATCAAACAGAGCTTTCGCATGTGTTTCTGCAGAAACACGTCCTTGTAATTGTTTGCTCCTTGGCTGATGTTGCTCTCCTAGTGCTCAGTCTCGAAGCAGAGCACAGAGCTGAGAATCTCAGTCCCCTGGATCTGCAAGCAGGTGGAAGTTTAATTGATGGGAGGTTGTGATGATCCTTCGCTAGTTATTGACAGGTTTAGTTGAAGCTCCTTGACCCTGCATGGCATAGAAACGTGTGTTTCCTTTTAAGGCCTGACTGTCAACTGCAGTGTCAGTTTCTGTACTTTTTTCCCCAAGTGTGAGAACATCATTGTATTTTATTTTATTTTTTTTAACATGCTCCATTTAAATCCTCCCGACATCTGCGTGGGCTGCTTTCCATTCATTAACATAGGGAGTTGCATCTTCTTCCATGGTGGCTGGTCAGATGCCAAAAACGGATTAAGTTTCCTTGAGTGAGGAACTTGTCATGTCAATCCTTCTGGCTGGAGCTGGGAGCTTTGGCAGCTCTGCGAGGAGGCACTTGGAACCATTGCCACAAAAATGACTTTTGTGTGGTCCTGCTGTGCGCCCCTGGATTTCAAATGTGATTTATGGCTGCTCATTTAAAAACAAACAAACAAAAAAAAGCCTGCAGTTGCTTTTGTTGCGAGAGATTATACTGTGGTATACATACTTAATTCTGAAACTGCGGGTTATTTCTAAAATTAAACTCATGGTAATTACTGGCATGTTTTCTAGTTCCTCAAAGGTCTCTGTAAGCCTACTGCTGGCTGTGTGTTTCCCTTCTTCTATTCATGTAGCTGCTTCTATTCTTTATGGTCCTGCTGAGGTCCCAAAGGAAACAGAAGACAACTGTTTGAGAAGTGCATGGAGCTCCACAGCCCAGTGCCAGCTACTGCTGTTGCAGATGATCTGGTTTTGGAGACAGCTGAATGCACCAAGGGACATCCTGCAGGACAGCACAGGGCCCAAAAGCTCAGTTCAGAACAAGGTGCAAGAAATCCCTTAGTGCTTTGGGGTGATTTAGCTGCACAGAAATTTTCTTTGCTCCCCACCTTGTTTGGTGTTTTCTGTAGGCTGATGGAATAAATACTTTTGAGTTTAGATATCCCTTCCAGAGCTGCTAAGAATTACTTCCATTTTTTCTTTCAGTCTCTGTTTCATTTATGTGAACTCTGCACGTTGCGGGATAGAAGGCTTTTCCTGTATGATTTGGTGTATGTCTTTATAACCTGAAGCATTTCACAATTGTGTAGAATTTTCTTTAGGGACGGGCCAAGTTTGTCCTTGTGACACTTCATAGAGGAAATAACGTGAAATCAGGATGGAAGTGATTATTAGTGATACACTGGGTTAGATATTTAACTTACAGGAGTTAGTGTCTCTTCACTGTCTTTATAAGAAGGAGGCCACTGGTATTTAAAATGTTAGTTTATTGGAAAGAGCACTAACAAGAACATGGAACACATCAGAAAAGCAAGTGAGTTTCATCTTCAAGTTAAAAATCGAAAGACCTGGAGTTGTAATAGAATAGATGGATGAACTGAGTTGTGTTATGGGGAAGAGCAGCGAAGGAATGGAGTTCCTTGTTATGGACCTTTGTGTGTGCACCAGATAAAGTGGCCTCACTGTGTTCTGACTGGCTGAGTAAATTGTCCACTTAACACATTCTTCCCATAAAATGCTTAAAAGTTTTTTGCAAATTAAGCTAATCTGCAGTGTCTTACACTTTTGTGTCTTTAACCTGGTCACCGCTTACATGTACTGTTTACTTTCTTTTTCTCTGAAGCAACATAAGTGCAGTTTAAAATTAAGCACAGTTGAGAGTAGCTGCTTAAGATGTGCTTCTTGGTTCAGATGACTGCAACATGAAGCTTGCTGGCATGCATGGATGATTCAGGTGCTCTAAGGTGTCTGAGAATGAATGTGGCTTTCAAATAATTGGAGTAACCTTCAAATCATAAAGGTTAGCATTGCATTTGCTTACAGTTTCCATTTTTTGACACTTAGGGGCTGAGTGCAAGAACACAGGTTTGTTTTGACATACTAGGAAATCCTTAAAATGCATGAGTAAGTACTGCATTACCTCTGTGCCTGTGTGATGAATTTGGTTCTCACTCATACTCTTCAAGACTTTTTCATCAACAGCAAATCTAACAGCTGACCCCCCAGCATGTCTTTTACCATGAGCAGATGTGTACCAAGATTAGGAGAAAGGGATTTCCTTCACATTCACGGATCTTCTCTTTAACCTGTCTGACATGCACCTTCCATTTATTACAGGATAAAAAATCTCATTATCCCCAAAAAAGTATCACTGAGCTTCGAGAGAGCTCTGTGAGCTGTGTCGTATCTGATCCAAAGCTTCACCCTGTGGTTTGTCATGGAATAGAACGGTAGAATCATTAAGGTTGGAAAAGACCTCTAAGGTCATCAAGTCCAACCACCAACCCATCCCCACCAAGCACGTCCCTCAGTGCTACATCTCCGTGGTTCTTGAGCACCTCCATGGATGGTGACTCCCTCACCTCCCTGAGCTGCCTGTGCCACTCCACATTCCAGTCCATTTCAGAGAAGAAGTGTTTCCTAATATCCAACCTGATCCTCCCAGCACATTTCTTAGTTCTTTCTTCTTCAGCTGATGACTCAATGATAAGAATCTCACATTTTGTGTTCACCTGCCCGAGGTTGGGAAAGAGCACTGAAATTTGAAAGACAGCTGTTGCTGTTTTCCCATCTTCCCTTGTTCTGCATTATTAAAAAACAGAATAGTTTTAACTGATGCTCAGAAAAATGTAAGGAAGGAGGACTGGTTTTAGGATTGAAGTAGTTATATTCTACAACTGAGACACCTGTGGTGTTGCGCTTTATTTTGGATTGTTGCTACCTTCATTGTCAGCCTTTCTGAACAACGGGCTTCCTGTGTTCTTTGAAGAGCTTCACAAATGATGCATAGATTTGTTTTTATTGTCTTTAAGGCCCCATAATTGATATAGTTTTGAGGTATAAAAATGGGAAAAGAAAACGAGGTTAATGTTGAATAGGTTAGTAAATTTAGGGGTGTGGGAAGGATTGAAAAGTCTGTGTATCCCATGGGAATTTTAGGTTGTTGATGTTTTGGAAGGCACCTTGCAAAAGTATGGTTATGTGTTCTTAGGTCTATACATACCACTTTTTTCTTTTTAATTCTCCTTTCTCTTCAAGCTTGCAAGGAGATACTTTGAAGCCCAAAATAACTGATACTTTTTTTTTCCCCCCTTTCTAAATCAGTGTACTTCAGTAAAAATAATACTGTTTTACTACTGGAGCTTTTTCTAGGATAAAAAGAAAACTTCTGAGCATCTGAGATGAGTCTATTACATGTAAGTGAGGGATGAAGCTGTGTAATATATGACCTGGAGTGAAAGACTTCAATATTCTGCCCATGTCTCAGTGCCGGAGTGAGCTTCTGAGTGTGTCTGTCCTGATGGGCTCTGGGTACCTGCTGAACTGCTGCTCTGGAGTCAGTAAATGCTACTTTGGAAACCCTGCATTGAGGGAATGCCTCTTTGAAGAGCAAAGAACTTACTTTGTGCTATCTGAAGAGCAAAAGACAAAGCCAAGTGCCCACTATTTGAAGGGAAGAAGTGGAATAAACCCAGTGTTACTTCTGTATGCCATTTCTACATGTACTAGTTTGACAACAGCTCGGACTCTTTTCCCAGTCACTACTTATGCTGGGCCGCTCCCTGTTATTGCCATCAGACTTTTACAAAGGATTTTACACAATTTTAATGTTTGTCTTTTTTTTTTCCCCTTCATACTCTTGCGGTAATACTTTTGTGTTATTTTGTGATGCCTTTGTCTTAAAAGTTGGATGACTTTTTACACAATGCTGCTTGTGCTTCCTCTTGCTGTTGATGATATCCAAACTAAGCGTTGCTGGTATACAAGTGAAGGACATGCAACTGAGCAGTCCTGAGCAGGCCCAGGTCTTTGGACCTGTGGAATCCCAAAGCTTCTTTGGTATGTAAATAATAATAAGAAACCAGTGGGACTAGCCTGGGAGAGTAATAAATTAATAGGAAGAAAATATACGTTTTTATATATGTGTGGTTGGAGATTTCTTTACATCTGCCGAATTTTCATATGTTGTAACTTGACAAGATGCATGAGCGAGCTGCTTGAGCTTTAATAGAAAAGGAGATTTTCTCTTTAGGGGAGCTTCAGTTTTAGCTTCTACATTACATTTGGGCCTTCAGCATTTTCTATAATATGCTTCTCATTTGTGCCATGGTAGTGGAATTAGAACAGTTTAAATGCATAGTCCCTACTACAGAAATTGGAAATGTATTGGAGAAATTAGATTAACAAGTTCATATATAATGCCATTTAGTTTGCTTTGAAGTACACTGCTTGCTTTTGAACGGTTCATATTGACTGTGCTGGTGTGTTTCTTTTGGCAGGTAACCCTGGGCTGGCAGGTTATTACAGGACCTTTATAAAGGCGTTATATTGTGGACTAAATCAGCAGTATCCTGTCTGGGTTGTGAGCCATGCTGGACACTGTAAGCCTCCCAGTGGTATGGAGATGATAGAAGGTACTATACTGTAAATCGTACACACTGATGTTTGTCACACCCCTCTATTAATTTTTTCTGCATAACTTGTGCCAAAGACGTTGAGTTTTTTATTTCCTCAAAACAGTCTTATGAAAAAAGAAGTTACTAAGGAAAAGAATATTTTTAGGTAAATTAGATTGTCAGTCTGTAAAAAACATAGCAGAGGTTGCTGTTTGCAGACTTAAGAGACAAGTTCTTGAGAAGGCCTTGAACATATTTACATTGAGAAGAGTAGATCAGAAAATTAATCTTTGATGTTGTCTATTCAGAGATCAAATACGTGAAGACAGACCTAATTATCTTTGAATTTAAAAGTACTTTTACTGAAGTAGTGACTTTCCAGGAAGCAAGTACAGGTTTCTGAGGCTGGGGAGGGGTTGCTTGTTTGCTTGTTAAAAGTCTCCTGATGTGCCGATGACCAGAAGGACATGATAGCCAATTGTAAGTGTGTATTGTTAATGTACAGCATTGTAAGATGGAGGGAGCCAATAGCAAAACCTGTCCTGGAAGCTGTTTCATGTCAGGAGGCCTCTGGACTTGGCTAAGCTGCAGTGATGCTGGAGTAAATCAGTGTGATTCCTTAGTAGCAAGAGGTTCAGCAATGTGAAGCAACCTGAAGTTTTTGGTGAGGGAATAATTCCCTCTCTAACAATTCCACCTGAACTTTTCAACCTTTTTACTGGTTTATTTAATCTCAAGTTTGAAACTGAAATGTGAAACCTATGTTTCTTTGGTAAAATTCATGTCAGTCACATTCAAGTATCAAACTACCCAGTGCTAGCTCTATCTGGATAGGTGAGAAATTTCTACATTTATAATTTCTGGTGCATTCTTAATCATGAGATGCAGATTAAAGTCTGGAGCTCAGGCTATAGTAGATGATGTTTGCAGGTCTGATAACCTGCCCTCAGATCATGTGTCTGCATTCAGCTCAAACAGCTCTTCATGCTGAGAGATGCATTTGGTGGCTTGAGGTGGCAGAGCTAGCCAAAGTGGAGAGGTTTATAGATGGGGCCAGCAGATGTCCTACATTTGCTGTAACTGACCCTGTGCTGCTGAAGAGGGGTGCAATTATGAGGGAAGGGGAGCATACAGTGGGAAAGCAGGAGCCGATTTCTAAGTTGAAACCAAACCATTTTCTTTGGAAGTCAGGTTAATAAGCTGAGCTTTGCAGTAGCTTTGAATATAACGAAAGGAATATGGTTCACTTGATTAAAAATCAAGGGAAGGCACAAAGTGGCTTGAAGTCCTTCTACTTTGTGATTAAATTACAAAGCAGGTAGATTTGGGGTGGTTTTCCCTAATCCTTACGACACAGAAGAAATGAAATGCAGCTTTTATTTATTAGAATCTGATTCCCTTTCTTTTATTTATGTATTGCTGAAAACAGTTCTTATGAATTGGCTGCAAATGTTTAGTGAAAATGACCAAACCAAGAATTCAGTATCTTTGCAAATTGCAGGTTGGCTGACCAAAAAGAATGGAGAATCATGGACCCATTACTCATCTTCTGGTTCTCCAAGAAGCTCTTGATTTACATTTTTTTGGCTTTATAACAAAATAAAAACCACAGAACCCCAAGGACCAGCAGAAGCACATGCTTTGGGACAAATAACTGTGTTCTCTGTAGGTCTTCACTGCCTTCTAAGTTCTGGATTTCTGAGAAAGAGTTACTGCATTGTTAAAACCATGCTTCACAAAACAAAATCAAGGGATATATTGTAAAAAAAAAAAAAACATACAAAAAACCTGGGATTATAGGATGTCTTGTCATTCAACAGTCACTGTAAAAAAACAAACAAACAACATTCAGAACCCCTTCATGCTTCTGACGGGCATTTTATAAGGCTTCATTTGATACACTCTAATATAAATCCTCTGAGGAAATTCAGTATTTAAGTATTTCTTAATAAGAAGGATGAAGGCATAAATTAAGACAGCATTTGAATCCTGGATGCCATTGAGGTTTTTCTAGTTACAGTCTAGCAAACTGAAAGCTAAGAAGGCAGGGAAGCTAGTAGGAAAGAAGAATACACATTGATGCATTTGGAACAATAATTATGAACTTTTTTGATTATGCACCTCCATCAGTAATAAATGTTTTTGAGCATGATAGTGGATAACTGCCAGTTGGAAACTTTTCAACAGCCCTTCAACTCCTTTTGATAGGAAACAAAATTTAAAGCTAACACATATCAGTGAACCAATCCTGAAATTGTTTGTTGCTAATTTGAGACTTACTGCTGATTCAGTCCTGTGTTATGGCCATCACGGGGACTAAAATATGCAGTCTTGCCTCAAGTTTCTTTAAAAGCACATTAAAAATGAGAGGTTGGATAGCAGCTCCTTGAAGCTAAGTTCCTCCAATGCATTCCACATCTTTTTTTGTTTGTTTTTTTTCCTAAGCATTCTGGCCAGCTCTTCCCAGTAAAGGCAGGTGTACATGCCATGATACAGCCATACCTTAGGGTGGTTTAATTCTCTGGACATTTGTTCTGACTTGGTAAGAAATAGAAAACACGATGTCTCAGACCAAAATAAGAATAAGAGACTATGGGTTTGGTTTTGTTTCTCCTCAAGACCACCGAGGTGCTTTTCTTTGTAGCAAAATAAGATGGAGAAAAAAAGTAAAGTGAAAACAGAATTAATTATTTAGCGATTTTTGCTGATATTCTATGTATGTGAAGTGCTGTGGAAATACAAAGTAATGTGATTTAGATCTTAGAGATGTAGTTGATGAATTGAAATATAGCTAATAAAATGGCTAGCAAATGGCCGTGTCTTAATGATACAGGACTGCTCACCTGATATTTTGTTATTCATGGTGCATATCAAGAATTTTCTAAACTATTCAGTTAAGTTTTGGGCTGTAAAAATCATAATAGGAATAAAGACTTTTATTGTTTTAACAAAACATGATTATCCTTTGAAAGAGATTGTCTCCTGTATTTTCTGTTCATTCTGAATCAGTATTAAGTAGCATTTGAATGACAGGGAAGCTGGAGTGAAATTCTTAATTAAAAAGTTGCAAGATAATTTTCTAGTCTAATCTTTTATGTCCCATGGACTGCAGACAATAATTGTGTGCCTTCCTGTATTTAAAATGTTTTAAACTGTCCTTAGTTCATTTTGCGTGACAAAAGAGGTAGGTAGGGTGCCAGTTCTACCTTGGAATTACAGTCCATCAAAAGATTGTTTCTGTTGATTTCTTTTCAGCGCGGACCATTTTGAAATGGAGTTACATCATTAAGAAGCAATATAGGAAAAGGGTTAGTAAGTCTGGGAAGACATTCATTATGCAATCCCAAATGTTAATGTGCCATCAGTGTGAGGTGAAATAGAAAACCTGGAAGTCACGTGCGCATAAGTTATATGGTATATTGATTGCTTCTTAGGCGTGTTCTTTTCTGTTGCTACTCATCTGAGTGGAGTTTGCTTGTCTAGCCTGCTGACTGCTAATGAAACGGCAGGACTGAGTGAGATTCTGCCTCTAGCTGAGGTGACATTAAGCTACCAAAAACATTAATAAAATCATTTGTGGAAGCCTGAATTTATACTTGCTCAAGTTAATCATCTCCTTAGTTGTTAGATAGTTGTCCACCATATGACAGTATGGTCAAATTTACCAGATGTGAACCATAAATTGCTACTACCGTGTGAAATGCTGTTGTGGTAGGGAAAAAAGAACTAAAATAGCAGCCTGAGCAAGACAAGGAGAGTGGTGTGCTATATAAAAAGAGGGTTCTATGTTATTTAGAACAGTGATACCCAAACTGTGGTCTGTGACCACTAGCAGTTCCCAGGACACACGCTTGTGGTCCAAGAAGAGCTGGCTGATTAGATGGAGTTAGCTCTCTGACTGGTTTCCACCTGCTCAGCTGAATTAATGGTAGCTAAGAATATTTTTCCAATAACACTTCTTGTATGTGTTTGCAGCCAATGGTCTTTGAGATGTTACACTGCTGTAGAGGTAGGGGAATGGGTCTATGGTCTGTATTGCTGCAAGCAGTAGAGAAGGAGGCATTGAAGGATGGTCTGAGAACCAAGCTCTGGAAAATAGTTACCTTTAGCTAATAGCTTTTGTCTTTATTATTATGTATAATCCCAGAGGAAAGAATCTGCACAAAGGCACAGGGAGTTGGTATACATTTCATAATTTTAGCTATCTTGTGGCTCTCGTTTATTTTAAGTAGTATGAAAGTTTTTAATTATTGCTTACCTCTCTAAATTGGAGAGGCATGGATTTGAAGGATGGGCTGTTCAATGGATTAGGAACTGGTTGGCTGGATGCAACCAAAGGGTTGTGATCAATGGTTCTGTGTCAGGGTGGAGGTTGGTCACAAGCGGTGTCCCTCAGGGGTCGGTCTTGGGACCAGTGCTCTTCAACATCTTCATCAGTGATAGACAATGGCATCGAGTGCACCCTCAGCAAGTTTGCAGATGACACCAAGCTGAGAGGTGCAGTTGATGCATTGGAAGGAAGGGAGGCCATCCAGATGGACCTGGACAGGCTGGAGAAGTGGGCCCATGAAAATGTAATGAGTTCAGTAAGACCAAGTGCAGGGTGCTGCACTTGGGTTGGGGCGATCCCAGGTATTTATACAAACTGGGTGAAGATCTCCTTGAGAGCAGCTCTGTGGAGAAGGATTTTGGGGTCCTGATGGACGAGAAGCTGGACACGAGCCAGCAATGTGCACTTGCAGCCCCGAAGGCCAGCTGTGTTTTGGGCTGCATTAAAAAAGGGGTGGCCAGCAGGGATGGGGAGGTGATTGTCCCCCTCTGCTCAGCTCTTGTGAGGCCCCATTTGCAGTGCTGCGTCCAGGCCTGGGACCCCAAGAACAGGAAGGACGTGGAGCACTTAGAGCTGGTCCAGAGGAGGACCACTAAGATGATCAGAGGTCTGGAGCACCAGTCCTATGAGGAAAGGTTGAGGGAACTGAGCTTGTTTAGCTTGGAGAAGAGAAGACTCTGAGGAGATCTCATGATGGCCTTTCCAGTACTTGAAGGGAGCATATAAACAGGAGAGGGAATGGCTGTTTATGAGGTTGGACAGTGATAGGACAAGGGGGAATGGTTTTAACCTGAGACAGGGGAGGTTTAGGTTGGGTATTAGGAGGAAGCTTTTCACACAGAGGGTAGTGATGCACTGGAACAGGTTGCCCAAGGAGGTTGTGGATGCCCCATCCCTGGAGGCATTCAAGGCCAGGCTGGATGTGGCTTTGGGGAGCATGGCCTAGTAGTTGGCAACCCTGCTCGTGGCAGGGGGTTGAAACTAGATGATCATTGTGCATTCCTTTCACCCCAGGCCATTCTATGATTCTTTTATATTCTTTAAGGTGAATGAGAGCTACCAGCTTTCTATTCTGTCAGTATTAAAACACCTCAGAATTAGCATCTGTGGTGCTTTAGGAGGTCTTTGATCTTCAGGTCTTCATGCTAGGAACCCATTGGAATGTTTTAAATCAAAATGTGTGAAAAGCAGGCAGCCCTAGAGATGCTGCAGTACTCCACTTACTGTAATACTTCTTTCCTACGTGCCACATTCAGTTAATTATTCATACAGGAGCCGTTATCAATGCCTATAATTATGCAAATGAATCCTTTGAGTGAAATGATGGCATTTGGCATTGTTTTAATCAGTTCTCCTTAATTTTAAGCATGTGTTGAAAAATCTTATTCAAATCAGAATCAAAACTAAAAAAAACATAAAACTTTCCCATATGTGCAGTGTTTCTAAATTGTTTTATTATTTTCTTTCCTGGCCAACCAAAATGTTATCAATTTTAACTGCTCATAACATCATGCTTTATCAGCCATTTATTTATTCATAATGATTACTTAAACATCGTTAAGATGATTCTTGTACCACCTAAAGCACAGCTCTGTATTCCTTTGCCTTTGGTGGAGTAGTGACCAGTTTTTGCTGGTGTTACTCAGAAGAGGGCTTTGTCTCTACTTTTGTTATAGCAATATGATGAACAGGTTCTCTGTTTTGTTCAAGGCTTTTCACTGCATCTGTCAGCATCGTGTCTGTATGAATATTATTTTTAAAAATCCATGAAGAGCTTTATAATCCATTCTGCCGCTTTATCCAACCAATTCCCCTGTTAAAGCTTTGTTCATCCATATCTACACATAAGGTTAATATAATTCTAATTCAAGTAACAATTTTGGAAACCTGATACATTCTTCTGGATCCTTATCTACAAAACAGGACATTTAAAAAAAAAAAAAAAAAAAAGCCCAACATCTCTTGGAGAGTGTAATGTCTTCAGTGCATTCCAGGAAACTTTGGATGTAGGTTTTGAGATTGTTTATGGGTCATTTTCTGCCTTTCACTCCATGACTTAGGTATGTTCTCCAGCTGATACCATCTCTTCTAATTAGACACAGCTGGCTGTTTAGTGAAGGGGAAAAAAAGCGTTTAAGAATTTGAACCCTATGAAAAGGTAACATATCTTCTGGTGTCTTGACTGTAGAAGGTGTGTCATAGTTCACTGAAATGAGAGTGATGTGATGTTTTGCCATTCTATTGTAGGGGAAGTTAAAAAGTGAAATAATTCAATAAACAAAATATTGAAATGGTTCTGATTATTTTCCCAAGAGAGAATGCTTAAGAATCCTTTAATACAAATCAGACTGAAAAATGCATTTACATTTGCTAAATGACTGAAAATGGACAATCCCCATAGCAGAAAATAATTCCTGCTCTCTGAAGGTTTGTGAGGCCTGGGTTTGTTTCAGTAGTCGAACCAAAATTTTATTCACTATGTAGGTTACTTCTGAGGGGGAGAAAAAAAAAAAAAGATCAATTTTTTTAATTTATTAATTACAATTTCTACTTTGGGGTGTAGGCCTTAAATTTAATTTTGATACTGCAAAGCTTGCCAGAAATGGTGCAGATCCTAATGCAGTCAATCCAGTGCTTCGCAGTAATTTGGTTTTTATTTCACTGCCATCTGCAGTCATAAGGCTGAGGAACTATCAGCAATGCACAGCAGCATTCCAGATTCAGAAAATATTCAGCTTTGAAACTTCAGCTTCTGTTTGCGGTGGTTTTAGGGGTTTCCTTTTCTTTAAGGAGAAACTTAGGTGTTTCAGGGAAACATACAAGAGGGTAAGGCAGGAAATGCAGGTGGTCTCACTCTTAGGTAGTCAGCATCATTAATGAATTACTCATAGCTGTAGCGCACTGTGTTACATCTCTTACCAAGATGTGGGCAAGGGCTGTTTGCTTTGAGAAGTGAGCAAGGACTATGTGGTAGCAGAGTTGCGAAACCAGGATGCATGAGGGGCTCACATTTCTTGTTGGATGAAGGAGTTTTTACCTCCCTTTGATGCAGCATGGGACTATTCTTTTGCTTTAGGCAGGACATACTCTTCTTGTTCTGAAGATTAAATGCTGTGTTTTGTGTAATAATACAGCAATTAAAATCTTATTTACTACAGCTCTCAAATTAGTATCAAGGTCAGGTGGTTGCCTAGTTGCTAAATTAACCACTGTTGGGTTAAACCATACAATAGGCTCTACTGAAGTTCTCTAGGATTGCTGCTGTAGTGCTTCTGTTTTTGTTTTGTTTATTTATTGAGTTTTGGTGGTTTGGTTGTTTTTTTTTTTTTTTTTTTTGAGAATAAAACTTTTCAGACTTATTACTTCTGACTCTCCATTGACTACTGTTTACATAATTGAGAGAAACTTAATCCTGCAGTTAATCGTGAAGAGACTACTTTTCATATTCCTGAATGCACATCAATAGATGTTAAACGTGATCATAGAATCATAGAATCACTCAGGTTGGAAGGGATGTCAAAGATCATCAAGTCCAACCGCAGCCTAACCATAGTACCCTAACTCTAACAACCCTCTGCTAAATCATATCTCCGAGCACCACATCCAAACGGCTCTTAAACACGTCCAGGGACGGTGACTCAACCACCTCCCTGGGGAGCCTATTCCAATGTTTAACCACCCTTTCTGTAAAGAAGTGTTTCCTAACGTCCAACCTAAACCTACCTTGGCGCAACTTGAGGCCATTTCCCCTCATCACCTGTCACCAGTGAGAAGAGACCAGCCCCGCTCTCACTGTAAGCACCTTTCATATTTAAATCTGTTCATGTGCAGAGCATGGTTCAAATTCAGTTGCTATCTTTCAATTGAAATGATGTTATAAAGCCACAGGTAGTTTCATCTATAATGACCAGTCAGCTTTGTAACAGTAATGCTTTAGTATCTATTCAAGTTATAATGCAAAACTCCGGAAAAAAAATAAAGTCGTCACAGAATCTCTGGCGTGTTGCTATACCTGCTCTGCTCTGTAGTTCAGCCAGGTGACTGTGAATGAAACCTACAGCATTTTCAGCACAAGGGTTAGAAAGGAAACTGCTGTCATGATTGTAGGGAATAAATCTGTCAGTTTTAAAGCAATTTAGCAGTGCGAAAGGTATAAATCATAATTTAAAGTGGTTAATTTGACAGAAATGTGTTTCTTCCCCAAAGGTAGACAGTTTGCACTCTGCCTTACTTTCATGTTGTTACTTAAAACGTCAGCAAGTGATAAAAAAAAATCTGCTGTGTTTCAAGAAAGTACAAAGTGAAATTACACTTTGTCTCTTTAGCTTTGCTACTGCTTTTAATACAACCAGGTTTTTACATGTTTTTTTTACATGTTTTCTTCCCCCCAGTTTTTATTGCCCGTCATGACACCCTATGGAATAGGACAAGCCCGCCTGGAATTGAATCTGGCAAAAGTGATAAAGGATAATAAAAAAAGACTTTATGTTAACAGTAAAAGGAAGACTAGGGAGAATGTGGGTCCTCTACTAAGTAAGGGGGGTGTTCTGGTAACGGGGGATGCTGAGAAGGTGGAGATACTGAATGCCTTCTTTGTTTCTGTCTTCAGTGGAAAAGCTCTCCCTAAGGAATCCCAGACCCTGGAGGTTAGTGAGAGCATCTGGGGAATGGAAGACTTACCTTTAGTCAAGGAAGAGGTGGTCCGTGAGCGCCTAGGCAACACCACTGTTCATTAATCCATGGGACCCGATGGGGTGCATCCACAGGTGCTGAGGAAGCTGGCGGAGGTGATTGCTGAACCGCTCTCTATCATCTGTGAGAGGTCTGGGAGAATGGGGGAGGTGCCTGAAGACTGGAGGATAGCCAACGTCACTCCAGCCTTCAAAAAGGGCAAGGAGGAAGATCCAGGTAATTACAGGCCAGTCAGTGTCACCTCTGTCCCTGGAAAGGTGATGGAACAGTTGGTGCTGGATGCCATCTCCAGACAATTGGAAGAAAAGGGATTATCAGGAGTAGTCAGTATGGGCTCACCAAGGGGAGGTCATGCTCGACCAACCTGGTAGCCTTCTGTGATGTTGTCACTGGCTGGGAGGATGGGGGGAGAGCAGTGGATGTAGTCTACCTTGATTTCAGCAAGGCATTTGATACTGTCTCCCATGACATCCTTATAACAAAGCTGAGGAAGTGTGGGATAGATGAGTGGACAGTGAGGTGGGTTGAGAACTGGCTGACTGGCAGAGCACAGAGGGTCATCGTTGGCGGTGCAGAGTCCGGTTGGAGACCTGTAACTAGCAGTGTTCCCCAGTGGTTGGTGCTAGGTCCGGTCTTGTTCAACATCTTCATCAATGACCTTGATGAGGGGAGAGTGGCCACCCTCAGCAAGTTTGCTGATGATACGAAGTTGGGAGGATTGGCTGACATGCCTGAAGGCTGTGCTGCCATTCAGCGAGACCTGGACAGGCTGGAGAGCTGGGCAGTAAGAAACCAGATGAGGTTTAACAAAGACAAGTGTAGAGTCTTGCACCTAGGGAGGAATAATTGCATGCACCAGTACAGGCTGGGGGATGGCCTGCTGGAGAGGAGCTCTGCAGAGAGGGACCTGGGTGTCCTGGTGGACAACAGGTTGGCCATGAGCCAGCAGTGTGCCTTCATGGCCAACAAGACCAATGGCATTCTGGGGTGCATTAAAAAGAGTGTGGCCAGCAGGTCGAGGGAGGTGATCCTCCCCCTCTTCTCTGCCCTGGTAGGGCCTCATCTGGAGTACTGTGTCCAGTTCTGGGCTCCCCAGTACAAAAAAGACAGGGATCTCTTGGAAAGAGTCCAGCGGAGGGCCACAAAGATGGTGAAGGGCCTGGAGCATCTCCCCTATGAAGAAAGGCTAAGTGAACTGGGTCTGTTTAGCCTTGAGAAAAAAGAAGACTGAGGGGACCTGATCCAGGTCTATAAATATCTAAGGTGTGGGGGGCAAAGTGGTGAGGCCAGACTCTTTTCAGCAGTGTGTGGAGACAGGACAAGGGGAAACGGCCAGAAACTGGAGCACAGGAAGTTCCACACAAATGTGCGCAAGAACTTCTTTACGGTGAGGGTGACGGAGCACTGGAACAGGCTGCCCAGGGGGGTTGTGGAGTCTCCTTCTCTGGAGATATTCAAGACCCGCCTGGGCGCCTACCTGTGCGACCTGGTGTAGGGAACCTGCTTTGGCAGGGGGGTTGGACTCGATGATCTCTGGAGGTCCCTTCCAACCCCTACGACTCTGTGATTCTGTGACATCCTTTTTTTTGTCCAGTTTGGGTCAGCTGTCCTGGTGCAGTCCGCTCCCAGTTCCTTGTGCCCCTCATCACCTCACTGTGAGAATCTGGAATTGGATTTGTGCAGCACTGCTCAGTGACAGCTAAACCACCGGTGTGCTATCATCACCGTTTTCATAAAAAATGCATCATACAAGCCTCTTCAAAGGAAATTCAACTTTATCCCAGCCAGAGCCATGACAGAATCTAAGATATAATTTTGAAAACTTCTTAAGATCTGTCATTTTTGAAGAATACAAATTAAAGATGGAACAATGTTATGTTTGCCGAAGTGGGTTGTTTACTCCTTAAAATAAGAAGGATGCTGGTCAGTGTTATTCTATCATCTGGACCTGCTTATTTCAGGTGGTTATTCTAGATACTAAATATAACATTTCCGTGGATAAGCAAGGATACAAACCTACACTGTCTTGTATGGCTCTATTGGTGTATTATCAGCTGAGACAAATATATCCAGCAGTAAGCCCTAAGTTATACTAAATGTCATCCAAATGCCATGATGGTAGCAAGTGCCACTGTGGTAGGAAATGTGGTCTTGTTATTTTAGTATTACTTGGAAAACTTACCCTTATTTGAACATTTCAGTTCATTTCAGCCTTTGTCTATATCAGTTCAAAATACAATTTGGGGGTGGATTTTCTAGAGAAATTAGGGCTGATCTAACAAACCAAAAATTTTATCGTGGTTTCAGCAAAGTGTTGAGTGCTTCAGCACATGTCATCCATTGATCTGTTCAGTTACACATTGCTGTATGTGGCTGTAAGGTACAAATCCCATATTGTTATTTCTGTTACTATATAGCTGCATATCCAGTTACCTTCTTAGCTGCTCGCTTGTTCTGCTTCCTCCCTCTTAGTTCCATGCTGTATTCCTTGCCATTTTCTCCCACTTCTAAAATAATTCTTTTTACTCCCTGTCTGTGGAATAACACAGGTTGTCTTCTTTGGCCAGCTGTCTGCCTTTGCTCCAAGCTTCGGCTCTCTTTTATTTGCTCTCAGCCTCTAATTTCTCTACTTCTATCTGTTTAAACTTCCCAAACTTCTGAAGTGCTGTTTTCAGTAGGTGTGACTGTTAGACTTACCTACTATGGCGCAATGTTTTATTTATCATGCACCTATTGAATCCATTCCTATTAAATGGCATCCAATATTTTGTGTTTGTTTCAATGCTCGTACAATTGCCGCTATCCTTTCTTTGTTTCTTGTTGTCGTGCTAGGTGTAGCCAGTCTTGAAGTTGTGCAGCATGTCATTCTTTCAGTTTTCTTCCACTGTCAACCTGTGCCAACACAAGTTGATGAAGTGTGCTTTTTACTGAAGCTGTTTTTTGTTGTTTCATTCAGTAAGAAAGTCCCCTGCTTTAGTTTCATGACTGCATTTTCACCATGTGAAATTGGAAGATGTTAGGTCTGGCCAAACTCAGAAGGATTTTGATACTAATGTGCTTTGCAGTGCAGGACTACCTTGGGGAGCAACGCCCTTTGTCTGTGTTTTTCCTGGATGGACTCATACATCACATGCCTCAGGCTGGTGGTGCAAGATAATTCAAATACCAGTAAAAAACATTTATCCTTGTAAAACTGGGTGATATTTCAGACCATGTGTGAGGTGAGTATTGCTAAGGGAAACACTCAAGGTAAACATCTGGAAGAGTACCACCTACCAGCCAAAGCAAGGCAAACAGACTTCTGGGGGCATGAAAGTGGGATTTGTTGGACCTGGACTGATTTTTTGCAACCTAGCTCAGCAAGTCAGACAGATAATGGAAATTATAAGCTTTTCATTATGTTGTTTGGACACATGCTTCTGGTGTGATAAACCCATCCTAATGCTCATGCTCAGTATGGAGTCCTTTCATGTTTCAGTGCATGCCTTGTGGCCTGACAATTGAGAGTATCCAGAAAACAAGATGAACATGAGCAATCAGCTTCCCATTTGCTCAGACCTTTTTGCTTTTGCTCCTTGAAGTTACTGTGTGATGGAAATGTAGATCTGCTCCTATACATTGGCGGTTCTCTAGCCTCTCTTCTCTCTCAACTTCTCCTTGTTTTATTTTGCTTTTTGTTATTTTTGTTATAAAAACATTGAAAAATCTTATAAAATGCACTTTCTGCAGTTATTCGGCATGACAGTAATTGCAATCATTCAGATACAGAAAAGCCCATTTATAATGGATATTAGATTTGGCTAATGTATGTAAAAATGATATTGGAAGTAAACATTGGCATAGAACTTCACAATAAAACTGCTTAAAGTTGCTTGCTTTGCCTAAATTAAGAGCAACCAACACAACTTTGTCTCAACGCTTGTGCTGTTATCTCATTATACTCAGTAACAGCTGCTCTCACCAGAGGGAAGCAAGACTGGGAATGCAAAATAAGAAGATGTATCTCAGAAATGTCTTCATTTAGGAATTTCAATGCACTCCTGTATGTTTTGAATCAAAAATTATTTTTTAGTATGTGTTATGTTAGTCCATTCTGTCAGACTACACCAGTACTAATGTAATTATACTACAGCTTCCTTTTGACAACAGATTAGATGTTAAAGAAGTGTCCCAGCAATAGGTATAGATAGCAAAGGAAATCATTAGTTTAATTTACAAACTAAGGTCTCGTTGTTTTTCTAATAAAGAAAATACTGCCAGTGACCACTACAGTGTCTTGAGTAAATGGTAATTTATTTGTAGAGGATACCTTTACTAAAAGTAATTACTCCAATAAACACTAATGAGCGGTATGTTTATCTTAAAAGTTGCATGAACAGTTCCTGAGGGTACGAGGGCCAGATGAAGGTCTAAGGGTTAATCTAAAACACAATGCTTTAAAACCTAGTTCCTGGTGTCAGTAGGAGTTCTTCAGTATTTATTGAACATTCTTTCATGGTTTCCATCCCATTTCATTGGCATTTTATCACTCACTGATACAAATTATCCAAGGTTCAGTAATCAAATGAAAGATTGAGTGAAGCATTCAGGCTTCAAGCAATATATCTTTAGGGGATGTATTTTCTAAAAGATTTTCCCGTCTCAGACCCACAAACCGGAAAGCTCCATTTTTAAGCTTACAGTTCTCTTTAAACATTTTCAGATGGCATCATCCAGTGGTAACAAATTACTGTGGTTTGCTGTAAGAACTAAAACAATCACATGGATTATTTGATTTACGGAATTAGACTTCTGACTATGCAGCCCCGTTTAAGCAAGTAATCCTCCTAGATAATTTAGTCATGGGGCAGCTTTCTGTCCATCGCCATGTGAATGTAAAGATTAAACCTTCCACTCTCTGCTCCATCCAAACCCCAGTTAGACAGTCCCAGTTGCTGCTTCTCCCCCCAGTGTTTGTATAGGTTGTGTTGGAAAAGGGAGGTGGTGCTTTAAGTCTAAAATTCTTGGTCCAGTGTGTTGTGTTCACTTATGGTCTCTGAGGATGAAATGCACCTAAGGGGACGCGGTGCTAACTGCTTGGTCACAGTGATGCCTTGTGCCTTTACTTTTCTAAGCTTTGGTATCATCATCGACCTGTCAATATCTTTTCCAGGTTTGTTTCCTTTCCTCTGGATACTTTCTCATGATGTTACTGCATGTTTGTTTGTTGAAACTTTTCTCTTTTCTCCTCACTGTTATCACTAAGTAGTATGGGGATGTCATGCACCTGAAAGGAGCCGTGTAGAAGAGGAAGAGGTGAACCCCTTTCCAGCTCTGAGCTCAGTTTCCAGTTACGTACTTTTCCTCTAAAAGGTTCTGAAAATTCTAGACTACATTCTAAGTCCATTAGAGTTTGACCTTAGATATCCTGGAACTGCCTTCTAGAGTAAATGACTGGTGAAGGAGCAGATACAGGACTGGGGGTGCTTTTTTCTTTGCTTTCCCTCATGGCACCTCTTCACACAGATGCTGATGCCAGATTCAGTGGCCCTGTCCCCTGTATTGACATTGTCAGTGTTACAAGGTCACATACAGTATTTTCCCCCTGTAACCTCACTGTTCCTCTTTGCTGTTACAGCCCCCTGATGTAGACCACAACTGTGAAAAGCCAGCTACCAAATGCGGAAGCATATGTGGGCTACATTATCAGTGCTTATGAGAATCCTCCTAGGTTAATCTTCCTCTTAGGCAGTAAGCAGCCCCTTGGTTTTATTCAAGACAGGTATCGTCACAATCTTACAGTACCTTATGGGTCTCACTGGCAATAGCATTGTGACCTGTGGGTTCCACGGTCACTGGCATCATGCCATTTTCTTTGCAGTACATCCCCATAGGTAAAGAAAAAGTAAAACCCTTGTTGTTCAGCCTTCAAGGGATTGTTGGTCTCCTGGTCGTAGAAACGTTTGTGTCTGGGATTTCTCACTCATGCCTTCAATGCAGGGCAGATGGAGGTGTTTTCAGGCTTGCAGTAGAATATTATAGAGAAAATCATTGTGCTGTTCAGAAGCTGATGTAAAAGGTGCTGCTTTGTCTTCTGTTTTCCCATGCAGTTATCATCCTTTCTATGATTAATTTATTTCATACAAGCAAAGTGAAGAAAGTGGAAAACTTTTTCTTTCTTTTTGGGATTTGAGGCAAGACAGCAACAGGAGTGTTCGATGGAACGCTCTCTGGATCAAGCTGTTTTTCAGATGCGTAATAACCAAGCAAAATGGGTTGGATTGGTTATTTCATTTGTTATTTCAATTATGATTTCCGATTAGCTTGTTCTGTTTCTTCATAAAGCAGGATTATTATTTTTTTTAATTAAGCTATGTGGAGCAGCCCATGCTTATACTAGATCTGCGTTGTGGTTAGTCTTTTGTCTTGCCCCAGAAAATGCTACATATATTTGTGTAAGGGACAAAAAACTTGGGGAGTTTGTGGGTGGTTTTTTTTGTTGTTGTTTTTTTGTTTTGCTTTTTCTTCTTCATAGTTGTTAGGATGCTTATCCTCTTCCCTTTCTTAGAAAAGCAGGGTAAAAGTATATTTTGCCTCATTGTTCCTGAGCAATTCCCAGACCTCACATACGAGTGGATCCTGGGACAGACTTAGAGTCACTCTCTGTCAGATGAGTGCCTGCATACCCAGCCGCAATACTGTCATCCTCTGTGAGCAGCTGGGCGTTTGGATGTACAAACACTCCATTGTGAAATTAGGGAGGGGCACATGCATGCCCAAAGTGTGTTCACTTTAATAGTAGCACTGGAAAATCTTGCCTCCGGTATCTTTTCGAATCATTGTAGGAAAAGAGAATCTGTGATTTCTGAATAATTATTAATTTAAGGAATCTACGGTATATACAGGTGGGGTTTTTTCGCCTAAGAATTCCCATGCATGCACAGCAGAAAAAAACAAAACAAATTATGTTATTTCACTAAAAGCCAAAGTCCTCTTCCCCAGCAAGATTAACTTGTCGACTAATCTCAGAGCAAACACTTTATTTTAATCTGTCATTGTTTTCTGACGCTGGGTTTAGCGGAGGTCAGAAAAAGAGATTCATTAAAGTGATTGTGCATTTGTTTTCCCAAAAGCACATCAGAAGATTGGTGTTTTGCCAAAGCAAATAAAGAAGTACAGTATTTCTTTTAATACACTTCACCTAAGTAAAGTCTTGCAATCACACGCCTTGGCCCCAGTGGGGTGTTTGCAGTGTAAGGTACAAGTCATATAATTTCTATTATCTGAAAAGAGCTTAAATGAACTTTATTTCAGCCATGCCATTTGTTCCACACCTGAGGTGAAGTAATTCGCTCTCTGGTCCCTCCTCTGATGTACAGCCATCAGAGAGCTGACTGCCAGTGTGTTTGTGCAAGTCTGTTTGCTTATATAAAGAACCAATTTAAGCTCCTCCACCCAAGAAATTCATGTTGATTTTGGATAATCCCCGGACGATATTATTCCATAAAATAAATAAATAAATCTTTCAGATGTATGACACAGCCCAGCTCCACATATTTTGGACTGTTATAAGCACATCATTTGTACTGAGGAAACACAAATTACCATGAGACATGGGCAGTTTTATATTTGTCCAGAAGTAAAATAAAATACGTATTTTAGTGTAGAGTTATGTGACACTGGAGTTCATGTGACAAGAGTGCTGGTTCTATTGGGATGACAGGAACTTGGTGTGTACATCTCCAGACCCTGTGCTGCATGCTCATCCAGGGTGGATTTTCTGGAAGCAAAACCAAAGCAATTTAGTTTGGCAACAAAACAATGCTGCAGGAGAGAAGGAAAAGTTGTATTAAACTTCTAGAACAATTCTATTGAGTCAGCACTGGCTGTTAGGCCTCACTTTCAGTATGTTCGAGTCCTAAACTCCAGCCTGGGCAATCAGCAGGAGGAAAAAGCTCTTATTCTCTCTTTTTATCCTACATGCACAGCCCTTACCCCTCCTTGATCTTCTTTCTTTGGCGACCAAACTGGTTCTCAATAGGCACATCACTAATGAAATCAATAATAATTTTGAGTAGGTTACCCTGAATTCTACACTGCTATTTTAGTGGGTAAGTAAATATTGGATTAGATATCTAATGTCTTAAGAAACTAATTAATTAACTCTGTTAGACAAATAACCTGGCTTGGAAAGCACTGAGGGCTTCGCAAGGCTGTATTTGCTGTATTGTTCATTGACAACATTGCAGTAACTCAGCATTTTGCTTGTAGCAGATATTGAGTTTTCGCTGAGAAAAGCAGCCATTGACCTGGATATATATAATTATTTCTCACATGTGTTGACAATGGTACCATGAAATTGCTTCAAAATCATAAGGTTGTATGAAGAATACAGATAGAATGTATGTTCTTTCCTGCTTGGTCTCTGTAGTCTTATGAACCTGGAGAGGTTGTCTAGAAGATTTCTACTCCCACTTTACTCCTTTTCCCTTCCTCTAACCTAGAAGCAGCAGAAATTCTTGTTAAATCCCCCTTTTTTTTTTTTTTTTCAAGAACAAAAGCTATGAATGGAATGTCCAACGTTAAAAGACTTGCTGATAAATCACTGAAGGTGGCAGCGCCTGAGAAATAAAGTATGGGAATGGTAAATAATGTTTACAGAGGAAAATTGACCTCTTCAACCCAACACGTGATAATACAGTTATGCTCAATGTAATATACTCTGTCACTTGTTCCTGTATTCAGTGGGTCACTGTATGTCTAGTATTCTGTTTTCTGCGTTTTACGTATACCCTTAATTAGCCTCGCAGTGTAGACAGCCCACTCCTGCATGAGGTTAAGCTACTGTATAAATAAATAAAAAGTAGCTCTCACTAAAAATAGAAACTAAGATTAAAAACAATGTGTTGGCCGTGGGGTTTTGGGAAACAGAACAAGCTTCTTGTTTCATGTTACTTCTAGAAAGCCTAATAGGTGATATATTATTTCTAATCCAATTTTACATTCCTTAAGCGTGTTTTAGTCTTTTTCATTCAGAGTAAACTACTATAAATTACGTTGGGTTGTGATCATAAGTAGTTTTAGTAGAAATACTAGTTTAACTGAAGAAAAATGTGCTTGTTGTTGCCTCTGTGGTAGTATTTTAAGCTCAGGAAAAAGGCATCGGTGCACATTAAAAAAACAATTATTTTGCTTCAAAACATTATGTTTTATACAGATCATCGAAGAAGCAATTTAGCGCCAACTCATGCTACCAATTACCACTGTTGTGGCCAAGATTCCCATAACTCGTTTGCATTAGTAATTTTTGGCATTTGAGGTTACAGATTTATTACACAGAGATTAAAGAACGTGTAAATCATCGTAATTTGATGATGGATAGTTAGAAAGGTGCGTATGATCACTTCCTCCTCGCAGGTGCAAAACCAGCTACATCTGAAGTGGGCCTACTCTGTGAGCTAGCTTTCTCTTACAGTAGGTTTTGAGTGCCTTTCAGATTCTTTAATTGTGCTTTTGTTGAGCTTCTGTTGGGAAGCTGTATGCTTCGTGTAGGGCCGTAGCTGGGTAAGGAGCCAGTCTCCATCCTGTCTGAATCTTGCTGCCGTGAGACTGGGCTGGTTGCAGCATGAAACTGCACTGCAAGTCAGTGTGTGAAGTGCGTAACAGATTAGGGGGTTACGCAGGAGTGCAGCACTGAGCTCTGAGATAACAGCGTGGGTTTAAGGGATCGAGTGATATTAGTACCTAGTAGTACTAGTACCAGGACATCTCTTGTGGACAGATTGTAGGAATACGTTCCTTCATGCTTTCTGCCCCTTGTTTTTCATTCTTGTTTCTTCTTGCATTCTTTTCCATGTAACAGCCCAGCTTAAACTGGGGTGGTATATCCAAGTTTAGCAGGTGGAGTATTTTTCTAGCAGATTAAAGTTCTGTGATTCCCCTTAGACTTGGAACTTCAGAGCCATGTCACCCACATCATGGGCCAGTGCTAACAGTGTCCTAATTGCTGTAAATTGTTACAGTCAATGGATTACCCCGGTCTTGTTGGCTGGCCAGGAAGCAAGTGGTGAAGTTCTCACTGTTAGTGACTGCCCAAGCTCCTTTGGGAGGTCCCTGACAGAACAGGAATGAAATCATACAATAACCTGGAAACTGGAAGCTCTCACCTGATGCTCTTTGTATCTGGATCAGCGATGATAAAAACCTAGCTAGATCTATTTAATTTCTGTAAGTGCTGGTGCTCCATGTTGGCGCAGATGCATTCCATATTTTTCCTCGCTCTGTGGGATTTTCTTTTCTGTGCATTTATTAAGACAAGGAATTTTAGGTATCTGACTGTCCTCAGCACACGATAACATTGTGATCATTTGTCTTGAGTGAAGGATCTCTTGTTCCTGGGCAGTATTGCTGTGTTAGCTCCTGAACTTGCAAAATAAAGTTGGGTTAATTTAAGCTGAACCATTATTGTGAGTTTGGCGTTGTACCAAACAAATACCATACTAGATGATGGACCATCAAGCTCCATGGGTTGCTGTATCCTTCTCTAGTTGGCTAGTTGTATATGCCTGCACATTTAACAATGGTCTGCCGTTTACCAGCTCTGTTAATTTATTTTCAAGTTAAAAGTTGTATTTATTTCAGAATTTTCAAAAAAAAAAAAAAAAAAAAGTAGAGAAAACTGAGATGCTTGAAACTTTTATTAAAACAAAGGACTTCTTTTCTTCTCTTTTGTTTCAGACACAGATATTAAGGAGCTGGAGGATGTGTTTGGACTTAATGGACAAGTAGAACATAAGCTGAACTTCCTTAAAAAGAACGTATCAAAAGATATAAAGCTGGTACTGATTGCTCATTCTATTGGTTGCTACATCACACTGGAGATGATGAAGCGAGCGTCAGAACTTCAGGTACATCAACCTTGAAGTGTGGGACTTGCATTATTAGCAGAGCAGTGCACATGGTTAGCCTGTGAGTATTGCCAGGACTTTACTGTGGAAGCTGTATTCTTCTATAGGCGAGCTTTCAATCCTAGTTCTCATTAAAATGAAATAAAAACATTAATGACTAAGCCAAATAAAATATAATTAAATAGTTTACTGTAAAATAAAGGTCTTGTTCTAAATCTGGACCTCAAAATGCCCACGTAATACAAATGATTGTTAATGGTGATAAATATATTTAAGGCTTTCTTGTTGTATTATCTTTAAATAATTTGTAAACAGGTGCTATATGTATGGTAATTAAATTATGTTACTACACCAAAAATTGAAACTGGTTATGATTTTAATAAGAGCTTCTCAAGGATCAAAGATCTCAAGGCAAGCAGATTGCTAACTCTAGGTGGGAAGTGATATGGAAAATAACAATAAAATAAACTGTGATGAGAACTGCTCTAGAAGTCATTGTTTTAAAATTTTAATACATTTGCAAATATCAGTGCTTCTGCAGCACAGTCCTGGTTTGTGTTATAAGAATTAGTGGTGCAACTGCAGATTCTTGCCTTTATTCATCTGAACAGTTTTCTTTCTCGCTGTGAAGCCGCAGGATATGTGAGGAAGGACACTGTCTTTGCAGCTCGGGAGACAGTGAACTGTTAGAGCTCAGTAATAACTCACTCTGCTAGTGGATGATCAATGAAGAATGCTGAATTTATTTGCTCTTGAATATTCACTCTTGCTAAATCATTGCCTCTTCCTTTACATTATAAGCACTTCAGTGGAAGGGAGTGCAGTGTTAGTGTGAAGTCTGCGTTTAACATATGCATGAGTAGGTTCTTGCAGATCTTCATTATCATTTCCACTGCATGTCTAACTTTTATTTTTCCCTTTAAAGAAAATGGCAACTAAAAAAGTGAAACATGAATTTAACCTTATATGTTAACCTTCTGTATTTCCCCAAGCTTATTTCGCTTTGTGATTATAAACAAGGAGGGTTTGGGGTGTTTTTTTTTGAGATAACTTTTATTCCTGTTTTATCTTTTCAGGAGGGAGTGTTCTAGAAAATATCATATGTAGTAATTTGTCCAAAAATACCAACTTTTCTTTGGTCAACATCTGTACGGTCCTTATTACACAAATGGTTTTACCTGGTTTCAGTTGAGCTATGAATTGCTGAGTAATTTTTTTACACTTGACCCACTGGATGTTGGCAGCATGTTACTTATCAATGTTTTGCAATGTAGGTATCTCTGGGACACATTTAGACTTCATAGTGCACTGTGTGCATGAAATTGTACGATAAACCACATTTAAGATGCATTTAACAATAGCAAATATTTGTATAAGCCAGAGTGTTGTGCAACCTTTGTCCCTTTGCCAAAAATAAGTTAACTGTTAGGTTTTATAACATATGAAGTGTGATAATAAGAAACTTGTGTTTCCATCTCTCCCTTTGTTTTTACTGGAATATTTGATTCCCACAAGATTTTGAGCACATATGTGTATTTTAGTAGCTAGATCATTTGATTTTATTTTTGTGTAGTTCTAATGTGATATTCTTTTATTATATGAGCTTTGGTTTTGGTCTTAAATTCTCTGCTTTTAAAAGGCCTTTATTGCTTACAGTTTATTATTTTGAGCTAGAGGTTAATGCATTGAACTTACTGCTCAAATGATTCAGTAAACATCTGTATTTGGAATGGTCACTCAGCAGGCTTCATTTTTGTTGCCCCATTTAAATCCCTTTCATAATCTATCCAAAAGTAGACTGGATTTTCTGTGCAGCGATGAGGGAACCTGATGAGCATGGAAGGCATGACCAGGATGAAGCACTTCCTCCACTTCTGTCCTCCGTGGCTCCTAACTTCATGAGCCCTGTGCTCTGCAGATTGAGGGAGCGCTGTGATATTTTTATTTTTTTTCTATGCTTCTGTGAAGCACTGCTATCTTTTAACTAAAAGGAAAAAGAAACAAGAATTGCCAGGGTGTGACCCATCTGATATGGGTCTGAGCTTGGCAGGGGACGTGATCCATTCCCAGTAGTTTGGGTACAAATGTTTTGTTATGAGGTGGGAAGAATTCAGCCATGGCTGTGACTGACCATCCCATGATCCTGAAGGTCTTTTCCAACCTGAGCAATTCTATGATTCTATGATTCTATGCCATCCTTCTTAATCTCAGGATCAGAGAGTGGTTCCTGGTTGCTCTGTTTGCTGGTACGCATCTAACCAAGGACAATTTTCAGTTACTGTGGTGGGAGTCAAATCTTTTAAGTCTCCTCTTTGTGGGAAGTAGAGCATTCGGAGCTTGTCAGACTGCTCTAAATTTTTCTCATGGTGTTCACAATATTAATCATCCTTACACTTTGCGGATGGAAAAATGCAGGAATGTACTCTGCAGCTTGGTCTTAACCTCATAATCTTCTTCATGCTTCATTCGGCTAGCAGCACTGGAGAAAGAAGCTAGCAGATTGTTTTCACAGTTGTTGGAGCTTGAGCCTGACTCACAAATACACTACATCCTCCGGGCATTCTCTTCTGAAATACAAAACCTTACTTGGACAAATGCTTTGTGCTTTGCTGATGGTATTACTATTTCCTAAAGCACTCAGTTTCTTTGTTAATTTAATCAAAAGATTGACACATTTCCTAGCTCATGAAATTCATTCTGTTCCAGAATTTATCTGATGTATGTGATGTTGCTATTGAAATGCTAGCACCTTTTTGGTAGTGAATTAACAGGAATGAATTAAATTATTATGCAATACAAACATTTTCCTTCCTATAAAGCTCACTGAAGAGAGGGTTTAAAATCTCTGGGTTTGTGTAAGCTTAAGCAAATAAAAAGCCACGTCCAGGTGGCTTTTGGAGAACTCCAAGGAGGAGACCTCACAGCTCCTGGGCAGCCTGTGCCAGTGCTCCATCACTCGTACAGCACAGAAGTGCATCCTTATAGTGAGAGCAATAGTGAGAGGTGTTACTCATTCCCATTTAACAAAAGAATTAAATATGCTTAACAAGAGGTACAACTGAAATTGCCTGTATAGCCTAGCTGTTGGTTTTCTATCCTCTTAGCCAGTTTTAAATTCATACAAAAATGCTTCTCTCACCAATTATTGATATTATTAGTGGTCACGGAGATTGAATGACTTCCATGTAGAGCATTTTTGGATATTGCTATTCTGGGTGATACTCTTATGTGCGCGTGTTAGCTTCCTTTCTTTTTCAAAGTGCTTAGATTAAAAAAAAAAAAAAAGGAGCTGTCATCTATACAACATCATTGTTGTTACTTTTTATTTTAGAAAAATTTAGAAATTTATTGTATCACTCTTTTTTCATTTCAAATGTAGCTTTTATACTAGACTATTTCTTCTGTCAGTCCACAATTTCCATTACTGCACTGGTAGCTACAGAGACATTTATTAACTTCTGTGCTCTCCTACACTGCACCTTCAGTTTGACATGCGTGGTTCTAATTTCCTATTTCCATACCTGACCCAAAGGGCTGTGTTCCATCCGTTGTGAGCAACTTGCTTGGAAACATTGATGGCCTACAGGTATGCAACATAATGACAGATGTCACAACTGCACAGGCTTTTTTTTTTCCTTCTGCATAGAAATCTGCATCTTCCTGATTTCTTGCAGCCCTACGTAACACAACTTAGTTGGAGAAGACATCTCTGCACATGACCCCTCTGACAAAGGCATTGAGGAGGAAATTACGTTTCAGAAGCCGTCTCTTTGCCATCTCTTAGTCAGGAAATTTCTTTTTTTTCAGAATGTGTGAGGAGTTATCTGTACCCTTACAAAGCTCCCCCCAGCTTCAGTGAAAGTAGCCATAAGAGAGAGAAACAAGTCTGAATTCTTCTCCTAAGTGATATATTATGATACAAAATTCAGTCCAGTGACACTTTATGATAATAATTTAGTTTAAGTTGTGTTGAGAGCTTGATTTCAGGTTGAAACTAGAAGATCATTGTGGTCCCTTTCAACCTAGGCCATTCTATGACTCTATATGAATTTGGGAAGCACTTTCATGATGACAGGAAAGAAGAAAATCACCATGATTTTAAAAATGGATACTTCTACTTGAAAACAAAATTCTTTTGTGAAGAGTTACTGGGAATCCATGAGGACTGTGAGATTAAAAGCAGCAAATTTATTAATGGTGCAGGAACTGCTAAGCATGTCTGACATTTGAAATAATAAGAGAATCTTTTCATAAATGGATGAGAGAAAAACTGAATGAAGGCAGTGCCATCTCCCATTTTGATAAGATTAGAGCCTGTATGTGTAATCAAAGGCAAATAGTGCCATTGTGACAGAAATTACATTCTGAAAGGACACTGGCAGATTCTGAAGTGCTTAGAAGATATTTTGGAAGTGGAAAGAAAATGAAAGCCTAAAAGCAGCTGAAATAAAGAGGAATAGAAATTTTCCATTGCGTGTTTTACAGTTTTATTCAACACGGTAGCATCAGGTTGAAGTGCTGATTACCTAAAATGCATCATAATATTATTTAACAAAATCAGTTTGTGTAGCTCTTGTCCAGGTAAATTCATTTCTGATGATTTGACTCAAAATTATAAAGATTAAAATGTGTTTAGTGAAACATTAAAAATTCTACAATCTTCAATATTCTCAAGAGAGTACAGTGGCTTTTCTCACACAGAGGATTATACTTTGTAGACCTTCTTGCTGGTGTGTGGTGTTACCAACAACAGGGCCAAAACATGAAGAATGTCTTTGGTTTGTTCAGCTTTGTTTTGACTTCTCCTGGCTGAGATTTATATGCTCTTAGCTCCTTAATGGATTGCAGCGATGGGTGTAATGTGAGTCTGTTGTCATGTCCAACAGTAGGGCTCGTGATCTGAAGAAACTCTATTTTTATATAAATTTTATGTGACTTGCAGACAGAAATGATAAAGTCAAAAAAAAAAACAAATGGTAGATGGTAACACAAACCCAATGACAACAGTGGCAAAATTGTTATGCAGAAAAAATAGGTGGCTAAACTTAGCAGATCACACAGGGGAATTAGTACACATTTCAAATACATGTGCATCTTGTGGAGAGAGCTGCACATTTCTAAACTCTAATAGAAGACTAAGCGGAATCTCATGTATCGGACTTCTCCATCAGTCTGTCCATTCCAGATAAAGGAGCTACACGTATAAAAAATAAGCAAACAGCACTGGGTGATGTACACTCACCTTCATTCACCTTTAAGTATTGAGGGAAGAGAAGAATATTAAGGAATCTAATGCTGTTTTGCACAGATTTAATCATGAGTGAGTTCAGCTGCCTTTAGTGAGACGTGTCAATTTAACTTTATGGATGTCTTGAGTTGGTCTTAGAATCAGACTGTTTCTCTAATATATATTTACATATATATATATCTATTTGGCAGTTCTCTATCAGTTCTTGATAGACGGCAAGCTTCTGGGAGCATTTGTGAGGAAGCACAGGTGGTCTGAGCCAGCAATTAATAAAATTTGCTTTTGTTGACAATGTCTGCATTACACAGGCTGCATAATCCGCATTGTAGCAGCTTACGAAGTTTGGAGAAGCATATTGTCTCAGTGAGGCCCCAGGCGGTATCAGTAAGTCTACTATAATAGCCAGGAAAGCAAGCAATATGAACTTGGTGACTGTGCTAACAACTCTGTTATCTGCAAAAAGCAAGGAAATAACGAACATAAGTTATTAAGCATGATGAAATAAATAAGATGCAGTATCTTTGAAGCAGTATGGGAGTTTCTAGGAAAAAAAAAAACCCAAAAATCTAGAGAGATTTAAAAAAAAAAAATGGGAAAAAAAGGACAGCTATCACCACAAGTGGTGGTGCAGGCTGCCCAGAGAAGCTGTGGATGCCCCATCCCTGAGATTGTTCAGGGCCAAGTTGGATGGGGCAACCAGCCCATGGCAGGGGTTGGAACTAGATAATCTTTAAGGTCCCTTCCAACCCAAACCATTCTGTGATTCTGTAAAAAAACAAACAAACAAACAAATAAATAAATAAAAAATTAAAAATTGCTGTTTGATTTGTGGCAAAATGTAGATCTAAGACTTTCAAAAACAACAACAACAAAAAACCATTTCCTTTTTAGTTACTCCCATACTTGGTTGCTCTTTCTGTGCTTGTCCTCTGTAAGTGATTGTTTTCAGAGAGAACTACTGAGTAGCTCCATATACCTGCTTCTGAAGAAAGGAATGTTCAAGCTTTTATCTGCTAATATAGTGGACGCCCTGTAGTTAGGGATGTGGTTTAGTGGTGAGCATGGTAGTGTTAGGTTGATGGTTGTGCCTGGTGATATCTTCAGGGTCTCTTCAAGCATAAATGATTCTATGATTCTGTGTCCAGCTCTTTAATCTATTCTCACATACCCTCTCCACTATTACATGGATTTTCATTTTTCTCTTCATTCTTCGAAAGAGGGAACTGCTAAATCGCCAGTCTCTTAAGCACAGCGAGAGATTTCTTCCCTCTCAGCTCTCAGTAATTCTGCTCAGCCTTGCTGCTTCATGCATTGAGAAACAGAGCAGTAAGTTGTTCATTATTGCTTGCTGCATGGTAGTAACACATCAATATTACGTTAAAGAGATTCCCAAAGCTCTCTGCTTTGTACATCTGCCTGATCTCCAATCGAGGCTTGTTCTTGCTTGTAGCTGTAGAGGTAGGGTGCAAGAAACCATGAAAGTTGAGAGGTGACCAACATAAATGGTGAAATTCTGATTTTTTTTTGCAACACAAAACATTAGGATTAGGAACATGAGGAATTTTCAGAGTTTCGTGTTAGGTAGGATTACCTAATTACCTATATTATGCCATTTCTTAAGATCTGTGTTGTAGCTGTTGGAACATTAACTTCCAAACCAAAGTTTAGAGCATGCCAAGGAAGCATAAGTGGAAGATTAGGCTTATGGTGCTTGTCAGTTTACTTGGCCAAAGCTCATTCCTGGTTATCTGGTCCAAAGAAAGCTTTTTAACATTAACCTTACATGGATTTGATTGTTTTATTCTCCTCACTAATGTCTTGTGCCATATTCAGAGCTGCGTTTCTGTTGCTCTGTGTGAGCACACCATGGCTCAGTTCACGTTAACCACAAATGGGAGCTATAGTTCATCATACTGTCAACACCTGAAAGTGGGCAGTTGGGTCCTAGATTTGCCTGACTGAGTTCAGTATCTGACCAGAAGGTTTAAATATAGAAACTCGGTTTAGAAAACAAAAAGGTTAAAGATTGCAATGTGGCTGTCTAATAGAAAAAAAAAAAATGGATATGAAATTAGCAAAACTGGATGATAAAACAACTCATATCTACAGAATATAGACCAAAGACTACTACAACTACACTGACAGTTTTCCTTCTTTGATTACTAAACGTCTCCTCTAAAACAGAAGTTAGGGCTACTTCAAGGTACAGTGGCAACTAAAGCTCTATTTTTGCTTCTCATAAATTCTTTTGAAATATACATTTCATTTATTCTTAATAGTGTCTTGTATGTATTATGCAAGCAAATAAAGCATCTCTGAACAGTGCTGTCTTACAGTGTATGCTTTCTGAGTGGGTAAAGCAGGTAGATATCCCTAGCGCAGTCCTGAAACTTTAAGGGAAATAAGGATTACATACAGTTCAGTACACTTTTAAATGAGGAAAAGTTACAGTCCAGAAATCTTGAAGATCAAACGAGGCCTGTAAGTAGTAGAATGACAATAGAAAGTGCAACTATTAATTTAGTAAAAATTGATTTCTAGTGCAATAAAAACAGAGGCTTGACAAAATCATCAGCAGTGCATATGTCACAATGTAATTACCTAGTGTACGTGTGCAGGCTTTATTTTAACAATGACCACATTTTTAAGAGTGAGGATCCAGAGTAAATAATAACATTGCTTTAAGATTAGCTTGTTTGGATTCTAAGCTTATGACAAGAAGGCCTCAGGAAAAAGGGAAAAATGAGGTCTCAGGACTTTCTAAGGAGAATCATACTTTATTCATAATGTTCACAAAAAAGTACAGCTTCTACCACTGACTTTAATGTGTGTGATGACTGAGATTGTTGTCTGTGATGATTCAGAGTAGGGAAGCACAAGTGTTGATTTGGAGAGACTTGATTTTTTTTTCAATAATGTGTTTATTTGGTTACTAATGAAACCTCTGATTTCTTTTCAGATATATGTAGTTAGAATTCAAATGCACCTATAAAAAATATTTTTTCTAGGAAGTTGAAAGATATTAAAGTAGCCAAATGTACAAACAGAAAAAGAATAAAAATAAACTGAAAACCGGAATCTTTGGTCATTCATCAAGAATCCAAAGTAAAACACGAGAATGAAGAGGAAATGAAGGACTAAAAATAAAAAGATGGCTAGAATAGTGAATAGCACAACAGGATTTATGAAGTACTGTGGATTTTTACACATTTGTTCATAAAATCTCGTTACTTTGAATCTCCAAAAATTTGGATTTGTGCAGTAATAACTAAGTTAAAGGATTCTATAAAAATGAGGGAATCATAAACACGTAGCAAGAAGTGAATTTCAAAAACAATTAGGATTTATAGCGCGTGTTTTGAAAAGAGCTCAACACCCTTTTGAAAGCCAGGTTTCCCAAAGAACTTCTTCAGCTGGGCGGTGAGATCTTTTGAAATTCTGGCTGCAGATGTCTGTGAGTAGGACTTGAAAACCAGAGCCCAACACCTTTGGAGAGCTGGGCCAAACAATCAAAATTCACTATCAAGATGTGTTGCACAGAGTTGAATTTGTTTTTGTTTTGTACCATTTAGCGTGCCTTTACAAAAGTAAGTCAAGCTGGGAATCAGGACTTTAATTTACTTTACTAAATGTAAAATTGAATAGAGAAAGGGAGATGCAAGTCAATAAGGGCATTAGGGAACTGTTTATGAAATGAGCGCATGGAAGAATTTTGTGGAGTATTTGAACATATACTTCCCATACACGCAGTTAAACTTTGAGTGTAGCCACTACCTCCTATCACCAGTATCTCTTCCCAGAAGATTTGTAATAAATTGGGCAGCCTGGTCTACTGGTTGGCAACCCTGTCCATGGCAGGGGGGTTGTAATTAGATGATCTTTGAGATCCTGTTTAACACAGGCCATTCTGTGACTCTATGATGAACTGTAATTTCTCCTGTAACCCTGTGCTCTTAACAAAGAAGTTGAACAGCTTCATTGGCTTTTGTGCTTCATTGTATGTGACACAGTTATTCCACATGCATAGGACTTGGTTTGGGTCTTCAGCTTAGACAAAGATTCTTAGAGTGGAGAGTTATAATTACAGTACTTCCTACTGTGCCATATTCCTAATTTGTCCATTCTCCATGGTCTGTGGTGAAGTTTATGGATGCTTGCTTTAAATGCAAGAGTGGAAAAATACATTCATGTGCATTAACTTCTGTGTTGAGAATGGCGGATCCTGTATGAAGAGTTTAGACCAGGAGTGAAAGGCACTGGAAACAAACACAGCCAGGATACAAAACAACGAAGAGCGCACACTCACTGCATTGAGGACATTTCTCATGTACTATTGAATTAAGTTCAGATAAAGACTTAATTCTATTTTTTTCCGGGCATTTCACTATTACTTCTATTGCTTTTAATTTTAGGAGAGTTTATGCAAATCATAGAATCATAGAATCACAAGGTTGGAAAGGACCTACAAGATCATCTAGTCCAACCATCCTCCCAATACCATAGCTACTGAAAAACCACTAAACCATATCTCTTAGCTCCTTATCCAGACGCCTCTTGAACACTGCCAGGGATGGCGACTCCACCACCTCCCTGGGCAGCCATTCCAGTGCCTGACCACTCTCTGAGAGAAAAAGTTTTTCCTTATGTCTAATCTAAACCTCCTCTGGTACAACTTGAGGCCATCTCCTCTGGTCCTGTTTGTTGCCAACAGGAGGGGAGGCCAAGCCCCTCCTCATCATATCCTCCCTTCAGGAAGTTGTAGATTGCTATGAGGTCATAGCAATATGACCTCATATGCTATGAGGTCATAGCAATATCACGATGAATCATTTCATGTCCCTGAGGATGTGCTGAGTGACTGTACAACTATGTTTAGTGAGCTAAATCAGCCCTAGATTTCTTCTCAAGAATCACCTTCTGTGCTCCTTTGAGTGAGGTCACCTTCAGAATTGAGTGTAACAGAAGTCCATTTCCTTTTCCGTTTATTTAAGTCTGTAAATATTTGAAATTCTCGATTTCTGCTGTTCGGATACAATGCTACTTAACTATGATATTTAAAAAAAAAAAATGGAATTTGCCCTTTCATGTGGAATTCAGTGTTAAATATACATTTAAGTGAAAATCCAGAAACCACAAATGTATTTAATAAACCTGTTACCTTTGGAGTCCCATAAGAAAGTTCAATTAATGCTAGTGAAAATATGCCTCTAATAACTTTCTTACAACATTTCTAGTCACTGGAAAATTGTAAGAACACCCTGCTCCATTTCACGTTCTAAAATGAAGTATAATTCTGTGTAAGTAGAATTCACTGAGTCCTAATTGTTCTTGAAAACATTAGAGTGAATTTCTGCTTCTCTGTTTTAAAAAAGCAGTATGACTACTGTAAGTAAATTTGACTAAAACCAAAAGTACAGTAAAACAGATCTGAATAATTCAATTTAAATTGTGACCTTTAATGGCAGCTGGCAAAGTTTGGACTTTTTATCTGGCATCGGCAGTTGAAAAAAACTCACCAAATTGTCGTTCTTAGTCGCACTAATACCCTCCTAACCTGATGACCAGTTTTATTTGCATGATAAATTAGAGTTGCTGCGTATGCTCTTTTAGCAGATTCCTGCCCATATTCCACTCTTTGTAATACAATTAAGACTACAGCAGTCTGTAGCATTGCTACAGGGAATTTGTATTTTTCCTTTGTTAGTCAAAATGCTTACAGTTCTGGGGAAGTCATTAGAAGGATAGGAAAATGAGCTGATTCCTCTCTCTTTTTCTGATTCTGATACCCTGGCAAGAAACTGGGTTTTAAGTACTGTCTTGAACTTCAGATATGTACCTTGTTGCTTTTCTTCCATTCACGAAAATACAAGGCAGAAAGTTTGATGTTCTGTTCTGTTTCTTCTCAGCGTGTAGTGCCTGTCTCACTTCTGTTTCTCTCAGATTTAGTAAATCAGGGCTTGTTCTGCACTTCTTACTCCGTAGTATGTTCTTAAGTAGGACATTTAGAAATGGTTAAAATGGTAATGGACTGAACTCCTTCCAATTTTAAATCTCATCTTGATTTTCCTTGTCTGTCTGCTGGCTCTTCTAGGCAAGAACTAAGATTGACAGGATGCCTTTTTGAAGCCTGATTTCAGTGAGGATGGTGATACCCCATCAGTGTCTCAAGCAAAGTTCTTAAAAATAGAAGTCTCAGGATCTCAAGGCACAGTTGGAAAATCATGACTTTCCTTTTTCACCACCAAAATGAGATTATAATTGTAAGGCTGGTTTCTCATTCCACCTTGTTCAGCCCCTTTTCCTCAAATGCATTGTCGTTGAGATTTATTACACCGACGACTGTAACAGCAGTTGGTTCAAGACAGCAGAGAATCTGATTCTTAATACTTTCTTTGTGTTGAACCATCTGTCTCTTCATCACACACGTTAAGGTTCATCCACAGTGGTAAGTCTCCCAAATCATGTCTAGAAGGACCACAGTTGCGGCTACCATAAGGGTACCTGCAGATGGAATGAAGTGGTCTCATGTGAGTGCTGCACTGAAAAAAAATAATCCCACCCTGTACTTCCAACATGAAAATGGAAAGAATTTCTTCTGGAAAGTGGCAGCTGCGTTCTGACATTCATGTAATGGGAGCAACTGAAAGCTTTATGGTGTGTAACTGTGACACTGCATTCCAACATAAGCTTCTCCCTGCCCTTCTTCCAACCAATAAACTATTCTTCCTCTCTTTTCACTCTCACCCCTCCTAATCTTCTTCTGTTTATATGCTTTAATCATAATAGCAACAAATCCATCCCTGCCGGTATTATCGCACCGTTGCAAATTTTGGCTGTCTCCTTTGGCACTTTCCTTGTAGATGGAATGATATTGCCCACTTTGATGGGGCTTAATTCTCAATGTAAAATACTGCTCTGTCAATGAATATTTTCTCTATTAAACTATTTTCAGTCCAACAATAAGATACAGCTTTTTGGGAGAACAGTTTTCTCATTATTACCTTAACCCATAAAAAGGCTTTTTTTTTTTTTTTTTTTAAACATTTTGGGCAAGTCTTCAGTTACCCAAATATTTGTAGTACAGAGTAATTTGCATTTCAGCCCTGTGAGACTAGTAAGTGTAATGAACAGTCTGTGTATTTAATATTTTTAATATTTTTAATAATTTGCAACTAGTTCGGTACGTAGAGCTGACCTATTGAGAAGTGTTTGTAGTGTCTGTAGGGAACACTCCCGTGTTACAGTCTTTTGGATGTCTAGCAGAATTCTGGACTTTGACTGGGAAAATTCTAGAAGTGCTTCTTTTTGGAAAATATTTCAAGTAATGTAAAACAACAGATTATTTTTTCTTGTGCCATGACACATTTTAAGGTGAGGTATGGATGGTCCCTTTCCTGTTGCCATTAAACAGGTTCCAACATTGGAAGTCAGGTATTAAGAAAGGTACTGACATCCTTTCAAAAGGGGGACCTGCAGTCTGGGACACAAGATGTGACTTATTCTTGGCTTATGGTTTTAAAATGGAATGGTCAGAGTTCTCAATTTAGTTCTCAATCCAAGAAGATATCCTGCGACTACTGTGATAAGTGGGTTAGGGCAGTCTTGGCCTTCATCTGTCTCTATAAGAACAGTGAGAGGATCTTAGTTTTCAGGGCTGAGAATATCATGACTTTGATGAGATTTGCATTGGCTGTAAGCAGTCATGTTTAATAATTGATAAATATTTTTTTTTAATCTGAATCTATTAACAAGGCAGAAGTAAGTAAATTGATAGAAATTTTACCACTAGTTTTGGCAGGACCAAGTTCACTCTCATTGCCTTACGGTAAATGAAATCATACCATGACCAGAAGCATTCAGTAGGATATTGGGCTTGCCAGTTTCTTTAGGACTCTGTCCTTTCAGTTATTCTGCTTATCACCAACTACAGTATCAGTAAAGGTAGTTTCTTACTCTTAGCAGCTGAAGTTAGACAATACCAAAATTTCCATTCCTCTCAATATGCTATTGAAAGATAGATACACTTATTTTCATTCCATTGTAGTTCTTCCATTATTGAACTCTGAAGAACAGGTTTGAGTGTACTCCCAATAATATTATGTGAAGTTAATAAGCCTGATTGTGATTCGCATTTTAAATCTTTTAAATCTTTTGCACCAGCTCTCCATACAGCTGGTGCACTGAGTTCAGTCATAGGAATCCACCATACAGGGCACAGAATCAAATCTATATTAAGTCAGTGGAATGTGGCCTTGAAGTAGACATAAATTTAGTCACACCTCACCTTGCTGCAAATAGCACTCAGACCTACTTAACTTCAGATGGGGCTGCATGTGGTCATTGGGCCCAGCACTGTGCGCATCGTTGCACTTAAGGCTACGGCACTTTGAAATACAAATACATTTAAAAAATGCTGGTCCTTGAATTTTGTTTCCATTCAGATTGAATAGCCAGAAAACACTGGAGGCTTGAGGCATAAAAGCCATACTTCAAACAGTATTGAATAGTGTATGTTAAGGAGGGTGCCAGGACGTGGTAGACCTTATGATCACGGTAGGGCGTTTCAGGCAGATGAGAATATTGCTAAAAGTTAGAATCTGAAAGCAAATGGTAAAAAAATAAACACAAGTTTTTCATTCATTTGAAAAGTAGGTGTGTTATATATATTTGTAGATAGCGAGTCAAATTCAGATGTTGAAGAAGGCAGGGAAATTTATATGGGATTCCGTTTATGTTGAATACAAAGGAATCTAAGTTAGTAGACCAACAAACTAGGAGCAAATAGAATTTTTTAAGTGGCGTGGAGCAGGTAGATCAACTTTGATTTGAAAGCATCCTAGGAATTGCTTTTCCTGCTGAATTCTTCTCTTTTTGCCACATAGCGTAGCAGTAAAACCATACCAGATACACTGCTGAGTTAAGGAGAATCTCTAGTGCTGCCAACAAATTGGCTGTAGTTTTGTTGGTTTACGTGGGGGAGTTCTGCCATTTTCCATCAGCTGGAAAGTTGAGTTTTTGTCTGTTTTCTTGACATTAAACATCATTAGCTGAGAGTTAACATCTATTTATACTTTAAAGTGTTGCCATCTTCTTTTTCCAGGGTAGTCTGTGAAAGTATAACAGAGGTGAGGTGCCTGTGAGGTGCGTTGGTATATTCATTTTGCTGCTGCATTTCATTAGTAAGGAATGGCATGGCTATTCTTGGCTAGTGTTTGTGCTGCAGCTAGAAGAATGCCTTAGACTAACTTCTCCCAGAAACAGTGACATACTTCAGGCAAAGAATATACCAGGAACAGAATGTGAAAGCCGAGCAAGCTCCTTAAGTTTTTTCTAATAATATTTTTCTGATTAAGTCATGAAAAATAAGGCAAAGATTTGGCATTGGGAATGAGTCTGTAGGGTGGGGATACGGAAAAGTGAAGTTGTTGTAATCTGTTGTGTTACACTGCACTACTTCAAAAGGAAGATACACGAAGTTATGAACCAACATGCTTAAAAAGGAGATTTCCCCTTAAATTTCATTTACTGTTTCTGGGCTTACCTATATTTACGTGCAAGCTACAAAAAAAAAAGGATTTGTTTGCTATCACTGAGGACAGCATCATTTTTACTGCAGTTTAATCTTTCCATAAAAATAAAAGAGTTCATATGTCCTTATGTTTTACCCCAGTTAATAATACAGTGAAATACTGTGACATTGTGAGGATTATACACAACTGCACAAAAATAGCATTGGTGTTGCCTATGTCTTTTACTACCCTCTATCTTTGAGGATGCTAATTCTTTTGAAATATTTGGAAACGATGCATATATGCACATATATATGTATGCATGCTGTTTCCCGGAGAACCCATATAGCAGCTGCTTTATGAATATGTCCAAATAGAAATAGTCTTAGGTAAAAGTTTCTCTGTATGATTATTTGAATTTATTTTATTCTGAATCCAACCTGTTGTAGTGTTCTCAGAACAGAATCTCCCACAGTTCTAAAATCTCTTTGTTGCAGTCCTGAGTGTTGGAGACGTGTCTGGCCTAAGTTGACCAGCTCCCTTAGGGCCAGTTCAGTGATGTTTTGTAGAGGTGAGAAGGAGTCTATTAGGCTTGTACCTGTGGTCCCAGAGAAACAAGGGTGTACTGTCTCATACACACCAATAATTCTCATTTTGTCTGTTTTTTTTTCAAATCCAGAATAGGGTTTGGATTCAGATTCTACCCCAGACTATTAGACTGCAAGTAATTCTATCTATAAAAACACAAAGTATGAACAAAGAGGAGTGCCTCAGATGCCAAGAGGCAGAGGCATCCTTGACATCAAGCTAAGATGAACGGAAAACAGTGCTCAAACAGGAAACGGCCCTTGTCACGCTGCCAACTTCAGCTTAGGATGTGATGCAACACAATATGAAGGCAATATTATTTTGTTAAAATATGTTACGAATTTCTAGTTGCTTGGCTTTGCAGATCTCTTGAGAAGGGAGACATTGATTGGAGCTTGGCTACCACTTCTCCACAGCCTCAGCTTCTCCCTGGGCTCTGGTTTGACCTCTGAGTGACAGTCTGGCCAAGGAACAAGAGTGAAAAGGCTGTGGAGACGACCACGTCAGCACAGCATTTTATGGTGGCTACCTCATCTATTGGGCACATACTGTAAGAATTAAAAGTTTGGGTGAGCGGGAAAAAGATTTAAAAATGGTATATTGAGCATTCATGGAAAGCTGTGAAGATGGAGAAGGGGCAAGATGTATCAAAAATCTGCTTTTCACATTGTATGTGTGGAGTAACAAAGTGTACGGCAGAGGGCTAAGGGTTTCCATTAATGCATTTATGAAGATGAATGACAGATGTCATCACGGAAAGAACTTATCCCCATTTCAGTTTGGCATAATACAGTTTATAGGGCAGGAAACCATTAGTACTAATGTACAACTTCATTTCTAGCCAACCTTGGTTCAAGAGAGGAATTCAAAGTGAACTAGGTAGAGGAAAAGCCTGCAAGGATAATGAGGAACCTTAACTGTGGGAGGAAAGGAATTCTTCATCTGCACTGATCTCTTGGCAGCATTTTCAGTGGCTAACAAAAGAAAAAAAAAGAAAAAAAAAAAAAAAAGAGAAAAAAAAAGATGGGATTTTCCGAATAATTTGATGAGTTTTTTTTATCAGAAAAAAGAGCCCATGTCTGCGATAGAGCTGTGAGCCTGTCATCTCCTCATCCTGCATCCTCTTCTGTATTGCAGATTTGGGGTTTGGGGTCTTCTTCTAAAGCATCATAAATGTGTCATTGGGTGCTGAAGGGTTTCTTATGACTTGACAGTAAGGAAATGCAGAATGGTTGTGGACTGGGTTTAGTGATCAGTTTCTTGTGCTCAAGTGTCTAAAGCAGTTCATTTCATTAACAGGATTCTATCAATTAAAGGAAAACATTTTTTTGTGTAGCGTTCTCAACTTCATGCTTCCTTCTTCATTTTAAGAGAAGGCTTAAAAACTTGGCAAATAAGATAAGATTTGATCACTTTTTTTTTCCTCCTGAAAGGATGAAGTGGAAAGTCAAAAGTTAATATTTCTTCTTTCTTTCTGTTGTTATAGTTCTGCAATTCTCAACACCATGATCAGAGTTCATCTGACAACAGCCCACCAACGTGGCACTTTGCATTTCTTTCCTGGGAGTAACCATGCTGCAGTGACTGTGCCAGAATGCTATATAGCTGAAACACACTTTAAAAGTTTTATTTATGTGCTAATCATTTACACAAAAGGAGAGAAAGAAGGACAAAAAAATCCCTTTAAGTCTGTGCATTTACTTTTCATTCTTCCTGATTTGCTGGTTTGGTCAGTGTGTATAAATACACTGTTATCCCAGGACAATGCAGTTACGTTAGAGTCATATATGTCAATAGCTTTATCAGACCTTATTTGAACTTTTTACAACTTCCTAATAAAATATTCTCATCTTGGAAATAGAGAGTGTCTGTTACACCCCTGTAAGGCAGCATCTCTCCCTTTCACAAAATTCCTGCTGATAGAGATTCTGCAGTTGGGATCTGATAGCTTGGTGCAGCTTAGAAGTTGATGTCAGCACAGACATCCTGATACCTACTTAAGCATTTGAATTTTTTCATCTCTTTCCAGTACTTCTTGTTACTTCACTTGACCCACCCCAAATTTTGTTCCTCATCTTTCACATTTATAGCCCACAAAATAGTAGTTATGTCTTACTGCACCATTATCTCTTTGCTCCCATTTTGCCAAGCTGTTCATATTACTCTACATAAACATAACTTCCTTCAGAAATGTTATCATCCAAGCTCTTCATTAGTGTTATGTCTTTTCTTGTGGATGGTTTTGGTTTGAAACCTTTCCTTTTAGGATATAGAGCATAGAATACAATCTTAGCCGTCTCCCAGGGAAGCAGAGCTTCCTCTGACATCTGTGATGTTCTTCTCTTTCTGTAAGATTAACTTCTAAAGCATCTCTTTCTTTTGCTTTCTCTGCCGTATCATGCTGCAAACTCAGCTCTTCGGCATCCCCCACATCCCATCAGTTGTATGACTTATCAGTTGGTTTGGTTGTTTGTTTTTTTTTTTTAGTTGTTTATGCTCTGAATTATTTTTCACGGGGATATTAAAAGATAGCAGTACTTTTTGAGTTTGTTCCATGAGCTGAGAATTCAAATACCAAAATTAACCAAATGAAATACTAAAATGAACTTTACCAATTTTTGTTTTCTGTGTAGTATCACAGTATGGAATCTCAGTGCCCTCACAGTCATCACATACTGATGTTAATGGTGACAATTGGCTTTTTTTTTTTGTCTTTGCATACACTTTATAGACACTATACATGGAATATGAAGTGATGCTTAATAATTCTGAAACATCCAAGACCAAACAAGGCCATCTAACCTGTGCCGAGACAACATCAGGGAAGGTGCTGGCTGGCTTTGGCCAAAGTCATGCCGGAGAACATAATAAAAAGTTTTGGAGCCTTGAATCTTGCCCTGTTTAATTTATCAGCTCTGAGGCTGCAATGTAAACTGGGAGCTGCAAGCTTAGGCAGTTAAAATGCTTCTGCTGGTTTCAATTTGCTGTTTATGGAATGCATACGTGGGGAAATATATGTGAAATAAACAATAATTATTGCCTCTGATATGATAAATCCTAGGTTATTTCTGTACTGAAAACTGTTTGCTGTACTCTTATTTGGGCCATAGCTCAGCTCTGTGCTGCTTCACTGTGTTTAATTATGAATTTGCTCTTTTTGTTTAAGCTGTCATTAATATTCATATAACCACCGTGGCTGGATGGGGGTCCTTAGGTTTCAGCTAAGAAGTAGGATGTATGTGAGCAGTGTGTACATGAGGTGTGTGCATGTGCTGGACTTGGCGTGTGCCCAACAGAGGGACTGGGCCTTACAGCTAACAGCACAGAACTTATCAAGCAAAATTCACGCCAGAGTCCATTTGGTAAATGAATCTTAGGGACAGCTTGCATGTGTTTATGCTTAGTCCTTAAAAGGACATTTGATGTTTGTATTCTAGTGTTCTGAGTCTTAGGCAATAGTGTTTGGATTCATACAGTTGATTTTAATCTTTCTCTTTAATGGTACACATTTTGATGTAGAGTCATCTAACTTGGTTAGGGTGCATATTAGGAAAAATTTCTTCTCAGTAGGAGAGGTGATGCATTGGCACAGGCTGCCCAGGGAGGTCACCATCCTTGGAGGTGTTCAAGAAAAGGGCAGCTATGGCACTGAGGGACATGGTGTACAGCAGTCATAGGCGTGTATCGATGGTTGGACTAGAGGATCTTAGTGGTCTTTCCAGCTTTAATGATTCTATGATTGTAAGATTCAAAATAAGTGTGCTAAGACATGTCTGGGGGATTAATTGTCATAAATACCCTGGAATTTTCAGGCGTAGTATTCTTTGTTAACTGTGTTGGAGATATTTGTTCTGTTACATGTTTAATATTGCCACACATTCATTTGGTTTCACAGGAGGTCAAGAAGGTAAAATGGAACAAAGTTCACATCATATGGAGTTACTTCACACTAGGACTGAAATAATTTTTTGCAACTTCTGTTCACTTTTCATTGCGTTCTCTATAATAAAACTTTGGTTTTCTTTATATCAAGCTGTGACAGCATGCTGATATAGCAGACAAAATGGCATCTCAAATGAGCAGCTGAAGAAGTATGTGAAGGGGGGCTGTGAGAAAGAAGGGGACGGACTCTTCAGCAAGGTCTGTTGTGACAGGACAGGGGGAAATGGTTTCAAACATAAAGAGGGAATGCTTAGATTGGATATATGAAGAGGTTTTTTTCAGTAAGGATAGTGAGGAACTGGAACAGGTTGCCTGGATCTGTGGTAGACGCCCCAACCCTGGAGACACTCAAGGTCAGGCTGAGCAGCTGATGGAGCTGTAGGTGCCCCTGGTCACTGCAGGGGAGTTGGACCAGGTGACCTTTAAGGGTCCCTTCCAAGTCAAATAATTCTATGATTCTAAGAAATTATTGAAGATTTTAAAATAGAATTCGCTGTTGACAGCATACACAGACAGAAAAACAAACAGAAGAGTGTGCTTAGAAAAGCGACAGAGCAAAGTGAAGTGGCAAGCCTAGGAAGCCCTGTTTCGGGCAGGGAAGGTGTAGGCAAGCGCCTGCTGTTTTGCCCTGTGTGTTTTCCTGGAAATCCTCACAGCACAGCTGTGCTAATAAAGCAGGATGCACTCCCGTGACCCAAACTGTTTTGCCTACACGTCTTTGCAGACCGAGTAAAAGAAATTGTGATTAATGTGGCACTCTGTGTCAAGGGTAGGCTGTAGATTACCAGTAAGTGCATCATTATGTTATCTTTGAAAAATTTACTAGGTTTCACCTGACAGATAATAGCTTTTCCTTTGCCAGCACAACAGAGGAATAATAAACTAATACAATGCCTGAGCAAGATGCATTAAAAGTAGTGTTACGTTTGACAGTGAAATGGCTGTTGCTTCTCATAGGCTTTTTTGAAGGATTTTAAAGTAAAAGTTGCTCCTGTTTTCTTCCCAGCCCTATGGTTTGAAGTCCTGCCTCCTTCCCACATCCTGGTGCTCTTGGTACGGGTCAGGGCTGTGTGGCTGCAGAGCAATGATGGGGTGCTGCGTTCCTTGCTATGGGTCAGCACGATGGCTCTCATATAAAAAGTAACGTATTGCTTCCTGCTGCTGCCAGCTGATTGCGTCTCTGGGGCTGCTGTGGGCTGCGTGTTGCATAAATGGTGTGGAATCCTAATCTGATGTTTTTTTGTTGGTGGTTGTTGCATTAACTGCTCCTGCATCCAAGTATGAGCAAATTACACAGCAGGAGCGAACACTTCAAAATCTCACGAGTCAAAGCGAGCATCCAGCGTCAACCGGAGCAGAGTGAACCGTCAGGTCTGTTTTGGGGAAGTGTTGATTTCTGATAGTGTAGGAGGAATAGTTTTTTCAGTGGATCGGAGTTTTGTTATCTTACAGCTTCAGTAGAGAGATCTGAGCATGGGTAGGGACACCCTATCCATTGGGGGCCAGGGTGTGCCACCAACAAAGTCAAGCTGCAGCCAACACCTGCTTGGGGTTTCTTCTGGGGAAGGAAAAGAAAAATCTTTAAAATGTCTCCTGTCTTGCTCTGACGCTCATATCTGTCTTTTCACTTTAATGTCTGCATAATCACGGGTGCCTGAATTTTCAGTCTGCATTTCTTATGCGTAGTCAAAACTGTTCAGTTTCAGAGGTGTTGAACTCCTCTCATTGACATCACAGCTCTGAAAATCGTGGCGCTTTTTTGAATACTGATTGCGAAGTGACGTCCCACTTTTTAATTGGAATGTTATAATCCTTCATATAAAAATAGGGACATGTTTTGTTGGCTGGATCCGATCTTCGTGCTTTCGGTGTCTTTATATAGAAACTATTTAAACATTTTACAGAAATCCCATGTTACTGTGTTCTCAAGACTAATAAATTGTGCAGTGATAAAAACCATTTCGTTGTAAGTGTAATGGTTGGATGTTTTGTTCTCTGTTCTCATTTTAATCAGAAGAAAAACCTTCCGACTGTTTCTGCAAATCCAAAAATGTGGAAGTAACCATTATGCACTGAAAACTCAGAGTAGGAAAAAGTGGGCTCTGAAAGTCATAGCACTTGTCTGGATTTGGATGTCCTGTCCCGTGCTTATGTACTCACCTCTGCAAAGTGAATGAACAGCGGATAGGATTTTTTGTGTTTTACCAGTGGAAATGTTGGGTGTTAGAATACAAATGAACTGCCCGATTTCCCGTCATAGCTAGCAAAGGGGATGTCCTCCCACTGTGATAGCTCTTAGTTTTCATACCATAGATTGTCCAAATGTACAGGAATGTATGAGTTCTTTATGTAGGTAGCTTGGAGGAAACCTTTGTTTTGTTATTTAAGATTTGCATGAAGCAGCGGTGGCGTAAGGTGAATCATACTCATTTAGTGGTCCTGCCTAACCAGAGCTCCTTGGCCACCACTGTGCTCTTGAGGGCTCACTTTTCTCTAAGTAATTCCTCATCTCTGTGTCTTGTATAAGTTGTGCAGATTATACACACCTGGAGTTGACAGATGGATAGTTCTAGACACTAAAGGATATGCAGAGGGACAAAAATAAAGCTCCAGAAGTCTGTACACCTTCCTACTGTGATGTGCATTGTCAGATAAAATGTACTGGGGATTTAAGGCAGTTTGTTCTCTGAATGCACATTCTGGCTGTATCCTCTGCATCCTTCCAGTGATAGATATACTGTGTGACAAGTGACTAGGAGCTGCCTTGACACCCACGTTAAATTATGTGATGTGCTTGCAGATAATGTTAGGTTTCTGTTGTTAATAAAGGCTAAAACACTAAACTTTGTGAGACGCTGCATCATATTTCAGTCCTTTGAACCTTTTGGGTCTTGAGCCCTGTGTAATTTGAAGAGTTAAAAATAGATAATGAAAGCACAAGAAGCTGCCTGGTGACAAAACCGAAGAGGAACACCTTGAACTTTAACTGTGAATGTATGTGTCATCCCGAAGGCTGAAATCTTGCACTTAAATAGCATTTTAAATAAATAACTGTCAAGCAAGTGAAAAAAAAAAGCTTCACAAATACTGTGTATCATCACAACAACCAGCAGTGACTATTTCAGTATCATGCAGGAAGGTAAGCACGGTTTTTGGCAGGTTGACCAAAGCACAGACAGGGCTGTGGTGTGACCTGTAGCTCTCAGAGCATCATGAGCACAGGGCATGCTTGCCTCCAGAAGGTTCACCGGCCAGCTTGCAGAAGTCACTGTATCCATTCAAGTCTCTGTGAGCAGTGTCTCTAGTTGGCCAGTGCTTAACCAATAAGCCTCACTAGACTTTGAATGAGGGGTAGCTTGAACCAGGAGATTTGGGTATCTCAGGCTAGATGTGTGTAATGTTTTTGTTGTTTTGACTGATTGTTATCACAAGAAACTGATGTTATTACATCTGAGAAGAATTTCCGTATACAAAGGGATCACTGTGCCTTACACATTAGTTAATGATATTCACAGTTGCATTTATAGCTCTGACAATACCTGGTGCTTTAACACATAATGGCCTCCGTTATCAGAACTACTCGTTTATAACAATACTGGGAGTTGTAACAGGAAATATAATTGAGTGCCAACTACATGATTTCAGCTGGTGTCAATTGCAACTGGATGAGATTTTGGCATTTGACAAGACGAAAATGATTAACTGATGTCAGGTGTTTGAATCTACCATTTGCCGTCATTTTACTTGTATATTTCTAATTCGCTTATTCCAAGGCACAAAAGTAACGTACTGCTTTTACGAACATGTGTGTTATTATAACAGAAGATGTTAAGTCTGTTGGATCCACAGTCATCTTGCAAAGAAGCTGAACCACATCTTTAAGCAATTCTGCAGGCAAATGCATGTTACAGAATCCTGGCTCGGAATCTAGCACTAAGCTAAGAAATAGTTGATAATTGTTTGAGTAATACAGATTTTGAATTTCTGTGTTGTTGTCTGTCAGAGATTAAAGAAAGAAATTAAATTAAATTACTCTCCATATTACCACCATCTTTTAACTTTATATGCCATTAAAAAATGCAGGAATGCAAGGGACGTTCTGACAGCTTTCTTGGTTTGTCTTTCTTTTACCTCCAAGGTTTAGCGACTTCCCCCAGTGGTTAGTGCAGCACTCCAAGCAACTAATCCTGTATCTATAAACTGTAACGTCAAAGGATTAATGTGTGCCTGAGAACACAGGTCAAATCTGCTTTAGATCACAAGAGCTGGAGTTCAGCTCCTAGCTGAAATATCACGAAACTGCCATGTAATTTAGTACAAGCCCTGCGTTCCTGTACTTCAGCTGCTGGTTGCCTTTAATAAAAGAGGCCCGGGACTGATTTCCCTGAGAATGTATTTTCCTTTGTCTAAAACCAAAGTAGTATCAGCTGGAAAGTGGAAGGATTTCTTAAAATAGTTCTGTATTGGCTATAAGTAATGTTTTCAGAGTCTGCTTTTAAAATACTGTGGCAAGTCCAGTAAGGCAAGTTACCGATATTTCCTGAGTTACTTTGCTGTGTTACAATGCCCAGATTTTGTAAGCATCTTGTTGTGAAAGCATGATGCTGCTCACAGGTGCACTGGCATGCATGAGCTGGGGCTGACTGGAGAGCAAAGACACTCATTTTGAAATAGTTCTAGAACATTTTTAACATACTAATCTAACTTGTGCAATCTGTAGAGTGATATATGCAGCAAATAGACACATACACAACTGCATATATAACTGCATCTATCTGTGGTAGTTGTCAACAAAGCACTGTGGTTTATACTTAATTATCTTCAAAGGCAATATCCAAAATCTCTCTTATTTTGCCTTCTTGATACTTCTGTTAGGTCCAGTAGTTGTGTATCTTTGAGGCTTTTTCATATATGAATTATTGTAGTCATGTTTCACATCCAGGAAAAAGCGGCAGGTATTCTTTGAGAATGTTGGTTTGATATTAACGTGGAGGAATAATGTAGAGTGCATACATTAATTTGCTTTTAGTTACTGTAGGTGGCATTTTTAATTACTCTTATGCTAGTTTAAGGCTGCTATGTATTCTGTTATCGTAATATAAAATACTTTACCTGCTTTAAAACACATCTCCTTCATTCTAGCATGCTAAAAGCAGTGATGTGCATCACTGTGTACGTCTCAGTGGTGGGGTTGTGCTCCCATGCTCCTGTCCTTACCAGGCGTATCGATATGGAACTGCCCATTGACAATCCTGTGTGCTGTCAGACAATCTGGATGCTGGATGTGGGGCTGCCTGCTGCCCTCTGGTGGGGCAGTGCCTGCTGGACACTGGCGCCTTCTGTCCCAGATGGACTCCCCACTGTGTGCTCCTATTCTTAGTCCACATTTCCCAACCCAACTTTTGTCTTTGGAAAACATTAAGATGATATCCATCTTTAGATGGAAGCAGCCTTTCAGCATCTATCATAAGAAAGAAGAGGACAGACGCTACAGCAGGTCTTTTGTGATGGGACAAGGGGAAATGGTTTCAAATGTAAAGAGGGGAGATGGATTGAGGCTGGATATAAGGAAGAAGTTTTTTTACAATAAGGGTGGTGAGGCACTGGAGCAGGTTGCCCAGGGAGGTGGTGGATGCCCCAGCCCTGGAGACACCCAAGGTCAGGCTGGATGGGGCTCTGAGCACATGATGGAGCTGTAGGTGCCCCTGTTTGTTGCAGGGGAGTTGGACCAGGTGACCTCTAAGGGTCACTTCCAGCTCAAGTAATGCTATGACTCTATGGTCAGGGCACACAAAAAAGCCTATCTGTATACCTGCATGCGGCATATCCAAGTGGCAGCCAGGTGACAATGCCTGCAAGGCTTGGTTGGGTGCCGCAGGTATTGCTGACTTTTTTCCTGGTCCCACAGGTCCTCCGCTCCGTGCTGCTGTTTCCCACGATAGAGCGCATGGCCCAGTCCCCGCAGGGCAAGCTGATGACCCCACTGCTGTGCAAGCTGCGCTACGCCCTCTACATGCCCGTCTACCTGCTGTCCTTCCTGCCCGAGGGCGTCAAGGCCTCCCTCGTGCGCTTTGCCCTGCGGGGCATGAAGACCTGCGACGAATCTTCAATAACGACCTCAGTAAATCTCTTCAGCGTGGATTGCATCGGTGAGCACGTGGGGGTTTTTCGATTGCCCCAGCTTTTGTATTGTTCTCATTTAGTGAATGTAGATTGAGCTTTCTGTAGACAAAAGCTTAGTACTGAAGCACGAATAAATTGTAAATTGGGAAATTCTCTACAATTAAGGACTACAGGAAGATCTCAATTTGTCACTTCAAAAAATAAAAAAAAATCTTCCAGGGAAAAGAACAAATAAAATACTTTCCCAAAGCATCTATACTTGTTAAGAAAACCCTGACCTGTACTGTTAGCAGTATCTCTTTATTCATCCCTCCTTACTTTTTGCATTTCCTTCATACTGGGTAGTGAAATAAATCAATAATCGGTTTCACAAAGGTTGCTCCACATCAGTTTCATTAAGCTGTGATTTAACTCTCTCTCTCTGTCATTTTTGTAATCCAAATTGGAGCATTGGTGAATTTAGGAAAAGGCCTTCAGCCTAAAGAGACACGTAGAAGTTACTTTGTGCACAGAAGAATTTCAGTGCTTTTTTGGGCAAAGACAGAAGATTAATGTCCTTCCATTGATATGGCACACCGTATGCATAGTTTGCACGTTCTAGCAACAGGAACAGCTTTAAGAAAGGGAATAATTTCAGATAAATTATGTTACGTTTAGAATGAAAACCAGAACGTGGATTGTGCTATACTCCAGGTATTTTAGTAAGTTAGCAGTTGAAAACAATTTGGAATAGAATTGACATGCTAACACAGTAATAACAGCAAGAAGGAAGTTTAGATTGCATTAATAGTAGTAAAAACACATTCCTAGATTTCCAGTTGTGTTCTGTCTTCTATCAGTTAATTTTACCTCCTAATCGTCCAAACAGATGTGCCAGAGTGATTCTGTGCTTGCAGCAAGTCCCTTTAACCTCGTCTGTGAATGTGCTGCTCTGTACCAAAGACTTGCCTGTAGGGTTGTACAGAGGCTGCAAGCAGGATGGGCAGTCAGGGTTTTTGCTGACAAACCCAGACAGTGCTGTTTATGTTGTACAAAACTGCCCTAAGAATAGTGGCTCTGTTGCAGCACCCTGTACCTGACAAAGTCAGGCTGCTGGTTGATAATGTAAACTCCTGATGGAAGTCATATGGTCTGCTGCTTGAGTTCCTGTTAATTTATGGAAATTTTATGATGATGAAGGAGAAAACATCCCTGCAGTCATACGTACAGTAGGAATTCAGGCTTCTTCCTTTGCTAGTTTAGTCTCAGAGAAAGGTATGTGAAGGTCTGTGGGGTCATATCTCTCTACAAGCCAGGAATACTCTGGTCCACACAGATAAAATTCTACCTCTCAAAGCAGGTAGCCGCATCCAGGATTGTGGTGGAAATGGTCCTTGGCCTGCATTAACCTCCAGAAAATTGTGGCCAGTCATTGTTTGTGAGTGCTGTTTGGCACAGACCACTGCAGTGCCAGGAATATTTTAAGAGGGCGGGTTTGATGTGCTGCTGTTGGAGCCCAGCTCTTCAGTTTTTCATTCCCCAAGTGTATCTGTCCTGGCGTGACAGCCGGAGGTGATTTTTCTGGGTGCACCATTGTGTCCAAACTGCAAGGAAAATTGAAGCAAGAAGATGGGCTGAAAGGGCTTGCTCTCATAGGAAGTGATCTTTATGTTCAATTTATTGACTGAATTCATTATACCAGAATGAAAGTCCCTGTGAGCCAATGTCTTGTAAAGCTGGAATAAATAGGCCTTATGATGCAACTAGTTCCTCTGGGCTTGTGATATCATCTGTTAGGCAGAATTCCTCTTCGATTCCATCTTTGGAAAGTGATGATATTTTACAGTCCAGTGACTCAGGACCACATGCATGGATTAATAACCTTGGGGCTTTCTGGATATTGCCTGTTGGCCTTCTCTTGTATTCTTTGTGGACAATAGTGTAACGCTTCAGCAAAACTTTGCTAAGCTTAGCACAGAAACGGAGCCTGTCCTACAGAACTGCCCATCCGTGACTTAGTGAAGCCCCTGAATTTGTGATAAATACTTTTCTGATTTGTTCCTTGTCCCTTAATAAACTGTTAGATATGGTTGAGAAATGTTGGGCAAATTAAGATGTTCCTCCTCTCCAGGAAGGTTGCATGTCAACTCGTTAAAAATACACGTATTGCCTTTGGCATGTACATCTGTTGCATTACTGTAATTGTAATAAAAGCTGTGATTAAGGGCAGAAAAGATGGTAAAAGTTTCCTTAAAACTAATACGTCCGTTAAAACAAACCAACCTGCCAGGGATTTGTTGCTACATCCCAAGCTTAGTCACAACAATGTTTTCTCTCCTCTGAAAGGAAATGAGGCTTGAAAATTTAATTATAGTGGAACTGTAGGACCTAGTGCTGCTCCCATTGAAATCAAGAGTCATGAGCGGTGTTCCTGGTCACAAGTAGTGTTCCCCAGGGGTCAGGCCTGTCCCGTTTGGTATCTTTATTGATGACCTGAATGAGGGCATTGAGTGCACCCTCAATAAGTTTGCAGATGACAAAAAGTTTGGAGAAAGTGTGGATCTGCCTGGGGGTAGTAAGGCCATACAGAGGGATCTGGACAGGCTGGATAGCTGTGCTGAGGCCAATGGGATCAAGTTCTACAAGACCAAGTTCTAGGTCCTGCACTTTGGCCGCAGCAACCCCAGGCAACATTACTGGCTTGGGGCAGAGTGGCTGAAAAACTGTGTGGAAGAAATGGATCTGGGGGTGTTGGTCAACACTGAGCTGAACATGTGCCAGCAGTGTGCCCAGGTGGCCAAGAAGGCCAATGGCATCCTGGCTTGTATCAGAAATAGCATTGCTAGCAGGAGCAGGGAAGGGATCATCTCTCTGCACTCAGCTCTGGTGAGGCAGCACCTCAAGTACTGTGTTCAGTTTGGGGCACCAAAACTGAACGCTAAATAAATAAACAAACAAACAAACAAACAAATAAATAAATAAAAGCCATGAAGGCCATGGAGCATGTCCAGAGAAGGGCGACAAAGCTGTGAGGTGTCTGGAGCACAGGCCTTATTAGGTGTGGCTGAGGGAGCTGGGATTGTTCAGTCTGGAGAAAAGGAGGCTCAGGTGTGACCTTATCACTCTCTACAACTACCTGAAAGGAGGTTGTGGTGAGCCAGGGGTCAGCATCTTCTCCCACAAAACTCACAATAGGACTAGAAGGAATGGCCTCAAGTTGTGCCAGGGGATAATCAGGGTGGACATTAGGAAAAATTTCTTCTCTGAAGGAGTGGTCAGGTGCTGGCATAGGCTGCCCAGGAAGGTGGTTGAGTCACTGCCCTGGAGGTGTTAAAGGAGTGTTTAGATGTTGTACTGAGGGACGTGGTATAGTGGGAAATATTGGTGATAGGTGGACGGTTGGACTGGATGATCTTGGAGGTCTTTTCCAACCTTGGTGATTCTACGATTCTATGAAAAGATCCCTTCAGTGGCAACAAAATCAGGCCCTTAGGTGAAACAGTCAGAGAGGTTAGGGTGCTGTGTAGGAAGAATTGTATTACTTGTCTATCCCATTGTTTCAGATTGTGTTTGCTCCCACTTCTTATCCAAGCTTTCCATTGACCCAACCTTACAACTGACAGCATGGAGAAGTCCCAGTCAAACAGCAGAAGCGTTGTGATTACACTTTCCAGGAAGGTAATGGGTTATAAAGTCTAGTCCCAAAGGGGAAATAATACAGAAAGAGGAGAGAGAGCAGGGATTGCAAAGGAAATTGATTGTAGGGTAGGACAGGGAGACAGCGTAAAAAAATAAAATAAAATAAAATAAAAGAACCTATTAGAAGTAAGCAAAGAGGTCTGAAGGCAGTTTGGGGTTTTAAGCTTTTGACAAAGAAACTTTAGAGCAGAAAAAGTATGACAACTAACTGGAATTGGGATGCTTACATTCCTGAATGTCTGGGATGAATAGGCAGAAAAATTGAACATTAGTGACCTTGAGTTATCTGAAATGTCATTCTGTGTATTCAGGCTGGCCAAACAAGGATACCCCTGTGCCTGTACAGCAATGGTTATTCCACAAATATTGTATAGTTGTTCAATACTGGAACGCTTTGGCATTCCAGCCTGTCGAAATTTGTAAACGTTTCTTTGGTGACAGATGCCAGTAGCAGACTTACAGTGACAGTAAACCATTCTATCTACATAGGACAGGATTTATTGTCCACCAGTTTGACTGGCAAACTTCCTCCATTTGTTTCTGCAGAATTTCCACAAAAGCGCAGACATTACATAATAGGTAAACACCGCGAGGCTTTTTCGAGAGGCGGACTCGCAGGTCAGAGGTTAACGTCTGGATGACAGGGAAGATACAGATAAGCACAATAGCAAGAAAAACCTCCAACTGGCCCAAATGTGGTCGTCCTTTGTGATCTTGAACCTGTGACTTCCCTTGAGGAATCTCCCTGTTTGTTTAACCTATTCACTGAGCAGGGGAATACAGAATTCTGGAGGGCGATGGGGGGGGGAAAAGGTCTGCTTTGTGGAATTCATGCAGGTTGGGGAGGGGGAACTCAGAAATCTGAAATGAGAGTTTCAGAGGGGCTTCAGCTGTCACACAAATGAAAGCTGGAGACAGTAGATTTTCATTTTATTTTATGAGTCCAAGAGATGTTGTAAGAAGACAAGGAGTGAAGATTAAGCATCAGAGATTAGATTTAAACCCTATCTCGTGCCAAGTGTGAAGGCATTCAGATTTCATGTGAAGTGTTTGTATTTCATTCATTTTACAAAGAAAAAAAGTGCTAAGGCAGTGTTAGGCAAACAACTCTGAAGCCTATGTTAGGAAACTGCATACAGTCCACAATCCTGTCTGGGAGGTTAGATGCCCAGCTGAGAGAACCTAGGCTACTTCTGTTCCTTGTCTGTACAGGACAGCAAAATTACATGCCTGAAATGCCACAGAGGAGAAAGTTCTATCATAGGATAAAATTTTCTGAACTAGCAAGTAGCATCTGGGAGACAAATCTGTATCAAAAGCCAGTGAAATGAAGGCTTCTAGTTACTGCAGACTTCTGTGATGATGGAATATAAGCCTTTGTGTTAACTCAGTTGTTATAAAAATTTGTCTCCAACTGGCAAATTTAATACTATGTTTGAATTATCCCCACCGTGGGAGTTATCATATCCTGAGATCTGCTTCTATTCCAGTTTTGTCTGCTTAAACAAAGAGACGTTAAATACTATATGAGTGGTCATCACCTGCCCATGTGCGGGCATACCTGCTTCTCATACAGTTTGCCCTCCAAATCCATCACCATCTTCATAGCCCTCATTTGGATGCTTTCTGATATTTTTATGTCCATCTTAAATTGTGGTGCCTCAAACTATCTGAACTTAGAGGAGATAAATCCCACTCTGTAGCTACTGGCTGCTCATCTTGCTGCTGGCATCAGAAAAGTGTGCTCTGAGTTGTACACGTGCTGCTGGAAGGACAGCCAGATATCCTAAGCTTTGACTGCATTAAAATTTACAGCTGCTGGTTTCTAGTGACATAGTCCTATTGTTCGCTTCCTACCTTATTTGAAAACTCACTTCACATCTTTGCTTCCACTTCCTGACAAGAAAAACAGGAAACTTTTTGAGAACTCTACTTTGAGGCTAAATTGCTGTAGAAATACCTACCTAACTAAAATACATAGGTAAGGGCAGTGTGTGGCATTACTTTTCTGATACTCCTGAGCCACTCCAATTATTCAATTGATATTTTTCAGAGCTATATATTATTTTTAAAGTATTGGGCAAGTATTTTATAAACAAACTCATGTGAAGTGGTGAAATAAGAGTGCTTTGCTCACTCTAACGAGTTCTTTAGAAAGCTATGTACAATGGTGTTTTCTCACACTGAAATTAAAATTGAACTTTTAAAAGGAATGGGAGATGCAATGAGCCCTTCTAACTCCAGCACAGAAGGCAGAGCTCTTTTGGTTGGAATTGCATGGAACTGAACTCTTCATTGATGCATGTAAGGCCAAGGGGGCATTGCATATTATATTCCACACTTTCATCTGAGGGATCTGCAGGTTTTTAATTATACAGTTTATGCAGTGTTAGTCAAATTTATCTTCTTAGTTTACATTGAACTAGCAATGCCATTTTATTTCAAAACCGTTTTAAAAATAATGTGATATTCAAGACAACCAGCGAGCATCAAGGAGCATTGCTCAAGACAAGCAGTGAGCTATTGCCCCGCATCCCATAGCTGATCATACGCAGAAATGTACAATGAGGTATATCTCAAGGAAACAGTTTTAGATCTTAAACCTTCTTGACCATTAGTTTAACCTTATAAATAAATATTTAGACATGTTCGTCATGAGCAACTTGCACAAACCTCATCAGCTAGACAGGTGAACTTCTGCCTACATTGAAGAAATCATTCTAAGGATATTTTTTCTACTTTTATAGCTAAATTTTTACAGATTTTCAGAGATGATGTATAGGTAGACAGAACTTCATGAAGAACAGAAATTGTCAGCATGATGAGCAAATTGTATCTACATAAGCTAAAAAAGTTTATATCTGGACAGTGTAGTGTAGCATTGCGTGCACACAAGGATGAAGCTCAGCAGATATCCGTTCTTCTTGTATGCATTCCTTGATCCTCCATGGGGCATAAGGAGGTCAAAACAACACAGCAGACAACCTCTCTCCTAGCTTCTAAGTAATATTCAGGAGAAAAATTTCCTGAAATCAGGAGTCATCTCTGACAAGATGCTTTTTGCCTCTATCTGAACTTAGAACCACCACACACTGCCCAGGGTGAGAAGGCTGCTGTAGGCAGCCCACATTTCTGACCCAGTGTGCTAAATCTGCTCCTGCCGTGTTTCTTTGTAGGCTCCTGTGTGCTGTCACAGTTGAGTCCTATCCACTTCTGACATTTTAAGTGATGATCGTAATATGTATTTCTGCAAAGTGTTTAAGAGTGTTTCCTTACCTGTGGAAACATAGTAATATTTTATCACCTGCTTCACAGGAAAAGGGGCCAAAGAATAACAGCCTTTAATATTTTCATGTTTCCTCTGCTACTGTTTATTTTCCTGTGTGATGCCTGACTAAAATGTTTGTTTAATGTTGTCGGACAACTCACCTTACCAAGGCTGCACTTCAGCCGATGGAAAAAGCTCACATCTGCTTTATTCTTTCTGGGAGTGAACTAAAGTTTTCCTCATTTAAAAGTAGGATGCTCATATTAAATTACTGGAGGAAAGCAATGACTTTTATATATTTATAGTCCTATTTATTTTTAAAGTCAATCCGCTTCATAATTTACCCTATTTCCAAAAGAAAGAAAGACATTTAACAAGGACTTTTATTACTTGCAAAACCTTTTACTTTCCTGTGAAAATCTTATGAAAATAATAGTAATAATGTGGAAATTTCTCATTGGTTATATTTCTGTTAATTATTCCTCTTTTGGGGGGAAAAACTCAATGTAAAAGACTCCCATCATAAATATTACTCATAAGGCGTGAATGTTTTGATAGTGGAACTGCTGATAATTTCCATGAAATGTGAGGCCCATTTGGGATTTGGCTTGGGAAGGGGAGATTGTTTATTCACCCCTGGTGGGGTTTCATCCCTAGGGATCTGATTTATTCCCACAGACTTGCAAGGAGTCTAGCAATACCTTGCAAATGGTGTAAAAAAAAAGGGTAACCAGCAAAGTGGAAAGGATGTTGAAAATAAGTAAATGCCAGTTAAGTGCTAGCAGCTACCAGGTGCTTTTGGTTATCCACTGTCATCTGTGTGTTGTCAACTTGTTTTCCCAAAGCTCAGTACAAAGCACCATGAGTTCAGGTAAAGGATCCCACAGTACTCGTGCCTTTTCCCTGAGAGGTGTCTCCCTGAAGTCCTCCAAGTAATATTGAAAGTAGAGCTCATGGTTCTGTCATAACTTTTGTTCACTGGTTGGGAATTTAACTTGCTTCATCTAAGTCTATTCTCAAGGTAGCATATATATTCTGCAGCTGATCCCTGCAGTCCCAGCAAAGTACTTACATACACACTTATGCCATATTCATGGGTAAACTACAGTTTCTATCAAAGTTTTTTTGGAGATTAATGTCTACTAAGCTGAGGACTACAACTACATGAAGGGAGGTCATGGCGAGGTGGAAGTCAGCCTCTTCTCCCATGTAACTAGTGATAGAACTAGAGGGAATGGCCTTAAGTTGCACCAGGGGAGATTCAGGCAGGATGCTAGGAAATACTTCTCAAGAGTGGTCAGGTGCTGGAATAGGCTGTCCAGGGAGGTGGTGGAGTCACTGTCCCTGGAGGTTTTCAAGAAACATTTAGATGTTGTACTGAGGGACATGGTTTGGTGGGAAATATTGGTGACAGGTAGACGGTTGAACTGGATGATCTTGTAGGTCTTTTGCAACCTTGTTGATTCTATGATTATATAATTCTATGATTGTAACGTATTCCGTGTAACTAAGGGCCACATACATCTGTGTGTAATTCCTATACTCAGCTAACACAGTATTTCGCACAGAATCAAAGAATCATAATATTGCAGGGGTCGGAAGGGACTTCTAGAGGTCATCAAGTCCAACTCCCCTGCTAAAACAGATTCCCCACAGCAGCTTGCATAGGTAGACATCCAGACAAGTCTTTAATATCTCCAAAGGAGGCTTCACAACCTCTCTGGGCAACCTGCTCCAGTGCTCTGTCACCCTCACTGTAAAGTTATTCAGCGTATTTGTGTGGAACTTCCTACGTTCCAGTTTTTGGCTGTTGATCTTTGTCCTATCGCTGCACACCACTGAAAAGAGTCTAGCCTCATCCAATTGCCTCCAGCACATAAGATATTTAAAAACATTGATAAAATCCCCTCTCAGTCTTCTCCAGGCTGAACAGACTCGGGTCTATCAACCTTCCCTCATATCAGAGGTGCTCCAGGACGTAAATCATTTTTGCCACCCTCCACTGGACTCTTTCTAAAGTACTCCACAGTACTCCAAATGTGGCCTCATCAAGGCAGAGTAGAGGGGAAGGATCACCTCCCTTGACCTGCTGTCCCTGTTCTTTTTAATGCACCCCAGGATACCATTGGCCTTCCTGGCCAATGGGGAACGCTGCTGGCTCATGGCCAACCTGTTGTCCACCAGAACACCGAGATCCTTCTCTGCAAAGCTCACCTCCAGCAGGTCATTCCCCTAACCTGTACTGATGCATGCAGTTATTTCTCCCCAGCTTCAGGACTCTATGCTTGCTCTTGCTGAACCTCATCAGGTTCTTTTCCACCCAGCTCGCCAGTCTATCCAGGTCTTGCTGAATGGCAGCACAGCCTTCTGGTGTGTCAGCCATTCCTCTCAGCTCTGTATCATCAGCAAACTTTATGAGGATAGACACTATCCATTCAGGTCATTGATGAAGATATTGAACAAGACCAGACCCAGCACTGACCCCTGGGGGACACCACTAGTTACAGGCCTTCAACTAGACTCTGTGCCAGTAATCACAAGTCTCTGAGCTCTGCCTGCCTGCCAGTTCTCAACCCACCATACTGTACATTTATGTGTCCCGCACTTTCAAAGCTTCATTCCAAGGATGCTGTGAGAAACAGTGTCAGAAGCTTTGCTGAAGTCAAGGTACACAACATCCACTGCTCTTTCACCATCTACCCAGCCAGCGATGACATCATAGAAAGCTACCGAGTTGGTCAAGGACAATTTCTCCTTTGTGAATTCATGTTGACTACTCCTGATAACCTTCTTCTTTTCCAGTTGCTTGGAGATGGTATCAAGAACAAGTTGTTCCATCACCTTTCCAGGGATGTCAGTGAAGCTGACTGGCATGTAGTTTCCTGGATCGTCCTTCTTGCCCTTTTTGAAGACTGGAGCATCATTGCCTATCCTCCAGTCCTCAGGCACCTCTCCCATTCTCCATGACCTTTCAAAGATGTTTGAGAAAGGTTCAGCAATCACTTCTGCTGGCTCCCTCAGGACATGTGGGTGCATCCCATCAGGGCCCATAGATTTATGCACATTGATTTTGGCTAGATTGTCTAAGACCACGTCCTGCCTGACCAAAGGGAAGTCTTCCCATGCCCTCTGATTGCCTCTCTGATTTCCAGGGTCTGCGATTCCCAAGAGGTAGTCTTTGTAGTAAAGTCAGAAGCAAAGAATGTGTTTAGTATCTCTGTCTTCTCAGCATATCCTTAACAGGGCACCCACCTCATTTTCTCTAGTTTTCCTTTTACTGTTGCCATACTTAAAAAACACCTTTCTGTTTATCCTTTACCTCCTTAGCCAGATTAAATTCCCAGCGGGCCTTAGCCTTCCTCTCTGCATCCTTACAGGCCCTGACAACGTTCCTATATTCTTCCCAAGTGGACAGGCCCTTTTTCCACATTTTGTGGACCTTCTTTCTTCCCTTTGAGTTTCTCCATGAGCTCCTTGCTCATCCATACAGGTCTCCTGCCACCTTTCCCTGATTTCTTAACTCTTAGAGATGCATTGATCTTGAGTTTGAAAGAAGTGGTGTTTGAATGTCAGCTAACTCTCATGTGCTCCCTTTCCTTCCAACACTCTAGAGCCCATGGGATACCTCTAAGTAGGTCCTTGAGTGGGTCAAAGTTGGCTCTCCTGAACTGCATTGCTGCAATCCTACTTACTGCTTTTGCTTCTTCCACACAAGATTCTGTCATCTCATGAATGATGGCATCCTAAGCTGCCCCCAACTCACATCCCCAAACAGCCCTTCCTTGTTTGTAAGGTCAAGGTCCATCAGTTCATCCAGCCATCGTCATTCACCCCCAGGTGGAGCTCGATACATTTTAATTACTTTCTCACATAAAGAGCAGCCCCAGTGACTGGCCTTGCTGGCCTGTCTTTCCTAAAAAAGACTAGTCATCCATGACATGCTTTGCTTTTGCTTCTTGTCAGGACGATATCCACCAGTGCTCATTGTTTGCCCTCCTAACTCTTTAACATGATGAATATCTCTGTATAGCATTGTTATGGGTCTTTGAAGGAAATGCTGGTTTATCTTGAGCAATTCCAGTGGTGCAGGAGATTGCTTACTGGTTAGAGCAATGGTTAAGTGTATTTACAATGAGTTTTCATGCCAGTTAAATCCACTCCACCTGCGAGGAGTTCACCCCATTCAGAGAAGGGAGTTCTTAAGTTGTTGAGCTCCATCCAGCATCCACAAGGGGGGTTCAACATCAGCTTCTAATCCAGAAATCCACTTAAAATAGATCTCCATAAAGCTAATCAATGCCTTCAACACTTGTCTAGAAAAGCATATTTATTCCCAGTAGACCCCATGCAGAAAGCACAGTGTGGCAATGCTAACTTGCTGCACACTGTCCATCCCGTCCTCTCCCTAAGGGACTAAGCACCACCAACACCACTCCCATCCCTTCCCTCTTACAGAAGAAGAGAGCAGATACTTGCTACAACCAGAAATCTGGAAAAGAGCTGAAATCTCACCATCCCAGCCAACTGCCGACTGTTCTCTGTGTGAAAGCTTAAACTGAAGATTAATTTCCTCAGCCGAGGGCTAGTTTTGTCATTTGAAGATAATGAGTTGCTTCCAAGTAATTCAGGGCGGGATTAAGTCCACAGACATTTCGGTTTCAGTCACACACCTCACTTCTAGTGCATATGCTTCATCACACAAAGTACATTTGTGTTTTTCACACTCCTTAACAAAGCACCTATTGTTTGTAAAGCACCTGGGTATAATTGTTGAATAACTTTTTGTTTATTTTTTGCCATCAGCCGCTACTGTGCTTCCTCAAGCACAGCTGACTGGTTTTCTTGTGTAGTTCTGATCTTTCTGCAGCTTTAATACCAAGCAGATTAAATAAGTCTGTCATAACAAATGCAGCTAGTTCTGCCTATTTGTGTTAATCATTCTGTATTAATTGGTATATTTGCATTCTAAATTTAAGTGTAAACTGAACCAGCACTGAAAGTCAATGTTTACATCTCGTAGGCCTCTAAACATCAGCATTTTATCTAATGTGTGTGTGCATGCGTGGATGCCCATGTTCCTGCTTTAGTCATCCTTGATACTAAGCAGTTCCTTCTGTTTGATGTTTTAAACAATGTTATATGATATTTCCAAGATTGCTGTTGGCAATAATTACCAGCAGAAAATATGTTTTCCCCATAGGAAATTACACTGCTGTTTGGTATTATTAGTTTGTACCACTGTGTTCTGGGTCTGTCTGAGGAATGACAGAGATTGCTTCCTTAAGAGCAAAGGATCAGCTGGAAAGGAAACTCGTGTCACACTCCCGTGAAGACCCTTACAATAAGATAGGCAACTGACCAGGAAAAAAGCTCTGACCAGATAGTAGTACGGTCCCTGAGGAAAAAATATTTTCAAAAGCTCAGTCTGCTTTATGCAAGGCACTTCAGTTTAGCATGAGAATGCAACTTAGAACTGATTAATCATTTTGCAATTTAAGCAGTTTGACTTTAGAGTTGAGAGAACATTTGAAAGAGTCATATTACAACATGTCAAGGTGCAGATTCTCTGTTGCACACGAAAATAGTAATCCTTGGCAAGAATCTGCCCATTGAAATTAAACTATTTTCTTCTTCTACCTCATTTCCCTCACCCAGAAAAACAAGCAAATCTCTGCATGCATATCTACAATTCAGTGCTGTACAGCCGCAGATTTAGAAATAGACTGTTAAATCTGTGGGACAGAAAGGATGTTTTTCCTGATAGTTTGAATAGCCTCTGACACACTGAAAGCCAAACTCCTGACTGGGACTTGTAGCAGTCCCACACAGTGCACCTAATTCTTAGTTAAGAAATAATTATAACCAGGCAGCCGGTTTTCAGTAAGAACTCTTCCCTTTTGCTACATTTACCAACAAATTGTCAATTTACTTATACGCTGTACAATTTACCTTTAATGAAGCCAGGAATGGGGATTAAAACTTGCCAATGTTTTGTGTGTTTTAAAATATTTCTCAGGCATTTCATAATACCAGATTATTGTGAAATTATCCTGCTGCCAGGCAGATTGACCAAGGGAGGCCTCAGTGAAGCATTCTGGGAGAGGAAAACCAAGAATTTTTGGAGGTTCTTTGGAATTCCCTTGTGTGACATAAGAAAGCATCATTTCAGGCTTTTCTATGTGTAGCACTGCCAGTACCTGACAAAATGTGTCCCCAGTCTTTACTGCAACCCTTGGCCAACACAAATAGCAGTCTAAAGTAACCACAATAAGCAATTAAATGGTAAATGGTGAAACAGCAGATGCGTTCTGTGAAAATAATAATAATAATAATAATAATAATAATAAATTAAGACAGTAAATGATGGCTTTCCAAGGCAGAAATGCATCAGAAACGTCCTGGGAAACTGGAAAGTCAGAGTGAGAAAGAAAGATGCGTGGAAACAAACTATAGATAGTGAAAGATTGTTACAGCTAATCACGATGGAATGAGATCTCTTGTTTTTGACAAGGCTCGAGACGTGGTTATTAAAACCACTGTATTTCCTAAAAGGAATATTTGCAAGTATGCATGGGTTTACAGAGGCTGGATCACTGTCAATCAGACCAACATTATGGGGGCTTTGGCTTCTTAAGGTATGAAGATATTACTCACAATGACATATTGAGTAAATAATACTTGATTAAGAGTTTATCAGGAAAAATTTATGTACTTGCATATAGTTTTGAGCAGAAGTGCCCTCCTCAATGTTGTGAAATTAAGGTAGACAAAGATCTTCTAAGAGTTCAAAGTAGTACCGTGAAGAAATAGTGGCTGGGCTAGGCGGTATGCAGGTAATGTAAATTACTAAAGTATGAAAAATGAAGTAGTGTGGCAAGCCTTTATAAAAGACAAAACTATTTGTTAATTGGTATAACAGACCTAGGTGGGTTAACTAATGGAATCAAATTATCAGTATGAAGAGATGTAACTTGCTCGGGAAAGAGAGGCACAGAGAAGGGAAGAGAACAGATGTGAAGGGAGAAAAATCAAACTTCAGATATCCACATTTTGCATGTGAATCCCATGACAGATATTGAAAAAATAATAAAGTAGAATTGTTTGGACTAAGCAAGAGAGAAGGCAAGAGCATAAGTTTTTGAATAAAGGAGAATAATTTAGTATCTGTGATAGCAGAGGTAAAGTGCAAAAGAGAAGATTCAGATTAGACTTCAGTTAATTATAAGAATGGAATTCTTCACAGGATTTCCTGGGGAACTAATGCAATTTTGTCATCCACAGTGACAAGTGCAAAAATTAGTTAGAAATTGGACAAATGTAAGAATTAACACACTAACTTAAATGTTGTATTAAACATTCTGACGGTCAATAGAGGCATTGTTCTGAGAGGTAGAACCTTATAGGCCTGAGGCCTTTTCAATAATATGGATATTAATTATTAATAATATCCATTTATTATTAATATAATAATAATAATAATAAATTTTGGTTCTAGTTCATTAAGAGAGTTCTAAATATTTGTTGATTTCAAAAGTCTTTGTTGTCACTTGTTTATTCTTTGCCTTAACAAGCTTTTAAGGGTTCTACAGCTGCGTGATACACGTTGTACTGGCTCTGATACTTCAACCTTCTAATATTTCTTTATATTACAAAGGAGTTGCCAAAGATTTGTGAAGAACCAAAGAGATCTGTTGTGGGTTTGGTTGCATTTCAGATTTGTGGGTTTTAATCATACATATTAAATGCCTAAAACATGAGGGAGGACAGAAGCCAATTGGAAAGTGGTATTTGAAAAAAACAATAGCTAATGACATTCAACTTGGAAAAATGAGGGGAAAAAAAATGCATCTGAAACAGGTTCTCTGTAGGTGAAGAAGAGAATCAGGGGAAGCCAGAAGTAGGGGGCATACGAAGTCTTTCTCCACTCCATTTGTGTGAGTGAATTTGTCCACCTTGGAAAATCATATAGTGTGTTTTTCCAAATTTAATGCTGTTGAAATTGCACTGTCAAGGCCTTGAAGTCAAAATCTGGCTTCATGTTACTGCTTGTACCCATTCCAGAGCATAGCTCCTACAAAGTTACAAAATAGAGCAATATTTTGATGTGTGGGGCATAATAAATTTACACCTACAGCCACAATCTTGTTGATAGAGTCAACATTATCTGAAGCCAGCAGCAGTGGAGAAATGAAGTGAGCTCGTGTAACCCTTTGTAGGGTAAAATTTATATTAGTCTGTTGAACAAGCTGTTGAAGAATGTGTGTGTGTATCCATTAAAGTGTCTAGATTGAGGCTATCTTCATAACCACTCATTTTTGTTGGAAAAGGAACTGTTGTGATTATTTCCTTAATACTTAGCCAATTGAGTCAATCTTTTTGTCCTTTGTATTGTTACTGCTATTTCATTTGTATGGCATCTCTTTCTGTCTATTATGTCTGTCACAGTAAATTCGTTTCCAGTTTGAGTTTACAATTAATCTAACCTTAATCTAATCTTTTTCTTGCAAATAAGCAAGCAAATGATCTTTGGACAACGTATCAGTTCAGGGTTTAGTTCTAAAATCTTCAGAAACTAATAACAACTCTGCTACACATGTGTTTCTTCTGAATCAGGAAATCTGTTATTTCATATTTCATTTGCTTGACTGCATTGTGGATACTTCAGTCTGCTTGTGCTCAGTAGATGCAGGTATTCAACTAACAACTGGCTAATTGAATTGGTGGTTAAATAACCCTAAGCACTGAAAAGCTTGATTGATTTCAGTCATTATTGTTTGTGAAAACTAATAATTTAGTTGAAGGATATTAAGTCCTTGCTGTGACACTCTGGGTTAAAGAGCTACCAATGATATAAAGCACTCTTTTCTTTTCTGGATCCTTGATTTGAGCCCAATCAGAGCTCCTCTATCACAAAACCACCACAAATAAATCAAACACGTTTTGGCGCAGTTTGTCGTCTCTGCTTAGCAAATGTATGAGACTAAACTGACACTGATCCTTAATCACCTTTAATCCATGGAGAGGGAATGATCCTACTGGGGCAGGAGAAAGGTCATTGGCAGGATCATGGGGAGAAAGTAAGTTGGCAGTTAATTTCTTAAATCTGACCTGTGAATAAATGAAAGGCTTCCATTTCAGGTTAATCTGTGAAGCGGCATATATAAAAGATCTGCACAGAAAGAAGTTATGCTATTTTCAGAAGTTATTATGAGTTAAAGGCATGGTGTCTGTGGTATTTGCCTTTTGAAACGTCGATTTCTCTTCTAATTTGTTAGACCGTATTATTTATAATAATACATACTTAACAATAGATTTTTTCCTTATTAAATTCTGATTACTTGGTTATGAATTACAAGAGGCAACAGCAGTTTGAATTGAAATTGACTATAAAAAATGATGCGGTGTTCCACAGTTTCTCCAAGCACACTGACACGCTTCTTTCCACTGTTTCTTTTTCATTCTTTTCTTTCATTTGCACATGAGAAGTGCTTTTCCTTTCCTGATTACTACGTAAAATACCCACGAGTGGATCTTTGCAGAGGCACAGGCCCTGTGGAGACTGATGTTATGTTCTCTGCTTTCTGTGTTTTGGATTATCCCAGTGACCCAGGCCATGCTGTAATTTATCAGACCTACATAAGGATTTAAAAGAATGGGATTAGACCAAGAAAACTCAGAAGAAAAAAAAAAAAAAAAATTGCTAACATTGGCCTTAGGCTGTGAAACTTGATGAACAAAAATACTTCAGCAAGAGAAGCTGGAGAGCTTGTATGCCTTCAGTAGACTGATTCAAGACCAGCTCTTTAAGAGCTCGTTTCCTAAACAGAGAACGTAAAGAGTTTTTGCCATTCATGCAAAGGATGTGGAAAGAATGCTCCTTCCAGATTCTCTTCAGAAGAGCACTGGAGTTTATGCTTTCTCAGTAGATGGAAATGATTCATCACTGTCAGCCAGGATTTAGGGTTCAACCCTGGCCTCATTCTTTCAACCTGTCTTTGCTGGGTAACATGCTTTCCATTCCTTGTGTGTATTTTTTAGCAGAGTTCTGAAGTGATCACATTCATTTCCGTGAGAGCTCAGTTCTCATTTTGAGATCTATTATATACAGGTTTCCAAAGGAACCAATGAGTTTGGTGATCATCTCCTTCACACGTCTCATTGTGGCTGCGCCGCAGCGAGTCCTCTAAGTGACAAATATTTTCATGGTTAATTACAAGTACATTTTGTCCTTCAGAAAGGAGGTTGAACTGTCTTGCTTCAGCAGAACACTGTAAAGCTCACGCCAGCACTGATGTATACACCTTCATTTTATGACAAGATGAATTTATTACAGTTGAACCAAATATCAATTATAGCTTGATTGAAGACCTACTTTGGTTAAAATACGGGAAGGTTCTGATCCTTCAAATATCTGACTTCATTACTTTGAGCATCCCTGTTAAAAGCAACGAGGCAGCAGATCATATGCAGAAGTGTGTGTGTGTGTGTGTGTGTGCACGCGCGTGTGTAGTATTGTGTCCTCCAAGCCTTTTTTGGCTTTACTTAAGGAACTAATTTAAATTCAGCAAGTATAAATTGTGATGCTAATAATTAAATAATGAAATACAAATTAAATAATATAAGGCACATCCTGACTTTGGGTACTTAGGCATCAGCGCTGGTTTTGACGTATTCTTTATCGGATTACTTTGAAGATTTTATTGTTTGATGATTGTAAAATGCAACTCTAAAGGTAGTAAAGAGCAACTCTAAAGGGACATCACCTGGTTGGCTCTATAAATTTCATTGCTGTTAAATAAAAAATACATGTATTTATTTAAGGACTAATTAATAGTTCTTATATTTTACAATATTTTTCACATCAAGAATGAAGTCTGCAAAACCCATGTTGTCATGGCATCCCACATTCAGTCTTATCTTTCACGTGTAATGATTTCTCACAATACTATTTTCAATCTTAGATTCCCTTTCTTAAGGCCCATACATTTCTCACTTCAGCAAATGGTGAGGTACAGTAGTAAATCCCAAACACCAAAGCTACATTTCTCCTAATTTCAGCTTGGACGCCAAGGTGACAACTGTGATATAACTTCCACATCGTCAATTATGGGGATTTCCTATGTTAGCATTTTGAGCCAGGTTCCTGCAAGTTCCTGGATGGGCTTTATTTTGTGCAGTGACTCATTCTGCAAATTTCGGTGAGACTGCTTTGTCATTCAGGAGTTTCAGCACGTGGGCTCTGGGTTGCATTTTATATTGTCCTTGAAATCATGGCAATCAAAACCAATGAACTTTTTTCAGGGCTGTAGGACTCCTGATAATGATCCTGGGAATCTTAAGAGATATGCAGCCAAGATGAGCATTAGACTTGATGGGAACTTTTCAAGAACTTTTCAACCTGGTACCGCAGGTAACAGACACTGACCAGGAGATCTCACGAGGCAACCTTCCTTCGCATAAGCTAAGGAAAGATTTCTGAGGCCATTCCTTTTATATGTATGTCTCTTCTTCTCTGACTGTGGCCACTTTACAGGCTGATTTTCAGAGCTGCTCAAAGTAACAGTCCCTGGGAGCCCTTTGAGATTCTAATTAGGCACAAAAAAGAAGTGAATTCTTCTGAGTTATCTCCTTTGAAAAAGCAGCTCAGTATTCATAGAATCTTAGAATCACAGAATCACCAAGGTTGGAAAAGACCTACAAGACCATCTAGTCCAACCGTTCATCTATCACCAATAGTTGAATCACTAAACCATGTCCTTCAACACAACATCCAGTCATTCCTTGAACACCCCCAGGGTCGGTGACTCCACCACCTCCCTGGGCAGCCCATTCCAGTGCCTGACCACCCTTTCTGAGAAGTAATATTTCCTAAAGTCCAGCCTGAATCTCCCCTGCCGCAGCTTGAAACCATTGCCTCTAGTCCTATCACTAATGACACGAGAGAAGAGGCCGACCCCCAGCTCACTACAACCTCCCTTCAGGAAGTCATAGAGAGCTATAAGGTCTCCCCTGAGCCTCCTCTTCTCCAGGCTGAACATTCCCAGCTCCTTCAGCCTCTCCTCATATGGCCTGTGCTCCAGACCCCTCACCAGCTTTGTTGCCCTTCTTTGAACATGTTCCAGTGCCTCCATGTCTTTCTTGCAGTGAGGGGCCCAAAACTGGACACAGTACTTGAGGTGCGGCCTTACCAGTGCTGAGTACAGGGGGACAATCAATCACCTCCCTGCTCCTGCTGGTAACACTGTTTCTGATGCAAGCCAGGCTGCCCTTGGCCTTCTTGGCCACCTGGGCACACTGCTGGCTCGTGTTCAGCCAAGCATCAATCAGTACCCCCAGATGCATTTCCTCTACACAGTCTTCCAGCCACTCCGCCCCCAGCCTGTAGCGCTGCCTGGGGTTGTTGCGGCCAAAGTGCAGGACGCGGCATTTGCTCTTGTTGAACCTCATCCCATTGGCTTCAGCCCAGCTCTCCAGCCTGTCCAGATCCCTCTGTAGGGCCTCGCTACCCCCAGGCAGATCCACACTCCCAGCCAATTGGGTGTCATCTGCAGACTTATTGAGGGTTCACTCAATGCCCTCATCCAGGTCATCAATAAAGATATTGAAGAGGACAGGCCCCAGCACCGACCCCTGAGGAACACCACTCGTGACCGGTCGCCAGCTGGATTTAACTCCATTCACCACCAGTCTCTGAGCCTGGCCCTCCAGCCAGCTCCTTACCCAGCCAAATTCATGTAATAATGAAACAGAAAAGCTTTTTTCTGTTTCTCAGGAAACAGAAAAAAAGCTTTTTCTTATTTATCTCAGGAAAGAGATAAATATTCAAAAAATGCCAAGGTTAGCAGAGTATAGTTTAGGAAATAGCAGAGGGATTTCTCCCTGAACTTGTGACTTTGCTCATGAGAAAAATAGCTTCTCTGAAGAAGTTGCATCAGCAAGTTGCATCAACAAGAGAGAAGAAAGTTACTGTTTGTGCTCTAGAAAGGTATCTCTTTCAGTATAGCTTTACAAGGTAATGTGGTTTAAAGGAAAGCAGTAGATTTGGGATATTTTGACTTTAATAAGGATTTTTACATTGTCTCCCATAGTATCCTTATAACAACATTCAGGAAGTATGACATACCTGAAACAATTGTTAGACAGCTGTGTGACTGGAAAGTGGGGATCAAAGATTGTTAGAAATATAAATTAACCACCTTTTTGTATGTATTTGCCCTAAGATTACTTGCATTAATTTTATCTGCTGTGAGATGAGCTTAGGGCAGCATGCCTGGATGAGAATACCTCTTTGGCAAAGATCCATGCTTAGCACTTACCTGTGGCGGTAAGGTCCATAGTTAATGGCATACAACTTAATGGCATAAGACATGGAGAAACAGTTGTATAATAAATATTGTGACTGTGTTGGTAACAACATGTCTTTAACTCTACTTCTTTGACTGCACCGCTGTTCCTAATTGCATCGTATCCCATAGCAGTTGTGACACTCGGTGTGCACACTGCTTCAGATGCAGTCATGTTACAGGGCATATATACTGGTACTGCAGAATTCTTTATCATCAAATAATTCCTATTATTTATGAAACATAATGCATAATTTCATTGTATTTTTTAGTAAATATGCACAGTGAGTAACACTCATCTTATGGGTCTCAGGTTGTGGTCTTTTGCATATAGGCTACTTAAACATTTCTTGAATTTGAATTTTATTTGCTGAGTTGATGTTTTCTCTCTCCTTTTTAGGTCACTTTCACATTTCTCACTGCCTGCTTCACAAACTGACTAGCATAAATTACCTGGGCAAATGCTGTTAGTAAACTATCTCATGATCAGTCCATTAAGAAATAAGTAACCCATGACTTTATACATGAAGCTGGACTAAATCTCAGGCCAGGACTCATCTCACCTCAGTTCAGATGTTCAACTCAAGTTGAGATGGTTAAGGTCTAAAGGTGAAAAGTCATCTGAGGAGGTGAATTAACCCACCCCATAAATGATCAATTCACCATTTGTGTTCAGTGATTATTTACAGGTATTGGTAGTAATCACTGCTTAACCATATTTGGGATGCATTTAGACTTTATTCCTTTCAGTGATGAAAATGATCTAATCGTTTTTCTTTGCTTCCATAATATTCCTTAATCCATTACAGCCTTTCACTTCATGGTTGTGTACCTTCATGTACAGTTTATGGTGTGAAACTGTAACAGAGAGCATTTAGAAGACCGATAATTATTGTCATCTGGTTGTGTTTACTGAAATGTTCAAAAAATTATGGATCAGGAAAATGCTATTTTCCTGTGTAAAATCAGTAGCGATTGGACACTATTTTCTTACGCGGTAGGAGTGCCATGAACTCAGCAATTCTGTATTTAAGGTTCTTTAAAACTCCGAAAGGTACTCTCTTGCCCTGACTTTTCTAACATATTCTGTATTCTTTACTGTTGATACTTCATGGTACCTCACTATGCAAAGAGAAGTCATTGTTATGGCCAGGAAAGGCATCTAAAGCATACAGAGTAGAAACCTCCTAAACGTTTTGAACAAGAAAGGTGGATGCATAAAAAGGAAAATCATTTAACTTCCAAACAGTGTAACTATCTTCTTTAGCAGCTCCCTCAGCCTGTGATTCTCTGTTAGACTCCCCAGTTCTGCTGTAGGCTTCTTGTTTCTGATATGATGAAAGAATATTTTATTGTTTATTTTTAATTCTTGTGGTGTTTGTTCTTGGAAACCTACTTTTACTCTTTGCAATTTCCTCTTACTTAACGCCTGCTGAAGTTTAAGTTCCTGTTTATTGGCTTCCCTGGGATCAGGTTTCCAAACTTTTAAAGATTTCTGTTTGGTTGAAAGAGGCTCTTGAACCTTGCCATTCATCCGGTTCAGCTTAATCCTGCCTTCCCAGTTCCTCTTCTTACACATTATACAAGTCTTCGGAGGCAGTTCCAATTGAAGTAGTGTCATTATTACCTTTGCAGTAACTATTCTCCAATTTTACTTTTAGGATCTTTCTGACTAATAGCTTACTAAGAGTGTGAATTCCACTTCATTTCTTATTTTCTTACTGCAGAAGTATGAACAGGATAGTAGGATGGAGAAACTTGTCAGATGAGAGATGGGGAGCACAGGAGCACTTACTTATGTATTGCCCGCACTCCCATTTGTGCTGTATGCCTGATCTGGGAGTATAGGGCTGCATGCAGAATCCCAGTAACACTGAGCAGACTGCTGTGTGCCAGGTTCTCCCAGCAGGATGATTGTCCCTGCCTTCCATTTACTGCTGATTCTGCAAGGTAATGGCAGACGTTCTGACTGTAAGCTGGCTGTTCACTGTGTCCTACTAATGAAAACCTTTTTCTGAACATCTTACCCAGTGCAGTGTGGATGCCCCATCACTGGAGACACTCAAGGTCAGGCTGAGCAGCTGATGGAGCTGTAGGTGTCTCTATTCATTGCAGGGGAGCTAGACTAGATGTATTGCTTTTCTTTCTAACACAGAGCAGTGCTTTTAACAGGCAGATAGCTTCATCTATAGGTGAGAATTTTGAGCATTAAAGTCACATTTGTCACATTATAAACAGGAATCAATCCGAAGTTAATGTAATACATAATGGAATTCTTGATGTTCTTTTTTACCTCTTATTTAAGGTTTTTTGAGGTGATTTTTGAAAGCGCACTCTAAGATGTTCTAAAAACAAATGTGCAAAGGTGTATAATTGTTTGAGCAGTGTCTGGAGCTGAGTTAGGAAAAAGAAGACAAGTATGAGGACTTGAACTTAGATGTAGGTGGGCAGACTTTTGCCAGCTGTGCCACTGGTACCACAGGGTTTGACGACAAGGTTGCAGGACACAAAACCACACTGAGATCCTTCTGCCTGGCAGAATAGAGTGGGATAAGTATATGTTTGCATTATTTGCTGAATCGTTTATATGCTGTCACATCTGCCACCCTTTTGTCTTACATTAGCTGCATTCAGCGTTTAATTGAGAAAGTCAGAACTCTGCAGGCATGGAACAGAATTGCATCTTCTTTGGCTGACTCAGAAGTGGATAGTTCTTCCTAGGATTTTGTTTTTCACTTGAGAGCACTGGTTTTGTCTTTTAGCGTTTGCTCTATGGAGCCATCACTCATCTCTCCAGTGGCAATTCTGTTTCTTTAGAGCGTTGCTGGAAGTTAGCCAGCTCCGTGTTTTGATCACCACCAAAGACCTGTGTAATTGCCATTTCCTTCGCTATCACACATTTTGAGAATGTATTACCCCTGTCTCATAGCAATTTCAGGCCCAATACCGTCATTAACTATTTGCATACAAAACTTCACTGGTTCGTATTAAAAAAAAAAAAAAAAAATCATGAGTATTGCCATTTTCTCCTTTTTTTCAGAAAATAAATCAGTAGTTTAGAATACTTTCAGTTAATCTAGGACCTGAAAATTGGAATGCTTCAGAGTTATTTATCCTTTAGTAGTCTTCCATTGGTTTTGTAAACTGTGTCTCGTCCTGTTTGGGTAAGTACCATCAATATTATTCAGAATGGCAAGTACTGATGATATTGTATTTATCATTATTTTTAGTATTTACATTATTTTTTTGTATTGAATATTTGAATGACTTTCATTTTGAAATGTCACTGATTTAATAATATAGTGATTAATAGTGTCTTTTAACATGTGCTTTGTATTTAAAAGCCCACACTTAACAGGTGATTTATCATACTTACGTTTACCCCTCTAAAGTATGTAGTGACAGCTAGTCATCAAAGTTCCTTCTTTAGTCTGGAGAGAGCCATCACCACAGGCTGATTCACAAGACTGAGACAGGTGGATGGAGTCACGTTCCAAAGTTGTCTTTCCATTTCCATTAATGAAATAAGGAGTTGGGGTAACTTATTTTCTGTATTCTTTCTTGGTGATTCAGTTAAGTGAGATATATTCCGCCATTTCTGTTAGTGGGATTCTTTTCAGTGGGATTATCGAGTTGAGGACTGCCTTAGTCGCCTTACTTTTTTGCAGGACCCGTATAGCTTTTTGTAAAAGATTTGCCATGTAATTGTTTTTGTTGCATGTTTCTTTTTCTGCAGCCAACATCTTGTATATGGCCAGCCAAGAAATGATGAAGGTTGTGGAGAGAGACAGTACAACCATAAAGCAAAACTTAAAGAAGGTAACTTCTTAATTCTCAGAGTTTTCGTGGGGAGCCCACATGCATGGGAAAATCTTATATCCTATTATATAATTGCAAAACCGGAATTTCATTAGGATTGATTCTGATTTTATGTTCAAGCCTTTCCATTGGTTTGGAGAAACAACCAAAGAATTGTAGATCGTTAAAGTATCATTGATCTACACGTTTGTAGATGTAGTATTCACCACTACCGCGTCTAGTATGTATGTCACAGCACTTCTTCCTCCTGTCCTTGCTTGTACGGTGTCCTTGGTGGAGGTATTCATGTGTTCTGGCTAAGCCTGAGACGTGGTATGCAGTGAGGCCAGTAGTTAACATGGGTTCTGATCAGACAGGCAGACAGCTGGCCGGAACATAAGTTCAGACTGATTGAGCAGATCCGCTGCTTTGCACCTCCTGCATTGCATGGTGTGCAGGTCTGCTCAAGTCATCTAAGTCACTGTGACCAAGAGCAGAATCTGATCCATGACATTTTCAGCTTGAGATCAGTTAATATCAAGGGATTCTTCAAGCTTGATTTTCCCATGGTATCAAAACTTACAAGAGAGGTGTCAGCAAAATGGACACGATTCAGCCATACAGGTTTAAAAGGTGAGGACGAATAGTGTATTGCTTGGAGACTGAAGCTACTGCTGTAAACTAAATAGTTCCAAAGACCTTTCCCCTGCAGTGAACTTTCTCAGCTGTACAGATTAATCACTGAAACAGGTTCTGGTACAGTTTTGGTCTACATCGATTAGCATTCTCTCAATCAATTCCCAGACACGTTTCTGGGGTTGACACAGGCCAGGAACTGTTCCTAATTTGAAGTTTTGATGTGGTCACCCTGTTTTGAGGCTGAGAGAATTTAATAGCCAGACCATTCCAGGAAGGCTGATGAGCCAGAAAACTGCCACATTTAATAAAAAACTATTGGTGTAGCTGCTGTGTGATAAGATAATCGATATAACATGTATTACTCTATAGTGTCCCCTTCCTTCCCTTTTTTGTTATATCATCCCTGACTTTATACTGAGAGAACGAATCCAGCTCTTTGTGCTGGCAGAGATTTTCCTTGGAGAATTCAGTTCTTTGGAACAGAGGTCCTAGATCTCTATGAGATTACTTTGTGCCTTGTAAATAGATAAGGTACAAAGTTCACTTCATAAATCGGTCTTTCTTGTTTTGGCCGAGAACTGATGTATTTTTGACATCCCACTGCCTTCTCTGCAATTTGAAAGGTATGTTCAGATGGTTCAATTCTAATTTGTTTAAAAAGAAGTCAAAATAGCACACATGACTAAGGAGCATGACACTGCACTAGGCATTCAGATTTCTTTGCATTGTTATTGCAGAGCATTTGAAGTTCTCCTGCACCTAGGGAGAAATCTCAGTGAAGAAACCGAAGGGCTCATCTTGCAGAACACAAATAATATTCTCATTGTCTTAAATAAAACTTTCCATGGGTTGATCCAAAGCCTAATGATCTCAAGGGAAACTATTAATTTTACTGACTGACTTGCCTCTCTGAGTGTTAGGGAGCAGCAAGGTCTGCCTGCTTGTTAAGGGAGAGGCTCTGTGAGCTGAGAGTGACCCTGAACCAAACAGGGTGCTCTCCCACAGAGTGGGAGTACGGTGATGGCAACAGATTCCATCAACTCTCCCAGGGAAAGCAATGCAGTGAGGAAGAGAATCCAATCAGGAGCAAAGAGGTGGCAGCCCCAGAGACAGGGCTACGACATGGGTCTGAAGTCTATCCAGGAGAGCTGACCAAAGATGCTGGAACAGGTTGCTCAAAGAGGTGGTGGAAGCCCAGTCCCTGGAGACACTCTAGGTCAGGCTGGATGTGGCTCTGAGCAACCTGATTGAGCTGTAGGTGTCCCTGATCAGTGGCCTCTAAGAGTCCCTTCCAGCTCAAATAATTCTGTGATTATTTTCTAGGACGGAAGGCAAGCTATGAGGTGGGAGCCATCCAGGCAACAAACTGTGTACAGTGTGGGTCCGCTGTCAGTAGGAGAAAGGGGCAGAGGCTAGGTCTTAGCAGAACTAGTAGCATGGGCAAAGGCTAAAGGCCCAGGGCGAAGGCTGAAAGCTCAGGTAAAGGCTGAAGGCCCAGGGATGGTGACGGAGGTGCGTAATGATGGAGAGCCCTGGACCTACGGACAGGGATTGTGGGTAAAGGTCCCGGATGAGGCTGCTGAGGACCTACTAGCACCTTCAGGGCCCTGAAACCTGGGATAAGACTCTGCATGGGATTAGTCAGGATATGAAAGTGAAGAGTTTTCAGGGTCAGGACTTTGAGTGCTTGTGGAAATTTTAATCACAAGCACATGCTTAGAGTTAAGCATAAAAGCTTGGCTGGATGAGGATGACAAAGCTAACAATTTGCTGTAGCTCCAGTGAATTCAGAAGGTCTGCTCAGATGCTCCAGATTACCAAAATGCTTATTTCTTGTGCTGAATGAAGGTCAGTAGCCAGCAGTAAAAGTTTGCAGGTGTCTCTGCTTCATCTGTGCTGTTGTTGACTCTGTCAGTCTAAGCACAGCCTTGGCACACAGCAGCATTTTCAAACCTGTGTTAACTTTCCTTTATTGATTCTTCTGTGTCCTCATACTTTAAAAGTGGCAAACATATTCAAGTAAACAGAACGCTGAAGCGAGCTTACAAACAGCTGGAAAACCAAAGAGAAAGCAGGTCTAAAAGGGAAGCAAAATACCTCTCTTTTTTTCATTCTTCTAGCAATTTCAGGGAATGTAAGAATTAAGGAAAATTTTTTGAGTTGGCATTATGTGAAATTTGAAGTGTATTGACAATAAAAATGGGCTTAACTTATGAAGGTTGGAAGTTTATAAAAACAGGAACCGTAGTCCAAGTTGCTATAGAACTGGCAAGCTGTCACTTCAAAAAATTTATACTGTTTAGTGGTCTCTGTGATCATGCTCTAAAAGCCAATCTTAACACCTGACTTTGCCAGCTGCTGTGGAATCGAAAAGTTATTTCTGGATCATATTTGCATTCTGTGATCTGAAGAAGAAAGAAGAAGAGACACTAAATTATTCCAGTCTTTCCATGTGTCCAGGTTTGACTATAATTATTGCTAGTTAGGAGCTTGGAGAAATATTACCTTCAGATCCCAGATTCAAACAATGGTAATTGCTCAGATTTGTGTTGAAAGAATAGGAGCTGGCATATTTTTGGGAAAGTTAATTGAGGTGTTTCATTTACAATCTAAAAACAGATGGTATGCACATTAAATAGCAATGGAATTGTATGAGGAGGACTGAGACCTATCTTCTGACAAAATAATATATGATAGAGCATTTAAAATACACTCTCTGAAGTCACATGTGGATCAAGCACTGCATGAGAGTAGGCTTCTTACCAACACAGAGAGTTGTGAGCAATCACAAAATCCAAACAAATAATGCAGGAGATGCTAATGTAAGATTTGCTCAGCTATGAGAACTAATTAGCTGGTTATGTCTAAGCCAGCAGAGCTTCTTTCTTTCGCTGTAATAACACCAGCTCTCTTTCCTAACAGAAACTGGAGGGAAAGATACTACTGTACGAGAGGAAGTTTATTGTATTTCTTGCACAAAAGGAAGTGGGTGTAATTCAGCATTTCTAAAAAAATGGATCAGCATTGAGCGTCACTGAGGTCTTACATATAGAATTACAATTTCAAAGGTGAAAATGGTTATACTGGACATTCACTGGCGTGCTTGGGGCAGACAATGATATCTTTATAGAAGAGCTCCCTACTCTAACTTTGCATTATGCCACGCTGCTTGCTTTATTTTAAGCCTCAGCTTTATTGCCTTTCTTTGTGGCAGGTAAACTGGTAATCCTGTTGTAATCAAAAAGGAATTGCATTAAGGGTGTTTAGAAAGGACATTTTGTAAAAGAAAATCACCTTTTATTGTGCTTTTGTTTAAACACTTTTTATTTAAACACCTTTTATTGTGAGTATTTATTGTGATTTTTTTAAATTCATTACACTGTGTAGAATATACGTTAGTCCTACTTTGAACTATAAGAGCCATTCCAAAGCTCACCTAAATCAATGCAGAAGCTCCAACAGACTTCATCAATTCAAGGATCTGTTAGGCAGTGATCTTCCCATGGTGGGTCATAATTTCTTAAGACCATAAGTCATCTCCTCCAGCAACTGAAAATCATTATTATTTCGATGAGCATATTAAATGCAAAAACAAGTCTATCATCTGCTTCTTCAGATTAGTCTTGACAATGATTTGGTGCAGCAGATACATTGATTGCAGAAGGAGAAAGACAAGAAACATCTGAAGCTGTGTTACAAAGATTAAAAAGTGCATTGTCTGAGAAGAATGATTTTTAATCATGTGGAAAAAATGTATACTGGACATGTAGGGACACATTAATATTTTCTTGCACGTTGAGGAAGTTTGTGTTGTGGGCAGCTAATAACTTAGCCTGTGGATGTTTCGGTGGGGAAGAAATGATCATTCAAAAAAATAAAGGAATGAAGTGCATGCTTACCATTTCCTCTGTATTTCTATGGTGAATTTAGAATTTAAGAGTAATGCAAGTTTATATCTCATCAACCATACCCTAGAGAAAGTGTTGTCCAAGAGTATGAACTAAGCTGATACAGATATTAGAAGTAAAAATAGCAAAAAATGAGACATTTTCTTTCCACAAAAATGTGAAGTGCTGCATTTTTCTTTTGGAAAACTGTATTTATTGAGTAAAATTTAAAAACCTGAGCAACCAAGAACTATTTTGACGCCTGAAGCATTTGGTTTGATGTTGCCCAGTGTTTTTGTTCGGGTCTCTGTAGGCATCCATAGAAGTTTAGTAATTATTCCCAGTGAGAGAAGCACGATCTGAAGATAAGCAGTTAAAAGAATACTACAAATATTTTGCCTGCCGACAGCTTCAATGAGTTGCTTGCCTACATTTGTGAAAAACCTTCCAAACGCTTTTTTTGAATAGGTGCAAAGTGCTCTCCTAAGCCAAGAACACCTCTTTTTTGGCTGGACTCACATCCTCTTTGGCCTGCACTCCCTGGAGGTGCAGAGTTGAAGCTGAGGAAGTTACACAAGTGCTCGGGGATTTTGGTGCTTGTGTCATTTAGCCACAAAAACAGCCTTCTCTTTGAAGCACCCAGAATGCCTGATCAGGGATCAACACTTTCTCTCCTCAATGGAAAAGGATCTCAGCGAAGTTTCAAGAAGCTTAGTGGGCCACAGTGTACTTTTCTGTGATATTATATTTTTTCATGTAGCTGAACTCCTCTTAGCATCGTTCTTGCTGTGTGGTATTCCAATAAAAAGGCACTGACATGGACTTCCAGGATTTTGTAGTGTGATGGGATAGGCACAAAGTGTGTGCTCCACAAAACTATCAAAGACAGCAGTATTTCCATAGCCTTCTGAAGAGTACCTAAAAAGAAGTTACCATCTGACTGGTACTATCATTGAATCATAGAATCGTTTGAGTTGGAAGGGACCTTTAAAGGCCATCTGTTCCAACTCCCCTGCAATGAACAGGGACGCCTACAGCTACATCAAGGTGCTCAAACCCCCATCCAGCCTGACCTTGAGTGTCTCCAGGGACAGATTATCCACCACCTCTCTGAGAAACCTTAAACACCAAGGAGATACTTACCATCCCTCGCTGTGTCACAAAACTCATTTCATAGAAATGAACAAAGTCGTCATTTATGGCCCATTGCTGATCCTGTTGTTGCAAGAGAGATGTGAGTGAGTCACTTGAGATAAAGTTCCCAGAATGTAGGTAGCATCAGGCTGGTGCTGAGTGAGAGACTATTTACAGTAAATACGGTTGGAAGAATCTGGCCCAGCAGTAGTATTACTCAAATAGTGGTTTCAGGTATGTTTGTTTTTATTTTCATAACTATACAGCCTTGACTTCTGAAATATTCATGTTGCTGACACATCTAAATATATACCTTTGAAAGGCTTCTAAGTCTTTAAAATAAATAAGTTAATCACCCTGGTTTGTTGGTAAGGCTTGTACATCCTTCTTAAAAGTACATTTTTACGTTGCGTAGAGTTTGGCCTTCTGTTGTCTGTGAGAAAGTGGAAATAGAATTGGCTTGCTTGATCTCTCGGGCCTACGTGCAGAGCTGCCAGTAACATTGCTAACAGAAGTTATGGAGGTAGCCAAACAGAGAAACCCTATCCACTTCCTCAGTTTACTGAATTTCCAGTTGGCACTGACAAAAGCATGAGAGGAGGGAGCCTATGCTCTGTCCATTCGGTATAACACTGTACGTGACAGGGAGATGATTAACACGTACTCATGTGCAAAGTAGCCGCTCCACCTGGCTGTGTCTAAGGCCTTGCATCTTAATTTCGATGAAAGCAAAATATTTATCCACTACTTGCCAGTGAGGAAGCTGGTTTTGTCTATTATTTATGTAAGTCTAGCAAAACCGGGCACATTCCTTATGTTAAATAAAATCACCACCAATGCTTGAACTGCCTATTACACCTTTGCTACAGGCCCTACAGGTTAGTACGTAAAAATGGCATTATACACCCCAAGTTGTCAGCTTCCTCCTCTCAAAGTGGTCCATCAGAAGTTTGGCTTCACACAGTGCTTGGAAGGTTGATAAATCCCAATTCTGGTTAAACAAGCCAAGAAGCAAAGACCTTGCTGTCAAAACAACTGATCTCAACCATGGCAGGGTCACGAGGGGAGAGAGAGAGTGTCTTGGAGAACCAGATCGCAAAGCATTTAGGGCTTCCTGGGGCAATGCCAGCTCTTTGAATTCTTACCAGAAACTGATTAGTAAAGCCAAAGCACAACTGAAGCAAGTCCAAAAAAAAAAAAAAAACCCAAAAAAACAAAATACCCAACGTGTCCCAAATCAGAATGTCCCGGTGTCACTTATACTATTCTTTTGGCAGGATACGGTGGAGGCACTTTCATAAGTCCAGAGAAGCTAAGTCATTTTTTACAACCCTTGACTGAAGCTACAATTAATTCAGAGCTAATGCCTTTTAAACTAGTTTTAATCCAAGAGCAAATGAAACTATTCACTGGTTACTGCAGAGAGATGTCACCAGGAAGAAGTTACTGCCTTATCCAGAATGCATATGAGAGTGACACTGATAAAAATGACTGCCTCAGACACAAGGATTTCAGCAAGGACACTGGTCCAGTCTTGCTTGCCATTGCACGTGTGCCATCAGTTCATATGCACAGAGATCAGTCCTTCGCTCTTTGCCATCAGCTGGAGTGGTGCCTGCCGAAGTAATAGGATCCTAATGTTATAACGTGTACCAAATTCCAGAGAGATAGAGGAAACTCAATTAATATTTTAAAACTTTTTGGATTTCTTTTTCAGCGTTGACCTATGATGGCCACAGAAGAGGCATAAAAAAATCTCTCTGTAATTTATACTTCTGTGAACTGTCATACATACTAAAACAAGTGCCAATGGAGTCAACTGCAGGAAATCTTTATTATTTTCTTAGAAACTTTAAAATGTAAACATCCTGTTGATACGAATCTCAGATTCTTCTGATGTTTACTTAGCAGCTGCCGTCATTGTGCAGTGTCTGAATACACATACCGTATTACATGGTACGCAACTGACAGAGCCATATTCTGGCTTGTGTTTTATTTTACAGAAGCAGAGTCTGAAAGTAGTTCTGAACAACTGAATTGTAGAACAGCTTACAAGAACTCTGCTGTTACTTTAAGCTATATGAAATTGCCTACCTATTTAAAACACAGCGTTGAAATGGTGAAGATAACGCACATCCCCTTTACTCTGCCCCCACAGTCAGATCTGATGGCAGAAAAGTTAAAAAACGCAAATACTGAATACTTCAAGCACAGTTGAAAAATAGAACCTTCTATTTATTGTTTTGTAAATCTGATTATTTTTAAGCTAGTTGCATTATTTTGGGGACCTGACTCACCATTTCTGAATGTTTAGGTTGGCAACAGTATTTCATTGCTGGTACAGTGGTTGTGCTGACTCAGGATGTCTTTAAGCCATGCACAGTCCACAGGAAAATATGTGCTTTACAGATCCATGCAAATCATATGCTGCACGCCAGTGTTTCCTATTGTTAATGAAGATTCCATGTGCCTCTGGTTACACATGGCTCATTAATTATGTCTGCCTATGTGCTGTGGTAGCAAAGCTACTGGTGTTAAAATGAAGATGAGAACATTTGAGTACTGAGTGCTTTGGTATAAATCCCAATCTTTGGTATAAATCCCTTCTCCCAGGCAACAAACAGGACCAGAGGAAATGGCCTCAAGTTGTACCAGAGGAGGTTTAGATTAGACATAAGGAAAAACCTTTTCTCTCAGAGAGTGGTCAGGCACTGGAATGGCTGCCCAGGGAGGTGGTGGAGTCGCCATCCCTGGCAGTGTTCAAGAGGCGTCTGGATAAGGAGCTAAGAGATATGGTTTAGTGGTTTTTCAGTAGCTATGGTATTGGGAGGACGGTTGGACTAGATGATCTTGTAGGTCCTTTCCAACCTTGTGATTCTATGATTCTATGAAATATGTCTAAAACAAATATCCCGTACTATATGAGGAAAACAGGTAACATCCTAACATCGATTCTGTGGGTGTGTGTGGTGTAGGCAAAGAACAGAGAATTTGTCATTGAGAAACCCAACAGTGCCACAGATGGCAGTGAAGTGCTGTCAATTTTCATGTTGTATTCTCTATCACTGAAAATTTCCACTTTAATTACAATTCTACTTAGATTTTATATAATAATCCATTAATAGGAAAGCATTTTTGAAAGCAATTCTGAATGCCGTTGGCAGTTTCTAATTAAGAAACGTATATTTAAGTTGTAGATTTGCAGACATGCTCACATAGGCACACAAAACACACACACCAACATCCGCACAAAAAATAAGGGAGCGGAGATTCTAGACTGATTTTAAAAAGTGGAGAATTCCATGGGAAAGAAGAAGTGTTGGAATTGAGACTCAGAATGGGATGAAGAGATGAGAAGACTATAATTTGAATTTGCAGGGTGAGATACTGAAACTAGAATAAGAAGCAGAAGTAGTAGAAATTGGAAACGATATGGTAAGGAGGATAGGGCTAAAACAATGAGCCCGTGATGAGTAGACTGAGACCAGAAAGGTTGGATGGGAAGGACAGAAGTCGCACTTGGGAAGACTGGACAAAAGACTGGACAAGGCCTGCAGCTGGTAAATATATTGGCCTTTTTTTGCGGAGTGGAACCAAAGTTTCTGAAGTATCCCCTGTTCACAGCAGGAGCAGCACAATAGAGGAGAATCTGTAGAGCAGAGTAGTAGGTTGTGAGATCCTGATGTTCCCAATGTAGGCATTTCAGAGGGTTATTACTTTAACCAACAGTTGCCTGTTCCCGTGGACTGAATGCTCAGTAGTGAATGGAGCTGAAACTGGATCTTGAAGAGAACCCTTTGACTTAGTTTCTCCTGAAAGAATAATGTTATGCACACTGGAAAACCAGCTCGTAGGTGTTACAGAGAACGCATTCAGATTAATGTATGTAATCTGACATTAATCTCTGTGGTCTCCATCTGCAGAATGGAGATTAAAATGGCCGCTAAGGTGTTGCAGAAATAAATTAACAAATGTGAGCATGCAAATAAATTAACAAATGGTGCGTGCTGGGGGAATGCACATAAGAAAATAAATTCTGCCTGTAAACTGTTAAATATGTAGTAAATAAATCCTGAGACCACACACAGAATTTAAAAAGAAAAATACTATCAAATAGCAGCTCATCAGCTGAATGTCATCCTGTCAGTGGATTGAATGAGTCAAGGATCCTTTGGATCGTGCAATGAAAGATTAAACCATAATGCAAATATACTAGAGGCAAACTAAGAATGCACATAAATCATTTGTTTAGGCATTTCCAAATCTGTGAGTTCTCAAGGTTACAACCCTATCTGGAGAATAGCCCGTTTCTCTGTTCCTGCAGACTAAGCCAAGTACTTTATCCACCTATGTAAGTGTAAGTGACTTTTCATCTTTTTTTCTAAATTATCATGTGATGAGATTCTAGGAGTGCTCCATCAAAATGCCTAATGATTTCAAGGAGAACTCCATTAAACTGGAACTGCTCCACTGCTTTTCTCGTCAGTTTCATATTCTTTATTTTTGTATCTGTTGGTAACGGAGTCCAACGTTGAACATAACTTGGTCAGATGTTTGGCTTTCAGAAGATTTGAATGCAGCTGGCCATTTCACATTGGCTTTTTTGAAGAATTTTTGCCAATGTGACATCCTGTGATTTATGAATAGTCGCCATTGAAGGCAAGATCAAAGGAAAATTTCTGCTAAAACAAATGACATACCTTGTTTTCAGCAATTACCTAGTGACAAAACCAGTGATGTTTGCTAACATGGGATGGTTTGTTTTATGCACGTATACTTGGAAGTATAACTTGGGTTAGTGTCTATGTAACCAAGATGCTGTATTTTGGATACAGTCAATAGTAATGTCTAAGATTTGGGTAGGCTTCAATAGGAGAAAAGCAAGACAAAAACTTGTAACATTTTGTGAAATGCAGTCTGGGCTCTTAGCCCACCTCTACCCCAGTGGGCCAGTAGGGTACATTTACTTCTATTTCACGTGGCTACAAAAATGATGGGACTGAAGAGTTCTGTGATTAAAGGAAAATGTCTTGTCCTCTAATTTATGTTAGTGTAGCTCAATTATTCACTGAAGTACTGAAATGAAATATGAAACAAATGAGTTTAATGGAGTTGGGCCAAGCCGTGTGTGTGATGGGTTGAGCAATCAACATCCTTCTGGTACCTGCAGTCAAGCATTTTAGTATAAAGAATCCTCATAATTAATCTTGTTTTTGTATAGGTTTGACTGAGTAGGATTTTTCTCCCTCCTGGACAACCACTCTCCCTTGATTTACTTTATGGAAATCAAAAATATAGCGATAGCATACAAAGTTGAGGGGGAAAACGATGACTTGTTGTTAACCAAATTTATTGGAGTAAGTTCAAAACAAAACGGTCTTTGATAGAATTATAGTTCCACATTCTTTCGTAAAAGAAAATGCCTCATCAATCTGAAGGAACTTGTCTGTGCTTTACATGTGCAGTGTTTTAGAAAGATAAAATGCTCCAAGAAAAAACGTTTTGCTTCTGAGAATGACCCAGATGGTCTTTAGAGGTCCTTTCCAACCCAGACCCTTCTGTGACTGTGATAGCTGCCATTATTCTGACGTGACTGATTCACCTCCAGTTTATGGCCAACACTGACACTAAGAACACAGATGTTCCACCACCTGAACCATACCTGAATACCAATACCTGAACCAGGCAGATGTTTGAGACCACATCTGACATGCCAAAAAGAACGGGCTACACAAATGTGGAGAAACCTCTTGCTTTCACTTTGTTCGTACTCAGAAAGAAAGAAATAAACATAGCGGTTGGTCCACTCAGCTGGGATATGGCCTCAGTTTTGTTATTTAATTAAGAAGTTAGAAGGCTATTATAGAAAAAATAGCAAATAGCTAGTGAAAACACAGTATCTGTGGAGAGGTGAGAGTGACGAACAAGGTGCTCAGTTCATGGTAACAAATTTCTCAGAACAGCTGGACCTTTGTCAGCAGACCTCTGTTTCTGGAAGTAAGCACATCTCGTGATCCATGGTTTTACAGATGAGGAAACGAAGCTAGAGTCCATTTAATTGACTCAACTGTAATTGTAGACTTGGAAACAAGCAAGAGTTACCAATCTGCTATTTCTCACAGTATGTGTTGGGTTGTGATGTGTCACTTCTTTCCAAATAATTCACTGCTCTTCGCTCGGGCATTTGTTGCTTCATCAGTAACTTTTTTCAGTTAATGGTTTGATATGCTTTGATTTCTAGCTGATTTTTTACTATGGAACTGGAGACAGCTGGTGTCCGCAGAACTACTACGATGAGATCAAAATGGATTTTCCAGATGGGGACATTCGACTTTGTGAGAAAGGGCTCCGCCATGCATTCGTGCTGGATGCCAGCAAGGAGATGGCTGCCATGATCACGGACTGGTTACGGGATGATCTGACCAAATTATAAATTCAGTGATTAACAAGAAAACGATGTAATTATTTTGTGACCGTGTAATTTTTTGTGAGAGAGTCTGTCCTATTTTTTATTTTTTATTTTTTTTTTTCTGTTTATTACAGATTATGGCTTGTTTTCTAATGAGAAGTTTTAGAGAAAGTTAAAGAGAGACTGGCTGGTCCAAAATATAGTTTTATCGATTTAATGGTGATGTACTTTGATCCGGTGTCTTCAGCACTCTGAAGGACTTGGAAAAGTGTGGAATATTTATTGTCTTCTAGCACTCTAGACAACACTGATACTAGATTCACTGACTAAAAGCGTGGCTGAGTTACTGCCACCTCAGCTGCTTGCTGAAGAACTGTCAGGGCTGGATTTAGGGCAGCCCGGTTGGCCTGGTTTAGAAAGAAATATCAGGCTATTCCATATGGATAAAAATCCCCCTGTGCCAACTGATCCTGTTATGCTCTGAAAGGTCTGACCCTCTCCACCCATTTCATCTCTGTGTATCCCTGGCACAAGAGTAATAGACAGCCAGAACAGCCCAAGGCCCAGCATTATCTCCTTCAGGTGGAATAGGGCTGCTGGGCTTCAGAGATCAGGCTGAGGTCAGGCTTTTTATGAGGGAGATGTGAAGATGAGGTGAAGGCAGGGTCCTCCAAGACTCGGATGGGGTTCAGAGTGCTGCCAGAACTCAGCGTGTTAAACATAATGTAAGGTAAGTGTGGCTGCTCAGCTGGGGAACATATTTGGAGCCTTTCGTTCGTTTTGTGATTGTAAAGAAAGTAAAGGACCCTTGTCACAAGTGCCAGTGTTACAAGGCTGAAGTCAATTCAGAATCCATGTGTAACTACTTGTAAGTGCCCTAGCTCTCTGAGATGTCATTCTCATAATGAAGCCCAAGGGAACGGTGTTTGCTCAGCAACTTTGAAGAATTAAATCACTTTTGATGCATGCCTAAATTTCAGTTCTTTGCTCTAAGGACTGAAGCATGATTTTTTTTGCCAAGCCACGGATTAGATAAGTGAGAAAATGGCTGTTCTGCCATTGCTGCACCCATGGAAGTGCATGAAATGTTAGTATTTAGGACCAGATCCCATCAGCACACTGATGACAAGTATGCTGTTCCTCACATCTCTTCATCCCTCTCCTTCACAGATGATAGGGAGAAAAAATATATGCAGAAACATCCTATGAGCTCTGATAATACAAGTTGTGATAACACAAGAGGTTAAAGCCTAAAGCTAGAAATAAAAACAGCGTAAGTAAGGGGAACAGAGCCAAGTGCGATCAGGAAAGGCTTTCTAGCTGTGAACCTGTGAAACAGTTTCCCTGTAGAGTACCTAGAGACATTTATAAAGAGATAAATGAATGGAAACACTACAAAACATAGTGACAGGAAGTCCTGCCCTAGCAAACCAAATGAATTCAGATAATGCATTAAGTATCTACCTTGCACAAGTAATTAGCAGTATTAATGTGGTACTACTGAGAACGGTGCTAGAGAGCATTCTCTGATGCTGTAGGACTGAATGTTTAACTCCTTGCTTATCTTACACTATTGTATACACACCATCCGCTTCTCTCTAGATCCCACTTAACTCTTTTACTGTTATTTAGAGCATTTTGTAGAATTCAGTTTCTGGATATTGCGGACCAATTTTCGAACCTGCTGACAGCCAGTGGATTTAAGTGCCCTTTTTTGCAGTTTGCCTTTGGAGACTAGCCAGTGGCTTTTCAGATTACACTGCCACATAATGAAACAGGTAGTGATGTTTGGGGCAGAAATGCTGAGACCGCTATCAGTGTGTCCAAAGTGAAGGATCTGTGCCTGTGCAACTGATGCGGGTTAGTGGGAAGCCCTGGAACGTCCCTTCTTTCCACAGGCTCACGGTCAGTGGTGACTGAGACAATTCCTGTGCTCACTTTAGAAATCCACAGTTCTGTGTATCTGTGTGTCTGTGTGTCCGTTCAAGCAGCCCCCAGATGTTGGCGTGCAGTCCTCTTTGAGTGTCCTTCTTAATGGCAGGTGCAAAGTGCATCGGCTGGCCTGGGTGCTCCCTGTGGCAGAGTGAGGATGTGTGTTTGCATCTACTTGTGTACGTATAGATCTGTGTATTCGTGTTTATACACGCACGTAATGCACGTGTGCAGGTTAGCAACATAAAGAACACAAAGAACACAGTCAGATTGGTCATTTTGGTTTCCACATTGATACTGTTGGAGAAGACATTTGTTCTTTGCAGTACATGGAGTCGGGAATTGAGCAAGGAATCAGTCTGTAAAAATTCGGCTGTTGTAGTGGATCTTCTGAGGACAGAAAAAATCTTGCATTAACCAAAGACGACAAGCAGCTATTACAGCCTGGGAACTGAGGTACCTATCAGAGGCAGTTGTTTACAGTGCATTATTCGTCTACTTTGTATGAGCGATTAATTTAGCAATACTTGTACTTGTGTATTCCTTTTATACAAATGCTAATCTGTTATAAATCCTACTGACTGCATTAAGACCTAAACTGAGATGAGACCTGGTCAGCGATTGACCAGATCTACCGCAGGATAATGCCTTACAATTTTCTTAAACGAATTTTCTCTAAGATGATTGAAACCGTCGTGATCCAATCGCGTCCTTCCTCCTTGAAGCTGTTACCGTAAGGTGAAGAAAATTTGCTGCTCTGTTCATTGCAAAAAAAAACAAAACAAAACAAAACAAAACAAACCATGGATCTGATTGTCACAGCTGTGTTTCCTAAGAGCAGTAGATCTCACACGATGGGAATCCAGTGGTGTTTGCCATGACCCGAGGCAAAGAGCGTCAGAAGTGCTTTTGTGGTCCAGATGCGCCAACTCACTTACCATAAAAACGCAGTGTAATCTGCCTGTCTTAGGCTATTTTAGAATTACTGGGAATCCTGTCACATATGCATTTGACCGTATGCAGTAGCATCTGATCTGTGTCGTTCACACTTTTGTGCTTTGTCACCACGTGAGTAAACCTGCTAGCTGCGATGACTTGGGCTCATGCTCGTGTTTTGCTAGATCAATACCTTTTATGATAAGTACACAAATCCAGTAACAAAAATAAAGACATTTGTTGTAAAACGTAAGTCAAGTCTTTACTAACTTGGTTAGTCATTTATCACCCTCGTTGCATTGACAAAAATACAGTTTACCAAAATACTTGCCAAAGCCCAAATCTCACCTGCCATGTAGGCGTCTAAACTCACAAGAAGTCAGTGGGTGGGAGGCATTTGACACACGGAAGCATTTTTATCCACAGCCGCTCCAAAACGAACAGTGTTTCCTCTTGCTCCCTCCATTCAGTGTTTGCTTCTCTGAGCTATAGTGCATGCAGGCCAGGAAGGGCTGTGCCTTAAGGAGGGTGAGTGCTTTCCCAGTGTTGACGGTGAAGAATTTGGAGCTGGACTCCAAGCTAAATATCAGTTTCTTGCCTCATGGGAGACAGATTGCATACATGAGCCACAGCGATCGTCTCTTTTCTGCAGTTCAGATCATGTATGTATTGGTTTTACAGACAATGTGTTTGTATGTGCACCCGCTCCCCAAGCCCCCAGCCCTGTACTTGGTCTAGCTAATGGCCAAACCCACGTTACTCCATGTCACAGGTCATGCTCGTACTACCAACCTCGGTACGTTGCTGAGGCTCATCGCTTACAGGTAAACATTCTCTTTTCTGGCACTTCTACAAAATAAAAATCTTGAGAGCATTTAGAAGTGACCAGGAGCCATATACAAACAGCAGGGATTTCTGAAGCAGCTGAGAGGGTTTATTGCAAGCAAAAGATAATATCAGAAATACAATCCAGCTGCCAGGAGCAATCATTGCTCGGTAGCATCACACAGAAGTTACGAAACAATACGCATGCTCAGATGGCATAGGCAGGGGGACATCTAATTGGAGACTGTTTTTAAGTGCTTATGCTGATAGTAAATGGGCTCGGTTTTTCCATTCCACGTATTGCAGGAACATGCAGTTGTGTTGTGGTTTCTTAGCAGTTTGCAGTAGCTAATGAAATACAGAATGTTGTCTAAGGCATCTGACTCATCCTGCAGTGCAGTGTTTGCCAGTCAGATATTGGAGATTTTTGGCCATCCCATTTGAAGCAACTGGCAATGGAAGAGGCAGCAGGGGAGTGCCCCTCATTTCCCCTGCTGATGAGTACTTGATTGAACTCACTTTAACACGATCATACTCAGGTTGGAAAAGACCTCAAAGGTCATGAAGTCCAACCGCAGCCTAACCATAGTACCCTAACAACCCTCTGCTAAATCATATCTCTGAGCACCACATCCAAACGATTCTTAAACACATCCAGTGACGGTGACTCAACCACCTCCCTGGGGAGCCTATTCCAGTGCTTAACTACCCTTTCTGTAAAGAAGTGTTTCCTAGCATCCAACCTAAACTTACCTTGGTGCAACTTGAGGCCATTTCCCTCGTCCTGTCACCTGTCACCAGTGAGAAGAGACCAGCCCCGCTCTCACTGTAAGCACCTTTCAGATACTGGAAGAGAGCAATAAGGTCTCCCGTCAGCCTCCTTTTCCTGAGACTAAACAGCCCCAGCTCCCTCAGCCTCTCCTCATAGGGCTGATTTTCCAAGCCCTTCACAAGCCTCACTGCCCTTCTCTGGACCTGCTCCAGTACCTCCATATTCTTTTTGTACTGAGGTGCCCAAAACAATCTGTCCCCAGCTCTAAAATACTGTGTTACATTTATTAAGTGAAATGACAGAATGGTGGAGGTCAGAGGAGACCTTAAAGCCTACCCAGTTCCAAACCCCTGCCATGGGCTGGTTGCTGCCCACCAGCTCAGGCTGCCCAGGACCCCGTCCCACCTGGCCTTGGGCACCTCCAGCAATGGGATATCCACACTTCTCTGGGCAGCTGTGCCGGTGTCTCACCAACCTCTGATTAAATCCTTCTGTATGAAGACCAGGTGGCTTGGAATTGAGAAAAACATTGACAGAATATGTTTTGAAGTGTTAAGATCATCTGCTCTCATCACAGAGGTGTACTGGAAATTACTACACGAGAGTGCAAAAAGGGGACTCGTGCCTGGTATGTCACCCCATGCACCCCTTGGAGCACCTCTCCCCAGCTGTGCTGTCTGTCTGTGATGAAGGGAGAGCCTAGGACCACCACTGTAGTTATTAACTCCAAAGTCCTTCAGGCAAACCTCCCATCATCAGTTCTCCACTTTTCCCCCTGGTTTTGGAAAGAGGTTGCTCTGTTTTGGCTGAAACCTATACCTGGTGCCGTGAAGACTTCTTCCACACTTCCAAATGTGCCTTACTTCACATCTGCATCTACTGTGTATTGTTGATACCGGAGGCAGTCTTAAGTCATTAAGTCCCCAGGTCACTTTGGCGATGCCCACTGCAGGAGCCATGCTAAAGCAGCTTGGCCTGAAACTTCTGCTGTTGCAGCTAGAAGGTCCTCGTGAATGAAAGCGGATGAGAAAAAGGGCTGACAGCTATTTGTAGCCCTTCCCTCACTGCGCGTCACACAAAGACGGCCCGATCTTACTTACAGATGCCCTGTGTCCAGGAACTTTTGAAGTTCACTTAAGAATACAGAAGGGTTCCATATCCCATTGTGCTTTATTAAGCTTTTAAATAAAATTTATATATATATATATTTAATTGAAAGAGTAAGAAACAGGAAGGGAGGGTGAGAGAAAAACAAAAAATATATTTAATTAAAAGCTGTGTAATAGAAACAATACTACTGTAGTAATATCTAATCTCTAGAGCAGTATAACGTGTACGTGTACAGGGATATCTAACCGGAATTAAAATATCTTTCTACTACATTTTTCCCTGTACTTTTTCATTCCCCAAGTTTTTAAATGCAACATTTCTTCCTTGCTTCTTACAGGGATGTTTTCACCAGGTGTGAGTAGACTGGGTACATCCCTCCCCTTAGGAAGGCCATCGCCTCGGGCTCCGTCTGCACCTGTGGGGGCAGAGACCTGGGCTCAAATCAAACCCATCCCAAAGGGTTTTGTGTGGTCACAAGCACAATGTGAGCACAGGAGATCTTACAGTTGTCACATTTACCCCCTCAATTTAGTGTTCCTTAGCTCCTACAGTTTCGTGTTCAGGTTAATGGAGAGCACCCTGCTTGGTTGGCTGGAACTGGGTTGCTCCTAGTTAAGGCAGGAGAAGTGTTTTCAAACACACGGGGAAGAAAAGGGATGTACTTTCTGACGAGAAACTCATTGCAAACGCTCAGTGTTCTCCCATTTTTTCCCCTTTCTAAAATACCTGAGCTTGCCAAGGAAAGCACTGTAAAATGACCGGCTTTTTCACTGCTTCCCTTAGCAACTTCAATAGCCCAGGAAGCCAATATGACTTAGAAAAAGTACTCTGAAATGAGCCATCTGCTTTTGGCGCACAGATACAAGTCTTAGAAAGAAAAACTATTGCCGAGATCTGTTTATCAATAAAATATTTAATAAACTTATCTGTACAAAATATTAAAAAGGTTATTGAAGAGTATACAAGAATACTTATTTAACAAATATATACTGCTATATAATATATTCAAGAAAATATAGATTGCTGTTTACAGTTCATTTACAATCCAATATGTACAATCTATTTAGACTTTAGAATACATACAAACAATGCATTTACACCGTCACTTACAGAGCTATCTTCTTCAGAGATATTTCACGCTCAGACCTGACAAAGCTGAACAAATACATGGAAAGGTTAGAGGCACACGTAGGGATACAAGTATTGCTTCAAAAAAATTAACTACTAGAGATACGGCTATTGGAAACTTGAGTCCTTTTTCATTTACTGATATTTTCCTTTCTAACCAAAGAAAATAAGACATAAATAAAACCATGACTGACCAGCAGAGAGGCTCATTTTGTCACAAAAAGAGCTCCGGATAGTCTTGACTTGACTTCAGAAAAAGAATGGGCAAGGATAGGATATGTGGTAGTTTAGCAAACTGGATTAACAAGGACTGACATTGCCCCAGGCTGCATCTAAGCTGGGGAGCACCGCAGAGCAGATCTTCCACGCACAGAAAGGCCTCTGGAGTCAGGCCCCCAAACCACAGGGCCAAGAGCTTGATTTACAAAGGTACATCACTTCAGATGCTCAGATCTTTCTTTTATGCACTATTTAATCCTACAGGTTAACCTGCTCATAGCACATGGGGTGAAAAAAAACAGCATGATCACCTCTCCCTACCCAAGGAAGGTGCCCCACTCTCAGTTGATCACAGCCAACAGGACCACGTCACTTCAGCACCTCCTCAGTGACCAGAGCCTGGTGCCATCCCTTCTCCTGCCCCATGGAAGTTCTCAAACACCTCACAGCTACCAGCCCAGCCAGTGTGAGCCCTCAGCCCTCAGCTGGGACTCTTGACCTTTTCCTCCTGTTCCCCCCCGCTCTCTTCTCAGGGATGTGGTTAGTGGGTAATATTGGTGGTAGGAGAACGGTTGGACTAGATGATCTTAGAGGTCTTTTCCAACCATAACGATTCTTATGATTCCAACCATAACGATTCTATGATTCTTCAAGGTAGGACTGAGGGAGCAGAAAAGCTTCTCCACGGAAGAACACATGGAGAACACAGCCATCTCACCCCATAGCCAAGATCAAAGCCAATTCCACAGCACCCAGAGTGGCCAGGCCCTAACCAGCTCCATATTTCCATTATTCCTCTGCTAATGAAGACATCAGTGGAGGTTCATAACACAGCAAAGCAGTGAGAAGACCCAAATCAAAGCCAATTCCACAGCAACCAGAGTGGCCAGGCCCTAACCAGCTCCATATTTCCATTATTCCTCTGCTAATGAAGACATCAATGGAGGTTCATAACACAGCAAAGCAGTGAGAAGACCCAAACACTTCCACCTTCTATTGGGAAAATACTTGAATGTGTGAGGAGGACCTCTCCTCCCTCCACCTTGAACCCATGGCCTGGAGGGTCCATGTCTGCAACTCATGCTGGTAGGCCTCAGCCTTCAGAAATAGGCTGCCCGGAGAAGCTGTGGATGCTCTCTGGAGGCATCCAAGGTCAGATTGGATCAGGGCTCTAAGCTGCCTGATCTGGTGTGGTACAACCAGCCCGTGTCAGGGGGGTTGGAACCGGATGGGCTTTAAGGCATCCTCCAACCTAAGCCATTCTATGATATGGTAGGATTCCCTTCCTCACTTGCTCTCCATTCCCCAGCCATCACAAATCCCAGTGCTCCTCATCCTGAAAAGCCAAAACAATAACACGTATCAAAACTGAAAAGCAGACTCACCAATGTAAGAACAAACTCTAGAGCGGAGACGACAAGAACAATAATCTGAAGAGTGGCTGAGATTCATTTGGTGTCATTTCTGGCAACAGATCAAACTTTGGTTTAAAGGTGTATAATACCAACATACTTGAAAATGCTCTGCTGCCCACCTTGGTCATACAATCATAGAATCATTTGAGTTGGAAGGGACCCTCAAAGGCCATCTAGTCCAACTCCCCTGCAATGAGCAGGGACACCTACAGTTCCATCAAATGCTCAGAGCCCCACCCAGCCTGACCTTGGGTGTCTCCAGGGATGGAGCACCCACCACCTCTCTGGGCAACCTCAGCCAGAAACTGAACATGGGTGTATCATCCTGCCTGTGCCTTCCCCCAGGCTCCTTCCAACACAGCAAATTCAGGAGGACTGCTCTAATAGTGGTACCAGCAGAAGGGAGAGCAGCAGCACAACCTACACATCCTGAGGCTGTAAAACATCCTCAGAGATGAAGGATGGGCTCTTTGGTCCTCCTCCACCAGCAGGAGCTCCAGATTTCAGTCATTTCTTGAACATCCAGGACAACTGTTGATGCAGTATGAATATCAGAGAGCACTGTGCATTCTCGTGTATGCAGCAAGACATTAAAGGTACAAGGACCTTCATAAAGCTGACTGCAGCTGGTTTTGTCATAGAGAAGATCAACCAGCTTGTGGCAAAATTCAGCATGGTAGGTGCACCAGGCTGGTACAACACAACACTTGCTGACCAGAGACCCATTTAAGGACAGGAGGGGCAGAGAGCTCCCCATGCCTGTGGTTCTGGGGGAGCTGGCAGGGTGACTGCCACTAAACACATACTTTGGGATTTGTGGGAGAGGGCCCTGAAGCTGCCAGCAGCAGAAGTGGCTGCTTGCTTTGCAAAGGGAGTGTGACCAATAAATCACTGCTGGCCTTGCCTGCTCTCCCCAGCAGCGAGAGCCACGCGAGCAAGATGAGAGCTAAAATCCATATGGTGCAAACACACGCAGAAGCGGCTGGCGCTCAGCTCTGAGCAGAAGGCAGCTTGGGGTTGCCAGACTTTTCCTCACGGGTGTGCCAAGCATCAGCAAACAGCCCAGGAGGATGTCGCCGCTCCATCTGCCCCTGCTTTGGGACCCCAGTGGGGTTGTGGTCTCCAGGACGCAGTGAAGCGGTACCGGAAGCACAAGCTCTGGTTTTACACACAGGTTCCATGCATCAGGCGTGGCCTGACCATGCACCCTGAGTCCCAGCTCAGTTCTGTCAAAGCCTTTTTGGGTCTGGGCAGCTTTCCCTGCCCCTAAGCCATTGCTGCCCCACGCAGGAGGGGACGGAGCACCAAGTGCAGGTACGCGGCCCCTTTCAGATGCTTGCTATTTCTAGCTTTGCTGTAATTACATCCTGCAGATAAAAATGGTGCTGAAGGTCGGACAAATCCTCCAGGAGAACATACTCTGCATGGAAACTGTTTCGGTTTTCTTTTTTTTTTTTTTCCCCTCTCTTTTTTTCCTGGAAAGGCTGTATAAATACTGCAGATTGGGAACCTGTAATTATCCATTCAAATCATTCCGAGTCCACTGAATCCACCTTTGTCCACTTTCAGCCTCTCGTCTCCTATTTATACTGCTCAGAAATCAGCTCAGGTGAGAGGAGATGGATCAGGAACACTTCATGGGTTGGCTTCAATGCCTTTACAGGGTCCTGGCTGTGACATCCCAGAGAGCATCCCCTGGCAGAAGCCAACCTCACCTATCATAGAGTCATAGAATGGTGTAGGTTGGAGGGAGCCTTAAGATCATTTATTTCCAATCTCCTGTCAAGGCCAGCGCTGCCACCCACATCAGGATGCCCAAAGAGCTCTCTGCCAAAAAACAGAGGTGCCCAATGGGGAGAGAGGCAATTAATTCCCACATGGGCAAATCCACAGACAGCACCGCCGCCAGCAGCAGCCACTTTGCTCTCCCCAGACCTCCCCATTTTCCCTTACTGCAGTGATCCAGGCTGCAAACCTGCAGTGACCGAGCCAGAACTTTGCTCCCTGGGGCACCAGAGCGTGGACATGGTTCTGTGTCCTGCAAGAAGGGGCCTGGGGCCACTTGTGGGGCTGTCGGGAGCTGTATGTATATATAAATATTGAACTGCCCACAAACCTCTACAGCAAATATTTGGAGGAAAGGAGTAAAAAAAGTGAAAACATTAAAAAAAAAAAAAAAAAAAAAAAAGCAGTCAGCAGTGAGGAAAGCTACCTGGAGACCATCAGTGATTGAATAGCCAGGCACATGGAAGCGTGGTAGGTTCAGGAATGCCATGGTGCCCGCATTCCCCCACTCTGATTGATGCCTGCGCTAACAGTATGGGACGAGAGCTGTTAGGGATGTTGGATGAGGTTTGCTGGAGCCCTGGTGGTGAGGATGGGGAGATACTGGGATTGTCCCAGGGGGTACCTCTCTGCTGTGATACACAGGGTGGGAGCCCTCCTGATGTCGTAATGCCCCAGCAAGGGCTGCTTGGGTGAGAGCTGGCTGCTCTCTCCTGCCTAAGGAAGTGGTCTGGGGCTGGGAGACTTCCTGCCCTCTGTCCAGACAGCTGTGAGACGGAGGATGAGGAGCATCACAGAAAAAAAAAACCAAAACATTTTCCAGCAAGAATTCATCTCCCCAAAAGCGAACTCCCGTAGCTGGTGAGTGCTGATATTTATAAGGCAACAGCTTGGACACTGACAAAAACCAAATCATCAAAACCAAAGCAATCTCACCCTTGACCTAAGCAGAGCCACGAAGCTGCAGCTTGGTACAGAAAACCAACTGATAGCATCCCACAATTGATGCCAGGCTTATTGGGGTTCAAGGCACTGTTTAAGCCCATTTCCTAACAACTTGCAGCGCTCTCAGCTCTGCTCTTTGCATGTTAAATGTCTCTGCCCAGAGGATGCAGGCTCCCTTAGGGCAGGCAGGGAGGGATGGAGCTGCTGCCAAAGGGAGATGGAGCGGAGCCCAGCCTTTTTATAGCAATTATTTGGAAAAATAAAAGAACCCAAGCAAAGCACCTCTTCCCTGGGGAGCTCGGACTCTGCTTCTCCCCAGATGCTCTGAAGAGGTGTCCTTACGTGCAGAAAGAAAAGCTCCAACCGCCCCAACCTGAGGGTGATGCAGAGAGCCCCAAACCTTTGAGAAAGGAGCAGAGAGGGTTTCCCCATCTCCGCGGGGCGGCCCCTGGGGGCAGGGGGCTCTTGGAAAGGCACACACCAAAATGTGTATGTATATATATATATTATATATATATATATTTATATATAAAATGGGGCGCGATGGGATGGGGAAGAGCTGCAGAAATTGCTACCTGCAGCCGCACGTCTCCACCACCATGTCCTCGTACTGTTTGTACACCACGTTGTTCCCGGAGTCTATGTAGAGGATGCTGATGGGGCTGAGCTTGGAGGGCACGCAGCAGCTCGGGGGGGTGGACTCCGGGTCCATGGAGTTCATCAGGGTCTGGATGATGGCGTGGTTGGTGGGCTCCAGGTGGGAGCGCAGGGGGAAGTCGCAGACCCCCTCGCAGTGGTACGCCTCGTAATCCAGCGGGGCGATGATCCAGTCGTCCCAGCCCAGCTCCTTGAAGTTGACGTGTAGGGGCTTCCTGCTGCAGCGCGTCTTCGCCTTCTTCCCATGACCTCTGCCCCCAGAGCGGGCGGCGATGGTGGTCCTCCTCTTCCTCCGCTTGGGGTACGCCTCCCTGCCGGGATCAGGGGGCTCCAGCAGGGGGGGACCACCCAGCACCTTCATCCTCTCCCGGATCTCCTTGAAGAGGTTCTCCTTCCTCTGGGTGCGGGAGAAGGCCACGAGCAGCGCTCGCTCATGGGGCTGTGGATGGGGTTTGGCGAATCCCAGCTGCCGAGGGGGCAGGAGATGGCCGGAGCGATCCGACACCACCCTCAGCACGAAGCACAGCAGTTTGCCCGGGGGGGGCCTCTCCCTGCGGTCTCGCAGCGCTTCCCAGACGTCAAACACCTCCCATCTGGAACCCGCATCCAGAACATCGGCCGCCCTGGAGTCCAGCAGCCGGGGCTCCTCGCCGGCCCGGCCGGAGCAGGTGGAGAGGAGCAGGTGGTGGAAGGTGCCTTCGGGAGACAGGGCCAGGCTGCGGTTTGCAGGGAGGGAGCGCAGGACCCGTAGCTCCGCGCCGGTCACCTCCTCCGCCTCGGGCAGGCTGGAGATGTCGAAGAGGTAGCGCTGCTCGGGGGCGGACGGGGAGGGATCTGGGAGGGAGGAAAGAAATGCAAAAAGAAAAAAAAAATACAAAACACAGGAAAAAAAGGGGGGGAGGGGGAGGAGGAAAAAGGGGGAAGAGGGGAAAAAAAAAGAAGAGAGGAAGGAAGAAGAAAAAAGGGGGAAAAAATGGAAAGAAGAGAGAGAAAAAAAAGGCACAATATCAAAACCCAGCCAGGCGAAGCCGAGCGCTCGTCACGGAGGTGCGCGGGACAGGCAGTGAATGGGAGCAACGGGCGAAGGGCTGAGCATCCCGGCGGGAGGGACACAGCCCTCCGCCCCGGCGGTGTCACCGCGCTCAGGGGAGGAAAAAGAACGGGGAGGGAAGGAGGGGGCAGGGATGGCTCCAAGCGAGTGCCCTCCCGCTCCCCGCGTCCCCCCAGCAAAGAAAAGGGGGAAATCCCATTGTCCCGTGCAGGCACGGGGTGATGCTTCGGGGTGTCTGACACGGGCGCTTCCCAGAAGCTGAACTTGTCCCTGTTTTTCCACAGAAACAGCAGATACTCGGAGTTGGAAGGGGCTTATAAAGATCACCGAGTCCAACGGGGTGCACGCAAAGCCCAAACGTAGACTTGTGCTGTTTCTGGCACCGTTTATATATTAGATGTTAATTTAAAAAGAAAGAAAGAAAGAAAGAAAGAAAAAGAGGCGCTGGAGGGGGCGAGGGAGGGGGAGATGAACGAGGTCTGGGGTTTCTTCTTTTCTCCTCTCTAATAACAAACCGGATCGCTGCACGCTGCCCTGCCCGAGCCCCGCGCCCTCCCCGCCCCGCAGCCGCGCTCCGGCTGGGAAACAGCTTTCTCCTCGTCCTTTATTATAATTATAATTATTATTTTCTTTTAAAGCAAATTTGCAGTTCCCGCGGGGCCGGATAAGGGGATCCCTTTGCAGAGCTCACCACGCAGCATCTCCCCCCGCCCCGGTCCGGCTGCTCCCCCGCAGAACCGCAGTGCCGCCGCCGGGCAGATTGCAGAGGCTGCGGGGGTCCGGGCACAGGGGGAGCCGGGGGCTGCCCTTCTCTTCGCCCTCCCATTGTATTCCGTCTGGGGAGGGCGAGGGGGGGAGGGTCTGATTTAATTACTTTTTTCCCCCCGAAAACTTTTGTCGGGACGACACGATGCGTGTAAGCGCACAAGGGAAAAAAAGCGATAGATCGGTGTGTCTGCTCAACTCGACATCATCGGATCCGCGGGTACGAACGGGGCAAAGGGGGGCACCGCAGCCGCAGTGCCGTCCCCGATCCCGGCGGTGCGCGCATCCCTGCGGGCACCGCCATGGGTGGGAGAAGATCGGAGCTCTGCCCCGCGCCTGCTTCCATCCAGCACTTCCCATACCCACACCCTACAGCCACGCACTGCCCCGCGGGGCTCACGCGGAGCCCCGTCTCCTGCGCAGCCCCATCCCAACGCGCTGCTCCGTCCCGCGCACCGCTCCATCCAAGCGCGCCGCTCCGTCCCAACCGACGCTCTTGTCCACCTCCATCCCCGTCCCGCGCACAACCCCGACGTGCGCTCCCTCTCCCGCCGCCCTGCCCCGCACTCACCGCCCCGCAGCCGCTCCACGAAGCCGGTGACGGTGCCGACGGGGCGGGCGGCCGCGCCTCGTCGGGCGGCCAGGCGCTGGTAGAGGGCCACCATGTAGCGGTGCGGAACCACCGTGCCGTTGCGGAGCGCCCCGTCCCTCCGCGGCGGGGAGGAGAAGGGGGAGGCGGCGGCGGCGGCGGCGGCGGAGGAGGAGGAGGAGGAGGCGGAGGAAGGCGCGGCTGCCGGGGGTCGCTGGGGAGCGGCGGCGGCCTGCGGCCCGCGGCGGAGGCGGCAGGCGCCCAGCAGGCAGAGGCAGAGGGCGGCGGCGGCGGCGCGGAGGCGCATGGCGGCGGCGCGGGGCTCGGCGCTGTGCTGCTGCCGCCGCCGCTCCCCGCCCGCTTTTGAACATCGTCTTCGCCCGCCGCCGCCGCCGCCGCCGTCGTCGCCGCCGCCGCCGTCCGCCTCCCGCCGCCGCCCGCGGCGCCCCCTGCCGGCCGCCCGCCCCCCGCCCCGCCCTCGGCCGCAGGTGAGAGCCGGGGGGGCCCCCGCGCCCCGGTCCGCCCCCCGCGCGTGTCCCGCGGCCGCGCTCAGTGCGCCCGACGCGGTATCCCGCGGCTCGGAGCGCGGCCCTCCGACGGCTCCCCGAGCTGCGGGGTCGTTCTCGTCGGGCCTTATTTTGTGCAGGGAGCGCCTCCGGCCTTTACTTATTTCCTTTGGAGCGCTGCCCTCGCTCCCCGGCTCTGTTTCACGCCTCACACCTCTATCTCGCAGCCCACGCTCCGGAGGGTGCTCCCCCCCCCCACCCCCCACCCCCCGCGGGAATGGGGGTTTGGGGCAATGGGGGGCCCCGAGGATCGGACTCCGAGCAGCTCCGCGCCCGCAGCAACCGCGGTGATTCCGCCCCGCGGCGGAACAAAGCCCCGGGCGGGCGGGGGGTGATATTTTCCCCCCAGCACCAAGCAAGGAGGGTTTCCTTGGTAAAACTCAGATGTTTCCTCGGGCCTCGATTAAAATAACAACGTGGGGTATTTACCGGGATGTTATTTCAAGTCTCTTAAGTCCCTGCTTATGTCTGTTGCGATTTCTCCGCAAATACAAAAACAAGTGCCGCGATGATTTATTGGAAGGAATGTAAGCGTTTGGCCAAAACAAACACGGCTTTTTTTTTTTTCCCTCTCCCTCCCCCTTTCCCCCCCCCCAAAGCAAACAAACTCCTCTCACGAGCGTTTATCACTGCAGCCTCTCGCGTTTCTTCCCGCTGTCATCCTACAGGTGCTCCGTCAGCCCGTGGGTTCCTAATGCCAACCAGCATCGACGTCCCGCAGAGGCTGAGCCCTCAGAGCAGCCCTTCCACAAGGCGGGAAGGCAGAAGAGCCCCATCCTGTCCCAATCTCACCTGCACCAGCGGCACCACAGAATCACAGAGCGGCTTGGCTTGGAAAGGACCTTAAAGATCACCCAGCCCCAACCCTCTGCTGTGGGCTGGTTGCCCCCTTCCAGATCAGGCTGCCCAGAGCCCCAGCCCACCCAGCACTGAATGCTTCCAGGGATGGGGCACCCACAGCCACTCTGGGCAGCTGTGCCAGTGCCTCCCCACTCTCTGGGTAAAGAATTGCCCGATGGGCTGTGCCCCAGGTGGGGCTTCCAGCTTTTCGTGTGCTCTCTTCCCAATGGGAAAGGAATGAAAGGGCCAGGGATAGGATGTGATGAGCTTCAGAAATCCATCTGTGAACTTTTGGGCTCGGTGCAGTGGTGCTGGAGCCACCTTCCTGGATTCCTCCAGAGCAGACAATCCGACAGAGAATGGTGAAAGGTGAAAAATGGTGTCAGTGGAGGCACACATTCTTCAAGGTTGGGCTGGATGGGGCTCTGAGCAACCTGATGGAGCTGTAGGTGTCCCTGTCCACTGCCGGGGAGCTGGCCTACATGGCCTTTAGAGGTCCCTTCCCAATCTAAGAGGTCCCTTCCAATGATTTCACACACAAGGAACCCCAGGCTCCTCCAAATTCAGGGCACTTGGATCTGCCCTTGCATTTTTTTCAGTCTATCTGCTAAAAATTAAAATGATATGGACACAACAGAGCACCCGAGTCTTCTCTTTTCTCCAGTTTCCCAGCCCCAGAGCATCACCACACACTGCGGCACACATTCACACAACAGGCACACATACCCACATCAGCACATGGCTCCATGGGCACGTATGCACACAGTAAATCCTGCCCAGCTGTGCAATCCCACAGCCCATCGTCTCCAGTGCCCAGCATCTATGGAGGTACTGGAGTTTCCCATCCGTTCTCCATTGCAGCTTTGTCCAAACCCTTTCGGGTTTTCTTGAATTTCCATTGGCCCAGCCCAGCTATGGGAGCTGCCTGAACCACCCCAGCTCCTGCCCTGCTCAGAGCACACACACCCTGCTCTCCCAGCTCAAACTCTTCTGTGCATAACTTCACACTGGCAAAGGGCCACCTTCTACCAGCCCCCTTCCAAAACCAAATTAGCACGTGGCTGCAGCAGCAGAAATTGGAGAGGAAAGGCTGTAGTTTTATTTTACAACTCAATTAGCAAGTTTATACAGAAAAAACACCCATATAACCACAGGAGATTTTATGTCCATTTGACTTCACCAGCAAGGAGACTTGTTCCTCTCAAGGGCACTCCCTATTGCCCATGGTGGCCCTCCACCAGCATGGTGAGACTGTCTCCTGCCCCATTCCCTGCTCTATCTCTCCCTAGTCCTACAAATCCTCCTGGTAACTCCAGCACAAACAGACAAACAAAGCCCCGAGGTGTCCCATCATTATAGGTTGGATATTCGGGAAAATTTCTTCTCCAAAAGAGTGGTGAGGCATTGGCACAGGCTGCCCAGGGGGGCGGTGGAGTTATTGTCCCTGCAGGTGTTCAAGAACTGTGGAGATGTGGCACTGAGGGACACGATTAGTGGGCATGGTGGGGATGGGTTGATGGTTGGACTCGATGATCTTAGTGGTCTTTTTCCAATTTTAAGGATTCTGTGATTCTACACTGAACAAACCAGAAGTCTGCCAGAACCTAAGGTGAAGCTAAAGGGCCACATCAGTTTCTGTGTTTCCCCAATAATCTGTCTCTAGTATGAGAGAGAACCTAGAGAACCTGTCTCTAGTACGGCATGAAGCCAATGCTTGTGTACCAGGGATCAGCACAGCCTCTCCACGACACAGCTCTAGATGGGCTTTTGGAAGGAAGGGTACCTTTACATGTGGATCACATCCCCAGTTGTTTCTGTGGAGGGCTGAGTCCCAGGCAGGGTGGGCTCTCCTGCCATCCTCTTTTTCACCTGTGGGCAAGGTGCCAGCCTGGAACTCACCTGGCACAGAGGGCCCCCCCTACAGATGCTTCTCACCATAGGGAAGAAGGAGTTATTTGACATAACCAGAACAAAGCACCCCACCAGGTCCCAAAGGAGGAAAACGAGGCAGAAAAGAGATCCTCAAGGAATGATTATGAACCCAGTGCCATAGCCATGTTCCCAGAGCCCTCTGTCTCCATAGCTGTTCACCTTCCCCTTCATCAGCACTGCTTGTTGGAACAAAATTGAACTATGGTGACAAACTTCCCCCAGGCCTCAAATCTGGGGTGTTTGTGGCTGTTTCCATCAGCCAAACCAGTGGGGCTCCACCAAATTTTCAAGTCTTGAGCAAGTTTGCGGTGGTCACGATGTGTAATGCTTGTGGTTATTTGGAAGAATATGTTCTCACGTGGTGACCACACAAGAAGCCTCTTGGGGCTTCACTTAGCAAACTTCTTCTAGTGAGATGGTTACAAGTGACGGCAGGGCCGGCTCAGCAAGTAACCAAGCAACAGCATCATTTTCTTTCCAAATCTTATCACAGAATCATTGAGGTTGGAAGAGACCTCTAGGATCATCTCGTCCAACCATCAACCCATCACCACCATGCCCACTATCCGTGTTCCCAGCAAGTCTTTCCAAAGCTTACTAAAACTGAAGACAAGCTGATTTTTTTCTGATTGTCTGCACAGGGATCGCCAGGGAAGGTAGGGCAAATTAAGGTACAAAGTCAGTGCGTGCAACATCAGATGGATCCAAAGTCCTGTAGGATATTTCGCTTCAGGCCCAGACAGCATACACTACTGTGAGTTGAATGTCCACCACTTTTTATCTGACCACTATGCTGTACCTAAAGGCCGGGAGATTTAGAGAAACACCTTGCCAAGAGTTCAGCCACCCCTGGAAAACAAAAGCCCTTTGGTAGGGTTGCCCAAGGATGCCCCATCCCTGGAGGCATTCAAGGCCAGGTTGGATGTGGCTCTGGGCAGCCTGGTCTGGTGGTTGGCGACCCTGCACATAGCAGGGGATTGAAACTAGATGAGCATTGTGGTCCTTTTCAAACCAGGCCATTCTACAATCGTATGATTCTTATCTTTTGGAAGGGGAGAGAGACCTCCAAAGGTGATTCCTATAGCACGAACCAAGGAACCCAGCTGGTTCCTCTGCCTAGGAAGAAGGAGAATTTTTCCCTTTAGGTATCTTCCCATCCCTTGGTATTGTTTATTCCTTGTCAAATGCGAGTTTTGCTCTCATGTTCAATTCAGTGCTCTTATTTTCAGCTATAGATCAGCCCAGTGGAGCTACATCAGCTGAAGTCCATAAGGTCAACCCAATAATTCTCCATATGACAGGGATCTGGCAAAGCAAGTCTGCCCCTGTAAACGGAATATTCTCTCCTTGTTGGGAATATCCCTTTGGGCAGGAATCAACAGGCAGATCCATCCCTTCTAAGTGCAGCTATCAGCATGAGGTAACTGCTGGGAAGTGGGAGCTTTGGTTCCTCCTTTGGTCAAGCTGGGGACACTGGTGAGATGTGGGGGGCAGATAGGGCAAACAGGGAGCACACAGACAGGCCACCCCCTGCTTCATCTGCTGCTGGGTTGCAGCGGACCGAGCACCATCACCAAGCCTGGAGTACCGGGAAGGGTCCGGCTTGCAGCAGGGCTGACTGCCGGGACAGGAGCACCATCTCCTGGTGAAAGGATTCATAGCAGCAAATCTCTGCGCGGGGTGGTTTGCGGTGAGCAGGTGGAGCGTGGAAGGCAGCAGCAGGCTGCAGCTGTATCAGGTGAAGCTCCATCTTATTTTGCGTTGCCTCAATTCTGTCTCAAAAAGTTAACAAATTCTGTCTCCATCAAGTTAACAAATACAGAACAATAATTATAATATCACATCTCTCTTAAGGCTCTGAAGGTAACTTGACACAGTTTTACCAAATCTAAATCAGAACAACATTTTGCCTGAGTGTCTTTGTCCAGGTAGATGTGCAGTCCGTGCCCATCTGGTGCTCCCAGTAAAGCAGAAGGCAGACCCCTGAGCAGGGACAGCTGTGTGTGCAAAGCCACGGATGCACATTGCAGGGTGGGATGTCAAATGCCCTGTTAGCAAAGACATCTCTCTCCTAATACAGTACAGTGGCACATGGTCACGTGTACATATCTTCAGCTTGCAGCCTGCAGAATGACCCTAGCTGCCTATTTAAGCACCTGAACAAACCACGTTCCCATAGAAGACAATCATCAGAATTTAGTAAAAAAAATACACATGATTCATCTTCCTGATATAGCTAGAAGAAATCCTTGAGCACCACAACTCTGATTATGAGTCACATCAGCAATGTATTGGGAGCTCTGTCATTCTTGCCTTAATCCCATACATTAATCAGTAAATCAAAAATATGGCATTTGTGGCTCCCTGCTCTGCAACCAGAATGGAAGTGCAGCAGGAAATGATTTGGTGTAACTGTGTGAGATGAAATGATGGCCCGGCAGGCAGATAGCAGTTTGCTAACCAGCACTTTGCTTTTGGAACAAGGAGGTGCTAAATTCTGCCTGCATCCTTTCCGTAGTGCCTCACCCTATGGCACAAACTAAGCCTGGGCTGGCGGTTTTAATGAGAGCCAAAGACACAAAGAGACTTCATAGAATCATAGAATCATAGAATCACCAAGGTTGGAAAAGACCTGCAAGATCATCCAATCCAACCATCCACCAATCACCAACAGTCCTCACTAAACCATGTCCTTCAACACAACATCCAATCGTTCCTTGAACACCTCCAGGGTCAGTGACTCTTTCAGAGAAGTAATATTTCCTAACATCCAGCCTGAACCTCCCTTGGTGCAGCTTGAAGCCATTCCCTCTAGTCCTATCACCAGTTACATGAGAGAAGAGGCCGACGCCCAGCTCATTACAACCTCCCTTCAGGAAGTTACGGAGAGCTATAAGGTCTCCCCTGAGCCTCCTCTTCTCCAGGCTGAACATTCCCAGCTCCTTCAGCCTCTCCTCATACGGCCTGTGCTCCAGACCCCTCACCAGCTTTGTTGCCCTTCTATGAACACATTCCAGGGCCTTGATGTCTTTCTTGAAGTGAGGGGGCCAAAACTGGACACAGTACTCAAGGTGCAGCCTCACCAGAGCTGAGTGCAGGAGGGACAATCACTTCCCTGTTCCTGCTGGTAACACTGTTTCTGATGCAAGCCAGGCTGCCCTTGGCCTTCTTGGCCACCTGGGCACACTGCTGGCTCATGTTCAGCCAAGCATCAATCAGTACCCCCAGGTCCATCTCCTCTACGCAGTCTTCCAGCCACTCTGCCCCAAGCCTGTAGTGCTGCCTGGGGTTGTTGTAGCCAAAGTGCAGGACCCGGCATTTGGTCCTGTTGAACCTCATCCCATTGGCTTCGACCCAGCTCACCAGTCTATCCAGATCCCTCTGCAGGGCCTCGCTACCCTCAGGCAGATCGACTGGGGTGAAGCTGAAGGCTTTATTCCAGCAAGGTTGGTGTGATTTTTAGGTATCCAGTAACTAAAGGCTTTTCTTTTGATGAAAGAGGTCCAGACAGGGTCTTCATAAAGGGAGTAGCTTCCATACAGGCGCTGAACAACCAGAGTAAGCACCAAAACCAAGCAGACCTTGGGCTCCTGTTTATCTCCAATCAAATAAATGAACATGGACATAAACATGATTCTATGATAAATACCTCCAGAACTTACCTGGTGGGAGTGATGAAAACCAAAGTAAACAACAGCTTAGGTTAAGCATGGTGAAGAAGTACATGAAAAATTTGGCAACGTATTTGGGAGTCTAGCTGTAAATGTGCTATTACTGATTGGTCTTCATCTTTCCTTGATTTGGGGAAATACTCTTTTCATTGCACGTAGAAGAAGTCAACTACCATAAACTGCCTTTGAAAAAGAAGGAAGAGAGGAAAGGAGGAAGGAAAGAAGGGAGGAAGGGAGGAATGGAGGGAGGGAGGAAGGGAGAATGGGAGGAAGGGAGGAAGGAAGGAAGTCTGCAGTTTCTACCTACTACAGACGAGTTTTTTAATAATATAGATTTTTTGTTGTTGTTGTTGTTGTTATTGCATAGTTTATTTTATTTTATTTTTAAATTGAGGCAAACAAGAAAACCTCATCTTTTCTTTGTAGCTGTCTACCATGAATTTTATCCATGATTTACATCAGTCTCCCAAACTTCAGAGACAGGGAATTTTAATTCCAGGGCTGCAGCAGGGCAAGAGCCAGGTTATCTTTCATCAGGGATTACCTATGGTTTCTACTGGATTATTCCTGACATGGGGCTCATCATATTACAGGTTAACTGTTTAAAGGAGGGAAAAACACGAGGTATAATGAAGAACAGCAATATAACTCTCCTCCCTTCTTCCCAGAATAAATCGATCCCAAGTTTAGGAGGTGTGTAGATTAAAAGGCTGCCTTGACAGGCTATCAACAGCCTTACCACATCATATAACAACAGTGAACTTTAAATGTAGCATTTCTGCTACCTTTGAAACTCACACAGCACTCCGGACTTAATATAAAATCTCCTAGTGGTTCGCATCTGGGTTCTGTAATTGTCATCTGAAAACAAATAGTGGTAGAAACGATGAAGTGACCGATCATCTCACTGGAATCCCATTACTCCAGTGCAGTAATTAAATGATATTGTATTTCTCTCAATATGGTCTAGGCTGAAAAAGGTTTCATTTCAGCTTTTAAAATGTGTTTTTGTAGCCAATTTATTTTGTATGGAAGTCTGTTCCCTTGTCCTTGCTTCCCTCCAGCCTCTCCATTTTACTTACTATACCCTATGCAGGGCTCTGATTCCTCCACATCTATGATTACAAAGCAGAGCATTTTGCCAGGGATCCAAAAGTTGGCAGATAATTCCCCTGAGGCTTATAAACTCACTGCTGCTGGTCTGTTAGCTCGGGGGAGATGAAAAGAAAACCTGAAAGCTGCCAAGAATCACACCCAGCCAGGGCTGTGATCCCAGCCAGAAGACAGACGTGACTCTGAGATAGCTTCCAGAGCTGGATCTCAAAGGGTGAGACACAGTACTGGGCTGCAGTAAGCACCAGCAACCTCTCATGGTTTATTGGTTATATTTGAGTGCTCTCTAGTGGCCAGAAGAATTAATCCAGAAACAATCAGCTTGACGCTCACCTTCCCTGAGCTGACCTGGCTGTCTATGGCATGGAGTCTGCAACACCCACAGGCTTGTGCTGAATGTCTGGGCAGGGTCTTCTTGACTTTCCTTCTTCCATGGGACATTCTTCCCGTTTTGAATGAAGCACATGCAGGAGCTTCTCCAGCTTGTGCAGCAAGCCAGAAGGGCAGATGATAGGCATGAAGACAGGAAAGCAGAAACAATTTTTGGTCCTTACAAGGGATTTAGTGAAAAGTTTGGGAAAATTATGATATCAACTCATTTACCAGCCACCACCATATTACTGAACCATGTGTTAAAAAGGTATCCCAAAATCATGAGATTTGTAAGGGTTCTGTAATTTAATTGTCATTGCCTATATTAGATATCAGAGTTCAGAGGTCTGAAAATAAGTCATCACATTTTCCTTTTGTTTTCATGAAGCAACAATGGCCAAAGTATTTTTGTTGTTGATGGTGAAACTGGAATAACCAGGTCACTGAAGAAGCTGCTACACCAGCTACTGAGGTTACAAGCATCTCTCCTTAAATCCTGTGTTTAAAATCTGCCTTTTCCATTACATGTGTCTTGTGGAGAGCTCTTAATGTAGATTTTCAGGATGAGACCATATTTCAGCATGAGCTCCTCTTATAGGGACACTTCTGAATGCTCATACATCTTCAGCACAAATGAAGTTCCTTTAAGTTCCTTTATCCATCTACTGAGCTTAATTACTTGTCTCCTGTTCATTTTTCTTCATTTTATAAAGGTCATTGACTGAAATCACACTGGCCTCCTTTTCTCTGAAAGCCTTCTTCAGTTTGGAGCTGTCCCAGAAACAAAGAATCATTAAGGTTGGAAAAGACCTCTAAGTTCATCTGGTCCAACCGTCCACCTACCACCACCATTGCCCACTGAACCATGTCCCTAAGCACTCCACCTACCCTTTCCTTAAACACCTCCTGGGCTGGTGACTCCCCCACCTCCTTGGGCAGCCTGTTCCAATGCCTCATCACTCTTTCTGAGAAGAAATTCTTCCTAATATCCAACCTGTCATCTGAATGGATAAAAGTAAATCAACCAACCAACCAAACTAGTCAATACTGAAGAGTTAAAAGGCAGAAAAAAAGACCAGTAGTCCAGAACAAGGTAGTGCTTAAGACTGAGAGAGTTTCTTCCTCTCTCTTTTGCTCACTCATAGATGAACATAAGGCACCCACGAGGTTGAGCGGAGCAGCTGAGGTTAACTCAAATATTGGTAGGAAATCATAACTTTGTTAGTGATGCTACACTGGTATTACTGGTATTGATTCTTAGATTTGCTGCATATCCTTCCATCAGCCATTCCCAGCATGTCTCCAGCTGATGATCAAGGGCATAAAGGAATCCCACTGCTACTGTGGCTGATGGGCTGAGTGCATGGTCTGACCAACACTCACCCATGGCATCTTTTCTGCCAGAGAAAAAGAAAAAAAAAAAAAAAAAGACTAAAAAAAAAAAATCAGTTCAGTGGCTGAAATTTTCTGTGTAGCATCCAAAGTAGCATGGAAATATTGCTTTTATTGCAACAGGCCACGGGCACAATGTGCAACACAGATGGGTTCTGGGCTCTCTTGCTCTGGGTGCTCCTACTTGAGAAGGAGTCGGGCCAGATGGACCCAGGGGTCCCTGCCAACCTCCCACCATTCTGTGATTCTGTGAAATCATACTCCAAACTTTCTGAGATGTTGCTTCTGATAAAGGCAAGATCAGCTCCAGCAGACAGCTCTATCTGCATCATGCAGGTTGCTTCTGTCAGGTTTGAGTTTTGTACAAGTATTTATTTATTTATTTATTTATTTATTATGATTCTGTGATGCTTTTGATGGCATAGGCTGTGTAGTCCATCACATCCCTGACTCCTTCAGCTGCCCCATCCGGAATGAAACCAATAATCTTCCCCTGGGTGCTGCTCCTCTCTCCTCTCTTCTACACCCAAAAGAGGATTGGTTTCCATTTCTCTTTCAATATGACACAAAGCTGAGAGGAGTGGCTGACACACATGGAGGATGCGCTGCCAGTCAGCGAGACCTGGACAGGTTGCAGTCTTGGGCTGAGAGGAACCTGATGAGGTTCAGTAAGAGCAAGCGTAGAGCAATGCACACGGGGAGGAGTAACTACACTCATCAGTACAGACTGGGAGCTGACCTGCCCGAGAGGAGCTCTGTGATAAAGGACCTGGGTGTTCTGGTTGGCCGTGAGCCAGCAGTGTACAACTGTGGTCAAGAAGGAAAATGGTATCCTGGGGTGCATTAAGGGGAGAATGGCCAGCAGGTGGAGGGAGGGGATCCTCCCCCTCCTCTGCATTGCTAAGGTCACGTTGTGGAGTGCTGTGTCCAGTTCTGGGCTCCTCAGTTCAAGAAAGATGGGGATCTCCTAGAGAGTCCGGCAGAGGGCCTCAAAGATGATTTAGGGCCTGGAGCACCTCCTGTACGAGGAAAGGCTGAAAAGTCCCTGAATGACACAACTCGGGGGCCACAAACCGGAGATAAATTACTCGAGTTTGGCTGTCAGCAGCTTCGCATGTCGGTGTAGTCGTGGCCGAGTGGTTAAGGCGATGGACTAGAAATCCATTGGGGTCTCCCCGCGCAGGTTCGAATCCTGCCGACTACGTGGCGAGCCGCCCTTTTCTCCCCCACGCTTCCCAGCGCTCCTTTTGCATCGCAGCCGGCACACATCCGGCCGGGCCGCAGCCAGAGGGAGGCGGGACCCCGTGACGGCCGCTCAGCCGCCAGCAGCGGCCTCTGCTCCCGGGGCGGGCCGGAAGGAGCCCGATCCCTCGCCATGCAGCACAGCGCGGCGCCCGCCGTGCTGGTCACCACCAGGTACCGGCCGGGCTCGGGGCGCTGGAGGGTGGCTGAGGGCGCGGTTCCCCGGCTCTGGGTTGTTTGGGGCTGGTGCTGTCCTGCGAGGTTTTGTGACGTTCCGCGGCCGGAAAAGGTCCGTGCTGTCAGCTCCTCCGTCCCTGTTGGTTGTTCCGCCCTGCGGTGGCTCGGAGCTCCTGCGCCCATCTGCTGGGGCGTAACGCAAAAACGCCTCAGTCACACGAACTTCAGCGCGCTTCCCTCCGTCCTAAAGGACTTAACTGGTCAGGTTGGAAAAGACCTCCAAGATCGGCTAGTCTAACCTGCAGCCGTGTAGTTAAACTACATGGAGAAATCATGGGATCGTAGGATGGCCTGGGTTGAAAAGCACCACAGTGATCACCTGATTTCAACCCCCCTGCTATGTGCAGGGTCACCAACCAGCAGACCAGGCTGCCCAGAGCCACATCCAGCCTGGCCTTGAATGCCTCCAGGGATGGGGCATCCACAACCTCCTTGGGCAACCTGTTCCAGTGCATCACCACCCTCTGTGTGGAAAACTTCCTCCTAATATCTAACCTAAACCTCCTTGTCTCAGTTGTGGGGCTTACAGGTACCCATCTAAATCATATGGAGCCACAAGCCTGTGTGCCCAGTGTAAATAACCAGCTTCCTTTTTAACTTTCTTTTTTAAAGCTCCTAGTGTGAAAACTGTTGTGCTTGATGTGAAAAATGCAGTAAGGCTGCATGCTGTCTTGGGATTTGTGGATGCTGCATCTATTCGAATAGCAACAACAAGAACAGTGTAGAACAAATTAAAACTGGGGGCTGCTGATTTTGAACCCAGGGCATTCCAGGAAGTAATGCGTGCTTTGGATATTGTGTTCTACCTGTCTCAGCCTCCCTGCTGATTTCTGTTGGCTTAGGATCCTTATTATATTTAAGAAACCCATCCTGTTGCTATGGAAGAGGTAACAGTGGTAGGTTTTGTGTAAGAGATGATCAGGAAAGTGATCACGAAGCATTAAGCAAGCAAACAATAAATGTGGTTATTTCCCTTCCCTCTAATTGCTTTCCTTTACAGTTGTTTTAGCTGGGACTTCTAACAGCTTTGAAATAAAAAGCCTGGGTGCAGGTATGTCCTTATCAACCTCATAATGTTTGCACAACTCTGATGCAGTGACTTTTACAGTGACGTTTTCATCACAGTACATTGTACGTGGTTGATGACTGAGGCTAAATAAGGCCATTCAGAAGGGTTTTTCTTTCATTTATATCACAAGTGAAAAGCAGCTTAATTTACCGTTCATCCTCTACCTGTGGCTGTGTTAAAAGAAGTCAGTCAGTCCCAACTACCAGCAGGCAGATCTATTACTGCTCTCACAACTACACATCTGTAGAGCATTTCCTGCACTAGCAGATAGAGTCAAAATAAAATAAAACAACTCCGAAAAAGCAAAAGCCAGGCACGACTTGCAAAAAGGACTAGGTGAAAAATTGGCCCTGTGCCCTTCTTTGTTGCTGTTGGATTTGTAGAGCACTCTCGAGATGATCTCTTTAGAAATCTTCTTCAGTTTTGCATTGAAGGTTCAGAGCTTGCCTCTCTGTGACAACAGAGACAACAGAACAACAGTCCTTTTGAGTTTCAAAAGGACTTGTCAGGTTTTGACATGACACGTCAGGGCTGGAAGGCAGCTCAGACGGACCACGGATGGCTTTAACTTGCTTAGTGGGCCTAAATTAACCAGATTTACGGACATTCCTAATAGATGTTTGTTTAATTTTCTTCAAGAAGCTCCACGGGTGGAAACAGCATGGCTGGCTCAGCAGTCTGCTCCAACATCTCTTTAATCTTTAAGCTTGTTCCCTGGATGGCTCTTACAGACATAAAGTTGTCCCTCCATCCAGGCAAGTTCCTTATTCTTTTTCTGGCTCCTTTCAGCTCTTTGTTTCTGCTTTTCTTGGAGATGCCCAAAGACAGAGGGGAGGTGGATAGAGCTTGGCTCAAATTGTGACCAGAGCTGTGTTTCAGAGCAAGACGCAATTGGAGATCACAGCATCTTCTCGTCTGCCCTGCAGGGTAAAGCAGCGCTTGTTGGGACTATAATATTCAAAACCAATGTGTATTATTTCATGTTGTGATAGGTGATGTCTGTGCAATTTTGCATTGCTGCGGTGTAGGGTCCGTCCTGTGCCCCGTTTGAAACGGGAGTACTGACTTTCTGGAGCTTTGAATTGGATCCTCAGAGAGAGTCATTTAAAAGTGTGCGTGCCGGTGCCTGAGCTCTGCGTGTATTTTCCTTCCTAGACAAATCCAGAATACACACACTGGGCTGGATTTGTCAGTGCCGGAATACCAGGAGGTCCGTGGGAAGATGATGTCTGGCCACGTGGAGTACCACATAGTCGTCGTTACCCGACTGGCTGCCTTCAAGTCAGCAAAGCACAAACCTGAGGATGTTGTTCAGTTTATGGTAAATGTTTAATCAGTGCCATGTTGGCAATCATTTTTTTTCTCTCTCTCTTAATCCACTTTGATTGTTTTGGTTCTGATGTAACAGATATTCTTGCATGCTGTCAGCATCTGCACTTCTCAGATGTTTTGGTGATGACTGTAATGTTTGAATGATGTATGTGGTTACCTGGTAGACCATTAGCCTTAGTATAACTCATGCTCAATGGGACATAGCTGGTAAATGGATATGCACACAGTCTGAACTGCAGATAAATAAACATCTGTCAATGCTCTGAAAAAGTCATGGTGAGGAGCAAATCTCTGACATTTGTTGCACTCCCTAGGTGATAGACTGTGGTAAAGTGCTGGCAAGAGAGACTGTTCTCTTCCCTTGTTCTGGGGGGGAATGAGTGGTTCTCTCTCTTGCAGTGCTTCCTTCTTTCTGTCACTGTCAGTTGCCATGTGGCCATTCTGTAGTGACAGCTGAGCAGCTGGTCCTGGCTAAAAATGGTGTTTGGGGGCTTCTTGCTTAGCACTAACTTACACCTGTTTCTTGAGCCTCTGAGTTGCGCAGCACTCATCAGTCATCGCTGAAGGACAGGGGAAGGGCCAGACGGGGGCAGATGAGAGAAGGGGATGTGGAATTGCTGTTTTTGTGCAGTAGTCCCTGCTTGTATTATGCACTATTTCCATGCAGCTCTGTGAAAGGAGGAACCTGAATAAACTCAAGGTTTTAAACTGTTTTTTTGTTGTCTGATACTGTGCTTCTCTTAGAAAAAGGAGTTTAAATCAGCTCTTCTATACAGAGAAGCAGCAGACTTCCTACGGTGCTCCCCCTGTTAGCTGAGGTTATCCACTCCCATGTCTGTTTGCTCTGAGTAAGAGAATTTTCCACACTCAGCTGTTCTTCTCAAGTGAAGTGAACCTTTCTGATTTCTTCTCGGGTCAGTCCTCCTGACATTTTGTTCTTTATGAGGAAGAAAACTGTGGTGTAGCCTGATGGGAGTAACATTTGTCTCATCTGATACTTTTTTTGTGTTTTTTTTTTCAGCTGACTAAGTCTGATATATTATATAGTTTGGTGTATGGAAGGAATTTAAAACTCTGAGCTGAGTGGTTGGAGGATGGATGCTTTGCGTCGATTCATTCCAGTGAGTCTTCTGTATGCATTACTGGAAGGAGCAGAGGGATTCACCTGTCCTAGTTTATCTCTCTGCAAGTTAGATATTTTAATCTGAGTCTGTCACTGCTTTTGTGGTCAGTGGGGAGAAGGGGAATGGGGTGACTCATCCTCTGGAAATGCCTCTACTATTTGACTGTAAAGGGAAAGCATTCTGCATGTTAGACAGCTGGGGTGGGGGGCTTTGACTCCAGGCTAAAATGCTTAAGGCTCAATAGAGTTGTGTGCCACTCACTGTCTGGACTATCTGAGGTGCCTTGGGATTTTTCAAAAAGCTCTCACAATGCTGTGGGTCTCCCATAGGTTTTGTGTGATATTTGGCTGCCCCGCACACTTTTGGCTACCCCAGAGCATCTCAGATGGCATAGATGCCTGTGTTTAGGCAGAACAGTTTGTTTTCTGTGGTTAGATGTCTACATTTGACCAGTGTTTTCCCACTGCAGCCACTGCAGTACCACTGAGAAGAATATAGCAGAGCATCTGTGATGTGGGCGAACTCAGTTTGCTTACTGTGCATGGCTGGTAACATCTGAGAAGCCTGAGATGCCTGTGGAGGGTGATGCACTTTGACATAGGTTGCAAGGGCATTGGCATTGTCTTGGAATAGAAAGAAGAAGACTATACATTGCATCTACCTCTAGCTGATTCTGTTTAGGCATCTGAATCCCCTGTTTTGGTTGAGTTTGCCACTTCTTTCCAAAAGGTAGTGACTGTATGTCACCTGTAGTGCTTTGTGTCTGCACGGTGCCCCATTGTGTTTAGTGTTGAACCTGCACAAGCAGAAACTGAGACCCTTCCCCCAGAAGGTTTTCAAACTAAGTGTGAGAGAACCAGGTGAGTGGGGAGGTTCCATTGGGCAGCCAGACCAACACATCAAAGTGGTTTAGTAAGGAGGAGTGAGATAAGATATCTGAAGGAGGAAACAGATACAACAGTGTGCCTGTTCTGCCTTACCAAGTGTGTGATCAGAATGGGAGACAAAACATTTTTTTGCTATTGTTGAAATTATAAAATTTGGAAGGTTGGAGGAAGGAACCAGTGCCACAATGCTGCGATCACAGGTTACGGAAGACTGGTAGGTGTGGTAGGAATTTTGTTCGCTCTGATAATGATAATCCAGTTTCAGAGCCTGATCTGTATTTTGGGAACCTTTGGCTTTCTTTCTGTTTTCCTCCTCCTTCCTCTGTTCCCTTCCCTTGTAAATTGATGTTCGTTGTCTAGCTGCTTTTCTGCCTGCTTCCAGTTGATGTCAACATCCTCTACCTTCTCATGCCCTAGATGGCAGCAGTGAAACTCAGTGCTTTGGGCTACAAGCAGCTGCAGGCAGCCGTGTGCTCATACATTTATTTCTTGCACAAAAAACTTCTTCGTGTCCTCTGGGAAAAGATGGTGAGCAAGACAGAAGCATCCCCTAAGCTTGCTCTGACCTCAGCGCTGTGGTTTAGACCACAGTAGATCAAGATGTGTGAAGTTCTCTGACCAAAGCTAGACAAACAGCAGAAAGAGACTTCATAGCTGACCTGGGGAGCTACTGCCCTTTACTGTGGGTGTGAGCAATCCAGGGTGCTGTGTTCCCCAGCCATAATGGGACTGTGCAAAATCAGCAATTCAAATCAAATGTTTGTGAAGCATTAACAGAAGAAGAAATCCACATCCTTGCAACCTTCAGATCTACGTTCTGAGAAGCAGAAGGGATTTTTTAATTGAAAAAAAAAAAAAAATACCACGTGTAAAATACAGCAGATGGGTTGTAGAACTGCTTAACCTTGAGGTTATATTTGGTAATTAAAGGAGAACTCAGCTGCATTTCTTTCAAAGGTCAGAATCCTCTTGTCCTACTGAAACAATGAAATGGGCTTTATCTTTCGTGCTGCATCAAGTACTGCTGCAAAGGTAACCTTTAATTATTGTCTGCAGATGTACCATTTTCTGTGAGAAGAAAAGGCTTTGTTTATCTCAAATGTATTTCTTCTCGCCACACCTCACCTTCTTTAGCAGTGAGCTTCTCTCTTCCCAGCCTAATTAAAAATCCACCCAACAGACAGTGCCTTCTCTTTCTATTTGTGCCTGGTTTAATTACTTCTTTTTTACAAGTACCATTTGTTAGTCAAGTTCTTTCTTTTTCCAGGCTGAGCAAATAAGTATTGGTGTTGGACAGACACAGCACGTTTTGAGGAGAAATATACTACAGAACTGTCTTCCTCTCCTAAAATGAAGGAGTAAAAGCATGTGGGTGTGTTTTTATTCTTGCCTGTTGGCGTACGTTGGCCTACTTTCTGTGAGCCTCACAGTCCCTGAGCTGGGGCTGCTGTTTCCTGACCACACAGGTATGTTGGGAAGATAAATTCCTTCATGCTGTAACCTCTGTGATGGGAGAGCAGCATTCGGTGTAGCAGTAGGTTCAGCAGCTGTTATGAGTTCATGTTGGTTAAAGAAGAAATAGTAGAGTGCTGCTTTTCTGCTGGGTGAAACAGGTGAGGAGAACAAGCAGGTGGTCATGTAATTAAAATCTACTGTAATGCATTACCACGAGATCACCAAGCAGCATTAATTCTGGTATTGCTTACCTTAGAAGCGTACAAGTGAAAGCTCAGTTTGCGTTGTCTGCGGGTAGGGATGCTTTTGATTCCCATATCCAAAGCTGCTGGATGTTTTAAGGGGTGATACTGCTGTACTTCCATTTTCTGACAGTGTGAAGAAGTGGGCTTTTAAAAAGTAGTCGCAGATACGTGATTCGTGAAATACTGTAAAGTCTAGTCGTTAGTGTGCACTGGCTGGCTGAGGGGGTTGAGTTAGCTCTGTTTGAGGCCTCTGTTTCATTGAAATCCTCGCTGTTAAGAGAATTTAAGACGAGTTTGAGGCATTAAAAGGAGCCTAGGGAAAGGAGACATTAAATCCCAGTAATACTGAGTGGAATCAAATTCTCCTGCACACATCTGAGAGTCCCAGGCTCGTGTCCTTCAGGCATCGGCGCGTACTTTGATGCGCGAGGTTCTCGTGAAGAGGGGGGTAAGGCACATGCATGAGATTTGAGGGATTAGCAGCAAACGGCAGTCTTTCACTTTGAACTTCCCGGTGGTTTCCTTAACCTTCTAGCTGTATGTGAGCGTATTTGACTTATCTGTTTCCTGGAGGGGGGGAGAAAAAAAAAGCCACTCTACCCATCCCTGTCTCTGTTTCAGCTCTAAGTTGAATGTCGATTGTTACAGGCAGGCAGGGTCTTGACCTGGCAAATACGCACATGCTTTGCTGTATCTGTGTGATTAACTCTTTTTGAAGTTAAGTAAATTGAGCCTTTGATATTGCGGCTTGACAGAACTCCCTTGAAGCCAGTGCACTTGAGCTGGCTTCAGCAGGTGGGGGCTTAGGGTAGAGGCAGGGAGGGGGAGGGGATAATTGCAGGATCCTAGAGGAATTACAGGTAATATAAGACAAATATTTTAATATCGATCAAATGGGATCTCGGTGATTGAATAGCATCGATAAAGCAGGCTTTAGAGCAACCTCTTGTTTTTTAACCTGACATTCTGTACCACAGAATCCATGACCTCTTTTCAAAGAATTGTGGAGGGTAACCAGGAAAAGGAAGATTTAATGTGCTGCATGCCCTTCCCTTGGGAAATTGACAGAGAACATGAAATTATAAGCCAGGGTTTGAGGCATAGCCACAGGAGGCGGGGACTTGCTGGTCACAGCCTTTGGCTTAGGTGGGGAATGGTTTGGGCTGCAGGTTTCACATCCTGTGTGTGTGGTAGGTTATCCCAGCAGAGGGCACCCCCATACTGCTGGATGTTAGTGTGCATGGCGTGTTGCAGGCTTTTGGGTATCCTGTTAGTATGTTTTGAGTATAGCATTATTACATTGTATGTGCTGTTGCGTGGTGTTGTGCAGAGCCCACACATATTCACAATGGCTCAGTTAGCAACAGCATGCAAAGGTGTGCGTTTACTTTAAGTTCAGTGGTGTAATTAGATATAAATTGAGATTTATGAATAATGTGCAGTGTTTGATAGAGGAGGGATGATAAGTAAGAGGGGAGAGAAATATGTTTGTATGTCTCAGTTCATTGTTCTCTTCTGAGTGCTTTAAAGCTGTTTTGGCTTGGTCTTGTTGATTGGCTGTTGTCTCCTAATGGTTTCAGACATTAATTTGTTATGTATTATTGCCATTAATTAGATAATAGGCTTTTTTTTTTTTTATTTTTGCAAATCGGATTTTATTCTTTTTCTTGGCAGAAGGTAATATTTATTTATTCTGTTGAAAAAAGACCAGTGATTTCCTCACTGCCCTTACACCAGTGCTTATACAGTATGTTTTGGAGGGACTTTGTTGTCATACCCTGTTCAGAGTGGTACTGGAGAACAGCTAAACAAAAATGTACAGCAGTTCAGAAATTCCAGAATTGCTTTCCTCTCTTATCTTGGGGTATTCTTCAAAGGGAGAATTGGCTTATTCTGGGAAGATCTCTTTATTGCCATCCCTTTAGTCCCTGGCTGTTGAATTGAGTGTCAGATCCTGCATGCAGAGTACAGTGTTGCCTACACTTGCCTGTCTTTCATACAGGATGCAAGTCTAAAATCCTGATTTTTCATTCCCCAATCAATTCAAAGTTTTGTTTTTGTGGTTCTGATCTTTCTTGCAGAGCTGCTTGCCTTTTATTGGTGGATGCTGAACCCAGAGTGATCATCGTACATCTGAAATGCAAACATCTTGCAAATCATTTGGGTTGGTTGATAATTACTTTGAAAGGCAGGGCAGCGTGAAAGCTAGGGTGGCTATTGTTCTTTATGGCTGTGTGTAGCTCAGTGGACTGGCCTAGGTGTGTCTGTTAATGTCAGGGCCTGTTCTCTGACCTGGAGGCCAGCTAGCAGTCTGGCTGCATCTATAGTGTGAAACCTTTTTTTACTATTCACAATGACTGGCTGTACCCAAACTGACTACTGAGTGCTCTGCACCAGGCTATATCTTGGTCTGAAAAATGTAGCTGAGGGAGTGCTAGCTGCCCGGGCAAAACTGTGCCAGATGCTATCAGGTTCCATTGGACACTATAAGGTTTCTATCAGATACTATCAAGTTTCACTGCTGGAGAATATAGCCTGATACTGTTAAGTTTGCTTGTATAGATACAGGTTATGGGTTCTGAGTTAGTGTCTAGCTTATTTCCCAGATACTTCTGTTTTTCTTGTGGGTTGACCTTCTATTATTGCTGTTTTGGTGGAAGTATTCTGCCTTCTTCTATCCCAAGACAGAAGATGTGGTGCTTATGTCTCTTCATCTCTTATTCTCACTGCTGGTTGGGATTCACTTCACTACAGTTTACCAGCGTATGTTACAGGAGGATAAATGTTCCACCCTAGGAGAGGATCTGATCCATGCAGCCTCTGCTTGCACTAGATTTTGGGTTGTTTTTTTTAAATCCAACTCTGTATTCATTGCAACACTTTAATAGATAATGGAGCATCAAGATGAATGTATTGTCTGTATAATACCACAGTCCCATAGCATGACGGTCAATCTCCATTATGACCATATCAATTACAGACAGTATGTTGTCTTTTTGTGGGGGATTTTGTGTGTGTGTGTGTGTTGGTTTCCAGTCTTGAATTCAAAACTGACTGTGGCATAGAAGCCAACCTATTTCTAACCAGCATTCCCATGGTTATCACTTTCCTGTGGTATCTTGGGCCTCATTTCTCCTCAGACTTCCTGTCTTTGTATGCAGAGGGAATGACTCCGCTGTTGGCATCTTCTCACTATACAAGAACTGTAGGCCATGGCCAAGTGGTTTCTTTTTATTTTCTCATAGATAAGGAGTCAGGGATCAGCTGAGGTCTTTGCCCTTGAGTTTCTGTGTTGGGTGCTGTGCAGGGCAACAAATGTGCAAGTTGTTTAGGCCTTGACAGCCAGAAGCACACCAAAATCCAGCAAGGCTGAGAAATCTGTCTTCTGGCATGGTGGTAGAAAGATTCATCCTGCTTTCTCCATCTGGTACATACCTGGCTATGCCTCCTGTCTTTTGAAGCTGATCACCACATAGCAGACAGGAATTTTAGCTGTCAGAGGAAAGTATCTGGAGCAGAGATCTTCCCAGTATTTAATTAGCTGATGAGTCAGACAGATGGACGCTGGGTATCTGGCAATGAACTTCTATTTCATTAGGGAGCAGATTTCAATAACAGAATTAGAAGACCAGCAACAGAGCTTTGGGATTGACTCTGTAGATAACAAGCTTTTACTAGGCTATGTATGTAAAGCTCTTTGGTAATACATGTTTTTCCACTTCACATTCCAGGGTTAATGCTTCACAGTGCTTAAATTGCTGCTTGCTGCCCATGTCTCCCTCTTGCCTTTAAAGAAACTTACCCAGACAACACATTCTATTTCAGGTGTCCAAGAAGTACAGCGAGATAGAGGAGCTCTACCACAGACTGTCAGCACGGTATCCACATGCTTCACTTCCACTCTTGCCTAGAAAAGTTCTCTTTGTGGGAGAATCTGACATCTATGAACGAAGAGCAATGTTCAATGATATCATGAAATTCATCTCAAAAGATGAAGATCTAGCAACGAGTCCTGAGTTACTGGAATTTTTAGGTAACTAAAATCTGTGAGTGTCCCCTCTTCCACAAACATGCTTACTACAAGCCTTATTAGGTACTTGATTTAGGTAGTCAAGAGCTAGAGAATGCCAGAGTAAAGGTTGTCACTAAAAATATTCTCTTGTGCATCTACAGTACTAAACAGTCATTGAACCATAGAATCATTAAGGTTGGAAAAGACCTCTTAGGTCATCTAGTCCAACCGCCAACCCATCCCCACCATGCCCACCAAACCACGTCCCTCAGTGCCACATCTCCACGTTTCTTGAACATCTCCAGGGACAGTGACTCCATCGCTTCCCTGGGCAGCCTGCGTCAATACCTCACCGCTCTTTCTGATCATGTTTGTGGTTATTTTCCTCTCTTTTCAGTGAACACATGTCTCCTTTGGAAGTACTGATGCCAAAATGGTCATTATGAAAGTGTCAGTTGCACAGTCTCTAATTTCCCTTAGGCGTATACTAAAGCTGTGATTCAGAACGTGTAAGTTTCAAAGGCTCAGTAATCGTATATTGTTAGCAGAGGGATGGTCCCTGAAAGGACAGTGCAGGGCTCCCTTAGTGAATAACTGTTCCATGCTTTGTCTGTTTTTCATTCCTAATAAAACTGCTAGGTCTTGCTAAAGTAGACCCTAAAGCAAATTATTGGCAATGCCTTTTTGAGTAAAAGTCTGATGCTTTCTTAGGTAAACCCCTTCTCTAGCTTTTTTTTCCCCTTAATTTTCCTTAGCTTCGTGTCCAGTTCTTGTTGCCTCTTCCAATGATTCGTACAGATCCTTTCTTACATCCTTGGATGTAGCAGTGAGTCAGTGAATGAATGGAACAGATGGGCTCTCTGCTCTTAGTTCATTTAAGTATTGCTGAACAGGGAATACACCAGCCTGGTGCTGTGCGGGATTCTTAGTGTAGTGTTAGTTTTAAGGAACCAAACCGAAGGCGTAAGGTGCTAGCAAGTCATGTGCAAACTGTTTTGCAAAAGTGTGAGTTGTGGACAGGTTGGAAGCTCTGTGAGACTAGCAAGCGTGCATCCCTGTAACCAAAGCCTTATCATTCATGAAACCCACAATTGAAAGCAGCTTCTTAAAGTCAAGGGGGGCAAAACTGCGTAATGTTAGCAAAAGGATTTTGCCAAATAAGGTTTTAGAGTTCTCCCCTATCCTTGTCAGCGTTCTCTTGAAAGTGGACCACAGAGAATTTAGAACTTGTGTTAAGCTTTTATGTATGTGATACACATGTCTATGGCTGAACAAGTCTTTTTTTCTGTGGACAGATTACGTACAAGTAATGTGACCTGCTTATCAAATTCTGCCTTAGAATACCGTGTCTCACTCTAGTAAACCAAACGAACTTTAGTACGTACACTACAGCTATTGGAGACATAGTCAATATATAAAAAGGTGTTTGAGGAGAATGAACACGGTAAAATGTAGATGTTTATCTACATGGGGATAAAATATGCAGCATCCTAACCTCCACTGTCTGCCCTCATCAGCAGTCCCTTGCCTATAAGGGGAGCGTAAGACCACTTCTTCACTATAGACATGCACATTTAGTTACTGTGTTCTGCCCTAGCTGACTAGGGACATGCGGTCATGAAAGCAAGGTGAGGTGAGTCTCACTTGCCATGTTATTTTAACAGTCAAAAGAATGAAGGTAGGACTTTTATCTACCAGTAGTGTTTTTAAGCTAGCCTATTTTTAGCTAGTCTCATCATTTTAAATTGGTTTCCTGAACATCCAGAGACTCCACAGAACAGTTATGAGCTCTTCTCTCGCTCCTGGGCTTTCCATATAACAAGTTTTGTCAGAAGACTTTCTTAATGTTTCAGTTTGCTGAGTTTGTTCAGTTTGATGGATCTTGCATAGTGAAGAGAATTAGAACTTCAGACTTCATTTCTGAGTGGAAATTGAAGAACTGTTTTGGAAACTGTTTTTCATGCTGTCCAGGGCTGTGTTTTAGCCCAAGTTCATTAAATTAGTAACTAAAAGTGGACTTTATCTCTTCTAGTTACGTGAAGATTAGTTATCTACAGCGAAGTGGAGCATTTAGGCCCCCTCTGCCGCCAATGGGGAGAAATAGGCACTTCAGAAGGAAGCTTGTTGTCAAACAACTGTATTTAGATGTGATGAGTCACCGACTGGAAATTCTATTGTTTGCACTGACTACAGGAGGAACATAAAGGAGAAGATTAGGCATATGCTGCTAGGTTTTAGATAAAGTTAATTTCCTCTGTCTTTTTCTGCTTGACAACTTTAAATCAGTAAACAGATCAGAAATATAATGGCACAGGATTGAAAAGAACTAGGAACAATTGGGAATATTGGAAGAATTTCACAAAAGCTGATTGCGTACTTCATTCCTCAAACGAAATCAGGAGGAACAGGTGCAAGGCTTGAAATAAAACGTGGCTGTTGTCCTGTGTTTTCAGTTTTGCGCCTGTAATTGTGTTTTGCAGGAACAAAATCCACTGGTGTCGCTGACTTCAAGGGTAAAAATGTTCCTGACGACAAAGAGAAAGAAGATGAAGAAAATGATGCATTGGATTTTTTCAAAGAGGAGAAGACACCTGACTTGATTTCAAAGCTTGCAACACTGGAGAATGCCAAGAAAGATGAGAAAAAAGAAGAAGAGGAGGAGGAAGAAGATTTAGACCCTCTTGGTATAATCAGGTATGGATGTCGTGGCCTTTGTTGTTTAATTTTTTGCCTAATTTTCTTTAAAGAAAAAAAAAAAAAAGTCTATTCCATGTCTCTGTTCTCTCATCCCAATGTTTTCTATTATAAAACGCTTTCAGTTGGTCTTGTCAGAGGAGGAGAGGCCTCTGCTGTATTCCTATAGATAGATTCCTGTAGATTCATAAAGAAGAATCTTTATGGAGTAAGGAAAGTTTCTAGGGCCACTTCAGTGCATTCCTCAGGGAATCCAAGAGAGAGACATTGTGAATGGCTTGACTACAGTCTCAACTGCAGTAGGTGCTCTACTAGACGCTGCAGGGTGCTTCCACAAATTGTAAAGCTACCAGACGCTATAGGACGTGCCATTTTGGAGAGCACTAGCGTTTACTGTGTCTGGAACTACTTCTGAGCTCACTGGTATCTAGAATGATGTGAAGTTATAGCAGCACAAAGACCAAAAGAACCAACATTTCAATCATGAGATTCACATATGGGCTATCTTTCCTTTTGCCCTTCTCTGAAGATATCACATCCTAAATGCGTCTAAGACACAAGCAATAATAGGTTGAGAAACCAAAGAATTGAATCAGAGCTTGCTAAAGGTAATATCTGGGTTTGTGTATCCGTCCAGTAATTTTCAGATGGTTATTTCCAATTCAAGATGGAAATTCTCACCGAATTCCCAAAAGCATTTCTAACTGCTGAAGACTGTAAATTTAGTTTTTCCATGCCTGGGATCATAAGTTGTGACTGTTTTTTTTTAGTGTGTCTCAAACTTCAGATGCCCAAGTAGAAAAGCCCAAAGTAGGTAAGCGCTTGACCTTCAGTAAGCATGCTGATGGATTCAGCTGAATTGGTTGAGCCATCCACAATCACTAGCCTCTACTGTATGGTTTATTTCTTGAACTAGTCTGAGCTTTTGAAATGCTTCTTCCTAGAAGAAGGCAGTAACTGATAGGAACGAACCAGAACACTCTCTTATTGATTCCTGGTTAGCGTGAATCATTTGCAGGGTGGTCATTCACACCAAGTTCTATGCAAGGGTCTCCCAAACTAAAATTCGGGATGACTATAATGATTAAGGATTTTGATTCTGCTATTACAATCACATTTGATTGCTGATGTCCAGCTAGCATCCTTTTTGCTTGAGATATTTCATCCTTTACACTTCACTGGGGAACTTTAAACATTATTCTTTTGACAAAACACAGAATCACAGAATTATCAAGGTTGGAAAAGACCTAGAAGATCATCCAGTCCAACCATTACCAATACTTCCCAGCTAAATCATACCCCTCAACGCAACATCCAAACGTTTCTTGAACACTCCCATGGTCGGTGACTCCACCACCTCCCTGGGCAGTGCATTCCAATGCCTGACTACCCTTTCCGAGTAGTAATACTTCCTAATGTCCAGCCTGAACCTCCCCTGGCGCAGCTTGAAACCATTCCCTCTAGTTCTATCACTGATTACACGAGAGAAGAGGCCGACCCCCAGCTCACCACAACCTCCCTTCAGGAAGTTATAGAGAGCTATAAGGTCTCCCCTGAGCCTCCTCTTCTCCAGGCTGAACAATCCCAGCTCCCTCAACCGCTCCTCATAAGGCCTGTGCTCCAGACCCCTCACCAGCTTCGTAGCCCTCCTCTGAACACGTTCCAGGGCCTCAATGTCTTTCTTGCAGTGAGGGGCCCAAAACTGAACACGGTACTCGAGGTGCGGCCGCACCAATGCCGAGTACAGGGGGACAATTACCTCCCTGTTCCTGCTAGTAACACTGTTTCTGATGCAAGCCAGGATGCCGTTGGCCTTCTTGGCCACCCGGGCACACTGTCGGCTCATGTTCAGCCGAGCATCAATCAGTACCCCCAGGTCTGTTTCCTCAACGCAGTCCTCCAGCCACTCCGCCCCAAGCCTATAGCGCTGCCTGGGGTTGTTGTGGCCAAAGTGCAGGACCCGGCATTTGGTCCTGTTGAACCTCATCCCATTGGCTTCAGCCCAGCTCACCAGTCTATCCAGATCCCTCTGCAGGGCCTCGCTACCCTCAGGCAGATCCACACTCCCTGCCAATTTGGTGTCATCCGCGAACTTACTGAGGGTGCACTCAATGCCCTCATCCAAGTCATCAATAAAGATCAATAAAGATGTTGAAGAGGACAGGCCCCAGCACCGACCCCTGAGGAACACCACTCATGACTGGTCTCCAACTGGATTTGACTCCATTTACCACCACTCTCTGGGCCCAGCCTTCCAGCCAGCTCCTTACCCAGCCAAGAGTGTACCCATCCAAGCCACATGCTTCATTACTCAGAATTTCTCCTTTGTTGAAGAGGTGTTTTAAAAAGTTAAGCAACTATTTACAATGAGAAGCCAGATAACGCAGTACTTCCCACAGAATGGTCTTTAGTTGGTGGTGTTTATAAAAGAGGCTGTCCTTTTTTGGATAGGAAAATGATCTATTGGGTTAGCAAACACAATGTTGTATTTTCAGAGTTACAACAAGTGTAAGCTGTAAAGAATTTGCTGTGCCAAAACAAGCAAGAAGTTTGCTTTTCTGCTCTGCAGAGTTTGACGTAGCATTTGAAAGTCTGATTATTTTGGTCCTTTAATGCCTTGAAGGATGAAAAGATCTGGTATTTAATCCTCATTTAGTTTATTGCTTCCATTCCTTTCCAGAGCAGAATTCTTAGTGAATCAGAATAATTTTGTTTATTTAAGAAGAAACAAGGCCTTCACTGGTAGAGGGTTGCAGCATGACACGTCATGCAGTCTGATGGTTTTCTGTCTAAGTCAGTGGTTGGTTTCCTATGTAAAAACTTCTTGCTATGTATTTATTATTTTTTTTTAATCTCGTATGTACGCTGTCACAGCAGAAGCAAACATGGAAATGAGAACCCTGAATCTCATTTTACATTGTTTCTAATTCCCTCTAACTCAGCTGGCTAATATGAAAGATATTTTTAATTCACATCAGTGGAGATCAGGTTGGACATCAGCATTGCATCCCAGTTTTTAGCCATCTGGGAATAATAGGTGTCTATGTAAGTGGACAAAGAAAGAATCGTAGTTTTCAGTGATCGGGTATTTCTGGAGTGAACATTTTAGGGTTTCTTTCATGCCCTTAAAGTTGTAGGTCTATGCATGCTTTAAACAAGGAACTTGACAGACTTGCAGCCTCAGTTTTTCAGACATGCTTAAAGTTTGTTTGGGATGGGAATGAATAAAAAAGAAGGTGGTACAGACTGGACAAACATGTTTAGTACTACGCAGTTCCCTGTTGCATGGATAATTCAGATTTAAAAAAATCCACAGCTCCTTTTTCTATTCCACAATTGTTTTTCTTTTTTTTAAAAAAAAAAAAAAAACTTTGAAAAGATGTGAAGTCAACAGTAAAACAGGGCAGTCCATTGCAAGCCCTATCAGTGGCCAGAATGCTTTGAGTAGCAGAGCTCTGACCTAAATTGAATCATGTGTTTGGCATCATCCTACATTTTTATTTTTATTTTTTAATTTCTGGATAAGGATGAAACTGCTCCAGTAGCAGGGGCCTCCATACGTTGTCAACACGCTTCATTTGGTAACAACTTTTCCTCCTGGGCCAGAAAGCTGTGTCTTGGACTTGGCCCAGCACTACTGCAATGCTGCTGAACCACCAGATATCCAGTTAAATGCACTGGCCTTAGGGGTAAAATGCTAAACTAGGCTCTTGTTTCTTCTACTTTTGTATTAATGATGATCATCCAGGTGGATGCTGGTAATGGCCCGGTTCCTTTTGCCTGGAGGAGACATCCCAGGTGTGCTGATTTTCTTCCCTGCATTCAAGGCTGTGGCGAGTTGATTTTTCATGTCTGGTGGCAACTCGCTTGCCAGTTCTATGCTCTTTGGCTTTTCTCATGCGCAAAAGCTTACTTTCTGTGTTTGTACAGTGATCATCATCCATGTCTGGGCTGCATAGCAACAGAAAGATTTCTTGTCTGAATTAGGAATATCTCAAATATTTACTTCTGATTAAGTTTACACCCTGGAGTTACACCTTTTAATGCACTATCCTAGAATAAAAAGTGCTCAAAATTACATTCTATTTTTGGAATGCCGTGCTAAAATTCACCTGAAATGAGATTCTAGGATGTGTACTGTCACCTCGTCTTCCGCTCTCCTTGAGAGTTAGGTGTATTGTTTCTCTGTGTTATCACTCTGCAAGTTTTCCTGGACATTTGTAGACACCTTTTCTGCTTTGTGCAGAACAGCACTCATAATACTGAGTAAGAGGAGATCAACTGTGCAGTGGGGAAAGAGTGCACTGTACTTGCTTTTGTAGCAGTGGTGCTTTTCTAGTTCTATTTCATTTAATTTGGCATTGTAAGCATACAGTTACTTATAGCCATAAGCCTCTCTCAGCCAGAGCCTTTATATTAAAGCCTTTTTTTTCCTAGTCAGCCATAATGCTTACAGTATCCCTTTACTAAAACTGTCTAGATTGTGAAATTAGATATATATTTTATTTCACATCATAGGAAAAATATTGGATATATTAACTTTTCTTTGTTCTCTTTAAAGTGAATACAATACTGCTATTTATCAGTCTTTAATCCATCTATTTCAACATTTGCAGATACGTACTATTAAGTAATCAATAAACTACAGCAGTGCTTTTAGCGGTATGCCTTATTTTTTTAGAGGTGCAGAATCTTTTAACAGTGCTGGCTCATGAAAGATTTTCTGTTATATTCCCCCGTCCTCCAATATAGGTTTGCTATACCCAGAGTGCCCATTGGAAGTAGTCATTGGCCTATGCCATCTCCCAGGCTGTGATTAGGATGGGTTAGGAGAAAGCAATCTGTCCCATGCCAGGGGATCAGCAGGACCTAGTCTAACAGCTGAATTGCTGAATTGAGTTCCTGTGCTCAGGCCCAAGGTGTGAAGTGATTACCAACTAAGAAATGAAGTATAGCCCTGAGCCCTTTTTTTCCCCCAGGGTTAGCTCTCTGCCTTCTGCTGTGTTTGCTCTCTATTTGCCCTGAGGGTTTCCTAGGGTTTTGCTTTCTGTAGGATATTTGGGTAGCCAGTTATGTATTTTTTCCTTCTGTTTGGTCCAAGAAAGACCACATCAGACATTTCTAACTCTGAATGTTACAACAACTGTAGGAACGCATCACAGTAACTGAGTTGGGTTTCATCTCTTTCCTCCGCGGATGAGCTGTGCGGCTTAATTGTTTGTAGGCTGAAGACAAGAGCTTTAAAACACAGTTTAATACTGACGTTAGTACTTCTATTCAGTTTACTCCAATGAACTTGAGGCAGTAGTTGATTAAAATGACTCAGAACCAGCCCTTCTGAACAAAGCAGCGATAACTTTTGTCCAAAGAACATGAGTACTTCATGAGTTAAAGCATGCGACAGCCCTGTGTGTGCATTTCTTCAGTGGCAATTAAGTTCTGAGCTAATGTTTGTTGAGCAGCTTGGGAGAACCCACCTTTTCCTGTGCTTTCCTGCCTCCATATACTCTCTGCATCCCTCACCAGAGCCTCTCCTCCACACACAGTTCCCTCCCTTCCTTCCTTTCACCTTTGCCTCACTAAATCTTTCAGTGGCAGCACATCCTCCCTCAGCCCGAGGTTTTTCCTGGTGGACTGCACAGAGCAATGGGGTGGGTATTCTCCAGGCAGGAGCTCTTCTGCTTCCTCTCTCTACCTTTGTTATTATTTCAGCAGATTTCCCCTCGTGGCTTCTTTTCATCCCATTTTGTACCTTCCCAGAGGAGTAAAGGCGCATGGGTAGATTGATGCTTCGCATCTGTTGCGGATAAACATAAATGTAGCTAACTCCTGACAGCAGTTTGGTGGTCAAGCTTGATCAGCCCTGGTGCCAGAGGTTTGCCATCACTTGGTTTGGTTGGTAAATAGAGTTTTAAAGGACTGAAGGCCTCTTCTGGCTGCAGACAAAGCGGGCAATTGCTCTGAGCAGCAGACTGGTGGGGAGAAAGCAGCCAGGCAGCCAGCCCTGACTTTGCCAGAGCCCTGCAGAGCCAGGCTGGCTGCTAGAGGAGGTAGGTTGGTGCACGTGCCAGCAGTTATTTCTGGGTTGTGTCCTAATGTCCACCACACTAGAGTTTGTCTCCTGACATCTCAGTGATGCCTCGCTTTCCCTTTTCTTCCCTGTTGTGGACTAGGCCGGCCTCAGTCTTTATTGTCTTTGGGGGAGAAATGAGTGGCAAAATTTGATCTCACTTCCTATACCAGAAAATTTGGGCAGCTGAGAATAGCTCACAGAGAGGCAGAAGTCAGCTCCAAAGGAGTCCTGCGTTTTGCACCTTGCCAAGTGGTTTCATTGATATGCCCAGAGCTGTGGTAGGTAGGTGCAGGCACTGTGCCTGCTGGTGGATGTTTTCTCAGAGGAAGAGAATATCTGCAGGCTGGAGCAGTGTCATGGCACAGCTGCTATCCACTGGGCAATTGGCCTGGAGCAAACTTGTCAAAATTGATTTGTTGAGTTGTTGTGCCTTCTGGTCCTTGGTCAGCAGGATTGTACTCCTGAGGTGTTGCCTCCACTCCTCAGGCGTTCTCCTATTCCTCAGCCACTTGTAAATTCACGACTGTATTATGGTCTGGCCCTGTGAGTTCATGGCTTCCCCTCTGAATCCAGCAGGATTTGGACACGAAAGTAGAAACGCTTGCCTGGCTGTCCTAACAAGCTGAGAGTGTTCATGTCAAAGAAGAGGGAAGCCACAGGTTGTGTTTTCTTTATTGAAATTCAGATAGATAAAACAATGAACAAGAAACAGAAAGAGCCTTGTTTTCCTAGCAGTGTGTGCATCCGTGCTCACAGCTGTGAAGCCTTTAGATATTTAAACAGGCAGATCTTTATATTCTGTGAATTGAGTCACAAGTTTAGGTTGCAAGGCATGTTCGACTGTCACTTAGCCAAGTGACACAAGTATTTGTTTCAATTCCAATGCAGCTGCTGTCCAATTGGCAACTTATCGAATCTCAGTAAACAACCCCACCGGTCTGCCACTGAAACAATTCTGGCTGTTGAATTTTTTCTGAAAACCAAGGTCATAGTCTGATATAGTGATCTTTCTCATCAAAGAGAGGAAAAAAGAAGAAAAGACAGCGGAAAGCGTGGATTACTCATGCAAATAAAGGATGACTCTTATTTGCTTTTCATGAAATTATCTATTCTTGACCTTTTTTAGGGGCAAACTTACAGCCTAGCTGTGGAGATCGTGTAACTGACTGGATAGGGAATAAAGCGGGATGGCAGCATGCTCTCCTTGCAGCGCTTTGGTCCTTCCAGTTTGCCTGTCCTGAACATTGTTTATGTCTATAGATGCCTGGTGAGCATTCATTTCCCATATGCAGATGATGCAGTGGGCGTTCCTTTGCCTTCTGTCTCCAGCCCCATGTCCTCAGCACAACTTCCCACGTTTCTTTTCTGCCAAACTTGCTGTCCTCCCACAGATGAAGGGTTGAAGGTGATTGAAAGAAAACAGTGGGGAAAAAAAAAAAACACATTCAGCTATTGAATCTCATAGAAACATCCATATTAATTCAGTGTTGCCTTCTGTGAGCGTTTGCTCTGGGGTCCAGGAAGATGTTTTCCTTGGAAGAACTCTACCAAGGTCCGTTTGGCTCTGTGTGGTGGAGCTGAGAAACTTTTCTAGCTATATTTTCCAACTGGGGGCACTGGGGTGGGTGTGTGAAAGACTCGGCCCTCTTCTCATTGCTGCTCTCTGGCAGGTGCTAACTGAATGAAAGTGCACTCAGGAAAGCCGAGATTTTCTCAGTGTTTCTGTACTTGTTACAGGTTATATCCATAAGCGCTGCTTCAGGAGAGCATATCTGACAGATGAATGTGAAAAAAACCTCCTGTATATCCACTTGTGATCAGAAGGAACTGTACGTTGGGATCAGAGCTAGGGCATTCTGACAGAGAGGTTCACAGAGGCGTAACTCACAGATCTGAAGTTGGCTGCTCAGCGTTTTCTTTTATTCTGGAAATAGTCTCTGACCCAGGGGAAACTTGGAGGAATCCTCCTCCATGCCAGCATTGTCCTTATCTGCAGTCATATATCCTGTTCTACTGTTAGATTTTTGGCCCTACACGTTTATGCAGTCATTGTTTCCCCAGGTTTCCCTTCGCATGTGGAAGCAATCGCATCAGTTAAACTTCAGTGGTGAGTGTCTGTCATGGCTGGCTTGCATGATTCCAATACACACACAGCTGGAACACGAGCATCCTTTGGGAGGGAGTTCAAGTAATTATTTTAATGTGCTTCATTTTCTTTCTGATTAGAGCACTGAATATATTTAAATGGGTTTTATAAATAGTAATTTTGTGTTTATACCATCATCCTAAACCCAGAGGACTGCAAATAACTCTATATATAGTCTGTGTAATGTTACAGCTGTGCGTGCCAGCCAGCAGCATTCTGGTGCAATGCACAAGTGTAACTACACCTGGGGTAAAATGCAGCAAGGGCTTAATGGCTTCGTGCTACATCAGGCACTAAGTGGGGAATACGTCATTCAGCTCCAGTTCAGCAGGAGGAATTGTGCTGATGTGGATGTAAGTATCCAGCTTGGAATTTGACAGTCTCACAAAATTAGATAGATCTGCTTTTAAGAAAGATGTTGTGGGATTTGCAATGGACCTGGTTCATTGTTTTCAATGCGTTAAAGGGCAATGCATGTGAACTTGCCACGTGCTTTTCTGTAAATATAAGAATTTTGGAGCCGAGTAATGTCAGGGAACCGGCATGAAATACCGTTGCCACTAGCTGGCACCAGCTTTCACAGAATTCCCATAGTCCTTTCAGTGAACTCTCAGCTTTCGATTTTCCCATCCTCTGTAACAGCAGTGTGCCGTCATTTGCAGCGCTGCCGAGCTTAGCAGCAATGAAGGCGTGCAGAAGCTGCCACAAGCTATTCTGTAGGCATACTGAGCAAGCCCTTAGTTAACTGAGACAGATTTGTAGGAGGCAGGAGATCCTTTAGAAGGGGTACAGGATAAATTTGCAACTACACAGAATCAAAAGTGTTGGTTGTTGTTGTTGTTTTTTAATTTCTTCTTTGGAAGAGGGCTGAACATGATGTAATTGGACAGATTTAAACATGTTTTGTTGCATGGACTTTACAATAATAGGATGACTCAAACCCTTAATTAGAATAAAAAAGCATTACCTCATCGATTAGCCTGTGCCTTTCACCAAAGCACAGGAAATCTTTAATCATCAGACCCGGAGAACTGCTTGTAGGTGGGACAGACTGCTAATGAGGAGTGGATTCAGAGCTGCCCTGTTGTTTTTCTGTTCACCAAGTGTAAGAGAATTGCTTGCTCTGGAAGAAGCTGTCTGGGGCAGGGGGTGACGGAGTGCCCAGCGAGGTGGGAGATTTGCTTGTCTTTTCATCTGATGCTGTCAGGTTGCTAAATCAGCATACTTAATAAAACCACTGTTCCCCTCTCTCCATGGATTTGCTGCAGATGTTTCTGTCTTGGTTTCAAAGGATCGAAGAATGGGCTTTTGGAAAACCATTTTTGGAAGCAGTCTGTAAAACCTTACAAAAAAACCCCCATGAATTAGCTATTGTAACTATAGGCTGGTACTAATTAACATACCTGGGGGATCACATCCTATTCCTCCTGCCTTTTGCAGCAGTTGGCCAGCTCTGGACTCATATGAAGTGCCAGCAAAAAGAGGAATGTGCTTTACAGACAGGCGCATGTCTGGGACTCAGCAGCTCTTCATTCTGCCCTTGAATTTCTCAGGTCACATCTTGGGCACAATGCTTGCAAGTTTCATCTCTCCATGATCCCTTTGATAAAAGGAATAAAACTGATTCCATCAGTCTGCCTGGGGAAAAGTTCATCTTTGCAAAGAAATGTAACATTCAGGTGATTGTTAGTGGCGTTTGTCACTGAAGCGAAAGAAAGGCTTTCTATTCCTTGCCATAAATTCTGGATAAGACTCAAAACCTTTCTTTTCCTGTTGCCTGAGATGCACAGTCATGTCCATGTCCAGGAGCTGGATTTGTCAGCACAGTGATGTACACAGCTGTGGAGGCAATTTGTGACTAGACAAGTAAATAAAGCTGGACAGGGTGTCTAGTCTTGCCCTGACTAAATGATGACTAAATCCCAGCTAAAATCTTCTGCTCCCCAGAGCAAGCTGGTTACCTCTTTGACAGCCAGAGCAAGCCAGCTACATCCAAAATGGAAAGGACCCTAAGCTTGTACTGAACTATATCCAGAGACGCAGTTTAATCTGAGAGAGCTTTAACTAACCTGGGACAAATTCATGCCAGGGAGCGTGCTAAGAACTCACTAGACGACCATGGTGTGCCAAGGGTGTTTTGCAGTGAGTATGCAGCTTGGCTATGGTGCTTCATATCAGGCAATGGTCTTTGGGTGACGGTGGGCACAGCTCATGGGTGCAGCCTGTGTTGGAGCAGAGTTCAGCCATGGTACAAGCCATGGTGTGTCACTGAGCTGGGAAATGGTCTTGACTTGGGTTTCTGGTAGTATAGGCTATTTTCTGAGGTCTGCTCTCTGAACCATAATTCTTCTGTAATAACGGCTACTGATTTGGCACGGCTCACAAGCTGGTCAGAGTGACTTGAATGGAAGATTTCCAAACCTCTTCTGTGCCCTGCTTTATTGCTTTTTGTCTATAATAGCATCTGAGGCATTTCTGAAGGCATCATTAAGCACAAAACACAATGTCTTGCCCTCAAAACCACCTTACAACATTATCTAGACCCATTTGCTAAAGATGGCTCATTTTTCATCTGTGTGATGGGTTATCTACCAGCATTATTGTTCCTGTGTATAACAGTCTCATCCTGCAAACTTGTTCCATGCTATCCATCTTTCTTGTCTTGGTTGTGAGTGACAGAGGCTTGGCCTCACTCTTTCTGTAATATATATATATATATATATATAAAGATGTTCTTCTGAGGGCTAACCCTGCCTTCCTCTCTTGGGGGCTGTTAAAGCACACCCTTATCTAATCAGAGTTGTTTTTATTTGTTCAGTGGCGCTGCCAAGAGACAAGGGCAGTGCCACACAATGCAAGATGCTTAGACAGGAAGGAGAAGCATGTGGTCCAGAGCTGCTGGCCAAGTTCTCAGAGGAATTAGTTTCAATTCAGCTTCAAAGACATCCTGTTTAGGCTGTAACCAGCTCACTTCTGTTTTTTGGGGCCTTGTTTTGTTCCCAGTCTGTAAAAGAAGAGTGTTGGCATTCCCTGCTGCAGAAGGGTCCAGTGAGAGTCAACTCTGAATGGTTGTGTGGTGATGGGGTGCTATCCAAATGTTGCTGTCTGTTGGCAGTAAGCATCCTCTCAGTTGCCTTTGGGAGGCGGTGGGAAACATAACCCGGCCTGTTGTACCCTTTACTGTGCCACCCTCATGGAGGATCATGCTCAGTTTGCCAGGCTCCTGCCAGCTGTTGGCATAGCACCATTGCTCAAGGGAGAGGAGGCGTCGTGCTGCTCTGTGCCCTACAAATGGATCTTGCTGATAGATGATATGAAGATTGCCAGGATATCCTTAAGTGCTTTGGACAAATGGATGATGTGGTGGAGGACAGTCTCCCTTCTGCTATCCGTTTGTCAGTTCTCTGGGCTGCTACCCAGGACATCACACCAAGGACATTTCCAAAAGGCAACATGGGGAACACTGCATCAGGTTTGTCTCTGTGCACAGTCCTCTGGCAGTATCTCATCAAGCTTTGCACCTTCAAACACCAGCACACACCTTCTTCCTATGCCTGGGGCACATCATAAGCACCCTGTGTTTCACGCTATCACTCTACAGAGCTCTGGCACAACCCTCATGATATTTCAAGCGCTTTGAAGACCCAGTGCCGAATGCATGCAGAGCCAACCTTGTTTTGCTGAGCAGGGTAGATGTGTGTGCTGCATCCTGCGTTGTGGGATTGTGCCAGCTGTGGGCAGCCTCGAACCCCTTCCTTTCACTGGGGGGATCCCAGGCAGGTAGCAGCATCCTCCCTTGGGGTCGTGAAGAAAGATGAACAGAGCCAGAAGTGGGAGATGGGTGAGCAGTGCAGAGTGATTTGCTGAGAGGCACAAGGCAGACCCGGGAATCAGTGCCCAGCAGTGTGTCAGCACTTGCTGGACTGCGTGTTTACAGCTCACTGTGTTGTTTCTCTCTCCTAGCCACGTGGCATGTGAAGGGGCTGCTGTATCATTTCTCCTTATGAGCCCAGGTCCTGAAGTATCCTGGGGATATGTTTTCAGTCTGAAAATCATCATTGTTTCCTCCAACATTGCCACAGGCATTGTAACAGCAGGGAGTAGTAGCTTGAAACGTTGTGCAGTTATTTGTAATTGCTACTCCCCTGCTGTCATCAGCATCATTTATCACTCTTCCACTTGTCCCTCTTCCTGACACAGATCAGTGATAGAATTCCTGCTCCCTCTCTGTTTTCAACAGAAGATCCCCCTTACCAAACTTCACTTAGTTTCTCAAATCTCTCTGACTTGCTGTATGGTTTAATTGTACTCGATTCTCCACAGATATAGAATGGCATAACTGATATACTTGGAGTCCTGTCAGGATTTGTGAGTCAGCACGCTGGCCCAGAAAATCAGGTTACACACCCAGGTTCACACCTGAGTTAACAGCAGCTCATTCTGAAGAGAGCTCTCCGGGGGTTAATAGAGCCCTCTCTGCTTTCCACTTTTTGTCCTTATGCAGGGTTGAAGCCACATAGAATCACAGGATATCCTGAGTTCTAAGGAACCCACAGGGATCACTGAGTCCAACTCATGGCTCTACAAAGGACCATCCAAAATCAAACCCTATGTCTGAGTGCGTTGTCCCAATGAACTGTGGCAAATGAACCCCTAAGGTGCACTCCCTGTTCCATTTTCTTTGCTGCAATGCACGGATCCCCAGTATTTCTAATGTGGGCAGCCCCAGGGGAGGCAGCTGGTGGTAGCACGTAGGCAGCTAAGTAGGAGCAAGGAGCAGGGCCTGTAATGAATCACTTGTGTGGAGCCACTGGCCCTGGCGCAAGGTGGCAATTCTGTGGGGATATGAGATGATGGAGGCCTTGCTGAGATCATCCATGAGTAATCTCTGAAAAGTAGCAAGCAGTGCTCTGGGTGAGCGGAGTTCTGAGAGATTTTTGTCAATAGGGTTTTAGAGTACTGCTGTTAACACCAGCGCTGAGCTGGATCTCATGCATGAGCCAGTATACTTGTAAAGGCTCTTGATGTCTTTTGCATTCAGTGAGGTGCTCGTGGATTGCTCACCTTTACCAGTTTTCTGTCATTCAGTGCCTGACCTCTGCAATGTGCTCACCGTGCTTCCCAAGCAATACCCGCCCCCCCCCCCCCCCCCCCCCCCCCACAGCACCTGGCAGGCAGCTGCTGAGTGCACTGAGCACAGAGCTGAATTCACTTGTGTTGCAAAAGCTTGGGTGCTGAGAAGTCAGGGCAGTTAACATCAACCGAAATCATTAGCTATAAAAATGTAAGTAGGAATCCAATTTTTTTTTTTTAAGTGGAGAACTTTGTCATCTATTTTTCTGCTTGCAGCAGAAAGAAGCCCCTCGGCAACTGCCTCTGCAGAACCCCAGTGTCTCGCTTAAGAGGGGAGATCTGCGTCTCTGCTCCCCAGTGCCTGCAGTCTGACCTCCAGCAACGTCTGCAACATCAGAAGGAGCACTTGCTTCGTGCAGTAGGCGTATCTATGGCCTGGGGAATATTTCGCCCAGAGCAATTTTATTTTACCTCTGTTGGAAAAAAAATTAAACCACCTCTAGATAGGAAAGTCACATTTTATTTTTATGGAAGAGGCTTTGATCTCAGAATCAGCAGGAGAGGCAGCAGAGGAGAACGGGGCTGCATCTGCAACAGCGGTATCATTTAGCTCCGACTGTGACTCCCTGTGTCCTCCCCTGTGTTGCTCCCCGTGGAGCCAGCTGCACATTGTGCTGGTAGGTTTGCACAGCAGGCAGAGTAGCACAGGGAAATAGTGACCTCTGTGACAACAGGATGGGGAGTCCTGGGGGAGGGAAGGCAGTGGAAAACCAGACTGAAACCTGTCTCCCTTCCTCGGGCTCAGTGGAGACGCTTCTATAGTGGTCTGCCTCGGAGAACTAATCCTGCCTGGCTACTGGTGGAGTTTGCTCAGTGCTTTGGTAACCAGCACTTTGGATGTGGTGAGGGGGGAATTCTCCTGAGGCGGCAGTGCAGTGGGAATTGTCTGCTGCTGAGGAGCACAAAATGAGGCCACGAGGCTGCCAAACACAGGTAGATGGCAGGAGGGATATTCTGTTGGTGGGGAAGGTAAGGTAACACAAAACAAAACCTCTGCGGAGTAGATGTAGAATAACCACAGGCTGCTCATCCTTGTGAGGGAGCACCAAGGTCTTGCAGCTCCTGGTTGTAAGAGCCCAACGTTTCTGGAGATGCAGCATCACCTCCTCACCTGTTCAATTCTTTTCAGAAATTATTCAAGTACATCTAACAGGAAGCTCTGGTGATGTCTGGTGATGCCTGTGTGTACTGGCTTTTTGTTTTCATCATTTCAGCCTTCAAGGAACCAGTTACTTCTCCAAAACAATTGCTGTTTGCATTTGTCACTTTTAATTGCTGGTTTTAATCATTCTTATGACAACATTCAAGGTAATTGTTGCTCTAAATTCAGACACCTCTGAATGTCCCAGCAATCTGTTTCCAAAATTTAAAGTTTAAAAGTATCTGAAGTATAGAAATTCAGAAATCTCCAGCGTGACCACCGGTTATCACCCACATTCTGGATATTTCATTACCATAAGTTCCCCATTTGTCAGGACCTTTTTCTTGTTTGCTCCTGAATCTGCTGAGCATGTGACAGATACATGCTCACCAGCCAGTTTTTTTTCACACCCTCTTCATCAACACGGTTCACTTTGATTGTAAATGTCTCATAAAGGGACAGTGTTGACAGGTTGATCTCATTACGGTTGTCATATTTATACTCTCGTCGTGTGGCACATTGTATTGTTGATCTGTACTGAACGTAGACATCACTTTGCAGGCATGCAACAGAGTACTTGCCCACAGATTTCCTGCCTCAGGAGCTACAGACTAATAGCAATTATTAATCAATGCAAGAGAGTGGATTTTTGAGTTAAGAGTGTAATTTTTGTAGGGTCAAAACACAGATCTGGGGCACCTTAAAAGAGATCAAGCACTAACATCTAGTAGAGTGCATTAAGCCCAAACTGTTCTTCCTAAGTTTTTCCTTATAAAGCTTCCTTTCTCGATTCTATGCTTGTTTAAAATTAACCATGAAAATGAACTTGTCAACATCCTTGTTTATTTTTGGTGCTGAGCAATTACAGCTGGTTATCATTTCTTATCAGCTTCAAACTCTTCCTTTTCTCTTCCTTTGCTGATTTGCCTATTGTTATTCATGCTTAATTTCATCCTTTTCTTTCCTTCCCCTCCCTCCTGTTTTTTCCCACTTTCCCATTGCAGCATCCTGTTTCCCCTTTACTTGGCAGCCTGTGGGTTTTTTCAAAAGCCTGATTTGACCAACAGTGGAAATCCTTAGAGTTGAAGCAGAAAAAGAAGAGACAGGAGTGGAGGTCTGGAGGGAAAAGGTACATGATGCAGGTGAGGGGAGTAGAGCACTGAAGATGACCAGGAGGCCCAAATGTCAATCTGGAGTATAATGCAATACTGCAGTTCCTGGAGATGGAGCAAGAAAATGCCTGATACTGGCCAGAAACTTGGAGAAATGGATTGAGGAGGGATGACAAGGGGAAAGAGACAATACTGGGCAGAAATTCCAGGGACTTGGCATGGGGAAGAGAGAAGGTGCTCCAGGAGAAGGAAGCATAGAAGAAATCAGCGTTTCTCTTCTTCTGTCAATTTGAAATTGCATCCTACTAAGTGTACAAATGGAGAATTAAAGGCATAAAAAAAGTGTTATGTGCCAACCCCTGATGCTGATTCTTGCCTTGCTGCTGTTTTAGTAATCCATAGGCTGCTAAGCAAGACACGAGTTTCTCTCCTCCTCATCCCACCACAGCAGCATAACAAAAAGAATAACAAAAAGAAAGCCTTCTGGTTTCATCCTTCCTTGATCAATGCATCTGACTGCCTGAGTAAGATGTAGAGATATCTCAGGGTCTCTCTGCAGAGAAGCAGATCCCAGCAGTGATGCAGTGAGCTCCATGTCAGCAGATGGTGGGTAGCAGTGCTCCCATTGTCCTGGTCATGTTTTGGAGGAAAAAGGTGGAAAGTCTCTGTCCTTGGATAAGGTACCATTATTAACCAATCCTGTAGTGTCAGAAAAAACAAAGCAGCAACATGGTTCTGGCAATAATCCAGCAGCTGAATGCTCTTTTAATTACTGACTGTATCTCATGTATCTTTGGCTTTACTCAGCATCATGGCAGTGTTCATCAGCCCACTTTTCTTTGCCACGTGCTGTCCTAACAGTAGCCACAATTTGAGCCCTCTGTAACCTCCCTGAAGTCTAAAATGTGTAGAGTAGATATATTGAGGGTGCAGAAAGATGCTTGGCCTTTTTATTTTTTCCCAAAACATGCTTGTGCATGTTACCTGGTATTGCATATTTGAAAGCATGCAGCATTAACGTGCATGTTAGAATAAGAACTCTTTCACTGTCCTCAGAATCCCTGAAGGAACCATTCTGCAGCTTTGTAGATAAAATCCCAAACACTCCTGAGTATTTCTGGATTTGTCACAGCATTATTGGTGCTGTTGGCAACCACTTTATTAGAGTTGTCTTGTTCTGAATCGGTGGCCTTGCTGCAGTTTAATTTGATCATAATTATATGCGAAACTTGTTTTTTGTTGTCCGTAAAACGTTGACAGCAACAAAAGTTGTCAGTCATCTGTGATCCCGTTGCCCATTTTTGAATTACACTGAAAAAGGGCATCACCGGAAAGTGTAGGGACATTGAAGAAATTGTGTGGGTTCTTTTGTTTGAAGAATAGGTTCTCCTGGATGCTAAGCCCAAAATTCTCTTCCCAAAAGCAGGACCTGGATGGGAGCTGAAGATTCAGTCCTTCATATGCTTTCTTTCTGTCTGTTGCTCCATTGGAACAATAGCCCAAAGCTCACCTAATGGAACAGGAGAAACTTCCCCTGCAATTTAATGTTCTTCTTCCACATGATTTCTAATAGGAGATTTACTCCATCTATAAAATGCTATCTTATTTTGGGACGTGCCAGGGCCATTTAAAGCACTGTAAGTCACTACGATTCCTACAAGAAAAGCATTACGGTGTGAGGTGAAATATCCCTGCGGCCAGCACTTGTCACGGTTGCTTAATGCTTCATGCCAGGCTGTGCTGAGCCAGCTGCCTTCGAGCTCTGTGCTGCATCCCTTGCCCAAAGCAGATGAGAATGACCCCTTTTGTCCTGTCTGTTATTATTGGGCAACTATGGAAAATGAGCACTGCTGAATGAAAAGAAAGCAGCAGATGACATCTTGTTTTCTGGGTGTGCTCGTGTATAGGATCTTTGTTTACCCAGAAATGGTTTTCAAGAAGATGTGCTAATATTGCTGCTGCTTTAGCAGGAGTTCTTTTGTTCAAGCCTGAACGTGGATGTGTGGGAGCTGGGGTGCACTTATATCACTGAGCTCTTTCCTTGTAAAATCTCATGGATTCCTAAAATATGAGTATGTGTATTTTGAGTAAATCTTTTTTTTTTTTAATGCATCACATTCCTTTCGTGGAGCATAATCTTATTCCTGTAAAAAAGCAATAGTCATATTTTCAGGACAGTAAGTTAAGAGCATTTTTGTCTGTCTGTGTACTGAGATTGCACTTACTTACTCTGAATACACAGAAGGATAAGTACACACAGTAGTACCAGTATTACATATGTTTTAACTCAGTAGTGAGAATGGGTTAGAGACTTCTGTGCCAACCACAGCAGCCACGCAGAGTTGCAGAGCCCAGCTCTGTGATTTAAGCTGTGTCACCAAGAGTTAGGCATGGAGATCCAGCATTTCAAAACGCAGCAGTTGCACATGGAATGTCTCAGTCGTCCTCATTGCTGTTCTCTGCAGCTGACCAGAAAGCTTTTCTGCATTATTGATGTGCCAGTGAGACAGAGTGGCTGCCAAACAAGCGACCTACATTGTGTCTGTAAACAATAACAGGAGAACTGCTCTGAATAAATGGGCTACATTTGAAAGTGAGTATCTCCTGCATCCAGAGCTCTGCTGACATTTTCACAGATGAGAATCACGTGAGGACCGGGAACCTCAGCTGGATTTTCAAGTGCTCCAGTAACCTGGCTAGGAGCATTCACATTCCCTAATGTTTGGCCATCCCGTTTTTGTCCACATCAGTTCAGAGGCTAATCTTTACTTACATTTATTTGTGAGACTATTTGGGCTCAAGGCAGAAGACTGCAGTGTTACTAGAGGCACTCTTGTGGTGCTTCGTGTGTAGAAAACGGTGCATCCAACTGGGGAAATAAGCGTAGTTCCAGAAATCTCCCCGATTCAGTGGAGGTTTATGACTGGTTTGGTTTTCATTAAGATTCTTCAAGTTAACTGCAGTGATCTTTCCATCGTTCACTTGTTCCAGCAACACAGAAATAGCATTGACATGGATCGTTTTATGCCAGCTGGATGCAGGTAGTTTCAGAATGTCTACGGTTGGGAGTATCACGAACATTGAGGTGGCTGTCCTTGCAGCTCCTCCCCTGCCTGCCCACCGGCAGGTAGGCTCATCACCAGCGCGTGGGCAGGCAGAGCCACCACTTGTAACACATGCTCAGGCCAGCTGAAGCCGATTGTGAAGGCAGAGCCCCAGACAGACTCCCAGGCTTCTCACACACCCTTTCTTGTCTGTTAACCTCTGCTCCCAGCATACAGCCTGGATGGGCACTGCTAAATACAGAACCGTGGGAATCTTGTTTCCCAGTCTGAGACTGACCTCCACGGAGTCCCTGTATGGATGTGCTGGAATGACTTGGCAGCCCATCTGCGGCTTCCTTAGAAGGGCACCAAGGGGAGATGACTTGGAGGCAGAAAAACAACTTTTTCATGTTCCTGCTGGTAGCAGTTGGGCCCTGTGGGTTTGGTCCCGTGCCCTGTAACTGTCAGTGGTGTCTCTTAGAAAAATAGAAGGCAAGCCTGTGTCTGTAGCAGTCTGATGGCTAGACTCAACAGAGGGTTATTACTAAGGCCTTTGAGTCCTATTCATTTTGCTTTACATCTTATTCCTTACGGTGTTGTTTGCTGGTTCTCCACCCTTCCCTTGATGTTTCCCACCACGCTCATACTCTTCGCTGCAAGTATGTCAGCTAACTGTTGATATACTCATTGCTAACTTCGGTGGGGTGGAAAGCTGTTGCTTGGACATGTGTTTACTCATGTGTAAGTACCTGTAGCCTAAGATGCTCTTAGGCATCAGGAGAGCTGTGGTCACACTTTCATGAATCAGGTGTCTTTCCAAAGGCTTCTTTTGGTACTCCACAGGTTGGCAAATCTTTGTCTATGTTATCAGTCACTTCAGAGAATACAGTGCAAAGCACAAAACCTGCAAAGATTGTTCTGTCCCCAGTAGATTGGATTTAATTCTACTTTTAATCAATTGGCCAGCTCTCTGCAACTCATTTTTACTGTTCCTCTCCTTCTGTTCTATATAACAAATCTCATTTTTTACCTTTTCCTTTGATGTTTAAGCTCATTTGAGTGATAGATTTCTTGCCACAGTTAGTAAAGCAGTAATTTTGTGTGGAAATCTCTATTGAAAGCTGTTTGGCTTGTAGGTGATACTACTTTAGGTTACATACATTTTTGGAAGAAGTCTCTTTCAGAAGTGCTTCAGTTTGAGACAAGTGCTTGGACCTGACTTTCCAAAAGCAGCTCAAATTCAGAAGTCACTCAAGCCGTATCCATAAAGAATATACATGCAAAAAAGCAAAGCCATGGAAGTGTTTAAAAAAGGAGGGGGGGTTACTTTAAATAGATCAGCACACTATCACCGTCAACTGCAGATACCTCTGGTATATTGCTGGGCTGCGTTTCCAAATAAGTCTGTATTTCAGTTCTGCATGAGGCTTGTTGTTAGGCCTTTCCTGAAGTGTGGCCTTTCCTGTTGCCAGGAGACAAAGTGATGGTAGCCGGGTAACATCATCCATTAAGTTCTGTTTTGTTGATAATAAACTTGTGGAAATAACTGAAAGTAACTGGATTCCACTCTGCATTTAGCTGTATTCAGACAAGAATTTTACAAGGTTCTTTTAAGTAGTTGGAATGTATGTGTAATCTTTTGACCTTAGTTTGCAGTTTTGATGACTCTGGCATGTTAAGTGCTGATAATTGGGTTTGCTCTAGGCTGAAACCTGACCTACTCTCAGCAAAGAAGATCAGATCTTCTGTTGTAAGAGGCACTCAGAGGGGCTACCATAGAAGTGTTAAGGCCGTTCATGATAGGAATCAAGATCTCTAAAATATGGCAAATTCTTGGGAAGGATGTGCTGTCCTAAGGAATTTTATTTCAGCTTAGTTTGGATTGGACTTTTCATCCAAAGGTTTTTGTTCTCAAAATTTTCTCTAGCTGCCCTACTTGACAGCTGCCTTGCAGTGGTTAGTGGAATGTAATTCCTATATATGAGACCACTAGACGCGTGGTTTTTTGCTCCTGTCCTTGTTTAAGCAATGTTCAAATGATACCTCTAATCCAAAGCAGTTTTCAGCCTCCTTCTCTATCCAGTGGGAAGGGAGGGGGAGATCTTCAGAGATTTATTGTGTTCAAATATCAGTGTTGAAAGGAGGTGGGATTAGTTGTCCTATGGGAATGTCTGTCTCTTTCCATTGAGTAGAGAAGAAGCCTAAAAATCAACTTTGTCTCACTGTCCAACTTTTAGAAGGCTGAATTTAGAGGCAGTTAATCCTGCCTTTGGTTTGAGAAAGTACTGAGTGACATTTGTAAATTCTGCAAGTTGCAGTCTATCCAAAAAACTGTCTTCCAATCCCCACTTCCTTCAACCTAAAGGTGATGTGGACTCTGTACCAACTCTTTTTTGAGGATGAGGGTGTTCTCATAAAATGGCTGACACTGTGATGAAAAGTATTATGTAGACATCAAACACGGAGTCAGTGACTGGAAGCATGGCCAAAGGGATCAGTGCAGTGTCCTACCTGTGCTTTGTTTTTCAAGCCATCCCTTCTCTGTCTCTCTATGACAGTATTGCTGAGGCTGCTGGTCTTCCTTATTTTAAGCTTTCTCTATGAGAGAAGTAAAACTGTTTAAAACAAATGTGATCAAGTGACAGTTTTTGCAGAATGGCATTTTTAGCCTTAATCTTCCACTTCCCATTGAGTTCCTCAGTAGTACCTAAGAATACAAAGTGTGAGTACAGTTAGAGCATGTCATGCTAACTAACTACCCAGCTCCACAACTTGTTTCTGCCAGTGAGTAACAGATGCGTATGTACCTTCCTCTAATACTTTCCCAGCCTCCATCTATTTTCAGCATATGGGACTTTCTTAGCCATAAATCTTTCATGTTAAATGAAGAATTGCAGTTGATCTTCTTGTCTCTTATGTTTTTAGAACTAAAAAAACAAAGAAGGCATCTGCTCCTCCAGCCAAGGAAGAGAAGCACAAATTAATCATTTCTGAAGAGGAAGTAGACCCAAATGAGGGACTGTTTAGCCCGGAGAAAGATTTCTCATCACTTGGTCCCAGGAAGAAGATGAAAGAGAGTAAACCTTTGCTATATTTGTTTATAGAGAGTTTGTTTTGTCTGTGTAAGCATGTGTATGATTGGACTTTTAAAATACAGTGATGCAGAGTATACAGGTTAGATTGTGTCTTGGAAATGCTAAGGCAAATTTTATGTTAAAATATTAAGTCAAAGGTAGGGCAGAATCATCTAGAATCATTTAAACAGGGTAAATATAGTTTGGACTTTATTACTATAGTTCCCTTATCTGTTCACTGTTTACATTTTGGGTTTGGGTAATATAGATTTTTGGAAGCTGGTTGTCATGACAGTGGAAAGAGTAGTGTGACCTGTGCACAAGAAGAAAAGCAGATTTACCAGTTCTTGAGAACATAACATATTACTGATGTTTTTCCTGGTACTTCGTGGATTGGAAATCATTATATAAAAGGAATTGTCTGCATGATCTTTTTTTCATCCCCTTATTCAGATTCCCTAGTTAGTATTACTGTGGTTATTGTTCCGCGTAGTACAATTTAACTACACCTTTTACTGGTTCCCCTTTCCAGATGTGAAATTATTTGAAGATCCAGACCTTGGTGGAATGGTGAAATTGGGCGACTCACTGCTGTTGCCAGCTGCCTGTTTAGAGAGGGAGCACATTCCGAACACAGCTCCTGAGGAGGACACTGAGGAACTGCTAAGGTATCTGTTTTCTAACAAGACACTTCTGCTTTCTCTGAGCAGTACACAGGGGTTAAAAATACCAGAACAAAAAGCAAAAAACTGACTCGAGATTAACACCCAGAGAAAAAGAAGAGGAATTCTGCTTTAGTGAGCTGAAATCAATGGCGCTCTTCCCTCTAGCCACAATAGAAATGATTTTCTGCTGGTGGCTCTCAGACCTCCATGTGCACTTCCATGAAAAGTCCTGTGCCTACCACCGCAACTGTAAAGGGCTCTCATTAAAATCTATCTCACTCTGTATTGAATTTTTAATCTAGTGGACCAGAGGACTGGAGCCAGGAGTTACAGAAAGAATATATGTATTATTTGCTTTTACACTAGCATGCTCCCTTGCAAATGTAGCACAGGAATATAGCATCAACATCACATGTTTTATTCCTGACTTGACTCTCACAAGGCTAGTTTGCCTGCACTGATAACCCTTAAGATAGCAAGCAGGATGCCAGTGCTCCAAAAGACCGGCATCACCAGGGAATCTGTGCTGCAGTAAAGAGTCAAATTCAAACTGTCTGGATCTCAGGCTGGCAACTGAATGATGAGGCCAACCTATTTCAAGCAGCAATTCTTCCAAGCAAACTTCTGTTAGGATGTATGATTTCAACAGTAGGTACTAAACCCAAGGGAGAAAAGCAGTGTGTGGTTTCCTCTCCCGAAGCAGATAATTTTGCAAGTATTACTTTTTACCTGTGCAAAAGCGCTAACTACCTCAGCACTAATAACTGGCTTAATTTAAACAGAGGTTAAATTGGGTTAGGTGCCACGTCACATTATATTCTGGCAGCCCACCTGATGTTTATGAAAGCTGATGGGGAAGGACATGACCTAATTTAGTACTGTAGTATACTGGAAGCAAGTGTTCTGTGTTTGCTGTCTTTTCATGTTTGCTTTCTCTTCTGCTAGCCATCTCAGCATGCATTCAGATAGCTTATAGGGCTAGAAGTGCCTGTTTTAATGCAGTCATTGTATTCATTATTCACTAGTGGTAAGTGTTTCTCCAGTTGTGTGTTAATGTCCTTTGAACTGTATGTTTTCCCATCCTCTGTGCTGAAAGAAGGTCTCTGAAGTCTACTCCAAGACCAATAGACTATGCTTTTAAATTGCTTCAGGACCATCAGTGTTAGCAGCACACACAGTTGATAACAGAAAACAATGAGAAAAGATTCCATTTCTTTTAAATTCTAGTTGTTTTCATTTATTCATGAATTGTCCCAATGCTTTCGGTAGTTGGCAAGTCACCAAGATCCAACTGGAAGTGAATACATGTAATGAAGCAGAAAATCATGCCTGCTGTTCAATGGGAAAGTTACTACAGGAGGCAACTCCTCACTGTGCCAGAAGTGCAAGCAAACTGGTCAGGATCTCTTGACCTCTTTAGGTGCCTAACACTCTCTGAAATTGCCCTGATAAGCCCAGCTCACAGTGTTATCTGTACCTCACAGAGGCTGTGGTAGGTACAGAAACCCTAAACATGTTCACTGTGCACAGATGAATTAGCTGAATAAAGCAGATATGGTAGCTCTTGACTTACATAGTGCACATCTGCAAGTACCTCATAGTCTACTCGTATACATGTGGTAGGTCTGAGAAGTGTTTGCCTTACTAGAAATTGTACTTTCCAGTGAGCGACGTGCAGAAATAGGAGAGCACTGTGTAAGGCAGAAAAGGGCAGAACCTACTTGCAAAGCAGAGATGGGAAAAAGATGATGTTCAGAGGAGAACACAGGAGCAATCCTTTGTGATCTTTGTAATACTTGAGCAGTTGTAGGAGCAGTTGCACCACAGCATTGCCTGTACAAGAGTGAATCTCCCCCAGCAGTGACTTGAAACTTCTGAGGAAGCAACTGTTACAGAGACAAATGAGCCTGCAAAATGTGTGTGGGCTCTGCATGTCACAACATAAGGAAGAAGAGAATATGATAAATGCTCTCATTGCAGATGGAAGACTGTGCTCTCTGTGGATGCCTGGCTCAAATAAAAGAATTACTATTTTAAGTAGAATTATGCACTTTAAGGAGTGTTGAAGCTTGAGAAAGACCAAATGCTTTGCAAGTGCAATGGAAGAGTTGTGGTGGTGTTTTTTCATGGCAAAACTCTGACATCCTTTCAAACAAATGTCTTCCTTCTTCCTGTCCACTGACCAAAATCTACTGGTTCCTAATTTCTCTGCCTACCAACAAACACCATGTGATGGTGATGGAGAAAGAAGGTGAGCTACCACACTCATCATAGAGGAATGCACTCTTTCCTACCCTTAGGTCTGCCATAATACTTCAGTGAGGTACTTGTACTTGAAACTTGTGCCTCTCCAGAACTTGTAGAAAAGAGACAAATTGCTGTGGTAGGAACCAGCAAGGTCAAATACCAATATACTGCTCTCACAGAAGAAAAGCACATCCTTCACAGGATGCACTTTGCAAAAGAGAGAGTAATAGGCAACCACATCTTTTTGGCTGATCTCCACAGGAATACAGAGGAACCCAAACACCTCCAGCAAGTCCAGGGTTCCATTGCTTTCAACTCTTCCAAGCTACAACATGGCCCGCTGCAGTAAGCTGAAAGGGTAACTGACCAACCCTTTCTCAGGTGTTAGAATAATTACCTTTGGAAAGGGATTTATGGTTATGTTTCTCCTCTCATTTCCTGGGTTGCATCACACCATATAATGATTCCTTCTGGATGCATTCAGCCTTTTACTGCCGTTCTCAAGGTTCCTTCTCAAGTACAGCCTCTATTTAAGCTAGTGATAGAAGTCAGCTGCTACAGAAACCAGTCTCCTGCAAACTCTTACATCATGGTTTCTCATGCCATCTTGTTTCCTTATCTCTGTCTACCCAGCAGCCACAGATGGGCAAAATAGGTTTTCATGCAACAGGACTGCAGCTGACCTCTTCTGCCTCATTCCTCTAAATCACGCCTGCCTGGTGTGATGGGTCAAGTTTTTGTGAAAAACCAGTGCTAGACTTGATTGTCTGAGTGTTGCAGAAACTCTGTGGCCCACAGAATTACGTAAATTACCACACATCTTAACCAGAAATAATTATCAGAGTCGTGTGAGCAGCCTTTTAGGAGAGATTCCATTTGCTTCAGCTTTGATAATGAAGAGGGAATTGAGATGGAAGGAAGCAGCTGTCAGCATAAAATTTGTCTTTTTCTAGTGCTGAGAATAGTGTCATCTAGGGACCATCCAGCTCTTTTGTGCTGGAGCTGCCTTATTCAGTCCATGCTCTTAAAAGATACACGTTGTCTGTATTTACAGGCTAATCTCTACGTATAGCTGCATGTGATGCAAGTGCTCTTTCCGGAGCATAATATTGTTACAGGTTGAAGGTGTTTGTGAAATCACATCCTAACAATGGCCGTTTCTACCACCGTTCAGTCTGTATAGCTTCCTGAGCAGGTTTGGTAGGTTAAGGTTTGCCAAGAAACGTCCTTAAAGCAGAGTTTGTATGTTCTTCATTCAGCAGGCCACTGGAAGGCACTGAATTCAGAGGGCAACACTGAAACCTTTTGACTAACCAGAAGTCACATGGAACACCACCTCCACCTGCATATCATGTGAAATACATTTCACTGTATTAAGGGTATGAGAGCAACACCACAGGTAGAAGAGCTTTGAAAAACTAGAGGGTTTAAATCTAAATCCTTGGGCAGAGAATTGTTTAGGTTGTGGACAGGTGGCTGCAACAGATGACACAGAAATTTCCTGACCAATCCAGGGCAGTTTCCATGGCTTGTTGGGCTCTGACTATGGGGAAATAATCTTGTCTAGTCTGTCTTAGTATAGTCTTAGTATAGCGAGAGACCTTTTTGCTAGCTTCAAGTGTCAGCAGATTTCAAGCATTTTGCCCCAGGGTACTTGCATTTTTGACAGCCGTCTTTCCCCAGAGACATAGGCTATTAGCCTAGACATAGGCTATATAGCCAACTATGCCATAAGCTGGTGACAAGGGAACTTTCTAGAGAAGTTAGAGAAAAAAGTTTGAACTTCTTCAGGATAGGGAAAAATTGAACCAGCTTCTCTGGTTCAGATTATCTCCTTTCTTGGGCGAGTGACCTAACAGTTCAACAGTGCTCTCATGTTCCAGATATATCTATCTCCTAGCACTGTTTAAAGTACCAATGTGAACTTACTTGGAGTGGACTGTAGGGGAAAACAGAAGCAGGTAGACAATACCTCCTACACAGCCCCCTGTGCTGTCTCCTCCTGTTATTAACTCCAGCCTATGTGATTTCCACAGGCCATACTGTATTGCCCATTCTAAATGTAATGGCCAACAGATATTTCAAAGCCTTTTCTCTATCAAATATGTGATATTACATCTCACCCCCAACACTTCAGTAAAGTATATGTCGTGCACAGAATTAACACCAGGCAAAATAATGGTAGCAAGATACAGAAAGATAAAAAGTCTGCTCTGCAAGAGCTGTTGTGAGTTGCATAACACAGCTTCAAGTCCGGTCCTTTTGGATACTTCAGCAAATTATGGCAGTCTTTGTTTCTTGCTTTCATTACTAATTCTCCTCATTAGAGCATTCCTGGCAGGCTGAGGAGGTCACTGCTCTCTCATCATGCTGCGTGCTGATGCTGCATGCGCACATCGTTGTTTTCATCCCAGAAGTTTTGTCCAGACAGAATGGAAGTCAAGAGAAGTGACATCTAATATGCTGATATTCTGATGGCAGCTATATCTTCGTCTGCAGCTCAGAAGTCTTTCAATGCCTTGAGGTCCACATGCTAGCAATTATACAGTAGGGCTTTGTGACAGTCTTTCTTTAATAGGGGTTTTGATTGCTTTCTGTCCAGAAACAATGAGATTTTCCACCAAAGAAAGTCTGTGAATCAGCACAGCAGTATGGCAGGAATTTTAAACAATGTGGTGCTGCTTTTCCATTGAAAAAAAAAAAAAAGAGAGAGAGAGAGAGAAACTAATTAGAGAATGATTAATTACATGGATTCTGTACCTGATTGTCTGTAACAAAATGGGGGATGGAAGCAGGAAGGTTCTTCCTTTAATCTGCTTGTTATTTCAGAATATTTGCTTGATTTTTTTCTTCTACCTCCTCCTCGCCTGGAGTTAAATATGGTGGCAGTTACGCACTGTAACAATTCATTTGCTTCTCAAGAAATAGGAGTCCTTGTTTCTATCTCTGCCTGAGGCATTTTGCATTTTACCTCTTTAGTTTTCCAAAGACAGTTGTGTCTCACATGATCAAACAGCAGTGGATGAAACAGTTTGCCTAATGCTGCAGCATGAAAAGCAGGTTTTGAAACAAAGATCACATTATCTGCTGTGTCCTCTGTAGAAGATTTTTCTCTCTTACAGAGCTCTTTCAAAAACCCAGGACAGAAATGGAGCTTCACACTATCAGTTTCCAGACTGAAAAATCAGATCTACAGAATTGATGACCAGCAAGTGTATTGCCAACGACATAGCAAGAAAAAAAGCATCTGAGCTGCATCTTTTGGAGGTGTTTTGTGACTGTGGTTTTGTTGCTGTGGTTAGCACAAAAATTAATATAGAGCCACAAAGGAGTAGATAATTCAGCAAGCTGTGACTTCTGATCAGGTTAATTAGCTGTGTCTACTGCTACCCCTGCTTGGCAGATCAGCTGCCCTCCTCAAATACTGCAGCTGGCTCAAAGTCATGCTGGCTTTATACGATCTGTATGTGTATGTCTGCAGTGTCCATCTGCTTACTATGGTTTCTGTTGTTTCTGACCAAAACTTTATGACATGGATACTGATTCATTCAGTATTTGTTTATGCCAATTTGGGAGGCATCAGATTAGCTAAAGAAAAGTAGGCTTCAAAAATACCAGCTGTAACATGTTCTGTTTATTATGCAGCATAGAGAACAAGAACATGTCTTGACAGTGTGATCACAGGTGTGATATCTCTTGGATATCACAGTTTGCAGCAAATATCTGGGCTTAAATGAATTAATTTCTTCTCTGTAGATGAAGGATTCAGAAGGAAGCAAGATAGTCACGAGGCGTTTTGTAAGTTAGGTGGGATATAACACCTACAGGGAGTCATGGGACCCAAAAGACATCATAAATCTTATTATGAAATTAAAACAGAATATAGTCTCCAGAATTACTTGAGGGTTGAAATCTGAGATAGCTAACAGCAGAAGCGCATGGAATACAAAGTGCACCATGTAGAGCTCACAGTGCAGAATTCTGGGACTGTGCGTGTGCTCTGTCCATCAGTCTGTTTGGTTAGGTATTTCCTAGATGTAGCTATTAGTGTCCAGGCAGTTGATTTTACAAGGTTAGCCTTGGTTTAAACTGACCATACTTGGTTTTATTTGAGACTTACAGAAAGCTGTTACAAACAGCAAACATCCAGCTCATCCTTCCTGCTGGGAAGACTGTGCCACCTCCTGATGTACTGCTTTAGGAGAGAGGGTGAGCTGCTCAGGTACAGCAGTCTCCTTTCCCAATTAAGGGTCACTTGACAAGACTTTCTTATCCTCACAAGTCTTGTAGGAATGAACAAAGTAAAACTACTCGAAGGGAACTTCAGCTCAGAAGAAAATTCCAATCCTGTTGGAATAACTCCTGTACCTTAATTTCGTCTCATAGTTCATATCCTGTTTGGCTACCCTATCTTAGGCTGTGGCAGAAGGAGTTTTACTGCAGGCACTATTACAGCTTTTTAATGGGCTGTTTCAGTTGACGTTGAAGTTTGGTAAAAACAGTTCTTGTATCAGTGCTTGTAAACAGTCAAGCAGCTATATTGTTTTACTGCTTAAGACATTGCAGTCATAGAGTAAGCATATCCCACTAGAGCTGGAGTCTGGCATGGAGATGCTGTCACATTACAAACCTGGTCCCTCATGTTCTTCCTGGTCCCTCATATAAGTTTTCACTTGCACTTCTTACAGTTAAGCTTTCTTTAGTTTTTATATGGTGCAATAAGGGTAGAGCCTTTTGCAAATCCTGTATTTTGTAAGCATATATGAGGTATGCATTTTATCAGGGGTTTCACTTCTGTAGCCAGTCATTACAGAGCTGATTATCTGCATGGATTACCATTTGGTTTTTGACTACTTAACAGTGATTGATCAGTGAAGCCTTTTGGAAATTAGCAACTGTGTTTACTCCAGATGGCATTTTGTTTGACCACTGTGCTCAGCGTACCAAGACGAGAGGCTGTTTGGATTCAGAGCAAAAGTTGCCATGGCCTGTTAAGACTTCTCCAGCTATGTTAATTTTTACTTAGAATCACAGAATCATAGAATGGCCTGGGTTGAAAAGGACCACAATGCTCATCTGGTTTCAACCCCCCTGCTATGTGCAGGGTTGCCGACCACCAGACCAGGCTGCCCAGAGCCACATCCAGCCTGGCCTTGAATGCCTCCAGGGATGGGGCATCCACAACCTCCTTGGGCAACCTGTTCCAGTGCGTCACCATCATCTGAATGAAAAACTTCCTCCTAATATCAAACCTAAACCTCCTCTTGTCTCAGTTTAGGACCATTCCCCCTTGTCATCTTCTCATCACATCTTTACATTCACATCTTTTCATTCATATCTTTTTGAAGTACATCTCTGTAGTTCATCTTTTAGAGATGTGGTGCATCACACTTTACTTGCTCTTTCCTTCACATATGTACTTCTCAAAGGTAGCCATCTCTTGGAGATGACAACTGTCTGTTATAAGGGCGCTCTCCAATTCTTTAACAGCTGCAATGGGAGCAGAATTGGGTGCACGCAGCGTGCTGTGCCTTTTGATAAGGTCAAACAATCCAGGTAGAAATCAGTCTTAGCTGTTCCAGATGTTCTGGTTCTGTCACTACGAAATTGTGAAAAATGGTCACCAAAAAAGGATTGTTGTACACATTCACAGATTTCAAAACTCCTTCCGTTTCTTGGAAGCAAATGTGAATGAGTGCTTCTAAAGCCATTACGTTTTCCAGTTTCTCATGACTGAGCACGTCTGTCTTGGGGAAGGGAAAGAGGAAAGCAAAGCTGCACGTGAAAAGGTTTACTATTCCACAAAAACTTTCAGCTCTGAGAAAAGCAAGCTATCCTGTAACAAATCAAAAGCTTTTTTTTTTCTTTTTTTTTCCTAAACTAAAGTCACGGCTGAGGGAGCTGGGATTGTTCAGTCTGGAGAAGAGGAGGCTCAGGGGAGACCTTATTGCTCTCTATAACTACCTGAAGGGAGGTTGTGGTGAGCTGGGGGTCGGCCTCTTTTCTCTTGTAGCTGGTGATAGGACTAGAGGGAATGGCTTCAAGCTGTGCCAGGGGAGGTTCAGGCTGGGCGTTAGGAAATACTACTTCTCTGAAAGAGTGGTCAGGCAGAGGAATGGGCTGCCCGGGGAGGTGGTGGAGTCACCAACTCTGGAGGTGTTCAAGGAACGTTTGGATGTTGCGTGGAAGGACGTGGTTTAGTGAGAACTATTGGTGATGGGTGGATGGTTGGACTGGATGATCTTGTAGGTCTTCTCCAACCTTGGTGATTCTGTGATTCGGTGATTCGGTGATTATTCTTATTCTCATAATTTCAATATTTGTCTTTAGGTTGAAATCGTGCTGTAAAATAAATCAGTTTACGTGACGAGTTGAAAAATCTTTAAAAAACCCTGCAAACAAGAAGCAGTTCTGAAATTCCCAAGCTGCGTCACTGAGGAGTTTCTGGTGTTTTTTTTTCATTCCAGAGTTGAAGATGATTTAGAAAAACTCTTGAAATTAACCTCTAAACCGAAACCTAAGGTACCACCAAAACCACCATTGCCTCAGAAGACAGCAGTTTTCCCCAGAAACACGAATTCATCTCCACTGACAAAGTCAAAAGAAGACAAAATTCAGACAATGAATGAAGTGGACATTCTCCAGTATATCCAGGAAAACGAATCCATCAGTGACCAAGATACAAGTCTTTTCTAAATAGATCTATTTTTTAATGTGTAACTAATGCCTTCTTGGCCCAGATTCCTTGTGAGCTCAAATGACAGTATCTGGAATTGGCCAGATCTCTTTATTGCCACTGTGCTCTTTTGTGTACCACGATACAGAGAGCAGCAAATTTGGCTATCAAAAGCTCAACGTGATGTTTTCAAAACAATGCAGTTGTTGTATAATGTAGCCTTAGATTTTCAGGGCTTTAGAGAATATGGACAAGGGCACAGCACTCCAGATTATGCCTACTGCTATTTTACTATCAGCATAATCAAATTTTGTCCAGTTTAGTCCAGACTATGCAATTGTATTGCACAAATGGCAAGTATGAGCAATATCCAACAAATGGTAAGGGAGGACAGGATGCTTTTCCTGTCATTTTAGGCATTTCAGCTCACTGGAAAGGTAATGTTACTTTCTTCCTGTGCATTTTTATAGCAGCCTTTTCCTCCTTGTCTGGCATTTCAGTAATTTATAACCAGTAACCGTTAAGTATGGTTAGCAGTTCCTCTCTAGTTCAGAGAAATACCGAAATCCCAGCTAAACCTGACTGTTCTGCTGCCTCTGTTGCATAAATGCCAGCTTAGAGGAGAACTTGTAGGATGGCAAACAGCGCACACTATGCATTTCTGGCCCCTGGGGGAGATAGATAGCAAATGGCTGAAGATGGCTAAGGTTGCAGCTCCAGACATATGCATAAGTTGCAGCATGTAGGAGGTCTGGATGTTGTAGGACTCTTCTGAACCTACACAAGATACACAAGGGCTATTTTTTTTTCCAGACATACCTTCCTGGATTTCTGCTGTACTTAGCAAAAGAAAAGAGATTTCTGCAGGAGTTGATGTAATGCAGGTGTCCTAATAGATGAACTCTGACTTGCTGTCTGGAGTCTCTCTCTCTCTTCTCCCATGAATTCAAGCAGGATCCATGGTGATTAATTCCACTACATTAGAATTACTAAATATTTCATACATCATTAAATATTTCATAAACCGCGATATGTTCCTTACTGTGGCAATCTTTGTAAAGGGAGGACAAACTTGGGATTATCCAAAATAAAAACATAGGAAGAAAATGTACTGGAGAAATTTAATGTGAAGGAAAAGTAAGAAAAGCGTGTAAGAATAGGAGTTCCATACTACTGCTTTTCCCCACCTCAAGCACTCTGTTTGAATGGCTGAATTTACACCCATTGTGGGTTGATATGTGTTGTCAGGTGGAGATTCCTGAACTCATTCTACATGTCATATCCGAATGTGAAGGCAAACTCCCCAGAGGGAAAATGTTAACATATTTAGGCCATATCACTATCCCCAAATCTGCCTTTATAATATGGAGCAAAATGAATAGAAAGCATTATATATATGTATTTATATATATATATAAAATAATTATCTCATTATTTCTTTTTTTAAGCCAATGGAAAATATTATAATGGTATTTTAGTTTGATGGAACAAGTAGAACGTAACCATTGCCTGTGTGAAATGTGTTTCAGTACAATAAAAAAAATCTGCTAACCTGCAGAAGTTACTTTTATTGTTGTTCTCAAGGTTTTGCAGAAGCAGCAGATTGAAGTTAAAGGATGGATTCCATGGAATTAAAGTGCAAGCTGAGCTAAAACCCTGTGTAAATAAGTATGAAACCAGGAATGTAGCTATGCTCGTATTTCCTTTCAGAGCAGCCAATAGTAAGACTATATATGGGCAAAGGAAGTACCTGATCCTGTCTGTCCTCACAGCCTCCTGGTGTAATTAGGAAACTTGTTTATCCCATTCTGCAGATGGAGAACGGAGGCACAAAGGAAAGAACAAATGATTTGCCAGAGACATTGGAGAGAGTAGCAGAGGAGGACTGAAGTCCGGACAGCCTTCCTGTTGCACAAGCTGGTGTCATGAGCCAACCACTGCTTATTTAACTGAGGGCTGAGGAATCTTCATCTCTACTTTATGCAGCACTACTCAGGAAACTGATTGTATTTCTGTATTTTTAGCCTGCAGCCTGGCACTTGACCTGAACACTGCTAAGACTACCACATGGAGGGTCGTGGATTTAACAATCAGTAGACTGAGTGCGGATCTTCACCATTAGTGAAGGTTCAACATAGGAAAATTATTAAGATTTCTTCTAACAAGTTAGCAAAAATAACAGAATACCGAGCTGGCAGGGGTCTGTGAAGACCAGTTTGTCCTGTCTAAAGGCAGAACATCTGGCCTGTGTCCCACTGGTAGCAACTCTTACTGTTGTGGACAGGGTGTTATTGGTGTGAGGTTGCTGCTGCAGAGTTTGGCAGGTGCCAGAGCTGTAAAAGGTGACTGAACACAGGCAGACTGAAGAGATCCTTGAGCACGGCCAGTGAATTTTTCTTGCAGTGGCTGTAATTATGCCTATGTGTTCTCTCTCGTAGGCATTTTTCTAACCCGCCTGTAAAAGTGTGGCTGGGCAGAGTGCTGACGATGTCGTAGCCTCCATCGGGGTTCTATTATAGTTCTTGGCCATCCTATTAGAAACCTTTTCCTACTGTCCGATATAACTCTTCCTTACTGCAACTTAAATTTGTAATTTCTAATTCTCATCAGCACAGAAAGAGAACAAAGTATGCCTCTCAGTCTGTTTTCTAGACTGAACACCCACCCAGTGAGGGAGGCAGCAAGCCAGGTCAGGACATCACTACAATACCAGCTTCCCACGCCTCAGTGTGTCCTGGCTGAGTGTTGTCATCTCGCATTGGATTTGGAATTGCTACATACTCATACCAATTCGCCAGCATCCCACTCCCTTTCCTTAACACTTGGTGTGGTGCCACAGTCTGCAGCCTTTGTTCCAGACGGGATTATATTTTGCTTTCACCTTTCCTCGTGACAGTGGCATCTGTCTGCCTGCCACCACCTCTAAGCACTCAGAAATGGCTCACGCTTTTGCAAAGCAGTGGGAGGGCAGATATTATGCATGACTATTATAACCATGGGAACGTTCCCAGTAATACTGATGAAGCAGCAGTATAGCAATATCCATTTAAACCGAGCAAGGAATATTTGGTCCTCAACCCTTCCCTAAATTGTCAGATTACCCAACCAACACAGGGAAGGAAGAGCTGTTAATTGTTTCCTGTGGTAGATTTTTAAGATGATTTCAAGGTCTGTTTTACTTCAGAAAAATCTCTCTTTTCTATCAAGGAACTGAGGTAAAAGGATCCTTCATAAATCCCGGTGTTACACATTTGTTTTACAATGCAAATGTCTAGCTCCAGTAATATTTATAGGCATTTAGAGGTGAGTTATAGTCTTTGAATAAATTATATATAATGAATCATTATTATACAGGAGAAGAATGTCAGGCAAATCCAGCTCAGAAAAATTGAACATATTATTTGAAATGACATTGGAAAACCACACAACGTACTTTGCATCCTGCCAGACCAGAGCTTTTCTTTCGCACACATCACTCCCAGTAGCAGCTATTTTATTAGCTTCCTCTTGACAACTCTAGAAATTCAATTAAGGACTCTGGTGTAGTTCTTGGCTGACAGGCATCACCTTTTGACATTAATAACAGCTAGCTCATCAGACGATCTGGAAAGCAGTAGAGTTAAATTTAAACCCTTACAAAAGATATTTTCTTTGGTAATTAGAACTCATAATGGATATTTCTGTTGCTTTAGAAGCTGCTGCTTGTTTTGCATAACCTTCTGCTTGTTGTATGGTACAGCACTAATAACGTGGAACTCTATATACATCACTGTCTGGGTCACAGTTAAAATGCTGATTTCACTAATCTGGGTGTTTCACAGATGAACAGTGGATCATCTGTTCCTATCAGTTCTGTGCTGCATTTTTAGTAAAGCTAATTCACACATAGTATTTAAGACCTACCTCAGTCAGTGGTAATTTGGGCTGGATCTGAAGAAATATATTAATTGAAAGTGATACATCTGCACTGTAGCTGAGCTTGCTACACTGGAGTACACAAGGCAGCCTGTAATTTAAGGTCAGGAGAACTCAGCACACTCATGGGGCACTTAGGCATTAACTAATGAAAAGAGACTGTAAATGACCAATCCCTGTGGTTGTTAGATTTAATACAGAGTACAGAAAAAGCATTTTTCTCTTAGATACGTGAGTGTCAGTAATCTCATCGGGGATTCCTGATTCTTCGGGTGTGTGCATGTGTGTACACATGCATGTGTCAACCACATTTCCCATCAATCACTATGTGCTCTTAATTGTGACAGTTTAAACCCCTAAGTCATGAAGAGGGAGAGATTTTACTGTGACTTGTTATCTGTATTCTTATTTTACATCTCAACAGCAACATCTGGACTGAATGTAGTCAGTTACTTTCTGTATTGCACCAGTTCTTTGGTTCATCCTTAAAGCCCCGATCCAGTTTTTCAGCCCTTACCATATTTCTGATCTTCCTTGTAACCCTTCTGCGTGCTGTTGTTATGAAATTAATTGAACCCAATGAGAAATTAAAGCGAAGAAAAATCATGTGCCTGTATTTCTAGACAGCCATTTGTAGAATACATCTCCGAGAGTAAAAATAATAGCAATGAAAGTTAATGAAGATACATTAATAGTAAGTATTGCTTTGGCAGTTCAGACATCGATGAAGCTGCTTAAAGGATTGATTTGTCATAGATATTTGGAGACTAAATTTGATTCATATGAGGAATCATAGAATCGTAGAATGGCCTGGGTTGAAAAGGACCATAATGATCATCCAGTTTCAACCCTCCACCATATGCAGGGCCACCAACCACCAGACCAGGCTGGCCAGAGCCACATCCAGCCTTGTCTTGAATGCCTCCAGGATGTTGTGGATGCTAAAAATTTATATGGAGTCAAGGAGATGTAGCTAGACTCATGAAAGAGGAATCTATCAGGGGTTGTTAAAGATGCCTCGTAGAGTCTGGGAAGTCCTTGAGCTACGAGTTGCTGGAAGGAGAATATTCAACAAACAAATATTTTCATATTTCCACGCAGTCATCTGCTTTTAGCTGTCGTGAAGAACACCATACTGATCTAATCCAAAACTTGAACTGAGTGAGTCACTCGGTGTGGTGACGTAAGGAACAGAACATCTTCAGTGCATGGCGCTTCCCAGCACCCTGAATAAGATCTGCCCACTGTCCGCGTGACAACAAGGTCATTCTTAGTTACTCTTTACTCAGGAGGGATTCCCGAAGTAAGTAGTAATTCTGATTTCTGGTATGATTTTTTAGAAAACCACTCTTGACATGTGTTATATCTGCAGTGAGCAGTAGAAGTCTCGCTGGGATCAGAGGAAGACTTCAACCGTTCCTCAGTGCTCCTTCAAATGCCACCTTAAAAGGTAAGATTAGTAGATACCACAATTTGCCTAGGAAGTCAAATGTAAAAGATATCTCAAGGTAACAAACGTCATCAAAACATTCAGCAAAGTTCAGTGGAATAAGCCCTAAATAGGCCACTGATAATAGCACAGAATCACAGAGGTTGGAAAGGGCTTCTGGAGCTCATCTAGTCCAGTCCCCTCCTAAAGGAGCTTCCCTACAGCAGGTTATCATATGCTCTTTTTCACTGAGGTGCTCAGGAACCTCAGAGTTTGAAACCATCACCATAAACAAAGACTGACACCTACTGCACTAGGAGCCACCATGGTTTGTTCCGTTAAGTATATTGTTTTTCCAATACCCAGGAATCATAATATCACATTTGGGTGTTTGGAACTGTTATATCCATGGGGTAGTGCTGTGGTCATAGTGCCATATTCATGTGGGAGTTTCAGTCACCCAGCCAAATCAGGATGATTTATGACACCACTGTTCAAGCCTGGTTGGTATGGAGTGCACCACTGAGGACGTGAGAAGTAGGATGGCATGGAAGAAGGCATCTGCCTGGTCAATATGCAGTGCTTGGAGCCTTTCCCTTCTCCTGAAGGACCAGAGCTGTATGATCTGCTTAATGGTCCTTTGGTGAGATGAACCCCATGGTTTTTCAAATGCATATAAAAGCAAACACAATAAAATTACTAAATTCCTGGTGTAATTGCTAAAAACTTGTTTCTCTGCTAATTTCTCTGTGCTTTTTAAGTTTGTCCAGGGGATTTGTGCTAATGATCCCAAACATCTCTGACTGTTTGGTTTGTGATAATAATTTAAGGCCACTGATTTCACCTCGGAGGAGCATATAGAAATTGTTCAGTTTAACGATGTCTGGGTATGTTAACAAGCTCTTCCTGTGAACAGAAATAATCATTTCTTTACCTTGAATGCTGAGAGTCCCAGCTACCCAGTGCTTTCCCTTCTTCTGCAATCAAATCTGCAGGCTACAATGATTTACTTTCCTGCCTATGCCTTCCTGTGCCTTGACCTTTAATAACTTGCATATTTAATCTTGTGTGCAGTCTCTCTGTGGAATTTCTTGTGTCCAGGACTGCTGGCTAATTACAGTTGTAATGCTTTACCTAAAAAGAAAACATATTTCTACATGGAATGATGTGGAAAATTCATCTTTATCATGGGGAATGAAGAAGAAATAGGGGCCTGTCTTCATCAGTGGCTTAGTATAGCATGGGGAGCACTTCCACTGCTAATCTTCTGATCTCAATTTCCCATGTGCCAGTCCCAGCAGAGATGCAATAGAGCAATCTGTACTCTTTGGTCTCGAGACCCCAACTAGAAGTAGAAATAACTTCCCCAAATGCGTACATGAGGGCAGTTGGTGATCACCAATTGCTACTTTGCTTTGCAAACCTCTCCTGTTGCATGCTGATGTTGTCAGTGCATTTTTGGTGGTAAACTGAGCCCCAGATCCATCTGGCTTCACCATCCACCTTTGTAGGAAGAGGCTGTGCTGCTGTAGCAGAGAAGAAGGGGCAAAATCACAGGGAGGTTCAGGTGTCCCCTTCTATGCTGATGTAGATTTCACAGTATCCCTTCAGATGCCCTTAACAGAACAGCTTAGTGGTGCTGCCTCTGCTCTCCATCTTACAACATATAAATTTCTTTAAGCAATGAGGCAGGAGACTGTCCCAAGCCAGGCTCAATGCTGCTTCCTTCTATTTCCAGGCTGGCAACACGGAGACTGGGTTGGATTCGGCAGTGGACTGTTTGTGTGGCTGTGCCCAGGGCAACATTTTTGGCTGAGACAGATGAGAAACAAGGCTCTTCTGAACGGTATTGCACTTGCCAGATTAACCAGCTCAAATTTTCCCATATTTGCAAGTCACACATCTGCACACTCAGTTCTGCAGAGCAGTGCGAGTGGACCCATTTCCTTTTAGGGCAGTCATTACCAGATTGACTGCCGTCACCTTTAAGGTACTGACCTGTCGTGCCTCATGCCGTAATTAGTGAGATGAAACCTGTATCATCTGCATTTAGCATGATTTTTAAATCCTTTTATGTTGCTCTTCCTTTTTTATTTTTCCTTTAACTGTTTCCTTTTCTCTTTATCCCACCTGAGCTGCATTTAGCTGGCTGGGTGTTCAGCGTGTGCCACTGGCAAAGACCTGCTGCCTCACTGGGCTCTTCCAGAGAGATTTTAATAACCTTCATTTCATGAAAACAATATTCATTTGTTTTAGACACCTCACCAGGCACTGGGATCAAAGAGTATGGAGTCATTTATAAGCTCTGTGTTTCTGTCTGATAATAGATATGTATGCAATACATATGACAAGATGGAAAAACCAGAGAGGGTTATTAATCTTCCCACAGTTAAACTGGGACTCTGCAGCAGAGCCAGCCCAAAATTTGTCTGGTTGCCTATCATGGCCATGAACCTCGAGGCTAAACTAAAAATACAAGCAAAACAGTCTCGTGGATTAAGGGATTTTCATATTTGTTTTTACTATTTTTTATTATTATTATTTGTATATGTTTTTACTATTTTTTATTATTATTATTTTCTTTTTTTCTTCTTTGTGATATGCATAAGGATAACTTGAAATATTCACACACACACACATCAAAAAGCTTATCTTTCCTCTGTATTGTTAGAATTTTAGGAAGATGTTCTGACTGTGGAATAGCCAGAGAGCTGGTAGTATCGAGTTGCACCAGGGGAGGTTCAGGTTGGATATTAGGAAAAACTTCTCTGGAAGAGTGGTCAGGCTCTGGCACAGGCTGCTCAGGGAGGTGGTGGAGTCACCATCCCTGGAGGTGTTTAAGAAACGTGGAGATGTGGCGCTGAGGGTCGTGGTTTGGTGGACACTATTGGTGGTAGGTGGGAGGGTTGGACTGGATGATCTTAGAGGACTTTTCCAACCTATGATTCTGTGATTAAGCGTGGAAAACAAGCAATAAGACAGGATTTTGTAGCATTGCAACTTTTAATTTCTTTCCCAGTTGAATTGCTGTTTCATTTTAAAATGTCTAGCAATGTTTGTGACAAAAACATTTGCTGGGATTGCTAATGGGTTTTCCCAACACTAAGGGTGTGAGAATTTGAGTTTCCTCCTATTTTTTCCAGTAAAATATAAGAAGGAAATGAACAACCTTTACAAATAATTGAGGAAAAGCTTGACTGTTTTGTTTATTATGTCAGCAAAACAAGCCCAAACTCCAAATTCCTTTAAAAGTCACCTTCCTCTTCCACATCCAGTCTCGAATCTCTGGCACAGCCACGGTCAGTGGGAATAAAGCATTTGCTGGATTTGGATCAGAATGCCGTGAGATGGAGCTTTTAAAAAAGAAACCTTCTTTCAAGATTGCTGTTGACTTGTCCCAGCAGAAACCTGAGGTGCCTTCAAAGGAATTAGGAACAATTAGGAATGATTAAACGCAAGTACCAGCCACTGCAATTTGGTACAAATGAAAATCTAAGCCCCATTTTGGAGGCTTTTTGTGGCCTACCAAAAGCAGGGCTGCTATCTTAACAGGAAAACATTGCTATTCTTTCAGCATGGGCATGGATGTAACCAGGCCTAAAATGGAAATAACGTCAGCAACAGCAGACACGAAGTTGTATACTCCGAATGTACTGACAGCACTCCCAATTCTTAGAAACATGGTTGAAATGCTGGTGATGAGCACTTATATGCTTTTCCTGGCAAGTGAAAGCAATGTCAGTGACTCAGTGCAGAAGCTTTTGGATCACTGAGGCATGGCAGTTTGAGAACAGTGGGGTTTTCTGCCCCTGGCACCATGTTATTGGTGTGGCAGGGGACTTGTAGAAATGAGACATAGGGGTATGAATAAAAAACTTTCTTTACTGGGCTCTGTTTTGTTTCTCGCTGTTGGAAACTCCTGTTATTGTTTCCTTATCAATTATATGTCCTAAGTGAGAAGGTCATCCCATTTGGCACCTGGTTAACCAGAAGGAACACAATTGCCAGCAGTGTGAAGTGGCAGGCTATTCCTGCTGCAGATACACATGTCCAGCCATCTCCTTCGTGGGAGATGAGTTTTACTTCCTTGACCTTTGTTGGATTTCAATTGGGATCACATCGGACATGCTCAGTGATTTGGCTCAGTACAGAGTCCATCAATCTTCAGATAAGGAAGCAGAACATTCTTCTTTCAGTCTGAATAGAGCCCCGTAGAAGAGAAGGCCTTGTAATCCCATGCCTTGAAAGAGGGGTTAAGAAATCAGTGTAGAAAATACGTGGATGTTAGAGCTGTGCCTTTTGCCTTATTAATTAGAAGCAGACAAGTGAAACCCAAGTCTTCACAAGGTTATCTGTGTGACAGAAGGCATTCAGTGGATACTTGGAAAAATTTCAGAAGTGGTGATGCATTGGCACAGGCTGCCCAGGGAGATGAGGGAGTCGCCGTCCCTGGAGGTGTTCAAGAAAAGGGTAAATGTCACACTGAGTGTGTGACATATCGAGAGTGGTCACAGGCAGGGGCTGATGGCTGCTCTAGCTGATCTTAGTGGGCTTTCCAACCCTAATGATTCTGTGATTCTATTTAGCGTGTGTGCTGCCAGAACTAAAACACTATGGCAGCTCTGTGACTTTTCCTCTGAGTGTGCCCTAGTGACTGTTCCCACAAGCGGCCAGCCCATGCTCACCCCACATCTCTCTTTAAGCCCTACACAGGAATGGGCTGAGCAAGGCTTTTCCTGCAAGCTGCTCAATTCCAGCTCCAAAGGGGCTGTGGTGCCAGCAGTAGATCTGTTTGGAGCAGGGCGTGCAAGAAGGAGGTTGGGCCAAGCAGACATGAGGTGCCCATGTTTAAGCATCTGAACAAGAGAGGTGGGTCTGTATCAGAACAAGAAGCTGTGATACCTTTTTAGTCAATAGAAACAACTGGTGCTTCTGTGCTGCTTCCTCTGACCGTCACCTAATGTGGGGTGAGACAAAATACCCTCTGGAAGTGCCTGTTGGCCTCCAGGAGGGAACCCTGGCCAATGAGCTCAGCTGCAGGCTGTGGGCATCTATACTTAGGTGAAATGGATCCTGCCCAAGGAGGCCTTCTTCCCATGGCCATGCTGGGCCCCTCCTGTAAGTGAGGCAGGCCGCGGCCTGCAGCTGCTGGGAGGGATTCCAGGCTGGGTTCATGGGCTGGAGCCACGCCATGAGCATTATTTAGGGCCTGCAAATGCGATTCAGGTCAGTTGTTAGCAGGCAAGCCAGCCAACGCTGTGCTGGCAGGGTGTATGTGGGGAGGTTTGTGGCCAAGGCAGGGAAAATGGAGTGCTGGGAATTTGCCCTAGGTGGGACTTGTATCACCAGAACTCCGTCCCTATCTGCTGTGTGCTCAACTCATGTCAAAAGCGCGTTTTCACAAGAATTCTTAGAAAAGCAGTTCATACGTGTAGGTGCTGGGAAAGCTGGAAATGAAAGCGGAAATGCTGAGGTGTTGGGCTTGTCCTTAGGGAAATCTGAAGGCTGCAGAAAATACCTCCGTTTCGAATGGATGCAAAAGAGCAAAATCTCGAGCTGACAAACCAAAACTAAAAACCAAAGCCATAAAATAAAACGTTGACCATTAATGTTGAAAAGCGTAAGTTCACTCCGGAGGAATGATTCAGTTTCCATCAAGTTTAATTTTGGGCTGTTAAAATTGTGCAGTGAAGCAATTTCCTGGTCTGCTCCAGACCTGAGCTGCCTGAGGGAGCTGTGTGCTCAGAGGGGTGTTATTGCCAGCCCCATTCCAGCACGGAATAGGGAGCCAGGTGCCATCTCCTCAGGACTTAGACGAAGAGATGCAGCCCTAAGTAGAAGAGCAGAAGGCTCCTGGACCTTTGTCTGACTGTGAATTTGCACTGCTGCATTTACACCTAAGAAATAAACACCACTCTGACATTCCTCTGCAAACAGGCTGTTGGAAAGTGGTGTCCCCATCTCTTTCATTTCTCCAAAGTGTTGTTCTTCATTTTGCAAATTATTTTATGTCACCCTGCGCAGACAAAGATTGGAGATGATAGATAGATATTTATCTCCTGCAATGATGTAACATTTAATTAACAAGTTATCCTAAGGGCCCTACACCCACAGAAAATCTTGGATGCTTAAAATTAAGATCTTGCATTTCTGTACCGTGTGCCATGGTATAGAATCTCTCTGCAAGCAGTGCTTAAGCTCAGTTTGTCCAAAAGAGCACAAAGAACCCTTCATGCCTTCTGTCACACCAAAATGTGTCTGGCCTGATGCAGACACGTGGTTCTTCAGCAAACAAAACCTTTCAGTCCTCCTAGAGAAGTGCAGAACAGCAGAGTTTTCAGCAGGGTGCTCTGATCTCCTTTGGATGCTTCTTCTTTTGCCTCCAAGGGAGCTGGAGGTGATTCCATGTCAGCACTGCAGGGCTGAGGCACCAAACCCTGTGACGGGCATATGCCCCCAGCTAGGCTGCTCCAGCTAGCATAGGAGTTATGCCCAGCAGAGGATGCAGAGGGAGCCCTTGGCCTGCTATTCCATTTTCACAAGTCTGCAAAGAAACCCAGCCCAATATGTCCTGAAACACTGCTTTAAGTAACCAAATTAAATCCATGCAACGCACTCCTGGCATCAGCATCGTGGTCCTGCCTTCCAAACGAGAATGGAGATTTGGAAATCATTTAGCTGAGTTTGCTGTTGAAGAGCATGTGTCACCTGCCAGATCCCTCTAAGACCCATGTAGATTCCACATGAGTTGACCTCCCAGCCCCACAGCAGCTATATCCTGCAGCCCCAAGGGGTGAGAGGTTTGCTTGGAAATATGGTGCTCCTGCAAATGTGCACTCTGTGACAAGGAAGGGGAAATCTGGGAGGTAGGTGCTGAAAACAAAGGAGGCTACGTGATGTGTTTGGAGTTGTATTGGTTTAGATATGTGTTTGGGGGTTACCTTGGACTGCATTGGGTGAAGGCCATTCAGGGGTGTGCTCCAGGGCAATTCATTCATCCAGAGACTTCATTAACTGCACTGGGACCATTCTTGGATATGAACAGAAGTAGTAAGTATGGAGAATGGAGAGATTCCCTTTAAAAGCTCACACTTGATCCAAGGCAAAACACTTTGGTAAATGCACCCAGGTTTCAACTTCTGCTGACTCCAGTTGGGAGGCTCATAGGAACACAGACTTGCAGGTTTTGGCTTTGTAAGCTGTATGAGAAAGATAATATTTTGATGCTTGAAAGTGCCCGTTAACACCAACAGAGTGCCACCAGGGAAGTGACACAGCTAGAAAAAAAGCAAAACCCAAGCACTTCTATCACTGGATGCCCCTGCTCCTCCCCACAGCTTTTAAGGCTGATTCACCTCAAGCACCCCTGCCATGGGTGCTGTTTTGGTGTTTTTTCATCTGCTGCAGCAGCCATGAGTTCCTCATCCTTCTCTTCATTCTTCCCTTCCCTTTCCTCCCCTTCCCATCCGCACGACAGGGCTGGAAGAAGCACAGTCATTTACTGCTTGGCTAGTAAGACATCTCCAGCCACAGGAGACCACAGTTTATTTCTCCCGTCTGCCTCATTTTAACCTAATTCACTATGCTGAAAAGTGTTCTGGAGTTTGATATTCCCTGTAAACATAAACATCTCCTAATGATTTCGTGTCTTTGTATGCACAGAAAAGTAAATATTCAATGGGCCGTGGAGTGCGTGCAAATGAATATGTCTCCATGATACCGACATGAGACTATGTATCTGATTTCAGTCCCCTCTCAGAGGAAGGAGAGGTTGTGTATTTTACACTAGCTGTCCCCTGAAGCAGGATTCACCTCAAGTCTCCTCACTCCCAGGCAGTACTCATCATTCATGCCCTCTTTCCTTCCCTTTATCCCAGCAAACAGGAAATACAACCGCATTCATGGGAGAAGTTTCTGTATCCCTGTCCAAGGTCTCAGGGTTGTGAACCATGGATGGAAAATCGCTGACCTAAATGTCAGCATTTGAGCAGCCTGTGGACATCAGGTGTGCCAGGATTAGGCAGCTGATGGGTTTTCAAAGGTTGAACTCTGCAGTTGCATCATTCAAATGGCATTTGGAAAGTCACTCAAGTCTCTTGAGGGCATCCTAATCAACTAAGATTTTTAATTTTATATCTGTCTATCTATCTATCTATCTATCTATCTATCTATCTATCTATCTATCATCTATCTATCTATCTATCTATCTATCTATCTGTCTATCTATCTATCTATCTCTTTCATTCTTTGGAACAGGGGCTCCAAAGCCAACCTGACAAATAGTTGATCTGTAGTTGATTGTGTTCAGAGAAATAACCAAGGAGACCCAGCTTCCCACTGGCTTCCATCATTTAAGGAGGAAAGTCTGACAGTGCCCTGGGGTCTGGGAACAGACGATGCTGGGGAGAAGTGAAGGAGCTTTATGCATTGCCAACACTTTCTCGTCTCGTCCTTTTCTACATCTTTATAAAAGTGGTGCTGTAATGCACCATGCAGATTGTGTGTGAAGCAGAACAGACTGATAAACAGGGAGAAATCTTAATGTTCCCAAATGCCCAAAAAAGCTGCACGGGCTCCATTTCCCAAGAAAGAAAATCGTCTGTGTAGGGCTGAGCTTTTGGGATTGTGCAGCAGATTTTCCTGCTTAAGGGCAGCACAGGCCTAATATCTGTTTGTTTTGTATCTGATCAGCGGGCTTTTTCGCTCTTTTCAGTATGTAAATTCCTCCATCCTTTTAAAGGCTGTTCTGCCTATGGTCTAAGCAGCTCAGGGTGTCTCCTGCAAAACCCTGTGAGTACAAAACAGGACCGTTTTTCCTTGTAATATTACTTCTTTTGATAAGGTCTGTAATAATCAGTCACTTAATTCCTCTCATAAGAAAGAGAAGAGCACGCACATAACGACAACCCAAAGGAAGTGATGACAGGAGCCAAAAGGAGGCCATGCTCTGCTTTAGGCACACCAGGATTTCCAGCAATAAGTCACAAAACACCCAGTGGCTGGGGACCAATGATAAACAAGGTCAATGGGCAATATGGCTTTGGAGGTGAGACCTTGCTGCAAGTGGACAGGTCTTCTCATGGGTGCTGCCTTCTTGCCTTCTCTTGTTTAACACACATGCACATGAACTGATGCACCAAGACCTGGCTGCTCCCTTTCCGACACCAGCTTGACTCCTTGGAAAAATTTAAAGATAATATCCATGGATATTTTGATCTTAAAGGGATTGTGATGGGGTTTTTGTATCTTGAGCAATTATTTGGTGTTTCTTTCACTAAGTTGTAGAGGAGGGATTGGCATTTAATTTAATTCAAGCATTTGGTGGTGAATTTAAGAACAAAGGGACAGATCTATATCTCTGTTCCCAGATTTTCCCCAGTGTTGAAATGATTTTCCTTTACAGACACCAGGAAAAGCCAGAGCTCAGCCCCTGCAATCCACGTGGACAGATCCAACGCTGGCGTGATTTGTGGCATTATGTAATTAAATGGCAAGGATCTATTTACTGGGTATTGCTATTGTTCATTTGCTCCTGTAGCCAACCTCCGCATTCCCACAGAAACAGCTAGTGATAGAGAATCTAATCGTTTCTGAAGTGTTTCCCTGCCCATCAGGATAAAACTGCTGGGTTGAGAGGTTAGATTAAAAGAGTCAGGAAATTGCCTCAATACGCTGAAACTTCTGTTGATATTGAAACCTTTCAGAAATGTTTCCTGCATTCTGCCAATTTTCTCCCTAATCTGAGTAACACCTCTACCAGGGTTTAAAAGAGAAATGTCATGCTGACAGTGATGGGGTCTCTCCAGAAGCTAAGAGAGCTCACTGCTTGCTGCTTGCTGACTCTAATCCATGGCTTTGTGCAGGGCTGTGCTCCAGCCCAGGCCAGGCCCTAGAGATTATTTACCCCTGCCCTCTCCATCTGGTAGGAATTGCTCATCCTGAGGCCACATGGAACAGGCTGCTCAGGGAGGTGGTGTAGTCACTGTCCATGGAGGTTTTCAAGAAACCTGGAGTTGTGCTGCTTAGGGACATGGTTTAGTGAACATACTGGTGATGGGTCAGCAGTTGAACAAGATGATCTTAATGGTCTTTTCCAACCTTAGTGATTCTGTGATTCTATGTATGTCCTATTTTTGGCTAGCCTTCACTCCCTGCTGGTGCATGACCACCTTTGGGTAAAGGTAGAATCCTCCTCACAGACACAGGGACAGCACACTTGGTCTGTTAGCACACCAGGAGGGTAAAGACATCATTGCTTCGACATAACATGGGGCTGTAAGTTTATTGGAAAGAATGTTGTGAATGGGGAGCCGCCCCATCCACTCCCCCATCCTTCACATCTCAGATTTAGAGCACAGGGCTGCTGCTGGTAGCACTGGTACTTGGAAAGAGTTTGCACTTCAATTGTCTTTGTGTATGAAATTGTGTGTTTTTCCTAATGTCTACTGTAAAATTGCTTTTTTCCCTGTGTAGACTTTTATACCTTTCAGCTGCAGGTTTAACCTGGGCTCATGGTAGTCCTTGTTTATGGCAAAAAGCTCCCTCTTCATGTCCCCAGCCAGTCTGATCCGTTGTCAAAAGCATTTCTCAGATCTCATCTTGGATTTACATTGGATTTGCTTGGATTCTACACCAACAGTAGAATGGCAGGACTAAAAAAAAAACCAAACAAGGGATACCACTGGCACTCTTGTGTGAAAAGACCTCTGCATGGATAGCATCAGCCTTGCACATTTGAGTACACATGTCCCTACCTGAGCGAATGAAGCCAGAAGACATCCAGAGCTCCTTCAGCAAATTTATTGGGCAAGTTGGCTTCTGGAGTGCTATGGCTTTGGTTGGAATGCCTCTAGGTTCAAATATGGCTTTGGTTGGAATGCCTCTAGGTTCAAATATGGCTTTGGTTGGAATGCCTCTAGGTTCAAATGCAAAAGCTTTGGGATGGGGTGCTTGGTGGTGGATCAGCTGAGGCCCAGGTAGCTGTGTTCAGCTATGCAGCAGCCAGCAGTGCAGAGGTGAGGCAGAGGACTGCACTGCTGGCTTCTTGAATTCCTACTTGCTTGGCCTTAAGCTCCCTTTGCAACAGGGTGGGCGTCTCTCCTCCTGGCAGACACTCTGTTCTTGCACAGTGGGAAAGGAGGGCAATGTCAAGCCCATTTTTCCTTTTAGAAATACTGTGTGAAAGAGTTCCCCTGCAGAAGACAGGAGATTAAAAATAACCCTGTGAACAGCAGTGACTAATGTGCTCATCCATACAGAGCTGCCTCCCCCTCCACTGCTGTCTAGTGCATATCTGTGGTCCACAACCTCAGGGGGACTGCAAAGTGAATGACAGATTTAGGTTCATTAGGGGAACATCCATTGTCAGAGATATGCAAGGGTTTAAGCTCTTCATCTCACTAACTTCAGAACTGCTGCAATCTGGTGGGAAAGTTGTCTGGATCTGTCAAACCTCCTGCTCGCAGGCCATAGTGACCATTAGCTTATGATGCTGTGCAGTCTCGTGACAGGCCCTGGCTAATAAATCTAAATAAAGACTGATTTGTGTGGGCAATGTTAAAGAAAGCTCCATGTCCTTTTTTTAGACACACTTTCTCCTGTAGGCATACTTCAGCAGGTCTGGTTGCCCTCTCATGGGGACTGTCATTTCAGCAATGAAATATCTTCTATGCTTCCCGCCTGGGTTGGTGAAATCTCAGCCTCTGTTGAGGAAAGCCTGACAGTACTGTATGGCCCGGGAGCAGGGTAAGAAGGTGCCTCCTGGTGTGAGGGCAGTGCAGATCACTCCAGGCTCCTTTCAGCTTTCATCAGTGCTGTTTAACCTCTTCTTTCCATAGGCAATGCTATTCCCAAAATTCTTCTGGCTTGGGACAAGTTCAAAACTTGTGTTCATGGACAGGTTTTGGCATGCGAACCAGTATTACCTGATAGATATGTTGAAAGGCAGGACAGTGAGAAGGTTGGTTTTCAGAACCACAGTATTCTTGGGGAGGAAAGAAGAGGTAGGTTAGCAAATGATCTGATCCTAGTCCATTAATATTGACAGGAACATCTCATACCTGATAACGAGCACTTTCTGAGTCTGCCATGGACCCTCTTTGATTGTGAGACAGGCAGAGAGTGCTCAGAATTTCTCTGAGAAGCATCTTACAACTCAAATCATAGAGGAACCACTGCAGACATGCAGCACCAACACCAGCCAGTACAGGAGCACCGTGCCATTGTAGGAGCGGTCTGTGCTACGGGCTGGCTCCCAGACCTGGGGACGCTGTGGGGGAGCTCCCTGAGCAGGGCCTGACATATGCTAGGACCAGCAAACACCTACGCAGCAAAGTAGGCAAAGTCATCGAATCATAGAATGGCTTGGGTTGGAAGGGACCTCAAAAATCAGCTAGTTCCAGTTCCCTGCCATGGTCAGTGTTGCCAACCACTAGATTGAGTACTAGATCAGGTTGCCCGGGTCCCCATTCAGCCTGGCCTTGAACACCTCCAAGTCCTTCCAGTGCCCAGCCACTACGTGCTGGGATGTCAGCTTTGCTGGGGCATTTGCTGGAAGTCACGAAGTGCGGTGAGCACACAGCAGTTCTCATAAATGCTTTTATTCCTGACATGCTACATGAGCCTTCTATGTTGACTCAGTCCCTAGGAAGACGCTTTCTAAATTAAAAAAAAATTCCTCAGCTAAACAGGACTTCCCAAAGCATGTTAATAAAAGATAAATGTGCTGACCATGACAAAAGATGACTGGCAAGGACACGTGGAACATAGTAAAACCATTTAGTGGCACGTGAGCTCTGAAGGAAAGATCTGTTTCCCATTACACAGCCCGTTTCCCATAAATCTCAGCTTGAAGCATTTACTTCAATGGATGCCAACCAGGCTTGTATTTTTTTCTGTCTGCTTTTGAACAACACATGACTAACAGACCTAGCCTGGCTGATAAGTGTGCAAAGAGCTCAGTGCTGATGTGTTGCACCAGTGAAATTGACTTTTATGGAGTTGCCCCAGATTTACCCACGTTAAGAGGCTCCGACACGTGATTGTAAACTGGCAAATCATCACACAGCACCTCGGCAACAGCAAGTGCCCAAGTGTGATGCAAGCCTCTGGCTCAGGGGTTAGCTTTGACGTCATTTAGCTTGCAGCGAGAGAGGATGCAGCTATGCCAAATTGCCTCATGTCTCCTGAAGGCTGAAATGGTGATGCTGTCATCACACCTCTCACTGCGCATGGGAAAAAAACATGCCTGACCTTCTTTCTGGTGGAATATGCCTCCCATTTTGGGGAGCTCTTCGTACCCATTCGATTGCTCTTGACTACTGATATCCACCACCAAAAGCTGTATCCAATCCTACTTGTGAATAAGGAATGGGATGTCCCCCACTGAAACCCTTGGGCCCTTCCAGAAGCAAATGGCAATTCTAGGAGATGAGACCAAAGCCACAGATGGTTCTTGTGGGTAGATGGAGGAAAGCACTTTTACCTGCTTGTTTGACATCAGTGAGGAATCAGTAGCTGCCGAAGGGCTGTGCTGCCCATGGGCTTACAACCACAGCAAGGGCTCTATAAAACCTGCTTCTTGCTAACTGACCCAGGCCCTGATGACCTTCATACAGTGCCTCATCATCAACCTATAGCAAAAGTACATTTAGGTTATCTTTTCACCTACATTAGCCAGTTGGTGCTGCAAGTTTGGATGCAAAGAGGAAACAGGAGAAGCAGCAAGGATAGCATGAAGGGAGAGATTCAGCTCCTTGTAAGAAAGGGAACAATTGATAGAGAAACAACGAATATTTGAATGTTACTGGCAATCAATTGTTCAGAGGCTCCAGCAAAATAAAACATTTTAAAATATTATATGTTTCATTAAGGTTTTATGCACGTCCTTTTTTTGCAGCAGCCCCAAGTGTTTCATAAATTGTATTTATCTCTCCTCTAGTCTGCCCTTTTGTCTGAGTGAGGTCAGAGAGAGTGGAAGAGCATTTTTGGCAAAGGGAAGATTCCAGTATGTCACATTTAATAGAAGGAATAAGTACACAAAATCCCAGGGTCTGTGAATGTCTTTGTGCAGGGGGGACTAATTTGCATTGTTATTGGATAGCTTTCCCTAATTATCTTCTTTTCTTTGTTGTTCTTACTTCATTTACTGTGTAGATGTGTATTGAGATGTTTCCTCTGCAGAGCTGGGGCCTTAGTGCACAGACCAGACACTGAGACTGCTGCAAGCTCAGTGCCATGCGAGAGGAGAATCATTAGGAGGTGGCAGTCACTGGGACTGTAACATCTTATTCTCTGTCTCTGCACTCACAAAGCCAACATCGCCTGAGCAGAGGCGTGCCAGATGTTATTTGTGAATGCATGGATGGAGTCAAAACACAGAAGTTTGGAGTCAAAATAATTCTCTCCCCAGTTCCTGAGGCACCCTTTGTCTCTTAAGTATTTTCAGATATCGAAGCTATGCCAGCAAGGTCAGGCCAGAAAAGCCCTCTCTCACATGACATCTCTTTAGCCATGATGCTGTTCTACCCAGTCTTTGCAAAAGCTGGCTTATTTTTCCATAAAATAGGAGAAGTAAGTGCCTTGGAAGAAAGCAAATGTCACTCCTGACTTCAAAGAAGGCAAGCAGGAGGACCTGGGGACCTGCAAGTCGGTTGACCTCACCTTGATCCCTGGGAAAGTGATGGAGCAGCTAATCCTCGAAACCACTTCCAGGCAAATGAAGGGCACAAAAATCACCTGGTGAAATGAACATGGATCCACCAGGGAAAGTCTTAACCATACTTAACCATCTTGAAGTTCTAGAGGAAATGACCACACTGATAGATGAGGGGAGAGCAGTGGATATTGTCTGTCGGGACTTCAGTAATGCCTTTGGCACTATCTTCCTTAAGATCTTCATAGACAAGCTGTTGATGTATGGGTTGGATGGGCAGTGAGTGGGTTGGTGCATCTGCTACAACACCCGACTCCCCACAAAGCATTTCTGAGCAGTGACAGAGGGTTGAGGACACAATGGGAGCTGCATTTTCCACTTTGTTTTGGCTTTGCAGCTCCCCACCTTTTGTGCTACCTGTACCCTCTTTCCAGATGGAGAAGCTGCCTGTTACCACAGGCCTCTTCATGTCTGCTATCACGTTCTGCCTGCCAACATGCACTCAAACCCTATGCAGTTTATGAGTGTAGCTATTTTCTCTGGAGGAAAGTGAGTGATTTGATTAATGCTGAATTCTGGCTTGCAGGAAAGCAGGCTCATTCACTAACAGATGAAGATTAATGCAGATCCTTTACCTTTCTCAAGACATTATACTTGGCTGGCTTGACTCCTTGCAGAGATGCAGCCTGCATGTTTGAACAGGGAACAACTATTTTTCCAGGCCATTTGGCTCCTGTGGTGATGAGATCTCCTTTGTTGTCTGTACCACAGTGGTGAATGTTTCTTGTACCCATGCCAGTGCTGAAAGCTCAACAGATGAGGGTGCTGGGCAGGCTGGAGCTCATGAAGTATAGCAACACCAACGCAGTGCTCTACAGAACCTTCTCCCCAGCTAAATTTGGAAAAGAAAGAGCTACACAAATGGACATTTTCTGGAATATTGAGACAAATGGTTTAAATCTATCTTTTCTCAGCAGCAGAGTCTACAATGTAGTTTAAATGCAACCCCAAGCACTCTCTGACTCCTAACACTATGCCCTCTTTACATAGAGAGACAACCTAGAGTCAGCCATGAGCTAGAGGTGACATCAGGTGCTGTCTACATGAGGAAAACCTGAACCCAGGCCACCTGGAAGTACTGCTCTATCCATGTGATGTCAGCACAACACCATTAGAGCCTCTGGAACCAAGAGGGGGATAAGCAACTTGCACTCATATGCCTGGAGAGTACTCTTAACACAGACTGGGTGCTAAAAGTAAGTATACAACCCTAGCTGGTCAACTAAGCAGTACCAGGCTCTCTAAACAACCCGCAGTAGTAAACAGGAACCTCCAGAGAATGATTTGGCTTCCTTAAGAGAAATGTTGTTTTCTGTTTGTCTCCACTGACTCAATCTCATCTTCTCTGCCTTCCTAAGCATTTCTGCAGAGTTTAATTTTAGTTCAAGGTGGCTTTTAAGGTAAAATATCCATGCAAATTAGATTAGTTCCAGATCATTAGATGCCTTCCCAGTTTCTGAACAAACACTGCCAACCATTTTTAGAAGCGCCAACACGTGATGAACAAACTGCTCTTAGTCTTTGCAGTTGCAGGCTTGTCTTCTGCTGAGATGCAAACAAGCAGCCAGAGGTACTCTGCAGCAGTTAATTAACATCATTTTGCAGATAATTTACACTAAAGAGAAGCATACCAACAGGTGTATTAATACCTAGGAATATAATACCCAGATTGAGAAAGTGGGAACTCAGAATTGGCCTAAGGAAAGCACCATCAATGCAGCTCAAATGCAGTTTACACTGAGTTTTGGACCTACATTCATAAGATAAACAAATTTGGGCATGAGAGTGCTTTTCCAGGTGGCACATTATATCTACACCACTTGCAGTTCATCTCACCCTCTTGCAGTGTATCTAAGGAGATTCTCCTTAGCATTCCTCTTACTGTTAGTATATTTGTAAAAAAGTTTTTTGTTCTCATTTGCTACAGTGGCCAGGTTGAGTTCAAGCTGGGCTTTTGCCTTTCTAATTTTCTCCCTTCACATCCTAGCAACTTCTTCGTACTCTCTCCAAGTTCCTTATCCTTTCTTCCACAGGAGGTAGACTCTGTTTTTAAATTCCCCACCTTATGGCACAGGGGGACAGCCTGCTCACCTGCTCCTGTGCCTTTAGACTTCCTTCTTGAGGAGCAACCAGCCTTCCTGAACCCCTTTACCCTCCAAGATTGAATCCCAAGGGACCCTCCCTACCAGTCTCCGGAGCAATTCAAGGTCTGCCCTCTGGAAGGTTGCAGATTTGCTGTCTGCTCTCCTGGCTCCGCCAATAATCAAGAACTCTACCATTTTGTGATCACTCTGTTCAAGACAGCTCCTGACCTCCACTTCTCCTACCAGTCCTTCTCTGTGAACAGCAGGTCTAGCAGGGCACCTCCCCTGGTAGGCTCTCTCTCCAGCAGCACCAGGAAGTTATCTTCCACGCATTCTACAAGCCTCCTAGACTGCACTGTATTGTATTTCCAGCATAAATCAGGGAATTTGAAGTCCCTCATGAGGACAAGGACTGGTGATCACACACCTTCTGCCAGCTGCTCACAGAACAGCTCATCTGTCTCTTCATCCGTGTTCAGTGGTCTATAACAGACCCCCACCAGACGTCCACCTTGTTGGCTTTCCCCTGATCCTTACCTGTAGAGATTCAACTTTGCCATTCCCAGCCCTAAGTTCAACAACTTCGAACAGTTCTCTAGCATAGAGAGCCATGCCACCATCCTTCCTTCCTTGCCTGTCCTTTCTGGAGAGCTTATTAGCTAATGGATACATTGCAGTACTCCATTAGTTTCCATTGTGTCAACTAAGTCATAGTTTGCCAGCCACACAATGGCCTCCAGCTCCTCCTGTTTGTTGCCCACGCTGTGTGCATTGGTGTAGATGCACTTCAGCTGAGTCCCTTGCCTCACCCCCAACCCTGTTATTGTTCCCCCAGGCTCATCTCTAGTGAGATGATGTGCTCACCCTTCTTTCCTTCTTGGTGGAGGCAATCTTGAGGCTTGGGGTTGACCACCTCGCCCAGACAACCTCTTGGGTAGACCTTCCGCTTCATCCTCACTTACCTCTCGCTCGAGATCCAGAACCTAGATACTGTATGCTATATTCTACAGATGGATTTTCCTCTGTAATATTATTATTATTATTATTTTAATAGATACTTCAGGGAATACCTTTGCACCCCTCCACAGGGGTTATAAGGCCGGTTCAGTGCTCAGGGCTGTGAATGACAGAAGGCTTCACAACTCCCCAAGTTCAGGAACAAACAGTAAAACATCTGGCTTGGCAGAGCTGTCCCCTTGGTGCACTTGAATGTGGTTCATGAGGAGTCGGGAGCAGGGAAGTCTCTTGACAAAGCAGCTTGCAGTACATCTTCACTTATTCTGAGCGGTAATTAAGCATGTCCCAGGAACGCACAGCCTTATCTGCCTAATTAATTGCTATGCTGGGCTGTGCTTCGGATAGTTTCAGATGCACAGCAACTAAACCAAGGACCAAAGCCCCACTGCTAAAGTCCACTGAGAGCCAGCTGCCATGCTGGCACACACCATCATGGTGCAGCATTGCCATTCACAGTCCCTGGGACACAGAAATGTTGGCAATGGAGAACTCAGGACATGGGGTCACATAAATTTGAGTGTTACAAAGGAAACTTGCCATCTGAGTCTGACTGCTGTAACTAACCTGCAGTTCTTGACATTTACTATTCTTGGACAAAGCAGCTGCTTTTAAACCTTGCCTTTGAAAGGCTCCTCTTTAAATCCAGGCTCTGCTAAAGCCAGCCCACATAACACAAAGGCACACGGGTGCTTGCCATTTTCCCACATGGCCCTATAGCTACTGCAAGAGCACGTGAAACCCAGCATCCCATTTGCCAGAAACCATCTGAAAGGGCTGAATTTTCTGGGGACTATTTGTGGAAAATGCCTCTAAACTCCAAGCACCATTTTGAAACCCCATGTGCAGAAATCCATGCTCCTTCCCAAAGTGGGGGACTGCTGTGTGGACAGGAGCAGGTCCCATAGCTCTGCCTGCAGGGCTGCAGAACAATGCTCCTTTCTGTGAGTGAATGGGTTTGTGCCTTAGCAAGCTCTGGTTATTTCTGGTTTGTATTTGGCATGGATAACAGTGTGTTGCCCTTTGCTTCTAAGCTGGTTTAGGAGTAAGGGTTTTCATCCTACTGAGCTCTTTCTAATGAAATACTGTTATTTTTGAACCAGAGTCCTGGCTTGCATGAAAGCACTTTGATTTCAGCTATTAATGTGACAAATGAAGGAGAAGTGGGTTAAGGCACTTCCACATCACTGACCTGACTGTGGTCTCACTCCACCTTCCACCTTCAGCTGCTGCAGCAGTTTCCTGTGAAACCTAAACACAAGAATCTAATGGTTATGAGACTGTTAGACTCAAACAAGAGGAAGCGGTGACCAAAGGCGAAGGAAACTCTTATCCCAGAATGAAGCAGCTTGACTGTGAGGAGGAGGAAAGGATCTCCACTCAACTTTACAGCCTACAAATAACTGAGTCTGAGAAAGGCCAGAAAATCTTTTGGTCCTCACGCTCCAGCCTATAGCAAGAGATAGAAAAGCAAAAGGGCAGTAGGGACAGGAGAAACCCTGCTTTCCATGAGATGAACAATCTCAAGCAGTAGGCTGGGGCAGCAGATCCCAGCCCCAGCTGGTTCATGCCTCATCCTGGCAACAAACCCACCAACGCCAACCAGCAAATATCCCATAACCACCCCACAGAAAATTACTTTAATAACCATACAACTTTGGTCAAATCCAGCCTGTATTATACTTTGCTGGGAATACAATTGAACCAGAATTGCATCCTGCTGGGGATGCCAATTAACCTATAAATGATTTTTCCTGGATCTTGAAAAACACAAAATATTGTGTAGGAACACAAGCAATTGTTATTAAAAACAATCTGGTCCACATTTCTCCCACACAGCCAAAAGTACATAATATTCAGCATGCTATTTCACAAAATGGGGAAGTTTGATAGTGGTTAGAGCAAGCTTCCTTAGTTCACTCACAGCCGTGCTGCTCTGGCCCCCATATAAAAGACAACATGATTTAGACTAGTGAGAAGCCATAAAACCAAGTTGTATTTTCTATGAAAGCCTGTATGCATTCCAAGCAACTTTTAAGATCTCTTCTAACAGTAGCTTTTAGGAGGAACTTTATCACACTGAGATTAAGGGATTAGAATATAAAAAGAATTCCTAGACAAGACCAAAAACTTACAAAAAAGGAAGAAACTTCTCGGAAGAAGAAGAAGAAAAGATCCATTGTGAACATGGGATCATCTGTTTCTAAAAATTCTACAGGAGAGTTATGCTCTCTACAACCTGATAAGACGCTCCTTCCCTTATCTGTGGTGATTTGGGAAATGAAACCATCCACAATGAATTGCATCTGGCCAGATTAAATGGGCTCCTCAGGAAGTTCTGTTTCCCGTTGCTTACTGGCAAGGATTACAGAGCCTGCACCTTCCCAACAGAGCCTATAGCACAAGCTTTAATTGCCTTCCAGCGAGGAGGCTGTCTGCCCTGGCTATGCCCATGGGGCACAGTGTACTTAGAACAATGCATACTATTGAGCAATTACAACATTGTAAAGCAGCATTCTTGATAGCTGAATCTGTACCTTATTGCATCTACAGAAGGGAGTACTAATGGAGCTCCAGGTAAATCCTGCAAGGGCCTTGAGAAGCCTTCAGCCAAATTTGACTGCTCCTAGTGCTTCTCTTTTCCCTTTGGGGCATTCAGCAAAGGACAGAAGTACATAAATACACAGAATCATAGAATCGTTCGAGTTGGAAGGGACCCATAAAAGACATCTAGTCCAATGAACAGGGACACCTACAGCTTGATCAGGTGCTCAGAGCCCCGTCCAGCCTGACCTTGAGTGTCTCCAGGGATGGGGCATCCACCACCGCTCCGGGCAAGATGCCTTCCAACCAGGGAGTTCACACCAAGAGGACCTCATCAGGGCTAGTGTGCGGGTTTAACAAATTTCCTGGCACCTATTCTGACTCCAAGATCTTTTCTGTTGACATCTGAGTGATGGAAAAGAGAGTCTTCTTTGAGTAAAAGGAAAACTTTCAGACAGGAGAGGACAACGTCATCCAATTGCATCTTCCCCCAGCCTTTCCATGCATGCACCTTGCAACACAGGTGATGGTAACAGTGCTTTCCTCCTCTCAGCCCATTTCTGTGCAGGAACGAGCATATCCAGAGACCCCCTGGTGAAGGCTTGGTTTTGCTGTTTTGCTGCCAGCTTTGAATTTCCTCATTTGCTCCTCTCTTACCAAATTTGGTATGTTACTGAATTTAATTAATGGTGTTTATCTTCTAACTTACAGATTACTCTGAGTGCTGCTGCTGCCCTCAAGCAGGCTTGAAAGCTTTCCTCCAAGGACTTAATCACTCCACAAATGGAAGTCCGTCCTCTACTCCTTTGTCTGAAGTGGTAGTGGAAAAAAAAATATATTAACTGAAATCTCCATAACCATTCTGAAAAAAAAAAAATTAATTAGAGAGTGAACTACTGACAACTCACCTTTGGTGCAAATTTTCAAGCACTTCAGCACCCACCTCATCATGATTTAATCTTTTGCTCTTTCTTGGATGTCGAATAAGGACACATCTCTCTCTACAACTCCTGGAAAGGAGGTTGTAGCAAGGTGGAGATCAGCTTCTTCTCTCAGGTGGCAGCAATGGGATGAGAAGCAATGGGATGAGAAGCAAACTCGTTGCACCAGGGGGGAGGTTCAGGTTGGATATTAGGAAAAACTTCTTCTCAGAAAGAGTGGTGACTCATTGGCACAGGCTGCCCAGGAAGGTGGGCGAGTCACTATCCTCAGAGGTGTGGAGATGTGGCACTGAGCAACGTGATTTGTGGGCAGTATTGGTGGTAAGTGAATGGTTATAGGTCTTTTCCAACCTTAATGATTCTATGATAATCTGGCAGTGGCAAAAAGGTCTCTGAAGTCAAGATACAGCACATTAGCTGCTCCTCTGCTGCTCATTGGACTGTTAACCCTACAAAAGAAAGGAATCACACTGAAGTCACATTATTTGTTTTGGAAAACTCTACTTGTGATATATTTGTGTTTTGTTTGTTTGGTTTTTTTCTGCTGGAGTTTATTAAGTTGTGAATAATTCATGCCAGAACCTTTCTGGGTGCCACAGCAAGCCTGGCTGGTCTGTAATTTTCTCTGTCCACATCTTTTCCCCTTTCCTTCTGTTATTTTCTCTTTTCCAGCCTGCTGAAATCTCCTCTTCCACCACCACTGTGCACTCCAAGATGACTGCTGATGTTTCAAGGACGCTTCAGCCGGTCCCTCAAACACCCTAGGGTGAATGTCATTTGTCCCTCTTGGTTTATCTAATTTTTCTAATTTATGCCTCACACTTAAAACATTTCACTTATGTAAATTCTCCAGTGCTGAGGAAATAACAAGAAAATACCAAATAGCTGTTATTATGTATTGATTTATCAGCCTGCTGACTCAGGAGAAGGAATGGAGCTTTTATGTCCCATTACTTTCAAAGATACTTTCAAGTGCAGAGATGTTAGATTGATTAGGTCTAATGTTAATAGTATGTTTATAACCCTCCTTTGAAAATAACATTTTTGCTAAATCATGAAAGATTGAGTTTGACTTTCCTTTTTATATTGCTATCATTCATAGGACCAAAATCTTCAGTATTTTTCCTTTAAAATCAAACTGGTTTTCTAACCCAGTGGTAAAGGAAGTTCATATTTTTGTTTCTTTCTCAAATGACTCAAACTGTTGCCATGGAAATAATTCTATATGGAGATAGGTCAAGAGAAAATAATCTCTCAGCGAGAATTGCTACTTGAAAAGAACATAAATTACAATAATTTAATCAAAAGCATAAAGTAGTCAATCTAAAAACCTATGTGAGTATAATAATTCAATTCAACTGCCTGATCTTTCTCTCCTGTGCATATCTTCGACTCTATTGTTAAAAATCCATCACTAATTAATCTGCTAATATGGTTTTCCAGGACACAGCCCAGTTGGTCACTGAAACTATTCTGTAAAGGCGATGAGGAGGCATTGCTGTTAGATAAAGCGTAGAGCATTGTTCTCACACTTGCTTGTTGCTTCCAGATAAATGTGATTTCTCCTGGATATAGGATCCTTTATGTTCCCTTTTCTGCCCTGTTGTAATGCTGTGGGAATGCGTGCTGCACTTACTCCCTGTCTCACATGTGCCATCACATCCATCGAGAACATTTTATCTCCAGGAGCCTGATCCCAAGCTCAGTGAAGAAAATAAAAACAAACTAGACTCTTTGGAAAGAAAACATTGCTTTCATGAGGCTAGAAGTGGTTCTAGATACTTGTTGAATGGCAAACAATTTTAGTACAATAAGTTTTTTGTGTTAAAGATCAAGTAAGGGCCTGATTATTTTAGGGAAAAACAAGCCCTTCCAGAAGTTCCATTTTACCATTTGCTCTCCTCGAGCTCCTGTAATCCTGTGTGGTGCATCTGTGCCTGTGAGCTGTGTCAATGAACATTTTCCCCGGGCCTTCTCCTGAGACATCCCATTATCCTTCCCATCACCCAGCTCACCATCTATTTTCTGCACAGTGTTTTTTCCCAGTGTTTTTTGTTATAGCCCAGCTATATTCTTATCCAGTGCCCTTCGCCCAAGGCTACTCAAGGTGTTATGTATGAAATGAGCAGCAATAACAGACTGGCAAACATTCTCCCCGTTTCAAAGACAGCTAAAACAAGATGGATTTGTTGTGTAATTTGTTCCTGCCTATCGAGGCCCCTATGCCAGAAGTGGAAAGCAAAGCACCAAATTCCAACATTATCCTTCAATTCAGTCTCTAATGCCATTTCTTTTCTGTTTCTGGGGTGATTCATGAGTGTGCAAAGCCTGTTTTTGCCTGAAAGCTTTGGAGAAAAGTGAAAGGAGAATAAAAAAGGACAATAAAGGTTGCAAAATATGGAAGGATAAAAACGACAAAAATAAGATCAGTTGTCCTAGGACAGCAGGATTAATAAATAAGATCCGAAGGCTTACAATAGATGTCATTAACAGGGCAGTGATTTTTACTTGCAGGAATGATATGGGGAGAAATATAAACTAAAAATAATGGAATAGCAGAGTTATTAGACCATTGTTTATCTGGCTTTAAAGCAGAGAAAGACAGGCTTTTACCTAAACTGGTGATAAAACTCTTAGAGAGAAACAGGAAAATGGGGAAGTCTGTCAGATAAATCCCAAAATAGCTCATGAAGGCTCTCGGTATTGACAAGGCGCTCAGAGCAGACAACATCTGTCCGAGGGGGCAGGGGGAAGTGGGGGCGGGATGAGAGAGGTCTGGCAGGGCTTTCTCCAAGGTCACACATCCTTGGAGACTCCCTTGAGTGGACGGGTGAATACAGTCCAAGTCAACAGCTGCCAAGGCTGCTCCACAGAGGCGGCGGCAGAGGAAATCTCAGAGCTTACAGGAATCCACTGGGAAGGGCAGGAGAAGGGAGGTTGTTCGGCACAAGAAGGCCAGTCTAGCTGTTCTGAATCCCTCTTCATCAGCCCCTCACCTCGACTAATGGTGTGGTTCTCCCTTCTCCTCATGGGGAACATCAGGATGTGCTCCACCTTCCAGTTGAAGTGCCTAAATTTGATAGCTAAATGGGTATGCTTTTCCTCTGTTTTTCCTTCCTGCACCTAGTGTTGGAAAGCCAGCATGAGTGGTGGCTCACAAACACAAATTCCATCTCAGGAAAGTATCAAATTTAGGAAAAACCCATCCATGTCTTTCAATCCTACTGAAATTAATGGAAGTAGACACATGCTGTAGGAGCTTTACATGCATTCCCAAAATGCAATCAGATTAATTTAGCTGCTGACTTTTTAATCAAACAAAGCATTCCCAAACTAATGAAAAAACGTGATTTATTACTAACAAAAATTTACAGGAGAGTTTCACATATCTTTTGAAATGATAACTTAGTCTCACACGACAAGTCTGAATATTAATGTTTGGGTTTAATAGCAGGTTACCTAAAAGATACCCTACTGTTCCTATTCACTGGTTGGCTTTGGCTTTCAAACAGAATAACAAAAAATAACAGCATAAGAACTGCTGTAAGAAATTCAGGGCAATAATTCTCTTGCACTAAAATTATTAAAATGCCTCAGACCTCCAAATAAATCATTGTTACGGAGAACCAAGTTAATAACCCTGAAGAACATATATCAGAGCTCTTTGAAATGGGTGATGTGGCAGTGATACATCCTCCAAATTATTCATACATTCACTTATCTTCCTGAACTTTGTCATATAAAATTCAGTGCTTCAGGTAAGAAGGCAGTTTTGTCCCTGGAGGCTTTGGGTTTTTCTTCCTTATTGACCTACCGCTGTAAAAATATATCATTGCAAAAGAGTGCTATTGATTTTCAGAAGCTCTTTGGAAAAACTGCATCTTGGCTTCATTAAAAATTGAAGAAGTAGTATAGCAATACATCTGGAAGGGAGATGAGACAGCCTGCATTTAGCCTCCAACAGAGAAAAGAATCAAGGCAAAACCCCAGCAAGAGGTGCAGGAATCCAAGTGGGACCTCGGGTTTCATTCTTACTCAAGTTTAGATCCACAGGCCCCAAAATATCTCTGCGGCTGCTGCCTCTCTCTGGAGGTACCCGAAGTGCATAGGCCACTCAGAATTTTACCTCCGATTTTCTGAAGAATCAAAACTCCTCCACTGGCTGTCTATGGACGTGAACTTAGCTAGGTCCACCATACACCTAAACCTGACCTGTCTGGGAAGGCAGATGTACCCCTGCCTTCCCTCTGCTGTAGCAGGCACTTATCTCCAATGTCACGCTGTACTTCTTTGACACCTAAAAGATAATTCCTGCCTCATTTGGGCATCTCTTGGCTGTTCAGGCTGCTTTAAAACCCTCTGCAAGAGCTCAGCTCTCATACCTACATATGGGGTCCCTAGATGTCCCCCAGAATCCACAGTCAAATGTTGCAGCATGCAGAAGTGATGAGTAGTCCATCACCAAGATGTGCCATTGGATGATCACCCCTGGACATTTCTACTGATCATTGGCACCTTCAGGAGATGGGAAGATCCTGAAAGAGAAGTTCTCATTGATTTTTTAAAATTCTCTATTGTTCAAACTGTTCTGGTGCAGCACCTAGGGTTTATGAGAAATCAGCTGAGCTCTGTGTTGGCAAGTTGGTCCCTGTGTGACCTGGAGGATCTTGATATTTATTATTCTGTTGGATGGATCAGCCTGCACCAATGCTACATAAACCTCAGAGGTAAAGAACAAAGTAAAAATCTCAGACAGGATTTCTGAACGCTTTAAAAATTTTTCCATGGGGCTGTTCCCAGCAGGCAGAAAAATCCTGGCTGAAGAGCAAAGGCTCCTGAAATGAATAGCATTAAAAGATGTCTTTTATTATCTCGCTTCAAAGTACAGATCATGACCATGAAGTTATTCAGGTCTACAAGATCCAGACCTCCTTTTCCCCCCTTCCATCTAGCCAGCACAGGAAAAGGCCCTAAGAACCTCAGCATTTATTACAGCTGTTGCTTGTTGCTGCCTTCTGCAGCAGCAAATAGATAACGTGAGCTGTTTGCTCACACCCTATTCAGGCTTTTATTTTTCAGTTCCTCGCATTCATGCGTGGTCCCCCAGACCAAACCACACATCATCATCACACAAGGCTGAGTTAACCACACAGCCTGTGTGAGCAGGGAAGGCAGGTGGAGGCAGCGAGGCTGCCTGCCAGCTGGCTGGCCCTCTGGGGTGCTCGTCCTCAGGAGGTGATGGGGCCAACCAAGCCAGACAGATGGCACTGCACTGGGCTGCTGGCTCTGCAGCCTCCATGTGGTTAGGGATCCTGTGAAGCAAGATTTTGCCAGGAGAAAAAGTGGCAACAGCATGGAAGAAAAAGAAAGTAATGCTTGCTGGACTAGACCTCACATCCATCTCCACCACCCACTGCTTTTGGTGTTCTTGACAGGTGTGTTCAGGGATTGCTCCAACCAGAGCTGTGGAAGAGCAGAGAGAGCTACAGCAAGCTCTGTGCCCAGAAGACCATGTTTGAATCATCCCCAAGAGTGGCGTCAGAATTTCAAAAGAGGAGAGAAATGTAACTGGGGATGAACACAGAAGCAGATTGTCATGGTGGAGATGAAAACAGACAGTGGTGCTGGTGGTCCCCAGCCCACCTCCCCAGCACAGGGCCATTGGCACAGCCCTTGGGACACTGTCAGCTCTCAGATTCCATAAAATTATCATAGAGTCATAGAATCATAGAATGGCTTGGGTTGGAAGGGACCTTAAAGCTCATCCAGTTCCAACCCCCCTGCCACAGGCTGGTTGCCCCCACCAGTTCAAGCTGCCCATGGCCCCATCCATCCTGGCCTTGAATGCCTCCTGGGATGGGGGCTTCTCTGAGCAACATGATTTCTCCTGTCAGCTTTCGAAACATTCCCCAGATAAGCTCCATGGGCACCATGGCACGTGTACAGGATAATGGCTTCGTGGCTGAGCTTTATGGTGGCTGAACCTTTGTTTTTATGGTGCAAAGCAGGGAAACACAGCTCCTCCAAGGAAAAAAAAAAATTAAAAAAATTAAAAAAAAAGGTAGTACTTCCATTGAGAAGCGAGACAATCTGTGTGTGGCCACCAGGCAGTTCACTGAGACAAAAAGGAAAGCTGGATCAGCACAGCTTTCCCAGACAGATGAGACATAACTCAGAGAGCACAACACTCCCCAGTGAGCTACTCTACAGCAGCTGCAGCCTCCGCTCATTCATTTCCTTCTATCCCCCTCCGCTGCCTCTTTATTACCCATTGCAAGACATGTTCGTGAACATCCCCCAGAATGCCCCATTGATCGGGGCAGCAGCATTGCTTTGCTTCCAGCTACAAGGTGCTTCCAGACAGGGGCTCATCCTAAGTCATAACCATCTCTTTGTCCAAATGAAGCACAGTCTGAGCACCAACAAGCAACGTCTGTCTGCAGACAGGGGCTGGCCTGGCATTGAGATGTCTTTGTGTGATGTTGCCATAGCTACTCTCCAGCTAAATGGGGAAAGGGTTCTTTTTCCCAGAGGGAGGCCAGCAGAGTTTGGAGCCCAGCCTGGATCAAACAGTGGGGACCGAACTGCTCTGTGTTGCACTTGGAGACAGGACTGCTTGAAAGAAATAAGTTGCATACAAATACATATGTCTGTAAGTACATCTGTGTACATACGCTGTATGTATTTATAAAGAAGGATGTGGAATGGTGGTGGTTGAGGCACTGGTTTGCCAGCAAAGGGAGTGAAACCTGAAATGCAGAGGACTTGATGTAAATAATGCAGGAGCTGTTCCAGCCCTTGGCGTGGACCTAGAGCCCCCAGAACCCCCATGGAGAAGCAAGGAGATATTTGTCCAAATGAAAAATATGAAGTAGATTATCCCACAACTGATTTGTTTTGGTTCTGCCTGCATCAGACCAATAGATGGGATGCTGAGTGCAGAGGAGCACACTGAACTGACGTAGGCAGGGTGACATAGGGTAGGCATGTAAGACCTTGATGTTTGCACACATGTACTTTAATGCCACGTTCAGGCACCATTTTCTTCATGAGTGCACGGAGCAAAGGGAATGTTATGCAGAAATCTGCTCCCATTAAATTTGGAGGTTTCCAGAGGGGTAATGAGCCCTGGGTTTAACACACCTGTTAGATGTTGCACTGAGTGACATGGTCTAGAGGGGTCACAGGCATGGGTTGATGGTTGGACTAGATGACCTTAGTGGTCTTTTCAACTATAATGGTTCTATGATCTGGTCCCAGCTCTGGGTTTTGCTTCTGGCTTCCATAGATATCCTAAAGTTCCCTCAAAAAACAGGGAGAACGTCAGATCTCCTGAAGCTGGGCTATACAATAACAGAGACTGTCTGGGGACTGAACACACAGGAATTCAGAAAAGACTGAAGACATAGAAGTAAATGAAAAAAATGTGATAAAAATGTAACGGATTCACTAAGGTCACTTGGGTCAGACTAGCTTGGTAGCTTTTGGTGATAAGGAAAGACAAAAAATAAAAGAGCAAACAAAATACTCCACGGGCTTTTTCAGACATAGGAAATGCTTCAGATCTAATCTGTCTGGGCTTCAGCAACACTTTTGATAGAAGAGCCACATGGGAAATTACTGTTTGTGTTGGAAGAAGCCGAGAGTGGTATTCGAACGGAAGGTCCTTTGGGAAATAGCCATGAGCAAACACAGCAGGTTCTTCTGGAAGCAAAATGGTAGGGGGTGGGGGATATACCTGATGAAGTTCCTCAGAGCCAGTTTTGTTCATTTCCTTACGGAACAGGAGATGTTGGAAGGAGCAGCAAACGTGTGCCATGAGAGGGAATTGAATGAATCTGGCCATTTTAGTCTGGTAAAGCAATGGATGAGAGGCAATTCACTCGCACTGTTAATGCATCAGGGAGATAGATAAATACCAAAGAGAAAACTTATGTAAGCTAAAGGCAAGCATTGGCAGCAGAACAAATGTGCATCGAGTGGCCCCAAATAGCTGTAGGCAGGAAATTAAAAGGAGTTTTCTATTCACTGGAGGAGAGGGCTTCAGCTGCAGCCTCCCAGGAGGAGCACACTGCAGAGGTGGGAGCTGCTCTCGGGGCTGAGGGCTGCACACATGGGAAGATGAGCTGAGGAGCCCTGGCTCTTGCATGAGAGAAGAAATTATGCAGCAAAGCAGCTGCTCTGTCTCAGTGCTTCTTTTGACATTTGCCTTTCAGACAAGTCACTCAGCCCCAATATGCAATAGCCATAACATTGCATGGTTTAGTTTTTATCTGCCACCTAGTCATGGCCTAATGACCCAAAGGGCAAAACCAGCAGCACTGTTCAAATCCTCCAGCAGAAATGTCAGTTGCTCTGAGCTATCTCCTGAGGCAATTCACAAATCCCTCTTGCTTTTTAGGCATCATCTGCTAAGTTTGCCTACAGATCCAGGGTTATTTGGGTTGAACAGCTTGGATCCATTGCTAATGTTTGCAAGTTGAAGTTGGGTGCATGTGCCAATTTCTCCTTCTTTAAAGCTGTTAATTAGTTATACATGGTACCAGGAAAGAGAGAGAAAGTGAACTGATATTACAGGCCTGGTGCTCAGCTGAAGAAGACTGAAGTCTCTGCTGTGTCTCAGGTAGGGACGAATCATTTAAATTCTTTTTTTCCTGCATCCTGGGCTGTCATGCAGAAAAACGTGCTACAAATTATGGGAGGCTCAGGCTGCAGTGATCACAGAATGGCCCGGGCTGGAAGGGACCTCAAGGATCATGAAACTTCAATCCCCCTCCACAGACAGGGCCACCAACCTCCACATTTCATACCAGACCAGGCTTCCCAGGGCCCCATCCAATCTGGCCTTGAACACCTCCAGGGATGGGACATCCACAGCCTCTCTGGGCAGCTGTTCCAGCACCTCACCACTCTCATAGTAAAGAACTTATGAGATTGGAGCCTGACTTCAATATCTACAACAATCTCTCAAGTATGAATGATTTTCAAAGTATGCAGGCTCCTAAAGGCTTTGGTAGCTCTGTTTGTGAGAGTTTGCACTTGTATGTTGGGTACATTTCTTCAGCACTGAGCCTTGTAGGTAAGGAGCTTCAGTGATCTGTGCTCACCAGAGCAGTGAGGAGAGGTGGGGATAGAGTGGTTGTCCACACCTGACAGAGAATCAAATCAATTTAAGGAAACAGGACATAAGCAAGTTCTGCCACTTACTGGAGCACACATCGCTGGTAATTCCTGTAACACCTCCCCAGGCCTTTGTGGGAAAACATGAGCTGTAAATCTCTGGTGAATAAATAAAATTTTTGAAAGACACAAAGAAAAAACTTTGAGGAGTAACACTATAATGCACAAAGAAGTACTGATGACAGCAAAAGCTCCTAATTTGGGTCAAGTAGTGATTGAAAGGTAAAAAGAAGCTCTTCAGGAAGATTACTCTTCAGCGGTTGAGTACTGGGAGCCAGACTCACTGCTGAGCACCATCTGCTTTGTATCATGTTGTGACGTAATGTGAGCATCACTGGGACCATGCAGAGCAGCTGGAGTAGGCAGGGACAGCTGGGCCAACAAGCCTTCATCAGTTCTCCAGAGATTTATGCATCTCTGCTTGTTTGTTTATTTTGATAGAATGGCCGACCCGACCCCTCAGAGGAAGAAGGTTTCTGCTTCCAGGACAGTGAAGGGGGATGCTACTATGGGCTGTCCATGGGTAAGTCTGTGAGACAGGCAGCCTAGCAGAGAAGACGTGTGTTTGCCATTTGTGCCTGTGACTGGAAAAACTGGCATCACCTTTTCTTCCTTGGCCAAGTTTTATACGTCTCAGAGACCGGAAGACCTCTGAGGACAGAATATCTCTTGCTAGCCTCTTCCAGTGCTCAGACCCCACAGGGTTTGTACTGCAAACATTAAAGGAAAATGCTTGCTATGTGAGCAGCAGCACCTGCCTCTAACAAGAAATGTTGCTGGCGCAGTCTGCAGAAAGCCTGTAGACATAACCTTCTGGGAAGAGACATTTAGTCAATACACTCGGTGTGGAAAGGAGAATACAGGTAAAAGCAAGGAATGAGAGCTCTCTTAATTATTGCCATTGATTTTCCAAAATGGCTCCGTGTCTGTAGGAAGGATGAGATGACATCCTATGTTTATTCAGTGTCTGCTTTGGGTGGAAGGAGATGGCCATGACAATTAAAAAGTTTAATTAAAGCAGCAACCTTTCTGTTCCAGAGGTGGGAGCCTGTCATCTGCCAGTTTATTTTCATGACTATGTATGTCGTTACAGCAGGAACTGCTGCGGACTTGCTCAAACAGCTTATGTTTTCAGTGCATCTTTTCTGGCTGCTAGAAATCATTTTAGATCCAATATTGAGGCCATTAGGTAAAACTCAAGAATATGAGTCTAAGTAGCTCTGAATTATGTCTGTGACATTGTACTGTGTTATTGAAATCTGCCAGCAGCAAGGACATGCTGCTGCAGTCTACTGCAAGATTACTATACCTGGATTTCATATGCATGCCACATTTGATACATCATCAGGAGCACCCAGTTCCTGTAATATCTTGCTGCTTGCAGTGGTGTTTCCCTCTGCTGGCTACATCAGAGACAAGAGGTGTTTATCATCTCAAAGCCACGGCTGGTTGACCATCCATCTGCATGTGGCATAGTAAGTTCCTTGGTGAGCAGATGTTACCAAATTTGGAAGGTGCTATGAAGGAGGAATCAGAAGTGACAGCTTATAATCTTGCATATGATTAACTGAAGGATTAATTCTGCATTCAGATGAGCAAGTTCAATTCTGAGAAAAGGCTGTCGGAACAACCACCTCTGGAGGTTAATTCACTCCAATTGATTCACTGCCCTGAAGCTAGTAACTCCTGTCTTAGCTGGTAGAGGAGTGTTGGTCTCCAACTTGGAGCATTACCAGTTTTCTGCAGGGAGGCAAACTCAAGAACACTAACGTCTGTTTGATAGAGATTTATTAGCACTCTGTGACTGTTCTGCTGCCTTCTAGAGTAACTGTGTTATTTGAACTGAAAGACAAAGCTCACCTGTCTTGACCAGATGAAACCCAAGTCAGCACTTGGATGTTGCTCACTGCCTCTGTCCCTCCCAACCTGTTTCTTTCACTGTTAGGATAGCCACATGTTCTTCAAACCAATCAATAGATGAGTGATTGGAAGCCTTGGAGACAAGCGTTAAAGGAGATTAATGATACAAGAAGCAAAACTGATCTGGTCTCAGGAGCAATAGCTAGCTTGGCTCTGTGGAAATGTGTCATAAGCAAAACAGGCAGAAAGGTCACCACAGTTCTTGGTGTTATTGGCTTAAACAGCCTGGGGTTTCATCCTAGATATTCCAACATCTGCTATTTCCTGGAGAAGAAAAAAACAGGTGTTTTTGGAAATGGAGAGATCCCTCTCACCAGTGTTTGTCCAAAGAAGTTTAACATGGTTATAGAGACAAGTAAGACAAACTCTACGCGCTCATGCTGTACACGTGTAGATTTGTGCAGGTACACTGATGTGGCCGTGCACACAAGTACCCATTCACAAAACACAACACATTAAGAGCCACCTTAAGCAAAGCTGCCCTACTCATTGTATTGACAGTGAGGTTAGGCAAATATTTAAGCTTTGGAGGGGATTCAGAAAAAAATCAAGACAATCTAATTGGAGGCTGGGAGGGATGTGTCCTCTGTGGAATGACAAGAGGATCCAAAGCTGAGTTTCTCAAAGCCAGTTTGGAGTGGTAGCGATGTGACACCCAAAAAATAAATGAGAGTTATATGTCTGAATCTTGTGGTCCATTACTGCTTTCCTCTGTGACAGCTGTGGCTGAATCCCTGAGCTTGCCTTACAGACCTGATCCAAGTGCCTGGGCTAGTCAGACAATGACAGAAAGGCTCTCTATTGGAAATTGTGTAACACCAGGGCTGGGGAGCCAACATGCAAGCTGATTCAAACAGGTATAGCTGGAAACAATGAGGAGAAATGTAAAAAAGAAGCTGCAGATTAGATGTCAGAACTGCTTTTTTTCCAAGATCAAGGTCTCTTAGCTTGGATGACATCCTCCAAAGAGAGTTATGGAATCCCCATTAGCTTTCCCATACCAATAACATTCAATAATACATTTTCTGGAAGAAACCCAGATTGGCAGAGAAACAAGAGGTGAATTAATAGTTCCTTTCTGTCTCTGACTTTTATAACTCTTCACATTGAATCCTAATACAAGAGGTTATCTTTATAGCAGGCAATGAAAGATTTTCCCTGCAGATTACCACTTGAAAAGTACATGCTGCACATCTTTAAAGTACAGGACATTTTATACTTCTGTAGAGAGTGGAGCACTCTACAGCCAGCTTCGAGTTAATATTTTAGCAGAATCAATGCTGTAATTAAACTTTATGGATATCCCTCATCAGCAGTTCCATGTGACCAAGTTTATAACATGGCGTTACTTGGATAAATCATTTTGTGTCTATGGATGGCTCATAAAAAGGTGGGATGAGGAGTCAGCTGTAAGGGATGATGGAGTAATTACATGGTGTGTTACATTTTTAAACATAAAAGCCATTTGCTAATAGTGCTATGAACCAAAATGTATTTGACTTAAAGGGACAGTGTTATGTCGTTAAAAAATGGGCAAGACCTTCATGATAGGGTTTTTGGGTTGGCCAGTCTTACATTTCACCTCCAGAATTGTGTTCCCATCTTAGTTATGTCAATGTTTGAAAACAGATCCAATTGCTACAACCGTTCTAAGGCAACTTATTTGTCACAGTTGAAACAAAGACAGGATGCAGACATCAAATTGAAGTACCTAAGTCAGGTGTAGTAACAGATGGCTGTTTTCCCCTCTGCAAGGGGAACGCATGGAGCCCAGTTTTTGCACTGCATAGCTCAATGGGAGCTCCTAGCAGCGGAGAAAACTCGTGCTAAAACCACCCATATCAAAGCAAGGAAAGTGTCAGAAAGAGAGTCAGCCTTCCTTGCAGCCTGGAAAAGGAGAGTTTGAGGACCCACATGGTTGCATTGCCAGTGTTGGGCTTTGGGTCCAAGCAGGACAGATGCCCAAAGAGAGGCAGTGCCTCAGGAGGGTGCAGGCTGGACTTTCACCCTCAGATCTCCCCCTCAGAATTTTGAGTCCTGACCGGAGTTCAGACTCAGTGCACTGGGCGTTGCACTTTCTCTTCCAGTCCAGCTTCCCAGGTATTTCTGCCATGGCCTAGTCTGCAGTGCAGAGCCAGACCTTGGTTCCTATGAGGAACAGTCATCCTGCCACGTTACTGCAGAGCAACAGCTGACTCCTGATTAATGGCAGTATAAACTAATTCTGGTATGCAGATACAGAGAAATTAAAAATGAGCACGTTGAACAATACTGTCACAACTCACTGCCTTCCATTGTGGCAAACCCTGTGCAATAATGCAGCATCCTTCAAGATGCAGAACCCTAATGTTACAAGTGCCAAATATTCCAGCATTCTTCCTTAATGCCTTTCTGTCTTTGGGAAAGAGATTTCCAATGCTCTTGCTTGGAAGCTGCATCCTGGCCCGTGTACTTTATACCAGTGCCCTGGAGCTTTGCTATGGTGCGTGTCAGTCTTTGGAAAGCCAGAGATAAGCTCATTACAAAATGTACCTGCATTTATTTAAGCACAAAATTTGAGCTTTCTCTGACCTTCACCTGGTGCATAGCTACCAGCCTGGCTGAGTGCTGCTGTATTTAAATCTGGAGTGCAAACACAGACAGCAAGGCTGTGCTTCCCTTTTAAAACTCTGTTAGAGTCTTAAAACCCAACCATGGAGTGAAAGAGATTTGTTTAACCCATTCATTGTGCTTCTGTCCTAACTAACCACTGCTAATCTGTTCCAAGGAAAGGTGCCCCTATTTCCTGTTTGCTGGAGGTTGCTCTACCAAGGCTCAAAGCTGTCTGTAGGGAAAATAATCATTTATGAGCTAAAATCCACTTTAAAAGGCATTTTGCCAAAGAAAATTCATCACTACTGCCATGCCAGGGACCCTCTCACTTTGCACATCTCTAAGCATCCAGAAAGGACTTAATTAAAGAGTGGCTCATATTCTGTTGGGGATGTTGCAGATGTTCTTCGCTGGTATTTTTTGTTTCATCAGATAAAGATTTTCCTCACCTCCTCATGAAACTGAACGTCTCCCGACAGCCTTAAAGCACAAGGTTAGTGGCTGTGCTTTCTGTCACACTGATTCTTTGATTCCATTTCCAAATATTTCTTGTTCATTTGGAAACACATTGAGATTACAGCTTGTTTCCAAGGACAACCTGGTCCCCAGTGGCAGTTTTACAGGCTCCTCCAAACAGCAATGTTCAATGTCACACAACACTGAGCATGAGAAAAGAAACAGAATCCCATAAGGAACCTAAAATCCCCAAACTTGAATTGCTGTTGTTGGTTTCAGACAAGCCAGTGTCTCAGTAGATGTGGATCTGGAACTTCCTTACCCAAACCTGTGGGCTCTGGCTGTATATTGGAATGTTTTCCTGAATAATGGCAGAGGGACATTTGTCCAAGAGCTGTTTCTTCCTGACACCTCAGCTCTTGCTCAAGATCCCCCAAAACATGGACACAGTTTGTCAACATGTTCCCAGAGCAGTGATATCGTCAAGATTTCAAAAAGAAATCTCAAACCATTGCCTGAAATTTGGCATTTCCAGAGCAATCATTGCTCAGAATAAAGGAAAGCAGAGACCTGAAACCATTCTTTCATTTGAACAGGATTGACCGACTACCAAACCTACTGCACAGCTACAAATCTTTATTTGGCCCAAACTGATGTATTTCCATTAAAACCTTCCATTTTGAAAGACTGATATGTAACAGGTAAGAAAAAATAGTTGAAAAGTTCTGAACAGCTCCATTTTGGATCATCTCTCTTCCAACTACTAGGCTGCTGTGTTAGAACTGGGTATCACATGCCTTTGGGTATCATTTGTAATACCTTAGTCAACTCTGGTTCAGAACAAAAAGCATTCCTTGGGATTAAATAGAAGAACTTTGTTAACCTTTTGGAGTTTCCACTCCGTGAATTCAAGGATTACTTCAATGATTCGGCCAGCTCAGCTCACTGCCAATAAGAACATCATAAATACAATGCTAAGAACTTTTTTTCTTCAACTTTTGACCTCGAGGTAACAGTCATAGTAAAGCATGAATACAGCTGGACACGGACAGTGGGGGTCTGAGTTATTTTCCTGCTTAATGCCAGCTGATACATGTGTGTTCATAATATCTCTCTTGGGGATGCATTAAGCAGAGTTAACCTGTGTCAACTGATGATAATGTTCAGCACTTCCTCCTGGGAGAGCCCGAGAAATGGGTTGGGTAAACACCCTACAGACTGCAGACAAAATGGCATGTTTGCTGAGGGGCCCCTAAACTGGTGATGTGCAAGCAGTCTGGATCAACGGGTCTCTGAAACGACAGGCCTTTGCTCAAGTCAAATGTGAAACTGCTTATTCTGGACGAGTTAAAGACACCAGAAAACGTGGGGAGCTATTGGGTAAGTGTTTAGGAACAAATGCAAATGCTGCTGAATTCCAGCCGCCTTCTGTTAGCCTGGGGAAGGCTGCAGACATCAGGTAAATGATACAAAGGGTTGATGAGTCAGGGAAGTATGTTTCTTAGGATTTTGAAGAGGTCAAATATGCCATTTTCCCAAGAGGGTCACTCCATTGTACTTTAATGTTTGCCAAGCATTTCCATCAGTTTATTTTTACCTTTCTTTTTTAAACTCTATTCAGAACAGTTGGATGTTTGGGTGTTGGGTTCAGCATGTCTGGAAAATGAAGGTCATGTTAACCCTATACTGTCAGAACCCAGGAGCAAGCCACAGTTGCTTCTCGTGGATGTGCAAGAGAGATGTTTTGATATATCCTTATGGGATAATGACTCCTGGCTTGTGCAATTATTATTAATTCTTAGAGAGGGTCTCAGCTAAGATCAAGGTCCCTGAAGTTCTCTACACTCATATATCACCACTGAAGCTAAGGAAATTGAATAGTTCTTTTACTGTGGTTACAGCATTCACACGGACGTCACTACAGCAGAAATACTGTGATGGGTGTATAAATGATGGGTGTCCAAAAGGTAACACCTCCCTTTGTCCTTGTGGCAGCATTTGTTAAATGAAGATAGATTGGTTGCTCCTTTGGACGTGAGGGATGAGGACAGAATTTTCTCTCATTATAATTGATTGTGTAGCATACCGTGGGAGAAGACACTTCCACAGCAGATCTGTATTCCCACTCTGCAGCACTGCTGTGTGTTACTACATGTAAGAGTGCACAAGGAGAAGCTCTAAGCCTGAGCCACACTGCAGCCTGTGTATCCCATCAGAGCACTACCCACATCTCTGGAACGCAAAGGTCAACCTCACCATTGTATCGCTGCAGATATTTTTGTGCAGCCTGTTTATCTTCAGTCCCCAGGTCATTAATAAACATCCTCTGTCGAATACTTTGGACATCTGGAATATGGCTTGTTTGTCATCTCAGATAGTGATATCCTCTGAGGCTGATAGGATGAAGAGTTGTGGTAAAGACCCCTTCTTTGGAAAAACAAAGTAATGTATTCACTCTTCAGTTGGGATTCCAGTCTGCAGGAGCATTTACCCAGGAGTCTAATTTTCATGCACATACACAGCCCATGGGTATCATCTCCCACCACCATCACTGCACAGTGTGGAACTGACAGGCTGGTAAGGATGACAGAGCACACAGAGGTTGTGGAGTCTCCTCCTATAGAGATATTCAAGACCAGGCTGGATGCCCACCTGTGTGACTACTGTAGGGTACCTGCTTTAGCAGGGGGGTTGCACTCGATGATCTCTTGAGGTCCCTTCCAACCCCTGCAGTTCTGTGATTTTGTGAGGGCAAGCAGAGTAATCTAGGGGGAAAAAAAGAAAAAGAAGAAACAAAAGAAAGATTTGCTCCTATGATAAAAGCCTGCTTACTGATATATTTGCCGGTGAACGATGAGCCTGGTATTTTTCAGTCTTTTCATTTCCTCTAACATTTCCTTTAAAAAAAAACAACACAAAAACTATTAAAAACATTGTTTTATTTTTAAATTAAAAAAAAAAGTTCTTTGTTCAAGAGGGATACGGAAGGGCATTTGGGGCCTGTTCTGCTTTAGGGGTCAGCTGCAGGGCTTTAACAGGGGAATGGATCCCACTCATCTTACGCTTGTACTCGAAAAAGAACAAAATCCTGGAAGCGTCTTTTTCTGTGTAAGTTCCAGAGGGAATTTAGGGTTCCTGGTTCAGACAGAGAAGGTATCAAGATTAAGGAGGAAAGAAGCCCAGCCCTCCTGGCTGCAGCACTATGTGATCAGAAGCAAATGAGCCAAGAGAGCGGCTCCCCCCACAAAGACCAGGCTGCACCACGGTCTGCACGAATGAATGCAACCCAACCCCCTCCTCTCCCACCATGCACCCACGTCTGCACCCTTCCTTTAGGAGCAGCCTCTCCTGGGTCTGCTTTGGGCTTCAGCCTTTCTGCAGATGAGATTTCAGCCCATCACAGCACACGCTGCCACGCAGTGAATGCTCAGCAACAGGAAAGGGACTGCCAGGAGGGACTTTACTTTTCTGTGCATGTATATCCTGATGCATGTTTGAATAGAAAAGTCAGACCCACTGCTTCTCTGTGGCCAGAAAACTTTTCATTGTTTCTGCAATGTTTCATCTGCGATGAGCTCGGCTTGACTGGGATTTATCTCAGCTCCTAATGTGTTTAGAATGAGATAACTCTTGGCATGCTCTTTTCCAATTACCTAGGAAGGATCTATCACTTCATAGATGGCAAATGAAACGCAGGATACCAATAAAGAGTGTACATTTCCATGGCATTCATATAAGAAAAGCCATTTGGCAGATGATGCATTTGTTTTTAATGTTCCAAACCATTGCAGACATCATGGATCAAGGTTTGCTGAGCAAAATCACATTTGCTAGTGACTGCTCGGTTATCTTTGAGATCAACAAGATTGCCCTGGCTTGCTGGGGAGCTGGTCTTTATAGAGATGGATCAGCAAGTCATATGATGTATGGTTTTTCAGTGGCTGTATTCTGCAAAGGCTTTGAGCCCTGGGGAAATGCATGACTCCTGTGCAACCTGCTTGTCTGGGCAAACCTATAACCCCCTTTCAGATCAGTCACTTAAAGTTTTTCCCCATTTGTTGTTCTTTAGGACCATGAGGAGCAGCTCCACACAGCAGCTCAGTACCATGCTGCTGCCTTTCCCTTATTGAGGCTGAGGACTTTCAGTGCCATATGCCCATGGGATAATATCATCACAGAAAACTGGCCTGAAAGAGAACATGGCACAGATCCCTCACCTCAGAGAAGGACTAGGAGCATTGAGGCACCTGACGGGTGCTTCTCCAGTCTGTCTTTAGAAAAGACAACAGCGTGAAGACTGAACAGCTTCCTTTGGGTGTTCAGCTCAGAGCTTCATTATTGGTAAGTTGAGAAAGTTCTCAGTCTCTCTGAAACCCTGTTTGCTGTAGTCTGAGTGCACCATTTTTCACTCTTTTTTTCCAGTCATAAGAACAGCTGATTCCCTTCCTTTCTGCCGACACTTTTACCTTGTTTCATATATTTATCTCACCTCAGGAGTTGCCTGTCCCCACGCTAATGTTCCCTGACTCCTTTGACACCACAAAACTTCCCTGCTAGACCACGAAACATACTTGCTGCTCCTTCCTTAAGCCCCTCCAGTTGCTCTACGCTCTTCTTCAAGTGCAGTGACCGATCTCCAAAGGAGGTTCCAGCCAAGTCCTGACCTAACAATAACTTTCTGTGTCTCTGAAGGAAGACCCATGCCCTCAGATCGAGCATCAGGCTGGGAAGCACAGGCTGCTCCTTAGGTCTCTTAACTGCCACTATGCATCCCGTCCTCGGTACCTCCAGCTCCAAAACAAAAGGGAGGATTATTTACTGGGCTTACTAACATTGACCAATGGCATGAAACCCAGAGTAGGCAAAATTGCACTTTAACAATCTGAATGCTGGCATGTTTAAACACAAAAAACCCTCATCACCATGCTTGTTAAACTTCAGACTTGACTATGCCAGCGTAACAAATTTATTTAGCCATGGCAGAATTAATTGCATTAAAAGCGCTGGCTCCATGCAGTCGGACTGTATAATGATTGCCATCTCATTCAGCTGGGTTAGGCTCTTCATTGGGCTTTTTCCTGTTAAATGTTACTGTCTTATACAGCACACACACACAAAAAACAAACAAACAAACAAAAAAAAAACAAGTCCACATTTTGGTGGAATGCATCAGGTATGGACCAGCAGGGATAATTATCCTTCTAAACAGTGTCTGCCATCTCTGAATGGCTGAAGCCCTGTAACTGCTGACCATGTTCACGTTGCACATGGCTCCCTTGGCCCTGCTGCTTTGGAAGGTGATATACTGGCAGACTACAGCACATCCTCCCCGTTCCTCAGACATGGAGTTTGGGATTCAAATCCATCCTCAACAACCATTTCAAGAGGAGAAACCACGGCACAGCCCAGACACCAGCCCACATCCCTTTGTGGATGTCAGAGACATCTTGGCCTGTGGCTCCAGCAAGTGTCAGCTGAAGTCGCAGTGAGGATGTTGTGGGCACACCTGTAAAGGTAATGTGCATTTCCCATCAGACAACACCTCCAAACAAACAATGTTTTCTCAGTGACTCAGGAAATAAGGCCATTCAGTGAAGTCTCCAAAAATAACCGTGACCTCTCTGTGCCTCTGCTCACTGGTGGTGCTGACTCTTGTGTTTGCAGGGTGTGGTACGAGGCTCTTCCCAGCACCCGGTGTGCTCCAGGACAAAGTACCCATGCTCTGGTTGGCGTCTGTTTCCCACTCCTGTCAAAGCAAGTGAGGTTCTGGTCACGGCATTTGATTGTGCTGCCACTTCACTGCACTTTCTTTCATGATTCAGCCCTAGATCATGGGATTAGTCTTCCAAAGGAGTGGTGGAAAGTGCAGTGATTGAAAGGGGAAGGCTGTCTGTTACAGACGGAAGGGCCAAACCAAAGGTTGCATTAGCTACAGCAGCAACACGGTGTCAAAGGGCACTGGAGTAAATGATCTTCTGCTCTTTCCCTTGCTTTGGGTTGGTGTGTTCCCCTCCTTAAGTTGCTTCACTATGCATTGCTTAGCAACTTTGGGAATCATATGCTCAGGGGTTGCGTGGCTACATGTTTGTTGGCATGTGACTATCGTCTACATGCTAAAAATCTATAAAACAAGGAGATTCTTGGGGAGCAGCAAGCAGTCTGCTGGCACATCGGTGACCACTTGTTCCTCAAACATCATAAGCTGGTCTGTGGTGTTTCTGAGAGAGAAATGGACGTTTCTCATTTCTTTGGGTGCATGTTCTTTTTCACAGAAAGCCCTGGAATAACATCCCTTTTATATTCTAGCTTATGTGTTTAATTTGGCCTACAGGAAAACACAGAATTTCTGGCCTTTGGATGTTTATACTGTTATCCAGAATTCAGACTGGAAAATGAAAATCTTGTGATTTTGTGTCCAAGAAAATATCTAAAAGCATTCCTATGATTGTGAATCATTTCATTTAAACATTGAGTGACGGATTGATCTCATTTGTCACTAAATACTTACAATGTAGTTATCAACATCTGAGCCAATTTCCCTGCTCTCTTTGTGCAATGCAAAGAGATAAATAGGTGTATTTAAGTTACAAATCATCAGGTGTATTTCAGACCCATATTTTTGGACAGCCTATTTCTCTCCACTGATTGCAGGAAGAGTTGAGACGGCTGGGACTGTCTTCAGCCACACACCCCTGGTAATCTAGCAACCTCATCGATTCACTGGTATATTGCTCCTAGCTTCTACTTGCTACCCCTGAAGGGACTTCAGCAGACCTTGTATCAGCTCTATGTTGGTGTCCCAAACTGGCCACAACTCCTTAGATGTAACCAGGCTGCTATTGATATGCAGTCAAAGCCCCGCTTTGGGCTGCGGTTGCTCAGAATACGCGTTGGCTGTTTGATCTCCCTTTTGTGCCTGGCCAAAACACTCAGACAATCCCGGTGCTGAAATGTCTGTTGCACTTAGTGGCATTACTGTCATCTTCAAATAATGACCAGTTTTGATCAGTCAGGCTCAGCATTAAACTTCATTCTACCTTGGTGACACACTGCTTTATGGGAGTTATAGTTTATGAGATTGTACTTAAATTTGTCTGGCTTCAGTTTCCAGCCACTGCTTCTTATCATGTCCTTCTCCATTGCATGTAAAAAGCTCTTTTATGTTTTAACCTTTTTATTGACTGTATCTAACCTGACACTCAATCGTCTTTTCCTATATAAATCAGACTAATCACTTTAACTCTCTAACCATATTTTTCCAGGTCTCCAATGACTTTATTTGCTTCTTCTGAATATTGGTTCAACTTTGTCGGCTCTCAAGAAATGCTCACGCTAAGATGCAGGTCTCCTTTTATTAGATATCATCTCAAAGGCAGAAATCTGACTGCATCATCCATGGCACCTTTCTGTCAGTGGGGAGAAACAAGCCTCACTGGAGGTCAACATGAATGGCTCCAACCTTTATTTTTGTATGAAATGAGAAGGGTGTCTCTAGGATGACAATTTTGCTTTCTGCCTATTTTAATTACAGTCTCTCTGCTTGATATCATGGAGGAAATTACCAATTGCTCCATGTAGAGAGGATAGATGACTTGACATTGCATCACTCTACCACTGGTCACAGGATAACACAAACTCATTTCCCAGAGGTCTCCAAATGGCTGTCAGAGAGTAATGACTTTCAGTTGCTTCTAACCCACAACAACTCCAAATTGGTGCCCTGGAGGTGAAAAGACTGAGCCTTATCACAAATCCCTTCAGCTTTCAGATGTGCCATCATTTGTTCTCCAACACCTTAAGGTTTAATTAATAAGGATTATTATTTTTCACAGCACCTCTCATTAGTGCAAAAATTGATTTGGAGACCAATTTCCAAGAACTCCTTCTGTTTAGGATTTTTTCCCATGATATGCACTAGCACTCTCCCTGCTAGTATTTTTCCTTGTTTTTAAAGCTTCAAGAATAAAATCTAACCATTCATTAGGAAAGTAACCTTCCTTAATTGAAAACTGATATTTCTAAATGGAAAATAAGGCATATAGATGAAAGCATTTGGTAATGTATCTTCAAAGAGCTAGACTTCAAAGCTAAAAAGAAACAGCTGTAATGCAATGGCTGGATTTGTAGATTCCCCTCAGATTCTCGTATCCTATTTTGGTTACTTTTTATGTTGTAGTTGAGCTGAAACATTCATTCCTTCTTTCTGAGTTTTATCTCCATTTCTGTGCATCCTCAGTTTCTGTAGTCAGGGTTGCATCTCATTTATTTTGCTCCATGGAGAAGTCTTACTGAAACTACTGAGATTATGCAAAAAGAAATAAAAAAAGGGGGAAGCATCAGGTGCACCATCTGTGTGAAGCTATCTGATATATTACTACAGTAGCAGGCAGACTCTGGTCACAGTCATGCTATTTTTGCATCAGTAAATCTGTAATCAGAATGTGCCTGTGATAGGTTTAGTATACACAATCCTTACAGCAGTAACTCTTGACGGCACTTACATCTTGCAGACACAAGAGAGGGTCACTAAATGATGAAAAATCAGACATTTTGCCTCAAAATATCCAATTAGTTTACATGTAAGAAGATTTTACTTCATGAAAAGTGAATGCAAAATGGTGTGCTTCCACTGTGCTAAATGTAGATGAGAAAAAGGACTGGATTTTTCCATTATATTGACAGCTAACGAGGCTGAGAGTTTATGAAAGTGTGCTGCTGCTTTGGTGGGAGCAGCTGGCAAATAGCTTTGATATGAATGGGAAGAGCCATGTGTGAGCATCAAAGGAGTAGCAAAAGTTCACCCAGGAAGCACTCTGTGTAAAAACATTGCTTGATCTTGCAATCCTATCCCCAGTGATTTTAATAATCACCAAGTAACAAATGAAAAGCTTAATCCTTCCATCAACACAAATCCACTAAAGGGAAGCCAATTTAGAGAAATCTCTGCAAAGGCAAAGGAGCCAACTTCTTTCTGCACAGAGAGCTGCCAAAAATACCATCAAGAAGGCTATGAAGAAAAGTCCAAGACAAATGTCAGCAACCACAGCCCATGTAGAAGAAATCCCAACAGCACTCAAGCAGCAACCATTTGCAGGCAGTGAAGACAGCAGAAGACCTGAGCACCTCCAAGAATTCAGTGTGATTCATTACTCTTAACTTTGCAAGACAACAATATGTCTGTTTCTCGGCCCAACACCCCGGTTTCCTCATGTACCTTGGCTGTCTGCAGTGTCTGACCATGCCAACTGCTAGATTGGTCCCCAACATTGTTTTGGCCATGGGCTACCAATTCCTATCCCAAAGAACTGTTGGATTCAGTAAGGGTGGTAGCAAGCAGGGATATCCTCACTACTTGAGAGGGAAAGAGCATTTCCTGCCATTCCTTGCCCTTCATCTTGAGTGCCAGGTAACAATCTCCTCCCTAGCACTTTAGTATTCAAATGCAGACATAGCCTGGACATCTAAATCAGTGCTAGTCACTCAGGTTCCATTTTTAGCCAATGGAAATAATTTTCACTTTCAAGGTGCAGTCAGAGCCATTATAGACTTTAAGATAAGGAAAAATGAATCCTGAGGCGGCTGTATTTCTTTGTTGACTATAAAAACAGTCTAGACACTTAGCTCATAGGCAGAAATTTACAACGTGAACATCTGGAGTTGGTCGGACAAATCCCACCTCTCCCGTCAAACGGTTATGAATTTCTGTTGTAAAGGCACCATTAGTGAGGATTGAGTCTGTAGCACATCACAGACAAAGAGATTTCCCTTTATTTGTTTACCAAATGTTGCAAGTAGAAATTTACCTCTCTAATCTAGTGAACAACAACAACAAAAAAAGAGGCCTACAGCAGGAGTTGTTAAGAAAGTGCTTATTTAAATACACAGCTTAATTTAGAGAATATGCAAAATTTAGTCAAATAAATTGAAATGTTTTAACATAATCTGCTATGGGAAATGGTTGCAAAAGTTGTTCCCTCAGAAACAGACCAAGTTCTCAAAACCAGCATTTGGTAGGGTAATTGCTAGCTGACAGCCTGGCTGACCCAATGCATGTTTTCCATCCGACATGAAGCTGGAGTGATACAAATAAAAACTGTCTGATCCAGTATGACACCTGCCTATAAAAAATTAACTTACTTATAATAATAATGAGAGCATGACTGAGTCAGCACACTGAATTTATAGCAGATCAGCATTCTGCATGTCTGGCTGCAGTTCTAGTAAGACAGGGACCTGCTGCTGTGCAGTGCTCTCTGGGCTGCTCCCACTGTACTGGAAAGCTCAATGATTTAGTAAGGGGAAAATTAGACCAAAAACATATTTGAAAATTCCATCCATGATCCCATTTTAAATGTACAAAATGGCACAAAGCTTAGCCTCAAGCACAAATAAAAAGCTTGAGTGTTGTTGATACCTGGATTTAAGCAGGTGTAGCTAAGTTAATGCTGCCCTAGGTTGGCTTGTCCTCACACCTTTATTCACTGCAGACAGCACTGAGCATTCCTGTGGCTGAAGTCTCCCTTGCATACTGAGTACAGACATGGCTCACAAGCATTCTATAACTTGAATGAATAACTTCTTCCCCCTTATGAATAATTTGCAGGAGAATTTCTTTTATGGAGTGAGGAGGTGACAGTAAAATACTTCTGCAGCTCGTGAACCACTGCAGGGATGGATTTGATTGCAGTGATCTGTGTTCATGAGCACTGGAGCTGGGAGTGAAGACTCCCTTCACTTCCACAGCTGGGGGAGAACATGGTGCCAATGGCTGTGAGCTCCATGCTCCTCCAATACACCCAGGTGTTAGCTGATATTTATGATAGGCCATCCACACCTGCTCTGTGGATTTATTCCCACTTAACATAAACATCCATGGGAGAGCCAGTAGCCCTGAAGGCCATGCAGTTGGAGCACTGTTTATTTTTTGGAGTGTAAGGAATTAATGGCAGATGAGCCCTACCTCTGGGTTCCTGGATGACCTCACTGAGGTCCCCGTTAGATGGTGTTTGGTTCACTGCTAGCATAAACAGCTTCTGAGTGTCTTGTTTTCTTTCCAAATGCAGGAAATCTCCCACCTCAGGATTCTCCCAGCAGGATGGATGATTCACCCCAAGACCCGCTGCCCCTTCCTCCAGCTCCAGCTGGGGACTCGAAATAGAAAACTGCCTCAGACAGACTGCACAGCGAGGAAACCCTTTTCTGACCCAGCACACACTCCCCACACAGTATCTGTTTCATTCTCAGAGCACAGATTTCCGGAACTCCATCCCCTCTTTGTGGCCTCCAGACACCAAACGTCAGCAGTACTTCCTTGCATGTTTGGCATGCTTGAAATTGTTGGGACTTATCTGGGAAACAGAGGGGATTTGGGGAAACAAGAGTAAGATACAGTTTTCTTTCCTAGAGAAGGAATTTGCTTCCGGACACCACTTTGTTATGCACCATCCATGTTTATTCTTTGTTTCGCCACAGCTTGTTTGGCTGCTCAGGCTGCACAGTCCTTCCAGCAGATGTTTCCTGCCCAGATCCTTCACTGAAAGTGCCCACTTCAGGCCGTCTGACATGTCAGGGGTTAAGGATAATGCTTCAGAAATGAGAGAATCAGATTCGCGTTGCCACCCAGGTGGTCACCGTGTCCTGGGAGCAGCAGGTACGCAGGACACAGCCAGGCAGGAGGCCTGAGATTCTTCTGTATTATGAATATCTTCAATGAATGCAGATTTCTGACACACGGCATGCAGATGAAGAACAGTCTCAGCGTGAAGGTGAGGGAAACAGCTTAGTTTAGCTCTGACTCTGCAGCCTCTGCAGCCTGAATTGTTGTTGTAACGGCAGTGACGAAAGCCCAGTTATGGCTCTGGCAGTGACTTGATGGAGAAGACCAAAGGACAAATAAGTCTGCAAGAAGCAGGCACTGATCCAGACCAGTAAATGGTCTACAATTCTATTATTTCCACAAGGCAGGTTTTTTCCGATGCTAAGTGCTAACTGGGCAGTGGTGGCTGAGGAGGAATAGGTGTAGGTCTAGCAAAGGCTCTGGCCCTGGGGAGAAATTCCTTGAAGCGTGCTGGACCTGCAGAACCATATTTCAAGACAACTGCACATGGAAAGACTGCTTGAAGGATGACCACTGTTCCTCCTTTCCAGGCAGGTTTGTAAAGAGAAGTCTAATTTCCTAAGTGAATCGAGCAGAGTCCTTCACTCATCACAGACATGGCAATGCTGTTGCTACCACACAGGTGGCAAACAGGTGGCCCATTTTTCTGGCTGTTTGCTCCAATCCATGACCTGCTTTTCCTCCTGCTTCCTCTTTCCTTCCCGTATCTCCCTTTTTCACTTTCCTCCCCCGCCTTTGATGAAAGAATTGTTGGGCAGGCTGATCTCATATGTTTTGTTCTGCCTGAGTGTCATCCTCCTTTTTTGAGTCCCTCACAGACATAGAATCATAGAATCATAGAATTTTTTGAGTTGGAAGGTACCCTTAACAGCCATCTAGTGCAACTCCCCAGCAATAAACAGGGACACCTACAACTAGAACAATGGGGCTCAGAGCCCCATCCAGCCTGACTTTGAGTGTCTTTAGGAATCGGGCATCCACCACCTCTCTGGGCAACCTGTGCCAGTGCCTCACCACTTCTACTGTAAGAAACTTCTTATTTCCAGACTCATCTCTAACTCATCAGCAAGGACCCACCTACACAGTCACTGACAGCACAGCGGGTCGTACACTCAGGTAGTGCCAAGGAAGCATGAGTATTAGCTTGGATCATCAGAATTAGGAAACAATCCATTGGGCAAGAGAGTACTGAGACAATATTTTCCACACGAGTTATGTTTCCACCATCAGTTTCAGTGCTAAGAGGCAGGAATTGCTTTCAAACAGATTGCAGTTCACAGGTCAACAAAAATGATCTGTTTGTAGTTTCTGCTGTCAAAACAGTATATGTACACAGATCTCAGACAGCCTTGTAATCTGGGCTTGTCTCCTTTCATTAACCATTAGATAGCATGCTGTCCCCAGTGAGATGGGGTGATGTGGAGAAAATCTGGGGAAGCCAAGTGCAATTTTGGGAGGTAGGGGAAGGGAGTCCTTCTGTGACTAAGCTGATGACACCATGATATTAAAATAGAACTGAATAGAACTGAATTACATGGTAAGGTAGCCATGGAAGGACAACAGCAAGATGAATTTCAAAGGTGATCTGTCTGTGTGAACCCTGACCTGGCTGGCACCAGACACGTACACAACACTACACTCCAACATGAATGTTTATTGTCTGTTCCCTACGTGTCAAAGTCCCATTCCTGCACAACCACTGATGTCATCCAGTACAGCAGCATAACATGGGGTGATGTTAATGCACTGGGATCCATTACAGATACAAGAAGGAAGGGGACAACATGCTGTTCACGTGTCATAGATAATGTCTGAAGAAGTAAGGATGCCAACTTGTCCACCATATTGTGCACTGAGATGTCTGCAGGCCCAGAGAAGACACTCCAGCACACAGGCTTGTTGGTGGCAGTGTTCACCAGCAGCAGCCTTTCAAGCACCATCAGTGCTAATGCTACCAATATGGTTAGAGGTAGGCATCAGTAGTTGACGAGAGTTCGGTACTGTACAAAATAGAGGGAACAAATCATAGAATTGAAGAATCATTAAGATTGAAAAGAGCACTAAGATCATCTAGTCCAACCATCACCGCATGCCTGTGACTGCTAAGTCATCAGAAAAAATGTGTTCGTACACTTATGGCGTTAACATTACATGTGGAAAGCATGAACTGTGTTCTTCTGTCACAGCATCATGCACCCAGCAACACAGCTCTGGGACAGCAGCAAGTTCTGGCAGTGCCACGACCTTCTCAGCAGCTCTGCTCCATAGCAAATAACTAAATATGTGCTCTTAGCTGGAATCCACTTGTGGTAGATTCATTGGGTCCCTTTTACTAAATTTCAAATAAAAAATTGTATCTATTTGCAAAATATGCTTCTGTTTTAGCATACCTCAAGTGTCATTTCTTCTGATGAGACTGGAGCATTCTCGGAGAAGTGACTGTACAATGAGGGTGCTATGGGTGGTCTGCCACAGGAATGTCCCTTAATGTCCTGCTGGGTGATTTCCCAGCCCAGAAATAACTTAAACAATAACATTATCGTCTCCTATGTTCTACTCACCTCGTCTATGCAGATTGTAGGCTGTGTAATGCTGTGTATCATCTCCTCATGGCAAACACAAGAGGAGTGATGCATTAACTCTCCTAACAAAGCCTGTCACGTAAGAAAATATGAATAATCTTGTGATTTGAGAAACTTGAGATAAGTAGCTCAGGCAGGGGGGAACAGCAATCCAGCCTACAACTGCTCTCTCCTCCCTGGGATGCTCCTAATACCCTCCACTCCTCCAGGTGCCAGTGCTGATTGCTTGATCTGTGCCATTAATTTCCCATTCATTAGGACTTTTCTATCCCGACTGTAATTTCAAATTGGAAACAAGATTTGCTACAGCTATGAAACAGAAAAAAAAATATGAAGATGACATCTCTGCTGGAATAAATGCACTCTGCTGAATTGAAGCAGAATATACCTCCATATACCAACCACATTGCTAACTCCTAATGTCAATATTTATAAATTTCTGTACCAGGAATGTTAACAGCAGGTTTCAATGTGGTGAAAAACAAATATTAATGTGTTTGCTTAAAAGTCAGATCAGGCTGTGTCCAGATAAATATTTCTCCTTGTAAGTAGAGGAGAGGTTGATTCTCAAAGGCAGCCAAACCAAATTAAAAATTAAAAAAAAAAAAAATCAATTATACATTTAGTTTTTTAATTAAGGAGGTACCAAACCCAGTGGGAACAGATGCCTTGGGGAGCTGTCAATCATTGTCTTGGCCAAGAGGGACAGTTTCACAGCGGGGAGAGTGGTTCATAAGGACACCACCCAACAGTGCTCTTTCTGAGCAAGGAGAAAATGCTCCCAGGGGAAGAAAAAAGAGATCAAACCTCTTCCTGAGAAGAGGCAAAGGTGCTTAACAAAGTGCAGCTGAGCACCAGCACTTCATGCTTTATTGTCGGGTTTGCCCTTCTGCTCTGCTGCTTTGAGGCAATTACTACCAGCACTGGCCCACCTTCTTCCTTCCCAGAGGTTCCTGCATGGAGATGAATGAGAACCATGACAAGAGGGCCTGTAATGCCAGAGGAACTCTTCATAGTGTCCCTTGGTCCTCCCCATCTCCATCCCTTATCACAGCAGCTGGTGCTGGATGGGCCAGCAGGACATATCCAGTACATACCCACACTTCGAACCCACCCCCTCAGGTTTCATCCCACCTGAGAGGGATGAAGGGATGAATTAGAACCTGAATAGGCACTTCCGTGCAGTGCAACTAGTGCAGGTAGGCTACTGGGTATCTCAGCAGCCCTCAGCCAACTACACCATGTAGCAAAAATGTCCTACCTGCAAAATTAAACAATTCTCTTTCTTATATTCTGCTTATTTTCCTTTCCACTTTAGAGGAGAACTGCCAAAACTGGAGGTGGATTTGCAGGCTGGGTTTAGTTACGCTGAGGGACTAAAGGCAGCTTTGCTCCTCTCCCTGTGCCTGCTGCTCCCAGGGGAAGGCTGCATGGCCCTGACGGTCCCACTGGCTTCTTTCTGTATTCCCAAGATGAAAACCAAGGAAAAATGCAAGAGCTGCTTTTGTAATTCTCAAGGACAGCAAGTGAAGAATGTTTCGTCTTCTCTTCCTCTCCAAGCAATGCTTGTGGTTTCTTGTTTTGGCTTGTAAATACACTAAGGTGGATTAGGTTTGGCTTCACACAGCACCCAGCACACTGGGGACTTAGTCCAAGGCAGAAGCAATTAGGGCACAACCCAAATAAGCAGCATCTTTAATCACATACTCCTAGGGAGCTGCACTTAAGCCAGGGCTGGGCCGAAATGAGCAAAGGGTTATTTCTTTCACTGTCACATAAGGAAATATGCTAGCTTCTCCCGTGGAAGCTATTTCAGTACGTGCTCACTCATTCCCCATCTCCCAGATCACATATTATTTTACAAGTTCACATTAAAAAGGTTAATGGGGGAAGCAGGCACTGGCAGTCATTTTCACTTTCCCAGACTGAGTCACTGCACTGGCATAATTCAGCTCACGCAAAGCTCTATATAACACTAATACCTACACCCCAAATATTTCCTTTTTTACCTCATTCAGCAAGTCTTTTTTTTTTTTCCTTGACCCACCTCTGGATGAACTTTGTCTTGAATAAACAGCAACATCTGGAATTCAGCACAACACACCATAAAGGGAATAACACGTCCACAGCAGTTTTGCCGAAAAGGACAAACCCATTTATTACTCAAGCGAAAAGTTACGGTTGCTAAATGTCAGATGGAATTAGGAAAAGAAAAAATTGAATCCTCTCTGTGTGTCCTTTGCATCCTTGTGTGTGTGCACAGAGCGGTCCCTCTCTTATCACTTACCATTTTCTTACAGCCAGACCCACAGAGAGGGCAAGAACCCCTCAGGCCTACCAGCATAGCACCACAGAATCATTCAGGTTGGAAAAGACCTCTAAGATCATCTAGCCCAAATATCCACCTATCACCAATATTGCCCACAAAACCATGTCCCCCAGTGCCACATCCCCACATCGCTGGAACACCCCCAGGGGTGGTGACTCCCCCTCCTCCTTGTGCAGCCTGTGCCACTGCGTCACTGCTCTTTCACAGAAGTGCTTCCCAATATCCAACCTGAACCTCTGCTGGCACAACTTGAGGCCATTCCCAAATCACTGCAGTGCAAATCACCCTCAACGATGTCAATGTTAAAGACTTAACCTGAATCTTTTAAGATATTCCTTTGAATTCTGAGATTTCAGTTGTGAAGTTTGAAAGAATTTATAAAATATATGAGAGAGAGAGAGACAAAGAAATGTGCACCTACCTGCAACTTCAGATGCACCGAGAGCATCTCTGCAGTATAGAATACTCTGAACTGGAAGTGACCCAAAAGAATCATTGGGTCCATATGTAGATGGAACAGATTTTCAGAGGATAAGCTGCCAGGTCAGTGTTCCTGTCTGTTATTTGCTTTTCTTCATCTTTAACAACGCAAGTTGCAGATGACGCCCCTATAGAAAGCAGCACAAGTGCCTCTGGGTCCTACAGAAGGCAGGATGCACCTCTGTCCCAGGGTTGCTTTCTAAAACAGAAATGTAATTGCTGTTTGAGCCTCCACTCCAGCAGTCAAAGGGTGACAGAAAAGCCTCTCTGTTCCCTCTGACAGATGTAAACACATGAAAGAGGAACACACAAGCACTGGGAGAACTGTATGCATCCCTATTCCCCCAGCAGCACAACCCAACTTCTGCAGAATTTCTGGGGGGAACTGGCAAGAAAACTGCTTCAAGTGGCCCCTCAGACCATCCCATGTGATAACTGAGCTTGGTGCTGCTGGCAGAAGTGACAAGCTCACATAGTCCTGGGTTGTATCAGAAGAAAGCACTGCCTTAGACCAGAGGCAACTAAAATGATGCTGAATAGCATGTAGCCCTCACTGGGAGCAGGAACTGCTTAACGGCGTGTGTAACACATTGGTTAACCACAACAATCCTATCTCCATGGAGCACGTAATATTGTGTTTGTTACCACAGCTACCCAAGGGTGTGTCCATAGCAGATAACATTTCCTGCTACCAACAGCTCTGAGGGCTCAGCAGAGGGAGCAAGGGATGGTCATCGTGCCGGCAGCATCCCCACCTGCCACCTGCCCTGGGAACAAGTGCCTGGGAAAATCATCAGCTCATTTTCCTTTATTAGCAGCATGCTTTTGATAATGAATTTCCATGTGTGTCCTCCTGTGACCAGGTGCTGTCATGCCAGGCTTGGTCCCCTGCCACCGCATCCCTATCACCAATGGCACCAGGCTGCAGGGAGGCTCTGGATGCTGCTGTTTTCACAGCTTTTCAGGGCTATTCCTGCTACAGTCTGGGGATGCTCTGTGTTTCTTGGCAGGTTTTCAGGCGTGGAAGGATGTGCATACAGTACCAGGGAAATGCATGCTTTTGTAAAAGCCCCACATATGGAGATGAGGTTTTACAACAACAGAAATGGAAATAAGGCGGCCGGCTGTTGCCTGCTCCCCTTCTCTAGTTTCAGAATTCCTTGCTGAGAAAAAAAAAAAAAAAAAAAAAAAAAGATATATTTTAGATTTTACTTCAAACCAAAATAGATCCAGGATATAAAAGGGAGTGTGGATTACAGCTGGTGTCCTTCAGAACCACATCTATGGGATTCCAGGAGTGACGAGGCAGACCTTCAATTCCCAACTGTGAACCTATGGGGCATATAAACACGTGGTGCCATTGGGACAGAGGTGCTGGGAGTTATAAATCCTTGGTGGCTGACCTCATGTATGGTGTGTGCCTGTACTCACACAACACATCCGTCCAAGGGCTACCATAAATTTTATGAGTCTAACGATCTCTTGACCCTTTTTTTCTTACCCACTGGAATGCAGCGTTTACCCGTGTGCACATAGCACTGCTATTTATAACTATGAACCCATCAGGATGAGATTTTTTTTTTTCCCCCAGAAATCTTGGAATAGTTTGACCAAATGATAAACAAATCATACCTCCTTTCTTTTATTTCATGTATTTAACTACCGAGGCTGAGAATGTGGAAACAGCCCTAAAAATGTCATCTCAGATGACCCAGAGTTCCCATCAATGATTTATCAGTGGCTAGAAGGACAGCGATTCAGTGCCCACTGCACGACCTCCGGGAAGGCAGAAAGGGCTATGCCTGGCAGAAATGAATGCATGCACTTGGCCACTCAAATAACACAGCAGACCTGGCAGTGTCCAAAACTGAGCAGAAAGGCACAGCCAAAAGGGCACTGATGTGCCCACAGTGAGGTCAGGCAAAGGCATGCAGCTATAATTATCCCGTCCCTCCACACTCCCACGTTTTCAGTTCATTCACCTGTTACATTTGTCACTAAACAAGAGAAGAGGCTCTTTATATAAGGGACGTCTGCTTTGCTGCTGAAACCCAGCCCACCTCAGGCAGAGCATGCTTTGGTAGCACTGTGGGATAAACGGTAGCTTTACATTGAGTTCCTGCCTCCCTTCCTCTTACTCATGCAAACATGCAAACGTGCACATAAATACACAGTCTCTTCAGGGCTGTTAACAACACCCTGAGCTCTGAGCTAACCTCAGTAAATGTTACAATGAGTCATAAATATTGTTGTCTCAGTAGAATTGCTGCTGGTTACACCAGAAACAGGCACTGGAGAGACGCCACCAGATCTGGGTATGCACAGAGCCCCTGCCCTCAATCACCACGGATTTCCCTTCAAGAGGGGAAAGTATTTGGCACATCAGGTTTATTTTTGCAGCTGTGGTTGTGTGTTCTATGATTTGCTTGGGCACAGATGAGGAATGGATCAGGTCTGCGTCCTGGAGGTGGAGGGATGCAGACAGCTGGAAAGTGCTGATGGTTTGTGGGAAAGACATCGTGGTAAGGGAAAGGTATTAGAAATTCAAACTGGGATAGACAAATTACAGTAGACAGAAGAGTCATAGCCATGAGGTGTTGGATGGTGAGATGGCAAAGGCCTCTCATAGCCTGGGGGAAATTGCATATGTTCCTCACCACTGGTAAATGAATGGGCTCAAGTCATACAAGGATGTATAGCTAAAATGCCAGTAGTGTTTGCACGAGCCATGAAGTCCCATGGAGGGTTTCACCCACTGGTGGATCCCATCTTCCCAGCTTCACAACATGTACTACTGTAGCTCTAACATCCAGAGAATGAGATGTAGATCCCAGGTTCTCTCAGCACCCCTCCAGCTCCTCTCTCAAAGAAGCAGTCAGGTGGAAACGTCCCCACTTAATGCAAAGGAATCAGGCAGCTACATCCCCCTAGTCTTGGATTGTTGGCCCGGTCTATGCCACTGAAGAGAAGTTTCCCATCACATCAAAAGAAGCTTCACCATTCTTGATCATAGAATCAGAGACTGGCTTAGGTTGGAGGGGACATTCAAGATCATGTAGTTCCTAACCTGCTGCCATGGGCTGGTTGCCACCCACCAGCTCATGCTGCCCAGTGCCCACTCAACCTGGCCTTGAATTCTTCTAGAGATGGAACATTCACAGCTTCTCTGGGCAGCCTGTTCCAGCATCTCACCACCCTCAGAGTAAAGAGTTTTTTCTTAACATCTAACCTAAATTTCCTCTCTTTAGTGTAAAGCCATTCCCCCTTGTCCTATCAAATGAGGCGAGGTAGGACCTGGTAGAATCTGCTCCAGTTGAAACAGCTATGAAGGGACTGCAGCAGTTAGTAGTTTAAGGTAGCTATGTGATATATATATATCATCTGACTGGGAAGGGAAGGTCAACCAGAAATGAGATCATTTCCTTACTGTATTAGAGCATAAGCTAAGATTTTTCTTCTTCCTTATTCCTGTGTGTGACATTTTCTGTACCATAGAAAGCTGTAAGAATATCTTTAAGAATAGAATTCTCGTAGAGCCCCTTTTGCCTTGTGCGTTTTCCAATCTAGAGAGAACAAATTAATTTTAAAAGTCCAAGAAGATCCTCCTTTATCAGTTAAAACATCCTCAGTGTTGTGAGATAAGGATTTATTTCAGCAGTTTCAAATATCTCTTACTGCTACTCCCCAGTGTGGGAGTTGCTGAACTCAAAGATTTGGTCATAAATTGTGCAAATGCTCCAAGCACTTTTAATTAATGTGAAATTTGCATTTTAATGAAGGGGTTGATGGAGCCCTCCAGCAACAGAAGCAATTACATACTGACCTGACGAAATAGCAGTAGTAGGATTGTTGCAGCAAATGTGTTCTGCGTGGTTTGCGATGGATTCAGTGTTCTCCTGGGCGTTTCAGCTCCGCCCTCAGTTAATGAGCAGAGGTGCAATGCCTTGGAGCAAATACTGGGAGAAACTGAAGCTCCTGGGTGTCCTGCTGACGTGGGCACCAGGTGTCAGCATCTTTACCCACTTTTTGGATAGATTCGCTCTCTGAGAGCGGAAGGAGGAAGCAGCTGAGACTTCTTTTCTTCCTAGTCACTAGCACTAGGTCCTGGTTGCACTCTGGGTTCATCCTCTGGTGTCCTTTCCCTGGCACTGGAAGTAAAAGATATTGTGCACAGTTACGTGCTTTTCCAAATTTGCTGCCCTAGACAGGGACAAATGGTAACTTAGCTCAGTTTCTTAAATCAGCAAGGAACATAGAAAATTGTTTTCACCGTTTATGCAATTCCTCCCTCCAGTAAAGAGACTACTACATTTTTTTAGGTGAAAATAATCTGCATAGCTGCATTTTTGCATTTTTTTTTTTTTTTTAACATATTGGTAGGCAACATGGATCAAGTACACTCTTAACAAGTCTGCAGACAGCACCAAGCTGAGTGGTGTAGTTGACACACTAGATGAAAAGGATGCCATCCTGAGGGACCTGGACAGGCTTGAGAGGTAGGCCCATGCCAACCTTATGAGTTCAACACAGCCAAGTACAAGGTCCTGCACCTGGGTCAGGGCAATCCCAAGCATAGATACAAGTTGGGCAGAGAATGGCTTGAGAGCAGCCCTGAGGAGAAGGATCTGGGGGTGTTGATTGACAAGAGATCCAACATGAGCTGGTAGTGTGCGCTTGCAGGCCAGAGGGCCAGCCGTATGCTGGGTTGCATCAAGAGAAGTGTGACCAGCAGGTCAAGGGAGGTGATTCTGCCCCTCTACTCTGCTCTTGTGTGACCCCACCTGGAGTACTGCATCCAGTTCTGGAGCCCCCAACACAAGAAGGACATGGAGCTGTTGGAGCAGGTCCAGAGAAGGGCTCAAAGATGATCAGAGGGCTGGAGCATCTCCCCTATGGGGTTAGGCTGATAGAGCTGGGGCTCTTCAGCCAGAAGAAGAAAAGGTTGCAAGGAGACCTCATAGCTGAGGTCTTCCAGTACCTGAAGGGGGCCTACAGGAAAGATGGGGAGGAGCTTTTTATAAGGGCAGGTAGTGACAGGACAAGGGAAAATGGTTTTAAACTGGAAGAAGGTAGATTTAGACTAGACATCAGGAAGAAATTCTTTACTGTGAAGGTGTTGAGACACTGGAACAGGTTGCCCAGTGAGGTTGTGAATGTCCTCTCTGTGGAATTATCTAAGGCCAGGCTGGATGGGACTGTGAACAAACTGGTCTAGAGGGAGGTGTCCCTGACTATAGCAGGGGGTTGGAAGTACATGATCTTGAAGGTCCCTTCCAACCCAAACCATTCTATGATTCTATGATTTTAATATGCAGGACTTTCTTCAGAATCATAGAAACCACAACAGATGTGGCAGTGGACCAAAAGGACCATCATTTGGGTGGTTTATGTTCTAGAAGCAGACTCACCATGCAATCCTGAGAATAGAGCTAAAGCACGAGAACATTTTTTGCATCCAGAAATTGCTTATAAAGCCCAGAGGAAGTTTAACATGACAAGAAACATGAAGTCTTTTCAGTTTGTTGAACAGAGAAGAACACATTTTGGTTTCCCAGCAGTTCTTGATTGTTCACAAGGTGTTTCATACATTCCCTCTCCTCCAAACAAAAAACCTGGTCTTATTCATTCAAGCAGAGACAAGTAGAATCTCGGCTGAGCTGAGAACAGATGTCAGATAATCTCAGTCCAAACTCAGTCTTGATTCACTTTCTTCACCACATCTACCCCAGGTAAGCACAAGCTCTAATTACAGCCAAGCCCTTAGAAACAACAGAGAAGATGCAGAGACAATATGAGTAGCTCTGCCTCAGTTTGCTCCCCAGTACATGTCATATTACAAAGTGGAAGACTGAGAATCAGTTCCCTCCAAATGCTCATTCATCTACTAACTGTTGACTACTGGAATGAAAGGAGACAGAATTGGCAAGGGCAGAGGGAGCAGAACAACTTTTCTACACATCAACATGGAAAAGCTATTAGCAGATGAGTTTTATACTGTTATATCTAGAAGTGAATCAGACAGATTCAGCCAACCACAGTAATATGGTTTTCGTAGCTTAACCTCTGAGAAGACCTTAGAGTCCCAATGGCACCGCATTTATTAACAGCTCAGCTCCTGTTAGCAGCAGAATCCCTCCTCTCCCCACCCTCATTTCTGTGGTCCTGACCTCTGAGCACTTACACTGGCATGATCTGATCAATTTCTCTCTAGTTCCAATGCCTCCCCTGCTCACTCACCCTTTGTTTCCACTATAGGAATAGTGGAACATTACATTCTGTTGTTATTATGCTATCAGGTGCCATCTTCAGCAAACCCATGTACCACAGAAATTCTGTATTTCAACAATCCTTCCTAAATGGTGATTTGCACAGCAAGTAAGAGCATGCAATGAAGACTATGTGGGAGCACTCCTGAGCACTAACCAGCTCAGTACAGAAGAAGTGGCAGCAGGCATAGAGTGTTTTTTGCTGAAGTCCCACATTAGATGCTCTAGTGCAGGACATCTACTTGGTACTTTGTCATTCTTCTTGTTCTATTCCTGGGGCAAAAAAAATTTTGCCACTTTATATCTGCTGGATCTAACCCATCACTCACCAGTTCTCATGTTACATCTCCCATTCCCTGGCTCTGATACAGCTGTCTATTTAGTCAGTCTTTTTTTCCTTAATCCCACTAATTGTCTACTTAATCCTTGCATTGCCCTTTCACGCATATTTTTTCCTTTGGAACAGCATTTCTAAGCAATGACTTGAAGGAATACATCTCTTCCACTCTCCAGACACTGGGCTCCTCAGTCCAGATGACTTTGTTCGTTTTTTTAATTATCAAAATTCATTCTTTGCAGCCCTGGCAAATAATCTACTTCTGTTTATCCATCGTGCAGTAAATTGAATCCAGTCACAGTCACACAAGCTGAGGCCATTTCCAACAGTCTGTTCTCTCTCACAGCAAGAGCATGACTAACAGTAGATAATGGAAATCATAACAGTCAGTATCTTCAATCTCATCATTAATCAATTAAATCTAGAGCAGTCACCAAGTAAAAAGGCAGATTTCTAAGTCCTGCTTTACCTCCTGTAATTGTAATAAAAGGAAAGGTGGGGTATGAATCCTTCCCTTGCCCCCTGAGAATCAGCAGGTGCTCTGGAGCATGAAAACCAATTCTCCATCGTTTAACCTGCAGAATTATACATTTCAGTAAGTCTAATATTATAGCACTCGCTACTTGACCCTGTTACTCCCCATCAGCCTCAAATGCCAGGTACCTCTGAAGTGGAGAAATACTGCTAATTTCAGTCGATGCTATGTAAAGGGGCCCTCAAACCTCTCCTGCCCTCACAGGCTGTGGAACAAAAGCACAAGACAATTTATTACTGCCCTTTTCTTGATACCAGGAGGTCCTTTGAAATCTTACAGAGTTGTTTTTTTCAGTTCTGCAGTTCAATGAGCAGGGGAAATTATTCCTTATAGCAGGAAAAAAAAAGAAAAAAAAAGAAAAAAAAGAAAAAAAATTAAAAATGAGAAAAGAGCTAGTTTCTGCTGGTTATTTCCCAAGACTTTTGTTTGGGTAATTGAAGGAACTGAAAGGACACTCTCCAGAATGGTCATAGAATCATAATATCGTAGAGTCATTAAGGTTGGAAAAGTCCAACTGTTCACCTACCACCAATACTGCCAAAAACCATGTCCCTAATCACCATAAATGATAATCAAACACACACAAGAAGACTGAGAAAAACATGAAAACATTTAAAGATGCCCAGTTCTCTGATTGGAGGAGAGAGGCCAGCCTTTAAAAGTGTTACCAATATGTTTGCTTCTCATGTATAAAATCTGATCTTGAAGAAGATATCCTGTAATTGCCACTGGTTCTAGAAGGGATGCTGTGCAAAAGACAATAATGTGATCCCATTTTCCCATGTATAACACATCAGTTAGACATGCTAAAAATGTGCTACACTTAGAGCAGCAACCCCATGCGGGAAATAAAAGTTATCTTCTAATCTGTGAACCACCACCATCAATAAAGCTTCCTAGGGTTAATCTCCTAATTTAATATTCTTCCTGGTGAAACTACTCTGAAGGGCAATGCCCAACTGCTGGACTACTGACATCTGGGTGAGCCTCTTATTACTACTGTTTGATACTCTTCTCTTTTGTATAACTGGCTGAAAACTCCTTAATACAGACTGTGCAATTCTTCTTCTACCCATTAAGTAACACTTCCACTGGAAAAGACCCTTTCTCATTTGTTGGTGGCCTGGTCCAACAGACTGCACTACGGCTCTCATCAGTGTGCTGCAGTGCTCCACTGGCCCTATGGTGAAAACCTTTTCTCCATGTCAAGGTTGAACATCCCATGTTCTTTTTTCAGTCACTTGCTTCTCCTCTTACTGCCATGCATCTCCAAAAAGAGCCTGTCTCCACCTCCTCTGGCAGGCAGTGACAGGTTGCCACCCAAAAACATCTCTTGCCAAGCTTAAAAAAAAAAGAGGTTCCTCAATTTCTCCTCAAAGGTTCAGTGCTCCCAATGTGCTCCCCTACTGATGGAGATGAATATTCCACGGCCAAGCTCTTCAAGGCCTTATCAGAAAGCCTCAAACACACATTTTTCCTTAAAATGAAGATTATTTTCACAGGCAGGATACTAAAATATTCATCTGTTATGACTAAATCATATAGTATTGAGACTATCTGTGGCCTGGGAGCTGTTTTTGTGGGTAGGCGGCAATAACAGTTAGGAGAAGTTGGCATACCTCACTGTGAAATTTTCTGAGCAGAAGAAAATATGTTTGCAAGGGTTTAAATGTCTTTCTGGGAGAACAAAAAATAATTAAAATTTAAAAAAAAAAAAATTGCTTTGCTTGTTCCAAAATTAAAATCTGGAAGTGAACAAAAATTTCAAACAAACATTGGAAGAAATTTGCAGCCAAAATAATAATAATAATAATAATCAACTTTCAATTGCCATTAACGTAGGAGCTTTGTATTCCCTAATGAACAGCAAATTTTCTTGAGGAAAGAAAAATTCTATTGCACTTTCATGATCGCTACTCATTAAATAAAGTTTTTCTTTTCTTAACCAGCTCTCACAGAAGCCATGATCACTCCCACCTCATGTCATAAATTCGCACAGTGGAGCACTCATGACAGTCTTCTGACGGGACCATTTTTTAAACTATAATAGGTAGATCTCCTCTGCCTTTCTCCAGTCTTGTCATAAATCTATCACACCAGCCTTTCCACTTCAGCCTACACACACCTGCCTTATCCCCTTATACTTTCTCTAACATGCTTTGATGGTTTATAACAGCTTTTCTCCCCAGGATCTCACTGCTTGGATGCACAGCATCATCTCTGCCCTGCCTGCCTCCAAGTATTGCCTTTCAACTTGTCTTCCCCTGGAGCAGGAGGGGAAGTGCTGTCAAAGTTGTAGTGGCCTCCATTTGTGCACTGCACCAAAAGCCCTTCTTTGGGTGAGGTCCCCATGGCAGGGAAATTGGCTTGGAAGAAGGAGAAGTTGTCAGAGCATTTGACTTGGTGTTCCTAAACAAGAAATCAGGACCAAGATCAGAACTTTGTTCAGATCTGACAAGAACAGTATTTTCTGTCTGCCACTGAACTAAATGGCTACATCGCTCTCATTGATATATTTCCTTAGAAGAAAAGCAAAATTGCTCCCCATCTCTTCCTCTATATCCACCTTCCTAACCTTTTATCACCCCTACCTGTTCTTTTCTTTGTTGTTTTTTTTTTTTCTTTTTTTCTTTTTTTCTTTTTTTTTTTTTTTTTTTGAGCCTAACCATGTAGTTCTCACTCTAAGAGATCACAGAATTACACAATCATAGAATGGCTTGGGTTGGAAGGGACCTGCCATGGGCAGGGTTGCTGACCACTAGACCAAGCACCAGATCAGGCTGCCCACCCAGCCTGGCCTTGAACACCTCCAGGAGTAGATCTTGAACACCTCCAGATGTGACTGTCCAAACTGAGCTGATGACCCTCAGGACAGAGTCATGATCTTGTAGTTATTTTAAACATCACATCTTCTTTGGGACACAGCCAAAATTCTTGCCATCAGAATCCATGTCTTGATTTTTTTATTTTCTGAGAATCTCCCTAATGCGTTCAGCACAGCTGGCATCACAGTCTCGTGTAATTCTTGCTTCCCTACTCCATCTCTGTCACTTCTCAGCTCGCCTAGCTCCTGCAGCCACAGCCTGCACACTGCATGGAGCTCACATCAGCATCCTTAGCTCCCTCAGAATTTCTCCAGTGGATTCAAGACCCAGACAGCCACAGCATCTACTTCTTCAGCTTCCCATGCCCTAGTCTATCCAGTTCTCTGTAGTCCTATCTGCTGGTTCCACTAAGATGAAGCACCATGGGGTCTCCAAACCATGTCTCAAGTATGGCCAAACCCCACAGCCACAGCTATGAAGGCACTTATGTGGGCTGGGATCTGTCTGCTGTGACATCCCATGTACCGAGTGTCTTTGAAATGATGTAGCATCTCTGAGCCAGCTACATCTGGAAACAAAAGCAACTTCACAGAAAACATCCTAGCACTGTAAATCATGGAGTGTAGGCTTCCCAGCACTTAAGGGGAAGAGATGAATGTGTGCACTGGATGGCTGTCCCTTGCTACAGCCTTTTCCCAGTCATCTCTCTGAGAACATCCAAACCTCTGTATGAGTGACCTCAGAAAAGGTGCCCAAGCTTGTCATGAACCCAGCATGCTGATCCTGTAGAAGAATATTAACAAAAAAAGCTCAAAGACTGCTCAAACTTTTTGTTCTCACCGAGTATCTCAGTGTGGGTGTCATTCCCCTACTCTTCAACAGAAGCAACTCCTCTGCCCTGAGTCAGGCTCCCACTGCACCACAGGATGAATCACATCCTTAAAGCCTGTTTCTCTCTCTGCTGACTTCATGGAGAGCCCCAGACAGCTGGCTTAGATTCAGGCACAGACCCTACAGATGTCCATGCTCAGACACTCGGATCCTCTGCTCTGGGCCAACTGCTGGTGATAAACAAAGCTCTCTTCCTTCCATCCCTCAGCACGCCTCACGCTAACTGAAGGGAGTTGCTGAAGCTTTTCTCCAGAGATGAGGCATCCTGGATCAGGCTCCAGCTCTGTGCTAAGCCTTCCACAGCCTGTTTTTCCCACCATCTTCTTCTGCCCTGGTAATGGTGGGGCAAGCAGAAATAACAGTTCTCTGGTTCGTAGAATCATAGAATCATTAAGGCTGGAAAGTCCTCTAAGATCATCAAGTCCAACATCAACTATCACCACAATGTCTACTAAACCACATCCCTCAGTGACATATCTATGCTTTTCTTGAGTACCTCCAGGGATGGTAACTCCACCACTTCCCTGGGTTACCTGTTCCTGGGCAGCTTGACTAGGGGGGAACCCTTTAGAGATGGAGTCAGCATACAGCTTAGAAAAGCCTTTCTAAATTATACCTAAGGCTCAGTAGCCTTAGGATGGGAGGAGAAGGTGAAAAAGAGAGCTTCCAGCCACCCTCCTCACATCTCCCAGGTCCCCATGTTCATGAGGCCCAACTGAATGCTAAGACCCAGATTTTCACCCAGGAACATTAGCATATTTGTAATAAAACCATTTTCCGCAGAATTTATTTAATATTCTGCTTATAAAGCACCCAGCTTAGGTCATCTGTGGCACAGGCATAGCTCAGCACAGCACCATGCCGGCAGCCAGGGGGACAGACTCCCCTAATCCCTTTCCACACCACCCTTTTTGAATCCATCCTCTCCGAGCATGTGTTTCTCATATTGCATTCCCTCTGTCCCTAAACATTCATTGGAACAGACAGCTGCAGCTGGGGATTTTTGTCTGTACAGACCTCCAACAGCTGCTTGCTTAATGTTGGCCTGGCAGGGCTGCAAAATGGCGGCCCTCCACTGGGAGACACCAGCTGATGAGATACGTGGCCTGAATGTGGAGTGCACTGAAGGTTGTTGGTGAGAAACAGGGGCTCTTTATGACATGCATGGAAGGAGAGCCTGGCTGAGGGAAGGTTGACTGCATGGGATGCAGTTCTGCACACTGAGGCCTCCTCTTTTATGTCATGCCTATGGCGTGACAGCGTGGCTGGGAGGTGTTTACAGTACTGAGGTGTGCTCATTGCAACTAACTGTGTGCTGAGCACAGATTATGTATTGCTAGAAGCAATTTTTACCTCTTAAAGTGGAAATGTTCCAGGAGATCACCATGTGGGTGGAGCTCCTTCACCTTCCCATCTCATGGCCTCCTCCTCCCTCCTCACCATTTTTACTACCGACCCAGAGCAAAACTGGGAGTTTTGTGAAACTACTTTGATGCTCTGGCTGGAAATTAAGAATTTAGTTTATTTTTTTCTCATTTTGAAGCTGATCTGAGATACTAAGCAAGCACAAGGGAACCGACTTGACCTAAGGAAGCGGTCTAAAACACATGAAAAGACACCAGCTTTGTTTGTGCTAAAAAGGCCAAAGAGCTGATCTCAGTATGAACACAACTCCGATACAGCTTTTTTTCCACACAGCGTGTCAGTGCTTCCAGACACACCAAGATTTTTTCCATCCCTTTGGTTTTAAGGAAAGGGCTGCATCTTAAGATGGATGTTTGGAAAAACTGCTTCTCCAAAAGAGTGATTGGCACTGCAGAGGTCTGTCCAGGGGCAGACAATGATTATATGATCCTATGATCCACCCATCAATGGAGTGAGCTGTTGTTCAGGTGTTGCCCTCGTTGGGGAAGAAATCAACCAAGATCTTAACTCAAACATGCCAACAGACCTTCACATAGACATGTACCCAGGATCAAAATCTTATATTTTAAGGGATATGATTATTTAATATTTTTTTTCCCACTAGTTACAGATGATTCTCAAATGTGTTTTCACCACAGTAATACTCTCTCAAAACTATTGTTTTGGTAAGATTTCTATTTTAAATTCTAAGCTGTAAAATGGTACATTGCTGTAGGAAAAAAAAAAAAAAAAAGAAATAAAAATTGAAGTAAAAAACCCACTTCAAAACTAAAAGAAAAAGATGTTTTATCCTGCAATTATGCTGAAACTGGGCACATCAACACTGTGAGAACTGTCTTCTCTTTTGAAGTAAAATTTCAGGCTAAATGAAGGTGGCTTTGCAAAGCATTTTCATGGTGTGGATCACTTTTTTTCTAATGGAAAATAATTTCTCAACAAGTGACACCCCAAAATGTAAGAAATCCAGACCAGGAGCAAACTGTGTGTGTGCCTGCTCAGGCTCGTGGCTAATGGGGATGGATGAGGCCTTTGCCGTGGGCTGGAGATTGCTCAGAGGTGGGGCTGTGAGGTGCTGTCTCTGGTGAGATTAGGAAATCTCTTTTCTTTCCTGGTACCACAGACAACAGAAATGTGCAGAATGTGATCTTATAAAAGCTTTCAGTCTGAGCTGGAGCTTTGCATTCCAGCTGTCAGGTTTTTACTTGTTTACCTTGGAGCCTGGCTTCAAGGGATACGGTAGAAAAGTCAATTGGAGCAGAGTGGCTAACAGTAAGTGGGAAAAATGCTTCAATGAAAAGCATTTCATTCTGCTAAGGATACTCGCATGAACAAATGGGACCCTTGGGTATGAGGCAGAAATAATCCTGAGCATTCCTCTCCCTTTTTCTCCCCACTTTCCTCCCTGATACAAGTTCTGTGCCGCACGCAGCTTCACTGTATGCAGATTGCTGTCAGCGTCTCAGTGCCTCCCCACCATGGACTGTGGGAGTTTTAGGGCCGTGCTGCTCCAGGGGCACAGCAAATGGGCTGAAGTTAACAGCTGGAGCTGGGCAAGGACCTGGCCATCCACCCTCCCAGACCTGACACCAGTCCTGCCAGCAGCTCCTGGTTACTTACTGCAGTGATTTGTCCTACACGGAGATAAGAACAAACCCTGAAACTCAAACAGGACCTCACACTTTGAACTCCACTTCCCTCCACTGCAGCCACCCAAATCTGGCTTTTACTAGAGACAAAAGGTCTGCAGGGCTGTCCAGTCCCAACCCTTGAAAACATGCTCATGACCAAATAACCTCCTTCTGTATTATTAGCACATCTCTAAACAAAGCCTCCTGCAGGAAGCTCTGTGTTTATGTACTGAGCCTGCCATGCTTTCTGCTCCAGCAAGCCAGGAACACAAAGTCTGACTGCAACAACAACTTTGTCCAAAAAAACAGGTCAAGGCCACAAATAGCTTGTGTTAAACCTGCCATAAGCTGGCTCGTTCAAACCCCCTAGCCAGTTTTGTAATGAATTACTTAAGTCATGGATGAGAACCCCTTGGGTTCGCATTTGGGTTGTCATCACCAAATGGAGCCTGTACACCAGATAAACCAGCTTGTGAGCATCTTGTGTCCCACCACCACAGTGGAAAACAGGATGCTCAGAGCTCAGCAAGTGAAGAGAAGCAGATGCACTGCTGAGCTAGGTGGTCTGTTCTCAGTGAGTATGGAGGGAGACAAAACTGCTTCTGCCCACTTCATTGTCTCCGTGTGTCTTTGCTTTCTCTCTGAAGCTACGTTAGCTTGCAAAGTTAAACCCTCCAGGTTCTCGTTTGAACACGACTGTCTGAATGCTAGTGTCTTCACTAGTAAATTCAAGTATCAGTTTTTACATCTTTTATATCAATCCTTCCTACCTTGTCCTAATAGGAAAAGTGATTTATGACCCCAGTGCTATCTGGAGTACTGTGTCCAGATGTGGAGGCCTCAGTACAGGAGAGACATGGATCTGTTGGAGTGTATCTAGAGGACAGCTACAAAAGTGATCCATGTAATGGAACACCTCTCCTGTGAGGACAGGCGGAGAGAGCTGGGGCTGTGCAGCATGGGGAAGCGAAGGTTCCAGGGGACCTGAGAGCGGCCTTTCAGCGTCAAAAGGGGGGCTGTAAAAAGGAAGGGGACAAATTCTTTAGCAGGGTTTGTTGTGATAGGACAAGGGGAAATGCTTTCAAATGAAAAGAGGGGAGATTTAGAGTGGAGATAAGGATGAAGTTATTTACAGTAATGGAGGTGAGGCACTGGCACAGGTTGTCCAGAGAGCTGGTGGATGCTCCATCCCTGCAGACACTCAAGGTCAGGCTGGACGGGGCTCTGAGCACTGATGGAGCTGTGAGTGTCTCTGCTCATTGCAGAGAGTTGGACTAGATGACCTATACAGGTCTCTTCCAACTCAGACAATTCTGTGATTCTATGTCTTCTTCAAGTGATAAATGCCTTTAACACAGGTTATGCAAAGATCAGGGGAACATGCAGGCCAGTGTGTTTTACTGTGTGTCACAAAGCATGACAAAATTAACCAGATTCTTCTTTTTCACTGAGCAACAACAACAGCAGCAACCAAATTCCTTAATTAGAATATTTGATTTATTATTTCATCCTTGGCAGCAAGAAATAAAAAAAATAAAAATAATAATTAAAAAAAAAAAATGAAGCCACTGAACACAAATGGTGACTGTAAATTTGCTCTTGCTTAATGTTACTGTTCTTTTCCAGCCACGTATTTAATTGCTGAACACATCCTGTACAGGATTTCCACCAGACCTCAGACATGTACTTGCCACGACGTGCAGTTGTTTCAATCTGTCACTCAATACAGATGCTCATACAGAGCTAATCTGATTTTTTAATGCATGTGATGCTGCAGCAAAAGCACATCTGAGTAATCCTGAGACAGCTGTTCAGCCGAAGCTTAAATATTTCAGAAAAAAAAACCCTGTAAATTCCTTTCTGTTTTAGCTTTTAACATTCAACAGGCAGACTGCCGCTGGTTGCACATGTGGGAATCCTGATCTGACTTCTCACCATGCAGCTGTGATTTCTCTGGGCAGAGTGGTTGTGTCCACAGTGGGATAGGGTGAAAAAGACCATAAATAAATAAATAAAAAGAGTGAAAGCTTGGAAGAATGTAGCATTTCTCCAATTAAGCATTCCTTCAAAGTCAAGCTCAGTGTGAGGCATTCACAGAAAGCATTCCAAATAAGAAGAGAATGAGCAGTTATAGTTAAAATAGCCTTTCTCCAGGTAACCACAATAATGAAACAACTACCAGAACTGGCTTGTCTCAAGCAGACCCAGCAGGAAAAGCAAGAAAGCAGAGAGCTGAATTTACAGCCCTGGTGACAGCCCCCAGCCCGGGGCTGGAGAAGGATGGGAAGGGATGTACCATGGGGTTAGCAATGGCAAAGTGGTGTGTGAGATGGCCTGTCATCTCACTGCACTTCAGAAAACCACAAACAAAGACATGGAACAGAAGAGCAGCAAGGAAGAAAGCTCAGCCCTGCTTTAACCAGAGGTAATTGTTGGTAATTGGGCCCAAAGGGCTGGCAAGAGATGTCCCCAGGGTTGGGTCACTTCTCGTCGACTGGGATTGTCCTTGAGTAAATCCCAGCAAGCAGAGGGCATTCCTGCACGGCATCAGGGGGTCTGACATGGGGACAACCACAGCAAAAGCCAACAGCTTCTAGGGGAGAGAGATGAAACCATAAGTCCAGAAAGACACAAAGGCTTGAGCAGGGTGGGTCACTCTTTTAAATGCTGCATGATCAGATCACAAAGAAGTGGTGCTAATAAATGGAACAGATGTTAATAGAGGACAAGGGAAAAGGTCTACTGGTTTAAACTGGTGAAGGAGGGCAATGGAGGTTTTGAGGAAATACTCCTGGCATTGGACCTTGATGCTGAGTGTGTGCAGCCCTAAGGGGTGACCACTTCAGAGGTCCCTTCTGAACTGTATAGGATGGTGAGATGCTGGCACAGGCTGCCCAGAGAGGTTGTGGATACCCCATGTGTGGAGGTGTTCAAAACCAGGATGGATGGGGCCTTGGGCAGCCTGATCTGTTGGGTGGAAACCAGCCCACGGCAGGGGGTTTGGAAATACATGATCTTCAAGGTCCCCTCCAACCTAAGCCAGTCTGTGATTCCATGAGTCTGTCCCATGACTCCATGAACATGTTCCAAATGTCCTTAAAAACTTTCTGAAGTTTCTTGAAGAAGCTGTTGGAATGAGAAACATGCAGTAAGGATAATGCACACTTACCATGTCTTCTAGGTAACACCCTGTGCTGTGGCAGAATATCTCAGTTCAGTTTCTGGCATTGCCTATGACATTCTGGATGGTGATGGAAATAAAAAATCTAAGCAGTCAGCCTAAATGCCCTGTTAACACAACAGTATTTCTCTGGTAGGAGCTAAGCCAGATTCTCGATAAAGTGCACAGCCCTGTGCTGTGCTTTCAGTGCCCGTGTGCACAAGGATGAGCATAACCCTTCCTCCCTTCCTTTCTCCTGTTTCCCCAGTTCTTGAGCAGAGCTGTGGGTTTGTTCTGTTTGCACAGCACCCAGCACCAAGCCCCCAGATCTCACCGAGTGCCTGTTTCACCAAACTCCTCTCTCCTGTGAGTAGGCATGGCACCATGAAAGTACCACTTTCTTCAACTTAATCTATCATAAACCCAGTACCATGGTGTGATTGATACTACTGCAGGAGGGGCCAGAGGCATCAACCAAGAAATTGAAGGGAAATAAGCCCACCTGCTGCCTAGGACTGCCATTTTTGTGGTCAGCTGGAGAAGTAGGTACAATACCCAAACTACATTCCCTGGAAAGCCATCTAAACCCAATCAGTAGAGCTGTGTCCCTCTTGCACACAGCTGTGGTTGAAATCCAACCAAACCAACAGTCTGGCCAAAAGTTTTAGGAATTCTTTCCAGAGAGCAGTGACATATCTGTACGCATATTGTTGTATCCCTGCCCATGGCAGGGGGGTTAGACCAGAAGATCTTTCCGGTCCCTTCCAACCTGGAACATTCTATGACTCTGATTCCATATGTAAGTAAATACATATTTAAGCATGTTAACACACTCTGGATCTGAGGTCTCACACCAGTCAAATGTCTGCCCTAAGGAGTCTTCCACATAACCAGGAATCCACATGAGTGTAGTTTTCATGACCCTATAAATGATGCTAAGGATTCAGTCTGTGAGAATCCACATGAGGGGCCAGAGACGCCAAGATAACAGAGCTCCTTGCAACAGAATAGGTGACATGCCTAATTTTTGGCCACTGCGGATGATTATTTATAATGTAGAGGCAAATGTCATGAAAGGGACAATAAGATCATTCATCATTCATCACCAGATGGCACAAGGCTGAAGGAGAGGTGTCCTCCCAGTCGTTTTCCAAATGTCTGAGCTGAAAGCACTCCTGTCTCAGCAGCAGCTTTCTTCCAAATCTAGCTAGTGCTGTTGGTGTCTTTTGCCAATAGCAGCTATAATTACATTAAATGGTTGATTTGCTGAAGCAGGAGGAGGAGAACAACATGTGCAGAGCAATATTACACAACATTGCAAAGAGTTTGCACACTTCTGCCACTCCAGTAAGCCGCTTACAATGACAGCCACGCTCCTATTTTCTCCCTGTATTTGGGAGGTAGGCCTGTTTTGGATTCTTCTACAGAATTATCTGATGCACTGTAGCCATTAGAGGGGAGCTGGATGACCCCTGAAACAACACCCTGCTATGAATAGCCATTGTAAGGAGGCACGAACAATAGCGCACGATGTCATGCCTCCTTCCCTGCTCTTCTGAGAAGGATGCTCAGGAACTTAAAAATAAAACAGCTCCATTTCCATGGAATGGAAGTGACCCTGCGGTGTGCACTGCCTCTATTCTGAGGAGCACACTGGTGTTTGGGTATGTGCTTTCGGTCTCCAAGCGCTGCCTTCTCCCCTCAACCCTGTGCTGTAATTATAATTCTACCCTTAAATCTGAGCATACTTTGAAGGCTTAATAAGGCAACCGGCAGCAGTAATGGCAGCAATTACAAATAAGCTTAGTGTTCAGAACGAAAGGAAAAATACACAAAAGATGAAGAATGCCATCGCTCAAGGACTTTTTGGAAACAGGGCAGGCAAAAATGGGCAAGTTTTGCAAAGGTTATAAATATCACATGCACAGAGCTTATATTATTTAGGGCGCTTGTGAGATGAGCGTTCTTCCAAAAGACTCTGGGCAGTTTTAAATCATGAGAGCTCAAGTGATCTGGGTTACATCAAAATATTGCAATCTGCTAAGGAGACACACAGCTTTTCTTTAGGGCTTGCAAAAATATACTTGAGATTCCAGATGAACTCGACTGCAGGAATGCCTGCTCATTGCAAACAGCGAGCGTGAGGGGAAGTATTGCTAAAGAAGCTGGCGAAGGATCAGCAGAAGCAGCTTGGTAACAAGTTATTTTAATGGCATTATATATCCTGTCCTGAGTGTCAAGGTAAAAAGTCTTAGGGAACAGTCTGTAACAACCACCTTACAGTCATCCCAAATGTATCACCAGAATCCGAAACACATGTGAAGGGGACACAAGACAAATAAGTAGGGATCTTGGTTGTCACAATGATTTCCCCATCTCCTTCGGAGAAATTCTGCCGGAGTTTGGCAATCTCCTGAACACAGAGTGTTCCCGATAAGCCATCAGGAGAGCTGGAGTACTGTTTTCCCATCTGCCCTCCGAAGGGCAAAAGGACAAACTGAGCGTACCTAAACAACAAATCGTTGTGTTGCCTTACTTTTTTTAATACTATTTCTCATTTACCAGTATCCACAAAGTGCTTTTCCCAGCAGCCCCTCTCAGACACTAACTGACCCCATAACACAACCGGAAAGTAGAGGCCCACTCTTATTCCCAATTCTACTGCCTAGGAAATGAAAAGAGATGAGACAGGATTTCTCTTAAGTTTTTTTTCACTTTAAGCTTCTCCTTTCTCCAGCCATCAAGCAACATTCACATGAATTGTGCACTGGGGAGGAATCTTATTCCAAGCACTTGGTCCCAGAGCACGTCATAACATGAATATCATGGGGGTTGGCTTCTTCTCCCACATAACTAGAGATAGAATGAGAGGGAATGACCTCAAGTTGTGTCAGGGAAGGTGCAGATTGGATGTTAAGAACTTCTCCAATAGAGTGGTTGGGCACTGGCACAGGCTGCCCAAGGAGCTGGTGTAGTCACTGTCACTGGAGGTGTTCAAGAAGCATGTACATGTGTTGCTTAGGGACATGGTTTAGTGGGCAATATTGGTGTTAGGTAAACAGTTGGGCTGGTTAATCTTAGAGGTCTTTTCCAACCTTCATGATTCTATGACTCTAAGAACACGCTGTGTTTTGGGACCTCTGAAGTTCTTTGTTGTGTGGGCTCCTCCTGGAGCTGCTCACTCAGCCATGGTGCTCCAGACTGTTGGGAGGAGGAGGTGATGTATTTCTCCTGGTGCTGGCTGTGATCCCGAGCTCCCACATCTCTACTGGTTGGGAAAACGAGGTCCCGAGCTGAAAACACAACAAATGGAGCTGGAGGTTGATGTGGTTAGGGCAAAACCTTGTGCTACAAAACAAGGCAGAAATCTCCATGGAGATCTCCACATTGGATCCTCCAGAATTAAACATTTCCTGCATCCTGGTGTACTTCTCCACTGCTGTTAGCACCTTGGGTGGTGATGTTCGTGGTAAGAGAAGCAGCTCTCATGGCACACATTTTTGTGAAGCTCAGAGTGGGAACACTAAATGCTGGGAACACTAAAAATGTGTCAATCTGTAGCCATGCTCTGCGCACTGGAAATGCTGTTTTCAAGCTGCGGATCTGAGACTCCAGATCTCGGCTGGGCTCTCCTAACCCAATCAAACACTGTGGGATCTGTATGGCTTCTCACGTGGCACAGGGTGCCTGTGCTTCAGCTAGGAAACTGGCCCAACAGTGGTCATATCCCTGTTGTTTTGGGGGTTTTCTTTGTTTGTTTTTTAAATTATCGGCATCAACAAAACAAGCCCAGATTATAAAATGTAGTGCCTGTCAGCTTGTTAATGTATGCAAGACCCAATGCATGTGGATTGGGATATAAATACACACTGAAGCTTGTGCAAACTCTCTACCCTGAGAGCAACAGCTCAGATGTGCTTGCCTACTCACTGGTAGCTGCTGAAAGTCAATGTCTAAATATACTTCTCTTAATTCACAGGGGAGCACAGTGCTTGGTACCCCACAAGAGGAAGCACAGATGTTTGGCTGCTGTCCACAGGAATTTCTTGAACTTCTCAGGACAAAAGGGGAAAGGCCAGAGGTCCAGCAGTGCAGTTGGTTCCACCCAGTTTCGCAGTTATTGTTCAAAACCACCGAGCAGACAAAGCATGAGCACATGCCAGCAGTGGTTCCCTGCAACAGTTTCCTGAATAGCAGCAGATATAAATCTCCTTGAATGGTGTCCCTGGCACTGTTGCTGTTCCAATAATGGGGAGATACACTGCAAGTGATGGTTCATCTCTCCAACCTAACCTTGCAGCTCCATAAACTGGTACCAATCACATGGAAACACCTGTTTCATTCACTTACATGTTGTCTGCTGATTTAATGTCTCACAGAAGTTGTTTCTGATGGGATTTCTGGTTCTTAAAGTGGTGACTTTCCACACTGCTCCCCTCCTTTCCCTCTCTGCTCCCCTTCTCCTAGAAGGCTGAACAAGCCCAACTCCCTTGACTTTTCTACATAGGAGAGATGCTCCAGCCCTTTGATCATCTTCATGGCTCTCCTCTGGACTGCTCCAACAGCTCTGCATCCTTCCTGTGCTGAGAGCTGCACGCTTGGTCATAGTAAATATATGGTGATTAGGTATTCACTTGCCTCAGCTTTACAGGACTCAAACCTCACCCATGTCCAGCAGCTTGCTCTTGTCAGACCAGACTTGGTGTCACCCAGGCTGAGGCAGACGAAAAGATCCATGCCCTGCATGACCCTAAAGAAGTCTAAAAATCTGTAGCAGCACTGGTGTGCTATTGCACCCATGTATGGGATTGCAAGATCACTTTTGTGTGATGCACTACAGGTTAAAAGAGTAATATGAACTCCTTGTTTCATGTGCTGAGGGATTCAGTCCAGACAGGATGAAGTGACCACATGCTAGACTGAGCTGCATGCAGTCTCTGATGGGGCTATGATAGAAGGAGCCAAGCATGCATCCCTGAGGCAGAAACATGAGTGTGGCTGAGTTGGTTTTTGGTTTTATTTTTTTTCTGCAGTAATATCACTTTAAGCCCAGATAAAGATGTGTAGATGTATATGGATCACACGAAAATTATGAGTCTTGAGGAGTCAGGAAGAGCAGCCAACACTTAGATAATCCCAACTGCTGTGAATACGGCAGGAAAATGAGAGGGAGGGGGAGGCTACACCAGTGGGAGAGGGGCAGAGCTGAAAATACTCTCAGGGCCCATGGCTTGACCCTTCAATGAGTCAAATCTTTGATCTCGAAGGAGAACTCTCACAAGCCTTGCAAGCACAGCTAAGAGCTGCCTCCTCCACTTTCCCACGGCGGAATAGCCCTGTGAGGCACATCTTCACAGCTCCTTCCTTCAGGGTCAGTTCTTACTATTTGTCTGTTGAACAGACTGCTTTCTAATATAGCATCATTGAATCACTGAAGTCAGAAAAGACTGCTAAGATCACCAAGTCCAACCATCCATCCATCCCCATTATACCCCTAAACCACGTTACTCAGCGTCACATCTCCATGCTTCTTGAACACGTCCAGGGACAGTGACTCCACCACCTCCCTGGACAGCTGTGCCAGTGCATCATCACTCTTTGAAGAAAGATATTCCTGATATCCAACCTGAACCTCCCCCGGTGCAACTTGAGGCCATCACCTCTCATACTATTGCTGTCACTTGTGAGAAGAGGCCAACCTCGCCACAACTTCCTTTCACGGCCCATACAAAAGATTTATTAATGCTAGTTATTTCTATTAATGACACAATAAATGGTCATATGTTTGTATCTGGAGTCCAGACATGTGGGTTCTACTAGACACAAAGGGCTGAAGGTGACTCCATCCTCCCAGCGTCCAGGCAGGGATGCTGGGCTCCTTGCACCAGGGTGGTATCAATCTGCTGAATCTGAACACTTCATCATCCTCTCTTGTCAAGCCTTTGTCTCCTGGCTTCTTTATGTTTTTAAATTTTGTGCTTGGCTTGGAATCGATTGGTTCTGTCATTGCACTTATGCCATCCATGCCTAACCTGCAGTCAGACTTTCGTAGCATCTTTAGCAGTAATCCATATGCCTTCCCTCCTGTCTGTCCTACCAACACTGCTGTATGAAAAGAAATCACTGCAGTGTCTTGAATGTGTTCCAGGGAAGGGCCAGACAGCGCCCTGGGAAAAAAAAATGTCACAGTCTGCAGAGGGAAAAAGACAAGCTTTGTTTAATCTCTGCCTCACTCCGAGCACTGTGTCCTGGCTCTGAGAAACATGAGCTCAAGCTGAGTCTGTTTCCTTGTGAGCTGAGTAATGGGCAGCCTGGCTGGCTTGCCAGGAAGCACAGCCCAGGGCTGTGCAATGCATGGCTTCCAAGAAAAGAAGGACTTATTTGTAAACAGAAAACAACAGCACATGTGTTTATGTGAAGTTTCCCATTGACAGGTGCCGAAACAAAGCCACCAGTCTCCCATTACAGGGAATGAGCCTGCCAAACAGGACAGCCTGTATAGAAGAACTGAAAGGGCACGTATGTTCTCCTGCCATTATGCTGGACACAGGACTGGTGAATATTTCATGACTGAGGAAACTGGTTTACAGGTATCCTGATAATATTGGCACTGTTGTTTCAGGAGAAGAAAGCACGTCTACAAATTCAAATGCAAATCTCACTCAGCAGTAAAACACGCTGCCGTATTTACATTCCAATAATCGTCAGACAAACAGTAATCTTTCTTTTCCCAGAAAGCTGTATCCTGAATTTGTTCTCAGAGAGGAAGTGGCTCATGGCCTCTCACACTCCCCTCTTTAATGCCTGCTATTTTAGGATCGTTCTTCTCCTTCCTTGCCCCTCTCCCTATAAATCTGGAATCACTGTAGAGCAGGAGGTTATTTCATAAAGCCACCTTCCCAGCATTTGAATCCAATTATTTTAAATTTTTAGACTTAAAAATAAATGCCCAGCAACAACAAAAAATAAATAAAAAAAAAAATAAAAAACAAAAAAAGGTGATCTACATATAGAGGGAAGAGGAAACAAGAAAACTCTGGCATTCACCGTTTTCAGCCTTTGCAATCTCAACCATATTCAGTGGAGTCCCATTCATTTTACTGTAGGGGATGTGTAATCTCTGGATGGATCTGCTTAGTGAAGATTTAGTGCTGAATGGGTGATGCTGAAAGAAAAGGAGAGCGGTTGTGGTGTGTTGCTCGGGGATGGCTGCTCAGTATGCTGCCCAGGATAAGCACTGTATGCATGCAAATGAAAAAGCTCTTAAAATTCCACCACTTACATAGTAATGGGCCAGCTCTCAGAGAAGCTGTTCTGTAAAGTAAGTTATTGGTGGAAGATTGCACTTTACTTTTACACTTTCTCTTAAGCACATAGAAATGTATTATTGGCCATCTGTAAATCAGGTCTGGGCAATGTTTGCAGTAGATGTGTCAGTCATCTGTATTCAGTCATGTGTCAGCAGCTGTATTCAGATGTATGGGCGTCATTCTAATACAGGCTGAGACTGCAGGCTGTTAGCAGGAACTGGAGGACAAAATGAGAAACCTTATGGATACTGAAGCTGTCCTCTATATGGGAAATTATTTTATCCATCCTAATATGTTGATGATTGATGACCTCAAAGACCTTCTCCAACCTAAAAGATTCTATGATTTTTGATTCTATAATAATCACCTTCTCTCCTCAAATCAAGACTCTTCCAAGAGAAAAGGGTTTGCATTCAAGGTAAGTGTCCAAGCTTCATACAGCAGTGATGACATGTCTCAAAGGCAGGGAAAATGTCCAATCTGAAGCACTGGTCCCCATGTATTATCCCTGTGACATCACCTGGAAGAAGCGGGTTTCATTTCTTCCTTTCATGCTGAGGGGCTGCAAAGCCAGCCTTTCCCATCCCAGCCACCCACCTTCTTGTGCAAGCCTCCAATCCCCATCTGGGCAATTGCATTTTGTAAAATTATTACTGGAAACGTGCCCAAAGGATGTTAGCAATGGTCAGACACTAGTGACATTGTGATTTGGTTTAAATAAAAGAATATCCATGTTAACTATCACAAAATGAAAACTTCTGGAGGCTTAACACTCACAGAAATAAGTTTTTACTTTTTTAATCCTCCCTAATTGCTGTAAACTTGACCACTCCTATTCAAACTATACATAATTGGGCTGTTCTCACAGCACCCAATAGAGAGCAGCAATAAACAAACACTAACAAGAATTAATTCCTTACCAGACTTGATTTCTTTTTCCTTGAAGAAGTTGTCTGAAGGGTACACAGTGGTCTCATGACACAGTGCAGGTGGATTCACAGAGGATGGGACTGGCCAGGTGCTGGGTCCATTCTCAGGACACATGAGCGTTGGCTGTTGGGAAGAGATGCCAGCTCATGTCTCCCTGCATTATGGCCTTTTCCTCAACACAGAATCACATCCTACCAAGGAGGAGAAAGGGTTTTTCTGGTTGAATCTTCCCTACATCAGGAGAGCCTTGGAGAACCTGAATTACTGTAAAGAGGGGCAAATACAGCCCCACTTCTTGGTGTGGACCCCTGTCCACACGTGCCAAAATTAAGACATTTCATTGCAATCTTAAGTTGGTTGGTTTGGCTGAACTCAATCACTATTTTTCAAACTGACTTTTGATCCAGAGAGAAATGCCTGTGAAGCTGCAGAGCACATTTACTTTGACTGACAGCTCATTTTTTTCCCCTACTTTTTTCTCTCTGGTTGTGCAATCAAGAACAAGAAATTATTCAAAACAACGTATGAGTACAGAACCTCCTTACCTTCCTTTTGGATGTGGTGTTACCAGCGTGCATCCTTAGGCTTTCCAAAATACCTGTGATTTGTGCCTGGTGGCACATTACCAGTGGTGGAACATTTAAGACTCACAATAAACACTGGGAGACCAGGGACAAATTTACTACAATTGGCAGCAAATTCAGAAATCATGTCCCTTGGCTTTCTTGTGGTTTACATCTATCATGCAATGATGCTTTGTGCTCTTGGCAAATTGTTTATGGCAAAGTTTTTGGGAAATGAGTGCCCAGCATTAGTCCCCAAGTCAGCCTGTAAGGACAACAATAAATGGTTTGGTCTTCAAGTGTATTCAACAGCCTCTCTTTCAGAGGGTGCTATTGAGTGCTCAGTGCTTTAAAAATGTCTGGATTACTCCTGTGCCCAACTTGGGATAAAAATACTCACTCTGATGTTCAGATATGCAGGATTTGCTGTAATCCTTCAGGCCTCTCAATGCAAAGTGCTGTTGTTTCTTCGTTTGTTCTGAGATGGTTTTAGAGGTGTTCAAGGAATAAAATGGGAATGCTAATTGGGATTTTTTTCAAATACTGGAATAAATAAGATTCATATGACAGTTGAGAAGTGGTACTTATCAGCTTTATCAATGGTTTATCAATGAGAGATATACCATGATATCACTTCTCCCCATGCCCGGAGCTTTCTACGTTATCTGCAGTACAACAAAAAGCTCTTTGCAGCCACGCATTTGTTTGTTTTGCTTTGTGGCCTTTGTATTACTCCCACACATTGGACTTTAAAGCTTTCTTTTACAGTTTTAAAATCTTTCATTTCTGCTGCCCTAAAGCGCCTTGATGTTGCAGCCTGTCCCACGGAGCTGGTGGCAAAGCTCTCTTTGTTTCCTCCAAGGGAAGACCTTGAAGGCCCCTGAAGTTGCTCAGCAACATTTCTCTTCCTTTTAAGGGTGAACTGAGGGAGACAGCCTGCCTTCATCTTAACAGCGGAGAGGGAAGCAGGCACTGAGAACAGGAAATGATGACCAGAGCTCGAGTCCGGCAGCTAGAGAATCATAGAAGTAAGGGGAATTTCCAACCATTAAGGTTGGAAAGACCACTAAGATCATCAACCATCAACCCATGCCTGTGACTGCTCTAGACCATGTCCCTCAGTGCCACATCCACCTTTTTATCAAACAGCTCCAGGGACAGTGACTCAACCACCTCCCTGAGCACCCAGCCAACAGCCAGGTCTTCTGCCTCAGCCTCTCCTCTACATCTTCACGTGGGCTGCTCTGCAAGGCTGAGCATCACTGAGCACAGAGCTCACTAACAGCTCCACAGGCATGGAAAAGCAAAGCTTTTCCCAGCAACATTTGCCATCGCCCTTTCCCTAGTGGGATCACTGCCATGCCTTATTTATTTACAAAGATCCCTTCTTTACAAGCAGGAAAGATTTAAGACTGTATTTGAAAGAGGGCGTATTCAGATGCTTATCTTGCTTAAAAAAAAAATTTAGTGAATTTTCATTGTAGAAAATCTTCTTTTTGCAGGCATAAATGCTGAGCATGGAAATTACAGCCGATACTAAAAGATGGACAAACTATCTCAAAAATATCAGCATCTGCCTCGAGTGCAAGCCTCTTTAGTGCTGAGAATTAATCATAGCACCATTAGACTCCACTGTAACAGCAAACTGTGTCAAGTTATCACTTTCAGCCGAAGAAGTGAATGCGTATACTGCAACACTAAAAATAAATCAGTGTCTAGCAACAAACAACCATCACGTTTCCCACTGGAGGCAAATTGCAAAAGAAAAAAAGCAAGAAAGAGTGTGTGAGAGGGAAGGGATAGGGAGACTGTTCTGGAAAAGCTGCCTATGCAAAATCACGTTCCTGGGCACAGACGCATCACCTAGCTGCCCCTGCAGACCTGTGCTTTCCAGGATCTCCTTCTACAGTATGCCATGTTTGTACGACTGGAAAGACATTGCAGCACAACATTGAAAGGCATCAGCTGCATAGTACCTCCTCAAAGCTCTGCCTGAACTCCAGGACTTCCTTCAGCTTTGTCTCCCAGCTGTGCCTTGTTTCCCACAGGTTCTTGCACATGCCGTTTCCCACCTCTGGATTTTCCATTAAAAACACGAGCCAGGATTACCCACCTCCTGCAGCCAAGTCATCTTTGCTCTCTCTGCCTTTAAATGACATTTGCTGCTGTCAAAATTGCCTTCGTCTCCCTCCTCAGCTCTGCAGAAACACCATATCAAGCTGTTCCTACAAACCGCAGGCAAAACCTCAACCCACCTCCCCAGTCAGGGCCTCCAGTAATCATCAGCACTGGATTTTAAAGCTTTTTGCTCAAATCAATCTTGTTTTGAAATGGCAAAGATAACAGCTTGCAAAGTACATACATTTACATACCTCACTTCATTCAAATTAACTGGGAAAGATAAGAATCTCCAGCAAATTAATTCTGCTAATGTTCTAAACTGTGGATTTCAATCAAAGCTGAAAACCAAACCAATTCAGTTAAATTGCTGACTCTTGTTACACTTTAAGTGATCTAAAAGCACGCATCGATAAGCAAAGCGAGTTTGCTTTGTGCAGCTGAGCTCCAGAATGATTTGCTGCTTTCCAGGTTTGTCTGATAAAAAAAGCCACAGTCAGCTCATAAGGAAAAATCAATCCAGAGCCAAAGAGCAATAAAAATGTGGTAGTGAGTTCAGAACATTTTGTCACAGCTAAAATTGGTTTCCTATGAACCATCTGAAATAATACGTGCTGCGAAGCTTTGCAGCTCACAGCCATTGAGAGTGGTATTCAAATGCCTGGTTCCAGAAATGAGGGAGAAAATCTACTTTTTGTCCCAGGGTGAGGGACGGGGCTGAGGTGAGGAGTTGATACATTATGCAAGAAGTCTGTAAGTGAATTAACCATGCAGTGCCCCCAGGTACTTGAAACCACATCTGCTCCGGCTGAGGTGGAGGAGCCTGGTTGGGCGCACTCAGCACATCTGTGCATCTTCCCGCTGAACTCCAACCTGCAGAAATGACTTCCCAGTACTGCCAGGCCTATGTCCCACTTGCTGTCTCTGCAAGACATTTCTTCCATCTGCAGAACAATCACACCTCTGTTGCCCCCAGTGTTCATACAGACTGACAACCCCAGGCACAAGGCTTTGCATTTTGCAGTCGGTTAACAGAATGGTTGTGTTGCTCTGCTTTTGCTTGAAGGTCCTCTGTGCTGCTGTGATACACTTGTAAAAGATAAGCCACAGGCATCAGTCTGCTGAACTTTGCACAAACTATCACCACTTATGCATGAATTACAATGCAATTAGCAGTGGCAAGATTACAGAGAAACGTTTAATCTCTATGGGTGAAACAATTACTTCACACCAAGGCGTAGGCAAGAAAGTCAGCAACAGGGGAAGCTGACAAAAGGTCATATAGCAAGAGAAGGCGCGTGTGCCTCTACTGTTCAACATCCACACAGCTCTGTATCATAGAAGAAGTAGATAAGGAAGAAGTTGTTGTTTTGTTTTTCTATCACAGAATCATTAAGATTGAAAAAGACCACTAAGACCATTGAGTCCAAACATCAACCCATCCCCACCATGCCCACTAACCATGTCCATCAACGCCACATTTCCATGTTCTTTGAACACCTCCAGGGATGGAGATGCCACCACCTCCCTGGGCAGCCTGTACCAATACCTCAGCACTCCTTCTGAGAAGAAGCTTTTCCTAATTTACAACCTGAACCTCCTCTGGAGAAACTCAAGGCCATTTTCTCTCATCCCTTACCGGGGAGAAGAGGTCGACTCTCCCCTCATCACAACCTCCTTTCAGGTAGTTATAGAGAGCAATGAGGTCTCCCCTGAGCGTCCTCTTCTCCAGGGTGAACAATCCCAACTCCTTCAGCCACTCCTAATAAGGCCTGTGCTCCAGGCCCCACACAGCTCCATTGCCCTTCTCTGAACACGCACTGGGGCCCCAATATCTTTCTTGTAGTGAGGGGCCCAAAGCACAGTGCTCTCTGATCACACAACTCGGGCAGACAAAATTCTATCTTTGTGGAAATTTTCTGACCAAAGGTTTGGGAAAATAATAAACACAGAGTTATAGAATGGATGAAGTTGCAAGTGACTTCTGGAGGTCACCTGGTTCAACCCCTGCTCCAGCAGGGACACCCAGAGCAGGGTGCTCAGCACTATATCCGGTGGCTCTTGGAGATGTCCAAGACCTCACAACCTCTGGGCAACCAGCACAGCACAGAAATGCTCCTGCTCATCAGAGGGAACCTCTTGTGCTCCAGTTTGCACTCATTGCCTCTTGTCCTGGCACCACTGGTCAGATCCTGGCTCCAGGGAGCTGCACTCAGCCAGCCCCCGCAGCCTCATGTGGAGTGAGGAGAAAAACATTTCCACGTTCTGGCTTGCATTGGAATGTTTGTCTGCTTCGTGCACAGCTGACACTGTTTTGTAACACATAAACACACTGCTGCTAAAACCTAAGTGGTGTAATTGCTGGTCTTTGAAAATTCTAATTATATGGAGTATTAGGAAATAACTCAAGAACTTGGATGAGATCAGGGGATTTGGATGAGCTGTCAGTGACGCAACCTCCGTGCCTCCAACTCCCTGAAAATTAATCATTTTCCACACTTAATGTGTACATTCCCCTTCTCCTTGTAACACGATGCTGTGGGCAATGTGCTTCACAGGGCGTCCTGCATCCCTCCTTGCTGCACCACAGCAGCCCTGGTCTTGCTCAGCCTCACCACCCAGGCTGCCCTCCCACTCTCACATCCTCCTGCATTCCATTATTTTCAAGTTTTTCTGCTTATTTCTGCCTCATGGAAGGTGAAATTTCACTTTTGTAATGTCAGTCTTGCGGCTTTCCTACCACTTACAGTTTATGATTTCATATTTTTAAGGTTTAAGGTGCTTCATAATCAGCTCTGCATGATAACAAGATACAGAGATGCAGAGAACCAGAACTACAAATCCAACTGACAGTGAAAGGTTTGTTTGCTCACATTTGCCTTAGATGGGTTCTTGCTGTTCCTGTTGAGCATTAGGGGATGAAACAGGAATAAATTAATGAGTACTGTGAGAAACCTGCTTGTCACTTTGTAATAACACTTGGTCTAAAATGTTTCTCTGCTCCTTATCAAACTGTTGACTCTTTGTACTAGAACATATGAAGAGGCTGTTCTCAGACTGGGGCAGTACATACTGAATTCTACCTGTTTTGTACCCTTTGAACACCATGAACACGTCCTGTGAATAAACCCAAATGTATAACTGGAATAAATTTTCCTTTGAGATTGACCAAAATCTGTTGTAAACAAAGATTATTGCTTGGAGGCACAGTTTCTGGCTCATGTTGGGTAATGACAGGCTTCTATTTTCTTTTTCGGATAAAAGAAATGTTAACATTTAAATACTTTGCTCAAGTTTTCTCCATGGAGTTAATTGAAGAAGCAGAACTCCAGGTGCTATACAAGCCCGTTGTGAGTAGCAACTATTAGCTTATACTAACTTGTAACTATTTACTTAGAATAAATTTGTTTTAACACACTCTGATCAGATCTGTTGCTATCCCAATCCTTCATGCCCCACGTTAGGCACCAAAATGACTATTGTGATTTAAGCCAGCAGGTGGCCAAGCACCACACAGCCACTTGTTCCCCCTTCCCAGTTGGATGGAGGAGAGAATTGGGAAAAAAAACAAACAAACAAACCCAAAACCATAAAACCCAAGTGTTGAGGTAAAGATAGCTTATAATCATAGAATCATAGAATCATTAAGGTTGAAAAAGGCCTCTAATTTCATCTGCTCCAACCCCAACCCATCCCTACCATGCCTGCTAACCACATCCCTCAGTGCTGTATTTCCACATTTCTTGAATACTTCTGAGGACAGTGACTCCACCACCTCCCTGGGCAGTCTATGTATGTCAGTGCATCACCACTCTTTCTGAGAATAAATTTTTGCTAATATCCAACCTCAACCTCCATTGGTGCAACTTACGGCCATTTCCTCTCATCCTACCGCTGTTACCTGGGAGGAAAGGCTGACCCCCACCTCACTACACCCCACAACCTCACTGCATTTGCCTTCTTGGCCAGTAGTTTAATAGGACAGAAAAGGAAGGGAAAATAATAATAATACTTAGAAACAATTGATGCACAATGCAATTGCTTGCTACCTGGTGACTGACGTGCAGCCAGTCCTTGAGCAGCGGCTGCCTCCCTGGCCAACTCCTCTAGTTCCACTGTTCAGCATGATGTGAAATGGTACAGAAGATCGCTTTGGCAATTAGGTCGGCTGTCCTGATTCTGTCCCACCCAGCTCCTTGTGCACCTCCAGCCCCTCACTGGCAGTGCAGCACAGGAAGCTGAAATGTCCTTGGCTCTGTGCAGCCGCTGCTCAGCAACAACTAAAACACTGGTGTGTTATCAACATTATTCTCATGCTAAATCCAAAACACAGCATCATACCAGATAATAGGAAGAAGAACAACTCTGTCTCAGCCAAAATGAAGACAATACCCACTCCTTCTTCTATACATCTATGTCATGCTCAGGTCTTACACTTCGCAATACATCCTCATTAATCACCACCACAAACAGGATAAATGAAACGGGGAGGAAGATATGCATGAAAAACTCAGAGCATATGCCATGAAAACAAAGGATCAATACTCCTGTCTATTACAGTGCAAAATCAGATCAAACAGGCTGGCTTTCATCCCACGTGAATTGCAGTTCCTGTCGTTGCAGCCCTTGCACAGTATGCTTTCAAGCAACTCAAAAGATTTTCATTTTCAGAAACATTACATAAATAATTCTGGGATTTGAAATGCTCTTTGAAACTTCAAGACTAAAAACTGAATAATCCTCCCCTCTCAAGGATTACTCATTCTTCATCCTTACACAAAACACAGAAGTGCATTAGCTAAAGAACATTCGGGATAAAGCTAGTGGTATTATTAAGCAGCTACTAGTTTTTATTTAAACCTTTGTTAGAACCATCAGTGATCAAATATGTCATAATGGATAATTTAAGGTAAATGTCTTAGTTTAGCCTTCCGACAGCTGGAGAATAATGTTTCTATTTAAGAAGATAAATTTGTTTCTTCAGTTTTTAATTAGATGATTGTCACTATGTTTAAGAGCTGGTGACAAAACCGGACAAGTAATTCATTGGTAGTAATTAGCTCAAGTAATTTAGCCATTGTTCTGCTTGCTTATAGTAATATTTTCTCCTTTATGCCATCTCTGAACATATTCATGAGACCAGCTCTTCCCATTATGATTTGCTGGCAGCCCCAGCCTTGATCCAGCTGGGGCAAGGCACCAGGCACATTTGGCAATAGCCAAAGGAGAGGGAACATACAGATGAGGACCCCTTATCTCAGGGAAAATAAAGAGAGGGTATTCAATAAGTCTGTGAGCCAGAAACTACATGATATCAAAGAAAAGGCCTCAAAAAATATTGCAGCATTGGAACCGACTTCACAAGATGTTACCAGCGCCAAGAGCTTAGCAAAATCCAAAAGAGGATTAGACATTTATATGGATAATGGGAATAACGGATCTTAGAATATGATTTTAAGAGCGATGTAAACCCTTTTGTTTCAGGGCGCGAGCAAGACTTGCAAGGTCAATTCCTTACAAGTGCTTGTATTTGAAATGCAGAGTAAGAGTGCCTCAGACTGCCACAGTCATAGGACACAGTTCTCATGGTGTGTTTCTGTTTCTTGCTAGGGTGGGCAAAATGGTGGTCAGGCACTGGAGTGGCCTGCCCAGGGAGGTGGTGGAGTCACCATCCCTGACAGTGTTCAAGAGGAGTTTGGATGATGTGCTACGAGATTTGGTTTAACAGCTTAGTGGTAGTAATGGGGATAGGAGGACAGTTGGACTAGATGATCTTGTAGGTCCTTTCCAAACTTGTGACTCTATGATTCTATGAAATGACATGGACGGAGGGTTTGAGTGCATACACAGCAGTTTGTGGATAACACCAAGCTGTGCTGTGTAATCAGTACACCTGAGGGATCAGATGTTTGGAGAGACCTAGACAGGCTGAGCAGTGGGCCCACAGGAACCTCATGAGGTTCAACAAAGCCAAGTGCAAAGCCTTGCAGCTGGGTTGTGGCAATCCCCCGTACCAATACAAGCTGGGGGGTGAAAGGATTGTCCACCCGTGCACTGGCTGCAGAAAGTCACGTTCCCACTGCTTAAATGGTGTTGGATGTCAATGTATTCAGTAATAGTGAAACTTGCTCATAGGTGAGGAAGCTGTAGATTTTTTCAGATCTCATTTTGTACCCTTACAAGCCAGCATTCAGATTCCAAACTTCAAATGCGCCATCCCTATGAAATTTTTCCTGGAACAAATAAAGGTCAGTTCATGATTCATGACTTGTATCAAGGCAAGGAATATAATTCAGCTTAGACATTCAATAGTCTCTGACACATGAACCTGGACAATGCTTGTACAGTTTCAGACCCCTCCAGACTCACTACGGAAAATCATTTTGTTCTCCATAATGAGAACATTAAATTGCAAACACATTGGGTAAAAAACCTGTGGATCTGTCACCCTCTCTGGTGAGATCTCCACTAATTAGAAAGGGGATAACTGCTGTTCCTGGAGCAGAGCCAAGCTGGAAAAAGTTAAGGACCAAGGCTTAGTGACTCTGATGAGCAACTGGATAACACATGGGAGGGAAAAGTGACACTCTGAAGTTTACTATTTTCTCTGGGGCAAAAAGCATAGTTTGTTCTGGTTTGTTACTAAAAAAAGCGGAACTGACTCCATGATTTAGGGGGCTGTGGTTTTCCAGTCTGCTCATCACACCACATCCCTGCCAGTCCATCCTGTAGGAGGCTGTCAGACACTTTGTGCTGTTGTATCTCACATGGTGTCCACCTATGGAAGCTGAAACACATTTGCACGAGATTAACCCAACATCCGACCATCACACAGAGCATTGAGCCACTGACAGGGAGCAAACATCCTTCCTGGGAGCAAGAGATAACATTCATTTTCTGCATTAGTCTCTAGGTGCAGAATTGCTGTCTGTCACTAGGAACTGATCACAAAGGGCATCCTAGACAGCAAGGAAGTTTTGGGAATATCCAAACAAATATCACTCCTATATTGTCAGCCAACTATGTTTAAATAGTGTCATTTGCACGCAGAATAGAAAGGGAAATTTGCCATCTAACATTTCCTTCTTCTTTTTTTTTTTTTTTTTTTTTACCTTTTAAAGAGGATTTGGTACACCAGATTTTCTTCTCTTTCCCTTTTTGAATAAAATCATTGTTTTTTGCAAAGCGCATCTTCAGCTAGGTCTGCTGGCAGGGCAGGAAAGGCAAACAACCCAACAGTGACATTACTAGGAAGATGGCTACAGGCAGTGTAGCAGTCCAGGTGGGGTGATGCTGGAAGCAATGGCTCCAGAACAAGGACAAACAGCAATGTGGGACTGTTGCACATAAGCATTACAGCAACTAATGGCTAATGGCCCAGCCCTGCCCCATGGAAGCACTACAGGAGGTGGCAAGGATGAGCCACGCCAGTTCTTTCAGCTAGCTACCAAACCCCAGTGGTGTGTGTGCACTGGGGAGAGGGGGGAAAGCTCATTTTAAGGTATCTCTGAAGAGAGCTGTGTCCTATTACCAAAGTGCCCTCAGCAGTGACAAATCCTAACTGTTCAGACTGAGACAAACCAATCAATCTGGCTTGGTTCCATCAGTGTCTGTCAACAGGAAATTCAGGGCCAAGCTAAAATAAAAGGCTTTTACCTTATAGCAAACACATAGCTTGCAGCCTGCACACTCCGTGCATGCAAACAAATACAGTGCATGTAAAAATCATGGAGATTTTAGCATGAATGCTCTCTGCTGCTGTTTAAAAATTTGTGCTAAGAGCCAAACATACATCCTTAGTTCTATAAATGAGGACACAGGGAGTTGGTTTCTCTTAGGTTTGCTGCCAAGGGTGATAAAGAACGTGAGAAGGGACAAGGGGAAATGGTTTCAAACTAAAAGAGGGGAGATTTAGATTGGATACAGGGAAGAAGTTTTTACAATAAAGGCGGTGAGGCATGTGAACAGGTTGCCCAGAGAGGTGGATGTCCTGTCCCTGGAAACACTCAAGGTCAGGTTGGACAAGGCTCAGAGCATCCTGATGTAGCTGTAGGTGTCCCTCTTCATTGCAGGGGGATTGGGCCAGATAGCCTTTAAGGATCTCTTCCAATTCTACAATTCTATGAACATTTTATTAATCAGTCCACCAGCCAGCCTCTCTACTGAATACAAACACTCCAAGAGCTTGATGATCCACTCTACTGTAGCACTGTTATTTTCTTGCAGACGAGGCATGCCCTCCTTGGGCAGGTCCTGTACCCAAAAATTCCTACCTGACACTTGCAGTGGGTTGCAAACACTGCTGGTGCATCAACCATCACACCATGGCAATCAACCCATTACCTGCAGGGGTGAAAGAGAAAGCAACAGCAACGGACCACAATCCTTAGATGTATCTACAATCACGGTTCCTTACCTTCCTTTGTTGAAGTGCTGAGATTCTCAAAGGTTTGGAAAAGCTGCTTAAATGCCTTGGAGGAACATGGCTTCAATTACTTCTCTCATCTGTATTCCTTCCATTTGCCTTGTTCACTGCTACAATCAGAGGGGATGCAGTCAAATATCTCCCCATCTCCTGTACATCCCCAGGCAATAATTCATGGTAGACAATAGCAGCGTATCTGCTCATCACAGCTGGCATCGAGACCTAGAAAAAAAAGGATGATGAGGAAAATAAAGCAGCTTCTTGCACATGAATATGTGTATGCAGAGACTCAACAGAACACCAAGTCTTCAGGGAAGAGCACAGAGAAGCTTTCTTGTTCCTACATTTGCTTTAAGAGCTCAAAATGTAAAGCAAGAGGGTTTTTCATTTTCTTTCTCATTCAGAAGTGTCTGCTCTACAGAGCCTAATTAAAGCCACTCTGTTTCCAGATCACTGAAAGTGCAACCTGTATACAAGCCTTTTCTCTATGAACCGAAAAGCCAGAATTGTGTTCTTCATTTTTACTTTAGAAAGAAGCACGTTTTTAAACCTGGAGCAGCCTCAGAAGTAACATCTAGCTATAAAACAAAGCAGTGCAAAAACATAGCTTTGAGATAACATAGCCCTGCCTCTCATCCAAACAGGCCTATTTAGGGATGGTAGGACAGAATGCACTTCAGTCCCAACTGAGTAACTTACTCAGAAGTTCTGAAAGAAACACACATCTATTTTGAAAATATAATTTCCTTCTGCATGCATAAAATAGGTTCAATTTCCATTTTTCAAGTGTGTCATATTTTGTGAGCAGAAAAGCACATTAAAAGGCAAAAGAAGAAGTTTGCAAACTCACAACATTCTTCCCCAAGAATAAATATTTTGCATCCTAACAAACATAAATAAAGCAAAGCAGCATCTGAGCAAATTAAGAGTTTAGGAGAAGTGTAGAGGAATGTATGACAGCAGTAAAACAGAATATCAAGCACTTTTTGTGTAACACTTGGGTTTTGGGGTGGTTTAGGGCTTTGCAATGTAACGTGCTCAAGTCATTCAATCTGAAGAGTGACATACAGCTGGCAGACTGCATAAAGCATGCCTAAAGAGTGCATCCCTGCTGCATACACACTGTCATGATGGGTGCAGTCATTTTTGCCCACTTCAGTACACTCATTTGTGGGTCAGCATAAATGAGCAGAGTAATACAAGCTCAACTGAGTTTACCAAATTCTGTTCAAACAGTAGGAATCCTGGGCCTGATCAAGAGAGAGGGATGTTGTTGTGGTGGGACCAGCAGAAGATGACATAGCTGGGAAGAATGTCCTGGCTTTCTCCTGACTTCAGTCATGGTACCTGGCCCCACCACACTGTGATTTGCCCACCTCTCAGTCTGCCCAGTGACCCCTGCAGAACCCTTTGCTTCCCAAGCTGCTTTAGATGTGTGCTGAGACCTGCTGAGAAGCAGAACAACCGCAAAACCTAACAGCTAAGTCACAGTCAGCTCCTCAGAGCAAATACTCTCAAGTATTTGGCAAAGTAAGCGTGAGGACAAATCACTTTTGGAGAGCAAAGAGGTTGAATAAAGCTTGCACCTATCTGCAAGCAGAGTGTGAGAGAGAATCCCATTCAGCCACTCATCCATTCATCCATCCATCCATCCATCCATCCATCCATCCATCCATCCATCCATCCATCCATCCATCCATCCTTTCTTCTATCCTTATGCCCACTCATCCATCTATGCCCTCCCTACTCCCTCAAGGATGGATGACATCTCCCCACACCATCAGCTCCCCTCAGGAGCCACAACTTTGCTGGCTCTGTGCTGGCCTCCAGCTTGCAAAGCACCTGAGCACAGGGAATCCTGAACCATTTCTGTAAATTTAGCTCTTAATCATACTGTGGCTCCGTTCCCTGTTTGCAAAATGAGCATATTAATCCTTCCTTTATCCCAGTGTTTATCAGCTTCGAGTCACAAGACTATAAACACTCCAGGGCAGGGCTGACTGTTAAATGTGTCTTTGCAGTATTTGGTTCAACAGAGCCTCGAAACCCTCCGGAGTCTCTAAATGCTGATGTTCATATGTAATCATATCGCTCACTGTGATGAATTTCTGGGTTGCATCTTTAAACAAAGATTGCTATTTCCTGAAACTTAACTCCAGAGTCCACAATCCAAATTTATCCCCGCTGTCATGCCTTTAAGTTACACTGCTGTTAATAATTCCTTACTTTGAATGCATTGGTTTCTGCTTTCCCATTTTGTACTTCTTTTGCAAGTGACAAAGGACTGCTTGAAGGCATTTTCATTGCAAAAGAAATTGATTACCTGCTATTTGGGGCAGATAGCAGGTCCATATAAGGTGATGAACAAGAGCACTTTCATACATCTGAATGCCAGCTTTTCAAATGCAGGGGTTAATCTATCAAATACTGCAAAACAATCAAACAAAATAATCTAAACACTGTAAAATAATCTGACTCTCATCCCCTGGTGATGGATAGAGGGTGTTCAGTGGGACCTGCTAATCACCAGCCTTATGCCATGGGAAAACTTGCTGCTGACTGTAATTACTTACAGCATACAGCACACAGCTGAGACTCTGATATTTCAATGACAGGTGGTGTTACTTGAGGGATATTTAACAGTGTCTATATTACACACAGGAATGAGATGGCATGAGCATTCAGACTGCGGAGTCAGGATCTCTGGAGTTAGGAAGCACCAGAAATAAGGTTGCTAATGTGTCCTTCATTCAGCATACCTTCATGTGTGCACTTGATAAGGTGTTTAATTACATGATCTCATGTTTACAACTCTCCCATAAATCAGGCAGGGAACGATGAGTGAAGCCATGCGGCAACTTCAGTCACGGTTTTGGCTGACATCTGAGGTCTTAGAGTGAGCCAGGTGAGGTATTTTTAGAGCAGCACTTGTGTCCATAAAATACGCATTTGCCAAATCTGTTTTGTTTCCAGCCCCATTCTGCCTTCCAGTGCTTTCAGTATGGTGCTGACTGAAGCCAATAGCTGCTCTGGAAGAGCAATCAGAAGCCACATGTGAATTAAGCAGCCTCTATTACAGGCTGAATGAGCTTTCAGCTAATAGATGAGCCAAGGCGATTTGTGTGATTGAAAGTCTATACTAAAGATAAAGCACCATATTGTTATCAGCTTTGATTTTTGGCTAATTACTGCACTAACTTTGGGAGAGGCAGGGATGTATTTATCCCACACAAGGCAAAGAAAACCAAAGTGCATGCTCGGCAAAGTCAGGCTGTATTTGTCTGGGCTGAAAAACAGGATGTATCTGCTGGCAGACAGCTATCCAGGGAGGTATTTTTCCCCCACTGCACTGTTTCTCTTGGCAGCACAATGTGCTAACTTTAGAAGTGTCTGAATGCCTTTGCTAAACTATTAGCACAAAATAAGCTCCTTTGTGTTTTTTACCCATTCATGCTTCTTAATTTATGTTCTTAATTTATGTTCACCTTCCTTGTATTGTGCAGGATCAGGAACAGGCTCTCTTTACATCAGCACAATTACAGCTGCTTCTTAGACCCCGCTGTGCCTCTTGCTTGCAATCCACTCTACACACGCTTACTTGCAAACCTTGCTCAGAAAGCAGCAGTGCCCCTTGCCCTGCATCAGAGTCGATGATAGAGATGGGAGCAATGCCTGGGGCCAGGGCCACGATCCTCCAGGCTGGGTCTGGATTTCCCGTTGGCCCCATGCTGGGGAGCCAGGGGCCACCGTGAAGTCCATCTGCAGAGCCAAAGCATCCCTAACGTGGAACAATCCCTTTCCTTTTGATTTGTCTCTGTGTTACAGCAAAGTGTTTTACTGCCTGGGAATGAGACAATAAAAAAAAAAGAAATCTACAGCAATAAATATTGTGGAAGAGGATATTCCAGAACAATAATCTGAAGCTGTGCATGAAGTGGGGCCTTTCCCTTCAAACACTGTATACTGCAAGCTCCCTGGGGCATCAAAACCCATTACTTTATGTTCTTTACGGAGCCAAGGGAATTGCTGCTGCTCAGTTTATCTAGAAAACATGTTTCATAAAGGGTGATACCGAGCCAAGAAGTCTAATGCAAGGAAGCTTGGCTGAGTGACACCCTTTGCAGTAGCATCTGCAGATCAAGAATTTGAAAATTTCACTTCTCCAAACCCAGAGTTGTTCTGCATCTTCCTAACAAAATGAACAGAGAAACAGAAGTGCTTTGGGAGCATGTACTGCTGGGGCAGAGGGCAGATGCAAAGCTAACTCTGTCCCAGGGCACTGCAAGGAGAGAGGACCTGGACAAACCTTAGGAAAAGATATAGCAAAAGGAGATTGATGGGACAAGGAGAGATGGCTTTAAACTAAAAGAGAGGAGACTTAGGTTAAATGTTAGGAAGAAATTATTTACTCGAGAGGATGGTGAAATACTGGTACAGGGTGCCCAGAGAAACTGCAGGTGCCCCATCCTTGGAGATGTTCAAGACCAGGTTGGACAGGGCCCAGGGCAGCCTTATCTGGTGGGTGGCAACCAGCCCATGGCAGGGGGATTGGAACTGGATGATCTTTAAGGTCCCCTTCAACCTAAGCCATTTTATGATTCTATGATATGATTCTATGGAAAGAGGCCACTGGAGCTGTGCCTTGGCATCCCCTCCTCTATCTTTCAGGCCTTTGGGAAATAGCCTTCAGCCATCCTGGGAGCCTTTCACCTCCACGCATTAACCCATCCTTGTCATGAGCAAGCAGCACTGGTGTGGGAGATCAGCAGTGCCCCTGGAATTTGTACTGGGGCCACCTCTCCTCTCTGCCCTACAAGTCTTGCTTTATCCTAGCTGCACGCAAGGTAACACTAAGGCACAGTGATGGCAACACTGACAGGTGAAAGTTAAATAATGGCACCTGCCAACTGCAGGGTGAATGTGATGCTAAGCACAGCACGTGGGGTGGTACAAGCGAAAACAATCATCTACATTATATCTTCTGAACTGCTTGTAGCTGGGGCCTTGTCAAACTGCAATTTAGGTCAATGAAAAGATTACAGGTGGCCAGGGCTGAAGTCGGGTTTAGCTCCCTGTTTTGGCTCCATAGCCTCATTCAGGGATGATAAGAAGCATGTTTCATGGTGCAAAAGCTAAAAGCACCACCATGGCCTCCCTGCTGTATTTGAAGAAGGTACTGGAGAGCAGCCTGGGGGAGAAAGGCAGCTCTGTGCTGCAGAAACACAACTCCTAATTCAGATGCAAAGCCTCTAATTTATGCAGGCAGACATACTCGTACACATACAAACACGCCAGTTTGACACCACCAGCCTGTTCATGAGTGGGCTAATAGAAAAGATGACAGAACTTTCTCTTCCACACACGCACTCACCTACACAGACCCATGCTAAAAATATTTTGTAAAGGCAGCAGTCAAGTACACTGAGTAGGGAACAGCAGAATTAATACTGCCTGTTCATTCTGATACAGTTTCAAGGATTAAAGTTAAGCAGCAGTAATATTGTTTTCAGTTTTAAGCTAACAATTCCCTCTCTGTTCATTCTGAGAGAACACAGCTTGCATTAAAAATATCTTTTTCCTATCTTAAGTGTTGGGGAAGGAAACAGGAAACAAAAAATAAGATTTGATGTGTCAACATTTCTGGAGAGTTTTCTCGGGGGGGGGGGGGGGAAATATCAAAGAAAGAAAGAAAAAGGAGAAAAAGCAAAACCACCAAGATTAGGAAATGGATGTCAGAGTTATGGCTGTCCAAACGCAGAGACACTCTTAATGTTGTTGATGCTCATCTGCAGGAACAGCCTTCCAAAGGGAATATTTGTGTGTTTAAACCGAGGAGGGATGCTTGCTGCTTTGCATTCAGACAAGCAAGGTCAACACCACCCCCCATGACTCCAGGCTGAGCACCATGCATGCTGAAGGCTCCATCTGAAAAACAGTCCAAGAGACTCTGCTGAATATGGGAAAATCAGAGACAGTTTTTGCCTCTCTTCTCTTCTTTGAGACTTTTGCCATGCCTTGTAAGCCTGAGGTAACTCAGTTCTCCCGAAGGGCAAAGGAATGATGGATAAATGTATGCAGAGCAATGCACCCATGGCCAGTTCACCTGCTCAGTCTCCCCTGAGCTCATTCCTAAAATAATGGCTTATTTTTAATCATTTTTTAATTCATCAACTCTGGAAATTCAACTTCAACTTGGCACAAACTCTCTGTTGGTTTGGAAGGGACAGCATGGGAAATTCATCCAAAAATAGGTGAAAAAAACCCACTTCTATGTGTCAGAGTCTATGAGAAATCCAGATCTCTGTTTCAAGTCACATCTGGAAGGTAAAAACCATGAGAACATGAAAGACAGCACTGAGGCTTCCAAAGCTGCCTTCCTACACTGATTTTACCACCTGGACCTGAAGAGCTTGAACAGCGTGTTTTGATGATTACAGAGAACTTCACCAAAACAGACAGGTATTGGCATGATTTTAGGGCTGTGAATGAAGTTCTCAGAGGAAAAGTTTTCTTCATTTGCCAGTCTGTCTCCCCAGATTATTTCTGGAGCCATAACTACGGAAGTTGATTACATATAGATGATGAAATGCAACCAGTGAAGCTCAGTAATGACAATGAATGCAAATGAAGGAGGTGGGTGTAACGAAGGATGTTGATGTGTGGTGAATTTTGAGGTCAAACAAGTCACAAAATTAGAATCTTAACTATGGATTTCCTGACTTCTTATAATTTTGAATCCTAACCCCACAGTCCTACAACTCTGCACCATTTTTTCTCGGGTCATCTATAGACTAAACAAAATTTCTACTGTTCACACATCATCGGCCTTACGTTATATGCTTGTGGCTATAAGTGAATACATGACAAGTCTGGGTGGTCATATTCATGCCTGAGATTTCCCAAGATAAAATATTTGTCCACATGTCCAGGAAGTCTGAAGCTGCTATGGTGGGAAAGTCCAACCTGCTCCCTCCAGCCAGTCTTACCGATCCAACACATGTCATGCTCACTGTGCACATCAAACAGCTACAGTCACGTTGTGCAAGACTGCAAGTTGGTGAATCAACATCTGGAAACCATGGGCACACGCAGGAAATGCTCAGAACTCTCTGAGTAAGTCTTCTAGTTTAAAAAAAAAAAAGTGATCATAGCACTGAAAACTCCAAAATGCTGTGGTTTAAATTCCAGTTTAGCAGTAGGATGCACTGGTATGGTCCGCCCATGCCCAGATCACAGGCTGCCAGATTGAACTGGTGGGCAAGAAAGCAGCTATGCAGTTTGCAAAGCAGTTTTTAATTATTTGTAGAGAAACATTTGATTGGCTGTCATCAACGCAACAGGATTATTTGTGCTCAGTCTTTTGACTATTACTTATGTTACATCTATAGGAAAGCATCCTTTTAACTAAGTACGTGACTGTTGGACATAGTTGATGACAATATATTTCAAAATGATCAAAGTCAGCCGTCAGAGAAATTAGATTATTCATGATTAGTCTCCAATAGTTCCCATGAGAACCTTAAACAGTTCGTGGTTCTTCTTAAAAGATTAGAGTAAGCTGTGTAGTGATGAAAGAGGTGAAGACTTGTAATAAAGGGCAGACCGTCGTCATTGTTTCTGAAAGAAGTCTTCTATCTAATTCAGCCTTTTACTTGTACTGAATACAGAAAACGTTGGAAGCAGGCCTATATCTTTCCATGAAATGTTAGAAATGGTATTTTGAATTGATTTGTCTGCATACAATCTGATTCCTATTGGGCAGCATCAACGCCAACAGATATTCTTATTTCCACATCATTTCCCCTCACTCTCTTCAACTCTTCTTAATGGCAAGGTGATAAATGATGCTGATAAGCAGTCTCAGGACTAATTATTACACATTGAATCCTACAGTCCTATCGGTGAAGCAGAAATGACCTAGTGGGGAGGTGGGGAGTTTAAAAGCAAATTCAGATGGGACTTTAACCACTACAACTGCTGGCCTGCAGTACAACAAAAAAAAATCTATTCCATCCACAAGTAGAAGCTTCTATGATCTGAAAAATGGAAATCCTACAAATTCAAATAATAAAGGATATCACTTAAGTAATATTTAATGCAAAGAGGCATTCAGATAATCTGTAGTATCTGTGAACAATGTTTTCTTCAAAGAGTAGCCAAGATTTCTCTTTGAAATGCCTTGTTTGAAGTCTTTTTGCATGGCCATAAAACAAAAGACTCTCTGTTTAAAGGATTACATTAAAGGAGGTTTTTTTTTTTCATTTGTATGTTGGAAAACGCTGATGAGGGAGAGACCCCCAAACTGTGTATTATGACTGTCATTTCAAAGAAGACTCCTAAATTCTTTAGATCTTTCTCCAACTATGAGATAATCATGCATCTTTGTCCTTTCATTATGGTTTCTAGTCCAAAATTTATCAAAGTACATAATTTTATGGCATTTTTATATCTTTGCTATCGGTGCTTTCTTTTTTTCTTCTTTGCTTTTCATTTGCTATACACCCCTGAAGCACATGCCTCGGATATCACAAATGGACTTAAACCTTTAAATAAAAAACAGCGTGTCATTTATGAAAAATTAGGTATCCGTTGACTAAGTTTTCATCCTCCTTCCTCGTGCAAATTGTACACGGGTCATTTTTCTTTACGTATGACAAATGATAATGCAAACATAATGTCCCAGACATGCACTATGGCTGCATGGCTTTTGGCTCCATGAGGTTCCATGGCAGCAGTTATTTGTCCGGTTTGCTCGCTCCGTGCAGATCCTCCACGAGTCCTTGCAGCTAAAGATTTGTAAGGACACAAATGTCACCTGTGAACATTTGTCTGGCTGTCAGTGGCACGCAGGACATGGAAATTTGCTCCTGAGTTCCCACTGTAAACCCAACAGGACTGGGTCAAACCAAAGCATTGGTTTGAATCTTCCTGAGCTCACACAATTGCTAGTTTTCCATAGGAATGGCAGGCTATCTGTAGTGAATTCAAGTTTCCCAACCAGCTGCTTATTTCTTTCAGTTTTCTGCCACAAATTCCCTTACAGGGACCCTGTGGGTATCTCAGCTACACCAGTACAAGGGAACTGATGAGAACTGTGGTGCTGGCCCACGTTCACAGCATGTGACTTTCAGGCTCCAGTTTGGCCCTGGTCAGCCCCTCCAGATAGCACTGAAGCTCTGCTCGGGAGAAAGCCTGACCAGAGCCACTCCCAGCTGGTAATGCTGGACAAGTCTTCCCTGTTTGGGGAAGGAAAGGAGATGGATTCTGTCCAGATGGACACAAATCAGGCCATGTTTCTTGCCCTTATGGCCAGCAGTCCTTATGGTTCAGGGATTTCCTGAGTCAGAGCTGGAATATTTCTTGGTGTTTAATGGTTCTCAATTATTTTTTCTTCTGTGAAAGTTTTAGCATCCACAACATCCTTTGGCAAATTGTTCCACTGCTATTAATACTGTGCTCAAACATAAGTGATAGTAAATACTTCACATCTTGGCAAACTCTTCCAGAGTGTTGATGGTTTTAATAATTATTCTAAAAGATTTCCTTTGCTTTCTATGTCTAGCTTGAACATCCAGCCATTTGTTTCCTGTTAATGCCTTGTGCATTCACTAGGAAAAAAAACCAAAACCTTACTAATGCTCTGGGCAAACCGTGATCAAGTCATTCCTTCACCTTCTCTTTATAAGCTCAATTAACTGAGTTGCTGAAACCTCTCCTAATGAGACAAGCTTTCAAAACTCAAATAATTATCCTAAATATGTCTATGTTTAGACAAAATTTTCATTTCTCTGCTGCATAAAATAAACTTTGACAGGAATAAAGAACATTTACTCCCTCCCTAAGTTTCCTGAATATGGTAGAGAAAAATCTTTGGTCTGTCTCCACGGAGAAATCTTTTAATTGTAAAATAAACTATTTCACAATGAGCAGCCCAGAATATCTCCTTATGTGCAAACATGTTCCAAAATAAAAGTAGATTTTAGTCCAAAAATCTTAGTCTGAGTTGGAAGCATGCAAATTATCACAGAACATAAACAGCTTATTCAGCACTGTTTGCCTTAGGAAATTGTTCCATGCAGACGAGCTCTTTCTGAAGAAAAGAATGGCATTAATTTGTCCATATGCATTCAATTAACTTCATTCCAATGGTTCTCTTGGAGGTAAGTCAGAAGATGAGAAGGAATCCTAATGCTAACTTCACACCATCACACACAAAACAGCATGAGATCTTCCTACAAGATGCACGTTGCCACAGGAAGGAAAAGTAATGTCAATATAGTTCCATTGACCTGGCAGCAGCAGTAGTCAGTGTTTCATGCTGCGTTTGGATTCCAGGTCTGTTTTCCTCACAACCATCTATTGTTCTGTCCTATATGATTAATGTTAAAAGATGCTTAAAACAAGCGGTAATGACCTTAAGTTGTGCCAGAGGAGGTTAGAGTTGGATATTAGGAAGAATTTATTCCCAGAGAGAATGATGAGGCATTGGTACAGGCAGCCCAGCGAGGTGGGGGAGTCACCGTCCCTGGAGGTGTTCAAGGAATGGGTGGATGTCGTGCTGAGGGACATTCTGTAGGGCGGTCAAAGATACGAGTTGATGGCTGGGCTACACGATCTTATTTGTCCTTCCAACCTTAATGATTCAATGATTGATTCTATGATAATCTCCTGCTTGAATAACATTTTTAAAAAACTAAGGATGCATCAAGTTTGTTTTGTGAGGATCATACTGCGGTCACAGCTGCTGAACAACTACTGCCTCTTCAAATCCTGATTTTTACACTCACACAGCTCAGGCTTCCAGGTGAACCCTGTAGATTTCCAACTTCTACGGAAAGGATGTGTGTCCCTGAATGTTAATCTTCCATTTTACACATCCACCGTGCTAAAATCTTACGACTCAATTTATTCTGCAGAGATTTCATTTTCTTTAGAGCTGACGCTAGAAGCACTCAAAGCACAGAGCTGTAAATCACGCCCAGACACTCTGTATTCCTGTATCACCGCTGAGGATCAAACAAGTGCCTGTTGCACAGAAATTGGTCACAGAGCAAGCGAAATCTCCACGGAGAACTTTTACTCCATATGTGAAAGTATATTTTCCAGCTCTCCAGAGTGCCTCTGCAGTACCAGGCGTGGTGCAAGAGGAGTCAGTGGCATCTAAAGCTCTGCAGAAAAGGGCTGGAAGCACTCAGCAAGACAAGCTGCAGTCTGATTCCACTTCCCCCCCCCCCCCCACATATTTTTCTCATGAGTTTCTCTCATCACCAGCCCCACTTCTCCTTAAAAGATGTTTTCTATTTCATTTTGCTCTCTGTCTCTAGCACTTCAATTAATGTCATTCTCCAAAAACAAACAAACAAACAAACAAACAAACAAACAAACAAAAACCCCATAGGTGGTCATATTGTTTTACAGATTGGAAAAAAAAAAAAAAGTAAGGAAGCCTTTTAATCTTTCCTGTGTTTTTCTCTGGAGGCCAGATTTATTTTAATCACTTTCCTGAGCACCATCTAGCACATGTAATTATATCCCCAAACAAAAGAAAGTGAATCACTTAATACAATGCTTTGATTTCAGGAAATACTAAAAATAATCAAGTGTAAGGATTTGCGACTACTTTTTTGACGCAGTGCTAATTGCCAAAGTGCTGCTCAGGGGAGAATCAATGAGGAGGTGCAGTGCCCGTTGCAGAACCATCCTGTGACAGAATAGCTGTCCTTCCTTCCTACTGACTCCTGTTTTACAACATCTTGGTGCTTCCTCAATGCCTTAAGTTGATCAATGAGAAGCCACTTTGCTCTGATGTCCCTCACAGTAGCCACTGTCCCTCGCACTGGTGACTCATCATGCTGACTTTGCAACACCTTCATTCATTAACACTCTTAATCAATTTATTTTACAGTCCCCAGCTGTGTCCCAGCCCCTGTGCTCACCCCAAGGTGGGCTGTACAGGTGACCGGGGAGCAGTGGCACAGGCTGCTCAGGAAGGTGTGGGAGTCACCATCCCTGGAGGTGATCAAGAAATGCAGAGATACAGAACCGGCGGGCATGGTGGGGATGGGTTGATGGTTGGAAGAGATTATCTTAGAAGTCTTTTCCAACCATAATGATTCTACAATTCTATGATTTATACCAAGTATGTCCAACCCACAGCCTGTGGACTGCATGCAGCCCAGCCCATCCTGCAGCCACTCCCTACCCCGCGCCATCATGACGGTAGCTCTGCCCCACAGAGCAGCTTGGCCCAGCCCCAGGTGTGCACCCATCACTCACAGCAACCACACAGCAGTGTCCTATCAATGCTGTCTGGACTGCAATCAGGGCACAGGGACGGTGACGTGCAGTGCCAACTACAGCGATGGCAAATATCGTATGCATTTTCATATACTGGCTAAACACAGTCCTGTGAACAGCAAAAAATATGCAGCTATGCTTTCTGTTTCAATAATGGAATCTGAGAAATGGTTCAAGATTGAAAAAAATCATCAGTATTTTGGTGTATTTTCTACTTCGCCTTCAGTCAATATAAATACATGACCTGTGAATTTTCAAATGGAATGCATAGGGTTGGAATCAGATAGATATTCAACTCAAAAATGTGACCACGTCTCTTTACTAGACTTTTATAAGCCCTCTCTTGCCAGAGAAAGATAACCCACACATCACAATCATTATTCACGTCATCACTTTTTGGCAGTACGCACATTTGTGAGCAACTACTGTCAAGAATGAAGCATGGAAAGAGTAAAATTTCATCAAAAATCTCTGACAAACACTGCGAGATCTCACTGAGAACTGCACCCACCGCCATCGAACCAGATTCTGTTTCAATAAAAAATATATGTTAAAAAAGTTTTGTTGATTATATACATGAACTATATTACATATGACGGCTGCTCCAGAAGTAATGCCTCCTGTTTTGTTATGCCAGCTCACGAAGTCAGAGGTGAATGTTGGTGGTACGGCAGCAGAGGCTGAACCTTCCCACCAATATCCCACTACATGCTGTTGCCATGTGACAGATGGCAGCAGAGGGGCATCTGACAGAATGGCGTCTGATATGGAAGTACAGATAAAGAAAAGTTATGTCACTGAATTTCTCCATGTGGAAAACATGGCACCCACTGATATTCATTGACACCTGCTAAACACTGACAGAGACCAAACAGTGGATGTGAGCACAGTGAGGCAGTGGGTGGTGCGTTTCAGCAGTGGCAACAGCAACAGTGCGTCATATCCACTGGTGCAGGTTTTTTACAGGCTCAGCATGTAGGCTCTCATTCATCTCTGGTGAAAATGCACAGCTAATGGTGGCGACTGTGTGGAATAATAGTGTTTTGTAGCTGAGAATTTGTTCCATCAAATAGTGTTATTGTGCTCTTTCTGTCTGTTGCAGTTTCCATGAGAATAAATAGGAGAGATGACGTTCAGAGCAGCCTACATACCGCATTTGTGGTCCAAGGCAATTCCTCTTCACTCAGAGCAGATCAGGCAAGCCAAAGGTTGGACACTCATGATTTATACTCTGATAAAATGAAGTAAAATACTAATCCAGATTAACAGCGCTAAAATATAACAATATTGATGGAATTGTGGTGGACGGAGAGGGGAAAGTAAACTGCATCTGAAGCACATCAGCAGGAAATGCAAGGTGCAGCCAACCAGTGCCTGTGCTCCCGGTTATTCTCAACCACACACCTGCAGAATTCCCTCCATATACCCCTCACTGCAAGGCTAGAAGGACCACTAAGATCATCTTGCCCAACCATCAACCCATGCCTGTGACCGCTCTAGAACACGTTACCGAGAGCAACATCCACCCTTCTCTTCAACACCTCAACAGTGACTTCTCTGCTTCCCTAGGCAGCTCATTCCAATGCTTCATCATTCTTTCTGAGAACACACTCTTCCTAATATCCAACCTGAACCTCCCCTGGTGCAACTTAAGGCTGTTACCTCTTGTTCTATCTGTCTTGGTTTAGGGAGTCAGAAAAGAAGAAAGGATTTTGCACTGAGTTCCTATTTTCTACGTCTTGCATGTATGGTCAGGCATAGAAGAACTGACATTGCCAGAGGTGCTGGAGGAGAACTAAGTCACATTAAGCATTTTTGGAGCCTACTTCCGCTTTTCTAAGGAGAGGTGAGCATCTGGCACATGGCATCACATCGCTTAGATGCATAACAGCCTGTTTCCAAGCACTGGCTGTCTCCTTAAGCACAGCTGAGCTGGGCAGCTCCCACAGCTCCATGAGGTGGAGGTTTACCGTAGGAGGAAGGATGCTCTGGCAGCCTGCAGCCACCCAGGCGAGCTCTGCTCCTCTCAGCAACGACTCCAGCAGCCATCCACTTTACTGCTCGCTGCTGGCATATGGTAACAAAAAGGGAAAACAGCTTCTTTGAACTTTGCTGGCAGTTTTCATTCCCTGAGCTGTATTTGATGTGCACTCCAAGTCACACAGAATGTGGAATTATAAATGTGACAGGTGGTTTTGTTGTCTGCTTTTTGACAGCTTTTGGAAAAGAAACTTATCTTCTGGCTTTTCTCCAGAAAGATTGTATTCTGTTTCACTACAGGAAAAAAAAAAAAAAATGCATTTTTCATAAGCAAGTATTTTACATTGCAAACTCTGGGCTCCTTTTCCAGACAGATAGACTATTTTTAATAAAGTTTCCTGCAGGATCTCAGCTGGCTTTTAAGTTCGCAACTGTTAACCTAGAAATACTGTACTTAGAGAACTGCACACAAAGGTGTATTCATCAGGTCTGGGTCTGTTCTCACGCTGAAAAAAACCTTTTAGAAGTTAAAAAAAAAATTACAATACATTCATAAAAGTGAACCCACTTGGGTATAACATGCAATTATAGAGAGCCCATATGCTGTCTCAGACTGCGATTATGGCTGGGGAGGAAATGCTTTTCCCGTCTTGCAAATATTCCTGGGATTTGAGAAATGCTTGTCATTTCCATATAAAGAAAAAGAGTTATTTTACAGTTTTCCTTTAAATGAAAGAGTAGAGAGACAGGCAGTCAACCCACAGGGCTGTGGTTAGGACTCTCACCTAGGATGAAAGAGATTCAAGATCAGATTAGCTGTGCTTTCTTTGATTTGCAAAGGGGACTGGGACCCAGGCTCTCTGGGGCACTCTGCATTCATTAGGCTGCTGGCTTTCTCAGTCCTTTTTGCTGGAGACTTTCAGTTTTGTACAGATAATTAACTGTTCACCAGATCAGGGACTTGAACCTAATTAATCGCTATGGGAGGTTGATGCCAAAACCATCTGCTTTAGGCACATAGACAGGTTGGGCATGACAAGTACAAGTTGAATGGGTAAGGCCTCGTGAGGTGTCTCAGCTCACTCAGATTATCATTTAGACCTGGTGTTTCAGAGGTCGTCTGGTGCACCCACACCAGGAGCTACCTCTATGTCCCCACTGTGGGCAACTCTTGTAGAGTAACTCCATGAGCAGTGACCTACCAAGAACCAACAGATAGGAGCTGAATCAGACTGTTCTGCCTGTCTGATACCTGCAAGCAGCAGGTACCTTTTCTGGTTCAGACAGCCAAGCTTGCTTTGGTGGCTGCATGGCTGGCACCTTCCTCTTCTGCAGGACAGTCTAAGAGCCAGAACCTTCATCCACGCTCTGGCCTTCGAGGTAGAAATTGGCTCTTTGCATACCTATATCATGCTCACAGGGCCAAAGGGATCAAAAAATCACAGAATGGTTGAGGTTGAAAGGGACTTCTGGAGGTTATCTGGTCCAGACCTCTGAAAACCTATAGGTTTCTTCGTATCCAGAAGTTGTTCTTCTCAGAAATATTTTTGAAAGGTGTGTATAGGTTCCCATAGGAAGATAGACCAGAAGGGCATCTCACTTGATCTCCTGCATACTGTAGGAAATTAAGTATCATACAAACTCCCTAGTATATGAGCCCAAGTCAGAGGAAGAAGACTCTTCATTTCAGGTTTTTGTTTTTTTTTTCATTTCTCCTCTTCTTTGTTCTTCTCTGCTTAATCATAGAATGGTAGAACAGCTTGGGTTGGAAGGGACCTCAAGGATCAAGTTCCAACCTCCTGCCACAGGCAGGGTAGCCAGCCACTAAATTAAGTACTAGATCAGATCGCCCAGGGCCCCATCCAACCTGGCCTTGAACACCTCCAGGGATGGAGCACCCACAGCCTCCCTGAAACACCCATTCCAGCACCTCCCCACTCTCTCAGTAAAAAACTTCCCTCTGAGATCTAATCTCTATCTCCCCTCCTTTTGTTTAAAACCATTCCCCCTTGTCCTCAGTTTCCATGAGATACCAAACGTTGTCAACCAGAACCTCAAGAGAAGCTGTCCATAATTGACTGCTAAATTATTTTTCATTTTTTTCAGTAGCTACTCTAAATTCTCTCCATAAACAAGTCCAATGACAGGCTGCCCTTGGATGTACTTCTGAGTGAGTGCTCTTGAGGTAATAACTTAGTTAATGAAATTTAACAGTAAATGATTTTCAATGTCTGTCACTAAAGAAATCAGCATTTCTTGTTGAATGTTAGAGGAACATCTAAGGATGAGTTACAACATATAGTAAGCAAAGGTGTGTTTGAATGCACAGATTTTTGGATCCTCCCTTGATTCTGTGCTGACCCCAGCTGCTTACTGTGAAACCATCATTGTGTATCTTGTTTAGTGTGGTTTTCTTTAAAGACATTATTGATTGGTTCGATTTTATACTGTCCAGAGAAAAGCAATTAATACCTCCAAGAGCTCAGAGACTACAGATGAAGGGAAGATATCCTGGATGTACAGTGGAAGGATGAGATCCCTACCAACAGGACCTCGCCATGGACCCAAGTCTTGCATGGGTCTGGGATGGTCTTTGATCTTCTCTCCTGCATCTGGTATCTGATTTGTTTGTGAATGCATTGATTTAAGGGCCTTTGTTATCTGAGTTTTCAGAAGTAATTTACATCAGTGCAAAATACACTTAGGTGAACAGACCCCAAGTGAACTGGAAGAACTACAGTTTAGCCTAGTGATGACAACTCCAATAGCCTCCATAATAATGGAAACTGCTGCAAATTATGTTTTGGTCAGGTTTATTTCTAAAATCTTTGAACATAACATTGGTCTTGAAATCTCATCCTTTCAGAAAGTCTTGGCCACAACAACTTGCAGAGATGTATAAGATGAGATACATAGCACTCAAATGCATATATGTATGATCCATTGCATATTGGATTTCATCAGCAGTCACCCAGTACAGGGCATGGATGTTGACAGGAACACTCAGCACCCATGTATGGCTTTCCCTTATTTATACTATTTCAGGCAGTACTTCTGTGACGTCCGCTGTGTGGCAGTGTGCTGCACTATGCTTTTCAGAGCAGCATTTAGGGGAGATGGGGAGGGTTGTGAGGGTTCTCAGGGCGCCCCACAAAGCAAGTTACCAGTCCCTAGGAAGCTACAAGATTACAGCCTTGCACAGCTCCATCTGCACCCTGCTATCCCTTCTGTCTAAGACAGTCTCCTCTGGTGCAATGGCACATGGAACCTGTACATAGAATGCAGATGGAGAAAAATGTCGTTTCTAAAGTGGATGAAGTAAGCCTCACATTCCAATTCCATTAACTCCTCTGTTTCTCCCAACCATTCTTCAGGAAGCAAGACCTTGAAAAGGATCCTTATCAAATGGTGGACAAGGACCAAGTTTCTAAGTTTCTTGGAAAGAAACTCCTGAAAGGTTCAACCTAAGGTACAGTAGCTGCAGCTGCTATAAAACGATTCTTGCTTGAATACTGATGTAGCATTGTGTATGTTGGCACAAAATCTGTCTTAATGTTTTCAGAGAGGATACTGTAGCTGAGTATAATCAGAGCAAAGAAGAAGGGCCCTTTGTTTCTGTCTTATGCTTTTAATTACATCTTGCTATTCATTCTGTTGTCAGCTTTTGCACAATCAGTAGATGGAGGACAGACTGCACGCATACACACACAGATACACACAGAGAAATAGAAAATGAGTGGTTGCTCAAATCCACTCTACATATTGCTCAAATAGACAACATTATTATCTTTTATCTTATTATCTCATCCAGTTACCAAGCACTCCATCAGTTATAAGGCCGGTCCTCTAGTACTCCTCAACTTCAGCGCTGCACAGAGCTAGAAAAAGCAAACAGATGAAACACACATGTTTTTTCAAGAAAATAAAAGACATTTTTACTTCCCTGGTTTTCTATGTATGCTGCTGCTATGGAGCAGAGATATTGTAAAGAAGGAAACATGACTCTTAGAATTTAGGGTGAACCTTAGTTCTCCTGACCCACATTTTAGGCTCTTGCATGATTTTGAGAATTGTTTTGTAATAAAGGTAGTAAATTCTGATGCTGTGATTCCATCATAAAGCTGTTTGTCAAATCTTCATTTCAGTCATCTCTACAGGCAAAAGCGTCCCATTATGATGGCCTCCAAACTTGCTCTCCCCGTCCAGGAATCACAGAATGATAGAATGGTTGGGGTTGGAAGGGACCTTTTAGATCACCCAGTTCCAACCCCCTGCTACAGACAGGGACACCTCCCTCTGGACCAGGTTGCTCACAGCCCCATCCAGCCTGGCCTTGAATGCCCCCAGCGAGGTGGGGACATTTACAACATGTTAGGGTTTCCATAGGTTTGGAAGTGCTTTGTATATGAATCAACTATTATAAAGTAAATTCCATAACTTTTTGTTTCTGTTTTTTAATCATTTGTACAATGAGTTATAACTGTGCTTCTCAAAATAATTGCTGACCTTTCATCAAAATCTCCATTTGTTGGGCACTGTTGCTATTCTTAAGAAAATGAGAATAGATTAAACACAGAGGACACAGGGACCACTGAATTTTCAGAATATCATTTTGTAATAGGTGAAGTCAGTTCTCATCGATGACCCTGGAGATGCGCCTAGTCTCTCTCACTCTCTGAGTTCCTACTCAATACAAATCGAGCAGAACCAGTGCCATGGCTTATGCTCTGTTCTACGACCCCAGAACGTGAACCTGGAAAACAACACCCTTACTCACATCACCCGAAGATCAGTTTAAATGCCATCCCAGTAAACTACTTTAATGTTCAAAGGAAACAAAATGCATGCTATGTAAATTATCGTTGCCGAAAAGGAACAAACAGTTAGCGGCAGTGCAGAAAGCTGTAAAAGATGTGCAAATTGGAGACGTAATTATTGAGCAAAGAAAGGGAGAGAAGGGAAAGCAGCAATGAAAGGAGCATCTGAGATACGAAAATCCCAGATTTCTCTGGGATGTGGTCTGCAGTACTTTATTAAATCTAGCAAAAGAAAAAGACTGTTCTTCTGACTAATGATGTTTCATCACTAGGAATGTGTTCCCATATTCAGCAAAAGGTTTTGCTCAACTCCCACTGACTTCTCTTGCATCAGATCTGTCCCTGGGCTCTCACACCAGTCTGGCTGTGGATACAGCTGTAAAATCAAGCCCTTTGCTAGTCAATTGAAGGCAAAATATTTATTTTCATAGTGTCGGGTAGGCCAATTTCATTCATAATTGAATCTGCAGTTTATTTCTAGGTCTTTTCACTGACCATCCATTCATCACATCCAGCCAGAGTTCAAAGGGCTGCTGGAAGGCATGTCTTAAAAATCTGATCAAAAACAGCACAAGGACAATGCCCAACCTCAAGGGCAAGGTATTAACCACCTGAGGTAGGCATGCTCTGTCAGCACAGTCTTTCAGCCTGAATTACAACCCTGCAGAAGCTACACTAGGACATATCAGCAAAGATTTCTACAGTAACCAGCACTTTGGGTCATCTATTCAATGGTAGTGGAAAAAATGTGCTAGTTTAGCCAAGGAAAGCCCAACCCACACATCATTCCTCTGTCTGGCTGTGTCCTCTTGAAGCTGTGCCGACAGCCCCTGGGGGACCAGATCTATCTGGGTTCTGTGATCTTCACAGGGGTGTGCCTAGAATCACAGCATCATAGAAAGGCATGGGCTGGAAAGGACCTCAATGATCATCCAGTTGCAACTCCACAGCCAATGGCAGAGCTGCCACCCACCAGTTCAGGCTGCCCAGGGCCCCATCAAACCTGGCCTTGAACACCTTCAGGGATGGGGCATCCACAGCTTCTCCAGGCAACCTGTGCCAGTGCCTCATCATCCTCTGAGTAAAGAATGTCTTACTAAGTTCCAGCCTAAATCTCTTATCTTTTAGTTTAAGCTACTCCCCTTTCTCCTGTCACTATCATCTGGTGGTGTAGAGTTGTTCTCCCTCCCTTCTCCCTCACAAACTACTGGAAGCCAGCAATGAGGTCTCCACAGAGCCTTTTCCAGACTAAAAAAGCTCAGCTCTCTCAACCTTTCTTCATAGGAATGTTGCTCCAGATCTCTGATCATCTTTGTGGCTCTCCTCTGGATCTGCTCCAGCAGCTCTGCATCTTCCTATGCTGGGTGCCCTGTGCCTGGACACAGCACTCCAGATGGGGCCTCACAAGGCAGGGCAGAGGGAATCGGTCCTGTCTCCCTGCTGGCTGCCCCTCTTTTGTTGCAGCCCAGGATACCGTTGGCCTTGTGGGCTGCAAAAGCACACTGCTGGCTTGTGTTCAGCTTTTCACCCACCAGAATCCCCACATCCTTCTCCTCAGTGCTGTTCTTCTTCCAGTCTGTACTCATACCTGGGACTGCTCCGACTCAAGTGCAACACCTTGCACTTGGCCTTGTCAAATCTCATTATGTTCACACGGGCCCACTTTTCAAAGCTTTCCAGGTCCCTCTGGATGGTATATCTTTCTTCTATTGTATCTGCTGCACCACTTCAGTTGGTGTCTTCATCAAACATACTGAGATTACACTCAATCCCAATGGTGAGGTCCCTGATAAAGGTCCTGAAGGGCACCACCCGAAGATGGACCCCGGAGGGACACCTCTTATCCACATGGACTCCACCTGGACAGAGACACTGACAATAACTCTCTGGCTACAACTATACAACCAATCAATTACATACCCACCAAACAGTCCAGCTTTCAAATCTATCTCTCTCCAATTTAGAGATAAGGATATGGTGTAGGACCACATCAGTGGTCCTGCACAAGTCCAGATAGATTACATCAGTTGATCTTTCTCTGTATCCTGATATCAGCCCTCTATCACAGAATGCCAGCAGATTGGTCAGGCACGATATGCCTTGGTGAAGGCATATGATCTTCCATGATCTTCCCAGGCACAGATGCGAGGCTCACCAATCTATTGTTCCCTGGGTCTTTCTTTCTCCCTTTCTTAAAAATGGAAGTGATGTTTCCCTTTTTCCTGTCACTGAGGACTTTGACTGACAGCCGTGATTTTTCTGAATATGATGGAGAGTGTCTTGGCATCTGCGTCATCCAGTCCCTTCAGGACCCTGGGATGCATGTCATTGGGCCCCGTAGATTGTACACACTCAGTCTCATCAGGCAGTCTTGAACTTGCTCTTCGCCTAAAGTCTGCACACAGTCTATAACAGATGTACATTTAGCTCGTGTTCTCATTTTTGTTCATTATTTGGTACAAAGGACAGAGGAAGCTGTCCCCCTGTACTCTCTTTAGCTATTATTATTTCTCATCTCCTGCCCTTCAGACAAGACTTCCTCCCTTGCACCACCGTGCAGAGCCACAGAAACATATGCACAGAAAGATTTTCCAGCTCTGCCCTACTGGACTTGGCTTCACACGCATTGTAACAGATGAGGTCTGCAGAAGATTTAAAGCTAAGGGGTTTAGAGTAATGTTTCTGACCAATAATGTATCTCACGCATATCATGCAGCAACAAGATCCGATGTATACAAAGTGAAGCCAGCACCGCACTCGGAGCAAAGAGCTGAGAGAGCAGACATCAGTCTCAGTAAACCCCAAATCCCAGTAGGCAGCCAGTTTGACACATACCCAAGCAGAACGACTTACTCTGCTGCACCTCCTGCCCCAGTCCTTCTCAGAATGACCTAGAGCTGCGTTCATATTAAGTACTTTTTTCAGCTGTTTCTATACCCCTCCTTCTTGTAACCACAGGTTGGCATTTCCAAAATGGTTAAGTCATCAGCAAAGCAAGGATCGTTAATCTTCAAACTGAATGATTTAAATGTCAGTGAAAGGACACCAAGCTTATCTCCGCTTTCACCGCACATTTTTTACCCATCTTAACCGGACAAACAGCTGTCTGGAGAATTTGGGCTATCTCAATAGTTCTAACGGTGATATAAAGGTGAATACAGTTTTTTGCAAGAAGAAAAATTTCACAGTGACCTGACTGTAGTTGCCCTTTTCAGTTCCACATCTTGCAAATATTTTGATCAACTTTCCAGTCTCTCCTCCAGCAACTCCCCTACTTCTGTTCAGCATAACATTTAGTGGAGCCAGACTCTTTGATCCATTAGAAACTTGTGCTTATTGCTAAAGCCAGCTGGAACACAATTTGAAGAATATTAATCAAAGAGTAAATTCATGATTTTCATGCAAACCACACAGAAGTCAGTGACTACTACTGGCTTATACAAATCCTCCATTCCACTGACCAGTAAAGTCTGAGGACCTTTTCTCTGTAGAATTACACCGAAAATCTTCTGATATTCTTGCTCTCAGAAAGGAAGCCTTAGCTAGGCAATATTTTAGCTGAAAATTAATTATTTTATTGCAGCTTATCGGATGGGAAAAGAACCTACAAGCTCAACAGAAGGACTGGTATGATTTCCACATTAGCAACATATTGATCAAGATAAGAAATAATTAATTATACCATTACTCTGAAATATTATACAAACAGAGAAAATGTGTCTATCTGAAAACCCAGAAGTATGTGTTTTGGAATAAATCCAGATGCACCAAATGCCTATATTTAAACTCAGTGACTCATGAAAAGAGAACTGCAGTGATTAGTTACAGCAGCTTTAAGTGTTAAATAAACATAAACTAAGAATGACTCTGCCTGGATCTGTTCAAGCTGACCCCCGGAGTTGAGAGGTGACCTTTAGCCTTCAGGAGGACTTTGTAGGTGGAAGGGAGAGATCTGCTTGGAAGAGCAGAGCCTGAGAAGCACAAGATGATGTGATTTCCAGAGAACTCTTAGAAACACATCATGTTCTCAAAAAGCACAAATGCCTTTGGTGTCTCACTGTAAAACTTGCCATTTAGTGACAGTAATCTACAGAGGGGAGCAGTCCCACACAAGATAATGACCTGCAGCTCTATGGGAAAGGGTAGTTGTGATGATTAGGAGTAGGCACCCAAGCCCTACATACAGTGCTCTGACTTTTACCATGTGTGGGTGGGTCTGCTTGCAAAAGACACAAAACCCTTTTTACTCAGCCATTTGGCAGCGGTTGTGCAGTCAGTGGTCAGGTCATATCTCATTCACAGAGTCCCATGGCCACCGCTGCTCCCAGCTGTCCAGCTCTCCAAAACACCCATTGCCTCATTCCCACTCCATTCCCACTCCACCCTCATGCCTGATGACGTTGATACTCTGCTCCCTTCCAGATATGCAGATGCAGCTACACCCATGGACACTACTGCAAGAAATGCACCTACACTGTGAGACCAATCCAGCTAAACCCTCTTTTTCTCCCTTCGGTAAAGGTAAGTGTGAATCAGAGTCCTGAACTAATCAACAACAACTTATCGGTAATTCAAAGGGCAGACAGACATAAGGCTTGGGCCAAGTATGTTGCTAAACATTTTGCACAAGGCTCTCAACATGTATTTTATCAGATCAGAATCACACACACACTAATGAAACAAATGGCATCGCAATTACTGTCTGTGCATTATACAGTAATTGTCAGACAAAGGATGGCAACAAAGCAGAGACTCACATAAAATTAGATTAAAAACTTTAACTCTTAGTGCATCATGTGCACTGTTTCCATGGATCTGTAATGACCCAGGGAAAGAATTTGCAGTGGAAAGTGAAGAGGCTTTCTCTGAATTTGCAGCAGGCAGTTCAGGGCTGTTCAGGCTACAAACACTAGCTACAGATAGCTGATGTCTTCTGAGCACACATCATCCCTGAACTCTGATTTATGTGCAAAGGCTTAAGAAGGATTTATCTTCAGAGCAAGCTCAAGGAGCATTATGTGAAAGGGGAATGAATAAAGCAAGAAAGCCATAAATTTCTCTTTCAGTACAAAAAGCTGGACACTGAGTAACCATGCAGCTGTTGAGGATTGCACAGATCTCGCCAGGATGAGACCTGCTCTATGTTAAAAAAGCTTTTTAAAATTCCCCATTAGTATTTCTTGATATCAAATAATGCCAGCACAAGAGGGGGAGGAAGGGGCAGGCATTTGTATATCAGGAAAGAATATTGATTTTTAAGTCGTCGATGATTTTACATCACTTCCTCACTCATTGCCCAGCAAGCAGAGAAAGAAGTTGTTAGGATCTGGGGAGAGAGGCACCCATTTTCCAGCTTTTCCTTACACCAGGCTCATAGCACACACCAGAATCACAGAAACAGAATCACAGAGGTTGGAAGCGACCTCTGCAGATCGAGTCCAACCTGCTGCTAAAGCAGGTTTCCTACAGTAGGCTGAGCAGGAAAGCATCCAGGAACACTAACCTGAAGTAATTCTGCTTTCCACAGGCATAAAAGGGATTCAAACTGACTTATTGTTTTAAATGCCTGGTGTTGCTGCCAGCAGCAGAGAGGTATTAAAATTAGTCAAAATAGTTTTTTTTTTTACTCTGAAGAACATAAGCAAACCAGCAGAAATTAATGGACAAACATCTAAGCTACAGAATGCTGCCCTAATTATATTTCCTGTTTAAGTTTAATTTCCTAATGATAAGTTCTTATTAACTCGCTCAGTCTTGCCCCACATTGCTTTCCCTGTTCTTCAGTAGCATGTAAAAAAAGGCAGTCTGAAAACAAACCTTGTTATCAATTTTAGTGCAAAAACAAAACAAAACAAAATACAGATAGTAGTCCTTCAGCAACACACAGACAGAAAACTCCACCCATAGAAAGGAAGTATAAGGGGAAAGCAGAGGGGATGCTCTATCTACAGAAACTGTAAACTGAGTATTCTTTTAAATGTCATTGGGTCCTTTGTAGGACAGAAAAGGAAACAAATAAGGAAAACCCAACTCAGAGGGCAGAGCAGTCTTGCATGGATGACACAGGAACTCCAAACTTAAACAGCAAAACTATGAGTGCTGAAAAATCAGCATATTACCCAAATAGTCCACATGATAATCTCTCATTACTAAGGCTAAATAAGAGCACACAGGCTTATTTAGACTGAGTAACAGTTCCTGTTGAACACAGCAAACAATGAAGAAATTTCACCTGAGAGAGAACTGAAGTAGAAAAGCAAAGAAAGTGCCTATGCTAGAGCCAAGCCCAAGCCCTAAACCTGCTCTGCGGACAACTCCAACTCAAGCACACAGAAACTCAGCTGGCCTCTGAGAAGTCCTGCCCAGGTACTTTTTAAACCCCTGTGCTACTGAAAACAACAATTTACAAGTCTTCTGGAACTGAAATGTAGAAGGGCAGCAATACTTCCAAAGCCAACAGCAAATTACAACAACGCGCCCTCAGCACAAGCTGCATGACAGCACTAAGTTTCTTCAATTCTTCATGACATTTTTTTTTTTAAAGATAACTTTTTTCTTTTTTTTTTTTTAATATTTATTAGTACTGATAACTGATAATTTAAAACTCAACAGTGTCTCACATGTTACCATTACCCCGGACCAAGGCAACTGGAAACAACAGGCTAACAGCTGCAGCTTAATAAAGCCATAAAACCACAGATAGATGGCCTTCTCTATTGCCTGTGGCCTCATTCTGCAGCAACATCAGTCTGCCTTCAAGAGGATAAATAGGGCCTTATAATGGCAGTTATTGTCGTGGGCTCCCTGCAGACATGACCTCACCCTCAGGACTCGAAATCTGCCCCCGGCTGGGCTGGAGTTCCCGAGGAATTTTAATGGCGGGGTGTGAGGGTCACACTAGGTCTGCTACCTCTTTTTCTCAATATAAACCCATTTCAGTGAGGCTGATTGAGGCCTTTTCCTGTCTGAGGACGCCTGAGTGTCTCTGAGGAATGATTTCCACGTGACAGGTTGCCAAACACTAACACTCAGTGCTTAGTTACTGCAAATGCCCTGACAGAAATGCTAAAAAGAAAAGAAATCCTTTTGTGCCAGCCACTGCCTCTGAACATTGCTATTGTTGTCAGGAAGAGACCTCTAGTTAAGGCAGACTTGGATCCAGAATATCCTCTGCCTGCTGTATCTCAGAAGGCTGCCTAACTCCAGCAGCCACGTGGCACTAAGTAGACATGTCCATGGACCAGGTTTCATGGGTGAAGTCTTCATTGCGTCAGCCTGTGGCATAACAATCCATTAACCTCAGTGAATTACCTCATAGTCCCAATCCATCCAAGTGCCTGGCTACCTGAAAAAAAATGAAGAATTATCAAGTCTGTCATTATATGTCAGCTCAACAGCTACATCATTTATTCAGTGTGATTAATCCATTAAATCCGACAGTAGTATCTACCCTGAAGGCCCAAAGAGTTGATGTTCAGGAAAGCAAGAACACCAGAGATGACAGCAATGGGAATGAAAATGGTACCATATATAACATGCGAGGTGCATCCAGGAAGGCACAAATTCCTTCCATTCCCACACAGATGCTGGAGCACAATTTAAGGTGATGATACTGAACTTCCTTCACTGTCATCTACTCCTTGAACTGGTTCATCTACAGTGAAAAATTCTGAAACGTTGCAGCATCCAGCAGTCTCCTTTGGGCTAGCAAGGACTAGGCTGTGGACCAAGCCCACCAGCACTAGTGACAGAAGAAAGTGTTCAGCACAGAGAAGATATGGGGATGATTTATACAGAAGGACAGGCAGATTCTCTCTGTTAATTCTCAAATTCTGGGCTTGCTTATATTACCAGGCTTAGAGGCATGAACTTCAGATGTACAACCCCCAGTATTTTTCTAAGGTTATGGGCGGTAATTGAAAGTCAACTTTGATATTCACATTAAAAAACTACTGCTAATAGGGAACCACTCTGAAATCAGCCCAGCATGATGCCTTTCATATTTGGTAATAATGAATGTAAGAGAGACTTGTAACAGTCTAGTCAGTGGAAACAAAACATAACTTGGCTGGTCATTTGCTTTTGCTGGTCTTTTGTTGGAGGAATGGGGGGGGGGGGGAGAAAAGTCCTGTGGCAATAGCCTTGAACAGAGCATCTCAGTTTTGAATCTGTTGAGATGAAATATCTCCTTTCAACAACAAAGGCTGAACTCTGATCAAAGCCCGACTGGCAGCACGCCCTGCAGTGGGACACACCAGACTCTAATTCCTGCGAGTGCCGGAGGGGATGTGAGACTCCCATCAGTCAAGTAATACAAGGGTGGGAGAAAGCACTGTAATTTTCAGTTCAGCCCAACAAATCCTGCAGCCTCTTGGCTCGCTGTAATCTGGAATGCATCCTGCAGACAATTAACAAGATGGCTTTCCAGCCCATCAACACAGCACTGCTCTTCTTTGATATTGTTTAATTCTTCCCCCCAAATACCTCCCCCAAGAGCTTTCTCAGGCTCTGTGAACATGCTGCTGAGCGCAGAGGACAGCGTGTACAGTGGAAATTCATTCAGCTTATTTCCAAAGTCCCTCATTTGCATGTGCGGGCCCCTATGCATGTTCTGCCTGAGCCCAGTGAGCACCCAGTTATGGTGGATGCTTGGGCAAGCAGCTACCCAGCCTGGGTGAAGAAAGGCTTGTTTTGTCAAGTACATATGAGGAAAAACGTACAGTCCTGTGCTGTAATTGTCTAAAATAGCACTGGGGCATGACCATGAGTTACGACATGCCAGAGTAGAGGGATGGCCGTTTCCTAAGTAATCACCTATCTTCTGCACATACCCTCCCAGAAGCTCTTCTCCACCTGTACTGCAGCCATTTGTGGAGAACAAACAGTGCTGACACAGACTGCAGGGAAAAAGTATTCTCTGTACCTAAAAATCAGGTAACACAAAATCTACTATTTTTAAAATCACCACCTTTTTGTCCCCATTTAGATATTTGAAAGGCTGCTATCAGGTCTCCCCAGAGCCTTCTCTTCTCCAGGCTGAACAGCCCCAGCTCTTTCAGCCTGTCCTTGAAGGAGAGGTGTTCCACCCCTGGCATCATTTCTGTGGCTCCAACAGGCTCCAACAGGTCTATGCCTCTCCTGTACTGAGGACTCTTCATCTGGATGCAGTACTCCAGGTTAGATGGCACAGTGCAGAGCAGAGGGGCAGGATCACCCCCCTTGCCCTGCTGGCCATGCTTCTTTTGATGCAGCCCAGGATATGGTTGGCTTTCTGGGCCATGAGGGCACACTGCTGGCTCATGTCCAGCTTGCCATCCTCCAGTATCCGTGGGTCCTTTTCAGCAGGGCTGTCCTCCATCCTTTCATCCCCCAGCTTGTACTGATAGTAGGGGTTTCTGCAACACAGGTGCAAGCTAGATGACCTTTAAAGGTCCCTTCCAACTCAAACAATTCCATGTTTCTATGTTTCCAAGTCAAAACTGCCTTTAAATAGCCTAGGAAGATGGTGCCACCCACTCTAAGTCTGTAGCTTTATTCTGAATCGTTGGACTAGAAATACATTGAGAATTTCCTTTTCTATTTTTGTGACTTCAGTTAGTTTAAGAAAGTAACAAATATTTTGGAGGGGCGCCTTTCCGTGAATATCTTACAGTGAGTTCTGAAAGAGAAACATTAGAACAAAGAGGCTACCTCTTTTTTGCCCATTTGCTAATTTGCCCATTAGCAGTGAAAGATTACCTACCGAGCTATTAATAGCACAGATTCAATCATTTAAACAATTCTTATTCGGCAACTAGACTTAACTGCGCTGTTAAATTCCACTGAAATTCATCACATATAAACACGTATATTATTTATCAAACCAGGACGTGGTTATCTGCAGATCCAAGCTGCAGCACAGAGGAGAGCGTACACCAATATGGGTCTGTTCTTTTGTTTTCTGTTGTTCTGCATTCATCCGTATGTCTGTGAATTCCCTTTCTGCGTACTGACAGCTGCCTGCTGAATGCATAGCCACTGCAAAGAGAGATAAACCCTGCTGCAACAGTTTGCTGATAGCATCGGTGTTCCATCTGAAGCAAGGGCTAAATCACAGAAATCAACAGTTCGTGCAGAGATCTATGATCAGTGGGTTCCAGAAGCCAAGCAGCACTGTGATTTTGCATTGGAATACAGGAAATCACAGCTCAACTTTCCACGTGTGCGTAACAGTGAGCAGGATGCAAATCGGGCAAAGCACTTTGGGCGATTTGGGGAGAGAAGGAAAATCGATTTTCTTATTTGTCACAATTATTTGCTATATATTCCCCACAAATAGCTCTTTCCTGTGGCCCTTTTAGAGGCAGTTCTTTGTATTTGATAAGCACAATCTCAGATACGGGACACAAGTCAAACAGCATATTTGTGATGTCGGATAGGATTACGGTCATCCTTAAGTTCATATTCCCTGTGGCAGATTCATGATTATGAGTTCAAAAAATCCATCTGTGTGCATGATTTGTAACCATTATGTAAAAGTCAGTCTTACAGTAAACAATTCTGCAGTTAACTCATTCTGCCAAATATTCTTACAGAGGAAGCAGAAGTGGCTGTAATTCAGTCAAGGCAAATCCAAAGTATATTTGCTGGATTTTTACTGTATGTCTTCTAAATGAGCAGCCCCATCTGGCTATGTTTTATTGTTTTTCAATAGAAAAGTGCTAATAATAGCATGACGTGATGAGATCAGAAACTTTTTTGATCTAGGAAAAGCTGTGGATTACTTTCTAGCTGTATATGTTTTCATACAGTTTCTTTGCTTGTCCACTGCATTCTGACTGTATTCCCAGGCAGAAATCCTAGCCCCAGCTGATCTAAAAGAAATGTTACCTTTCATTTGAGCAGAACGAGAATTTTAACTCCATTGATTCACCTGGATTCATATTGCTTTAAATGCCTTGAAAAATGAAATTTTCATATCCTGACTCCTAGTGCTAATCAATGAGAGTAATGCTTTCAGCAAATGCCAGTCCTGAAGAACTATTTATCATCTAACATGCCTTGTTCTCTTCCATTTCAGCAGAAAACTTCTGTATTTTGCTTATACTTCTTGACTATACAGAGGTGTTGGGTGTCGCTCAACATTTCTCAGCATGAACGTTTCCACTTGGAAAAGATAATAGGTTTTCAACCCCATTTCTCACACCGTCAGAAGTACTACAGCCTTGGCAATGCAGGGTCTAGCTGTATCAGATATCCAAGGAAATACAAAGGAGGACACAACTCTGAAGAGTCTGTGCACAAATAAAGGCAAAATTATAAGAGAGAGATGACTATCAAGATATCCCACTAACTTGGATGTCACTGTCAGGGTCGGGAACAAGCATGACACAAAGTTCCAATTTCAGCTAGAGAACTAGTCAGGTAGTCCAAACTTCAAAGGACATGAGCCTGCTGTTTTCTGTGGACAAGATCTCTTTGATGGCGGGAAACCAAGCAACAAGAAGCAATAGGCACTGACTTGAAGGTCATCACAGTCCTGCAGAAGCCAACCAGTTAGCACCTGCAGGTGAAAAAGAAGGCTGTATCACCTCCAAATCTGCCTGATCACTCCCTAGCAATTTTTCTCCATTAGTAAATCTTTCCTGCAGTCCAATATGTGTTTAGCATGAAGACAAGCAGCTTGGGAAGGTAGGGCCTGCTCTCCTCCTATCCATTCAGTACCCTTCTGCTATGCTTTGGGAACAGAATAGGTGCAGCTCTGGGGTAAATCTTTCTCCCAGGCAGCATATTAAAAGGATAAAGGTATAAGCAATGGAAGCATAACCCAGAGGAAGAGTGGAGTCATCAAGTGATGTTGAATTCCTGCTCCCTCAGCACCTGTAGGAACAGGACCCTGGTCAAGCACAAAGGCTATGCTAAGTATGTTAGATAGTTATTTAGCAAGCAGCACAGGCAACCTACTTTCAGGTGCTAGTAAAATTTATAATGCTTAGGGACAGCATTTGTGTCTTAGCAGCTATATTTCTTCAGTTAGTGAAGCTTTGTCACCTGGTGATCTCCATGCAATGGTTAGCACTGCATCTACATGCATGAGTAAGTTTCAAATCCATAAAGATTACCCCAGGATACACAGTTTAATTGATCAATCACCTTTTCAACAGAGGTCACAACATTACGCAAAGCTCATAGTTTGCTAAGTGAAACCAGAGCGCTGTTCTTCTCCTCTAGCAAGCATTCCTCTTGCAAAATCCAGAGCTGTCCTATTTAAGTGTTCTCAGTTTGCTGAAGCAAAGAATGCATTTTTTTCATTTTTTTTTTTCTTTAGCATGTGGAAACCAAAAATTACTACCATTTTTTCCTGAAAGCTGGAGAATGTACAACATCTCTCTGGAGGAATAAATAGCTTCTCAGTCTCTGAGTAAAAACAGTTCAGAAGAATGTCTCTGATTTTCTAAAGCAATCACACACGAAGGTACAAGAACCTAGCACGAGAGGCTGCAGACAGCCCTTAGCTTAGGCAGCAACGCAGATCTTCAGAATGAAATGTTGCTTGAGACATGGGACTAAAAGAAGGAATGAGAGACAAAGCTTGACAAGTGGCTGGATGAGTAGCCCTCTCTCTTTCCTTTCAGCAAAACCCATGTAACCCAGATTACATCTGAGTTTATGTCAGCAGCCTACTCCAGGGATGTGGAATTATGCTGCTGCTGTGGTTTTCTTTTCTTTTTTTTTTTTTTTTTTTTACTGTGTGCTAGAAAGAAAGAAATTAGATTGCCACCATCAAGCTCACTGGAATCTGATACCAAATTTTAGACCTGTATTGGACTAATTCTCATAAATTTCTGATATTTGGTAGCATAAAGAGCAGGAACAGCTTTTTCTGTGAGCAGTGCCCTGGGCAGCCTTACAAACCAGTGCCCAGTCAGAAGAATAGGTGAGGTTTCCTTATCTCCACCTGTACACCAGACTCGGTTCAAACAGGACAGCTACAGCAGATTTCTTTCTACGGGCTCAGATATGTTTCCCAACACAAGGAACCATTATGACACAACAGCGTCTTCACTTCAGCAGAAAGAATATTTTGGGATTCTATTGGGCAGTTTGCTAGTCAAATTAACAAAAACTTTTAAAATATTCTAATCACATAGCAGAATCTTGCAAAATTTACTCAGAAGGCAGTGAGATGCTGGCACTGCTGCCCAGAGGGGTTGTGCATGCCCCATCCCTGAAGGAATTCAAGGCCAGGTTGGGTGGATTCCTGCACAACCTGATCTTTTGGGGGCCAACCGGCCCATGGCAGGCGCTTGAGGCTGGATGATCTGTAAGGTCCCTTCCAACTCAAGCTGTTCTATGATTCTATGATAAGATCATTGGCAATAGCAGCCATTTACGTCTTCTTAGAATAATTCTCTTCCTCCAAGAAGAAAACAACCATGTGGTTAGATGCCAGCTCCATGTCTGGTCATGCATAGTGGAAAGCTTAGCTTCTGTTTAACGAATGTGATAGGCAGGGGATAAGGTCTTTCTGATTATACACTTGATGTCTGTCCAGGTTCTGAAGATAAGACTACTGTGGAGTAATCCAGGTGAGCTCTAGGGTTAACAATGTGCTGGCAAAAGGCTTCTGGCTTGCAGACTCCAGTCACAAAGCAAAAGAACAGTGAAAGCTCTAATAAAAGACCAAACTCCTTTTTTCCGAAGAAGCATTCTCTGCTCTTCTACTATGGCTACACATCAAGTGCTCCAGATCTTAACTCTCGCTGCAGCCTTCCCACAGCAGCTCAGCCAACACCTCATCAACCTTGGAGCCTCTAAAAAGGAGGAGACTCATATCTTACTCCAGTCAAACAGCAGCATTACATCTGATCGCACTTGACCCAATATTCTCACTAGGGCTGGCAGAAAGCCTGTTAGTTATTTCCTTTCCTTCCTAGAAGCAGAGGCTGAACAAGCGGTCATTTTTTTCTTATTTACACAACCGGGAACTGCATGTAAAATTTTATCCAACTATTTGTACCACTCAGTGCCAGCTTGAAAAATTTATGCCGTCTCACAATCTCTGTGTGTATCCACAGCTACAATCTAGCCTGGAATGTGAACACAGAAGACCACGACAGGAAGTTGGTGAATTGCAAGAACTGTGGATTTAATCCCTTCCGTTACACATATTTCTTCAAAAATCTTTTTTCTACTACACACAAAAGGCAGTCTTCCAACAGGGTATTAAGGGGTTGGCTGTTTCACTGCTATTGCCATGAAAGTGCCTCTCACCAAAGCAAACAACAGAGCCCTTACTTGCATTGAACATCCTCCTCATCTCACACAAGGAGCGATATTCGGTACAGTTTCTCCACTGAGCAGAGGCAAACTGATGGGAGGAAATGTAAACTACAAGGCCAGGCTGGATGGGACTGTGAGCAACCTGGCCTACAGACAGGTGTCTCTGCCTATAGCAGAGGGTTGGAACTAGATGATCTTAAAGGTCATCCAAACCAAACCATTCTCTGATTCTACGATTCTATGAAAGTAGCAACTCCAGGTCAAGGCACAGAACAGCCAGCTGAAGCTGCACCTCAGTGCCAGGGGCTATTACTAGCAGCAAGAGAGATAGCAGTGCGCCTAATGCGGACTGTGACAGGAGTTCCAGCTGCAGCAGATAAGGACCTTCCTCCTGCCCAGCCCTGCCAGAGTGGTTTTAAAAGGCAGCACACCTGAACTTAAAGACCTTCCTGCCCTCATCTCACAGCCCCTCTATTGTTCAGTATCGAGGTTGGCTGCAGGTTTTGCTTATCTGCTCTGCACTCATGCATCTCTTGAGCACGGTTTGGGCCCTCTGCAGCACAGAAGCGGTGTTTGTAAAACAGGCAGACTCACTGCTCCAGGAAGCATCTGTAGGATAAGGGAAGAGCATGGCGGCTGCAGGTCTCATCATGCTCTTCAGCTGCCATAAACAAAGCGAGATCCTTTACATACAGTTTAACTTCCCAACTGCTTCACTGTTTGGCTGTGTTCTAGGAAATAACGCTCTTGCAGAAGGTCGTTTGTTTTTTTTTCTTGTTTCAGGTGCTTCAGGTCTTGTGATACGCTCCATGAAATGAAGATTGCAAAATCCTGTGATCAGGAAATTCACTAAGGGAAGTGCCACCAATACACACAATTTGCTTCATGGCGTGGTAACTGAACCCAAACAATTAGCACACACAAGCCTCTCCTTCTCAAATACAGTCTGTCCTAACAAAAATGTCAGTCAGAATAAGAGCAAAACATTGAAAATTCTGATTTTCAAGATACCTTTTGGATATTTGCATTTTGCCATTTGTTTTTTGATGCTTCTGAGTTCGCTAATGCCATTTATCACCATCATGTATAACGATTTTAAATTTTGTTAGGTCAGAGGCATTAAGCTAAGAAAGAGAGAACAATTTGTGTATTAAGTACAAGAGAATTTAGTGGGGATTAAGCCCTTTGATCAATTTTGGATTACCCTTTTGCAAATATCCAGAAGAACAAGGCTTTTCCTTTTTTCTTTTTCCTAGGAAAATCAAGCCAGGGTTTCAAAGTTATTGCTTGTTTCCAGAAATTTGGATGTGAAGCAAAACATTAAACAGATAATAGAAGCAAGAAGTGATAAAGCTGGAACTTGTACTGCTGCCGTATCCCACTGCACTGAAATAAGCTCAGAATGTTCTGCCCTTCAAAGCCAACCTAAGCCTCTGGAACTCATGGTCAGATTCAGCTGGAGCAAGTGACAGGGCTGGTGACCTTACTGCTCCCTTCTACTTTTTCTAAATACACGACACTATGTAAATGAAAAAAAAAAAGAAAAAATAGCTTTAAAATATGCTGTATCATGAGTGTTGATTTAGTTGCTAAGGCAAGCAGGCATGTTTAGATGGTGTACAGAAACAGGAATCTGCTTGGCCAACAGCGTAGGGTGGGAAGGCCCTGTGTGTGCAACAGGAAAGTGGGTTTTGACACTTCAGACCTTGGATGCAGTCAAGCTGTCTGGAACTTTGCTTCCACCTGCTTTCTTTCAGTAGCTGAATTCTAGACAGAAACACGAAGGACAGATGAATCACTGTTTCCAAACCAGGAGTTCAGAACAGAGGCTTGAATACCACGTGGCATTGGCTTTGGTAGTAAAACAGCGTGTTTTGCTTCACTGTTTCTTGCAGCGTCTGATCCACGCAGCCTGCTGTATTAGCACTGCAAACATCTCCACTCATGATGTAATGGTTTTTGAAAATGTATGTGGTAAGAATATCCATTCGAGGATAATGAGAGGATCTTTTCTTGAGGTATGCCATTGACATAACAAGCTATATGGCTGATAGGAGTTTGCTGTTATTGTAAGAGATACTGGAAACGATAAATATAATGGCTATATTGATGTTGCAATTATGTTACTACAGAGTCTAAGCATTTTAGTGCTTCTGGTGTTAATTGTCTTTTAGAGGTTAGATCTGGATCTCCTTTGAGTAGCTGGAACAGACAGTGTAGATCTTGAGTAGTAATACTCAAAAGTGATCGCAACCAGTTGATGGTTCCCAGTAATTTCTGCAGATCATTTGATGTCTGCACGTGAGGTACTACTTTGAGGATTTGTGGCTGAATGGTGTGAGATGCAATTTTCCATCCTAAATATCTCCATGGAGAACTGAGTTGCACCTTTTCTTCAGCTATTCGTAAACCTACAGATTGGACTGCCTGCTGGATGAGCAGTAAAGCATCCTTTAGACTCTTCTTGTTCTGCTGCTACTAATATATCATGCATGTAATGATAAAGAAGGACGTGAGGTCTAGCTTTTCGTACTGGTTGTAATGCATTTGCTACAGTCAGTTGACATACTGTTGCACTATTAAGCATTCCTTGTGGTAAAACAGTCCAATGATACTGCTGAGCAGAGTTTGTTGGTTGACCGAGGGCACTGAGAAAGTGAATCGTGATGCGTCTTTTGGATGAAGCTGAATGGTAAAAAAAAAAAACAACAACAGTCTTTTAAATCAATGACTGCAATGGGCCAATTCGAAGGTAACACTGAAGGCGAGGGAAGACCGGGCTGCAACTCCCCCATGGGCTCAATTACTGCGTTGAGAGCGTGTAGGTCCTGTAAAAACCTTCACTTTCCACTCTTCTTGAGAATAACAAAGACTGGAGTGTTCCAAGGGCTGGTGTTAGGCACTATGTGACCGGCAGCCAGCTGTTCTTGGACTAGCTCATGTAAATGCAGCAACTTTTCCTTTGTTAAGGGCCACTGATCTACCCAAACAGGTTGTTCTGTTTTCCAAGCTAGGGGTATAGGTTGCTGCTAATCAATGGCCCTTATTGAAAATTTGTCTGCAAAATCATGCCCCATTGACTTAAAAGATCAGGACCCCACAGAGTACAGGGAACCAGCAAGATGTAAGGAGCAGCGTGAGCAATGCGACCGCCAGGCCTATCAAAAGATAAAATTCAGGCACTTTGGGCTGCTGCAAGCCCTCAACTCCTACCATAGCAGAATTAGGGTCTTTTAGCAGCCATTCAGAGGGCCATTCACTTGACTTAATGTTGGTAACATCAGCTCCTGTATCCACTAGGCCTAATAACTGTCGGCCGTTTACTAAGCACGGTAATAACGGTTTGTCTTTTAACACTCCGTAGCACATAGTGTAGTCCATAGCACAGCAGGTTTGTCCGTGCTCCCAAATCCACCAGTTCAGTCCCTGATGCCAGGTTCAGCCATAGGATGAAAAGGGAATAATTGTGCTATTTTCTGTCCTTTGGGAATAAAGGAGGGGGGGAGTATGTCCATGCCATTACCTTAATCTCCCCAGCGTGGTTCAGCATCTATAACTCCCAGTGAAGTAAAAAGTCCCATCTGTGTAACAGAAGAATGTCCTAATAAGGGGGCACTCTGTCCCTAAGGGGGCCGTGACACCTGTTGGAATGAGAGTCACGGTGCTGTCAGTCAGCGGCACTGACTGGGTGGTGGCCAAATCCACTCCTGCGCTGCCAGCGGTGGCTGGTCTGAGTGAGCTGGCTGGGCAGCAGCCGGCCAATTCAGGACCATATTTGCTGTCATGGTGCGCGGTCTTGCACTCTTCTCCTGTTTCCCAGCAGATCGAAGGGCTGTGCAGCAACAGGGAGTTTAGTATTCTCTCGCCCAGTGATGTCCCCTCCCACACAGGGGTCAGGGTCGAGCTGGAATCTTGCTTAGGCTTTGTACAGTCCCTTTGTACATGACCTGGTCCCCACAATTGTAACACTTCACTTTTTGGGCTGTCCCTGCATAGAGCTGGGCTGCCAGCATGTCTGCTAGCAATGCCATTTTGTGTCTTTCCGTGCCCACATCCTGACAGGCTTTACTCTTGTCTGTAATATTTGGACCTGCATTCTTTAAGGATTGTAAGACCGTAAAACCTTTTGACAATCCTCATTTGCATTTTCTACTGCTAATTGCTTAAGCAAAACATCCCCGGCAGCTCGATTTTCCATTTGTATCTCTAGCGTATTTTGTAAGCAGTCAAGAAATTTAATATAGGGCTCTGCAGCCCCCTGCTAAATTGATGTAAATGAGGCATTAGACAACCAGTACCAGGTATCCGACGGATAGCACGTAACACCAAAGTCCACACCAACTTGTTCAAGGCGCTGCCTATCCACCTGTGCCTGCACCTGAGGTGTTGCCCGGACCCCCTCCCCCATCAGTTCCTCCATGCCAATATGATTTAAATTATTCAAATTATTCATAGCCTGGATGGTAGCCTGCTCTTGGTATTCAGTCATAAACACGGTATATTGCATGGGATACGGATCATGAGGGGTCATAAACATAACTCTCACCGACTGCAACCAAAAGATTGTATTTAAAGGCAGACTGAGTTCCATAATCTGTCACTGACTTCCTTAGCTCCTTCACCACCTCATAAGGCTGGGATTCCCAGCGCGGGGGGGGGGGGGGCTGATTTGCAGGCTACAACGCAGGAAAGGCTTGCAACGTATCAGCATCACCCGCTGATATTGCCTCTTTTCTGCATTGTTCTAAAACACTATAGTACGCTGTAGGGAAAAAAAAAAAAATGCTTCCCGCTCCCTTCAAATTATCATCGGGAAGGAAAAGGTTCACTTCGTCCTCCCGATCTACTGGACCACGATCAAATAAACGCTCTGTTCCGGTCCTCCCGCGTCTTTAACCAAATTACGTGCGGGCGGCAGAGACGCAGAGGCAAGCGACGGGGGGGGGGCGGAGTGGGTCGCCATTTTTTCTTCTCGCTGGGTGGGGCTGCGGTCGGAGCTGCGGATCGGGTCCGGGCGGGGGCTGCTTCCCGCACCGAAGGGCAGCGACGGGGGTGGAGGGGAGAGCGATGGGGAACAGTGGGAAGAAATTCTTCCTTGTGGAATTTGTTTAAGCCCTTCCGATATTTGGCTCCAAGCAGGTAAAAGTTTAGCAGCCGTTTTGTCTTTAGCAGTAGAAGCCATACATCACAGCCTCCTTGGCTATTCCAGTGAGGGTGCGCTGTAACCAGATCACTGGAATGAATTGTATTAAATGTCTTTGGGACTTGGGAGGGATGGCCAGCACCAGCATCTGAAAAGAAAGTTCTATGATCTGCACCCGTGATGCTCCTTGAATATATAGGAAGCTCAGGCTAGCTGTGCTGAGGCTGCGCATTATACACATTTAGAGGAGGTATATTTAGAGTTGAAACAGCTTTGAGAATCCACCCCTTGCAAACAGGCAGTAAAGGAGGGGATCATGCCCTGATGCTAGATAACAGGAAACAGAAGGGTATTAGCCTAAGTAAGAGAAAAGGATAAAAGGAGGGAAGCGAAAGGAGCACCAGAAAGTTTACTAGCACTATTTTGAGAATATATCAGTATAAAATGATTCATAGGATAACACAGACAGGAAGGGATATCTGCAGGTCATCTCATCCAGCTGCTTCCACAGAGCAAGGCAGACCCAGAGCACAACACTTGGTGCTGTGTCCAGATGAGTTTTGAGTTATCTCCAGCCTCTCTGGGCAACCTATGCCAGTGATGACAATATATGTGTATATATATATATATATATATTTATATCTTATAGCTAATTGTAATTCCTCCTCTACCAGCTTTTGCCTATTGTTCCCCATCATTTCACTGAGCACCTCTGGTAAGAGTCCAGCTATATATTCTCAGGCAGTAGAAGAAATGCGCAGTCTCTCGTTATCTTCCTCAAGTCAGAACAAACCCATTCTTTCAGCCTCTCTGAGCCATTCCATACATGTTCCATCACCATGGTCCCACTCCTTAGCCATCTTGGTAGCCTTTGCTGAACTTATTCATCAAAGTCAATGGAAAGGGCATGGTACCCAGATGCAGTTTAGTGAATGCTTTATAGAGAACAGGTTCATGGGAAAGGTACTTGAGGAGGTGATCTAGTCCAACTTCCTGCTCTAAGTAGGGTAGTAACCACCTCCATGGACCTGATGCTGAACTCTTGTTAATACAGCCCAGGATGCAGCTGGCTGCTTTCGCTGTAAGGGAACACAGCTGATTCATGCTTATTTCACCCATCCTTAGACATCTACAGTGTGGATAGATCACTCTGTCTGAGCTAGGCACCAAAGGCTGCCTTTGAACATAGTGGCAGAAATAGGTGCCTGACCTATTTTAGACATCTAATTTAGCAGGAGATGAATCACACTCCAACAAAACCTGTTTCCCTCCGCTGACTTTAAAGGGAGAATAGAGTGGCTAGTTTTGATATAAACAGCCATACTAGAGGTATTTACATTCAGTCACATTAATCCTGCCTCATAAATTTTACCACATCCCCAGATTTTGTTGGAAGACGTTACACATTTGCATGTGAGCGACTGTGTATGTGTGTGTTCACACAGAACATAGGTTTTCTTCGAATGTAAAAAGATTAGAGTATATAACAATATAGCTATGCAGAAATGCACTGAGCTAGAACTTGAGGGAGCTGATTCACATTTTGACTGCAGATATTCTACCAAATATCAACCCTACTAATTTCTGAAGGTTGGTAGTTTTTAAATACATGCCTGAAATTTTATTTTTAACACACTAGCTAGCATGATTTTTTTTTTTTTTTTTTCCCCTGGTAATATTAAATTGACTTTTCTAAGGGGAAATATAAAATCCTGCTTTGAGGCGGTCAGGGGTACCGACATCTGCATGTTACCCACATTGAGATCATCCGTAATTCTCCTTTTTCTCAATGCCGGCTGCAAATAGGAGCATGTCATCAGCAAATGTGACTGATTTCAGCTGCCGGTAGAAAGGTCGGACAGAGTTCAACTCCTTTATAACAGAGCAACAATTCAGGAGGTCTTTAACCATTTGTCTTGAAGACCAGCGGGATCATCTTCCTGCAGTGAACATAATGGTTAAAAATTACATTGAACCTCCCCTTTTGGAGTAATAGCTCTGCTTTTGACCTGTTTGCAGCCCTGTGTATTATGCCCTGTTATCCAATTTGAATCACAGAGGAGTGTTGCATTTTCTAGACGCATGTTAAATAACCCACCACTTTCTTCTGACTGAAGGCAGACACACTGTCTATACAGGAAAATCCAGGCAGATAAGGGAAAAAAACATCACATCCCATTCCCAGAAACCAGCCCAGACAAGCAGTGCGTGTATTTTTTTGATAAATAGGTTTTGAAGTGTTGAGAAACCATTGATCTTAATCATAAAAGCTGACTCTATAGTCATCTTTCATGAAATTTGCAGCAGCTTCCTCAGAAGTTCACCACAAGTCCACCTAGTCATGCCAGCGGCACAGCTGAGTGGCAGTCTGCATGCAAAAAGGACAAGGATAATTGCCACTGAGTAGCTCACTGTGTAAAGATAACAGAGAAAGGGGTTGTTTATGCTGGTCAGAGCAGACTGGAAAAAACATTCTGGGTGACAAAAAAATGGGGCTCTTCCAGAGTCATTTTGAATGATGACATTTATCGGTTTCTGCAGTTAGCAATCTACAGAAATAGCGGCTGTCCAGCTGTTTAATTCACAGGGCACACTATGCAGTATTGTGTTAAGGCTAGTGTGCTAGCAGAGGATGGTATAAAGACCTAGGAGGTTTTCCAGTGACACGGTTGCACACCATTGACAAGCCCTCCTCAAGTGATGAAGCATTCTGCAGAAATACCTCTCAGGTGCTCCTTGGAGCGACTGCCTTCACAGTGGAGGAGGAAGCACAGCCAAAGAGAAATCTGGTCCATAGCTCTAAAAGATCTGAGAAGTAGAAACCACTCTTCCTCAGCTGGCTCTGTCTCTTTATGCCTTTCTGCATTCCCATTCTCGTGTCCAGAACTTGGCAGTGAGCTCCTCTCTGAACTTTGAGTGCCTCCAAGGATGGGTCATCCAGTGTCTCTCTGTGCAACCTGTGTCAGTGCTTTACCACCCTTATGTCATAATTGATGGTAGCAACACAGCCCAGCCTTTGCTATTTTAAATGAGTGTCTCACATTTGGAGCAAAACCAGTAAAGTACAACAGAGATTCAGCACAAGAGGACCATTTCTATCTGGGATTTGAGTGATTTAATAATAAATGTGATCCAAGGATTCAAATTTTTAGCCTGGTCTTATGGGAGCTTCTGCACACTACACACCAGCCTCTGCCCTCTTCTGAGCTGAACCCGCTCATGCCATCCTGCCCTGGGGCTTCCTGTGGCTGCCCACTCCCCATGGATTGCCCTTTCACACTTGGGTTGGGCAGCCATGAAACCAGGCCCAAACCCACGGTCAGGCTCACTACACCCATAGGTAACACTGTCTTCAGAAACACAACATCCCCGCACAATGCTCACTTCTCATTTTGTTGTCTCCTTATATGCCTTTGCATGAAAGCTATAGGAAATATCTTGTTTGGCAGAAATAAAGTTAGTATAAATTCCCTCAGTCGTGCCTGTTTTCCCTGCAGCATCCTTTTCTGTATGAGTTTGTCTGCTAGAGGCTTTTATCAAGGAGCTTCTCTAGCAAAATGGCTGTCTCTCCTCAAAGAAGTAACCACAGAGCACTGCCAGGCACATCTCACTACACAAACATGCATTTCATGCCTGCAGACTTGTCTGGGAGGCTGACAGGAGCGGAGGGCTTTGCTGAGGTTTGTCTGGAAGCTGTGGGAAGACCTAGTGCTGTTTGCTTTTGCTTTACACAGATGTTTGTATTCTAAGTGCTAGAAGGCAATGAAACACAATTAGCCCATTTACAGCATCTCCTTCACCTGCACGTTCTTGAAACCACCCCAGGCCAGGCTCAAACCAGCAATGATGCCAGTCAAGCCAAGAAGAAACTTCCCTATGCCCAGAGTGGCAGTGGCTGAAGAACAGGATTCTCCACTAACGTTCTTTAATAAAGCCCATCTAGTAGATGCCTGATTGCCAGGCTTTTTTTTAAGACACACAGACCGTCAAGTAAATTAAGCTCATAAACACATGGCAACTAGTAAAGGGTACAAACTTAATGTGATCAGCTGTCTAATCTTTCTTCAAACTACATTAACTAGGTTAACTCACTCTAGTCCCTTCAGTGTGGAGGAGGTCAGCACCTTCCCTGCTCACACACCCTGTACCAACTGCAGCACTGCTCCCCAGGAGCTGTGCTCTTCCCACCTGGGGAGCTGGGGCTCCCTTGTTCTCCCTGTACTTCTTCTGGTGGTGTTTTGCCAGTTTTACTTCTCTGTGAGGGGTCCGTTGCATGAGCCTCTGCTCTGAGCTGAAAATGCTGGGGAAGGGCAAGCAGCAGCAGCACGGCCATCGTTACCTTGCTGCACTCGTCAGGGCCAACAAGCGTTTCATGGGCTCTCCAAAGTGGGAGCACGGCACAGGGCCTGGGATTCAGTCCTTCCTGGAGAGAGGCGGAGGCATTGCATGGCCCTGCACAGGGCCAGGTCTCGGTGCTGCGGCAGGCTGGCCATGGCCCCGCTGTGCCACTGAGCTGGCTGGGCTGTGCCACACCCCACTGTCCTTGCATCACAAACGTTGCCATAGCCCCCAGCTGGTGACGTGGCAATCCACATCACAAAGGGGACAACCCCAAATCCGGGACAGAGTGAGGCTGGGAGCTACTTTGCCTGTGAGGTGACTGAAGAGAGGTGCTTGACTGCCTAGCTCTCTGTGCACATCACAGGCATGGCTGCTTTCTGGGGAATGAGCTTCCTCAGCCTGGAGGATGGTATCATTTACCGTATCCTCTGGAACACGCTGATCGTATCATTATTTCTATTCATTATTCCCTTGTGGAAGTGGAAGGTAGGAGTCAGGGCTGGTGCTGAGCCAGGCGCTGCAACACAGGGAGGGGGTCGGTGGGGGCCAGGGCCATCCCCAGGGCTGGGGGCGCTGCCTGGGAGGAGAGGCCGTGTCCCAGCGGGGCCTGGCCAGGCTGGGCTGGGAGTCCCAGGGCAGGCACGGCTGTGCCCTGGGTTGGTGGGTGCTGCTGAGGCTGCTGGGGATGCTCCCCTCTCACTCGCTGCTTTCTGTGCCCATACAGAAAGAGAAACAGAGGAAGTGCCAACACAGAAGAAACCAGAAAAATTCTAGAGGTGAGCAGTCCTGGGCAAGGGAGGTGCCCTGCAAAGACAGCCCCTGGCCCCATGTGCCCACCACCCCATCACGTTCTCCCTGTCCACTCACTCTGTCTCTTTTGCCAACAGTTTGGGACTTCCGCAAGTCTTCACGGCACGCGAGGATGCAGTGAGTAAAATTCTGCCCTCTTGGAGCACGGCAGCCCTCTCCAGTCCCCTCCCACCAGGTGAAATCCCACTAACACTGCTCTCTGCTCTGCTGCAGCTCCTCAGTGCCCAGGCGAATGGACGTCTGTGAGATACTCAGTCAGCTCCACAGAAGTCATCAGGCCGTGCCCACATGCTTGAAGATGTGAGACCACTGATAGGGATGGGGCCAGGGATGGGGGCAGGGCTTGGTGAAAAGGAAAAGTGCAATGACTCAGGGAGGGCACAGGGATATCCACAGACTTGAAATCTGAGAGGCAACGCCCTTCTAGAAGGGTTTACCACTGAGGCACAGACATGATAGTGTCATCCTTGCTCTGTGCCTTGCAAGCAGGGATGGAAACTTGGGCACACACTTGTTGGGACCCCGTGGAAGTAACGCAGCCTGCCAACACCTTTGAGGTGGCAGAAGAACCCTGGGGCCCTCAGGAGTGTTTGGCTCAGAACTGCCCTCATCTTCTTTCTCTTTCTCCATCTCACACAGGCTCCTCTCGGAATCTCCTGAGGGCAGGGTTGATTCCACAACCTCAGTCACAGTGAGTGAAAACCGCTGCTCTTCAAGGACATCAGTGTACCCTTTGCGCACCAGCTGCTGGAAACTGAAGGCACCTTGCCCCCATACAAAAGCCCAGGGGAACCTGGAAAGCTCCATCCCAGAAAGGAAAGCGGAGCAGGGAATGGGCCTCAGTGATCAGAAAAAGCCTGATGTGATAGTGGTTCCCACGGTGCAGGACCTGCCCTTGATGGATGAGGCTACGAGAAGCCATCCGGAGCATCCTAACACAAAGACACAGGCTCCACAGCACCTGCAGAAGAGTTTCTCAGAGCCTATCCTGTGGCCCAAAGACTCCCAGCTTCCCCATCCACTGAGGCACTCAAGGAGGTCCCTTCACTCGCCCTTGCAGCACAGGCACATGCAAGCTCAGGCAAGGAAGTCAGCAGCGTGTGCCCTTGGCCTACGTCAAAAATCTGCCTCCATGCCGGATACCCGCAGACAAAAACCAAAGGATCCAGTCCCTTTTGCCTGTTACAGATTCAGTGAAGGCCCTGATGACCAGCAGAACAGGTTGATGCATCTATGGCTGGAGCAGTATGCATATGTTGAGAGGCAAAAGCTGAACTTTGCAACAGAACACCGCGTCCTGCCTAGGAATGAAGGATCCCAGGGTGTGGCTCCATCTGACCCTGCAGCCCTGGTCGATGCAGGAGGAGCAAAAGTGGAAGAGAGGAACCCACCCGAGGACAGGGCCAGTAAGCAACAGGGCCAGAAAAATACCACTGCTGCCCAGGAGCCAGAGGGGCTCCCTGAACATACCCTTGTGGGAAGGAGATCTTCAGCTGTGTCGTGCGGGGTTCTGCCACAGAGCGAACCATTCCAGCCCCAGCCAGAGATGAGGCCCACGCACACGGCAGAACAACACAGTACACCTAGGCCAGAGACTCCACCTCTGCCGTGCAGAGGCAGCTGTGTGCCAGCCTTCCTGTGCCTTTACATTCAGAATGCATGGGCTAAGATCCAAGCTGCCGGCAAACTCCTCTATTCCGTGATCAGAAAGAGAAGTGAGAAGCTCTCAAGAAAGGGAAGAGAGCCCGTCATGGAAAACAGATTCTCAGAGCCAACCAGGCTGGACACAGATCAGCATGGGAGCAGGCCATCACTGACACTACTGGACGAAAGGAAAAGTCCACATCCACCTCTGGAGGCTATGAAGAAGGACTTGGTGGCATCTGAAGATAAGACTTTCAGTGGTGTCAGTGAGGCCAGAGGTGCCAATAAGGGATCAAGCCAGGGTGGCAGCAGCCACAGGCGCCTGGACATGCTGTCTCCTGTTGCCTGTGGAGAGCCAGCCCACATACTGCTGCTACCTAGGAGGGAGTTGTTCTTGGAGCCCCAAGCTCCTGCCCCATCTGAGTCTGTTCATCTATCAGGTGTCCAGGCAGGCACAGCTGCAGTGAGCAGCAGACTGCTACCATATGCTACCAGTGGACAGGAGCAGAAGGGCAAGGGACACACCCAGGACAAGCCAGATCCTCCAAGAACAACTTTCCCACAGAGAAAGCACTCCTCCGGGGAGCAGAGACCCTCAGGTGTGCCACAGTCTCCAAATCCCACTGGGACCAAGGTTCCAGTCCTCGTCATGCGGGAGCTCTTCACAGCAATTAGAGAATTGAACAAAGCCAGACAAGCTGCTGATGAGCTGCAAAGGCAGGTGCCAGCTTACTTTTCAAAATAGCCCACAAACAGTGTCAAGTAACAGAGGACAGATATGGCAGCAGAGTAACCTGGGGGGAAGACACAGAGTAGAAGAGAAGGGCAAAGGTTGCACCCAAAACAGATCTGACTCTGGGACACTCTACCCTCCATGCACCAAAGCCCCACACTACAGCCAGCCAGGAGGTGTAAGCTCCCAGAGAGACTGGCTGCACCTGCAACTGCAGCCTCAGGTGCATGAAGAGAAGAGACTGTGAGAGAAGAATCCTCCCACGAGGACAGGCACAAGAGGCAGCAGGCCTAAAAAATGCTCCTGGAGATCATCAGTCAGGGGGACTCCTTTGGCTAAGGACATCAACCCCTATAATTGCTGGACAGAACCCACCAGGATACACAGTGAGTAGCAGATACCTGTCACACCCTTCTAGAGAGAAGGAGCTCTCCCAAGAAATGTACCTCTGGAAACGAGCTCACAGGTGTTCAATTCCTCTTTCCTTTGTAAGCAGCAGCTGCAGCTCCTCTGCTCACTACTCAGCCATCCTTGAGTGGACAGCCCTGTTGCTTTCTTCTAGGGAGAGGGCATAGTGGCTGTCCTGGTCCCTGAGGACAGGGACCTGGGCCTGGCATTCCTTCAGCATGGGCTGGGAGCAGTGCCAGTCTTTCAAGGCAGTAAAGAGCAGAAAGCAATGAGGTTGGGTGTCCACAGTGGGACTGAGAAGATAGAGGCCCCAGCTACTGTTCTTCTGGCTGCAGCAGGACAGGCAGCGACCCTGGGAACGGCGGAGAGGTGCTTCCATGGGTACCTCTGCTTGTTGTGGCATAGTAAGTATCAGTCTCTTTCAAAACCCCTACTTCTCTTCCAAGGAAAATCATGGCCATGTCACGCTTGTGGCCCAATAGCCCCAGGAGGGTGGTAGGATCCCAGTCCTGTGCATCAGTTTAAGAGGGGGACATGGCTGAACTTCTGACACAAGGACTAGTTTGACCACTAGGATTTGTTACTGGCTTTTGAGGGAAAATAAAACAGTCCAATGACTTTGCTCCCTGTTCCTCGCCAGCCATTTTCACCATCTAATTTTACACCCCCGCTTTCTGTGCTACTCACCCATACTACACTACCTTGAAAGACTCAGTAACTTGGTGCGCAGCCATGTAGCCTACAGAAATATAAACAATGATACAACTGTGAAGAGGTCCCGCTCCAAGTCTCTTACCATGCCATTAAACATTGGTTGGCCTACTACAAGCTACACGCTGGGTGAGAAGCTTTGTTATGTGGAAGAGCCCCTTTCTTACACCAGTCAAATACAGTCACTGAACATAATTTGGCATATGACTGTCTTTAAAGGTTGCAGTCAGCATATAAAAATCAGAAGTTTCATACAGGAAAGATGGGGGCCGTTTCTTGACTCCTCTTTCCTCTATTCCTTCTCAACCTCCATATAAGGACATGGAGGTGCTGGAGCAGGTCCAAAGAAGGGCAACAAGGCTTGTGAAGGGCTTGGATAATCTGCCCTACGAGGAGAGACTGAAGGAACTGGGGCTGTTTAGTCTGGGGAAAAGGAGGCTGATGGGAGACCTTATTGCTCTCTTCCAGTATCTGAAAGGTGCTTACAGCAAGAGTGGGGCTGGTCTCTTCTCACTGGTGACAGGAGACAGGATGAGGGAAAATGTCCTCAAGTTGCTCCAGGGTAAGTTTAGGTTGGATATCAGGAAGCACTTCTTTACAGAAAGGTTTGTTAAGCACTGGAATGGCTCCCCAGGGAGGTGGTTGAGTCACCATCCCTGGATTTGTTTAAAAACCATTAGGATGTGGTACTCAGGGACATGATTTAGCAGAGGTTTGTTAGCGAGGGTAGTATGGTTAGGTTGTGGTTGGACTTGATGACCTTTAAGGTCTTTTCCAACCTGAGCAATTCTATGATTCTCTATTTCTGTAATAAATTAAATTTTGCCATTCTCACAGGAGACAATGCTCCAAGGCAGGAATGTCTAATCCTCCATGAGCAAATCTCTACAGAGCCAGAGACCTGAATTCTGTACAAAAAGCAGCGCCCTTGTAGAAGGGTTTATCACTGAGGCACAGACAGACTAATGTGGGAGCAGACGATCGCTGAGACTACTGGCCAAAAGGAAGAGCCCACATCCACCTCTGGAGGCTATGAAGAAGGACTTGGTGGCATCTCAAGAATTTCAGTGGTGCCAGTGAGGCCAGAGGTGCCAATAAGGGATCAAGCCAGGGTGGCAGCAGCCACAGGCGCCTGGACATGCTGTCTCCTGTTGCCTGTGGAGAGCCAGCCCACATGCTGCTACCTAGGAGGGGGTTGCTCTTGGAGCCCCAAGCTCCTGCCCCATCTGAATCTGTTCATCTATCAGGTGTCCAGGCATGCCATCAGATGCTACCAGTGGACAGGAGCAGAAGGGCAAGGGACACACCCAGGACAAGCCAGATCCTCCAAGAACAACTTTCCCACAGAGAAAGCACTCCTCCGGGGAGCAGAGACCCTCAGGTGTGCCACAGTCTCCAAATCCCACTGGGACCAAGATTCCAGTCCTCGTCATGCAGGAGCTCTACACAGCAATAAGACATTTGAACAAAGCCAGACAAGCTGCTGATGAGCTGCAAAGGCAGGTGCCAGCTTACTTTTCAAAATAGCCCACAAACAATGTCCAGTAATGGAGGACAGATATGGCAGCCGAGTAACCTGGGGGGAGGACACAGAGTGGAAGAGAAGGGCGAAGGATGCACCCAGAACAGATCTGACTCTGGGACACTCTACCCTCCATGCACCAAAGCCCCACACTGCAGCCAGCCAGGAGGTGTAAGCTCCCAGAGAGACTGGCTGCACCTGCAACTGCAGCCTCAGGTGCATGAAGAGAAGAGACTGTGAGAGAAGAATCCTCCCAAGAGGACAGGCACAAGAAGCAGCAGGCCTGAAAAATGCTCCTGCAGATCATCGGGGGGGCTTCTTTGGCTAAGGACATCAACCCCTGTAATTGCAGGATTGAGCCCACCAGGATACACAGTCAGTGAGCAGCAGATACCTGTCATGTTTTTGATTTTTGGTTGTTGGTATTCCACATCATAACATCATGTAGTGCACTGGGAGTTAAAGAGCTAATGCTCCTGTTCTGTGGATTGTGGATAGTTCTGGATACCAGTTTCTCAGAAGAGAAGAACTACAAACTCCATATCCCTGAGGGCATTCTCTTTTCCTTTTTGCCTCGGTATTAGAGTGAGGCCTCTGTTTTTTTGGACACTCTCTGTCATTTTATTTGACTTAATGTATTATAGCATGCTATCTTGTGTTCTGATATATTTTAATAAATTAGTTTGTTTCTTCTCAGATTGTTGCTGCTGTACTCTTTTTCGCGGTGTGGGTCTGTGGCTCCCCCTGCCCCATTAGTCATGAAACCGGGCCGAACCAGCCCATAAACCATTTGACAATGTGTTTCCAAGGAGCAGGAGCTCTCCCAAGAGATGAATCTCTGGAAACGAGCTCACAGGTGTTCATCTCCTCTTTCCTGTGTAAGAGCAGCAGCTGCAGCTGCTCACTATTCAGCCATCCTTGCGTGGATAGCTCTGTTGCCAGAGAGGACAGGGAGCTATACCAGTCCTTCAAGACAGCAAAGGGCAGAAAGCAATGAAGTTGGGTGTCCGCAGTGGGACTGAGAAGATAGAGGCCCCCGCGCCTGTTCTGTAGGACAGGCAGCAACCCTGGGAATGGCAGAGAGATGCCTCCGTGGGCACTAACTCTCCTTGCTGTGGCACAGTATGTATCAGTCTCCTTCAAAACCCCTGGTTCTCTTTCAAGGAGAATCAGGGCCATGGCATGCTGGTGACATAGCCTGGGAGGGTGGTAGGATCCCAGTTCTGAGCTCTGAGGCTCATTAGGAGCTCTACTTGAGCAAGTACACTGAGACAAGAAAAAAGCCATGGGGAAGACAGGAGCAGGAACGCTAAAAGGGAAGGAGGGAACAGTGACAACTGGCATTGAAGAACTCTTGTAGGTTGTTGCTGAAGAGATGAGCTTCAGGGCGGGTAAGATTGTGTTGGGCAAGGGTTCTAAAGCAAAAATTGCCAAAAAAAAAAGCTCTTTGTAGGGCTAAAATTTCACCATGCTCATGGAAGATAATGCTCCAAGGCAGGAATGTCAAATCCTCCATGAGCAGAACTCTACCAAGCCAGAGACCCGAGTCCTATATGCAGAGAAGTCCCACCTTCCCTCTGTGCTACATCTGCTACATGGTCTGTGGCTTGCAGATCCACCAGTGGTGTGTGTCACATCTGACATGATCATCTTAACTAGTGATCTACTAAAAGCTACCAGTCATGGTCAGACAGATGTGATTTCGCTCCATGCTTTGTCTGTCGGCTTTCCTCTGTGAATGCGTTGGGAAGCTGATGGGACCCAGTTCCTCTAATTAATGTACACAAGCAGATACAATTTCATCCATTAGTACAGGCAGAACAGCTAGAAGTTCAAGTATAACATGATTTAATGTCAGGAGATTATAACATCTCCAGTTATACTAAAAAGAATAAGCTTCATGCTGCTGTCCACCAGTAAGAAAAGCAAAAATACTTTATTAGCTAAAAAAAATTATGGCGAAGTCACAAAAGGAACCTGGAGTATGCTGTGGTTCAGGGTGGCAAAGTTGCAGCCTGGGAGGATCAGACTGGACCGTACTTTAAGTAATAAGATGTTCCTGACATAATACATTTCTCCCACACAGAGGTGGTAGAGTTTTCACCCCTAGAGGTGAAAGGTGTTAGATCAGATGAGCCATGGTTTAATCTGATGCTGGCTTGAATTTGGATCAGAGACCTTCAGAGGCCCCTACAACCAGCATTACCAGGATTCTGTGAACACATCAACTAGAACTGAGAGCAGTATGCAACTTCTTGATTATCTGCACAATCACATCCCTTGCCTGGAAGTTACTGGTGTTGCAGTATCACATCTTAAAGATCTCTCAGCCCTTCTTTCTAAAAATATTGACTATGGCACCCACATGCGGTCTGTTCTTTGAAGGCTTCCTTCTGTTAACTAGCAGTATCTTCATCTTCTTCATCTTCCTTGTGTAGGAATAAGTGCAAATGGAAGAAAGGAAAAAGGGATAGCCCCATATATAAGCAGGTCACAACTGAAACCCGATGCATCACAGGCTGCAGATTGATCTGACCTTCACAGGTAAAAGCTCTATGTTATTATACACTGCTACACTTCTGTATCATTTTTGTGGCAAGAGAGCTGCAGGCTCCCTTGCTGGTGTGGCGAGAGAGGTACAGACTTCCTTGCCGGTGCAGAACAAAAGACGTTTATTTTAGGTGCTTACAACCTTTTATGCCCACGCAACAACAACTGGTCGCATGGTGCCAAGTTTGCTGATGATATGAAGTTGGGAGGATTGGCTGACATGTCTGAAGGCTGTGCTGCCATTCAGCAAGACCTGGACAGGCTTAAGAGCTGGGCAGTAAGAAACAGGATGAGGTTTAACAAAAGCAAGTGTAGAGTCTTGCACCTAGGAAGAAATAATTGCATGCACCAGTACAGGCTGGGGGATGACCTGCTGGAGAGGAGCTCTGCAGAGAGGGACCTGGGCGTCCTGGTGGATGACAGGTTGGCCATGAGCCAGCAGTGTGCCCTCGTGGCCAAAAGGGCCAATGGCATACTGGGGTGTATAAAAAAAGAGCGTTGCCAGCAGGTCAAGGGAGGTGATCCTCCCCCTCTACTCTGCCCTGGTAAGGCCTCATCTGGAGTACTGTGTCCAGTTCTGGGCTCCCCAGTACAAAAAAGACAGGGATCTCTTGGAAAGAGTCCAGCGGAGGGCCACAAAGATGGTGAAGGGCCTGGAGCATCTCCCCTATGAGGAATGACTAAGTGAACTGGGTCTGTTTAGCCTTGAGAAAAGAAAGACTGAGAGGGGATTTGATCCAGGTTTATAAATATCTGAGGTGTGGGGGCCATAGTGGTGAGGCTGGACTCTTTTCAGTAGTGTGTGGGGACAGGACAAGGGGAAATGGGATGAAGCTAGGGCATAGGAAGTTCCGCATGAATGTGCACAAGAACTTCTTTACGGTGAGGGTGACGGAGCACTGGAACAGGCTGCCCAGGGGGTTTTGGAGTCTCCTTCTCTGGAGATATTCAAGACCCGCCTGGACGCCTACCTGTGCGACCTGCTGTAGGGAACCTGCTTTGGCAGGGGGGTTGGACTCGATGTCTGGAGGTCCCTTCCAACCCCTACAATTCTGTGATTCTGTGTTTACGTCTGGTTCAAGCTACTGCTGAGCTTTTTTACTCATTAGCAAAATAATGACTTTCTTTATCCCACACATTTTAGCTTTGAAATATCTCAGACTTTTATACATAAGCCAACCAGTTACACACAAGGACTACAACCTTGTGCTTGATAAAGTATATCTTCCAGGAATCACAGAATCATTACTGTTGGAAGAGATGACTAAGATCATCATAGTCAACCCATCTCCACCATGCCCACTAACCATATCCCTACGTATGATGTCTATATATTTCTTGAATATCTCCAGGGACGATGATTCCATCTCTTTTCTGAGCAGCCTGTTTGAGTGCATTAACACTCTTTCAGAGATTTTTCCTAATCTCCCCTGGCACAACTTAAAGCCATTACCTCTTGTCCTATTGCTGTTATCTGTGAGAAGAGACCAGCTCCCGCCCCCACTACAACCTCCTTTCAGGGAGCTGTAGAGAGCAACAAGGTCTCCCCTGAGCCTCCGTTTCTCCAGACTGAACAATCCCAGTTCCCTCAGCTGCTTGTTGAACCTCCCCACTGGCTTCAGCCCAGAGATTCAGCCTGTCCAGATCCCTCTGCAGGGCCTCGCTACCCCCAGGCAGATCAACACTTTCTGCCAACTTGGTGCCATCTGCAAACTTACTGAGGGTGCACTCAGTGCCCTCATCCAGGTCAGTAAAGATGCTGAAGAGGACTGGCCCCAATACTGGTTCCCCAGGGAACACCACTCGTGACCGGTCACCAGCTGGATTTAACACCATTCATCACCACTCATTGGGCCTGGCCCTCCAGCCAGTTATTTACCCAGCAAAGAGTGTACCTGTCCAAGCCGTGGGCTGCCAGCTTCTCCAGGAGAATACTGTGGGGAGACAGCATCAAAGGTTATGCTGAAGTCTAGGTAGACTACATCAACAGCCTTTCCCTCATCCACCAGGCAGGTCACCCAATCACAGGAGATCAGGTTGGTCAAGCAGGACCTCCCCTTGGTGAACCCATGCTGGCTAGGCCCAATTTCCTGGCTGTCCAGCACATGCCGTGTGATCTCTCTCAAGACAATCTGCTCCATAACCTTCCCTGGCACCAAGGTCAGGCTGACAGACCTGTGGTACTCTGGATCCTCCTTATGACCCTTCTTGAAGATGGGAGTCACACTAGCAAACACTGGTCCAGTCTTCTGGGACCTCACCAGCTGACCAGAAACACTGATAGATGATGGAAGGCAGCTTGGCTATCACCTCTGCCAGTTCCCTCAGCACTCTCAGATGGATCTCCTCTAGCCCCATGGACTTGTGGCAATCTAGGTGGAATAGTAGGTCTCTGACAATTCCCTCCTGAACTGTGGGGGGTTTATTCTGCTCCCCAATGGAGACTTACAGGTTGGGGGATAGAGTATCCTGAGGATAACCAGTCTGTCTTTAAAAGACAGATGTAAAGATGGCATTAAAAATCTCAGCTTTTTCCTTATCTTCAGTGGTCATGTTCCCATCCCCATCCAGTAAAGAACGGAGACTAACCTTGGTCCTCCTCTTACTGTTAATATATTTGTAAAAGAGTTTCTTGTTCTTTTACCCCAGCCATCAAACTGAGTTCAGGCTGGGCCTTTGCCTTTCTAACTTTTTCTCTGCACATCCTAACAACTTCTTTGTACTCATGCCGAGTTGCCCATCCCTTCTTCCACAGGAGGTGGATTCTCTCTTTCTCTTGGAGCCTCAGGAAAATCTCCCTGTTCAACCACTCAGGTCTTCTCCCCCATCGGCTCATCTTGCAGCTCAGGGGGGCAGCCTGCTCCTGTGCCTTTAAGACTTCTTTTTTGAGGAGCAACCAGCCTTCCTGAACCCCTTTAACCTCCAAGAGTGAATCATAGAGTCATAGAATTGCTCAGGTTGTAAAAGACCTTAAAGATTAGACTGCTCCCTCTGCACTGTATTTCCAGCATATATCAGGGAAGTTGAATTCCCCCATGAGCCCAAGGGCTGGAGATTGCTCAACTTCTGCCAGCTGCTCACAGAACAGCTCATCTGTCTTCTCATCCTGGCTAGGCAGTCTATAACAGACCTCCACCAGGATGCCTGCCTTGCCAGCCCTTCCCCTGATCGTTACCCATAAAGATTCAACCTTATCATTCTCAGCCCTGAGTTCAACAACATCAAAACACTAACATAGAAAGCCATGCCACCAACCCTCCATCCTTGCCTATCATAGAATCACTCAGGCTGGAAAAGACCTTAAAGATCAAGTCCAACCACAACCTAACCAAAATACCCTAACAAACCTCTGCTAAATCCTGTCCCTGAGCACCACATTCTAATGGTTTTTAAAACACATACAGGGATGGTGACTCAACCACCTCCCCAGGGAGCCTATTCCAGTGCTTAACAACCCTTTCTGTAAAGAAGTGCTTCCTGATATCCAACCTAAACTTATCCTGGAGCAACTTGAAGCCATTTTTCCTCATCCTGTCACCTGTCACCAGTGAGAAGAGACAGCCCCACTCTTGCTGTAAGCACCTTTCAGATACTGGAAGAGAGCAGTAAGGTCTCTCCTCAGCCTCCTCTTCCCCAGACTAAACAGCCCCAGTTCCTTCAGTCTCTCCTCGTAGGGCAGATTCTCCAAGTCCTTCACAAGCCTTGTTGGCCTTCTCTGGACCTGCTCCAGCACCTTTCTGTACTGAGGTGCCCAAAACTGAACACAGTACTCGAGGTGAGGCCTCACCAGTGCCGAGTACAGGGTCACTATTACTTCCCTAGTCCTGCTCACCACCCCATTCCTGATCCAAGCCAGGATGCCATTGGCCTTCTTGGCCACCTGGGCACACTGCTGGCTCATATTCAGCCGACTGTCCATCAGTACACCAAGGTCCCTTTCCATCAGGCAGCTTTCCAGCCACTCCTCCCCAAGCTTGTAGGGTTGCCTGGGGTTGTTGTGACCAAACTGCAGGACCCCACAATTGGCCCTATTGAAACTCACACAGTTTGCCTTGGCCCATTGATCCAGTCTATCCAGGTCCCTCTGCAGTGCCCTTCTCCTCTCTGGCAGATCAACACTCCCTCCCAACTTGGTGTCATCCGCAAACTTACTGAGGGTGCACTCAATCTCCTCATTGAGATCATTGTTAAAGATGTTGAATAGAAGCAGCCCCAGTACTGAGCCCTGGGGGCACCGCTCGTGACCGGCCACCAACTGGATTTAAATCCATTGACTACAACTCTTTGGGCCCTGCCATCTAGCCAGTGCTTCACCCAGCAGCGCTTACGCCCATCCAAACCATGGGCAGCCAGCTTCTCCACAAGGATGTTGTGGAAGACAGTGTCAAAGGCTTTACTGTAGTCCAGGTAGACCACATCAACAGCCTTTCCTTCATCCACTAAGTGGGTCACCTTGTCATAGAATGGCAAGGTAATCCCTCCCTGTAATCCTCGTAAGTACCTTGCCCACTCTTCCGGAGACCATAAACTTTCTTTTGCTCTTGAGTTCCATCCAAAGGTCTCTGTTCAGCCAGTCTGGCCTCCTTCCCCATCAGCTCATCTTCCATAACTTGGGGATGGTCAGCTCCTGCACCTTTAAAATTACTTCCTTAAAGTATTCCTAGCCTTCCTGGGCTCCCATGCCCTCCAAAACTACCTCCCAAGGGACCCTCTCAACCACGGTCCTAAAGACATTAAAGTCTGCCCTCCAGAAGTCCAAGGTGGCAGTTCTGCTGACTCCCCTCTGTGGTTCAACAAGGATAGAGAAATCTACCATCTCATGATCGCTATGCCCCAGATGGCCTCCAACCTTACATCCCCCACAAGACCTTCTCTGTTAACAAACAGCAAGTCCAGGATTTTGCTTCCCCTTGGCTCCTTCAGCAGCTGTGTCAGGAAGTTACCTCCCACACACTCTAGGAACCTCCGGGACTGTTCCCTGTCTGCTGTATTATAAATCCAGCAGATGTCCGGGAAGTTGAAGCCCCCCACAAGAACAAGGGGGAGAGACCTTGAGATCTCATCCAACTGTAAAGTGTCTTGTCCACCTCTTCATGCTGATTGGGTGGCCTGTAGCAGACTACCACAATAACGTCAGTCTTAGTGGCCTTCACTTTTATTCTGACCCACAAACTCTCAACCCTATCCTTTCTGAAGCACTTGTTGCCATCCATTGCAGCACTCCAATCATTGGAGTGATCCCACCATATTTCTGTAACAGCAACTAAGTCATAGATTGCCTGCCACACAATGGCCTCCAGATCCTCCTGTTTGTTGCCCATTCTGTGTGCATCAGTGTAGATGCACTTCAGCTGAGCCCCTTGCCTCACCCCTAATCCCGTTATTATTCCCATATGCTCTTCCCTGGCAGGCCTGGTTTTATCCCCTTCCCCCTTCATATCTAGTTTAAGGCCCTCTCCACAAGCCCTACCAGCTCCTGGGCAAGGATCCGTTTCCCCCTTTCAGACAGGTGAGATCCATCAGCAGATCTCAAGCCAGGTGCCAAGTAAACCATCCCATATGGATCAAAGAACCCAAAATTCTTACATTTGCACCAGCCTCTCAGCCATGTGTTCATAAGATGAATTTCCCTGCTCCTCTCAGTGTCCTTCCCTGCCACTCACGGAATAGAGTAAAATACTAGCTGTATGCCCGCTCCATCAAATAACCACCCAGTCCCCTGAAGTCATTTTTAATAATCCTCAGGCTTCTGTCAGCGACCTCATTGCTGCCAGGCTGAACTATAAATAAAGGATAATAATCAGAGGGGTGGATCAGACTGGGGAGTTTTCTAGAAATATCCTGGGCCTTAGGGAGGCAGCACACATCCCTACAGGTAGGGTCAGGCCAACATATAGGGCCCTCTGTTCCCCTCAGCAGGGAGTCGCCTACAACAATCATCCCTCTGTCCTTCCTGGTGGAGGCAATCTGGAGGTGTGGAGCTGACCGCCTCACCCTAGACAAGCTCACAGGTAGATCTCCCACTGCATCCTCGCTCACCTCTCCCTCAGGTTCTAGGTCCTGAAACCTATTATGTAGAGACACCTGGGGAAATGAGATAGGTCGGGCTGGGGGTTGCCTGTGCCACTGAGCTGGGACATGTTTCCACTCCTCCTCTAAAACTGACTCCCTCTGCTCGACTATAGAAGGGGATGGGGTCCACCACTGTGTCTTTCTCCCAGAGAGTTACTCCACCAATCTACCTCCTGCTCAAACTCCCTGATGGTCCTTAACCTCTCCACTACCTTGAGTACAGCCACCATACTGAGCACATGACCCAACTGCTCACACCTCACACAGGTGGAATCCCTGCAGCCCTTCACTGGCAGCAGGCAGGCTTGCACGCTCCCTGCAGCCAGAGACCTGCATAGTCACATGGGCACTCAGACAGCCTTCTTGGCAATGGCTTTCAGCCAAGGGGAGACCATGGATTCTCTAGTGCCCTGGGTGAGGAGAAGAGTGTTAGGTGGACTGGTCACATCAGTGTGGAGGAGGTCAGCGCCTTCCCTGCTCACACACCCTGTACCAACTGCAGCACTGCTCCCCAGGAGCTGTGCTCTTCCCACCTGGGGAGCTGGGGCTCCCTTGTTCTCCCTGTACTTCTTCTGGTGGTGTTTTGCCAGTTTTACTTCTCTGTGAGGGGTCCGTTGCATGAGCCTCTGCTCTGAGCTGAAAATGCTGGGGAAGGGCAAGCAGCAGCAGCACGGCCATCGTTACCTTGCTGCACTCGTCAGGGCCAACAAGCGTTTCATGGGCTCTCCAAAGTGGGAGCACGGCACAGGGCCTGGGATTCAGTCCTTCCTGGAGAGAGGCGGAGGCATTGCATGGCCCTGCACAGGGCCAGGTCTCGGTGCTGCGGCAGGCTGGCCATGGCCCCGCTGTGCCACTGAGCTGGCTGGGCTGTGCCACACCCCACTGTCCTTGCATCACAAACGTTGCCATAGCCCCCAGCTGGTGACGTGGCAATCCACATCACAAAGGGGACAACCCCAAATCCGGGACAGAGTGAGGCTGGGAGCTACTTTGCCTGTGAGGTGACTGAAGAGAGGTGCTTGACTGCCTAGCTCTCTGTGCACATCACAGGCATGGCTGCTTTCTGGGGAATGAGCGTCTTCCTCAGCCTGGAGGATGGTATCATTTACCGTATCCTCTGGAACACGCTGATTGTATCATTATTTCTATTCATTATTCCCTCGTGGAAGCGGAAGGTAGGAGTCAGGGCTGGTGCTGAGCCAGGTGCTGCAACACAGGGAGGGGGTCGGTGGGGGCCAGGGCCATCCCCAGGGCTGGGGGCGCTGCCTGGGAGGAGAGGCCGTGTCCCAGCGGGGCCTGGCCAGGCTGGGCTGGGAGTCCCAGGGCAGGCACGGGCCTGGGCCTGGCTGTGCCCTGGGTTGGTGGGTGCTGCTGAGGCTGCTGGGGATGCTCCCCTCTCACTCGCTGCTTTCTGTGCCCATACAGAAAGAGAAACAGAGGAAGTGCCAACACAGAAGAAACCAGAAAAATTCTAGAGGTGAGCAGTCCTGGGCAAGGGAGGTGCCCTGCAAAGACAGCCCCTGGCCCCATGTGCCCACCACCCCATCACGTTCTCCCTGTCCACTCACTCTGTCTCTTCTGCCAACAGTTTGGGACTTCCGCAAGTCTTCACGGCACGCGAGGATGCAGTGAGTAAAATTCTGCCCTCTTGGAGCACGGCAGCCCTCTCCAGTCCCCTCCCACCAGGTGAAATCCCACTAACACTGCTCTCTGCTCTGCTGCAGCTCCTCAGTGCCCAGGCGAATGGACGTCTGTGAGATACTCAGTCAGCTCCACAGAAGTCATCAGGCCGTGCCCACATGCTTGGAGATGTGAGACCACTGATAGGGATGGGGCCAGGGATGGGGGCAGGGCTTGGTGAAAAGGAAAAGTGCAATGACTCAGGGAGGGCACAGGGATATCCACAGACTTGAAATCTGAGAGGCAACGCCCTTCTAGAAGGGTTTACCACTGAGGCACAGACATGATAGTGTCATCCTTGCTCTGTGCCTTGCAAGCAGGGATGGAAACTTGGGCACACACTTGTTGGGACCCCGTGGAAGTAACGCAGCCTGCCAACACCTTTGAGGTGGCAGAAGAACCCTGGGGCCCTCAGGAGTGTTTGGCTCAGAACTGCCCTCATCTTCTTTCTCTTTCTCCATCTCACACAGGCTCCTCTCGGAATCTCCTGAGGGCAGGGTTGATTCCACAACCTCAGTCACAGTGAGTGAAAACCGCTGCTCTTCAAGGACATCAGTGTACCCTTTGAGCACCAGCTGCTGGGAAATGAAGGCACCTTGCCCACAACCAGAAGCCCAGGGGAACCTGGAAAGCTCCATCCCAGAAAGGAAAGCGGAGCAGGGAATGGGCCTCAGTGATCAGAAAAAGCCTGATGTGATAGTGGTTCCCACGGTGCAGGACCTGCCCTTGGTGGATGAGGCTACGAGAAGCCATCCGGAGCATCCTAACACAAAGACACAGGCTCCACAGCACCTGCAGAAGAGTTTCTCAGAGCCTATCCTGTGGCCCAAAGACTCCCAGCTTCCCCATCCACTGAGGCACTCAAGGAGGTCCCTTCACTCGCCCTTGCAGCACAGGCACATGCAAGCTCAGGCAAGGAAGTCAGCAGCGTGTGCCCTTGGCCAACGTCGAAAATCTGCCTCCATGCTGGATACCTGCAGACAAAAAACAAAGGGTCCAGTCCATCTTGCCTGTTACAGACTCAGTGAAAGCCCCGATGACCAGCAGAACAAGTTGATGGATCGATGGCTGGAGCAGTATGCATATGTTAAGAGGCAAAAGCTGAACTTCGCAACAGAACACCGCGTCCTGCTTAGGAATGAAGGATCCCAGGGTGTGGCTCCATCTGACCCTGCAGCCCTGGTCGATGCAGGAGGAGCAAAAGTGGAAGAGAGGAACCCACCCGAGGACAGGGCCAGTAAGCAACAGGGCCAGAAAAATACCACTGCTGCCCAGGAGCCAGAGGGGCTCCCTGAACATACCCTTGTGGGAAGGAGATCTTCAGTTGTGTCATGCAGGGTTCTGCCACAGAGTGAACCATTCCAGCCCCAGCCAGAACTGGCAGAGATGAGGCCCACGCACACGGCAGAACAACACAGTACACCTAGGCCAGAGACTCCACCTCTGCCGTGCAGAGGCAGCTGTGTGCCAGCCGTCCTGTGCCTTTACATTCAGAATGCATGGGCCAAGATCCAAGCTGCCGGCAAACTCCTCTATTCCGTGATCAGAAAGAGAAGTGAGAAGCTCTCAAGAAAGGGAAGAGAGCCCGTCATGGAAAACAGATTCTCAGAGCCAACCAGGCTGGACACAGATCAGCATGGGAGCAGGCCATCACTGAGACTACTGGCCAAATGGAAAAGCCCACTTCCACCTCTAAAGGCAATGAAGAAGGACTTGGTGGCATCTGAAGATAAGACTTTCAGTGGTGTCAGTGAGGCCAGAGGTGCCAGTAAGGTATCAAGCCAGGATGACAGCAGCCACAGGCACCTGGACGTGCTGTCTCCTGTTGCCTGTGGAGAGCCAGCCCACATGCTGCTGCTACCTAGGAGGGAGTTGCTCTTGGAGCCCCAAGCTCCTGCCCCATCTGAGTCTGTTCATCTATCAGGTGTCCAGGCAGGCACAGCTGCAGTGAGCAGCAGACTGCTACCATATGCTACCAGTGGACAGGAGCAGAAGGGCAAGGGACACACCCAGGACAAGCCAGATCCTCCAAGAACAACTTTCCCACAGAGAAAGCACTCCTCCGGGGAGCAGAGACCCTCAGGTGTGCCACAGCCTCCAAATCCCACTGGGACCAAGGTTCCAGTCGCCTTAATGCAGGAGGTCTTCGCAGCTCTTAGAGATTTGAACAAAGTCAAACAAACTGCTGATGAGCTGCAAAGGCAGGTGCTGGCTTCCTTTTCAAAATAGCCCAGAAACGATGTCTGCACTGAGATGCCCCAAACTGAACACGACACTCAAGGTGAGTCTTCACCAATGCCAAGTACACGGGGAGGATGACTTCCTTAGTCCTGCTCACCACACCATTCCTGATACAAGCCAGGATGCCACTGGCCTTCTTGGCCACCTGGGCACACTGCTGGCTCATATTCAGCCGACCATCTCTCAGTACACCAAGTCCATCGGGGCTCCCAGGTCTTTTTCTGTCAAGTTACTTTCAGGCTGGGTGCCCCCCAGAATGTTCTGGTGCCTGGGATTGTTTTTGACCAGATGCAGGAGTCTGCACTTCTCCTTGCTGAACTTCATGAGGTTGTTTACTGCCCATTTCTCCAGCCTGTCCAAGTACCTTTGGATAGTCCCCACAGTCCTCTGGTATATTCACCACTCCCCTCTCTTGGTTGGCCCCTCATGACCTGAACCATTGGTTGATCACCTGAGGCAAGCACTGAATCAGCTGCGGGAGCACAGGTGAAGGCAACTCAGCTGTGTGACCGGAAGGGGTGGAGCCTGGCTGCACCTCTCCTAGACCCCATTTAAGAGCTGACTGCCACTGGGGAAGGATCTCTTTCTGGAGATTGCTCCCTTTGGAGTTTTTTACTGTGAGCCTAGGACACAGGAGAGTATTTATTTTTGATTGTCTCTTTCCACTGCAATAATCTTTCTAGTTATGCAGCCTGTAAAATACCAGCCTAACCACACTACTCTGTTAATTGTGCATTTGTTGATTGTACATTCTAGAAATGTCACTGCACCGGAAAAAAACCACAGCTTGCTTCTGGAGAATTATGTGACTGAAAAAAGAAAGTATTCACACTAAGGTGAGCCAGAAATATCCTTGGTCTGGATAACAAGAATCATGTTGCCAACCATTGATAAGGATGATGATGACAATGAAGGGTGTCGTTGTGCTCTGGTACTATACTCACGTATTTGTGGTTTGCTAAAAGGTAGCCTACCTCACGTAGGTGAGGAACAAAAGCACAGCACAATCCTGGTAATTTAATGTCACTGTTGAATGAACAAGGGCGTCTTTCAGGTTCCTGGCCTTTGAACTATTCATAAGAATATCAGAAGATCAGCCTGACATTTGTGACAAGAAGGCTGGTTTCAAAGGATTGTAGGAATAAGTAGAGAGTCTCAGTTTGGGCTAGACCTTATAAATAAAAGGAGTAAAAGGGAAAGGAAGGTGTGGGTTATCATCTGAGGATAATTTAGGCAAAGTGTGATAGCAAAAATAATACTTTACCATGTTGTTTTTTTTTTTTTAAACCAGGATGCCATGGTTAATTGTGCGGACCAGACAAGGTGGCTGAATGGGGATAAGCACACAGTGCTGGGCAGAGCAATGTCTGCGGGGAAGTCGGGAGCCTGAGGCACTTGAACCAAGAACTGAATGACCCCAATCCCAAATACTGCCGGTATGCAAAGTGTACAGGAAATTAGTCCTGGTAGCACATTTGTCTGAACAAATCTATCAAGAAAAGGCATCCTTTTCTGGATGGCATCCAGTACTTGGTTTTCTTAGCCTAGAAAACCAGAGGCTGAAGAGGTCTGAAACTGTTTTCTATAAATATAGCAGGGAGGAAGGAGGAAGCAAACAAGGAAGAGGAAAGGATTCATTTAACCTAAAGCACAGCGTTGGCAGGAGAACAAATACGTACATACTGTCCACAAATATATTTAGGCTGAAAATTAAAAGGCTGCTTGCCTCTCAAGTGATCAGGTTCTCTTCCAAAGGCAAAAAATAACATTCCTTTGAAGACAGACTTTCAAGCTGAAGTCTTTCAAAATCTTTTAAAAGATCTCTGTGATAGCAGAGGAGTTGGCTAGTAAGCTCAAAGGTCTCTTTTTTCTAAAAGGAGCTGCCTAGATCTAGAATAGTTCTAAGAAGGTGGGTTTGGGAAAATATTTATTTTGCATCTTTAACTAGAAATCACTTAGCAGGCAATTATGCCAGACTCCCATCAGTCCCTCCATTGATTTCAGTGAGCTTCTGATCCAGCCCTGCTTGTGAAGGTCTGACTCACCGAACAGTCCACCAGGACTCTGAAAGCAAACCGTGGGAAGAGCCCTGCAGAGCCCACATAAAAACTGACAACTTTGTTTCTTCCCAGAGACCATACTGGGACAAGATGGAAACAGGATCAAGCCTCTGCAGTGGAGCAGCAGTCATGATATGCACCAAGGTGCACAGAACAAAAGCAGAGGGCTACACAGAACATATCCAGATCTTTGAAGCTGCAAAGGACTTTGAAACAAACCCACGAATGGTTCATTTGCCATGTGGCAATGGACAGAAGGCAAAGAGCCAAATTTTCCTTGCCTTTCCAATGGAGCTAAAATTTTTCCCCAAGGCATCAGGTTAAGAGAGGGACACAGCTGAACTTCTGAAACAGGCACTAATCTGACCACTAGGAGTTGTCATTGGCTTTGGGGGGAAAATAAAACAGTCCAATGACTTTGCCAGCCTTCTTCACCATCTAATTTCCTGGAACATTTAATTGTGACAGAACATTTCACGTGGTCATTCTGCACTGAGATATTCTAGCACCTTTTTCAAGACATAGCACTATGCATTTCAAATAAATTACATACATAGTCTACTTTTTCGGACTTTTTCTTTTTTTTTTTGCTCTGTATGTACGCTTTTTCCAAGCATTGACATTTACATTACATTTAAAGGACAAGACATGGTAGCATATGGTTTGAATCTTCAGTCATGGACCGACATCCATCCCTTTGTAGAAAATCAGAAATATCTTTTCTTCACATGGAGGATTTCCCTTGATCCTAAGCTCCACCACCATAGGGCCAGCATGAGCTCCAATTGAACAGGAGCTGCAATTGGCACTGGAGGAGTTTCTCCTGCCACACAAGGTGCCACTCTCCGGCCTTATGCCAGCAGCCTGTCCTCAGAGAGCTACGCCTCTTGCTGAAAACAGAGCTAGAGCTGAGATGAATCTTCACCTGGAAAATCTGCAGCGAGAAACCTCCCAGAAACAGAGCTACTCTGAGGATCTTGCTGGAAGGAGGCAACATGCGGAGCAGACAGTAGGAAAAAGAACAATCCCCTGCCTACTATTTTTTCTTTTGGTCCACAGACTGTTCCCCATCCACACTGAGTTTTACTTAGAGATACTGTGCAGAAGATTTCTGCCATTTCACGCAACATCAGTATCATAGAAAAAAAGGATGCATGTGCATGTCCTACCCAGAGGGTCTTATGCTCTGGGGACTAGGCCACAACTCAGGTTTCACAAGATGAAGGACAGGGATGTCCTATTTTGGTGGGGGGGGGGGGGGGGGGGGGGGAAATCCCCTGCCTACTGTTTTTCTTTTAATGTTCTTTTTAATACTCATTCAGTTAGGGGTCATAATTGAAGCCAAAACTGATGATCTCCTAAAATTTACATAGGAATATCAAGTTACAACATTGAGGCAAGTGGGCAAGCTCAGCTTTGAGACAAAGGTGTTTCTCTGGGCAGTGAGGATCAGTGACTCTGAACACTGCAGGATCTAAACCAACAAGCACCTTGAGTTACAAATATATATTTGAAGACATTTAACTAAATGATAATTTTGTGTAGTCTGATACAAAATGGTGGCTGAAACAAAAGCAAATTGTGATTCCTGCATGAGTGCTTCTCCACCAAGCTGTGATAACCAATTCACTGTAATCACCAGGGCAGCAGTCATGCAGACCTCCTTGGAGGACCCATCATGAGTGACACTGCCAGCCACTAAAGGAATACGCAGCAGGACCCTTGACAGCCAGAAATGATGTTCCTGGCTTAGTCTGCTGCTCTCCCCATCCCACACCAAAGGAAGTTGCTCTCAATTCGGATTCAATTTGCCTTTATTACCAAGAAGTTTCACCTAATCCAAAGCATAGCAGCCCAATGGTTTGCCCAGAGAAGCTGTGGATGCTCCATCCCTGGAGGTGCTCAAGGCCAGGATAGATGTGTCCCGGGCAGCTGAGCTGGTGGGTGGCAATACTGCTCATGGCAGGGCGTGGAACTGGTTGATCTTCAAGGTCCCTTCCAACTTCTTAAACCATTCCAAGATTCTATAATTCTAAGAAGCTGAAGGCAGCTTTCCTCTTCCCTGTCCAACCTCCCCCCATTAACACAACAGGGCTAGTACACAATAAATTATGTAAAAAGATGCCTCATCTCTCATTTGGGCATTGCACACCAGTCTGAATTACAAAGGGTGTCCAAAAGCTTACATACAAAAGCTCATTTTCTGAGTGTTTGCAAGCTAACATGTAGGTTTGTGAATTCAGGTCATTTTCAAAGAATGTCACTCCTTTTGGAGGGAAGTCTCATCCTTTCTCCTGTCCCTTCCACATAACTACTGAGTTTGGCATGTGAAAATTGGCTTGGATGAGGACACAGAAATGCCAGTTGGGCTTTTCCAGAGTGCTGTACACACTGTGAGTGGTATTTCAGACTCACACATGAGGAAATCTCTGCTTGGCATAGCCTGCCCAAAGAGCTCAGTGTTATCACGTCTGTGATTGCCACTAATGCTGACAGCTGAACAGAAAAATCTGAGGATCTGCTTTGGTACCACAGACAAAGTATACTTTTACAGAAATATTTGGTTTTCATTTGCAGAGCAGGTGATGTCATACAACGATCCTCAAAGGTCTTTATGATCACCTGGCATACCTAATTTAGGTGTCTGTTCTGGTCTGCTCTGGAGAAGCCACAACTGGAGAGACTAATGTGCAGCAACCACATGTGAAAGGATTCCCAAGTATGACCTACAGGCAGAGGTTGAACAACTTTGGTTTGCTTTGTCTAGCAAGGGGGAAGCTCAAAGGGTAAATAATTGGAGCCTTCCTTTCTGCAGAAAGGTCAATAATCAGTTATTCCCCAGGTAAAGTGGAGGTAAGATAAAGCAAAATCATATTTGTAGCAGGAGGAAGATGGCTTGGTTATTAGCAAACTTGTGTGCGCTCCTTGACGTGAAAAAGAGATTTCAAACAAACTAGGAGTGTATAATCCCATGTCAGGATGAACTGTGTTTGCAGGCAGTTGCACCACTTGGGTTGTGCCCACATTGATTTGCATTGGAGCCTGCACTGAGCACAGCGGCCAGAGCAAGTGCCAGGCAGCTGAGGGCAGCCAAGGAAGGAGCAGAGACAATGCTGGTGGCTCTGCCCTGCTAAAAGCCCAGGGGGACAGCTGTCCCTGTCCTGTGCCGCCTGCTCCCCTGCTGCAGTAGAAGACAGCAATGCTGTGGAACCAAATGGAGTGCTCAGGTCCTGCCAAGTAGACATTTCCAGCAGATCAGCCTTGGTCTCCACGAGCTGTTGGTATAAGGAAGGTTTGGCCATGTGAGAAGGGATCAGGAAACAGGTCCTTAAACACTTCATTATTTGGAATGACCTGGGAATGTTTTTCCCTGCTTTGAGCAGCCCAGCCCTCCATCATCCCCAACAGCTGCACTGAGAGAACTTTTAAGTCCTGATAATTGGGTCTTTTACATACAAATCCAAAACACGACCTTCTGATTTAAAATAGTTCTCATACTGCTGCCTGGGCTTTGTGGTGCTCTGCCTTGTGACTGTGGAAGCTGTGTCATTATCCACCTACAGCAGAACACCTTCATGGCCCTGCACCTCGCTTTTGTCTCAGTTCCCTTCCTGATGCCTTGCTACCACCTCTGCTCTGGGGAGCAGCTCCTGGACAGGGTGAGTCACCTCGCAGGGCTGCTGAGATGGAAATGAGCGCTCGTTTTTTCCCTGGCACCTTCCTAAAGGAGTGTGTGGCTCTGGGTGCAGCCCTTGGAGCATTACAACCAGCAGAGATCATAGAATCACAGAGTGTTTTGGGTTGGAAGGAGATCTCAAAGACCATCCAGTTCCAACCCCAGCCATGGGCTGGTTGCCCCCACCAGCTCACGCTGCCCAGGGCCCACCCAACTCGGCCTTGAGTGCCTCCAGGAATGGGGCAAACACAGCTTCTCTGGGCAGCTGTACCAGGGCCTCACCAGAGTTGGAGAGGGACCTCTTCTTCCTCTTCCTGGAGAACTCAGAGAAAACCAGAGCCTTTGCAGAAAGCCTCAAGCATTTTCCCAGTGCACACAAACAAACACTTTCACCTCTACGCTTCCATGCGTTCTAAGGTGGTGATGGAGCTGGTAACCACCTCTAACACCAGCATGGTGACAGGGTGGGAAGGAGCTCTCTGGTTGGCATCTGGCAGCCAGGAACATGCTGCAGACTCAGCAGAAAGCTGATAGCTCCATGGGCAGAAGTAACATTGGGGACTTTGTAATGACTGGAAGGAGTTAGTTAGTAATAAGGTCTGAACACAATCTGCCTTTGGAAGAACTCCTGTTCAAAGCAGGAGACTTTGGGGCAACTTCAAGAGCAGTTAATCACAACTCAAGTTGTTTAGCATCTGAATGAGCTTTAGGGTCCTTCAAAGAACGGTGAGAATTTACACATCCTAAATATGTATGAAAATGAGTATTATTCACAGAAGACCTATATAAGGCTAACCTAATTGGCTTCCTGTGCCTCCAAGATCTGTCTAGTGGTGGATAATTATCAGAATATTTAGCATAGTGATTAGGAAAATCATGAGGGATCTGGACATCAACCTGAACCCTACCTTTGCAAATGAAGGCTGGCAGCCTCACACAGCTGGGCTTTCTTGCAGGTCCCTGGCACTGCTGCACGTGTTCCTGGCAAGAAACACCGTGAGTGAAACCACTCTTCTGAGAACTTGGCAGCCCTGCTCACAGCTTTAGCCAGCAGTACAAAGGAAAAAGATACAGAAATGCAAATACTATCTGACCACTTCTAAGCTTCAGAAGCATTTAAGGTTAAGCAGTGATGTTGGGATACAGACACAGTGGGAAAGACAGAGAAGAAAAGTCTCCTGTGTGTTGGGTTGTTCATTTTTTTTTCCCCCTAACTGGTTTTCCTGTCCCCTTATTGCACCCAGCGTCAGGAAAAAGGCATGACTGTGTGAAACGGGAGGGAGAAAGTCAAAGCGATCCTTGATGTGGAGTGGACAGGTCGGTGCCTCAGGTCTGGCCATGCTCCTTTCTCAGCCTGTCTGAGGCACATATGGTGCTGCCATTGAGCCTCCTAACACACAGGCATTTCCTCATGGGCACTTCCCCATGCATCTCCTCTGCTACACGGATCTACGCATCTGCCCATTAGCAACTAATAGACAGAAAAAGGTAGGAGAGACTGAAAAAAGCACAGTGAAATTAGGCACATGTTCAGAGTGCCGTGTCAAACCATAACATATGACATAGACTGGATTTAATTCTAGAATTCCTTTTTTTTTTTTCTTTTTTTTTTTCAATTCACCCACTTGCTTTTTTTTCTGTGCAAACTCACAATCCAGGTATTCCATGCCTGATGAAGCATTATGCAACTTGCTAATTAAGGCACACACAGATCTGTAGTGCTAAATTCTTCCTGAGAGGCTGCCCTGTGGCACAGAGCTTCCCTGGGCTCCTCAGGAAAAGCAAAGGGCTTCGACCATGTCAGGAACAAACACTTCCCATCTTCCACAATTAAAGTCTCATAGAATCGTAGAACCACTACGGTTGGAAAAGACCTCAAAGATCACCCAGTCCAACTGCCCACCTAGCACCAATATGGCCCACTAAACTATGTCCCTAAGTACCACCTACATGTTTGTTGAACACCTCCAGGGACAGAGACTCCACCACCTCCCTGGTCAGCCTGTGCTGTGCCCAATCACTCTCTCTTTGAGAATAAACGTTTCCTAATATCCAACCTGAACCTCCCTTGGCACACTTTGAGGCCATTCCCTCTCATCCCGTTAATGTTACCTCGGAAAAGAGGCTGACCCCAACCTCACCACAGCCTCCTTTCAGGGACTTACAGACAGCAATAAGGTCTCCCCTGAGCCTCCTCCAGACAAACAATTCCAGTTCCCTTCGCCACATCTCACACATTCCCATGACAACGGAGGACTAATTGAACGTATTTGCAGCCATCTGACCCACAGAAGCAGAGAAGTCAATTTTGTTTGAACACAAACCTTTTGCTGTGATCCACTAAGGGATGTATTTTGCCAGTGTGTAAGACTGGCAGTTCCTGTTGGCAGAGGTCATGTGGTTTTCTGTGCTGAGTGAGAGGTAACTGACCTCAGGAACAAGAGCACAGGTGACTCTTTAGGACTCTTTTGGCACATCCGCTCAGAAATGCCCAAGAGCTCAATTGGAATGCTGGTGGCACTAATTTGGTAGCAGCAGCCCAGTCTCCAAACCAAGCCGGACATTGCTGGAACTTGTGTTGAGAAGGTAGGTGCCTTCATTATGGCATCAAGCAGTTCCCATCCTTGGGACATGAGCACTTGGAGAAGCTCTCAGATGAAAAACCTACACTTAGTCAGGGCTTACATAAACACAATTAAATCAGGATGAATTCAGCAGCTCACATTGCTTTGGAGAACATCTTCTGGCCCACTTGAGTGGGATACTGCATGCGTTAGCAAGGAGGTGGCAGGAGGCTGCTTGAGCAGATCCAGACTGCAGAGGGTCAGTGGACCAGGACAGCCAGGGCTGCTGTAAAGCCCACAGGGAACCCTGAGATGGGGAAAATCCCATGCAATGATGTGGCCATACAACAGTGCTGCCTTTTTCTGGAGATGTGGACCTATCTGCTTGCTATGTGTCCATGGCAAATTCATCCCCCACACAGGTACATCCAGCTAAGTGTTGTACTTACTGATCATGCAACGATCCAAAAAATAGGGATACAACCTGGAATGAGAAGCCATAACATCCCCATTTCTTAGGTGAGATGTGATCTTTGCTCCAGCTGACAGTGCTGTCTTGTCAGAGGGCACCTTCCTCAGTTTTTCAGGGCTAAGAGACCCAGCTCTGTGCCATTACCTCAAACAAGAGCTCCCCTTGATGGCTCATGGATTGGAGAGGCTGAGAGCTAGTGCGTGGTACAGCTTCAGTGCTGGGATCCCATTTCACAACACAGTCTTCCTCTATCTGTGAGTGTGGAGAGAAGACCAGTTTTAATGGTTTGTTGCTTCAACTCATATTCTGGGGGAAACGACAGAGGCAGACTGAAGGTAATGAGCATGGAAAATTGTAGTATCATAGAATGGCTTGGGTTGGAATGGACCTTAACGCAGGGTCCCACAACACATATGTCTTTATGAATCCTCACTCTTGGTTCATTTGGCATTTAATTACTAAGGCTCTTCCTTTTCCATTTTCTGCATAGCAAAAAGCAAGTATGGTCTGGAGAAATGAAGGTCACAGCTGGTTAACAGATATCTTTACTATTCAGAAGCTTGGCAGGGGTGAGGATGGCAGGGTGAGGGAGATCTGTACAGAATTACAGCACTTTCCCCCATCCAACCCTCAGGTTATCACTCAGAGTAGCATTACCCCCCCCCTTTGCCTGCTGGGAGAAGCACCTCTTCCAGGAGCTATGATGTCTGCAGGGGGGTGAGCAGCCCTGAAACAGAGACCAAGGTGAGCACCAAGAGAAAATTACTGTCCATATAAACAGTCCAAATGGCCCACTGCCAAGAGCAAGGAGTCCCTCAAAAACCTTCAAGAAGGGATTAAAGAGATGGAAGATCTAGGATGCTTCTACACATCAGGTTCTCCCCCTTACATGATTGTGAGGGGGAAGATAAATCTCCCTTCACAACATTTATGCAGAGCACAGTTGCCTCCCAGGCACCCCTCTGATGAGAAAGTCAGCTCTTATGAGGCTGAACATTGCCAGTGGCTGTGAAGAAAATAATACAGAAGCCCAGTAAGATGTCCGTGCCTTCCAGCTGGCTTTACAGCAGCCATGGCTGCTGGAGAAGAGAGAGAGTTTGTGGATCAAAGTTAATTCTCGTCTTACTCAAGGTAACAGAGAAACTGAGAGAAAATACGGACAGTTCTTGGGCTTTAAGGAGCTCGTTTCCATCCCATCCTTTTTAGTTTAAACGTCATTTCCTGTGAAAATTTCCATGGTCTGAGGAGCAAGGGAGATTGAAATGACGTTCAGGTGAATCCCTCACACCAGGAAGGCAACCTTGAGTTCACTGCAGCCATGGTTCTGTGACAGTGACTCTCCCAGCAAAGCCACTCGGACCTGAAGAAGGTCCTGTAGATGGAAGAAAAAGAAGTGTTCTGGTATGAAACTCAGGCTGTGGTCTCTCCAGCTGCCCCTTGGCCACCCTGAGCTCTTCCAACTGGCAAACAGCTTATGCAGCCCACAGGCAGAGAATGTAAAACAAGGCAGCAAATAAGTCCCCATCTGAGGATGGATACGGTTGTCTTCATTTTCCTCTTCTGCCACGGTCAACACAACCTAACAGAGCACCTGTATTTGCAATGTATTGTTCCCAGATACTGACCAAGTACAGCATAAACCAAATATTGGAGTGGCACTGCTACATGGCAGAGCATGTTTAACCAGGCATGCTGACATGTCAGAGTGATTACAAGCCCTGCTGAGACTGCAGGGAGTCATTCCAGTTGGAAAAGCTGAAGCTAATAGAAAATCAGGAAAGCACTGCAGAGGCTGAGCTGCACTGGAGGGTCACTGAGTAAAGATATCACTTCTGCTCCAAACCCTGCACTGATGGCCACCGGGCACAAGGCCTACCAGCCTGGTGGCAGCTTCCTTCCCTTCCTTCTGGGCTCAGCCTGCAGTGGTGGCTGGTCTGTCTCAGGCAACAAGGCTCACTGCAATATTTGCAACCAGACACCACAGTCATGTTTGCATGGCTCTCATGTTAGGCAATAAATATATCCCAGCTGAAGAGAGGTTTTCCTTCCTGTCTGTCTGGCTATGTACATTAGCAAAGAAAAGCTTAACTGGGACTTTACAGATCTTCATTTTTCTGTTACGCTTGCCCTATCACTAGCTCCATCGCTAAACTGAAAACCAAGGCATTTCTTGTGGCATCCAAGCTGCAAATTGGAATGTCAAGGAAAATGAAGACTTATAGGGTTGTAATTCCCCATGAGAAAAGAGGGGCTGCTTCTATAAAACACTTCTGTCAGCTGCTTGGAAAGCTTTTCAGCAGGTTCAGCCTCTGAAGAAGGAATTTATAAGCTGGCGATGACTAAAATCCAAAATTGGAAAAAATGGGTAGCAGCCCGTGCTTAAAGGGCTGCTTTGGTCCCAGTCAATAATAACAGTAATGGAGAGGCAGCAAGTATCCCAAGTGTAATTCCATCAGCTATCGCATGTACAGGGTGAAAGCCCACCACAGACCCTGAGATCATAGAATCATAGAATGGCTTAGGTTGGAGGGGATCTTAAAGACCACCCAGTTCCAACCTCCAGCTGTGGGCTGGTTGCCACCCACCAGCTCAGGCTGCCCAGGGCCCATCCAACTTGGCCTTGAACCCCTCCAGGGATGGGGCACCCACAGTTTCTCTGGGCAGCTGTGCCAGTGCCTCAACACCCTCTGAGTTAAAAAATTTCTTCTTAACATCTGGGCTAAATTTCCCATCTTTTAGTTTAAAGCCATTCCCCCTTGTCCTGTCACTATCAGACCATACAGAAAGTCAGTCCCCATCCTGCTTGCAAGCTCCCTTCAAGTACTGGAAGGCTAAAATGAGGTCTCTATGGAGCCTTCTCCAAGCTAAACAAGCCCAGTTCCCTCAACCTATCTTCACAGGAGAGGTATTCCAGCCCTTTGATGATTTTCATGGCCCTCCTCTGGACCTGCTCCAACATCTCTGCATCTTCTTGTGCTGGGTGCCCCAGGCCTGGACACAGGACTTCAGATGGGGCCTCATGAGGGCAGAGTAGAGGGAGACAATCCTATCCCTCTCCCTGCTGCCATCTCTCTGTTGATGCAGCCCAGGATACCGTTGGCCTTCTGGGCTGCAAGTGCAAGCTGCTGGCTCACGTCCAGCTTTTCACCCATCAGGACCTCCAAGTCCTGCTCCACAGTGCTGCTCTCAAGGAGTTTTTCTCTCACTCTGTACTCGTACCTGGGATTGCCTTGACTCAAGTGCAACGTGCAACACAGCAAGCTGCGGGTCAGGCCTTGGCATCAACACCTGGCATTGAGTGTCCTACTTTCTCTCAAGGAGCACTCAGGGCTCAGCACCTATCTGGTTCAATACACACATCCTAAATGAGTGTCCAGATTCACCTTCCCTACTCAGGTCAGGTAACAGCACTGAGCAAAGGGACAGAATGTGTCCTCAAGGTCCCAAAGAAACCACAGGCTGTGGCAGAAGAGACTGCACTGGCTCTACGCACCGTTCCTTCCCTGCTCTTGCAACTCCAGTCATGCAGTGTTCCCCAAATAGAAGTCCATACCTTTTCACCTTCAGAGCTGGCCTATTTCTGCTCTCTGGCATTCAGAAATAAGCCTCACTCCCTCCCAGGAAGGAGCCACACTATAAATATCTCTGTGCAAGTTTCCCAAGTCCAAACATTTCTCACAGCACAGCGCTGCTCCTCTTCCAGCATCAGTGAGCATGGCTGCTTTTTGCAGTGCCTTTAAAAATGTCATTGAGGTGCCACAGCCCTGCTGAGAAGAAATGGGGACTCATGCAGGAGCTGCAGCCATGGTGGCACAACTGAATTTTGCCTTTAGGAAAAGGAAAAGCCAAGGGGAGGGGTGGGACAGGGAAAGTGAGAGACCTGTGGGTCCCAGGCAGCATCATGGAGCTGGAACAAGTCTGGGTGCTGCTGCTGGTGGCCCTCAGCCTGCAGTCAAAAAGCGGCACTGCAATAGAAATACAAATCCTGTAATGGAGACACAGTAATACAGAGGAAAATGTGTAGTAGCTGGACCCACGTGGGAGGGAAACAAGCTAATTGATGGATGGGGTGGCATCATCACACTCTGAGCTATCTCAGCAATTTCTACATAATCTCCTTGCCCCCAGAAAGGAAAAACCTTTCCAGTGCTTCCTTTCCAACCTAGGTGATTCTGTGATTCTACATGATGGGACTCAGGTCAGTTTGATGGTTGACTTTATCTTGAAAGCCCTTTCTAATCCAAATGATTCTGCGATTCCAAGAAATGCTGTAGGAAGAACAATATGTGGTAAGGAAAAGAAAGAAGGATTCAAATCCAGTTCCTTTCTGGCTGCTTACCTGATTCCATGGTTGTATCTCCTTTGCCTCGCATTTTCTGGGTCCTGTAAGTACATTAACTCACTCATCAAAAATAGAATAAATGTTTAGAGGGAGAAAAAAATCCCTTGTGAGACATCTACAAAGGAACAGGAGAAGAGGAAGGAGACCTGGGATCTCCTTAACTTCATTTGCTTCTTATCTACAAGGGAAAAACATGAACAGGAAGAGCCAGGAGTTTGCTCAGCTGCACAGAAACTGTATGAGTGCAGGGCAAATCCAGTGCTAGCAATGCCCGTGGCCAGATAAGAGCAATGCAGAGATGCAATTAATGGTGCCACATTTTATCCAGGGCTGACTGGGATCTTGGCAGGTGGGCCACTGGTTTCACGTGGAACAAGTGGACAGCTCACATCTTCTTGCACTGTTTAGCTGCAGACCCAGCAGTGCCCAGCTGACCATCCTCCCCCTTCCACACCGATGGCTTCGGAGGGACTGCTTTTCTTCCTCTGGTAGCTCTTGTACATAAGCCCAAGACGGATTAATGGGAGTCTTCTCCTGATTCAGAGAAAGGAGAGGAACTGGCCTGAAGGCAAAGCAAGAAAATCAGTCTGCCACAGTGCTGCAGGGCTGTGCATCCTGTCCCCTGGCTCCCACCAACTCAGATCTTGCCACCAGCCTTCCAAACCAAGCACTGAAGCTGCTAATGTGGGCAAGGGACCCAGATGCACAGAGCAGCAGGTCTCAGCCTCAGTGGGTTGCCTGGCTTGTCCCTCCTGGCACAGGGCAGAGGAAGGGCTGCAGGAGGCTCTTGCAGTGCGGGGCACCGGAACAACACAGACCCACGCACGTGCCAAAACTGAGGGGCAGAAAAGCTTGCAAAGAAGGAGGAGGAGAAGATACGGATCCTTCAAGCTGATCTCTGAAAAAAATTAATAGGTCATGCAACTTGCTTCCAGCTGTAATCCTCTGTACGTACTTCATCATTAGTTCACCTAGGAACCATCCCACCCTTACACTGCTGCCTGCAGCTGGAGAAGGGAGGGAGGCACACACCTCGGAGGGCAGCACGCTTCCCCATGAGTGATTTGTTGATCTCAGAGCAAAGCTGAGTTCCTGAAGGTGTAGGAGGAATAAATGTTTTACCAGCACAGTCTAGCTCCATCAGTCCTGATCACTAATAGGCGTTTGCAGACTTTCAATGCTGTTTTCAGCTCCTCATTTAGAACAGAAAAACAAAGCTGCCTTCCACGACTGACAGATACAGAAAATAAAACCAGCTGTTTAGGCCACAAAAACAGGCCCCATGTGAGCACCAGCAGTGACTCAGCTCCCTCTCTCCTTCCCTCCCCTGATTTTGCCTCGCTGCTGGCAGAAGGCATTGGCAAGGTGCAGGCAGTGAGCTGGGCTCAGGTGTTGAGCATGGCCCCTTATCCCCTGACTGCATCCTCCCCACACATGCCCTGGGGTGCGGATGTCCAAATCATCCTCAATTTCTTCCCTGGTTGGGAGGAGCATGTTATATTTGTATCCGTATTGTTCCTCGACAAAAGCATCGTTGAACACAGGTGAGAGGGTTAGACAGGATTAATAGTCAAGATTAATAATCCAAGAGCTTGTCTGCTTGTGCTTACACTGCACCACAGCAATGATGGATCTCCTCTAAAGATGCTCAAGAAAAAAGCAGGGACTGAAACATCTCCCTACAAGTCCAGCTGGAAATTTTCCATCCGTTAAGGTTGATTCACAGACTGGAGCATCCACGGCGTACAGTTCCTCCAGGAACATTTAGGAAAGGTTAAGAACACAGGTGCTTGCCAGGACAAGTAACACTTATCATCTTCCTTCTGAAAATAAAAAGGAGAACAGTCAGACAGGAATGACTGGGAGGTGCACAAGAAATGTGTGAATGTCAGTGACAAACACACTTTTCTCAGCACAAGGTGTGGGATTTGAATGCCTCCCACTTAAGAACTGATTTGATCTGATCTCTCCTTTCAGTTTGTACAGGCAGGAAAAATTCACATCCAGTAATTCAGCAATGTGCTTTTCCTACACTGGGGGAAAGCTTTGTTAACCTTGGCAGGTAACAAGTGGGTACAACCCACGGGATGGAGATCAGACTCTAAGTACAAGAAGGTGAACTGTTTGAAATATTAAAAAAAAAGGCTGAAGAGCTTTATGGGAGATGTCAGGACGTTCTGCAGAACGGTTATGAAAATTACAAATTCTGGAAAATGTGAAGCCTTCAGCTATTATGGGTGAAACAATACCACTAGCACAGCTACTTGCGTATGATTTTGCAGACCTATCCTTGGTCCCGACAAATATTACCCACCTACAACGGCTGCTCCAAAAGTAATGCCTCCTGTTTCTTTCCACGGAAACTATAATGGATACAAAGAGTGCAGTAACATGATTTGATGGAGCACATTCTCAGCTACAAAGTACTGTTTTTCAACACAGTCACCACCATTAGCTGTGTATTTTCACCAGCTATGAACAAGATCCGGCATGCTCTGCTCATAAAAATCTGCAGCAGTGGAGGTGATTGTGTGGTTGCCACAGCTGAAACTCACTGCCGACCACCTCACGGTGCTCACAGCCACTGTTTGGTCTCCAGAAATGTTCAGCAAGTGTCAATGAATGCCAATGGGTGCCATTTTTTCCACATGGAGGAATTCAGTGACACACTTTGGCTTCATCCATACTTTCATATCAGACGTCGTTCTGTTAGACTGCCCCTCTGCTGTCATCTGTCACACAGACCAACGTGTAATGGGATATTCGTAGGAAGGTTCGACCTCTGCTGCCATATTGCCAATATCCACCTCTGACGTTGGGGGCCAACATAATGAAATAGGAGGCACTACTTTCGGAGCAGCTCTTGTAGTTTGTAAGGCAGCCACCTGGGAATCCCTAATTTAAAAATTGCTGATAAAAAAGCGCGCACACTCGAAATACTCTCTTGCCTGTGGCTGCTTCCCTGACATGATGAAGGACTAAGAAGATTCTCAAGCGAAGAATGTGCAGAGGAAGAACGGCTTTTCATTAAACCCATTGGCTCAGCTGGAAAAGGCAGAGAAGCCCCCAGGCACCAAATCCCTACTTCAAGTCTGAAATGTTGGCATTTAACTCCGAATTTAACACGGCAGTGTGAATCGCTGAGCCCACCCAAGATGAGGCGCTGCCGGGTGTGGGAGCCATGCAAGCTGTCAGCACGGAGTCGGCATTAGGCAGACCTTTGCAAAATTCCTAGCTGCGAGGCAATTACTAGAGCTTGCTTCCCTTCTCACCTTTTTACTCGTATATGCATGTCTTTGTCTTGCCAGCACCTCGTTGTAGCTAATCCCTGGGAATGCTTCCAGGGAAACCTGCAGTCAGGGGCAGTGTGAAGTGTTCAGTGCCATTGCACTGATGTTCGTTGGGGCATGACTGGTTTAAACCCAAAACATGCCAATTTTCCTTTTGGGATTAAGTACAGATATGTGTGTGTGCATGTTCATCTTTCAAAGTGTCTGTACAGCTTCTATTGCTGATGCTCTTAGATGCGCACACCAAGCAGTGATGTTCCTCCATACCTTCATTTAGTCCTAACTAGATGGTCTTTGAGGTCCCTTCCATTTCCCCTGTGAGGACAGGCTGAGAGCTGGAGCTGCTCAGCCTGGAGAAGAGAAGGCTCTGGGGAGACCTGATAGTGGTCTTTCAATATGTAAAGGGACTGCAAGAAAGAAGGGGAGGGACAGACTCTTCAGCAAGGAGTGTTGCGATAGGACAAGGGGAAATGGTTTGAAACTAAAAGAGGGGAGATTTAGACTGGATATAAGGAAGAGGATTTTTACAGTAAGGGTGGTGAAGCACTGGCACAGGTTGCCCAGAGAGGTGGTGGATGCCCCATCCCTGCAGACGCTTGGGGTCAGGCTGGATGGGGCTCTGAGCACTGATGGAGCTGTAGGTGCCCCTGCTCATTGCAGGGGGTTTGGACTAGATGGCCTATAAGGCCCCTTCCAACTCAAATAATTCAACGTCTCTACGATTCTAATCTTAGCTGTTCATTTACATCATGAAAAGTCCTGGCCTGAACCTCTCTTTCCAATGGAGGAGATGAGCAGCTGCCACTGGGCAAGTCAGGCTGCCCCACAGAAGGCTGTGCAGCAGGACCTGGTTTGCCACACCAAATCATGCAGCAGGAAGAGCCCCACGCAGCAAGAACCATATGATCAAAGCTCCTTGGATACAGAAGCTAAAAAAAAAAAAAAAAAAAAAAAACACAGCACAAAAGCTTGGGAACAGGAGAAAAGGCTCATCCAGGGCCCCCGGGGGTCCCCAGGCTGCCACCGCCCTCCCCCTCCCAGGGGAAGGGACATTATCGTGCAAATGAGCCCACCAGGAAACCCACTTTGTTTCCAAATTCCTCCCTTTAGCTCTCGAATGCGGATGAGGATGAATGGCCTGAAAGCAAGGGAATAGAGCGTTTATGGTAAAATCCCACCCGCTTGGTCCCGTTTAATGGGAACGGGGATTTTACGCACACTGCAGCTGGGCTCGTGATGCTGTGGGTGCAGCCATCCTCACAAACTTCCTCACCCTGATCCGGAGTGGTCGGCCCAGTTGTGGTGAGTCCCACTCGTGCCTTGTCCCCCACCCTTCCAGTTCTCTCAATGGGCTGTTAGTGCAGTTTCTATCTCTGGTGGTACCAAACCAGTAGCACAACCAAGAAGGAACTGGCTGCGTTCATGTTATAGCTCACTATAAACTGAAAGATGAAACCGGGTTGTTGGGTTTTTTTAGTTTATTTTCTGCATTGGAGGGATAAAATCCACGAGGGAGGTACAGTTGGTGACCAATTAGTAAATGGTCCCCTCTTATTACAGGGAATCTGTGTCCGTTCTTTGCTGAGTTGCAAAACCAGACTTGCAAGCTGATCCACGCACTGTAAGGCACACCAAGAAGCCACATAAGAAGACATGGCTTCAAATTCTGCTGCCAATTACACTCATGCAACCCCACTGCTGTATGGGGAGTGTGAGAGTTTTAAAGAAACAGGTGTTTCAGTTCAGGGTATAACAAGGGCATTACAACCCCTTCTGCCAAAACCACCCAGGGTTTTCACCGACTGCTTTCTTCCACCGAAGATGACTTGTCACATTTTAGCACACCCTACTGAGAATGCTTTCTAACTGAAGCCTCCGTGTGACACAAGGACAACTTACCAGCTGCTGTTGGTGTATTTCCACAAGGGAAGAATCACAGAGTCATAGAACCATTTCCAGGGTTTGCTGCTAACGGGGCTCTGGTATCACCATGGGGCAAATTCCCCGGTGGAGCTCCTGCCAGAAGAAACCCTTTTTGCAGATGTTGACCTTGGGCTGAACAGGGTGAAGGAGGGTGCAAGCTTTCTTCAGCTTGGGACATCTGTGTGGGCCTGCGGACATGGCAGAGACAGCCTCTGCGTGCACAGGGAGCGTGCGATGAGTTGGTTGTGGAGCTTCTTCTGGTGCCCTCACTAACTGCTGCCCATGTCCTGTCCTCCAGGCAGAGAGCTACAGAAGACAAGCAGTGGGAGCAGGTGGACATAGGGTGAGTGACCAGAGGAACACGAGATAAAGGACCTGATGACAGCAAGATGTGGGATCAATTGAAGACAAGCTAGGGTCCACATGAAACCAGTCCACTGAATGCAAAGTACGAGTCAGCCTGTCCCATGCTTGGGCCCCTGCTTTGGCTCACACCAAAGCCCAGCCTGGCCCTGGTCACCTCGGCAGGGCTGAGTCAAGGCCGGTGGGACGAGACACACCTTGCATGGCAAACGGATCCCAGCTGGGATCCCATGCCCTGACTCCAACAGGTGGACTCCTGCTGGACTACCTCCCCTGCTCTTACAGCTCCACAAGCAGCACACGGAGCTCACACTCGGTTACAGCCAAAATGTGCTTTCTTAGTTTCCTCCCCTCCAGGCAAAACACTATAGCCTTAACTTGGGCAGAAGCCCAATTTGAAATAATGAATGTAATTACCCTGTAAGCACCTTAGTGGAAAATATTGGTAGAGCTAATTATACAGAGACGCAATGCTAAGTCATTTCCTAGTGTTTAAAACACAAATATTAATGTTTTCTCTTTGGGGATGTTGAGAAGATGACTTATCACTGCAGTCTAATGAGCTTGTAGGCTTTGCAGCTGTTGCCATTGGTTGAAGGCAAAGGTTCCCCATGCTGATTTTAATATCCCTTGTTGGCATCATGTGGAACAACAGGAGGATGTGTAAGACCCGGCTTCAGAGCTCTCTGCAAGGACTGGTGCTCTACAACCCCTTTGGGTCCCTCCCAACTCAGGATATTCTATGACACTATGACAGTGGCCCTTTAAACATTACAAATTGAGGGGTTTAGTTCTTCTTCTTTCACCAAAAGATGTTTTAGGACCCAAAAATCGACTGTAGGATTTCCCAAAGGGAAACAAAACCCCACAGCCCTGAAAGCTGCCCAGCAGGTATTGTCAGCCAGTGGAGAAAATACCAGTATGAGCACAGGGCGAACTCACCCAGCTCACCAGCATGGGGGTGCCTCGCTGAAACTGCTCCCCGCTGAGGGCAGCCCTGGAAAAAAATCACAACGCCTTCTTGTAAGTCAGCATAGAATCTTTTAATACTTTACATAAAAAAACTGCATACACAGTTCATAGATTTATGTAAACATCATGTACAGCTCAGTTCTCGCCATGGCAAATTCTTAAAAACAAAAAACAGTCTCAGTACCACTGTTAAGGGAAGGAGAGGAAGGAAACAAACTAATGGGTAAATTTGTTCTCTGAACCAGAGAAACGCAGTACTATTTTCACCTGGGTCTGCTACCCAGTGAAAATAAGTTTTAAATAAACCTAGACTCTTTCATCTGCCCTTTAGTATTAAAGTCTGATGCACTCAATGCGTAAGAACAGTGCTTTCATCTTTTTCCAAGGCAAAAGAGATACAGTGATTTTAATTACTCGTGCTGAAGTCACAATTTACAACAAGGCCCGGATGAGGTTACTGAGGAAGAACGTTTCCAACACTGCAGTGCTGAATGCAGATAGAAGCACATTGAGTATTTAAAAAAAAAGAAAATCCAAGTTGTGCAAAGTCATTTCAAAACAAACTTTTAAATAAATCCCTATCAATGCATTTGCAGAAGACAACATTAAATGAAGGAGCAGGCACCGAGATCATAATATGGCAATATCGCTCCGTCCCCCTCGCTCCCCTGCCCCATCCATCAGGACGGAGCAGCCCAGCTTTACTTCCCAGCCCGGTGACTTCAGCAGCTGGAGACAATTCAAGGCTCGTGTCGCCAGCAGGCATCGGGCATGCTGGGCAAAGCGTTCCTTTGCACAATGGAAGTCCCAGCAGGGCACCCCCTCCCCACCTCACTTTAAATAAGCACCCCCTGCACTACCCCAGTTTGCACAAGACAGAAAAGTAAGATATATACAGGCTTCGCTTGGGATGAGCCTCCCCTCCCAGTCCAGGTCTTCAGGGCCAACTTCGACAGCAGGTCAGGTTCAGGCCAGAACACCTGCAGGAGACACTAGGATGCCACAAGCAGCCCAAAAGATGCAGCCTGTTCCCCAGTTCACCTGGGGCGAGGCACATGCACGCAGGAGGCAAAAGTCCCTTTGAGCATCTCAGCTCCACCGCTCTCCTCTTGCAAAAGAGAGGAGGCCTCCTGGGAGCCGTGAGCCACAGGTGGTGGGCGCAGGCAAAGAGCTGGGTGCAATGTTTGCTCAGTCCAGTCTCAGCAGCTTCTTGTTGAGAGTCTATCAACTTGAAGGGGCCAGTGATGGGAGAACGCTCCTCCCCACCCGATTCCCAAGACTCAGGGCATGCAATCCCCCCCCTCCCTCTATCCCTACGGCTGAGCCAGCACAACCCTTTTCCTCTAAGGGAGAGTGCCCCCTCCCTTAGTTCCCACCCCCATTCCCTGCAAGCCCCCAGCTGAGGGGACAGGCAGATGCTGTGTGCATGCGTGCCCCAGCTCCTCTCCGCCTGCCAACAGGTGACCCAGACGCCGTGCCCAGTGCCGTGCTCCAGCCGCGCCCTATAGGACCTTGCAGCAATTGATGCAGCCATTCTGAGTGCCGTAGCGCTTCTGCAAGGCCGCCCGGGTGGCGGTCTCAAAGACCTCCCGGACACCCTCCTTGGTCTTGGCCGAGCACTCCAGGTAGTCGTAGGCCTGGATGCGGATGGCCATGGCACGGCCATCCTCAGTGCGCACCGGTTCCTGCTTCATGCGGGCCAGCTCATTGCGCACGTGCTCATCGTTGCGCAGGTCTTTCTTGTTGGCCACCAGGATGATGGGGACGTTGGGGCAGAAGTGCTTGACTTCGGGCACCCACTTCTCCGGGATGTTCTCCAGCGAGTCCGGGCTGTCCACTGAGAAGCACATGAGGATCACATCCGTATCTGGGTAGGAGAGAGGGCGCAGGCGGTCGTAGTCCTCCTGGCCGGCCGTGTCCCACAGGGCCAGCTCCACCTGCTTGCCATCCACCTCGATGTCAGCCACGTAGTTCTCAAAGACGGTGGGCACGTAAACCTCGGGGAACTCGTCCTTGCTGAAGACGATGAGAAGGCAGGTCTTGCCACAGGCGCCGTCCCCCACCACCACCAACTTCTTGCGGATGGCGGCCATGGCCAGGCTCGCCAAGCTGGCCTTGCCGTGCAGCAGGACGATGGCAGGGCCCTCCTCCCCGCGGCCGCCGCCTCCCGCTTCTTCCCGTTTCTCACAGGGCACCGTGGCGAGCCGGGGCCGCGCAGGCAGGCTACCCGAGCTGGCAACCGCGTCTCCGTCCCCTGCCTCGGGGACACGCTTCGGCCTCCGGTCCCGCCCGGCTCAGTCCAACTCTTCGCGAGGGAACCGCAGCAGCAGCCGGCCTAGCCGTGAAGAAACAAAAACCGCCCGACTCTCCGCGCCGCCAATGCCGCAAGCAGATCGCCGGCGCCGGTATTTAAAGGTTCTCGGACTTTCCTAATATAGCCAGCCAATGGGAAGGCAGGGAGTGAGGTCATCCCCGACGGAGAGCGTCACGATTGGCCGAGCCCTGCGGGCGGGAGGCGGAGCGCGGGGAAGGAGGGGGCTCGCGTCGGGGCTGAGGGGCCCCGCTCTGAGGGGCGGCTGAGGGTGGGCTGGGGGAGCTGTTGGTGGAGCGGTGAGGCCGGGCTGCGGCAGGGCTGGGCTGTGGGGCTGAGGAGCTGAGGAGCTGAGGAGCAGGGCTGGGGGCTGGGGGCTGGGGGCTGGGGCTGGGTCCCCACGAGGGCTCTGCGGCAGGGCAGCCCCCGACGCGGCGTTCCTGAAGGCAGCCCTGCTCCTGAGGGGCTGAATTAGAGAAAGGGAAATCCGCCGTGTCCCGGGAGTAACCTCCTAAACCCAAGCGGAGAACTGAGGCGGCTTCGGGCTGTTTAACGCAACAAAAACCTTTGCTTTCGGACACTGTTGAAAAAACGCAGGGCTCAGCCGCTTGCCCTTCTTAGTGGAAACAAATCGTCACGCTTGAAAGTCTCCTGCCTCTTTTGGCCGGAAAAGGGCTGAGGAAATACGGAGCGGGAGGAGCGGGCGTGAACCGAAATGCCCTTCTGCTCTCAGCTCACGGAGATATCGGGAGTCACAGTCGTGACAGAAATGAACGTGGATAACGAGCGCAGAAGCCCGGAGCTGCTCGGCACGGGCAGATGGCTCTCGCTGCTCACAGCCTGGCGCCGTGCGTTCCTGGCACCGCCCGGCCGTGCAGCTATCGCTGTTTGCTGGCTGTTGTCTCCCAGCCCTTTCCACCTTGCTGCTCAGGGCTGGGTCCGAATCCTTTTGCTCGACAGCGAAAGAACAAAAATGAGAGATTTGAACGCTGCGTTTGCTGTTGAGAATTGTATTTAAAAATACACGCATAAAGACCCAAACACGCCGTTGAGCACATCAGATTGAAAAGCTTGTGATTTTCAGTGCAGTGTTACGGAGGCGTGTGTTAATAGGGCAAATGGTTCACTTAACCCCGAGCACTGAAATGTAATTCACCCCCTGTGAGATTTTTCGTAATTGCCATTTCTCCCTATCAGAAGAGCATGTCTCCGCCTGGAGATGGCTGGATGTGTGCCTGGTCTGACTTCGTACGGCACCGTTCACATGAAGTGAACCTAATACATTCAACGTTTGAAAAAAGACTGCGAAAGTGTGGCCACAGTCACGGTGTTTTCAGATACCTTTGAACTGTCAGCAGGCCCCATTTCGGATTTCCATCATCCCTTTGCGTTTATCACTGCTTACAAATTGCAAACTCTTCCCAAACCCTAAAGAAGCCACCTGCGTTGAAGTCTTCCTTCCCATGCTGGCATGTCCTTTTCATGAGGAGTGACTGAAGGAACTGGGGCTGTTTAGTCTGGGGAAAAGGAGGCTGAGGGGAGACCTTATTGCTCTCTTCCAGTATCTGAAAGGTGCTTACAGTGAGAGTGGGGCTGATCTCTTCTCGCAGGTGACAGGTGACAGGATGAGGGGAAATGGCCTCAAGTTGCTCCAGGGTAAGTTTAGGTTGGATATCAGGAAGCACTTCTTTACAGAAAGGGTTGTTAAACATTGGAATAGGCTCCCCAGGGAGGTGGTTGAGTCACCATCCCTGGATGTGTCTAAAAACCGTTTGGATGTGGTGCTCAGGGACATGATTTAGCAGAGGGTTGTTAGTGAGGGTACTATGGTTAGGTTATGGTTGGACTCGATGATCTTTAAGGTTTTTTCCAGCCTGAGCAATTCTATGATTCTGTGATTCTGTGATGAAGCACAAGCAGCATGTAGCTATTTTCTCTATAATATCACAAGCATGTACATCCCTTTCAATGGGCAGGTGTAGTTCATTTGCTGCATAATAGAAATCTTCATGCGTTTTGCTGTTTTCCAGTTACTTGGATCCCTTCGGAAGTGGCGGTCGTTCTTTTCGCCGGAGTTCGGTGCCCCCTGGTGGCCGCTCTGCTGCCGGGGATCACAGAATCACAGAATCGTAGGGGTTGGAAGGGACCTCCAGAGATCATCGAGTCCAGCCTCCCTGCCAAAGCAGGTTCCCTACAGCAGGTCGCACAGGTAGGCGTCCAGGCGGGTCTTGAATATCTCCAGAGAAGGAGACTCCATCCCCGCGGCTCAGGAGCTGCCGAACCCGGCCTGCTTCCCAAGCGGCTGCAGGAGAAGCTCTGGGTGCCTTACAGCTCGTGGGAGATGCTTTTTGATTCGGTTTTATTTTTATTCCTTTTTATTCCCTGTTCGCTGCAAGGAAGTTGAACTAGATGACCTGTAATGCTGCCTTCCGACTCAAATGATTCTGTGATGAATCCATGGTTTGACTTTTGGGTTGCATGAGGAGTTGTGGCTGAATATTTGATGTCTTTTTGTCAGCACAGCACTTCATTAAACAGAAAAAAAGAGCCACCCAAATGAGTAGTTATGTTGATCATCTCATCTGTGCTGTGCCATGAAAGGCAGGGAAATATGCAGCTTATTCATATCAAAGCACACGGCTCTGTTGTTCACCTTGAGTGCTGCTAGCAATTATCTGTGTGGCTCAGTGTGCAGAAAGCAAACTGAAGCAGCCCTCATGCATACCGCTTAACTCTTGTAGACTTCAAGACAGGGTGGCCTTATCCAAACAGTCTGCTCATCCCAACTTCAAAGCTGTGCTCAGGAAGTGCTCTGAAAAGGTCTGACTAACCCAAGTCATACCCATAGCAGGGGTTCTTCTAGTTGCAGACACAGTTCCAATACTCAGTTATGGCATAAGCCATAACTGCTTACTTAATTCAGTAGTAAAGTCTTCCACACTGAAGCCAGTGGGCCCTAATTGAGACTTAAATACCTAATACCTGCTACTTAATAATAGCCTGGGTTTCCTAGTATAAATTTGCTACATGACACCTTTCCACTGCAGTGGATTTTGGCCATAAATATCAGAAAGCCTCATCACCAATTTCCCCAGTCTGATTTTGCACGGAAGTTGCAGGAAGCACTGTGTAGTACATGCACTGAGCTCAGTGGGAGCAAGGAGGTTTAATTTATATTATTTTTCAGTTATATATGCTTCTCTTCTCTGGAGCATCCTCTTTTCAGCTCACACATAAAAGCACGAAAGGAGTCAGTTCTGAGTACACTGGAGATCAGAAGCAGAACTGTACCTAGGAATCCTTTCCTTTCCCCTGCTTAGACCGGGGAAAATAGGAATCTGAACAGCGTTACAGTGCTGTGAGTGCAACAGAACTGCAGCAATCCTGGGGCTGAACAGAATCGCACAGAATCACAAGGTTGGAAAGGACCTACAAGATCTTCTAGTCCAACCGTCCTCCCATTACCATTGCTACCACAAGCCAATAAACCATATCTCGTCGCTCCTCATCCAGACAACACCGAGGATAATAACCTGTTGAAGTCCTTAGGCTTCTTTCTTCAGGTGTTTACAGAGAGCAGAGATGGAAAACCTGGAACGCAAAATATGAGAATAGGCTCTGGGATTAGGTGGCTTTCTTCTCACCTAAGAGATTTTTTTACAGGACCAATTCTGCATTCAAGCATAGCTTGGTCTGGAAGGCTCCAAGAAGTGTAACCACTCCATGTTGTAATTTTTATATTTCCTGATCAAATTTGCATGATATGCTAAGCTATACTTCTTTAAGCAAACTGAAACTTCACTTCCAGTAATCCCCTAATGTTTAGTCTCTAAGCAGAGAATGTATTAGTTCTGCTGCACCACATACATGTGTATGACTGATGAAGAAAGCATGAGCAGGAGAAAGAAGACACCACATCTTTGCTTTCATTACTTGTGCGGTGGTTTTGAGATTAAAACTCAGCCTTTTGGATTTTTACTTGATCTAAACCAATCGGCATTCTTTTATTGTTGAGAAGACAATTTCGGTTGGTTACTGGAGATTGTTTCCAGATTACATGCCTCCTCCCTGCTCTTTTTGCTAAACAGATTTTCTAAATGGCACGTCTGTAACTCAGATAATTTATGTTCAAGTATAAATCTGCACCAAAAGCGTGACAGCTCAGTGGGGAAGGTGATCTTTCTCCTTTTTGTCAGTAAGTAGGCAAGTAAGTACATTGCCTGCTGTGGCATAACATGCTGAGGGAGCCGTATGTGCCAGTAATGGCAAACCGAGTCCTGCACACTGACTTGTACCGTAACGCTAGCAACAAGCATCCTGCAGTCTTCATGCAAAGCTACTCAGTGAAAGGAGGGAAGTAAGAGCTTCTTAAATATGAGCAGTTCGCAGTCTAGCATTTGACTTGTTGCAAGTCAAAGTGAGTTCATTGCTTTCAAATGTCCCTGATGAAAACCTGGGTTTAACTCTCTTTTGGAATCAGCGCAGTCAGTCAGGAGGCCAGGCTGATCTACCTAGAAACTGGAATGCCAAGGCACAAAACAGGAAAGTGAAGACCTGTGCATTTTTGCTTAGGGTAAAAGGGAAACACAAGTGAAAGCACATCATCCCAAACAGGGAAAGGCCTTTATTATCCAAAAGAACTCTGCAGGACCCACTGGCTATTGCTCTTCTAGGATGAAAGTAAAGATGCCAGGATCAAATGACTTCCATTTTGTCAAGTTTCTCTGACAAGATTATCAGACTTTTACTTGAATGGGACACAGGAAATATTGTCTGGCAGAGTAAAAGTAGATCACCATAGAAAACTGATTGCCTTCTGGTCTCCGTTCTCTCAATAATAAAGCAAGTAACACCCTCAGTTGAAGAACTTGTCTGTTGCTCTAAGATATAAATGTGCTGACTACATAACTGCACATCAGTAGTTAAGTATCTGCATCACCAGTATTGCCTCTGCAAACAGTTCTCTCTGCAGAGAGACCAAATTAATGCATCTCTGGTTCCCTTTGTTCTCAGTTTTCAGTGGATGCAAACACCTTGCAGTCTTTGTCTACCAGGGAAACAGAGAATATAGGAGAAATGACTTGTCCAGTGCTTACGAGTTATCGGGGAGTTCAGTTTCCTCTCTAGGGTTTAGGATAGTATCCGTAACGCTAGACAGTTCTTTCTCTTTAGACAATCCAGATGATATATCTCATTTTGCTGCTTTGGGGATGATAAAACACTGGAAACAGCTGCACAGAGAGACGGTGGTCTCTCCTTCCTTGTCAGTATTCAAAAATCAGCCCCGATGGAGCACAGTGATGGACCAGATCATCTCCAGAAATCCCTTCCCACCTCAGCCCTTTTTTGATTCTGCGGTTCATTTCTGTGGCATGCCTCAGCAGGTCTGAAAATCTGAGGGTGCCAAGGGTCTGGCTGACAGGTCTCCTCTTTTACTCTCTAGTACCGTCAGCCCCAGCCCTTCAAAGCAGCTTGGCAGACCTAATACTGAAATGCTCACTCAGGATGAGTCTTTTGCAACAAGAATGAGGAAATTCCTAAAGCAAACGTGCTGCAATGTGTTCGTGGATTGTGTAACTTCCACTTTGTTACCAGTAAAGTAAGATTCTTTAAAAAACAGTGTCATCGGGTTCTCTTTGTTGATTGGTTGGCTATATTAAGAAACATCAACCCATCCCTTTAAATACAGTGCTCATTGTGACAGCATTTGACAGTATTCTCTGTGGGGCAGAAACAATGACCTAAGGAAGGTGATGCAGCAACAACATTTGAAGAAACCAGGTCTCATACAGAATATCAAGATAGAGAAGATTGATGCTGGAAATTACTGTGCTGTAAGTCTAACACTTCTATCTCATGTAAAATGTCCATGAAGAGGGATGTCTATATGAAGAGAGAGAACACTTTCTTAACTCCCATATGATAGCTGATCTATGAGCAAGAGCAGCATGGACTTATGCAGGATAGCTATCACCATTGGTAGTGTCCCACTAGCAGACAATGGCAGGAAAAACAGAGACAGTTTGGACAGATGTTCAGTATAGTGTTCTACGCTCCATTTCATTTACAAAATTAAGGCGTTCCATGTAGAAAATGAAATCTGTTATGGACTGAATATTGACCATAAATAATGCTTGCGATGATAAAATGGAAATATAGGACATTGCAGGAATGTTGTAATGCCCAAACTTGGTTTACACATTCATTTTTGGATGTATAATAAAAATCAAAAGCAAAGTGCTCACAATTTCAGAAGATTCTAATACTAGAGAAAAGGGCATAAATCAAGAAACAAGGGTAAGGCAGATGAAAAAAAGGAGAGAAGGGGAAGAATTCCAAACTGATGGGATTCCTTCTCCTCTTCTACCATCCACAGTAGAAGAATAACCCATTTTGTACTTCATCTTTGTTTAGGAGAAAGCTTACTGTAGTTGGAGATGACTGCTCTGGTAAGACGTGCCTCCTCTTCACCCTGTGTCACAGTCGGCTTCTCACATTCTACGAGCCAACCCTGTTTGACATTATGCTACTGACATAGAGGAAGATGAGAAGGAGATGAAACTATTTCTGTATGACATGTCAGGGAAAGATGAAGTCAGTTACCAAAGGACACCAATATTATTTTAATATGTTTCTCAGTGGACAGGCCTGACTCACAGCAAAACGTCCTTGACTTTTGGGTTCCAGAAATCAAACTGTTCTGCCCCACAGTTCCTATTATTTTGGTGGCTACCAAGATTGAACTGAGGGATGATGAAGGTATCAGGGAGAAATTAGCTACTCAAGGCTATGAGCCAATTGACACTAGAGAAGAAAAAGCTTTAGCAGCCAGGGTTGGGGTATATGCTTACCTGGAGTGTTCTGCCAAGACAAAAGAAGGTGTTGATACCACCCTGGAGATAATTAGCCACTCTGCATTAAATGAGAAAAAGAGGAGAAAGAAGCACTGTAGGTCCTGCCAAATTTTATAAGAGGCATAAATATTATTTTGCTTCTAGTTTTCATTACGTGGAATGTGAGTAGATGTCTTTGGTGCTGTTGTGTGGGTGCTATAAGGGCTGCTGTCATGGTACAGGATGAAAAAAACATTTATGTGGATGGAAAATCTGCAGTCTCCCACTTGAAATGTTGGATTTGTTTCCCTCTCCAATGCAGGCTGAAGGACACAATTCCAGGTTTGAGCTGAGCACCAGTCTTGAGAAATGGAAATGAGTGAGCTACAGTTCTTCACAGAGTTGCCTTGGTCAAGGGAGATATACACAGACTAGCACAATCAGGACTGCATGGAGTTCAGTGAATCTAATCATGACTTCCTGGTAGCAAGGCTTGGTGGTGAGCAGCTGTGCTGAAAAGGTTTGCTAGTGTACACTCCCTTCCATACACTTCCTTGAAGGATGCCCTTAGGGAAAAGAGTCACTGCACAGACACTCACACACATATCCAGTAGTCTGCTGTGCTAATAGGAGTGGCTTTCTGACTGGTGGAACAGGTCTAACTTTTCCCAGGATTCATTCATAGATCTGCCCTGGCTTGGTTCCATAAATGCGTTAGGGATGCATTGTTTGGTATAGGGTGCAATGAAGGCAGTGCTGTGTACTTTTTCAGGCACAGGTAAATCAGTTTACCTAAGGAACTGGGATAAAGCAGCCTGGCTCTGAGTTAAAGCCCTTTCTTGACAGAATTCTTACCTTAAAATGAGAGAGGCGAAGAGACCTGACTCCAGTGTCTAAAGTTCTTTAGAAGTCTCCGTGGTTTGAGTGTATCTTAAATCTTCCTACCCGTTCTTAGCACTTGCAAGCTGAAGACATGAAGTAAAGGGAATGCTGACAGCTACGCTCTCTGCTTTGCAAGCCGTTGACAATTTGGAAAGAGACTCAAACACGCTGTCAACCTAAGCAGAGAATCTCAGGGAAGCACAGAGACGAGGCAAGATGAAAAGACTTTGGGTGCATCTCCATACTCTTTCCTTCTCCGAAGCCCTGTTTGCTGCCAGCCCAAGGAACTGATTTACAGACCGACCTTAAAGGCGCAAGTCTGGGAGATAGAAAATAATGTAACTATGGGATTTGGAGACAGATGCTATAACAGTAAATTAACATTGAAAAGTTCAAAGGTAAAGTCCTGATAAAGGGACAGGGCTAGTTGAGCATAACTGTTGTGAACTGGGAGAATGTGGAAGTGCAGTGCTTTCTTTCGCTGACTTACTTACCTGGTGGTGGTTTCATCACTCAACAGCTTGTCTAAGGTTTCCCAGGGGAAAACAAAGCAAGACTAAACACAAAACGTTACGCTGATTATGCAACCTGCAGCTGTACCCCTAGCAAACTAGTTTTCCCAGATGACAGACCTAGTAAAATACACACTTAATATTTTTCTTGCCCGTTCTTCCCACCAACATTTGCCTGTTGATGGTAACATGGATAGAAATACCAGAGTTGGCCAGGTATTATCGAGTGGGTTGCTGCTACTTTTTAGTAGCAGGTTTGAGTAACAAATGTTGTAAGGATGATGCCTTACATTTCCAAGGACTCTCTCAGCACTATTTGACTTGAATTACGATTCTCTCTCTTGGTGATAAAAGGGGAAAAAAAAAAAGGGTTATTTCCATTTTCAAAACTGAGAAACTTAAATTGTTGCCTCAAGTAAGTGTGAACCGTCTACCATGTGGAGTTCCTCTTTTTCTTTACTCATTTTCTTCACCCTTTCCCTTTTCCCTCCAGAGACAGTTTTTCACCTCGATTTCTTCCCCTCTCTGTAATAATCCCCTCTGTGCAACTTGATACTGTACGCAAATTTAAAACCATTTTCCCCTGCCTCCTTGGATGTGTGTCCTTTGCATAAGTGCTCTACAGATTCAGGTAATGACATACATTAGTACACTTTAAAGAGCTGTATTTATGAGGATAGGTTTAAATTGTTATTTCCATTTTATATGTGTGTGTGTGGGTGAGGAGGATTAGTCCGCAGGTAGGTTAAAGAACGCAGGTGCCTCATGTGCTTCTGATGTGGGGTATTAAACTGGAGAAAGACCGTTTTGCAAAGATGCTAAGCACTGTCTTGGAAAGCACGACCGCTTCAGTGAATCTGGAGTCACACTGCCTGTTTGTTAGTAGGATACGAGTCAGCATATTGACTAAAATCTGATTTTAATACAAGAAAATAAGTATTTTTTTTCTTGAGAAGGGTGCTTTGCTCAAGAAAAGAGTAGCTGGTCAATGGCTCTATGTCCAAGTGGAGGTGAGTCACAAGTGGTGTCCTTCAGGTGTCCGTCTTTGGGTGGTGCCCTTCAGCACCTTTATCAATGACCTAGGCAGTGGGATCCAGTGTTTCCTCAGTAAGACTGATGAAGACACCAAGCAGAGTGGTGCAGTTGATACAACAGAAGGAAGGGATGGCATCCAGAGGGACCTGGACAGGCTTGGAAAGTGAGCCCCAGTGAACATAATGTGGTTCAACAAGGCCAAGTGCAAAGTGTTGCACTTGGGTCAGAGCAATCCCAGGCATGAATACAGCAAGGGAGAAGAACTCAGTGAGAGCAGACCTGAGGAGAAGGATGTGGGAGTTCTGGTGGATGAAAAGCTGAACACAAGCCAGCAGTGTGCTTTTGCAGCCCACAAGGCCAACGGTATCCTGGGCTGCAACAAAAGAGGGGCAGCCAGCAGGGAGAGAGACAGGGCATTTCCCTCTGCCCTGCCTTGTGAGGCCCCATCTGGAGCGCTGTGTCCAGGCACAGGGCCTCCAGCACAAGGAAGACATAGAGCCATTGGAGCAGGTCTAGAGGAGGGCCATGAGGATGATCAGAGGGCTGGAGCACCTCTCCTATGAAGAAAGGTTGAGGGAAATGGGCTTGTTCAGCTTGGAGAAGGCTTTGGGGAGGCCTCATCACAGCCTTCCAGTATTTGAAGGGAGCTTATAACAGGAGGGAGTGACTTTTTACACTGCCAGATAGCAACAGGACAAGGGGGAATACTTTAAAAGTGAGGAGATTTAGGTTAGACATTAGGAAGAAGTTATTTACTCAGAGGGTGGTGAGGCACTGGCACTGCTGCCCAGAGGAGCTGTGGGTGCCCCATCCCTGGAGGTGTTCAAGGCCAGGTTGGGTGGGCCCTGGGCAGCCTGGGCTGGTGGCTGGCAACCTTGCCTGTGGCAGGGGGCTGGAACTGGAAGATCTTTAAGATCCCTTCCAACCCAACCCATTCTGTGATTCTATGAAATTATCTGAATGTTCATATATCATTCAACAGGGCTATTTCAAAGATGAAATATACATTTCTTCCCCACAACAGGTTAAGACATATATCCAATTAAAACAGCAGGGTACGTTTAAACTGTATTATGTGAGTAGGATTCCATGCATTGCAATTAAATGGGGGCTTATTTGTGATGTCAGTGAAACAGTTACACAAATAAATGATAAGTCTTTCAAAAGAAAGAATCACAGAATCATAGAATCACCAAGGTTGGAAAATACCTACAAGATCATCCAGTCCAACCATCCACCTATCACCAACAGCACTCCCTAAACCATATCCCTCAATCCAACATCCAAACGTTCCTTGAGCACCTCCAGGGTCGGTGACTCCACCACCTCCCCGGGCAGCCCATTCCAGTGCCTGACCACTCCTTCAGAGCAGTAGTATTTCCTAACATCCAGCCTGAACCTCCCCTGGCTCAGCTTGAAGCCATTCCCTCTAGTCCTATCACCAGTTACACGAGAGAAGAGGCCGACCCCCAGGTCACAACAACCTCCCTTCAGGAAGTTATAGAGAGCAATGAGGTCTCCCCTGAGCCTCCTCTTCTCCAGACTGAACAATCCCAGCTCCCTCAGCCGCTCCTCATAAGGCCTGTGCTCCAGGCTCTAGAAAAAGAATGAAGAAGGAAAGAGAAGGAAAGCACAAAACGGAGAAGTAAAATCACCACACAGCACAAATAAGGCAATATGTGAGAGCAATTTTCCATTTTCAATGCAAAGATAGGTGGTTTTTTTCACCTGCAGAGTGACATATCGATAACACACCCGCACAGTGCGCACTGCAGGGCCTTGGAAAGAAGAAACGTTTGAAAATAACAAGAAGCCCACGTGTTACGTCCTGTTGGTAGGCAGCTCATTGCTTGTTTCTGGAATGGACTGGAAGGAGCGCAACACGTCTTGCTTAGCAAGACCATTCTCCGTTTAATATTAATTTCTTGTGTAAATAGTAGGCCTTTTTAGTAGCCAATCTATTGGTCTACCTACTAATTCATCTATTTACTCAAAATTATCATGGACCAGGAAGCGTGCTGTACTTTATGAAAACAGATTCTCTTAGTTCTCAGTTTTCTTCGTAATAATCTTTTGCCACTTAATTGAATTCGTTGCCTGAGACGTACAGCATCTATTTTAGATAATTCATCAGCTTAGAGTGTTTCTACCCAGTCACTCCCAGAATGACAGACTGAGACATGAGCCTGTACTTTGTTATTGTGTTTTGATGGAAATAAAGCCCTGGATTGTGGTATTCCCTCAAAGCAGCTTAGAGGAGCATGTAAAAAGGCAGAAGGACTGGAACTTTATTTGCCAAAACTAAATTGTAAGAATCACTAAGGCCTTAAATCCTCCTTGTTCAGCTTCATTGCTGCTCGTGGACATGTGCCTCACTAAAACTCCTTTCGTGCTGCTGAAGTGGCAGGCAGCTGACATTGCAGTCTCACAGCAAGGGTTCGGGGGGCTTTTTCAGTCCCACTGTTTCAGCCTCTCGCTGCCCTTTTACTGTGAGTGTATCATCAGATTTTGTAATGGGGAGGGGTGGAGGCAGGACTTGGTGGCCAAGAAGTATTCAAGTCCTTACTCTTCTGCAGAGCAGAGCTTGAACCCTGTGCTCAGTTCCCAAACAGATGCTTTCTGCCAGCTGCCTCCTGTGTCAGTGAGACCCCATTTGGGGTGACTGTCTGCACACCCCTTGGGCTGTGCCTCTTAGGACGCCGAGTGGTAGAGGCACATCCGATCCGTGAATCACCGCTGACTGGTTTCTGAGTAGATCAGTGCAACTGGGAGCAACTCTGTTAGCTCAGGTGTGTCTGAGCCAGGCTGTCACAAAGCGGATGTGCCTCAGCACTAAAGGGGATTTAGCTGCCAGTCATCATCCAAATTCGAAAGGGAGTTTGCAAGCCTGAAGGCATTAAAAAGAACAATCTTCTCTCTTTCTCTCAGGAATCTGGGGTCTGTGCAGAGGCTATCTACCCTCGGCTCAAACCCAGCTGCTACCCAAGAGAGCATGCTGTTACAGCCTGCTGAACCCAGCAGCCCAACAGAGGTGAGGCTGCTACAACTCTCTGCCCTGGGTCCAGCTGTCAGTGAGGCTGAGTGTGTTCTCCCATGCTCACAGACATGCATCATCAACACATATGTATATGTATATAGACCACAGAATCATAAAATCATTTGAGTTGGAAGGGACCCTTAAAGGTCACCTAGTTCAACTCCCTGCAATGAGCAGGGGCACTTACAGCTCCATCAGTGCTCGGAGCCCCATCCAGCCTGACCCCAAGTGTCTGCAGGGCATCCACCACCTCTCTGGGCAACCTGTGCCAGTGCTTCACCACCCTTACTGTAAAAATCCTCTTCCTTATATCCAGTCTAAATCTCCCCTCTTTTAGTTTCAAACCATTTCCCCTTGTCCTATCACAACACACCCTGCTGAAGAGCCTGTCCCTCCCCTTCTTTCTTACAGCCCCTTTACATATTGAAAGACCACTATCAGGTCTCCCCAGAGCCTTCTCTTCTCCAGGCTGGGCAGCCCCAGCTCTCTCAGGTTCCTCCCCTTGCCGTGCCACTGTGCTTGTGGGCTGAGCGATGCTCCCTCACCACCATGGGAAGACACTGCAGGGTTTGCCTGCCGCTGCCCAGTCCATCACTGACAAGTGCTTGCCGCCACTTACCCCTGGAAGGAAATGAAATGTAGCTGTGTTTAAGGCCTTTGGCAGGAAAAGTCTACATAAACATTTATCAGCAGCCATATGGAGAAGAGCGAGCTAATAAAAATGCATCTTTCGGAAGGCTCTCTGACTACCAGTTTTCTGCAGGAGGGTAAATTTAAATTAATGTTGCACACAAGCGCTCCTCGGCTATTAAAAATGATGGTGGATCCAGGTACATTTCCAGTGACCTGCTGTTAACACGGTACATTCTGCATTAGTACTAAATTGCCAACATTTGATGGTGCTCTGAAACATGAAGGAGGATGCTCAGACCTTTCTCTTCACCTCAGTTCCACAGGAAAGAGCACTCTGGCTTCTTCCCACACAACTGAGCTTAAGTCCCACAAGAACTGGTCAGCCCCTGCCATGCCACACCAGTGCTCCAGCCTTCCTTCGGCAAAGTTCATGAGCACCCAGCCAAGGCCCGAGCAAATGGCTCAGCAATGAGTGGCATTCAGCATCTCCAAACCAGACTCATTATTTTCCTCTTCTACAACCCAGACACCTTGATTGCCATCACCAGATAGACTTGGCTTTGTAAGTAGGCAGATATTAGAAAGAATATCCTGGTAAGAAAGAGAGTATTGTGGAGTACGATGTTCACTTCTGGGCCCCACCGCACTACAGAGACATGGGAATACTGGAGACAGTCCAATGGGGAGCCATCGAGATGATCAAGGGAACGAGCACCTCTCCTGTGATGGGATGCTGGGACAGCTGAGACTGTCAGAGTTCAAGGAGTGTTTGGACAGTGCTCGCAGATGTGATTTGCATTTTGGGTGGTCCTGTGTGAAGGCAGGAGTTGGATTTTATGATCCTTAAGGGAGTTTGCAAACAGGAGGAGGACCTGATAGTCCGATAGTGATAGGGCAAGGGGGAATGGCTTTAAACTAGAAGAGGAGAGCTTTAGGTTAGATGTTAGGAAGAAATATTTTACTCAGAGAGTGGTGAGGCAGTGCAAGAGGATGCCTGGGGGAGGTGTGGATGCCCCATCTCTGGAGGTGCTCAAGCCCAGGTTGGGAGGGCCCTGGGCAGCCTGAGCTGGTGGGTGGCAGCCAGCCCATGGCAGGCGTTGGAGCTTCATGATCTTTAAGGTCCCCTCCAACCCAAGCCATTCTATGATTCTATGATCCTTACGGGCCCCCTCCAGGTCAGGATATTCTATGAACCTGTGATACTATGATTTGATGGATCAAGAGATGAGATGATTGCAAACTTTTTGTTAGGTGTTTTGCATAGCTTATAACATGAGGGCTGAACCTCCTGAGAAGAGAAGGATGGTGGCAAGCTCTTGGTCTTGCACTGCTGGCTGTCCGCAGCCCAAATGCTGTAAGACAAAAAGCAAGCAGTCAGATGTGGTAAATTCTTCTAGCAGGAGATCTTCCCCAATCTATCAGTGAAGAGGTTAACACAGTGCCAGCACCTTCTCTGTGTGCCCATACACCTGATCACAAGGACCTCTGGGCGGTAGAAGAGCTCAGGGTCACCCCCTGCTCACTGTGCCTCACCAGGAGCCTTCTACCCAGTGCAGGGCCTGATCCTGGCATTCAGCCTGCCCTGCTAACTAAGCTACAAATTAGCATCGTACATAAATGTTATTTATTTCCAATTAATTATTAAGGCAGTATGTAACAGCACTCGAGAAAGATCATATTGGTATGTATCTGGCTGCAACACAACCCTCCCTAAATCACACTGAAAGCTGATTTCCCTCCTGCTATACAGCAAATTATGTCAGGCTTAGTGCTGGTACATAAGGAGAAAATTTGTTACCCTTCTGGAAAATCAATGGGCTCTTGGCAAACTGGGTCGGGAGCTGTTAATCATCCTGAAGGCACCATCTGCCCATGTGCCAAGGCACAACAGGAGAGCCACAGCACCGCCTGCGGGAGGGCAAAAAGCAGGGAGGACCCTTCCTGCAGAGTAAGGGTGGGCTGGGGAGCCTGGAGCCAAAGCCAGGGAGCGCGGCTGGGTTGGCAGAGGGCATAGCTGAGATTGAAGACCTGAAGATGCATTGGGGAGCAGCTGGCACTGGCCAGTGTGGCCTGCTGGGCTGGAGTTGGCTCCTGGTGTTGGGGAAGGGACCCTCCTGCCATTGCTTGTGGCTTCTGTGTCTCATCCAGTCAGTCTGTGCCTCTCCCGAACCCAGCTGGGGGTCTTCAGAAAGCCACACCGTCTCCAAAGAGCTGGCTGGTGACAGCCGGGAGCAAACAGCAGTGGCCAGTTTGTTCCTGCTCGGTATTAATCAGCACTTTCCTGAATCACAGACGTGGCTTTGTCTGTGGGATATCATCTGTGAGGTTCAGAAAGCAGCAGGAATTAATTCAGCTCCAGAGCGTTGGATGACTCAGATTGCTGTGAAAACACCCCAGAGCAGAAATGAGATGTAGGGTAAATTCACCCATGGGGTGGCTCTCAATGGACTTTAGCTGGGGATAAATTTAATTTGCAGAAGTGAAGAAAATTTTATTTATACTTTCTAAGTGGCATTTTAATATGAAATATTCAAATAGGTAATCGAGAGGCTCTTAATGGGTTGCATTTATTGAAAGAGGTTTTGATTTAAATTCCTCAGCCTTGGAGTCCCAGGCACATTTCTTTTCCCCAAACGAATTCCCAAGCTGGATTTTCCTATTGCGCTAATGTATGAAAATCTGATTTCTCTGAATAAACATGGAAGATGATGCAGCGCTGATATTAGGTGCAACCCACCCCATGCTCTTGCTGGGGGGGTGTCTGGAAAAGCAGGATGCAGCTGTCAGGAGCGCCTTGATGATCCTGCAACAGCAGAGGGCTGCTGGTGCAGCTCCCGGGGATGGGTCCAAGTTGTAAGAGCCCCTCGGGCTCCTCTGACTGTGCTGCCTGGGAGAAAAGATTGAGGTGAAGGATTTAAAATGCTGAGCCATGCAGGCTGCTGCTTTGGCTCTCAGTGCAGCGGTATTTCATTGCAATCAATAAACATCTCATAATTTCTGGCATAAAGCAGAGAGGCTGTAAGGAAAACAGGTTTCTTCCTCATCCCCTTCCTCTGCTTTCTGTAGGCTGTGAAGCATCGTTGTTGGTAAATGCATCAGGGCTTCGGTGTTTTAAGAGGGAGATGTGGGGCAGGGGCTGCAGGAGGGCAATAGGCAGCGGTTTGGCCATGTCCCCATAGGATACTGATGCTGGTAGCCGGGAGTCAGGGAAAACCCAGCAGCAAAATCTGGGGGAGGATCTGGAAAAAATTCCTTCTCGAGGCAAGATCTTGTGCTGGAAGTCACAGCTGGATCCCATTTGCTCCCCTCAGCCTGATCAAGTTGAACCTTTGTGCTTAAAGCGTGGCAGATAACCATTGGGTTAGGGTTCCCAGTTTTGTGACTGGCGGTTCCTCTGCACCCAGCCAGGGATGTGTCCTCCACCTTCTCATAGAATCATGGTATCATAGAATCACAGAATGGCTTGGGTTGGAAGGGACCCCAAGGATCATCAAGTTCCAGCCCTCCTGCCACAGGCAGGGCCACCAACCTCCAGATTTGGCACTGGCCCAGGCTGCCCAGGGCCTCATCCGACTTCATCTTGAACACCTCCAGGAACGGAGTATCCACAGCCTCTCTGGGCAGCTGTGCCAGCACCTCACCACTCTCTCTGTAAAGAATTTCTCCCTGACATCCAAACTGACATCCAGCCTTTCCACCTTCGTTCTCATTAAATTCATCTTCTCCTTCCATTGCGAGCCCTTCAGTGAGTGGAGGGCCGTGTAGGCTGCAGGATTTTCCCTGCTCTGATGGGCTTTTGGCTATTCTGTCACTTGGTCTATGAGACCCAGGTTCACCTCCTTGCTCTGTTCTCATTTCTCTCTTCTCATCCTTTCGATATTCATCAAATCCCATGAAGAAGCCCAAGACTAAGCTAAAGCAGTCCACAAAATGCCAGCGTGTTGTCCTACAGAGCATGAATCCCACCACAGACAGGATGCTCAGCATCCCAGCAGGCATCCTGGGTCCCAGGGCTGGAAAACATCATATACATCGTATGTAACGGGTTGTAGCTCTGGAGCATTTGCTGCTCAGAGTAGCAGCAAAGAACCAGCACCATTACCAGGTGCTACTGTTCACTGTGCTTGTAGTTTTCCCGGGCCTTCCTGCAGTATGGCTCTGCTGTCAGTCCTGCCCTGCTGCCTGCCACAGGCACGGGGGAGAGGTGGATGCTGCCGGGAACTCCGTCAGACGTCTGCCACTGCCATCTGCCGGATTGCATTCCTTCTACAGATACATCTGTACGGCTCCCAGCTGCCAGAACAACACCCCGAGCTCCAATGTCTTTTGCATTGCAAAGCTTTTCTGTGCAAAGTAAGCTGGATGAGGGAGGGGGAGCAGGCAGGGGGCAGGAGGAGGAAGGCTGGGGCAGAGGAGAGACATCTTGATGGGAAGTTGGAGGAGGCTGCCTGGGAGACAAGCCCAGCCTGTCCTCCTAGGAGAGATGCTCCAGCACTCTGTTCGTCCTCGTGGCCGTCTTCTGGGCCCTCTCCAACAGTTTCACATACCCACACCTGGACACAGTACTCCACATGGGGCCCCATGAGGGCAGAGTGGGACAATCCCGTCCTCTCCCTGCTGTCTCTTCCCTGTTGGTGCAGCCCAGGATACCGTTGGCCTTCCAGGCAGCAAGAGCACCCTGCTGGCTCCTGTCTGGCTTTTCATCCACTGGAGCCCACAGGTCCTTCTGCTCTGGACAGCTCTCAATCCTCTCAACACGCAGCCTGTATTTGTGCTTGGGACCTTGCATTTGGCCTTGTTGAGCTTCATGGGGTTTGCACAGGCCCATCTCTCAGACCTGCAAGGGTTGCTGTGAATGGCATCCCTGTATCCCTCCAGCGTACTGACAGCGCCACTCCGCTTGGTCTTGTCTACGAACTTGCTGAGGGTGCACTCTGTCCCACTGTCCGTGTCACCAACTAAGAAGTTAAGTAGTGCCAGTCTCCATGCTGACCCCTGAGGGACGCTGATTGCAACTTGAGTGTGACCACTCAATGGGTCATGCTCTAAAAGATAGGCCGGAATGCAAAACCAGGGAGGAAAGGAGCACCTGAAGCAATCTTTAATCCAACATTTCTGAGCTTCTGGGCATGCACCTTTGCTGCTTAGGTGTTGTTGATGTCTGTTTATACATAGGTAATTCAGACATACATGCCAAGGTTTGTGCACACAGGAATGCTCTTTCCATCTACTTCTCATTGTCCCGTTCCTCTGCTCACTCATTGGCTGTCATCTCGCAGTACAAAGACCAGAGCACAGCCCATGAAATTGAACAGTAGGAATTGATGACCAACCTTTAGAAGAAAAAGATGATGGTCTATCTGTCACACACTCAAGCCATAGTTTTTCTGCTTAAGGGACAAATTTGACATGGTTGCTCGATCCTCAGAACAGAGGGGCTGTTGCATTACCTTTGGTCTCACTGCTAGCTTATAAATCTAAGACCACCCATTTATTTTACAGCCCTGGGTTTCAGTCCGTTTTTAGTGACAATCATTCCCTCATGTGGAATGAGTCACATACACAAAGACCCTGATGATATTCAACTAACTATTCAACAAAGTGTGAGACTGAGCTCCCTCTTAGCTGCTAAACTGACTCATCCCAACGGGTAGACTTATCACAGCCCGTCCAATATTAATACTAGCATCAAGTGTACAAAATCAGGGCTTGCCATCACCTGTCCCTGAGCCAGCTGAAGCTCTCAGAAGCATGTAGCTGTGTTGCAAGCTAAGGCTAGCTTGACATCTGGCCGGCAACTGACAATGAGCACTGCAAGAGTTGAGCCTGAGTGATGTGACAGCATGTGCTCTTAGCAAATCTGTGGATGGCAGGGGGTTAGAGGGTGGCTGGCATGCCAAGCAGCAGAACTTCAATCCAGAGGGAAATGGGGGCAATGCTGACACTCCTGTTTTCCTCAGAGCCCAGGAAGGAAGGGGCTAAGCACAGGTCCCGGGACCTGGGATGAGGATGTCTGGGATGAGGATTGTCTGGATGAGGAGCTATGAGATATGGTTTAGTGGCTTGTGGTAGCAACGGTAATGGGAGGATGGTTGGATGAAATGATCTTGTAGGTCCTTCCCAACATTGTGATTCCATGATTCTGTGATGATTCTGTGATGATTCTGTGACGATTCTGTGATGATTCTGGAACTCCTGGGCAGACCACCATGATCTCACAGCATACACACAAATGAAGCCATAGGGCTCTACCGGACCTCTCGTCTATCTCAGGCTGTAGTACTGAACAGCAGGGATGCGCTGCCTCTTTCTGACATTTCTCTTATAAATATCCAACGAAGGTCAGAGAAATTCTGATCTGTGTGTGCTGGGGTTGAAATACATAAGCAAACATTTTGAAAAATGAGTGTACGCAGCGTAACCACCCACGCATGTATTGAAACCTCCCATCCAAGGAGAGATGAGCCTGACGTTGGTTGTTTACGTCCGTGCAAGTAAGAATTCCATGGAATTCTTTTTCTGAGGTGCAAAAAAGAAAGAACCACATCAACTCACCTCATTTCTATGTCCATTTTATTGTAATCATCGTGTCGTTCTGTGAGCTTTCAGCATCTTGTTTTGGCACTACGAGAACCCGTGCTTGTAAACGCTAGGCAACATAAATAAAATCTTATTACAGTAATATCTACAGAAAATGAAGTTGGTGCAAAATATGACACCTGCAGCTTCTCAGCTTCCCTACATCCGTGCACGAGCCGGTAATATATAAAGGCTGCCTATCCAAAGTGCAGAATCTGTTCTCCAGTGTTTGCACAGAGAGAAAGGATGGGTGAAACGATGTTTGACTGGACCTTGGGAGAAACATTCACATTTCCTGAGTGACCTCGAGGAAGCCACCCAGTCCATCCTTTGATCTGTTCATCACCTGCAGGATACTGCGCATCTACAATGTACAACAGTGGCAATAACTCCTCTCCCTCAAGAACTACGTGCAGACAAGACAACCCTAATTTTACTGAAGTATGCAATGATAACTGGCCAGACCCATATATACTGCGTATGTCTAACCTTTAAATAAGCCTTAAAATTCCTACTTTCTTGGATATGGGCTGTAGATCCTCAAGAAAGCATAGCCCCACGTGGTAGGTTCCATTAAAAAAAAAAAAAAAAAACACCTAAGAAACAGAAATGATTTCCAAAAAGATGGTAACTGCCAGATATTATCGTGCCTACGCTCGGACAAAAAGACTACTGCTGCATCTGTGCGCTGCCGTGTCAGCACTCAGGGCAGGAGGAGTGGTATTGCAGGGTGAGGTTGCACTCAGATACACCGCCCTGAGAGAGCTGGAGGATCGAGTGACCCTCTCCTAGGAATGGAGTGTTAAGTACAGGTCTGCAGAACAAAAGCTGACAGAAAGGTGACCTCAACAATATTCGGTATTTTGAGAGACGACATTTTAGGGACAAACACTTCAACCTTTCTAGCCTATTAGTTTCCTCAACTAATAGAGCGAACTGATGGTGTTTTTGAGCACTTCCCATTTCATGTCAGAGGTCTTTCTATGGCACACGTAGGGTGATTCAGGCTAAAATGTGGTGCAAGTATGTTCTGAGACAGAGAAAGGACTGTTGTGACTGTGCGCCTGAGGCTGGAAGGAACAAGGGAAAGCCACGCTCCCAGAGGGGATACGTGGGCAGACAGGGTTGTTTTGCTGTGAGCATGTGTGCCCATGTTTTATTTACTGGAGAAGCACCGTGGTCACAGTGGGCAGAGCTAGGTGGAAACAGTAAAGGGCATTGCCAAGAATGGCTTGAGGTCACAGCATACTGCAGGATTAATACTTCACTGTCAGTCTTCTATTGCCCGATGCCTTGAAATATGAGAGCTAGCATTTAGATCAGCTCAGGATGGACAGCTGAAAAACACGCATTTCTTTGGAATCTGTAGGAAATCTGCTGAGTCAAAGCTGAAAATGAGAAAAACAAATGCCCCAAATTTTAAGGAATTGTGAGAAATCATGGGTCCCGTCCCTTCCAGCTGAAACCTTTTGGTGACACTTTAATTCTATTCATTGTCCCTTACAGAAAACTGTTTTCTGAACCTTGAAAACCAAAGAGTTGGAAGAAGTGAGAAAGGACAGCAGCCATACGTCAGGAGGACATTAACTCAGTTCGTATCCCTAGAGGTTGGAGCAACTTCCAGGAACAGCTGGAGATGCAAAGTGACCCTCTGTAAGAAGCGGGGGTGGCACTTGAAGCGAACCAGGGGGAAGTAAAGGATAATACCGCTGAGAACAAACAGGACTACGTAGAGGATCTCAATCTGGGGTTGATCGATGATTGGAGCTAACACCAGGTACACGGCTGCGATCAGCACAATTATGGGGATGACAATTGGGACCTGTGAAAGCAGAACGAAAAGATTCGTGTAATCCTTGGCCAGCGTGGCTCTGGACAGCCCTGAATCTTATGCAGAAAGCTTTTTAGATGTAATCCTGCCGCAGCCCGAGGTATTATCCAGAAATCACAGTTAATCCAGGCATCCTGTTTCCCAGACCACTCCTCCCCTGAGGCTGGTCTTCCCTGCCCTCCCAGACCTGAAGATGCAGACAGCTGTTTTAGTGCCAGATCTGCCCTTGCTCTCCAGACTGCTTTGCATCCAAAACCTGAGCTATAGACAAAACCCACACTGATGTGCACAAATTGCGTCTTACCACCCTTGAGCCAAAAGGTTTCTTCACGTGTTCACAGATGGGTGGACAGGGAACCTCAGAGACTATTAAATAGAATGAATCACCTGCTGCCTGGAGGAACGCCATGAAACCCAAGAGGAAGCCTCGTGGCATCAGGAGAAAAAGCAGATAACTCCTGATGCCTTTCCACTGAGCTAATTAGTGGGGAGCAAACCCGTCCCCTGGCCATGCCAGAGGACTTAGGCCATTCTGGCCAGGTCTTTTTCTCTTAGGGAAGGCTCTCATACCTGGGCTGTCTAGTCCAACCATTAGCTCACCACCACCATGCCCACCAACCATGTCCCTCAGTACCACATTGACCCTCTTCTGGAATAGCTCCAGGGATGGTGACTCCACCGCTTCCCCGGGCAGCCTGTGCCAGTGCACAGTATGGGAAAATCACACAAAATCTGTAAACAACAAACCCCAGTGCTTTCTCATTCCTCAGAATGCTATCTTATTCGTTTGGATGGTCAAGGAAAAGGGTTAGGGGGTTCTATGTTATTACTTCACCTTGTAAGCTCTTGGCAGGTCCGGTTTCTTGATTTTTAAATACAGTAGACCAGAAATAGTCATGCCATAGAAAAGCCATGTAATAAAACTGGGGGGGAAAAAAAAAGCATTACATTCGGGATGAGATCAGCCAACAACGTCAGACCCACTTTGCATGTCCCAAGTATACATATCTTGAATTAAAAAGGGTAATATTGATACAAATTTAGTAGTTCTTGCATTCATTTTCTTTCCAGCACAAATAATGAAAACCTCAGAATGATCTGAATATGACAGGTTCATTTCAATATGAGGATGAATCACATCCAGTTAAGTACTCATTCAGAAGCGTTCATGCGTTGCAGAGATCCTGGTTCTTAAGTTCTTTCTTCTCTCCTCCTCCCTCATCAGCTTTGGTCAGGAAGCAATAAGTCACGTTCAAAGAAGTATTAAAAGAAAATACTTCCACAGAATGTCAACACCCAGCACCGCAGGGGATGCAGAGAGAAAGGCCACGCTTACCTGAAATAGGTCACAATGCTGGTGAAGTTTCCTGAGATTATCATTATAAAAGACATCGCAGATGTGAACAGCAGCGCAGGGGAAGGCGTGAGGCATCGCACGTGGGCCATGGACAAGATGTCAGGCTGCAAGCCGAGTAGAACACTGTGTTGTCATGTCGTGTATGCAGGGATTATTGCTCATCCCTGCAGCTGATGGGGGCAGTTCTGCCTGCAGCCACGTCCACTCTTACTCATCAAATAAGCACCATGATATAAAAGCTGTTCAGCTGTGAGGAATGTAAACATGAAAACCCCTCCCCTCCAGCAAGGACATTTTGTGTCTCTCTGATTTCACAACAAATTTGCCAGGTTCAGACAAACAAGATGAGGTTTTCAAGCTTCCAATGTGACAGATGAAGACTGAGTCAAATCAGAGATTTCCTGGCTGTCATCAGGAAACCAGCCTGGCCTTGTCACGGTCCCACTCTCCTGCCCTCTGTCACATTGCTCTGAGACTTTTCCTGGTCCAACTGGAAAACCAGATGACAATTCCCAAAATATACTTGCAACCAATGCAAAGGAAGATTGGTTCCAAAACATGGAGAGAATAATAGGCTTCTTTACTTGGTTCACTGGGAATGTCTAATAGAAAGTTTGTGGATTTTTTTTCAATTTTTATTTTATTTTTACTGTCGTGCAAGTTGTTCTGCTAGGGCTCATTCTGAGAAAAAGACTGAGCAAGCGGTCAGCTCTTAAGTCCGATACGGTGAAATTCAGGCTGTGAACCGCTCAGCACAGAGCTTGCCACAATGCAGCAGATGCTGTCATAGAATCATAGAATACTTAAGGTTGGTAAAAACTACTAAGATCATCCAGTTCAACTGCCCACCTAGCAGCAGCATGACCCACAAAACCATGTCCCTAAATACCACATCTGTGTGTTTCTTGAACGCCTCCAGGGACAGAGACTCCCCCACCTCCCTGGACAGCCTGTGCTACTGCATCACCACTCCTGAGAATAAATGTTTCCTAATAGCCAACCTGAACCTCCCCTGGCACAACTTGAGGCCATTCCCTCTCATCCTATAGCTGTTACCTGGGAGGAGAGGCCGACCCCCACCTCAACACAGCCTCCTTTCAGGGAGTTATGGAGAGCCATGAGGTCTCCCCCGAGCCTCCTCTTCCCCAGACTGAACAATTCCAGAGAGCGTCACCACTAAGGGAAGACACCAATTCAGTCACCTCCACCAACCTGGTCATTTATATACGTAAAATATTCCCTCCAGTGCCAGAGCAGCAGAGCTGATGCAGAGTGGTACCCTCTGCCCCTGTGAAGAAGTGCTGGATGGTGTGGGGGTGGAAGAACCAAAGCAGCAGCAAGCTCCAGGGGGAGCACAACACACCTCAAAACAGAGGAGGTTGAATGCAGCGCAGCTCAAGCACTGAAAGTGGAGCCAACTTCCAGATGTAGCAGAAATATCCAGACATGTATGTGTACCTTATATGTTGTGTACATGTGTTTGTGTACGTGTGCACCTAATGGCAACATACGTTCAACCTTACTTTCAGCTGGACCTGGGCTGCAGGGCTGTGGCAGCCTGGCCACTGTTAGGCCACTAGATTCAGCCCTGCCAGACAAGACTAATTAAAAATCTCATCTAGGGAAGTCTCGAGCATCAGCGTCACTCAGCATTTTCTATGAAGTAGATAAAGTTGCTCAAAGTAAACCAGACCTCCTTTTTGATTCCTTACCATATGACCTTCCCTTGCAGCGATGTAGCACACACGTCCTCCGCTGAAGAACGTTCCATTGGATGAACCAAACGTAGACAGTGCCACTGACAAGGAGATGAGCCATGCCCAGCCAGCCAGGACTTTGTTCCTGAGGTGGAAAGAATTCATTGCATAACATCCAGCACATGAGTACTGAATATTCATCCTAGAACCCAACGGGTCTCTTCATTCCATTATTCTCATTGAACATTTTTTTCCAAGCTTTTCTACTGATTGAAAGCCTTCTCCCCACTCCCACAATATTTAGTTGCTAGGAACTTTGTCTTGTCCAGAACAGGCAGCTTTTCTTCCTGCCTGGTGTATTTCCACCTAAATCTGTCCCCACCACAATGGTGGACAAAGCTGTCAAAACACACAACACAAAACTCACTGTTTAGGTGTATACGTGCTGTTGCATGATTCCAGCAGATGATACTGCATTTACAGCCAGCTGTGTAAGAATGGAAAATGCAAGAAAGACTGTTATCACCATTGGAATTGTATGGCGTGAAGCCATACGTACTCCTTTTCAGTATCACTCATCCCAAAAGTTCAAAAGTCAACAGCTGGGCTTCCCAAAATTAGGGCAGTTGCTCCCATGCCACAGTAACTTCACAGTTTACAACTTTATAGTTAATAGTTTACAAACATAGTTTAGAAGTTTACTATCCGGGTTACTGGCCTTCAGGATTTGGGTTATTAAGCTATTTGCCACAGCCAGAACAGAACACTTCCTTTTCTCAAAATGATGGAATCTGAGCACCTCCTAGGATCGCAAGACTCCATCGCTTCAAGTCAACGGTGTTTCTCCCTAGCAATCTTCTTCATTTCAACAGGTTACAAAGCCTCACTAAACTGCAGCCTCATGAACTTTCTATGTGCTTCCTTTCTCACCACTCCCAATTAGCAACTGATTTGTGAGCTCCCTCCTTTTTGACACGTCTTCTTTTCCTTCCTGATTCACCTTTTCACCCCAAAAGTGGGCTCAGGAGATTCAACAAATCCAAGTGCAAGGTCTTGCACCTGGGTCGAGGCAACCTCCACTACCAATACAAACTGGGGGATGAAAGGATGGAGAGCAGCCCTGCTGAAAAACACCTGGGGGTACCGGTGGATAGGAAGCTGGATGTGAGCCAGCAGTGTGCCCTCACAGCCCAGAAAGCGAACTGTATTCTGGGCTGCATCAACAGAAGCATGGCCAACAGATCCTGCCCCTCTACTCTTCACTGATGAAGTCTCTCCTGGAGTGCTGCATCCAGATGTGGAGCCCTCAGTACAGAAAAGACATAGACCTGTTGGAGCATGTCCAGAGGAGGGCCACAATGATTCAAGAGATGGAACATCTCTCCTATGAGAACAGGCTGAGAGTTGAGGCCATTCCCTCTCATCCTATAGCTGTTACCTGGGAGGAGAGGCCGACCCCCGCCTCAACACAGCCTCCTGAGAACAGGCTGAGAGGGCTGTTCAGCCTGGAGAAGTCTCTGAGGTCACCTGATAGCAGCCTTTCATTATCTAAAGGAGAGCTACAAGGAAAAAGGGGACACTCTTTAGCAGGGTCTGTGGTCATAGGACTGGGGGAAATGGTTTCAAGCTTAAAGAAGGTAGCTGTGTGTTGTATTTAAGGAAAAAATCTTTTACAGTGAGGGTGATGAGGCACTGGAACAGGTTGCCCAGAGATGTGGTTGATGTCCCATCCTTGGAGACGTTCAAGGTTAGACTGGACCAGCCTCTGAGCAACCTGATCTAGCTGTGGATGTCCCTGTTAATTGCAGGGGAGTTGGACTAGATGGCTTTTAAAGGTTCCTTCCAACTGTAAGGATTCTATGACCCTGTGATTCTTATGGAGGAATAAATGCACTTAAGTGCGATGTGTCCTCCTCTGGCTTCTTTATGCCTTTCATCTCCTTCCTTAATGGCCGGAAAGGCTGCACCTCCTGTCACCAACCACAGGGAGCACACCCTCCTCAGCCCATGGCCATCCACCTGTCCTCAGGACTTCGGGGTGCTGCTCAGCTTCTGGTTGCTAGTTCAGTGCTTCTTTTTAGTTGTGCTTTTGGGGTGAAAAGGTGTATCAGGGAGGAAAAGGAGATGTGTCAAAAAGGAGGGAGCTCACACATTTGTTGTTAATTGGGAGTGGTGAGAAAGGAAGTGTAGAGGAAGTTCACGAGCCTGCAGTTAAATCAGGCTTTGTAACCTCTTCAAACAAAGCATTGGACCTTCAAAAGCCCTTGTTTGTAATCACATGAAATGATGTTAGAGAACACATCTGGCAAGAGCTCATTTAGATCTTCAAACTGAAGATGTTGTGAAATGCACACAGCAGCAAAGCTGCTGCTGACTTTTTAGGGAGAGAATGAGCAGCAACATAATCTCTGGATATAATGTGTCATGGTTTCTGCCAGACAAACTCACTGGGGAGATCATGGATTCTGTGCCCTGGAAATACTTAGACTGAAGTTGGGTGTTCTGGTGAAAGAGCACCTGGTTCAAAGTCATTGCTGCCTATATTTCTCACAAAGGTGGTCCTTTCCTTCCTATCCTAAAATCCTTGTTGTGCACAGCGCCTGTTCAATACCACAAAACTGATTCTGTGGAACAGTTCAGGCTGATGGAAGGTGCAAATAGTTTGTAAGCAGATGGGGAAACTGAACCAACACGCTTTTGTCTCACCCCCAAATCACCGCCATTGCATTTGTGGGGCAGTGGGCTGTCCTCTCCACTTCTCTGGAAAACATGGGACAAATTCCACTCCAGGTCTGTATATACATCTGTACTGGGCTTACGTGAGAACAGCACCTAAATCTCCCAACATTCAGGAGAGAACCTGTGCTTTGCTAGACCACGCGGGCTGTGTTACCACAGGCAGAGCTCACCCCCATGTGACGGCCACAGCTCCTGAAGTCAGCAGCTCAGATGGAGCCATGGCTGCAAAGTAGCTGACGTTTACCAGCAAATACAGGCATGTAACCAAAGGAATAGCGATCATCACAGCTCTGGGAAGGGTCACCTGGGAAAGGGATAACAATAGTGTTAGATGCAGCATGTTTATGCCTTTGTTTTCTCTTTGCTACCACCCACATTAAACTGAAACACATTTGCTCACAATACTTTTCCTCAGAATATGTTACAAAAAACTGATATCCAGATTCGTAAGGAAGTTTTTACACCCATCTCCCACACTGTTGTACATTTCAAAAGCTGTTCCTCAAGATAAAACAAATCATATACCAAGAATTTTACTTCACAGATGCCCAAGAAGTCTGTTGCACACTTGCTGATTATTTTCGTACTGGTTTATTTGCTGCTTATGGCTCCTAATGTGCTGCATGTCTGCATGAACATCCGATTGAAAATGGGTGAAGTACCTATGTGTGCTGCATCCTATGTAACAGCACAAGGGAAATCTGCTCCAGGAAGGAATGATTTCTTTCTTTATGACAGGATACTCTACCTTTGAGCCCCACAGACTACTTTAAGGCTCACCAAAATCATCAACCACTGCTTTGTGCAATTGAAAGCACCAGAAACAAGCACCTAGTCGTCATCTCAGAGCAATTTTATATTTAAAAAACATGAGATACCCATTTTTATATTCCCCACTCTTACTGTAGGGCAAGACATGGCAATTCCTTGTGCTGTTACCTCCACCCTGTCCAGGTCTGAATATCAGTACACACAGTCCTGTGGGAGAGAGTGCCACGTGATTCTAGGATCTTTGCTTCCATTTAGATTAATATTCAACTGTGCATTTTCATTTAAACTGTAAAATCTTGCACACTGTACTGGTAGAAAGTGCAGGCTATCCGTGCTGCGCTCACACAGCTTGACAGTGCTGTGGTGTCCCATCTGTAATCTGTATGACACAGGGAGGGCTGATGCGAGATGCAAGTGAGCTACTTCAGTGCCTATAGCATGGACCAAACAATGCCTAGAAAGTACATGATTAAAGATAAGGGTTGTTCAGAGGCTTAGATTCCCGTATCAGTGAGGCTTGGCTTGCTCTGAAGTTCCCCTCCATGCAATGAGGAAGGACAAGTGTTTTCTGTAGCACACATTACAGATTCAATCTTTTGAGGAATATGTGGTATTGAGAAACCTTTAGCAGTAGGGTGGCTGCAGCACTTTTCTGCATAAACCTGGGTATCTAGGGTGAGATGCTCTGAACTCTGAGGAAACTTCAACACTCAATCACCTAGAAGCTCTTTCTCCAGACACTGAGGTCTGGTAGTGCTTTCTCCTGGGTAGGCTGCTCTTTTCCTTTGAGCCTCATTTTTATTTGTCCTGTCACATTTCCAGACACATCCATAGGTGTCCTGCCCCACAACAACAGCAACAACAACAACAACAAAACAGGAGGAAAGCTCAGCAGTTTTTCCTTGATGCCCTAATCCTTCAGTTACCCATAGCAGCAAATTTGCATAACCGATGGGCAAACACAACGCAGCTCACTCACCTCAGGGTTCCTCAGTTCCTCAGTTACGTAGTTCAGGTTGTTCCAGCCATCGTAGGACCAGAGCCCCTGATAAAATGCCACTCCGATTGTCCCGATGCCTGCATTTGTGCCTTGAAAAGCGTTCTGAAAGCTCTGAGTTTGCCCCTTGGCAAGCAGCACCAATCCGCCCACCACGATCACCAGCAAAGCCAAGAGTTTGGCAGCTGTAAAAACATTCATAACAGACATCGCCAGCTTCACATTGAGGCAGTTGATGGTAGTTAGGACCAGGATGCAGGCAGCAGCTGTACATTTGATGACAACCTGCGGGGATGAGCATCCTGGGTAGAACGGCGCAACGGCGTATTCGGCAAAGCTCAGACAGACAGCTGCCAACGCAGCTGGTCTCACCAGGATGACAGAAGTGTAGGCAAAAAGAAAAGCAGGAAAGGAACCAAAAATCCTCAAGATGTAAATATATTCGCCTCCAGACTCTTTGATCACGGTCCCAAGCTCAGCATAAGACAGGGCTCCGAACATGGCCAGCAGACCACATGCTGCCCACATGAGCAGGCTGCTGGCGGGGCTCCCCATGTGATGCAGCACCCACTCAGGGGACATAAAGATCCCCGAGCCTATCATGGTGCCTGCAATTAATGACACTCCGCTAATCAGGCCGACCTCTTGTTTCAGTCTTAATTTCTCCCCTCCTTCACTCAGATCTGCGGATGAACGAGGCGAATCTGTCGTTTGCCTTCTCCTCATTGTGGACCTGTTAGGAGATGTTTCTTCAGAGGCAATACGGAATAAGACTGAATCATTTGAATAAGAACTACCTGAGGTCTTGAAGGTTAAGTTAATAATTATAAGAGTCACAGTGTTAAGAAATGGACACGCTCTTCCCCTGTTTTGCATTCTTCCATTCCCCATCTTATCTTGCTAATTTATAATTGTTCAGATCCTGCCAAGTTTGATTATCTTTGACTGTCATTACAATAATGGCAATGGATTGCGCTTGGCACTACCTGAGTCATGCAGCACCTTACCAGACTGTGCCTCTGGTCACATCTTTGAATAATGCTTCTAATGGCACCTGAAGCAGACCTAAGATAATGAAAATCCCCATGCAAATCTGTACTTTATTCTTTGGCTTAAAGTCAAGGATCAAGCACCTGCTTTAGTGCTGAATTATATTTTCACTCCCCGCTATAAAGTGATCAAACCAGCCTGTCACCCAGCCCTGCTCAACGGGGAATATTTCCAGTTCCTTCACCAAAGACACAGAAGCGTTCTGCTAAGAACAGCCCAGGCTCTGCTTTCTTGCAGAACAGTGGGGGGAAATTCTGGCTTTTTCAAATTTTAGGAAGCACAGGAGAAAAGTGAAGAGGCAGTGAATACATTCTTATGGGCCCTTTTTGTCAGTGTGTATGAGGTATGCAAGTTCATAGCAGACCACAATGTTCAGAGGACGTTGTCACTGCTCGTCGCATACACTGAAATGCACACGCTCAGGAGAAATGCAGAGGTACACGCTTTTGGCAATGCCTCTACCTCCTACTGACCTAACAAAATTTCAGGATTTGGGGAGGCCTCTGCTGGAAATCAGAAGACTGTTGCAATGCGTGAAGGTGTATTTTGTGATCTGTGACACATGTGAAGTATTGAGGAGGAGGAGATGTCTGTATGGATTCCTTTCGACGTAAAGTAAACTTTACTGACTGCAGCTGTGAAGGAGACTTACTGTCCCAGGTGGTCTCTGTCAGCCTTCTGCTGTGATGAATACCAGAAAACAGGCTTGGGACCTTCCTCACTTCCTAGACACGGCAGACGTTGATTCTTTAAAACAATCTGTCCTCCTCAACCATTTGAGCTAAAAAAAAGCATGAATATAAACAATTACTTTTATTGTTTTCTAAGAATTTCTTCTCTTTCTCTGTTTTGTTTTTTTTTAATTATTATTATTTTAAATTATCTTTTTAGCTTTGCAGTTCTCTATGGATGAGTCTTGAGCTCTTAGTGAAATTCATGCACCCATAAGGAAGAGAAGGTAAACGAGTCATCCAATTTCTCACGTGAAAGCAAATAAAGCAAAACAGATTTTAACATCAAGTTTTAGTTTCTTCAAAGATGTGTGTGTGTGGGGGGGGGGGGGAATCTCATTTAAAAGTATAAATCTTATTACCAGACAAAGGAGATCATTTGAAAAGCTTTTCTTTTTTTGTAAGGAATGCTGGGAGTCATTCCCAACACCAACTGCCACGTCCCAGTCATTAAGAGAGAGAGCAACGACCAGATTCGCAAATCCCCTCGGTTAGATTAAGGTGAAATGACGTTCAAGGTCCAAACACGGTCATCAATTTTAATGAGAATTCCTGTAATACAATTACGAGTATCGGCGCTCTTACAATTATGTCTAAGCTGTGCTGCTAACCTATGTGACTCTATAGGAAATCGAAATAAGCTTTGTGTTACTTAGCAACTTTAAGAGAAGGAAGAAGAGAGAGAGACGGACAGAACTAGAGATCACCAGTCTGGGTTGCAGCACTGCTCCATCCAGTGAGGGTCCTTGGTCTGAAAGTGTTCATCCAGAAGACCCACCTGAGCTGCTTCCTGAGCACCTTTTGTGCCTGCTAGATGCGCGGGTTCTATACAACCAGCACACCCACAGGTAAACCTGCATTATCACTGAACAGGGAGTTTGGGCCAGAGCAAGGCCATCCTATCTTCCTCACCATATCCTTGAGCAGGTCACCTATTGTCATGGTGATGGTCTTATCTTGCAAGTGTTTGAGGCATTTCCAGGCATACCATAGATAAGGTGTTTTCCATTGGTCTGCTGTCCCAACTCACTAGTATTTACTAGGAAATGGATCCCACCTCGATTCTCAAAGTCATTTATAAGCATTCACAGCTGATCAAGGCATAGCTTTCACAAAAAGGAAAGGTTACTTTGTCTGTATCAAAGCTGTTTTTTTAAGTCTCCCTAGTAAAGGTGTGAGTTCTAAGAATAAACACATGCTCCTTGTACTGCAAGGGTGCAAATTAATTCATTTTGAGTTAATGGTTTGCAAAGTGCTTGAAAAGTCAAAAGCAGGCATCCCAGTAATGCAGAATATTTTGGATTACGGCTACTAAGGGACAGTGCTTGTCTTGTTAACTGGTTTAACTATCTGTAGCATAGTCGTTTTACAATTAGGCAACACTAGAATCCTTCAGAGGTCTAAAGATCCGAGGATTTTTTTCTGCACTACAGGCTACACAGACTACTTCTGTGCACAGCCATTCATATATTATGTATACTAATCATATCTGAAAATGCGTTCACAGAATATGGCTAAACCAATACTAAAATAAAACTGTGACTGCAGGTAGTTGAGCATCCTGGTCAGGTTACAGAAGTATTTCAGTAACTATTCTGTTGTAATGAAAAAGTTTCTCTTCTAAAGTGTAAATGTAAGGCTCCGGGGAGGAGCTGAGAGGATTTTTTCAAACCTTTATGGTTCTGGCTCCTAGAAATAGAACTAGATGATCTTTGAGGTCCCTGCCAACCCAAGCCATTCAATGATTCTAGGAAATAAAAGAACTTCTAATCTAGTATTGTAGAATCAGAATTTCTTCAAACTTGATCATGTCTAAAAAAAAATTTCTGTAAGACCACTCAGACAGCAAGCATCAATCAGTAGGTCAGCAGCCTCAGTCAGCTCCTAAAGGGAGTCTATTTCTATTCCTATGACCACTGTCACTCAGATCTAACTCCTACCTAAATAATAATGACTCTAATTAATAAGATAAGAACCTGAGGCTACTCCTGTTGAAGCTAAGACAGTCTGACTTCTCTGGATTTTTTTTCCATTGACTTCATTCTTTTTTTGACTGGTGTCAGCAGCAGGGAGTAGGCAGCCATAGAAAGTGTACTGGCACCATTATCAAAACATTTGTCAAGATTGGATATGCAGAAACGTATCTCACTGCTCCACTTCAAAAAATGCGTATGAGCAGGAGTAAAAATAAAGTACTGCTTTCACCTTCTGGGGAATAGCAGAACTTTGTTATTCGAGCTGCCATGCATACGTCTGCTACCGAAGCAACTCTCAGTCACGTACCTTTGACATTGCAGTGGCTGGTTGCCATCTACTGGTCTCTAAGCAATAAAGCAGCTTTGTCCAGTGAACTACGGCTCGTTCTACTTCAGGGATTGGTATCTTGCATTACTGATTAAAAAGGAAACTTGCAGCAAATATTAGTGCTTAAATATTAATGTAACATAAATTGAAAGCATGTTGGACTCGTGAATGAAAATTGTCCTTAATGTCAATAGGGCTGTTTTTATCCCAGCAATAGCCATAAGGACTGCAGAAAAATAGTTTAACATAAAAGCCAATGTCAGTTAGCAAGAACTAGACAAAACATGTGCATAAGTATTTTGCAGTGTTTAATTTTAGGCCCCAGGAGCTGCATTTGGAACACAGTTGTAGGTTCGTCTTCTCTTTATACTGTGCTTTGGAAAAAGTTACAAATCTCAGAAGGGGAAGCGAAAACAACAACCTACAATGTGAGGTCAATGGCCAAAGCCTGTCGCTTTCTTCTGAGGCAGGCATTTCTTCATACCTACAAAAATGTACAAAGATCAAGATTTTCTATTTCTAGGAAACAAACAAACAAACAAAAAATCAAGTCATTTGAGATGAGCCAACAGAGAACTCATCCAGGATAGAGAACTTATCCAGGACTTTAGATGTGGGTTTCATGGTCTCCTCTACTTGAAAATGTGGGAAGCCTTAAATCCAAGAATGCCCTCTTCTCCAAAATGTAGGCTTTGAGCTGTGTTTGCAGGCAGATCTTGGTACAGAATCAAAGAATCATTTGAGTTAGAAGGGATCCTTAAAGACCATATAGTCCAATTCCCCTGCAGTTGAGCAGGGACACCTACTGCACCATCAAGTGTTCAGAGCCCCATCCAGCCTGACCTTGAATTTCCCCAGGGCAGGGCATCTGCCACCTCTCTGGGCAACCTGTGCCAGTGCCTCAGTACCACCTGTACTTGTGGCATAAGCAAAGGTATCTGTTGAAAGAGAGGCAACAAAAGCTAGGAAACTGGAGCTCTGAGATAGGTTTTGAACCCATAAGAAAAAATGGGGCAGAGAGAAAACATGTCACACGTGCGCTATGTGAAAATAGAAGGAAAAGTTGACTCACTCAGAGGTGTCTGCCTGGGGGGGGGGTGCCTTCCAGGAGCCCAGTCAGCAGCACTGCCGGCTTCCAGCTACCAGAGCTGACCTGCACTCACCCAGGGGCTGAATGGTGAGCTCCAGGCTGCCGCTGCCGCTCAGTAAAACCTCAGCACATTCTGGTCCTTCAACTGCTGAACCGAAATATCGGCTTTCGTTTTGCACGATGAAGTGTCGCGCGTTCTGCCAATCAGATACTGAACATTTTGTTTCGTTGTCTTATTGTGTTCAGGAGGAAGCTGTTGGTGCGGTACTGTATGTTCTGTGCTGCCCTATGGAGCTGTACGTTGGGCAGTAACAGACTGACTCCTCCACGTTGCACGGAAGTACACTTAAGTAAAAGAAGTCATATAGAAAATAGTAACAGAGTAACACGAAACAAGAATCATAGCTGGAAAGAAAATAATTACCACTTTCATCAGTACTGATCCCGCTGCTGCATGCAAAGGTCAGGACTCGTTACTTACAGTTTATGTTATAAATATCAAATAAAAATAGACAATTTAATTAAGAAGGTTTATAATCAAATTAGAAAAGAGAATTCTGCTTCTAATATGATTAGAGTAGCATTCTGAAGCTAAACAGGCAAACGAAGAATGTGTTTTTGCCAATAGATGCTGCATACATTGGAAAGCAATACAACCACAGAAGATCCCAAGAGACGCCCAGACAGCAACAGGAGGGTACGTGTGTAGGTGTTCGTTCCCCAACCCGGGGGAGTGCTGACTTCAACAAAACAAAACAAATAGAAAAAAGCAACAGCTTTAGACTGATGCTGGCTCCAAGATTCCCCATTATGGCACTGCAGACGCTTACTGTACCAATACTGTCTTGTCGCTGTATTTTCTTTCACCCGTTCACATCCACATTTCCCGGTTTTATGTACCTATACACATATATACACTGAGTATTCCAAACCTGTCCTGTGTTCTTTTTCACACCTTAGAACACCTTTGCATTTGCCTTTATAATCTCTTTGCGTCTCTTTGTACTCTGAAGATTTCCTTTGAAATTTTGAAATTCTTTTTATTATTTATTAGCTTTAACTGAAGATTAACTTCTCCTACATGAAGTCTGTTTTGAAGAATCACCATCAAATGACTGCTGTCATTTTAAATACCAGTATGCAATTAAACATTTTTCATCAGAAACTTTCTATTAACCACGATTTAACTCCAAAATTCTGTTTAACCACTGAAATTACAGAATCATAGAACCCTTAGGGATGGAAAAGACCTCTAAGATCACCTAGTCCAGCAACCCACCTACCAGTAATACTGCCCCCATTACACGTCCCTCAGTGCCATATCCCTACATTTCCAGAACACCTCCATGGATGGTGACTCCACCACCTCCATGGGCAAAAATGCAGTCCTACATTTATGAATAGATTGCACTTTCCCTAATACTAAATGGTTTGTTATTTCTAAAACAAACTTTTACAACGCTCGCTTGTAGTTTAATCTATAACTTTATATTCGCTGTGTTAGGTATTACTCTGTAATAAAACAGCGTCATCTCTACAGTTCTTATTAAAAATGTCATAATGTTGCTGGTCCAAATCAAGCCAGTTTCTCTTAGATTCGAAGGGGACATAGTGACCATGTGTATATAACTCAAAGTCTTAAAGACTTTCCCAAAACCAACCCTGTATCACAAGCGACATTCCAGCTTATCCTGGCTGTTAGAAAACAGACCAGAGGACTGGTTGAAGTGCAGCCTGTTAAATGAATTACAGCCCTGTGCTTTACACCCATATAAAGACCATTCCTGCACTCAGTGCAACCCCTGCACTTTGTGCCTGCTTCTCCTGATGAGCTGTAGCCAGGAAAGGCATCTTCCTCCCAGCAGCCCAAGTGGCTGAGGAGCTGCTTGCCCATCTGGAAAGACACTCAGAGAAACACAGCCAGGAAGGAAAGCAGGGTAACGTGGCTTGCAGCAGCTCATGGAAATGCTGTGGGCTGCCTCTCTGACTGTTTACCTTCCTTTGGTCACGCTGTAAGCACAGGGTGGGGCTGGGTAGGCTTATCCCTACATCACACTCGCTGCCATCAACGTGTGGGACAGCTCCATGCTGCACTTCCCCAGCACTGAGCGGGGCACGGTGTAAGGGCAGGCTTTGTCCCCATGTGCCCAGAATATTTCATGTGTGGGGTGGGCATGGCTGTGCCAGGGGCTCCAGGCTGTACCTGGGCACCGAGGAGGTGATTTCCTAGGAAAAGCTTAGGTGGGGACAAGAGGGGCTCATCCCGTCTCCACGTCTGTTACTGCCTACCTTCTCCAAGAGCCAAGATAAGGGTTTAATTTTAACAGCCTATTTAATTATAACCTCACTTTGACTCTGCCAAATGTCAAGAGAAAAAAAAAAACAAACCCAACACACGTTTGCCTGTAAAAATCACATAAGTGATGATGCTGTGCTATAGATCTCTGACTGATGCTTTATGAAATTGTAACAAACATATTTTGCAGTTAATGTTTCATCTTGTACAGCTTTGCCAATAGAAAAACTAATGATCTTGGGAAGATAGTGATGTGTTGATACTGTAATTGCTCCCATCTGTAGCTTCGGTTAAAGTTATAAATAGATATGAATAAAAGGATGAAATGAATTACACATCTTTTCTTGGGCCTTACAGGGGAAGCATGTGTGGGAGAGGGGAAAAGAATCCTACCAACTTATAATTCCATTTGGTATTTTTATTTGAGATTGTATGAAGAAAAGAACTGTGCTTAAAGGTTTGCAGGATTCATTCTGTTCCCAGATTACAGCTTCCTAATTGCCCTTGTTGGTGATGCAGTCAGCTGACAAATTCATGGCCTACTGATGATGTCCAAGAATCCCTCTGAAGTCATACTGCTCTCTTAGATGCCTTTTGATAAATCCACAGATGCCTTCGTCCAGTTTTTACCCCTTAGCCAAAATGAGTGGATAGGGACTTTTATTCATGCATACAAACTTCCTGTTTTGCAGTCCACGAATAGGACGTACTGGGAGGGGAGGAAGAAGTTTTCCAGCTGAACTGGATTCCTGTCTGGAGCCAGCTGAAGCCAGTAGGCACAGCAAGCCTCAGGCTCTGGGGTGTGTGGGCTGGTACCTATTTTTCCTGTGCCAGGGGAAAGGGAATTAATGACACCACTTTGAACAGCTAATCTCTGCTTCCCACTTGCAAAGCTCTTTGCCCCCAGTGTTACAGAACAGCAAAGGCACAGCCGGGTGGATGGTGGCTTCCCCCCACATTCACAGAAAAACAAAGAGCAGCTCTTCCTTCTCACCCTGCCTTTTCCTTCTGCTACAGACACAGGCTCACCCTTTGGGCTCCCACCCCTGTGCTGGGGGTGTGGATGCAGCAGCGGCTGTTGGGCCCAGATAGGAGATTAGCTGAAGGCAGGGGTCCTCTACTGCAAGAGGGGAAGAGCTGATTCCAAAACAGCATTTTGTAATGTCAGAAAATACATTATTTAATGTCAGTGGCTTTTTTTGTTTTGTTTTGTTTTGCTCTGTGTTTAAGTTACTGCCTAGGAAGAGGAACACATTTGAAACAGCAGAGGTACTTTAAAAGTCTGTAAAACCTGTAGATGTAGTTAAAGGTAAGCCCACATATGCATGAGCACGCTGCCACTATTTATGCAACACTTTATGCAATACATACATAACTTTGACACCTACTTTTCAGTGTTACAGCACTCAGCCATTTTGTTTATGCTCAGGAAGCAAGCTAGTATTGTTCTTCTCGAGCCTCTTTCTGGCACTGTATCCTCACTGTGCTGTGCCTTGCTGCTCTGAAGGCATGTTTGACATAGAATATATTTTGCTTTCTTGCCAGTGGGTGTGTCTTCACAGCAAAACAGCAAGCCAGAAGGGTGGCCTTTACCAGCTCCGTGATAATGATATTCCCGTGCTGCATTTTGGTATTCAAATAATGTGTTCAGTCCTACAGACACATTGAGTTCCTTGTGGTCAGCCTTCTTTACACCGTAAGAACAAGAATATATAATCTAGTAATCACAACACAAGAGCAAAGATGAGTACAGAAGTCCCCAGATGTTACCTTAAGTAAGCTCCACTTAGTGCAGAGCTGCTTCTTTCGGTCCCTATCAGAAGAACCTGCTGCAGGTAGGAGGGTGGGTATTGCAGTCAGCAGTAGGTGCAGGGGGCATTGATGAACCTGAGAAGAGAGAAGTGATAGAAGCACAAAGTACTGCTGCAGATATTTGTTCTAGTTTCTGCTTGGTACTACAGCTCCTAATTTGTTAGGATGCAGATTCTAGATCATTTAAACTGGTGAAACTTTATGCAACCTCATCACAATTTCCAGATGTGCTCTGAGGATTCCTATAATGGTTTTGCTTAGGAGAAAGAAAAATATGTTCTTGCCCCCATCCTTTGTTTGGATATGGCTGAAAGAACTATCTTCTTCATCTACCTGCACAAAACAAATCGCTATTACTGCCTTCTTTTTCAAGAGCTCTTGTGATTACTTCATTGCTTGGGATAGTCCTTTGAACTTCTTTATCTTCTGTTAGAAATAAGAGTGCTTACTCATTACAGTGTAATGTATGAAATGAGTGAGAATCAATGTGATGCTCATCTCTGAGGTTTCATTCTTTGTACTTCTATACAATAGGCGATCCTCGGTTTTAAGAGCCACAATCTGCACTTAGCATGTGGAGTTTCTGGAACTCATTTCTCCAAAGGAAAGAAAAACATACTTCTGTTGAGACAAGAAAGCTTTTTTCTTAAGATGAGGGCCAATAGCCACTCTGCTGTGGATGAGATGAACGTGGAACTAAGAAACGGCTGTCATTATCTCTGACTTTGCCACTCCACAGCTATTCCTGTTTATGTACATGAAGTGATGTCATTAGTCACTCCTGTTACAATGGCTGTCTCTGGTTGTTGCAACTCTGAGGTATGTTTATGAGCCTTGTTTATACCCCAGCCGATTAGGAGGAGGTGAATGACTCAGGGACAAAAGCTGTCTTACTGGTGAAACGAGTGTTCAGCTGACTTCTGGGCAGTGTTAGCACAGACTTGGCAAAGCACTTCCACAAGATATACTTCTTTCTCGTAACAAGCTCAGGAAGACGTGCTGGAGGGTTCTACATTCAAATCACCAATACCTCCTTTCGTGCATTTCCTTGAAACCTCTGGAAGAAAAGCTTTTTGGAAGGCTGGAAATGTTTTCAGAAGCAATGGCCATAGAATCATAGAACCATAGAATCACTAAGGTTACAAAAGACCTCTAAGGTCATCCAGTCCAACTGTAGCTAACCATCCAACAGAACGGCAAGTCAGCCTCCCTGCATTTTGAAACAAGAGGATAGCAAGGAGAGAGTCCAAAAAATGGAATTAGTGGCAAAAATTGTCAAAATTCAGCTGAGCATTTCTGTTGGTTCTAACACGAAGCATTCTCATTTGTACTGGCCTGTTGTGCCATGCCAGTTGCTGGCCAGTCCAAAAAACAAACAAGTAACCAACCGAAGATGGTCTTCCTTGAATGAACTTACACTTGCACAGGCAAAGGAAACAAATGGAACCATTCTGAGCAGTATAGTAGAATGGGCTTTCAGAAAACTGATAGCATGGCTGCTGTCAAATGGTTCACAGGAATCACACTAAAGGAAAGTTTTTTTGTGCAAGTCTTCATGCTGTTAAATGGAAAATGTGAAGGATGCTGAAGTAACTCAGAAGAGTTTTTCCTGTTAAATTCATGGGAAAGAGCTCAAAGATGTGTGCATTTCAGCATCAAAATCAGACAGTTGCATACATTGAGTCAAATGTCTCTGTGTCAGGAGGCTTGGGGCAGGAGTTGCCTATGGAGCTTCAGGCAGAATTAGTGCAAGGAGATGCTGCAGCAGGAGCTGCAATAATGAACAGGCTGTGTAGGCCAAAGCAACTCTGAGTCAGTGCAGTGAATGGCCATGGAAAGTCTGTGTTTGTAAAGCAAAGGCGAGGAAAAAGGATGCGTGGGTGGGAAAGACCCTCTGTGCAAAACCTACAATGTGTAAGTACTGCGTGAGGCCCCAGGGAGAGGCTGGCCAAGGGGGATGCTGGGGCACTGGGCTACAGCTCTCATCTCAGTACACGCTCCGAAATATCACAGCCACTGCTGGCCTAAAACATGAAATACCAGCGGAGTCCCACAGCCATGCATTTAGCAATGAATCTTGTGAAGGTGGTATTTCAGTATTTTTAATTAATTAAGGGTATGTCTGTTGACAAAGTGGTATCCGGAACTGTGCTGCCAGACGTACCATGCAGCGTGTGGGATAATTAATAACTTCATCAAAACAGGAGCTGCTCCTGTGAACGCACAAAGCATTCATCTGAGTCAGCACTTCTCATGGAGATGTAGGTAACAAGGGATGTGCTCAGGGGATGTCCTGCCACTCCAGGGCCCTGCTCCGGAATGTGGACAGATAGCTGTAATCAGTTTGCATCTGCAGTGCTGTGCAGCCTGAAGGTGTTAGGTAGTGAACAGTGGCTCTTATTACAGAGGCTGAGCAAGGCTCACCCTTTTATGACTGCTCCTCACGGGCAGTAGGATGGTGATCAGACTGCAAGCTGGTCTGAGACAGAGGTTCCTGAGTTCTCCCCTGCAGCAGAGGACAGACAAAGCTGCCTGCTGATTTGCACGACTCTGTAAGGAAATCAGACCTGCAGGTCTCGAGTGAAGGAAGCAAATCTGGGTGCTCCCCAGTCCTCGAGATGTAGGGGGGTTCACATTGGTTTAAAAGAGCACAACTTTCTGTAGGGACCTGCATCTTTTCTAGAGATGCTTTGAGAAGGTCTACTGTATCAATTTGTTTAATTTCCATGGAGAAATGCCTCTGATTTAATTAAGTCAGGTTAATTATTTGCCACCATGCTGGGTCTAACAGCATGATATGTCGGAGACGCTGGAAAACGTGCACCTCCTGGTACACCAAGAGAAATCTTGTTCACATGGAGCGTTTTGGGTCCCGATGTTTGTGGTTTTGGAAAATGTAGGCACCATTAGGATTAAACACCAGCTGAGCCGGATAGTTAGGACTACAGCTCCTTGATTAGGTAACTTGCCCAAGGTTGCACAGGAAGACTCTGGAAGAAGGCAGCAGCATCCCGATTTTCCATATCCTTGGCTACTTTTCTAAACTGCAGGCCATATATTTGGATGGCACTGAGGATGCTCATTCACAGAAAAAAACAAAAACAAAAACAAAAAACCCACAACCAGACTATTGGTGGAGCTTATCAGAAACATCCAGAGTGTGAGCAGAGCCCAGTCAGCTGTCCATATCTCATTAACAAAAAAGAAATAGATAAGAAAAACGTAACGGAGCAATTAAGTTAAGGTATGTCAAGCATTAAGTAATTCTAAATTTTCCACTCAGAGGAAAGGTAAAAGAGAAAGGCTTTTCTTGCACTTTTTTTAACGTGAGCCAGAACGTCAGTGATATTGTTAAACTGCGACGTGTGCAGTTGTGGACTTTACTCTCTAGAAAAATAATTAAGAAAGTTTCAAAGCAATCATATTTCTCAGATCCAATCCTGAACCGTTTGCACTTAAACATTTTTCTGTTTCCTGATCAGTTTGGGTTTTCCAGTGCTGAGGAGCAGACTGATGCAGAAGTCCTTCAAGCTTATTGTATAAATGTCGAATTCCTCCTGAACACTGAATGCTTCATACACGCACTGATCAGAATTACCCAGGATAGTCCAGGCTTCTGGAAGGGTCTGAATTGGTATAATACAGACCAGCTGTTGCAGCTGCCTGGGAAAGCAAGAATATTAGCAGGGTTTCCTTCAGTCCCTGCTTGCAGCACAGGCTGTGACTCGGAGGCCAACTCAGAGGCCGAGTCGGAGGCCTTCTCTCCTCAAAGCAGAGGAAGTGGCTCTGCAGCCCTGCAGACAAAGGTGGCGGTGGGACAGGACGTGGGATCACAGGGATTAGCCAGGCGTCCAGCTGCTTAGTGTTAAGCTGAAGAAATCATTTTCATTTCTTAGGAAAACATTTATCAGGAAATGGGAAGTTATATGTCCTCAGCAGCAAGTTTTTCCTTCAGGATGCCTCTAAGGAGGCAGTTGGTGGCCAGACCTCTGCTCCCCAGCAGGCCACCACAAAGTCCATGCTCCCCACTGATGTGCTGCTGTCCTGTTGGGCACCACGCGAGCCCTGGGGCTGCGGGCAGGCCTGCTGCGTGCAGGAGGAGCTGGGGCAGCAGTGCCATGCTGCCTGCTGGGACCAATAACGGGGTCCCACCAGAAGGTGTGATCTAGGATGGCTTCCTGAGTGCCCTGCAGCCAGGCAGACTTAGTGGACCTGCTGAGGAGGCAGACACCATATTTCCTCGTGGAATCTGTGTTTTGAAGCAACACTGACAGGCTGGGCTCTGTTTCCAGGAGAGAAACTACTGCTGAGAAGAATTTGAGCTGGAATTCAGCGTGGCTGACAAACCTCACAGCGAGCTGCTTGCTGTAGGGAACCTGCAGTAGCAGGGGGTTGGAGTCCATGACCCCCAGAGGTCTCTTCCAACCCCTGCCACTCCATGGTTCTAGCACTGCTTACCAACACCCAGTGATGTATTTATCAACAGCTGTATCTGAGATCGTGCGTTTCACGCTCTCTGGGAAGGAAAGAACTAAATCCTTCCACAGCCATCATGTACAGTCACATCAGCCAATTACTAACTCCAGCCACGCGTTTACGGTTTATCGTATGAACGAGCCCTGCCCCGCTCCGCGTCCTTCCCTTTGGGAAGTCGATAAAGTTGAAAACATTCCGAGAGAAGCAACGGCTGCAGACCCCGCGTCCACAAGGAACGGCGGCGCGGGGCCCGGCGGCAGGGGCCGCTCCGAGGGGAGGAGGCGCGCCAACGGGCGGCGCATGCGCTGCGCGGCAGAAGGGGCCGGAGGCCGCCTCCCCGCCTCCTCCCGGCGCGGGGCGCGCATGCGCTGTGGCGGCGGCAGGGGCGAGCGGCGGCGGTGGCGGCGGGGGGAGCTTTGCCGCGCTCTCGCTCTCCCTCTCCCTCCGCGCGCGCCCTCCCGCCATGTTGTTGTGAGCCCCTCGCGGCCGAGGGGGGGGAGGGGAGGCCGGAAGGAGAGGAGCCGAGAGGAGCAAGCGGCGGGGGGCGGCGGGCGGGCGGCGGTGTCCCAGGGCCCGCTCCGGCTCCGTCGCGGCGAACGGCGCCGCCAGCCAGCCAGCCCGTGAGTAGCGGCGGGGCCGCGCGGGGTAGGCCTCGGGCGGGCGGAGCGGGCGGGCCGCCCCCCTTCTCCCTTCCTCCAGCCCCCTTTTGTCTGCGGCGAGGGAGGGGAGAGAGGGCGGGAGGGGGCCATGTTGTGGCGGGGCGGCGCGGCGCGGGGCCTGCGCGGCGGGCTCGCCGCCTTTGTGTGCTCGCGGCGCCGAGGTGGGAGCGGGCGGCGACGGCGGGAGGGGCGGCGGGGTGGGAGCGGGGCGGGGGCTTTGTTCGGGGCGAGGGAGCGCCGGGAGCTCGGGGCTTTGTGATGCGCGCGGGGAGAGCGGCTGTGCGGAGGGCGGGACGAGAGGGCTGTCGCTGCTTCCGCGCCGCGAGGGCTCGGGGTGTATTTGTGCTTCGAAGCCGGCAGCGGTAACAGAACTTGGGCCGGGCGGCCGTCGTCGCGCGGGGATGCGCGGCGTTGTGCTGCGCGCCCGGGGCGTTCTGCGCGCTACTGCGCTCCTGCCCGCCCCCCGCAGCGGCGGCGGCCGCCGTGCCCGCGTTCTCACGGACGGTGCCGTGCAGGGCTTTGTCCGCCGCGCCCGGGGCGCTGTGTGAGCCGTGTCGGTCAGTGCAGAATGAGTAAAACTTTTCCTGTCCGCCTTATCGTCGTTTACGTGTGGAGCGGAACAAAGCGCTTGAAGAGCTCTTTTAGTTTCTCTTTTCTTCTCTTTGTTGCCTCCCGGCTGAGGTGAGGCTCTGTGCTGCGGATGTGTGCGATACGGACGAGTTTCATGTATATTTACCGCCTCACGTCCCCTTTTTCAGATTAAATGTGCTGTTTCGGTACGTTCAGCCATCTCTGGGGCCGAAAGTGTTGCCAGTGTATGCGCCTGTGCTGAGAAGCAGAATTATTTTCTATCTCCCTGTGACCCACAGCTCAGTTCGTGCCCGTGTGAGCACAGATGTGTTCTGTTGGTGGGAGAAGGAGGCGTGGAGCAAAAGGGAGGTGGTAATTCGGCGGTGTACTTTGGGTTGTGTGTGTAGGAACGGCACTGAATCACCTGACAGCTCTCCCAAGTGTTCAGAGAGTTCAGAATCTGGAATTTGGCCCAGCAGAGTGGTTAGTAAGCTAATGCGTGTGAGAAACTGCTTGACAGTGCGCGTTCTGCAGTTAATATGTGGATGTTGCACCTAGGGAAATATATATAGGATTCGAATAGGGTTGTTGGTATTCTTCTGGCATTAGTTGGAAATAGGTTTTTTTAATTAACTTCTGTAGTATCATTTCACTACTTAATGTTTTTCTCCAACGTTTGGGGTGTTGACACAGAGCTGAGGTCACTGTAACCATATCTGATGGCGCGGTTGCTACCGCGCGAGGCTGTTGGCTGAAAAAGTTGGACTTGCCTATGTTGCAATGAGAAGTTATCTCTTACCGTGGCAGCGTGTATTAAACGTTATGTAGGATTGTGGTGCACTTGGAAAGCTGCACGTGTGTTTGCCTCGTAGTTTGCTCTTGGGGGTGTTTTTTTGGGCAGGTGTTTGGGGTGAGCGAAAGAGCAGGACATCCCCTTGTTGAGTACAGGGGGCTGGATGGGATTTGCGACAGCGTTTTGTAGTTTGCTTTTAGATACACTTTTTTTTTGCTCGATGAAACGATATATGACTGCACACGGAATCATCTGCAGTTTCGTAAAAGCTTTCTCCTTGATGATCTCCTTTCCTTTTCTTTGTACAGTGGTTTCTAAATCTCCAGCATGATCACAGCAAGTTGTTGTACACAGAGGCAGATAACCCAGGAGACGGTTTAAATTCCTGCCTGCGTGTCTTCACGTGAGCCTTCTTTGGTGGTGGAAGGACAAAACACTGCACTGCCCATTGCGGTGAAAACAACCCTAAATTCTCTTGTGTACTTTCTGGGTTGAGCCCTCCTGTGAAATGAGTGTTAATACTCTGGATTTTCTTCTTAAGGCTGCCGGGTAGTTGTGCTTTAGAAATACTTTTCGTTGCATGTATCATATGTATAGGTGTGTGAGAGCTTTGTTAAGCTGCTTCTTTATTTTCTCTTTGGTAAATGTAGTTGGAAACGCATACTTAGCATGCTGTGAATTTCCCTACCCATAACATAGCAGTTGTGATTACTGCACACAGTGCAGCCGTTGCAGCACTGTCTCACAGCCAGTGCCCAGGCTGTCGCCTTAAAGTGGCACAAGAAGTCTTTTTGTGTAAGGCTCCTTTTCTCCACCCGTAAGAACAAATACGGCTGTGCAGTCATTGTGGTGCTCTAACCGTGAAGTCAGAGGCGCTTCACCATCCTTAGGTAGGAAAGAGTTCTAAATGGCATCGGAAGATGAAAATGTATTCAATTCTACCATCTGCAGTGTAATCTCAAACAAGTTGTGTGCAGTTTCTTTTACAGTAATGGCTTGGATACCGAAGGCTGATAACCAGGTTTAGTTTAAATCCCACTCAGAATACATGCTGTGCCTTTCAGATTAACAGGCAAGTGCTTTCTCAGCTGCTTTGGGAAATGTTTGCCTTACAGATCAGGGCCAGGTGTTACCTCTGGATGTGTCTGTAAAGATTTCATTTCATTAGTGGCGATCAGATTCTTTTCCTAAAAGTGCCGGTTTAAGAGCAGTTGGAGGCTTAGAGGGGCAGTGTGTCTGAAGGTGTTACAGTGACGGTCTCCAAAATGAGAAAAAGTATCTCTGTAGTAACAAAAACTTCAGATTTCTGCATCTAGTTCTGCATTTCAGTCCCAAACTTTGGAGTGTTAATGCGTGGATCTGTCCTGTACAGGCTGTGCTGTTTTTCCAGTGCGTATTTGTGTAGTATTTGTGTACATTGATGCAAGTAATCCAGTTTTGCCGTTTTTCTTTGGTCTGAAGTTACCATACAGCTTTAAGGTAGGTTACCGCTTGCTTCATGTCACTGCCAAAGCTGTCAGTTACAGGTGATAGACCTCAGTTGTCTCTCTGCTGCAGAGCTCCCTGCATGCGAGTCCCGATGGAAGTGAAGGCAACGTCAGGCTGCCTTCTTGGACTTCCCTTTTAGTTTTCACCCACCCCTCTTAGTTTTCACCCACGTTATTTTGAGGAGTTTTTCAAGTATCTTGCTGTTCATGTTTTCTATGATATGCATTGCTTAAGCTAGTTCTGTGGATGCTGGACTGAGCTGGTCGTGTGGCGTAAAGAAGTTGCAGAAGTGATTTCAGGAACTCTGTTTTGTCAATAAAGCACACACGTACTGCAGCAGTGAAAGTAGTTGCTACGTTACAGAGACACTTTTATTCCAGTTTATTAACATGCATCCTCCTAGCACGTATCTGCACGTGCATACACACATGTATTCCCTTAATGGTTGGCCATACAGTAGTGGGAAAGGGTAGGTGTGGAGAGATTAGAGGGCTGTACTTCCTTTAGTCTGCATCTTCTCATCTAAGTGTCCTTGTTCTGATTCAGCAGCTTTCCACATAAGTCAGTTCTTATTGTTTGGACTCTTTTTAGCATAAAAAGTGAGATGTTTCTTGGCCTTGAAAATGGAGGTCATGCAGCTTGTTGCCACAGAAAGTACATAGAGATTTGGGGGTTTTACATTTGTAGTTACCTAGTTCCTCAAATCATACTAAAAGGTTGATAACACATTGGATTCGGTAGATATGTGTGGAGATCACCACGTATCCAGGGAGAAGTAGTTTTAGAAGAAGTTCTACCTGCAGAAGTTGTGAATATCACAGAGATTTTTCTGGTTGTCACCTGTAACTTGTTTGGAGCCAGGAGTTAAATGCTTCGAAAACGACTTGGCAAAGTTCGTTTTAATCTCAGCCTGAAATCTCTGTTTCATGAAAACCCCAAAATGCATCAGCACAGGCTGCAGAAGTTTTATGACCATTCCTTTGTTAGGATCTTACGTAGCATACCAAGTTTGTAAGAAGAACTGAAGCTGACATGCAAGAATGAGATGCATTTCAAGATAATGTGTTTTCTGTGCTGTTTCATTTCATAGTCTACAAACGTAGAGGATCAGAGGGTATGGCAGTGGCTTTACTTTATGGTTGTGCTGAGCAGCAGTGCAAAAAAAAAACCAGGGCCTGGTGCAGGTGGGAGCACTGCTGACACCATCCCCACCACTGCAGAGCCCAGTCCTGCCCACGTCCCCTCAGGGTCACACTGCAGGTGGATTTTGCTTCCACGGGCCCCACGGGAGACGGTGTTCTTGTAGATGATTGGGCAGTTGGCGTGTTTGTTTTTCATGGAAACACTAATGTTTGGTGTTGACTCCATAGCTTTAAGAAGGATACATGTGAGCGGAGCTACTTTTTCACAGCCTGCAGTAATCCAAAGTCAAAAAAAGTTCCTTTGCTTAAAGCAGTTAGAAATCAAACTGCGTGCAGTAACCTCGCTGTGCTCCATTCGGACCTTTAACATATGTAAGCATTTCATAGTTCTGTGAATGCCTGGTTTCCATCTGGAGTCTGTCGTACAGTTGGGTTTGAGTTTATGCAAAGCAATAGTTCTGCTTTCAGCAGGGATTCGCTTATTACCAGATCTATGAGGAATGCCATGGGTTTTGCACCCAGTTTTGCTTGTTATGCTTGCAGCTTAAAAAAAAAAAAAAAAAAAAAAAAGATTAAGGTAAAATAGAATAGAGATTTTGGTGTAAATCAGAACGTAGTCCTGTTGGAAACAGTGATCTGGGGGAGAAAATCCAGTTGTAAGCTTTTCTCTCCAAGAGTTCCATTGGTACAGCTTCCTTGTTTGTCTTGAATCTCAGCTGGGAATGGCTTTATTCCCTGTGGCTCTTGTGATGCTGCGGGGAGCTTGGGGGGTGTTGCAAGAACGTAGTAAATACAGGAGCAAGCATAAATAAATAAAACTGGCTCTTCTTAAATGCAGGGATATCTGCTGTCTGTTCGGTTGCTTTGTTTTTCCCTGTTTTTTGTTTGTTTTTTTTTTTTCTCACTCTTGATCTACTTTTGACTTCTCTGGTTTTACTATTCCAGTTTTTCCTTCCATTCTTGCCCACGTCCAGCTTTCTGCTGTATCGTATTCCATATTACATTAATACTGAAACTTGAGTGCGCTTCTGTAAATACAAAGTGCCGCAGTGTTCTGCTCATCCACTTGAACGTGCGGAAATGTTGCTGTGTTTTTCCTTTTTCTCTTGCCATCCCTTCCCTCACATACAGGCAACTGTGCAGGTTTTCACACTTCTCTCCACCACCTGCTTCCCATCCCCAGCGGGAGGCAGAGGTGCACTGTAAGCAGAGCCCTCGCTTAATTATTGCCTGGGTCCTTCAAAACATGGCTGCATTTCTTCAGCAGATAACGTCGTGAATGGAATGTGTGTTTTCTGGTAACTTGGGTAGGGAGTGCAGGAGAACTACTCTTAATCTTTTTGTAGTGTTTCGGCAGTGTTAGTTAGAAGTACTTGGATGAATGTGTTCTGTCACACTGTGATTTGTGCAGGTTGTGATAGGAGCTGAACCACTCACTGTTGTGCTCACTAAGTATTGCGTAGATGGCATCTCTATGCCTTTTTTTATGCATGTTGAGAGATGGCAAAGAATGTTAATAGAAATAATTACAGTAAATCATAGAATCACAGAATGGCTTGGGCTGGAAGGGACCTCAAGGATCATGAAACTCCAAACCCCCGCCACAGGCAGGGCCACCAACCTCCACATTTAACATCAGACCAGGCTTTCCAGGGCCCCATCCAGCCTGGCCTTGAACTTCTTCAGGGATGGGGCATCCACAGCCTCTGGGCAGCTGTTCCAGCACCTCACCACTCTCTTAGCAAAGAACAAAAAGATGAACAAAAGCTCTTTAAGAAGTAAAGATGAAGATGCTGAGATGTTGTTTAGAATGCGTAATCTTAAGCATATCTTACAACTGTGGGTTTGGTGTTATTTTTTAGCACGTGTAATGGAGTCACGTAATATTAGACTATCAAAATGACTTAAAAATGCATTTCAGATATAAGTAGGAAGAGTGAACCATTACTTTGAATTCCATTAGGAGCTGAATCTGTATAGAAAGTAAAATAAGAAGTGTAAGTTTGCAAATACAGCAGGGATTTTTCATGTAAAAATAGCTGAAGCCATCCTTGTTTCCAGCAAATGACAACTCCCTGCTTTTTGGGATTAGCTTGTGTGAAACCCTGCTGGTTTTGTGGCAAGAAACTGGCATAAGCCTGAGGACTTCAGGGGGAGGCTAAGGGAAATGCAGAGCGTGGAAGAGCCGTGTTTTCCCTTCTGTAGCAGAAGATAGGTGAGTTCTGCCTGATTGAGTGGTACATGGAAGTGAGTCTGTATGGTTGTGTGCAGTTTGTTTTTGAGAGGATTGTCAGCTTGCTTGCAATTACTGGTGGATTTTGAATAATCTTCCTATTAGTTGGTGGAAGTTGAGAAATCCTTTCTAAGCGAGTCAGAATAATAAGTTAATAAATATACTTGATTAGTTCCAAGGGAGTCATTCCTGGGAAGACTAGGGAAATGTTATTTGGGGCTCTTGAAAGCCATCTGAAATGTCTGCAGAAGAGCTGAGCATCTTGGTAAGCATAAGGCATAGCAACATTATATTTAATGTTTGCTTTTGTTGACGCTGAAGAATTTTTGTCAGAGTCCTTGGTAAGAGATAATGGAGAAGTGAGCCATCGATGGGTGTGTTAGAGGCTGCTCACAGCACAGGGAAGGATGGAGTGGGTCATGCAGGAGTTCCATGCCAGTACTGAGGCTTAATGAATGCTGATTTGGACTTCACACCAACTCACTCAGGCTTTTGACTTCTTTTTCTCTCCCTCAAGACCCCAAAAGCACTGCAGGCTGTTTGATTGCACTGCATCTGGGAAGACCACTAGCTGCTGTGGTATCATCCTTTCATTAACATCCCTGTGGGGCTGCAGATAGGCTATAGGTGAATTCACTATTAATTCACCTTGCTTCAGTGTGAAGGATTGCCTAGGGTACGTAGGTTTAGTGATCAGCAATTAGTAGTATTTGGATTTACAGTGGCAATGTGGGTTTTCCGAAGTGCAGGATATACTTTCTTGGATGTCAGAATACTTGCAAATGTTCTTGCCACATAAGTGAAGAGGAGCAGGGAGACACTGTCCATAATGTTTGTTCCGTCTTCTTCCTTGTCTGCCCTGTCTTGCCCGAGGAGGCTGTGGATGCCCCATTCCTGGAGGCATCCAGGGCCAGGCTGGATGTGGCTCTGGGCAGCCTGGTCTGGTGGCTGGTGACCCTGCCCATAGCAGGGGGGTTGAAACCAGATGAGCATTGTGGTCTTTTTCAACCCAGGCCATTCTGTGATTCTATGATTTACTACCAGTCCTCATAGCAAGGGTTTATAAACAGTTCCTAAACTTAGTTACGTTGAGTTAGGAATTTGAATATGAGGTTATATATCCATGCTCTGCCCCCAGTAAAGGGGAGAAAGAAGGTGGGAACTGATGGTGAGAACCCTGAAATCCTGCAGCTTGGTCTGCTGGAACCTCTTTGTCTCTGAGAAGTGCTGGGACTGTCACAGTCTTTTTGACACTTCTTGAGGAGAGTGATGCTATGCACAACAGAACATCAACTGTTTTCACCCCTTTATTTAGGCTTCAGATGCTGCAACTCCTTTCTGGTGCAATGTACGGACTTACAGAGCAGTTCTGTGAGTAGCTGCTGACACACAGTCCTTAGGGGAGAGGGATGCGGAGAGCCTAGAAGTTCACTGGGTTCAGGAGCATTTTAGCATTCATTTTAGCATTGGTGCGGTACAGAGGAGAAAATCTATAGATCAATTTGAACAAGTATTCAGTGTGACTTGCATGGGAATCTGTTTAGAATTCATGCAGCCACAAAATAAGTGCTTGGGTGTTATTAAATTAATAAAATGTGCAGATGTTTAGCATTGTTGCCTCTGGTATAAAACAGACAATTGCTAGCAAAAACTTTGCCTTGATTTTAAACAATAAGATTGTTTCTGTTGTTCAAATAAGATATGTTTGTGCAATGGAAATGGGGAAATAATTTTCCCATATGAGACTTTATGGTCATGTAGACATCCCTTGGAACAATGAACATCGTCTCATCGTTCCAGTTGGGAACAACATAATCTGTTTCCTGACCCTAGAGTGGGAGTCACGTTTCCTGAATCATTTGTTGGTCCGTTTATAGAATCCACTTAAAACCATCCCTAGAAATCTAAGTGATCTTGCAGACCGTATTTTTGCATTTCCTAACTTTGCGACTTTTATTTAAAAATAAAGTTTGAATGTTTCAATTTGTATCTATACTGTTTCAAAAGGCTTTCATGAACAGATACTGAAGAGTTTTTTGAGTGCTAAACAACTGGGCAGCACATCAATTCCGTCATGTTTGAAGCCCAGGCTGGGTGTTAGCTCACGGATGCCGCCTTCTCCCCATAAAGTGTACATCCATCTATGAAGCTGCTCTGGAGATCATTGATTTCTGTTTCTGCAGTTAACAGATTCTGTGATAACTTCATTACAAGTGCTGTCTCTCTGCATTTTTCAGTGTTTATATTCAGTAGATATATACTACGGTAACGTTTAGATCCACGTAATTAGAAGCCAAGTTAAATGAATGTCAAATGCATGTTTTAAGCAGCTGCTCACGTTTGCCAACTAGTAAAACTCTCCGAACCGCACTAATTACGGAGGGAAACGTTAGACTGAAGGCATTTTTCCCTTTGCTTAGCTGTGGTGAGGGTGTTTGATTGGAAAACATATACTCCTGTTAAAGTTTGTTTAATAAGTTACCTGCAGAACTTTTCATTGTGCTACTGCTGTGTAGTTTGCAGCAAATCTGAGGTTCTTGGGGGCGAGTTTTAAGGTGTTGATTTCTTGTGCACTGAAAAAAGGAAGAGAGACCGAATGTCCTGTCTCTTGCACTTGAGACCTCACCAGGTTTGCAGCTTGTGACTGTCACAGTTCGGGCAGCAGCCTTGAAACTTTCCCCATAGGAAAGAGGTAACTGTTGTTCCCATCTCTTTCATTGAAAATAATAATTTAAAAAAAAAAAAATAGCTTTATGGTTTTTATTTTATGACACAAAATTTAACAGAAAGGCATTCAGAACTCTTAGAAGAAAATGAGAGTCCTGAATTTTGCAGATATCCGACTTGTATTTTGAGCAGTTTTGAGTGTGTAGTCTGCGGAATAATTACCCTTACTATGAGGGCAGGGACCCAAGGAAGTGGCATAGAGCTGCATCAGGGGAGCCTCTGGTTGGATGTTAGGTAAAGGAGGGTGCTGGAAGGCTCCTCAGGGCAGAGCAGCAAGCCTTCAACAAGCGTTGGGGCAACGCGCTCAGAGACAGGGTTTGAATTTTGGGTGGTCCTATGTGGAGCCAGGAGTCGGGCTCGGTGATCACTGAGGGTCCTTTCCAATGCGGGGTATCTTGCCAATACCCTGTGACTGTAAAAGTCTATTGCTAGTTTCAGTAGGTGTGTTGTCCAAAGAGAACATCCTTAGAAAACAGCTGAAAAGATTGATAACAGCAATTTCTTTAACTGTGCATTTCTCTGCTGTAGACAGATAAAGTAGAAAACGAGCTCTTGCCTGTAGTGACTCTTAAAATGCGTTGGAACAAACATGGTTTTGTGTTCTCTGCCTAACCTTCTCTTCGTACTCTAGTGTGATTCAAGTCACCACCTAAGAAAGGGACCTGCCCAATTCTTCATCTCTAGCTTCAGCACCTTCCTGGAGAACATGTGGTGGTTCCACACCAATGGAACTCAATCACTCTGCTCTCTCAATCCTCCTCCCCAAATGAACAGGGGGAGGAAATGTGATGAGAAAAGGCTCATGGTTGGGATAAGGACTGTGAGATCACTCGCCTGCAGGAGCACACCACCCTGCACCCCCTTGCTGTGTGAACCCCATACAGAAGATTGGATTCCACTGGTGTTCACTTGATGGAGAAGTGACCAAGCTTTGTGTGGTTTGTTTTCTTTTCTTTTCCCCTTTGGGTACGTTGGTTATTATTCTTCAGTATTTTTCCTGTTCCTTATTCCCTTGTATCCGAGTTATTTTTGTTTTTCTGTTAGCTGTTTTAACACATCAGCAAAAGGATGTCTTGGTTGCAATGCAGAAGGCTAACTTATGGAAAGTTTTACTTTATTCTAGGTGTGTACATCTTATTTGCTTTATTTGCTCTGATTCGTTATTGACCTCATTATATAAACCTCATTATGTAGACCTCATTGCAGCCTTCCAGTACCTAAAGGGAGCCTACAAACAGGAGGGGAGCTGACTCTTTACAAGAGTAGATAATGGCAGAACAAGGGGACATGGTTTAAAGTTGAAGGAGGGAAGATTTGGGTTGGATGTCAGGGGGAGGTTCTTTACAGAGAGAGTGGTGTGGTGAGGTGCTGGAACAGCTGCCCAGAGAATCTGTGGATGCCCCGTCCCTGGGGGTGTTCAAGGCCAGGCTGGATGGGGCCTGGGCAGCCTGGCCTAGTATTAAATGTGGAGGCTGGTGGCCCTGCCTGTGACGGGGGGGTTGGAGCTTCGTGATCCTTGAGGTCCCTTCCAACCCGGGCCATTCTGTGATTCTTTGATTATCAACTGTTAACGCATTTAATAAAAGTTATTGTCTCTTTGTTAGAAGGAAGTAGTAACAATTAATGAAATATAACAGTACATTATGTAAATTGTCTCTAGTTCTTACATAGATGAATTTTCTGTCTAGTTTTCATTTTTCAGAATAGGAGAATTTTTAAGTTTTCTGTAGCGTATCATTCATTTTGTAATTTCTTTAAAATAGAAGATAACTACAAAATAATGAAGGCTGGTGTCCTAAACAGTGCCGCGATATAATAGCATCACACTTCCTGAGCTGCATAGTGTTAATTTTTGCTAACAGAGTTTTTTAATATGGAATTAAGTACTGATGGTTGGAAGCATCTCGTGAGTTCCCTGCAGCTGCTGCTGCATCACTTGCAGCACTTGGTGCTGTGTTACAGGAAGGTGATGCTACTTGTCCAGCTTACCAAGAAAAGTGCTGATATTTAAAATGCAAAAAAATGAACTGGTAACATGCACGTATTAAGCAATCAAGAGCAATTAAATAGTAAGCAGGGTTAGACAGAGCTGCAGTTCAAATTTTGTCATTTATTATATGTGCTTGCATACATTGGAATATATCGCTTCAAATGGAGCAAGCAGTAAATACATAGTTATAAATCATGGTTTCACTGCCGCATTATTAATTGGTTAGGCTGGTAGTTCTGCCTGTTTTTGACTGTAGGGATTAAAGTTGTGGGCTTTAGGACATCTGAAAGTAGTTTAGGAAAGCTTGTACCAGGCAGTTCTGCCACTCTCTGAGCAATACCTGTTGGATGGAAAGATGAGTACAAAGAGTCTGTGCGTGGAAGAGAGCAGTTTGTCAACGGCAGAAGAGTTGTGAGGAGTGAGTGCTATTTTGTGTATCCTGGAGCGTGTTTCACTTGGCAGCCAGGAAGAGAACCCAAGGTTTCAGAATGGTGCTGACCTCTGCAACCACCTGATGGGACTGACATGGGTGGGAAGGTGTTACATTTTCCTGTGCCTCTCTTGCTGAGAGGTGGTGTCCTGTTAGACTTGGTTTGTGCTCTCTGTTGGTAGAGGACAGGGAAACAGATCTGTGATTGCCAACTTTGGCAGTGCCTTTTGAGACTACGTCTGGCATAGTTATGTGGGGTGCTCTGAAAGTAATGCCTCCAGTGTGTTTCCATGAAAACAACAGTGGATACAAAGAGCACAGTAACATTATTTGATAGAGCAAATTCTCAGCTACAAAGCACTGTTTCTCAACACAGTCACCACCCTTAGCTGTACATTTTCACCAGCAGTGAACAAGAGCCTTGGAGGAATTCAGTGACACGCCTTTGTTTCAGTCCCCATTCTGTAAGACTGCCCCCCTGCTGCCATCTGTCACAGGGCAACAAGTGTAACGGGGTAGTGGTGGGAAGGTTCAGGCTCTGCTGCCGTACTGCCATCGTCTGCCTCTGATGTCATGGGCCCACATAATAAAACAGGAGGTGTTTCTTTTGGAGCAGGCCTTGAGCACATACATATATTTTTGTTTCCTGTTTGTAAGAGTCTAGGAAGTTCGTTTTCTAACATGCATGGTTCCAGATTATAGACACTCCTGTTGACTAGAAAGTCTACCAGGCGTGCGAATAACTTTGTATACACGTGTCATGTTATGGTCACCATAATCTTCTATGACTTGCCTTTAGCAGATCAGAAAGTTGAATATTCCTTCTTTACAGTACCACAGAATGGCTTGGTTTGGAAGGGACCTTTAAGATCACCCAGTTCCAAGCCCTCCTGTGGGCTTGTTGCCCCTCACCAGCTCAGGCTGCCTGGGGCCCTCCCAGCCTGGCCTTGAGCACCTCCAGGGGTGGGGCACCCACAGTTTCTCTGGGCAGCAGTGTCACCATCTCACCAACGTCTGAAAAAAAGATTCCTCTTAGTATTTCATCTCAATCTCTCTTCTTTTATGGATATTGCTCTTCGTCTTATCACTGTTGGACCATATAAAGAATTGCTCTCCCTCCTGTTGGTAAGCTTCCCTCAGGTAAAAGAAGGTCTCAGTGAGTCCCCAGAACCTTCTCCGAGCTGAACAAGCCCAACTCTCTCAACTTTTCATCGTAAGAGAGATGCTCCAGACCTGTGTTCGTCCTTGTGGCTCTCCTGGACCCACTCCAGCAGCTCTGCATCCTTACTGTACTGGGGGCCCCAGGCCTGGACACAGTACTCCTGATGGAGCTTCACAAAGGTGGAGCAGAGGGTCAGTGGGACAGTCCCGTCCCTCTTCCCACTGTTGGTGCAGCCCATGGTACTGTTGGCATTCCAGGATGCAGGCACACACTGTTGGCTTGCATCAAGAATTCAGTTGTCCAGAACAACGGGTCTCTGCAGGACTTCTCTCAGTGAGTTTTTCTCCCAGTCTGTACTCATACCTGGGATTGCTCCGATTCAAGTGCAGCACCTTGCACTTGGCCTTGTCAGACCTCATTATGTTCACATGGGCCTGCTTTTCAAGCCTGCCCAGGTCCCTCTGGATGGTATGTCGTCTTTCTGTTCTATCAGCTGCACCACTTGGTCCTCTTGGATCCTCAGTGAGCTTGCTGAGGGTGTCTTTGATCACATTGCCTGACTCACTGGTAAAGATGTTGAATAGCACCGGTCACTTTACTACATGAGACAAACATGAGACAAAAGTGCTGCTTTGAAGCCTTCTGCTTTTTTTCCCTCTGCTGCTCTCATCAGTTCTGAAACTTGCCCTCTGAGGAGCACTATGAGCCATTGGTGGCTGAGCTGGGCTGACAGCTCTGTTTTGGTAGAGCATCTGAGTGTGTTAAGAATTGTATAGTATGAAAGTAGATCTTAGATCTCAGAGCAATACTTCAGGTACCTGGAATAGATTAAATAATGAATTTGCCTTCAAAAATGTTTGTTTTTAAGGATGCTAATGCTAGTGCATTTTTAAGGATGAATTGGGGGGAAAAACAGTGTTCTTTTTAGATTTGAAAGATGCATCCAGCCAAAGGCTGCTTTAATCAGACAAACACCATGTGTTCTTAAAATGGTTTGTAATTAACCTATATGCAGTGTTCCCTTATTGACTGCATTAGTTGTGTATTCGGCTGCTGAAGAGCTTTTGTTATCTGGACACATGGGTGGCCGTTCTCTGAATAAGGAAGCTAGGAAATTTGGCAGAATATTCTGGATTAGAAAGCTATATACAGCTCTGAACTACGATATTTGATAATAAAGGCCGTTAGATTTGCACTTTAGGCTCACTGCATGCTTTTCCCTTATTCTTCGCTATAAATCTCTACTAGATTTGTCTGAAGTTGTAATTTCTAGTAAAATATTTTTCTTCATTAATTTCAAGCCTATTCACCCCTCTGAAGTGTTAAATGAGCTTTTTGTGTATGTAGTCAAGTGTCTGCCCAAGAAGGCTGGGCTGTGTTGAACCCAACTGGAGGGCTGTTTCAAAGTATAGCCGTTGCTGTGTTCTTAAACTAGTTTAATTTGCCAGTGATGTGAAGACTGCCGTAAGGATGTGCCATATGTGAACTGATAAAAGCTGCAGAAGAGCCACCACCTGTAGGAAGCTGCTGGAAAGGTGTTTTGCATTGAAGTTATTGAGCAGAACACAGAAAGAGGCTGAAGCATTTGCAGTGCAGCCAGCAGCTTCTGTTTTTTTTCAGTGCCAGTTTCTCAGTCAGTCAGCAGGTGTGTGTGCTGTGCCCATGGCCTGCTGTACCTTCAGCTGCAGAATGCGGCCCTCTCTTTGTTGTGGTGGTTTGGATGTTTGCTTGGGAAGGGACAGGTGATCTTTGCTTGCGTTAGCTTGAAAAACGTAGAGGTGCTTACTGGCAGTCCGGGCTGTTGGAGGTACCTCTCCCTGCATGGGGATTCAGGTGCTTGGATTCCTGAAAAGGCAATTGCTTTCAGCAGGAGCTCTCTTGACCTTTTTACCTGTAGCATCAGCTTGGCTTACTGCTTGAAGCTTGCGGCTTTCAGGACTGAGGGCTGTCTGGTGGGTGCAGTGTGAGGCAGTAGAGGAACAGTGCAGAAATGAGACACCTGCTCTGGGAGTCCTGATACAGAGTAAAGGAAAGCTTTTGCATAGATGTTTAAATGTAAAATATGTTGTACATTTTAGAGAGGGGGAGATAAAGGGAGTATTAAGTCTATATTAAAAAAAAACCAAAAACACTACTGTTTTTGGTCTCTGTCAGAACCTCATGCTTAATACTGTGATGAATAATGGACTAGCGTGTGCTGGTATGTTGTATCAAGTTTCTGTGGCAGAGGAAAAGGAGCTGTTGAAGAGTATCCCTGAACCCATTTCACAGTGTTGGCACGTAGCCTCATAACAGCAGCATGTGAGAGCTGGTATTCTTCCCAGTTCGTGTGTTTGTGCATTATCAGAAATATCACGGAATCATAGAATGGTTTGGGTTGGAAGGGACCTTTAAGATCGTGTAGTTCCAGCCCTCTGCTATAGGCAGGGACACCTCCCGCTAGACCAGATTGTCACAGCCCCGTCCAGCCTGGTCTTGAAAATGGAACCATAGTAGGAAGTGCTTATTTGCTTTCAGCTTCTGAAAACTGAGATTACATCTAGCAGCTGATTCCAAAAGCAGGTAGCTGGCAAATGGAGAGAGAGCCTTCAGAGTGATGGTGGGGGACAGGGCTGCCTGTGTCTGTGGAGCATCATGCTGGGTCACCGGCACCACAGGTGTTTGCTTCTGTTGTAGGGATCGGGGTAAGGCAGAGCGAAGCAGGGCTTCTGCAGCTATTGGTGCTGCCTGTATTTTCTTCAGGCTGTAAGCTCATATAACCTGTACTCATGATCCAGGAGAGTATTTTGTGGGCCGCTGTGTTTGATGGGAAATGAAAAGGAGACCCTTTTTGCTGCAGCTGTAGGACTATTATGTTTTTTGCTGCTGGTAGCAGTAGATAACACTAACTTCAATTTCATGCTTGTAAGAGAGGGGAGAGTGAGCAAAATGAAAGTTCAGCGTACTGAAATTTATTTATAGTGTCAGAAGAGTTCCAATTTCTTGCAGTTGCCTTAAAAGTTGGGAGGAGAAGAGTTAGCTGTGCTGTTTCCCTGCTTCACGGATTGCCTTTTTGTAGAGATTTGGAAGCGTGCGTGCGCATTTTGGGGCTTTGTTGCATGGTGGCAAAGTATTTGCTATTGGGGCCTGTAAAACAAAAAAGACAACTTGGACAAATCCCTGAAGTACCCCTGAATTGCAGTTGGAACTGAAGTACCTGATGTCGTTCTGGGGAGTTGGTCCTGGTAAGGTGCTCAGGTCTGTCAGCCATTGGTGCAGTAATTCTCCTTTCAGAAACTGGAATGCTCAAATTCAGAAGTACTTCAACACTTGAATTTCCAGTTTTTCTTTTTAAAATATTCTTCTGCAGGTAATTTTCCCTTGTGCTTGCACAAAAATTAGATCATCCCACTGAGCTAATGACGTAAGAGTGTGTTTCACATAGATTTCAACCCGATTTTTGATTCACGTGAAAAATGCGTTCATCTTTATTAAAGATGCACAACAATTAGATTGTGGTGCTTAAATGAATAAAATCAACCTTAACTGACTTCAGTAGCAGCATCTCTGAATAAAAGGTCACGAGGCTTATTTTTTGTCATAATTCTCTCATTGAAACTGTTTTGAATTGGCTTTGTACCCATCTTAATTATGCGTGCCATGGAAGAGGAGGGTGTTTTGTGCAGCAGCCCTCGCTTTTGTAACATAACTTTTGTATTGAAACAAATATTTCCCGGCAGAAGGTGAGAGAAATGGTGACATTGCAGTCGGTCTCTAAGTTGTGATAGCAGCCCATTACTGCCATGGGTAGCTTTTTTGACTTCTCCAGTGAGCTGTTCCTGGCTTGCTGCTGTGTGTACTCAGTTACGGTGTAAGCAATCGGTTGTCTCCTTTCTCAAGTTTACGTTCAGTTCTTGCATTTCACTTTGTTTGTATTTACTGACGATACAACATCGGTCATCGTTTCCATGGTGAGTGGCCTCTATCTGGATACACAAAGTTGATCATTTTTATTTTTTTTTCCATGGGATTTCTTGCACTTTACTGTATTAGAATGGTTCGTCAACTTGGTAATTAACATATGTGTCCATTCCCTAACTCAAGTTCAACCTAGATTCATTAGCACTTTTCTTTATGTGCTCAACCGTTAAAAATACGGAGTATTACAAACTTCTGGAAAATGTATTGGACTGCATAGCAGATCACTGTTTTGTTTTTCCTCCTACAGGTTCGATCTGTGGATGAGATGAATCATGAGTTTCAAGCTCTTGCCCTAGAATCTCGGGGAATGGGAGAGGTAATTATGGAGGACTGAACATCCCGTTGGAGTTGTGAAAGTTTTGATGCAGTTTCAGAGTTGTAAATGATACCAAGCTGGGTAAAGAGTTTCTTGTAAGAGCAAATTGATTTTTTCAGGCCACTGAGGATCTAAGTGGCATGTGAGAACACGGGATGCTCGGTCACTACGGTGTTACTACAGTCTTGTCAGATGAGTGATACTCTGAGGGGAAGCAACCATGTAATTTCTTCAAAATCTTGTGCAATTCTATGAAATGAAGCATGTTTTCATTGTCACTGTCTAAATGAGTGAAACAGCTGCCGCCCCTAACAAGCCAAGGATGCTAGGAGCTGCTGGGGATTTTGGCTCCAGAAAAGATATTGGCACAACTTAACAGAAATGTGGTAATTTATAGTGCCTTTATTGGTAATTACTCCTTAAAATAACGTTATAACCAGGAGTAGTAGGGCTGTTGCATAACTTATCTAAATGGGGAGGAGTTTTTTGATTCATTCCCATTGTCTGTACTTCTGAAGATCTGGACATCATGGACAATGACTTTGGGAACTGTCTTTGAAAGACCTGAACTGTTTTAAAAGTAATCAACATCTCTTAGGGTTACTTGCCTTGGCAGGATGTAATAATGGAATAAATTCACATTAAACAAAGGTTTCAAATAATGGTCCATTTGTTTTGCTGGATGTTAATAAAGCTTTTTGATAATGGAACCACTGACAATATTTCTTCTTAATTTTTAAAAGATAATTACACTACATGCTCGAGGGAAACTGTAACTTAATGACAAAAAACAAATGTCGTTTGGTTGCTCAACGCTTGTTGGCTGACAAGTTGCTATTCGTGTTTGATCTTTCTTACTTAAATGAAGCATTTAACGAATTCTGCAGAACTGTGAAGACTTTTATTTAAATAATTTTAGGGTTGTTTTGATGTCGTTGTTGTTTTTTTAAGAAAAAAGGAGTTCTGTTACGGTAATCTTATATCAGGAATGGGCACTGTATTGTGTCCCTGAAGTTATGAGCCTGTTACATCTTTCAGTAGCATCTTTCATGGAATCACAGAATGGCCCAGATTGGAAGAGACCCCAGGTATCATGAAGCTCCACCCCCCACCACAGGCAGGGCCACCAACCTCCACATTTAATACTAGGCCAGGCTGCCCAGGGCCCCATCCAACCTGGCCTTGAACACCTCCAGGGATGGATGGGGCATCCATAACCTCTCTGAGCAGCTGTTCCAGCACCTCACCACTCTCTGTAAAGAACTTCCCCCTCACATCCTTCAAGTACCTTGATTTCATGTGTGTTCAGATACCTGAGTTGACATTGTAATTTTTGTGTTACTTAGTGTTTCACCGCAGTGCTGTAGTGCATGAAACCTAACACAGACTGTTTCAACCTTCTTTCTGGATTTATTAGTAGCCTTCCAGAATACTAGAGAAAATACCCTCATGAATACCCGTGTAAACAGAATTGGTAGTTGTGCATTCTTAAGTACTTCCATCTGCCTACTTCAGAAGGTTTGAAGGGACCATTTTAAATGATGTGCTTCTAGCTATTGGGAAATAGTCTTCTTCCTCATTTTTTCTTCTCTGTTCATTTTTTTTTTTTTTTTTGAACTGAAATCCATTTCTTGTCCATGTAATTCTTTTACCCTTCTTGGTCTGTTTTTCTTTCCCTCACTGGGATTCAACATTTCTTGACATCAAGAGGCTGTTAGGTCTTACTTCTCGCATCATTGCTGAAGTGAAGACTGCACATGAATCCTGATGCAAGTATTTTGGGAAGGATACATACAGGAAGTCATTTTGTTAGTCTGTGTCTGAACCGAGCCTGCAGTGAGTCGGTAGCAGGTCTGGGACTGCAGAACATGAGCTTGATGTGTTCTTCCACAGAGTGATCCTTGATCTCTTTCCATCTTGTAATTCTCTGCTAATTTATTCTGTAAAGAAGCGAACCAGAGCTCTGTTAGCAGGAGATCTGTTGTTCTGCAGGCATCTTTCTGAAAAGATCCCCTACAGTTGTAGGTCTTAGATGGTTAAATGCAGATGCTGCTTCTGGCTCCAGCTTTCAACAACAATCACGACTGTCAAGGTCAGGGTGATATTCTGAAGGCATACTGACACGAGTCGCTATTTCTCTTTGGGTAATTCCAATTTCAGGGCTGGCATTCAGGGCTCCAGGACCCTTTGACCTCATACAGCCATATGTAAAAATAATTGTCAAACAGAATGTAAAATAATTTTATTTGGTGACATCTGTTCTTAGAGAAGTGGGGATCAGAGTTCAAAGAGGTTTTGTTTTAGGGATGATGTATCCATTTCTGGTTTCAAAACTTCATTTGGAGTGTTTGTGGTAAGCTACATAGTAATAACTTCTGATCTTGGGGGAAAAAAAGTTGTTAGGACCCAGTAATTGAGGCTGTGTAGTTACTCATTAGAGCTGGTTAAGAGTTACCTTTAACATAATTGGTTGTTATCTGTGCGTAGAAAGGAGCTTTGTTCAACCAGCTGAGACATAAAAGGGAGCAGGGCTGATAGTGAAGAACACACTCAAGCATACTGTTGGAAGAGCTTAGTGAGAAATACGGCCCTCTTATTTTGAATTAGAAATGGATGCATTTTGGGAAAGTTTCTTTTGATCTACAGGTTACTAGATTAAAGTATTGAGCACGAGGCATGTGGTCAGAGGGCGAGATGATTGCAGTTACTGTTGATTCTTATCTATTGGAGATGAACACAGTACTTTTTTTTTTTTTTTTTTTGAAAAACATATTTTTTGAGTTCTACAATGAGATAATTGGCAGCTGCTCCGGCTGCTTCTTTATATGGCAATCCAATAGCTAAAAAATCCCTTTGAATGGGCATGGAATGTCAACCCGTCAACACTCTCTTGAAAAAAATAAACAAAAAACTTTAAAATCCAGGTCACTCCTCCACAGGAAGGCACAGATTATAATCTTTAAGAATGTCAGTTTCTCTGGATAGTTGAGGGACTTCTTGGTTGAGTAGAATTTAATCAAAAATGACTCCATGAATCTGTTCAGCTTTAACTGTAGCCTCCTCAGGTGTAGGTGGTGCACTGTGTTTACTTGGAAGCTTTACTTTGTTAACCAGAAAACATAAGACAAGAGGAGGTTGGATGCATATGTTTGGGAGTTAAAAGTGTTCAGTTTAGAACAGAGAAAAACAGATACACGAAATACAACAGAAAAGGAATAACACAACCTTTTTCCAGTGGTCACTGTTGTGTCTTTTTATCAGTGGACAATTTCTTCCTGTGATAGAAACTCTAAAAATGAATTTTGAAATCAGAATTGCAGTGTGTTCTACTCAGATCTGCTTATTGCTTTCTATTGCTTCATCCGAACGATTTTCTGATAGTGCAATTAAACAAAAAAATACATATGTATAAAAAGCTCTGATCCAAGGTAAACATACTGGAAGCTACCTGCTAGTTTTATGGCATCTGAGGTATTTTTGTTCTGACCTTCACTTTTGTGTTTCTCATCTCTCTCACCTCAGCTGGGTGTACCTTTGAACTTCTGATGGGCTGTGTTTAATATAAAACGTGGTTCTCTTTCCCTATAAAAGGTTTCACAGATATCAGAAAATGCTTTTTGTCTACCTCTGTACTGCAAAGTGAAAAAGAAGTAGTACTGCAGAATTGGTACTACTCAGAGCTGAGAAACATTAATATCTGTAATATATCATCTTTTGCTCTTTGGTTGAACTGTAGGCTTAAGATTCCATGAATCTGTTTCTAAATCCTCTGATGGCAAACTTCATCCAGGTCTTAAATTTGTGGTGTACTCAATATTCTGATGCTCCCAAGGCATCTTTGTTTGACAGCTGCTGGTAGTTCTCCCAAATACTGGGAAAGAGAGCACCTGTGTCAGAGCGGGTCACTACTGCAGCGCTGCAAGCATAGAACTCTTCCATAGGTGGTTTTGTGGAGCATTGCCTGTTGATCTTCCTCTACCCACCAGTTCTTCAGCGTTACTGAATTCTTTATGTAAGGAACACAGGGATTTCAGTATCTGGTTTAGCTAATCGTTTTTTGGTGATCGTTCTTGTAAACATAGGAGGCATCAATCAGCAATCCTTACGTTGTTCAAGAGGAGCTTCCTTTGCTTCTGTTGGTTTTATTAATGTTTGTGGCCTGCTAATGGCACTCTTACCCTCTTTAAGCAGTTTTCACAAACTCTTTCAAAGCTAGATTAATAAAAATGTAAAAAAAAAAAAAAAAAGATATTTGAATGTTGTTAGTAGCTTCATCAGGGCTCTTATTAAGCAGCTGTGATGTTGAATGATTTTTATCTGTCAGTTAAGTAACAGGAGAGATTTTTGCTCGTGTGGTGCTTCTTTAATTTTGCACTGTCTTCTGGTCTTGAAGGCAGTACAAGAAATTATTCTGATTTGACCTGAAACTTTGCTTTGGAAATAGTAATGAATAGAATCATAGAGCTGTATTAAATGACTGGTACTTGAAACTTCAAATTGGATGGTCACCATGGTTTATAATCAGGAGATCCACGTGGTCTAAAGGAGCTGACTTGTCACAGTGCAGGTCAGTCGCTTGCTGAAATTTGGAACATAACTCCTTTGTTTCTGTTTCTCACAATGGTGCTGGTTAAAGGCCCAGCTTCTGAGCCAAAATGAGCAGGCAGTGCAAAGTTCAAAGCTTCTGAGAGGATTGTTTGTTCGGCTTTCTATCATAACTGTATTCTATATCTCTTCCTTGTAACTTCAGGATTCTCCTTGTTACAGTCATTTGAGCAAATTTTTAATGCATCATCAGCTTCTCTAACAACTCCAGGTGTTTTAATTATTCCCCGACTATGTGTGCTTCCTCATGGAAAGCTGACCTTGGTATCTGTAAAACAAATTGCCCAGCATCTTAATTGTATTGTTATTTTTTGCCTATTTGTAATCATATTGTTACAAAGATAATTTTCTCTTCTTACACAGCTTTTACCTGCCAAAAAGTTTTGGGAACCTGATGATTCAGCAAAAGATGGACAAAAAGGGATATTCCTTGGTGATGAGTGGAGAGAGACTGCATGGGGAACTCCTCGTAAGTGATGAATAGATATGTACTGAGAAATTGATGACTTGGTGCATGATATTTTAAAGCAAAGCAGAATACTGAATGTTAGATGTGTGGTGAATTTGGTTTTACTTTCATTTTAATTGTAGAAATGTATATAGCACTGGTGGTTGCATGCTGATAACACTTTTGGAAAGTGGGATTTTGAATTTATTTGTTTTTCAGTTTGTTTCATATCTCATCCGTAATGAAATGCAGAAATATTACAGGTTGTATCCATCATATTTTTGTTTGTTTCAACAGACCATTCTATGTCCCAGCCTATTATGGTACAGAGAAAGCCTGGACAGGGTTTTCATGGAAACAGTGAAGTAAATGCTGTATTGTCTCCACGATCAGAAAGTGGTGGCCTTGGAGTGAGCATGGTAGAATATGTGTTAAGTTCCTCTCCAGCTGATAAATTGGATTCCCGGTTTAGGAAAGGAGCTTTTGTAAGTAATACAGCATATTAAGCTTATATAGTCCCGTGCTGTAATCTTAGTGATTTACATGGCTATATTTTATATGTGATTTGTCCAGTTTTTTTTTTCCTCTTCTCTTTAGGAAATGTATAGTTGCTATCTGCCTGTCTTCCTCGGTTGGAGGGGGCTGAGGAGGTCAGAGGGAAGTAGTTTGGGAATGTTGACTAAATAGCTGCCTTAAAAACAGTACTTTCCTAACGCCTCTAGAGAGAGGAGGGAAAAGGTCACAAATAATTTAAAATGCGTATTGTACTTGTTTTTTTCCCTAGATTTTCCTATTCTGTGTTTCAGTAAGGGGGTTTTATGTACTGGATGTTTGGACTGTATAAACTAAAAGTGTTATTGCTTCAACGGCACCGCTATAGTTAAGGTTGAGTTAGCTCTTCCATTATAAATCCTGGCATTCCTTTTCACATATTGGCAGTTTTTAATTGCATGTGGTCAAAACTTGGTGACCAAGTTACCCGCCAGATGCAATTCTATTGAAAACAAACTGTTTGTATTGTTTACGTGCGCTGTAGTGTAGAATTAGGTCACCTTGTGGTGCTCCTATTGTGTTCTGTTCAATATTCAGAATCAAACAGATTCTTTTTCCTCAGGGCACTAGAGATGCTGAAACAGATGGACCTGAGAAAGGAGATCAGAAAGGCAAGGCTTCTCCATTTGAGGAGGACAAAAACAGAGATCTTAAACAAGGAGATGATGAGGATGTTACTAAAATAAATGGCAGAGGTTTGCCAAATGGAATGGATGCCGATTGCAAAGATTTTAAGTAAGCTTTTAACTGTTTCTCGAGAAGGCGAATATGTCTCTTAAGGCATTATTACAGTTCTGGTTTGTGTGTCAGCTTCAAACGTTATCCAGCTGCAGATTGATTCTTGCTGCCTCACATCCTTTCCCACTGTGCCACGTGTTTCTTAGGATGTCATTAGTGTGTGTGTCACTTCTCATGAGACAAATTCATTTTAATAAAGTATTTTTTCAAAGCAAACGACTACCTTCACAATGTGGTGAATTAAAGGGGGATGAAAGCTTTCACCCTTTTGATTACAAAGTCAGTCCTTTTCTCTCTCTGCTTCCTTTTGATCCTTTCTAACTTTTGCATCTGATTGTTGTAGGGAGATAGTCCTACAGAATTATAACATACCTTCTAGTTTTGCTGGTCAGTACCTCAGCCTAACACAATTATTTCTCCACAAAAACTTTTGTGGAAATTACATACTCGGATGAGGGTTCACACAGCTAAGTGCCATAATTCACTGCATGGAGTGGTGTTACCGTTTAATTCTTTTCCTAGGGAAAAAATGAAACAAACTCAAGGTTTTTGAATGATACATTCCTTTATGATAGCACAGCCAGCCTGCTTTTTTAATAATGCTAAAATGCATTTTAAATTGGATGTTTTTAATCTTTGTTTTTAGGTGACAAGTGCATCTATAACTGTCATAGAGAAGAATTAGCGGGATTAAAAAACTAGAGTGCTGCTCATAAATTCATATTAATGTGATGAATGTGACCTAATAGTCGTGCTTTCATTAGTTTATAATTAAGCAAGTATATTAAAATGCATGTTTGAATCCCATATTTAAGTATTTTCTACTCCTTAAAAATGTAATTACCTCAGACTAAGGAAGGATTCTTCAGGCCTATTTTTCAGGATGTGTTATTGAAAATAATATAATACCACACATATTAGAGAGCTCAAATTGCCTCCTTTCGGATGCATTCTGCAACATGTGAAATAAACGAAGTTACTTGCAATATTATAAGTAGCGAATGTAGAATAATTTTTTTTGGTCCTGCTTCTCCAGGATCTATTTCAGTTTTGAAATAATGGTTTGCAAATCATAGAATCATGAGTTCATAGAATGGCCTGGGTTGAAAAGGACCTCAAAGACCATCTAGTTTCAACCCCCCTGCTGTGGGCGGGGTCTCCAACCCCTAGATCATACTGCCCAGTACAGAAGTACCTTTTGCATTATTTAAAGTAGGAAATGATAAAAAACGAGAGCAAAGAAGCATCCAAAGCCAGAAAAACCTCTCAAAAAATAAGGCCATCTAATTGAAATGGCCCATATGAAGCAATGGTATAAAGCTCTCCAAACAGAGGTTTATAATTGAAGTATTGACACAACTTTAACTATAGCAACAGAACAGTACTGATATAAGGAGCATCCTTTACTAAGTAAACATAAGTAGTAAAACAAAACTTTGTCCTGTGCTCCTCCTTGTATTTTTATTGTACTTAGGACATTTTTTGAAACTAAAATATGTACTGAAATAACTGCTTCTTTTCCTTTTGTTCTTCGCTTTGTTGGTACTGTACGTCACTTGGGAAGAATGAGGAATGTTAAACAGCTTCAAACTTGGTTTTATTCATTGGGCAAAATGTAGTTGCAAGCTAGAATACATAGATGATACGCAGTACCTTACAGATAGATAATTGTCTTAGGTTGTTCCTTACATTCAAAGAAAGCTCAGTGTAACTGTGCTTTCACCTGAAGGATTTTGTCCTATGAAAAAGATCATAATATTGTTGACTGAACTTACTAAGTGATTTCTAGCTCTGAAGTCTGGAGAGTTGATACTGGCAAACAGATACATTTTAGCAGATTTCTTTGCCTTGATGAGTAAGAGGGGACAGCTTTTGGAGCCCTGAAGAGGAAGGAGAGCAGGTACTACAGAGGCTCTCTCTCTATCTTAGAATTAGTCTTCTGGCAATGTACTCTTGGAATAGATACAGGTTAATCCTGCAAGATTGATTTTTGTGGTTGTGAAACCCATCTTCACAAGTAAAGCGATCCTAACTGAAATGTGTGTTTTTCTTGAAAAACTATAAATGCATGTAATTATAGTTCTCTGCCAACACAACTAGTGCTGTTAAGGGATTACAAATTCCCTCACAGAATTCACTCCAGAAATTGATTTTCTGTCAGAAAGAAAATGCTAGTCTAAACAGTATGGCATGGCACAAAACATAGGATGCAAGTCCAAACTGAGGTAGAGTCATAGAATATCCTGAGCTGGAAGGGACCCACCAGGACCATCAAGTCCAACTCCTGTCTCGAACAGCACTACCCAAAAATCAGGCCTTGTGTCTGAGAGCATTATCCAGACCAAATGCAGGAGTGGGAATCTTTTCAGGGCGTCAATCAGTTGACATCTTATTTCAAGTGTTTGCATGCACTGAGAGATTCCCCTGTAGTCAGTGGAGATGTAGTCAGTACAGCCTGTAGAGATGTGAGAATGATGCAGCTTTTGCCCTAAATTCAATCCCTAGTGACTGGTCAGTTGCTGCTTGCTAAATTTCCATCCTCCTAATGGCGTTTTAAGATGTGTAAACTTATAGATGTGCAAGTGTAGCTGTCTAAATCTCAGTCACCACCAGCTCTTTACATATGGAAAGACAAACCTCAAGGTTTTGGCATGGTAAACAATTTCCAGGTGCAATCTCTGATGTACTGTCAGAAGAAATCAAACACTCCCATTTTACTCCATCGTAAAGATTTTCTTACAAACAACGGGCTGTGTTTAATTCTTAAGGAACTTAAGGTGGAACTGATGGGATTATGTGAGGAACACTTTTTTTCCATAATTGGTAATCGGTATAGTCTGTTAAATGATTTGTGTAGGGAAATTAAATGTTTTAGTCAGATGCTAAACGTGAGGGAGTTATGAGTCTGCTTTACGTAGAGATGAAAAATGCATTGTTTGCTTTTGAGATGTGAAAGATACTTGCTATATTCTGTGTGTCTTTTCCTGTTGAAGTTCTATTGTTGCTTTCTCTCCTTTGGCATGAGCTGTGTCCTTTTGTTTCTTTTTCTTATTATTTCCTCTTCAGTTGTTTTTTAGTATTTCTGTCCTTCCCAAAATGCAATAACAAGCCATCCCAAAAGTTACAGATTATTATAGTTTATTTCATTTCACCATAAGTAGCTTCGGTGATTAGTTTGTTGATTTTACAATGATTTTGGGAAGTTGTATATTCTAAAGTTTAAAAAAAATATGTACATGCTTTGAAATGAAATGTGTCCTTTATCTTGAACCGTCAGTGCATGCTGGTTAAAATCACTCGTACTCTCCTCTGTAACTTCTTTGCAACCTCTCTGAACTCAGAGATCCCTTTAAAATAGGAATGCTGTACTCTGTCAATGGATGGTGTTATTTAACACTGTAAGAGCCTGTCTTGAATTTCTTCTGAACAGTCGTACCCCTGGAAGTCGACAAGCCTCCCCAACAGAAGTAGCTGAACGCTTGGGTCCCAATCCCAGCACCACAGAAGGATTGGGTCCACTTCCCAATCCTACAGCCCACAAGCCCTTGGTAGAAGAATTTTCCAATCCAGAAAATCAGAATCTAGATGCCATGGAACAAGTTGGTCTTGATTCTCTGCAATTTGATTATCCTGGCAATCAGGTACAAATGGACTCTTCGGGAGCTACTGTAGGACTTTTTGACTACAATTCTCAGCAGCAGGTTAGTATTGGATTTCAGAATATGCCACATCGGTCCTTTAAGTGCTGTTCTCTTTGGTAGTCATTTAAGCATATGTATTTTGTTTTATTAAATATCCGTGACATAGTCGGAGGCAGATAAATGTACAATTAATCTGGGAAGAGTGCTGGCATGTAGTTTTCCAGTTAAGTAATTTCATAGGGTAGAAGCTTGGCTCAGAAATTCCTTTTGGTGAAGTAAATCCTAGTAAATTGTAGTCCTGACTCTTGAAAACTGAAATGCTGCTTTTTTTCTTTTTCTTTCTGTTTTGTCTTTCCAATAGCTTTTCCAGAGGACTAATGCTCTGACTGTGCAGCAGTTAACAGCAGCCCAGCAGCAGCAGTACGCCCTGGCTGCAGCTCAGCAGCCTCACATAGGTGAGCTTTGTGTGAAGTGCAGCAGGCGCTCATGGCAAACGGCTGTGTTGCTCTCCTGTACTGCTTTGTTTCACCTAATTTAAGTAGATTGTAATTGAAATAGATATCGATCAGTTGGCTCGTTTTGGTGGTTCCCCTGAAAATGGCTCAAAATGTCCAGCTTTTAGAAAACGCTGTTTCATGATTGGTTCTCCTTTGTGTAAGTTTTTATTCGCTTAGAACTGTTGCAAGCGAGGGCATAAAATTACTTTTGCTTATGTAGCATAATTAAGTTTTAATGGGATTAAATGTTAAAAAAAAAAAAAAAAAAGAGGGACAGAAAAAGCTTTTCTCCTGGAAGTAGTGGTAGAAACACTGAATTTAATTACTAAGAACTGCAAAAACTTGCACTTCTGTTGTGCTGTTTAATATTTCTGATACTCTGGTCAAAAAAAACCATTCTACAGTAGAATTTTGAAGTAAAACTTCTAGTTCAGGTTGATGAATTCTTTCTTGCTAATGGCATCAAAAAACTATTTTTGGAGTTACTCTGTAGCAAGAAGTTTGGCTGTCTTTTTAAAATAACTCAGTGAATGAACTAAGTGCATCAAGTTCTTGGTGAGGCCTGCTGGCAGCTCACCAGGAGGCTGTGTGTCAGTTACCACAGTATTGGTTTCACAGCCACTGTGACAAAGATGTGCTTTTGGGGAGAGAGAAGTTGGAGCGATTGGCACCTCCGTGGGAGTAATTCCTTACTTAAGGATGGGAGCGCATCCGAATGTGACACAGTGGTAGGACAGGTTTAAAAGCTTGTGCCCTTCCTGCTTCACCACAAGGTTGACGAGGTGTATGCATTTGTGTACTAGCTGTGAGGGGATAAAGGGTTCCCATGTGCAGAAGAGCAAAAAGGAAGGGAAGCTGCATGTCCGGAGCCAAGTCTTTGTTCTCCTGTGGTACGGTGATAAAGTTTCCCTCATTAGCTCATTCACCTAGATGTGATCAGGTCAGGCAGACCTAGACAGGGATTGGCAACCTGTAAATAGCAGCTTTTCAGCATTATCCAGCTAACTTAATGCGGTCTTGGAGGTGAACGTGTCAGCTGGAGACATTTGTGTGAGGCCACAAGTCCTGTCTCGTGCCTTACTTTCACTTCTAAACTGCAAAGAAGCTCCTTTGGATAAAAGTGCTGACTGAGCAGTCCTCTGATTCCTCTTCTTTGAAATGCAGCATCTTCTGGTACACATTTTAGCAGAAATTTAGCAGCAGGCTTCCTGTTCAGAAGGCTTGTGCGTTAAGGGTGTGTAGCTACAAATGAGATCAATTTCTTTGGAGTCTGTAGGTCAGCAGCACAAAGCTGTTAAGCTCTGGGTACAGCGAGAAAGGACTGACAAGAAACAAGCATTGATTTTTGTAATACTGTATCTGCTCTTAGAAAGTTCCAAACTATAAGCAGTACTGATTTTTATGGATATGCTTTGTGGTTTGATTGGTTTGAGTGTGATAATGCTTGCTGAGTCTGTTAGCTATAATTAAACTCTGTTTATTACTGTAGCAGGTGTATTCTCAGCAGGCTTGGCTCCAGCTGCTTTTGTGCCAAACCCATACATTATCAGTGCTGCTCCTCCAGGTACTGACCCTTACACTGCAGCTGGATTAGCTGCAGCAGCCACCCTAGCAGGTAACTGAACACTTTCTTGTGTTTATCTTAATAATTTCATTGAGTGAAATTGGGGGGGGGGTGGGGGGGTGGAAATAAATAAATAAATGAGATCCATCCTGTATATTCTTTGTAGATGTATTTCTAGGAGGGGGGGGACTTACAGAGAAATTGACGTTTACAGATTTGATGCTTTTCACTCTATGAAAGGAATTCAGTTCTTGTTAGATATGCATTGTGAACATTTATGTCCTCTGGACTTCTGCATGCAACGGTTAAGTTTCTCTGTTCTGAAAAAGCTTACTGTTAATAAGATTGTTCATGACATTAGTGGAGAGTTTTATTTTCAGAAGATGAGACAGCTGGTGTTTCCTTGCATGTTTTTACTTGGTACGTTAGCTTTCTAATTCCACATTTTCTCCTCCCCAGTGAGCATGAGAATAAAACGGGTCTCCAGTGTGCTAACAAGGCCCCAAACTACACATGAGTCCCGAGACCAGGAAAATCTCTTTTAAAGTTGATGCTGCTGAGAAACACAGCGGAGTGTGCAAGTCCTAGCTTGGTGCTCAGACCTGAGCCCAGCAGTTTAAAAAATACTATATCTCCAGTTAATGTTTTCACAGGGAAGGCAGTACAAAGAGTGTATTGTGCTTATTTTGATTGTGTGCAACACGACGATATAAAATTATCCTTCTGTGGCTTCTGCTTATCAGTAGGTTGAAAGGTAAGTACAGGATCAAGCACTCTGAAGATGTTATGTGTAGTTGGCAGGGAGGCAGAGGCAGTATGTGAGCAGGTCTTAGTAAGTTGCTGCTGGAAGATGAATTTGGCTCGTTCTGTGACGTCCTCCTTCCAACCATGGAAACTGATTTTGAGTGTGCTTTGATTAAGCTTTGATCACCGTATGTTTTTCATTTTATCACCCGAATCTCACAGGGTTATTTTTTCGTAAAGAAGGTATGGCTTTGTATGAATCCTTTAAATTAACCCGTATGTTAATGTACCGTTTTGACTAACATCTGAATTTTCAAATGCCAATTTCTGTTTTGACATTTAGAAGACGGATCAATGCTGCGAACAGTATAAACAATTATTTTAATTGGCTGCATTAGATGGAATAATCAAGTGTTCTGGTTTTAGGTCCTGCTGTGGTTCCACCTCAGTATTACGGTGTTCCATGGGGAGTGTATCCAGCCAATTTATTTCAGCAGCAAGCTGCAGCAGCAAATACCACAGCAAATCAACAAGCAGCCTCCCAGGCACAACAGGGGCAGCAGCCGGTACGTTCTTCGTGTAGAGGAGACATGCCTTTATAGCCTTGCTTGCAGCATTTTCAGTCTGCAAAGATCAGATTCTAGAAGGCGTTACTTAAATGTTGTTCTGCTGTATCAATATTAATATATCACTAATTAACTTAGTGCTTCATTCCTTAGAATTTCTCAATTTCCTTATGTTGCTGATTATTGCAGTCCTTTTTGCTGCATTGTTATGATTTTACCTGTCTGGGTAATTCTGTGTGTGCAGTTGCTCACATTTTAAGACAAGTTTTAAAACTAATGTAGGAAACTGACATGGTTGCACTTGTACTCATGGTACAAGAGATGGAGTGGTTATTTTTGTTACAGCATCACTACGCCATGGTATTTTTGCCCTGGTAATCGTGACTAAGCAGTTGCTACAAGAATTTATTGCAATTTTCTTTAAATGAGTTTGAAATATTATATACTGTTATTCTAGGTGCAGTTTTGAAGCCTTTGTGAGGCAGTTGTAGAGACAAGCGGTGTTTCTCCCCACAAATGAAAACCCAGGATATACTATGATGTTATGCTTGATAGTAATAATGTTTATATTCAAGCATAATAATTCAAGCATCTAGCGATGAAGTTAACTTCAGTACTGGTATTAGGAATTTGATATCTAAGTGACTTTGAGTTACCACTGTTATGCTATCCAGGTGGAGCTTCTTTCTGCTGATCATGGTTATGGTTTAATGTGTATCATCTCTCTGGTGGTCTTATGCCTTCTCTGTAAAATTAATATCCACTGGGAATAAATTGCACATAACGTACTGTGTGGGATATATTCTAAATAGTTTTCTCTTATTTTGGACCTAGAAAAGGCTGTTTGAGCCAAGAGGAGCAAAGTAGTTGCAAGAACTTAGATTGCTTCTCAGTTTGACTGGTTATCAGTAGTGTAAACAAATAATAAATTATTTGTAAGGGCTGGACAAGTGTTCAGTTACTAGATAATCTGAATCATAAATGTTATCAGCCTTCCAGATTTTCTTCCTTCCTTTATCCATTGATACCACTGACAGGACATAAGTGAGATCAGAGCAGGGCATGTACATTGTCATGACTATCAGCAGATTGGTTTATGCTTTTTATTCTCTGTATTTAAATATTCTTGAAACTAATAAGGTGTGGTATTCAAATAGGAAATTCAGAGCCAAATATCATCAGGTATGCAAGGAAACCATTCTAGGCCTTTTGCAGCATATAGCAGACTTGCTTTCTCATCTCTGAAGTAAAGGATATCACGCTGGTCTTTTTCAGGTTCTGCGTGCTGGAGCAACTCAGCGCCCGCTTACTCCCAGTCAGGGGCAGCAAGGGCAGCAGGCAGAGTCACTTGCAGCAGCTGCAGCAGCAAATCCAGCTTTGGCTTTTGGTCAGGGTCTTGCTACAGGCATGCCAGGTATGTGTGTTTATCAGTGAGTTGAGAGAATACCTGAAAGTTAAAATACTGGTGATGTTAGATACCAGATTGACTATCAAAATCCTGCCATGTTTTTGGTAAGCTGCTTAGAATTGAGTTTTATGTGGTTATGCGTTGTTTATGTATTCTCACAGGTTCTTCAGACACCAAGGAATTCCTCTCACGTTTTCTTTGCTCATAAATGTATGCATGAGGGGTATCACAGGTAGTTTACAGGATAATTTCACATATAATGATTCGACTGCTCACTGTGTTAAAAGGTCACGAATTGTCTAAATAGTCTGATGCACCATGAAGTAATAATTGGTCTTTCTGAAGTGTTTTTTTTTAACCTATGAATGTGATAACATTTAAAGTCTAAAAATCAGAATTCAAAATCAGGAAATTTAGGAGGAAATTATTGGTTAATTATCTCTGAAGATCATAATGTGCTTAAAGTGGAATAACTCCAAAGCTGGGAGGCTCTGATTCTTTTTCAGTGGGCATGGCTTCTGACATCAGGGTAGTATTACGTGTCTCAGTACCACATCATAGATGTGTGAAGTTGAAGTTCATCGTTTTAAATGCTGGGTACTGTTACCTGAGCAAAAATAATTTGGCTCTTCTTGAATACCAAAATTAAGATTATACATAGTTAAATCAGGTGAAGTTGATGGTAGCTGCGAATGCATTTGACTTGTACAGGTTCTGTTCCTTGGTAGCATCTCTGCACCTCACCAAAGCACCAGGGAAGACCTGCAAACAGTGCAGCTTACCAGAGATGCTGTAGGTATCTTTGCAAAAGCCTCAGAGGCTGAACTGTGCAGTTTTCGTGTGTGTATTTTGCCGTTTGTTTGTTTGTTTATTTATAGCTGTTTAGTAGTTCTTACTTTGCACGTGAAGCTTTGAGGATTGCGGAGTGGCTTGTGCAATTCCATTTCAAATTCTTCAGTCCTTCTACAACACATTACTCATTGCAAGGAATTCTTAAAAACTGGACAGTTGTCATGAAATGAATACACAAGGCAAAGCCAGAGGGTACACCAAATTTCATCGTATGATTAGTACCCATTTGTCTCTACAAATAAAAATGGGGGAGGGTTGCACTGAGCTTAGGCATCCAGGTTTGGGAATCTCCCTGGGACCTCAGCTGTATAAGGAGCTGTTGTGCTCTGTGAGGGTGTAGGTCAGGCATTTGCTGTACAGAGGTTGCAGTTCACCCTAAAATAGATGCCTAGCAGCTGGCCAGGTGAATCACTCTGAAGGCATTATTGCCTGAATAGGCTAGGCCATGTGTAACTTCAGTTATATTGTGTCCACACAGCTGTAGCTGTTGACATGGATGGATGCAGCACGCAGGTGAATATTAAGTTGTCTGAACTGTGTGCATAGAACGTTGAAACCATCCGTTTCTGTTTATTGGCATTGTGTGTTCTATTACCCAGAATTTGAAGTGTGCCATTGCAGCGGGTTGTACTTTCTTGTACCTCCAGGTAGTATTAAATAGAAATCGAATTTAATTGTGGCAGATACACAGAGAGCTAAGAGGTTGGCAAAAATGATAAAGGTTATAGCATATCTAAATGGTTTACTGATAGGAAAATAGGTTCTGGATTTGATTTGTGGGAGGAAGTGCAGAGAGAAATCTCTGTCGGGACAGCATAGAGGTTATAGCAGTACAGTTTTTGGTGAGCTTGGGAGAGTGAAGTGAAGGCTGCAAGATTTGAGGGGAAGAAAGAAGACAAAGAGCTGAACGGATTTTCAAATCTGCGTGCAGAGGAGAACAGCTGGATGTTGGGGACATTCAGAAGGAAGAAGCTGTAAATTCTCTACACAGAGAGAAAAGACTCAACTGTGACTTGCAAGTTATGATCCAGAGTAGGGAGAGAAGTATCAGGATGGCAGTGTTAAAAGGGACAGATAATTGAGTTGGCAATAGGAAGTGTCGTATCTGTTAACTTGAGTAGAGAGAAGTGACAAAACTTTGACATGTGTTTGGCTTAAACCTGAGTCATCGGTGAGGGAAGCTGCATAGAGGGGAGGGGGTAGGAGCTTTCCAGTGGCAGACACTGAAGGGATTACTGGGTAGATAGGAGCTACACAGAATTGGTTGCAAGAGCCGAGAGAACAGATTTCCTCTTGTTCTCTCATTCTTTAAAAGCATTTAAAGTTTGTGTGAAAAGAATGCAGGAAGTTTTTGAAGTGTGATTTTGGAGACTTTTGGAAGTCATTTCAGTAAAACAGAATGCCGGTAAACCGGTTTGTTTTAGTATTCCCCACTGATCTTGACACAGTAAATGTAGATAGAGCAGTTGAGTTCTGAGATAAAAGATGTGAGGAGATGATTTGGCAGAGAGGTAATACAAAATGAAACATGAGGAGAAAGGGAATTAGGGGGGACAAGACCTAGCAAATCACCATTGTGCATGCGATAAGCAAGAAAGCTGGGAAATAGTGTCTGTATCAGTGCTTGCTTACCTGTTTGGAGTAGGGTGCAGAGTTTGTGAAATACTCTGTGATGAGGGAGAGGAAAGCATAAGTCTAAAATTCTCTTACGAGAGCTCTTCTGTTCTTTGGTTTAACTGAGATTACATCTCTGAAGTCATATTTGTGATGAGAAAGTGCATGATTTTATAGCCTATTTTTGAGGTTCCAGATGCACTTAGCAAAGTCTCCTCTATTTAACCAACAGTGTCTGCGTTTGTTCTAGCAGCTTGAGCATGACAAGTCTGCTATTCTGTGCTGGGCTGTATTCACTTCAGAGATGAGGAGTAGGGGAGCACCCATCAGTTCTCATCCGTAGCTTGGGTCTTCTGTAGTGGACTGTCTAGATACTGGTGACCTGGTGTATTGATTTTAAATGTTTATGGCTGGTATAAGATAAAGGCAAGCAAGTGTCAAGCATTTTGTATTGCAAAGAGCAAGCGTAAGTTGCTTTTGTTATTTAATTCAGCAGTCATCCTAGGCAATTACTTCAGAAAAACTAAAACTAATATATTAAATTGTGTTAGTGTCAATCCCAGTAAACCTAATTACTGTAATGCAGTGTAAATTTTCTGAATGATTTTTTTTTTCCTTCCTCCCACCTCAAGCATTTCACATGGGCTTGTTTACATTATCTGAGCCTGAAGTCGTATAAAATGCTGTGTGTTAGTTTTAGGGGAGCAGAAGGGTGTAAGTACATGCTCAGTCCTTTTTTATATAGCTACAGCATTATCTGTGGGTTTGAATACGTGGAGAGGGTAGGTGGGCTGAGCAAATCCTGGTAAGTGTTATCTAATTCTTAGTTCTGAAAACATGATTGTCTGTGATACAGTGATAACCAATAGCAGGACCAACGTCATACAAATTGAACGTGCTATGAGTAAAAGTATAAAACAGGGTAGGTAATTAAATATATCATGGCATACTTTAGTAATATGTGGTATTTTTCCTGATATCACATGGTCTTCCAACACTCTCTTTTGAGTTCTCTGCTGATCTATACTAAGCCAGGTATCTGTCAGTCTCATTTTTTCCCTAACTTGGGAAATTGGTAGCCTCAGTGGTGAACACAGTAGGGCTGCCCAACTCAGTTTTCTAGGCAAAAGCAGTCAGTGGCACCTATAGTTAAGGTTACCTAACCCATAAAATGACCTGCTTTGGTCATTTTTAACTAGCTGAACTTCTGGACTTATTGTGCAGAAAGACTGTTTTCCTGTGTTGCTGGTGAGGAAAGAGATTGCAGATGCACCTGAAATTCAAAGTAGGTGGTGAGCAGTGGGGAACAGATGTGCTCAGAATGCTAGTAATGACAACTTTTCCTAACCAGTACTGTGCATTCATCTCGAGCGTAAGATCAAACCTGAAGTTCTGGGTTTTCATTGCTCCTCTCCTCTTTGGTTAATACCTGTGATTCCTTTGTGTCTTCAGATTTAAAGATTCTGTTTCCTGAACAGCCACTGTGCTGTTGGCAGCTGTTGTTTTGAGCTCTTTTTGAAGCAGGCCATCTGATCAGCAGAGATTTTACATCTTGTTTTACAGAGCAGAACAGAATATGACTTAGGAGCCCGGTGATTAAGGTGCTCACATGGAATTACAGGTCTTCGTGTTGAGAGAGAACTTATTTCAGTCAGAATGTGAGGAAAGATGCCCGCTGTTAAACGTAGTTCTGAACATGCATGCTGATTTCAACCAGTGTGCAAAATCTTGGCTTTTTTTTCATTTTTTTGTATCTTTTCCTGCATTCATGTCATGTATACTATTCTTATGTTGCTTCTGTTCTTCCGTTTTCAAATCTTCCTTTTTCTCTACCAGTTCCAACTCAACTGAGTGGAATTCTATTTGGATTACAGTCTGTGTTCTGCTACAGTGACCTAGACTAGATCATTTTGGTTCTGTGCAGAAGTATTCCTGCACATGGAACGCACCTTTACTAATGTGTTTGTGTAGATAAACTTCTAAATGGGGACAGGTAATGTAAGGAATGGCCAAATTTGCATTTAGTTCAGCACTTCAGCTGTACAGATTTCAACACCTTTTCAGGAATGCAATAGTAGAATATTTGAAATTGCTTGAAGAAGCTCATTCAGTAGTGCTCTGATCATGACAAGTTGCAGTGCTTCTGTACCTTTTCAATGGTAGTATTTGGAAACAACTCATTAACCATGAAGATAAACATTCGACTGGAAATTGCTAAATCTAGTGACTGTTCTAATTTTTTTTTTAAATGATACTGAATGTTCCTAAGATTTTATAAGATTTTTGTCACTCTTTTCCAATGTTAATTGCTTTTGTGCTTTTGATGTTTGATTGATTATGAGAGACTATGGCAAAAATGCTGTTTTCCCCCTTACAGTTTGTTGCCAAGATATTTCAATGAGAGAAGAAATGTTGACTATTCAAGACTGTGCCTGCTGGTAATTCTTGTATTCTGCATTGTGTAGGCTATCAAGTACTAGCTCCCACTGCCTATTATGATCAGACTGGTGCCTTAGTAGTAGGCCCTGGAGCAAGAACTGGCCTTGGAGCACCAGTCAGATTGGTGGCCTCAACTCCTGTTATAATCAGTTCTGCAGCAGCACAAGCAGGTAAGTATTTTGATCTTCCATGGAGATTTCTTCCTTGTTAGTATGGAACCTTAGCAGCAGTGTTAGTTGACTAGTATTTCATATTGTTGATGTGGTTCATGCACACACTGTGAGGATTTCCAGTTGTGAAGGATATACCACATGCTGTTTCTTATTGTCACGTCTGCTGTTTTATCATTTTCTCCTTTCCTCTCCCCATGCATACAACATGCACTTCTCATCACTCCTCAGAATGGTGTCCTCTAGGAAGCATCATTTCATTGCTTCGGCCTGGCAGAAGATGAAATACTCTGGGGTCTTGCTATGCTTTTCTTGTGAAAGTTGCTGGTTTTCTGTTTTGTTTTGTTTTTTAATGAGAAGTATGGCAAGGAAAAATGTACAGAATGGATAAGCAGAAGAGGAGCATTAGGTACATGGAAAGTCTCTACCTTTTCTTTTTATTAGGGGCAGAGCCTGGCCTCGCTTTATTAAGCAACTGTATTTATTGTATTTATTAAATTAAAATCCAAATTATTAACACAAGATGAATTAAATTATTTAGAAGATTCGATTTTAAGTTGATCTATAAGCTTCTTGCTCTGACGTTAGTTGTCTCTGAATGTTAGCTGTAACTCTGCTACTGTGAATTTGAATATCAAAGTGCAGTTCAGTAAACAGTAACGTTTATAGGTTTACAGTGAAAATTCCCTCCATTACATTACCTATCCTGCTGCCTTGATTAGCTTCTGGCATATGCTGTCTTATTTTCCTGTTTCTTTGGGTAATTAAGACTGTATGATATCATAGATCTTCTTTTTTAATGTGTGAATTTCTGTTTGTTTAAGAGGGATTCTTAAAAATAAGATTTAGACCTGAATAGTCCATTTGCAGTCAGAAATGTTTGAGAGAGTAATTATGATTGAAAACGTGTGTTTTACAGCTGCAGCTGCTTCAGCTGGAGGAACAGCAAACAATCTCACGGGAGCCACGAACGGTCTATTTCGGCCACTTGGTGCCCAGCCACAACAACAGCAACAGCAAACAAATAGTAGCCTACAATCCAATTCATTTTATGGCAGTAACTCTTTGACCAATAACTCCCCAAACAGTTCCCTTTTTTCACATGGTCCTGGCCAACCAGGAAGTACATCTCTTGGCTTTGGAAGTAGCAGCTCCTTAGGAGCAGCTATCGGCTCTGCACTTGGTGGATTTGGCTCATCAGGTAGGTTGGTAATATAGTGAGGAAATTGTGAGACTTGTGTGTTAAGGGAAAAAAAAATGTATTTGTATCCAGATACATGATATACGTGTACGTTTCCAAAAACAATGTTGAAAAAAGGGTATGGACTCTTAAAGCAAATTTTAGGGGAAGAAAAAGGGGCTTAAATTCACTATACAAGAATAATTTTTGAAAAATAACTTTTAGTTGTAGATATCTCTAAACCAATTTTTCCTACCGAGCGTTGAGCTTTGCCCCGGAACTTTGTTCATCCAGTAGGGTTATTTTTGTTCTTTATTTGCAAACAAAGCCTTCATTTTGCGTTTAAAGTAACAACTGATTACTTTTTAAGAATTGCATTCATTTGTTATACTTCTCATGTTAGGAAAATTTCCTTTAGATTTATTTAATAAACTGCTTGTGATATTCTAAATTTGGGGTAGTATTGTAGTGCTTCTAGGTTTAGGCTGTGATCATGGAGAGCCTTGATATCTAGGAGCAGTCCTTGTTAACTGCAGTAATTAAACCTTAGATACATTTAAGCAGAGTTTGGAGCCCTACATTGTTGCAGCATATCCCCCTCAATATTATCGACCCGTTTGTGGTATCGAAAGAAAGAATTTTCAAAAGTCATCATTTTGTGTGCTCTATGGCAGCAATTTATTCTCACAGCTTTTAAATATGCAAGGTGGGTTTTCCTATATTTAAGAGTCAGTGTTAGTGAGAGGAATGAGGTAATCTTTTCTAAACATTTCCTTTGGCTATTCGTGTTACGTTCTGAGTTGCAGAACTGAATTGCTTACTGCTGTGATTGAGATCAAGTGAACCCTACTTTTAATCCTGCATATCTTGCAGATGGGTGGAAGTTGGGAGGAAAAAACAGTACTTGAACAGTATTTCTCAAAGCAAAATGCCCCACAGGAAATTAAATATGTTGAAGTGTAGAAGTAGTGACTGTTATTACGAGATAGGTTAGTGCATGGAAATACAGAAAGAAAACCACACCCTTCAGTGCTAAAATGTGATACCTTTCATTTGGTACCAGGGTGGAGGTGCATGGTGACATCACGTGGCTGCATTCCAGCACTGAGATTTTCTCAGTATTGTTTTTCACAGAATTATCCAAACATTTACGTGCTTTAACAAAGCTAATGATACAGAATCTAGAATCAGGTTTTTATGCTGGTCCTCTCTGATCTCTCAAATTCAAATAGTGCCATTTTCAATTAAATGCAAAAGCTGCTCAGCTGTGTAGGGTTAATAATTTTCTGTAGTATCACAGCAGGTAAATTTTATTGCCAGAATAGTGGCACTAAGTGCTGTGTTTTGTAATACAGATTTTTTCCTGAGCTACTTGTAGGCTTCATTGAGTTCTCGGCAGCTGTATTTCACTCTAGATAAAGTTTTATTTCATTGATAGATGTGGTCATAAAAATATCTGCATCATTAATGCAGTGCACCCATTTCAGGTCTCTGGGTAGAATACTTTTAAGCCATGGAAGTCTTCATCCAGCATTATCACTAAGACCCCCATACAGTACTGATTTTAGTTGTATATCTATCTTAGAAGAGACAGAACAGTTATTTATTGCTGGCACAAGAGATTATGCCGTTATCTGGTGGCAAAGTTCAGTTCCAGAGCTTTGTCCAAAGCCTTCAGCATAGATGGCACATACTGGAGTCTTGCAGCAGTGTTCTAGGTGATTTCCACATGGTAGTTTCCACAGAGAAGCAGGAAGCTTGTGCTTTTGCAGTTGAGAAGTGCTGATGAAAGGTGCTATATCTAAACCCTAACTACTTTTAGTAGTATTAATGCAGTAAAAGTGTACTGAAAGTGCCCTCTTGCTAAGGATAAACTGTATTTGCCTTAACAGCCACTTAAAAATGTTTTTCTTATAACAATAACAAAGGCTTCTGAGCCATAATGTATCTATGAATTGAATTGCACAGATTAAGTGAAAATCTTAATGCATGTTGAGGCAAATGAAAAACAAACTTCAGTCTTGATTTGCCAAAGCCTTGTCTTATCTGTAACTCTGCTAAGTGAGTTGTAAGAGTTGAATGTCAGTTAAAGGATGTCCATGTGGACTGACAGGTGGCAGTACAGATCTTGTCCTTCTGCCCCTTTACGTGTTTTTCAGTTGCTGCACAGGGAAAAATAAATAGCCTTGTGAGGGGAAAAAAAGGTAAAGGGGAGCATGTTGTAGCTGGCTGACTGATGAACAAAGTAGAAAATGGGAAGAGGCAAGCGTATGTAAATGTCTGTACGCATGTTGCCATCCTCTGTTTTTTATAAAGTTATTCATGCTCCAATTTAAAGATTCAGGTACATGATAAGGTACTGCAGCTTAACAGGTAACTGAGAATCGGATCAACTAGGGCAGCTTCCCAGATGTCTGTCTACCTTTGGCTTGTAACAGATGGGACTGCATTAGCTTAGTGGTAAGGAGGGCACGGAGTTAATTCAATTTATCTTGTTTCTTTGAGCTTTGTGTGTGTGTCAAGATGCAGTTCAGCTGGTTCATGGTAACATGTTAAGCTGCAGTACTCTAGCTGAATAAGAAACACTAGCTTTTTTTTTTTTTTTTTTTCCATAGCCAGTTGTAAAAACAACAATCCATTCTGTAGCACTGGATTAACACTCACGTGGTTCATCAACTGAGACAGAACCTGTAGAGCTAGTCGCAAATCTTAAGATTTCTTTCAGCTGTTACCTTAATTTGCTCTTCTGATGTCTTAATCTCCTTGCCTAGTTAGTCCAGTATCTTTTCTTCCTTGCTTCTCCTCCAATATGTCTGCCTTACTAGTTTTCAGGCAATATCTATCTCCCCTCCTGCCCTCAGTATGTGTGTGTTTCTGCTTGTACTGTGTGATGTTCCCATTACCAGCTTACTGTTCCAGTCTCTTTGACCCACTCTCACATACACCTTCTGTAGCCTAACTTCTCATCAGATCTGCTTTCTTTTTCATCCTCAATTCTACTACTTTTGAAATTGCTTGCCAGTTTTCTTGCAGTCTCCCTGTTGGCTCCTTTGTGTGATCCTTCTCTTCTCCTGGTTTCTTTTTTTCTGATTCCGGTTTGTTTGGGTTTTTTTAATTATTATTTATTTATTTTGCTTGGTCTATTTCTTGTGTTTGGTTTCTTGTCTCCTCTGCATTTGAAGTAGATAACTTGCTGTCCACACTATCTGATGAGTCTTCCAGGAACAAGCTGGAATCTTGGACAACAGTTGGAGTCCATTTTTGGCATGGTACACAAGCCTAGAAGTACAATTGCAGGAAAACCATTATTGACCATCTCAGACATGCCATGAATGGGCAGGAGAGTTTTTAGCTGTGAATCTGCACCAGATCTCTGCTGATTTTCTGTGAAATGTGATTTCAGTAAGATTTCTAGCTCAAAGAGAGCGTGCAAATAAAGGTCTCCTGCTGCTAGCATGTTACCTGAGTACGTGGAAGCATTAATTTCTCAAATAATAGGAGACTGGATTATTTTCATGAAGGTGAAGCATCTTTCCCGGTTTCCTAAAATGGCTGTGTTGTTTGGGCAGAACTTCTTTGAGTAACTTGGTCCAAGCTGAAGCTGCCAAGAAAAATATTAGCCAAGTTGCTGATGTTTAAAGAAATCACAGTGTCTCCGAGTGGGAAGTATCAGGAGGCTTTTATGTTGGACCATGCTGTTGGCTGTAGTATGAGGGTACCCTGATGTGGGTAAAGATTATGGAAGTATAAAGTTTGGCATTTTCCTTTTTAAGTTGAAGCCTAAAACAATCTTTCTGATTCCGCTTATGTTACCCAGATAGCCATAATCTCGGTTCACTGATGTAATAATGTTGCAGTGTTTAAAATAGGCACTGTAGTTAACTATTACACAAATATGCAACAGATCGACTTTAACATTTCTAAAAACTTTCTGTTGTTCTCCTAATTTGTCCTAGACTGTTCATCGCCTTGCTGAATGATGCTGTGCAGGATAACCAGTCCTTCACTAATGCTCTGTTAGCCACAGCTTCTAGTCTCATTTGTTTTTCAGAAGTAGTGTTAGCAGTAGAGTTACATTTTGAGTTTCTCACTTTGGTTTTCCTATCTCTGCTCTGCTTCTCTTCTTCTTAGCCTGCTCTGTCTTTATAATATCTTTATAAAACACTTCTTTTAAGAATCATTATTCTCTCAGGGAATTTTTAGTAGTCATTTTTTTCCCTACAGCTGAGGGATTCACAAACGGGGAGGTTCAGAAACAGCCAAACAGCAACATGAATAATTTTCTGAACCCTTCTAATTAAAGAAGTTGCTTTTAGCCTTTTGCCTGCACTCAAGTATTGCTGTCTGTTAATTTCTGATGGAAAACAATGCTTGAAGAGTTTAGTGGAAATATCTTTAGAACCGCTCACTGTATGCAATCGCTCTGTAATCCCATAAAACCTGAAGCCCAAGGTATTAAAATGGAGTACTACAACATTACCATAAGAAGTCTAGAATGAAATGTGGTGTGTGTATACCCACTTAGATTTACTTAAAAGCATGTGTGGTTATCACAGTAATTGTCTTTGTCATAATGATTGCTGTAATTATTGTGATCGCATCTGTTGTTGCCCAGCTGTAGTTGGGGATTAGGTTTTATTCAGTTGACACTGTGTAATTAGGGTCTTTTTATTTCTTCTTCAGTTGGCAGTTCTGCAAGTAGTAGTGCCACAAGGAGAGATTCTCTATCTACTAGCTCTGACTTGTACAAAAGATCTAGTAGCAGCCTAGCACCCATAGGGCAGCCATTTTACAATAGTCTGGGATTTTCCTCCTCTCCAAGTCCAATAGGCATGCCTCTGCCAAGCCAAACTCCAGGACATTCACTTACGCCACCGCCATCACTTTCATCACATGGATCCTCATCCAGTTTGCATTTAGGTAAAAAAACCAAAAACAAAAACGAAAAAACAAAACACGTTTTGTTTGTATGTGTGTATGTATTTCTATGTGTAAAATATGTGTTGCATAAGAGATGTCACATTACCTTTGCTGTTAAAACAGTTTCGTAACGAAGAGGGCCCATTCCTGCGGGTTGAGGAGCGCAGTCGTTGGTTTGACAGTGGAGGGCACTCAGCTTTTGTGCGCTGTTGGGCCAACAGCTGATTTTCCTTCCCTTCCATAAGCCTGATAGAGAGCCCAGTAAGACTTACAGCTCCTTTTTGTATTGTTGCTTCCTGCAATACGATGGGCAAAGGCGCAGTATTTTTATTTGTACTTCAGTGTATTACCGCTTCGAGAGCATTTTAAGATGAGTTCATTTGTCGAACGGTGAAGTGCCTTTCACTGCTGCCCCTTACCGTGGCAATGTGGAAAAGTTCTCAATCTGCTGTGTATTAAAAGGTAATTTGGAACGGGTGAGCTTTATGGCCCACGCGCTGTGCCAGGAAGATGAGTGCTTCCCACCAGCCGGTGGAAGAAAAGAAAGCGCACTTATGAGAGAAATAGCAAAGGCTTTGCCAGAGGTGGCTCTTTGGTTATCAGAGATATTTTCAAGGTACGGTGACAGTAATCTTAGAAATTTGTCAGCCAGTCAGATGACGTGGGAGCTCAACCTCTTGAAAATAAACGAGAAAGCCAAAATCTTAAGAAACTCCACCACAGCCTACAGTATTTTTAGAAGAGAATGCCTCTACCCCGAGGTAGCTTAATGAAACTTTACCTTTTTTCACTTGTGGTCATTTAATTGGGATGCTAAAATTGTACTGGATGTAATGATGAGCTGGGTTGCCTGCCGCTCCATTAAAGTGTACTCCAGTGTGCACTTGTGTTCATGCAGCAGGCAACTGAACCCCCGTACTTCAGTTTACTGCGAATAAAACAGGAAAAATAATTAAGGTGCCCACCTACCAAAATACACTTCAAGTGAGAAATGTGTGATTTCTGTTAACGATGTTGAAAGTAATTTAAATCTATTGCATTTGCAGTTCAGTATTCCCTTCATGGTTATGTGCTGAATACCCAAAGTAAAACTGGGCGAGGGGATGTTTCAGCACGTTTTATTTTTTTTTACTTACCTTTTTTCCTTTTCCAGGTCTACAAAGTGCACCTTTGGGCTGAGACCAAGCATGGAAAGTTTCAGCCCAAATGGAGGCTTTTGAGAAAGTTCTGAACATCTGACAATGGGGTTATCATGGAAATCTTTCTCTTTCTTTCTTTTCAAAGTACTCTCACAATAGTTTTCATATTACTGAAAACTATACTCAGAACAAAATTTGGAAGGCATTATCTAAAATTCAAAACGTTTAATGTTGTGTTGCTTTACATCTGATAAACGCTAAGCGAGATGCAGTCGGTATGGAAGATTGCCTCTGTCAGCAGAAATTGCTGATAAATGCTGATTTGAATCCATTTCAGACTGTTTGGCAGTGTGAGCTGAGTATAACAGTTTGATAAAATCATCTACGAGATCGGTGTTTAAAGGCCACAATGTACAGTTGTACTCTGAAAATTGACACAGCATTTCTGGCTGCCGTGCTGGCTGCCTTTTCCTCACGAAGTGGGCTTTATTAATGGGTGCACTTTTTGCTGCCTCACTGAACCCATCTGAAATGTTGAAATTGAGGTTCTCTTGGATTTTTACTTTCACCGAAAATGCAGTGATTTATGTATTTATTTATTTACTTAGCATTTCCTGGACTCTGCCCTTTGTGTTACTTTGTTGTGCGGTTGCACCCAAGGGGCATCACTGCAAAAAGGTCGGCACTTCTGCCGCTGCCTGCCCTGCTCAGCTTTTTCTGCTGTGTTCATCTGCCACTGTGGGAAGTTTTCTTGTTTTGTTCTCACATGGGGGGGGGGGGGGGAAAGAAAGAAAAAAGGCAAAGCTATTCCACCCAATAAGAAGCAGCACCTGCAATCAAACAGGGAGTGTGTTTTGAGAAGGGTGCGATTATCACAGTCACTTTTCAGAGTAGAACAACGCTGTAAGTTCACGTCTGCATGCAGTTTCCATTGGTATTCTGATAATGCCTGTCAAACGCAGCTCTCCCTCCACCTTCAAAACTTGTCCTGCCTGCTTACATGAACAGGTTCAGCTAAGTTTAACTCCTGTTTTAAGATGGGCATCAAACTCGGTTGCTCCTGTTTCAGCCACCAAAACACTAGAGCACAATACTGGGGAAGGGTGCATGGTTTTTATAACCCCTTTGTCAGACACCGCTGCAATTTGTAGCTTAATAAAAAGGCTTCCCTTTTAGAAGAAACTTGTGATATTTTGCTGTTTTTATCTCTTTTCATCAACTCTTATCCAACATCCTAAATTAGAAATGCACTAATTACCTTGGTCTAGTGTCAGTTTCCCTTTATCTGAAGGGATATATCAGTTGTTTGTAACTGCTTCCTTACTGTAATCGGTTGGAGCAGCAAGGTCATGAATTTGAACTACCCTTTCACTCCCAGGGACAAAGATACAAATGGAAGTGGTCTAAGAATTCCCTTAGATTGGTAATGCTTGCTTTGTTGGATGGTACATTGCCGCATCTTAAGAGCAGGATTTTTAAAATCAGGACTTTGGGAGATAGTTATTTTCAGTTAGTGCTGTTGTTCGGGTCACTGTTTTTGAGAGCTGGGCGCTCTGAGAGGGAGCTGAGGCCCTTGGCATAGCAGAATGGGAAGCTCACATTGCCCACGCTCTGTACCTACTCTATAGGACTAGGGACAGCCAGGTGCAGAAGTGCTGGCATTGCTTTATAAAGTGCCTACACATCTGTAGGTACACTTGTGTGTATGTGTATGTGGTTCTGTTTATTTCCAGTGTGAGAAGGAAATGCTTGCTCGTTTTAGCTGAGGATGAGATGAAGCCGATTCATTTTATGGATATACAAATGTTTTGTAGAAGTCGAGTTGAAAATGTTTATATACTTCAGTATATTGTATTAGCAAGTAACGCTGACTGGATTTAAACTGCAGTTTCTGTGCAATAAATGTGTTGTACATCTTGGTTAGAAATGGTTGAAAAATGCTTTGGTAATAAGTACTAACAGACTAATGCTATAAAAGAAGCCTGCATAGATACAGTTTTTCATATTTTTAATGTTGTCTTTTATATTAAATATGTTACCTAAGTTGAGGAGTTAATAATTTGGCATGATTTGTCTCCTTAAAGCCTTAGTAAGGCTCTTTTTTAGACGGCTTATGTGTCTTTTATGCCTCTGTGCGCCTCTGTGCCTCTTCTTCCCAATGGACTAGCCACTGGGATTTAGGTTCAATTAAACTGTGGAACAACTTAATATTCATTGCACCAAAGTCTTCCTATTACAAGATCAGAAGTGATAGCTAAGTGATTATATGAAGAACAAACTACGTGCTTTGTTCTCCAGTGGTTTGCGATTGTGTGGATATGCTGATTCCTGACAGCAGTCTGTTCAAATGTCAGCATTTGGGGGAAGCTCAGGTGTTTTACCCAGTAGGGTATGTTTTTTTTTTTCCCAAGTAGTTGGTAAGACTTCACCCGTGTTACTTTTCTGGTATGGAATCGGAGCCTGTAAAACAGCGTTATGAGCTCCTGAAGTGCACAAGAATGTGGTAGGTTAACCAACAGGGGTTGGGTAACAGCAACTCAGATTTCAGTTTTTCATTTCTCAGCCCTTCCCAGTAAATGTTTCAGGAAGGAGGAGCCCGGTTGTCCTCAGTGTCCACACTGCGGCTTTGCTGGTTTTGGACTGAGATTGTAACGAGGATTAATATTAAAGAAATTAGTCCATTGTTACACAAGAGTGTATTTGCATATAATAAGTACCTGGCACACTGGGGTTGTGTTTTGCAGGTTTTACTGTTTTTCAAAGCTGCAAAGTTGTCCCTGAGCTGTAACACTGCTGCAGTAATAAAAGATGAACTAATTACCTATTAGATCACGGTTTTTTACAATGGCATCCAGGGTTCTACAAGCTTAAGCTTGTTTGTCTTTGGAGTGTGACATACATCTAGGAATGGCGATCCATTCCATCCTGTATTATGATCTGCCTTATGTGATCATTTCAGATGGTGTCTCAAGGTAGACAGGAGTCTCTCAATCGCAGCATAGTCTTCTTAAGCCTTTAAAAGGGGCAGTTACCCAAATTAGACCAAGGAAAGTCTTGAATGTGGAACGTACTGCATGCATGCAGTTTTACTGCACGCACAACATTTGTTAAAAGGGTAGTGAGTTTCGTAGCTTCTGTTTTAATTTTAATATATACATAAAACAGTCAATTCCTGATTCACATCAGGAAGTTTGATTGCTTATGCTAATTAGAACCCATGTGGTTTGTAATCTTACAGTTGAAGCTGTCCTGTTAGTTTCTGGCACAGAATAGGGCGTGTGATGAGCGAAGCGATAGGTAAATCGCAACATCCTATTACGACTTCCTTTGAAATGGGCTTTGCTGCCCCCTCCTGGCACTAAGTACTGTTACTGCACGGTGTGTGCAAAGAAGATAGATTTCTTGCATATGTTATAGTCTAGATCCCAATTTCCACTTTTCCAGCAGCATAATCTCCCTGTTGTTCAGAAGGCTCTTCTTAGAAAAACCACTGTGGAACATCGCTCTGCATCCTGCTTCACCTGCAGAATGTTGGGTTTCTTTTTCTTTTTTGTCTGTTAGGATGTCACTGTCATCTCTTCTGGAAATAGTGATTATCAGAAACTAACAATGATAGTTACGACTAATTTTTCTGGCTATAAGGAATTAAGAGGCTTTAATTGTTTTATTAAAAAAAAAAACCAGCCAACTAGTGTGGGACATGAACCATTTACTGATTCTTTATTGATTCTTACCACTGAATTATGAAAACATAAGTAATACTTTTATTCTGGGGCATAATCCCATACAAGGCAATAAAGTGATGCTGGTATTACCTGCAGCACACTAAGGTACCGCATTCTGGTATTCTGATCTGGCCTTTCAGAAAAGATACTTTAATCATTAATCTGTTAGCAGCGCACTGTAACTCTGCTGTAGCCCGGCCTTATGCATGCTTGGAGCCAAGAGGAGGCTTTGGCTAGGGCACTGTCAGCCGATAGGGTTTTTTAAATCCATTTTGTATTAGAGCACCATTCAAACAGCACATACTGCAATTTGTTTGAAATTTGAGTTCAGGTACTTCTGTTTACTTTGAAAGGATTTTCAGTTACTGTACTTTCTAGATAATTTGTTGTGAAACAGGGTGTTTTTTTTTCCAATTCATACTCTGTAATTCTAGTTTGGTGTTTTTTTTGCAGTAGTAGAGTTGGGGTGTTATACTCTGCATGTGTTATAGTAGCAGTATCCCTTTGAAAAACCATAGCGTAGTTGCAAAAGATGAGTTGTTTTGTGGTTATGATGATGATTGCTGCTTGCTTTAGAAGGGAGAGTGGCATTCTGGCTAATTTAGTGATGGGAGAGCAGAAGGTGAGAAGAAATTCACAGGGCTGTGAGATGGCAGCTGTTGGTGGGACAGCAAGTGGAGAAATGGAACCTAAGCAAAGCAGTTCACTTCTTAGCAAGGAAAGTGGAGGCGTAGTGAGGGGTGCACGTTTTCACAACAAGGCAAGGAGTTGGTGTTTTAAAAGGAACTTGAGTTTAATGTATCTGTGGTTATTTTAGAATTAAATAGAGCATTCTTGTTTACCTGCTTTGAAATTTGATGTATTTAGTGCTTACAGAGAGGTACCAGATTGAAAGCCTGGGATGCTGAAGTCATCATATTTCCTGCAGAACAGGTACAGCATGACAAGAGGCATCACACGTGCCTTCCCAGAAATGCCCTTTCACTCTATAAACTGACAGAAAGGTACCTCAGTAGGGACTGAAGGGTAGTTCAGATTTCATGGTCTGTTTTGACACAACTGGCTACTGCTACTAACAAGAGTATGAATCACTGTTGCTCGTGAAGTGGAAATCTGCCCACTAAGCTAAGGCTCACCCAGTTCTAACGTGTCTGTAGGCCTGAGTGGGTGGTCACGTGACCTGCTTCATTATGTTCTAATGAGATGTCCTTTCTAATGAGATGTCTTTTCCTGGTGCCCCTCATACAAAAAATGAGGAGGAGAATGGCTTTATTTCTTGGAAGATAAAGCTATCCAACTCCTCAGTTCAAAATGAGGTAAATATAAGTAACGAGACAGCACTGTTGTTTCCTTTGGCTCCAGGGTATCTGTAGTTCTAGTACACTTGATGTTTTGCTGTTGTTTATTTTCCTTATGGCTTTTACTGACAAAACCACTTCCTTGTAGGAGGACTCACAAATGGTAGTGGTCGCTATATTTCTGCAGCACCCGGAGCAGAAGCAAAGTATCGCAGTGCAGCGAGTACCTCCAGTCTTTTTAGCTCCACCAGTCAGCTCTTCCCTCCTTCACGGCTTCGTTACAGTAGGTCTGACATTATGCCTTCTGGACGTAGTCGGTTGCTGGAAGATTTCCGAAATAATCGTTTCCCTAATCTTCAACTAAGAGACCTTATCGGACATATTGTTGAGTTTTCTCAAGATCAGCATGGTTCCAGGTAATTGCCATAGTAAAGTTAATAAATTAAGAATGTCGTACTGCTTTGATATTGTCATATTAATGTGAAACATTTGAGTGAGCTAGGAGTGGTCTTAATACAAAGTGTACCATTAATTGGAATGCGTGCTCTTACGCTGACCTTTTGCTTTTCTAGGGAATTTCATTTTAAAGGTAGTGTAAATGTAGCTGCTCATAGAAGTGTTCAGGTTAGAAGTAGCCTTATAACTCGACTTGTAAACTCTAGTATATAAGTATCAGAAAGGTGTTGATTAAGAAGGCAAAATATCAGGCGTCTGGAATGTAAAAAACCATTTTTTCAGCAATACATCATCAAGTACTTCGTTATTCTTTTCATCTTTTAATACTTTTCAAATGAAAGTTTTTAGGGATCATTATACCAAACTGCATTCTTCCATATGCAGAGGCACTACTTTCGTTTTAATAAGTTTTATGGTGTTTTATACTTGCTCCAGAACATTGAGGTGTCTCATTGAAGCAGTGTTTTGAGAGGTTTTCCTGTTGTTCGTGTAAAGCATAACGTACATTTTTTTGCGCTTAGATTTATACAGCAGAAGCTGGAGCGAGCTACTCCAGCTGAGCGCCAGATGGTGTTTAACGAGATCTTGCAAGCAGCGTATCAATTGATGACTGATGTGTTTGGAAACTATGTAATACAGAAGTTCTTTGAGGTAAGAATAACACTTGAGTATATGGACAAAAACGTGAATGAAAAACTGTGAAGTCTGATTAAATTTAATTTTTTTTTCTTATCCTTATAGCAGATTTCTACTGGACTCTCTATTTAGAACCCGAGAGTCGCATGTGTTTTCTGTTCTGTTCCCCTTGCTTTATTCATAACAGACCTGAGGATTATAGGCATGTTTTTTTCTCTGCCCTGGTGATGCACACGTTAACGAACAGTGTAGGCTGCACACTTGGACTTTGCAAGTCTTTCATCTTAATTTACAGAGGCTTTAAGCGGATGGTGGGGGAACATAAAGATTTGAAGGATATTTGTATTGGTATTGAAGGGTACTTGCATCTTGGCTTAGAGCAGGTCTGGAAAATGCTCTTGCACCCCAAGAAAAAGATGTGTTGAACCTTGTCCAGTGCTGTATAGGAAGGAGCTCACATTGAGACGGATTTTGAGGAAGACATCGTAAAATACATCCAATATTAGTTCAGATAGTATTTACAATAGGTTTATTTGGTTGTTTTAAATTGAAAACTATGGGGTAGACAAAAGCTGTCAAAGGGCTGCAAGATTCAGCCTTTGGAGGAAAGCGAAGGCAATGCCTGCTCGTGAGACAAGAAATGCATGTAGAAATGGTGCGTAGCGTAGTGGACATTACATCAAGGACCATATCAAATACGTGATGAAGGGAGATGTCTAATTAAAAAAAAAAAGTTCAATAAGAAATAAGGTGCTTGCTGAGGATAGGAATTAATTTGTAATGAGTAATCTACAAAACAGCGTGCTTTTTCCTTTGTCTCGATGTTCTTTTTACAAAGTCAGGATAATGTCTAAAAAGCGTGGCTGACATCCAGTATGGTTCTTGATATTGCTCCTGTGTTACCAGTTACTGCTTTTTTTTCTCCCTGATGTCAGGTTGGATGGATGGGCAAATAGATAATCATTGACAACTGAGAGTTATTTTCATCTTAATTTTGTGTAAGAGTTCTGAAGAAAACACGTAAGCCCTTAGGTGTAGTGTGATCATTTCAGTAGGTGTTGTTTGAGCTTTTTTCAGGGCTTCAGGTGACTACAGTGTGACTACAGGTGTGGGGTTTAACAAATCCCAGTGGCGCTGCATGAAAGTTAGAGATGCAGCCCAGCCCATGATTTCTGTGTGGCCTCTTGCAGCACAGCCTCTGTCTTGCCTCTGGCAGCACAGCAGTTTGTGTGACTTGGCCGGAGGGCTGTGGGAACTGACCAGGCTGGAAACAACATTTCCAACAAGTTTACGTTATTCTGAAGCCAGATTGGTGGCTTCTCTGTTAAACATGGAGCAGCTCAGAAGGTTGTCAAGGCACCGTAGAGGGAATAAGATGGGCAAGAATCAGGTACTGCTGAAAAATGTTGGTTGAATTATACACTAATACAGCCAGTGTATAAAACACAAAGCAAAAGCCATGTTATTTCTTAGTTTTCCAAAATTCTCATGTTAGGAACGATCCTTCAGCGCACCTGAAGTAAGCGTGAAGCTGCTGTAGGGACAACTGCTGCTTTTTTCTCTTTTCTCTTTCTCCTGTTACAGCTTATTGCAAGGTAAAATTACCAGTACAGATCTGAGATCCTGGAGAAAACGTGATTTGAATTACTACGTTACAGTAATCTGATGTAATTAATTTGGCTGATAACATTTGTCTCGATAAGTGGGGTGTTTCATTCTAAATGTTAATCTCTATTCCTACAGTTAGTCAAGTACAAACTAATTAAATTTGTTCTGCTGCCCTTAAAGTCATGCATTTGAAGGGACGCATTGTACCAGAATGAAGAATACTACAAAATGTTGAATTTTAGGGATAAAACCATCCAAGGCACAGCGCATCTTTAATGTATCATGAACATTCTTACTCTGCCATGTGAATTCCAGCATGCTTCATGCATTATTTTTTTTTAACAGCGTCTTTGTTTTCTTCTAGTTTGGAAGCCTGGATCAAAAGTTAGCCCTGGCAACACGCATACGTGGTCATGTTCTGCCATTAGCCCTACAGATGTATGGTTGTCGTGTTATTCAGAAAGCACTTGAGTCTATCTCACCTGACCAGCAGGTAATTGTAAGTTAGAACACTATATATTTTTTTAAATTTTGTTTCAGTTTAATTTCACCCTCCTTTTTACTTGCTTAAATTGTTGATCATTCCCTTCATTATAAAAGGGTCTGGAGACCAAAAATAGTTAAAGTGTTGAGATACGCTGGTAAATAGCAAAATGAACAATTGCTATGAAGAGATAGTCCTTTGAGGCAAAAAAAAATCACTGTGGAGACAAAGCCAATCTTTTTTTTCCAGAACGAAATGGTGAAGGAGCTGGATGGTCACGTTCTGAAATGTGTGAAAGATCAAAATGGGAACCATGTTGTGCAAAAATGTATTGAGTGTGTTCAGCCGCAGTCACTCCAGTTCATCATCGATGCATTCAAAGGACAGGTAGTGTTAACAGTTCACTTCCTTTCCTGTAGAGTTGCTTTGATTTGCAGTTTGCTATTGGCATTGTAGGCGTATACAAGGTAGTGTTTGGCTGACTTACAGTGAGCTAATATTAAGCTGGAGTAAAAGAAGAGATGGTAAGATGGAAAAGCTGTTAACAGATAGTTAAGATGCTTTAAAAAGATGAATGTTGGAGGTGAAGCTCTAGAAAACTTCTTTGGATGTGCTGTAAAAACCAACAGAAGTATTTGGTTTATGGCCAGGCTGTTTGGGTTTTGTGATGTGCCACTTTAAATTTCCTTCCCAACTTCTAGTGTCTATTTTTGGGGCGTCTGATCTCCAGCATACTCTTTTCATTAAGATTTCCTTTCCATTTTTTTTCTTCTTTTACTTACCTTGTAACTCTGTCTTCCAGGGTTTGCCAGTCGATATTTACTGTTAAGGAAAATCCTTTGGAAAAATATTAATCTTTTCTCTATATATTTGGGTAGCATTAAGTGAAAGGGAGGAAGGTATTTGTTAACTAAGGTTCTTTTGTTTGTTGTTTCCAACAAAATTATACTCTTAAAAGATGGGTATTGTGCCACAGGCTAAAGAGCATGTTGCAGCTAAAGGAGATGTTTATACTCTGTGACGAATGTGTACTTCTGTAGTCCCAAAGAATTGTACTGACTTGGCTGTTCGTAAACTCAACTTTAATGGCTGACCGTATGCGTTCCTTAACAAAGTCGGCACTAAAATTCTCTCACACCACGCAACCAGAATCGCTGTCATGCGTGGTGGTAGGTGGCACACTAAGGTGCGTAGGGTTGGGTCTTTCTGTATCAAAAAATGCGTACGGAGTAGATGAGATGCAGTTTCTAAAATGTAAATAGAGTCCCATTGACTAAAATGTGACTGCTTCCTTTTTTGGGCATCTGTCCACAAAACCAAATATATTAGAACATGTATATATACACATATATACACACACATATAAAGTAGCTGATCTCAAGTGACAAATGCAATATACTGCGCTGTAGTCATGTCACCTAACAGTACATACCTTTGTCACTCACCCGTATTGTCTGAATCTTGTGTCTAATCAGACAAGGTTCTTTTTATTCAGTTCTGACCAATAAAGAGCCTTAAATATTTTGAATTTATCCTGGAAACACAAACCTGACTTTGAGAGAAGTAAGGAAAAAGCAGTAAGTAGGATTATGACTGTATGTTTATAATGCTTAATTGGTGAATGTTATCTACGTAACAGGGAATATGAAAATCATAAAAATGAGCTGCAGTAATTGAACTCCTTTCTGTAGAAAGCAAGATCTTCAACTTTAAAATGAAAACCAGAGTTAAAAGGAGCACTTGAGGTGCTTAATTAAGGATCAGAGTTTCAAGATTTTCTTTGCACCTATGTAGGTTAGGAACGTTGTATTGAAAACTTGTGTTCTTAGGTAGTTGTATGATTTGCGCTTGTCACAAAAGAAAAAAGGAGGTGGAATTCTGCTATTAGCAGTGAAAGTTTTTGTATTTTTAATAAAAGTAGTTGGCAAATTCAGTTCCGTTTGAACACGGTGTTGTTGGTGCATCTGTAAGCTTCAGCTGGGTTTGACTTCAGGTTGCCATTCTGTTTTAAGGTGTTCGTGCTTTCAACTCATCCATATGGCTGTCGAGTAATTCAGCGTATTCTGGAACACTGCACTGCTGAGCAGACCTTGCCAATCTTAGAAGAACTACATCAGCACACCGAACAACTAGTGCAGGTTAGTGTGTGTATTCCTTTCTCTAATGCCTTGTAGAGCTTATTTGTATCATCATAATTAATTCCTGTGTCATATTATATGAAATAGCTTAAATGAATTTGCCTCTTCTTAGTGTTGTAGATATTGATTTTTGTCTTTTTTTCCTTCCATAGTTTTAATGAAAATGAATTTGGAAGTTGGGAGGCAAAGAAGATATAAAAAGCCTTTTTCTTACACTTTTGGCTGTAGCTTCAAGTATACGTTGTAAATGCACAGATTTAGTTTGTTGTGTTTGTGGTTGTACTTTTTTGAATTGCAAAGTTCACCTATTTGTAGTTTATCTTTGTTCACTCTGCTGTCCTTCAGACAACTTCTGATAACATCTAAACAGAAATCTGTTGTCAAAAGTACATATTCTGCATATTCGAACACAAATAGATGTTGGAACAACATCTTTTCTAAAAGAAGGCCGGGCCAAAGACCTCATACAACAGGAGTTCCTGTCTTGGTCTCAAACGAACAAAAGAAATGGCTTTGAAACTGAATCGGTTTTAAATACCAGAAGGGACTCGTGTTGTTCGGTAGGAATTCCCACACGAGAAAAGACAAGAACTGCCTTTTGCTTTGTATTCACAGCCTAGTTTACTTCTCAGTAGATTTTTCGTATATGAAATCTCTGTTAAACTGTAATTGTCTTGGGGAACCAAAGATCAGGGAGATACGAGAGCTGATAGAGAATGATGAGATTAATTTTGAAGCCTTGTTTCTTCAGGAGGATATAAGATAATCTAGCAAAATGCCATTTCTACAGATTATTTCTGTTTTCCATGTCAGTTTAGTAATCCGTAGAGTAATTCTTGATGCAGTATATTTTGCATCCCGTTCTTTCCATGATGATGACATGATTGTGTTTTTCCGTATATCCGTGCAAATAGCAAGTTGAAAATTTACACAAATAAACAAAAATCTATGTGCGTGATTTGGTATGAACGCAAAAGAAAATTGAAGTCATCTTATTTTCAGGATCAATATGGAAATTACGTTATTCAACACGTACTGGAGCATGGTCGTCCTGAAGACAAGAGTAAAATAGTTTCAGAAATAAGAGGAAAAGTTCTAGCTCTGAGTCAGCACAAATTTGCCAGGTATTGCACAGCTTTCTTATATTAAAGGTTCGCTAATCTTTTAAAGTTGTAGCGTTGGATTTTTTTATTGTGTTTCAAAAAGGATATGATATTTTTACCCCATGTATCATGTGTTTTCTGATATTTTGTGTTCATATAGAGGTGGACAGTAGAGGTGCTTTATCCCCTGCAAAATACCAGATTTGGGGAAGGGCCAGGGGAAATGCTGTTCTGAAGTAAAATAAATGAGTTTTCATGGGTTTTTGGAGTGTCTTTCATTCACCCTCTGTAAGTCCAGGAAAGAGACTCCCAGACTCCAGGGAGAGGCATGTAAGGATGACCAGAGCCAGCTGAAAAGGCTGTCCTGGAAGCTGCGTGAGAATCTGCTGCTGATGATGTGCTGGGGCTTCCTCGCTGTCTTATCAGTCCAGTCAAGCAATTTCCAAGCATAAAAAGGCCAGCTGTAAAAGTGCTGCTTAAGCCTGACAAGAATTTAATGTGCTAGGAGGACTCAAAGACTATGAACTGCTCTAAAATTAGAGCTTAAGAATAATCCTTAAATGTTTCTTACTGGGATGTTGATGTATGTGCCTCCTGCTAAGGAAAATACACTTCAGAATTCATCCTGGGTGACACAGTGAGATTAACTTTGTCATCAGCATTAAGTAGAAATGCCCGGTGTTTGGAGGGGGGGGGGAGGGGGCATTTGTTTTAAAAATCAATTGTATGCAGAGTAGCAGCTTTGTCTGGATTTTATTTTTTTTGCTTACGTTGAACTATTCATGTTCTCTTTGAACTTGCTTAACTGCTAAAATACAGACCTAGGATAAGAATCACTTTGTTGCTGGCTTACAGTCATCGATGGTATTGTTGGCTTCTGAGATATCTGCAAGTCATGGACTTCATCTACATAAGTAAATACTTGAAAGTTTCTCAGACCTAGGCATGATCCTGAAAAGATTCTTTATTCAAAAAATAGTGTTTGATATCTGCCTTTCTCCATTACATCCTAAAGTGGTCCATAGATAAAAACGGATATACTGGAATACATATCCAACTCAAAGCCCAGTCTATCTGCATAGGTCACTCTGAAAGTAATGCCTCCTATTTATTTCCTTGTAAGCTACAACCAATACAAAAAGCACAACAACACAGTTTGATAGTGAATATTCTCGGCTACAAAGTGCTGTTTTTCAACATAGTCACCACCAATTAGCTATGCATTTTTGCCAGTGATGAACAAGAGCCTGCATGTTGTGCTCATAAAAATCTGCACAAGTGTGGTGACCCGCTGTTTCACAGCTGCTGTGATGGCATTATTGCTGGGAAAATGTTGGCTAAGCAATGTTCCATTGGCCTGAGCATATGAAAGTGAGAAGGAGCCAAATGCAGACTATGTGGTGTGTGAGGTAGGACAGTCCATCCAAGATTGGCAGTGATTGGCCATAATCTCTAGACTGGTGTGGGACCTGGTGTTATCATGTGTCCGTAGAAAGGTTGTCGTCTTCTCTGGCCTTGCTCTGGAAGCTCAAACATTCAGCTTAGTCAGCATTGTGATGTAGTGGTTAGAGTTGATGGTCTGTCTGGGTTCCATGTTATCAGAAGGATCACCCCTTTCCTATCCCAAAAGACAGTACCCATCACTACCCACTGAGAGTGCATCTTAGAGGTTTTCTTCAGTGGGGAATTCATGTGTCGCTGCTCCGCACACTGCCGTTGCGATACCACATTTCATCACTGGTAATGTTGTGATCCAGGAAACTGTCACCTTCAGCCTCACTTTGGCTCAGTATGAAGTCCTGACAAACTTGCATACATTATTCTTTCTGTTCCTTTGTGTGCAGTCATGGGGCTCACCTGGTGCGAACTTTGTGATGTTCCAACATTGCCACCAGCGTTTCCAACACATGGAAGCTGATAATCGGCTCCATACACAATTCCCTGTTTGTAATCCGCTGATTCTCATGGACGAACTGATTGAGATGCTCTTATTTTCTTGGTGGGAAACCTGTGCGTGGCTGTCTAAAACACGGCTTGTCTTTTGTGTTGCTGTTGCTACCGCTGAGACGCATCACCCATCGCCTCAGTGTGCTCAAATCCACTGTTTGGTCTCCAGAAATGTTCAGCAAGTGAGGATGAATATCAGTGGGTGCCATTTTTTCCACATGGAGGAATTCAGCGCCACACCTTTGTTTCATACGCACTTCCATGTCAGACGCCATTCTGTCACACTGCCCCTCTGCTGCCATCTGTCTCACAACAACAGAAAGGAACAGGATATTGGTGGTTCAGCATCTGCTGCTCCGTGACATCTGCCTCTGCAGTCATGGCCAATGTAACAAAATAAGAGGCATTACTTTCAGAGCAGTCCTCATACAGTCATTCCTCTAGGTATCAGAAGGCGACTTCTGGATATAATCCTTTACTTTCCTCAGCTATTAGAAAGTAAAGATTTAGAAGTGGGAATGTCATGTATTTAAAAAGAACTCTTCAGTGGTATTAAGGCACTTAAGTGTTCAGATAAACTTAAAATTACTACTTAGAAGAATGTTACGTATCAAGTAACAGAATCCATTTGTCTTGTTTTTCAGCAACGTGGTAGAAAAATGCGTAACTCATGCTTCTCGTGCTGAAAGAGCTTTACTTATTGATGAGGTCTGCTGCCAGAATGATGGTCCTCACAGTGCCTTATACACCATGATGAAGGACCAGTATGCCAACTACGTTGTGCAGAAGATGATCGATATGGCTGAACCTGCTCAGCGGAAGATAATAATGCACAAGGTACATTTTAGTGTAGTTCTATGGACTCAGAAAACTTCTCCACAGTTACAGTACTTTATCTGTTAGAATTCTTTTCCTTTTAGAGTTAAAACTAAAATCCACAATCTAGAACTTAGTGCGTAGACATTAAATTCAGGGGTACTTAATGGGGCATAACATATTTAGGTCTCTGAGCACTTTTCTGCAAGCTAAAAATGTAAACCCGTAGAACAGTCTTCAAAGATGATTTTCGTATCCTCTCTTTATGTCAGCTTTTCTGTGAAAAATCGTTTTAAACTGAAAAAAAATCAATAGTATTTGTCACTTCTGTTGACACAACACGAGAATTACGGGTCTCTCTTGTTGCTGGCAATAAAGAGCCCTGCAGTTGTCATCCTATCCCACCTCTCTTTGCCCCTGGCCAAAAAAAAAATCCAAAGTCAGTCCGCATAACTCCTAACATTTGGGCACATGTTCTAGTTAGGAGTGTCCAGAGAGGAACTCAAATGTTAAACAGCCCCGGGCTGTTGAACGTGGGGTACGTTCCCTTCTTCAGTCATTTGTTGATGTTGAAGAAATCCGTGGTCTGAAATGTGAAAACAAAAATAAGTCATCGGCCGAATACTTATGTGAGGTACATCGGTCGGTTGGTGATGCATCGTCACCCATTTTACATCTTTCCAGAAGCTTCCAAAGACGTGAAATGATGGGCGGCTTCTTGTTTGATGTTCTGAATGTAACTCTGTTCACAAGCGTAGTGACTCCACTTGCAGTGCGTGAGGGGAAAAAAATAACGGGTTTCTTCCTACAGATTCGACCCCACATCACAACTCTGCGTAAATACACCTACGGCAAACACATTCTAGCGAAGCTGGAAAAGTATTACCTGAAGAACAGTGCCGATCTGGGGCCGATTGGTGGACCACCAAATGGGATGCTGTAAAAGGCAAACAAGGAGACGGAAGAAGAATTTTATTGTGAATGATCAAAACGTACAACTTAACTATAAATGTTCTGATTTTTTTAAATCTATTTATTGACTTTGTTCATCCATTTGTAAAATTTTTATTCTTTTGTATATTTTTGGGGAGTGAATTATAAAAAATAATAAAAAAAAAAAATCTCCAGCCCTGATCAGGAGACCTATCAGATTGGATGGCTGGCAAAGCACAGAATGCCTGTATATGATGTAATTGTATCAAAATAGCTGTCACATATTTTGTAAATTTTTACCTTGTAAAGTCACTGAAATAGTTTTTAAAGGGAAAAAGTACAGTATTCTTTTAATACACTGGCTTGCAATCTGGTAGGTCTACCCAACATCATAGCACAACAGATTTATAGAGTTGTATATAGAATTGATCCTTATTTTTTCCCTTTCGTGTGAAGTCTTTTATACCAGATTAAAATCGATCAGCTGCATAAACATTATTTAACATGTCGAAAAGTTAAGTTGTATTTTGGTGGTTCACAACGTCCTACCGAATAACGAACAGGGCACAGCAAATTAAAGCAGAGAAGAGCGAAACAACGGGAACCTGAAAAGACAATTGTCACCACTTGCTGTGGACAGTTACTTCTTTTTTAATCGGTGCCCTTAGGTTTTCTCTAGCGATGTATCAAAAACAACAGTGCTGTATATACTTCTGTATTTAATGGTTGTACGAGGTAGAGGAATGGAATGGTGGTGGCACATCCGCTCGGTGAAGTACGCCGTTGAAAGAGGAGTGAACCCTGTATTAACTTTACAGTCAGTTTTACAACGCAGGAAGAGTAGAGATTTGTATTTTTTTATTTTGCATATAGAATTGTAAGGATTGGAAAGCGTTGAGCGTTTGTTTTGCTTTCTCACTGTAGATGCAAAAAACAAATAGATACTGATGAAGAGAAGAGGGGCCACTGAAAAGTAAACTCGATAGCTCAACATTTAAGCATGACTGATTAAATATCCAGATAGCTTTTTTGCTTCCTATAAATATATGCATTGTATACGTGTAGTTAATAGGTGTAAGTTTACAGTTTGGAAACAGATCTCGTTTCGATGTTTATTATAAGCCTTGCTAATTTAGTAGTGACGCTTACCTTGGTTGTACAGATGTACATTTGTAAACCTTCATGCTGTAAATGTAATTTGTTTTACCCTTTTTTGGGACAAAAAATTTGCATTTTAGTGTATATTCATATCCCCGTCCCCCTTTCTTCCCCTGGCATATAGTGTTGTATAATGTAAATTTATTTCAGCAAATTAAGAGTGATTTTTTTAAATTCTATCTTTATATGGTTTCAGAAATATGAACCAGCTTTTTTTTTTTTTTTTTTTTTTTAACTATTGTGAGAAACTTTATGTTTTGTTTACAACATAGCTGTTGGTTCTGTTCATATGGACGCCTTGGGAAATCAATCTGTTCAAATTTTAAGTCGGGATAATAAGCGTAGTGAGAAAGAAGTGGACTGAAAACTTTGGTTATCGCAGAAACCAATGCTTCTTCCATCTTAATAAATGTGGCATGATTTTTTTGTACAGAAGAGTACTGTATTTTTGAATAGCCTTCTCCCAGCGTAAAGCAAATATGTATGATACTGTCAATTTTTTTCTCTGGACATACGACATTGTAACAGTAACATGAGATGATGTACATTTACAAGCGGCCTTATGTACATTTCCCAATGATCTTTTTAAGGCAGAGTTGTGACCATATGTGTATAATTAAAATCCTTTTTAATCCTTTGCCTATGGAAATATTTTGGAAAAAAAAAAAAAAAAAAAAAAAGCTTACTTTGTATATTCAGTTTCTGAAAGATAAAGAAAGTGCTTTGTATGTCGTTGAAGTAAGTATTTTGTGTGAAACATTCATTCGGAGGGCGTAAGCGGAGGTTGTGATCACCAGGATGGATAGAAAGCAGTTTTGAGCATTGACAAATAAAAGGCTGCAGCTGTAGGGCTCTGATCTTGAGGAAGGAAAATGGTGGTGGTATAAACTCGTGTAGGGAATTCTGTTACTCTCGGTATCAGGTTTACGTGAGTCTTTTTAAAGCATACATCTGAGTTGCTACTTTTTTTTTTTCCAGTGATAGTGTTTAAATCATGAATAGGCCAATGGGAAAGTGTGTTCTGGCTTACCGTCGTTTCTGCATCTGTCATTTAATGCCTGCATCAAGGGATGTAGTGGGCCGAGTTGTTGTTAATAACCTCATCTTTGATTGCCAAGTAGTTTTTGAATGGCAGTTCACAACATTCCTTTCAGGAGTTACAGGCCCTGCCATTGGAGCCAGAGCTTTCCCGTAGCCACGCAAAGGATGGCACTTGAGCGACTTACTTGAACGCATTAATTCTCCTCAGTGAGTATTTTTATCCTGTGTACAAACGCTGTCTCTTATTATCCGCAGAGCTGACATTCTCTGACATGTGAGACGTTAAATAAGGCTTTTGGGAATGTCCAGGCAGAAACTGGTGATGTCTGAGTACTTTGTCCCTGTAGCACTCATGCCATAGTTGAATTTAATCAGTCCTGTAACTACATCCTTAGTGCTGAAAGTACCTTGAAAATAATCTTCCACTTGCTCTCCTAAATTACCATTTTGCACCAACTATATCCAGGAACATGAAAATCACTGGGTTTCAGCTATTTTAGGCTTTGGGTAGAACCACTAGACTTCTTTTTTTGCTAAAATACCGCTTTTTGATATAGACTGTTTATGGACCAGTTTGATTAGGTTTGACTCCAGGTGGCTCATATTAAATAATGTAATGTTCACGTGTATATACTGTAAAAATCAAAATGAAAATGTGTTAATAACACTGTGTGAAATACATCTGGTCTTGTGTTTTTCCTCTAGGAAACCCCCCATTCCTTTTGTTCTCAGCTTTGTGACTTGTCTGCTTGCAAACTTTGCAGAGGCGCCCCATTCTGTTTCTGCGATCGGATGAGAGTCAGCCAGTTATGTGAGAACCCGCTATGAGATCATTGCATTTCCAGAGGTCAGTTCTGAGCTTGCAAACCTTCATATCATCCTACAAAAAGTGTTCACTGAGGGGTGGATAAGGCTACAGCTTCATGGTATTTCGTACACCAGTGAAAGCACTGTGAGTTCTTGAGCATTTGCCAAGGCTACGATTGTTGGCTGCTGTGTCATTATTGGATCCACAATCTTTAGCTACTGCTCAGGATTTTTTTCAAAGGACCAATCATGGCTTAAGGTGGGGAGTGAAGGGATCTTAACCGCAGCGGGGTAGATTTGCTTGTTGGTATTAAACCAGTCCTCTGAAGTGGTCCATTAAGGACAGAGCAGCCGTAATACTCCTTCCATTGCAGACTGCTGGATCTGTTATTTCAGTGGAGTACAGGGATCCTCGAAGCTTCTAAGACCAGGTCACCTAGATGTTCTTGAATGCTGATGGCAATTAAGAGGCAGATCGAGTCTCTCTTACCTCCACTCTAAAGAACAGGCTGTTTTCCTTGTGACTGGCTGTGTGGCAGCATGCTGATCGGGCTGATCTGTGGTGCAGGAGGGAGCATTTCCTCCTCCAGCCCTTTGGATGCAGCCTGCTCCTTTGCATGCTAGCTCTGCAGTTAGGGAATTCACCCTGCAAATAAGATGACTGAATTAGTTTCCTTTTATCAGCCTCGGGGTTTCAAACCCACCTTTTCTGATTTCACAGGAGTATGTCCTAACCGCAAGGAGTTGGGCAGGTTTACTTTCTGCTCCTGAATTTGGGCTGGGCTTGTAGCACAGCTTGAGCCGTTCGTTGCATCACGAGCAGCACAAGACGGAGCATGACTCCCGAGCACGCAGGTGGGAGTGGGCAGGTTCTGCTCCTGAGATCCTTGTCTCCACCTTGATTCTCCCAGACTCAGTTAATGTAAAACAGATCTTGGGAGCGGCATGCTCCCATCATTACCATACTGGAAATGCTCCTTGAGGCTTTTTATGTTGCAGCTGAAATGAAGGAAGGAGACCAGTCCCTAAAGATCTTCAGTTTGTGAGGAAGAGCCAGTATAAATATAAAATGTACACACTTTCACCAAGGTTAGTGGTTCTGAAGGCCCTAACCAGCTTCATTTCAGCTCCAGACCTGCCCAGATTTCCTGGCAGCACTGCAGCCCTTTCCCAGCTTGGTTGCCATGCTTCTCCCAGCCAAGCCCAAGGGGGACAAGAAGAGACCATTCTCCTTCCCTGGCACAGCAGTGCTCAGGTGTGGAGGCTATTGAGGCTGCTTGGCTGCTGATCACAGGGCAGGTTCACACAGATAATCCTTATCCCCTTTCCTCTATCAGAGCTGCAGTACAGCATCAGAAAGTGTACTCAGTGCCTCGCACAGGATCAGTCCAGGAGAGCATCCAGGAGAGCGTGTGCTGGTACCAGCAGAAGTCCTGGGCAAGGATTCACTGTTTTCGCTCTGTAGGGCTGAGTTTTGATGTGGCTGTCAGCCCTTTGCTTACAAGTTGGCTTCCAGAGGCTGATAGAGCATTCAGAGCAGTCACTCGTTAAGCAAGGGTTACAGAGGGCTGAACTGAGCTGAAGAGCTGAGGACAAACTCAATGCCAACCACAGAACCAATTTCCCACTCCCGCGTGGAGGGCTGGGATGAAAGGAGCAGAGTTACTCCTTGTCAGATCCAGGCTACACACTGATCTCATTCAACTCTTAAAAAGCCTTTTTGTTTGAAAAGCGACTATCTTTAAGTACTGCAGGTTTCACATGACATCTCCTATTTCCTTGAAATGTCATGTGTCTCATGAGAACGTGGGGTTTGATTATTCATCCCACTTCAGGAGCACCACGAGCTTGGGTCCTGCTGGGAAAGGGGCTCTTAGCCAGCTCTACCCATCATCCTTGGACACTTGGGCAACCGGAAGCCTTGAGATCTGATGCGGGCATTAAAGGTCACTCACTGCGTGTTTCTTGGGTGCTGCACAGCTCTTGCTGTCCCCTTAGACAGGAACAAGGATCACAGAGCAGCACTGTCAGCAAGGCTCTGGGAGAGACACCATCCCAGTTAAGTCATTTCTGTTTAGGTGTGGACACTTCCATGCAGACTCACTGGGAACAGGCCCAGTTGCCTGCTCATCGGTCTGGTGCCATCTGAGACACCCTGAGGCATCCAAGACACCTGGACAGGGTATGCAGGCGTCTCCAGCAAGCAGCACTCGGCCAAGCCTCCAGCATCTGCTCCAGGAAGGCTGAGATGGCACCGGGAACCTTCATACAGGTTCTTGTTGGCTGTAAGGCACCTGAAATTGATTAGCAATTTTCTATACATAGGTGGTTAAAAAGAGGAGGGAGAGAACAGAAAGGTAGGGGTGGGCGTCAAAACAGCTTTATTCTGGAAAACAGGATGGGATGAGAAGTGGAGAGACAAAACCAAAGCTGCTGTAACCACCATCTCTTGATTATAAATACTGAGCAGAGGGGAGAGAGAGAAGGAGCACTCTGGGAGCCCATTGGTATCTTTAAAATAAAAAGGCACAGCAAAACCTTCACTCCAGGCCTCCCTGGGCAGCATAGCTAACATCACAATTGCCTAAAAAAAGAACTCAAACTTAGAAAAAGAGGAAAAAATGTGATTAAAATATCTGTGTTCGTGACAAAGTCAGCACTGCTCAGAGTTGGGCAGGCAGCATGCACACGTGCCATGCAAAGCTTAAAGAAAAGGCAAAAATCTATAGGTTAGTAGGACAGTGTTGCAGAACCCCACACCACTGCCCAGGCAGGATTACAGCTGTTGTTCCCCTCCTTTCATAGAGTCGTGGAACGTGGACTCATAAAGATCATCAAGTCCAGTTCCTAGCTCCGCACAGCTCGGGGCTGTGCACACTGCTCTGGGCAGCCTGTTCCATGCCCACCTCCCTCTGGTGCAGAATCCTTTCCTGATATCCAGCCTGAACCTCTCTCCCCTTTCTTCCAGTCCTTCCCACCCCCTCTGTACTCTGCTTTGCCCTGCTCTCCTCCACCTGGCTGTATGCCCTGCCTGCCACCTGGGCAGCCGTTCCCACAGTGGTGGTCAATGACCGGGAGTGCATGCTGACAGACAACCCGAGCAGAGCTCTGTCCCTGCATGGGCGTTACCAACACAGCTCATCCCCGCAGCACAGGAGCACAGTGCTGGGGGTACCACAGTCCCAAGCCCACTCCCAGGTGAGGTTACAACAGACGCTGGGCAAAGGCGTTGCCTCTTGAATGCGTGAGAAGGTCCAGGATGGAGGAAGAGACAGGATGGGTGGGGAACCAATGGGTGATTCAACGCTATGACAGTGAGGGCTGAGACACTGGTACTGCCTGGAGGGATGTGGTAGAGGAGTGACTGCACACAGCCCCGGGGACAGCCGGTATCTGCGGAAATGCGCGAGTGACCTCAAAATGCTAAATGAAGGGTGATAATTAAAGCAAGATGCATCCTTTTAGCTAATCAGGAAGAAAGCCTGTACGTTACATCACATGAAATTCACTGCATAGTCACGACCGATAGCTGGAGTAAATTAAAAACACTGATGCTGGCCTAGGAGCAGCATTCCTCAGAGATCCTCGGCAAGGCTGGGGTCCAGATCACACCAGCTTACTGAAAAAGAGAAAAGATGGGTATTTTTCCCAGCACGGCACGTGTTGTCCAGCAGGCAGTTACGGCGCTGCAGCCTGACCCTTCTCGGTAACTGCTCTGCTACAGCATCTGCTCCTTCCAGGGCCACATCTCTTGTATCTGTAGGACTGCTAACCCTGCTTGGGCAGAACTGCAGCTCTGCGTGCTTACTCAGATTCCCCGTGCAGCAGAAACACCCGACCCAAGCCTGTCTGCCAGTGACAGCGTGAGAGTCCACCGTGAACGTGTTTCTAAGCACTGAGTACTTCTGCATTTTGGTTAAAAGTCTTTGTCCTTAATCTTGAACTGTTCTAACAAGCAGAACAGCACTGGTTTATGCGAATGCTGATTGCTTCCTTCCACAGCATGTGGTGCAGTCGGTATGGTCAGAAACATCTCACGGGGAAAACCTGCACTGAAGTTGTGTGTGAGTTACTCGAGCACCCAGGAGCCTCTGTGACAAACCAAGACAGTAAAAAGGAATACACAGAAGAAATACAGGAGTCCTTTGATAAGAGATTAAGTACCTCATTCACCTGAAACCCACACCTCTCAGGCAGATAATGGCGCTCTGTGGTGCTGCCAGAAGCGGCTGTAGGATTACAGCCATATGTATTTTTTGTATTCTCACAGCAGTCATCAAGGCACTAAAAAGGCACTAAAAATCACAGCCTCTCCTCTGCAGAATGGCAGGGGCTGTGAAAGGTGATGGCCTCTTCTCTGTGCTCATTTTCAAAGAATCACAGAATGGCTGGCTTGGAATGGACCTCAAAGCCCATCCTATTTTAACCCCTGCCACAGGCTGCCAGCTCGGATTGCCTCAGGCCCCATCCAACCTGGCCTTGAACACCTCCAGGGATGGGGCACCTACAGCTCCTCTGGGCAGCTGTGCCAGTTCCTCACCACCCTCGGAGTTAAAAGCTTCTCCCAAACATCTAATCTAATCTAAATTTCCTCTCTTTTAGTTTAAAGCCATTCCTCCTTTTCCTTTCACTATAAGACTGTGTGGAGTCACTCTTCCTCCTGTTGATAAGCTCCCTTTAAGACCTGGAAGGCATGAATGAGGTCTCCCCAGAGCCTTCCCCAAGCTGAACGAGCCCAGCTCTCCCAGCCTTTATTCACAGAGGAGGTGCTCCAGCCCTCTGATCATCTTCATGGCCCTCCTCTGGACCCGCTCCAACAGCTCCACATCTTTCTTGTGCTCTCTTGCCAGAGCAAACCCCATTCTGTGCTCAAATTGTTTGGGGTCACAGAGGCTGAGGGATCACATATGGCAGGCCAGTGTTAGTCATTGCAGGTGAGTTGCCCTGAGCTAACCACAGAGGTGAGTGAGTCACGGAAATGCAGGACAGACTAAGGAGGCTCCCCGGGCAGTGAACAGTAAGTTTTAAAAAGTGGTTATTCAGGTGGACACTCTGAGAAATGCCTGTGGAGGCCACGAGCCCTGAGACTGGTGTGCCATGACAGCTGAACAGCGAAAGCACCAGCCGATAGAACAGCACATCGTAGAATCATTAAGGTTGGAAAAGACCTCTAAGATCATGGAGTCCAGCCGTCAGCCCATCCCCACCATGCCCACTGAACCGTGTCCCTAAAGGGCCTCATCAGGGGAGAGCCTGTTTGTGGGCAGCAGCCACCTAACTGCAGCCAAACCCCGTGGAGTCAATGGGAAACCCCTCTGGAGACTGTCATGCACCTGCCCCTAAAATCCCATCCCGAGACTCTGAGTAACGAACATGCAGGATCCAGACCCTCACATGCAGCATCAAAGAAAGGCAGCTGGTTTTGTTACAGCTGTTTATGAAAGCTATCACAAAAGTGGCACACAGCTGCCAGCTGGGATTTTGCCAAAGGAAGCTCTGCTCAGTTCGGATGAGAAGTGTTTGGCTGGTGGCACAGACACACCGGTACATTGTTTTCAGTGTCCACCTACAAGTTGTAGTTAGCAGGACATAAAGAAAGGGGATGGAGGAGAAGAAAAGAAGCCTCCGCATTTTTGGGAGAGGCAGCCAAGTGGACTCAGCTGATTTCTATAAGGCAGGCACTGCAGCTACAATGACACTTGGACAACTCAACATTGCATTGTTCAAGCTGGAAAAAAAAATAAGAAATACATTAAAAAAGAGTTTTTGCAAGAAGGCTTCTTGTCCAAACAAGCAAGGCCATCCCTTCCCTTCTGTTAGAGCATCACGCGGAGGAGAAGGAAGCCCAGCACAGCTCCGTGCTGCCTGCCTCGGGGTGCACGGCTTTGCTCTCACTTCCTGGCAGTGAAAGGTGGGAGGCGGACGGAGCTGCTCACAGCTGTCTGACTCATTGCAAAGAAGGCCGGACAGAACAAGCACAATCAGATATCACCGTGCAAGCACGCTGGGTGGCTTCACGTGATCCAGCTGCAAACCACCACTGGCATCTGAAAGGGTCAGAATCAGTTATTTCTGTGTCGGAGCAAATTGACAGCCACACACAATTCACCAAGGCATCAGAGGAGGCAGAACAGAGATAAGCACAGCTGGTACCGCCATCCTGAAGAACAAACAACAGGCTTGGGAAGTGGGACCGCAGTTTCTGGGCTCCCAGAAAGCAGCCAGCGTGGTGGCTGGATGAAAACACTGCACATCGGGGTCAAGTTTTGGTAACACAGGGTTGAAAGTCTGCTTCCTCTGCAGTCTTGTTCTTGCATTCCAAATTGATTTAAGGAATGGGTAGATTGTTCTTTTGTTACTGCAGGGAGCTAAAAAGATGATGTGAGCCATGGGTAACAGCGCTGCTGGCCAGAGGGACTTAAATTGGGAAGAGTAGAGAAGCAGGAATAAAACTCAGATCCTCCTGGTCCCTGCAGGACTATCAGCCACACTGCCCTCACCTCCCCCTGGCACTTTCAGGACACAAATCCTTCCTCTTCCATCCCCAGACTTCAGGCCCCTGATGTCTCATTGCTGGCTCACTGTTATGAAGCACCATCCACAGGAAAAGCCCAGACACAGAAGAGAACTGCAGCGACAGCGCTCCAAGCCTTTACCGGCCAGCACCACTTGTTTCAGACCCATCTTCCAGCCCACGCCAACGTTTAGCATCCCCTAAGTGCCTAGGTGTCTGAAGTCCCCTAAGTGTCTGAAGGCAGACACATGGCACTTGCCTCCTGTCCAGCGACAGATGGATTCAAGGCTTTCGTTCAAGGCCTCATCTATGCACTATAGCTGAGAGAAGTGGAAAGCATAAAGAGGTTAACTGAGCTACCCAGTAGTGGAAAAAAAGAAAATAAAAATTAAAAAAAAATGTTTTTTCTCTGGTACGAAAGCAGCAACAGAGAAACTGTCAATCAGCAGCAGGGAGGCCAACCAGAGACAGCACCCATTAGTGATGAGCTGTCAGCTCCACAACCCCAGGGGAGAGGCAGCTCCCTGTGCACTGAGGACAACCCCAGTCTTTGCATACATTCTAACCTCCCACTGTGTGCAAGGGAACGTACTCTCCTTCTTCATCCCAAGTTGTCAGGCTGTAACATCCTCAGACAAGTTTGTCTATGGTAGGAGTCACTGAAATGTGATGTCTGAGTCTACCAGCTTGAAGCCATAGGTATAACACAGCCCTTGGTGTGGAACTCAGCTTCTCCTAACCCAAGTCCGTGCGGTCACACTCCATTCATAACCCATCTAAACAGACACAGCAGCAGACTTCATCCGAGGAGGAGGCAGTCATCTGCTCCGCAGGCCCCACAGCTGCTGGTGGGCACATGTGAGGGAGCAGAGGACATAGGGTGACAGCAGCCACAGCCTCACATGCTGCTGTGGGAGGGTCCGGCACCTGGAAAGCCAGGCAGGCAGCTCTGCTTGCTGTTTGACACATCCATGGGGCAAAAGGGACGATGCAGAGCGCTGCGAAGAATGGTGGCGGCTGCCCAACAGCAACAGCCACCATTCCTGCTCGCCCCACGCCTGAGGTGGTGGCGGAAGCAGCGGGCTGGACACGTCCCCCTCTTTCCATGGCAGGACACAGTTCAAACCAACCCCTCGTCCCTGGGGAGGCTAAGTTCAATTGGGCTGCACGGTTGGAAGCCCTTGATCCAATGCTGGGAAATCCCCACAGCCCCACTGTACTGGGCAGAGGCAACCAGCTCGCATCATCCCCCGAGCGCGGGGCTGCCAAGAAGCGCCTTTCCATACAAGTCTCATCTGGCTTTTCAGCATGGAGCTCTTTTGACTGAAACCACAATACTTAGCATGCTTCAATGATCAAGCAGAGGGCACGGGAATGTCACAGCAAACGCTTGGCTCCCAAACACGGCATTGTTCTTCCCCCTTCCCCATTCACAGATCCTGACCAGAACATCCAGAGCAAGCTTTACATGTTTTCTAGCAAATCCAGCAAGCAGTACCACAGGAACATTTGATCTGCCGTCTTTCTGAACACACACACTTGCATGAAATCCATACGTTACCGGGCCCCACCAGCACATCCATGCAGCTCCCAGAGGCAGCCCTCGTGGCCATGTGCTTCCAGCACAGCCAAACTGGCCTCTGCCAGGCTGCAATTAGCCAGGAAGGCTGATGAGGCCCTGTGTGCTGATTGCCAGTCGCCATGGTGGCTGGGATGTCTCCTTGCTTGGATTTCACTGCTTGCACATGAAGCGTACCTCACATCTTCTCAGCCACCTCAGTGCCCTGCCTAGAGCACAGGTTACTGTGTCACACGTGCAAGTCTCCACAGCTTTTATTTCACCTCCTTCCTCCGTTCTGCCTTCCCCCCCACCCCTCCCACCCAGAGCCATCTTCGCCATGGGGCCACATGGGCGCCATCTTCCCCTCAGCAGCCCCAGTGCCAGGGAATGCGACATGGTGCCCAGGCGGCTCCGCGGCCAAGATGGCGCTGGATGTGAGGCGTCGGGGCGGGAGGACAGCCCCAGAGTGGCGGGAGCTGCTTGGAGGAAGGCTGCATAAGTAACTGAAGAGAGAAAGTGAGCTAATTACAGACACGTGATAAAGTCATAAGATTTAGCAGCGCTGAATATCTCATTAGGTCTACTGAGGCTTGTGGGAAAGGATCCTCAGCCCGGCGGAGGGTGGCCATCACGCTCCTGAAGCTGCCTCATGGCAAACGCCGACTACGGCTCTTCTTTGGGTGCCCCCAACACAGGGCACCGCGGCCCCGTGCCCGCTGTCCCTCACCCATCACGAGGGCACACGGTGCCCATCCATCGCACTCGGGTTGCCTTTAACTCAAAAGGGGAAAGTAACGCAGGAAGGGGCTGCCCTCAAAGCAGAGGCCCAAGGCAGCGTGGCTTAGCCCCATTTCACCCCGTTAGAAGGCCCGTCCCGGGTGCCGTGCGGACTGGGGTGCACAGCCGCGCTCTCCCCTTCCTTTAGGGAAGCAGCCCCCGCTGGTCGGAGCGGGGCCCCTCGGGATGTTCCAACCGTGGAAAGGGAAGGGAGCGCTATAAAGTTCCCATTATTTTTAGCGAGGAGGAAGGAAGTTCGGCGGGAGCGACGCCGCCGCAGAGGAAACGCGGGAATGCAGGCAGAGGGGAGCCGAGCTGCGGGCGGAGGGAGCGGGGCGGCGCGCAGGTACGGGGCGGCAGGAAGCGGGGGCGGGCGGCGGGGCCGGGCCGAGGGGAGCGGGGCGGGGCGGGGCGGGGCCGGAGGGGGTGGCCGTAAGGTGAAGGTTGTTGCCGTGGGTTCATTAAAAGACAGAGTTCAACTCGTTGCGGCCGCAGAGAGCTGCTGGGGGGCTGGTTTGGCAGCGCGCGCGAAGGGGACGATAAGAGCGACCGAAGATATAAGTTTATGTATTGAAAACTCCACGAGGAAAGGCGGCGGTTACTTAAAAGCGCACTCCGAGGAGCGGGACAGGAGCGGCGAGACGAGGGCAGGCTGCGCGCTCCCGAGGCCCGCCGAGGAGGAGGACGATGCTGCGCGCGGTGGCCGTGCTGCTGGCAGCGCTCTGCTTCCACGCTGCCGTCCCGGTGAGCGGCGGGCGGGCGGGAGGAGCAGCGCACGTGGGCGGCGGGGATCCGGGAGGCGCGGGTTCGGATCCGCGCGGGTTCGGCTCCCCGCGTCGACGAGGTTAGCGCCGGGGGGGAATGGCTCCCGTGGCCTTTTGTGCTCCGGGAGTCTTAATTCAAACCAGACTCGCTGCCGCTCGCGACCTGCTGGCGGCCCCGCCCCGGTGCGAGGCAGCGAGCACGCCGCGCCTCTGGAAGCGGGGAGAGCCGGAGCGCGGCCCCCGCGTGCGGTCCTTTGTGAGCGGGGCAGGGTGCGCCCGGGGCTTCCGTTCCTCAAATAGAGCTCCCGGAGCTCAGCTCGGCTCGGCTCTTCCCCGAGGTGTACGCCGTCCCGGCAGCCCCGTGAGCCCCTCTTTGTCAGAGAGCTCCTCCCAGCTCCGGGAGCTCTCCCGGGGAGCGGCCCGGAGCCGCCGTAGGGCTGAGGGCAGCGTGTCAGCCCCGGCAGCCCGGCTTCCGTGCAGCTGCAGCCGCCAGATGTCATCCACGAACAGGGGATGGCTCTGCCTTTCCCCGGCAGCGTGGCACTTGTTGCGCTACTGGGCTCCGTGTGGGGGCATCGCTTGTGGGGTCTGCTGCCCTTCTGCGGGGTTAGGAAGGCAAAGGACACGAGAAGGGACGAGGGGAAATAGTTTCAAACGAAAAGAGGGGAGGTTTAGGCTGAATACGAGGAAAAAGTGTTTATAGTAAGGGCAGGGCTGCACTGGCACAGGTTGCCCAGAGGTGGCGGATGCCCCATCCCTGGGGACGCTCGAAGTCGGGCTGTAGGTGTCCCTGCTCACTGCAGGGGAGTTGGACTAGATGACCTTTAAGGGTCCCTTCCAACACAAACCATACTGTGATTTGGAAGTGGTCTGGAGATGCTCTCCAGCAGTGGTTGGGTAAAGGTGTGGCTGAACAGCAGGACCTGAGCTGAGCCCAATATCTGCAGCTCTGCTGTGCCACCCTGCCTGAACGCTGCCTGTGGGTTGGGACATCTGGCCCTCATGGTGGTGAGTGGTTAGGCCATGAGGTGGCTAAAAATGACAGCCATGTGAGTGTAAGCAGCCTTGTGTCATGGGGAGATAGCCCCACTCACCGCGTCTGAGTGAGCATCTTAAGAAATCAAGTAGAAAACCTGTGGTTTACTTGTGGCCTCTGGAGTGGATTTGGATAAAATTTACCCCATGATAAATGTTTCTAATTAGACATGATAAAGGCATGAGGTGAACACTCATACGGAGTTTTCCAGTGTGTGGGAGATGCTGGATGACGCTTCAGGTTGAGGGGCATCCGGCGTGAGCGTGGAGCAGAAGTCCTTCGGTGCACAGCAGTGACTCAGCACTGCTGCTTCCCTCTTTGGGATCATGTGGCCGATTTCCCATGTTGAAATGTCAGTGATGAAGCTGCCTTTCCCACCCGTCTTGAGTCGTAGTGGCAGAAGTGCTTGGTGTTGGGCACGGGAAACAGAGTGACCTGGGATGGTCCTTTGCTGGGTTGCAGTGTCACAGGTGTGCCTGGCTCTTGGTGGTCTGCCTCTGACACGTCACTTGGCCTTGGCTATTGCTGCAGGGCCTTGCTAAGCAGCCAGAACAAGAAAGGAGCCACGCAACAGCAGTTTTCTTTCTGAGTGCTCTTACATGCAGGAATAGTAATGGGGTTTCTGCTCTGTCATCAAGATGACACTGCCTTGTTCAAACATCCTGTAATGACCAATTCCCTCCGTGGAATGATAGGAGCACTGCTTTTCTTAAAATAAGAAGGCTGATGCATCCTAATGGATTCATCTGGTTATTCTCTCAGTGGGAACCTCTTCTAGGATATAGTCCTGTTGGGAATCTGGCCAAGCTGGGATGCACGACCTGCTGCAGGACAGTGGGCAGCCAAGCCTGTGCCTTGAGGAAAGCAGGGTTTGGATTGTTCCAGCGGGTGTAGGTGTGCACTGTTGGTTAATGCAAGCTTAGCAGAGCAGGCAGAACTTTTTTTCCAAGGGTGATGTCATTCCTATCTGAATGTAAGCTAATTAGAAGAAATGAGGTAGCTCAGCTTGCTTATTAAACATGTAGGCAGCAGATGAGAAGGAAACACTTTCTTCTGCTGGAATACACACAGAGCAGCGTCACATAATTTATCGAGTGCAGTAAACAGTGCTTCTCCATGTGAGTGCTTGCTTGCTGGTAGCTCCCTCCTGGTAAACAGTGATTCAACTCTGACAAAGCAGAGAGCTGTAAGCTATGGCTGGTATGGGGTAGGGGGCTCCGGTGCACCTTGGTCGCCTTTTGTTCCAGGCTGCTCTCAGCTTTAAGTGGCTGGAAGAGCTAACATTTGTAATGGCAGCGCTCTGAAGCTTCTGGAAACCAAACAGTCCTCTTCAACAACCTGAGACGTGTTACAGCAAGTGCAGGAAACCTGTAAGCCTTCTAAAATTAAGTGAGTGCACTAACCTGAAGTGTAGGCTGCTGTTTTAGCAGCAAATTTGGCCCATTTTTAAGTACGTATTTTGCATTGCTAGTGTGTAGATGTCTCCAGGTGGCCCGTGTAGTAGCATCTTGTTTGATGTGGTTCTTGTGTGTCTAAGGACCATAGTAATGCCTCTGAGATGGATGTTCCACAGCTGTGTGTGCCGTCTCACAGCTAGGGAGCTGGGACTTGAGCAGGGCTGGCTGTAGGAGTGAATAGCGGAGGAATTTTCTTGGGAGAGAGATGACCTCTTTCCTGGGGAGGTGATGCCAGTGATGAAGTAAAAGTGCTTCGACACTGCAGCTTCCATATGTTCATGGAATCACACAACAGTTCGAGTCAAAAGGGACCTCACAGATGATCAGGTTCCAACCCCCTGCTGTGGGCAGTGTTCCCAACCGCTTAAATTGGGCACTGGATCAGGCTGCCCAGGGCCTCATCCAGCCCAGCCCTGAACACCTCCAGAGGTGGGGCATCCACACCCTCTCTGAGCAGCCTGTGTCAGCACCTCGGCCACCCTTTCAGTGAAAGATGTCCCCCTGACATCTAATTAAATTTCCTCTAAGATGTCATCCTAGACATCTCTTCATTGACTCAGCTATTAATACAGGACTCCGGCACAGCCAGACCCTGGCATGCCTGCTGAGACATAGGGTATCTCAGGTGGCACGAGCCCTCGGGACAGCATTCACTTGGTGCTTGGGCACCTAAATGTGAGACTGTGTATGCAAGGTGCCAAAGCTCTTATTACTGTCACAGTGGTGTAATCAGTGAGCCAGAGGGTGGTTATTTGACCAGCCCCTGTGTCTCCTTCAGGGTGAGTGGCTTGTCTGGGTTCTGTGGACTAGATCTCATTTTGGTCATAAGGGAACATAGACGTTTATGTTTGTATCTGAGAGTGATATGCTGAAAGTGCTGCTGTACTTTGTGAAACTTTCCTGGTGGCCCTCTGCATAAACAAATAGGCCACACAGGTGCTGTGGCTGTGCCAAGAGAACCAGCAAAGCGGTGGGAAACATCAGCTTTCAGCTCACTTCTGGCGCAATTGGGTTAGTGCCCCCAAACAATGCCCCAGCCTTGCTCTGCTGGAGGCTGGACTTGGTGAGTACAGCTGGGCCCTGGATCTGTGTTCTGATAGGAGAAACACGAGTGTAAGCATGAAGGCGCAAAGAGGAAATCGTTGTGACCAGAGGCACGAGGACTTCTGCAGTGTCTTACAGATTCATTTCTGTGTGCTGAGAAGATGCTCTGAAATGCCAGGATCACATGGTTGTCCCTTTTGGAGCACCGAGGGTCAGTATTCTTAATGTCCCTAAGCTAGAGCTAACTAGCACACTCCATTTGAACTACTGCTCTGCTGGGCTCCTGGTGTACTGCAGCAACGAGCTTTATCTGGCCTGGCTGAAACCTGCAATAGTGCACTTTCTGCTGTGGAGATGCTGGTGGAAAAGTTACTGCACTGTGAAGCCTCACCTCAAGGCGAAGTAACGCTTGGACCTCCTACAAGCAACTCTTGTGGAGCAATGTCTGCTAACATGGTGGTTTCCCAACCCCTCACTTTCTCAAGCAGTGCCTGGCTGCAGCTGATGTTCTAGGTCTCGTGGAACCGGCCTGGGTCCAACAGAGTCTGTTAGCTTGGGCTCCTTGCCATGCTCAGCTGTAATGTTTGTGTGTCACTGCTGAGACCAGTCTCACCAGTGAGGCCTGCTTTGCTGGATGGGAACCAAGAGGGTTAGTGGGGTTTGGATGGAGCTGGTAATAGAATTTCCTCTTGAGTCAGTGGAGCTGCAGTTACAACTGAGTCACAGAGATTCTGTAAGCTATGGCGTTCCTGTAAGACTTCTAGGTTGAAACCTACTTGGGTTTCAACTCATGCATCTTGCTGCCGTGCTCTCTGGTAGAACTATCTTCTCCATTGCCTTTATTTTTGCAATGTGATTCACTTTTATGTCCATTCATTTTGTCTCCTGGTGCTTGGGGTTCTTCTGATACCTGAAAGCCCTTAAGGACAGCTTTTGCAGAATGAATCCTGCCTGCCAACCAGCTGAAAACACTCTGGGCTATCTTGCTTTTCATGGAGACTCCGTGCTCCTCTTGTGCTCCACCCTGTAACCTCTCTGCGCTGCCTGTGCTGCAGTGGCAGTGCCCTCAGCCTCTGGTGGAGCAAAGCCTGATATCTTGATGCTTGGCTGCAGGCAGTGCCAGGCACACTGTCACTCAAGCAACCTTCTGCAGGGTACAGCTGGCTCATGCAACAGCTTCTCTGGGTGCCCTGGCTCCATCAGCTGAGCTCACAAGTACCATGCTGCACAATGGGTTGCTCCTTTGTCTGCCTGTGCCATGTGATCTGGAGCTGATTGCCTCTTAATGGGGAGGAAACTTGAACTCCGCTCCAGTTGTTAGGAGAGAGCAACACATGTTTCCTGGGCAGTACTGCAGACCATGGCTGTTCCACGTGGAACACAGAAGAGCTTTACTAATTAGTTTCTAATGGTGGTGGTGGTACATGGTCAGCAGCTCCATTCAGCCATTTATGTCTAGGGGTTACTAGAGGAGCAGGCTGCATATTGAAGCCAGAGGTGGGCAGAGGAAAGTGGAGTCAGGCTGCCATCTGGAGAGCAAGCAGTGATTAGTGTAACTGGTTCCAGATGAGAGCTGTTGTGAAGCACTGTGTCCTGGCAGTACTGCGGTGGCTGTGTTGGTGAGAGCCTTTGTGTGCTCCCTGGGGTCAGAGTTAGCAGCTCCAGTGTTGTAGGAAGAGATTACCTGGCTCCTTCCTGTCTCAAAACAGGAAATGATGCCTTTTGGTACACTTCTGAGACTAACAGAGGGAAGAAGTATATACACATACAGGTTCCTCTGTCTTGGTCAGTTTGTTGACCAGCTGACAGCAGGATGTGGAGGCTGTAGCCCTGACCCCAAGATAGGTGATGTGAGAGGCTTGTGTGCTTGTGCTCTGCACTCAGGGCATCCTGTGAAGCGTCACTGTGTGGCAAGCAGAAGAGAAGCCCTATTATCCCACTGACCAGCTAATAGGCGCTTTCTTTAGTGACAGAGCACAGACTTCCTTTGGTCGTGTGGCTGAGGGGTAAGAGGAGTAAAAAGTTCAAACCAAAGGAACCACAAAGCTTGCTTGAATTAATATCAGACGCAAACAGTAACATGATATTTTTCCCATGCTCAGCTGTGCTCAGTCCATATGAAACTGCAGTAGAGCCTCTCACCTGTCAGATTTGATGGCCAAATGAGATTTGCCCACCCTGCTGGCTCTGCCAGGTTGCAGGTGACACCTACGTGCAGTGGAAGAGTGGTAGTGAGGCTTGCATCGAAACTTGCCTAACAGCCTGCAGCTAGACAGCTTTGACTTCTAAATCTCTTTCAGTCCTAATGGAGGAATCATCTAGATTGTGACTACTTTCCCATCAGCGAACAAAGCACCTAACAAAGGAGGCTGACTCTGGCATGTCTGGGCAGTGGCAAAGGAGTGCTCTGCTATCAGGCGCTTACATCAACTGACTCATGGCCCCAAACAGGAAAGCTTCGAGCTTAATCCTCCAGTGCCATCAGCTCTGCTCTGAAGCATCTTTAAGTAACTTGTAAAAGGTTTCTCAGCCTGCTTCTGTAGCTGGGAAATGATGGGGAGCTTCTTAGTACAGAAGCTGGAAGATGTGATAATGCATTATATGAAGTTGGGGCTATCATAGCCAGAAAGTACTGAATGCTCAGTACTCCCCCTCCTCCTCCAGCATGCAGCCAAAGGGGGAGGGGGGCGGTGAAGTGACTCCATATTACAGTGGTTCCTGTAAGTTAAATGGGCCAGAAACTACTCAGTCCTGTAAGCAACTTAAGTTCCAGATCACAGAGCAAACCTTATTTATTTTCTCACCTATCCCATGACAACCCCCCATGCTCCCTTCTGCATCCAGGTTGCTTGCTGGGGAGTGCTCCCGTGCATCCTTTGGGGGCACACCAGTTGGCAAGGCTTGAAACTGTGCCCTAGACCCACCTAATAATTTGATGGTATAGATTGTGCTCCAGTGCCTGGGGATGTTCACTGATGTTGTTTAATTTGGGATGGTATGGATGTAGCCAGTGGGTCTCTGGCAATAGGCCCAGAATATTAGGAAACTGCAGTATACAGTAAAAGAAAGTAAAAGCCCTCAGTAGGATATGGTGACTCTCTCATGGAATACTGAACCTTTTGGGGTGTGTCAGGATGAGCAACAAAAGGTGCTGGAGAAATTCTGTGTAGTCAGTCCTGAGACCCACAAGGTGAACAATATGAACCTGGAATGGCAAAGCATTCAGTGTGGTAGTGAAGGTGCTGGTAGTACTCAGCCTGCAATTTTGGAGTTAGCCCATAAGGTTGTCCTGGGGTCTTTTATGCTTTGCTTTCTTTAGGGGTCTGTTGTGCTGACTGGAGTTCGTAGTCATTGAGTAGACCCAGAACTGCATTCCTCTGTGAAGCATCTTTGAGTTACTGCTGTTTGAGCGGTGTCTTTGTAGAATCATAGAATGGCTTGGGTTGGAAGGGACCTCAATGATCATCAAGTTCCAACCTCCCTGTGCTGCAGGCAGGGCCACCAGCCTCTGTATCTAATACTAGACCGGGCCTGTTATTTAGCATCTAACTGTTCTGAAGGTATTGCTTGTCAGAAGCTTGTCTGATGTAAGGGCTGTTATGCTAGGACTAACTTGATACTGAAGCTCTTGGCCTTGCGTTACCCACTCTCCTTTGTAATAGGCCACTCTACAGATACAACACCAAGCAGTTGAAATGAGCTACTCTGGATCAGAGTCGATTTGTTTCATTTTAATCCACATGGTGTTTACTCAAGAAATGCCTAATGTGCCTTTCTGTAGGGAGCTAAAGCGCAGGCGGTTGGCGCACAACTGCAGCAGCAGGTTTTTTACAACTATTTCTGAAGGGAGGATTTCATTCGAAGCTTCAGCTTTGAAATGATACTTGAACACCCTCATGATTCACTTTGGAAGTACACCAGCCAGCTTCTGTAATCTCATTTAGGCGTTGCATTATTTAACTGTAAATGGGGCAGTAGTAACTGCTGTCAGACCTTGGTCTTAATGAGCGGGATTGCCAGTGCATCTGTAAACCTGAACGCAGAGAGCCCTGGTGCTGGGGGCATGGTCTCAGCACCATTTATGTGGGCCTAACTACTGAGGCTACGTGGGAAGGGGCGAAGCTGAAAGTGCCTCTTTAAGAGGACTTTTGGGTTGGGAGAACTGAAGTTTTCTCAACCTGAGGTGTGACTGCTGCATCCGGTGATGTTCAGTCCTTTTGTGCATGGCTTAGTCATGCTAATGCAACTGCATCTGTTTGGTAGAGACAACATCTGCATTATCAACAGGCTATGCTTAGTCAGTGCTGTGAGATGCTGTAGATAAAACAGATCTGGTGGCATGACTCATGATGTAAGGGAAGATGCAATTTCTTCACATCTGTGCTGGTTTTCTTGAAGCTGGAAATGGTGAGGCACAGAAGCAAATGCAAGCTTGCAGTTGTCTGGCATGAGTCTTGCTGTGCAGAACAGAGTTCTGTAGAACTAGCTAGAGCTTAATTGTAGTGAGTGTGACCAAATCAGAAGGCAGTTGCTGAATGCTGACTGCTGGCTCACTTTGCTGCCCAAACCTGGTTTGCTTTTGCACCTCCCTTGCAAATGGTCAGCGCCTTCTGCAGTGGACTGGTGGACAACGGTGTAAAGGTCATGAGTGTGACCCACTTTGCCATCTGGTGTGCACATGTGAGATAGAAATTGGGATGTGTCTGTTCGGGACAGGTGGCTCTTTCTGAAGGACTCGAGTTCTCTGATCAGTGAGCAGAGATGTGGGGGCAGAGCTATGGAGCTGGGTATGAGATTTATAACAAAATAGAGTGCTTAAAGCTAACTGGGATGTTTGTATGGAGGCATGCAGATCCAGAAATACTGTCAGTAAATTCTTAGTGTGATGTCCAGGGATTTTTATCTGAATCTTGGATGTCACTGAACAAGCTTAGTACTACCAGCACTATACTCAGATTAGAAACCTGTATGTGTATCACTAATACACTGAAAATGCTGCTGTGATCCTTCAAGAAGATCTTAAAGCTTTGTCTCCTGTCTCCTTGGTATATCTCACTCTGGGTAATTGCTAGAGGAGAAGAGAAACTCCTAGGATTAAGATAAGAACCTGGGTCCTCTCCTGGCTGTATGCCTAGATACTAAAGGCTGTTGAATTCATTCTTGCCTCATAACAATTCCTGGAGGCAGAAGGTATTCCTAATTGTATGTTGACTTCCCTTCATAAGGTGAACAGATCATATTCCCCCTCGGAATACCATGTAGCATGGTGTTGGTGTCATCTCTGACTCCTGGGAATGCACCTGTTCAGCTCTGGGCACTGGTGCAGTTCTAGCCTTGCTCATGCTAATGCAAAAGAACACGGAGCTCATTTGAGATGGGTAGTAGTTCCACCAGCCAAGTTGTGTGGCATCTGTTCCCAGGAAAGAGGTTTCTCAGAGGCCAGGGGCGCAGGCATATTTTCCTGGTGCTGTTGAGAGGCAGTGTGCCACCAACCTACTCTGAGAAGCTGTAGAGGATGTCATGCTTTCCTACAGACATGTCTCCACTTTCTGAGCTGGAGCTTCCTGGGCTGAATGACTGACCACAGGAGAGATGCTCCTGTCCTTTGATCATCTTGTCCTTACATGGGATTCTGTCCAGTATGCCCATGTCTTTCTTGTACAGAGGGGGCCAAAGTTGGACCTAACGCTGCAGATGAACCCTCACCAATGCTGAGTGAGTAGAGAGGAAGAGCTACCTCTCTTGACCTGCTGGTGATAGTTTGCCTAATGCAGCCAAGATGTAGTCTAAACCTGGGTTTGCGGGAAGAGCTGTGACAAATTGATTTGCTTTGCTGGGATTTTCACTCCAGTGATGGTCTGTAACATGGGAAGTGTGGACAGCTGGAGATGGTGCAAGCAGAGGAATTTGTGCCCAGCTGCAAGCCAGACTGTTTATGGGAATATAGGTGAGCACATGGATGTGCACAGGGGCTGGTTTTGCTGGGTCTGCTGTTAGAGACCTAAGGTCAACATGTATGTAGGTGTTAGAGGGTAACACTACAAAGATCAATCTCCGTTTAAGTGGCTGCCAACGTCATCTATCTGGTCTTTGCAGCAGCTAGGCATGTTGGGATATATGGTAGCCACAGGGCACATGGCTGTGCTGCTGCAAGGGGATGAAAATGTGTCAGGAACTGTAGTTCTTGTCACTTTTAGTGGTTGTACTGGGAGGGTCATGCTGATCTGCACTGTGCATGGGTAGTGGTTTTGAGATACTGAAGATCCTCACTGGATGGGATTGTAGTTCATAGACAGTGTGACCTGCAGTGTACGCTTGCCTTTCAAACTTTATTAGCTCAGGGTTCCTGGGGCTGGCAGCCCACCTTTGGGTAGAACTAGGCCATTCTGCGTCAGTGCTTTTCCAATCCAGTAGGTGAACTGGCTGTTGGCTGCAAAACTCAACCTTTGCTGTTGGTTTTTCTAACCACAAACTAAGAAATGCCCGTGACCTTAAAGCAAATGATTTTAAAGCATGTTAGTTATGTCTGTGTCTCAGCTATTGCACCTTGCTGCTCATCTCTAAGACCAGCTGAAGCTGTAATTCCCCAGGATGAACTGCTGCTCTCAGCTGCTGGGCCTCTTTTTGCTGCACCTGCTGGACACAGCTCTTAAGGATTTTGCATTGACTGTGGCTTTCTTGTGCTATCTGAAGAAACATATAACTGAACTATCAAGTATGTTAAAGAGCTGTAGCAAAGGCTCCTTAAAGAAGAGCAGTTCTAGCACAAGACTGAACTGACTGCTTCTCATGAGATTATCTGAAGGGAAAAGAGCTTCTCATTAGATTGCATCTTCAAAACAGGCTCCCTCCAATGTGGGAGATGAGGTACTGAGCTCTGATTGTGACTACTTGGGCTTTATTGTGACAGCCCACACCTGCGGCTGGCCCAGTTAAGCTGGGTGCTAGTTCGTAGGCATGTTGAGATTTCTTGGCTGTACAGAACAGGTTGACATGAGTAAAAGCAGTGTGGTTTGGTACATCCAGGTGAGAGAGCAGGAGCACAGACTTGGAGCTTCGCTGTGTTGCTGAAGGACCCGCTAAACTTGCAGAAGAGTTGGCTGAGAGATGGTTGGGGAGCAGCTCAGCTGTGTCAGAACTGAGTCTTAAGAACAAACCTTACCCATCCCGAACAAAAGAACTCTGCAGAAGAGAACCCTCCCTGCAACCTCTCCGCTTGCTCCGTTTTATATAAACCTGTGTGGTCCTTTGAGTCAGCCTCTGCTTTGCATGTTGCCCGCGGTCTGAGGGTGGCGATGCGCATTTCCATAACGCACAGCTGCAGCAGGGTATTTCATGGCCCCTCTGCCGCGGGGTGCTGAGTGTGTGTCAGCATCCCAGGAACCTGGGCTGTGATTCCGTAGGAACTACTGCAGCAGTGCTGGCTGCCGTGCCGTGCCCTGTGCCAATACAAACACTTGTGCATTCATGTGCTGAGCGCAGAACTGGTCTTGCTGGAAAATTCTTTGCATGACAGTGTTGGTTTTCTTTGTTGCTTTTTTCCTTCTTTAACCAGACCAGTTCCCTGATCTGGGTCACCGCGAGACTGCGTGAATACTGGGGATGGTCCAGGGACCGTGAAGTGACGCTTTTGTGCGGGAGGCAGTGGGGTGAACTGCAGTTGAAAGGGCTGTGCTGCAGAACGTGAAACCCAAGCTGATGGCGACAAGCTGGCTCATTTTCACTCTTGGCGTGTTGATTGCTGAGTTTTGGCCCTGCTTAATTACAAAAGTTGCCCTGTCACAGTAAGGAGGAGATGTAATGGTGGTTGAGCAACAGCGTGGTAGTGAGCAGGTGAGGCTCTGGAGCTAGTAGAACTGTAGCTGCAGTGCATATGGAGTAACTGTATGGAGAGTGGTTGGGCCCTGGAACGGCTCCCCAGGGCGGTGGGCATGGCTTTGAGCTGCTGGAGTTCAAGGAGCATGTGGACACTGCTCTCAGACACGGGGTCTGGATTTTGGGTGGTCCTGTGTGGAGCCAGGAGTTGGACTCAGTGATCCTGTGGGTCTGTTCCAGTGGGATGTTTTGTGATCCCATGCAGTGTGTGGGCCGCTTGGAGGACAGTCTGTAGCTGGCTTTCTGCTCTGACCTTTGCTGCTAGCCTGCTTCTTTGGCTCCTCTGGGATGAGAACTGTTTCACTAACCTGCAGGGTCACCAGGCAGTGCTACTGCTTGTCCTGAGCTATGGAATAACAGGAGGAACATGTGGAAGAGTTGCTAGCTGAGATGGTGCCACGCTGCTGTTGGCTTCTGACGAGTCAGGTGTGCACACCAGCGTCGCTTCCAACTTGTCACATAAAGAGCATCAGTTCTATTTCAGCTACCCCAGAATTCTGCCCACTAAAACGAAAGATGCATAAGGCTGACAGTGCTAGTGGTCAGCAGGCTGCAGGAGGGTGGGTAGAGGTGAGGTTGGTGGTGGTTCTGCCTTCCTTTTGCTTAACAGTTGAGGGTGTCTGAAGACCCTGGAGAGCTGGGACTGGAGTTAATCATTTGTGGGTTATTAACTGCAGAATATCAAGGTTTAGCAAAGCTAAAGTTTCTTTCAGCAGAGGAGGTTTTTTATCTTCCCACGCGCTAATATAAATATTTTGAGGCCAGAAGCTCTTCAGGCTGCCCTGCCTCAGATAGCAGAGCTAGCTCTTGTAACAGAATTGTCCTTCAATATATAGAAAAAGATCAAAGAAAACTTTTCACGTGGGTTTATTTTAGGGCTGCTCAAACCCTTGTTGAAGTCTGCAGCGTAATATGTGGTAGGCAAATTAGAAAGCAAATACTTATTTGTGTAAATCTCTTCAAACAGCATAGCAGGTCGTTGGTTTTGCTTCCCATAATGCTGGCAGAATCTTGCAGGGCGCTCGGGGAGGCGTGTGAGCTGGAAGAGCTCGTTCCTTCTCAGCCCAGTGAGGATTTACGACACAGAGAAACAAATGTGCAAATTTAACAGCATTATTCAGATAATGGAGGATTTCAGGTGTTTTTGACGCTGCTGTAATTGGCTGATCGCTAACTAGGATTAATAAGAGTGGGATACAAATCACCCCTAATCTAGTTCAGGGCTTGTAGCAGCTTGTGGCGCAAAGCCAGTGGTTTTTGCTTACCTCAAAGAGCAGTTTGAAATATGCTGCTTCCTTTTACATACACCCTGACTTCAAATTAAAGAAATGTGGTTCCCAGTTTGGGTGGGTTGAGATCAACTAATAAACTATAAATCTCCCCTGCATCGTGAGACAGTGCTTGAGATAGATCCCTGCTTGAGCAGCACGGGAGGATTCTTGGGTTGAGACTGGGAGCAAGATGAAGACTGAAGAATGGATAGAAATTATGCTTTAGTTTTTTTTTTTTCTTTATGAGTCTGGTGTGTGTCAGACTTCTGGAGCCAATAATATTGCTGATGAATTGTCAAAATTCTTGATTAAATTGGAGATGCCACTGAGCGGCTTTCTGGTTGTCCCAGCAGAACTGAATAGCTATTGTTGTGTAACAATACAGCCTTCAGTGAGAGCAGAACCCAGCGGCTTCCCGAGGGTTTCCTCCAGACAAACCCTCCAGCCGGGCTGCTTGAGACTTGGGGAAGTGCTTAACAGGCAGTGCTCAGCGCTATCAGAAGTGCTGGTAAAAATGCTTATCCCTCGTGTTATGCAGCTGAGATCAGTGACACCAAATCACGAGGGGTTTCGCTGCGCTTGGCAAGTATTTCTAGTCAGTCGTATGAGATGCATTTAGAAATAAAATAATTAATTAATTTGGAAAAAAGCTTGTTGAATATTGTGGGGTTGATGGTTGGACGAGATGATTTTCTTGGTCTCAGACCTGAATGATTCTACAGTTCTATCAATTTTTTTTTTTTTTTAAGTGAAAAACGTTGTAGGTGCAATAGCAAAGTCACCAAACTTTTGACTAGAATACAAGAAATACCATCAGAGCCCTGTCCTTAAATGATCCACAGCCTGAACTTAACTGTGTTCATACAGTCCCTCATCAGTTATGTAGGCTGTTCCAAAAGTCATGTCTTTATTTCCACAGAAACTACAACAGGTACAAAGAGTGCAATGGCACTGTTGGATAGAGGAAATTCCTGGCTACAAAACACTATTTTTCAACATATTCACCACCATAAGCTGTGCATTTTTGTCAGTGATGAACAAGAGCGTGCATGCTGCACTTGTAGAAGCTGCATGGCTGCCTGGAACATGGCTTATCTTTCATGTTGTTGTTGCCACTGCTGAAAAGCAACACCCACTGCCTCACTGTGCTCACATCCACTGTTTGGTCTCCAGAAATGTTCAGCAAATACCAATGAATGTCAGTGGGGGCCATTTTTTTTTTTCTTCCTGGAGGAATTCATTTGCTCACCTTTGCTTCCTTTGTACTTCAGTGCCAGGCTCCATGCTGTCAGACTGCTCCTCTGATGCCGTCTGTCACGTGGCAACAACCCGTAATGGATTCAACCTCTGCTGCTGTACCACCAACGTCCCTCTGACCTCATGGGCCGACATAATAAAACAGCAAGCATTACTTTCAGAGCAGCTCTCACATAATGTGAGCGGTCGGAGTAGTCCCAGAGGTCAGAAAATTCAGCTGGATGATGATGGAAGTGGCTTCTAAAAGCACACCTACAGTAGCTAATGTGATCCAGGGTTTTCAGCAGAGCAAAGCTTTGATTTCTTTCCAGCGCTTATATAACGCAACCTGGCAATTCTATCTGTTCTGCACTCCTAATCCTCTTGACTAACCCAGACCTCTCCTGTTGGTGAAACTCATTTGCAATGAAAGCTCATGGACAAGCCTTGACCATGAGGTGTGTGTTTGTCTGAACAGCACAGTGCCTCTTCTATTTTTAATCCAAACCCGGATTAGTTTGATCTCCTCCAGTGCTGCTTTGAGTCAGTCTTACGTTAGCCTTGTGTCTGAAGTTCTTCAGCAGCAGCAAATCGTTACAGAAGCATGACCTTCCTGCAGGGCTTAAATTCTGTGGTGTTGGAAGGGAAGGACGTTGCCTTTCACACCTACTGAAGATAAGATTTATGGAGCAAGAAGGGTAGTCCTTATACAAGTGAACAGTTACAAAAACTTTCCTTGATGTTTGTGTCATGAATTACATCACTTTGTGGGCATTCTTACTGGTAAAACACGTGAGTGGTTCCGTAATGTTTCCTGAGGTTTCTTAGAAGTCCTGTATAAGCTACCTCTGAAGGTTCAGATTTGGAGGGAAGTTAATCTTGATCCTAGATGAAGACTGTGGTGCAAGACCTTAGCCTGTCTTGGCGGTCACATTCTTCAGTTAAAACCCTGGAGGGACTGCTAACATCTTCCCACCAGGAGGAGAAAATAACCCCCCTTTTGCATCCAAAGCCAAGCTGGGTGGGAGAACAAAGGGTTGTGATTTCTGGTTATGATGGAACAAAAGTTGCAGATAAATGTCTGCAGTCCACCCCAGTGGCGTGGTTTATGAAGCCTGACTTTGCTTGTGAACTTACTGTAAAGGAAGAAAGAACAAGGGAGTGAAATTTGGGAAGCCTGGCAGTCTTTCCATGTTCTTTTGGCATCAATAGTTCACACTCAGTACTTGAAGTGCGGTGAGATCAGCTTGGGTGAGTCACTGGCCTTGGACACGAGCAGGAAAGCGTACAGGAAGTACTTCTCTGACCTAGTTTCCATGGATGAGTGCATAAGCACACAGCAAACAAGCAGGGACAGATCTGAAAATCCAGAACACCTGATGATGTGCAGCTAAACAAAAGATTGAAAGGCAACTTGGAAATTGTTCTAGAAGCATGCTGGAAGCCTAAAGAAGAGATATGTTTTTTACTAGTAGTGAAGGGGCAGCCAAAGAAGGATGCTAAAAAGGCTCAGTGTGTGTGTTCTTGTTCTTTCGTTATTTGTCCTTAAATTATCTAACTATAGTGGTTGCTTTGAAGAGGTGAGGTCATGGATGTGAATAAGCTGTTGACAGGCTGCCTGCTTATTTGTGTTCAGAAACGTCAAGCCTTTTAAACATCTAATGGGCTAGTTAACCTCCTTGGGAATGAATTGTTCTATAGGAGCATCTGGAATGGGTAAGGCACAAAGGAAGGGAAAGAAAGCTGTACAAACGCAATACGTTAAAAAAGAAATGGAGTGAATAAATACAGCCGTGTAGGTAATACAGCTGACAATGAGAAAATTCACTTGCTTTGTCTGACGTCGTACCACTGCTGGCTGACTTCTTCTTGGAATGAAGACAGGCCTTGTTTCTAAACAACACTGTATTGATGCAGACAAGAGTTACGGTGGGCCTGGTGCAAGGCCAGCAAGGATGTCTGCTCCTACTTTTAAATAATGAACTGAGATTTCATGGTCCTACTAAAACCACAATTGGAGACGGACCTTACTTAGATGGTGCAGTATCTGCTAGACTTGAAGATTGGGCAGGGCTGGAAATGGATGGTGAGGGCATTTTGAGGGAGAGGGTCAGATTCTTTTCAGTGGTGCCCAGTGACAGGACAGGAGGCACTGGGCACTAACTGGAACACAGAAGTTCCTGTCTGAGTGCAGGGGAGAATTCCTCACCATGAGGGTGACAGAGCACAGGCACAGATTTCCATGGGAGGCTGCAGAGTATCCTCCTTGGAGATCTCCACAACCCTCCTGGACGTGGTGCTGGGTGCACTGATGCTCCTTGCTTGAGTGGAGGTTGGGCCGCGTACACCCAGAGGTCCCTTCTGACCTGAGCCATTCTGGGATAGAGTGCATGTGTTTGTGTGCGTGTGTGGAAGTTCTGGAAATGTAGTTCAATGAGGAAAGATGAAATTCAGAAGCAATGACTGGTTAGGTTGTGGTAGTTCCCCCATTGGTAGAAATAAATGGGGCTACACGTGAGCTGTGAGTCCTGTGTGTCTGCTCTTACAGAACAGTGAGTATATATAGCAGGAGCCAACAAAACGAATGAAGTAATCACTCTCCTTTGTTTAGTATTGTCTTCTTCGGATATCCTGAACAGCTTTTGAACATTGTGTTATGACAAACAAGTGCATAAGAACAGGGGTTTGGCCTCTTGCTTTGGCACTGAGTTTGGCTGCTGGTTATTGTACTCCTTGTAAAATACAGGGAGAGAGCTTAGGGCTGTGTTCTCCTACACTGGCTTCTATCTCAGGACTTGACATGAGTGTCCACCCTTGTTAAAAGGGGATCTCATTCCGCTCCATTGATTGTGGTTTCAGATAGCTCAACAGCATTGGCAGGGCTCAGAAAGGCAGAGAAGCCAAAGTACTCTGTTTCCCCTTTCTGTCTTCCCCTTAAAAGTGATGCAGGTAACCACAGATGAACAGGTTGGTAGATAGCAAAGATGTGAGCAGCCGGAACTTGGAGCAGCGTGGTTATGTTGTGTATGGACTGAGCATTGGCTGCTGCCAAGATGCAGCTTTCTGAACGCATTCCTTGCTTTCTTCTTTTCCAAAGTTAGCGCAGCCTGGAAGCAGCGTAGAGAAGGGAGGCAGCAAGACTGACCTGACAGTGAACAGACTGATCAGAACTGCTTTTCCGGAGCGGGGGACGGAGTGAAGAACGATAAGAAAATGTAGTCTGAGTAGAAAAAGTTTGTGTAACCTTCAGGAGCCCTTAGAGGACTCAGCACAAACAGCTTGGTTAGTTTAAGCGATTGCTCCACTAACGCATCTTTTCCCTTTCTCTTTAAAGCAAACTACAAATCTGAACCTTCCTCCTGAAGATCTCGATTCTTCTGGTGATGACGATGATGGATTCTCAGGTTCAGGTGCAGGTGAGTGACTTGCATTTGCACTGTTAGTGCTTCATCCTTCCAGAGTGTGCTACTCGTCATCTGGATGAAGATCCTGAACATCCTTGCTAAAAGGAGGGGGGAAAAATAATCACACGTTTCCCAGCATACTGACTTTGGAACAGAAAAGGAGCCTGATCTGTTCATCTTGTATTGCTCCAGAGATGAACGATTAGGAGAAAATGAATTGCAGGAGACTTGAAAGGGAGCAGAAGCAGGTATACCATATGTTCCTGCTGGTATATTGCTTGAAGAGTTACGAAACTGCAGTGATTCTTCACTTGTGAGGCACAGAGATGATAAGAAGGGCATTCAGCCTCTCTCACAGACTGGAAGGAGATACCAGTTGAGGGTGTGTGAACCTACTTGCCAGCATACATCCAGTGCATACTTTATCATCAGATGTGCAATTTCCTATGGTTTTTTATAGGTTTTCTTTTAAACATTATAAAAGGTTTCTAGGGTGGGGAAAAAGTCTGTCAGAATGATTACTTAAATGCATGAGAGGCACCTTTTGATGTTCGCTATTGGACTGAAGTTGAGGAGATGCCACTGAGGAAAAAGCAAGCTACTGGAAACTAAACCATGGTATCCTTTTGCTTCCCCTCCAGCCACGTGCTTGTATATTATGTGAAATTGATCTGAGCCTTTCTTACTACACTGAAAAAGAGAAGGAGTTAGAAAGTGAACTGCTGTTACTACAGAAATTGCCTGTGCGGGTTGGGCTTCCTCCTTTAGACCAGCATCCTGCAGATACCATCAACAGGTCTCTAAGCTGGTCGGGGATGTTTTTTGTTTTGCAGGTCCCCTGCCGGATCAGTCTCTCACCTGGAGAATGCCAGCAGAGCCGACTAATTCCTCTTTACTGGCAACACCGGTGGTTTTTGTTGAACAGCTGTTTCCTGGGATTGAGAGCCGAACTGAAAAGAAAATAACAACTCCACCTGCAACTAGTCGTGTAGTGACAGAGGAGCCAGTTGTAGCTGTGAAGGATGAAACACCCTTGTTGGGCTCACCTGACGAGAAGCCAACAGACGATGCAGTTGTAACAACAGCAAGAAGTCCCACTACTCGCTTCCCTTCGGTGCTTCATGTAATTCCTTCAGAAGCCTCAGGCACAGTCCATGAGCTCGAACCTAAAACCCCTGGCTCTGAGATGCCAGATACTAAAGATATGCCTGAGGCCAACTCCACCACCCATCCAGAGGGAGACATCGCTGCTGCTCCCACGACAGCTCCAGGCGATGTAGCTGCTACACATGAGGAGGTTCCTGAAGATGGCTCAGGAGACCCGGTGAGGACTGGTAGCTTTGGTACCCTTTCCAGGGAGATTGCTCTGGTTGTATGTATTAAGGCTGGTTTGCAGGAAGGGTTGATAATTTGTGCAAACAAGTAATCAGTTTAATCCTTTATATTGGGTTTAGATAAGAAAAAAACAAAGCTATAGAAACAGACGCGATGAAAAACATGAATAACCTGCCTTGTACGTCCCAACAGGGAGACTTCATCTTGGTTAAAGATGAGGATTTGGCCCCTACCCAGAACTCTGAAGTGCCAGCTGACTCTGGGAGGAATGCCAAAGCAGCAGGAGCCTCGGGAATTATGGACAGAAAAGAAGTTCTTGGAGGTACCTGATATTCTGGATTTCTAGCTGGCTCTCATAGGAGTCTCCCAGGCAGCAGAAGCTGCAGCTCTACAAGTATACCTCAGAGCATGAGAGTGAAGCTTTTATGCTAGACCTCTCTGAAATGAGGGTGGTTAATGATTTTGTGTTGCTGAAAACCCTGATGGGGACAAATATATTTATCTGATAATAGCAAAGCAGTCACCACTAGTTATATGGAATCATAAGCTTAAACCTATTCCTGCGCTCAAAAACTATTGTAAAACTGCCCTAATGCTGCTTAAGTCCATTTTCTAGAGTTCAGCAACACTGTCTTGCTCTGTTCTTGGTGCTCTGCAGCATGGCCCAGTGGGAGATCTTCTTTAGTAGATTTTGTGGATGAGGGTGGTGTGACACTGGAACAGGTTGCCTGGTGTGGTTGTGAATGCCCTCTCCCTAGAAGCATTCGAGGCCAGGCTGGATGGGGCTGTGAGCAAGCTGGTCTAGAGGGAGGTGTCCCTGCCTATAGCAGGGGGTTTGGATCTAGATGATCTTAAACGTCCCTTCCAACCCAAACCATTCTATGATTCTGTTATTTACCTCATGTAGATGAGTGGGCTCTTGGCAATGGAAGGATGACTGTTTTGGTGGGGCAAAAGGGCAAATTCATATTTGGATATAATAAATTCAGGGACCGTGCTTTAAGGAACAGCCTGGAAGCACACAGTCATACCAGTGTTTCCTGGCGTGGCATCTAGAGTAACTTATGTTGTTTCCCCCCTTGCAGGTGTTATTGCTGGAGGACTGGTAGGCTTGGTGTTCGCAGTGTTTCTAGTTGCATTTATGCTGTACAGAATGAAGAAAAAAGACGAAGGAAGCTATTCACTGGATGAACCGAAACAATCTAACGGAGGATACCAAAAACCACACAAACAAGAAGAGTTCTATGCATAAACACTGATCTTCAGGACACTTTGTTACATCTTTCTTGGACTCTTCTCTCCCTGCAGGTGGACCTCCTAGTGCGCTTTGCATTGAACTTAAGCCATATGATCATTGGGTTATTTGCCCTTACCACCTTGCCATTGGAAATTGTGTAACTACAAAGTAGATCTGGATTCACTGAACGTTCCCTGCTTTCTTGCACAACATTTTTATTTTATTTTTTAACAGAAGTGGGACTGCAAGTTCCTAAACTCGCTTTGGTTTATCTTAAAGACTGCTGGGGCAGGCGATGGGGAGAAGATAAAGGAGCGCTGTATGTATCAACCTTTTGATATTTAGGGAAAGGGATTGCAAGAATAAATGATTAACAGTGCTCAAATTCTGTATTGCAGGGATCCTTTCTATTTATCTCACAGATGTGTTTTTAAGTGTAACAAATGGCTGCACTGGGCAGAAGTTTGGTACACTGCAATACTCTAGCTCTTTCTAGCTGCCGTACTTGGAGCATTTAATGCCTATGAAACATCATGCTGAACGTGATCGCTAGTGAAAGGAGGTGTGAGGGGCAGGGTAAGCAAATGACTTAATGGTTTAGAATAACTTATATTTTGGAAAGTTCACAACGTTATCCCATATACTGAACCAGCTCCTATGCAGCTGGCGTGTATACTAAAACCAAACCAACCCCAAAGACCCAAAAACTAAGTAGAGAGTTCATTTTACTGGTAGCATTGGTCTGTCCTACCACCAAATTGCTCATTCCGTGCTTAGGTAAGGAATGGGTTTTTCTAAGCGATCTCATCTCAGATATTCCCTCTTCTTCAGTGCTGAATCTTCTTGGCTGCCCTGCTGTAAATACTCCAACCTGTGCTGTGTAGTCACCAGATGACTGATGGCGTGTTGTAGCACCTATCACTCTGTGCACTGCTTGCAAAGTTGTCTCAGATTGTGGCCTGCCTCCTACGCTACAGGAAACCTTGGCACAAGGGGCGAAAGGTAGAAAGCAGCATACTGTAATTTTGCAGCTAAGGAGTAGAGAAATGCAGCATCTGACACAAGTCTAATGGAGGCTTAGTGTGTAGATGGCCTTAAATGTATACAAGTTGATGTGCTTGACTCTCACCACTCTGGAACGCCTCTCTTCAGGGGCTGTTCCTGCACTTTGGAGAGAAGCAACCCTTGGGATGTCAGACTAGCGAGGGCTAAGAAGCACCTCCTGAGGAAAGTCTGGATGCCTGACGCTCTTGGTGGTCAATGCATTGCCAGATGGAAGGCACCGAAGCCTCACTGAGGGTTTGGAGTTCTCCAGAGCATGTCAAACCGAGCAGGAAGAGAAGTGTGGTGTTCTGCACAAGCCTTACTCCTGCTCAGCCTTCGGCTAGCTCCTCGCAAGGTCAGTTGGACATCACTCAGCACAGAAGGCGTGGGGGGTGGAGGAGCACTTACAGCTGATGTACGTATTTGTGCTGTTGAGCCAGAGGGAATGGTTGGAGAATACTGGAGAGGATTGCAACAGCTGGTACAAACGTTGCACATTAACACTAAAACTTAAAAACCTGTATAACTTAAATGAAGTATAAAACACTCCTGAGCTGCTATGCAGCTAAAATCAGTGCCTTCTCTGCAAGCCCAAGAAAAAACACTTTTTGATTCAAAACTCTTCTTGATGCCTAAGAAACACTTGTGCGTACATGTAGCTGGCTGTTTTTAAGTAAAGCTGCAAAGTCCATTATGTCTTTTTTTTTTTTTTTTTTAACAGAATGATTTTGTTTTTATAGGTTACTGCAACAACCAGACGGTGTTAATTTCAGCTGTAATTCTTTGCTTTGTATAGGAATGTAGAAATGTTGTTTGATAGGTTTATCTATGAGAAGATTCTTGTAAAGCACGGGAAGATAAAGTGGTAAACTTGAGTTGTACCTCAGAACCTTGCTGGGGGGGGGAAAGGAAAAACTGTATATTTTGGTAGTCTAAACTGACAGTTTGTGAAACAAACACGGCATTCTGTGTTATTTAAGTGGTACAAATGAAATACAAGTTCTAACAAAAGACGCAACATTCAGATATCTGTATGCCATGTAAAGGTATACTGCAATAAATGGCATTTTGGCAAGAACGTGTCCAGCTTGTGAATGTTGCTCCGTATAGCACTTCACAAAATAGATGAGGTTTGTAAGGCTTCCCACGTCTTTAAGGAATTTGTATGCTAAGTATGAAATGTGAGGTGTGGTGCTAAACATAAGGAGATTCAGCTCGGAATGGGGAAGGCTCTCACCCTGCTCTGGATGCCAGGTTGGTGGCAGGCTGCTTCACTCTGCACGCATAAACAGGCTGGAGCGAGGACATGTGTGAAAGCAGATCAGAGTCCTTCAGCAGTTCATGCTGTGCTTTCCTGAAGGGGTGAAAAAGGCTATAAGTCTTCCACAAGGCTTGCTCTTAAGACTTGGTTTATGCCTCTAGGAGTTTGAGAGCAGGGAAGGCTCCAGTATGGGCAATGCCAATTCCTCCTTCCCTCCGTGGAAGCATTCAAAGCCAGGCAGGATGGGGCTGTGAGCAACCGTGTCTACAGGAAGGTGTCCCTGCCTATAGCTGGGGGTTGGCACTACATGATCTTAAAGGTTCTTTCCAACCCAAACTGTTCTATCATTCTATGATTCTACTAAATTGTACTTTGCAGGACAAATTCAGAGGTTGTACCTTCAGGAAGGGAGAACAGAGCAGGCCTAGGTATTTTGTATAGCATCGATTACTCCTGGGTGCAGCGGCTAGTGCTGGAGGAGATGAAGGTAAAGTGAAGTAGGGAAAAATGTCCTTCATGAAATGGAGACGTCAAAAGTTCCCCTGCCTGTCTGGGGGGGTCTGAGCCTACGCCATGGCTGTCCAACATTTTGGCTTGCCTGGGCTGCATCGGGTGAACAGGAATTGTCTTGGGCTGCATACAAAATATGTAATAATGTTAACATACATAAGTAACAAATCTTATATATATATACATATATATACACACACACACATTTATTGAAATATAAAAGAGAGCAACAAAAACATGAAACAAGCGGGATATTTGACCTTGCAGTATGAGCTGTGCTGGGCTGTGGGTTGGACGTGCCTGGCCTATCCAATACGTTTCATTCACAGTGCTCTGAGGTATAAAAAGTGACTTACTCTCTTGGTTTGTAGCTAGCCACTGTATTTTTAATTTGTAATCTCTCTTTGCTTGCACTGGAGCCATGTGGGCTGTGCATTTCACAACAGAAGACGTCAGGAGGAGTGTTGGTAGTTGGTAGGCTTTGAGATGAGGCCGAAGGATGGTGGGACTGTATTTAGAACTGTATTCTTGCTTCCGTAGCAAAAGAAAGCCATAACGCGCTTTCTAGATGCATGCCAACCTCACCGGTCCCTTAAACTGAGTAAAACTCCCTGGGGAGGAGCGCAGTTATCTGTATTGTGCAAGTGTCTTAACAGGACAGTTCCCTTCCTTGGGGATTCCCAAGACCTCTCTTTCCACTTCCCCAGTCAGTGATCATGTGGGAGGTTAGTATGGCAGGGAGGGGAAAAAAGTCAGGAAGGGGGGGGGAAAATTCCGTGCCCAAACCCTTACTAATGAAACTGATCCTCAGAGAACACTTGGAGGAAAACTTTGTTGTATTCAGAGAGAATAAGGAGAGGCTGCCTCTGTGCTCTGGCACAGGGTAGCATGGGTTTTCCTGAGTCATGTTTCTATTCGCTGTGCTTCCTGACTCTTTTTCATCCATACTGGAGCAATTATCACATTTGATCTTGTTCACAAGTGAGATGCAAAGAGTGTGTCTGGCAGAAAGTCTGACCCCTTCTTTGTTCTGGAAAAATGAGCTGGAGGGTGTAAATGGGCCGAGTGTCAAGGAAGGCAAACAATGAGAACAGAAGGACTTCTCACAATTCTCACTTTGTCAGGTTGCATTAGGCCCTTTAAAGGAAACTAGAGCAAATCTAAGAGGCTGTATAATCTTGTAATTGAAATAGAAAATCAGGGACAAAAAAAAAAAAGGGCTACTCTGTGGATGTACTGAGAAGAAAAACTATTTGAGATGTGATCTATGGTCTACATAAATGCCTTATCTGAGACTCCATCGTGACTAAGATATAAAGCATAATGCTGAAAACGAGTAGTGGAATAAAAGTAGTGTGGAAGCTGCTCCATTTGAGGTAGTGGCAAAAGAAAATACTTTAAATATGGCAAGAGATGAGAGAAAGATGCTGTAACCCAAATAGTTGCTTGGCTGTCTGGGGTGGTGTTCAGCTCATGAAACTGGAAGCCAGATGGACAGCATTTTTCATAAGCTTGTCAAAGCAGAGGACAGCAATTTTACTGCGGAATATGAAGTGCAGTGTCTGCTAAGGAAATCAAAGGTCTGCCCTTGATAGTTTGCAGGATCTTGCAAGAGAACGGAAGAAATTAAAAGATAGGGTGCTGACACATGGGATAAAATACAGAACAGATTCACCAAGAGTAGATGATAGCAGGAAAATCGGATCTCTTGCTAGCTGATAGCTTTTCTTTTTTCCAGTCGTGGGCAATCCAATGAAATTGGACTTCAGGAAAGCAATTGTCAGCGTCATGCAGAAAACGAACAGGCAGAAGGATGAAGCTGGGGACTAATGGCAGAATTGGAAGGTGTGAGGAGTTGGGCTATGGAGGAGTTAGCAGGAAGGGGAGACCTCATTGGGGGGGCTTTTCTTGAAATGTTTTTATTAAGCTGGAAGGGAAAGGAGTGCATGGGATTATGCTCACTGCTGGGAATCTGGGGGGCCTCAATAGCGTGGGGTACTAAGAGTGGTTGAATGTTCTGGTAAGTAACAAATAGGATCAACTTCAGTGGGACAAGGTTGGGCACTGGAGTGCCAGCAGGAGGAAGTTCTGCACTGAGCTGGGAATAAGAGAGGGAAAGAAAGGGCTGTGTCAGTGAGTCAGTGTTAGAATAATGATCTGTGTGATGCACATTAAAAAAAAAAAAAGGAAGAAAGAGACAAGCAGGATGTACTGAAAAAGGCATTTCCAGCAAACATAGGACATTTTCAGCATCATGGATATCACAGAATGGCTTGGGTTGGAAGGGACCGACCCATCATGATGGGTATCATTGTACAAAGTACTGGTAAGCCTCTCGCTGACCTTCCGTGTATGCACAAGTATTAATTCATGCTGAGAAGAAACAGGAAGGCGCTGAAGTCAGGAATAATGCACTCTGCTTTGTGTGTGCAAGCACGCATGTATGTATGCACATATGCTCGTATATTTGCACGTGTGAACTAGAAATGAAATCAGGAACTGCAACTGTCCATTTTAAGACAGAAAACATGCAGTGCTTTTAGAATGGCATTATTTGTAAATGGTGTAAAGCAAAGAAAATGCAGGTAAGATTTAAAAATAAAGATTAGCACTCAGATAGATAGCTCGATCTTGTAACACAGCTGTTACTGCAGTTTAAAGCTGTGTGACTTCGTTAGGTAGAAAAGCCGTCAACACGAACTCCTACTGGGCTGAGCATCGGAGCGTTTCTGACCCCAAGAACCTGAGTGGGGGACAGCTCTGTGCTTAAGACGTGCCATCAGTCCTGGGATCTTCAAACTGTGGTAGGCATAAACTATTTCCAAATAGTATGCACCACCAAAGCTCAAGAAATCCACCATCACAGCCAGTCTGCCTTTCCTCTGGAGGGAACGAGCAGGAGCCAACCAGATCCCCCCTCTATGCAGAGCTTGGAGCTCAAGGATGGGGGACAAGGACTGGGGGAGGACGCAGCTGAGAAATGCAGCTTCTGAACGGACAGCGGGGTTTGGCCAGTCCTTCAAGGGCTGTCACATGAGGCAAGCAGGACTGGGCACGCTGCACACAGCCCTGCTGGTGGAGGAACCGGTCCCTTCCTGTTAAGTGCAGCTGGGCCTGAAGGTCATTATAGGAGTAACTTAAATAGCAGTTGAGAGTTAAATCACCATGACCCCGAGGAATGGGTCGAGGTCTCATTGGAAGTTTACTGCTCTCAGCATGGCACAGAAGTATGGTGGGTTTGCAGCTATGCTACATGCATTTTTGGGGGGCTGAAATTGTGGCCTTATTGCTATTGCTGTTAAAATGCTACTGGAAGGATAGTGAATGTGCATATGCTCTTGAAAACGTTGACTGAGTCTGCTCTTCCTGCTGAAATACTGCTGTTAATGTTTGATAGCAGCTGCCCAACACCAGAAGCCTTTGAGCTGTTTATTGCTCTTGAGAGGTGTTTATTTATTGTGTGTTTGTTGTTGTTTTGTTGTTGCTTCGCTACATAACTAAACCTGAACCTAGCTGAGAGTTTCTGGAGCAAGGTGCAAATGATTAGAGCTCTGTTCAAAAGCGTTGTTGGCTTTAAACAGTCTTTTCAGATGTCACCATTTCTCCTTTCAAGCAAAACCCCTACTGATGAAGCACAGCGCTGTGTGCTCACGCAGCTCTAAGGAGTGGTTGTGTGGTTACTCCATAGTGAGGATTAGTCACACGTTAACCACAGCTGTAAAAACACGTCTATGGGAAAATCACATCCAAACATGGAGGGCCTTTCAGTCGGCCGCTTATTACTGACAAGGTGAGTTTCTGTATCATTTTTCTTCAGCATTGTGCAACATACATCAGAGCTGTTTACTTTGCTGTCCTGATGCATCATCGTAGCTTTTCCTCTGGAGCTCTACCTTCCCTACTTCCATACACTGCGGTCTGCTGGGGTCCTACAGGTGGAGCTGACTCAGCCAATGTCTCTAAGCCAGGAGGTCTCAGGTGGGCATTCACAGTTGAAGTGCTTGGTTAGTCACACTGTTGCACTGCTACCTGAGGCAAAGCAGGTGGTGACAAATGATGACTTAGGGTTCTGTGGTTATAACAAAATTAGGCCTGTGAGGTGTAAGTTCATCCTTTCTCATAACCAAGATGGCAACTAAAGCCTGAAGCAAGTTCTCTTATTTTTCAATCCATAGAAAATTATCACCTGTTACTGTTGTCATTGCTCTCCAGACCTTCCCAGAGCTAGTAAAGCTGAAGAGCTCAGAAGGGAACAAGAAAAGGGATTGCATCCCCCCACAGGACCTTGTGGCTTGGCATGGCCATTCTGTGCATCAAGCACTTGTCCCTGACAACTGCAAATACTGCAGTCCATGCTCCAGAGCTTCCAGTAGAGGATCCTACATTTTCATAAACCAACCATGGATTATGTTATCCCCCCATTGCTGTTGAATTCCCTTCAAAGAAAAGCAGAGCTTCTTAATGGGAATTTTTCTTGTGTGGGGGGAGGGCAGAGCTGATGCAAGATACACAAACAGGAATGCTTTCTCCAAAGTTGCTTTGGGCAAAGGAAGAAAAGCAGGGCTCATGAAGAGCATGTAATTACCATGTCCTCTGCCCCACCCTTACCTTCTCAAGAGAAAATTCTCTCTTCATACAGTAGCTTGGCTTGTGAATTTACTGGTTTGCTCCAGGCCCGTATCACATGGCCCACTGCAAGTCAGCAACCAACAAAGCCTCTTTCATACAGACAAGCAAGACTCCTTAAGACTCAAGCTGCTTGTTGACTACACCAGGGAGAACTGACCTTGGTAACAAGGTTGAACAGCTCGCTGGTGTTTCTGGAAGCGAAGTGCCTGTGTATGGGGACTGAACGTGGGAATCCTCAGCCAGCTTTCATGGCTACTTTATAAGGCCATGTCCTCACCCTGTCTCCTTCCTCAGAGAAACACTTTGGGCTGGGATCTGCTGTTTGCTGGGTCTGTGCCCCCCTGGACCCGTGTAAGAGGAAGAGGAAGGAGGTCAGAAAGAGCAGGGGCTGGAGGCTTCAAGAGTCTGTTGTCAAGATCTCTCTGCTCTCATCAGCTCCTCCCAATTTAGTGTCATCTACAAACTCGCACAGTACACCTTCAGATCCTGCATCCAAGTCAGTGGTGAAAAACATGGTGAAAAACAACTTAAAATACTTTTTATTAAAACACTTAAAAAGAGAGCAACAAAACCATACAACTAGTGGGATATGTGACCTTGTTTCAGTGAAACTGACGCATCAGTCTGCTTTGATGGCAGTGGGCGCAATTCTCAGTGAGCTCTCATGGTGTTTATCAGAGATTTTTGATGAAATCTTACTCTTCTTGTACTTCATCCTTGAAAACAGTTGCTTACCAATGTGCGTACTGCCAAGAAATGATGACATGAGTAACGATTGTGAAATGTGAGATATCTTTATCTAGTAAGAGAGGGCTTATAAAAATCTGGTAAAGAGACATGGTCACATTTTCCTTTGCACTGGATGTCTGATTGCAACTCTATGTATTCCATCTGAAAAATCACAGGTGGTGTATTTATGTCGGCTGAAAACGGAGTTGCAGATATTAAAAAAAAAAAGAAAGAAAGAAAAAAAAAAGATTGATTTTTTGACACTCTTGAAGCCTGTTCTAAAAATTCCTTTATCGAAGCAGAAAGCACAGCTGCATGTTTTTCAGTCTTTACAGGACCGTGTTCAGCCAACGTATCAAAATACATATAATTATTTGCCACCACTTTATTTGGCACTGCACTGCGATGTCGCCTGGTTCCAGCCTACACAGCACTGACAGCACACCGCTGTATGGTTGCTGTGAGAGATGGGTGTAATTGTTGCACACGTGGGGCCAGGCAGGGCTGCTCAGTGCTGCCATGATGGTGCAGAGCAGGGGTTGGCAGCAAAACATGCCGGGACGGGTTGCAAGCAGCCTGCAGGTTGCACATGGCTACTGGGCTTTCACAGTCTAGTCTTGAGAAGTTCCCTTGCTCTGTGGCACTGCTAGCTCTTCCTGGATGGAAGTGAGATTTGAAGGCTGTGGCAGACTTGGAAGCAGCACACAGGCCAGCTCCCTACGCCAGCATCTCCAGGTGCCTGTGGCTGCTGCCACCCTGGATCAACCCCTTCCTGTTCCTGACCTCACTGTGGTGACCCAGTCTGAGTGCTCACATGGCTGTTCAGGTCTCTGGCTGGAGGGGGTGCCTGAGCCTGGCACAAGCGTTGGGGGTAGTGGGATTAGATCCTTCTTTGAAAGTGAAGCAGGGGTTTTGAAGGAGACTGATAGCACAGCAAGGAGAGGTGGTGCTCATGAAGGCATCTCTGCCGTTCCCAGGGTCGCTGCCTGTCCTACTGCAGCCAGAAGAACAGTAGCTGGGGCCTTTATCTTCTCAGTCCCACTGTGGACACCCAACCTCATTGCTTTCTGCCCTTCGCTGCCTTGAAAGACTGGCACTGCTCCCAGCCCATGCTGAAAGCTTTAGGGAATGCCAGGCCCAGGTCCCTGTCCTCAGGGACCACTGTGTCCTCTCTGTAGAAGATGGCAACAGGGCTGTCCACTCAAGGTCGGCTGAGTAGTGAGCAGAGGAGCTGCAGCTGCTGCTTACAAAGGAAAGAGGAATTGAACACCTGTGAGCTCGCTTAACAGGGAGAGCTCCTGCTCCTTGGAAGATTGTGACAGGTATCTGCTACTCACTGTGTGTCCTGGTGGGTTCCCTCCTGCAATTACAGGAGTTGATGTCCTTAGCCAAAGGAGCGTCTCTGACTGCTGATCTGCAGGAGCAGTTTTGGGGCCTGCTGCCTCTTGTCGCTGTCTTTGTGGGGAGATTCTTCTCTCACAGCCTCTTCATGCACCTGACGTTGCAGGTTAGTGGGATTTCACCTGGTGGGAGGGGACTGGAGAGGGCTGCCGTGCTCCAAGAGGGCAGAATTTTACTCACTGCATCCTCGCATGCCGTGAAGACTTGCGGAAGTCCCAAACTGTTGGCAGAAGAGACAGAGTGAGTGGACAGGGAGAACGTGATGGGGTGGTGGGCACATGGGGCCAGAGGCTGTCTTTGCAGGGCACCTCCCTTGCCCAGGACTGCTCACCTCTAGAATTTTCCTGGTTTCTTCTGTGTTGGCACTTCCTCTGTTTCTCTTTCTGTATGGGCACAGAAAGCAGCGAGTGAGAGGGGAGCATCCCCAGCAGCCTCAGCAGCACCCACCAACCCAGGGCACAGCCAGGCCCAGGCCCGTGCCTGCCCTGGGACTCCCTGCCCAGCCTGGCCAGGCCCCGCTGGGACACGGCCTCTCCTCCCAGGCAGCGCCCCCAGCCCAGCCCTGGATGGGGATGGCCCTGGCCCCCACCGACCCCCTCCCTGTGTTGCAGCGCCTGGCTCAGCACCAGCCCTGACTCCTACCTTCCACTTCTGCAAGGCCATAATGAATACAAATCTTTTGATATGATCAGCGTGATCCAGAGGATGGGGTAAATGATATCATCCTCCAGGCTGAGGAAGAAGTTTATTCCCCAGAAAGCAGCCATGGCAGTCCCATGTACAGAGAGCCAAGTAGAGCTTGAGGACAAGCAGCTGGACACAGACTTACCTCTTATTCAGAACAAATGTACTCAAGAAAAAAATATGTGGCATTACAGATCCAAGAATCCAGTTCTGTAATGCTGAAAGGACACCATGAGAGTCATGGACTATGTTTTAACTTGAAAAGCAAAAATGATGAGATGTCTCCGCTTAAATAAACAGTATTTGCTGCACCCTCAGCAAGTTCTGCTAATGATAGAAGCTGGGAGGAGAGGCTAAGACGCTATGGGTTGTGCTGCCAGCGAGGACAGGCTGGAGATGTGGAGGGGTAGGAAGTTTTAGAGTTTCAACAAGGGGAAGTGCAAAGTCTTTTACCTGGGGAGGAACAACCCCATGCACCTGCGTACACTGGGAGCTGCCTGGCTGGAAAAATTTGCTGGCACATTAAGCTTGATTTTGTCATTTTCCTCTTCTAAAACTCCCCTTAGGGTTAACCTCATCAAGCTACTGACTAATTTAAGAAGAAGAACTCTTGATCTGAACTTCACTCTAGCATTGCTTATCTCTGTTCTTCAGCTATGCCGCCTCTTTGCCTAGCCGGATGCTCAGAGGTAGTGCAGTTATTAAAGAACTAATAGATGCCTTACTGATGTATCTATATGGTGGTACTTGGGCTTTGCAAGAGCGCCTAACTGATCTGGTAGTGTACAAAAATGGAATAGAATTGGTTTCATTCTGCTTTTGCTGTATTAGTTTGATAAGACTTAATGTTTTCAATAACCAAAATTTTTCCTAGCTCTGAATATATGCTGAACATATCTGTTAAGCAAAAGAGTGCAAGTTATTGTACAGTTATCCTTCAGAATCATACCATATTTGATCCAGTTTTCTGTAGGAACTTGTAAGTCTTCCTCTGGTAGCAAGAAGGATCATATGTATATGTAAACAAAAAGGTTAAAATGTTCTTGTTACATAAAACATCTTTTTGTTCCCAAATCTGCTATTTTCATTTTGTACATCCATTCCTTTCTAGTGTCATCTTACTTCTTCCATCTCTTGTCCTATTCTTCTTAGATCATTTTTACCATTTTTTTTTTTTGAGGGTGAGCATTCAGCCTTTAGTACAAAACATTTGGACTGTTAAAAGATTGAGCACTCCATGCAGACATCTGGGAATCTTGGCAGCAAGGCATTGTTTTGAATAGCCAACTAGTTGGCCAAGTCCTTGACAGGGGATTGCTTGGAGAACATGTCCTTGAAAATTTGTTGGAAAAAAACCTGAGATCTAGAGGGTGAAAATGGGAGAAATGTCATTTCAGAAGAAGAAATACTCATGCGTACATGTAAACATGCATGTCTATGAGTGCACGTATGTCAGTGTGCAACAGCTCCAGTATTCTGCTCTGCAGATGCATTTCGGATGTCAAGGTGCTTTTTGCCATGGCACTGTTCAGTTTTGAAGTGAAATTCTGAGCCACAGCACTTTGTCCAATCTTGGAAACCTTCAAGCTGGAAGGGATACTGCTCTATTAAGAGGAATTTCAAAAAGAGGAAAAGATGTCTAAGGTAGAGACCGATGTTTTGAGTGACTTAAAAAGATCAGAGGAGTTGAAGATGTGCAGAAGTCATTTCAAAACAGACTGGCTGCTTGCCCGAAGCTGTCTGAAAACTCTGGAGCTTTACCAACGCTTTCAAATCAAGAGCTCTACCCGTGGTACCCAGAAGAATTCTGCTCTACACACATCTGAAGAGAGCAAGGAACATAGCCTTCTGAAGACTCCTACAGGTGTTTCAGACAGATACTAAGCTCTAAAACGTTATAGCTGACATTCCCAAAGTTGTGTTAAGCAGTCTTACTCTCAGAGAAACATCCAGCTGAGTCTATTGACGATAACCTTCTGGTTCAAATATGGGACTGACTGACCAGAGGTGAAGTGCTGCTGGACCTGGTGCTCACCAGTGTGGAGGAGATCATTAATGATATAAAGATTGGAGGCAGCCTGGGCTGCAGCAACAGTGCCCTGTTGAGTTTGTGATCTCAAGGAAAGGAACGTGGGCCTGGCAAAGAATGGAGTCAGGAACCTGAACTTCAGGAGAGCAAACTTCAGGTTAAGGAATTGTTGGATGAGATCTCCTGGGAAGAAGTCCTTAGAGATGAAGGAGTGGAACAAAGCTGGTTACTCTTTAAGGATGCTTTTATGAGAGTGCAAGAGTTCTCCATCCCTTGGAATAAGAAAACAGGCAGGAGAAGAAGGAAACCAGCGTGGCCTGGCAAGGGCCTGCTGGTCAAACTGAGGGAAAAGAAGGGCAGGTACAGGCAGTGGAAGTAAGGACGTCACCTCAGAAGAATACAGGGATGCTGTCCAGACTTGCAGAGATGTGATTAGGAAAGTCAAGGCACAGATGAAGCTGAGCTTGAAGGATGTTAAAAACAAGAAGGTACAGGTACATATGTCAGAAGAGACAGGCCAAAGAGAGCATATCTCCTCTGCTAAATGAGAAAGGAGAACTGGCTGCAGCAGATATGGAGAAGGCTGACGTACTCAGTGAGGTCTTTGCCTCAGTGTTCACTGGCAGCCAGGATTCTCACATCTCTGAACCTGAACTTCTGGGTGGGAACTGAGGGAACAAACTCCCCTACCACTGTAAGGGTGGAGCAAATTTGAAATCAACTCATGAGATTGAATGTGTACAAGTCCATGGAGGCGGATGACATGTAACCCAGGGTCCTGAGGGAGCTGGCTGATCGTAGAATCATAGAATCATAGAATCACTCAGGTTGGAAGGGACCTCAAAGATCATCAGGTCCAACTGCAGCCTAACTGTAGTACTCTAACTCTTAACAACCCTCTGCTAAATCATATCTCCGAGCACCACATCCAAACAACTCTTAAACACATCCAGGGACGGTGATTCAACCACCTCCCTGGGGAGCCTATTCCAATGTTTAACCACCCTTTCTGTAAAGAAGTGTTTCCCAATGTCCAACCTAAACCTACCTTAGCGCAAATTGAGGCCATTTCCCCTTGTCTTGTTACCTGTCACCAGTGAGAAGAGACCAGCCCCACTCTCACTGTAAGCACCTTTCAGGTACTGGAAGAGAGTAATAAGGTCTCTCCTCAGCTGCCTCTTCCCCAGACTAAACAGCTGTAGCTCCCTCAGCCTCTCCTCATAGGGCTGATTTTCCAAGCCCTTCACTAACTTCGTTGCCCTTCTCTGGACCTGCTCCAGTACCTCCACGTCCTTTCTGTATTGAGGTGCCCAAAACTGAACACAGTACTCGAGGTGAGGCCTCACCAATGCCAAGTACAGGGGCAGGATGACTTCCCTAGTCCTGCTCACCACCCCATTCCTGATACAAGCCAGGATGCCATTGGCCTTCTTGGCTGCCAGGGCACACTGCTGGCTCATATTCAGCCGACTGTCCATCAGTACACCAAGGTTCCTTTCCATCAGGCAGCTTTCCAGCCACACCTCCCCAAGCTTGTAGGGTTGCCTGGGGTTGTTGTGGCCAAAATGCAGGACCCAACACTTGGCCCTATTGAAACTCATGCATTAACCTTGGCCCATTGATCCAGTCTATCCAGGTCCTTCTGCAGTGCACTTCTCACCCCTAGCAGATCAACACTCCCTTCCAGCTTGGTGTTGTCTGCGAACTTACTGAGGGTGCACTCAGTCCCCTCGTCAAGATCATCAATGAAGATGTTAAACAGAAGCGGCCCCAGTACTGAGCCTTGGGGGACACCGCTCGTGACCGGCCGCCAACCGGATTCAACTCCACTGACCACAACTCTTTGGGCCTGGCCATCCAGCCAGTGCTTCACCCAGCGAATGATGATGTCATTGTTGAGCTGCTCTCCACCCTATTTGAAGAGTCAGGGCTGTCAGGTGAAGTCCCTTGTCTTGCAATGTCCCTTGCAATGTGCCTTGCATTTAAGAGATATCTCAATGTATTCTTTGTTCACACGAGAAAATTCCCTTTATCACTGTAACAGTAATTGTTGGATAGACTGACCAGAACCAAATAAGTCCTGCTGACTTCACAGGTTGAAAGGGTTTCGTTCGGTCCACAGAATTTGGCTAAACAAAATAATCATGTAGGTTGGTTAGAAATGCTTAGCAGGAGACAGGTAATGGTTGACCTGATTAATACAACAAATAATTAGACGTCTTGTCACCTAAATGCCTTCAATTAGACAAAGCAACACAACTATGACTATTTACCAGCTCTCTGTTATCCACGAAGTATACCACCTCTGCACTTATCATCCTCTTCTTAACTTACTGCACAAAGCAGTTGAGCTTGGAGGAAGATGTTCTCCCTGTTGTTTTGCCCTGGGCCATCTTACTCCCCTAAAACAAGGTTGCTTTCATGCACTTAGCAGCTGTTTTGAACAGCAAGTCCAATGGATGGTGAAATATTAACCAGCTGCCTGCTGCCCCCTATATTAACAAAGGATAGTTGGATCAGTGATTAACCCTTCAGCCTGTTATTTGAAGCCTTGGGCTTAACACTCTGAGGGTGGGGCCTAGCCATGCTCAAGTGAGGGTTGTGAGACTGATCCTTGATGTTCAATCACAGCACCACTGTCACAGCTGGTGGCAAGCTCCCAGAGAGAAAGAGGAAACTGAAGAGCTGTGTGATTTCATGAGAAGTATCATAAATCAGTGAGATTACCCTTTGTACATTGGATACTGCATTTTGCTGGTGCTTTAAATGTCTAGAAGTGCATGGCCCTGTTTTCTCTTGGAGGAACTTCAAGCATGTTATGAGCTGACTTTCAGACCCTTCAGAAATTCCTCTGAAAGAGGAATTCACAAAACAGATTGCTGCAGTCCTGTCCCTTGCCTTGCAAATTGCTTAAATGGTTGCACTGGAGATTATCTTCCCTAGCACGTGTGGAAGTATGCAGTACAACAAATTTGATCTAAAGTAGGTTTGAACAGAACAGGCGGTTTGCTTATGGCACCCGGTCAAATGAAATCAGTCATGTCTGACACCCTGAGGTCTGGAAATGCTCACAAACAAAACTAACAAAAGGAAAACGCACAGCAACTCAATGCAGATTTAAAAATTTAAAGACAGATTTTAAGCCCCTGACCACTCAAGAAACTGGTGGTTCCTACTGAATATCAAAGCATATTTGTTTATTGGTTTCCAGCAGAGAATAATGACAGCACAGCCTCACCTCCCAGCACAGCCTCATCTGCCTGTTCAAAGTGCAGTGAATGTGTCCTAAGGTGCAGCTACCGTTTTCTCCACACAGTAAAAACCAGCCCTTTAAATGTTTAAAATTTAAATGGGCCAGAACTTAAAATGCAATTTAATTTAAATATGCGTTCAATCCAACAGCCTAATCATTGAGCATCTTGAAAGAGCTTTAGGGCTCATTTAACCAGGAGTTTTTACAGGTCATCTAACTAATAGTAGTCTTTATGGCACTAAACAATTTTAATGGAGTCTGAGATCTGTAAAGGTGTTCATTAAAATGGTTCAGACAGATATCTCTATCAGGCAGTACATGGGACCAATCCATTCTGGATCTCATAAGATGTAATACTGTTTTCCACAAAGGTCATCATGTGTGTATCTAAGACCTTTTTCTATTCAGGAAAAAAAACACACTACTATACTCTGCACCATGAGTGTTCAACCTTCTGGCTTGCCTGGGCAGCAATGAGTGAAGAGGAATTGTCTTGGGCCATATATGAAATAAGTAGGTTGCTCTGAAAGTAATCCCTCCTATTTATTTCCATGGAAAATACAATGGATACAAAGAGCACAATAACACTATTTGATAGAGCAAATTCTCAACTACGAAACACTATCATCTTTCAATATAGCCACTACTACTAGCTATGCATTTTCACCAGCTATGAACAAGAGCTTGAATATCATGCTTGTAAAAGTCTGCACCAGCAGAGGTGACCCGCTGTTGCTGTTGCCACTGCTGAAACACACCATCTACCACATCACTGCTCACATCCACTGTTTGGTCTCCAGAAATGTTCAGGAAGTGTTGGTGAATATCAGTGAGTGCCATTTTTTCCACCTAGAGGAATTCAATTCACATCTTTGCTACATACGTACTTCCATGTCCGATTGCCCCTCTGCTGCCATCTGCCATACGGTAGCAAAATGTAATGCAACACTGATGGGAAGGTTCAGCCTCTACTGCCATCCCACCAACATTCACCTCATAATAAAATAGGAGCAGCCCTCGTAGATGGATGGAGGTATCTAAGCAAGAACAAAAATTTTGTATAGCTTAGCGAAACTGAAAGACGTGCTATTGTCTTTTCATGAGAAATGAGCAAACAATGATTGTGATGAGCCACAATTGAGAGAAAGGAGTGAGAAAATTCAAACCAGTGATGCTTTGCTTGTGGTTTCTTTTCCTTCAACTTTGTCTGGTGGAAGCCCTGTGCTGTGTCATGCAACCAGTGTGCATCATCTGTGGTGTAAGGCCTGGCCCCATTCAGGTGACTCAGGTGCTTGCTGTCATTGGGAAACACCACACACCATTATGATGTGTTACAAATCTGCCAACATTTGCTGACTTTGATGCTGAGAAGTGAAATATTTTTACAACAGCCTTTGCAAAGCAAGGTGTATCTGATTAGAACAGAAAGAAAAAGGCATAATGTTCAGGGATTCCTTCTTCTCTGGAATAAGCTAAGCAGTGCCACAGAGCAGAACAGTGCATAAAGATAAGAGCGGCTGGTGGTGATGGCACAGAGTGTGCCCTCAGCATGTTTGTTGATGATACCAAATTTGGTGGAGTGGCAAATACACCGGTGGGCTGTGCTGCCATTCAGAGAGACCTGGACAGGCTGAGAACTGGACAGAAAAGAACATTGTGAAGTTCCACAAGAGCACGTGTAGAGACTTGCACCTGGGGAGGAATAACTGCATGCATCAGTACAGGTTAGGAGCTGACCTGCTGTAGAGGAACTCTGCAGAGAAGGACTTGGGTGTCTCAGTGTAGGGGAACTGTTATGGCACGACCTGAACTGATGATTGAGCACCTGGTGAAGAGGTGGCCAGCCCAGGAAGCAGAGGTGCAAGCAATTCACCTGTGCTTCCCATGCGACTCCATCCCTCCCTGGGCTCATTTAAGGGCTATCCTCTGGAAAGAGAATGTTTCCTGGGTGAAGGTCACTTCCTGAGAAGGGGTGTGTTATAGCTGGAGACCTTTAGAGCTAGTTGGGTGTGTTAACTTTTTCTTATATGTGATTATCGATATTTCTAGTAGTACCATCTGCAGTGCTGCGTCCAGGCCTGGGACCCCCAGTACAGGAAGGATGTGGAGCTCTTGCAGCAGGTCCAGAGGAGGGCCGCTAAGATGATCAGAGGGCACCTCTGCTATGAGGAAAGGTTGAGGGAACTGGGCTTGTTTAGCTTGGAGAAGAGAAGGCTCCGGGGAGATCTCATGGTGGCCTTTCCAGTACTTGAAGGGAGCTTATAAACAGGAGAGGGAATGGCTGTTTACAAGGGCGGATAGTGATAGGACGAAAGGGAAATGGTCTTAAACTGAGACAGGGGAGGTTTAGGTTAGATATTAGGAGGAAGTTTTTCACACAGAGGGTGGTGACGCACTGGAACAGGTTGCCCAAGGAGGTTGTGGATGCCCCATCCCTGGAGGCATTCAAGGCCAGGCTGGATGTGGCTCTGGGCAGCCTGGTTTGGTGGTTGGTGACCCTGCACATAGCAGAGGGGCTGAAACTAGATGATCACTGTGGTCCTTTTCAACCCAGGCCATTCTGTGTTTCCGTAGTACTTTGTCTGGTATTGCAAAGAACTTGCCAGAAGCAGTTTTGCTGCTTCCTAGGACCAACACCTAGTGGTAACAGGTTGGCTGTGAGCCAGTAGTGTGTTCTCGTGGCCAAGAAGGCCAACTGGGGTAAGTTAGGAGAAGTGTGGCCAACAAGTTGAGGGAGGTGATCCTCCCCCTGTACTCTTCTCTTGTGAGGCCACATCTGGAGTACTATGCCCGGTTCTGGGCTCTCCAGTACAAGAATAACATGGAGCTCTTTGAGTGAGCTCAGCAAAGGGCTATGAAGATGATTAAGGGCCTGGAGCATCTGTAATGCAAAGAGAGACTGAGAGAGTTGTGCTTGTTCAGCCTGGAGAAGAGAAGACTGAGAGAGGCTCTTACAAATGTAGCCTAGATGATCCCAAGTGGTTCCTTCCAACCTCAACCATTCTGTGCCTTTTTTTTCTGATGAATCAGAGGAAGGCTGGGAAAAAAGAAAACTGCTGAGGGGGCAGGAGAGCAACCTCACACCAGCAGCCACTGTGCCCAGTACCATTTCCCGTCTGTCTGTCCTGCGGTTGTTGTGCAGTGTGAGGCTTTTGAAGTCCAGAGAGTTCAGACCGAGGCAGTCTGTGTTACGCAGGTTCTCATGTTCATGTTATTCTTGCATGGTTCTGCTTATCCAAGGGGGGAAGGCCAAAAGGTTGTCCGAAGTCCTTAAGGAGCAAGAATTATGGAGAAATGTAATACCAGTTCCAAATGTCTTAATCAATAAAACCTGTGCCTTTGTCCTGTCCTCTTTGGGAACAGACTTGGCTGATGGAGTCACATGTATGTCTGCCTTCACTGCTTCTTCTGGAAAATGAATCTGGGGGAAGAGCAAGTTGGACTCTGTGCAAAATAGGTTGGTTTATTTTTTGACACAAATTTCAGCTGCATTGATTTGCAGGACAACTGCAAGCATTTCCATAATTCCAGGCTACAGTGTCACATGAGCACTGCATATACTTGTTATGTACAAGAGCACTTCAGGATGTCCTCCTACACTGACAAAGATTAGAAATATGGTGAAGTGGATTAAATGAACATGATTAAGAAGTATTTCCATCCTAGGGAATATATACTGACTGACACGGTAACCTTGTGTTGATGAGTCAGGTAGCATAACCACACAAAACCTTGCATTCATATGGCCAGCTAAGAAACATTTGTGGGTAGCAGCTGCAAAGATCTCTATATCCCATGGATTTCATAGCAATAGGAAAAGAAAGTAGGCTCCATTTGTACCTACACTGATGGAAGGCTGCAGTCTTAGTATAGCCCCTATTAGATAACTGAATAGGGATAGAGCTTTGTATGTTGGAAAAGACCAATGAAACTCACTGTCAACTCTCAGAATATTTTTAACACAGACAGGAATGTTTTGTAAGGATGAGATAAAAAGAGCAGAGTGATGAGATTCAAGCGACTCCAGCCAGTACTGCTCTGTCTCACGGCTCTGCCACATTGCAGGCAAGGGGCTGTGCTTCTGTGCTCTTCGCAGGGGCAGTCCAATGGAGACATGGTCTCTGCTCACCCTGAGCAGGGTACATGGCTGTTTGTGGCAGACTGCAGCCTGCAGAGCTCAGCCCGAAGCCTCTGTCTGCTTTCTGACCACACACATGGTTAGGAACACAGGGGATGCTCATACCGGGACTCTTGGCAAGCCCACATGGGGAGATTAGGGGCAGCTTCTCTCTAAGCTCATTTGGCAGATGTGATTGCTCCTATTCTAGCTAACACACAAGATATTTAAACCTGAATTTTTGGGCTGAAATCCTGATTTTCTGCACTTCAGGCTAGTGTGGCTAGGTGAGAGAGAACTCTATTTTCGTTGGCACATGGAGAGCCCTATATTAAACACTCAGAAGTCAATGCCATATACTGTCAATGACATGAATTGTAATCTGGGTCTTCATTCTTTTTTGCCTATTGAACTTCTCTAAGACCCACTATTGCAACCAGCGTGTAATCCATAAAGTATAATTATATATGTTCAGTAAGGCTTTTTTGGGGTGAGTTATGCAAAGCAGTAGCAGATAATGTGATCTAGTGGTTGGCAGCCCTGTCCATGGAGTTTGATTTCAAGCCATTCTATGATAGATAGCGCATCTCCAAGCTGTCAGCCCTTGTGAAGCCCTAAGAGTGGTTATAGCTGAGAACTAAGTGTTAGGCTGTGCTCAACAATCCAGGTGTCTGTTACCTGCTTCAGGAGTAATGGAACTTGTTAACTGCCTTCCAGGCTACAGATGGATAAATCCAGTGGAAAAGATTCTGAGCAGAACAGTGTATCATTCCTGCTTTTCTAAGTGCTTCCTGAGAGCCAGGTACCCCAGGAACCTGCCCGTGAACTTTGGGCATGTGAGCCTGCCTGGTGAAACCTAACCAATGTCACCTGCCTACACCCCTATTCATATCAAGGCTGAAGCTGTCTGACTCATTATGGTGTTTAGTGAAGAACCAACAGGAAAATAATGGTCTCTCTGGGCTTTATTTTTTCCTAACGTTTTATCAAGATTATCTTGTCCTGCGGGAGAAACTGTCCTGGTCCTTGACCATTGGAGGATACTAACAAACTCACACATGAAGGATTAAAATACATAAAACAATTTTGTGGGCTAAAAGCATCAGTGGCTGTGCAAGTGTTAAATTTCAGGATTATTTATACTTGGTTGGGTTTTCCTAGACCTTGTACTCTGAGTATACACCGCCACCCCCTCAAGTGCACAAGTGGAAAATTAACGAGCTAACTCTTCATGTAAATAAAGGAAAAATCTCAACTTTTTTTCCATCTGTGCTCCTAAGAACATATATTACAAGTATCTAAATGTTGTTTCTGCCCAGTGAACACCACGGGCTGGGGACTGTTCCCTGTGCTTTTCACAAAGGGGCAGCAAGATCAGCCATATGGATGGGAGCTGTGCTGCCCGCTGTGCCTCAGGGCCAGCACATGGTCCCTGGTCTGGTTTATTTATTAATAGAGACTAAAGAGATAGTCCAAAACCAGATGCAATCTGTTAAGTGATTTAAAAATTGAAGTCATTTGAAAATGTGAAATTAGGCACTTAAAGAATATGAAGTGTGAATTATTTCCATTGAGTAGACATGGCTTGCATTCTGGGCCTACTCATCTGCCTTTCTGTCTTCTGCAACAAATGCAAGCCCCATCTTTCTGGCAAGGTTGTCCAGAAGATTGCTTTCACAAAATTCAATTAAAGCATCTTTCAGCAAGTGGAGGCTTTTTTCCCCAGAGTGAGCAACTACAAAAAGATGTGCTGTCAGTCTGTCGTGTGCCAGCGGATAGGCATTTAGCAGGTAGGAAGGCTGAGAACATCAGAAAAGGTGTGACAAAAAGCCTGAGGGATGAGGCATAAACCCAGGTGATTATACTGTGGTAGTGAAAAGGAAAGAAAGTCCTTTACTCTCTTTTTCACATATTTTTGGCCCTTCACAGCAGCCACTTGAAACAGGCACTGTGGTCGCTGCCAGGCCATTTGCCCAGTTGCTTCCAGTTGGCGGGACTGGCTGCCAACAACCATCCAGCCTTGGAAACATTTTGTTCCCGGGAAGCTGCAAAACCTGCCAAAGGAGATGGGTAGGTACCTGAGCCTCAGTCAGCCCGGGAGCTTCCTTAAAAGGCCCTTGGAGGCAATCCATGAGTGGAATAACATGAGATTTTGCAAACCGCTCACCTCCAGCTCTTAGTCTGCTCCTGTTAAAGTCACTGGAGAGTTTTTACTGAGGGTATGACAGTGTCTGACAGTGACTACACCCAAACTTTATGGGCATTGAGGTGTTATGGCAAGTCAACCCAGATGTTGTCATACCCTGGAGCAGTGTTCCACCTCCCCAAGGGCTCCTCACCTCCGTGCTCAAAGGCAGAGCAGAGGGCAAGTCCTGCTCCTCCTTTCATCTGATGCACCAAACACCTCTCAGAAATGGTATCATCTGGTGTCAAAATGGGAAGTAATGAGCTATGTGAGGAACACCGCATCCATTGCCAGCCTACTGTTTGTCTGCGATACCAGGATAAGCTACTAAGGAACTTGCTCAGTGATTTTCTCTTAGCACGGGTTTACACAGAGATTTTATTTATTTACTTATTTTTGTGACCTCAGAGAGTAAAGAGTTCTAGGTGCATAGCTTATGGCATTACGTCAGTGCATATACTGCAGTATTTTATATAGCACATAGCAGATTATGGAGGACACTGTAGGACTTTCAGGCTCCCATCTCATTTTCACAACAGGAGGCCTCCACCTTGCTGCTGTATGGCTTCTAGCTGTGTCAGTAGACTGACAGCAGAAATACCATGAGAAAGACTATTAAGAAATAACATCTATTCCTGAGTTGCAGCCAAGTCCTAACATGAGAGGCCAAACACAAGCAGTGTACAACCAGGATCCTAGCGGTCCAGGAGAAGTGACCAATATCAAATTTACCTGGACCTGCAGAAAGTCGGCGCTGCATGCAAAGGACCCATCTGAGATAGATGTTACTTTCGTATATACTCTATACACTCTTCTCACCTTTAAAATATTTTAATATATTAGTATACGCATTTTATGAAGGAAGTTGTATCATGGCCAATTAGTAAAGATGCTACAATTGGTACCATCTGTTGGGTTCAGGTGATGTTCAAGCCTTAGTAAAATGATCATCAAATATTGGCCTGCTCTTACTCGTTTCAGCTTCAATGGAAATATGACTGACATCAGTATAGTCATGTGCAGTATGTTTAATTGATAAAAGTGTTCTGTTCAAAGTTCCTTCTTTATTTGTGGCTAGAAATTTGGTATATTTGTTGTTTGTTTAGCTGAAAAGCAGTGAAGTCTGAGAGTGACTCATGAATGGAAGTTAAATACATTACAGTGGGCAATAATGCAATCTGAAAGGTTGGGTAAATATAACCCCCAGAAGGGAAATTTGCTTTATTTGTTCTATGGAAGATCAGCTGAACTTTGTGGCTATCAGTCATGAACCTAACAAGTTCTGGCTAGTTCCTGCAATTTAGGAACTTTCCACCCTTCGATTTTGATGCTTTGAGGCTACCTGGGAGAATTTCATTTCAAGTTTGACTTTATCTGGATTCTGTCATCATCTCCAAGGAAAGAAACCAATGCAGAGCTTTTATTTCACTGTGTTTTTACACTCCCCCCCCCCCCCCCCCCCCACTGAAAAATCACATGATGGAAATGCAGCTCATAAGTATTACTTCTCAAAGCTGCGCTGAGCCTGGCATCTGCCCTGACATGCATAGGCCACTCCATGCATTGAACAACAGTCGTTAATGACTTCTGTAGTTAAAAAAAAAAAAAAAAGGAATGTTTCAGTGTTTGTTAAAAGAATTCTTCCTTCTTTTGATTTACTATTGACTTTCCTCATCTTTTAAATTCTATATTTTATATCTAACTTCTTTTAGCAATCACACACCCTTCCCCTTCTTTTTACTTTCATAGGTTTCTATGCCTATCCCTTTACAAACATCCTCTGCAGGGGGGAACAGTATCAGCAAGTGGATTCCTGCACTGCACAGCCTCACTTTTGGTTTTTGTTCTTCGTCCCAACCAGAATGTACCTGTGAGTGTTTGTTTTCCTGCGTGTGCTGTGGTACTGTGTGTGTTTATTCAGGTCGTGGTATGCTGTGAAAACAGCTGTAATAACCACAGCACAGGTTCCAAAAGGCTTTTTGCTTTTTTCCATTTAGAATCATAGAATCATCAAGGTTGGAAACGACCTCCAGTATCATCTAGTCCTACCATCAAACCCATCACCACTGTGCCCACTCATAAAATCACAGAATCATTAAGGTTGGAAAAGACCTCTAAAATCATCAGATCCAACCATCAGTCCATCCTCGCCATGCCCACTAAGATCTGTCCTAAGATGGTGCTGTTCAGTGCCAAAAACAGAGCCCCAGGTGGGGCTTACCGGGATCCCCAAGGCCCAGCGGGCACAGGCCCCAGCCACAACTAACCAACCTAGATATCACTGGTCTTTGTGGTAGAACGCAGCACATGCCGTATATTGCAGCATGCATGTTGTCACCTGTGGCATTTTAGGTGTCAGTCTTGCAATCTGATTTTAATCAAATTATTAAAAACAAACACATCTAATGTGGAAGGGAGCTCTGGAGCTATCAAGCACAACCTCTGCTCAGAGCAGAACCAGCTTCAAATTTAGGTGAGGTTGTCCAAGGAGTTTTTCCATCCTTATCAGTTGGTCTAATAAAAGATTAACATGCCCCACAAAACTTGCCCCAGTTACCCACTTTCACATCAGCTTTTGGAAAATCCTTAAGGATGGAGACTCCAAAACATCTCCCCATTACACGGCTCACAAGTTCTGAATTAAAAATAAAATCCTGAGATGATCCCAGGCAAAATTTTAGAAAAGACGTCATGAATTAACACTTACACAGCCAAAGTGTGCACTTCTGTTTTGATGTGTGGTTTTTCCTTTACGTTATTCTCGGTGTGCCTTCACAGAAGCGCGCTGCATGGCTCTCTGTTGACGCTGCATAAAAGGTGACGCATGGGAAACACAAGGAGGTGTGATGACGGGCTGAGATAAGCGGGAAGATCAGGAGGCACCTGAGTGCCTCACCCTGCAGCAGGCAGGCGATGATGTTTTGCAGGAGAGAGGTCTACGTCTGCTTTTCCTCGCTGCTGAGCAAGGCTAGATCTAGATCTTATCTGAAAGCAGACTGTATTGCTTCAATGACAGGCACAATCCCTGGGCTGTGAACGTAGTCATAAAAGGAGTTTATTTCTTTGTACATGGAGAATCAAGAGGGAAGGGAGTGAGCTCTGCTGCTATACAGTACTTTAATACTGTAGATAATCTCACTCTACTGATGATAAATAATGCATATGTAAGTGGCTTTATGACAGCAGAATGAAAAAAAAAACACAACACCTGGATGCAAAAGCAGCTCTGCAGTGTTTTATCATGACTGAAACAAGTAGAGATCTATGTTTAATTATTTCATGCAAAACAGAACGGTGTCAGCTGGAAAGGCTGAGCAAAGGCCATTCAACCATATAGCTGGATGGAGCATTTACCTTGGGGCAAGAGGACAGAGGTTCAGTTCAACAGAGACATTTTCCTGTGAAATGAAGTTTCCCTGCTCCTTCGGTTCACTTCTCTCACTGTTATGCAACAAGGCTTGGGAAAGAATGGGAAACAGCTTCATCCTCAGCATTCTCATGAAGAGGGCACCTCCAGTCCCTATATGCATATATATAGAAATGTTTTTACATGCATATTTCCTTCTATATGTATGCATATATATGCTTTTTAACCAGACTTCACAGCCTCCCTTTCACAGGGTTGCATCAAGGGTTACTTTGGAAATAATCTTGATATCTTTCACGATAACAAAACTTTCCATTTGTTCCCAGATTCCAATTCATGGTAAACACTTCTCGCAGTCTGTGAGCCCTCTGAGCACCTTTCAGTACTTAAAGTACATACCAGACACTGTAAGCTATCCTTAAATATCACGTGCAAATGTTTACATTCATGGAAACTAAGCTTCTGCTGCTTCTTTCTTCCTGTCTTGCTCTCCTAGGCACCTGATTCTTGTGCGCTTACTGAGAGTGCACATAACCATCAACAGTTTTATCATGAACTCATAGCTAGAAACCCCACAATAAATGCTTCCCTGACCTGTACCTGCTCTTTGTACTGTGGAACTGTCTGGGGAAGCTCAGCCCACCTGCCCAAGGTGGGCAGGACACTGGTGGTTATTCATCGTGTGGGGAGCAGCCTCAGTGGGCAGCTTTCTTACTGAAGTAATCCAGAAGTGAAAGGGTAATGTTTACCAAACCTGTTTCAAAATGGCTGATTAATCAAATAAATGGGTGTTTATTGAGGCTGTTGCTAGGTACTTACTGTTGTTATAATTGCATGACTCAACCAAGCCAGACAAAGAGTTCTACTGTTGCTCTAAAGCACCAACCCACTGCAAAGTTTGGAACACCAGAGCAAGGCAGGAACTGCACTTTCTTCTTTTTTTTCATGAAACCTATCAGTTGCTTTACCAACACATCATCCATTTTTACAGCGAGCTTCAATTTGCCCTTCTCCCATTAAACAAGACACAAACTTACTCCTGCAGAATCACTTCATTCCAGTACAGTAGCAATGGGTTTTCATTACTGACATGAAAATCCACCTTTCTTTCATTTCTTTTCTCTGTGATCATAGAATCATAAATGGTTTGCGTTGGAAGGGACGTTTAAGATCATCCAGTTCCAACCCCCTGCTATAGGCAGGGACACCTCTCTCTAGACCAGGTTGCTCACAGCCCCATCCAGCCTGGCCTGGGATGCTTCCAGGCAGAGGGCATTCACAGCCTCACTGGGCAACAGAATCATTGAGGTTGGAAAAGACCACTAAGATCATCTAACCCAACTGTCCAGCTACCACCAATATTGCCCGCTAACCATGTCCCTCACTGCCACATTTCCACATTTCTTGAACACCTCCAGGGACAGTGACTCCCCCACCCCCCGGGCAGCCTGTGTCAATGCCTCACTGCTCTTGCAGAGAAGTTGCTCTTAATAACCAACCTGAACCTCCCCTGGAGCAACTTGAGGCCATTCTCTCCCATCCTGTCAGTGATGCCATAGTATTCATGACATTGTCTATTAAGCATCTACATAAACTGCAAGCTCTCAGCCATGCAGAACACTTGTTTGGTAAATAATTGGGAGGGGGGGGGGGAGTGGAAATCTTTTAATAGACCAACTGATAAAGCAGGGAGTCTTTCAGGCATACAGACTCCTCAAGTCACACTTCTTGCTTGGCAGCCTCTCTGCTTTTCTAACTGGATGTGGGTTTGTTCCCCCATTAAAACCTGTTACCGACCCCTGAAATTAGTGCTGCACATATTCTGACCTCCCACAGACGCAAAGACGATGCTCCCAATAAACAGCAAACAACAGGGGATGAGGCAGGCTCTTAGGGAAGATTCTATGATAGAAAATACACCAGTCAGCTCATGCCTCATATTTTTCTGCTAAAAAACAAAAGGAAGCATTTTGAAGAGACAGGTACTAATGAGGATAATTACAGAAAATTTTCCTTGCTTCTCGTCAGAGGAAAGCACTGTGCACAGCCTGGTGTGCAGAGGTTCTATCTGCAGACCTGGGGAACATTAAGGCCCCAAGCCTACCCTCTGGTTAAGCTCCCTCTCACTGTTTGTTTGGGTTTTTTTAATTGTTTTAATGTAATCGGCTTTTTTTTTTCTTTTTCTTCTTCATTCCAAAATAGCATGTCCATGCTCTGCTGATGGTAGTTCGCATAACTGAGAGATACGGGCTACTGGAAAGCATAGGGGCATATGTACTTCAAATGTACATTCCAGTCCGTCAGTCTCCAGTTGAACCAGTCCAAATTTAAGAGCAGCCCTGTCAGGAGGGTGCTAGCAGCAGGTTTACACCGGGGGACCCAGCAGTAGAGCACGGTGATCCATATTCCCTAGCAGTTCTAGGGTTGGTTTGTTTTTTTTTTAATTATTTTTTTCCCCCCATCTTTAAGAAATTGAAGTATACTGTAATGAAACAGCATTTCACAGCCTGGAAATGCCCAACAATTATTCAGAACACTTCCCCACCACTTTATTACAGTAACATACAGCTATAAGGAGCAGAGCAAAGCCAACTGTGAGAAAACCTAGGGCTGATAGAGCAAGGTCTGTGCTGGGCTTTGAACCAGGAAGCTGCTTTGTTTGAACTGCCCACATTTGCGTTTGATTTCTTGAATTAATGTTTGACCTGTAACTGGCAATATGTGTTCACCGAAGGCTGAGGATGATCCCGCTGCTAATTTAGCAGTGCTATAGTCCCAGGCATGTTACTGAAAAGAAAACAAGAATGCCTCAGTTGTCTTTTTGCTTCTAGTGTTTCTGATCATGAATCATTTTATGTATGTGAGTCTGGGGCCAGCACCCCAGATGTGGTGCTGTATTAACGGATCTGTGGATATCTGGAATGAAACAACTGGGAAAATATCATCAGAACGAGCCACTGAACAGAGGTAGTTCATGAATGATTGCTGAGCGCTAAAGGAAAGCAAGTGAAGGGTGGAAACACCCTCTCCATATTCTGCACGTGGCCCAGGGAGGAACAAATTATCATAGAATCACAGAATGGCTTAGTTTGGAAGGGACTAGGAAGATCACCTAGCTCCGAGCCCCCTGCTACTGGCAGGGTTGCCAACCACTGGGCTGGGCTGCCTGGGATCCCATCCCCAATGATGGTGTGACCCTGACCCTCACTGGCCGCCCTCTCCAACCACTAGGCTGCAACCTCAAATCATCACATGGGTCCCACTGAGAGCTGGCGTTTGTCCATGAAAAGCTCCCATTGGGAATGGACCGCTGACAGCAGCGAGGCGTGAAGCAGGGTGGGAAAATGAGAAGTAGGGCAGGATCCAAGGTTCAGTATTGATCTGATTTTCTCCAGAGGGCAGGAGGACTTTTCAAGCCAGCAGCTCTCTCAGGGACTCTTCTGCCGGCCTATGCAAAGTGGCCACCATAGGAAAACAATAGCAATGGTAATTCTAAAAAATGCTTTTAGTACTGGAAAAGGTTGAGAGGCAGCAGCTCTCTGTTGGGGTGTCCCTTAGTTTGTTGCAGAGCTGGGCTTCTTGTCTCTTTGCTGGTAGGGCACCTGGAGCTGGGAGAAAAAATCAACACCTTTTTTGACATCAAAGTATTTTGCAGCCTGAATGCGAAATCTGTGTAACGCTCCTTCTCCAGTGACTGCAATTGGCCTTTTGTGACAATGAAGTTTATGAGCAAGTTCAGCTCCACCTCAAAACACTTCTGGTAGAGAATTAACTATATTATTATTAATATTATGGCAATCCTGCACATAGCAGGGGGGTTGAACCTATCTGATCATTATGGTCCTTTTCAACCCAAGCCATTCTATGATTCTATAATTCTACGATTGTTAAAGCTTGATTTTCATTACATTACATTCCACCAAAAAACTTTGGGAAACATTTTTAGCATAGAGGAATCCATATACTGAAAACACTCAGCCTTTCAGCCCCCCAAGGCTTGGGAGAAAATGGCACACATCAGTTGATAGTTGATTCCCGTTTTAAATTCCCAAGGTCAGCTTTTTCCTTTTTCTTTCTTCCTTTTTTTTTCCTCCCTGTTTGAGAGCATTTTTAAATGACAAACCTCAGCTCTCACAGCTGTTAAGGAGAGTCCCTCCTGCTGCCTTCTGAAAGCTGGGGTGAGCCAAGCATGCCCTGGGTGCTCACATTCGTCTTCTGTACCGCCCAACCAGACCTTGCTCACAGACTGCAAATCCTCCTGGGATTAATTCTGCCAGAGGACACCAATTCCTTTCATTCCTTTTCCATTACCAGTTCCTTGGATGGTGGTAAACAGAGTGGGGATGGGGCTGCACACCCCAGGTCCTCCTGACCCACCGTTCTGCCAAGGGCGAGGCAGCCTGTTTGCAAGAACTCCCACTATGAGCGAGCACAACTGGCCAAACTGGGGAAATTGTTTTGGATTCAGGCTGTCTTGTGGAGCATTTTTACACCACGCCCAGATCATCTGCAACATGCATGATCCTGATGAAGGACAAATCGTTTATCTTTGTTTTAACCCCGCAATCCACGTACATGTTCGCACAATTCCAGAGAGTGGGTGAAAAGGAGGGGAAGCTGTGGATGTCCCATCCCTGGAGGCATTCAGTGCCAGGTTGGATGGGCCCTGGGCAGCCTGAGCTGCTGCCCACAGCAGGAGGGTTGAAACTAGGCCACGCTTGGGGTCCCTTCCAACCCAAGCCATTCTGTGATTCAGTGACCTCCCCAAAGGGTCTGTCCAGATCCTGTTTCATACAGAGCAATGAAGCCAAGCACATGATCTGATGGAGTCTGTTTCCTTATCTGCAGCCTTGCTTCTACATGCAATCTTCACTTACTGCAGTGCAAAGGGATGCTCCAAGCTAACCCATTTTGCTATGTGCACACAGCCATCCCATCCATTGGGACAAGAATTACTTTTACAGCTCTAAGCTGCTCTGTCTGGCCATATCCTCATACATCTGGCCGCAGTTGCATGCAGTTTGTCTTCTTTTAACCCTCACCTATGATTAACAGTCTGAGCTGCTGCACATGATATACAGGACTAGGACTGTGAGCTGCAGGGTAATGCATGCAATGTGTCCTTATTTCAACTTTTAAATACTAACATCTTAAATAAAACCAGCTGCACAGAGCAATTTGCAAGCATGAAAAGAAAAAGCTAAACAATTAGATTCGGGAGGAAGAACTAGAGCAATTGCAAGTTCAGTAAATGTATGACCTCTTCTTTTTTTTTTTTTTTCACATCCAGGCAGGAATGACATTTTCTTGCATACAGAAATGTTTCAAAATAAATTGTAGAGACTTGTGTTGAGCATACAGTAACACGTGTGTGTGCGCACATCGTAATGAAGCTGGTACAGCCATAGCTATAGGAAGCAACATTTAGAAAATGCAGAATCTGTTCTGCTTAAGAGTTATGCTTTGGCAATGCATTCAGCAGAGTGTTATTTATTGTGTGCTGGAGCAGTGTAATGCAAAGAAGCTGTTACTGTAGTACAACTTTTATTTATAATGGCAGTGCTTGCAGCTTGCATTAAAAAGATCATTCTTGTTTTTAGGTAAATTGTTGAAGTGGTTGTTGAAGTCCTCCCTGGGAACTGCACTAGATAGATTTCTTTTTTGCATCTGGAGGCAAACAGCATCCCCTAATGCTGCTGGTGAGGGATGAAGGACCATGCTGGGATGCATTGAGCACCAACCAGTGAGGAATGTGATGAAAGGAAGTGATCAACCCGTCTGCCGCACATGCTGTGCATGGCTGTACCAGCCTCCAGTCTGGTCCCCACAAAGACCTTCCACTCTGTAATGAAGAATTAGGAGCTGTTTAAGGTCCATGTCCCACTGGACAACCTGAGGGCCATGTTGTCCCCTGGAGACCCAGATGAGAGCTATCTGGCACCTTTATGGCAAGACCAGACCCAGCAGCTCATGACATCAGCCCAGAACCAAGCTTGCAGCAGACCTTGATCTGAGCCTTCTAAGCAGGAACATCTCCCAGCCAAGAAAGCAAAGCTGTTGTAGCACTGAGGGGTCGTATCACACATCCCATGCCCGTTGCATCCCAAACTTGCATTTTAAATGGAAATAAACACATAGAAGCTGGTGGTTCTCTCTCTTTCCACAGCCTCCTGCTGTGGCCCTGATGATCACTATATGTCCCAGGTGACCCTGCAGCCCAGCTTTGTCTTTTAGACAGGGTGGTGGGAAACAACGGAGCTTCCTAGTGCAAAGAACAAGGTCGAGCGCCAAAGAGGTGATAGAAAATGATGAAACCCTTCTGGTGGGGCCATTCTCAGCTGGCCAGGTGCAATCACCTAGAAGTTCTTCATGCATACGTGAGGGAAACCAAACAACGTGTCCATCTGGATGGTAGTCAGCACTTAGCATTATGCAAACAATACACTAGAAGGGTTGAAAAACATCTGGAATTTGTTGGGGGAACATCCACTTCACTGCCTGGCTTCAGGGTAAACCCCAGGGCTTTACATCTATGCCAACAGAAGCAAACTCAGAAGGCCCTCAGCTGCTTCTCCCACTGCTCTGAGTCCTCTGAGCTTATCAAAGCTACCATTTGCTGCTCCCACGAAGAACCCTTTACCACAGTGACTCCTCTTGGTGGCTCATGATGCATTCTCACCATTCTGGTGGTCATAATCCCAGATCGCTCTACCATGTCCCCACTCTGCAGAAAAGGATGAGAAGCCTTATGGGAAGCCCAATGGGCCCCAGCAGAGGCTACATCATGACAGACCCTCCTGAGCAAAGCCCTTCTTTCCCTGCCTCCTCCTATGTTTTATTTCTCCCCCATGCTCCTTTGCCCCATAGCTGCAGGCTACAATTACTAATAGTGACTAATAAAGAGGCAGGGCAGCACCAGATGAACCCTGAAAGGTCAACCTAAAAGCAGCCAAAAGCAATTGTCCAAAAGCAGTCTGAAATCAATTATTCTTCAGCCCAACATTACCCGCCTGCATAAAATAACTCCTCCTGACCTCACCAAACCTTTGATTTGCTCCATCTGAGAAGCTCTGCTGTTGCTTCCCATTCGGAAGTCTCATCTTCCTCTGTGCAGTTACTGGGGCAAGTTCCTCCAGGGTTGATGCCAACCCAAAGTGAAGCTCCTGTGTTTGATCTGAACCCAACCGCGGTCTCTCACTGAGGTTAGAAGTGCCCAAAATTCAGCCCATGCTTGCCCACAGAGTTTACAAATCTCAGGGGCCTTGAGGCAAGCCAGGAAGAAAAGTCTGATGTTTGGTGAAAGCCTGTGCTATGGAGAAACATTCTGGTAAGTCCACACAGTTATCCCTCTTCTTCATGAATCATACTGAATCCTTTATGTTAGCTGTACTAAGGATTTCGTCACAGAGCTCTCCACAGAGACTGCGATGTAAGATGAGGGAAAGAAAATGGTAGCAAAAAGATGAGAAATGCAAAAAAAGACTTTTTCATACACCTACACTTTGTAACAATGAGCTGTCATTGTTCAGGCCCACAGTAAATATTCAGTGAAGTGTTAGTCTGTGCTTTGTAAAACCAGGAAAGTTGGAGAATTAATGAGGACTCAACAGCTGGACATTGCAAAAGCTGCCCAGAGAGACTGTGGGTGCCCCATCCCTGAAGGTGATCAAGGCTGGGTTGGATGGGGCCCTGAGCAGCCTGATCTGGTGGTCGGCAAACCTGCTCATGGCAATGGGTTTGAACTAGATGATCTTTGAGGTCCCTTCCAACCCAAGCCATTCTGTGATTTGTGCTAATTAGATGGGCATCCACTACCCAAACATCAGGATGACATATCACAAAATGGAAGCTGCAGTGAAAACGTTCCAATGAATGCCTAAGTTTAGGGTTTTGTAAGAACCTATGTCTGTGGTTTGATCTTCAGAAAAGATGCCAATAAGCAATGCCGTTGTTCCAGCACTGTTTAAATACCTCACTGGGGAATCGAGAGCTTGTTTAAGGTCTTGTTTTTGATGCCTCACCTGATAAGTATTTAAGGAATTTGCTATAAAAATATTTTCCTTCCACATTCTTTTTCAGTTGAACATAAGTCTTACATTCTGTGGATTTTTAAAGGCAGATTTTTGTTGCTCCCTGCTGCACAGTGTAAATGAACTTTGGGTACTTTATAGAAATACTAAGCTACTACAGGGACTCATATGTGAGATTTTTCCTAAATCACACTGGCTAGGTGTTAACGTTCTGATCTTGCACATATTTATGCCAGAGGGCAAGTATTGCTTGCATGTGTCAAATTAGTTGCAATCACAAAAATGAGTCAGACCATGGTTTCATATTGTAAACGTTCGCTTGCTGAAATTAAAACCATAAGAGTTCCTGATCCACTGCTTCACGGGTTGATGGCTGGAATAGATGACCTTACTTAGTGGTCTTTCCAGCCTTAATGGTTCTGTGATTCTATGATTCTATTAACAGCAGACATTTGACAATATTATTTGGGATACTTTATCTCACACGGTGCTTACTGCTGAAGCTGCTCTGTTGTAACCAGGTGGTAGATGACGATTTGTACCTTCATATGAAGGAATACAGGACAGCCCTCTGCCCCACATTTTGCTGCAGCTAACAACAGAAACCATCACTAGCAGTACTTTTCAGGGGACGGGCTTACTATAGCACATGCACGAATTAAAGCAAAAGCATCCAGCACTGTGGCACTGAGGGATGTGGTCAGTGGGCACTATTGGTGGTAGGTGGATGGTTGGACTGGATGATCTCTCTGGTCTTTTCTAACCTTGATGATTCTATGAGCACGCTATGAGAGATCACCAACATACAGGCATTAGAGCAATGAAAAATGTCCGTGAAAATTGTTCCATGGGCTGTAACTCAAGCTGCTTGAGCAATCTGTTTCCCACTCCTTTAGGACAACATGAGTATTCTCTCAGCAATCTTCCTCCATTGCTTGGCAAGGCAAAGATTACAGGGCTTTAAAAAAAAAAACAAACAGAAAAACAATGAAACAACAGGCTGAGATGGGAAAACACTTTTAAAAACTATTTAAGGCCTATTTTGGTCCTTGGTGAAAATTTTACATAAAGACAACATAAAACCAGATCAGCAGGAAATTCCTGACAAGGAAACAAACACGTGCTGCATGGAGCATCCACACTTCAAACACCTTAATGCAATAATTTGTTTTTAATGATCCATGCAATGGAAAATATGAGGAAAATGTAACATAAATGTCCAAGAATAACAGTGGTTTGTTGTCTGGATTTAAACTCAAAGGAAGTTTCCTTGCTCTTGAAGGTTTCCATACCAGTGGGCCTGGGGGAACTCCGGGTGCAGTAGGTTTCCATCTGCTGAGAGGGTGGCACCCATCCTCCTGAATCTCCTCCTGCAGCTCTGTACGCTGTATGGCTGCGTGGTTGGAGCTTGCTTTGAGTCATTCATCTTGTTGGGGCCCTTACCTACCGCCCAAGCCTTGCTCTGGTGCTGCCCATGCCCTCACAGCTACTGGCAGCCCCTGGTGTGGCACTAGGCTGAGTTGTTGAACCATGTAGAAAAAATATCACTTCTTTCCACAGTGATGACAACAAAATGGCTCTCCGTGGTCACTTGGGGTGAGCAATCTCTCGTCCGTGTGCAGACACTCTCCAGCCTGGTTTGGCATGGAAAGGAAGTAGATTTTTGTCATGGGGAAATGGAAGGCAGAAAAATCTCCTACACACCTGTCTGCTTCTTTTGGTGCCTAAATACCTTTGAAAGTCTTGCCTTGAGTGCCAAAGCTATGATGGATCACACAGTATTTCCTTTTTATTATTGCATTGCATCCTTTGGGCCTCACATTAACATAATGAGGGCCATATGGTGTCAGAATTTCTGCTGGTTCAAACCAAGGCAGCTCCTTTGAAGTCAGAGGGCCTGTGCCAGTTTATACCTGCTGAAGATTTGGTTTACGGTCTGGGAAATAAGGGGAAAGGTGGGGTGGGGGAAAAGGGAGCCAGTCACTTTTTTGTAGTTAATTAAGAATTATGCAGATATACTTTGTCCTGCTTCTGCTGTCCACCAGGAGCTGTGCCTAGAGTGCCTTCATGGTCGTAATATCCTTTGCATGGCTCTCATTATCAGCTTGTGTAACTCAGTATTTCAGTGGCTGGAGGTGAAACTGCAGTGAGTCAGAGCCAGACAGCCACCTCTGGGCCGTGACCACAAACATCCTATGTTCCTGGCCAGCAAGCTGTAAGGACACAAAGATTTCCCTGAGTAACTGTGACTTTTCTCAAGTTTTGATTTTCCTTGAATTAATTGTGAAAACACTTGATAGTTATAACTAAATAAAATCTTATAGAAATATCTGCTGAATATCACCAAAATTAAAGATTAATGATTAGTCTGATTAGAAAGTAAGCAACTTAAGTCCAAAAATTAAGGCCTTGGAATGAAAGCCAGGGAGAAGGAAATAAATACTATGACTGGATAAAATTTCAAACTCCAGAGCTGAAGTCCTTATTTGAAACACTCAGATAAAAGAAACTGAACTTTCAGAAATGTTGTGATTAGTGAATGTAGCTGGAGTTGCTGAAAGCTCTGTGCTGCTGGTACCCAGGAATGCCCTGTAACGTGGGCCCTGGAAGTGGAGCATGTCTTCTGAGGAACCTGGACATGGATGCTGGGCACTGAATTTGTGCACCTTAACGAAAACATTCTGCCCAGTTCCCATAACAACCCCACATTGATGCTTCAATCCCAAACTTGGAGATAGTTCATACTCACATCAATCCAAGGATCAATACTGCACATCCTCTTCCTCTGTCTGACCAGCTCCGGAAGTACTGTCACCTCCCTGTGTTCTCAGCACTGTGACTTCATTGAGAGGGTTTGTATGGCAGGTGTTGGGATGTAGAGGCAGCTCCCATGAAGAGGGAGAACATCAGTTCTCTGTGGGTGTCAGTGGGAGGTGCTGGACACTGCTGGAGCTGTGGAAGAGGGATGTGTTCTCTCCAGGTATAGCTGCTTTGCTAGATCACACCTGCTCTTAATCTTCTGCTACTATGCACAGTTAAATATTTATTGGTCAGCTCTCAGCTGGGACTAAGAGCTGATTATTCTAAGGAATTTCCTGCTTTGAAATTAGATTATCACAGGGCAGAAAGGGTTCATCTCTGATGGCAGCTTCAGCCCACGAGGACTCTCCCTGTATGTCTCTATATGGCAAATTGATCTTATATGACCATTGCCCCCTTTGTAGCAGTGATGTAAATCAGCAGACCTTTGTAGGGGGACGTTCAGATAAAAGCCATGGCATTAAGCTCTGAGCAGGGTAAAGAACATAGATTTAGGCAGAGACCGACATAGAGGTTATTACCTGAGCAGGAAATGTTCTTTTCAAAACAAAACAAACCTGAAGGCTTTCAGGCCTGATCTCCATTGTCTCACATCTCATCAGTGCAAATCAATCCAACCCAAATGGAGTAAACTTATGCCAGTGAGGCAAACAGATTGCAAAAAGGCCTTGGCCGGTTGGGAGGACTTCTGACTGGGGGAGAAATGTGGGTTGTCTTGGGTAGCTGTTAGGAGCCACTCATACACTGGTACAGTGATGTTGAGTCTCTCGGTCCCTCCTTTGTGGGAAGAGGGGAAGCTCTGGCTCAGGCAGGTCAGCAGGGTGAGGGACGGCTCCTTCCTCCATCCTATTCCTCCCTTCTGTGACGCAGAAAAAGATGAGAATCGTGCACTCTTTGTTCAACTAGATAACAATGCACAGAGCAATTTCCCAACTGTACTGAGTATTTTACTGGAAAAATCAACTATTTGAGATTCCTCGTCTTTTGCATAGGCAGTAATGTCATGGAGGAGGTTGCATTCTTAGCACTGTTTGAATATCTCAGCTAGGAGAATCCTAGCTTCTGTTCACTGTTTTAGTGTTGATGCTAATGTTTTAATGTGGTTACATAACTCACAGCAATTTAAACATTTCATTAAACTTGTTTTGCAGGTTATGTATCACCTTGCACTCAAGTCCCCTCTGTTAAATCATCTTTGCACTCTTTGCAAGCACTCCCTACATCCCATGCCTCTTCAGCAAGGTCAGACAGCACCTTAGATTCCCATTAGTAGATCAGAGTGAAGAGATTCAAGTACTTATTGGTGCTGGAAGAAATTGAGGAGATTGGTGCCTCAAAGCTGCATAATAAGACTTGAGTTTTTACGTGTTCATATTGATGACAAAGTCAGACTCAGCCTTTCTCTCTCTTTGCTAAGGATGCTGCCAGCTCCTTGACCAGTGGTGGTTTTGCACTCACTGAAGTATTGAAGAAGTCTCTGATGCCACGGTGTGGTTTCTCTGGACTGCCTTAGTGCCTTATGTTAGGCCTGCAGGCATATAACCAGGTCCTTGAGTTGACTGTGGCTTGAGGTGAGGCTAACTAAGCAAGGCAAGGGAAACCACAGGTCATGGCGTGAAAAACTGCTGAAGATAACAAACAACAGTGTAAGAAATAGCAGAAAGCTAGAGACAGTACTGTGAGAGATGGCTGCGTCACACAAGTGGTGAAGGGACTGTTGTGTGAGAAATTTCTGGACTTCACAGGTAGTTGAAGGGGGACACTCGGGACTTCCCGGGGAGCATAGTCTTCAAGGCCAAAAGAGCATTCAGGTAGCCATATCCGTAATCCCATAGAAAGCTTTCCCCTGACACCACTGCATCCCAGTTGTGCCAACCTAGAGGTGCCCAGACTTCCGAATACATACTGTCCCTGCACTAAGCTTGACATCACTGACTATTTTATCATAACTGAGTGCCCTACTCCTGGACAGATCTTTGTCACCTAACTTTTGGCACCAGGCAGAGGTGCACGAGGTTGGGGCACAGCCACTTTTGCTTCCTCAGGGAATCATGAGAGAAAGATAAAACTGTCAAACCACTTTGAGCCGCATATTTCTGATATAATACTATTAACTAACCCTCAGGAGTAGCATAAAGCTTAATTAATTGCTCTTTGCAGAGATAAATCGATGGAGGACACTATAGAATTGCAAGCAGATCTATTAACCTGAACAACTAGTCTAATTAAGTGCTTGAAATTGCTAATAGATATTTAACCTTATTAGAGCAGAGGCTTTATACCAACATTTTAATGTAAGTGTAGTTAAAGTTTGATTGTCTGTTTTGAAAAATAGTACCATAAAGTTAATTATGGGCTGGTTAGTTATCTTATGGCCATTAAAAGTCCTGTGTAAAAATAATGTGATTTCTCTGTGTCCTACACACAAACATGGCTAACAATTGTCTTTATTTCTAAAATATGAATGTTTGAGCTGAAAACACAGGAAAAGATCCATCACTTTTTCAAAACCATCCCTGTATCACCAAGAATGGCCTTGGCTCTTACAAAAATGCTTAGCAGCAACTGTAAACATTGGTGTGTTATCCACATTGTTTTTCTCTTAGAACCAAAAACATAGCATCATACCAGACACTCTAAAGAAAACAATTCCATCCCAGCTGAAACTAAGACACACCCACATTGCACAAAAGTAGAAAATGGTCATGCCAGCTCCAACCAAAGGCCCAGCTAGCTTACAATCATGTTTCCAATATGGGCTGAAAATGGGCACTTAGGGAAAGCGTACGAAAAATGCAAGTGCACAGTAATAGCTTCACCCAAGTACTCTATCAGCCTACATGTGCCTATTGCTTCGGGAATCAGAGAGTAAAGAAATATTTCATTCCACATGTTTTGAATTTGCATGTCTTGGCTTCATTTCGATCCCGTAATTGCAATAAAATCATATGATAGAATCGTAGAATGGCTTGGGTTGAAAGAATCCTCAAAGACCATCTAGTTCCAACATCCCTGTCGTGGGCAGGGTTGCCATCCACTAAATCATTCCTTTACACTGTCCAATGTACAAGAATTTCTTCTCTGCTCACACTCTTTCCTCATAATTTTACAGATGTGTATCTCAAAGCCCTCAGCTGCTTCTCCCAGCAGGTGAACTGAGGCACACGTACATCATTCTCATGCTGTGACGGCCCTCTCCACACACTCATCCCTGTCAGCATTTTTGGCTGTTCCCTTTCCGGGACAGGGACCCAAATCCTTGCCAAATGTAGTAAAGGACATTTTCTGCTGGGTGTATGGTGAAAAGTACAACATGAAAAAAAAACACAAAAAGTCAGCATCATGAAAATATTAGGCAGTAAAATCCCAGAGAAAGTGTAGACGAGAAGTTTGAAGATTCTACACATGTTCCTTTTCTTCTTTAAGTACCAGTTCGCTATACTTCAATCTTCTGATTGTTTTTTCTGGTATAAGACTATTTAAGGAAAATTCTACCGATGATTTTACCAGTCAAATACTTTAAAGACTTTCCATGCAATCCTAGTTAGTCACCAACGACGCATCCCATTTACAGTGCTCTTAGGGCAGCACACCATGCCCACTGTGTGACCTCTGAGGGAATACATTCAAAAATGTTTAAAGTAACCTACAGACTGAAGTCCTTTTTTAGAACTACTGAAGTTCAGATGCTTTAGGCACCTAAAGGTGCAGGTAGAGTCTTAGCAGAATCTGAATTTGGAGCCATGTGCCTCAGTGCTATGCAGAACTTCACTAGAGCTGAAACCCCCTTGAAAGTGAGATCAGACGTCTAAGACCCTGTGGAGCTTTTAGAAAACACAGTCTACAATTGTATCGTATAGATTTTTTTTAATTCTCTTGCCATCTCCACCCTGTAACAAGAAGCAAGAACACACATAATAGGGCATTTAAGAGAGAGAAGTGGGACACACCAAGTGAAACATTTCCAGCAAAAATAGGGAAATGTCGATACCCTGACAGTAGAGATTTGATAAAACCTCATTTGGTCACTCTAAGTTCAAGAGGAATTCGGACTGGAACAAGAATAGCTTGAATGGTTGGAACAACAGACATTCTGTTAGACATGGAGAAACCAAAACACCTTGGGTCTTTAACTGCTCACATCGAAGCCCATATTGTATAATACGGAGTCCTTGCCTGGGATGGAGAAGACTGCTTAAGAAAAGGAAAATGTTAGTACTGCCAAAACAGTTGTAAACTTGCCATGAGTAAGTTCAGGCTGGAAATTGGAAGGAAGTTCCATCCTTCCAGAGGATGAAACTCTTCTCTGAGTCTTTCCCATGGAAGCAAACAACCCAGTCAATTTTAAGCTTGAGCAGTTTGTGAAAGGGATTGTATCATAAAGCTATCTGCTTATATCACAGCAAGTCTCTGCCAGCTCTACTTGCCAACAGGCTTAAACCCAGATAGGGCTGAGCCAGACAAAAACACCCTACATGAATGGGGAACTTGGCACAGGGGCCAGATTTGTAACTTCCTTGTAAAACTGCAATCCAAAACTGCCTTGGTTTTTGGGAATTCCATGGAAGAAAGTGAAAACATTAAATAAATACTTCAGTATTGGCAAGAGAATGGTCAGTTTATTTAGCTTCTAAGTTGGTTAACAGCACATTGGTGAGCACAGCTGAGAATCAGCAGGTCCAGGCAACTTGAACCCAGGAGCCACAAAGGAGTTAGGGGAAGGAAACTTGGCATGCTAATGATGAGCACTGGAAAAGCTGGGAAGTTCCAGGGGGCTGGAAATGGACCCATGTGAAGGCAGTCACACATGGCAGTCAAGATTACTTGAGGAACTACAGGCCAGCTACCCTGCTGCTCTCAGGCAAGATAATGGGAATGCTTCCATTAGCAAGATTCAATTAGCAAAGTAAGAAATGATAAGCAGATAATTATGTCAGACACATGGTTCACTGTCTTTTTCAAAGTAGTTTGATTTCATTACCAGAGGCACTGTGGAGTTGAGTGGTAGTGGCAAGCAGGGATTTTTAAAGATTGGTACTCCTGCAGCATTGCAATTAAAAAGAACTCCGTGTCATGTCAATAAAATGCACGTTAATTGGGTCAAAAACATGCTAATTGACAGGTCTCAAAAAGTGATTGTCACTGGGGAATCATTTAATGATGAAATGCTGGCTTCATTTTATTGTCAGCGCTGCTCAACATTTTCTGCAGTGCTCTGGAAGCAAATATAAGAAACACTGCTGAGTTAATTTACTGTAGATGACACCAAGGTTGACAGAATGATAAATAATGATGAAGATAAGGTTGTCATCTAGAATCATTTGAAGAGAGAGATAAATCAAGATGATTCAAACAACCTGTGTTTTAAATTAGAGAGATGGAAAATTACAGAACTCACGGGCAAAGGAAGCTGACCATCTGCAGGGCAAGGCTGTCTCCGAAAAGCAGGAAGTCTGAAAGGATTTAGGAGTGCTATTTGGCAAGACACACATGAGCTCTCAAGGTGACAGAAGAGGATAAACTGATTTTTGTCTGTACAAGGCAAGCAAGTTATTAAGTAGGAAGAAAGAAATTATTTTATCTCTTTAGTTGGCCTGACGCTGATTCTGGAAAAAAAAAAATCTACAAATCTGGTGTGCATTTTAAAATACGCTGCCAAACTGGAGAATACAAGAAATGCATCACAGGAGAGGGTTGTATTTCCAATGGGAAACACAAGCTCAGTCTCTTACTGAAAACAAGAATGAAATGAGTCTGGTTACAGTATGCACATTTGCAATGCAAAAATGCAAAGTGTAAAACGCTGTGGTGTGCATGGCTGTGATATCTAATGTGCCTTTGAGTATGTAGCCTTTGTGTGCTCACAAAACACAATTTATCTTCAGCCCCAGCTCACTGCAGGATAGGATGAAACAATTTGTGAGTGAGGGCAAAGAGCAGCATGATGCGTAACAGCAATAATTGAGTCTGACAGCACAGCACACTCCAAATGTTGATAAATTCAAGCTCTTTAGAGTATGGGCCATTATCCTCATTAAGTCTGTGGCTCAGATCTGACCAAATTCTGACATGTTCAGTTTGCTGATGGCTTGGGGCTGTGGACATCCCTTTCAGCCACCACACAGGGATGCAGAGACCATTCGCTGCTGTCCAGGCCCAGCCCCATTGCGGGAGGCTTGTGGGTGAGAGCTCTCTAGCTCCTTTCAGCACCAAAAAGCTGGGCCTTGTAGGAAATCAGGAACCTCAAAAGCCAAATGTAAGCACTGAAAGAGGCAATGATTACATGGGAAGTTGACAGATCCCAGTGAAGATGTTTTAAACTAAAAGAAGGAGATTTAGGTTAGATGTTAGGAAGAAATTTTTTTGCTCGGGGAGTGGTGAGGCGCTGGCATGGCTGCCCAGAGAAGCTGTGGTTGCTCCATCCCTGGAGGTGCTCAAGGCCCGGTTGGATGGGGCCCTGGGCAGCCTGAGCTGGTGAGTGGCACCCATCCCCGTGGCAGGCGGTTGGAATTGATCGATCTTTAAGATCCTTCCCAATCTAAGCCATTCTGTAATTGTATGATTTCTGGGGAACATTCTGACCCTGTATGTGAACGTAGAGCAAGGGATGAACCCCAGGCTGAGGAGCAGACCAGGCCTGGAGCCCACAGGATAGGATGGAGAGCAGAGAAACCATAGCCACATGCCACGGGCACTAGGGAGCTGACCTAGGAAGAGTTCAGACATTTTGAGAACTAAGACCAAAATAAATCAGTAACTTACTGCTCCTGTGCTCAGGGAAGCAGGCTTTGCACTTTCATGTAGCATACCAACAGGTATAAAGAGAGTTGAACTCATCTTCAATTTCTACCTGTAACAGAAGTGACCTACGAGATCCTGAATTTTGCTGAAGAATCAATGCATATGAATCTGTGTGTGTGCAAATGTGTGCTTAGGCACAGACTGGGAGTCAGCTTCCAAGAGTAGCTTCCCTGCAGTGTCAGCGGCCTGACAGGAAAAGCACGTTTCTAATGAGACAAATGCAAAGTATAGCCAGAGAGAACTTAAGAGACATGCTACAAAAAGGCAACTTCAAAATATTGTTAGAAGTGAGCTCATTAAATCTGCCTGTTTTGATCTCTGCATCCCACGCAGTACAAAGGGCCCACTGGCGGCGTATCAAGGGGGACAGAAAGATCGATTCGTATCAAGGACATCAGCAGAAGTACGCAAGGGTATGAGTGTCTTGTTTCACTTGCATGTTTTAATCTTTCACTTGCAACTACTTTTCATTTTGAACTTTGAACCCAAGAGCAAAGGTGTGTGGAGCGGCAGATGTAAGAGGAAGGCACGAGCAGAGCAGGCCTCAGGTGTCACAGGGCACAGATACTGGCCACCAACAGAAATAAAGGGGAGAGGAGAGGTCACGGGCAGCATGTGTGGCTGTGCAAGGAGGTTCTGTATGAACACGCTGTGTATATCGGGGGCGATGGTGTGGATGCAGGAGTTTTGCAGGGCTGCAAATATTGCAAGGCCCAAGTGCTGGAGTGCATCAGGATCTTGGGCTGCCAACATGGGGGAGATGGGGTCAGGAGGATGCTCGTACATGTGGGGACAGAGCAGGCTGGGGTATGGGATGGCAGAAAACAGAGATGTGGGAAAATAGAGGCCTCTAATCATAAACACAGTGATGTTGCATTGCAGCTGTAACAAGCAGAGTGACACAGGGAGGAGACTTTAGTCCTCAGATCCAGTAAGAGCAAAAAGGTTGAGCAAAGCAAATGTTCCTCATTGTGGCCTTCCAGTACTTGAAGGGAGCTCGTAAGCAGGAAGGAGAGCAACTCTTTACCTGGTTTGATAGCAATAGGACAAGGGCAAATGGATTTAAACTAAAAGAGGGGAAATTTAAGTTAGATGTTAGGGAAGTTTTTACTCAGAGGATGGTGAGGCACTGGTGCAGGATGCCCAGAGAAGCTGTGGATGTCCTATCCCTGGAAGTGTTCAGGGTTAGTTTGGATGAGGCCCTGGGCAGGTTGAGCTGATGGGGGGCAACCTGTGATTCCTTCTTAAGGGATTATGTGTTACTGAGTGTACAAACCAGCATGAGATAGGGCCGCCTTTGCACAGGGAAAGAGATGTTGTGGAAAGGATGGCATTGCAGACATGATGATCATCTTCCGTAGACAACACTGTTTTGTGGAGAAAAGTGAACACAGGGTTAATTTTTCTGATAACTTAGCATCCAGTGTTTTTTCCTGGTAAAACTGGGATGGATATCATGTGCTTCTGCTCCTACTCTCATTGTTTCCACTGGATTTTGTTGGATTGAGCATAGGAATCTTATATTTGCCACTATGCCCATTAAGATGATCCCTACCATGAGGATGACTGGCACAGATTGCCCAGAGCAGTGGTGGATGCCCCATCCTTGAGTCAGGCTGGATGGAGCTCTGAGCAACCAATCAGCTGTCAGTGTCCCTGTTCACTGAAGGAGAGTTGGACTAGATGGCCTTTAAGGGTCACTTCCAACTCAATTGATTCTAAGATTCTATGGTTCTGTGACCCCACATACTGTGACTTCGCTCAAGTCATATTTGCAGTGAACCTGGTCTTGTATCAGAGACACAAGAATGACACAAGATGGGAATTATGTTAAACAGTGGTTACAGGAGGCTGAGTAATTGGGTTTATAACTACAGTACTTCAGCTAGGTGGGATAAGTTTCCTCCTGTCCTCTCCCATCCCCTCATACATGACACAAACCCACGAGCTCCAGGGACGGAGCTTGCCTGCACCCTGTCCATGGAAACCACTGAGTAAGAGGCAATGGGAGCTGGCTGGCGTTAAGGTATGTCAGAGCTCTTAACAGGGAACAAAAACATCATGGCAATTTTGCTGCTCTGCATGTGAGGGACTACAGTACATATTTTTATTTATAAAATAAGAAAAAAGCTATTAAATGGGATTCATACCACAGATACACTGATTTGAAAAGACAGTGCTACCGTAACAGAGGTCACTGACACAGCTGAATCAAGGAAAATGACCAAGAATTTAAGAAATCTGAGAATGTATTATTTATGGGAAAGAGATGCTCAGCAAGGAGCTGTGTGGCAATTTCTGGGGGTGGAAAGACTCATGGTGTCTGGGTAAGAAACAGCTTGTGCAATCTGTCTAGGAAGGGCGAAGTCATCTAATTCAAGGAGAAAAGTATACAGATAACCAAAACAACCCCAGGGGGCTGCTGTGTGCAGGCTCTGAGAGAAGTGCAGAAGGAGTACAAGGATCTATTTCAGTAAACACGAAAGCCCTGCAGAGCACCGAGAACACAGATGGAAGCAGAGTTTCTTTCAGAGACTGTACACATCATAGTGAATGGCAAAGGCCAGTAAAAAAAAAAGTGAGACCTCATCCAAAATCCAGTCAAACAGCACAAAAATGCAGATACTGTGCAACAGATAGATCTCTGTTGTGGCTTAAAGGATCCTGGTTGTCATGCTAGGGCAGTTGTCTTGTTGAGAAAAGTATATGTGGGCTGCTGACTGGTTTACAAAGAGCTTTCCCTCAGTCACTGAATTTATTTTCCTACCAGTGCTTTGGGCATGATAGCAAATCTTGCATTAGTATTCATTATTCATTCATATTAGTATTCGCTCTTCAATAACAGTGATGGACTGGTGAGTGATGTGAAGGTTGGGGAATGTCTTGGGCAGAGCGACCATGAAATTGTAGAATTCTCTGTTCTTGGAGATGTCAGAAGGGTGACTAGCAAAACTGCTCTCTTGAACTTCCAGAGGGCAGACTTTGACCTGTTCAAGACACTTGTCGCAGGGGACTCTTGGGAGTCGCTCCTTAAGGGCAAAGGGGTCCAGGAAGCCTGGACGCTCCTCAAGATGGAAATCTTAAAGGCACAAGAACAAGCTGTCCGTGAATGCTGTAAGGTGAGCTGTGGGAGAAGACCAGTGTGGATGAACCGGGAACCATTGTTGAGACTCCAGAAGAAAAAGAGAGTCTATGTCCTCTGGAAGCAGGGACAGGCTACTTGGAGAGATTACAAGGAAGTTGCTAAGGTATGCAGGGAGGAAGTTAGGAATGCAAAAGCCCAACTCGAATTTAGATTGGCCACTAAAGTAAAAGAGAATAAAAAATCTTTTTACAAATATATCAGTGGTAAGAGGAGAACCAAGGAAAATGTCCACCCCTTACTTGATGCAGCAGGGAATGTGACCACTGAGAATAAGGAGAAGGCTGAGGTCCTCAACGCCTTCTTTACATCTGCCTGTAATAGGCAGACCAGTTATCCTCAGGGCACTTTACGCCCTGATCTGAAAGTCTGGGATGGAATGCAAAATACACCCCCAGTGATTCAGGTGGAGACAGTTAAAGAGCTCCTCCTCCACCTGGACTGCCACAAGTCCATGGGACCGGACGGGCTCCACCCTCGGGTGCTGAAGGAGCTGGCAGGGGTGATTGCTGAGCCGCTCTCCACCATCTACCAGTGCTCCTGGTTAACTGGAGAGGTCCCAGAGGATTGGAGTCTTGCCGCTGTGACTCCCATCTACAGGAAGGGCCGTAAGGAGGATCTGGGGAACTACAGGCCCGTCAGCCTGACCTTGGTACCAGGGAAAGTTATGGAACAAATCATCTTGGATGAGATCACACGGCATGTGCGTGGCGTCCAGGGGATCAGACCCAGCCAGCATGGGTTCATGAAACGCAGGTCGTGCTTGACCAACCTCATTTCCTTCTATGACTGGGTGACCAGACTGGTAGATGAGGGAAAGGCTGTTGATGTAGTCTACTTCGACTTCAGCAAAGCCTTTGACACGGTCTCTCACAGTATTCTGGGGAAACTGGCTGCCCGTGGCCTGGACAGGTATACCCTCCTTTGGGTAAGGAGCTGGCTAGAGGGCCATGCCCGATGGGTAGTGGTTAATGGAGTTAAGTCCAGCTGGCGACCCCTTACAAGCAGTGTCCCCCAGGGGTCGGTATTGGGGCCCATCTTGTTTAATATCTTCATTGATGACCTAGATGAGGGGATTGAGTGTACCCTCAGTAAGTTTGCAGATGACACCAAGTTGGGAGGTAGTGTTGATCTGCCTGAGGGTAGGGAGGCCCTTCAGAGGGATCTGGATAGGCTGGATCACTGGGCTGAGATGAATGGGATGAGGTTCAACAACGCCAAGTGCCGGGTCCTGCACATTGGCCACAATAACCCCATGCAGCGCTATAGGCTTGGGGCTGAGTGGCTGGAGGACTGTGAAGAGGAAAGGGACCTGGGGGTGTTGGTTGATGCTCGGCTGAACATGAGCTGACAGTGTGCCCAGGTGGCCAAGAGGGTCAATGGCATCCTGGCCTGTATAAGAAATAGTATGACCAGCAGGAGCAGAGAGGTAATCATCCCTCTGTACTCAGCACTGGTGAGACCGCACCTCGAGTACTGTGTTCAGTTTTGGGCTCCTCACTACAAGAAAGACATCAAGGCCCTGGAACGTGTCCAGAGAAGGGCAACGAAACTGGTGAGGGGTCTGGAGCACAAGTCTTATGAGGAGCGGCTCAGGGAGCTGGGATTGTTTAGCCTGGAGAATAGGAGGCTCAGGGGAGACCTCATTGCACTCTACAACTTCCTGAAGGGAGGTTGTGATGAGGAGGGTCTTGGCCTCTTCTCCCAGGCAACAAACAGGACCCAAGGAAATGACCACAAGTTGTACCAGAAGAGGTTTAGATTAGACATCAGAAAGAACTTTTTCTCTCACAGAGTGGTCAGGCACTGGAATGGCGGCCGAGGGAGGTGGTAGAGTCGCCATCTCTGGCAGTGTTCAAGAGGCATTTGGATGAGGAGCTACAAGATATCCTTTAGTGGCTTGTTGTAGCAATGGTAATGGGAGGACGGTTGGACTAGATGATCTTGTAGGTCCTGTCCAACACTGTGATTCTATGATTCTATGATTTTTCTAAAACCTAAGCTGTTAGAATGAAGTGGTTTTATGAAACCCTTTGGGGCTGTTTTTTCTGAGTTCCTAAGGATCTGTGCTTACTCGTGTGCTTGGTTAGTAGCTCCTCAATCAGTTTTTAGTAGCAGTGATCTGAAGAGCTTAAGCCATGGGACTGCAGTGAATTGGCACATATTGACTTAAACCTTTTGGGAAGCAATGACGTGATGCACAGGCCAGCAGAGATAGGTACAGACAGTGGTCAGAGTGGTCAAGACAGTCTCATCCTTGGCAGTGGAGAGCGGCCTGGGGATCAGCCCCAAAAACTGGGAGGAACTCTGAAATATAAGGATCTGCAAAGGCTTCAAGAGGAAAATATCTTCTGTGTGTCTTGGGTAAGAGTCCCGGAAAGCAGGAGATTAGCAATGCTGTTTTCTTCTGTGCTTTTGTATGGCCAGGATAAGAATCTCATTTCACAGAGCCCTTGTTTCTCTTTTGCTCCTTCTGTGTCTTCCAGGTCCTTGGTACTTCCCCCTGCCTTCACCCTGCCGTTGCCTCATCCACAGCAAGTGCTCAGTGCCAACATAAACCCAGACTGAATTTGGTGGAGTTAAGCCCAGCCTGCCCTTCACAGTGGTTTCCTACGAACAGGCATATTCATTTTGTCAGAAAATTGAATGGAACCTTAAAATATGAACCTTTCGGAAGAGACTTGTTTCAGAACACGTAGGAATGTGAACATGTTTTATGACTGAAATATAAATGCCTTTAAGGTGGAAAAAAAAGTCAGTGGAAGAAAAAGATAATGTAATGGAAATAGTGGCTCACTGTCCAGGACGGAGCTGGCCTGAGCCCAGGCTGGTGTTCACAGACCTGCTGGTTTCATAGGAGCTGCCTACTCAGTGAGGATCAGGCCCCATAGTCACATTTTATTGAAACATGGGTAGAACAGATCTGAGATTATGGCTGCTAGAGGCAAGATAGAAGGAAATGAGCCAAGTATGATGCCTTCATACAGTTGCTGGTTATAGGAATGTACTCTGCTGGCCTTATGGGTAATCCAGACTTTGAAATCCCGTTCATTCCCATTCTCTCTCCCATGACTTAAAATAATTCCTTGTGACTATCTATAAGCCCCAAACTCCTTGGAGCTTGTTCTGTGCAGTGTTACACTGCTGGGGCTCCTCCAACTGTTGTGTAATGGAGTGAGATCACAGGCCAGCTCCATCCATGTGGCTTGCGCTATCTTGCCTGCCTGATGGTTAGCTGCAGTTGAAACACTAAAAAACAATTCATGTAGGATTACCGTCGTAATTCTTAACAGCAGCAGGAAATCTGATATATAAATGACCTTACATAAGCAAGAAATCCACTGATGTGGAGATGTTTTCCACTGATGTAAGTTCATTGACTACTGTGGCTGCTGTTTGGGACATTCGGTCTTTGCCTTATGTGCTGTATAAGCATATGGATGTAGGCTGGCCAAGAAGCGAGGACAACAGCACTGTCCTGTTTTCAGACGTGACATTTGGCCCATATTAAATTAAAAACTGGACAGTATTCATGTATTTAACCTTTCAGCCTATGCACCATGATTTTCAGATTAGAGCAGCCCTGACAATCACAAACTTTCATCCCGCTGTGGGGTTTTCCTTTCAAGTTAGTCATAGGCCATTTAAAAAATCTTACTAAGAGGCTATTGACATAAGAGGCATGGAGAACAAGCAGTCTAGCTTCCTGAATTTTGGATCCATGAAAGCAATTGGGAGAGTTGGGGGCATTCAATGTCCTTTTATTTACACAAAGCCTCTGGGAAAGGCAGTGTGAAAATGAGCCCAATGTATTTTACTGCAGTGCATCTGGCCAGCAAGTATGAGAAACCCAGGGTGGGACTCAAAGCTGTAGCCTTGGTGACTCATTAAGGTTTCTAACCACCACAAAAATCACAGTGCAGCATAATGTAAACAGTGAATGTGCTTTGTCAAGAACAGGGTTCTCTGGGAGCTTCTGGGATGTGGACATACTCTATTGAGCAAAACTGAAAGAACTAGAACAGTCTCTCACAGGAGCATACGAGCATGTTGACACAGTCAGGTGAATAAGAATACATAGCGTGGTCACTGAAAACAAACTAAAAAGAATGTGGCCAGCAGGTTGAGAGAGGTGATTGTTTCCCTCTAGGTTGCCCCTGTGTAGACCCTACTCGGAGTGATGTATCCAGCATAAGAACAACATGAACCTGTTAGAGTGGGTCTAGAGGAAGGCAGTGAAGATGCTCAGAGGGACGAAGCACCTCTCCTACAAAGAAAGGGTGAGAGAGCTGGGCTTGGCCAGTCTGGAGAGGGCTGCAGGCAGACCTTCTTGTGGCCCTTCAACACATAAAGGGGGCTTAAAAGAAAGATACAGAAAGACTTTTTACAATGGTCTGTAGTGACAGGACAAGGAGAAAAGGTTTTAAACTGAAAGAGGGTAGATTTAGATTGGATATAAGGTATACATTTTTCACAGTGAGAGTGGTGAGGCGCTGGCACAGGCTGCCCAGAGAAGCTGTGGATGCCTCATCCCTGGAAGTGTTCAAGCCAGGTTGGATGGGCCCTGGGCAGACTGATCGAGGACGACTGGACTAGTTGGTCTTTAAGGTCCCTTCCAATTCAAATCATGTGATGATTCTACGATTCTGTTCCTCTGAAGAGTGCAAGATCTGCCCTGGGTGAAGGTATAGGAGCACCAGGCCTCCAAAAGCAGCCTGGTAGCACATGGGATGTTTGTCTCTGGTGCGCAGACACTGTCTCACCCATGCTGCTGCTGCTTCCTCAATCTCTATACCTTCATCTTCGTCTCCTTCATGACATATCCTTGCTGTGCTCTTCACCCTTGGCTACACAGTTACTGGAGCCTGAAAATATGTTTTGGGAGAGATTACTACAACATTTTATCATTAAGTTACTTGTTGGCCTGTGTGGCTGTAAGCTAGAGCGAGCTATGTGCCTTTAAAACAAGCTCTTCAGTCAGAGAGGATGAGCTGCGGTTACAAAATTCTCTGCACAGCGTAGGATGGTCTGAAAAGAGAAGGTTGCAAATGCTTAAGAGCCACTGGCTTAAACATTTACACATGAAGGTAAACTACGACATGTGGCCACTCTGCAGCCTGGTGTTGATATTTGTGGCTTGCCCCTGGATTATTCCCTGGGCTGTTTTTCTGCATCAATGCCATCCCAGACTGATTAGAGACAAGCCCCAAACCAGACAAGAGGATGGGACTGTGCCTGCGGGTCTAACCCGAGGGCCAGAAAATGAAGAGTTGATGAGAAAATTGTTTCCTGTTTGTTTGACTAAATACAACTATAACATTAAGATAAAACCTATCCACGGTCCCCTGGAGGTGTGCTGTGACGATGCACCACCAATGCTTGTAAAGTTGATTTGGAAGTGGAAAATAGTGCAGTAATGTAAAGCCCTGCCCTAGTACAAGAAAGCTGATTGCTTCTTTTATAAGGTAACAAACTCCAGAAACATGGAGTGAAAATCATCACCAGATCTCTGGCAGCAGTCCTATCCCTAGCTAATGTCAGTGGCTGCAGCTGTTGTAACACGGTGCTGCAATCTTCTGGAAAGAGAGAAGGAAAAAGCCTTCTAGGACTCCGTGGTTTCAAGATGCCCACAGAGTTGCTGTTATTTCCACAGAGGAGTGCTGCTGTATCCCCCGAAACAGGATTTCAGCCCTGAGTCTGGCTGCCATCAGTGTGTCTGTAACAGTTCTAAACACATAAATGAATGCGTTTTGAAAAGAGAAGATACTCAGAGCCCAGTACAGTTTGAAAACTGGCAAAACTGAGTACAGAAAGAGCCACTCTTGTTTTCTTGAAAACATTTTTTTCTATGAGGATCAATACACGCATTAATCTGTGAGCCTATGGGACACAGAACTGTGAAAATCTTGGATAGGCAAGACAATACAAAATGCTTGTCAGCAGTTCTGGTAAAGAAGGCAAAATCCTTAATTTTATTGAAAGACCTCTGCAGGACGTATTGCCTGGGGACTGGTAACAAGCACAGTGCAAACAGTCCACGGCTCCCCCTCGGAGATCAGTACCGAGAAAGCTTGCTATGCAATGAGATGCAAAATATCTTCCTTTTTCCTCATGTTCAGTATCTAATTTTATTTCCAAGGGATGCTTCCAATGACACCATGGATAAGGACAGCCTGCCAGCCGAGTGCCACCCTTGAGAAGACATCAAAGATGAACAAACAAGAGCCAGAGGGTGATTGATAGGGCAGGAACTTCTACACCCAGTTTTCTGCCGAAGGAAACGTGCCAGGTAATGATCCTTTCATAATTTTCTCCTCTACATTTGTTATTAAAACAGGCATGGGTGACACAACTTCTCATGAGATACAATGCCATACGGCCTGGTGTGAGGAGCACAGTGCAACCCCCAGTAGTGGCGTTACTATGCACAGTGATGGCTCAGCCACCAGGGACAGAAACAGGAGGCACAAACCATAGAATGGTTTTGGTTGGAAGGGACCTTACAGATCATCTAGACCATCCTCATTGCCAAGGGTAGGGACACCTTCCAGCAGATCAGGTTGCCCAAAGCCCCATCCAACCTCGCCCAAAGGTGGGCTATCCACAGCATCTCTGGGCAGCCACAGTCAAGAAACCACTGTGACAGTCCCAGCTCTGCTACCCTGTGGAATGAGCAAGTACCCCAGGAAAAGCAAGTGCAGACCAAAGACAGTATAACAGTTCTTCCATTTCCAAAGTCCTTCCCTTTCTTATTCTACACATCTTTATATACACAGCTTTACTACACATCCATACATACAGCTGAGGTAACGATACAGACCCATCTGCCAGTGTGCTGATTTCAGCAAAGAAATTAGCCCCAATTCCAGATTCAGAGTTGTACCACGCAGAATAAAATACCCCAGCCTCCCTTCTTCCCCATCCTGTTAGTAAGAGGTCAAACAGTTCCACAGGAAGGCCATTTAATTACTGCCCAAAATCCAGTGTAGTGCTGGTTCCTATTGGCTCCTTCAAGCACAACAAAAATGCCTTGGGAAAGAGAAAGTGTGTGTCATTTTGAGCTGCAAAAGGAGCCAGGAAAGGTGATCTATATGCAGAGCCTAAATATCCAGCAGCCATACTCGTTATCTGAGCCTCTGTGCCATTAGCAAAGCAGCAATACTGGTTTGGGTTTGGGTTTTCCCCTCTGTTCTCCATGTGAGCAGGTCTCCACAGGCTCCTTGCTTACTGGGTTGATACTTTGAAAAATAAAACCCTGTCAAGAAATGAAAAAGTTTGAAGAGGCAAAGAAGTGATCTCAGAACTCCGGAACAAATCTTGGCCCTGCTTTAGTCTGCATGGGGGCAAATTTATCTGCCGCCAAGAGAAAAAAAAGCAACAAAATACTAACAGCCTGGTTTTGATTCTCATTCATTCCAGCTGACTGTTGGTCTCCAGGCTGAGCCTGTTGTTTTATTGAGAGCTTCTTACTCAGTGAGCCACAGGCAGTGAATGCTGGGGAAAGCACAGCCTGGTTTTATTTAGGTAGTTTCAATTGTAAGTAAAATGACACTTCCTTCCGTGAATGTCGCAAAACCTACAGGACCAAAATATGTCCTATATATTGCAACAGGATTTCCTTGTACTCTGTTAGACACAGATGACCTGAGACCCACTCAGCCCATTTGACCATGGGAAGGGAAATGAGATGAAGAACGAGGAGAAAGAGCAAAAGGGTGAATGCAAAAGCAGAAGGCAACCGCTGCTCTGTCCTTGCCTGGCTTTTGATGCATGCTCTTTCTCTGACTTTTAGACCTGTAAGTTTAAGCCCACTCTGAAGCGCTAAAGGGAAAAATTCTGCTTTGATGAGTTTAAATGAGGTGGTAATAGGCTTGTTTTTCCTCAGGTGCTTGTCCAGACTGTGAAGGCCACAGATGGAGCACTGCTGACCTGCTGGGTAAGATGCAGCAGTGGTTTCATGGAATGGAAAGGAGTTTTATCTGTGACACAGACAAAGAGGAGGACACAGCTGTACTAAGGGTAGCTCTGTATATTTGCTTAGTAAGAGATTTTTCCACCTTCCCCTGCTGAAAGGACTTAATTCAAAGTAAAGCAGCTCAGATATATGCAGAGATCTGTTTGTGTGCACCATGCATATGTATGTGCATGGAGATACACGCAAAGCATGCACAGACAACTGTAGATTTGTGGTGTTATATTTCCCTAGGGACTCACTGATCTCAAGCACAGAGCAGTCTCTGGAACAGTTTTCTGCTGGAAGGTCAAGAGTGATCTCCTGTTGGCCATTTAACAAGAGGTAGAATCAGACTGAGATCTCTGAGGCCTTGAACATTCAGCCTTCTCCTTTCTCCAGCCTATTTGCCTTTCATTTTCACATCATTATGCAAAAGATGAGATCCTCCAATAAAAAATACTCATTGTGGGAGAATATTACTTAATTGTCAGAAGTGGATATTCTGCCAAACATGGCCAGTATCCCGACAGAAGTATCAGAATGCTTGCAAGTAGGTATATAACCGAAATAAGATCAGAATTGGAGAAAGGAGAGAAGCAGGGTCATGGCAGTGAAGTGGAGGAGGAAGTCATAAAATTCCCCCGTATTATCTGCACCCAATTCCTACTGCCTCTGAATCACAGTGTGCAGAAACAGCTCACAGTCATCTGCAGGAGGTCATCACATTTGTAGCTATTGTCCCTTTTATCCAAGAATTTGCATGGTTAAACTATTAGTAGTGCAGTATCTTGATCCATACACAAATTATACCTCTACTATGTAGGGTGTAATTCCTCTAATCCAATTTAGCTATTGAACAATGCTTGAATGTAACCGGGGAGAAAATCTAATGCAACAAACCAGACCCTTATCCACTAAGGGAGATGAAAAATCATCACTGCTTCAGTCTGAATATATCTAATTCAACCACAAATTGCTAGGCTGAGAAGAGTCTACTGAGCAACCAGGAAGGCTAATTTCTCCCTTGCAGGAATGATCATACTAAACTCCCTGACCTGGGTTACACAGGAGGTCAGATTAGATTATCACTGTCCCAAACTCTGGTCTCAGAAACCAGTTTTCAGTGCCAGTCTGGCTGAAATCCCAGGTAAACATCATGAAAGAAATGCGGGTGTGTGGTTAGGATATCTCATTTCTGTGTGCTGTGGTGGATGCGCCAGCTGGCTGCTGTCGGTAAGAAGGCAGCAGAACTTCCTGAAAATGGGAAAATCTTCACCAGATGTCGAGAAGCTGCTTATGGCCAGAGTCGGTCAACATGGGCCCAATGGACACCATTTCAGTCTGGCAGCTCCTGCTGCTCAGGTGGGGTTCTCAAATGCCCCAAATTTGGTTAAATAGGTTTGAGAAGATGAGGGGAAATGGTTTCAAACTAAAAGAGGAGAGATTTCATTGGATATATGGAAAAAGTTTTTTATGATAAGAATATCAAGGCACTGGAAGGCCCAGAGATGCGTTGGAGACACTCAAGGCCAGGCTGGATGGGGCTCTGAGCACCCTGATGGAGCTGTAGGTGTCTCTATTTATTGCAGGAGAGTTGGACCAGGTGACCTTTAAGGATTCCTTCCAACTAAAACAATTCTATGGTTCTATGAAGACCCCTCTGGGAACACCTCCTGTTTGAAATATAGAGGCAGATGTTATCAGCAGGCCTTGGGCTCCCATCTGAGGTGCCAAGAAATCACACAGTGATTGATTCTTCCCAGACTCGTCCACCAAGTGCTCTGTGTCACCCAGAAGAGGACAAGTCCTCAGCCTCTGACCGCCTGTCCTTTCCCACTCCTGGAAAGCTGGTGAACAGCAGGGCTGTGACTAATGGCAACGTCAAGCTGTTGGCCATCTAAATCAGGCACTGAATCAGAAGGAGCAGGGAAAAAAAGAATATCTGAACCAGCTCTGATCACGCACAGGCCACAACAGGATCAGCTGGGTATGTCACTGACTCACAGGTGAACGTGTGACACTGTGAGTGGTGGCATCAGTGCTGCTCCCAGTCTGTGTGGGAAGGCAGCAACATGGAGACTTTCCCACGTGTATTCCTTGCTCAGCATATGATGAAATTTGGTCAGAAGACACGGCACAGAAACAGAATGATAGGAGGAACATGAAAAAAAAACAACCATAGAAAACAAAAAAAAAATGCAGCAAATTCTTGCTTGCAAAGAGTGGTATTTCCATGTGCAGGCTTGCTCCACCTGCAATTTTACATGTGTGTGGTGATTGCTGATATAATGCCTCTGGTTAAGATGCTTGATCTGAGCTTTGGGAAAATCCCTTCCTTATTAATCCGTTATTTGATATAAATGTAAAGTAGCCTCAATCCACAGAGACTTGTGCCTTTGGGGCTGCAGGTATCTGAGGGATGAAGGAGAGAGAAAAGCTGAGTGCCCTGCTTCTGGGTAGTCACTGGGGGTTATCTGTGCTGTGATTGTCAGCGCGGTGGTGGTATTACTGCTGCACAAAGACAAAAACTCAGCCTAGGGATTTGAGGCAGAAAAGCATTTCCAAAGGAGTGTTGTCCATCCACTGCAGAGCTCATCTTGGTAAGAGATCTGTGCATGATGGACAATCAGCTAAAAATACCCTGCTCCATAGTGAGGAAGCTGCTGTTGGCCAGCAGTGACATCCCAGCCCTCCATACACACCGTGCCATTGGAGCAGAGGAATGAGGTGAACTTTCCTGACGGTGTTCCAGGCACTGTCCTGCAGGTACCCCAGGACATCAGCTCTGGGGTGCTGCCTGATATGGCAGTGTTGCAAACAGAGCATCCTCAGACTAACAATAGCCAGAAAAAGCCTTGGGAGTAGGAGCTCAGAGGAGAGCATCCTGACCAGGTCCTGCAGTTCGGGGTGCACATCCCTGCTGTGCCTGATGAGATTTACATGCAGCCAGCTGCACTTCTGATTGTACCACAGTGACTTGCAACATTTTAAAGTTAAGCAAACAGTTATTTCCAGAACCAGGTCCTAAAGTGAGACACGATGCAAAGTACGTGTAGTGGAGGAAGCAGAGGGGGTGGGAAGAAATGGAATAACGCTCTGTAAAATCAACCAGCAGTGTAACTGTGCCTGCTTCAACTGTTACCAATCTGGGTGTTATTTCAGACATACCAGATAGAGGAGGTAAATGCCAGAAGCCCAAGGATGCTGAGAGCCCACCACAAGCCCACAGGATAACAAATCTACTGTCTGGTTCTCAGGCATCTGGAACCCCATTTGCACTTCACTGTGACACGTACAGGAATGCTTGGTGGCAACAAAGCCCCATGGGGTTTTTTTGTGCTGCATCTTTACAACCCACCCTGGGAGCTGCATGTGCTGGGCTGTCCTGGTGTGGACACTGCCAAGACAAGCACAGGGCGCCTGCAGCCCCCTGCTTGCTGCCTTCCCGTGGTAGTTTCCATTGGCTTTGCACATCTTCTGTTGTTTATCCTGATCTTTGTGCAAAAAAACGACCTCTGTCATTTGCAGGGAAGAAGATGCTTGCTCAGAGCATCACCAGCTGGAATCCTCAGCAGCTCCTGCAGCACCTCTGGGTGCCAGTGCAGCCCTGTGCAATCCTTGCAGTAGCATGTTTCTATGGATATGTGAGTTCTAGTCCATGCTGTCTCATGCAGATGCCCCAGAAGGGTGGTGGATGAGGTGCAACCACCCTTCACAGACTCTTTTGTTATGTGTTCATGAATATCCATGATCCTGGTTTCCAAGTCTCTGCTCAGTCCACACCAGCTCTTATCAGGCAATGCAATCTGTGTTCCTCCATCATTAGAACCAGCACCTCCTCTATCCCACACATATACTTGTTTCTATAATAGAGAGTCCTAACCTTCTTCCATCCTAGTATGCAGATGGAAAATGCCCGCTGTCCTGTCCTTTTCTGAGTCCTGGCTCTGGTCTCTCCATGATGAAATGGGGTTGAAAGATCCTATCTCAAGTGAAGCTGCAGCTAATGCAAGCTGCAGTTAATGAAAACTGCACTGAGCACCGAGCTCCTGGTGCTACCGAAGCTCTCTGCCTTCCCCAGACTTCCTGGGAAGTGTTTTGAACTTTATTTTTAAAAGCGCAATTAATCACGGAGCAGAGCTTGAAATCAGTCCAAGTGCAATAAAAGCACCCGAGCGGAGCTCAGCCCAGCGAGCATTGTTTGCCACGGCCTGACTTCAGGCATCGGGAAACTTTTCAGATGTGCTAACTTTGCAGCTCCTGGCTCCTGCAGGAATCTTAACTGCTACCATCTGTATGAGGGAGCAGCTATGGAAGAGCAGCTCTCCCTCTCCCTTTAAGTACGTTCCTCAGAGCACCCATTTAGCATCCTCTGCATTTTCTCACCCTCGCTGACTGAAGGCTTCACCCTACAAAGGTGCCGTTTCTTTGTGCTTCCATCCCCCATGGGGAATGCTGAGGACCAGCAGCATCTTTGCAGAGCCCCTCGGTCGCGCCCCTCCATCTGTTGCTGGTCTCCATGTGGTTTACAAGACGCTACAGGAAGGCATTTTCTCACGCTATTAAGTTTTCACTAGATGTGGAGGGGGATCAGGAATGCCTCGGACGGCGTAAAAAATCCCTTCTCGGCTCAGTTATTGGGATCTAGCAGCAGCAGCAAGCAAAATTATAGCCTCCATGAAATCCGAGTCTGCTGCCTTGCCAAGGGCAAGGGGTGCTCTTCCAGGTATGCCTGGATGCCTCCTGGGCCAGTTCTCCTTCCCTTCTCTGCCTCTGTTTTTGGAGCAGAGGTTGGTTGCCTTCTGCTGTATGTCTATCAGATACTGGGCTATGGTTTTGCTTGGCTGCTCTAGGAACAGCACCAGCAGTAATGCCAACTGCAATGAAAAGACCAGAGCTGTACCCTTGGGCTGAACCCAACAGTCTGCCTGGATGGGCTGACTGTCATTCATCTCCAGGAGAGCTCAGTTGGCTTTCCTCACCTTTGTTTCTTTTCCCAAGAAACATTCTTGCATGTCCAGAGAAGGGCAACAAAACTCTGAAGGGCCTGGGGCACAAATCTTACATGGAGTTGCTGAGGGAGCTGGGGTTGTTCAGACTGCAGAAGAGGAGGCTCAGGGGAGACCTTGTAGCTCTCAACAACTCCCTGAAAGTAAGCTGTAGGCAAGTGAGAGTTGGACTTTTCTCCCAGTTAACACTGATAGGAAGAGAGGTAGCAGCCTTAGGTTACACCAGGGGAGGTCCAGGTTGGATATTAGGAAAGATTTCTTCTCAGAAAGAGTGGTAATGCACTGGAATGGGCTGCACAGGGAGGTGGGGGAGTCACTGTCCCTGGAGGGTGATGTGGCACTGAAAGCCGTGGCCTAGTCTGGTCACAGGAATAGGCTGGTAGTTGGACTAGAGAATCTTATTGGTCTTTCCAACCGTAATGATTCCATGATTCTGTGATCCTCATGCATTGTCTCCACAGAAGGTTCTAATCATCCTAACTACACTCAGCACTTACTAAGTACTCTGCATACCAGAAGCCTCTCACAAATGTAAACTAGTCCGCCGTTCCAACACCTACATGGAGGTGAGCAGGAGCTACAGCTCCATTTTTCAGCTGGGGAGGCTGATACGAGGAGGTTCACGGCTACACCCAGGGCCACACAAGGGCTAGCACAGCTGGGATCAGACATCTCTGGTTCTTAAACTGTGCTTAAACCACCAAACCTCATTGCAGGGGCACACTAGAGGGACTGGATCCAAACCAAAATGAGCAGTGTCCAGGACTGTATAAAATTTCTCCTGATTCTGCAAAGCTTTTGCAAAGTATGGAAAGGGCTGGTGTCATCCTGGGTTTATGGTGTGTTTCCTTCAGAAACCCCACAGATCATTCAGCCCCCAAGTACTCAAATGAGTTCTAGAAATGAGAAGCTGTTGAAGCAGTGTATGTAAGCAGACTTTGTGCCTGGACAAGGACTATGTCTATAGCATTGTATCACAACAATAACAGTAATGAAGAGCAACGCTCAAAAGCAAGCCTACACACAAGGCCTTGAAATAACAGATCAGCTAATAGAAAAGCAGGAAGAACAGGGAGAGGGGAAAGGAGAAGTCCGATAAGAATGACTTTGGTTATCTGGCCCTCTCTGGTGGAAGCTGAGAGACTGTTTCCATATCAGTCATCTCACTATGACTAGCTACATTTGCACCCAAATACAAAGCTGAACCTAAGTGTTCAAGAGGTAACTTTGTCTGCCCTGGCCAGAAGGAAGAGAACTATGGTTGGGCTGTGCAAAAGATCACCACACTTTCCCATGTTTTCCATGTAATATCCCACTCTGCATCTCCCAAATGCTTCCCTCTGTGTGGGTTCAGCTTCTTGCCCCTGTATGGTGGAGGAAGGGGAATGTGACTCAGCCCCACTCACAACCAAGGAGCTACAGTCACCCTGCTAGCAAGCCAGGTCTGATGTCCGCAGGCTGTATAAGCCTCAGGCGATGTCTTCTGAGAGCAGAGCTGGTTTGATCACTGCCGTGTCAAAGGAAAGACAGGATGCACAGACATCCGAGTTAGTCATCCTGACTTCAACCCCACAGGATATCTCAAGTGACTGAAATGTAGGTGGAAATCCAGGCTTAAACTATATGTCTGGGGATTTCAGCATTAGGTGATCAACCTCACAGAGGCCCAGCACAAGATGACCAAGCAGGTAATGCCAAATGATGGCAGAACAACTGCCAGGAGTTGCTAGCTCCTAACTGGTCTGGTATCATTGGCGGCAGCCAACAACCAGGCTTTAGTTTGACATTGTCAGCAGAGAAATCATGGTCATGGGGGAAGAAAGTCTCAAGGGCAAGATTTTTTGAGTATGCAGCACTCCTATAAGTCTGCTTCCATCTCAGGACTCCTCTGGCTTCCAGAAGAAGGAAAGCAAATTGCTGAAAGTAAAGCAAATTCCCATCCCCTGGGGTATCAGCTTCAGCGGACAGCATGGGGTGTGCCAGCAGGAGTTAGCAGAGAGAGGACAGCATGCGGGGAGCTGGACTGTTTTAGGGAAGAGTGACTTTGCAGAAGGCACAAGGTAAATTTGTGACAGAGAACTCTGACATCAATCCTTATTTTTTTTACTTGTCTGTTTTGCTTTTCAGCTGATTATGCAATTTTGAAATCAAGAGGATGATCCTGTCTTCTCCATTTTTCTGCCAGTACAGTTTCTGTGTCTGAGGACAGTTCCAAAAACAGGGCATTGGAAGTGAGATGTGAAATGAGAATTCAGATTTTACATTAGAGTTAGGAATTGTGAAGGACTGCTGGCTCACCCTTTCCGTGCAGGACAAATTCACTGACTTCCATTTTTCAGTGCTTTCTCTATTTGCTTTATCTGATAGAACAGATGTTTCTCTCGGAGATTAAAATGTTGGAGCGTGATTGAGCAGCAAAGAGCTAGAATATATCTAAGGAACATGGATGTGTCTAAACATGTTAAAAAAGAAAGGATTTTACTATGTGACATAAAGAAGATGGCAAGAGATTTATCTGAGTAGCCTTTGTAATGTGTGCTAATCGTGGGTGTCATAAAGGGAACTGAAAAGCAAACTGGAAGACAACATCTGTGACAGCCGTGACAAAGTGGAAATAATTCAGTGTCACTCATTAAGGCTGAGCATTTCTCAGTGAATTGTCCCTAAAACAGGCTTTCATCTATGTAGAAGAACAGGTATTTCATCTATGCAGACAAGTCAGCCATCGCCATTTCACAAACATCTTTCCATCAAGTTTTTCACTGGAAATAAAATCAAGACCATTTGCTTGAACTAACTTACAGTAGTCCTATAGAATGCCAGTGATGTGCTGGTGGATTTCAAAGCTATCACCCTCAGACATCCTCCAAGCTAGAAGGTTCTTCTTTTCTTGTATTCTTACTCTTCTGTCCAACTTGTACACCCAGCAGTGACAAAGAGACTGGCCCCCTCCAGTGTCACAGCCTGCTGCCACAAGTAACCTCCTTAATATCCGCATAAACTACGTAGAGTTATTGTGTGCTGAATGCTTTCTAGTGCTGATTTTCCTTACAATGCTCCTCATTTCAGGGAATGCTTGCAATTCCTTGTGGCTGATGGTTCTACAGATGTTGCACCACAGACATGATGGCAGCTGGAGCGTACAATGTGAGAACTGAAACTCTACCCAAAGCATCTGCAGTAACCCAGGAAAATAATAGTCATTCTCATCCCGTCCTATCCACCCAAATGCTGGAGTACACTCGTGGACTGTCATGGACAGATGGCAGCCTCTGCAACATTCATTTCTGCAGCTATTCAATATGCTGTGAAGATTTTCTTTAGGATCCACACTGAATAGCATTTGCTAGCCTAAACTTGCTCCACTGGCCTGACTCGCTGTGATCATAGAATCATAGAATGGCTTGGGATGGAAGGGACCTCAAAGCCCATCCAGCCCCAGCCCCCTGCCATGGGCTGGTTACCCCAAACCAGCTCAGGCTGGCCAGGGCCCACTCAACCTGGCCTTGAGTACCTCCAGGGATGGGGCAGCCACAGCCTCTCCGTGTAACCTCTGCCAGTGAATCACCACCCTCTAAGCAAACGTGGCAGGGTTTGTGTCAGTCATCTTTTCATGAGAAAAAGCAAATTAAAGAGCAAAGAACATCCCTGCTCATGGTTGCAATTGACAAGGGCAACACACACGGTCCTCTGAAGAGGACAGTTTGATCCTCAATACATTTAAGTAAGTGAATTAACCAGCTTTTTGAGAGCCTTAAAAAAATTGTCCATCCTACAAGCTCTTCTTCCCCTTCTATTCAGAAAATTAACATCATCGTTGTCAGCAATGTCACTCAAAACCGACCAAAATGCTGTTACCAGGTGGCTTTCCATTGAGATTGGTTGAATTGAAAAGACAAAACAAAACCAACCAAACAAAAAAAGCAAACAACAAAATAACTGAGTAGACAAGTGAAATAAAAGAGTAGAAAAATGAAAGGAAACATTAACGAATGGGAAAAAAATATACCACAAAATAGTTGCCATGTTTTCTGCTCTGCTACATCCTTTCTATCTGGAAATGTCCAGCCACAACACCTGCCTGTGTCCTTCCCTTATCTTGGGAATGGATAAGATCTGCGATGAAAGTCACTCAGCTGAAACCTCTCCTGGAAATTAAAACAGTTTTGAGTAGAGCATTCAACAGACTGCTTCTTGAGACCCAGGTGGAATTTCCACTTGGGAGTGTTGATATCAAGATTTTTATTCTGATCCCATTGGTTTCCTTCTCAGGCTGTTGAAACATCATCTTTCTTCAAAGAAATATAATTCTCAGTAAAGTAAAACATTCTTCTTTGGCTGTTTTTTGTGTGTGTGGTTTTTTTTTTTTTAATTTTATTTTATTTTTATTTTTTTCTCCAAGAGCTTTAGGGTTTGATTTGACTAGATATCAGGAAGAAATTCTTTCCGGTGAGAGTGGTGAGACACTGGAACAAGATACCCAATGAAGCTGTGGATGCCCCCTCCCCGGAAGCATTCAAGGCCAGGCTGGATGGGGCTGTGAGCAACCTGGTCTAGAGGGAGGTGACCCTGCCGATAGCAGGGGGTTTGGATCTAGATGATCTTAAAGGTCCCTTCCAACCCAAAGCATTCTATGATTCTATGCTTCTAGCCGAATCCATGGGGAAAAAAAATAACACATTAATTTAATCAACAGTGGATTTAGGCCAGTGCTTGGAAAATTCCTTCATGTAGCTTTTAGTGAATAACAAATCCAGTCAATAATAATTGCTTTGCTCTTTTGGTACAGCGATGTACTCAGGAGAAATCATCGTTATTCATCATCCTACCAGAGGTATGCTCTGAGCTAGGTCAAGAGGCACTTCTCAGCAGCTATTTCTCCTTTATACTCCAAAGGGCAGTACAAGAAGCCCTTGCATACGTGGGGCAAATGTTTGTATGCGTGCATCCTCAAATGACTTGAGCCCATCAGGTTCTAAGCAGTACTAGTACATGCTGCTGCAAGATATTATTCTTGTCTTTCTCTCTTCTGTGCTGTCCTTTTTCAGGCTTCCTCGCTGTGACGTATCTTCCTTTGTACACTGTAGCTCTTATGGTACTTAGCCCTGTGGAACCTCCTGGTGAGGTGAATCAAGTCATGTGCCTTCATGTTCTGTCTTATTCCCCTCTTCTAGGGTACTATGGTTAGGCTGCAACTGGACTTGATGATCTTTGAGGTCCCTTCCAACCTGAGTGATTCTGTGATTCTTCCTTATTCCCAGGCTGATTTTTAGAGAGAATAAAAGCAACAAGGTGCTCTGAAGAAAGGAGCAGTAAACGCTGTGTAGCAGGTAAGAAAACTATCACTCTGTCATTTTTCTTAGCCTCTTTTCCTTCCAAACACGGATATCTATACAACTCTGCACAAGTTCATGCTATATATCTATGCCCATACATGTATATGTAAATAAAACACTCTTTTTATGAAACTCATTTAATGGGGGGTTCTGAATATCCTAAATTTGATTTTTCTTCTGACACAGGAAAATTCCCTTAGGCAACCAACATCAGCTGCTTTCTGTTATGCTGCCATCTGTTATGTAAAACAACTAGAATTCCTTTTTTCTCTTTTCCCAGTGGCTTTCCTGTTTTTCAGCTATGGTCAGCTCTGGTTGGTTTTGCCTTTTTAGCCCTCTTTTATGATGCAAAATAGCCTTTTAGTTGTTACATAAATATAACGTTGTGAAATAGGATAAAAGGATTTACCTCTACATAGAAAGTGTGTATTTATCTATGTTAGCCATTTGAAAAACACCCCCTGCTTTCCTTCCTGACTGCTGTTTAAATCATGACATACTTCTCAGTGCATGTGGCGTTTACAATGGGAGCATGGTGGTATACTTCAGATCACAATCCAGATGCAGATTTTAAGACATCTCTGAAATATGAATAAGATCAACTCAAGGATTTTGATTTAGAACTTTCATTTACTTAAAATCCCGTATCCAAATGATGGTGCCAGAATCTAAATATCCATACTATCTATATTGCCAGTACTTAACGTAGCTCACCGCAGATGGCTTTGAAGTCTTTGAAGACTTGTTAGGTTGGCACAGACTTTGAATATATGTGAAACACGCAGTAAAACAGACTTCACAGCTGTACTGTTATTCTGATGCTTTTCTTGGAACTAGATCTTTTCTCTTTTTTAAGCGATCCTCAGACAATGTTTTGGGATAGAGCTTTCTCTGCACATCTTCCTGTGCAGGCTATACATTCTCAGTTTCTTTATACTGAAAGAATCTTCGCTACATATGTGGGAAATTCAATTTATACCTTACCAAAGTGTTAAAGAAAAAATGTTTCTCCAGGTTTCTAGGTGACTGCATTAAAACCAGGATTCAATAGCCTATATTGCCCTGGAAAGACACCAAACGTGGTGATGTGATGTCAGTCCCTCCACCTTACCTTTCTCCTGGGTGGGTCTGTGCAGTTCCCTCTGGTCCCTCAGCTCCTGGAGGTTATCTTGGAGCCTACAAACTCTCAACACAACCACTCACTCCATAAATGTAAGAGCGGAGGGGGACAACGACACACACGACCTTTGCCATTTTTTAGCCTCTATTTTGAGCTACATTTCTAGGAGGAAGGAAAATGTAATGGCACGGGACCAGCCGCAGAGAGTTGATGAACACTTTGGTTTTAAAACAGGCATTGACAGAAAAGGTGTCTACTGACTGGTGCAACTAGCTTTTCAGATGTGAACTGGGGGAACTGGGAAGGTCTGTGGTTGCCTCTTGGAGATGACTGGGGAGAAGCAGAGGGGAAGAACCAGTAGGACTGCTCCAATCTAGAACTGTTCTGTCTGCTGGCCTTCAATAGGTGAGCTGAAGGAAATACTGCAACAGTCATAAATTGTATTGTTTTCTAAACAATGTGGATCTCTTTTTCTTATTTTTTAATCTTTGAGAATAAATAAGTTCCAAAACTCAGAAATCCAGGGCAAAATCTATCTGTCTGTGTGTTTAAGTGCTGGACTTGCCATGAGCTCCTGTAGATAGATATCTGTGTGGCTCCACAAACTCACTACCTGCCCTGGAAAGGTCTCAGTGTATTTAAGTGATCCAGATGTGTTCCTTGGGAGCTGTGGCTCTGCTTCCAGAAGGACTAAGAGACAGAGGTAGGTCTCATTCTGCTTAAATTCAGATACGTAACATTTACTACCTAAATATCAGCTGCTTTTCTGGGCAATAAACTTTTCTTCTTATCTAATTTTAACATTCACCTTTAGAATCATAGAATCATTTGAGTCGGAAGGGAGCTCTCAAGGTCATCTAGTCCAACTCCTCAGCAATGAGCAGGGACACTCACAGCTCCATCAGTGCTCACAGCTCCATCCAGCCTGACCTTGAGTGTCTTCAGGGATGGGGCATCCACCACCTCTCCGGGCAACCTGTGCCAGTGCCTCACTGCCCTTATTGTAAAGAACTTTTTCCTCATACGCAGTCTAAATCTTTTAGCTATCACAGATGACGAAGAGAGCCTAAAACCAACTTCGAGATTTAGATGAAGCTGACTGAACCCGGAGTTCCAGTGAGACAAGCAAAGTTGAAAGCTGGTAAACAGTGCACTGAGACACATCACAGTGGGCAGGGAAATGTCTACATGTGGGAGTACTGGCAACGTGGGCAGCACAACAGCAGACCCAACCCAACATGCCAAAATTTGCTGCCATATGCCAGTCACAGATTTAATTAAAACACAGCTCCATAGAGATATTCACTGTCTATCAGTCAGGAAGGTTCCCTGCAGAGAATAAGCAGTGTGTTTTGGATTTTCCTTTGCTAGACCACTTGACGTGGGGGGTTCTTGCTGTGTGGGGAATCACCCTGACTTCAGTCTTGCAGCAACATGATGGTAGACTGAAACAGCTTCCCTCTTGTGGAAGAATTCCTGCTTTCTTGGATCACTTGAGGCAATAAAGAATGACTTTGAACATTACACCTTTAAGATTGCTGAATATTTGGGAAAATTACAAATATTCAGCTTTTATCCTGTACAAGTCTTCCAAGGCTGTATGTCATGCATTTACTGAATGATAACAAGGGGAAGAATACTCACATGCTATGGCCCCTTGCTTTGTACAAGAAGTTATACCACACGGTTCTGTAGGCATGGTGGGGATGGGTTGATGGTTGGATTAGATGATCTAAGTAGTCTTTTCCAACTTAAATGATTCTATTCTATCATTCTGTGACACTATTTGTGCAGACACGGATTCACACCGACGTCGCTGAAATAGGAACTCTCCAGTTAGGAACCTGAAGGGAATCAGCAACTAGCAAGTCACCCAAGCCACAGAGCAGTGGAGTTTGCTCCATGAGACGTGCCTAGTGGGAGCTTAAAGGCAGAGATTTGGATAAGAGGAAATTTGAACCTGGATAGGAAGGAGCTTTTTTGCTGTATGACAAATGTGCTGAGCACTGTGATAAGTTGCTGAAACTCCTCAGTCGTGACAGCAAGTTCAAGATCCCAAACAGAAACAAGGATTTATCAGTCGGGAAAACCAATAGCTCATCCCTTCCGTCACTTTTGAATGATCTATACTTGGATTGCTTCCTGCTCTGCTGACTTGTCCCATCCCTGAAGGTGGCTGCAAGCACAGCTGTTCAAACAGTGTGCAGCTACCCTGAACCACGCAAGGAAGAGGAGAGAATTCTTTTTATGACTCTCCATCTGCAAAGGAATTCTACAAAGACAGTTGAAATTACTTTGCATCCCCACAGTATTGCCTCTCTTCTGACAGAAAATATGCTAAGGTATCTTCAGTGACCAAGTGTATTTGTTTGTTCTATGATGACTGAAGCAAGGGCCCACAATTGCAAGCTTCATAGAAAGAGCAGTGTTACATTCAGCTTGGGGGTTTTTTATTATTTTTTTATGAATTGAGAATAGCTGTTTTGAATGAGATGGCACAAGGTAATGGGACATTTGAAAAAATACATACCTTGAATCTTATCCTGTTGGTAATCTAACAAAGGCAGAGAAGGGGGAAAGAATTTCTGTGGAAATTTTGGAAAAATCCCTTTAGTTGAATGCCATTTATGGCTCTTCTGTCAACATGTGACTTGATTTCCTTTCCTACAACATTTTTTTCACTCCCTAAAGAAGAAGAATTCTCATTCCAGTAGGATTATTTTCAAGAAAATATTCCCAATTTGAAGACACCTTAGCAGTATTTAACCACTAAAAGAAACTGTTCTTCTGTTGTGTTAAAGAGCCAGAACTATCTTTGAGAGGTACACTACAAAGTGGGTCTGGATATCTGTGTAAACAGATAACACATCTAGGATCATACTGGAAAGATTCGCAATCAATTTAGTTGAGACTATAGCCTTTGCTAGTGCAGGCATAAGATACAATTGTAAGCCCTATTGAAATATTGAGATCTTTGTTTAAAATGCTGGATAAGTAAACTCAGCAATCTGAGCACTTATTACAGATACAATTTTCAGATCTTTACGTGCAACCAAGAATTGTTTTTTACTAACCAGGTCCATTGGACCTCATGTGCGCATCAGGCCCCGCCTTCAGAAGACCAGCCAGATGTACAGAAGAGAGGAGTAGTCCTGGCTGACCACACTGCACGTTGCTTTGCCTTTGACTGCTCCTCCCACAGCTCCCACCTCCCTGTCTGTTTGGTCTCCCACTCACTCACTTTCACTAAGTACTCCCAAAGTAGTTTGAGGCCTGTGGACAGTACTCTATTCCATGTGTATATATAACATTTTCAGAGGAATAACAATTCATTTGCAAGCGGGAATGACCTGTTTTTCCTCTTTGAGCTCCCTACAACAAGAGCTGCTAATTAATCCACTGGGAACTAACTGGTCTTGCCTTTCTCTTTCTCTCTCCCCTTGACCTTGCTGGGGCTCCATAATTTCTAGATGTGAAGTTCCTAGTCACGCTGAACCTTACTTTCTGAGACATACAATTCTGCATACTCTTTCTCTGCTGCTTTGAAACCTGTAGCAGAAAAACATGCCCTAGGAGTTCTAATAATCCAGATTAATTCCTCTTAATCCCTCTAGTTCTTTAAAACGTGTATGTTGGTCCACAGGAAACCGTGTAACACCAACGGAGCATGGTTTAGTGGGGAAGGCCAGATCAAACAAATATCTTTCCTGTTAGGACACTCATGGCATCATTTATCACCTGCGAAGAGCCCACCTCAGTTTCCCACCTCTGTGCAATGTGTGCTGCTCTCCCTGTCTGCAGAATGCCTAAGTTGAAAATAACTCAGGTTTGGCTACAGGGCCAGCTGGAGAACTCTTGAAAGGAAGCATAAGTTTTTCAGTTCTTTCTGTGCAATTTGTTCAGCTTCGGAAAGGAGAGCAACATGCAGTGGCAAGTCTAACTGTGAATGGTTTTAGGGAGGGTGAATCTGTGGGTGTAACTGTCATCCAGTGTACCTGAGTTCACAACACAGAAGAAGGAAAAGAAGAAAGGGAATGACAGAAAGAGAGAAAGAGTGAGGGAGTAAGAGAGGGAATCCTCTATAAGTTGTTTATTATTTATGACTTTCCACGCAGCCTAATTGTCATCTCTGAACTAAAATATGAGATTTAACATTACTAATGGTGGAAATATAATCACAGCTGTCAGTAAAGTGAAATGGTTCAGGGACAGGCAGCCCTGCTCTTCAGACAAACACCGAACAACGCTCCATCCTAAATGCTAATAGACAGTACAAAGCCTTGCGAATATCTATGGATAACTTCTGCTCTCACAGAGTTCAAAACCACATCTGACCTCTGCTGGCCACTTTTTTCTAGTCTCTCCATTTGCAGAAAACCCACCCCAGCTCCCTGGCCACGTCTGAGACTGGCAGATGATATTTTGCCGATGACTTATTCTGGTTCCTCTTTCAGTAGAGGAATTATAAAATACCATTTTTTTAAGCAACTGAGGAATACAACCAAGTTTTGCAACTGTTTTCCAAACCCTGAGCAGACACCAATACTTTAGAAGGTAACATCTGGCAGAGTGAGGTTTATGACCAGTGTCCCAACAGATACTCAGGCAGTGTGGCCTCATTTCACTCCTCTGCCTGGGAACACTTCAGGTGAGGTTTCCCACGGCCAGCACACCTCACTGCCACCCAGCCACCGGGACAGCTACAACTGCACTGACAGAAGAAATCCACGCTTTGCTTATGGTATACTTTGTGGCCAGATTATTATTAACAGAGATTTTCATGTCTGTGCTGTTTAATTATGTTTGTTTAAACCAGAATTGACGTTACTTGGTTGTTTTATAGTGAGTGTAGAGTGTCCACACGGCAATGTGCCATCAGGGAGGGATGACTTTTCCTTTTCGACTGCAAAACTGAGTCAGAAACACGCATGACAAGTAGTTTATTCGTTTAGTACATCACTGAAAGGCATCCACATCCCACAGCAATGGGTGTGTTATGGGGACAGCGCAAATAAACCACGGCAAAATGCATATTGCAGAGGTACAGGTTCCCACGGGCATCCTCACATTGTGCTGAGCCCTCACCAAGAGCCCATGTCCAGGTAAGCCATCCCTCTTCCTGAGAGCTGCAGGGTGTCCCCCCGACTCCTTGGGAATAATAACCATATAATTTGGGGTAAACATCTGACAAGGACAGCTACATCACCTTTGATCAGTCTCTCAAAGTCGTTTCAGATGCGAACATTAACATTTCTCAGAATGATCAAGCCCTGTTTAATGGCAGAGTTTGTGAGCTCTTGGGCTGTAATATAAAGTGCGTTGTGCAGAGTAATCGGCAGCTTCACATCAGCTTCAATGTACTTTCCTCTTTCATGCATCTATATGTATTACAGGTGGTTTCACACTGTAATTCTTGGCTAGCCACAAATGCCTGTAAACATTTAGATGCCTGTCCCCTGTTAAAAAACCCACAGCACCGATTTCTCAGTGTTATGGCATCAATGCAACCTCCTATTTACATGGACAGGATCAGCGACACAAAATATCAGCACAAGGCAAATCCTAAAATCTTTTCCTGAGCAGAGGCTTTCATAAGAATCAACGAGAGCAAAGACGTAAGGCTCACTCACATAAATGTTTCAGGTCTGTTATTTCACTCTGCATCTCTTAAAACAAAAAATAACTGTTAAAAATGTGTCAGATCAGTTTGCTTTGTGTTTTTTCTTGCCAGCATGAAGAATGCCTTGATGATTGCATAATCACAGTCCTTCAAAGAGTAGCTATGATTTTGTTTTTAAAAAAAAAAACCAAAATGCTGGCTTAGACATGTAGACTACACTTACCTTTGGGACGAATGAGATTCTTTCTGCCTATCAAGCTGAAATCCTTGCCATAAGTTCTCAGATTTTAATGAGCATAAAATCTCTGTTGGAAAGACAGGTTCGACTTGATTTATTCCTTTATTTTTTTAAGATGAGAAAATGCTGTCAGTAGTAATGGGAAGGAGGCAACGTGATCATTGGGTACAGCAGTAACAAGATCGTAGAATTGTTTCAGTTGGAAGGGACCCTTAAAGGCCATCTGGTCCCCCTCCCCTGCACTGAACAGGGACACCTACAGCTCCATCAGTGCTCGGAGCCCCATCCAGCCTGACCTTTGGGGTCCCCAGGGACGGGGCATCCACCAGCTCTCTGGAATCTTGTGTATGAGAAAAGAATTAGAGCAGTGTGGATTTTACCCTTTGTAGACCTGGAAAATTTAGTTCATACTGGGGAGCAAATGCCATAAGCTGATCTCACTCCTAACAGTGCTAGGGGCAGTTTTGTCATTCTTTATTCAGAAGCAGCTTTTATTTTTTATTCCACGCCCAAGAGTTGTACTGGAACAGCTCAGGGCTTCAACTCCACAACACACTCTCAGAACACTTAAAGCACAGGCAGTGCAGAAAACCTGTTTCTTAAGATTAGTCTTAGTATAGGCAGCCCTGAAGGAAGAGGGAACAGAGCGCACTCTCTAGCTAGCGGGCGGCCCTGGAAATCAAGGACTGCAGAATGGATTTAAGAGCAGCAACATGAGCTCTTAGTGTAAAGCAAAAGGAGATAATGTGATTCATGGATGTATAAACAAGGAAGCAGTGAGTAGGAGTGGAGAGCTGATCTTATCTCTCTCCGATGCTCTAGTAAGCCTAATACTGGCACAGCGTAAAAAGTTCTGGTGCCTGTGTTTAAAGTGGGAAAAGTTGTAGATTAGTCAAGAGAGAGGATGAGAGAAAATGCCTCTCTCTAGTGAAAGCCTGGAAGGGATCTCTCCGCTCATCTTATCAAGAAGATGGAGACGTGACTTGATTAAAGTGTACAAGTACCACCACAACAAGATAATAGCATATGCAAAAGATCTCCTTCATCTAGTGGAGAAAGCATAGCAGGAATCAACAGCTAGAACATGAAGCCAAACAAATTCATACAGAGAAACCCAGGCATGCATTATTAATAGTAAGAGCAATTAATCCTGGGAACTACTTACCAAAAGAAGAGTTGGATTCTCTGTCTCTTGATGTTTTCAGATCAAGATTGGATGTCTTCCTAGTAGAGATGCTCTAGGCAAACCCCTATGAAAGAGAAGCAAGGTGAGACATAATAACCCATGATATGCAATCAGACAAGTTGACTGGGTGCTCCTTTTGTTACTACTCACTGGCTCTACTTCTGCTAGTAAATTAGTGCCAGAACCCAGGCCCAGAACATGATTGCCTGCGCTGTTAAATTCATAAAGAAGACCCCCACGTGCCGTTGTTCTAGGCCAGCTAGCCCTCTCCCAGACACACAGTTTGAGAATGAGCATAGTCCAGGGCTACAGGCAATTTGGATATGGGCACCCTGTTTTGGAGAGGAAGGAAAGGTTATGTTTTTGCCAACTAGACGGTGCCAGAAGGCCTCAAGGCCCAAGAAATAGTTCCTTGCATTATTTTGGTCTTAGACGTAAAGTACCCTTTCATATTTGGGTATGATAAACCAGCCTACATGCTTCATTTCTCCTCTCACGGTCAGTGGAGCGCTGGCACTGAATGCTGTGCCATGCTTGGCAGGGTGCTAAAGGCAGTAAAACAACCCTGGCCGTGTTACCTGCTTAGATTATGCCAGAGGTCTGGGGGTGTGTGATAGGTTGCTCCTATCACATGTGGGTTGGTGTGGTCACTTCTGAAAGCAACATCAGCAATTGCTGCCTCCAACCTTGTGTCTTGGTGGCAGCAGCAAGCTTGCTGCCCCCAGCTCCCTGCCCGCCTCTCCTGTCTGCCCATCCTACCTCTTCCCTTCCCACCTCCCTTGTTTTTCCATTGCCAGGCCTGGATGCTCACCCTTTTGTTGGCAAACTCCATTTTGGCCTGAATTACTTGAAAAGGCTCAAAACAGCACTGGCTGCACAAGGCTCAATGCCAAGAAAGCAAAATGCCTGTGAATCAGATATTCCAGAGCATCTCCAAGTAGGTGGAATGATGTTGACACACAGCTTTGATGAGCCCTAAAAGGGAAAAGGGAAGAATGTTCTGACATATTTTGAATATTCAGAAAGGGTAATTGTTTCCTCCAGTAACTGGCATTCCACAGGGGTAGAGTATTCCTGCTGGTCATGTCCATACTAGACAGAGACACTGAAGCAGTGCTTCCCACACAGCCCTCACAATTAGGCAACGCAGAACCTCGTAACTGGGATCTTTCAAATGTCAACACAGCTTCCTATTCCAGTGCTCGCTCACTGCTCATTAGCAACATCGGGTTAATGTGTTTTGTTCCTGATGGTGGTGATGTACAAGGACCCAACTGCTACCCTCAGTGTCTGCTGTAATAGGAGAAGGAGGAGCGCAAGTGCGTTGGAAGATTTAGCCTCTCATCTCAGGTATCCCAAAAGAACGTTCTTCACTGTTTCCAAGTGCTGGAAGCATTTCTTCCCACCTGAATATTAAACAGATACTAATCCTTGGGCACTTTATACCGGGGAAGAAAATCCCATATAGTCTGACTACAGTTTTACCATTCTCTAAACCTACAGTGAAACTGCATCTACAGTGTGTGGTTTCCAGCACTATTGAACCTGGGACCACAGTAAGTATTGCACGGGTGCTGTTTCATGGAATTATTTCATCAGTTAATACATTCAGTGCAAAAGAAACATCCAGAATACTCATGTAGTGTTGGCAAATTTTGTCATTTTCAATGTCTCAAAAAGCTCACAAAAAGCGTAAAATAACTTGCAATGTGTTTTTAATTAGTTTTGCAATAGCTTACAGATTTAGTTTAGTTTTGTTTTTTTTTTTGTGGGTTCGACTGCTTATTTAAATGAGCTAAGCATGCATCTTCAAGGTGAAAAACAACTTATCTATGCTGTGTGCCAAACCATGACAGTGCTTAAAATGAAACTGAAGTTATGTCACAGAGAAGTGATGGCAAATAATTGTATGCACTGTGATATACTGACTGAGCACAGTCCCGTGGACAGCGAAAAATATGCAGCCGTGCTTTCCATTTTGAGAAAAGAATTTGAGAGTAAGTTTCAAGACTGCAAAAAAATGATGAATTTTTTGGCATATTTGCGACTCCATCTCAGTCAACATAAATACATCACACGAGAACTTTCAAACGGAATACACCAGGTTGCAATCAGACATTCAACTCAAAGAAGAATCTGACCATGTCTCTTAACCAGATTTTCATGAGACCAGAATATCCCTTGCTTCTCAATCACGCCTCATTCGTGCTTTTTGGCACTTGTGAGCAACTGTTTTCAAGGATGAAGTACGGGAAGGGTAAAATTAGTATCTCTGAGCAACACCTTAAGAACTCACTGAGAACTGCAACCGCTTCCATCAAACCAGGCATTGCTGCATTATTTTCACAAGAATAAGGTCAAACACCCCACCAGTTTCTTGTTTTTGCCGCCCTCTTTTTTAATGTTTGAATAATACATATATATGTAAAGAAGTTGTGATACTTGCAGTCATTAACTATATTTTATATTTGGCCCAAATATAAAATTCACTTCACTCAGTGTCTCCCAGGCAAGACAAAAGATTGGACACCCATGCATTAGAGCAAGCCTCTACACAACGACCCAGACTTCGCCACCATTAATATATCAACCAGCACAGCACTCCCGAGAGAAAACTAAATAATACTATCTTTTATTTTTCTAGTTGAAGAAATCGAGACAGAAAAGCTAAGTGCTTTTGCTTCACAAGGCGTCCAAAGAAAACAAAGAGCCAAAGGGCAAGCCTCTGTTGCTGTTTGCTGTGGGGAGACACCGCATAGCTTTATGAACTCTGCATTCCTCAAAAACAGCTATTTTCCTCCACACTGAGTACCACGGTGCCAGGAGTAGGTTAACAAAAAGTGCTGGTACTGGAGAGTTTTATGTTAACTTACATATCTCCTCAAAACACCCAAACCAGCCTTGTGCTCTAATGTGTGTTTGACTTAAGGGTTGCCAGAGTCCAGCAAAAAAACCGCTACAGCTGCAGCGAGGCAACTCAGGAAAGACCCTTTCCAGTCCTCTTCCACAAGCAGAAAGATCCTCTGCTGAAAATAAGGTCATCTATCTTAGATTAAGCTTTTTTTTTTTTTTTGGTGAAACTCAGATCACTCAACACCTGGAGGCAATTTCCTCAGCATCTGCATTTTTTACAACATGCGGCCAAGGTGGGATGAAAGGGCAAAACTTCCTCAGCTCTCAGAAAAGCTGGCACTCCCAACCTCGGCAAGCTTACTTTAGCAGAGCAGCATTGCCGTTTGCAGGGTACCCGTGCAAAGCTTCTGGTTTAAACGAAGCAACACCGGGGCTGTGATTTTCCCTTTGCTATACAGAAAGTCTAGCTTGTAGAAAATTTCAGTCTCACAACAGTGGGTGTAACGCTGAGCAGCAGCACTACAAACAGAGGATGCAATTATACTTGCAAAGTGTACAGAGCCCCGCAGGTTGGCCATCGCTCATTGCTGACCTGGGTCAGTTTGCAGTTTTTATCCTTTCAGTTCTACAAGCAACATGTAATTGGATTCTCCTTCCCCCCACTACCATGTTCCCACAGGTTACAGCAAGTTAAATGTCCTTGAAGAAATAAAAGCGTTTCCTGAATTTAAATTTGCATTTCAAAAATGTTATGAATTTAAAAAGATGAGCAGAAAAAATTGAATCCCTAGAAAGTGCCATATTAGTCTCATTAAAGATAATTATAAAGAAACAATCAGAATACTACTCTTAGTCGTGCCGGTGTCGATTTCCATGCTGTATAGTGCCTCACACCCCCTGGAGGCATTCAAAGCCAGGTTAGATGGGGCCCTGGGCAGCCTGCTCTGCTGGTTGGCAACCATGGCAGGCAGTGGAGACTGAGTGGGCTTTGAGGTCCCTTCCAACCCAAGCCATTCTGTGATTCGTTCTATTGCTGTAAATACTGAAACTTTGTCTATGTGAGATGGCATGGCGTTTAGAGAAAGCCACGGATGGATCACGTCTGTGAAGAGGGACAACACTGTTCTCTAGTGCTTTTTACTGGTTTTTATAGAGCATAGAAAGCAGAGGCCACAATATGCAATTGACCACCTGCCTGATCCTGGGAGCAACCCTCACCACTTTGAGCCTCTGCTGCCCTTCATTCCACTTCTTTGGTCTCACCTATTAACCTTTGTAATACTTCTGACACGTGCTGCTATGCTGGGGCCAGTTTCAAAACTATGCCTCCTGAAAACTGTAGCAGCCCTGACTCCCATTCAGAAACATGAGAAGTTAAATGCTCTGTTTGCATGCTCTGATTTGAGCAATGTTTTTCTGGTCACAGCAGCAAGCCTTAACAGTGTTTTGGATGAACAGAACTTTATTAGAGGGAAGGGCAGGAAACAAAAAGAAGCCTTGGCTTGGGAAAGCTGAACTAATAGCCATCAAGCTCCAGCTGTACTCCTCAGTGCAGTTCTGAGGACTTACTTTGGACCCAGCCCTCTGCCTACAGACACGAGGGTGCCAAAGAGACACTGCCACGCTCCTCCCAGGTCATGCTCCCCTTGTAGCATGCCCATGCTCAGGGCAGTTCAGTGAAGTGTTCCAGGGCCATGCCTATCCCAGGATGTCAGCTTCACTCTCCCAATGGAGTCCTCGGGCTAGACACATGCTCCTGGTTGTCCCAGGACAGTGTTCGGTAGCACTGCTACCCTGCACTACTAGCCTGCTGTGGTTTGCAGGAGTCTTGGGCTCCACAGCTTAGCAGTGCTACCCTTTGCTGGGGACTTACTCTCGTCTGCGGTTCTCATGTTCTCAGGCCATCTCCTCTCATCTTCAGGACCAATGTAACGCTGGTCTCCAACTATAGCTCCCTAAGGAAGCCGAGGGTGGCTCTTCTCCCCGCTTACTGTCAGAGCCAATGGTTTCCCCAGCTTTTTGTTGCGCCCAGCTACCATTTTAACAAGCTTCTCATGTGTACCAGCTGTCTCATGTATTTCCATTTTAGAAGGACCTTAAAAATGCAAAGCTGCTAGCTATTACTGATATAATTAACAAATAATGGCTTCAGTGATACAATGCTATATGGGTTCCTGCCTCAGAGAAGTGTAACTCTCCAAATGGTCAAAAGTGATGGGGGTGCAAACAGGAGAGTGGGCTAAATAATACCGGTAGGTAGTGAACTGTTGAAGTGCAGACTTCTTTGCAATGGACAATGAGGTTGGTAGCATCGGCAAGGATTAGCAGATGACCGCATGAATGTGACGGAAAAGGATGGAAAGGTGGTACAGCGTGAACTGGATGTCTAAATGTGGGCAGAACCGCATCCAGCGAGTGCCTTCCTGACTGCCAAGGGACGTCCACCAGCAGCTCACAGAAGAGCAGAACACCCAAGAATTCAAGTAAATAAAAATTCCACTCAGTGTGCGCAGGTGCCACAGCCTCCCTATCTCTCCCAGATGGGAGTGAGGTTTTAGGACTTCGCAGTGTCAGTCTGGGAGTTTCAGCGGAGCTCTGTGTGGTTCTTCACTAAATATCTCCTATCTAAATCTGTTTCTTTACCATCAGAAGAATCATTATAGACAAATCCTATGCCCCTTCCTTTTATAAATGACTGCCACGAGCTCACTCACATGCATGGGTCCTGCATTCCTTAAAGTTAGTAACTTCAGGGAAATCAAATCAGGACCTTAGCCATTTCTTTCTCAGATTCTCATTTCCTGATTTCACTTCACACTATTTGTAAGAGGAAAACAAGTGAGGTCGTCTTCCACCTTTCTGACTGTGAGGCAATTAATTCCTCTTTTTAATTGTGGGGGTGTTTTGCAACAAATGGTTTAACTTCTATCCAGGTTGTCCTACATCTCTCATGGCTTCTCAAAGTCACTCGCTGCATGGGGCTCCTTATCTCCCACGTTGTTTTACCTCTGGAAAGCACTTCCATGGGCATAACTATTATGTCAACTGTGTTTTAAAATCACAGAGGCTCTAAGCAAGGCTCCTCGCTGTCAGTCCCCACTGCATTGCCATAAGGATGGAGACAGCCTCTTATTGCCTTTGCCAGATCTTTTCCATGGTGTGAAGGTGGTCTAGGCCAGAGTTCAAATACTCTTTCTACAAACAGCTGGACATTCAGACAGGGGCTTAACTTTTAGTTTGTCCCATAGTGCTGAGTATTAAAAAAAGACACGTTTCCTGTTTATTGAGAAGTAGGACAAACAAGTACAGTGGAAATTTTGGCTTGCATTGAACCAAAACCACCAACAACAAAAGAGTAACATGGGGTCTTCTGCAGAATAAAACTACTTTTGTCATTGTCTAAAATATTTTTAATCTAAAACAAAATGTTTTAAGACTTTTGGGGGAGATAGAACTTGGCTCTCAAAACAGCTTTCTTTGGTAAATTTTGTAAATTTTAAGATTCAAAATGCCTTTCTGTAACGAAAAGTGAAGAGTTTGGTTGGCCAATACCAAGAAGAAACAGCAAAGTAGTACTTTCAAAAAGCATTACCTGCACTTTGAAGGTGAGCATTTTTGGCCAAACCCAACCCAGCTCTGTAAATAGATGCGCTGTTTCCGAAGCAGGTTTTTAGAAGTAAATAGCTGCCACACCTGGCTGAAGGGCCTGGCCCTTTCAGTTATGCTGGAGTAGATAAGGGGCTTCTCCCTCATTTTTTTCACTGCTAAGAAACATGGTTTTCTTTCCTGTGGTGAAAAAAGGGATCTGTTTTTCTGAACCCCATCTCTGAGGAGGGGTGAACTCAATTGCAAACCTGCTTTCCCATTACTTTAATCTTGCCAGCATGAAGGAGAAGTTTATGAAGGGGAGTGCAAACCTATGAGCACTTCCCATTTTTCTGGCTTCCCACAAGGATGCTGAAAGAGAAAGTGCCGAGAGAGGAATTATCTAAGCTGTGTGGCACAGTCTCTTGTGGACTAATTCCTGCAGAAATAAAGCCGAAATTATCCTCTGGATTTCAGTTTCTTGCTGTCCACACAAACAACCAAACAGACAAAAAAAACCACAACAGTAAATAAAAGATTTTAGGCGAGCTAAACATGAGGGGATATACTTGTCAGTGAACGTGTCTTTAATGAATTGAGCTGGAGATCAGTTACACTATCATGAGTACTATCAGTGGGTTATTGCTGTTTCAGCACTCCTGCAGACTTGGGATGGGAAGCCCAAATCGTTGCCTTTGTTTCCTTGCTCTTGTGAAAAGTGAAAAGCGAGGGACAGGTTTTTCAGGGATCATCATCAACAGCTGCAATTGCTTTCAATGCGGTTCACACCCAAAGGCAGGTCAGTGAGCATGATCTTCACTTCCATTGGAAATGTACTGAGAATGACAGAGATGAGATTTTATGCAATGTAGAAATCTGGTGCAGCACTCAGCAGGCAATTTACCGGATCCTGTGATTTCACCTTGTGTGAAGAAGCAAGGTTACTTCACTCAAAGCTCACTCCCGCCTCTATAGTATCATCGAAACAAAAAGTTTCACCTGATGTCCGCATCAGACACACCGGTTATTAATGGCATTGCAGTGCACCGATGCTCATGGGAATGCAAGTTTCACAGCCAATGCATGCGTCATAAACTCACACAAAAACATGTTTTCCCTGTATTTATGGCCGCTGCCATGCACAAGGCCTTATTCTTGGATTTTTGTAATCATTCCCTTCTCTGGGCAGAAGCCTTACGACCCATAAGAGAAATAAAACTGAAATAAATGTCAAGGGAATACTGGCCTCAGCATAAACTGCCTAAATTCTGGATACCTCAGCTGGCACCTTGCTTGTATAATAACTACTGAGTCCGAGTGTGACCCCGAATGCTCAGTCACCACCACTTAGGTGCTATGAGGAAAGCTGAGCCTCATCTCCCCAGCAGCTAATTCTCCAAAGCGTGCCATGAAGCACAGCACACGGAAGGGCAGGACTAAGCGTTACATCACATTTTGACTCAACAGCTCATTCATTCAAATAAGATTTACCAAGACATTTTGCAACTACGCTGCACGCAGTCATCAGGGGCGTGTAACGAATATCTGATCTGCAGGCTGAGAGATTTAATTGGATGTAGACTGCCTTATGACTGTAGTCAGAAAGCAAACAGGGACTGCACCAAATGAGCTTGTAACAGAACGTGTCGAGGTCTCTGACTCAGTTGTTGTCTTACATAAAGGAGAAATGCTCAAGAATTGTGCAACCTTGGGAATTATGCAAGCAGGGTGTTTAATACTTTTATGGAATTTGTAGATCTTTTTTTTGCAGGGCTTGTAGTTCTTCATTACTCATTATATTGTGAATACTTAAAAATCAGAACTAAGAACTGCAGGCAGATTTGACCTTGATATGGCTTTAGAATTATGGAAACTTATTCAGGTTAGAACAGGCTAAAACAGGTTATTGTACAGTGCTATTTTAATTCATACAAAACACAATAGAAGAAAAAAATGCAGAAAAAAATAGATCATCTCATTCTCTCATTTCTTACTGAAAAATCATCAAAGAGTTTAAATGAACACTTCCCAGCAATCCCATAGAAGCACTTCTGCCTCCAGTTGAAAGAACCTCCTTTTCTGAGAAACCAAAACGCATTTATTTACATTACCACAGAGCATTTCAGAAAGCTGTAACACAGAGATACAACACATCTGTTTTCCAGCCTGCAGTTAACTGAAATTGTCACATAAAGTAAAATATTCATTCCTAATTATATAAAAATCTACTAATGAAACTTGACATGTGGATTCACTGAAAGAAAAGACATCCTTTTTCACGCTTAGAGGTTCTAAACATATCATCAAGAGGGAAAAACAGAAACTAAAGTATGCCCCATTATTGTTCAAAGCTGCCGAGTGCCAATGGGGTGAAATGGTGATGTGAATTTATGTAATGTGGACATATGCAGCCATTCATTTTATAGAAAATACCAGAATACAACCAAGTGAAAATGCATTTGTAAATGTAGCGTAAGTACTTGATACAAGGAAATGAAAGTCTGATCTGGAGAGTTATGGAAATTAGCATATTTTAAGCCAGAAAATTGCTGAGCATTATTTCTGGTAATGCTGATCCAACCCTACTCAATTCCTTAATACAGTCACCTTGGCCACGGAAATAGCAGCCACTGGAATTAACTTTAATTCTTAATTACAGCTGTGTAGCTATTAGTGAGCTTAATTTGTGTATTTGTTTTATTAGTTATTTAGTTGTGTGAAATGAAGAGTAGTTTCAGGCACCCACAATTTAAGAAATTTGTCAATGTGGTACTTAGGGACATGGTTAGTGGGTAACATTGGTGGTAGGTGGATGGTTAGAATAGATGGTCTTGGAGACCTTTTCCAACTTCAATGAGTCTGTGATTCTATGATTCTACCAACTAATAGTACCTGTATTGTGCAATACTAAGCACTGCATCTCCATTGATGTTATTGACCAGCAGGGATTAGAATCTGAATTGTTGTAACGAGGGGAAAAAGGGATCATATTTATGTTCCTGTATTGCCAGTGTTATCAGTTTCCACTTAATCTGCACACTGAGCATCTTTAGGGTTGCAGCAATTCTTGCTTTCAATTCAGTAATTGTATTTCTCTGCTTCTCAATAGACACATATAGACAAGGCATGTCAATTTGATTTGAGTATTTTGACATCTCCTCTGACATCTTCACACCATAAGCACATCAATAATAAATCACTATCTGTATTTATTATTTCCAGCAAAAGCATTGGCCGCAGTCTGGAAATGAGTGTAGTAACTTCTTTCTTCATAAAAGGGACGATTACGTCCCAGACTTAAAGGTCCAAGAGGACCAAAAAAAATAATTAGTCTGACTGCAAGGTCTACTCCTCCATATTTGTACAATTACTTACACTGATCTTTCATTAAAAAATAAGAACATATTAAAGATCACTTAGTTTTGCTGAAAACGGATGTAACAGTAATTAGTGCCGCTCTGCTCACCAATTTTAGCTGGTTTAATTGCATGTACCACAACACAGCCTTGAACTGTTTTAATTTGTGAGTTTAGGCTTCCTCAAATATGAAAAAGACATGAAAGGGAGAAAACAAAAGTCAGATGTTTTGCTGATAGACTCTCTCTGCTCAGCTCAAAGAGGCTTTTGGGGGGTGGGGGGTGGGGTGGTGATACGCCGGCTGCTGGCCCCTGCACAGTTTACAGACTAAAGCCCAAATAACGTGAAGTTGTTGTCATCCCACTGCTCTGTATGTATGCAGTCTGGACATTCTCAAGCAAAGTTTTCAGCTAGGAAGACCTTGGTGCTAAACAGAAATGAAACAAAAGGATTAGGGCCAGTGGCAAAAAGCCACAAGTCCGCATGGCCTAGTGGGCCTCAGGCTTGGCTGGCCCCAGTTTTGGGTCACAGTGCGTGTGACTTGGACAGGGAGTGCAAATGTCAGGAGGGGCTGGAAATAAAAGTATTTGGGGGAGGAAACTGAAGGAAGAAAACTTTTTTTTTGTAGTGGAGTAGAAAGGTCACACGGTGGAAATCCAACATGAGCCTTGTGAAAGTCTAACTGCTCTGATCTCCAGTGACTGTTCGCTCATTCCTTAAGTAACTGAGGCTTCAACCAAGAGAACTGTCTAAGTTCAGGTTTTGTTTTACGCTATCATGAAGTGCTTTGCTGAATTGGGACTTACAGCATCAAGCTTGGAGCACAAGATTTATCTCACATGATTTTAGGCATTTGCAAAGCAGGTAACTACACCAGAGCTGGTGACCACTTGTTATTAGCAGGGAGGCACAAACATTGCCAGGATGCTGTTCATGAGGCCTACTCTACATTAGGATAAGAAATACCATGCAGTAGAAACGTTAGGAAGCAGAGCTGAAAACAGTTAGATCCGATGTAAACATCTACAGCCTGCGTATCTACCTCCACGTAGCCAAACCACAACAACCTCTGATGACAGATAAGTAGGAGAAAAACGCACTAGTTGGAATGTATCAGGCCAATGCTGACTGAGTGTTTACAGTCAGATGGGCAAATGAAACTGAAAATTCTTTTCTTTGTGAAAAGGTTCCTGTTTTAATTGTTTTTAAGGCAAACAATGGAAGGAAAGAATAGACCATTATGATTTTCGTGTTTAAAGCATTGTTTCTTTCGTATTTCCTTCTTCTGAAATTGCCTCTCTTCCTCCACTGGCTACTAAGGGTTCAAGGCATTTTTTGCTGCGATATTCAACTTAGAACTGGTATTTTCTCTGAATGTTGTAGAGAGCTGCTCTTCTTGTGCAAGGAGGTGGGAAGTAAACTTCTGGGAATTACTGCAAATATGAGAATGCCTGGAATCCCTGTGGAAAATAACTGCAAGACTCTTAGTCCTTGTTATCTCTGAGTGTGCATATTTTTGTTTGGTTGATTAGCAGTGGGACAGGATGATAGATGAGCTGGATACTAAAGCATCACACTGGTTCTCTGCCTCTGGGAAAATGCTGGTTCCAGAACAAACATTACCAAACTGAGAAGCTGCATGGTCCTCAGTAAAGCCGTGGTGGAGTCGGAATGTGCAGCAGCTGCAAACACATCAGCAGCAATTGCAGTTTTTGACAGTACAATGCAGTGGCAAATACACTTTAGTTACACTTGACAGGTTGGTGCTTAATGTGGTCTGATACCTAGGTAATGAGTCAGGGGCACAGAGGAGTATGGTGGGACTGTGGCATTGGTTGATGCCACCCATTCAAGCACTGATCTGGGGCAATATGTTGAGATGGCTTGACATTTCCTTTTATGAATAGTGGAGAAAGATACACAGCTCGAGAAAACAATTCATCCTATCCCAATAAAAAGATATCAAAGACGTGGTTTGAATCGCTATCTGAATACAGCAGCCTTTCTAACTGCAAGAAAATCACCCAGATTCTTAGCTGAGTTGGACACTGCAGTCCTTTTGCATTGCTAATATAAATGATCGGCTTCTTAGCACTGCAAAAGTAATTTTCTCTGCACTTTTGCAAAGCTTAAAGAAATGTGGACCATGCTGAGGTGGCTGCTTCTGTGTGCTGTCACAGGGAGGCGGATAGCAGAGCTCAGTGAAATCTCAGAGGGAGAATTCACATATAGGACCACAACACAGTCGTCTCAGTCGATGTTTAAAGCTTTCCAGTTCTAACACACACTAGAGTTTCTAGTACAAGCAGGGGCCTGGGAGTTGCATGAGGGTTGAAGCTGGTAAAGGGTTTGTTTTACTTGGGGACAGATTCTGTCTGGGTGTTTTGCGGGACTCAAAGAAGAGGAAATGATTCATTGGCAAAGTGGGGAACAGACGCCTTGACTCACAGTTTCCTGATCTAACCACTAGACAGTTCCTCTAGCAATTTCTTAGCATATCAAACAGATGGATTAGCTTCTTCTTAAATCCTTAAACCTCAAGAAATGGTCATCCTGAATTGTATGTCCAGACTTCCCATACTGCCCATTAAGGGAAAATCTCTAGGTCATGTTCTATGTGTTTGTATAATGAGCGCGAAAATAAGAACATTTGCTTAACAATCCCATCGATGGTAATGGAATCCAAATGCTACATTTGCTGCACTCACATGTTCAGGGGCTAGGGCTTTGGGAGCTGATAAATCTTGCTTTGGGATCTGATATATCTTGCTTGGGTCACAGAATTCCAGACATTAGAAACATTTTGCTATTTTGCTTGTGCCCAATTCTGTAAGATACTGGATGTTTATTAAGAAACACAGAAAGATTAGATCTGCGTGGAAGCAAATCATATGTTCAATCAAATAGTTGTAGAGTTTCACTTCCCTTTCACTGAGCAGAATTTCTTTATATCTGTGGCCACTATAAGTTGTTCTTACTTTATATAATGACAATTCAAATAGTGCCTTATGATACATGGATGCAGAAAAATAAAACAAAATAGTAATTACATTTAAAATGACAGCCATACCTGAGAGTCTTGAAATAAACTCCACTGCTACCAAGTGGTCTCAGAAATGCCATTTCTTTCATAAATAATTTCCCATGAAGAGAAAGTGCACTATTTCCAAAAACAGCCGACTTATGTTGACAGACCAGTAGACTTAGTCCGTAGGACCCTTCCAGGAGCTTTCAGATTTGTATCCTGGGAAATATTTCCCCACAGCTGCACTGCGCACTGATTTAAGTGTTAGGATTGTGCCATCTGCTGTTGGAATTGCAAATTTCCCTGAGTCTGAGCTATGTGCAAACACTAGCTCTGACAATTTGGCTGTGCAGTGACTGCAATTTGTTCTCATGTCAGAAACAGATGTAGGGTGATGCTTTCTGCCATTCCCATCAGAGGTTTGAACCTTCCTAGGACCATTTAGGGTCACTTCGAAGGGTTCCACTCTGTGAGAGTCATTTAAGGGCCTCCCTTTGTCCCTCTTGTTAAGAAGCAATTTTATCAAATGCAGAATGACAAAGGTTGCCCAGAGATATGGTGGATGCCTCATCCCTGGAGACACTCAAGCTCAGGCTGAATGGGGCTCTGAGCACTGATGGAGTTGTAGATGTCCCTGTTCATTGCAGAGGAATTCATATCATCTTAGAATCATGGAATGGCTTGGGTTGAAAAGGACCGCGATGATCACCTGGTTTCAACCCCCCTGCTATGTGCAGGGTCGCCAACCACCAACCACGAGGCTGCCCAGAGCCACATCCAGCCTGGCCTTGAATGCCTCCAGGGATGGGGCATCCACAGCCTCCTTGGGCAACCTGTTCCAGTGCGTCACCACCCTCTGCGTGAAAAATTTCCTCCTGATACCTAACCTAAACCTCCCCTGTCACAGTTTAAGACCATTCCCCTTGTCCTATCACTATACAGATTTGACTAGATGACCTTTAAAGGTCATCCCTTCCAACTCAAATGATTCTATGATCCTATGAAATAACATGCAGGGCCTTATTCTGCAATATAGAATTTTCACACCGCAAAATTGCAGCTCCTTTTTTGCTGTCCAGTTCCATGCACAGAGAAGGTACAGAGACAGCTAAGGACTTGGCAGCCTGAGGCAGCATGACCCTTTGTGCATGCTTTCGCAGAGGCCCACGTGTTGAATGCATCATGTGCCTAATCCTGAAAGCCCACAAGATATGGTCAGCTGGTGGCTTCCCTTAGCACAGGATACCCCTATGGTGTGGAGACCTCTGTGCTAGCACCACAAAAACTGGGTTACCAATGCAGTATCTCTGGGCAGCATTTTGTCCTGCTACACAGATCCTAAATCTGCATTTGGAACAAGCTTTATCATGGCAACGGGTCATGCAGCAGGGACATGAACTGAATGTTCTCCACTTGGGACCGGCAGTTTTCGTCAGGGCTCAGACACAGTCAGCACACACCAGGACTTGACCATCAGAGCAGGCCGAACTATCAATAAGTAAAGAAAAAAAAAAAAAAAGCACTAACAAAGTTTAAAATGCCATCAGTTTTCTCAAAAATAAAATAAAAAATAAAAATAGGAAATAAATAGTCCTTGGGATAAACACCGTGCTCGGATGAGTGTAACATGAGTTGGAGCTTAGGTGGTGCCACCACCACCGCATCCAAATGCCCTCCCCTTAGTGCTGACTTGGCAGTGGTGCTTTGATCAGCAGTGTGATAAATAAGCCTAAAAATGAGATGCTGGTGATTGAAATATAGAACCGGTTGCTGCTCTTGGAGCTTGTTGCAGACTCACGTCATTTAGAGATCAGTGCCTTAAAGGGACTGCTTGTGTGTGAGAATGAGAGGATTGAGAACAAGGAATGGGCTCCCAGCACTAACATCGTACTTCAGTCCCATTCTTTATAATCTGCTGAGACTACAGAGCTAAAAGAATTAGACTGAACAATAGAAATAATCATTGCTGAAACTACATTACACTCATCCACAAATCTCTCCTATCTGACAACATGAACGCAGCTTCATCTCCCGCTTCATTGGGAAAAGTGAAAACGACTGCACATTTGGGCCTCCAGCTTCCCCACAAGCACAGCTTCTCAGTCTGAACATTTTGACAAACGGGACATCTTCCCAGCAGGCAGAGCAGAAGCGGTGCAGCTACTGTGGGGAGTCAGGTGGTTGGCGTACGGGTGAGATCTTGATGAAGCCTAAATCATATTTTGAGAGACACAACTAATCTGAAACTTTTCAGTTCTATCTTTGGTTCCTACTGTAGTTACATGAGAGTGCCTCGCACCACTAACATATTTACCTACTGGCAGCGTTAGGAGAATGAATGTCTTGTATCTTACTTGGACACAGAATAGTGTTAACAGCTAATATGAAGATTTAGATACTGAGAGTTGCAGACGGTAACACTGAGACTCGCAGGGACAGCAAAGCCTGGTGTTGCCCAGAAAACTTGTCTTTGTAGCCCTTGGGCTTATGGGCACCATCCCCATAAGTCTTTGGCCTAACTCCCTGCAGTCAGTGCTTTGCCCCAGCTCTTATAGCCTTCCCACTGGAGCAGTCCCTGCCACCCCACCAAGCACAGAGAGCATCACTTCGCAGAAAACAGTAACCCCACACGTAAAACCAATGGGTATACAAGGGGGGAGAACTGCTATGAAGAAGGAGTTGTGTCCACTGTTTTCTTCATGATGGTGTACGGCTTCCAGCTTGGTCATGGGCTGCAGCTCCCTCTTCAACCCCAGCCTGGGATTTAACCTCACAGTCTGAGGTACACCACCTGTCAGCACACAGAGCATGTGGGTTATTTATGAAACCAGAGCTTTTGAGTGGAAAAGCCGTGAATGTTTGCGTAATGATGCTGGGAGCCCAGAGCGCTGCTTGCTGCCTACGCTGGTGACAGTGCAACTTCAGGTAGTTTGCTATGGGATTTTTGCAGGCAAACTCATGATTTCTCTGCCTTTAATGTTGAAAATGCTGAACACAAGCCAGGTCTGTGCAACCAGCTGCAGGTAGAACAAATAAGCATGTACCTACAAAGCACCATGCAGACAGCCCCTGAAAGCCACTTCTATTCTTAGGAGGTATGCCAGTAATACAAGAAATCAGATGCACCTATAATAATTCTTTTCACCCAATCCTTCATTACTGCTAGCAGTCAGTACAGAAGCAATTTTTAAGCCAGTGCCTGTACCTGCTGTACAGATACAACGAGACAGATAACCTGAAATCTATGCAACAACCACAGATCCTTTCAGTGTCCTCAGAGAGATTTATCTTTTAAGTGCTCCAGGTCCTCTGTTAATCATGACAACAGTAAGAAGTTCTTCGCGATGATGTGATATGTTGAAACTGACTGCACAAAGTGCTGCAGAAGCATCAATTCTCCTTTGCAGAGGAGGGCACTGAGCACAGGGCACTTACCTGCTGGCACGCAGCAACTCCTGCTGGTTTGTGTACGTCATTTACTTCAGTAACCCGACAAACATGTATGAACCAAAAGTAGCAGCGTGCTGGTCGCATCATCTTAACACCAAAATGTGAGCAACGCTCTTTGTGTTACCTACTTATACATTTTTGACTCTAAAGCCTTCCTGAGGGCGATGGCTTCTTCTGTCCAGTGTGCCAGTCACAGCTCTCCAAGTGCTGCATTTCATAGCAGTAAGTTATCACTCATTTACTCTGTCGTTCACTGTGTCAAATGACAGTTTGGAATAAAGCAAGGACTGATGTTTATCTTGGTTTTAGGAAACTTCCCTGTAGTCACCATTGTCTTGAAGAAATAATGTATACGTGCCGCTTATCTCAGATTAAGGGATTTAGGAAATTCCTGAAGAGAGAGCGTATCTTACTTGTATCCCAAGTAAGAGAGAGACTGCCCATCAAAGAAACAGAAAATTACCAGCTGGTTTCTCAGACAGCTGGATCAGAGACAGCCTGAACAACACTGAGACCAAAAATGCATGTAAAGAATGTAATAACAGCCCCGCCTTCTGCTGATAGACAAACCCATTTTTGAAAGCGTATAAAATATTTACAAAGGTATGAGGCAGACTGCGCTCAGCTTATTCTGGTTTTGTTTCTGTAAAGGGGTGGGGGATAAATTCTACTGCCCAGTTCCCAGATCTCCTCTGCTGATGGGATGCACAGGAAAGCTGCCAGTGCTGCTGCACACTCCTGCAGGCTTTCAGCCAGGGAAAAAGAGGTCACACCACGAGTGACCTGTGGTGTGCAGCAGCTTCTTTATGCACTGCTTCACAGGGATACAAACTTCTCACCTTCAGGAGAGTTAACCATGCATATTTCTACGTCTGCTTCTGCTTTGCTCTCCAGGCCTTTGATTTTATCTTTAAACCAGCGGTGATTACAGTTCTCAAGACTATCATGTTCTGCTAAGCAAGTTTCTTTGTCCCGTACTGTTGCTAACAAATCTGCTAGCGAAACAATTCTATTATGCAGTAATTTCAGTTTTGCCTCCAACTTTTTCACTGTACCCTTTGAACTAACATTGTTGCATTAATGCCTGCTATGATTTTGTCTGCCACACATGTCATTGCTAAACCCTATGAAAAGCAGTTGCAGCCGTGCTTACTGCTGGCTTCCTTTTCCCTTTTGAAGCAGCTTTCTTTGACTGGTCTTAATTAACGCCTAAGCTGGGAAAATGCCTTCTTTCCGCCTGGTGTTTCTATCTCTTTGTTTCAATTTCACTTGTATGGCTGAATAAATGTTTTCAGTATGTTTCTTAAGAAAAGGAAAGGGAAATTGAGGTTTATGCAATTATTATTATTATTATTATTATTATTATTATTATTATTATTATTATTAAAAGAACCCAGGTAGTGGTTCTGCTTTGGCTGCATTACTGTTGCACGTTTATTTGACTCAATTTCTTCTCCCTATTCTGAAAAGCCAAGTAATGTTATTAAAGCTTCCTTCCAACTCAAAGACTTTAGCAGCCAGTAAAGGTGGATCACTCACCAACAGCAGCATCTAGAGGAAACCAAGCGAGTGTTAAACATATTTACTAGGGGAATCAGCTAGGAATGGTATTCCAAAGACCTATCATTAATGAAAACCATATGAAACAAGAGACTGCAAACCTAATAGATCACTAATAAAAATCTAAAAAGCTGCAAACCTCAGAGCGGACACAGATGTCAAAGGAAACATCAGCCTGCTAGGCTAGATACCAACTTGCCAAGGCATTAATCATCTTATTTAATGGCCAATACCTGGCTGTGTAGGCCGCCATGCCAAAGGCAGCAGCTGGGTAGTGTGGGTATTTCTTCTCATTACTGGTCATTGCTGTACTTTGGCCAGGTGTGCAGCCAGCACATGCCTCGGTTTCCTCATCAATAAGCTATGCGAGCTTAGCAGGTCCTCAGCTTCACACATATCCATGAGAAGCCTCAAGTGCACCATGGATTCAGATGGGAGAAAAATGGGAACAGCGTGTGAATGTGCTGGAAAACACAAAAATGTTATCAATTCACCTCTTGTCTATTGATAAACCTTGCGGTTTGGTGCCTCTTTGAACCTGTAAATAAGGCTGGAAGTTCATCTCCACCTGAAAAAGAGCTTCAGTGCAGCAGACAAAGAGGGTGGAGTTGCAGCTCAGGGACACACCATCACTCTGCACCACATTACCTGCAAATGCCTATAATACAGAGCTGAGCTTCGATCTCAGCCACAGCTCAACATCCCTCAGAAACAACTGGCACAGAGCTCAGGACCTGGCTGTGGAAAGGAGAGCTGCTCCGGGTTGCCTCAGACCAGTGCAAAACCCATTGGGCAGTGACTCAACATTCCCCCCAGCTTCAGAGCAGGGAGGATGAGGAGGTCAGCTTTATGAGAACAGTCTGTTCTGAACAACCTAGTCACCGCTGGGTGTTTCTAACAGTGAGGGGAAGGCTCATTCTCTCCCCATACTCAAGGCTTTCAGAACAGCTGTTACAAATAAAGCTGGCCTGTCTCCTCGCAGCTGTAGCTTTCTAAACTGTCAGCTCAGGGAAGCTGATAAAACTGTATTAAATACTGCAAAGGTCTTCTTGCTGCCCCTCAGAAGGTGTTTCTGCTGAGTCAGTTTAAAAGCTTCCTCTGAGCATCTCTGACTTGTTTGAAATCATTCATTTTTCTGTCTCATCTGGTGCTCTTGATTAAACACGAGCAAGGCTGCAGATGTTCAGCATCAAGGTTAGGGCATTCCCCTTAGCTGCAGTGGGTGAATCCTTAAGTCTATTGCAAACACATTAGATCAGGATCTTATAATTTCTGTGAGATGTTATTAAAATAATTGAATTCCTCCTTATTTTCATCTCTATTTTGTTTCAGAAATGTTCATTATTTCCACAATTCAGTAAAAAATTAGAAATGTAAACGATAGCATATACTTTAATTTCAGCTGGAAATTCTTCTTTGCTTCTAGGATGAAAACTTGTGCTCAAAACAAAATGGTGGGGTTTTTTTGTTGTTTTTTTTCCCCCTTATCTCTAAGTCAAAATCAAACTTCTTTCATCAGCTAAAACTCCCAGCGCTTACCTTCACCATTTTAACACCTCAAACAACCAACTCCCCATGCAAAAAACAGACATGTGCAAGTGTGACCCACTGGGCACTGAGGACTATGCCTGTTTTGTCAGTGTATGGGAAGTGTAAATGGATTTGCAACAAACAGGTGGTTCCGCTTCCTGATTGTTGCGCTGCCTTTGTGAGCCCAAGTGGAGAACAACTTCACATCAGACTTTTGCCATTATTATACATCAAGCCTAAATAGAAAATTATCTTCTTAGGCTGGCAATAAAATTTCAGGCTATCCTTATAACACAGCTTCATGATAATCTGTGCTGTTTTCATAGACCAGTGCTCTAAGTGGTATGTTGCCAAATAAGCCTGTATTAATATTAGAAGAAGATGTATTATGGTGATCTTCTATCTTTGAAGATGAATGTCATCACAGCAATTGCCTTTATTTTGTGGGGGAACAAATAGATTTTGTGCTCTCCAGGTTCAGATTTGGAGAGATGCAGCTTCATTTTAGGAATATAGAGGTCAAGATCCTGGAGTGCATTTAAAAAAGTGTGGCCAGCAGGCCAAGGGAGGTGATCCTCCCCCTCTACTTTGCTCTGGTGAGACCACATCTAGATACTGTGTCCAGTACTGAGCATCTCTGTTACAAAAAGACAGGGAACTTCTAGAGAGAGTCCAGCAGAGGGCCACAAAGATGATTTAGGGCCTGGAGCATCTCCCTTGTGAGGAAAGGCCAAGAGACCTGGAACTGTTCAGCCTGGAGAAGAGAAAACTTAGGGGGAATTTATCAACATTTGTAAATAGCTAAAGGGTGTGTGTCAACAGGCTCTTTTTGGTGGTGCCCAGAGACAAGATAAGGGGAAACAGGCAAAAACTGCAACACAGGAAATTCCATCTGAACATGAGAAAAAATTTTCTTGAGGGTGACAGAGCACTGGAACAGGTTGCCCAGACAGGCTGTAGAGTCTCCTCTGGAGATATTCAAGAACTGCCTGGACCACCTATAGGGAACCTACCTTAGCAGGGAGGTTGGACTCAGTGATCTCCGGAGGTTGGACTCCAGAGGTCCCTTCCAACTCCTATGATTCTGTGACGTTCTTCTAAGAAAGTCAGTACCAGGACTCAGCACAGAAACACAGACATTTTGGAAGCTTCAGGCCACAAGGTTAGTCAGTACTGAACAGCGTTCTTGAGATCAGCAGGGTGAGACACAAGCAAAGGATGGATTATCTCTGGGATCCACGTTTAAATAGGACCTTCCAGTCCCAATAGTAGTGCTCCAAGTAGCACTATACATACCCTCATGGCTCTGTACTGTGTATTCAGTATTCCTCCTTCCCATAAAGCTTCTTAGCACATCATCTTATTGATAATCTGCCTGTGGTTTTTTTTTTTTTTTTTTTGGTTGTTTTTTTCTTTTTTGTAATTCCCAACGTTATGCCTACTTATTATGCTTCTAAAAACTAAGGCTGTCCAAGACCAACAGGAATTAGGCCCAGAGTATGAAAATATTTAGTCTTTCTTCCTTGAAGCACTGAGAATTCAATGGAAGGATCACCGATGAACCTTCCCCACTGCTTTCTTGCACAGGTTTGCAATGGTGACAGTTGGTTACAAGAGTCTGCATATTTTTCACTGTTCACAGGACTTTGTTTAGCCAGTATATCAAAATGCATACACTTATTTGCCATTACCGCACTTAACCATCCCCGTGCCCTGGCTGCATCCCAGACAGTGTTAACAGGACACCACCTTGTGATTGCTGTGTGCAGTGGGTGTGTGCCTGGGGCACACGTTCTTCATGACTTCAGATGCGCCAGGCTTCCCATCTTAACACTGGTTTTCAAGGTTTTATTACTTTGTCTTAGAAATTTTATCTGTTAATCGTGTTATGGTTGTATCTTGACTATTTATTTTTTTCTGTCTTTCATTAGTGAAAGCAGAATCTGCACCAGACAGCATGCAGGTCCTTGAATTAGCAAAGAACAATTAAATCAAAACCAAATCCTAATCATAGAATCATTAAGTTTGGAAAGATCACATCTAGTCCAACCATCAACCCATCCCCACCATGCCCACTAACCACGTCCCTCAGTGCCACATCTCCACAGTTCTTGAACACCTGCAGGAATGGTGACCCCACCACCTCCCTGGGCAGCCCATGCCGATGCCTCACCAGTTTTTCTGAGAGGTGTTTCCTAATATCCAACCTGTACATCCCCTGGTGCAACTTACGGCCATCACCTCTCATGCTGTAACTGTTACCTGGGAGAAGAGGCCAAACATCACTTGTCTACAGCCTCCTTTCAGGGAGTTGTAGGGAGCTGCAAGGTCTCCCCTGAGCCTCCTCTTCTCCAGAATAAACAGCCCCAGATGGATGGACCTGTCTGCGTTAAGGGATGAAGAGGAATTTCAGTAACACTTTGTTAACAGTTTTATAATCATTGTTTTACAATCCACTGGGAGCAGTAGGGGGCAGAAGGTATGGACACCCACAGGACAGATGCTGGGCTGTTAGTTCAAGCAGAAGACGATGATTCAAATGGTTTAATTAATGATTAATGGTTGGACTAGATGATCTTCTAGGTCTTTCCAACCTTGATAATTCTGTGATTCTGTGAAATAGGTATTTCCTGATCAGAGATTCTGTACCTTGCAGGTCTGAGTAACAGAAACCAAACCAGAAGAGGAGAAGGCAAACTGAAGGGACATTTGTTGACAGTCACCAGCAGTTTCTATCACTAACCTCATCTTTTGCTGCACTGAGCTGAGTCCTACACTTTAAGGGCCAGACTTATGAGGTCCCATCTCACTTGTGTGAGACCCACCAGTTGTGGTGTGAGTGCAGAGGCAAAATATGCTCCTAAAGAGGTGGAGGGTGAGAAGAGGGTGATCAAGAAAAATAAGTTAAAAGATCCTAGAGGCAGATAGCCTGGGGAAAACATCTCACATGCTGAAATGAAAGATCCAGTTTGTCCTCTCATGACAGTACCTTGCCCTTTCTCTTCTCTATTTTTCTCTTTTGTTTTCTTCTCCCCACCCCTCTTCTCCATGGCTCCTTGTCATTTCCCAGCATGTTATCTCTGCCTGAGGAACACCATATCCTCGAGGCAAAAACTTTATCTCCTTACGTAAGTGTAAAACACTGTGTGCTGCTTTGGCACTCGGCTGATGCAAGAATGCCAGAACTGCAGAACACTTTTAAGATGCCGAAATTTGCATCTGAAAATTCCTGAAATTTGCATCTGTGAGAGTATCAGTAACAAAATACTGAGAGACGTGGCCAATGGCATAAAGTGGGGAGCACAGGATGAGCAGGGTGGGAGCCCCGCTTTGCTGCATGCTGAGGTATGAAGCCAAAGAGGAATCGCCTCCAGTGCTCAGGTGTGTTGATGCATCCCAGCAGCCAAACATCCGCATATCCTGGAGTGGTGGATAAGGCAAGGTCTTAATTAAAAGAAACTAGGTGGTTAATTACTTTTTCAGTTTGGGAATGCGTGTCTGCCAGTGATTCCCAGCCGCTGCCCCGTGGGTGGGCTGTGAGACTGCCTCTGCAGGGCAGCTCTGCTCTGCATACAAAGCTGTGGATCCCTCCAATACAGGGCTGATCTCCTGACATCCCAGAGTCAATGAGGCCAACACCAGACCAGGGTGACTTTGCTGGAGGCTACAGCTCTGCTCTCCGCAGGGCTCCTTCCCAGCCTGTGGCCCCCAGCTCCCACAATCACCCCAAGGCCTTCCCAAAGCCCAGTCACTAGCATACAAAGGCTGTGTCAATCTCTCTCAGTATCAGTGCTGGTGGCAGGGAGCTTTATTTCATTGCTCTACTCATTAACTTCGCATATGGTGTTTGCAATGGAATGATTGCAAACCTCAGAGCAAGTGGTGCACTTCAAGACGAGTCTGGACTTCTTCCATAGCTCATGTGAAGTAAGTATGTTGAGCAAAGTTTGTTCAAATGTGAGCATAGTCTTAACACAGTCACACAAGCAAAGTTTGAATGTGATCTCATTAGTCATCATGCATACCAAGTGACATACTCAGTATTGTCACACACACAAAAAACTCTAGAAATGATGCTCCAGGCTTTAAGCCTTTCCAACATAAGTTTTTTCCCCAGTCTTTGAGGAGATTGTTAATGCAGTATGCCAGAAGACATCCAATTGAACTGGACGGCCATTGGATTTGGGGGATTGCGTCTCTTCAGAGGGTTTTTGGGTTATTCTTCAAATAGGTCAGTCCGAAAGAAGAGCTTTTGCAAAGAAGTAGTGCAGTCATCTTCTTTAGGTGGCATATAAAAGTGCGTATTGCCTGATACATCCCAAAAGGAAGTTTCCCACTTTGCAGAAATGTCTTTGTGAACTGGAGACACTTCAAGAGTGGCTTAACAGCACCAAAACTAAAGACTTCAGCTCCACAGATGTGCAGGCAGATCTTTTCTACTACCTTCTCAGATTAGGTGGTATTCTTCATTGCAATGCAACACCGTGGCACAATCATTTTCATATAGCTGTCTTGGATGAGAATAGTTTTGTAATTATCCTGGAAGGTGCTGGGGTTTGGTAACTGCCACCTCAAGCTGGAGTCTTGATCCCTTGTTGCAATGTTGTTTTAATTAATTAGCATAGCTAACCTCAGGAAGCTGATTTCTTCATCCCTCCTTGCAGCAGTGTTTTTAATCCATTCATGCTGGGGAAGCTCTTGTGTCTTTCCCTCATATCTCATGCTAAGAGTGGCTGAGCTGGGTATGTGTCAGCTCCCCATGCTTGTGGACAGTGCTTGAGGCCTCTGGTGTGTCCTCAACAGCAGGACAATATTTAACACCACACGTCATCAGTATCTCAGGGCTTCTTGAATTTTCCGCTCAGATTTACCTTTGGAAGGACAAAGCCCCAGTTCTGGCTCGTGTTGCTTATCTTTTGTCTGCATTTGCACCTGTGAGCGCTTAGGGGGTCCTACAGGCAACTTCATCCCTGGGAATATGTGCAGAGGTACAAGTTTGCTGTGCTGGTGGCCGAGATCCTTTCCCTAAGGTTCCTGGAGAATCTAACTGATGGGAGCACCACTTCTTGCATTCTTCTATCAGCTTCAACGTTTCCAGAGTTTTCCATATAATTTCGTGTATTCATTGTGTACATTTCCCATGTAAAGTTCCCTTCCAACAGACTCCTTTCTTTCCTACCGGGGCAACATTTGTTTGAAGTGATTCTGACAGGGAAAACTTTGTATTAATGCTTATTAGTAATAAGATGATTCATATTTCCACCTCACAGACCAAGCTCTTTTTCCCGTTCCCTTTGCAAATTTGTGCATTAAGTGCTGTGATGGGGCATGACCCAAAGAAGTGCCTTTGTGTCCTGTTGTGCATGAAGAGCCTCCCTGTTTCCTTTCTTAAAGAATGCTGTATGTTTCTGAGGCTTTCTGTTGTCACCGTGGTGGAAAGTGCCACTGCGTTGCCCTTTTTCTCATTATTAAGACCAAATGAACAATTTGCTTTGCAGCTTCTTGTTTCTCTGGCAGCCTCTTGCTCTGCCCTAAACCCATCCGTTCTCATCTCACAAACGTAGGCATGTCACTTCTCATTCACCTGGTTCCCAAGCATTTGGGAAATGTCTCCTATGCTGTCACTGGGACAGGACCACATTGGCAGAACCAGGCTGGCCAGAATATCTGCTTCCATTTATGAAAATTTCATTCAGAGTTAATGAAACTTGGGGCTGCCTTAATTCCCACATTCCAAGCTGCTGGCTGGCTCCAGTTTGCTTATCCCAGGATCCACCCTGTATTCTGTAGATATTTTCCCAGAGCAAATGGTGGCCAGAAAGGAGTATGGTGAGCACCCTGATCAGAGTGGCTGGTGTGGGCTGAAAGCTGTATCTTCCAAAGGATGCTGAGGGACATGGAGCCTTCCTACTTGGTTTTCACCCTGTTGAAGGTTTGCTGAGAAAGTGAAGAGCACAGGGATATTTTAGAATCATAGAATCATTTGAGTTGGAAGGGAGCTCTCAAGGTCACGTAGCTCAGCTCCCCTCCAAAGAACAGCAACACCTACAGCTCCATCAGGTGCTCAGAGCCCTGTCCAGCCTGACCTCAAGTGTCTCCAGAGATGGGGCATCCACCACTTCTCTGGGCAACCCGTGCCAATGCTTCACTGCCTTTACTGTAACAAACCAGTTTGCTTATATTCAGTCTAAATCTCCCCTCTTTTAGTTTGAAACCATTTCCCCTTGTTCTATCACAACAAACTGGTTGTGATAAAGACTCTGGTAAAGAGTCTGTCCCCTTCTTTCTTACAGCCCCTTTACATATTGAAAGGCTGCTATCAGGTAGCCCTGGAGCCTTCTCTTCTCCAAGCTGAACAGCCCCAAAACTGCCCCAGCTCTCTCAGCCTGTCCTTGCAGGAGCAGTGTTCCATCCCTGGGATCATTTTTGTGGCCCTCCTCTGGACATGCTCCATGTCTCTCCTGTACTGAGGACTCCACAACTGGATGCAGTACTCCAGGTGAGGCCTCACCAACACGGAGCAGAGGGGTAGGATCACTTCCCTCACCCTGCTGGCCACACTTCTTTTGATGCAGCCCAGGATACGGTTGGCTTTCTGGACTGTGAGGGCACACTGCTGGCTCATGTCCCATCCTCCAGTACCCCCAGGTCATTTTCAGCAGGGCTGTGCTCTATCCTTTCATCCCCCAGCTCGTAGTGTTGGAGGGTTGCTGCAACCCAGATCTCGATCAGCAGTAACAGGTTGCAGGGAGGTTCTTCAGAAAGTGGTTTTCTGTTTGTTGTTTTAAAATCTAGTTGTTTTTAATTATTTTTAATTCAGTACATGTTGATATTGCCTTTATCTTATGGTGTAACACAAGGTGAAAAAAAACATTTCTGTTTTTGCACTGGGAAAGATCACTAGGAAACAATTTAACCGAATTACTTCTTAAAGCTGGAAATGTTTCTCTGTTCACAGAGCCCTTGGCAGGAGGGGTAGTTTTGCTTTCTTTTATTTCCAGCATCCGACCCATTTTGTTCCAGTTTTCTGAGAGAGGCAGCCTACCATTTTCTGCATCTTTACGCACGTTCTTAAGCAAATCAGCTGATCCCCAGTGTGTGAGACGCACACCAGCTCCCCTTGGGTTTCCTGGGCTGGGTTTGCTCTGTGCTGGTGTCCTTCTGCTAGGGAAGCAGGCAGCGTGAGGTGGGATGCAGGGCTGTGCCTGGAGCTGAGGGTACACTGGTGGTTTGTTAATTAAACCTTCAGCCAGCTGGTGGCACTGGCAGAAAGCAGAGCTCCTCATTTGATAAGACACTGTACTGCTCTTCTGGAAGGCAGGCGTTTCAGGGTGCTGGCTTTGAACACACGGGTTATATTTTCCTGATAATTTTTAACGTTCGGCCCTATCGCTGCACCTTTTTTCTTTGTTACTTTATGTGGAATGGCAGGAGCAGCGTGAAAGAAATTGAACACCGGCGCAAAAGCACAGCGGTTTCAGAGCAATCATCAGAAATGTAACCTTAGGTTACATCAAATGGAAAAAAAACACACAGGGTGTGTGTGGGGGAAATCCTGTTCCACTGGGTCGCAAACCAAATGGCCCTGAACTAAAAATAATCTTTCTATTGTTCCACAGAATGTGAGTGCAAAATAATACGCTAAGTCTGATACCACTAAAAGTCCTGATTTTGTTTCTCTGCATATATTTAATATATTTGGGATCATGCTGGGGACGGGATCCAGTTCGTAAATTCATCAGGCGTAGATGTGTTCTCCCTGCACAAAACTTCATTTTTCACAAAGAAAACATTGCCCTGACAAAATTCATTTCTCCTTAATGAGTCCATTAGGCGAAGTGAAATAAATCATGAAAATTCCTTCTTTTTCTTTTTCTTTTTCGTTTTTTTTTTTTTTTTTTCTTTTCAGAATGGCTGAACAGTGTGATAAAGAGGCTTGACTAATTCAGTGTCCTGAGGGCTTCCAAGGGGAAGAATAGGGAAGGGTGAGGTGGGGCCCCTCAGCTCTGCAGACTGTAAACAGAGCTGGATAAAGGCAGGATTTAACACGAAGCTCAGGCTAGAATAATGCTTCAACACTAAAAGGAAGCTGAACTCGGTAGAATTGCTGGTGATAAAAGGAAGGGAGTTGCTGTTGTTACCAAAGGACAGTGGAAAAGCAACAGATATTTCAGGTTTAGAAGAAGACCTTCACAGAGCTATTTGGCGATCAAGGGTCAGCGGTCAGATTTGGTATTTATCTTGCACTCAGCAGCCCATTAGGAAGGATGCCATGAAGTTCTGGAGCCCCAGGTGGGTATTTAGGGCTGAGGAGCAGTCAGCACGAAGACCCCTGGGATATAGTAAATACTGTCAGCAGCATATTTTTAACGTCTCAGTCATGGTGATGGAAAGGAAGAGGGATCTTTGCCTAGCAGATGAAATATCATTTAAGTAGGAAATGTTGTGCTTGTCTGGTAAAAGTATACAGCAGTCAGATTGGCAAAACATTAAAAGAAAGTGCTATATTTTTTCCAGCTTATAGCTTGCTCTCATTTCTATGGGGAAAAAATCCAGGAATATGATCCTGCCCTAGCTGAGTCTACACCATCAGAGCAAGTATAGGTATAGAGTATAGGCCATGTCTTCCCTAATTCTCTGTTGCACTCCAAATTTCCCCTCTGGAGTTTTCCCAGCCCCAGGTTGTTCTGGCTCATGGCAGTCCGTGGGAGGGAGGTGGTGCGTTTCCTTCATCCTGACACCTCCTCATCTCTCTGCGTGCATCAAGCTTGCAGAAGCATCTTGATGTAAAGAGACACTAATAGGAGGTGGGATGTCTCTTATAGTCTGTGTTTGTCTGAAAAATGGCATAAAAGCCTCCTACTTCCTGCCTGATGAATTGGCACTGTCGTTTCTGTTGCTGATGGTCTTGATAAAAGTAGCTTTACTTGGGAGCTCATCGGTAAGGTCTTTACAAAATGGTGACTATTTGGTTATGATAACTGGGAAATCAACCAGGTTTTGCTGAGTTTGGAAAGGAATATTGTGCTTCCTTCCGTTGTCTCTTTCTGTACTCATCCTGTAACAGTTTTCTTGAAGTCCTGTGTCATGTAGTAGGTTTTTACACCAGAAACTCCTACCAACCCCAACATTTCATATTGCACAAAGACACAATCTATTTGGATTTTCACACATTTCACAGGACAGATACATATGCTCAGAAGGTAAGAATAGTGTAAGCTCGAGATCTTCCATATTTAAACACTTTTTTTTTTTTTTTAACAGCAAAATTCCCCTGGTTTCACATTTTTTGTTTCTTATCCTATATGAGAGCCTGACTCCCTCCCTGTTAGAGGCAAGATGCATGCAAGCACCTCCAGATGCTTTGCCAGTGTGTGGGTGGGTGCCTACAGCGCCCTTTGATGCACTGTTCAGATCAGACCTTTCTGAGACTTGTGAAAAATAGCTCTGAAGTCTGCAACCTGCACCAGGGAGAGGAGTGCTGTACATTGAACTCCTGTTAATTACAGAGAATTAAAATAAACCTTCTCCTGTCTTGGCTGCTTTTGTGAGACAGGCTTACTCTATTTGAAAACCAACCTTGATCCTAGACAAATCTTAGGATAAATCACAAATATGTCTGCTTTGGAATAAATCTATGAGGTGTTTCTAGATTTACATTCATAAAGGCTTAGCTAACACTAATTAATTTGGAATAAGTTAGCTCAAACTGGAACAAGGCCATCAATTCTAGCCCAGATTTGTACTGGGTGTTATTTAGCTATGTCTTTCAGCATATCATACGAATTAAAATAATTTTATGTGTATATATGTTTATACACACACACACACACATATTCCATAATGCATTTTTTACTGCCGGTCTTCTACGTTCCAGTGAATGGGCAGCTTGTAGTGTTGGTCAACACCAGAGAGGAAAAGCTTTAGAGTTTATGGAGCATCTTTCAAGAGAAACCTGTTGGAGATTGCTCCTTATTTGATATTTCTTTAATATAAAGAATACGTTAAAATAACGTATCATACCTGTTGATGGAGAAGTCAAGGGAAGAATGAGGAACATGAGGCTGAGTAATGCTGTGGCATACTCATGCCGTGGTGCTTGTTACTGTATGAAAATGGCCTGAGGCATTGCTGTGTCCAAATCCATGTAAACTACAAATACTTTCATTAAAAGCAGCCCGTTGTACGAGTGGCTTTTATTTGTTAAACATAAGCAGGGTCTTAACAGTTGCTTTCAGATTTGCTAATTGGAAAGGGGATGAATATTTATAAGTTTCCCTCCTCTACAGTCTTAGGAATGATAAATGCAAATCTTACAGAGCCGGTGCCTGAATTACAAGATGAGCTTTCTATCTTGGCAGATAAGTCTATTTTTGTAGACCAAGAGCTGTTACGTTCATCACTTGTGAGTTTGGAATAAAATGTGTCCATGAATGCTCTTACACCCACTTACAGAGTCACGCAGCCTCCTGCTCTCTCAGTTAGCGCTCTGTTGTCTCCATGTCAAAACTATTGCCCTGACTCCTTTTCTCCTCCTGCTGGGATGTAACAAATGCCTGTTAGATCTTTCTTTGTGCATCTCCTGGATGCTGAGGCCTAGGAAGAAGAAGAAAGCCAAGTGCTCAGAAAAGGAGGTGTTGAAAAATTTGCCTTGTGTGGAGAAAGACAGACTACAAGAGGAGGAAGGAAACAAAAGTTCTGGTTGTTCTGCTACCTGATTGATATTGCCAGAAATAACATGGGATGAAATACTTGAAAAGGGAGGTGTTCTCCACCATTATGTTACAGGGAAAAATAGGCATTTTGAGAAGTACTTGTGTCATCTGCTCGTAACTACATGTAACTAAACAGATGAGGGCTATGTGCTTTCCTGCCACACTTCTCAGACCCATTCTGCATTCACAGTGCTGGCTAATCTGTGGATGAGGAAGCATATCTGGTGTGGCCAGAGGTCCACTCAAAGCAGGAGTGGACTTCTTGCTCTATTTGCCTTCCTGCTCTATTTGGCTTCTGCCATATTGATCCATGCTGGAGTGTTTTGTTGGGCCCATGACTGAGGCTAGTAAAGGCCCAGGGATAATATACAGCCAGTTTCTAGCACGCTCACCATCAGAGCTTAGATCTTTGGTTACAAGTGAAGCTTGTAAAGAAATCTGGCAGAGGCAAGCAAGGGTCAGGCAGCCATAATTTCACTGGAAAATACACTGCACCTAATTCTCTCCTGTCTCTCTCCCCCCACTAGGGGTCATATTGTAAACGATCACATCTAAGCTTTCTCGGGCTTAAAAGATTATAATGAGATTAGAATGGTGGGGAGAGCAAGGGGAGCCCTCAGTGCTGACTGGAGTCCTCCCTATGAGCTCCAGGAGCAATGAGCGCCTGCAAGGGCATGGCAGAGCGATGGGAACAGCAGAGGCTTTCTTCAAAGGGCTGTTTAGTTTTTCAGACAGATGAAGCAGCTGAAGTGTTTCACATGTTCTGGGATGTTTAGAGAAAGAAGATGTTTGTGAGGGGATGGTGCTTTTTCTTTATTAACCATTTCTGGCAGTCCCTTGTGGGTCTCAGAGTGCATGGATGAAGGCAGGGCATGGCCTGAGCGGTGTGAATGAGTGCTGGTGGAAATCAGCTGCTTGGCAGGGGCTTCAGGTTGCACACCAGGACTGAGGGTGTGTTCAGGGCTAGGGAAGGTCAGGAAACTGAAGCCATGTTTGATGGTTAAGATTTTCATGAACTTCTTTCCACTGTCAGATGCGCGAGGCAGTTGATGCTCTGTTGTGACATCTCCCCAAGGCAATTTACAGCCTGCATGGGAAACAGTCAGCAAGCCTCTACCTTGTAAGCAATACAGGCAGCAAAGAAAGTTTCTTGTTAACTTAACATGAGTCACGGTGACCTTTGCTCTGTGTTGTAGGAGTCTGGCAGAGCATGATCAGAAGAGGACAAAAGAGACACTTGAGGAAGTAAAGGCTGAAACAAAAAAAGGTAAATTTACAGGCTATGGAGAGTTTGCACACCTGATCTGACTGGGCTTCTTATCCCTGCTACCTTGCCAGAGTCTTCCCATTTTCTCTGTTCACAGAATCACAGAATTGTAGGGGTTGGAAGGGACCTCCAGAGATCATCGAGTCCAACCCCCCTGCCAAAGCAGGTTCCCTACACCAGGTCGCACAGGTAAGCGTCTGTTCACCATCAGACAGCAACATCTTTGCACCCACTTAGGCTGCTCAGGAAAAGATAGGTTGGGGAGATTTGTACTTTGTTCCAGGCTTTCATTACAGCATATATTACCCACAGGACTGTGAAAACAAATACCCATGAGATCTTGCATCTGCTGGAGGTGTAGTATGATGGGATTAGTTACTTCTGCATGACTTGACAAAAGATGTTTTCTAATAATGAATGTATAGAAACCTGCATTATTTGCCCAGTTTGTAACAAGTTCTTTAATTCAAGCCTGCCCAGAGTAAACAGCTGTAAGAGAGGAAATATAGTGTTAACCCAATGAGATTAAATAATGCAATGTTTTGTACTCACACCACGCTTTTCCTCTGGGGATTTCAAATCCCAATGCACCTACACTTATGTATGTTTCTACTAATTATGTTATTGTAACTGCTGCATAAAAGCTGACCATTGAACTAATATACTTGGAAATGTATTGATAATTTAATTATCTGTGTCAAAACTCTCAGCATAATAGCATGATAAAGAAACCTATGAAAAACTTGTTGAGTAATTTAGAGGCTGAAATGTTTGGAACTGAGACACACAGCTGAATAAATATGGATATTTGTGCACTGTCTGCAGTAAGACAGTATCTTAAAGTACTCTCAAATGCTCCACTGAAATAGAAGATCAGGGCAAGTAAATAGCAAATTTTGGTCTAAAAATATACAGACATTTTGGGATCACTTTCTCTATCACTTGTATTATAGAAAACAACAGTTAAATATCTACGTGATGATGTCTAAGGGCTTAAAGCACTGAGATCTTGATGTGCTCTCCAGCAGAGCACATGGGCTCACATTTATTCATGGAAGTTGGCCTGTTGGCACCAGTGGGGCAGGCTGCCTGTGCAGAATTACATGCACATTAACCCTAACCCCACACAGGTGTATGTGCTTTGCTGGTCTGGGGTGAGGGAGCTCAGAGGACCAAGTTGCAGCTGAAGCATCAGAAGTCACCCATGAAGTCCAGAAGGCTGCTTTGTGCAGTGGGCTAAAAGTCAGCTGTTCATGTTGGTCCTTCTTAGCAATTATATTTACAGAGCAGTGAAATGTGCTCTTCCCACTTCCAGGAAGAAGCCCTAATCCTGCTGAGTGCTGTTTGCAGCAGGGAATAAGCAGCAGCAGCAGCAGCATTAAGCTATGTGAAAGCAGGGTTTATATCAGCACTGGTCCCCTGCCCACCAGAGCCTCAGGAAAAGCCTATTATGAAAGCTGGAGTTGTAAAACGCTTTGGGAGTGCTCTGGAACAAAAGATATTGGAGATAATTGCCATAGTTTATAATATGTGTATGCCTAGCACCAATTTATACAGCAGCTTTGAATTACCTACATAGAGGAGATTTGCTTTCTTTTCCCTTGGATATCTTGCTGTCCTCTTTCTCCCATTTACTGCTCCAGGTTCCAGCTGGTCCCTCAAGGCCTTAAGTCGCTCTTGCAGTCAGGGAGCAATGCCCAAGGCCTCTGTGCTGCTGCGTCACCTCCTGCAGGGCTCACTGCCCAGCTGCATGGGGCCTTCCTTCCGAAATGGCCTTCATGTTTGTTGCTTCAGCATTCCTTCCCAGCAGCATGCTTTGCTGCCACTGTTCCTGTAAATAATTTCAATTGGAATTTGGACATTGCATCTGATGCATTTGGATCAGGTTTCATTTCCCCTGTATAAAATCTTTGTAATAATTAAAACTAGTAATAACCCCGTGATGAAGTTTAGTTTCCCTAGAAGATGCCAGCAGGGCATCATAGGGCAGCTTGATGGCTGAGCCAAACTACACAAACACCTTCAGTGGCAGGGAAGGATACTGAGAGGATCCAAAAAACCCACCTCATAAATAAATGGCTTAGAAGTTGGTGCAAACACAGGAATTCTGTTTTTTTTTTTTGACCACTGGGCAATTTACTCTGCACCTGGCATGATGGCTGCAGATGGAAGTAGCCTGTCTCCAAGGGGTAAGAGGATCCTAGCCGAGGAACTGGCGGGACTTATTGACAGGTCTTTAAACTAGGTATGAAGGGGGAAAGGGACAAAATGAGGGCTACTGGGGTTGAGTGGGTAGTTCAAGGCTCAAAACAGAGCTTAATGGGTGAAGAAAGTGGAGTTCAAAGGGATGGAGAAGGGCAGGGGGATGCTGCTCCCCTAAAGTGTCTGTACACTAATGCACACAGCACGGGAAATAAACAGGAAGAGTTGGAGATCTGCGTGCAGTCGCAAGGCCGTGATCTCATTGTGATCATGGAGACGTGGTGGGACAGCTCGCATGACTGGAACGTTGTCACGGAGGGCTGTGTGCTTTTTAGGAAAGATCGGCTGGCAAGGTGGGGTGGTGGAGTTGCTCTTTATGTGAGAGAGCAGCTAGAATGTATTGAACTCCACCTGGGGGAGAGTGATGTAGCTGTGGAGAGCTTGTGGGTGAGAATCAAGGGGCAGGCTGGTAAGGGTGACGCGGTTGTGGGTGTGTACTACAGGCCCCCTGATCAGGAGGAGGAGGTTGATGAGGCCTTCCATAAGCAACTGGAAGTAGCATCATGATCCCAGGTGCTGGTACTTATGGGGGACTTCAATTATCCAGGTATTTGCTGGATGAGCTACATGGCCAGGCACATGTAGTCCAGACGGTTCTTGCAATGTGTTGAAGACAACTTTCTGATGCAGGTGGTGGAGGAACCGACGAGGGGAGGGGTGTTACTGGACCTTATTCTCAATAACAAGGAAGGACTTGTTAAGGAAGTAAAGGTTGGGGGCAGCTTGGGTTGTAGTGACCACGAGATGGTGGAGTTCAAGATCCTGAGTGGAAGAAGCAAAGCAAAAAGTAGGATTGCCACCCTGGACTTTAGGAGAGCAAACTTTGATCTCTTCCAGGACCTACTTGGAGCTATCCCGTGGGCTAGGGTGTTAGAAGGTAAGGGGGCCTGTGAGAGCTGGTCAGCATTTACACAGCTCTTCTTCCAAGCTCAGGATCAGTGCGTCCCTGTGAGCAAGAATCAGGAAAGGGTGGCAGGAGACCTACATGGATGAGCAAGGAGTTCATGCACAAACTCAAAGGGAAGAAGAAGGTCCATGAAATGTGGAAAAAGGTCTGACCACTTGGGAAGAATATAGAAATGTTGTCAGGGCCTGCAGGGATGCAATGAGGAAGGCTAAAGCCCACCTGGAATTGAATCTGGCAACAGTGAAAAGGATAATAAAAAAGGCCTTTTTCAGTGTGTTAAAAGGAAGACTAGGGAGAATGTGGGTCCCCTACTAAGTGAGGGGGGTGTTCTGGTAATGGGGGATGCTGAGAAGGCGGAGATACTGAACGCCTTCTTTGCTTCTGTCTTCAGTGAAAAAGCTCTCCCTCAGGAATCCCAGACCCTGGAGGTTAGTGAGAGGGTCTGGGGAATGGAAGACTTACCTTTGGTCAGGGAAGAGGTGGTCCGTGAACACCTAGGCAACACCAGTGTTCACAAATCCATGGGACCCGATGGGGTGCATCCATGGGTGCTGAGGGAGCTGGGAGAGGTGATTGCTGAACTGCTCTCTATCATCTTTGAGAGGTCTTGGAGAATGGGGGAGGTGCCTGAAGACTGGAGGATAGCCAGTGTCACTCCGGTCTTCAAAAAGGGCAAGAAGGAAGATCCAGGTAATTACAGGCCAGTCAGCCTCACCTCTGTCCCTGGAAAGGTGATGGAACAGCTGGTGCTGGATGCCATCTCCAGACAATTGGAAGAAAAGGAGGTTATCAGGAGTAGTCAGCATGGGTTCACCAGGGGGAGGTCATGCTCGACCAACCTGGTAGCCTTCTATGATGTTGTCACTGGACGGGTGGATGGGGGGAGAGCAGTGGATGTAGTCTACCTTGATTTCAGCAAGGCATTTGATACTGTCTCCCACGACATCCTTATAGCAAAGCTGAGGAGGTGTGGGATAGATGAGTGGACAGTGAGGTGGGTTGAGAACTGGCTGATTGGCAGAGCACAGAGGGTCGTCGTTGGTGGTGCAGAGTCCGGTTGGAGACCTGTAACTAGCGGTGTTCCCCAGGGGCTAGTGCTGGGTCGATCTTGTTCAACATCTTCATCAATGACCTTGATGAGGGGATAGTGGCCACCCTCAGCAAGTTTGCTGATGATACGAAGTTGGCAGGATTGGCTGACACACCTGAAGGCTGTGCTGCCATTCACCAAGACCTGGGCAGGCTGGAGAGCTGGGTGGTAAGAAACCAGATGAGGTTTAACAAAGGCAAGTGTAGAGTCTTGCACCTAGGGAGGAATAATTGCATGCACCAGTACAGGTTGGGGGATGACCTGCTGGAGAGAAACCCTGCAGAGAGGGACCTGGGTGTCCTGGTGGACGAAAGGTTGGCCATGAGCCAGCAGTGTGCCCTCGTGGCCAAAAGGCCAGTGGCATACTGGGGTGAATTAAAAAGAGAGTGGCAAGCAAGTCGAGGGAGGTGATCCTCCCCCTCTACTCTGCCCTGGTAAGGCCTCATCTGGAGTACTGTGTCCAGTTCTGGGCTCCCCAGTACAAAAAAGACAGGGATCTCTTGGAAAGAGTCCAGCGGAGGGCCACAAAAATGGTGAAGGGCCTGGAGCATCTCCCCTATGAGGAATGACTAAGTGAACTGGGTCTGTTTAGCCTTGAGAAAAGAAGACTGAGACGGGACCTGATCCAGGTCTATAAATATCTAAGGTGTGGGGGGCAAAGTGGTGAGGCCAGACTCTTTTCAGCAGTGTGTGGAGACAGGACAAGGGGAAACGGCCAGAAACTGGAGCACAGGAAGTTCCGCACAAATGTGCGCAAGAACTTCTTTACAGTGAGGGTGACGGAGCACTGGGACAGGCTGCCCAGGGGGGTTGTGGAGTCTCCTTCTCTGGAGATATTCAAGACGCGCCTGGATGCCTACCTGTGCGACCTGGTGTAGGGAACCTGCTTTGGCAGGGGGGTTGGACTCGATGATCTCTGGAGGTCCCTTCCAACCCCTACAATTCTGTGATTCTGTGATTTGGCTGGGATAAAAAGGCTCTCATCAGCAGGGCAGAGTGTGGGACCATGCCAAAGGCTTCAGAAGCCACAAAAGAGGAATCTGTGCGCTCCTGATCAGTAAAAGATTTTTCTACTGTAGGTGAGCGTCTACATTCAAGAAGTCTGGGAGGGAGCATTGCAGAGGGAAAATTTAGAACTGCAGAATCATAGAGTGGCTTGTGTTGGAAGGGACCTTAAAGATTATCCAGTTCCAACCCCCTGCCTTGATTTCATGAATTAGGGTTGACTTTGTGAATTTTGGGGTCCTGCAGCACACGCTGCTTCAGGCATTCCTGCCTGCTGGCATCTACACTGCACGCATGGTGTTGTTGTCCACATTTGAACCCTGGTAGCTGTCCTTTATTTCTATCATGATAACAACATGAAAAGAGAAGTGTTTAACACAGGAATTTCTCTTGTTTTGCACACTATATAGTGGATGTACTTTCTACCCACGGGTATTTAGCATTTGGTACCTTTGCAAAGTCTGAGGCTGCGCACAATCACGGTTAGGCTTTGTGAAATATCCACATGTTTCAAAGAAGTACGAAGTAAGATGTTCTTACATTATCTCGTCTATTTGGCAGTTGGAAGTAGGGTTTTCATGTCAGCGCTGTGTCGTACCAGCACAGTTTGCCCAGCTCCCCAGCTGATACACCCTATGTTGGTAGCCAAACACAATCATGTAGAGATACTGTGAGCCTCTGGCTGTGCTACTGGGGCATTCTCTGCATGCTGAAGATAGAAAATTACATCTTTAGAAATTCAGACACCGTAAAGGCAGTGAAAAGATGGATTGCCAGGCTGTTATGCTTAAGATCAGGAGACACCGATGTCAGTTTTCTTACTCATTTTTGATGACTTATCATTTCCATCATGGTTTATTTTTTATGGCAAAGCCATGTCTCACATTGTATTTCTGCTGTGGATGGTACTGCAGATTCTGGAGTAGTGCTAACAATTAATAACTAGGTGGAAATTGGATGTTTATACTTTTTAGATTCTCTCTCTAACTTTTTGGGAGTGAGGGGTTATGACTTAAAAATTAAACTAGTTAATACTGTTTTTTTTTTTTTTTTTTTTTTTTGTTAATTCCCAAAAGCATCTGATTTTCATTAAGATCTCATTGACTGATCATGCTAAATGACTGGGTTGATTGGTTCATAAGGCCACACAATGCCTCACCTTCAGTAGCAGTAGTCCAGGACTCTGATGATTCAGAAAGTGGTCTTATGTTGCCCTTATATTAGTTGCTTCCTTTGCTGGAGTCCTTTCTTTTGCAGAATACAGGGTTTGTGTGAGAAGGACATTAGTACTAGTACTATTTTTCACTCTCCTGCCTTCAGAAGGCCAAACTCCAACCTAATGTATGGCAGCATCCTAATGTATGACAACTTTCTGTTGTTTGTGAAGGGCAGATCAGTCCAGATGAGTGCAGAATTAAGTCCAGAGAAATGCTGTGTTGGTATGACATGCAATTGGAAGGGCTGAGAAGGTGCAAATAGCAACTTGGCTGGATTCTGTCCCTAGGAAATCATTTCTCCTTTGCTTGATTCTTCTCCAGCAATAAAAGTAGCTGCAGGCTTGGGATGATGAGAACATGGAAAAGCTGTAAAAGGATTGGGAGTGTCAGGCTGAAACTGCAGTTGCCAGCTGTCCACATGACATCACATTTTGGGTTACTGTTGGTTTGCTTTTTTAAAATGCAGGAACATGGGATATTGCAGAAGTAAAATCATGTCCTGTGACCTCTGGGACATTACCAGAGCTGTCAAAGGAGTTAGGTGTGTGGTCTCTCTTTATACTTTTTAATTGTTTCCTTCTGATTTTTTCTTCTGCTGTCTTAGATGCTTGGTTTAAAGTGCTCATACTGGTCGTATATGGGTCTATTTCCTCGAAGCGAGATTTCATTAGTCACTCTCCTCTTTAAAGCTTGCTCACATCTGCAGTCCAGCACACCAGTGTTTTGGGGAGTGACATTTGAACGTTTCACTGAATGCTTTCCAAACTGCTGCCTCATCTTGGAAGAAATAAAAAAATATTGCCCCCTCTAGCAAATTCCTTCTTGGTTACATTTACTCACAAGGAAGGTTTCCCGTATGTTCTGATGAGCAACAAATGCAGAGAATTTCAAACCCAGGGAAGGAGCAAATGCTGGGGATGAGGGGGCCTTGTTAGAAGTTGCTTAGACAGAATTTTTCTCTCCTGTACAGTCAGATTTTCAGCTTCAGGCTATGCATGGCCTAGAGAAGGAAGTGACCCCTTTGCTATCTGTAAATCTTGGGGCTTGTTTCTGGGTTTCCCTTTGCCTCTCTGCCTTTTGCTGCCCAGCTCTGAGTGCTCCGGTTGTGCTGTGAGACCTCTGCCCAACTGCTGAGTGCCCAGGAGCGGTCTTTTCTGTATACTCTAATGGTTATTTCCAAAAGATTCCTTTGTATGCTCCAAGCCTGTATGAAACTCCAATTCATCTGGAGGTCTGGCTGAGAAGTGAAGAATCAGATCCTAATTGGCTTCGAGATGCTAAGTGCAAGCACAGATACACATAGATGGGCATCCATACACAAAACTTAGTTTGTGTGAAGCAAGCCAGAACAAGGAGATTCAATTTTAAAGCCAAACTTTACAGTCTATATAATACTAATCCTATTTGATCATCTGTTTTCTAACACTGCATCAGCAGAATGAAGCAGTTCCTACCATAACACGTACTCAACAGAGAGAAATATTTATTAACATCTACATTTATGCAGGAAAAAAAAAATAGTTAAGCAAAACTGCATATACAAGGCTGTTCTTTAGGTGAAAACAAAATAGAAATATCTCAGTGGATGAAAAAAATCAATTGTGTATGGAGGAAATGAAGAAAATGCTAGTCTGTTATGTAGCGCTGTTAGAAAGGGGCTAAAGGAGTCATTCAAAGAAGCATGTGAATCCCACCAGTTGCTTCAGTTGCTGAAAATAATTATCCAGAGAACCTTGAACTCCTTTTTTCCTCCACTAGCTCTCTCTCACTGTGCTCTTTCTCTGAGTAGTTCATTTGGCAGTTACGGCTGTAGCTGAATTACTGTCAGAGTGAGCAGAAGCTTTCTCATTGAAGTCAGTGGGAGCTGGAGCTGGCTTCACTTGATGTGGCTGGAACTGTAACTCCCTTCTTACATGCTCGACAGAGATTTGTTGGAGTTTACATCTCTGAGTAGTATTAGTGTGGGCTGTTTTAAATAGCTAATGTGTGTAGTGTCTTCATCCAGCTTTCTTTAATAAATCCACTGTGATAAGCAGCATAGATTAATGTGTGGCTTAAATTACATAACATCTAGGCATCACAACATAACATGCAGATAAAAGCATGATTAGTTGGTTTTAATAATGTGAATGTAGCAGTGTGATTATCTTTTAGTTAAGGGCTTATTGTTGGTGGTGATCTTTTTATTATTATTTTTTAAACATGCTTTTTCTGTATAGAAACATGAAGAGTGCATGGAGAGTAAATCATCCAAGGACAGTCCTTCAAGATGCTGCTGGATTGCCAGCTTGACTTTCTTCCCAGCAGATGACGTATGGCAGGGGCAGGGTAGGTCTGGTTGCTTATTTTCTGTTCGAGAGGGGTGTGCTAATACTGATGCCCTCCTAGGTCTGCTCTGTAAGCCACAAAGGATCAGGATCCTCCTTTCTCAGTGGCTTGTTTGCATGAGACTGGCAGAGGTAAGGGTGAAGCTCGGGTTGAGTCTGGTTTTGGGTGGGTGCCCAGAACTACTGTGAGCTCAGAGCAGCAGGCACCCTGTGTGGCAACCTTGAGAATAGTGCACTTTATTTATGTTTTTACTTAGATGGTGACACAGGAGTGAAGTAGGTACAGTCTTGTTTGGTGTACACATACTGCTGTGCAAAATGTAATTAGAGCTTCTGGGCAGCAAGACCAACTGCAGTGGGGCTGTGTGAGGGCTCCCACAGACTCATGTCCTCTCTCTTACAGTTGCACATAGCAGCTGCTGGCACATAAGCTCAGGAACAGGTCAAGCGTAGAGCAATCACCCCATGTCCTGCTCCACACCCAGCAGAGAGTGGTTTGGGGACATAGTGAGCCAGAGGCAACAATATAAGCCCTGTGTTTCAAACAAAAATCCAAAACACATGTTAGCAATCATCTCAGATTACTAAATTTTCAAAACAAATTCAAAACTAGGTTTGGATCTCATAACCGAAGCGTTATGTCTCTCCTCACTGTATGGTCCCACTGAGAAGGTGGAGCTGAGCAGCCTTCAACCAGGCAGCTCCCAGCCCAGTGGGGTAGCTGCGTTGTGCTCCTACCTGGAGCCCAAATGGGGCATCTGGAAGGACAGGACAAAGCACCAATGGATAGTGGCAGTCAGGATTTCAGTCCTTTTATGATGAGCAACCTTTTTCTTAACTTCTAAAATCTGTTGGAGAGGCTAGAGTAGTTCCTGAGTGCTGGAATGGTTTGGCGTGAGCAGTATGTGTATTAGGTGGCCTTTTCTCTTGACCTTTTGATCAGGGTTAAGTGCAATATCTATTTATACCCTTGCTGTTGGGGCACCTTACTCTGCTCTTGCAGGAATGGTGGCTGCCAAGCTGAGTAGACCCAGAATGGCTGAATGCAGGAAATAAACAAAACTGCAGTCTTCTTGTTTCTCTGCCCAGCAGTAACTGAGGTTCTGCAGCAGATGCATCAGTTTGGCCATCAAAAAGTTTTATAAATAACACTGATTGCTTTAAAATAAAAATTAAAAAAACAAAACAAAACAAAACAAAACAGCCAGGCATTCCCTTCCCTGTGTGCAATGTTAAGCCTGTGAAGCTGCTGGGAAGCTCCAGGCCCCATGTAACTCCTGAGCCTGGGCTCAAGGGGGAGGTGACACTGGCAGACCTTTCAGCAGCACGTCTGTGCATGGCGTTTGGCACACATCAGCCTCAGCATGCCCTGGGTTTGGCATGCAGAGCTGAGCTGAGCTTTCTTTTTCAGCACAGCAATGCCACGGTGTCTCTCGGAGAAAAGGACATATAGGAGCACACTCGGCAGCTTGCTCCTACAAATATTTAAGCAGATGCATGTTGATTGAAAGCAGGACTGGAGGGCTTTCTGCCTCCTTTACAGCCTCCTCCTAAGAAGCAGGAGTTTTTTCCCTTTGAATCATCAGCCTTGATACCGATGCAGAGGGGAGTGTCGTGAACGTGTATTCCCTGAATTTAGATGAGGTAATGGTTGGCATCGAGGCCTGCACTGCCAGCAAAATGAGCTCTTTGACAGTCAGACAAGGCCTGTTCGTTCCTGCCAGCCTGTGAACTAAAAAAAATGCCATTCATAACCTGAATATGAGCTGGGGTCATTTTATCAAACCCAGATCAGTACATTTAATGAGACTCTTTGTTCGGTGGCAGGGCCATGCAGGGCTGGGCCTTGTTCAGCTCCCCCTCATGCTGGGAGGTGCTGGTGGGAGCGGAGGCCTCAGTCTCAGGGCTCTCAGGCTTACCCGTGGCTGCAGTTCCAAGCATGTGTGCAGAGAGGGCTGCAATTCAAAGCAGGGAGAGAGGAGAAGAGGGAGGGGTAGGGATAGTTAGCAGGTACACTGTGATGTGGGAGCGTATAAAAGACTGATAAATCAAGCTGGTTTCAAAACAACATGTTACTAGCTTGGTATTCATGCATGAAGCACATTGCCAATGGTTAATTCTTAATCGCTGCCCCATCTAGAGTAATGTGCTCGGCCTGGACTCCCCACTGCCATGCAGGCAAGGACATTTGTGGGTCCAGCAAAGTCCATCAGTGTATATAGACAACTGATGGGGGAGTACAGAAAATAGAGGCAGGCTCTTCTTGTTGGCGCTCAGTGAGATAAGAAGTGGCAGTCACAAAGGGAAGGATGGGAAATTCCATGTAAAAGTAGAAAAAATATTATTTTTATTATGGTGAGAGTGGTCAGGAAGCAGAATGATTGCCCAGAGAGGCTGTGGAGCCTCCATTCTTAGAGGTATTCAAAATCCATCTGGATGTGGCCTCAAGCAACCTGCCTAGCTGACCTGGCTATGAGCAGTAACGTGGGACCAGAGGATCATCACAGGCCCCTTCCATCCTCAGTGGTTCTCTAATTACCATTCTGTAATCAGTCACTGTCTCCACATACTCAAACTATTAGTCCTTACCAATCTTACCTTTAGTTGGCTAGGGCTATTTAGGATATTGGAGCTAAAGCCACCTGGTTAACACTGATGGCAGCAGCCCCTGCTGCCCACAGAGGTCGAGGTGCCCAGACTAATGGGCTCTTCCACGAGGGACCAAGGCCCTGAAATGGCAGCTTATTTCTTCCTCACTGGAGTTTTCCTGTTTTTCATCCCTACATGTGAAGGAGGAAAAGGGGAGTGAATCTCTTGTCGTCCTGGCATAGTTCTCTTTATTTCCAGGTCCAGGAGTTGTTCTGGTTTTGCCAGACATCTTTCCATCTTGCTCTGCAGGGTTGTCCTGATTCCAGCAGACATCCCGCCTGCCTGCCTTGCCTCCTCCACTCATACCTTGCAGGCTTTACTGCTTGCATATATTTCCCAGTACCGCCTTGGTACCACCAGTCTCCCTCTGCCCCTTTGGTGACATACTGCTTATGTATTTGTGCTTAGCTGTCTCTCAAAACACATACACACTATGGCTAGTGATGCTGTTACAAAATGTGTCACTTGCACAGTGCTGCTAGCAGGGCTGTTTTAGCATTCTGCTGTCTGATTCCCAGGCAAGTAAACATTTTACTGTGTGCTTCTGCTACCAAGAGCAGCGGGCTTGTGCTTTGGTGATGGGCTGCACAGCTGCTGGTCTGTCAGGGCAGTTTCTGAGAATCCATATACTGCTTCATAAATTCAGAATGTCCATCTCATTAGCATGGGGGTAAGTCTTTTTACCTATGACTTTGTATTGTCCCACCAAATCCTTCTTCTTTGCTGAAGTATGTTTTCCCTGGGACCTTCAGAAAGATTCTGTCTCGTGACTCCCTTCTTTCCTTCTGTCCTGGGGTTAAACTGAATTTGAATTCCTTGGTTTCATGGGAATGGTTCTTCTTTGGATTAAAAGAAGTCTTCAGTCTGAGATTTACTTTGTACTTTTGAATCTTATGAATTATATCATTGCAAGGTGCTGATGAGGAACTCTACCCCTATCTGTTGGCAGCAGTAATTTCTACTTGTATTATGTAAATAGAAGCTTTCCACTGGAAATTGCCTATCCATTTGCAGTGAAGAGATTCCACATGGTCTACAAGGAAGGGCCCAGCGAGGATTCAAGCTAGGACCATGCTCAGTACACAGCCACCTTCTCTTCGTAAAAGGATTTTCTACCAGCCACAGAAGGACTGAATGCTGTAGAAAATACGCAGTCCACTAAGGATTCTGCTTTGCCATTTTACTTAATTTTACTGAGTTGAGTTTAAACTCTGGTGGGACGATGCTTTGGGAAGAGAAGAGTCACTGCTGCCCAAGCTTTGTGCCCACCCATACAGTGACAGCAAAGCATGAACAAGAAGTGGCAAGAAGTTGGCCATTAAAACTATATTCGTGCTTAAAAATAAGTACCTAAACACACAATTTGAAAGATCAGAACTTATGTAAGTCATTGAAAGTGGCAGTTTTCCACGAGGTGTATTAGTGAAAAGGCAGAGGTGCACAGCACAGGCTGCAGAGGGGATGTCCTCATCCCCCTCCATGCTGGGGCTGGAGATACGGAGTACAGTCTGGTATTGCCTTCAACCACTGCTACTTAGTCCTCCAGAACTTGAGCCCAAAGCTCACGCAACCTGGAGAGAAGGAGCAGAAGCTTTTTGGTGGTGTTATCCCATAGTACAGCTTAGAGAAACTGTTTTTCACACATAAATCTCAGTCACGAATATTGTGTATCCGTCTAATGTGGATGCCTTCATTTGCCTGCAATACCGGGATTTTGTTGGGAAGTAAGTAAGATAAAACTTGTTTCTGTCCCTTTTGAAGGAGGAACGAAGTACTGTCTAAGTATAGGAGATGGATTTTGAACTGAAAAGCTCAAGCAATGTTTATAATCATGTTTATAAATTTGGCAGCAAACTGGACAGAGCAACATTTTGGAAACAGTTGTCTTCTATCACCCCCAGCATGCTTTTGGTTTTGGCTCTGCTTCAACAAGAAGTTTTTCCATCCAGTCTGGGATTTTTTTAATATATATTTGTTTTTATTTTAAGAGACGTGATCAGCTAAGACTAATTATATGTTGCGTTCTCAAAGTCTTTCTCCCTGTGAGGATAAGACTTCAGATTGTTAGACATGACCCATTAGAAAACAATCAAATGGTCCTTTCAGCATCTTATGCTGATTTATCTGCTTTTTTTTGCACCTCATTCAGTACGGGCAATAAATAAATAAATAAATAAATACATAAATACATAAATAAATAGACTGCTCTGTTTTGCTTTCCCGTCTGAGGATCATTTGCCAGTGCTTTGTGGAGAGGCAGCTGAGGGCCTGAGGCCAAATTTGCAAAGCAGCAGATGCCCGCAGATACAGAAACCTAAAAGTTTTTCAAGTTTTCTGCCCAGCCCCCATGAAATAATCAGAATCAAAGCAAGGTAGGTATTATCTATTTAGATAGCTGTGCTCAGAGTTGCATGTTAGAGAGTTTTGGAAGTCTGTGCCATGATGGTGCCTTTCTGGCTGATATCCAAGAAAAAAAATAGAAAAGGAAGCTGAAGTCAAGAATGCACTCGGTACAACTTTTTATAGGAAAGAAAACACCAACAAGAGTATTAACAAGTGCTCAAATATTTCACTGATATTATTCTTCCATATATGCAATTGGCCTGAGGATGGTGCATTGCAATGAGTGGAAGAGCAGGTGGGCTGAGAAGCAGTCCTGCTATTCAAATGTATAACTGAGCCTGCAGTATCTTGCTAGTATTTCTGGATATACCTGAATCCTTCTCCTTGAAACTAAGAGAAAATGTCTGACAAGCCGTGCCACTATCAGTTTGGTAAATCTTGTGCTATTAATGCACAGGCTGAAAGGGTGTCTGTTGCTATGTGTGTTTTTCTGCCCTTCTTTAACTTTATTCCTGTCTTGAAGGGTGCTATCACTTATTGTCAATTAGCAGTTGGTATATTCTTTTTTTAAAATGCATTTTAAATTAATACATATGTGTACACCCAACCATCCCATCAGAAGGCAGGGAAGGTGATACGTTCCTTCCAGTGTTTGTTACTCACGTGAGCCTGGGAAGTAGTATGGATTTTTATGGAAGTCATGCATATGTTTGCCTCAATAGATGATCCTTCAGTGATTGACCTGGACACTGTCAGGAATGATCCAGAAAATAGTGGGGAAACTGGGCAGGAGATGAGCAGCATCAGACATGAGATGAGAAAGAGAAGGTGAGGCAGCAGTGTTGGTGACTGGGAAAGACCTGCTGCCTTCAGGGCCAGCCTCAGCCCGGCTGCGATATCCAGCCCAGCCCCAAAGCAAACTTCCCTAATACCTGCCTTAAGAGGTTTAGAATCCCCACCCAACACAAGCCTTCATGCCACCCCAAGTGGCTTGAACATAGTTATTTAAGTGAGGTGATTCGCTGACAGTCGTAACTTGAGTGGTGAAAGCACCAGGCTTCCTGTTTTACTGCTTGCTAGAAACCCAAGGAGACAGCACACTTTTTGGCTGCAGTGGGGAGAACGTGCAGAGCTCTTTGCAAACAGCCGTCTTAAGCCAAGGTGCATCTCTTACCTAGGGAGGTACTCGGATACTACCAGCACACAGTCCAAAAGGTAATCAGCTTTCCTGAAAAAAAACAACACAACAACCAAACACGTAGCCAGTGAATCAGCTGTCCCAGGCCTCCTCTTAGAAAATCTCTGATGCTTTCAGGATTTGTCAAAGGGGAAAGAAATCATTAATCTCTGTCCATCTGGACTCAAAAGCAAAACGCAGCATAAGAAGAAAATTGGAAGCAAGGGGTGGAGCTGGACTGATGCTTCTGTGTCTTCCGTATTCCCAGAGTAAAGTTTGGTTTTCCAAGAGGGAAACTGAAGGGGAGCGTCTTCTTTATTAGATTGATGTGACCAGGGCAGGTCTGTCTTCTCTCCATTGTCTAGCTTCTCTTTCTCCCTGCTCTGCCATAAAAGAAGGCTGAGCACAGTGACCACTGGGCTTTTACAACATGGTGTTCCCTAACAGCAATTTGATTTTGCATTGCTGACAGGAGCAGATGGCTTTAATCATGGAAGAAAAATGCTTTCTCGGGCAAATGTATTCCAAGTTTACTGTACAACTGGGCTGTGTTTTATCTCTGTTGAAAGGTCACCTAGAGGTATTTTTAACAATCTGCAAAGGTAATTCCCAAAACCCAGTGAAGATAAAATGAGGCCAATTTTATACCAGCATTAAGCTTACTGAGAGAAAAATGGCTCAGAGTGCAACAAAGGAAGGCTGTAGAAAATGTTAGCTCATTTGGGACGGGACGTACAAAAGAACAGAGCGTTAGGTGGATTTTGGACCATTTGGCTGTGATGTCCTTGCTGCTCAATGCAATGAGACGTGGAGGAGACTCCCCAAAGTGTCCTTAATTTTTTTTCATTCATCACTGAATATGTTGCTCTGGACTCTTATGGCTGTGTGGTATCATTTCTCTTCCCTCACACCCATTGTGGTCTCTCCTGATCCTTGAGACAATTTTGCTCCTTGAACTGATGCTCCCATTTTAAGGGAAAAACATTTAGGTAACTCACTGCCCACAGTCCTTCCCATTAGGTCATTAGGACAAGCCAAAGAGTCAACTGAGTGCTGCCAGGTCACTGTCTCTCTTGCACATCCAATTAGTTGCTCTAGCTTCGTATGGACCTTAATGAATAATCTTAGCAGTACTGTTCAGATTCCTTAGGACAGCATTGTTCCTGTTGGCACATTTATGATGAGCCAGAAGGAGTTTGATTTGCATGCATGCAGGTGTCTGCAGCTGTGCAAGCTCATCCTATGGGGATGTACATCAAATAATAAAATGAACGATGACAGATATCAAGTCGCTCACCACTCTTATTCTTAAGTCTCGCTATACAATTCCAGTGCTCTCACCTTGCTATTCTTCTACTCTCTGGGGAAAATTCAGAAAAGATGGAAGTGAAAGGCAGTTTCAACACCGTAATCCTTTCTAAAAAATATACAGGGGTAGACAGATGACATGCCAGAATAATCCAATCATCTCAAACCTAATTTGTTCTGCAGTTTCTTTAAATACCTTAATTCCCTGACATTTTCACTTGTATTTTGTACTTGCATATGCTTTGTTTAACTTACATGCTTGGTGAAGCACATTGTTTCAATTAAGCCTCAGCAAGACTTGGAAACAAAACCAGAAGAAGGCCCAAGGGACTTGATATCTCCAAAGCATGGCAGTGATGCAGTCCGTGCTTCCTTCACAAACTCCTTAGGCATTCCTAATAATTCACCCAAGAACAGTGAGTTATCAGATTTGCACATCTCATGAATTTTGACTTCAGAACAACATGTAACATAAAAAGTGTTCATAAATGCATTTTTGATTGAATATGCTAAGTAAGTGCTCCTCCTTTAGCTGTATGCATTACTTCTTCCAAATGCTCCGTAATACAGCTTTTTCTGTGACAAACACCTTCTCCCACTCCTGTAAGAGTTATTAAGCAAAACTACATTGAATCTAGTGGGAGTGATTTTTGCAAAGCACTCTCAGGTGTGAAACGGAAGAAAATGTGTCAGAGCTCAATGCAGACATTCACAGCTTTTCCAATGGCTTTGGACTATCCTTGTAAGTAGGCGGTCATTGTAGAACACATCTAAGAATCACCAAGTAGCCAGAACGAGAGAGAAAAACTATGAAGAAAGAGACTTGAGGGACCTGTGTAGCTGCTGGAGTGGCAGCCAAATGGGGGCAGGCATGCTGATGAGCTGTAAGAACTCTGCAGTGCCGCTCTGAGCCCAAAGTAACCTACAAGACTTCCTAGTGAGAGGAAGAGGAGAACAGGAAGAGCGAGCAAGAGAGAGTGCGAGTGTGTGAGAGAGAGAAGGAACACACTGCTGTTGAAACAGAATGGGTGTTAATAACAAATTGCTGCCCTTCATTAAAAACTGTTGAATGGGTTTCTACTGGTGGCATTAGGTCCTTTCAGTTTTTCACCGTCACATTGTTTACCAACTCGTAATGTCATGTGCCACTGTAGAAATGGTCGGGTCATAACTGATCATGATTACCACCTCAGTTCCATGGAGGATCCAGCAGCTAGCCTGGTGTCCTCTGGCATTTTTGCAGATGTGCCAGGCTCATTATGTGCAGGAGAAAGCACTGTTCAGAGACAAAGGAGAATACCAAGGAACGTTATCAACCCTTCTCCATTTTATAAATCCTTGTTGGTCTCTACAGTCAGGCTTTTGTCCCTGAGGTATTCCTGCTTTTCACCCCACATCAGGTTCACTTGCTCTGCAAGGCAAAATCTCTCAAGGAGGTTTTGAAGTTATTTGGAAAGACATAATAAACCCTTTCATCTTCCAAGTTTTCATGGTGAGCTAAAGTGTATTGCCTGTATGTCCAAAGCATGCTGCACTTGAACTGACAGTAGACTAAAGTCACTTTCTGAAATCATTTTTATAATTTGATGTTTGGAAGATTTCATCATTTTGTTATTCAAGTATTCCAAGATAAACTTAATTTGTGAATGAAATTTTTTAAAATGTCATTTTAATATTTATTGAAGAGTGTGTACTTATCATTGTCAGAGTGTTTATAGCATGGGTGTCCAACCTTTTGGCTTGCATGGGCAGCATCTACAGCAGTTGCTCCAAAAGTAATGCCACAGGACGGGCTGGGCCGGGCCGCATACAGCATGTGGGCTGCGGGTTGAACATGGCTGGTTTGTAGTATGGAGGAGGGAGCATGCAAGTACAGTGATTTAAATGTCATTGCAAGCTGACACCACTGGAAGCTGAAGCCCTTCATTTCTAGAGGAGCTGCAGCTTTGGCAGTAGCTGCCAGAGTGTCTGGAGACTGGGCCTCAGCATGACCCATCTTAGAAGTGTTGCCTCAAAGGAGAGGTAATGATTGCCAAATCTCCTTCAGCATTATATTCTGCACTTTGGAGATTGTGTGGGAAGGTAACAGATAGTAATGCATGTTAAACTAAGCTTATTCATAGGCACTGGGCTGATGACGCTCATTTCATATGGGACAATTGTGTGATGTTAATGGCTTTAAACAGCTGCAGCCCTCCTGGTTGCCTGCTGAGCCAGAGAGCTCTCTGCTTCTGCCATCTCAGCCATCCTGTCCCCGATGCTGTCTTGTCTGAGCTTTACCCTCAGCTCGGAATTTTTACCCCATAGTCTTTATCTGTTGCTTAGATATCAAAGCAGCTGTTTCCTTCAAGAAGCAATTAATCACAGCAATGTGTTTGTGTTTGGAATTCAGCCAGTACAAGTAAAAGGACAGTTCTCTTCTGCTGTGGCTTTCCGGGGGGCAGCCAGCTGTGCAGCGTGCCCTGAAGTTCTGCAAGATGGGATTGTTTCAGACAGATACGGGATCAATTTAGCTGATGCCACTTAGCAGCTCACTGCCTTAACTCTACCCATCTTGATGTTTGTGTGTTAGTGCAGGGGAAATACAGGCAATTTATGCATGAAGAGGCCAAATGGCTTTCATGTTGAAAGAAAGTGTTTCGGAGCAAGAAAATGCCCGGCCTCACCAGAGGAACAAGAATAGCAAGTTCAAGGACTTAGAAGATGTGTTAATGAGTGTGTAGATAATGAGCAAAGTTCTGACTCTGAAGCCAATGGAAAACATTCATTGACCTAATTGGAGCCAGGATGTTGCCCAAGGTCTTTGTTTAGCACTGAGGATAACTTGTGTCATCAGGAAAAAAAAAACACACAAAAAAGCCAAATGACAGAAACTTACAATATTGGTAGATTCCAGACTTCTTCTGCTTTTTTCTTTTTTCTTTTTTTCCCCCTCTTTCATACCACTATAGCTGTGTTTTCATTTCAACACGCTACAGTATTTCAAGTATTTCTAAGTGGTCGTTGTTTCTATAACAAAAAAAACTCAAAACTTTTGCCCGAAGGCCGGCGCTCATGGGCAATTTTACTTAACTAGTTTGTATGTGTATAAGAACAAGTGCTCTTTTGCTAAAAGAATTTCGTTTTCAAGCTTCTTAGAAGGTACAATAAATGCTTCTTAAAACATACTCTTCATCTTAACCCTGTTAATGCTTAGGAGTATGTCTAACTTTCTTCTCTGGATGGAATGAAAGAACACTCAAGCCCTGTAATGCTGACGAGATGACTGCGATTCTGATGGCAAGAAGCAGCAAATTATATTGCCGTGTTTTTCATTGGTACCGCTCTTACTGACAGCAGAGCTGTTGGCAGAGCTCTATTTTTCTTCTGGCTCTGCTGTTTCACAGATGGGAATCCACTGGTGTAATAAAGAAGGGCTCAGTAGCGTATATCAGAACATTATTTAATACTACATTCTAACTTGGCCAGTGGCACAGCAAAGAAAACACAACTAGCTATCGTTGATCACAAGCTTTCCTAAATACTTGCAAAGCTGTATTCTGGGTAAATTTGGTGGGAACAGACTGCTTTTGCAATCCATCTGCTGTATCAGTACGATTGCTGCAAGTAGTAGGAAGTATTGTATTGGGTTAATGCGGCTGCAGCATTTCTGTGCCGCATCCTCCAGCACTGCTGCTTCAGGGGCTCCCAGGGCTGGCCCAGAGTTTTGAAGAAAGTGTGCCGAGAGTCTGGTTCCTCAGTGAGAGGGCCAAATTTTAAACAAAACAAAGCACAGAGCACTCTCAGCAGCTGCTGCTGACTTCCATTCTTTCACTTCCTCATCCTCAAGGGCTGTGAAACCATCGCTCAGTGTAACAAATGGCCTTTGCAGATGGCCAGCGCCTTTGAAAAGCAGACTTTAAGAGTCCCTTACAAAATTCCCTTTCCTTTCATCACTGTGTGCTCAGGCTACTGCTGGTTTTTATGCTTTTAGACATCTCTTGCCTTCTCTCCTGTGAGCATTGTCATCCTGCTCAAACCATCAGCCTGCTATGCTGCTGATGGTTCTGGCTCTGGGAGTATTAGACAGATGAGGTTGATAACTCTCCTTCTTGTAGGCTCTGTCTGATCTTAAATCCTCAGACAGAAGATTCAGCATCCCTCTAACAAGTTCTAGCATTGGTTGTACTGTAGTTGGATGTTTTTATATCCTCCAGATAACTTCTCTCCTAGAGATGTAAATATAGAGTAGCCTCTTTGGTCCTTCATTAACCAAGTGTAGTCTAATTGCCAGTTGGACTACAATGGTGCCCTGGTTCACTGGCCAGAACCAGCTGGCTCCCTTTGCCTGCTTCCTGAGTGATATATCTGTTGCTTGAGTGACACAAGCTGCACTAACAGCCAGGTGCTCTCCCTGCACCTGCAGGTGGCCCAGCAACCAGCAATCTGGCCTCTGGGGCAGCCGCAGCGTGGGAAGTGGGTGGTGTGCGGCAGGGCGAACATCTACAATCTGGTTAGGAGCATACAATTAACTGTTATGGGAGTAGCTGCAAATGATGAAATATGCTGCTTTAAGTTTCAACTTTCCCTTAAACTCGGTCTGCTCTATTTTTGCAATGATACTCTTTCTTGTGGGAAGCCTTTTGAAGATGGGAGGTTGGCTATATCCCTAATGATGAGGCCATGAGATGGTATCTCAAGCATGAAGCTGTGGTTGATGTGATGAACTTCTGACCTACAAAGCTGTGTTTACTCACAGGCAGGTTGCAGACACAGATTCTAAAGCTTTGCTTCACACTCAAACCGTGGTGTAACACAGGGTTAAGTAGGGCAACCGCTGTGCCATAATGGTCTGTAATTGATAAATGTAGGTATCTATAATTATCGAGGTTCTGCCCACCACCCAATCTGCATATCAGAAGCACAGCTGACACATCTGCATGAGCTGAGTATCAGGTAGATGTGTTAATTCCTTGGCAGAAAATTTGCTATGCTAATAACAAAAGCCTGCTGTGTAATACCAAAATAACTCTTTGTGAGGAGAAAGGGCTTTTTAAGTTACAGTCCACAAAGATCAGATATGGGAAGTCTTGTACTTCTGTGATAGTACTATCTTGGACTCCGGGGTCTTTTCAAGGTAAACAGAACTTTCCAGCATGTGCCACCCCTGACATTCAGCTCTGCAGATGTTCCTATCTGTGACGGAAGCGTCCTCCCCTGCTGAGGGTCTACTTCTGCCTACTTCTGTCACTACTGCCCTTCGGCGGTGGTTCTGAGCAGTGGAAGCCACAGAGACACGAAAGGCTTCATCGGGCACTTCTGAGTGCATCAGCTGCCTGCCCCTCTACTCCTTCTGGAACTCTTTCCAAGTCCCAAACTACAAACCGATTCAGAGAGGCGATGCTAAAAAACCAACAAACCACAAAGTAACGCTTCCTCCTTCTGTGAGCAGACAGCATTCAGATTCCCAGGCACCTCTCCCTCCTTCCAGCACTCAGAGAGAGGCACGTCTGGGCTCAGGGCTGGGAGAAGGGGACTGCCAGTAAGTAAAGGACATGCCCCATTTGCAGAGGGAGCCAGTGCTCATTTCTTGACATGTGAAACCACTGAGATATCTGAACTTGCAAGTACTAGCCTAGATTGAGGAAAATGCTGTAGGTTATTTTCAGTCATTTTTATTTCTCCTCAGCTGTATGATGGCTGATTGAAATGAATGATAACTCTTCTGGGTTAGCAAACTTTGATTCTGCAAATGAATATGGGAACTTTTTTCAGTTATTGATATTAAGAAAGCCTGAGAGTACAAGTAACCCAGAAAGTCTTGTGTTAATAAAAGTTTTACATCATGCTGTCATATTTTAGCTGCTTTTCTAGCCCTGACTTTCTGAACCATCTGTTACAAGTTAAAAGGTTTGGAATGCATCTGTAGTAACAGATAATTCATATTGTTAACAGCAATCAACTAAAACCAAAAGTAGAGATGATTGGAACATTACTTTAGAGATCCAAAAGTGACGTTGTTTAATTCAATAAAGTAAAATCCAGTAACCACAAAACTCATTGCGATACATTCTTCTCTTTTTTTCCGAGAAATCACTGAATGTTTGGATTTGCCTGTTTTCTTCTAGCAGAATCCATCTTGGAGAAGAAGGGAGGTAACATTTGGTAGTACTGATTTCAGGATATCCAGGATTTCACTGTGCGAAATGAACAGGAAAGTTTTTCTCCCACCTAATATATTTTAGGTGTTTTTTTTTTTTTTCCCCTCATGTTAACGCTTTGCTTTTACTCCGATACCCTCTTATCATCTTTAAGGAAGCAAAAAGCCAATCCATGCTCTCAGCCCAGGTATTTTCACATCCACAGGACAGGAGACTTGCTTGTTGCTCCTATCACTTTCACCAGCCTTTGTGGTATTGGTGACATCGCTTCATCTCGCTGTTCCTCAATTTCCCCAGCCCCAAACAGCACAGTGTTTTCATTACAAAGCGGTATGAACCGTGCCCATGGAGGCCACATAAGATTATCAGACCATGGTGTGCCGGTTTTCCCTTATTTAAACACGCACAGAAAACGCCGGAGAACAGCACCTCATTTTTCATATGCAACCTAACAATAACACAGTGCACGCAGTCAGGAAATAATGGCTACAGCATAACTCTACGTATCTTTTAGCCATGGGTAGATCAAGAATGGAACACAAGATGGAACAAAATGGGATATCACAAATCTGCATAGAACAGTCTTTGTGCTGTGCTGTTTTGGCACCTTACAGGCACTGGACTCTTTTTTTTTTTTTTGAAGAAAACGAATCACGGAGGAGCAGGAAGGAGAATGCAGCCTGGTGTCTAATTTACATGATCCTAGCTATCCTGCTGGCTGTTGTATTATTTTTGAGTATGATTATATTCAAACAGAACGATATGAATATGATTATTCAAAAATAATACTTTATGTTTGGTAAAACACTGACATGCACTCTCAAGAGAGAATTAAAATTTTCTGTCTAGATGTGGGTTTTGAACACTTAACCAGCCTGGGTAATGAGGAACACTGTGATCTCAACACTCCTTCCCTCTCAGCATGTATGGAGGGAAAGAGTTAAGTGCTGCGCTTGTAAAGGAACTGGAATCCTTTTGCAGCTGCTTATCACTAGCTGGTATGTCTAGAGCTTTCTACTCTTAGTGTTGTAAGAAGTGGATGATTTGCTCCCACAGTGCCAAGGTCTTTTTGCTTTTTGGGAAGAAAAGTTCCTTCTGTCTCTCTTGATATTTTGCTCCGGCTGTCATGACTGCAAGCTGAGCTGAGCCCTTCAGAATTATTACTCCATTTAGCCTCACAAATTTTCTCTGAACTAGCAAAAGAAGAGAATTAAGGCTCAAAGAGAACTAAGTATCTTCCCTGAGGTCATCTGGGCTGCCTGTGGCATGGAGGAACTGGTATCTTCTGCAGGGAGTAGGAATGAAGTTATTAACCTATCCTCTCTTCTCCATTTCACAGGAAACAATGCAGTCATTCTCCAAATGCTCTTTTATTTATTATTTATCTATTTATTTATTTGTGAGGGGAGGAGATAGTACAGAGATTTTTTTTTTCCCCACTCAGTAGTTCCACATCAACCTATCCAGCTGTGGAAAGCTGCTTTGTGATGTTAAATGACATCCACATTATTCTTCTCAGTATCTTTGTTGTCTGCAGAGTATAACAAGCTGTGAAGCTCATGGGAAATGCATCAGTTTTCATTCCGAGTCTGGCTGACAAAGATATGAACACTTCATTAAGATTTCTTTCATCTCATGAAAATAGCCCTGTAGATCTGAGCCTGACAGGAGATCTGCCAGCAAGACTAGCAAAAGCAAAGTTTCCAGCTGTGGAAGATCTTCATTCAAGAACTTGCCCTCACAAACCACAACACTTTAATTTGAGAGTGGGATCTAGGTGCTTCCAAGTGGATGACCTAACTCAAGAAAGAAACTCTTCTGACCCACTCTAGTCCTTTGAATTCCTCCCTCACACATGGAGAGACCTACAGTTCCTCTGCTCTGCAGGAACGATGGAATCACTTCAGTTGTGAATGCTGCAGAAACAGTTGGCTTAGGCTTCACAACATGCCATCTGTGAGAAAACAGATTTTTTAGATGACTGATTCCAACAAAATGCACAGTCTTTTGATATTTATTTACATACTTGCATGTATATTGATTAAATTCAGTCCGGTTTTGTTACATTAAATCAGTCTGTTGATAATTAAGCATCTGTGCACAGGGAACATTAGGAGCACTGAAGAAACAAACAATAGTTTATAACAGGATCATTAGAGCAGTCTTAGCAGCACTTACAACATGTTTATTCAAAAATGAAATATGCCCTAAGGAAGAAAAACACCAATTATGGAACATGGGGGATTTAAAATAAAAAAGGTCAGTTTTAAAGCCTTTAAGTAAATCATTTCAAACAACTCAGCAACAGTTCATGTTTAAAAATAGACTAAGTAGCTCAAACAATAAAATGTGCTAATTGTAGGATCTGGAATGTATCAACGGGAGAACTAGTCACCCTTGTTACCTTCTCATTGTTCAGAGCGAACAACCAGTATTAATACTGACAGATAACATACATCTTGGTGTATATACACACAGCAAATATTTATGTTCTATGAGTGTCTCCAAACAGTTGTATACAGCCAAGAAGGAAATACTTGCAGCTGCAGCAAGGTTAAAATAAACGGTGCACGTATGTGTTATCAACAGAGCAGGTCTGCAAACCCACGGCTGTGCTCAGGTCGGGGGAAGGTTACGAGAACCCCTCTGTATGGGAACAGGAGCACTCCTTATCACACATACAAAGGCAGCGCTCAGGGTTTATATACATTACTTCTAATTAGCACATGCATTTGGTAGCACCTGCAGCTTTCAGTGGGACTAGCAGTATTGTCACCACTCAGGAACAGAGACGTGGGACTCATAAAAAATAAAAGCATGCGTGAACTCAGGCTCACCTCTTCTGTTCACACCATGCTCATGCATCCTCTCACCGTGTAATGCACGATATTAATAACAAGGATTTTCTCTAAAAGAATAACCAGAGGGCTTAAGCAAATTAGACTTGCAACAATACTAGCTGAATTTCAGTGGAATCTGAGGGATTTGGGTGCTCTGAGGTTCACTGAAGTGAGTTCACCTTCCCTTATGACAAAAGGCTGCACGTAAATTTTTCTTCCTAATGTTTTATGGCTGCCCCCACTGGACCCCAGGAGAAAGCACCCCGAGCACCAGCCCCACACAACACCGCATCCACCGCCATGCCAGGCTGCCTTGGCACTGAGGTGAGGGCGGGCTGCTCCTCCCCAAAATGGCGGACACCGGACAGCCCCTACCGCGCCTCGCCTCAGGTGAGCCCCACCCCGCCGCCGCGCAGGTGAACGGCAGGGCGTTGCATTCGGGGCGCTGCGATTGGCCCGCGGCGCTGCCAATCCGCTGTTGCCGCGGCGACGCATAGGCCCTCCCGCGGGCACACCCCTCCGCCCCCCCGCTGCCGACAACCCATTGGCTGGAGCGGCGGTGACGCGAGAGCGGGGGTTTTACGGCTCTCAGCCGAGGGGAAGTGCTGGGAGAGAGCGAGTGGCGAGTCCGGAGGAGGGCGGCCGACGGAGCGAGCGTGGTGGAGCTGTTGCCAGTATGACGTTCAAGCGGAGCCGCGACCGTTTTTACAGTACTCGCTGCTGTGGTTGCTGCCATGTGCGGACCGGTACCATAATTTTAGGGACCTGGTACATGGTGAGTAGCTGGCGCGGGGGGCGGCCGAGGGGGCGGTGGCGGCGGCGGTTCCGGTTGCGCGCAGCGCGCATGCGTGGGGCTCCGGCCGTTGCCCGGCGGTGGGCGAACGGTGGGCAGTGCGCATGTGCTCTGCGCGGGGGGGCTCCGCGTGGGGTTGGTGCGAGAGGAGGGGGCGGGCGGTGCCGCGACGCGGTGTGGTCGTCTCTTGTCCGCGTCTCGTGTGGGAGAAGCAGCGTGGGCTTCCCGAGCTGATTCAGACCTCGGTGTTGCCTAGCATTCGACGTCCCTCACTGTGGTGAGGAAAACAAAGTGCAGTGAGAGCTGAAAGCTGTGGCAGCTGAGGGGGGCTGTTACCATTCCTTTTCCCTTCCTTAGTTTGGGGACTTAGAAGCACCTTCTGTGCGTTTCAGTCAGTGCTGAGCGTGTCCTTGGCAGGGGAAGAGTTGGGGGAAGGTGAAATTCAGGGTATGTGGGGAATAAAGCGATAAGAGATGTGCCTTCAAGTGGCGTGTGGCCTTTGAGAGGAAGGTGAGGGTCTGCAACAGGCAGGTGCTGTGTGAATGCTGTGTGAATGCTGTGCAGCTTCGTGCAAAGGGAAGTTGTCTGTCCTTTGCCCTCGGCACAGCTGTTGAGGATCTATAGAAACAGGGTTATTTTCCCCGGTGTTTCTGTTTTCTGGCTGGTGAGTGCTTCTTCACTGAGAGAGCTGCAGTGGTTAGGCTGAGGTATTAAAGGCTGTTTTGAACTAAAGTGGGGAAGAAAAAAAAATACGTGAGAACAGTCAGTATCCGTGAGTTAAAGCATGGAGCAAACGAGTTCCTTTTAATTCAGTTTCTTTCTTCATCTTTCCTTCCTCTTACCCCCGTGGGCAGTAGAAATGTGAGGATGATGTAAACAGGTTGCATCACTGCTTTTCTATTCTTCCGGAGCTGTAACCAAACAACATCTCCTTTACCTTTCTCCTCATGGTAAAAATGGTAAACAGTGAGTTCTTATGCTGTGGCATGCACAGAAACTGATTGTACAGAAGCAGAAATAGGTGGGGATTGAAGTTCAGCGAGTTCATGGTGTCTCTTGTGAGTACTGAGAGATGCCTACTCCTGTTCTTTTTCCCCTTTCAGCAGTAGTGTTCTGGTAGATGATAGAATAATCAGAGAAAGTGGAGCAGGATGTGAGAAATCAGAGAAAGGGTTATTTTATTATTTTCCAAAAGACAGAAGGGAAGATGATCTGGCACTGATTTTGCTGTAGTAGTAGTTCATATAAAATAGAAAGCTAAGTCCCTTGCAGTATTGAATGTGTAACTTGTTGTGAAACATTGCAAAACTTCTGGAAGTTGATCATTGTACTGTGTAAAGTAGAAGTGTCAACCTTCAACAGTAAGGAGTTGCTCATCTTCTTATGAATCAAATGCACCTGACTGCATTCCACGCTTTTGCTTCCTGGTAGCAGGAGTATGGAGAAACCCTGGAGCTCAGAGGGATGTGGTTCTGCTTTCTGTTTCGCCAGACCTGGTAGCACTCAGTTTTTTCCTGTGTTTCTGAGCTGTTGTTTCTTCTTGGCTCATGGATGCAAGGCCTCTTCCTCCTCTCTATAGATATACCGTAGTGCTTATAGACTTGGGAAAGCCTGTGGCATGGTGACAGGCAAAGTGTCCTGTGGTCCTGTGTGACTGCAGTGGTTTCGGTGGCTGCAGGCTATTAGACAAAAAAGCAGAGTTGAATTCTGGATAGCTGGGTGCCACGGAGGGGCTTGATTGCTGTGTTTTGTTATAAACCCACCGAATCCTTTGAAAATGTTTCTTTTGGTCTCCTCTGAGATGCCAGCTGAGAAAAGGTGGTAAGTCTATCTGCCACCTGTTAGCTGTCTGAGCTGAAATAGGGTCTTAATGTGAGTTCTTAGGTGGTTCTCCTTGCCTGATGCTTTGAATCAAAATACAAGTATTATTTAGCCCTGTTGACATCCAACTACCATTCAGACAGTGAAAATAAAACTAATCTTTCTGTTGATAAACTTTTCCTTAACAACCTTAACCCACATATATATATTTTAAGGTTGTTCAGACATTTCAATTAGTAAGCCATTTATTTATAGTAATCAATTTCAGTCTTTCAGATGCTGGCTTGTGATAAAGGTTTCTAAATCAGTGTAACGATTTGTTTGTAAGTTACGGTGGGACAGGTAGGAGTAACTTAATGTTCTGTTTCTTGGGGGGCAGGTAGCACTCTGGGGGGGTAGCATACATAGCCCAACCATAGGTTGGTGTTGCTGAGGCCTTGACTAGCCTGTATTTACTGGATACGCCGCTCTCGTGCTGTGCGCTCCTGGAGGAATTTGATACCAACCATAAAATGGAGTCCTGTAGCAAGCTCTTCCAGATGTTTTAGTAAGATAAGGGTTTTGGCCTTTTAATACATATGCATTGTTCTTATGTAACACTTCAGGCGTTTTTTTTTTTTTTTTCCTGTCTTTTGCTTATATGACTACTTGAAAATCTCGCATGAAATGAACTCGCCTCCTCATTTAAACAGTTATGTTTTACTGTCCTTAAGGTGTGCTTCTGTCAGTCTGTGGAGAGCAGCGGCGTTATCTTCTGGCATGTGTGCTCTTGGTGCCATGTCACACACCCGCCTGCCCTAAGCACGCTGCAGTCTGCTTGCTGCTGCTGCTTCTGACAAACAGATGAGCCGCTCTTGTGAAAAACTGAGTTCAGACCATTTCTAGAGGACCATGCTTAATTTTCAGGGCTAGTTTAGCTTGATTTATTCTGTAGTGCTCGCTGCTGTCCTGCGTAGGAAGGAAAGAAAACCCCCTATTCCCAGCTTCGTAATTGCAAACATGTGGCTTTGAAGTTTTTTTTTTCTTCCTGTAAACTTTCTTATTAGGCACAGTGCTTTCCAGAGACCGGAAACATGAACACTGCATTGGCAAAGTTGGATCAGAGTTCAATAAACAGCCTGAAAGTAATAGCATTGTTTGGGAGGGAGCGGCTGTTTCATTCTGGCAGGAAACTTCAGCAATGGAATCAAAATGATGTGAGTGCTACTGGTTAACAGGAGCGTCAGGAGCATCTCTGGAGATGGTTCTTCACCGAGCACAACTTCCAAAAGCAAACGACTATAGTAGTGCCGGAAGCTCTGGAATACCCTGTTCAAAATATGCTTTTCTCAGTAATGCTTTTCTTCTTTTTCTTCAGCAGATCAGGGAAAAAAGAAAAAACATGACTGAAACACACACAAAAACCCCACAGACACACAGAAAAGCACTGCCAAGAAACTACCTCATTTTGTTTCTTCAGGGATGTGTCAAAGTACTGGGAAAGTAAGAGAAAGCTGGGGAAGTGTAGTTGTGCAAGGCAGCTTCCCTTTATTCCCCTGCTCATGTAAGCGGATTCCAAGTAGGAATTGTTTCTAAGTCTTCTAAGGCTCAGAGTGCTTGAGGAAACCTACATTTCATGTATGGGCCTCCAGAGATGCAAAGCAGCACATCATTAGCCGTTAAATATATGCATTGGAGATAAGAGCTCAGTAATTAAAAAGCTAATGCTCGTTACAGTTCAGTCTCTTGAGTTCTGATGTTTCTGTGCTGATGTTTCTGTGTGTGGAATCACAGAATGGTTGAGGTTGGAAGGAGATCTTTGTGCAACCCCTGTTACCTGGTTGAAGTAGGAAATCGTTTGTTACAATGCCAGTTACTGGATTTTTGTAAATTTTTATATGAATGGTGCCAAACTTCTGTTAAGCTTAGTTATCCCAGTTTTAAGAGCAACCAATATGCTTCTCTTAGTGCCCAGTATAATACTCTACAAACCTAAGTTTGTATTTTTGTTTTTAATCTTAATGGAACCTTCTTTTGACTAAGAATTGGAACAGCTTTGACTTCCTACATAAAAAGCCTGGGATGGGATGGCTGGGATCATAGAATCATAGAATGCTTTGGGTTGGAAGGGATCTTTAAGATCATGTGATTCCAACCCCCTGCTATAGGCAGGGACACCTCCCTCTAGACCAGGTTGCTCACAGCCCCATCCAGCCTGGCCTTGAGTGCTTCCAGGGAGGAGGCATCCCCAATCTCACTGGGCAACCTGTTCCAGTGTCACACCGCCCTCACAGCAACGAATTTCTTCCTGATAACCTATTCTGAATCTGCCCTCTTCCAATTTAAAGCCATTTCCTTTCGTCCTGTCGCTACCTGCCCTGAGGGCATGGGATCTGAGGGATACATCATCCACTGTCAGCTGGCTTGTCAGGGTTGCTGGGTCATTCCTTTAAATCTTAAGGTTACATGCAAGTGTATGCGTTTTCTGACTCCTCCATGCAGTATGTCTGTGAAAGTACATTTTATTTGTGGTGAGTAGGTTCTGTTACGACTTGGAAGATGCCTTGCAATCCAGGCTGCGCTCTTGTTGTTGTTTTGCGTTGACTGTGGAGCTGAAACGAGCCTTGTGGTTTTGCTGTTATCAGGCTTGTGTGGAAGAGGAATGGCTGCAGCTTAAATACAGGCGCTGGCTTGAAAGGATACCTAATTTGGAGTTGTTTGTAACTTAATATAAATCCATATGTTGTACATGACAGATTGCTCGGTGCTGTGATACGATTCACACAGAGCAGCAGTGGATCTGTGGAAGACCCTGCCTTATTAATTGGCAGAAGTGTTTGGTTTTTACTCTGATCCAGGCTGGAGGGGGAGGAGGATCAAACCAACGCTATTCACATAGCAAATCAGGGGCATTCAAAGGCCAACCCATTTTCCTTGCACGCCGTTTCTGGCTGAGCTTTGATACTCTGAACCGTGTTTCTTAACTGGTGATGTCACTGAGGATTATTTATGCTGAATTAAGACCGTGGGTAGAAAGAAAACCGAAACAGTGGCAGTTGTAGTACTGCATGAATGCAATAGAAAAGTATTAAAGCTTACAATTTCAAAGATGGAACTGGCAGCTAAAATTGCTTCTGTACTTCTGTGTTAATGCGAGTGCTGCTTGGCCCTTATCTGCACACAGATAGCCTATCGCAGCAGTTAAACTCAGCAATGAAGTAATACTGTCTTTTAGTCTGAACTTAATCACTATTGAGTTAAAATGGTGACGGTGTATAAACAGTCAGTGAACGGGGCTATGATTGAGCAAGTCTCGTTGTGTTTTACGAAGTAGAAAATAATGTTTCGGCAACCAGATATGCAGACTTGACATGAGCTTATAAGGATAAGTACAGCCAAAGAAGTTGTTTTCCAAAACATAGGTTGGTATCTCTGATTCATTCACAGAGAGGAAGGAAATAAAAAGCTTGAAAATGCATTGAGAGCAAAAAGCCAGAATAGAGGTGGAGGAAATAGTGGTGAGGAAAGATCATGTTTTGTACCTTCAGATGATGGTGGAACAAAATAAAAGCATTTAACCAAGTGGCAGATGAGTAGGTCTCCCACAGGGCAAACTCTTGCGAGGGGAAACATCAGTGTGTTTTCAGACTGAAGAGACTGGTGAGCAAACTCAGTGCCAGTTACTGCTAGCTGCTATTTCTAAGGCATAAAACCAAGGATACGAGTAGCTGGAATTCCTAAGAAGCTCGTCTAATACACGATGCCATGTTAGTACTTTACAGAACTGTCACCTTTCACTGAAAGGTTCTTTTCGTGTAAGTGATCATCTCTAAACCTTAAAAGCTAAAACTCCTTTTAAATGTTGACAAACTATTTTCCTCACTTAATGCTTCTGTATCTGTGCGTGGATTTGCCATTGTTACAGGCTCTTGGAACAACGCCGGCAATAGAAGAAATCTCTGGCACAGTCTTAGGAGAAACTGCAAGGCAGCATGTGGAGGTTTTCTTGGCTTTTTTTTTTTCCTTCCTCCTTGCCTCTTTCGGAGGCTGATTGTAAAAGATCCCGCTGCCGGTGGTGATGGTGCTGAATACTGATTGGAAAATAGCTGCGCCTTGGAAATACTACTGTGAAGGTTTCTAGTAGGAAACCTTTTTCTATGGCCTATCTCTTCAGGTAGTAGTAACCAAAACTATGCCCTGTAAATCCTGACTGGCCTATAAATGCTGTGAAGGCAATTTTCCAGAGCTTTAATCTACTTTTGACTCTTTGAGTCTTACTGAAAGCATTTCTGGTATGCACCAAAACAGGGAAGCAGAAGCAGCCTTTCACAGTAAGGAGGAGTACTGGTAAGCATATACCAAATGCTGAATGCCTGTGGATTTTGGAGTTCAGCCTTTATGCAAGATTTCTTCAGCTTTCACTGTTTGTTTGCTTAGCCTGTCTGATAAGACTTGAGGAGGCTTTAATAAATGTTCTAGGTAGGAGAGGGCCAATTCTCCATAGCTTCTATAAATTAGTAACGTGGAGGGGCCGGGAGGGCAGGAAACAAGCTGCAGCTGAGGATGTGAGCTGTAGCATTAATGTTCCCCTTTGCATATCCATTTGTACTGCCTGTACCGTAGCACCATTTGGAAGAGTAGCATGCAGTACCTTATTTGTGTATTAAATTACCTCTGCCTTTCGAGTTGTTGTAGGAAGCAAAATCTCTTCCAAATGTGCCTCATTGTGTTCCTCATTGTACGTACCCTTCCTGCCTCTTTTAACTATTTCCAGTTCACAAATCTGCATTGATCATCTGGTATCTGTTTGTGTCATTTGAATGACTACAAGCCCTTCCATCCTCTTCATTTGCAAAGTCACTTAGTTTTGAATTCATTAAAACTGGTAAGCATCCAGTGCATTTTTTTTTGGGGGGGGGTAGGCCTTTAATTAAATTAGCATGTAGTTTGATCATAAGTTGTTCTGTTGTCCCCCTCCTGCCCCTTTACAATAGGCAAAGCAAAGAGCTTGCTTCTAACTGAAGCGGAAAACTTACTGGTCCTGTTAAAATGATCAGAGCTGTTACAGTGTAAGTAACTTCCAGGTAACTGTGATCTTTTTCAGGTGGTGAACTTGCTGATGGGCATCTTGTTGACTGTAGAAGTGACTCATCCAAACGTAGTGCCAACTGTTAATATCCAGTATGAAGTCATTGGTAATTACTATGCTTCTGAGAGAATGGCTGGTAGGTGCATAGCTCTTCCACGCAGAAAAAATGCAGTGTCATGGTGTGTTTGCCTTACAATGCTGTATCACGTGGGCATGCAGCTTTTAAATATGATTTCCTTGGGTTTTTATTAAAAGTGTCTTTTGAATTACTAATAACTTAAATCCACTATCAACATAAAAAGTTTAATGGAATATTACTTCATATTACTCCTCTGCATGATGAACAGTGGGATTTCTAAGGGTTTCTTGGCCTTCTTCAACACTTGGTACATATAGAATGTCAGTACTTTGCTTTCTTGATGAACATTTGTTGTCCTTGTTGGGTCAGTAAAACAGAAATAGAGCTTATTTTTAGGAAGCTCTTGGAATTTGTGTTGGTCCTCCTGAATGTAAGGAAAGAACTCTGCTGCCTACAGGCTTGTAAGGCTACTGAGAGAAAAGCGCAGTACATTTCTAAGTGGGGAAAATCAGAATAGAAAGTACTTTAGGGAAATCTTCGGTTACTCTCAACATTTGGTGTGCAGAATAAACAGAACAAAAAGCGTAGTGAGCAAAATTAAACCTATTTTCTGGCCTGTTGTTACAGATAAACTGTATGATGCTTACTAATGGAATTGGTTTCAAACTCTTGTATCCAATGACTGAGTTTCTTAGCTCCAGTGTGACGTGTAATCTTGTGTATACGCTTATTTAAATTCTGTTCTTTGTTTTAAGTGTGCAGAAATACGTTGAGTGGCACTTCTGATGTGTCAGACCTTCTGTTATACTGAAATTTAGCAAGGTCTGGCATGGAGTGAAGATGAACAGTACAGCCAGCGCAAGTCTGCATTTGGAGAGTTCCAGTTTAGTCTTTGTTAATTGTTCATGACCTGACTTCTCACCTGTAGCTGCAACTCGTGTTTGTTAGTAGTTACATGAGAGCAGGAATGAGGACCAAACAAGGTTTTGTGGCTGAAGAGGGGTTTCATCCACTTTCGCAATAAAAATTATATTGTGTGGATTCTATTCTATGGATTTGCCACCATCTGTATAACACTTGTTTATTAGTCACGATTTCTGATGAAGACAATGCATAACAAACACAGGAGGGCCATCTCGGTGCCATCTGTGTATGTAGCTATTATCTTGTAATAGGTATGCAAATGTGGTGTAATTTTCAGATCAGTTGCGGATTATTTCTTTTCAAGCATGTGAACCACAAGAGTTTGGCTTCAGCTTTGCTAAAAACACGAGCTTACAACATCTATAGGCTTAAGCTGGTTTCTTTTTCTGTGTTTAAAAATACAAACTGTGCTTGCTGTAGGAGAGTGAATATAATCTAACCCATGGAAAGCAGCTGTGCTTCTGTCATCGCTAACCATGTTGCTCAGGAGGAATCTTTATCATTCAGCTTCCATGGGTGTCCTGGATTCTGCTACCATTTGGCTTCCGTTCAACTGCTTTTTCTCCTAAATAATAGGATACCTTCCACACAGCGATTTCCTGTTTTCTTTACTGGTACTTAAGCAGCAGTGCTGTTCCTGCTGCCAGTGACCAAATTATATAACCCAAGTACTTTCAAGTAGAAAGGTCGGCACTGTGCTGACTTCAAGTGAAGTCTTCCCAGTAGTAAAATTAATCACCCACGTACTTTAAGTACTGACGTATTGCAAATAAGCATTGTCATGCTGCATGACAATTATACTATGTCAGGTTTCTAATTGGTATGTCTGAGCTTTATGCAGGCTTTTGATTAAGGCAGAGCCTTTTTTTTCCAGCTGCCAGCTGGTTTTATTGAGCCAGACCTTATCCCTTTAGTAGAGGACTAAGTTACTCAAATCTGCAGCTTCCAGTTTGCGTAGATAAAACAGTTGAGAAAGGAAATCATGGTTACATATAGAGATTGTGGACCAGTCAGTGTGGTAATGTGAGGTAATGATTGACTCTAAATTTTTTCTTGTTTTTTCTTCTAACGCAGAAAATGCCTGTGTTCTATTTGCTATCTCCCTCCTCATGTTCACAATCAGTGCAATGATGGTGTATGGCGCAATTGCTGTAAGTATACTTGCAGTCTACATTTATGAAGTTGCTATTTGAATTTTTAACTGAATATCTTATGGGTGGCTTTTTTCTTTTCTAGCACCGTGTAGGCTGGCTGATCCCGTTTTTCTGTTACCAGCTCTTTGACTTTGTGGTCAGTTGTCTGGTTGCAATCAGTTCTCTAACCTATTTGCCAAGAATCAAGGATTACTTGGATCAGCTGGTAAGTGTTTGTCCAGCTCGCATTAGTATTTTTCATCTGAAGTTGAACTTTGGTTTGATAAGTGCTACAAGCGCTAGAATTCTTTTCCACAGAGAAGGCTCTGGGGAGGACCTGATAGCTACCTTCCCTTATCTAAAGGGGGAGCTATAAGAAAGAAGGGGATAGACTTTTTAGCAGGGTCTGTTGTGGTAGGGTGAAGGGCAGTGATTTCAACCTAAAGGAAGGGAGATTTAGAAGTTGTTTTCAGTCAGGGTAGTGAAGCACTGGCACAGGTTGCCTTGAGATGTAATGGATGCCCCATCCCTGGAGATGCTCAAGTTCAGGCTGGATGGGGCTGCGGGCACCGATGGAGCTGTAGGTGTCCCTGTTCATCGTAGGGCAGTTGGACTAGATGGCCTTAAGAGCTCCCTTCCAGCTCAAATGATTCTGCGATCTTGTAGCTGCTTGAGTAACTTAGACTGCAGCAGTCATAGAGGATGACAGGGTGGTTGTGAGCATGAGGTCTTACCAGAAGTGGAAGGACTAAGGGTGTAATTGCTCCCTAAATGGAATGCTAGGGGAGGGAGAGAAGTATCTGTGGAGACGTTGGTTTAAGCTGTTTGTGCTTAATTCCTTCTGGACACAAAGATTTTGCGAGCTGAATAATGTGGTTCTGTGGTAGATTTGCTACTGCCGAATAAAAGTGTCAGCCCTTATTTGGTTGGGGTGAGAAGGAAGGGTAAGAGTTGATATAGGGCAAGACTGATGGACGTAGAGTTTATGACATCATAGGATGAAACCTGAGGTTCTGAGGGTTCCTTTCTTACATCCTGTTGTTCTCATTTTGCAACAAGACTTTGAGGAAACAGCAGCAGAATGTTCATTAATGCTGCCTATGCTTCACTGTGAGAAGATGCAGTGGGTAGGATATACCAGCCATTGACTTGGATCACAGGCTATTTTTGGCTGGTGTTTAGATCTGTGCAAGCAGATGTTTAAAAAGTCTTCTCAAAACAAAAATGAGCATTAGAGAGAAGCCTTGTTAGTGTGGTCAGGGGAGAAGAGTCTGAAATTTGCAGGAGGTCCTTGGTGTGTTTTGGCTCCTCTTCTGAAGTTTGGGGTCAACTCTTCCTGCTTTCTGCTTTGCACATATAACATAACTGGTTGGACTGATGAGACGTTATTAGTACTAAGTCAATAAGGGCCTCTCAAGTAAAGGACCTGTACGAATGCTGTGCTACAGTTGCTCAAAAGGAAATTTCATGGACATCTGTACTAGTACAAGATAGAGGAAATGACTTATAGAAAGCACACTGCTTCCTTGCAGGTAGCTCTCTTCTGCACTGACCTATTCTTGCAGGGCAGGAGCGGGACAAAAGCTCTGCTCTGTGGGAGGATAAAGAAGGAGCAAAGGGGAGAGTAAATTTCTGATTGCTTGTGAGAGGGTGGTTTAGGCAAGACTTTGATGAACTTGGTGTGAAGTGTGGGTGTCTGATACTTGTAACGTGCTCTGTTTGTGCTCATCTCCTCCATTTCTCTCTACCCCCCCCCTTTTTTTTTTTTTAACTAGCCGGATTTCCCTTACAAAGACGATCTTCTTTCACTGGATTCCAGCTGTCTTCTGTTTATTGTTCTGGTGTTCTTTGCTTTATTTATCATTTTGAAGGTAAGTTACGATTCTAAGCTTGTGACTATTTCATGAGCTGCTCTGTTCACGTGCTATCAATATATACGGATATATTGAATTGACATTGAGTTTAACTGCTGACCTGTTAGGATGTTCAGTTCCAACACAACTTCCATCATACATGTGGTGTGCTGTTATCTCCCATTAATTTGTGTGCTGCATGCAGTGGGGCATGTTTGCATCTTACTGGGTAGGGAGCAGGAATGCACAAAGACTCCAGATAACTTTTTTTTTTTGCATATGTGGAAATAATATTTCTAGATATGCTTATGAAATAATATTGAATTATTGTATACAAGTTATTTAGGTAAAACTTAAGAAAATCATAATAAACCAGGATGCAAGGAGTATAAAGGTTAATAACAAGAGTGAAGTACAATCATCAGAGCATGATGGTATGTCTTTCTGCAGCAGCTGATGTTAGCTTAACGTCAGGCTGCTCTGCTGTGCTGTCCTTTCCTTGGTGCCTCAGGCTGTGTGTTCATGCCCTCTTGTGCACGTAGTTAGACAAATAACAACATGGATTTGGGCAAGTGGGATTGTGCTGTTGGCCTGTCCTCCTCCTGCAAGCAAGTTTGGACTGAGATCCACAGAAGCATAAGCCAGTTAGGGACCAATTTGAATAGCAGTCCTGCAGCACACAGATGAATCGGTTAGATTGTGAATTCCTTTGCTAAGATCTGTGGGGTTCATCCTGTCCTGACTCATTGTGACAGCAGGGCTAAACAGGACTAAACCTGTTAATAAGCAGCATCCCTCATATGTGTATCTGTATGTTGATTGACATTGAGATAGATACGCTCCTTTTTGTCATACGAAAGTCATCTAGCATCTAGTTTTTGAATCAGCAATATACATGAGGTCTTTAAAAAGAGAAATCTCTCCCCTTTCAGGCGTATCTAATCAACTGTGTATGGAACTGCTATAAATACATCAGCAACAGAAACTTGCCAGAGATAGCAGTGTACCCTGCTTTTGAAGCACCTCCACAGGTAAAGCCTCTTTTCTGCGTGAATTGAATCAGATGTTAACTTTGGAGTAGGAAAGCACTACATCCATGTTTACATGTCTTGTCCGGATTTCTGAACAAGGACTGGGAGGGTTAACATCAGCTGCTTTAACTTGTTTAAGGTAGATAGGCATTGCATTCTCACAGCGCATAAACAGGAGGGTTTTACAGGGAGAAATCTGATGGGTTTTCTTGTAATTGAGGGGAACTTTCTGACTGCACCTATCAAAGCCTTCCCTGCTACTTGCAAAACCAAGAGGCAGTGGGCTGGCACTAGTGGCCTACCGTCGGGTTCAGTGCAGCAGTAAACTGCTTGTGCACCATCTTTTGTTTTGTCACTAGCTCATTGGAAGCATCGCTGGGTTCCTACACTCACCTGCAACAGAGAAATACATTGCAGTGGGGCGTGCGTAGATATTTTCACTCTGTGGGCTTTTTGTTCCCTCAGCCTTCTGCATTAATCTCTTCAAAATGTCTTCTCTTTAGTACGTTCTGCCAACTTATGAAATGGCAGTGAAGATGCCTGAGAAGGAGCCTCCGCCTCCCTACATACCTGCCTGAAGCACCCTGTGTGGTCGTTCACACCTGTACCAGCTCCTTGGGGGTTTTGTCTTTCAATCTTGCAAAACTGCTTAAGTAATAGAAGTATTCAGGACTTTAGGAGCAAACCGTTTTAAAAACGTTTGATAGAAACTTACTAAGCAAAAACTCATCTGGGAGTGATTTTTGTTTGCTTTAATTTTTGTTCTCCTTAATGCTTTTAAACATTTTATTGCCTTAGGGCCTTCTACTGCAGGAACTTCTGCGTGTGACTAACCGGTGGCTTTTCCTAACACCAACTGAGCCCATCTGTGATTCAAGTTAGCTACAAACATAAGCGTCTGCAGGACTGTGCCCTTAATTTATATTAATTTTTTGTAAAGTAGATCATAAAGACAATCTGTGCAGCAGCAAGAAGACAGTTTGCCTTTATTCAGTTTTTGGAGGGGGAGGGGTTTGAATGTGGTATATACATGAATTTATTTTTTGTTTTTTTACTTTGCACTTTTCTCATATGTTACCTTACTGTGGGTTTTTTTGTTTATCCAATGTCCTGAAGCGTAGTATTTTTCAGGAAGAAGTGAGGTTGGCACAGGACTTGTATTACAGTGTGCTGTCAATGCAAGGGAATAAATAGAAACGTAGATGATGGTTGCATGCTCCTAATCTTATACGTATTTTCATCTTTGTGATAAATGATACTTAAATAAATCTTTTATGAAATGTTTACCAGTAGCCTGGATTGGTCTACCTCTTTTTCTTAATTTTGAAGTACTTCAGTGCCCTGCAGGTGGGTTTCGCTGAGCTCTGTCTATATGGGACTGACTTAGAACGGTGCTGTTCAGTGGTCGATCCATGTTCTGCAGTGGAAGTCCTCTTTATAGAAAGCATGGACTCCCTTTGGTATGTAAGCTTGTACTGCAGCCTTGGTTGCAGTTGAACTACTCAGTTGCCTTCTGTTTGTCTGCTTGCTACTTATATAAGCTGAATAAAGGGAATTATACTTGAAGCTTCCAGACCTTTGGGCAAATTTGATGCCTGATAAGGTCAGATGTTAAGAGCAGGACAGACACCCACTGGGACTAGAGCAGTACTTGCACTGGAAAATGTCCAAAGCTGTTGGGTGTATGCCATACATTCAATAATGTTCTCCTTTTAAACAGAAGAAATGGAAGTCTTTCTATTCTTCGTCCTTTGTGATAACAGATAAAATACATTGTTCTGATTTAATACCTCTGAAGAGAAAATGGCTTCCTACCATGGCAGACAAAAGGGATCTGTGATTAAACTAGGGAAAGGGATTCACACTGCTGGGGCATGCAGTTCATTATTCCTGTCAGCTGCAATAAATATCTCCTTCCTGTTGCTTTGCTGTTTGAAAATGCCTTTCGTCATTCCCACATGTCAGCGCTAGGCTGCTTAATTTCTACCTAAAATGCCATCCATGAGAGCACCTTGCACTGTAATAGTGTATAGATGCCCTGTGCTGCTCTTCTGCACCCTGCCTCTCCCATTACCCTGTGCACACTGGTGTTCCAAAAGTGCACTCAGTTTTGAATTCTTGAGAGCTGTGTGGGTTGAACTCCAGAAAGGGGAATTCTTTAAGAGTGGAGACCACTAAAATAAGAGTTTTTGGAGGAGAGCTGAAAGAATTGGTCACCTAAGTTTGGAGAGACCTTCAAGACCATTGAGTCCAACCATCAGCCTGACCTGCAGAGCCCTGCCATGTCCACATCTCTTAAATACCTCCAGGTGTGCAGACTCCATTCAGCAACCTGTTCCAATGTGTAACCACCCCATCCACAGGGAAATTCTTCCTAATATCCAATCTGAACCTCCCATGGTGCTACCTGAGATAGAATCATAGAATTGATCAGGTTGGAAAAGACCTTAAAGATCATCGAGTCCAACCACAACCTAACCATAGTACCCTCACTAACATAGTACCCTCTGCTAAATCATGTCCCTGAGCACCACATCCAAACGGTTTTTAAACAAATCCAGGGATGGTGACTCAACCACCTCCCTGGGGAGCCTATTCCAGTGCTTAACAACCCTTTCTGTAAAGAAGTGCTTCCTGATATCCAACCTAAACTTACCCTGGCGCAACTTGAGGCCATTTCCCCTCATCCTGTCACCAGTGAGAAGAGACCAGCCCCGCTCTTGCTGTAAGCACCTTTCAGATATTAGAAGAGAGCAATAAGGTCTCCCGTCAGCCTCCTTTTCCCCAGACTAAACAGCCCCAGTTCCTTCAGTCTCTCCTTGTAGGGCAGATTCTCCAAGCCCTTCACAAGCCTTGTTGCCCTTTGGACCTGCTCCAGCACCTCCACGTCCTTTCCGTACTGAGGTGCCCAAAACTGAACACAGTACTCAAGGTGAGGCCTCACCAATGCTAAGTACAGGGTCACGATTACTTCCCTAGTCCTGCTCACCACACCATTCCTGATCCAAGCCAGGATGCCATTGGCTTTCTTGGCCACCTGGGCACACTGCTGGCTCATATTCAGCCGACTGTCCATCAGTACACCAAGGTCCCTTTCCATCAGGCAGCTTTCCAGCCACTCCTCCCCAAGCCTGCAGGGTTGCCTGGGGTTGTTGTGACAAAAATGCAGGACCCGACACTTGGCCCTACTGAAACTCACACAGTTTGCCTTGGCCCATCGATCCAGTCTATCCAGGTCCCTCTGCAGTGCCCTCCTCTCTGGCAGATCAACACTCCCTCCCAACTTGGTGTTGTCTGCAAACTTACTCCTCATCGAGATCGTTGTTAAAGATGTTGAATAGAAGCAGCCCCAGTACTGAGCCCTGGGGACACCGCTCATGACCGGCCACCAACTGGATTTAACTCCATTGACTACAACTCTTTGGGCCCTGCCATCCAGGCAGTGCTTCACCCAGCGGAGCTTACGCTCATCCAAACCATGGGCAGCCAGCTTCTCCACGAGAATGTTGTGGGGGACAGTGTCAAAGGCTTTACTGAATCCATGTAGATCACATTGACAGCCTTACCTTCATCCACTAAGTGGGTCACCTTGTCATAGAATGAAATCAGATTTGTCAGACAGGATCTCCCGTTCGTAAGCCCATGCTGACTGGGCCTGATCCCCTGGTTGACCTTTAACTGGTCCACGATGGCTCCTGAGATTATCTGTTCCATAACATTCCCAGGCACCGAGGTGCGACTGATAGGTCTGTGGGCAGCGTCCTGTTGTTGGTAACCAGGCAGAAGAGGCCCATACCCTCCTCACTGCAACCTCCTTTCAGCTAATTGTAAAGAATGTGTGAAATCTGAGTGGTCTTTAAATCGCATGGAATCGTAGGGGTTGGGATTTGCAGCTCTCTCTGAATGGTGGTGACTCCTGTGCTGCTGTCTGTAGGCTTTGCAGATGTCCCGATGGCCTCTTCCAATGTCAAAAAGGTAAGTGGCTGAAGTGACTAATTAACGCCGAAGACTATTGCTGGTGAGGTGGGAGGCTGTGGTGGTTTCTGTTCCCCATCACGGGTAACTGTTCCCCTTTCCAGAAGTCAAGGGAGACGAGCTCTGGCAGCCCAGCACGTGTCCCGTGGCTCCGCACAGCAGTGAGCTGCCCGCTGGCACTGAATGGTGGCAGTCCTGTGCCGTAAGCCGCGTGTTCGGCCAAGGCTTGCGCCGCCTGCCCCGAAATTGGCTACCGGATAGCTCAACCGGGGTTAGAACTGAAAACAACGGCGGGTTTGTGTGCCTCGCAGATCGCCCGTGAGCCTTTCCTCGTATTCTTCGCAAACGCTGCCTTGGAGACGCTCGCTCGAGGCTCAAAGCGCCAAGTCAGCGGAGCCATACAGATCATTTCAGCGAGAACGATGAGCTCGGCCCCCCATCCCCTCCGCTCCGAGCGCCGAGCCGTCTCACCCCACAGCCCTTCCCTCCGAGGCTGCGCGCCCGCGGGGCGGGCGGGGGCAGCGGTCGTTGCAGGGGCGGCCGCGGGCTTTAAAGGCAGCGCGGCGGCGGTGGCGGGCAGGCGGCACCATGCGGCGGGCGCTCGGAACGCTGTGCTGCTGCCTGGCGCTGCTCCTCCTCCTGCTGCCCGCGGCGAGCGGCGTTCCGCACCGCCTGCGCCGGCAGCCGCTGGGCAGCGGCGTGGGGAGGCACGGAGCGGCAGGTACCGTGCTGCTGTCCCGCGCCGCCGCCCGGAGCTGCTCGCTCCCCGCTGCGCTGTGCCCGGCTGCCGCTCCTGGGGGTGATGCCTGCCGCTCGCTGCGTGCTTCACTCGCTGCGTGCTTTGCTCGCTGCTCCGCGGCCTCTGCGGGCCCCCGCTGCTCTGGCTTCCCCTGGGGCTTGCTGCATGCTTGCTTCTGTAAGTGACTGCTGGAAAGTTGGGTCCCGAGGACATCTTAGATGCAGCTGTCCGAGGACCCCATGCATGTAGACACAAATGTCAACTGCTTGAACCAGCTGAGCTCCAAGGGCCCCTTCCAACTTTACATGATGTGATTCCTTTTCCCCTTCCCGTCTTCCTCTCCTTTTCCCCTTCCCGTCTTCCTCTCCTTTTCCCCTTCCCGTCTTCCTTTCCTTTTCCCCTTCCCTTCCCCCTGATACCTGATCTCTACCCACTACATTTTCAGAACATCTCTCAGACTCAGAAGGAGTTGGCTGCTGAAAAATTCTGTTCCTTTATCAGAGATAGATGATGATTTTACCTGCAAATCTCACATTTGTCCTTTTTCCTTGTAGGTTGAACACTGTATGCCTCTTTCTTTCATATCTTCAGAGACGTGCGCACATACTAACATTACCTTACATTTTCTGAGCTTCACGAGGGTCACAAAGCCGTGCTTCTGAATGCTAATGCAGACACCGAGCTGTGGGATGCATGCAGAAGTATATATAATACGCCTGGATGGGATCTGCAATCAGCTGGCCGCTTCTCTGTCCCAAAGCAAATCCAACTGTAGTGCTGTTTCCAGGCTGTGCAATTTGATTTTTTCCTTCCTTCTCACTTGCAAAGGAGAAGGTTCTTTTGTGCATTGGAAAAAAAAAAACCCAAACATTTTCACCTCTACTTTGAAAAGACTTCTGAAGAGAGTGATTTATTTCTCTATTTTTAAACTGTAATGAAATAATAGAAGTCAGCTTGGTAGTAGCTGGACAAGTGTGAGATTGCACTCTAAGGGAGTGTACTCAGGCTGTCTGAATGCTTAACATTGTGCTGGCTAACTTGCTGTTGGGCAGGGATGCCTTTTGTAGGAGTACTTTGCTTTTGGGTTGCCTCTTTTCCTTGAGCCAGTAGTACAAACCCTTTCCTTGATGGCAAACTCAGTGCATGGTTGCATCAAGGTCAGGGCTTCAGAGCGTACAGCTGAGGTTGCCTGCTGCTGCTGCTGGTTCTTTCTGAGTTTTCCTAGCACAGCTGCGTGTCTTTCTTTGCTCTGAGCTGCGGTGTCTCTGTTCAGTCCAGATTTCTATGTCAGTGAGGAATTATTGAAGCTACAGATATGTGTGTATATTTTTACATGTAAAAATACTTCGTTCTTTTCTCTGCTATGGAAGCTCTAAAGCAGCAACAACGGTATTTATTACAGCATCACCTGCCTCTTAATTTCTTCTTGTGGTGTACTTTGGCTTGGGAGTTACACACAAGAAATAATTTCTGATCATTGCTCTGCTGTATATCATTGCTTCTCTTCTGTATAGGCTGTAACTTGTCTATACAACTGCTTGTACCAATAACAGGTTGACATTTTGTGGGCTCAACTGTATTTTTTAATGCTTAGAAGCTTTTAGTTGTATTAAATGAATATTTAAGAATTTCACATGTTGCTCGCTGTAACTTTAGGCCTCTGCCTTAGTAATGAAGGTGCCCGTGTTCATTTGGTATGAATACGCTGCCATTGCAGCTGTCACTGTGCTGGGAGCTCTGGTCTACCCAGCTCTGATAGACTGAAGGGCTGTCCTTCCCTCCTGACAGACACTGCCTGCAAGAACCGTCCCCTCGACCTCGTCTTCATCATCGACAGCTCCCGCAGCGTCCGACCCGAAGAGTTTGAGAAAGTGAAAATCTTTCTGTCAAAAATGATCGATACTCTGGACGTTGGTGAAAGAGCAACCCGCGTGGCAGTCATGAATTACGCCAGCACTGTCAAGGTAGAGTTTCCCCTCCGGACCTACTTTGATAAAGCCTCCATGAAGGAGGCCGTATCTCGCATCCAACCCCTGTCTGCTGGCACCATGACTGGCCTTGCCATCCAAGCTGCCATGGACGAAGTCTTCACTGAGGAGATGGGTACCCGGCCAGCCAACTTAAATATCCCCAAGGTGGTCATTGTTGTGACAGATGGACGGCCACAAGACCAGGTTGAAAATGTGGCAGCAAACGCCCGCACGGCTGGCATTGAGATCTACGCGGTGGGGGTAGGCCGTGCTGACATGCAGTCCCTGAGGATAATGGCCAGCGAGCCGCTGGATGAACACGTCTTTTATGTGGAGACCTATGGTGTGATCGAGAAGCTGACATCCAAGTTCCGAGAGACGTTCTGTGGTAAGGTGGTCAGGCCAAGAGGGCAGTGTAATTTGGCTCCTTTTGGCTCCCGCTGTGGTTCTACTCCCTAAGAAAGAAGTTTTTGAGGAGTGCTATGTATTGCATTTATGTATTTCCTTTGACATTGGTTGGGCAAACAAACCAACCCTTCTATTCGGTGGAGGCCAAGTAATGACCTTTCATTTTGAATAGCAACCTTACCATGTGAGGAGCAGGACTGATTTCATGGTTCTCCCTCTTGATTTTGACACAGAACTGCTTCAGCAGCACTTGGGGCTGGATGTATATACGGCTTGGGCTAGATACTAGTAATGCGAGGTCAGGGTGGGCTGCTGCTGTCATTGATCAAAGCCTCTGGTGTATCTGGAGTGTTTAGGATTGCCTAAAAACAGCCTTGTCACGCACACAAAAGACTTCTTGTTAAATAAAAAGGCATGCATGTAGCAGATTTTTCAAGTAAAATTCAAAGGAAATGCCTTGTAAAATAAGTTTCCAACAAGAAATGGATAAGATCAGGTGTAAAGAACACTGAGAGAATGAATGTAGAAGCCGTTGCTTTGGGAACTCAGCTGACAAGAATGTGTTACTTCGTTACTTCAGAGCCCTATTAAAAATGCCCATTGTATCTTCTGAATACATTTAGAGTGAATAGACTTCTTTCTCTAGATATAAAATAAATGTGTGGGACCATCTGTAGGCAGGACACTTTGCCCAGTAATTAATATAGGAAATGCTTGAGGTTTGGCTTGACATCGTGCTGTGTTGCTGTTGTGACCACATCCTCTCCCTAACAGCTAGAAGATACAAGTTCCCCCCTGGCTGGGCAGGTACGAGTGCTGTGAAAATAGCATTGATTTTCCACCTATGTTCCAGCCAAAGTGAGGCTTTTCAGAGCACCAAAGAAAAATTTCTTGTTCTTAAAATTACCACTTACTGTGCTGAGGCCCAGCAGTTACACTTCTGCTAAGCTGGAGGATTTACCAAAGAGAGCTGACTCGTCTGTACTCTCAGTGTAACTCTGAGTTTCCTGCATGAAGTTAGCCGGGGCTTATGAACGAGACTGGGGTAAAGGGAATAACGTTTGAAAAGGCTCTTATAAGCCAAGTGAATCTAAGACAGTCTTGTAAGACAGTGTCGGTAAACTGGGTCTTTTCCAACTACACGCTTTTTTTTTGGACAGCCAGAAATTTGGACTCACCAGTGACAATTAGGAGGTTCTTTGCGTTGGCCAAGCCAAACAAGATTGTTTGTGGGGTGAACTGAAAATAAGAAAACTAATGTTCAGGGGTGAAATAGTTGGCCAGGATCAGGTCCTTGATGCATTGAGAGCATCATTCATCATGAGACCATCCCGAAGATGGAAAATCTTGAGTTGGTGTCAGGGTCAGTGGAAACTTGCCTTTCCTGCCACAAAAATCTGACCGTTTGGATCTCAGTTGTGTTTGAAAATATCACCCACAGATTTTGTTCATAAGTCACTGAGATGAATTCTCTCATTCCCAAGGTCATAACGGAATGAAAAGGCACTGGCTTAGTTTGAGATGGTGTTTGCCAAGGGAGCGACAAGGCACACTTTCAATCAGCCTTACTAGGGGACACCTAAATCTTCCACGTTTTAGAAAACGGGAATGCTAACTCACATTAGATGAGGTGACTCAAGCATACTTATTTGATATTTTCTTCCCCTTTTTTCCATCACCTCTTTTTTTTTCCTGCTCTTTCTCTTCTCCCACTTTTCATCTACTCTACATACAGTCATTTAAAGATCATCTAAGTTGAAGTGAATGTCTAGCCTTCCTATACAGGGCAGCATTGTTTGGACACTTTTTATCCCTGATGTTCTGCTCTCCTAGCACCCCTGAATTACTTTCCTGCTCTTCCTACTCTTGATGCTCTTTCTGTTGCAATTTAGTTAATTTTATTGTGCTGTCACATTTCATTTTACATGAGAAATTTTTTTTGGAAGCAGCAGGAATTCATAAATCAGGTTGTGTGCCACCAAGTAGAGCTTAGCAAGCTAACCAGAAGGTTTTTCTTATTGCTGAGTTGCTATGCCCAGTGTGATTCAAGGCTACTTTAATATATGAAGCTCGTGGAGACATGGGTGTATTTTCTGTGAGTTACCTTCATTGCTTCTAATCAAAGAATTGCTTTAGATGTCAACTCTCAAAGTGAGAATTTGCCTGTAGCCTTCCCCCATGGTTCCAAACCCCATGTTCCAAAATGCTCAAAACCTCTCTCTCCCAATGGCACTCCTTTTGCAGATCAGCCTGTCTTTCTGTGGGGAGCTACTTCAGTGTAATTCACAGTCTCTTTCTAAAAGGCCACACAGTGTTGTGAAAGACGCCTGTAACTGTTGTGATGGTGATAAAGCGCTAAGATTTCTTACTACTAATCCAGCAAAGAGTACAAGACCTGAAACATAGGCATAAAATGTCAGTGAGTGTTTCTTTCCCTGAGATGAATGAAATGCTTATTCTGAAAACGCCCTCTGTAGCTGTGAATACGTGTGCACTTGGGACCCACGACTGTGAGCAGGTCTGCGTGAGTAACGGCGGATCCTACCTCTGTGATTGCTATGAAGGCTACACTCTGAATCCAGATAAGAGAACTTGCTCAGGTATCACTCCTTTGGTAAAAGTACTACTCTTGCCATTTCTGAGATGATTCCAAATAGAAACCTATTAAAAAAATGTTCCTTTTGCAGCTGTGGATGTGTGTGCGCCTGGGAGGCATGAATGCGATCAGATCTGTGTGAGTAACAATGGATCCTATGTCTGTGAATGCTTTGAAGGCTACACCCTGAATCCAGATAAGAAGACTTGCTCAGGTAGGAATTAAAGGCTATGTTAGTATATGAAACTCAAGAATATATGAGCATATTTTCTTCATTGCTTCTGGTTGAAAAATTGTTTGTAGATGTCAACTCTTGAAGCCCTTCCCCTTAGTTCCAATATCAATAGAATTGCACTTTAAAAAACCCTCTCACTTAAAAAGAAAAAACAAACAAAAACGTATTCCATCGCTTACCTACCACTGTACAGTCTTCATGGTACTTCCTAAACACTGACCCTGGGAGAAAAGGAACCTATACCAGACATGGCGACCAGCACTGTGTCTCCACTGCAGAGTGAATGCCACTGGTTGGATATTAGGAAAAATTTCTTCTCCAGAAGGTTATGCATTGTCACAGGTTGCCCAGGGGTGTGCAGGTCACCATCCCTGGAGGTGTTCAAGAAGTGTGGAGATGTGGCAGTGAGGGCTGTGGTTAGTGGGCATGGTGGGGGTGGGTGGGTGGACATGGTGATCTAAGTGGTCTATTCCAACCTTTATGATTCTGTATAGGACTTAAAACCTGTCCATTTTCCAATAACCCCTCCATCTCCCTGTCAAAAATCAGTTTTTTAATTTAATTTATTTTTTAAAGCTTGCCGTTCATAGGCTATGCAGTGCTCCACAGTACAGCAACCCCAGTCTTGTATCAAAAGCGGCTTCTTCCTTTCCTACTCCTTGACTTGTCACCCTGAAAAGTTAACCTATTAGGAAAACTTTTTTCCCTAAATATTTTTCTGGAGTTGTCATAGAATCATAGAATGGCCTGGGTTGGAAGGGACCTCAAGGATCATGAAGCTCCAACCCCCCTGCTGCAGGCAGTACCACCAACCTCCATATCTAATACTAGACCAGGCTGCCCAGGGCCCCATCCAACCTGGCCTGGAACACCTACAGGGATGGGGCATCCACAGCCTCTCTGGGCAGCTATTCCAGTACCTCACCACTCTCACAGTAAAGAACTTACTTCCCCCTCATATCCAACCTAAACCTTCCATCCTTCAGCTTAAAACCATTTCCCCTTGTCCTGTCATTATCTACCCTGTCAAAGAGTTGAAGAGTTGTTCCTTTAGATCCAGAAGTTTTGAGCCTGGTAAGTGTCTCTCTCCCTCGGTGAGCGTGTAATCACTCTTCCTCACTCAACAGCATCATGGCAGGTTATTGCTTATCTGAGTATGGTGCTTTAGCTTCATCCGTCATAGGGCTGTTCAGGGCAGTCAAAATTGCAAGTGAAAATCAAACTGTGTGAGACGTGAGGTTTTCTGTGGGGTTTGTCTTTTCAGGGTTTTTTTGGACAAGAATTTCATCTGAATGACAATTCTATGATTCTATGTGGTGCAGCAGTCTTGGAGCTCAGATACCTGCCTCCTGCATTAAATAATTAGGAACCGAATTCAGTTATTTGAAGCATAATTAAATAAAGTGGTAGGTAGGGCGCTGGTTGAATCTTACTTTGAATCCTGATGAAGTTATATTTATAAATGTTGAAGTGTGTACAGTGCTTGAGCATCTGGGAGGGATTAACCGCTTTCTTCTCTAAAACATGGTCCACGGCAGCCATGGACATGTGTGCACCTGGAAGACATGATTGTGCTCAAGTCTGTCGGAGAAACGGTGGATCCTACAGCTGTGACTGCTTTGAGGGATTCACTCTGAATCCAGATAAGAAGACCTGCTCAGGTAAGACTTGGCCAAGGAAAAACTATGTTCAACTAAAAACACGTACTCTTCTCAGTCAGGTTAATTTACATTATTTTTCTGAGAGTAATTCAGGAGTTGCTGTACAAGTCCTAAAAGCACTTCAGGTTTTTTTCTTCATATTTACAGTAATAATTTGAGACTTTTGAGTGTTCTACAGTTGTGGGAGGCTTGTAATTGCTGTAATTAAGATGTCATTTGGTATTTCCCTGGGGACTTCACGATATTTTCACACTCTTGGGGCATGAGCTGCCATATCCACCTGAGAGCAGAGGAGGGTGGTATATTTGGTGGGAATACATGATACACGCTACCTGTCAGGTAACTCATCAGCAAACCAGCATAATGAAGCTGTGGGAATGAGGTGAAGAAGAGCAAGGACTGTGCTCAGGGGCAGACTGGAGCCTGTAGTCAGTCTTACTGGTGGATGTGTTTGGACCTTAAAAATTACTCCAGGCTTAAAGCTGCAGGGGCTGGAGAGAAACAGTCTTTCCCAGTGCTGGTCTCTTGTGGAGAATAGGAGCATAGATCCTGTTGGTATGTAAGGACATACAGAAATACATAGTACATACAGATTAACATGTATTCTGTGTCATTTTCACTCCATTAGGGTTTAAACTTCACTCTTCATTTTCTTACATGTCTCAATGATGATTTATTAATGTAAAAATCCTTTTTTCCACTTCTGTCATAGTCTCTTTCCTTACTATACTTGCTGTGACAAATCCATGTTTACAATCCCAGGAAATTCCTAGGGAAATCTCTCCAATTAATTCACATCTTGAAGCAAACCCCTTAACATTTCTTCCTGCGTAGTTCAGGAACTGATTTTGTAAATATAGTTCCAAAGATTAACTCTCAACTGGTACTATATAGAGGCCATAAACATCCGTGAGGAAATATGAATGTAGAGAGGCATCCATTTTATGGGTCCAGTCCTGAAACTCCTTTCATAGCAGTGATTATCCCTGTGCAGACTCAAATTTCAGAGTATTTGTCCGATGTACTTGCTTTTATCATTCTTTTCCCTCTTCAATCTCATTTTGCAGCAAGCTGCTTGTGATTTCTTGACTATCCGAGTCTTTCTGATGTAATAAAAATAGCGCAGATCCAGGAGGGGCTCCTTCCTTGCTCCCTTGCTTGTTTTCTTGCTGTCTTTTTCTTTCTTTCTGTCTTCAGTTACTTTTGCCTTACAGAGCCTCCTTACCGCTGAGATATCCAAATATAGGAACTCCTCGACTTGCTCTTTTGGAGCTGACGTGTTAAATTTGGCAGAAGACATCTTCCTCGCACGTCAACTACCCACTTTGTAACTGGCAGCGGTTGCCACGTCTTTCTTTTTTTGAGCAGCCTTGTATACTCTTCTGATTATGGTCTTTTCACTCCATAAAACAGCGTCTTATCTAATTAGAGCTGAAATAATGCCAAATGCTCTCTTAAAATCCAGATATTTGTTCTCCGAAATTCCTTTGGATCATTATTTTGTAAGTGGGTCACTGCTAGTTCAGTTCCTTTTCCTTTCGCAATCTGTTACAACGAAAGAAAAGTGTTGCTGGAGTTACCAAAGTCATATTAACTTTGTGATGCTGACAGACAGATGAAGACACACTCTGTGTGCCCTACTGTGGCTAACAGCTTGCTTATGTGTAATAAAAACGTCCTGGTTTGAATCCAAATGTGGATATGGGTGGCAAAAGGGAATTGCCAATGCCAAATACACAGCCTGAAGTTGGAGTATCTTTTAGTGTTCTTCTCCAATGTCTTTCTTAGCCGTTGACATGTGTGCACCTGGAAGGCACGACTGCCAGCAGGTCTGTGTGAGAGATGATCTGTTCTATACATGCGACTGCTATCAAGGCTACGTCCTGAATCCAGACAAGAAGACTTGCTCAAGTAAGGCCAGACTGCTGTCTCCTGTCCCTCCATGCTCTACCCACCTAATCACTGAAGTGCTCTAAGCCAGCTCTATGTCACTCTGCCCTCTCCTCTTTCAGCATTTGGATATACAAAGTGCTTCATGCCTAGCAGTGCTTGTAACCTGACTTTTCATCCTTTATCACTCTGTAGTCAGCAAACCCTGTTCGCAGAGCCTCTGCAGCATTTGATGTGGAATCATAAGTTGGGTTGGAAGGGACCTCAAGTGGAGCCTTGTCTGATCCACTTCTGCTCAGAGCAGGAATAATAGGCCATTGCATGAAGTGGCTAAAGACTGATGTAAGAGCAAAATATAAAAGAGATGGATATAGTCAAACACTATCTGCAAAAACAGTAGTTTTTTGTAGGTCTGGACTTAAAACATAAGTACAGTGTAAGAACACCACCCTAGCATGCTTTGTATGATTTGTTGGGCATCCCACGAGCAGTAGAATTGCCCAGTATTTTGAATATCAAATGTTGGAAGACTCTGAATTTCACAGAAGCTCTGCAGAGGACTTCAGGATACTCTTGGACAGTTGCCATATGGAAAAGTAATTTGGTTAAAACAGACATAATCCAAAGAGGATCTGTATTTGCCACTGGAGAATTTAAATGCAAACACACAAACTTCACTGGCAGTCAATGGGAAACCAACCATGCTGGTGTGATATTTTGAACTGGCCTTCCTCCAGCCAAATTCTGAACAGCTCTTCTTTGTACATTGGCAATAAGGCTGGCAGGAGGTTCCAGAAAAGGGAGCTATGTGTTCAGTGGAATCAAGGAGACACCAGTTTCAACACTGGCTCTGAGACAAATGATTTTCTGCACTGCTGGAAATGAATCTGTTTACAGATTTATTTTTGCAGTGAAACACCAAAAGAACAAACTTTTGAAATTCAGTATTTCAGTCGTTTTCTGTAATTCAAGCAGCCATCAGTTTCCTTGCAAAATGGAAATACCGGTGGCATGGTAAACAGAGAAACCAAAATAATTTAAGAAAGAAGAGAAATTGTATCCAGGTACAATATTTCTATTGTTTTATTGCTAAAATGCTCTCATAATTTGTTTAGCATTGATTAGCTTTGCACTTATACAGCCGGGGGAAAAAAAAAGAATCATTTGAATAATCTGCTGTCAGTGCCTTTGCAAGCTGTTGTGGTTTAATGTGGCAGGTGGCTGAGCACCCATACTGTTGTTCACCCACTTCCCCCCCCTTCCTGCTGGAATGCGGGAGAGAATTGAAAATAACAAAGTAGAACTTTGTTCTACATGTTAACATGTTATAAAATAATGTTATCCCTTACTGATGGCTCAGGCTGGCAGTGATGAAGTTACTGAGAGAAACCTGAGGGACTTCAGGGAACTGGGGTGGTTAGTGGATGGTGTAGGAGTACAGGTGGTGTTTTCCTCTATCCCTTTGGTGGCAGGGAGGGATAATGAGAGGTCCAGGAAAAGCCATCTGATAAATACATGGCTGAGAGACTGGTTTGAAGCAGGAAGGGGGTGATAGCAAGCCTGCCCACAACAAGGTGCAGGATGGCATAGCTAAGTTAAGGGACACGGTGCTAGCAGGAGCCTTCAACCTGCCACAACTTATGGTGATGAAGGCAACAGGGAGACTAAAGGTAAATACTTGAAAGGAATTAAGGAGTTATCCACCAAGAAGGCGACAAGGCCAGCTGCTCAACTGAACTGCCTCTACACCAATGTATGCAGCTTGGGAAATAAACACGAGGAGTTTGAAGTCACTGTACCACTGGAAAAACACAATGTAGTTGCCATTACTGAAACCTGGTGGGATGATTCTCACAACTGGAATGTAGGTATTGATGGCTACAAGTTGTTGACAGGCAAGGAAGGAAGGGAGGAGGCACTGCCCTCTACATCAAGGAAGGAATAAGAGTGTGTGAAGAGCTGTTCTTGAAGAATGGCTGTGAGCAAGCTGAAAGCCTGGGGGTGAGAGTCAGAGACCAAGGCAACAAAGGGAGCCGTGTAGTTGGGGTCTACTACAGGCTGCCTGATCAAGCAGAGCCTGTTGATTAAGGCTTCTTCCTTCACCTACAGGAGGAATCACAATTGCAGGCTCTCGTTGTGATCGGTGACATCAGGACTGGAGGCTGCCTGGGCTGTAATGACTATGCAGTGATGGAATGCACACTTAAAGGAATATCAGACATACAAAGAGTAAAATCAGGAAGCTTAATTTTAGGAAAGCCAGCTTGCAGCTCTTCAGGGAGCTACTCAGCAAAACCCCCTGCGAATCTGTCCTCCAGGACAAAGGAGTGGAGCAGAGCTGGCAGATCTTTAAGGAAGCTTTCCTTAGGGCACAAGAGCTTTCTAAACCCAGGTTGGGAAAGTCAGGAAGGGAAGGCAGGAGACGAGTATGGCTGAACCAGGACCTGTTGGTCAAACTGGTATTCTGGTCTTGGATAGACACCATAACCTCATTGTAGTAGCTGTGTTCTAGTTGTTGGTATGTTTGTTCTAAACCTGCAGCAACTGTGGTGCATCTTGCCTTGTGATGTTCTTTATGGAGTAGGTGAAGCTAACTTGCTATTCATATAACTAAGAATTCACAGCCCACCATTTCATTATTCTACTACCAAATTATCATGTATCTGAGCCTTTTGTTTGTGAACATCCATGTTTTGTGGTGGACTACGTTAAAAAAAAGAATTCTTAAGGACAGAGAAGGCCCTGGACCTCAGTAAGCTTGAGGGCAAGACCTTGGAACAGACTGTAAATCAAATAACTGCAAAATATGGCAGTGTTTGCTTTGTCACTCCTCCATATTAACTGGTTCCTCCACCAATGGTGCTGCGCTTTCCTAACGGATTTTAAATTCATTTGGACTGATTGGGACACTGTTGTTCCCTTCATATATGTTTATGTGACATTGAGTGGACTGATGTTCACATCTCTTGAGGAATGAAGGGTGATAAAGGGTGATACTTCCTATGCATGCGTACTGCCAGTGTTAAAAGTGTACTTGTGGGGTGAAACATGATGATGGCTTAGCTGAACCTCTACTGCTTACTATTTAACATTATTGAATGTGTTCCTCATGTTTTGTATTATTTACAAAGTGGCAAAACAAATTATTTTAATTCTCTATCTCGCTCAATACTTAGGTATCTAAATTCCACCCCTATCTCATTAACTGATCCAAGCCTATTGATTTCTGACACTGATAATTCTTCCTGTACTCAAAATCATTAGCTGCCTTTCTGCTTGGCTGCAAAACTCCCTGGAGGATTAACTTTGGCCATTTATGCATTATAAGAAATTCCTATACCTGTGTGTCACAGGCACCCCAAATGGCACTGTGTTCCAGGTTTGACAGGTAGCAACCCAGGTTCTGAAGCAAAACCCAAAATGTTAGTCATAGCCTGTAGCATAGCTGAGTTAATAGAATGTGGTGCTAGTGGCCTTCCTGCATGGATGGTCAAGGTGCTTCTTACAGGGTGGAATCTGAACTGCAGGTTCTTAGCCTGTAGCGCTTGAGTGTCCTCATCCCACTTCCCAGCGTGCCCTAACTTTTGGGGTAGGGGATATTCTGGATGAGAGGGAGAACTGGTCTAGTGACTGCAGTTGATGGGAGGAGTCTGGTTGGTCCTTACGCTCAGGGTAGGGCCTCTGTTTATGCTTTACTCAATAATGGTCTGATTTACAGAACTCAAGAGGATCTGGGTAGGCAGGCCAGCTCTCAGCTCTGCCTCCTTCTCAGTCAGTGTTGAGCTCTCTTGTTTGCCCTGCTCCTGGAGATAGGACATGCGTGCCTCCAGCTACAAGATTACCTCCATCTATGTCACCTCTCCCTCCCACCTTCCCTGGGCTGCGGTCTCACAGTCTGGCTTGAACTCCCTGTGCCTTTTCCTGGCTTTTAAATATTTCCAACAGTTTTCTAAATGCTGTTTTCTCTCTTAGGAGCCACAACAAGCAGTCTTGTAACAAATGAAGAGGCATGTAAGTGTGAAGCCATAGCTGCACTGCAGGATTCAGTCACCTCACGCCTCCAAGCTCTGTCCACAAAACATATCCTTTTTCTTATGTGTTCAGCTCTTTACTGCTGTTTTAAAGGTAGCTGTTTTGGTGGAAGCCAGGGGGGTACACACCTCACAAACAAACGCATTTTCTTGGCTGTACAAGTGTTAGGGAGTGAAACCTTGGGTGTTGCAAATACTATTATGTTTTCACATTTCCCTGAAGGGTTTTCCTAACAAGGTATGGATAAAATACACACCCCCAGATCACCTGGACTATATTCATTATGTTGGACATCAAATGTTGCTCTGTTTGTAATTCTTCAAGGTGACGTTGACAGGAAATGCTCACGTTACAGCACTCCTATTAGTAGCTTGTGTATGTCCCAACATTTATGAGGGCGCTTCAGAGCCAGCATGGCTGCAGTCTGACCAGCTGTGGCTTCCAAGCTGGCACACAAGCTCTTTTATATATATATATATAAAAAAACCTACTAGCTTGTTAGTACTCAACTGCTGGGAGATATCAGGGATCTATTGGACAGAGTGGGAGGGCTGTGAGGCAGGGCGAGCACCCAGGCTGCAAGGTTTACTGGCTTCATTCACTGCATTGCGGCAGAGAGGAGAAAGGTATCTGGCTCCCAGATTAGACATTTCACAGACACGTGGGAGGAAAAATGAAAGTGGTGAATTCTGTGGTGTGGTGGCAAACCTGAATGCTGGAATAAGTGTCCTCAGATGGAATGAGAAGAACTACTGACGGGAAGTTGGACAAGCTGTGATTCAGAAGAAGGCACAGCTTTTAAAAGTGAGAGTGGTTGATGGCAGTGACAGTTTACCAAGGGTTGCGGTAGGTTTGCAGCACTGGAAACTTCTGAGACTGCATGCTTGTTTTTCTGTGAAAGGTGCTCTTGTTCAAATAGGAATTAATGCAGGGGAGAACTAGGCCTGTGGCTGTCATTTTGATAACTAGGGATTCAGAATCAACAATGAGGGGGATACTTCGGATTAATCAAAGCAGGATAGTAATAAGTTTTCTGTATTAACATTTGTACAGATAAATGAAGTCCACTACCGAGGACACAAGACTTTCCCAGCTCTTGAATAAACTCACAGGTTTTATAGGCTTAAGGGTAAATCCCTCTTCTTTTAGGGTCCCTAGAATTGAGTTCATCCACTTTGGAAAGGTGAAGGGAAGAATCTGATTTTCCTTGGATTAAAATACGAGGGCTGCTCCAAAAGTAATGCCTCCTATTTTATGATGTCAGCCTACGACATCAGAGGCAGATATTGGAGGGATGACCGCAGAGGTTCAACCTTCTCAATGTTATGTTTTGTTGCCATGTAACAGGTGGCAGCAGAGGAACAGTCTTACAAAATGGCACCTGACAAGGAAGTGCATACGTAACAAAGGTATGCCATTGAGTTCCACCATGTTCAAAAAGTGGCAGTGACATTTGTCAACACTTGCTGAATGTTTCTGGAGACCAAAAAGTGGATGTGAGCACAGTGAGGCAGTGGGTGGTGCATTTCAGCAGTGGTAAAAGAGACAGTGGGTTACTTGTGGTGCTGTGGATTTTTATGAGCTTGGCATGCTTGTTCATAGCTGGCAAAAATGCATAGCTGGTGGTGGTGACTACACTGAAAAATAGAGTTTTGTAGCTGAGAATATGCCCAATCAACTGGTGTTATTGTGCTCTCTGTACCCATTGTAGTTTCTGTGGAAATAAATAGGAGACATTATTTTTGGAGTAACCTAGATATATAATTCCAGGAAATGTAAGCAGTTAAAACTGAGTGCCGAGATAATTAAGCCTATACTGTAATCTCAGTAGTAAAAGAGCATCTATCTCAAGCACTAATGTGAAACAAGGTGATGGTGGTTTCAAGTTAGGAATGCACTTCATTACAAAGAACCGATGCTTTCTTTCAAAGTAATTCTTTGCTGGGCAGTCTGTATCCTTTGCATCCTCTCAGAACAAACTGGAAAAAGCAGTGCGTCTGCTGCTCCTCAGACCTGAATGCCACTTGCTCCAGCTCCTCATAAGAAAATGGGGCTGTAAAGAACATTTGCCAAGTTAGTAATCTCAACAGCTCTCTAAAACATCCTGAAATCTCCAGTTCAAGCACCTACTAAGCTCACTTAAAAAGCAGTTTATCTGTGTGAAATGCAGTAATTGAGAGAGATTATAAATAAACCAAACCTGGTAGCTACTTATTATATCACCCTTAACACCTGACCACTAGATGAAATGTCTCAGAAGCTGCAAGCCTATCAAGACAGACAGCAGGTTGTCTGAGCCAGCGTTCTACTCACCTTCAAAATGATCTTTCATAAGCAATTCCTTTTATTGTGTTCAGCAAGCTTTATTTTGTTGCGCAGCTTACAGAAGAGCAGTTGGTTGTTATTACTGGCAAGCGTCAAGAAGGCTTCAGGAAGACAACAGTCTTGAAAGTACAGTGACCCTGAGGATCTTCACGCACATTCATTTTGTAACCATAAAGCCACCTATACCTGCTTTGGTCTGTACTGCAAGGAGTACAGCGGGTATTTCTGTTCTGCAGTAACTGCATTTTCATTGTCTTATTTAAAAGAAATACAGGAAAAAAAAAATGAATGGGTACAGTATTTACTCATATAAAGCTGTGAAATGGCAAGGCAGAGTAAAAGTGTGCCTATGGAATCTGTCCCATTAAAAGGGAAAGTAATTTGGGGTCTTGTAACTTATTTTGATAAAATAAAGTATGATCAAGCATACTGATGCTGGAAGTGGCTTTTTTAATGCAACTTAAAGTATGTGTGTTACAAAATAGTTTAACAAAGACAAGGAAACAAAACCTCAAAGATAAAAGAGGCATAAATCACAGAAATCTGCATCATTAAACGGGACGCTGCTCCTGAGTCACACGGTTGGAAAATGAATGGTTTGATTTTGAAACCTCTGACTCCTTGCTAACGTCTGTAGAAGACTAACAGTCATTTCAAGGTTCTGCACTTGGAAGGATAAAATACCTGCTCCACTTGAAGGTTTTTATCTTGTAGGAGTTATGTAAGCAATCAGTCTCTGCTGTTGTCATTCCACAAGCTCTCCCAGGACTACTGGTCTCAGTTGGGTTTGCGCAACAAAACTTGTTCTGTCAAAGGAAATCCACTTATTCTGCACACTTGCGTGTGCAATCATGCAAATGGTTTTAAAACTATATTTAATTACACAAAGTATTAAATTGGTAGTTGGTATGCCAAGGACATGCTGTAACAACACTGATGCTCATGTTACACCCTGTGCTTAGTAGATACAAACCATTTCAAGGAAAGTCAGAGGACAGCAGTTCACTTAGACAGCGTGTATGATTTTTGAGTGAATGCTGTTGGACAGAGGTTCACCTCGTTAATGGCAATGGTATGTAAAATGGAAGAGTGAAAAGCTGAAGATCTTTCAGTAGGATGAGAACACTGTATGCTTCATCCTATTCTCTCACGTACTTGTGTTCTGAAATTGTAAAACAGAATGAAAAGCTGTATATATATGAGTGAGCCTTCAGGGATGTCTGTCCAGTAATGTTAAGTTGGAATGAAATTCTAGATAGCACAGATGAACAGGGGACAAAGCTTCAGCAAGAACTGAAAATTAGTCTGCAAACTCTCCCAGGCTGCTGGGCTGGCATGTCAGCGTTATGCTGTGACCCATTTGCTGCCTTTCAGCTACAGTTGGCATGGGACAACCGAACTGTTTCAGTTGCTTCCTCAAAGTGCTGTGCATGCATATTTTTTTTCTGTAACTCATGGAGTTTTATATCCAGCTCTTCACTTACTTTTATGTCCTTGGGTTGAACATGGGTATTATATAAGGATTTATGGGAGCAGAGGTACGCCATAGCCTCGGTAATTAGAAAAAATAAACAGGTTGTAAATCTAATGCAAGACTTCTCAGCTCCTTGGCAGCTGGGAGCATATTACAGTAATCCCACTTACACTAGGGATGGTTGTCAAATGAGATATATAATTTTATACGATAGTGGAAATTTGTCCTGGGGGCCAGATCTGCCTTGCAAGCTGTCAGCTGGACAAGCTTTGTTCCATGTGCTAGCATTCATAATGCTATTCTACCTTGCAGATGATAGTATCTAACATTTAATTCCTCTGAGCGTTTGTCTTGTCTTACTTTGTAAGCACTGGATAAAAATCCAAGGTGATATAAGCAATTTTTTTTTTTTTTAAATAAGATATAAGAGCATGTCCTATTGAGTGAATTTCTAAAACCTATTCATTTTAAATACAGATGTTCTTGTTTTATGGATGAGTAGTTATATTATTTTAATTACTGAGGCAGCATAACTTTAATGCAGGGAACTGTTACGAAAAATAACTAAACAGGATTTTTTTGGATGATATTTTCAAATTATTATAATGCCACTTAAAATATTTCCTTACCTACGTCTACCCCTATTGTTCAACTCTAAGATGCTGTAGTTCAGCATATATAGGAGTTGAGCCAACTCTGCTTTATAGTTCCTACGTATGTGCTTCTAAATCAGCATTAGTTAAAAAGTTGGATGTCCAGCACTTAAAGTTACATACAAAGTGTACCTTCAATTAAATGATTTTATTATAACCAATGGCTAGTTCTATCTATCTCTACATTTTCAGATAGCATCTCAGAAGAGGGATATGGCATTGAACTTGACAAGATGCAGGTGTAAGTACTTCATCACAATCCTCCTTTATGGAGAACACTGAACAAAATGTTCCTATTTTGGTGTTTGAGGGTGCTGGTTGGCAACTGGCTGAACATAAGCCAGCATGGTGCTGAGGTGCCAAGAAGGCCAATGGCATCCTGGCTTGTATCAGAAATATCACCAGGGAGGTGATCGTTCCCCTGTACTTAGTACTGGTGAGGCTGCACCTCAAGCACTGCGTTCAGTTTTGAGGCCGTCACTACAAGAAAGACACTGAAGCCCTGGAGCGTGTCCAGAGAAGGGCAATGAAGCTGTGAAGGGTCTGGAGCACAAGTACTTTGAGGTGCAGCTAAGGGAACTGGGATTGTTCAGCCTGAAGAAGAGGAGGTTCAGGATGATACCCTGGAGATACATGGCACTCGTATTGCATGCAGTGGGTGAGTGTTCAGAGCAGGATGCAGAAGAAACGGCACTGATAGCACACTGTCTACCCCTATGCTTTTTCTGTCCATCACCTACAGGGCAGCTTTAGCATGAAAAAGGTGCGTTTCATAGTGCTGTCCTCAGTTGGTCGCAGGCTGCTTCTGGAGCCCTCTGGAAGAGTGGCAGGGATGAGGGCCTGGGCCTCATCCTACTGCTGCTGAGGCACTGTGCATGGACCCAGAACCCATCTCTCTCTGAAGGGCTCCCTCACACCTTTAACACACTGAGCACAGGTACCAAACCGGGTAAATTGTGAGTGTGCAACAGAGCCTGTGAGGGAGCATAATTGTGTCTAATGCCTGCTGCACGCCATCATTCACCTCAGCCAACAGTGGGGCAATTCTGGGGTAATTCTGTATATAAAAATACGGTGCGGGATTCACACGCTTTTTGATTTTCCTTTATGTAAAAGCAGAATGGTCTTTATTAATTAACTGTGTACGAGCAGGATCGTTTCGTAGCCACAAAGACTGCGCACTGCCACCGAACACGCACCAAGCTCCAACTTCCCCCACCCTCAGCCCCGCCGACACGGCCAGAGCGGGGCGGTGCGCTGCTGCCCCGGAAGTAGAAGGTAAGCACCGAGAGAGAGCTTCCGGCGGCGGTTGTCAGGGCAACCACGGAGGTTACCGCGGGCCTGTGGTGCTGTACCGCTGGTCGGAGCGGGCTGTGCCGTGCCTGCTGTTCCCAGAATGTTCATCTACCTGTGCAAGAAGGTGCTGCCGGCGTACGGAGGGGGCGGCGGGCAGCTCGCGGGGCAGGCGGAATTCCCCGCTTCCAGAGAGCGGCGACGCGGGGGGCCCTGAGGGACCCTCAGGGGGTTCGATTCGGCTGTCCTCTCAGCAGCTGTGCCCAGCGCTGAGCAGCCGTGCAGATATTCCTTACTGTGAGAGCGGCGAGGCACTGAAACGGGTTGCCCAGCGAGGCTGTGAATGCCGCTTCCTTGGAAGCATTCCAGTCCAGCCTGGATGGGGCTGTGAGCAACCTGGTCTGGAAGGAGGTGTCCCTGCCTATAGCAGGGGTTGGAACTACGTGATCTTAAAGGCCCTTTGCAACCCAAACCATTCCATGATTATGTTTTACGTAGAATGTATTCCCCTTTTCTAAAGTTTTGAGGTTGCAGAGTTTTACTTCTGTGTGTAATCCTGTTTAAATTCTGTGCTATAGGTATTTTGAGGCATTCTTACAATATTCTAACATTAAAAAAAAAAAAGAAAAAAAAGGTTCTTTGATACTATGTGCAAATAAAAAATGTTTTGTTTTCAGATTGCAATTCCTGGTAATGTCCGATTAAGATGTATTTCCTGGAACAAGGATGAAGGCTTCATAGCCTGTGGTGGAGAGGATGGGTTACTGAAAGTTTTAAAATTAGAAACACAGACAGGTAATTCACAGTTAAAAAAAAGATATATCTATTTAAAAGAATAGAATGCACTGCACTTCAAAATTCTGAAAGCACAACTGTCTCCAGAAGTTACTTGACAATATTGCATATGTTTTAAATCTGTTACAGATGGTTATATATTTGCATAAGCATCAGAATCGCTGCCGTTTTCCACTGTTTTCCTTTGACTTGCCTTACGTGGCATACTTGTCATTTATTGAGCTTTACACTCACTGAACTTGCAGTGCATCTTCTTTCTGGGCATAAGTTTCATTTTTGTTATCTTTATATGGACATTTTTATATAGATATGGCTCTGGGCAGCCTGCTCTGGTGGTTGGCGACCCTGCACATAACAGGGGGGTTGAAACTAGATGAGCATTGTGCCTTTTCAACCCAGGCCATTCTATGATTCTGTGATTTTAATGATTTGTTTGTTTTGAAATGAAGTTCATTATTTCTTGTCTATTTTTAAATGTTGTCTACCGTCTGCATTATTCTAGCAAGAAAGTTGTGTATTTCTTTGAAGTAAGGTAAACGTGTTCAGAGAAAAGTGAAATCTGATGGATTCTCCAGTTCTTTTAAACCTCTTTGTGGTGCGATAGCCACAGGTTTACTTTTTGTTTTGTTTTCCTAAAAGTTGCTCAAGCATAATGACCAATCTGGAATTGGATGACAAACATGTTGAACTGAGGGCTGGAAAATCCATCCTACAGATATGCGTTTATAATTTCATTTATATAAATGGTTGTTAGAACTGAAGTACTGTTACGGACATAATAACTTTACTTTGTTAGGTTTATTTTATAGTTATTTTTGTTATTTTTAGATGAAGCAAAAATAAAGGGACTTGCAGCTCCTAGCAATCTTTCTATGAATCAAACTCTTGAAGGTCATAGCGGTAAGTCTTCTTGGGCATTTCATGGCTTTTTTTTTTTTTTTTTTAAATTATTGTAGAGCAAATAAGGGCAATGACAAAGCCTTTATTTGACAAATAGACGCTGTAGGAAAAGATATCAAAAAGGAATTAACTCACCCCTCCCAGTAACAGCTTGGAGGAAGGGACAAGCTGAGGAGTGTGACGCTCCCCCATTTGTACAGTCGCGCCACAGGAGAGAAGGGTGGGGGGAAGGGGGAACCCAAGCAGACTCAGATTGCATGGAAGTGGGGTGGCTCCAGACCCCCCTGCCGCTCCAGGCACTCATGTGCTCACGTAGCTCGCCCATTGGTTCAGGCTGTGACCCTGGAATTCCACTACAATTATAATAAAAAATACAGGATTTGGGGAAATGTATAGAGTATTTTTTCTCAAAGCTTTAATTAAAAGTCTTAAATAAAGATATCAGTATTATAATCAGGCATGTAACAGCTTGGCTATCTACTTTCTGTTAAGGTACCTGATGAAATACCTAGAGTTAATCTTTCACAATTTGTGAATGAATGACTGGGTTGAGAATCTAACTGATCTGTCAGCCTTGTTCTTCTGGCTGGTATGCTATGCATGCTGCAGAATGCATGCTGCACAAACCAAGCCTGACTCTAATACTTAAAAGTTTGCTTATGATTTTTTTCATGGCTAGGTCTGTGAACTTTCACCTTACAGCCTAATTTTTTATTGCTTCAGTTTTGACTTTTGCTAAATTCCTTGGTCTCTGTTCATTATTCGGGAAAAGGTGTTTTGATTTATTTTGAAGTGGAAGATGCTACATGTTATGGTAGCTTAATGTTTTCTAAAGAAGTCACAGTTAGTTTAGTAGATCTCATCTTTTTCTTAAATATTTATCTTCATTTCCTGTTTGTTGACAACTCATAGAATGTAAGTTGGCTACAGCTGATAGAGTTCAGAGAGGTTAGAAAACAGGTTACAGAAGGATAAAGTGCTTGAAAGTGAAAACCAAATGGAGGGAAATTAGGGAGGAATTGGAGTCTTACATGGTAAATAGCCATTATCTATGGACAGTGAGATAAGAAGGGGGTGCTGAAATCCTTAGATGAAGAAATGATCTTTTTATGAAGATTTGCATTTGAAACTTGATAGCAGTTTATCTTAGGGGCCTAATTAAGTGTGATAGAAAGGTTAGTTTTGAAGAATTTATTTAGTGGTGTTTTAAATGGATGTCTTTGATTCTGAAATAGGTTACATTTGCGCTCCATTCAGTATATCTTTGATTGTCAGTAAAGCTTATGACTGAAATACAGAGAAATGGAAAGGATAAAGAGGAAATGGATAACTACTGATGAAGAACTGAATTAGTGTGATGCTTGAAGTGATCAAGTTCATATCCAGTATTAGACTGATATAAACTAATATTAGAAACTGTTTGAAGATGATAGGACAAGGGGGAATGGTCTTAAACTGAGACAGGTGAGGTTTAGGTTTGATATTAGGAGGAAGCTTTTCACACAGAGGGTGGTGACACGCTGGAACAGGTTGCCCAAGGAGGCTGTGGATGCCCCATCCCTGGAGGCATTCAAGGCCAGGCTGGATGTGGCTCTGGGCAGCCTGGTCTGGTGGCTGGCGACCCTGCACATAGCAGGGGGGTTGAAACCAGGTGATCTTTGTGGTCCTTTTCAACCCAGGCCATTCTATGACTCTGTGTTTCAAATCAAATTAAATATTTGCAAGGAGGTTCCTCTGTGAGACCCGAAGGTCTGAAGTAGTGTGGAAAGTGTGCTTTTTAGTAAGTAGGAGGGGTGTTTGGTTTTAAACGTACAGCACTACTGAGGATCAAACTATTCCTATGAAGAGGAAAAAGAAAAGAGCACCAAAAAACCTACTTATGACAGTAAAGTTTTGTTGAGTTCCCAAATATATCTGAAGCAATCGGAAACCACCAAACTATGATTTGGGTTTTGCATTCTGAAACAATATTCTGGGTAGAATTTGGAGGAGTTGCTGAGGTGGGTGAATAAAGGAGCTAAGGGAAGCACTTAGCAGAATTTTGTAAGAGGAAAGGAATGGTACAGAAAGAATATCTAAAATGAAACCAAAGTCAGCAGTAGAAATTTCTGTAAACTCCAGGGAAATCAACTTCTGTGTCGTGCTTTCCCTTAACTTCTTTAAATGACATAAACACAAGAAGTGTATAATTTTCCAGGTTCTGTGCAGGTGGTGACGTGGAATGAACAGTACCACAAATTAACAACCAGCGATCAAAATGGGCTCATCATTGTGTGGATCATATATAAAGGTACTCCGCAGACAACTTTGAGATTGGATAATAATCCACACGGTGGGAAATCTTTTCTAGCGATTTTAATAATTCTTTTTCAGACTTCTGAAAAAGTCAAAATAGGTTTAAAACACTTTTCAAGTTTTTTTTGTAATTGTCTGAATTTTTATAGCGCTGCTTATGAAAAGGTGTTTGTCCTGCAGGGTTGCCTAAAGAAAAGATACCAACTTTTAGCCATGTGCTTGGTAAACCTCTACAAATGTCTTATTTTAAATGTCTTTTACTTTATTTCCTTGGAGAAAAATAGCGTACTGAACAGTAAAAAGAAACACATGAGTAATCTCCTTTAGCTTAATGGCTGTTTATGAAGGTGGATAGTGATAGGACAAGGGGGAATGGTCTTAATCTGAGACAGGGGAGATTTAGGTTTGATATTAGGAGGAAGCTTTTCACACAGAGGGTGGTGACACGCTGGAACAGGTTGCCCAAGAAGGTTGTGGATGCCCGATCCCTGGAGGCATTCAATGCCAGGCTGGATGTGGCTCTGGGCAGCCTGGTCTGGTGGCTGGCGACCCTGCACATAGCAGGGGGTTGAAGCCAGATGGTCATTGCAGTCCTTTTCAACCCATGCCATTCTATGACTCTGTGATTCTCGTTTGGGAGAAGAATCCATAAATTACTTAGTACTTATTTTTATCAGTGACAGTTGTTTCTTCTGTTTATTTCCCTGTATGTTTTGGTCTCTTTTCAAATTACGTAACCTTAGGTTCCTTCCTCTCAAACTCTGGCTTCCTCTCTTATTTCTTATTTGTCCGTATCTTTTTGGGAATGAGAAAACCACACCAAAACACTGGATTTCACAGAGTGGTATAGTCTCTCTGAAGTTTCACAAAAAGATAGGAACAATGTTCTCTTTAATTTATTTCCAAAACAGACTATTTCTGCAGCTCTTTATTGCATTTCAGAGTCATATTAACTTGTATCCCATCTTTGGTTAAAACCAGACACTTCAAATATTTTTCCATTTCATTGAGTTTCTACTTTGATTTGTTGGTAATTTTTATAAACTTCTTATGTTCCTGTATTATATTGTATTTGTTTTTAGCATCTTCTTGCAATTATATTGCTAAGAAATGTAATTAGCATCTCATTGGTATCCTATTTGCATATCCTTTAATTGAGGGGTAGTTTTATTCTTTAAATTTGGTGATTAGTCTTGAATTGATGAGAGGATTATTAAATCAGAAGTATAACTCAATTTTTGATTCACTACTAATAGGTACTTGGTATGAAGAGATGATAAACAACAGAAATAAATCTGTTGTTCGAAGCATGAGCTGGAATGCTGATGGGCAGAAGATTTGTATTGTGTACGAAGATGGAGCTGTGATTGTTGGATCTGTGGATGGTAAAAGCTTTGCTAATTGTTGTCTTGTTAGATAGCTTTCATTTTCCAGAAGTATGCGCATAGTAACTCTTTCTACATAATTGCAATTAATAGTTACTTTAAAAGTTGTTGCTTAAATTCTTTAGCAGCTTTAGTTTTTACATGGGATTGCATCCTTTCTTTAGTTCTGTGGTATGCTTATGAGGTGCAATCAATGCTCTGTTACAGGTAATCGCATTTGGGGTAAAGACTTGAAAGGTACACACCTGTGCCACGTGGCCTGGTCCTCTGATAGCAAAGTCTTGCTCTTTGGAATGGCAAATGGAGAAATCCACATTTATGACAGTAATGGAAACTTCATTGTAAGTTCATGCTCATTGTCATAAAGGTGTTAAATGTAATAGGCATAAAAATATTTCCTCTTTAGGTTATTTTGTACTCATTTAGTTGGAAGAGTTCAGTTAGGGACAAGGCTCTTTGTAACATTTTATGCAAGATTTATGCAGTTGCAATTTTGCAGTGAAAATAATAACAAAAAGTTTTTTTGTTTGGTTTTTTTTTTTTTTGCAAAGTTCTATTGTGGTAGTGTGTGGCTTTTGTTTATGTGTTTATTTTCTAGGATGCTTTTCAAAGAGTAAAAATGCCAGAACTGAAATACTTCTTTGTAATTAAAAGATGTGTTCTCATATGTCTGATCCAGCATTGAATTTGAATAAAGAGTTCTTTCAAACTCTTACATTTTTTATGCCATTTTTTTCCTTGGCTCAGGAGAACACTTTTGCATGGATATCTGGTCTCTTGCAAGCTCTCTGTGTAGATTTAAATTGTTCCTCTACGCAAGGTGTTATACGTGACTTTCAGTACTTAACTATTCTTGCCTAGGTGAAAATGAAGCTGAGTTGTTTGGTGAACTTAACAGGAGCTTTCCGCATTGCTGGAATACATTGGTACCATGGTACAGAAGGCTATGTTGAACCAGATTGTCCTTGTCTTGCTGTCTGTTATGAAAATGGAAGATGCCAGATAATGAGAGATGAGAATGACCACAGTAAGTACAGAATGTGGGATGCTAATTACTGAGCTTCTATTGACCTAAAATGACTACTAATCTTTAGATTTTCAATATGTATTTCTCAAAACCTAGATCCTGTTTTGATTGACACTGGTATGAATGTAGTGTGTATTCAGTGGAACCATTGTGGAAGCGTATTGGCACTGGCAGGCTCACTAAAAGGAACATCTCCAGATAAAGACGTAAATGTTGTGCAGTTCTACACGCCGTTTGGTGAGGTAAAATATTTAATACACTAATGCAACCTTCGTTTGCTTTATTTTAGCATTTTTTTTTCTGTGCGGGTTTCCCAAGGCTCCACCCAACCTAGCCTTGAGCACCTCCAGGGATGGGGCATCCCCAGTTTCTCTGTGCAGCTGTGCCAGGGCCTCACACTCTCTGAGTAAAGAATTTCCTCCTAGAGTCAGTAAGCAATTTTGAACGCTTAGGCAGCAGTTAAGATGTTAACCTAATATGTATATATCAAATCTGGACTTTCTCCACTGACTGTGTAAGACCTAGGGGTCTCCAGACCTCTAGAAACAGGTGTTTGTATCTAGAGTTTAAAGTCAACAGTCAGCCTGGGTTTTAGATTGGTTTTGTGCTGGTTGTGATAGTCAAGCTGTGGGTTAACGTTTTGGAAGACAGTGTCTGCTGTGAATAGTGTGTAACCAGTATTGGATTTACAGCTGCCTATAGGAACTGATCAAGCACATGAACTAGGCACTCAGTTATGTGAGCTTATTGACAGCGATTTCTTTAGGCATGAAATTCTACTTTCAGAAGGAAGGCTAGATCTAAGCATACATATCAGTGCTCTGCTCCCTAAAGAGGTGTATTTAATGTAAGCTAAGTATTACACTAAAGAGTAGAGGTGTCCTTTATTACATCCATCTCTATACTTTGCAACTAAAAAGTTTCCCACAAACAAATGGTCTGTGGGACAATGGTTATTGTTTTCGAAAATGTTAATTTTTATTTAATTCATTGTTCAACTCAAGGTGCCATAAAAAAGATATTTAAAAAAAGGGAAGTTTGTTAGCTCTTCAATTATAGATTCATGTCTAAATGCTTTTCTTAGACTTTTTTTGGAAGGGGAAGGAGATACAGAAAGAAAATGTCCATTGCCTCACTGCAAATCGTGTACCAATGCAGCTGATTCAGTGTGCACCCTTGACGTAGTTTAAATGAATAAAAATATCTCCCTGACCTACCAGCTGTAGTTAAAGGTCAGCTGACTGATATAATTTATACACTTACTGCCAGTAACAGTGAAACTTGAGTCATGTCCGTTATCAATGCAATTGAATAGTAATTGAAATAGTAAAGGTGGTTCAGATTGCCATACGAAGGAAAAGATAGTTATACTGTCGTTCTCTATTGCTTAATTTATTCCAGTTTTTAAATTAGATTTTTAAATTAAATATTTCCCATTCTGAAGACAGAAAAAGAAAGCTTAAAAAATCGATGCATGGTTTATCATAATGCATATCAAACTGTCAGACCTTGCTAGCATGTGTATGCTAATTGGGCAATTATTATGGGGTACTCTAGAGAAGGTGTATCAACCTGTATTTCATCAACCAGCAGCACTGTTATTTATATATTTTAGGACAGTCTTCCTATGATATTCAGTATTTTTTTTCTTCTCTTGTTTTTAAACAAGCACTTGCGCACGCTGAAAGTTCCTGGCAAGCAGATATCAGCCTTGTCTTGGGAGGGAGGTGGACTAAAAATTGCACTAGCTGTTGATTCTTACATATATTTTGCAAACATTCGGCCAGATTACAAGGTAAGTGGTTATGTGGCACTTAATTTGACTAGCAGATTTAGTTGAAAGCTGGAGAAGATGGTGCTTAAATACAGGATAAAAGGATAGTTAGGTGGTAAATGGATTTCTAAGCTAATTGGAGAGGATGCAAAATTTATTCATGGAAAGTGGAAAATATAGTAGTTTTTTTATACTGACAATTTTTCTTTTCATTGGGCAGGAAATAGTTTTTTCCATCCTGTAACAACTGTAAGGGAGAGACCCAAATTATGGTATTACGGACTCTTTTTTATGTACTTATTTGTTTTTTTAACTGTGAGATTAGTTTCTATGGGCACATTTACACAGCTTCACAAACAGAAGCAATAGTAGAGCACTGGAACATCCTGTTGCACGTTCACCAGTTGTGATCTCATTGCTAAGCTCTCTCTTGAATTGCTTTGCAACTTTCCAAAGGCAAAGCTTGGATACAGACCTAGGTAATGATAAGGAGAGCATTCTATGATCAATAGATTTTATTCCCACCGCTAAACAGTCTTCCAACACTAAAACTGTGAGGAGACCAGGGTTTGAAGAACAGAAGTTGTGCCACGGGTTCACTTTCACTCTTTCCTTTTGGAGTTGTTCCATGCTGTTAGCTTGGTTGGGTCAGTGTTTATTGAAGCATACTAGAAATACTTCCTCTGTACCACATCAGTGCCATTGTCATCCAGAAGTGGTTCTCTATATCTTGTTTGCTTGTCAGCCTCACCTCCCTTTCAGAGGTGTTTTCAGTTTCTGGTGTATTGGAAGGCTTTTTATTCACTTCTACAACTTTGTTGAATGCGATTAAAAAAACCTTCATAATTTTTGTAGTGTTTGAATGTTCTATGTCTCTTTTTGCCTTTTTTCCTCCTTGTTATATTAATGCTTCTTCTGGGGGGACGAGAGGGCTTTTCTCATGCTACTAATACAGACGAAGGGATAGAAGTTACTTCAGTGCCTAATATAATTGCTTATTTGCACTGCTTCAGGAATTGCACTGTTTAAGGTGTTTATTATCTTCCATTGGGAAATGGACGTTGTGTTTCCAAATCACTTGTCAAGGAAAGCATTTTCATGGTAAAAGCCCTTGGCACAGTAAGTATTTCTGCTCTCTCTGAACAAGGAAGAAACATGGAGTAAAGTTTTTTTCTCATTTTGAGAATGATTCTCCAGTTCTGATCGGGTCAGTTTCTGGTGATGGGAAGGTTTCTTTTTCCATGTTAATAGTATGCAAATAACATATTAACAGGGCTCTCTTCCCATTCTTTTTGTAAACAAGTTCATCACATGACAGGTAAAGAACATTAAATAATGATTGTATTATGTACTGATATGAAGTAAACACATTTATGGAAGAATGTATACTGAATTAGTCTCGTTTCTGGTAGAATTTCTCAAAGTTGTTTCTCTTGGCAGTGGGGTTACTGCTCCAATACTGTGGTTTATGCATACACCCGACCTGACCGTCCAGAGTACTGTGTTGTTTTCTGGGACACAAAAAACAACGAGAAGTATGTGAAATATGTCAAGAGCCTGATTTCCATCACAACCTATGGAGACTTCTGTGTGTTAGCAACCAAAGCAGATGAAGATCAGCCTCAGGTAAGGATTTCTTTGTAAATGTCATTTGAAACACTGTAGCGCATGTGTCAGTGCTTTACAAATGAAATAAGTTAAACATCCGGAATCTTTTGCAGTGTGTGTGTCCTTAACTGTCATTTAATGGGAGGACATTGAACAGGCTTCATGTTTAAATGCAATGGACCCCATGAAGCTAAGAAGCCAAGAACCAAAATGTTGGCTAAAATGTTCAGAACCTACTAACTGCCTTCACTTAAAGCCGCTAATAACTTGATGAAAGGCATGGACTTCAGGATTACTATTTCTTTGGACATATTTTTCCAAAGATGAACAAAACGTAGGAGAAGACCAGAACATTAAGAGTTACTTAATCAGTTGGAAATGGAAGAATTAAATGTAAGAAAGGGACAGTTTTTGGATGATATAAATGTCTGTTATTGCAAACTTCTCTTCTTTTTTCAAATTTTGGTGATAGATTATATGATAGACATACCCTTTGGTTAATATATGTTCAGTTAATGTTGATATTACTGTCACACAGTTTTTCTTACTGGATTCATTTCTGAATTATTTCCTGTATCACGCATTGCTTACAAAGGAGGAGCATGAGATGGAGTCAATTGGTGCAACGGTAAAGATGTTTTGGTGCTGCTTTGTTGGAGTGTGCAGTAGATGGTGTGCTGTGATATGATCTGAAAGTATGATATATGTGAACAAAGGCATTTGGTGAAATTGAGTACGAAGTAATGCGATTTTCTGGGTTGCATTTTTAAAAGGTGAAGTAAAGAGTGGTGGGATTTCTGGAGTATGAAAAAGAGATTGGATCTATCATCTGAAAATTACCTAATAGTACGTTTCTTTCAATTCTTTCTGAATGGCTTCAGTCTAATTATTAATGCTACGTGGGAAGCAGCTTTTAGGAACTGAAGTAGGAACTTGCCATTCAGAGGGACCTCGACAAGCTGGAAAGCTGGGCTCAGGTGAACCTAATGAGGTTCAACACAGCAAAGTGCAAGGTTTTGCACCTGGGCCGGAAGAACCCCAGGCACCTGTACAGACTGGGAGGAGTGGTCCTTGAGAGCAGCTCGGCAGAGAAGGACCTGGGGGTCCTGATGGACGAGAGACTTAACATGAGCCAGCAGTGTGCTCCTGCAGCTCGGAAAGCAAATGGGATCCTGGGCTCCATCAGGAGAGGGGTGGTCAGCAGGGATAGGGAGGTGATTGTCCCTCTCTACTCGGCTCTTGTGAGGCCCCATCTGGAGTACTGTGTCCAGGTGTGGAGCCCTCAGTACAAGAAGGACATGGAGATTTTGGAAAGGGTCCAGAGGAGGGCCACAAAGATGATCAGGGGGCTGGAGCACCTCCCCTATGAGGACAGGCTGAGGGAGTTAGGCTTGTTCAGCCTGGAGAAGAGAAGGCTGCGGGGTGACCTCATTGCAGCCTTTCAATACCTGAAGGGAACCTACACCCAGGAGGGGAGTAAACTCTTTGAAAGGGCTGACAATAGCAGGACTAGGGGAAATGGATCCAAGTTGAAGGAGGGAAGGTTTAGGTTGGATGTTAGGGGGAAGTTCTTTACTAGGAGAGTGGTTAGGCCCTGGAACAGGCTGCCCAGGGAGGTTGTGGATGCCCCGTCCTTGGAGGTGTTCAAGGCCAGGTTGGACGGGGCAGCCTGATCTAGTAAATGTGTATGTTTGGTGGCCCTGCTAGGCAGGGGGGTTGGAGCTACATGATCCTTGAGGTCCCTTCCAACCCGGGTCATTCTGTGATTCTGTGATTCTGTGAAGTAAACAAGCTTATCCTTTTGGTAGCAGTTCATTCATTAGAGATGCTTTCTGAAAAATGCACCTATTTTGCTATAGATTTCAGTGGATGGAATTGTGATTTCAGGAGCACAAAATGTATAGCAGTAGCTGATGAGGCGAACAAGCTGAATTTTGGCAGGAACTGTTCTATTGCGAGAGGAAGTTGGTATCAGTAAGTCACGAAGAACTCGATTTTGATACCTACAGTGAGCTTTCTGCTCAGTGAAATGGGGCAATGCAAATTTCTTGGTCCTAACCCCACCACCCTGTGTTGCTCGTGCAGTCTGTCTTGGATACTGTTACTCCAGCACTCCTTGGTAGTCTCTGATAGACTGATTTAAAGTCTCAGAAATGAGTAAAAAGAGCGTAAAAGAGAAATCAAATAGAGTGAGTGCTGAAGAAGAATTAATATAAATATAAGAGAAACAAACAGTATACAGTTAGAAAGGTTAAAAAGTCAGATATGGGATCCTGCAGAGGCCACATGAAGGGGAAAGCTGGAAACGCTGGTGGAAAGTTTATCCTAGCAAAGAAATAAAAATAATTCTTTTGAGGTGTTTTCCTTGATGACAGGATGAGAAAAAATATAATTCAGTGGAAAGAAATGCATGCTCAGTTTGTTGTCTTTGAATGAACGTAGTTCAGACAGTAGATGAAGCTCTAAATTCTCTGCATTCTGCCGTTCTCTGATTATTAGAAGCTACCAATCCGTCAGCTCAAAGGAACAAGCTGTACAGCTGCAGTGGTCTGCTATCTCAATTACATGAATTGGTTGGGAAGTGAAAGAACTAATGGGCACCTAACAGTCTTCCATTTCCTGGGGAGTCAGGATGCCAGCTCTTGAGTGATTCAATGTCTAGCAAAACTGTTCTTTGAATCTAAAGAGCCTGCAGTAGAAATTGCTATTTAATTTCCACATTTCTTATTCAAAACATTCTTATTTCCCTGTGTAATCATGATAAAGCCATTTAATCCTTGATTTACATCTGGAAAAATACACGCGTTGGTGCTTGGAGGCAACCAATTAAATGTTGATGTGTCTTCTTTCTTTTTTTTTTTTTAATCCTCCTGAGTTTAAGAGACCAGCCTGAGTTATCAGTGCTGATGAAAACTTTCCAAAGTAGAATTACAAGAAGGGCAAAACTAACAAAACCAGTCTGTTTTGTGGCATCTGTGTTAGGGCAGTGTGGAGGAATAGCCTCACTCCCAGATCTCCCCTGGAGGTAGCCCTCAGGAGGTTCAAGATCAAGTAAGTTTTCCTAAGATAGAACAAGAGCCCATACATCTGGGAGTTAGGGGCCTGCTGCAATTTACTGCATTATCCTATGCATGAACATCTAGAGAAGAGTTGAGTTGCTGAGAAAATACTAGTGTGTCTGTCATGCTAGTAAACAATCAGAGTGCAGTTTGTGCTCTCCAAAGCGGGGTGAGGCTGGCTGTCTCACCAGCATCTTATCTGTGGACCCCACTGGTGCTACATCCTACCTCATGTATTCTGTCTCATAGATTTGTTTATCTGCTTAAAACAGCTGATCACCTTCCTGTTTTATGCTTGGCTTCATTTACAGTGTTAATTGGCAAATACCCCATTGCTATCATGCTTAAACATCTTTATATTTTCTGCAGCCATGGTCTCCCTGTTTTCTGTTGCTGTTCAGTGTTAGATTGTGTGAAATGTGGGCTCTGAGATATGCCTTCACTGAAAGCCTTGTGCAGCTTACTAACTTACAGAAAAATGTAGTATTAATAACACTTTTATTTCCCTACAGTATGTGCTGGTTCTCTGCAATTCAATTGGCACTCCCTTGGACCCAAAATACATTGATATTGGTAAGCACCTTGTGACACCTGTTGTTCAGCTCTTTGGTTGTAGTAATAGGAAGTCAGCTGTGAGTCAAATAACGTATTGCAATATTCATGTCCTATGTTGTAGATCATAACTGAAGTGTAGACTGGCCTGCTCTGATAAGTGACTTACTCGTCCTATGGAATATTGAATATTGTGGTACTTTTAAGCCTCATAATTTTTGTTCATCAATTCGATGCTCTATTGCCACGTCTTACATGTGTGGTGGTATGTTGGAATCTTCAGGAATAAAATGACCAGGGGATTCAATACACAAATTTTACAGTGGTCAGAGGGGAAAAAACATAAAAATGGCTGAGCACTGAAGTCAGGTTATGTGGTTGTGTGTAGGGGTTGTCGTCCCCTCCCTGCCTCACCTACCTACCATCAGCTGTCTGCATTGCTTACTGTTTACCAGTCTCTGGGACTTCACTCTTAATAGGTGGGACTGGGGTCGGGGGGAGAAGAAATGGGGGACTTACAGGCCACATTTAGTCTCATTTCTACAGCTGGCATCTAACATAAGTTCAGAGAAAGATTCCTAGAAGGAGCCTATTTGCTCTGAGTTGGCTACAAAGAAGCCCAGGGCAACCAGCTGAAATGTCCTTGTCTCTGTCAAGAGATGTCTACAATTAGATGAGATGGATCCCACTCAAACAGTCAAAATGAGCTTTGTGTGTACATCTCTAACTCTCCTTTTAAAGTTTTTCCTTTTCATTTATAGTGTTCTGCTTGTAAGCTTTCTAAATCTGTCTTTGTTTATAATGTAACTAAATAAAATTAAGGTAGCAGTTTTTGCTTTCCCCATCTTTGCATTATTACCTGTCTCCTAGAACTGTCTCTAAAAAAGAAAACAATCTTCTTCAGTGACTAAAAACAGTTAAGGAGAAATGCTGTTTAATTTAAGAGATGATGATGTTATTGCAACTGCAATTGTGTTGTCCTAAAGCAAAGAAACAATATGAAAGAAAGTTCTCTCATTCCTTTAGCTTAACTCAGTTTTCCATGGTCTGCTTTCTTTCAGTGTCAGTTGATGAATGTGGTGCATAGGCTCACAATCTTCTTTGCTAGTATGAGTTCATGTGTGAAAATCTTAGGTTTTAGAGCCTTCATCTTCATAGGAGGGCGAATATTTGAGGTTGGGATTATTTGCATTCTTGAGTCCTGAAGAATTTTTGTAGTCTCAGTACTTCAGATGTAACAAGCAAGTCTTTCATTAGTGTATGGTAAACACAGCCAAAGATACAACTTCTTTTTTAAAATGTGATTCCCTTAAGACTCCTTTAAAGTTAGTTAACCAAACTTAGAGATTGCAGGCGAGAGTGGGAACCCAGAATCTGTAAATGAAACACTTTTGGATTACGTTGTGCTGGTTTTATCATAGTCGCTTTCCTTTGTTGTAACCTTTGAAGATACAGCTTTATAGAATAACTTGACATATTTCCTTGCACAAACTGATCTTATAATATATAGATATTTGTATACAATCAGGGTCTTACTGTATACAAATATCTATATATTATATAGAGTATATCATGGTATTTATTATTGGTTCTTCATGGCAGGAGGTACAGTTGTTCCAGTTTTACAGGATGCTGAACTTAAGCAGCTGGCTTGCCTTGCTGAGATCAGTACAGAAGGGAGACCTTGTAAATCCTTGGAGGCTGTAATTTACATCTCTGTAAGTGAGCACTTTTGACTACCGTGAGACTGAGCTTTGTTTTTCTGAGTGACCTTGTCAGTTATTACATACTGAACAGGCAGTAACTCTGCTTTTGCCAGAGTGCCACTTGTTGGAGTAGCAAACACCCAGAGCCCTACAGAGCATAAACATTTGTTTCATGAGTCTTTGGTATCCTGCAGGACTCCTGGGCTGCAGCCTGGTAGGAAATTAGTGCCGAAGAAGAAAGATTTCTAATACAGATGTTAAGTAGTTGACAGAGTGTTTCAATGATGCATCTGAGAACGTGTGTTAAAACACAGTGTCTGTGCATTGTTAATTTTTCTAAAGGTTTATAAAACTATTTTTAAAAAGCAATACTGATCTTCTAATGACAGTGTAACTGTGAAATCACGCAGTGTTCATTTCTTCCTCTGGAACAGCACATCTTACATTGTTTGGCTCTAAACCAGTAGCTTCAGATGAGTTCAGAAAAAATACTGATGATTCCCTTTATTCTGTTGTCATTAGCTTTCTAATGTTTGCCCGTAGGCACTGATGGATGGTTACACCTTAAAGCTCTACCTAATTTTCCTCTTTATTTTGTCTAAAGCATCTTTTTCCTTTGTTTGCTGTGTTCATGGGGTCTTTCAGAGCAGCTATTGTTTGCTAGCCTTCAAATTGATTTTCTCTTCATTGTCTGGCATGATATCCTATCCTACCAAAAAATTAACCAACATAGGCTTGCAGGCTTTTTGTCAAAGTCCTTTTGTGAGTAACTAAATATAAATTACAGGTGGTCAAATACCTTGTTTTATAATATCTTTTTAATGGAAACACAACAGATGGTATCTGCTAAGAAAATATCACTCAGACTGGGTTATATCATCTTACCTGTGCACAGGAGCACTGACATTGTTATGTTACCATCTTTCACGCATGTACTAATACCCAGTGTAATGCACAGAACAACCTGATCAGCACATAAGTGGGCTAAAGGCAGAGAGCTGATGGAGTGTTGTGACAGAAAAGTTCAGTTGGAAGAGACCTTCAGATATCATCCAGTTCCACTGCCTGACCACTTCAGGGCTGGCCAAAAGTTGAAGTATGTTGTTGAGGGCATTGTCCAAATGCCTCAGTGATGGATGTGGGACATCAGCCATCTGTCTTACCTCCCTCCTAACTACCTTAACAGTGGTGGCTGAAGCAGCACTTGAATTGCTTTTATTTACAGCTGATTATTTAAAAGTGAACTATAACTGAATTTTGGAATTCCTTAGTGTGCTGGACTGTAAGCTGTTCCATCTGCAGTTCAGCTGTTCCTGCTTTTGCCTGATGATTTTCTTCTCTTCATGAGCTAACACCTCCAGAGACATTTTAATCAAACTCTGAAGTTAGGTAGATGTTATTCTTTGAACTGTATTAGTTACGGTTTCTTTGGATTTTGCAGATGTGACAGGTTTATGTGAAAACAGAATTTACTCTTCCGTGTCTCTGTCAGATCACTTCCTTTCCATCAGATTTAAGTGGGATTACTTGTCTCTTGTGTTTCTGTATCCTATTTCAGGCACTAAAAAGTGTCTCAGCTTTTTCAGGCAGCAAAGTAATACAGTCATGGATCAAGTGTCTTTTCTATCTACTATTTTTTTCAGAAGATTAGACATGAAAGCAGATGTTTTCTGTTTCTTGGGTACTAAAAAATAAAGCTTCTTTCCTTCAGGGAGGACGTATTATGGTGGAACAGTGAAGAGAAGTGAGTGAGGAAGGGAAAGAAGGGCTAAAGAAAACTTAGAGGATTATTCTTTTATATGTTGCTGTTGTTTTAATGGCACAGTATGTTTGATCCCTTTACGTATTTGATTACTGAAAATTAAGGCACCTGTCTAAATGCTCTTCATACATATTTTCAAATTCTGAAAAAGCAGGACCTTAATACTGAAGTTAGCTATCTTCAAAACCAATGGGAGGGACTACAGAATTGAAGAAGTCTGCACTTAGCATGGAAAGCTGCTGTGTGGTAGAAATGCTGAGCAGAGGAGTATCCAATTACCTTGCCTGCTTCTGACTCAAGGTGCTTGCTTTTCTCTCAGTTTACAACTAAGAGTACAAATTCTTTAGAGGGGACTTGATGGTTCCAAAGGGTAAGTACTGTTAAAATGGAGTAATAGGAATAATAGCTAGGAAATTAAGTAGTTAGACTAACTGCCTAGAAGGGGATTCTAGATCTTCCTCAGCATGAGAGAACTGAGATAAGCATCTTTCCCTTCCCACGAAGGACATATCCCATTCCTTCCTTCCCTGCCTCAGTGTCAACCCAAACATGGAGAGAGTGGCGCATCCTTTTCTTTTGAAGTTATGCTGTTATGCAGCCAACATGGAAGTTGTTTTAGGAGCAGTGATTGCAACCCTGAAGTGGGAGGAGGGAGATTGATGTTTGATCTTACTCATAGACATTTCTGCATGAGTTGTTTATTTGTTTTAGTCTTTTTTTGTTCAGTGACTGTCCAGTATAAAATGCTTAATCAATTCTAGAAGGAATCTCCATGCATCCCACTTCTGTCCAGTTTTAATTATGTAGCAGTTTTGCAGAAAGGTCAGTTCCCATGCACAGATGCATCGCTCCCAGATGTTTGTTTGAATCAGTGTGATCCTGATGATTCTCTGTGCTGTGTATGTTACCCCTCTCCCTGTGTTTCCACATTTGATCTAAAGCCAACTCCAATTGCCCTGCTGTTGCAAAGAAGAGAAGGTTCATGCCCCTCATGTTAGCTTCTCAATCCTGCTCTCCTCTTTATGTTAGCTCCGTCATTTGTGATTCTCTATTTAATCCAACTTAAACTAATCTTTTATTTATTTAATTTTGGGGTTAGTTTTCGGACAGATCAATCAACAAACTGATCCAATTTACTCTGTGGCTAAGCTACTCCTAGAGCTGATTAAAAGTGGCAGGGAAGTGTGAGGGTTTGTTGGGTGGGAAGCAGCTCAGTTTTGGTTGTTATGGCGGATACAGCTGCAAGTTAATAAGAAAATTACAGCAAATACACAGAATTTATGAATTTATTGAATCTGAGACTGTATTCTTCAGGTGTGAGTGCAAACCTAATTACTGAGCTGTGTTATAAGTAAATGAAGTACATTGATTTCATGAAATGTAAACGACTGCTGTATCTATGCTACTACACGTTAAGCATCGCCTCTAAGCCTTCTCATCCAGTACTGACATTTATGCTAAAAAGTATTAAACAGCTGTTAGTAGCTTATCATAATCCTCTTGGTTTCAGAGAAATGAAGTCTGTTCAACCAGTCTTCACCAATCTGTCCATCATAATACTATTCTACCTTATGGAAGGCCTATAGCACCCCCCAGAGTTCCATCCTGTGCTAATATAAGGAAAAAGTGAAGAGATTCATTGTAAAACAATTAGATTTTGTTCTTACACCATGTTATCTGCGACACACTTCACTAACAGACAGGGCTGTGAAATGGAATTTGCTCATCTTGTCTGGTGGCATACTGATTAAAGTGTCAAGTTTGAAGACATTGAGGGATTTATTTATTGATTTCTGATTATTTTTCTATGTATTTTATGTGCGGATTCAGATTTTCAGAAATCAAAAAAGTGTGAAAGAAAAAGCCATAATGCAGCCAAGACAGTGTAATATAAAGATTAATGTAATGTTTGGAGTGTGTATGTCCACAAACATTGACAGCAGGAATGAGACATTGCCTTTAGCCATGCATTCTAAATAATTTTAAGGATAAAATAAAAAAGAACCTCTGATTTCCCTATGCAATGACATCTGGATACCTTTCAGTGTTTGAAGGGGAGCTACAGGAAAGAAGGGGACAGACTCTAGCAGGGTCTGTGGTGATAGAACAAGGGGAACTGGCTTCAAGCTTAAAGAGGGCAGATTTAGGTTGGATAAAAGGAAAAGCTCTTTTACAGTGAGAGTGGTGAGGCACTGGAACAGGTTACCTAGTGTTATGGTGGATGCCCCGTCCCTGGAGACATTCAGGGCAAGGCTGGATAAGGCCCTGGGCTACCTGATCTAGGTGTGGTGTCTCTGTTCATTGCAGGGGAGTTGGACTCACATTAAGGAGAAGGAAACCTGCTGGAATAATGGAGGGAAAAGTATGAATTATAAAGGCAGTGCCTTGAAAGAATTTCTTCATTTGTCTAAACGAGGCAGCAGTAAAATTTATTAATTTACTTGCAATTAAATAAATCTACTCTTTTTTTTTGTTGTTTGTTTTGTTTTGTTTTGTTTTGGTCTTTTATCCTATGGAGATTTGGTTTCACACATTTAGAAAAAAAAAAGGCAAGTTAGTATGTAGTCCAGTACTTGATGCTCTAATTTTACAACCATTTGGATTTCGTAACAGGGCCGTTGTTTGTCACAATGACCAAAACACACGTGATAGCAGCTTCAAAAGAAGCATTTTACATCTGGCAATACCGTGTCGCCAAGAAGCTCACAGCAATGGAGATTAATCAGGTAGCACGGACCAGAAAAGAAGGCAGGGAAAGGTTTGTCTCCAGGCTTTTTCGTGTTCTTTCTTTTGTATAAATACGATTTTGATAAAGGTGGATTTTCCCATTCCTAAAATATGAACTCCTCGTTATTGTTTTCATACTCAAAATTGTTAAGTGTAGTTTTTCATGACAAATGCAGAGTTCTCTTAGACTGTTTTTCAATTAGTTTTCTGCTTACTGTCACTGTTTGAGACCTGTGAGTGTCTCCGTTACAAAGCTGTATATCTGATGCATGTGGGTTTTTTGTCTTCTCTGTACCCTTGATTTCTCAGCAACTACATTCACTCTGATAACCATTACTTCTGTGTCAGTGGCTGTTAGGGTATATTCTGTCCAGCTATTCTCTAAATACATTTGTGTCCTACTGTATCTTTGGCCTCTAATCCTGTATGGCCTGTTCTCTCAAACTAAACAAACCGAAGTTGTCATCATCTGCCCATCCAAAATATTCCCTTCCTATGTGCTCATGTTATGTTAACATAGTTACATTAACTTCCTCTTTCTAATGCTACTTTTTAAGGCAGAAGAGAACTTTTGGTAAAGTTTTGAATATAGCAATATGTAAGTTTTGTGAATGTGATAATGAAACTCTTCCTAAGTGTGGAAAAGAGCATGAGGAAAAGATAGGAGTATTTGAAAGGAGACAGCTGAGATGATTGATCATTTGCAGGATCTTCTTGTTGCAGAATGACAGACTGTAGATCATGTGGAGCTGACATTATGGACACCAGCGCAGTGAAGGTGAAAGCAAGCACCATATCTGTATCAACTGAAAGCAGGGTTACTGGGAGGAGCACGACTGGAACACAAGAACAGGCTTAGCTTTTATACTCTTTTTTGTGGTTACAGTGGCTCCTTCACCATGGATTGAAGATACCTGTATTCTATCAAAAATGACCCTTCTTTCTTCAGAGGCACTTTTTCTTCTTCCTTTTCTACAGGATTTATCATATTGATGACACCCCTTCAGGATCTGGAGGTGGACACCTTGATTACAGTAAAGCTGTTGAAGTGAGCATTGTTTTTAACTTGTTTATTATGGTATCAATGGTAGCTTGAAAGAGTAGTAGCTGGCATTGCTGTATGTATTTACTTTAGTTTTCATTAATGGAAGTGGTCTTTTTTCTTTTACTTCTACCTTTTGTACAAAAATGTTGGTGTTGTTTCTGGTTAGTAAAATGTTATTGTGTCATTACGTATTACTAGAAATATACATCAAACTGTATAGAATTCAGGGAAAAAGTGTATTCTGTATTCTGAAGAAATAACGGCCCCAGAAGGAAAAATTGGCACAAAAAATTGGCCTTCTTCACTTTATGAAAGCGTGCACGTGAATACATGGATTGATAGGCCTGAAATTAATTACAGGCCTCACAAGCGAGCGATAGTTGCCTTCTTGTGTTTTCTGTTAAACATCTGTTACTTTTATTTTATTTTATTTTTTTTCCTGGAAGGAGGGGCAGGAGAAGAAAGGAAGCTCTTACTGTTACCATGTTTCCCATACCAAAGGCTACTAATATCATAAACCATCCATTTATTGTACAGTGATAAAGGTTGATAGCCCCTTTTTGTTTAAACACTTGGCAGCATTCTTGGATAGTTAAGCATAACTTTGGTTTGTTTGTTTTTTTTTTTTCCTGTAGAGGTTCATTCTTATTGCAGTATTAAAACAAGTGTTGATGTTGTTTGTATGCTTTCAGGGAACAAGAGATCCAATTTGTGCAATAACAGCATCTGATAAGATACTACTTGTGGTAAGTTAGGGGATTAAAACAACTTCTAATTGCCACTTGCTCTTGTAGGCAGGACTCTTTGCAGTTAAGTCATGAGCAGTCATGTTTAAAATGTTTTTCCCATGCTCCTACTCCAGTGATTTTTTTTTTTTTTTTTTTTTAACATCTTTTGAATGAATTAGACAAAAACACTGAGACACGGGAAAGAAAACAGATGGACAAAGTGTGAAAGTCATTAATTGATACAGTAATGCGTGTTACAGTGGTCAAGTCTTTCTAACTCTTCTAGCCAGATCTCCTTTTCAACTTATAGGGTATATGTACATGAAAAAAGTCAAAGATGTGAAAGGCAAGGAGGATCTTTCTGACTTGGGTATGGGGAAAAAAAAGGAAAGGAATGATGTTTGGGCTGCCTTTAAAACTATTGCCTACCTTCCAAAATAAGGTTTCAGCAGTAGGTAAAATAACCTGGCTGTGCTGTTCCACATGACTTTGTTTTAACATCTTGTTAAAGATCTGCTTAAATTTGTAGCATCTTAAGAAATTATTTTCTTTAAATAGCAAAATTAAGAACTCCAGGGTGATGACATTCCCTCTTCCCACATCGGTTCAGCCACCCATCCAAGAACAAGAAGACCTTGTTAAGCTGTTTATTCATAGAAAATTTTAAACAAAAATGCTTTTCTCTAGGGAAGAGAATCTGGCACTATTCACAGATACAGTCTTCCTAATGTTGGCATAATTCAGAAGTATACCCTGAATTGTCAGGCACATCAGCTGTCTTTGAACTGCAACTCCAGGTAAGTTATAGGTCTGCTTCTAACAAAGACAAACGATTTTATACTAAACCACTACATTTGGTGGAAATACTAGTAATTGTGCACTAATTTTACTTCAATATAAATTACTCACTTTATTGGCTATTAATGGTTCCTTTATTTCTTACTGGTCAGACTGCTGTAAGAGACTGAGTTGGTAAAGCTTCCTTGTGTACTGCAGTCTTTAAGGTCTGTATTTAAGGAAACACACAAGGGGAAATATCTGTTAGGAGATGAACCAAACACAAGATTCCTGAGGTCAGGAATTGATGAAAGTATGTCATAACATAAAACTTCATATCTCTGAGGTTTCTTTTTATTTCTGTCCTTCTGATGCCTAGAAACCTTGTTTGTCCTGTGTTAATTTTCCTCTGTTGCAAACTGTAGTTAGTGGCAAAGCACCTAGCAGGGGTTCCTGCTAAGGGTTTTCTTAAACTTCAGTGATGCCAATAGTGAAGCTACATTCTACTTGGTGGACAACCATTAATGTTTAACAGTGCTTTTGGTTTCCCTCCCCCACCCCCAAAAGAGAATTTGAGAATCTTGGCAGAAAAGGCAAAAATACCCTAATGAGTGCTCATGAGACAATTTTAATCACTTCAAAATAATTGTATAATTTCAAGCAAAATTCATAATGTATGTGTGGATCATTCATATCTTCATATGTAGACCAAAAATAGATTGATTCACTTAAAAAGCTACATGACCTGGCCAGATCTGCATTAGTTTTGTATTGAACCTAAGCTATTACCTTTCTGTATGATTTTTGTTAGTGGAAAATACTCAGATTCACAAGGTTTTTGAAGTAAATTGGGTTGCTTTTGAAATTTTAATGAGATTAAGGTTGTCTAAATGCATTCTAATATTGAAAAATGTTTTAAAATGCTTTTAAAGCAGCACTGCAGTAAATGACTGACAGTAAATACAGGCTACTGTCATTCACTGATAATGTATGTAACTGTAACTTTTCAAATGTAACCCTTTAGAAATTGTATTTTCCCTATATTATAAATGATGTCAAAGATTAATTGGATTGTATATACTATTATCTTAAAATAATAATAATAATGTCCTTAGTAGTAATAGAAATCCTGTTTTGGGGTGAACACTCTGGATCATTGCACTGTATTTTTAATTTAAGAATCTGCCTCCTAGTAAATAATGGAAAGCATATATGTTAAATTTTTAATTTTGGGCTCTGTCAAGAAAGCGGTTGAGACAGGAGCCGAATCTGTATTTTACTAAACTTTTCATCTGAAGTACTAAGCATCTTAGTATGTTTTTTATCCAGGCTGCTGGATAAAAAACAGGCACAGGTCAATAGAGTCCAGGGCCAGATCCAGTAGGAGAAGACGAAGACCTCTTTTCCACGTTTCTAGTCTCTCTCTGCTGTACAGATAAATGAAAATCACAGGCATCTTGCTGAAGCCATGGGATTAGTTTAGAGGGAAATTTGGCCTGAATGTGCCAGTTCAGGAGATTTATTTCAGATGTACAGCTTTCAGTAGTGTTATTTAGCTGTCCTGTTCTTTCGTTACTCCTTTTTTTATTTTTATTTTTTTTATTTTTTATTTTTTCTCCCCTGTTCTGTAGCCGTGTTGCTATCATAGACCTTTCAGGCGTTTTGACTTTCTTTGACTTGGATGCACGGGTGATAAGCAGTACCGGACAGCAAGTGATTGGCGAGCAGCTCAAACTGGAACGCAAAGATGTCTGGGATATGAAATGGGCCAAAGATAATCCAGATTTGTTTGCAGTGATGGAGAAAACAAGAATGTATGTTTTCAGAAACTTGGACCCAGAGGTAAATGTAAACAAACGACTCAGTTTACGAATTCACTCTAAAACAATGGCTCTGTGTTGAATAGAATTATTTTTATGCTTGCAGTTTAGTTAGGTATTTTGATATCAATAAACCTCATATAAATAACTGGACATCTCAATATCTCGTCAACTCTGATGTGAGGGTCTTGTTTAAGGTGTGATAAGTGTGAAATAAACTATCAGACCTGCAAAGATTAAAAAGTAAAAAATGCTAGCTCTCCTTTTCTTCCACTTATACAAATTATGCTCCTGAAAATAATAATGTGCTTTAGAAACAGTAAACCCAATTTTAATAAAGGTATTTGTAATGCGTGGTTTAGGTGAGTCTGGATATCGTTCCTTTATCTTTTTCTCACGATCTGGTTATAAAAAGCATGATTTTTAATTATGTCTGTGCATATGAGATTGTCAGTAACACCAGTGGTCTTAGTATTTATTTCCTGTTGGAAAAGCAGTCACATCCTAGTTTGGACAAGCGAGAGGTCTTGTTACATACATTAATAGATTTGTTTAGAATGGAATTGGAATGCAGGTTAATTCCCTTTTAACTGTTTTACTTTAAGGAACCTATACAAACTTCAGGATATATTTGCAACTTTGAAGATTTAGAAATCAAATCTGTTCTTCTGGATGAAATACTAAAGGTAAGTATAATTAATTTTATTTTGTAGGAATAGTTGATATCTACTATTCAAATCACTTTGACATCATTGATGGGTGAGAGTAAACGTGCCAGAATAAAATTGCGTTTCTTTATTCATTATGCTAGAATCCTGAACGTCCTAACAAAGATTACATCATCAATTTTGAGATTCGATCATTACGGGACAGTCGGGCACTGATTGAAGAAGTTGGGATTGAGGAATCTTCCCAGTTCATAGAAGACAATCCACATCCCAGACTTTGGTAAAATAAAACAAAAATCTCATAATAAGCCAACTTTCTTTGTTTGAATGTTTTCTTTCTTTTGTAGTCTTCTTATTCAGACAGATCTAGCTATCCAAGTGAAAAAACCTCTCAAAGTAAGAGCAGCCAACCAGCTTACAATTTAATGAGAATCATTATTAAAATAATAATAATAATGATGATGATAAGTAGTAACAGTGCTCAGCTGCAGTCTGAATGGCTGCTGTTCTAAATGGGAATGTCTTTACACCGAAGCTGAATCATCTACAAAGGCATTTTATAGTGCTGATGTAAGACCTGAAGAGAGCCTTGTAATCCCCCTGCAAGCCTGGCTCACTGCCTCTTGTGGAATTAGTATGTTTTCAGGCTGTGTGGTATGTTTTTCTAGAAGGCAAGAAAGAGGTCTTTCCTTCTAAGCATGCATAACTAACCATGGACCATTTAGGACAGGCTATAAAGGAAAGAAGTGAGAATGGGGAGGGTACATCAATCATAATTTGTTATATTCTTTCAAAATCAAATAATCTGAGGAAAATAACTTCATTAAACAAGTTTAACCAGTTAAACTTGACTATTAAACTGAATTTAAATCTTGCACAGCAAACTTGTAAGAATAAACATGTGAAAACGGTTCTGGAAATATAATGTCCCGTATTTCAGGGGTTCGAATAAGAGTCGTTAAGGTTGGAAGAGACCTCTAAGATCATCTAGTCCAACCGTAAACCCATCACCACCATGCCCACCAACCATGTCCCTCAGTGCCACATCTCCGTGGTTCTCGAATGCCTCCAGGGACGGTGGCACCTTCCTGAGCAGTCTGTTCCAATGCCTCACCGCTGCTTTGGAGAAGAAATATTTCCTTATACCCAGCCTGAACCTCCCCTGGCACACCTTGAGGCCATTGTCTCTCATCCTATTGCTGTTACCTGGGAGAAGAGGCTGGCCCCCACCTTGCTCCAACCTCCTTTTAGGCAATTGTAGAGAGCGATAAAGGCTACCCTGAGCCGCCTCTTTTCCAGGCTGAACAATCCCAGTTCCCTCAGCTACTCCTCATGAGACATTTAATTTATAGCTGCTTTTCTACGTGTTGTATTTGTTTTTCACACAGGCGTCTCCTGGCTGAAGCTGCCCTTCAGAAGTTAGATCTGCAGACTGCTGAACAAGCTTTTGTGCGCTGCAAGGATTATCAAGGTATTAAATTTGTGAAGCGTCTAGGCAACCTGCAGAGCGAGTCAATGAAACAAGCAGAAGTGGCAGCCTATTTCAGCAGATTTGAAGAAGCTGAAAGAATGTATCTGGATATGGACAGAAGGTAATCGCATGTTGTCATCTCAGCGGCGAATAAATCAAAAAATGTCTTGGAAAACAAACACTCACCCTTATAAGGAATGGCTGGTTTAGCGTTGAGGACTCTTCAGCAGTTGCTGGAAAGACGGAACAAGATCAGATGGGAAGAAGTTTGGTGTATCGATATGTAAGCAATTCCTTATGTGAACCAATGCGTTCCAAATGGTCTGAAAATTCTGAGCTGCTCTAGGTAGTGCTGTTTTTTCTAGATGTTTTTAGAAAATATTTTGTAGATGTTTCATCTGGGAATCAAAAAATACAAACAAAAGTCTTAAAACTAGTATTTAATTTATGTATTGTTGCTCTTAGCTAGTTGCCAAGTACGCATTCTTTCAAATTACATATACAAACAATGAAGTTTTTAATTAACTTTAATCTTAGGAGAGACAGAAAGGACTGTGGGCCAGTGGAATTTTTGCTGAGGAATGAAAACAAGAATAAAACTAAATGACAGTATTACTGAAAAATATAAATTAATGCTAAGTAACTGGGTTTAGCGCTGTATTCCTCATTGTCCCTTTTCTGCAATAAGCAGCAGTTGTGTGATGCAGCCTGTAGGTGATGGTCAGACATGAAGAGACACACGAATAACTTCTGAATACATGAGGTGTTTAAACTTTGATTTATGAAGTCATGGAAAAAAGAAAAGGGAAAGTTAGAGGAAAATGTCATTCTTCTTTTCTGATGTAAGAATGAGGAACATCTCTCTTCCCCAGTATGAAATGGAGAAGGAGAAAAAGCAGAAGCTAGAGGAAGGTGCACGTTAGATCCTGGTAATGGAAAAGTTTTCATATAGCGAGCCCGTGAAAGTATGTTGTTTTGGAGAGGTGGAATGTCTTGTAAGTACTTCACTTGCTGTTACGGAGTTATCTAGATCAATCTATGTCCGTGACAGGGGGGCAGTAGGCCCATGGCCCTTCCCCGGCCCCCAAAAATGGGAAGGGAAAAAGGGGTAGAGAGATGAGAGATGGGAGCTGGGCTCAAGGAAAGAAACAGAGCAGTGGCACTGATCTAAGGAGGAAAACTTTTATTTTACTAACTATGATATTGGAATGCAAGATAACACAATACAATACAATCTAATTGAAATTGAAGCTAATAAATCAAGTGAAATAAGAGAGAGAGAGGTTTCCGAAGACCAAGAAGCCTACTTTGAAATTGAAGGTGCACGGCTTGGAAGCACACCCACACCCGCTGCCAGGCAGTGAGAGAGAGAGCAAGCGTCACTTCCGTGACGTATTTTCCTCTCTGACCGTGAGGTCCTCTGGGACATGTAGTTCTTCTCTGTGCTCCACATGATGTCATGATGTGGAATACCAATAGCAAAAATTACAAAAACATGACACTTGCCCAGAAATGCTGATTTCCAGCAATGACATATTCCTTGACGTGTGCCTGAGGAGATATTTGATTAATATAGGACTGTAGAAGGCAAAGGCAAACCTTATTTATTTATTTATTTATTTATTTATTTACTTACTTACTTACTTAACTTCAGCAGTAGGACATCTTATTCTCCAGCTACAAGAATAGGAATTCTGTGTTGCCCTGTGTGTCTACTCACCACTAGAAAATTCTTGATGAAGACCTACCATAGATTAGGCTGAAATGTATTTTTCAAATGCAATTTAAAATGTTTTTGATAGAAGTTTTTACTCAACAGAATGTGCTGACTTGGTGTCTCATTCTTCAGCTCACTGGTACATTTTAAAATGCTCTAAATTTATCTCTCCCGCTTATTTTCTATCCACATGAAGAATTACTGCATTTTCACACACCAAAAAGTTTTAGTGTTACGTGGTAGGAAAAATGTGCTAGACAGATGCAGAGTGGGTCACATAAATATGCATGTATAATAAAAAGGAAAGATTACTCACTCCCAAGTCTTTCTCCTTCTTTCAAAGTCATCTTGAACTGAGTCTCTGGAATGAGCCTTACTACATGTCATCCTTCTTCATTCACATTCCTTCCCCCCTTGGCCATTCCTCTTCCCTTCTGCTTTTCAACAGTGAAGATGAAAGGTATACAGAGCAGGAGGCGACCTGGAATTTGGCAGTTGCGTTGCCGACTGCTAATTCAGTGTACTTCATGCAGTAGTATGACTGATAGGAAAGCGTATTTGTGTGACGTAATCTGTGAGCTCTCTTGAGCTCATTTATTTACTTGGAATATAGTTTATGTTGCACAAGGTATCGGGGATCGCTGTGATACCTGAGGTATGGGTTATGAATGTGAAAATATTTTTGGACCCTTACCTCAAGATTTTTTGTTAGCTATTTTATTGTCTTTCCCTGCTGTTTTCTGCTTATATCAGAGATCTTGCCATTGGACTACGGATAAAACTGGGAGATTGGTTTCGAGTACTGCAGCTACTGAAAACTGGCTCAGGTGACTCAGATGATGCCCTTCTTGAACAAGCACACAATGCTATTGGAGATTATTTTGCAGACCGTCAGAAGTGGTATGTTCTGTAGGGGAAGGGAAATACTATGGAAATGATAAAGCTGTTGACAGGATGTGCCTTATGAGAAGGGACAGATATCAGGAAAGTCAGAGTAGTGTGCTGGATGATTTTATAATGATGAGATTTAACTCTGACCTTTGTGATTCCATCACAGCCTTTACATTTGAGAGCTGTTGATCAACTGTCTAAAGAGTGAAGGAAAAAAAAAAGTCGGTATTGCCAGAAGTCTGGTCACTTCAAAGAAGGGAAGGAGGAAGGGAGGGAAAACAAAACAAAACCCCAATATAGACAGTGTTACTAGCATGGATATAGAATATTAAACAGCAGACAAACAGGCAGAAGGTACTGAATAACAGTGAATTTCAAAACCAGAGATTTTCTAGGACACTTAAAATCAGGGGCATCTGAGAAGGTCCAGAGGAGGTCTGTCTGACCTGGACGTGTCTCCAGACATTGCCAAAACTGAGTACTTACAAATGTTTGAAGAACTGCATGCAAATGGTATTTCTCCCAAACGCGTTTTGCAGTCAGGGACGCAGCTGAGCCAGAAGTGGTGTCTCAGTAGTTAGTTAATAACTGGCAATGAGACTTTCATACACTGTTCTTGTTACTTTTTAAGCTGAGGTGTACTGTAAGCATCCGGAACATTCTGCCTCATCCACAGCTCCACTGCTTATTACAGTTATGCAAAATGTCCAACCACAAGTACTTTGTCCCAAATTAGTTAAAAACTTGTGAGTAGATTCTGTAAGTTTATTTCTAGATAATTTAGGCAACTTAAGGGGGTGGTCTTGGAGATCTTAGTGCTCACATTTTAAAGTACAGAGGTGCTCAACTTTCAGTTTTGTTCTGAGTTGCTGTTGACTATCGGTCATGATCTGTGCAGATGTGGGAATATGATTTTCAGGTTCATTGATATCCTTACCTTATGCTAGTCGGAAAATGAATCTTACTGCTACTTAAGTGTAGTGATTTCTGAAAAGTGAAACATTTTGTGCATTTTAGAAAAAGACAGAAATTTTAGTTACTAAGGATCTTGAGCAAAGTCACCCATTTAAAAGGTCATTTTAAATTTACAGACACAAAAGGCTTACCCAGTTTGAAGTTTGGCTTGTCTCTATATGTCTGGTTATATCATATTTATGTTTTTTCCTTATTAGGTTAAATGCTGTACAGTATTATGTGCAAGGACGAAACCAGGAACGTTTAGCTGAATGTTACTACATGCTAGAGGACTACCAAGGACTAGAGAATCTGGCTAACTCACTTCCAGAGAATAATAAGTTACTCCCTGTAAGCAAGATGTATTTCTTTTTTCATTGTCTTATGCTCAACAATTTATTTAAAGTATCCCATCTTGGGAAGAAGCGAAACAAGGAGTGCAGTATATATGACCTACTTCAGCATAATGATTCTACTTTGGTGTTCATCTGAAATATTACTGTCTTCATTCTCCATCATTCTTACTTTCCATTATTGGCCACTTCCACAGATAGATCTGATTGGTCATCAGGCTCTGTGGTCACACTGCTAAGTTGCAATTTGATGGCATTTGTCTCTAAAATAGCTATGCTTCTCTAAGAATTCACTCCTTGTGGCTGGATACTTAAGCTTTCGTTTTGTCATCAAAGCTACACTGTTTTTTCCCCCTCAAATTCTTCCTGGTTTAACTTCTCACACGGTAACTCTGGTAGGAATGCTAACGTGCAATGAAAATTGGAGATACTTTGCTGAAGGCAGGGAAGTTCATGACCTACTGTGCAGTGGCTAATTTAAAGCCACAGTATGATTGATTACTCCACAATGCTTGAAAAATGTAAAACACACTAACTTAATGTCACTTTCAGTAGCTGTAATAAAGCAAGACATTGCATTTTCTATTTAATCTGTAATTGCAAAGTTTTGTGAAGTAGACAATATGTAGTAAGAACACAGTCCTTCTAGTGTGATTTAATTAGAACATTTTAAAGTAGTCTTTTCTTTAAATTCAGAACCAATGTGCAATTCCAGAATGAGTGTGTGAGAGTAGCATGCTGCCTGGAAGACTTACAACTGCACATGTTGTATTCACAGAATCTGTGCAACAAACAGCCTTCTAATCCAAAGTTTGGAATTAAACTAAACAAAACTATACCTGTTGTAGTTTCCATGCAATGTAGTAAGAATATGGAAATTAATTTAATGTGGTGCTGTTGCTTTCTTTTCAGGATATAGCTCATATGTTTGTAAGAGTGGGGATGTGTGAACAAGCTGTTTCAGCCTTTCTGAAATGTAATCGACCAAAGGATGCAGTCGATACCTGTGTACATCTTAACCAGGTGGGACAACAGTAGTTGATGTGCTTTAGCAATACCAGTTAACCATTCAGATTTTTATCCTGCTGCCCAGTTAAATACAAATCCTTGTTAAGCACCAGATGATTCTTCACGAATTCTGGAAAATTTATACTTTGATTCATAAGCCAGTTATTGGAAATGATTGCTAGACCATCACAGGAACAGCACTATGTACATTTACAGCAGTGCTACTCTGTGGTAAGCATGCTGAGCATACAGCAGTACATGGCCTTGCGGCCTTTGTAGGGCTAGGCTCGGCTCAAGTCAGTGCTGCCTCCCAATGCAATTGAGGGAAAACCAGAAAACTTCCATATCCCCTTTCCTTCCTTCTATAGATGCAAATTACTTGTGGCTGCACTAGGATGTAGCTGGAAAAGAGCTGGTCTGAGAAACTATCAGCATGTTCACAGATAGAGTTGTTCCCTAGTGTGACTTGCTTGTGTGTAAGCTGTGTCAACGCAAATGAGAGAAACTGAGGATGGCAATGAAGAAATGTGTGTGAATGTCAGGGCTGGTTAATGGTGGTGTTGTGTGTACAATTTCCTACCTTATGGATGGCAATTGGATATGAGATTGAGCCAGGCTTCTTAGTCCTGCCAAACTTCATGGGCAAACACGGTAGCCAAGCTGTTGAAGACAGGAAAATTCATGGACAAAAATGAGGTGTGTAGAAGTTTGTATATGCCTTGAGCTCATAGACTGTCGTGCTCTTTTAGACATGCTTTTGAGAGTGTGAGTTTCAATAATATCTAAGTGTTAAAGTCCGCATATCCAACTGTGAGCAGCAATGGTTTTGCAAAGCTTTTATCAAAGTGAAAGCAACTGCTTTCTCTGGGGTTTTGGACCAAAGTCCAGTATTCGTTTCACAAGTCTGCTGCATTACATGATTGGCGGTGATGCTATTTGCTTGAATTCTACTTGAATTGTACAGTGCAGTCATTCTAAATAGCAATGAAGTGTTGTGTGCAGTTGTTGCAAATTATTAATTGGAAAGCTTGTTCTCAGAGCGTATTGAAAAATGTAGGTTCATCTTTATGTTTGCTTTCATTTCTAGTGGAATAAAGCTGTGGAGCTGGCTAAAAATCACAATATGAAAGAGATTGGATCCTTGTTAGCAAGATATGCAACTCATTTACTGGAAAAGAATAAAATCCTGGATGCAATAGAACTCTATCGTAAAGCCAATTATTTCTTCGAAGCTGCTAAGCTCATGTTCAAGGTATTACAGATGTTATTTTTATATCAGGTATCAAAAGCTAGTCCAAAACCTTAGTTATTTCCATGCTGTTTATTTTCTTGGGGTTATCCTGTTGTTAAAAATGTACCGGAATGTACCATTAAACAGGAACCGCCAGGATGAATCCATTTTTAAAGTTTAAGATATCCAGGGTAATTCTTTAAGATAGAGATGCTCTCTTTAGCCAGTGATGAAGAGATTTTCAGAACACAAACCCTCTGATCTGAGACAATCTCTTCCAAATTAGATGAACTGCACCTCAGGAAAGGGCCTTGTCTACTTGAAGGGGTATAGCAAGCCAGCCTGGATGCAATGTCTACCTCATTCTGTGCCAGTTTTCTCTCTTCATTTTTAAGAATAATAATGTTGTGAAGTACCAGTTAAATTTTGGTATCTCTTTCTTCGATTAAAAAATGATTTTGTGCTTTCAAGATGAAGATTTTTCCTGTATTTGGTTTATCTGCGGAGACTTGTGTGCATGGCTTATAAAATCTGTAAGAGTGATACGCAATTTTTATAGTGAATATATATTTTTGTGTCTGTATGTCACTTTCAAAATGCATCCTTCTTATTGAAAGCAATGTATTTCTTAACCTACACTGCTGAGAAATATTTGTTTATTGTCAACAGACATAATGGTTACACTGATTTATTCTTTCTGAATATCTGGCTTCACATAGTTGTTAGCGAAATAAGTAAAGAATGATGTGCGTTCTTCACTTAGGCATTCATTTATAGTTCTGTTTGCAGTCTAATTTATTACATTCAAATGCAAAATTGTTTTTGGCATAAATTCTGAGGTTTGTACAAGTGTGTAGCTGTCCAAGAGAATTGTTATTTTTCTTATATATAAATATCTACAACAAATTCCTTCATGTTGGATTTTTCAGATTGCGGATGAAGAGGCAAAGAAAAGAACAAAGCCCTTGCGAGTTAAAAAGCTTTATGTATTATCAGCTTTACTTATGGAACAATGCCATGAGCAAATGCAAAATGCACAAAGAGGAAAAGTTAAAGGTTCAGAGGTAGAGTCTTTTCCTTTTTTAAGTTCTGTGCATTTACTCTTATGCTCTCCCTAGTCAGAATAAATAAAACTGCCGTAATGTGGGGTTATTTTTTAATAACACTCTTTCTAGAACAGAGATTTTAGTTATTTCTTTAAAGCAAATCTACCACGAAAACAAACCATTTGATATACTGTTTTAAAACATTTAAATAACTCGTACTCAACAGATATTTTTCTGCCTGAGGTTAATGTATTCTTCTTGAGATTTTCACTGTAACAACAAAAGTCATACTAAGAAATGCAGATTTTTTTCTTCGAGAATCTGACTTCACTGATGTTTAGGAATAACCATCAGTCTCACAGTGAGATTTAGTGATTAGATTGCGTTGGCTATAATTCAGCAGTGAGACTACTCCAGTTATGGGGGGAAGCAAATGGATGGGGTTTTTTTACGCTTGTACTTTCATCTTTGTGTGCACAACTGAAGGAGTTTAAACAAAGTTTTAAGAGATCTGGTGTTGAAATGCAGTATTAATCCAAAGTATGTACTAGTCTGCAGATGTGCATATAATGTATTTATACACATCTGCACCATATGTTCTGCTTATGCACTGTATAAAATGCCTAAAAACGTTCATTTCAGGTCCATGTATTTATATTTTCTCCAGTTAACACAAACAGCTGGTATAATCACCAAATACAGAAACGTTCTTTTCATGCATCACCATTTCCCACTGTATCTGTTTTCTGTATAAAAACGACTTGTGATACTGCTTTGTTTTCAGACTGCTTCAGCTCTGGCGGGTTTGCTGGAAGAAGATGTCCTTTCTTCAACCAATCGCTTTGCAGACAATGCTTGGCGAGGAGCAGAAGCTTACCACTTTTTCATACTCGCACAAAGACAGCTCTATAAAGGTTCTGTAGATGCAGCACTTAAAACAGGTAGGATTTCATTTCTAAGCATGTGAAGAAACTGCTCTAATTTTACAGGCTAGCACAGGGCATGCTTTCATTTATACTGAATACATTTTCCTGCTGTTGTTAGATCCACGGAATTTAAAATAGAGCCACGTAACAAACTGCAGCTGAATCTGGCTGCAGTCAAGATACTCGGAAAGCATCTTTTTAGATACAATGGAAATGCAACTTCCCAAGTATTACCTGGTTAAATCGGACAGTCTCTTTATGCTTTCTGTTGACTGTTTTCTTTCTGCCCAAGTTTTTTCTTTAAATTCATGTTGGACATCCTTGTAGACAGCTTCTTAAAGTGTCTGTGGGAGTTAGAGAAATAAATAGGGCCCTCTACTTTCTCCAAGTCATGAAGGTCCATTTCAAATACTTCTAGCATGTTTTTCTTTTTTCTTTTTTTGAAATTATTATTATTTTTTTTTCAGTGCGTTTGAGGGGGGAAAGTGCATCAACCTCAACAAGACTCTTTCAGTTGCCATTCAAAGCCGCTTGGTTTTCCTTTATTTCTGTTTATTTTCTGAATTATGTTGAATCATGAGTGCAGGCTATATAGTGATGTCAGTGAAAAGACTTTGGTTTATGTTGCCCAATGGAATTATTTGCAGGACTAACAGTAATGTAGATACTAATCCATAGTGACTGTTTCATAAAGAAGCTTGCATTTCTCAGGAGACATGTAATGATGTCCTTGGATCTTCTTTTTCTCGTTTCTTAGCCCTTCATTTGAGAGATTATGAAGACATTATCCCTGCAGTTGAAATCTATTCTCTTTTGGCTGTCTGTGCCTGTGCAAACAGAGCATTTGATACTTGTTCAAAAGCCTTTGTTAAGCTAGAATCCTTGGAAACTCTTAGCCAGGAGCAAAGGCAGCAGTATGAAGACCTTGCTCTAGAGATATTCGCAAGACATTGCCCGAAGAACAACAAAAAAACTGATCTGGATGATGTTCTCGAGAGGTGGGTTATACATGTATGATACTATAAAAATATTAACCTGGCTTTGTTTGTTTGTTTTCTGCCGTGGTCTGTAAGCATTTGAGCAGTCTTTGCTCAAACAAAACACTGTGCAAGAATGAGGCAGGTGTTAGCCAGTTCATAGAAAATGTTATAAAATATTGCTTTATTTGAGAGAATCACAGAATCATAGAATGGCTTGGGTTGAAAGGGACCTCAAGGATCACCAAGCTCCAACGCCCCTGCCACAGGCAAGGCTACCAACCTCCAGATTTAATACCAGACCAGGCTGCCCAGGGCCCCATCCAACCTGGCCTTGAATGCCTCCAGGGATGGAGCATCCACAGCCTCTCTGGGCAGCCTGTTCTATTGTAATTTTGGGAAGGAAAATACGCAGAGAGAATTGAGACTGTTGGTGTTCCAGGAACTGGTCAGAACGACATAGCATCTTATTTTGGAATATACATGGACGGAGCACAAAAGTTTTAGTACCTTTACTATAAGGTATCACGTGCCATTAAGGTAATCATGTTATTGTGTTTGCATCACCACTGTGGTGTGATGCAAATGTGAACGAGTGAATGTTTAACCAGTATAATGTCTACGGTGCTTTGTGAATGACCTACATCTGTATGTTGTGAGATGAGTACTGCAAGTTAAACAATCAGGATGTGAAAGGCCTAAGAGGTAGTTCTTTGGAGCGACTGTACCCCAAATGCTGTCACTGACATTTGTTTCCTGTTAAAAGCATGAATATATGAGTATGGAAATTGCTTGTGAATCCATTTTATTTTCAGTGAGTAGGATTTTAACTTTTCAGAATCTCATCAATAGCTTTTATGTTGATTCTTCAGAGGAATAGACGCACTAGTAGTGCAGGTGTTAATTGGACCTTACCTTTATATATCCTTCACTGCTTTTCTCTTAGTCATTGGATCAGCTGGTCCTAATTTGTTGGCTGTATGGTTCTGTGGCTGTGCATTCTGTTGTGTGAAGATTTACGTACTTGGCTCAGCTAACCATATACAGCTATGTGATGCAGTAGCTTCTAATAAGGAAGAAGCACGTATGTGAATAGAGAAGCAGTACTCTTTAAAGTATCTGTTAGCACACAATTAGGATACAGTTAAAGGTATTCGTGGTGTTTTACAAATTTATACAAGTAGGGGTTTTTTGTAATTATTTATTTTACTGTTTTAAAACCATGTTTTTTAAATTTTTTTATGACTTCTGAAACAGCGGAGATGGGAAGCTTCCTGTATGTGTTGCAACAGGAGACCCTATCCTGGAGTATCGATTCTGGATGTGCAGCGTGTGTAAGCATTGTATGAAAGCCAAAGAAAGAAGCAATTACAACTTCTGTCCTCTGTGCCACTGCTCAGCGTAGTGGAGGATAGAGGACTGCGTGTTCTGCGATCTGTTGCAGCTCAGAAAAGGACCTTCTAAAATGATTATTTTTGTATGTGTGACGTTTCAAACTACACTGCCAGTTCTGCACTGTCACAGATAGTGCCACTGGTACAGTAACGTTTCAAAATAAGGCTTAAGGTAACAGCCTTTTTTTCCAGTTGTGAATTGAGCCTAATTTCTGAATCACGCAAAGCGAATGGAGGCTTTAATACATTTGAGTGAGCTCCTTTTCATTGTTGCAGTTTCATAGGAAATGATTGCGTTTTGTCAAACTGGCCATTTCTTGAAGGGCACAATTCTCCAGTTGAAATAACTGCGATACAATTACATGCATTTTTCTGCTACCATTTTCCTGGAGCGACATCTCTATTTAGTGACAAGTCTGCTGCTTCAGGACCCGCCTGTCTCCGCTCTGAGCCGTCCATCGTATTGCACAAAGAACAAACGCGGCTTTGTGTGTAGAATGACTTTATTAAATATTTTTCTATTCTGACACGTGAGGCTCTTCTCCGTTGGTCACAGCTCGCCGTGAGGGCCGCACCAGTAACCACAGAAGCGGGGCGGCTCCCCTCAGGCAGCGCCGCGGCGGGCAGCGCGGCCCGCTGTGTCGCGCGTGCCCGTCCCCTCCGCCGCCCCGGAAGTCTCCACACAGCGCCGCGCGGGAACCCGCCATGCTGCGCGAGGCGGCGGCGGACGGCACGGCCGAGCTGCTGGCGGCGGCGCACGCGCAATTCGCGGCGCGGCAGTTCGCGGCGGCGGAGGAGCTCTACAGCCGCTTCATCGCGGGGGGCGCGGGGTACGGCGGGAGGGGAAGGGGGGGATGCGGGGCACCACCCGCCCTCACGGCTCTGACGGCCGCTCTGTCCCCGCGCAGAACCGGCCGCGATCTCGCCACTGCCCTCAACAACCGCGGGCAGATCAAATACCTCCGGGTGGACTTCGACGCCGCCATGGAGGATTACACGGCCGCCATCCAGAGCCAGCCCGCCTTCGAGGTGCCCTACTACAACCGGGGCCTGGTGCTCTACCGGCTGGGTACGGCCTCCCACCCGCACCGTCTCCACGGGTGACCCGGGGCAGTCTGACCCCAGGCGGGCGGAGCGGGGCGACCCGACCGCGGCCCTCGGCCCTGCTCCGAGCCGGGAGGGGCGGGAGCTCCGTCTGAGCTGGGATGAGATTGTGCTGTCAGACTGACAGCCCGGGCTGGAGAGCTCCACCTGCGGGAGCCTGCAGACTGGCGAGTCGGGGAAACGCTGGGGAAAGATACGGGGTCTGAAACCCGAGTCTGATGGGGCTGCAGCTGGGAACAGGGATTGCTCAGAATGGAGAAGAGGAGGCTCAGGGGAGACATTACTGCCTTCTGCAACTCCCTGACAGGAGATTGTAGCAAGGTGGGGGTCGGCCTCGGCCTCTTCTCCCAGGTAACAGTAATGGGATGAGAGGGAATGGCCTCAGGTTGCACCAGGGGAGGTTCAGGTCATATATTAGGAATCATTTCTTCTAAGAAAGTAGTGAGGATGCATTGGCACAGGCTGCCCAGGGAGGTGGTGGGGTCACCATCCCTGGAGGTGTTCAAGAACCGAGGAGATGGCACTGAGGGTCATGGTTAGTGGGCATGGTGGGGATGGGTGGTTGGTTGGACAAGGTGATCTTAGAGGGCTTTTCCAACCTCGATGATTCTATGATTAGGAGCCCTTCTTCTCTGTTATGAGTGTGCAGTTAACAGAAAGATGTTGTTTTTTTTTCTTTTTGGACAGGATGCTTTGATGAAGCCATGAAAGATTTCAGGAAAGTTTTAGAGTTGAACCCTCAGTTTGAAGATGCTGCATTAAGTCTAAAACAGGCTATTCTTGACAAAGAGGAAAAACAAAAGCGAGGTTATTGAAAACTCAGCTAATGGTGTGAACGTGTTTTACTGAACACTGAAGTGATTTTTGTCGTCGATGGATGAAACAAGATCATTTATTTACATTCGCTATGCTCTACTGAAGAAACGTCGTTCTTGGGTAAATAAGTTAAAAATGTATTATAATTTTAAAATAAACTATTTTTGGATATTGTTTCTTTTTTTGGAAAAGTGTAATTTTAGATCTCTGTGAGTCACTTGTCGTTTTGTTCAGAAGCACTCGATATAAAGCTATTGGAAGGTCAGCAGCAGCTATCAAATTACGTAGTTCTCTCGTATTTCTGTCTTCTTTCACATATTGTTTTAAATGTCCTTCATGGAGAAAAATCATAGGATGGTTTGGATTGGAAGGGACCTTTAAAGATCATCCACTTCCAGCCCCATGACGTGGATAGGATTGCTGCCCACTAGGTTAGGTTGCCCAAGGCCTCATCCACCTGACTTTGAACACTTCCAGGGTTGGGGCCATCTACAACTTTTGTGGGCAACCTAATTTAATTTGATTAGGTTTAGGTTAGATCTTAGGGGGAAGTTTTTCACCCAGAGGGTGGTGACGCACTGGAACAGGTTGCCCAAGGAGGCTGTGGATGCCCCATCCCTGGAGGCATTCAAGGCCAGGCTGGATGTGGCTCTGGGCAGCCTGGTCTGGTGGTTGGTGACCCTAGATGATCATTGTGGTCCTTTTCAACCCAGCCATTGTATGACTCTGTATGATTCTATGATCTAAAACATTTGAATTATTAAGACTGACATTTGTGAGAAGTATGGTGATAATAATGATGGTCTTAGTGCTTTTCTACATGACAGTGGTTTGATTTAAGCTAAAGGCTTCAGCATGTTTGTGTATTAAGAAAAATTGCAGACCTTTTTCAGACACCAAACGTACCTTTCACGAGGAGTTCAGTCCTTTGTAAGTTCATTCTCTTCTAGAGCTACTTTTGCGTTACCTAAACAGATAGCAACAGAACATACCTATTTTTTTAATACCATTGTAAAAATACCAGACAGTCAAGAGATTAATAATGGAATGAATAATAATGCTTGTGTACTTTTTATCATATTATCTTTGAAAACCTTATGGTAAAGAATGCAGTAGAGTTATTTGTCTTTCTCCTTTTTTTATTACAAAGTAAACTACGCAAAATACGTAATGATGTGAAAGCTGTCTGATTCGAGTAGCTCAGAATGTCTAGGTAGCTTCTTATGTGATCGGAAGGATGATTGCTGAAGTCTAAAAATTATCTATAAGGAACATGGAAATAAAAGTATAAAGGTTTTAAGAAAGGGAAGAATATCGGTTGCCCCAGTTGGCATTAGGGGAATATATATATGCATATACACACGCATACACATATATATAAATATATTTAACAAATGATCCTAATGATTCTCCTTCCTGTGGTGATGTGGGTGATCCTGAAGCCTATGCAGTTAGTGGTGGAAACATTTGGGTAAGTTATGGGAGCAGATGTCAGTCTCTGAACTTCTTTGCCTTCTTTCTGCGGTTCCCTAGCAGTCATACCAAGATTGCTTTCAGGTTTGGGGTGAGTGACTAACAGCTGCAGTGGACAAATTAAGTAAATATGATGCATGATGGCATAATTTAACCATTTACAGTTTGGAAAGCGGCTCCAGGAGTTTGGGACTAGGCTTTACAGAGATGAATTTGGGACTTTGTGGATATACTAAGCACACTCCCCATTTCCATTGTTGTATCTTGACGCTCTGTGTCCAAAATAACACATAAGGATTTGTATTTTTCCTGCTACCCCAGTCTCCAAAGCTGAGAAATCTCACCATGCTCGTTTGATGGTCAGAAGGTGAGCAGAGACTGTACTTGTCATCAAAATCTGTAAGGCAATATGAACAGTTGAATATGACCTCTGAAGTTTTACTGTGAGAAGTTATTACATAGTGCTGTGTGGTGGTCTGTCACTCATAACTGTTGAAAACGTATCAAAAAGCTTGAGGACGTGTTTATTAACTCTCCTTGTCCTGCAAGGTTTCCTGTTCATAATCTTAAGAATGAAAAATCTAATGGAGGGCAGTAAAACTCCTTACATAGTGTTCCATATGAAATTCAGACCGACTGCAGCTTGTGAAAGAAGCCCGGACTGTTTACTTTGGATGCGTTGCAACACAGAGGTGTGGTGGCTTTATACTTTCACGAGGCTTTAGGGGTTGTCTGTGCTTGAAAACTGCAAAGCTCTGTAGAGCATCTGGGTCAGTCCTGGCTGTCCGCTCCACCACCCCTTGCAAAGCGTTCGCCGCGGCTGTGGTGTGGTACCATTAAGTCCAGCAGGTGGCTGCTGCTAATGTGTGCTGACTGCCTTGTTGCTCCGGCCAGAAATGTTTCAGACATGAATAATTCACAGCCACTTTCCCGAGGTTTCCTACCTATAAACCTACTTTCCACAGGCTGTTGATCCTTTCCTTCGTGTAGCCTTCACTGGCAGTCCCACCGTGTGGTTTGTTCCCCATAGCTGGGATTAATTTGGCAACAAGTAACCGTTCTCACCCGATGATACCCTAAGTTAAGAAAAATGACTTGATATCCCTGATGCATTACAGAATGTTCCAGGTATTGAAGGAAAACAACAGCCTCCGAGATCTTACTTGTTCAGAGGATGTGGTAAAGAATAACATCACCCTGTGCGTTTTCCTAGTACCCTGATTTTCCTTCTGCTGAGACACACGAGGAGGAGTCACACAGCTTGCCCATTTTGTGTTGCAAAGGCCTTTCCATACTTTTGCAGCAAGGTAGGAAAAGATGACAGAAGGCTAGCAGGCCAAACCAGGGCACAGAACAGTCTGGGAAGTGTTTCATGTGAGGAATTTCAGCATGGAGAACAAGGAGGGTCATTCGGACAGGGAAGTGGTAGCATGCTGGGGGGACAGGCCTAGGTTGTGAGGGGTAACAATTAACTCCTTTTCAACGTAGGGGCAGCAGAGGTAAGCCAACATTAGATAGCTGAAAATCTGTTAAAACAGAGGGCTGTGCTATGCACTGTCTCATTTAGTAGGTAACCTAGTTAAAAGTGAAGTAGGAGTGAAAGGTGTGATGTTCATATAGGGTGGAATGGATGCCTTCGTGCAACCCAGCTCAGCTACGCAGCAGTGCTGGTCCCTATGGGAAAGGTAGAGACATCCAGAACATTCAGAACTTGAAACTGCTGATAGAAGGAGGACGCGTTTTGTGTGTTAGTGCATTAGTGTAGGTCTGAGGTAGAGGTAGGATCTGCAGCTTTCATGTGCGTTGGAAGGGCTGGGTGCTTCACTAAAGCACAGTGTTGGAAGGATGCACTCAAATCTAAACTGGGTGTGTAAACCCAACATGCTTGTGATGGAGCATTAAAAAGTTTGTATGCCAAGAAGAGCAACTAGACTAGGAGGAGGCAAACAAAGTGTGGAATTTCTCTGTTGGATCTCTGTGAATGTGGGAACCTGAAATGTTTGTGGAAATGGGAATGCAGGTGCGTCTCACCTCCTGCTGTCCCCTCCCAGCCTGCCAGGGAGGGAATTATCTCCCTGCTGACCAGGTGCTGGCTGCGCAAGTAAGGAGCAATGCTGGACCCCTTCCTGGCTTCCCAGGGCAAAAGGGAATGATCTGGGTTATTCCACTCGCTGTAGAGTTTTCCTGAGATGCATAGTGAGTGAACTTCAGGGGACCTGATGCTCTGGGCAGCCTGGTTTAGTGGTTGGCGACCCTGCATTTTGCAGGGGGGTTGAAACTGGATGATCTTGGAGGTCCTTTTCAACCCAGGCCATTCTATAATTCTATCCTATGATTCTCATCTGTGTGGGGAAAAGGAGAGTTCGCATTCACTCATCTGTATTTAACCTTCAGCCCTAGTTTACAGATTTCAAAGTGCTTTTCAGGTGAAGATAAAGTGATGAGCTTGCTACTGTGAGCACCAGAAATGGGGACTGTGTTGCCTCAGAAAACGCATGGTAGGCCAGCTGGGCTGTGCAGTGCTGGAACTGGACAGCAGAGCGCAGTGCGTGTACAGCGGAGAGGAACACATCTGCCAGGCTGCTGCTGGAGAGAAGCATCCACGTCTATGCACTGATCGGGCTGCATGAGCTGCACAAACCCACCGGACACCACACTTGTGTGTGTTGTCAGTCTGAATTGGCATCAGTGCAATTGACACATCTTTGCTGCTGTTGAACACAGAATCATGCTGCAGTCCCACCCTCAGTTACTGTAGGCACACCCTGAGAATGAGTTACAGGTGATTACATATCTGTTCTGTCCATGATCTCTGGAAAATAACCATTTGTACTTTATTATTCTCTTAAAAAATGTTTTCTGTGCACAAAGAAAATAAATAAGTGAGTTGTTCATTTCCCTGATATTAGAGCATCTGTTCTCCCTCATTTTTAGAGTTAGAGGAGACAAAAGCAGGGAACTGACAAGTTTCCAAGAAACTCAGATCAATGCAGTATTGTAATGAAAAAACCAACTGGTGTGACATTGTGTTGCATGTGGAGGAAGCCCTAAGTAGCAGATTGCCTGACTCTTTGGAGCCAATGGTAGTACACCAGCCAGTTGCTGTTGCAGGCTAGCAAAGAGATGTTCTGTGCTTACATTAGTTTGTATGTATTTTTATTTGACTTTTCAGATTTTCACTTTACATTCACATGGAGGAATTGGCAGTCACTTCAAGAAGCAGCCATAATCAGGATTGGAATAAATTTAGTTATCTGCAAATCCATATTTCAACAGCTGGAAGAATAATTTTCGTGATCTGCAAGTCCATATTTCGACAGCTGGAAGAAGCAAGAAGTGTTATTTTGAAGCTTGGGGTTATTTTCTGGTAAGTTTTCTTTTGTAGTCACTTCAGAGAGACAACAGGTTACACCATTTGCTAATCCCGTTGGCAGACCTTAGCGCTTTCCAGTGTTGTAGAGCTGTCCTGAGTCCCACAGTCTGAACTTTTCACTTCAAGCAAGATAGTTTTGTAATCACTGAGAGGTAGCTTCAGTGTCTGGATGCTCGTTTAGAGTAGCCAGCACAGCAGAGCCTTTGGGTGCTGTTGGAGACACACAGCAAAGTGATGAGTGAAGCTGGAGCACTCGGTGAAAAGCTCTGGTCTTCCAAAGACAGACGAAGCTATGGGGTGTGCCCTAACATTTTGGGGGGATTTGGATGCAATGATGTGTTGTTACTCTTTGTATCTAATATTTTGAATCCATTTTCTTTCAGTTGAATCCCAGTGACTGCTGAAGACAGTCCAGTTGAAAACCTGCTGAAATAGCATCTTCCAGGTTTCCAAAACTGCCTTCTACAGCCTGACTCCAGCATACCCTACTTTACTGCTGGCATCTTCTCTAGAGCTGTACCACTTGTGTTTTGCTTAGCAGGTAGCTCTCCTTCTTCCCTTTCTTATGGGTTCAAGATTTACAGGACCAGGAGACCACATACTCTGCCTGTTCCCAAGTTCTTGTCCCAAATGCTTTTGAAAAGGTAGCAGAGCCAAGATGGAGACAGTGTCCTAGAAACTTAAGGTCTCATAAGACAAGGTATGTAACGTGTGACTCAAAACATGGTGACCTAAGTGAGTACACAGGGCCAAGTGTTCTTACCAAATTCAGTTTACATGCTTCATCTTAGGTCTGGTTCAACAATCCAGACTGGTCCAGCAAGTACATAACCCTGGAGGTGGGCTGAATTGTGACCTGGAACGGCTGAGAATGACATACGTTTGTGTATCTTTTCAAGAACATATAAATGCTGTACTTCAGTGCTAATGTATTAAATTATGAGCTGAAGGTAATGTTACAGATTCCACATTCAAGACATTTCAGATGCCAAAATCAAGAGTCCTAAATCCCTTGAAATCAGCAGACCAGGAGTGCTTTGCAATGGATCTTTTTCTCCTGAGCACTTACCGTTCCTCTCTGTGCTTGGGCTGCACTGTCCTCTGCAGGGACTGTTGGCAGCAGAGCAGACTGCCACTGAACAGTGCACGTACACCTGAGAAGAAGAACCATTTGGTCCATATGAGACCCCTCTTGCAGAGCACCGTTTTGCCTTTTGTTCGCCTTTTCCAGAAGTTACATCTGATTAGACTCAGGTTTGTCTGAGCACTTGCATATGACACCTTCTAGCTGAACCTGCTTTGAATTTCAAATTTGGTGTCGAAGAAGCCCTCAGGCAGTTTGGTAACTGAGAGGCTGGGACTAGAGAAGTGAAAACCTCATGAACCGCAGTGAGGCTGAGTATCAAAGCTAGACAGAAACTCAATCTTGCGCTAGATGCAGCTGCCCGTTTAGGAAGTAGCACATGCCAGAATTGCATCATGTTCATTTCTAGCAAGTTCACAAGTTGAACAGCTCAAAAAAGGCCAAGTCAAAAAAATCATGTGCTTAAGCTGCCTAGACAGTGGTGCTGCCACGACTTGTTGAGCTAGAATCGACTCAACTGGGTACCCGAGGAACAATGCACTCCCAGGTGACTGTCCTGGGTTTTCTTTGCTCTTCTTACAATGTTGAAGGAAAACATATTCTCCAAAATGTAAGTCCAGACACACATGCCTCTGCTTCCCTGCCTACTGGGCTGGCTTCTGAGGTGATATCTGACTGGCTGGGCAGGTGAGAGATGACAGGGCTCTAATTCTACTTGCATGTTATGGTGCAAAAGTTGAGTTTTCTGTTCTAGACATTTTCAGTTGAAGTGCTGTGAATACATCCCTATAAAAACTCAAGAACACCATCTAAAAATTATATTTACATACCAAACTTATTTGTTTACTTCAGATAGTCCAATTTCAAGTCACTGGAATCATGTTGCAGAGGGGATTTGAGAAGAGAACTAAATTAAACCTACACACCAGTCAGGCTACATGGGCTGGACGCAGGATAGGTCTTAACTCTGTGAGGTGTTTAAATTGGCTGGGTTTTTAATTGATCTTAAGACGTACTCCAGATTGGGTCCATGAATGATTGATGAGCCTTTTACTTAATCTTACCTGTTCCAGTTGATGTGTCAGGGTCCTTACTGCCAGCCTTTTGAAATGAGAAGGGTGTCTCACTCTAGAGCTAGCAGCTACTGAGCAGAACTCTGCAACATACTCACTGCCATTAATCTCACACCTATTTGAGAGAACAGATCAAAAGATCTAGAAGAAATCATAGTTCCTCTTATGAACACGTTGGTCATTCAGTTACTACTTGCCCATCCACAGTGATGTTCCACCTTGGGGTGCTGTTGAAATCTAGAGACCCCGTCACCCAACAGTTATCCAGGTATAACTCAGCGTCGGGGCTCTCATCTTTCAACTCCATCTCAAGAAACACAGACTCTGTGGGTCGCTTGAGTATGGCCATATTGGGCTCATAGAAATCCATGAAAGATTCACCTTGAGAAAACATACGGAGATTTTTTTGTTGGTTACAATTTTATTTAGATCAAAGCATATTTGGAATTTTTCTTTTTTTCTTTTTTTTTGAAGGAGACTTACTTTTGGATACTCTTGAAACTACATTCAGGGCTTGTCTTATCCTTCTGTGTACTGCAGAAAAGGAAATGTTGGTGATGTTCTTTAGTAGAAAGCAGATTACAAGTGAAAAAGTCACAGCAGTTCCAAGTTGTAGGAGGATCATAGAATCACAGAATGGCTTGGGTTGGAAGGCACCCCAAGGGATCATTGATTTCAACCTCTCTGCCACAGGCAAGGCCACCAACCTCCAGATCTGGAACTAGACCAGCCTGCCCAGGGCCAGACCATCCAACCTGGCCTTGAACACCTCCAGGGATGGGGCATCCACAGCTTCTCTGGGCAGCCTATTCCAACACCTCACCACTCTCTCTGTGAAGAACTTCCCCCTCACATCTAATCTAAACCTTCCCTCCTCGAGCTTAAAACTATTCCCCCTTGTCCTGTCACTACCTACCCAAGTATAAAGTTAATTAAAAGAAAAAAGATGGTTGCCTACCTGCAGAATTTGGCACTATTGTACCAGAGCCAGAGGGATGTGATGCAGAAGGCTTGCTAATGAAGGCACCTAGCATCACTGTCTCTTTTGCTCGATAGTAGCACAAGACTGTTAATCTATAATAGGAAAAAGGGTAATTTATGTGTTCCCTTTCCACCACCAGAGTGTGTTGTCAGTGAGCAGCTGCTGCTCCTACCTGTAGGCTGGATCTCTTGTGATTGTTGGCTGGCTCTGTCCTGGAAGAGTCTCTTTCTCATAAGAGATTTCATTTTCGTAAACAATGTGATCACCTTCAAACTGTGCATATAGGAAGCTCATTAAAAACCAAATCATGTCAGGTTCTGGGGGAAGGCAACAAAAGAGAAAATGCAGAAGAGACAGAGGCAGAAAGATGTATTTGTTCTGGCCATGGACTTACCCTTACTGAAGTGCCACAGGTGGTGACATGGAACTTGAAGAAGGCATGTCCTTTGTTATACTCTTTGGGCTTGCATGAGCTATCCCTTAGTTGGGTTCTACTCATATCAATGCCAGGAACAGTCTTCATTTGAGCAGATATAATTACAGTACCATCTGGGTAGCATACTGAGAAAATCAGAGTTGGTTATAAACTCAAGGGAAGAAGTACTGACCTCTTTCTCGATTGATCATTTTTACAACTTACATATAAATGCTGGGGAATTAAAATTGCAGCTAACGGAGAATGTCTGTAAGCTCTCCATGGTTCTCACTTTCCTTAGGGCAACATCAAACCTTGCTTTAATTTTCTGGAAGGACACTTCCTGTGAAGGAGGGGTGGAAGAGATCTCCTGTTAAGGCATGTGATCAGTATGTCCAAAATTCTGCTCTTTAGCTTGTGCCATTTGAATACCAAAAAGTCGTGAGAGTTATGTCAGTGTGACAACTCAAGCCTGACGCAGCATGGAGGCAGGAGTTTTCTGTTATGAATTAATTTGTCACTGTCAAAGAGAGATAAATTTTGGCCGATTATTGTGGAATACTCCAGATATTTACTACCACATCAATTTTAACATTTCTGAAAAATGTTCCTTTAAAAGGAACATCAAAGCTATGCTGAAATACATTTTTTGGCTTTGTGCAGATGAGACATTTTGTCTCTTCTTACTATTAACACCAAGGAATATGCTTTGAGCACTTGGTGCATATCTTTTAGCGATAGCACTGCAGATCATGTAAAACATGGCAGTACCAGAAGAGTCTGTGTTGGTAACTCTTGTCCTCCTTGTTCTGGCTTAGAGTCATTCCCTCTACAGGTTTTCCAATACCTGTTATACTGTGACACTACAGGCTGTGGCAGTGTGACTGGACCTGTATGGGCAAACAGTCCTATGTGCTTTAAAGAAGGCTGTTAGGCAGTTCACATACCTCGTAGATGACTCCCACAGCAAACAAAGGTATTTGCAGTATCAGATGGGTAGCATTGGTAGTTGCGAGGTACCCATTTGTGTGTGCAGTGTGCCTGTTCAGAAGCTTGGTACCAAGATACAGGTTCCAGTACTGGTGCAGGCCAAAAACAGGAATGGCAAGATAGAGGTTGTCTTCATCACAGTAACCAACTGCTTCTGGTATTTCTGTGGGAGGAGGTGGGATAAAGAGTTAGCAGTGAATGAGGGTTTGCCTCAGGCACTGATCTCCATCTCAGTTTTGCACTGGCACTGCAGCAGCGCACACGTGTACTGGCATCACCTATGGTCTGTTGGCTGTGCTACAGATGTACAGCTCACAGTCAGCAGGAACTGGAATCCTCATATTTTAGCCTGGCCTGCCAGCTTGCTGCCAGGATTGCTCCCTGCTTCAGTAACACAAGATGGACTATGTATGTAAATTCATTTTTTTGGTCTGCCTTCTTTAGGTTGAGCTCAGAGCTACTTCGAAGTTGGATCAGGACAGTGAAGAGACTCTGTCACCTTTGGGACATCCAAAATCTAAGAAGAATGAAAAAATACCAACTGGACCTCCTGGCTGTTTCAATAAGCTGCTAAATACAGCTCTTAGCAGATGATTTTCTCTGTATAGAAATGCTGTTTTTGGAGTTCACAGCAATTTATTTGAGTCATTTGCATTTGTCCTGGATGCAGAGGCAGAATTGCATTTGAGGACAAACTGAAACTCGTAGCAATGTCTGAAAGTTTTGCCAGTAGATGTATGTTCAAGTTATGAGGCATCTTGTTCACTGGGTTTGCTAGCCAACTGCTTTTACACACTGGTTTTTATAGCTCTCAGTGTCTCGAGAGCAGATTGTCTTGCCAGTATGCAGAAGAGCTGCCATCAGAAAAGCAGCAAGTTGGCCTCGTTACCAATAATGAGCTATTGAAGGGTGGGGTTTTCCCAAAAGCTCTCATCCTCAGCCTGACTCCACTGTGAGTTCAATGAAAATCTGATCCGTGCTGTTGATGCAAACCATTTAATATTGTGGCAAAACTTACCGATATCAGCAATCACACATTCCACCTCTGCAGAATGATAATAGGGTATCATCTCTGGACCCACGCTTATAGTGTAGTTAACAAGGAGGGTATATTTTGTTTCATTTCTATTCACATACTGAAAGAGAGAGAATTATAAAGCTGTGGTAGCAATGGCTTCCAGCAGACAGGGATGCATATCCTGAGCAGCACTAAATAATCATTCTAGCACTCTCCCTAACAAACAGCTTTTCTCCAAAAATGTTACTTCAGTTGGCCTAAAACTATTCAGAAATCTGGACTGGATTCAACAGCTCTGTTGGCCAAACATAAATATGGAGAATGTAGCGCTGCTCAGAAAATGGAGGCAGAAGCCCGCTAGTGAAGGAGCTCAAAGAGGGAGGTCTGGGTCCAAATCCGCATCTTTACTGTGGTCTGAATGCAGGAGAATGATTAATTGGTGAGGTAGAAGGTGTGAGGAGATGCTATGAGAAATTTCTCGATATTCTCATTTATTTTAGTAAAAGTGCCCCCGAAACTAAACCTGCTGTTCAACCTGAAAGAAGTACTTAGCTTTGCTGAAATGTTTTGGCTTCTTTGCTCCTTAATGCAATTTAACTGTGGTTTGACTGCAGTCTGAAATTATTTGCGCAAGTCCAGATCCTGTGTGTTCACAGTGTTGTTCCTTGTAACAGAAAATAGCATTGCAGCCCTGCGTGATTTGGTCAAAAAGATGGCAGAGGTGCAGCTCAGCGTCCTCCCACTAAAACGAGAGGCTGAATGCCTTCTGCAAGTTTATGCTTTTTACAAACATTTAGATTACAAATGGTCTGAAGCTGAACAAAATTACAGTTAGAATAACCTGAGTCAGCCTGTACCTATCCGTGTGGTGCTTGCCTCGTGCCAACAGGCAAATAGCTCTGCATAAGCAGCAGGTTCAGGAGTTACTAGGTGCTGGTAATGGCTGGTTTGCAGGATTGCAGTCATTGATTTATTTTTCCAAGGCACTCCTGTTTCAAGGGACAGCATTTAACAGAGATTTGACAAACCTCTTCCTGCTCAGCATTGTGCTTGGAAATGAGCTGTGCTGACAGACACTAAAGGAAGTCATATTTCATGCTATCTAGCTACACTTGATGCTGCGTTTCTCCCAGAGGTCTAGGAAGAGCAACATGCAACATGCAAACCTCTAATCTTAATTCAGATGAGTTCAGGATCACTGACACCTTTACGATAAAGGAACGGTTGTTGATTAATAGGAGACAGGCATTTGTTCAGCAAAAGGACTGCCCTACCTCCTCCACGCAGCAGAGATCTACTGTATCTTACCTCCTTTAGAACGTATGGATCATCAAAAGAGACTTCCAAGATAAATTCTTTCGTTCCATTAGAAAAAGGAGTTTCATAAACCTTATACCCATGGTGCTGTGCTTCTCTGAGGGTAAATGGCACATTTCCTATTGTTATTGCCACCAGAGAGACATCAGGAAGAAAGTGTCCAAATGCAACATTAAATATCTTTTCCTCTGGCAGAGTATCTGTAGGGAGAGAACATCAAATTATTGCTGATGTGGATCAAGTAACTAAGACAGTTGGGGTGGCCTCCCATTCATGTTCCAGGAAACTTAGCCAACAGCCATCTCTTTAATGGCTCTGATTAATGACTGTTTGTATTCTAGTCAGATCTGAAATACTCTGAGTACATGAGAATTGCTTCAAGCTGCAGGAGATTAACAACAAATACATACATATATACAACCTCATAGAAAGCGGGTTTGGTAACTTTCTAGAGGTGCACTATGACATGCAATGACTTTCTAGCCGTGGAATCTAGAATCTAGTTCAGCTGCATAAAGTAGGGGAAAACAATGATAATATATGCTTCAGGGGCTCTTTTAAAATTTATTTTCTTTTAAGTATCAGTTATCCAAATATCTCTGAAAGATGTCTAGTGCCTTAGTGCATTGGAAAATATCATTTAAAAAAACACAAACATTTCTGCACCACTGTTTTACATGACGATTTCAGTATTTTTCAGATAACAAATGTAAGCCGGTTTGGGGAGAAAATGCTGTTCATGGACACTGTCCTCAGACAGCTCTTCCCCTCGGTGTGATAACTGCATAATGCGACATCTTAAGTCTAGATCTTTATTCTTGGAAAAAAATCTGGTGGTTAGAGTGACAGAAATGTTCTTATCAGCAACTTAAAATTGTCGTTTCATCTCATAAAGACGGGAGATAAACGGTTCACTTATTCGTGCTAAAGGTTCATTTTGTTTTGTAATGCCTCGAATCTTGAGTTTGGCTAGCAAATTGGAAGTGGGAGTTGAGAGCATTCTGGCGAATGTCGGTATGTGGCAAAGGTCAAATGGAGCAACGTATATTGCAGCAGAAGGATGAGGCTGGGAAAGTCAATGAGAAGAATGACTTACTGTTGATAACGGTTGGCATTTGTGGCATGAAAGGTGTAGTGATGGATTTGATGACAGTATACTTAGTGGTTTGCCAGTCTGCATCTGCCCACGTGTGCTCCAAGAACAAGTCAATGCTGTAAATGATTCCGTATACACCACCAGATACAGAACTCTAGGAGGTAAAATCTGTGATTAGGCCATAATACTCAAAGGCTCAATGAAAGAATGATGGAATAAGGTTTAAGTTCTTACACTAGAAAGAAAATAGTATTGTAGGGAAGTTTGGGATGGATTTTGCTATGTTGGCATCTTGTTTGTTTCTTTGCCTGCTCCATTTGTCAGGTCCATGTTTGGCTCACATGCTGCTGAGATTCTTATGAAGATGGTACTGGGGTTGGGACATCCTCAGTAAATTTAGTAAATAAGTTTAGTATTTGCATGTATTTTCTTTTTTAACTGTCACTGGGCAATCAGTTGCGTCTCTCATTCTGTCCCATTTTGCTTGGAAAGTTTATCAGCGCTTCCAGCAGCTCTTCATACTAAGTGTGTCTGGTGCTACTGTGCCCATGATGATGTAAGTATCCACTGATACACCAAGAAGTTAACTGCTGAGGAGGATAAGTCAAAGTCACACCACTGTCACATTCATAACGTAACTAGAGAAGACTCTTGTGAGAATACTGCCAGCTCCGTTTTCACTTTTAACATTTCTTTGGTCTCTGCTGCTGTGCTTGTAACTATAGATTGACATAGATTATGCTATGTCCAAAACAAGTGGCTGGGCCCGAACTGCGTTCTGGCCGTAAACCCTGTTCCATGTTAACTCATGCTGGCTGCGTGGAAGTTGTCTGGGAAGCTGCTCATTGACTGGGCCAGAAGTATTCCAGGACCAGATCTTAATGTAATAATGTAGATGATTGAACTGCAGTATCCAGGAGACCCTTCTAATTTATTAGCATATACATTATCAGGAAAATACAGCCTCTTGCATCTACCATGCTTTTAAATCAGAGATACTTTTGAGAAAGTGCTGTTGAGACACAGGGAGTATCTAGGTCTTCTGGTATTTCTTGTATCTGAGAATTTTAAACAGCAATCACTTTTTGGAACATGGCTTGGAAATGTTTTCCGTGGTGCATCATCCATCTAAAATGTATTAGTCTGTGACAGGTTCATACTAACCTTTAGTTTTCCTCCTTCTGCTCCAATAGGGATAGTTATTCCAATGTGTGTCTTGTTGTGCTCCAATAAGTAGTTGTTCTTGTCTGGGTTTACTATATGTTGGCCATCGACACCCATTAAAATGGTTTTAGTCAAAAAGGTGGATTCTTGAAGCACTAATGTGGGGATGACACTTGGCACAGTCCATGTTAGCGTAGTATCAGTGAAGCTGGTACCATCTGTTGAGTTAGATAGACAGTCCTAGAAGGCCGGGCAGTTGGAGTTACTAGTGAGCCTTCCCTCTGCAGTGTAGTTTCCTCTGACTCCTTTCCGCTAGAGCACCTCTACAGCTTTCACTAATGAAACATCCTGTAGGATATTACCAAATGATGGCTTTTCTGCCATCAGAACCCCGGTACTCACAGTAGACTTCAATTACCAGTTTTCAATGAGCAATTAGTTTATTCATTATGGACAGTCATGCTCCCCCTTATCTGTTCCGTTGTCTTTTTTGTCCCAAAGTTTTGCTTTACTGGCAAAGGAATGGGACACAGAGCCGCTTGCTTGGATTTTTTTCTTAAAAATATTGGCTTCAAGGTTGTGACAGTTTAAGATATCCTTCCTCACTGATTGATCAAATTATTGGTTGAGAGACAGAAGGTGCAGCTACCCTTATTCTGCAAAAAGCCAGACTAGCTCTGCATCTCTACAGAAGAGGACTAGGTGAGTCCCAAGGACAGAGAGCTTCATCCATGGATGGAGTTATGTGACAGAGAATTGCCAAAGGTGCTGAGGTTAGAACAGGGAATGCTCCCTGGCCCTTCTGCAGCAATTTTATTTGTCTCCAGCTCTAATGTGGGAGTCTGAGAAACTAGAGTAAGGGCCAAAACTGCACCAGGAACACAAGTAATGTCAGAGCGGGGAACAAACATGTTTGTATGGGACTGAGGCCACGGACTCTTAGCTCATGCTGCTACGAGGGCAGCTTGCAAACCTCTTCTCTTACAGAGTAGGTCACAGGGAAATAGAGAGGCTGTGTTTCTTACTAGCTACTTAGGTAGTAATTTTTGGTAAGCAAGGAAGAAAACCTTACCAAGAGGACAGGAGACTGTCATGTCAATCAGCAAAAGCAACCACCGCTGCCTATACATGGAAGTGGAAGTGATCATGTTCATATCTACACCACCGACCTGTTGGGATGCAGGAAAAAAACCAAACTGGTATGCTAGGGAGGCAGTGGAAGAGCACAGTTTTGTTTCCAAGTGAGAGCAGCAACTCACCACACTGATTTCAGATTCATTGCTGTGGTAGGGAGCACGGAGGTACACCCGGGAAAGTGTATTATTGAAGCTGTAGCCCAGCTTTGCTGCATCGCTTACCAGTATTCTCTTTCTCCCTGATGGAGAAACAAACATCAGTTGCCATACCTGGTATGCAACATTCTGAGTCTGCAAGAGAGAGATGAGCTGCATCAGATCAAAGCCTACCAGAATCTTATAAATAGCTGTGATGCTGTAGTATCTGTTTTATTACTAGGACACAACTGGTCCACCCAGGCAAGAAACGTGCTTGATATATAAAAAAAACTAAGGAATTCTATAGAGATAGTCCCATACCAGCCCTGTCAGAAACTCTGATTGGTGGCCTTGATCAAATCCCCTTGGAAAAAATGCCTGTACAGTTATTAAAATGATTGCCTTTGTGTCTGTCAATTATTGGAGCAGTCCAGTAGTCACATGACAGACTACCTTTCATCAAAAGTGGCCACGCTGTGTCAAAGATAAGATGAGAGGAATGTCCGTAGTAGTCCTCTCCTTCTCAAATGGTATCCATGTGGGGGGAGGAGGGGTAACCGAAAGGAAAAATGGGCATATGAAGAAAGTGTAACGTAAGAAAAATAGAAATAGATTTGCCCCCTAATACCTTCCAGCCTCAAATTATTTTCAGCTCAGCGACTCTTGAGCTTTCTGGTAGAATTTTTGTATGTCCCATTGGATTTCCCCTATATGAACATTTCCAGGCTATCCTTGACACCAAGCAAGATTTTAGGAGCCACATCTTTTGGCAGGGTGTTTGATAGATTCACTACCTATTACGTGAAGAACTGCCTACCTTTGTCTGTTTTGTACTCATTTCCACTAGCGTAAGAAGCATATGGCTCTGCTCTCCCTCCTAAGTGTCTTTTTGCAATGTAGAGCTCTAAGAAAACTTGAGAGTACTTGGTGATGTCTTTGTTCTATCCCTTTTTTTGACAGAGATGGGAGCTGTGCCCCGAGCATTACTCATGACATTACCAAGAAGAAGCAGGGTAGAAGCTGTTAGAAAAGACTCCTTCATACCTCTGGCAGTGCTGACATCCATGCTACGGTGTAGTCATTTGAAACCGCAGGGACATCAGTCTTCACTGACACCTGGGAACACAGAGGTGATTATTTGGAAACAAACAAATCTTCAGCATTATTACAGGCATGGCAGGCAGGGAGAGGGCTTTCAGATTTCTTTTCCAGTATCTGTATGGATTTAGCAGGTTACCTTCTCTGCAGGTGATTAAAGTGTGTCCTAAAGGATTCTTCACTCTTTTAAATTCTGTCACCTTAAACCGGAGGTCAAAACATTTTTAGTGATGCATGTACGGAAGGAGGAGTACCTTTGAGTAAAGCCAGGCAAATCAAAGGTCCTGTTTCATAGCTGGCAAGCCGTAGACTAAATCATACTGTGGAGACTTCCAGAGGCATCTGGTTCTCCTCGCTGAAGGTACAGGGAAACAGGCAACTTGCTTTAACAGAACTGGTTGCCCCTTCCCATGCAGGCTGGGCACCCAGAAATGCTGGTAGAAGGTCAAACAGCCAAATCTAGAAATAGGCAGGCTCTAGCTCACAAGGGGTGTCCTCTGAGTTGCGTGATGCAATGGATTCCAGGTTTTAATATTTCATATAGAAGGATAATATTCTTGTTTGTGCTGCAGCACTTTATAGCATGAAATTATTGTCACGAAGAGGTCAGGCTGCCTCACTGCTGATTTTTGTATAGGGTCAAGCTTGCAGCATCTGTATAATTAACTGAATTTCACTGCATGCAAATACCTGTGGCAGTAAATGTGTTATTGATAAGTATCCACAGTTGCACCCTATGCTGAATAGCAGTGTGCATGCTGCACATGGAGTAAAACCTACGTCTGGTGGGAGTTTGTGGAGGTTGCTGTGCTTGGCAGAGAGCTTGGATGTGGCTTAGCCTGTAGTGGGAAAACTTTTACCTCCATGTAGTTTTCTTCACACACAATTTCTCTGGAGGCCCAGGAAGAGTAGGAGCAGTACATAGGGTAGGTGTAGGTCACAGCTGCCCTCATGCTTGCAAATGAGGAGACCTTAATGTTCACAGTCAGTGAAAACAGCTCATCTGCCTGGGAAGGAAAATGGGGATTCAGCAGATTGCGTGGAAAGACGTGCTTGTACACTGCCAGGAGCAGCTGCACAGGGCCATGCACCCCAGTGTCCTGTTTCCAAGAGGACTGGAGAAGACCTGAGTGGTTGAAGGAGCACTGAAGATGTGTTTGCAAGGATGAGTACAAAGCTACTGTGAAAGCTCCTCCAAAATGTGGCCCTGTCTTAAGCGGTTTACATGCAGGGGCTTTCTGAGCCAGAGACCTTTTCTCAGTAATTACAATCTGTGTCTCAGGTCTAATCTCTGCTGTATCCCTGCCCCAGTATTAAAGTACAGCTAATCAGGGGAAGATACCATTCATTGGAATTTCAGGGGAAGATGCCTTCATCGACCGTATCATGGCAGCCTGTTTGCCTCCTCATGGAGCCAAAGTACCAGAGCTTTTAGTTTGACTTAAGTAGCTCAGATCTGTTTTACAAATTCTGTTTTGTGTCACTCTTGACTAGCTCCATTACAAGGTCTTCTTGATCCTTCAGTCCTACAGGAGCTGAACGTGAAGCCATAGACTATGTTTCCATCTGACATGGAAGTATGTTTGTCTACAGAAAAGCAAACAAAGGCAAAACCCTTCTGAAAAAAAAAATCAGTCTGAAAATCTTGGTCACTGTGCAGCACAGTGTTCACACTGTGAACACCCCTCGTTCATGTTAACATAAGATTTCCCCATACATTTTTACCTTATTTTCTCTGTGGGGCTTTCAGGACAAGCCAGAAAATATGTGGGCAAGATAAGAAGGCTTTTCTCTGGTATGTTCTGTTTCTAGGTTCATTTAGTTTTGACTAACATTTAGAAATTAGAAATCCAGGCTAAACTTTATACATATTTTAGGAAGGAGTGAATCACCTTCCGGAGATGCCTGATTCTCTCCATTGACTATTGTGGAAGCATAAACAACTAGTTTAGACCAGACGTTATCTTTCACATGGCTAAAGTTACACCAGGCAAATTTGGGTCTAATAGATGTATGTGATCTATGTCCCTAGGCATGTGTTAACAGGCACATTACCACACAAATTAAGCCAGGAAATAATCTGCCAGAATTGCACTGCAAATGTTGCTTTTTCAAGCAGATGCCTACTTCTTTCCAGAGAGGCTTTCAAGAAAGTCTCTGGCAAACCAGCAGTAACAAGGATATGCTTGGGGCTGGCAGCTCATCAGCAGCATTAGGCTAAGTGTCATTTCATGGGGAGAGGAAATCCCACGTCAGTCACGCTGAACGAACATCATACTGAAGAGCCATTGCCTATTAATTTCTACACACCATCAACACTAGTTCAAGTTCAATACTTCTTGGGTTCTCCTAACATGCTGTTGGAATGCCATATAATATCCCAATCTTGCCTTGCTGGAGAAGATGTACCGTCTGAAGTGGTTTTAGGCCCATCTGTAGGTCTTACCTCGTTGGCCACATGACAGCCGAGCACTGACGCACGGAAGACGGGGTTGCCCCACACATCTTCTGACAGGACATAGCCACAGCGAGACGCTAGTTTGTCATCCAGTGGGACGGGGCCAGCGTAAGGATCTACAGAAAAGGGCATTGGGAGATGACACGTGTGTTGGAAAGCTGAAGGCAGTGGGTTGAGCAGAACTGAGGCCTCCTCACGTTGCTCTCTTCAGAAAAGAGGTCCAGCAGAGTTGTGTGTGCTCCAACAACGTGCTGTTAAGAAGCTGGCGAAGCTCTGCTGGTGTGTGCTAGAGTGCATGCGATAGTCTGGCATGTCTCAAGCTCACCCACATCACATACACACACTTTAATGCCCATTGCGCTGTGTCCAGAAGCTTGTGCCACAGCCCTCTTGAAGCACTATTACAGAGTTCCTCCGAGATATCACGTGTGTTTCTCCTTCCCTGATTTTGCTCTCAAAAAAAGAGTTATGGGCCATCCACTTCTAAAAATTCTCAAGATGCATTTTGGACAGGCAGTTCTACGAGTGGGTCAGGTTTGCTCATCTTGGCAGGATGCTGTGTGCTGTTAAGCCTATGGGAGAGCCAAGTAACAGGCACATTGGGAGCTGGCTGTGCTCAGCTCTTGATCCTGGTAGAATTAACAACATCATATTCTGTTAATTATCTGCTTTTCTGATTAAGGAGCTATTTTGGTCTTGGGTTAGACACAAGAATCTGCACAAATAGATAGGGTTTAATTAGCTGCCATTGTAATTTCAAGATTTATCTGTCATCTTTATATGTCGAACAGTACTAATAACTGCTGTTTCAGTAGATGTATTCTTGCAGCCAGGATAGACTAAGCAGATAAGTGAGAGGAATTTTGGAAGAGGAGAAAATAGCTTTCATGAGACCAACTGATAGAGCTGGAAGAAACAAACAACCTTTTTGTGCCTGAAGGCTTGTCTGTTTTTTCCAGCAATATCAGTTGCTCTCATAAAAGCTATCACTTCTCTCCACACCCTTGCTGTACTTGACTTTTTCAGTTCTGCCTCCAAATCAATCAAAAAAAAAGCTCAAAACCCAGGAAAAAGTGGACTGATCTCAACAGAAAGAAATCTGTTTTGGGGTCAAATTGCATACTTTGTTCAATTCAATGCTAACATTTTCTGGTTTTCATCTTGGTTAAGTAGATTTTTGTTTTCCTCAGCAAAATGGAGACCATTTGTTCGATCTGATACGGGACAGTTTGCTAATATTGTGATGCTGAATTAAAAAAAAAAAAAAAGAAAAAAAAATAATCCTTTATTTGCTGAAGAACTTGCTCAGCTCTCACTGAGAGTGTTTTCTGGGTATTACCCAGCCAATACTGCCATAGTAATTTATGCTGTCTAGGATGTATTCAAGTTGCAATTTCATCTTAGTTTTCCTTGTTAGATGTGAAAAGTCTCAGCAGAGAAAAACATGACAGCCAAATGTCAGTCCTTCCTCACTGGACCATCCTTCCACCTTTCCTCTGGCAAGCTGCATGTAAGGGGCAAAGGGGCTGTGGCGGTAGATACAAGCTTTGCTCATCAGTAGGGTTGCTGGCCAGACTGAAGTGTAAGAGGCTGGGTGTAGGTAGGATCTTTTGGGGTAAATGAGCAGTTAATTGCGACATAGATGGCAGCAGCATCTAGATCACATGCATGGTGATCATGTAGGTGATTCCCCACCCATCACGGTGCTCAGGGCAACCCCTTGTGACTCACCGTTGATTTCCAGCTGGAAGAATTTCCCTTGGAGCAAGAGTTTATTCAGTTTCATCCAGAAGATTCTGGAGCGGCAACTGCTCTGTACCAAACCTGGTGAGGGCACATGGAGAGCAGGTAAGCCGGGGGGACAGAAGGACAAGAAGCATGACTTACTACAAGTGAAATAACCGTCCTCGCTTCTCCCGCTGTCCTTTCACCAACCTGGGGGAGCCATCTGCCTCTCTTGTCCCACACAGAACAGCAAGAAAAGCATCCAGATCCTGCGTAAACATATGTGCAAACAACAGGGTGAGCAATGAAAAAACCAAGATCGAGATGGAAAATGAAAGAAGCAGCAACCAAAGCCTCAATACCTGCATAGCGAGTAACTCACAGCTTCCATCAATCTGCAGAGACCTGCACATGGGCAGGAAGGAGGACTGTGAAGAAAACTAGCCCAGCTCTGGAGCTCAGTCACACTCAGGGAAAAAGGTAAATCTGACCTTTTACAACAGAGATTGTGCCGTCTCCTTCAGACCCTGAATGCTGCAGTGCCCTTCAATGTTATCTGAACTGTTGGCAGTGGGAGGCAGCGTCCCTCTCGCTCAGCCCCTGGGAGGGCAGAGCACCCTCCTGCCAGCTGTTCCCAAGGTCAGGGGCTGCTGCTGAGCCCAGCTTTAGTGAGTGCAGCAGGGGGTGCTCACAGCTTTCCCTCTGGCCCTGGGAAGCAACCTCGTTCCTGGTAAGCCAGTGGAGTAGCTTTGGCTTCAGGTCTCAAGTGCACATGAAACATGTCTCTGGAGATATTTTAATTGGATCTATACAGGAAATACATTTTTGTTTCTGTGAAATGTCCCAGTGACCCAGCCATGCCAGAGATAACAGCAATTCTTTGGCAGCCACACTCTTCACTTTTGTGGATTCAGTTAGCTCGCCCTTTGATTTGTTTGATTATCGGAGAGTGTTTTGTTGCAAACATCTTGTGCTCTGCTATCGCTGGATCAGTCAGACCATGTACAGGTCTGTAAACGGCCAAACTTATTGCCTGGGAAGAGAAAGTCCATGCTCCTGGTGGGAGCTGTGGCGGATGGGAGCGTGCCAGGGGAGCAGGAAGGCTGAGCCAGAAATACAGCTTGTGTGGCATGGATGTGGTAAGGGGAGGTGGGGAGTACAGGACATTCAGAGTTCAATTACCTTTTTGTCTCCATTTTGTTGTTACCCAACCAATCTTAATTTACTCTTGTTGATGTGCGAGCAGAGCTGTGCTAAGGAAATGGGATTGTTTTTATGCTATGCTTCATGCTGCTTTGGGGTCAATAAAAGCAAGTGAGGACATCCATTCTCAGGGCAGTGCCATTTCCCCCTAGCTTAGAGAACCTCGGCAGTAATGGCAGAACACATACAGCCACCCTGCGAGATACATACACTCACTTTATACAACAGGAAGTAGCATAGGAGTACTCTGGAGCAGAGCCCTGCGGCTTCAGCAGTCCCATAATTAATGCCCATTGGCTGTAAGACCCTTCCCCGTTCAGCAGGACCTGAAGTCTGACTTCTGCAGCGAACTTCTGGTGAGCTCGCATCGAACGCGCCGCGTGATCCCGGCCTGCGGTAACTCCGTGTCCTCGGACTTGGAGTGACTCTTCATTGAATCCAGCTGCGGCTGAATTCGGCTGGAAGTGGCGGTACTCAGATACCACAGTGATGAGTGTGGTGTAACAACGAGATTTTGATTTTTGAGTGAAAACTTCAGTATATTTGGATAGCAAACCGTTCCAATTCTGATAAGCCACTTCCAAGAGCCATGCAGCATCTCTCTGAGATACTGGGAGTCAAGGTCTGAAGTAGCCATGTTTGAAAGAGCATGCTTGCGATTTATTAATGAACAGCCAGCCATCAGGGTAGGTACACAGCTGCAATTAGCTGCCTCCTTTGCACAAGCGGTGGGGAGATGAATTTCTGCATCTTTGGACAACTCAGAGCACCATGATTACTTTGCTTCTGGCAATACTTGTGGTTCTAAATATGGCAGGCATGACTTTGGATGTGACATAGTAATTGTGGTCAGCTGTGATAGCCAGCTGTTGGCCTCGTTGTCAACCAAGCAAAGCAAAGCAAGTCCAGGTCAAATGGTTTTGGCTTCCAAGGATCACTTAACTGCTGTGGAAAGCATTGTTAGCATTGGGAGGCTGCTTGTGGTCCCTAAAGTCTCTCTGGTACTCATTATAAAGGTAGGGAGGATAAGCTTGTGCATTCCAGGTTATTATATTTTGTCTGCTCAGTTTTCCTTGCCGTTCTGGCTGAATAAGAGCACCCATCCTCATGTTCTTTTAGGATAATAAACAGCTGCTGTGTTTCGACACTGGGATGATGGCGTTCTGTGGTGGATAAGATGATTCATGTCTTGGGTTCTTTCGAGTGAAAGGTACTGTTTGAATGTAATGTTTTGGTTTCTCTCATTTTTTTTTTTTTTTTCCCCTGTATGGGTCTGAAACTTGGTTTTGCATTGTATAATGTGATTGAAACTTTAAAAATGGCCACTTGGAGCAGCATACATATAGCACCTCTCCCTGCAAAGCTTGCTTTTGGTGGTGGAAAAAGCCTCTGACCCACTGAGTTACAGGGTTTTTCTGTTGTTCTGTGGCACTGGAATCCCTGAAGGATTTTCCATTTTTTCTATCACAAATCTTTTAATTAAACTTCATTCCCAACTTGTTGAGATGGAAGAAATATTTTTTTTCCCCCCACTAGATCCCATACGATGCTTTTAGGTAAGCTTAGTAGTCTGATACTTGAGTGTAGAATGGAATTAAATGGCATTTATTGCTGGACAAAAAGAAACTGTTGAATGATAAATGGGGAAAGAAAGGGGTGAAGTCTGATTTTCACAGAACTGTATGTGTTGGAAGGGACCTCTGGAGATCGAGTCCAGCCTCCTGCTAAAGCAGGTTCCCTAAAACCTGTGTATTTTGCAACTGATTTTGTACCAAAATCAGAATCTTTTCTATGTTGAGATAGAAGAACCCAAGATAAGAAATCTTTCTCTTGTCCTCTTGAAGCTGCAAGACTGGTAAATCTGAAGTAAAGATAGAATTATTACTACGTCAGTGTTTCTGAACATAGAAGTAGCTGCCCTCTTGGTAACCCAAGACATGATAACCAAATAGAGAGACACAGTGGAAATCTTTCGGAGCAGATCTTTCTGAATGGGAAGATTTATGCCTTGTGGTAAGCTAAGAATTAGATATCTAGATTGGAAATTCAGTGGATGAGGAATAGGAATGATGCTCAGCTTTATGTCTGGGACATGTTTCTGAGAGACACAGGGGGGTGCAAGCAACCTTCAGCTGCAGGAAAGCATTTTTCTCTGGGGAGTCTCAATCACCTGAGCAGGGGTGTGTGCCTGAGCTCTGCCCTGCATGCTCTTTGCATACACCGGGAGCATTCGACGAGCTTTTAAAGAGAAACAGCATAGAAGCACAGTTATGATGTAACTTGGTATAGGACCTCAAGGTAACCGTGTTGATGCAACTAAAGTATTCTGCCTCTATTCGTGTGCACACAGTGCTTCAGAGGGCTGAGGCCTTACTCTGGTATGCATACCCTGTAAGGAGCAATTACAGAATAAGATGAAGGAGGTAATTTCTTCCTTTCCCCATGAGCTGGTAGTTGGCTTATACCCTGGCCTAGGAGGCTTTGTGTTCTCCATTTGCTATTATAAAACTATTATTCATATTATTGTCTATATAATGTGTGTTTAGAAAGTGCCCATGTGTTTAGGCCGTTTTTATCTTCAAAATATACCACATTCAAATTCTTATGAGCTCCAGAAAGCAACACTTGCTGTCATTGCATGCCGCTGCATTGTTCAAGTGGTGGAAAAAACACACATAAGCAGACCTGTATAACGACGGGCTTTTAATTTTAATTTTAATTTTTTTAACGTGCTGTTGGTGTTAATTTCTGTGCGCCTGTAATGTTTGTGTTCACTGTAACTGAACAATAGAACTTTGTTTTTGTTCTTTGTGTAAATTAAAAACATCTGTTCTCTTTATACGAAAAGTTGTTTTTTAAAAGAAGCTGGTCTGATCTAACTAAATACCAATGCTGTGTCCACAATGAGTTACTATTAATATTTGGGAAAGGCAACCATCCAAAGCAAGTGTAATGTCAAATCACTGGCGGGAGTGCATATTTATTGCTAGAAGTGACAGATAAAAATGCAGAGGTTACAAAAACAAAATTCTTGCGGATGACTAATGATGCATATATATGCCCCCAATGCCCCATCACCACATTTACAATTGGCGGGGTGTTCTCCACGGCCTCTGCTCCCCAGGATTAATCGACAAGATGCAAGTAGCTGGCACCTTCCCTGGGGGAATGGCTCTGCTCCACCTTCCCTCCAACAGACCCTGAATGGAGTGACCTTCAGAGCTTGCTGGAATCCAGTCCATCTATTTAAGTTGTCTGACTTTTCCCCCACCTCTCTCTGGTATTTGATTGCATGGGACTATTTTCCAGTGAAGGCATGTGACTTTTTGTGCAGGTGGAGGAGCTGGAGCACCCCATGCATCTTCTTACAGCGCCTGCGATGCCGGCATGGTGCTTGTCTTTGGAGCTGGCTGCAAAGTCTTGATATGAAGGAGCTGACAGCCTAAGGCTGGAGCCTGTCCTCCTCCTCCCAAGGAGCACTCAGCAGTCTGCACTCTGCAGTGGTACACCGGATTAGCTAGAGATTATTTCAGGGAAATTCATACATTACTTGAGGCAGAACTGGGGTCTTAGAGGTGCAAAGCTCTGTCCTCCTAAGTGGTTAGGCTGTGCTGTCACTGAAGTATTTGAGTACCTTGGAGACTATGAAATTATCCTCACAGACAGACATCTTGGGAAGGAAATACATATAATTAACGTTTCTTGGGATCTTTAGGACAACTCTATTTAGCACAGTTTTTGCTTAAATCTCATTTATCTCAATAAGATATCACTGTATGAGCAAACACTGTCCAGAACCTGGGCCTGCAGAGTCTGAATCTGCTTCTCCCCTTCTGCTACCTCTGGTGCTCTGTGCCAGGAGCGTGCAACCTCACACCGGCAAGAACCAAGAAGAAAAAGTGGATATTTCATTGATATTATTCATCTCCATGCCTTCCCACAATGTATTTCTTCCTACTGCAGTGTCCTCCTGTCCCTTGCCTTCCTACCCACACCTGCTCCCGCTGCAGCTCATGGGGCTGGGGAAACCACATCCTATGGAGGCCAGCTATCATCAGCCTGTTGGTTGTATTTCCCCTCCGTGTCAGTCACCACTGGCTATCTCCAAGATCCAGCTGAGTTCAGAACTTGCTGAGTCACATTTTTACCACAAAACACTCATGTGCTTCCTGAGAGTCGCACTGTTCTAGGCACGGCTTGGCCGGAGAGGAGCAGACAGCTCTCACCCTGAAGCTCATCCAGGAATGCTGGCAAGGAGTTGCTTTTTATTTCCTATCTCGAGTTACCGCAACACGTTAAAGACTACAAAAGCCTGAAATCCCTGGCAAGCTAACACTGTACATCTGTCTAAGATGACAGCCAGCATGGACAACTGTGGGCTTCAGCCCATGACCAGGATGAAGCACTTTGCTCCGTGCTGAGCAGCTGTCATTAACAGTGATCTGTGAGGTTTCTTCCTGATTTTGCCTTGTGATTTGCATGGCTGCTGTCCTTTCTTGCAGGATCTTCACACTTGTCTCTTTGGCTGCGGAGGGAATCCACCACCCCGAGCCACGTGTTTATCGTTCTCATCACTGCAATGCAAGAAAGACATCGAGGCCTTGGAGAGTGTCCAGAGAAGGGCAACAAAGCTGTGCAGGGTCTGGAACACAAGTCTGATGGGGAGCCGCTGAGGGAACCCGGATTGTTCAGTCTGGAGAAAAGGAGGCTTGGAGAAGGCCTTACTGCTCTCCACAACTCTCTGAAAGGAGGTTGTGGTGAGGTGGGGGTCAGCCTCTTCTCAAAGGTAACAGCGATAGGACTGGAGGGAATGGCCTCAAGTTTCACCAGGGGTTCAGGTTAGATGTTAGGAGAAATTTCTTCTTAGGAAGGGTGAGGAGGCATTGGCACAGGCTGCCCAAAGAGGTGGTGGGGTCACCATTCCTGGAGGTGTTTAAGGAAATGGTAGTTCTAGTACTGAGGGATGCAGTTTAGTGGGCAATATTGGAGGTATGTGGATGGTTGGACTAGATGCACTTGGAGGTCTTTTCCCAACCTTATGATTCTGTGATCATTTTGCTGCTGGCAGGGTGAGTGCTGTGTCTGTCTGCTTGATGAGGCATAATCTCCTGAATCTCCTCAGGTGGATGAGGACAGAGGCACAATCATCTCAGTCCTTTCAGTACTTGCTCCCCAACATGGTTGTGGTGGATTAGCAGGTAGTGCTTAAAGAATTGCTTCAGAAGAGCTGTAATTCACCAGGCTGTCTCCTGGTGAGTGGAGGTCTGACAGATGATCTGTGGATTCATCGTCTCGAATTGTTGGCAGTTTATGTGGCTTTCCTAATGGTGGAAATTGGTGAGTGATTCAGCGCCACACTGGAGCAATTGGGTCTTCCTCTGTGTTTCATGGGAGACCTCTCAGACTCATCCCTTTGTGCCTGGCTTGCAAGAAGTTGCCCAGGGTGTAGTGTCACCCCGCTGTCTCACTGGAGGGAAACCTGCAGGTCTTTGCTTTTCATCTGAGCTTTCCTGTCCCTTAGTGTGCTTTTGCTGTAGGTGCTTTTTTTGCCTGTTCCCATTAGGTGTCTCCCTTTTCCTCCTTTTGAACCAGCTGATTCTGTGCATGCTCTGATGGATGATCATCTTTTACAGCCCAGATCCAACCTGTGGCACCCAGCGCAGTGCTGGGGTCAGAGACCCTCTGCCAGGACATCCCCCTGCATTACAACTGCATGAGGAAAACAAATGGCCAGAGGGATCCCTGATAGCAAGCTATACACAAAGGAACGTGCCCCTTCCCTAGATCCTAATGTGATGTGATGGCAATGATGTTCCTGTACCTATGCATGTGGGAAGAAAGCCCCTTTCAGGCACTTGTGCCAATGGGATAGATAATTCTGCCTGAGCCATTATCAAGACCTGTTAATGCTGCTTTGCTGGGAGTCTTTTGACTGTCCCTTCTGTAGCTGATTTCAGAATCTACCTCTGCTTTTATCAGTTGAATCCTTGTGCAGCCCCTGTGGCATTTCATAGAGCAGTCTATAATTAGTCAGGTGTTGTGCATCTCTTGACACTGGGCACACATTCCCGCTAATCCAGTATAATGCAGGTTGGGAAGGCAATAGCAAGTGCAGCACCATCCATGCTCTATCATTCAGTGGCATGCGCCTAGGACATCCAGAGAACCCCTTGCTCGTGGGTTTTGTATGTCACTAAACCCTTTAAAGCTGATTATGTTATTTTATTCTTATTCACATTCAATGCTGAACCCACAGAATCACAGAATCACAGAATCACAGAATCACAGAATTATCGAGGTTGGAAAAGACCTAGAAGATCATCCAGTCCAACCATTACCAATACTTCCCAGCTAAATCATACCCCTCAACGCAACATCCAAACGTTTCTTGAACACTCCCATGGTCGGTGACTCCACCACCTCCCTGGGCAGTGCATTCCAATGCCTGACTACCCTTTCTGAGTAGTAATACTTCCTAATGTCCAGCCTGAACCTCCCCTGGCGCAGCTTGAAACCATTCCCTCTAGTTCTATCACTGATTACACGAGAGAAGAGGCCGACCCCCAGCTCACCACAACCTCCCTTCAGGAAGTTATAGAGAGCTATAAGGTCTCCCCTGAGCCTCCTCTTCTCCAGGCTGAACAATCCCAGCTCCCTCAACCGCTTCTCATAAGGCCTGTGCTCCAGACCCCTCACCAGCTTGGTTGCCCTCCTCTGAACACGTTCCAGAGCCTCAATGTCTTTCTTGCAGTGAGGGGCCCAAAACTGAACACAGTACTCGAGGTGCGGCCGCACCAATGCTGAGTACAGGGGGACAATTACCTCCCTGTTCCTGCTAGTAACACTGTTTCTGATGCAAGCCAGGATGCCGTTGGCCTTCTTGGCCACCCGGGCACACTGTCGGCTCATGTTCAGCCGAGCATCAATCAGTACCCCCAGGTCTGTTTCCTCAACACAGTCCTCCAGCCACTCCACCCCAAGCCTATAGCGCTGCCTGGGGTTGTTGTGGCCAAAGTGCAGGACCCGGCATTTGGTCCTGTTGAACCTCATCCCATTGGCTTCGACCCAGCTCACCAGTCTATCCAGATCCCTCTGCAGGGCCTCGCTACCCTCAGGCAGATCGACACTCCCTGCCAATTTGGTGTCATCCGCGAACTTACTAAGGGTGCACTCAATGCCCTCATCCAAGTCATCAATAAAGATGTTGAAGAGGACAGGCCCCAGCACCGACCCCTGGGGAACACCACTCATGACTGGGGTTGGAAGGGATCTCCAGAGATCATCGAGTCCAACTCCCCTGACAAAGCAGGTTCCCTACAGCAGGTCGCACAGGTAGGCGTCCAGGTGGGTCTTGAATATCTCCAGAGAAGGAGACTCCACAACCCCCCTGGGCAGCCTGTTCCAGTGCTCCATCACCCTCACCGTAAAGAAGTTCTTGCGCACATTCGTGCGGAACTTTCTGTGCTCCAGTTTCTGGCTGTTTCCCCTTGTCCTGTCTCCACACACTGCTGAAAAGACCCACCACTGCCACTCTTGCAGTGTATACACCTAGGTCATCTTATTGTGATTGTGTAGAGATGGCGATGTAAGCTTGAGGCTAAGACAGTTCTCTACGACTTGGGTCCTGGAGTGGGACTTTCTTTTCATTTTCTTTTTGGTTCTGGGCATGGGCTCCTGTAGCTGGCAGTGGTGTTAGTTCAGCTGTCCCACAAGCAGGGGGTTGTGCCAGATGCAGCTGCATCTATAATCTTTGGACTAGGCTGACATGTAAGGATCATGTTGCATCTGGTCTCTGCGGCTTGGGTAACTTACCAAAGGTTGCACAGCTGAGGCTGGGAAGCAATCCAGCTCTCCTGCCTCTGATCTCTGAGGTCCAACTTTTACAACTGCTTCCTGTACCACAGAGTGGCATTGATGAGGTAAGTCATTAATGTCAAGAGAGGTAACATAGATGTAGCCAGGTTGGCAAAATGTGGAATACAAGATGGTTGGAAAACTGGACCAATGTGCTCAAAAGTGAATGCTAATGAGTGGAAATGTGGCTGATGGTCAGTGCAGAGTGGCATTCTTTGGCTGTTGGAGCTGGAGCAGATCAATACCTTCATCATTGTGCTGGGTGATGGGATGGCAAGCATCTCGGTGACCTGTAGATGATAACCAACTGAGAGGGGCAGTGAGTGCTCTGATGCCTTGGCTGCTATGCAGAGAGACATGACAAACTGAAGGATCGTAAAATGGCTTGGAAGGGACCTCAAACGTCATCTACTTCCAACCCCCTCCTGCAGGCAGGGTTGCCAACCAGTAGGGCCCTGTCCAACCTGGCCTTGAACGTCCCCAAGGATGGGGCATCTGCTGCTTCTTTGGGCAAAGAAATGAGCCTACAGGAACCTCAGGAAGCTCAGCAAACCCACATGTGTTCAGCCAAGGACACTGGGCTGCAGCACATGGAGTACAGCGTGAGGTTAAAAAAAGCTAGGTTTGCTCAGCTTAGAGAACAGGGGCTAAAAGGAAAGTTGACTGTTGTGTCCAGCTGCCCAAAGTTGCAGAGGAGGGAGAACCAGGCTTTTCTCAGGTGTTTGCAGCAGGAGGACAGGAGGCAATAGTCACAATATGCAGCAAGTGAAATGATGACTGAATATAAGGAAAAAAAACCTCATAACCAGTGGTTAACCACCAGCATAATTGCCCTGCCCAGAAAGGCCATACAGTTTATATCTCTGAAGATTTTCAAAACATGACTGAACAAAAGCCCGGGGCAACCTGGTTTAACCTTGAAGCTCTGAGCCTGAGTTCTGACCAAACAACTTCCAGAGGTGCCATTCAACCCCATTTATTCCTTGACTCTACAATAGCTGGATACCCTCAGTATAATTCCTGCTGTATTTCCCCAGTGAACTGATCTGAATCCTTCATCATTATTGTTTTCACAGGCACACCTTTTGTAACCACCACATATATCACAAAAGAGAGAAAAAAGCCAACACTGAAAGGAAAAATTGAAGCAAAGTAGTATGAGTGAGCTACACAGAACCTCTAGTGTTTCAAAGCTGCTGGTCGGTGCTAGTGTTGGCATGAGAGGAAGCATGAAGTGGATTAAGTGCAAGGGCAAACAATCTGAGGCATTCTGCTAGCAGAGTCTCCTGTCGTCCTCCCGCTTTTCAACATGATGGTGATCCAAGCTGCGCAGTCTTGGATGTAGCTCCAAGCACTGAATCACTTTGACTCCCCTCCCTCCCCTGCAATGATCACACATAGAAAACAGACATGACTGAGAGAGACTTGGGCCAGTTTCTAAAAGGAAAGTCACATTTCAACACAGTCTTCCATGGAAAGGGATTGTTTGGTTTTGTCGCTTAACAAACACCCCAATGGCCTGATGAGAAACACTTGTCAGGCCGAGTTTCCTTCCTCAGACTTGGTGTTAGGAAACTGTACTTGCTGCAGAAGGATGTCGGTAGCCTTGAAATGGAATTAGTCCCTTGATACCCTTCCTCCTTCATAGTCCCCACTCACATTCAATACCAAAAGAGTGACAAACATGTTGTCCCTGACACACCTTGTCCCTGTTGTACCTTCACAAGGTAATTTTAACGTGGTACGAAAATTTCTATACTAGAATACTAAGGCTGCAAAGTGAAGTTCTCTCAGTGGTATGATATCAACTCTGTTCTCTTATTAGTGTAAATGAGTATCTGGAGTTGTGACAAGCTACTGCCTAATTGGCATTATCTTCTGCATACATGGGTAATGTACCCTGCTTGATATTGACCTGGTAACACAGCAAATGGGTGGTTGGTTGAACACTCTCTGTGTACGTCTGTGTTGGTACTTTAAACTGTGCCAGAGCACGGGACCAGGTCACTTGTACAATTCTGCCCTGGACAAATTTGGCTGTTTACATTTCACAGACACTGTCTGTTAGTACAGTCAGGCAGGAGATCTGAAGTGAGAGCTTAGTGGTACGGGTACAACAAAAGAAAGCTCAAATTTACTAGTCTAGATACATTTCTGTGTAAATATATATCTGTGCTTTGCCCCTAGCCCTGCTCATACCTGGACCATAGTCTTCATTCTTGATAGGACAAGAGGAGGTTCAGATTGGATATGAGGAAAAAATTCTGTGTGATGCATGAGCACAGGCTGCCCAGGGAGGTGGGGGAGTCGTCATCCCTGGAGGTGTTCGAGAATGGATAGAGATGGCACTGAGTGATGTGGTCCTCGGTAGTCACAGGCATGGGCTGATGGTTGGACTAGATGATCTTAGTGGACTTTCCAACCTTAGTGATTCTATGCTTCTATGATCCTTAACTTCAATCATGCTTTCCCTGACTTGGACTTTCTTACCAATCTGCATTTTCTCTGCCTACTTCCATCCCAAGGTGCATCCTTGCCTTTATATTCTGTATCAATCCTGCTTTTCTTTAGCTCCATGGCTTTACCTCATCCTGTCTCTAGGATGTACAATGTAGTTTAGATCACCTCTTTGACTTGCAGACTCTCCCTATATTCTTCTGTCACGGTCGATTCCTGTACTGTCTGACCCCATTTTGCCTTAATTTTCATCACCAATTTCAGTCTGGCCGAATCAGTAGGCAGACCTGTGTTTCTTCAGCAGAGCTGTTTTCCTCAGGCCGTGAGTAAGAGAAACACTTCAGTATGTCCTTAAATCTATCCCCCTAGGCATAATTAAGCACATTCTCCTGTTGCCCTGAGCAAGGAGGATGCCTGCTGTGGAGCGAGGCAGGATTGCCGAGTGAGTTGATTTGGACTCCTGAGCAATGTGGAACAGTTCAGAGAGTCTCGGCAGGACTGATGCTAAATCACAGATGAAAACAGCAATCTGTCAGCAGCGTGTTTCCTGTTTTTGTTGTGGCCCAGATGATTTTACTGCTGAAAGGCCAAAAGTGACACATACGAAGAAAAGATAGCAATAAATACAGGTTGGGGGAACTATTCAGTATGCAATCATTGTAAAGCACCAGAAATTAAAAGCTAGAGTGAGCCTAGGGATAATCTACCCTAGAAATCGGTGATATGGCATAATCTGGGGAAAGCAGATTTGGAACTAGCTAAACCCAACAGCCGTGCCTTAGGCTGGAATTAGCACTTTGCCCTCACTTGCACTTAGTATCATATTTAGTCCAAGATCTGCATCAAAACTGTTTCAGCTGTGTTGGCCAGATTTTGAGACCTCAATAATCATTGTTTCCTTGCACCTCTGGTGTTGGGCTGTTGTTAAGTTTGTTTTTCTTTGCTCTTGCACAATTTGACCTTTTACCTCCTACAACCAGCCTTAAATTCATTTTTAAAGCAATATTTCTCAGGCTTTAGAGATGTTTGAGAAGATGTTCCCAATTGGAGTGAGCCTGCTTGAAGCTGCATCGGGTCAGAGTCCACTGTACTTGGGGAATATGAGCAGCTTCAGGCACTGAAAGATAGCAGCACTGCGGTTAGCATGAACAGTTTCAAGTGGTAATTACCCCTCTTACCTAGAGGAATTGAACTGCTGCCTTGCTCCTTTTAAAACCTTTGATCTTCACAATTTGATGTTTTGCTCCAGTATCCTCATTGCACATGTGCCAAATAATCCCACCTTAACAAGCTCGTTGGCTCCAGGAGTGCTCGTGTGCTTCAACTTACAGAATCATCACAGAATCGCTTGAGTTGGAAGGGACCCTTACATGTCGTCTGAAGCAACTCCCCTGCAGTGAACAAAGACACCTACAGCTCCATCAGTGCTCAGAGCCACATCCAGCCTGACCTTGAGTGTCTCCAGAGATGGGGCATCTGGACCACCTGTTCCAGTGCCTCACCACCCTTATTGTAAAAAACTTCTTCCTTATATCCAACCTAAATCTCCCCTCTTTTAGTTTGAAACCATTTCCCCTTCTCTTATCAAAACAGGCTCTGCTAGATGTGTGCTTACATGCTGTGCTTTGACCAGGCTTTACCTTGGGTTACCACCAAGAAAACTGACGGAAATCTATTCAGGGAGTATAAAAAAATAATGAAGCATACGTCTACCAGTCTTTAATTACATAAGCAGTCTTCTAATAAGCATCCTTGGCAAAATCTATGACTCAGCTGTGCCACTTTTCCTGTGGTACATCTATGCCTGGGTCCATCCTGCCTAGCTGAATCTCTGAAGCCAGGGCAGAAGGGGATAGCATCAGGTCTTAAAGACAAAGAGCAGTCCATGTGGTTTTCAGCAAAACCCTTGCACCCCAAACTTCCATTGACTCAAGCTGGTTGTTCAGGGTCCCGGTCCTGCTGCAGCTCCTGAACCAGAGCCACGGTCTTGAGCGGGGCCGCGGGTGACTGCAGCCGTCTGTCCTCTGTGCCCAGAGCTGTGAGATCAGAGTCTGAGCATCCACATTCTCCACGCAGATGATTTTGCACTACACGTACAAACCAGATTATTGTCAGCGAAGAATCATGTATCACGCAGCAAGTTAAAAAGGCAAAACGCTTGCCCTTCAGGAATTTCTAGCTATGAAAAATAACAGACAGCGTGTATCCACAACAAAATAACAGAAAATACCTCAAGAGTTAAATCTGATGCATACGAAACGCTGCATGAACTATAGCTCAAGATATTCGCTCCGTTCGTTGAAATCTCTCTCACGCAGTGTTTTAAAAGACATTAACGTTTCTCAAGTAATCTTTTCCCAGCTATTCTGCATTAATAGCTATTTACATAATAAGTTATTGAAAAAGATATATGCATAACATATTTCTTTGAAGATATGCTCTGGGTAACTTGGAATAAATCCTACCTCATTTAATACAGATTTTCTGAGACGTGTAGAAAAATGAGAGTCCTGAAAAACCTGGAAAGAATTCAAATCTGATGAAAAACAAAAATATTTTATATGATTAAATTTTCCGAGCAGCTTTAATAAATACACCGATATTTAAAACAGAGCAAAACAGCGCGGTGAGGTATGTCAGCATTTCTCGGGGCTTCGAGTCGTTCTGCAGAACCTGAATACTGCAGCCTTGCAGCCAGCTGTTAGCCCTCCTTGTTCTTCTAAAATGGCTGTGGAGTAATCGAGTAGGTGAAGCAGCATTAGCAGGTGCTGTGTGAAGGTGTTAGAACACCTGAATTCTTTTGACTGTGAGCAAAATAAAGTGGAGATCAATACAGCCAGTAAGTCATTTGAAAATTAAGCTAAAGCTTACACCTCATTTAACAAGATTAGTGGGTTTTTAAATTTTATTTTGAATAGCAGGGTAGTAAAAAGCTGGAAAGAATCACATTCACCCCTTAAAATTGAGGTTCCTTCATGACCGTTTTGCCTTTGGAGTCCATTCCTCACATAAGCTATTTAAAAATTCCCATTTTTCCAGCCCTGATTTTTCCGACATTTCAGCAATTGAGCATGTTGTCTGTGTAACAAATTCAGTTCTTTGACTGCGTGTTTTTAGCACGCAGAACTCGAGGTTCTGGAAATATTTCAATATCTATTTCACAGCACTCTTTTGAGAGCGTCACTCGTGCACTCCTAATTGAAAAAGAGTTAAAATGGGGAAATTAAAGCAGAAAAGAAAGTGAAACGTGTCTGTTCAGCTGCGGCACAGCCCGTCTGTTAGAGCAGATCCGAACACTCATCTCATTGTTCATTTACATCAGATTCCTTTAACTTTTGTCCGAGTCCTTACTGAAGCTGTTGGAATTCTTTTGTAAAAGCAGACTGAAGGAGTGAGCAGTTTGTACCACTATCTCGACAGGCGGCTCAATCAGGGTAATTCATTGAAAATCTATTTAAAACTCATCGCAGAGGCAGAACGTTTAATGCTTTCCTTTTTCAAATAAATAAGGATCATTTGCTAAGGAAATGGGAAATTGGAACTTTTTTTTTTTTTACATTTTATTTTCTAGAAAACAGATGTACTTTTCATCTTATTAGCTTTCTTCGCATTGATGTGATAATGCACGATGCTTTCCAAGCCACAAATTAGGATTTTTAAGGCATCTATAAAAATTACTTTTAAGCTGTAAATTTCAGGTTTTTAATAAATAAATGTTTACCAAGTTGCAGCAAGGGAAGCAGTATCCAGGGTAATAGAGATTTAGTAGGGCTTTAAATCATAGGCTCCAATTCTGCGAATCACTTTAAAATGTAGTTCAGTAGATGAACAATTCCTTTAAACTAAACATATAACAAACTCCATCACCACAGTGAAATTCAGGCATCTAAATAAGGAATCTTTCCAGTGATTAATAAACACGGCACTCATTTTCTGAGACCTGCTACCCCACGTGCTTCAAATTTAGGTCCTGGACAGGAGTGCAGGTTGTCTGAACTTCACGGGTAGATTTTTCCTGATGATTTCACTGCTCAGGAAGCTCCATTTGCAATTCTCAGTCAGGTGGATCTTCTCATCACCTTGTAACACGAAGAAAGGCTTGCAGTCTCTGAGAGCATGGCATGATCCCTAAACTTTGTGCACATGGATCGCCTGCAGGGATGCAGCTTTGGCCAGATGTTGAAGGTTGCTCGCCACCAAAGTATGAGGGGCTGGCAGTGAGGTGTAGGAAGGATTTTTCTAAAAGAAGCCAGTGAAGAGCAGAAGGCTGCTGAAAGGGGTTTTATATATTGATGATGTGAAAGGAAAACCTTGATTGGAAAATTTTGACTGACTTAGAGGACAGTTTTTCTTCATAGGAAATGCTCAAACATTTTGCAGACAGGAATCCTATGAAGGAGTTGCTATGTTGTTCTTTCAATAACAGTGACACGGTCAGTGGGTGTGGTGGGGGTGGGTTGATGGTTGGACTACATGATCTTAGTGGTCTTTCCAACCTTCATGATTCTATGAACAGCAAATCTAAGGTACGGAAGACTTTTTCGGCTCACATTCTTTTCTTTTCCTCCCAGCCAGTGGTGAAAAGAGTCCTCATCTCTGGTGTTTGCATTGCTACTTCTTTTCACGTAAAGCTAGAAACATATTTACATCTTTTAATAAACAAATACTTGCGACATTTTTAAATATACTGAAGAGGAAAATGGGAGCAGAATGTGCTAGTCTGAATGTGCCATTTCAGTGAGAACATCTTAATCTTTTTGGTTGACATGTGAAACTAGTGGAAATGTTAATTAAAAAAAAAAGGAGGGGGAGGGCAGAAGGAAAATAATGAAGATTTTAACACTGAAGAGAGTAGACATTTTCAGGAATGCGCCGACAATTGGACGGGTGGAGGGAGAGGAGGCTGTGGGGGGCAGGAGGCTCTCCTTGTGCCCAGTTGGTTCTAGCAGGTTTGCAGGTCATTATTCTGGAAGCTTGGCCTACTTTTGGTGGAAGTTTTAAGCAGATAAGGGCTGCTTAGAACTTTTCATTTTATTAGGCCGCTATTCAGCAGAGAATGGAAATGATGAGTTTTCCAAACAGTGAGATACAGTGACAGAAACTGCACAGCAGCACTGGAGAAGAAATGCACGCATTTCAGGCTGATAAGCATCGGGGTACAAACTGAGTATGAAGATAATTTATATTTGTTTTTCTTTGGCTATTATGAACTTTGATGATTTTCATCCTCATTTAATAGCGCAATAAATCATTTTTATGAGCATCATGCTCTTTAATTGCTTCCTTGTTAAAATGTGAGCTAATTGTCCCTGGTCTTGAAGTAAAACTTTAGGGAAAATAAAATACAATTCTGAATAACCCAAGTTTATTAAGTTCAACAAAGCTGCGGCAAAGTGCAAATGTTGGAACAGCCTGTTGATGTGTTGCCCTCCGGAAATGAAAACAACAAAAAGCACCAGTGGGTGTTAGTCAGTGTTCTTGGGTAGAGGGCTGTGTCTGAAGAAATTCTCGTGCTAGGTCTTCGCCTCTGGCCACTGCTGCATCTTCTGACTGCAGCACTGACGCTGAAGGCACACTTATCTAGGCAGGCCGGAGTACCCACGCTGAGCATGCAAGCGCTACCCTCTCTCAAATGGAGCGCTTTCTGGAGAGAAAGAGCTCTGCTGCTCAAAACTTCTATGCCTGCTCCTTGGGAATAACACCAAGGAATACCTTATAAATGAAGTATGCTTCCCATTAGGGATTACAGCATCATTTGATCAAAGTCCACTGGAAATAGCTTTTGGCAGCATAGACGTTCTCTGTAACTCTTTGCTCGCTTGAGACTGATTGGCAAAGTTGGGAAAAGCAAAGCTGGTCTGAGTGTGAAAGGAGAGAAGACCACGACCGAGGCTTTATTGTTGTTTTTGTTGTCTTTCTCATTTTAAGGAATGGCTGTGCAAAATTGGTTTTTCGGATGCGAAGAAAACATTGGCAGTGGGTTTATTCTTCTGCAGAGCTTATCGTGCCCTACATGCTGGCTCAACTTGTAAAAAGTAATGCAATACAGGCATCGTTTAAAATTAAACAACTTTTTGGCAACTCTGGTGAAATATATTGTCATCGGCTGTAGACTCAAGCTCTCTCCGCTTTGAGTTTAATGAAATCTGGGCAATCAAAATGTCTACCTGGCAGCTCACAAGAGACGCTTCATGTTCATTATTTTGTAGTTAAACTATTTATCTGCCCCTATGTGCAAGGCTACAAATTTGTATACATTTTTATATAGTCTATTTCCATTGTAAATTACCCATAAATTAGATACAGACTTTTAGGCACCTCAGAACGTTATTTTTTTCAATCTCTATTTGGTATTAGGGGTCGATATTGTTGAGTTTTGTACATTGGTTCCTCTCTTGAGGAGACTGGAGCTTTTTGTTGGGAGAGAAATACATCATTCTGCTGCCTCTTCTTGCCATTCTGTGAGATATAAATCATAACATTTAAAAAGATAAAATACTGATGCACGGCCATTATTTATGGTTTTTGTCTGAAGACTGCAGGGCGTCTGACAAATGTAAATTGATCCTGACAAAATCTCAGTGAGTTATTATGCAGCTAAATGCATCTTCCATAGAGATGGCAAAACATAAGTAATATGATTTATAACAACCTCCCTGCCCCAAATTGCCCCCTCCCAAATGCATTGTAAGCATACTATTTAAATAAGTTTGTCTGTTTTCATGTTTCAAGTAAATCTACAGGACCAAAGGCAGAGACAGATGATAAAAAGAACAGATCCCTCTCTCTTGTCGTATTGTATGCATCAGTTTAGTTTTTACACTTTGGTGCAAGAAAGAATAAGGACCAGTGCAGCGACTAGATTGGACTTTGTCTTGATCCCAGGTGATGGTACCAGAGATCTGACCTGCCACCTAATCTGAACAGAGAGATGCATATGCATTTGGTATTCTCCTGTCAGTGGAGAAGATGAAGTCCTGCTCTTGGCTTCTACCCCTTACTTGGAAACTGCTGAGCTATATTCAGCTACTAGCTATTAAGCAAAATGTCCCATTGTTAGTTTATGGGCCATTTCATTAAAAAGAAAAGGAAAAAAAAAAAAAAAAGCTGTAAACATATGGCTCCTATAGAGAACCAAAGAGAGTGACGGAGCGGAGCGCCTTCCTGCTGAAGCGGGTCCTAGAAGAATTTCTCTGTAAGGTCTTCAGGCCTCTCTCTCTCCAGGCACACATGTTCCAGTTCATTTTACTTTTATTTCCTTTTTGTGAGTGTAATGTGCAGATTACACAGCTGTCTTTTTGGTTGTTAAATGGGTTTTTATAGTTTAAATACATCTCATGTCTGTGCATATAATGGTCCCAGCATGTTTATGACAGGTTATGTCATTGGTTCCCTTGTTAGGGAGGCTAACAAAGCTTCCCCATTAGCTTAAGAGGCCTGGGAATTTTGTGCATCCTGTTCTTGTTGCTGTATGTCAGCGCTGGGCAGAATGCCATTATACCTCTGTGCATAATTCACTGGTTAAGAACATGTGAATATGTCTCCCTCTAATGTGTGGCTCCAACAACGACCTGCTCGTTCCCCAAAGCCAGCGAAGGCAGCCTTGCCAATTCTTGTGATTTTATTGTGAGTCTCTTGACATTTGGTGTGTGCCTTAAAAAACACAGCTCCTGGAGTTAAGACGAATGCATAAGAACCTCAGCTTTCATTTGAAAAATAACATAACATACTCTGAACCTTCCTGTTGTGAAAGTGTTTGGAAGTGGACCCCAGTGGTTAAAACCCCAGAAAGTAAATGCAACCAAACCCAAATGTGTTATTAAAATCATATCTCATGGTGTGATTTTTATTTAAAGACAAGCTCATGACTATGGGAACCTGTCTGTAACTTTTGGATGGCTCGAGCTGGCGATGTAAGAGAACTGTTCCTGTTCAAGCGCTGAGCTTTTGTACTTCTGATTCTAAAATTCCCATGCTTGATTCCCAGTGACAAATATAGTGCTGATCTGTGTGCTGCTAGGGATTTGTCTCATTGGCAGCCAACATCCTCAGGCCAGCCTGAGGATCTGAAATCCAGGTATGTTGTGCTCAGTGAAGGACAACACTGCTTTAGATCTCTTGTGGGAAGAAAGATTAGACCTGTGCAGCTGCTAAGTGATTTCCTCCTTGGTTACATCTGTGTGGTTCAGAGAGACTTTAGCTTCTTTGGTCTCAGCTCCAGAAGCCACACAGCCATGTTAACACAGCAATGAGCTCTGATTAACATATCCTGCTTTTCAGTGTGGTACTTAGTTTGGGCACTCTTGCTGCACTAATACATCTATACAACTTGCAGAAGGGTGCTGGATTGCATCTGACCAGCTTGGAATTTAAGGTAGAGTTCATTGGCCTGTCCACACCTCTGTAAGAAACTTTAGGGAATTGCTTCTTCATGGTGAACTGCCAAAAGGGGGTCCTTTGCCACTAAAGCTGAAGGATATGCTTTCTAATGCTTTGTTCCTGCGCATATTTTGACAAGTGTCGTATTCATACCTGTTAAAAATGGAGCAACCCAGGCTGGATTTGCAGGTTATATGTTGGGTTTGTAAATCTCCACCCACGCACATATTAATAAGTAGTCTCTTATCTGAACGGGGATTCATAAAGATCATAGTCCTTTCACCAGAAACTGGCATTTGCAGCAACTTCAGCACTGCTTTGATGATACTTACTGCCACCACTCCTAATATGCTTCATCTTGCTGTCTTTTTCCATCCTTTTCCTCCTTGTGTTGAGCCAGCACCTGTGGTCCCACATGGGCAAATTTGGCAGGTCCAGAGAATGGATAACAAGCTCTGGAATATATTTTTCCAACTGTGTCATCTGGCTTATAGGAGAACTCTGGCTTAGCTGTACTGCCAGTACTGGAATGACTTTGGAGCCGTCTCCTAGTCCAATGGTTGTAAAGCTGGCTGGCTCGTTTTGTTTTCCTGGACAGTGTATTGTCTTAAAAAAAAAAAAAAAATTATATATATATATATATATATATATATATATATATAAAATTCCCTTTTCACTGGGAGAAATTTGGTCCATATGAAACATCTGACATTAAAACCTGATTTTAAATTCCTTCTGCAATCCATGTGCTAGGTCTATTAAGATGAAAGAAAGATCTTTTTTTTTTTTTTTTTTCCAGTGTCCCTATATGTTCTCATTATGGCTGGGAAGGGTATTCTAGGAACTACCTGAATCTGCTTGTGAGCATCCAAATCTGAGCTCTAAGAATGAGAGTAGACTTCCTCACTTGCAAAACCACAGCTGTGGTTAATGACTGTAATGGAGATGAAGCAGCACATTTTCTTGTGAACATTAATAACTCCTGTGCACATTTGTCCACATTTTGCAACCACATTTTCAAACCACTGCATATTTTTGTGCGGAAAGCTGCTTGAAGGAAGCCTCTCTTGCTACCAAAATCTGGCACTTGTTTTGAAAGGTCTGCACTCGATTTAAAGAGTAGAAGTACAACAGAATTGGTGGCTCAGTACTAGAAAATCAACAACCAAATAAATCAACTAACTGTTATTGATCTCAATTTCCCCCCAGAAATGGTGTTGGACTTTAGCATTCCTCGGACTGACAGAGTTCATTTTTGAGTACTTGCCATGGTGCGTATGTCAGCATTAGCCACTGACTTTCCCTCATCACAGCCATCTGCAGCCCTCCTGAACAAAATCATGTGCAGCATTGTGTTTAATGTTCCTGAAAGAAAAGGGAACGTGTAATAATTATTTTAAAATAAACACCAAGGGGACGAGTACTATGTTCTTTGGCTTAATTCATACATGGATGAAATCATTTCTCTGCACAGGCCTGCCAATGTCTTGTTTCAAAGTCTGAACCTCGGAGGAGGCCTGCTATCACTGAATGAAGTGTCAGCCATGCCTCTCTCCTCCCCCTCTGCCTCAGCCTTGTGAGCTGCAAACTACAGCCACAACGGTATGGTGGCCGCAGCTATGAAATATGAAATATCAGCTCTGGCTAGAAATACAGCTCAGACAATGAAAGTGAGAGGGTCAGCTTCGACTGTCCTGCTCTGGGTATGGCCTTTCGTCCATTTCAATGTGCAGTTTGAATCCACATGCTGGTGCAGGGCCACTCACAGGCAGGAAATGCTGCTGCTTTGGCTACACAGCTTGAATGGCTTGTGGGGGACCTACTGCTCCTCAAGGAGAGCCTGGGAATGTGTGGATTCTCCATTGGTCCCTGGCAAACCAGTGGCGAGACGCTGCCCAAGCTGGAAGACTGAGGCCCACTGTGGAAGGGCCCAGCACCTGTGCGTCAGCTGCTGGCATGGGTGGCATTCATCAAATGTGCAGGTAGAAAATTTGTGTGTGTATTGGATGCATGTGTTGTATTCATTTCCCTTCCCTTCCCTTCCCTCCCTCCCTCCCTTCTAGAATCATAGAATCATTAAGGTTGGAAAAGACCTCTAAGATCCGCCATGTCCAACCATACACCCATCCCCACCACACCCACTAACAACCGCCCTCAGTGCCACCTCTCCACGTTTCTTGAACACCTCCACGGATGGTGACTCTCCCACCTCCCCGGGCAGTCTGTGACAATGCCTCACCATGCTTTCTGAGAATACATTTTTCCTAATATCCAATCTATCTTCCCTCTCTTTTCTTTTTGTACTTCTTTATTTCTCCCCTCCTTTTTCTGTTTTTCTCCTCATAGCTTCTTCCCCATCCTTGCTCATTTTTCTGTAATCTATGTTATGCACCCATTGAGATACCCAAAAATACCCAAGGGAAGGTGCCCTCTATCCTAGAGTACATGGGACAATCAGACCTGATGTCTACCACCATGGCAGGTCCATAGAAAGCCACCCACTGCTCTCAGTGACCATGGCTGTGCCTCCCTTGTTTTTGTTGGTGCCACCATGGTCACTACAGAGCAATAGTGGTGGCGCATAGCACAGAGAATGCTGAAGGTCACACAGGACTGCCTAGCTCTCAGCCCACTCGAGAAAGGTCCATTAGGTTGAACATATGAAGACACTGGGATGCCTGAAGGTTGCTATGGTCATCAGAGGTCTGACATGGTAAAGTTTGGGGTAATAGCTGTCTCACTCATGTTTCAATTGTATACAGCTGGTTGACACAGGAAAAATTGACACTTCTGAATGTATTTGGGCAAAGTTGCAAGAGTGTGGATGTGATGACTTCTGCAGTGTCCTTTCCAGACCTGTGCTCCTGTGCTACCAACATATGGGGACAGAGAGGCAGGGATTTGGCCAGGGCATTTCCCGCCTCTTGGCAGCCACTCTCCAGTTCAAATTTTAATTACCTCTGAGGCCAATCTCAAGATATTGCCAATGCCCCCAGCAGGAGTTGTGTCAGCCTATATTCACAAATTACAGTGAAAACACAAACTTTGCTTCGGCGTTTGTTCTGAGGAACATTTAAGACTTTAAATACAATTCAGATGATTTGGGGTAATTTAGACGTAACTCACTTGTGTGGATTTATTTACATATTTATTTTCAAATCATTATTTGAATTGCCTGAAATGGTGACCATCTTGGCAAAGAGCAAACAGTACGTAAATTACTTATTTATTGTTTAAAGGAAAACCTTCTCCTGTGAAGAGGACCCCTGTAGAACCCACTTAACAATAATTTAAATTAGTGAACTTTGTTTTGTCTGTCTGCTAAAGGCTGATTTTCCTCTATCAACACCATTGTGATAGTGCTGATCCACAGTAATTCATGCCAACACATGCTGCACCAGCACAAGGAACTTTTACCAACAGGCACCATCCTCTGTCTGTAGACAGCACAGAGCTGGAACATAAATGCTACAAAGACTTGTGGACAGCTGATCCAGTAAGCAACATCCTGAACAGATGTCTGCTCTGCAATTTCTTGTGTGCATCTTGGGGGCTGTTTGGCCCAGAGAAGAGAAGGCTCTGGGGGGACCTGATAGCAGCATTTCAGTATCTATAGGGGAGCTGTAAGAAAGAAGGGGACAGACTCTTTAGCAGGGTCTCTTGTGATAGGACAAGGAAAAATGGTTTCAAACTAAAAGAGAGGCTTACATTGGATATAAGACTTTTTTTTTTTTTTTTAAATTTTATTATTATTATTATTATTTTTAATGGTAAAGATAGTGAAGCATTGGAACAGGTTGCCCAGTGATGTGGTAGATGCCTCATCCCTGGAAACACTCAAGGTGAGGCTGGATGGGCCTCTGGGCAACTGATGGAGCTGTAAAATTCCCTGTCCATTGCAGGGCAGTTGGACTCGATGACTTCTAAATGTTCTTTCTGACTCAATTGATTCTACGATTCTATGTATGTTAGCACTAGCATATGATGACCTGACCAGGGGGCTGCGTGTTCATGTATATGTGTGAATGTGTGGGTTTTTGCGTTGAAGAGGGCGATTTTCTTGATGACAACATTTTTGATGTACAGTAGCACTGGATGAAATGCATCATTTCCCCTGAAGAGGGACCAGATCAATCACAACAGGTTGAGCTATATCTACCTAACCTTAGCCATGTGACTTGGTGGCTAGGGAGGAAATTGTTACTCAGCCTGAGTGAAATGAGTCATGAAAGAAGCCAAGATACTGGCTAGAGATCCCGCGTGAGGTTGATACAATGTTCAGTATGTCTTGGAAGAGCTATTTTAAGAAGAATTTGGCCAGAATCCTCGACTTTTGATTATTCTTTTTTCTTTCTCCTTGCATTTTACTGTTTCCCTGTAGCATGTTTTAAACGTTGTGTTTTGATTTATATCTGTAAATAAATCTCCCTATTTATGAAGATGTAATGTCCCTGGGGTCCAGAAGGCCCCAGCCTTTCCATGTAACTGAAAGAGACGTTACCTAAGTGGGCAATGAATCAGAAGTGGGGCAGGCAGGGAGACCTATTTTTACCAACCCACTTGACTTGGGAGGAGGTCTGCCCAGAAGGCAAGTGGGGGCAGCTGGTGGGGGCTCTGGGAAGGTGCTAGGAATTATGCCCTAGGGTATAATTTCTGAGCATTACAAAGTACTTGGGCTGTGCTGAATTATTCAGAAGAGGAAGGAAGCAGGAGAGACGGTGGGAAAGATTTTAGGATTCACGTGCTGTCTAAGCAATAGCCAGGGCAATTCTTGACAGCGGAAGAAAGGTAGAAACTGGTGGAAGCTGCTAAAATGAACAAGTTACTTTTTATTGCTCTCTTTCCCGCAGCAAACTGATAAAAATGTGCAGCAGCTTAAGTTAGGTTGGTCACTGTGTGGAATTACAATGCAGGTTTTCTCTGAAAAGTGTCTCCTTATATGCTTCACTATCATTCCTCTGCTGACACTCTGACGCCATGAAATAAAGCTTAATGTTAATAGTACAGCTTATGGCTAGCATTCACCAGCCTACCTGTTTGGGAAGGAAACTTATGGAAGATTTCTGCTTCTCTTTGGAGGAATCATCCTTCCACTTCTTTCTGGGCAGGTTTTGGTTGCAGAGGTGTGATGTGACCTGCAGCAACTCCAGGTTGTGAGGGGAGCACGTATCTCTCATTCAATCTTACTCTGTATTTATGGCCATTTTTAGTAGGACAGAAACCTTGTCCTAATATGAATATAGTTTTTATTGCTGTTGCTGAGATATTTCACAGACTAGGGACCAACAATACATACATAGATTTTTAAATTGTGCTTTTCAGGAATTTTTTTAGTCATTCATTTTGGTAATGAATTGCTGGCTCTTCACAGTGAAAAGAAGATGAAGGATGGTTTTAAGTACTTCTGCAAATAGTTTTGAGAATCTGTTATGCTATGGTCCTGAAATGTGGTTAGAAAAGTGACTGTCTTGGAAATGCCATCTTCTCATCCAAAATAGCTGCTTCAGGTTTTTTTTTTGTTTGTTTGTTTGTTTGAGTCTAAGTTATTACCCTCAATTACTGAAGATAACGTGGCTATTTCAGTGAATGATAAAATGTTCTGCTAGTGTTTTTGTTTGAAAATATTTTCACTTTCTTCCTTAAATGCTCTAATTTCATGAGAAGATTGGACCTTCCATATGAAAAAAAATGCAGTGATTTGAGTAAAACCAGGAAATACTGAAGGTGGGAACCATCATTAGATGGTGCCACCTCAGGCCACCCTCATCTTCTCACTTTCTCATAGGGGCCTCACTGCCATCTCTGTGTCCTATTGTCAGTGTTCCCGTTTTGCTCTGCCTCCCTTTTCCCCCAGGGAACATCATGGTGTGATAAGAAATGAATCCAACCAGCTATTTCCACTTAGCAAGCAGCATGTCATTTCAAAATTAAAATGTTTGTTTATCAGTTCTTCCCTCAAAAGGCAACAAGTTTTCCAAAAAGGGGAAAACTATTGGCGTAGGTAGGAGGCTGACTGAATTCCTCGACATGTCACATCAACACACTTATCAGCTTAGTAATGATGACAGTGTCCTCTTACTAGTAGTGAGGTAAGTGGCAGAAAGCAGCCAATTTGATTATCAACTCCCTTGAGGAGTTTGGGGAGTGACGAAGAAGAATAATTGTCTTTTGCCTTGCGCATAGACCAAGTATGATATGTAATCACGGAGAAAGAGCATACACCGAGCCAGTCTCTGTCAGCTGTCTAATTATAGCTAAATCCAGCTAAATAGCCAGCAACATGCAGTCCTCATTAAATCAGTTGCTCATGCAAGTCATTGTAGGGTCCAGAGGAGCTGGGATGATGAGGGGCTGGACAGAAGCCATGCAAAGGAAGAAGGATTTGAAGGAGGAACGGCTCTGCTGTCCCCCACCACTGGGGACTAAGGACCTACTCCCTAGTGTTAATGTTAGTAGGACCTGTCTTTTTGTCAACATTTCAGTCATGAATCACCCAAGGGATGTAAGGGACGATTACTCTGCCACTCCGTGGTACCTTTGACATGCTCTCCTGATGAAAACTCTCCTTCCTACCTTTTTAAGATCATGTTTTCCTTTGCTCTGGCCTCTTTTATTTCATTTTGCTCACTAGTAGGAGATGGGGCTGCAACTCTTGTCAAAACAGAGGAATAAATAAATAAACCTCCCAGGCGTTTAATACAAAAGAAGGCTGATTGCATGCAGGGAGCTGCAATCAGAGTAATAACATTGAAAACAACAGGCAAACACATGGCAAAACTGGCTAAAATGGTTTGGAGATGGTCAGGTGGCAATATCAGCATGAGGGCTCTGAGAATCCTTGAAAGCACTTTGAAGTCCAAAGTGCAGAACATTTCATAGAATCATAGACTGGCTTATGTTAGAGGTAACCTTAAAGGTCATACAGTTCCAACCCCTATGCCTTGGACAGGGTTAGCATCCAGCAGATCAGGATGTGCAGGGCCCCGTCCAACCTGACTTTGAACACCTCCAGGGACGGGGCACCCACAGCCTTTCCAAGCAGGCTGTTCCTGTTCCTCTTCCTTCTTTCTGCACGTCTTTTTTTCTCTTAGAATCTTCCAGTGGAGGAAATACCTTCACGATCTCTTGCTATAGTTACCTATCTTCTGCTTCACTTCAGGTTGTATGCAAACCCAATCCTCGAGCCATATTAACGGTTTGATTCAGTAGCCAGAGCTGAATGATACTGGAATAGGCACAATTTAAAAAAAAACAAAACAATGAGAACAACTGCAGAAAATAAATCCCACACCAAACAACCACCAGCAAACATGGTTTCCTTGGGCTTGGAGGTGCTTAAAACCCAACTTGAAAAATCCCTTGAAATCTACAATATGCAGATGTCTGTTTGCAGGCAGCTGCCACCAGGACCTTGCTGTGCAGTTGGGAGCAGGAGTCATATCTGGAAGAGAAATGCACTTCTATCTGCTCCAGCCACACTCACCTCCACCTCCCTCCTGCCTCTGCTGGTGTCAGCAGCAGCGAATGAAAGAAAGGGCTCTGTGGCTCTTTAAAAAGGCAAGGATACATAAAAGACAAGACACCTTACTGATGACTTTGCTTTTATTTATTCTCAAAGACTGACATGAAGGACTTTAAGAGCTGAATTCATTTTTAGCTGTGCATCGAAGTCAACAGAGTTAGACCAGGACTACATCTGGCAGTATTTCCATATCCTGCAATTCAACATGGAATATGTAATCATCTGACAGAGAGTTCAGTGTGTTTAGTTGTATAACTGCTAGAACAGATAAAGGATCAGCCAGGCAAACAGTGAAATATGAAAACGGTTCTCGTAAAAACATCCCAGCCTTGGGGCATGCATCTGCCAAGACTACTCCGTGGTGACATGAATGGACATAGCATTTAACTACTCTCCAAGAAGAGAGAGGATTACAAGGAGGTGGGGAAAGCAGAAGAAGCCAGTTCAACCCTGCCAACAATAGCAGGTTGCAATACTTAATCTCAGTGCTTGTGCCAATGCACTTCGAAGCTGCTGTTGTTTTTATGAGGAAAAATGCAGAAAAGACTAATCTGTGTATTTATGTCTGTCTGGAAATGTTATAAGTGCCGTGTGGTCATTCTGATTCCAGAACCAATGGGGTCGGTATTCCCAGGATGGAGAGACTTGGATGGGGTGCCAGAACTCAGCAGCCACACGTGGAACTGAATGCAGAGTGAGTAAATGGAGAGATTCAGTACAGTGGGAGACACGGGCAAAGAAAGAGCTCTGCAGCATTTCCAAATGCCAGGATTTTGGGGGGGCGTTTCAGCTCATATGTGCTTGAGAAGTTCTAAAGTATCGTTTTAGTCCTTTCATAACACGCTTTTCTCTTATGCAATTAATTTGCTCATTTGTTGTCTGGTGTGGCTGCTGGTGTTTTTTTGGTGAAGTTTATGCTAGAGGAAGCATCCTGTGTGCCACAAGTTTTAATTAATATACAGAGCAATTGCAATGAGGGGGCAGTGGTTCCATGAGCTTCCTTCTATACCAATATTTTCCCGTGCTTGACAATAGAAAGGTATTTAGCGTAAGGGGCTGTGGCTTGTTATCTACTCTTCTTTCTGTTCTCAAACACAACAGAACATTTCTTTAAAAAATGTTCTGGATTTTTATGGATGGCTGCTGCAATTTGGTCCTTGGACTCATGTCTCTCTTCTGACAGTGTCAGCCAAAGTGATTTTTTGCCTCCTGATTTTTTGAGGCCACTGGGGTCTGTATTCAGATCACAGGCACAGGCACACTGCATAGGTTGTCAAGTGGTATTGCAGTAGGCCAGGCTTAATAGGGCTGTGTCCTGTTCCTGTTTTTAACTACTGCTGTTATTTCCGGATGTTGAGGGAATGGGTGCATGGTGTCAGGTTATGTCGCTGGCGAGAGAGCAAGAAGGAAGCAGGTTTTCTGCTGGTTGCTTCAAAGATCTGCACAAGAAGTGGATTTGGACTTGTCAGGGCATGCATTCCCAGAGGAGGGTGAAGGAATAACGGAGATGATTTGCTGCTACTTCATACTACTCTTTGGTTACGTAAAAAAACATAATATACTGATCCATCCTTCTTATCTGATTCTGCCGTGGCAGTCTCCATGCTGTCTAAGGGTTTGTTTGATAATCTGTCTCTGGTGGTTTGCTCAGTTTTGCTTTAATCCAGCTAAAGCTTAGCTCTGTTTGACTGGTAAAAGACAGTGACATGTAGGAGTAACGCTTCCTTGGCTTGCTTTGTTGGGTAGGACAGATATTTGGCAGCTGAGTTTTCCAGGGACCTAGGGATTAAAGAGAACCTTGAGTTTCTTCTTACTTAAAAGTCTCCATCCCTCCAAACTTGACATTCTTCTTCTATATAAGATATAAACTACTGCGGAGAAGAGACATTTTCCAGATGACAGTGCTCCTTAAATGGTGTTGTAGGGCACTGGTTATCTGTGACAGGAGTCACATATCTCTACAATACCCATGGGATCTCTTTAGCAATGGAATGGGTTCCAAGCAAAAAGAAAGGTGTGTGGACAGGTAAGATGATGATCATTAACATGATCCCTGTCTAAAACAGATTTATCCACATTTATGAGCTTCAAGAAAGATTCCTTGGTGAACTTGGCTAAATCAGGACTAGCATGGACATGAAGGAGTTTGCGTCCATTTGATGCAGTTGTAGAAGCTCTGATTTCTTAATGGCTCTATATCTGCCAATGGTCCTACAAATTTTTAAGGAATCAGAGGAGCATTTTCACCATAGTTGTGTCATATTTTGATGTTCAGTCAAGTTTGTTACCTGCCAGAGCCAAATCTGGCTGTTTAACATGACTTCCTTACACAATAAGGACATTTTGGAAGCGTTCTGTACTGATGGGAGCTTCAGCTGAAGGGGAAGACTGAAGCACTTAGTTTGGAAAAGAAGTAAATTGAATGTTCAGTAGTGTAGGTGCTTAAAATACAGATTCCTACATGTTTGGCTCCATTTTGCCTTGATTCTGTGAAAACCATTTTTTCTTGTGTTATCTGGGATCAGATTTCTCAAAGATACAGGATGCTTTGGAGAAGGAGAAACTCTATTTTGGTGGAAAGTAACAGACTAAGCCACAAATAAATAAATGAAGCTTGCATTTGTGTAGTCAGGCACTGATACCATGTACCTAAAGCTGTAACATCATATGAAGTTTATCAGAGGGTTGGAACGCTCATGCTGGCATCCTTGCCAAATTTCTCTTGGGCAAATTACTATTCATCTTCCTAAATCCTCTTGGCAGTTTCTACTGGAGAAAGACAAAAGATTTGCCGTGTGCTGAGGCCCTGAACAGAACACAGATCTGGGCTCGTTTTCTGTCTCTGCGTGTACTCCTCGTCTGTGAAAGGCAATGCTTACATGCTCCATGGGTCAGGTGCCCACCAGGCTGATAGCTTCAGATGGCTGATCAGGGAATAAATTACAGGGAGGCCTAAAGTATCTCTGACAAGGGCAGCCTTAGTGGATGAAAGCCTTCCTCATACTCTGTCCTAGACACCTGCATGCTACTACTGTAGCAGCTCCAACACTCACTTGCCCTTTCTTTCAAGGCAGTTGCATTTCACTGGTATTATGGATGGATGAAATGACTCTTGCAAGCATGTAGCGCAAATGAGCTGTGTGAGTGCCATAGTACATGGAAGAAATGTGAGTCATAAATCATCATTAACATCTGCTGGAAGACGTATCAGTGCCCCAGCAGCTGTAGGTTACTCTGTCAGAGGACTTGACACAAGACTCAAGACTGGTGTTGTTTGGTATGTTTGGGACGCAAGTTCGTCAAGATTGAGTCTGCTAATGGCTGCTTTAGAAGACATGTCAGTTTTGGCTTAATGAATTTGTTAATATCAAGCAACTTTCTTCTTCCAAACAATGGTGTTGGTAATTCACAAGCTGTTATTCTTGGAGCCCTAGTTTAACAAAAGCCAGCCTCTCTGTCTGAATGTTGCTGCTTTCATATTTTATTGCAGAAATTACACAAAAATATTTGGCTTGTCTAATCAGGGCTTGACAATATAGTATATATTGCTGAAAATGTGTCATCGCATTATTCCTGCAAAAATAAACTTTTGTGGTTTTTTTTTTCCCTTGTCCACTGGCATTTTGCTAGTTCAAACTGGGGAATATGGGATGTCTGTACACCTTGTCTAATATTACAAAACAAATGATTTGGGTGTAATGGTGGTGTTATCAGGGCTACATAGATTGTTCCTTTGACCCAGTGCTTGTTTTCCTCCCTCTTTAGATCTATAGATTTAGATCTGCAGACTGCATTAGACTGTGCTGCTGGCATCTGCAGTTCCAGAGGTTCTGAAACATGGGACTTCCCCTTTCTGAAAGTCCTTATTAATCCATGTTCTTACATGGGCTAGATCATTCAAGTTGTTTTGCAAGAGGCCTTTAGGGCCAGGAAAGCTTATTGTGGTTATCTAATCTGACCTATTTCATTACAGAGGTCACTGAATAGCCCCTGCAGGATTTCCTGCAACTGGGAGAAAGAGTACTTGAAGAAAGTTTTCCACTAAGATCAGAGATGGCTGAAGGCTTTTTGGCAACAGAAGCAAAATTTAATTTCAGGGCAGCAGCAGAGTGGGTTGTGAGAGGAGGAGGGCTGGAAAAGTCCAGGGGATTTTCATGGATGGGGGGTGCAGATGCTGGGGCTGGTTAGGAAGACTCCAGTAGGCAAGTGTGAGATAACTGAGCTTTTGGAGATGGCAAGTATGAAACAGGCTTAGGGAAAATGACAGAGGACTGCAGAGAAGATATGGAGGCAAGATTATTTTGTGGTGGATGTATGATTCAGTAGGAGGCCACAGGGCCAGGTTGTTTCAGGTAGAAACTTTTCAGGTGGAAAGGAGGAGAGGGAAGGCTATTGTTTCCAGAGAGGATGGAACTGATGATGCTTTTGGAAAGCTCTCTTTGGGGGGCAGGAAGGACTTGAAAGGCACAGGAAGTTTGAGAGGGCCGTCCTTTGGCTGTCCTTTGCTTCTCACCTCACTTCATCTGACCATTTCCCCTCTGTACTTTCCTTACAGTTCTCCCCTTTTAGTGGTCTGTGAGCCCCAGCAGCTGACTGCCTGGGAGAGAAATGCACCTCTTTATTCAGTTCCTATTTCTTCTACCATGCTTCAGGTAATTAAAAGCAAAAGGATGGGAAGGGGTCTGCAGCTAGATGGTGGCTGGAAGGGAGACCTGGGGTGTGATGCTATTTGCTTCTGCTGCTGCAGCATCAAGATAGGGCATGAGTCAATTCTTGTCCTGATGGCTGTCCCACTTCCTCCTGTAAGTCAGGATGAGGGAATTGCCCTGTCTCAGATGGGCCCCCTCTTTTCTGTCACTGCACAAAAAGACAGCCTGTGCATCCTCCTTCCCATTCCTTGGGGCTCAGCCCTTCTCACCTGCTGCCTTGAGTTAGGTCTGATCTTAAATAAAAGTTGTGCAAGTGATGAAGAGCCTACTGAGGCTCTTGGTAAGCTGTTTTGGTGAGTGTTGTGAAAAATGTACGGCACTTCACTAGACTGGATCTATTCAGAAAACAAAATAGGGTGGTTTTGGCAAGGCTGGTTGACTGCTTGAAAAGTGTATAGCGAAGTGGACTTTTGTGGATTCTCCTTCTCTGGAGATATTCAAGACCCGCCTGGATGTCTACCTTTGCAGCCTGCTGTAGGGGGCCTGCTTTGCAGGGGGGTTGGACTCGATGATCTCTAGAGGTCCCTACAAATCTCTACAATTCTGTGATTCTGTAAGAAATGCAGGGCAGCAGAGAAGAGAAAAAGCTGACAAGAACTGGATTAGGCAGCTAATGAAGGATTGAAGCAGTATATCACATTGCTACTGTGGAGGAAAATTAATACCTTCCTCTCAGAGATGAGAGGTGAGGAAAGAGGAGGATATTTGTTCAGCTTAGCGTGTGAAGAGCTGATTGTTGTCTTGTCAGGCAACAGGATTGTTGGCTCTGTGAGAAGGGAAGTGTGGAATGGTTAAAACTTTCAAACCTGGCCCAAAGATATATAAAAATATCCCTTCTAATAAAAAGAAAGGATAATTTTGCTTTGATTAACAGAATTTTTCAGATGTCATATCTTCTGTGTCCAATTTGATATTCCTTTCATGTCACAGACCTGGTTCTCCAAAAACCGGAGCTACAAGCAGTAACCCAGTGTTATGGAGGGGCATCAGGCCACACGCAGGCACCTAAGTCCAATTTTGTTTGCAGACATCTTCTAGTACAGCCACTGACTGCATGCCCTCTTCTGTTTTACAAGCTGTGCTGCTTTACCTATGGCTGGAAGTGAAGTTAGTGCATTGCAGGCTTCCGGAAGGACTGTGTCTTTCCTGACACCAAGCAAACACAAAAGGATGGGAAGAGACCCTAAAACTAGACAATTGCATTACTAATTGAATGCTGAACAAACCAGAGTAAAGGGACATATCCAAAGAAGTGTAGGAGATAAAAGAGGATGAGCCTGTGGCTGCTTACCTGGTTTATTAATAGCAGAAAAATACAGAGATGCCATTTGCCAGGTGGAAATGGAAATTATTATTATATTTTTTTCTTATCTTTTTGAGAACAGATGCAGGTTCTGGGAGAATATTTGCACAGTTGCATCTCTTAGGAAAGCTGCTGCTTCAGTGACAGTAGAGAAGGGCTTTATGGAGAAATCAGGTTGCCTCAGATAGGAAGAAGGTGCCCGGGCAGCTGTTTCGGGTGGCTAGTGAAGCCAGTACACATCTGGATGCACTAGGTGGCAGGGTCTGCCTGTGACAGTGAAACGTGCCGTGGGATGGTGCTTGCATGGGACAGAGCAGCAGGTGGAGAGCATATTTCCTCAGAGATGCCAAAAACGAGAGTCCAAAAGATCTCTATCTAAAGATGGTATGCAATTCATTACCAAATGCAAAACAGCCTTCCACAGCATAGTTCACTGATGAGCAAGAGACTTACATTTTGCTGATTGAAAAGGAAAAAGGAGAGATTCGCTATCAAAATGTCTGTGAACCGTGTCTTTGGGTAGAAAAAAACACCACTGAAAACGGCTTAGCAACTTCTTCCTCTGTCCTTTTGATATTCAGTAAATTTAAAATTGCTTGTTAAGTTTTGGGCGGACTGAGATTCACGTTTGCTCTCATATCCTGCACTTGGCCTGACAGAAACAGCTTTTGATTCTTGTTTGGAAACTGTGCTCAAGACTAACAAACTGCAGGTGCGTGCAATGTGAGGGCCTGCTGGCCAGTGCAGGCAGGACCTGAGGCCCTCTCAGCTGAAAGCCTCACCTCTTGCAAGAAGCCTTGATTTAGGGGAGGGCTTGTCATGAAGAAAAGGGTGTTAGAGATGCTGGTGGAAGCTACAAGAGATAGGAGCAAAAGCAGAAATCATACTCCTGCTCTATGTGGGGGTTAATAGCAGGGTGAAGTTTGGCACCAAATGAGCTCCCTGGGGCCGTAAGCTAGGATGGTTTGATCATGTCTGGAATGAAAACCAGAGTAAGGTCCTGCTTTCTGAGTTATGGGTCAATGATGTTGATTGGCAAAAAGATCATACTTGGGAATAGCAATAACCCTGACCACAGTATTTGAATGTGCTCATCCCAAAAGCGTGCTTTGGTGCGGAGACAGTTTCCGTTATTCTCTGAATGAAGCATGATGGTTTTCAACCTTCCTTCTGCAGATTGTAACACATCATACGTTGAGTGTATATTTTCTATATAGAGATCCATTCCTTCACTGGAAAGTTTTAGGGACCTCTGGATTACAGAAGCTTGAAAACCACCAGTGTGGTTGTAGCCTGCTCCATTTGTACTTCAGAGGTGTAAGTATTAAAGACAGGCCCAAACCAAGAGAGGGATCTTCTTCATCCTCTGGCTCTCTGAGGGAATATGAAAGGTCTCTCTTTTCTGCATTGAACAGATTAACAGTATGAGCCCAACTTGGGCTTTTAATTTTAGGCACCGATTAAATGTCATGAAGGTCTTGACTTCTTATGGACATCATCTGTTTTGGCTCCTGTCAGACAAGCAGACAGTTAAAAGATAAACATGGGCAGGCAGCGGACAAGACTCAGACACACTACCACTTTATATATATATTTTTTTTTTTTGCAGAGTCCATCTATGAAAAAGCAATGTTGCTTTTTTCCTACTTCTAAATTTACTTTTGGAAGCCTCTCTTGGTCTTGTTGCACATAATTAATTTTGTCTGTCATCCTCTGATCCCTCTTCCCACATCACTTGCTTCTTATACCACTGAAATTACAGCCATTGTTTAACTTCTTCTGGCCTACAGAATACTGAGACAGTATCATTTTCCCTTCTAGATCTGTTCTGACCAAAACCTATGTTTGATGTGATCTGCTTGGACTGACAAACAAAACCACAGGTAAGAAAAATAAACCTACAGATACTTCACCAGGTAAGCAAAGGAGGAAAGTAAAGATGACCTCTTCCCTGCTTTCTTCTCATAACTAAAATGGAAACTTTTAGAAGGCTGAAATTCAGAGGTTTATAGTCAAAGAGGGTGACTTTTCATTGTTCTGCTGATGTGTGAGCACCATAAAAAGAGTCTAGGAAACAGAGGGATCTCATCTTCCTGAGATGATGTAAAGCCAGCTATGGTGTTTGTTTTTTGGTGGGGAAGGGAGTGGGGGGCTGCATTTCAGATTATCCTCTGACTGCTCAGAGAATGCTCGGGGCTGCTGCTTCCTCCTGAAGTCTGACTCCCTGCACAGTGGCTCTGGTGTACGCCAAAGGCTTGATGGACTGTATTTAGGGATCATGCAGGTCTGTCAGGTCATGCCCTAAGTGTTGATTGCTTCCAGTGTAGTGAGCTTTTACTGCTTGGAACCCATAAATACGCCTTCATAAAAATTGGCATCAAACTTTGGCAGTGCTCCAATGCAAGGGCAAAGCAAATCATCCTGAGTTGAAAAGCTGCATTTTAGCTGTATGTGACCACTTGTGCATTAACTCTACACCTCTGGCTTTTTCACTGCTTCACTAGATTCCCCTTTCATTGCCAATTACACACGCTTTCTTCTCCACTTAACCCAGTGAATCATGCCTCTTTTATTGGCTGTTTTCACTTCCCTACATCCCTCCTGCCCATATTTTGTCATCCCATCTTTCCTCTGGTGCCTTACCAAAATCCTTTGCCAGTCAGAGTGCTCTTTTCATTAGCAACATCCAACACTCATTTTGCCTCCTTCCAACAGATGAGCCTGGAAGAGGCCAACACAAGTTCAGGAATGGCAATCCAAGTACACCAGCAAAAAAACACAAAACCAACATGCTTGAATCAGTACACAACTTTGTCACCAAAACCTGGCCTCAGGATTGAGAACCAAGGAAGACGGAGTGTTTTTGGCAGTGCAGAGAAATGAGATCTAGTCAGGGCTTTCCAGGTGCTTGCAACATATGGTTTTATTTCCAAGGGCTCTCTGAAAACAAGACACTGAGCAGGGAACATGGGCAGCCTGGGGTGATGCATGTCTGTCTACAGGGGAACATGAGTGATTTTCTAGCCTGTGTTTACAATGGCTTATCTATCAGGAGCAGTCTCCTGCCCTAAGAGCAGCCCGAGCTGGTATCCAAATACAGCGGATGGACTTTCCTCTTGTAAATGCCTTTTTGTTTCCAACAATGGTTCCACCAGACACCAGTCAGCCTTGACTGGGCTGAGTTCACTCAGCAAGTACCTCAACTCAATCACTTGTTTTTGGATTGTCTGAAAAAAAGGAGAGAAAAAGAAATCCCGGGAAAAGTGAACATTTCTGAGAATGATGGTTGTTTGCTATTTCAATTCAATTTTATATGAACTATTTGGGTTGGCTACAGCAGAGCTGCCAGGTGGCTAAACATGCCGAGTGAGTGTGGTCAGTGCTTGGGACACGCACTGTGCTCAAGGCATCCAAAAAATTACTCCTGACCTTCATTTAGTCTGCCAATCACTGCAGGCTGCCCTTACATCACATTTTTCACTAGCCAGTAACAGATTCATAGAAGTTAGGGATGGAAAAGACCTGTTAGGTCACACAGACCGTTTTCCCCCCTCCCTTCCCTCCATTTCCCAAAGGTCAGCCCAGGGCTGTTCCCTACAGCGTATTTTCTACTGCTTTGTCCAGTCTTACTTTAAATGACTCAAGTGGTAGGGCTGCCAGCAGCTCCCTCTGGGAGCCTATTCCACAGCCTAATGGGCTTCATTGTTAATTTTTTCCTGATTTCTAGCCTAAAATATCCCTTTCCTAGTTTTGTCCCATTACCCACTTGCACCACCCTCAACAGTTCCTCTCCTTTCTCCTTGTTAACAGCGCTAGTACTCCACACTGCTCAAACACCAGTTAGCGGAGAATTCAAAAGTGGTTTGGAAAAAGTAGGTGCTTTTGCTTCCTTCACAGCCACTACAAAAAGGAGAAGTTAAGGAACTGGGAGAGAAAGTGAGTGATGAATAGAACCAGACACAAAACGCACGTCTCCTAACTCGTTTCATGGCCTTTGTAGATAAGAGCCTGTTCTCACCTCTCCAGTCAAATTTATATGCAGGGAGTTGAGAACAAGCAGAGAAGAGAAGGATGGATCTGCGGTTTTGATGCTGATCACAGCAATCCCTTGACACTCCAATTTATTGAAGTGGTGACTGGGAAGAAGGCTCAGAATCTTTCTACTACATTATCTTCTCCAAAACGTTTTCTGATTTCTGTTTGGACTTAGCAATATTCAGGGCATTTGTTTTGAATGGGATGAGGCAGGTTGCCAGTATATTCTGAAGAGATAATGTCCCAAACCAAATTTCTGGATGTAAACAGATACTGTAGTAGTCTGACTCCAGCTCCAAGCTTCACAGCTGGGCCTTGTCTTTAATGATACACTGAACCAAAATCCCAGCTCCAAACAGGCACAGGATCAGAGATGGATTTTGAGTTTTGAGCCTCTGTCTAGTCAAAGAAGGAAAACCTTTTCAAATGCCCTTCATCAAGTATTTTCAAAATATTGCTCTCTGACTTTTAGCCTGGGTCTTACTACTTGGGATACCTTTGTGAAGGTGCTTACTGAGTCAAGTGGAATGACGAATCTGTGATCACGTGGTTCTAGCTTTATCATAGTTCTTGCATTAATGCTCTTGAAGCAATCTGACATGGCATGGGCCCAACCTGCAAGGTCCCTTGAGGACTGGGCCCTCAGAATTTAAAGATGGAAGAGACCTACAGGATTAGATCATTCTGCTCATTCCCTCGCCAATACAAGTCTGTTCCCCACGGTACATTTTCCAGTTCTGTGTCCAGACTGATCTTATTTTTAAATGATTCATATGATAGGGTTTCCTCCAGTTCCATTGGTGACTGGATGGTTGCCAGAACAAATTTTTTTTTTTTTTTTTAATCTTAGTTTGACTTTGTATCTTTGGATTCATCCAGAATTTTGAGGTCTGTGATTTGTACTGAGCTCTAACTGGCAGTAGACTGAGTAACTGCAGAGAAAACTGTAAGGACTTTGTCTTAGTTTCTTGAGACAAACAAATCACTGAAAGAAGCCAAGAAAAGTGTTATTTCAGCAAGACTGGCAGGGCTGGCCCATCAGTGAACATCCTCAGTGAAGGACAGATGTGGGTTTGTTTGGAAACACCTGTCTAGGACTTTGTGCTGACATCAGTGGTCAGGCTGCAATTTATACCCTTGCTATTGAACGCTCAGGAATGGCGACTATGATTGCTTTCTCTGAATTTACAACTTGAATTCCAGGGGAGTTTGTGGACCTATAACTGAACAGTGCTGGCCAAGGAGCCTGAAAAGGAGCAGGACTATCCAGGTACACTGCTGTGAGCACAACTTCTTGCTTTGCCATTCCGCGTCACAAACACTTTAATTACTCACTGCCACACACTGTTTGCACTCCAGTGTTGTTTGTCACTGTCAAGCACACTGTTTGGAGTCCATTGATACTGATGTCCACGCTCTTTGGCTCCCATCTTTCATGAACAATAAAATATCTTCTTGAAAAACAGTCATGATGAGTAGTGCAGCCAGATTTCCTGAGGCCTTCAGTACTCTTCTTGGCCAGCCACTTTTTAAAAGGGCAAAAGCTCAGCAAGCATTGCTCCCTCCAGCCTAGGAAAGAGCTAAAACTAGTAGCAAGACTCCCTCTGTGAAAGGGCCAAGATTTCACCCCTTATACTTTCTCCTCTTTCTGGTCACCATTTCTCTGCTTTATCTCCAAAACTGTTTTTCTTTTCTTAGATTTTTCATTCTGAGAGTGAGATGTGGCCTCTGCCTTCAGGGACTGGTGCATGTATAGCTGCAACTATGGATGGGTAATGCTTAAAGGCAGTGTTGCCAGCAAGAGCCTGGTTTGGATCTTCAGTCATTTGTGAGGGCTGATGGAACACCTGCTGTGGATGCTTAAGGAAAAAAAATGAGAGATTTGGAAAGAATGTGTGAACAGATAAAAAGGGCAAGAAAGAAGAAGGCAGAGCACTGAGCCACTTCTCACAGCAGACTTGGAGTCTCTAGGAGCTTGTCTGCCTTCATTCATGACGGGAGCCATGATCTTCCCCTGCAGAATGAAATTACCTCCATTGGTTTGGTTGTCCACCTCTTCATACTAGGCCCTGCCCTGAAAGTGCTGGGCCCAGACCCATTTTCTTCTTGCCAATTAAAGATTTAATTTAAGTTGTCAGAAATCACACATCGTTGAAGAACAAACTATACTTGTTACGATTAACCTTAGAAAAGACTTGGGTTTTCACCAGTATTGTTACTTAAAGGAATGGCAAAGTCAATTTTTTTCTTCTTTCAACTGGCCAACTGCAATAGTCTTATCTAATGAGATCTATAAGCATTTTATCTTCTTGCATGTCCTCTCAGAGGTGTCTACTTGTGTTTCTCATTGTTTTTTTTTACCTATGGATTTTCCTTGGAGCCTGCAGTAATTTGTCTACCAATCTTAGACCAACACTGATTTTTTGTTCCATTTCAGAAGTAGGGTAGTATGGTTAGGTTGAGTTTGGACTTGATGATCTTTAAGGTCTTTTTCAACCTGAGCAATTCTATGATTCTAAGTGGGATCCAGGCTGGTCTGGAGGGATTACTTCAAACAGGTGACAGTTGTGTCATGCTACACTTAATCTGCTTTTTTTATTGGTTTGGATTTCTACTTGCAGAGCTAAACAGGTGACAGAAGAATAGGGAACTGGTGTCCTAGAAACCTTTTACCACTGTTCCGCTACAAAGGCTTTTTTCACATAGAGGAAAAGATCATGAGGCAACTTGTATTGGGTTTAGCAGGAGAAAAATTATGATTTTAAAGATTTTGGTCTGGAAATACAGTAGACCATTACCAAATTATCTGTAGAAAAGTGTTATTCATTCTGCTTTGATTGAAATGGAACACTGACCAGAAGGTAAATTATGTAATTCTTGACACATATGAGCCAAAGTAGGATAAGTAGAAATCTAAGATGAAAATTGAGTCCAATTCATACCAAATCATGTAGGTGATTCATGAATCATTTAGGTACTTTCAGCCTGCAGAGCATTTTGTAATAATCTAACCCACCAAATGTGTTTGATGTCACTGTTTGGAAGGCTAAGTTGTGCAGTTGTGTATACAGTATGTGATACAACACCACATTTCATGAATCCTACCACTCCTTCAACAGTGGTAAGATTTCTCAGCTGAGATCTGCACATTTAGATTATTCAGCATTTGCATATGTAGGAAAAAATCACATTAAAAAAAAAAAAAGATGATAAAGCTAAATTCCAATATCAATCACTGTTGTATCCAGGAATTAAAAGGTGATCCAGTTTCACGGTTGCAGAACAAAACCGAAGATGACCCTTTGTTGTTTTTTTTTCTAAACCATCCCACACAACTCAAATTTAACAAACCTCAGGGTAAAGTAAAGCGAGCATTTATTTTATCTGGCATGTAACTTATTAAAGCAAATGTGTTTTTGGTCAGTTTATTTATAGCGCCACCAGTACTGTAGATATGGTGGGTTGCAAAACTTATGTCACAATCATTTTTGAATGAAAGTTTTGCTTTAGACAAAACAATTCATTCTGATGAAAAATGCTCACTCTTGAGAAAATGGCAATTTTCCCCCGAAAAATAGCATTTTGGCTGAAAACTGGTTTGGTTTTTTGTTATTGTTTGTTTTTTTATTTTTCACTTTTTCCTGAAAAGTCAAAATTCTACATAGCGAGAAAAGAAAATTCTGAGTAGCTTTAGCATGAGGTATTTTATAGATAGGCGAGAAATAATCTCGCCTCAAAGGGAATATAATATAAACTGACAAAAATCTAAGAAATTTGGATCGGTGATTTTGACATTACAAAAGTTTAAATTCAGCAGCTTTGCATGTGTTTATTAGAACATCTCCAGCGATGTGTTTTTAATGCCTCAGTTTGGGATTACCCATGTGAGAACATCTCATTCCAATTGCAAAGTCCTTTTCCATAGTGTTTAATGTCAGTAGAGACAATGAGATCATCTCGTTTGGCCTCCTCATGTACAATTCAGTTAACCCCTCTTTGAGCCCAGGACTCATGACTGGCTGAATCACAGATATCAGAAGAACGCCTAACCTTTACTTTCAGACAATTCTTTTGTTTCTTGTGTGTAGGTAAGCATTAAAATTATTTTAATATTCAACTGAAAATGTGTTGGTTTGGCTATTATCAGAAGTTCTTGTTTTTTAGTAGATTGGAGATCACCTTTGAAATCAGTATTTTCTTAAGGCTGTGGTATAGCAAAAATTGAACGATTAGTAGAATCTTGATGGCACATATAGCTGATTCTTTCTGTCTGTGCCCGTGTTTATTTGAGCATGAAAGGAGTGGGGAAAAGGGAAATGAGGTATTCTTTAACAATTCTGGATTTTATTCAGTGTAGTGGCTTTGGTCCCATCAAAGCTACAGGAGGGGTTTAACATTCGTACACAACATCCCTTAAACAGCATTCGCAGGAGTGCAGCAGCACTTTTTTTTTGCCACAGCATGATGCTGGGACTTCAGCCTGGCCTACTCTGGTTTTAAAATCCGTCTCAGAATTGCTGCTGTCCAGAGGACCATTCTTATCTTATCCGAACAGCTCATTTTTTTTCTTAGATACATAAATTCATGAATTTATGGAAAGCCTTTGTTTGAGTAGATTCAGATTACATGGCAATTCAGATCATTCTGGTTGTCCTTTCCCCACTTCCTTCTGCCACACCAACTACTTTTACATCTTATAAGAAAATTACCAGCAGTAATTGCACATTTCCTTCTAAATACTTGAGGATGACAGAACATAAGCCTTAGGTTTACAGCTGTTATTTTCTGGCCCTCCTAGAAACATTCCTATTTAGTGGCACTACTTACCAATACTTTGAGATATATCAGTTAGCTAATTGTCTTTTTTTTGGTGTGCAGTTTCTTGGTACTGTATACTGCCGATTTTTATATCAGAATGTTGTGTGGTACCAACTCAAACACCCTATAAAATTTAATTACATTTTCACAGTTACATTTATCCAAAAAGCCTCAGAGAATGAACTCAAGTTTGTTCAAAGAACAGTATTTTCCATAAAGCATTTCGCATTGTCTGGTTTTCATTATAGAATTCTCCTTTATTCTGTTATCAGTTAAATTCCACACGAGCCTTTTAATTCTTTCATTTGTGGCTGATGTCAAGATGATCAGTATTGTAACACTGGTAGGTACACGTTGCCCCTCTCAAATGTTTGCACAAGATGATCATTTGTCTACCATTTTCAGACTTCTTTAATTTTCTGGGATTTAGTAAAAATAAGCAGAAACTGACTAGTGAATTCTTTAGGCAAGTCCTTTAGGACACCTGAGTTCAAGTTATCCAGGCTGATGGCCTTAAAAATGTGCACCCTTAGAAGATATGATCTCATTCCTTCTACTGGACAGATAAAGCAAAAATAGTCTGATCATATTTAGTCAATGAAAACACACTGTTATCAAATAAAAAATAATATTTATTTTTTCTTTGTTTTCATTACTGCCATTGAGAATTTTGTCTGTCACTGAGAAATCTGCCTTCATGTGCTTTGATCTCACTGTATTTAAACTTCTGACAACCAGTTTTGCCAATAATAACTTCTTCCTTTAGAATATTTAATGTTTTTTACGCACTCTCTACACTTTGCAATACTTTGCACTCTCTATACTTTGCATACTAATCCGTATGCTTCAAAATCTTTGCATCTTCTCCTATTTCTTGAATAGCACTTCTGAAATTCTTGCATTTGATGTATCACTAGGCCAAGGCAAGCCTTCAGGCAATGTTGTTGTTTTTTTCGGTTGAATCTGTGGTCACCTAACAGGTCCTTGAAGAACTCTGTTATGTCTCTATAGCAAACTTCTCTTATAATTTTTCCATGTCAGAATATGTCTGTTTGGAAGCGTGCACGTGTTTTCGTTATTTGAACTGTACCAAGTTTGCATACATGAAATAGAAACCGGTCATGACCTACAGTTCCTAATCAAGTACTGTTTTACTGTTTAGAATTCAATTCATCTTTATCCATCATAATAAGTTACCACATGCAATTACCTCATGGATTTGCTTCCCATTAACAGTCAGGTGCTTTGTCATTCCTTTTCTCCCTTTGACATTTACGATGTCTCAAAGCCCTCTGCCCTTTCTCATTAGAAACTTCCTTTGGACCTTGCTAGTTTTAACTTCCTTTGGACCTTGCTAGTTTTGATAACCCATCAGTGTCCGGGATTTTGCACTTCCAACACATCAGAATTCAGCCATGAGTTATCAGGGATCTGAGTTATCTTCTTTATCTGATTATCCTGCAGTACTTACAGTTTTGAAGTCTTTCTTCTGATATGGTCAATATAGATTGCAGCTCCACAGAGAAATTCCCATTTAAGGCAATGTACTTGGTCAACAGGGGAAAGCTATATTTAAGATGTCTCTGTTGGGTCTTTCTGATTAACAAAGTACAGAAACCTTTATATTCTACCAGCTGAAGCAGTGAGATTTATGAATCCCTCAATAAATGATTCATAGGCTTTAAAAATAACAAAAACAAAAACTTCCTACAATTAATTATTGAAGTGCTAAGATTGAATAGTTGGTGCTTAGAAGGTATGGCATTCCAGAGTTTGGCTTGTTGCAAATCAGCTCTGTCGCCTGCCTCTTTTCTAGTTTCCTCTTACCTGCAAACTTTACTCCCAGCATTACTGTACAATATTAAAAGTGCATGATGTATAATGCAGTTGGGTTAGAGTGGAATTGATAAACAATGTAAGAGTTCACATGTTAATGAGATTAGGGTTCAGAGATTTTGGGGCCAGAAGGGAGCAACTTCCCCAGCTTGTCTGACTTCCTGTGGGGCAGACAGTAGTTTTGCACTGCAAGGAACTGGAATTATTTTACACTTGTACGAGTGAATGTTACTGTGGCTGCTAGCTTGCCATTGAACTACTACAGCATGTCACATAAGCATCCAATCTGTATTTAAAGGCTCCAAGCAATGATGAATTTACCACTTCCCTGGGTAATATGTTTCAGTGATTAATTACTCTCTCACTGTTAGGAATTTGTGTCCTATTTTCAGTTTACATTTTTCTACTTTCCACTTTCTGCCCATTGATCTTGTACGGCCTTTCTCTCATACAGTCAGGGGTTGCTCATACCATGCCTCTCCATTTCAGAAGCTTTGAAAACTGGTTTCTAGGTTTTTTTTTGAGCGTTCTGACTGAACGCTTTACACCTCTCCTTAGAAGTGTTTTTTTTTTCCAGAAGCTTTCCAAATTTTGACCTGCTTTAAAATGCAAATTCCAGAGCAGGACTCCATTCGTAGGGTTCTCACCAAACTGTGTGTGAAGGTAATACTGCTTTGTTTCACCCAAAGCTTTCCTATTTATAGCAAGGAATTTAAGTGATTTTTTTTTTTTTTTTTTCACCTACTTTTTATTTTCTCTGTAACTGTCACGGAGCACAATCCCTGTAGCAGATTTGTGTGATCCTGTCTACCTTGGAAGTGTCAATCTTTCTGCTGCCCGTACCCCTGCAGTTAACAAAGGCTGTTTTTGTGGTGGAATTCACTTCGTTACAGCAAAAGCAAATAAAGCCTGTCACCACTCTAGCAGTGAGCGTAGGTGCTTACCTTGGAGCAGTGCTGAGTGGGTAAATATACACTGTCTTTAAAGTAGCGTGAATAGCCAACTGGATCACATCCATGCAAGTGCGTCAGAAGGAAACCGTAACGGTCTATTGTTTCACTTGTGCCTGTGTCTGTGATGATTGCCTGATACAAAGAAGAAAGAGCAATTATCAAAGGCAGCTTTTAGGAGTAACTTTACATATGGGATGCAATTACAGTGTGAAAGAACACTGGCTTGGTAGTGACAGACAGTGACTAAGAGATCTGATTACCAGGGAGCTAACTGCCAAAATCATATCCAGGAAAATAGTGTTGGGGAAAAAAGCATTCGGACTGGTCTACACTTTTGTCAACCCACAACCAGTAATGCTGGCAAACTGTTGTGTGTGCAGGCTCATCCTGGAATGGATTTGAATGTCAGCTTGCGTCCCTCAGCCACCCTGGGGCTTGGGGCTGCTGGGATACACTTGTGGCCACATCTCACCCAGCTTCAGAGCACCTGAGACATGTGCCACACGCTCATCCCACTCTCAGGCCAGAACTGCCTGGAGCCTGTCTAGCTGAGGGTCCTGCACTGAATTTGCTAGCCAGGAGGGAAGCGACCAAACCCTGGTAGTTTTCTCAGCAGCCCCCATGCGCCTTCTCTCTTTGTCCTCATTCTAGCCAGGTCTTCTCTGCAACAGCGTCCTTCCTGACTGAGGTGCTACAGGGCTTAAGTATGGTGGCTTAAATACCCAATGCGTTTTGCAAAACTGTGCCCATCCAGGGCGAAATCACCACCACATCCTCAGGCCTCTCTGAGCCTGCTCACAATTCCCCAAATCACCTTAAAGTGACTCAATTTCCAGCAGACCTTGTTGCACACCTCTCTCTCTACATCCTTTTCCTCTTCCCTGACATTTTTTTTTGGCCTCTCCCCTCTGCTCTCCTGCTTTTGCTTGCCTGTTCACAGAGTTTCTGTGGCTGACTCTCACTTCAGAGAAAGTTTTCATGCTTTAAATCTCCTGCTGTCCCCATTTATGTTTCTTTAGCCCTTAGCCTCAGTTTGGTGACAGAAGCAGTGGGATGGTTGTTGGGAGGTAGTAGCTATTTGGAGTGGGTCTAGTGTCCAGGAGAGGTGAAGCTGGAGGAGAGTTGAGGGCATTTGGAGGCCCGGAATGGTTAATGGGGCTTTCCAGCAGTTTGGCTTCAAGTCTGAGAGGGCTCAGGAGGCTTTTGGGGACTGAGACCATTTGGTTCAAGATTACTATCTTTGTTACATTGCCAACAGGGCTCTGGCATGTGCCAAACTGCTCTCCTACACACCGTTTGGTGAAGAGAGACAAAGCCCTTATTTATTCTACTGGTATAGAGATAGCTCTGCTCTCAGCACAGCCCTGCATCTGCTCTATGCTCGTGCCTCACCAGTTGGGAATCGACAGCTCTGTTAATGCTCTCACTTGTGTCTGCCTTGGCTGACGAATTGCTCACGCAGAGTTGTGGCATCTTTACGCCCTGTTTTAATACTGCTACTTGTCAGTGGATACATGAGTCAGTACATTGTCAGCTGCATCCTGCCGTTCTCATCTGGGGCCCAGTCTACAGGCTCTGATCTGCAATCTACGCCGAAAAAGACAGCAGTCCTTATTGTTTCCTTTTCTGTGTGCCTGCTGCTTGACCGCAAGAAATTTCAGATGTTTCATTTCACTACGTGCTGATTTTGCTTTCCAGTGTGTTTTCAGGTTGGCTCCTAATGAACAAGCAGGTCATGTTCTAACTCATTTAGGAGATGGAAGGAGGAGGTGTCCTCATCCTCCAGGGCCTGCACTGCTGCATCATTCCATTTCTTCATGATGGCGTTTGGGTCCAACCTGGAGCTGTGGTTTCACAAGCAAGCAATGCTGATCAGAGTGAGCTCTGAAAGATGTGTCCTCTCTCCCTGTATCCCTCCTCCCAGACCAGTGACTGCATCACCCCAGGAAGAGCCACTTCAAGAGCTGTTCTGAAAGAAGCACAGCCGTACCCTTACCTCCCAAAAGCACTCACAGCCAGCAAACTATGCTGCTATGATGGACATCCACTATTTTTTTTTTTTTCACGTATGGACATAATATCCTAAGAACAACTTACAGAAACAGCGTCTGGTCAGAGGAATTTTTTTGTTTGGGCTGAGAGAGTTAAGATCAAACATGGAAAATCAGACTAACATTTTATTTCTGGTATCTTTACCTTTAGCAACATGATCAATCACGGAAATGCCAACAGGACACCATAGGTAGGTCAATCTTTTTAAAATCATAACACCTGTTTTTTTTTTATTTGCCACAAATGTTCTTTTCTCATAGTTTGCAATAGGAAGTATATTTGCAGGTAACTTTTGTGATTTAGTCTGTAATACATATTTGTGTTGTCTTGTGTTCCACTGCCATTTTTCTTTTGAGTATCTCAACGCCACTTGGAAACACAGTAATATTGTCATGTCATGCTATATTCTGTGTTCTGGATAGAGTGGCAGTTTTTTCGTTCCTGTCTTCTTTCACAACCAGCATATTAGATCCGGAAAGTACACTTTATGTTCTGATAATGGAGGAGGAGTGAAATCCTGGTCCAAATGAAGTCAGTGGCAAAGCTCCCATTGACTTCAGTGGGGATAGTATTTCACCCCATCTTGTGTTGCCTTGCCTAAAAAAGGAAAAGAGACCTGATCCAAAGCCTATTGTAGTCAATGGAGAGGTTTCCAGCGATTTTAATGGGCCTGTATTTGGTCCAGCATGAGGTTATTCAGTCACCTCCAAATTTTACAGGGATATAGCACTTGTATTCACTTCTCCAGGGACTAATAAGCTTTCTCGCAGTTAGACAAATTTCCGTGCATTTGGGTGTACTTTTTTTCTTCTCCAGTGTTTCTTTTCAGGCATTGTTTTGCCTTGTGGTGATTCTAATTCATTACAAAACAAATCAACACTGAACAATGACCACAATATGTAAATTTGACTATATAGATTCCAGTTCCATAAACTTTGATTTAATAAACTTACTTCTCTTTGTAACACAAAGAACAAAACATGGGTCACTTGATGAACTTGAAACCTGGTTCTGATTCTGACCTACATTTTAAAGCTAAATTTGAGACTGATAAAGTTTTAAAAATACTGGTAATGTGAAAAAGATGCTTCTCTGCTTGCTTTGTGTTTTTAACCTTCTTTCCTATTAGAATTGTAAACAGCTTTCTATTTCTGCAGTGAATTCTCCACTAATTTACTCCAGTGTAAATCCAGAGGAAAGTTTCTGAGGGCAGAAGAATTGTTCTGTCTCTGCGCGGGGTGAGCAAAGAGCAGCCCGGCAAAGCCTGCTTCCACCATCCTCTTCCTCCTTTCATTGTTTCTGTTTGATAACCCTGAGCAAAAAGTGTCTTTGTTGAGTAGAGCCAAGGAGAGCATTGGGAAATGCCATTAAATGAAGCACTGGTTTTGGCAACACTCACCATCTCAGTGGTTGTGAGGCTCTTGCTTGTGATATAACCAAAATGATGTGGGCTAAAAAAAGCTTTTTCTGGTGGTTTCTGTTTACCCCTGCAAAATCTCAAAATATGACTATTTATTTTCATTTTGCATTGGAAGAAAAACAAAACCTCAAGCATTTTTGCGAAAAGCTTTTTGTGAGTTGAAACATCTGTTTTCACCTCACATGTCAAGCCCTGATTTGAATCTCTCGCATAATTTTTGATAAGGCAGATGAACTGTCTCTGCCTCTCTCTCACACACGCAGTGTATCTGCTTTGGATTTCAGAAACTTTCCTGTCCAAACTTCTGTTTAAATTTAAAGAAATCAAAAAAAGAAATGTTTTGGTCCAGTTTAGATATTAGCTTTAAATTAATATGTCTGAGGAGCTGATGGAACACTCCTTCAAGTTTTGAATGTAGTTTGTTTCCTCGTATGATTAATTTCAGCGGACAGCTGACTTTTACTGAATTTCACTTCAAAAGTAAAAATATTCCATAGAAAATCTTGCTTTTTCCTTATTTTTTTTCCCCTTTTCCCATCCACATTTTTTTCTACCTGGTTTTCTCCACAGTAATCTATAAAAAGTTAGTGAATTTCCAAGTAGGTGTTTTTAAGGTTTTGAGCTAAATCAAGAGTTTCTTGTTCGCTTTTTATACTGTTCAGTTCATAGAATCATAGAATCACAGAATGGCTTGTGTTGGAAGGGACTTAAAGGATCACCAAGCTCCAGCCCCCCTGCCACAGGCAGTGCCACCAACCTCCCCATTTAACACTAGACCAGGCTGCTCAGGGCCCCATCCAACCTGGCCTTGAACACCTCCAGGGATGAGGCATCCACGACTTCTCTGGGCAGCTGTTCCAGCACCTCACCACTCTCATAGTAAAGAACTTCCCCCTGATATCCAACCTAAATCTTCCCTTCTTCAACTTAAAACCATTTCCCCTTGTCCTACTATTATCTGCCCTTTCAAAGAGTTGGCTCCCCTTCTGTTGATAGGCTCCCTTTAGGAACTGAAAGGCTGCAGTGAGGTCTCCTCACAGCCTTCTCATTTCCAGGCTGAACAAGCCCAGCTTCCTCAGCCTGTCTTCGTAGGGGAGGTGCAGTTGTCTTTCGGCTGACAGATTCTCATCTAAGCGTTAATGTTCACACACTTAGAGTGTGTGCATTTAGCCCAGGTGCGCAGACCTGAAGCTGAATGTGTAAAATTGAAGTATGTGAATATTTCAGCTCTCAACCAGAGAAGTAGGCATCTCTGGCACATATATGTCTGCTCTCAGTGTCTACTGTAGGACAAGATAAATTACTTCTTGGAGGTGGCTGCTTCTTTCTTTGACCCTAAAGGGAACGTAGGGATTAGTTTAAGCTTAGACATCTAGCTTTTAGACATTTGAGCTCTGGCAGATGATTCCTATGTAAAGTCTGTGGAACTGTTAATTGGCCTCCTGGGAGAATCAGTTTATATCTTCCCCTTGATGAAATAATTTGGTTTAATTACTTACTATATAAATTCCTCTAAACGTGAAATTTCAAACAAAAGATCTTTTGTTGCTCACATGGTTTCTTCTCAGAGATAAGCATGCTATCTCAATGCCTATTCTATAAGCAACTTTTCTACATGGTGTTTGCATTTTTTTCCACCTTCACGGGAAAAGTTGAAACCATGCAAAGTTCAAGTCTCTCTATTGACTTTCAGATTGTGGTAAAAAATATTTAGTGTTTTGTTTTGGTTTTTTTTTGAGCATATAGCCCCCCAAAGTGATTTTTTCCACTATTCAGAAGGTATAAGCTATTGTTGGATTTCAAGGATGTTGTAAATTTTGCCCAATGAAAAGTGTTACGGTTAATTTTATTGGGAAAGGGTTTTTTTTTTTTTTTTTGGTTTTTTTTTTTTTTTGTTTTTTTTTTTTCCCCTCTTCTAGACACAGATGTCTAGCAGCCCGTAATTGTTCATTATTAACTGCTCTTCATCTGCAGGCAACAGGATTACATCAGAAACTTTTTTATTGTCCTTCACAGATTAGATCCTGGTTAGAAATCAATGAACAGAAAATAAGATCCACTAAGAAATGAGATTCAGTTTTCTTTGTGCTGATCTTCTGTTTCTAATACTGCACAGAAAAAAAAAACAACCCCAACTTGTTTTCTATAACAAAAATCACTGTTTTGTTCTTTTTAAATCTTCATAAGGCAAAAGTTCCAAAGGCTTAGGCTGTATTTACATATTTTTAGCAGCTTTCTGTAGTTAATTTTTGTCATGTTATCAGCACAACCTTCTGTAGTTAATTTGGCTTGTAGAAAGCTGTGATTAATGGGCCTTTGCTATAGCATTAATTTTCAGCCACAACCCCTCCTTGCCCTTTGGTATTATGTTAATTACTGGAAAAGAGCCGTGAAATCATGTATGGCACAGAGCTGTGGCGTGGCAAAGAACAACAATCAGAACTGAGGTTACGAGATGTGTCCAAACAGGAGAATGAAGAAATATCTGACCTGACAAATAGAATAAAAAATGCACGGCGTTTTAGGGATTAGGCAATTCTGGCTTATTCTGGACAAGTGCCCCATCATACTGCTTTCCAACAGTAGTTTTCTGATTGGTCTGAAGGTAGCTGCTGCATTTCTTCTCAGACCTTGGGAGGACACTTGTAATTTGAAAGCACTTATCTTAGTAGCTTGTCTCCCTGACCAGACTGCTGTAAGGGTTGTCGGTTCTTGACCCATATCCCACAGAAGTTGTTACAGTGAGTTAAGCTTTAGATGTTCCCTGTTCTTATGGAGAATGTAGTACTAAAATGGTATGAAAAAAAAATCAACACTAAATTATCCCGGGAGCAAGCAAGATCATTTATTGATGAGGCCAGAATTATCATTTATTAATATCAAAATAAATGTGAATATGATATGATAAGTAGGAAAGAGAAAGATTTTGCTTTCATGGGGGGAAATATTGCGATAGCCACAATTACATTTGTCTGAAACTTTTTAGGTCAATATTCAGTTTCTCACCGGAACATTGCTTTAAAGACAGTTAAGTCTGAAATATTGACCTGTTTATGTAAATTTGGCCAGAACTATTAAAAAGTTTGGACTTCTGGGTTGGGTCTTTCCAGAAAGTGAGGAGCTGAATTTGAGAACAGGTCTCAAAACCACTCATGAAATAGATGCATTTCTAATGTTTGTGAGTACTTACCCACCCTGACTTTTACAAATTAAGTTACTTGGCACCTATATTTCTCAAGCTGCAGATGCTGGGGTAGCCCAGGGAACCTCCTCTGCTTAGGTCTAGCCACGATTTTCAGGCAAAGAGGACAGGCTTAATCTCGTAGGCATGTTCAAAACCCTGACCCTAAGCAAACATGCAGATGTCACATCAATTCAACTAAAGAATACACAGTAAAGATGGTGCTGCCAACTACTCCTCATTTATGATCAACAAGAGCAGTCAACCAGGTTGCAAATGGCTGAGCTGTCATGCTTGCCTCCATCGCAGTGGGCTCTTTGTCTCCATTCCTTGAAAATGTCCCACTGACCAGACTTCTTGGAAAAGGGGAATCATTTTGAGTCTGCTCTGAGAGGCAGAAAAAGATGCCAGATTCATCAGGAGTAGGCTCAAGAGGGAGAGAGAAAGCAGACAGCGTATGATGCTCTTCAGTGAGCTTTTGCAGCGGTTTGTGCTGAAGTTCGTAAGTAGTGCTTGAGACCCAGGGCTCCCTTTTTTCACACGAATGCCTCACTCACTGGGTTGGAGAGTCACACCTGTTAATCTCCACAGGTAGTCACTCCCAAATGAAATACTGAACACTGAAGGACCCTAGGTGTGAGCTGAGCTCTAGGGGTCAAGCTGATCGTCATGTTAGCACAATGTCTTTGGCTATATGGGGTAATATCAAACACGTGGCATGACTTATGACAGCCTTCCATGACAGCAGTGATGGGTTCACACATCCTGACCTCTTCAAGGGTGGCCTTGTGAGCTGATAAAGGACAGGTGGCACCAGCAGAGAGGAGGAAACAGCAGACTGAAGACAAAAAAAAAAAAAAAAGTGGATATTACATTGAGAAATACTGTGTCTTTGTAAGACTTCCAGTTTAAGCACTAGACTGTCCTCTCTGAAGCCAAGAAGTATCATTTCAGTCTCTCCCACTGATGATATAAGACCGCTGTATGACACATAGCCTTTATAAAGCATCAAACTTCTAGCAATGTGATAGTTGTTTTTATCACAACGCTCCCAACAAACGGCACATGCTGTTAATATGAATCTATCTTTCAGCAGCAGATATTTCAGGCACTGTTAGTAACATAATCTCATGATGTTGCCATAATAGAGTAAGCTGCAGATCCAAATCTTGCTGGAGTGCATTCTTTGGTTGTTTTCCTGTAGTCCTCCTTGGCTTCAGTGGGACACATGCCTATATACTGCGAACACACTCAGACTTGTTAATCTTTGTATAGCACCAGGTTTCTGATAACCTGAATTTCGACTCAGAGGTGTTGGAAGAATACTGCGGGTAATGACATGGGGTGGGGGGCATTGTGGAGGAAACTGGGAGCAGCGGCAGGTCCAAATAAGAGAGAAACTGAGACAGTAGCAAGGTTGTGGTGCAGTTTGTGCTCCTTACGAGTGCACATAGCAGCACACTTGAGGGGAGATTTGGGGTGCAGCACACCAAGGGCAGAAGAATCTCAGAGTTCCCAGTACAGTGCTCCAAGGAGAGCTTGTGCTTTGCTCAGAAGGCTACTTTTTTTAGTACTGGCTGCAGTGCATGGCCTCAAATTGCCTATCTTTCTTGGGCAATTAGCCACCTCCCTTTGCTGTGTCTATACTAATAAATTAGCAGTGCCAAAGGTCTTGCCTTGGCCCTGGACTATGTTGTTTCTATGCTGAAGTTGTTAGAGCAGTCCTTGGCATGGGTTTGGCTTAGGCTTACTGAAAGCCTCTCGTACTATTTCTGGGCCTGGTTCAGGAGTTAGATTGGGCCAGAGACCATCGAAAAGGCAGTTTGGATGCAGCCTCCCTGCTTAAGAGGCCAGGAGAGTTTAATAAATAAATGGGGCTATGTTACAACAGCATGATTCTGCTTCCAGAGCCAAAGAACAGGGCCTGGAACTGCCCAGTTTATTGGTGGGGGTGTAGCCATCATGTCTGAGAGCCTCCTGCAACAGTGAGACTCTTGTTTCTTCTACTGTGATGCAAGCAGCAGGTGAAATAAGACCAAAACATGCACTAGTAACATTTTTTTAAAGGTTCAATTCTTCAGAAGTTATTTTTTCTATGTAGAGAGCAAAGCAGAGAAATTTCTTTCTATCTGAGGGACTCAAAGAAAGATGGATATAGCATATTAGATGATGAAAATATTCTGTGTGCATGGAAAATTAAGAAAGATACAGAGAATTCAAAATTAACAGAAAATCAATGTATAAAAATCTACATGTTTGGCAAACTATATCTAGTTTATCTATATCTATATCTATTGTAGGCAGTGTGCTTTGGCAGGCTGGTTGGATTTGATGATGTCTGGAGGTCCCTTCCAACTCCCACTATTCAGTGATTCTGTGATCTATAGAAATCTCAGGTCAGTATCACTACCTGAAGTGTGGTTACTATTTTTCTGTACATGTCTTAAAAGTATTAACAGAATAGGTATTAATTCCTGATCTTTTCTGTGTATGCACTGCTTTCTACCTATAACCCCATTTACTGAAATGAAATTGATCTAATATTGAATTGGTGGACCACCCTGCTGAATTGGGCTTTGTACATTCTTAGGAACAACTCTTTCTGTTTGATGATGCAGTCCAGGTAAATATTAACTATTTTAAGATGAAATGGATGGCATTTTAGTATTACACCTGCATTTAGTCCTCTGCATTTGTTAATCTAACACTCCGTGTAATCCTAATTGAGATCTGTTTCTAGTATATGCCTCAGTTGCACAAGTTTTATAACACACAATTTTATATCCATTTATTTGGGAAAAAAACAACCCACAATAAAAAATGGCATCACAGCCGTGACCTGAGAAAACAGTGCTTTTGCAACTGCCTTTAACTACCAGGAGAGGTACGTTTATGCAGATCAAAGTACTCTGATTATCAGTAGCTCATTGTTATATTACTCCGTCTTATTGTAAATCTTGACCACCTTGTTATTCTGACTACATTAACGGTACAGCCATACTATGATGCAGCTGTCATGATTATTAGGTCTATTCAGTTACTGAAAATTTGGTCATTAAATGGGACAGTGGCAGAAATACCTCTGATGTGATAACAGCTGAGTGTTGGCAACTGACAATGATCCTGGCTTTGGGCTGTGGCATCTCTATCAGGCTTTGGTAGGTCTATGCATGTCTAGGTCACTTTGAGCTTTCACATTCAAATTAAATAGAAACACAAAGTCTGGTTCTCTCTCTCTCTTCTCTCTCTTTCTCTTTCTCTCTTTCCCCCCCCCCCCCCCCCCCCCTTTTTTTTCTTTTCCTGCATGGTAGAAAGCTTCTAAGCCCTCCCTTTCCCCTCTGCATCTCCTTGCCCTGGACAGCAGTCCCTGTGTTGGCCCTGATCTGGGTTGCCAGACCTTGTCCTTCCCATCAACATTCCCTCCTAATTCAACTGAAACGAATCTCTAGTTTTCCTCTTCTTCCAGTTGGTTAGGATGTATGTGATGGATCTCATGTATGCTTGTGGCAGACACATTGAGTTTCACTGAGTTTCCTGAGGCAGCAGAGAGGAGAGAGATGAGACTTTTAAATCGCAGTAGTGAAGGAATAGCACCTTTGGCATGTGGAGCTGCAGAATGAGTGGGGCTATATCTGAGGTGCAGGATGGGCTGTGGGGGTCATGAATGACCTCCAGCAAATGTCTTCACCAGTGGAGCTCAACTCACACATCTGCATCCCCTACTCACCCCAACTAATTCAAAGCAGACCCCAAAGGAAGCAACTGTGAATTGCTGACGGGAGTCCAGGGCACATCTTTTCCATGACACCCATGAGGCCCCACACCTGAGTGGTTCAGGGAATAAGGGTTTACCTTTCTGCTTCCTTTTTTTCAAGGCTGGTAATTCAGCGTTATGTTCTGCCACAGATCTGACTAAGAGTGAAGTTTAACTGCTTCCATACTGCAGCTGTTGCAGTCAGTCATGTGTTTAAGCTTGCAACAGAAGGCTTTTGTCTTAAATACACTTAAGTTGGAGATGTCTGTTAAAAAGGAAGAATGGAGATGCCACAAAGCCCATTCAAAGCAGCCTGCAGAGTTAGTTAGTGTTTTCTTTATTATTATTATTATTTTTTAGAAATAAATAAGGCTCTGTCAAACACCTATGAAGTGTAATTGGACATGACAGCCCATGTCAGAGTTCAGCAATGAACACTGAAGTAAGTTTTTCCCATTTTTTTTTGTGCTGGGAATCACGCATTAGCCTAATGAGTAACAGGTTTTTGTTTGCTTGTTTGTGTATTGTTTTGGTTGGTAGGGAGGACATGTTCTTTTGTTCTCACCATTTGGTTCTGGCTCCGTTCCCCAAATGCTACCACCGCGTTGACTTTGACAGATTCAGCTGGAAAAACAGACTCATTCTAACTAGCAGTGCCCAAATACCGGCTATGTGATATGATTCACTTTGCGGAGGAGGAGAATGGTTTGTTTAAACTGCTGGTTGGTTTGTGCCTAAAGGACACCCATAACAGAAGAGGTTTCACCTGCTAGTCTGAACAACCTGTTCTGTTTCTAAAGGAGTATTTTTGATAGTTGTTGCATACACACGTGCTGCATCAATGAGCCTAGTTCTGCCTCATATACTTTGAGTTATAAGCACACAGCAGTGCTGTTAACAGCAATCAGTTTGCTCGGAAGTTGTCGGATCGTCAGAAAAGCGGCATAACTTTTCCATCAGAAACCCTGAAAAATGTGTATTGCTTCCAAGAGAAGTGCAAATACTTTTCTTTTAAAAAACTGTTGGATGGTGCGGTACTGGCTGTGTATGCCCCATCCCTGGAGGCAGTCAAGGCCAATTTGGATGAGCCCTGGGCAGCTGAGATGATGGGTGACACCAGCACGTGCAAGGGGGCTGGAGGTTAATAATCTTTAAGGTCCCTTCCAACCCAAGCCATCAATGAATGTTATTTTTAAGACTTGTCTGCGTTCAAGTCTTCTTGTCACACGTTTTGCTAATTCAGCATGCTGGATAATTGAGGAGGGTGCGTATCATGCTAGGAGATAAAGTGGCATGATCATAGTGAAGAGGGAATGATTATTCACTGTTCATTGTGAAGCAAACATGAGGAGGCTCCTGGGAAGGTGATGGGATGGAAATTTCAAACTAAACAACTAGTTCAGCTGTGGAATTTATAATCTTGAAAGTTTACATGAATCTAAAAAAGCAATTAGATGAATTCATGGAAAAAAGGTATTCAAAAGCTAATAACATGAAGAAATGACCTCTGGCTTAGGTAGTTCTTATGCATCTGATTACTGGCAGCAGGGAAGAAATGTGGAGGACATCGAGATTCATTACCCTGTTATTCTGGTCATTCCCAGGTATCCTCTATTGGTCACAGACTCAGATGATTCTTTGGTTTGGGCTATTCTTGCAAAATGAAGACCGTAAGCACAACGGTGAATATAAACTGATTCTAAAGTTAAAAATTAAGCAGAAAATAAATGTGGAGTCTAACTGCTCCTAATGTTGATTTCATGTTATATCATTTGAGCAGTAGGGCTTAACTTGGCTCAAATAAAATTTGTGAAAGAAATGTTCTTCATTTCTTTTCTCCACAGTTTTAAGTCCACATCTTTTTAGCAAAAATGATTTATAATATTATTCTGTGGTTAAAATAGTTACCTTCGGAGATTAATCACCTTGGAATTCAAGTAAAGGTGAAAGAGTCTCTGTATAGTTTATGGTATTATAATAATTGATTACCTGACAAAAAGAGCATAATATTTAAGCAATTAGTTAGTTGTTTATTCCTGATTATAAAAATTGCTTTAGAGTCATTTTCTTAAATGACAGTTGAAGAAGAAATTGTCTTTGTGATATAATGTATGGAGAAAACCTTCTACAGTAACAGGCATCAGGAAAATATTTTAAGTCTTTACAGTGTCTTTAAGTTAAATTCAGCAGTATATCTCAGATCTGACTTTCAACTAGTCTTCATCTAACCCTTAAGTACTACATGTAGCAGTGTACCCTGTATGTCTCACACTTTACACATATACATATACACACACAAAGGCTGCTCTGAGAGTGATGCCTCCTATTCTATTACGTTGGCCCATGACGTTGGAGGTGGATGTCGGTGGTATGGCAGTAGAGGTTGCACCTTCCCACCAATACCCTGTCACATGTTGTTGCTGTGTGACAGATGGCAGCAGAGGGGCAGTCTGACAGAATGGTGTCTGACATGGAAGTGCGGATGAAGCAAAGTTGTGTCACTGAATTCCTCCATGTGGAAAACATGGCACCCATTGGCATTCATTCTTGCTGAATGTTTATGGAGTTCAAACAGTGGCTGTGAGCACACTGAGGCACTGGGTGGTGCATTTCAGCTGTGCTGACAGCAGCAGTTGTCGCCTTTGTTGGTGCAGGTTTCTATGAGCAAGGCATAGGGGCTCTTATTAATTGCCGGTGAAAATACAGTTAATGGTGGTGACTGTGATGAAAAAAAATGTTTTGTAGCTGAGAGTGTGCTCTATCAAATAATGTTATTGTGTTCTTTCTGTCTGTTGTAGTTTCCAGGGAAATAAATAGGAGACATAACTATCAAAGCAACCTATGCACATACATGTATGCAGGCACAGGTGTACACGTGTACATATTTTTATTCCTACAGTATATATATATATATATATGTCGGTAAGTAATAAATAAAGTGCAAATTGCAAACACGAAGAGAAAATGAGAAAGAAGCTGCATATCAAAGAAAGTGGATGACACTTTCCCCTTGCCGTAGAAAGAAGGAATTTTAAAATTATCTGGTGAAAATATCTGTTCTCCAGGGGGTGTTAGTCTGCTGGCTTTTTCATCTCGATTAAAGGCTAATTTCAGGTAAGTTTACCCAATCTCTTAACATTGTCACTATTTCTTTTTGCAGATAGCTATTGTGCTACTAGAATTTCTAGCAGAAAACTACCATACTATTGGTCTGATAATGGGAACTGTGTCTGTTAACATGGCAAATTATATTTGGAGACAACACGTGCAATATTCAATGCCAGGACGCCAAGATGACCCATCTGCCCAATATGTAAAGTATAATAACACCATTATGAAGTGATGATATGTTTACATACCCTTGTAACAGGATTAAAGTTTTCTTAATTGCCCCCTGCTTGAACCTAATGTAATGTTTTTGGTGTGTCCTATAGAATAATATTGAAAGAATGAACAAATCAGTGGCGGAACCTTCTGAGATTTGCCTAATTACATCTCAAATTGTTCCCATATTGGAAATTACATGCATATAATGCCTTTTGGGGCACTGAATAGAAGAAGCATATGAAGGTCAGCCAACAGTGCATTGCAATGAGTTCTGTCTTCATGTACTTCTAAAATGTCTTTTGCATGCAATGAGACACATTAATTTCCTAGAAACAGATTTCAGAATTGTATTATCTGATTTTGGAAGGCTCATTTCTGCAATCTCCATAAACCTGCTGTTACAAACATAAATTACAGTTGCCCTGAATTTAGTTAAATCATCACAACTAGAAATCACTGAGTTAGGTTACACTTGAGATTAGGACGCTGGGGCTGCATTTCAGGAACAGGGTTCATTTTGGAAGATTCTCAAGAGTTTTACAGACCTAAAACAAAATCTTGACCCATGCATCATCCAAAACACCCAAGTGAAGCACAGGGAAGTCTTGGATAGGTTAAGGAGTACCACTTGCAACCAGCTGTGTGTTCCCATGATACTGTTGTATGTTTGTGATAAGTGAACCTCTGCTTTTCAGAGCTGCATGTAAACCAACAGGATGACTTCTTGCTAGCTATGGAGTGCTGACCCCATTGAGCAGAGCTGCCTGCTTGAGGGTACAGGGATACTTGGATATTGACTAAGAGTGCAGGGAATTCCTTAAAGACCTGTGAGGTGTTGCTGAACATCTTTTCTTTACAGATTTGATTGCTTCAAGTCCAAAAAATACCCAACCCCAAACCCTTGCCAGTCTGCTTTATAAAGACTACAATACCAAGACTACAATAGCAATATTATCGGATTATTCAGTGGGTTGAAAATCAGACAAGGTATTGAAAATCATGTAAGGCATTAAAATGCTAGCTTCTGTTCATTACAGTAGGATGTATTCTAACACAGGTATTCTAATAAAATTCTCTAATGCTTACCTGCCCTACAAAGTGATGTCTTATGTAGTTTTTAAATTTTATTTACTTATTTAGTTTTGAATTAGCTGCTTCAAAGGTGTGCTGCCTGCTGCAGGAATGAGACAGAGCAAAGGAGTGGATATGGTGGGTCATGGAGATGGGTCAGGGAGCATCTAGGAATATTTTACTGTAGAATCTGGCCACAACTTCATCTGCAGTAGTTCAGTCAATGTATTGTTGCTTAAGATATTTTTGCTTTTATGTCTGAGTTTTGGCAGCAGTTTGGTTCATTGGTAGCCTTTTCCCTTCCAAGATCAGTGCTGAAATTGCATTTTAACTGTGAAAAAAGGAAAAATGTCATTTGGCAGTGCTCCATGACCTTGATTTGCTGTGCTTGCAGGGTACAAATGAGAGCTCTGATTTTTTTATTTTTTTTTTTCCCTGGAAAATTCACTTTTTTTTTTTTCTTCACTGAAAATTTAGCAACTAAGAGAGCCAAGAGAGACTCCTTGCCATGGGTGAGAAGGGAAATGAAAATGCCATTTTTCAGAGTGAGCAGAATATCTGACACACTGCGATAGCCTCGTACCTGTGTATCTTGTAACCTCTGGGTACTAGGGGTTTTCACATTGCATCAATACCATATAAATGTTGAGTAACATGGAATGTGGTAGAGCTCAAATCTGAAATCTATCACTACCAAAGATTTCTGCCTCATGACATTATACAGAAGAAGCAGTTTAAACTTCTTAATTTACACCAAAGCTTTGCAGATTTGCAAAGATTTGCAGCTTTGAAAACATTTAGGTTTTGACTTGACCTATTCTGTCAGGGAGGAGTGAGCAGAGCGTTAGGCTCCTACCCACAGTGCAAGTGTGGATAGCATTAGGGTTTGGACTCAGTCCCGTAGCAGGATGAGCACAGCCAGACTCCCTGGGGTGCTCTGGATGCTTTGTCCTGAACCTGTAGTGCAGTCTGGCTCTCAAGCCAGTGTATCTGGGCCCATCACATCAACAAAGATGGTGCTTTCAGACATGGAGCACTGAAGTGATCTCCATGTCATTCCTTTCCTTATTCTTGGCCAGCGTGAATCGGACATAGGTTCCTGGCATGAACACCTTAATGTTGCTCCAGCTCTCAGTGGTTGGTTCAACCCTTTTGCTTGTGATCAGAAAAAGCAAAGCATCTTCTTGCTGCTTCGCTGGTGGTACTAACTTGGGCTTAAAGCATCTGGGCACATGTTGTGCAGCGTAGGCATAGCCATTTCCAAGAGGAAAAATACTTGTATATAATGTTATTTGTTTCTGGATATTATGTATGTCTGTTCTTGCCCTGTGTGAAACTTGTAGTTGCTGCAAAAGTTAGTAGTTTAGTGAGTGTTATCTCAGATAAGCAGCTTTAGTAGCAAAATTGGGTCTCACAGCTCTCTTTGGCTTGGTTCAGTGCAAAGGAGCATTAACAATTTAAGTTTAGTCTGATCTATAGCTGTGTAGATGGGGATTGCCAAGTTAATGTGCATGCTTCTGTGCAATTATAATTACGAAAATTGCTCTTCAGCTTGTGAAATGGTGTAGCCTTGCAGGCTTTTTTAATTAAGAGGCTGTCAAAAATGTATGCTGTTCCAATGTACAAATCCATGGCATTTAAAAAAAGTTATTTTGAATGTAGGGATCTGAGGCTCCTGCTGTACAATTATATTATGGTTAAAATAATATTCACGTGAATTATAGTAATTCCAGTTAAGAACACTAAAGAGATTTTATAGGAAACTATTGTCAGAAATTACATTTGATTTGGTGGTATTACTCATTAATAAGGAACTTCTTTCTTGTCAAGCATCACAGTATTAGAGGACAAAATCCTCAGCATAATGTAGACAGAATTTAGGAGTCACACTTGGAATCATATATACATAAAAGATATCTTTAATCTAAACTTGATAGAGGGAGTCTCAAGGGGTGAAACAGAGCACAATAACCAGGTATACTTTTGGCTGACATAAGTTTAAAGAAAGGACTCTGACCTTTCCAAACTTGATCTCCAGTCTGTTCTTTCATGACACAATGGAGATAAAGTTGGTACAAAGCAATCATTATCAATTTACCAAGATCATCAGACCCTTTAAAATATTCCAACCAAGAACAAATCTAATCCAAAGAGAGACAGGCAGTGGGGTTCAATAGCTTGTGTTATTCATCAGGTTGGAGAGAAAATCTTAATAGTCCCTTAAGAATTAAACTGCTAAAAGTAACTCATTTAGAGGTGTAAAATTATACAATCATAGAATTGCTTAGGTTGAAAAAGACAATAAAGATCATCAAGTCCAACCACAACCTAAGCTAATTTCCATGTGCGCTTTTCATTAATTCAAGAAAGAACCATCCTCCTTTCTCTGATTAAAACTTTCTGTAAAGCCACATGAAAAATATGCCCCAAAGTTGCAAAATGCTAGAAGTTTGAATGCAATGAGTTGAAATTCTGAAATCTGGGAGGCTAGAGGGAAATCTGAAATGTACAGTCTTGAATGCCTGTGACTGTACAAACTAATTAACAAAGGCCAGGATCGTGCACTAATATGAGTCAGTTACAGCCTGCTGAATCCAGCCAAAGCAACACCTGTCTTTAATATATAGAAAGAATAATTGTCATGAGGGACTCGAGTCCAGGATACAAAGATGGAAGATTCACTTCACGCAGAGGGTAGTAAAGCTCCTAAAAATGATGGATGACAGATGATGTTTTTCTAACACAAAACATACTGGGTTTGACAATGAGTAATTATATGCTGGATGTTATTCTGATAGATATAGGTGAATTAAATGCTGCACAGCAGCCTTGAGTGGCTACGGGTCTGATGATCATGATCTGATTGCAAGTAATATGTAACTTATATTTAATTTATTAAAAGAAAACAGTCCCAACAACTGGCTTATTTGTGGAAGCTAGGGAGAAGTGATGAATAAATTTGCCCTGGAGGAAAATGGGGTTGGAAAAATATGAATGAAAACAGGGAGTTCCTCAACAAGAGTTTATTGCCTGGCTAGTAAGTCTTGATTCCACATTCAAAGGTTGTAATTTGCTAAAATAAATTCTAATCCAACGGAGAAACATGGCCACAGTCATTTTCCATCGATATATGACATACAGGGGAAAAAAATAGAAAAGGTGAAAACAACATGTGTAAAGTACAAACTAAGAAATCAGTTTAATTGGTAAGAGAATGTGATCCTATTATGGAGAAACTCATGGTGACAGGGTAGGGCTCAGGATTTTAGGAACAGAAGAAACCTTCGGGAAAATTTAGGCTTAATATAAAGGAGCTCAGCAAAACTGACTATTGTGAAGTAAAAAAGACAGAGGCAATAGGAGGAAGTTTTTCACCCAGAGGGTGGTGATGCACCGGAACAGGTTGCCCAAGGAGGTTGTGGATGCCCCATCCCCAGAGGCATTCAGGGCCAGGCTGGATGTGGCTCTGGGCAGCCTGGTCTGGTGGCTGGCGACCCTGCACATAGCAGGGGGGTTGAAACAAGATGATCATTGCAGTCCTTTTCAACCCAGGCCATTCCATAATTCGATGAATATGGATTTCTCGTCTCCATTTGGAAAAATGCACTATGACATACTTTATCACCTTCCAGGTTCATCAGTACTGAAGGAAGACAACAGATAAGATCTGCTAGGGGTAAGTGTTTTTCTATCATCTGTGTTGGCTAGATTGCACCTAAGAATTCTGAAAGAGTTGGCTGAAGACATTTCTGTTTCACAGATGTTCATTTTTTAATAAGTCGCAAAATCTCATGAAACTCCAGAAAAGAGAAAGAACTGCAATATTGTGACAGCAATCAAATAGGGAAAGTGACATGACCTGGAGTTGTCAGCTGGTTTACCTGGTATCACCTTCCAGCCAATTGCTGGACAATCTGGTACAGGATTCAATTAACAAGAAATTAATTTTCATATGAACGTAATCCAAGTCTGAATAAATGATTTGAGGAAACTAAATTGGGTTTAAATTTTTGAAACAACAAATGAAATCAGTTTTGGTAACAGTACAAAGGGTGGGATAAAGTGTTTTAATCTGTTCCAAGCGTTATTCCAACTAAATGATCAGTGCTATGTGATGCCAACAAAGTGAACATTTAGTCTGCTATGATCCAATCTACAAAATTTTAGAAGACTTGTCTGTAGGTACCATTATCAAATAGAAATGTTTTCAGCAGAGCTCCAGAATGGTGGCTTCTGACTCCAAAGCCAGGCAAAATGTTCTCCAGTGCTCTGGAAATAAATATGGACCTGTCGCTGCCAACAGTTGTGAAAGACACAAATACTGTCAGTATGATCTGCTATGATGATTACTCAGGGTAATCTGGATTGTTTGGTCCAATAAAATATAATTTGTTTAAATGAGCCAGAGATAGGGAGATATCCTTTTGTCTTTGTTCTGTGCTGCTTTGTACCAGCCTATTGTGATGAGTGCTGTGACTCACTTTCTGAAAAGGAAGATATTTAATTGGAGACTTTACAAAAGAAGCAGCCATAAGACAGAGTGAAAGACAGTTAATTAAAAAAATTGAAGATCAAATGGGATAGAGGCACTTAACAATATTTTTAGAAAAAGCTGTTAATTTTTCTTTCATTTGACTGTTTTTTTTTTTTTTTTTCATTTTTCAGAATAATCAGGAAGATACTTTGAATTTGTTGATATATTTAATATTAATAATTTTGAAAGCTGTAAGTCTCCTTTTATGTGTTAAAAAGGGTTATTGTTCTGCAGGGTAAACTAATTATAGCAATAGGCAGTTATAAAAAAACAGAAAATGGTATATTCTCCCTGTTCTAGAATCTACGAAGTTCAAAGGATTTTGAACACTTGTTAATGTTAGCAGAATTTACTTACGAGCATTTTGAATATCTTAGACAGAAAGAAGAGCCGCTTTGATAAAAATCAACATCTGCAGATGAGAAAAATGTCGTTCAATTGCATAAGAGAGAGATCATTTGATTGTGGAATATGAATAATTTTGAACATGGACATAGAATACTAAGAGAGAAAGATAAAAGAATCAAGTACATACATGACAAAAAGCTGATCTTTCCTGTAACACAGCCATATTAGTTTAACTATTTCTATATTGAATCCAAAAAATATTTGCTGGATTATAGCAGTTTGTAAGAAGGTAGTCTTGAGTCAAAGTCTTCAAGGTGGAGTAGTTCAGTATTTTCCTTCTTACATTATTTCAGTACTTAATTATTCATACTTTTAGTAAGACACATTTTTCTTTTACTTTGAAAACATCTGACTTGTGTGACAACCCGTTGTCTCTGACGAAATTACTGTTATAGCAGTTCTTTAAAACCTGCCATTTTTCTTCATCACTTACATTTTTATGAATCTTAGTCAAATTGTCCCTTCTACTAGTGATGCAATTAGAAGAGGCCATTGAAATTAAAATGACGAGGTTATGGCTAACCCAAAGACCCAATCCAGGTGTTGCATAAAGAGAAATGTTATCTGAGACGTGGTACTTTGGATGCATTCAATTGCAGGTTTGTGAAATGGAGATTCACAGAAAAAAAAAAAAAGCTATATGGGACAGACCTCCAGGGGCCGTCTTGTCCTGTGCCTGAAGGCAGAATCAACTAATCTTATGTCATTCATGCCAGATGCTTACCTAACCTGCTCTGAAAATTCTCCAGAGATCCTACAGCTTCCCTCGAAAATGTATTCCAGTGCTTCGTTACTCTTATCATTAGGGAATTTTCCAAAATATCTCATGTGAATCTCCCTTACTGCAATTAAAGTCCATTATTTTTCATTCTAGAAGACAAGGAGAGCAGATTATTACTGACATATTTGCCTCAGACTTTCCAACATCTAAAACTGACCTTTTCTTCAAACTTCCCTGTATTAAGTGGTGCCAGATCTGTCAGTCCTTCCTTATGGGTGACAGATCCTCCACCTCAGATCACTCCTCTTTTCCCCTTGAGTGCTCCGCTCTAGTGACAAAATAACTAAAGCCTTGCTAAACTGAATGTAGAAGTATTGCATAAATTTTATACATATTCCTGTTGATTTATAACCTTTCAGAAGGTATTCAGTCAGATGCTGACCACTGTTCTTAATACTACAGAGTGTGATCACTTTGATAACTGAATGGTCATTTGTCTCTCTTGGAGTACATTTAGGTTTTTATCTTGCACACATTACCGGAGTTACGTGCCCTTAGAGATTTGAGATGGTACAAAATGTAGTTGAAACCTGTCAGCCCAGCTTTTCTTGGTTGTTGAAGTCTGGTGTGATAGTAACCTTGCTCTTTGGAAACATATTTTTCACATTTGAAAATGTCTGTCACAGTTTGGAGCATCTCGCTAGATTACATCACAGTGGCATGCAACACACAGGAAATCTGAAAAATATGCTGCATTAAATTGCCCTTAAGGAAACTGTGGTATTCAAAATAGAATATGTTTTAAATCTTTCTTGCTTGTTTGTACAACTGGCCTATGCTACATAAACCACATTAAAACTTGGAGGTTGCGTGTAGTTACCAGGTATCTCAGTGTTTTAGGGTAGGTTCACTCGTATAACCAAGCACTCTGTGATGAGGGGAGCTGGAGAAGTTGGTGTTTTGACCTGAGAGAAGTTATTTGCCAACTGTAGTTCAGCCTGATGGATAACGGAACTGGGATACAAAAGAATGAAACATTTATCATCTGAACTCAACTCAATTTAGCGAGACTTTATTGACACCAGAACTTCTCTAAGATTTGCCAAGGAATGTTAATCACTGTGCTATCTATCAAGAGGAAAGGAATAGCTCAGTATAAAAGGAACCCTTTATTAGAGTGCAGATAAATATAAATGTAGATAAAACCAATGTACTTTGTTATATTCATCAGGGACTGCACCCCTTTGATATATTTGCTCATCATTGCCAAGGGGTTGATTTACTTGTTTTAACTCGTAATTTCATCGCATATCATTCTTTCAGAAATATTGAGAAGACAATAAACCCCACTTGATTTTAGACTTTAGAGCAATACATAGCTATGTTCACTTTGTCACTCTCCATCTGTTTAACCTGAAGGGAATGATGCAGGCACCTCTCCTCTTCATTACTTCTCCTTACCCTCTTTTTCTTCAGACGCTCTCACCTGCAACCCCCTCCTCTCCATTTCTGTAATGTGAAAGTCATTAGAATATGCCTTTGGCATGGGCTACAGCATATCACATTTCATTGAGGGGAGGGCAGTTTTTCACTGTCCCATCCTGATTAGCCCGAAGCCACTCTCATCAGTGTTAGGGCCCTAAATTATTACAAAGCGAACAGCAATAGTAAAAATAACACACAAACAAAAAATGGCCAAAAAATAGGAAGGTTAATACTTTATGCTGCTTTCTTTTGAAACTAGCACACTGAGCAGGTTGGGTTAGTTTCAGTCATTTTTGTTTCTCATTCTTTAGGAGAGAAGTGGACTGCAGCCAGGTTTTCCTATCGCAGCCCATCTGTGTTATGTGCTAGGGAGACAAAAGAAAAGATTAAAGATGTTACTGTGTAAAATATTTTATATTTTTTGGGGGGTGAAGGGTGGGTAAAGGAGCTGGGGAAGATAGAAAATTATTTCCAGTTGAAGATTTTGCTTAAAAATGATTATCATCTTTTGTTGGTTTCAGTTGTCTGGGGAGTTTGAGATGAATGATGCCACAAATTGCTGATCAGATGTGTCAGAATTAATTCCCGCTTTCCACAATTTTTTACAAAGCTTGCTATGGTTGAACTTTGGGCTGCTTTCCTTTGGAAATAAATTCATAAGTGGCTTGACATGGGGGTGTAAGTATGAAAAAATGGTCAATAAATGCTAACATAGTATTAAATCTATATGTACTAGAATATGAGATCCCACTTATCAAAGGAAAAGCCTCACCAATGTATTGATCCATCATTTTTTTCCAAATGCTCCAAAGTGTTTAAATGCAAATTAACTACCCAAAGATATATTAAAAAGATATTATTCGGGTTGCAATGTCAAATGCTCAAGTGTTCAGAAATTGCTTGTCCATGCAGTGTGAATTAAAATCTTGTGTATATAAAGTATATAGTCACTAATTCCGTGTTCCCGTGTGCTTTGTTTCAGTAACACCTTTGCTACTTCTAGAGACAGGGAAGAATTATTCATTAACACATGGCTAAACACCTATTCAAACCATATGGACAGCACCATGGATTTTTGTTGCCTTTTCCTGACTTTAAAATCTTGGGCTTCCTATGTCTAAACTGCAGGAGGGTTAATTGTCCTCACACTCCTTCAGGTAGCAAGTCGCACTGCCATGAAAGCTTTGAGACACTGAGATAAAATATACTGAATTTAAATGCCCGATGTGAGACCACCTGGGTCCTTGAGCACCAAGTGCTCTTTTGCTTTATTTACTGTACAATATGGGAGGCACATCTCTCACGGCCTCTTTCTAATTTGCACCCAGAGCTGTTTTACCTTGTTCAGTAAATAAACTGTAATTTGAGGGGTGAGCTCTCAGTTTCCATCCTCAGTGGCTGAGAGGAAGAACACACTTTCAGCCCAGCTTTATCCTCTCCAAAGAGGTAAAGGGGTTCTTTTCCCTTGCTCTGCAGAGTCTGCCATGTATAAATAAGAGCTATGAGGAGACTAAAAAGCTCAAAGAGGATAGAGACTTCTGAGATGGTAATGCTAACTGTGAGGCTGCTTTTGCTAAGTACAGGCAAATGCAGACTGTTTTCTGAACTGTATTATTTGACTGTTTCTTTTTTTTTGAGTTTGCAAAATCACACCTAATATATGAACCTCTCTTTTGTACTAGATTTCAAGTTTATTGAATGAAAAAAAAAAGAAAAAGAGAGAAATTACAGTGATATTGAGAGAGTTTTCAGATACTTTTTTCCCTATTGTCGTTTCCCAGAATTGTTAACCATACTAGCTGAAAATTAGAGGAAGCTTGTGATGGACACCTACTACACAAAACAATCAAAACTGTTAAACTGTGGATAAGGGCCACTGAACAATGACTTAAAATGGAAAGTTCAGGGCAAGTTTCCTAATAGGCAATGTCACCAGCTGCACAACTGTTAGGAATCAAATCCACTGCTAACTTGGGTAATGTCTGTCCCTCCTCTGAGTTTGTTTTATATTATTTGTTTAGGCTGAAAAATTATGTGACTCCACCATTGCTGCACATCCTGAAAATAATACATTTACCTGATCAGCTATGTAATCATAGCAGGTTGCTTCAATGGAAAAGTATCATTCCTGCTTTGCCCTTGAGAAAACTGAGCTGCACGTGGGCTAGAATGAATCAATGACTTAGTAGTCAAGATGAGAATTTAGATCAGGTTCCCCAGCTGGCACCCTTCGCTATGAACAACCTCATCCAGCAATGTTGATGTGTCAGGATTTTGTGTTTGGATATATACTCCAAAATACCTTTTGGGAATATGCACGACCAACAGCACGGCTTATGGACTCATTTCTATTTACAATTTGTTAGCTGTTTTTGACAAATAAAGCACTTATGTTACATTGGTTGTCCTGGCCTGAGAGACCGCTTTTTTGTGGTGTTTCAATATGGGATATTAACAAAATGTTGAAGAGGATAGTGGGTGTTTTCAATAATCTTGATGTAGGAGGTCCTGAAGGTGGTGATATGTGCTCTGAGATATAAAAAGAATTGGTTTTGAGGTTTGAGAATTTAAAGAGTCTTACTTGACAGTTCCTACTGGGTTAGCTGAATAGTAACAAGTAAATTATTTCTTAGAGGCTTAACCCCCAGTATTGTACCTAGGCCTGCCAGGAAATTTCACAGTGCATGGAGAAACCGAAGGCTCGATATGGTATGAAAAGAGAGGAAATGCAGAGAAAACTGAAGAGAAACTTTACCAAAAGTCATGTATTTCAGCATGTGTTCATAATCAGTGTGTGATTAGAGCTACATATGTCCCTGGAAATACTCACCAGCTAAAAGCTAAACTCGTGCTTAAACATTTGATAGAGCAGGAACTTCTGCACATGACCAAAAGTTATGGTAAACCACAAAAAGTAAGATCAGACAAGTGAATTTAGGGTGTGAATGTCAAGTGTTCCAGAATGAAAAGCAAGGTAAGAAAACACTAACGGGAAACAATTTTAGAAGAATGTCTTTTATTTAGTAGAACATTGATTTGTTTCTAAGGGTTTTATTTTGCTTCTACATGAAAAATTTTTGAGTCTATCTACTTTTTACTTGGTGAAGTACTCTTGATAGTTTTGTTTTTTATTCCATTAAGCTTATTTCAGCGAGAAAACTCCCCTCATAATTATCTTAATTACATTTCAGTATAAATAATGGGGACAATTAATAGCACTGGCAACACTTCTAGTTAAAATATCCCAGATTTAATATCAGTTTTCTTTGAAATTCTAGCTATTCCAAAGGTAAATATTCTTATTTCCATACCTACTCCATCTTCATTTGCACGCATTTAACAGAACGCTTCTAATAATGACTTCGGTACAATTGATAAATCAACTTCCTGAGTCTCAGGAATGCTGAGATGGAAAAATAGCCATTCGTTTGAGTTTCAGAACTTAACCACTGATTCTTAACATCATTTAAACATGTACGGTTTTAGTGTGAGAAGTTTGGATACACCGTTCTTATTATATCAACTGCTGTGGAGCACACTAGAGGATGTCTCAGCTATCCTGACGTGAAAAACCTTTGAACTTTGCTCCAGGACTTGCAGCTAAAGAGAAGACAATTTTCTACGTGAGTTGGAAGAAGACACCCTCTAAGTAAGTGTTGGTACCACAATTTTGATCTTTGCTGGTCAATCATTTCCAGTCTCCTGGAGCTTTAGCTCTTGTTCCTCTGTGGCACTGTTGGTGCTGTCTGGGATTCAAACCCCAGAAAAACTCTGCTGTGAGCTGGATGAGCCAGCAGTGTGGAATAGCCAAAAGCATTCTCTGCAGCTACAGTAACTCAGAGTTGATATTGGTCTGTTCTGGTTATATCTGCAGGAGGCAGAGAAAGGCACCACACACTTTCCTGACACAGGGTCCAGATGGTGTCATATGGCTTGTGTGCATTCACCTAAACTTGCTGACTTTCCCCGAATACAGTGTGGCTACTATGAACCACTATCACCCAACTTGCAAGGAGTGGTCCTTCACTGTGCTAACCTCTGAACAAAGCGTGTGTGGTGTCTAAGTGAGTGCTAGCTAGTACAGACCAAAGATCGGCCTATGGCTAGCAGAATGAACAAATTTCTGACAGTCTTTTGACCCATACTTTGTACTTATCGAATTCACTGATGTAGATACTACCTCTTATCTTATATTGTGAAATCTGGGCATTAAGCACTGCCCTTACTGAGGGAGGCAGTGTTCCTTGACCCTGCCACACAACCACTGCAAAGACAGGACAATGAACACAACATCCTTCTTTGCACAAGCCCCATGATGACCTCTGCTCCTGGGCAGGCACGATTAATGTTTCACATTGTCGTGGAAAGACCAGTGTCAAAAGAGATTGAACACATACCACTCCACAGGCCTTACCTGCATAGGAAGAAACTCCTTGCAGCACCTAATTTTACTTGTCTGAATTTTAAACGTGTTAACCACTATGCCTGTCTGTGAATAAATTCCTAAAACTGAAGGTTCCTCTGAAGATCTCCTTTAAAGGCCTGTATCTCATACCAAGCTGATAATAATGCTGCTCCATGGATCTTAGAATAGAACTTTGTTCATCTTCCTTATTGAGTGTTGGCTGCTGGCTGGACGGGAGTGCTTTTTGGTGCTGGGTAACCATTCAGCATAATGGCCTTTATGAATTTCACTGGTATGTACTGTAATAACATTAATCATGATGAACTCATTTGGCACTAATAGGAATGTCATATGTACTTGTAGAAGAATATTCACTGTAGTTCATCATTAATTAACTGGGCCATTATTTTAAAGTGTTACCAGACATGGTATGTAAAAATGGTTTACTTTGCAATCTCCTAGTGTTGAAATCATGTAGGCTCTTTTGCTATGGTTTATGTCAGAGAAAATCACAACAGAAAGAGCAAAGAGTCCAAGACTAAGATAATACATTTCAGCTGTATAACCTTTGGAAATGTAAGAATGGATAACTTGCCATATAGGCAAAGTACTGCAAATGTAGTTGCCTATCTAGTCCAGTATCCTGTTAATCAGCATTCCCAGATACTTCAGATATAAGAGAGAAGGAACATTGATGGGAAATTACATTCTGAAATATAAGTTTTGATAAATCCTACTATTAATATTCTATTGTAAGTATGAAGCTTATGTAGTAGTTTTCTGTAAGGGTCACTATCGTTGTTAGAACATCCAAATAAATAATATCATCTGTTTCTTCTCTATCCATTAATTTGCTGTCATGCTTAAAGAAGTCTAGAGAAACCACTTACAATTTAGGTAGAGGGGAAAGAAAGAAATAGGCCTAAAAGAAACTTCTGGCTCCCAATGCCTCATACACTGATAGTCCAGCCAACCTTTTGTGAATGGATTAAACTTCATCCTGGAACTAGCTATGTTTCTTGCTACTGGAAGACCATTGCAGAAACCCAGCCTAGCTACAGACCTGCTTTTGCTTGCCAGATATAATGTATTTGGTGCTAATTATTTCTTGTGGTAGCACTGATCTTCAGGTTTTAATCGTAGTTACTCCTCTCTGGATTTACTTTTCTAATATATCATGGAGCAGGCCATTCTAAAACTTAATTTGATAGACTAAGCAAACCAAATATTTTAATTTCCTCTTCGAAGACAGGTTCTTCTTTTCTTTGTACAATCCTAATGATGGTCCTTTCCTTTCTTCTCCAGTCATAAGTCACCTGTCAAGAACTAAAGCTTTGTTTCTAGGTCAGTGGAACTGTAGACAGCACAGTTAATGTTTTCCTGATGCTGCTTTTGACAGCGGTGTTTGTACTTCCGTATCCTTGCTTGAAATACCTCTTCTTTTACATCCCATACCTTAATATTGCCAATTTAACAACTCATCCAGTCTTTTCCCATCTCTGCAGCTTCAAGTAAGTGATTTTGCTAAACAGGTCTGACAGGGACAGTCCTACTGATAGCTATAAATTATTTCTAGAAATCTAGATTGTAAGCTAGGGACTATCAGGCTTTTACACAGTGAAAAAAGAGAAGCTTTAACTTCTCAGTCTTAGAATCCCAGTTAATCATCTGGGTGCCGAGGAGCAGAACACTTGCTCATCTGTGACTGCTGCTAACTTTCATCCCTTTTTCTACTTCTCACTCAGAAGAAAATTACCCAGTACGAAAAAGTTTGCATTGGAAAAATCCTTATCTTTGTCACCTGAAACTTTAAGACAGATTTCAGTTAACAACTACTGGAAATAAAATAAGTCTCAAGACTTAACCTTTAGAGATGCTCAGTGAAAGGACAAAACTGACAATTTTCTTTTTCTTTTTCTTTTTCTTTTTTTTTTAAATGATCTTCTTTTCAGCTAAAAATCTACCCACCTAAAAATTGCCACAAAATCAGCTATCTCTGTTGTAAGTAGTAATCCTCAATGTGGCTCTGTTTTATGTGAAATCTGAATAGATTAGCTCGGAGGATTTTGTTTATCAGTAAAATATTTATTTGAAAAACAAAGAGAGAAATTAGTTTTGTCTGGAATAACCTGTTTCAGATACATCTCTATACATTTCCTTGTGTCCTTCAGCTTCTGCTTCCATCCTTCACATGTTCTTTTCTTCACAACTCACTCTTGTCAGATTTCAGAGAAGCACAAAATTGTCTGAGAAATCTAACAGACTCCATTCACTTAGCATTTTGATTGTCTACTTTCGATATAGCTTTAACCATCTCTAAATCTTGTGCTGAAATCTCTTTTATTGATCTCTGTAATTTCCAGGAACACTTTGGCACAATCGCCTTGAATTAAGCACCACAGCCTTGAAGAGTTAGTTATATAATGTTATGAAATGAAAATTCCTCCATACTGAACAGATGACTTATTCTAATAAAAGAACCTCTTCTCACAGCACAGTTTTTCACCACTGTAGATGCTTTAACTGCGAAGAGAACTTCAAGGACATGGCCTGATCAGATCTACAAAAAAAACCTCCTTCAAAAGAAATGGATGCTCAGTGATGGAGAAGCTAAAGGTATTCATAATGTGAAATGTCCTGTCTTTTTTGACTCTTGCACTGAAGGATGTTATTGTTCTTATTTCCTTTTTCATCTATCTAATGACGAAGTCAGAGGAACGGGGTTTAACTTGCCCTTTATTTGACTTAGTAAATTGAAATGATATATAGAAATGTGGAAAATTCTGTTGGAACAGTCATTTTCTTACTTCATTAGGTTTCCTGAAATAGTAGAGAAAACAGATTTCATTTTTTCTCATTCTGCACTCATTGCTGATTCTACAGAATCTAGGAACTTACTTAAGCTAAGTGTAAAACTAAAATTGCTTCTTTATATTTATACACTGAGTAAAAAGATTGTTTATTCCTATGAACCAGGCGGCCCTGGTGTAAACAAAATTCAACAAATGAATATGCCGATAAGTGAAGTGAAGCAAGACACTTCAACACTGGAAATGAGTAATAATTCAAGATGAAGGTGTTTTGTGATGTGCTCCAAAGTTTGCTTCAGGTTGAGGGGAGAATGAGTTCTAAATGAGGGCTGTCGTACCTTATGGTTGCTCCTCGCCTCCTTGCTGTGTACATTGCTGAATCTTTGACACAAACACATCTGCCAGCTTCAGCCAGCACTTAGTGGCAGAGAAAGAAAAGGGCAGATCTGTACCGGAGAGATATTCTGGGCTGCTGCTGATAGACTGCCATGTGGCCACGCTGAGTTGCTGGGCTCCCCAGGGACTATATAATGCATTATCTAAATGAGTCCAGTTCTCCAATGGTATTGTCTCATTTAGTCTGAAAATGAACATACTTCTGAAATGAAACAAGATTATAAACAATTATTCAGTGGGGTGGTGTTTTTTTTTTCATGTTTCTGTGTTGCTTCTACAATATTGCATCTTCTTCCTCCTATCTTTTCTCTAAATACGATGCTAGAAATCTGTCCACTTAAAGGCTATGAGTAACGTAGATCACTGTAGATGGGTAAAAGGCACAAAATTCAGCAATGAACTGTTGATAGAGATAGTCTTTCCAGACATCTAAATGTTCTTATAGCTTTTTTTTTCCCATTCCTTATTTAAAAAAAATATATTTCCAACCTCTTTATCAAAGTTCTTAGAATGGTCTCACCAGGACTTTATGAGCTTTTCTTCCATGCACCCATGCCTAATCCTGAAAGATCACATTATTTTTCCATTCTATTATTTCAGTTGTTGGGAAAAAATACATATCCTGTGCCTCAGATGCTTTAATCATATTAAAATAATACAATCTGCAAAATGAAGACCTTCAGCTTGGATTCATTCCACCTAACTTCAGGCACCGAATCAACTTGCCTAGGGGCTCATACTCAGCTCCCTATACAGGCAATGAGCTTGTCTGTCTGCATCTGTTGGTTATAGATGAAAAATAGGTTCCAATTTAGATATCTCACTTTAATGTCTCAAATCATGCAAGAAGAAGCAGGAGAATAGCCTATAATCCTAGTTTCCATGACAAAAACGGCCTCTAGGCAGGATGTACTATCCTTTTCTAAAAACTCAGCCACATCTCATTTCTTTATGTTCCCTGTGAACTAATGCAACCACACCTCCAAGTGCATATGGTGTGGGAGACGAGAGAAAAAAATATTTTAAAAAGAGTCTTTAACAATCAGCACAAACCATTTTATAACATTTGGACATTTCTTTATTAAGATCAGCTAGGAAACACAAGAGATGGGGGCTGAGAGGTATTAGAGCGATACAGTATGGGAACACATCGTAGGTTTTGGCTATTTGCAGCAAACAAAATCCAGCATGTTACCTAGCAGAAGGCTGTAACAAAACTGGTAAAATGAAATGTAAAAATAAAAGAGAAAATGCCAATGTGCTTGTCGTTAAATTTCTTTCAGAGCTATAATCCGTCCTTGACTTTTCCTTTGTTATATTTTTCCTTTGTGGATCCAAGCCAGAAAAAACATAGCTGTGCAGGCTGAAAAGGAGGAAAACAAATAGTACTTGTGTGTTCTTGGTGAGATGGATGAGAAGTGGCAGGATGGGGCTCCGCTTGGAAAAGATCCTACATACGGGAGTCCAACTCATGTTTGGTGTGAAGGACCCTATTTCTCCAGTGCCATTTCCTTAACAGAAGTTGGCAGTAACTTAAGCTGGTTCTGGGCCATTGCTCAAAACATACAGAACACAAGAATTTTCATTCTTGTGTTCTGTACATTTCACTGCAAACAGCTTGTGATCCTTGTGTCCTTCTAAAATCTCTCTGAGAAGATATAGTGGGAAACTTATCCTATAGTTACGGACTTGAGTCTTAGCATTTCTGCAAACAAGTCTGACGTGCTCTAGGCAGGTGATATGGAATACACTTCTGGGAGTGACAGGGTTATTTTGGACTTTTACCTGAAACTGGGTTTTGAGGGTGCCCAGCTCACTCAGAACATGGAGCTTTGTATGTTCTTCGGTTTCTTCTCCTAGAAAACAAAACTGATAACATCTCCCTAAGAGATAACTGCAGAGTTCAGGTACACATTCCCATTGTCTGTAGGTGGCCAAACTAGGAGTTGTGGTTTAACTTTACATGTTATGCTATCGTATGTCAGCAGTGTGCAGTAGTACATCTATGTATTATGGTCTGTACAGAAGGTTGGTATGCCTTCATACTGAAGGCCTCACAACTGCTTACAGCCTTCTTCACTGAAGTGCAACCAGTTTTCCAACTGGAGATTGCACTTTTCAGTGTAACAGTCAGGACCCTTAGGATGCTTCATTTCTTTGGAACTGCTTTATTTAGTAAAGTTGAATAAGATCAGTGTTTAAACTTTCCTCGGATACGTCGACACTAGCAAATCAAACCGTGCCAGGAGCTTCCCCTGCACACTGGGGCTCTATTGTTTATAGTGTTATTCAGAGCAGACTGTGACATGTTTTCAGCCTATGCTGACTAGCACTATCCTGAGCAATTCCTTGGCATTTCAGGAATTAGGACAGGATTATTCCCCACAGACCATCTGGTTGTAGCCAACCTGATCTGGAGAGCAGAAGATTTGGAGGAGGTGGATGTGGAACAGCATATGCCAGTTGGCCCCTGAGCAAGAAAATGGTCCAGGGTACATTTATTGTATAAAATGTTTCAGATGTAGCCTGAAGGTCTAAGATCTTGCATGTTCTGCAAATATCATAAAAATTCATTGACATTTTTGCCAGGGTAGAATTTTTTTTCTAACAGCTCTACAGTTTCTTAGATCCTGATTAGACCTAGTACATCTGCTGTATTTTCTTCCTACCTCAGAAATAAATGCTTGAGCTAACTGTTCTTCTCTTTTGAATGGTGTCACAGAATTATATAGACCAATAATTCACTACATTTCTGTGAGGCTGTACCAAAACCCAATTTAGGAGTTATTTCCTCAGCTGTCTATGGGATGGATTTCCTTCATTTGCATCTCACTTTTCTGTGAGGTGGTATCAGCAGCAAAACAGAGTCAAATGCAAATAGTCAGGTTCCCCATAAAATTTGGAATTAACTACTGCTCGAGATCTGTACCTAGAAGTCCAAGGTGAAGAAAAAGTAGTTTCTGTGAGTGCTTTTCCAACCAGTGCTCTCTGTCATGAAGCACCATCTGATATGTAAGAAGAAGAAAATGACACTAAAAAGGGAAACCCGTTGTGCACAGATAATCACAAAGATTTATTCGAGGACAGCAATAAGCTGCTATTCCAGCCTTTCATGGAAAAGGCTCTGGGGCCAGTGCTACCTCCATGCCTCCCTCCTCCTGCTCCCTTTCCCCAGAATGCTGATTTTGCAGCAGCCTGGCAGGATTTCCACACACCTCATTCTAGCTTCCTTTTATTATTGCTGTCCCCAAAACCTGAGACAGTATCAGTGATGCATACAGCCCCAAAGGGGGCTATGATGAGGGAAGAAAGGTCACATACATGCAGATGTGGTCCTCCTGGTGAGCAGCACAGACCTGCGGGCCTGTGACAAATTTACACCAGCAACGTTTGAGCTTGGAGGCAGAAGGACAATGCAAGTAGTGGAGAGAGAAAGCACTGCACAGTTCAAGTGCAAATAGTTGCATCAGGGTGCTTCTGATACCTGTGCTTATTTCCATCTGTTTCTCCTCCTTATCACTGTTATCACCACATTAGCACTTCTTTTTGCAGGCCTAGGAGCCTTTATTTTCACTGGAAACATTACAACTTTCATCTTAGTTCAGGCATGCCGCTTCTGTCTGTCTTTTTGTGTGGAGTTTCTACTGAAGGCAGTGAGGGATGTAGCCTGCATGCAGACAAGGAATGCGTTGCCTCTCTCTGTTATGGTTCTGTTGTTATCAACATCAATTTGCTACATCCCCATGCTGACTTGCTTTCACTGTGGTCCCTTGACGCACTTCTGCTCACAAAAAAGATCCTTATATAGGGGCTCAACTCATGAGTGTATAACAAAAGCACTTCCCCTTTATAACTGTTTTCTCCCCATATTTGTTAAAACATACGGTAGAAAGGAATAGTGCCTCTCCCCAGTTCCTTTTTAGCAATAGCCCTACAGTGGGAATTGAGATTAAGAAGGCAGATTGAAAATGCCATTTGTGTCACGCAGCTGAACCAAGCTTGATGTATGTGTCCCATAAGGCACAGATGTTTATTCTTCCAGAATAGATTAATATTGAATTATTTGTTTTTCTTTTGTTTTTCTTATTTTTCCCCATAGGCCTTATTAAAACCTTTACTAATAAAACATCAGTATGACCAGAGTAATACAACAGAAAAACAACAACAAAAAACATTCTTTCCAACCTTCGGATGTGCTAATTTTTGCGCATATCTCTTTTATTAGCAAATGGAAATGCCCACAAGGACCTCTTGTCTGCTTTCAACTCCTTCCCACTTACTAATCGCCAAAGCTGAAAACTTCTGGATCTGAATTATTCATCCTGCAGTACCCGACACTTCATGCCAATGTGACTGCATCCTGTGGCATGGTGTGAGGAGGAGCAAACCTATACACAAGCTGCTGTGAAGAAGCACAGAGCTTAGACATTTAACTACCACCAAATGTGTAGGAGAGTCGATGGAAATTCTGGGTGATCATCTAGGAAACAATTATTAATCATTGTGGGGAAAAGCTACCAGACAGTGTTGTGGGGAGGCTTGATTTGTTGCAGCTCTGTATTATCTCTGTTTTAGATTTCAGGTTCTTCGTAGTGTAGGCATGTACCTTTGCTGGCACATCCTACTCCTTCATGTTTTATCAAATGGTAGCTATTAGTGAACGGGCGAGTTTGGGATGTTTAGGATAAGGGATGATATAAACTAAAAATAAATGGCAAAGCTATCCTAGGTAGTTCGCTGTCCCATCACCACAGCCTTTGACAATCACTTAACTCCCAACATGGATGCCCACGTTACCTCTGGAAAATAGGCAAGTGACTGTTATGTGCACTTTTCTGATGAGAGAGTGAGACTGAGTAAGGCAATGGGATTTGTCCAAACAACAGAAGCCTTGGTTGCCTGTATCCTCAACTATGTAAAAAGTATGGAACTGTTTTCCCACATGCTGGTTGATTGCTAACCTTTGCTATTAGAATTGTTTGCTTTTCTGTTTGTAAGTGAGTGAGCATCAGATTTATTTTTTTTTTATGAGCAGATCTTTAAAAGGAAAGAACCCAAAAAACTCTCCTCCCCAAACATGCAGTGATCACTCAGTAAAGTTTGGTTTTCAACAGGATTTTATCCCACACTGAATTTGAACAGATGTACTTTTAGCTGGGTTATTTGTAAGGGATTTCCCTCATAGTACATTGGCACAGGCTGCAGCCTTTCCTTCATGTAAGCTGTTTGTAGGGACTTTCACCTTTGCCTGAATGCTCTTTTTGTCAGACTTTCAGGATTTCAGTGACTGTTGCCATCTTTACAGCTGTGTGCAAAAATTACTGGGGATGACTGGAATACAGACAGGTTCCTCAGTAGCTTAATTTTCCTCAGAACCTGGGATAAAAACCAGTGCAGGTTCACAACTTTGCTCTGGAGTTTAAAGGGAATGAATTTCCTCTGGGCATTTCTGCACTCACTTCCAGACTGGCTGGGATTTGTTTTCTAAGCATTACTGGCAGAGATTTTTAATTGTTCCCATCTAAGATTTTTCTCACCTTGTACCCCAAACCTACTGGTTTACCTCCATTGACTTGTCTGGCTTGAATGGGACACCTGTCCTCAAATCAGCATTTTTTTTTTTTCCTCAGGATGCTTGCTTTAAGCTTGTATTTAGGGTTAAGAATAAAACTGAACAATATGCAATCCTTAGTTACTGCCGCTCTTCTCTTATTCAAAACTGGGGTTCAATTTTTCCCTGTATTTTCACATAATGCTATGTTTCAGAGAGCAAACAGTTCCACTGACTTCAGCTACTCACATGGTTAATGTTATGCGTGTGCCTAGGAGCCTTGCTGATTTGTGGCCTAAGGTCATGTCTATTAAAGTGCATAACAAAACACTAAAACCTCTCCCACTTATCCAAACCCTGTTAATCTAAACTACTTTCATGTCTCTGTTCCATTTGGCTAATCAAGGTTTCAGTAGAGTTGTTCTGTAAGGTTAAATACCGAAATCAGTTGAAGTCTGCCCTCAACAAAGTACTTCTGGCTCCCCGTGCCTTTAATGAGAGCCTTGAGTGTGTATCTGAGGTTGGAATTTGGCTCTAATGGAAGGTGGATTTTTCAAATCTTCTGTGAAGTGTTTCACAAAATAGGGGGTTTCAGTTTTTATACCCACACATGATATTATACTCATAGTTACCTTTGGCTGAACGATTCCTGGAATTTCTTGCTATCACATCCAAAAAAATGACACATTGAATTGTGTATCAGCTGCATATATAAGAAAAGATTGTACTGTAAGACAACATAGGGTTGTCAAGGTTTGTATTGAAAATGCTGCTTGGAATCTCTCTTGTGTCTCAATTTCACTATTTTTCGTTCCTTTTTTTTTTTTTTTCTTTCCTAGACTGTGTTTTTATATGTGTTCATTTGCTTTTTAGTAACCGTGGGGATAAGTGCATCTCTAACTTTCTAGATCTTTTCTCTGCCGTGAAAAAAATGGAAAATGGCCAATTGTTTAAAAAAGAGAAGAAAAAGAGTTCCATTTTTTTCTTGACAAGGAATGATTTCTTCATAGACTATGGAAGCTTGACTTACTGATCACAGAAAAAATATCTTTAACTCTTGAACTATGAGAAAAACCTCAGTGAAAAATGCGTTCATTCTGCTGCTGATTTACAAGCAAGGTGTGCACAGATATAGGGCTAGACTGAGAGATACTGACAGCTCAGACGCACCTCTGTGCATTCAGTAGCTGAATGTATTTTCAGTAGTCGTATTGTGAGATCTGCAGGAGCTGAAAGTATTAAGTGCTAGGGCCACACTCCGCAAAGCAATACGCAAGTCTTCCTTGCACAATAAGTGAAGAGAAATGCCTGAGATAAATGGAGTGAATTCCTCCCTGGACAGATTTATCTCTTTTCATGGGCTTCAGAAGGGAGGTTGGTGACTAGTTTAGACCAGACTACTAACTTTAAAGGGTTTAAAATTAATGGGTAAATCCCAGCCAAAGAGTCTGGCTGTATGTTAGAGCTGATTTCCAAGAGCTGAGTATCTTCGACACCCAGAAGGGAAATACACAGATAGTTACTGCTACTGAAATAGGACTGAGGTGTCAGATTGTATCCTTGCTCCCCTCAGGGTGCTAAGTCACTTAAATGGCTTTCAGGCTGCCCAAGATGGAGAAGTATGTTGGCATTAGATGCCTAAATCTCACACGCTTCTCATTCCTCTGCCATCATGCCTGAGGCTGTTCTCTGTAACTGTTTCCCTGCCTTAGGATGCTAATTTTCACTCTAGTAGACCCTGGTGTGAGCTGTTTCTTACCCTAGGATGAACCTAGAGGAGTGGTTTTATAAGATCAGTGGTTGGACCATTGTACCTCACCACCAGCATCTCACCATATTTGCTGTCTGGTGACCCAGCTTTGAGAGAAGAATGGAATCACTTTCATCACTATTTCTTGTACCTCCTGCACTCTCTGGAGAAGGAGATAACCATAGGAATGAGTTTGGAATGAGGGGTCACACAGCCATGCCCCCATGTATTGCCTACAATGAACCATGTGCACCAACCCTTACTGTAGAATAACTGAGATCCATAGATACAGATAAGTTCCAACACTGAATGGATGAGTCACTCTCTGAAGCTTCAGAGAAACCTAATTTTCTCTGCTACACCTCAGTTCTTAACTCTTTCTGGGTCAGGATTTTGACTTCTAGGTCCAATTTTAGAGCATTTAATGCCTAAGTATGCATAGCTTGGCTGCAAGTCTAAAAATGTTTTGGAAACTGTACCTGATGTTTTCAAGCACTCAGACAAGATAGGATTACTACCAAGTTCTCATGCTTAATGGCTGAGGCTTTTAAAAATGGAAATAATTTAAAGAACTGCACAGTTTCAGTCTTCTTGCATTTGGGTTATTATTGCTAATTTCTCAGTGAGATAATATTTCATTTCTCAATAGGAATAAACCTTAATCTCATGATATGATCTGATTTCTCTGTAAAAATATATTTTTCAGATCTGAATTTTTAAGAGCTCAGGGTCTCAAAGGGTTTTAATCTTCTAATTTTCAATGCAAGCTAAGTGTGTAAATGCTTTTGGTAATCTGGGCAAGAGTCAAAGTTTATCTGGTTTTGTGGCAAGATTGTAATGCCATTTTTTGGATCACAAACATTCCGGGAGAATATCTACTCATTTTAATGGATATTCTGTGTGAGAAGCTTTTTTATTGCTGGGAAAAGTTTCCTATCAAACACAATTTTTGGGCTAGAATCAAACAAAACCTAACAGTGTATATTCATAGTTGACACTTAAATCTCGAATCCATCCTTTCAGTGAAGGTAAAAATTATTCACTCTTTTAAGAGACAGATTCTTCTGATTTTGGAAAGAGATTAAGACAATAATTTTATAGATTTATGTTTGTCTTCAATACTAGCACAACTTTCCTCCCCTTCCAAATTCTTCCTGTCATCATAGCAATTCAGTGCTGCTGATTTAGTGAATCGGATTGAGGGAGACAAGCAATCCAGCATGTTGAATTTGAACTCTGACCTTCTCATTGCATTGTTGCACAACTTCTTAGTTTTACTAATCAAAAAGCATTCACCCTCCCCCTCTTTTCTCAGATGAACAAAAACTAGAAATGTAGAGGGACAGAGTGGTTTTGGAAACGATCAGGGAAAGGCACCTGTACATTTCTCTGGTTTGGCTCTGTGTTAAGCATTTCTTATGGCTCTGAAATCTGATATTATTTGCATTGTTCTCCAGATATCAAGATAGGACCAAATTCCTTAAGATTTCTACCATGCATAGAGACTGGAAAATATCCAGGCATATGCCTTCTCATACGCTGTCTTCATCAATATTGAGCTCTTGACATATGATTCATGATAAATTGAGATGGACAAGACATCAAGTGCATTTTAGCTCTACAACAGCGAAATTCACAAAGACTTGCAGTATGGTCGCGCACGTTGTGGAAGACCACAATGCTCTTCCTGGAGTTGTGGTGCGTTTAATGTTTGCTAGTATTCCGTTAGGTCATACAGTGGGAAAAAGTACAAAAATAACAAACTTGTTAGTCCACTAATTGCAGGCTTGTTAAGTGATATTCCATTTCTGTTTTTTTTTTTCCCCTCCATTGCTCTGATTAATGACTATTCAAAACAAATACAAAAAAGTCTTCTGTAAAAAAAAAATAATAAAAATTAGAAAAAAATCACTTTGCACCTGAAAGATCCTTTACCAGATTTTCTAAAGCAAACTTTGCATTTGAATATGCAGCTACAGGACTGAAAGCATCGTTGCTGAATCCCATTTGATTTATTCATTCAACTGTTACCCAGTTTTTGAGAGAATTATAGACTACGTTGTGACTTCGATGTTCACCAAATTTGACTGACCTTTTATCTTCCCTGACTTTTTAACCCCAAATTTTGGTTCTTATGTTCTTTTTAGGTAAGTGTGTTCTGAGTATGTAGGACATTTCCATTCCATGTGCTCTGTTACAGAATCCTGAAGGCAGTGAAAAGGTACCCACAGGTAAGCTTAGGAAGTGTGTGATAGATAAGTTGACAGTGAGGTGGATTGAGGCTGGCTAGCAGTGCTCAGATGGTTGTGATCAGCAGTGCAGAGTCCAGTTGGTGGCCTGTAAGTAGCGGTGTTCCCCAGGGGTCTGTACTGGGTCTGATCTTGTTCAGTATCTTCATCAATGACCTGGATGAGGGGAGGATGCAAATTCAGCAAGTCTGCAGGTGATACAAAACTGGGAGGAGTGACTGACAAACAAGAAAGCTGTGCTACCATTCAGCAAGACCTGGACAGACTGGAGAGGAAGCTGATGAGATTCAACAAGAGCAAGTGTAGAGTCCTACAACTGGGAAGGAATAACGGCATGTATCAATACAGGTTAGGGGATGACCAGCTGAAGATGACCAGCTCTGTGGAGAAGAACCTGGGTGTCCTGATAGACAGCAGGTTGGCCATGAGCCAGCAGTGTGCCCTTGTGGACAAGAGGGCCAATGGTGTCCTGGGGTGCATTAAAAAGAGCATGGCCAGCAGGTCAAGACAGGTGATCCTCTCCCTCCACTCTGCCCCAGTGAGGCCACATTTGGAGGACCATGTCCAGTTCTGGGCTGTTCAGTTCAGGAAAGACAGGGAACTTCTAGAGAGAGTCCAACAGAGGGTGACAAAGATGATTTAGGGCCTGGAGCATCTCCTGTAGAAGGAAAGGCTCAGAAACTTGGGGCTGTTAATCTTGGAATCTTGGAGAACACTGAGAGGGGATCTTATCAATGCTTATAAATATCTAAAGGGCAGGTGTCAAATGGATGGGCCCAGGCTCTTTTTGGTGGTGCACAGGGGCAGGACAAGAGGTCACGGGCACAAACTGAAACACAGGAAGTTCCATATGAATATGAAAAAGAACTTTAAGGGTGACAGAGTACTGGAAGAAACTGCCCAGAGAGGTAGTGGAGTCTCATTCTCTGGAGACATTCAAGACCCATCTGGACACTTTTCTGTGCAATATGCTACAGGAAACCTTCTTTAGCAGGGGGTTGGACTAGATAATCTCCAGACATCCCTTCCAACCCCGATGATTCTGTGATTCTCTGACTCTAAAGACTTGTGTATAGACCTATCATAAAAGGAGTCCTCAAAACTCTTGTTTCAGCAAATCATTCTCATGTTGACTCATAAATATTGACTCACGAGAGAGGGCTTTTTAGAAGCCAGTTTTGTTATCTTTTTTGATGCTTTTAAGAGCCTTGAGGATTTTGATAGCAAGTTATTAATAAGCAGCATTTAATATTGTTAGATATTAATTATTATTGTTAGACATTAATTTATTTCTATCACATCATTATTTCAAAATGGCTGCATTTCAAAAAACACCACATGGGAAATCTGCTAGGTTTCTTCAGAGCCTTCAGAGGGTTCCTCAGCTGGACCACGGTGGATGGGGAATAAAACACTGAACTAACTAATTTCTATTTTGGAGCTTTTTGCTTCTGGGTTATGGAGTCAGGTTCCGGATTCATTACTCTGGGTGAAAGTAGTTACAACAGTTTTTTGTAAGACTGCAGAAGAATTCCCCAAAGTTAAGACAGAGAACATTTTGAGCATCCTCTTTAGCACTCTTTCAATGGAGGATATGAAATTGCTACCTCTCACACCACATAGACAATCTGCCACACCCAACTCTGCAAACTTCCTTGCTTATATGCAAAATACCCTTCAATTCCACCAAAAGCTGGGATTTCACGTTAAAATCTCAAGGGTTGCTACTTCAAAACAAAAGCTTTCTTTTTCTCACCATGAAACTGAAGTTCTTTCCCACAAAATGGCCCCTGTTTCAAAGCAAAAGCCAAACCGCTTTGCAATTTTCCTTTCAAAAGGTATTCAGTTATTACAATGAAATGCAATAAAGGAATTTTACTAAAAAAATGGCTTTTGCCAGAGATTGGACTAAGCCCTAGTCTGTGTCATCAAGTGCTTTACTCCCTTATGGTGGTCTCCGAGGAGATCATTGCAAGGTCATTCTGGCAAGTCATGTAGATTACACTGCATGCAACTCATATGTGCACTTTTGAAATAAATAGAAGAAGGAAGAACTGGAGGCTGATCTTTGCCATTGTTCCTCCCTGAAATACATGCAATGTATTTCCACATGTTGTGGAAAGGCATAATGCTGAACAGTTGAAAATAATAATAAGGGAGAGCTCCAGAACTAACCACTGCAACTGCAAAGACACTAACTAGCAGCCTCTTTCCAACTGTTCTATTTGAGCATGTCTGCAGTCTAACGAGTCATTTACCCTTTGTAACATTACTATGCCATGCAAAGTGACTCACAGATGAAATTCATCAATTTGCCATGGAAGGATGCCATTTATGGGCAGAAACATTTTTTTTTTTTCCATCTGGGGACAAATTTCCTATTACGTTCACAATTGCAATTTGCTATTCTGAAGCTGTGATACCCCCGGCTTCTGTAAACCAGTGGGGTTCATTGACTTCAAGTCACGAGGTTATTTCCTTAAAAAATTGTAACTGGATTAGAATTCTGTCTGTAAGGACACAGAGTCACATCCACACACAAAAGTTTAGGCATCTGGGTTCTTTGTATTTCATAGTGGGAGAGAAGTACCTCAAGAGGGATGCCTCTCCTTCCATAGCTTAGATAGCTACCACAACTGACTGCTGGTGGTGTCTGAATGAGTAACCGGACAGCCTGCCCCCTTTCCTATGTGGATTCAGTGAGATGAGAGGAATCCCTCATACTATGAGCAGAAAAAAAAATGGACTGATGATGGAAAATATTGAAAATTGTATTCTGCTTTAAGTAGGAACAATACCATTTAAACAGGAAGAGTAGGTCTAATGCACCATCCATTTCATTGTTAGGTTAACTGCTGTGGTTTTATGTTCCTGTCTTTTCTGTAGGAATATGCAAGGAGCTTTTGGGATTAACTGAAGCATTCTTTACAGTTTGCCTTCTATTAGAACCCCATTCACCTCCTAATTATTCATTTTAACTAGCTTCTGTCTACTTTTTATGTAGTTCCCAGTGCTATTTATACTTTTAAGACCCTTTATTAGGCTTGTACACAGTGCATAAGACTAATATCCTTACTTAACCAAAACGGCCTTTCTTGCCCTTTTCTGTGTTTAGATTATAGCCAGGATGAATTTCACTTGTGGTCTCTCCAGCTGTTTTTTAAGTAGTTCCCACTTTTCTAAAGTAGATTTCCTTCACATTAGAAGATTCCAGACCAAATTCCATAGGGTATTTTGCATTCCCTTTAAGTCTGCTTTCCTTTATGTTTCCCTTCCGTGGGTCCTAGCTCAAATGAATCCTACTAATGCAGTGTTATAATTAGAACTATGTGAACACAGCACTTCCATTTCTCAGAGGTTCCTGCAAACATTTGCTTTGGGTTTCATCCATATGAGCTCCCATTCCTTGATATTTTTTACTTTGAATTTCAGATGTGAACAAACCAAACATCACTGAGCTAAAAATCAGCTGCAGTGGTTCGATGTTACGGATCCCTGAAACAAAACAACACATTTTGTTTGGTTTGGGGTAAAATCTGCACAGTCTAAATGATCACAGCAGTATCTACCTGGACATAGTGAGCCCTCAAGCCTATAAAACCAGTGCTTTGGTTTTGTAATATAAACACTTGACTTATTTAAGGGGTTCACAGTTCACTTCTAATCCCGGAGTAGAATACCTGGGAACACCTTTCTGCCTTGACAGGCTGGCTGAGAGCTCCCCCTCCCGTTTTAATTTATTTTAAACTGTAGCCTTGGTCGTGACCCCTACGTCTGGCCAGGGCTTACGAGCATCTGACCCATCCCAGTATGTTCATTTCACAGGTTAAGGTCAGGGTAGCCTTGTGTTACCTTCCTTTCACAACAGAAAACTATTTCATTTTCTTATTTCTTCCCAGTTTTCATTTCTTTCTCTGATTAAAGAGTAAACATTTCTCATGGTGATATCCCCATATTGCCTAACGCCAAACCAAGCAGTTGCTGTTGAAAATGTCTTTTGGTACTGACTGGGAAGACACTACAAGGCTCACTAAAAGGAGAAATTGGCACTTCTCCCCCCCAGTCTGAAATCACTGAAGTATAAAATGCACTGTCTGAAAAGGCAGAGGTAGTCATTTTGCTACGGTCTTTCATGTCACTAGCTGGATGTGCATTGAAAGTCTAATGCCCTAAGATTCATTTTCAATACAATTGTACCTTTTTCCGCTACAGATCTGCTCCATGAATCACTGAAATCGTGCTATGCTCTGTGAAGCAAACTAGTCATAAAGAAAATAATTGCTCAGTTAATGCTACAGTTATCATTCTCTTCTACTTAATGTGTGGACGGGCCCACAGACAGAGTGTCAGCTCCTTGCTTCTGAGTTTGGCATTGGTTCTAAGTTACTGTCCAGACATCCAACCTAGTTTGTGGTCACTGTTTGTTGGAACTGGAACTTGGTCTGAAGGTTGGATCCAATGTAAAGCTTTGTATAAGTAAAACTGTATCTCATTTCCTTGGGAAGAGGGTAGCGAAAGGGCAAGGGGGGTTTAATTTATCTAGTGAGTATTGCTGACATTTTTTTTTTGCGTTAACAACATTAGGAAGCTGCTGACAGTTTGTTTTCTTTATATCTTTTTGTTACATTTAGAATTCTTTGATGGGAACTGAGTATTTCATGCAGAATGAATGCAAATTGCAAGTCACAACAGAGTAGAAGAAAAGGTGGAATTTTCCGTTCCAGACATGGCATTTGCTGGAAACCATAAAAATGAAATAACAAATTACAGAATGGAGATAATAGCATTTTAGAAAGCCGCATTAAATTAGAACAGTTGAAGGCAAATTCTTTGCGGCCACTAACGCCAATTTGTGGATAAAAAGCCAAGAGGATTCTCAGAGATCTGCTTCTTAATTGAGTTAACGTTTTCCTGCTGGTCTACGGAGTTGCCAGTGTGAATAACCCGTGCCTTTCTCAGGGGCCGTAGCTGTCTCATGCGTTTAGCTTCTTGGGGCTGAGCGGGTAGGTGCTCCCGCTCAGACAGGTTTGGGGATGCGGAGGCAGAGGCGGTGGGAGCCCACTGGAGGGCAATGCAGCACCGTCTATCCGACCTCGCCCTGTGCATCTGCACGACCCTTTATAAAGATTTTTGATCTGAGCTCTAATAACAGTTTACATTTCCACGTCCGTATTAGATCTGGGGTTCCACAAAGCGCGGCCAGCACTATGTGTTTTTGCTCTCTCAAATATTACATCGTCTATTTATACTGTGTGTTTTTGTAGCCCATGATGTAATATGACAAAATTTCAGCCATGTGCATCACACATGCAAGTCCGAGTGCAGCTGGGTTGTGTAGCGCGGCTGAGGTAATGTCAAGAAATTTCATATTATATTTAAAATGACACCTGTAAAAATAATCTTCAATTTGTAATTTAAATACTGTAATACTCAATTATGTGAACTGACAGGAAGTGTCCCAGCGGTTTTGGAAAATAACATTCTTTTATCCGTTGAACCTTTGATGCATTTTTGAACAGCCATAATGGAAGTTCAGATCATGACCTTCTGCTTTGAGAGAAAAAAGCCAGCGAGGAATCAGGTCTTCTGCACAGGGTAAAGTCATAGAGTTACAGAATCACTAAGGTTGGAAAAGACCTCTATCTTCAACTGTCCACCTACCACCGATACTGCCCATTAAACCATATAACCAAGCCCTCTCTTCACATGTATTTATTCTTTTCGTTCTTGGTGTGAGATGTCAGCCATGCAGGTTTCATCATTACTCAAGCCAAGGAGAGGTCCAAAGTGTAAATCTAGCTTGATTTCTAATTGTGTGCCTTGCTTATGTCAGCACATGCATGTCATCTGTAAATATATATCCTGCTTTACTCCTACAGAGAGACTTCGAAGGTTTTCCTACAGCCTACATCAGTAGCAATCAGATTCTATTAATGTGGGAGTGAAGTTTGTGACTTGGCCATCGAGAAAGCTCAGAAGTCTTCCAGATGCAGGAATTGGTCTTGGAAGTCTGTGGAACTGTTTCTTAAGTAAGTGTGTCTCTTTTGCTTAATAGGGGGAGGAGTTGGAGCGAAAGACAAGACATAGGCTTTGTGCATGTATGTTATGAATGTGATAGCCCTGGGATTTCTCCCACTGTAAATTACACTTTCTTCCCTAATTCTTCGGCATTCCCTTATCCAAGAGCTGTTTCTTAAGGCTCCCATGAATGTTAAAACTCCCTCTCTCCCCAGATTGTACCTGTAATTGGCTTCTGCAAAATCTACGAGGTTTCTCACATGCCCATTCCCATCATGTACTTCAGAAATACTGAATGTAACTTCCAGAGGGCTGTGTTTTGTGCCACTTAAATAAACTCTGTTCTTTCCATTCAACTCTGGTAACCTGATACTGCACAATAAATGCTAATAAGTTTCCTGTAGAGTAGTGCTCTTAAGACAGCTTATTTTTCATCCCTCCTTTCATGTTGTGCTATTATTGATGACTCAGCCCATACCACAAGTGTTCTTAAAGAAGATAAAATGTAAATAAAAGTGAAAGATGCTGGTCAGATAATGCTCTCAGAAGGACTCAGGAAATGCTTCCCAAAGAATGCTATTTTCTGCATCAAAAACTTGCCCCTTTTTAAGCTGTAGATAGTAATGGCTACTGCTTTTCATAGGAAGTTAAGGAAAAATGTTGCATTAAATAATTAACAACAGCCAATTAATGATTTGGTCTAGTGTAAATCATAGAATCATAGAATGACGTAGGTTGGAAGAGATCTTAAGGATCATCCAGTTCCAGCCCCCTGCAGTAGGCTGATTGCCCCCCACCAGCTCAAGCTGCCCAGGGCCCCATCCAACCTGGGCACCTCCAGGGATGAGGCACCCATAGCTTCTCTGGGCAGTCAAGGACATATGACTTTACTGACCATGTCAGAGTTTAGAGATAGGTTAGGTTTCTATTGATAAGCACAAGCCCCACTGTGAGAAGTGTTTGCTGTCAGTTCATCATTGCATGATGAGCATGGCAGTGCTGCAGGGCTGTGTGCCCAGTAAGGAGAGGGTGAGCAGTGAGATGGTGCCTGCCCCAAGTGGCTTTCCATGCTGATACTTCAGTGCTAACGACAACACAGCGTGGGCCTTCTTTCATGCTTGGTGAGGAAGGCAAGCACATCTCTTTCTGCAGCCTGCTTGCCTCACACAAAAGACAACAGGAAGGAAGTGCTCTGCTCTTAAAAGTTAGTTTCAGTCTAACGTTTCGAAAGAGCAGGTCACTTCAAAGTCCCACCACAGTATTACCACATGCCGTCTGCTCGTTACAGATGTGCAAGGGTGCTTCTGCCTTGTTTCTGTGATCCAAATGTATGTATGTGCCAATTAATTATTTTTAAACAGACATGTTCAGTTGTCTTAGTTGTCTCCCACCCTTCCATGCGAGTACATTGAACATCTTCTTGGACTGTCAGCTCTTGTGGTAGGACACCACATGTCTGCGTTGCTCTGCTCTTGTATGTGTTCAGATGTAAAAATGTCACTGTGTCCATGAGAAAACTCAGGGAGGGCAATTGTCAGGTTCCATGTGGTGCAAATCTGTGTTTTGTTGAAGCAGGCTAAATCCAGTGGCTGAAATCATGCAGCTTTCCAGGCAGTTACAAGCCATTACGCAGCTCAGGGTATGGCCCTTGTTACAGAGCTGATGGCCAGGCAAGACCATTAATTTTCGCTCTGCATATCCCAGACTCTTTACCCATATGCTTTATTAACAACCTTTTTTTTAGACAAAGCTGTTAAATCTTCTGCCACTTCAGCCGCATAAAGCTTCTCATTAGAGCTGAGAGAAGCAAAGTTAAATTCCTTCCCCTGCTGTGGTCTCTTGGAGTGTTGCTCATCTTGCCAAATTTCAGGTGTCCAGTCCAAACCCAGTTGTGTCTATAGTCGGTGCAGAGGTATATGAACATTCAAGGGGCATTTTTCCCCACTGTTTGAGACCTATAGGAGAATGAGTGGCACACGACCATCTCATCTCTTTGTTTGTTGCAGATGGAGGTTAAATTAAAAGTTTAGATTTTGTTGCCAACTTCTATAGTGGTAAAGGTGGCACAAACCCTGCTTTTGGACCCTCACTGTCAGAGCCCCCTTTTTGCGAGCACTGGATAAAAATAAAACCGTTGAGAGGATCCTCCTACTAGGCTAATGGAGCACGATCTCAATCAGAGTCTTAAAAATGCTGCTTTAATAGAAACAGTAACTGATCGCTGTGGGGTTAGTCCTGATTTATGCCAATGTAAGAGAAGGACTTGTTCTCAGGTTTCCTATTGCATTCGAGCTAGCTAATTTTTCTCAGGGCACATTCATACCAATTTAGAGCTGAATGCTGTACTCATTTCTATGATGTATATATTTATTTTTAACTAGTACTTGTTAAAAATAAACTTTTCATCAGTGAGCAGTCCAGGGTGGACAGATGACTCACATATGCTACTGGGAATGGGATGAATCAGCAACACCATTTGATTCGTAGCACAGTCCCAGACCAAGCAGCTGTGTCTGAAGTCACTGGACATGCTCCATCTTTCAGCTCGTTGCAGTCTTGTCCCCAGCATGACTGCCTCCCTCAGCTGGCACAGAGCAGAGGGGCCTGTTGCGTTGTGAGGTGCAGAAGGACCTGTCCCAGGACAGCACTGGGTGCTCTTTTCGCCCTCTCTGTTCTCACGGCAGACTGACATGCCTCAGCAGGCTTGTTAAGAGTGAAATGACATGGTGAACGATACCCCACTGAGCTCTACATTTACGTGGGAGCTGTGAAACCATGCGAGAACTGTTCCTGAGGTAAGTAGCCTCACTCATCAGCAGTGTGAATCCCTTGGCTGCTGACAGCACTGAGATGACTGCCCCAGATGCAGCTCTGGGCCTGGCTTCAGACCAGGCATCTCAGCACTGCACATCTGCACAGTGCTCACCTACCCCATGGCTGGGGAAGCACAATGAGGTGTGAGGGCTCAGTTGGTTTGCGCTGTGTCAGGTGACAGCCAGGACATAGGCTGTGCAGGACCTCTGCATGAAGCTGGCCATACCTAATTGCAAAAAGAGATCATCTTTTCACTTCCTCACATTTCCTGGGCATTTCCAGGAGACAAAGCATTCCACAACATGTTGCAGCCATGATCACAGAGTTATTACTGAACCACTGCAGTTATATTGAGTCTACAAATATACATATTTATGCCCTCCTTTTAGACCAACTTTATGTTTTTCGGGGCTTAAAGCTGCAGGCCATTTTTTATTTTTGTTATTGAGAGCAGATGTGCCCAATTCCAATCATATTCTACTGAAGAATGTCAGGGTTGTGAGAGGTCGAATGGCAAATGCCTTTCAATCTCCATTATTATTTCCTCCACTCAATTGCCACAGCAGGGAGACTACAGTCATTTAATAGAGACCTTCAAAATATTCAAATATATAGCAGATCAAAACCTTCCTTGCACAATTTCAATTGCCTTCTTCCACTCTTGAATACTTCTCTGGCTGTGCTATTGCTTTACCCTGGGACTAGAGCTGAGCTTTGTCCAAATGCTTCAGCTATGGATGCTGGGGAGATGCTATCTTGGTCTATAGTGTCGTTTAACTCAGAAACCAGCTTCTTATGGAAAAGTGTTAGCAGGCACTTTTATGTCCCACAGACACACTGTGCCTCTTTGCCTGGGTTTTGTCTTGTCCATATGTCCACATCAACTTCTTTGCTCTCATGCTGGAGCCCTCACTGCAGCTTTGAGAGGTGCCAAAAACAGTGGTCAGATAGTTCAAAAAGATGTTTAATCTCTGAAATGTAGGCCAGAGTGGAAGGGAACGGTGCTGGATGGGGAAGGCAATGAGGAAAAACCATGCACATAAGCCCAGCTTACAAATGCAGCCTCAGTTTCCCCTGCTGTGCTTGGAAATGGTTCAGGATATGTTGCAGTCAGTCACAGGCCCAGTGGAAACACCCACGCTGAAGACCAGAAAAGTCCAATTTTAGAAGGTTATGACAGGTTCTTCCCTTTCCTTCTGGGGCCTTGGAAGGAGGATTATGGAGGAACGTGTGATTAATGGGACGAAGAAAACATGATTGTGCACTCTTTCCTAGTCCCGTCCATCATCTTCAGTGATGCTCATGGGGAAGCTTATTCCTTTACATGCAACATTTGCAGAACTAATTTCCAAAAAATAGGAGTGGTTTTTAGTAAAACAAACATCATTTTGCAATTATCTGCAATGCTTTAATGTTTATTGATTTTCTCACTCAGCCGGGGAAAAAATTTTTGTCTCTCTGCAGAGCAACATTTTATACATCTGTTTGGGATTTTTTTTTCTTTCTTTCTTTTTTTTTCCTGTGGGACTTTTATGCACTGAAAAGGCTCAACGGGCAAACTGCTGTCCTCGTGCTTTAAAGGCAGGGGGATGGAAGTGTAATTGGGAGATCTGAAGGAATGTGTGAGCTTTGCTATCACGGCTTGTCCTTTTCCAGTCAGACCCTGGTCTCTGCTGAATGCTGCGAGCTCTCAATGTTTCTTCCTTTGATTTCCTGAGTTTCTAACTGAAACAAAAACCAGGCATGGAACGAAACTCTAAAACATTTCCAGTTTGGAAAAGAGATGTACGTAAATGCAATATCCTCGGACAGGAGGTTTCTAGTGTTCAAGAGCACTAATAGTCTTGAAGACAGGCCTGCCAACTGGCTTTAGTGCCTTGGGTGTGAGGGCAGGCCTATGTACTTTGTCTCCAAATCAGTGGTTTTTAGGGGACTGTTAGAATGCGCCACTATTCGGAAATGGTGCCAGATGCAAAGCTATCAAATTCAAAACTTGTCACTTCATCCCTTCCTCCAAACACAAAACTCCCATGCTGTGCTTCTCTTGCCATGCTAGGCGCCCTAACCTAAAATTGCTGTGAGCTTACACAGTGCTGACAGGATGGTTAACATTACACTCAGAAAATGCAATAGCTTGAGAAGGGATCTTAAAAAGAACTTCCTGTCTCTTAGTTTATTCAGACAGCAAGCACAAGACAGAGGTAGAGCCAAGGAGCACAGGGGGTCTCTGCATCGACACACTGCAGGCTGAGGAAGGCTGGTCATCATTTACAGCCTTGGTATCTACTTCATTTTTTCAGTAAAATAAAAACACTATTGGTGAGCTCGCCACCTGACAGTGGAAAGCCTTGTGACTAGCAAAGGAACTCTTTCTATCTGGGATCATGCCAAAGCCCTGAGCTGTCCTGCTGGGTCTTCCAGAGGCACTGGGGAAGCATCCAAGGCTACATTTGATTAAGAGGCTCAGATGGGCTGTGGCTACCAAGGGGCAAACACTTTCCTACAGGCAGTATCTCTTCTTTCTCTGGTGTAAGCATGATCACTCCAGTTCGCTACACACTCCTGTAGATGTGGGGATGTCTGCTCATGTCCAGACATGAGCAACCCCAGGAAGAAGGCTAGGATGTTCCTTTTGGCAGCGGTTGTTGTTTTACAGTGTTCAGTAAGCAACATGCCTAATATGTATATATATATCTTTGCAGATGATGTCGAGTTAAGCAATACAGTTGACACACTGGAAGGAAGGGATGCTATCCAGAGGGACCTTGACAGACTTCATGGATGGGTGTGTATCAACCTTATGAAGTTCAGCAAGGCAAGCGTTGAATCCTGTGCCTGGGTTGAAGCAATCCCAAGCAAAAATACAAGCTGGGCAATGAATGGAGTGAGAGCAGCTCTCTAGGGGGAGTGTCTTGGGAGTGTTGGTGAATGAGAAGCTTGACATGAGTTGACAATGTATGCTTGCAGCTCAGAAAGCCAGTTGTATCCTGGGTTGCATCAAGAGAAGTGGTAGCTTGCAGTGTCTGATGCACAGACTCAGATGTGAAAGATTTAAATCATTTATTACAAGTTCTCACATCATTTATGTACATTCACAAGTTTTCTTTTTTTTTTAGCTTTCCCATCTGCCCTTACAACTTTCCCATCCACCTTTACATGTCAACAGCGTATTCTACAAACACTCCTTAACCATGCGGGTGCTTATTCAATCAGAGCCATGAGTTGTTCCTTCTTCTTCTAGAGGTGTTCTTGGTTTTCATGCTGTTTATCTTGCTCCACAACTCCCTTTCTACACCAGCAAAAGAAGGAAGTTCAGTTTCTAGTGAGTCCAGATGATCAGATGATCAGAGGCTGGAGCACCTCTTCTGTGAAGGCAGGCTGAGAAAGTTGGGGTTGTTTGCTCTGGAGAAGGCTCCAGTGAAACCTCATAGCAGTCTTCTAGTACATAAGGTGGTCTATGGGAAAGATGGGGAGGGACTCTTTATCAGCGAATGCAGCAATAGAATCATAGAGTGGCCTGGGTTGAAAAGGACCACAGTGATCATCTAGTTTCAACCCCCATGCTGTGTGCAGGGTCAACCAACAGGCAACCAGACCAGGCTGCCCAGAGCCACATCCAGCCTGGCCTTGAATGCCTCCAGGGATGAGGCATCCACAACCTCCTTGGGCAACCTGTTCCAGTGTGTCACCGCCCTCTGATTGAAAAGGTTAAGATATAATGGTTTTAAACTAAAATAAGGTAGGTTTTGGTTAGACATTAGGAAGAAATTCCTTACCCTAAAGGTGATGAGGCACTGGAACTGGCTACTCAGAGAAGTTGTGGGTGCCCCATCCCTGAACAAGTTCAAGCCCAGGTTGGATTGCTTTGGGCAATCAGGTCTAGAGGAAGGTGTCCCTGCCCATGGCAGGAGGATTGGAACTAGATGATCTTCAAAGGTCTCTCCAGTTCAAATCGTTCTATGATTCTGTGTGCACTTTTAGATCTCTTTTTCATCAAACAGTAGTGACAGCCCAGCCTCACCTTACAGAAAGGAAGTTCCCATCACAGAATGTGAAGTGCTCAGATGCTGCAGGAGTAGGAGCATTGAGCCACATAGAAATATGGGTTTCAAAAGCCCCCACCCGCCTCTCAGGGTAAGCTAATAGGAAAGCTCTCACCAGAAGGCAGCTTTTTTTGATAGATGAAGGACTCCAGAGTGAAATCTGAGATATACATTAGGCTCTCACACAAATCTAGGGAGTCATTTTAGTTGGAGCAACACTGAAGATTAAATATTATAGTTCACTGAAGGGGCTCTGAGTGGCAGTGAAAAAAGCCAGAATACAGTTAGCTAAAATCTCACAGCAAAATACAGACCACAGTGTTTAATTAACATCTTTCTCTGCTACCTCAGGAAAAGCCAAAGTGGATACGTTTGCTTCACCAGTTTTTGGGGAGCCTACAGGACAGTTGTTGCTTCTTTCAGTGTGAAGCACACCGAGACAATGGGGATGAATTTTTATTTTATTTTTATTTTTATTATTATTATTTTTTTTTACATTAAAAGACATTGATGACCAAACTGTATTAAAGGCTTGAAATTTACCTGTTAGGACCAAATGTAGGCTGACTTCTGAGTAGGCTTTTGGAGACAAAGATAAAAAGGATGTCATGTGCTGTGTCACTGTGCTTTCCTTTCCAGAGTCTGGACATCTGCCCAGTACCCCTTCCCTTAATACCACTATGCAGCCAGCCTGAGCAAGGCTTTTGCCCTTGTCATCACCCTGAGATGCATGGTTGATGTGAGGTTATTTACAGGTGGATCATTTGGCTCAGACATATTTTATACGAAAACTTGAAGCAGTGAACTGCACTGGCAGAATGCCTTGAGCAGAAAGTCTTAATTGATGAAAATACATTGACTTTTTTTCAAGGAAAATCTTCATTTTATGGCACAAGGCTGGGTGCCATACAAAAACTTTGTTCAGGTGTCACGTGGTGTGCTTCACACCTCTGTTCTCCTATCTGCCTTGTAAGCTATTTGCAGTGTGTTGTGGGGATCTGACGGTAGCAGATTTTGAGTGTGAAACTGAATCATCAAGTAGTTTGGCTAGCAGAGGGCAGCAGTATTCAGGAGGCACCTGAAGCCTATCATCTGAAAATTATCATTTGTTAGCTGTGGCCTCTGTTTTGTTGTTGTTGTTGTGTTTTCCTTTTTTATTGTCCTCATTAACTTTCAGCAAGTTCTCATCTGTCTTATTTTGACGTTGTTTTGGTATAAAGTATTTGTGCTTTTGTTTCCAAATCCATTCAAAGGCTGTTTACTGATTAAAACAAAAAAAAAAAGCTGGAACTTTTTTTACCATTGACCTGACAACCTTTTCCTCTTGTAGGAGAACCAACAATGAAAGGGGAAAACTGCTTTTACAGAGCCCCAGGGTAGGCCTTTGAGTCTCTTTTACAAGAAGTTCTGGAAGTACAGACAGAACTCTGTATCAAGGATATGTTTTGAGAGTCCTCAGCATTCAAGCAGTGGCCACCCAGCAGTGGTGCCGGGTGAGTTGCTATGCTGTTAGAAAGGCTCCAAATGGGTGCTCCATAAATGCATGTGTTAACAGGGAGGTGACATCACTACCCCACTGCTCAGCCTTAGTTTCTTTTATATGTTTGGTATCAAAAGTGAGTGTGTTGATGGATAGATTCCATTTTTTCCCTCTTAAAGCTAAAAGGCTACTTTCCAGGGCTGCTTGCAGCTACTGCTGGCCTCAACAGGCCCCAGCAAGGTGAAAGGTTCTTGTTCCCCCAGAGGACTGACACATTATGATGGCTTCATTTGATTAAAAGGGGATGTTGATCATTAGTTATGACCCAAATTTCTTTCTTTCTTTCTTTCTTTCTTTTTTTTTTGGCAATCATTCAAAGTGTTCCCAGATGCCCATGAGGCTGTTGTTACCTGCAAATAAAACATATCTTTATAACAAGGACATTAATGTAACGAATAATATCAAAATGTGCCATGTGCCTTTCCCAAGCCTTTTTTTTTTTTTTTTTTTGTTTGTTTTGTTTTGTTTTGCATTTTGATGGGTTGAATGATGGAAGGGAAACATATGCTTTCCAGATTGAACCCAAAGAGCTCACTAATTCAGAGTCCATGCTCCTTCAAGCTGAAGCCAAGCAGAGAATAAATTGCATAGCATTTGTCATCCACTTGGGATTAATTATTGAGTTTTAGAGGTAAGTAGCTGCACCAGTGAAGGTTACCAGTTTGTTCTTTAACATCTAGTTAGAGCATTGAAGGACCAAGGAGGAGGGGGGAGCTGGCCAAACACAAATAACTTGGATATTTCTGTCCAAAGTAAACTGGGCGACAATGAAGGAGGTCAAATGTTCAGCTCACTATATAGTATGCTTGTATAAAATTACCTTTTGTTGGTCATTAGTTCAGTTGCATAAGCAATGGGTACTCCCTTCAGGTTAACATTAAAGAGTATTGACAGTACAACAGGAAAAGTCTTTTTTTTAATTATTTTTTATTTTTATAGTTAGTGCCATAGGTGACCTGGAGTTGGTACGGCCTTGGGAGAGCTGAATATTGTTCCCTGAAGGACTCCTGTCAGCCTTGAGCTTTGGACTTTTAAGAAAGGAATCTTCCATCTGTCAGACAAGACAGGGTTAGGACACTGGTCCCCAGGGTCCCCTTTGATTATGTGATGATGTTTAAAGGAAATTAGCTGATGACTGCGATAGGGAAAGAGCTGGATCTGAGTTTGAAAACTAGGCAGTTTTTTGTTTCATCAAACACACATCTTAGCAGGAAGTTGGAAACATTAGGTCAAGAGAGGAGGGTTGTGCCAGGGGTGACGGTGAAAAGGTGATGGATTAAAATATAGTCTGATTTAGCTATTTTTGAGATGAAATGAGGCACATGAAAAATGAGTTAATTAATCATCATGTCTTAGCTATTCAAAGAGCATTTCCAGTGATCTGAAAGGTAGCTTTCCACATTTACGTTGTCACAAGCTGCAGAAGATTACGACCCTTTGGTTATATTTGTTCCCTCAGCAGTATTACAATAGAAACAGGTGAGGTCAACTGAGACGTTATGAAGGGTAGTGAGCTTTCAAATGATGTTTTTGTTGCTGTGTCTGCTTTAGCATTTTGGCTTGAAGCAACACTTTACTTTGGAAGTGTGTCCCTGGACTTTTCCATGTGCTGTGTGTGATTTCCACCCACGGAGCAGGACTCATGTGCCTAAGGTAAATTTTTTTGGGAGGGACACTAAACTGGAACCACTGTTTCAGGTGTGTACTAAGGGCTTCCTAAATCCTAAAGGAAGCATAGAGATTGAAGCAAGTCATGGGTCCTTCACACAGCTTCAGACCAAATGTGTAGTGGGGAAGTTCGGCCCATGGAACCATCTTAACTTAATCCCACACAACCCCCTGAACTACTTAAAATACAGATGCGGGGGTTTCAGCACCAAGTGATTTATGCTTTTTGCTACATATTTAACTCAGTGCCCTCCCCCTCTGCCTTTTTTCATTCCCTGTGGCTTGACACTCTTGGCAGTTACCTTGTGGCTGCCTCTCCAAAGCCAGCTCTACTCTGTTAATAATATTGAAGCCAGAAAGACCAACATTTACAGTTCAGGCATCAACCATTGCTTGGCTTTGGTGGTACCTTGTGATCATGCATACTTGTGAAGGAAAGACTTTTGTTCTGCACCATGCACAGGAAATGGTGCAGTGTGTTGCTTGGCATGTTTCTAGTGAGGAGCGTTACAAGAAGCTGTTAAACACCACATTCATTAAACACTGCCATTCCTTTAATCTTGAGTTTTGCATTCACAACTCTGTCTGACTTGTTCTGCCAACTAGTAGTGAAAATGCCTTGTCATAATAATTCGCTCCTCTGCTCCTCTCTTGAGCACCAAGCCAACTTCCATGGACAAAACCGGAGATGGGTCTAGAGGGGAAAAGACTCCTGGGGCAGCACCTGCCTTGTGCAGTGCTCTGCCTTCTGTGATGTCTTCTCTCTCAGGCCTGCATCCAGGCTGCCTGGCCTCCCCTTCTATCTCCTTCCTCAGTCTGGGAAATTGAGAAGAGCAGTCAAGGTCTGAGTTACTTCTATTCTTTTTTCTTTTTTTTTTTTTTTCCCCCATATCAGTACACTTTCAGTATATTTTCTGCCTCATTTCAAGATGAACTTAGCAACTTCAAGACAACTCCCTGAAGGCTACTTGTGTGAATACAATTTCAGTAGCATCTCCTCAAGGGAGCATGCATCTTTGGGAAACATAAAATAAACACACACTCACACTGCCCTGCAATGTAAACTCCCCATGTTGCAGTCAGAATTTAATTTGCAAGTATTGCTTTTTTTTTTTTTTTTTTCCTCCTTTTGACAGATGAATTGAGACGGCCCTCTCCACAAAAAAAGGATGAGTACAGTAGAACTGCTGAAGCCTGTAAGCTATTTATTTTCTATATATTTTAAGTTTTAAAAAGATTGCTTAGAGGAAATTGCAGGAGAAGTCTGCAGAATTGTGGCCCTATACCAAACTGTACGAAGCTCTGTTGTTGAAAGGATCTGGCCCAACAGCAAAACAAAAAGATAGCCCTCATCCAACCCTACCCAGGAAAAAAATAAGTAAAAAGACTCCCACCCTGTTTTATTCTTGCAGTTCTGACTCCAGGTTTAATTTTCTCTCCCTCGCTAGCTGTGCTCCAGAAAGCATGAAGCTTGTAATCACGTATTTGTTAACCGCTCAGTGAAAACAATCAAATTGTCAGTTAAATTCTCCATATGCCTTCTCCTGCTAGTTTTTCCTTGTAAAGGAAGATGAGATGAATAAGACATTGGGCAGTAAGCACTGGACTCTCATAACAACCTGTCAGATATGGTCTCATATTTCTGCCCTACTTCCTACGGCACTTACTCCCAGAAAGACCTTGTGGTTGCTACCATCACAGATCTATTCACAGCCTGTAGGAGTTTGGCTAGATGCACAAGCACTCTTAGAGAGCTCCGTCCAGTTGATCACTATCTCTCTTGAGGAGTGGAGAGGAGTTTTAGGTATCAATCGTTGCTTTGCTCCTTTCTCTTTCCCTTCCTCTGGAGTTACAATAACTTGCAAACAAAACTACTGTAAGCCAAATCATCTCTCTGAACTGTCTGACCTGCAAAGGGATCTGCAGTCTGGCTGCTACAGAGGGAGAAAAACACTTTGCCTGTTTTAATAACATACTAGGGAGGAAAACTGATATATTGACTTTAGTTATGTTTACAGAGTTGATGTCTTTAGGGGAATATTTAAATTCCATATGTGACCAAGGAGTATAACATTAGTAATGAGCTCTTCCAGTGGGGTGGGTGCCAGAGTAGTCTTTATAAGGTTCTGAGTTCCTGAATACTAATTATAAGCTCAAGGACTAACATTTTCTTACTACTGCTTCTCTACTTTGATAGTATTAACTGAAGCCAAATACACTGTCTCAAGTTCATATCAATGAACATAATATTGGAATACAGTGTATGGTGCTGAGTTTTTTTCATAACATTATGTGAGCATGTTACTGAATAAATCACATCTTGGGGGTTGAACCAACATGCACTGTTGGTTCAGTCAGGCTCACTTTGGGGAAGAATGTGCTGGCTTAAATGCAGCTGTGTCAACCATGGCAGGGGTGGCATCTCCTGCTTCTGGGTGAGGTGAGGTTGCAGCACCCATGCAATAAGCTGCACTAGCTCAGGTGAGGAGATGCATCTGTTAAGCTTCCAAAACTTGTCACTCAGTTTCATTCCCTCACCAGAAAAAGAGAGTTGGCTTTGCTAAGTGGAAATTCTTTGATAACAATCTTTTTTTTTTTTTTTTTTTTTTTTTTTTTTTTGAGGAGCATTGAGCAGAGAAGCTCTAGCAGACGTGAGTGAAAGGCGGTAAGTTAGGAGATATATTACTAATTTTTATAGATGATGTTTAAAGAGCTGTCAGGGAGAAGCAAACTTGCCTCCAATAGCAAGCTTACAGGTCATTTAAAATGTTTCATAGTTATTTTAGGCTTCAGATACAAAGATAAATCTTTTCATTTCTTTTTCTTTTTTTTTTTTTTTTTTTTGAGTAAATTTAGTGTATCATTTTCTGCAGTAAAACTTATTCTCTCAAAAGAGATGTACCTTGTGATTGGCAGCCTGCATGACCCTAGGTTAGGGAGCTGCCTTCTGTTAGTCAACAGACGAAAGGTGTGGAAGCTGCTTCTCCAGGGAGATAAAACTCTGTTCCCTCTCGCACAGAGCAGAGGTAGATGTGGGAAATCATGACAGAGTGGCTGTGAAGGAGCTGAAATCTGTTTACACCTAGTTAAGAAAGATTTCATCTCTTTGTCGTTTTATGGATTTGCCTGGACTTTTTCTAATGAATTTCCCACTGGATTCCTTGTTCATGTATCTTAGAAGCCTGAATTCATGGAGAACCTAATTCCTAAAAACTGTGCTTTAACACTAGTTCCATCTTGAGTGTATACAGACATGGAATAAAAACCTTGGAAAAGATGTTAACTACAGCCATGTGAAAGGTCCTCATGATTCAAGGGCATTTAATGTGCCTTACTGATAATGCAGGTGGGGATTTCCAAAGGAAAGAAAAGAGAATGTTCATATATGGATTTATGGACTTAGCTGTCTTTCATGGGCAGGGTCAATAGTCACACAGTGTGACCGTAGGCAGTAATAGAGCTGGAAAGCCAGACCACAGTTTGAATGAAAAGCATGAACAAACCCTCACATTTCATGTACAAAAAAGAAGTGTTTATAAGAGAGGCAGATTTTCAAGGTGAAATAATCTCTGTTTCTGCATTCTTAGAGGTGATATCAGACGTGCACATCCATGCCTATACAGAGAGTTAGAAGTGTGGCAACTCCCATCTTCAAACTGGTCATCCAAAGGCACGGGCCACCACTCGTGGTGTATTTCCACTTCATTGTTTAGTTTCCATCTGATTTGCCATGGAATTTATTCCAGCTCTGGCTTTTAAATGGAAATGCAGTGCCTTTGTCCTGGCTCAATCTTGCAGTCTTTTCAACCCCAATATTGAGTGTGATCAGCACCAGGATCTTCAGGGAGACAAGACCTTGTGTTTAACAGCATTAGTTAGCAAAACAAAGGTATTTATTACAAAGGACAATTTCTTCTTATATTCCAAGTAAGTGTAGTTTAAACTCATACAGATAAAGTTATATTTCCTTAACAATGCATTGTTTAACTTTAGCTGGTACAATTATGTTGTTTTTGATCAACCTTCTGAGCAACCAAGCCATCTTTCCTGTCCAGTCCAAGCATACTATGTCTTTCTTCATTGTGATATTAGAAGACAAAAGTAAGATGTATCACAACGAAACCAATTGTCTTTTTTTTTCCAGCGTTGAGATGGTTATTTTCCCTACTCTTCTTTTGCTGTGAGCCCAAGGAAGGGAAAATTTGTTCTTATAGTCTGTCTGCATTGCAATGGAAAATCTGAACTCTTCTCCCATGTTATGGGTAGAATAAAGTTTACTGTGTTGAGACTTTGTGGGTTCAATACATACTCTGTCATCACTACTCAGATGAACAGAAAGTGCTAGCACAGTATTTCATTCTGTGAAGAAGACATTTCTTTCCTTTCATGAGGAACAATTTTCTCTTCTCCTGCTTATTTCTCTTTACCACAGTTTTAACTGTTAAATAATAATAATGTATTCATAGAATCACTTGGGTTGGAAGGGGCCTTAAGGGTCATCAAGTTCCAACCTCCCTGCAGTAGGCAGGGTTGCCAACAACTAGATCAAGTACTAGATCAGATTGCCCAGGGCCCCATCCAATCTGGCCTTAAACACCTCCAGGGATGGAGCATCCACAGCCTCCCTGAGAGACCCGTTCCAGCTCCTCAACACCCTCTCAGTGAAAGATACACTGTATTAATGCAGTGCTTTGGATTTTACAAACAAAATCAGCATTAATCATATTTTCTTCCTTGAACAGAAGCAAATTCAGGCACAAAGATGAAAAGTGCTTAGTTCTAGCTGACTCCACAAGTCATAAGCAAAGCTAATGAAGATAGTAAGGAACCTGTACCAGTTTACATCAAGCAGAGCGATTTACTACATGCCTTTTTTTCCCTACTTGCTAGACCATAGCTCGTCCTATTAAGATGGAATTAAGTGGTAAATGCTTTACTGAAATAAGATCACTATGCTGCTTTTAGGTAATAAAGAACATGTATTTTTGAGCATTGATTTAAATTTTTTTCTCTCTCATCTTCCATATGCAGCAGGAACAGAAAAAGTTCTTCTTTGTGATGGAAAGACAGTGGTGACCACAGTCTGTATTTGTATCATATCACCAAGGAGGTGTATTTGTGGACTGACAGCTTGGCGTACTGGATGCAGTAGAAATGCAGCAGAACAGCTCTATGACTTGGAGAATTTATAGTCAAGGTATTGCACAAGAGACTGAAATAGATATTGGAAGAATGGTGTGAGCTTGTGGAAATCCAGGACAATAACAATACTGCCAAGCACCTTGGGCAGTCTGGTATTCTGCTCTCATCTACCAAGGTTAGCCAGGAACTTTGCTGGTGCCACAGTAACTAATGAAAAAGTGGGATTGGAAGATGTTGTGAATAAAGAGTCTCTGAAACTAGTCCTAATGGATATTTAAAAAGGTCCTATTCCCACAGTGTGTTATTTCAGCTTGCTGCAAGGACTGTAGGTATGACACTTTCATTTACCAAGTTCTGTTCCCTTTTGAAATATGCAGAGACAGTGCAGAGCCACGTGAGTGTCTGAAGGATTGGAGTTCCTCCTGAGGAAATGTTTTCTTTTGGTGCTTTCCCAAGGTCCTTCACTATTTCTGCTTTCAGAAAAAAATAAATCACTCAGAAATCGCTTTGAATCTAACCAAACATGTTCGTTTTATCCCATCGCACTGTTTAATCTGTGATTTGACTGATATCCTTTGCAGATGATTTTGCAATAAGAGCTCTGTTGTTTTGCATCTTGTTGATCAAAACCATAGTTTGTATGAGAAATGTATTTGTATTTTTAAACACTGTTTTGAATTCTGATACTTGCTGACCAAAAACAAAACAAAACAAAAAAACCCAACAGCACTGAAATTAGAAATGGAACAAAATATTTGGCAGTCTTCACAAAAGCTTATTTATCCATTAAAATCTGAAACCGTAATAAAACTTAAATTAAAAAAAAAAAAACCCTCAATTTCTGCATTTTTTATGTCTCTACTACTGAAAACTGGCAGCAGTAATTCACTTCTGTCATTTCTCAGTTTTTAACCTCTTGGGCCTTGTTAATGGATTTTAATCTGAGCAAAAGAAATCAAGGCAGATGTACATAAAGCTGCAACAGGAGCTTCAGCATGGTGATCATGTCAGTTGTCTGTCTAAAGGGTAAATCGTATCTGGTCTCCTTTTCTTTGCTCCTTGTTTTGGCATAGGATATTCACTCTCTGAGTAAATTGCATTTGTTCTCAATGCTTCTGTTTCTCAGAGGATTGCTGATTCTCACCCGGGACTGCAGGGTCAGGCTGTTGTTCTGCCTGATAATGTATAGGAAAAAAGCACCACCAAAAGGCCAATGAGTAGAACTTCCAAGGGCACAGCAGTGCTCCAAGAGTTTAAGACCTATTTTTGGAAGCACCTCTGGGACTTTGGAGTTTATTAGCTGAGCTGTGATTGCAGTGTAGGTAGTCACTCCTGCACTTGCTGTGTTTGAAGCCAAGCAGAGTACTAAGAACAAAACCCTGGCAGTTGGTTGGGTGTGTACAACAATATGAAGAGGCGCTACAAGGGGTCCTGGGCCACTGACATTCTTGCTCCTCATGCAAACTGCTCCAGAGGTGTATTGTGGTCAGCAGTCAGTGCTCTGGTATGTGCAAATCCAGACTTCTTTGGTCCATCTCTCACAACTGAGAGCATTCCTTGAATAACAGAAGCATGGAATCATAGAATCATTGAGGTTGGAAAGAACACTAAGATCATCTAGTCCAAACATCAACCTGTCACCACCATATCACTAGATCATGTCACGAGATACTCAAGCTTATATTCTAGAGAGCGGTATGAAATCAAATATATTCCTCATTTTTAAATGTATTCTACAAACTACCTCCTGCCCCTCCTCTTTGACCCTCTGTGCTCAATTCACTTGAGTGGTACCACTCACTGGTCTAGTCATAATATCTGCATGGTATTTTTCTTCCTCTCTCTCTCTCTCTTTTTTTTCTTTTTTCTTTTTTTCTTTTTCCTGTAGTTTCTGCTCTTGGGACTCATTATTGCGCTGACAAGCTATTTCCTCTGAAAAATGTAGGCAAAGCTTCTCCATTTCTTGTAAGCGGCATATGGATGCCAGTTCCAGGGGTCAGTGCTACACGCATATGGACTGGCAGGATGGCCCCATGCTGATTGCTGTGCAGTGGCTGTAGTTCCACCATAAAACCAACTCCGGGCTCAGAAGTGATTAGGGAACGAGAAGGCCTGTTTCTAGATCAGGGCACCAAATGCTGCTAATGTAAAATGAAAGTAGAAGTGAAAAGAAACAAGCCATGTAAGTATGGGAATATAGTTAATTTATTATGGCAGGTCTATAGCTTGGCTCTAATCCTTCGTTTGGAAATCAAAACCAGACTGCTGGAACCCACCTGCCAGACTCAATCTGTTTCATAATTACCTGTGGGTTTCTATTTTTGTTTACCTTAATAGCACAGTAAATACTGCTTCTGCCTTTGTTTATGACCTATTTAAGTGATGCAAATATCTTGAAGAAATTCTGTTTTTAATAGTGCTCCAGTGACTACCTTCTTTCACCTCCCAAAATAGAAGCCAATGGATCGGCCCTCCAGCATCATCTGTATTAGAGGGGGAAAGGGTTTGTAGCATGCTGCCAAGCCTCATGTTTATAATGATCTTCAGTTTTTAGTTGCTGCAAATGATTAGAAAACATGGGGGGATTTTCTTTTTTCTCTTAAATACAGAGCCCATTTCTGTAAGGAAAAGTCTAGAAGTCACACGAATTGCTGCTGAAATTTGAAATGTAATTTTCATTGTCCTTTTCTAAATAGCCAAGGGTGGGAGAAAGGACAAAGAGCTCTTTCCCTTCCTAAAGCCCTGCACACAGGAGATGTGTGAGGTAGGATCAAAAACACTCTTATAAGAGAAATGCTGTGGTTGGGTCCCCCCTATGTATGTATTCAAAAGTTAGAATTAGCTCAGTCTCTGTCTATTATACACTGTGTATTGCGAGCTGATTTTACCTGGAGAGAAATTCCTCTCTTTCCTGAGCTCTGTGGTGTCTCACACAGTACTTAAATGTGGAAGTAGTAACACAGTGGAGAGAAATACAGTGCTTTGCCCAGCAAATCTTTGCAAGTGAAGCTCATCTCCTGCTTTCCTTTCCTTTTTTTTTTTAAACTTGGGTACCTTTCAGAGCCAACATGTTTTTCAGCGTTAGAAAGTTTTCCTCCTGTGGTTTGTTAACTCAGCAGCGACCAAGGAGATCTACAGTGTCAGATAATTGCCCAAAACAGGTGCCTTGTGTCAATATGGTGAAATGAACCCATCTGCAAGAGAGGAAAGGGGACTAAGGGGACTTCTGGGAGGTCTGGATTACAGGTGATTTGAGAGAAATCCAGGTTACAACAGCTTATAAAGAGAAGCATTTGTGTGCAAGGAACATTGTGAAACTTCTCATCATAGCTGCTTTTGTATCTGTGTTGGATGAGGTAATTACCAGCCTAGCCCAAAACACTTTGCGTGCTAAAATAGCTCTTTTTCCTTTGGAAAATCTTACTGAAATGCTACCACTTGTAAACAAACATAGCACAAATTGCAGCTCTGTCCTGGGATTTGGTCACTTCAGGTCACAGAAAGCTCTACATTACGTCTTGGTTAAGGTGATGTAACCGTCACTATAGTGTGCTAGTGCCTTCCAAGTAAAGTAATACTATGAACCTAATAATAAAGTTTTATAAAATCTCTTCCACTTTTCTCTTCTAGGTGGTGGTGGTGTCAAAGCAGGCATTTTCTTGAAAAAAAATCAGAAAATTGGAACAATTTCTTTTGTCTTATTTAATGGTTGTACTTTCTGAATGTGTGTGTGTGTGTGTGTTTTTTTCTCCATGAGTTTTACTAAGCAAAAAACGTAGCAGTTTCTGTTTATGAAAATAAGAGGGAGCTAAAGAGTCTAAAACTTTGTAACAGCAGGATACTTTGCTGAGTGGCCAAATTAGGGCTGGATTTCAGAGTTTGATTTGGAAAACATAACCTTTATAATTTTATATACTTTCAGAGGAGACACCTGAAAAATAGTTAACATCTAATGGTACATTGATCATGTATCATTATACAGAGCTTTCAGTTTCACTTCGGAGCCTAACTGACGTATTTTTCTCATAAAGAATCAAAATCACTCTTGGAAACTCCTGTCTTTCTCTACACAGAGAAAATAATAGGCATTTCCACCAGTTTTAATTGGAATGAAGGATTTTTTATGGACAAAAGGGTTGTAGCAATTCATGTTTTATGAAATCTGGTCGTTTTCTCTGTTTTTAACTTTATAGCTGCACTTCTTTCATTTGAACTGAGATATCAGCTAGGATATAATCAACTGCATTAGATTTTCAATTTTAAAAGGCTTGTGAAGATTTTATTTGAACCTGTAATAGTAAATGATCATTGACTTTTCCCCTTCCATTTAAAATGTTTAAAAATGCCTTTGGTAATATGTGAAATTTTGCAGAGGAAGAATAGTTGAAAACATATGAAATGTAGCACTTGTAGACAACTGGTATCCTTTCCTGAAGTCTTATCTGGCAATACACCACAAGTGAATGACATAAAATTGTGTTTTATTTATGAATCTGTTATGAATTGTGATCCGTATAACTGATCTAGAGAGAAAAAAAGAAGAATTAAAATACGGGATTGTTATTTACTGCTGGTGGAAAGATGTATATCAATAAAACGGGAAGATCTATAGGGAAATAAACATATGTATGCATAATGAAAATTCATTAAAAATAGAATCAAGTTCCTTCGGTCCTAATTATCTTCACTACGTCGCTTACCTCTGGCAGATTTTCTTAGTGTTGGAAGCTGTAACGATAGAGATTTTCACTTTTTAAGAAGAGTGATAAATCTGAAATCAACAACTGTTAGCATGATTGGTAGGCTGCTGGAAGAAAATGCTTTTTGTGCAGCATCTTGTCCAAGATTCAATCAGGCTTCAAACCAAAGCATTCCAGTCAGACAGTTCTCATGGATTTTCAGTAATGAGCAAGATGGGGTGGGTGGGGAAATATTTACCAGTGTCTCTAAGGCTCTTGAACTTTATGTTCCTTCACATAGTTGATTTACTAATCGCAATTATTACAGTTAAGATTTTCAGTATATGGCTTATTTGTCCTTATATAGTCCACACAATATGTGGAAGGATACTGCTTGTGCCAGCAAGCTCTGCGCTCCCTACGTGGTTACGTGTGTATAGATTGTGTATATTATGTGTTTTATAGACTCTCTCTAAACTAATCATAACGAGAGGCCAGGCTCTGAAAAGGTTTAATTATTCTATTGTCAGTGACATCAATTCTTTGGAAGAACAGATGCTCTCATAGACATTCGAGCTAGGGACCAAGAGTATTCAGCTTCCATGGTGAGAAAACTAATTTTGGGTGCGTTTCTAGAAGATATGGCTTGAGTTCACAATAACAAAGAAAAAGTAATGAGAATTCATGACTGTTTCTATGACTAACTGTGAATTTATGGTCGTTTTCCAGGACCTGACATTGAAATAAATATAATGAAAGAACATTTTAGTAGTTAGCTTTAGTTTGGATACGACCATTTTTACGCTTGATTTTGGGTTGATAGTCTAAATGAGAAAACAGCAAAGACCTAACAAGACAACCAACACAGTGTGGTTAATTCCAAGGTGTGCTTTTGTCATTGTGGTGCTGAGTGTACTTCCCTCCTGTTAATAATCAGGGCTCGGTGTCAACCCCAGGCCTTTCACTCATTTTCTGGCCAGGTTATACGTTGCTAACCCTCAAATCACATGGGCCATAGTTCTCTAAATTGATGACTGAATGTTTCTGTGATGAAGCAGGATAATTTACACAGAAATGTGCAAAACAACTGCAGATCCCACATTCCAGGGAGAAAAAGGCAGCTTGCTCAAAACCAGTGTGGAATAGAAGAAAGAAACCTGTCACCCTTCACATTTGTTATCCATATTCACATATCTGCAGCCACAAATTCTGCCTCAATTCTTTTCTGGCCATATGAGTAATCTGCTCATATGTTGGGAAATGTGTTGCTACTGAGAGCTCTGCAAAAATCATTGATATTAACCACTAACTTAAAAAAAAAAAAAAGAAAAAAAATCCGTTGAAAAATATTCCCATAGACTGAAAATATATGCTGTACAATTATATGGCAATAGAAAAAAAGAATATAACTACTTTTTTCTTTTCTTTACTTTGGCCAGTACAGGATGTTCTGTTTAAATGCCTAACGTGTCTAAAGCTCAGCATTAAAAGAACAGATGTTTTATAAAGAATTTAACTCATGTTCTTGCATCTTTGACAACTACTACATTGAAATTATTTGTTTGTAGACTATGAAACATGAATATTCAAACATATGATAATTTACCTTCTAAGAGAAAGATCAGATCAACAGAAAAGGCTTCAGGGGAGAGCCACTGATACATGGGCATCTGATGTACATCAACTAAGGGAGTGCTAACTTTGTATATCAATTGTATTAAAATGATGAACCATGGTGTAAAATGAGAGTAATTCAGTTTAAGAGAGCAAAGTTGTTATAGATTTACATGAGGATTAAACTCTAGAATGTATCTAGTAATCTATGAATACTGTCAATGAAACAGTCTCCTAATTCTCTACTAAAAAGTGTGTTTGAAACAATTGAGTTTATATTTTACAATTCAAAATGTGCAGTCATATCATGCCTTTTGACTCTGGCTTGTGACTGAATGCCTTGGTGAATAAGAGCTTAGTTATTTTATCTTCTTTTTACTCATTTTACTTTGTTATGTTTGGATCTTGGAGAAATGTTCAATTAATAGGACTTTAGTGAAAAAAAGGTAAGGAAATTTTTATGAAGACACCTGTCTTCTCCCATTCTTCCTTTCTTCCGTCTCCTCTCCTCTCCTCTCCTCTCCTCTCCTCTCCTCTCCTCTCCTCTCCTCTCCTCTCCTCTCCTCTCCTCTCCTCTCCTCTCCTCTCCTCTCCTCTCCTCTCCTCTCCTCTCCTCTCCTCTCCTCTCCTCTCCTCTCCTCTCCTCTCCTCTCCTCTCCTCTCCTCTCCTCTCCTCTCCTCCTCACAGGGAAAATAAGTCTATATATTGGAAAGGTTTGTTGTTCATTCTCAAAAGATAAGCTTCCCTTATGCTTGGATAGTGGAGGGGAGGAGAAAGGCTGCAGTCTCTCACTGCTCCCAGGAAGCAGAAAACCTATCAGAGTCTGGTGTAGAAACACAAATAGCAAGGTTCCAGCACCCTGCCCCAAAGAAGCAGGATTACCTTCACAGTGCCAGTCCCACCATCCTGCATCATGAGATAAGCATCAGTGAGAAAAAAAAGGGGGGCTAAAAGCCTTGTCTCTGGTTTTATGTTGTATACAAACATTTCATTTAGCCTGCTTTTTGGCTGTATGAAATAAACAAATGTGGACTGCAAAAATGTCAGTTAAATAACTTTTAGTGCTTTTAGTGGGCTTCATAGGGGGAAACACTGGATTTGTATTGATTTACACCAGCTGATGAGCTGGCACAGTGTGTATTCTCTGCAGCTTGTTTGAGATAATGAATAATCCAAAATTGCAGTGCTTTGTATGCTCGTTGCGTCTCACAGAGGGAATGGCTGCCATCACTGTGTGAAGAAAGATATTTCAAAGTCTTTGAGTGCAAAATTCTGAAAATTTCTTGGAAGAAATCCAAATAAACTCAAAGCACAGCAACTTCTGATTGGATTCCCACCCAATTCCAGTGTTTCAGATCCGAAAGCTTTCAGCAATTTTATGTGTCAAAGCAATTAATGCCCCCTCATCAGCTCTTCAAGATAACATGTAATGTCATCAGCATCAGGCATCTTCCTCTCTCTCTGTAGCTGCTTTTCTCTTTAACTTTTCCAGCACAGGCAATGGTCCATCTGTGGAATTCTTTGGGATAGTAAAAGCCTTACCTTCTTTAGATGGCTTGTTCCTCTCTTTTTCCTAGCAGGATGAATGGATAATTTTGAATGTAGCAAATCCCTGGCCTTAGGCTGACCCCACCATGGGACCAGCTGTAAGACACTTGGCTATTGCTGAGAGCAGATTTTGACACACCACTGAGCATCCCCGGACTTCTGTCTTTACCCCTAGAATACATGGTCTGGAATAAAATATTTTCTAACGCCAATTGTAAAGGAAGTGTAATGATGGTGAGATGCCAGTTTGACAGCTCTGGAGAGCTGCATTCTGACAGCCTCATTCTACTGTTTCATGAGGACGCAAAGCGGTAATTTGAGCTCATCCCTATCTGCAACATCTGCATGCATAGATTTCTCCCTGAGCTGGAGAGATCAGCTCCAGAGTTAGCCAGATAGTTTTCAAGCGGGGTAAATATAGCCTTTGGAGGAAGTTTTCTTGTGTAGGGAAGCCAAGGTTGCCTCTTTACAACTGGTTTCCATAGTTCAGACACCGATTTTCTCTGTTACATAAATTATTTTACTAGAACACTTTAATATCCAGTAATATTTTATGAAGTGAATCATGCAGCTGACAGAAGGCTTTTGTGCTAAAGAAGTATACAGCTGCAAGGTTGAAGGCACTATCAGCAGGTGATGGTTTCTGATGCTCTCCCTTCTTAATTCTTTCTGTGCTCACTCCACAACTGGGAACAGGTTTTAAGATGTGGCCTTGTCAGTTTGGGGAAAGAGTGAATAAATAGTCCTGTCTCTTTATGGAACAATCTGCTTAGTACGGCCCAGAATAAGAACTGTTTCTTCTGCAAAACACCACGTTAGACTCATCATGAGTTTGTGATCCTCTGTAATGCTGAGATCTTTCCCGCTGTACTGCTGCCCAGCCACAACTATTCTCCATATCTGCGCATTCAGAGCTGGAATGTATCTCACCTAACAAAAGCCACTCAGAAGCTAATCATTTTGTCTGCACAGTTCCCCTGCACTTCATCTATTTGCAGTGCAGAGGCACAGGCATCCCTAGAGAGCAATTCACTCGGCTGTCTGAGTTGCCTGGATTTCACAAGAACTGTTGCAACATGTCTTTGAAGAATTTAATCTTGCTAATTTTTTTCACAGTATTCCTTCACTCTCCCAAAATCACATTGAATTCTTAGCTTGTAGCTCAAGCACATGCCAACCTTTTCACTTTGGTGTCATTCACATATAATGTAAAGGTCCTGCTTATAGTACCTGTCTTTAAGTAGTTGCCTCTGCTGATAAGTATGCTTAGCATGAGGTTTCCAACTAGATGCATAAGACACTGTGGATGTTTTACCTAAACTCCACTTCCCTAGCATACTTATAAGTATTGTCTGTATCAGGTCACCTTGCAGGGACTATTTCTGCAATCCCCATATGCAGGCTGTTGGCAGTCATGTCAGAAAAGGAAATTTGGTGAGCTTGATATTATGTTTTTTTTAGACGCCAACAGAGTTCTTCTTTTAATATCTTAATTAATTTATCTATGTATTTAAATTGTTTAAGGACTGGAGATTATGCTCTCTGGTCCTCTAACATTCAAACATTGGAGGGAGCGACTCTGATATTCATGTGGTCATCCACGAATCCTTAGAAGGAATCACTGCTGTTACATTCTTAGCAGTGAACTCCATGACTTGATGATACACAACTTAATTTTCTTTTTTAAACATACTTTTTTCCCTTTCTGACCTCTTGTTTCCCCCCCCCCCAAAAAAAAAAAGTTAGCATCTGACTCACTATATGTTTGATGTTAACATAATTAAAAATTCTTGCAAACTGTAAAACAACTAACACCTAACCTAACTCTTCCTTTTCCCAGTGTTTTTCCCCCTTGTAAGGAGTCTCTTCTGATTTTTAGTGTGTAGCTGGACTTTTTTTTTCATTTCCTCTGTGCTCTTACAACAGCTTTTTGATTTTATCCATGTTCTTTTAGTTCCCATCTTTATTTGCCTGTTCTGAACCTCATCTTTAATGTTCCCTTTCAACTTTCAGATCCTTAAGGAGTTCCTGATGGAGCCATATTAACATCTTGCTGTGCTTCTGAACTCTCCCCTCTTTCAGGTGGTCTCATTCAAAACCTCCCACTGTCTTTTCTTCGTTTCTCAGTTCTTTTCCCCCCAAAGATCTCTCAATTCCTTGAGTTTTTGTGTAAACCATGATCCTTATTGTTTAAAGAAAAACCCACGATTACTGATCTGATCTTTCTCATGACCTAAAATAGTCCCCTCCTTTTCTGTTCTTTTGCTTTTTGAAGTAACAGACTGTCCTTCAAATATACTGAATTCTCCCCATCTCAACTAATAATTAGTCAGATAACATCACTGATCTCCAGAAGATCTACTGTTTGGGTGGTTCAGATGTTTGCTATCAGAAAGTATAATTTCTCTCTTCCTTCTTACTAGACATTTTATTGCACGTTGCACTGTGGACATTCCCCTTTCTGTTGTCCTTTTTTTTCACCAAGAAATATGGGAGACATTCAGATCTGTTTCATTGAATCATAGAATCATTTGAGTTGGAAGTGACCCTTAAAGAACATCTAGTCTGACTCCCCTGCAATGAACAGTGGCACCTACAGCTCCATCAGGTGCTCAGAGTCCTATCCAGCCTGACCTTGATTGTCTCCAGGGAGGGGACATCCACTGTGTCTCTGGGCAACCTGTTCCAGTGCTTCACCACCCCTCCTGTAAAAAAACTTTTTCCATCTCCCCCCTTTTAGCCCAAAACCATTTCCCACTGTCCAATTGCAACAGACCTTTCTAAAAAGTTTATTGCCTTCTTGTGGATTGCAGAGCAGTTCTTTGTGTAGAAAGTAATTCTCCCCTCCCCCCCAACTCCTTTTATCCCCTAAATAATCTTCTGCACCAGTATTCAAATCTTGCAGTTAGCATACTGTTTCTTCCGGTGCATCTTTGCAATACCATTTCCCGTTAGAATCCTTCAAGGTGCTGCTTTCAATCTTATTCTTCTCAAGGAGCATCTTGCAAACTCAAAACACTTTTTCAGCCAACTTGTGATTTCTTTGGGAACCACCCAGTTCGCTGTATTTGAAATACAGAACTGCCTCCCTTATGAAGTATGATATTTGCCACCTACCTTTTGCCTGACCCACGTATTTTCCCTCCTCTGTCGCAGTACATACAGCATGTACTCATTGCTAGCAGGTTTTTTACATTACTCTAGAGCTAGCTGCTCGGTGTCTACAGCACAAATTAGGGCACTGTGCCAAATTAAGAATTTAATGTAAAATTTTATAAGTGCTGCAGAAACTCAAGGCTATTTCTAAAACTTGCTTTTCTGTTTTCATTTCAGTGACGTTAGGGGATGTCCCACACCTAATTTTCCTTCCATAACTTTCATTCTGGATTCTATCCTCATGTCCACTGAAGTATTATTGTATGATATAATGTCTTTACATGATACACAATATATATTTAAAAAGAACAAGACCTACAGTGGTATACTGTATCCTCTGTAAAACCTTTTTTGCCTGTTGCTAAGGGAAGAGGATGCTCAATGCTGAACAGTTGTAAAATAAGTTAGTTTCACACACGCATTTCTGCAGAAATAAATCAGCCACTGGAGAATCATTCTCTTGGAAACCAAACAGTGCGGGTGAGTAAAGAGGTTTGGGAGTAGGGATAATCAGCCATGGCTACATCTGCACTGCGAGGACCAGCAATAGTCCATCCCAGAGCATTGCATAATACAACAAAAACCTCCCCCTTAACCTTGAATCTGTCTTTGTTTGAGTGAAGTCCATATTTAGTTCATTGTTCCCAAACACACAAGTGTTATTTTATGAAAAAAAAGGTCAAGCTGAGTCCAACTGACCCTTTCTTATTTCCCTTCATATTCAACTTTAAAAAAAAAAAAGTCAGCACTGTTACAAACAACTCGTGTGAGATATGTGGAGATAAGAGATACAGAATGAACTTTTCTGCCATTTAATCTCCCATTATGCTTCCCATGAGACCAATCTCCAGCTACAAAGCCGTAATTAAATAAAAAATTATGAGCCTCCCTTGCTTCTGCTGGAATACTCCCTCTCTCCTCGGGACTACTCCTGTGAATATTGGTCAGACAGCACTGAGTATCCACAAGAAGGTTTGCCAGCATTTCTGACACTGGAGCAAAGATTTTATTTTTCTGCTGTGTTAAACACTTTGTTCACAAGTCATTATCCCATTATTTGCCCTGTTTTTCTGCTTTTTTTCCAGGAATGCAAAGGGAATGGCACTCTTGAAATGGTGCACCCCATGCACCCCATTGCTAGCTAATGTGGTTGATGTCTTTCCTGTCTTGACAATATATATGCCTAGAGCCAAAGAAGGCCCAATTTCTCCTTTTCTCTGATCCTGGCAAATTAGGTAGACCACTACATAGTCAACTGTTCTTCCTGATGCATGGGGCTGTTTCATTTCTTGCCCAATCGCACTTTTTTTTTCTGGTGGACCAGAAGATCAGATTGAAGATCTCCTACCTCAAAAGGGATTTCTACATTTCTGCTATAGAACGACAAATTTGTGTCATACTGAGTATCTTTGACCTCTACTAAAACCAAGTAATGTGAGGCTCTAAGTGGCAAATAAAAGCCTGCTCCAAAAGTACTGCCTCCTATTTTATGATGTTGATCCAAAATGTCATAGACGGATGTTGGTGGTATGGCTGTAGAGGCTGAACTTTCCCACTGACATTCCATTACATTTTGTGGCCATGTGATGGATGGTAGCAGAGGAGCAGTCTGATAAACCGTGTCTGAAATGGAAGCATAGGTGAAGAGAAGGTGTACCATTGAATTCATCCTTGTGGACAGAATGGCATCCATTGGCATTCATGGATGCTTGCTGAATGTTTCTGGTGACTGACCAGTGGATGCAAGCACAGTGAGGCAGTGGGCGATGTGTTTCATCAGTGGCCATGCACAGCTGTTACACCACAAGATGAAGAGCATTTTGATCACCTCATTCACACAAATCATTGAATTACAGCCAGGGAACAGTGTAAGGAGCTGAATATTGGTTTCAGTGCATTGGAAGTGATACTGGCAATGATGGACTATCACACACCAGGTGCATCCCACAAGCGCTCACCCAGGAACAGTAAGAACACTGTACACAAGTTTGAGTTCCAGTGGATGCCATATCCTGTATGTATGTTTCCTATGGATATACTGATAAATGATATTTGTATATCGGATGTGACATCCATTAGATGCATTACACATTCTTACCTTTGGTATTTAAATACTCCTTCCCAGTTTAAGAGGAATACTTTGTCCATGATGCCAGGGTGGAGCAGTCTGAGGCATTAAAGAGGAGAAAGAAGACCCCTGAAAGCAACAGATCTCTTGGATATTTTTGCTATGCATCACACATAAAGTAATGCTTGCTTAATTTTTCTACTAGAAGAAAGAATCTTTGAAATAATTCAGAGAGCCACAGAATTTTTGAAATTGAGACTGCTTCAATCAGAAATCTTTTTATTGATGGAACTTTTAAACTAAGAAATTCAAATTTCCACAAATAAAAAAGGGAAAATACAAGCTTTATTCTTCCCTCCCGTCCCCTCCTGTCCCCTCTCCCATTCTTCCTTTCTTCCCTCTCCTCTCCTCTCCTCTCCTCTCCTCTCCTCTCCTCTCCTCTCCTCTCCTCTCCTCTCCTCTCCTCTCCTCTCCTCTCCTCTCCTCTCCTCTCCTCTCCTCTCCTCTCCTCTCCTCTCCTCTCCTCTCCTCTCCTCTCCTCTCCTCTCCTCTCCTCTCCTCTCCTCTCCTCTCCTTTTCCTTAAAACATACTTTCTCCTTTCTTTGCCAGATTAGATATAACAGCTGCAGACTTTATAATGTTATATGAATGTTCAGATTGGCTATAAAAGAATAAATAAAAAATTCCAGTGCATGGAACAACTACTAAAGAACAGCAAAACTGAACCGAAAGAAGACTGTTCACTGAATCTACCTTTATTAATTGGAAACTTCATTGGGGAACAGAAAGAATTCGTTTTCCATGCAAGGTGCTGTGGTAGTGGTAGTAGTTCTGGAGAAAAAGTACAATGCGTGCAGAATTCCCTCTGGAGATATCTGGCTTGAGAAGAAGACAAAACTATAATTTTACTTTAGCTCATGGCTCCCCATTAAGCAGGTTGGGAGTTAGGGAATTCTGTAAGAAAAGAAAACCAGAGAACATTCACTGTTTTGTTCCAGCTCTGCTGTCCCACTGGACTCAGCTCTGTGCCAACATCATAACAGATAAGACAGTGGGAAGAGAGAGCCAAGAGTGTGAATAAGCTCGTAGCTTGGGGATACTGCACTAAAGAAGATACATCTTGCAACATGCACTGCTCTGTCCTTTTTGCTTCCATGCTACATTTAACAGCACATGATCTATTTTCAAGATAGTTTCCTTCTGGAAGTCATTCTTGTGGACCCATTCTGGGAGGTGTTAAGTGCCTTGAACTTTCACTAACATCAGCAGGAGCTGCGTGCGTGGCTCTGGTGATGCTACCCTCCTGGTCACTGTCCCACCTGCTCCATTGACATAGAATCATAGAATCATAGAATCACTTAGGTTGGTAAAGACCTTAAAGACCATCGAGTCCAACCACAACCTAACCATACTACCCTAACTCTAACAACCCTCTGCTAAATCATGTCCCTGAGCACCACGTCCAAAAGGTTTTTAAACACATCCAGGGATGGTGACTCAACCACCTCCCTGGGGAGCCTATTCCAGTGCTTAATAACCTTTTCTGTAAAGAAGTGCTTCCTGATATCCAACCTAAATTTACCCTGGCATAACTTGAGGCCATTTCCCTCAGCCTGTCACCTGTCACCAGTGAGAAGAGACAGGCTGCAGGATCCAGCCTGTACTTTGCACCCAGTGTACCTGCTGATGTCCTGAAGGCTGTTGCTCTCTGCTTATTGTTGCAGTGTTCCATATTTTGTCCCGATAGGATTTTATTGTTAGTACACCTGAATGTAGCTTTTCAAAATTCCTGAGCAAGAGACTATGCAGCAGGGTAAGAGGCTCACAGAAAGGACCCAGAGTTGAATGAGGAGTGGGGAGAAGGCCCTAGGAAGATGCTCTGTTTAGCAGAGAAGAGGGAAGGTATCACTCACTGTCTGATAGGTTCCTATTGCATGGCCCTTGAGTACTGTTCAGGACCCGAGGCAAAAATCTCTCTGAGCAAACGTATTGTAGAATCATAGAGTCATAGAATGGTTTGGGTTGGAAGGGACCTTTAAGATCATGTAGTTCCAACCCCCTGCTACAGGCAGGGACTCCTCTAGACCAGATTGTTCAAAGTCCCATCCAACCTGGACTTGAATGCTTCCAGGGAAGGGGTAATCACAACCTTGCTGTGCAACATGTTCCTGTGTCTCACTACCCTCACAGTAAATAATTTCTTCCTAATATCTGGTTTAAATCTACCCTCTTCCAGTTTAAAACCATTTCCCCTCATCCTTTCATTACATGCCCTTCTAAAAAGTCCCTCCCCAGCCTTCCTGTAGGCCTCCTTCAGGTGCTGAAAAGCTCCAGATCTCTCAGCCTGTCCACATACAGGAGGTGCTCCAGCCCTCTGATAATCTTTTTGGCCCTCCTCTGGACCTGCTCCAACAGCTCAACATCCTTCTTGTGTTGGGGGCCCCAGAACTGGATGCAGTACATCATGTGGGTTCTCACAAGGGCAGAATCACCTCCCTCAACCTGCTGGTCACACTTACTTCTCTTGATGCAATCCAGTATTTGGTTTGCTTTCGCCAGCTCATGCTGAGTCTTTTGTCAACTGACACTAGCAAATCCTTCTACTCCAGGCTGCTCTCTCGTCCCACCCAACCTGCTTGAGATTACCCCAACCCAAGTGCAGGACCTTGCACTTGGACTTGTTGAACTTCATAAGGTTGGCATGGGCCTACCTCTCCAGCCTGTACAGGTCCCTCTGGATAGCATCCCTTCCCTCTGGTGTTTCAACTGTACCACTCAGCTTGATGTCATCTGCAAACTTGCTGTGGGTGCACTTGATTCCACAATTCATATGTCATCTACAGAGATATTAAATAGCACCAGTCCCAGCACTGATCCCTGAGGAATGCCACTCATCACCAGTCTCCGCTTAGATATTGAGGCGCTGACTGCAACTCTCTGAGTGTGACCATCCAACCAATTCCTATTTGGTGACTGAGATGTCAGTTTCTCTTGCTTTACCCACTGCTGCTGTAACTCCAACATAAAACACCACCAAGTTTTTCAGGCATGATGATGGCCGTTGGTGAAGCCATGTTGGTTACCACCAATCACTTCGTCTTTATTCTCCATGAGCATTCAGGAGGATCTGCTGCATGATCTTGCCAGGCACAGAGGTGAAAGTGACTGGCCTGTAGTTCCCTGGATCTTCTTTTTTTCCCTTCTTGTGAATGGATGTTATGTTTCCCCTTTTTCAATCAGTGAGAACTTCCTCAGACTGCCATGACCTTTCAAATATGATGGATAGTAGCTTGACAACTTCATTCACCCATTCTGTCAGAAACCGTGGATTCACCTCGTTGGGTCCCATGCCCTTCTATTCCCTGGAGAAATTATTTCCTGACTACTTGTGCTGAGCTATCTACACCCCTGCCTGAAAAGCTGTTCAAACCATAAGAGCCCACAGATGACAGGAAATGAAGCTGCACTGAAGTTGGTCATTGCTTCTGTCTCCTGACTGGTGATTTCAGCTAAGCTCAGTACTAGAAGTCATGGAAACTGCACATCCCTGAATGCCTCCAAGCGTGGACACAGAGCTGGAAGAGGTATAACAAGGAAGGTATAATCACGACTTCCTTGGTAGCCAGTCCTCACTATAGGAGAAAGGTCAGATCCATTACCAGACAAAAGGTTTTTTCAGCTGTTAATTATTCAGCTTTTCCAAGTATTATACTTCTCTTCTTTAGCCTGCTCCATCCAAAAGTCCAGTTTGTTTAAAATAATTGCTTATGAGTGGGGAAGCGTTGCTCTTTCTCAAGTATCCAGATGGTGCAGTTTAGGTCATGCTGACCAGATGCAGATTCCAGGACTAGCAGTTCTAGCACAGACAAGAGCAGTGAATCCTCATGTTCCAGCCCATCAGCTGAAAGCGGGTTTATAGGTTTGAGTCTGGAAGTAGTTTAATCGTGTTCACTTGGGGCTGCATTTTAGCTGTTTAATATCTCTGCTAGACCTGCATTGCTTGGGCACAATATTGCACAAGTGGGAGCACGCTGCACTTGGACAAAATAATAATACAAAAATAAATACACAAATATATAACATACATAAATATATATACAAATATATATTAGTCATTAAGACTGGAAAAGACCACTAAGATCATCTTGTCCAAACATCAATTCATCACCACCACGCCCACTAAATCATGTCAAAATGCAGTTTGGAAGTCCATCAGTTCTCAAGAATTTGTCATATAAACTTGCTGACAAGTTGATATGATTTACCTGATACCCTCAGAAAAACCCATGTGGAATTTCCCGAGGTGATAAGTGTCACCCATCTCTTCAGTGCAATACAATTATGCTCAATGTTAAAGTTTGTGACTGGCAATAGCAATGTAAGTCTCTGAACGCAAAGGCAAAGAATCCATAAACAATTTACCTTTTGAAGCTGAGAAGTGGATAGGTCTGAACCACTGCTTTTCCTGCATGAAGCAGAACAGTTTATATTCTTATTTTTTTCCAATCTTCGATAAAAGTTTTTGTCTTTTTTTCCCAGTCATTTCACTTGTCCATTTATGTAATTTTTTTTTATCCCATTATTGCTTCTTTCCAGAACCAAGCTAAAAGTTTCTTTGCTCATTTTAAGAAAGTGAGTGAACGCTCTTTTTTTGCTGCCATGTGATAACCAAATGGGCAGGTTTCACAAGAACTCAGATCAAGTTTGAGTGTAACAGTTTTGGATTGTTATTAACAGCAAACTCAGATTCCCCAGACATTGGAATGGGAAAAAGAAAAGGGTCTCATGGCTTTTGAATGGATCCCAGCATATCCTTAATCCATCACCCTCTGAAGCCCGCAATTGCACAATTACATACCCTGCAACAGCATCAAGTGAAAAATCAAATTCCCAAACCTCACAGAACATCAAATAAGTGTATGTTCAGTTTCAGATTTGAACAAAGATTCTTATTTTGTCTGGATTTTTCTTTTGTTTTATTTTATTTTATTTATTTATTTTGTTGCCAGGCCTTCAAATAACATTGTTATTTTCGCTCGAGAAAGAAAAAATTCTTCGCATGCATGTGACTCAGAAGAAAACCTGCTTGTTTTCTGTAATGAGTAAATGATGAATCATTGGTGGTTTACCACATTTATTTCATTGCACATGAGATGTGTTGTGGAGTTACATTTCGTGTCTTGCTACCTCAAGGCCTGATTTTGCAATACAGATGCCTGTAGAGAAGCTGTCTGTAGAGGAGTGCTCAGTGCAGTGCAGTGCATTTGCTGCTGTGCCATAGGGCAGGGCTGCTGGATTTTTTCCTCCAGGAGGAACAACTTCTTGTAGTTACCAGCACAACCCAACAGCTTCAAGAATGGCCTGGCTGGAAATAAGAGTGTATTTCAGAAAGGGGTATAGCTAACATCCCTGTGATCCTCCCAAAGGGAGAGGAGATTGAGAACAAATAGACTGAGAAAGCCTGTGTGTTTCAGGATGCAGAAATCCAGCTGCAATGAGGTGGTCTCAGCAAGGCATTCTGGCCGTCCCTCAGCAGGGCTGCTGCACAGGGCTCCCTCAGATCCCTGCAAGCCACCATTCCTCCTGTGGGGTCACACCTGTAGTTACCTTCACATGCTTCCCCTTCATTTTAAGGGAAGCTATTTAAAGTGCTCATATTCTATACACCGTGGGGAACAGGCCTATATTGGCAAAGAATGGACCGGGTGACTTCACAGTCCCTTTCTATCACACATTCCTGTGATTTCTTCCCTGTATTAACCCTCCCAGTGCCCAGCTGCACGTTATGAATAGCAGCTCAAAAAGCAGTGGGCAATATGGACTTGACACTTGTGTAGCATATCTCGAGAAAAACTTGGAATCTTTTCATGTCTGACTAATTGCAATAAAAATAAAAGCACAGTTTAATTAAAAAATTGATTGTGTTTTGATATAGCAGCAGACACTAAAACTTTCCAGTTGGCAGGAATGCTGGCATGGAGGTTTGGTGAATGATTCTTGTTATGGTCAGGAGGAATAAAGAATTAAACCATATTGTGATTCATCCCTTAAAATGGAACTTAGGAGATTCATGAAAATGCAATCTAGAGAAAAGCCTTAGCTATTTGTTTTGTAATTCTTTTGTGACTGGTTAGGCCTGAAACATCAAAATAACATCTTTGGTAATACCAATGCTCTATTTGAAAGAAAACTTCATCGGGAAAGCTCTTGCAGACAGACCAGGGTCAGAACCTATGTGGTGGGGTATTTGACCTAATGAAATTGATGACTTTTGGATTCAGCCTTACTCCAGTAATGAGAATGATGAAGCTTGATGAGGGCTAAACCAAGTAGAGGAGTTTTTCAAGCAAACTGATAAATGGGAAAGAGATTTTATACTGCTAAAATAATGATAATAAAGAGGATGAAAATCACCATATCTGGTTGCTTAATCATTATGCCATATGCTAGCAAACCTTCAGAGTTTATATATTTGCTTCAAAATGTTTTACCTGGATAAATGTACTTAAAGATTTAACATATAAGATTTAGGGCCCTACAAATCTTCACAGCAGCTGACAGCTTCCTCATCATTCGAAGAGATGAGCTTGGAAGATGGAGAATAAAGGTCTCCCTTGGGAGAGCAGATGGGGTGAGAATGACGAGGGAAAGGGATTTATCATGAGATGATTTGAGCTGAGATTTAGAGTGAAAAGTACCAAACAAGATAGGGACTTACAGATGTCACTTCTACAAACCAAGACAATCAATAAGGACTTATACACCAGATTCCTGTAAGGAAGTGGGAAAACTGATTTCTTGGCTATAGAAAACTGCTCTGAAATTTAACTTCCTTTACCAAACACACAAATGTAGTCTGGGAAGTGTGTGAGGGCCTTGATGGGAGGAAGTAAGGAATAGTAATGCTCTGAAAAAAAACTGAAAATCATAGAATCGTGGAATCGTTTCATTTGGAAGGGACACTTGAAGGCCACATAGACCAACTCCCCTACAATGAACAGGGAAACTCACATCTCGATCAGGTGTTCAGAGCACTGTTCAGCCTGACCTTGAGTATTTCCAGGGACAGAGCACCCACTATGTCTCTGGGCAACCTGTGCAGTGCCTCACCACCCTTATTGTAAAAAACATCTTTATATCCAATCTAAATCTGTTCTCTGTTAGTTTGAAACCCTTTCCCCTTGTTCTATCACAACAGACCCTGCTAAGAAGTCTGTCCCCTTCCTTCTTACAGCCCCCCTTTATATACTGAATGTGTAAGCACAAGCTCTGTCTTTCAGAAAAATTCATCCGAAGAGGAGCTGAAACACATGACACTCTTCAGACTAATTTCTGATCTTTCCTCAGGGTTGTACATTGAGCTCAGAGAATGTATTCATATACATCAGCAATCAAGGACTCACAGCCACAGCACTGGTTTCTCTCACAGTTAATCTCCTCCCTTACCTCCAGCTCTATCCCTGCAGTGTGTCACTATGCTAAATCTCCAACATCTCAATAATTTCCATAGTAACAGGTCATGGTGTCCTAAACATGGGATTAGGCCCTCAAGCAGGCTGCACATGGAAGGAAATCATAGAATCACAGAATGGCTTGGGCTGAAAGGGACTACAATGATCATCTAGTTTCAATCCCCCTGCTATGTGCAGGGTCGCCAGCCACTAGACCAGGCTGCCCAGAGCCTTGAATGGCCTTGAATGCCTCTCGGGATGGGGCATCCACAACCTCCTTGGGCAACCTGTTCCAGTGCGTCACCACCCTCTGAGTAAAAAACTTCCTCCTAATATCTAACCTAAATTTCTCCTGTCTCAGTTTAAAACCATTCCCCCCTTGTCCTATCACTATCCACCCTCATAAACAGCTGTTCCTGCTCCTGTTTATATGTTCTCTTCAAGTATTGGAAGGCCACAATGAGGTCTCCTCAGATCTTTCTCTTCTCCAATCTAAACAAGCCCAGTTCCCTCAACCTTTCCTCATAGGAGAGGTGCTCCAGCCCTCTGATCATCTTAGTGGCCCTACTCTGGACTCGCTCTAAGAGCTCCATGTCATTCCTGTACTGGGGGCCCCAGGCCTGGACACAGATCTGCAGATGGGGCCTCACAAGAGCTTAGTAGAGGGGGACAATCACCTCCCTCTCCCTGCTGGCCACCCCTTTTTTAATGCAGCCCAGAACACAGTTGGCCTTCCAGGCTTCAATAGTGTGCAATAGAATTGTGAGAGTAAGGGCTGTCAGCTGGACACGCAGAAGACAACTGTGTGTCCAGCTTGAGGGAAGGAAGAGCAATGCTGTCGTGGTAAGAGCTGGAGAACTGAAAGCCAAGTTGGTGACTCACTTTGTGGCACTCCAGGGAGATACTGCTGGAGCCCTGCTATCCTTCACCATTACAGGCAATTTTGTCTGGCTTCCTTCTGCCAAAGTGCTGCATGCTTGAGCTGTCTGTGCTGTCCCTCGGTAGGCCAGGCTGGAGCACTGACGAGAAGAGCGCTACAGCTAAGCAGGGCTATAATGCTTCCTGTACTCAAATTCAGGGTTGGTTGTAATTTAAGATGGTCATGCAGTAATTTAGACCCCCTTGAACACACATTCCCTTATACAGTTAGATTTCCTGAAGAAAAAGTCCTGTTGACATGGGAAAGTTTTGCTGGTTATATAGACAAAATTTGACTGGTGTAACTGCACCCTGAATGTCTGTCAGTGCTGGAGACTCCTCTGGGTGTAGAAATGCCTTTTTCAGCTTGACTTGTGCTTCTTTTGCTTGTGTTAGACCAGGATATTCACACTGATATTGCACCAAAGGGATATTCACACCATCTGGGCATAGACACATTCACTGCGCTGAGATTAGGAGCTCAGGTGCCCTGGAGAGTCTGGGGAGAGATGGGTGCATCCAGAGGGTGACAGACTTTCAGAGTTATGAATGTGTGCTATTGCCAAACAAGGAGATAGAGGAGAGGTCAACCACTGAAAGAAGAAAATCTGCCAGATTTTTTTTTTATTTTTTTATTTATTTTTATTTTTATTTTTTTTTTAAATAAGGGCAAAAAAAAATCTGTTTTGTTTTGGCTGAACTCTTTGAAATCCCCCATGTCTTTTGGCTGAGAAGTTTCCACTGGCTTGCCAGTGGTTAAAGTTTAGTAATGTTCTGGGCCACTGAAAACACTTTTATGGTAGGGAAATGTTGGACAAACTTAATTACAGTAGGTACTGTGGATGTTTTATATTATAAATTCTCATAGCAGCATAGAAGTGATTTTCATCACTTATAGATGTGGATATGCTTATTGTGCAGATACAGCTGTAATTCTCCTGGAATCTCTGGGTTTCTGTTCTCTGTCATACCTTGTGGTAGTCATGGTAAACAGACATTTGATTAGTGGTATTTTTGTTGGACATTGATGTCATGGATTGTTTTCTTTTCCTTGTACTACACAGGCAGCTCAGTGGGAGTCTGCAGCTAAATTAGTTTCCTTATCTTGATCAGAAACCAATGTTACATCCAGTTAGCCTAACTTAGACATCTAACTTGTATTTTATGAATTTGGTGAAGCAGTTCTCCAAAAGGAACTGTGCCACTGGCTGTTGTAGTCAGCAGAAGAGGATGGGTGATTTTGAAGGTTTCCAGAAGAGAGTCTATTTAAGTGGACAGACTCTATCTGCAGCCCTTCAAAGACAGCCGTGTTTCGCTTTCTGACTGTAAAGGAAATTCAAGCACTTAACTCAGTGTCATTAGATGCCTAAAATTTAGGTGCCAAGTGAATGCTTGAACTAAGCTCATATTATGCTTTTGCAGATTTATGGGGCCTAATACTGTATGAATGCATATGTATATGTATATGTATATGTATATGTATATGTATACTCACGCACATACATAGGTTGCTCTGAAAGTAATGCTTCCTAATTATTTCTGTGAAAACTACAATAGATACAAAGAACACAATAACACGATTTGATAGAGCAAATTCTCAGCTATGAAACATGATTTTTAACATAGTCACCACCATTAGCTATGCATTTTTGCCAGTGATGAACAAAAGTCAGTATGCCATGCCTGTAAAAATCTACACCAGCAGAGGTGACCCACAGTTGCTGTCACCACTGCTGAAATGCACTACTCGCTGCTTTACTGTGCTCACACCCACTGTTTGGTCTCTGTAAATGTTCAGCGAGTGTCGATGAATGTCAGTGGGTACAATGTTTTCTGCATGTAGGATTTCAGTGACACACCTTTGCTTCATATGCACTTCCATGTCAGACACCATTCTGTCAGACTGCCCCTCTATTGCCATCTGTCGCACAGCAACAACATGTAATGGGATGTCGGTGGGACGGGACAGCCCCTACTGCCATACCACCAACATCCAAAATGACCTTGTGGGCGGACATAATAAAGCAGGAGGCATTACTTTCAGAGCAGCTCTCATACATACACTTATACATACCTTTATCTATGTTGACATGCTTCTGTTAAGATCTTTCTATTTGTAAATTTCAAAGGTTTCTATGCTGGTTTAGTTTACTGCTGGTTTTATATTTCTGATTTCCACTTTGAAAGAGTTCACAGTTCCTTGCCTCCTAGAAGCACTAACTCTCTTACCTCTCATTAAGTTCACAGAGCTGGCCTTGCTGTGTCTGGTTTACATTCTTTTTAAGCCATCAGAATTTTACTGCCAAAAAGTAGCACATTTCAAACTGCACAAGTTACAGAAGCAACAGTAGATGAATCACTGGTTGAGCTTTAACTTGAGAACTCAGAAAGAAAACACCATGCATGGATCCGTGTGGTAAGGGCTGCAGATGCAGTGTTTTCCTTTTGTGCACAATCACTATTGTAAATTGTACCTTTTGACTGCACTGTAGAGAAGGGTTTCTCCATTACTGTCCATCTAAGGTAAAGATGTAGGATAAAATCCACACTTTATATTTAAACTACCCCTTCAGCCTGCTAGTGAAGAGAAGCCAAATAAAATAGATGAGAATATTTCACCAGGACAAATGTTTTGTGCGCAACTTTTTCTGAAGTTAAACTGCTACTTAAATGGAGCAGCAAATATTAGTTCTAGCCAGCTACGGAAGAAAAACTAGCTTGATTTCACCTTTCATGCTCACCACAACACTTTAAATGGTTCCTTCTATCACTTGGAATGGAACGTTCTGAGCTAGCGTATATTTATTCTGAAGTACTAAAAAATTAAAAGGTATGAAAAAATAAAGAGAAGCTGTTCACAAAATGTAAACATGCAGTATACATTTCACATGTTTTTCTGTCAAGACCCAGAACCTGAATCCCTCTAGCTGATTTTGGTAATTAAGTATCCCATGACATTCTTCATCTGATAGTGTAAGTCTTGTTTATTTTGGCAGGAACCTAAATGTCGAACTCTTCCTAGTGTAAGAAGACACATCTCAAACTCCATTTTGGTTCCCAGTTTATCCAAGCACTAGCTATGTGTTTGGTTTTAGAGCATATAAATGGATCCATTGAAACTGATGTGCAGAGAGAGCTACATGCTAGACAAATGACCAGATCTGACTTGGACTGTGCTGTGTAACTTGACAGCAGTTAATGGTGTTGCCGAGATATAAGTGAGGGTAGAATTTGGCCCCGGTCCCGTGGTTGTCATAACTTACCATGCTAAGCTGAATGTTAAAGGTTTTGTACAGGCAACTCCATGCAGAGCTCTGGTGATTAATGGGATCTGGATGCAGAAATTCCTGTGGGCTACAACTGAAAATTCATTCCTCTATTTTGATGGCTGTTCATTTTAATAAAGGACTTTGATACCAATGCTGTGCCGACAACTGTGGCATAGTCTGGCTACTTATATTTATCACTTTGAACTTGTGGAGGCTTGTGAAACCATTATGGAATCTAGACATGGTGTGCTGCTTGCAATTCCAAAGTACCCATAAGCTTAAAGGCAGTGTTTACTCCTTCCACTTTGAATTTTGACAAGTCCTGAGAGATGTCATTTAAGCTTCTGTGGAGAACATTAGTAAGTAGGAAGGTAACAAATGATGATTCTGTTTCTATGCATACCAGAACACTTGCGACAGACAATTAATATTTTCCTTTGGTAACTTGCACAGAACCAGAACCACAATCCATTATGTTGGAAAAGGTAAAATCCAGACAGTTCTATTTCTCACATGGGATGTTTTATTAAAGAAAGCATATCATTATCCCAATGGGACATCTGAATCCATTCCAGACACTATGAGCTGCTAACTTCCTGTGAGAACAACCTCTAAGGTGTCACAGTAGGCTGGCAACAATGAGGGTGCAAGCTGGATATCTTAAGGAGTTTAAGGCCATTTTTAGTTACATGTTTTTTCCTTTTGTTGTCCAAGATACTCTTATTTTAAAATTCTGAGGTGAAGAACCCTGAATTTTTTCCTGTCCATAAGTTATTGGCTATGTGTTTCTCCAATGCTGGACACTTGGTTGGTGTAAAGACCTGAGTATTTCTCCCTATAGAATGAACAACTTAGAGGTGACAGAGGGATATCCAGGAATTCAGCCATGGAATCACGGAATCATTCAAGTTGGAAAAAGAGCTTTATGATCTTCAAGTCCAATTGTCAACCTGACAACCTACCGAGTTTCACCATTAAATCACGTTCCTCAGTGCCACAGGGGTCCTTGACCCTTGAACTGCGTGCTTACATTTATACTCTCCTTTGGTGACCCAGCCACATGCGGAGAGTTACCACTACATGAGTGAGGGGGAGGGAAGGAGGGACAGCAGGCTTGGTAAGATGTGGTTGTAGCTGCTTGGAGGCTGCAACATGAGCATGCTCAGGTGTCACCTTCTGACTTGCTCCATCTGTATTTTTTTCCAGAGAGTGAGGTGCATTGGCTTGATAACTCCCTGCATCCCTTTGTGTCCATGAATCAGAAACAAATTGCTGCTGAGTTTTTCTTCCTGTCACCTCCATTGTTTGCAACTTGTAGATAAGATGATGAAGGAAGAAGAAGGAGGCACGCTTCATATATGCCTCACCTAGTCACCTGGTATGAAGTCCAGGAGTAAGCACATTAGGCAACAGAAAGCCCTGATGTATTGATGCAGGCAGTGAAGCCATGTACTGATGAAACTCAGCAGCAGGAAGCTGCTCTGGTGTATTCTGCAAACTACTGGACTTCTTTGTCTCTCTGCTCTGGGAGGCTTCACTGACAGCTACAGAGCGCTGAGCTCTCAGGTGTGGACCTTTCAAATCTCCTATCTGTTGGTCCTTCTTGAATGGAGAGGTCAGTGGAAACAAATGTGGGTGTAATGTCAGAACTCTCATCTTCCCATTAAATCATAAAATCCAGAGCTTGTCAATACCAGAAATGAAGCAAAGTTGCAAAACATGTTGGCAGGAGTGCAAACCAAGTGAAAAATTGGGACAGGACTGCCAGCTGAATTGCACTCTTTAGCTTTGTGAGCCAGTTTCTGTTCTCATAGGGTGCAAATCCGGACCAGCTCTCATGACTCTAGTGATGTATTTAAGGATTTATATCTTCTGAGAGGAGCTGAATTTGGCCCTCTTTTGAGCATTTATACAGTCACTCCACAAACTCCAGTATTTTTAGCAGTGCTTGTCACATCTAATCAAACACAAAATTTAGCAGGATGAAGTGAGAAAAGTGCATGGTTCAGGAGATTGGAAGCCAAAATTCCAAACATTTTATCCAATCTCCATACTGACAGCTAAGTAAGGAAGTTTGTATATTTGTATATGTTTTAAAGAGTTATTTACTGGTTCTTGTATGCTGTTACCAGCATTCCACTTCAGAAATGTCTAGCAGACACTACTATCTTGAGACTAACTCTTAAAAGAAAAACAAGAATAGGAACAAAAAACCATCAACAATTATTTGTTGTCGTTAGTGAACCACTGACAACGTTCATTCGAAGACTTACCACATGCATTTAGCAATACAGCAGAAACAATATTATGTAATCCATTTTCCAGCACAAATTCCAAGTGAATGCTCAGAACATTTGAAAAGGAATCTATGGCCCAGGAACTGATCCTATAAATTAGCTGATAAAAGAGTTACAAAAAGAGATAGCAATAGTAAGTCTTAAGCAGAACCATGTGTATGCATATGGAAATAAATTTAGTTCAGTAGGCTATTCCTTATTGTTTATTCATTACTGATTATTCACTCATCTTTATCTTTTAATTCTCCTTATCAAATCTTTTCTATTCATCATCGACTATGGAGATTGGCTGACATGCTTTTCTGGTCCAATCTATCTGGCATGATTATCTCAGCTGGAGGTATTTCATGGAAAAAATGACCTATCCAGAGTGTGTTGTCAGTTATTCAAATAATACAAAGTCAGTAATCTTGAACAGCTGATTTTGAAGCATTGGTGTGTCCTTTTCCCATGTTTTTTAGGAAAAGACTTGGAATAAAGCAAAAGGGATCAAAGAGGTGAATTAGCTGAGAAGCCGAAATTCTCAGCAAGCATCTTGACAACACCAATAAGCACACCCTACTGTACTCACTGATTTATTGTGGGACTGTTTGGAAATGTACCTTGCAGTTGTAAGACTGATTTGTGGAGTGAAATTTTACCTCAGTGTTGCAAGGAGCAGCATGGGATTGCCAAGTGAGACCAGAATGTCATCATAGTGGTGTTCTTTGCTCAGATTTTGCAGCTTCTGCATCAAAGAAGCAAATATATGTGAGCGAAGGCTAAGGTTGGTAAGAAGTTTCAAAAGCATATTTAATGATTGAGAACAAATTGTAGTTATAGACACTCTGGAAGGCAAATTTCAGAGTCAGGCTCATTTTTCTCTTGGGGTAGTTCAGAGATCTCACTGATTCCATCTACTTCATTTGAATCTCTCTAAAATAGCCATATATGTGCAGTTGCTGCTTTTCTGTGCATACCACCCCCACCCTTACAATGGTCCCATTGGTATTTCTAACTGAGGTTCTGCAGACTGTCTTACTCCACACATGCTAAAAGGAATTGCGCTGATTTCAGTGGCTTTTCAAGCAGCCTGGAGGAACCAAACGCTTTCTGCCTTTTCTCCATTTAATTTTGTATTGGTGCTTGAACAGAAGAAATGTGGAACGAGGTAGTCCATTTGGCTGTACTTGTGCTGAGTTTAAATGAGGTGGCTGAGCATGCGTTAGCATGTGTTTGGATACCAACAACTTGTGAACAGGCAATCTGTGGGAAAAGAATTCCTAGCAAAAGAGAAAGCTTTTGCTGTAAAATTTTACCTGATGATTCTTTTTTTTTTTTTTTTTTTTTTTTTTTTTTTTTTAACTTTTAAAATGTTATGGAAAGAACAGAAGTTTGCTGGTAGGTGTGGGACAAGAACTTCTGCAACAGTTCCTTGTTTCCACTGTAAATCTAATAAAGGAGAAAAAACGCAGAGGAGGATGAGTGAAAAATGGCACATCATAGTATTAGAGAAAAGTACAACCTGAGCATAGATTCCAAGAGGATTTATTGTCTATGTGCCTGGCTGGGGAGTATTTCTCTGCTTGAAACGAGCCAGATCACTGTGAGAAGAGCAGGGACTGACTGGTGGTTTCAGTGACAACTCATTTGGTGACTTTGTAGGCCCTTTTCCTTGCTAAACAACAAGCCATCATTTTCTGAAGGAACTTTGTACCACCTAAAGGTGAATTCAATGATTCAGGTTGCTCAGAAAGGTTAGGATGTGCTTTTCCCTTCCTACACCCTGTAACAGTCAGGTTTTTGTTATAAAAGCAGATATTTATATTGAGCACATCTGCATGTGATGTCCCTTTGCATCTCATGCCTCCATTTCCCCAGGACACATTGTCCCTTCCAGCTGAAGGATGGCCAAAGCCCTCTCCCACCTGAAGCTCCTGTTTCTCATCACAGCCCTGGCACGGGGCCTCCTCCCCACCTGCTCTTCCCTTCTCCCCAATGAACATCCCAGTTTTGGCTTGTTCCAAGGGCTGGCTTTCTGGGAGTGTCTTCCTCTACCAGTGAATAGGATAAAGGGAAATGGCTTTAAATTGAAAAAAGGGAAATTTGTGTTAGATGTTAGGAAGAAATTCTTTACTCAGAAGGTGGTGAGGCACTGGAACATGTTGCCCAGTGAAGTTTTGGATGCCCTGGAGGCGTTAAAGGTCAGATTGGATGGGGCCCTAGGCAGCCTAATCTGGTGCGCGACAGCCCTGCCCACAGCAGAAGGTTGGAACTGGGTGGGCTTTAATATCCCCTCCAACCTAAGACACAGGATGATTCTATGAATGTCCCAGGTGCCATTTTTCTAAGAAGCTTATGTAGCTTCAAGGATACTTCTCTGTACATCCATCCATCCTGCTTGATACTCCTCCTGGAGCAGTAGGACTTCTAGCCCTTAGCAGGAGACGCCTTTCAAATCTCACCTCACTGGGACCTCCATGGGGACTCTGCTCTTTTCCTGGCCCATCTTCCTTCAGCATTTCTAATAAAAGACCACTGTTAATATATGGGGTAATTTATTTTCCTTCTGTATTTCATGTTGTCTTCCCCCCATATATCATTCGTAGGCAAGTCTGTCAGATCTCTTTGGACTTTCTGTTATCTGAGATCAGTGTTGTTCAGCGTGCCTGTAATGCATGAAATCGGAGCAAGCTGTATGCTTGCGCCGTACGGCATGGCTAATCATTCTCAAATGCTATCATCAGTTATCTTGGAGGAGTTAAAAAAGAAAAAAAAAAAATGACCCATGCAGCCCATGGCTGATTTAATCTTTAAAATCAGGAGAGACTTTGCAGTGATTAAAGAGCCATTTCCTGACTACATATTGATATGAGTTGCTTCCAAGTCAAATATGAGGGAGACTGACAGGCATTTGGTCCTACTCTGACTGGCAGGTCTCAGCCCTATGAACAACAATCTCTTTCCTGCTCTTGTTTAAAGGCATTCTGGGGTGGTCTGTATTTAATACATAGCCAGCTCAAGTGTTTTTTATTTTAATTGACAAAACTGAACACTTTAGTTTTCAGCATCCATAAGGGCAGGTGGAAAGTTTTATTCAGAAACCGAGGGCTTCGTGTTGTATTCCAATAGCTTCCAGAAGCCAGTCTCTTTGGGAGCAATTCTGCGTGCTGAAGAATTTCTCCAACGTAACCGCAGGGCGTTGAGTCCATTTCAACATAAATCAGTAAGGCGAAGCATTGCAAGCATGAACAACCATAGTGTTGTGGGACACTGATCTTTGAAATCTGGAAAACACCTTTAGAAGGCCCTGATCATCCCAGGGGCTAAAACACAGGGAGGATGTTTGGGAAAAGAGGGTTTGGTCCAAACATTTCTACTGGATGGTCATGGCTTCATCATTTCACCTCTCCGAGGATCAGGTTTCTCCATCTGTGAAATGGAGATCATGATAGTGACCTCCTTCACAAAGGATTTTGGGATCTTCTTCAAGTTTGTGCAAGATATGGTGCCCAAAGTAACAGGAAGCAAGACTCAGAGATTCAGAGCTCTCTTCCAGCTCTACATTCTTGAGGATGTAGAAAGGTCTGCATGAACTCAATGTTTTTATTAAGGATGGCCTGGATTATGAGTTTACAATAGATAATCATGTACAAATGGTCTTCCATTTTTAGATTCTCCTCCCTTCAGAGACTGCCTCGCTGCACTGACATAGTTTTCCTTGTGGCTTTAGGCAGACAGAGTACTTACCTCTGGGAGACGTAGTGCTGAAACCTCTTTGGTTAAAACGGTACATTCAGTCCTGCACTTTCCTTAGCAAACAAGTCACTCCCACTCCTGTTCTATATCCCGTATCTTTTCCCTTCAGAGATCCCAAGCCTGCCCTAACAAATCACTAAATTCACAGAAATATCCTGCATACTCAGGCAAAACTGCATTAGAGATTTAGTCTTTTTTTTTATCTCCTGTCTTGTCCAGATCAGATACCAGAGGCAAACAGGAATGTTTCTGTCCAGATCATCTTCTTTCAGTTATTTAGATTTAGTTTTATTGCAAACAGCTAATCAATTTGAATAAAAACAAATACTTCTCCAACCTCAAATGCAAATGGTTTGTGTGTGCTTTTTCACGTGAAAGATAGCTGATTGATAGTTACAATCCCAGACAAGAAAAGAAAAGCCCAACAAAACTCTGTTGCAAGGAACTAAAAATGTACAAAGAAACGAAAGAGAGAAGAGATGAGAGATTTAAAAAAAAAAAAAAAAAAAAAGGCTTCAGGGAGTCATTGTGCTATTTGCAAAGCAAAATTGCTGTTTCTGTAAACGATTATTTAATTGTTGATATGAATTTAGCCTGGTGATAAAATATTTTCCTGGCTCTGACAGGCATTCTCGAGTGGAAAGAAATAAATCTCATGAGTTTGAATTATGTATGTGCAATTGGATCACGGATTTACTCCAACATCAGTTGGATGCCATTATACTTTCTGTTATACATCTATATATGATGTTACAAGGAGCTGGACAGGCTTGAAAAGTGGGCCCAATGAGCCTACTGAGATTCAACAAGGCCATTAGTAAGGTGTTGCACTTGGGTTGGGGCAATCTCTGATACGAGTGCAGTCTTGGAGAAGAGCTTATTGAGAACAACCTGGGGGTCCTGATGAACGAAAAGCTGGATATGAACCAGCAGTGTGCGCTTGCAGCTCAGAAGGCCAGTGGTGTCCTGGGCTGCGTCAACAGAAGGATGGCCAGCAGGGAGAGGGAGGGGATTGTCCCCCTCTATTCTGCCCTTGTGAGGTCCCATCTGGAGTACTGTGTCTAGGCCTGGGGCCTCCAGTGTAGGAAGGATGCGGAGCTGTTGGAAAGGGTCCGGAGGAGGGCCATGAAGAAGATCAAAGGGCTGGAGTACATCTCTTATGAAGAAAAGTTGAGGGAATTGGGCTTGTTTAACTTCAAGTAGACAAGGCTCTGAGGTGACCTCACTGTGGCCATCTGGTACTTGAGGAGAGCTTACCAATGAGAGGGAGACAAAGATTTTACACAGTCTGATATTGATAGGGCAGGGGAGAATGGCTTTAAATTAAAAGGGAGGAGATTTAGATTAGACGTTAGGATGAAATTGTTTACTCAGAGATTGGTGAGGCATTGGTATAGCTGCCCAGAGAAGCTGTGGCTGCCCCACCTCTGGAGGCATTCAAAGCCAGGTAGAATGGGGCCCTGGGCAGCCTGATCTGGTGAGTAGCAGCAATGTCCATGACAGGGAGATTGGAAGTGGATGGGCTTTAAGATCCTTTTCAACCCAAACAATTGTATAATTGTATGAAAATGTAGCTTGAAAAGGAATAAAACTGATTAAATGTGTCATCCTTCAACGCTGACAAAAAAGGCAGTTCAAATTGTGAGATACTCCACTTGAGTGCCCTGCTGTCCTCAGAGATGCTGGAAAATGTGACCCTGTCTCCGAAAAGGTCTTTGGCCTCCTGCGAGTAATGAAAACATGTTGCAAACTACAATTTCTCTGAGTTTGGGATAAAACCTGAAACACAATCTCATCAGCAGCTGAAAGCATTCATAATTATCATGCAGGAAGAAGTTAATGGTGAGCTTTTTAATATGTTTGTGGAAATATCAAATTCTAAAATTATTAATAAGCCAATTGCAGAAGACAAACCTCCACCTTTTGTTGAGGAGTATGTGCGTATGAACCAGAACATCTGTATATTTAGGAAGCATTGGTGAAGTGCTGAATGCCTCCGAACTTCAGCATGTAAGCTGATGTCAAACTGGCTAAATCTTTTATTAAAAGATTGAAGTATTTAAGTAGGAAGTACTGTTCACATTCAGCTAGGAGGAATGGAGCCACGAGGTGTTAGCCTGCCCAGCTGAGAGCTGTGCTGAACATGAGCTCAAAGGTGAGGACCACGTTCTCAGCTTGCCTGGAGCCCAAGGCAGAAATCCCTGTGGTGTTGATGGGATCAGGATGAAGACTTTCCTCCTTTAAGAATTAACTAAGAATTTCTTCCTCATTTGTTTCAGCAGATGTTGCTTGCTTTATGCAAGAAGATGTTGTCTTAAAAAAATTTCAGAGGAAAGTTCAGCCTGTGGCTTGTTACTGCCATTATTTATTTTGAACAAGGTCCAGGATCATAAGGCACATGGACAATCAGGCTATGGATAAAATGATTAGGATAGGGCTGACTCAGACCTGTTAGTCTGGCAAGTACTCAACAGTGTATATTCCAGAAAGTGAACTCCCTAAGAGTAATTTGCCTTATCAGAAGCTTTTATAATTCTGTATGAGATGACAGTGGATGGAAATAATCCTTCTTGAATCAGAGATGTAGTTTTTAAACTTTTTTGAGATCTCCAGAGGTGAGAACTGCAGTCATAGCTACACATAATGCTTTTATTTCTATCCTATCTCATATTTATGTCTTCAATTGCTAGAGAAGCTGAAACAACTATTCACATTTCTCTGTGTAAGCCTAGGAAAAATTCTGTCACTGCTGTTCTGAATTCCTCCACATGACAACGTGTGAAAACATGCAGCGTTGTGACTTTCTCAGCTGATTGTTTTTAAATTCTTTTTTGGTACTTATCCCTTTGGCTTCCAGTTCAGTATAAGAGGTGGTATGAAGCTAAGTTTTGAAAGAGAGGTCTGAATTTACCTGCATTTAAGCACGTAATATATGTGAAAGTAATATCTCCCTTTTCTAGAATTAATTTCAGGACGTTAATGGAATCTGGAGATAGTATGCAAAAAAAAAGTGTATCAAAATGGATTACTTAATTTGTGTTTATGCTGTTATGTAGTTTCTTTAAGTGTCAAGAGGGAATTTCTAAGTTATGAAAAAAACAAAGGGAAACAACAACCAAAAAACCCAAGCTGAGAATAGGACTGCTTTATTATCCTTATCTGCTTTCTCTGGGCTGTATTCAGGAACTCCTTTATTTCTTTTTTACATAGACATTTCCTCACTGTGCTACATCACAATAAAAGAAAACCTTCCATGCTTTATCTCCAGAAGGATTTAACGCTGAGATAGCTATCATGGAAAGGAAACAATAATAAAGCACTATGCTTATTTAATTAGCTGGTACATCCCGTTTTGCATTGAATTGCTCATAAAAAACGTGGGCATGAGAGGTTTGCCTCAAGAACAACTTTTAAAGAGGAAAGTTAAAAACTCAGTGTGATGAAACCATATTTTTTAGCAGACATTTTTATTGTGACTATTTTGAAATAATTATCCATTTTCTTACTCAGAGAATAAAATTATCTTCAAACCTGTAAAAGTCATTTTTAAAATTGCAAAATATCAATTTCTCTACTAAGTATTTGGTACTTATTATTAGGTAAATAAAAAACATTCAATATTTAGATTTAAAAAAAAACCTAGAAAAACATTCATAAATCTGCATTGAAAAAAGAAACTTACCCTTAACTACTGAAATAATACAGACATAAAGTTTAAGTTTTTAATGAAACTGATGTCCTATTTGTGTGATCTGTAGCATTTTTTAAAGGAGAAATCTAACTTTGATGGTAGAAAAAAGGTTTGCTGATTATTTAATCTACACTGAATGTATAATGCAGAAAGAAGTATGTGGCTCCCTTGTTAATGGGAATTTCATATGTTCTTATCAGAATATTGTGGTTAAAGAAGTAGCGTCTCTCTTTCTTTGCCCCGAGGACTCACCTAAAACCAGATGGACAACACAAAGAAGGACTTGAGCAGAAAGGTCTGATTTTAGGGAGAACCAATCTGGCCCAGTGTCCAGAGCCAAGAAGCCAGCGGACAGTGGGAGCTACCTCTGTGCATTCCTTGGTGTGGCCTGTGAGCATCGTTCTCTGAGCCAGCAGCATGGTGCCTGGTGCATTGCACTGCCTGCAATCCCAATGGAAAAGCAAAGCAATGAACTTTGTCCTTGGAGGTGTTCAAGAAGTGTGGAGATGTGGCTTTGAGGGACATGGTCAGTGGGCATTGTGGGGATGTATTGAAGGTTGGACTCTAGTCTTTTCTGACCGTGAAATCCGTTGATCTCCGTGGTCTTTTACAACCTCAGTGATTCTATGATTCTACGACTCTAGTTTCTCAGCAAGGCAGAGCTGATGGCAGAGGAGCTTGAAAGCATTTTTGGGTCTCTTTCCAGTTTTGTCATTTGACAGAATTTGGAAATTTTGGTATACTTAAAAATTTATATTGCTGTATAAAAGGTTCAAATGTTTCTCCTACAGCAAATGACATAATCCTGAGCATGTGCTTAAACACAGACTAAATAGAATTAACAGGGAGAAGCCGAGAGAGCTGGGACTGTTCACTCTGGAGAGGAGAAAGCTCTGGGAGATCCCATTGTATATAAATGCCTGGCTTGAGGGAGGCAGGCAATCCTCAGAGGAATGCAGTGGGAGACAGTAAGCACAACCTGAAATACAAGAAACTTTGCCTTGATGAAAAAAACCCCCACTTTTTACTCTGAGGATGGTCAAACACTGGGGCAAGTTGCCCAGAGCATCTTCCTCTTGGAGATATTCAGGAGCCTGGACATGGTCCTGAGCAACCTGCTCTATCTGACTGCTTTGTGCAGTGGGTTTGAACCAGATGATCTCCATAGTTTCCATTCAGAACTCAGCCATTCTGTGAGCATGTGATGCTGGGAAATAATGGAGGTCTGTGTTTCAGTAGAAATTTCCCCCCAGCTTACAGTCAGAAAAATAACATGCTCAGAGGTACCCTGAGAACTAAACTTCCTCACCTTCAGAGCTGTTCCTCAGACCACCCATCAAGGTGAGCCCATGTTCATGCCCAGTTCCACAAGTCAGTCATTACCAACCTCTGCTTTTCCAAGAATCAGCCTATGACTAAGTTCTGTCATGATCACTTTTCTTTCTCTTTCTGCCCCTTCTTAGGGCAAATGCTTTCCTTGGCAGCTAACAGTCTTTGGCAAACACTGCCATATCTCAAAATGGCTCTCAGATTGTTAAGTCTTGCACAGATGTGAAATTAATCTTTACAACACCCAAAGTAACCCCCTGAACCAGGGACCTTCAGGGAGTGTTGCACTAAGGCTCTTCACACCTGGTTATCCCCTGATTAACATTAAGCCCTTCAATTTGCCGGCAAGGTTGAAAGCCCCACTGCAACTCCTGCTCTTTTCCTCCTTTCCAGCTCTTAACTCACAGAAAACTGCTTATGAGATCAGAAAGAAGCAGAAGTTCAGAGGCTTTTCATGTTGTTGAAGTGAGCTACCACTTAGCTCAAGTGATCTGTAATTTTTCTTCCAGCGTGACAGTGACAAATAGCATTTAAAACATTAAAAGTGCCTTGTAGTAGGTTATTCAGAATGAGAGTTCAGTGCTGATTGACTTGATTTTCCTTGGGTCACATTATATAGTCACATACAGTAAGAGTACTTCGGGAGAACATTTATCTATTTGCCGCCATGTAGGAGCAGTCAATTTAAATAAAGTTTGCAAATGCAGATTGATGCTGAGAATCAGAATGTTTTGCAATGTCAGTTCATCTGTGAGAATATCAAGAAGACTCTCGAGAGCGAATTACATTTGCTCAGTTTCTAAACAAGTGTTTGTATACTATCATGTGCATTTTTCAGGTTTTTCTTTTCTAGGAACATTTCTCTCATGGTAGTTACCTCAACAATTTTTATTCCTTTCTCCATTACCCAAACATAGGAAGCTTGAAGGGAAAAGAATATTTGTTTTCAGTAATTTTCATTGTGCTGTTAAACTGCTAGGAGCATGCAGTTCTCTGTGGTGCTGCTGGGAAGAAGTAGAGCTCTTCAAGGTGAAGTCATCTAATTACCCATGTACGTACTTGCAGCACCCTCTGTCCCATTCTGATTTATCCATGGATCTCAAATCTGTGCTCGAAAGACCACCTCTGAGGGGTGAAACAGAGGTTCTGCCTTTCTGACTGTTCCTACTTAGCCCCACAGACCCACAGCTAATGAATGCCAAATGTGGTGTTGTGGAATTAGTCTACCAGGATCAAGCTGAAGACTGCCAATTTGTCTCACACAGACCAGCAAGTAGCCAGATAACAATCTTAGGTAGTAACTTTTGGGTAAAATATTGGCCACTTCAAAGAAGATAAGATTTGTGGCTGTTGACACTGGGGCTGTGATTTCTCCCCCAGTTGCAGATGATGTTCAGATCTTAGCCGCCTGTTGATGGATTTAAGCTATCTTCTGAGTCACCTCGACTTTGCTTCTCCTTGCATCCACTCTCCTCATCTCGCTCCTGTAGTTTGTCTTCAGCTTTGGTCACCAACCACAAGGTTTATGTATAAAAAAAGCACTAATCTCCTTCCTATCTCCCCTGTTCTCAGTGAAAGCTGTTTTTACTCAAGCTGTTGTTGGTGCTTGGGATGACATTGTGCAGCACACAGGGAGAGCTGGTGAGGGGAGCAGCGGGGGGGCCAGGCTGTTGCAGAGGTTAAGAAAACAGCTTCCATACAGCACCCGGCCTCTGCCTTCCCCTCGTCTCCTGTGCACGTAAGGAAGCCTGTGTGCATTAGTAGAACAGTATTTTTTTTTCCCAACTTTCCTGCTCAGTCTTTCACACGTGCCCTCAGGCAGTTGTGTTACATCATTCTGAAGGACTTTTTTCCTTCTTCATTAACGCAAATTCCATGTTTGCAGGTTACTTCAGATAGATAGTACACTATCTGAATTAGGAGGCTCTGAAGTTTAAATTACTCTATCACTCACGAGGAACCGTGCTGTTAGTGTTACTGTTCTCCATTTCATTTAAAAAAATGAGAAAAACACAATTCAAATGTCTGCAGACTCAGCCTAATAAAAATGATAGATTGGATGTCAAAGCACTCTGCGGATGTCAAACCACTCTGCTCCCACCCAACCCCTCCTTTCTCCACTCTCTCTTTCTATTGCTCAGAAAGAAGTTATGCAATTGCTTCCTTGCTGCTGTTGGCTTTTGGAAATAGCCAGCTGATTCTGGTAGCTGAGGGATTAGTCTATTTTGCTTGCACTCAGTGTGCGATGCTGTGTGAAAACCTGCGCTGCCTTAATAATTTAGCTCTTTATGCTTCTCTGGAGTTTACCAACACATCTTGGCTGTGGATCAGATTTGATTTTAACCTCTGTGTCCTATGAACCATCTGAATGGCAGAATAGTTTGCAAATCTATCACTTGCAGGATGATTCCGCAGTTGCACAAATTTTGTTTTGCAGAATGAGCTGATAAAAGGAATCCAAGATGCAGTCCTCCTAGACTGGAGGTCTGCACTAGAAATTAGATTAAATCCAACCTGAACTCTGCTGGTATTTTACAGGGTCCCTCAAAATAGAGAAATAACTAAAAATACTATAAAAGGAAGTGATCTGAACCCTTGAAAGAAATATCAATTGAGTTAATAGTTTTTATTGCACTGCATATTAAAATTAATAGGTCAAGTGCCTTCCTTGAGAATTACTAAAAAATAGTAGATAATGCTGAGAAACATCACTGGCACAGTGATCTAGTGATCTTTTCCAACCTTAACGATCCTTTCATTCTATGATTTCCATGCATTGGAGCTGGATTTTCTGTATGCTCCAAGTGTGAGAAGGGACCACGGCATGGCTTGGGTCTGGCTCAGGCAGCACCCTGCATCCAGTGAACAGGAAATGATCCGGGAGCTCATATAGGCCCTTCTCAACAAACAAGTTGGATATGACTAACCTGTTTAAGGGAGTGAAAGAGTTTAGTAATATAGATGCGTGCTGCCAGCTGGCTACAGTACCAGAGTACAGTACTGGGCACTTTTAATTTATTAGTATTGACATAGCCAAAGAGACCCAGAGGAATTTTGCCATAAGCTTGAAAGCAACCAGCATTTGGCTGGTGCCGTGCAAGCATCACTTCCAATCTGTAGCTCTCAAAGTGCTTTACTAAAGGGACTGAGAGTTAGTCTCAGTTTACACAGGGCTAGAGTTCGATTTGGATGAGCTGAATGGTTTGGACAGACCACAGATTTCATCTGTGGCAAAAGAAAGGAGGAGATTTCTATATCGACTTAACTGCAGATCTTATTATCTGCCTCACTCCAAGCTTTCACCTTAATGTGAAAGCTTCAGTTTGGTGACTGAGCTTGAGTACGTTCATATGGATCAGTCTGACTTTGCTCATTTCTGCGCCTATGACCCTGCCTGTTTACTATCTCATCTTTTAAGTTTAAATCTTTCTGAATTTAAATCTGGGAGAGCACAGTTTTCTTGTACGTTGGCCAGATTTTGACTTACCATCTTATACCATCTGTTTGTATTTTCTTTATGCATGAACCTGCCATAAAAATTGTCTTACTGAAAGCTGGAAGAACCTACTACCACTGTTATTTAGTAAGCCAAAGAAATAAGAGAGATAGATCATAGAAATTGAAGCTGTCACCCCTGTAGTTTTGCAGGCTGCAAGTCTCTTTTTTGATTCCGTGCTGCATTTTTTTACTTATTTTAGATGTTGATTAGGCATCAGCAGTTCCACTTTCCTGACATTAGCATTTGGCTTCCTTAGCCAAATGGTGTCTCCTTCTTACTGTATATCTTTCCTCCTGGGAGACTTGTGATCCCAGCTGCCATAATGATTTGGAAATGCTGAGTCAGCATCCTTGCCATGTTGGTTTTTTTTTTTTTTTTTTTTTAAATTGACACTATGTTTATTGTCTTCTCTTTTTTTCAATTGGGTGGAGTCCATGTCTGACAAAATCTTCTCTCTCCCTGAGAAAAGAGGGAAAGCCTATAGAGAAAGGAAAACATGCAGAAGCCATGACATCAGATTTGATTTCCTGAATGAGATAAAGAGGAACAAGGGATTTTCCAAAATTAAAAGGCCATCAATCTTGGTGGCACATGCTGCTCCTTGTCCGTGTAGGAGCTTTCCTGCTCCTTCCCATGGTAGCCCATGGGTATTGCTAATGTTCTGCCCAGAAGAAGGGTGGGATAGGTGAGCTGGTGCCAATGACTGCCAACATCTCTGTGTCCTGCATGGGTTTAAGCAGGACTGCCTGACTGCAGTTATTCCAATCCTTTCCTAATGTTAGAGAAAACTAACCAACTTAAAAAACAAACATACAAAAAAACACAAAAACAACACCAACAAAAAAACCCCAACAAAATAGGAAAGATGAAAAAGGAGGTGAAAAATACAGAAGGAGAGGAATCACAGAATCATAGAATCATTAAGGTTGGAAAAGACCACGGAGATCATCCAATCCGACTGTCCACCTACCAACAACGTCCCTCAGTGACACATCTACACAGGACTGTGACCCCACCACCTCCCTGGGCAGCCTGTCCCAATGCCTTATCACTCTTTCTTGAGAATAAATTTTCCCGATGTCCAACCTGAACTTCATCTGGTACAACTCGAGATCATTCCCTCTAGTCCTATCGCTGTTACCTGGGAGAAGAGGCCGACTCCCACCTCTCCACAACTTCCTTTCAGGTAGTTGGAGAGAGTGATAAGGTCTCCCCCTGAGCCTCCTCTTCTCCAGACTTCCCTCAGCCGCTCCTCATAAGACTTGTGCTCCAGAGCCTTCACAGCTTTGTTGCTCTTCTTTGGACATGCTCCAGGGCCTTGATGTCTTTCTTGCGGTGGCAATAGGAAGGAACAGAAAGATTAAAAAAAATGGCTCAGTTTAAACAGTGCAAGTATTTTTTATGCTTAATGAATAAGATAACATTAATGACTAACACACTAGAGCACTCTCAGACCTCTCTTCTACCCCCACCTCTGCCCTCTATCCTACAACTTCAGGCAGATGATCTTTCTGAGTGCATCAGTGTCCTTATATGCAGAGATCTCTGAGCACTTCCAGTGAAATGTACTATTTGAGAACTTGGTGTTGGTATTTTTATTGATTCTCTTCAGTAGCAGTGTTTAGTTTGAAACTCCCTGCTAATAATATCAATGTCATTATTGTTTTCAAAATGCCCTGGGAATATCCCTGATTCCCTTATCCACTTTTTCCTTTTACAAAGGCGACTATTGAATTTCTCCAGCTGTATATGTTCTGTGAACATAAAAAGATACTTAGCTCTTCATAGGAAAGCCACTTTATTTTTTAATGTGAAGTGCTGCTAACTGGGTTATTTGTTGCTTAACTACCAATTTGTTTATTTATAATTATCATTATTATTTTTCTTTTTACAGTGTGTCTCTAATGTATCTGTGTGATGTAGAAGCTCTAAAAATGATTTGCGTTCCATGACTAAATCATCACATCTCAACTTATTTTCATGGTTTATGTAAGGCAAAAAGTTTCTCAGTGGGATTTCAGAACTTTTGCTGGCAGCGGGGATGTAGACTGTATTTTATAACCAGCTCTGGATGGTGGATTTATCAGTGGACACAAGAGGTATAGTCATGCGTGTTCCTGAAGCATGAAGAGATGCACTGTGCCTGAGTGCTTGCAGTCAGAGCAGATGTCAGAGCAATATTGGCTCTGACTGTGGCTACATTTACCTAAACTGAGGACCAAGCTGTCTCTCAGACATTTTGCAAATATGAGGAATGTTTCCCCAGAACAGGAATGGGGAATTGATACCTTTTGCACCTGCACTCCTTCCAAAGGCATAAAATCTAAAGTTTGTAACCCATGGTGTGCACTGCATTGAAATTTGACTCGTTGCACTTCATTTTTAAAATAAGTTTTATACATGCTACAAACTATCCAGCAGTTTCAAGTTGTCTTAAGAAAACAAACAAAATAACAAACAAAAACAATTTAAAGAACCAGTATATATTAAATACAAGGGAACAAGAGTGTGAACAGACTACATATGAAGAATTTTTTTCCCACTCCCCTGAAGCACTGTGGCATTTTTGCCACATTTCAGAAAGGTAAGTGGCTGTTTGAGAAAGTCCTGGGAGTAACAGTAGGGTAAATAGGGATTTGTAAGCCCATATGACTGAAACCTGTGCTTGTCTGAACTCAAAGAGCACATGCAAATAGATTTTGCATACATACAGGATTGCAACAAGAATAGAAGAATGAACATTTTTCTATGTCATTGGGGATAGTATGAGAAATAATGGGCTTCAATTGAATTAAACAAGTTTTAATTTAAAAGTGTTACCTACAAAGAGTTGAAACTGGCAGAGGACTAGAGCGTATCTGGAGGTTTCTTCTGTTTTCCTGTGTTTCATATACCTATACCCACATCTATACCCATACCTATACCTATAAGTGCATAACTCATATTCATATGCATTTTATTCAGCTCACGGGGAGGTCTCACTCTGCTATGGCTGAGTAGCTTTGCTTTAATACAAGCATTGTCCAATGAGTCTTGAAGAACATGGTTTTTTGCCTTCTAACTTTAACTGCTGCTCTTAGCTTTACTTCTCATTTGTTTGGTGCTGCACTCAGATTGTTAGTTCATGTGATGTCACCACGTTTTGCCTTTGTTTTTCTCCCTTCTCCTCCTCTGCCCAGCAGTCTATGCTTCCCCTCTTTCCACTGCTATTACTCAGCCCTCTCTTTTGAGTAGTAAGATACTTTCCATGTCCATCAGCTTGTTGACCTTGGAAACTCTGAACTGTAGAAACTGAGTTTGTCACACAGATCTGGATTTAAACCACCCGGCAAATCAAGTGCAGAGCTACTGAAGGAAGAGACCTCTTCTTCCTCTGCAATTTACCAAAGTCACTGCTGTCAAAAATGAAGAAGATGGATTTTGCTCTCTGGCCAAATGTTCTGCTCAATAGCTTTGCCTGTTGGGAAGCCAAGATCCACAACCTTTCCTGGCTTCCAGATTACTGATCAAGGTGGCCCCTAGTAAGTGTTCAGTGCTAAACAAACTAAATGATGACTTCCTTTACCAATAAAGGGCCTCTGCTCTGTAGAACTTGCAAATCTGCCATAATGTAAACATCCTTCCATCATAACAGAAACAGATGTCTTTCTATTAGCTATGTTACTAAGCCTGCAGGTGCCAAAAGCATCACACACACTATTTGCTCTCTGCTTGAAATAGAGACGGGCAAACCTTAGGCAGTTTGGTGAAAATTCTGTTATGGCTGGATGGGACATGAACTTCTGTGACCTGTGGAAATCAGGACAAGAGAGTTGTAGTAGAAATGTATAGTATTTGATTTGGAATTGTTAATCTACTGACATCAAGCACAGTCTTATTTATCTGCTTTCAACTACTTGGCCTCTGTAGGCTGTAAGAAGCCAACCCAGTGGAAGAAAATTTTAGACTCTAATTTATCCAGCTTATTTACAAAAGAGTAACATGATGGATCCAGATCCAGTGTTTCATTTCTAGACATCAGGAATTAAAGTTTTTTTAAGAAATGAGATTTCTTGCTCAGGCTGGGAGACAAATTGTGTTTCTACTTAGAGAACACAGAATGAAAAGTAGGGGAATACAAATCCACATTTTTTGAGCATTTCTATGACATACGACAAGCAGCTTGAATGGTGATTTTTATGTCCTCAGAATACACTGTTGTCTTATTCTGGTTAGATAAAAAGGACCAGAGGTTTCTAAGCATAGAAACTATATCAATTCTTTGCTCGCCCTAGATTTATCATTCACTGAGGGATTGGAAGGAAATGCAGCAAAAACTTCTGTGAATGGGTCGTAGAATATTTAAGAATGTTTTCCACTAATGACTCTAGTGACTCTTATCTCTGCAGTGGAATAACACCCCAAAAATTCTCTAAAATATTACTATGATCTTTACTGTGGCTCTGATGGTGAAGTACCTTCTATGTTTCACCTCTTTTACTGCCCAGTATCATGGTTCTCTCTCATATCTTTAAGTGAAGATGTGAATGAAATAGAAGACACAAATACGTTCTCTTCCCAAAAAGAATGGTGTTAAATTTCCTGACAGAGTATCATGTTTTACTCAATGGTTTTTAAAAATAGTGATGGTCCTGAATGAAAAATTGCAATCGCTTGAATATATCTGCAGTTGGTTTATTCATTTATGAATCATAAATATTAATTCCACATCAAACCTGACTCCCACTTACTTAGATCTTAATGAGCTCGAGGTCCAAATCTCCACATCTAGTTTTATGGGGAAAAAAATGAAAAAAAAAAAAAGAAAAAGAAGAGCCTGTCATTTATGTTATCGTGCTGTGTTTTCTAATATTATCTTTCTTAATTATCAGATACTGTAGTGGTATGAACTTTAGAAATACAGCTATATGCACCTCTAAGACTTCTGACTATTATTTGACTCTTGCTAACACTGGTACTGCTATTTTGAGCTGATGGCTACATTAGGAAAATCTAATATCAACCTGTACCTGGAATAAATATGCTGTGCTTTCTAACAGCTCAGCAAATATGAGTTAGGAAAGAATTCCTTTCATAACTGTGTTTCTTTTTCCTGGCATTATTTGAGTGATCTTCTCTCATGGTGTGAGATGGTATCTAATGAGCAAGAGATTCTTCTGAGAAAGCCAAATGTTATGAGTTAATTAGTACTAAAATGTGAATGAAAGACAGTCTACTCAGTCACCTTGGGCTTGGTGAAGGAAGGAAAGAGATTTATCATTTTGAAAGTTGCTAATTGTGCCTGTTTCTCTGTTTGGAGAAGGGAGTCTGTAGGTCTGGGCCAGTTGCCCTTGGGGGCCTATCTGTTAACTCACTGTCACCTTCTCTTGAGGTACCATCATCTTGTAATGCTGAGCAATAAAATTTGTAATTGTAGGTCTTTTGAAGCCCATAGCTGAAAGACACTAACTCAGTTTGTTTACATTCAAAAAGTTCACAAGAAAAACGTAAGTAATTAGATTAGTTTAATGGGTAGATACCAAGCATAGGCTGTGTCAAGTATAAACTGGCATTTCAGCCAGAGTTCTGTTTAGTGCTGCTTTGTAGTAGAAATAGTGTAATATTAAAATGTCTTCAAAAAAGCATCAGCTCATCACGGTAGTAATTATCATTATAATTACAATGACACTAATTTGTATGAACTTGATTTCATTTCTGTGAGCTATCTATCTACCATTCACATGGCTAGCAAGAGGAAACACAGAATTGATCATTTATGGCATCAGTGGCGAGCTGGATAAATGCAGTCCTTGTTTTAGGGAGTTTCCTGGTTTGCTCATACTTTGTTTCCAAAATACACATATGGGATCTGATTCAAAACAGTTACTTTACTCCACGTCTAAATTTTCTCATGTCTTGCAATGGTTCAGCTCAAATGCATGATGCTTGGGGTGCATTTCATTAGTTCTCTGATGTCATGACAGACTTAGCTGCATCAGTTAATATGTGAACAAAAAGTAGTCTTGAATGACTAATTTTTTAACTTATTTTATCGATGTTTAATCTGCAGACAGGAATATCTCTCTGCTTCTTCAACCTGCTTTGGATCTGGTTAGGTCAAATATCTGTACTGCATCACACTGTATATCTGGTTCCAGATTTAGACAGGTCAGGATCATTATCAGTCACTTTATCTTACCTATAACATATAAAGCAAACTGGTGCAGTAGCATCTTATATGCTTCTTTGATGTAAAGAAATTGAATAGTAACTATTCAGAGTAGTGATGCTTGCTGGCAGTGGAACTGTTCCTCACCATGCATGAACTAATCCAGGTAATCTAGACTCATGAGTCATGGTCTATAGCTGACATCTGCTAAACTAAGCACTACTAGGGTCTGTTAAATGGCTGTGAAGTTAGGTGAACCAGTTTGTCCATGTCCATACTGATAAACTCTCTTCTTCCAAAGCAGGGGTGTCGCATCCAAACTCCAAATTGTTTAGGAGAGCGCTGGTTGACACAGATTAAAAATATATAAAGAATCTTTTAAGCAAAATATCTGTAAAGAAAATCAAATCTAGTGTGTGGGACTATGCACCAGTACAGATGCAATCGCTATTTCTGTATTAGAGAGGAACTCTGGAGAAAACACAGCACCAGGTGCAGAGGAGCTGCAATGCCTGATGCTGCACACAGCAGTGCTATTGAGATATTGTGTATGCTTTTAGACAATGGCGATGGCAATGCCTAACAGAGACCAGTGGTTCTGCCACCAGCCTCATCTCCCTGTTGTCTTCTTTATCTCTGAGAGCTAAAATGTGAATGTCCAAAGTGTGAGAGTGCCGAGTGTTCGATAGAAATGGAGAACCTCCCAAACAGGGTCTGTCCTAATGCCAGGATTATGGAAGTAAGTGCCCTGGAGAATTTTGTAGTTTTGACACCAAGAAGATCAATGTTGTCACGTAGCCTCAAGAAGAATGAGAATTTGATAGTGAAGCGTGAATTAAAAAAATAGAACTAAAAAAAATAAAAAAAAAATTGCATTCACCAGCAGGATCAGGGATAATTTTAGAAGAAAATGTCCTGTACTTCTTTTAGCTTATAGAACATTTCCATAACATCATGAATAAATATCTATAATTTAACATTCTGATATTAATTTGTGCATTGTTACTGTTAATGAATCTGGACTAACGTGCCACTTGATTGTTTTCTTTATATTTCTCTTATAACATTGAATTCCAATTCGCTTCCTTCAATAATTTGCCCTTGTCCCGTCAGTATGTTTACTGCTTCCAAACTGTGCAATTTATGAAATGCTATCTGACACCTGACAGATCTACTGATATATATATATATTTCTAAACAACAAACAACAATCCTTGAAATACTGGGTTTAATGGCAGGTGAATAGACAGAGCCACCACGTGGTTTTGGTGTCACAGCAGTGTTTATGGGCAGCAATAGATGAAAGTTAAACTGGCGTTTTTATGCCCACCCCTCTGGCCAGATGCTTGGCAGATATTGCTCTTGTTTTCTTCCAGCATCACCTACAAGAGAATGAAAGATGAAACAAGCACAGTGAGGCTGCTGGAAATCACTCACTCTGTCTCCTAAAGGCCTGGGGAATGTTCACAATTACTGATCCACTGGGTCCTGTTCTTGTGATTATTATTGTGATATTGCTTGGCTTGCACCACCTGTGGGAATATCCCCTGCCTATGGGACATCCACAACAGCCACTGCCTCTCCCCCCTGAGCTGACAGCTGCTGTAGACGTAATCTGTAGACAAATGAAAACAGTTTTTCAAAACCAGACACTTGAAGCTGTCTGTTTGTGCTAGATGCAAACTTCTGTTTTTTAACTTTCACATGGATGGATTATCTTGGAAAAAAAGCTCTTAAAAAAAAAAAGTGGAAAACAATTTCATCACTCGTGCTTCTGTTTTAGTTTAACATAGTTGATGTTCCTATTAGTTCCACTTGGAGAGAGAAAAAGGCTTTCATTCTGCATTAGTTGATTGTTTCCATCAGTCTCCCTTCCCCCTTCCCCCCATTTTTCACACCTCCTACTGTGTATGAATGCCTGTTCCACCATCTACTTTTGCAATGTGTAAACTGTTACTTCCTCTAACAAATCAGATCTGCTTAGAGTGAAATTAAAGATCTGAAGAGGTGGCTGTCATGCTGGTTTTGACATTTTAAGATTTCAGTGCTGTGCTAGAAGCAGCTGCTCTTTTCTGCCTGTAGATATTTATTAAATCTCCAAAGGAATTATGGAATCAGAAATGAATTATTTTGGCATAAAGAAAAAATTAAAAAAAAAGAGGAATCTATTCCAGGAAATACATAGCACACTTCTTGTAAGATGAGATCTGATGAAGAAAAAAGTGAGAAATAACGAGCTTCTCCTTGGTGCCTCCAAGCTGTGGGCAAGGAGAGTCTGGACTTAGATTTTAGTGCCAAGGTTAAAAGTCACAGCACCGACTGATTGAAATCTGACAAATCTGTGTGCCTGGAACAGAAATTGGTGCGTGGCCTTGAACAGATATAGGGCCCTGTTCTGCAAACCAATGCTCGTGTATCCTTCTCTCTCAAAATAGCTCCATTGGCCTCAGTGGGAAGATTTTGCTTTTGTCTGAAAGTTTGTACGACCAAGTCTGTACATTAAGTGATTAAAAATAAATAATAATAATAATAATAAAGATGCTAAACTGCAGTTTAGCAGGTTATCACTTTCAGGACAGAAACTCACACATAGATCCAGGTGATGATACAACCTGTCTGACATTTCACAGGATTATAGAATGAAAGGATATTTTCTTGGGGAAGGACCCTTAAAGGTCATCTGGTCCAACTTCTCTACCATAAGCAGGGATACCTACAGGGATGGGAGAGGCTGTAAAGGGAATGGAGGCTGCCGGGTGGGAGGACAGTCCTATATCTGACTGCTGAAGGAAGGTGAGTTGAATCGTCCACAGGAGAGGCTGGAATGAGAAGAGGATGGGTACTCTGCACAGGAAGAACTCTGTATCAAAGTAGGCTTGTGGCTTTGCATCAAAACTACTTGTTTTTTGCCCCTAACATTTTCTAGAACAGTGGGACATTAAAAGAAGAGGAGTCATCCCCTTGCCAGGTAAGCCTTGGGTCAATTATAATAATCATAATCACTGAAAGAGACTCTCCTTCCCTGCTGTTCCCTCATCTTACCATGAACTGTTCCAGATTTCTTTCCTTTCCTTTTCCTTTTCCTTTTCCTTTCCTTTTTTTATTTTTATTTTTTACCCCCAAGCTTGCTCTCTCTCTCTGGATAGAGACTATATCTGGGAAAAATCTAGCAAAGCAGACCGATATGCTTTGAGGGGAAGGGATGATCATGAGAATAACTGGTGAACACTCTTAGGTCAAGGTCAGAGTCCTCACCACCCACTCACTTTTTAGCATCTCACACCAAATCTCTCACTGCACAAATACCATTCCTATCTTTCATTCAAGTCTATTCACTCCTTTTTTACTGCAATATATATCTTTCCCCAAGAGCGGTGACTACTGTTTAACCTCACTGGCTGAAGTAAACATCATAAAACAACTGGAGGCACTTGTAGGGAACAATTCAAAGCCCTCCTGCATCTTAAAAATTTATTATATCAGTGCTTCGTATTACTACAGTAATTGCACATCTTATACCAACGTATTGAGTGACTTGACTAACATCTGTTTCATGTGGTTTATCCTGTTCTGCATCCTCCTCCAAAATGATAAAATTAAATCTGTTGAGATGAGTGCTCTGTTTTCAGTCCTTTTCCTCTTAAGTGTATTTGAAACTTAAGAGAGGATAGAGTGAGGAACAACAACCTGCACACAGGAGAGTGAGGAACAACAACCTGCACACAGGGGAGAGGAAGTGACAGCGGTGGGACTTTGCTCTGCCTGAAGAGTGTTCATAGACATGCACTGTTGTGCTATAAAGCAGTTACACCAGGGAGAAACACAAACCACAGAGGAAGAAAAAAAGCTAAATGTTAGTTAGAAGTTCCTGAAGGGTATGGCTGGGAAGGTGGCTCAACAATTGGCTTCAGATTGCAATGTGAAATCCTGTAGAATCACAGAATCATCGAAAGACTAGTCTTTAAAGATCACTGAGCTCCAACCCCTGCTGTGGGCTGGCTGACATTCACCAGCTCACACTGCCCAGGGCCCCATCCAACATGGCCTTGAACACCTCCAGGGATGGGGCACCCACAGCTTTTCTGGGCAGCTGTGCCAGTGCCTCACCGCCCTCTGAGTAAACAATTTCTTCCTAACGTTTAACTTAAATTCTCCCTTTTAGCTGAACCATATACAGTGCTCTCTTGGATGCTGTGACCAAAGCAGCAAGACAGGGTACATCTAAAGTGGTGACCTATACTCTGCTATTGCCACCCCTGAGGCCACCTGATATGATCTGCACATCTTGACATCTTGACCACATCCTTCAAAACAAGGCAGCTGCTTGCAAACTGCCTACTTGGAATGGTCCCTGCTCTGACACTATGATGTGTGGCCAGCACTGATGGGTGTGTTTAATTATTAGCATGGAAAAGCCCTACAGAAGCATAGCCTTGCCAAGGGAAGCATCTCTTTTTCTTAGCCTGCTTTTTCTTACCCAACAGTGGCATTTCTGCAGATTCATACACTTGATGCTCTTGCTGACCTTAAGGTTTAAAATTGCATATGTGAGGTTACTCATCTTGTTTAAGTACTGCCAGGATTAAGGCCTTATATCACTTCAGAATTTCTTAAACTGCTTAGGAATTATCAGAAAAATAGCAAAGGCGAGGACAAGAACTGTGCTAAGGTCTCTTGTAAAGGAGACAAGAAATATTTTCACTCCTAAATTGAATTTCCACTGCTTTCAAGCAACTCCTACTCTGGAAACCAGCTTGTTGAGTGTAGGTAAAAGGGTTTTCCCGCAGAAAGAACAATTATACGCTCTCAAACACACAGAAGCATCAGAATTCACAACATGCTTTTTACAAGGGCAATAAAATTTTATACACAGAAGAAACAGTTTGCCGCAAAATACTGAATGCACCCAATTAGCCCTCAAATAAACGGATGGGGAAGAAACTAGCAAGATTTGGCTCATGATTAATTGTTTTACCTTTGAACCTTTTCTGTTCTTAGCAATGAACTTCCATTCTGCCATCCATTTCTGGGTCCTTTGCTTGGTCTGGACTCCTGTAACTGCACTCTTAGCAAAAAGGAGGCTGCCCAATGTCAGTGTGAAGAATATGGGAAAGGCTTGACATCAATTGCAGTATTACACACAACATAAAATTTAATGGCTTGAATCAACCTTTCATTGCTATTCAAAGCAACTCTGTCCCCCCTCCATCCCCCTTTTTTTAATGATCCTTAAAAATTAATCAGTTTCTAAAACGTCTAAATTTTTCAGCAGTGCAGGGTCTTACCCTGAGGTTTTTAAAATGTTATTTCAGTTCTGTGGTATAAGTTTGAACATTTGACAGGTAAGTAGATTTTTTAAATTTTTTTATTTTTTTTTAATCCAAAAGAAATTGATCTCCTGGGCAAATGAGAACTCTGTGGGGCAAATTAAAAGAAATAAGGTTGATCAGACTCTGCACTGGCCTGCACTCTTTGCAGCCCCTTGGAGAGGATGCAAACCGAGGCTGCTGGGCCGAGACCTCAGGAAAAATTTCATCCACACATTTTTATGTTTGCTTTTAAATAGCCGGGAATTGCACTGAGGACTTGGGTGGCTGAGTGATAAATTGCTGGTTTTCCACCCTTGTGGCTGGAGTCAGAATATTACACGGTGGCCTCGGCTTTGTCTCTCCCCAACATACGATCGTCTTGTAATGCACCAATTTCTGCCCTGAAGGGCAGTGAGAGTGGGGCTGTCTCCCTATCACCCTATAAGGGTGGTCCCCCCCCAGGTCAGCCCCAGGGTCAGTCCCATGACAGCATGAAGGAACTGGCTTCTCCTGCAGCTGCAAATGCTGTGCTGTGGGTAAATAGACAGCTCAGTTTCTAATTTTTTAAATAAATAATCAAATAAAACTTGAAAAAAATATGAAAAGAGACCCTAGAACTGTTGTTTTAAATAAAAGACCTTAGGAGATCTGCAAATATGTTGTTTTTTTTCCTCAGTGCACTGGGGTATAGTTAAAAAGTCAATTTGATGCATCATGGTTTGCACACCAACACTGAGCAGCCCGCCTTTAATAAGGAGCTAGTGTGCAGAAATATATAACCTTCACATTAGGAACGTTTCACCAATTTAATTTACAGTGCATAAAATTGAACTTCTCAGAGCTGCTTCTGTCTGCCAGGAGCAGCTTTAGTTTGGACAGGATGGGCAAAGATGTGTAGTGTGTTTTATTTCACAACATATGAACACCGGTGTTTCTTTTTTTGAAATATAATTTTTTTCTAGTAGAATTATAGCTCTATCCACGACCTAGGTCACAAGCCTTTCCTGGACGGCTTGTGAAATTTTCCACAGACGCTTATGTTTTCATTGTTGTTTCTTCCCCCATTTAAAATGTATCTTGTTTTCAATGCAGCATTTTGCCTTATCAACACTGGAAATCATACACAACATTTATTGACTATATATGGAAAGAAATACGCATGGAACTTAGCTTTAAAGCCTCACAATTTCTCAGAAAATCTTAGAAAGACTATGGAACAACTAGCCATGATTGCAGGTACCCATCTGGACACTATCCTGTGCAACCTACTGTCGGGTACCTGCTTTTGCAGGGTGTTGGACTTGATGACCTGCAGAGGTCCCTTCCAATCCCTATGATTCTGTGATTCTGTGATACTCAAGAGGCAGCTTTTCCTCTCAAAATCTGGGCATATTCTGTCCTCCCACCCTAGTTCAGAGAATGGAAGACTTCAGAATGGGACCATGTACCAGCCCTTTCTCAAGGGCTGATGTTAAAGAAACCAGGGGGACCAAGATTCCCAGAAACAATTGGCACAGCCCATTATTGTGTCCAAGGAGACTGGTGAGTGATAATTCAAATTCTACTAGATCTCAAGCTAAGGTATATTTACGTACGTGTGTGTGTGTATATATATCTTGTCTGAAAAGCATTTGAAACACAGTCTAATTGTTCTTAGCCAATATGAATGAAATCCTCCCACAAAACGTGAATATCAGTAAAGAGAAACTCATCTTGAACCATGAGGGAGGAAAATATTCCAGATTAAAAAAAAAGCACAGGCCATAATGTAGTATGGAAAGTATATTAGCTAGTCTCTTACCTGGTAATCTTTGGAATGTAATAAAAATAACGAAACATTTTTACAATGCGAATTTTCTAAGAGTTTATCCTTAGAAAACAAAATCTATTTCATTACCTCAGGTTTAAAGGCCCCCAAATCTCTGCTTAGTTTAATTGACAAATATATATATATATATATATTTAAATAAAACATCATCTACTGTTGGACAGCAAGACTTTCAAACCACAGCTTACACACTTTTAACAGTCCCCAACAATTCAACCACACAAGGGATAAAAAACCCTAATCAATGCCATTTTTACATAAAAAGCAAAAGACTGTTTCCCATAATAAAATGTTATGGCGTTTACACAAAAGCTGCAGCTAGCCTCGTAAAACTCTATTGATTTCCCAGTGGGGTCCTCAGAGGACACTTGGCTGTGTTGGAGGACACACTATCACTAAAATAATCCCATTTTGCTTTTTGAGACCAGGTCCATCATGGTAGGCTTACCGAGCGACCCTTTTGATGAGCTCGTATTGGATTGCGTAGGGAGAGAAATGCCTTTCAAGTGCTTCACCTGCAGTGGTCTTTTATGAAGACAGACAAAAACAATGGAAATAACTATCAGAATTGGAAATTTTTGTTATTTTACTCTGGGTTTTCTTTGGTGAAGAATTTTTTCCTCTTAACAGAGTGCTTGTTTTTAGAGCATTATTCAAAATGACAATAATTAGTCAATTGTTAGAACAGCTAAAGAAGATCAGAAAAAAAAAAGAGAAAGTAAAAAATAAAGCAATATCAGAAAACAAAAGGAATAAGAAAAGAAAATTAACAGAAAATCTCCTGCTTAAATTAATTTTAGATGGATACGTACGGAGAATTTCTATTTGCAAAAAGTTTATGCGTTGGGCAGTTATGCAGACTTTTCTCCAAAGACACAGACTTACCATACATTCAGAGACATGTTAAAGGATTTTATACAATAGTCAACATCTAATGTTTGATTTTTCCGTAGGGCAAGTAGAAGAGAATGATATGAAATGAATAATAAAAATATGACCAAATTCTCTGTTGTGGCTTAAAATGTTATGTAGGATTTGAAGTCTTATAAAACCTGTAGTCTTCCGGTAACAATTCATTGTTGTAAAAGAATAAGAATAGGAGAAAAAAGAAACAATTGTAGTGTTGTTTTTTTTTTTTTTTCTTTTCCTGTTCTTGAATCTTATATTCCTACAAGTTAAATGAACTAAACAAATTTAATCAAAACCTGTCTGAACAGACTGTCGCAGTGACTCCACTAGTGAGCTAGAAGGAGCTGAGAAATGCCTCCTAGGAAACAGGGTCTAATCCTATAGGATCAGAGACTGCAAAGTCAGGTAAATTCAGAATAAAGATGAACTGTGTTGCATCACAGGTCTTAATTTTAAGACAACTCACTGTAAAGAGACCAGAGCAGCTAGTTTTGAATTATAAAGAAAACTTGGAATGAAAAATGGAGAGATAAAACATTTGTTGGAAAATCCTCATCTTTAAGTAATAAAGCTTTTAGTATGTACTTTTCTTCCCCCTCTTGCTCAATTAAAAATATGTTAATACAATGTTAAGGTTGAGATTTAAACCCACAAGAGTCAGGAAATTCAGAATTAAGACTCCCTTGGTAACCTTAATTCTGCTCCCATTGTGCATATTATATTTTATGATAGGGTCTTTCATTACGTGATCACATAACACTGGGGCAGCGTGACATGCAAAGAGCAGTGTTGAATAAGTGTGTGGTTTGTTATGGAGGTTAAAGAAATGTCAATGTCACTAAGTAGTCTTGCAAAAATGTAACAACTGCAGTTTTTATAAAATTATTGTTTTAATATTAAAAAAAATATCAATTTGAGCATACAAAGCGCTTTCTTTATGGTATGTGCAAAGTATATAACAAAAGAGATTTTACTCTTTTTTTCTCCACAGACTGTTCTCACTTGCAAAGGGGTTCAACAAGACCCATGTAGTTGAACATCAGGAGCTGCTGCTTTCCCTTTTTGTCTTTGAGATTGCTATGAGTGGTGCCAAGAACTGGGGAGATGATGAACTGTAGTTCTGAAAGATGAACAATATTGTTAGCTGCTAAAAAATATTTTGGGATGAAATATTTAAGAATATACCCAAACTATTTAATATTGTGTGAGTAAAGTGTTTGACTCACCAGCTTTTGAGTTCAGGGAATGTTTTCAGTAGTTGTCTCCTCATTTCTAGGAACAGCATTTGATTTGGAGGCACAAAGCTATATTGGAGGCGAGGGTCTGAGACAGTCCTCCTCAACCCTCTTAACTGATTGGGTGTTAAGATATTTGTTTCTGTTTGGACATTATTTCACAGATGTGCATGGTATGTAGGTCCAATTTAAGTTTATCTATCTTCTCAAATAACCACCTAAAGAATACAAAGATGCATTTGTGGCTACAAACTCTCTAACAGCCCTCCAGCAGGAAATCTTAATTGTATTTGCCTTTTAATTAATGACAACTAGTGTGTGTTAAGGGCACGACAACGTGCTTTTCTTTTTTTTCTTTTTTTTTTCTTTTCTTTTCTTTTCTTTTCTTTTCTTTTCTTTTCTTTTCTTTTCTTTTCTTTTCTTTTCTTTTCTTTTCTTTTCTTTTCTTTTCTTTTCTTTTCTTTTCTTTTTTTTCTTTTTTTTTTTCTTTTCTTTTCTTTTCTTTTCTTTTCTTTTCTTTTCTTTTCTTTTCTTTTCTTTTCTTTTCTTTTCTTTTCTTTTCTTTTCTTTTCTTTTCTTTTCTTTTTCTTTTTTTTTTTTTGGAGTGGGACAACACCATGAGTGGAAGAAATGTTAAAGGACTGGTGTTTTGCCAGTGGTTAACAGGAGAAAAGTTCTCCCACCATGCGTGTTTTCTGGCAAGCTCTCTCTGAAATGCTGCATGTGTCAGGATCAAAAGCACAGGAATATATTCAGAAGGATGATTTGAAAGGCTGTAGATATCCCAGATGTCTTGTCCAAATACAGCATGCGCTGCAGCCAATGGTAGAGATGGTTGAAATATTTCAAAATGTAGCTCACATTTTTTAACATAAGGACTATTTTATGGCCAGGAACGTGGTAAGTTCTATCTTTTGGCATGGTTACTTGCAGTTTTTATTCATATCTTATCTTAATTATATATATATATATATATATATATATATATATATATATATATATTTTTTTTTTTTTGGGGGGGGGGGAGGGGGGCTCTTTTAAAGCATGTTTTATTTATTCTACAGAGGTAAAGTAGTGGAATTCAATGATCTGTGACAAAAAACTAACAACAAGGTAGCTGAGATTGAGATTGTAGATGGGTATTGTCTGGTCCTAAGCTTCATGGCTTGATCAACCTTGGTAGCAATCTAATTGCCTTAAACACCTAACTTGCAATTAAATTTGTAGTACTCACTTAATGATCCTGAAAGTGTCAAATTTAGCTCTATAGACAACGAAAAGATTCAGGTGTCTTTGAAATGAAGCCACTTGATTTGGAGAGAATCTTCATCTTGTAGGATGCAAGGATACGAGAGTTTGAAGGTGGACATTTTGGCCTGAGGTACATGCAGGATCTTGTTGCCAGGACTTTTTTCTGTTCCAGCTTATATGGAAACCAGAGGGCACTAAGCACACTGCTCACGCTGAAAATTCTGTACAGTTGAAGTCTCATAAGAAGATGAATACCTATAACATCAAGCTGACATGGCAGTGGACAAGCAGTGCTTCTTAAAACCAGTCATAAAGTCATGGGGAAAAAAATTGAACAAGTCTGACTTTTCATTTTCAATCTTTACATCTATTTCATTGTCTATGAAACTTCATAAAATATGCCCCTGATCTAGTTGCATAGGCCTGGGTTTTCTTTTCATAACGACGGAAATACTGAGCCATTTTGTGTTGAAGAAAGTGGTAGAGCCTTACTGACACATCTTTGGAAAAATGACCTGAAACACATCCCACATAGCTTAAAACATGTTAAAAGTTGCATACACTAAAGTTAGGAGCTGAGTTAAGTTGTGACTTGGGGTCTATAAGAGTGATGTCTTTCTCTCGGGTAGCAAACTTAGTTGAATGAATCTTTGCATACAAACACGACAAACTGTAGAGATTATTACAGCATGTTCTGCTACTGCAGTGTTGTAATGGACAATGGATATTCTGTGTCCTACCTAAGGGCACTGTCTTATCTACAAAGCTGCAGGAATGGCTGGTGTGTGTCAGGGTTGCAAAAAAAGATGGCGCTGGGCTCAGTGCCTCCACAGCTGTAGTTCAGTGCAGCGGCCCTGGATTCCTGGGATATTTTCCCCTGCAACTTCAGGTAAATCTGTTAATCAGGGGATGCTCCTACTAAAATGTGAGGTAATAGAACCTTAGCCTTTCTTCTTGTATGTATTCTCTTAATCTTTTACTTACTTGAGTTCTTTGTGGTAAACGCCATCCCTTCCTAGATTTAACATCCGTATGTGCAAGTAATTATTGATGATGAGTCTAAAAGTAAATGCTGCAATCTCTGAGGGCAGACACGTGCAATACAATAACAAAGAGGACTTGAAAGGCTTCTTCTTCCTCTCCTCTTCTTTAGGATGCTAAAGACATAATTAGTACCATGTTTCCTGCCTCTGACATAAAGTACCACCTCAGACAAGAAACATAAAGATACTTTGTCAGCACAGACATAAAAAGGTTGGATTCAAAATGGTGGCATTCCTCCTACTTAACTAGATCATTTCAAAGAGATTTATAACCAGCTGTGGAGTCTCCCTCAGACAACTGCCCTTTCAGTTCCAGCCTTTTAAACAAACAAACAGAAAAAGAGAAGATCCTAAGGAAGAACAGGGACAAGCAGCAGTGGGAAAGTTTGGGAAGTCAGAAGAGCAAGGAATTAAGAACTCCACAGGAATTATGAAACTCAATTAAAAATGCCCCTGATCTAGGCATGTAGGTCTGGATTTTCTTTTGTAACATGGCAGTGACATGTGGTTAGTGAAGCAGTCTCTTGCTCAGTCGTGCAGCAGGAGGGATATGAGAGGAAGAACATCTGCTAACTGCTGTCAGTAGGCTGAGTGGTCCCACTCAGAGGGTGGCTGAGATGGAGGACTGGCATGGACATAGATAACAAAGATGGGATGGGAAAAATACTGCAGAACGGGTAATGATTACCTTAAGGCATCACTTCTGTGGTGGGATCCATTCCCTGATCAGATTCACCAGGCAACTGCACAAACCTGAACTTTACTTACAGGCATAGGTAAAAATATTGACTAAATTAAGCACTGCACCACAATTGCGTTAGCTAAGATGAACATCACAATGAGCTGTACTTGTTCTTTTGGATCTTAACATAAATATGTATATTAAAAAAAAAAAGAAAAAAAAAAAAGAAAGAAAAAAGAAAAGGAGGAAAAGAAAATGTTGGAAATTCTTAGTACAGTAATAGTTATTTTTTCAAACAAAAATTCCACAGGAATTACAGGTGTTGAATACAGCCTCGATTTGAAATTAAGTAGCTTAATTCAAAAAATCTGCTATTTACAGATTTGGAAGTGTGGCAATAACAGTGTTACTTTAAATATCACTCCTGTAGTTCCTTCAGTTCACAATTTCCAATAATCATGTTGTAAATCTCAGGAATAATGGGGAAAGAACTTGTGCACTGTTTTTGTAACCAGCAAGAACTTCTCTTTTCCCTCAGAACATTCCTGTGTGATTTTCCAACAAACTCTGCCCGTGGGGTGGTTATTTGAAGATGGAGGATCATCCTTTATCTCACTTCTGTTTCATAACACTGTTTGCTCAAGAGAGCGTTTACAATGGCAGAACTCCTAGCTTTGTCATGTCTTTGGTATGACATCAAGGCTAACATTATGCTTAGTATTATGAAATAATATTAATTATTTTTTGCTCTATAATTAACAAAATAAATTCCTTCTAGTTACTAAGCTTACTGTAAGAACTGTAAGATTTGTTTTCTATTCCAGCTCTGTAGCTGGCAGGATGAGACTGAGCAGTCATTTTCTGTTGCTTCCAACATCATCTGTATAATGGGCATAAGGATAATTTGCAATTTACCTTACAAGTCTTGAGACTTGTACCAAATTAAGTACTCTGATTCTGAACAGACTGGGGATCACTCAAGGTCACACAGGAGTGTTGGCTGGATTTCATTTTTTTTGCTGGCATGTTCTTATTTACTTATTAAATATGCCACCTGTAGGCGGCAGGGATTGTTTATTTTTTGCAGATGTGCTACTATTGGATGTTATGTAGAGGTCAAGTTAATTTCCTCAGATATCTTAGTGTGTCAGACATCTTTTCTTTTGAATCTTGTTTTCTTTTTGTTCATGTATGGGGCCCTCTATGCAGAGTTAGTAGCTCATAGCCTTGCAGCTCAGTATAAAAGTGGGTACTGTGGCTTCGGTGAGTCACCAGCATGACCTTCTGCTATCTGAGAAGTCATGCAAAGGGGAGATGGAGGTCACTCTTGCAACAGGAGCTGGGGCAGAAAGTCATGTTTTTATGAAGGGTGGTAAATGTCATTTCTGATTTCAGGAAAAACATACATGGTTTGATATCTTGGCTGTTCAAACAAGGGCAGTTTTAACATCAGGACATGACAGTTTTATGTCTTTCTCTCTATGGCCTGATCTTGTTCTGTCTGTTTAATTCTACCATCTCCAGAACTTTAAGGATATGGAGAGGAAATATTTACAACTGTGTGTGGATGCTGGTTTTGATTTTATTATGTGTGCTGATGTTTAAACTATGCATGTCAGGTACTGCCTTGCTCCTGCTTCTGCTCAGTGGGCAAAGCCAGGAGAAACAAGCTACATCACTACGCATCTTACTTGCAACTCAGTGGATGGCATGGCCTCTGCATGTCCCTGGGTGGCCCTGAAACATCAATGGAGGGAGATTCGCATAGAAATGTTACAGATATCATTAGTCTGTACCACAGTGTGTTGGAAGAAGGCTTTGAAGGATGAAACGATGGAGGTGAGGGTTATGTATCAGAATAGCTCTGGTCTGGTGGTGCACTGAATGCCCATTAGCTGCTGCAACTTGTGGAATGCCATCCTGCAGAGCAGTTTCTCCAAAAAGCTGCAGTTCACATGTTACAAGGCTGCTCTGAAAAGGAAATTAAAGTGCCATAAGGGAAGATGGTCAGGAGAACTGAAAGTGCATTTGTAGTGCCAAGGAAGCAGTGTAGACATACTCTAGTGGTTTTCATATTATTATGAACTCCCATTCTGATTTCCTGAAAAAAGGAATAGGCTTTTATTCTTCCCTTTCTAATCTTGTTAAATATTTTAAAATTTACGTAATTTACGTTGTGTTTCCAGCATTCAGATTCACAGCATAATAGTCAGTCTTTTCCATAAGTGCTTTTTCCTTTTTCTTCTTTTAGACCTTTTGGAGCAACCTTCTACACAGGTTGCTCCAAAAGTAATGCTTCCTAATTATTTCCTACATTTGAGACAAGGAGCATAATAACGCTACTTGATAGAGCAAATTCTCAGCTAGAAGACATTATTGTTCAACATAGTCACCACCATTAGCTATGCATTTTTGCCAGCGATGAATAAGTCTGCATACCATGTTCACATAAATCTGCATGGCTATCTGGAATGTGGCTTGTCTTTTTGCCACTGCCTCACTGTGCTCATACCCACTGTTTGGTCTCTGTAATTGTTCAGCAAGTGTTGATGAATGTCAATGGGTGTCATTTTTTCCAGATGGAGGAATTCAATCATACACCTTCTCTTCATCTGAACTTCCATGTGAGACGTCATTTTATCAGACTGCAGCTCTGCTGCCATCTGTCACACGGCAACAAAATGTAATGGAATATGGGTGGGAAGGTTCAGCCTCTACTGCCATACCACCAGCATCCACCTCCAACAGCATGGTCCAACATAATAAAATAGGAGGTGTTACTTTCAGATCAGTCCTTATTGTAATGATTTGTCAACATAGACCTTCACAGCTCTTTTACATGTAGTGACAAAACAACATAGAAAAGTGGTCAAGTCTCCCTTCTACTGATACAAAAGTTGAGACAGATGCTGGGGCAGTTAGGTGGGGAACTGGGGCACAGCCTGGGGCATCAATGAGGAGCATGCTGGCTTGGGCAGTGCTCAGGCTACATGCCCTGACCATTCACTAAAAGGTAGGAGTCTAGCTTTAAGGTCATCACACAAGTGAACTCATCCCAAGGAATAGATCTCATATAGACAATGAAGAAGTGTCTGCAGAGGGTTGTGAAAGGTTCCCACAAGTCACTAAAGGAGACACTGACTGGTTTAGATTTGGACATCTAAGTATGTCTCCAGTTAAACAAGGAAGATGCAACCCTCCATATGACAAATGCCCTGCAGGTCTTCTCCTAGCAAATAAAGCAGTGCCTGGGCTATGAGGCCACTCTGCCCTTTCCTCCTGCAGAACAACAATGAAAAGCCTGAGGTAAAGTCATCTGAAGGGAAATGTCTTCTCAGATTAAAAATAAAACAGGGAAAGAAAACAACAAAAAGGGCTTAAGGATTGTCCCTCCTCTCCATCCTGCTTGGCATCCCCCTTCATGGTCTGCCTCATAGTCCTGTCAGTCAGGAAACAGGACTTAAAGATCTGTCAATCACAGATGATAGATAGCAAATAAATGCTATCCTATCCCATGAGTCTTTTTTTCTGCAGTGCTGTCACCTAGACATCAAAGCTATTTCCAGCTTTTTTGGCCATTTTTTCCTTTTCTTTTTTTTCTTCCTGGATGCTGAATGCAGCTGATTAACAGGCCATTCAGCCTGTTGCTGGAGAGAGGCTAACAGTTAAATGTGCAGTGTTTAGAACTGCTGCTGGAGAGGACAAGAGAAGTGCACGATGGGATTACACATGGTTATCCTGTTTGTTACCACTCGCTTGGTCCCATCCTGCATCCCGGCCATAGTCCCTGTGGGAGGGTCACTAGAGCACTGTGGTTTCTGCTCTGGCTTTGAAGTCCCTCCTGGGAGGAAGAGAATAAGTCAAGTTTTGTACACTGCCTGAGACTGAAAGATGTTAAACTTTTGTCTTCCTGGACAGTGGAGCCATGATATCTCCTGTGGGGAAGCTGTTGAATGTGATGGGAAAGAATGGAACTATGTTGGACTGAAATGTAGATGAAAAAGAAGAGACCTTCCTGTGAGATAGCAAAAACACCGTATGGTTCAGTGCATTTCTAAAGCTGGTACTCCTGAAGTTGAACTTTACATTTTTATACTGCAAAGGAACGCATTTCAAAAAAGAATGTTTCATCCTCATTTTCCCACAGCCCAGTAGATCCTATCCTCCTTCAGCTTGGATGTTCACAGTGGCTTCTTGAAGCTGACAATCTTGGTGTTCCGCCTCTCCCTCTCTTTCTCTCTTTTCCATATTTTCCTTCTTAAATTCCTGAAGAAACATAATGATTTTGTATTGAAGGTAAGGAATTATAGTCCTATACAGATAAGAGATCAGAGCACATTCCTCACCATTTTGCTGAGTATACAAACATTTTGAATGCACATTTTACTTTCCCTCCATGACCCATGCAATAGGTAAAACGATCAGGGGGGAAGAGAATATAGCTGATACGTTCCATATCTGTGAGACTGCAGATAAATCTATTTTTACTAATAGAAGGCCTGAATCTTCTTTCAGTAGTTCTAGTTGAGCCTAGAGGAGACTCATGATTTTTTCAGGATTTTTAACTTTCAGGATTTCATCATTGTGAAGAAAAGGAGATTTTAAGATGACCACACGTCCCTTCTCCAAAGGAAATAGTTTTGGATTCTCCAACTATCTGCTGTCTACACACAGCTCAAAGCCATGAGCTTGCCTTTGAGATGATCAGGAAAGACTTACAGTCCATGTACTGAAAGCATTAAACCCACCTCTTCTTTCCCTCTTCTTTCTCCAAAGGCCATGTCAGTGCATTATCCTGGCCATCAAATAGGGTTAGGAATGCTCACAAGTGTATGAGGATGGATCTGCTGGACAAAACTAAAAATCTCTTTGGCCTGGCATCCTGGCTCAGACAAAAACCAAGGGAAGTGTCCAAAGTCAGCAAAGATTGTGCAGAGATATTTCTGTCCTCTCTCTCCTCCCACCCAGCTTGCAGTGATCTGGGATTTCCTGAGCACATGGTAAAATCTTGGTGGACCCTAAATTTAATCTGAGTACACTGCTGTTCTAAAATTACTATATTTGTTTGTATTGCTGCAGATGAAGTCAGGAGATGTGCTAGGCGGTGTGCAAATGTGGCCATTCTGCCCCTCTAGGACCCCAGCGAAAATGCATTTGCAACAATGCTGTGTAAACCTCATTTAACAATTTAAAGTAAAGAAGGGTGAGGCAGCTGTTTGATATTACCAGTCTGCAACAGTATCAGCAAATCTTGCATCTACATATTTTCCATTTTACTGCAAGTATGATGAGAGAGTGGACGGACAATGAAAAAGATAGCCACAGTCTGGATTTCTTCCTGTTTTTGTGTTTAAATTTTTTTAAAAAATCTTCATGTTTTAGATGTTTACAATATTGATTTGTTTGTTTGTTTGTTTGTTTTGTGCTCCTAGAGGGACTAGGAGTAAAAGTGTAGGTTAAAGCTCCATGACAAGCAAAAATGTAGATGTTGAGTCTTGATACCAAGGGAAAACTAAGAGAAGATTGCTCTTTTCTTATTAAGACGTGGAAAGAGGAATGTGGGCAAAACACAGAGGAGGTCTTAAGGAGAGGAGTTAAAGGAGGGAAGCAAAGTAAAAAGAAAGAAATTGGTGCAGTAACAGCTATATACTAGGAAAATTGTTTTCCAAGGGACGTTCTGAGTTGATATGGAATGGAACCAATGCCTTTTCCTGAAGCCAGGAAAGAAATCATTGCAGTCTTCATCCTGAAAAACTGCTCCAGCTCAAATCTTCTGAGTTCAGTCTCCTATGAGAAAGGGTGGTAAGAGTTACCAGTCACTAAACACCAATGACCTATTGTAAATCCCCGGGATCAGCAAACAGCTATGATGAGTGTCAGGCAGTAATTCTAGAGCTGCCGAGCTGCTGCTCCTCAAGTGCTGAGTGTGGAAGAAATAGGGAAAAATTAAGTTCCTACCCTCAGGTTTCTGATTTTTTGCTCGTAGAGTCCAATGAAAGCTGTAAAGCACACAGGTACAGTTCTCATTTATTTTTTTTTTTCAGCTGCTAATCTCCTCTTTTTTAGTATAAAACTGCCACATTTTTGTTTGTATGGCCATAAATCTTTAAGCAGTGAAAAAAAAAAAAGCCCCTGTGAAAGATAGCAGTGTGTATTTTCTCTCACTCTTCACTTCCTCTTGTTTTCTTTCTCTCAGTGTCAGCCTCGACATTAAATTATACTTTTTTACTTTCTCAGTTATTCTAACAAACATGATGCAACTGAAAAATCAGCATTATTGTGCAGAACCTGCCAATTTCCGTCCCTCTCATAATTTCTTCCTTTAGATTGGTTCCAATAGCCACTCTCCCTGGTAGCAGAAATACTGTAACGTTGATGCCTGTCGGCTTCTTTTTCTTTTTTCTCTCCCCTTCAAGTATATAGCTTACTGCTCTCCTCCAAATGGCAAAAGCTCTGAGGAACAGCCCCTTGCTGAACATGTCAAAATGTGAGTTCTGGCTGGTGATTGCTTTGGTTTCATTCCCTTGAGATCTGACGATGCCAGAAATCAAAGCATAATTTTGCAGATGTTGAGATCCCTTAAGCCCCCTAGGTTGCAAAGCTAAGCCATAAAGCCAGCTGGCACTGTGTACGTGTGCTAAGAATGTAAAAGTATACATTTTTAGTTTTCAACCAACAATGACCGACCGCTGGTAACTTCAACAAAGCAAAGCATTACTAGCTTTATTTTTGGAGTGTAAGTGGCTCTGTGCATTCCCCTGAGCTCCTTTTCTGTTCTAGTGCTGCTGTTTTAAAGATGCAGTTCAGAAGTATTGAAGTTTCTTTGGTGCCTTTCCAGCATATCTGCTGTTCTTTACAGGATATTGTGATCTCACAGCGCCTTCGGCTCACAGCAGAAAATTTAGGAGTTATTTCAGCAAACCTTAACATGTTGATTTCAAATCACTTTACCTTTCTTTTAAAAGACATGCATTGAAAGGGGAGGAAAAAATTACAGTGTCTAAATTAAAACAAGAAGACGAAGAGACAGCCAGCAGGCTTTTTACTATATTTTCTTACCTGCAAAAAGGCACAAGATAATCAAAGTGTGTGGGAGCTTAGAGAATGCACAGTTCTGTGCTATGCTCTACCGGGAAAAATAAAGATCATAGAATCATAGAATCATTAAGGTTGGAAAGGGCCATTAAGATCGTCTAGTCCAATAGTCCACCTACCACCAAATTTTCTATTAAACCATGTCCCTAAGTACATCTCCACATTTCTTGAACATGTCCAGGGATGGCAATCCCACCACCTCCCTGGTCAGCCTATGTGAGTGCGTCACCACTCTTTCTGAGAAGAAATCCTTCCTAACATCCAACCTGAACCGCCTTTGGTGCAACTTGAGGCCATTCCCTCTTGTCCCATCACTGTTACCTGGGAGAAGAGGCCCATCCCCACCTCACCAATAAATACCTATTTAGATTTCTGAGGATTGCCATCAGATTTTTTCATCTGGAATTTTCCTTTCATGTATTTGCCTGAGTCCTTTCATTCAGTGCAGCTTGTCCTTCTTTGAGAGCAGCAGTTTAAAATAATGCTACTGGTGAGGTGTTTTCTGAGATATTTTGCAGATAGCCCTGCGTGGAACAGCGTGAGAAAAGACTTCCCATTTCCTGCAAACATTTTCAAGAATTTGTTAATGCTTTTTATTTCCCACTAGGACAAAGAGAAGGCCTTTCATGTTCTATGTATGAAGCTCACAATGAAGGGACTGTCTAGAAAGATGTTGTACTGTCATGGATTTGATAGAGTCAGCTTCAAACTGATGAAAATCCTGCCCAGATAAGCGTCAGAATTGGACTGATGGTTGTTTGGTTCTCCAGTGTCCATCTGTGTACTGTGCTATGTTACTCTGAGGTTTTTTTCCTGCAATTTTGATCAGAAAGTCCAGAATCTGAGGTACTTTTCCTACAGCAAACACCCGAACCACAAGGTTCTCATGCACAGTTTAAATTTCAGTGAAGTGGTATTTTCCAATGAAAAAAAATAAAAGTTTAATTGAAAAATTCCTGACAAGCTCTAATCCTATTAACTTCACTGTGGTTGCACATATGCTAATGAGAGCAGTGTGTGAGACTGTTGCTAAATTTGCAAAACACAATACCCAGGGCATGCATATTATATGTAGTTTGACACAGGCACATATGTTTTATATTCTGTATTCTAAAACAATATTATGTACATTTTATAAGGTTGCAAAAGTGAGTATTGTAAATTCAAGAAACGTGAAAGTTATTGAGGCATGCACTTTGGACTCTCCCTTTCTCCAATGTAATTGGCCATATTCACCTTCCACTTCCTTTTCTTTCCCTGCTTGTCCCTTTCATATTCCTCCTCCCTCTCCTCAGTGCTGTTCCTCTCTGGCTAACCTTCCTTAGCAAGTAGCACACCACACACATGGCTCCAATGTGGCACTGGATGCCATCATTTTTCCATCCTTGCCATCATAATTTCCATCCTTTACTTGATGCAGCGGGGAATGTGACCACTGAGGATAAGGAGAAGGCTGACGTCCTCAATGCCTTCTTTACATCTGCCTTTAATAGGCAGATTGTTTATCCTCAGGGCACTTTACGCCCTGATCTGGAAGTCTGGGATGCTATGCAGAATACACCCCCAATCATTCCAGTGGAGATAGTTAGAGAGCTCCTCCTCCATCTGGACTGTCATAAGACCATGGGACCAGATGGGCTCCATCCGTGGGTGCTGAGGGAGTTGGCGGGGATGATCGCTGAGCTGTTCTCTGCCATCTATCAGCTTTCCTGTCTATCTGGAGAGGTCCCAGAGGATTGGAGGCTTGCCGATGTGACTCCCATCCACAAGAAGGGCTGTAAGGAGGATTCAGGGAACTACAGGCCTACCAGCCTGACCTCGGTACCAGGGAAAGTTATGGAGCAAATCATCTTGGATGAGATCACATGGCACATGCGTGGTGTCCAGGGGATCGGGCGCAGCCAGCATGGGTTCCTGAAGGGCAGGTTGTGCTTGATCAACATCATCTCCTTCTACGACTGCGTGATCAGACTGGTAGACAAGGGAAAGGCTGTTGATGCCATCCCTGCCAGTGTTCAAGATGCGTCTGGATGAGGAGCTACGAGATATGGTTTAGTAGCTTGTGGTAGCAATGGTAATGGGAGGACTGTTGGACTAGATGACCTTGTAGGTCCTTTCCAACCTTGTGATTCTATGATTCTATGATTCTATGACCATGAGCTGCTGGTGTTGTAGTGTTTTCTGCCATCTTCCTTCTTTTCTATCTAGTCAGATTAAGCTCCACAGGAGAAAAGATAACAGCTCCATGGAGTGTGCATTCCTGTCTGAACATGAGACAATTGCACTTGATTGATCTTTGTACACCACTGTAGCAAGCAGTTTTTCAATACATATTTCTCTAAATGCATGCACTATGCCATCTATTATGTTTACCTAAATGTTGCTAACTTGAAATTACCTTTGTTTTTATAAGAGATTCTAGTTCTCCTTGTTCACCAAAGTTATTTCAGTTTTCCTGAACTACCACTGAATCCATAGAGATAATTACTTGTTCTTCTTTTGCTAAGGTAACTGGCTCACTTGGATGCTTGCTGTTTCAGGCTTAGACAGAAATCTTTGCTGATATGAAAATCCAGTGTATTCTGGACATTATTCATATACAAGGATTTGCATCTATGTTTTACCTTCAAGACTAAAGGCAGAAGTTTTCCTCAAGAGATGGAAAAAAAAGACCTGACTGGAAGAGATGCAAATCCAAAGAGTAGGAGCATTGTGCTGTGTTCAGCCAAGTACCTAGACCAAGGATGATATCTACAGTCCAAGATTAGTCCATGGAGAAAGACAGCAGAGATTAATTCTTCTTCGCTGATAGCTAACTTACCCGTATTTTGAGAAAAGAAATTGCTGTGTTGAATCCTGTTGCTTCAAGAGTGGAAGTCCTATGTTGCCAATTGCAGAACGGTAGGAGTCTCCATCAGAGTCCTGCAACACAGGAGCTGCTCTATGCTGCAAGTTCTGATGCACCACAGCAATTTAAACAGATTTATATTAGTATCACATTGACCTGAAAGAGAAGCGTTTTTATTCAGCTTGACAAGCTGAAATATTTTGAATCCAGTTGACTAGATCCAAAAGAATGTATTTTGCTTACATTTTCCCTATGGAAAATTGAAATATTTCTGGAAAAAAAAGTGATGTTTTCCCACAGAAAACTGTTTTAAAAGAGTTTTTCACTGAAAAAAAAGTTTTGATGGAACATTTCCAACAAGCTGTAATTATAGTGCATACATAAAAGGGCCAAACTGGTGCTGTAAGGACATTCCTAACTATTCTATCCATAATCTCAGAGTGTTAGCCTCTGTAACATCGTAACTTTTGAAAGTTATGAAACTTGTCTAACATTCATAACTTCTTAAAAACTCACATAAATGGACTGTATTGTATTCTGTGTACACTGACCTGCACTAATATTAAAGGGCAAACCCATGATAGAGGCTGTTGCCCATTAGACGTTAAGCAAGGACCACCAAACTCATATTCATACCTGAAGCTGCTGCTGCATCTCATTCCAGGTCCCAGAAGGGTTCATTTTTATGTCACTAGAAAGTTGAGAGGAGATGCAAATGACAGTTCTTAAAGTGTGAAAAAGAATTTGGCTGTTTTCAAATGAACTGCAATCCAATTTTCTTGGGCATTGGTACATTTTGAGGAAAATGGAAGGCTTTTGCTCCCTTCCCCCAACCCCTGCTAGAAGTAACAAGCTTATTGCATTTTACACCCAGGTGTTTGCCATAGAATCTGACACATAACCATGCCCTGGAAAACTATAAAACAATATAATTTATAGAAATAAACTGAGTGAGAATCATTATTTTTTATTGGTACCACTTAATGTGCAGAAAAAGCATACTTTCCAAAAATATGGAATAAACGTTCTGTTAGCCTTATTGGGTCCAAATGTTAGGGTTTAAATTATTTTACTATGCAAACTTTCTTTCATATCTTGGCAGTAGTGATTTCCATTTTTATTCCTTTGGTATCCATAATCTTATTAGAATCAAAAACATATGCTTTGAGATCATTGGACAGATCCTTTCTCCCACCCTACCCCCTTCCCTCCATGCTAAAAAAATGCACTGAAAGACCAGCACTCAAGTATTGAGAATAACAAGAATAGCATAGGAGAAAATGATGCAGACTACCAGGCCTGAATAGGAAAGCAGTTTGAGAAGTGTAATCGGGTTTTCATGCTTTTGATTTGCAAGTCATTAAAGGTGCAAGAGACTCCAAGCCTCCCGCTGGCTGCCATTCGGAACCCACTCCCTCTCCTGCAACAGGAGGCGCTCACACCAGGATCACACATTCACAATACAGAACAGGGAACAGGGGGATGTGAGCTTTATAACACTTCTGGGGATGTAACACTTGCTGCAACCCATACATCTGAATGTCAGGGAATTGCATCTGTGGGGCTGAAATGTTAGCTCATTGCTGTGGATTTATGAATATCCCTTCTTTTTATTAGTAAAGCAATGACAAATCTCCCAGTATGCGAGCCCAGCAGTTCTGTAAAATGCATTGCACATTTCACCTGGCTGCTTTTTAACCATAGGATACTTAGCAGATGACAAGGACTTGGTAGTGTTTGCATAGATAACTTCATGGTAGCGGGATGAATTTTTTTTCCAGCTCTCTTATAAAATGACTTAAGTTTACACAGAACTAGTGTTCATGAAAACTTCTGGCTTTGGGAGGCAGAGGAGTTACAAAAAGTACTTCCTTTTGTCTTCTGAAGCAGTTCTTCCATCTTTTTATTCATCTGTGGTATATTCTGTATGTAATTAGCTTTCATTTGTTCTGATCAAAGCTGAAATTCCTGTCAATAATGCAAAGAGATTATGAATCAATCTGTCTGGAAATACAACTGAAGCTTCATAGGAGTACAGCTCACAGCCTACAACTGAAAAGAAATGCAAGCATTCTGAGGTGTGTCAGTTCTCTTTGTGAATCTTGGTAGTGACATTATGTATATCTCATTGAATATGGTAAGACTTTTTTATGGTAAGACTCTTCTAATGTTAAATGTAGCCCAAACTCTGAGATTCTTAAGGGAACTGTAGGTTACTGAATTCTTGTCAAGTTGTCAACTAATAATGCTTTGAAATATCACTGGGAATCTATGAATTGTTGCCACAACTTTGGGAATTTGAATCACTACTGTAGGACCAGAACAGGACTCAGATGAAAATAAACAGTTGTAACTTGTGCTTTTTTAATGGTGCTTTTTTAATGACATTTTGAGACGCGCTCATTTTGAGTCAGACATTAGCTCCATGATTTACATTCTACTTTCTGCTGGATTTCAGGTTGGGTATTAGGAAATATTTATTCTCAGAAAGTGTGCTGAGGCATTGGCACAGGCTGTCCTGGGAGGTGATGGAGTCACCGTTCCCAGAGGTGTTCAAGAAATGTGGAGATGTGGCACTGAGGGACATAGTGGGCATGGTAGGGATGGGTTGGGATTGGACTAGATGTTCTTAATGATCTTTTCCAACCTTAACGATTCCATGTTGCTGTAAGAATCCCCATTGATCCCCATAGATAGTGGAAAAAAACCTTCTGAGTGTGCAGGTTTCTCAGGTTTTTCAGTGACTCCTGACTCAACCCAAATTTGAGCTGGTAACTGAGATGACAGGCTCTCGGTTCTTCTGCTGTTTGATTCATATCATGTGTTATGATCCAGATGGCTCAGAGAGTTAACCAAGTCTCAAACTTGTCCTTTCAAGGATGACACTTCTTTTCTAGTAATATAAGTTGTACACAAAGTACACAAAAGTGCTTTCTTGAGCACCACGTAAAAAGTACAACTCCATTCACTTCCAAAATGGGTTTAGCATGCTGAGAAAGACAAGCTTTTATTCCAGAAAAGGCATGTCCATGATCAGGAGGGGAACTGTGCAAACTTCTTTGGTCCGCTGAAGACAAATACCAGAGAGTAGCACCCTAAGCACATTTTCCAGCTAACACAGGGACACAAACCCTTCAGCCTGGTTTGTATCTCTTGGTTTTATACACCTGAAGATAGCAAGTTCTTTCTACTTGTAAAATCCAGGTACTCCCTGAAAGATGGAAATTCTTCTCTTTCTCTCGCCACTGTCTATATCAAGAGATGACTGATTGCTGAGTGTTACCCTATTTGTAGGCAATGCTATTTATATTATCTGCTGATTAATCTGGGAAAGAACAATTGCGGCTTATTTGAACTTGTCATGAACTGAGGCAGTTTGTCAAATTGACAGTTATGGCTGAACTATAAACTCAAGTCCAATTTTTCAAAATGGGTATGTAAAAACCCACTATCTGAGAACCAAAACAAGTGGAGTGTAGTAGGTGTGTAAAGAAAAAAATTGATTTTAGGTGGCACTAAAGTAGCACTATACAAGTAATTTTTAGGCACCTGAAGTGGAATACAAGTATTATTACTTTCTGGCTTTTTTTTTTTTTTTTTTTTTTTTTTTTGTTAAATAGTAATTGAACATACTTTCTGCATGATTGAGAAATGATCGTATTTTCCTATAAATAGGAAACTTTTGAAGATAATTAAGAATGATTTTTTTTTTTTTTCTCTTCCAGAAAACATCCATAGAAATAGCAAAATTAAAACAAAAATATTTTGCTGAAAAAGAGTAACTTTTCCAGGAAGACATGAGGACTGTTTTTCATTAGTGTGAACCATGGGAAATATTGCAGCTTCATCAGTGAAGGTCTGACATGCGATTTCTATCAAAGACACATTTCATTTACCCTAGGCTTATTCAGCACTACTCTTACACAGTGTTCCCTACCAGCTGTTGTTGCTGCTGTTTGCTAGTAATTGATTGCTCTGTTCCTGGTCTGAGATACTGTGTCACTTAGCACTTAAGCTTCTAATGGGCTACCAGTTTCTTCCTTTACCAAACATTAACTGTGCCAAGACATACAGAGAGACCCATAACAAAACTCAGGATGCAAGTAAAGTTTTGAGTTTTGTTGCTTAAATTCATCTTCCCCCACATAAATTATACTGCAGTACATATTCCTAACCCTCTAAAATAACACTAATTTTCTGAACTATTTGCTTCCTTATGTATTAGCCACACGTTCTATTTTTATCTCAGTGGTGAATCCAAGAAGTCAAATTACCCATTACTAATGGTCATGTGGCTGCAATGGCTGAGAGTCCAGAAAATGCAGAGAAATGTCTGAATATGTCTTTGGGAAAGTACAAGAAAAGCAGAAGTGTGTGCACTCTGCAGTAAATGATTAGATGAAGTAATCTAGATACATATTTTTTTTGAAAGCTCTTTAAAGAGAAACATTAATGACGATTCTCTTTATGGATTTTCATTCTGGCACTGCTTATTCATCTAACTTGAAACTACATTACACAGTTACATTACTCAGACTCCAACAGTGATACATACAAGAGCAAATGCACACCAGCTTGTACCGAGGCCATGAAAAAGGATCTTTGGTTGATTCTCTTTTGGTAGATGGTATTTGCCAAAAATGATCTGTGAGTTGGCCTAGAGGATTCCTGTTTGCTGTATGTCATGAAAGCGATGAAATCAAGAACAAAAGTGAGATTAATGGACTAATACAGGCCAAGGTTCTTTTTTATGCTTGCAGAGATGACGATGACGATGGTGACAATGATGATTACTAGTGTTTGTAGTTAAATTTTTTTAAGATGGAATGTGAATGTATATGTTTATTTGAACTCGATGCTGAAATGTAACTGATTTTTATACGAATTGAATCAGTGCTGTATATGTTCTGTATGTGGCTATCTGGCAAACCTATCAACAAGGTGACTCTCATCCTAATGGCTTCCTTCACATTAGGATTATGGGATCTTCTGGAAAAATTACATGGCACATGCTCTTCTTAAATGGTCAGAAATTTATTTACTCAGCTGTTAGTGCCTTTGGTTAACCTATTTTCTTTAGAAAATTTACTTCATATAGAAAAGAAGAAGCCACAGATTTGCTTGAAGGTGTATGTGTTCACTTTGAGGAGATGAAATACAATACACTGCACAGTATAATAAATGTTTTGGAATTTGCCTAATGACAGGTTCTATAGTTAGTTCAGGCTTCGGCATTCTTATTAATGATGTAAAGGAAGCTCGCTAATCATTAAACATTTGATAGTTTTTATTCTAGACAGGAATATAATACTTGGAGTATTGGAAAATAAGCATTCATGAGTCCTAAGAAGAATGTGTACTGAACAATTCATTGGTAAGAGTAAAATAAGTTTAAAAATTTATAGGCATAAGTTCTGGACCTAAATATGTAGGGGAAAAAAAAGCTTCACGATATTCCATTAAAGATTATTTCCTCTTCATTCGTGTCCAAATTCAAAGCTGAAGATAATTCTTAAATCTCAATGAGTATAACATGTAGTGGATGATGTCAGGTCCTATAATACTGATTTTAAAATGTAGACCTTTCTGCAAAGGAAATAATAATCCATTTATTTGTGTTCAGATACTGATCAGTCAGAATTTTACCAGATTAATGAGTAAAGATCAAACCAGAATGCTCTTCTGAAAACCCTAATCATGGATGTCATTTGGCCATTAGCAGTGTTCTGGGTCTGCTCATGGGGCATCATAACAACCCTATGATCTCTGTGCAGGACTCATCAGAAAGTCTTGGCACCAAGTAGTACTAATATAAACTATTTACAGTCAAGGAAATTGTGGTATAAAATGTCAGAAGAACAGAATGTAGGTGCAACATGTGTCTTGAAAGTACACTTAGGACTTGGCAGGGGAGGAAGAAATATTGCAAAAAAACCTACAAAGATAACTTACCCCCTGTTTTTCTGTTCTTCTCTGAGCTTTTATTGAATTACAGCGTAATTAGTGTTTCTAATCCCTAAAAGTTTGTACCATGATGGGATGTTTCTAATGATCAAAATAAGGATGTTCAAAACATTCAGCATTCAAAGAGTAATTTGTACAACTTTGAACTCTATTTTTTAATTATATTTTCAAAGAAAATTTCATTTCCCCTTTTTTTTCTGAAGTGCATTTCTCCACCAAATGGAAAAGCATCAGTTTCACCCCCGTGCCAAACCCCCAAGTGCTCTCACTTTTGCTCATGCCTCTGCCCAGAATATGCTTTCCTTAGGATCTGTGTACCTGGAGCCCATTCGCTAGGTGTGCTTCATAGAATTGCAATAATAAAGGGGAAAAAATGGATATTAGTGATGAAAATACTGATTTCATCCTTTTGGGAGAAAGCAGTATTTTGTGAAGTTTCAGTTGTAAGTTTACAGCCAAATGAATGTGGGTTAATGACTGTGGTGTATTGTATCAAATTAGCTAGGAGCAGAACCCTAAGCATATTCAGCAGAAAAAAAATCTCTTATGGTGGATCTATAAAAGTGACCACTGAAGCTGAAAGGAGAAAAAAAAAAAGTAAAACAATTCCAAATCAAAAAGCAGAGCAGATCGTTCAGTTGATTACCTTATGAGCTTTCTGTTGTTCTTCACAAAGTCTATGTCAACGTTAAATTTATAATTTAGGAGTTTTTCTGTACATGCTGATTTTCCTGTTGTCCAGTCTAACTTTCTGTCTGTTCTGGTTTGGATACATCATCCATCTTTCTTGTTATTTCTAACAAATTAATTCTTACTAATTGGAAATGTCCTGCTTTGTCTCAAACCCATAGGCAAATGTTTTGAGGAAGTTCAGTCAAAAATACTTTGTTGTTCTTCAAAGTGTGAAACAATATGTTCTTCACAGCTGCTACAACAATGAATCTACTTAAAGCCTAACTTACGTATGTCCCATTGAGTGCTCAAGTGCAAGCCAAGTTTTAAACAGATTGGTTCAGTAGCCCTAGAGGTCTGTACGCTTAAAAGTCGTAAACATTTTTTCAGCTAGAGCAACCTAAACAAATTCCATTTGGACAATTTCAGGACATTCAAGAGCTTGTTATGGTCTCTAGGTTGGTGTGACCTCATCTGTGTGGCAGCAAATTTTAACAGCGTTGGTCAGGGATCTGGATCTCTTTGTGCAAAGTGGAACACAAAGCCAAAAGGAAAAGATGCTCCTTCCATATCAAATCTGTGTTTGCAAAGTCCTTCTGAACATACAGCACTGTGAATATTTATGATTATTGTGTGATTCTTGCAACAATAGAGACGTAGATGCAAAGATGGATGAATAAATCTGTGAATAATATATTTTACTCTCTGAAAGACAGGGTCCCCATGATCATTTTTATTTTCTTTATTTTTTTGCATCTCAACCCTGACCCACACTCTTTGTTTCGTAAACACAGAACATTTAATGCGCATAGTCATCTTAGTCTCAAGAATGTACTCAACAACAGAAAAAATCCCAGATGCATTATCTATTCAATTTAGCAATTAGTTTTAGTTCTCTAACCTTTACAGAGGGCTGAAAGACACAGAGCTCAGCTTGTACAATGGGCTGTCTCTACTTTTTTTTTTGCTAGGAGGACAAGAAGAGCATTCCCTTAATGTCTCTGGGGTTATCTACTCCATTTATGTTCCTAATACTGAGAGCCCAGGAGAACTGAAGTGGATCCCAACTTTTTTTGATCCAGGTTCACTCAACATTTTTTTTTTATTTTATTTTTTTGTTTAGTTTTGTTTTTTCAAATCGATTTCTTAATAATGAGGAGCCTTTTGTATCCTATATTAGCTTTCCAAGTCTGTTTTCCCAGTGTCTCAGATTATATTGAGATCATAGCATACTTCCTGGCATTCAGATGGAATCCTCTGTAGAACTCCCTAGTGACCTTATTTATCCCTTGATAAGCAGGCAATGGCATCTATTCTTAACTGTGGCTGTGCTCTCAAGGCAGGAATTCCCGCATGTAATGCATGGGAGCAGATTTTGGGCAATATTAGATTCCATAGAACTAATATTAATATTATCTTATGTTCGGATTTGATAAGCATCTTATTGGAAAGGTGTGATTAAGATAAGTACATCATGTCCCCATTCATAATGATTCATCTTTATCTAAATTCCTCAATACATTTTGCCCTTTGGAGAACAACTTGTGGGTGTTTATAGCCCGACCTAAAACTAATGTTTGGAAGTAAATTACCAGATAGAATTATCAGGTATTACTGGGGTTCTCAGTGCTTTTCCAAAGCTGGTCAATTGGTTTCTCTCAAGTGTAATGGTTTAAGTAAGCAACATTTAGATTCTCATTTCCTGTAAGATGCAGAACTAAGTGATATTGTTTTGAGAAGTTTAATTTGACTTCCATAAATCTGATTCTGTCTTCCTCCTATAAAACTTTATCATTTCTTCAACAAGATGGATAGTACCTCCCTTCTCCCTCCCTCATAAGGTATCTTTTTCACTGATGAATTTCTGCACTGGATGATTCATCACATCTCAATGTTTGAAAAACTCATTATGCTGGGATTTTTACAGTTTGCATTTCAGTATTGCTTAAAAATTTAAGTTCAGAGCACTTCCTGAAAGAGCTCTTGTGACCTTGTCTACCCAGCAGATCTCCATTCTATCTTCATTCGAGTCTTTCCTTAGAAGATCTGTTGAATTTAGCTGCATGTATATCTATGCTATAATTACAGAATCAGTCTTGTCCTTATACCTTCTTCAAAGCAGGCCTGTGACATTCAGTGATCCCAGGCACTTCAGCAGCTCTCTGTTACCACATGGATGTCCATAAGCCTCCACTTCAGCTACCTCCCTGTTTTTTGACATCCTAGAAAAGTCTTGACTTACATCTCAGATAAAATCAGAGGTAATACACTCTTCATGTGTATTCCTGCCTTTTTTTTTTTTTTAATAACCAGGACTTTTTTCACATTTTTCTTTTAAGATCTTATTTAGAACACGGTAAATAAACATCAGATCATTGGTCAGGGCTATTTTGGATAGAATTTATCTTTCCCAAGGACTGCAATATATGATCTCTTGAGATGCATGCTACTCTAATTTCTGCCAGTGAGTGATTTATCATCTTGAAGATTTTTCATTGACAACAGAAAAAAAAAACCAACCTAAAAAAAAAGTGATAAGGACTGAGGGAAAAGATATAGTAAGGAAAAGTTTAGCAGATAGGTTCCCCAAATTCTTGCAGACGTCAGCCAGTTATATTATAGGTGATCATATTTTCTTTGTAACCCTCTCATGCCTCATTCATGTGACATGGAAACAATTACATGAAAATGCAGATGTAGATTCCAGTAATCTCTTTGGAATAGATAAATAGACTTTGAAATAATTTACAAATGATGCACAAAATCTGTGGGCCATCTGCTCACTGTTGGGGAAAAAAAACACATTTCTCCCAACAGGCTTTTTATACACAGAATCGCTCTTTTCACACAGCAAGGAAGAAAACAATAGACAGCCAACAATCTGGAATGTAACTCACTCACACACTCAGAGAGCTTCAGTGTGGTCATCTTTTGTGAAAGCAATTAGGACAAGAACTGTGCGCATATTAAGAAACTTCTTTGACCACATATGCAGTCAGGGCAGGGAGCACTCACAGCAAGAGCTGCCTGTGTGTTCTGCACTGCAGGCACCAAAAGAACTGAGTGACTGCACAAAGATGGAAGAAGGCAAGGTGGGCTGATGGCAATCAGCTGCAGTGAGTGCTACCTGCAGTGCAATATCTGCATGCGTCAAATTCCTGACAAAACTGAGCACAATTTCCTCTGGTGTTATTCTGGGGCTCTGCCTATGCAAATCACTGACCTCTAAAAGTCCTTTACAGGAAATGTATAATGTAAAAAGCTGCTTTAATTTGGAAGTAGGAAAGAGCTTTTTTGTTCACTATCTTTATATACGTTGGTTTAATACTTTGAATTTGTGACATATAGACTGCACTGTAAGAATAATGATCAAGAGTTATTTTCTGTGACTCTTTATCATGTAGGTCACACAAATATTAGTAGTGTTTGCACAAGCCAAGTCACAACATTCTTGGTGGCAGAATTGTCAGCCTAGATTCAGCTGATCTGCAGAGGATAGTCCCTACTGTGAGTCATAGTCTGCACGTGGCCATATCAGCACTTCACATTTTCTTGACAACTCCATCTGTGTCTGCTGGCAATGCTCTCTTGCTTTGACCAGAGTGGAAACAATTCAGTACAATTCTGAGGCAATTGAAAGCTAGTTGCCAAACAATAATATTCCCAGCAAGAAAGTGGTTTGCTGCGGCTGACGGTCACATTCCTTCTGCCAGGAATATCCCTCCAAAAAGCCCCAGTGTGAGAAAGATGAAATAAAGGGTTGGCAGGATTTGATGTGACTTACAGGGGCGTGAAAGGGATCTTAGCACAGTAGGAAGCCAGGTGAACTATCAGCATGTGGCACCATTTTGGATGAAATGTCTACACAATGACTGTGCTGTCATGCAGACTCTTCCATTATTAATTATCAATCTACTAAACTTAGGGCTTAGACTGGAGTCCTGTACATTGATAATTTGTAACAGAGGTGAAGGATAGAGTCCTAAAGAACAAGAGTGCAAAATTCCCAGGTAGATCCAGAATACTTTGCTAGTAAATCCCAATAGACTGCTAAAAGTCTCAGTTTTGGCAGCAAGTTTTATGAGATGCTACATTCCTACCAGAAATGAAGTGAAGGCATCCTGAGTGCATCATGTTTCCTCCATTGTAACACTTGTCTCCTGATTTCCACAAGCTTTACTGAGTTTGACTAAATGCATACAAATTTTTTTGAAGCATTCAACTCCAAGTATCAGTTGTGGTCAGTAATGAAACATGACTAATGGTGTAAAAATCAGGAAAGCCATTGTAGAAGTAAGCAATGTAAGACTGACTGCTAAAGCAGATCTCATCAGAGAAGACAAGCTTCTAGAAAGACTGATGAAACAAAAGTTAAATATAATTTGCTGTAGTTAGGATCTGTGAGATAAGTTGCTCAGCTGGGACCTCAAGAAGTCTGCCTTTCTGATATGCTTTCCCTGAGTACTCAGGCAGGACTTTTCATTCACTAAAAGTTCAATGAACATTTACATGACCAAATTGGGAAGAAAATGCTTAAAATCCTAGTAAATGGATGGTGCAGTGGCATCTTTCAATTTGCTGTATAACACACTACTGACAAAAGTCTTCATTGAGCTCAGTGGGATAACTGATAAATGCTTGTCAGTGGGAAGCAGTGCAACATGAGAAAAAGCGAAGCTGATTAGATCCATGTTTATAGTATGAAGGGATATATTTTGTCCCACTTCTGGCCATCCAATATTATTCAGCTTTGCGAAATGTCTTAGTGTAGCTCATCACAATGCTGTGATGAGGTACTGCCTTGGGGGGATCTTATCTTAGCTCGCTGTTATTTCAAAGGCTCAGAAATAAGGCCTGCTCTGATCATTTGCAAATTTGGATGGGGAATCTGTAGTACAGCAGTGTTGCCACACAGCATTCCCACATACGGTTTTTGTTACCCACTGTCTGTTCAAAGTGCTAGACACTGGCTGTGTGACTCCTATAAAACTTTCTTTTGTAATTTATTTATCTAGGAAACCACAGTTTACACTCAATGTCTGGTTTCCAGTGAAGTCTTTCTTTTATTTTCAGCTGAACTTGCTAAGGCACAAAATGGTCAAACAGCAAGTGAAAGGTCACTTGGTGATATTCACTGATGGCTCAAGTCAAACCACCACCTTCTGGCTACTTAGTATTGAGATTTTTTTTTTTTTTAAATTTATTTTTATTTAATTTGTACTGAGCTGTATTTCTACTCACCTGTTTAAACTGCTTCTTTACAGAAGCTGTAGTGCAACCCCCCCACACTTTCTCTCAGAGAAGCATTTCATGACTGTATTTGAGGGAAAACTCCGATAAGTTACCTTGACAAAACAAAGCAAATCAACAGATGTTGATTGCACACCAGATGTCAGAATATACTAGTGTATACTCAACAGTCATGGTGTCCTAATTATCCAGACATAAAGTCCTCTCTCCTTTTCCATCCCTCTTTTGGCACAGGATTTTAGCAAGTGGAAAACAGGGGGGGAAAGGAGGTGAATCATAGAATCATAGAATGGCCTGGGTTGAAAAGGACCACAGTGATCATCTAGTTTCAAACCCCCTGCTATGTGCAGGGTTACCAGCCACCAGACCAGGCTGCCCAGAGCCACATCTAGCCTGGCATTGAATGCCTTCAGGGATGGGGCATCCACAGCCTCCTTGGGCAACCTGTTCCAGTGTGTCACCACTCTCTGAGTGAAAAACTTCCTCCTAATACCTAACCTAAACCTCCCCTGTCTCCGTTTAAAACCATTGCCCCCTTGTCCTCTCATTATCCACCCTTGTAAACAGATGTTCTCCATACAAAACACAAACCATTCTTCTTCTGGTATGGAATCTGTGCACTAGCCTCATTGTGACCATGGATTTGGGATCAAAGCTGATCGTAATGCTAATATCTTCATGTAACCCGTTCCAATCAAAATTACGAAATTTTGTTCCTGATGGGAAATTGATAGATTTTTAGTTCAACCACTGACTCTTGCTTCACCCATTCTGAAATAAAAAAAATATTTTTCCCTATGATAGTGTGTGTAATTTTATTGAATTACCAGGATGACTGACAGACAGACAGAAGGACCGGATGGTAAAAGAGTCAGGACTAGAAAAGTGCAAGATCAACTAAAAGCAATAGAATGAACTCTAGTGCTCAGGAAGCAGCTGAGAGATGGAAGAGTAACAGCCTTCAAATATGACCCTTATCCAATCATTTGTTTAATTCAATTCCAGCAAAAGAAAAAGAAATTTCCTAATTGGATTGTGACAGTCACGTGAAAACTGACAGCACAAAGAACAAAGCAATATGAAGATTTTTTTTTTGTCTTTCTCCAAAGGTCCCCTTCAAAAATTGTCTGCTTGTTGTAACTGAGTACTGACTCCCATCCATGTGCGCTGTGTAAACAGCAGAATGGTTGATCAGTGTGAGAGAACCAGCCACTGTGGGAGGACATTGGTGTGTGATGCTAAAAAGCACAGAAGATCTATATGGGTATGTATTTTTGTCTCTGATCACGGCAGTGGAAGAATGAGCTCCAGCCTGAAGAGACGGGAAAACAGAAGCAGCATAATAAATTGAACAAGTAAATTTTATTTGATTGGCAAGAACAGAAAATCCCTTAACCAGCTCAAGCTTCTGGTGGAATTATACTGAAAATATTTTTTGGTGGACTATTCTTCTCCATAAACTTAGTTTCTGGGAGAGTGGAAAAAAAATACTTCATAAGTGTTGTAAATGCTTTGGGAGATATTTTAGTGTTCTTCCTTCCTCATATACAAAAAGCTATATCACATTTGTATTTGTGTACTGCATACAGGGTTGACAGTTTTAAAGAATCAAAAATCACAGGCCTGGTTCGCAAAATTGTAAGATTTATTCAAAAAGTATGAATATATTTCAGCTAATTACTTTAAAAATATGAAGTTCTATCTTCAAGCTTCCCATCAATTCTGAGCCCCAGAGTCCCTGGTCCCCTAGAGGATTACCCTGGTCCCAGGTCCCTCAGATGGTTCAGTATCCCATTCCCAGCATCTGCTATCATTTCTAGCCTCATCAGTTCTTCCAGCATTCACTTATCACTTATTTCCAAACATATTTTTCATCTCCAGATATGTGTAGCTTTAGCTCTCCAACTTTCCTAATAGCATTTTTCTCCATTCTAGAGATTCTAAGGTGATAAGAATCTAAGTCCCTGTCAGCTACCAGTTCAAAAGAAGGATGCCCATCTTAGCATTCTTCCATTAGTTTTCATTTAACAGGAGGAGCCTGATGAAGGAACATCCAAGACCTAGAATTATAGAGATGACAAATTTGCTCTATGGGAACCCAGGGTTTTCCTGTCATATCCTTCCTCCAGTAATAAAAATGTTTAGTACTTAGAGGAATAAGGGAGACATTGACTTTTCCCAATTAGGTCCCCTTTCATGGGGCAGAATGGCCAAAAATATATGATATTTTTCCAGGAAAAGTAAAATCCAAGAGGAAGCTGGAGCCGCTTTTGCCATGCTGGTGAAGGCTACAGCTCTATCTGAAATTGTGTCCTCCTTATTTCTCCCAAAATTATCTTAGAATCATAGAATAGTTTGAGCTGGAATGGAGGGACATTTAAGATAATTTAGTTCCAACCCCCTGCTACAGGCAGGGACACCTCCCATTAGACCAGGGTGCTCAAAGCCCCATCCAGCCTGGCCTTGAATGCTTCCAGGGAGGGGATATTTGCAGCCTTGCTAGGAAACCTGTTCCAGTGACTCACCACCCTCACAGTAAAGAATTTCTTTCCAATAGCTTACCCTCTTCCAGTTTAAAGCCATTTCCCCTCATTCTGTCACTATGTGCCCTTCTAAAATGCCCCTCCCCACCTTTCCTATAGGCCCCCTTCATGTACTGGAAGGTCACTGTAACGTCCCCCCGAAGCCTTCTCTTCTCCAGGCTGAAGAGCCCCAGCTCTCTCAGCCTGTTTGAAATGATTGCTTCCCGCTGTATCACAGATTATGAACTCATTGTGTGCAGAGCACACTGATGAAATGGTTTGCCAGACATTCACATTGCCAACCATCTACATTTGTGACAGAGTGCCTTGGCTTGAAAGTAGATCTTTTTTTCACTTCTTACCATACAATTCATCCCACTTGCCAAAGGTCAGCATTGTGTCATGTCAGGGCTCTGCCACCCCTGATGGCCATGTTACTGTTTTTAGGTAGAGTTCACTATGTAATAACCTGATGCCACAGAATGTGCTCATTCATAAGAGCTGCAGTGCTGGGATCCAAGTTCCATCTTGTGTGCTGTCCTTGCCGGCTGCCAATACCAGCTGTTTCCTGCTGTAGAGCTGCAGCACCACTGAAAGTTGCAGAATGTTTTTAGCAGGGATCTGAATTGTCCAGAGGAAGCAGATGGGATGAAAGGAAGGAGAGTTCACTCCAGCTGCTGGCACTGTAAAAAGCACTGGGAGTAATTTAGAAAAGAAACACATAAATGGTTAAAAACTTCAAATAAGATGATGCTGCTTCTTGCTGTGCTCCTGTCACCTCCATAAACTATATTTTTTTTTATTCAGATACTTGAAACAGTTTCTTTTTATCTTCCTGGTAAGGTGAACTAATGGTAATGATTTCTAGAACTTTAAGACATTCTTGAGACATTTCCAAGAGGCAGCAGGATTTTCAGCACGTGCACGTGCATGTATGTATGCATTCTGATGTAGTTACAAATCCTCTTTCTGACTTTTTATCTGAATATTTATACATGTATAAATTTAAGTCATGCAAATATATTTACATTTCAGAGCTGGTTAAATTTTTATGAAAGAAGGTGTTTATTTAGAGATTTAGCTCTGATGTTAGAGTACAGTCCTTTGGTCTCTTGTCTTGATCCTAGTAACTCTGCCATGAGTTATAAAGACAAAGTAGCATCCCTATCCTTGTGTTTAGGCATTTCACCTGAGCTGCTAGAGAAGTAGCAGCTATTATCATCCATTTATGTTAAAGAAATATGAGATATAAAATAGATATGATTTACCAAAGATACTCACTCATATCTCTGTGGCATATTACAATCTTATATTTTCAAATACACATGCTGTATTTTTTTTACACTGCTTGGAAAACCAATGCCATGAGATCCTGAACTAAACTGTTAATGCTGTTCTATAATAACAATAATAATCAGAACTGAAAATTCATCTGTGCTCCCATTCTCTTGCATATCCATATAACGAAGTTGCTCAAATGGTTGCACCCATAATCTTCAGTTTATTTGTTTGTGTTAGCACCTAGTGGTTCTGTGGTGGTTCTGTGTCCTGACCTAGTGTGACATACTTGTTCTGCTAATTTTCCTAAGTTGTGCTCTAGTAGTTAGGAGTTCTTATCATGTTGATATTTTAAGATATATTGTGATAATTGGGATTATGTTGTAAATTGAGTCAAATTCAAGGGGAATAAAACCACTACTGGAATCCTGCTTGATGTATGAAGAAAGAAACTGTCTGTAAAGATACAAATGATTTTTGTTTTTAAATATGCAGCAGAGGAAGGAAGGTTTTGTGACTAATGTAAAGACTGAATTGGGAGTTGGAAGACCTGGGTTCAATTTGCAACTCTTCACAGACTTCCCGTGTCACCTTGAGTACGCCATTTATATTTCCCAGCTCTTCTCTTTCCTCCCATCAAAAAAGGAATGATTATATATCTATCAGTATCACAGGAGGTTCATGAGGCTAATTTGAAAAAAGAGAGGAATCAATTTTAGGAGCATTCTGGTTTTTGGAAGTTACTCTGCAACCTCATGTTTTCAATATGCCCAGAGCTTTAGGTTTCAGAGTACCCTGGAGGGTTTATCTTATCTCATCTGTGTATGAGGAACTGCAATGGGCAAAGCTAGATACGAAGGATTCTGACAATTGGTACAATGCTTGTGGGAACGTTGATCCCTATTGCCTCCACATTGCTGCTGGGCTTGCATTATACTTGTGAAATTTGTTAGTTCCATAAAAAATGTTGGTTAGGATGCTTAGAGTATCTGATGCAAATACAGTGTTTAAAATAATGAAAATGTAAATGAATATTATCTGTATAAGGTATATTACCTGCATTGGGCATATTATCTGTATAGGGCATATTATCTGTATAGGGAATGTTATCTGAAGCCTTTGGAATGGACTTACAGAGAGTTTCACGGAGCTGAAGAAGTTCTTAAGTAAAAGTGTTACTGGAATCTTGTAATTAAAAAGATCTTCAAGTTTATTATTTTTCTTTGCTATTTTTTTTTTTTGTTAGGCAAAACTTAGTTCTTTTTTATTTAATCAGAGTACATTGACAAAATTGTATAGCTTGTTGTTGCATGTATATATTTTCACGTGTGAGCATGCATTTGCACATGTAATGTGCATGCATAAAAAAGTTGCCTCTAAGTGCATGAACTTGCATATGAAAGTAGCAACAATAATTTTTGCATTGCAGCTGTGGCTGTTTTCAACATCAAAGTGAAAAGAAAACAGTAAAAGTAAAAGAAAAGAAAGGGGAAAAAAAGTGAAACATAAACAGAAACTATTATTAGAGAAGAACAAAGGAACTGATCCCACAGACAGTTTTTCAACAGCTGGCAAGGTTCATCAGCTATTTTTACTGGTCTAATGCTGGTCCTGTTAACTCTGTAATTTATTCTGGTTGATTTTTTTTTGTTGTTGGTTTTTTTTGAGTCTGAATATCACTTCTGGTTGGATTGATTTCAATTCTGCAGGTGTATGTGTTAAGTAAAACCATACTGAAGTCAAGGAAGTGCAAAAATCAGCACTCGGAATAGTTTTGTATGTATTCATTGACTTGATCTGCCAGGCAGGTGGCCTTTAGATAATGTACATTTAACAAGAGCTCCATCATTTCTATTATCTTCATTTTATCATACTGTACAGCAACCCTCCAAGTAAGAGCCTTCTCTCTTCAAACTCCCTGTTTGCAGTGAGCTCTGAGAGCCAAATGACTGCCTGTCATTGGCATTCAGAAGTTGTACTGGTCTTCTAATAGTCGATGGGTCGATGATCAGAATAGATGATTTTAGTGGTCTTTTCCCATCTTCACATTTCTGTGATTATATGATTCTGAAAAATGACTCAAAAATGACCAAGAATTAATAAAACTGGGCAACTCCTAGGGTTTTTTTTTCTTCATTTTTCTAGCTTTCAGTTCTGATCCAGAAACTGGAATCTATTAATTTTATAAGCCTAAGCTGAGATTCTTCCTTAATTGTGTGACCCCAGGAGCTGAAGCTTAATGGAAAAGAAACAGCAAACTGACATAAGACTCAGGATGCAAATTATGAGATTTGGCAGTGCTGAAGTCACATACTCCCCTAGTTCTGAATCTCAGTTGACTAAAAGATATGAGCTTTCAGCATCCTGCAGAAGCTGTGCGCATATCCAGAAGTTTCCTCCATAAATGATTCCCGATGATGCAGTTTCTCTTCCCTTTATGGGGCTGATGAAAGTACTGTAACCAGTAGCAAAGATTTTTTTACTACCAGTAATGTTCCAGAAATAGATTGTGAAGTAAATCTGACAGAATATTTTAAAGAATGTATTGATTAAATAAGCTTAACTAAGAGATGGAATCTGCCTATCAATAGGCAGTTACTTGTAATTAAGGATTTGGAAGAAATTCATCAGAGAGTAAGGGAATCAAACGCTGACGGAAGCAGAACAGCACCCATACACATGATGCAGATAGGAACAATAAGAATCTTTGGTTTCTTCCCTTCTGGGAATATTTTCCAATTATGACATCTGAAGAAGGCTAATTCATTGAAAAATTTTAGATATGGTTAAAAAAAAATAAAATAAAAGATTTTTTTTGTCTTCTGTGTTCTTATATTTTCTGCTCACTGAATGGTAAGGCTTCCTCTCTGGACATCTGTTTCCAGCAGTGCAGTGTCAACAAGTACAAACCTGGACATAGGGAGGGGAACCTAGATCCTAGAACCTAGACCTATTGTTTTCTTACATGGAGGCATGTGGCCACCTCCATTGAATCATCCCTTATTCCTGTAAGTAGATAGAAGCTGTTTAAAACTAGTTAATAAGAGAAACCAAGAACAGAGTCTTGTAGGAAGCATCTACTTTCAAATTACAGTACCTAAATCCTGGATGGCAAAAACTAGACATCTTTGCCTACTTTGGTGTGGAACAGAGAGGACCTGACTGAGGAACTTTATTATCTGCATTTGTGCAGTTGCTCAGAAGTGAAGACTCAGCCCAGTGTCTTCCTTAGTGGAAGGAATTCAAATGAATACTTGGTCTTGGAGTAATTTTCCTAATCGACTGCAATTAAGTAGTCAGGGTGTATAGATGAAGGCGATTCATTGTCTTCCTCTTTTCTGGGAGCCAAATCACTGCACAGATAAGAGCACAATATTCATGAGGACAGTACAAGCCCTGAAGGTTGAATGAAAATGACATCAAACTTGAATTCTTCACCTGCTCAGTACCTGATCCTAGAATTCTTCACTTTGTAAACAGTTATCGCTTTCAGTCTATGATAGGTGTGCTCTGCATAGAAAGCAGTATCCACATGCATTCATCAGGTTCTGCTTAAGCATCATGAATCAGGCCTTTCTGAGAGACAAAGACATAGACAGGTATATTCCTTGCTTCACATACGGATTATCTGTAGCTCAGACTGGGCTAGCAGTGGGAATGGTTTACTGAACTAACGAGCAAGTGGCCCTCAGTTCTCTCCCCAGGAGCTAGAATGGAATCATGTCTTCCTTTGGCTACCTTTAATTTATATACACTGAGCCTTTCAAAAAGACTTTGTTAGATTTTGATCATGACCATTCTTGGGGTGAGTACCCTTAGCTTTGGAATTACTTGATAGCATGTGGAATAATATTTACATTGGCCTACTATGAGAGGAAAATACGAATATTTCAAACTGTGTTCCACATGTTTACTTTTAAAATCCTCTTAAGCCAGCTAATTTTTACACCGAGTCAATACATTCATTACCTGGTATCACAAACTCAAATAAAATGTCTATGAACTAAAGCTAAGAGGTCACCATGATGATTTGCTTGTACATAACAGAATAATTCCCTACAGAAAAGTTTGTTCTTAAGAGTTTTGTTTTCCTCTGTTATAAGTAGTTGATCAATGGTTCTACCATGATTTCCCTTGGGAAAAACTGCCAAACACAGGTAAACATTAGGAACATGGCTGATACTTAAACTATTTTTTTTTCTTCTGAAAAATGATTCCTTTATCATTTATTTACCATGATGTCCCCTCCTCCATGCAAATGAAAAAAAATTCTTCTTAGGAATCATCAGCGTGTTAAGAATAGAAATAGATATATCCAAACTATGCCTGATCTATTGTACTTATAACCAAGTCATGCAGGAAGCCCACACATACCTGAGGAGGCTTATTGAGGTGACTGCCGTTCTCTAACCTTTTGGCTTGCTTGGACTGCATTGAGTAAAGAGGAATTGTCTTGAGCTGGATATATGTAGGCTGCTCCGAAAGTAATACCTCCAATTTATTTCCGTGAAAACTACAACAGATACAATGAGCACAATAACACTATTTGTTAGAGCAGATTTGTAGCTACAAAGCATTATTTTTCAACATAGAAACAACATTAGCTAGGCAATAGGTGCCATTTTTTCCACATAAAGGAATTCAATTCCACACCTTTGCTTCGTCTGCACTTCCAATTTGGACATTATTTTGTCAGACTGCCCCTTTTGCCATCTGTTGCATGGCAACAACATGTAATGGAGCATGGGTGGAAAGGTTTAACCTCTACTACTATTCCACCAACATTCACCTCTGACACTGTGAGCTCACATAATAAAATAGGAGGCATTACTTTCAGAGCAGCCCTCATAAAATATATAATATTGTTAATGCATACAAGTAACAAAACTTATTTTTTATTATTATTATTATTTTTAATTTAATGTGTTGTTCTTTTTTGTTTGTTTGTTTGTTTTTAAAGAGAACAAACCCATAAAACCAGTGGGATATTTGACCTTGTTTGCATGAAACTAATGTATCAATCCGGTTCAATGGCTGTGGGTGTAATTCTTAACAAGATCTAAAATGTTCATCAGAGATTTCTGATGAAATTTTGTTCTTTCTGTGCTTCATCCTTCACAGATGTGTGTAGTGCCAAAAATTATTACATGAATTAGATGTGATTGTGAAATGAGGGATATTTTTCTCCAGTAAGAGATGGCTCATATAAGTCTTGTAGATACATGATTACATTTTTGTGCTGCATATCTCACTGCAACTCTATATATTCCATATCAAGATTTGCAGGTAATGTATTTATGTCAACTGAAAATGTAGTCACAAATATAAATGTATGTGATGATTTTTTTAGCATTCTTGAAACCTATTCTCAAATTCCTTTATCAAAACAGCAAGCACAGCTGCATATTTTTTGCTGTTCACAGGGCTGTGTTCAGCCAATGTATTAAATGCACACAATTATTTGCCATCACTTTTGTTAGTATTACATTGTGCCCTCCTTGTGCCCTGGTTTTGGCTGAGACCTTTCTAATAATACACAACTTTTTGGTTGTTGTAAGTGATCGGTGCACATCCGGGGCCAGGCCAGGCTGAAGCTGCTGCCATGGCAGAGCCGCTGCCATGATGGTGTGGGGCAGAGAGCGGTCGCAGGCCGGACTGGGCTGGGCTGCATGCAGCCTACGGGCCGTGGGTTGGACATTCCTGCCTTAGGCCATATAAAATAGTGCTAAGTTCCTATGTCCTACTTACATTTATACAACTGAATCTCACCTTGAATTTCTGTCAAAATGGCATCTAACATGGAAATGTGAACGAAGCAAAGGTGTGGAACTAAATTCCTCCATGTGGAAAAAATGGCACCCATTGACATTTGTTGATGCTTGCTGAACATTTATGGAGACCAAATAGTGAATGTGAGCACAGTGAGGCAGTGGGGGTATGGTTCTGCAGTGTTGACAGCAACAGTGGATTACCTCCGCTGATGCAGATTATTAGGAGAGTGGCATGTAGGGTCTTGCTCATTGCTGGTGAAAAAGTCTAGCTAGTGTTGTGACTACATTGAAAAATAGTGTTTTGTTGATGAGAATTTGCTCTAACAAATAGTGTTATTGTGCTCTTTGTAACTGTTGTCGTTTGCACGGAAATAAATAAGAGGCATTACTTTCAGAGCATTCTACATAATAATCGCACTTGAAATAGAGATGCAAATATGATACCTATGAGAGTAAGACCTTGGAATTTTACTATCAATCCTAAGAAGAAAGGATCCATTTCTAGTGTAGTGTGTGTCCTGTATTTTACACCGAGTCTTGCAATCCAAAGTATGTCTGTATTTCAGCTGACCCTGCGTGCTACAAATCATGAGCTGTATCCTCTCAAAAACATAAGATTAAAAAGAATCATAAATTTTGAGATCTTATGATTTACCCTCTCTCATCAGCGTTGTTAGCTTTGAAGGTTTCAAGAGTTTCTTCAGGCTTGATATGTGCTTTTCAATGATAGACAACTAACGTGTGTATTTAACCCAAAGTTCAAAAGTGATCTAGGAAAGAAAAAGAGAATCCAACACAACTCCTTATACGAGACCCCTTGTGACAAAGATGAGGGCTTCCAGTGCTGCTGAGGCACCTGTGACTCCCCTGCCACGTTCCACACCCAGACTTATTAACTCAGATGGGAAAATACTCCAGAATATGTTGCAGTGTGCTTCCCCACTTACTTTCTAGACTAATTTCTGTGTCAGTCAGTAGCTGTCTTGGATAAGTGAAAACACGAGTAATCTTTACTTGTGAGTTCCTACTAGGAATGTGTTGTTTTCTGCAAATTTGGATGACATGGCCATTTAGGACTTCCCACATGGCATAGTTTGTCTTTTTTAATCACCTTAGGCATCTTGGTAAATAATCGTGACTGACTGATGTGCTCATAATAGCAAATGCATGATTTTACTTTCGATCAGTTAATGTGGCCATAAAATCACCAGATGGGTAAATGCAGCTCTTCCCTCTCAGTGCAGGAAGGCAATTACCCAAGTCAGAACAGGATCCAGCCACACCCTGAAGAGCTGAGGCTGCACACGCATGCAGAGCCATTTGTGTGGATGTGACTGCAGAGCATTTAGCGCTGAAGCCCCAGGAGGCAGAGTGGGGATGTGCTGCTATGACTCTCATGGCAATAACAGGCATAGTTTCCAACAGAACGGCTCGACTCAGCCTGAGCTTCCAATGCTTACCAGAGGAGGTAGCAGAGATTAAATTTCAGGGTTAGGTTGGCCCTTCCCAGTCATAATTCTCTTAATTTAAACAAAACACTCTCAGTTGTGTCCTTACAAAACTGTGTACCTGAAGATTTTGAGGAGGAGAGTTGGAGTGAATAGGAGTGTGTTCAGAAGGCATCAATGGCAAGAATGCATATGGGTGTAAATGTCTCCAGGCCCAGAATCATCATCCTGCAGAGGAGGATCCCAGAAACTTGATACGCGTTTTGTCTTTTTTACATCCCATCTAATTTTTTTTAACTGATGCATTTTCAAAACTGCATTCACCAGGACAAATGAAAGTAACTTCCATTTCTTACAAAAGCAAAACAAAACAAAGCAAAATAAAACAACAAAACAAACCACAACCAGAACCAAACCAATCAAGCCAGAAAAAGAACCCTACCATTCTTTAGAGTGCAGTTTTTAGAGACTGTAACTCTTGTCACTGTTCTTATCTTGTATTCAAAAGTAATTATTAGAAATACTATATGCACCTACTTTATGGTTTTTTATGTTTTATTTCCCTATTTTTTATTTCCAAAGGTAATGATTGAATAAGCACCTTCTAGTCGATTGAGTACTTTTATTAAAATGAATTTTTATATTCCCTCTTCCCCAAATTGTTCAAAGCATAGTCTTGATCTCCAAATATCTAAAATTATTGCATGTGTAAATATATATTCTATATGCTTTCACTGTCATCAATGACAAAATACTATGCATATAATAAAAAATGTGTATTAATTTCATTCTTCTTTTAAAGCAGGAACTAGATTGCTCTACATGAAAGTTTATGTACAAAATTATATAAAAACAGAAGCAGTAGATAGAATTCTGAATTGGAAAGCTCTTTCTGTCATGACCTGTGTCTTCGGTTGGAACTACTCTGAACGTCGATGAATACCTTGTATTCCTCCACATATAATAAAAGAGCAAGTTAACCTCACAAAAAGTTTACTTGAAAACATGGCTTGCCATGTTTTCCTTGTGTCCATTTTCTGCAAGTTTTTTGTTGATGTGATAAGTAAACAATACATGAATTCATATTCTATAAAAGGAACTAATCTACTCGCCGTTCTGCTTATATTTGTAACATGGATTTCACTTTGAGTACTAACATCAGCTAAGTAAACTGGTTTTGGAGCTGCACTGGGTCCATGGGAGTGGAACTTGGATGGGATCCAATTCTGCTGTTTTTGAACTGGTTGGTATAAAAGTAGGCTCTTGGTGTAGAAGGGTTGTATTAAACTTTGGTTCAGTAAAGGGTATGCAAAGAATACAGTTTCTTCTTAAAATGATTTATTCAAATTGGTAGACAAGAATTATACTTAAAACCAAGTGTCTAAATGCACCTGTTTAAGTCAGCTTCTTGTTCTCTCAGGTATTTAGGCATTGAATTTTCCCCATTAGCAGCATGATTGACACTGTAGTCCTTACAATAACACATGATTATAACTCTGAAAATAGCAATTACATAAAATGGAAACCAGATGTTGCATGGAATTTGACTCTCTTGGTTTCTCAGTGAAGTAGATGAATTTGTAAAGCAGAAAACCACAATCATTATTCAGATGGATTGTACATGAATTAATGACATAATATCTAAATCATATATGGCTGAAAATAATGATTAACTTCAGCTATCAAGATAAGCTAATGGAAAACAGATTTTTTTAAGAAAAAAAATCAAGGACATGCTCTTTTCAATGTATTTTATCTTTATGGTAATAACAAAACCAGACCTGCTATAACATTTCTTTATCTCTCAAATATCAAGCATATAGGTTAAAAATAAACTCTTCACAACTTTTAACCTCAGGAGCGAACTGAGCAACCATTTTTGTCATTACTTCTTGACGGCAATTGCTAAACCTTTTTAGGCTGGAAGAAGTTTGATCAGATCACCTCTCTTTAATGACAACATGTTTAGTGAGCAAGCTTTAGCAGTAGCTCAGTTTTGCATCCTCACAGAGTGCAAGCATCAGTCATGTCAGTGCTGGGTCTGTGGATTCACATCATGAACACAAATACACAAGCAGAGACGCTTTGACAGAGCACAGAGCAGCACATTGCCTCACAGATCCGTAATGCACCTACAACAAATATCACACATATCTCAGTTCTCGGTTAGCAGAATCCTAAGTGGTTAAATTTATGAAAGCCTTGGCACATCATTTTCACTATCATGTATTCTCAATGACATCATCATTGTAAAATTAGGAACTTTCTTTCTCTCTTTCCTGCAGATGTGGAAGTTTGAAATTGCATTCCATGGTCCTGTGCCACATTTCATCAGCGTTTTTCCTTTGCTTTCTCCAAAGGCTGGCCACATGTGGTGTGTAGATTGCTGGTGCTGTTTGGGATCTCATATCAAATACTGCTACCTAATCCCAGGCGGGCCTTGGCGGGCCCACACCTGCAGCTGATTGAATCCTCCCGGAGTACAAAGGCCTGATTTACAGCATCAAGGATACAGGGCCTGGTTGCAGCTGGGCTCCAGCAGGAAAAGGAAGTTGTTCATCATCTTGTGTGCATTTCATTAACAATAGTGTACCCGATATGTAGCTTATACAATAATTTCAAATCACTGACAGAGAGCATTATGGTATTTGGCATTAGGAGGAAAAATACTTCAGGATGGGCAAATTAAATGTGAGCGTGAGGTTTTCATGTGACCCGGTGAAGTTCCACAAGCTGATTTACACTGGAAGGACTAATCCTGAAATATTTTCTTCCTTTAATTTTATTTGATTTCTTTCCTTTTGTCTGATGAGTGGACTAGTAGAGCACTGTGAGCCTTGGTGTAAAACAGGGGTGAAAACCACTTTGAGTTATAGCCATTTATAGGAGAAACAACCCAAAATGCACAACAAAATAAGAGGTGATCATAGCTATAAGTCTACAGTTCTCTTTAAAAACGAGGAACGCAATGTTCAGAAATGCACTTCTAGATAAGTTCTGCCCTAGTCCTCTTGGTGCAGAAAGGGATTTATCTCATGAACATTTCAGAAACCCATATCTGTGTGAGTTGTATAGACATGGGAGGAAATGGGCATGGTTAAGATGCTGTTCCTCAAGCCTAAGTGTCCTACTATCACAGCACCTACAGTCCCATGAATTCAGAAGAGGTTGTGGATATTTTTTTCCTGGCAGATCAAACCAGCTGGAAGTGGTCTGAAATTTGTCTGACTGAATATTCAGTGAATTCACTCACCTATAATGGATGACTGTTCACAAGAAAATTTTATTCTTTGTGAAATTTTGTCTTTTGAGTATTCAGTTCTCTTTCCTCCTTTTAAAAGTTATTTGCTTTCTTATTTCATTTAAAAACATGTCTATATGTGCTTATATATGCAGATGTATATTTTTTTTCTAAGAAAATGAGGTAATTGTCTTCAAATTTCCCTAATCAGAAATCTTTCAAAAAGTCTTATAGAAATGAATGTTACACATTCGAACCTTTCAAATTTACAAGACACAAACTTCAGTTGAGCAGTCTCTAAATTGAACTCACAGACATTTTTTAGAAACAATTAAGTAGTTTCCTGCCTAAATGATACTATTTACACTCAAAAGTCAGTGAACTTCTGCAATTGCAGTGTCATACATAATTTAGATTTGATGATATTGAGCTGAGGCATTTAAAAGAATGCGTCAAATATACATACAAATTGAACATAGTCTTGCTGGTGATAGAAAAATAAAATTACACTAAGACAATAAAAAACTCTCATTTACTTCATGATCATGGAATGAAAAAAAGATACATTTAATAACACAAAAATAATATCTCAGAAACACATTTTAGACAAAATAAGATTTGCAATCACAAAATCACATTACTTTTCTTATAATGTCATAGCCTAACGAAGTTTTTCTTAGAAGCAAAGAAATCCAAGAAGGCATATCTACTTGTTTCTTAATAGCCAATTATTTAATTAATGTGAAGCATGAAGTATACTCCTGAAAAACAATTCTCTCTAGTCTGTAAAAATCATTGGTAACTACACATATTTAATGAAGAAATAGGTTTGAACAATACAGTGTAAAAAGCCTACGGAATGAAAAATAGTTATTCCAGCAACATGTATTCCTGTGATCCTACTTTTCATGTAGTAATTGTATGAATAGTATCACATTAATTAGTATGATTTTCTGAAAATTTATTTCTTAAATGTGTAAGATATTACCCACAAGTCTCATTTGGATGGATAGTTTTAGAGGGTCAAATCATGGGGAAGAGACTGTTGGTTTGCCCAACTTGGTGCTGAGAGCTTCTAAAACTGTCAATTAAATGTTGTTGCTAAAGGACATAGAACAATGAAAATCGTAGTAGTGATGCTGTTTGTTTCCCTTTGAGATGGTTTGCTGACTGTATCCAGATTTTCTTTAGCACTCACACTAAGCAGTATTTTCAGACTCTCTCTCATTTGTATCCAGAGTTATGTCAAAATCATCACAACTTTAGCCTCTTTAGAATTTTTTCTGTTGTTTCCTGCTGTATTTCCACACACAACACTCCTAGATTTATAGTTTCTTACTGACACGGTCTGTGCTAGAGACTCAACTCAAAGTCTTCAAATGTTGTATTTAATATATCTTCCTACTTCCTCTTTTTCTTCTTCTCTAATCTAATTAGAGCAGTCATGTTTATTACTTTTTTCCTTTAGTGCGAAGGGTGTCTGTGGTGTGTTTGTAGGTCAGAGCTCCTTTACGGAGATTTTGAAGACAACATCAGACACCCAACAAAGATCGTAAAGGATATAAAGTTCTAATGAGTTTATGAGAAAATGAATTTGCGTCATACAACTTCCTATTTCTTCTCTTTGTGAGTGTCTGAGACGGTCTTTATACTCTCAATATATCAAAAAATACTGCTTTTTATTTATATATTCCCATAATTATGTGTCTGCCTGCTGTGATAAATGCTCAAATTAGTTGGTGTCCAGGCCATGGGAGAATGACCGGCATTAACTCTGCGAATTTGATAGAGAATCAGCTTCTCTCCTATACCATTTTCTTCATGTCCTAAGTTTTGAAAACACATGAAATTGATAGGAAACAGGAAGACTGAAGAGATTTGCCCTAGATTGGGTATCCTAGTTTCACAATGAGATGAGGAAAAAAAAAAGTTACCTTACATTTCTGAATACCAGAAATATAAATCTAATTGAAAGCTGGAACAAGTCCATTGAAATTGTCTGTAAAAATAATTTCCCTTGAATAGTTATCCATACAGTATTTTTGCTTATGCAGTTGTAAAAAACATTTAGCACTTTATAATCCAATCTCTGCTTCTATGCAGGCCTGGGAACATATTCTGCTTAGAAGAGTAACAACTTTTACAAAGTGTTCCTCCTGGAAATCACTTGGAAAACTTCCAGGATGGCATTCCAGATGTTATGGTTTTAGCAGTCACAGAAATGCACTGCACTGCATTTCCAGATCCTACATACAGTAAAATGATTGTATGGGGTAGCACCTTCACCTTAACCCAAGAGCACTGTTAACTGAACTGTTTAGCATTTGATACGTAAGTTGGGATATTCTAAAGCTCTCATTTGTTTCTGGCCTACCTCTGCTTACAGGAAAGCCAAGGGTAAGACCTTGGTTGACTTTACAGAGAGCAGAGTTAGACCAATACTGAAAACGTTTGGTGATTTCACACACACTCTGAGACCAGTCATGTACAGTTCACTGTTCCATAAGTATACATACGTGTCAGGGAAGGGCATTGTAACTTCTCTTCAATCATGCTTACTTTGCTACAAATACTCAATGAACTTCCCTTCTGATTTTTGGCAAAGTTATCTTTTGCATGTCTATAAGTGCCTAAACTTTATCTGGCACTAGGCACACAATAATATGACTTTAAATAGTGTAGAACTGACTCTGAAAGCTACTCTAGAGAGTTAAAAGAAAACACATTTCAAAATGGGCTAATAATTTCAGCTCAGACTCTTATCAACATCTAGGCTGTTCCGTGAGTAATGTCTACAGGTTTTGGGCCCTCAATGTGACATGTTGTTCAGCTGCTATCTTGGTGTAAAGTGATATAAATAATGCCAAATTCAGAACCCACTCAGACAAAGCATGAAACTTATCTCTGGAGCCATGTCAAACTCCAAGCTTGCATGCAACATAAAAAATTTAATTTGTTCTTTTTGATTTCTTGTTTTTTAATAAAACATCTAGAATTCCAATGTAGATTCAATAATTTACAATGCTAGCTATGGAATCAGACTCCCACTTGAAAAACAACACGAAAACCCTGACAATAGTGTCTCTTGGAAGAAATAACAACAGAAATATAAAATAAGGCTCAATTGCTAGAATTAAACTCCTTTCCTGTCACCAGGCTGCCATATTTGTTTAGAGCTGGTCCAGGTGTCATCTCTTTCTCTTCATCCCATGGTGTTTTGTCAAGAAATGAGTGAGCTGAGAAAAAAGAATCTATTGATTTACAAAACTTGAAAGTATTTTACTGTCTTTTTTTTTTTTTTTAGTAGTATTTCATTTCCTCTCCTGATACTATCCACTCTCTTTTTGAAGCCCAGTTAAGCAAGTGACATGTTTCTTCTCAATTGTTCAGCATAGAATTTTTATTTATTTATTTATTTTCAGAAAGAATGCGGCATTAGAAAACTATGGGATAAATAGGGAAGATCTAAGAAAAAGGCTTTCTTTGCTCATTCATTGTCGTAATAATGACCATACGGCCCCGTTCGTTTTCCCTGGAAGACCTGGCTTGGCCACTCACCGCAGTGTCACCAATATGATGGTCGGAGAAAATGGCGGTTTATTAAAGCATGGCATACACTTATATATCCTTTGCCCTTCGTGTACACCCCTTATGCATACATTAACCCTTCGACGCAGAGCAAGGGGAGAGTCCTACCACGTCACATCCCGAATCCTCGCTGTCGCCTACTACAACAATTCATTTATTTATTTATTCTTTTATTAGCACTCTCTCTTAATGATGCTAACGTGAAGATATTTCTATCTCCTGTAAAGCAGTTACCCTTTATTTTGGAGACCGTGTCTCCTGAAGAGCATATCTGTACGTGATCTTTTTCTTCTTGAACATTTCTCCAGAGGTTTATCTTGCCTCCTTTCATTTCCAGTTCACAAATCTTTATTTTTCCTGCCAGAGACTCCTTTATTTGGTAAGTAGCAGAGCAGAACTTTGTCCACATGTTGCCACCACTGGTTTCCAAAATAGCCTATTCAAGTGGGTTGGCAAATTTCAAGAAAAATCTATGTAGAACTGCAAACAATATCTGACTTGTTGAGTTACCCTACTTAATTGTGCCAGTGTATGCTTTCATTGCCTGTTGCTGTTCCACAATTTTCTCAAACATAAACAAAATAGACTTCCAGGATATTAGAACTTTCCATCTTCGAGAAAGCTGTTTTCTCCCTCAAACTGGGTAAGGGATTTTCTAGCTGACAAAGAATGGAAAAAGTGTTCAAAAAAATTTTTTTTTCTGCCCAACCATTTTCTAATGCTTATTCCATATTTCTTTCTTCCCCATCATGCATTTAATGGGTGCTAGAAAAGGCAGTAGAGTGTACTTGCCTATTGCCTACAAATTCTGTGCAGTCTGTATTGGCGCAACTATCTGTCAGTACAAACTATGCTTAGATGTAAACACTGACAGGCCTCTGTTGTTTGACAGAAACACATTTAGGTAAATATTATTAAAAATAGGTAATTCATTTTATATTATTGTATAATACAACAGTACTGTTTGACGGATTTAGAAAATACCATTGTAACTCCATTGACTATGTTGAGCATGAGAGGCCTTCCTGTAACTAATTATGATTCAATGTGTGCTCCCTGACTCTGCCATACTATTAGGCATATGAATGCACTTGCACTTGTTTTGTTCATCCTTCACAGGCTAGGTTTCATAAAACTAGGCAGAAATCTCTCCATGAATGAAGATAGAAATGGTCAGCTGCATTTAAATTTCATTATTCAATAGGCAAAAAATATTAGGTGAGAGCAATGTAAAAATGAATCCATAAAACTCCTACTGTTAGGCAAATATAGGATTTGAATGACAAAAGTTTGGTGTCATGTCGTTAGATACACCCCCCAAATGCTTATCTCTAGCAGTGACACTACAGAACAGCAACATAAGATGCTGTTACCCGTGAAAAACTTGATTTATTTTAAAAATCCCAGTGAGCAGTAGTATGGTTCTCAGGTTAAGCAAAGCCCTAATTAAAACAGCTGCTCTGCCCTATTTGCTTCAGCTTTCTAACTGCTTGGATTCTTCTTTATTACAATTGTTCTGCAAATTTTTGAGGCTTGAATTACGATTCTGTGGATTAGAATCTGACTACCCTAACTGCAACATCTGTAAACTCTTAATTTCTGCTACAGCAGGTGTCAACGTTTCCCCAGATGACTATCCTTCTGTTGTTCTGGTTACATGTAGCCTTGTCAACAAGCTGTTTGTCAGCTGGTTCTCTTCTGTTTCTTTTCCTTCATGACTGCTTATCAAGCCAACAACAGGGGAGGAACTAGGGTGGAATTCTCTTTAGTTCTGTGCTGCTTGATTTAAAGTGTAATCAGACAGGTCTGAGAGCAAGAAACAGTGTATGAATAACTAAATGGTACTGTCTTTTATGATACTCTATTTCTCAAGGAGTTCCAAATCATAATGCACTGGGATGTTAACACATTGCAACTAACCTGACTTCCTACATAGTAAAAGCCATAGGAATTCCCTGGATGTCTGAGTATATGTTTCACTGAAGTTGACAATATGATGAACACATTTTCAGTGATGGTAGAATCTACCACAACTCTTAGTGTATTGTTCCCTTAGTTAGTAATCCTCAGTGTAATTTCATGCCTGCTCCGGTTTCCAGCTGCTGGAAAACATTTTATCAGCTAAAACAGTTTCCCTTGCCTAGTACCCTCAACTTTCTCTTTTTACAGATCGCAATGAAATAATTACGTTTTTTTTTTTTTTTTCTCCTTGTTACGCTCATTGCAGAGAAGTCCTTTTGCCTTGCAAGTGATGTTATTTAGTTCTTTAAAAGTTTCAGTGGCAATGGTCTGAACCATCTTCAAATATCTCTATTCATATATTTTTCAGCATGCATGGTTAATGACTAGCTGTGAGATTTTCTTAAGACATGCCATGGAACAGAGTCCTGATGAGATGCAGAGCCCATTAACCCAGGCTCAGTGCCACAATGATAGCTGTGTGTTTAGCTAACATGGAATCTGTTCCAATGCCTGTTGAAATCAGTGGCTGAGCTCTCACTGGTTTCTCTGAGTTCTGGAACAGGCCCATGTTTTTAGGACTTTACAGATTTTTTAATAATAAACCTACTCTGTGAGATTGTATGTCTGATATGAACCTTTCTTTAGTCCCAAAAGACATATTTCTATTCTCATTTTTAGTATCAATTCCAAATAGCAAGCAGATGAGAAGTGATTAGTAAATCTAAGGTGAAGCCATCACCTTCTACTTGGTTTTACCATCAGATATAAAAAAAATCATTTTCCAGTCTCTTTACTCTTTGATTAACCACTGACTATTAACTATTTATTAATGAGTAATTATTTTTGCTGTAATTCTGATCAATTTTCCTTGAATGTCAGACTGATTTGCCAAAACCTTGCCTCAGGATCTGTGTGAAAGTTAAGCGTGTCTCTACTTTCAAATGACCAAATCCACTTTGCACTGCAGAAAAAGAGAAGCTAAATATGGAAACAAACACCAAAGCCAGTTCAGACTGCAGCTGGTTAGGCAGAATGGGCCCACATGTAAAGGTGAATAGGACTCTGATTCATGCATGCAATCTAATTTTGGTTAAGTTTACCATCCCACATGCAGAGCCTTTCTGACCCCAGATGCAAAGCACCACTCAGCTGTTCTTGGCAGGGCCCAGGCAAAAGATGAGAAGCTTATTTTTGCAGGGCTGCATTAACATTGCAACATGGCCAGTGTGGCAGCTCTCAAGGACAGTTAGGTTACCCCATGCTTGGTTTCCCTCTACTCCTGCCACATGGCTCCTAAGTCTACCGTAGGAAGCTACCTTCGAAAGGTGCTGATACTACTTCTCAATTTCCTGCAGCTGATTTTGCAGGCAAACTCATCCTGACAGCATGTTTATGCTCCAAATCTTGTAGAATTCAGTGGTCAAACTCTCACTGGTTTTTCTGAGCTTTGGAGTAAGTAAGTACTCAGAGCTTTCATACTTTGGAACTGCTGCATGCTTTCTCAGACTCTCTGAATCAGAATGTTCAATCTGTCAGTTCTATGTTTCTATTCTTCTGAAGGGAGCACAAGATGGAATATGGGCTGGACTGTCTGCTTACTATGTGGCAGTCAATGTGTTTGCCACAGGTTGTCCACTGTTGCTGGAATAAAGGAAAACTAGGTTTATGCAGAACATAATGGCTACAAGAATAATTTAAGTTCAAAAAGTGCCAAGAAAGTCCAAGAATCAGAATCCCAGGATGTCTTTTAACAGAGTATGAAATCTCATTTTGAAAACACTTTGATATCTTTAACAAATCATTTTCCTATTTTTCCTTGTAGTTGCATGGAACAAACAATTTACTTGCTCCTATTGCTTAGACCTTTCACAAAATCATGTCAAAAGAAACTTGGTAATCACACAAATACTAAAAGAACTCCTGAGTTTTCTTAAATAAGTTCTTTATTAAAATCTACATCAGTGAAGGTGTAGCAAAATTGTTTACTCAAAACCCAAAAAGGCAAAGCAAGGAATGAATGTGGAGGTATGTATGTTTGTCCATTAGGCTTTTCTGTACCCTGGAATCAGGCTAGCTAAAGCTACTTTACTGACATTATACTCTTATCTAAGGGTGCCCTCTGACTTTTCCCAATTCAGTGAAGATCATACAGTATGTTATTTTCTTACTACAAATAGCACAAGGCTTCTGCTATCCTCACAAAATAGTACCCTTGGTAAAACACCAAATCTATGAGAAATTTCTGAAAAGCAGAAAAAGGCTTAATAAATAGGAGTCTCAACTTATTGCTGTGATGAATCGTCTCCAGCAACCTTGTTAGTAGGGTCACTGAGTACATATTTCCACGATTAACTCAATTTTCATTTTAGCTTTGCCGTTCACCTTTAAATATTTAGTTTGGTTCCTGTGAACAAATGTTGATGTTGGCTCTCTTGTCAGACGATGAAAATGTTACACAGATGTCCTTTGGTGATCCAGTACAACCAAAAGACCTGCAAATTGCTGAATGATGAACTGTCTTTCTCCATCATTCTTCTAGTTGGTGAACTTAATATTCTTTACCACTCATCCTGTTTGCTTGTCTAACGTCTTCCCTCTTCCTAAGGAATGCAGCAATTTCTGTCTTGTTGCTGGACAAAACATGCAGCATTATATTGCTCTAGAGGACAGCATTTTACCGGATGCTGATTAGCACTCATGACAATGTCTTACATTTTCTTTAGAAATAAGTTATCTCAGACGTTAAAGCAAATGCTTCACCACTTTTACTAGTAGCACAAAAAGAGCCCATCCTTTAACAGAATATTTTTAGATTTAATAAAAGTAAGCTAACAGCTCAAATTCACATGTCATTTCAGGAAGCCTAATTTAGACAGCACAAGAATACTATTTCTCTGTCCTTCCTTCCTTCCTTCCTTCCTTCCTCCCTTCCTCCCTTCCTCCCTTCCTCCCTTCCTCCCTTCCTCCCTTCCTTCCTCCCTTCCTTCCTTCCTTCCTTCCTTCCTCCCTTCCTCCCTCCCTTCCCTCCCTTCTCTCCCTCCTTTCCTTCACTCCCTTCCTTCCTTCCTTCTTCTGGAAAATGTGGAATCCTCTTTCTTCTCATTGGTTTCTATATCTGACTTGGTGACAAAGGAGCTGTTGTCTCTGTCCATTTTCCCTGACTAGTCATTTTGGGAGATGTTTTGCTATACTCATTTGAATTAGTCTTTCAGGGCCTTTGGGGTTGATATAATTGCAAGATTGGGAATGAACAAGAGAGTGAGGTGCATTCACACTAATTAAAAATAGCTGCATTTCAGAGGCTGGGTTCCTCAGCTCACTCCTTATCCAACTAATAGAGACAGATACACTACATACAAAGTTATTCAAACCAGGAACCTCAGTCAGCTATAGAACAGGAGAACAGACGGAAGGAATCCTACTCCTTAGGTATCTTGGGCCATCCAAGAAACTCAGAGGCATCTTTGTCAACTTGAGTTAGCAAATGGGTTTGCAGTAGGCACTGTGTATCATCTGCCATTCCCACGTGAATGCACTGAATTCGATGGGGCACACCAATTTAGGCAACTCTTTGACTATTCATGTTTGCTCTGTAAGTTATTTCTAGTCCTTGCCTATAGTACTCCTTCTTTGCAATGCAGATCACTTTCTTTTAATGGAAGGCTGGAATTTAGATCATAATTGTGTTCAAATACTTCACCCATTACATTTGTGCAATGCATCCAGCTGCAGAGCACTTTAAAGAATTAGATGATCTTAGAGTCTTTTCCAACCTTAACAATTATATGATCGTATGAAATATACCTTCATGTTTCTTTAATTTCATCAATTCGATATTCACTTTTGTCTTTAAATGTGAGAAATTCTGTACACAATGGTACAATGCATGAGAACAGTTTTCGAGGAACTTATTGATTTGTTGTTGTCATCTATGATCTATTTTTTTTACATTCCCACCTCCTATGTCTTCAGCACTGCGTTTAGTCAGACACAAGGGCTTCACTTCATTTAGAATCTAGATAGGGTGGATGACAGGATGACAAGCATCACAGTAAAATTTTTGATGCAAGAATGGACTTTTATTTTTTTTTTCCAGAATCTATAGTTTCTTCATTATCTCTAGCAGGCTCTTGCATACTATTTTCTAACACATTTTGCACAGTTTCTGAAACTACCATTCAAACTTCCAGTAATGGAGCGCTGTGACTGAGATATAGCCTGCACTGAATGAGCTAGCATTCACCAGCTTGGCTCCAAGATGCACAGCAGCTCTAAGTATGGCTATGTAAACCCTGAACTGAGCCCTTCTACTGAAGCCATAGTTCATGGGATTGCTTGTTCAGAGCTACTTTGGTTAGTTCTTGCTGCACTTGCGCTGTGTGGTTACTACAAATATCCTACTTTGTGGTAAACTGAGGGAATTTCAATTATGTTTTAGTTAATTATGTATGTAATTTTTTTATTATTATTATTGAAAGTTAACCTTGTGTTGATTAATTGGTACAAACAAACCATAATTAGCATTGTTTCAGAGGCTAACTGTCATTGCTGGCAAAAGGGGGTTTTACTTCCTTCACTTTGGTGGACTTGAGCCTGCTCGTGTCAACACTGACTTTGGTCTCAGAGAATGAAAACAATAGAGTCATACAGAGGAGAGTGCTCTTTTTCTTTTTTCTTTTCTTTTCTATTAGTGTATTAAACAAAGGATAATATTAAGTTTGGATAGTGGATAAAGTTAAGCTACGCTAATACTTATAATCAACTACCACTCTGTTGAAATTAGAAATCATGCATTCCTGAGGTTTCTAGCTATTTTTCTTGCCAAGAACATGCAGTGCTTCTACCAATTGCAGAGGAAAAATGAGGGACAGACATTCTTGCACTGAAGCAGTCAGTATCTACTGTATGTTCCCCTTTAATTCATGGACACCTTCATTATTGATCATTTAAAAATGTACAGAGAATGGAGAGAGGCTGCTTCACAAAGTGCCGTGATTGCATTTTTTTCTGCTTAGTGTAATTAGTAACCACTTACTTTTACTACATTTCTTTTAAAGGATGTAAACAGCTCGATGGCTATCAGCTGCCATTGCAAGACCTAATTTTTTTTTTTTTTTGCCATTTTATAACTTTCTTAAAAGAAACAAACAAAAAGACAAATAAATAACAACAGCAACAAAATCCTTGGCCTGATATTTGCTGGTTTTACTCTAAAGGCAAAGGAGAATTCTTCTGCAAAGTTTGGTCAAAAGCCACCAAAACACACGTGAGTTACAACCCATTACAAATCACCACCCTCTGTGTGAAATTTGATAAAGTAGGTATATTTCAGTACAAAATTATTTAATTACATCACTAACACTCCCTGTGCCATGAAGTATTTATCCAGAGCTTATCATACATATTTATTATTCCCCTTTGTTTCTTTTCCTATTGGTATCTTGTGGCATTTTTTGACCTGTTAAAAGGTAAGTGATTTACTGATTAGTGTTCCCCAAATTATTATTACTTTTTATTTTTCTTTAATGGGTTTTAATGGTTTCCATGCAAACCTAGAATCCACTGGAAATTTCGACTTCCTTTGTTATGATAAGGCAAAACACAGAACTGATCAATACCTGGCTTGAATGCTGGAGCATAGACCTCCATATTTCTCTGTGGGAGATAGCAACAGCTGGTAAAGCAGAACAGCTATCAGGGAATAGGAAAGTTCTCCAACAACATTATTTTCTGAAGAAATTTCTGCTCTCTTTAGTTCCTTTTTGTCCTATTGTTTTTTCCTCAAGAAGCCACTGAGACATCTCCACATGGTTGTCTGTATGTGCAAAAGAAGTCTGCAATTCCATTGTAGTCAGTATAGATTGCAGTTAACACAGTCCCATACATAAAGTCTCCTATCTGAGTGCAAAAAAAGGCATTTAGGTCTGGATTACATTGTTATAGTTTCCAGCAATGAGAGCAAAGAAGATTGCTCTGCTTTAGTATCCCAGAACAACTGTAAAATTCAGGTTGAAGAGGACCTCTGGAGATTATCTGGTCCAAACTTCTGTCAAAAGAACATTATCCAGAGCATGTTGAAGACAAGTCTGGAATATTTTCAGTGAAAGAGACTCCACCACTTCTTTGGGCAACTCAACCCAAAGTTTACTTGTTCTTATAATGAGTTTTTTTCACATATCCAGATAGAATTTCCTCTACAGCAACAACTTCTTGTGTTGTTTGCCTCCTGTCACCATAAGTCCTTTTGAAGATGACAAAATTTTGTGGGTTTTTTTCTAAAACTGGCTTTTAAGAATTAGAATGCTACTATTAGAACCTTCTTAGGCAATTACTTTTTATCTTTTTGTCATATGTTACATTCTCCAATCCTCTAATCATCTTGGTAACCCTACACAGGACCATCTCCAATTATTTCAATGCCTCTTTTAAAATGTGGAGACAAAACTGCACTCAGCATTTGAGATATGGCTTAAAAAGGGCTGAAGAGGGTTTAGACTCACACCCTTCAATCTGCAGGCTGCTGGTGCAGAGCAGAAAGCCCTTAGCTTTCACTACAGCTGGGCACACTGCTGCCTCAAATGTAGCTTGCTGCACACCACAAACCTATGACCTCAGCAGAACTACTCCCCAGCCAGTTTGATCTCTGTCTCTACTGCTGTTTGGGGTTGTTCCATCCCTAGTGTAAAACCTTAGATTTATCTTTTTAAAATCTCGAACAGTTGGTGACCCAATCTTTCAGCCAGCTGGATCCACAAGCATGATGAGGGAATCATTAGACCTGTCAACCCCATATTAAGATACATGATAGGACTGGTCTACTGACTTCTGCAGAACTCCATTTTTAGGACTGGCTGCCAGTTTGACTTAAAGCCATTATCTACCAAGCATTGAGCTCAGTATTTTAGTCAGTTTTCCACCTGTTCAGTCTGTACCTTAACAGATCGTCAACAAGAATGTTGAAGGATGTCATACACCCTGCTAAAATAAAGGTGAATAAGATCCACATTGTCTACAAGATAGGTAGATCTACAAGATCTACCCTTACTCTCTGAGCAAAGTGTTTTGCCAAAGAAGGCAGTAAGATCTGTCAAGTATGAGTTTACCTAGTTAAATCTCTGCTGTTTGTTCTCCAGTGATGGCCTTCACACTCTTAATATGTCCAGAAATGCCTCTTATGAAGATCTATTCCACAGCATTCCTAGGGACAGAAGTGAGGCTTCTGAGACTAGTCCATAGTTTCCTGGATCTTCCTTTGTGTTGCACTTGTGCATGGGCATATTCATCCCTTTCCAGTTATTTGTGACTTCTTGTCTCTCTACGATCACTCAGTGCAACTCAGCCTGTGCCCCAAAATATGGAAGGTTGCATTAACCCTATCACACACCTGAGTGTTCAGTAACTTCAGTTCTTATTTTTCTGTGAGGCTGCGTTGAAATCAGCTGGACAACAGTAGAAATATTTAATAAGCAATAAACTAAACAATTAATGTGAACAAATTTAAAATGTAGAAAAGAATAAAGTTATTTAGCCTCTAGAGCCAAATAAACCTCTTGGGTTTCTCCTAAAAGTTTTCAAACTGTGGGTCTCCTACAAGTAGCAGCATAGAGTTTCCGAACCATCATACCTACTGTTGAACATGATGTTGGAAAAAAATCAGCACCTCTAGCCTCAGCTGTAGCAGCTGCAGAACAGATGGAGACTAGTGTTGCTTAATTCCTCCTCCCCTTCTAATTAACCTGTACAAAGAAGGAAGCAGTCATATGATCCTAAGTGAAAAACCCTATGCCTCTGCTAAGGCCTTTTCTCCGTGAGAGCAATGAAAAGCAAGGAGAGCTCTATGTCTGAACAGGTACAGCTCCTGCTTTTCAACTCAGAGAACTCAGCGTTCAAAGCAGATGCTTACTTAATTTAATTCATCTCACCTCAAAACTTAATGTACTGTGGTTTAAATTAACAAATGGCTTGACTCTCGCTACTTCTTATAACTGGGACTCTCGTATTTAGGAGAAACTTCTAGTGTATTAAAGTCTAATATTGTCCATAGATACGTATGGGGGAGGTCACAAAATCCACGTAGACTTTCACAGAAAGTGCTTAATAGTGGAAGACATAAGTCCACACAGAATCTGGCATGTGACCCCTTGCCAGTGGGTATTCTGTACCAATAACTTGATAGGTGGAGAGGGTGGAGGGAGGTGGGGGGAAGTAGCTTTAAAATAGAAGAGAGGAGATTTAGGATGGATGTTACGAAGACATTTTTTACTCGAAGGGTGGTGCAGTGCTGGCACTGATGTCCAGAGAGCTGTAGGTGCCCCATCCTTGGAGGTACTCAAGGACAGGTTGGATGGGGCCCTGGGCAGCCTGAGCTGGTAGGTGGCAACCAGCCCATGGCAGGTGGTAGGAACTGGGTGGGCTTTAAGGTCCCTTCTAACCTAAGGCATTCTATGACTCTACAAAATATGTGAAAGTAGGTATACTTATTCATATTCCTATACTTACATACTTGTATGTGTATTCTAAATGTTTGTGGTATAACATAGTAAGTTTACAGCAGAAATATGCTAAAGGAATTCCTGTGTCACCGAGTCAAAGCTGATTTAGCTTTGTTTATGTGATGAATAATAGCCATTTGGACTGCTATAAATTTTAATAATCATGAATGGAAGCAGATTCTGATCCAGTTCTTCATTTGCTCTTTATGGGTTTGTTTATTCCAGTGTAGAGATGCTAGAGAGTAGGAATCACATGATAAGATACACTGAGTGATTAAAAGGTATAAATTCTCAGGTATTAAGAATTTATAATCAGTCTATCAAGACAAAAAAGGAATGGGCATATAGGAAGCAAACAGGAATTGCTTGCAAAGTCATGATCTTACCATGCCTTTATATATGTATATCAAGAGATTTAACCTGAAGTCATAACAGTGTTTTGGAAGTTGACTTGGTCAGATGCTTACTTAAAATAAAAATTAAAAAATGTGCTTTTAAAAGAAATGTAGAAGTTAGCAAAATGTGGTTTAATAATTGCAGAGAGTGTCACAGGGAAAAAAAATGCTTAGCAGGTGTTGGCCCAGTCAATATTCCAACACGTTTTATATTATTGTCCAGTATAATAATATTAGACAATGACATTGCCATACCACTTCAGAGGTGTAGGTATTCATCAGAGAGTCATTCAATACTGGGTTTTCTCTGTGTCACACAATTGCAGAAACAGTTGTGTTGGATATTAGTGTTGATCCACTGAGAAAAGCGTCAGTGTTGAATAACCCCAAAATGTGCTATAATTTAGCTATAAGAAGAACATAGGGAGTTATTGTCCACCAGCTGGTGGACGATAGGAAACATCTCTTTTACCACCACCTTTCTTTGTAAAGAAAAATACACTCCCAGTTATTGCTGTGATTCTTTACAAGGTTAATTTCTTGCACGTTTTGCTTTTTGAAGATGTTGTTTTCGAACTCTTAATCCCCCCTCCCACATTCTTTAAGGATTCCTTTTATCCCCATTCAAACAATACACTGCTGTCTTTAGCTTTGATTTCAGTCTTCCAGATCATTTTCTCCCCAGTTTGAATCTCCCAACAACCCAGTCTTTCCTGTGACATTCCTTTTATAATTCCTTCTCTTGGAAGTGAACTCAGCTCATTGACAGAGCCTGGATCTTATCCTGTGCATGCTCTAATCTCTCAAATTCCAGGATAACACCTTTCTCCTTTCCACCTCTTTTTCGGATTCCTATTTGTAAAGCAGTTCAAACATGCTTGGCTTTAATCAAATGAATTGACCTACATGTATGCCTAAAGAAATCATGTATTAAACATCTTGATGGATCAGAGCACTGTAAGTTTCCTCCAAACCTGGTGCAGCCTCTTGATTTACAAATGATTAAGTACATACTTACAGCCATTGTCATTATTACTTTAATTATGTAAAACATGACCAGTGGACAGTGGTCCCAGGCACAGACTGGCATCCTGTTATGTTTAATACAATGCAAACATAGCATAAACAGATTCACCGCTTTCTCCTCTAAGATGTTAATGTACAAAACTGACTGAAGATCACACAGCATCTTCCAGGAGCATCTCAGCAGAAATGGGCAACAGAGCAGGAAATCAAAGGATTTCAGTTAGCTTACTCAGGGTAGAAACTATTTTTTACCAATTAAATTAGGTAATTTGACTGCATCTGTATTTTCTTGCAAGAAACTGCCTTATGTAACTGAGAAACTGTACAGAATATTATTATAGCCCAGACAAAAGCTGTGATGTTGTCCCCTCTGTGGGAATTTGGCAATTGATTTTGATAGGAGAAGCAGCCTAGCCACTATAGGTGCTAGGGTCCAGAGTCCTTCCTCTCAGAAATGGCACTGTACTGGGACTAGCAGTGCACTGGTTTTAGAAGGACAACAGTCCTGGATCAAGTATTCCACTGTTTTTAAGAAAGGCTTTCCATGTCAAATGTCCCATATTTTAAAAATCATTTTTACACAGTTACATCAGCACTCCCACAACTTCTTACTTATTAAATGTAGTTCCCAGTGCGACACCCTGGCTTAAGCACAACAGGTACTTTTATGAAACCTGGTTTGAGTTTTTAGTGCAGCTGTGCAAAACTTTTGTAATGAAACTCAAAACCTGCTCAGGCTTGAGTTTCATTACAAACCTGAAACTCACATCAGGTTCTCTAAAGGGTTTGTCAGAGTTCACAACTCTGAAATCTTGAGGATGGATGAAGTAAGTCTATGCTGAGTTATGGTTTCAAGTGCAAGCCAAGGAAAATGCGCTGCTTTGACCCCCAACTAGATAAAACCCAATGGTTTACGTTAAAAAGGAATAAGTCCTTGCAAAGGAAAAATAAAGGATGAATTTCATAAGCTTTCATGAACCAAGACAATCAGGATTTAATCTGCAAGATTGTGTACGTGAAAGCTTCACCAACAGTTACGACTGCACATTTTGGTTTTCTTTAGTTCATTTGTAACTAACTGATTAGCATTTGTTATACTGAAGACAAACCTATTTGTACAGTTCCTTATCAGTCAAATAAAATGGTGGTAGAAACATGTAAGCCCTCCTATGACATAACAGAGAAGCCATTCTGCTTTTTGGTTCAAGTTCATTACAAATTTTAGCTAACTGTAAAGAGTCTGGTGCCATTTTTCATGTATGCTGAGCAAGAGTATCACTGCAGCCTCAGATTCATGCCTCCTTACTAATTAGTATAATTTACAGAAAAATAAAGACATTTAGATCCAAGAATCATCTAATTGATGATATTGAGAAAAACAGTGCCAAAAAGTCATAAATCTCTCAAAATCCACAGAATTTACAAGTTTGTATTCTGAAAACTAAGTAGGACTAGCCTTTACAGCTTTAATCAAGGTAAATGATATTCATTCTATTGTCAAAAGTTATTGAACAAATACTGAAAAATCTTCAATGTGACTGGAAATGTCACCAGTCTAAATTGAAAAGAGACAAGAGATAAAAGTATGCCTCTGTCTATCTGGTGCAATGTGTCATAGCTGGTAAGTAAATCCTGATGGTTGGTCTCTGGGGCCCTGTAGAGTTCTGGGGGTGTTGGTAGTTCAAATCCTTCCTTCTACTGTTCTCTTTCTCAGTGCTTAATGTGCTTCTGCCAAACTTGTTGGTGAAGCTTGACTAGGGTGAGCCTGCATGAGCTGCTGAACTCTTCCCACAAGGAGATAATAGAATGACTGTGAATTTATTCAGCCTTTAACCAGTGAATAGGACATTTAGAGACCTGGCAACTGTTGTGAACAAGAATGAAGTGTTTTGATTTGGGACGGGAACTACTGATGAGGAATAAATATAATCATCTTTTAAGTTGCAGATAACAAGTCAACATACCTTGAATTCCCTCAGGTATGTGAACACAGTTGTTCTCACAGCCACCAATGAGGAGTGCAGATGATTGCTGGTAAATCATTCCTTGATTTGTAGGTGCCAAGTTCTTCCCTAAAGAATCCCATAGCACTGGATGTTGCATTTGACTTTCTGCTTTTCCTGAGAGATAACATGTCAGACCACTCCTAATTAGATACCCATATGAGTAGTGTCTGTATTTGTTCTACTTTACAATCAAGAAACATGCAAATGGCTGTTTGAAGTGACAGAATATGAAAAACTGGAGGTAAATCTCAAATCTCCCATTTGCATCCAAACTATTTGTCCTTAAGTGGATTATCAAGCAGAGGGGCTGTTGATTTTAAATCATATTTAGGGAACTATTTTTGGAGAGCTGCAGTTGTCATATAGTTAGCTGTAAGTCCCTTGGACACACAGATCTTTCCACTCCTTGACAGTAAGTGGTTGCCCCTGAGGTTGGATCAGAAATCTATTCAGACTTTGCAATGGTTTAGCACCAGTAACACAGACAATTTGTGCAAGAAATAATAAAGAAAATGCATCTGAATTACCTTAATGAAACCTGATTTTTTTTTTTTAAATGCACTTAAATATTGCATATGTAAACAGTAAAAATACAAACGTCTACTCATGGTGTCAGTGGAAATATGATGGGAATTAGTTGTAATTGCAGTCATTCTGATGGAATTAGAATAGGCTTTCAAATTAAATGTTGATAAAGTGGTCATGTTAGAAAAGGAGAAATATTTTTTTGACTGAAAAATATATTCTGGTTCTTAAAGTGAAACATCTGTTACGTGCAAAATCTAAAGTTGCATAATGTGTTTTGGTGCTCACCTCTTTCTTTGTATTACAGGATTCTAATGGGTAGTATTCACTTTTGCATTATTGCGTTGAATCATTATGGAACTCAGTTCTAGCCAGGAACTGCTGAAAGTCTTTCATCCATTTCCTCCTTTCTCTTGTGAAAAAGGAGAATTGTTAATCTACATATTTTGCCCTCACTTGCCCCCTTGCACAGACTTGCAGTGCCCAAAGGAGATGAGAACTCAATGAGGGCTGAGAGAAAATCAGAGGTATGTGGATATGTGCACTGAAACCACAATCATTTCTTGTAGCCCCAACCTAAGATGACCCTTTGGAACTCTGGCATCAATGGAGTGATGAATCAGCATCTTCCTATGACAGCTGTAGTCCTGAAGGAGTAGTTCCTTCTCATGTTTCCCTCCGAGCTGTAGAGCTGAGGGTACGTAGGGGTCAGGCTGGAGCTCTGGCCCATAGTTTTACTGTGTGAATCATAAGAGTGTGTTCCAATCAGAAATAACTCAGTGAAAGACATAATTTAGCTTGCTTAATTATATCGACTCTTATATGGGCCAGGAGTAAATAAGTACCTCGCATACATAGAAATGTGTTTATTGAGTAATGCTTAGTTGAACAACAATTTGGTGCTTTTAACACATCTACAGTATATTTTTAATACTTTCATATGGCCAAATAATACTTCCACATTAACATTTTTCCCTCATTTTTTAATCTACTGTACAGTGAACATATGACAAAGGTTCATTGATTTATTGTGAGTGTAGCAATAGGTTTATAACTGCATGAATCATGCAGATTGCTCAATTCACCACATGCCTTAATAAAAGTTTCACTTTAATAAAACAGAGCTAAGGCAAATATGTCCAGAGGCTGGTCTGACATTCCTTATACATTACCCTGCCTCAGGAAATTATTACTATATATTTTACGGCAGCTACAGTAGGTTGGGGATCAGGATTAGAGTATAGTAACTACTGTGACATTTAGCAGAACTCCTGTGTATCCTATTAACCCTCACAGGGTGGATTGGTGCAGGCATGTTTCAGGACAGTGGTTTTTGTACTTTTAGATTGGTAAACCCACCTAGAAATATTTCCTGTTGAGGCATGATTTCTCACTTACTGAATTCAAGGTTTCAGTTTGTATTATCTAATTTGAATCAACACTGGCCTCAAATTTTGGTTTGAGCTAAAGTAGGTATTTCGCTCTTTAGAGCAAGAAAGAAACATTTTCTTCCTCTGCCCATCTTTCACTTATAATGGATCTACATTCTTTCTTAATTAGTAGAGCTCAGAACATTAAGTGTAAAGTTATTCATCATCTATATATTTGAACATCTGTAGATGGCATGGGTTATTAAAAGTGTTCATTGTTGATCTGACTAATGATGACAGTAAAAAGAGATCTGTGCTGAATGATAATTAAAGCTTTAATATCTACAGGTATGTTGTGACGGTCTCTGCTTTCATTAGATTGAATACTTATGTATTACTGTCCTTCATAGAAGTGCAAAGGTTTTAGTGTGAAGGGTCATATTTTGACAACTCATTTTATTTTTATTTGTTAATATATTTTAGTAACAATATTTCAGTAATTTTTTTGTAACAGTAATGAAATAACACATTTCACTTGTCTGAAACCATTTCGGAAGCAGTAACAATTTTTTCCTCATTTTTTTGTTTTTTGTATTTTTTTTTTTCACAGTAATGAGCTTTTTGCCTGTGTTTCTTCCATTTTGAACACTGCTGCATAAAGGTGACATGCTTACAAACAGCATAAAACAAAATATACAGGTTTACTTTCACTGTTCCTAGTGACATCTCCAATGGGAAAAAGAAAGAAAAGAGAGAAAAAAGTAAAACAAAAAAGAATTGGGAATAATCAACATTTAATATCAAACAGCTCTGGTACTACTGTCTTCTGACACAACCAAAACCTTTTCTATTGCAAAGATGTCAGTACTGTGAAGAGTTTTTTTTAATGTACACACCTCAGGCATGCAGATAAACCTCAGTAAAATGGAGCCAGGATTTGAAGCTGGTGTTTGAAGCATGTCCTTAGAGCTATCTTCTTTGTCAGGGGAATTCACTGCCATCTGGAATTATGGACTTTAAGGCATCCCCTGCCATAAAAGGAGGAAGTGTGAGGATTTCATCATTATTCCTTCATAACACTATATCTGAACTGTTCATCAGATGCTAAGTCCTGGTTCTGATCACAACAGACATCCTGCTCCGGGTTTTACTTGAAACTTAGCAGAAAGTCCACATGGTTCCAGTTCACTGCAGCCTACTTTGCTTATTAATTCCCATTCTCTCTCTCTTTTTGCCTTCACTCTTGGCTGTTGATTGAATTTTTGTTTAGGAATAACTTCTATAACTGTCTTGAAATCTAACCACAAAGTGCATACGTGTGAAACTAAATGAAATACATGTTTATATATACATGCTAACAGATAAATTGTTTACACCATGGTTTATTTAAATTGATACTCTTTTTTTTTTTTTTTTTTCAAGTTCCTTGCAGTCCTTGAACTATCTTGATTAGAAAACAGGAAAATTCTATACAAAGGTTTGATTTATGAAGCAAAGTAGAAGAGTACTATGTTTTGGTTATTAGAGATAGATCTTAACAGAAATTTTCAGCTTGCTTTCTTTGCCTAGTTGTGTGTATCCAGCCCCTATAGTCTCATTTTAAACTTTCAGAAAAAGCCTTATTTAGAACAATTTCTGGAAATACACACTGTTCTCATAATATGTCATACTTACATTTCTTTTGATAAGTATAATTTAAATACTGTGTGTTGAATAATGACTGTCTCCTAATTATCTGAATGCCTCATTTACATCACTGATAAAACAATATTCTTTACTAAGTTAAGCGAAATTGAAAGAGTCGCTGATTTCATTTTTGTTAGATTTCTTTAAAAAGGGAGCATCATCTGTTAATTTTGCTGCACGAGTGAGAATCTGACAAGACCTGAAAGAATATTTTCTGCAATCCAATAAAGAATACACTGTTTTTTCTCTTGAGTGTGGAATATCAAATATTTTCAAAATGATTTGCAAACCATCAGGAAAAAAAACACACATAAAAAGACAGTGGATCTTCAAAGACTGAAGAAAGCCCAACAGATGACTAATAACCTTTATCTGGGACTTCCATATCATTTTTAAAATGCATAACAAGAAGAGGATAAAATACCTGGGAGAAGATTATGCAATTCCTTTTTTTTTTTGTCAGCGTCGTAGGTGTGGCTGTCCTGACTTTTGCTATAATTAATTCTAAATATGTTCCTCTTGAAACAAAACTCCCCAGCTTAAGCAAGGTGCTGTGTTCCTTACAGGCTCAGTTAGACACTTAGCAAGGTGTCTGCGCAGCCTTTGGGTTGTGCTCTGCTTTGTCTCGTCTCTTTCTATGGGGCCATGGATGCTACGCTTGTTTCTGCCCAACAATTTGACTTGGGTCTGTGAGATGGTACCTGTTGTCACCAGGCTTAGCCAGGGCCTGGTAGTGACCTTACGTCTCTTGTAGCTTGAGCTGCAGCTTTAGTGGGATGTTACATCTTCAACCTCTGTCTTCAACTGCTTTTAGAAGAAAGTGGCCACATCATTGTGTTTTATGTGGAGTTCAAGCCAATTAGCATGGAAATGAGACATGCTATAGGCACAGAACTGATTTAGATACACAGGAGTCTCCTTGTCACTGAAATTGTCTATTGGTTTGCCAGATGCTTATAGGAGAAGTGAGTCACACCTGTTGCAGAAGGGATAGGCAGAGCATCAAACATTCAGAGACATGAGATTGTCCAGTATGGAGAAGAGGAAGATCAGGGAAGTCCTTGTAGCTCTCTATAGCTCCCTGAAAGGAGCCTGTGGCAACATGGGAGTTGGCTCTTCTCCCAGATAACGGTGATAGGACAAGAGAGAATGTCCTGAATGTTGTGCCAGGGGAGATTCAGGTTAGATATTAGGAAAAAAAATCACCTCAGAAGGAGTGGTGATGCACTGGCACAGGCTGCCCAGGGAGGTGGTGAGGTCACCATCCCTGGAGTTGTTCAAGAGACATGAAGATGTGTCACTGAGTCAGTGGGCATGTTGGGGATGGGTTGATAGTTGGAGTGGATAATTTTAGAGGTCTTTTCCAACCTTAATGATTCTACGATTCTATGTCAAGGAAACATTATGAGTTAAATCCTCAGTGAACTAGAAGTTCAGGGTTTTGATCAAATTTTTGAGCCTAAATTCTGCAAATGTGTGTTTGAGACCCTTGCTTTCTTACTGGTATGTACTGGCTTTCAGTGGCGTATGCTGAATTTACTAGTTCAAAGCTACCCAAAGATCTAAAGGGCTAGCAAGATGTTGAAGACGCTTCTACCAACAACCTAGAGCATCCAGAATCCTTCTCTCAGTCACTTCTCTTCAAATGAGGAGGACGAAGCATTACTAAAGAAACTTTTAGTGAACAATGTTTCTCATATGGCCTACATTAAAGATATTATGATGTCTACCAGTAACCTTCTTTCTGCTAAAATATCTATGTTACTAATGGATCAGGGGTTGAATTTCTTTGCTTAGCAATGTTTGTTTCTCAGGCATAATATATTGCTGTGGAAATAGAGGCCATTTCTCACTGCACATTTCAAAAACAGCATGGCACCATGCCATGTTATGGCTGTTAGCATCACTATATCACCTTTTCAGAGTGGTCTGCTCTGCTACCACTTTCTAAGAATCTCTTTCTGGGAATGATGTTGTCAAACTAATGAAATGATGTCTGACTATCACATGGGTTGATGTCAACTGTTGAAATTGTAGCCTTCTTTTCAAAAGATGTCCTTTGCCCTTTTACTGCTGCTGATGGTTGGATTTGTTGGTCCTGCCTCCTAGTTTGCACAAGCAGGATGAAAGCACAGGAGTGACACAGGAGCACAACACACACTGTGTGGTGCGAGCAAAACATCCCTCAGTGTGAGCTTAGCAGTACAGATAGCCATATAAGATGAAGTGAAATAAGTGTTCCTTTGTGAATAGAGGCCCTCTGCCCAGCCTTTGCATCACACTGCTTAACCTGGCCTACAGCCTATGTAAAGATACATAGATTATAAAGAAAACACTCCTTTCAGAATGCGATGTGAAAACTTGTAAAACATCGCCTTTGTCCACACAACATGTATTCATTCTGGAATGTCAAATAAACACAGGGACTTTCTGAATATCCTTCCTCTGGTCTGGCATTTTGGGGTCTAAACATAAAACTGACACATTACTAAGGAGGGCTAAGAAAGTAAAATCTGTGAAAACATCTTTAAGAGAGACTGTAAATTCTTTCTTACATGAAAGTCCAGGAATTGAAACGTGGCCTCCTCAGCATGGGTAGAGAACTTGGGCAACATGAAGCCTTGATCTCACTCTGTTTGCTATCCAAGGAGATTAAGCTCAACAGGATGGATCAACTGTTTTAAAGCTTTAAAGTGCATAGTCCTATTAGCTCCTTTGCTGCCAAATAGGACAATTTTAATGATACCAGAAGTAACATGAAAATCTGGTCAGGAAGGCAGACTATTCTGATATCACGCAGAATTTTAAAGAAGGTGTTGTGGTTGTTTTAACAAATTTTCCCCTAGAAAGGACTACTTCGTCTGAAGAAATTCCAAGAAACGTAATTAATTACGTTTATTAGGACAAGTTACTATACAATCCATTTTAAAAACACGTATTATTACAGTTCACATGACATTCATCATAAAAAATACGATGTGACTGCCAATAATTTTTTCTCAAATTTGCACTGGATTTTTTTTTTTTTTAATTCAATGCTTTCTTCTGTATTTCCACAGCCAAAGTAATGAAAGATAAAAATGCCATTAAAGGGGAAATCATACTGTGTGTACAGTGATTTAAATGCTAGAATTAAAAAATGTTACTACTTATGATAAAATATTTTCTTGCTTTCAGATGAACTTGGCTGGTTAAATACATTGATAACCTCATTTACTGATCTTGCTGAAGAAGACAGTGAGAAAGAATCTATCACAAATACGGTGTTTCTGTTATTTGCTTTTGCATTCCCTTACGTACTTCCTGAACATGTGATCTGTCTGTGAGAAGCTCATGGTAAAGCCTGGGATATGTCATCAAGAGGGGGAAAAATGAACTGAGTAACATTTGTCAAATATCTGCGATGATTACATTATCATATGTTTCTTATATGATGTTCTGCTAAAGAAGTCCCGCTTACAAGTTCTCTTCCTTCTCTCCTATCCCTCCATCCTCACCCCATCAAAAAAATATTCTAGCTTCCGTTGATCCACATAACACTTAATGTCATTTTAATGCACAGCCCAGAGCTGGCACCCTCAGGCTGTGAAAATTATGTTCTGGTATGTGATGTGGGGAAGGGAACAAGTGAAAGATACTGCCTGGATTTGGAAAGGATGTCAGGAAAGGGAATGGGAGTTGGAAAAGCTGTTAGGAAATGTAGATTGGTAAGAGTGTCAAACAAAGGCTGAATGGGCAGGGCTCAAGGGGGAAACTGAAAGTTTTGTGGAGAATATATGAGGTGACTGGTCGTGTTTGAAAGCATCCCTATCAACCATTTCAAGTCTGCTCTTCTCTTATTTCAGCTTTTCGTTTACTCATCATTCATTACTCTGGTGGTTTGCCTCTCCAGTGACTTTTTCCTGTACAAATGACATTCCAAGTCTTAAGTCAACCAGGTGCCCAGGTGCTTCCTCTCCCCTGCCTTTGAATAACATCCCCTGAAAGCCAGGGAGCACATAGGATACCTCATCATTTTCTTGGAGTCCAGGTTAGTGTTTTCATTTGCCTTCAGTTCTGTGGCATCCATCCATGCTCAGGGAGGCTAACACTATCTGACTGTGCCTCTCTCAGAGGCTGGGACTCTGTAAACTGTTTTTATGGTGTTCAGTTTATTTTCTTTACCCCTGGCTTTTAGAAAACCTTCAGTTTTTCCTCTACCACATCCCTCTACCTGCTGACTCTTCTGGCTTCTCATTGGGATCCAAACTCCTGCGATTTCCTGCTCCATCTCTAACCCATACTCTCCACTTGACAGTAGTACTACTTCCATGTGCCCCCTCAGTGGGCAATATTTACTATGACTTAAGTGCTGTCTCCAATTTTCTCACATGAATCGGCATCAAATTCCAATTCCATAAATAAGTGTAATTATGAGACATCTAGGACAGGTACATAGCTGGCACAGGTGTCCAAACATTCTGTTCTTTTACGGGTAGCGCATCAGTTGCTTAGATCTCAAACAGGGGATGAGCAAGTCCATGCATGTGCATGCTGTCCTTTTGCTTCTGCTTTCTTGGTTTTTGTTTACAGGCAAAGTCTTTCAGACTGCAAACCCTCTGAATTGCACAGTACCTATCATAGTTCAATTTGTGTTATCAAAGGGCTAAAGAGATGAGACAGTACACTCAATGATAGAAATAGCCTCCAAAATGTCATGAGGAATGGGATAAGACATTTATTTATTTATTTTTATATTCCGGGGGGGGGGGGGGGGGGGGGAAGAAAAAAAAAAAAAGAACTTAAAAAGCCCTTAGAAATTGTGGGCAATACAGAAAACATCTGAATTTGTAGCACAACACTTTATAAAAGATTATAATCCAAATCACAGCTGTTTTCATACCAGAGAACAGCAAAAAAAAACTTACATCAGGAAAAAAATTAGAAGCTGAAGTGTAACCCAAGCTTTTTCATTTCCAGTCTTTGTGACTCAGCTTTGGATGGAATTGGGTTCAGCCATCAATCACTTCTCTGCTTCTCTTGCATTTGAGGCAAGACTGGAGCTCCCATATGAAATTCTTAATCTGGGCTCAAAAATGTTGGACTACTAAGTGTACTGGTACTAAGCACCAGTCTTGTTACTCTCAGAAATGTTTGATACTGGGGACTGAATGATAAGCTTTTGCTTCATCACATATTTCCCATACAGGGAAAGTGTTTGGCACAAAGTTACCTACCTTCCTATCTGTGGTTTCTAAGGTGGGAAACACCTGAGGGATGCTTGAGAATGAAAAAAAGCCAAAAGATATATCAATATCACCTAGTTTGCAAATGTTGCCTGCAAAGGTCTGTTGGATTAGATTAGTTTGATCAGATAAATAAAAAACTTCTGTCATAAAGTTTTGCTCTATATTTCATCTTGTGTAATCATAAAGACACACCTGATTTCTCACAGATCATTTATCCTGGGATGGTTAAACACTGTGGCACGAATAGGCACTTTACTGTTTCTTATATACATCACAGCTAAGAGAGAGCATCTGGGATGGTGAAATACGTCTGTGTCTTTTCTGCAAACTATTTTAGCTGCACCTTCTTAAAAGGCCGTAGGGTGAATGCTTCCAGCTCCTAAAGGGAAATGATCACTGGAAGGATGAACAATCTCAGGCTAACAGCACCCTAAAAAATGAAGCAGTGTTTGAAAGACAGAATTGACTCTCAGATGTAGTCAGACTTTGGGATATTAAGGCAATATATGAAAGGACCTTTCATTCTAGTATTGGGTTGAATCTGGCAGTAATACTATTTATTTGTAGTGGAACAACAGGTGACAAAGAAAAAAAATATATGCCAGTTTTTCCATTGGGAATTTCTCTCTTAGCTTCAGCTCCAATAGACTTACACAGTTGTCAAAATATTCTAGTGAAGGGGAGCACAGACCCTTTTTACATGCTTCTTCATTACAGAAATGCAAAATGCTTTAAAGAAACATCATCATCCTATCTTGTACTGCAAATGGAGGTGGCTTCATGCCAAAAAAAAAACCAAAACCCAACATGATTCCAGTTGTTTTCCTGAAATGGAATAAAAGGAATGGAATGGAATAATGACTGTAGCCTTACATGTGATTTACCTACTCTTCACAGAATCACCAAGGTTGGAAAAGACCTCTAAGATCATCCTACCCTTGTACCTAGTTTTAAAGCTCTCTCAAAAAGCCCTGCCAGCTCCTGGGCTAGGATCCATTTCCCCCTTTCAGATGGCTTAACCCATCTGCAGCCATCAGGCCAGGTGCTGGGTAAACTGCACCATGGTCAAAAGAATTCTTGTGGTTGCACCAGCCTCTCAGCCATGTGTTTATGAGATGGGTTTTCCTGCTACACTCAATTTCCTTCCCTGCCCCTGAAGGGACAGAGGAAAATATGACCTGTATGCTGGCTCTGTCCACTAACTGCCCCAGTCCCCAACGTCCTTTATGATAATCCTCAGGCTTCTCTCACCATCTTTATCACTGTTAGCCTTAACTATCAATAAAGGATAATAATCAGAGGGCCAAATCAGACTAAGAAGTTTCCTAGAAATATTCCTGACCCGGGCCACATGGATGGAACGCACATCCCTGCAGGTAGTATTGGGCCAACATATACAGCCTCTCAGCAGGGAGTGACCTACGACAATCACCCCTCTGTCCTTCTTGGCAAAGGCAGTCTTGAGGTGTGGAGTCAAGTGCCTCACCCTAGACAACCTCATGGGTGGACCTCCCACTGCATCCTCACTTACCTTTCCCTCAAGTTCCAGAGCCTCAGACCTATTACCTATCTCCTGAACAGTCTCTCTTCCCTTGATATCTTCACAGATTTGCTTTTCTCTCCTTGAGTTCACACCTCTCCTAAACTTGTAAACCTCCAAAAGTGACAGAAGTCATCAGGAGGCCTTCCAGTATTTGAATGGAGCTTACGAGCAGGAGGAGGTCTGACTTTTTACACAGTCTGATAGTGACAGAACAAGGCAGAATGACTTTAAATTGAATGAGGGCAGATTTAGGTTAGCTGTTAGGAAGACATTTTTTACTCAGAGGGCAATGAAGCACTGCCACAGGCTGCTTAGAGATGTTGTGGGTCCCCCATACCCAGAGGCATTTAAGGCCAGGTTGGACGGGGTCCAGGGCAGCCTGAGCTGGTGGGTGTCAACCAGCCCAGGACAGGGGAGTTGGAACTGGGTGATCTTTGAAGTCCCCTCCAACCTAAGCCATTCTGTGAATCTATGATTCTATATGTATACATTCATTGTATGAACAATGAATGAATGTGACTAATCAAGATCTTTGAAATAAATCAAAGTTAGAGAAATATACAACAAAACTGCTTCTTGTTCCTCCAGGTGAATCAGATTCAGTATCTAAGTATGTACAATGCAGAAGGCTGTAGGTGTGCTGGGTATCATCCGAGCACACATCAACAGGAAATGAGTTTGATTCAGCTGACAACACTGACAACTAATGTATTTTGAGATATGTGATTTATACGAGACCTCTGTTTGAAGATAAATATGACACAGACTACTGCAGACTCAAGTCCTTCTGAAGTTACTGGACAATAAATGAAATGATTTAGTCAAAAGGAATTAGGTACCTGCATATGAGCAAATGAATTAAGATGTGTTCAGTATAACCTGTGAGTGCTGAATGTGATTGACTTGATGATAAAAAGCTGCAGATCTTTGTCAATATAGTCCTAGCTCCTCATTTACTATAAGTCTATAGATGTCTACACGAGCCCTTTTTCAAGTGCTTAACCATTCAGCCAATCAATCAGATTCAACCCAGGATGTTACTTTAAAATACAGTCGCAGGTATTGGCATTTCAGAGGAACATGTTCTCATTGCGTGTTAGACCTGAGACAAAAGATGGTCCGTCACCTAAACCGTCTTTCAAAGTCTGTGTAAACAATAGAAAAGAGTAGAATCAAATCATTTCCACCAGTGTTGTTTTTTTTTTTTTTTTTTTTTTTTTTTGGGGGGGGGGGGGGTTAATGACGTATCAGGGTTAAAATAAAACTTGGAGCGAGAGTCCTTTGTGTCTCCATCCCTAACACCCATTCCAGCCCTTGAGTGACTTAATTCCATTCCCAGAGAGCAATAAAAATGGGGAAAAAAAATACAATCTGTTAGGAAGAAGAAGAAAAAAAGCTTTCTTCTGCCTTCTCTTGTTCTCTATAAAAGAATGAACATTAGTTCATGATCTTAAATATCTGTCACCACATCATCTGTCTTGCTTGAGTATCAAGACACAGTTAGTAGATAATAAATGCCCTCTAACTGAAAGAGAAGGAATACCCCATGTACCAAACTGTCAGAGAATTTTCTGCTTCATGCAACATTTTATTATGTTAAGTAAGTCTATATAGTTTTCACCAGAGGTTGTTTGTTTAACCTCTGCCTTATGATATATTTGTCAACTCGATTACCTTTTCCATGAATACTGTTTCAGCCAAAAAACATTAAAAATGGTATAAATCAAATTTTTATTTTCCCATTTTTTTCTAATATTTAATTACCTGTTCTCTTTTTTTTTTTTTTTTTTTTCCCAGCTTTCCCCCAGGTTCCGTTATTTAGCTCTCACACATAGATTAGCTGAGGAATAAAGCTGGCTCCAAATCTAATTCACAGCTCCTTTGGGACATGCCAGGAGCAACCATTTAAACCATGTTTTCTCCAGCTAACCAGCACAAGGTTAATTTACGCGGTTGTCCTTTGCTTGGATATGAGATACGAGTTTGGATGTGAGATATTTTGTGAAATGAGCTTTTCAGTACCACCCAATCAACTACATGAAGAGCAGTAGTGATACAATGACATTTCCACACTTAAATCAGGAAAAATAAAAAATAAAAAAGACCACCAAGACTTTAGGGAGAATTTAGACGAATTCTAACACTGTAATTGTGGTAGGTTCAAACCTGGGTGAAACACTTCAAATGCATAATAAAGCTAAAGTGGTTACGTCATATGAAATAAAGCAAAACTGTAGTTTGTTACCACACATCATCATTCCACAAACATTTCAATGGCTTTAAGAAAAAAAACAAACAACCAACTAATAGCAATAGTACATTACTTCTGAAAAAGAATTAAATCTGAGGTTTTGATAGGCTTGCCTTTGAATGTTTCGTGAGAGTATGGATGTTATACATATGTTACTAATTCTCTAATAGCATTGAATTAGACACTGTGCTCACCATGTGCCAAAAAAATCCACCCCTCTGCCGGCTCTAGCCTACAGTTACAGTCCAGGAACAAGTCTCATCCGAGTACAGCAAAGGTCTCAGTGGTGAAGCTATCCTCAATTTTCATGCTTTAAGTTGATATCTTCTCAACTTGATCTAGCTGAACATGTCCGAATCTTCACAGATATTCCTGCAAACCAGTGATGACATAGATATACAGTGCAAATAATATAATCATATACTATTTTTTAGTTTCTGTCACTTAAAACCACACTGACATGATAGGAACAACTCAGTGTGACAGGATTAATCAATTCATCAGTAAAAACAATACTAATGTGAAATAAGCTTGAAATACAAGTATCCTATTCTAAATTGGAAGTGGCAGCAGAAAGGTAGACCAAATGATCAGACTGAGGAGATACCTAAAAATTCCTAGTCTAGTGATTTTTTTTGTGCATCTATATTTATAAATGAGGAAAACTACAATCAAATGAAACAGCTAAACATGGTAGAAAATACCTCATCTACACAGGATGTCATCCTTCTATGCTTCTTCCAAAGCTTTTCAGTGACCAGCTATTTTCCCCTAAAAAATGTCACACTTTTCATATTAAATACATTTCTGCATTCATGCAAGTCCAAGATATCACTAAATATCACACTTGGTGGGTGACACTGTACCATACAGTTCTGTTTATAATGACACAGAAATAATTCCAAAGAAAAACAGTGATAGTAACACATACCATAACAAGAAGACGTGAATTACATCTTACAGTATGGCTTCAATTTAAATCCTACTCAAGGCTTATAAAGTAAATTATTTATGAAGGATTATGAAAGAAAATTATATAAAAGTGGTTTTCTTCCAGATGTTCCATTACTGGCAGAGGGATAAACAGACATGCAGTTTTGGTGCCTAACTCTTGAGGATCTGAGAAAAGAGAAGAGCCTCAGCTCTCTCAGCCTGTTCTCATAGGGGAGGTGCTCCAGCCCTCTGATCATCTCTGTGGCTCTCCTCTGGATCCACTCAAACAACTCCATGTCCTTCTTTTGTTGGGAGCTCCAGAACTGGATGCTATACTCCAGGTGGGGTCTCACGAGAGCAGAGTAGAAGGGCAGAATCACCTCCCTTGCTCTGCTGGTCATGATTCTCTTGATACAACCCAAGAGACAGTTGGTCTTCTGGGCTGCAAGCACCCACTGCCAGCTCATATTGTCTTTCATCGACAACCACCCCCAAATCCTTCTCCTCAGGGCTGCTCTCAAGCCATTCTCTGCCCAACATGTATCTGTGCTTGGGATTGCCCCTACCATGGTGCAGGTCCTTGCAGTTGGCCTTGTTGAACTTCGTGAGTTTGGCATGGGCCCACCTCTGAAGCTTGTCAAGGTCCCTCTGGATAGCATCCCTCCCCTCCAGCATGTCAACTGCACCACTCAGCTTAGTGTTGTCTACAAACTTGCTGAGGGTGCATTCAATCCCACTGCCATGTCACCTACAAAGATGTTAAATAACACTGAACCCAAGACCGATCCCTGAGGAAAACCACTCATCAGGAGTCTCCACTTGGACATTGAGCTGTTGACCACAACTCTCTGAGTGTGACCATCCAGACAATTCCTTATCCAGTGAGGGGTCTCCCCATAGCATTCTCTTCTGAAAGCAGGCACGGCTCTCTCAACCTGTCCTTGCAGAGGAGGTGTTCCATTCTTTGGATCATTTTTGTCACCCTCCTCTGGACACACTCCAACTGGTTCATGTCTCTATGCCATCATGAGAACAGATTTAGTTTCCTCCAACACTTAAATGAAAGCACACCTAGTAGAAACACCATAAGATGAAGGCTGATTAGAACTAGAGCAAAGAAAAAAAAAAAAGGACAGGACAATCCTTTCTGAACTTTCTAGATCATAACTTGATGATGCTTGTGAAGCTCTCCAAGGGCTGAGGCCAGTGAAAAGACAATTGCAGTGATAATCAGCTCAAATTATATGCATGTCTTACATGAAAACTAAAATTGGCTATATTTCAGTCTGTGTATATGGAAAAAATACAGGTTAGAGAAATTTGATTTTTTTCTTTGAAAAATCTTTGTTGGAGAAGAAGCAGCTAGGATTTGAGCGTTGATGAAACACAAGGTAAAGATGATCTCCATATCTGGTGAAGCCCAGATCACTGTGCATACTGGTGTGTTCTGAATGTGGTCTACGTATGAAATTGCAGGTGCCTGATAGTTCACAGCTTCCAGAGCTCTCTGTGAAACACAAAGATTGCTCCTAAGAATGATTATAATTATGAAGATGCCCACTGACGAAGATGATAGAAAATCATCAGTATATGAAAAGTTCTTAATGTATCTAAACTTTAAAATAAATAAATAAGAAAAGCTTTGTAGAATCAAACAGAAAAACTTACTTGGTGCACTGAGTGTATTTTTTTCCCAAAAGAAATGCCATGCTTATTCTTTTCCTGTGAGTAAGATGGAGTATTTGGGCATTGCTAACTGTTGTGAAACATGGTTTTGCAGCCAGAGGCTAGGAAACACAGACATAGTGTTTGTTCTCTGATAATAGCCACTGTGACTTGTTAGGAAAGCCAACATAGGAAACCATTAATAATCACTCACATCCTCAAAAACACAGTGACTGACATGTGTGAATTAAAGGAGAAGGTACATGGCTGTGTTTCTTTTCCAGATATCTGAAGTTCACTTAATGCAAGTGTCATAAATCAAAAACAAAACATATTGGCAACATGGAGTACTCAGGTGAAATTAGCACAGTCCAAAGCCCCTCCTTTGATGAGGAAGAATTCACATGATTTATAGACAAATATAACTTTTGTCAAATTACAAATGGGCTCTGGTAACCTCTCAGCTGAGTGGAGAGGCTGTGGGAAATGTGCAGCCTGCAAAGCACGTTCTGAAACAAGCATAAAAATGTATTGCTACAGTGCAAATCCCATAAATAAGACAGACACTCAGCCCAGCTCTGCTGATGTAAGAATCACTGCAAAAATGTCAGACGATGAGATGACAAGAGTTAAAGAGAGGCAGTCTGACTGGTAAAAGGCACCTCAACTTCCATTTTAGCAAAAAATAAAGCTTTACGTAAAATTTGAAACAATAGTCTAGAGAGTTTACTTCTGCTGCATAAAAACAGTCAAATTGCTGCATTTATGAACTGCATCTGAGTGTTCAGACAAGAGGAAATGTGGATTACATGTATCCCTTGTAGTAAGAGATTACATAGAAGGATTCTTCCTTCCCAATCACACTTTTGCCTAGAGCCAGGAGTTACTCTGGGGTTGTACTGTTCAGTTCATTGCTTATGTTCATCTTTTACTGGCTTTAATCAGAGTTTCGTGATTATAACTAATAAGATAATAAGTCCTTAAGTACTCAAAACTCCAGAGAAAAATCCAGCAATCAGGTGGGATTCATCTGATCTAATCTCAGCTGTAATGCATCTAGACTCATCCCTGGCTAGTAGTTCTCTGTAGTAAGTGAAAACAAAGGCACTTCCAAAGAGAAAATCAACTCAGTTACATTAGGACCTTATTCTGTGACAGGATTGGCTCTCTTCTGGTGACATCTCTGTTTCTACACTGACTAAAAAGTAAGCCTGGATAACTCACTTAGCCAAGATGGCTTTGTTTCATACAAGTAAGATCATTGCCTATCAACACCCATCTGGGTGAGTAGTTTTGCAGATTTCCATGACTGTTTGCAAGTCGATGACAAGTCAATTTCTTTAGTTCTGTGACTAAAGCCAAAACATGACCAGAGAAACCTGAAAATTGTAGGCACTTACATAAGGATGAAATAATAATAAACTTTATTTTAATAAAAACCCTTACTACTTGTCTAGTTAAAAACGCAGAAAGTTACAAAAAATCTCAGGGTATGCTATTATGCCATCTGTCTGCATTCAGTATTCATGGGAATTTTGTTAAGGAATTTTGTGTATGATATCTTATCATAGAATCATAGAATGGCCTGGGTTGAAAAGGACCATAATGATCATCTAGTTTCAACCCCCCTGCTATGTGCAGGGCCACCAACCACCAAACCAGGCTGTCTAGAGACACATCCAGCCTTGCCTTGAATCCCTTCAGGGATGGGGCATCCACAACCTCCTTGGACAACCTGTTCCAGTGCATCACCACCCTCTGTGTGAAAAACTTCCTCCTAATATCTAACCTAAACTTCCCCTGTCTGTTTAAAACCACCCCCCCCTTGTCCTATCATTATCCACAGCTGTTCCCCCTCCTGTTTCTATGCTCCCTTCAAGTACTGGAAAGCCACAATGAGGTCTCCCCAGAGCCTTCTCTTCTCCAAGCTAAACAAGCCCAGTTCCCTCAACCTTTCCTCATAGGAGAGGTGCTTCAGCCCTCTGATCATCTCAGTGGCCCTCCTCTGGACCCACTTCAAGAGCTCCACATCCTTCCCGTACTGGGGGCCCCAGGCCTGGACACAGATCTGCAGATGGGGCCTCACAAGAGCTGAGTAGAGGGGGGCAATCACCTCCCTCTCCCTGCTGGCCACCTCTTTTTTAATGCAGCTTAGAACACAGTTGGCCTTCTGGGCTGCAGGCACACACTGCTGGCTCATGTCCAGCTTCTCATCCACCAGGACCCCCAAGTCCTTCTCCGCAGGGCTGCTCTCAAGTCTTGTAAGTGTGTAGTAGGTTTGCACTAGTGAAAGTTGTGTTAGTGGAAAGTAATTTTGTGGGCTGAAGAGTACATCTAAGGCATTAAGTGTTTAGAGTTACAGCTTCTGTTACTGAGATGTGTTTGGAGACCTCTGATGTTTCGTTCTAGATATCCGCCTTCAGAATTCTGTCCCCCATAGACATTATCCAAACCAGCTAGGATGATTTACTCCTACTCTACCATGTGCTACTGAAGCTGGATATATCTGCCTTTAGGTTTCAGTACACTTTTTTAATGGGAATTTCTTTCTCTGCCCACTGCAAGCTAACTGTTCTACACCAATTCCCTTCCTTGAGTATATTTTACTAGAAGCTGGAGATTTCATGTTGGTGCCTAGAGATCTAGGGGGTCTAAAATGAAGGCAAGGATTGATTTAAAACATACTTAGAAAGAAGTGTTAATGAACTGTTAGTAGTTTAAATTTCTCTCCAATGATGCTGTCAGTACAGTACCACCATAAGTGGACTTTACGGGACATATCCTAGGTACTTAATATTAAGTAGGACAGACACCAGATGGAAGGTGCCTGGCCTTTATGCCAAGAAAATTAAACTCTTAAATTCCTTTTTCAGGTGTTGAAGGCAGGTTCCTCTGAAAAAAGGTTTTAAAGACATAAGAAAAAGACCTGCCCTTCCATTTTAATACTATGCAGCACCTGATTTAGGCAATCTGAATAGGTGTTTAGGAGTATGAACTTGTACCAAATCAGTCAAAGCTGCACAGAGAATCTGTACCAGAGGCAAGAAATGAACTTGGATTTCCTGACTAATTTAGTTTCTTTTCCAAAATTCTTTTCCTGGGTCAATAAATCGTGTAAATGCCATTATTTCCTTACTAATAATTTAAGGCTATATCAGGAAGTCAAGCTTTTTCTAATAAATACAGAATATTAACCTGATACTGCCTTACCTTGTAGACTAAAAACACACTGGCTGTAAACTTAGAGTCTGCCAGGAACCAATCAGCTACCTCAGAAATCTGTAAAATGATCCTGGGATACTGTGGAAGCCATAGAGTTCTTTCAAATGCATCCTGTATACGTGGATAAAGTTACCAGACTTATCTCACTTTAATAATCGTGGACTAATTAATTAATAAATTAATTACAATGGTGAAAATGCTTTTTTATTCCTTACCCCGTTTTGTTGGATCATTTACCACAGTTTCAGAACAAAATATAAGCCTCTATTGTGATAAAATTAATACAAAGATTTTAAGACACAACCATTATCACAACAGAATATAACATAAACTAAAGCATGCAGACAGCCAGTAGACTTTGCCTCAGGCCAACGGTTTTTATTCAAATAATAATCTATATTTTTAGAAACTTAATCAAACTTGATTAAGTTTTAAAGAGCCTGTCATATTCTTAATTAGCTTTCTCAATACTTTATGATCCTCATCTAACATTTAATTATACTTATTTTTTAAAGATAACTCCAAACTGTATTGGAGTTGCTTGATCTCTTTATGTCTTTATTATTACTATTTATTATTGAGGAGTCCTCTCTTACTCAAATGCTAGACTCGTCTGATATGAGTGCTGGGCTTGTAAGACTTTTTTTTTTAAACCTAGTCTTGGCTTAAGTGGTGTCACTGTTTGGACTCATGGTATTAAGGTTTCGTGGCCCACCTTCAGCCCTAGAAGAGACAAGCACTATCTTTTGAGACTTTGAATAGCAATAGTAACTAAGTACTTGGCATCTTTGAGCAACCAAATTTATGCTAGACTCGTAAGTTTTAATGTGCACCCTCTCTTTCAACAAGCAAAAAATGTTGATAGAATTTGATCTGTATGCCAGTGTCTTTGGGATCATCAAATTCTCTGAGGTCTTTGCAGGTGAAAAGTTCTTCCAGTGTTTCTGGAACAGGATTTGCAGAAAGATGGAGGTGAAACCCACAACTTTTATATATATCAGGTTTCCCATAGGGGCAAAAGAACACAATGGAACAAAAAAAATGGCCAGGGTAGGAATCCTAAATGTCTCACAGAACAAAGGTGTGTAAATGTGAGTTCTCCCAGGAACGCTTACTGAAGAATTGGTTGTATCTTGATGCAAAAAATGTAATAAGATGCAGCAGTGCTTACACTCTATAGGAGTGCATTTCTGAATTACCAGAGAAAGGCAGAGCCAAGGAAAAAAAGTGAGTAAAGAAGGGAACCTGGCTGATAACACTAGAATATAAAATTCCTTTTCCCCAGCAAAATACGTATCTAGCTCACAAATAAAACATCCCAAGCACGTTGAAGATTAGGTGATTTCAAAGTATTTTGGACTGGCTGTGATATTTTGGAATCTCCACTGAGTTTTTGATCCAATAAACCAAAATTCATAACCTGTTAAATCTTTTTATATTTTATTTTTTCTTCTTAGTACATTAAAATGAAAAGAATAAAGCAGGTTGGTCAATTAAAACATCTTGTAAAAATAACTGAGAATAAAAAGAGGAAAGGCATTGCGATAGGAATTATAACATACATTGATCAGTGGGAAAAGGCAAATGCAGGCAGAATATTAGCGGGGAAAATTCCTGGCAGAGTGATCCACGGGAATGTGGGAAAGTGTCAGAAACCCCATTTCTCATGGAATTTAAATCCAGACTGAACAGAATGCTAAAAACTGTGCAGTTGGGGATAATTTTATATTAACTTGGGCATCAATTGGATGATTTAATAGATCTTTTCAGGATCTGATTACTATTAGTCTAGCATTCCCAGCTGCTTTGGCCTCCACAGACTCTTCAATCTCCGGATTTCTTTCCTTAGCATTGACTAATAATAGCAGTTTTACCAGTGGCCCATTAACTCAACCTAAGTTTTTATTAGGATAATAACATGTTGGCAGGTGATTAAAGCTTTCTTCTTCATACTCCTCTCAAAAATTCAAAAGTAAAAACGTGTTTGAGTGTAGCTGAGACAATACTCAAGTTTAACACAGGTCCTCCCACTTTGACATGACTGACAACTAGATACAAAGCACTTATTATCCCCTAAATTACCTAATCATTGTGAATAGGTCTTGATGAAAGCTTATTGCTCCTTGACAACTACTTGGTCTTCTTTCTGTGCAGGAGGTGCTCCATGTTTTGTAACTGACCTTCACTGATGTAGCTGACATTCAAAGAGTGCTGCTGTTGCCCACTCAAATACAGCTCAAGGACCATGGTTACGACCATTTATTTAATAAAGCTTTATACATCCTCTGCCTTGTGTTTGTGTCTTCTCAGTGAGGAAGCGATACCCCATATCGACCACCTGCCTCCAGGAAATAGAGGGAGCTCAGATTCATTCTGGCTAACTTTGGGTTATCAGCTGAGTCATAGAGTTAAGCCCACTGAATTTGCATTCTAAACGTCCACCCAGCTTTATAGGCAAGCTGGAAGACTGATATACTGATGTTGGAGGCTTTGAAGCAGCATAAGTGAAAGTATCCCTGAATGACAGCCATCCCTATTCTTGCAGCATGCCTCAGGTAACAGCATTTTACAGCTGTTAGGTGAACCCACTGCTATCTGGTAAATTTTGGGTCAGGAAAGTTATTTAATGTCGGATATAGACTTTGAGAGTGTTCTTGTCATAGCTCAGGTTCTCTGGTTTACATTCTCTTAAGAAAACTGTCTTTCAAACATTAACATCTCAGAAGCACCTGAATTTGTAATTCAGTCAAGGGATTTATTTATTTACTGTAATCAATGTATATTGTGTTTTCATATCAGTAAGGTAAATCCTCTTCCCTGATGGGTGAATATTATCTCTCTAGGATGAAATATTTTCAGCACTGCTGGTTTCAGCTTCTTCTTTAGCTTTCTATAACGGGAAAGAGTTACAAAGTCAAAGATCAGCTGGCAAAACTTAAAACTGGATGAATCACCCAGCTTTACTGTTTGGAAATTGTCTTTTAAACCACGTGCATGGAAGTAGATATGAATTAGTAAACTGCAGTGTACATGTAGTTGAGGAACCAATGCAAGGCTTCAAATTAACTTTTACAATAGAGAAATAGAAAGAAAGAATATTATAGAAGAAGTTCTATCAATGAGAAGAAAGTTTCCTTAAAAAACAAACAAACAAACAAACAAACAAAAACGTAAAGAAAAATGAGACAATTTAAAATGCATTTGCCATCGTTTTTATTACATAACAGCTAAACTAACTTTAAAAAGACATTTTTGTGGGCAGTTGAAATAACATTTGTATGGGTTTTTAAACTTTTGCTTTAATTTATCAAATAACATTGCATTGTGTCAGTAAAAAATATGCAACATTCAATGAGCCTCAAAATATCTGACTTCTGAACTGTTGTTTAGTTATTGGATATTAAACCATTATAGGAACACTAAATGTAAGGAATTAAGAGTAAACTCCAACTGTAGGATTCTTTTCTCAAAAACACTCGCTTCAAGGTTTAGCAAAATAGGAATGCAAAGCAAAACTTTTGGGCTGATGCCTTCCATAGTCCTCCCTACCTACAATCCTGTCGGAAAACAAAACCTATATGCTGTGATCAGAGCGGAATTTTTGTGGTTAACTAGTCATAATGCTTTATTTGTACGTGGCTTTAAAAGGAAGAAATCATCTTTGGAGTAGCAAATTACAGGTTGCTTGTTGGACACAAAGAGGAAAGCCAAGCAATACACTCTGCATGAGATACTGATTTCCTGGGAAGGGTAACGTTTGCAGTAAACACAAAAAGTATCAGAATTATTACACTGTCATAAAGTGCTCTTCTTGTTGCTTGGGAACAGGTAGAAATGACAAAACAAACAAACAAACAAAAAAACCCACTAATACAGAAAGTGGAATTATGATTGTAGACTTATAATACTGTCAGCCAGCAGTGAGCCTCTGCATTGTTAGACAGTGATAAGGTGGTGATAGTGGCAAGGGATAATGGCTTTAAACTGAAGGAGCAAAGATTTAGATTAGATGTTGGGGAGGTTTTTCACTGTGATAGCAGTGAAGTTGCCCAGGGAGGTTGTGGATGCCCTACTCCTGGCAGTGCCCAAGGCCAGGTTGTTTGGGGCTAATGAAGGGAACTGCAGCAGGTCCTGTCCTCATAAGCAAAAATCACCATGACGGTTTGGCTGCTTCCATACTTGTACACTTTCTCACCCCCTGAACTGGGTGGCTGCCTCCAGCTGCTTGTTGGGAAAGGTTTTCTCTCTCTCTAAAGTTGTGCCTGGGAATCTTCTGCTAGACTGTTAACTTGCACAGACTCCATCTGTGAAAGATACCATTCCTGCTGCTAAACTGGGCTGAGTTTCAGTCTCTTGAAAGGGTTTGATTTAGTAATGAAAGTGAGAGCAAACATGGGCTGCTCACCTGTGCTGAAATCACAGTCTCACAGCTCCTGTGCCAGGCAGTTGGAGCTTGAACAGGCATTGCTCCTGGTTCTGCAGTCACTGCTTCTTGTCATGTACAGACATGCTGCCGTAAGAGGAGCACAATTTGCTGCTCTGTTCCCTATCGTTTTACTCAACTTGTATACAAGTTGGGTGGGATCCTCTCACTTCAACATCTGTGTGTTGGCATTCCAATCTGACACCATTTATACTTAATGGGGAGAAACAGACAGTTTGGCTTGCTATTCTAGCCTCTCTGAGAAGTCTGTGTTAGGATAAGATCAGTCACACCCAGGAAGCACCTATTTATCCCCAAAGGAAGTCTCCAGTGATAAGGTCAGATGCAAAAGTCTGTATTTTAAACACATCTGTTTCAGCAGATCAGTTTGCCTTTCCTGCTTCCTTGTTAATTTGCACTGTTACTTCCATCACCCTTCAACCTCATTGCTACAATGGAGAGAACACAGGATTGCAACCGGCATATAAAAAGGCTCAGAGACACAGTTAGTGGATAAGAAGTTGTGTTTATCTCACCAATCCTGTCAAAGCTGTCTGTGCATATTAGATTTGTTACACAGTCAGGGTGAGCTGTAGCTTTATGGGACAATATACATTCTGTCTACCCTTTTACATTGATTCATCCAAACTTTATCTATAACTGTTAAATAGATCTGTGAGTGGAAAAACAAACGTCTACCATCTGCTCCATGTTATTTATGATGATTTCTTCAATTAAGTCCAATTAACGTGCTGTCAATGATTAAATGTAATGGGTAATAATAACTTGACTTCATCATTACCACCAGTATTATTAGCTCATTGATTGCAATAATTTCAAAAATTACCCATCAGAATAAAATATGTTTAGCACCTGGTTTGTCTGTTTAGGAACATCTGCTATAAACGTGTGATATATGTGGAATTTAATGTCTCTTGATGTGAAAGGGAAACATATAATATGTACTTTGAGAGTCAGTGCTGGCACAAATTTATTGTGAGACGATGAAAGAATCAAATAAAAAACAGTCCAGAATTTATTGCTGGACTCTCAGAACTGTCAGAACAGGAATGGAACTGTTGTATATTTACCAGACTCAATTTTCATGTCTAGCAAGGAGATGCTTTGGTTAGAGATGATCTGAATTTATGCACCTATGTTGTACTATAACCTGTTCTTATGGAAGAATTAAGAGTAGGTGTGCAGATTGCTGGATACCCAGCCATCAGCAGGCTGCTCACCAGAGGTAGATGCTTTTCTCCAAACGCCCTGGCTTTGTTTTTTTGTCCGTGCTTGGAGTCTTGCATAAAGACATTACAGTTATGAAATAGAGCAGGGACATGATTTAGCAGTGGGTTGTTAGAGTTAGGGTAGTATGGTTAGGTTGCGGTTGGACCTGATGATCTTTAAGGTCTTTTCCAACCTGAACAATTCTATGATTCTATGAGCTATAAAGGTTTGTTTCATCTTCTTAAACACAGTGTGCAGCAAGTGAAAGCAATCTTTGTTTACCTACCTATATTGCACCAGCAGCTGTTCTGTCTAACTATACTCCTGCTTTGCTCAATGCAGACAAATGTATTTGTCCACAGTTAACTGCATGTGTCATCCTCTAAGTTTGCCATGTGGTTTAGGTCAAGTGTCTTACCGTCATGCAACTCTAGTTTCCCTGTAACCATATGGAAATGCCGTGGAATAAGTGCTGTCTGGAACAGCTCACAGCAGACTCTGTTCAGACAACTAATGATTCCCCAATCTTTAAGTGTGCCAGTTAGTTCCCTTTCCTGCAAGCAATCTTTTTCTTCGGCATCATGAATTAAAGGACCAAATTCTTCTCTGATTTACATTCTTTGGTGGGGCTAAGGGGGATATGTACAAGAGCACACTATGGCCTTAATTATACTTGTAATTTTCCTACCTTCTCCCTCAGAAATGCTCAGGATCATGATTTTATTTTCACAAACATCTAAAAAACAAATCTCAGTTTGTGATTCCTGAAAAATGAAAAATTTGGAGAAAAACTAATAAAACGTCTGGCTGTTATTTATACTCTAAATGTCTGTTCATTGGCTTGCCAGATCTGAGAAACATTAATTATGGTGGTGTATTTTTGTGACTACAAGGATTTGAGCCACACTTTTTTTTAAACCTAACTCAGTCTCGGAAAAACAAGAAAGATTTTGGCTGGTCTTACCCCTTTTCTAATGTTTCATTGCCCATTTTCCCCAATTTTGCCATCTGGAATGTAAATCAAGGGTGGTTTGTTGTTTTCCTTTAAAAAAAATGTGTCTTATCAAATTTTCATTATTTGGCTATTTAACAAAATGCAGATTGGTAAGGTAATGCTTATTTGGTGTGATTATTTCATTGGATACTTGGCGCAAAGTCTTCAGGAAATTTAGTTGTCTGGTCTTTAAGCCTCTGATCTTTTTCCATTGGCTTTTCCTAAGAAATATTGAAGAACCAGAAGCTAAACAGCTTCGTGGATATTATTTGACAGCTAGCTTTCATGCAAAGTGTGAAGTTTCCCAATGAAAGCGCTGATTAATCTCTGTCTCTAAAGCACTTTATGTTGGAGAGGGTAGTAGGCATTATCTCGCCTATCACATATATGACAAAACCAATTCTAAGGTCTTCTAGTGGTTTCCTAGCTCAGCAGTTCTTGTTTCCAGTATTTTCACAGCCTGTCACTAGATTTAAGTGTCAGGTCAGATTTTCACTTGGAGTTTAGTTGATTTACTACAGATGGAGAAGAAACTCCATATATTTTCAACACACACACACACACCCACACTCACACACACAAATTGCTAGATTTGTTCTGGTGCTGTGTAGTCTTCCCTGCATAAAAAACTTTGAAAAATGCTTCATCTCAAAAATCACTCTGCAAAAGGAGAGAAGATGCTTATCTCCCAGTGATGTTCATCATTCTGATCCTCCACTCTTACAGTTTAACTGCTGCTCCTGAACTAGACCAAATTCAGGTGCCTGGGAGATCTTACACTGAGACAGACAAGAAAAAAAGAAGACACAAAGAAAACGTAAACACCTCACCCCACAACAAAAATCTAGGGTGTTTTTCTCTGGAAATACAAAGAACTCATTCACAGGTGCAAAATTCACCCTAACGCGCTTTAGCTCTGATGCTCGTGCAAAGCAGAAATACGGTTATTGCAGAGAGCTGATTGCTCATGTGAACATAGAAAATGTGAAAAGAATCAAACTCTTTTTTTTCTTCTTCTTCTTTTTTTTTTTTTTTTTAAATCACTGATATTTATCTACCAAAAATATACATCTTGATTGAGGTACATCTTTAATAGATTGCATCTAGGAGGTTCTCAAGAAAGTCTGTCTAAATTATTCTCTAAATTTTATATGAAATATTTTATTGTTGGTGAAAAGTGCTCTTCCTGTGTGTGGTGTTTTGGGATGTCTGCTTGATTTTGATCAGAAATTCCTTCAAAACCTGAGACAATCACAATATTTTACTTGGACTTTTGGCTACTATGCTGAATTTAGTGCATCCTAGTAGGTGTAAGGCCCAAACCCTATAATCCCAGAATCTCACAGAGGTTCTTCTTTTAGGATCTGGTAATGTGTCACCTCCTCTTATTGAGTCTGGATACCAGGGATCAGTACATTTACTCTGTAAAAACAGAACTTTTTCGTGCAAAAAATACTTCCATTTTTTTTTTATAGTTGGATTTTAATTTTTGCTTTTTTATGGAGAATGTAGGAATTCCAGTCTGCTTCTGCCATTCCTAAATCAATCATCTTCTCTGTTTAGAGGTAAACATAACTCACTTTATCTGCCTCATGTAAGCTTAAGTATTCTTCTCAGTGGCTGACCATATGCTGTGAAGGTGCATTTCCTACCATACTTTTCCACTGCACCAGTGGAGGGGCCCAGTGTCAGCACTGCTGAAATGCAATACCCACCACCTCACTGTGCTCACATCCACTGTTTGGTATCCATAAGCATTCAGCAAGCAACTATGAATGTCAATGGGTGCCATTTTTTCCCCATAGAGGAATTCAGCGACACACCTTTTCTTCATACGCACTTCCATGTCAGGTGCCATTTTGTCTCGTGGCAACAAAATGTAACAGGATATTGGTGGGAAGGTTCAGCCTGTACTGCTATACCATCAACATCTGCCTCTGATTTTGTGGGTCAATGTAAAATAAAATAGAAAGCACTGCTTTTGGAGCAGCCCTCATAATTACATTTAAAAGCCTTAGCAACATCCTTGTCTTTTATACTGCTAGGGCAGCTACTTTCCTATTAGCAGAACACAGGTGATGTGCGTATGCTTTCAATGTAGGAGCAGCTGAAGCAAGGCAGGATGGATCTGGACCACAGTATTAGAAAATATTTCACCCTGGTATAATGCATCACAACCCAGATTTTTAGCTGTTAAGTATCAGTATAGTCAATTGAAGTCAATGGAGCTACACTAATTTCAGCTGTAACACTCTCTAACACAGCTCTGAATTTTATATAAGATTTCTTTGGCCTCTCCTATCCAAACACAAAATCTTCACTGGAATTAATGTCTGGCTCTATAGGCAAAGAAGCAATGGAAACATAAGTTTAGTTTTCAGGAAATAATACATTATTGCTTGCGATTAACTTATAAAATACAGGTAAACACACAGTGTTAAAAATAAATAAAATTACCAACCATCATGGTGTCCGCCACAAACATCAGCTGTGTAGGTCAATAAATAACACATGTAGAGCAGCAATGATGAACATAAATTAGTACTTAGGGGCAAATAAAAATTTAATCAGCTTGTACACCCTCTATTAGTCCAACTACAATGTTGAACAAAGTGTAAAACAAGGGATTATATGGAAAAAAATATGGATAAAATCAACACCACAACAGCTGCATTTTTGAAGACAGATCTTGCATTCGAAGCTCTGATAAAAAGTACTGGAAGTTTGTATTCCTTGTAGGATAAACACAGAAAACATACTCTATTTGCAGCATTTCATATAGCAACCAAAAGTAAAAGAATCTATTTCTTCATTAGCTGTCTTAATGCATCTGTTTGGAAAATCTGCTTTTCAGAACAGCCTTTGAGGCCTGGATTTGCTCTTTTGGTGTTCAATTGCTCTTTTAAAATTTTGTCCTGTTTCACTGCAGCATTGAAGGAAGACTCAATCTACTGATCGCTGTGCAGCCTGGGTTTCTACACTGTTATGAACTTTAGGCCATGAACAAGTTCTGTTTCCCAGTGTGACAGCAACCACATTGGAGAGAGATGCTGAAGTGAAGGTGAAGAGCTAGAGATGCTCTCCTGAGGGGCATGGACTTGTTCCTGAAAATCTGTTGGAGAAATAATGCTTGTTGAGGAGGGCAGCTGCTCAAATAGCTCAGCTGCAAAGGATTCTTATAAATTTTGAGTGATGGCTTAATTTTGTGTGACCTGCTGGTGTGACAGGTCCTCGCCAGGATATCAAATCCCTATCTGAGCAGCAACACAGGATGGTAGAATTTTGACATGTTTTCTTTTGCTTGTCCTAGCTCTCAGTATTGAAATTCATGATGGCATAGCAGAAAGAGGTTAAATGCATTTGGAGACAGATTAACGTCCAAGTCTTGTCTAAAGGTTTATAAGCTGATACATTTAGATGTACAGTACTTGTGATTCACAGCAAATGAGGACCTCTATGCCTAACATGCAACATACATTTTTGTCTGAATATTTAGCACTTCTATAGATCCTCACATTTTATGCTTCATAATTTTAGCTCCTTTTACCTCACAAAATCCATAAGTTTTGTTACTCTTCTTTTGGAGACTTCCTATTTAAGGGTCCCAGTCTTTGCTGAAGCCCTGTTGTACTCAGTATAAAGACACAGATAGGAATTATTTTTATTTCAAAGGTTACACTTGTTCCAAAGAAGGTGGAGAAAAGGATGGATGGATGAAAGACATAGAAGTAAGACTGTGTATCTATATGCAACTGGAATTGCTTGCTCAAATCAATTTATATTGTAAAAATAAGTAAAGGTGGCATAATGTATAAATAAGCCCAAATTTACTCTCTCAAAATTAACTTCACACTTGAGTACTCATTTTTAATATATTTTTCTGTCATTATATACAACATCTATATTATAGGTAAGAGAAGACCCAAAGGTATCTTTCAGTTATTCTACTTGGAACTCCTTTCTAATTAAAAAAAAAAATACCAATCTTTCTTTGATATTTTTTTAAACTGTTCCTACCCAGTACACTTTTTGTCTTTCAGACTCACATCCTATTTTATACATTCATTTAGTGTATGACTGAGTGTTGCCGTGCACACCCATTAGGTTCCCATTTTTCTTATCATGGGGGATGGTGTCTTCAAGAAACCCCAGCAGATCAGGTCTGTTGTTTATTTATCACTGGCATTTATAGTAAGCTAAACACAACCTGCTTGATTCTACACTGCTTGCACTTAACCAAACCACTTTCCCAGGTGTTCTGCCTACTGCATAGTTTAAAGTTTCCAAGATTTCCCTTCAACAGATGTTAAACTCACTGGTCTCTAGTTTCTTGGTCTTTAATCTCTTGACCCTTTTTAAACTAATGGAGTTGTATTTGCCGCTTCCTAATCCTCTGGAATCTCCTTCTCAGTTTTAAGAATGTCAGTTAATTTCATGCCTTTTACCAACGCTTGTGAAATCATGTTATTTGGACCTGGGGCTTCATCTACTGTTAGTGCACTCATTTTTGTTTCAAAAGAGATTTCGGTTTTAACTATACAATGCCTTCCTTTTGTCTCTGGAAAACTGATCCATTGTTCAGTTAGAGCACTGTTCCATCTTCTCCTAAGACAAAAAGAGAGTAACTGTTTAACAGGTTGTTTTATTCCCCTGTGCCTCTATTCGAAGACAAAAAGAGAGTAACTGTTTAACAGATATTTTCATTCCCTTGTGCCTCCAATAGTAATCTTTACTTGCACGGAGGAAAATCAGATTGCAGAAAGGCAGTTCCCATACATCTTGCTATCCTCAGTGGGACTTGAGCATTTCCAGCATTACTCTAGAAATGCGAAGCTGTATCAAAAACCCCTGAGTCTGATAAAAATTGTGAGATAGCCAAAAGTTAAGAATGGTTGGGTAGCACATCATAGAATAAATGGTCTTGCTGCTTTTCTTGGGTTCCCTTTCTTCAAATAAGGTCTTAGTGAACTAAAAACATACAACTCATAGACCAATTAAGAGTGCTGTTGTACTGAAGCCCTCATGTGTGGAAGGGAGATGTGCTGTTATATTCTCTTCAATAGCTAAAACACTTTCTAGGCCACCCTCATCTTTAGCCAATTATAAAGAATGAGCATTTTTAACTGATCTTTTCCAGATTATCCAGATGAGAATTAAAAGATACACATTAACAAGTTTCAAGAAGTGTATTTTGACTAGTTGAGAACTGTGAAACACTTTTCCCACTGTCATTTTTTTACCTTGGTACTTTAAACTCTTATTTTTTTCTGTAGTTCCAGGGTGCTTCTGGCCTTATTCCTTGGATTGCCATCTCCTCCTAAGTAATAAATTAAGAAATAGGTAGCCCTGAGGGTTACGTTTGCTGAAACGTAACCCTTAGGTTACAAAATATGGGTTGCAGCCCATACTTTATCTGGTATGAATCATACCTTTTGGCTTTAACTGCTAAGTTCCCACTACCTACAAAATCAAGCTCTGTCAGACGTGATCCATTCTGTTTCTGAAGGTTCTGTTCAGGCTGTATTTCACTGGAGCAAATGTGGACGCATATTCTGGACAATAGAAACATTTGAAAATTAAAAACTAATTTATTTCCCCTAGATATGCTGGGGATTTAATGTGCTCTAAGTTATGTAACCAATATTTTTTATCCCACATCAAAACTATACTGAAATTTTCCTCTTGAATGTGTCCAGTTCACTCTTCGTTATGGGCAAAACAAGGACCAACTACTCAGTTTAAATGGGACTACTTATTTTCTACACAACTAAACAAGGGAAACTTAAAAAACATTATAATTCAAGAACTACTGATGGGTTTAATTCTGTTACAAACTCCCACAAAAGCAAAGGACTTTAAATGTAGGATAAATTATGAATTTTTTGCTTTCAAGTGCTGACTGTCATAGGAGATATTGTTGACATTGCATGATGAAAAATAGAAGGAAAATTTCTATTCCTAGTCTCAGAATGCCAGCAGTTTCAAGTTCAGTGCTATATGTAACAATGAAGAAGAACCTTCAAAAGAAGGAAAGTGCAGGAGAAAATCAAATGGAGCATTTTAAGTATCCTTTATTTAGACTGTCAAATTTCTATGATGACCAAAATCTCTAATTACTCCAACATGCATATGATATACTTGGTAGACTGAATAATTATTACTGGCAAACTTCACTGAGAATGCTAAAAATAAAATAAAATAAAATAAAATAAAATAAAATAAAATAAAATAAATCTAGAAAGTCCATAGCCTGAAGACTTTTCAGTCCAAACTGGGAGCTGAAAGCAAGGACTGCCAAGCAGACATTACTATTATCGCCACAATGTTTTACGAACTAGGCATTATTTCCTTTGGAAACCAAAGAGTGGATTATGTTATCTGAGGGCTTGATTTGATTTGAGAAGGATTTGTCTTTTGTTTATGCATGGAAGGAAAAAAAAAGAAAAAAGAAAAAAAAAAGAGGTTTTGGAGGCAACTACATTCTAAAGGCAATAGGAGAAAAGAAGGAAGTAAAAGCAAATAAAAAAACCTTAAATTGTGAACTAAAGGCAAGCTTTGAAGGTACTGATAAGAGTTTAAAAAAAATATCATCTGAACTAACTAGAATATTGCAATTTTATATTTTCTTATATAAAGTGCAAAGTATAGTTATATAGTTATATAACAGTTATATATAAGTAACCTATAGTTAACTAGGTCTCAGATTTCTTTCAAATGTGATTTTTGTGAACTACTCATCATTGCACGTATTCAGAACCAGAAGGTAGTTTGTAGTACCTACAAACAATGCATTGATTTCTTACTTCTTGGGTTCCAATGTTACTCTGAATTTTCTTTTTCCATGACCATAAAAATGAGATAATCTAGGGCAACCTCTTCCCGTATTGTCTTGACTGACTGTATCATCTATTCCATTATATTTTAAACAATACTATCAGTCTGTATTTCAAGTCTGTGTGTGTACAATTAACTGGATTTCACGGCTAAAATATTTCAGGAATAAATAGTCTTTTATTTTTGTGCATTAGCATTAATAACATTTTCTAAGTAGTCTTTAAATAATTAGTGGAATTATCAAGGACTTCATTTAACTAAAGTTAAAGGTGTCAGCATAAAATGTTCAAGTATTTCAAAATGATCTGACCCTGACTTTCCATTTTCAGAATAGATTTACACACAGAAACACAGTAAGCATCTTAAAGGTTACGCATCATTTTTGAAAGTGGAATATAAATTCCAAAGTCATTTTTGGAAATGTCACCTTTGAATGCTTATCTCCATACACTTCAGTCTAGAAACTGTTTGGCAATCATTTCACACTTATTTGCTCTTGAAAATTCTGTAAAAATGTTCTTGCTGTATTAGCCACATGCTAATGTGCCAATCATCTTCTGAACTCTTTTGTCCTGGCATCTCCTGTCACCTTCCTTCTTGCTTCTCATTTCTTGTCACTTTTCTGAACCCCATAGACCATCCAGATTCAACTAACACTCTCCAATTCTCCACAGAATGCATTCCTGTGTCTGAACATATGCTTCTCATTCTCCAATATTTTTACGCATTCAATTTTTCCCCCCTCCCTTTTTACTGCCACTACCTTGTTGGCATTGTAAAAAGAGAATACCTTTAATAGCCCTTGAACCACTGTCATTACATGCTCCAGACAGCAACCCAGGGTGCAAATGGCACCTCACCACAAGTAGGAAATGAGAAATTCTGAGGTATAATGAGACCTATTGAATTTTTTTACAGCAGCTCAACATAGGCTATTTAGCTCAGGTGTTTCTGTAATGGCAATACACATGGAAAAAACAGAGCTTTAGGCCCTTGAGATTTTTCTTCTTTCTCCCTCCTCCATATGGGAATCAATGTAATCCTTATGAATGAGTCCCTCTACCCTGGCAAGATACAATTTCATGTGGATGCTAAATACCTGCTCGTGTTACTACATGTAGATCTGTGAGATTTGGATTAGGATTTTCCTTGGTGCCCTGCATGATGGGTGCATTGTTCTTACATGGCAACTTCTCTGTGGAAAGCACCTTTCTCTTCCAAACATTTTCAAGCAATCTTTTAGAATTACGTAAGCAATAAGTGTTGTTTTGTTGTTGGCTTTTTTTCCCCCCCTACTTGCTGTTTTTCCTGATAAAAAAAGAAATAAACCCTTTCTGTAAGCATTTTTACATATTAGAAAGCACAGTTGACTCAGCCTTTGGATTCTGCATCCATGTCACCTTTTGCAGCACAGCTGCAAAGCCTGAAGGACTCAAAAATGTGAGGAGAAAGCTAGTCAGGGCCCCTCTGGCTTCATCATAGCTAGTATTTCACCCCATGTGCCCTGAAAGTGGAGGTCATGGCCACCATCTGCAATATGAGACTGGGATGAGGTCACTAATCTAATCATGACCTAAGCCTATGCTGGAATTCCTGTCTTTGGAGAGACAGATGCAAAAGAAACCAGGTTTGGGGGCCCTAGTAAGCCAATTAAATGCATCACATTTGGTGTCCTCATTCACTACATTTTTATATTCATTTAAATTGTCATTTCACGAACATTCAGTAGAGATGCTGGTTTGTCTCTGATTCAAAACAGTCAAGAAGAGAGTATGACTTTGTTTGATAAGATTGAACCTCAGTGGGAAGATTTTTTAGGACAAAAGTTATCTCCTACAATATAATTGCATATCTTTTGACCACATGGAAGTATACTTTAGGAAATAAATTTAGGATCAGGAAAAAGATATATATTAAACATATTTCTGGGTGATCTCGATCCCACTCCTACTTCCCTTGTGGAGGAGAATGAGGTATTGATGAAATCTTTGATGCTGTTTCAATTACTGCTGGAATGTTCCCAAGGATGCTGTGTATGGGCAGAGCTTATGAAAACAAAGGGAGCAGTTGATCCTCTACTGTCATTGATACACAATCCAGGGAATTGTTTGTAAAACTGTATGAGAAAAATCTCTGGTGTACATTTAAATGCAATTCTCCTTCAGAAAGATCTAGAATTTCCACTGCACAGTATCAAAAAATGACTAACTCTGGCATAGTGTCAGAGTACACAAGGATTGCATGCACTATGATGATAAGTGTCATGGAAATGCTTACAAATAAACAAAACGAATAAGTAGATATACGAGCTACCTACCAGCATCAGGAAAATCATGCCTTCTGGAAAACCTTGTTGATATATAAGGATGACTAACTATGAAATTATATAATATTTCATTCTGATCTTCGTTTTTGTCCTTTTGCTTAACAATATGATAGCAATGTCAAGAAAAATGTGTGCATGTTTTTCTAATCTAGCAAAGAATACTCATCCAATTAAAGTACTTCATAATCTGTGTGGGACTTGTATTCATTATTCATTATTACTTAGTGTCAACAAAAGTGTCTTTAAATATAAAGGCACGTTTTTGTGTTTTTTTTTTTTTTTTTGTCCTGAGAAAGCAGATTTGTTTTAAGACCACTGAAATGTATAAACTATGAAGAGGAGAAGAAGCGATATCTCCACTGGACTTCTTATTTTCGACATCTGGCTGTGGTCCACTGGGAGAAATGTAAGTAACAGTTTACCACATGGATTACAAATGTGCTGAATTGCAAGAATGAATATTAAATGAAAATATCCATAGCACCTGCAGCTTGTCTGGGAGAATTCCCCTTGTGTGTTGTGGGTGGGTTTTCTGGAAAACCCCTAGTGAGATGCAAACTGCAACTGCAGCTGCTTGTAGTAGCAGCTTGTCTAGTGTTACTGAAGAGTTTGCAGATTCTTTTCCCTTCAATGAATCAACATTGATCAGGGCTGCCAACATGCTAAAAAAAGAAAGAGTGGGAGCAGGAGGAAGGATTATAATCTTTAAGATGATTCCTCTGGGTTTTAGATGATGGGGAATAATTTTAAAATAGTAATTAAAAGAAGAAGAAATGGAAAAAAAAAAAAAAAGAAGAAGAAGAAGAGGAAAAAGAAGAAGGTGAAGAAACAGAGAAGAAAAAAAGGAAAATTAAAAGGAAAAGTGGAGTAAATGATGAACTATAAAGCCAGATTGATGTATCTGTATAAGAACAAATGTTTACTCTGTCAAAAAGTCAAACTTGATTTTTTCTCAATCAAAACCTTGCAATTGTGTGTTTTGCTGACTTCGTATACATTCTGTATATCATGAGCACTCTGCTCATGGCACACGACTAGATTTCAGATGCTGTGTTTAAGTGGGATTAAACTATGGAGAATGTTTCCCTCTTACTATCATTTTTTAATATTATTTTAGTTTAAAGAGACTAATCTAATTCTACATGAACATGCCTTGAAAACAGAGTGGCTTGTTGGGAAGTGTGATACTCCCCATTTTGGCTTTACGTTCCAAGGAAATAGTGAAGAACAAACTCTGCACGCTCCACATTTTGTTATCTGGTCTCTCTGAAGAGCACTTGCACATTTATACAGAGTAATGTGGAAATCAAAGGCAGATCAATGCTGGCAGTACAAAAAGGGAATTACTAGTCTTTCCTTTGGGTTTCATAATGTCAAGATGATAAAAAAAATATGAATGTCAAGTAGTACTTTATTCTTTTTTTTTTTTTTTCTTTTTTTTCATGTAAGAAAATAAATAATATTTTGAGATGTAACAGACTGCCAAGTTACTCTATTCTGGAATTTGTGCAGGATCGTGCTACTATTAAAAATAAACATTTACAGACATTTCTCTGTACTTCTTTGATACAAGAGGTCTGAAAAGAAAGCCCAGTTGCATAGGGTTTAAAAGAGAGTTACATGGCAAGCAGTTGTTATCTAGAGGTGTCCTGGGTGGGTGACTACCTCCAAATGGTAAGATTTCTCTGGAGGTGACACTTCTAGCTTTGTTTCTAGCAAGCTGTAAAAAAATACTCGAAGCAAGTTTAAGGAAATCCACTGATTCAAACTGTCTACACACAGTTCCAAGTTTTGCATCCAATGATTTTATATGCCTGTAAATCACAATCTGTTGCTGACAGACAGGATATGGAAAATACCAGCTCAGTAGTGGAGAGTCCAACTGGGTGCCAGTGAGCATGTGTGCTGCCATCACTCATGTGATCATTAAGATCCACATCTCCAAAAGGAGGCATGAGGAAATCAGAAGAGGGAGCCCTAACTGAGCTAATGTGGCCATACTAGGACTTGTGTTAGAGTTAACCTAAATTATGAAGAGTCACTTCTTCCTTTGTTTTCCATGGAGGAGAAGGAATTGTGTTTCTTTCTACCTTTCCCAAAGTTCATGTTCTCATCTGAGTTGAGCAGCTCCCAGTAGGCTCTCCAGTAACCTGTTGTGCTGTGTTTCCCATCTCATAACTCTTCTTTCTTCCTTCAAGGAAAGCCGCAGGCAACCCACTAGCGAAGACTTCAGCTCTCCAGGAAACTCTGATGGGGAAATTTGGTTTATATATAACACTTACATTAGTTCAGTTATTAAACGTATTGTATAATATCATATTTGTCTACCCATGAGAAGTTCTGCACAATGGTCTTTGAGACACTGAAGAACTTGGGACAACATCTTTAAAGGTATCAGAATTGCAAGTACTTCCAAATAAGGGACAAACATTTCCTATACCTTTCAGTGAAGTGAAACGTGGGAAGGGTTTCCTATTCTGTATGACTTTTGGTAAGCACTACTCTTTCCCCAGCCCTCTCTTCCACCCAAGATAAACAAAGGTTCAGCAGCAGTGGACAAGACTTTCCAAGTCCTGCTGACCCAACCTGGACACTACCACTGACGGGCAAAGTAGAGGAGACTGCAATGAGGAATAAATGTTTTTATCTGCCTGGAAGCTTTGGGATGATTTCACTGGAGAGAAAGCTCCAGTATGAAAAAGTTAGAAAGCAAGTAGCATTGGAACAATGTATGATCACTGAGTTTAATCCAAACTGTCTCTAATAGTCTTCAGAATTAGGAGTTATCATTTCACTGCTGATTGTACAAGGAATATCAATGTTTTTGTATAGTGAGTTCAGGCTCTGGTATGTGAGCTGTATGGGCACACACCTACTTCCTGTTCTGTGTGTTGAGGTCTTGGTCAGCTTTCTGGGGAATTCTTAGCTTGGGCTTCCAAAACAAAACATGAATATAATTTCTAAAATTTGATTTAAATGATAAATATGGCAGGCTAGTGTCATATTTTTCTTACTAATCACACCAGCAAACATCCTTTTGAATGCTAAAATACATTTTCTGGACACCTGCATGTGAATACGTGGCAGAGCTCACGGGGCTGCATAAAATGAGTGTAATTGGATGGTTAACAATTTTTCTTTGGGTTGGTTTCTAATATTTCATCATGCTTTTACTGGAATTTTGCAGCTGGGATGTATATTACCATAATGCCTATATGTGTGAATTTTAGTGGACAGAAGTTGAAAGAACCTATCTTTCTGGTTAGCAGAAATCCTAATTACTCATTACTCTTGCTCTCTACTTTAGCATGCTGCTTGGAGCCTGCTATTGAGCTGCATAGAGGTGTTTCTTTTACAAGGGTTATTATAGAGACACCTGTTAGGACTGATATAGTTAATGCATCAACATTTCCATTGATTTGGTTTATGACCCACCTGTAAAAACTCCTTTTAATCTGAGATTTGATGAATGATGACCGAACTGAAGTGCACAGGGAAAACAATCATTGTAACTTATTAGAGTGTAAAATCAAATTAGATTCATCAGACATGAACTTTCAGAAGCTTGTTTTACATAATTATACAGTGAAAAATATTTATTTTCACAGTGAAGATTTGAATGATTTTTTGACTCAAGCACATACTGCCTTGGAAATTGAAAATATTAATTGAATTGGGGGATTTTGAGTGGAGAAATGACTTTTGTGCAGGTTCATCAACCATTTTGCATGAGGAAATTAGTTGTTGCTTTAGCAGAGAATTCAGAAATGATTCTGATTTAAGACATAATGCGTTTTACATTTTGTCCAGATAGAAGAATCATTTGAGACTTACTGGGAAAGGTGGAAGGAATGCTACCATTTACCAATCTTTTGTTCTCTCTAACATGAACAAGACATACAGAAAGCATAAAGATTCTGTGTTCTGGCAGGTATTAACGGATGGCATTAAGTCTTGTGTGTTCTTCCCAGAGACAATCCACAGAAATAGGTGACCCATGCGAAACAAAAACTTCATAAGATACCTCATATGCACAAATTAATTCCCACTCCCCGCTCCATTACCAGAGCTGAAAATCACGAAATACAATCACATGTTTGGGTAATGCTCACACAGACTTGAAAAGTTAAAGGAGAGCAGATCTGCTTTTAAACTCCAATGAGTCAGATGTTATAGAGGTAACAGACATGCTTCTCTGAGTGGTCCCAGTGGGTCATGTGTCTCATCCCTTTTGTGACAGAGATGGAAGCAAGCACTTTCAGGCTGGAAGCATTTTTTACTCCCAGAATAAAGGCTAGGCCAAGGCAACAACAACAAAAAAATACAACAGTGTCCCCAGGATGGAAAATTACTTGGTCTAAATATCTAAGGTAATCTGTGTCCTTTTGAAAGTAAAGGGTAATGCAAGTGCGTAACTATTGGTACCGAACTCGAGCTCATTTACTGCACCTGACTTGGGGCATGCACTGTTAATTCCATTACAGTATATTGTAACATAATATTTACACACGGAAATATTTGAGAGTGACTGGCCTCAGCCTGGATGACTTATGCTACACTCATCAAGGCAGTCAATCTCCTGGAGGGTTCCAGATTTGCGTTAACTCCTATAGGTTTGCTAAATGTGATATAAATAATGCGGCTGGCATCGCTTTCATCAACAAGAAGACCGACCTTCAGAATAAAAAATTATCGGTTTCTGAAGACAGTATCGTCCAAGGTAAAATGTGAGAGCTGGGATCTCAAAGGAAGTGGAAGTTTAAGAAAATGGGAGATCTGATCCAGAGTTCATTGAAATCATGGAAAGATTCCTCCTTACATTAGTAGGTACTGAATAAATCCCTTGGACCAGAGAAATAGAGAAAGAGCCGGAAACAAGTTATCATGACAAGTCAGAAAGATAGCAACAGCATTCAGAAAAATATGGAAGTGTAATAAATGTGATGTAAAAGTAACACTTTTATTTTAATAGTCGGCATTCTGTCTCTTTATCCTTCTGGTTAAAGGCCAGAGTCAAAGCAATTATCAACCATTATGTCTTTTAGGAGTGATTTTTGACCATTACTCACCTTCGGTAGTACAGGTTCATTTGGTATGCTTCATATGGTGATTATGTCAGGTTCTTGCTGGCATATTCCCTACCAGACATCAGTGGAAAATTTAGTCCAATAATTTATTCTGTGTGACCAAATAGCTTTGCTTTAGTAGATTTTCATTAATTTCAAGTGACGATCATGATTATGCTGCACATATTCATTATAACCAGGTTTCAGATGAAATAGATGATTATACGCATATATGTATGAATATATACTCAAAAATACATCCCTATAAAAAGTAAAGAAATATATATCTTGCAAAAAAGGTATAACTTTGCCTTTAAAAATTTAAAAAACTTCTAAAGGACGCTCAGATGAAAAATAATACTGTATTTTGAATGTTATTCAGGAGGAAGCAAATACCTTGGCATACTGTGCATTTATTTTCAAGTGTACCTTGACACTCTGGTCAAACATAAGTTCTCAATATAAATTCTGCGGTAATTAATCTCAGTTTTGTAATGAAAATTGTGCTTTTTATAAATAATGCTTTTTATTTCATCTTTGTCTACTGAAACCCCTTACATATCCATTTGAAAACAGTTTTAGTAGGAAGTTCATACTCTAGACTTATTTAGTGCCTGTGATCTATTCTTACCTATTTATGCAAAAAAAAAACACCAACCCTGTCTTTCCACTTCCACATCTGATTGAAGAATATATTTGTTTTGAGAAATCCAGAGAAAAAGCATATGAAAGTAGATCAATGAGCCAATTCCTAGCACAAGACATCCAAGATATAAAGTACTTTACTTAATCTTTCAATAACATGTATTCCTCACATACTACCTTTCAGCAAATTTCAGTTTTCAATAACAGTAACAATTCCCATGAAAAGAACAGGTAGTTGAACTCGGCTAACACAGTTTTGTTTGATGAAGTCAAAGTCTGGAGTCAGATATCTGAGAACTAATGTATATCTTTAAATGAAATCCATTTCTTCAAGTTCACCATGATGTATTCTTAGATAAGAGCTATGCTTATAACTGAAGAATGTCATCAGTTCTTTGATATAATTTTAATCTTCTGTGAGTAAATGAATGAGGTAATAAACTGCACCATAAGAAAAATCAGACTGGTTTAAACTGCATCATATAAATCTTATGGTACACTGTGTGAGAAATATAAGCAGTATTCAGTCACTGAGAATTTCTTTCCATCACTGGAATGACTGCAACCCTTTTAGAATTAAAAACCGCAACTGGGAGCCTTTACCTAGGATGCAGAGTAACTTCTAATAGCTGGAAAACATTTCCTTCCAGCTGCAGGGTACAGCGATAATCATCCTTTGAGATCAAATTATGTGAAGGTCAAATAATGACTAGCGTAATTATGCAGCACAAGAATCATGTGGGTCGTTGGACACAAATACTCCTTCCCATTTTTTATTATATTTTGAGTGGAAGAGTTAACATTGCTATTTGGTTAGAATATTAGTATTATTTACAGTAAATGCTCATTTGTTGTCAAAGTGGCAATGGATTGTAATAAGCTTTTAACATTTTTTTTTTACTGTTTCTATGGCAGATTATGGATGTGTTTATGGAGGGTCCAGGGCAGCACGAGAAGCTGAAATGTCCCTGGGTGTGTGCAGCCCTGCTCAACAACAACTCTGACTGGTGTTGTTATATGAACATTGTTGTTTTTTTTCCCCAAAACCAAAACACAACATACCAGACACTATGAGGGGAAAAGGAAGAAAAGACAAACAGCCCACTGTCCCAGCTGAAACCAGGACAAAAATATATGGCAGACAGTCACTCTAGGCCCAACATTTGTTTGATAGGAGCACTAGGATATTTTACTGCAAAGCACAGGAAACATAAGCTTAGTATGTTAGTCTGCCTAAATATGAGCCAAGGGTACAAAAAGAGCTGAAGAGTCACATCTTCATGACACGGAATGCAGAAGGTTCATGAAGATGAGATTCTTTATAGAGGAACCTGTTCTCATGTAAGGTTTTCATGTGAAATTCCAATCGATCCAAATTCTTAAAGACTCTAATGGATCTTGCATGACCATATTAAAATCCTGTCAGATTACCCTTGCAATGCTACCAAGACACGTATTAAAATTAGGTGATGTGAACTCCAGACAAATCGCTATTCAGTTTTGAACAGAAAAATGTTTTTATTTTATTTGTTGTGTTAATAAAGACCAATAAATTAAATATATATATATATATGTGACATACATAAAAATCTGTTTTCCTGTGATGAGTACACTGTCTATGATACAGAACCCCTCTAAAACTCAGGAAGGCCTCTCTCAGCTTCCAGATTAGTCATTTTTCAAAAGAATTTCCCGGAATTTGGTTGCCAGAATCTAAGTCTCCAGTGATTTCCTTCTCACTGCTCAGTTTTCCAGTAGTATATCCTTTTTATGAAATTTGGCTTGTGAACGGTGCTGACCTTGAAGAAAGTGAGGTGGGAGATTTTAGTGGTTTGTGTCAGGGCTTTGGCTGCTATTCCTGTGTTGTAATCACCTTATCTATGAGGTTTTTGTATTAACCAATCAAGCTAAACAAAATAAATAAATACCCCAGTATAATGTACACCATGTTATTCCACTTTGCTAATTTTTTGAAGGATTTTTGGCTGTAGTTAGTCAGTGTGTGCTTTTTTTTTTTTTTTTTTTCATGTTATCATTCCTTAGGTATATAAAGTATCATTTTTTATCTAGCTGAAGCTTGTATAAAAATAAATTACTTAAAGAGAAATCCACCAGCCTCCAAATATTTAGAATGATTCTATGCATTTTTACTAGGTCAGCCTCACAGAAACATTCCACTTTTGTTTAGTAGTTAAACTGCTCTTCCAAAAGAGCATATTGGAGGCTTAGCCCTACTTCAGACTCCACTGAATTGAGTTTGGTTTCAGTTCTTCATTTGTATTCCATGCAGAATTTGGCTTAAAAAGCACACAGGTTCTGTCCCACAATAGCCCAGGTTACAAAGTATTTTGATAGAATAAGTAGCAGACAATTTTGAGTCAGAGGTCTGTGGTTACAAAAAGGTTAATTATGGCTCATACACAAATTCCAAAAGGGACTGTCAAGATGGTTTGTTGATCGTAGCAAGAAGAAGATGATGACAGAATTAGAGACTGTTCACTGAAAATACTTTTATTATTTTTGTCACACGGCTTCATAAAGGACCAAGCAGTTACAATCTTACTTATGCTGAGCAAAAACTTATTCTTCCTGTAGTTTTTGGAGGTCTTTTCAGTGACAGACACTTGGCAAATAGTCATGTCCTTAGCCTTGTTGCAATTATGGAACAGTTTGCTGCAAATTGGACGGGTTAGTATTGCTACAGGTACAAGTCTGTGAAAGCTGTGGATAGCACATGAAGAATGCTGTACAGAAAAGGATTTTTTAAGTCCACACAGTAACTGAAGCATACTCCACTGAGTTTCAGTGTCTGGGTCTTCAGAATTTTCTTTAACTGAGCAATTTTGTGCAGAAGACAAAATAAGCCTAACTTATGGAGTTGTTTTTCTTTCTTTTTTTTTTTTTTTTTAATTATTTTTTACAGAAAGAGAAGGGACTACCTTAGACTCCACAACACAGTACCCTGCAACTTTCCAAGTGCTTTGCAAGTGAGCAAACTCAGAACTCCAGTTTTGCTAAATGGGCTTCACCTTGTGATAGTTAAAAGACAGCAGGAACTTCAGAAATAAGAGCATCAAGTAGAAATCTGCCCAGTCTAGAAGATGAGTAGAGAAGAAGAAGGGTGGGAACAGAGGCTGTGACTTAAGCCCTACCTCTCCACCGCTCAGAAATACCTATATCCAGATTTGGGACAATGAAACATCTTCAAGAGGTAAGCAAACATTCCCTTTCAAATGAAGTACTACAGTCTTCATGAAGAAAGATCACTTCTAACTTTTATATTCATTTCGAGACCATCATTCCTGAGGTTAGAGATCCTCACTTCACTTCTCTTTTGTGCCTACAATGTTTTCTTGCCTAGAGGAATCAGTGGATTATATTTTACTATCAAGTGCTGATGGCTTTAGTGGAGGTGAATAATAATAAAAAAAAAAAATCGATAACTGAATTGCTTCTGACAGTGCCTTTCTGTTTTGCATATGCTTTTGCACAATTCCCATACATTCAGTTTGAGGAAAGAATCTAAAACTAAGTCTATGAGCCTCATGAATATGTTTCACATGACTGAAAAAATGTTCTGTGACTATATTCCTAAGATAAAATGTAGTTAGCTCATTGCAGTTTTGGAGTATGAGTAAATGAACATAACTAAGCTCTTTTACTACATTATTAATTATTGTCTAATCTGTGAGACAAATTGATATATTTTGTTGGGGGTTTTTGGTTTTTTGTTTTGTTTTGTTTTGTTTTGTTTTTGTGAGATAATGAAATATTTCAAAGTGCATAGAGGGGAACAAAATTTTAGGAAATCATTTTCAGCATCTTCAGTTTTGCAACACTTATTTGTCATGTCCAGAAATATTGCATCTTATGTTCCCTTAAGTTTTGCTCCTGACTGGAAGGGAAATGAAAAATAATTTAAGAATTTCAACATATTTCTGAGGAAGCATTATTTGTCATGCTGGTAAATTCGTAATTAAATATTTTAGCTTCTATGAAGTGTATCAGATTGTGTGCAATCCGTATCTCTTTGTACCACTATTGAGTCTTGCATTATACAGTAAATGGACAGTTTGTATAAAACACTTTGAGTATAACTATACCAGTAAATGAAATGACCATAGACCATTGTCAAACTCTGGTGTGTAGTTTATGTTGATATAGTTAAACTCTTTTCACACCTTTGCCTCCAAACGAGAATACTTTTTGATAAATACCTAGCCCACATTAACTCCTGATAATTCCCCAGGTAGAGTGTGGTTAGTGCTAGGCAGTCTGGATGAAAAATGGGTTAAGGTACAATCAAACTGTACTTGCACTCATGAGCTGGCCCTGCTTTAGATGTAACCTGATAACTGAGTTGTTATGGATAAACAATTCTCTGAAAACCCTACACAAACAAACAGGGAGAAAAATATATAGCAGATGAGAAAATGAAGGTTTGCATTGCCTTTAGAAACAAGAGAGTGTGGTATACATGACCCAGACATGATCTCCATCATTATCTCCCTTTGAATAAAGGACGCAATCTTTGGAGGAATAGAGGACCGTGGTCTTTCATTAACATTCATACTCAATGAAGCTGCTCCTGTTGAGATCAATAGAGCAGAAGTCTTTGAGCTTAACTTGATATTGTAATCAGTTTTCACCGAAAAAAAAAAAAAAAAAAAAAAAGGGTTGGCAGAAAGCTGTTCCTTTCTTAAGATCTTGGTAAATGTGAGAGCTTGGAAGCTACGATCTGACCTAAAGTACACAGTGACCCAGTTTTGCTTCCTTCCTCCCACTCAGTGGAAGTGGCAAAAGGCTACACAGTGCTAGCTGGGTTAGCGCCATGAACACTTGGGTCAAAGTAATTCTGGAGTTTCCCCGGTTTCATTCCTGAGTGGGGCATTTACAGTTGAAACAGATGAGAATATCTGTAGTGTTTTCATTTCTGTTGCAAAGCTGATGAAGCTGTTGTACTGCTTGTACCTTCAGAGCTGAAATAGTGAAGGAATTAATCTGAATGTTTTTAGTGGTTAAAAAAATAAAAATTAAAAAAAAACCTCAGAACTTTTTATTTAAAAAACAAAACAAAATAAAACCACCTGCATAAAACTGTCTATATAGTATACGATACATGCTATTTATCATCATTGTGAGTAGGTTGGAATGAGCTAAGCTTTCCAAACACTGTTCTTGCTGTGGAACGCAGCCATTCTTCATGATAATCTTCAGGGCATAAGTATTTCTAAACCCAAAGTGTTTCACAGCATATTTTAAATAATCAGTCATCATATTAAATGTTCTCTGTGACTCCAGTGTTTCTGCATGTGAGCTACTTCTTATTACAGAAAAATTACACACAACAGGAGAGAAAATAACTATTTCATCCCCAGTGCTAACTAATCAAAACCGTAAGCATTTTCTCTCTCATTTCCAGAGCGCACTTTAGAAAACATATAAAAGGCTGTACATAAGAAACTTAAGTCCTAAAGCAGACTTCTATGCAGAATAATCCTTGAAACTACAGAACCAGCTTAAATGAAGTTTGGATACCATGGGAAGATTTCCTTACAGTCAAAACAATAAACAGGGCTTTTTAGATCTGAAACATTTAAGTAGTATGTAAGTTAGTTGTTCTCACTAACAGTCACTATGAAGGAAGTGAGAAGGAAGACACACACAAAGATATACACAGGACAATGAATGCTCCATATTTTGAACATATTTTAGGATGAACTGAGTTACACGCTGGGAAAAAAACAACAGTTTATCCCTCACTATTGACTTAAGAAAGAACATAAATGATGAGCTTACCAAACAGTGCTTCCTTTCCAATCCCCAGAACGTTGAAGTATGCTAGATCCTTATCAGAAAATATGCATGTCACTGCCTAAATGCTCAAAAATAAAATTACATGTATGACAGAGAAGTGACTACTTGACATACAATGCTGGAAAAAATCAAATACTCTCTAAATACTTCTCTTTGGAGATGCAGCAGCCAAAGGAACTACACACAAAAAGAAGCAGGAGAAAAATGATCTTTTTTCGGTTGATCTGTTTGATTTTCTCAAATATTCCAATCAGCAAGATGAATACTTGCGCTTCAACAGTGAGTTGGAATCAGTCAAAGAGATTCTCTTCTCTTCAGCTGGCCCAGTGGATCCAGCTCTGAAGCTGATACATAGCATTTTCATCAAATTATCACCAAGTTCAGTGAAATTTTTCGTTCAGTCTGGTCAACACAAATGAGACTAATTGTCAGACAAAATGATGCATGAAGTGCTAAAATGAGTTTTATGGAACCAAGAAGAACATAGTCTACGCTATCCCAAATTATGCAAAATTCGTGTGACAATATTTAATAAAAATATTCATATTAGACTTTGAATGAACCTTGGCTGATGTATGCTTTGCATTCTCACGTGATTTTGACTTTGAACCAAATAAAATTTGGCAGGTTTGACAGTGTTTCATTTTTAGATTTTTGAGTTTATTTGGACCTAAGACCCAAGCAAAAAGTGCAGCTGTGTGCACACCCAGAAAGAAACTGAAGGAAACAGTGACCTGGACCTGCATAAAATTAAGTTATGGAGTTTCACATAGTTTTGATACAAAGATGTTAAAATTAGGCAAGTTGAATTCTGTGCTCCAGGAAAAACATTGCTGGCAACTAGAAGCACTACAAGAGAGAGGAATAGCTTTCAATTCTAGCCTATAAGAGCATAAGAGGGCCATGCCCCCATTTTCTCTTAGTTGCCTCTTTCACGCTCTCAGTTGAAATGATAAAGGTTCAACATGCTAAGAACCCAGCTGTATCTCTGCAGCAATCTCCTCATGTGCCTATTGTGTACCACCAATTGCTCTCACCCAAACCCATCTCCTAATCAAACACGTTTCAGCTTGGCAAGCTTTACTTCCAAGAGGCTTTTTGCCTTCTGAACCTGCCCCCATATCCTCAGGCATGAGTAGAGGTCTCGAAAATAGCTGGGTTCTGACAGAACTTGAAGAGCAAACATATTTCTGCGGTCAAGTACTTAGCTGAAGGATCTCTCTGCAGCTCTACTAAATACCTCTACCTAGACATAGCTGGCAGCTACTGCTGTTATGTATCACTTTACCAGTCTGGAAACTTCTGCTCCACACTAAGCAAAGCTGTGTATCAGTACTGGCTTTCCCATTCTGCCAGTAAACTTATGTCATGCTAGAGAGGTATGACATTTGGAATGAAGTTTCTAGTTTGCAGTATCACAGCCATAAGAAACAGTACAAATACAAAGAGAACTTGGTTACATCAGGCTGGCAACCAGTCGCTAATGGAGTTCCACAAGGCCCCATTTAAGGGCCAGTTCTCTTCAGTGTTTTTGTAAAAGGCTTGGATACAAGACTTAAAAATATACGAAGTAGATTTGCAGATTACACTAAATTGTAAGGAGCTGTTGACTCCTACAAAGCCAAAGAGACAAACTGGAGGGCTGGGCAATCACCAACAGCATGAAATTTAACAACATCAAGTGCTGCATCTGGGGTGGGCCAGCCCTGGCTCTATGTACAGACTGTGGTCTGAGAGTATTAAGACGCACTTCTTTACTATGCTGGTGACAGCGCACTAGCATAGATTGCCCAAAGAAATTGTACGGTCTCGTTGATGATCTTCAAAAACCATCTGGACATGGTTGTGGGCAACCTGATCGAGTTGCCCCTCCTTGAGAAGGGGGCTTGACTAGATGACCTCCAGAGGTCTCTTACAGCCTTAACCATTGTGCGATTCTGTGTAAATTGTAAGTTCTTCACCTCAAGGAAATACAGCCCTTACCTATAGCAGGAAGACCTCCTGCAGTCCGAAGAGATTCATCTGAACCTATTAGACTAGTGAACTGTTACTCACATAAAGAACACGCTAAAATAGCAGAGACAGTTCAGATAGTCAGCTTTCCAGTACTGTTAGCTACTTAAAAGTGGGGAGACAATGTTGTGGAAGAGAATATTTAACGGGGAGAAAATCAAGAAAAAATGCACCCCCTCCTTTTTCTACTTTTCATTCTCTTTCCTTCATGTATTCACCTCATTTCAGTCTCTGACTGAATTTATGACTAAAACACTTAGCTAGAATGTTTCCTTAAAGGCATGGAGAAGGGACAGAGAGTTCTATCAAAGGAAACCCTAGTTTCAGTTATTGATATTTTAGTTTATGAAGATCTCAAAATGAACAAAAAACAGACGTGTTTACAATTGATTATTTCAATTTAACAGATGAAATAAAACATCACGACAATCCCAAACTCTTGTCAGAGAAAGAATATTTATGAATTCAGAAGAAATAAAGTGTGCAAGAACCAAAACAGGCAGATGTTCTTGACAAAGCTCCCTGGGATAGGGGAAGAACCTATTTCATACATTTACACTGAATGCTGGTCTACACCAGAATAAAAAAACAAGAACAACAGAAAAAAACAGAGGAGTGAGAAGGAAAAGACTATATCTCAAACTATAGAGAAAGACAAAATGTGAGCTCAGCAAGCTTATCAAGGTGACACCAGTCTTTGAAGAAAGAAGAGGGAGAAGTAAAGGGAGAGAAAGAGGGTTTATACTGCCAGAGCTTAGCACTCATTGTAGCCAAGATACTGGAACAGCTAAAAAGGAACTTCAGAATCAGTGATGTTTTAAGTTTCTGTTTTCATATTTCATTTTTTTTGTTTCCAATTTTGCAGTCAGGAATTCATTTCACTGCTTGCTAGGACACATTTGTTTCCTTCTTTAGGCTTGTCTGGTGTTAAGAATGGACTTCTTTGGCAAGAAGCAAGCCATGGAGAAATAACCTGTGATTCTGGATTAATTCATGCTGGCACTGTCTTTTGCTTTGCAGTGAAGGAGAGCAAGGGAATTAAGATGCAGAATGTTTTGTAAAAGTTTTGCTATATACAGCCCCCGCACTTTCTCAGAAAAGCAAGTTTCTCAGAATCCTAATTGAGCCAACAAGGAACTGTGTAAACTTCCAAATGTATGAGTGAAAATGAAGCAGAGTGGAAATCAGACATGAAACAAATCCTTTTTTTCTTTTTTCTTTTTTAACAAAAAACCTCTCCCAAATTCTTCCAGATGTTAAAATAAGTAAACAGCACAACTGTTTTATTATTAATCCTAGCATTAGGGTTAACTGTCACCTGCTTTTCTGCCTACTTTCCTTATTTCAACAATTGCTTGAAATTCAAAATGTGTTAATTTTAGCTTTTTGTTAATGGTGAACATATACACCAGGACACTCATGCTACTGAGTGTCAAGTAAACCTTAAACGTATACCTGAACACGTTACTGGGAAATGAAACATTTTAATAAAAAAAGATGCCGTTCCCCTTTGTGTTGGTGTCAGTGGGAGTTCTCATGTGCAACAGCACTGGTAGCTGAATTTCTCCACAAGGAAGTATTGAAGACAGAAGAGAAGGAAGGAAGGGGTTAGAACAGCAAAACTTTCAAACTGTCACTCAGTAGTGTTATGTCTGCACTGCAGTTACTCAGTTGATACCTCCAGATTGGCAACAAAGAGCTCTGAACCAATTAGAGTGATATCTTGATATAAGCAAAGGTGAACTGCAGAGCTGCAGGTTACACTCTGTACATTAATTCATTTTAGTCTGATAAATATTTCGCTTTGCTGAGTTGATTCAGACACCCCTTAGGTACCTTACTGCAGTTTGCTCTTCACTCTTGTTTGGGGGGAAAAAAACTTATGATATCTTCAGAACCATAGGATCTTTCTTTGGAAATCTTGCCTTATACCTTTTACTCAGATCTAGTTACTGTTATTCAGTGCAACACAGTACGCTATCAGATAGCTAAAGATAATAGTGAAACAAAATACAAAAAGGATATTACATTAGCAAGGAGACATTAATCTCTTTTCTGCTCAGATGTCCATGGCATAAAGTATTGTCTAGCCATTCTATTATTTCAGTTATTTACATGAAACTGCATTGAACAGAGTGTTATTAACTGTTATTAATTGTTCATAAAAAAGCACTATCTGGGATGTGAACCTTTACACTGGTTAAGATGAATCCCAGTTCAAGTGAATTAATTTCAGTTGGGAAAGAATTATGATATATTTTTTTTTTTAACTGCTTTGACTTTAGATCAGAGCCTGTCGAAGTGAGGATTCAGCTGCACTCTTAAACCAAGCACATTAGCTGAGTCATATGAGATGTAGAGCAGGGTGAAGCACAGGCAATTACAGGGTCAGACCCTGGTTACCTGCCCTTTCCCAACTGAACTTGGTCACTGACAAGATGGATGCCTCTTTGTTTCTCTTTTCTATGTATGGTTTACAGCAGTCTGCTCATTAATGAACATCTATCTCAGCTAAAATGTTATAGTTGACCTAAGATTAATGTTAAGATTAATGCCATCGAGGTGTAAGATTACACCAGAGTCAGGTGAGTAAAAAATGAGCACAAGTACAGGCAAGCACTAGTAGAAAAGATCACCATTAGTAGCTGAGACTGGTGCAAACAGATTTATTTATTTTTTTAATTATTGCTATTTTCCCCAATATTATTAAAGCTAATCTACTTGAATTCATGTTTAGTTGGGTAACAAGAAAAGTACTTATACAGATAGAGAGTTGTATGAGCCAGGAAGCAGTGGGCTTAGCTGAGTTAATAAATGATGGTCTTTTGTGTTGAATGCTGGAGTTCCTGAAGATCCCTCCAGCCAAGTAAGCTATCTAAAGAGTTTCTAGACAGGATTGTTTTCTCAGTGGAGTGCCCTTGGAAAACAATGAGATTCAAATGTTTTGGAAGTTAAAGACATAACTAAGCTCAGAGAATGATGTATAGACTTGTGGCTAGTTAGGATTAAATGAGAAAGGAGAGAAAGAGAAAGGACATACAATGATGTAATGCATGTAATTGCTGAGCTATAATGACAAGAATATATAGGTATGGCCAGTACAGGATCACTATTTTAAATATGGGTTGCATTGCCTTTGTTTAGCTTAAAGGCTTCAACAGTGCAAGTTAGACCTTCCCTGAAGAGTGAACTCTTAAACCATAAAGCTTGTTTAGCCCTGGAATCAGCTGATCAGTCTTTAAATTAGATTTTCATTCATCTCTTATTTTCAAGAGGGAAAAAAAAAATGCAGACATCCATCAAGTCAGATTTTCTTATAAGAACATGTGTAGCTATCAGTGGTTCTTGTAGCTGACCATGATTACTCACCTAGCCGGAGGAATTGTGAAGTTGTCCTGCTTCAGATTTTATCTTAATGACACCAAGCTGAGTGGTGCGGTTGACACGGAGGAAGGAAGGGATGCCATTCAGAGGGACCTTGACAGACTTGAAAGGTGGGCCCGGGTGAACCTAATGAGGTTCAACATGGCAAAGTGCGAGGTTTTGCACTTGGGCCGGAAGAACCCCAGGCATCTGTACAGACTGAGAGGAGTAGTCCTTGAGAGCAGCTCAGCAGAGAAGGACCTGGGGGTCCTGATGATTGAGAAACTTAACATGAGCCAGCAGTGTGCTCTTGCAGCTCGGAAAGCAAATGGGCTCCATCAGGAGAGGGGTGGCCAGCAGGGATAGGGAGGTGATTGTCCCTCTCTACTCTGCTCTTGTGAGGCCCCATCTGGAGTACTGTGTCCAGGTATGGAGCCCTCAGTACAAGAAAGACAGAGAGCTGTTGGAAAAGGTCCAGAGGAGGGCCACGGAGATGATCAGGGGGCTGGAGCACCTCCCCTATGAAGACAGACTGAGGGAGCTGGGCTTGTTCAGCCTGGAGAAAAGAAGGCTGCGGGGTGACCTCACTGCAGCCTTTCAGTACCTGAAGGGAACCTATAACCAGGAGGGAGTAAACTCTTTGAAAGGGCCGATAATAGCAACACAAGGGGAAATGGTTTTAAGTTGAAAGAGGGAAGATTTAAGTTGGATGTTAGGGGGAAGTTCTTTACTAGGAGAGTGGTGAGGTCCTGGAACAGGCTGCCCAGGGAGGTTGTGGATGCCCCGTCCTTGGAGGTGTTCAAGGCCAGGTTGGACGGGGCCCTGGGCAACCTGATCTAGTAAATGTGGAAGTTTGGTGGCCCTGACAGGCAGGGGGATTGGAACTTCATGATCCTTGAGGTCTCTTCCAACCTGGGTCATTCTGTGATTCTGTGTGATTCTGTGATCTTGTTACAGTTCAGTTAATTTCACAGAATTTCATTTCTGCTACTTTATTCATCTTTTCCATCACATACATGGATGCATAAACTGGTCCATGTCAGAAACCTGTATATTGGATCTAACCATCTTGTTTAAATTTGCTAATTACTTGTCTGTAACACACAAATTCAAAATCCAAGCAACACTGAAGACAAATTCCCTATATATTACCTTATCTTGTGTTTCATCAGACAAAAGCAAACTGCACCTCTTCCTATTCCGTGTGAGTAGACCCTAGGCCATCAAAATCAAATAAGACTCAAGTAGGAAAAAGTCTGGGCTAATGAAAAACTTATGTTAGAAATGAAGAAACTCTGTAGGGCTAAGTACACTTTGATTTCATAATTCAAACCCTGTAAGCTGCTTTTCCATTAGTTGGCAAAACAGTTCTCCAAGCTTTTCCTTGACTAGGAAGTCCTGTTTTTAACATGGTAGTTAGGTTAGTGTCAGAAACAGGATTAAAGCTGAAGTTATCAGAATGATATTACCAACTTTTACTTGCATCTTCCCTCATACAAGTCATGATCAAGACAGTGATCAATCAGATCATTTTGTATATCCAAGGTTTATGTTATATCTGTAAATGACATTGCCTCAAAATCTTCTTCATCAAGCCCCATAGGCTCCCTTGAGGCTGATGAGAATGATTTAGTCCATAAATATAGGCTTGCACACCTTTTGCATGAGTATGATATGGTTTCAAAAAGAGCATGATTAAATAATTTATAAGACAACATTTTTTTCTTTTCCTAAGGAGTTTGCTTAGAACATCATAATTAGTATGAAAATCTTTGGGTTCGTGAGTTTGAAGATTTCAGACCATCTCCATACAGACCCTGATACTTGCAAATGTTTGTGAAAGTTAATAGTAAACGTTTAGTTACATTGAACTTGCGCAAAACATTGTAATACTGTTTGCAAATACCTTTTACCATGGTCTGTTGGTGGGCAAAACAATTATATTTTCAATGTAAAAAAAAATAAAGTGTGTAAAGTATAAAAACTAAGTCTGATCTGTGACTGATTAGTTTGGTTTAAAAGCTCTAGAGAATATCATGGTCAAATTTGAGCTTCTCCATCAACAATGAGCCTGCAGATTCTTACCAGTCTCTTTGCATCAAGCTCCTAGCTTCAGATAGACCTAGAACTGTTGTTTGTTTGTCTTTAATTTTATGAGACCAGATTGATATTTGTTTTAGCTAGGTGAAGAGAGAACTGGAGTAACGAAGAGATTTTGCCAAAGCCAAAGGACAAGTCTATTGCAGGACCCAGACTTGTAGTTTTGCGGACTTTCAGTCAGACATCTCAGTGCTTAAGAGGGTAGGTAAATACTACCAATCTGGTGTGATTAATTCAGAAGCTAGGCATATGCACAAGCCCTGAGACATAACTGAGGTCATTCAAGAGATTCAGGAAACCAGCAAACCAGTTCAATGCAGCAGCATGAACAAGTGATGGAGCAGATGACAAAACAAGCTTTGATTTACTGAATTACAATAAATGATTTAGATATAGCTTTGCTTAACGTTCTTCTGGAAACCATGTGTTGTCTAATGATGGGTTTCCTCTTGATATGGGCCCCTTTCCCACTCTGAAGGGATACATTTCTAGCACTAGAGGAAGACTATGAGCATACTATTTTCTTTGAGATTCTCAGTTACTGAATAAGGATTCCAGTGCTAATCTACCTGACATTTCTGTTATTAAAGCAAATACTCTTAACATCCTGAACACCATGGGCCTCTCCAGAGCCTTCCCTAGTCACCTTCTGAGGGGCTGAACTTGGCTTTTGAAACAGGGAAGGAGCTAAAAGACGGCAGGTTGCTGACCAGGCCTATTTTCTAAGGCAGGACATGTTGCCTTCAGCTGTCAGAGATGGCCATGCTCTGAGGGCTGTTCTCAAGGTCCCCTCTGATGTTATTTACCATCATGAGCTATCAGTCCATGGAATCAACTTAAAAAAACCTAGGGTTAGTCACCAGAAGAAGGATATGTGGTGATGGTAAAGCCATCAAAACATTTTCCAAAAGTCTAAAAACCTGGACTGCATCTGTGTGTGTTCCTATCTTTTTGCCTTTGCTTTGCCTGGATGTTGGCAGTGCTCCTCACACTGAGGGTCATGACTGCTTTAGGGGTTGCAAGAGAGTTCAGAGAGAACCAGTAACTGATGGAAAAGGCTCACGGAGAATTTTTGAACAGCAAAAAAATGTAGCAAAAAGATAAGATGAAAAAAATATGAATAGAAAATTAAGCTGATTTAATCTTTGAAAGAAAGCAGCAACCCTTCGTTCGAACACCACATGAAATGCTGTACATTTGGGGGACTTTCAGGAAGACAGAGGATGAAAGAGTTCACAATTTCAAAATGCAAGATTTCAGTTTCAGCTAATTGGCTCCCCAACTTGGGATCATGGTTATAGAAAGGGAAAACGGCTTGATCCCATGTGATCACATAAGATTTCAAAATACAGTGTCTCTCTTCAGCATCATGTTTTTGGTTGTAAAATCAGACTGTAATAGTTTTTGATCGGTCATTGATAGTGAACTTTGTGAGCTGACTGTAGTGTTTACGACAAAAAAGAATCATAGATTTAAGTCTGACATACTTTATAAAATTAAGGAGAAGGTAGAGTGAGTTGGATGCCAAGCAAAAACAGAATGTGAGAGGTTGCTACTGCCTCTGCTGCTTCTTCTGTTGTACAGGAAGGAGAGCCACAGTCCCAGTGCACAATAGAGTAAGCAGGGTGGTGGGGCAGGAGGGCAAGAGGAACCTGATGAATAAAGAGCCCTGAATACCAGTATCTAGCTGTTTCTTCATGGAAAGATGGAGCGCTGATTGCTAGACCTTTCAATGTGGATGCCTTTGCAATTTCATTTTGATTGTAGATTTAGATTTAATGAAAGGTGAAAGTCTGAGGTTACCAGAACAGTTAGTGAACCTACTGCCAATTAAAGGTTTTGCCCCAAAGACCACACCTTGTGATGGCTGAATTTCACTATGAGCCCTTCCAGAGTGTTTTCTCTCTGCTACCTTGTTATCATAGTGATGGTGGCATTGTAAATTATAGTCCCAGCTGGATGAAGAGCCCTTCTGAACTGATCCTACTGCTGTTCCCAGTAGTATTGCTAATGATTACACAGCTGCCTACTAGGCATTCTAGAGCGTAGGCTCGTGGGTCTGCCTCCAGCGCAAGTTGCAATAAAGTTTATTTTCATTCAAAACAAAATATATTGGGATTATTGTCAGAGTAGCCCTGGAGGCTTGAACAGGGGGTCTAGTAAGCATTGGTAAGAAAATTAGAAGCCTTGAGGTTATTAATGTTGCTAGAACAGCAAGCTTAGTGGCCAGCCGAGGTGTAATTTACCTACACTAGCATCACATGCTGGAGCAGTGCAATCAAGTAAGAGGTCAAGGGACTTTAACATAACATCAGATAGATATATAGCCCCAAGCTTTTTGGGCCAGATTCTCAGCTGCTGTAAATCAACTTACCTTCATGAGAATCAGTGGACCTATGCTGCTTTCAGTGTTCTAAGGATCTGGGCTATACCCCTTATGGAAGTTATCCTGAGATCTGAAATGAATGCAGCAGCAAAACTCAGTTTTCCTTTTTGCTTTGTTTCAAAGCCAGCACATGACATTTTTAGCTCAGCTGTACATTGGTTTGGAGAGCAAAAATGTAGTTTAACACTTTTGGCAAAAACACATCTCAAAGTGGTCTTGAAAAGCTGATGAGATTCCATCAATACACATTAGCTAATAGAGAGAAAACTTAAGTAAATACAGAAGGAGCAAATATCTATTTTTAACTGATTAGCAACCAAAGTTCAGGTAGCATGCAGTCTTTTGCCTGCAGCTGTGGTTTTTAGTCTATAAAAAAGCAGTTCATGTTCCTATTTATAAAAAATGAGTTAGTGCACATCTGACAAAAAAGGTCATATCAGTTTTCGGTGATTTAAGTGACGTGAGAGTGTGCTGTACATTCTTGCCAGGGGGTAGACTTAGGAAGCTGACAGAGATAGCAGAGAGTATGAGGAGGACACAGACAGGGAAAATGCATGCGCTGTTTGCTTACAGATACACAAGAGTCAGTCCTTCTCCTGAGTATATACAGATATAGATTCAAGCCACAGCTTTTGTTCCTGGTTTGCAGTCCAAGTCTATGTCTCAGTGAAGCTCCAAAGCTGATGGAGTTTCAGGGAGCAAAGAGGGGACTGTTTCTAGTGTTTTTATGCAGAACAATTTGCGGCAAATCATAAGCATAAATCCCGTGGTAACATCTGAATCTCTACTAGAAACCAATACTACTGCTTCTTTACTCAAGAAGTCCTATATTCACTGATTTATCTTGGTTAAGCATTATACTTGCCACGGGAAAAAACTATTAGTACCTTTTTCTGATGAAAAATATAAGATGAAAAATGCGAATAAACTCAAGAAGCTTTTTTTTTTTCTTTTTTTTTTTTTTTCCTGAAGAGGGGATAGGAATCTGTTAATCAAGCAATTTACTCTTGATACATATATGTGGATCTGAGCCACTTAAGAGTCCTACTTTTGTTCTGCTCCATAGCTGTTCTTGTCTTTTGTTTAGACAAGGACCTGGCTTCAATAGTCCCTTGAGATGAAACTTAGGGCTGTAGTTTGCACGCATGCATCAGTGTTTGGAACATTTTTCTGGATTTATTGAAAATCTGACTTTCCAAAATGATCTGACATTACAAACTGAGCAGTGGCCTTCCCTCTCCCACCTGCCCAGCTCCAGCCCTGCCAGTGGCTGGTCCTTCCCCAGCAGCAGCAGCAGCAGCAGCAGCAGCAGCAGCAGCAGCAGCAGCAGCAGCAGCAGCAGCAGAACAGCCAGCTCCTCAGCTAGCCCAGTTCACAGATCATCATGCTCATTAACACAAACTGAACTCGACTGTGACTTAAATTGATATAACAGACAGTCAACTGCAGTTGCTGGGGAACCAAACACACTAACCTTGCTGTTGCCACCACTGCTGCTGGGGAGGAAACCTCCGGCAGAGAGCTGTGGGCAGAGAGCTGCAGAGGATGACTTCTTAGGTTACAGCAAACTAGACCACCACAGTGCCTTTGGAAGCTCCTTCTGTCACAGTTTGAGTTGCCCTGGAACAGGGATGTAAAGCATGTGCAGGGCCGAGGAAATCTATTTTGCCATGCTCCTTTGCACGGATAAGTGAAAACCCACAGCCTTAGTCAACCCGTCTTCTGAGGATTTGAGATCTCTGGAAGGAGATCTGCCTTCTAGAAGCCAGAGCTGTTCACAGGAGACCAGCTGGCATGCTTGTAACCCTTCACTTTAATGTGGGCCGGCTGCCAGGCTGATCAGAATCTAAATTTAACTGTATTGCTTCAGGTATTGTGAAAACATCGTGTTTCTGAATCAGTGGGGATGCTGGGCAGTGAGCCATCTTGAGCACCAGGAGCCAGAAGGTTGTCTATTGGCATGTTCTATGGAAAGCATATAACTGATTCTTTCTTGGCCATTTATCTCTCACCCCAAACAAGGGCAGATGTTTAAAGTGTTAACTCTTCCAGATATGTGCAAGGAGATGCCATAGGCATATATCAAGTGTTTTGAAATAAGTGAGCTGGTCCACTGCTTCTGTCTAAGAATGGAAACATTGCCAGTTGGGATGCAACCCTTTCCTACACGACATGCAAGGGCTTGCTTTCACTGTTCTCAGTAGCATTTTGTCCATCAGTACTTTCATAGAACCTGACCCACAGTTCTCCAGAGCTGTGAGTCTGGGATCAGATCCCATACGCTATGTTAAAAGCATCTGTTGGTGAATCCCCAGGCACTTGCAAACACCAGAGAGGATAAAATATATGAGATGAATGAGAAGCCTGAATGAAATAGGAATTGTAAACCTTCAGGCAGCATTTCTCTCTGGAGAGTTCAGTCTCCTCTTACTAATAGGTCGGGATCACATGTCCAGCAGAGAATCGCAGGCAACACCACAGTAAGATCAAAATATAAACATGATTCCTATGTTATTTTAGCTAAACCAGGAACAAATCTGGCACCATTTTTCTTTGGCCTTTCAGCTCTGAGACAGGGCAATAACGGTATTTGTGCCAGCTGGCTATTTACTCTGCAAGAGTCAACAAGTTTCTTGACATGCAATGTCCTACTATCTCATTTGTTGACTGGAGCAGCAAAATATTTATGAACTGCCATCACTGTCCAGCTTTTGAGTTTTGACCCAGTAAAGGATAAATATGGGACAGTTTGCCTTTGGCCTTTCACTTTGGCTCATGACCAGTTTTCTGTCTGTTTGTGGTTTCAACTGGATGGGGAAACAACCATCCCCTAGGCAAAACCCTTTCCATATCTATGACTTACTCCAGAAATAAATGATTTTAAAACCAAACACATTGAGTGAGAAACAAATCCCACACAGTTGTCCAATGGCCTTTGACCTCTCAATGGCTTGGTGCCATCTGGCTGCCCACTGCCTACTTCACTACACTAGGAAATAAGTTCCTCACGGACAACACTGCTGTCCATTTTTAGTCCTATCGAAAATGAAAAAGCAAACACACCTTTCCTATAACACCCTTTCAATCCAAAAAAAGGGAGAGAAGTGACACAGGTGGCTGTTGAACTTTCAACTCTCAGTGGCAAACTACCAAGCAGCTACTGCTGGGCTTTCACACACCACAGCAAAACAAAACTTTTCTCAGGCAAACCTTTGCGTCTTACTTGCTTAAAAGAGGTATTCAAAAACAGAGAGAAAAAGTAATATTTATGTATATATATACAAACCTTAGCAGGCCATATTGCAGACCTTGGGTGAGTGGTATACTTTTTGGTAGATATATAAAGAGCTTGACTCCATATACAAAATCTGTGAAAAAGCATTCCTTCTTTGCACAGAGAGAGGGGATGAGAATAATCTTTCTTTGCTGTGGAGATTTTTCACAGCCTAATTCTGCTGACGTCTGCCTGGTTTCTGAAACTAGAGCAAAAGAGTACTTTCAGTAGTGGGTATGCAACCTTTCTGACCCTCCCAACTGCCTACCAAAACTTTCATACTGCCAAGACCCACAAGATGCACAAGAATGCCTTGGAGAGCTGAGGGAAGGCAGCCCTGGGAACAGCTCTGAGGTAGGTGATGACAGGGGCTCCAGCACTCTATTGCAGGATGAGGCTGGGCATGCAGCTGGATTTGAGGGTGACCTACTGCTGTGGCTCATTTCCTTCCACAGCTGGGTAACAATTATCTGACAGTCCCACATCAACATGCATACTCACACGAGGCAGGTCCACCATGGGAAATGCATATATATTGCTCAAGAGCAGTTGAACACCTATCTACTTGTTATGCAAGGATAAGACTTGATACAGATTATGTACTTTTATTGTTTTTCCCATTGGTGCAGCCGGCCAGGAATGTTTAATCAGCATTAGCTGTTACTGTTCAAACATTTTTTAACCTCACTATGACTCTAGGATTTCCCCTTTCTTTAGGCTTTGTTTCCCTTTTCTAACCTTTGGACATTATAATACATGATGTCTGCAGACAGTGGGTGTCCTCCCATTCTCTCTGCTCTCTGTTTGCCCATGAACACTCCAAGCATTGCAGGAGACATGATTCTCCCACTTTAATTTTACCATGACAGACTCTCTTCCATCCTGTCATTTACATTTGCTGCCTGACTCCGAGCCTGCTAATAGCCAGAGAAGTCTTTTCATTGACTTCTGTGGGTTTTGGATCAAGCCCTTATAAACCACACATCTACCCAACAGGTATTTATTAACACAAGCTGGCCATGTACTCTATGCCATGAGTGTGGAAAAAACTAACAATAACTTTACAATTACCCACCTAAACCCTCTAACAGGCTCCAAAGGCATGTCTCTTTGCCAAGCAAGCATTGAATCAAGTTTGACATTTCTAGGGTAAATCATTTTTGCGTTCTAAAAACCAAAAAAAGGGTTAGGAAAAAGTCCAAAGAGTGAGAACATCTCCATTTTTGGACAATAATATCATACGAATGTCCTATCCAAATGGCTTCAAATGTTCCAGAAACAAATGTGCATTCTGGGATTAGACCGATGACTGCTAGGTAAAATTTCAGGTGGGTCTGTCTGAGGTTGGCAAGATTTTTTTTTTTACTTTTTATTTTTAAATTAGCCATAGAGATATTAGTGTTATTCACAATCTTTCCAGAGTGCTTAGACAGCTCCAAATAGAAAACTCTTTAAGTATTGACTTTACATTCTGATCTTTCTGTTCTTCCACAGACTTTGCCTAAACTTATCTTGCTTTTGATTTGTAAGACACAAAATCAGATGCTGTGTTTTGATCTCTGCTGGAATTGAATAGGCGGAGTCTGTACTTTCAGAGGGAATAGGGCAGTGGATCTGAAAAGCTCTCAGTGCACTGTGGGGGTGAGATCTCACAAAGGATTTTCCACACTTTTATCAGAAAGTAGCTCTAAGCCAAAAAGTTTGAATCCAAATCAAGATAAAAAGTTCCTCCAAGGAACCAGTTTCTAGCTGTGATGCAAGATGGGGATGTTTCCCTTAACATATAGATCTTGCATCATCCATTCTCTCTTGTTTTTACTTTTTCACTTTCTGCAGCAAATCAATGACTATAAAACAAAGAAAATTTTAGTTTTCTCTTATATTTGTTATATCTTATTTGGGCTTGGTCACTGTGTAATATACATATTACCCTGGGATATGCATATATTTGGAGAGAGTTATCTGTTAACAGGTAGTTTTGTCTTGTTCATGTAGGCCAGGATTATTTTAAAACAAGTGTCAAAAGTTTCCTGAGTCCCAAACAAGCATTTGTATGAGTGTGTCTTGCTTTATTAATCCTAAGCTCATCTCCAACAGTTCCTTTTTGAAATCGTGGCTGAAATAATACATAGTATAGTCTATAGAGGTTGGTCTCATTTTCTTAATTCATTGTCTCCTGCAAACACATGTATCTTAGTCTTTTCTGCTTCTGTTGCATTAGAAGCTCAGTAGCTGCAAGGGTTAAACAGAGGATCATACATTCACAGATGTGAAAATACATATTTTTTGGCAATGCAAATGCACTAGGCAACTTCTGCATGTTTGAGCTTTGAGTAAGGAGGCCACCTGCTTCTAATGTTACAGGAGTAGGTTGGCTGGTGGAAAGACAGAAAACTTTTTGTGACTGATTGAATGATCTGTGTATCTTATCCAAATGCCAGAAGATTGCTTCTATCCCATGATTAGCCAGGAGTATTGATGGCATATTTAAAAGTATAAAAGAAATTCTAAAATCAGTTTTCTCTTTCATACAGATCATTTCATTATTGGTGCGGAGTGATGGGAAAATAGGTATTGGATGAAAGGAAAGGTGGATAGGTGACAAGCATTTTCTTGCATTACCCAGTTTCTAGGTAAGGTACCGCTTGGTAGGTAGGCATGTTCAACTGTTTGGCACAAGTGCGTGGAATAGCAAACACATGTCTCAGCTAAAATCAAGCTTGCATTAATGATTTCATTGCTTGAACTAAATTTGTAATGTAAATCATTCAGAGGTGCTCTAAGGCATTTCTATTCTTAGAAGAAAAGTCACAAACTGGAAAGTACGTCACCTTTGCAATCAGCACCCCCTTTAGCCTGTAATGTGGAACACATGGCGGTTGAAGAGGTTACAGTGCTACAGAAATGTCATTACAGAATTTCTCTGTGTTAACATGTATCATCTGTCACATAATTGTTTGTTTTACAACCTATACCTATAATGGGCTAAGTGGGGACTATTTATATCAGTTAACAATGAGTGCCTTTAATTAGTATTTCATGCAACTGGAACATGTTAAAGATTGTGACACAAATCTGGCTTGAGTTGCTAAATTCCATATGAATTTCATTATGAAATTGCTAAGACATTACTGTTGTGCAGGTATTGAGGTTTATAAGTGCACTTCATCTGTTACAAAACCAGAGCAAATCATACGCATCTTAAGGAAAAATCTTCAAAACAACAGCTTGATATCTGTCATAGTTGAATAAAAGCTTGAAGCAGGAAAGATGAAAACCTTTTACAATATGAAATGTGTCTTTGTTTTAAAACTGCAAATTTAATAACAGTTGCACAACTAAAGCAGTTGGGAAAAACTGAAACAATGGAAAATCTGATTGTATACAAAAATGATAGTGAAAATTTATTAAAAATGTATCAGTCGACCAAGATATTTATAAGCTGTTGCTAGAACATTGGATGAAAAGATGGCCTTTTGCTGATGGTTGAGATGGGTTGGTTGCAGACTTATGACTGGAGTTACATCCTATGCTTTCTGAGCAAATATAATAAAATATTCAAACTGAGATCCTCACTCCCAGCCCAACCTCTTTTACAGCAGTCAAAAGGTGCTGAAGTGGGCAACGGGACATTGCCCTTCAGCTCTGGCCTACTTGAGACCTTCCTTCGTGGGCACTGGTGATTTTGCAGTGAATCACATGCAAGGGAGCAATATAATATACAGCGTATGATGCAAGAGGAAAATGTGCCTGAGGTTACCGTATTAAAATTTTTGGAAGTGTCATGGTCCTTAAGGGTGATTGAAAGAACGTGCTAGAATCAGGCTTATGTCAATATTCGAACAGTTCAGGAGATTAAGAGTGGGAGAGCAAAGGGTGACAGGAAATCCCAACAGCTTCATGCCTCCTTGTTATTCTTCTCAGATGTACAGACAGAGGCTCCATCCCTCCGTGTGCCCCAGTTCCTGAACCTAATGGTGTTTTTTTCTTCTGTGCTATTCTAAGTAATAAAACTATTCTAAGTTTTATTAGACTTGTAAATTTACCCATTAGTGTCATACTGATTTAGCAACCATCTCAGCAGCCTCTCTCAAATCTTTATTTAAGATTTTGAAGTACTGAATAAGGAAAGAAGTTCAGGATATCTTATTTTGCATTTTTTCTTCTCCCCTACTTGCATCGGATTTAATGTGCCTACAAGTCTCTGTCTAATTCAAACAATTACATTATCAGAAAATTAGTGCACAGGTAATGTTAAACAGAACATTGTGGTCCATTCCTGCTCTGTTAACCAGTATACAGACTAAAATATATTCCTTTATGGCATAATAAAAGTCTGTAGATTCACTGGAACTCCTTGTGAAATAACTAATTCAAAGTCCAACAACAGGTCCATCCTCTGTTTTAGTAGGCAGGAAGGAAGGTATTGGCAATTTAGTTTCCCACATAGAGCTTGCTCGCTGTCCTATGTAAACAATATTCTATGTAACTAATGATTTTCATCACTGTTTACCTTTGTTCAAAGACTTAATTTCTGAAATATATTCTCATTATTCCAGCTGACAGGGAAGTAGGCTTTGCAATAACATTTCTGATATATATATAGCCATTCTTTGTTAATTAGAGGTTTGATTCTAGAGTTGTGTTTGGTTTCCTCCATGAGCTTAAAATTGGAAGAGCAGCTGTTCATTTGTGACCTTATTCTTCTCCTTCTGTTCGTCTGATTTATTCCAAAAAGCTTTGAAGATTTCTATCACTATGACTATTACCAGTTGGGTTAGTCAGAAAATATTTCAAACAGGAAATAATAAACAATGGAGGGAAAAAAAAGGAAGGGGAAAGGGGGGCTCCAGAGTGCTCATGTGATCACCTTTGATTCCTACTCTTCCTTTGCTGGACTTAATTAAATTTATATTCTAGTTAAAATTTATCCTTACTTAGGTTATATTTTTCGTAATGAACTATGACAAAGCATCTTACCAGGATCATCAGGCATGGGAAATAATGGGAAGTATAATCTGGAGTCGGTGTTCAATATGTAGAACTGAATATCAATACATGAAAGTCAACTGAGATATGAACAACATCAGCTGCAACAAAAGAACGTGTCAAAATAGATCAAATACATTACTCTGAATTCTGTTCATGAGAGATTTTGTCTGTTTGTTTTCACCTAAATCCTCTTCTCTTCTCTGTTCCTCTCCAAATATATATATATATATATATATATAATTATCATCTCTGTTACTTTGGATAACAACAAAAACTTTCTATGTATTCGTGAAAGGAAATTCCCTCCCTCCTCACACATCCTGATAAAATGAAAATTTTAGGGAAATGGTAGAGACAACAGGTAGTTTCAGAAGATATACAGAATTCTATCTACCTATATATATGTGCCCAATTTTTGTAGCATTTTTGAGCGCTTAAGAATGAAGAGAGATTAAATGGTACTGATTAGCTGATTTTTGATTACTGGAAAAGGAAAAAAAGAAATTCCATAAATGACTAAATTGAGTTCAGTACATTTAACAAATTGTGAATGTAAAAGAAACTGGTGAGCAATCATGTGGCTGATTTGGAAGTAAAGATTACAGACCAACACTAAAGCTTGATCTTATAATCTATTGAAGGCTATGAGTGAAAAGGATCAAGTTTGCTCAAAAGGGATTTCACTGTAAACCTTGAATAGAGTTCCAGTGGCATAAGACAATAATTTCTGGACTGCTGTGGATTTTCAAGTTCCCTGCTGGTCACAGAAAAGCATCAGTGGATGCCCCATCCCTGGATGTGTTCAAAACGAGGCTGAATGGGACCCTGGGCAGCCTGGTCTGGTGGGTGACAATCAGCCCCTGGTAGCGGATTGGAACTGGATAATCTTTAAAGTCCCTTCCAACCCAAGCCATTCTGTAATTCTTTGAACTGTGCCTCCAAGATGCAATTCACCACCAAATGCTAATTAATGGACTTTCACACTGCTCCCTAGGAAGATCAGTGTTTATCCCAAAAAACAAGCTGGAATAGTGCAGAGGTACCCACATTGGTGCTCCTAAGGAATGCCACCAGTTTTTGCTGTGCCCTTGTGAGTGGTGATGTACATCTGAAATATTGTAGCACAGGGTTATAAATGCATCCTCCTCTATTGTCTATGCTCTCATACTTTTTTCTTTTTTTTTTTTTTTAAATTTTCTGTGTGTGGTTGCTTAGGTTTTTATACCTCTAATTTGAATACACACCCTTCCATACATCTCAAAAGCCACTGGAAATATAATGCGCACAGTAGTTTGTAAATTAAATATGCTTAAGTAGCAGAAAACTGCAGTAACTAAGGCTGATATATGGACTTGGAAGACTAAATCTAACTTTGTGGATTCAATTATAATTACAGCTGCATGAGCTGGCGCATTGGCAGGATGAACCTGCCAAGACGAGCTTACTAGAAACCATAGCAAGGCTGACCACATCATCAAAGAATAGCTCTCTGATGACATCATAGTACCTGCAGCTCTCCAGCTGATGACCCACAGGTCCAGCTGAAGACACCAGCTTTTCTGGTGGGTGATGAGTGAAGAGAAAGGATAAAGGTTTGCTATCAGGGTCAAGGGAAAGAGGGATGTTTCCTCTGAGAAAGTTCATGGAGAAAACACAAGACTCCAGAACAAAGAAGGGGAAATTACAAAAATATATTGGATTTTGGAGGAATTTGTGTTGCCGAGGTGTGTCAGAGCCAGGTTACAGTTACTTATTAGGGAGGAAAGGTTCAGAAACACAGCACTTAACACTCTCTCCAGCTCTGCTAAATAATTTATGAAGAGCTAACTATAATTAGAAATCCAAATTTAAAAAATAGTAAACCAAAAATTTACTTTAAAAAGTGGGCATATAGCCAACTATTTTTACTGGGTAGCACTGGAATTTTAATGTGAAACATATGCAAAGCTGTTATGAAAAGAAATACACCTCTTTAATGCTAATATCCAAATAGAATAAATGATAATTTCATTAAACACCAACTGGGAGTCAGAACAGTCCCTTGAGAACTGGAAACCCTATGCTGTTGGGTAAATTGTTGCTGAAAAAGCTGGTTTGGGATATTTTTTATTCAGAAATATATATATATATATGAAAAGGAAGAGGAAACACAGTTTCCCTTGTAGAATGAATGAAGCTGTTCCAAAAATCATGCTTCCTATTTTTTTTCATGTGTCAGACCACAATGTCAGAGGCATATGTTGGTGGTGTGGCAGCAGACGTTGAATCTTCCCACCCATATTTTATTTCATTTTGTTGCTGTTCAACAGGTGGCAGCAGAGGGGCAGGCTGGCAAAATGGCATCTGACATAGAAGTGCATACGGAGAAAAAATATAATGAATGTGCACCCATTGGCATTCATCAATGCTTGGTGAATGGTACTGTAGACCAAACAGCAGATGAGCACAGTGAGGTGGTGAGTGGTAAAACACTGTGAAACAGTGATTGACCTCTACTGGTACAGATTTTTATGAGCACAATATACAGGCATTGGTGAAAATGCATCACTGGTGAAAATGCATTGCTAATCAGAATCATAGAATTGCTCAGGTTGGAAAAGACCTTAAGGATCATCGAGTCCAACCACAACCTAACCATACTACCCTAACTCTAACAACCCTTCACTAAATCATGTCCCTAAGCACCACATCCAGATGGTTTTTAAACACATCCAGGGATGGTGACTCAACCACCTCCCTGGGAAGCCTATTCCAGTGCTTAACAACCGTTTCTGTAAAGCGTTTCCTGATATCCAACCCAAACTTGTCCTGGCATGACTTAAGGCCATTTCCCCTCGTCCTGTCACCAGTGAGAAGAGACCAGCCCCACTCTCGCTGTAAGCACCTTTAGTGGTCAAGCCCATGTTGAAAAAATGTGTTTTGTTGCTGAGAATGTACTTTATCGAACAGTGGTATTATGCTCTTTGTATCTGTTGTAGTTCCATAGAAATAAATAGAAGGCATTACTTTGAGAGTGACAGAATATCTGCCTAATTATACCGTTTTTAAACTGGCTTTTATCTGAATTACATAACATGACGCCAAGTAATGGAAGTTATGAATAATCTGCAAAACTGCTTTCACAACCTGGTTCTTCCATTTGGTTAAGATTTAAAAAAATATTCACCTAAACAGGCAGCCCGATTTTGGCTCTTAACACATACCCGCATGGAATCACAGGGAGAATTTATGGTGGGTAGAACGTAATTATCTGACCTGGAATTTGCCCAGAACACATGAGATTAATAAAGCAAGGCTTTCCAGGCACATATTTCAATTACCAGTCACTGTTTCTCTATGGTGGTCTTGATGATGGATAAGCCAAAATCACTAGGGTGTGAATTAATGTAAGATATTTCAAAACCTGAACGCAAAGCTTGCTGCCATATCTTGGCAACAGCCACATCAGAACAGCTATACAGAATCATGCTTCTTGGGTAGCGGCTACTCCTGAGTGAAGGGGAACCCAATACACAGAGGTGTGACAAGGAATCCAGAGAGAAAAGGTCTGCTGTATTTGCATTACTTCTCTCCGAGATCATCCGGATCATTGCTGTGCCCTCCTCCTGCAAAGGAACACTGATGTGTGCATGAGTAGTTGGTATCAAAAAGGTTCATCCAGAACATGCAGTGCTGCCTGAGCACTTCTGTTAGCAAAGCTGGCTTTGGCAAGGACAGAGAGGATCTGGGCGCATGGTGGTAAAGACAAAATGGAGAGGACATGCTCCTCAGCTGAGTGAGGAGAACACCGAGTCAAGAGCTAAAGAGAGAAGGGATCAAAACAAAATTCATTAAAAATGAACTTGTGACACTCGAAATGAAAACCAACCAAACAAAAAAAAAAACCAACCAAACAAACCCAAAACATTAAACTTCTATATTCCACTGAATAACTGCATAGTGCATCAGTGCATTCATATATTGAACTGTCTTTGTCTCATCGTGGGAGGCCCAGAATCATGGGAAAATTAAGTAAAATGGAGAGTACCAGTATGGGATAGAATCCTCATAATGAACAGCCATAAAAATGCAACTGATAGAGGATAGATATAAAATCATCATCTATGTAAAATTTAGCTGTATAAAATGATGGGTACTGTAGAAAATGAATGATTTATCATGACTTTTCACATTACAATAAATACAAGTATCAGATAAAACCATCAGGAAGGAGAGTTGGGACATACAATGAAGTATTTATTTCATGCAACTTAAAATTTAATGGTAGAACTCATTGTCACAGGCTGTTAGACATAGCAGAAGTTGAAAGGATTCAAAATATAATGAAGTTCATCACAATTAGCAGAAATATATTACTTCTAATGTGGGAAGTTCCCGATGCTCCAGTGGCAGATGCTGAGGAGGCTTACAGGAGAAAGAGCTCTCTACTTTCTCTGGTCCCTAGATATTCCCTACTGTCAGAGACAGGTACTGTCTGCTGCTTCCTTCTGATACTGATGCTGATACTTCCTTCCAATCAAAAACCGCCTTGCATATTTTTCTCACTTCTTTGGTATTTCAGGACAATTTGTTCTCAGGATGCTTAAGAAGGATAAATACTTCCTAAAGGCATTGAATCTACTGTGTTGTTGCTATGGAACCATTAAGCCTAATGTTTCCTATAAATAAAGGCTCAGGTAGATATTCCACGCCACAAATATTCCTGGAGCAGCTGAGTTAGAGATGTCCAGCTATTCAGGGCTACCAGCCATAGGGAAATCCCAGACAAATTTATTACCCTCCAAAATCTATTCAGACAAAACTTTCTGGCAGAAGAAGGAAGATACTTCCAGGAAGGGTAGTTATAAAGCTTACAGTGTACTTAGAATGGGTTAGCAAGACAGAGGGAAAAGGAGGTGGTGATCTCCACTCACCTGTTTCTGAGTCACATAGGAAAATAATCCTACGTGCTCTAGCAGGAAAATCACAACATGTAATAGGCATTCCATGTTGGAATTTGAGCAACGCATTTCTACATCACCTTTTGCATTCAAGAGAAAAAGTAAGCTGCATTATTATCCTGGAAAACTTTAACACTTGTACTGGAAACTTCATGCTGTCTGCTTAAGCACACAGAATTTTACAACCTAAAATGCAACAACTGGAATAATATTGCAGCCAAAAGAGAGGAATTACCTAGTTCTCATCTTGACATAAACCGATATAGCCATTGTGGAGGTAAAAACTGATACCTCAAAGGAAAGATACGTGGCTGAGGTAGATACAGACTGCTGCTTCAGGAGAGCTAAGTTTGCAAAGTTGACAAGAACTATGGATGTAAATCAGCTGTAGAAAATAATGTTTAAAAAAAAAAAAAAAAAAAAGGTTATATGGAAGTGTTTAAAATATTTTCACTCTCATCCCAGATTCACAGCCTTAAAATTATGATGTTAATTGTGATAACATAACTTAGTAGGGGAGAATTAATGGCATTACAGATATGAAAATTTAGATCAGTTTATAAGGAAGATGAATAAAGGTAAAGCCAGCAGCAAATATAGCATTAGATGAGGAATCGTGTCAAAAATGATGAAAGAAATCAAAGTATACAAGCAGGAGCAAACACTTTGCCAAATCAGAGAAATATATATGTTGTAGATTCAGAGTACTGCTGCAATATTTGTGATAGAGATTGTTGGCAAGAATCAGGTTTGATATGTGATTGGATGAATAGATAGTTAATAGCAAAAAGCTCTTCAATTTATCAGACCTAGTGGCTGAAAATAAAAAAACAAACAAGCTGAGCCTTGAAACAAAATGGATATTATAGTATATTGTGAGTTAATGGATAACTGAAACAGCTTGCCAAGTTTGGTTTGTGTTACCTATGACCCTGAAAAGCATTAAATTTTAACAATAGCTTTTTTTCCTAGTTAAAAAGAATAAAAAATGAAGACTTACTGTTCATTCATTTAGCCAGTGTAGCTAATCATCTATCACCTCACATTCTAATGACTGGAACTAATAGTTCTACCCCGTTAATGTTATTTGCTATTATATACTTCCAATCATTTACCCTAAGGTAAATACTTGCCCATTGTTGAAGTTGGTAATAATTCTACATAGTTATTTCAGACAGTATTTTCTCCAGAGAGTTTGCAGAAAACATGAATCCGGAGTGACAAATGTCTAAGAGGACAATCCTTAGAAACAAGTCTGTTCTGTAGCCTAAACCTGCTGATGAGCACACGGTGTTCTTCTGAATAGTCTAATAGAAGTAGTCTAATAGAATAGATTAAATAGAAATTTAGAGTGACCAGCACAGCTTAGAGCAAAAGTGATGTATTCTGTCACCTGGTTTTCTCCTTGTGCCTAACAGAAACTGTCAATAGGCTCTCCCAGTACTTAATGACCGTGGGGCTGAACTAACTTTTGGAACGAACCTGTGGTGTGAAAATGTTACCCGTATTACTTGAATGAATGGACATTAGTTATGTTAGATACTTTGGATGGTTCTGAATTTTTTGTGCAATTACGAGTTCTTGTAAGATAGTAAGTCAATGCTGATGAATATCTAAATGGTGGCTATTAAGGGAATGAAGCTGGGCTCTTTTTGGTGGTGCTCTGTGACAGGACAAAAGGCAGCAGGCACAGACTGGAATACAGCTTCAAATGAACGTGAGGAAAGACCCCTTTACTGCAAAGATTACAGCACTGGAACAGGATGCCTAGAGGAGTTGTGGAGTCTCCTTTTCTGGAAATAGTCAAGATCAGTCTGAACATTGTCCTGTGCAGCCTACTGTAGGGTATCTGCTTTAGCAGGGGTTTGGACTGATGATTTCCAAAGGTCTCTTCCAACTTCTACAATTCTGTTATTCTGAACACTGAAATGAGGGAAGAAGGCTTCAGTCTTCATGATGCTTTCAGAGAACTGGCAGTGACCAGTCTTCCAATACTGCCTGTAGATATCTCAGGATTTCAGGACCTTCCTGCACGGTCTCAGAGGAAGAATGAGGAATCATCAAGGATAGGTCTTTAGGGAGGACAAAATCTTCTATCTCCAAGCTGGTGCAAGCAGAGAAGAAAGGACTACTGAGAGTCCTCCTGATGTGTTCAGTATGGATGGCATCAGTGTGGAAAGAGAAAGCAGAAGGATGCTGGGTGCACTGGAAACAAGGTATAACAGAAGATGTGGACAAAGCAGCTGTCTCCAGGAAGGGAGGAATGGAATGCAGGAATTTCTTCCTATGAGTGATTCTGGAGGATACCGATGCAGGTAAAGGAAATGAATCATCTGATGTAGCTCCTTACTCTTTTCAAATCAAAGTGAACTTCAAGCTAAAGATATGAGTCCTTTCAGATAAGGTTCTCCCTCAAATCCTTCCTAATTGCAGCAGCTCATGCAGTCCCCCTATGCCCCAGTGCAAACTCTCTTTATGTCTGTGCAATTGTTTCTGTGACAGTGCTCTCAACCATGGAAGTTCTTGTTTTGGGGGGGGGGGGGGGGGGGGGCGGGGAAAGAACTGTTTTCGATAAAACAAGATAATTCACAGATACACTTGATAACAAAGCCACATAAATCACTTCAGTAGCAAAAGTTAATCAAGTCCAAAGGAGGTGAAGGTGTGAGTGGGGGGGAACAAACAGATAGGAAAGGATAGAAATTGAAAGGGATCTTTTAATCCAACTTTGCCAAGAACAACTTCATAACACAAGCTTCTCCACAATTTGTTTTTCCCCCTCTCTGTCTGGCATATGGATACGTGTACATACATACTCTTCTAAAAAAATAACGTCCAGCAAAGCCTTCCTCCAAGATAGTTCGAATTCCTTAGTGGCCTTGGGTGTGCCTTTGTTTCATTTTGAAAACTGCTATCAAATAAATGAGACTGTTTCTACTATCTTAAATGAAGAGTGACGGTCACACCCAGAAGTTCCAACTAGATTTAACCCAGCCTATACAGTATTAATCCTAGATCACAACCATAAGTTTCTGCATATGTTTCAAATAAGGGAAACTAGTGCAAACCCAGCACAGTTTTACAAGGCGTTGTTCTAGTTCACGAGTGGATAAACTGCCGTTTCAAAAGCTATTTTAGCTTGAACAGGAAACCAAATTATAATAAAAATGACATGCAAATCCTGTTTTCACTATAATACTTAAAGCAATGAAAGAGTAAACTGAGTTTATCACAGCACCCTGCAGTTAGCCCCTTGATGGCAATGTCAGCCCCTACCCACACCATGATCGGGTACAGAAGTTGAACAGTCCTTCACCAGTCCAAAAATAGCTTTCATCCAAAGGAAGAGCTTTCAAAGAGAGTGGGGGAAATGCTGCAGTAGCATCTTTGCAGAAGTTCCAGAGATAAAGTTAGAGATAAAGTTTCTTTACCAAGCAGAGGCCTTTGCATCTGCCATTCCTCATTTTTCTTGTGCCTAATATCAGTTAACTGCTGATGCCAGTAACTTGTTAAGACTTTATGCACTTGTTTTTAGAATATCCTTTTTGTCAGTGTACCTTGATTAAAATAGAGTAGAGGCTATATTTTACAGGCATCGTTTCTGGAATATACATCATACAAAACACAATAGTAAGACGATAGGGTGTAGACATCACAATATTTAAATCACATGTGTATTCCTACATTGCTTAGATACGTTATATTCCCCCTTATTTCTGAATATGGAAGCTTTTTTGGACTGTTTATATCCCTGAAAAGAGCTGATATAGCTTGAAAAAAACGGACACAGATTAAATATGTTGCAGTGATGCCACGGTGTTTGGGACAATTTAATCTTGTTCCTGGTGGCATTCTATTTATTTTCATGTTCTTAGTTATTCAAAAGAGGTAGAATTCTGAGGAAGCTACTATTAGTAGCTGACATATAGACAAAAGTGAGATGAAGCAAAGTTTTCAAGAAGCTATCCAAGAGCAGGGCAAGGTGATGTGGTGATGACTACTGATTTCAATATTTTGCCCTTTTAAAATGCTGATCAAAGATGATCAAAGATTCACAGCACTGTGGTTATCTGGGGATCAGACATCTCATGTTACTTTAGCTAGATTTAGCTTTAGATTTAGATTTAGACGGTGAACAATCTGAATTTCTCCCATCATCCCCAATCTTTCTTCTTGTGTTAAGGTATTGATTTCAGCTTTCAGGACAGTGGACAAAATATTGACGAGATACACCAGTGCAATGTTAATTTCCAACATAAACTCCTCAGTCTTTTCTGAAACATCCAGTTGACAGCTACGATGTCTACATTTTAATTATTTCATTGCTGAGTGATTTAGCAGGAGTGGCCTGTTAGTGCAGTAATGCTATACTTCACGCCACCATTCTCCTGATCTTCAGCACTTGCACATGTTCTCCCAAACCTCATTTTTCCACTTCAGTGATGAACTTGTGCTCTTATGAGTTCAAAATAGTAAGCACATTCCACATGGAAATTGCAGGAGCAGCATAACGTTGCACTTAGAATCCGAATAAACAACACCAGGACTTTATTACAGATTTGCATTGTTCATTTTACATTGTCATGAAAACTTCCATTATTCAGTTTAAGTGAATCTGTCACATAATTTCCAGTCTCCTGCTCCAGAACACAAGAGAATCCAAACACTTTATTTCAGAATTTAGGTCCAGCTTCCCATCGAGCATTTAGGCCTTGAAGCACACAGAAAACTGGAGACCTTGGGCAGCTTGTCAGTGCTGTGGTAGCAGATACAGGAGGCCAAGAGGGGTTTTTATTGTTTTGTTTCTTTCTTATTTTCTTTTTCTTTTTCTTTTTTTTTTTTCTTTTCCAGCTGTGTTTGGCAAGAAGAGCACAACCTCTCCTGTCATATGCGATCCCTGTTCAAGTTATCCGTATTTTTCTTACCACAAGGTTGCATTACTCTAATGCACTCCGTGTGAGGCTACATCTTGAGGCCATTTGGCAACTGAATCTAATGTGCGCAATACAACCACCTGTTTATTAAGTGGAGCATCATGCAGAGAGGACATTTAAAAAAAAAAAAAAAAAAAAAAAAAAAAACACATCCCAGTCTCCAAAAACTGCAGTGGCTGCCAATAAATTTCTGGGCTGAGTTCAAGGTGTTGGTTTTAGCTTATAAAGACCTAAGTGTTTTGGGAGTTGGTTACCTGAGAGACTGACTTTCCTCATGAAGCAGTGCTTTAAAAATTGATATGAGAGGAGGAATCTGAACTGGTAACTCTCAGGTATAATAAGAGAGCTGGCAGCACTTTTGTGTGGAAAGCTCTCTGCAGTGCCTGTGCATTATAAGTTTATCTATTGTGAAATGTCTCTGTTCATGGAAGAATTTGAAACTAGCGTGCCAGTCTGGATCTGAATCAGGGCTAGAAACACTCATGCAGATATCTATTGTTATATGCTGATTTTTTCCTTATCTAACTACAGTTGCTATTTACATTGCTGAACCTTAAAAATATAATCTGGCATTCTAAATTAAACCTGATGTTAACAGCTGCTAACCTAGCTACAGCTCCAGTTTGGCATTCTAGGTCTGTCTTAATACATAGGATAGTACAGAATCTGAACAATTATCTGAAGAAATCAAATTTTAAAATCAATCGTAGATTACAAAGATTGCATACTTTAACAGTAACACTTTTATTTGCTGCATGCTCACAGTCCTTTTCTCATCTGCCTCCAGTACTCAAGCTACCAGAATTTCTAAGTGCTCCCAACTGTGATGTTCAACATGTTATGAGCCATAGTGCCCACCATGGCACTTGCACTGTCACCTGAACAATCAAAGAGTTGGAATTATTTTGACCCATAACTGTTTCTCTTTTGGGAATGATGAGGTCTTGTACTGAAATACCTTTCAAGCATCACTGATCATAATCACTTATCTCATGGTGAGTTCTACCAGTTATATCAGCAGAGGTTCATGGTTCATGAAATGGAGATATTTTGATAGTGACAAGACATACAAGTTCTGCCACCTGTACCAACAGAAATGGGGATGCCTGTGATCTAGCCTAATGGGACATTCAGATGCAGTACACTTCAACTGTTAATAATTCAGAGGATATTCCAGCCCCACTGGTGCTAGCAAGCCAGACATCTCTGCTAAACATTTACAAGCTTTAATGCTACATTTTGCATACATGGATAATTTCCATAGGACTATGCGATACACAGATGGAAGTCCAAATTATCCTCCTAATGCCTGATTGGGAACACATACAGTAGGTTTAACAGGAAGAAGGCTCTCTCTTTCCTCTATTACATGTTTCCTGTAGCAGTACTATTACAGCTACTTCAGTTTAAGTGATGTAATTGGCTTGCAGATGCCGTTTTTATTTTTTTGTTTGTTTTTTGTTTTTGTTTTAATTATTATTTTATTTTTTCCTTCATTCTATGAATAACTGGAATTGAATTCATTTGTGTTTCAAAGAATCTGAGAAAAAAAATGTGGCACCTAGCGTCAGTCTTCGGATTTGCCCAAAGATTGCATTTTTCTTGTTATTTATCACACAAGGTTTCTGAGCATGAGTAAAGTCCAGCTAACATCAGTCAAACAGGGAATATGAAGCAGAAGCAGTATACTCAGAACAAATCTGCTTGTATTAAGTAGTGATTAATGGGCAATTTTATGTCATTTACTTATACTCACCTCCTCAGTTTTGTTGCTGAAACCTGTAGCTGCAACTGAGATTGTGTCAACAATTGCTATTCGGGTATTCTACCTTAAGGATTTTATTTGCCTTGGAAAAAATGGAAACATTTAAGCCACAGAAATTAACTGATGATTCACCATCTTCTTCAAACCAACGATACGTTTAATTTTGTCTTTGAAAGGGCTTCACTTTTACTTAAAAAAAGCAAGTTTCTCTAATACTAAATATTGTCAGAAATGTTAAATGGTAGTGTTTTGTTACTTTTTTTGTTTGGCTGGTTGGTTGATTTTCTTGTTTAGTTTTTCTTTCTGTGAATATACAACAAGAAAAAATTAAAATATCTTTTAGGTTTTATGCAGTGCTTTTACAGTGCTTTCTTAAATTCAAATTCAGTTCAGTGAAAACAGTGATCAGTTGTGAGCTACATTTTTCAAATATTTTGATTAACTGTTCTCTTTCTTTGTTTGTTTTAGAGTTGCTCCTCAAGATCTTTAGTTGTGTACTGCTGATGTCCACAGCAGTATGTTTTTTCTTGAGAATGCACAAAACTTCCTGGTCGATGCAAAGTATTCTGCCTGAATCACAGAATCTTAGAATGATATGATGACAACAGTTGGAAAAGACCTCCGGGATCATCCAGTCCAATTTTCCTCCTACCACCAATATTTCCCCACTAAACCACGTACCTCAGTACAACATCTAAAAGTTCCTTGAACTTCTCCAGGGATAGTGACTCAACCACCTCCCTGGGCAGCCCATTCCAGTGCCTGACCACTCTTTCAGAGGATACATTTTTCCTAGTACCCAACCCGAACCTCCCCTGGCTCAACTTGAGTCCATTCCCTCTCATCCCATTGCTAATTACGTGGGAGAAGAGATTGAACCCAACATCACCTCAATCTCCTTCCAGGAGTTGTAGAGAACCATAAGGTCTCCCCTGAGCCTCCTCTCCTCCAGAAGATCCTCTTGTCAGATGCATGTCATTTTTTTATACTATTTATTTTTTTTTTATGTCATTTTTTTTTATTGATCAGCCTGACTGCCCCCTACAGTAGCATAAGTTGCATTTTTTTCTCTCCTATTGGTTAAGAAGGTGCCTCCCTGATTGTATCAGAATTTCTCTTTCACAGAACTCTCTTCTCTTCCTACTTCATACTTCCATATAGTTCCTTACTGTAAGTTGCTGTGCTGTATGTGAATATGTTGATTTGACTCTCAAAGGAAATTTCTAGAAGCTCCTGGGAAATTCACCAAGAAAAAAAATAGCCTTATTGAAGGTAACTGCACTAAGCATTTTTAAGGCATTCATCTGGAGTTCATTAGGTGGAAGAAACTTCCCCAAGTCGACTTATTTCTTCCAGAAATGAGCCTGGGTAAACTTGTTTATTCCTTGATAGCAGGAGTAGAATGCTGATTCAGGTGTCTCAAACTTGAAATTTGGGATTACCTGTAAGTCAAGTCAAGATGATATGTATCTATCCTGCCTGTAAGTTTGCCAGGAGGTCAGATGTTATGCTACAGTCCATACATCATTGGATCCTTCTATTTTTGTGAACAACAACTGAGACCTAATCATAAGACTCTTTTCTTTTTCATATTTTTTTTTAACTAAGTTAAATAAAGAACTTTTAAACATCTGTGTACCAGAACAACAAGCAAGTGCATCACAGATATGTAAAGTAATTGGAACATATTATCCAAATGAGGCATTACAGACGTTATAGACTGTAAACATTATCTATCATTTGTGATAGGATGTTCTTCAAGGTGTGAGGGATTTTAAGAAAAGCAGATGAGCCCAGAGAGTCTCATAGATTCCTACTTGTCTAAACTTCCTAAATCTGTCAGTCAGACTGTGAAAATGTAGCTCCCAATATGCAAGGACAAACCATTCCTTCCTTTTTACATATGGTTGCTAGAGTTGATGGGACACCTGTGGGCTCTAGTGGGTAAGAGTGCAACTTAAAGAAAGTAGGACATTTACTTCAGATAATTAGAGTTCTGTATAATGACCTAAGATGAAGCATCAAGAATATATGGCAGTAATCTCCAGTATTGTGCTTCCCAGTAGTCAACGTGCTCTTAGACTCTTACAAGTTTTGCAGTTTATGAAAAACATTTAAGTGTTTCTGTTACACATTTTGGTTGCCATGTTAACTTGGCTTCCATCAGACTGCAACAAACCCAAAACACCTCCTTACATACTTGCTTTATGACATTTTATTAGAATGCCAATATAACAGTTTTATAGTAAATGTAGGATATGGCAGGAGACTAAAATAACACCATATTCTCTGAACACTTTAATCTAGGTTTAATAATTTTAGGGTTTTTAGACATTTGTAACTTAACCTGTGGGCATAATCTAGTAGTAACAGTGCTTGAGAGAAGTTATGAGCACTGCACTCTGAGATTACAGTGGCTCAAATAACATAGTGGTTCCAAGGGAAACTAAATCTTTTTAAAACCCCTCAAACATCAGTTTAAACTGTTAACTTTAATTTTATTTTAAATTCATGTTAGAGTAATTGCATCAAGCTGGGATTATGTGCTTTCTCTGATTCTGTTTTAAAGCACTTCTGCCTATTTTAACCATTTCTTGTATAGACAACTCTCGTTTATTGGGAGTTTCTCCCTCACTGAGTGTATTCAGTTTAAGTGATTTCTTTTTCAAGTGATGAGAGCTTTGATGTATAATAATTGGTGGCATGTGTGATTTCTGCTTTCTCAAAGGATGGATGTAATACTTACTGTTGGTAACGATCTTTGTTGGTATTTTTTTTGGTGGATGGTTTTTCCATTAAAAATAAATTGTGGAATCATTAACACTGGAGAATAATTGTAAGATCATCTAGTCCAACCAACCACCCACCACCACCATACCCACTAACCATGCCCCTAAGTACCACATCTCCATGTTTCTTGAGCATCTCCAGTGATGGTGACTCTACCACCTCCCTAGGCAGCCTGTGCCAGTGCCTCACCACCACTTTCTGAGGTGAATTTTTTCCTAATATCCAATCTGCACCTCTTCTGGCTCAGCTTGAGGCTGTTACCTCTCATCCTATTACTGTTACTTGGGAAATCAATATTGAACCTCATTATGCAGAAGATTACTGCTTTTAACTGATTCAGATGCATATTCTTATTAAACATAAAGCAAGAATGGAAAAGTTTTTTAGAAGTTTTTCATGTCAATGTTTGTCCATACTGTGGTACTTAACTCTAAGCACCTAATAAGAGTTTGATGTAGAAATTGTTGGGCAAGCACTTCTGAGAATTACACATCCTCCTTGGCCAAACTGTTTATAGCTCCAGGGAACTAGAATGGTTCTGTGAATTACTTAAGATCTCAAAATAAATGAAAGACGACAACAACAACAACAACAACAACAACAACAACAACAACAACACAACCCAAAAGCTCTATAACCTTTGTTTTACAACAAAGAACACTAAGAGGAGCCAAAAATATCACAAAAGAGTCAACTGAGAATGTGTCCTGATGGCTGAGCATTTTGAGATAAAAATCCCATCTCAAAGAGATTGAGAAGCCTACAGCAAGAAAAACAATAATAAAACTATGAATGTTCATATATATCATATATTTATCTATTTATTTTAATTGTGAATGCCTCCCTATTGAACAAAACCATTTTGTAAAGGGCAGAACCTCAAAAACCAGAAAGACTTGTTTCAACAAAGGAAGGCAAGAAACCTCATTTGTGCTAAGAGAAAAAAAGGACATAGCACCAGGGAAATCTGAGTCCCTGGAGTGGGAGTGGAAAACAGCAGACTGTTACCGCGCCCCAGCATTGAGCATACTGTGTGTATAGGATCCATGTAGCTAAGCTTTCGTCCACTTTGTCAGTCCTGGCTAACCACATCTCATTCATCTTCATTTTACTTGGAAAAGAATTAATATATGAGACATATCCTTCAAAAAAAGCAAGATAAAATACCATAGTGAAACTCTTGAAATATATGTTGAAAGCTTTGATCAGTGGTTCCCAAAGTATTCTACAAAGGCAACTGTATTTTTTTGGTACCTACACTTACTTGCAGATCACTGAAAGAACAGTTGGATAGTATTTATGCATGACATATACGGTATATAAACCATACATATGTATATTGTACTCTTCTGTTTGGCCTACCTGGTTGTTTACCATCTCAGGAAACAAGCTAGATAAGAGGGTGCAGAAGTAGAAAATTGCCCACACTCTGTGGGTCCCATAGAGCTGTAGGACATTTAGGGAAAAGGATAGAGGAAATAGAAGAGCCTTGCTATAGTTTGATTTACTGGTACAAATTTATCATTCATTTAGTGCCTTGCACATACAAGTGTTATGCTTTAGATTCTTCCTGCCTGGGATTTCTTACAACTTGTAGGTATTCTCCCCAGCTGCTTAGCTAAGATAATAAAGAGTATATCATGCAAGTATAAGCCAGGTATCCATGGGTTCTGTGCTCAGATACTAAAGGATTTTACTATGACTTAATTATTTATATTTACTGAATGGTATTTGTTCTGGTTAATGATAGATATTTATTATCATACTGTGTTACTTGTAACTAACTTGCTTTTCTGTGGAACTCATGACCCCAGAAAAAAATGCCCTGTGGTCCTATACATAAGTGACTACAAAAACACTGTTCTCTGTGTAAAGCTCCTTGGACTAAGGAATGAAATAAAGAAAACAAAACAAAACAAACAAGCAAACAAACAAACAAAAAAAACCAGCTCCCTCTCCAAAAAATAAAAAAACAAAACAAACAAACAAAAAAAAAAAAAACAAAAAAAAACCAACAACCAAACACTATGAGGAAGTTGGCTTCTCCTTCTACCACATCCGGAATTTATAGCTTCCCTCCATACCACAGAACCAGTTTGAGGTTTCTCAGAAGCTTACTTCAAATGAGATGAGTCATTTTAAAGATGAAAATGGGCTGCTCTGCTGAAGGAACAAATGGAGTTGAAGACAAAGCAGGGGAAGAGGAAGGCTCTCATTGCTGGGCTCTGCCACAAAGGTAGAGTGACCATTAATTTTTTATCTTTTTCCAGGCTTCAGCTAGAAGGACCAGGCTCTGAGCAACCTGATCTACCTGCCGGTGTCCCTGTTCACTGCAGTGGAGTTGGACTAGATAGTCTTTAATGGTCCCTTCCAACTCAAACGACTCTGTCATTCAGCTGCCCTAAATCATCATCTACTATTTGTAGTTAAAGTCACATCTGTCCTTACATCTGTGAACACTCACCTGAATTTCTGTACCCAGGCCAAACTGGGGAATCTATCAAGAAATAACCTATTGGTATTATGACTAGCAAGGCAGGAATTAGACCACTCTCTTTGTGCATGAGAGCATTGTATCCTCTTCTTCCTGATTTATAACAGGAACCTGGGTCACTGTATTTCACTCAAGGGAGGAGGCACCTTTGCTCTGTAGGTGAATGTGGGCTGAGGCTCTCTCTCTTTGATAAAGCATTCTGGTTTGGGTCATAGCCTGTGAATTAACTTGAAATAGCTGGGCCCCAGGCCCTCCTCCAAGAAACACATTTTAAGAATGTCTGGGAGCTGTGTATTTGTGTGGATGAGATATGTAAACAAGGATACGTTTTACCTACGAAAACCAGGATTTCTCCAGGATTCACCCCATAAGGCACCTTGGAGTTACAGCTGGATTTAGGTGTCTAAAGAGGTAGTAAGGCACCTGACCCTCTTTCTGGATTATTTATCACTTTTTTTCCTCCCAGTTTCTTTGAATTTCCGCTCTTACTGGAAAATCTATATGTTACAAATAAGCATATCCTCAGCAGCTGGAAGTAAGTTAAAAAACACTTGCTCTGCAGTACTTTGGGTCTCAATAAAGCCACTGACCCAAGAAAAAGAAGCCTATAAACTCTAATACTGGCAGGTGAAGAGCTTTTCACTGAACCTGTTGTCTTAGAGCACAAATTTTCGCTATGTTGTACACTCCTCAATTGTGATGTGCATGTATGAGCCAGCCTCTAATTCAGGTATGTCCAATCAGCCTACAAAACAAAAGGCCGTCAGCCTCAACAGTTGTGGAAACAGCCTAAAACAAATGTAATTCCTCAACACGTCTGCAGTTTCTTCATAGCTTTAGCAGAAACACTCTGCCAAAGATAGTCCACTAGAGGCAAACAGCAAGAAACAGAATAGTTATTGTAGGGTAGTGAGCATGGCAGTGCAAAGAACAAAAAGGTGTGGAACAAAGAACAAAACTAAGAGAGGTCTATAAAAGATGCAGAATTGAAGAGAAAAAAGTTTTCCCCTCTTATTGCTTCAGCACATAATAGTGACTCTCAGCCTCATCATGTCTTCCTATGTCTTTCAGAGAACAATTCCAGATTTATTAATTCCTGAAAGCATGTAAAATCAATGCTTTGACTTCTTAGAACTGCTTCTGCAGATAACCAGGATGTACTCCATATCCTAAATAAGTCCAGCATAAGAACTATTGATCTATGGACACAGTGTCTAGAACATGAATGAGAAAATGATCTGAGCTGTTGTATTCAATCCACAGCTACTTTTCCTAAAACACAGATGAGAACTAGGGATGTCTTTTTTGCATGGCTTGTAGTTAGAACCCTGGTTCAGACAGTCTGCAGACTGAAGGAGTCTAAAACTCCTGCTCCCACTTTGTGGGAAAGCACCCAAAGTATTAGGCATAGAAAAAAGGCAAGGTGTGGTATTTCTGTGCAGCTGCAAACAGTGCTTCTTCATGAAACCATGTGCTAGGATCATTCCCTGTGAACTGTGGAAATCCCTCCTTTTGGTTCCTATTTCTAATACTTATAGGAAGTTATCCTATTAACTTAAGTTGGACTAAATAAAGCCTCTAAGCCAATGGCACAGGACCAGAATGGTGAATCATTTCATGGAAGATACGTGCAATCAGCGCAGGGCTACTGAAAGCCTAAACTCAAGCTCCAAACCTCAGCCATGACTATAGCCATTCTATCCACAGAGGCTGTTCCCGCCTGCCACGAGTACAGCAAGAGACTCCTCCACTTCATAGAATCATAGAATCACAAGGTAGGACCTACAAGATCATCTAGTCCAACCATCCTCCCATTACCATTGCTACCAATGGTACCATATCTCGTAGCTCCTCATCCAGACACCTCTTGAACACTGCCAGGGATGGAGACTCCACCACGTCCCTGGGCAGCCATTCCAGTGCCTGATCACTCTCTGAGAGAAAAGGTTTTTCCTCCTTCAACATCTTATTACCTCTCCTGTGACATTATGGTGGCAAAATCTGTGTTATGATTGAGAATGTGAGAGAAGCCTCATGCTACAGCAGGGAACTAGAGATAGGGGTTAAAATCTCATGCGTAAAGAGCCTCCAGCTCTATCTCCTCAGGAAATCTGTACCTGCTTAAATGGAAACTGCATAATCAATGAACAGATGGCACAGGAAGGAAATCTGACATGGACTTCTTTTCTTAGAGATGAGATCTAGTTAAAAAGATTAACCAGAGCCACTCATCCTCCCATCCCCAACACAAATCCCTTTCAAGAATGAATTCTGCACGTTCTGCCCTTATACTGCTTAGTTCTGTTTTCATGATGAGTAAATGGTGGTTGTGATCCGTGCCAAAACAAAACCCCTTCAACTGATTGATCTTTAATAAAACTTAAAAGGCTCAAGCATGTTCACATGTTATTTGGAAAAATATGGTTAACAGAAGTTACCAAGTTGTAACGTCACCTTCACTTAACACGAAATCGACAGATTTGGTGGGTTTGGGCCAAGTCTTACTAGACAGGATTGTGCACTGTGAAGGCTACACCCACTGGTATTACTTGGCAAGGACTGCTACAGAGGAACCATAGACTGAATGAAGGATAAGGCTATCTTTTTTACCACCTATCATCCTGAAGGCCTGAAGACCACAAGCAATTTGTGAAAATGGTTCTGTGCCAAATATAGCAGAAGTGTCTTTGTGTGCAGCAGATGCTAAAGGAACATGGTCTAAGATAGGTTAGATGAATAGCACTCCGGAATTGCCTGCTTCTTCCTGCTGTCTTCAAAACAGCCTACTTTGGAGGCAAACTTCTACATCACAGATTTCTTAAAACGAGTGAGATGGTGCTCCTTTCTCTTGCCTCTACACATTTCCTTTTCAAAGCACTGAATTAAATCAGTCATATTTTTTAGTCACGACCGTTGATCACTCTATTTGGTAATTCAAATTAAAAAGCAAACAAACAAAACCAAACATATAAAAACTTTAAAAATTGGCTAATTTCTCCTTTGTATCTGCTTTATTTGGACCACATTAAACCCCATGTATGTATCAGAGTGGTAAAAGCTCACTGAGTATCTCCAGAGTTCAACACAGTTCAGTAATAACCACTCTTGTGTAGTCAAAGAGATTGAGGAAAAGCTCCTCAGAAGATTGCTTTGACATGAACCTGCAGCCTGACAAAGTCAAGCTCATGGAGAGGTGGAAAAATAATACCTGAGAAGAAGGATTCATCTAAAGTTTCTTATTCCCTTTGATCCTTCTACTTTTCATCATCTTATTCTATAAGAATATTCTTGAGAATGAAATTTTGAGGAAATCCATTATGAGTAGCAAGAAAATTAATACGCTATTCATAAAATAATTTAAAATAAAATTAGGAAGAGTTTCTATTATCAGCAAGATAATGATATGTGACACACCATAGAATCATATGACTTATAGAATGGCTTGGGTTGAAGGAGACCTTAAAGACCACCCAGTTCCAACCCTGATGCCATGGGCTAGTGTCTACCCACAAGCTCTGGCTGCCCAGGGCCCACCCAAACTGATCTTGAATATCTCTAGGGATGGGGCACCCTCGGGTTCTCTGGGCATCTGTGCCAGTGCCTCACCATGCTCTGAATAAAGAATAAAAATATCTAACCTAAATCTCCCCTCTTTTAGTTTAAAGCCATTTCTCCTTGTCCTATCACAAGGATCAGATTGAGTAAAAAGTCATTCCCCCTCCTGCTCGTAAGTTCTTTTTAAGTACTAGAAGGCCACTATGAAGTCTCCCCAGAGCTGTCTCTTCTCCAAGCCAAATAAATCCATCTCCCTCAATCTTTCTTCATGAGAGAGGTGCTCCAGCCTGCTGTTCATCCTCATAGCCCTCCTCTGGACCTGCTCCACCAGCTTTGCACCCTTCTTGTGCTGAGGGCCCCGGGCCTGGATGCAGAACTGCAAAAGGATCCTCATGTGGGCTGAAGAGGAGGACAGCCTCATCTCCCTCCCTACTTCTGCTGCCCCTCTGTTGATGCAGCCCAGGGTATTGTTGACCTTCTGTACTGCATGAGCACACTGCTGGCTCACGTCCAGGTTTTTTCCACCAGAACTCCCAGGTTCTTCTCCACAGAGCTGCTCTCCATGAGTTCTTCTCCCACTCTGTACATAGAAGAGTTTCATCTGATCTGAAAAGACAAGCTCAAACAGTCACTCCCCAGTGCTCCCTCTGCATTCAACAATGTGGTAATTCAGCTATTTCTAGACATAAGTGTCTTAGATATTGACCTTGAAACTCTAAGCTATGTAAGAACACAAACAATATAAAAACCAAACAAATTAACAAAACAACAACAACAACAAACAAGAAAAACACATTCAGTTTTTATGAAAAAAACCAAAACAAAACAAAAAAAAAAGTCAGTGCTCCAGAGAAAGAAATGTAATGTGAAGGTCTTTGACAATGACAAAAAAGGTGAAAAGGATACCATAGTCCTGTAAGACAGGAAGCCAGGATTGTATGGTCACTGGAATGCAATACCGTTAGTTCCTGTGAGAAGCAGATGAAAAACATCTAAGCTCAACCACAACTACAAACATCTGGATGCTCAGCTGCCCTGTTGGCTGAGAGGAAGCAGGTGCAGTTGTCCTCTTCGTTAAAACTAGCCTTACACTTTTCAAGGTGGATGTTAGTGGAAGAGGCTAATGGCCCCCAGATGGAAATATGACCAGTCCCAGTGGAGTGGCCAGGAGATTCCATGGTCCCTGTCTGGATTTAAATGGAAGAAATGGAGATCAGGTATTGTCAGCCACAGTAAGATCTTGTCTTTGAAGATCATAAACTTTTCCATACTCTTTCCTCAGTAGGCCCTTTCCCTGAAGCCAAGCGGAGAGTCTGAAGAAGGTCTCTGTTAAGAGAAAAGAGACTCTGCTACCCTGTACACTGAAAGGCTGCAAGTGGTGAGGTGTGCACTGACAGGGTGTATCTATTCAGAAAGCGGATTTTGTAACCAATTACATTACACTGTTTAAGTCAATTGAACAATAAATAAATAAATAAATAAAAATAAGGAAGTTAAATTCTAAAACTGTATTGACTGGTTCTTGAACAGCACCATCTTTCTCCAGAGGTAACTGTATTTCAGATAGTGTATTTTAATTAAGCCTATCTTTTCTTGATTAATGTGATTGCTCGTACAAATATTGAATGCTATCGTGCGCAGTAAAAGCGCTTGGCACATAGATTTCTACAGAAGCCACCTCATGAGTTCAAATGTGTATCATTGATCTATCTACTAATTCAAAATAAAACTGATGCAGAGAAGGTTCTTCAAAAGGAATCTGGATTCAAAGCATCCAATTCTCTGAACAGAAAAGATCTTTATCTCAGTATACAAAATTCGAGAGAGAAATACCAAGGAATGAGTAGAGCTTAAGTTAACACAAGAACACATGTTAATATGAGACCATCCAGGAGATGTAAGATATGCAATATTAAAGTCTGTAATGGCTTTCTAATAGGGACAAGGAAGCAACAAAAGCCTCAAAATAATTCTGTGGTTTTGCAGTGATGCCTGAGAAGCTGAGAAGAGAATTAAAAAATGGATTTTCAGGGAGCAGAAGATGAAACTGCCTTGATTAAGAAGAGTCATTCAAGTCCATTTTCTACCTTGTCCTAAATACAGGGCTCAGTTGTTTTCCTTCACTAAGCAAAAATCACTAAGAGCCATGACCTAAACAACAACCTTTGCCAAAAGCCTTGCATTTTCCTGCTGTTTCCAGAGAATTTTCCTGCAATTCCTGCTATTTTCAGAGAAAAGCAAAAATACAAGCGTAGACCTTTCTCTTGGAAAGCTACCCACAGCTGAGGAAAGCAGTAACACCTCATTCCAGCCTTGTCCCCCTTCCCTGTGAGGTGACGGTAATGAGTTAAGGGGGTTGTAAATGGACAGAAAATGTCATGGTATCAGACCAGAGTACAGTGGCTTGTGAAGAGATAAGGCTCAGTTATAAGGCTCCTCTCCTAGTTCCAAAGACTATAATATCTTCAGCTGCCTAGATTGTTTTCCATCAGTCAGAAAGAATAGAGGGGGTTATTTGGGATAGTCATTAGTCTAATTTTGGATATATTCATCTGGGATACAAGATGCCTATATTCAGGTCTTTGGCATTACTCCAGCAGTATTTAACTAATGAACTTTGACCAGCCACAAATACTTCTAGCATCTATGTTATTTTCTTCTCTTTATTATTATTATTTTTTTCTCTAGCATTTGTATGTGGACAGAACAAAAATATGAATAAATTGCCTCCAGGATATGAGCTTACAGCAGCTGTTGTTTTATGGCTCTGCTTTGCTGTATTGTTCTCCTTGTGCTCTGTGACATATATGAGTGTTCTGCAAGTAAAACCATGAAAGGTAGAAAAGAAAGTTTACCTTTCTCTACACAGCAACATGCACGAGGTTGCTAAAGAGCAACCAGTCAGTTGCTGATCAATAACTGATTTCTATGACCTGTCTTCTCTTTCAAATCTTGATGCACTTTAATTCAGGGCTCTGCTAAAGTCTGGTTCAGTGTTCAAGGACACCAAATTCAAAGCTAGTTGGCACTGATGACTTCTGTTTTCTGGGTACCATTGCCACCTTACCAAAAGGTAATTTTTCTTATTCAGTTTGGTATAAGATTGCTGCTTTTTCCTCTGCTCTTTTGCTTTCTTCAGTTACACTTGAAGTAATAAATCCACATCTTTGGCCCTGCCTTAAACCTGCCTCCACAGAGATGCTAGCCTATGTCTACTATGTCAGGACAGGTTTGTGAAAACAAAGATGGTTCAAGACAAATGCTTCACAAATGCTTAAAAACTGCATTGTGCCTAACTCAGGACCAAAACACACCACTAACTCAAAGGCTAAATCAAAGAAAATGAAGGCTATTCATAGATACTTCCCCCCCCTGTGAAATATGACATGTATTTTTTGTGTATGTGCAATCTCTGACAATTAAGTGATTTTTCTTACCTTTCACAGGTGGACGTGTTAGAGCAGATAGTTTATTATGAAATTCAAACCAAGTGATAGATAAATTTGGTAGAAGAGGTTGACCAAATCCCAAGCCTCCTGATTCATTGCCTCTCTTCTTTCTTGGTCAGAGAGGTATGGTTTTAGTGGTTCACAACTACACTGGTGACATTCTTTCCTTAGTTACTTCAATTGCATTTGTGGATTCTGCAGCAGTCTCCTGCTACAGCGTTGGTGTGGCCTCACCTTGAGTATTATGAGCAGTTCTGGGCTCCATAATATAAAACAGATATTAAGGTCCTTGAATGCACCCAGAGGAGGCAGCAAAGCTGTAACAGGGCTGAAGACGTGTCCTGTGAGGGGAAGTTGAGGACACTTGGGCTGTCTGTTCTGAAGAAGAGGAGGCTAAGAGGTGACCTCATGCTCTCTGCAGCTCTCTTAGTATGGGGAGCAAAGGGAGGTGCTCTGCTCCTGGAAACCAATGGCAGGACAGGGAATGGCACAGAACTGTACCAGGGAATGGTCACACTGGGCACTGGAAAACATTTATTTACTTTGAGAGTGGTCAAACACCATAACAGGCTTCCTGGAGAAGTGGTTAGTGCCCCATGGCCGTCAGTTTTCAAGAGGCACTTGGACAATGCCCTCAATAACATACTTTAATTTCTTGTTAGCACTGAAGAGGTCAGGCAGGGGGACTTCATGATCTTTGAAGGTCCTTTCCAACTGAACTATTCTATTCCGTTCTATTCTGTTCTGTTCTGTTCTGTTCTGTTCCTTTGTTCTTTAATCATCCTTATTAAACTAAGCCAGGATTGATATTTTGGAGTTCTCTGACTTTATTTTTGTTGTTGAACTACTTTCCCATTCTCTGTATGAACTCACAGGCATATTTTTGAGTTCTTTTGGCTCCTCTAGTGAGAATCTAGTGTTACCTTCTAAAAACTGCACTTGCATTAATGATATATATATACGTATTAATTCTTCCAGTGCTTATCTTCATACAAAATGTTTTAAGCTACAGTAACTTTGTCCATTTTGTGATGCAAAGTATTGAATTGAATTTCATGTCATGTAGATTGAAAATAAAGGTGATTGTCATTGTTGTTTTAATAGTCTCTAAGGTTTCTCTATCACTTTCATTTTGGAGATGTATCCATATTTTTCTTTCCTTCTCTGCTTTGTTCTCTATATTGGCAGATTAATTCCTATACATTGCTACAGTGCTGGACTCACACTAAGTGATGTCCCTTTTCAGAGTATACTTGGTCTCCGACTCTGGAAGAACTCAGCTTTCATGCCTTCTCCCTTGTTGAGCTTAAACCCTTCTGGATGCAGATTTTCTTTCTTTGACTTCAGCATTCACAATCCTCACCAATAAATGGTGAACCCAGTATTAGCTGGCTAACACATTTTGTTCTATAATGGTCTACCCAAGTCTAATTGGAATCAACTGGAACTTTCATTTGGCTTACCTGACTGCAGATCAGACATAAAGACAAAAGGGTGATATTATTTACCTAACTTAATTGACTGACACACACACACACACAAGACTGTTATCTGTATTGGATAGTCTAATTCTGCTTACCAAGAAGCGTATGAATAAATAGTAAATCATAAGATAGAATCATAGAATCATGGAATCCTTAAAGTTGGAAGGGACCTCTGAGAGCCATCTGATCCAACTCCCCTGCAGTGAACAGGAACATCACAGCTAGACCAGATTGCCCAGGGCCTGAACCAGCCTCGCCTTGAAACCTTGAAAGATGGTGAGATCTTGCACTGAGAGGTGTTCCCTTTCCCACTACAAGAATGAGAAATATTTCTAATGAGATGTCAGAATCCCCAGTTATTCTTCTGTTACTGTAAATGGAAGCAGTGACAGCAAAGAAAAGACTCTGTAGCAACACAAATATCACAAAGAAAACTACAACGATTCCTGATACAACTGAAAGGGAAAGAAGGAGGCTATATTACACGTTAAAAAGAAGTTAACAAAACTAACGTGTGTGAAAACATGTAAGCCTTGAGAGACTATAGTTTGATCGGTCTTAAATTTAAACATCAGCAAAATGAATAAATAAATGTTGTTTTTTTTTTTCCCCTAAAGGCTGAAGCTCCCCAAATCAGTGCTTTAACAGGAGAGAGTGAACGCTGAACGATTTTGGCTGCTGGAAACTTATAAATAATGACTTCAGTAAATATTGTTCAGGGGAGCCCAGAACGAGGAGGGCTTTGTCCAGCAGGTGGCGAGTTTTCTTCAGAATTGCTCTGTAAGAGAGGACTTTGTGGTTCCATCGGCACTCTGATGCCTTGATCGTGACAAGCGTACAGTGTTACACGCAAAGGCCTATCTGAAAATAACCTTATGGGTCTGACCTTATCCCACAAATAGCAGGAAGCTCTTGGTTAGGGCTGAAGCTTTGTCAACACTTAACTTCCCCTCAGGCTGAGGTATTACGATGTATTTGGTATTTAGGACCACCTGAAGGCACAGGACCCCCATTAGATGACCTTTATCTCTCATACTTCAGCATCACTGGGTATGATAGGGGCTGGTCCTTCCAACTTGACTCTTAATTTCCTTTGCTTTAGTGACTTTTAGCTGATCCGTGTGTTTATTTCCATGCAGATTCTGTGGGAATTTGTAACCATTGAGAAAGCTAAACCTAAAAACAAAACTAAAGGAATTTGATTTTCCTATGGAGCCACAACGTATTTAGAAAATACTGAAACCAGGGAAGACATTATGAATCATTATACAACTAAAAGATTTCTTGTATGTTATCTTCAATAAATCCTTCTTTCGAGTTATTTTAAATTGTAAAATTCTTCCTGGGTCAGTGATTGTATGTCCTTCAGCCAATGCCTAGCTCTGTATTAGTCACAGTAATGTTTTGTGCTAGAATAACACCTTTCCACTCAGCAAAAGCTAAGAACTTGAATCTGCAGTGACATGATGACACCGTTCTTAGGTATTACCATCACTGTAGCTGATCATGATCATTGATTTCTATGGAGGAAAACCTGAACCCCATAACTGCTGCAAAGTCATGAGGTTATGTCAACAATGTGCATGGCTGGAGATCAACTGGTTTCTGGTAGTAGTTGTATTATAGATGAGTAGGGGGAATAGATGTAATTTAGAGGACTGAACGCTGATGTCTCTGGATTAAAATTGTCCCTTTTCCCAGAGGAGGGTTGGTCATTGCCTCTGCCAGTAGTGCTGGTCAGCTGCAGAGTAGAAAGCATTGCTAGGTCTGCAGCTGGGCATCAGCTATCAACAATGTATTGGTTTAGCAGGGGAGACAGCCCTGGTCCATGCACCTCTTAGTACTGCCAGGGACTCTTCTTTCACTGCAATAGTGGTTGTCCCAAATAGTGAATGTCCTACACCTGTTTTTAAAGTTGAACCCCACCAATGACTGAGATGTGCTCTGACTTTGAGGGCTTCCCAAAGTTTTGACCAAGGATATTTAAAATGTCGTCCACAGCTCAGAGCCAGCGAAGCTTTTCAAAGAGCCTGTCCGAGGCTGCAGAACACATTTGCACAAAATCTTTGGAGTATGCAGCACTGTGCATTTATTTACTGAACTGAGCAGGCAATGCAGCTGGTGTATGGAAATAGAGTGCTCACAGCACTGGGAAGAGAGTCAGAGCTCTGTGGCACAAACATCAGTGTAATCTTCCCCTCCTGCTACTACTACATGTGCTCTGAGTGTGACATTTTCCTTGGGCTCCAGCACCCAGACTGTGAGTGACGCGATATGAGTACTGGCAGTTGATGCAAGTAGAGCCCTGTTTCACAGCTTATCCCGGGATCTATGCAGTGAGCAAAGCCAGAGCAAGATCCCAAATGATTAGGATATAAAACTTGCAGTCCTGTTTGTATTACTGTCTCCAGTTCTGCTAAGCCCAAAGGAAATGCACAGATGCTGACTTGCTGCCATGAAGTGTTGCTGTGATAAGTCCTAGGAAAAGGTTTTCCAAATGCTTCTTGGACAGAAAAGGTTTCGTCTTTCAGTTGTAACAAGACTCTTGGCATGTTGGCATATGATCTAGCAACTACTGCAGGTATGGGCTGTAGTAAATGCTGAAGATAATGCCTGGTATGTTGAGCACAGTACTGGAGTGTCTGTGCCCCTTACTCTCGGGAAATGAGCTGAGGTGTCTGAAATACGAATCATTCTCTCTGTGGGACCCCACACTCCTGAAATAGGTTCAACAGTTTAATTGATTGGAAGAGCGATAACTGATTGGAAGAGCAAGTTCTGAAGTCAGATACAGGTATCAGTGAGGTCAGAAAGTGTGTTTCCTTTGCCTTCAGTGAGTGTTGGATCTGTTGTAGCCCAGTGTCACTGTCCTTCCCTTAAAGGAAGAAAAAAGCCTGCAGAGCCCTGATCCTAGTCATGGATTTAACAGAACATGACAAGAAAATGTTCCCTTCATTCCCCCCAAAACAGATGGAGTCCTTCTTTAATTGTTAGATACAGCCTCACCAAATATAATCCTTATCAAATGCATGTTATCCCGTAACATTTCACAAGGTAAAGGTGGCTGACATTCCCTGAATCAATATACATGTACTCCCAATTCTAGCCTGCGCGCTGTAAAACCATCTGTCTTTGTCTCTACGTCTTTATTTATAGACAAAATCAATTTCCTTTTCTACATATGTATATACACGTATATACGTGTACACACATACCTAATTCCATACATGCCTTTTTTTACCACCTACAGAAAATTCTTTAACCTCAACATGCTGTCATTTTCTGTGACCCTTTCTCCTGCCTAACCTGAGCTGGATGGCAGGGAGGATACCACTACCAAGTTCCCAGGCAAGCAGAAATGTATATATCACAGCAGTAAAGAAAGGATTTCTCTGTAGAACATATGGCATAGGCATAATCCACAGCAAACTGATGTGCTGTCCAGGCTCTGCTGGCATTCCACTTGAGTGTCCCAATGCACACTGGTCTTTTTCTCATAGGCCCATTCTGAGCTCTTGTCACCAAAACCTTCTGTTCCTGCGAGGTTGTTAAATTCTGACTCAACTTCCAGAAGATATGGAAATCACATGCAAGCCAATGCAATGCACACAAATCATTCCAGCCACCCTTGCATTAAATGAACTTTTTCAAGAAGCTGGTTTTGACCTGATAGAATATAATGGTTTCAAGGGAACCATACAGCCATTACAATCCATCATATAAATGAATACTTAGGGACACCTAAATCCAAAGATTATTTGACTGCTACATATAAACTTGCACTGAGGGGGCTGGTGGATGGACCCCCTCAAACCTGCAGTGAAAACATCTGTACCTTTAGGAAATTCTTCTCACATATGAGTGCATGCATAAACTTTCCTGGTTTTCCAAAATGGTCCGTTTGTTTTAAATCAAAATGACCCCCAGCATCAAATTACACTCTGGATGCACTGCTACCAAATTATCAGCTTAGAAAAGCAAAGGATTTGGGAATGATAAAGGTATTTTTATGACCAGTTCTGATCGCGGGTTCAGGCTTCTCTATAACCTGATGCTTTTTCACGTGTTATTAATTATTGTGCACCGTACTCCCTTAACTTCTAGGGCAGATACTGTAAAGCTGAGCAAAAGCAAGCAATATAACATACCAAAAAAAAAAAAAAAATTAAGAAAGAAAAGAAAAAAGTTCTCTGAACTCCGCTTTCTCTTCCTTTTGTTGCTCTCTCGTAATGTAAAAACAGATAAATGGTTTCCTCTTTCAAATACAACAAAAAGAAAAGCCTCCTGGGAGGAGCCCTGGGATGCCAAGTTTCAGCCTGGATTGAATTTTTATGACCACTGTAAAAACTCCTGAAAATAGGAAATTATAATGGAAACGCTGACTCCGGGCGCAGCAGAGCGAGCAGAACCACCGCGGCACTATTGGTGATCTAAAGGGGCTGGAAGGTAAAGTGGAATCATTTACACACCGCTTTGCAAACAAGGGGCGGTGGGGAGGAAGATTTTACACTTAATTAGCCGCTTGCAAAATCCATTGTGCTTCTTAAAGAGGAGAAATCTATCTATCTCTCTGTTCCACGCGCTAGGGTTCCTACCCAGCCTGCAAAAGAGCTCTGTCCGTGCGGGTGAGCAGTGCCATGCCCCAACTCCCGGCGCGGACACCCACTGACTTCCATAGGGCGGCTGCTTCCGAGCCCTCCCCCTACCCCCCCCCCCCCCCCCCACCCCCCAGCAGTTCGCTGCAGTGGAGGGCAGCGATGTATTGCAGCTCTGGGTCACGGCTCAGCACCGTGCTGAAAAAAATCACGCAAACTATCTCCCCCTCGCTAACAAAATGGAGATGTTCCAAAGTTTGGCTTTGATTTCCACACAGCCCTAAAAATAGGAAATTTAAAATCATAATAATCATACTAATAACTGTACAAGTTGGCTTTGCGCTGTGGGTTTTGGAGGCTGGGGGCGGGGGCTGCTATCAGCAGAGGATTACTCGCCCCACGGGAGCGGTTTCCACCCGCGCTGTTCTCTGCCCGTCCATCCGTGCCGTGTCGTTTAGGGCTGTTGCCGCGATAAGGCTTGCGTGGGAGAGGGGCGGCGGTCCGGGGATCGGCACAGAGGGAGGATCGCTATCGGAAAGGGCGCTCCGAAGCTCCTGCCGTCCCCCGCCCGCACTCCCGAAGCGCTTCGGAGCTCAGCCCCGCCGTGCTCCGTCCGTTCATCCCTGGGGGGGGAGGGGAGGGGGTCCGGCAGAGCCCGCGCTCTCTCTGGGGGTTGGGGGGGGGGGGGGGGGGGGGGAGGGAGAATGAGGCAAAGCCAAGCAGAGCAGAAATACATAGACCTATTTATATCCATCCCCAGGTGGCATTGATGAAAGGGCCCCGAGGCAGGGCGCTGCCGTGCACTTGTGCCGGCTCCGGCCGCTCTGCCCCGCTCCCTTCTCCCTGGGACACTGAGCGGAGGCGGCTCGGAGCGGCCGCCCCCCACCCACCACGGTGTTGCAGGGGAGGGGGCGCGGTGTTCTTCGGCCTCGGAGCAGCGGAACGGCCCTTGGGAGCCATCGCCGAGCGTCTGTCCCGGCTCTGTCCCCGCTTCTCCCTGCCAGGAGCCCGAGGCGGATGCTCCGCGAGAAGCACGGTGGTTTCTCCTCAATAAAAGAGTGTTCGAGGGATAAGCGGCTTTCTCCGGCGGGGGGGAAATCCCAGGGAGGCAAAAGGGAGCTTTACCCGCACACGACTGCGGGATGGGGCCGGGAATCGTTGTTTTGCAAAGATCCTTTGGTCCCGAAGGTGGAGACGACTGAGGAAGAGGAGGGGGGCACGGCTCGGGCTGCGCAATCCCCTCACAGCGCGAGTGGGGGTGAACGCGGGGTGCCCGGATCCCCACGAGCTTAGCTATCCCTGTACCTGCGCCTTGTGGGGTCAGCCCTCACACCCAGAACCCGCTGGGGACGGAGGGAGGAGGGAGGAGAAATGCCCCGCAGGTGGGGAGCAGAGCCGCACCCCCGCACCCGCGGCTCCGTGCGAGGCGGCGGCTGCTCCGCGCTACTCCCCAGCTGCGGGAGCGGAGCGCCGTGCGGTGCACTCCGAACACACGGGGCGCGCCTGGGGGGGCCTTCACCGTGCGAGGGGTGTGAGACGGGTTGAGGAAGGGATGGAGGTTCTGTCTGCCGGTGCCCCCAGTCCCCTCGCGGAGCTCTCGTGAAACGAATTGGGTTTCGCTGTCACATCTAAATCCTACAAACGTGGCGGGATTTGGGAGCAGATGACTTCGCTTTTTACGAGGCTCTTGAAGTTGTAACATTCCTAATCGACAGCAGATCTGCGCTGTGGAAAAGCGCAGCGTATTCCCTGCGTGTCAGCGCGGCTCGTGGTTTTGTAGCCCGTTCCCGGTATTGGGTTCCCCACCGTTACGAGTTGACATAATGCAAATTAGCGAGGGACATCGTAAAAACCCATCGGAGAATAAAGGTTTTGGAACAGCGAGCCCCGCATAACTCAAACGCCAGATATCTAAACCAAACGCACCGAACGAGACAGCTAACCTGAAACTTCAGTACAATCTCCAGTGGCTTGGCAAGTCCAACCATTTTTATGTTTCAGCCAGTACCCAAATATCGGCTGTAGGCTATCCAGGTAGCCCCCAGCCACAGCTCTCCGCTACGCTCCGGGGTGGGATCACATCTCAACGACCCGCTTTGATTTTTAGATACTTTCGCGTGGGAATCACTTTCTGCGTCTCCCTCTCTCCAGACTCAGAGATCCCTCACAGCTCTCTAGTTCTGTGCTTAAGTATTTAATCCGGAATGATGGGGTCTGTCACTGGAAGTGCAATTTTGGTTGTTGTGCTTCCCCTTACACTTGCAGGTATCATCGCTGCTGTCGTGTTTTGCCATCTCCACTGCCCTGTTCTATTTCTAAGGAGTTTCAGTTCATACAAGAGCCCACCCCTGTCTATACATAGAGTCTTCCTCGGAGGAAATAGAAACGTGCGGTTAGAGGAGAGCATCCCCTGCACGGTGCTGAGGGGCACTCGGGGGCTCCACGTTAGCCTTCTGACAACAGCGCTCTGCAACTGGTTTTAGAAGGGCGAAGTTAGTCGGGGGCATCAGCTCCCAGCGTCGGCCGTGAGGTCACTCTTTGGACATTTCGATCCCTAGAATAAAAATGAATAAGCGCCAGGTTTCAGGGGGAGGTGAAATAAAATTAGAAGTAAAAGTATAGAAAGAAAGAAGGGAAGAAAGGAAGAAAGAAAGAGTGAAAAGAAGGGAAGAAAGAGAGAAAGAAAGAAAGGAGGAAAGAGGGAAAGAAGGGAAGAAAGAGAGAAAGGAACAGCGCGAAATAGGAGAGAACTGAAGGAGTGGGACGGGAGAACGTCTTTGCTTTGCCTCTGCCTCATAAAAATGCCACTCGTTCGCGAAAGAAGCAGAGAAAATCCCTTCTTCCGCCCAGAGCAGTGCCGGACCCCGGACCCGTCCCCAAAACGGGGCTGCTGGGAGATGAGACGCGGCGCTGGGGATCTCTGAGCCCTCAGCCCCGTCGTGTTTGTGAGCGCTCATCCTTCGGGGTGATAACACGACGGACAGTTACTTTCTTGTTGCTTTACATGTGTGTGTGTGTGTGTGTGTGTATATATATATATATACGTATAATTGTTTGTTTGCCTTTTCCTTCGCAGCTGGGTACAAACCAGCAGTGACATGGATAATAAAAGCCCACACGCGTGTCCCTGAGCGCGGCACCGCGTTATCCCGACGGATCTGTCTTCGCGACCGTATTATGTTACACGGTTCCTCGGGACGATGTAAAACACTCGAGCGGTTTTTTTTCCCCCCTTCACGGATCTAAAGGAGTGTGAATGGATGGATGAATAGAAAAACAAAGCAAGGAGATTACAGCCTCGGGATTAATCATAAAGCAAGCTTAACGGTTTTCTTTCGAGGCTTATTTTGCTTTGCCCGCTTTTCCCTGGCAGCCCCCTCCCCGCTTCTCTGCAGCTCCCAGAGCCACGGGGGCTCCGCGGGACTCCGTATGGCGCTGAACGCGCTCCGGCTGCTGGGAGAGACGGGCCGGGCCGGGCGAGGAGGGACGGGGGAAGGCAGTGAGCTGGGGGGAGCGAGGAGGAAAGTGGGAACGGGGAGGGATGCTGGAGAGGAGTGCAGCGAGGTAGGCATCTCTCAGGTGGGCGCCTCCAGGGCGCACAGAAGAACAACTTTGCGACCCCTTGAATTCTCCTAGAGGGAGTGGATCCCTCTGTCCATCCATTCTCCTCGCTTTATTATTGTAATTATTATTTTAAGGGAGGGGGGCTGTTTCTTTTTACGTTTCTCTTCCTCGGAGAGCCCAGACCCGCGGGGAGACGCGGAGTTGCGGCCGCGCAGCGCCCCGCGGTGAGAAGGTCTCCTCTCCTCCATCCCCATCCCTTTCACAGCGCGCAGTGCTGCACGCAGCCCCGAGGGAATAGCGCTCCTCCGGGGGCGGCCGCAAGGAGGGGACCCCGGGGAGATGCTCCGAGGAGAGGAGCGGTGCGGAAGGGGGGGACGGGATCACACGTTTGTGGGCTGCGAGCCCCGGGCTGCTGCCTGCAGGAGAAGCGGCTCGAGAAGTTGTTCCTTCCCAGCCAGCAACTTTCTCCCCGCGTGCGCATGCCCGAAGTCTGGTGGGAGGTTGGAAGGGGGGAACGGGGAGGGAGGGGGGGTTGAAATAAGGAGGAGGCTGCAGGGAAGGGATCTGTTCAGTCTGAGCTCGGCTACTCCCGGGCGCGTTCGCACCGCGGCACACGCTCACGGCGCCGGCAGGGAGAGCACCTCCGGCAGCCGCAGCACCTGGACACCTGGCCCGGCCCGGCCCGGCCGGTGGAGAGCGGTGGGGTGGGTGGAGACGGAGCGGTGCCCCCGAGGCCGGCGGAGGCACTGACCCACAGCCCCGCTTTTTTTTTTTTTTTTTTTTTTTTTAATACTTTATTTTATTGGTTTTTTTACTTTTCCCCCCCTCATTTTTTTTTTTTTTTCCTTTCCCCTCTTTATTATTTTATTTCACCAACTCCGATTTAGCCCGGGATCTTTTAACTGCTGCCAGCGGTGGAGCACAGATCGAGATTAGGTAAATAAAAAGAACAACTCATTTCGTTTGTTATTTTGTTTTTAGCCAAGCCTCTGGGTCGGGTTTATCAATCCAAACACCTTTTCTCTCCCTCCTTTCTTTCTTTCCCTACTTCCCCCCCCCTCCCCCCTCCATCCTCTCCGGATGGTGTAGCAGAAGTGGGGACATTGCGGCTCACGTGAGGAGGACGCTGTTCCCGGGGCGGGCGGAGGGCTGGGGCAGCCCGCACACGGGGCTCGGTGTTCTGATGCTATTTAAAGGTTTGCGTTCCCCTCTCTGGGCTGTTTATCCCCCCTCGTGGAGAGCTGTGTTTTTAATCCGAGCTAAAAATGACACAACGAGAGCAACCCAGAGGTCTGATGGTCCTTTATGGGCTTGAACGCTCGGCTTCTCTGCTCTCTCGTCTGTTTTTTCTTTCCTTTTTTCTTTTTTTTTCCTTTTTCTTTCTTTCCTTCTTTCTTTTTCTTTCTCTTTCTTCCTTTCATTCTCTCTCTCTCTCTTTTTTTTTTTCTTTTTCTTTCTCTCTCTCTCTCTCTCTTTTCTGCTTCATTTTTTCGAGTTCCAGACTCTGAGAACCGTTCTTCGTTTCTTCCCAAGGCCATAACAGAAATGAATCCGATGTTTATAACTGTCTGAACAGACAAAAACAAGTTCAGTGTAGGGAGAAACTCCGCTCTCCTCGAGGCCGAGCCTATGAAGTGTCCGTGCAAAGCCGAGGATTAGAGCATAGTTGTTATTTCTGGCTTTTGGGGAAGGGAACTACAAAAAAAATCGGGACTGTTGCAGCTCAGCAGAAATCTGCGGGGGCAACGTAAGCAGGGAGAGGGGTGAGAGCCGTGTCCCGGACAGGTGCACAGTGGGCTCAGGCTTAGCACGTCCGAAACCCGCTGAGAAAAGAAATCAAAGGGCCGTCCCCAAAGCAGCTCTGCGCTCGGGAGAGGAGCGGCCGCAGCGCGCTGTGCCCGGCGCTGCACCGGGGCGGTCGGGGAGGGCTGAGCCGCGCTCGGCCGGGCCCTGGGCTGTGCCCCGACGGCGTCACCCCCGAAGGGTTTAACCCCCGACCCGTGGAAGCGGAGAGGTACGGAGGGCAGAAACGCCGCTTGCAGCCGGGAGAGAGGAAGGGCGGTTCTCTCGGGGGAGAAATCCCGACTGACTCCCGTATGGGGGCTTTTAGACACGCGTGTGTGTGTGTGCGTGTGTGTGGAGGGGTGTTTTAACAACACCGAGAACTCCCAAAGCAACCTAAACACTTCTGCGGGGAGTGCACAGCGGGGCCGCCCCGCGGACCCCCCCCCCCCCCGGCTCCCACCGCCCGCGTGGGGCTGCGCTCCTCCCGCGGCCCATAGGATGGGGTGTTTGTGTCACTTTGGGGGGGGGAGGGGGGTTGAAGGGGGGAAAAGGAGAAGCTGCCCCAGGGGAACCGCGGTCGGACCCCGCTTCGTATTATTATCGTGAGGCTGAAATCCACCGCATTCATCAGCGTTCGCGGTGGTGGTCTGGCGAAACTTGTCAACACCGATTTCGTGATAAAATGTGAATGATGATTTTATAAGGATCGAGCGGAGATATCCAAGGCACATGCTGACTGAGCCATTCCAGTGCTCATTAATGTTAGCAATTAACTCTTTCACGCTCAATTAGCTGCGAATAAACCCGCTTTAATAGATTCTGCACACTTCATTAATACTTTGAATCAATCTGCGCTTAACAATGCGCTTTATCCTCCCGGAGCACAACGTTCGGGTAACGCGGAGCCAAAGGGCCGTTTTATTCCCTTTCCAGTGAGTGTCCCAAACACAGGTCAGTTGTAAGCTCCATTTTATCGCTTAAACTGATAGGAAAGGAAAGCCTCGTCCCGCAGAGGGACGAAGCAGCGGAGACCCGGTGGCAAAACGCCGCACAAGAGGTGCGATAGAGCCGAAAGGACCTGAATGCCGGACCTGAAAGGGATCGGCAAAGCGGCGACTTTTCCTGACAGATGAACCTGATCGCTCCCGTTTGTGGCTATCCCAAGAATGCAGAGTTTTATGCCCGCTACTTTATCATGTTTGTAAAAATAAGCAACGTTCTCAGGGCAATTTACCTCCGCCGCTCTCCCATGTGGAACTAATTAACAAAGCTCATTATTTATGGTCAGGTATTTAATATAACAAATATCCCTTTCAAAGGACACATCGGAAATTGATAATTCAAGGTAGAAAGGAAGAAAATACCGCCTGGCCACGGGGTTACTTCAAAATCCATTTAATTTCGCTTCTCGCTGTGTTACAGGCTCCGGTTTTTCTTTTCTTTACTTTCCTTTTTGTTTTTTAAATTATTATTATTATTATTTTTCGCATAAGAGAGGTAGAATTTAGTTTGGAAGGTTTACAGCGGTCTTAAAACAATGGCAACTGGACAATAGCATGACGGTATCTTCAAACAGGACAAAGGGTAAGAAAGCTGGAGGCAGATGTAGGCTTTCAAGTTTATGATCCTATTTGTGCAGGATAAATTTATCTTGGCACGAGTGGGTTTTGTTTCAGGCAGAACACGGTGGTTTGGTCTCAATTACTTCACCGAGTGACTCCGTGTTAGAGTTAAAAAACAAAACCAAAAACCCTCGCGCTGTTTTATTACGGTAGGGGAATTGAAGCAAAGCGCTCGAGGGGTCTTCTTAAGGAAATAATAATTTTAAAAAGGCCTGATAAGATCTGTTTACACGGAGCAGAATGAAAGGTGGAGGTGACACCGAAATCAAAGGAGCGGTGATCTCTGTGCGGGAGAGCGGGCTCTCCGCTCTGGGACGCGCTTTGATGTCCCAAAGAGAGGGGACCTTACTATGAAACGCTCCGCGCTCCGTCTGGGCTTCTGTCCGTCCCCCGTCGCATAGAGCAGAAGTGTAGCTTACATTGCTGGAAAAGGGCCAAGAAACTCGTAGTAACGTGAACGCTCTGCTCCCACCTCCCGTTTGCTTCTTCGATCTCGTCTCCCTTTCCCTCTCTCTCTCTCTCTCTTTTTTTTTCCTTTTCTTTTCTTATTTATTTTTTTTTTCCTATTTCTTCTTTCTTACTCTTCTATTTTCCTTAAACTGTTCTAGCGAATAAAAAACAACTGCGAGGGCAATGGATGGTATTGTCACTGCGCTGCATTTCTCCTTGGCTTCTGCCCCCTCCTTCTTTGGGAAAAACGAAACAGATTTATTATTATTATTATTATTATTAATTTTGTCGTCAATAACCGCATAGCAGATCACTGCTTGCTTATTCCAAATTAAATGTTTTCTGTGGATCCAAAGAAAGGCAGTTGAGTAACCCCAGAAACTCCCTCTGTTTGCAATTGCACGTTTCATGCTTGAGGGATCTGGGAGTACCCAGCCAGGAAAATAGACGCAGAGCCGTTGTGATGAACAGAAACAGACACTGCAGGTACCCGGACCAGAGGGTTTTCCGTGTATTTTTTTCCTCGGGGTCATCATTGGATGCATTTGTGCCGGGGAGAGGACATGCCTTAGCGTGAGGGCATTGCTAAGAACAAGAAAAGCACTTCCCCAGCAGAAGAATACAACGGTCCTGTTGGTTTGCCAGCACTAAATAGTTAAAGAAAGAAAGAAAGAAAACAGAGAGGGAGGATTCAACGTGTTGGTTCTGCAATCAGCTACTATGCAAAATGAATCCAATTTTGGGGCGGGGGGGGGGGGGGGGGGGGAGGAAAAAAGCAAAATCTCACCCTCTCTTATTCTGGGTCATTGCAATGGAATTCCTCTACGGTTTGGCTCTCTCTCTTCCTGCCGCTGATTTATGTAGAGTGGTGTGAAAGGTGGACCTGGCATAGAGAGCTGCTCAGGGTAAGCTTCTCACTCTCACACCCTCCCATCCGCAGCATCTCACTCCAGGCAACTGCCCACATATAAATCAGTTTTGTTTCCCTGGTCCTTAGACCCCTTTGGCCACCAGCGTGCCTCCTGTTCCCTCGTCTTCTCAGTCCAGGAGGGCAATTAATGCTCTGCAGCACTTTGCTGCTTCCTTTTCTCTAAGAAGCTTCACTCTTCACATGGGAATGCCATAGGGTCCTGTTGGGACCCTGTGTGAATCTTGCGTGCATCTCGTGGGAATCCTAAAGGGACTCAGGAGTCCTTAGGGCATCTTACAGAACTTTATGTGGATCCTACAGTGATCTTAGCAATACCCTACCTGCCCTCTATGGAGAGAAAGGATTCCCACTGAAAAAATCTCAGAGGTTAATGGATGGAGTGAGAACAACCTATGAGCTGTGGAACAAAGAGGTTCCTTGGGATGCAGGGCTACAATGCCTCCAAAAGCCCTGGGTGCTTTCTCACAACACAAAGAGAAGAAGTTCTATCCCCACTGCCAACCCTACAAAGGCATCTCCTGCCAAACGGTTGACAGTGCCGAGGGCTCAGTTTGCAGGCAGGGCCAGATGTGCCTCGATGTTGCTGTCTGCTAGTATTTTCCCCTCTGTATTGTAGGGTGGAATGAGAAGGGATCTGGCCTGGAGGAGAGGCTGGAGGCTTGGCAAGACCCTGAAATGCAGAGCAAAGCGGTGGCACTCAGCCCAGAGACGGACTGTGGCCCTGCAGCTGGTGGGCTGGGTGTCCGCGTAGGAAGGGTCCCTCCAGTCCTTGCCTTTTTCCCTTGTGAAGGGCTTTAATTAAGCAATTGCCTAGACTGGGATGTGGGCTGGAAGCCAGGCACTTCTCTGCGGGGAGAGCAAATGGCACTTAAGTTTTGTCACCCAGATGCAGCCTTTTCCCATTTCTTTTTGCAGTATACAGAGGGAAGGGTGTTTTTTTTTCTTTTTTTTTTTCTTTTTTTTCCTTGTTGTTGCCTTACCAAAAAAAAAAAAAAAAAAAAAAAAAAAATCAAAACCAAAACCCAACAAACTTTAAGGGCTTTTTCTGTTTGAATGAGGGAGTATGAGCAGTTCTGAGTACCCAGAAAGCCCAGATTCAGAGGGCTGAGGGCAGACCATGCAGAGGTGAGAGACCTGGAGCAGCAAATTCTGCAACTCCATCCCACATCGCAGTGAGATGTGAGAAGGCAGTTTTGGAGGGCAGACTGAATGAACAATATCCCATCATTTTAGAAAGGCTGAGACACCCAGTAAGGGATTTTTAATTACATGAGAGCACCTCCAGCGTTGTGGGCTGATAGGTATCTCCTCGCTGTCCCTGTGTGGAAGGTCATCAGGGGCACTCTTGGCACATGGGTGCTGTTGCGGGGTGGGGTAAATGACTGTGGATGGAGCGTGCTGTAGCTGTGTAAGGGGTGGGGAGAAGGAGATTCTGGAGATCCATGTGGATACATTTGCAGTCAAGAGATGGTCAGACTTCTCCAAGTCCAACACAGTCTCCTCTTGTGGCTTTGTAGAGGGGCATTAATAAGAGACTAAGTGAGAAATTCCCTTTGCTATTAACTTTATATAAATCCATCTCTCTTTCTTCTCCCCACCACCTTTTTTTTTTTTTTTTTTTTTTTTTTTTTCTCCAGATCTTTTCCTCCCCTGTTCCCAAGATCCTCCTCCTAAGTGGCCACCATGGGAAGTAAGACTCTGCCGGCCCCAGTGCCTATCCATCCTTCCCTCCAGCTTACCAACTACTCCTTCTTGCAAGCATTCAACGGGCTGCCCGCTGTGCCTTCTGACCATCTCTCCAACCTCTACGGCTTCAGCGCCCTGCACGCCGTACACCTGCACCAGTGGACTTTGGGGTACCCAGCCATGCATCTGCCCCGTTCCTCCTTCTCCAAAGTGCCCAGCGTGTCGAGCCTGGTGGATGCACGGTTCCAGCTGCCCACCTTCCCACTCTTCCCGCATGTCATCCAGCCCAAGCAAGAGGCTGCTAACATGACCCTCAAAGCCAAACCTCGCTTTGATTTTGCCAACCTAGCAGTGGCTGCTACACAAGAGGACCACTCTAAACTGGGACAGGTGGACAGCCAGGGCTCCCCGCCAGGGCTGGGGTCTTTGCTTGAGGTGACTAAACTCTCTCCAGAGAAGAAACCCACCCGGGGAAGGTTACCATCCAAAACCAAGAAGGAGTTTGTGTGTAAATTCTGTGGCAGGCACTTCACCAAGTCATACAACCTTTTGATCCATGAAAGAACCCACACTGATGAACGGCCCTACACATGTGACATATGCCACAAGGCCTTCAGAAGACAGGATCACCTGAGAGACCACAGGTAACAATTCTTCTCCTGTCTATTTTCCTTGTGTATCTATCTGTGCTTTCCCAGTAACCCTCCTACAGTCATAAAGCAGTCATACTCGTGAGAAAGGCCACGTCCCCAGCCAGGCAGTACTGCTCCTCCTAGGTTCTTTACCCAGTGCTGGTAGGGAAGCTCAGATCACTCACTTGTAAGAGGAGCCTATTGTACCTGTCCACCCTACAAAGATGGCCTGTACGGCCTCCTCAACTTCCACAGACATTTTCATTTTCTGCTTGCATCACCTTGTAACCTTTACCATTGTGATCACTATGTGTCATGAAGACAGGCAGCTTGCTGACCCTGAAGTTGTTAGAAATGCTTTATCCCTATGGAAGACCCTTGTATGCCTCTAGCACCCCTCTCCTCTTGCCCACACGCATACAGCTGATTGGTAGAGTGTTGCATTCCGGCACTCTTGGTCTTAGTGGTAGCTGTAAAAATCTCTGGAGTGTTTTCCATCAGTGCTGAGTTCAGGCCAGTTGTTTCTGACATCTCGATTGTTTTTCTCTTCCTAGATATATCCATTCTAAAGAAAAGCCTTTTAAGTGTCAAGAATGTGGGAAAGGATTTTGCCAGTCCAGAACACTAGCTGTCCACAAGACACTGCACACGCAAGTAAAGGAACTGAAACCTGCCAAACTGAAGTGCTGAATCTCCAACTTCTATGAACTTTTCCTGCCCTTCAGATTTTACACCGAAACCAGAACCGAAACAAAACTGTCAGGATGGGAGCACAGAACTTTGTGTTTTGGGTTTTTTTTTTTGTTTGTACTTTAGAAAGAGCGAAATCTCCCCGAGAAACTCACTTCTTAAATCGCGGATGAAAAGATTACTCGGCGTTTAAAACATACACGAATGACACAGAAAGTGCTAGATGTGTGGCTTAGATAAACTTTACGCCAAAAGGCGGTGCACACGTGTTGGACAGAAATCTCCTTAAAAACCAAACAAAACCCCACAGAACCCACCAAAAAAAAACACCCCACCACCCCACACAAAGAATCCCAGCAGATCCCCCCCCCCCATCCCCTCCCAACTCGTAGCTTCCAAAAGTATTACTTTAAAAAAAAAAAAAAAAGGATCAAACTCTTATTTTATACTTTTTTTTTTTTTGACTGTATAAAGCTTATTATTTTTTACACTTCAGGAAATACAGAGAATTCCAGAAGATGGTTAAGAACTGCAATGTCGGTTTCTCATCATAGCACCAGCAGGACAAGGAGAAGGGCGACTCGCAAATCTTATTTGCTACTTCGTTTTCTTGAAAGAAGAAAAATAACGTTTGGAAATGGCCTTAAATCTTTCGAGTGAGGAGTCCTATAATGCGCTGGAAAATGATTCCAGATCTTAGACCTGAGGATCCCCGGTGTCGGGACAAATCAGCGTCTTTGGGACACGGAGACCTTTCTTTTTGCCTTGTGGTCTAAGCATGCTGCGAGGAGGTTTGTCACTTGTGGACTTATTTAAAAACGAAAAAGAAAAGCGAAGAAAGACGGCAATAGGTCAAACCGACGGTGTGCACAACGTGGTCCGCGTGGTACTTCGTGCTTCCTGATGAGAAAGAACAAATCTCAACCTGAGAGCGTATTTTTCTAAATGCTGGCTTTCTGAACAGTGTATTCAAATTAAGAGACATTCCAGTAAGTTTTGTTTATTAAAAGGAAAAAAAAAAAAAAAAGAAAAAAAAAGAAAAAAAAAAAGTTGTATGGCTGTTTGGCACTTTATGCTGATTATTGGTAATTGACATTTATCACTGGATTGTGCGTGGTTTGTTTTGTTTTTGTTTTGTTTTGTTTTGTTTTTTTAAGTATTAAAATAAATCGTTATTTTACAGGCAAGCCTGCACGGGCTACATATGTGTTCATTCGGTTTCGGGTCTCTTCCCCATCAAACCGCCTCTGTCAATATTCAGTGGTCTCAGTATTTCCTCAGTGCTTGTTTCTACAGTGCTCTGGATCTTCACCCATACGTTTTCCCTCCTCCCCCCCCCCCCCTTTTTTTTTCCCTACTCTCTCCTCTTTTTTTTTTTGTAAAGGCTCACAAAACTAAACAGATCCGTAGGGTGTCAAATCATTTTGCTGCTGGCGTGCAAAAAAAAAAAAAAAAGTCGTCTTGGGTAACTAAATCTTGGGTATTAGCTGATAAGACGAGGTGTCAGAGGTGTCATGAAACAAATCAAATGAATAATGGGCGAACTGTTACCGCTTTCACAGCCCGAAGGCGAGGAGGGCAGAGCGGCCTTCGCACCCCCTTCCCTTCACTTGTCGGGAATTGGGGTATTTTTCAGTCGCATCTTCGCCCTTCTTGGGGGCGGCCTTAGGTTCTCGGCAGCTGTCTTAGATCAGAGATGTTTATTCCACAGCGAAACCGCTTTGGATCGAGACGGGGGAGAGAGCGCAGAGCGGGGGCATCCGCCTGAGCCTTTGAAGCGCCTCTGGTCGTTCTCTCTCGTCTTCTCGGCAAAGCCCAAGCCCTCCACTCTCGTCACAAGGCAGACCCCGAGATAAGAGAAGCTCCCTGCACATGAGCACGGTGACACGTCCGAAGTAACAGCGGACCTCTTCTCGCGTTTCCGAAGCTCGGGCGCCCGACGCCGCTATCCGCCTCATCCATAACGGTTTCTTTCCCCCTTCCCCGCTCCGCTTTCAGAAGATATTTCTTTATTTGGTCAAGGAATCCTATCAACGACAGGAGAAAAGTTGTGGTTTTAATTCGTCTTAACATAAGGAGGATAGAGAGGGGAAAGAAACTTCTCTCCCCGCTTTTTATTTTATTAGTACTATTGTTATTATTTTAATTGGACACCGACTCGAGCACATCGTAGCTAATTTAGATGCACTTGCAGGCTGGGTTGCAGAGTTCACCTTCGGCATAGGAAGGCCTTTGTGAAGCACAGGGTGCTGAGATGATAACGTACAGCTCCGGAGGCTGTGGGAACCCTAGTCGGAGCCAGCTTGCTTTTGCTTCGCTTCCCACCACCATCCGCTTTCCAATCCGCGTAAAAGGCTTTTGGTTTTGTCTTATAAGGCGTCTGAAAACCAACTGTTCGGAATAAGCAAGGAGGGCGTGAAGGGGGAATCACCCAAACCTGTAGAAAGCCAGAAATGGCCCTCTGCGCTTCGACAGCGAATAGCAGCCACCGTGAGCGCGGTGATGTTCTGAGCAGAAAACCTTCCGCGCGTTGCCGAGCCGGGTCGGGCCGCGTTTTCTCGTGCATCTGAGGGAGAGTGGGGGAGTGTGCAATTTGCAAAGTACTCGGCCCCCGAAGGGTTTGCGCAAGCCCAGCGGGAGCGGCCGCCTCTCCCCCGCGCCAGCCGGTGCCTGCGGAGCTTCCCTTGGAAAAGGGCACTCGCGCCCGCCAGCGCGCCGGGCGGACTCCTCCTGCCGCCGGCGAACGGCGCTGCCGGCTCAGAGGCGCGACGCCCAGCGCCTGTCCGAGGAGAGGAGCGCAGCTCCGGGCGCTGCCACGGCGCTGACTGCCAGCCTAAGGAAGAGGCAGCTCACGTCCCCCCCAAGCTCCGCCGTTCGCCTTTCTTCTAAAGGGAGATTCAGACAGAAAGTCCCCGATGAACTCCCCCCCCAATCCCCCCAACCCCCCCCAGTGCAATCTCCTCTCGACATTTATGCGGGAAGTAAAGGCAGCGGCAAAGCACGCGGGGTCCGGCCGCCAAATGGGAAAGCGAAGGGCTCTGTCGCTCGGAGTCAGTAGTTTTTTAGGGGCCGTGACTACGAGACGGCTCTCCGAGTCGGGTCCGAAGGGAGGGAGGAGGGAACGCATGGAGGGTCACTCCGCTGAGGCTTTCCCACGGTCACACCACCATCTCTTTAACACCGGGATAACGAAACACCCGTGGAGAGGTAAGAAACCGCGGCAGCCCTGGGAACCATTATAACCGCAGGGTCGTGAGGTGGATAAGCCACTCCTCCCAGCTGGGCATGAGAAGCATTTCATTTATATAGCTGAAGCCTGCTGATGTGCCTGCCAAGAATTTCCCTGGACGTGTATTTTTATGTGCAATAAAAAGAAAAGAAAGAAACAACGACAACAACAACAACAAAAAACCACCCAACACACCAGAATTGACATAATCAGAATTTCAGATGTATTAAAACTGCATAGGCATACTGAGCACAGGATGCACACACGCACAGCCTCTTAACATCATTTATACTAAATGTAGATGTGTGTCCATTTCCTCTTCCCAGAAGGCCACTTTCTTCTGCGTGCAAACAAAGGCTATCACTCTGGTCACGTTCTCAGCTGCACTGGTGAATAGTTTGCCTATTTCTTCCAGTGTTTTGTGTTTTGCTAGGCAATATCAGTGCAGTGATTCATGACAGCCAGAAGAGATAACTCCTACTAACCCTAGAATAAATGAAGAGAAATATATGGGAGATGTGCCTTTAGAATCAGGATCACAAATAATTTAAATGATTAATTATCTCCCCTTTCCTTTTCTTTTCTCTTTGCATGTGTTTTAATTTGACATTCATGCAGTGAACAAAACTTGCTTAGGCCTCTGCCTGCCAATTGAGAGTTGATTCTGTTTCCACAGTTGCTTTGAATTTTGCATTTTCATCATAAAAGTATCACTGAATGGGAGTTTGCAAGAGTAAAAAGCATGGCACAGTTGTCTGTTCCTGCAAGATTTACAAGGGAAACCTCATTTTGTGTCTTTTTTTAACCATTTCCAGTTACATGAGAAAATGTAAAGATGTCTTGGCACATCTCTCTCTTTCGTTCCCCCCCCCCCCCCCCCTTTTTTTTTTTCCTTTGCATTCCACTCATTCCTTTTCTGCCCATAAACTGTTGCTCTGCAAGGGCCTGATTCTACACAGCCTGCTCAGCCTGGTTTTCTTTTGGATGCAGGAAAAAATTGTGCCAAATGGGGTCTTCACAGTGTACATTCATGAAGGAGAGCAAGAGCCTCTTTCAGAATGTGTACTGGAACAGTGAACACTTACTTTTCAGCTGTGGAATACATATGTCTCTGAGAAGGGGACCACAAATCATTGGGTTTTTAAAGGTTCCACATGAGTTGTATATTAATCCCATTTCCCTGGGGATGGATTATTCCCAGCTTCCCAGTTGTGTGGCAACAGAAAATGCTGATGGGGTTGGGGCAGGGGAGAAGGGAGATGGGGAGAGGGAAATTACAAAGACATATCACAGGAACACGAGGCCTAAGTGGCCAGGAGCTGTAAGTGCTTGAGTTTCAGTACCTCTTCTACCTCTGTCACCACCTGTGAGATGAAACAAATCACATCAGCTCCCTGTTTTGGTTTTGTCATCTGCAAAATGGGGATAGTGTTGCTCCCTTTTCTCCCATGTGGCCTGGCATGCTCTTGTATAAACTCTTCCTCAATGCTACTGAAGCAAAAGGAGCTATGCCAGTTCATACCTGGGCAGCTGAAAGTAGCGGCTGACCTGGGAGATGTAATAGGGCGTGCAAGACATGTTTATATTCACATGTAACTCCTTTTCAGTCCTGGCAGATTTGTTGAGCCATGCAGTCCTCCAGCCCAGTGCGCATTTCTTCCCTACATTCCTATCCAGTGACTAAACAGGAGGAATGGCATGGGCCAAAATCACCCCTAGTGGGACTCCAGTGACATCAGTCATCTTTATAGGAGCTTTTTGAATGAAGTCAATTGGGTTTTACGATGAGTGAGTTTGGCCACTTGCATATTTAACTGCTCAGAGATCTGCAGCAGTAAAGGAAGTGTTCCTCGTCTTGCTAAGTATCAATTCTGATGGGGAGATACAAGCTAAGCTGTTGACTTGTTTTGCAAAGTCAGATTTATCTTATTTAAACTTAAGGGTCATCTGAAGCTCACTCAGCATCCAGTTGAACATAAAAAAAATGTCTCAGCCACCCCAAATACTGGCAGCTTTCAACAAAATTTTGTGCTTGTTCATATTGCTCCATGCAGCAGTGTGCCATGGATACCCAGCAGATGTGTTTACATGACACAGGGCAGCACTCTGTGGAAATATTGGCATGAGGCTTGCAAGTTTCAGCATGGTGCTGTGGTAGAGTTGCTTGGTTCTACCCTTTATTAGGCATAGTTATTCTAGAATTCATGTCATGGACATACAATTGTGCTACTTCCAGTTCACATTCCCCTTTAGACAGCTCTCTGGTACCATATGTCCACTGTCAGCAACACTTGATGAGAACATGGGAAATTACCAAAGTGGATGTCCCTTCCTCTAACAAGGTAGATGAGAGGAACTCTAGAGCCATACTTTTAGGATTGGGGAATCTTCCTTGGGAGGGCCCCTCTCTCTGTTGACAGTATGAGGAATGCAGAATTACTTAGAGCTGTTGCCTAAGCCTTAGATGACTCAAATGAGGTAAGATCCATTCTTCTGTATGTGACCTTTGAGCACTTTTCAAATATAAATCCATTATCCCTTGGACAAAATACACTGTTTAAGACCTCTTAGTGCATACCAAGATCTGACTCTACTTTTGTTAGCACTGCATTTTCATTGGTATTGCATTTTTGAATGGGAGATGACCACAGGCAAATGGAAAGCTTGGAAAGATGACAAAGGTGACAGCATGATTGGTCACTGATTTATTCTTACATGAGCAACGGAATACTCTTGATCTTCTGCATGCACATGCCAATAATTTAAAAATATCCAGAGTTTCACAACACGGTTTGTGTATTGGGAGGCATTAGGTTTTTCTCTTCTGTGAATGAACAATAGAAGTTGTTCATGGTTGCACCAGAGCAGACTTTAGCAGAGATCTATTTTTTGATTTACAGGATCCAAGGGAAAATAAATTTTCTAATTCTGTTGATAAAACCTTTCAGTGATGGTTACAGTTGTTAAATTCAAAGATTGTATCCTATTTCCCAGACAGATCTTTCTATATTTAATTATATATCAAATGATCCATATGAGCGCTTGTCTAAGTATATTCTTTCTTGTTCATTCTTTCCCACAACTTTCTAATGCTTTTTTTTTTTTTTTTTTTTTTTTTTTTCTTGTTTGTTTGTTTGGGTTGTTTTGGAATCGAGAGTTAATACTGAAAAGTACAGAGAAATTAGTTCAGGAGGTATACAGGGATACTCTTGATAAATTCTGAGGAACTATATTGGAATGTGAAAGATGTATATGTAAATATACATACATACAGACATATATATACACACATACACTTATTTAGTTTTATTGGTGATAGAAGCAAGAGATAATTGGTAAATATTAGTTGGCAGTATGCCTTCATTTCATCAGTGAAGCATATGGTTCAGCAAAAATGTCTGAATTTTTTGGTAGTTTTACTTGAGTCTAGTATTGAACTACATTTATAAAATATTTCTGCTAGCATTATAGTTCCTGACAACGTAGCTATTAAAAAAATAAAACAACAATTTGATCAATGACAATGATTACTGAAAGTCTGTGTACAGAGTTTGTCACTACTAATCAGTTGCCCAGCTTACAAGGTCTATTGATTGTGTGTTCTTATTTTATCTCACAGGGAAAGTGTCAACTTGAACTGCTTGTCCTAATGCATGTTGTGGTTGCAAGAGGCACCTCAATTGTTTCTCAAGGGTTGAATGTCATATTTATTTTCTTGGTTTGTAACTTGCTTTCTGTCTTTGCTAACTCTTTGGTGCTGGTAATATTTTCAAGATTACACGTGTGAAATAATGACATCTGAGTTTATAGGCTTGTTCAAATCTTTCAGCAGCTGGGCTTGACTGAATGTCACGGTTTTGTAATTTTTGCTATTGGTATTCCACATCATGACATCATGTGGAGCACAGAGAAGAACTACATGTCCCAGAGGACCTCACAGTCAAAGAGGAAAATACGTCACAGAAGCGACGCTCGCTCTCTCTCTCACTGCCCAGCAGCAGGTGTGGGTGTGCTTCCAAGCTGTGCACCTTCAATTTCAAAGTAGGCTTCTCGGTCTTCGGAAACCTCTCTCTCTCTTATTTTACTTGATTTATTAGCCTCAGTTTCAATTAGATTGTATTATATTGTGTTATCTTGCATTCTGATACCATAGTTAGTAAAATTAGTTTTCCTCCTTAGATCGTTGCTGCTGCTCTGTTTGTTTCCTTGAGCCCAGCTCCCATCTCCCTACCCTTTTCCCTTCCCACTTTTAGAGTCAGGGGCCCACGGGCCTACTGGCCCCCTGTCACGGACATAGATTGATCTAGACAACTCTGTGACACTGAATGAAGTGGAGCTATTCTATTTTCACAGGAGAAGCTGTGAGAAGAGAATGCAGCCTACTGTTGGTTGTGTTGGAGTCACAGAACTTACATTCCTGAGTCCCAATGACACATTTTCTCTTTATTTATTTATTTTATTTTATTTTATTTTATTTTAGCACTTTGTCTTCTTTCCAATGGGTATATCAGCTTGCACCAGAGTTCTGATCTATAGTTCGCCTCTTTTTATTCTTCAATCCTTATTTCTAAGAGTATTCCTTTTTATCACCATATGTTAATACTTCTTCCCATGTTCCTTTTGCTTCTTCAGTTCTGCTAGAATTGCTACTGTGCCTATCTAATTTCTGAATTTGTATTTCTGACTCTTTAGCATCTCTTTAATTTACCTAAATGTTGCTGCAATTGCACTTTTATTTATCACAACGTTGGGCCCATTGACTCTATTCCAACTTGATTTTTTTCTTTCTTACTTCCTCCACTTGTTCAAAACAACCACATAATTGCCACCTTTGTCTCTTATCATGACACCTTTTCCCTTTCTCACCTTTTGGGGCGGTTCAAACCAGATGTTATGGGTGAATGATTAAGCTATTTAGCAACTTTTTTTTTTCCACGCATGATTTGTCCAGACACAACATGGCTTTCTTCCAAATGTATGTAAAGACATTTGAGTTTATGCGTGTCTCACAAGTTCTTTTGAGCTTTTTTTTTTTAAATCTATTTATTATTCTCTGGGAATTCAGCATCAGGCTACAAAAAAGTCTCAGGTATGGTTTCAGAGGGTAGAGGAGAAAACTTCCCAATACATAATGATGAGCGTGTTAATGACCCTGTTGAACTTTGCTACCCATCACAGCCTTATACGAGGCTGGTCAGATACATGCCCAGAGGAAGGAACATACGACATCCTGCAAAGCAGGATGTCAGTGGCACATAACTTTGTAGGGATATTAGACTTTTCCTCTGCTTGGTAAAATTCTCTTCCAGGCACATTCCCCTCTTATTAATTCCACACTCAGCCTTCACAAATAACACACATCCACATTTCTTTCCAAGCTTACACAGGCTGCTGAGGCCACTTCAGTGCTTCAGGTCAGGGCACAGCCATCTCTATCTCACAGGCTTTCTTCTATGCTTCTGTGCTGGTTGTCTCATCTGTGTACAGAGACCACCTGCAGCCTCACGATGGTGACTCTTCCAGTCTGACCCACACCTGATCTGACTGGGATGTGTTCATAATGTGGCTGGCTGCACTATCAGGAGGTCTTCAGGATGGATTTTTTTTTTTATGTGGAGTGGGTTTCATTTCAACTGAGCATGGACAGCTAGTTGGATTGGATGCATTTTTATTTCAGAATTGATTGTCCTGCACTTTATAGAAGTTCCTTATTGCACCCAAAATAATTATTTATTTTCCCCTTCAAATGGTAAATTTCATACTATTTGCAGTATATGTTGTCTGTGCTCACAGGTTTTTCTCCTTATCTGTTTCTTTACACGACTGTTTCTTGGCTTATATGAGCATTCTTAAAAAGTACGTAATGGCAGATTGGGTATAAAATATGGAATCCACACACCTTTGAGAATGCCTTTCACTGACTTCCTTGGAACTGCTGATTAATTTTTGTGATGCCTATTGTGTGTTCTTTTTCAGATTCTTATTTAAAATGCACGTCTCTTGGAAAATATCTTCTTCAGCACTTTACAAACAGCTCTGGCTTGCACCACCCACCAAGAGCATTGCTGGTTGTCTATTGATCATCTAGTGAGTTGCTGGATACTGTTGGTATGCCAGATTTAGACTGTGTGCTGAAGACTGCCATATACAGGACGGAGCACATTGTTGGCTTCTGGTCTTAGCAACCAACAAATAATTTAGAGTCTGGATATTTGATGATCCCTAAAGAAGAATGACTCAACTAGCCCTCTACTGTTGACTTCTTCATTAACGCAGACGTAGATCCAGGCCAAGAACTGGTTTTCCCTCTTGCATTTATTTGGTGGCCACTTGGATACAGCTTAGGAAACAGTTAGTGTTTCTCTAGCAGTTGGGAAATGTTTACTTCCAGCTGTTTATTTCCCTCAGTGGATTAATAAGCCTATTTCAAAGTGCTGCAAAAAGGAAAAATGAGTTTTTGAAAAGGAAGAACATCCAGTGACAGAATGTTTTCATCAAACTCCCTTTCTCCTGCACCACGAAGGTTTAAATGAAAGGCTCACAGCTTCCTTGACTTTCCAGAGTGCCTAATCAAATATGTAAATTATCAAGCATAATAAAATAAACTACATCGATTGAGGAAAAGGGAAGGAGAAAGCAGATGGAGTACTTTATCACAGAACACAATCTTTTCATTTAATGGGTATCAACCTGATTATCACATGACAGAAATAAGACTAACTTTCTGAAAAAAAGATGTACTCCATGTAAAATAGTCAGCAGGGGGGACTCAGTGCTTTGTACTCTTCACTCAAAGTCTTTGTGACTCTTGGAGTCTCCTCCTTTTTTCTCTGGAACATTACAGTTTAAGAATTTTGTATATATATATACCAAGATCTTATATTTACGGAGAATTTTGTGACTTCTGAGCATGATCATAAATGAGAAACATCTATTTCACAGTTGCCTGTCAGTTTCATGAGACAAATTTTTCAGTCCCAAGTGGATGGCATATACTATTTTGTTCTCCAAGAATGTAGTGTGTAGGTTCCTTTGGATGGAGATCTTGCTAAAGGAAAAGAAACATATATAAAGTTGCTCATCAAGGCAAAGCCCTTGTTACTGCTGGCAGTTCTGCGAGAACAGAGTTGCATTAGAAGGGACTGAGCAGTGAACAAGTGAAAAAAACTATCTATCTATGAATGCTTATTTGCCTGCAACCCAAAGACCAGGCAACCTTTCAGACGTTCTGGCTGTAAGTCTGTGCAGTACTGCTGTATTTCAGTGAGCCATTCCTGCTACTGAAGAGAATATGGAAGACAAATGATCAAGAGATGATTGGCTAAACTTGGAGGTGTGAATATAGATTTAGGAGTCAGTACTCCAAAGCCAAACTCTAAATTTACCATTTAAGCACCAAGCTAATGGTGTCCCAGTTTTCAGGGATAGAGTGCCAGAAAGTCCCAACTGAAGTCTGTTGGCTGCAAGTTCTTAGCACTTACAGTACTGATTTTGGCACTTAAATTCAAGATTGTTAGTTGACTTCAGTAGGGCTACCCAGTTCATAAATCACTCCTTTCATTTGGCCCAATGTTTGTGGATCTCCAGATGGGGAAGAGTGTGACCCAAAGGTGGATTTGGCAACTCCAGTATGCCTTAGGTCAAACATCTGTAAGGAACATGTGTCTGATTTCCTTACGACTTCATCATTTCAGTAGATGGTGTATTCAGTACAACATTATATCTGCTACCGAAATAGCTGAATGCAAATACCAGGAACCTCTGGGAAATTTTAGTTAATAGGAAAATAATCTAAAACAAATTCATCCTGTTATACAGCCAGGAGAAAAGAAATGAAAATAAAGGGAATTAGTGATCTAACTGAGTAGGCACAGAAGTGAATTCTCTCTAGGATTTTCATTTTAGGTTCTCCAATATCCCTTAATTTAATGAGCAAAGTAGGTCAACAGCACAGTCTTCTTACAAATAAATTAATGTCATAGATTTACTAATATTAAAGCATATGGGCATTCAGCATCATTCACTCTCTGCTGAGGGAGCTGTGGCACAGCAGCTCTAATATTGGACTCCAAACCTAATTCAGACATTCAACCTTATGAGTCAACATCACACAAATGCTGTAATGAAAGCCTAATTATAGAGAAAGAAAGCTGCAGTATCGCAAAAGATTAATTAGCCCTGGTGTCAAGTAAGGGTATGAGAAGTAATATCAACTGCTTTTTGAGTTGCTGCATTTGGATTTTCTGCCAATATAAAATTCAGATATTAGATTGAAATGTGGAAAGCTTTGTACCTCACCATCATTACAGTACTCATATATTCTCTTGTACTCCATTAAGATTGTTGAAAATGAAAACAGTTGCAGAATTCTGACAGATCACAGATGCTGTTTTCTTCCCATGCTGTCCCTTGTTTCGAGGAAGGTTTGTTTGAGGAAAGGAAGCTTATTCGTTATTGGCTTGAACTGGTAACTGAAAATCTCAATCGACCACAAAAGATAGCAGTGCTAATTATGAATTGTATTTTACTTTTATATGTAATGAGTGAGGATCTTCAGAGGAGATTTTTCCCCTCCTGCCCTGCCTTCTCTTTTATTTGTCCTCTAGATATGAAAGAACAAAGCCATGAAATTAAAACCATTTGATTTAATATAGCAATAAATGCCTTAACGTTAGTCCTAAAAAAGGCTGCTTTCCTGATTCACAGCCAAAAGCTCATTGCAGAATAACTTCTTGGAATACAGGTAATGTATCTTATGAAACAGATCAAATGTGAATGGCTTGCAGAAAGTTCAAAGGTTGAAATGTGTATGTATAAACAATTTGCATATTTATAGAAACAAAAAACACAATAGAAATGAAGAATAGGATATGCAGAAATATAGTTAATTGTATTTATGATGAAATTATTCACTACATTTGGAGATTTAAGCACTATGTAAAATACTCTCGTATTTCTTCCTATAGGCATAAAAAGAACATCTAAATCAACTTATTTTGAATTTTAACCTGTCTCTTGATACTTTTGATTAAAAAGTCTGGATCATTTTTTCTTCTTAAATCTAAGAATCCAACTAGGGTTCTAATGAATGACCAAATTAATTGAATTCTGCAATACTGATTAAGTACTTCACTTAAAGCTCATTTCATTATTTTAGTTTTAATTTTCTTTTTTTTTTCTTTTTTTTTTTTTTGTTTTCTTTTTTTCTCTTTTTTATTTTTTTAATCTTTATTTTTTATTTATTCTTGTTGGGGGTCTTAAGATATAAACCAAGTTACGTTATTGACCACTATTGACCACTCTTTACGAGCTTGCATAGTAGCCTGAAAAGCCAGCATGGTTGCACACTGGAAGGTGGTTAAGATATGCTATGTGGGGCATTTTCAAAATTATATACATCAATCATTTTATTTTATAGTCAGGAATTACCTAGTCCTGATGATAATACATGACATTCTTGAAATCAGCATTGATGATGGCAGGAATTTCTCCTGAATATGCTCACATGGACAGGTGTCTGCATGGTGAGGTGCTGGAACGGACTGCCCAGAAAGGTCTTGGATGCCCCGTCCCTGGGATCAGGCCCTGGGCAGCCTGCTCTAGTACTTGATCTAGTGGCTGGCAACCCTACCTGTGACAGGAGGGTTGGAACTTGATGATCCTTGGGGTCCTTTCCAGCCCAAACCATTCTATGATTCTATGATTCTATGATTCCATGATTCCACGATTCCATGATTCTATGATTCTCCCTGGTTGCATTCATGTGGAGTGTGGGGAGCTCCTAGTCTAGATGGTAGAGCTTAGTGGTTTTTCAGCTGTCTAGTGGGTAGTTTCATGATATTTTAAATCTTGGGAAGGATTAGTCCCCACAGATGCTAACCAAGTAGTGGAAGAAAGTAATCTAGGATTTAACTCTTCCACATATTCTATTGAAGTGAAGTCAGGAATGATTTACTGGAGGAGAATGTGCTGCAAAATTGGAGTTGCTTTAAAATAAGTAGTAAGAGGAGCCAATTGTACTGAAGACTTCTCTGACTACTTTATAGTATAAGCAATTTCATAATATTCCAAATTGCAAAGCTTTTATTGTTTTTCTTGATTTAAAAGAAAAAATCTCTTTATCATGGAAACAGCTCACAGTAATAATGGTCACATATCTGCCCACTTGAAGATAGTGTTCTACATGTAGTGTCTTGAAGAGATGTGTAAATCAATAGCAGTTGTGATCCAGGTTTAACAAGAAAATGAATCACAATTCTGTTCAGTCTGTCCACTGTTTCCATTTACTATTGATGTTTCTGTACACACAGCATATCAAGCCACATGCTGTTTGGCTCAGTGTTTCTGTGACTGGAGCCAAAGGATGGTAAAAGTCGAGAAACTGAAAAGTATATTCAGAATGTATTTTAAGCATAATATTAAATTAGTCAAACTAATGAACAAATATTTGCTATTTGAAAGTATTAAGCTGCTTATGTTGTCCAGATGGTGTTTGCTACATAAATTATTTGTAGACAGCCAATATTTGCTTTTCAAACTATCACTGGTTGGACTGACTGCCTGGCACTATTCCTTTTTTTCTGATTAGTTGTGTGAGTAATATTTCCAATGAATATTTTTGCAGTTTAGGGTTCTACAAATACATATGTGTTCTTCACATCTGATGTCTCTGAATATTTGTGCCAGCAAAATTGACAGAAATATTAGCCAAGAGATATTAATTAATGAAAAAATCTAAAGGATATCTCAATTCAAAATAAACTGCACTATTTTCCCCAGAGTAGCACACAGACACCCATTTTCTGGTGAAAGACAATGCAGATACTTGAAATAAATATACATAAATGAAACAATTGGATTTTATTTCCTGCTTTCAAACTGTGTGGGTGGCAGTTTATTCTCTTCTCATATTCCAACTGAGTCAGATTCAAGTTGGACTTGAACATATTTGCATCATGCCCTTATTCTTGTTAAACTGGGGACTTACAGAAAGGGGTCTTTTGGCAGGAGGAGGTATAGCTTTTAGAATAAGAGTCTGCAGCAGTGGTAAAGCTTGGATTACTGTACTCACATGTTGGTTAGGTGGTGGGTGCTTGGTTGCTCATCTCATGTCAGCCAACTAGAAGAGCAATGTCTTACTTTTTTTATTTCCAGACACATATCAGTGAATGTCTTGCAAGGGTCAAATAAATAGCTATGCACTTGTCAGCAAAAATCATGATCATGCTGAAGGGTTTAAAATCAAGTCTGAATGTTTCAGAATGTTTTTTAGTCAATGTCCACATCCAGGACTTTGTTCCAAAATGCAGCTTGAAAATAAGAGATGAAATACTTTAATATCAATGGAATTTTCACTAAAAGCTTTTATATTTATTGATGTACATATATATATATTCATATATTCATGTGCTCATCTATATTATATGTAAATAAGAAACACTCTACTTTAATTTTTATTTGTATTCTGTGGCCACAATGTCTGTGAAGGCTGGCTGGAATATGAGTTACATTTTGCATATGTGAATTTATTGCTTTCCCCTACTGCAAATATCAGACTATACGTTTGAGCTCCAAAGAGTCTAGCATTAATGTCTTGGATTGATCAGAAAAGCAACACATATGGTTTGAAGGTTATGTCTGAACTGTTCATAGCTGATAGAGCATTAGGTCTTTAGATAAAATGATTCTGAAGCTGCATCTGAACCAGCATTTGAGGAGGGCCAGGGGTTGCTCTATTACTGTGAAGCCAATTGGAACTATATGGTTAAAACAAACAATTAAAACTTCTACTGTAACGATGTCTTAACTCATGCTATTACAGAAATGGCAGTGTTAGGGATGCAATTGTTTCAATTACTGTGAATGGACAGTATACCTCAGAAAGTTAATCATCCTGACTTTTATAGCCTCATGCAAAAAAGCCTAGTGGAAGCTTTTTTTTGAGTCTCACCTCCAGTGATATGGCAAGGTTGTGGGAATGGGCCAATGAAGTACCATGGAGCAGAGGCTTCCAAAGTTGATGGGATACAGGCAAACAGGGAACATCTTCTTATAAAACACAGAACAAGAAATGTATGCCATTGTCTCAAAGAACAAATTGCCCACAAGAGATTATCTGGTAAGTCTTCATCTCACTCTATTAAGCAGAGGTTCCTTCCACTGCTCTGAAGAACTGGTTTAGAAAAAAACTTAGCCTTCTCCTTCTTTCCAGGCAAATTTGCTGTCCTGCATTCAACAGTGCTTTTATATAGATTTGGACCCTAACATTACTTATGTAGTTTTTTGTTTGTTTGTTTGTTTGTTTTTTATTTTTTTTTTCCCTCTACCAAGGAGCTAGATAGTTGATGCCATAAATCTGTTCGTCTGAACACTTGTTTGAGAACCTGTCTGGGGATTCCCCAGTTTCCTCAGAACTGTGGTCAAAGGGGTTTAACAAATGAAGTCTGAAGCTGTGTGGAACTGTATAACCACATCACCACTGAAGTCTGTCTGAAACTTGGTGCGTTGCTCCATGCCTGGAGTCTAAATGCATTACTGCTAAGTGAATAGCTGAGAAGCAGGAGAGGAATCTCTTGTTTCTGTGTAGTAAGAAATAATTGAAATGTGGTTCCCTCCTCCTTCAGGCTGTTAAGACATGACTGAGCCCAGATTCAATAACTTTTGCAGAATTTATCCTCAGTGAGTTCACCAAGTGTGGGAGAGAGAGACCTCCTTCCTAGAAAGACATCACACACCACTGTAATTGCCAACATGTGCATTACACGCACAACTTAAAATTAAATTGACATGCCTGAGAGATTCCATTTGCTGTCATATCTAACCTACCACAAAGTGAGCAGCAGAGCTAAGCTTTGCAGTGCTTCACTCACTCCCATAAAGCTGCAATATGGGAAAGTGGGGGTCAATGCACAGGATTTGTTCTCATAATTCTGTTAACTATACTGAAGAAATTTATGGTCATCAAGATGAGTAATAATGGCCAAAAACTAGAAGTGTAATGATTTCTTACCATTCTTTATGATTCTTTTTTCTTCTGATGAATCCAGTGCTACTTGTTGCTGAAGGAGGTTACTGGGCAACCGATTCACCAACTGACCTGGGTTACCATGCAAATTGCTTCTAGGAAAGGGCTTGACAACAAAATCAAATACATGGATTATTAATGAGAGTTAAAAAGACAACTGGCGTCTAAAGAAATGTACAAACCCATGAGCCAACACAATGATTTCTAAAGCAACTATGACATAGAGTCTGATCCTGTAGATGTTTTTATGCACAAACCAGAAGAGTCTCGTTGGCCTCAGTCATTCCTTCTTTATAGGCACAGTGACATGTGACAGTGGGCATCAGCATTGTGTTGCACAGCTTGATCTTCACGTTGCCATGCAGTGCCAAAAAGAAAAAATCCACATGCATACACACTGCAATAATTATTTTAAAGGGAGCAGGAGTGGGCAGTTGCAGTTCATCTGTCAGTAACTGACAGAAAACATTTTCTTGACTTAGAAGATAGTTATATTTAAAATATTTTTTAGCTGGAATAGTAATCCCCAACTATCTTTAAAAAAACAAACTAATTGGAAAGAACTGTTTATCACAGCCCAGCATTCCCAGAAGGGGAATCAATTTATATAAACATGTTAAAACTGACCTTTTTATGAAATGTTATGGAGAACTGAGAAGAGAACCACAACAGATCTTTATCTTATGTTCACTGTTTTAAAAGATCAATGGTAGGGTGAAGACTGAGGCTAGTTATCGCATATGTTTTAGATGTGAATGCTAAGGTCATCTAAAATCCACTACCAAAGCCACTGTGACTGCTTGCAAAATATAAACTGATTTTCCATGGCCCTCATTATATGCTTAATATGAATATGCTTCCCTTTCCACATAAATCACTATGAGTGCATCTATCAGTTTATCCTGTGAAAGTCATTGATCACAAACATAGATGAAATGATGAAAACTGTAAAGAAGCCATTGTGAATTGGCGATGTAGTCCTAAGGGGGAAAAACAAACAAACAAACAACAAAATAAAGATATATTTTAAATTTAATATATGGAAATTCTCTGTTAAAAAGTAACATTAACGTGCACGTGTGCAACTTGTTTTTAATGTAGTTTAATCTAGTAAATGAACATGCAGGTCAGAAAAATAAGTGCAAAGACAAACTATTATCTGCAAGCTCTATTTTGCCATTAAAAAAACTTGTCACCTTTAAAGAACCTTCCTCTGTATTCATCTTAACCAAAGAGGAAAACCTTTGCAATTTTGAGGTCAATGGCAAAATTGCCATGGAAATCAGCAGAGCTGCAATCTCACTCAGCCTTATTTTTCTCAGGCAGGATTCTCTTAAGTAAGTACTACAGTATTTTTTTTTTTCCTCACTTAATGAAAGGCTATTATGCATGGCCATATACACATAAGAAAGACTGGAAAAGAGTGAAACTGCCTCCTTCTGTCATGATCTTTGTGTACAAAGTTGATAAATTCTGTTTACATCATTTTTTTTCATCTCCTTTATGTCCATACTCCTGAAGATCTGAGAGCTGTACTCAACAGCACATTCCACAGCCTTTTCCCTGTATCATTCAGGAGCTCATGGTCTGTCTGCCCTGATGCTCCTGATATTGATATAGATGTTTCTTCTGAGCACCCAGTTACTGCAGAAAGCTTTCAGTCATTCTAAAGTGCTTTCTCTCTGCTAGAGATCTCAGCTTTCAGGCTGAAGTTCTAAAGTTTCCCTATAGTCAGTGTGAAAGTGAGGCAAAGCCTTAAGCAGCATCATTATTACTAACCTACAAAACTGAAATAGATGGGAATGTTGAGATGAAGCAAAAGAATTTTCCAAAAGAGTGAAGCACATGAAAATTTTGGAAAGTGCAAGATACAGATTATCTAACCATGTCCTAAAAAGTGTTTTGTTTATAATGTTGCCCAGTAGCATTGCTCTAACCTAAGATAATCACCGCATAAACAAGATTTTTTAAAAGAGTGTTAGCTTTCTTCACTGAGGAATTGAGTGAGAGAGGGAAGGCAGAACTAGCAAGGAAGAAGGGATGGGAAAAGGCTGACAGAAAAAACAAGGAGAGTGCCAAAGCAAGGGAGATAGTGTTTGTGTTTAAAAGAACTTGAGGCTGTGCCAAATCAGAATTTTCTGTAGGAACTTGAGAACTGAAAAAACTCTTCATGAGCATGCACAGATCACGGGCAGAGGGAGACACTGCAAGTTCACCATAACAGTACTATAACAAGGCTGGAAAAAGAAGGCAGAGAAAAGAAATAAATGGCTATTGGCTATAAAGAGCTGAGAAAGGTTCACTGGAGAGACTGTGAACCTTAGCAGTTCCTTCAGTGAGACTGGCTCGGGCAGATGGTTATTAACAAAACCCAGTAGCAGGAAAAGGATTTCATACCGCTTCTATTCTAGGACCAGTAAATAAATCAATGAAACATACATAAATAAATACATAAACATGATATCCAGCTGGTGCTTTTTATTAAGCTCCGAGTTTGTAGGAGGAGGTTTCTGAAAGTCAAAATTCTTTGAAGCTTAGACATGTAAATGGCTAAAATAAAGGGGGGTACTGAGACTGAACAAGTTCATAAGCTCACAGAATGGCACAAACACAGTTTGTCTGGATTTACACGGGAGTTGAGTTCAGCCCAAGTTGTTCAGAGCTTTTAGTTTCAGCGTGCTGAAGTCAGGTCTGCAGGAGACAGTTGTTCGGGAAATATAGTAAATGTGGGTGAATATTTTTCAAAATTTTATCTCCAGTGAGATTAAATCTGGATACTGCATGTGTAGACTGTAACTATATTAGTCAAATTACAAAAATCTATTTGATTTGGTGCCATAAACTACTAGAAACTTAATACGTTACTTATGTAGGTCTTAAATATGGTATCTCATTTATGGGATTTATAAGATAAGGAACAGCCCTCCTCCAGTTCTTATCCCAATTTCTAACCTAAGACTTCCCTCCCCATGTAAGAAAAAAGGCGATCCAGAGCCTCAGAGCTTTCATCCATCAATAAATGTCAATGGGTGCATTTTTTTCCATGTGAAGGAGTTCGGTGGCACACCTTTGCTCCATATACACTTCCATGTCAGATGCCATTCTTTCAGACTGCCCCTCTGCTGCCATCTGTTGCACAGCAGCAAAATGTAATGGAGTGCTGGCAGGAAGGTTCAGCTGCTACTGCCATACCACCAACATCTGCCTCTGAAATTGTGGGCCAACATAATAAAATAGGAGACACTACTTTTGGAGCAGTCCTCATAATTTGTGTGATTGTGATTTCCTGAGGTCTGATGTGACTCTTTCTTCATTCAATGTCATCTTTTTGCCTATCTTAGAAAGGAAAAGTGTATTATTCCCGTTTCTTTTGCAGAAACCTTTTATATGCTATGTACTTCACCCTTCTTCCAATCTTTTATTTTGTAGATCACTGATTAGTTCCTCAATTCCATCTTCAATAAAAGAAAATGTGCTGTGAAAGTGATGGAAAAAGATCTATATTAAAAGTGATAACGCCAGTGGGGACTTACTTGTGGGTGTGCAGTACTTTGTACATGCAGACCACAGTGCTGGATTTCATTCCAGGGATCTGTGTAACTGCAGCAGCCAGGAGCTCACGAAAGAGCAGTGCAACAGGAATAATCTTTATTATTCTACATTTCAGTTAAATACTTCACCAATTATTTGGCACATGTCATGGTCACTTGGAAGTGACTAACTACTACCTATTCATGTTGCCTCAAAATAACAAAGAGTTCTTAGTAACAACCTCTACAACCACAATTTTTTTTTCTGTAGAGATATTAATCTCCATGAGAGTATGTGTATCTAAAAGTCAAGACATTCAGACCCATTTAAATAAATGAGCAGGTTCTTCTTCTTTTTATTTTTTCTTTGAAGTACACAAAGTCAAATATAATTACAAATACTTGCATCTTGTTCTGTGAAAGTGACTGTCAAAATAATTCATAGAGGCCTCCATAGGTTGCTTCACTGGATATTTGTTTACTCTTAGGAATACTGAAGATTTAAAACAGTATGACTGTGTCCCCTGTCCCTGATTACTAATTCAGCAGAAGCATTGTAAAAAAAAAAATAATCAAAGAAATGAAAACAAGTGGCATGACACAGTAGACTCCATTCTAGCAATATTGCAGCTCATGCTGGAAAAAGAATCTCCAATTTCATTTGTTTTGATGTACTGTATAAATATTTAAAGAATGTGTGCTGCAATTTTATCCAGCCTTTACTGAATTTCAGAGTGTAATGTCTTGGTGGGGCTCTTAATGCTGATACTAATTAGTGTTAAAATTGCTGGTTCAGCAGTCCAGTGAAGGATGTGCATAAATGCATTTCTTTTCAGAAGAACACACAGCTATAAATTTGACTTGAAGCAGTGGTCTGAATCTCATTGAAATGCCAAGCAAGATGGTGAGCCTTATATGTTATGAAGTTCAGCGCCTTCATGATGAACCTCACATAATCTTACTCTGCACATGATCCTTTACTGTATTTGAGGGCATTTTGTTGTAGAAAGTGTACATTCGTATACAATGAAATCATTAATAACTGACTAATTTAAATAGCATAATAATTTCAGGCAAGGGACACTATAATGAAATTAAGTTTAATAATCATTATATATACCCATGCATATGAAAATCTCATAACCTGGGTGTCGAGAAATTAGATCCTTAAAAGATTAAAGAACTGAGAAACTCGATCTCATCAATTAACAGTGGTGTAACATCAGCAATTGAAGATTAAGATACTAATGTGGCAGCTGTCATGTTGCTTGACACACTGGATTACAGTGAGAAGCTCCAGAACTGAAAATATGAATAGAAGAGCTGGGACTTTCTAGCATGGGTTAATAATAGACTCACATCCACCAACAAAGTATGTACCACAGCGACATGTAGTCTATCTTGGAGAATAAAAGACTGCCACCTGAAAATCTATCAAAATCTCACAGGGTGATTCTTCTTAGTTGTGACTGGAAAACTGGGGGGAAACTGTAAGATACAGTTTGCCATTTGGCTGTCAATTCAGCATACTTGTAAAGTGCGTGCTCCCTGAGGAATCTGTTCAAAGTCTGAACAGAAGGCCGTACAAAGTGGGAGGATATTCCTCTGAGGTCAATCGTTTAACCACTATGACTAAATCCATACTCTTCAAGAAAACAAGCCAAGGCTGCTTTTCTGGCCCTCAGGCTAAGAGGCAGAGCACAATTCCTGTCTACAGGCCATATTGGTTTGTCCCCCAAAATAGTGCCCGTGTCTAGGCTGCTTGGTTAGGAGCGTTGTCTGCTGTGTGCTGCTTCCAAGCTGACACACTGCAGGTCATCACACCCAAGGCTATGCACTGGAGAATCCTAGCAATTCAATGGCAGAGGCAATCACAGGGCAGCATCTGCTTCTGTACCTTATCCTGTTTTATTAGGAATGCAGATAAAGCAGATGGACAAAGACTTCAATCTATCTAGCCTATATACTGGTAGTAATACTTGTAGAGGAGAGGGAAGGTTGTGCGTACAACCTGTTTCTAGCTGACTCGGAAATCAACTAACCTAGCTCACAGAACAAGGTCCAGGGATAAGGAAGGAAAGACTTGTTCTGATGAATTTCACCACCCTGCATGGTTCATCTAGAATCTCCCAGATTAATATGTGCAAAACTCTAATCTATCAATGTAGCCTTGTGAAAAAAGTGGTCTTTTTAAAAGAGTATTTCATTAAACAGACTAAAATACTATTAAATGTTGCTGAGGTATTTTGAGGAGGTTAGGAGTCTTTATTTTCCTCCAGCTGCTAGATTATTCATGAAGACATTCTTATTTAAAAACACGGCAGCCAGAGATTTCTGTACTGCATCATCACAACTCAGTGAGAAAGGAAATAATGAAATAACGAAAAATGGGACCTAGTTCTAGAGCCTGAGGAGGACGAAATCATCAGAACGGTAGGTTTTTGAGTCCCCCAGTATCATTACAGAGGCACTTTTCCTTCTGGAATTTTATTTTGTTTCTGACTAATTGATTTCCATTGAAAAATCTTTTTTTTTTTTTCTTTTTTCTTTTTTTTAATTAACATTCTCCAAGATAAATCCTTCCCCCAGATATTTTCCTGTTCATATCAGAGACAACATACTTTACATGATTTCCTTCCTCAAAAAAAAAAAAAAAAAAAAAAAGTTCTATGTTTGAACAGACCTGTATAAAAATACTGGGAATGTACCTATCTCTATTACTTTATATATGGACAAATGTAGCACTGAACTAAATTGCTAATCTGATTTCTAAGCAAAGTTATCTTTTCTCCACATCACAGAACAGTCTTTTCTGTAACTGCCAAAAATTCATTGTTTTATTCTCATTAAGGTTAGGGAATACTTTCCGGAGAATCCTCATTCTACTTTATAGAACTTGAAATTTGGTTCGTGAGAGTTATGCAACTCTAAAACTGTTCTGTCTTTGTTATCTCTGAACTGCAAATTACCTTGTTAGAGGAGACTTCTGTTTTCAAAGTCAGGCCTCCATTTTGTCTTTGGTATAACGAAGTCTTCCAAAGAAAACATACAATGTGCTTTCTTCACTGTCCACTTTCAGATTTTCATCTTTTGCAATTTCTTGGTAAATTTTTCCATACCTTAAAATCCTGTTCAGAAATCTCAGATTAACAAAGAGAAAGTCCAGAGTAGAGAAGAGTAGAAGAAAGTTTCTGATGAGCTAGAAAAATAAAGTTCCAATGACCAATATTACAACAGATCTGCAACACACATCCAGTTACAAAAGAACAATTGGAAATCTGTTTAAAAAATTATAAAAGATCCATAATGACATTTGTAATAAACCATTGCTTAGAAGCTTATTCACAGAAGATAGTTTATGAATCTGCATTGGGATTCTTGTGGTTGAAAGACAGGGTATAAATGTATAAATATAAGATCATTCCCATGCAACATCGTGCACTGCAGATTAGATGACTTTTGAAATTAAAAACATCATTAAGATAGACCACAGAGCATGCTGTTAAATAGAAATTAATGAATAATTGATATATTTAGCACATGATGATGTAGAATTTTCACTATAAAACAAATGATTGCTTGCAAGCAACCCAGGCTTTTGACTTTAAAAGCAGAATCTTAAAGCAAGTACAGATTTGCTCCTTTCCTTGCACCCAAGTCAATTAATTTTTGCTTTCCACAGCAGTAAGGGAGGAACCTAAGATTAGTTTTCAGAGTGTTACATAAATGAGTAAAATTAATGTGATATCTCTATCTAGAAAGTGCATTTTTACATGTGAGGATAAATTATTTTTGTGCCACTTTCAAATCTTAAATAACCTCTGTCGAGAGAACAAAATATCCATTAAAAAGATATTTTTAATGCTTATCAGAGGGTTTGTGTGCCAAATACACACTATTCTGTGAAGTACAGTGGTGTGCTGGTACTCCTTTGATCTCAATATCCTTCTTCCTGGTCTGCTGCCAAGGATCGTTCACTCTCTGCACACATCAGTTGGGACAGGCAAAAAATGAATGAAACAACTCTTGAGTTGAATTCATATCTCACTTCCCTTGTTTCTCCATCTGTCTGACTCAGATGTCTTCGGGGAAAATATTCCTCACTTTTTCTGCTATGGGCAACACCATCTACAGCTGTGCCCTCAGCACGGAGAGGTGGCACCTTCCTTGCTAAATCGAATAGAAGATAAAATATCCCATTTTAAGTTTGTAGCTGGCAATGTTATGATGACTTTTCTGAGGAAGGACACACTACAAAGCGTAATACAGTTACCGAACCAACTCTGCCCACTTTAGTATGTGATCACCTCAGCATGGCACTGTTAGTTCAGGTGCCAACGTTATTAGTTCAGGTGCAGCAAAGTGCTAACACCGCACTGCTGCTTCCAACATCCACATAGATTTCCCTGCAAAGCACTGCCATGCCTTTCTTGGCTCTGCTTTGTGTGGTAGTACACAGGCCTATAGAGGTGTCCTGTCTACACTGTGCCTCCTCAAGATACCCATATTCATATTATATCAAAATCTTTATTGGATTTAGCCTTCACACTCTTGAAGGGTGTAGGAAAGCACTGGAAAATGTTGCCCAGAGATGTGGTGGGTGCCCTGTTCCTGGAATCATTCAAGGTCAGACTGGATGGGACTTTGGGCACCTGATGGAGTTGCAGGTGTGCCTGTTCATTGCAGGGAGGTTGGACTAGATGATCTTCAAAAGCCCCTTCCAACTCAAGGGAATCAGTGGTTCAATAATTGTATGAAATATTCCTATCTACATTATTATGAGATAAAGCAATGTGTCACATCTGGAGACTGTAGGATGTAACGGCTTGCTTGCTCTCAGGCATGCCTAGAACAGGGACCACTAACCTGATCACTGACCCATCCTCATTCCTCAGTGTTTGGGCACTTGTTTCCTTCTTGTGAGCAGGTGAGCGCAGCAGGAATTTCACTGTGGATGCAAACACAAATTTAGTCTTATGTGCTGCCTACTGATACTGGGTCTCAAACATAGTTGGCTCAAACTAGTTAGGTGGTGAATGAGCATCTAGTAAGAACCTTTGTCTTGAAGAGTTCATCATCCTAAGAGACTCTGAAAAATAAATGTTTCTTCTTCAGAGATGCCTGCAGTCTCACCCATGAGCCTTCAGGTGGCAGTTACCTCATGTGATCAGATTATCATAAATATAACAACATAACCATAGAATCACCAAGATTGGAAAAGACCTCTGAGATCATCCAGTCCAAAACTTCACCTATCACCAATATTTCCCATGAAACCTTCTCCCTTAGTACAACATATAAATGTTTCTTGAACACCTCTAGGGCCAGTGATCCTACCACCTCCCTCGGCAACCTGTTTCAGAGCCTGACCACTATCTCAGAGAAGAGAGGACATCCAACCTGAATTTCCCCTAACACAACTTGAGGCCATTCCTACTAGTCCTATGGTTAGTTAGATGGGAGAAGAAGCCAAATCCCGCTTCACCACAACCTCCTTTCAGGTAGTTATAGAGAGCAATGAGGTCACCCCGGAGCCTCCTCTTCTCCACACTGAACAATCCCAGCTCCTTCAGCCTCTCCTTATAAGACTTGTGCTCCAGAACCCTCACAGTTCCGTTGTCCTTCTCTGGACACATTCCAGGGCCTCGATGTCTTTCTTACAGTGAGGCGTCCCAAACTGAACACAATACTCACGGTTCAGCCTCACCAGTGCTGAGTACAGAGGGATGATATCATATATCATAGAATCATAGAATCATTAAGGTTGGAAAAGGCCACTAAGACCATCAAGTTCAACCATTAACCCACCTCCACCATGCCCACTAACCTATGTCCCTCAGTGCCATATCTACCCTTTTCTTAGGCATTTCCAGAGATGGTGACTCCACCAACAACCTAAGCAACCCGTTCCATCATGAAGCCTCAGATCAATTTTAAAGTAAATGTGTGATATGTCTTCAAATCAGTTTTTGTTTGTTTGTTTGTTTTTTCCTGACTGCTTTTCTTCTATTTGTTCTCATTCCTGATACCATGCTTTTAAGGCGGTTTTAGAAACTGTAGCGTGAGTCTGGATCTGGCCCTACACATATTCTATTGATTTATAGTTTTTCTACACACAATTTCTCTCTCTCTATTTCTCTGTATTTCAGTACTACTGTAACTTGATATGGTGAAGCTGTAATTCTGTACTTTGCCCCGAAGTGTAGCCATCAAAGAAAAGACAACAGTTCAGTAAGTGCTTTGCACACGTAATTCCTGACAGCCTAAACTTTCATTTTTGCACTTATGCATCATAAACATGCCAAGAGTGAGATTGATTAGGATTACTTATATCTATCATAAGCCATTTTTATACTGAATGTATGGTGGAAGTGCTGTAACTGTACATTAAAATGAGGTCTTTTCTGTCCAAATTGCTTTGAATCACTGCACTCATTTAGTAACGGCTCTGTGCTCTCTTGATACATTGCAAATGTTCCATGCCTGCAACACCTCTGACAAGGCTCACAGTTGTAATCTTTGCAGAGCCAGGTATAGCGGTGAATGCCAAAAATTCTTTTGGTAATTTTTTTCAAAGGCTAAGCGTATTCCTGCATGTGTGTCTATGTGTGTCAGTCTTCAGTACTGAAACAGACCTCATGACACACGATGCTCTTGTAACTGGCTCATACTCCTGCCTGTGAGCAGTCAGAACATCACCTCTTCTTGCAGGAATAGAGGTTACATGGGGCTACAATAAAGTGATCACAGTAGAGCTGCAGCTATCAATGAGAAGCGTGCTCATCTTAAGCCATCCACTGCAGATACCAGATGTGAATGACCCATCAGCTGCTTCTAAAAATACTTTGTGGGATGCCATTTTTTTTTTTAATCTTTTCCTTTTGAAATATTTCTTCCAAAAATCCGTAGCCTGTTTTGAGTTTCTTTCATGATCTTTTTCATCCTTATGCAAGATGAATACATTTGGAATACCTTTTCATTTACGTATTAGTATCTAATAAGGGGAAGCGTTTCTGATGTACTACAACCTAAGACAGTAACACAAGACAAATGTTCAGCTTCTGCATAAAAGGAGTCTAATTTTCAAGTATGCTGTACATCAAGTTGGTTATTGGGCAAATACTAAGGAAGGTATCACTATGGCAGGTGATGGAAGGGAGAAATCTTACATGAATACAGTCTTCTGTGACCTGGTATATCTAGAATGTCCTTAAAAAAAATGAAGAAAATGTAATTTCAAGCTCTTTACTTGGTCAGACAGTAAGCAGAGTGAAATCCTTGAGTTCTGAACTCGTGTTGCACAGATGTAGATTACGCCACGGCTGTGTGAGCAGAGGCAGCACATGCTGATATTTGGGCATGAGAAGCTTGGCATTTGCATGTGTATCTTTGGTGGGCACAGCCTGAAAGCTGTGCAAAACTTTTGGCTTTTCAAACAGACAGGTTAGAACTTGTTGACACAAGGATGCTCAGGAGAGGTAAGGGTAATTAAAAAGCTCCAGGAACCCATTCAAAAGGAAAGGATTCCAATTATGTATATCTATCTTTGCTTTCCAGAAGAACACAGGGTACCAAACTTACAGATGGTGCATGGGCTTAAGACACTGCAAACGTGAAATGAGACTTATTAGTTGAAACCTGTAACCAAGAATGGATTTTTATAGATTTTACATCACACTTGCCCTGGAGTATAAAGAATCCACAGTCATTATCTTGTCTTGGCTGACGGGCAGAGTGTCTTGATGTGGTGCACTGTGAATTGGAACCATGAAAATGCATTCCACTACCAGTGATCTGCATTCTTACGGTTAATTTTAAATCCTATTAAGAAAAAAAAAAAAGAATAAATAAAAATGAAACAGAAGTTAGCACAATGTCCCACTGAATGAAAACTCCTGGAACAGATCAAGTAAAAAGTGATTCCTACATATATGCTATTCCATGACACATCTAAGGAAAAATGCAGTGGAACAAAATCTCTGTGAAGCTCTATAGGTGTTCAGTGTTGGCTGAGGTGTGTTGCTTTCCACCTGTATTTCTGAAATAAGGTGTAATTTGAAGAGAGGCAGGGTTGCTTTTGGAAGGTGAGATAGCTCACTTTGTTGTGTGAGAGTCAAGTGTAATGGCAGCACACCACAGATGTCTGCCACATGTTGCACACATTTTAATAGTCAGTAGCAAAGGTTCTTATTGTATGAGAGCATACAATATAAGAATAAGGTTCATTTCATGAAAGCAGGTGAAATAAATCCCATTGAGATGTATGTCATATGGAATGCATAATGGATGATAGTCCAGATGAATCCAAAAAAGAAACGTGCTTTGCGTGCAGCCGAGATAGGGAAGCTTGTGGTAAATTCTGCCCTCTGCCTATGAGGCTTTGGCTCAGGACAGGGATTCTTGTCATGCATTTCTGCCAAATATGTTAGCATTTAACCCATACGTATAACCATATATGGGTATCTACTTAAGCACTTTTGTGTTTACCATGTGTGTATTTTTTTCATTCTCATTCTGTCAGAACTGCTTAGTTAAAACTGAGCGGGCCTACTGATTGTTGGGTTTTCATTTACTCAAGAGAAAACACACACTTCTGCCTTAGAAGAAACAGAATGCATGGAAGAAAGGGGAAAAAAAAAAAAAGAAAAAAGAAAAAAGAAATTAAAGTTCTCAATTAGAGAGCATTGCAAGCAAATTCTGCCCTCAAAAATATCCTAGCTACTAGAGCCTTTGTGAGGTACACCATGTGGGTAACTGCAGAAGTTGGATTTTCATCCAGTGAGCGATGGGGTTCCATTTTACAGTGGCCATTTCATATGAAAACTTGTCCAAGACAAAAAAGCTACATCAACTGTCATCTGTTTGTCCACTTTTGACTTTCCCTGGGATCTTATTCCAGTAGTTGTCATAGTTGTAGTTATATCAGATAGTAAATACAAAGCTCCCTTATAAGATGATGTTTCAATTATTAATAAATCTGACTAAATTCAGATGACAGAGGTCCAGAAATAAAACATAGCCTTTTACCAGAATGTTAATGCAGAAAATCAGGCTGCATATTTGGGTCGCTAAATATGGATTTACTGCCTAATGTTTGTGTTCTACATTAGATTTGCTTGAGTAACATTGGAAATCTTACATTCTTGGCCTGAACAAGTGAGTAGTGTTTCTTTAAAGACAAAAAAAAAAAAAGCCAAAAAAGCGAAAAACCCCAGAGCCTTCATTAGGTTTTGTGCTAACCAACATTCCTATGTTTTATATTTAAACCAACATGAAACAATCTTTCCAGATGGAAGAAAATATAACTTCTAGGGTCAGGAAAGGGGTACATAAAATTCTGGCAAATTAGAAGGAGAAGTCTACAGGGGCTAAAAAGCTCATTAATATATGCTTTAATCCCCTTGTGGATCATTGTGGTTTGGACCTGCAGAAAGTGAAATGAGAAAATGCTACCATAAGCTGACCAGTTTTAGTGCTGAAAGGCAATATCCACAATGTTCCTCGGGCTTCCTGGGAATGAAAGGCCTTCGATGGATATGTCTATACATTCTATCAAACAGCTGACTGAGCAGACGCCTGCCGTAAATGAACACATCTCAGACTATGGTGTGAACTTTGATAGAAAACATGTACCTAGGCAGAAGTCACTATAATTCAGAAAGTACACTTTAGATGCACTGTATTTTGAAAGCTGTTTTTGTTGAAAAATACAAGCAAACAAAAGCCCAACAATTGTTGGATATTCTAGTTTTGCTTTCAAGAAAGAATATCAAGAAACTTCAGCTTATTCCATGCTTTAGTGCATCTACCCAAATATAGCATCTGTAACTCCTTTAAGTGGCATTTAGTATTTTGATTAGAAGATTTTACTGCTTTTCTGTCATAAAACTTTACCAGACTATGCTAGTAGATGTTTTTGCATTTTAAAAGTACAGCTTCTTTATTACACAAATTTAGCTTGATAATATCAGTGAACAGATCTCAGTTCCTTTTACTGTCCTCCTCCTCCACTTTGGGTTTTGCTGTTTCAAGCTTCTTAATTTTCCAGAGGTCACAGCAAAGGGCACCAAGTCAAAGAATGAGAAGGCACGTTTTTTAACCATCTTCAGCTACAACATCTGACTCTTGGCACCTCTTGTGGCATCCACAGGGCTAGAAGTGAAATTTATTTTGTATAAGTACTGATGTGAATGGGGCTAAAAAGCAAGAGCTGAAGTTTCAAGAAGAAGCAGGAAAGTTGAGAACGTAATAGTAGTACTGTATGTATTTCACCAGTCGTCTATTAGCAAAATGAATGTCCCTGGACTTGCAGGCATTTGAGGGCGCTATTTGAGAGGCAGCCCCACCCATTTCATGCCTTACAAAGGAAAACGTGATTTACAACTGGGCCAAATGGGCTTTTCAGATCAAGACATCATACTGGAAGAAGTTCATGCACATAAACTAGCTTCTACATCCCGTCAGCTCCTTCTGTGTCTCTCATACATATGCAACATTTGTATGTGTTACTCATATAGTACAAGTAACTGTTGATTGCTTCAAGGCGTTGGATCGACAGAAGCTCAGCAGTGAGGCAGTTCTTTCAGCCAGGAACCTGAAATATTTCTGAAATGTTTCCTAAACATTAACAGGAACCAGGAGGTATTTTGATAGTCTTGTAAATTTAAACTCATTTATAACAAATACTGAACTTATTGGTTTATTATGCCAGCAGGAATTACATATTGTATTATAAAATCAAAGGCCAACATAGTTCAGATATCTTCAGCTATAATTAAGACTTCCATGTATTTTACAAGATTCGAGAGAGAAGTACTATAAAATCTATAGACTTTATTCATTAAAAAAGCTGCTTATGTAATCAATCCACATTTTTTCAATGTGTTTTATGGGAATCTTGGAATACCTACATTAAATACATATTGGACAGTTTCAGTTATATTTACAGCATTTATGACTGGGGATCTATGAATATGGATGAGGAATGGCTGCTAATCAGTGGTTGGGTTTTTTTTATATACTTATCATTTACAGTAGCATGCAACTGTATGCACATGTAACGTCGCTTGTGATCAGTCCCCATGCTGGCAGCAAGATTGCTACTACATTTGTAGCTGAGAGTGCATAGGATTGGTGCTATGATCTGTGCACAGTGGTGGGACACCTTCAGAGGAAGTGTGCTATAATAAGACTTTCTCCAACTAAGTTTATTTGAAGAATACCCTCAGAAGAAGCATAGGAGCAGCTCTTGCTCTCATGCCTTCTGACTTCCATGTTCTCTTTAAGTTTCCCAAACCAGGATTCCAGTCCCATGCTCTCATCTGGCCGATCATTCTGTTAACTCCTTTCAAGCATTTAGTCCACATGGTTTAGAGGGCATGGTGGGGATGGGTCGATGCTTACGCTAGATGATCTTAGTGGTCTTATTGAACCTTAATGATTCCAACACCTGTGTTGCCAACCCTGTCCCATGCATCTTGCTGTATCCTGAAACACAGCTGCGCAGATGTTGCTCTGAGAATAGTTCTGCTCACATGTTTCAAAACAGTGCATCAGTGCTGGTAGCTGCCAAGTCAGCTCCAGTTTTGTTTATATGCAAGGCAGTGGGCAGTCACAGGTCCTGATGTGGTAGGGGTACACTGTCTCTTGGGATTAGTGAAGTATTTATCCCACTATACTTGTAAGATATTGCACATGAGCATGACTGGATGATAGCACTGGCAACAATTTGAAAGGTCCACATGTAATTTAGAAAGTTCTAGTGTAGGCAGTTTGCTTATAGCTAACATCATTACTGCTACAGAAGTGACTAGTCTCTGAGGTGCAAAATTTGTATGCCACTAGCAATCCAAACTTGTTTGATACTCCAATGACATTGCTAAGTATACCCTTATATTTGCTAAAGAGGCACCTGAAGTTAAAAAGAGACGGGGAAGTATTCTCGGAAAGCCACTTACCTCATGCCCATGCATGCTTAGAGATTTCCTAATCCATTATGTCACTTAATGGTTTTCTTGCTTTGAATTGAGAAGTGTCACCTCCACATCTTAAGAGCTCTATTCAGTTAAGAGGGTGGCCTCCAGTCGTGCTTGGGAAGTGCTTGTGAATTTGCTGGCTGTATCTGCAATTAATTTGTTCTGGAGAAGCGTCTTAAAATAACTTGTAGGCATTCCCACAGGAACCTCAAGTTGAAAATACAAGAAGAATCAGGCAGGATCAGATTCAAAGTGATGCATTGTTCACATCTGTGATCAGCATTTTGATGCAGAATACTGTACTGTATGGTTTTGCTGCAGACATTTTCTCTAATAATCAGCCTTAGTACAAAACATCTGAAGTAGGATGATGCAAAGAGCAAACTACTACATAATTCACTACATTAGGGCAAGATTTATTTATCCAAAGAGATTTCAAGTGGACGTTTAGATACTGCCACTGTGGCAGATGAATTAGCATGGGAAACTGCTGCTGATTCTACTTTCCAGTAGATTTAGTACATTACCAGAACACCATGGGCTGGAAAAAATTATAATCTACAAATGGAAAATTGAAATATACTGAAATCTAACCAGGGAGTCAGAGGAACATGTCTCCTGGAATGGCTCCTGTGTTGGCAGAAGGGACTGGGCAGTGATCCCAGAGTGTATTAATCTACAGTCATGAAGCTAGCACAGGAAGGTCATTTAGTTATTATGAAAATAAAATAGATTCTATAAACTGAAGTTTGGTGATCATGAAAGAATTATCCTCCTACCTGTTTTATTCAAGAGTGTCCACTGGTTAGGCTAGGGCAGCAAGACTACTTGCTGCAGGGTTAGAGATTGTCCCCAACCTGGGACAGCATGGCTTCCATCCACACAGCTTGGATTCTTGTCTTCTCCCAGACAAGATAGCTATATCCAGGCTGCTTGTTGGGCACAGTCCCCAAACTGTACTGAGATTTATGACTGAGAATGGTATCTGGCAGGAACTACAGCTGTGACAGAGAGGGTGTTAACAGTTAAGGAGCACAAGCAATTGTCATTCACTGCTTTAGCCAGCACTTTCTCCTCATTTTATTCTCTTATACAGACAGCCTGTGTGTCTTACAGCAGCTGTCTGCACAAAATATCCTGTGGCTGTCCCTCGGCCTCCAGGAGCAGCTTAGGATACAGTTGTGAGAGGGGAAATTTTGAATGCTAGCAGGCAAAGAGAACAGGACACAAGACTGAGATACTTCCGACCAAATTTTAGTAGTCTGTATGCTAGATGACTAAGTTTAAATTAATTACCTTAGATTGTGTTTACAGATTGAAACAAGAACTCACACAGGCAAGCCAGGTCAACCTAAGCTGAAGATTTGATTCAGGTTAGATGAATAGCTCTTTAGAGGTACTTGCTTCTCTCCCTTGACTGAGAAGAACCTACAATGATTTACACAACCAAGTTTCAGATCATAGGATGATTAGGGCATTTTCAATTCATGTCTTTAAAACTTCTGCACAAAACATCTTTGGGTAATCTGTTCCAAAACCTAACTGTCCTATTAGTGAAAAGGTTTTTCCTTACACAGAGTCAGAACCTCTTCTTTTTAGAAAGTCAGAAATTCTTCTGTTTAATTTTTGGTCATTTGTCAGTATGGCCTCCTTGTGTCATGTGCCACCAGGGAAAGCCTGACTCTTGTCTTTCTGGCAATTTCTTTATAGGCCCTGTTCAGCTATTGTTAAGTCCTGAAAAAAGTCAACTCCCTAAGTGTCTTACAAGGCACTTGTAAGACTGTGTCTTACAAGGCACTTGAACTTCCAGTCAACCGTTGTTTGCTCTTTGCAAAACTGATTTGTTTATTGATATCTTTCTTGTACTGGGGAGAGGATCCACTATTTGTTTGCCCTAGGTCTACATAGAATTGTTGCATCTATTTTCACATGAAACTGAAGCTTGCAGATGACCTTGCCAACGTATATGTTGCCTAGAGAAGTTCAAAACCATGTCTGAAATTCTTTTCAGACAATCTCCTATATTACCTGCACAAGTAGCAAGAGCTACTTGGATCAGACCTGTGACATGTCTTTGGCTGGGAAGATAAAAATGAGGAAAATTGAAAATATGTGAAGACCTTTATGCTCCAATGTCTGAGAAGTACAGGAAGGTACCCCACCCATCTTAGCAAAACCATATCCTAAAGTGACTCAAACTGAGGAAACTTTAAGAGCTAGGAACCACTAGTGGATGCTCTAGAAAAAAAAAAAATCTGTGAGTTGCAGAGTCAGCATCAATAACTGTGCTACTACTCATTTAAAGAGGGGAACAATCTTTACCATACACTCAGTTATGTACCGGCTCTTCAGAACTGGCTCCCACTGTAATAGTCTGCCTGAGCTCCAAGGGCACTGTACCTGACTCTGGGCTCCTCCAGACATTTTTTATAATCCGTATAGCCTTATGACATAGTTATGTTTGTTTTCTTCTAGTTTAGACTGTTTGAAACAAGTTCTCGAGCCGGACTGCAGTACATCAGCAGGATTCTTTTGTGGCATCCAAATAAAATTACGTGCTGCTGTGGGGGCTAATGTTTGGGGATACCACTGGACAATTCCAGAGTGGGAGCCAAGCCCCACGCAGCGTTGTTCTCAGTGCCAGGTTGAGATGATTCTAGGTACAAATTAATTTCTGAATTATCCCTAGGCATTCTTTGGGGAGGGTGAGCTGACAGCTGTCCTACTGCCCCAAAGTTCATTCACTGCCTTCTCCATTGAGCATGTAGACATCTGGTAACATCTACATAGTAAATTAACCAAGTGGGCACTGATATACACACACAACACTGTTAAGTTGTTGGAAGTACCTCAGTGCTTTTGGCTTGGATCAGTACTGTACCTCCTCTGAACGTTACCCTGAGGTTACCACTCTGGACCCCAAAGTTCAGATGGGGTCATCCTCAGAGAAAGGACTGCTGCCTCTCCCCTACCTAAACACACATCAGACAGAGAGCTGAAAAAAAGAAATGAAGAAAGAAACAAAATACTGTTTTCACTAGATCCATGTTTTCATTTGCCTTATGTTTTATCAACCATCAGGCAAAAGGGCAAGAGAGAAAGCTAAAAATTCATTGCAAAAGGCAGAGAAAAGAAATAAACAGCAACAACAATGAGAGAAAAAAAGAAAAGCCGTAAGGTAATTTTGAGATAAATCCTCAACTTCTAAGCTGGAGAGCCAGGCCTTGGGTATTGTTAATGAACCATTAGCCCTGCCTTAATCACAACATCTCTTTCTTTGTTCTCACACCCCACTGCTTTTTCGCAGCCGGAGACACTTGGGTTTTCAGAAGTGACAGTGCTCCTCACGAGCGCGGTTCATGCTGGTTGTAATGGACACATCTGCGCTTGCAGTGTTTGTCTGTCATCTCCACTGTTTGCTTTTAGCAGCACGAGCAGGAGAGTGGGACGGCACGTGTGTGTATGTGTGTGTGAGCTGCAGCGAGAATACAGAGACCACTTAAAACCCCGCTAAGCCTCTCTGTTTCTCAATGCTGTATTTATTGCATTTCACTTTGTAGTCAGATGAATGGGGTATTTTTTAAAAAAAGAAATTTTACTCCCAATTGTTTTTACTACAACATAAATTTGCTGACTCTTTATTAGTCAGTAAGAACTTAGGCAACCCTTGGTGAGACTTGATTTTCTGTTGAAATACATGCAGCTTTGCCCTAGAAGCAGGCCTTTAAGCTGAGTAACAAAAGCTTATAGACAAAATGTCCTCTCTGCAGAGGCAGCAGTGCTTTACTTTGCACAAGTTTTCCTCTGCCACTGCTCCCCAGATCAGCTCCCCACTGTGGTTTCAGTGCTGGTGAATGAAAAGGGGGTGCTGGATGGGCTGGGGCCCTCGCTGGCGATGTATGTTAAGCCCTTAGCCTGGTCCCAGGCATGGATGTGGCCCTGGGCAGGGAGCAGTCTCCTGCACAATGCCTGGAGAGGTTTGGGGAACTGTCTGAGCAATCTGGACCCATTTCTGATGCAGTGGGGGTAAAGCTATGTGGGTGTGATCATGCCACATCCCTCAGCCCACAGCCAGAGGCCTAGTCCTGGCCTGCTTTATTTGAAGTGACAAGAACTCAATATCTGTTTTATTTTATTTCCTTTCCATGTAGCATCTTAGATTGCTATTTTCTTAGGCTCTGGTTTTACGATGAAGGTGGCATGAGTGATTATCTCTGTAGTTTCATTTCTTATCAGTGTGAGATGAGGTTTTTACCCCACGCCAACACCACTGTCTCTTTCCTTATACTGAAGAAAATGAGGGAGAACTCTGATGCTGCTCTTAATCAGTGAAACAGCTTGTTCTCCTAGAAACTATAGAAGAAATAGCCACGCAACCCCATTTAGGGAAGGACTGAGAAGACCTGGCTTTTGATATCCTTTCTCTTTCACTAACAAAGAAAATGAGATTTTAATTTTTTCTTTTTTCTTTTTTTTTTTTTTTGCTTCCATATTTCTTAATTAATTTTGCAGTTCTCATGCTTTGTACTGAAAGTGCATCTCATAGTGATATTTTTTCTTCATGCGAATCCTATAGATTAGTATGTCATGTAAAAGTTTATGAAAATTAGGCCTAAAGCACAGTTAGACTTCATTTGTCTTCTTGTGTATCTTCCTACTGTCATTCATTCAATCAGTTATTACGTCAGCTTTTGTATATTGTGCCCTAACAATTCCTTTAGAACATTTTTTCAGAATGTGAAAATGGATATTGTGAAGCTAATGACTCTGAATATCCAGTTAATTTCCCCTTTGGTTGGATAGTCTTGGTTTAGTAATATGTTGGTTTAGAGTAACCAATATTTCAAACACATTTTCTTATGTATTTACTTTTTATTTCACTGAGCAAAACAAGAATAGTGTGAAAGAACAATACAAGTTAATGTTAAAAGGATTCATAATTTGCTTTTCCTTTGTGATGCTGATAGCCAGAACAATGTCAAATATAATTAAGGTTGCATAACTCTTCCATTCTATCCTCTTTTTAATTCACTCACAGCTTTCTTAATTGATCACTATCATTTCTCAAAGTTTGTACTCATAGTTCTCATCTGAAAGTGATTGGCAGAAAGCGATGTAAAAAAAATGTGCCACAAGTTCTTGAGAATGACGAAACTACAAAACAAAACAAAACTCACAACAATCCCACAAAACCCATTTTTCCCCATAAAATATAATTTTCCCCATAAAAAATAACTGAAAGAGTTTGCCATTCGTACACAACTTATACCAAAGTATCTTCACAGGGAGGGTGAGGAACCAAATGCTTTGTTAGTATAAATGGGACAGATGGACTTGTGGTCATTTTTGTGTACAGGACATTTGGTGCATTTTGTTAATATGGCTGTCTTTTGACCAAAATGCGAGCATTTATAAACTAAGCTCTGTTCAGAAGCAGTAGATTTCTTGCATGTAGCTATGAGTTGTCATTCATTGAACAGATGCTTTAGCCATGCAATGAATGAAAAATATTCTTGGAAATTTGTGTGGGTTAAACCAAAGTCCTGCCATCACAGAGCTCGTGAAGTAAGAAAGGCTTTCAGACCCAGGGTACCCAATAACACTAAAACTCTTCTCTGAAAAGATTTTATAGCTGAATCTCAGTAAGCCACATTTTAGTGCTTCTTTCAGAGTTTAACTGTTGCATAGTTTTTAAATGAACACTCAACTAGGAAAGAAATAAAGCTTAAATCTTGATATATTTTTTTTCTTTCATGATAACAGTTGGAAATTATCATAATATTAGTTTGGTATCTATCTTAATCTCAAACACTATTTTTAATGCAAGATCTACATGAAATTTCAGCTTTCCTTTGGCTGATAGCTTTCTCTGTAGGGTTATAATACATTTTACTTAACAGCACTAGTAGAATTTTCCACCGCTACCTTTTTCTGCTTTGCTCAACATCTGGGCATTTATTGACATCTGGGTTCAATTTGAGTGAATGTATAATTGTATGTACAGTGCAAATAAGCAGATCCCCTTTTTGAAAGGAATGTAGCCAGGCAAGCCAAATGGTTTGATTCTGCCCCAGATATACCCTCAGCATCACTTATCTTACAAAAGCTGTTCCTGTCTTCATGCTTATATCATTGTGCAGAATTATACTGAATGGCTGCAAAAGGAAAAGGGCAGAGCTAATCCCTAACGTAGGCTGTAGGTTTCACTAATTACCTGTCAGCTAAGGACTAGCATATTAAAGAAGAGATTTGTTTTGAAGCACAGCTGGTGCAGTGCCTCAAAGAAGCCTGTCACTGCTATGAATTCTGGCCCATCAATATTATTGATGGTGAAATCCTTTACACCTTACTTAAACCATTCAAAAATTAGACATCTAGTTTAAAATAGTTATTGAGGTTCATTCTGTAGTCAGTGGAGCAATACCAGTCCTTTTGGATGGTTATGTATCCTGGTTTTTAAATGATGATGGTGATTATGAGACAGGATAAACTGTCCTCTGGAAGCACTTTTCTCATTCCATAGGAACCTCTTATTCAAAGTTTTTTAAATGATCTTTTTTCAATGACAACAAAAGCAGGGCTAGCCTGCGCTATTTACTCAAAGCATTCCTGGGATGGGAGAGGTGATGAGAGAGGAAGCTTCACCCTCCTAGGAGCTGCTTCTGTGAATACTGAGTCCCAGAGAAACTTTCTTCTTTGCTCTACCTCTTTCCAAGTGGAAACTGCTGAAGCCTGGGATGTCCCGCTAGTGCTATTTTTTACATAGCTTAAAGTGCCTAGCTGGCTCAGTCTTGCTCTTTTGGTATTCCTGGATGCGAGTGACAAAGAGGGAACTCCTCTTTGAGTTGAAGAAGAAGGAAACACATGATCTCTGGAAGCAAGGTCAAGCAGGCTTCACAGGGAGATTACAGTGCAGCAGTTCACATTTGTAGGAAGAAAACGAGTAACGCCAAAGCTTGACTTCATTTGACACTGACCAGGGTGGTGTAAGACAACAAAGGAGGGTTTTTAAAGTGTGTAAACAGAAAGAGGATGTCTAAGAAAACATTGGACTGATACTTGATTAAGATGGTCTCCTAAGCAGCAGGGATGACGAAGTTGTTTGGAGAGCCAGTCTTGATACTGTACCAGAGCTACTCAGCAACAGCCAAAACATTGGTGTGACATCAATGAGTTACTAGATACAAGCGCAGAGCACATCACTATGTGGGCTGCTGAGAGAAAGTAACTCCATCTCAGTCAGAACGAGTACAATGGATCCTGACTGGATTCACCCCAGAATCCTGAGGGAGAAGGTATTACAGCTGGACCCTTCTTAAGAACTTACCAAATGTGTGGGGAGATCCAAGTGACTGAAGACTAGCCAGTCTTATATCCATATAAAAAAAGGGCAAGAGAGAAGATCCTGGAAACTACAGACCTCTTAGTTCACTTTCAGTCTCTGCAATAGTTACATAGATTATCCTGGGGGATACTGAAAGGCAGTTAAGGAACAAAGCTGTCATAAGGCATAATCAACATGGACTCACGGGTACATGAAGGGAAAATCCTGTCTTTATTTGATATTCTTCTACAATACGGTCAAGTGGCTAGTGGATAAAAGGAAGTAAGTAGATGTAATCTTTCTGGATTTTAGCAAGGCCTTTGATACAATCTCTCACAGTGTCCTTCTGGACAAATTTTCCAACTGTGAGTTGAACAGATCTGTGCAATGCTGGGTGATGAACTAGCTGAATAGTAGAGTTCAAAGCATCCGATTGAATGGGGGGCTACAACTGGCTGGCAGCCAGTTACTAGCAATGTTCCCGAAGGCTCAATTCTAGGGCCAATCCTTTTCAACATACTTATCAATGATCTGGATGCAGGAGTGGAATGCATATGCAGCAAGTTTGCAATTATAAACTGGGAGTTGCTGCTGACTCCTTTGGAGGAGAGATAAGAGGCCTTGCAGAGGGGTCTAGATACACTGGGCAATCAACAACAACATGAAATTCAAGAAAGATATATGCCAGATTCTGCACTGTGGATGCAGTAATGCAAGAAGAAACAGGTAAACATGGCAAGATGAGTGGCTGGAGAGCAGCTCAGGGGACCTTGAAGTATTGGTAACAGCAGCTCAGCACAAGCCAGCAGTGTGCCCTGCTAGCTGAAAGAACAAACTATATTTCGGGGTGAATTAAACACAGGATAGCCAGAAGGTCAAAAGAGGCATGTATTTCACTACATTTAGTGTTTGTGTACCCTCACCTTGAAGGTTGTGCTCAACTTCACAATATGAAAAGGTCCTTGAAATGGACCTTTTGAATTGGTCAGACACTGGTAGATGCTTCCTGGTGAGGTGGTTGGTGCGCCATGGCTGTCAATGTTCAAGAGGCACTTGGGCAATTCCCTCAATTACGTGCTTTAAGTTTTGGTTAGCACTGAAGTGATCAGACAGTGGGACTTGATGACCTCTGAAGGTCCCTGCTGACCCTGATTCTATTCTATTCTATGCTATGCTATGCTATGCTATGCTATGCTATCCTGTGCTACGCTACGCTACGCTACCCTGCCCTACCCTACCCCACCCCATCCCACCCCACCCTACCCTACCCTATCCTATCCTATCCTATCCTATCCTATCCTATCCTATCCTATCCTATCCTATCCTATCCTATCCTACTCCTGTTCTGTCCTGTCCTGTCCCAACCTTCAGTTTAATTGATAGTTAAAACTGAGACCCCTCTTAATGTTTTTAAACTTAGAAAAAACTATCTATCTTCTTAAAACTTCATTGTTTTATTTTTTGCCTCATGTTCACTCCTTCAGCCTTCTAATTCTGGAGGTTATCTGGCAAAAGTGATAAAGGACAACAAAAAAAGCTTTTTTAAAGTATGTTAACAGTAAAAGGAAGACTAGGGAGAATGTGGGTCCGCTACTAAGTGAGGGGGGTGTTCTGGTAACGGGGGATGCTGAGAAGGCGGAGATGTCTGGTAGCCTTCTATGATGTTGTTACTGGCTGGGTGGATGGGGGGAGAGCAGTGGATGTAGTCTAACTTGATTTCAGCAAGGCATTTGATACTGTCTCCCACGACATCATTATAACAAAGCTGAGGAAGTATGGGATAGATGAGTGGATGGTGAGGTGGGCTGAGAACTGGCTGACTGGCAGAGCACAGAGGGTTGTCGTTGGCGGTGCAGAGTCCGGTTGGAGACCTGTAACAAGCGGTGTTCCCCAGGGGTCAGTGCTGGGTCTGGTCTTGTTCAACATCTTCATTGATGACCTTGATGAGGGGATAGTGGCCACCCTCAGCAAGTTTGCTGATGGTATGAAGTTGGGAGGATTGGCTGACATGCCTGAAGGCTGTGCTGCCATTCAGCAAGACCTGGACAGGTTGGAGAGCTGGGCAGCAAGAAACCAGATGAGGTTTAACAAAGACAAGTGTAGAGTCTTGCACCTAGGGAGGAATAATTGCATGCACCAGTACAGGTTGGGGGATGACATAAGGATTTTAGACATTTTAGACATAAGGAAAAACTTTTTCTCTCAGAGAGTGGTCAAGCACTGGAATGGCCTGCCCAGGGAGGTGGTGGAGTCGCCATCCCTGGCAGTGTTCAAGAGGTGTCTGGATAAGGAGCTAAGAGATATAGTTTAGTGGTTTTTCAGTAGCTATGGTAATGGGAGGATGGTTGGACTAGATGATCTTTTAGGTCCTTTCCAACCTTGTGATTCTATGATTCTATGATTCTATGACCTGCTGGAGAGGAGCTCTGCAGAGAGGGACCTGGGTGTCCTGGTAGACGACAGGTTGACCATGAGCCAGCAGTGTGCCCTTGTGGCCAACAAGGCCAATGGCATTCTGGGGTGCATTAAAAAGAGTGTGGCCAGCAGGTCGAGGGAGGTGATCCTCCCCCTCTACTCTGCTCTAGTAAGGCCTCATCTGGAGTAGTGTGTCCAGTTCTGGGCTCCCCAGTACAAAAAAGACAGGGATCTCTTGGAAAGAGTCCAGTGGAGGGCCACAAAGATGGTGAAGGGCCTGGAGCATCTCCCCTATGAAGAAAGGCTAAGTGAACTGGGTCTGTTTAGCCTTGAGAAAAGAAGACTGAGAGCAGACCTGATCCAGGTCTATACATATCTAAGGTGTGGGGGCAAAGTGGCGGGGCCAGACTCTTTTCAGCAGTGTGTGGAGACAGGACAAGGGGAAACGGCCAGAAACTGGAGCATAGGAAGTTCTGCACGAATGTGCACAAGAACTTCTTTATGGTGCGGGTGACGGAGCACTGGAACAGGCTGCCCAGGGGGGTTGTGGAGTCTCCTTCTCTGGAGATATTCAACACCTGCCTGGATGCCTACCTGTGTGACCTGGTGTAGGGAACCTGCTTTGGCAGGGGGGTTAGACTTGATGATCTCTGGAGGTCCCTTCCAACCCCTACAATTCTGTGATTCTGTGATTCTGTGGTGTAAATGTGAGCTATTCTACCTGTTTAATAGAACAGAAGGTCTTTCAGGATCTCTCTCCCACCAAGATTTTTTGTTTGTTTGTTTTGAGATAATTTTTACTTTTATTTGAATATACATTATGTTATATGTGAAAATGGGAAATTCTGGATCAGTAAAGACACAAATAAAATGAAAGTGTAAAAAAGAAACCATTACATGTCTCTGAAACCAGTGATTGTAACATGTAACACAAGACCACCGTACAACAAGTAAGAAATTAGAAATGTTGAGGGCTGTTGGACACCATATTTTAACAGCAGATCAGCACAAAATTACTTAGCACAGATGTTTCTGTAATTGTGATACACTGGGAAAATTCTCAGTATTCAAACTTCAATGGCTCCCAGGCTCACACTTCCACCTGTGCTGTGGTGGTCTTAATACACTGGTCTGTAATATAAACCATGTGGTAACATGCATCTGTCATAAAAACCTGTCAAAACCCCTCACCCAGTATTCTCCTCACATCTTTAGGCTTTTCTCCTCATTTCTATTTTCATTTTTAAAGCACTTAAAATTTTGTGAAAAGAAGGACACCAAGAAGCTCATAAGATTGGAGATGTGGGAGGGAGCTAGCTCTTTTACTTACAGTTTGATAGTCATCAAAGCTTGTTAGCTTCTCTCTGCAGTGCATGCAGCAGTCTTCAAAATATAACATTGTAGTATTTGCTACAGCCAGCCAATGTATTTATAGGAAAACAAAGTTGTTTTATGCACTGTTTCATTTCTGTGGGTTACAACACTCATTTGTAAATGTGTGCCTTGCAAATACAGTTTGAGCAATTTATTTTTGACATTGAATTTTTTTTTTTGACCAACATATTATGATGTTTACTAATCCTCACGTAATATGTATAAGTAGATCTCAAGAGTGTTTCCAAAGGCTGCTCATTAAATTTACTGTCCATGGTTTGCCATCATACTTGTGATTGCATCTATGTGTTTATCTGTGAGAGTAGATGAGTCTTAACCTCATAATGCAGGAAACGTGAACAAGTATTTTAGTAATAATGTTCAAAACATATAGCAGCCTGCCAGTTTCAGAAATGCATCAGAAAATTTATCAAAAGAAGAGTTGTGTGTAAAAATGTTAGTAGATAACAGCACAAATTATATTATTCCAGCAAATACTTTCTTGAAAAATATAAGCAAAATATTTTTTTCCCCTGAAAGTCCTGTTTAAAGAAATACATATCAATTGTATATTACTATGGTTTATATTTACACTGTTCCAGACTTGCTATTTTGTTCAAGTTCCACCAGCTATTCATTTTGTTACTTTTAAAGAAGTTATTGGTTTTTTTTCAGAATACTACTTTTTTTTTAACTGAATTTTTTTTTTTTTTTGTATTCTTTGAAAGACTATGAAAGAATATGATTTTCCATGGAATTTAATTTCATAGGAAGTTAATTTTAGGGTCCCTTTTCCTCTTTTACTAAAAAAGTAAATCTTGTTCCCGACCACATTCAATTACAATATCTATGATATTGATATTTAAGAATGGAAAAAAATAGATACTTTGAGCTATTCAGGCAGAATTGTGCAATATCCAATATCGGTCACTAAAATTACAGAATTTTACCATGGAAAAGCTGAAAGGCCAATAGAAAGTGCTTCAGTAGAAGTACCTTTCAATAGTCTAAACCATATCTTACCTAAAGATGGTCAGGTTTACAATCTTAGGAATGCACAGTTAAGAGTTTATATGAGCTAGAAATGATTTGCTAATGTGTCATCTACAGCATCACTGTGTCATCTGGAAAGAAATATTGAGTGGATAGACCTCAAAAGAGCAGATTTACAAAAAGGTGTGAAAAAAATCTTCCATCTCATCAGGTTACTGAAAAGTCATTCAGAATTAGGGACTAGTGCTTCTGGTGATACGGAAACATCTGAATCAAATAATGAAGGCAGTCCCTAAAGACTGAAGCAAGAGCTTTTTCTTAGCTGTTGGTAACATTAAAATAACACTGAGGTAGAGATGGAAATCCTTCAATTTTTGGTCCAAAGGAGTAGGATTGCCTCTCTGAATGCTTTGCACAGCCCACTGAAAATGGCTGAGCTTTTGACAGCACTCCTGGTCCTTACTGACCTTGGTCTAACACCTCACCACGGGGTCACCAAACGATAGATTGATCATCCTGAAAGTGTGAGTTTCTCAAGGGTTACACAAACAACCTCCAGTCATTAAAGCTAACTATAGAAAAAGTCCAATCATCCCACTCTTTCCTTCTCTCTAACTTTTTTTGTGCATTTGAGCCACAGTTCGAGAACAGAAAAGTGAGCAAATCTACTGATAAACTTCTCTTGTTTACTTCTAATTATTAAAGATAGTGACACAAATGGAAATTATGAATATCCTCTATTTTTAACTGTTGAAATTATTATTTTCTTTCATATTCAAATTAAAGCGTATTCATACTAGCATTGCAGAATAAAGAAAATTGTTTCTACTCATGACATACATACAATTGTTTTATTCTAAGATTAATAGAGTTGAGCCATGGCTCACGGAATGAACTTGCCTGTAACTGAAAAAGAATGAATTGTGTTCTGGCTAAAGAAGGTGAAGATCAAAGCTGGCTGAAATAACAGGGATTTATACGAATTATTTCCAATTCACACTGCTTTTTATTTAGGTTTTGTTTTTAATTTCTCATAAATGTCAGAACTTTGAATAGCTTTGAATATTTTTGGACTGAAGTAGATGTAGTAGTAAGGTAAGGTAGATGTAAGGTAAAAAAAAAAAAATCTGAAATATTTTAATTCAGAAAACAAAATCTTTTCCCACTGAAATTTTCTATTTTGATGAAAATAAGCAGATTAAAATTCAAAACATTCTGGCAAGAATTTCACTTTTGGCGATTGTTGATATACGTCTTTCATGATAACTAAGAATGTAACCAAAATACATAGGTCAGACTGGAAGTAATGTCTCCTAATTATTTTCGTGGAAACTAGAACAGGTACAAAGAGCACAACAACACTATTTGCAAATTCTCAGCTGCAAAATGCTGTTTTTCAACATATTCACCACAATTAGATGTGCATTTTTATCAGCAATGAACACGATCCTGCATGCCACTCGTAAAAATCTGCGCCAGTGGATGTGGCCCACTGTTGCTGTCACTACTGCTGAAACACACCACACACAACTTAAGTGTGCTCACATCCACTGTTTGGTTTCTGTAAATGTTCAGCAACCATCAATGAATGTCACTGGGTGCCAATTTTTTCCATGTGGAGGAATTCATAGACACACCTTTGCTTTATCTGCACCTCCATGCCAGACACCATTTATCAGACTGGCCCTCTGCTGCCATCTGTCAAATGGCAACAGAGTGTAACAGAATATTGTTGAAAGGTTCAACCTCTTCTGCCATACCACCAGCATTCTCATCTGACACTGCTGGCCAACATAATAAAATAGGAAGCATTACTTTTGGAGCAGCTACATATGCATGAAATGCAGACCGCAGCTTTAAAGACACTCGTTTCTGTGACACGGATAAAAAATGTATACCTTCAAGGTCACAAGGAATAAGTACAAGGATGAGATGTATTTGCTCTGTTTCCTGTATTGGTACAGTCCGAGATGTGTCTCTCTTGCTTGCTGTTAAAAATTCTATTATATCAGGAGAAAAAGCATCACTCAGAGTTTGTAATAACTACATCTGTTCTTTATTTAGGCTTTCACTGCAAATTACGAAGATGCAAAATCTCATCCTGATTTAGCATTTACGTTTTCTGGACTTAATGATTCATTACTGTTCACAGACAAAGCTGATACAAAACTTGAGTTCCTGTGTGACTTTTAATATGTGCTGCATCCATTTAGAAGGCCAAATAAACTCTCCAATTTCTATGAAGCAGCATTTCTTACAAGAAGCAGTAGGCCTACTGCAGCACTTAAGTTCTTAGGTTAGAATTCATATGCTCCATCTTTGAAATTTAGATTCTCTCTGAGGTCTTGAAGAGGACTCTTGGGAGCTTGAATAAACAATTTTGAAGAAAATGCTTTGCTTTAATGATGTTTGTGTTTTCTTTCTAAACTGCAGTGGAACCTGGTAACTCATAGAAGACATTTGCGGCTCCAGTGTTTTCATCTATAGCAGAGTCAGAGTAGGTAGCACTGAATTCAAGAGGTATTTTGTGATTGCTGCTTTAATATACAATTTGAAACTCATAAAAAGAGTTAAAGGCCCTTCCTTGCCTCACCCCACAGATCTAGTGATGGAAACTGTTTGCTAAAGAGGCATCTAAAGAGAAAGACAAGGTCTTCAGCAAACTTCTGAGTGATCAGCATATCCCTCAGACCTTGATACATTGGGACTGGGTGAAAATAACAGCAAAACCTCTTTCTGACATGAAATTTTATATCAGTTTATACAAGGCTGAAAAGAAGGAGCAAGGAGAGCAGGGTAGGCAGTTGGGTAACAGTAGATTAGCACGCACAGCCTGGTGACATTTGTGAAAAAAACCCAGAACCTAATATCATTTGCAGACTCATGATTTGTGTAGCCAAACCTTTCAAGAAAGTGAGATCCCTGAAGATGGAGATACTTTCACAAGGTAAACTAATGTGTCTGCACGTTGGACACACTGGATAGCTCTTTTCCTTGTTTGTGTATGTCACTTTATTGCTATGCTGCCTACTTTCCCAAGATCGAGAAAACTGAAATCTCATTCTGACTGCAAGTTAGAGAATAAAATAAAATAAAATAGTTGGGTCCAAACCTCTTAGGTTTTATCTGTCTTTTCTGACTGTTGCTGCTCCTTCACTGACTAATTTTCACTGTCTCCTTCAATCCTTATAGGAGTACCATCCCCTTCAGACCCGACCTGCAGCAGCTCTTCCTGCTGCCAACTTGCAGTAAAATTTATTGCCCTGTTCCATCAGATGACAAGAAACAATGCCAGCAATTTCTCCAGTGCTATCTATATGTGATCAAACAGCACCAAACTTACCCACACACTGAACAAAGATATGCTGGTTTCTCTTGTATATTTTTAACCTGTAAAGTCTACTGGAAGCATACTTGTTTGACAAGAAGTAAATAACAGATCTTTAGGCTGGAAGCTTGTCAAAAAGAGTACTTAAACAGGACAAAATTCAGAAAAATGCTGGGAAAATGAATCTTATTTTATACTGCAGAAATCTGCAGTGTCATTTAAATTTAAAGGTCAGTTCCCTAAAGTTATTTATTGTTCAAAAGGTGTTTTTAATCAATTTGAGAAAGTATGGCTTCTCTCCAAGAATGCCTCCCTTCTCCACAAGCACCAGTAGTCAGGATTAAAGGAGTTTAAATAACAACAAACCAAGCTTTGTGTTTGTGCCTAGTGTCAACTTGCACTGCGTCAGAAACAGGAAAGTTCAGTTTTACTTTGTTACAGTGAGCTGAGCAATAGCTAAAAAGAATCATCGTACTGTAATTACGAGTACCCCAAATAATTATCCACACTCTCTCTTTCACAGGATCTTATACCTAAAATCAGATATTAATCATTCTGAATCTAAAGAACATGTTAACATTTGCAGTGGAGCAGGACAAACGTTCATGGAAATGGAAGTCAGTAAAGTCTCTCTGTGCATCAGCATCCTGCTGAAACATTGTCAGGAATCCAAAGAGAGGACAGTCATGTTCCTGCCTTGCTGTGACTAAACCCCTTTGAAGCTGTTTGAGATCTTTTGCTCTTGATGCAGCTCTGTGTAGATGAAGTGATCTGCTCTGCATATCGGCAGTCTTGACAGTGAATTGCACTCTTCCACATTTCCACCCATACAAGTACCTGCAATTAGCCACTACTTTGTTACCATGATTTCTGAAAACTTAAGGTACTTTGCTGTATTTTATTAACCTGACTTCCTCTTTTGGCAGGGAATGTAATTAATCTATTTTACAAATGAGGAATGGAGGCACTTAAAGGTTAAGCAACTTGTCAATAGTCACAGAGAGCATCCATGGCAAAATGTTGCCACCTTATGTAATGTGAAACATCAAACTCAAACCATTTGAATTGCCCATTTCCTTCAACTGACTTAGAGAACACTGATGCCTAAATAATTTAAATAGCATCCTAGTCTTAATTCATTTCTTCGAATACCTTGCCACATCTTCAGGTTAACACTCCATTTCTTTAATATCTGCTAAGTTACACAGGTGTGTCATACAGATGGCAATACACAGATCAAATCCTGTGCTCGGTCAAAACATGAGTAAACTGTGAGTTGTTCCGCTACAAGTAGGACATCACTTGTAGGACTATAGTACTTGGCAGGGCACTGCACAAACTCAGAGCTTAATTGTCAACTGTTGACTGAATCTTCATGTTAGGATTGCCAGCAACTGGATGAAGTTCAACAAGGGAAAATGCCATGTTTTGCACCCGGAGTGGGGGAAGCAATGCTGGACATAGGCACAGACTGAGAGATGTTTGACTGGAGAACAGCTCAGTGGAAGGGGGATCTGTGGGTGCTGGTCACCAGCAAGGCTCAGCATGAGCCAGCAGTGTGTCCTGGCAGACAAAAAGACAAACAGTTTTTTGGAGTGTATTAAACACACAGCATAGCTAGCTGGTCAAAAGAGGCATTTCTCTTACTACGTTTAGCATTGGTACAGCTCTAATCCTCTGATCACCCTCATGGCCTCCTCTAGACCTGCTCCATCAGGTCCTTGTCCTTCTTATGCTGTGGGTCCCGAGGCTGAACACAAGTACTCCAAGTAAGGTCTTATCAAAGTGGAGCAGTGGGGGAGAAGAAGCTCAGAATATAGTTGGCTTCCTAGGCCACAAGTACATACCACTGGCTCATGTTCACTTTTTCATCCACCAACATACTTAAGTCCTCCTTCTCAGGGCTACTCTCAATCCACTCATCATCCAGCCTCTATTTGTACTTGGGATTGTCCTGACCCAGATGCAGAACCTTGGCACTTGGCTTTTTTGATATGCCAACCTCTCAGTCTTGTAAATGTCCCTCTGGCTAGCATCTTCCCCCTTCAGCATGTCAACTGCACCACTCAGCTTGGTGTCATCTGCAGACTTGCACACAGTCCTACTGTTCGTGTCACCAACAGAGATATCAAATAATACTAGGCTAAACACAGACCTTTCAGGGACTCCACTTGTCACTGGTCTCCATCTGGACATCAAGCCATTGACTACAAATCTTTGAATTCAACCATCTAGCCAATTCCTTATCCTCTGTGCGGTCTACCTTTCAAAACTATGTCACCTCAATTTGAAGACAAATGTGTTGTGAAGGAGAGTATCAAACATTTTGCACAAGTCCAGTTAGATGAAGTCAGCTGCTCTTCCCTTATCCACCAAATGCTGTTTCCTTTTTTCTAGTCAGTGGGAAATTCACCAGAGTGGCACAACTTTTCAAAATGATGGACAGCAACTGATGGATGGCTTAGTAACTTCATCTGCCAGTTCCTTCAGGAGCCTCAGGCACATTTTATCATGTACCATGGATCTGCGCGCATTCAGATTCCTTAGATGGTCTTAGACCTGATCTTCTCCTACAGTGGATGATTCTTCATTCTCTCAGCCATACCTCTGAATTCTGTGAGTTGAGTGATGTGCCTAGAGCACTTGTCACTGAAGGCTGAGGCAAAAAAGTCATGACAGCAAACAGTATAAAAGGAAAAATAAAAGATAAAAGGGATTAAAGTTTAGCTTCTGTACTCTATGTCAGTGAGAGCTTACACATGTAGTGAAAAATTCCAGACCTGCTAGTCAATGGAAATTTTGCTTTTGACTTCAGTGGGGCCACATCCTGGCTTGTATCAGAAACAGTGTTACCAGCAGGAGCAGAGAGGTGATTGTCCCCCTGTACTCAGATCTGGTGAGGCTGCACCTCGACTACTGTGTCCAGTTTTGGGCCCCTCACTGCAAGAAAGACATCGAGGCCCGGGAACGTGTTCAAAGAAGGGCAAAAAAGCTGGTGAGGGGTCTGGAGCACAGGCCTTATGAGGAGAGGCTGAAGGAGCTGGGATTGTTCAGTCTGGAGAAGAAGAGGCTCAGGGGAGACCTCATTGCTCTCTACAACTACCTGAAGGGAGGTTGTGGTGACCTGGGGGTCGGCCTCTTCTCTTGTGTAACTGGTGATAGGACTAGAGGGAATGGCTTCAAGCTGCGCCAGGAGAGGTTCAGGCTGGATGTTAGGAAATACGACTTCTCTGAAAGAGGGGTCAGGCACTGGAATGGGCTGCCCAGGGAGGTGGTGGAGTCACCGACCCTGGAGGTGTTCAAGGAACGTTTGGATGTTGTGTTGAAGGACATAGTTTAGTGAGAACTATTGGCAATGGGTGGATGGTTGGAGTGGATGATCTTGTAGGTCTTTTCCAACCTTGGTGATTCTGTGATTCAATACTTGAAGGGAGCATATAAACAAGAGGGGGAACAACTGTTTATGAGGGTGGATAGTGATAGGATAAGGGCGAATGGACTTAAGCTGAGACAGGGGAGGTTTAGGTTAGATATTAGGAGGAAGTTTTTTACTCAGAGGGTGGTGACGCACTGGAACAGGTTGCCCAAGGAGGTTGTGGATGCCCCATCCTTGGAGGCATTCAAGGCCAGGCTGGATGTGGCTCTGGGCAGCCTGGTCTGGTGGTTGGCAACCCTGCACATAGCAGGGGCATTGAAACTAGGTGATCATTGTGGTCCTTTTCAACCCAGACCATTCTATGATTCTATGATTCTATGATTCTATGATTCTATGATATCAGCATTTTTGCTCTGTCTTAATTGTCTTTATTTATTTATTTATTTATTACATTCTATTTATTTATTTATTATTCATTTTTACGATGAAGATGTAGACAAGTGCCTGCAAAAAGCCGAGCTTCATAAATAATATTCTACCTGGAGAAAGTCTTCCTTATTTAGTAAAGTCACTGAATGAAACATGACTGAAAATCATGCCTCTAATACTGCAAAAGCGTTATTCTTCTCTCTTCTGTCCTTTCAAATTTGTAAAATTTGACATTCAATAGTGGGAAAAACACAATTATAAACTTGAATAATGCTACTGGAATTCAGTTCACACCTGTCTAAGACAGAAAGGACTTGGAAGTACTCTTTCTTTCTTACAGTGAGTATTCATATCTTCTAACCATCTGTGTGGGAAGAGCACAGTAGTGTCAATTCTGGTCTGTGGAATTGAGATTGCTTTGAGCTTTGGGTCTGGTTTCCATGCTGCACCAACCAGAAGAACTGAGCTTGTTTATAGGAGTGGAAATAACTTGTGCCAGGTGCAAGAGTCATGTCGAGCAGTGCAGGGGGACCAGGGACTGCTTTACAACTGAGTCACAGTCTAGAAGTCTGCCTTTGGAGCTGTGCAATCCCTCCTGATTTCTAAATTAGTTGGTGCTACTCCAAAAGTAATGCCTCCTGTTTTATTGTGTTGTCCCAGATGTTGGTGGTCTAGCAGTAGAGGTTGAAACTTCTCATCAATATTCCATTATATTTTGTTGCCGTGTGTCAGATGGAAGCAGAGAGGGGCAGTCTGACAGAACTGACAGTTGGACTAGATGATCTTGTAGGTCCTTTCCAACCTTGTGATTCTGTGATTCTATGAGAATGGAGTCTGGAATGGAAGTGCAGATGAAGCAAAGGTGTGTCACTGAATTCCTTCATGTGGAAAAAATGGCACCCATTGACATTTACTGAACGTTTGTGGAGACCAAACAGTGGATGTGAGCAGAGTGAGGTGATGGGTTGTGTGTTTCAGTAGTGGGGACAGTGATAGTGGGTCACCTATGCTGGTGCAGATTTTTACGAGACTGGCATGCAGATTCTTGTTCATTGGTGGCTAGAATGCTTAGCTAATGATGGTGACTGTTGAAAAAGAGTATTTTGTAGCTGAGGATTTGCTTTATCAAATACTGTTATTGTGCTCTTTGTATCAGTTGTAGTTTCCATGGAAATAAATAGGCATCATTACCTTTGGAATGATCCACGTAGTTCTTCATGACATGCTACATGACTTACTGCTCTTGCTCCATGTGAAAGAAAAGAGCCAGGGAACTCACTAACCTGATTAGATTGTTGAATCTTCAGATTGGCTGCAATGAAAACCTGTAGATGGAGAAACCACCACTGCTGGAATATGAAAATTGTTCTAGCTTAATGAAAACAGAAAAGTGATTTCACTTGTGTTAGTATAACTTTGTTGAAGAGCTCTTTAAAAAAGGGAAGAGGGGGAGGAAAAGAAGTGGGGATGAACTGTGCTGTTAATGGCTTGGTGAATTCTTGTTTGTTTCCATGTGAAAGAAGATGGATGTGTGAAGAGTCACCCAAGTTCCAGGGAGAAACTGAGCAAGACAGATTAGTCCCACCTCAGCCTGACACCTGGGGCACATCCTTATCTAAGGGGGTAAATGGATCAGAATGTTACTGCCCGTTTATTTATTCTCCTTCTGTTTGGAGACTTTCCCTGATTAATTACTCTCTAGTAATTGCTGTTGTTAACTAATGTCAAAGCTAATTAACCTGGAGTCCCTTCATCCAGTACCTCCACCATCCCTTCGCAAAGACGAGAAGGTCATCAGCAAGGAGGTTCTGAGGATGGCCACACTTTACCCACTCGTTTATTTGCTTTGGGTCTTGTTTGCTATTCCTGCTGCAATGCCTGGCGACAGCTTTCTAGAATTCCCATCAAGTCTAATTGGCCTGCTGAAGCAGCAGTGAACACAAGATTTAAGAAATGTTTTCTTTAAAAACTTCTGGTCCTACAGACACTTTGAGATCAAGTTTCACTCTGCTGAAATCACACACGATTCCCTGTGATTTTCATGAGAAATACTGTAAGAAAGTATTAAAAGAGAAACATGTCTCAGTGGTTTGGAGGGACTGATGGCCAGGGGGGTTGATGAGTGGGTGGTGGTAACATAGCAAGGCATCTACAGAATCTTTAAAGTTTGCCAAAATTAACACATACAAGGTATTCAGTATCAAAGTTTTCAATATTTGGCTCCATAAACACAATACTGGTTGCAAAAACAAAGCTAAGGATTTCATGCTGATTAGTTAAATAAAAACTGTTTAATTATGAACATTTGGGAAATGAAGTTATGAAGAATTGACCAATATTGCTACAGCTTCCTAGTGTTCATACCAGACTGTGAGCACTGTGCCAGCATCTTACTGCTTATCGTATTGTGATCCAGCTATGGCAAACAGTTCTGAGCTTAGCATGGCTCAGGCACATAGCTCAGTGCAGAAAGAGGTCTAACTTATCACCAAGGCCTCTTGATTTTAGTTTCATTCAAGTGTGAACATTACAGTTCAATAAAGGCTGCCAGCATCCTCTGTGCAGGTGCTGATCAAGACGGTCAGGTTTCTACCTTCTATTCTTAGTTTTTCCTACCTTTAGGCATTTCCATACAATAAAAATAGATGATTTATTTCAAAAGTAGAAACAAATCTTGTTAGCATTCAGATTAGTCATAAAAATCAGATTCTTCCGTCTGTCTCTCGGTAAGAGCTCTGTTTTTTTTTTTTAATTAATATTTTATCTTGACACAATCATATTTACTATTAAAATTTTAGCTAAGTAGTGCTATATCAAGGCAAGATGCAGTTATGCTTTAGTAGTCCTTACTCTTCTGTGGTTACTGTTGAAAATATTTACCTATCAACAAATTCTTATCTGGATTACTCCTGTGTCTCTGACTTTCTTTCCTCTCCCATCTCTCCTGTCCACCTTTCTGTTTGGATGAACCTCACTTTTCTAAGTCATGACATTGTCTTGCCCTCTGAAAGTCTCATGGATAGAAAGCTTTCACTTAAGTCTTTGAACACATAAATGAAAGTCAAGGAATGACTACAATGTTAGAGTAATGAATCATGCTTTCTCATGAAGATGAACTTAATCTGTCCATCATTGTTAAAGATAACAAAAAATGTTTTTACAAATGCATTTACAACAAAAGGAGGGCCAAGAGGAATCTCCATCCTTTATTGGATGTGATGGGGATCATTGTCATGAAGGACTATGAAAAGGCTGAGGTACTCAATGCCTTCTATTCTTTTGTCTTAAGTCAGAACAATCATCCTAGGAGTGCTCAGTTCCCTGAGCTGGAAGAAAGGGGAGCAGAATAGCCCCCTCACCTTCCCACAACCTCCTTTCAGGTAGCTGTAGAGAACAATGAGGCACCCCCTGAGCCTTCTCTTCTCCAGACTGAGAAATTCCAGTTCCATCAGCCGCTCCTCATAACACTTGTGCACCAGACTCTACACTACTTTCATTGCCCTTCTTTGCACATGGGTCAGCCTCCTCTCCTGTGTAACAGTGAGAGGACAAGTGGTAATGGCCTCAAGGTGTGACAGGGAAGATTCAGGTTGGATATTAGTAAAAAAATTATTGTCTGAAAGAGTGGCCAAGCACTGAAACAGGCTGCCCATGGAAGTGATGGTGTTGCCATCCTTGGAGATTTTCAAGAAATGTGGAGATGTGGCACTGAGGGACATGGGTCAGTGGGCATGGGGGTGGTGGCTTGACAAATTGCCTAGATTATCTCAGAGGTCTTTTCCAACCTTAATGATTTTATGATTACTGTGATTTCTTCATGAAGATTCCTCTTGTCAGAGCTGCAGCATCTCTGAAAACATTACTGAACTATAGATACCAGTACTGCGTCAAAGTACTGACAATCAGTGACTGTGCATCAATGTAGCTCAGAATAGAAATGCTCCCTAAATATTAGTCCTTTTGAATTATTGGTACTTTATAAATAGTTCACATCTATGGTTACAAATGTCAGGAATCAGATATGGTGAGTTTTATTTTGCCTTTTAAGCTCTCAGCTGCAGTTACAATGACCAACCCTTCATTTTGATTTAAGTAAGCTTGCTAGTATGTTTTTACCAATTAATCTATAACAGGAAAACTCTTTATGTTAAAAGACAAGAGCTAATGTTCATGCATTTGGAATGAAGAGAAAATCTCCTTGTTAAAAATCAGTAGCTTCTTAGACTTAGTCTCAAAGTATGTAAGAGGGGATTTGCCAGCATAGTTTAACATTAAAAATCCTGAACAATGAGTTTTATTGTAATGAAGACAGAATGTAGGCAAAGCCTTCTTAAGTCTTTGTTTGTACTTCCTAGGTGCCTTAGGCAGCTGCCTTTATCTGAAGCAAGTTACAGCGGGGTTATCCATGTAGACAAATGTGCCAATTTTTCTTTTCCTTTTTTTTCTTTTTTTTTTTTTCTAGAGAAAGGTTTTGCATTTCTTCTTCACATGATAGATCTATCTCTACAACTACAACTGCTGACAGTTTAGGTCTTCAGAATATCTTTAATCTCCAAAGAGGAAGACATGTTAGTACTAGTATGTATTGCACAGGATGACTTCTTTTGGAGTATAAAGGCTCTACTGATTGCATTCATTTAGCTACTTTAGTTGGGAATGCTACAGCATAATAATGTAAATACTGTATAATGCATAACTGACTTGCTTAGGAAAAGCACAACCTCAGAATTAGCTCCTAACCTATGAGACAGGTCTCACAAATGCAGTGTAAATGCACTCCAGATGAAACCAGTTTTATGACAAACAGCAAAAAGGAGGCAGAAGGGGAGGATAAGAAGCAAGAGATGGATTTATAGCTAGGATTCAGCTACAAAACTCTTGGGAACTCACAGCCTAGCAGAATTGTGATGTGTAACCTTGGGTATTTCTTCAGCTTTGGAGAGATACAAAGTCAGGGGGAGTTCTGGCTACTCACTGAGCGCTTGAATGCTGCATGTTGCTATCTATCTTTCTATCTGATTTCTAGTTCCTATCTGAAATGTAAGATGGGGATACTAATGTTTAGGGCTTGTTTTTCAGGCCTAAGAATCTACAAAATCAGTCTTGCGCAGTGGAAGCAACTGGTTGACCTGCTTAGTCCACAAAATGCTTGCAAAAAAGGACATTTTGTTTTACTCAGGCTCCCTGTACTCTGTTGGGGTGTGCTAGCTTATTAATCATAATATTGCCAGAAATTCTGAAAAACAATTTAAAGCAGCAGAAACTAACTTTTGGTTTAACTAGTTTGTAAACAGAAATTATTTTATTACAGGAGAAATCTGCATTTGTTCCAGGAAGGTACAGAACAAAGGAAAGCATGTAAAATATAAAAATGAAAAGAATCTTCTGATTCAATTTAATCTTCAGAAAAGATCAACCAAAATAAATTAATGAAGCACTGGGAAATCATATTGTAGCTTCCTTTAACTTCTTATTAGACAAAACAGCGTGTTGAGAATTCTGCCAGTTGGAAAAGCTCTCTTCCATGTGTGGAGTGGCTCACATGCTACATCTCATGGTACTATTTCATCAACCATTCAATTCCTAATCTTGTTGGTAGAGAATTGTGAATCAGAAGTCGCCTACCCAAATCAAACCATAAATAAACTGCACATGACTCAACAATGAAAGCATACAAATTCACATACAAATTTCACCAGTTCTCTGTATCTGAGATTCTTTCCATCAGATCCAGGTGGCTAAGAGATAATGACTAGCGCATAGAGAATCTGTCAGAAAAGTAACACAGGGTCAAAACTCTTTGTAGCCTTAAAAGGTATGGACTTTGCCATTGGTAGAAGTCAAAATGTGCCTCATCAGTCAAGAGCAGTTCAGGAGCGGAATACAGAAACAGAAATCATCAACATTACTTTGCATTTACATGGATGATTTGAAATCATACAAGGTTGCAGAACTACTTGTAGAATGCAGTTGAACTTAGTTTGTAGATGTATGTCATCATATTTCATGAAATGCTCTACATTTGACAGGCTTAGAGCAAAACCCAGAAAGTCAGTAAAGTTTACAATGTCTAATGAAGAAAGCAACCAGCCAAACAACTCTTAAAATGTTTGGCATTACAGAATAGCATATGGTGTTAGACCTTTGGCACTGCGTGACTTGATCAGAATTTCTTCTTGCTTTGGCCTGTTTTTTTCACTCAGATTTCTTAAGACATATTGTCAATGCAGAATTTGGATATTTGTGCTTTTAGTGACTGGAATCTCAGCTGGATTCTCTTCCCTTTCTTGTATCATTCTTTTGCCCTTATCCGTATCCATATTTTCTCTCCACACAATCCATTTATGATGCTTTTAGTGCTATTTCAGAGAGGAATTTCAAAAGCTTCAGCAATAGCTTTAAGATAATGGTCTGAGGAAATGGAGACCAAGTTCTATTTTAAGAAAATTCCACATTATGTAAGAGAGAAACAAATTGGATGAAATTCTGCCTTCATTCTTGTAGTCAGTAAATTTGTTATTTCTTTTAAAAGGTTTATTCATCATTTGATCTATTTTTCACCCAGTTCTGTAAAGTGATTCTGTCTTCATGTAAGCCTGTAAATTTGACAGGCAACCCATCGCTAGGCAATTCTATGCAGTTCCTGAACAGTTTTGCCGTATGTCACAGCAGGAAGCAAATACACCTGATCAATTCTTCTACATATACACAGCGTAATTTTCTGTTTCTCCCTGGTAGATTTTTTTCAGGGTTGACTATTTTCTTCACTATCAATTCATTAGCAAAATGTAGTCATCTTTATCCAGTGGTCCCAGCCAACTGCAAGTGGAGCCTGAGATATCTAAATAAGACATCACTGTTTTTGCTGACATCTCAGCCAACATCTACTCTTGCTCAGCCTTCTCCTGCCAGCTACAAAAGGCCAAAAAAATCCAGTTACGAGTTCCCACCCCTGTTCTTAGAATGGTCTGGTATTTTCTAGATTACTCAGAAGCCAAAGATAGTTATCAAAGAGTGGTGTTAGATATTATGTATTCTGAGCTATATAATCAATCTGTACAAACACAGCTCCGATGCAGTTTCATTCTTGGCTCCAGTTTCTGTGTCAGTGGTAAAGAATAGTTTCAGTTAAACACACTCACCATCTGTACTGTACAGTAAATCAGTGATCCCATTGTTCAAAATGTCTCCGGTGAAGATCCCTTTAAGTACCTTTGAAGTCATTTTTTTTTTTTTTTTTAAACCCTGTCTCCTTTTTGGTATGCCCACATCCCTTCTCTGATGGCATTTCCAAATGTTCCCACTGGTTATCCTTTTCGTATATATCTAACAAAGAAATAACATCAGACATTAACTGGGCTTGAGAGACGTTTTAAAATTTACCATCATTTTCCCTAAAAGACAATGTATTGGGATTCCTATTACTTCATCCATCTCTTTCTCTTCCCCCTGGGTGGCTAGGAAGGACCATCCCATCTTGGCTCTGACCCTCCACTCCTGCTACTGTTGTTGATATTGCTGCTGACTCGCTGTTGTCATGATTGATGTCTTGCTGACAGGCACATAAATCATGTCTGCTCATAATGGTTAATGTCAGTATTTGCATGTATTAGGCATGTTTTTACTCTAAAACACTTAGCACCATGTGCACTGCATTCATTCTGCTACATCAGAGTTTTGGAGGGAGGAGAAAGGAGTTTGCTGTTTATAGATATTTTTGTTTGGACAGTGAGGAGAGCAGAGACCACTGTTAAAAATCCATTCAGATGAAAAGGGATGAACTTTGCAGCTGCAGCGCAATCCACTCAGACTACAAGACCCTACAGGATATATTATCTGGCCAACAGCATATCGGCAGCTGCAAAGATGTATTCGTAGCATTGCTGGATTTTGAAGGATACACTGGGGTATGAGCAAGAAAGAATGATGTTCCTTAGCCCCAAAGGCTTTGATTTTTTTCCATACAGCCTTTTGTGGACACCTGACCTTTTACTGATGGTTTTTGGAGGTCCACTTCAGATTTCATACATTTTACCAGTACAGTCTCATTTTTCCCCTATTGACCCAAAACAACCAAGAAACTGTTCTTATGTTCTTCTTGTTTCATAATATAATTATCAATCATGGCTCCTCTGTTTCTGTCCTATCCAAAAGTTCTCTGAGGGGAACAATTTGTCCCAGAATTTGGCAGCCTGGACAGCCTGCAGTTTATATGAATCCTCCTGGTGGGAATGAAATTTTGGCAACTAATGGAGTCACAGAGGTATTTGAAAGTCAAGACTGAAAAAAATCCAGGCTCCAACCTCCAAATCTGCAGAGAGATTGTCCCTTTGGGGATCTCCAGTTCTTTGATAGCCCAGGTCATGGAGGCAGCCTGTGACTCTCCCTGTGCATTTGTAGAAAAGAAAGTTAATGACATGAATCATATTCTTCTTTGTAGACAAGGCTGTTTTCTTTGCAAAACTAGAACTGGAGAACAGATGTCCTTCCTGGCATTATCCATTTGTGATGACAATCATTGGCTTTGCTTTTTAATATTAAATTGTTAGCACAGTCCCTGGCATAGTTCTAGCCCAGTCCAGCTTGCACTACTCCAAAAGATACTCAGCTTGCAATTTACCACAGGACAGATAGGAAATGATTGCTTTGTATGATGCAAGTTTTTTCAGTTCCCTTCAGCCAACATTAAAGAATCTCTATATGATTTTATTCTTCCAGCAACCATCTTAGTATTAAAAGAAAAAAAATACTGTAATGCAATAAAATGGTTGCAGAATGGAACGCAGTGTGGTCTAAATAGACATCTCTCAGACTTTACAGCAGAAACTGTAATACAAGTCCAGAAGAGATGCATACATTCTAAAATATGGAAAATAGTTTTGTGAATCTTAGCATTCAGTACATATTAAAAAAAAAAAAAGTTTGCTTTTTTTTTTTTTTTTTTTTTTGAGACAGTTTGTAACCGTATTCATTGCTCCATAGCAATTTTCCATTTAGTAAGGGGCTACATTGCAGAGAAACAGTAGCCTTTAAAAGTCTTTATGATGAAATAGATTCATATTCTTTACCCTCGGGAAGTGAACTCAGAACTCATGTCTTTTGACATAGCAGATAGCAGTGATTCCTGTAAATGTCAATGCTAAATAATTAAATGCCTTGCTCAAAGTATCTGTTGAAGCAAATCCGTCATTTATTTCAGGATTTTTTCTTGATCAAAATGAACTACTCAGAATTTATGTAGATAAAACAAGCACTGAATTGAGAGAATAATAGCTTCTGAAATAATGAAGGATCACTCTCCAAAGTAATCTTTTCCAGACCAAAATGGCATATGAACCACACTTCTCAGTTCAAGATTGTCTGTGGATTCTTGGCTAGGCTTTTCCTGAGTAAATACATTGCTATTTCCCAGAAGTTCCTCAGGTGTGAGACATAAGACCGAAGGCTGAGCTTTAAGATGATGTGGATTGCAAAACCAACATGTTCAGCTACAGAAATAGACGTATTGTCTTGCTCTTCTCCTGTCCATTTTCAGGGCTTTCACATACAACCAATCGTGTTTTGCTAGTGAAAAAGACAGTCTTTGCATAAAGTGACAACAAATAAATGAGAGTTCCTGGGCAGGTGAAAAAAAGAAGTAGGAAAGTTAGAGTGTGAATTCTTATTTAACAGATTATTGGAGGACACTCCAAGGTTGTTGTTGATGTTTTTTGTTTTGTTTTGTTTTTTAAAGAAAATGACAAAGGGAGTAGGAAAATGAAATAATATTATGAAATTCTCTAAGTTTACACACAATCCCATGACCCTTAAAATCATGAAATTATTTTGACTGCAGAAGTGAAAGGTAAGCTAACGAGCATTCAAATTGTGAAAAGGTCTTGTGTTCTGAGTTTTATAAAGACCCGAAAGACTAACTTTTCTTTGTGCATTCCTCTGACCAAACACAACATGAAACAGCCTTGACACTGGTCCTCCACCAGGGTGAGACCTCCTGACACATTTTTTTTTTTTTTTTTTTTTCATTTAAAGATTTTTAAATTGCCTTCTATCTATCTCCCTGAAAACATCTGGATACTCGTCCTTACATGAAACATTAACACAGAGGTGTGGAATATTTTAAGACACCTCAGAAACATTCTTCCCTATAGCATAAGGATTCTGCAGATGGCAGGATGTGGCCACTTCAAGACAGCCAAGAATCTGGGTCTCCACCCCTCCACCCTCCTTTCTGAGCATGTGTAACCAAGCTGTCTGTCTGTCAGACAGTGGGAGAGAGACCAGTGTGGGAACTGCATGTACGTTGGAAAGCTTTTTAATGAGTATCACTGTCATAATTAAGAAATTATCTTTATGCATTTAAAGAGAGGACTCGCTTATGTGCTCTATGGAATTCTTAATCTGCATCTCTGGAAATCATAGAATATTTCTTTGCTTTGGCTTAGAAACCCACAATTTAGCACATGCATTATGGTAAGTATGAAAGGATTTTTTTTTTTTATGATCCACTAAGATTAAGAAGTACATGCACCCATTGCCAACAAGCACACCATCTAATCAATGTTGCATTCCATTGTTCTGTTTCATGCTATTTTGATGGGAAAATTTTACTGGGTGGGCCACCATCCCTTTATAAATTAAGGAATAAAATAAACAAACAAATAACCCACCCGCAACTGAGATTCATTCTAAAACTCAGAAGGTTCTCATATATTAAATGACTGCATCCCAAAGTAACATCTATTTTGTATTTGAGTTCAAGAGATTTCAAAGAAAATTAATGGCAGTTGTGCACATTTGAGAAAGGAAGGATAGACCCCGAAATACAACACTATTACTTGTCTGTGATGAATTTGGAAGGCTTGCAAGTCAGCTTTCTATCAGGGGAGAAATCAGTGATACAGAATATCTTAGAATCATTTATTTATACTGCGTACAATAGGCACTGAACATAGGTGGCCATAGACTACATGCAGGCAAAACCTTATTTAGAAGTCTTATCCCAAAGCTTCTTTCCAGTTCTCAGGAAATAATTCTCACCAAGAATTGGATTTAATCAAAGAGCATAAGATAGTCTGAACTCTCTGGCTGTTTGCAAAAGCTCCCTCATAAACCTGAATCACCAAAAACTAACAGTACAGCATTCCTTGAGAGTGCATGTATTCCTCATAGACTAAAAAGGAATGCGTAAGATTATATTTAACACAACCACCTGGTGATTCCTACCATAACAAAAGAAAGTTAATATTTTCAAAGGTGCTTAAGACTGTCTGACTTTAGTGGAAGTCAAGTTTTATGTTCTACAGAGGTTTAAATACCCAAGTACATGCACAAGTAGGATTCAAAAAGTGTCTGGCTTGTAGCCCCCAGGTGCAGTACTATTGCTGTGAATATTCTCTAGATGCAGAGCTGAGGTTCATCTGTCCAAATACAGTCATCTGAACTGCGGAAATCCACGTGAGCTCACTGTACTCCCTTTTTTTATTCTACAGAGGGAAAGTCACTTCTGGGATGAATAGTCATCTCATCCTGAAGTAAATGAATAAACTAGGTCAGATAAAACACTACTTGCAATAAAAAGATCTGAAAGGAGACTGGCTGAGGCATCAATTTCAACACTGAAGAGGGCTACGTATGAGTAGGACAAATACTACTGCTTGTGTTTTGACTGTTCTTACAAAGAGAACTAGCCCAGTGTTGGCAGTACTACATCCTAGAGCCAAGTAAGCTGTAGAAGCAAGGTGTTTCTGTTCTTATGTCCTTTGGCATCTGCAAAGTAAAAGGCCTTAGAGAGCACACCAGCATGCTACAAGTGAAAAATATTGGTGAAATGTTGCTACAGCTTCCTTCTTTCAGAACCCCAAGAAAGAGCCTCTACCACATATACCACTGATTGTGTTGCCCTGGCAGAAGGAGGCTTAGGTTTCCCTTTGCACCATGTGCTTCTACAGCATCATCTCTCACATATTCAGGAGTATCCTATGCCTGGTTGCAGGCTCTCTCTCTCTTGTTGAAGTTTCTTTTGTTATTAGAAAGTAATTAGTGAACCAGAAAGAGACCAAATGGGACTCTGAAATTTGTATGTTATTAAGGACTTCATGCATAGGTGAAGGGAGAACTGGGTGATCTGGGTTATGGCCAGTACTTTGAGAACAGTTTTACTGTTTGACATGAGATGTATCTTAGATAAAATGTATTAAATGCAAAAAGAAGAAAAAGATATGTATCACAGAAGTAAAAATATTTCACTTCGGAAAAGAAAATCGGAGGTAATATCATAGTTCCCCAGTGCATATCATTTTTAATATGATATGCACGAGTTGTTTTTTTGTGTACTACAAATGCTAAAGAAAGCAGTACTCTAAAAGTGTAAAACTGGAGTATATCAGTGACAAATAGACTCAAAATGATTTAGACATTTAAAAGGCTCTACATTTATGCAGCAAGTATGAGACTACCATGAACACAGCCTACATGGCTGTGAATTCTTTACTTGTATCCTTTGAATTGCAAGAGCAGAAAGTGGGAGTCAGGTTTATTAAAGCTGATAAGAGAGGTGGCGGATTTTACAGGAGTATGCTTGAGCTCACTCACCTCTCTCAGATGTCCTTCTATTAACTTTCCTGAGTGTGTAAAAATCCCAGTGGCTCTGAGGCTCAATCTGTAGCTGTAATAGAGTATTTAAGCAAATATTTTAATAGCTTTTCAACCTTTGTTCAAACACATGCATTGCTCAGCAGCAGTTCAAGGGTTAATAAAAACTCAAAAATATAATTTACTATAATTTTATCCTTAATATATAGAATGAAGACTTAGTAGCACTTTAGCCATTTCTCAGTTCATACAACTTAGGAAAGATTAGTTTAGGTGGCATATAAATTACAAAAACATTGAGTTTCTCTAGGGCTTTACAATTGAAGATCTCAATTCCCTTGATGTCATGAAGATCAACATTCTGAGAAGTGTCCCTTCATGCTTATTTAACTCCATACCTGGAGTCTGCACAGCTCTGATTTTCACAGCAAGGGAGAGTGTGATACTTATATGTCATTTCTCTGAGAAAAGAGAGAAGAGATTCTTATCCATCCTAAAATTGGATATCCAGAAATGATAGCATTCAGAATCAATGGAAAATTCACATTACTGTTATGTTAGTTACAGATCAGTAAAACCCTCATGACTGTTTCACCAGTTTCAGCAAGTGCTGAAATGCTTCAGAGCAGTTTGTGGAAAGAATTTTAAAAGCGTGTTGTGTGGAAATGCAGCTGCGTAGGGAATGAAGACTGGGTACAGCATAATGACCCAAATTAGAATTTGATCTGGACAGAATGGTAAGTATTACAAATTTAGCTTGGGTGCTTTAATGGCTTTTCGCCATCTACCTTCATGGTATGAGTGACCTTATTAAAATCCTACTGCATATGATTAGTGAAGTAAAAGGAAGTGTTCTACAAATGTGGGAGAACTAGGAGAACCTCAAAAGCACAAAGGCTTATGTGAACTATTCAAATGTATTTGCTTTCTACCCTTAGATTGGAAAGAAATGTACAAGCAGCCACTCCTGAAATGCATCAAAAATTCTGCTTTCAGCTTCTCTTCTGGCAATGCTGGATCTTCAGAATAGGTTCTGTTTTGAATTTAAGGCTCTAGGTGAAAGTTCAGGAGGGTCCTTTTTTCATCCAATTTGACTTGGCCACCTCTTTCACTTAAATGAGTGTTTACTGTTCATTTTGTATTAGCTGGCGGCATTTGGTTGGGTAACTCACCACTCACATTCCTGTTTGCTGTTTCTCTCTAACGGACATGTTCCCAAGCTAAAAGGCAGATGCAATTTTGATGTAGTTTTAATTTGCACAGCTCTCATTATTTAGTCTCAATGGATTAAACCCAAAACTCCAGGTTGGAAAACTCTTTAAGCCTAGAATAAGTGTAGGCAGTAGTTCAGACTCACTTCTAGTCACTGTTAAATCACTGATTACATTTTTTTAAGTTGTAATTTAAAAGATCCAGTGGTTTGTTATTTCATGTGAATAAAAGCTGCTGTATTATAACATCTTAAGTACATGTCGTACCTTATTCAGACATATCCCTTAAGTGGTTTATATTTACTCTGTAAAGTTTATCCCATATAGATTGCTTATATTCACCTCTGTTAATGACAGAAAGTTTACCAATAAACTAAAGACCTGTGCTCTCAGATAGTTTAAGGCAAGGATTTTTAAACATAACTCCAATTTATAATTCCTCTACTTCTAGAGGAATTCAGATGGCTAAACTTAGGCAAGTAAAAATCATGTCATGTTTCTGTTTAATTTCCTTGGCACTAGACATGAAACTTCTAGACTGAAATGATATTGTATGATATCTGATGCAACAGTCTGGCTAAACAGTCTTTTCCTTCACTTTTGGCTGTCTGGATCAATTCTTTGATGAGTTTGCTAACAAAGGGAAAGATTGATTGTAATCTAAAGTCATAGAATTTCAGAATGTCCTGAGCTGGAAGGGACCCACAAGGTTTGCAAGTCCAACTCCATCTCCACCATGCTAATTTTACATGAGTGTAATTCCACTGACCTGGGTTACTTTATTCCTGATTTACGCCAGTGTAAACTAGATTACTTTAGATCTGAGGATCTCAGTCCTTGCTGGTATAAACAGATGCATACTAAATGAGAGGATCATGGTCAAGTACCTGTAAACAAAGAGAGAAATAAAATCTTATTCTGCTCATTTCTAATCTCAGAGTTACTCTTTACACTATCTAGATAAGTAATTTAAAATATAATTTTAACACAGCATTCCAGATCCTTTGTCAGGGGGAGTATACTTAGTGAAAGGAAGGAATGTAGATATCCACCTGTAAAATTATTTGTCTCTATAAGCAACAACAGGCGTATGTTATACATCACATTTGGGTCAAGTCTCTGTGGCCCAGAACCAAAGTAAATGCTTTTTTTTTTTTTTCTTTCTTTTTTTCTTTCTGATGTAATTGTTGATTCTATTTGAATTAATGCAATGCAATCATAGCTGTGAGGAACATTTTATTTGGACCAGCTCTCAACCAGAGCTCGGAGAAGTTGCCTACCTGGCAAACCAGCAACAGTAGCTTGTTTTCCCAGAGTTCTCCAAGTTTTGTACTCAGAGGGACATATAAAAGCATTTTAAAGCATGGGCTGTCGTTCTTCTCTAACTGTCACTTAAGTACATCAGAACTAACTACAGCGAAATCAAATGCAGCCCTCCTGGTATACATGAGGTAGGCTTTATGTTCCACTCCCTGGTTGTTTTACTGTTTGGGGACAAGCACTGTATTTTTTCCCCTTCTCCCTTCATTCCCCAGCTGCAAGTAGTGGCCACCAGACCAGCATGCAGCAGCAGTAGCAGTAACTTGAGCTCACTATCTGAATGCTTTGTCAAAAATGCCTACATTGCACAACTACTCGTGAAATTATCCCAATACATGCACTGATTCACATGCCTAAAAAGGCAGGGAAAGTAAGAGAGTACAACTTTTTCACCTGGCACAGCAATAGAAAGAGTTGTATCCAAGATATATTTCTGAAGGGAAAAAGAATAGAGTTACAACAGTAAAACCTTTTTCCCCAAAGTTTTAAAAACTATGCATCAGCTTATAGATCTAATAAGGTCAACAGAGATATCCCTTTTGACTTCACGAAGCTCTGGGTATCATTAAATTTTAGAAGAGATTGAAACCCACATTCCTCTGAAGATATGTGTATTAAGTAATAAGTAAGTCACAGGTAAACAACTTTGGGAGATCCAGGAGTAAACACACAAAAATAGTGACTAAAACTATTTGCAAAATCAAGGTGCTAGTTTGAACATAATTTCAGGTATGAAAGGGATTACACATTTGATTTACTTCCAATTTCGTGGTTTTAGATGTGGTCTTAAAATGTTTCTTAAGTTATATCTTTACTTTTTTATTATTTTATTGATATTTAATATCTATTATGTTTAAGGTACAAACGGAATTCAAATAAAAGTCTTCCAGTATAGCTTCTAAAGTCAGATTCATGGAAAGGTTTCATGTTGTGTTGTTCTAAAATGAATCATTCCTATCATTCCTGTAACTTCCTCATTGTACGTAGAGAGCCACTGATGCCTGTCTAATTCTGCTGAAGCAATCAGGAGAAGATTCAGCTTGGATTTACTACCAGCAGTGGAAGGGAAGAACTCGAGAGAAACAGAAGGTGAGAAAGGAAACAAAAGAAAGTAAGGGAGTGGTTGTAATCTTATGTTCAGGAATGTGCTTTTGCTATTTTCTAACAATGATCCCACAAAGTGCAAGAACAAGAGCATTTAATGACAGGAGTTTCCAGTGGTAGGAACAGAATGATTGCCTGAAGACTGAATTTAAGTATTTACCACAGATCTGTTTGAACACTCTCATAGACATTGTGTGTGCACAGGGAGAGGAAATGATATAGCATATCTCTATTCAGTATTCCCAAACAATTCCCAGAAAATTATCCAGTTACTAAGAAATAAATGGTTTTTTTTCCTTCTCTCTCTCTTTTTTCTTTTCTTTTGTACGTATACAATTATATAATGCTGTAAGCTGTATTTCTTCTGTTTCCGATAGCACTGCACAGGTGGTTCGTTCATTGAAAGCACTTCTGCTGTTCCAGATAGTTTGTCATATAAACAAACAATGGAAATCTTTGCCCTGGAAACTTAAAAAAAAACATTCTAAACATTGAATTTGTAAGATTTCTCCAGCTTTACTCACTCTCTTCAATCAAATCCTTCTGTGAATCAAAAAGAATTAAACTTAAACCATTTAAAACAAAAGCTGTACATCTGGAAAGAGATTACCTAAGCACAAATGTTTAACAGAAATCTGGGAGTCACAAAATGATAATATCTGCGTTCTTGAAAGTCTTCAGCCAAAATGCTTGGCGTGCATTGTATGTTTTCTCATTGGGCCTCTTCCACCTATATTCTGTCATGAAATTAACTAATTCCTTACCTGAAGGCACATCTAGCTCTAGATGCTTATTTAGCTGGATTTAGCTGTCTGTTAGTATTCACACTATAAGCCATGCTGATGTTCCCTAGTAGATGTATCATTAGCCGTTATTGAATCAGTCTCTGTAATTTCTCTAAAAGAGTGCAGGGCAGTGAGAAGTACTCCAGCATGCTATACAAAAATAGGTAAAAGCTAAAACTGGAATAGCACCAGTGTCTGAGCTCAGACTGGAAATCAGTCAGAGTCTTTGATTTTCCATAAGCCAACTAAACAAATTTTACAGAAGGGCAAAATGAGCTTCAGCCCAGTTGAAGAGCTTCAGCCAAAGCTAAAGGAACAAAATCAAGACTTTGCCTCTCATCTCACTTCCTTATGGACATCCCCAAAGATGTTTAAAAGGAGTTAGAAGGTGTTCACAAGAGTCTATACAGTAACATTTACCTCCACACAAGCTCTGCTGCACCACGCAACAATTGGAGTTGCTGCAGTGAGGAGAAGCACGCGCAGAAAGATGGTAAAACAATCAAACTATAACTTGTGAAATAAAATGGTGTTTTAACTCTTCAGGGACATTCTACCATTGCTCTTCAGCGTTCTGTCTGATAGCTTGTTCCTAAATTCGAGCCAGTTTATGTGACCTTCTTACCACAGGAAAAACAAGATCTTAACGTAGGAACTCCGCTTAACTAAGCCCAGAATGTTTAGAAAGTTCAGCATCAGGTATCCAACTTTTACTTCTGCAGTAGGAAGAAGAGTACCTGTTATCAGAAATACATTCTTCTCAGTTCACTTCCCTATGTTTGGCAGAATTGATTGACTTTGTATTTATTATTTAGAATAAGAACACCTGAATGTTAGAAAATCAATACTTCAAATACTCTGAGGGTGGGTTTTTTGTTTTAGTGTTTATTTCTGTAATGGAAATGCATGGATAAATATGCATCTTGGATTAATTAAAGGGATTTTTTCACAGTATTTCCTGATTTTTTTTTTTTTTTTTTTCAAGTAACTAGCCTTGGTTCCTTGAAACCAGCTCTCTTCCTTCAGGTATCTGAGACAACTTATGATACATGTGAATGTGAAGATAGATTGTTTTAAGATGCATTCACTCTGCAGAACTTGAATTTCATTACGTGTATACCAGGTAGAGAAATGTTTTTAAGAAACTACTTTTGCAGTTGTGTGGGTCTTTTTTTGTTTTGTTTTTTTTTTTTTTCGTGTTTTTTTTTTTTTTGGGGGGGGGGGGGGGGGGTTCCTCATGGATTTATATTCCACATACCAATATTGATTAATGGAGAGAGAAAAATGCAAAGATGTAAAGATCCTGCCTTTTCCTTTGTGCTTGTTTAGGAGCTGTATCAGGGGTACTCTGAACAGCTTTGTTTCAAGCCATGAACTTATGAACTGATGAAATTTTATGAAATCCAACTCTTACTGTTATTACAATATAATCTTCATTCGCTTTGTCACCCAACATTTTTTTTCTGCAAAGTCAAATTTCACTTTCTTTTCTTCTAGGGAGATATGGATATCCATTCCTACTTCCATCCACCGTATGCTGTGGCAAGCACCAGTGCAGTTACCAAAACCCAACAGTGACATCAGTGGCTGAATGTTGTCCACAACATTGTGGAAGTGGGTCCATAATCTAGACTCACAGTGTGCTTGGTCCACTCATCTGTTTCCTGAGATTTGTCTTTTGGGATTGTTCACTTCCCATGTTCAAAAGTGAACTGGGCAGCCATGTGCAGTTCTTTTCCTGAACCCAGAGTAAAGATGAGCTGTTATTAATTTATTATAGGCTTCTTCATGAAATGAATACATTTCTTTCAGCTATTTCATACACTAGTTTAGAATTAATATATTGCCAACACTATTTTCCTGCAGAAAAAAGGGCTGGAAGAAATGGTACAAAATCCATAGCGGAGATAGATCCAGCAGCCAACTGCCTTCACTTGTTTAGCTCCACTGTAGAACTCAGTGTAATTAAATCTGTTCTCAGTTCAGTAAGATTGATGGAGGAAAGAAACCTAGGAAACTTCAGGCAGAGAGAAGAGAGGTTGCAAAAATCACCAGATGGCGCTGGTAGATACGGTGTGCCAGAACAACACCGGCTGTGAGCACTTCTCTGCCTCTGGACGAAGGCAACTTTATGGCTGGATTGCATTGCATGATCTGAACATATGGTGCTATGCATTGGTGGTTTTCATTTGGTGGTCTCCCCAACCATATTGCACACATTATGTGTTGTACATTTTCAGAATTAAGAAATAAAGTAAAATTCAGAAATAGTGAATGCACACAGTTATACATACTCCTTGGGTCCAAAAGCAATTTAGAAATGTAGAACTCCGTGGTTTAACCCTGACAGGCAACTAAGCAACACACAGCTTCTTGTTTACTCCTCCCAGGTCGGATGGGGGAGAGAACTGGAAAAGTAAAAGTGTGAGCACTCAGGGACATTTTATCAGGTAAAGCGAAGGCTGCATGCAAGCAAGCAAAGCAAGGAATTCATTCAGTAGTCCCCATCAGCAGGCTGCTGTCCATCTGGTCCCAAGAAAGCAGGGCTTATCGTAAAATCATAGAATTATAGAATGGCCTGGGTTGAAAGGTACCACAGTGATCACCTAGTTTCAACCCCCCTGCTATGTGCAGGGTCGCCAACCGCTCAAGCTTCATGGTTAACTAGGAAGACAAATGCCACGCTATCACTCTGAATACCCTCCTTTTCTCCCTCTTTACCTCATCTTTTATTGCTGATCATGATTCCATACAGTATGGAATATCCCTTTAGCTAGTTTAGATCAGCTGTCCTGGTTCTGCCCCCTCCCAGCTCCTTGTGCAGCCCCATGCCCTTTGCTGTCAGGGCAGCAAAAGAAACCGAAACATCCTTGGGCCTGTGTAGCACTGCTCAACAACTAAAACACTGTTATGCTATCACCACTGTTTTCATCACAAATTTAAAACACATAATACAAGCCTCTATGAAGAAAAATTAACTTTATCCCAGATAAACCACATAATGGGACTATCACTAGGATTGGGATGACCTTTTTTCTTCCTCCATATAAATACATGAGGACATTCTTCATTTTTGGTTTTAAATAAAAATGTATGGGTTTTCATGATATTTTTGTTTAGAAACATCATAATCTTGGAAAAGGTCATACAGAAATTTGAGGGAATTCTCTTTCTCTTATGTTTGAGAAAACTGAAAACATTTATTCATTTTTGACTTTTGGTAGCACATCTTAACTTCATTCATTCATTCATTCATTCATTCATTCATTCATTCATTCATTTATTTATTTATTATTTTTAATATGTTTAGCTATAGCAATTACCTTATAACAGAATTCTTCCAGAACATTAAAATAAACTTATGCCCCTTCTTTTTTTATCCCCCATTCCTTAACAGTTTGTGGGTTCATTTCCAATCACAACTGGTTGGGGAATCTTTTTCCAAATCAGTGCACTGAGAAAAGGTGCTACCCCTTATACTGTTACAGTCTTCAATTCTCATGTGACCCAACTTGATCCAATTTAGTTTGTAGAATTTGAGAGGATCGCAGCTCAAAGGGTAGTGCTAAGTGGACTAATTTTACCTCTTTGATGACCTTGGAGATGTTCCTTTGTAGACCAATACACACACACCCATCTAAGGTAGCATCAGTAAGGTGCAGAACAATGTGGTTGTGCTTCAGCAAAGCACTTAACCAGTTGTTCAGCATGGAGCCCCAGGGCTCAAGCGAAGAGGGAGGTACTGTGACGTGACTTGCACTATGAACTGCATTTAGATTTATGACTAGTGTTGATCTGAAAATCGGGATAGTTAATCCAAACACAGTGTTTATTTTGCACTGAAAAGAGGTATTTACAAAGGTTAACCTAACCTAATGCAGTCACTCCCAAAGGCTCTCTGGGGAAGCCCATCTTGCTACGCTCATTGTAGAGGATGTTTTGAGAGATTAATCTTGTGACGATAAAGTGAGCCTTTGTGAAAACCCTTCCAAATGTCATGCACATAATATTTTTCTGACCTGCTACATCTCTTGGACTCTGCATAATATTTCTAAAATGCTCTAAAGCATTCCAACATTTTGGAAAGTGTTACATATCTGCTTAATTCTCAGGTGGATGGTATAATATTTGAAACTGTGTTTAGATCTGAACCTTGCTTTCAGTGCTGGCGTTAACCACAGCTTTATCCTTGCAAGTTTTCAATTGTTCCCCTGGTTTATTGACTGAGGTGTACCACTGACACATCTGTGGATCATATGATGTTGATTCTTTCAGTGACAGCTTCTGCAAAAGTGATAGGTTTTTCCAAGTTGTTAAAGTAGCTTAATGGTTTTCAACTCCTCTGCTTCACCTCAGTCAAATGCAGGAACAAAGTTTGTGTTGAACAAGTGGATACTAAGATATTAATATAGACGGTAAGCGTACAACAAATGTGCAATCTGGATGATATTAGAGGTTAAAAATGATGATACATGACCCTAGGATATTTTGTAATATAAACCCATTCAGGACTATGTAGGAGACTGTCCTTTCAAACTGTCTTTGTGTTCTTGATTTTAAGGCTTTTTAAGGCCTTCAAAATGTGCCTAATCTTGTTTTGTGTGCAGAACTAAACACAGGGTTAATCTTTTGGGGTCACTAGCAGTCATGATCCTATGACATGAAGAACAGAAAAGGAGAAGGCAACATCCAAAATCTCAGTAGATAGGGCTGAAGATGATTGACAGCAACTTTCTTGGCCCTGGAAAGTGTCCAGAGAAGGGCAACAAAGCTGGTGAGGGGTCTGAGCACAGGTCTTCTGAGAGAATGGGACTGTTTAGTTTGATGAAGAGGATGCTCAGAGTAGACCTTATCTGTTTCTGCAACTACCTGAAGGGAGACCACAGTGAGGTAAGGGTTGGCCTCTTTTCCTCTGTAACTAGTGATAGGATCATAGAATCATAGAATTGCTCAGGTTGGAAGGGACCTCAAGATTATCAAGTCCAACCACAGCCTAACCATAGTACCCTAACTCTAACAACCCTCTGCAAAATCATATCTCCTAGCACCACATCCAAACGGCTCTTAAGCACATCCAGGGACGGTGACTCAACCACCTCCCTGGGGAGCCTATTCCAATGTTTAACCACCCTTTCTGTAAAGAAGTGTTTCCTAACATCCAACCTAAACTTACCTTGGCGCAACTTGAGGCCGTTTCCCCTCGTCTTGTTACCCATCACCAGTGAGAAGAGACCAGCCCCGCTCTCTCTGTAAGCACCTTTCAGGTACTGGAAGAGAGTAATAAGGTCTCCCCTCAGCCGTCTCTTCCCCAGACTAAATAGCCGCAACTCCCTCAGCCTCTCCTCATAGGGCAGATTTTCCAAGCCCTTCACTAGCTTTGTTGCCCTTCTCTGGACCTGCTCCAGTACCTCCACGTCCTTTCTGTATTGAGGTGCCCAAAACTGAACACGGTACTCGGGGTGAGGCCTCACCAATGCCGAGTACAGGGGCAGGATGACTTCCCTAGTCCTGCTCACCACCCCATTCCTGATACAAGCAAGGATGCCATTGGCCTTCTTGGCCGCCTGGGCACACTGCTGGCTCATATTCAGACTGTCCAACAGTACACCAAGGTCCCTTTCCATCAGGCAGCTTTCCAGCCACACCTCCCCAAGCCTGTAGGGTTGGCCTGGGGTTGTTGTGACCAAAATTCAGGACCCGACACTTGGCCCTACTGAAACTCATGCCATTAACCTTGGCCCATCAATCCAGTCTATCCAGGTCCCTCTGCAGTGCCCTTCTCCCCTCTGGCATATCAACACTCCCTCCCAGGTTGGTGTTGTCTGCAAACTTACTGAGGGTGCACTCAGTCCCCTTGTCAAGATCATCAATGAAGATGTTAAACAGAAGCGGCCCCAGTACTGAGCCTCGGGGGACACTGCTTGTGACCAGCCGCCAACTGGATTCAACTCCACTGACCACGACTCTTTGGGCCCAGCCATCCAGCCAGTGCTTCACCCAGCAGAGCATACACCCATCCAGACCATGGGCGGCCAGCTTCTTCACAAGAATGTTATGGGGGACAGTGTCAAAGGCCTTACTGAAGTCCAGTAACACACTGACAGCCAGATGACCACAGCCAGGTAGACCACATTGACAGACCACATGACAGGATGAGATGGAATGGCCTCAAGTTGCACCAGGGGAGGTTTCCTTTCTTCTCTGAAAAAGTGCTCAGGCTCTGCAATGTGCTGCCCAGGGAGGTGGTTGAGTTGCCATCCCTGGAGGTGTTCAAGAAAAATTAAGATGTTTTACTAAAGGACGTGGTTTAGTGGGGCAGTATAAGTGGTAGGTGGACAGTTAGACCCGATGATCTTGGAGGCCTTTTCCAACCTTGGTGATTCTATATCAGACACGATACATGAATGTGCTGTGGTAAATAAAGGATATCAAAGAAAGAAGACAAAGCCTAGGAGGTTATAAGCATCTTCCTGTCTGTCCTATGCATGGTTTCTGATTACTTGTGCTTCTGGCTGGATCTGTTCATGACAGTTTTCCAGTGCTTTGTCTGCACAGTTCATTCTGCATACAAGGTGTAATTCCTTCTGTCAGCAGAAAACTCTGCATTTGAGCATTGCTATGTACAAATTATTATTTAGCAAACTCAGCAAACTCAGTCTTTAAAGAATAAGGATTATGCAGTGCTCTTTGTCCTACCTTGTGATCAAAGTAATGATTTTCTTCTGTGTGAAATAATAAACTATTTCCTTTCATATGCTGAAACAAGAGAAATACATCTTACACTTACTTTGTCTTGATCTTGCAATCAATTCACAATTTTTAAAAAGTCAAATGATCTGCAAACACAGAAACCAACATACCACTAACAATAAACTGATTTCTTTTTTCTATATATTTTCTCTTCAATGCATTACAAAAGCATCTAATTTTTTATCATGCTTAGTTCATTATTGATTCTGTGGAGGCAGGGCCTCGGGAAGCATCTGTGCCATTTGGATTGCACAGTTGTGGAAGTTACTTGCTACCCAGAGGGAAAGTTTTGATTGACCATCATAGAAAGGGAACTATTTCCAAGGAGGAAAGAGTCCATTTATATAAAGTTCATGTCCTCCAGTATATCTGCTGGTCACACACACACACAAGATATGAAATAAAATATAAAATAAATGTAAAATAAAAATGATAAATGTACATATATCGCGGAAAGATCCTTGCAAAACTTTTTGTGGATGAGCAATTTGCACAATGGTGGTGAAAATGAATGGAATAGGATGTGGTCTGTTCTCCAGGTCATTCACATCTCTCATCATCTTCCAAAGTGCAACATCAGTCTGAAGTAGGAGTCCTGTTTTGATTCATGATCAAGACCTACATTCTAGTTTTAGGCACGTGAATGGTAGAGAAGTTTTGTTATTGTTTGAAAAGTCAAAACTGAAAAAAACATGCGAAAACATATTCTGAGACTGTAAAGGCTTTGAGCTGGAGTAACTCCTGAAGGATGCTGGTTCCAAAGGGGATTAAACATTCAGACCCACTTTCCAGCAGAAACCTTCCTCTCCCATACATGCAGCAAATGTGTTCATTCCCTGTCCCTTTGCACACTGGACCGACCTTCCCCTGAAATAGGTCAGCTCAGCATGAGACCAATATATGGGCCTTTTGTGTCTTCCTTTGTCCAAAAAGTTGTGTAATTTTTAGACTGTATAGGATCCCCAGTGGGACTGACCTTCTTTGTCTTGAAATAAGTCTCAAGACTCTCACTGACTTCTGTAGAAAGTGGACTGGGCATTGAGCTTGCCTCTGGAATAACAAATAAAATACAATAGGTAATAGAAGAGGTAACTAGTGTGGCCTCAAGCTGTGCTCAGGTATGTTCAGGTTGGATAATAGAAGAATTTTTTCTTAAAAAGAGTGGTGAAGTGTTAATACTGGCTGCCCAGGGTGGTAGTGGAATCACTGTCCCTGCAAGTATTTAAGGAAAGGGCAGATGTAGTTCTTAGGGATGTGGTTTAGTGGGCAATATTGGTGGTAGGTGGATGGTTGGACTAGATGATCTTAGAGGTCTTTTCCAACCTTCATGATTCCATGATTCTATGATTCTATCTATTTAGATCCCAGAAAGTCCATAATATAGACATTACTCAGGCAAATGCAATATTTAGGCTATTTTAAATGCAAATTTCTTGGAACACACATAGCGATATTTTGTATTTTCTTTATAAATAGAGCTTCTGTAAGTGCAAAGTTGTTGATGATGTGAAAGTAACATAATGAAGTGAATATCAGTCCCTATATCAGGATAATGACAGAGAATATGGAAGGGCTGAAGCAAAGCAGTTTGCACCAAGTCCTTAATTTGAGAGAGGATCCTGGTGTAGTATAATGTGATATTCAGCTTTCATTCTGGGTCTCTTGGAATTTCCTTTGGATCACAAACATCTTGGGAAACATTTTGCTGTGCATTTTTTGGGAGGAAGGCAAAATACTGCAAGTGTTTTGAATGCTTAGGAAATAATGGTATGAGTTTTCTAACTTCTGTAGCACTGCACCAATCCTAAAATAAGTACTTTAGGATTAATTTCAAAGACTGTTTCTGCTTTCAGCTCTGTTCATGGACAAATACAGATTTTGGTTAAACCCTCCATTCCACTCCCCTAAAAATGACATGAGAATCTCGAACTCTTCTTGTAAAAGGGAAACAAAAAAGTCTATAAAATGCTATATAACACCTGAAGAAGTTCTTAAGAAAGAGATACGCAAGCCTAGAACTACACTGGGTTCCAACCTTTTGACCTTCCTGAGCTATACAGAGTGCAGTGTCTCAGGCCACATACAAAATATGTAATATAGTTAATATATATATACTGCCAAACTTAATTTTTTAAAATATTTTTAAATGAAATATAAAAAGAGAACAAAAATACATAAAGCTAGAGAGATATTTGACCTTGTTTCTTTGGAACTTGTGACCATTTCTGGTTTGATAGCAGTGGGTACAATTCTTAGTGAGTTCTCAAGGTGTTCATCAGAGTTTTTTGAGGAAATTTACTTCTTCTATACTTTGTCCTTGAAAAGAGTTGTTCACAACTGTCATCATCACAGCACAAAAAGTGATGACATGAATGAGGCTAATTATGAAGTGAAGGATACCTTTCTCTGGTAAGAAAGGACTTTTATGAAAGTTTAGTAAAGAGACATGATCTGGTTTCTGAGTTGAATACTTGATTGAAACTCTATACATTCTACTTGAAAATTCTCAAGTCATGAATTTATGTCAACTTAAAATGGAGTTGCAAATATACAAAAAAAACCCCACCCTGATGACCGTTCAGCACTCTTGAAACCTATTCTCAAATTCCTTCATTAAAAGGGAAAATGTGGCTATATATTTTTCTCTGTTCACAGGTCTGTGTTCAGCCAAAATTATTTTGCACCGCTTGAGTTAGCACTTCACAATACAGTCCCCTTGCCCTGGTTTCAGCCCATGCAGTGCCCATGGCACACCACTGTTGGCTGTTGCTGAGACAGGTGTGCGCCTGGGACCGTGCTGGGCTATTAGACTGCATGCAACCTGTTGGTTGGGGTCTGGACATGACTGGCCTACACTGTGGTGGCTGAAGTTAGGTATGTACAACTGTAGAGCTTAAACTAACTGCATACATGCTTCTCTATGATATACACTGAGGGAGGAGTTCAGTCATTCCCCTTGCAAATCCACTTCTTACCATTTCTATGTATTATCCATGTGTGAACAGTGAACAGTCAGGTAGTCAGTACAAGTATCTGGCCTTTACTAGAAGCTATGCAGGAGATGGTGCAACAATATAAAATCAACTGAGCAGCTAAAGTAAAAAATCTTTGTTTTGAACATTCCTGTTCATGCAAAGGTTATTGGGCAAAGCCAAACTTAAGGCAAAACAGATTCATTCCCCTGTTTATATACCACTTTATGTGCTCTTTTACAAATCAGGTTGTGTAATGATGGGACTGACCTCTAAGTGAGGGAGTGCAAATAGGCATAACAGATCAGCTTCATTCTGAGAGAGAAAGCTTCTCCTGGAAACAGACAAGCCAGGCAGTATGCGTTTTAATTAAAATCACATCCTGGGCATTTAAGTTTTCAAAAATTATTACTATGACAGAGGTTACATTTTCTTGTGACTACTATTATTATTGTCAGACTGCCTGCTTCAAGTGTGGGGCTGGAGGTTACATATGGGATGGGGGAATGTAAAGTTAGTTGGAAGGGGTTAGTACACAGGGCTGTAGCCTTGGAATGCTCTTTGTTGGCTAGGAGTCTCTTGCTGTCTTGTCTACAGCTGTGCAAAAGACCCCTTAGGACATTATGTATAGCCCTGAGCAGTGACTGCAGTGCTATAAACTGCAGGTGACTCCGGTCAAATCCAATTTCTCTTCCTGAACGGAGCACATACTATCACTGCTGTGTACTCCTTGCCAAAGTAAACAGGGATAATAATTTTAAGGATTATTATAGAGACTTTCTTTCAAATTTATGCTTGGAATTGTTGCGTTTTTAAAATAATTTTTCTTTATTTGCATTCCTGCACTTGTAATTGAAACTAATGGAACAGGATGGAATAGGATGACATTAAGATGCATGTAGATAGTCTTACAGGGAAAAGATGAGCTGTTTAGTTTAGTAAATGGCTACAGTTGTCTCTCATGTAGAAACCTGGAACTCACAAAGAGGCTTCCTATGAAAGTCTTAATGTTTTTTACTACTCACACTGACATTCCTGTAACTCTTGAATGTGCATTTTACAAACAAAGCTGTGCCACAACGGCATGAAATGACCAACCCAAGGCTGTGCAAACTTATGTTGCAGTCAGCAGCTAATTCATTCTCTCAAACCTATTTCATTCTATTATATTATTCTTTGGCACTTAACTAATAACTGGGTCTTGAAAAGTCTTCCTTTCTGGAAACAACTTTTTTGTTTCAACACTTCAGAGAGCAGCCTATTAAAAGACAGAAGAAGAAAAAAGGACAACTTTAGGTACAAGTATATGAAAAAAAAAAAAGAAAAAAAAAAGAAAAACAAATGAATTCATAGTTTTAAATTTTACTTTGAAGTGCATTTTGGTGATTATCAGATAAATCCCTAAGAATGGAATTGGAATGTCACTATATATTTGCTTGAAGCAGCTCTCTCTTTAATGGATCTTTTGGAACTTGCCTAAGCTGCCATGAGAAGCTTGTTTTTATCATGCCATACGATAAATATTTTAGACCTGAAACCAGCTTTTAATAAAATTAACTACATGTTCAAAATGTTTAATGGACTCCATGGCAGTAAAGTTAAGAAGAATGTCATTTTGTCTTCTTAATGTGCCTCTAACATTCTTGCAATGAATTAGAACGTTGATTGTTATTTTTCAGCTCAGGACTTGGCAGGTGTGTAACATGACTCCTGATAGCAGGACAGCAGATTACATTCTCCTATAAAACCATTTCTAAGAGACTTGGCACAAAAACTGTTATTGCATGTCTGCAGGTGTTTGGTAATTGGATTAATGCAAAGCAGAAGGAATGTCTGACGCCCCGGCACTAAGAAACGCTGAGGAAAGACACATTCATTTCTGAGAGTAACCTGGAATGTATGATGACAGCCTGTTCACACACATAGAGCCAGATCTAAGCCTGCAAGTTTAAAATTAACTGCTGTGAGCAATCACCTTCCAGAGAAAAGTTTATCCAAACCTAAATACAATAACAGGAGCTCTGTAAGTAAGGAGGTAGGGAGCTTTGGACTATGTTTTGATCCTATTCCAAAAGCAACTTGCATAACCAGAGCAAAAGTCCTTATATCATGCATATCACGGATCCCTAAAATCCTAGGTGTCTAATAAAAATGTCCTTGATAAACATATAGACTCTTGAAATTCTGTAAAGGTATAGAAACTATAATATAATCTCAGATCAAGGGCTTTCAAGGCAAATTGATGTTCTTTTAAATATCTTGATCACGAATTAGAAAGGCTTTTGTAATGGCCAGGGACCAAAACCATAAATCTTTCTATACTGATGAAAATATTAAACTAAGAAGTCCATTTCAACTATTAAACACTAGAAACAGGTTTTTTTTAAGGAGTCTCAGCTTAGACCCTGTCAGTGCTCAGAAAAACACTTGCATGTAATTTTTGTGTTCCCATGTGCAGCTGACAAGTTGTCCTTGAGAGTTCACTTGCACATGGGTACTGTTTAGAAGGCATCTTTTGCACATCTGGTTTATAGATTAACAGCAGAGGGATTTAAAGATAGAAACAGTTCTTTGTGTTACCCTGTGCTGGGGAACCAGGACTGCTGAGGAAGAGCTTTGCAGCTCATGCTTCTGGGACAAGAGTGGTGCGTGTACAAAGACACATTAGGAAGTACCATCTTTTTTTCCCTCTTGGTATTGCTCTCCAGGTCTATCTTGTGACGAAAAAAAGGTATTGAGATGACTGGGCAATGTGCTTTTTGGCTGCCTGACTCCTTTGTAAGATCTACTTGTTAGACACAGGTAGAAGACACCAATGCCCTGTAATTGGACTGTTGGCTTATTATACAAGAGCCACTAAGCGTGGATGGTGTTCATGCCTCACACTTAGTGGGGTTTCCTCAGTGCTTCTTCTGTCCCAGATGAGGATCTGTTTTTTTAGCCCATCTCTCTGGCCTTATAATAGAGATGAGTAGTGTGTATAATTCCATTTTCTTATGGTGGTTGGTTAGAAATATGATTTACTGAAATGAGCGATGAGTTAATATCAAGATAAAGTAAAATTTGTAGCTCTTTATATCTTCCTACATATTTACCAGTAAAGAAGAATACCATTGGAGAATTATTCTTAAGATCAATGTAGATACGTAGCATTTTCTACACACATTGCCTCTGTAAAATAAATATTTTCCCTGGGGAATTTAATCAAAATACCATTGCCTTTTGGGAATACCAGTGAAATTTTTTACTAGCATTTCAAAATCTTCATCCTAAGCAATGAATGGTATTATTTTAACTCTCTAAATGACCATCGTGTAAATGGTAGTCTTGTGGAGGTCGCTGAGAATTGTGTGCTGACTTCCAGACACAACACTCACAAGTCACTCCCACGGCTGTTAAAGGTGTTAGACATACTCCACTATAACTTTGATTTTGACAGGCACATAATTTCACCAGGCTTGACATTTATCAGCACGTTTACGAAGACAAAAGCAACAGAGGATTGACTGCATATACAGATCATATTGTGCAGATAAATACATATGAACATATCCACTTCTTTAAATGATCTTTAGGATGAAATATTCAGATATGGAAGGCTAGAGAATGCCATATCACCATCACAGAGGTAGTTCTGCCTTAGTTTAAGTCATTTCTGTGCATTGCATGAGGCAGACCCTAGCCTGGAGGGTCTATTTCATGTGGTGTGCTGAATGCTTAATTTGTATTTTTCCCTCTTTCAGATGTTTGACATCAGAGCTTTAATACTCCTTGTTTGTCAGATTTTATGCATTTTTTTCCCAGAGGAGGAAGATTTAAAAAAAATTTGTGGTGAATCCACAAGTTTGGGGCATTACATTCCTGTGGCATAGAACTGCTGTGCAGAACGATGATGTCGATCATCTAGGCTGACTGTAGGCAGATCTAACAAGGAAATGAATAATGTTTGAGTGAATCAGCTATCAGTTCTACATCTAATCATCCCCTCCCCCTATAAGGTGATGGTATTATTTCCGTCTAAGTTTTTCCAGCCTTACTCATCTAAATTTAGTTCTTGATAAAGCAACTTCAAGCAATTCCTGTTAATGACTCTGAAGGCCATTGTTTCCTGCAGGTGAAGGAGTGGCTATGTTCTAACAAAGCATCCTGACAGAGGGAAATACAAGGACTAAAAGTGCTAGGTTTGCAGATGTTTCCTCAATTTGTATACTCATCAATGAATTCACTCAATTTCTTGCTGAACACCATGAAGTGGATTAGTTGGACCAGATCCAATTTACACTGTCTTGTCCTTGTAGAGGTTTGAAAGTTAGAAAGCCCACAAAAAATTAGTTGCCGCAATTCCCTTTCTTGTCAGCAGAAAGTATGATTTATTCTACCTTTCTTTTACACTTAGATGAAGAAGACTGAGCAGCCTTCTAGAACTACCTGTATTTCTCCAGTGACTAGAAGGGGACTTGGCATAAGCTTAAGTTTGTCTTATGATGGACCCACACTTTCAGACAGTTGTGTTAATTGATCTGAATCCAGTTCCAACATACAATATCAGAAGGATTTATTATGCATTGTTAAAACAAAATAATACTGTCTCCTATGGATTAACTTTAACTATACTGCAGAAAGTTTTTCTTACTGAAATAACTGCTGTAGTCAAAGGTAAGGCTCACAACATTTTAGATAGCAGATAGATCCTGAAACTTTTAGTCTCAGTGAGAAATGCTATCTGTCTGTATTCATTTCAAGGAGCATCTTCAAGGAGAAGAGTGAGCTTCAGTGTAACACAGCTGATTCACCTTCTCTGTTTGTTTACTGAATGGAATTACAGACATTAATACTCATGAAAACAAGCATTCAGTAGCTTTACCAAAGAAGGTGATTAGTTTGTTTTTTACATGAATACTAGTATTAAGGTACATAGGAAACTCTGAAAGTAATGCCTCCTATTGATTTTCAGGGAAACTACAACAGATGCAAAGGGCACAATAATGCTATTTGATAGAGCAAACTCTGAGCTGTAAAACACTGTTTTTCAGCATACTCACCATTAACTATACATTTTCACCAGCAAAAGCCTGCATGCTGTGCTCATAAAAATCTGCATGGCTATGTGGAAAGTAGCTTGTCTTTCACATCGCTGTCACCATTGCTGAAACACACCACTCACCACCTCACTGTGCTCACATACAATGTTTTGTCTTCATAAATGCTCAGCAAGCATCCATAAAATGTCAATGGGTAGAATTTTTTCCACACGGAGGAATTCAGTGACACACCTTTGCTTCATCTGCACTTCCATGTCAGACACCATTTTGTCAGACTGCCCCTCTGCTGCCACCTGTCACACAGCAACAACGTGTAACAGAATTTTGGTGGGAAGGGTCAACCTCTGCTGCTATATCACCAACATCTGCCTCTGATGTTGTGGACCAACATTGTAAAATAGAAGGTATTACTTTTGGAGCAGCTCTGGTGGTTTTCCTCACTAGAGAAGCCTTCTAACAGAGCAGGCAGTCTTAACCATTGTCTGTGATTATCACAGAATCACAGAATCACAGAATTGTAGGGGTTGGAAGGGACCTCCAGAGATCATCGAGTCCAACCCCCCTGCCAAAGCAGGTTCCCTACACCAGGTCGCACAGGTAGGCGTCCAGGCGCGTCTTGAATACCTCCAGAGAAGGAGACTCCACAACCCCCCTGGGCAGCCTGTTCCAGTGCTCCGTCACCCTCACCGTAAAGAAGTTCTTGTGCACATTTGTGCGGAACTTCCTGTGCTCCAGTTTCTGGCCGTTTCCCCTTGTCCTGTCTCCACACACTGCTGACAAGAGCCTGGCCTCGCCACTTTGCCCCCCACACCTTAGATATGTATAGACCTGGATCAGGTCCCCTCTCAGTCTTCTTTTCTCAAGGCTAAACAGACCCAGTTCACTTAGCCTTTCTTCACAGGGGAGATGCTCCAGGCCCTTCACCATCTTTGTGGCCCTCCACTGGACTCTTTCCAAGAGATCCCTGTCTTTTTTGTACTGGGGAGCCCAGAACTGGACACACTACTCCAGATGAGGCCTTACCAGAGCAGAGTAGAGGGGGAGGATCACCTCCCTCGACCTGCTGGCCACGCTCTTTTTAATGCACCCCAGAATGCCATTGGCCTTTTTGGCCATGAGGGCACACTGCTGGCTCATGGCCAACCTTTCGTCCACCAGGACACCCAGGTCCCTCTTTGCAGAGCTCCTCTCCAGCAGGTCATCCCCCAACCTGTACTGGTGCATGCAATTATTCCTCGCTAGGTGCAAGACTCTACACTTGCTTTTGTTAAACCTCATCTGGTTTCTTGCTGCCCAGCTCTCCAGCCTGTCCAGGTCTTGCTGAATGGCAGCACAGCATTCAGGCATGTCAGCCAATCCTCCCAACTTTGTATTATCAGCAAACTTGCAGAGGGTGGCCACTATCCCCTCATCAAGGTCACTGATGGAGGTGTTGAACAAGACCAGACCCAGCACTGACCCCTGGGGAACACCGCTTGTTACAGGTCTCCAACCGGACTCTGCGCCACCAACGATGACCCTCTGTGCCCTGCCAGTCAGCCAGTTCTCAACCCACCTCACTATCCACTCATCTATCCCATACTTCCTCAGCTGTATCTAGAATCTTTTTTTTCACATTGGACTCAGAGGATGAGTGCAAATTATGAACTTTTAAAGAGTGCCTTTTTTTTTTTTTTCTACAAGTAGAAGAAATGCAGACTTTAAGAATTGATATTATGGCTATTCTTCAATTGTATATCTGCTTTTTATGAAGAAATATGGGTGAAATGGATTTTCTGTATGTAATATTAAGTTGTTTCTTCTGTTTTTAAAGAAGCAATAACTGCGCTTATAAATATACCTTTATATTATTATTTTAAGACCGAAATTCTTACTCTGTCATTGCTTGCTTTGGTTTCTTTTCTTTGTTTTTGTATTTAAAAAAATGTAGAAAATCAAAAGATATGCCAGCCAGAGATAGAGACATGTTCAGACCTGTAACCTTACAGCTCAAGGAAAACTTCAAAGTTGAAACTGGTAGGATCTGGTTACAATTCACCACAGAGGATAAATTTATGCCTCTAAGCCATAACCTTTGGTCAGTCTCCTCTATTTCTTCTCATTGGCTAAGAAATATACTTGTGTTATTCATCTGTCATGTGGTCACATTGAGTAAAATTCTCTCTTTTCTTTCATTTTTCCACTTGTATTGGCTAATTACATATTCAGCCAACATGGGAGCTATCCAAATTTTGTGCTTATCTACAGAAAAATATCAGACATATTTCCTGGTATCTGCTGTGCTAATGCAAAGTAAGGTGATTGCCAGGGGTGCTGTAATAACTGAAAGGTAAAAGACGTGTTGTTCACAAGGCAAGAGAATCTAGAGAGCAGATATTCTATTGCTGCCAACACTGTGTTTGTGCAGCCACAATACAAAACTGTGGGGCTACATTTATACCTGTAAATACAATGGCCCAGGGATATCCCCTTTGGCTGTGTGGTGTGTTGACATGAGTGAGCTTAGGATCAGACGGCTGAATTGATTCATTCTTTGAAACTGTGTGACTGCCTCCAAACAGGCTGTTGCTTCTTGGGCTAGCCTCAAAACTGTATCCAGGCATTGTTTTGGTCACAACAACCCCAGGCAACCCTACAGGCTTGGGGAGGAGTGGCTGGAAAGCTGCCTGATGGAAAGGGACCTTGGTGTAGTGATGGACAGTTGGCTGAATATGAACCAGCAGTGTGGCCAGGTGGCTAAGTAGGCCAGTGGCATCCTCGCTTGTATCAGAAGAGTGTGGTGAGCAGGACTAGGGAAGTCATCCTGCCCCTGTACTCGGCATTGGTGAGGCCTCACCTTGAGTCCTGTGTTCAATTTTGGGCACCTCAGTACAGAAAGGACACGGAGGTGCTGGAGCAGGTCCAAAGAAGGGCAACAAGGCATGTGAAGGGCTTTGAGAATATGGCCTATGAGGAGAAACTGAGGGAACTGGGGCTGTTTAGTCTGGGGAAGAGGCGGCTGAGGGGAGACCTTATTACTCTCTTCCAGTATCTGAAAGGTGCTTACAGTGAGAGCAGGGCTGGTCTCTTCTCACTGGTGACAGGTGACAGGACGAGGGGAAATGGCTTTAAGTTGTGCCAGGGGAGGTTTAGGTTGGATATCAGGAAAAACTTATTTACAGAAAGGGTTGTTAAGCACTGGAATAGCTCCCAAGGGAAGTGGTTGAGTCACCATCTCTGGATGTGTTTAAAGACCGTTTGGATGCGGTGCTCAGGGACATGATTTAGCAGAGGGTTGTTAGTTAGGGTAGTATGGTTAGGTCATGGTTGGACTTGATGATCTTTAAGTTCTTTTCCAACCTGAGCAATTCAGTGATTCTATGATTGTCTGGAAGAGTCTTATTTTGGACCAAAACTGTGACAGGAGGTTTGCTAGTAAATTAATATCATGATCTGGATCCTTTTAATGTGCTAATATAGAAGTAGACAGAAATGCCAAGATGCTACAAAGAGTCAGAAGCCAGTGTGCTGCCAGTCAGATCATGATATGAGCAGCAACACCAAGAAGATGGGTAAATATATGCCTGGGTTCTGCAAAGTTTTACATCATTTTTCTTCATTCCTTGCAGAGTGAATAAAAATAGATTGATTTTCTTTGAAAAACTGGGAAAAGATGTATGGTCTTGATGCTATTCTTAAAAGTCTGGGAAGGGGAATTTACTTTCTGTCATTTAAAAATGTTCCTTTCATCAATAGAAGTGCAGCATGTGAACAATATATTGCAAGTTTGTCATGAAAATCCAGCTTCACAAAACCAAATCAATATGAAGCATTCTCTTCTCCCCTAATTAAGGTAGTTTCAAATTTCAGCTTGAATCAATAGCTCTGTTTTCCACCCAGACATGTTTCTTGGACAACTCCTGGAAACCCGATACATGAACACTCTTCTTTATGGGAGTTCTTCTGATTTTCTGTACCAGTCTACACCTGTGTTCTATTGAATGGGCTAAACTGAAATGCATGCCTTCTTATAGCTGGCACTGTGAAGCTATGCAGATATGTTTTGTTTGCGTTTATTGTAGAGTGCATTTGGACAGTGCATCTACCTTAAGTTTTACAGAATTGTGGAGGTGTGCTGAATTCAAGTCAGCTGCTTTTGTGGTGAAGGAACTAAAGCTCATGTTCCTATTTCACAGAATCACAGAACTGTAGGGGCTGGAATAGTCTTCTGGAGATCACTGAATCCAGCACCCTGCTAAAAGTGTCCAGGCAGATTCTGGTTTTTGAATAATTCCAGAAAAAGACAGTCTACAACCTCTGTAACCCTCAAAGTAAAGAAAGTTTTTCTCATGATCATTTCGAACTTTCTGTGATCCATTTTCTCCCTTTCTTGGAGGGATCTTATTGCTAGTTTATGATACTTATTCAAGCTAATATTAAAACTTCCTTGTATTCCAAGATATGTGGTGTGTCATCTTGACTGAAAGAAACCTGATGTTGAAAGTAGTGCTGTCCTGGCTTGCAGAGTTTAAAGAGAAGCAAGGCACAGCTGGTGTCAAATAAGGCTGCCTCCCATTTCTGCATAACACAGGCTGCAGCTCAAGGTGAAGCCACTAGAAAACTTCAGCTTGGGCAAGATACACAAGCTTGTTTAGCCAATGATAACAGAAAAATTTAACACTAGATCAAAACAAGTGCAATTAGCTGTTTGAACTGGAGACATGATTCTTCATTTCCTGGCCTCTAATTGTTGCTCTGAAATCTTAAACAATAGCTGTGTTTCATGTAAGGAAGTTTGCATTTCAGAGTCTTGTGAAATGGTTCACATGTAGGGCAAGATCCAAAAGTGGGAGTGACATTGGTCTGCCTTGTGTAGGCCAAGACAACGTGACAAACCAGAAACCGTGGGGAAAGATAGCTTATTTGGCAACCAGAAAGCCAGTAGCATCTCTTGAGTAGCTGATTAGATTAGAAGTCTTGTTCTTATTAGCTAAAACAGATGTATTTACGTGGTACTTTTATTTTTTGCTCTGTTTGCCTATGAAAACGTAACTAGATTTTAGCAAAATGCAGGCTTTCCTATGACGATCTTCTTCACCTGGTTGCAAAAATTATAAACGTGATGGATAGACAACTATGTGAAAGCTTTATTGTGCTGTGATTCATTGTCTTCTGAGTTGTAATTAATTCTTCTCATTGAGGAAGGGAGAGGTACAGTAATAACTTAATTGATCTTTACAAGTAAATGGGCAAACAAGTGCCGTGATGTCATGTTCTCATTCCAAGTAAGGCCTCTTTTGAAACTTGACATGCTGCTGAGAGAAAGAGAGATAGTGGTCTTATGGCATAGCAGCTTAGAATTTATGCATATGCATCCACATTAGGATGTGAAGTGGGCACTTGAGAGATTTGAAGTTGATTTGAGTGTTATTTTTTATTCAGCTGATTTCAGTCCTTTTGCCTTGAATAGGATTCATACTCACTGTACTAAAACATGATCAAGGAATCCTCTTTGGGATTTTTTTTTTTTTTTTTTGTGTGTGTGTGTGTGTGTGATATCAATAAGGATGTGTTCCCCCTTTCTTTTCCTTACTAGTCTCCATGCAGTATTTTTCCCCCCCTCACTCCAGAAGTCTCCTTCATCACTTCCCCATCTTAGAGTCATGCTCTTTCAATCATATGTTTTTCTTTTGGTGCTGTCTTTGCTGCCTACTCGTAATTTCCAGATGCACTGAACTTTCTTTTCATGGATCCAGACATCTTTCAGTCCCAGCAGGACTTGTCCTTGGCAAGGATTAGTAGCCTATGAAGGCAGGCTGGAAACCATCTCCATCTAATACATGGAATAACAGGTAATAAGAAACAGCTAGATCTATGGAAAAGCTGCCCTCTTTCTTTTGGTGGTAGTTTAAGCTGCAGATTTTGGCAACATCTGAACTCAGTATTCGATAGTGAGTCAATGTGAAAACAGTGCTTATTGGTCTTCCTCCAGACTCATACCTGCCACATAAAATCACCTGTACCTGGCATCAGCCTTTGGGGCAAGAATATTTCCAGATGAAAAGTTTATAAGATGATACCAATCATTAGATCTTTTCTATAGTATACATGCAGGCATACATAATCATTTTTGTTTAGCATTGAAGAATTTGAAGATTCTTCCAGCTGTATCAAACTTCTGCCATTTTTAAGACTACAAAAATACAGGTTACATGCTTCAAGCATTTGGAAGCTTTCTGCATGTACACATGCTATCTCTGAGACCAGTTCCCGCTATCTGCATACGGAAAAAACATGACACACAGAAGGGATTATACATAATTGGAGTTGTTGAAAACTGCTTCTTTCATTGTCACCCTAGGCCTTTATTTTCTCTTGAATTTAAATTAAAAAAATAAAAAAGAGAACAAAGAAACAAACGTGTACACTATGGAAATCTCTCAAGCCTCTGTCTAGTAATTGGCAAGTTACTGGCTAAGATTCAACAGGAAAACTACAATGCGATGATGAGCCAATTTCAGAGACAAGACGTAGTTATGGTTGGACTCCTGTACAACAAGTTCAATTTTAGCTACTGTTAATAGGTTTTCTTTTTCACTGAGGTTTTTGTTTATACAAAATCCTAAACAAAATTATTATTTTTTTCTCTCACAATTTTGTGACTCTGCTGTTTACAAGTAACTCTGCAAATGAGGAGAATAAACTTTATACTTAACAAGAGGCTCTGCTACTTTTTGTCTTATAAATAATATCAAGTTCACAGATTCAGACAAGTGACAAACATTTTATTCTGCAGAAGAGGTTTTGTTCTTGATTACATAGAACAGTGAGCCATTACTTTCTTGTACCAGGTATTTTATCTTTTAAAATACCAAGCAAAGGGAAAAAAAGGAAAGGTTGCATGAATTATGTGATTTGGAACACATAATACAGAAATTTGGGGAAGAGGATGTCCATGTGTACCAATTTGTGGTGCTGATCCCTCCAGACAAGCAGAGGAGGCTTCTGTCCCAGCAGACCCCTAAAAGGACCCTGCCATGGTGAACACAGTCACTGCCCAAATGTGCATCAGCCACGCTCAGGAGCCCAACACCAGGGATGCCATCTCTGCCAAGCTGCTGCTATGGTTGTTGCATCCCCATCCTTCTTTGCCTACAGAGGGCATGGACCAAGCTCCGAGGTGCAGACAAAGCCTTAAATTCCAAAATCAGGATGAAGTGAGGTAAGGAGCCCAAAAGAAAGACGACCAACCTTGGACAGCAGAGTCTTACCTTGGGATAAGGGGATTGCTCACAACTCCTAGGCAAAGTCTGCAACCATCTCAGGAGGCAATGGGGAAGGACTTAGTGGCATTTGGGTGCTAAGACTTTCTCAGGGGCAACAACAGGCACCATCAAGACAGGCAAGCAAGGGGACAGCAAGGGACTGAATCAGAGTGGGAGGAGCCCTAGGCACCTGGGGAAGCCAGCTCCTGCTGATTATGGTGAGCCAGTCCATGTGCTGCTACTTGGAAGTTCAAAGAGCAGCAGCATCCTCTTTGCATCAAGCCGAGCCCAGTGTGACTTTGCTCTTCTACTTGCTGCTTTCCAGGAGCAGAACCACCCAGTGCGGGATATGGACCCAGTGAGCAGAGGATCCTTGCCAGGACCACAAATGAACAAGAGCTCTCCCAATAAACATGTCCTTCAAATGCACTCATGTACATCCCTTCTTTCCTACGGAGGAGCACAATTGCCTGTTCACTGCTCGTACCTCCTTGCAGGGACAGGAGGATTGGCTGACACACCTGAAGGCTGTGCTGCCATTCAGTGAGACCTGGACAGACCTGCTTTGGCAGGGGGGTTGGACTCGATGATCTCTGGAGGTCCCTTCCAACCCCTACGATTCTGTGATTCTGTGATTCTGTGTGACAAGGTGGGCAGCTCTGCCGGTGCCTTTTGGAGGAGAGGAGAGGACTAGGTTGGCCCTCCAGGTGTCTGAGAGCAGGGACGTGGGACTGGCCTTCCACATGAGGCCTTTAGAGGTAGCATGGACTGTCCAGGTTGTCTTTCATACAGCTATGTTTTGGGTGTGGGAACAGAGTAAGTTTTTCAGGACAACATGTGGCATAGAGAAATGAGGTTGGGGGTTAGCCATGGGTCAGAGAAGACAGGGGCAGCCATGCCTGTTCTTTTGCCTGTAACAGGATGGATGGTGACCTTGGGAATAGCAGGCAGATGTCCCTGTGGGCACCACCACTCCTTTCTGTAGATATGTCCATCTCCTCCAAACCCCTGCCTTATCTTTTTGAAGGAGATCGGGATTGTGCCATGGCTGTGACCTGAAGGCCCTGGGTGGGTGCCAGGATCCCAGTGCTGAGCACTGGGGCTCACTGTGAACTGCTTCAGCTTGAGGCAGATGCTATTTTGACAGCCTTACCTCTTCACCCTTATCTTCCTGGTGAGCAGATTGTATCCCGTGGCAAGAGATAGGCTTTGGAGAGTTAGGATAATGAATATGATGGTAGAATTACATAGCCAGGTAGAATAATGCTGTAAATTATAGCTGAGTGTATAGGGAGAGAATGTTTTTTAATTCCCATCTATTGGAAGCTTCTGATTCACTTATCTTCTGCAGCAATAGGAATATTTTTCTGCACCTACATTAGCCACTATATCTCTTTTATAAACTAGTTATTTTTTTAATCAGTACTGAAGGAGATACTTTCAAACTTGAATTAGCAAACTGTTCAAAATGGAATAGCAATATTATTATTATTATTTTTAATGGGCTGTAATGTTTATGAAGTGTGAAAAACAGCGGAATTCTTTGCTCTTCTAAACCTTCTTTGTGGTCGTCATAGGTTTCATATTCTCATAAAGGATGTCTTTGAATTTACAGAATCAGGGACTTCAGGATCTGACTCAGTTTTATTCTGTTTTACTCTTTGATAGTATTTGGTGTTATGCCCAAAACCAAAAACAAACAAACAAATCTTGTCTGGAACGGAGATAAGGAGTGTTAAAATTTATTAAGAGCTTGAATGTGAGAAAGGAAGAAGAAGGAATTATCATCATGTGATCTTTACTATTTTCTCCCTTCCTTTGTTTTTGAGAAATACTATCTATATGTGAATATGCTAGAATTCACTTGAACAAAGTTTTTCTAGACATTATTATGATATAAAAGAAGCTGCAAAATAGGAACCATAAATAAGTATTAAGATTGTGAAATTGTAATGTTTCTGAAGAATTGTGGGGGCTGTGGGGCCTCTGAAAAACACACCCTCTCAAGATAAGTATTTATTTTCATAATACAAACTAAGACTGAACTTTAATTATCCAACTAATTGTCTAGAAAAAAATAACTAAGTGCCAGAAACATTCCTAATTTTTGTAGTAGTCTCCATAATAATATCTTTTCAATATTCTTTGTACCAACAGTGAGAAGGATTTCAGAGAATATAAAATTTTGTGTCAATTTGCTGTTAGAGATTGTGGACTACCTTTCAGCTTCTTCAGTATCAGTAGGAGGTATGAAATAACACTATAAACATGTTATACAGTAAATAACATTTAATGCTGCATGAAAGATCAGAACAGTATATTGCTATCTTATTTGAAACAGCACCTTAATCTGTCTAGGTATGTGAGGATAATAAGTTGTCAGAAATTCTCAAAAATCATAAAAATATTTTAATGTACTATTTTTATTAAATTTTAAATTGTACATATTGCTAAGATGGTTTACATGTGTTTACTGTTTGAAAGGAAATTAGTTTGGCAAGGATGAGATATGACAGAAAGAAAGAACATCATGAAATCAAAGCACTTTATTAGAAACTGTGTGCTTTCCTTTTGCAAGCCTGATTAAACCTTGATGAAGTGAAATTATGAACATCTCTGAATCAGTAGGAAATTCTTTTAAGGCAGAATATGTTATTGAATTACTCAAATTTAGATATCTATAAAGAATGAATCTCAATTTGAACTAGTATTCCAAACCCTAGATAATTAATAAAGGAAAACAGGCTGTTGCAGAGAACAAATAATCCTCATTCGAAATAATGTCTGAAATGGATCAGATGAATTACTCTTAGAAACTGTTCATTTTTCTCTGCTGAACACAAAGGCAGACAGTAGTTACTACCTTGGATGTAAAACTCTGTAGTATAGTCTATATTTACTCAAGAATTTTTTGTTATTTTTAGAACTATAATTGCATGTCTGTAGACTGTCTGCTTCAAATTCTGATATGGAAGTCAGTCATGTGGTTGGATATCTTTAGCTTTGCAGGAATGTCTTTCTTTGGTATTGCTGTAGCAGTTTAGGGTGTATGGAAGGACCCCAACACTGGGACATCCAGCTTTGGGATGCTGCGGCCACTTTGGGTGAGAAGGAATCCCAACACTGGGACTGGGCCTAGCAGGACACCAAGGCAAATCACCAGGCCCTAAAAGCCTGTTTGTAGAAAACGGAACTTCAGCCCTTGCGATCTGGGGTGTTGTTCATAAATCTAATATACAGTGACAAATATATGTAATATTTGTCACTTTTCATATAGTTCAGGGGAGGGTACCAGTGGGAGAATTTATCCAGCATGGGATAGTTTCCCAGGTGCTGCAAACAATTAACTCTCTAGGTCTGAATCAAATATTACAGAAGTTGAGAAAATGATTTTCCCAAAACTTGTTGTATTTTGGATCTGTCGTATTTTGGTCATCTGTGCATGAATTATCCTCAAGAATCAAACCTATGTTGACTTTAATCTTCACAGAAGATTAAGGACACTTGTTTGAACAGCATAAACTTGAGTGTAAAATACAGATTTTAAATCAGCATTTGTACATTTATGCGTTGTTTTATGCATATGATCCACATTCAGACTTTCATTAAAGACGCAGAGTTAAAACAGGCAGAGTTTTTATAAGCTTTGTATCATTCAAATCTTGTAAAAATAAGTAGCTTGGATATCTCTAAATAAACTATAAGAATGGTGTAGTACAGCTCAATTAAATCAGTATAGCACAAAAAGTTTCCATACTGGTTTTCAAAATGTTAGAGATTTGTCGGATATATCATTACCACCAAGTTGGTACTGACTTGTGGAGGCTATAAAACAAATAAAATCATTAAAAATAATTTGAACAAAAGGGGTAACCTGATATCATAATACCATCCACATTTGGTTAAAATGACTTATTTTAAAGCTCTCTTTCATCTTACTAAACAGATTTCCAAAGTTAAAAAAAAATGTGATTAATAAATTATCCTCCATAAATCTTATGATAACTATGATAGTCTTTGGAGAATTATGAAACCACATCTGGAAAAAGTATTTTACTGCCTGTAAAACAGCATGCCATGAATTTTACTAGTGCACATTAATAAGTAAAATACGGTATATAATTTGTGCATTCAACAGTGTGAGTGCAAACACATAATTTTCTTTTCCCCCAAACCCTTAGATTTATTTAAAAAGAAAGTTTATTGTAAAGATTATAAGGAGCCTGTTTTCTTTTATTCATATGGAGATATTTCTTTTTTATATAAGCTGTAATTTACAAGATGAACTGAAGAGTTCCTAGCATCAGAACAGAAGTAAATAAACAGCAAGTGTAATAGGGTTCATTTGTTATTATTATTGCACCAAGGCTAAAATGAACAAGGCCAAGCCACTGAATAAATGCCAGAGCACTAATCAAAAGCGAAAGCAAAAAAGTTCATTTTATGCTACGAAATCCAACAATAGCTATTATATTATTCTTTTTCATTAATGACATTTTAAAATATATAGATTAGAGTTGCAAGTCATTCAATATGAGCAGCTGTAATATTTCTGGAATTAAAAACTTGATTAAACTTAAGTATTCCTTAAATAAAAAGAACAATGTTCTTGTAGAGCCAAGTATGTCCCAGGGAAATATAAAACCCTTTTTATTTCCAAGCAGATGTTTGCAATAAGAAATGGATGGTGAGTGAAAGGGAAGAACACCATTAAGCTAAGGTAATCCCTAAAGATTTTTATATAGTTCTGCAATCATATAATCTCCATCAGTGATAAACATCATGATAGTAATTGTAATGTACCTGGTTTTATTTATGTTTAGATCCTTGAGTATGCTTTACCTCAAGCAATATAATTCACTTAATGACCGTAAGAAAAATATATTTTAATATAAATAAAAGCAACATAACTTTTTTTAACCTGAAAAGGTTCTTTCTGTGAGGGTAATTTATGATAAATCAGGACAATGACATCTATAAATCCATGTTTTGCTTTTAGAGTAGAAATAATTAAAAATCCAAGCTAAATCAGACCCAATCAGCACAACTTTATGAACGCGGGTCTGGCTTGACTGATCTAATCTGCTTCTATGATAAAATGACACTCTCAGTGGACAAAGGAAAAAACTATGCATGTTGTTTGCATGGACTTCAGCAAAGTGTTTGTTACTGCCTGCTGATATATTCTCATGGAGAAACTGGTTGCTTATAGCTTAGTTGGTTGTACTGTTTGCTGGGTGAAAAACTGGATAGCTGTACCCAGAGGGTCATTGTGAATGGAGTTAAATCTGATTGGTGACTGAACACCTGGGTTCAGTTTGCAGACAGTCCGTAGATGGGTAGGAGCACTGATCTTCTAGAGGGTACAAAAGCCCTGCAGGGGGATCTGGGTAGGCTGGTTTGATGGGCTGCATCCAGTTGTGTGGAACTCAGAAAGGCTAAATGCCAGGAACCACACTTAAGTCACTACAACCCCATGCAGCAGTTTAGGCTTGAAGAGGAGTAAAAGGCAAGCTGTCCAGCAGAACAGGACTCAGGGGTATTAGTCAGCAACCAGCTGAATGTGAGCCAGTAGTGTGTCCAGAAATGATGTGGTCAGCAGCAATAGGTAAATGACTCTTGCTCTGTACTTGGTCATAGTGAGACAGCAATACAAGCACTGTTTTGGGCCCTTTAATACAAAAAAAGATATTGAATTGCTGGAATGTGTTCACAGAAGAGAAACAAAGCTGGTGAATGGACTAAAAAGACAAATGAGGAACTGCTGAGGGAACTGAGGTTGTTTAGTTTTAAGAAAAGAAGACTGAAGGGAGACCTCATAGTTCTCCATAAGTACATGAAAGGAGGTTGTGGTGATGTACATGGTGTCTTTTTCTCAGGAAACAAGGAAATGGCCTAAAGCTGTGCTGAGGATCTTTAGATTAGATATCAGGAAAAGTTTATTCACAGTAGGATGAGTTAGGCTGCCCAGGGAAGTGGTGGAATTACCATCCCTTGAGGCATTCAAGATGTGTAGATGTAGTGCTAGCACTAGGGATAGAAAATGAGACATGACCTGGCTCCTGGCTCCAAAAATTGATCTAGTATACAGTGGATGTGTTTACATTCAATGTAAACACATTCAATTCAATGTAAACACATATTCAATTAAATGATCTTGATGAGGGGATAGTGGCCACCCTCTGCAAGTTTGCTGATGATACAAAGTTGGGAGGATTGGCTGACACGCCTGAAGGCTGTGCTGCCATTCAGCAAGACCTGGACAGGCTGGAGAGCTGGGCAGCAAGAAACCAGATGAGGTTTAACAAAAGCAAGTGTAGAGTTTTGCACCTAGGGAAGAATAATTGCATGCACCAGTACAGGTTAGGGGATGACCTGCTGGAGAGGAGCTCCGCAGAGAGGGACCTGGGTGTCCTGGTGGACGAAAGGTTGGCCATGAGCCAGCAGTGTGCCCTTGTGGCCAAAAAGGCCAATGGCATTCTGGGGTGCATTAAAAAGAGCGTGGCCAGCAGGTCGAGGGAGGTGATCCTCCCCCTCTACTCTGCTCTGGTAAGGCCTCATCTGGAGTACTGTGTCCAGTTCTGGGCTCCCCAGTACAAAAAAAAAGGGATCTCTTGGAAAGAGTCCAGTGGAGGGCCACAAAGATGGTGAAGGGCCTGGAGCATCTCCCCTGTGAAGAAAGGCTAAGTGAACTGGGTCTGTTTAGCCTTGAGAAAAGAAGACTGAGAGGGGACCTGATCCAGGTCTATACATATCTTAAGTGTGGGGGCCAAAGTGGTGAGGCCACGTTCTTGTCAGCAGTGTGTGCAGACAGGACAAGGGGAAACGGCCAGAAACTGGAGCACAGGAAGTTCCGCACAAATGTGCACAAGAACTTCTTTACGGTGAGGGTGACGGAGCACTGGAACAGGCTGCCCAGGGGGGTTGTGGAGTCTCCTTCTCTGGAGATATTCAAGACGCGCCTGGACGCCTACCTGTGCGACCTGGAGTAGGGAACCTGCTTTGGCAGGGGAGTTGGACTCAATGATCTCTGGAGGTCCCTTCCAACCCCCATGATTCTGTGATTCTGCGATTCTGTGATTGATCATTTAGTGCCCTGGATGATGAGTTCTACTTAGGTGCAAATTTGTCTTACCAATTGTTTATCTTATGATACACGCTTAAACACATACCTGGGGCAGTTGAAGTAGTTTTCTTCCTGGTGTAACTGAACGGAAGGAGTGTGAAGACGGGGCTATCAACTCACTGATTTCAAGAGGACATGGAAATATTACAATTTATTCAGGGGAGAAACAAATGGTGTCTTCAGGGGACTCACTGACCAAAGGTATTTCTGAAACAGTGAAATGAATGAATGCCTGGTAAATGTGGGAGAAACATCTCTAGTGAAAATAGAAACAGAGGGAAGCCACAGAGCAGAAATGCTTGGAAAAAGTGTCCAGAAGTACACTGATATTGGCTTTTGTCCATATGTTCTGCTTCCTGGACCCAATCATGATGTAGTAAAACCGGTGTTACCGAAATGGAATTAGTTGAGTACCTTGGTTTGCAATTTGGTCTATTCTATAGCTTAAGGTCAGCTGACACAGCCCAGAAAGGTGCACAAGATCAAACTCCTTTACTTTCCAGAATTTGTCAGATCCCTCCAAACTATCTATTGAGTGTGATCCTCGACCTGAACTATTACACTGTGCTGAGAGTTGTCTGACAGAAGTATTGGTGAAAAGTCACCTGCAACAAGTGCAGCATTTTTAATAGTACTGATAAAGTTGAGTTCCGGGTCTCAATGGTGTTCCCTGAGACTGTTTAAAATCCCAGCATAAATAAGGCCAGCACATTCTGTGTCAATAAGGGCTGGCAATTAAAACTGCAAGACTGTCTATTCAAAAGCATCTGCACAATTTCAGAGCACAATGATGACTGAAAGAAAAGGGTTTTTTTGATCACCTCTTCCTCAAGAGCAGAATGGAAAATTCTCCCCTGTAAATCACAGGGTCGTATTAACTGCTGTTAAGACAGCATCCCTTTATCTCAAGCTACAGAAATGGACTTAATTTCACTTTATATTTTGTTCTCCCTCTGTTAATGGAGACAGTGGTCCTCCACATCAGATACTTGTTCTGAGGGTAAATATGTGACAGTGCATCTCAGAATCAAGTGCTGTTTTCAAGTTTTCCTTCAGAACTAATGCAGAGAGACTTTGAGACACACATTAGATAAATATGGATTCATGGAAAAGTCTCTTGCTTGAAAAACCACTGTTAATTTGGACAAAATTGTTCTATATCTAGGATGAATTATAGGAAGTAATTCTTCTTTCTTTGTTTATTTTAAACAGTGTAATTTAACACGTCCACGGTGCGCTTCTTTGGTTGAAATTAAGACCACAGAATCATAGAATGGCTTTTGTTGAAAGTGACCTGAAAGATCATCTAGTTCCAGCCCTTCTTTTGAGGACAGGGTTGCTAATCACTAAATCAGACACTAGGTCAGGTTGCTAAGGGCTCCATTTCAATCTGGAATAGACATCTCCGGGGACCAGGAATCCACAACTTCTCTGGGCAGCCTGTTCCAGTGCCTCACCACCCTCTCAGTTTAAAATTTCACAACATCTAATCTAAATTTCCCCTCTTTTAGTTTAAAACTATTTCTTCTTGCCTTATCACTGTCAGGCCATGCAAAAAGTCGGTTTCCCTCCTTAAAAGTTTAAAGTTTTTTGAAGTTATAAGTTTTGAAAGGTTGCAATGAGGTCTCCCTGGAGCCTTCTCTTCTCCAGGGGGAGAAAGTATAATTCCCTCAATTTTTCTTCATAGGAGAGGCTGCTCTAGCCCTTCAGCTATCACTGCCTTCCTCTGCACCTGCTCCAACAGCTTCACAGCTTTCCTGAGTTGAGGACACTAGACCCAGATGAAGCACTCAGATGAGATCTCACAAGAGTGGAGTAGAAGGGGACAGTCACCTCCGCTGCCCTGCTGTTCACCTCACTTTCGATGCAGTCCAGGATGCAGTTGACATTCTGGGCTGCAAAGAGTACACTGCTGGATCATGTCCAGCTTTTCATCCACTTTAACCTCCAAGTCTTTCTCTGTAGGGCTGCTCTAATTGAGGTCTTCTCTTAGTCTGTACACTTGTTGAACTTCATTAGGTTCATGTGGGCCCACTTCTCTAGCTTGTCCAGGTCCCTTTGGATGGCATCTGTTTCTTGTGTTGTATAAACCACACCACTCAGCTTGATGTAGTTTGCAAACTTGCTGAGTGTGTACTTGATCCCTCTGCCTATGTCACTGATAAAGATGCTATGGATCATGAGTGCCACAACTATTAAAGAGCAGTGATTCTGAGACAGACCTCTGGAGTCTACCACTCATCACCAGTCTTCTCCTGAAAATAGAGACACTGGCCATAACCCCTCTTGCTATGACCATCAAACCAATTCATTATCCATCTAATCCACCCTTCAGATCCATATCTCTCCAATTTAGAGATAAGAGTGTGATGTGGGAACATGTGAAAGATCTTGCACAAGACCAAGTAGACAACATCAGTTGCCCTTCCTTTGTCTACTGATGCTGTCACTCCATTGTAGGAGGCCACCAGGTTGGTCAGGCATGATCTGCCCTTGGTGAAGCCATGCTGGCTGTCTCAGATCGCCTCCTCATTTTGCATGTGCCTTAACATAGCTACCGGGAGGATCTGCTCCATGATCTTCCAGGCACAGAGATGAGGCTCACAGGTCTCTAGTTCCCTGCATTTTCCTTTGTCTCTTTCTTAAAAATGAGAGTTATGTTTCCTTTTTCAAGTCATTGGGCACTTTATCTGACAGCCCTGGCTTCCCAAATGTGATGGATAGCTGCTTGGCAACTGCATCAGCCACACACACAGAATTCAGCCATTTCCTTCAGTTCCCTGGGATGCCTGTCATCTGGTCCCATAAACTCGTACACTTGCCTGGGGGCCTGGAGGCCCCGTACAAGAAAGATGCAGAGCTCTTGGAACGAGTCCAGAGGAGGACCACTAAGATGATCAGAGGGCTGGAGCACCTCTCCTGTGAAGAAAGGTTGAGGGAACAGGTCTTGTTTAGCTTGGAGAAGGGAAGGCTCTGGGGAGACCTCATTGTGGTGTTCCAGTACTTTAGGGGCGCAGATAAACAGGAGGGGAAAAAGCTGTTTACGAGGGTGGATAGTGATAGGACAAGGGGGAATGGTTTTAAGCTGAAACAGGGGAGGTTTAGATTAGATATTAAGAGGAAGTTTTTTACTCAGAGGGTAGTGATGCACTGGAACAGGTTGCCCACAGAGGTTGTGGATGCCTCATCCCTGGATGCATTCAAGGCAGGGCTGGAATGTGGCTCTGGGCAGCCTGGTCTAGTGGTTGGCGATCCTGCCCATGGCAGGGGGGTTGAAACTAGGTGAATGTTATGGTCCTTTTCAACCCAGGCCATTCTGTGATTCTATGATTCAGTCTCTTGAGGTGGTTTTGTACTTCTTCTCTCTAGGAAGGAGGGACTCCAGTCCCTTGACCTCCATCCAAAGGTTCAGGAATGTGAGAAATGTAGGAAACCTGACTGCCAGTAAAGACTCCACCAAAGAACTTGTTGGTTAGCTCAGCCTTCTCCATGCCTGTTGAAACCAGTTCTCCCTTTTCATTTATCAGAGGTGGTATACTCTCCTTGTCAGAAGAGATGTCTTCTGGCCAATGTACTTGCAGAATACCTTCTTATTTTTAACATTCCTCACCAAATTCAGTTCCATGTACAGCTTGACTCATGATACTATCCCTGCACATCTAAATGGCATCACTGTATTCTTTCTAGGCCCTGCACCCTTTCTTCCATGAGCTTTACATGTCCCTCATTTCCCACAGTTTAAGTGGCAGATCCTTGTTCAACCATGCCAGTTTCCTTCCTCCTCTGCTTGATTTATTATGCTGGGGGACAGATATTAACGTATTCTTTATGAAAGACGTATAGTGATTTTCCCCTATTTTGTGAGTATTTTTAAATCCATCTCTGTATTCTTAGGTTGCAAGTTCTGTTAGAAATACATTAGAGAAAATATTGTTTGGTTTTTGCTGTTCTTCAGCCATAATAAAATGCTCTGCAGAGGCGGGAGATGTCATGACACTGAAAAATATTGATTATACTGATCCTCTCTGGTTATGATATTTCCTGTGCTTAACTTCCCAATTTCTTTGCACAGAAATTCATAACATAACTCTGGGCTTTCAAAACTCCTGGAACTCAAGAGACAGTTGGTGTCATTGATTTGATGATGTGCGAGACTTAGAACCTGACATTTTTCTAGGGTAGCATGATGGATAATATGGTATTTTTGTTCTCAATTTCCACATTCTTATAAACACAAAAGAGATTTGTTTAAATGGTATTCTTAGAAAATATACTGCAAGATCTTTCAAAATGGAAGTTTTGGAGGAGCCATGTGGGACAATTCCTTTTTTTTTCAGAAAATGCCTCTTTAATTTAGAATTTAAAGAATCACTGTTCCCTAAGACAGTGTGTCCAAACCAGACCTGTGATTGGTGGGAGAGCCACAGGTCATCACAGCTACATCGGATTCAAACTTGGCATTTTAGGCAGAAAAATGTGATCACTTTGCACTTCACATGCAATATCAAAGAGGCAAATCTGCCATTTTCAAAAATTAACCATTCGTTCAATAAAAATGGAATAGCAACTACCCAAGGAGCAGGCCCTATGTAAGAACTCTTGCTTCTTGAGTCCATAATTCCAGGCATTCTTTTTATACTGGAATTGTTTTCTTAGTCTGGCCTCTAGAATGTGTTGCAAGATTTTATTTTTTGTCCAGAATTAGCTATAAATATGGTCTAAACCTCTGTGAAGGTATATATATAGAGAGATACTTCCGGTTTATTTCCTTTGTTTTGTACTCCAGGGGAAACAACTTTATATTAGAACACATGAGTCTCAAATAAATCTTTCTGATTTCTTCAATGTACAAGAACACAAAGATTTTTAAGGGAAAGAAATGTATAACACACCACATTTTATTTTTATACCAATCACAATTGTAAGATTTATTCTATGAATTATAGTTTGAGCATATATTTATATATAATCAAGAAAATAGACACTTGGTAGATTTGCTAAAATATTGGACAAATTTGCAAGAAACAAAATGTATTTGCTTCTAAATGCCTTAATCAGTTTTTGCCTTTTGATGAAATATTTCCGTCTTTTTCTTCTTTGCTTAAGAAAACTTTCTCTTATTTGCACATTTTTTTTCTTTCTGTCAAGAATCTGTAGGTGAAAGCATTTGAAGAAAGAGGGTGAAAAGGGAGAAAAAAAAGAAGTCTTAAAACCTGAATGTGAATAATAACTCATAGTAATGAAGTAATTGAAGAAGTACTAACTACGCTGCTCCAAAGTGAATGCATGCATTCTACACTGCCACAGTTCACATGAAGCAGAACATGGAGACAGCAGCAGTGACACTAAAAGATGTCTCCTCATCATCATGGCCAAAGGAAAGCTTTCCATGCTCAGTGAGCTGGACCTCTTCTGCCTTTCCACAGTGAGCCTTCAGATTTTCCTATTACCCAAAAGGAGAAAACTCCATCTGCTTCTTTCTTATTCCTCAGAGTGTGAATCATCCTCTCTATCTTTTTAGACTTCAAAGGAGAGAAAGTGAGATGTCAGAAGAGAAAGTGAGATGCCCAAAGATGTCTCCTCTCCTCTCCTCTCCTCTCCTCTCCTCTCCTCTCCTCTCCTCTCCTCTCCTCTCCTCTCCTCTCCTCTCCTCTCCTCTCCTCTCCTCTCCTCTCCTCTCCTCTCCTCTCCTCTCCTCTCCTCTCCTCTTCTCTCCTCTCCTTTTCTCCAGATACCTGTATTATAAAAAATTAAGTTTAGTTCCTTCTGTTGGAGACTTGACAAATCAGTACTCTTTCTGATCCCCAGGGGTAAAATAAATGTACTTATCATAATTTGATTTAAAAAAAAAAACAAACAAACAAAAAACACACAAATTTGGCTGTTTTGACCAACATCACACTTATTTTAAATATCTGACAGTCTAACTGCACAGTTTCCTAAGTTAGCTTTCAGTCTGGATGCATACTGTGTTTTGGATCAGTTTAAATGTTGTTCAGAAATATAAATAACTGCTTGATAAGTAGGTTTGCAATCATGTCACGTAAAGCAAAAAATACATATATTCTTATTAGAATTATTTTAAGAATGGAGAAATGTATTTGGGATTAGAACCAAACTTGTTTCAAGTAAAATGAGTACTGAATTTTCTTTCAAATTCAGACTAAAAATTTTTTGTTTCTCTTTTCTTCTTCTTCTTTTTTTTTTTTTTAATATTGTTTTTCCTTACCCTTCTTCTTCCTATTCATTTTCCGATTCTTTGTCTTTCTTCCTCTTTTTTTCTTCCTCCCCTGCAGTTCCCAATTGTAGCTTCAAACCAGAAGTTTCAGAATATCAGATGAGGTTGTTGTCAAGATTTCCAATCAAAAAGAAAAAAAAAAAAAGGAAAAAAAAAAAAGAAAAAAAAAGAAAAAAAAAGAAAAAAAGTCAGACTAGATTTCTGTTTTGCATGAAAGAGTTTCAATTTGACTCTTTTTTATAGAACAAAACTTCATTGCATATCTAAATAATTACTCCTTATTAACCTTATAATATTTTTATTATTTCCCATTAACCTTAACAATAAAGTTTTATTTCACCCTAAGGCTGAATTTGGTACCTATGTACTAGACACTGTCTAATCTCTGATAGAACTCTTTAAGTAAAATTAATACTTCCTTGTGTGAATAGGGCAATAAGGAAATTTTTTTATCAGATATTATGGACAAATACTGAATTGTTAGTCCAACCACCAGAGGGCACCCAGATTGTCCTGTGAAAATAAAACAATTCTAACGAAGTTACAAGAGAAGAATTAATAACAATTATTAAATGAGGTCAACAGATGTCAAATGAAGCACGTTCACTACTTCCTGCCAAATTCTACATGTGTGGAAAATTAAAACAATGCCTCATTATTAAACAATCTTTAAACAAATTCTGAGTCCCATACTCAGGTTTTACTTAGGAAATAATTTCTTGATTGCCAAGTCCTGAAGTCCTTATGCTTTTAACCACTACCAGTTCTAGAAAGCTTCTACTGATGTTCTCCTGAGTAAGGACTGACAGAATATTGACCAGCTACTTTATCATTCAACTTGCTGAGACATTTTCATGTCTACAACAAGAAGACAAATGGATTTTTAATTTTTGGCCTCAGACAATACATAATGATGCTGATAAGATGTTGACAGCGCTCATTTTTTAAAAATACAAAATGTGCAGATTTTTTTCCACATACCGCATAGCTAAAACTAATAGCTTTTTACACTGTAAGTTCAATAAATTATAGATTTAACAGACATGAATGGTTGATAATCTTTTTTCCAGATTTCCAGTTTTTCCGAAATAATTTTGATAACATCCTCAATTAGCTTGGTATTGTGAAATACAAAAACCTTTGAGGACTGTTGATCTCTAAGGACTTTAAGGAAGAAGTTCAGGATTGTTGGATTACCAACTTTCTGAAGAGTGTTTGTATATCTTGGTAGGTCCACCACCATGTCCTTCTCCCAGACATGTAAATATTTTGGGACATTTGATGGATGATTTCATATTTGTGCAGTTGCATTCCATGCACTGAAAATAAGACAGATCTTAGCAACAGTTCTGTTAATTTGGGGAACAGGCACCATTGCTGCCAATATTCCCCAAAAAAACACCCCTAGAATATGATGCTTGGCTTATTTGTCCTTTGTGGTGTATAATTAGTAGGTGATGAACTATTAAGCTAAAAGCAACACTCAAACCCATTGTATGGATGTTGTTTATGACCTGCTTATAATCTCTTTATTTTACAAATTAGTCTTAATCTTTGAGATATTTATGCAGCTTCTTTTGGGAGTTAGGGCTTACAAATCTGAATTGTGCTTTAAGGAAGAAAGTTTAACTTCAAGGCAAAAGTGCACCAGAGGTAGAAAGGGGTTTTAGAGAGTGCCAAACAGCCCTCATTGGTTAAACTAAAGGTAAAAAACTGTGCAGAAGATTGCAAACAAACTTGCAATTGGAGATAAAGAATAAATAATTGTCTTTGGCTCTATGTATGAAAAATTGTACATTACTATAGAAATTCTTTCTAGCAGCCAAGTCTGGAGATATGTCTTATAAGTAATTAGTTTAACTGATGTGGAATCACTATAACCCCAAGACTTCAATAATTGTTTAAAGATTTGAGTTTCTCAGTTGATTTCATAAGCCAAAATAGTCAGCAGGCAGGTTTGCGGCTGAGTTGTGAAAGTTACCAGAACACTATGTCAGAACTGAGAAAAAAAAAATAAATTAAATTGAAGTCATGGGACTGGCAGTGAAGATTTTGAAGCTGGATGCAAAATTTTACCTGCCACGTTTTAATTTGTGAAGAAACCCACAGGCTGTATAGGAACGATACACAAAATTGAGACACAAATTTCTTCCTGTCTGAGTTTGTTTGTGTAGGCTTTTTCTCTGTTGGGTTAGAAACAAGAACAGATTCTAGCTGAGATATATCAAGGAGAGCAAATAGGTACTAGAAAGGAAAGAAAGTTTTTATGTGACAGTAGCCATATTAGAAGATAACGCATGTATGGACTTGGGAACTTTTCCATAGGTTTTAATTTGACAATATTAAAAAAAAAATAAAAATCCTTTTTCTAAAAGTATCATGGCTTTTTTTTTTTTTTTTTTTTTTTTTTTCCCCTTCCATTCAGTAAGTCCAAAAAGATACTCCTATTGCAGATATAGCAACTCTATGATCTAATTAACCAAGAGTAAACCTAGTGGTTATTTTGGCAGTCTCTTGCTTGAGGGAAAAAGTAGGTTTACTATAATATTCACACCTCTGCACAAGTAGACGTAAGCCTGTTAATTAACTGATTAATTAACTAATTTTGTCATCTGAGTTTATTCTAGAGGGTTTTCTTTTGAGTGCAGAGATTCAAAGTCTGTCCTGAGCTCCAAACGTTGGAACCCATTGCTGAGAGCAAAGGAAACTTTGTGGAGGTGCAACACACTTCTTCCCTCCACTGAAATGGATCACACTTTGAGATTCAAACTACTGGACTTTTTCTTTCTGCTAGCTAAGGGCCGGGTGGAATCCGCCTGCAGTCAGCAAAGGGAACATACATAGTTAGCTTCATCTAAATATCTCTTTTAAACAGCTAAAATCAAATGAGAGTAGCAACAGCCTTCTCTTAGAGCAGAGGCTTGTGTCTGTGTGCTGTTAAAAAAAAAAAAAAAGTATTCTTTTTTTTTCTGGAGTCTAAGATAGGGTATGAAATTTACTTTTCAAGCTAGAGTGGCTTACGTTTAAATAAATATATGTATAAAATGCTCTGTATTGAGATTATATGAAGTTAGTTTGCATCTGAAATTAAATAAAACAAACACTGAAAGCTTCTTACAATAGTGTTCACATTCCCTGCTAAGTTCTACAGGCCCTGAAACAGATGGTGAAGCCTCTCACAGTCAGATATGCCACACATCAAGATGAGGAAAATGTTTTAATTTTCAACAGACAGAGCTGACGACAAAGAAATGAACTACTGTAGCAGTTGCTTTATAGGTCCAATGAGCCTGATGAGTCACAAAAAGTACCAGATCTAAGAAAATTTAGGATCTTTTCCCTATTGGGATATTTCACCTGAGGTAATGAGGAACTGATTCAACAGAGACAAATGGATTTGGGGGGGGGAGGGGGGGGGGGGGAGGGGGGAGGGAAATAAAGAAAAAAAATAGAGAAGGAAAAAAAGGGAAATTAAAAAACTTCTTGACCTTTTCACACTTTCAGAACCAAACTGCAACCAAATATTTTTAAGTCCTGGAACAAGTAGAGGGAGGTTTTATTTTGACAATTCTAATTGCCATCAAGGTTTGAAACAGTCACACCACAAAAATGATGTTTCTGGCAAGCACCTGAAAGGTAAGTGCCAGAAATTTAACATGAAATGCTGGCTTTCAGGAGACTGCCAGTTCAAAGTGGAGATTTGATAGGTTCAGATAATTTCAATAAACATTCAGACTTTTAGATGGTTGACCAAAGTTGCCATCCGAACATTTCCATTCAACTGTCTGGATAGAAAATTGTATTTGTAATATATAGATATTAGCAACATTAGGGTAACACTCAATGAAGAATATTTAGTCAGCAACTTTTGGGACTTATCTGCCATTAAGCTATTTTTTCTCCTTATGACTTTCAGTATTTTGCAGAATGACAGCATCTGGGAGACATTTTTTATATCTGAAATCTGTTTTCAGGAAGCTGGAAGTAAAATCAAAGACCTCTCTGAGCTGTGAAAACAGGAATAATTTGTTTGCTAACTGTGCTGAAAACAATAGCTTTTTTTTTTTTTTTTTTTTTTTTTTTTTTTAGGATGCACAACAGCCACAGCCTATACACAAAAACATTTGATTTCCATTTCAGATTTACCCCAGTGATATACTTTTTCTTCCTTTCAGCAGATGGGAATCTCTGAAATGAAGAGCTCAGACAGGTTTCTGGATGTGTAAAATAATGGAAGTTTTCTGGACAAGTAGAGCTTATATTAAGATACCAACCTTCATTACATCCCAGTCTCGATTCAGATTTGTTTAAACAAGTTTCCACCTGCACAACAACCCCTTTTACTGCCAGTGAAATACACTCTTCCCCAAGAAGCACAGTATTATAAATCACCAAAGTGCACATGTTGCTGCTGCCAGCGTGAGAGGGGTCTGGCACGATGAATCTGAGGAGTAATGAGGGACGTGGAATAGCCCACACACATTAAGAAGGGAGAAACCAGAACACAGCCTTAGAGAGTTTAAACACAACCTGTGAGATTCAGATATGGAGTTTTAATTTGTTACCTGTGACCATGAGGAGAACAATCAGTCCCAAACCAAAGACAAATCATTAGATAGCCCAGCATGCTTGAGTAGATACACCTGTGTATTATAAACTAAAAAAAAAATTGTAACATCACACTGTACTATGTGTGTTTCATGATAAGATAGTTCAAGATCTTCACCTGCTTGTACAAAATCTCTACCAGACTGAGCAGACTACAATCTGAGACCCATTCTTGCCCAAGCTGCACATTCTTGCCACTTGATCAAGTTTGCTCAATCGAGTATTTTCTCAACAAGGTCTCAGGAGCTAGTTCTGAATATGAACAATCTCTCAGCCTCTCTCTCTAGCTGCAGTTCCCACTGGTAACAGTTGTTTTCTGTCGCAAGAGTATGTAATTCCTTGTAGTCTCCTTTTACCGTAGCCTACTTCTCTTCCGAAGGCAACCGGTGGTCTTATGGCATCCTGGGGGTGGTCTGCAGACCTCCTCTTAGCTGCAGTTGCTCTGGTTCCTGTCTCTGCTCCAACTAATTCATACCCAGCTCAATGCCACCCACAGTGTGCAGTTGCATGTGAATATCAGAAAGTTCTCCCAGAGATGCCAGCTCTATCTTCCTTTGATGCACCACATTAGGTCCTAGTGGGCCAAATTCTTCCCTTACACACATGCAACTCCTGCTGATTTCAACCAAAGCTGCAGATTGACAACACATAGCTAAACAGAGACTAACCACAGTTTCTGAAGTATCACAGAATATATCTTCCTCCAGTCCTAGAAGTCATGTTCTTCAATGCCTCAGCTATGCTAGTTGCTGGAATCTGTTTGTCCATATCCCTGTGTAAACACATTTTTATGGGTACAGTATTGCAAAATGTTAATTACCTTAAAGAGTTCTCACTGCCTGAGGATTTGTCTGTACTGTGTCTGCAAACTACACATGTAGACATGAGCAATTTCTGAATAAACTAGCTTGGACCCTGCTAGGAAAGTAGGTAGGAATGTAGCTGGAGATTCAGTGCAGGGTGCAAAACTTACAAGGAAACTGGGTAAAGAGTCATGGAATTTACCCATATTATACTGAGATATTTGCACTTTCAGAGCTGCTGAGTTATTTTGAAGATAAATGATCATCTTCAAAGATGTGTATGAATTGCAGCCATAGTACATACCTCAGTGTATGCATCCCCCAAAATAGTGATCATTAAGCTCATGCAATTATTTGCAGGACTGAATTTTAATTATATCATAGCTGTTCCACTCCCTCATTCACCATATGTGCAGACTAAAAAGCCAGGTTAACAGAGCATGACATGCACATGCCTGTGGATTTTTGTTTCAGTTTTTTAATAAGGGACATATATTTTGTGCTAGGATTACGGCGATGAGCTGGGTGCAGCTCTGAAAGCAATCAGAAGCAGTTATTTACATTTATGTTTAAAAAATGTTCTGTATGTCGAACCCCAGGCAGTTTATGAAGTATGTAGGTTAGCAGGAAGACTTCAAAATAATCCTTTCTATATCTTTGGAATATTTTTGAAAAATAAATAAATACACAACTGTCAATACCAACCTGAAAGACAGCCGTGTTGTGCACACACACACACTCTTTTTTTTTGCCAAGTGTATTGGCACGAGACTATCCTAACAGCAAAGACTATATTGAATTTTATATAGCAGAGGCTCAGAGAATTTGTACCCACATCACTCATTTCGTACAGCCTGCAATTAATTTGTTGCAGAAGGATAACAGATTATTCATCCATGAGTGGTAAATTTAATACAGGATGGAAAATCTGATGGAAAAATTAGGATTGGACTATTCTCAGCTAGCTCAGGCAGGAGTGTCTTGGTAAGATAACATAAGGCAAGGCAAGATAAATACAGGATGTAGCAAGATAATGCAAGACAAGAGAAAGGTACAAAGTTAAGTGGGATAAGCTGGTTTGCAGGAGGCCGGGTCACAACCCTGCTAGGGAACTGAGGGGTTACTATGCTACCATCATTTGATTTTTCTTTTTGTACTGCTATCTTCAGAATATCTGCTCAAATAGCATCTGCTTAGATGAAATACAAGCAGTAGGAGTCCAACACAGATGAAATTGTAGGACTGACTGCTCTGTAGCTTCTTCCTTCCATGCATTTTTTTTCCTTCTCTAACCTCATGAGTTTCCCCCTTTGCATGGTCACGTAATGCCGCAGAGCTTGCAAAGAGTGCAACTTCCTCAGCATGCTGATTGCCTTGGCATTCATCCCTCAGAGTCATAAGGCCTAAAGCTGTGACAGTCCAACAGTCATTTTACTCTGCCATGTTTCCTGGCAACACGGTGAGATAGAAGCTCTGCCAAAACCATCAGTGAAATTGACTTCATAGAGCTGGTTATTTTAGATTTCATTGAAATTAAGGACAGAAGAGACAAGTTAAAACTGTTTCATCTGGACTTCCTGTTTATCCTTACAATTTAAATGCCTGTATCTCCCATTCAAGCATCTATTCCTCTAAGGACTTTTACATGCAATATTTAAATCCCAACACAGTCTTTGTAGGGTCTCACCCCCGCTACTGAGGGGCTCAAAACAGGACTCTGTATGCCAGTAGGTCCTCATCAGCACTGAATGGAAGGAGGTGGCAATTATTTAGATCCTTTAACCATGTTCTTTTTAATGTAGTCAACTATGCATTTTGCATTTTTCACCACAGTACACTATGTACTTGCAGTGTGGTTTCCATCTTCCCACTTGTGCTGAAGCATGGAGTTGTTCTGTCCCAGGTGCAGGACTTTGCTCTTCTCCTTATAGAACTTCATGAAATATCTTGTCCCGAACTTCAAATTTATCAAATTCCTGCTGGAGTGAATCTCTGCTATTCAGTTTGGGGTTATTACAGTCCTCAAATTCACTAAAGGTATGTTCTGCCTTATTATCCTATTAGAAAAAAAACATTGTGACTATGTTCGTGATACAAAAGGTAAAGGATGAACAGAGGACTTCAGATCCACAGATTCCCACACCAAAAAGATTCATACCATAGTGTTCAGCCAGATCTCTGCATACAGGCTGTGAGCCATCTCCTGTCCTTTCTTACAGATAGGACAGTGTGAGTAAGTTGTTCCAATATTTAATCATTCTCACTGCTAGGAAGTTCTATCTCGTTTAAGTCTGTTTAAGGAAATTCTTTCTGCCCTTTTCTAACTGTTTCAGATTTCAGCCTGAAGCCTTACTACAGTGTTACATGAGTTTGTATGGGAAAGCATCCTTAGATATAAATTTCTAAGATTTTTTTCCTACATTTTTAATGTCAGTATTTCAAATTTTCTACTACTCTGAAGATGAGGAAATTAATTGGTGAAAACATTGCATGTGTTTTCCCCACCTTATCTGCAATATTTGTGATTTTATGTTTTTAAAATAATTTTATTAATTCCACTGTAAGATCATTTGCATCATATCCAGTACAGTAAGAAACTACATTTCCTGTGTGTTTTATATATCTATATGTATTTCATACAACGATAACTACACAGAATGAAGTCACCTGTACATGTTATCCATGAGGAATGGTGAAGCAGAAATCTATGGATATAATTTAATATCTATAGTCAATTAAGGAGTTTCCAGCCTACCGTAAACTTCAGATGCTGCATCTGAGAAGTTCTTGGTTTCAGAGTTGAGGAGCATGGAATGATGTTATTGATAAGAACTAATTCAATATTGCTTTCTCTTTGCACAAATAAATCTAGTGGTGAGCTTAAAAAGCACAGCAGTGGAGATTTGCTTGCACACCAACTTAGGAAGCAGAAATTATGACCTGTTTGAGTTAATGTTTTTCTTTCTTCTAGTATTTATTTTCCATGTATGTTCACTGCATCTGGAACTGCTACTAATCTTTGGTGAGAAAGTCAGAAAGATGAGAAGGTAGAAACAGTAAAATGCTGCGATATAGATTTCCCATAGATGCTACAGCTGCTCTGTACTTCTCTGGTGACACACAGAAGCCTTATATTAGTTAATCTACTTTTATGACTGTCGTGTCTCACTAGGGTAACATAAATCCCCTGGAGCACATTGGTGAATCTGGTTCCGTGAGTGTGCTTTCAGCCAGATCTGACATTTGTTTTTATCTTTATTATTCAGCAAGATTGTTTCCTTTGACAATGGTGGAGTAGTAGCTGTTATGTGCAAGAGGAAGCTAGAGCGAACTTCTGAGAAGAAAATGCTTGAATTTCTAGCATTAAAATGGGATTTGAGATCTCTGCATGCAGTTTCTAATTATCACAAGCTTTTGGTAAAACTGCCTGCAGGACATGGTTTTCCTGGTCATGACATGTAAAATGAAAGTGAAATATTTTTATTTCATCCTTTCTATGTTCCATTTACTTGCACTAAATACTGAGATACAGCAACTGCCTTCTGGCATCTCCTTGAAAAATACCCAGCACCTAATTTGTGATGAATTCGTAAAACAAGGTTCACTTTCCTTAATTCATGCCTAATGATGCTTTAAATGAGACACAGAAAACTTCACATGCACTCTGACTTTATCCTGCCTACAGTGCTAAACAGTTCGACTGGAGCTACTCATATTTCCTCTAATATGCTGGTAGCATTTTCTATCCTACCAGCCAAAGAAGGTGAACCTCTGATAGAATCCTGGAACTGCACAACGCCTGGCATTTTTGCCAAAATATTTTCAAGGTGTTACACAGTGGTGAAAAATAAATGTTGAAAATTGTTTTTCACCCCACTACTAAAGCTTGTCCACTTCCAACAGAAACATTGCTCACGTCTCAGGAACTTTCTGCCTCACTGGGTATTTTATGAAGAGAAAAAGTAGGGAAGGAACACTCTGAATAATTCCTCACAGTCCTCCGCCAGCACCTACCTCATCTGTAAATTCGAGTCCAAGACGTATTGTTAAATGCTTATGCCATCCTTCTGAGACTTGTATCCAATTTTGTCTCCCTTTACATGTGCTTCCAGGGCCAATGGGATTGCTTCAGCACCATTTTAAGGGGGGGAAAAAAAAGGCAAGAGGGGGGAAAAATAACCTCCTAAACCCCTTATTAATGTGGGAGGTCTCAACTCTCCCAGAAGGCCTGTGAGACTTTAACTGTGTTCATTTGGAGACAAATTTTGGCAGTTTGCCATAATTAAAGGACAATATGGGATCCTAAGATCTGCACAACCTCTGTCATTCTGTAGGTGTTTCAGAAGAGGTAGGTGTTTCAGAAGAGGTAGCTGATGGAAAATATAATGTAAGTCCGAGCTTATGTGTACAGTGCAATAGCAGGATGATTTCTTCTCTTCTGTCCTGTCTGGGGATTCCCGCAGTTGTGTACAAAAGTGGAAAACTGCCTCAGTCTCTCGTCTGTTTGGAAAGTGCTGCTTTTGCTGGCCAGGAAACCAGGCAGGTGGGCAGACATTTCTTTCCAAAATTTCCAGTTGCGCTATATTCCTTTAGCCAGGTATGAGGTTAACTTGTGTACATAACATTTCCATTCATTTGTCGTCGCCCCCCTCTCAAACTACTTATTTAAGAATCATATTTATGATTGATTGCACCAGCCCTATTTGCCTAGTTCTTTTTTTTTTTTTTTTTTTTTTTTGGTAAATGTTCCACCTTGTTCTGTTGTTTATTCCCAAGCCACCTATGAACTGGCTCACCTGTTGCATGTTGAGAAGTAAGATGATGAATACCAGTTCTGTAAAACTGCTCAGACGAGGAAAATTACATGGCCATTATAAGTCAGTTGCATGAAAATCCTTGGGTAAACATCATGTAAGTCAATGAACTGAGCTTTAAGTTGGCACGTTTTCCTTTTAGGTAATGGATAACCCTGCATACAAATACTGGAGTGTTCCCTCTGAACTAATAATGAGGAGGAAGAAAAGATCATAGTTGGATTTAGTACAGCCAAGTGTGAGGGCAAGAATTTTATTAAAGGAGTTCAAACAAAAGGGCAGGCATGACCAAGATGTTATGCCTAAGGATTTAAATTTAGTTTCCTGTATAAGTATGCGATGTCTGCCAAAAGACAAATTGTTTCCAGGGCAACATTTGAAAAGAGTGATCGTATATCCCTTAGAGCCAAGGCTGTTGAATACAGCAAGACACCACCATGACTTTGTGTGTACATCTAGTTTTGTTCAGTAATGGTGCTAAGTGAGATTGTATTGGAAGGAATGTCACTCACAGTAGGCTTTTTCTGCCATCTTCCAAGAGAAGGGCCACCAGTGAAAGATTTCCATCTAGGAGTCTATTACTCTGGACACTGATGGGTGAAATTGCAGATGACAGTATAAGAGCACCAAGACTTGCGTTTTAAGGAGTCGCTGATGGAGTCAGGTACTCCGTTACCACTGAATTGTGGTCAAGTTTGCATATTTTACGACCATTTATTTTGTTTTTTTTGTTTTTTTTTTTAAATCTCAGTCTAACAAGCCTTTACACCATGAAATGGATGAAAGACTGACCGTTCTGTGCATCTGATTTCTAATGGCTGAAATTATGCTGATGATAAAAGGAGTTCCTTATTGATGCACTCAGTCTACCAGTTGCTGAGCCGTGTATCTCTACATCGTTTCGTACATGATGATAAATATAACAAACAAAACATCAGTACTTTAGTTTTCAAAAATGTAGATATCTCAGTCTGAAGGGGGATCACGACACTTCTTATTATAGTTACTTATTTCATCTCTAACATGTTTACACTGCTCTAGGATGTTGAAAATATTGCAATGACAGCTTCATGATCATTTTCTAAAAACAGAAGCATAAACAAGGAGATAGTTCTTGCACTTGATGTATAGTGTGCCTTTTATTTCCCTGGGATCAGGTTAGAAATAGTTAAGAGATTGACTTTTTTTCCTCTTTTCTGTAGAAAAAAAGGTGTTTGAAGTCATTCGATTTTGACTTAAATAGAGAGATTCCTTTTTTCGGGGGGGGGACGGGGGGGGAGGGGTGGGGAGATGAACAATGAAGTCACAAATATTTAATTTAATTCAGTGTTTTTCTCATGCCTTTTTTCTTTCTTTTGTGAAAGTAAAACCGCTGATAAAGTGAAATGCCATTTTCAATCTAAACCTTTTGTTCTGAAAGTGTAAAAATGAAGTTTTTAGTGTTCCAACAAGACAGTAATTTTTAAAGAATCAACATCAACTTAAAAATATATTAGTTTATGAAGTTTGCATTTTTACATTTTCTTGGGAGAAAAAAATAACAGATGGTTTTCTATTTTATTTTATTCTAGATAGAAACTAGTTAAATCTAGTTAGAAAAGAATACAAGACGAGTGGAAAAGCTAGCATATAAGAAACTAGAGTGCCGGGGCTTTGTACTGTGTTGCAGTTGTCCTGGTTTAAATGCAGTTTTCATGATTACCTTTTTCTTCAGTTAATGCAGAATCATTTCCCTCTTGAGTGGCTGAGATGGCAGTGTGCAAACTTCAGATGCCAGCTCATGCCTTTATGCTTGATAGAACATACTTACTTCTGCCTTCTAATGCTGACTCAAACTTTATTGAGGAAAACTTTTGTTTTGTGGCTTTTTTTTTTTTTTTTTTTTTATCCTACTCAAAGCTGAAATACCCAAGATCATGGTTTCCTTCTGTAAACATTGAGATTAATTCTGTTCTTGAGAGCAAAAATGACACAGTTGGTTTAAAAAAGTCTCTTTTCTCAGGTATTTGCTTGAGAGAATGGGGTGCGGGGGAAAGAGGGTTTGATTGTTTGTAGTTTTACGTCAGGAAGTCTAGCAGAAGCCACTGCAACATCTCATAAAACATCGTGCAGCTGTGCACAGACCTCAGGGTGCACAGATGCGTATGTATTAGATTTCCTTGGAAGGGGCGCAAGCTGAACTTTTTGGTTCTGACACCCGACAGCATCCAGCAAAGGTGAGGTCTGCTACTTGCGCTTTAAGTTTCAAAATTAAAACCGTGTGTGCTGCAGTGCTCACATGACATATATAAATGTATAAATGAGGGCCATTTAGTGAGTGCGTTTACACATCATTTAAATGAAACAACACATCTAACCAGATGGATGCCTAAAAGGAGTAATTGTGTACTGTTATTTCTGTATCTATTGTCCTTCCTCTTATACCCTCACTTCTGATATGTCCATCTCTTTGATCTGAGCTCCTAGAGTGGAGGCCAGGACCTTTCTTCTCTATATTTTTGTGAAGATGTTAAGTACAACGGGGAGTTGTAACGGGGAGCAATTTTTTCTCTCCTAACTGTAGTCATTAAACACTTGGGCATTTAGTCTGAGATTGACGGTTTGGCATCCTCACCAGTCTATGGAAAGGAAAGGAGCTTTTAAACGCTTTTAGCTTTTTAAAAGGAGCTTTTAACCTATTCAAAGAGACAGATATAAGATAGGTCCATATAGTCTTGTATACATGCTTATAACTCCTTGCTTATGATGAAAAAGAGGCTGAATGACTAACTTGGACAAAGTGCCATCTGTTCAACAGCGACAGTTAATGAGATGAAACAAAGCTTATCAAACAATAAAGAGAGCTAAAAAGAATGTAGAAAAGTGGAGAGGAGATGACATTAATGGGCCACTGAGAGATATTGAATTCTTCTACCAAAACTCTTCATACAGCAATTTCTGTAGCATTTTATTCAGCTGTTTATGAGAAAGTGTGTCAACAGTGCTGTATCTTATTATCTCTCCCAGTATAGCAGCCCAATTTAATAGGAAAATCAGATCTCAAATCTTGACATGTATATAGGAGGATTTCAGAATTCAAAATCTAGATAAGTGTCTGTAACAGTTGGATACAATTACAAAAAATAAATAAATTTGAATGTTAACTGAACTACAGTCCCTCTTTCAATTCAGATTTTAAACATGTCACTGGCGTGAAGCATAACTCTTATTTTTCAGATTCTTTTTTTTTTTTTTTTTTGTTCTTGAAAACTAGCAAAGTATTCCACACAAATATCACCCTCCACCCAGATAATTCTGTCCTGTAAGATGCTGTCACAACACATCTACTTATTTGTTTCTGTTATATCAACTTCTATTCTTTTTTCCCTCCACAGTTGGTAAGAAAAAATAATAGTAACGCCAGCTTTTCTAGTGGCTCTTTTTTTCCTTTGGACTTCAAAGTACTTGATAAAGGTCAATATTGTTATTCCCCACTTTTATATGAGCACTGAGTTGTGGAGTGACATTTTAAAACAGAATCAGCATATTAGTTTACAGTTAAATACAGAAGTTAGTATTCTTTTCAGTGACATTAGCAGCAGCTGAAGTGGGTCTTAAGGAGTATCAGTACTCCAGTAGCAGTACACTTAGGACTTCTGGTACATAGCAAAACAAATCTCCAAATTTCCTTCATTATTGTGTCCCATTTTGCTGTCATGGCACTTGCTTTTTTCTCCATTTATGCCAGACAGCTGCACACCAAAGTGTTGCAACCTCTGGACTGTTCATCAGTTGCTTTTTTATGGTGATAAAGTGAAAGCATAATTTATAATGATACAGGGTATGTGTTCACGTGCACGTGCAATATGTGTTACGGAGGTGTGTACCCGTATGTTATGTGCGATTGCTTGGCTGCCATCTGAGCCGCATCTGTTAGAAATGAAAAATATGTGTTTTCTCACCGACATTCTGGGCCACTTGAAGGTGAATATTTTCATCAGATCTCTCCCCATCCTGTAATTTATAATCAGTGCAGCTAGTATGCAGTGCTTTAAGACCATAAAACATAGAAAATTCTCATGGAAGGAAAAATTCATAATGTTTGCCAGATGATAATCCAGAAGGTCTACATGCTCAGAATTTTGATTGTTGACCCCTGTTACCTTCTTCAACAACAGAAGATGGAAGAAGATAATAAGATTATGGTAAGTATTCCACAAACAAGTAGTCCACAGTGTAACGGGGCAGACTTCTATTAAAGTGAGTGGACAAGATTTTATACTTAACTGCTAGCTTTATGCACATCCTACACATATGCTCTGGGATAGGGAGACTACGTCAGGGGAAGGAAGGGAAAAGGTGGAAAGCAAGTAAGAGAACAGATGTGAAGAGTTAAGGGAAGGTAGTAGAAGAATATCACTGAAGTCTGGGCTGCCCAGTTCAAAAAAGACAGGGATCTCTTGGAAAGAGTCCAGCGGAGGTCCACAAAGATGGTGAAGGGCCTGGAGCATCTCCCCTGTGAAGAAGGGCTAGGTGAACTGGGTTTGTTTAGCCTTGAGAAAAGAAGACTGAGAAGGGACCTGATACAGGTCTATAAATATCTAAGGTGTGGGGGGCAAAGTGGCGAGGCCAGGCTCTTGTCAGCAGTGTGTGCAGACAGGACAAGGGGAAACAGCCAGAAACTGGAGCATAGGAAGTTCCGTACAAATGTGCACAAGAACTTCTTTATGGTGAGGGTGACGGAGCACTGGAACAGGCTGCCCAGGGGGGTTGTGGAGTCTCCTTCTCTGGAGATATTCAAGATGCGCCTGGACGCCTACCTGTGCGACCTGGTGTAGGGAACCTGCTTTGGCAGGGGGGTTGGACTCGATGATCTCTGGAGGTCCCTTCCAACCTCTACGATTCGGTGATTCTGTGTGATTCTGTGATTCTGTGAAGTCATTTTTCTGCAAAAAGAGAAAAATCTGAAATGAAAGATCCTTTCTAGGTTTTAAAATTTGACACGCATAAAATGCTTATTTGTACTTCCTGTTTGTTTTTAGTCTATTTTATGAACTCAGGAATGTAATGCTAGTCAAACAATGTAAAAATGGAAATGTTTTGTTGGAAAATGTTCTGCTCTTTTCACATGATATCTCCTGAAATAATAATTTCTTCTGCCTTTTATTTCAGTTAGTGCTGCAGAGCAGGTACAACTCTTGGAGGTACTTCCTAGAATTCTCTAGCTGTATCTGCGTAAATAAGATTGCAAACCATTCTCTAACTCTGAAGCCACTGGCACAAAAAGCTAGTAAAGTTCCTCATCCTTCACAGGACCTCTTTGCCTTTCAGAAATTGTGCCCAGGCTACGTATTCTCCCTAACAGTGCCCAGAAACTGTTTACAAACTGTCAGTGGCAGACACTTCCTTGTTTACTTGTTTAATAGATTTGCACTGTTTTGCTCTAAACATCACTTATTGGTCATGCAAGTGATGAGTGATGTTCATTTGGTGATGAGTGGTGTCCCCCAGGGGTTGGTGCTGGGGTCAGTTCTCTTTAATGTCTTCATCAGTGACACTGACAGTGGGATCGAGTGCACCCTCAGTAAGTTTGCTGATGACATCAAGCTGCGGGGTGCAGTTGACACACCAGAGGGACATGATGCTATTCAAAGAGATTTGGATAGGCTTGAGCAGTGGGCCCAGGAGAACTTCATGAGATTCCATAAATCCGAGTGCAAGGTCAATACAATACAGACTACCAATACAGGCTGGGAGGTGTAAGGATAGAGAACAGCCCTGTCAAAAATGATTTGAGGGTACTGATGGATGGCAAGCTGCACATGAGCCAGCGGTGTGCCATTACAGCCCAGAAGGCCAGCTGTATCCTGGGCGGCATCAAAAGAAGCGTGGCCAGCAGATCAAGGGAAGTGATCCTGCCCCTCTACTCTGTTCTGTTAAGACCTCACTTGGAGCAATGCATCCAGATGGGGAGTCCTCAGAACAGGAGAGACATGGACCCATTGAAGCATGTCCAGAAGAGAGCCACAAAAGTGATCCATGGTGTGGAACACCTATCCTACAAGGATAGGCTGAGGGAGCTGGGGCTGTTCAGCCTGGAGAAGAGAAGACCTCAGAGTGGCCTTTTGGTATCTAAACAGGGGCCTATAAGAAGGAAGGAGACAAGACTCTTTATCAGGATCTGTTGTGACAGGACAAGGGGAAATGGTTTCAAACTAAAGGAGGGCAGATCTAGGTTGGATATAAGGTGAATGTTTTTTATGATAAGCATGGTGAAGCACTGGAACAGGTTGCCCAGAGATGTGGTGGATGTCCCATAGTTGGGGACATTTAAGGTTGGTCTGGATGAACCTCTGAGCACCTGATCAAGCTTTAGATGTCCCTTTTCATTGCAAGGGAGTTGGACTAGTTGACCCTTAATGGTCTCTTACAACTCAAACAATTTTGTGAATCTAAGTATTCCTGTATACTTGTTTATCCAAGAAGGAAGAAATAGTAGTGAAAAAATGTCCATAATTTAGAGAAAATACTTGTTCTTATTAATGCTAATGAGATCATGATGGCAATAGCAAGATTATTCTAAAAATAATATCCTGCTCTGTCTTGGCAATGGAATATTAACTTACAGGAGATTACAGTTTCTTTCTCAGAATTACTTCTGTGCCTCTACTCTACTATTTGGTAATTCAGGATCTGTGTACCCACAGCAACATTTTCTCTATTTTTTATCACTTGCTTTCCTCTCCAATGTGGTGTTTCTTTACATTTACAAATTGAGCAAACTTGTCCAGAGGACATGACATAAAACTAATAATGCAGTTGCACTGTGGAATTTTTGGAATCACAGGTTGTTAGACATGAAGATAAGTGAAACTGACTTTCATTAGATGAGATTGCTAGCTACTCAACCATCTAACATTTTGTTTTCCTGAACTTATGTGATAAACACTTTGAAATTCATGCTAGGTTTTCCACTAATTTTGTTGCATTTTTTCACATCACTACGAGTCTTTCCCGTTCATACTAAAAGCTAAATTAACACAAGGATAGTCGGAGAAGATCTGAAGAATAAAAATTCCAAATCCTTGCTTAGATGTTTTGTTCACATACGAATATGCTTTTGACTTACTGACTTGAGCTCTAACATGAACTGCACAAACTGCACATCCAAAGTGTCTGTTCTCACAGTGTATTCTGGAGTTGTTCTAGAAATGTCCGGAATTTCCTTCTTGTCCCAGGACATATTGCCTTCCTCATCTGGCAGCATCTCATGAAAATGTGCAGGTAGAAACAAAACAGGAAGTTTGTAGCCTCTGGCATATTATTTTAAGGGAATCTACTGTACTGACATTTGTGTAACTAGAGATGAATGAACTAGTTCAGTCTAAATAACAAACAGCCCAACCTTTGCCCACTCAGAGAGTGACCCCCAACCCAAATCTTTTTCCAATTTGCATTGGTTCAGAGAGATCAGCTGTCGTGTCTGTCAGCTGGTAGCCAGACACAAGAGCAGACAAAACTAATTAGGACATACTCCATCATCTGGAGATTAAACATGTTTTGTGTGCTCATTGAATGTTCCCATAGTTACAACTTGCATTAAAACCTCCTGGTCTTAAAGTAGTGTCTTCACAACCAAAGCAAGTGAAAAAGTAGCTTTTTCCCAGATAAACTTGTGAAAGTTGAATTTGTCATAACTGGGTGTTTTATCCCTGGCAAAGCCTAGTCTGCAAACTTACAGACATCCCATTTCAGAATATATGATTTTCAGAATAACTTATTTCTGAGCTCTTTCAGTTAACAGACTCACTTATGATTAACATTTGTTCAGCAAATATTGCAAATCCAAAAGTTCTGAAAATATCCATAACTCGATACTTCAGTGAGGTGCTGTGTATTCTAGGTGGCTAGAAAACATAAGCCATGGAATAAGGACTATTTGTAACACTGAGACGTTTTAACTAAGAGTCTTAACTTTGGACCTCAACAAGATAGCTTACTGACTGTAAGAGGCAGAGTATGAAGCTTTCCTCTCTAAAAATAAACATTGGTGCTGATGTTTGTTCTTCTACATTGCTATAATTGCACCTTTTGAGTGACTTTGCTTTACCATTTATGATTTTCTGCTCAGATTTCAATCTGATTCCACAATCATCAGACAGTGTACTTGAGTTAAAAATATATTTATCCTGGACTTTTATGCCAAAGGTATTCAGAATCTGAGGAACAGTCAGGATCTCAGTAGGCATCAAAACCAAGATTAAACATACTTATGAATAGAGACACTATAGGGCAACTTTTTAATAGAGAGACTATAAACTCACATGTTCCACATGTGTCACAGAATGATGAAAAAGAGATCTGAGGAATATAGCATTTCAGTGGAACTAAGTATCAGTTTCTTTTCAAAGCAAGTTGTGCTCCTGAAAACAAGTTTTAATTACATATTACATATTGTCCGAGATGGTATAGCTATTCTAAATTCAGAAAGCTCACCAGTGTACTCCAGAGGATCCTACTTTATCAAGGAGGATGGACGAGATTGACTCCAGAGGACTGTTCTGTTCCCAGCCATTCTGTGATTCTATGACACCTTACTTGTTGCCACCCAGCTCTCAGTCAAGGTGTGTGAGGTCCCCATAATTCCTATGCCATATCTGCCTATAAACTGCAGCTCTGTTTGGTACCCTAAGGCATTTCAAAAGGCATAAGGAACTTGTGTTTAGGAAGCTGAGTTTTCCCTTAGCTGACAGCTGAATAACTGTGCTTCTATGATTGATTGTATTAACTGTCTTCATCGACAACTGCACGAGCTTAGCTATTTGGCCCATGTAATGCAATAGTATTGCTTAGATAGTTAAAGTAAGGTGTATACATCTCTTGCTGAATTTCACATTTACTTTGTGTAGTCACTCTACCTTCTCAAAGGGGAGCAGCAGGCACTCTCGTCCCAACCTAAGACCAAGACCTAACCCCATCTTAATGTTGCCAGTCTCCACTGACTGCAGAAAGCCAAGCTTTCAGGCAGCCAGTAAGAGGTGCCACGGGTCCTCACCCAAACTGGAGCTTTGGTAAAAATTCCAGGGCTTGGGAACACAGATTTCTGCTGTCTGTGCCTCTTACAAGCTGATGAGGGGCTGAACATGCAGATAAGAAGTTAAAGAAGTTTTTCCTTGATGTCAGTGATGGAGCTCAGGACCCTACAGAACAAGAAACAGTTCAAGACCAAACAAACTCTTCCTGGATCAACACAATGGGAAACATTTGCAAAATACTACCCATCATATCTGAAGAGGGCCAGGAGATATCACAATGAATGTATTCTCACTTGCTGTATGCATTTAATTAACTTCAATATGAAAACAGTTACCTACCTGCACAATTATTTCACTATTTCTGTGAATACTGGCTGCACATACCAGCATCACACTTGGCATCCAAGAGGAACAGCCATGCCCTAGGTTTTCGCAGGCCCAGCACTGTTAGCTGGGAGAGGGAAGGGACTGCCACACTCTGCTCTGCTCTGATGCAGCCTCACCTTGAGCACTGGGTGCACTTTTGGGTGACACAATATATATAAGAAAGACATAAAACTATAAGTGTCCAAGGGAAGAGAGCTACAGTGATGATGAAGGGTCTGGAGAGAAAGCTGTATAAGGAGTGGCTGAAGTCCCTGGGTTTGCTCAGCCCGGAGCAGAGCAGTCTTAGTCCTATACTGGACTTTTTATCTTTGGAAGAAAAGGGCTACAGACAAAGCAGGATTAATGAATATGGAAGTGGTTTTGTGTGCTGCATATCATGCCTGTTTCTTTGATTATTTTTAACAATAGTAAATGTTTGATGCTTTCCAGGCATTGTGGCTGTTCTTTGTCTGAGAATCTCAAAGCATTTTAGAAAGATTAAAATTAAATCTTAGTCTACATGTATATGCAGCATAAATTTTATTACAGTTTACACAACTGTTATTAGCATATACAGAGTACCATTTAGGAGGTGGAAAGCAGAAACACAACATGGTTATCCAGTCTCCTATAGTTGTCACTAGAATCTCTTATTGGTGTACAAACAACTATTGCGGACAGGATTAATGGCAGTAGGACCTTTATTGAAAAGTCAGTGCTTGACAGCAGTTACTGACAAGCAGTTACTGAGGTCATAAACAATATTATTGATCCTGCCAAAATGTATGGAAACACAGAGTTTAACTTTTGTATTGTTCATGTTTCCAGACTGTTAAGACAGTCCTTGTTATTTACCTAATACTTCCAGCTCCCTTTTTAAGTTCTCTTTTTGCATATCTTTAAAAAATAGCAACCCCTTGTAAGTAAAGCTGCAATTTGATACATAACCATAGAGCACATTTTCAACTAGCTAAAAGCTACGTAAATTCCTCTAGCCATGAGCAAAACTGTACAGAGTGCTAACAATTTTGTCAGTGCAACATTCCCTATAGCCATTGAAAGGGGATTTAGATACGTCTTATTCACATTTTGATACTGGTGAACACTCACACACATGCACAAAAGCAATATAGTGAATTAAAGGATAAGAGAAACCCAGACAATCTTACATTCCTAAGGCTAGCTCACATATTGCTTGTTCACTTGCCACAGCAATTGTTTTGTGCTACAAGTGTTGAATCACTAGTCTTGGTCAGAGAAATGACTGTGGAAGGGCAGAATGATATTCCCATTCAGCTCACTGCAGTGGACTTAGTGAGTAGGGTTGATGACTAGAGCAAAATAAGATGTGAACCACTATGTTTAACTGATGTGAAGCACCATTTATTTCAGAGTTAACAGATTTTAAGACCAGAGGTAGTGCTGTAGTCATCTAACTCTTATTTCCTGCATAACTCAAAACAGAGTGTTCTGCAGATTAATTCATGCTGTGGACAGAATCGTTCCTTGTTGGTTTTTTTTTTTTTTTCAACATCAAGAATATGGAATTCAAAAACTCATGGCTGAATCAGATATAAAGGTGATGGGCTTATTTGTTCAATTTATTTATTTATTTATTTATTCCTGGATAAACTGCAAAAGCAAAGGTACAAAAATCAATTTTATCTTTTCAAATATTCATCCTCAATTGTCTTATTATAGCAGTGTTTATGATCTGGCCTATATTTATTGCATTCTTCACTAGCATAGGCCTTGCATTCCTCACTTGATGTTTGCCATGTGTTGGGCATTACTTGAAATACATAGTTCTGGTTTCTTTTCTTCACAGTAACTGGAAAATTAGCTGATATAATGTAGGAAGTTTCTGAAACTTCATTTCAGTGCATCAGTTATAAAGATAACATATTGCTTGGGTGTAGTTATCAAGAAGATGTCATCAAAAGAAAGCAAGACAATAAACAATCAAGCCAGTAGAGAAATAGCAAGATTAGTAAAAGAACACAAACTGTAACTTGCATTCCTTCACTTTCTTTCTTTTTCTTTCCCTCTATGTATGTATGTATGTATGTATGTATCTATCCATATATCCATCCATCCATCTATCTATCTATCTATCTATCTATCCATCTATTCTTGTGTACATACATGTGACTAAACTTATTATTTCCTAGCTGCGAGATGAGCAGAGGACAAGTTTTACCAGTTCGACTTTGTGTGTCCAGGTCTGTGACTATTCAGCACCTGTACTTCCACTGCTTCTTGTCTCCTGTAGGAAAGTAGGTCTGTTCAATATCGGTTCAGGTAAAGTGAAGGTTATGTACAAAGCCACTGCTTTCTATTTGTACAAGCAATAGGTACAAAGTGGACATTAAACAGGCATCCTCTTGTGTACCTGATCAGTGTCTGTTTCATGTCTATAGTTTTCACATATTTATCTTATACCTGCTTCAGGAGCTGTTTCTCTTTGTTTTTCCTCTCTCTTTTTCTCTCCCCTCCTCCCCCAAGTACACACTTCTTATTTCTTTTCTTTAAAAATACAGAGGATGAATCAGGGTAAAAGGTGGTATCTCATAATAAGATTAGATAAACTGGAGATTAGATAAACAGTCAGCTATACGGATGACAGAGCTATTCCATTAGTGAAGATGTATCTTGAAGAAAAATTTAGAGCCAGTGTAAAAATAAATGAGATTTGATCTATGTGACACACTCATCAATTCTACATTTACATTCTCTTTTCTCGTTCTCCAGCACTTTAATGTGGCAGACTCATAGGAATTAATTTCCGAACTTAGGTGTTTCTTTTCTGCAGACTCTGAACACCTCTAAAGTCATTAAAAGCACCTGCCTTTCCTCATTGACTTGAATGGATGTTCTGGATAGACAGCTAAATGCCAGTTCATGGCTTTAGCTGGTACCTAAGAATGAATTGACTTCTAATAAACTAGGAGGGGGGAGGGCAGGGGGAGAGGAAAGATGTTACCCTGCATATATTTTTTCTTGCAACTGATATTTACTGAGACCCCACTCATGTTTCAGGTCTTTCCGACAGCTGCCGCTCTTGCAGCAGTCTTTCAGCCTAACACTGGGGTTGCGCCTATAAGTGGTACATGGAAGACATGCACAGGCAACTCCCAATAGCTCCAATCAAAGAAATTGTGGGTGATGCTGGTTAGGCATCTAGAATAGCAATTATGTGCTGGCCTCTGCTGTCTTTCTAGGCCATCTCCATCAATCAGCTCTTAAGCCTTTTACTCTTCCTTTCTTTAAATTGCTGATTTAATGATTGTATATACAAGAAATTGTCATTTATGGCTAGCAAAAGACCATGACAACATTCATTGACTTCACAGAAGTTAGATAGATTTGTGATGTAAATATTTTCTCCCTACCTCTTTTTGATGTTTATGCCATCTGAAATCTCAAAGTTCAGTGGCAGAACAGATACATTCTCATGTATTCTTAGTAATGTCCCCTTCAGAGCTCATATTTGAGGTGAGAAATGCATTTTATCCCAAAGTCTTTCCCTCCTACAGCTTGTGACAGTAGCTGATCAGTCACCCTAAACGAAGTATGATTAGTTTTTGTTGCTCCCAGAAATACAGGGACCAGAGAAAATCTTTGAAAACTTAAAGGCTTAAGCAGACATTTCCATCTATCTAACACTCTCCGTGGCCTCACAAATACATCTTTTATTCTCGGATTCAATGTGGACCAGGAGGTAAGGCAAGTACTTATGTTGAATACAAGTGATGGTAAAAGACTGTGGGACTGGTCAGCTCTTATCTCTTTTGTCCAACATAGGTATAGAATTTGACTCCTTCTTTCCCTTTTACTTGGCCTGTTCTGGACAGTAATGTCCTCTTCTGGTGGGACCCATCTGTTATCAGTGTTATACTAAATATTTTCTACCAGACCGGTCAGCCTCTTTATGGAACTGAATCAAGGAATCAGTCTCTGCAGTCTAAATGTGGTTGTGCATATATCTGCTTGCCTGAGCTAGTCTTGCCAAGAGGCAACACAGAAACTTCCAGTATAGCATCTAACCATTCAGAGGCAGACATTTGCATTGCTAACATGAATGCATATGCACATAAAATGTATTTTACAGGTTGGGCTGAATTCCCCTAACTTAGGGACATGGATTGGTTTGTAGTTGCCTAATGAAGCTGGTTGCATAAAATAAGTCACCACACAGTTAACAAAGAAAGGAAGGTACTTTTGAAAACCCACAGATGGTGAATCTACTTACCTAGTTTGATTGATATGCTTTGATAAACATAATAGGGAAAGAGCAGAGTAAAGCTGGGCAAGGCTCTGCTAATACTTTTCATTTTGTAACTTGAGACGTTTTTGTTGTAATTACAAAAAAGTCTCCTACGCATTCTGTGTTCTGTTGAGATCTTCTCAAGGGAAAGTCAGCATTTCTAAATATCTTTTTTAATAATGTCATCACCTTTGCACTGAATACTGGGCTGTATCAAATCAAAATGTTTCACGTTCAATACTAAATTTCAGTCATTACTGAACTGCACTGGATTTAATCAATGACCTAGAAACTTCCAACAGAACCCTCAGCAATTCCAGCTAGATCTGGTTTTAAGCAGGTTTTATTAATATTAATTGGGGATACCATTTAAGTACACAGATAGGATGTTAATTAAAAAGGCATTTTGTTGGCTGTTCTAATGGTAATTTTTATGATTTCTTACTCAGATTCCATTCCTCAGATTGTCATTTAAAGTATTTCAAGATGCATCTTCTGCAGTATGTCAGATCCATGTAATGACAATGAAGTTGTTTCAACTAATGTGGGGAAAAAAATCCAAGAGCATTCCAGTACTTCAATAAGTTCCAAATTTTGAATTTAATTGAATATAAGCATAACTCTTCTAAAAGATCAATTCAGCTTCAAGAAATATTGCTGCTATAAAATCAATCTGATTCTAGAAGAAGGGGAATAAGTTATTTTGGAACATATATATATATATATATATATATATGTATATGTATGTATACTTAATTACATATATTTATAAATAAGAGAGTACAGTTTCAATCATAATTTTCATCAAGTAAGCCCACAGTTTAGAGAAGAAGGAAATAATTTCTTTGCATAATCAGATTATTCAATCTTCTTGTATAACAGCATGAAGTATACTGACATATCATGAAGAAAGCAAGTGTTCGAATTTTAAAATTAATTTTTAAATTCATGATTGTCGTAAAACAGAACTAAAAAACCAACCAACCAACCAACCAAACAAACAAACAAAAAAACACACCTTACAACTGAAAGGAAAGGAAAAAGAAAAGAAAAAAGAAACCCACAACCAAACAGCCACCCAACAAAAACACAAAAAAGTGCACCAAATTCTTTCATGCATTACTTGTATATAATCCCATTGATATGAAGAAATGTGTTCTTGAATAACTGGGAAAGAGTTTGGCTCAGGATGTGGAAACTATTTGATAGAAAATGCTGAATTAATTTAAGTTGCTTGGGGTATGAACACTATCTTGTGGAATGAAAAGTGGACGAAGGACTATAAACAAAAGCAGAAGACAAAACATTAAAATATAGATTTGTGGGAAGGTCTTTTCCTAGTGAGGTATTTCGAGGATCTATATTCATTATGATTTTATTTAGCTTTGTCACTAGTCATATAGATGAATTGTGCTGCCCAGGAATGAATGTCTTCTACAGTGAATAAGAGGGTAGATTTACAGAAAAAGATGAAAGAAGGATTCTACAAAGGAACTTCCTACCCCACTCTGCACTGATGTGGCTTCATCTCAAGTACTGCATGCAGTTTGGACACTGTGGTATCAGAAGGACATAAAACTACTGGAGAGCATTCAAAGGACCTTCGGGAGCAGCATGGAGTTGTGTCGGGAGGGTGAGGATGGATGCTAGGAAAAGGGTCTTCACTTGAGGGTGGTCAGGCACTGGAGTGTATGACCACTGGGTCATGACACCAAATCTGCTGGGATTCAAGGAGAATTTAGACAGTGATCTCAGACATAGGATTTGAATTTTGGGTCATCCCTTTTGGAGTCAGGATTTTGAGTCAATGATCCTTGTGTGTTCCTTCCAACTAAAGGATGTTAGAATGATGGGCAGAAAAAAAAAAAAAAAAAAGCATAGAATCATAGAATGGTTTGGGTTGGAAGGGACTTAAGTGATCATCTAGTTCCAACCCCCCTGCTATGGGTGAGGTCATCTCCCGCTAGACCAGGTTGCTCATAGCTCCACTCAGCCTGGCCTAGATCACCTCCAGGGAGGGGGGCATTCATAACCTCCCTGCGCAACCTATTCCAGTGTCTGATCAGTGAAGAATTTATTCCTCGTGTCTAGTCTAAATCTGACATCTTCCAGTTTACAGCCATTACCTCTCATCCTATTGCTACACGCCTTTGTAAAAAGTAAAAATAACAAAATGAAATTCATCTCCAAAAAAATATGTGAAGAATCATTCTACACCTAATAATGAAAGAGAGAAAAATGAAGACAGCATTATAACCCAATTTGCAAGCATTTAAGAAAGGAAAATAACAGGAATACATGTTGATGTTTACATGCTGCAAAAGGGGGGTACATTTTCTTGTTCTAAGTTTACATATTGTGAAATATTAACAGAAATAGTAACAGAATCCAATGACTAGTTTATAAAAGAAGAATGTAAATAAATATGCATGCTGTGATATGCATATATGCATAAATATGCATGATGTGATACAATCACCTCAAGACTGGAATAGATATCTTCCATAGTTGTATATAGCGCACAGTGAAACATGAACAAACAGGTTCACAAAACAACTTGAAAAGTGCCTAGTAGTAACACAAACAATGACAGTAATAAGTGTGACAAGATGATGAGCAACTTGATCTTGTAGTAAAACCAGATGTTCTCTGTGGTGGCACTGTCAACCTCAAATCCCTTTCAAACTAAAATGTTCAATAATTGCATTATTTTGCATTATTTTTTTTTTTTTTTTTGCAAATTTTGGACTGTAACAGTAGCCTTGGTAACAGAAAGATGGTTTATTTTAGAAGGTTATACCACATCTAGTTCTGGCTCGTCTTTGACTGTTGGCCATTAATGGCTGTCTCAACCTCACACAAGAAATTCAGGACAGATAAATAAGGAAATTAATAGAATGGGTAAAGATTGCAGCTTTGTATGGCCACTGTTCACATCAAAGATGAATAAACAAGCTTTACCAGTCAGTTTCAAACCTTCTTTTGGCTTAAACCAGCTCCGACCTGCTGATTAAATCCTGAGAATTTGACCTTAGATCCGCATGGTCACCTATTCAAATAGTATATGTATGGTTGGATTCAGAAAAGCACTTAGGAACATCCTTAATTTTAAGCAAATGCTAGGATGCTTTATTGAACTGGGGTGCAAGATTCCTGATTTCCTATTAGCCAGACTTAACTTTGCATATAAAAGTGTAAGCATTCCTTTCACATAAGAAATGCTTACTGTTCCAGTTCAGTTCTGAGTATTGTTCTACATGTGCTGGAAACAAAATAAGTCTAGGGGAATAATGTGTTTTGGAAACTTTTTATTCCCTCCAACATAAAGTGGAATTTGTTTTTTAAAAGTATGAACTCTGAAAGGTACAAAGATGTGTGAGAGAGATTGGGAAGTGCAGTTATTGCCTGATTCCTTTTGTTAACGCACCCTTGTAAAACAGAAGCAGTCGAATGGAGCTTAACTATTAGGAAACTAAAAGAAAATCAGATCAGAATCATAGTGCTGTTTTTTTCCTTGAAAAGAATTTATCTTTTCTGTGATGCTGGCTTCAATCTGCTGAAACAAAAGCACCTTATATAACTCTGTCACTGTAGAATCATTTTAAAGTACATCTAAATTATATATGATTATTTAAATCCATCTTTGCACCAGCATGGTGACAAGTGATTGGCAGTGATATGCATGTCCTATGGAAGGGTGACAGAAGGAGATCATGCAGAGGCATGTACCTTTACTCTGTGCAAGCCAGGTGGCAGCTTCTATGTCATGAATATCCATGGTCCACAAGGCAACATTATTTCCCTTAAATTGTTTTTCTGGGGGGAATCTCTGCACTGGACCCCACTATTCCTTGAACTTATATGTTCATTGCCACAGATATTAGCCCCCGAAAATACAAAGGACCAATAACAAACTTAAATGTTATAGGTTATTAAAATAAGATGAAGTAGTTCACCAGTGTAGGAAAGCAGTGACTCAGCGATGCTTTTATCAGTCTTTGAGAACTTTTTGGCTGAACTCACTGCAATTACTACCATGCGGATGCAAGTAGTGGTTGAAATAGTATGTCACATTGGCACCATGCAGAACCCAAGGCATGTATCATACACTGCCTTTCCAGCATGGACTCTTGAATAGAATTCAGAACAGATTTTTTTTTTCCCTCTTTGCCAAGACTTCTAAGTTTCAATGTTGCCTAGGGCTATATTAATTAACCAGCCAATTAAACATGAAATTTTGCTGTGTTGAAATATTTATGTAGCTGAAGACTGTGCACAGTAGTTTATGAGAGTCTTTTAAATGTGAAGCAAAATAAATGTAGGTGTTGGTGCTGGATTCTCTACTTTTTTTTTTTTTTAATTTTTTGAATCTAAATAAATAATTTACAATAAAAGTTTTTGTTTGTTTCTTCTGTCTTTCAAGACCAAATTCCCTTTGGTTAATTTGTTATTAATCTTTTCTAACTTTGGCATGTTAATTTATCTTTTCTTGAATATAACTGGGTGGAATCATCTGTTTCTACTCCTTATGTATTTCTATTCAGAAATTAATCTGCGATACCTTAATATTAAATTTCCATGAATGTTTATTTCCTTGACCACTAATGCTGCCAAAATCTAATGATATTAATGACTTGAGGACAAAAATAATTCTTTCATAGTAAATCCATTTTAGTAAAAACCAAACAAACAGCAAACAAGCAAAAAAAAAACAACCAACAACCCACAAAGGCAGCAGATATTACTACCGAAGATGAGGATGTCAGAAATGCCTAGATTGCAGAGGCAGTCAAGGAGAAATGTACTCCATGCCTCAGAAATAAGAAATTGTCAAGTTATTCCTACGATTCTTTACTGTCTTTGAAAGACCAGATATTGCAATGAATCAGAGCTATAAAAATGTGACTTTCCATCTGTGGCCAAAGTTATTTTTTCCTCTCCAAACCAGTCGCATTGTGATGCTTGCCTTCTTTCTACTGACCAAAATGTTAGTGTGTAGTACGTAAATAAAGCATCTCTCTCTCTGAAATAAGCAGTCCAACACCTGCTGAAATTTTTTATTAGAAATGAGCCCCAGCTCTCCCGTTGTTCTTTAAGATCCAACAGTGTTTTCTACTCAGGCAAGGTTGTTTATTCTGATAGTTTTAGTATTCTGGAAGATTACATTCGCATTTTCTAAAAACAACCCTGAGTTTTCATCTGGTTTCAGTATTGTTCCTTGTCTACTTTATATCAAAGCTGTTACATGGTTTTCCTGTTCACTGTTAAAAAGTCATTGCTGTGTGCTGCAAAGCATGGTGCTCTAGGTCACTAGATTACTAACAAACCATCTTTCTAAGAGTAAATGCTTTATTCTGACAGATCAATAGAGTTCAGTCTGCACAGCAGATCAAATATTACTCATATATGAAGAAGTTTGTGATTTGTTGCACCACCTTTAATTGCTTTAAACAAAGCAGTGTAAATTCTTATATGGTCAATGTCAGTATACTCTGCTTAATGATTGTGAAACTGCTATGCTCATGTCTTTAGGTTCACCTAAATCTACTGAAATAGTATAACGATTACTTGTGTGTTTGCATCTCACACACAGACGATTGCCAGTGTTTTCTGTCTCAAAACAGATTTTATTGTTAGCCTGCATGAATTCTGCACCTAACTGTACACCGCTCACAGAGATAGCATAGAGTCTCTGATATGCATTACGATCACTTTCCCACAGCCTCCTGAAATATATATACCAGTATAATTCTTAAAAGCCCCAGAGGTTGATTTAAACATTCAGCTAAGGAACTGTGCTAAGAATAATGCCAGAATTTTAGGATTCTGTGATTTCAAAAATATTTCTGAGCTTCATTACTTGTTATATATTCCATATGATGACAAATGACTTTAGAAAATACCGTAAATATTTAATACGCTTGTGCTATTAACCCGTTATAATAAATACCCTGGGTGGAGTTATTTTGTGGATGATTTAGTGTAATCTGTATGTCAGCCAAACACACTGGAAAGAGGTGCTTTTTTTTTTTTTTTTTTTGCATACGGTTCTGTTCATACTTAGTATGGCTTACTAGATGATTAATAACTTTGTGCTTCTCATTGGGATACATAAAACATAGTAAAAATAAATAGAACCGTAAAACAATTAAGCAGATTTGTACTTACTGATTCGTTCCTGTTTATGGATATACAGTGTTCATATAAACAGACAGGGTCCTCACTTTATCCCTTTATAATTTCCAAATGTTGTTATAAGATGGTAACCCCACTGAAAACAAACAAAACAGCATGACATGTAATTATAACTTCAATCTAAAATTGTTTTAGGTCAGCTTGGCTTTGAGAAATATCTAGCTTTTTCAACTGTTACTTCTGCTGGAAAATTCTGCTTGTAAATGTCAATGATATCATTTAAAAGTGAAATGAGATAGTGTTGTGTTCACCAAAATCAGTTTTCAGTTAAATTCTTCATAAGATTTACATTCTATTTATTCATCTTGAATAAATAACACTTGAGTTCCTAAAAAGATTTTCTGTTCTTTCTCATGTAAAATGTCCTAAATGTACCTCATAAATTATGAAAATTCTGTTCTCAGTAACATTTTCATAGAATCACAGAACTGCAAGGGTTGGAAATGATCACAAGAGATCATTGAGTTCGACCCCCCTGCTAAAGCCAATACCCTACAACAGGTAGCACAGGTAGGCAGCCAGACAGGTCTTGAGTATCTGTATAGAAGGAAACTCCACAACCTCTCTGGGCAACCTGTGCTAATGATCCATCACCCTTATCATAAAAAAGTTCTTCCGCATGTTAGTATGGAACTTTCTATGTTCAAGTTTTAGGCCATTACTCCTTTTCCTATTGATATGCATCACTTGGCCTCAGTTCTATGTATGTAAGGATATGTTGTGGCAAAACGTAAAGTTACATCCCAGTAACACTGTGCATATTCTCAACTTCCTAATTTGCAGATGATAAAGAGTTTTTTCATGAAAATGTCAAACTGTGTACCTGCCATGCATGAAGGAAACAAAACTACACAGGCAAATGAAATCGGGCCAGGAGCCAGAGTATAAACAGGTGGCGAGATGAGTGGTACCTCTTTAGAGAACTGAGTCCCATTCAATCTTCCACGTCAGTAGATATCCTTCTATCCCACAGAACTGCAATATTTTAAAGGAAGGCTATGAGAGACTTTAAAATGCTGATGACAAATAAGAATATGACTTTTTTTTCTTATCATTAATTTCAATGAAGTCTGCAAAAGAAATATTCATTTAATTGAAGTATGTATTTTATCCATGGAAGTAATTGCTATGCAATATAGAAATAAAAATTACACATGGATTTAAATACTATTTTTTTTTTTTTTTTAAAAGAAGAATTAGATTTGGAAATGTTGGTACAGATCTTCTTCCATGGAAGCCTCTAAGCCGCTGATTAGTGGAAAATGCAATTAAGATGTAACAAAAAGAATCTTGCTGTGGTTTGGTCCTCTTTTACTCCTTCCTTTTGTTTCCCCTTCCAGCAACAGCACTCATACCATGTTTAGAGGAAGGATTTGACCTGCTCAGCAGAGATGTCCACATGTTTGAGTAAGCATGTTTAGAAGCAAATGCTGGACATAAAAGAAAGGGCTGCATAGCTTCGTGTTCATGAAATAAGTCTGTAAGGCAGGAACTTGAGAACAATAGCAGAACTATCTTATGGGCTTTAACACAACAAAGATTTTAATAACTTTTTATTTTTTTTTTTTTTATCTAAAAACAATTTCCTTAAATGTTATTATGATAATGGTAAGATGATACACTGTATTAATTTATAAGTTTCAAGATCTGAAGAAAGGCATTCCTACTTTTTTCCTTACTATTAAAACAAGTACTTAGAAGTGTTTGTAAAATGTTCCTGTGTTCAGTGTTCAATCTTCATTTTCCTTTGTCAAATATATTCACTAAATTGAGATAGACCAAAATAAAAAGCTTTTATTACTACTAACTTTAGCTCATGAAATATATGTATTACTCCATATATCCAACTTCTAAGATAATTAGTAAAATTTTCATAACCATGCCCACAGACATAGCTTACTTTCTGAGGAAAGACTGTTCACTGTAAATGTCTCACAATCTGGAACTGTTTTTTGAAGACGTCCTCAAAATAGTTTGCATTGTGATTGTTAGGGAAAAGGAAAAGAAAAAAAAAAAAAAAAGAAGGAATGTGTCTTTAGTATGAATATGGTATACTTTTTCAATCATCATAGCCCCCAGAGAACTTGTACTGCAAGATGAGTGTGTGTGGCTCCATGTGTTAGCATGCATTGAAGGTGTTTTTCATTTCTGTGATATAATAAGGCGTGAACTGATGCAAAAAGAGGACGTCTCGTTCTACAACTTTATGCTACAGGAAGAGCAGAAGAACAACAAAAATAAATTCAAATACTCTCTGTTCTGTTCAATAATGGTCTTTTGCAGGACAGTCAAGTTTCCCACAGAGTAAATACAATCCATATTATGTAAATATGATCTTGTGTACATTCATTTAATTTAACATTACCATCAGAATAGCACATTTCACACGTGGGAATGCAAATCCCAGCAAGGGAGCAAATTAACTGCCCACAAATTGTTTGCTAACTATGAAGTTTTCCAAAAGAAATCTCTAAGGTATATCCTTACCAAGAGCACAGTATTAGAACTCTAATACCACATGTTTCCATTTGGACAGATGGCAGTGAAAGGTTTGGCTGCAATGTGTTATTAGTTAACGGAAAAAGACTTACTGACAGAGATCAAGGGTACTGTTTAAATTTACTTAGAGGAATGGTGGCTTTTAATCCATTCATACTTGCAAGTATAATTACTTCATAATTACTTGTAAGTGTGTAGAACCTAGAAAGTCCAATGTTTTCTGTACCCTAGCGACTGTATTTTATCTGCTTTTTTAATCTTCTTTTTAATGTGTTGAGATGTACTAATTCAGGTTCATCTGGTGTTGAACTGAGACAAATTATAACATCATTTCTGCAAACTCATTTGGAAAAAATCAGAGAAAGAAACACATCTTATGAATGCTATGATTTTAAGCAAGAAGAATCAATTGATGTGTATTAATACTGTAGTTTGTATTAAATTTCGAAAAGCTAAATCAAAACACATACATATGTTGTTTTTAAAACTTATTTGTACTTTCATATAGACTGCTGGGTTCTGGAATTCATACAATTGGAATAGTGTCCCCAACTGAGAGCCTTAGCTTCAGCTGGCATACCAAGAAATGCAACCTCCCCCCACCTTCTGCTTGACCACAAAGTGTTCAGTGTGGAGCAGGTTCAGCCTTCGGTCTCCCTGTCAGATCCATAATGTTTCCCAGTGATGGGCAGGATTGAGTTAAGTGACATCAGAGTATCTGAAAGCCCTCTCTGAAGTTAGTGGGACCACTCATCTGGACATAGTTAGTCATATGTATCAGTGTCTGAAGGACAAGTATGAGGGCTGCTGGGCAAAGCTTGCCATTTCACATTCAAACAGTTGTGGAAAGGTGTATTAAATCAAAATATATTGTATTTATTTCATGTGAATAGATTAAAGACATAATAATATGCAGTCAAATAAGAATAGAGAATAATACAGTGTTTGTGTCAGCGAGAACAACAAACGCATGCTAGTGCTGTCGAAATGCACTGAATGTTGCTATATTTCAGTTCTGCACAGAAGTCTAAATACCAGCTGAGTGCATGTAGAATATGTAAATAAATCAGCTTTTCTTCTTCATGCAGTTTCCCATTTTGCACACACAAATCTCCATTTCTAGGGAAATGGAAAATTATGAAGAAAACATACTTCCTAATTGCACTTAAGATAAAAGGTATTGCAGTTGCTTGAGTGTACTCGAATGAAGCAGAATATATTTGGAAAGAAGTAAAATGATATAAAAATAGCATGTTCCTTTTTCAACATACAAGATTTTTGTAATATATTAAAGAAAAATCCTGCTAACATTTAATATGAGAAAGGTAAGTATACTTACTTGTGACATGGGAGATACTTCTAATTAAATTATTTGCAGGAAAATAATTGTGTGGTTGATATTTTTGGATATTTCACTTGAAATAATTGTAGTTTTTGTATGTACATTTATTGTACTTTTTTCCCTACAAAAAAAAAAAAAATAAATAAATAAAATAAAAAAATAGTTACTTACTCAATCCAGTTACAGATTCTATTTACTTTTTCCTGAAATTGATTTTCTTTAAAAACAAAATACAAACCAACCAAACAAACAAACCATGACAAACCAACTAACCAAACACAGCACACACATACAAACCAACATCCAAAACCGCCACAATATAATGAAAATATAACTTTGATTTTAGAAGTGCTCATGGTCTTATGCATGATTCAACCACATATTAGTGCCAAATACTAATAAAAATTGTCAGCTGGCATTTTACTCTAACTTCAAATACTTTTACAGTCTGTTTTTGGCCACCTCCAATAGGAGATGCTCAGAACATGATGTCATATTCTTTTGGAAAAAAAAAAAAAAAGAAAAGGCAAGAATTATATCTAAAAAATGTATACATGACAAGATCACTGTAAGACTTCTAATCCCTTTACTCAACACTGCTAAGCCTTTTCTAAAGCTTTGCTGCATTTTGGGAACCCCCACACCAGGAAGAACATTTAGCCATGAGAGTGAGTCCAGAGCAGAGATCAGAGGTCTAGAAAATATGACCTCTGAGGAAAGGCTGAGAGAAGAGGATTTGTTTAGTCTAGAGAAGAGAAGACTAAAGGGAGACGTGATAGAAGTGTTCAAATATGTACAATTGTGCTGAAAAAAAAAAAAAAAAAAAAGGGGGAATGATTCTTTCTCCTTGTCCATTTAGGACAGGGCAATAGTCGTCTTGAGATGAAGCAAGATGGAATCGAGAAAAAAAAAAAGAAGTATATTCACAGAATGGCTTAGGTTGGAAGGAATCTTAAGGCTTATTTAGCACCAACACCTGCCATGGGTTGGTTGCCACTCACCACGTCAGGCTGCTCCACCCATCCTGGCCTTCAACACCTCCAGGGATGGGGCACGCACAGCTTCTCTGGGCAGCAGTGCCAGGGCCTCACCACCTTCTGAGGGAAAGAATTCTTCTTTCTAACATCTAACCTAAATATTTTTTCTTTTAGTTTAAAGCCATTCCCCCTTGTCTTATTACTATTAGACTGTTTAAAAAGCCGGTCTCTCTCCTGGTTATAAGCTCCCCTCGAGTACTGAAAGGATATTTTTTGGAAATTAAAACTTTGGGTGTCACAAATGTTAGTGGAAAAATAAATTAACAGTGGTGACAGATTGTTTATCTACTAAGTATACATTTTATCTTTGATCACTTTTCTATTCCCTTAAATCGAGCTTTTGAAATAATGGACTAAGTTTCCTATCTGTGAAACATAGTCACTGAGGAACGCTTCATCCATTACAGTTAGCTAGTCAGGTGTGTGTTTAGCTATAGCTGGGAAACAAGCACTGTTTTCAGAAATATGACCTAATATAGATTTGATAAACAATGTTAATTCTTCATCTAATGAGGTTTAAACTGTTAATACTCAGTATTATCTGAGATACAGGACTAGCAGATGTATCCCCAGACATAAAGGAGACTTATTTCTTCTGAAATTGCAGCTGGAGGCCAGGTGTGATAGTTAAAGTTCTACAGGAGAGCTTGAAACAAGCAACTGAATTGAGCTCCTAGAGGCTAGAATTTAAAAGCTTGCCAGCAAACTGGGAAGTCTGTAAAAGTAAGGTTAGAGACATTCAAGTTTTGGAAAATATGTTTTTTAATTCAGTGCATGTGTATGTAAATACATGACAGCTTTCGTCCTCACTAAAATTGTAAAAGAGTAAAAATTTAAAACTCTAGACCTTCATGAGCTGAAGCATGTGGTTCATGTTGTCAGTAACAGAGGTAGTTTCACAGGGCTCAAAAAGACAATCAGAGGAAGATTCAGTATGAGCCTGCCTACTTGTAAGACACTCTAGATGAGCTAGCTGCCTGGGGACTTGTTACTGTCTAAGGAGGGTAGGACTGAATCTTACATTATTTGAGAGGCTGCCACTCCAGGAGTATATAAATGCTCTAAAAAATCCACTCTTGGGTATCTTCAAAGAGCTTGACCGTATTAAGTCTTACTTTTAGGCATCCAAATCCCTCCTTTGCATCATTAACAAAGCCCACATACATTCAGTGTAGTAATAAGAATTTAAAATAGATGAAAATAAGGCTTCTGATTATTAGGTAAGATTAGTGTTTCACAGTGTTTCAATTTTTTCCCCCTCCTTCTGAGGGAGAGGAGAATTTTTAGCCTTGTTTATCTGCTATGGGAACAAAAAACACCATAAGAAACCTAATTCCTCAATATAAAGTTTGTAGTAAAACAGCAAACCCAGCCTCAACTTTCTACTTTCTGTCAGTGAAGAATTGTCACAAACCACAGCTTAGCATAATGGTAAATTTTCAATAAAGTAAGTCAGAAATTAATATTTTTGTGAAATATAAGTCAAACAATATTAACACATTTGAAGATAATACTGGAAAATGTGTGATAGTGAAGTAGGATTCTTAGTATCAAATCTTTCACACTCTGCTATATTCTCAATTCTTTCAGCTATTTACAAGCCTTGTTTTGAGTATTTTGTATTTAAAATTTCATATTCATTTTGTATAATAATAATAATATTGAGCACGTTCCCATAAAATTAAAGTGCATACGTACCAATCAACATTTGTATTATTGACAGCTCTCCAGAAAGCAATTTTCTCTTGCCCTTATGTCACAAAGCTTAACCTGTAGTTTGGCAGGAGTGTGAGAAGAAAGGGTAAGATATAGATATGCAAAAAAGTTGCTGTTCTTTCTCTTTATCTGAGTATATTTGCTTGTGGTACATACAGTCTATTTTTCAGAACATTTCCTTAGCAAACTTATTTTGGTAATTCTGGAGGATTTCTATTAGATCAGAGCTGCAAGACATTCTGTACTGGATCATAATGGCAGATATTTTTACCAAGGCTGTAACATCTAGAGCAAGTAAGAACACAAATGGGATCTAAGTTACTTTGAAAATATTCACCTGGAGCCATGTAAAAATATAATGGAATTACTTTCTAAGTTGCTGCAAAAATGACAAAATATATTAAAAAATGTAAACCTATAAGATATTAAAAAGAAATTTCAATGATATTTCCTACATAATTAGACAGCAGCTACACGAATCTTTTCTCTTCAGTTTGTTTTTGTTCAATCTTTCTTCCTGTCTTGATATCTTAAAATACATAGCCTGGAGAAATGTAGAATGAAAATACTGATCTTTGATCTTCAGTTAGCTTAATTTAGCCCTTACAGGCGGGTATCATTTTTATATGTTCCTGGAGGAAAAGTACGGAGTTTGTTTTTACCACAAAAACTGTGGTCTGGGTGCTGTAAAATTCCTTACTTACTGAGGTGAAGCCTGGGCCAATGAGTGCTGGGATAATGAGCTGAGGCCACTGTGGCCACAGTACCAGAGCTGAAGCAAGTTTTGGAGGGGGCAGCTCTAAACTGGAGATACAACATAAAACAGTGCATAGGCAATGTGTGAAGTCAGAGAATGTGCTCATCTGATGGTATAGCCATGGCCTGGAAGACATAACTGTAGATGTACAGAGAATGTACATGTGAATATTCTCACACTGATGTATTGCTTTTTGGCCATAATGTTTGCTGACCATTTCTTGCCTTAGTGTAACACTATTCAACTGCCATGGGCTGCTGTGCAATTGATTGAATGTTTGTGATACCCTTCTAACAGCCACTTGCTGGTCCTTGGCATATAGCCACAATAAGACCAGACTAGAATAGAGACTGTTGAATTGGATGAGATTGCCTTCCCTCAAGACGCATGTTTTATAATTTCAGGAAATTCCTGCAAACCATTGCACCTTGGAAAAAGAATACGGGTTTCTATTTATAGCAGCCTTTGCCAACAACCCCTTGACTTGCTGTGTAGCTTGTAGAGTCATATTGATGGGGCTGGACAGAACTTACTGTTTTCAGTAGAGTTGGAGACCTGCTTAGCTGGCAAACTAGGTGGGCTTTCCTGATGGCTGTCTGATCTCAAGGCGTGTATGGATATCTCATAGCTTACACAGCTGTAACATTCTTTCACACACTCTGGCTGGACTATCACATATGTTGCCACAAAATGTTAAGACATCACGACTCAAATGTTCTTTTGTTCCCCTTTCCTCTCTTTGTATGTTTTACTCAGTAGCTTTGTTTATTTTCTTAAAATATTTCCTTTTTGTTTGCATTTCTTGGCAAAGGCCTTCCTGTGTTTTTCTAACTGTAATCTTCTTTTGGTCCTTCTGCCAGCTATATTACCCAAGATTAGCCACAAGTGCGCTCCAAGGGCTTCAGTTCTTCAGAAGCACTCAGGGTGCTAGTAGGAAACCAGAAATGGCTTTTCATTTGCCTGTGAACTTAGTTCACTCAGACCAGGTACAGTACTGAAGTACATAAATACTTCTGTTTTCCTTCCTTTCATTTATTAACTGACAGCAAACTAAAAAGTAGTCTCACACGGAAGAAGTGCTGCACAAAGTAGGCCTTTGAATCAGTATGAATTTATTTATATGGATTTTTTAAATTGTAGGAAAATGGCAATTTTAGAATTGAATAAAGGACTGCCTTAACAGCCACTGACATTTCAGTTTAAACTTAATGCTAGGTTTTTGTGTTTTTGGAGCAGGTGGATAGGAATACTGTTCTTGCTTCAGTAAGGAACGGTGTGAAATGGCAGTCATCTCACAGGTTCTCCTAAAAATGTTACAACTCAGCTTTTTTAGGGAAGTAGCAAATGTTAATTTTAAGTCAGGTCAAATGAAATACACAAATGGACTTCATAATCAATATTTTCTTGTGTTGAGAGGCCAGTTCTGGACCCCCCCAACACAAGAAGGACATTTTGTTGTTGTGGTGTGGCCAGAGGAGGGCCATGAAGATGATCAGAGGGCACCTCCCGTAAGAGGACAGGCTGAGAGAGCTGGGGCTCTTCAGCCTGGAGAAAAGAAGGCTCCAAGGAGACATTATAGCGCCCTTCGAGGGGCCTACAGGAAATCTGGGGAGGAACGTTTTATAAGGCCATGTAGTGACAGGATGAAGCAAAATGGCTTTAAACTGGAGTAGGGTAGATTTAGACTGCATAGTAGGAATAAGTTCTTCACTGTGAGAGTGGTGAGACTCTGGAACAGATTGCTTAGAGAAGCTGTGAATGGCCTCACCCTGGAGGTGACCAGGGCCAGGCTGGATGGGGTTTTGAGCAACCTGATCTAGAGGGAGGTGTCCCTGCCTATATCAGGGAGTTGGAACTAGGGATCTCTAAGATCCCTTCCACCCCAAACCATTCTATGATTCTATGCTTTCTGTATTGTCAATTTCACTCGTGATGAGGGAGCAAGAAAAATGTCTTTTTTTTTTTTTTCCCCCCTGGAAATTCACAATGGTTAATTCACACACTTTTTGCAAAAAGCTACATTTCTAACCTTGCACAATTTTTAAATTGTATTTTACTAATGGGCTGAGAGTTGTTGACTTATCAGAAGCCTCCTTCAAAGAGCTAAATACCAGCACCTCCTGAACTAACAATAAGACATGTTTTACTAGTAGTGATGAAACATCTTCTATAAACACTCCCTACCTTACTGACCATCCTTTCCCAGTATTGATTCACCACTGAAATATTTGTGTCACTGGAGTTCAAGTACATGAAACCAAACCTTTCAGTGCTTGCAGTTGTATGAGTGCCACTAAAAGCAGCATGCACTTCAGCAGTTAGTGAATTAAATAAGCAAAAGCATGCTAATGGTCTCTGTGAGATCAGTACCGCTGACCTTCAAGAGAGAATGATAATAAAATGAAGAAGACAAACAAGAGATAGAACCATAGGCCTTTTATGGGTAGTATCAGTAGAGCATGTGGGGATTCTGAGCTACGTGTTATCATTGTCAGACCATCAAAAGAAAAGTATTTTCTATTTCTTTAGAGTTTTGCTATCAGAAACTCCTCTGAATAATTTTCCTGAAATATTTGCAGGATCCTATCCCTATTATATTTCTGCTGAATTCAGCAACTGATAGGAAGTATTAAAAACTTGAACAAATCTCTTAAAAAAGGGAAATGCATCACAATTAGTGGAAGCTTTTCTTTTTTATTCATGAGCCCCAATTTGGTCAGTTAAACACAGAATATAAAGAAACTGTATGGATTTTTTTTTTTTTTTTATTGACAGGTTATTTTTGAGTTGACTAGAACATGACTTTTCTCCTATCTCTATTTGTGAACACAATGTTTGATTATAAAGAATAAAATTATTGGTGAATTAAAATCTTATCTTTTGATGACAGTTATCAGAAACTGAAGAATGGTATATTCAAATTAGAAGCTAGTATTACTTAATTATGATTTTTAACATCCCCTATTGTATGTTCAGCTAGAGAGACATAATCGTAAAATCTATGAAAGAATAACTAATATGAGAAATAAAAAATATATTTTTTCAGCAAAGTATAACTATGTAAGCCAAAAGGCATCCAAATAATTTGTAATTTAGCCTTTTTCCTTCTTGTTGTTGTTTGCACTCTATTATGCATATTGTATCTTATAGTGGGAATATGAACAGCAATTTAGATCCCCAAAACAGTCAGGCCAACTATGCCCATTTAGAAAACTTTCACTGATTTGAATGGCATATCTTTTCTTCTGTTGCAAATGTATTGCAGTGTTTTATGTAAAAATTTTACCAAATTATTCAGGCTTTATAAATAAAAGAAAGACTTGGGTCAAAGTTGGAAAAGAAAAACAGATTACCTCTTTCAAAATATGAAAGTATCCTGGGATGTTTTGTGCATGGGCAGCTGTTGGCGGTAAAGCTATCTAACCATGGCACCATTTCACTGAATATTTATTTTCAATCACATGAGAGAAGGGAATATTTGAGAATATTTGTTGTTGCTGAAAACTTGATGCAGTATTTTTAAGCTCATTTAAATTGGGGCATCAAGGCAAAAATTTCATCTTCAGAAAAGAAAACTCTTTACAGAAAACTCTGTAAACATTTATGCAGAACGATAATTTTGCTTTCAGGAAAGTAGACCTGTGATTGCAGATACGTATGTCACTCTGAAAGCAATGCCTCCTATTTATTTCCACAGAAGTTACAACAGATACAAGACTACAATTACACTACTTGATAGAGCAAATGCTCAGCTACAAAACGTTATATTTCTACACAATCTGTCACTTGCAGCCCCAAATTATTTCTAAAAAACTGGCATACAGTGTTCTTTCTGTTCCTGGGTCAAAATCTGTGAGACCCACTTGGTGTAAACTTTGAGATATTTCAATGTTGCCACCACCATTTCCAACACATTGGATCCGTTGTACAAAAGCTCTGTACAAAATTTTGTGGTAATAATCCTCCAGCTCATGCAGATGAGTTGATGGAGACGCTCTTCACTTCATGATGTGACTGCTGTGCATCGCCATCCAGAGCGTGGCTTGTCTTTCATGTCATTGTCACCACCACTGAAATGCACCACCCACCACCTCACTATGCTCACATTCACTGTTTGGTCTCCATAACCATTCAGCAAATATTGATGAAGGTCAGTGGGTACCATTTTTTTTAAATTATATTTACATGGAAATCTATATGTATTGAACTATTACCCCAAACTTTTGTACTTTGCTTTGCTGTTTCCTACTTGATAACACAAATTTGTTATGCTTATCTAAGGCATAAGGGGAAACGAGAAAGATAAGATAGTAAAAAAAAAGAAAAAAAATGGAAAATAATAAACTAACTCATCTGAAGTTACCATTAATTAATGCAGGAAACTTGTGCTCACAGAATGTAGTCTTGTATTCCTTCTAATCTATGTATATTTTACCATCACTGAATTTTAAAGTAGATTACAAAGTTAGACTTCAAGCCAAAAAAGTTAATTATGATGGTTCAAGTTGATTATTCAAGTCATGTTTTGCCATGCTCATATCTGTTGTCTCTGCCATCTTTTTTTTTTTTTTTTAATTTATTTTTTACCATAAATACCTCTTTCCAGATCTTCCTCCTTTCTGTCCTACCTTCGTAATTTTCCATTCTCCAATCTCTATCATGCATACTCTGAAAGCATTAAGGAGCAAAATAATTTTTTTTTCACTGATTATGAAGAATGGAAACAAGAAATGTTGAAGTTCTGGAAGCACATTTTTCTTATTGATGACATGAAACATTCCATCTCCTGGATATTTTAAATAAAATGCACATGAAACAATACATCACTCATAGCCTACTGGAAGCACATCATAATTTGTGTTTTCGTACATACATTCTTGTACATTTCATACGAGTCAATGCTTTCATTAGTGACATGTTGCAACATCACACTGCTACAAAAGTCACTGTTCCAGGTCTGCTAAAGTCAAGAATGGTAGAACTTAGACAGAAAGCTCTCACACGCTCACAAATAATTCGTGTCTTCCACAGTCGGGAGAGTGGAAGGTTGAGGCATGCTCTTACCAGTGAGAAGTTCATCTACTTACACTTTAAAATTCAGTCATATCTTAGCACACACCTCGAAGTGTACACTTCTTGTACATCCCATCTAGCTTCCATACCTTCAGCAGATATTAACCATATCTACATATTCATTTTTTGCACCTGCAATTAATTGTCTAAAGAAAGCCATGCAATGAAAGCACTGGTCTGACTGAGAGACATGCCAGACAGATGTGCACACAAAAGACAGTAAAATGTTTCACTTGTGTTTACTTTTGTTGTATATTAGCAACAATACTTTGGCTATTTGAGTGTTGAGAAGCGACTTGGAAACACTGGTAAATGAGGGAAATCAAGGGCTTTGTGGATAAGGAATAAATCCAAGTTCATTCTGTTAATTGCTGTCCTTATGAAACCAAGATTCAACGATTGCTTCTGCTCAGCAAATTTGCAATAACACACTTTTCTGAATAGATTAACAATACAAATAGCTGCTAGAGAAGCTGACTTTTCCTTTAACTACTGTTCTTTAGGAGTGATTCTGTTCAACAGTGTACAAGGTCGGCATGTCAACGCAAGACCACCCTGCTTGGGGATTTGCTCTCAACACAGTGTTGTGTTGAATCCCTCAGCTGAGAAATGTCAACCAGCACCTTTCATATTTATGGTGACTCATAAACAGGAAACTCAGCCCCGTCCACGACACTGGAGCTTTTTCATATCTTAGATCCTTTTATGAAGGAAAAAGAAAAGGATAAAAAAAAAAAAAAAAAAAGTAAAAAGAAAAAAAAAAAAGAAAAAGAAAAAGAAAGAAACACACAAAAAAGAAACGTCTCAAAGCAAAACAAAGAACTTAGCAGGACATTTAAAGCATCTGTCATGTATTTTACTTGCCAAAATAAATATTGCCAAATTAGTAAGTCATACTGAACAAATTAAGCGCTAAATACAAATTTATCGAGTGAAACACAATGGTAGAGTAGCCAAGGAGCTTGCAATGGTATAGTTCATCTTTGTAAGTAGGTGTTTTGGTTGGCCAGTTGCTGAAGAGTGACATGGGAACAGTAATAGAAAAAGAGAGCATTTCTGTTACACCCAAAATGAACAGTTTGTTTTAGAAAGTTCAAGTAAACATTTTCTAACATATATTCACTAGTTTTGGAGTGTCTTTTGCTACCAAGAGAGAGATAAAAACTGGTTTAAAAGGTCTCTTATGAAAATACAACATTTCAAAAATGGTAATGTCAGCATGATAAATTATCCAACAAAGTTTTGGTGGAGTTTCTTATTTCAGAATAATGAGAACATCTTGGTTTTATTCTCCCATATTCTTATAAGAACACACATGGAATTTTTATCTCTGGTGTGATTTAACTTTAGATAAGTAGAAAAATAAATATGACAAGAACTGCTATATCCATGTTATATGCGAGTATATAAATAAATAAATATACCTAATATTCAGAGAAAAAAAAAAAGAGTTCTAATAGTCTAAATCTAGAGCCTGGGTAGTTCACACATGGTTTACATGAGGGCTCACAGGCCATTTTTGTGAGTATACTGTTCACTTTTTCAACAGTAAATTTCAATGTTACTGAAAGAAAAAAAAAAAAAAAAAATTCCATTGGGAAAACCAAAGCTCAGAATTTTGCTTCAGATCCATCCAACACAGACTTTCTTGGGTTTTGGCACTGCTAGTTTGTTGGCTTGACACAAGACATTCAGATTTAAAATGAAATGTTTAAGGTCACCCTTTGATAAAGCTGAAAATACATTGCAGGAGATGCACTGCGGCCAAGAAGTCTGATCCACGTGGAAAAAAACAAAAAACAAACCCACAGATATTTTTAAATAATGAAGCTCTCATAGAACAATGAAGTTCTCGATCTGATACAGTTAGTGCTGAACTGATTTGGATATCCAGCATACCTCTCTGTTCAATAAACCCAACAGAAGCATTGAGATTCAGGTACACCAATGTAAACAGAGTACTTACTTATCAATTAGTGAGTCAGGACTAGTTGGAGCTTTTCCCTTGCAGAACACTTTCAATATTTTAAGCTTTCATCGTAAGTTAAGGCTGAAACAAACAGTGAAATATAAGAATGTTTCTTGGAACCAGACTGTAGTTTTTCACTACTGCAATTTTCTTTTCTGGCTCACTCTAGATAAGAGTTCCCAGGTAGTAATCTCACTCTTACAGCTTGAGCAAACTACACTTTCATCATAAAACTACATTTTCATTATAAAACTAAGATCAGTCTAGTAAAATCTCTCCCTGCTACACCAAAAAGAGAATGTCTGATTGCAGCTAAAATTGCTTGTAATTTCATCTTATTTGAGGAGCAGACTGTTAGAAAACAAGCAGCACCTGCTTCTGACAGATGAAGCTTTCAGCTGCAGTTGTACTCTCTCATTCTCAACCATCTACTTGGGTTGAGCATCCAAGGAGTTGGAACTGAAATTTGTCTCCCAGCATACTCCAGGGAGTGACCACTGCTTTGATTATCAGCAAGAATATTTGGCAAAACATTTGCAACAAAATTAAGAAAAAACAAAGTTGTGAAGCTTACTGTTTGTGTCAGCCCAGTTCAAAATAAATAAACTTATTCCAGCAAAATGTTATTGGTTTCCTTGGCTATAGAGTTTTTTGGAAAGAAAAAAACCCACAAAAAATCCCAGTGCAATTTTAAATTTGCACTTTTGGGGTTAGATTTTCCTCCCAGAACACTGCAAACACTTTTTTTTTTTTTTTCACCTTAATTTAAAACGAGACTGGATATTTTACAGAAAGCTGGCTTTCTGTGCTCTGAAGAGGCCTACATGTTTCCTGATTTTCCATGAAGCTTCGGTCAGAGTGAAACGGGGAATAGTTTCATATGCTGAAAACTTGTATGGGCCTTGTTGAGGTTGAGACACGGAGGAAAGAGGAAATAAAAACTGATTCAGGAGTTTTCTTGTAACTGAAAATTAGATAAAGCCTAACTCCCAGACTGGGCTGAGATGGTAAGACTGTGTCACTACAATTTTACTTACTATGGTGGAATTTAGATTATAGTCTTTAACCTGTGCCATACTGCTCCTCCTGGGGGACATGACCTTCTCTCAATCCTGGGAGGCCAGTCTTACAAGACAAAATACCGTTTTTTTTTTTCTTTTTCAGATTTATACATGTTTATATTTTTTAGTATTCATCTGAAGTAAAGTAGATCCAGCTTTCTTTCAAATAATATAAAACATATGGGAACAGTGTTGTGTAAGTCACAGGTTGACAAGAACCAAAGCCCTTCAATGATTGTCTCAGACCAACATGATATTCTCAAATCTGACACGAACAAATATTTGCAGCCAGCCAGCCAGCTTTGTACTGACTTCACAACACAGCAGGGAAAGTTGCTGCACTTTGTGTTCAGGCTGAGTTCTGTTGGAAATACCCTCCATTTTGGAGGGTAGAAACAGGGGAATTGCATCTTGTACCAAAATACTCTCATGTGAAACAAGCCACTCACTCCTGTAGAGGTAATATCTGTAAAAAACCTACATCAAACTAACTTATGCTTCTGAGAAAATCTTCAAAACTTGCTACTATATACTTGTCTATATCTATGCTGAATTTATTGACATGAGTGAGCCACATAGTAAATTGACAAAGCAGAAGAAATTGTTTCAGTAAGAATAGAGCAAAGGAGTAGATTTCTGATTTTTTTTTTTTTTTTGTTAATATGTGAATTATAAATTCAAATTAGTATTATAATTTCCTTCATACATTACTCAGAACCATAGCTCCTTTCTGCTCTCTGGTGCCTTTACAGAAAAACATCTTTTTCAAAAAACAGATTGAGAGTTTACCAGTATGAATCACTCTTGATGTTGAACACTGATTTTGGCTACTAGAGATGTTTGAAGATGTTACTTTATGCCATCATGCATGTTTTACCCCACTATCCATAGCATTCATCTGAGTTTCAAGGCTTTGATGTGCTTCGTGTAAATTAGAATCACAGAGTCATAGAATCATATAATCATTTGAGTTGGAAGAGACCCTTATAGGTCACCTAGTCCACCTCCCTCACAATGAACAGGGACACCTACAGCTTAATCAGTGCTCAGAGCCTTGTCCAACCTGACCTTGAGTGTCTCCAGGGATGGGGAATCCACCACCTCTTTGGGCAACCTGTGCCAGTACCTCACCAACCTTACCTAAAAAAAACTTTTTCCTTATATTTAGTCTTTTAGTCTGAAACCATTTCCCCTTGTTCTATCAAATTACACAACACCATGCCATCATTCTAGGATGATAGGTATTCTTCCATATTAGAAGTGGATGTGAGCTGTTGTGTACTGTTTTGTACTATGCGTAGTATAGATGCAATCAGACTTATGCAGTGAGATGGAACCTAACTCACTTGAACAGCTGTATTTAAGGGACACAGGAGCTCCCACATTGTTCAGACATATGAAAAACTGAAAACATTTTTGCCTGGGGTCCTCAGCACCTGACACAGATCACTTGTCTCTTCCATTTTTCATGGAGTGGCTCAGATAGGCTGAGCGCACTCTGCTCCCCAGAAGTGGCACTTATTCCAGAGCATCCATGCTTGTTTCCATGAACATTTAGCAGCAATATAACTGAAGCCAAGCGTAAATTAGCAGCTGTAGATAGATGTGCCCGGCGTGCTGTACAGAGGGGAACTAGCAGGAAGCACCAGTGGGTGTAACAAAAGCTGGAGCTGGAAGTAGTTAGGCATGTCGCGTTATATAAGTAGCTCTAACTACGCAATAGCATAAGTTCTGCACGTGCCACAGGCAGAGCAGGGCCAATTATGTTTTATCAATTTCATACTGCTGTATTGTCCCCTTCACTTTTCAACACTGATCTAATAGAAGCAGTGCATTTAAACACACACTTTCATATTCTCTCTCTCTTTTCTTCTCCCCCCTCCCCCCCCCCCCCCCCTTTTTTTTTTTAACTAAAAATATTTCAAAGAACTCCTTCCCATCAGTAATACCATATGGTTCTATTTTACTTAATTGTTGCTTTACATAAGAAGACTGGAGATAAAAGTTATTTTCTGCAGAGTCACAGCTGTATTGCCAGCTGCATTACTGGCAAAAGCAGTTACTCCAACATGAGTTATTTTCTTCTTTTTATATTCTTGATATATAGCTTAGATCCATATTGTCCTCATTCATTTGAGTAAGCTGCAATAATCTAATGTCAACCATCTACATCAGAGTTACTAATTTAATGAAAAGATATTTAACTGTAGCAAGCTTCCTAAAACCATGTGTGAAAATATCCCTTAATGCACATACACGCAGCTCTGGAGAATAAAATCAAATATAATCTAAGGGCAAAATTTGGCCACTTGGTCTATTGAAAGAAAGTAACAAACGAGAACTGTACCTATCCTTCCACCCCCCATATTGCTGGAAGTCAATTTTTAACAAAGTCTAATTGTGCTAGGCTCAATCTGAAGAATATACTATATTCTTTAGAATTCTTAAGGATTAGTGTCTTCAGCTTGGGGGACAATCTTGCTATTGTCTCCAAAGTTTACAGTCTTGTTGTTTTATCTTAGAGGAAGTTTATTCCTAGATAGTGATCTTCATAACACAGAGTTGAGAATAGAGACATTGACAGTTAGTGGATACAGTTTATTACTCCTTTATAAAAGCACTATTTAGTAGCAGGAGTGAATATTTGAGTCAGAAAAGACTTGCATTTGCTCTTTTCATCTAGTCTGACAGTTTTTGCTTATTTATAGATCTTAGGAGCTTCTTCCTAGCATTTCATTATGTCCAATACTTTGTCTGATTTTTTACATTTACACGTGCTTTTTGGAGAGGATACAGTTTAAACTTTAACTTCTGTAGTTACACAGGACATATAAAAATCTTGCATACTGTGGTTTGCCTGCTGAAAGTTACACTGATCAGAGAAGATAACTGGCACCAGGAAATTCAAGACACATTCACAAATGTGTTCATCTTCCATTGCATCCCTAAGGTCTTCAGAACTCACTTGCTAGTGTATTGTTGGTGGCCTCAGTGCCTTCTCTGCCTTTGAAAATCTCTTGCAGTTGGAATATTGTCAAAATAGCTACAATTTCTAATTGGACATTGAGTAGGTTGCATCATTTACGATACCATTTGGAGAATTACTGCAGTGTTCCTTATTGATTTTTACTGACTTGCCAAATGGATGTTACCAGAAATAAACAAGTAGTATTACCAAAGTGCTTTTCTCCATCTCTCATGGCCACTGGACAGGATTCCTTGAAATCTGAAAACAAGGTACTGATCTTGTTGTCTAATTATCTTGGTGATATTGTAAGAGACATTCATCTGTCTGGAAATTAATTAATTTCAAAGAATCACTTGCACCATCCTTCATTGTTGATTATTGCTTTTTCTTTTATCGAGGTTGACAAATATTAGTTAATACAGTAAAGGATGCTTTGGGGGAACTTTCTGACTGTCATTCAACACTATTCTGGTATCTGCCTTCTGAGAGCCTCAAAACAACCCAAAAACACCCAACACAGCCCATGCATTTCTCTGTAACACAGTATACTACTCTGAGAGCCCCCAGTTCAATCTGCAGCTAGAGTATGGAATCCAGTTTTCTCCAGATTAAGCACTTCTTCACATCTTCATGACATTACTTGACTACTAGTACCTAAAGATGGAGTGAATGTAATTAAGGTAAGACCTAGATGGGGATCTGTGAGGACAGAATGTGTCAGGGTGTAAGTGAAACCCAATAGCAGGCAACTGCTAGTACAGAAGTACTTCTGAAGGGGAAATAAGAAGCATCCTTGCTTTCTGCAGGAATATTTGAAGTGATTATTTTTTTTTTTTCTCAGTTTCCTATATATTTTTAGAAATGACACTTCTAGTAAACTGCTGAAAATACATATCTGTCTTTAATAAGGAAAGGACTTAATTAGCACATCTCCTCTATTCAGTAAGAAAAAAAAAAAAAAGGCAGAGAGAAAAGAGGAAGAGATTTATTTTAGTGCCATTTGAATCATAGCTAGCCTGGCATGCGAAGTTTGAAATAATGCTAAAGCTGAAAGAAATTATGTATAAATGGAAAAGTCATCCCCCATGTTTAACAGCGAACAGTAGATATAATACACCATGTTCTGGTGCAGAAGAGCAGCTTTGCAGTGGAATTATTCCAGATTTATAGTGTTGTGGCTGAAATGAGAAATTGTCCCACAGAGCATATGTGTCTGTAGGAGTAACATAATACTCTTTTTCCTTGGATGAACTGCTTGCCAAGAGTGGCAGTTAGTACCATGGCCTAATACTGTGATGTAGTAAAAGATAGTCCCACACCTGAACAGCCTGAAATTTGAGTGTAGTATGAAGTTGTAGGGGAATTTATCAAATATAGACAGCAATAAGACTGTTATTGACAAAAAGAAACATTAGTTCTGGCTATTAAGCCACATATTGCCATGAAGACGCTGTGGAAGAGAAGAACTTAGGGAAATTCCGGATAAGGTTTTGTGAATGCTACTTCCACAGGGGTTAACAGATAAAACCTCAAGCTGATTTTATTAAAGTCAACATAGTGGACAATCTAGATGGAGATTCTTTGTTGGAAGAGCGCTGTTTTGATGATGAGCACTATTGTCAGCTTTGCTTTCACATCACCGGATGTGGGAGCAGGGGGCATTGTGGGTGTGCAGCCACACTGGTTACAGCCCTTCTGTCTTGTCATCTGATCATTAAAAGGATGGAGGCGGTGGGTGACATTTTGCTGGTGTGGAAAGCCGAAAGATTACTGGAAAGAACAGGACCTGAAAGCTCTTATCTTGAAGTAAACCTTCAAAGAGTCAAATGATGTGGCTGAAATAAACAACCAAGAAAATGATGTCTGGAACATGGTTCTGAAAGTATCTGAAGTGAAACAAGATTGATTTTAGTCGAAACTACAGAATAGGAGGCAGTGGAAACCAAAAGATCATAATTTGTATTGATAGTTTACAAACTGATATGTACTGTCTGTAAGGAAAAAAACTTACGGAACAGAATGAAAGGCAAGATAGATTTATCTGAAAAAAAATAAAATAAATGAATTCAGGACACAGACAGATTAACTGTAAGCTGAGAAGCAGTGTAAATTAGGGCTTTTAGAGTTATTGATGTACTAACCAGAAGCTACGGGATTATAAAACATTATCGAGTTCTGTGTCCAGAAAAAATTACTACTTGGATATGACTGCTGTTTCACAGCAAATGGACAATACCAGGCTGATTCCTGTAAACACTAAAAACAAGCTTAGAGTCATAGAATCACCAAGGCTGGAAAAGATCTCCAAGATCATCTCTGTTCTCCTATCACCAATATTTCCCCTCTAAACCATGCACCTTAGTACAACATCTAAACATTTCTAGAACACCTCCAGGGATGGTAAATCAGACAGCTCCTCGGGCAGCCAGTTTCAGTGCCTCACCACTCTTTTGGACAAGAAATTTTTCCTAATACCCAACCTGAACCTCCTCTGGCTTAATTTGAGGCCATTCCCTCTTGTCCTATCACTAGTTAGGCGAGAAAAGAGGCAGACCGCCACCTGAGCAATAAGGTCACCCCTGAGACTCATCTTCTCCAGATTAAACGATCTCTCCAGTTCCATCAGCCACTCCTCATAAGATTTGTGCTTATGAACACAAATTATTAGCTGGCTATGCTAATTCTGATAAAAGCCAGGATACCATTGACCTTCTTGGCCACTTGGGCACACTGCTGGCTTATGTTCACCTGAGTGTAGATCAACACCCCCAGGTCCATTTCTTCTACAGTCTTCTACCCACTCTGCCCCAGGCCTGTAGCATTGCCTGGGGTTGTTGTGGTCAAAATGCAGGACCCAGCACATGATCTTCTGAATTTCATCCCACTGGCCACAGCCCATTGATCCAGCCTGCTCAGATCCCTCTGAATATCCTCCCTATTCTCAGGCAGATCGACACTTCCTCTCACCTTGGTATCATCTTCAAACTTACTGAGGGTGCACTCAATCCCCTTGCTCAGATCACCTGTAAAGATATTACGTATATCAAGCCCAAAAAATCTCAGAGCAAGCATGGTTGATGGACAGTCGGCTGAATATGAGCCAGCAGCGTGCCACTGTGGCCAAGAAGGCCAATGGCATCCTGGCTTGTATCAGGAATGGGGTGGTGAGCAGGAGTAGGGGAGTCATCCTGCCCCTGTACTCGGCATTGGTGAGGCCTCACCTCGAGTACAGTGTTCAGTTTCGGGCACCTCAGTACAAAAAGGATATGGAGGTACTGGAGCAGGTCCAGAGAAAGGCAGTGAGGCTTGTGAAGGGCTTGGAAAATCAGCCCTATGAGGAGAGGCTGAGGGAGCTGGGCCTGTTTAGACTGGGAACAAGGAGGCTGAGGGGAAACCTTATTACTCTCTTCCATTACCTGAAAGGAGCTTACAGAGAGAGCGGGGCAGGTCTCTTCTCACTGGTGACGGGTGACAGGATGAGGGGAAATGGCCTCAAGTTGCGCCAAGGTGAGTTTAGGTTGGACATTAGGAAACACTTCTTTACAGAAAGGGTGCTTAAACATTGGAATAGGCTCCCCAGGGAGGTGGTTGAGTCACCGTCCCTGGGTGTGTTTAAGAGTCGTTTGGATGTGGTGCTCAGAGATATGATTTAGCAGAGGGTTGTTAGAGTTGGGGTACTATGCTTAGGCTGCGGTTGGACTTGATGATCTTTGAGGTCTTTTCCAACCTGAGTAATTCTATGATTCCATGATTCTATGGTTTGTGGGGATTTCTGCTTTAGATATGCTCACAATGTACTCCTGTTAGGTGCCTTGAAATGTGTCCTAAGACTCAAGTTCATGCAGAAGGAAGGACGGGGAAAGGATCTAAGAGTTAATAATTAAAGTGTGAGGACTGAAACCGTGTCTCAGTCTACTTAAACAGACCTCCATTCACTGCCATGTCTTCCAAGGTTGCAACACAGTTCTCAAAAGGCATTTTTGTCTTGTGTCTCAGTGAGATTTGAGCAGTGAAACTGTAGGGGAACTGTTATGTCACAGCTTGAACTGAACTTGGAGTGTTCAGCGGATGAAGAACTGGCTGCAGCATAAAGTCAAGAGAGTGGTGGTCAGTGGCTCAATGTCTGGACAGAGATCAGTGATGTGTAGTGTCCCCCAGGGGTTGGTTCTGGGGTCAATACTCTTTAATATCTTCCTCAGTGACACTGACAGTGGGATCAAGTGCACCCTCAGTAAGTTTGCTGATGACACCAAGCTGTGGGGTGCAGTTGACACACCGGAGGGATGGGATGCTTTCCAGAGGAACCGAGACAGGCTTGAGCAGTGGGCCCAGGAGAACCTCATGAGGTTCAACAAATCCAAGTGTAAGACCTTGTCCCTGGGTCGAGGCAACTTCCACTGCCAATACAAACTGCGAGATGAAAGGACTGAGAACAACTCTGCCAAAAATGACTTGAGGGTACTGGAGGATGGCAAGCTGGACATGAGCCAGCAATGTGCCCTTGCAGCCCATAAAGCCAACTGTATCCTGGGCTGCATCAAAAGATGCATAGCCAGAAGGGTGAGGAAGGTGATCCTGCCCCTCTACGTTCTGCTGTGCAATCTAACCTGAAGTACTGCATCCAGATGTGGAGTCCTCAGTACAGGAGAGAGAGACCTGTTGGAGCGTGTCCAGAGAAGGGCCACAAAAATGATCCATGTAATGGAACACCACTCCTACAAGAACAGGCTGAGAGAGCTGGGGCTGTTCAGCCTGAGGAAGAGAAGGCAGTGAGATGACCTGGTAGCAGCCTTTTGGTATCTGAAGGGGAGCTACAGGAAAAAAGAGGACAGGCTCTTTAGCAGGGTCTGTGGCGACAGAACAAGTGGAAACGGTTTCAAGCTTAGAGAGGCTAGGTTTAGGTTAGATATAAAGGAAAACACTTTTACAGTGAGGGTGGTGAGGCACTGGAACAGATTGCCCAGTGTTGTGACTGATGCCCTGTCCCTGGAGTCTTTCAAGGCAAATAAGTCTGGATCATCCTCATCTAGCTGAAGATGTACCTGTTCATTGCAGGGGAGTGTGATTAGATGGTCTTCAGAGGTCCCTTCCAACACTAAAGATTCAATGATTCTACGATGATTGAGCATCTGGTGAAGAGACTGACTGGGCCAGGAAGCACAGGTGCAAACAATTCATCTGTGCTTCATGTCATGAGGCACCTGATGTCAGACACCTACCCTCTTGGTTGTAAGTCCCCTTTTTATCCTTCCTCTGCCAACATGGCATTCCTGGGCACTTTGGTAAGAGTCGTGTGGGGGCATTCCTGGGATGGCTATCTCTTATGAGATGAGCCCACACAAAAGACTGCTTCCCCATTAAGCTGATGCTTATCTCTCACTTCTTGCCCCTGGCCTGCAAATCTTCGGACAAAAGATTTTCCCAACTTTGACCAGGACTTGCCTGGACTTGTCCATCTTTGTTCCTCAGCAGGCTTTGAGACAAAGGTGCAAAAGGAACAATCTCTTACAGCCTCTGAAGGGAAAATGTCTCCTGGGTGAAGGCAACTTCCTGAGAAGGAGCACTCTATAGTCAGAAGATCCTCATCAGCAGTCGGGTGAGTCAAGTTCTTTTTATATATGATTACCGATATTTCTACTTATACTTTGCCTGGTATTGTAAAGGACCTTCAGAAGCAGTTTCTCTGCTTCCAAGTACCAGCAGACACTTTAGATTTTCTTCAAGGCTTATTGCAATAGTAAGTTTAACTGAGTATGTCTGGATACAGGAAACGTAGGGAAGAACAAGATGTCTATTTAAACAACAGAAGTTACAAATGCTACATCCTTTCAAGGATCTTACTGTATCTGTTGTCAGAGTATGTGCTATCATCTCCATTCATGAGTGACACTAGTTTTCTATTCTCTCTTAGGGATTATTATCCCTAAGGCAACTCCTACTGCATGCCAGTACCACCACCAACCAGAGGAATGAAAGCTATTTTCACTGACTCTTAAACTTTCAGAAATTACTAGCAGCAATGTATTTATGCCCCTCGGTGACTGCCAGTGTTTTAGATTTATCATGTAATGTCTTTATCAGAGTTGTCTATGTTGGAAATTTAATATAGTTTTTCTTTTTATTAAGAAGTACGTGAAGAAAACCTTGACTTCTATGGCATGTTAATGCAGTGCTTTCCATTCAAAGTGTGCCCTTGTTTGCTGGTCTACAATAAATGCTAAAAGATCCTATACAATAACATCTGTTATTACACAATAGCTCTCTATTTGCTTCCAGGAAGCTAATACTAACCCAGCATTGCGTAATTATTTTTTTCACATAAAACAATGAAAGCGTATGCTGGCCCGTAAAAGAGTGTATGGCCTCAAGTAATAAATACCTCTCAAAGACACTCAGCACAAAACCTCATTGTTAGAGCTGCTTTGCCAGAGAAGTTGCACTGTGGTTTAACCCAGTGAAGAGTATCTCTCTCGAGGCTAAAAGATTTAGTGTGTCTCAGGAAGATTTAGAAAGAACGTATAAGGCAGGCGAGTAAGGGCAGATATGGACGCTTTATGTGATTTGAGAGTGACAGGTGCAGAGCTGGCTGCACAGCTTATGGATGGAATAAGGACTTTAATTACATCCTTGACCTTATTAAGAAAATCATACATTCCGAAGAAGTGCAGCCTGAGCTATCCCCACAGATGTCTTTGGGAAGTTGTATTCCAATGTGATCACCCTTCTTCTGGAGTTCGTTGCCAGACAGATTGTTAACTTCTTCTGAGCCATTAATAATGTGGCAAATGATGGTGTGCAAGTGGGGAAAAAAAATAACTTTTTCAGCAAAAAAATAAAAATACAGTTATCGGTGAAAATTCAGAGAAAAACATGGTCTAAATTTCTGCACGCATACTTTTCATGCAGAGACTTGTGACAAGTGGCAGTACACATCACTGTATCCAAGCAAGAGCCTGTAGCAGCTATAGTCTGTAAAGAATTTGTTGTTATTGTTAGTTGCTTAACGCTTGAAATTAGATGCCTTCTGAACAATACACATAAATAAAGAGAGCCAGATGTGATCCATCTGGCCAAATATAGAGGTTTACATCAAAAATGGTCCTCATAAGCTCCCACTGTGGTCAGTGGCAAGAAAATAACACTTCCAGGCTTTGATTTATCTAAGGTTAAATTAGATACCTAGAACTAGCCAGCTGAATACTCATTCACACAGCTCCTATTTCTCCCTGCTAATTTCAAAGGGGGCTTAGGCAAGTGCCCATGTTGTAGATATTAAAGTTTAGGGAGATTAACTAACTCTCTTCTATCACAAAAACTGTAATGTACAAAGCAGTTCTTATGTTCTTAGCAGAGGTCTATGGATAACTCTTTTAAAGAATGCATTCAGAAATGCAAAAGGAAGAGGGAGGAGGAATTATTTGCCTAGATAACAGATTATTTTAGGCACTGTATGAAAGCTAATGCAAGTAAGTAAGGTCCATTATACCAACAATTAATAAAAATTAAATATGAAGATATGTTTTTTCATAGGATTGCTATTGATGCAACCGTGTTGATATTCCAAAGGATGACATGGGATCAAAATCAATACAGAAGTAGCCATGACTATATCATAATAAAGGATATTCTTTAAAACACGTTTCCCTTCCCACTGTCTCCGTTGATGATCATTTCCGTGGTATGCATGTATGGGAAAAGCAAAGCTTTTACTGGCGGTTCTTCGCTCCACCAGGTTTTCATACTGGACTCAGCTTGTTGTGGGCCAACACCAGAAATTTCCTCAATGTCTTTAATGAGGAGCAGGAAATAGGGAAACATTTTGAGTTTATTTCTTTTGAAATGAGTGGCCCCAAAAGAATACAATGAAACATTGCTCAAATCCAAACTGAGTAGGTTCAGCAAGCACATCCAATCCAACTTGCATGGAATGGTGTCAGCCAAATAAATGGTAACAGTCTAAAGAAATGCAGACTTCTAGTAAGCAGTGGAAAGAGCCACAGCATTAGGGCATAATTATTATGCTTAGTTACCTTTTTTAAAAAAATCAGTGTACTCCTTACTTGAATGTAGCAGTGCAACATACCTAGCTGAATTCTGAAGCTCACTGCTACAACTCTTTGCTATTTTGTTTTTCACTCATGACACATGATGGTCCATAGTACACATCTTCAATCTTGAATTTATGAATGGAAAGTTTACTGTCACACTAATCATGCTATTTCTAGTCTACTGCAAAGGTCATCTTAGTGTAAAATGGACTCTTCTGTGAACACAGGATTGGATATCAGTTTCCTATCAGTAAGAAGTTCACTTGCAGTGACTATGACCTTGCTATATCATCACAGTTTGTCCAGAATGTTACTCTGTAATGTGACCTTAATGATGGAAGTCTGAGGACCTTATGAACATGTTGCTGAGATATTCAGACGGTGGTAGATGTAACAGTAAAAGACAGCATCAGAGCACCAGAATCTGTGTAATAATTGTGCATCCCAAACTATACCTTTTTTCTTGCCCACAAAAATAAATTCCCCACAAACCTCAGCTACAATCCAACCAAGAATTTCACTGCAATCATCTGCACTTTTCTTTCTCATGAAGCCATACTTCCCAAAACAGGAGGAAGAACCAGGGAGCTGGCACTATTGAAACCAGAAAGAGATGACAGGGATGTATTTTTTTTGGTTGAACTTTTGTTTATCAATGTGAAATAACTAAAAGAGTTCATGAGGAATTATATTGGCTTTGAAAGGAAGATAGAATCCATAGATTGAGGTCAAATCTACAGTTTAATAATCATTCATCTATCAAAGCTATAAATATTGTGACACTAGATTTCAGCCTGGGTGGACCCTCCATATGTTCCAGAGATGTGGAGGTGTCATAAAAAGATGTAAGATACCAAACATAACTCGTAGGGGAAGAAGTAGCAAATTCTCCTGTAGCCTTTGCAGAATTTCCGTTGCTCGAAAAAGAGCTTTGGGACCTGTGTTAGGATGAGCTGAGAGGCAGAAAGATTTCACGTGAAACGGTAATACAACTGAATTATATCTTGACAGCGAGCAACTAGATGAGATTTTTTCTTTCTTGTGAGGGGGGGAAAAAAGTGATCTGAACTATTTCCAGTTTATTCTGCAAAAGATTGCTCTCTTATTCTTCAGAGAAAGAGGATGTTCACAGCAGTCATATTAAAGGAGTCCAGAAACAATATTGTGAAGAGCATGCAGCAGAGGGAAAGCACTGTAATGATTAAGGACATTCAGAATTTCTTTTTTTTATTTAAGAATCTCCAGAATAGCATAACCAATACTATAATTGAGCAGTTTTGTGGGGAACTTTTGTAGTTCTTACCCGCCTAGAACTGCTCCATGAAATTTACGGAGTATTTCTATATGTTTTATTTTGGATGGCCAGAAAACCTGGGAGATGAAAGTGTGGGAAACGCTGTCCTGAACATAAAACATATAAAACCAGCACTCTTGATCCTTGATAGCTCAATATTCAAGAGCAGCAATTTATAGAGAACAGTGGGAAAGGGATGGGAAAAAAAGTCATGAACATTCAGGATTAAATTTATTCTTTGTATTATTCCTGTAAAATCATTCTTGACTCCTACAACAGAATCATAGAATCATAGATGGCAAAGACCGTCAAGATCGTCAAGTCCAACTGCACTCTAACCATATTACCCTACCTCTAACAACCCACAGCTAAATCATGTCCCTGAGCACCACATCCAGATGGTTGTTACACACGTTCAGGGATGCTGACTGAACCACCTCCCTGGGGAGCCTATTCTAGTGCTTAACAACCCTTTCTGTAAAGAAGTTTTTCATGATATCCAACCTTAATCTCCTCTGGCCCAACAATTGGCCAAATGAACAGCTCTCATATTTGGCTTCCAAATGCTGTAAAAAGATGCAGCATTAGAGATGAGAAGCTCAAACATCATTTAAGAAAAGGAATGAGGAAGATTTTGTTGAAGTCATCCAATTATCTTATTTCATACCTGTGTTGAAGTGAAGATAAATGGTAGTTTAAGTCAACAAATAAACATTTTTTTTTAGGACACAACACTATATAAAACAATACTATTTTGAGATCATCTTGTACTTACAAGAAAGAAAAGAAACACTTGAGTAGCTGTACAAAAGCAATAGCCATAGTACCTTCTCCATCTACAGCCTGGAGAATTTATTTCGTAGAGTTCAATGCTCTTGACTTTTGCTTCTAGCATGAGCCATCTTATCTAAGCCATTCCACTTCTGCTGCATGATTGCTAACCCAATTTTCTGCATGAGATGTTCTAGTGGCATCCATGGGTATCCAGCTCCTTCCTCCCCCCCAAAAAAGGCATTTGGATGTAACATTTTCATCCTGATATTATATCAAACATTCAAATTATTTCAACTTGAAGTAACTTCATTTGAAGGATTTGAATCTGAAATTCAGATTTCTCTCATTAGAATGATTACATCTTCTTTCATGTTTCAGACCAGACGGATGACCGCAATCACAAACTGATCACAAACTTCCTACTTAGACTTTTCTCCAGGGATTTGTTTTAGTCTAATTTCTCATTATCATGATAAATTGACTGTCCATTTTTTTTTATTTTTATGGAAGTGGACTAATGAGCCAAGCTGAAATAAATTAAGAAATTGTTCATTGTAAATTAAACTTAGAATGAGAAAGCGTGTGCCAATTTAAGAAATAAAATAAAATATAAAACAATCTGTTCTCAAGCATAGACTTTACAGAAGCAAACTTCAAACTGCAGAACATATCTGGAATTTCTTTTTTCCATGGAAGTTATGACACAACTTCAGATGGCAACACCATGAGTAAGGCCTTGCAATAAATTCTCAAAACTGGTTATTAAGTGAGGAAGAAGATGTGATATTCACACTACAACTTGTAGCCTTTTATTTCCAGTCTTGAAAGATATACTGCTTACTAGTTCTACAGGGCATAAGAACATTGTCCTACCCAACAAGATCAGTCAAAACCACTTTAGCCAATGGTCAGTGGAGTAGTATGCATTACTAAACTTTCTGCAACTTTACTACTGCGTAGACATTTCAGTTAAAAACCACAACACTGTGAATGTTGGAATGGACAGCTGGGGTTTCTTTCTGATTATTGAAAGCATGAGCAATTGAAAAACCCTTGGCAATCTGTTTCATCAGTGTATCTCTGTTTGAAAGGAGCCCTGCTCTCATAAACTCAGTACAGAAATTTAAGTACCAATATATCCATGCTCATACAGTCAGAGATTTGAAAAGCTCTTGAATATTTCTTATTTGCTCTAGGGGACTCAAATCAAATTTCTGACAGTCTCCTCAAGGTAACAGGGGAAAAAGAGGTTGGAAAGATACAGAGCCCTGATCCAACTTCAATGAAGTTGAATTTTTTCCCCTGACTTTGATGGAAATAAATCATGTTCTTGGGATGGTTGGTCCCACCATTCTCCATGGTGGGCCAACTCACCCCCAGATCCTAACTTACTATGTGCCGTGGTTTGGACTTGCTGCTGCTTCCAAATTCCAGGTTTACCTGAGCTGCACAGTGGGATGAGTGTGACAAGGAATGGGTTAGTGCTGGACTACTATTTTTTATTTTCCTAACTTAGCCCTTGCAAAATTTAGAACATTCTAAGGTGCTAAAATCTAAAAACTATGAGTAGCAGTAATCAGTCCTCAAGGGCAATACTGGCATCTGGAAATGCAGTAGAAGTTCTCCACATCCATTCCATGGACATTTAGTCATCTTAGCTGGCTCTACACCAGTTGAAGATTTCCCCCCAATCATATCCTCATCCTTCTCTTGCATGAAAAATTACTGAGCCCGAGTAGACTACCACTGGTACTCCAAAAGAATGACCAGAGCAAGCAACAGCCTCTTTCAGATACTGCTAAAAGTTTCCTTTGCTTTTGGGGTTTCAGCACATGTAGGCAGCTGTCCTTTGCTGGCCAAATTGGCTAAGGTATGCTGAAATCATAGAATCTATAAAAATTTACATAAAGATTGGATCTAGTTTTCAGCTTATTTCTTGTTTGCTTGTAACTGTATAATCTGTTCTTGAAAAGATATTAAAGGAGTAAGTAAATATAACATTCTTTGACCAGATCTACAAATGCAGGAAGCTGCCATGATGCCTCTGAATTCCTGGAACAATAAACTTTTGCACCCATTTAGGATCCTTATATACATGATTTTATTTGAAAAAAGTGTGTCCAAACATCTGTAGATAGTTAGGTCCCAAAGCACAAATTTCAAGATAAGTTTATACGTACTGCACATCTACAAATATTATCTGTCAACAAATTATCCTAATTCTTATGTTTAAACATGGCACTTGCCTCTAAGCAAGTAAATTCAGTATTGTCAATAAATTCAAATGGTCAGTTAGAATTATTGTATTTTACATGAAAAAAAAGATGTTCTGAATTTACTGCCCTTTCATCAAGCATTTTGTTGTTCTTACATTATATGGTTGCCTAAAAAGGAAGGAATGGTTGCATCAAACAATTTTGCTAAAACCTTTGTAACTTCTATCCCTTTGCACTCTGTGCTGCCCTGCTTTTTGCCATCTGGTTTACATAAACCCTGCACCACTGTATAGCTGTGTCCAGGTATGCTGTGCTCCAGGAAAGGAGCTGGCTTGCTGCACAGCAAGGCTTGGCTGCCAAGTGGCCACAGGACAGATCAAGTGGACAAGAGATTCCCTCCAACTTTTATGAGTTGCCAAACTGCCTCGTTCAAGACACTTTAATTTTCAGTGTTGGAAAGCAGTCAGATTTATCATAAGGTGGATATTTAAGAAATAAACAGCTATTGGCATCTATAACTAACTTGAGCTCTTTATGAAGAATACATAGACATTTTTGTAGTATGCCTTAGTAGACTTTTATGTGATACGGTGTTCTTGCAAATAGCATCTTGTGGAAAAAGCAGCATTTGGAAAATGACATCACACTAATTTTTGGAACATATAGTGCCTGTTTTACTCTTTTGGTGTACACTCCTCCCTGTTTCCTTATTTTTCAAATTTTGATCCTTCATTTGAACTTCACACCCACACAGTTTCTCAAAACTATCTACTTCATATCATGTAATATTTCTAACATTTTTTAACAGCAATGGGAATCTGGCATCTGTATTTTTTGCTGTTAATGATATTTTGCAAAAGCTCATACCTAATGAGCTATATGGCCAGCATGTTCAAGCAGTGATCTTTTTAGTACATATTTATCTTTGCCTTGGTCTTTCATGATATTCACAAGAATCGTTGTGAAGTACAGGACTTAAAATTATGTAACTTTGAATTCATTTTCATTAATTATATTTAACTTCACTCTCTTATGCTTGTATTTCATATTAATGTCTGTCAAAATCTCTAACTTTGAATCAGGATAATGGCAAACACTTTGCTTCTGTGCGATATTTGAAATTTAGTCTGATATTTCTAAGTTTCTTTTACTATTGTTCTAGCTCTTCGCCACATCCTAAGAAATAATTTGGTATTTCTAGTTTATCTGCGTAAGATGATCAAATCATCAAATTATGAGTGAAACTATACAAGTTACTAGTTTTATCAACATTACACAGTGCTCAGTACTAATTAAAGCTGATGTCAATCTGTGCAGCAAGTTTCATGTGTGAAGAATAATATTAAAGTGCTGTGTGTTAGCTACAAAATAATTTTAAAGTACGTGATTTTCTGTAAATATTACCTTTTCACGTGGGACACTTAATAAAATAAAAAACACTGCAAACTACTGAGGGTGGAGATATTTAAAGCAACCCTGACACCATGCACATGGGAAATGGAGGAATGTGGTCTTCTGATTGTGCTGATGTATCAGGAGGTATGGCTAAACTCCTGTCTGCAGAACTCACGCCTACTCCTGGGTCCCAGGATGGCACTTCAAGGCTTCTTGCTTGAAGAAGCATTTGTCTGTGAATATTATGGAGTTTTCTTGGCAAGGCCATGGCTACATCAGGTCCATGCTGAATAAGTAGCTCCAGGGCTGTTGTCATGACCCCTCTCCTGAAATTAACGGCAAAGTCATGAGATGAACTTCTCTCTGTCCCTTTCAGAGCCCAAGGAATACTCTGTAGGAAAATGTGCCAGTTATGTAGCAATCTGGAAAATATATGTAGGGGATATATGCTTTCTTTTCCTTGGTCCGGAAGTTAGCAGTCTGGCCCAGCCAATGGCCTTCTCCATAGTGTTCAGTTGGAAATGTATATGAAGAAAAAATCCATTTAAATTTTAAAACTTGAAAAGCCATGACATTTTTCCATCTTCTAAAGAATCTCAGATTCTGGATACATGTGCACTCACAATTTTAACTCAGTTAGTGTCTCACTCTGAAATATGAAATGTCCTAGGTATCAAACTGTGTTTGCATAGTTTACTCACAATGGGAGTTCTTAACAAGAAATATACATTTATGATGCACTTGCATAGTGTGCAATAGAACCACAAAAAAATAAGTTTGGTGGCAATTATTAAAATGTGAACAATTTGAATTATATTGAGGTTTTTGGTTTGGTTTTCTTCCAAAATAGCTTTGCATTTTGCAGTCCTTGTCATCTTTGTAATGTAAAACACAGTTCAGAATATAATTATAATGACAGGCAATATATTCTACTTTAACACTGGTCACCAAGAAGCTTGAGATTTGTAAGATTGGCACCCAGACCTCTCTTCAGGAAATAGAGTGATGCAGCACATCTGTCTCAAGTACCTCTCTTAGTATTGGGGTCCTTGAATATATCTCTCTCCACTGGCTGAGGATGGAATCTACACGACACGCTTTAGCTCCAGTAGAAAACTGAAGTCTCACAATGACTTCATGGATTTCTGCTGACATAAAGACCCAAAACTGCAATGCAGAATTGGGCAGTATACTTCAGCAAATCACTCCACGGCAGTGTTTTTTAAATTTCTACTTTTTTTTTCTTAAAGACAGATGCAGACACAGAATTGTAGGGTTTGGAAGGGACCTCCAGAGATCATCGAGTCCAACCCCGACATAGACAATCTTAATTAATTAATTAGTTAAAGACAACTGTTCTCCTTTTATCTGGAAGTAAAAGAAACAAATAAATGCTACATTCCATTTTCTTTCTCCTTTCAAAATAAGAAAAAAGAAAAAAAAAAAAAAAGTAGACTATTGAAATTACTTGGATCCCTCTTTTCTTCAGGGCTTCTTATCTTCAATGATCTTTCAAGCAGATCCTTGCAGAGGCCAAAATCTACTATGCTGTAGTTCAGGGTTGTGAATGGGTTTCACGCTCCAACCTGCCTTCCTGCAGTTGACAGTAGGTGCTTTTTAAAGAGTTTAATAGACTCTAAAGGCTTCTGTCAGTTCTAGGTGGTTGTGTACGTTGTACCTTCTAGTTACCATCTGTTGGTTATTTATGCAAAACTATTTCTTTAGCTAATTCTAGCACATTTCCTTTGTTTTGGTCACCTCAAGCTGGAATGACTAATTTCTAACTAACTTCTTTCTAGTCCCAGAAATTCAGTCAGGTTGTTAAGAAGTAAACTCTAAAAATGTAAACAAGAAAACATAGTGGAGAATTGTTTTTATTTCAAGTGTTGACAAAATGCATGAAGAAAAATGCTACTTCTAAACATGTTGGCCCTCTGGGATGATAAGTGTCATCAATTTATGTTCACTTTAATAGTTATGACAAATTACAACAGGAGGAGTTTTAACTTCAATGGATAATAAGCAGGTGGATGCTGTGGGCAGGGAGAATTCCCCTTCTCCTGAGCGAATCTTTAGTTACACATCTGCTTCCCTTTCCTCTAATCTCTAATTTACTTTAAGGGTAGCTGAGGATTTGCAACACAAGGCCCAAAATGTTTGTGCCGTGAAATCTTAGCCTATATTCTGAAGTTGCCTGTCTCTGGGGACTGAAGGTTATAGCTATTATTTTATTGGCCTTAGTAGAAAATGGATGGGAATGTAATGACAAGACCAGATTAGTATGAGGTAGCTAAAACAAAGCATATTGCACGTAAAAGCCAACAGTCTCAGTCTTCATCTGTGCATCCCCAGTTCTTCCTGTCTTCTACAGCTGAGTTGGAATTTCAAATATATTTCTTTTCCTGCTGTGTTTACCATTTTCAATTTGAAATTTTCTGTGAAGAATGACCACCTGTTCTAACTTCTTAATGCTTGAAGAAAGTTTTTGAAAATACTTTTTAACCTATTATATTTAAATATCTTCAAAGTGGAAATTATCAGGTTTTCTGGATTCACATAGTTCTTCTTTCATAATTTCAGCTATTACTAAGACACAAAATGAACAGTTTAGAGATGATTGAAACAATGACATCTTTCTACAGGCAGAGTAGTACAACTTGAATTTGCAGTTGTGCTTTTTTTCTTCACTGTACTTCTCCAAAGCTTTTCAATATCTATTTTTGCCTGAAGGACAGGGATGTGGTTTTCTGATTAGTTGTATCCTTTTTAAGCTGGTTTCTAGAAGGTAGTTAGATTTTAAGATTCCAATTTGCTTTTTGTTGTTTATCTTGGATGATTTTTAGTAGAAAACAATTCATGCCTGTTGTTTTATCTTACACTGGTTTCTTATGAGAATTCCTTTCTTGGAACAAAAGCCAGTTGTTTCTATAAAACCAAGTCTGAGCTATTCCTTGACTCCTATGATTCTTCCTGGGTATTAAGAACACACCCGTAGTTATGAATTCAGTGACACTGACGACTTTCATTAACTTGAACTCCTGATATTAGAGTTAAGGGACAGGCTGAAGAAATTGTTCTGCTCGGATAGGCAATGTCTTGCTCTGAAGCCTCTACAGCTTCCTCAAAATGAGATCTATAACTGGTTGTACACATCTTTTTTTTTTTTTTTTTTTTTTTTTTTTTGTCTGAGCAATGTTAGTCTTATAGTTGAAAATCATTTGAGTCCCAAATGTGGTAGACCTTTTGCAATTAATTTTTCCAAACAGCCTACTTAATATTTCCCCATTTTATGCTGCCTTTGCTCATTTCCCAAGCTGCTCTTCTATGAGCATATCACTCTCAGCAATGTGCAACCAAACTTCTCTGGCCTGAGCAGCATCAGAATCAACACAAATGTATTGGTAATCACTGAATCTAAAGGAAATCAAGCACTAGTCTTAAACGTGATAATTTAAGACAGTATCTTCTAGATTTCTGATGTTTAATGCAGTAACAATGAAAGAGTGCAGTTTGCTTCCCTTTCTCTCTGACAAGGAGATTCTACCTCTCCTGGTAGATGATGACCTCCATCTGAGTTTATACGAGTTTTCTCACCTCCCATCTGGAATTCAGTAATGCAAATATAGCCGGGCACTTAGCCATCTGCCCTAGGAATTTGCGGCTATATGTAATAGTGTGACACAACAACACAAGCTATATAACTACCCTAGAATATCCTCTCTTTCCACTGGCTTCCTATAGGAAGAAAAAAATAGAAATCTTTCCCTCTGTCTGCAGCATGATTTATGGTGTGGGCTCTGGATAGCTAAGGCAAAATAGATTATGGCCCAGAGATCCAAGTTAGTATGTCCATGCAAGTGCAGAGTAGGACTTTGTGGACTCACCAGTTTGCATCTGGAAGCAGTATAGCTGCAGTACTTGGCGCTGTGCCCAAGATAATATACCCTGCCCTTTGTGTGTGAACGTGACTATTCTGCTTCCAGGCCTGATTTGGCAGTTTATCCAGAACCGCCCTTCTGGTTCTGGGGTTAACGCAGGAGGAGTGAGTCTGTCTGCAGCTGGCAGTGAGGACAGCCTTTCAAAGAATCTCTGGCACTGGGGTGGGAACCTGGGATGCAAAATCTCTGCCCCAGGCATAGCAAAAACTTTCTACCCAGAAGGTATCACTTGTCTGTGCAGAGGAAAAAACATTCCTTTCAAGGGGCTGGTCCAAGTTTCTGGAAGTAATTCTCACAGGAAAAGAAATGTTTTAAAGAAACACCCAACAACCCATGTTGTCTTGTCTGATGCCATCCATCCAGCCCACTTTTCTACTTGATACCCGCAGCAGGCTTATCACTCAACTCTCCTACTCTCCCTCCCCAAAGTGTTACCCAAATGCAATGATACGCACAGAGTACCTCTGCACGGCAGAGAGAGAAACTGAAAATGACAGATACAAGTTGTGTGACTTCATGTGCAGTAGAAAGGCACTGAAATTAAGAGATATAAGGTTCTTCATAGATACAATAGTCATAGAAACATGAACTTGGGCTTAAAGAGACATTAAAGATCATTGAGCTCCATCTGCCTGCCACGGGTTGGTTGCCACTCACCATGACAGAGATACCCAGGGCCCATCCAACCTGGCCTTGAAAACCTCTGTTACTTCAGAATACATGTAAGTTTGAATTTGCAAAGATTCTTCCCTTCCAGATCCACCTCAACAAAATAAAAATTAAAAAAAAAACACCAAAAAACTCTCATATTAATTCATGTTATGTGTTATTGAATAGAACTTACTTTTTCTTGGGCCTTATACTGTGCTCAGCACACCAAGCTAAACAAGTAGTAAATGAGAACACCAGATAACTATGGATTTTCTGATGGGAAACATCATCTTTGCAGCTTCAGGATTGCTGACGCTTTTCACAGCAGGTTTCTGACTACATAGGAGTAGCATTCTGATATTTATCTGAGGCTGCCTCTTTATTTCTTGTTTGTTCTTAGCCCTCTTTGCTAAGTCAAGCTTCCCTTGAGAAAAAATGGGAATGGGAGCTTTGCCTGAGGTGGTGAGGTCTTCAGAGCTATTTTTGTTGATCAGATTTCTGGCAAACAGAGAAGAGTTAGGTGAAAGTTCAGCAAGAAGGAAAAGTTTTATTTCAAATTTGGAACCTGCATGAACTGAGCCAGCACAGAGCAAAATTGAATTAAAAAGTAAAAAATAAAAAATTAAAGAGATTCCTTTGGTTTCACATGCACAGAGTTCTAGTTGGCTTAAATGCAGACCTGTACATCTGTCAGGTATGTTTGAAAGATTTTTGAGCTTTGTAAAATATTTGATGAAGCTGGGATGAATTTCAGATCTGTAATGAAACATGGAAACAGGTGCACTTCATGTGGTTTGGAGACTTTCTTATAAATAGTTTGCATTGCTCTAATAGTGACCAATTTAGAAAACTACCTTACCAGATGTATGCAGACAAAAAGGATATAATATGAGGACCAGATAGAAAGCTTGTGCATTTCTGCACTTCTGAACTGAAACAGAGCTGCTTGAAGCTTTGTCCAAGCTGAGTACAGAATATAATGGGATATAATGGGTTATCCATTATATGGTAAAGTGGTCCAGATTCAAATGAAAAACATTAAAATAAAAAAGAAAGGGGGGAGGGGGGTGGAGAGCAAGAACAAGAACATAGTGAAGTTCTGCATAATTATTTCCTCAGAATTTTTAGAACCAGAGTCATAAATCATAGTGAAATGGATTATAAGATGAGTTCTCTTTTCTGAAAGTGTTTAAATCTCTGAGCCTTGAGTGGCCTACAGTAACTGATACCTGGGTCATGACTTCAGTGTTTTCATTAACAGTGTTTTGTGTTACAGCTAGGTTAGCTGCACGGAACACTAAGAAGATGCAATATGAGGAAGCTTCATGCTTCACAGATCTTACAGTTCTTAGTTAGTGTTTGTGTCATGCTTATTATGCTTGATAGGATGTAATGTGTCATATGGGAAAAAGCCAGATTTCCTACTTATTTATATAGAGAGCTGGATGGGGAAAAAATTACTCCCAGAAGAATGATTTGATGAATGCCTTCTGCAATTTTACTGCAGAGAGAATGAAAAAAAAAGGCAAATACCCCAAACAAACAAATAAAAAGTTTGGGTGAAGAGTATACATTTCAATCCAGAAACTCCCAAATATTTTGCAGACCTAACCTATTCTAATTGCGTGTACTCTGAGATTCCAAATGAGACAATATCTCATGTGAGGTACCATGAGGCTTTATTTTGGTGAGATGACACAGTAAATTTGGAAATATGCAGGTGTGGTTTAAAAATGTCATGGCAAGTCTCTGAAGTGGTAGTTTTGTATGTCTACCAAAATCCATATCTGTGAGTATAGGCCTTTTCTGTACAAATAAAATTTTGTTTCAGGAACAATGGTCTCAAGTAATTTCAGCTAATTTAAGTACTTATTAACATTACAATGGAATTAGAATAATTCCCCTCTATAGTCAAATAGAACAGAAATCTCCAGAGTTCAATCCCAGCAATCTATTTACTTTAAAGTTACTTTTCTTCTATCGTTGAGGCATAACACTAGATGAAGTCAGTAAGTTGTGATCTTTCAGTATGGCTACAAAACTAAAACAGCTCTACATAAACTTTTATTCATTAACTCAATATTTATATTTTGAATACTCTTTCAACTTTGCTTCTAACTCTAAAGAGGAGTCCAATCCAGTACAAGGTCAGTGTAGGAAGAGTTACAGATATGTATTTTGCATTCAAAATGGAGACTTCAGGAAGAACAGGCTTCTCTGATAAAATATACTGGGGTTTTATTGTGACAACCTCATGCTTTCCTTGCCTACATTAAGTTTTACAAGCAAACTTGCAAGAGCAAATAAAACTTGTGATGACTTCAGGATTTCCAGGAAGAGAAGAAGCAAAAAGATCACAACTGGAATACAATTAGCTTCAGCAGCCTGCAGTGGCACATCTTCCTCGACACCTACCATGTGGATGGAAAAAGGGCTATTCCATAGTAGACTTGCTTTATTTGGTACTTGGTGTATGCTGTATTAATCTACTACTGGGCAACAATATCCTGCCATAAAAGACGTTGGCACATGCTAATAATTCTTCCATGAAATGTTTACCAGATTCTCTGTAAGAAACAAATTTTCTGTAATTTGTGGATGAGGTGGAGTGTATGTTCCACTGCATGATTCATGACTGCCCCTTATGGTCAGCAGGAATATCTGATGTTTTTCAAATCACTGTTCAATACAGACTTCACCTTTTCTTTTCGTACCATTCATTAGAAGTCTGATATTTTAGTGATTCATTTTGCATTGAATCCATAGCCCTGAGTCACAACGAAAATATTCCCAGAAAGAATTTGAACAGACTGTAGGAGCATATTTTGAATAAATAGCAACCTTATGCGAAGAGCCATATTCTTGTACTCTTATTTGCATTGGTGACTGTCCAGAATAAGCTCACTGATATTCATGCAGTTGCTTCAGATTTACCCAAATCCTACTGAGCAGAATTTAGCCCATTGCTATAAATCAATGGTCACGCTGTACTTATTTAGAGTGAAAATGAGCCAAGACCTACTTGTCTAGCTATATAACAGTCTCTAGAAATCTTAGGAGGAATTTTGTCTGATTAGGGCAGGATTTGATTTTAAGTCCACTCCCTGGAGGGCAGCTTCTCTGTGCTGGTCACCTTCTTGCTGAATTAGCAACTTTGGAATTATAGGTAAGAGAGAAACTTTCTAATATTGTAGGAAATATATATATGTGGTAACAAAGCTGCTGATGCATTAACGTTTTGCAGAGTATTAACCACAAAGGAAAGGCGATGTGGCATTAAAAATAATTTGACGCTGTCCCTGCTATTTGTTGCTCGTTATCACTGTTCGTTGCCAGTTCAACATTCCTCGAAAACTTTAAATCCTACCTTGGGAAAATGAGGTAGAGAATATGTGCAATAGCTGATGACATCATCTGCTTGTAATGGCTATAAATCTTGAGTGAATTTGTAAGTACAAATGTGCAGCTTTGGAAGGTGCCAGATTTCACGCCTGCATACTTATAGCTTGCAAATTCATCACATGCAGAACGTAGGAACATAATTTTCATCCAGAATGCACTCAACTGCGCTTTGATGAAGCCAGATCAGGAAAAAATGCCAACCTCAACTAGAAAAAATATGATGTCATATTTTATAGGATATTAATTTATATTTTATTTCGCATTTTTAAGTTACTACAAATGCTTCATTTATTTCTTCACCTAAGTGTCAGTTTGATGGTTTGGAGATATTTTAGAAATTAGCCTTATGGTATAACAGCAAGACGTTTTCTTGCATACTGAGTAGAGTATAAGTGAGTGTTAACAAAGCACTAATGTCATTTGGACAGGATAATTCTAATTAGTGTGTCCAAACCTCTTAAAAGTACATTTTAAAATATTATATTGCCAATTAAGCATCAAGGTGAAAAATTCTTGTCTTTTTGTTGGCATAGAAAGGCTCTTTCTAATGTTTTCTTTTCCCTTATATCTTTTTTAAAAGTAGGAGAAAATTTAACTTTACTTTAAAAGGTTTGTATATACAGAAGTGCTCTTTAAATAACTTGTTCATTGTGGCAAAGTAATATCATCTGGGAGAAAACTGGCAGAAAGCCTGGTTGAAAAGAGGCTGGATGGTTCGGGGAATTGGTAATGAAATCCTTCAGTTTTACCAACCTGCTTTGTGATGATTCCTGTCCAGGTTTGGTCACAGCCACTGAAAGCTCTTAATGCAGAGCCGCCCATGAGCCAGAGGCTCAGGCCTACTTTTGATCCTGATCTGTTTAGATTTGGGTAGAAAGTGTAGGCTTATCTCAGACAGCAGTTGTCTGAACTCTCTCCTGTTGTGTATGGGGAAACAGTTGCTGACATCAATGTCAGTATAGTCCCAAGTGGACAGGTGCTCACAATCCCCCCATTGTTCAACAAATTAGCCCTGATTTGAGCGCTAGCAGTAACCAGTTGTCACAGAGTAGGGCCTTAAAGGGGATGTAATTTCCTAAATTTCTGCTGATGCTTCAGTCCCTGAACATGCATGTGGGCCAATGTTCAAGTGCCTGTGGACCAAGAACTTATATATAAGTTCTTAGTAACATGTGACTTGGTCTTTTTTTTTTTTTTTTTTTTTCCCTTCAGAATGTCATATGTACTCTGTGGCATTGCCAGAATGTTTCCAGGTGTCTATGGGAGGAATTTCCCTCTTTTGGGATCAGACTTCAACAGTAAAGCTCAAGTCAGGTTCTTTAGTAAGATTTTGTTTCTTAGATGCTGGTGCTACTACTTAGGATCCAAAAGTCCAGTTTAAGCTACATCAAAGTTCATTGAATTTTGAGATAAAATCTCCTTGGATGAAGGTACACATGCCTAGCAACTTCCTTGCCCTGCTACCTGAGGATGTTTCAAACATTTTCTTGCCTCTTCTTGACCTTGGTCCTTTCTTCTGTTCCCAAAGTGAGGAGGAAGAATCAGTGTGGAGTCCTTCTTTTTTTCCAAGTAGCTCAATTTCTAACTAAATCCACCTCGCTTGTTCCTTTTCTTGTTCATTTACTTGATGAACGGAGGGTCTGTTTATAACAAGATAAGAAATATAATCTTTCAAAAGACTCTTATGAGAAAGAAAAAATTTAGACTCATTCCCTTTTAATTCATGCCATTCAATGATTCTACGATTTCTACATCATTATCAATCATATATTAATTCTGTCTTTACCTGAACTGTTGCAAAATCACTGATAATATGTATTAGTGCAAATTAATTTGTACTCAGTGACACGTACTTCTGTTTTGTCTTGAAAAATATATAACATATTGAATTGTAAAGCTGAATTTCTGATATCTTGAAATTCCAAGAATTGCAAATGCCTGATTCTCTGTCATAGTAAAACTCCTATTTAAAAGGCTTTATTCCTTACTGCATGTGTACAAGTCATGGCTCTAAGTATCAAGGAACATTTTGAATAGACAGTTCAGGGCTGATAGCATAAAAATGTTCCAAATAAATATTTCAGATTACTCAGAATAAATGTAAATTGGATTCCTGTACACAACGGATCTGTTCATATTCCTACCTGCTCAAACTTAAAAATAAACAATTCCACTAAATATATTATTTAGATGTGTATTCTGTTCTAGTTTTAATATTTATTTACTTATTTATAACACATCTGCTCTTAGCTATAGTTCCATCAGCTACAATACTATTCTGGTATATATCATAGACGGTTGTGTTCATGGTACAGTAATTTGAAAATCTGCACTTGGAACGAGTGAGAGAGAACACATACATGATTAAATTAATTCTGGCAGTGGAAGTTAGAAGCAAACCAAGAAGTCAGAAACACATTTATTCTGAAATTTAAATGAATATTTTCAATAATTATAAATAAAAGAGTTAACATTTTATACCACATCTTGTGCAACAAATAATTAACATCTACGAATAATGATAGCTGTAGAAGTTAATCCTAAGAACCATGACACATTGTTTTAGTCATTCTGTAGTATTTTATGCTTTTGTACTGGCTTTCCTCCCACTGTTAGCAATCTATATCCAGGGAATGATCTCCAGGGAGCTATGAGATTGTTTGGAGGGAACTGTTTTTTCCTCACGTGTGGACTCTAACTGTTAAGGCTCCAGTCCCTCGCAACAGTTCTCAGTCTGGGCTAGGAAAGTAGAGCAATGGCTCTTCTCAAGAGATGATGGTATTTCTGCTGAATGAACTGAAACTGATGCTGCACAAGCAGCTTGAGGTAAGAGCAGTTCAGTTCTTCCTGGTTCCAGAAGAACATTAGCATGACAATGACTAGGCAGAAAGCTGAGTTATATCACTTCATCAGCACTATTGCTCCTTGACTAATTTTCCCAAAGTGCAGAACACTATTTTTAGCTGTTTTCAGAAATTTCTAAAAACTGACATGTTATATTATTCATATTATCCTTGCTAGTAGTATCATAGGCAATCTGTATAATTTTCCTTAGGGATAGCAGGGAAAAGATTCATGTTTAGCTTGGCAGAGATTATTAAATAAGGACAAAGCCCTGTGCAACAGTTCTACAGCACAGTAAATGAGATAGAAGCAATTAAGAAGTGGAAGTACTGATTTGAGGCCTATGACAACCATCACCAAAATTTAAGTGTGGGAACTCCTACCAGTGACAATACTATTATTATTATCTCCTTTTTTTAGCTAATTGGTCTCGTGCACCTGTATAATTCCTTCTTAATGTGCTGCTTCACATAATTATTTCCACTAAAGTATATGCTATGCTTCAATACCCAATTTGTCAAAATATTTCAGTTAACGTATCTGGCATTTATATGAAAAACTGAAGTATTTATACTGTTAAAGTTCTTGCACAATTAAAATATTATTTTGGCCAGCAATATTTAATGATTAATGTCTAGAGAATTATTCATTTGTGACAGAAATTGTTGTCTTCTGTTTCTCTTTAAAAAAAGTATATCAGCAACTCACACTATGGTAGCATTGAACTAGATCTTTTCTCTACTAATTCCATTTAGTGACCCAAATTATGAAACACTGATGCACTAATAATAAAACATTTATAATGATGTGTGTAGATGTAATTTTCTGCTCTCACATTTAAGTACTTCTACAGGTTTGTCCATTAGGAACATTATGCTGGAAATAGTTTGCGTACATTTTCCACTGCTTGCTGAAGTCACCAGCAGTCTGAATTATATCGCATATTTCAGAAGTTCTGTTGTATTTGCCACTTATTCCACTGAGCATATGTATATGTTGTCTACCGAGGTAAAAGATGCTAAACAACTACACATTTCTTGAAATTCCATATAAAATATTATTAATACAGTTCCAGTGAAGGAGAGGCAGAAGTTACCCTTTCTCTCTTAAATGGATTAACAAAACCAATAAATGTATTTTTTTTCCTCTTATTCCATTGGAAAGATTAACAGCACAGTGTATTTCTAGCTGACTGTTGAGAATCACTGGCTAACTACAGTATCACAGAACTTCCTAGATATAGAGATTCATTTGCATTCTAATGAAGTATGGCATCACTGGAGCCATTGTATGAGTTACTCTCATTCTTACTTGGAGAGATTTCAGTTGACATGAGAGTTCTGGACAGCATTCTGGGACTCAAACTTCCCATAATGTTAAACTCCAAAGGGCATTAAATGCCCAAATCCTCCTGAGTCGTGGAGCTTAAGGCTGTGATAACACAGAATCAGTGTCAGCAATGAATTTATCCTTTATCAAAACATATCAGGAGATATTTTCAGAAAAATTGTAGTGAGATACCCTACTCTTGTTACATCTTCGCATGGCAGGCATCAGTTTGCTAGTTTATCTGTACAACTGGATTGTCAAGCAGACACATCACATGGGATTTTTGACAATCAAGAATTTCACCTATCTTTGCTGTTTTATAGCAGACAAAATATTTGGAAGAGATACATTACTTGTAATGAAATATTTAGACAATGTTGCACTTACGAGAGAGAAATTAACAGTCTATAGCTTGTTGTAAGATGTTGGCTTGAGATGGGTAGAAAAGGGACTGATACACAGATTTATGCTAATATTTTAACCTCTGTCATATCCTTGAGTAACTGAGGCAGAGATAGCAGGAGTTGAAGCAGCCTGACCTCTTCAAGAGTTCATGTTACCTGGAGGGAAAATATGAAAATGAGATGTGGGATTGCGAGGACATTTGTTGATTCAGTGTACTCCTGAGTAATGTAAGCTCTTGTAAAGGTAGCATAAATTTATAAGAAAATGGATGTCAGCACACCCCTTCATTCTGTGTTTTGTTTTTTTGTTTTGTTTTGTTTTGTTTTGTTTTCAGTATGTTTCAATAAAACAGGATGCAGATGCAGAGCTTTTTGATTTTATCTCTGAAAGTTCAAAACCTTGCCTGGTTTCCACTGCAGAATGACTTACATTTAAGTTTAAAAAAAAAAAAATGTCTCAGGATGAGTAAGAGCAAGATTCTGATGACTGATTACAAAATAAAATTTGCAACCTGGGGGAAAAGTCATCTAATCAAAAGTAATTGCTTTTTGTCTCTATCTTAGATAGTCAACCCAGGCTTCCCTTAAAATCACTGTAGAGAGTGGAATTCATCCTAGGCATTTTAGTTGTTGACTTTAGGATAAACTGAGTTGCACTTTAGAAGAGTGTATTTCTTCCCACTGACTAGAAGAGGCCTGAAGTGATAAGTTCAGATGTACATGTCTAGACTGTAGATGTTTATAGTTGGGTGAATGAATCCCATTTGTTCGATCTACTACAGATAGTAACATACAGAATGTATTTCTGTATAGAATGTATGATTTAAGTGAGAATTGATGAAGCCAAGGTTTGTATTGTATTTTTATCTGTCTACCTATGACCACTTGTTGGAGACAGATACTTGAGAAGATGGAACCAAGGTCTGAACCAGAAGGACTAATATTATGTTCCAGAATCTGAACTTTGGGAATGCTATAAAATGTAAAGAGGGAAAAAGGACTTGAACTTTGAAATATAACAAAGTGATCAAAAAAAGAAAGGACCCTAGACTTAAAGCTGGAGAAAAGATGGGATTATAAGATAAGGAAAAGCTAAACAATTTAGACTGAAGCTCTTATGACCCAGTTCAAGTATTTCTGGTGGGTTACATGAAACTGACCTACTGTGTACCGCATAAAAGCATGGAGTTTAAAAGGTATGAGGAAAATGTAGTTAAAGGAGCTCATAAATGAGATTGACCCTACCGAAGTTTTGCAAAACACACTAGAACCATAAAAATGCAGGGTTTACATATGCAGCGTTTCTACATGCTATCTACAGTTGCCTGCTATAGCAGAAAGGATTTAACTGTCCTTAATTAGGGTGGTGTACCTACTGTTTAAGATATTTCATTTGAATTTGGATTAAACCCAAAATTTAGGTGACTGAATTTTTATATCAAAATAAACTCCAGTAAAAGAGGAAATGATGAGAAATATAAGCTTTTTATATGACATACTAGGTAGTTTATGGTGTATTAACTAATCATGTGAATTTCACGAATGACCCACATTATCACAAGAAGACATAACTTGTTCTTTCGTTTTGGAAGACAGGAACATTGGGAAAGCTCAGGTTTCATTCAGGAAATTCCCAACCATTTTCACTAAGGCACTAACATCTTTTGGACTTCTGTATCTTTATTGTGAAATTTTGTGTGACTGGGTAAGTCACATCGCATTTTGTACTGAAGCCTGGGAAAAATGATAGGGCTGTTGTTTCTGAAAACATAAAAATGTTGTAAATTTTTTACTCTGTTCAACAGAACAAACAAATTTTTAAACCTCCTTGTAAAATGTTACTGCACAAATATTTTCACAAGTAACCGACATGCCAGGTAAGAATTATCAGCCTTTGTCCAGTTTTACATGGTCCATTCTTTCTCTTGGGGACATAAGAACATATGAAGCTGTATCTCACCACCCATTTAAGGGCTTGAGAGCACTGAGAAAATAATTAATTAAGCCTGTACCCTCATGTGGAAAAACTCCCATTTAGAAAAAAAGCAAAAGCACAGACAAGGCCTGTAGTGTGTCCATTAGCACAAACCTCTTTGGCAAAGATCTCTCCTGGAATCAAAATCCCATAACTTAATCTCAAGATCATCTATTCTTTTTGGATGTTGGGGTCTATCTCATTGCTGTATGCCACATTTGGAAAGCAATTTGAAGCAAAACTTCTTCCACTATTACAATATTATTTTCTCTAATGAGCTGTCTCTGTTTTGTGCCAGTAACAGCTCTGCTTTGTGGTCTGCTAAGATACTATTCATAGCTATTATATATCCCTCCTGGGATCCATTTCTATATTCCCAGTCCTTCTACTGACAAAAGAGTTTTAGGTGGACGAGGAACACTAGATATGGTCCTGTTCTTAAAAAAAAACTCTGACAAATGGCCCAGGCAATGCAGTTACTTTTTATGAGCAAACAGATCATGTAGATTGAGGGAGGGTAAATAAAACGGAGATAAAAACTCATTACAGAGTGTTTTAAAAGACTATATGTTTCTTTAGGGTGTAGACGCCCAAATGTTTTAACACACACTCTGGAGGTGGTAGACACATTCAATGTACTAGCTGAGAGAAATAAACAAATTTGTAATACATGCTTTCAGTGGTACAGACTTATTTGTATTTACAGAAAAATATTCTAACGTTTTAGATTTACAATTTTAAGTGATAATAAAACAGCAGCATTCAAAATCTTATTCAAGTCACAGATAATTTAGGTACTTAATAAATTAAAGTAGTAACTTAACAGCCTCCACACTTGTCTCCCCTATTCTTTCATGACATGGTCTTAAGCTTCACGCAAGTTCTGTCAGTTGAAGAGCTTCTGCAGCGTGAGACTAGAAAGTTAGAAATGAATTCTATTTTACACAAACTCATGTGTTTTAACCTTACATCTGCTTATTGTTTTGACTGCAATACTTAAAACATGATAATTTTATGGAATCTTGGGAAATAATTTATTAAAGTGAATTTCTCAGTGATATCCAAAAGCTTAAAGTTACCAAAGCTACTACTACCTTCTTTACAGACTGTTTGTATACAGAGAACTTTATTCAGATTGAGAGGTGAACTGGACATTTTGGTTTGGAGCAAAATATTTTACTTATGATTCATTTGCAAAGAGAATGGGGTCACCTTTGACTTAAATATGTTTTTTTGTTTTCTTCAGAGCTGGTATTTATAGGGAGCCTCGTTATTTGAAACCCAAGTGCAAAAAAAAAGGTAATGGACAAAGAAATTGTAACATAGGAGGGCTGCTCTGAAAGTAATGCCTCCTATTTTATGATGTTGGCCCATAAAATCAGAGATGAATGTTTGTGGTATAGCAGTAAAGGTTGAACCTTCCCACCAGTATCCCATTGCATTTTGTTGTTGTGTGACTGACAGCAGCAGTGGGGCACACTGACAAAATGGTGTCTAACATGGAAGTGCCTATGAAGCAAAGGTGTGTCATTACGTTCCTCCATGTTGAAAAAAGTGCCCACTACACTTGCTGAACATTTACAGAGACAAAAATGTGGATGTAAGCACAGTGAGGCAGTGGATGTTGTGTTTCAGCAGTAGCAACTGCAATGTAAAAGGCAAACCATTCTCTGGATGACCATGCTGATTTTCACAAGTGCAGCATACAACTCTTGTTCATCACTGGTGAAAATGCACAGCTAATCATGGTGAGCATGTTGAAAAAGAGTATTCTGTAGCTGAGAATTTGGTCTACCAAATGGTGTTGTGCTTTTCCTGGGTGTTGCAGTTTCCATGGTAATAAATAGAAGGCATTACTTTTGCCACAAACTATGTAAAATTGAAGCAAAGTATCTTGTTCCTTCAGCTTCAGAAGAAAGACCCCAAAGTAAAGAAGCACTAAGAAACAGTAAGATCTAATTGGCAGCAATCAAAAGATAACCATTTGTTTTAATAAATTAAAGGCCAGGCTCTGCTGGCAGAGCTACAGGTTTCTGTCTATCACTACAGGCATGGTTCTCTAGATATTTCTCCAAGTTAGGCAGCATTTATTATTTGCCTTTGCCCCATTTGGATTTGATAGTTGAATGTTAATCTGTAGTGAATTTCTATATTGTATAAAGCTGACATAATTATTTCATAAATCAAGGAGATAGAGCTAAAAAAGGCAAGAAAACCAACAAGTTATCTCTTAGAGATTCAGAAGTAGAACCAAGCGTCCCATTACTCAGTGGAGCAGCTGGATGGGGACCAGCATGCACTGTTAATTGTGGATCTGTCTTGTTGCCTCAGATTAGAAGAATGACTGTGAAAAAAATAATGTTTTATAGAACAGAGTAACAAGTGCTAATAGTGTCCCTGTAAGTGCCTGCAGTCTGCACATGACTGCATCGGTACTCGATTTTACACCAATAATTCATGATGAACAAGGAAGTGAATCCTTTCTGTGTCTGAATTAATCAGACAAAACAGAAAGAGACCTGTCAGATCACTGGATATGTGGAGCCTCCATAAACCATCACTGACAGAACACAGCTAACAATTTTGCTGATTAAAAAAGTAGTTGCTGTTCAGATTTTACATGTTTAGCAACTGCAGCTACTAATGTGGGACCCAGCTTGCAAAATAGAATATGATGTTAATTAAATATCTAGCAAATATTTGTGAAGTTACAGAAAGGAAAGTATTTGGTTTTCAATTTCACTCATTATGCCCCCACCCCATGAAACCCCTGCAGACCCATTTTCTTTTCTTTTTCAAGTTGGAAAACAATTTTCCCAGCAAGCAAAACAGGGTTTTAAAAAGAGCTTAGGAAAGTTGGTTACCCAATGTAGGTTTGATCTTACAAGTGAACACTTCATTCAGTGTATTTCATCTTACCTATATCAGACACTGCCTAAAGATATGAAGTAGCAAATGATATGAAAAATACATAGTGATATATACGAAAAAAAATGAAGAATTGTTTCATCATCATGCTGTTCTCCTCAGGGAATCTTTCTTTCCCTCTCATACTACAAAAGCCAAGACTTGACTGCAGCTTTTGCTCAAGCCTCTAAATGGAGACCAAAGGCAATATTTTTCCTGCACTTGTCCCAGGGACACAGAGCAGCCTGTTTTCATTAGTGAAGCCACTCTGGAGATACCCCTGGGTAATCAGATGGAGGCCTGGTTATAATTATGGCTAGACACTGGGATGCTAACTTGAATGTAGCTAGCAAGGATAGCTATCACAGCGAAAATGTTGTCTGGAGTGAGGGGAGTTTCACAGGATACACACCATTTTCATGTTAGCTTCCTCAAGCTGACAGGGGTATGCCAAACCTACAAAAGAATCTTCACTTGCTTCTGTGTGGCTCCGAGTTTTGTTTAGCATTAGCAGCTGAAGGAGTAGGAACACAGAGAATGAGCCTTTTACAGTATTTCTCAAGATTGTTCTTAGTGATAGTGAAATAGGCAAAAGTTCAATAATTTTAAAGCATTATGGTGATATTACCTTCTTCTAACCCAATTTGTTGTACAGCACAGGAATTCAAGAATTATTTTCTGTATCTATTCTTTCAAAATGCATTCTTAATCTGTTGATTGTATGTCTATGGAAGAAGAACATTTTTCCACATATACTCCATTATTATTTCATCTCTGTTAGGAATTTAGAGTAACGTATATGTATATTTTAAAATCATTTTCTTATTTTCTAATTCCATAAAATCACTTTTAGTACACTACTATTTTTTACAAACCATATGTCAACTTCCTTCAAAACAAATAAAGTGGTACTCAATTTGTTGCATAAGATAAGCATCAGAAGAGCAAGAGTAAAAAGCAGTTTTCAGATTTCAGACTTAAATCATAGTGGTTATAGTGACATTATAAATAATCAAGTTAAATGGAAAAGTGTATATCCTGAGGGGGTCTTTTCTTTACAACAATCATGTGATAGCCTAAATCACTTTATCTTACGTAAAAAATTAGCAATATAAACAGATTTGTACAAACACTGAGTGCAGGTCTGGTTGGAAGTTGGTGAGCAATTGTACTGATAAGTGCTTCTAGAGAGACTATCTTTCAATCCCATATTACAGTAGGGACGGAGGGAAAAAATGAAAAATAGAAAAAACAACAGTCAGACTCAAAATGGGAGTTCATTAGGTAGCTAGTTTTGAAAACCAAGGTTTATGTCTGTATTCATTTGTGAATGTCAATGGATGAATCTATGAACGCTGCTCCAAAAGTAATGCCTCCTATTTTATGATATAGGCCCATGGTGTCAGAGTCAGACGTTGCTGGTATGGTAGTAGAGGCTGATCCTTCATGACAATATCATGTTGCATTTTGTGGCTGTGTGACAGATGGGGCAGCAGAGGGGCAGGCTGACAAAATGGCATCTGACATGTAAGTGCCTATGAAGCAAAGGTGTGTCTTTGAATTTCTCCATGACAAAAAAAAATGGCACCCATTGACATTGACACTTGCTGAACATTTACAGAGACCAAACGGTGGGTGTGAGTGAGGCAGTGGGTGGTGCATTTCAGCAGTGGTGACAGCAACATAAAGACAAATCGTGTTCTGGATGGCCATGAAGATTTTTACAAGCGTGGCATGCAGACTCTAGTTCATCACTGGTGAAAATGCACAGCTTATGACGGTGACTATATTGAAAAATAGTGTTTTGTAGGTAAGAATGCTATTATTGCGCCCTTTGTATCCATTGTAGTTTCTGTATAAATAAATAGGAAGCATTACTTTCAGAAGAGCCTACATATATCTATGTACTCTAACCTGGAAGGCAAATTACACAACCATGTTCCTTCCTTTCCTTAGCACACATCCCCTCCCTCCCAAAAAAGTGGTGCATCAGCCAGTTGAAAAGCTAGACCAAGAAGGGTAGTACTGCTCTTTGCGATGTGATTTCTTACTCCACGTATGAATTAGCATGAAAAATCCAGAGAAGGCTACCTGATTTTTCTTCTACAGTGTTTTTTGCATCATCACTTTTTTAACTACAGGGGAACTCAGTGAACAATAGAGTGCTTCCAGCGAATGATGAGGCTGGGTATCTGGCTTTCCATGTTTAACCAGGGTTTCAAGAAAGATCTAGCATTCTGGCATTTCAAATATAATGAGATTTTCCTAAGCTGCCTTCCTTAAGTTAACAGAAGCCACTTCCAAAATCATGAGTCTTTTATAGGAAGATCCATGCAGGAATGTACTGAAGGTGAGCAAACCCCAAGACCAGCCCCAGAGGGCTCACTTTTTAAATATACCAGAAAATGTGCGGGAGGGCTCAAAATGAGAAGCTCAGTGATGAGACCAGGAGGAAAATTTGAGTTTTCTGCCTTCAAATCTATTCTCTATGTCTTTTATAATGCCTTGTCAATGCAATCTGTTTCTTTTGAATCACACATGGTGGGGACAGCCATCAACTCTCAGATCTGACATCCAGCAAAGCTTGTCCTAGTTCTTCAGAATCAGATGAAACATTTTCTACAGCTGCATGCTGAGCTTCAGTGCTGCTGCTTCATGCAACAATTCCTAATTTGCACAGAACTTCTCTGTTGTTACTATCACCGAGAGAATTGCTCTGGTCTCTCCATTTATATATGAGTCAGTCAGCTGAAATAAACCTGAAAACTAGAAAGTAGACTAGAAACAGCTCTGGGCTAAATTAGCTCTTTGCTTAAAATGATTTCATTCACTGTTTTGTTGAAGTGAGCAAACTGGAGATCGTGTTGTGTTTCTGCAGCTGAACAGAGCAGCATAAAGTAGAACTGCACTTATTTAAAACAAAGAAATGTCAAATTCTTGACTACCAGAGATCCTGAATACTCAGGAGTTGCTCCTGTTTGAATGAGACACCAATGGTTTTCAGCAGAGCTTGGTGACGTACAGCCTTCCATAGGATTGGACACATGCCGTTCTGCTGGATGTACTTTGTGTTCCGTGGACACACTAAATCTCTGTTCTCACTACTTACATGTGACTCAGAAGGAAAGTATTGATAGTGGATATGGCAGCAGATTGCACATGGCATCGAACTGTACACATTAGGCTTGCTGGGAGATATTGCCACCTATTGTTTTCTATCTTGGTTGCATTGCATTCTTAATAAATATTTGGGTCTGCTATTTTTTAACAGTGTTCCAGATAAAAAAAATGTATTAGATGGGAATCTGCATTTTTTAATTTAAGTTAAACAAGAGGCTCATAGAGTGAAGCTCATCTCAAATTACATAGTATTCTACCTCTGTAAATCCTAGATTGCATATCTTACCTACAGTATGAAGAACCTCCCAGTTAGGTATAAAAGTGCATAAAAATGTAAGTTTCTGCTTCTTTTAGAAGCTGTCAAACTTTGTTTGCTCTAGAGAAAAAAAAAAAAATGAGCCTTTTACTAAGACCTCTTTAATAAGTAAAAACATTTGTTTTCTTTCTGTGTAGTTTATTTACTGCAGAACAGATCCCAGACAATGTAAACTTCTCATGAATTTGTCTTCATTTCACTAAACTTCTCTGGTAAGGAAATAGTTGATAATATTTTTGAATAGCCAAAACATTTTGTTTTTATATATTCTCATATGAAAAGAAAGTAATTTTAAAAAGAAAATAAACTAAAAATTCCCTAGGATTTAGATTACATTTTTTATTTTAGAACAAATGTGAAATTTTCTTGAAATCAAATTTATTTTTCACGTTTCTTATTTTTAAAATCTAACATTTCTTTTTCTTAAAATAATTCAGTACTGCTCTTCATAGCTTTTTTTTTTTTTTTTTTTTTTTTTTTTTTTTTTTTTTTTTTTAGTTAGTTACATGAGTAGTTGCAAGGTTATTCAACAATGCCTGTCCTGCCATGGCTTGAAGTCTCAAATACAGGTAGGGATAGAGCATACCATCAGTATGAGAAGTCAAAGTGAAAGTTCCCTGATCCAACTTTTGGAAGATGTTGGATAAAGAGGAATCATATATTCATATGGATTTTTGTGCCACTGTCCAAGTCTTCAAGAGAGGCATTTTCGTCTGTCTGTACAGTTCCTTTATGTTAGGGATGTGACACCAGGACGTTTTCATCAAGACATTGTGCATAGGCTATCAGAAGAAAATATGGCAGCTAGTTGCATGTGCCTTTCCAGAGTAGCCTGTTTTGTGTCACCATGAAGCCAAACCATAGCATGCTGACATTAAAAGGAGTCCTGAGGGTCATAGCAGAATGTAGCCCTTGTGAAATAGCACATTGGGAAAAGACAGATATATTTATTTAGTTAATTAGTTAGTTATTAATTGGGAAAAGACTTACGTAGAAAAAGAGACATGCAAAGGCCAAAGTACTGTTCACTGTGTTCCTGATAAAAATGTCAAGTGCAGCTGTAGCCATACCCAAGCTCAATAACAAAACAAAGACATATGAGTTAAGAAATATGCACATGGTACTTTCTTAGAGATGACTAGACAAATTAATTCTCAGCATTACACCAAGAACAAAATGTATTTATTATCTTAACATTTAATTTCATTGTAAAGGTTACTCAAAATACTGTTCAAATTCATTTCTATTTATTACTGGCATTAAACCTGGTTTCCAATGAAACACATTATTTCATCTTCTAGTTACGTAGTAATTCTTCTTCAAGGACTGTTGTTCTTGAGCCTTTTTCATCACAAAGTTCAAGAAGACAAGTTATACAGATTCAGAATTACTTGCACATGCATCTCAAAAACTAACCTCAAATTAACAAGGAAGCCTAGGTTGTCAGATTAGTGTGGAAGAAAGTTGGTAAACAAAGGAATCATACTGTTTGTGGAAGGAGGAAAAGTAAATTTAGCTTAAGTAAGACAAAATCACCTGATCAGATTTTTGTAGACCCACAGAAGTAGATGATGCTTTATCTCCTTACACCTTCAGATCATGTCTTTCTGAAAAGAATGCTTAACATACAAATTGTGTTTAGTGTAAGTATAAATGGATTAAGTTATAATTTAGTTACATGCCAGGGGTTAGATTAGTTGATTTAATGGTTCCTCTGCCCTAAAAATCTCTGAGTTTATAGGAATTTAACATTGAAGAGTATCCAGACCACAAGAGCATCCTGGAAAAGGAATAAAATATTTTTCTTAATTTTTGTCATATTCATCTCAGAACACTTTGGAAGGCGTAACATAATAGTAGCTGAAGTCAGTGGCAATAAACTTGCATGACTTCATATCACTTGGGAATGGCATTGAACCATTTTCTTGCAGCCTTCCTTGATAAATGTTCTAAAGGCTTTGTTTTAGAAATTACAAATGGGTGGATACTTTGGCGATGTTTTTCGCCCTAATATTGGCATAAATTTTATGTTATAGATGCCTAAATGAAACTTAAGCCTCATTACCTCTGTGTTTTTATGTTTATATGAATGTTGTGTGGAATTTTATATTTTATGTGACTTACATAGAAATATTTTTTCCTTTTTTTTCTTTTTCTCCCCTTCTCCTTTCCTTTTCCTTTCCTTTCCTTTCCTTTCCTTTCCTTTCCTTTCCTTTCCTTTCCTTTCCTTTCCTTTCCTTTCCTTTCCTTTCCTTTCCTTTCCTTTCCTTTCCTTTCCTTTCCTTTCCTTTCCTTTCCTTTCCTTTCCTTTCCTTTCCTTTCCTTTCCTTTCCTTTCCTTTCCTTTCCTTTTCCTCCCCCCCCCCCCCCCAAGCATCACGATTTGTCTAGCTTCCTTAGCATTCTGTGGTGCTGGAGATCTCATTTGTACCTTGCAAACATCCATCAGTAGTGCTAGAGCTCATAGATGCTGTTTCTGAGCCATCTGATTTATTTGGCATGAAGGGAAAGGAAATAACTTACCAAGATGAAAATAAAGAACATCCAACTATCCTCTTAAATACCTCAGAAGAGGCTAGATGTTGCTGAACTCACGAAGTACTGTCAGTAATAGGAAGATATTAAAATGTGTAAAGTATTGACAAAATCACTAGATGTGACTAAACATAAGATCATAGAATCATAGGATAATTCAGGTTGCAAAAGTCCTCAGGAGGTCTAAGGCACAATCTTCTGCTCACAGCAGCGTCAGCTCCTAGATCGGATCAAGTTGCTCGGGTATTAAAATCTTCCAAGGACAGATCCTATACAGAGTTGCCTCTCTGAACAACTTGTTTCCAATCCAACTGGGATCAAAGAAAATCTGACGAGTTTTAGATATCTTCACATATAGGAAAAATAAAATAATAATAATAAAAAAACCCTTTGTTTAGTATTCACAGTGAACTTATTTCATGCTGAAAGAAATCATTTTTGACTTTTCTATGAGGGCTGAATTCACTAAACTCTAAGGAAAGAAGTGACACTTATGACTAGAGAAAGTAGCCAAGATATTTGAGACCTACACTCAATTCTACAGTTTGTCTCAGGGCTTTAGAAGTGCTCTCTTACTACTTCCAGAATTATACATCATCTTATACAACAACAGCTGCAGCAGCGGGAGCAATGCACAGGACTTTGAGACTGGTTTTGATGGTTTTAAACTGACATCTCCAGCAAACAGCTGTGTATTTCCGTTATATATTTCTCTGAGGCCGAAATCACTCATGATGGAGATAAATACTACGTGTATTTTAAGTAATTATGAAGACAAAGTGACTTGCTTTATCAGTGATTGTCCACATACCCAGGAAGATCTGATCTGTGTTCTGGGACACAATTAATTATTCTTGTGAGCTAGCACTGGCTTACTGACATGAAGAATATACTTTAGAATATCTAGTATGCTGGAAGGGACTTGTAAAGGTCATGTAGTCCAACTCCCCTGCAATGAACAGGGACACCACAGCTAGATCAGGTTGCTCAGGGCCTGATCCAGCCTCGCCTTGAAAGTCTCCAGGGACAAAGCATCAACCACATCTCTGGGCAACCTGTTCCAGTGCCTCACCACCCTCACTGTAAAAAAAATTTCCTTATATCTAACCTAAAATCTACCCTCTTTGACCTATTTTATATTGATTTAAACAAAAAGGTCATAATGTTGGAATATTTGAGTGAAAAGGAAAAAAAGATGAAAAATTGGCATTTTGTTCAAGAGTGGCTTTTTTTTTTTTTTTTTTTTTAAGTTATAACTATATGCCTTTCATAGGGGTTAAGTGAATGTGGGAAGAAGATACTGAAAACTGATCATAAAGTCCTAGAGATCCTGTTCCACAGAACATAAATACAATAGATGCTAACAAGAAGATTCCTTCAGAATCAAATCTTTAAGTCTGGACAAAATGCATGTGACTGAGTGAAATGCGGTGGGAAAATACAGCACCTGCATTTGGCTTTGGTTATTGATACAACACAAAACACAAATAAACATGAATATTATATATTAGAATGAACATTATTTGTTCATTAGAAAAAAAAAAGTCTTCTTAGACATTAGGTCAGCTTTGCATAATATTTTTCACCATTGTTTCTTTAGAACTAGAAGTATCCTTCCTTCTTTTTAAATTAAAACACTTTTTTTTTTCAACTCCAGGAGCTAGATCTCAAGGAAGAAACCCAAAAGCGGCAAATACCTAGACACAGGCAATCTTACAGAAACAATGCTGTCACCCTCTCAGACAAGGAAGAAGGCAGCCTAACATTATCACCATGTGACTGATCTTGTGCAGGACACGATTTTCTTCCTCATGCATTTCCAGTGTCAAGCTGTTCTGGATGCTATGTGCTTTGCTCCTCAACAGCTCTGAAAATATAAACATTAAAAAAGGAGACCACCAGGGAAATCTCAGAGTTTCTTTGGACTTCTTTTTACTCTTTCTGTTGTATCAAGAGACCGGAGATTTGGCAAAATCTGACCTTTACTGTGCTGATGGCTCAAATGACTTAAATATGCTTTATTTTAAGATATTTATACAAAATGCTTGTATCTGGTTGGTAGAAAAACTTCTAAACAGCATAGATTGAGGCAGACTATCGCACAAATATCCTAATAATAATACAATGGAGAGAATGTTGTTTCCACTACTTTTGTTATTATCATAATTCAAGCCAGTATGTGAAAGTTAATGATTTTGATTTAGACCAGTTTAACATCTTTCCCACTGACTCTTCACCTTTTCCAAAAATGATCAGGTTTTGAGTTTGGGATCCCCTTCCCTCTGGCTTGATTAAAATTTTGGTGGGATTTTAAATGGGGAAAACTGCAAGTGCCCTTCCTGTTAGAGTTTTATGGAAATACAGGTAAATTTCAATAGAAAATGTAGTATTAAACAATGTCCTCTCAATAGTGGTGGGTTTTGTTTGTTTGTTTGTTTGTTTGTTTGAAGAAATGATCACCTGGAACCTCTCCACTGCATTAGTAAATTAAAAATATTTTCAGCATCTGATTATCCGCACATTTCTATTCCCAGCAATTTAAGAGGTACAATATATTTCTACAGAAAACTTTATTCCAGTTCTTTTAAAAGCAACGGGGCCATTCCATTAGAGAACTATTAGTCTTATGGAGTATAAAAGTCTTCACTTAAAATATATTGTAGAAAAATAGATTGAAATGTTCTGTTTCTATTTTCCCCCCAAATCCTAAAGAATTTTTAAGTTTTGATACATTTTGCCTTTTTACCAGCCTTTTCATCCTTTGACATATTAAAGGCAGGCAATTTTTTCTTATAATATAACGGGCATGTTAAAACAAAATATCCCACCAGCAGCTTGGCCTTGAAACAGTCCCATAGGTTGTTCTAGACCTGTCCCAGAAATGACTTTATTAGAACCAGCCAAGGGAATGTGCCAGTTCATTTTCCAACTGCTGGAAAATTTAATTCAAGAGCTGGCATGTGTGTGTTGCAGCTGCCAAGCTTGCCCCAGAGTGGCCAGATTTAGAGTCAACTCAGGAAGAAACCAAAGGACATCATTTGCAACCCTCACCACACTGAACCCCCTAGAGGCAGCCAAGAAGATACTGTTATGATTACTTATTAATGATTTAATACATGTTTATTTCAACACATTGTGTCATCAGCCAGTGATTTCAGCACTTGTTCCTGAAAAGATGGTAATAATGGAACTTACCAGAAGATTAATACTTCATCTGTGCAGAATGCAAACAGCTGAAAAGTAGAGGAGGTTTCCTGACACAACCTCTGGTAATCACGCATTACATAATTAATTGCAGTGAGAACTAGAGCCCAAAAGTTGAGGTCTGGATCCAGACTTTATGAAAGTTCAGGTATGCTAGTTTGATTCAGCCTGTCCAGAATATAAGCGCCCCATTAACATCACATTTCTAATAGTATTTCTTCAAAGCTCAGAGCAGTTCTGATGCATGGACCAACTTCTGTCCTGTTTTGATCCAGTTATACTTTACAGATCGTCGTTTTACAAGCTAATGTACAGTTCTGGTGTTATGTAAATAATAACAGTGGCATAGGCTGTAAAACATGCTAATCATGACGCTATTATGAGTCAAATATAAAACATATAATCTTGGCTTAAACTGCAGTATTTCGATCCAAACTGAGATTCTCCACTGTTTCGGTGGTTTTCATTGTCCACAGGCACGAAACAAATGGGCAGATTAACTACTGGCTTGCTTTTACTTGTAAGCATGTGTCAGCTTGCAAAATGCAAGAAACAATACGGAGAAGAAAAAACAGTCTACAAGGTTTGGGAATTGTTAAGTTCACATGTGTTGAAATTTGAGATCTCTGGCCAAATATTTAACCAGTGGTGACTACAGTCTATCAGTTAGAGATGTTTTCCCCCTCAAGAACTGTCAGATGCATGTGATTTACTTTTAAAATTATATACTAGTCATAAAATTTGCAAGAAGGAGATCATTGTTCAGACATGGATCATTGCAGTACGTTTCTTTAATGGCTTATCAATTAATTAATATTTAAATTGGTAAATTGCTTAATTTGTTACTGGTAAATTGCTGATTGTGGTTTTGATTTCACGTGGAAACTTGAATTGTATCAAATCTCTATTTCACAGAGCTGGCTTCCATTCCTTCCCAGATGTATTGCCACGCTGCTGGTGTTGTATGCTGTTTGCGTGCTGTTTTTAGCTAGCTTTCAATGGCAATGATGAGAGACTGACCCCAAGTAATTCAGGTGGGAAGTCAGTCTTCTTCGTAAAAATAGCTAATTAAATTCATTGTCCTTGAAATGAGATCCACAGTGGAATGACTGGCCTTATTACTCTTAGACATGGTACCTTTCTGCTAAAACTGACTCACTGATAGGACTACCAGAGGTGGATGAAAGTCAATATGAATGTGAAAAATCTGTGCCAGCTATGTCAAAACAATTTGTCTAGAGACATGTGGAGGTCCACCACTGACCTTATATCAGTATTTATGGTCTTTGCATTGGAGAAAATACTATCCCAGTTTCCTAACAACAAATGTGGATTTGAGCAAAATGTGCCCAGAAACAGGCAACAAAGCTATAACAGATATGAAAGCATGTCCTGTGAAGAGAGGCTGAGGGCTCTTGAATTATCTGTTATGAGGAAGAGGAGGCTGAGAGGTGACCTCACTGCTCCTGAGGAGGGGAAGCAGAGGGAGGTGCTCTATTTCAAGCAACTGATGGAAGGATGGGAACATCACAGATCTGACTAGGGGAGTTTGGGTTGGGTCCTGGGAAACAATTATTTACTGTGAGAATGGTCAAACACTAGAACAGGATTCCTAGAAAGGTGGTTAGTGCCACATGGTCTGTCAGTGTTTAAGAGGCATTTGGACAATGCCCTCAATAATGTTCTTTAACTTTTAATTACCCCCAAAGAGGCGAGGTGTTTGGATTAGATGATCTCTGAAGGTCCCTTCCAACTGAACTATTCTATTTTATTCTAAGGAAGTCAGCATCCATGACACTGCTTTCCATTGCTCATTGCTCCAAGATTCCTGCCAAGACCAATATCTAGCTGGTCAGTATCTTTGTCCTATTCTATTAAACATGCAATAATGAAACCATTAGAAAAATAAAAATAAAAATAAAAATAAAAAAAATTAAAAAAAATGAAATAAAAAAGAGAAAGAAAGAAAAGAGAGAGAGAGAAAAAAAAATTAAGTATGTTTGAAATTTTCAGCTGTAAAAACTTGGTATTATTCTGCTTCATATGGAATATTAGATGCCTTCAAAAGATAGTTAAATATTCACTTTGAGATTAAAGGAGTTACCATTGCTAATGGTAGGATGGTTGGACTAGACGAGCTTGTAGGTCCTTTCCAACCTTGTGATTCTATGATTCTATGATTCTATGAGTCACTCAAAATCACTGCTCACTTGTGAATTTATTTTTCCCATGGTATCAAATACAGAATAAAATGTCTCAGTTCTCTGAGAAACTGAACAGAAATTCTAGATAGATGAGTTTCCACAACCTTAAAATACTTGCAATATATCAAACAATATAAAATTATTACTTTCCATTACATTTTATTCAGCACACTCTGGATACTATTAAGTTACATATGACACACTCTGCTATATTAAAATTTCGTATATATGATTTAATTTACATAGCAACCCCAAGGTTGAAAACTGAGCTATACAGATAGAAAGCATAATTCAGACATTATTGCCTACTGGTGGTCTTTTTTTCATTGCTGGGGACATAATTGCTAACTACAGTCTCAGACCATTCTGGGCCAAATATTTTTCTCATTATTCAGTTTATTTTGAGTTTCTTCTCAAGAAATCCACTGAAATAGATGAAGAATGTTACTGCTGGATTTTGTGTTCTATACACCGCTTTAGCTGGACATTTTGGTACTTTTTGGAATGTTCTTTCAAGCGTGAATCATATTCTTCTGTTCACATGCTTATGTGCCCTGCATCCTCTGTCCTTGGGCTAGTTCTAGCTACTAGCTTAGAAGAACCCATCTTGCCAGAAGGTGTTGTCAACTACTGTTGTTGAACTGTAGAATCTCTTCCTAGCATACTAGCTGGTGGTGATCATACTGTCCTCCCACCAGATGGGCACCTAAACTAAATACCTGTTCTCAATCCTCCATTGCAAGGACTTCTGGCCTTAAACTTTTTATACTTTTTCCTGAGTAGTCTTGCAGGGGAGCCTCAAAATGTGATGTCTTCCTTCCACTCTCTAGTGTAACTCTCAGGAAAATACAAACCTCTCAGACAGAATTAGAGCTGGCAGTCAGCTCACATACGTGTAAATGAAATTTTTCGTTATATTTTCATTTTCATCCTTCCCATTCACACTTTAACACTCAGATCATCCCTGGACACAGATCCTGATGTATTTAAATGAGTATGTGTTTAAATTAATTTGCATATTTTTTAGTGGTTTACAATGCTTCATACTCCATACCATACATATATTAATAAATGCATATATATGGATATATATTTTTATACTATATACTTCTGAGCCCATTGTTATGCAGTGAAAAGATACACAATGCCACAACATATGTGCTAGGAAAGGGACACAATATGTGCTGGCATGGTAGAGAGGTGAAGAACAGTACAAAACAAAGATGTTCCACATAGTGTTAGAAAAATCATCCTGCAATATTCCCTATAAAAGCCGATGACCTATTCCTATTCCACTTATGACATTTATGTTCCATTCTGTAGCCATTAACTTCTGTTGTCTCCACTTACACTGACGGAAGACAAAAGACATTTGGGTTTTAAAACTGCACTCATTTTTATGGCTTAACACCAGAGATAGTTTTGCTATTTAATTTCACAAAATAATAAAATTATTCAGATTCAAAGGGACCTCCTAAGGTTTCAAGTTCTGCCTCCAGCCCAAGTGGGTTTAGCTACAAAGGTCATGTCAGTTGCTCAGAGCTTTTCCATTTGTTTCAAGAAAACCTACAGGAATGGAGCCTGCACAGCCTCCTTCCTGCCACCATGGGCAGACTGCTGCTCGGCTACCCAGAAGACATCTCCAAGAGGAGTAGTCCCACCTTCCTCAACTTCTTGCAGAGCAAGTTGTCCAGCCCTGACCATCTTGGTGACTCTCTCAAAGCTATGTCTTCTAAGCTGGTAGAGGAGGGAGGAGGAACAAAACTGAATGCAGTACTCCAGATGTGGTCTAATGAATGCTGAATAAAAGAGAATAATCGCTTCCTTCAGCCTATTGGCCATGCTCCTGTTGATACAGTCCAATATGCTGCTAGTGTTTATTGCCAGGGTGCATTAAGTGCTCCTGGAAAGTACGTTCCACTAAGAAGCTTTAGGGATTTATATTCCAGCAAGTTTCTTGCACTATATTGCTCTACTGTGGAGGGCTGTTCTCCCCATTCACTGTGTAGGGAGCCTAGAAGGATTAGCACTGTGTGCCTAAAGCTAGCTCATGTGAATTTGTCCTAGGGGGTTGATAAAATGTGCATATGATGAAACATTTTGAGAAATGATTTACAAAATTTAACAACCATCTTGAAAAAACTATATAGTACAAAAGCATCACTAAAGCAACAAAAAGGTATAAATTTGAATAAATAATATTTCAGAACATACTTCCACGGAAGAGGAAAAACTCAATCCAAACTGAAAAAATGGAAAAAGGGATGTATCTAACAAAGAAGTCTTTGTAGTTAGAACTGAATTCCTACTCAGCTGAAGGACGTTAAACTGTTGGTAAAATACGAGTGGAAGATACAAGAGATTTTGTCCTTAAGAAAGGAAGGTCAGATAAAATGTGAAATAAGTTTAAGTTAGCTTTTTAATTTTCTTAATGATGACTGTTTCTTATTTCTGTGCTTTTGTAGATGTTTCAAAATTTGTCATGAAGATCTTAACTATTTTCTTTGGTTAAAAACCAAACCAAATCATTACCACCAACAAAAAACTCCAACTCTTCAATTGTTTCTATTGTAAACTTGTCTAGTTTACAATACAATTGTCTTGAAGAATTATTTTTGGGTAAATGAGAAAGCATGAAGTATAAAACTTCTGAAAAATTCACCAGTTCTGACAAAGTAGATGTTTCAGGCTGATATGTACAACCCAAGGAAAGAATGGGGAATCTTAACTTTCCACTTATATACCATATCAACCTGCCAAACCCATGAAGTTCTAAGTGCTCTTGTTCCTCTTGGAAAAGCAGAAATTAGGGAGGCAGTTCACAATCTAAGGAAAACATTTTCTTGCTTTCTGCTCATTCTCATTTATTCTTGCAGAACATTCGTTTGAGATTTTCCCTAATGTACAGATCCAAACAGAGGCCTACTGATGTCAGAAACATTTCTATTGTTTTGTACAGACTGAGACCAAACTTCTCCTAATCCTGTTGGTGGTCTGCTGTTTTAGAGGAATTATTTACTAGTCAACTGAAAAACAGAATATTACAGGTAACTTTTTGCCAGAACATAAATTAATTGAGAAATTTCTTTCTGGAACAGAAAGTATTTCAAGGTGGAGTGTCTCCCTTCTTCAAGCTATTCTCTCTTTTTTTAGAAAAGAAGGAAAGGACACCTACCAATTATCTAAGGATATTTGATGGCTGGATTCTGTTATTTTCATGTGCTTCAAAGAAATGTCATGTATCAATGATATGCTGTCCAACTCAAGCTGATCGTGAAGGGAAAAATTCCATATGGATTTTCTTCTCTAAAAATGACCAAAAGGGAAATTCCTGTGCAATTTACTCTCCCGTGTAAAGTTTCAGAACAATGATGACGGTAGCTAGCAGCAGTGACCTCAAAAGTTTTTTAAAGGAAAACAACAGTACGTGAGACTGAACAGTGAACAACGAGCTGGATTTACAGAGTTAATGTCTGTATTTGGTTGGCTGGCTTCAATTAAGACATTAAAAATTGTCATGTCTTTATATCATCATTTTTGAAATGAGGATAATTATGAGTTCTTCACGTGATCCTTTATATTTAATGTCTACAAAGATCTCTGAAGATCTCCTAATGAGGGAAGGTCTTATCAACGTAAGGTATTATTACTACATAACTGATTAATGGAATATGCCTGCAGGGGAGGGGTGAAAATAGAAACCATACTTTTGTCAGATTCATGGAAGCTGGTGAAGAATTAGGACAAAATGCAACATTGCTTTGTAGAAAATTAAGGATCACAGCTACATCTATCACCATAAATGGCTTGCTTGAATTGCTTGCATTCTCTGTCTGAGCTGCAATATTTCATTCAACTAACCATTCGTTAAACACACATCCTGAAAGCAAATAACTTCAATGTAAATAATTTGTGAAGCATTGTTCCATCTGTTGAAAATGTGCAGTAGTAGTTTCGACCCTTGTCTAAACCAGGCGAGCTACTTTCAGGCAAGTTTGGGAGGTAAATGAACTGTCTGGCTGCTTTTCTTGGCAACATCTCTTATTAGTGGGAGGTGGCAGTAAAGAGAACATGAGGAAGACTGAAAGTGTTTACTTAAAACTTTAGCCAAATGGCTAGGGAGAGTTAAGATAAATCATAACTGTCAATGATGACAACTTTAGACTGCTACTAGTTCACTCCTGTTTATGCAGTTTTAAATGTTGCACTTAGAAATGTTTAGGAGCAGACTAAATTTTTATTGACAGATGCCATAAGTTGTTTAGATGTAAATATTTTGGACTTGGTTCTAACAGTGTCATGGAAGATTTGCAGGAAGAAGGCTGTAAAGCTTCACACAACACTTGAGAGATAATATTTTTTAAGAGTGTCTCCAAAGTATGCATCTGTGACTCATATTTCCCCAAAGAATAAGGTCCATAGATCAATGCAAGCTTATTACACTTTCTCACAGACAAGAAAAGCCAAAAGAAAATGTTACAGCAATTTGCCATATGAGATTATTGAACTAATTTTCTTTTCTCTTTTTCTCACTCCGCTCTTTTCTTAAGCACCTTTCCACCCCCCCCTCCTCCTTTTTTTTTTCCCCCTTTTTAAATTTTTTCCTTATTTTTGATGGTGAGTTTGAAACTAACATTTAAATAGCTGTTAAGACCATAGGGTAAACTAGCAAAAGGCCAGAAGTTCAACAAGCAATCTCAAGATTTTTCTTAAAAGACTGAGTCATGATGACAAATGTCATGAAACACAGTACTGTGTTGAAGATCAGTGTGAACTGATCACAGATTTAGATCAATTCATATTTTGTTCTTAAGTATGGAAGCTACTGCTTCTTGTGATATATTTACTTTAGTTTAAGTAAGTAGCTCATCCAGATGTTGTTTTGTTTATGGAGTTATATAGGATTTACTTTGTAGACTGTAATATTGCAGTACTGATTCCAAGAAGAAAAATAGCCCAAGAATTAGCATCTTGTAATCCTGAGCTCAAATCCCTTCTCTGTTTATAAATGGAAGTTATCACTGAGATGCTTATCTTCCACATATCTTTGGTATGGATGATCATTTTAAAAATATGTGTTTAGCACAAAGGTACTCCCCTATGGGGTACTCCCATCTGGATGGAGCAAAATGAACCTTCTCAGTGGAGTTTAGTAGTTTAGATATAGAAACAAATGTGCCTAGATTGTTTTCTATTTCTGCTGACACATATGGAATCTCTGTTCAAGAGTAAATTCTGTTGTTTGACACTGAATTGCTATAAATTCAATACATTCTTCTGTTACTGAAAGGCATAAAGGCCTTTTTTTTGCAATTTATCAGTGTCTACTCAAGCTAAATATACAGGCAGCTAGCCCCTGGTCCTTGATATTCACTGGTCTGAGGTAAGTCCTCTGGAACAGAGTACCCTAAACTTTTTAAATCTCTTCATACATCAAGATGAAGTGGAACAGCCTTATTTTTTCTTCATTGTTAAGTGAAAACAAGTATTTGTCACCAGGTGACATCAAATGTTTCATGTATAGACATTTGATAGAGACGTAGCCCATCATAGGATGGGCTAGTCTAAAACAGTGGGATTGTTCACTAAGAGTTGTAGATGAACAAACATTTGGTATTTTAACTCTAACTTATTTATTTATTTATTTATTTATTTATTTATTTATTTATTTAATTTATTTATTTATTCTAAAGAACATCAGTGTGTCCAGTAATTTCTCTGAGAAATCTTGTGCTCCTACCTCAGGGCTTTAATTTTTTTTCTAGAGCTATTCAATCTAAATTTGAATTGCAACTTGGCTGATGAAACATAGGGTTTCAGTGCAGTCTGAGATCTTACGTGTCTCACAGGCAGCTACAACATGGGGTTTAGAAGATTCATGCACCTCTAAACTGTCAGTTAGATTTCTGCAGGTTACATTAGGTTGTCAGTTTGCATGCCTTGTATGGATAACTCAGTGGATCTGTATATCTAATGTGAAGTGACAGAATAATTCAATTGCCATATGTATGGGTAAGGTGCAATTTCACTTCCTTCACAGAGATTAACAGATCTGCAATGTGGGTGTTCACACATAAGCTCCGCTTTCAGTCAGTGAAGATCCAGACAGAGTCAAAATGTTGAATGTAAACACATAGTGGTGTTTGAGGTGGTTTTTTTTTTTTTTTTTTTCTGCCTGTAGCTACCATTCCAGGAAATACAAGTCTTTCAAAGGTTCTCTGTCGTGTCTATCCACCCCAGGTAGGTGTTTTGGGTACTCATTTCTTCTCAGTGATTCTTAAAACAAGCAAGATAAACTGTGCATTAGAAAAGTCCATTTTAGGCAGTTGATTGCACAGTCAATGTGACCAGCTCAGTCAAAAACATCTTCAGTGCGTGTATCTAAAGACAGGGGACGAAAATTCTTTTGAGAGTTCAATTATTGCATGCTATCTGAAGTAAAGCAGCTGCCTAAGATGTATGCCAACTACTGTTAGAAGTGACACAAAATGTACAATAGACCAGCATTCATCAGTTGGATTGGAGGTTAGTTATGGCCCCCTGAAACCTCTCAGATAGCACTGGATATCAATGTTGAGTAATTGAATTGAGGCTTCAAAGCAAAGCCAGTGATCTTACATGAAGAATCCTCTGCTTTCTGCTGAGAACTAATAGAAGTAGAGCTACAAGCTCTGTTTAACTCAATGTGTAATCGTTACTGATTCAATAAATTAGAGATTTATTCAGACTTTCAGACCTCTGGTTTGTTTATAAGAGAAGGAAATATACTGAAGCTGACAATAGTGCCAATGGTTCCAAAAAATAAAGACATAACTGAACAGAAAATTACCTTTTACTTTAGCAATTGACTGGCTTTGAGCTGAAAATCAAGACTTAAAGAAACAGGCAGTTTAAGGTTAAAACATGAAAAACCCATAAATCATTTAAAAACTAGTATTTTAAAGAACAGAAATTTTCCTATACCTGCTAGAAAAAGGTAAGTAAGCAGTTAAGATATTCTTCAAAATTCAGCTTCTCATTAAGTATCTGAGATTCCAAAAATAACAACTTTAAACACTGGAAAAGTGATTTTTATTCCAGAAGGAACTTCCTTTAGAAAAAGACAACCAATTAACAAATGATTACAAAATTTGGAAATTCAATTTTGAATAAAAGCTTTAGTGTACATGCTGATATCTGAAAAAATTCATAGTGTAGATGTCCACTGACAACAAAACCATAATCTACAATTTCTCGACTATCTTTCAAATACTTTGCACTTTGCTAAACATGTTTTGAAAACTTTTACTGTAATGATGTTAATTTATTGTCATCACAATACTCAGTATAAATGTGTAAAGGTGAATCTATTCGAACTTAGTGGAGTCGTAGTGGAAATATTTGAAGACCTAGGGACCTTTAAATAGTCTTGAAAACAAACAGGAAGGCACTAGGATTCATGAAGCACTTGGAGTTAGTTTCTAATAGAATACTGGAATGCTTGTTCTATTCAGTTACCATGCCACAAGTGAAATGAATGGGTAATGCAATGCAGCTCTGCACAAAGTTGAAAAGGGCGTTCTCAAGGAGCTGCCGTTCCATCACTGTGGTATTTAATACAGAATACAGTAATGTTATAAAAGTAAGTGTATGGTGCTAAACTAACAGAGATAGCAAGAATGATTTAGAAAGAAAAGGTCTTGGCTAACTTGATGCTTCAGGAGGCCACAGACAAAGCTGATAAAACACAGCATAATTTATTTGTATCTTCAGAACATTTTGACAAAGTTCCATACTACTGGTCTCTGTTTAAGCTAAAAGTTGCCAGGATAAAGAGCTGACGGAAAAACAGAAAACAGAGAAGCTATGTTAGATTGTGGAAAACTAGATTTATTGGGGCCCGACAGGGGTCAACATTTAGGCCTCTACTGTTCATGATCTATAAAAATGATATAGGCTAGTAAAATATGCTGACAGCACAATGTTGAAGGAGCCGTGAACCTACAACGTAAAGCTAGAAAAATTCAGAAGTGTTTTTGCTTAGCTTGCTTGTTTTCATTGCTCAAAAAGCACTAATAATCTCCTTTTCTCTAGCTCGTCAACAGAAATGCATTTAAAGAATGCCTAAGCTATAAGGTAAATAAAGACAGGCCTGAGAAGAAAAAGGTCTTTTGGCTCATAAACAGATATTACATTAGCACGCCTAAAAGTCCTATGTTGCTGTGGCAGTGCCAAAAATCAAAGACATAACCTCAGGTATGACATGAGTGAATTCCCTATCTTTATATCCTGTTTTTCAATGAGTTCATGACTCAGTGATGTTAATATGGAGGTTGCAAACAAAGCTCAGAAGTTACAGAGATACCTTCAAGGAACAGAAAAAATTTCAAACCATATTCTTGGTTCATCATGATTCCCTTGTGATCCCATGAAAGTTTTAAGACTTACTGTTACATCTAGTTTGACTTCAGTAATAGATTGTAAATATACTTCTGCAAAAGTGAGTTGTTTGTTACCACTAATTGGTCTCTGTGAGGTAAAGCAGTAGTGCAGTAGACAGTTACATGCAGTTCCTGATTGATAAAGATTTCTCTGTCTTCATAGGCAACAGTATTGTGAAATGATCATGCCAGTACTTTCTTACTCCAATCCATACATTTGTTAGACTCGCATATCTTTGGGGCAGAGACCATCTCTGACAGAACACATATTCTTCTTTAAGTTAGTGGAGATCACTATATATGTAAACCCCTGAATTTTTTTTATGTTGTTCTCTTTTTCAGTTGAAAATGAAAATTCCTTAAATGAATGAATTTGAAACAGTACTGGTGTTGGTGGTTTATGCATTTTTCTAGATATAAGACTATCTTCTGAAGTTAAATTTTACCACAGAACAAACAATATGCAACTTCCATTAATAAATCCCTCATGTCAAAATGAGGATCTGTCAGGCAAGCAGATTAGAAACTGGAACATGGCAAGCACTGCTCACGAGTTCTTCTGTCAAATGTTTTTGTATAAAGAAATTAGATTTTCCCTGTAGGCACTCTTTTTGAAAAACAGCTGTTTTCCTAATAATAGCAATTGTTGAAAACAGTTTTCAATACTGGCGCACTATAGGGCTTTTTTTTTTCACAAGCTTCCACTCTCTGTGGGGTTTTGCAAGCTTTTACAAGCCACAAAACCCCACAGTAATGTGAGTAGTCCCACTGAATACAATAGTATACACCATCCAGGAAGGGAACCCAACCTAAATGTGAAAACATGAATACAGGGCAATGATTTAGCACTTTAAGACTGCAGTATTTAAAATTACAACCAAAATTTATTAGGGTTGTTATTGATTAAACATTTTCATAGGAAAAGCACATTTCCTGTCCAACTCTGTATCTTAGCCTTCTTGAGATTCATCTGATTATAAATATGTATTCTAGGTAAGTGTAATGGAGCATCATCTTCCATATTCAAGGCAGGAAATCTAACTCCAAGTCAACACAGTTTTCTTAGGCTAATTTGTTGAAATTCAGAAAAAACAGACAAATAAAATGTGAAAATCGGTCTTACTGCTATATTTGATAAGACAGAAAATAGCAACATTACTTTTAGACTTGTATGGGTCAGGCCTACTGAGTGGACCTGCATCATAACTTGTTTCTAAATATCTAAACTCTTGCTTCCCTGCCCCACATGTAAAGTTGCTTCATCCATGCCATCTTTTGGGAAGAGTCTCTAACTCATGCTATCCTCTAATCTCTACTACCTGGTACAGTTCTAGCTGGAACACACCAAAGCAGTGCCAAGGACCATACTAAGTATTTCTCAGTATGTGTAATATAGTATACTGGTGTTCAAGATGGCGTCCTATCCCTTAGTTTATTTGTATACAGGTAACTCACTGGAACAAACTTTCCCCTCTTATTCACAGCATCTTTGTTGAAGTCTGTAAAGTAATTTAGCTAACTGTGAGTAGAAATCCATTGAACTGATTCTGTATAAGTGCAGAATTAATATATGCTCTCAAAGCATATAATTCATCATAAGAATAATTTCTACAGCCCAGTTATGGTAAATATTCTCAATGAAATACCATGAATACTGTGCTGAAGTGATTTGTATAATATTTTCAGTTGAAAAGCACACCTTTCAGACTTTGAAATACCACAACAAAGAGCTATCTAATAATATTTTTACTGAGTATGGAGAACTGAAAAAGATTCAGGCCATGATTAGCTGTCATGGTTTTGTAATTTTTGCTATTGGTATTCCACATCATGACATCATGTGGAGCACAGAGAAGAACTACACGTCCCAGAGGACCTCATGGTCAAAGAGGAAAATACATCATGGAAGTGACACTCGCTCTCTCTCTCTCACTGCATGGCAGCGGGTGTGGGTGTGCTTCCAAGCCGTGCACCTTCAATTTCAAAGTAGGCTTCTTGGTCTTCAGAAACCTCTCTCTCTCTTATTTTACTTGATTTATTAGCCTCAATTTCAATTGTATTGTATTGTATTGTATTATCTTGCATTCCGATATGATAGTTAGTAAAATAAGTTTTCCTCCTTAGACTGTTGCCGCTGCTCTGTTTGTTTCCTTGAGCCCAGCTCCCATATCTTAGTCCAAACCTGGGATGACTGTGCCAAAGGGCTTCCGTGTTTTCACAGCTGTATCAATTGGTTTAAGGCACGATCATCTAAATAAGTTACCTTGCTTGTATTGTGTCATATACTTTTTTAATATTAATTTCATATAATCATAGAATCTTAACATCTTAATGATCTCTTTTGCATTGGTGAGCACCAGGTCCAGTAATGTTTCACTTCTACTTGGTTTGTCTAATACCTGGACTAGGAAGTTATTGTCGATGGACTCCAAGAGCACCCTGGATTGCTTGCAGTCTGCTTTACTCACAGACATCTGGGTGACTGAAGTCCTTCATCGGGGTGATAGTCTGTGAATATGACACTTCCATTAGTTAAACTAAGAAGGCCTCATCCACAGCCTCCCCTTGTTCGGGTGATCTATTATAGACAACAGATGTTCCTTATTGGTTCGGTCCCCATTTTTAACCCACAAGTTTTTGACTTTTTTAGAGATATCTCTTCATAATCTATCCACTTACTAACTCCTCCACCCCTCCTGCCCTGCTTATCTCTTCTAAAAATTTGCAGTTCTCAATCATAGTATTCCCATTTTGCTATTTGTCCCACTATGCAGGAGGATGACCATGACCTGGAAGTCTGGGGTGGGGAGCGGACTTCCCATGGTTCAGGTGGAAACAGTTGGAGACCTGCTACTCCATCTGGGCTGTCACAGATCCATGGGGTTGGATCCACTCAAGGGTGCTTAGAGAGCTGGCAGAAGTGATGGCCAAACCACTCTCCACCATCTATCAGTGTTCCTAATCAACCAGAGAGGTCCCAGGAATGCAGATCCATCTATAAGAAGGGTCATGAGGAGAATACAGTGAACTACAGGCCTGTCAACCTGACCTTGGTTCCAGGGAAATTTATGGAGCAGATCATCTTGAATGAGATCAAATGTATGGGACAAACAGAGAATCAGGTCCAGCCAGCATAGGTTCAAGAAAGGCAGATCCTGCCTGACCAATCTTCTTCCATGACCAGGTGACCTAGTTTGTGGATGAGGGAAAGGCTATTGACGTAGTCTGCCTGAACTTCAGCAAAGACTTTGACACTGTCTCCCATAGTATTCTCCTGGAGAAGCTGGCAGCCCATGGCTTGGACAGGTACGCTCTTTCTTCGATGGGTAAAAAACTGGCTGGATGGCCAGGCCCAGAGGGTGGTGGTGAATGGAATTCAATCTAGCTGGCCACCAGTCACAAGTGGTGTTCCACAGGAGTCAATGTTGTCCTGTTTAATATACTTATTGATGACCTGAATGAGGGGCATTGAGTGCACCCTCAGTATGTTTGCAGATGACACCAAGTTGGGAGGATCTGTTGATCGGCCTGGGGGTAGGAAGGCCCTTCAGAGGTATCTGACAGACTGGATCGATGGGCTGAGGCCAATGGGATAATGTTCAACACAACTAAATGTTGAGTCCTGTGCTTTGATCACAACCCCAGGCAACACTACAGGCTTGGGGCAGAGTGGCTGGAAAAGTGTTTGGATTAAAAGGATCTGGGGATGTTGTCCATCAGTGCTTAGATGGACATGAGTCAGTAGTGTACTCAGGTGTCCAAGAAGGTCAATGGCATCCTGTTTTGCATCAGAAATAGCGTAGCCAGCTGGAGGAGGGAAGTGATCATCCCCCTGTACTCAGCTCTGGTGAGACTACACATCAAATACTGCATTCAGTTTTGTGGTCCTCACCACAAGAAAGATATCAGGGCTGTTGCCTGCCAAAGCCGGGATTTAAATCCCAGGTATGTAAAAAGGATAGGTAGAAATACGGATGTGTAATGCACTTTAAATAACTAGTGAAGTGTGTGGCTTTGGAAATATATGGAAATGTGGATGTATATGAGCAAGAGAGTTCCAATTTAGAAACATGTAAATAAAGGCAACAGATTGTGTTAGAGAAAATTTAGAGTGAATTAGAATTTTGGTCTATTTCAGGGATTTGCTCTTGAAAATAAACTGTTTTTCTTTTGACACATCTTTCCTTGAAGTTTTAGGTTTCTGTGCAGTGTTAGATATTGGGGAACAATCAAGAAGGAAACTTGGGGTACAAAGATAGGGAAGGATTGGAAAGCAAGGTGTGAGAAGTGGTGTAGTTCCCTTGTTTTGTAGTGACAGAACTAGAGACACTGGCCTCAAGCCAGAGGAGGTTCAGGTTGGGTATTAGGAAATATTTCTTCTTAGAATGAGTGGTCTGGCATTGTAACATGTTGCCCAGGAAAGTGGTGGAGTCATTGTCTCTGGAGGTGTTTAAGGAAAGGGTAGAATGATGGTAGGTGGATGGCTAGATGATCTTAAAGGTCTTTTCCAGCATTAATGATTCCATGTTTCCGTGATAGCAATTAAATTATAGTTTTCTAATTGTGTGGTGGCTTCCTCCTGACTGTTTCCCTTGCTGTGTGCATTGGTGTAGAGGCAGTTCATCTGGGCTGTTACCTTCTGGAAAGATGTCCCAGTCATTTTACATTCTTGGAGAAGTTTTCCTGAATTCCTCTGGGACAAATCTCAGGTTTTCCCCTGCTGCTTCCTGAAATAACAGTGTTCCCTGACTCTCTTCTGTCACTCTGAACTATATCCCCTGCTCCAACCTCTTAATTTGCTCCAGTCCTTTCAGTTCATTCAAATGTTTGTTATCACTGTTATTACTGATGTCTAGCAAAGACGATATGCTTGCAAAAAGAATCCTGGTGTGTATGTAGAGTCTTTGCCTGGTACCACATTTTCTTCTTGATTACTCCAGTGATCTTAATTCATGTACAAGTGAGCTCAGTGTGCTGCAAAACATTGCAATGAGAGGAATGACATATGTTGCATAGCATGATCTTTTAGTGGACTGGGTGAAGGGAGTTAGGGATATTCTGGTTCTCACAAGCTAAAGCATTCAGTTTGAATAAATCTGTTTCATGTTACAGGATTGTCAGTCTGCTTTTGACATATTAAAAATGTGGAAGGAAAACCATCTAACTTTTTAAAGGAAAATGATAAAGAAAGGAATAAACTTGCTCTCAAGAGTAAAGATTGAGTTGTACACGGGCCTTCAGTCCATTCAAAGCAACTTGACAGGCCTACTTCCCCACAGCCTTGCTTTTGAGCCCCTCCTTCCATCTAAACAATATTTTCTTTTCCTTGGCATGAAATAACTCCTGATTTCTATGTCATTTATTCTGATACACAGGAGGACCGGTTCTACTGGTAAGCCTTTTTCCTAAATTTACCTTTCTGGCTACAGTTTCAATGATGACAACAGGATATAGCAAACTTATCTGTTTAACCTTCAGGTAGATGGAACAGAAAATGCGCAGCTGCAACATTTAAAATCTTGAGAAAGAGGAGATCAACCACAGTTATTTGTTCAAAGCAACACAAGCGATAAGTAAGCCCATCTTTCCCACCAATGAAAATCAAATTGTGTCAACTAAAAGCTAGAACTGGGAAGCACTTACTCACCATGGTGAAAAACTTTACTCAAATGTTGGAACTAATTCTCATTCTTAAATTCATAAGTGGTTCTTTCATCTTAATAACAAAGAAAGGCAAAAAATAGACAAATTATATGTTTTCTTTGAAAATATTTTTCAATATTTCAAACAAAAATGGTAGGTATATGAAATCTAAGATCAGAAAATAGTAAATACTGAAAAACATGTAGTGAATATTTTCTTAAAGCTTATCTTTATTCAGTTACTTTAGCATAAGACTTGAATATGTTTTTCCTCTTCTGACACTTATCTTCCCTACCTGAACAGACACTTTTCTCTAGTGAGATCTATCATCTCTGCTTTTCTGTCTATGCAGTACTCATAAATATATAAGTATAGACTTTGATTTGAGAAAATATTGTTTTGTACTGCTCAAGGACAAATGCTCAAGGACAAATAAAGAGAAAAATACTGATTTCTTTTTTTAAAACACATCAACTCCACCACCACAAAAAAAAACCACAACAAAACCAAACCAAAACAAAAAAACACAAAAAAACACAAAACCAGCACTAAATGCCTTCAACCTACCACCTCAGCAGTAATTCAGCCAGAGAAACTTGCCATAGCTGTTACTGTCCATAGGTAGTAACTATCACTAACTGAGTTGGGCTTTCTTTTCAAGTCTATGAAGAGGCCATGGCAAATGAATGAGAAAAGCAATCTCATTTCTCCACAGAGAAAGCCATTCAGCTGTCTGTTGAGACTAGTCACAATCTCATGAGACTGGAGATGGTCATATTTATCTTAGAAATAAGCAGACATAGTGATATATATAAATACTAATATATATAAATCTTGTATATAAACAAACATAACCTGATTTTAGGCAGTGCCAGAATGGAGGTCACAGTTTTCTGATGTTGCTAGCTCAAAGACTGAGATTTTGGTTTAGAAGTGTACTCACAGTGTCCACTTAACTTGAGTTCTGTTTTATGAGGATAAAATCATTGTCTGGTCAAAAGAGTAAGCAGGATATACCCCAGGAGGATTCACAGTAATAACTTAGGTGCTTGAAGTTAACATAGAGTGAATGCCACCCCTTGAAGAAAAACATTGCTCTTTATGGATCATTTAAGACATGTAGTCCTTTCTAAAGAACAGTAAAACAGAAATACGAACTGTAAAAGGTTTTGTTTATTTATTTGAGTCTGACAGTGGATTTTTTGACTGAGAGTATTTCTCATCCTGTGATTTATAGCACTTCAGCCAGGTTATCTCACAACACAGCAGAAATCACAGGTTTGCTTTTGTGATTAAAAGGCCTGTATGATCTGAGTACTACAGTAGCCAAGATGCTGGTATTCATTTATCATCTGATATTTATGTTCATTTGAGTATACAAGCTTTCAAGGAATATTCAGATTTCGAGGTACATATTCCAAAAATCTGTGGCATGGGATACATGGCATATCTTTTCCCTTTATACAAATACATAGACTAGCATCTAAAATTCCAAATATATTTATTTATCTTGCAATGCCCCACTAGAATTTGGGCTGCATCAAAAGCAGGGTAGCCAGTAGGTTGAAGGAGGTGATCCTGCCCCTCCACTCTGCACTGGTGAGGCCTCACCTGGAGGTGATGGACAATTGGCTGAATATGAACCAGCAGTGTGCCCGGGTGGCCAAGAGAGTATCCTGGCTTGTATCAGGAATGGTGTGGTGAGCAGGACTAGGGAAGCTATCCTGCCCTGTACTCAGCATTGGTGAGGCCTCACCTCGAGTACTGTGTTCAGTTTTGGGCACCTCAGTACAGAAAGGACTTGGAAGTGCTGGAGCACTGGAATAGCTCCCAAGTGAGGTGGTTGAGTCACCATCCCTGGATGTGTTCAAAAACTGTTTGGATGTGGTGCTCAAGGACATGATTAGCAGAGGGTTGTTAGAGTTAGGGTAGTATGGTTAGGTTGTGGTTGGACTCGATGACCTTTAAAGTTGTTTCCAACCTGGGTGATTCTATGATTTTATGATTCTATGAGTACTGCAGCCACATGTGGAGTATTTAGTGCAGGAGAGATGTGGACCTGTTGGAATGCATCAAGAGGAGGGCCACAAAAATGATCCAAGAGATGGAACACCTCTGCTGTGAGGACAGGCTGAGAGAGCTGGGGCTGTTCAGCCTGGAGAAGAGAAGGCTCTGGGGATACCAGAAAGTGATCTTTCAGTATCTAAAGGCGAGCCACAGGGAAGAAGGGGACAGATTCTTTAGCAGGGTCCGTGGTGGTAGAACAAGGGGAAATGGTTTTAAACTTTAAGACTGTAGATTTAGATAGGATATAAGGAAACAATCTTTTACAGTGAGTATGGTGAGGTTGCCCAGGTTGCCCAGAGATGTGGTGACTGGAGGCTTTCAGGTCCCTGGAGATACTCAAGGTTAGGCTGGACAGGGCTCTGAGCACCCTAATCTAGCTGTGTGTGTCCCTGTTCACTGTAGGGGAATTGGACTAGATGATCTTTAAAGGTCCCTTCCAAATCTAAGGATTCTATGATTGTAATCTTTTCAGATATCTGTGGATAACGTGAAATATCTGTCTAAGTCAAATTTTACCTCAAACTTGCCCATGTTTGAGGTACTGAGAATTTTCCATGTCTTTCATGACTATACAAAAATCAGTTGATATTCTTGTGTGGGTTTAGGATCCAATAAAATGCATTTCAGAGATGCAGAAGTTAACAAGTGATAGCTGACAACTGCTCTGCTGGTCTTCACTTGTAAAGTGGCAGAAAATGTACTGCTTAAGACAAGGTATTATTGCTTCTATTTGCAGCACGTAAAGAATGTAGTTAAATTCTTATATCAATTAATTACATTTATACAAATGAAAGCAAATGTCTTCAGTATATGCTGCTTTGACAAGGTTACAGTAGTTTAGTTATCTTGTTACAACTGATAAAACAACGAAACAAAACAAAAAAACCAACTCATACTGGTGTTGAAGGAAGGCTAGTACAACTATAGAGCACTGAGTTTCTTTTGTCAAAATTTTGTCATGTTTCTTTTTGAGTGCCTAGACTTAGTTTTTTAGCATAAGGAGAGTTATGTTTGTTTTTTTTTTTGTTTTTTGGTTTTTTTTTTTTGTTTGCTTTATGCTGTAAACATTACTATTTTGCAATCTGCATGTGAATATTTTATTCATCTAATAATATTATTCTTCTTAATTGGAGTATATGACTCCATCATCCATTTAGCATTGTTTAAATTTCTTCACTGTGCTTTGTTTTAATTTTATTAAATCCTAAACTAATTAATTGTTGATCATACTGCACTTTTCTTGCACTTCTGAAGCTCAGATCCTTGTGGTTTTGCAATGGCCCTTATAGAAGAAACAATAAAAGATGATTCTTATCCCTAATAAGCAGGTATTATCCATCATTGTTGGAAAGGGGACATATCTGTCAAAACCTGAGCCCCAGAACACTGTCAGGCCCTTTCAGCTGGTCTCCACTGCTCTTGCGATCATCCTGGACTCACATCCCTTACAGTCTTGCAAAAAGTATTTCCAGAAAAGGACACTGAGTTGTTAGACAACTTCACAGCCATAGAAGGCATAACAGGAATGGTCAGGCCATGCATAATGTGAGGAATCATCCATTTTGAAAATAAACATGACTAATAGTGAGCCCTAAAGTGCAGATAGACTTGAGATTTTTTTTCTTCTTTGTGCTGGTTGGGTTACTGCAGTGATTTCTTTGATGGTACTCCAATGTGTGCAGCCAGTGAATTTTGCCTCAAGCAACCTTTAAAGACTTCTTCCTACTTGGATCAAGATGTCAATCTGTCCTCAGTTCCCTTGACTCAGCTTCTGCTTTAAGCAGTGCTTGGCTTATCTCCAAAATGAGATTAACTCATGATTCTTTTCTTACTGTGGTTTGCCCTATCGCATACCAGTACCTGGGTCTCTGTACTTCTACACAGAAACCTGCGCCTTCAGCAAGCAGTAAAAAGCAGCAGGACAAGGGCTTTGTGGTCAGATGATTTTAACTGGATTATCTAGCTACTGAGATAAAATGTAAAAATAAAGTTAAATATATGGATCTTAATGAAAGTTCAGGTTACACCAGCAGTTTAAAGAGAATTCCAGAAGTTGATTGGGTTAGAGATGTCCTTTCGACCTCTGTACTCAAGAGATCTTCCCTTTGACATCCTGCTTAATTGTGTCATCCAGCCTAGGTCTCTGGATCTCAGGTTAAGAGAACCCTGTCCCTCTCTTCTGCCTGAAACATTCCCAAGTGAGTGGATCTAAAACCTTAGCCCATCACCACCACAATGCATCATCTTTTTGTATAATAAATACAGGACAGAAAGAAAAAGTGACCTCCTGGATTATCCATCTGTAATCAACCACTACAACAAATATATCTATTATTAATTTTATCAAGATCAGTTTCGAAAATAACAGAATTTATTTCCTCTCTGGACTCATACGGAAACACAGTGCGTGATGAAGTAAGGGCAGAATGCTTTATCTAGATGTGCAGTTCACTACAACTTTGACTGTTTTCCCCTCTGGACAAATACTGTAGGACTGATCAAAACCCAGAAGTTAGTGGAAAGATTGTAAGAAAATCAGTGTTTTTCAAAACTTCAGGATTACTCACTAAGTAGATCTTTTCTTTATCCCAGCACTGCGTCACAGTACCACAGTAAGCTACTGTAAATGCAAAATCAGATTTTTACCAGCTATGGTCATTAGCACAGCCATGTCACTTCTTGAGGAAACTTTCAGTCTGGACAATTACATTCCTTTTGGGTATGGAATAAATTAAAACAGTCTCAAACTAGGATTATTCTGCACTGATATGTTTGTTTTATGTTTCATGTCAAAAATCAAACAAGATAAAATGTAGCCTTGAACAGTGTTTGGAACATGATACCATCAATAGGTCTCTTGGGAAATCCTCTGGGGAATATCTCTTCAGACAAAGCATTTGTGGGGACAAAGCTTATAAAACACGAATCCTAGAGAAAAAGCTTTGCTCTCTCTGTCTTTCTCAGATGTCAGGGATTTTTCCAATTGTGAACACACTGATGAAACTACATCTTCTTTTTGGACTGTGATCAGCGTGCCTGTTTGTGAAATTGTCTTTATGCTCTCTCAGTTCTTCTGATTCATCGTGACTTCTCTTCTATGCTTTCCTGAAGTATTTCTTGTCATGTGCATGCAAATTTTGCTTGGACAAAACATCTTGCAGTCCTCCCAGAATGCATTTCAATAGAGAATGAGGGCTCTCTGTATGCTTAAAGCCAGATTCCCTCAGCTACACTTGGAATTTCCTCCCAAACCACAAAAAGAGAAACATCTAACAAATGACATTTATGGCACAATGTATAACACACAGCAGATATATATGACATTTTTTATTTGGACTTTTCTAGCTATACAGAAGCAAACAAATGTTATATGAAATTCTCTACAGTTGCTATGGTTATTTCTGTCCTAAAGTCCATAGCCAGGATTGTCTCAGGTCAAGGCCTTAGCCAAGTGAATGCCCTTATTTAAATAGTAGGGTCATTTAGAAAAAATGCACACACAAAAAAAAATGATCAAAAGACACAATAATATTTAATAGTAAGTCCTATATTCTTGTCTGAGTTGTCCTGCAGCTGGACAGTGTTCTTCAGGTATCAGTACTTTTTCCTTCCCTCTGACCTTCCGGAATGATGGATCCTCTTGTTCCACGTGTGCTTCCTGTATTCAGGCTCTTCACATCTTCCGTTACTCCTTGAAATGTGGAAATCTGCAGTTGAGCTGTTCTGGCTTTCCAGAACTCTTTTTCCAGATTTGGCCAGCAACTTCAGTGCTCTTCCTCCAGGCTTGAGTATTTGCACAACAGTTTGAGAACTCAGTAACCACCTTATGCAAACTGTGTGAAGAAGTTATGGCGCAGCAAATGTCTTAAGTTTTTTCTTAATAGAAGCACTTGTGGGCTGCATGAGTAGGCAGAAATATAATGTCTATAAGGAAAATGTCTTCAAGTCCCTTAGAAAAGATGTTCCGGAGGTACATTACTCTTTCCTCTCATTTTTGCCTGGTGAGAGTACATTCCCTTGCAGAGGATAGTTACCCTGTTAAAGAGATTCTAACCCTTTATTCCAGTGTTTCATTGGCTTTATTTTGTATCCTGTTCTCCTAGTCTTAATTTTCAGTAGGATGTTAAGCAAAGTATGCAGCTGTGCTTCGGTGGAAATGCAGAAACATAGAATAATTTGTGTTGGAAGGGACCCTTAAAAGCCATCTAGTCCAACTGCTCTGCAATGAACAGAGACATTTATAGCTCCATCTGTGCTCAGAGCCCCATCCAGCCTGACCTTGAGTGTCTCCAAGGATGAGGCATCCCACCACCTCTGTGGGCATCCTGTGCCAGTGCCTCACCACCATAATGGTAAAAAATTTCTTCCTTATATGCACATCCTGCATCAGACAGGAAAATATTCATGAAAATTATTTATCTGGCTGCTTCATTTCTCTGTCATTGCCTTGTATTCTGTTTGTTCAATTTTTACAAAATGGGTGTTTAATTCACTCTGGAAGACATTCGCAAATCGAAACCGTGAAACAAAGGATATATATAAATATATGTAGACAGGTTTCCAATTCTGTCATGACTTGTGTCATGCTTTCTGGCTGGCATCAAAATCCACTGTCTGTGTTCTGTTGCAGTAATAGCTTGTTGCTTGAACGAACACGTGGGATGAAATTTTTAGATTGTTTTAAAAACAGATACATTGATAGGGAGGATTTCTATTAATGTTAATTCTAAACCAAGCTAAGTAGCTAAACCCTAATTTCAATTTAACATTTTCAAATCCGAACAAAAGATTTGTTCCTGAATTTCTATCAGGATCCTTTTGTTGTTTGGGTCTCAAAAGTACTGCAGAAAAAACATATGTCATTTTATTCATATAATAAAAATATCTGTCAGAATCCTGCTATCACTTGCATAAAAAGCAGTTATTTTAGGTGGGAAAGTATAGCAATGGAGCTGAAAGAAATCTGGTTGAATAAACTTGATGTTGGGAAATTTTACTTGCACTTTTGGCATCAGCTCTACGCTTGGTGGTTTGCTGTACCTGAAAAAGCAGTGTCAGAAGAAGCAATGATAGTGAGCTTGTAATTAGCTAATATACAAGCTCTAAAAGATTACTGGGGAGGGGGAGAAGCTTTTAAAATTGTTTTTTAACGGAAAAAGACAAATGAAGAACAGACAGTGCCAAACAGTTGAGCTTCCTACACAGTGCAATCTCTCAGCGAGTTTGTCTTCTTTTATGTGATTTCAGTGAGGCAGAGCCTTTGTGTGGATGTTTCCAATGCAAGAAGCAGAGGGGCAAGGAAGAATAACACTTGTGCTCAAATTGAATCCAGTGATATTTCTGGGGGAAAAAAAAAAAAAAAAAAAAAAAGAGAGAGAGAGAAAAAGAAAGAAGGAAAAAAAAAAAAAGGCAACCAAAAAAACATAAAGTTCTGTTATGGCAATGATTAAAAAAATAATAACCCCCACCCCAAGTCACAACACATGCTTCCCATATGTTTCCCCTGGGCATTTGCCAGATACTGCAGGATCTGGTGACATTTCTGTAGAGCAGTTCAAGGCCCAAAGAAGTCTTTCTGCATTCGATAGGGTTGGGGTGGGGCTGGGTATTGAAATGGGTGCCTGCTTCTTGTTTGATTTCCCGTTGAAAAGAAAAACATAAATAAAGCTGGTGAAAAAGAACTTCGAACAGCTTTTTGTCAGAAAGCATGCATCTGTTAGACTTGAAGAATCGAAGGAAAAAGTGTCCTCTTGTCCAAAATTTGGTCTTAGAAAGGTAAAAAAGGGAGCGCTTGCTTTGGCGTGTTCACTGGGCTGTGGAGCACGCTGCTGAAATGAATCCCCATGTTGTTCCCACTTACCACACTCCAGTTCACATCACGGAGCGGTCTCCGAGTGAGAGAACTGGATTCCTTTCAGATTAAATTCAACTGGAAGATGTGCTCCAGAAGCACAGCTAATGCACTCTAAACAGCTACAAATGTCTAAACCATGGGAACAGACTACAGCTAGTGTGAAGCAAACCCCCCGAAAGCGTGTATGGTACAGATGTCAGGCCCTCAACACCACCATTTTCTCACTATAGACCCATTCCTGGGCTGAACAACTTGCTTATGTGGACGCAGCTAAAGCTCCAGCTTTCCAGAACAAGCTGTTTTGATTTTAGATTGGCTCTTTGCTTGATTTATTTTCAATATATAGTATAATATATAATGCAAAGCTCAGAACTGTAATACAATGCTTTGACTGACCTCAAACCATTTTCATTGTCTTTCATGGAGTCCTTTGAAACAAAAAGGTTTCTTTCCAAATGGGAATGAGGACAAATTATGAAATCTGGAAAACTTCTGCTATTCTGAATTCCTATCTTCCATACAGCTAGCTGCACAATAGACGTGGATCTCCTTGTAAATTATTGTAATTTGTACCTTCAAAATCTCTAAATCGTAGCCCTGCTCAATCTGAAGGCCAGACCTCTGTGTGTAATTACAAATGATGGGAGGAAGTTGCTCCTCCCTCTGGTATTCCCCATAGAACAGAGCATACATTGCAGATGTTCTCTGCCTTCCAGCCCCCAGACTCTTCTACCCCCATAGAGCTAGCAACTCTCATGAAGTCAAACCCTGCAGGTTACTGCCTTTAAACTGACTGCCCAAGCTGAGTATTTATGAAGGGAAATGCCTGTCTCACACCTATGAGAGGTGACTGCTTCAACCATGAATCTTGCTCTTCACTAGGTAGTGTGTTCCTGGAACTGCCCCGATATAAAAAAAAAAAATAAAAAATAAGGCAAGAAGGAAAAGGAAGTAAAAAAAAAATGAAAAGGAGGTTTCTTACAACAGAAAAACAATGTTTTAAGGATTTGAGAGTGCTATAATTGCCTACATTGCTGTCCTTTAAGCCAAGGATTGGACCCATGCTCACATCTGGTAGTCAAAACTAAATGGAACCAGCTGAGAGACTACCCACCAGAAATTAAATTGTACAGAACATGGCTGAGCCAGAAGGACTTAAGTGAAAGGCTCTTTTTAATAACTCCCTTACTTTGCACTCATGCCTTTTGTTTACTTTGTTTATTTTTGTAATAAGCAAAAACAAATGAAAATGCCCCAGTTGTTAGCATTTAGCAAAATGTGTCCACTGTGCATTTAGGAGAGCGTTTTCCATCCTGTTTCACTATAAAGACATCATTCATGGCCAGCAGTACATCTATGGAACGCTGGCCTGCAGCTCTATGAATTAATTTTAAGATGTAATGGAAATATACTGTATGCACACAGTAGCCAACTCTCCCAGTGTTAATAACTGGGACATTTTCATTAGGTTTTTATTTATTAAAAAATGAATGGGAAGCCTAATCCTAGGAATAGCCATTTGACTCCTCATGCTGAAACCGACCAGAAAGGCCTGCTGATAGAGCTTCCTTTAGAGTAGCCTGGCTTAGGCCACACGCAGTTTCCTTGTGGTTGTTTCATAAACGGCCAAACTGTGCAGGGAGATGGGATGACGTCTTGCTTTCATTTTGGTGTAAACACATTTTGTACTCAAAGCTGTTTGTCAAGTTGGTAGTTTCTCCTCTTTTCTTTTCTTTTCTTTTCTTTTCTTTTCTTTTCTTTTCTTTTCTTTTCTTTTCTTTTCTTTTCTTTTCTTTTCTTTTCTTTTCTTTTTTCTTTTCTTTTCTTTTCTTTTCTTTTCTTTTCTTTTCTTTTCTTTTCTTTTCTTTTCTTTTCTTTTCTTTTCTTTTCTTTTCTTTTCTTTTCTTTTCTTTTCTTTTCTTTTTTTTTTTTTGCCAAAAAATGTAAGCAAGATTTTTCACTAAATTGGAAGTTGTAATCAACAGTTCCGGTTCAGCCCCTCTCCAAATCTATAACCGTTCTAACCAGTCAACATAAACCATAATGCTAAGTATCAAAATGCAAAAGATATGCTAATAAGTATGAAAATAATTAACTAACAAGACCTGTGGAAAAAACTGTACTATTCAGTGATAATAGAGGTACTAAATCACCCAAAAGAATGAAGAAGGAAAATAAACAGATTTTGAAAGCTTATCACCTAGTAAATAGTAAATACTAGCACGGAGAGCAATTGTTCAAATGTATTTTCTCCTTATTACTACAGTTGGTTTATAACACGGTGTTTCCCAAAATCCATGATCTGTTTGCACTATATTCAGTACGGACCTATTAAAAAATATAATCTCTTGCAGACTCAGTTTTGCTTTAGCGTAAATGGAAAAAGCATTTTGAATGAACAAGTTTCTGAGCAGCATGCATTCAACACTTAACATTCTTTGTACCGACTGTACTATCCAGTACTGGCATGGTCCAAGTTTCACGAAGACACTAATGTAAAATCTTACCTCTCTTATACTAATTTTAATTGGACTGCAGCTGAGGGAATGTATTGCATTAGCAGCTATTCTCATTGGTGGCTTTTAACTAGGGAAGATCCTTTTCACACTGCAGAAAAAGCGATTCCAAAGTAAACCCTAATTAATTAGGACATCAAACTGCAAGGGACCTCTTGGTCATCTGTGGGGTGTCAAAGGAAACCTGAATATATAGCATATTTCTGGGACAATACATTGGTAGTTGCTTTGAAAGAATCTAGAGGAGCATATCTTGTCTTTTGAAGTTTAGCTCTCCTTCTTAAAAAGCAAAGAAACAGAAAATAACAGAAACTGCTAGTCCAGCCAGGAGCAGGGTTTTAAAACTGTGCTCCAAATATTGCTTGTAACAAGGCTTGAAATATACAGTGCTGAGTGTGTAGGAGAAGGACAAAATCCTTCTGCCCTACAGGCAAAATCTTGTAGGAGCAAGGACATATTACTCTAATTGTGTTGAGGGTTACCCACCATCTTCAGGCATGGTTCTTACTACATGCTCATTTTGCTGGTGCCAGTGCTTGATGTGGGATACTTGCACTAATGACCTTGCAGTCTTCGTGAGATTAATCCTCTTGGGCTGCAAGTGAGGAATTTGCAATATTTAGGCATTGTTCTGTTCTTTTCTTCTTTGAAAGGAATGGAGATAACTCAGAGCACTTCTCTGTCCGATTCCTTACTATTGCTGTGGCTCAATGCCAGAAAAAAATAGTGCTTCAGTCTTTCATTGTGATCCTGAGCCAAGTACAGCAATATGAAGGAAGCATCAACATAATCTGCACACTGTAGCGTCTCTGAGCCAGCAGGGATATGTCACAGCTTTATGTAGAATTCCCTATCTTTTTATTTTATTATGGAGACCACAGACTGGGATATTATGGGTCACTCGAAGGTCAAGTTACAAAAAGCAGCTTCTTTTTGGAAAGATGAGCCCCTTTTTAGTACACTGTTAGATTATTTTCCTTCTTTCAGTTGACTGCATGAAGGTATAGGCTGAAAATTTGTTTTCTGAATTCCTTAAAAATCTTCTTTTCTTCCTGTACCTTTTCCTCTTTGGCACCTGTTTTGAAAGAGGAACTTCTGCTGTTTAGACAAAGATTGATCTCCTTGGCCCACAAAAGTAACAGTATTAGGCCATTCTTTTAACTGATGCACTCAGAGAAAAAATGGTAAGACTTGGACTCCTGTATGCCTAAACTCTGTGGATATATCAGATTTGTTCTTTTAAGTCATACTCATACATATGAAGTTGTCATACTCACTGTAAAACTCAAATTTCACCGTAGAGCATTTATCTCAGTAGTTCCCTTTTGCCTGTTTCATTCCACAGTAATGCCCATGGCCAAGTCCCTTGTTGCCATGAAAATTCATTGAATTATAATTAACGGTTTTTACTGTGTTCATGGGATTCTATGTGCAAGATCTGGATCTAAATATAGAGACAGTCAGTAAAAAGGACTGCTGCCTGGGTTAAGCAGAGTTTACAATGAATGTCCAAGATGCTGTGAAGTTGTGTGTTTCTTGTGTTTCTGAACTAGTTGTGGCTGATACAGTCACACCACTGTAGTGCTGTAGTTTTTATTTATACATTGTATGAAAAGATATGGTAGTTATGGTGCACTCATGCTTCTCTTGATACTACATTTCCATACAGTGTACTTCCTTCCCTCCCCTACCCCCCGCCCCATCTACCTCTCTCTTTGCTGTCTGTATGTATTTTTGCTCTTCCACTCTTTTCCTTCCCTTATGTTTTTAGCTGGGACAGTACTACCTGATAACATTTTGGTTGCAACAGCACAAAAGAAGGGCAATAGCATGAATTTATCAAGGAAAATCACATCTCACCACTCTGATTCCCTTCTGTGACTTGATCGACAAGAGCAGAGCAATGGATGTTGTTTAGCCTGAATTTGGCAACATCTTTGATGTAAATTTCCGGAGCATCCTGACAGCCAAATTAGTAAAATACGGACCATATAAATGCATGGTAAAGTGGGTGAAAAACTGGTTAAACCACCATGTTAGAAGGATTCTGATCAGTTGAACAAATGCCAGCTGCTGGTAGCTACTAATTGTGCCCCTTAGATATCATTATTAAAACAAGAAATGCTTAATCCCTTTATTACTGAGCTGAATGCTGGAATGGAGTGCAATTTTAGGATTAGTACACACCAGACTGAGATGAACAACCAATACATTAGAAGGTAGGGCTGCTAGTTAGAAGCTCTACATGTTGGAGAAATGAGTTGGCTGGATCCCCAAGAAGTTCAAAAAAATTCTGAATCTAGGAAGGGTCAACCCCATGTAACAGTGCAGTTTGGAATTTAACTGGATAAAAAATGGATTTGCAGAAAAGGGTCTAGGTGTTGTGAGGGACAACAGATTGAACAGGAGCTAATGGTGCTCATGTCTTTATTCCCTACTGGGAATGGTCCCCAGCTCATAGAATCATAGAATGGACTGAGTTGAAAGGGGCCACAATGATCATGTAGTTTCAACCCCCCTGCTATGTGCAGGGTCACCAGCCACCAGACCAGGCTGCCCAGAGCCACATCCAGTCTGGTCTTGAATGCCTCCAGGGATGGAGCATCCACAATCTCCTTGGGCATCCTGTTCCAGTGTGTCACCACTCTTTGAGTGAAAAGCTTCCTCCTAATCTCTAACCCAAACCTCCCATGTCTCAGTTTAAAACCATTCACCCTCATCCTATCACTATCCACCCTTGTAAACAGCTGTTCCCCCTCCTGTTTATACACTCCCTTCACATACTGGAAGGCCACAATGAGGTCTCCCTGGAGCCTTCTCTTCTCCAAGCTAAACAAACCCAGTTCCCTAAACCTTTCCTCATAGGAGAGGTGCTCCAGCCCTCTGATCATCTGAGTGGCCCTCCTCTGGACCCGTTCCAAGAGCTCCATGTCCTTCTTATACTGGGGGCCCCAGGCCTGGACGGCAGTACTGCAAATGGGGCCTCACAAGAGCTGAGTAGAGGGGGACAATCACCTCCCTCTCTCTGCTGGCCACCCTTTTTTTAATGCAGCCCAGAACACAGTTGGCCTTCCGGGCTGCAAGTGCACACTGCTGGCTCATGTCCAGCTTCTCATCCACCAGGACCCAAGTCCTTCTCCACAGGGCTGCTCTCAAGGAGGTCTTCCCCCAGTTTGTATAAATACCTGGGATTGCCCCAACCTAAAAGTGCTAACTTCTGAATCATGTTTGAGTGCTGATGGAGAGAATGTTGGTTGAAAAGGATCCAACACATGCTAAGGATTCTAAAAAATGTAGCAGTATAGACCATTATGTTCCAGTGCCTGGGTATGTTGCTGAGCATCATTTAATTTACTAGTATAAACCTGATCTGTAAATATCTGCAAGTTCAGTCAGGGAGAGGGGCATCATAAGGTTCCCATCCTGTAAGTGGAAATGGAAAAGGAGTGCTTATTTTAAGGAACCCTGCCACACAATATCTCTTGTCCAAACATTTACTAGCAATACTCATACTGTGAGATATTGCTGTTGCTTCTTTGGCATTGGCATCATGAAAGATTCAGGCAGTACCACCCAGTCCACACTTCCTCGACATTTCTTTTCTGTGTCTTTCACTCTGCTGGCCATAAACATCAAATGCTACCTTAGTTCTAGCCTGTTTCTGTTTCAACATGCTTTTTTAATCAATTTTATTTTATGTTTTTTACTCCAAAGAATAAGTCTAGAAGTAGTGTGTAGGTAGTTTTTGAAAGACTGCTTGGTTTGCTGAATATTTCCAAATGCATAGCATATCTTTTATTAATGAAAGGTTTTGACACTACTGTGTAAGTATTTACACGTGAATCATGAAAAGTCCTACACTACTGTAGGACTTTTCCTCAAAGACTGATAAATTCCTGGAAATGATATGACCATTTGCACCATGCAACTCAGTCATAGGACAGCCAATGTTATCCAAACAGACTCAGACTTAATACATTTTCTCAGTAAATCTAATTCTTTCAGGAAATGTTGGACTTCACCTATATATGGCAAAATCTGCTGTCAACTAGGGAATCCCCATGTTCCATGGTGGCCCATCCTTCTATCTGAGGAGGTAGCTGGGGCAAGCAACCCCTCTTGCTTGCCTGTGGGTGGCCCTGAGTACTTTCCCTTTCTTCTGTTTTTGGGAGTAAGGCTGCTCTCTTCTGAAACATATGACTATAATTGCATGTAAGTGCCCATGGGTTATTACAATATATATTAATTTAAGCAGGAATGAGGTTAGATTTACAAGCTATACCCTCCCCCATTACATATTTGTTACAATTTCCTGCTATTGTTGTAGGTTTCTTTTACAAAGCAATAGAAAACTTTGATGTAGAATTAACTGAACCTGTTTTACATATTCAGTTTTTGTTGGCAGCGGTTTTGTGCTCCTGGCTTTGGTCTCAATGCACTACATACATCAAATGGGAATATTCAAACATTAATATATACATTTTAAATAAGGAAGAAAATATAAACTCTAAGCCCACCTACTGCTTGTATGGCATGGATTAACAGGGTAAGTTCTTAGCATGCAGGATCATGGACTTAATTACAAATGTACTGTAAATCTACCAGTGCTCTACAGTTGGCTTTATGTTCACACACATGTACACATTTATCTATGCACAGAAACTTCCATAGGGAGTGAGAAAGAATTAAGTTTATGCCAGATGCTTGCCCTCAAACAAACTTATAAGAAAAGACTATATAGGTGTATACTACTGAGGAGATACTTCAAATTCCTTAACCTAAAAAAAATATCATCACACTTCTTTTCCCTTCTTTCTTCATGGCTTCCTTATTTTCTGCCTTCCTTCTTGCCTATCTGTCTACCTATGTAACTAAGAAGTTTTGTCTTGGATTTATTTTAGTTCTTCACAAAATGATGTAATGTTCCTTACATAATGCATAAGAGGTTTTTGTCCATTACCTTCAGGATCTCACATTCCTATACACTGCATTATTAATGCAGGGTTATACTGAAGGAAAATTTGACATAAAATTTTATTCATGATCTTCTTTCTTAGTTTTGTTTCTTGTTCAGTTTCTGTGGATTTTTGAAGGGAGCAATGATTTGGGGGAGAGGAAAAAAAAAAGCATTTACATGGCACAGTTCATCTCATCCTAAAGCTGGTGTTCAGATTGACAGACTGCCAGTAGTGGCCACTTCTCTCTTGAATGACTGTTCCAGAGGTACATATCTGAAATGTAGATGTCTAAACTTAGTTTGCTGAACCCCACCCAGTGGTTCCGCATAGAGGAACTCAAATTTCCTCCCACACTTCTATTTACAGGACCATGGTTAAGGATGAAATAACAATTGGCTTGTTCATATGTTGTTTCATACATGAAATTGCTACAAGACAAGTATAAAACTCACATCACCACAAAACATGTTGAAGGCACAGACCTGCCCATTCTTTCCTTACAGATAGGAGAGGAAACTCCAGGGAAGATCACACACACATGCACCCAGGGCCAGGGACAGACCTGTTAGTGTCACTCCCACTTACAAGAAAGGGAAGAAGGAGGAGACCTAGGGAACTGCAGGCTGGTGCACCTCACCTCTGTGCCTGGGAAGATCACTGAACGGGTTCTCAGGTTGTCCTAGAAGATATTAAGGCACAGGGGGGATGAACAGGTGTTCCAAGACAGACAACATGGCTTTATCATTGGAAGGGTTTTGCACTTGTTTTGGAGTAATCTCAGATAGTATACAGACTGGGAGAAGGACTCCTTGAGAGCAGCCCTGCAGAGAAGGGTATGGGTGAAAAAATGAACATGAGCGAGCAGTGTGCTCTTGCAGCTCGGAAGGCCAATGGCATTCTGGGCTCCATCAGAAGAGGGCTGCCCGGCAGGGATAGGGAGGTGATTGTCCCTTTCTGCTCTGTCCTCGTGAGGCCCCATCTGGAGTACTGCGTTCAGGTCTGGAGCCCCCAGTACAGGAAAGATGTAGAGCTGTTGGAGAGGGTCCAGAGAAGGGCCATGAAGATGATCAGAGGTCTGGAGCACCTCCCCCATGAAGACAGGCTGAGGGAGCTGGGCTTGTTCAGCCTGGAGAAGAGAAGGCTGTGAGGAGACCTCACTGCAGCCTTCCAGTATTTAATAGGGGATTATTAAAAAAAAGAGGATAATCAACTTTTCTCTCAGGTAGATAGTGATAGGACAAGATGGAATGGTTTTAAGCTCAAGGCAGAAAGGTTTAGATTGGATATCAGGGGGAAGTTCTTTGCAGAGAGAGTGGTGAGGTGCTGGAACAGGCTTCCCAGAGAGGTTGTAGATGCTCCGTCTCTGAAGGTGTTCAAGACCAGGTTGGATGGAGCCCTGGGCAGTCTGGTCTAGAAGTAGGTCTCAAGGTTGATGGCCCTGCCTGTGGCAGGGAGGTTGGAACCTGATGATCCTTGGGGTACCTTCCTACCCAAGCCATTCTATGATTCTATGATTCTATGTTCCATTTGTAACTGCTCTCATGGGGGCCAGAGATCAATAACTGTAAGCTGGTAGAGCTGGGTCATCTCTCTGTAAAACTATGGAGACGCTGCTTTGTGGGTCTCTTGTTCCCTGAATAAGTATGCAGCTGACATGCCTTTGAAGTGTGCGCAGCTGCACATATTTACCCCTCTTTTCTGCCTGATATGTGACTAGAGATTTACATTTCTCTGCTAACTCTGTACTTTTCTAATCATGTCTAATTGTTTGGTTATTAATATACTACACATGATTAGGTAATCAAGAACACTGGCATCCTTTGCAGCAGCATTTACTGCTTTTATTTTTGTTTTTAAACTTAAATTTTATGGAAAAATATTCCAAGGTTTTATAACCACATTTTTATTTCCATGCCTTTGCTAATGAAGACTGTGGCCAAAATACAGGATAAAACAAAATGTTACGAACTTACTTAGCTGCTAGTTGGTGTAAGGTCATTAGATTTGGCAGTCAAACTATACTTGCTAGGAGTTCAATACCCAGTGATGGTTTCCAATTTGATCCACTTGAGCATTTTCAACAGTAAATGCTAAGCTTTCAGATATTACAGTATTGCAAGTTTCAGGGAAACATAAGACAAAAAATAGGTTCAGTTTTTACGTTCATTGAATATACATACATATATATCGTTCTTTCCATTCTTGTTGTTAGTGAAACTGACTTCCTGGGAGATAAAGACAGAAAATCAAGTTTTATGGAATGATACCATTTCAGGCTCTACAAACTGAATCAGATTAGTGTGACTATAGCAAATATATAAGGAAATTGTGTACTTCAATATTCAGTCTGACAGTTCAAAAAGTGATATTATTTTCCTAAAGTTAGCAAATCATTAGGTCAGTATCATCAGATTTTACAGGTTTTGCTCTGATGATTGCCTAGAATTTCATTCCTGATTTTTGACACATATTATGATCCGTATAAAATATTGTTCAAAACAGCTGGCAGTAATTAGGTGACCATCTAAATGCAGATGTCATCTCTATGTATGGTAAACAAAGGAGACATTAGAAGTGGGATTTTGTGTATGTGGGTGCACTTGTTTTTATCCTACTGCTGTTTTCAAACTAATTCTTTCAAAATTAAGGTCAGTGGCTGTGGAGTTCAGATAAATTAAAGCTGAATCCAAGCTCCTAATGTGATTCTTGTGACACCAGATCCATTTATTTCATGTAGAGCTCAATTTTCACTGCTTTTTTTTCCCATTATGTTACACTGGTACTCACTATTTATATGCATTAACATTCAATCACTAAGAAAGCAGGTGTACTTCCCAATAAGCTGTCCTGGTTACATAACATCTGCTGTAGAACTAATGTATGTATGGTTCTTGCAGGCATTATCCCGTTCCCAACTACATAATCAGTCTTGTATTTTAGAAGCTGTCTGTTAATAAAAGCAAACCAGTAAACATTTAAAAGTCTCTCTATGGTGCAGTTAAAAAAGGATAATGAAGATCTTAAGACTCAGAAGCAAGACAAGCATTTATTTTGCAGTGAACACCTGAAAACCCAAGAGTTAATGGCTGAAATAGCACAGAGGCGCACATTTACCACTGTATATATAAAAGTTCAGACCTGTCTGTATTCTCATGTTCAGATTGCCATACATGATCTTTTAAATTAAATGATCAAGAAAATCTTCATTGTGGGTCAGCAATTTCAGTCTGTTATCAGTAACTGTATTCTAATTCAGTTTTTAATACACATATTTATTTAACTTTTAGGCATGTCAGGTTTTCTGCAGAAGACTTGGAAAAGTTCTTAAAAAAAAAAAAAAAATTCTCCTTTGATGCAAGAATGAGGTTATCCTGCAGGGATCAAATTAACTTGCCAACTGACCACAGCTTTGAAGGCTAGCAGCATGTGTTGCGCATACTGTGAGCCACTGACTTCATCAGATAAAAGTTTAGTAGATCAGAATAAACTTAAAAAGTGAATCATGAGCTCTGTGTTGACATGAGCTTCTTACTCTTAACAACTTTTGAAGCTGCTTACCGGGCTTTTTCTTGTGAAGAGTCATATGCTTGGGAGATTCCAAAGCATCCTTAATGATTATTCTCAATCATCTCTAGTGTAGAGTACTTCTGATACTTCAAGATAATTCAGGTTTCAGAGAGCATGTCACAGTGTATGTATGCCTGAATGTACTGATTAGGGCTCTCAGATAGTAAGGGGAGATCCTAATAGTCTTTGTTTTAAGCAATATTTTTTTACATTAAACAGACATTGAATGGAATATAGACACAGACTTGACACAAATGCTGGTAATCAGGTACTCAAACCATTAAATGATGGCATTGCACATCACTCTGCAGTCTCTTTCTGATCAAATGATCCTTTGTATGAAAAATCTGAGAAAGAAAAGATGAAAGAACTCTCTTGACCCATAGATCTATTTCACTGCATTTTTAGCTTTAGCTTACCTATTCTCATGTCTTCTCTCGGGAGACAAGAGCCATGAGTTCATACAACCAAGACTAAGGAATGATCTGAAATGGCCTTTCTGACTTTCTTGGTGACTACTCACATCTGTGTGCATGTTCCTGAAATGCAGTTCTGTACAAAAACTGCCAAAAGCAAAAGTCATGAATGTTTCTGTTTCCCCTGAACAGCCTGATACACTCCTACTCAGCAACTGAAATGTGCTGTCTGTAAGGCCTCCAATTCTCTCACATATCACAGAAAAGATTAAAAATAAGGAAATGTCATTTGGGTCTGTTTTTCTTCTGTAATTTACTCAATGAAGCCACTGGGCTATTAACACAGGATGATTCCTCAGGACACCAGTAGCTTTCAAGAGCATATGAACATTCTGTCAGCAGACATTCTTGGCCACCAACAGCAAAATTTAACACCTCAGACTCTTGTGTCAGAGGGACTCTGCCCTTGTTGCTCCCAATGGTGAAGTTCTCTCCAACTTCTAATGACCGTATTTTAACTGCACATTTTTTAACTACCAAAAGCCATAGCCATGCACAGCCTTTACCTCTGTGTACACAATGCTGCTAGTTTTAGTGCTGGGCTAAAACTCAAAGAATTCAAGCTTAGTTACCAGCTCTCTGAATGTTTTCCCCCTCCAGAAGGCTTCTCCTGAAATTCCTGGCAAGCTACTATCTGTCTATGCTGTATTTTTTCCATTTTCTCACCATTTATCTGTTCCCTTAAATTTGCTAGAGCAAGTCTTTCTCTGTGTATATTCACATATTTTAATGCTTTGTATCTCATGTTGAAATTTTTATTTGTACTAAGAATAGCATTTATTTAAAATTCGTCTTTACTAAATCATCTATTTCAATGCCAAAATTTAATATCTTTGGTGACTCGTTCTGTATGTTAAAGTACCATGAAAGCTATCTAAAAGGAAACCTGGACACTGTTAACCTGCTAGTGGAAGCTGCCTTACTTGTTCCATTTTGTACAGGATTTCAAACCATGTCTACCTTCAAGTAACCAGAACATCTTGTAATATGCACACTGACTTACTTTTGATATCTAATCTAAATTCTCAGGCCTGAGAGGGCCAAATAAGATAGCAATTGCCTCTGCTGTCACAATTCTTGTGAGGCTATTTAGTTATGTCCAGATGTCTTCCTGCTCCTGTGGTTTTGATGTGGAGATACTCATAGAATTCCTATTTTACTTGAGACCTCTCTAAGGTCATTGTATTTATGAATACAAACTTACAGACACGTGTTCATATATATGTATATTATAGCATTCAGGTTTGATCAAACCATTTCCTAAGAAGAGCTAGCTGTGGGATAAGCAATTTCAAGGTTCACACAATGTTGGGTTTGCAGATACCAATAATTCAGTTTCAGAGTTTGCCTCTATAGCAAGACTAATCTTTACAGCTTGGAAGAAGTCAGTCTACCCAGCTAGCTGTTCCTATTCCAGGGTACAATGCAAATCTCACATACACATCTCAAAATACATCCTTCACATGTTGAATAGTTTTGAAATTTGATCTACTTTTCCTACCTGTGAATTCAAAGGAAAACAATCCACTGGTGTGTTTCTGGTGATATTTAGTGCATGTGCTTGCTTTCACCTACTAGTCTAAATGCTTCCATTAGGTACAGTGTGAAGAGCAGTCCTGAAGACAACAATAAAATCTGAGCTGCAGGGACAGCAGGAAATATTTGCAAGCTGTGCAAGGTCCAGCAGTGATAGTTAAACAAAACACCACGTTTTGCAGGAGAATGCTGCATGCTGGTCACTTATGAACTAGACTCCCTCCCATTTCTTTCAGAGAGGAGACAGTGTCCATCTCAAATGGGAAGATAAACTCCTTATTCAAAGGAATAAGTGAAGACTAAACCACAAGAAAAAGAAAGAACAACAACATCAACAAACATTTTTTTAAGCTTCTCTGTACTAAAGAATCAGGTAGAGGCATCTGCGAAAGAATGAGATCAAGAGAGGGAAGAAGGGACTGAGAGATGGAGAAAGATGTTACTCATTCTGCCTAAACTCAAGCATTCAGCTCAAGCTTCTTATATGCAACTGTTACAGATAGATAGGCTCCTGAAGAAGTCAATTTGGCACCTACTTTTGATTAGTTTAAAGAAACTGGCATTGTAATTTAGAATAGTTCAATATAGGTTGACTAACTTTTAAAAATCATTTTGCTGGTGGATGGTAGTTTCTGTGAAATCCTCTAGGCTCAGGGGGTATTTGATCTCTGCACTCCAGTTTCTTCTTGGTTTCTTTCAAGTTTCTTCTTGCTTCATTGGCTTTTTCCAGCCCCAACCCTCTACTGAACAAATTGCTCAGATATGTTATTTATTGCCTGTGGGACGATTCTGAGGTTCTTGCTGTCACGTTATCATCAGTAAGCTCCCAGGTTTCACCCAGCTTGTATCACTGGCAAGGTTAGAAAACAAGACAAGTCAGAAATAGGCCAGAGGATCACAGGTTTATATCAGTTGGGACATGATGCCTTTTTTTTTTTTTTTTTTTTTTTTTAAATGCAAAAATTATGTGTGTGAGTTTACTGCACCAACACGAAATCAAAAGGAACATTTACAAGACCAGTTTACTACTTCAGACATGTTGCAAAAATATGGCAGTAAAGATAAAAAAAGAGAGCAATCCAAGATGGTGCAATAGCTTTCATCATCCAGTCTCATAAATGTCTAATCTCACTCTCTTTCAGATCATGTTTATTTTCATATAAATTCCTTCAAATTGTAGTGTTGCTGTTTTCATAAATGACTAATTGTTTTATGCTACCCTTGTAAGCCCCATTTATATCAGCGTGTTTCCATACCGTGTGGCCCAGTTGATGTGGCCATCCCATACACTAAAGAAAAAGTTGTTCTGTAATATGACAGCTTGTGAATGTTTCCATCAGTTATTTGTTCGCCATGTTTGAACAAGCATATCTATCATTTGGCTCTTTTTTTTTTTTTTTAATTATTATTATTTTTTTTCGAGTTTCATTTTCTCCTTGATGTTTACCAAAGATTTGTCATATTTGAGCAAGAGGAAGCAATTTAATAGACGGAAATCATGTTCCTGGCCTTCTGTTTGGAGAGTAGGTATTCCACATTGTTTGAAAGTGAGCAGGCCAGTTTCATGCCAATTGCAGCTGAAGTTTTAGGGGCTACTGTGGTTCTCATCCCAGAGCATGAAAAATGTTATGGTTACAGTTCCCCAGATTCAGTCTGGGCAGATAGGTAAGCTTCCTTCTAAGTCATGATTATCTCTCTTAATAATCAATTAATTAGAAGTCCTGCCATAACATGCAAGTGTATTGAGTACATCACTGGAAATTTTTCACCTCATCATACTTCCCAGCCTGTTTCTGGATATGCTGCTGAGGTGAGCTGCTCTCACCTCTCTTACTGAGTGAATTAGATATTACTCACTGCAAAGACCAAGATACAAAAAAACAGACAATTCTTCCATTTGTGTTCCCTGTGGAAGAACAAAATTTTGCCTGTTTACATCTTTTGCTGAAAAAACTACTGAAAAAAAAGCATTCCTCATTAACAACAACTGATTCTTTACATATACTAGTATTGTGATTCTGCCTTTAAAATAAAGAAGTACCTTTCTGACTGTAAAGCTCAAAATATTTCTGTATATGCTCCCATTATATCACAAATGTGATAAACTGAAAGAAAACCATGTTGTGTTCTTTGGCTCTCTCACTCCTTCCTGTGATTGCATTTAAGAATGCCTTTACATGAAATAAGTCAACAAGATAACTCCAGTTCATAATGCTGCATGGATTTATACGTAGTTGAGGAATGAAGCAAGGGACTGACCTCTTGGCAGTCTTTAATTTATGAATACATATGAATATTTTCATGCACATATATGCATACATGTCTTTAAGTATGTATAATGATTAAGCAGAACATAGTAGCCTAAGTAGTAAAATTATGCACATTGCATTAGGATGAACCATAAACTGTGCACTATCTTATCAGAACCCCGCAGTAAGTACTTTTTAATCACATTTTTCCAGCACTATGCATTTCACATATAGCATTCAAAGGATATCACAAGATGTTAATAAGAAATGTTGATGTTTTTGTTACATTCATATGGGAAGCATAACATTCCTGCATGTTTACTGCACTTTCTTTAATACTCCAGTTGTCAGGAAAGAAGAAAATCAGTTTAAATTAAAAGGCTGAGCCCCCATGAGTATCCTCAGATCCATGAAATTCTTTCTTATGGGGATTTCTCTGATGGTTGTGGAAGGCTCATTGGAAGGAAACCCCACACCTTGAACAGGATGACCTCAAAGGAACTGTTGAATTTCCTGGCCTCTTTTTTACTGAATTTTTCTCCTGTGTCCAGGAGAGCAATCTGTGAACATTAAAAATTTCATGGTGCTCTTCAAAAGGGAGCCAGTCTTGCACTCCTGAACTACAGTCTGCTATGCCTCAGGAATTAAACATGGTAGGAAGTGATGTGAGAACATGACTTCTCCACAGCACCGATGAGAATTTTCTTTTCCCTGTGTAGGAGTTGCTTCCCCTGTTAACTACCAACCCAAAGGCAATTCCATTTTAGCTGCATTTTACACTTGCATCCAGCATTTTGGGAAAATTCATAGGCACTTCATAATAATTACACTAGGTCTGACTGCCAATTACATTATGGCCTCCTTGCATTTACCTTATAGGGACCCTTTACACTGCTGGAATTGTATAAGAAGTGGACCAAAGAAAAAATGAAAATTATCCCACTGATTTTGAATTTTCTTTCAAAGCTTTCAAAGGTGGTTGCACTACACAAAATAGAACAGCCATGACAAAAAATGTGATCCATCTGTCTCATCCTATTAGAAAGGAATGCTCTGAGAACTGGTGCTACCAAAGTTTTATTATCTCTTACAAAACTGATCTTAGGACCATTTACTGGATACAATAGAACACCATTAAAAATTTAAACTAAACTACAGTTGTCCAAATAAATACGCAAAGTACAATTTGTGATCCATTACCTTGTTTTTATTGCATTTATCCACTTTATTGGGGTTTTTCAGTAATTTGTGATAGGTTTTCCATTAATGACAATAAACAGAAATGAACCACAAAAAATAACCAAAAAACAAAAAAAAACCCTAGCTATTTTTTTTAAAAAAATTATTTATTTATTTTTTAACTGAAAGAGTGTTCGTGGCCCTGGTCAAGGCATTAGCTCCACTGCTGACAAACAATACTTTCTGAACAATGATGTCTTTTAGATATGATAAAATCACTGTGCATGACTAACCGTAGAAAAAGAGAGGAGGAGGAGGAACAAGTATCATCCTGTAACTCAGCTTTGCAATGAGAAATGCTGTCTGTTAGAAAGACTTCTACATTTTCCTCTGGAAAACTTGGTGTGTTTTTCTTATGTCCTAAGAAAGTATCTTTTTCTTTTTTTTTAAAGAATTTACACAAAATCCTAAAAGCCAATGTTTGAAAACTGAAATATTCTTTCAGAGGAACTGCTTTGTCTCTTGAAAACGAAGTTCCTGGGTGTCTGAAGTTGTTCTTGTTCTTTAGTAGGATTTCTCTGAAATGTTCCAGAAAGCATGTCCAGGTGTGTCAGAAACATGTCCTACCTTCAACAAGGGATGTACTAACCTCTGGGATATTTAGATAACGAGTGGTCTGGAGCTGTAGAGTAAAACGAAAGATAATAAGCTTGTATTTCAATCACATTGTCCACAGTAGTTTCATAATACTCAATTCCTATGAAAGCTGGTATTTCACACACACACACACACACACAAATTAAAATTCAGATTTTCCTTTAAAATAATCATAACCATGTAACTTGAAAAATGTTTATATCAGTTACTCTTTTTAAAATACAAATGAAAACATTTTCCAGCAATGCCACTTCATAATTACTGTGTATCAGTAGACAGTTAATAGTTAGTAAAGGATTATGTGAGAAAACAAGAGAAGGAATTTACGAAGATTGTCTTCTAACTGCCTGACTACTTCAGCGCTAACAAAAAGTTGAAGCATATTATTATGATCATTATCTAAATGAGTCTTGAACACTGACAGACACAGGGGATCAACCACCTTACTAGGTAGCCTGTTCCAGTATTTTACCACCCTCATGGTAAATAAAGTTTCCTAATATCTGTATATTGTGAAAATCAGCAGTGACCTTATAAACTCTTCCCTTGCTCCTAAATATTACTAGTTTGTAAAAATCAGATCATTTATTTTTTCAGTCTTAAGTGAAGTACAGATAATGGATTCATTCCATTTTAAGTATGGCTTTATGACTTAAATGAGAAGCAAGGCTTGTTTTTTTTTCTCAAATGGAAAAGGATGAACTTATCCAAAAGATTTCCCAGCTTTAGACATCCTGATTCAACCTTCACAGGTCCTTGGTTATTTCTGTTGATATCTAATTTAGATGTCTCCTGAAAATGACTAAAGCTAATTGGGCAAAATATCCATATCTATGAATACTACATCAAGAATGTAGTTTCCAAAACGATGAAAAAAAAATTACCAACTAGTCTGTTAGTTATCCAAAACTTACTCTGTAAGTACTCTATTCCAGATTTGCTGGATATTTAACAATTGTCGCATTGTTTGTTTTAGATTGATAAGTAGGAACAAGGACTTTGGACTACTATCTTCACTCCAATAGGAACCAAATAATCCTCTTTGAACAGACGGCAACTCCATATGCATGGGATCAAATATGTACAAGCAACAGATATGATGAGCACACAAAATGTTGGAACAGAGATAGTCAGGACAGTAGGAAATGGGAACTCTCAAAACCATTCATCTATTGCTCGCTTCTCATCAGAGAGGATCCACTTGATCATCTCCAGTCTTTCACATTTGGAAAATCCATTGAAAGAAGACACACAGATTAGCTGTGATGATATAATTTTGCAAGATTAAAGTTTATACTGCCTATGTTTTTTATTGTTCTATTTTTGCATTTGCAATAGTGCATTCTCTTTAATTATAGTGCAGTATCTTCTTTCAGTTAGAAAATTATTTAAATGAACTCATGAAAAAAAAGCAAAGAGTGGAAAAATAGAGACCAATAAGATTGCTCCCAGAAATCCTAGATGAAATTTTGAGGATTCACTTCCTTATCTATCTATGCACTTCGGTTTCCCTGACTCTGAAACTGAAGTAATACTTCTTGCAGTGTATACCCTCTCAGCAGAGAAGGGATAAGAAAAAGAGCCAGTCACTCATGGCATATTTTACTGTTCTCACTGCCTGTATCACTGGAATACATTTTGATATACCCAGTGCATTTCAGTCTAATCATCACATCTTTTGTAATAAATGAAAAGGTCAAAGCTCAATCACTGTCCAATCAACTGGGGAAGTTTGCACACAACAGTTAAATTACTTTAGCCTCCACTACAAGGTGATTGGTTGAAAATAACCCCTGGGAATGGTGCTCAGGAGTTATTCAAGAGGTATTTTGTTTGTGCTGTTCAAACCACTCAACAGTAGATCAAGAGTCAGCTCCACTGTGGGCACTTGTGTTAGACTGCTATGTAATACAGAGCTTCAGTATAGCTGAAGACATTAAGAAAGGGTGGGAATGGGATGGAATGGGATGGCATAGGATTATAGGATAGGATAGGATAGGATAGGATAGGATAGGATAGGATAGGATAGGATAGGATAGGATAGGATAGGATAGGATAGGATAGGATAGGATAGGACAGGATAGGATGGTACTGGGGACCTGTGGATCACTCACTGTTGACCCATAACTGTATTGCTGGAGGACACAAATTTAGTGTTCCCTAGGACTTCAGCAAATCTTTAGTAAGATAAGTAAGAAAAGGTGCATGATATATAAAGCAAGTTTTTCCTGTCATGATTATTGCTACTGAGAAAACAAAGTTTACTATCAGAGATTACTAGGTTCAAATGAAAATGGAGACACAGGTGCCTTAATGTTTGAGCTGGGATAAGTTTTACATAGCTCTAAAATGAGCTTCAGCTTTTAAGTTACTGTCTTTTTCTTTACAATAATAATCTCTTCACTTTTACAAGCTCTATATTATTTTTAGGTAAGAAAACACTATAAAGTTCATGTTTTATTGTTCCTTGCAGTTATATAAATTACATTTGGCCAAAATAAATGTAATTCCTACTGTGCGAACTGAGAACCCAGAATGTTGATTTTCCTCAAGTTATAAACAATGTGAAGATATGTTATACTGGGTCACAATTTTCCACTGTACAGCAAAATATATAACTCACTTTTAATAACAAAACTGCATATATCATTAAAGTTTCCTACTCCGTGGAGCACATATTATGTTACTACGCACAGCAAGGGATATCCTTTCTACGTACCACAATTTCTAAAATATTGCTTGATTGAATGAAAAATATTTTAGTGATTCATTAGTAAAACAGCTGTCATTTTGAAAAATTATTCAAATTAATCTGTATTTTTGTTAGTAATATTGAATTCTTGCAGATTTCTTTTTTTTTTTTCTTTGGTAGAGATCTAATATAGCAGAACATGTTTAAACCTCTTTCATCTTCTTGTTGCTATGGCTTTTGGAGAGGGAACTTCAGAGAACTATTTCTTATTTTGATTACTCGGGTGGCTGTCGGAAGTTAGAGGCACCTCCTAAAATTTAATATGCCTAGTTAGGAAATCCACAATGTTCATTACGATACTTTGATTCATTAAGTTTCTAATTATGGGTTTTCTAAACCGCAGACTTTCCCAAAAGAACTATTGACAGGATTTTCCAAAGTACTAGGCTTAACCTAACACTACTGCCATTCACATCCATGGTAAAACACCCAATGATGTCAGTGGAACTACTTAGGCCAATACTGAGTGCTTTTAAATATCCTCTCTTAGAAGTGCTACCTGACTATGTCATAAAATTTCATCCAAATCCTTCAAACTACAGTACTTGTATATAACCCCCAAGGTCATTAATAGTCTCTGGGAAGAAATGGTCACTGCAGCATTCCTGGAAGACTGGCAAACCAAGGCTGTGAGAGGAAAAGAAAGAAGGGAACCTGAAAGTTCAGTCCTTTTCCCAAAAGCATGCTGGCATCATCTCGATGGCATGAAAAAGCTTCAACACAGAATCACAGAAAAACTAATGTTGGGAGGAAGTTCTAGGGGTTCAGAATCCAACCTTATTCTCAAAGGTGTGCTAACTTCAGAGTAAAATCTCACTTCTGAGGATTTTCTCCCATATGGTTTTGAAAATCTCCAAAAAAGGAGATTTCACGCCCTCTTTGAGTAACCTGTTCCAGACTTTAACTCTTCTTTCTAAGAATTGTTTTCCCAGCACCCATAGTTTTCCTTTTATAACTTTGGATGCATTGAGTTACCCGTATCTTGAACATACAGAGAAAACTGAAGAAAGTGCAGAGTTCCTCAAATAAACTTGAGAATATTTAGAACATAAAAGCTTAGTAACAATATATTGACTCCCATAAGACCTTATTAGTGCCAAATGTAATGTTTGAAGTGATGACAGCAAACTGACTGCACAATGTAGCATTCAACAATGCATTTGGCACTTGTGTAGCCATCTGTATGCAGCCCAACAAGCTTGGAGCTGCAATGGTATAGGATTCATTGCCCATGACTTCAGTCTGTAGAAACTGAACGTATTATCTAAATTAGGCTCTGAGGATCCTCCCATGGGAGGGATGGGAAGGAGAGAGAGAGATACATGTTTTACTAAGAAACAAACTTTTTTGTGTCAGACTACTGTCAAAATACAACATTTGGGCCTGGTTTGGTTCAGCATTGTGTTGTATTAAGCTGAAAGTCAACCAAATCAAAAATCAATCAAATGAGGAAAAATAGTGACCTGAGTTATATCTTCACATCCAAGTATCCACTGTGGTGCCTCCAAATAAAGGATGGATTTTGGAATGAGTTTTTATCCCTCCATCCTACTTTGTGTTCTTCACGAAGCCAACACTTGGCAGTTATCTTATATTGATCTGCAGTCCAGCAACAGATACTATCTGGAGCTGTTATGTTCTTAGCAGACACTTGTTAATCCTTCTTTCCCAGTCTATTTTTCTTTAGAGATGCACTGCTCTCCCTCATGATCCTTAGCATAGCTCTTGAGAGGAGTATCCAGGAGTTATGAAAGAAAGAAATTTTGAAACTTCTCAGAAATATGTCCATAAAATGGTCATCTGGTCAGTTCTGCTATTTCTTCATTGATAAAGGATTCTGTTTCAGGGAATGGCTTTTACCCTAAGGCAAATGGTGAAGAGTGTATGGTGCACACAGTGCTTTGGGCTAACATGCTCTGGCATGTTTGGCAATGCTTTTACTTCAGGGCAGTTCTGAGAGAGGCCCGAAACATTCTTATTGTCCTATAAATAATTATAAATAAAACAACAACAGTAAAGCGAATATAAAACAAAAACCTATCCTAGATGTAAATTTTTATCTTGTCTCAAGGCAATTTAATTGTTTTCCTTTGAAAGAGACTCTAGAAACAAATTAACATAATGAAATGTTGATGACAAATGTGGGCCCGGATGGAGGAGCTAAGTTATCGAGTGACATTTTGTTCTCTGTGTTTCTCTCATAAACATATATATAAAGGTAGGCTAAAACTGGAACTGGGATGCAAATCTCATAAGAATAGACAGAAGTAACATTCCTTTTACTGTGAGAAATCTTTACCGTTATTCATTTGTGGGCACAGTTCTTACAGAAATGAGGAAAGAAACAATATACAAAGGTCATGCAACTTCAAATTGAGATAAGTTAAGCATGTGATATTCAGCAAAGATAATCAGAAACACAGAAAAAATGCAGGGATCAATCCAATAGGATAATGCTTGCAGGAAGGAGATATTGAGGGAAATGCATTCTTTGGCTGAACTGTGAAGTACCTAGTGCCAAAGAAATACTGGGGAAGTGGGAGAAATAGCACTTGCTTCTCTCCATTATTAAATGTTTTTCTTGCATGAAATAGAAACACACTAATAAATATAGGCCTGATTCCCTACTGTCTCTCAGCAGTTGTCCTTTTTTAAATTAGAAAGGTTGAATTTTAGTCTTTCTTGGCATAGGAGAGAGCCATGTTGGAGAAACTAGAGAAATCACTCAAAAGAATGATCCTTTTTCACTCCTGTCTCTTCAGGCTGGACATCTACATAGTAGAATTATTCTTCAAGCTATAGTAAGAAAACCTGAGAAATGTGCAGTGTAGGGACGGTTTGCTATAGACCTTCTCCAAAGCTCAGCTGAGCTTCATTAACCCGCCTAGGAACTCTCTTCCCTGCTGAGGGGAAAAATTGAGGGAAACGTTTGTGTTTTTTGAACTACTTTTCATTACAGCAATTTGCCCTTTCCAAACAAACAAAAACAAAAACAAAAAAAAAAGAGTGGTTTTGATCTGGATTTTGGGATTTTACTGCCTCTGTTCATAATAATCCCAAAGCTAGCAGAAAATGTGGGTTTTTTTTTTTTGTTTGTTTGTTTGTTTTTAACACTGTAGTTTTTAGACGGAATAACAACTTTCTATTTAGTAAATTATCTATGCATAATTATACAGAATTACACAAAATTATAAATCACACATATAATACATATATAGTTATATGTAAATATATATGTATGTACATATATATTTATAAATACATACATGTGTATTTATATAGGCACGTTTAGCCACATTTTCTTGGTCTCGATATGCTCCTAGTTCAAAAACATGGAAGGAATGAAGCAACCTGAGTGAGATCACAACTTACTGATAGCAAAACACAGAATGAAACAGAAAGCCAGGAAGGTATCTCAGTGCTCATAAGCTGTGAAAAAATTTCGGCAGATCATGTACTCCTTCTCTCTGACCCAGAGCAGGATCTTCTCCTCCTCAACAGTCTCAAGGGAATCAGTTAAATTATCTGTGCACCTTTTGATTAGCTACCGCCATTATGTATCTTCACTGCACATTCATCAAACATATATGATCGCTCCTTTTACCAGCTCCACAGTACTCTCTACACCTTTTATTACTAATCAGGAACTGATTTACAGTGGATGCGGAGTCTCTGAAAAATACTCATGAATTACAGGGGACATGTCAAAACTAGAACAGACTGAGAACATCCTGAAACTGAAAATCTAGTATTGTGTATGCAGTGGTTAGTGCCTTTGCAAGATATAATACTGCAAGGAATAATACTAAATGCTAGCAGGAGATGTATACAGGATACAATCATGTATGAACTCAACCCATATTTTAGTGTTTTATCCCTGCAATGAGAATATAGTAAGTTCTGATTTTATAGCATCATAGAATTGTTTGAGTTGGAAGAGACCTTTTAAGGCCATCTAGTCCAGCTCTACTGAGATGAACAGGGACACCCACAACTAGATTGGGGTGCTCAGAGCCCCATTCAGCCTGACCTTAGATGTCTCCAGGGACAGGGCATTCACCACCAATCTGGGCAACCTGTTTTGGGGGATCAAAACTAGTTCCCTCCTATTGCACAAATGTTTTCCAACCTCTTAAGTTGTATTTGTTCCTATTGTGGTTCTTGAGAGGTTGTACATTAACTCTTTTGATGTTCAGTAAGTGATTAAACTAAATTGCCAATTTTAATTTTCTTTTTAACTAATATTTTTATATGGTGTTGGGTGTTTTTTTTTTTTTTTTTTCCTTTCCATTCATAAGTGCTTATAAGGAGATGATATAATTTCTCTTTTCAGTTTACAAAGCTACATGAATAACGTTTAATCCTTTCTCATAGGACGGACTCCATCACTTCTCTGACACCCCTGTACACTTCCAAAGGACGGTGGACAGAGGTAGGAACTTAGTGCTGGCTGACTGATTTTATCATTCTACTTTATTAAATATGTTATAGTGTGAGCCAAGTTCACATAAGGCAAAAGCCCTTACGAACCTTTCATAGAAAAATCTGTAGTGCTGGAGACACTACAGCAAAAGGCTGGCAAGACCAACAGGTCTCTATTCTGAGATCTTCAGCAGAGTTCTGTTATAGCATGTCAGTGGCTGTTGATAGTTAGAATCTGCCTATGAGGGAATTTAAGGAAACTAATAACTAGCTCTTGTCTGTAGTTAAAATGCTTGTAGAAACAGTTATTGAGGAAGAAAGACAGCAGCAGTACTGGGAACTTGTTCTGGCACCTAGCTCGAAGAGAGCTATTACAGGTTGAAAATGACATAACTTCACACAATCTATTTTTGGTCTGAAAAAGCATTGTGCCTTCCACAGAGACATTGTACAGCCTCACTACGTAGCATCACTGTCCAGACATTTGTTCGATAGAGAGTTTGGAGAAGGCTGATTGTAGGCTTCCCACAATGATAAAGGGGTGGGAAGGAGTTTCAGAAGGCAGCTGGCTGGCTCAGTGCATGTGGAAATGATTATTTTAATGGTGCTTTTATTTTATAGAATTATTAACGATGTCGGGGGGGAGGCTAGATGCCTGGGAAAGGCGTCTTTTTAAATTATCGTAAATGTAAATAAAGAAATTAAATAAATCCATATATTTGTCATCTCCCTTACCAGATCAGATAGCACCACAGTAGACAAAGCCACACCAATTACAGCTTAGACACGCGATCAAGCTGCTGCTACTTAGCTAGTATCATGCATCAGCTGAGCTGCGGTATAAGCTGCAACCACAGCTTCACCCTCTGTAATTCATACCTTCACTACATCCACAGCTCAGGGCTGCAGGCAGCAGAACAGAGGTACAACTTGACTGCAAGAATGCTTTGTAGCAGCAGCCTGTTCCTGCTGCAGCCCTGCCCAAGCTCCCATTCCTCACCTGTTTCTTTCTGTCCTCTTCTCCCTCCACTGAGACACAGGTAAAGCCATAAAACTTCCTAATATTTCTTATACTACGCCATGCCACCTTAAAAGGTAATGCATGTGCTCTCCAGGTTTTTAGTCTTTAGAGGTGATCCTCTTGATTACAGGACAGAGGACTAAGAAGTAGGCTGCACTGGCTATATTTTAGCTTAGACTTCTACATACTCTCAAATTCTCTCCTTTTCAGACCTGTCTCATGACAAGTCTAACAAGGGATGCTGTTTCTAGGCATCTGAAGGCCAAGTTCTCAAAGATTTTGGCATATGGAGGCAGTAGAAAGAGGTCCTAACTGTATTAGCAAACTTCATTTTTCTACTCAAGCTAATATGAGACTTCAAATTTCACTGTCCAAAAAGACAACTAAGATACTAAGAATAATTTAGGTTGAAGCTAATAAATACATTTTAGTTAAAATCTATGTTTCTTGCTGGAAATAATACCAGATTGGCAAATCTCACCATGAAAAACTCCAAATATGACTTGAAGTGGGCTTGCATCATCTGCAACCACAGTTGTTCAGAAAAAGAATCTTTTAAAATCATTTACAACTCTCTGATTGACCAACAGTTTTAATCCAGAAAGGAGACACTTCCCCTGCTCACAGACATAAATAATTTTATAAAATAGAACTCATAAATGAGGAGGGATAAATAAAGTATTGTAGTCACTGAATAGAGAAATTATGGGAAAAAAAGGCAGCCCTTTTTCTCGCTCTTTTCTGTTTTCTGACCTATGACTCTGTTTCTACCGAGGAAAAACTTTTTCCCAGCATGCATACCTCTTCCAATCTACACTCATCCTGCAGCAATGAAGATGACCTCAGCTACTACACTAAAGGAAGAAAGTTTCTTGTGAGACAGGTTATTCAGTTTGTTACTTAAAATGATTTCTTGCAGATTGCCTCTAAAGCTCAATGCCACAATATCTCCCTTTGCCCCATGCGGGAGCACCCAGCTTTTCAATGCTACCCTTGGCAAATATGTGTTGACACTGCAGAGGAAATGTCAATGAGACGTGATCAGCACTGTCCACTTGGAAGAACTAAGAATTTATTCCTACCCTTCAAACTTTGCAGTAGAAAATCAAATCTTGTTGTCCATAGCCAGTAAAGCTATTGATGAGCAGGAGGAAAAATGAAGGGCGTCTCTGCCTGCACAGGTGAGCCACAAGACTTCCCATAGCAGAAAATTAATTTTTTTTTATTTTTCTGTGCATGATCTAAGGTATTGCATTTCATGTCGTGTCTTTGGTGCCTGATCTTACCAACAATTATCTCATTATCTTTCGCTCTTCATTAAATATGGTTCCTTGATAGTGAATGGTGGTGTGAAAATTCCATTTAGATTTAACACATTGTCTTTTTGCTTTGAACAAGGAGTGCTTCCACCATAAGCCCTGAGCTTGTCTTGCAGTGCCATAATAACTGAACCACAGTGTGCATTTTCACAGTATTACAGATCACTGCTGTTTGTATTTAATGGTGTACTTTAAACTGTTGTGAACTGCCTAGAGCAACTTGCAAGGACAGGTCTAGAAAAGTCATTATTAAATATCCTTTCTCATTATATCTGGCACTGAGGCCATGAATAATGACTTACCCTAGATTTCAGTAACCAATCACAATAATATTTACTGGCAACGAGTTCATGAAACTTGTTGCTATAGTAACTCAATCTTGGGCTTCATCCAGGTCCCAGAGGAGGTGTACGTTATCACAAAAGTCACTGCTGGAGCAGGCATCTGTATTTGCAGTATTGGAAGATGGGAGCCAGAGAATGCACAGGCAGTTTCTAAACTACTGTCTCACTCAATCAGGTCACATGAGACTAGCAGGAAGCAGTGCAAAGAGGGTTGCAATGCCCCATAATTAGCATGTGCCGGAGACTTTTCCTTTCCTCTGCGCCCTGTATGGAAGATGATAGAAGTTTCTCACTGCTCCTGCCAGATAACAGAGAAACCAAGAAAACAAGTATTCATCTGCAAAACTGAAACAGAAGAGATCTATTCCAAAAACAATATAGTCTTGACTTCCTGTTCTTCACTCATTCTCAAAACTACCATTTGATATACCTCCCTTACAAGGATAGGCTGAACAGCTGGGGCTGTTCAGTCTGGAGATGAGAAGGCTGAGTAGTAGCCTTTCCATGTCTAAAGAGGGCCTATAAGAAAGGAGGGGGCAGACTCTAGTGGGATCTGTTGTGGTAGGACAAGGGAAAATGGTTTCCAACTAAAAGACAGGAGATTTATATTGGATATAAGGAAGAGTTTTTTTACAGTAAGGGTGGTGAGGCACTGACACAGGTTGCCCAGAGAGGTGGTAGACACCCCATCCCTGGAGATGTTCAAGGTCAGGCTGGATGGCACCTGAACAGGCTGTAGGGGTGTCCCTGTTCACTACAGGGGAGTTGGACTCGATGACCTTTAAAAGACCCTCCCAACTCAAACAATTCTATGATTCTTTATTATTTGACTGATTCTTTAGCAATAATTTAGACAGAAGTGCAACTATTTTATTCCTAAGATTTCTGACAATTTTCCCTTAAAAGCAAAACCGGAGCAATTTTTAATTCTCCTGTGTGCCAGACCTGGGCAAAGATTGCTAGGTGCACTTGGGGATCTGTCAAGGATCTTCTGCAGGACTGTGAGCAGCCACTTGCTCCATCTCTGGCCAGAGCCAGGTGCTGCACCACCCTGGGGGTGATGGAGCAGAGTTCTCTATGCCTGAACTGTCCATTCAACAGCCTGCCTGGACTCAGGAACTGTCTCAGGGACTGTACAGGGATACGATTTAGTGGACGGTTTTTAGAGTAGTTTGGTTAGGTTGTGGTTAGACTTGATGATCTGTAAGGTCTTTTCCAACCTGAGCAATTCTATGATGATTCTATGATTCTTTGATTCTCTGTACAGGCATTCTGAGGTCATTAATAAGGAAGATGCTGTTTCAGCTTTTCCATGTAAAAAAAAAAATTGCTTGTTATTTCAGCAAAATGCCATTTTCCTCAGGGGACATATTGATTTTATGAAGTGGGACTTTCCAACAGAGAAACTGACTGACTGACTGATTGACTGACTCCCAGATTTACAAGTATGATGAGAAAAAAGGCCTCTACATTTCAGCTGTGAAGCCTGCCAAACAGGCTATATATCTAAGGAACATAATTCCCAAGTTTCAGTGTCATGAAGGTGGTTTTACTCCACATTTTCCTTCTTGCTTTCATCCTGCTGGTGATTACAGGAAGGTGCACTGTTCAGTTTGGATTGAAAAGTCATAAGAGGATGACATTAAGGGTGCTTGCTGGAACAAACACTCTGTGTCCGTATGACAAAACTGACAAATCAAATATAATTTTCACACCTGTTTTTCCATAGAGTGATAGAATCATTAAGATTGGAAAAGACCACTTAGATCATCTAGTCCAACCATCAATGCATCACCAGCAAGTCCACTAGACCATGTCACTCAGTGCCACATTTCTTGAACATCATCTCCAGAGACAGTGACTCCCCTACCTCCCTTGGCAGCCTGTTCCAATGCTTCACTACTCTTTCTGTTAACAATTTTTTTCCTAATATCCATCTTGAACCTCCCCTGGTGCAATCTGAATGTATTATTTCTCATCCTATCACTGTTACCTGGGAGAAAAAGCCAACCCCCACCTAGCTTCAAGCTCCTTTCCTTCTTGTATGACTTCCTCTCCAACCTCCTAAATAAGTACTTCAGCTTATCTTGCTTTTTAAATACCACTGTCCTACAAGTGTAATGTGATTTGATAGAAGTCTTAGTGTGATCCCAGGCTTTTAACCTGATATAGACTAATTTGGACTGCATCTGGAAAGTTCTACTCCTGAACAAGTGTGTTTGCACTGGTTCCCTAGCTATAGCCTAAACTTGGCTTCAAAGGGAGAAGGGAGAAAGGGAGAAAACTGACCTTGTGAGTAGTGCCTATTGGAGACTGCCAAGTTACCCTGAAGACACTAAAAACAATTTGCAGTGAGCTTAGAGTGACAAGTTGAACATTTACTTATCAAGTACAGCAATTTATTTTTACAGTGTTGCAAAATGGCTCAGACCCAGCTAATTTCACTTGAAGGAACAAACACTGCCACAGCCAGAAGGCACAAAATGTGCAACAATAATCCTTAAGGCAACGCACTGTAATTTGCCTTCTTCTGTTTAATGCCATGTCAAACAGAAGGATTTCTACACATTTCAGATGGTGACTATGTTGCTTTCCCTCAGTTTGAGTTAAAAAATAAAAAAATTAGAAAAAAAAAAAAAGAAAGAAATTGATTTACTTCAGAGAGCAGTGATAGATGAAGGATATGACATGCACTGAGCATGCCTAGTTCCTTGCTCATGCCAAAAAATTCCCAGAAGGATAAATCTCGTTTCCTGCCTTACTTCACAGAATTTAACTTTTTAAACAAGTCATGTTCTGTGGTTTGGATCCTGTGTTTATATCAGGGTTTGTTTCCAGGCTCATGGACAATAATAGTACACTGGTCTGAAAAATCTGAACATTTTCTTGTGGAGAGAAATCACAGTGTTTTAATCTCAATTTCACTCCTATTATTTGTATTAATTCTTATAGGCCAGCCTGTACAGATAAGTTGTAATAAAAACTGATATTTTCCAGGTATAAGCTGGAAAATATGTGAACTAGAGCTTTCATTTAAGTCAAACTTATTTCCATGATTTCAGGCTGTACTTATATATCCATACTGTAGAGGCTTTATTTATTTTAGCAAATGTGAAGCTGGAAAATTAAAATTTAATTTTAAAAATATGTTCTGTGTTTAAACTGACGTGCATTTTATACATACGCACACACAAAACCTTTGTGATCTACTGATTATAGCTAGTTTCTAGTCCAACTGGAAGCAGAACATGCATTATATTGAACCTGTTAGCCCCATGGCATTTAACACAATGTAATAATATATATTTATTTCTGGATTTTCATTAACAGCAGCAGCCTTAAAAATAATAATAAGTAAAATCAAATAAAAATGTAGTTGGAAGAAACTTCCATGTGGTTTAATTTTATCTTTGAAGAACATGCATTGTTTTCCAAACATCTAGCATGTATAAATTTGCAAAGGTATGTGACTATAATACAAATATATGTGAGGGCAGACCAACATAGTCACACAGAGAAAGAGAAACCAAGCCCGGATAAAACTTTACACTTAACATCTTTTGCTGGAGTTGAAACCTTAATCGTGCTCCAGATCTTCTCTATTACAAGCATACAACCTTTATTCATACATGCAAGAGCAGCTATGCTCATTAGATGAATGCTATTCTAGAAGAAAAGACCGGTTATGCTGTGCAGGAAAACAAATAGCCAAACAAAAGTAAATGAAAAGGTGCATGCTGCATAACTTAAGCTTAATGGAAACCTTATAAATTAACTGACTTCTTCTGGGCTTGAGTTTGTCTGTCCCAACCTTTTCTTTAACCCCCACCTCTTTCCAACTTTCAGTCCTTTTGCCTACTTTCATGATGCATTTAAAGTTGCGTAAAAATGAGTGATTTCTAGCTGCTTTACCCGTATCTCAGTAAGTATAATATACACAGTAGTTATTCTTAGATAACTGTAAAAACATATGTGTGTGTATGTGTGCATTGAATCATAAATATGTGTGTATGTATGCTTATATATGTGTGTATATATATGCCCATGCAAAATCAGCAAAAGAGATTATGTTTTATGTTCTGCTAAAAGAAAAAATCTTAAGGGGAGATAGAGACAAGATTTTCCCTTGGTGCCTGGCTATAAGCATAAGCATTACAGCTGGTGTTTGTCCAAAGTGGCAGCTCTATGCGCTGCTGTTTGTTTCTACCGAATTATCTTCTTATCACTAACTGTCCTATAAGCAACACTGCAAGTTTTATCATGACAGTGTTTTTTTGTTGTTTTTTTTTCCCCTCTTCTTTTCTTTGTAGGTTTGAAGTTGAAAATCTGAGGAAAGAGTAGTAAAATAAAGAGCACATGCCAAATTGATTCAATATGACTCCTTTATTTTTCCGTTTTAGCAATACCTAGGGGACTTGTCTCCAGAGTCTCAGCCTTGTTTCTTCACACTCTAAGTATATAGTAAATGTCAGTTCCCACTTTTAATGTGAGTACTCTGAAATATGTCCACAAACCTTAGTTCTTATGCTTTCCATGCAAGAATGAAGGACCTTTATGTAGGAATTCAAAAAGGAGTTCAAAGAGGAATTCCTTCAAAGAGGGATTCCTTCAAAGCAGCACAGACATCATTCATTCTTTGGCCCAAGGAGGAGTAACAAAAACAGCTGCTTCCACAGTATTTCTCGGGAGGAGGGGTGGAAAAAATGGGAAAGAGGGAAACTAGCATGCTGTAGTCCTGCTCCATGTAGTGCCATGTGGTCTTTGTTACACAAGACCAAGATATGTGCACCTTGGACATAGTCCATACATGAATCAGGATGCTACTCAGCTGCTGCTTTAGTACATAAGGTCATAAGAACAGACATACCATCTCCAGCACTGGCTGTAAGGGACACCTAAAGAACAGCAAAAGCAGAGAAGCATAAATGATACTTTCCCATGTACTCTCTCAGCTTCCAGCTACTTTTAGGGGATTTCCTGAGTCTGACATGATTTATCTGCTCATTAATCCTCCGCGGATTTTCTTCTGTGTTCTTGTAAAGTGTCCCGTTGGACCCGCATAAGTTTTTGCATCTATAGCATCATTTGGGAAGACTCTTCACAGGTCCAATGATCACTGTATAAGGAACAAGGTTTCTTTTAGGCTTTCTTCTTCTTTCTTAGGATTCTCATGGTACATCCTAGCATGTGGTGCTTACCCTGATCAATGCACACGGCTAATGAATTTCCAGCCATAAACTGTGGCTGTGTTCTTATTATAAATCCTAGAGCATTTCTGGCATCCCATTATCCTAAGGCTAATACAGAAAGGGTATTTTTGAGTTTGAGGCACTGCAATGTCATGAGGCTAAGACAAGCTCAGATTGCTGAGCATCTGCAACTTTGGATGCTTGCTGTCATATTGTACCTTGCTTATCCAGCTGGATCTACATGTGCTTCCTCATTTGGATAGTCTGTTTGCTATTGGAGGTGTGGACAGCCTCATATGCACTTAGTGCCCAGCAAACAGAGACTGAAACTTATCTGGGTAACCATGACACTCCTGTAAATAAATAAAATGGGTATCAGTCATTATTACTATACAGTGCTCTCTAAAATAAAATGGTCTCTATAAATGGGTAGATTACCCATCACTGCTCTCCTGGGGCCTTAGCCTCCTCTTCACAGTTGACCCAGAATGTTGTGTAGATGCTCGTAACATTGAGTTCTCAATTGCTGTCTTTCTTTCATGTTCCCTTAGATGCTTTTATACTCAAATGTAAATCATCCAATTTGTTTTGATTTTTTCCCATTGTCCTTAGATTTTCTTTCTACCTTAACTACATAGGTCACTCCAAAAGTAATGCCACCCATTTATTGTCATGGAAAGGACAACAGACATAAAGCCCGCAATAATACAAAAGCAGATAGAGCAAATTCTCAGCTAGAAAACACTGTTCATCAACAGTCATCACCATTAGCTATGCATTTTCACCAGTGATGAACAAGAGCCTGCACGCCTCGCTCGCAAAAATCTGCACCAGCAGAGGTGACACACTGTTGCTGTCACCACTGCAGAAACACACCACTAACTGTCTCACTGAGCTCACATCCACTCTTTGGTCTCCATAAACATTCAGCAAGTGTTGAAGAATGCTAGTGAGTGCAATTTTTTCTTGCATGGAGGAATGTAGTTACTTCGCTTTATACACTCTTTCACATCAGATGCCATTCTGTCAAACTGCCCCTCTGCTGTCATCTGTCACACAACAACAACATGTAATGGGATATTGGTGGGAAGGTTCAACCTCTACTGTCATACCACCAACATCCACCTCTGATCTTGTAGACCAACATCATAAAATAGAAGGTATTACTTTTGGAGCAGCCCTCATAAATCCTCACTTACCCTCCTCTTTGTTCCCTTTCCAGCAATCTTTGATAAATAAGCACTTTTCTAGTTTAAGTTTACCAAATAATACCTCTATGTATTTAATAGAGTTCTTGGAATACTTTTATATTTAATTATGCTGGCTATGTTGCTGTTTCCTAGGTGTTTTTCCTTTGGCCCATCTCCTAGAGAAAATGAGTCTCTTTTTAGTGTTTACCTGAGGAACAAGTATCTCCTGATGGGTTGCCTGGTTTTATGTGAATTCCTTTGCTCACATGCCCTGCTGACATACTGAGGAAGGTTTTTGAAGTATGTTTCTCAGATAAACTCAGGGATTATACCCCAGGAATGTAGTACTGGGCAGATAAAACTATCATGAGGAAAAGAACATTTCAGGTGCTTGTGCAATTTATTTTTTAACTGCACTGCGATTATCTTTACAGCTGCATCTGCAGGAATTTATCAGCCTCCTTACAATCTTCCTCCCTATGTACTTAGTTGCCTCCTGAAAAAACACATCACTTATCAATAAGGTGTACTCTTCCTCAGCTGCAGGATTACGAGCCCCTCCTTGAAAGCTGTAAGGAATTTCTTCTGTTTCACCACAAATGTGAAAATCGTCAAAACAGGCAGATACATCCACTGTGCCAATAAGAATAACAATGAAGAAAAAGAGTTTCTTCATGTTAAAAAAAACACAACTGTAATTCTCTGTCTATTTAGCATTCTTCATGGTGAGATTCAACCTAGTTTTGCTGTTCAACTGGTAACACATTTTTAGCCATCATACACGATCTGCACTAGTAAATCAAATAGGACTAGGAGATACTTCCAGCCACTTGGATTTCAGCAGCTACGCTGTTAAATTCTCTCTGATTTGTTTTTTCAACAAGGTCAATCAACACATTTCAAAATGACTTCTGGCACAACTCATAACTTTGCATGTAATGTACTCTTCCCAATAGGTGTTTTGAAGGGCAAAGTAATTTAATATCATGGATGGAGCCAGGTTTTGGCATTTGACTCTGAGGCCAGAGAGCAGTCCTTGGCATGTTTAATTTACTGTTAGAATTGAAGTTCTCAGGAAACAGTGATACTGAATTAACTTAAATTCCCTACCATGCCAGAGGAAATGGTTCTTTGATAAGAAGTTCTTCAGAAAGCTTCTAAAGGAAGATATAATTTAATCACTTAAGTATTTGGGTCCAGATACCATCTTCACTGAATGCTTTTGGGGCAGTATTTTGTCAGGATAAGAGAATGGTACTGGTGCGGTATTTCTCCAATGGCTTCCATCTGGAGAATCACAGTCATTAGTAACGAGAAATAATTATACTCATTAGGAAGAAGGAAACTGCAGTATAAAAAGAATGTTTAGCACTCAAAGAAGGCACTGTTCCTGCCAGGGGCACAAATTACTCTTGTGTCCTATGACTCAGTCTCTCTTCTCCCACTCAGGCACTGTGGTGATGAAATCCAACAAATTGAGATTTAGATTGTGTAGAAAACAGGAGAAAATTTCTATTGGATAGTTGGTCACTCTTTCCCCTTCAACTTCTAGTTATCATGAAATATACAGAATATGAATTAACAATTTGTTTAATCCAGTCATGCAATCATAGAAAATGGAATTGAAAAGGCATTTTGAAAGGTCGTATGGTACATTTCATTGCCCCAAGGCAGAATCAGCTCTATTAAGGAAATTGTGGAGAGCTGTTAGAAAAACAGCTGGTTTAGAAACTTGTAATGATGGCAATTCCACACTCTTCTTTAGCAATGTGTTCCAGTCCATCACTATTTTTACCACAGGAATGTTTTTCCTAAAGCTTAACTTTTATCAGTGTAACTTGGTAGCAATGTAAGTCCATTATTTCTTGTCCTATCCATTGGCACACAGAAAGGTAAATTTTTTGCAACAGCCTATATTATATCTGAATAAATTTTATATACTTCCTCCTCTTTTCTGTGTTATGCAAATCCAGTATTGGATTTATACATATATCCAATGCATATATACATCCAATTTTTCTGAAATTGTCATGTTTCCCAGCCTTAAAATGTGTGGTTTATTTTTGTATTTTGTATTATACATGGAACTTCAGAGACTGCTAGATGAGCATTCTAAGCCAAATGACCGTATTTGGCCCAGCAGAAGGAAGAGGACTGGATCACATCACTGGGGGAAAAGCAGCCTTTTAGTATCTAAAGGGGAACTATAAGAAGGAGACAGACTCTTCAGCAGGGTCTGTTGTTACAGAACAAAGGGAAATGTTTTCAAACTAAAAGTTGGAAGGTTTAGACTCAGTATGAGGAAAAACATTTTTATGATGAAGGTAGTGAAGCACTGGCACAAGCTGTCCAGAGGTGTGGTGGATGTTCTGTACCTGGAGACACTCAAGGTCAGGTGGACAGAGCTCTGAGCACCTGATTGAGCTGTAGGTGTCCCTGTTCACTGCAGGGGAGTTGGACTAAATGACCTTTAAAAGTCTCTTCCAACTCAATTCTATTATTCTCTGACAATGAGGAGAGTGGCAGGCATTGTGTGCTTCAATATTCAGCTGATTAAAACATCTTTTATAATAGCATAGATTTAAATTCACCTAGCCAGTAATGAAATTTAAATGCGGAAAGCGAGTGTGATTAGGAAGAAAAGCAAATTTTGTTTTGAATTAAAAAGAATAATAGACTGGGTTTTCACATTCTTCCTTCTTCATGCCAATATACTGGTTAGTGTGAATAAGTTGACCCGCCATCTGTTAGATGAAATCTTATTCCCTTCAGGAACTTTGAACTCTACTGTCCAGTCTCAGTGTTACTTCAAACACTGATAAAAATGGAGTCCTCTAGATAATCCCCACAATCCTGAAGTGCTCACCACTGAAGACCACACAGGCTCACACATCAAATACTTCTTCAGTTGACTTTATTGAAAACGGGATATGTTTTAAGATGCTTACCTAAAACCTTGGGTAAAATTCTTTCTCTTTTTGTTTGGAGATAAGATTTTAGAAAGACTATATTTTCTGGGAGAGTAGTTTAATCATAAAATTCAGAACTACTCTGGAATGAATTTCTTTTGTGTATCATCTCCAATAACACTATAAAATAGGTGTGATAATATCCTCTAATATTATCTGGTATATGTGTAGAAAATGTGAAGTATCACATTTTGAAAATAGGCATGTGAGAAGGTTTGGAGCCAGAATCTTTGACTATGGTTAGAACAATTGAGTGAACAAGGTCAGGACAGTGACCCAAGCAGTGATATCCATAGGGTGAAGCTGTTACTTTTTCCTGGTACACTTCTGAATAGGAAGGAGTAGAGTAAAGTAGAGCAGAGTAGAGTAGAGTAGAGTAGAGTAGAGTAGAGTAGTGTAGAGTAGTGTGGAGTAGAGTAGTACTGAATAGTTCCCGGTGGACGGAATTAATAAAGATCATTGAGCTCAACAGCTCTATCTGCCTAGTAAATAGCGCACACCAAAAACCAGCTCCAAGCAATGGTTTGAATTTGAATTCAGCCATCCTATTCTGTAAAACTATTTATTAGTCTTTATGGGGCCAGACTATGTCACCTGGCTTCTAGGCCAAGAAATGGTCCTGGGTACTTTTTACGTACATTCTGTTAACATAGATGTGACATACCAGGTTGAAAGTATCAGTCAATTCTTCCCTGCAGTATTTATTAGTCTTTATCATAATTTTAGATTTCCTAAAACAATTTCCTATGGAGTAAGCTTCAGAAATATGAGGTTTAAACAGGAATATTTGTTAACCACATTTCTTGTCAATGTTAAAATGATAACAGCATTTCTTCAGTAGTGGCTTCTTACCTTTTTTAGTGGAAACTCACATTCAACATAGATTATTAAACCTTCTGTTAAATTTCTATTAAAATCAAACTTTAATTTAGATTCGAATGCACCATCAAGTACTTAAGGCAGACAACATTAATGTTCTTTTACTTCGTAAAGAGCTGCTTGCATGGTTTTTCATATCTACTATTTTCTACAGCTTTTCTATATTTCAGTTAGGGTTCATCACCAGTTTAGTGGTAACTCTTATGCTCCGTAGTACAGAGAGGAAAATATTTCAGATGAACATGGGTCCTGGAGTAAAAGAGCACAATGTTTAGAAATCCTACCACTTAAGTAATAATCAGACAAATGTATTAAGTACTTCTGGTGAATGTCAGTTTTGGGGGATTTTACTTCCTTCATGCTTTCAACCTCTTCCTTTGTACTGTACTATACTCTTTAGTAATTACAGGTGGAATTAAAGAGTCTGTTAAAGATGACATTTGTCACAACACTTTGTTTATATCATTTTCATTCTTGTCCCTCAAATACAAATCAGTATTGAAAGTTTATAATTACAGTGTTAACATTTTCTGTTTGTAAAGTAAGCTAAACATTTAGTAAAGTTGTATTGCATCACATGTTCCTTGACTATAATGAATCAGAGATTTTTATCTGGCTATGATACACTTGGTTTCTAAATACCTCTGTTCTTCTAAGTAAAGCATGTCTGTGAAGTTCTACCTTACCTCTCTTCTAAAAATTTCATATCAAAGAGTTTGTTGTATTTACTCTGTTTCATTTTTTTTTGTTTCTGTTCTACACAAACATGTGAGTATGCTCAGATTTCTGCAGTATTCACAGAGTGGAAAGTCATTGGATATACTAGGATTTAGTCCACTCCAGATAGTCAGAGATAGTTTAAAAAAAAAAAAAAAAGAAAAAAGAAAAAAAAAAAAAAAGCTTATTTTGCTTTCTATTTGAAAACATTTTCATCCGTGGCAGTTAGCTTGATCCCTACTGGAAAAACAGAGACCCAGTTTTGTCCTGATTAATACAAACAGAATTCCCAGTGGGAGTTTTGCCTGAAAAAGGCACAGAGAAGGCCCTATAAACTCTCAAGAATATCCCCCTGCTTTCCTGTGGACTAATCTAATCTCTGTAGTTTACCAAGTACTTATATTGTAATAGTGTATTGAAGTGCTTTGCAAATTATCACATTCATATGCAGTGCTTTTGGGTTTTTCATAGAACTTGTAGTTCTTTGGGAATCCAACGTATTAAAATCTACCACATGCACTGGGTGGTTCTACACTCCTCTGTACAGAGTTAACAGCTCCGAACACTGATTTTGTATAAATGAATAAAACATCTCCTTTCCCATGTCTTTACTACTAACATCTTCAGTTGGTAACAATAAGTGGATATCTTGGGTTCAGAGAATAGTAAATACAGCATAGAAAAACAAACAATATCCAAGAATGTATTTTCTCTGTGGTGAAAATACATTATACTATTCCACATTATTGAGCTATTTAGTGCTTGGAGATGAAAAAAAGAGACATCTGAATGAGAAAGCCAACTTTGGCAGGAGCACTACTGCTGGTTTAAAGGAATGAAAAACAGAAGTTAAAAAAAAAAAAAAAAAAAAAGATAGAAGAAAGAGATCAGAAAGCTTGTTTTTCAAGTATGTATCTGAAGAAGGGTAGATTGTGGAGAGGTTTAAAAACAGAAGTTAAAACAGAAAGGGTAAAAAAATGGGCGCTGTCTTTTTTTTAAAGATGGAGTGCAACTGGAAACAGCATGCAGCCAAAGGTCAGGGTCAAGAGTAATAGAATCCTGGCACTATGTGCTAGTTTATCTTCTACAAAATGAACTCCTGCCAAACCATATACACAATGTCGTACAGCAGAGAAAAGTGTCTGATGCATCTCCAGAGTATTTATGAGGGCTTCTGTTTTGAAGATAGTTTCTTAGGTAACAGAATAATAACATAATGGGACTATTTCTCATTTATCAGAGATTTTTTTTTTTTTTTTTTTTTTTTCATTTTTGGCTTATTTTTCAAATTAAGCTGTTATAACTGATTCCCCCTTTCTGGATTCACTCTTCCAATATTAAGAGGAATGTATTATTTTATTTTTGGATTTATATTAAGAGAAAGATTTCTGTGGTGGCCTCACAAGCACTCATTAAAATAAAACTAAGTCTTTCTCATCACCTTAGGAAATAAATAGTTGAGTTGGAATGATATTCATTTGCAACATTTAAAGGAGATGAAAGAAGGTCTTGACTAAGTTGTTGTTTCTTGGATTGTGTGCCTTCCTGTCTCATGTCTTATGCTTTGTTTCTTTTAGGATGGTAGTATATTTATATTCTGCTTCCAAAGCTTTCCCCTCCCAGTCTACAGTCAGAGCAGAATCCAGTAGTTTGTTTTTCTACATTCCCCCTTATTTCACAAATGTATAAATATTCCAAAATTAGTTTTAGAAAACAGTTTATCTAATGCATATCACCACATCTTGCAGGTGTACAGCATGAAATGCAAGAAAACAATACGTCAGATTCTGATCCAGCAGTGTGAGCAAAATATCTTCATTAATGGAACATGGATTAAACTCACAGCAGCTGCTCTGGAATATTTATATTTCAACCTCTCATGAACTTTTATTAGGGGACAAGTGAGATCACATTAACTGCAGCAAAACAAAATCCACATAGTCACTTACCTCAGAATAACCTATGCCTAATTTTCTAGCTCTGATCTGGCTTCCCTCCAAGTAACTTACTTATTCATGTGGTCATAAACATTACTTGACAATTAAGAGAGCACACAGGATGAGATGCTACCTATTTCAAAGTTTTGAGTTTAACAGAAGGGCTTAATATGTTTAATTTTTTATAACAATTTATACAAAGAAGATAAAAACAGGCCTTGTTCACCCTAGTAAATTAATTGTTTTAGTGAAACCGTTTATCTGATAAAGAAGCATCTTTATATGGGACGTAGGTCTCCCTAGAGAGCCAAATGAGAACTATAAGAACCAAAATGTTGGTACAGCTCCCTCTGGACCAAAACTAGAGTTGAAATCCCAGGTGTGAGTTTTAAGGTATTGAAAAGTGAGAAAGTAGATGAACTTCAAGAAGTCAATAAGGAGCATGGGGTTCAACATTTTACATTAATGAGTCAAGGAGCATGCAAAGTATCAGAGCACAAAGCAGAAGAGTTGAATTAAAAGCCAGGACCATGTTGTTGTTAAAAGGGGTCAGTTTGGGAGAACAAATTTGGCTCCTCTCCCTTACGGAAACAATTTCCAGAATTGTCCTGTGATTTGTAAAAGTTGAGATCACAGGCAGCAGCATCAAAGCAGACAAGTGACTGTAAAGCAGTATAATGTAGTGCTACATTAAGAGTACAACTGAAGATCCTAAGAGCCTGTCTTGAGCTTGTCTTTCTTGAGATGCTGGCTCTCTCTCAAAGCTAACCCTAGAGACTCACAGCCCTTGTCAAGACTTTATCAGACTCAATCCATTCTTTGAGTTCTTAATCCCATAGAACCACTTGAATGCTGTAAATTATCCAGTGGGTCAGATCCTTGCTAAACCACCTTCATCTGCATTATTCCTAGGACTACTTTTTTTAGGACTATAGGCTAGTCACAATTTAGTTTGTTTGAAAGTACTATTGAATTCTGAGCAGCATTACTGGTATCTGAACATATGCCATGGGAAAGGGTAACCAAAGGATGCCTCATAAATCCAATATCATGCAGTGATGCTGCCTCCAACAACAAAAACGACAAGCATCCTGTTTGTCCCTTTTCAAGTAAAAGACCAGGTATTGCAGAATTTGTGCTTTCATAAGATGATATTCACCTAATTGCACACATAGCTCTTTTGAAAAAAGACATTCTCAGTCTCATATCCTGCATGCTAGTATATTTTTCCCTACTTCAAGATCTGCTGGCTTTTTGAAATGTTCTGCTGTTTCTTCATCTTGAAAGATACTCAGTTCCTTCCTTCCACTATATGACTTTGTATTGGTGACTGTATTGGAAAAGCAGACTCTTGTTTAAAAATATTATTGTTCTGCTTCAAGCATAAAGTTTTACATCTACGTGCAGATCCATAACGAGTGGCTCAGACCAAACTTGGGACCTGCACACAGTGAGTTTTGCTCAGAACCTCAAGCCTATTGTTTCTGATATGGTATTAAACTACAGCAAATTCAGCTTTCTTTAAGCTGAAGTCAGATTTTACTAATAATGGAATATACATTGACATTAAATTGAAATGTTATTGGCTTTACATACAAACTAAAATATAATATTTCTTTGGCTAAGAAACACTACTGCTGAATACAAGTGAGGGTTAATCTTGTTAGCTGCTGTAAAAGCCTGTATCCAAAATGTGCACAGAGTAATGCTGGCTCTAATTATTACACTGTGTGGAGAGATCAGTCAACTTTATTCCTAGCAATTCACTAACTTTTCTTTTGTGTAAACTTGGCACAGAATGGCTTTTGCTATTGAACTAAATAAAACGCTCAGCACATGGCCATGGCCCAAGGGGACACTTTATCATTTGTATATAGAAAGACATTTGATTATGGCTTAATTATACAATATGCTGCTATTTATTTTCAATCAGTCTGCAAACTCCATAATTGTGGATTATTTACTGATGAACTACTTACAATCCATTATTCTATTATGTTAATGTATTCAAATCCAAAACTATACAAATGTTTAATAACCTAGTTTAGACCAGTTGGGCTCTTATTGGTCTTCAAGAAGAAAAATAAGTAGAAACTGACAATTTGGTAAATCAGAGTTACACAACAGTGAAAATAAACTTTGTTTGGTTTTATTTTTTAAGTTTCTAAAAATTGTGTTTAATTTATCATATCATTATTATTTGCTACTGTACTTCTGGTTGCCATCTTCCCCGGATGACATTTAATCAATTGCAGAAATCAAATAAATAAGAGAGTGGACATGTCCTACAGTTCTAAACAGCATTAATTTCTGAATCATAAAAATGCTTCACAATTCCTCTTTTCAGTCTTAATTTTAAAATTATAAATCTCAGCTTTCCCTTTCTTTCATTTATTTTCCCAGCTTCTTCCTAGACCTAGAGGGAATTATTTGGATTTGAGCCAAAATCAGACATTCTCTAGAGTTCTAATGGGATTTGGGCTGCATGTTTCCTTCATCTCCTGTGGAGGTGCCTCAGTCAAGGGGTTATAGATCCTTCTGAAGTGGCATTTCCGTGCTATGCAAAGATTTTAATCAATCTCTGGGTCACAGGGAAAAGGCCAGAATAACTCAGTTCTCTGAGGTTACAGGGCTGCCTGAGGAGGCTGAGGTTCCAGCCCCTGCTTCTGCTGATATAGAAAACTACAGATTTGCTCCAAAATAGTTCAGAGGAAAGCTGAATTAGAGTGACTTACATCCCAGATAGTTTTGTAACCTTCAGTTTTGCTGGTTTCATGGAGGAGAGGGAAATAATTAATTGGTGGTCCACTTTGCAATTGCTTTGCTAGAATCATCTGGTTTACTAAACTGTGATACATCAGGGGAGCATCAGGCACCAATATTAAAGTAAAAGAAATAGTCAAAGATGTAAAGAAAAATGGGCACAAATTTTATGTCCAGAGGCACATTTTCATTTCACAGTCATGGACAGAATTTCTTATTTTTCTGGCCACTTTCCAGAACCCCAGTTTAGGGCTCTGAATATGTTAGAGATTTCTCATTGGATTTGAATTTGCCATCCCGTTTCCATTATGCTATTATTCATCACTTGATTTTGCAAGTCTGCAGACTTCCTAACTTGATAACGATCATATTATCCTCAAAATACCTATTAAGTCAGTTGTGTACTATTGACTTTATGGCTATTCAAAGTGGCAATGAATCAAAACAAGGGCCCTGACTTCTCTTGTGTGAAAGGAAAATTAAAAATCAATCAAACAAACAAACAAACAAAAACCCCCCAAAACAAAACAAAACAAAAAAAACCCCACCCAACAAACTAACTGAAGCGCAAGTAAAGCAAAACAAAAACAAAAATAATAAATCACTACACAAAACAAACAAATGAATAAACAGAAAACAACAACAACAAGAAAACCAACATTGGATTAGTCTGTCTCCCTCTGAAGGGCAATTCATAATTTTCAGGATGCTTTCCAAATAAATCTCTTTAAAATATCAATCTATTGATAAAGATAGTAATTTTGCATGAAACATTTCAGTTAAAAAAGTAGGACACCTAACCAACAATTGTTTCTCCAGCTATCTTCTTTTATGACTTCTCAGAGCATTACTCCATAATGTAGGTTGTAGGACCAGACAAAAGATTTACATAGTAAATTAACTGTGTAAGTATGACAAAGTAAATCACTACTTTAATACAGTAATAAAACATTACATTAAGGCATCAATATAAATGATTTGTACAGAGTTTAGTAATTGAATACTAGATATTAGGAGCATATTATATACTTTAGTAGTATAGTTATGGATGGTTACAAGCACATTAATAGGTGTTATTGATCTATTCATTCTGTAATAACCAGTATGAAGTGATTTACAATTTACTAAGAGGGTTATTACTCATGTATATACTCTTCAGACATTATTTATAGCTGTTCCGTAATGTTAAGGTTGATGACTATATCAGGTTTACTAAACCAATACTTCAGTTATTTCTGACGTTGGGTTTACTGAGATCAGCATGTAGTTCATATGTAACTAAACATTTAAGGTCGTTTTAGTCATCTGAATTTATAACATCCATATGAAAATAAAAATAATAACAAAAAAGATACTAATATTCAAAGATGCTGAAATCAAGCAGAATAGAATTTCAGTGTTCATTGTTAAGCTATTTCTTTTAAGTCACAACTAACTCAGACAGTTATTAATATTGCTAGCTTGATTTGCAATGAAAAAAAAACAACCCACAATGACCCACAAACAAAGCAGCTGGTTTTGCATTTTTTACACCAGCTTTGTTCCCGCTAGGATGTGCATGGTGGATCTAGCTGGTCATGATGAGTGTGAGCATTAAGATGACAACCCACTGAATGTCCAGCATGCTTCAAGAGTACCGAAGCACATCTCTACCATTCAGCTGGTAGTATTTTCATAGTAAACAGAAGTTCCAAAAACAAAAAAAAATACTCTGGAAGCCTAGAGTCCAGGAAATGTGAGAAAAAATAGTAGAATTGCTATCCAGGTCAGTAAGCAACATCAAGTGTTTGTGTGCTTATTACATGTGTAGATTACACATGCACATATATGCAGATAAACACTGTTTATCACTCAGATAACTTCTAATATTTTCTGATTACAAATATAAAAAAAACAATAATTCCCTTTAAAAATAGAATACTTTTACCTTTAATTGTGAGGGTCCTATTAATGAAAAAAAAAATTGCCAACTGTATTAAACAAAGGTTTTTTGGTTACTGAAATATAATCAGGAATCTTATGTGCTTTTTATTGTTTTCACGATCTTAACCTGAACCCAATACTATTTATTTAGCTTTTCCTGAAGTTCCAGTACTTCATGTCATTTTATTTTGTGAGATTCTTAGCATTCTTAGTGAAAGGCCTCTAAGATGTGAAGGAAAGCTCAGAAAGATATCCTGAAATGCTTACTGGCATTTCTTTTCATGCTTCTGCCATCAGTAAGTTCTGACTTCTTTCTACAAAAAGTCTGGACTTTTCTCATGAATAGGTTTTAAGATATTTTTTTTCCTGGGTGTTATGGGAAGAACCAAAGTTTAACACCAAAATAGCTTACAACTTGACATTTAGGATATTCACTTAGGATATAGGAGGTTTATCACCATTATTCCACTATGTATTTTGATGAAAATCTCTTGTTTTCTGGGAAAATATAACCCAGGTTTTGGTTTTAATCCAGTTTAGAGTGGAAACTCTTGAAATCTCACCTGAGAGACCTGGACCTGTTCAGCTTGGAGAAGACTGAGGGGGGATCTTATCAATTCTTATATAAACATAAATAGTAACTGAAATAAATTCAAATTTGTAATTCTTAAAATAAAGTTTTATCGTTATATTATTTTTGTACTCTTTAATAAAGTACTGTTTATCTCTCCATTCTTCATGCCTTTTAGTCTGTTTTTCCCAAACACTCGATTTCCATTTTAATCACTTTTTTCTTTTTTTTCCCAAAAGTGAATGTTTTGGGGCTAAGTTTTTTTACTTAAATACCCTCTTTATGCTTCACCACTGAGTTGCCTGCATGTAACAGATCTCTTCGTGGCCCACTGCATTTTTGGGTTATATCTCAGCCATTAATCTTTCTTTATTGCTGTATGTTAAACAAACTGTTAAAAATAATGGTAGCTGGCAATGAAAAAGAGTGGTGCCCTTTAAGAGGCATTGTTGGAACTGATATTTAAAAATTTCTAATTCTCTGGGGTCAGGAAAGTAACGTTTTTGTGTTTTTACAAGTCGTTTTGCAGCAAGTCTTATATTGTCCAGAAATGATGTTTAAAGTTTCAATAGCTTCTGGTTCTCTGTGCCACATCACCTTGCAATTGCCCCCAAATTGTTTCTGAATCACGTTTCCTCTGGCAAGGAGTGGTAACCCTCATTTTATATTACATCGTACAAAGTACAGTGCTCTCACCCCACTCATAACAATGTTAATGTCAGAATGAAAAATGATAAAGCATAAATTAAATAGCAACCATATGTTTTCTGTGATATATCTTTCTTGTTTTCTGACCCAGGTAAACAATTTCCTTATATCTCCTGTTCAGATCTGCATTTCATCCCTCAGCTTTGCCTCACAAACACCAGAGAGCAGGCATCTTGCCTGTGTCCAGACAGCTGAACGTGAACTTCAGTTAATACAAAGTGATAGTGTTCATTGCCGCTAAACAAGCTCTTCCTTTTAACCAGCGAGCTTGTTAAATAACATATCTTCCATCTGGCCACAGTCTCTGTAGAGCTTTACAAACAAATTTAAGCTTCCAGTCCATGTTATGACAAAGAACAGTGAATCTTTCCATGGGATTATTCTAGTAAACCCTTTGTAAATTATCTGAACAAATAAATGTTACGAAATTCTACTGGTTGGGCTCCCCAGCCTCTTCCTACACCAGCCTCCACTGGCAAGCGGAAGTTGCTCTGTGTATATCACATTCTCTAATTAGGAAGCCATCCAAACTCTACAGAAATCATTACAATAAAATACAAGGCACTAGCTCCTTGTGATTGTCTGTGGGCTGAGGTCCTCTACATGTTGGATCTGTGGTGTAGGAGAGCACAGCCCAGCTACTGGGCCAGAGTCATTGAAAATTTTCCTGGATTACTTCTGAAATGTGTCCACTCTTTGGTGTGTGTGGGCTATTGCAACAATGTGGGGATTGTGTGTTCTCTTCAGAGAAGCAAGGAGAAGAAACCTGTGGGTGAAGCATGAAGGGAATAATTGGTGTGCAGCTTTGGCAGCTGCAGAGGATGTTTTGCAGGGTTCTGAGCAATCTCAGGATGCGGAGCACATTCAGGTTGTACATATTTTCATCTCCACTCTAGAGGGATAGATAGGTCTTTCATTGCATCTCACCTCTGTGCTGGACAGGTGGGCCCCCCATTGCACCTGTGGCACATTCTCTGCCTTGTCTCACCTGGCTTTCAAAATTCACCCTCTCATCCTCCTCTTCCTGGTCTGTGTGATTCTTTCTGGCTACTTCATGTTGTGAGTGAGGCAATTTCCAAGGAAAAATAAAAACTTCACAAAATTTTAATTCTAGCATAGCATTTGCTCCCTCTGTGCTGTGTATCATTTTCAGCAACTCTTTTCACTCTTCTTTCTTTTTATGATCGGCCAGGGCATGTTGTCCTGCTCCATTGTAAGAGAAGATTTTTACTAGAGCATAGTTCCTGTTGCTACAAATTTAGTCATTGCATCACTGAGATGCATACTGTAGTGCTTTGCTGAGAAGCAGGGCTTAATTCCTGGGTGGCATATTGCACTAATTCACCTGAATTGGTCCTGCATGCCATGCTGGTCCAGTTAGAGTCATAGAATCATAGAATGGCTTAGGTTGGAGGGGACCTTAGAGACCATCAAGTACTAACTCCCCTGCCATGGGCTGGCTGCCATTTACCAGTTCAGGCTGCCCAAGGGCCCACACAACCTGGCCTTGAATGCCTCCAGGGATGGGGCACCCACAGCTTCTCTGGGAAACGTGTTCCAGTGCCTCACCACCATCAGAGAAAAAAATTTCTTCCTAATACCTTACCTAAATCTCTCCTCTTTTAGTTTAAAGCCATTCCCCCTTGTCCTATTACTATCAGGTCATGTGAAAATTCAATCCCTCTCCTGCTTGTAAGCTCCCTTCGAGTACTGGAAGGCCACAACAAGGTCCCACTGGAGCCTTCTCTTTTCCAGGCTCAAACTTTCATCACAGAAGAGGTGCTCCAGCCCTTTGATCATCTTTCTGGCCCTCCTTTGGGCCACCAAAGGCCACCAGCTCCACATCCTTCCTGTACTGGGGCACCAGGCCATGAAGCAGTGCTCCAGATGGAGTCTTACACTGACTGTGGTGCACAAACTTGCCCAGCTATGGTTCCTCTGCCCTGACCAATGAAATTCAGGGGCAAACGAGGTGAACATTTTTAAGAAAAATAAAGCGTTGAATTTTCAAGTTTGATTGCAGGTGGAGTCTAGAGAACCAGCTTGGGTTTACGTTTGGCTTTCAGATAGCAATGAGCTCAGCACACACTACCCTGTGTGCTGAGAGCCAACCTATGATGCCTAGCAGTTATTAGTTTCGTTTTTTTTCCCACATCATCTCCAATATCTATAGCTACTTAGCTCTGAGGTGTTATTAAATTTGAATATTTTAATATTAATTTCATTGTTCAGAAGTGGAGCATTTTTGCGTACATCAGATCACTTTTATCTAAATTAAGGCTTCTGCATAAACTAAACAATAATCTGCTTGTCTCTCCAGGTAATTATGTGTCAGTGACTAGGAGTAGGACTGAAAAACTTGACTAACCATAAAAAGTTCTCATTCTTTGGTTTTGTCTCTAAGACACAAGGCAAGAGTTCATAGAGTCATAGAATCCGTGGTGTTGTCCTAGTCCAACTCCCCTGCAATGACCAGGGACATCTACAGCTAGACCAGGTTGCTCATAGCCTGGTCAAGACTCTCCTTGAAAGTCTCCAGGATTGGGGCATCAACCACATTGCTTGGCAACCTGTTCCAGTGCCTCACCACCCCCACTATGAAGGACTTTTCCTTACATCCAACCTGTCTTCCCTCTTTCAGATTGAAACCATTTTGCCTTGTCCTATCACAACAGACCCTGAGTTAATTCTTTAACATTTATATGAGACATAAGACAAACAGTACAAGAATGATTAAGAGAAAGAGTAGCAAAACAACACTAGAATAAATGTTGTGTACTCATCAAGATAGACTGATTAAATCAAGTGATAATATTTCTCAGACTTGCATTGGAAATCAAAATCTTTCATACATTCTTTTTCTCATCTTTTTTCTTTTCTTTCATTCCTGGCAGACAAAAGAATGCCATTAGGGAAAAATATTCAAGATGTCAATTCATGTCTGGAAATGTATTTTAAAACCTGTGCATGCAATAGTAAAGACTGGTCTGAGGGTCTGAGACTTCAAACCCTGTGTAAATTTCAAAGGCGCTTTGGGCTTCACTTTCTGCTTCTACCTATAAAGGAATAACATTAGGAGAGAATGCTATTTAATTTGGCTGGAAATAGTTAATCAACCTGGAAAAATGATAGGTACCATGTTCCCTCTGATTTTACTGAGTAACTCTACCTTGGAAAGTTCAGTCTTTTCTAATCCGGAACTGGAATTTGGCAAGACAAAATTTGGCTCCCTGGAACATTTTTAATACAGGTAGATTTTTCTTTGATATGGCACTGCTTGTTTGCAAACAAGATATAGCACACTACATCACCTAGCTCAGGAATACATAGCAAAATGGGACTTCATTTTATTTCTTTTCTCCATTGGTCTGGAGATTATTCAGCCAGTTCTGACCAGCGAATCTTTCTTTCCTGTACACAATCCTACTGGTGTATCTGGGACTCCCTTTCTATTTTGTTTCTTAGTTTTGGATTTTTTTTAAAATTATTTTTTTTAGGGGGGGGGGGGGGGTGGGGGAGATGTTTTGGTTTTTACTTCTCTGTGATTTTATTGTTTTGTTCTTGTTTGTTTTCCTCCTTAAATTTTCACAAATGAATTTGTGTCAATGTTACTGAATCTCAACTCTGAGTTTAGAGGAGCATACCTCCCTTGGGTAAAAAATACGGTTCTAACTATACACTTGAATGTGGATTCCTCCAGGTAAGGAACATATAGCCTCAGATAAACTTTTTTAAAAGGGGCTCTGACCGCTTTTTAAACTCAGTGTGAACAAAAAGAAGCTGTTAGACTCTCCGGTGAGACTTAAACCAACTTAAAATGAGAAAGGATGCTTCAGCCCCTTGCTTCATCTTACTGCAGATCATCCCTCACTCTGATCATGAAAGCACATGAAATCTAGTTAGAAATGAGATTTCTTTGGATCACTTGTCTATACTACGTGTGGACTAGTACCTGAAAGTCTGTGTGAGTCATCCCTGAATGGCCAATACACCCAGATGGCACCAGAGTGATTTAGTAGAGAGATGACATATGAGTCCCAGCTTGCATTGCAGAACCTCAATTAATAACAAGGCCTAATTCGCCAGGCAGAGTGCCACGTTAAGAGAAGCTTGTCTTTGTATTTTTAGTCTCCGCTACAGAGTCTTCAAGACCCACTTCACAGCAGATCATAGGATGGTGTAAAATGCACCATGAAACAAGACACTTTGCCATCCCTCATCAGCTTCTTGCAGAATAACATCATAAATATCAAAAGCTGAAGAAATTCCAAAACTACCAATCTGTCCTGCTTTGTGTGTAATCTCTGAGGGTTTATTTATGTTTTGCTCCTTGAGCCTATGTTTGGAATAGCATCTACACAGGCTCATGCGCTATTCACAAATAGCAAGAATATATTGTCTCCAGACTGCGGCTTAAGCATCTGTGCAAGGGCTAGACAGAAGAATAGGGAAATCCTTACCTTGTTTTCCAGTCTTTGGATGTCCTCCTTGCCTTTGTCTTTCTGGAAGAGAAAGCTGTGAGGATTGGCTAGCACTGCCAGGATGAGATTATTCCATGCCTAAATTAAACACGTAAGCGTTTGAAGGATCGAAGCCATCATTCCTAAAGCTTTAATAAACTTTACAGTAGAAATAAGTTTCCCTTAACCCCATTTATTTAAACAATCCATATTGTTTTATATAGGGGAAACTATCCAATGCAAATACAGCTAAATATTTTAATGGTTTACACATCCATTTTAGAAAGTTTTCTTTTAATTTGTTAACTTTTGTTCTTTTGAACTGGCTCAACCTACTCATTTAATCCCTTGAGCTTTCAAGGGACAGCTTGCAGAAAGTTATATACACAGATATAACAAACATTTCAAATAAAACACAATGCATAAAGCAGAGAAAGGGAAAAATTTGACAACAGCTGCTAGATTTAACACTAATAGTTTTGAAAGATTTTGGCTTAAAGGTTAAGAGTATCTTATGACAATAAGCAGACTTTGTATATAATGTCAACAGCCCTGTTGCAACATGTCCAGTTTTAATTTATTCTTGTTCGCTTGCATAAGACAAATAATATAATTATGTATGTCTGGTTCATGACATTCAAGTTGGAAAAAAATCAAATAAATCATGGTGTTTTTTTTTTTCAAGAATAGCAACTTCTAAAGCCTTTGGAATACATCCCTTATTAACATTAGAAACATTTTTGTCTGAAAGTTATAACCTGAAAGTTTGCAAGTATTTATTTATTTTGATCAGATTTCATCTTTCTGAGCCTTTTTTGCTTCCGAATAAACCAGTGGTGACTAATAACCTCCTTAGTCTTTGTTTTCTTTTTTCTCTTTCTATTTTTTTTTTCTTTTTGTCTTTTTTTTTTTTTTTTTTGTCCAAAGAACATTGCAAATGCTATCAATTACCTGATTTGAAGAAAATTTAAGACTCAAGGACTGCGCTCGTCAACCCTAAGGCTCAGTCTGGATGGACCAGATAAATATCCCAACATTTTGGAAATATTTTCACTCACTACTTGTACTATTCCTGTAATGGGGGAAAAAAAAATAAATAACAGGAAGGTAATTTAAACTATATATTAATACCAAACTATACCATATATTGTGTTTCAGCATATCTCCTAAGATCAGTCATCAGTCAGTAGAACTGTTTATTCACATACATGTATTTAAAATAAAAGGGAAAAAAAAAAAAAAAAAAAAAAAAAAAGAACAGTCTTCCTAGAACCATATTGTTAGTTGATATAGAGCATCTGTATTAATCCCTTCAGTGGAACTCTTTATGCTAGAGGAGAAATTCAAATATATGATTTTAGGCACTTAAAATATCTTGTATAAACAAATTATATTATCTGAGGGATGCTCTGAAAGTAATGCCTCCTGCTTTGTTATGTTGGCCCACAACATCAGAGACAGATGTTGGTGCTATGGCAATAGAGAAAGAAACTTCCACTAGTATTGCATTACATTTTGTGGCTGTGTGACAGATGGCAGCAGGGAGGGCAGTTGACAAAATCGTATCTTACATGGAAGTGCATTTGAAGCAAAGGTGTGCCACTGAATTCACTGAATGGGAAAAAATTGCACCCATTGACATTCAGTGATGCTTGCTGAATATTTATGGAGACCAATGCGTGGATGTAAGCACAGTGAGGCAGGGGGTGGTTTGTCTCAGCAGTGGTGGCAGTGACATGAAACACAAGCCGTGTTCTGGGCAGACATTCATAGCTGTCACCCCACGAAATGAAGAGCATTTAAATCAGCTCATCTGTGAGAATCAGCTAATACTGGTGAGTATGTTAAAAAATAGCATTTTGTGTCTGAGAATTTGCTCTACCAAACAGTGTTATTGTGTTGTTTGTATCTGTTGTAGTTTCCATGGAAATAAATAGGAGGCGTTACTTTTGAAGCAACTTTATTATTATAGAGAATTAGGCACATCTGCAGGATGATGCACACATTTATCTTTGACACTTGCATTCATTGGGATCCTAAGAAGTGTAAGACACTTTCTATCCGAAAATAATCCAGGTTTTTGAGATTTAATTTAGATGCATTTCTTACAGGTAGCTCTAGGTAGGCAAAGTGAAATCCACTCCAGACAGAGACTTGGACCTTTAATATAGTCAGTGTATCTACTTTGAATAAAAGTAGTTATACCTTTTAATGGCTTCAAATAATGTTTTTCAGTCTCTTAAGGAGGATGTAATAGGGTTAATTAGTGTTGAGTTTTTTTTATGTGGAGAAAGACTGCTCTGTCTTCAGTGAAAAATGTTCTGACATGGATGAAATTAAATGAAATAAAAATCTCACTTGGGAAAAGATCAGATAGTATAAGATGAATGGCAAAAATAAGGTCTTATATAGAATACATAGGTTTAGCATGAAATATGCATGGAGATCTTGGAAAGTACGTCTGTGACATGTATCTGTGTAATGGTTCCAAAGCATTTTCCTTTGGATGATATTAAGACTTTATAAAACAAACATATGCTCATGCTAATACTGTTTTGAAGTAAATGTATTAATGCAAAAATGTCCAAACAAGTGTGCCAGATTTCCTCAGGGTTTAACTCCCACAGCAGCAAAAGAAGTAGTCCAGAGCGTTTGAAACACTTTCCATAGGAGTGTATTTACCATGCCAAAATTCAAAGCAGAAGTACTGTGTAGTTGTGGCAGTGCACAAGCCTCTGCAGCATACATATTGCAGAAGTATTTTTGTGTCCCAAAGGGGGAAGAATCTCCTTCTCCTTGGATAACAGATGTAAGGAAACAAGGGTGGTTTTGTTGTAGAGAAAGGTATTACCAGTATCAGGGACACAGAAACCATGAAAATCCCCCATGCGAAGGGAGCAAGAGAGAATCTAAACCTCTCGACCTATGTTCAGTTCCAGGTTTCCCAGTATAAGAGGGACACAGGAATGATGGAAAGTGTTCAGTTTGAGGTCACAAAGATGATGAAGATATCAGGAGCACCTCCTCTGTGAGGAGAAGCTGAGAGCCGGTACTGTTCAGCATGGAGCCAGGCTCTTTCAGTGGAGTATGGTTCTATGACAAGGGACAGTGGACACAAACCAGAACACAGGAGATTGCCTCTGACCACCAGGAGCACTTCTGTGCTGTGTGGGTGATAGAGCACTGGCACAAGCTGCCCAGTTGCTGTGGGGTCTCCTTGGAGATCTCCAGTAGCCACATGCACATGGTGCTGTGTGCCCTGCTCTGGGTGTCCCTGTGGAGCTGGGGTTGGGCCAGAGGGAACCAGGGGTCCTTGCCAACCTCAGCCACTCTGTGGCTCTCTAGACAGCAGAAAGATCTTTGCAGTGTACAGTCACTGTGTTGAATCAGTAAGCATCACCATCAGTAAAAGGAGCAAAACATTTACCAGCAGACACAGGGGAGCAACAAGTCCCCTCTGGGGACCTACACTGTTTCAGGTAAGACTGACTCCACCTTACCACTCAGAAATGTGAGGACCTAAAACTATCCACAGAGTAATGATGTCACTGTAGCTTATTTTGGTTCTCCACATATTAAAATGATTATGCAAATGTTATTTTGTGGAGAAAAGTTTTTAATCAATAGAATCACTTCTTGATTTCCTACCAGTTCAATCATCAAAATTTTCCCACCAGGTCCAAACCTACCTACCAGGAAAAGCACTGTTAACCTGCACTGGCCAACCCAAGCAGGCAGGAAACCAATGCTTTGGGAATAATCCTTTAATGCCTGGAAAGTATACGGCCAAAATTTTGTAGGCAGAGGATTGAATCAAGCATTTATTAACCAGATGATCTTGTTACTCCCATAAAGAACCTTGGATAAAGTTGTACATTTAAAACTCTTTATCTGCTATATATGCCAGACTTGGATTTACTAGAGGGGAGAGGGAAGAAATAGAAGAGGAAATGCGGAGGGAACTCTAGCCGCTCCCATTACTATTCGTTACTTCAGCACATAAAATTGCAGTCCCTCCTGCAGTCCCCTGTTCTTGACTCACTTATCGTCTTTGTTCACTGCCTAAATAAGTCCAATACTATCCAAAAAAAGCATGCAGATATGTATCAGGTGGAGTTCCTGGCTTGCATATGTATTTGAGTATATATGCACACTCATGACTCATGTATACAAGTGCATATTTGCATATGTACATAAATGAGCATTCCTATAAATATCCACACTTTTTTTTTTCTAAGAAAAATATTTTTCATAGACTTTTCTTGGATAAAATGATAAATGTCTAATTTCTTTATAGAAGTCTAATTGAATTGTTGAATTACTTCAAATCCTTAGTCAAGGGCATGTCACAGTTATAATATGGTACTGTTGATGGAGCAGCCTAGCGTTGATAGGAGAGCTAATGATTGCAGATCTGCTTTTAGATTGGATTTTGTGCTCTGTAGTCCTTTTACCCCGTCGTAAAATATAAGTGGCGTTTACAAAAAGAAAAAATAGCAGTCCACTTAGGAAGTCTCTTAACAGGTTTTTTGAGCTTAAATGTACATTTCTTTAAGTACCTGTTAATTACTTCACTGTGATGATGCACACCTGTACAATGTCAGGCTGCCCACAGAGCCCATTGTTAACCTGCCCGTCAGCCGTTTACTGCCCGTGATTCACAGTCTAGGGGTCTAGGATTATTGTCTACTGGGAATTACATTTTAGTGGTACAGCAGTGTGCTGGAGATGTCTTAATGGCTGTTCAACTGAGATTGTTATAATGCCCACATTGTTGTTCTAGCCAGCACACAGCCCAATTGCTTTTTAAGTTATGGCATCAGCAAGCTCCAGGTCATCTGCACTTAAATCACAGGTACATATCTGAAATGTTGATGTGGTAACTGGTAGCAATGTATACAATACTTTTAACCTCCAATTTGGTGGGTGCTTGAGATCAGATTATATGAAGTGTGCATGTATGCTTCAACATTTAGGGCTACAGCAAGCTTTACTGATTTTAAATGTCATCGTAAATTTTTCCTCAAAGAGCTTACCTCAGCTCATGTGCAGCTTTCCCATTGACAGACTGTAGGATAGAGAGGGCAAATGGGTTGCGTTAAACCCCAGATACACTTCCCTGCACTCCTCTGCTCAGGCATTTGTTGGACAAACCCCAGAGGTGGAGGGTATGGCCACCCCTCCTTACATCTCATCATCTTTTAAATGGCTGCCCCACACATAGAGGTAGACACACGTATAGCCACATGTACATACTGCATCAGAGGAAAATAAGGAGACGGTAGAAATTTCAAATTTGATTTTCCTTCATGTCCTGCTGGTTCTCTCCTCCACCATGACATGCTTTAAGTTCTTCAGTTGATGTCTCCTTTGATCAGTTGAAGCAAAATAAACTTGTACTTGAAATCATGTCTATGGAACTTAGATGAGGCCTTTAACTAGATTATTTCTTTTCAGGATCACAACTACCAGGACAATTATATTTTTAATTTTTAATTTTTTTTCCCCAGCGAAGTTGTATGGACTTTGTCTCACCCAAATAGATGTGGGGAGAAAGTAGGGAATTTCTAAGAGGCTTGGAAAAAATGAAGTTTCTTGGCAGAACTTAAGATTGATTGGAAATATTGGATATTTCCCACAGAAAAAGCCAAGCAAGCCCTCCCAAACACATCAGCAACATGAACAACCCCTGCCATGAATTTTCTACTGAAAGGAAGCATGAAAAAACTTCATCTAATCATTTTTCTTTCTGTTTCAATTTAAAAAAAATAATTTTTTTTTCAGGTCATTTGCTATGGAAAAAAAAAAAAAAAGAAAAAAGTGCCAGTAACTCCCTCTGTTCAGCTTTTGGTCAAAAGCAATTTTGAGGAAAAATATTCTAACTGATCCCATTTGTAATATGTCAAGATCTTCACTGAAGAAATGATTTGAATACTTTGAGACATCTGATCTCACCTAGCTTTATATAAATAGGGCTCTTCCTCATTACTTAAATTTGTGTCCGAATACTGTTGCTGCAAACATTACCTCTTCCAGCTAGCATACCACCACTGAAATCACGCACTGCTCAAACAGCTTTCCCTTTTATCAAAAACACAGAACTGGAATTTTTAACAGATGGTATTTTCACTGCTTTGAAACTTTTATGGAGAATGAGCTAAACACATTGACTTGGGTGGGGGAGAGGTGGTGCAGGGAAACAAAGAGGAAGAGGGGAAGGCAGGAAGGAGAGGAGATTATCCTAAGAAGTGCTCGATGTGGACATTTTTCCCCCCAGAAAAAAATAAGAATTCTTCCCTACAATTCAATAAGATCAGAACAAGAGTAATGCTGAGCACTTTGGAAAAAAATCACACTCCCCAATGTTATTAATATGAGTCATAATTAGAGATGGAACTTTTGATCCAAACCCCAATTAACTTCAGGGAAATTTGGATCATAACTTTATGGCTTGAATTTATTTGCATGCTGGGCCAAGACAGAACTCCTGACCCAGGGCTGTCCAATTCTTCCCCCACTAACAAATCCTTTGGGGAATTAGAGATGCATATCTGGTTCAAGATCTGACATCTGTGGTTTGGAGCACGTTTGACAATATATCTTACGCATAAAGAGCACTTTCCACCTCAAAATGCATGAGCTAGCTAACTCTTAGGAACAACCTCATAAAAACAAATTATATACTTTCTTCGGTGTATTTGCAAATAGAATGAAAATACTTACAGGTTATCTATGTTCTCAAAACCTTCCGTCTTTGAGTGATAAAATTCTGCCCAGAAGAAAAGGTGTTTTTACCAGATCAGGCAGTGATACTGAGGGTTTGATGCTCACCTCCATGCTTAATAGCATCATAGAATCATAGAAGTGTTTGAGTTGGAAGGGATCTCTATAGATCACCTAGTCCAACTTCCCTGCAATGAACAGGGGCATTTACAGCTTGATCAGGTTCCTCAGATCCCTGTCCAGCCTGACCTTGAATGTCTGTAGGGATGAGGCATCCACCACCTCTCTGGGCAACTTGTGCCAGTGCTTCACTACCCTTTCATAAAAAAGTTTTTCCTTATATCCAGTCTAAATCTCCTGTCTTTTAGTTTGAAATAATTTCTCCCGGTCCTATCACCACAGACCCCACTAAAGTGTCTGTCCCCTTCTTTCTTACAGTCCCCCTTTGGATACTGAAAGGCCACTCTCAGATTTCCCTGGAGCCTTCTCTTACCCAGGCTGAACAGCCCTAGCTCTCAGCCTGTCCTCATGCTTATAATTTCAGCTTCATTACTTGTTAAGCAAGTCACTAAACAGCCTGAGGATGTCTGGGTAAACTGGACCTTAGTTTCACAGATGGACCTAGGAAATGTACCTGATGTTCCAAGATGTATGTTAGACAATGTGCTCTTTCATTTCAGTAGCATCTGAGAGAGATTTCCAAGGAGGTTTATAAGGCGGCTCCTATAGTCATATATTTAAAGTTTTATTCTAAGATCAGTAAAATGAACTTTAACACTGCAAAGACTCTGGAATGCATTAGAAAACATTTTTTTTTCCCAGAAGGCAAATTAGCTAAAACAAACAGAAGTTGTGACATTAGACATAACTGAATGCTGCCCAATTTTATGTAGTTCTAGGTCAGATAGACTATGACCTCGTACATTTAGTCCCCCACCCTTTCTAGCAGTTCTGTTCAAAATTACTCCAAAATATTGTCTTTAGAAAGACAATAGATACTTATTTTTCATAAGCAGTATTTTACTGAAAAATTTTAACTTGCTTGCTTGAATTACAGACTCTATGAGGAATTGTGTAGGAGCTTTTTTCCCACATTTTCTGTCAGTGAATGATTCATTAATGCTAACACTTAGGAGGTAGCAGCATCCATGGAATAAACCATTTTTATGAATGATCTAAACAATGGGGTATAGTCTGGCCCCAGTAAGTTTGCAGATGACGTGAAACTATGAGTAGAAGCTGACTTATGAGAAGGCTGTATAGCCATCCAGAGGACTTCGACATACAGGTGAAACTGGCTGCCAAGAATTTCATGAAGTTCAGCAAGTGCAAAATCCTGCACACAGGGAGGAGCAAACTCAGGGACCATAACGTCACAGAATTGCAGAATTGCAGAGGTTGGAAGGTACTTCAAGGGATCATCAAGTCCAATCTCCCTAAGTAAGGTACCCTATAATAAATCTCACAGATAGATAGGCTTCCATGCGGGTCTTGAATATCTGCAGAGGAGACTCCACAACATTTCTGGGCAACCTGTTCCAGTGCTCTGTCACCCCTACTGCAAAGAAGTTCTTCCACATGTTTGTATGGAACTTCTTATGTTCAAGTTTTAGGCCAATGCTCTTTGTCCTATCACTACACACCACCGAGAAGAGCCTGGCTTCATTCGTTTGCCTCCCACCTCAGATACACATAAACAATAATCACATCCCCTCTCAATCTTCTTTTCCCCAGGCTGAACAGACCCAGTTTACTCAGCCTTACATGCTGGAAAGCAGTTCAGCAGAAAAAGACCTGGGGATCCTGGTGGAAGACAAGTTGAACAGTTAATAGCAATGTGCTCTGGTCATTTAGAAGGCCAGTGGTACTCTTCACAGCACTAGGCAAAGTATTGTCAGCAGGTCAAGAGAGGGGATCTTTTCCCTCTACTCAGCATTGGTGAGGCCAGATTTGGAGTACTGTGTCCAGTTCTAGCCCCACCATGGTTGTAGGGCCATGGTGCTGGCTGTTCTTCCCATCTCTGTAATTCCTCCTTCTCTCACTTGCACTGCAATTTCACATAGAGATTTTTAGTTTGTTAAAATCCGTTGTCTTCTCAATGTAAAAAAAAAAATCTGTTGATTTGATCCCTTAGTTTATAGAATCAGAGAATCAGAGAATGGCTTAGGTTGAAGGGATCTTAAAGATCGTGTAGTTGCAACTCCCCTGCCATAGGTTGCCACTCAGCATATCAAGCTGCCCGGGGCCTCATCCAACCTGGCCTTGGACACCTTCAGAGATGGGGTATCCACAACTACTCTGGGCAGTCTGTGCCACTACCATTCTCCGAGTAAAGAATTTCCTCCTAACATCTAATCCAAATCTCCCTTCTTTTAGTTTAAAGATATTCCTCCTTGTCTTATCACTTATCATGTAAAAAGTTGGTCTCCATCTTGTTTATAGAACCTCCTTTAAATACTGAAATGCCACAGTGATTCCTTTGGCTGTGCTTCAGGCCAATGAGATGAAACAAGCAGACCAGCATAGGTACAGGGTTGTGCTGAAGCAGTCCTGTGTAATCCAGCTGGGAACTAGCTCAGCACCTGGGCAATTAGCCCATGTCTGCCTGAACTGACAGATGTGGGCATCCTCTCAGCTGCCTGGAACCACATCTCAACCAGTAACAATCAAGAATATAAAATTAATATTCATATCCTACTTTTCTAAGGAGTGGCAAAAGTTTCTGGGTGAAGTGTCCAGATCTTCTTACTTTCACAACTCAGCTAGCTCCATGGCTACAGGCAGTAGCCTCTTACCTCTCTGTTAAATATCTATAGTCTAGGTTACAGTGCAAGAAGTTTTGGTTAGTGGCTCTCCAAACATCTCCACAGTCCTCAGTCTGTACCTGGCTTACTGCACCTAGACAGGACAAAAAGGCTTCCATTAGATTTGCATTTAATTTGGGAATATAGTCAGATGAATAGCAAAATAAATGCTTGCTCTTATTACAAGGCATTGATTTACTACCTTCTGGGAAACGGTACAGCATTGCAACAATAACAAAGATGTTCATGATTGTCTGTATATATATAGGTGTAGATATATGCATGTATATATATATATATCAATGTAAGTGAAACATTCCAGATTGACAGCATTGTAACAGAAAAAAATAAAAAAATAAAAAAAAAATTGGCTCCATATACAGCATAGGATTTTTCCTTTTCTTTGTTCACAAAATACATTTTACCATGGGTGATAGAATTTTTGCATCATGAATATTTTATACCAGACTTTAGCCAAAACCATGATATATCCCAGAAATTAACTTAGGGATATCTGGTTCTCATTATTCTCTGATGTTCATTGATTTATTTGCTTTCTCAAACAAAGAATTTTAGTCCCAAAACTTGGTATCTACTCAGCTTATTCTTAACCCTTCCATGGAAGAGGAGAGAATAATTTATTCATTGGGAAAGTGTTGAATCACTCATTTTTCATGTTATTGGAATAACTTCTACTACTTGCATCAGCATAAATCAAAATATTTTCCATCCATGTCAGTAGAATTTGTGCCATCTTGTCTACTCTTAAATTTGCATTTGAAAGACTTAACAAAAGGAGAAAAGTATTCATCTGAAATAGAATTTTATATATTCCTCAGATGTCTAAGTCCTAATCTGCAATTCAGTCTCTCCCCTCCTCCCATTTCCATCTCCACCCAACAACTGAGTAATTGTGAAAGCATCTGAACTCATCAGGCACACCACATTTGGACCTGGATGTTCCCTAAGCACCTGCAGTTCTGCATTGTGTGCATGCCCAGATCTACCCAGGCCTTAATGTGATCCAGAAACTCAGCTGCGTGATACCAAAGTTCCTCAAAGGGCTTAATCCCATAAATATGTCTGAAGGCCAGTTCATGCATTCTAGCAGGATCAAGCCTATCACAAGCTGTAATCATATTTGTTATCTTTTACAACAGATTTTATTGTTGATGTTTTTGTTTTGTTTTGTGTTTAAAAAGAAAGAATCATTCTCTGGGTTTTAAAAATAGTCCTGGATTTACCCAGGAAGTTCTTAAACCTGGATGCATTTCTTTAAGCCCCAGCTCCTTACATGTGATGGTGTGTTACAGTGCTTACTGCTCTGCTTAAAGTTGTACCATAAAGAGAGCTATGTTCCTGAGTTGAACAAGAAGTAGCTGATTTCCCTGGTTTATTGACATAATTAATGTACATGTTAATTTACATTTATTAATGTACATGGTAAAAAATGCAAAAATAAACAGACGATCAACAGCAACAAACCAGAAAGATTTGAACTGTTTTGTTGTAATTTCCCTTCCAGTCCCACTTGTGTAATAGTGCAGGTTCAGTAGGAGACAAATACTGAATAATTCAACCGTGAAGACTATTATTTTTCCTTCAATACAAAAAGGGTCCTGCTCTCCACATTGCTATCAACTTCCCTTTCTTTGTGTAGGAATAGATTCAGGACATTCAGCTTCTAGTACTCTTAGAAAAACATGGTACCTTTGTGGCTACTGGAGGCAGATGGAGAGAAGCATCTTCCCAACTATGTGATCCAGAAATTTAAACTGTGAGAAGCAGAGGAAGTTTATATAGTGTCATGAATCCAGAAACAGAACACTGATGATTACGGCTGGAGCAGGAGATACAGTTGCCATGCAGTGATTTGTTCAACCCTTCTGGTAGGGTTCACAGCAATTACTAACACAATGCAGCAAAGAGCTGCCTTTTGAAATGCTGAGCATGCACAGGTTCACCCAACTTCCCTACAAATAAACAAGAAAGAAGGCCGTAAAGTCATAGGATCTGGTTTTCTTTAGGTTGAGCAGTCGTGAGCCTTGTAAATTCAATTAAAAAAAAATCTTAAAAAAAAAACTTAAAAAAAAAAAAAACACAAAAAAAAACCCCACTGAATTGGAATTTTGCAGGGTTGTGTCTAACCCAGAGGACTGGCATTAAAACTCCAGACTTCTCACATCATGGCTATTATTTTAAATCAAATAAAGAACTACACTGACAGAACATATTGCTTCATAAGCATTCAGTAGCTTGTGTGAAACTAGAGAGCTACGCCAAGCAATGATGAACATTAATTCTGGTAGTTAACAGCACTTAGGCATGTCAATGGTGTGTTTCAGCTCACAAACATGACTGCACATTTCATCACTGGACCATTAATGTCTTCCTATTGCACCTTATCCTGAATAAACAGATTCTTGCTAGAAGAAAGCCCTAAAGTAGGTCCAATTGTGGTCACATGTGATCTCCTCTGTCTGCAGGTGACTGACAAAGAGCAAATGAACCGAGCTTTGGTCCATCTGTCCCCACATCTGCAGGCAGACCTCCTACATTTCAGCTCTCTCCAGCCTTCTGCGTTTTGCCATACAACCCCTCTGTTTAGTAAGCTGAAGTATGAATGACGCTAATATCAAAGAGAAGGTTACGTTGTGCGTTATTACAATCATGTTATTTTCCAGAGAAAATGTTTCATAAAATCCACCTGAGAATACAAACAAGACAATGCATTAGACTACATTATTATCTCAAAATACAGTACCTGTTCTATGTTTAGAATTTACAATTTGCAGGAAACACAAAACTGGGAAGAACTGCCCTGCTGCAATCCAGTATGATGGGAACAGACTGGAGAAATGGGCTCATAAGATCCTCATGATGTTCAGAAAGAAGTGCCGAGTCCTGCACCCAGAGAAGAAAAACCTCAGGTACCAGAAAATGCTGGGGACACTCAGTTGGAAAGCATCTTGGCTGAAAAGAATCTAGAGGTCCTGGTGGACATAACCCAGTCACCCGTCCTTGCCGTTAAAAAGGTCAGTGGTATCCTGGGCTGCAAAGTAATGCCAATAGGTTGAGGGAGGTGATCCTTCCCCTCTGCTTAGTATTGATGCTACGCTTGTAGTCTTGTATTTAGTTCTGCCCCCCCAGTAAAGGAGAGAAGTGGGCATACTGGAGAGTCTGTGTCAGACCACAGTGATGATGAGATTACTGGAGCATTTGTTATACATGGAGAGGTATGAGGTTTAATATGAACACCAGCAGAACTTGTGTGCTGTGTGGGTGATTCAACATTGGTACAAGCTGCCGCCAGGCTGTGGGGTCTCCTTGGAGATTTCCAGCAGCCACCTGGATGTAGTGCTGGGTGCCCTGTTCTGGGTGTCCCTGCTGGAGCAGGGGTTGGGCCAGATAATCACTAAAAGTCCCTTCCATCTACAACCATTCTGAGATTCTGGGATTCTTTCCTGTTGTATAATTCATCCTGCTCATGTCTGTTTATTTTATATACAAAACAACCGTGAGTTTTTTTGGCTTTTAGTGATAGCATCTGGTAAAGGCATGTCTTTAGCCACACTATCTCTAGAAGTTTTGCACAAACAAATTAGCTAGAGAAGACTTTTGAGGAGGGAGACACACTATTTAAAATTGATTAGCCATACCTCTCTCTCCCATGTGACATTACTCCAAGCCAACATGAATGAACCGTAGCTGGAGAATTAATAGGTGGAGGCAGATAAATTGGCTTGACTTTAAGAGCAAAATATTCTGATGAGCATTTGGTATTATACTGTATAGATTAGTAAGTGTGTCATTATTTGTAGGTCATCTTTCATGTGAAACATTTAAATTACTTTGTCTTACTGCAAATATCCTGACTATGCATCTTCTTTTCTTTTGTTAATTGTTAATAGCTGAAACATTAGTCATTCTGAAGAAATTAATTTTTTGAAATCAACAGGGACACATCTCCTCAAAAAATAATTGAGTTGTTCAGTTTTGGACTGAGAGAAATTTGTTGTGAAATTTATTATGTTTGAGATGGAGTTCTCCCAAATCATAGAAAGAAAGAGGCACCAGCTTTCTTCCACACAAAGCTGAAAATTACCTCTATCATGTGCTGCTGAGTGAGCAAATTAATAGCAAACTCATTGTTTCCTGTACAATGTTAGCTACCTGCTTCTTGCTGAAATGGCTTGTGTTACCAATATCTTTTAAAATTCCTTAAAAGGCGGCTTTTCTGGTAACACAAAGAGCCCACAGTATTAGTATTTTACTTGTAGGCTGCCTGCCAAACTCTTGAAAGGCCATTCGATACATAACACAATGAACATGAGGGATTATTAAAAATAAACTCACATCTTGGTTCTTAAACATTTTTTTTCTCTCTCTTTTACTTAAGAAGTGATCACTACAGCATATTTTGGGGGAAAAGTATATAAGCAAGGGCAGAACTAGTTGATATTTTATGTGAAAAAATCCATTAAGAATGCTCTTTGGCTGTCTGTTTGTGCCCTTGAGTCTCACAAGTACAGTTGGCAAGAACAGAAAAGCACTTATGGACTCAAAAACTGATATAGTACATTTCCTACCATTTAAAATCCTTTAATGTGTCCCCAGCATCCCATGTAATTTAGAGAGGAACATTAGAAAGCTTCGGTGCTTTTCCAATCTTTGTTCAAATAATTCCAAACACTTTGGGTTGTAAAAATGGATGGAAATTTTGTGAAGAAAACCTTTCTTTTATGTTTTCATATCTTTTGCATGGAATTAGTATAGATTGCTGCTGAAATGAAAGCACATCAAACAACTGCAGAGGTTAACGATATCTTTCCAAATTCAGTAATGTGATAATCTGCGTTTCAGTTGATTCTGATGCAGTACAAGTCATTCATTTTTGGGACAATGGTAAGGCCTGGTTAACAGGCTTAACCGATTTATTTAATTTTGCTGAGATGTGCTTTAGGGATTAATAAGGAACAGCAATTGATGCCTTGCCACATGCTCTGTGGACTATGATTTCTCTGCTCTTCTTAGCTGTTTCACAGTCTTTCTCAAGCTCAGAAAACAATCATAAATCAGGCTAAATATTTATATAGTTTTTTGGCATTTTTCTTGCATGAGTGAAAAAGACTACGGGTAAGCTAGTCATAAAAATTCCAAGGAAAAATATTTTATGGAAATCTGCCGATTTGTCAAAATGCTTTACAGAGTCTGTTTGATTCTGCTAATATTTCAGGGTATGTAAAGAGGATCTATCATTCCCATGACTACACGGCACTGAGAGAATGAACAGATAGTCCAGACTACATCACATGAACACAGCCATGAAATCCTCAGCGGAAATGTTCCAGATTTTTACTGGTAGAATAAAAAGCAGAATTTGGTCTCACATTTTGCCTTTGAAAATGTTGAAATCTAAAACCCATCCAGGAAATCATTTCAGGTTGTGGTAAATAGTGTCAACAAGGATAATCATTTCATTAATGCACTGAGCAAGATCACTACCACTCAACATACATAAATGTCCAGTCTATTCAAGAAGGATCCACAATCTAATTATGGAGACTGCTAACAGTCTACAAAGGTAAGTATTGGTCTTAAACATGGACAACAGTCAAAGTAGAACACAGATTGTAAATTTTGCCATTGGGAAAGAATGGACACCGTGTGTTGTGCCTGAACTCTCCAAGGAAGTGTTTGTATATGCAACAAATCCATTCATCTGAGATCCAAAATACAATAGGGAGTTCTCATGCTTAATGTGATAAATATATTTGATTTTAGATAAAACTGAAACAGAATCTTCTGCTTCCTTAGTGTCCTAAGTATGAGATTATGGAACAATTTGAAAAGAAAAATCTTCCTTTGACAGTGTACAGGTTCTTTAGATTAAAACCATTCCCCTTGTCCTATCACTATCTATCTGTGTAAAAAGTCAGTCTCCCTCCTGATTTTATGCTCCCCTTAAGTAGTGGAAGGATGCAGTGAGGTCTCCCTGGAGCCTTCTCTTCTCCAGGCTAAACAAGCCCAGCTTCTTCAATCTTTCTTCATAAGTGAGGAGCTCCAGCCCCTTGGTCATCTTCACGGCCCTCCTCTGGATCTGCTCCAACGTCTCCACATCCTTCCTGTGCTGGAGGCCCCAGGCCTGGACTCGGTACTCCAGATGAAGCCTCACAAGGACAGAATAGAGGACAATCCCTTCCCTTTCCCTGCTGCTTGCCCCTCTTTTGATGCAGCCTGGGATACTGTTGGCCTTCTGGGCTGCAAGAGTAAACTGCTGGCTCCTGTCCATCTTTTCTTCCACCAGAACCCCCAAGTCCTTTTCTGCAAGGCTGCTCTTTATGAGTTCTTTTCTCAGTCTGTACATATATCTGGGATTGCCCAAACTCTAGTGCAACCCCTTGCATTTGGTCTTGTTGAGTCTTGTTAGGTTTTCATGGGTCCACTTTCAAGCCCCTCCAGGTTCCTTTGGATGGCATCCCTTCCTTCTTTTTATTCATCAACTTCATCACTCATCTTGGTGTCATCAACTTCATCGCTCATCTTGGTGTCAACAGAAAACTTGCTGAGGGTGCACTCAGTCCCTCTGTCTACATCACTGATAATCTTGTTGAAGAGCATCAATGCCAAGACAGACACCTGGGAGACACCACTTGTCACCGGCCTTCCACCTGGGTGTAGAGCTTTTAAGCTGACTTAAACTCTTTTGGAATGACTGATTCAGATACACAAAGGAAGTATATCTGACTTATATTGCCTGAGTTGTATCCATAATTTTAATATTCTAAAATGTTGTCCTACAAATCAGTGGATCTATTTTTGAGAAGACAGGGAGGCTTATTATTTCCTAGAGGCTACAACCTTCAAAAGTTCTCTAATTGGACATAAGTCTAGGAAGAAATTAATAAGGACTCTAAAGCATGACTCAAAATATCTAATTTATTTAAATTATGTTATGTTTTGAACATGTCTTGTTGATAGAAACAGATCTTAGTTTTCAAATACTGTGAATTTTTATATTTTTAGAAAGTTAAATGCTCCACTCACAGTAAGACTCTAATTCTTGAGACTTCAATGAGACCTTTATCTCTGCTTTTGAGTTACAGTTTTATATATAATGTTGACTTTTTATCCTTTTATTCCAAGGATTATATATATTTTTATATATAATTATATGTAGTTATATATAATTATATATAATTATATGTAATTATATATATATACACATATGCATGAGTATATATGCAAATACATGCAAATATACATATGTGTATATTTGTGTAGAGGCATATCCATGTATGAGAATATATATATATATATATATAGAAAGAGAGAATATATAATAATATATACATATGCATATATATATAACTTTTCAAATATATGTTTTCTTCCAGTCTGTTGATAACTTGAGTTAATGAATGGTTAGAATGTTGGCAAATTCAGATCGAGTTTGAATCCAGTGCTCATAAAACTAAGCAAAATCCTGGAATTTCATCTAAAAATGGATATTTTGTGGCATGTCTCATTTATTGTTACATATGATCCATTAGGTCTGCTGAAAAATCATTTAAAGAAAAAAACCTGGAAAGCAGAATTATTAATGAAAATCAGATTCTATTTAAAGCTAGTGGTTTGGCAATATAGAAAAAACATGTGATTTCTGACTATAATGATCTTCACTTACTATTTTGTGACAGTTTCATTTAATTACATTTAGTTAGAAGAAATTCCCATTTTTATTTTCTAACAATTTTTTCAATATTACTTTTTAAAAAATTATTTTTAAGTAAGTAGTGATATAATGTGTTGGAATGGAGTGAGTACAGTTTCTCTGAGTAGTCCAAGCACTTTTTGTGCCCTGGCATTTAGCATTTTAAAGACTTGCTTGAGCAATACCATGTATAAGTATGCTCTCTATATTTAGTAAAGAAGCTTATTTGGAACCCCACTGTGCCCATGTGGTTTCTATATATAATTTTGTTGAATAAGGAGAGAAAAAGACAAAGCAACCCATAATATGCCCGGTATTGTACAGGATAAAAATGAAGATGGTCTCTGCTGCCAGTAGTTTACTGTTCAACATCTCAACTTGAACGTTACTCTGTTGGATGGACCCCCACTTCCACATGGATCTCTAAAGCAGCCAATGAACTCCTTCAAATCCATGGGTCTCTGCATATGTAGCTTATTATGGAGCCATGGCCCAAAAGACATACATAAGAAAGAACACGGAGAAGAAGACAGGAAGGAATAAACATACATTTCAGTTGTTGTATTCAAAGACATCTCAAAGGTATGCACTTTCCATTAAAACTCAGTTGAATGTCATTAACAGAAGGCCATTTTGTCAGGTGACATACAAAGGAACATCACTCCTCAAAGAGATGTGAGTAATGTACTTTTCTACTCCTGTAAGGAGCATCCGCGTGTTCTGACTAGTGCCATTTGCAAATAAATATGTTAATAAAAAGAATAAATTAAACCATTTGATGGCATCCTAAAAAGGAGTGAATTATGAATAAATTTGTAGCTTTATTTTCAAATTGTTTCCAAACGCAGTTGCATTTTAGCTTGGATAAAATCAACAACTGTAAATATTTAGAATACACCTATGTGAAGCATAAAATGAAATAAGAAATTTTAAATCATTTGCAGTTGCACTTTACATATTTTCCAAGTTACAGCCACATAAACAGCTCCAGCAATGGACAACAGGAAAAAAAAATAAAAATAACACGTATAAAATCAGTGGCTAAGAAACATGGATTGAATGGGAAATACACTTCAGCTGAAACCTCGGTTTCTGCACAGAGGAAAAGCAGCCTCCTAGATCGGAATTCCACTTGCAGGGATTATGGTAGAAGGGACAGGATATGGAGGAAGCAGTTTATGTGAGAACTAACACTAGTATCCTCCTTTTTTCCACATGCCTTTTCCCATATCATCCTATTTCCAAATCTCCCATCTAGAGAGGTTGTTGACAGAAGCATGGTTAACCTGTCTGAACTCTGATCAGATATTATGGGCATTTTTAATTTTCTTTTTTTTCTTGGTTCTTCACAAGCTGACATCAGCTGTTACTGTTGGGAGTGGTGTTTGAAGTGTATAATCAACTAAATGTGACATACATACATACGTAAGGTGGAGGAAAAGTAAAGAGGGATAGAAAAAAGGGTAAAATTAGATTATTCAATTTCTATATAAGGGAAGTGATGCTTTTTTCCAGCTTGTGATACCTTCAAATCGAGACTGGATACACAAGTCAAAAATAAAGTATTCTGTTAAAAAATTAATTTTTTTATATATGAAATGTGAATGCTTATGTATTATGGAAGTTCGAATCAGATAATAACAGAGACCTTTCTGTCCTTAAACCTTTGATTCACTAGATCTGCTATCACACTGATAGAATTAATCCTCCTTTACTGAAGGATGATCTTCTGTTGGTGCACACCGGTAGAGCTGGCCATTCCTTTTCAAATCTGAAGTTTAATTCTAGTTACCTCCTTTACTGTAATGGAGATGAAGGAAAGGTTAAGTAACTGATATCCATAATTGCCAGTTCATTAGAAACATAAGTCTCGGGAAAAAAAAAAAAAGTATATATATATATATATATATATTATATATATATATATATATATATAATATATTACGTATATATATAACGTAATTCATGAAAGAAATATATAAATATTACTATTGAAATATCCTTTTAAAAAACATTTTAATGTCATAATGGATTTCCTCTTCTTCAGGCTGCCCTGCTTATGTTCCAGTGTTGGGTGAGACTGGAAAGTAAAACTCAGGGACAAATCAGCGCATCAACATTCCCAGACTACATTTTAATGTGCTGGCATACAGAAATGCTACAGGTGACTTGCTCAAAATAACACAACAAGTAAAAAAAAAAATCATGTGGAGACTAACTGTCCTCTGGTCAAAAGGAATTGTATTTTGAGATTTTTTCCCTTGAGTGCGTTTGTGCAGTTCATGGCATATATCTTCATCAGGTAGCTTGCTTAGCATACACAGCATTCAGAGTGGCACATCCTTAGGAATACATTTGCTGTTCTGTGCGTGAAATGGAAAAAAAATAACGAAAAGGAAAGTAAAAAAGAAAAGAAAAATAAAAGAAAAATCAAACATCATTTAGCGGTTGGAAGTTATTTCCAGTTTGCAACCACTGGAAGGGTTGCCTGGAGAAAACTTTTCCCTCTGTTATTACAGAATAATAGTTTGTGGATGCTGAAAAGCAAACACAACTTGTGGTTTTCTTTCAAGTTACACTGCAGGGCTATCTCCCACTTAGCATTTTAGTATCATGTTGTTTGGGAAAGGTCACGTTTTTACTTTCAAGACACCATTTGTCTTTAGTTCCCTCTTCTAATCTGCAAATAGTTACCCAAGGGTTTTAGGCAAGAAGCCAAGTAACTGGTTAAAAAAAGCCATTCCAAGCGGCATTTTGCTAATGATGAAGATTTATACTGTGTTTAATAAATACAGGTAGCCTTCACCATTTGATCCTGTTGCCTTTACTGAAAGATGAAGAATCAGCCACAGTGTGGGCTGGGATATGGTAGTCACTGGGGTCTGCAATTTCAGACCATACACTCCTATTTAGGTTATTAGTTCACCTAGAACTTGATTCACTGTTTTGGAATTTCTAAGCTGCTCAGACTATCTCCAGCTATGCAATCTGGAGTATATACCTTCTGCTAGGGCCAAACTGGATGTAAATTTTATTTGTATTAAACAGCACATGGCTTTCAGTATCTTTACTGGAAAGACTTCACACCACTGAAAACAAGATTCTCTTTGATGTAAAGGTTACAGAGAAAATTATTATTAAATCATCAAGTATTTTGTAAGGCAATGAGGTCATCATGTTTTCACACTACTGTGATGGATAACACTTTGACCACTCTATTTAAGCCCCTTCAGCTACTGTATACATTTCTTAGTTTAGTTCCCAAACAAAAATCATCAAAATGGATCCATCAGTCCCTACTGCTAATTGTTTTTGCTGATGTACAAGGCTCTCTTAAAATCCCTTTACCTTTTAGTATACTGTTTTCTCTCTGCTGCCCCCAAAAATCAGAGAACGTTTCCACTGAGGAGCTGAGGAAAGCTGCTGACTATGAGACCACTGTATAAAGAGTGAGAATTGTATTCTCATTTATCAAAACATTTTATGAAATAATTAAAGAAAATAAAATATTGTTTCTTCTAATCAGTATTATCACTTGCTAGCAATTCAATCATAATTATCTAAAAATTATTTTGTTCTCGGTGGCAAGACTTTGGTCTTTGTTTGTTTTGTTTGTTTGTTTGTTTGTTTAATGCCAATATGAACTACCTAGTAGCAGAGAAGAGCTCTATGAGGGATTAAATCAGACCATGAATCCTGTAGACAAAAGATGATCACACTACAGGTTTTTTCCACGTAAGTGATGGCAGCAGTCCTAAACTGGTTATTAAGAGCTCAGTAATGAAGCAAGAAGTTTGCTTAGTTCCATGAGCAATTGCAGATTACAGGCAGATTTCTGGAATAACAAGGTCTAATGAGCTGAAATATCGTGCATGCCACCATCAAAGATTTTTTCTAAAATAAAGTATTTGATATTTTTAAATTACACTATATTTTAAGATACTTAAGTGTCATTAATACAATAATAATAAGCTCTCAAGAATTACAAAGTATATTTTGAAAAATTGTTTGATTCTTTTTTTTGGGGGGGAGAGGATGACAGATTGTTTTTGTTTTTCTTTTAAATAGATACAAGCAAATCAGCATGTTATTCCCTACCTCTAAGGCAAAGAATCCACTCCACAAATAACTTCACAGGATCTCTGTGTGACACCTTGGTTAGCTGTGCGAGCCAGCTGTTTGAGAGACCTCCCAGGTACAAAACGTCACGTCAGTGGTTAGTGTGCTGTAAAACTCCTGCTCTGTTACAGGAAAGAGCTCTTTACCTTCTCAGCTGCAGAGAAATGAACTCTGCACCCTTCCAGCAGTAAAGGCCAACCACATACTGGTCTATATCAGCAAGAGCATGGCTAACAGATCAAAGGAAATGATTATATCCTTTGATTCAACATTCATGAGGCTACAGCTGGAACACTGAGTCCAGTTTGGGTCCTCCAAACAAAAAAGGCATTGACAAGCAGGAGTAAGCTCAACAGAGAACCTCCAGGACAGTTAGGGGGTCTGTAGCACGTGACATGTGAGGAAAGGCTATGGGAGCTAGCTTACTTTATCTGGAGAAGGAAGGCTCAAGAGGAAACTAAAACTAACTTCTCTCCAAATGTTGGACAAATGTGGAGATGTATCTTCTTTTTGTAGGTTGTTGCTGAAAGGAAAACAGACTTGTACACAATATGTTGCAAAATTTAGATTTAGATTCTGGTTTCATAGAAAAAAATTCAACTACAACAATTAAATTTAGCAACAGATTTCATAAACATGCTATGGAATCTCTATTCTTGAAGATACACATAGCTTGTGAGGACAGGGTTAGGCAAGCTGACCTGATTTGAACTCTAGCCGTGTTTAAGTATGGGTTCCATTTTCCAAAGTTTGCTCCAATCTGAATCATTCTGCATTCCTGTAGTTCAACAGACTGGTTTCCAGAGAGGCACACTTCTTTAAGGAATTAAACTTTGCTGCTTCATGTTTCAGCTTCAAAGTGATGGTTTGCAGCCCACTGACCATTCTTTGACGATCATTACTTCATGAAGTTGATTGAACACATGATGCTGTGGAAGATTCTAGAGGAGGTTCCCAACAAAATTAACTTTCATGTGAAGCATCACCTGAGACATGAAAGAACTGAAAAAACATGGCAAGAGATCTGGATCATTACTAAATGACACTACTCAGGATAGCTGGATATTAGGCAGCTGGAAATAGGTATGTTATCTGACAGAGCTTCTAGGGCAAGGGCTTAGAAGGAATATAAATTTATTCCAGGATTTGATATAGTTCTGAGTTTCAGGAGCATCTGAGTGAGACTTTGGTGCTGATCTCTTTTTCTGAAATGAATGTCTTGACTAATGGATAGATAACATAAATCAAAACAGACTATGATAACTTCTGAAAAATCTGAGAAGAAAAGGATAGTCCAAGTCCTTAAACAAGAAGAGCCATGAAAAAAAGGAAAGGAAAGGAAAGGAAAGGAAAGGAAAGGAAAGGAAAGGAAAGGAAAGGAAAGGAAAGGAAAGGAAAGGAAAGGAAAGGAAAGGAAAGGAAAGGAAAGGAAAGGAAAGGAAAGGAAAGGAAAGAAAAGAAAAGAAAAGAAAAGAAAAGAAAAGAAAAGAAAAGAAAAGAAAAGAAAAGAAAAGAAAAGAAAAGAAAAGAAAAGAAAAGAAAAGAAAAGAAAAGAAAAGAAAAGAAAAGAAAAGAGAAATTGAAGATCAACAAATGTTTTGGGGATTGAAATTTTCTTGGAATTTTAGGATGTTTGGCTAGAAGGAGTCCTTCATAGATTAGACTGTCTCAAAGTAGAGGCATTGTCTAAGGAACACCTGGAATTGACTGGCTATAAATAGAGAGATTAATTGAAAATAATTAGAAGAAAATAAACAATGACAGTAAGGAGGAAGAATGCCCTATATTGGGAGGGAAAAAGGGGGAAAAGGACTAAAGAGACTACATGCAGTAATTAAGAATTGTGAGATGATGCAACCTCTTTGGTGATTCTGTCAATTCCAGCTGGAACACTTTGGGTCTGCGATCACTAGCCCTCTCCTGAGGAATCCTTGAGTCTAAGAATATAAAAGAAGGGTTTGGAATAAGATGGAAGGAAAAAGGTTTTAATAGAAGAGATGGATACAAATATTATTTTTTTATTAAGTGCTCATGAGCTGATTAAGCTGATTATAGAAGAACAAAATAGAAACAAACAAATATTCTGGATTTTTAAGATAAAACCTAAGAAACTTCAGGTAAAGAGCAAAGACGGGACCCAGAATTTCAGGAAAGTGAAATTCAAGATGTTTAAGGAATGGTTGGTTGAGAAAGCGTCCTTAGAGGCATAGGGATAGAACAGAGATGGCAGCTCTTTCAGGTCACCTCTCTGAGAGCAGAAGAGCTCTCTATCTCCCAGCATAAGAAATCAAGCAGAGGAGGGAGGAAACCAGCATGGCTGAGCAAAGAACTGCTGATTAAACTGAAGGAAAAGAAGAAAAAGTACAGGCAGTGGAACCTCAGGTAAGTAAAATATTGAAGAACAGACTATCATGATGTAACTAAGTAGGTTGGGCTGAAGGTAATGCCTCGTGTTTATTTCTATGGAAACTTCAATGGATACAAAGAGCACAATAGCATTATTTGACAGAGAAAATTTTCAGCTACAGAACACTATTTTTCAACATAGTCACTACCATTAGCTATGCATTTTCACTAGCAGTGAACGCGAGCCTGTGGAGGAGCTCCATTTTTGCCATCACCACTGCCTGAAATGTACCACTCACTGCCTTGCTATGTTCACATCCACTGTTTGTTCTCCGTAAATGTTCAGCAAGTGTGCATGAATGTCAGTGGGCACCATTTTTTTTTTTTATGTATTCCGTAATTCAATTCCAAATCTTTGCTTCATAGGCACTTCCATGTCAGACACCATTTTGTCAGTCTGCCCCTCTGCTGCTGTGTTGCTTGGTAACAAAATTTAAGGAATATTGATGGAGAGTTTTAACCTCTACTTGCTATACCACCACCATCTGCCTCTGACATCATGAAAATGAGAGGCATTACTTTTGGAGAAGCCCTTGCATTATGTCTATTGTACATATACACATTCCTTATAAAATTATAGAGCTATTTTAGGTCTATCTCCAAAGGGCTGTTGGAAGGAAAGTATTCTTCCTCTTCTGACAACTGTTAAGTTACAATTCAAGAAGTATGTACATAAATATATGAGGGCATAATGTACATAAATATACATTTCACAGTAATGTTTAGTAGCTGATAATTTTTTCTATCAGATAGTGTTATTGTGCTCTTTGTATCGGTTGCAGTTTCCATGGAAATAAATAGGAGACATTACCTTCTGAGCAACTTAGGTCTGACCAGTTCATCTTGATCAGGTTCCATGTCAATCAAGCAGAGGTTACTGAGGAGTGCATGCAGTCTTCTTTGGCACAGGACACAGTTCATTCTTCAGAATCACTTGGACATCGTCTCCTCTAAAACTTCACACTATTACTGTGGACAATGGTTTTTATTTCTCACGAGATTTTGAGAATACTTATTACTGTATTTCGTGCCCGATATCTCATTGACTCATAGCACACATGGGAATGTTTTGCAGTTTGCAGTGGGCATGAAGAAGAAGCAGGAAGGCACTGATTTTTCTGTACTTTAATAAAATTAGAATTAATATTTTTAGGCCTAATTGCAGGCACCTACATGAGTTATCTACTTTTGACGGCTATTTGCTCTGGATATCTTCTACAGGCACCAAAGCGATATGGGCACCTCCAGGGAGTTTTATGCCATTTGAGTTTGTAGTTTTTATTTCTGAGTAAGCTTTTTTCTCTACTTGACCTGTGAAAAACACAGAAACACAAGGCAAAAAAGTAAGAACAGAAAAAGTTTTCAGATAACACCTAATCTTGTGTTTGTGGTAAGTTCATGGAGAAATCAGAGCTAGTTTAAATATCCCCTGCTGTCTTGTACTCGCAGGGAACTTAAAAAAAAACCCAAAAACCTCATGATCTGTGTCAGATTTATGCTATGTGCTCTGTCTGGTGGGGGAAGAGCGATTGCAATTCTTATAAAATAGACAGTAAATATCTCCTGCCCATTTCACAAAGAGACTGAACACTCAGATTGTTCATTTCAAAACTGTAAGAGAAGCACTGAATCAGAGAATTAATGTGAATTCTCAGTATTGTCTGAAGTTATCAGAACAACTGACATAAAATTACAGTGATTGTTTTAGAACTACAAAACACGTTCTCACAAGAACTTTATAAATATCTTGGAAAAAAATACAGATTTAAATTAACCTTCCAAACAAAAAATGTTACAGAAGTAATTTGCTTCTTGTAATATTTAAATCCTGGACTACTCTACATCAATTGCACAGAATGAAACATAGATAATGTGTTCAGTACCATAATGTTTTAAAGGGAGTTTGTGCCAAAGCATTCACTTAGAAGTAGAGAAGAAGCCAATTACTTTACAGTTGAAGCAGGAAATGTGTCTGTATGCTAACACCAAGACACTGTGAACTAGGTTTGAAACTGTAGGCATATGCGATTGCATGCATACATTTGAGCATGTCTAATATAGCCACAAATATTTAACACATGCACAAAAATCTCTTTTCTGGAAACATACATCTCTAGTTATCCACAGAAAAAAAAAAAAAAAAGGAAAAAAAAAGGAAAAAAAAAAAGATCTGCTACTCACAGGGACCAAAAGTTAACTTCAGCTAAGTTTTCCCAAAAGCTAGCTGAAAAGTCATAGCACTATGTGAGACTCAGAAGAGGATGCTCGTGGAATATTTTGCTTTCCTGCTAAGCCTTTGTAGTAATAATGATCATTTGAATGGAGAGTGTTCTTTTTCCTTGTCTTCCTCAATTACCTATTTTTATTTACGAGCTGAGCTTGTTATGAATCAGTACTTCACTGTGGAAGAGCTTTAGCTTTCTGTCTTTGAAATAGCTACACATATAGCTTAACAGATAAGTAATATGTACAAAGAAATTCATAAAGTATGAGGTATAGCCCTCCTTGTCTGGCCCACTTTCTTCAGGCACCTCTTATTGTATACAAAGAGACTACACAAGCAAGAAATGCTCAGCTAAAAGTATACAGGAGTTATTTGTTGGCTAACACACACAATGGTAGGAAGGCTGTGCTGCTTTTATTGGCCATTTGCATGTGCATTATCAAGCCATATTCTGGTGCATACATTTTAACTTCAAAAACCCATTTCTGTATGTTCATTACAAACATGGAAACTAAAAACTTTATGTGTCAGCTTTAAAGCAGGTTAATTTGCTAAAAATCATCTTCTAGTGTCATCTCCATGTCACAACAAAGTCCTTGAGAGAAACACCTTTCAAGCAGCCCTTACTTGCATGAATATGATAGCGTCTTTGTAGCTGACTGATCTCCATTGTTATGTTTCCCAGTGTAGAATGGCAAAGCATCCAGTAACTTGATTGGTTGGCATGGATTTTGTTTGCTATAATAAAATAAAACAAGGGCTGTCAAGACTTATTGCTTCAAACGAAGAGCTGTGTACAGTATGGGTCCCCATAGCAGTCTGCATATGGAACCCTTTAAACATTCTTAAGAGACCCATTGGGGCTTCTAATTATTGTGAAACATCTTCTGGCAGAACCATTCCTACCCTTCCAAGAATGCGTTGTAAAAATAATTAGATGATGAGATTTAGATCGAAACCGCTAACTAGTGATTTAAGAGTTTTGCTCGTACTATATAGAAAGCTAAGGAAATGAAACGTTGAAAACCCCTTCACATGAAAGGAAAACAATTCTTTGTGGTTCATATTTTAGGGGAAAGACAGAGAACAAACTTTTCTTTCTCCCACTCCTTTCCCCCTCCCCAACTTTAATACTTTGTTTCCTGTGGTTACATGAGAGGGTGGAGATGTTTCTTCATTTTCTAAACATTAAACCACTCGAGAATCTCTCCCTATTTCTGGGGAGCCCTGCTATTACAGAACAACTTGAGGAGCTTGCTTTAATCAAGCTTAAAAGCTACAAAGAATAGAATCACATTTTATGGCTTTAAAGGCTAAACCAACATGCAGTCAATTAGGTGACATCATTTCTACAAAAAAAAAAAAATAAAAAAAAATCAGAACATCTTTGTTTAATCAAAACAAACAAACAAGATTAGAAGTTTAAGTGCTGTGATTTAGGAAAGATTCGCATTTTGAATTAAATCCTGGTGGAGTACAGATGTGGCAGTGATAAAAACTAATCATGTGAAATCTGAATGGTCAACTTAACAGTTGGGTTAGTTTAAGTGTGAAGATGAGGTACTTTTTTTTTTTTTTTTTTTTAATATTATGCAAAAATTTAAAAAAAAAAAAAAAGAATTCACAGTATGTGCAGGTGTTGTGGATTTATTTGGTCCTCTTCCTTGTATGTAATTTACTTAATTAACTCTTCAAATTGAGCTTTTCACCACCTACATCCATAAAATGAATTTAAAGAGAGCTGAGGGACTTATTTACATACTGAATTTTCTATTAGCTGTTTGCCACAATGCAGGGGGGGGACACATCCTGCTATGTGTTAGTGAAAATGGAATGCCATCACTGAAGAGATTACAATATTTCCAAGTCAAAGAGTAGCATCACCAGGCTGCCATAACTGTCATTTAAGCTCATTATTTAAAGGCAATCACTGAGCCATTTCTCTGTGAATATTCATACCCAGGATGCATCTCAAATGCTATTTCACTATAATGTTTCTAAAATACAACTTCTCACTCCAACCCCCATGCTTACTACTCAAGGAAGCTCCCACTACATCATATGTTGAGTAGTGCTCTGTCCCTCTTCCATCACTTTGGTAAATGGAGTCTTTCCACACAGCCTGGCCATCTTCCCATTGATCACTCTGCTCATCTTGCAGCATCTCTCATCTTCCTCCTTCACATCACTGGGACAGCCATGGACGTTCACCAGCAAGGCAGTTCCCAGATGGTCTGCACGTCTGACTCGTGTGGGCTTCTAAGCACCTTTGCTCTTCCTCATGTGCTACCTCTTACCTTTTGAAAGAGATTCAGAGATTCTCAAAGCTGTCAAATTACCTTTTTTTTTTGTCCTTGGAGACATTCAAGGTTAGGCTGGATGGGGGTCTGAGAACTTGACAGAGTTGTGGGTATCCCTGTTGATTACAGAGGAGTTGGACTAGTAGGCCTTTAAAAGTCCCTTCCATCTCAAACTATTCTGTGATTCTATGTAAAGATAATTGCCTACCGTGCTAAGACATAATATATTACTCGTTTCTTTTATTCCTCAGCTGTCAGGCTGTGTCCATTCCAGTCCCTTAGCTGTATTTAGACTCTCAGCTTTGTCCAGTAGGAATTGTCCTCTGTTCTTTTTTACAGCACCTGGCACAGAGGGCTCTGGCTCCTAGATATACAGCAATACAAATAATCATAAATGAAAATAAATGAGTTGAGAAATTGCCTGCAGTCACACAGCAGGGCAGTGGCTGATGTAAGATTAGAAATTTTGGGACAGCTGGTTGGAAAACATGAGCCTTAGTCATGTTTTTCTAATTGAAAAATCATATTTAGGATGAAAACTTCAGCTGTGGCTGTAAAACTTGGGGACCTATCTTTTGAAGAATAATTTCTATGATTTTCTGATAACTGTAATGCAGTCAAGTCCTATAGTGCTGATTTTAGGCACATGGCAAAATCTACACAGCAAAAAACTGTTGCCGTCTTCATTTTTCTTTCTTTTTAATCTGAAACCTTTGCCAGTGTCACCTCTCCTCACTATTAGAAGTAGAAAATGTTGATTCTCATCTCTGGGCCATGCACAAACCAAGCTCGTTAGCTAAAGAAATCTCCTTTGACCTCCAGGTCATTCTCACGCATCAACAGTTAACTGCTGGCAACAGCTGGACCTTTGGGGATTGCAGGATAATCACTTTTGTTTCTAATACTGGGAATTTTTTATTTAAACTCTGCTAGCTTGTTACTGCTTGAGATTAAACAGAAGTAAGTCTGACAGTGTTATGAGAAGTAGAGGACTCAACGACATACCTTAAACCCAACAAACTGTACTGTTCACTGATCTGACTGACTTTACTGTGCAAAGGCTGCAGTTTAGTCCAGAAGTTACTGTTTGCAGCTTTGCCAGCAGCACTATTTATAGTTTCAATCAATTTGAAATGCATCAGAGTTGGATGATGCTGCTGTGCATGTGTGCAGGTGGAGAACACATTTAAATACCTCCACAACTTCTATTCCACAGACTTTGTCAGAGTCAATCCCTCTGAATAAACACAACTATCATGCTTAAAGCCTCCTCATCCCCCAGAATCAAGAGAAAGTTAGCTGCTTCAAGGACTAAGAGCAGTGCTTGGAAACAGGTTCCTGGCTGTTGGAGTGTCCTCATCACAGCTGATAAGAGCCACTAAACAGATTTCATATGGGGACAGAAAAAGAGTTTTCAGTTTGAAACATAATAGATTTCAAAATGAGTAGAAGCGTTAGATTTACAACAGCTTCCAGCTGAGCTCTGGAACACTCTTCTGTGCAGTGATGAGACATCAGCTTCATCAGACTTCATACTGGACAGAAGCTAAAAGGTGGAAAGAAGGTGCATTTGCAGGTACTCGCCAGTTAAAGTGACTGGGAGAAGATATTCATCTCATTTAACCCTAGTTGTCTGATGTCATATAAGATTACTCCAGACTCCTTAACAGTAAAAGAAGAAAAATAAGGACTTGAAGGCATGATTCATGTGATCAATCCTAGACAACTGTTTTAAGATGAGATGAATTTCAGTAAGAGGTTATGCTCTGTATTCATTGTAAAGTAAGTGTATGCAAGAGCTCAAAGTAGTCAAAGACATCCAGGTTTTGTTAGACTAATTTTATTTTTTATTTTTTATTTTTATTTTTATTTTTTATTTTTTATTTATTTATTTTTATACAGGAGACTGATAATTGTTAAGGAACAGACACACTTCATAGATCAGTTCATCCAGATGAGACTTTCAATATATTCTTTATTCTTGGCCTTTTAACATTGTAAAATAACAGGGTGCAGCTCCAAGATACCTCCTTTTCCCCCTTTTCTTTGTGAATACTAGGTGTAGTACAATATCTAATTATTTAGTGTATATGAGTAAACAGTGATCTCCTCACACTCCTTTTTATTTTTGATTTTTTTAACTGAAGTATGAAATGTAACAGTTAATTATGACAAAATATGTTCCCAAATCAGCACCATTGCAGTTGGGTCTTGGTAGAGCAAGAGTAATATAAAATTCTGTACAATGATGTAGGACTTGGTCTCATCTGACTGGGCTTAGACCTGCCTTTCTTTTACCACACTGACTGAGGAAACAGTTAGAAAGCCTTATGGCAGTTTGCATAGTTGCAGCTCACCTTGGTCCACTGGTATTTCTTAGGAGCACATCGAACTAGAGAGTAGACTGTGACCTTTATTTATTAACAAAGTCCTTGTGCTTCTTTTGCTATTTATTTATTTTTTAATAATCTATATTTCCTGTGACTGCAAAACTTCAGAATCATCCTTTTAGTAATTTAATAATTTCTAACCTGTAGGTTTTCAGTCAATGAAATATCTCTCTTGAAATGTTGGTAGTAAAACTAAATACATCTACAACTTGAGCACTGTCAGCGTACATAAGTCTTGTAAACCTTACTAAACATTTCATCAACCCTCAGTTGAATTCCTAAGTTCATAAAGAGGTAATTTGTATAGAGATATTTGATAAAAGAGATGAAAAACAATTGCTCTTGCTCATCATCAGTGAAATAACACAACGTAGTGCAATTGAAACCTAGTTGAGAAAAGTTAGGTTAAATGTTAGAAAAACTCCAAGGACATTCAGGAAGTAGTGCACACTGCCAAAAAGAGGTCATGGAATCACCTCACTCAAGTATTCAGGGCTAAGCCACCTATCTGTTTGGGAATGGCTCAGAAGAAAAGTCTTCCATCCTGCTATGATGCATGGAGATGAACTTCATTACTCATCAACAGTACCTTCCAGGCTAAATGAGCACACTGTTCACGAGGCTAGTAAACAGGCAAAGGATAAAATTCCTGTTAAAAAAAAAAAAAAGAAAAAAGAAAAAAAGAAAAAAAGAAAAAAAGGGAAATAATAGAATAGTTTTATATTTGTCAAATATTGGGAATATGACTGGCCTACATTTTCCCTACCCAAAAGCATAGACTGATATCTTCCATTTTGTGGCAAAGTTCTTCACTGAAATATAAAAATCAGATTTTTAAGGAGTTGAGTGTCACTCATTTAACCAGCTTGTCAGTCAGATTGGTGGTATAAAACACTCTCTGCTTTTTACAGACTACAAAAGATAAATTCAAAGGAAAGATGTTTATCCCTTTAAGACTCCAAAATCCTGCTGAGTATTTACCTGTGAGTGTCAGGGCCCAGAAGTGTTAATATACTAAGTGCACTTTTATTAGGCAAGCAGAACACTCCTTCTGCCTGTAAATTCTACTGCACTGAGATAAAAACTTATCCAATCAGAAAATGAACTCCACTGTGTTGTCTGAATTTCACATACAACAGATTCATACTTTAGCAATCAAATATTATGTCAGTGTAATTCCATTTCTTGGGAATCTCCCTCTGACAAAATACATATGAATATACTAATTAGATATTAAAGGATACTAAACTTATTGGGGAAAAAAAAAGAAAAGAAAAGAAAAAAAAGAACATTTTTGATATATTTCACGACTACGTTACATCATTCTAAATATATAGTGATAGGAAGTATATGGCTTTAAGCTTTCAATTTTGTTGCAAGGATGTAACATTTGCCAGTGTCAGTGTAACATTCCTGTGCATTATCAGAGCCCATAAGAACAGTTTTATTTCCAGGAAATTTTTATAGAGCTGACGTGCATTCTGTGGATCTAACGTATTGGTACTCAAAATTTTAAGCTGGTCTGTGACACTGTTCTAATAACTCAGTTCAAAAATATTCAGGCAGTCATTATTTGAATACAACTTTTAATGTCTAACTAAAGAACAGAATAAATAAAAGCCACAGCTGTTACATTTAAGCGATTCTAAAACTTGCCTTCCAGTAAAAAAAGTTATATGATTTTATAAACCTTTTTAACCTCAGCAGCAATATTTCAAACTAACAGTTTATTCAATTAAAAAGGAACATTTAAAAACAGACAATATTTTTTAAGTATCTTAGCAACAGGTGATTGAATCCTTGCCCGGAACTATGAGACAAGTTTTGCCAAACGGGCTGCATTCTAATGATATCTTTCATATATAGCAAATGGAATAAATCTAATATTGTTTTGGACAAGTTACATAAATTACATCATAATACAAAATTCCTTATATGTTTTCAACAACAATAGATGACAGACCCATAAAAGAAGTGAGAAAAGTACATGGTTTTGTCCTCTCCAGCTGTGGTAGTTAAAAGTAGGTAGCAAGTTCAGACATTTGGCCACAAAATCTCTGCTTGCATACTTCTTCCCCCTTTCACACACACAGACAGACCACAACCTCCAACACTGTTCCTAGGTTCATTTCATTGACTAAGAGCGAGTACTCAATGAAAGACCCATGAGGAATGTTGATAAGGTGCCTTGTACTCCTGTTAGAATGTCTTCTGAGGGGTGGTTGAATGGGACATGACACGGAACTTTGCAAAAATAGCATAGATCACACATAATCTTTTGATTTTTAGATATGATCTCTGGAGATTGGTCACTGACTCTGGAATATAACCCTCAAACTTTGAGTGTCCACCATGGACACCATACAATCATTGTCACAAATTCTTAGCCTAAATAAACCAAAGAAGGCACACAAACAAAATACTGCCACCAGATCTTGTTTCTTTAGTTAAATCTTGCTGCTACACAAGCTGACATGAAAGCAGGCCTTTGGAAGATACCAGTCCAATAGAAACTAATGGTCTGTGATCACGACAGTGAGGATGGTGATGAAAAACACCTTGTCTTCCTCTCTCAGAGATACTCTCCCAGTGAAATCTTCTCAGTAGAAAATGCAACAAAAAACTTCTGTTAGCCCATCTAGAGCAGTTTGTTCAAGCTAAAGCGATGACAATAGGCAATGGTTTTACCTGACTCATTTTTCTTCCACCTAGTGTGTCTCATTTATCTACCGTTGTCAGAGTCATGAAAACACCTCGTAGTTTTCCAGGAAAAGATATATAATTGTGCTTTTGCCTGCTCTCTCTGTTGTGGAACAAAACATGTTCTCCTTCCAAAGATGATAAAAATATGATTCTTTGCCCTCTAATTTAGAATCATAGAATCATTAAATTGGAAAATACCTCTCAGGTCATCTAGTATAATCATCAGCCCATCACCACCATACCCACTAAACCATGTCCCTCTGTGTCATATCTATATGTTTCTTGAACACCTCCAGGGACAGTGAACCCACCACCTCCTTGGGCAGCCTCTTCTAATACTACACCACTCTTTCTGAGAATAATTTTTTCCTCATTTCCAACCCGAATCTCCCCCAGTGCAACTTAAAGCCATTACCTTTCATCTTATCACTGTTACCTAGCAGAAGAGGCTGACCTCCAACTTGCTACAACTTCGCTTTGTGGAATTATAGAGAGCTATTGATCTCCCGCAAGCCTTCTCTTCTTCACACTAAACAATCCCAGATCTCTCATTTGCTCCCCATAAGACTTGTGCTCCAGATCCTTCACAGCTTCACTGCCCTTCTCTGAACACGCTCCAGGGCCTCAATGTCTTTCTTGCAGTGAGGGGTCCAAAACTGAACACAGCACTTGAGGTGCGGCCTCACCAGTGCTGAGTACAACTTCCATATTACAAGATTACTTTCCTCCACTATCTGGCACTAGCAGAAATCAGTGACTAAAGATTGCATATAAAGGACATTAAAATCACCATTAAAAAAAAAAATCATAAATAACCTTCAGTGATTTAATATATTCTTTTTATTCTAAGCAGTATGTTCTAATAAAAAGAATATTGGTCCGAAAGCAAAAAATACAGAGTTCTATTTATCCCTTTGCCTCTGATTTGCAAAGGGATACTGGCAAATCTTTTCTTTGCACCTGTTTCCCATACGTGAATGATATTTATTTTCTTTGCATTGATTTTTCTGATCTCTATAAAATGTAAATACTACAATTCCATAATCCTTTAGTCAGTAATCTGCTTGGTAAAATTTCAGTAAAAAATAATTTCTGAAAGACTTCCAAGTATATGGTACTCCAGTTTGGATTTTACTTATTTATTTAAGTGAACGGATTTTAGTTTTAAATTGGAAAGGAAAATGAAGGATACATATGCATTTATGTGGGTCACAATTTCTCAGGAGATTATAATATGAATGTATGTGTAATGTTACATATTTGCTATGCTACTTAAAAAATATAAGTTCTAGTTAAAACAAGTGAACATTCAAAACAATAAGGTAATTCTATATGCTTTAAAATTAAAACAATGGTATATATCTTGTTACAGTCAGATTTCTGTCATACTTTAATTCAGCTTTTAGTCATCTGATATCTCTAATGGGATAATTTCAGATTTCAATGTTGAAAACAAGTTATAAGCAATATTCATACCAGCTGCATCATGGGGAACGTAAATGAACCAAGTATTTTGGTGTAATTAAAAGGACCAAAAATTAGATATGGCTGAATTAACATGGAGTCAAAGACTTACTTTTCTTGCTATCTACATCCTCATTACAATTGAAAAAGCATTATTTCAGAGGTGAATAAAGAGATTTTCATACACAGCTAGTCTGTTTGCAAAGAATGAAGTGTTTCCCTCTTCACATAAGTGATGAACAGCGTGTCACACTGAGTGATGAACTGTTCTCTTTTGCCACTGACAGTGAGACATGCTCTACCTTTGAATGTATAGCAAGATGTGTTAATGTGTCAAGACACAATTCTTTGGAACACCTCACTGGGTTCATAAATACAAATTCCTGCACATGCACGAGAGAGAAAAACTGAAGATAAGTCTATTAGTAAAAGAGACCAAAACAGTTCGTAAGGTGATGATGAGGGAAAACAGGTGTGGAGTAGAGGCCTAGAGAGAATAGTAAAAACAATTTTTCCGTTGCAGAAGCTGTTGCCTGGAGGACATCTACAGAGGGCATGTGCTCAGTAAAGCCACAGGGCTTTCGAGCGCGTCAGTAGCGAAGAACCTAAAACAGACCAAAGAAACTGTAAGTCAGCCACCTTAAGGTCTATGTTTGCTCAAACTAGAAAGCTAATGATGAAAAATTTTAAGGGGGAAATGGTAGAAACATCTCTTATTTTACTGAATCTCTACACTACAAGAAGAAAATGGGGCTTACAGCAATTGCCAAGACATTCTGTGAGTAATAGGACAAACTTAATTTGAAGATAGGTGTGAGAACAAAAGGTGCATAGGTTAATAATTTATGCAAGTTCATGTGAAAAATTAGGATAATTAAAACGGTCAGTGTGTTGATGTTACATTCTGCTTTCTTTTTAACTGGTTTACTAATTAGCTAAAGAAATCTGTCTACTTGTTCAGATCCAAAACTATTCTATCCTTGCACCAGCCATAAGCTGAAAAGAGGTTTCTTGCTGAAGTTTTTTCCATTCTGCTCCTGTCCTGGATGACTGCAGTACAAAACAAACACAATGGCACTTGTTCAAGAGCTGCCTCTTAAACACCTCATACATTTCAAGCTGGCTGCAGCTCAGGATAGAATTGTCAGAGAGAAATCAATATCCAGCTGAGATCTGAGGTGGACTTTTCACTACCTGGAGGGCACTCTTTTAAGAAAAGAACACAATTCCAACTTTCCTCTGTTTCTTTTGCGCCACCAAAGGAAGACCAAGACTGGAGCGAGTATTTTTTCAGGAAGAAATCTTTTTTACTTGTTGTTTTTGTTCTGATTTTACTCTGCAAAATGTAAAATACTACCTACTTTTAACTTAAATGTGCCAAGTTGTAACTGAGCAAAAATGATCTTGTCCTGTCTTACAGTTTTCTGGAAAAACAACCATCAGTATTTTGCTTAGAACTGGAGCTGATCTCGTGACAAAAAATCCAGACCTCCTGGTCTCTTTGGAGAAACCTTCCTTCATTTTGATGCCTGTTGCAGTGTTTGGTTCCTGTAGTCAAATCTTTTGTTAAAGGTATTTGCCAAACAGTGCAAGTTCTCCAAACAACGTGGCAGCACTCTCACAGAGAAGAGAGAGGAACAGACAAGAGAGAGGAACAGAGAAGTTCAGTAGCTGTGGACTACTTATCACAGCTGGTTCCACTTTTTGGAAAAGAAAGTTTGTTCTCCCTTCCAGCCCCAACAATATTTGTAAGCTCCAATAAAAAAGGGTTGGAAAAGTCACCTACTGGTCATGCTCCTCTTACACCTCCCAACCTGATAGCAGTGTTTACTTTGAAAAACAATGAGACAAGTCTACTTTTGTTTTATCTTGTAGGTTTTTTTGCCATATTGACGGCCATCTAAATGCATTAAATCCAGTGCTTTGAAGTCATCTCATACAAAATAAAAGCTGCTTTCCTCAGCAGCATTTGTGAAAATATTTTTCAACCTACAGGTGGTAGAACAATAAAAATATTTAGAGTATTATCAGTGACTGTTGACATAAAATTAACTGTTCTAAATACAATAGCTATGTCATTGGAGCAAGCTGGAAAGCCCCATAGACCCACAAAAAACAACAACAACAACAACAACAACAAAAACCAACCTCAGTTACGTTCTCTTTTTTCCAGTAACATAAAAACAAGATAATATTTTACATATCAGAAGCCTGTATTCATATACCCATGATTTTGAAATAGTTTATTCTACTTTTAAGTAAAGGAAAAAATAGAGATTCTTTCCCTTTCAGCAGTGGCAGTGGAATAGTCTGTTGGAAGTTCCACTCCATAAAGTGATATTTCTTTTCCAAAATGAAATATCTGAATGCTTTGCCAATCACACAGACTAGTTGGCCAAATATCCTCTGTTGCTTTGTACAGGACTACAGTCATGTGTTCAGTGCTGGGCACTTTTGAGAAATTCAGCTTAGCAAATATCACTGACCAGTATGACAAACTTCACCATCTGGAATTTGCTAACATAGCACTATTCATTCCTAATGTCATTCATATGTCATGGAGGCTCTTGATTTTGCATGCACATCTTAAATTTTGTCAAATGCAAATTTCAAATCTATCTGTTCCTGCATTTTCAACTGCATAAGTTCAGTGCCTTATATGCTCTGTGAAAGTGTGTATTTGGAAAAGGTGTCAAAATCCACCCCCTCCTTTTTTCTTCTTTTCTTCCATTATGAACTTCTGAGGAGGCCAGGTAAATTAGGTACAGAAGATGGATATAGAAAACACAGCATGTCAGTTCCCCTTACACACATCTTGGCAAAGAACTCTCTCCGCTGTTATTAGCTCAGTTAAGGAAATCCTCAACTTCTAGTTTTTTTTACAGTGAATTCAATGCTAATTTAATGCTGTTCAAATTAGATAGAAAAATACTTCTGAAGTGCCTGAAGTGAATGTGGGGAGCCAAAGGACTCAGTAAAAATAAGTCCGTGGTTTGTATTCTATTCTATTTATCTAAGATAAGGCACTGAGGGATAAGGCATATCCATCCTGAGTGATTCTGAACACTCAAAGCTTTGACTGATTCCAGCTGGTTTTATGTAGTGTTCAGCTTCTCTTACATTTAGATCAATTTTAAATACTGTAACTACTGAAATCATACAGAAGAGCAAAGATCTTGGCCAGAGGAAGAGGAAAACTCTTGTTTGTTAAATAGAAAATTTTCTTATCTGTAAGACACCTTTCAATGGTCAGTAGAGCAGTGTATATTGTCCCAAAATGGCCAAACATTCTGTTTAGTCTTACTATTCACCTATTTACTTTATAAATACTTGTATATTATTATTTTATATTTTTAATATATTATGTTATATTTTCAGCTGAAGCATGATTTTAATTGTGGTAGTACAGAGGGTGTCTTTGGGAGTGGATTCCAAAGAGCTGACTGCAGAAAAAAACAGATCACAAGATGAAAACACATGTTGCCTGTGAGACATGTCACCCTTAAAAGTTAACTGTGATGCAGAAAGGAGCTTAACAGACCACTAACTTGCCATCTGTCACACAGCTGAAATGGTGTTGAGAAAGAGCTGCTGCTGGTAGGTAATAGTGCGAGCCCTGAGAAGGAAGATTTGAAGGGGCAGCAGCAGAGGGACAAATAGCAGAGAAAGAACCCAGGAGGCAGATGCAAGAGGTACCAGTGGTATTTTGTGTGGATCAGCTCATTAAATGGATGAAGAAGAGAACAGTAAAGCTTACCCAATGGTAAGCTGGAAAACCCATTGCAATATGCAATGCCTGAGTATGAAGGAACATATAATGATATTAGTATACAAGACAATATATTAGAGATCCTTGAGTTAGCTCTGAATGAACTGAAAGACTTGGACCCATACACAGGAAGGCTAAAGAAATATAATGTGGCGCTGTGTAGGCACTGGCTCTGTTCTTGGAGATTGTGTAACTGTTGGCATGACATTGCTCTCTGATTGCTTGGCTTGCCCTACTGCCACATAGATGTGATCACTCAGCTTTCGACTCCATGACTAGTTCATTCAATGACTGTTGCAGTCCTATCATTTTGCAACCGATTACTTAATGTAGGCATGTCCTAATAATGTGGGGTTATTTATTTATTTATTTATTTATTTTCTTTCTGCACATCTTACAGATGTAAAAGACATTAAGTTTTGATGTCTTGGATTCACTGACAAATTTTTGCCAAGGTTCATTATTAGTCGTAGTTAAGTTGTTGCTTTTCAAGAAATGCTCAACAGAACAGTTAAAAATGTATTTGTATTTCATGCCACCATTGTTTCTATTATTTGTAACTGAAGTCTTGATCCTTATTTCGGTCCACTCAAATGAGTATTGCACCTGAGTTCACTGAGGCTCTGAATGCAATACACCGAAGAATGTATTCACAAGTTTGAAGTCATGCATATTGTTTTATCTTTCCAATATCCTGTTCAGTCATTAAACAGCTAGTAGTTTCTGGGTATCGTCATTAATGTATTATTATTAAATGTGATCTCTTAATCAGAACTCACTATTCAGACACACTGACCATTTAATACTGTGGGAGACAGAAATTGACATGGAATTAGAATCCAGGGGTTTTGATGTCGGAAAGTAAATGTATCTTTTTTTTTTGAAGTTACCAATCACATCAGAGAGCTTATCAGAATAAAAGTTGAATAATTCCTAATTGGAAAACATACAGTTGAAAGCATCATATAAGATTAATTTGTGGCCTAAAGTAGGAACATATATCTTAATTTATTTTTCTATATTCGTATATATTTTTCTATACTTTTCTAACAGTACATGGAAACAATGGGGAAATTATTAAATGATACATAGTTCTTAAGATAAATTTAATGTGCAAACATCTACCTTGTTAAAGACCTGATGCAATCAAACCAATGAAGTTTTAACTTGAAAATAGCTTGTTTATATAGTTGCTGATTTTTAAATGTTAGTAGTCAGATACCACCCCTACCCCTCACCCCCAGTCTTGTTTTATAGTTGAGACACAAATGGGAAGCACTTTAAAATTGAAGAATTGGATAAAATAGATAGCAGACCATAGCAATTTCAGAAGGTATTACAAGTATCATATGTCAGTGATACCTACTTTGTTCTTCTCACTTTGGACCTCACAGACTGATAAGAAAGGAAAAGCGTTGTAACCCAGAAGTAAAACTGCTGCATGATTATAACCCTGACAACCTCCTTCTAATGAGTTTCCCTGCAGACAGGGAGAAGAAACAGCTTTGATCTCTCAGAGTGAAGGGTCTGAATGAACCACTGTTTTAAGGAAAGGAATCTGATTAGCCCTACTCTCCTAGTAATCAAGGTCACAAGCTACCATTTGAGGTATTTGTGAAATTCAGATAAGATTAGTTGCTCCCTGGATAAGCCACTGCAGTCAGTAGGCGCTAATTTTGTCTGGGATATGAGCAGAGGAAGTGTTGCAACAATAAATGAAGAACAGTCTTAGTGGATATTTCACAAGCCATTTTCACCTTTTAGAAAATGTAAATCAGTTTTAAAGGTTTGTAGTCACTCTGAAGATTAACAATTCTGTCTCATCACCATCATTACCATTACTGTGCTTTAAGCTGTATGAAATTAAAAGCAATGCCAACTCTGAATAACTTAATTTATTAAACAAATAAACAATCAAACAAAACAGAGGCATATTTATTTCCTATGACAACTCCACTGAAGTTTGTTAAACTACCTTTGTAACTGTAGGGCCATATTTGACTTAAGAGCATCTGTTACATTTTGTATACACAGATATAAAACAGACTTGTATGCATACATTTCCATGGAATTAATAATTAGGAAGGTGACTACTTACATCAGGCCCAACTACTTTATTATCATGGGATGCTTGACTGTTTCTTTGTTTGTTTTGTGTTTTCTGCTTGATAATGCTAATTGGACACCCTGGAAAAATGAGAGCAGATATACATACATATGTATGTTGAGATATAGATATAGAGCAAATAAGATGAATTTCAGTCAGGTAAAAGGAACCTAAACTGTTAATTTTAGGTGTGGGGTTTTTTTGTTGTTGTTGTTGGTTTTTTTTTTTTTTTTGGTCTTTTTTTTATAAAGAATAAATAAGTCTTTTATATGGTAGCAATTATTTTAATATGCAAAAATAAGCAAGTGAAATCTTGTTAAGTAAAACTCTTCCCATTGCTAAAGCAGGATATCCTCCTGAACAGATGCTGACACTTGAGGGCCATTAAAAGGACTCAGAAATGTTTTGCTTTTAAAAAAAAGCTATTATAAAACACCTACATTAATTTCCATCAGATTTTGAGATAGATCTGTAGGGAAGGGGGGGGCTGTGAAGATCAGCGACTCGTTTCAAGCTGTCACTGTTATTTGTGGCCAGCCAGAAGCAACTGATAACAGAGTATAATCTGCTAAGAGAAGAGGGCAAGAAAGGGCTTATGTTTTGTTGTTCATTTAAAATGAATTACCCCCATCAAAATGCAGCCTTGAGAATTTAATTAAGCAGCTGCCTAAATACAGATATTTAAGGATGCTAGGCATCCTGTGTCAGCCTACTAAACAAATGGTACAATAAAGATGCAGACTGCTTTGTGTGATTGAAGACCGAGCTTCTCCACCACTTAGTCCTCAAAACATCTGGCTGTGTTTGGAGAATGTGGGATGGTAGCTACTCTAACTCTTATCTAATGATAAGACTCTCACTGTCAAACACATGCAGCAGAAAGCAAATATTACTCTTTTAGGCTTAGAAAGAATGGGGGTTTTTGAAGACAATAAACTCCAGGGATAAATGATAATATTTTTCAGTGATCCAAAATTCCCAGATCTTTCATTTCTAATTCAGAAACAGTGTAATTACTTTTAGAGGCAGTATTTACCCTTTTATAATTAGATGACAAGATAATTTGAGGTCTCTCAGTTATTATGTAACCAGCTCCAGGTTTAAAGGTTACTTTTTTCCTTGGCTTTCTCCTTTTTGTTTATTTTCTGCTCAGATATTTGAAAATAAAAACAATTTGTGATATTGGTGCTAAGATACCAACTTCACAGCCTGTTACACATTTGCCCCCGTCAAAATTCTCACATCACCTCATTGCGCTATATTCTCACTATAGAGTACCAGTCTTCATTGTTTCCACTTTCATTTCCACACAGCTTCTTGTCCACACAGCTTCTTCAAATCAGGATTTTTTTCTAGCATTGCTTCTCAACAGACACCTTTTTTTTTTCACTTCCTTTCCTTTCGACAGCCCATTTTCTTCTTCAGACATCTCTGGATGTTGTGTTGAGGGACATGGTTTAGTGGGAGCTATTGGTGATAGGTGAATGGTTGGACTAGATGATCTTGTAGGTCTTTTCCAACCTTGTTGATTCTATGATTCTACGATTCAGACCTCTTCTAAGAAAATTCGTATTCAAATCCAAGTTCAGGAGGTTTTGTTTGTAAATTATAAAGAAAAAGATTAATAATATGGGAAAAAACACCAACAACAGCGTTGACCCTAGCAGAGACACCTGGAAATAAGGAAGAGTAGTACTAGAGTACTATGTCCAGGCTTGGGGCCCCCAGCACAAGAAAGATGCTGAGCTACTGGAGTGGGTCCAGGGGAGGGCCAGGAAGACGATCAGTGGGCTGGAACACCTCTCCTATGAATAAAGGTTGAGGCAGTTGGGCTTGTTAGCTTGGAGAAGAGAAAGCTCCAGGGACACCCCATAGCAGCCTTCCAGTACTTAAAGGGAACTGACAAGCAGGAGGGGGGGAACAACATATTTTATAGTCTGATAGTGATAAGACAAGGGGGAATGGCTTTAAATTAAAATAGGATAACTTTAGGGTAGATGTTAGGAATAAATTTGGTGGTGAGTTGCTGGAACAGGTTGCCTAGAGATGTGGGTGCCCCATCTCTGGAGGCATTCAAGGCCAGGTTATATGGGCTCTGTGCAGCCTGATCTAGAGGTTGGCAACTCTACCCATGGCAGGGGGTTGGAACTGGATGATCTTTAATGTCCCCTCCAATCTAAGCCATTCTATGATTCTATGAAGAGCTATATTAACACAGGCGTGCTCTGTGTGAATTATTCTCCATGGATTACCCTGGGGCCACAAACTACAGTTTAGGTGCCACCAACCAAAATAATTTAGCCAGAGCCCTGACTTGAAACTTTCTTTGGATACACACAAATCTGCAAAAAACTTGGGAATAAATAAATAAATAAATAAATTACTTTTGTCTGGATCTAACTTTACATGTTCGTATCAGTGAGCAATGCAGTGTAACAGGACCACATCAGTATATTAAAGCTGCATCTGCTACAACTGCAACAACTGTTGTATGAAGTTGAAGTTTCTTAGAATCACTCCCCTGGACTTAACTGCCTCCTTGACACTGTCCTCTTATTTAATTCTTCTCCAATTCCTGCTCTTCTAAAAATAGTTCATTACTTTCCAAAGGTCATTTTTCTTTTAAATTGTTTGGTAAAGTTTAAAAGAATTTGGACTCTTCAAAAGAAGGGTGTGTCACTGCTGTTGACCCTTTAGATAAAATCAGATAGGAATTGTCTGTTGATTGCAGGAGCTTAACTTTCACCAAATGTTTCTACCAAGGATTGTTTTTGTTTCTTTTTTGTCTTTACTGGAAGAAAGTGTTATTTACTTTATGTCTTCAGCTGGCTCTGAAAAGGAGTTCTCTCTGCCTCTAAAGTGGAAGATGTTTCACCCTTTTTCCTATTGGCAAGTAAGAAGTGGCTGCTGGAATGGAAATAGCTGAGGTTCAGGACCTCTGCTGTAAAGCCCTGGGGGATTCATCTCATTTTGTTACTGGATACACTTATGTATGTGATCGTTTTCTGAAAGTCCAATAGATACTGAACTAACTCGCTTGTATATACCTCTAGGGTCAGAGATTTAAATGATGCTCCCCTACTTCAGTGAAGCTTCCGTCCAGGTGGATGTTGGATGCCTGCTAACTGGCCAGCAACTACACTACATAAGATGTTTTCCCACATATATTACTTACTGATTTATAACATGAAATGAGATTAAATACCAGATGAGCTCATTTTACAGGTGCATGAATATAGAAACTGCATTCAAAGAATGTACACTGACTAGTTTCTTTGGCAAAAGTGAGGGGAAGAAAACACAACCATTATCTAGAGTATATGTTTGCATATTCCACAGCAAGTATGCTTTAAGTAGTGGAAAATGGAATTCATAAAAATGAAAGCATTACAAAACAAGGCAATTTTGAGCAATCTGGTCCCAAATCTTACTCTATTCACAAAGTCAATATCAGATGCTTTCACGGACATTATTATTAGGAGCACTTATAGTCCACAGATGACATACTTCAGGTACAATCTTCTTTCATCACATAAACATCCAAAATACAAAATCTTTGGAATGTTTGTATTCAACACTGTTACACAAAAAGGACTGGTTTGAGAAGAGATTTGCCTGAATCTGGTATGTAGGTTTGATGAATTTATATAAAATGGCTGTAGGAATTTTTGTGCAGGATGGTTGCTAGAATAAGATTTGTAACTATTGGCTAAAAGACTTGAGAGGGGTTCAGTTTTGAACAGCAAGATAAATGCATGCTTCTTTTCAAGATGCATATAATTTATTACCATTTCATAAAGAGCCTTGAGGTTTAGTTACAAGGCATATAGGCACCATACAAACTGGAAAACTACACAGAATATACAGCAAAGTGGTGGTTTTTCTTCTTCTTCTTTTTTTTTTTTTTTCTTCTTCTCAAGGGATTTAAAATTGATCTTGCATTAGTAGGTTAAGCCCATTCACTCCTAGTCTTCTAGAAGACATGACAGTCCGAAACAAAAGAAGAATTTGAAGGTGAAAGGGTTATCAAATGAAGAAAATTGCCCTGACACCAGACTCCTGCAAACATGGGCAGATGAATTACGTGATTTTTAATCAGATTTCTTTGGTAAGTTTTCCAAGCTAAAAGAAGAAAGGTAATGTGAATGTCTCAAACAGAAAAATAAACAAACCAACCGACAAACAAACAAACAAATAAATAAATTTGTCTTCCATTTGTTCCTCATGTATGTAAAGAAAGAAAATTGTTTGCTTTGAAGGAGGATGATTTCACAAAGGTCTTTAGTTTTTCATGAAAGTAAAAGCCTATAAATTGTTTTCTTTCTTGTTCTGCTGTCTTCTGATCCAAGTGTTTGCGCATGCATACGTATCTGTATCTATTTCTATGTACATACATTTTCTATTCATGCACAGAAAATACACATATTCACATATGTAGGAAATTAATGGTTAAACCGCTTGGCGTGAAGTCTTTTGGAGTCCAGACGCTCTAAGCAGAATCCATCAGGGTTAGGTCAAACACTTTGACCTGCTCATTTTTAAACAGTAGTAGATCTCAGTTTTATTAGATGTGTTTTACAAAGGCAGTCTTGCTGCTGTTATGCAGAAAGTGCTCTTTTTTTTTTTTTCCACCATTAGCTTTAAATCAGGCTCCGGAATATTTTCTTGCTGTTATGGATAAACATTAAAAAAATAGTATGGAAAAGGAAACAAAACCAAAACAAATTTCTCTCCCTCTTCAACATAGCTGTATTCAGTCAGGAATTCCTTGTGTTTTTATAGACTTCTCACTTTACTATAGGCAAAGTAGCTCTTTTGTAGCTTAATTTCTTCTGGCAGGGAGAGGGATTAAAATAGATAGAAGTATTAGCGGAATACCATGTCTGTGAGTGAACTGTGAGAAGCAGAGATGATTGAACTAGAGCACTTAGCAAATTAAGACTTTTCCTTCACATGTTAAAAGACCCCAAGCTGCAGACTAAGTGGGAGGAGGAATTCCAAATGCCCCTCTAGAACGTTTTTAGTCCTCACATCTACACATAATCTGCCTCAGATTTGTTTTTCAGTCTGTTATGAAGCCTCATAGCATACAGGAAGGATATGGAAAGGAAGGACTACAGGATCCCTGACTCAGTAAGCAGAACTAGATGGATGCATCTGCTGCATGCACCTAAAGGACAGCATCACAACTTGTAACTTGATGTGCCTTTAATAAAACTGAAATGAAAGTCTCAGCTAGAGTATGGGCTTAGGTCAGATTTGTTTTTGCAAAGAAACTCCTGTCCTTTTCTCTAGCCCTGAGAAAGAAACACAGGTTGACCTCATCCCCTCTACTGCAACCTTCTACCCTCCAGAGCAGAGCACATGCCTTCAAGATGCCCATGAGCAAAGGCTCTAGCTCTGTGCAAGCTCCCAGGCAGTGATGTGGCCCTGAGGCACAGTCTTGTGCCAAGGACCACAACAACGATATCATTGGACAGGTGGCTGTTTCCTCAGTTTATTTTGCTGCCACATGTGCTGGGATTATTTCTTCTTTCATTCATTCAGAGCATGCTGTTTGTGCTCAAAAGTCTTGCTTATCACCATGTCCACCTCAGTAAGATAACTATAATTACCACTGAAGGACTGCATAACAATGCTTGAGAGTTGTTAAAGAGGAGGAACAACAAACTTGGACTAAATAAGCTGTGAAATTTAAGATTGTTTGCCTTTGTGAACAAGGATAAGTCAGTATAAAGAGCTACTCTTCAGCCCACAAACAAGTTTGAGTTTCAAAAAAAAAAAAAAAAAGAAAAGAAAAGATATGAACTATGAAAGCCATAAAAATATGAGTAGATGAAAATCTTGGGTGCTTGATGCTGCACTGAACCAAGAGGGTAATATTCCTGACCTAATCTGAAATTTGAAGCTCCGTATCTGAGTTTCTCACATTTTGGATAGAAGGTATATGTACAAGTTCAAAGCAGATCACCTGTGGCTGTCGAGCAACTCTGTAGAAAGTCCTTGGCGTTTCAGATAGCGGAGGTCACAGGAGCCAGCACCAGCCAGGGCCACTGCACCGGATGAACAGGGGTAGTCATCATCCCTGGAGGACTTGCCAGTACTTGGTTTGCAGGGACACAACAGCAGCCTGCATGTGCCACTGAGGAGGACAGTAAGAAGGTGGAGAGAAATTGCTTAATGTAGTGCTTGGTGAGAGGATGACAGACAAGAGACCCCAAGTGAAACAAAACAGATTCAGCCGGATTTACCTAGAAACTTTTTCCCCATTAGGATAGTCAAGGAGAAGAGCAGTCTCCATTCTTGTGTGGCTTCAAGACCGAGCTGAAAAAAAACAGTGAGTAACTTCATGGACGTGCTATGGCACATCCTCCTCTTTGCTGCTCAAGATGCCTTCCAACTTGAATTATTCTGCAATCCTATAATTATACAAGTGCAAACTGAATCATTGTTACCACGGGTTGTGTGCTTAATTGCAGTAAAGACACCAACTTTGTTATCAATCATAAAAACACAGTTTTGTTAAGGACTGGGTTTTTTTACTGTACAATTTTTTGTTGTACAATGGAAGGTCTTTATTATGAATCCAGCCTCAGTTCTGTGCTGCTTTTTATGTACAAACCAGAGAAACATCAGAAATAAAGGCAAACCAGATCCTCACAGTTGCCTAACTCCAAACTTATTTCTATTGCACAGAAGCCAACCAAACCAGCAACAGGGCAGTGCCAGAGATGATCAGAATAGTCTGGCAAGGAAAAAGCCCTAGTTCTAGCTGCTGCTACTGGAAAACCCCAGACAAATGCCTGGCTAAGAACTGGAACCAGACTTGCACATTGTTATTTTGGAGAAGGGAATGATGACACAGCTTCCTGCATTGTATTTATACACTTGTGCCCTGAAGCTTTGGCTTCTCACTGCAGTGGATGTAAGAAAACCAAACTACAGAAAAGGCATTTTTGTTGCCTAAAGTGTCATCATGAATATCTGTACTTTTTTTTAACTTCTCCATTTTACACTGAATTCCTGAACTCCTATAATGATTTTAGAGCATTGAGAGGATGCCCTCACACAGTTTGCCACCACAGAGGATAAAGCAAAAAGCAGCTAATGGGAAAATGAAGGATTAAGAAAAAGCGATATGAGGTGTTGTTCTTGGAGAAAGACAGCACCAGGAATGAAGCCCAGGACTCGTGATCTCTCCTATAGAGACTGACCCTTCCATTTCAGCTCATTCTCATCCAAACAGATTGTTCTCCTTAAAGCGCTGTGTGATTACATAAAAAGTCAGCTCTTTCATGCGCACGAGCACATGTAGGTTCCTATCTTTATGGATGTCCTTTGGGAAAAGGACATATTTACCTTTAACATGCTGTGTCAAAGCTGTAATTCCAAGGTCATTACATAAGCACAGTTGTAACAAGGTCACCCAAGGATGGGGCATTGCTTTGTTTTTTTACTAAATCACTGTAGCCATTACTGGACTGGGGGTACTGTCCATTGTGAATGAGATTTAGATTAACACTTTTACACTGAGAGATTAAGCATTACAAAAATTAATCAATAAAAATCTCAAAGAACATGATTTATTAAGTTAAGCACATATAGAACTTCTAAAAAAAAGATTTTCTAATCATTCTTAAAATTTCATTGATTTAAACAAGCCTCTCCTTGCAAGTAAGGCTGTTTTAATGAGCTGGTCTTCATATCTTCCAATTGGTGGAGTTACTTCGGTATTTCTTACCTTTGTTTCATAGATCCTGCTTTCCTAAATTCTGTGCATGGATATACTGTGAGAAGTTTATCTCAGAGACAATTAAAATCAAACAAGCAAGAAAGGCAAAAGGCTCAGAAAGTGAGAGCTGCAGAAAAAAAAGTTATTTTTACAAGTAATCTATCAAGTTGACAATAAAGAGTGACCATTTTATGTTTTGGTCCCTGATTAAACCTCACCATCCACTTAAAAAATAGAGATCACTTTGATTCTTAAAATAAAATAAATTAAAATAATCTGCTTTATTAATGTTATAAACTAAATGGAAAAATATAAATGAACTCATTGTGGTAGGACTTGACTCTTAGGAGCAAAACTTGCCCCTTTCAAAAGTGTAACCATTTCTACTGAAGTTCCATCAACATGACTCATATTAGACATCCACTTCTTCGTTCAACCTGATATAACCTGACATGCATGGAAGTAGTGTGATGGCAGGACACCAATGTTTGGTACTCCTAAAACAGACAGCTGTTTCACTCAGCTCTTATTTAAAGTGCATGAAAATTGGTATTATGCTGAGAGCAAATGACAGCAGGACAGAGGCCAAAAGAATACTCTTCAACAAGGTGGAAAAGTTTTCTTAGTATTTGTCATGAACTATGTTGAAGTGCCAGAGTGATTTCTCTGCAGCCTTCTAGCAGAGTGAAAGAGAACTGAAGGCAGCAGTGCAGCTTTTCCTCTGTCTCCAGCAATTCATCAGCCTGATACCAATCTCTGAAACGTCTAGCTGTTGTTCTTCTCTGAAAACACAATACAGCTAAGATAAACAGTTTTACTTTGCAGAGAAAGGACAGAAAGATAAACACAGGTTTTAAAACAGCAACCACTTTTTTTTTTCCCCCCTCTGAAAAAAATTGTTACAAGAAATGGAAATTCACTGACTGGAGAAAGCAATAGAGATGTCATTTCTCGGTCTTGGAACAACCGAGGACTGCAATTTTATTTGCTACAGGAAAAGATCAGCTATTTCAAAAGTTCAGTGTATGTCAGATTATCTATAAGATAAAATCTCTGTGCAGAACATCAGGAAGTACTCCAATAAATTCATTTTTTAAAATAGTTTTTGCTTAAATAAATAGACTTCATCTTAAGACGAGTTGTCCCTTTAGCGGGGGCTGTTGGGTTAAGGACAAATAAGAATTAGCTATTTCACCAGAAATTAGAGACAAGAAGCAAAGAGAAAGATAGCAGCACATGAAATATTTACCAGCTAAAACAACAGTAACATCAGAAACATATAAACACCTCTAAAAAACCAAAATATTTACTGCAGGACAGCATTTTGCCTCTTCAGTGAGACCAGCGCTAACTTCCCTCTGTAAAATGCTTCCTTAATAGGCTTCCTTTAAAACCAGTGGGAGTAAAAGAACTTAAAATGAGCTCATATTTCTGTTTCAAAGCTGAAACTGCACTCCATTCTGAGGTGTTGCAAAACAGGTCAGAATACCCAGTGGGCCTTTCTTGTTTCATTCTTCTTTAATTTTCTTCTCACCTAGAGAAAGAAGTGTAATTGTGCTGTATTGTGACTTTTTTATATACCCGGGACATATCCATGAGGATGATCTAATCTTACCTTGGACATCTCCAAGTTTGCTTTCTAAATATAGGCTAGACACCTTTTGCTTATCATAGCCCAAAGACAGAAACAGAACAGAGACAAAACAACTCTCTGAGGAGAACAACCTCTGATAGGCTTTTCAATATTCTGCACAAACTGACTTACCTAAATAAGTTATCCTGTGCACATTTCAGCTGTACCTTGCCTCCATAGTAAATGAGATGTAAATGCTCACCTGTACCCTTCCTTATGCTGGTTTCCTTGCCAAGCAAACTTCACTGAAGCAGAACTACTCACAAAAAGACTGTTTAGTTGCAATTAGAGATAACTGAGCCGATCTGTTATCTTAAACAGTTGACATAATTAGTTGTCTCCAAAAAGACATTAGGGAGATTTTCAGACCTGAATGACTGGAGTTTTTTATGATGATTTCATCCAAGCTCACTCAAAATAAATGTCAACATGTCTGGCATCTAACGCGCTGATTTACTTGCATTATGTCAGATGATTTGTATAATCATAAAAATTGAATGATGCAATCTTTCACATCAGCATTAATTCCTTACCCTGTTGAAGACTTCTATCTACTTATTCAATTTCTCCTATGTGTGTGAAATAGGTAAGTTAATTACTGGCAAGTAAAACTCCCCAGGAAAAAAAAAAAAAAAAAAAAAGCAGGTGGGAATTAGTCAACTGGAATGAAAGTCTGCATTAATTAAAGGCTCTACAGACAATAATTAAAAACCCATGTAACTCCCCACTGTACTGCAGAAAATAATTATGATTTTGGATGCTATTCGTTGGCTGTTTTTTGTTTCTCTCATAAAAGTTGGTTGGGATTTCCACTGTGAAAACTGCTTAAAAAGAACCCCTACTTGAACTACTAATGTTCTATTAACTGAGTCAATGTGATGCTTTTTGACTAGTCTTCTTACCAAATGTTGCTTTAGATTTTGAGAGCAGACTTTATTCATATTAATACAAATTTTCTCTCTTCTAAAATCTGTCCTGCTATGTAAGATTTGGAAAATTCTTATCATTTATAATAACTATTAGATTTATTTCCTATTGTCTATAAAACCTTATATTTCATATTTTCAAAAAACAAGTAAAATTCCAGGACGGTTTTGCAGAATTAACCTAAACTCAAGTTTCTGATTATTTATTTATTTATTTTGGTGGAAAAAATACTGAAGTCCATATATTCAGGGGGAAAAAAAAAAAAAAAAAAAAAAAAAAGGAAGATCATAAACACACACATTTAGTTTGCTTTACAGAAATCTCAGAATTAGCTTTCCATGTATTATGTTACAAATTCTAGTACACTTAGGAAATCAGCAAGAATAAGACTGTTCATGTTTGGGGGCATTTTGCTAAACAACACCCAGAAAAATGGACAGAATCCAGCTCAGGAATGATGCCTTTGAAACAGAATCTGCAGTGTGGAAATGAATAACTACTAGAGCACACGGCTGCCAACTGTGGAATTCAACATTCCACATTTCAGTTAACCATAAAAAATGAAGAGAACCCATGTTCAAAGGCAAATGTAGTAAAACATTAAATTAATTTTATAACAAGCACATTATAGGTCAAGCATGTCTAAAAGTTCCCAAAGCATACTGCAACAATGTCCCTGAAAAATATTTAAAACTGAACTATGTAAGCAAAATACAAGAATAACAAAAGACATTTCTGTTGCCTCTCCTGTCTCCTCCTCATACTTTGAGTAGTAGATGAGGTAGTCTGGGGCGTGTATCAAAATCTCTTGCCTTACCTGTTCTTAGTTCCAGTCATTTAACTCATACTAACTGAAATGCAACTCATAGTAAGGGGTCATTCCTTTTTGTGACACTTCCTTTGAGATTTAACACAAGCAGAAGGCCTAATAGGAAAAGTAATAGCTACCTGATAAGTTAAGCATACAGATAGTCTTGTTCTTGCTGGCTTTTTTTTCCCCTGAAATGTTTTCACAGAATCACAGAATTTTAGGGGTTGGAAGGAACCACAAAAGACCATCAAGACCAATCCCCTTGATAAAGTAGCTGTCCTACAGTAGATTGCACAGGTGGGCATCCAAACAGGTTTGAATATCTCCAAAGGTTACTCCACAACTTCTCTGGGCAACCTGTTCCACTGCTCTGTCATCGTTACTCTTCCATTCAACTCATCGTTACTCAGCCATTACTCTTTGCCCTGTCACTACAGACTACCAAGAAGAGCCTGGCCTTATTCATTTGCCTTCTACCTCCCTTTCGATATTTATAAGCATTTATCAGATCCCCTATTGATCTTTTTTTGCCCAGGCTGAAAAGACCCAGGTCACTCAGCCTTTCCTCATATGGGAGATGTTCCAAACCCTTTATCACCTTTGTGGCCTTTCACTGGACTCCTTCTAGGAGATCCCTGTCTTTTTTGAACCAGGAAGCCCAGAACTGGACACAGTAGTCTAAATGTGGCCTCACCAGGGCAGAGTAGAAGGTAAGGATCACTCTTTTGTTGATGCACCCCAAGATACCATTTACATTCTTGGCCACAAGGGCACACTGCTGGCTCACTGCCAACTTGCTGCTGACTGATACTCCCAGGTCCTTCTCTGCAAAGCTTCTCCCCAGCAGGTCATCCTCTAACCTATACTGATGCATGCAGTTATTCCTCCCCACGTGATGGACCCCACACTTGTTCTTGTTGAACTTCACCAGATTCCTCCCTGCCCAACTCTCCAGCCTGTCCAGGTCTTGCTGAATGGCAGCACAGCCTTCCAATGTGTCAGCCACTCCTCCCAGCTTTGTATAATGAACGAATTTGCTGAGTGTGGACTCTATCCCTTCATTCAGGTCCTCAATGAAAACGTTGAACAGACTGGTCTCAGCACCAGCCCCTGGGGATCACTGCCAGTCACAGGCCTCCAACTGGACTCTATGCCTCTGATGACCACCCTCTGAGATGCAACTGTCAGCCAGTTCTCAATCCACTTCACTATCCACTCATCTATGCCACATTTTCAGTTTCATAACAAAGTTGTTGTGAGAGACACTGAGAAAAGCCTTGCTGAAGTCAAAGGTACACAACAACCACCGCTCTCCCTGCATCTACACAGCCAGTTATGACACTTTTTTTTTTTTTATTATTATTCATATTCATTAGTTTATTATCCACTATCATCTGTAATGCTACAATTTGTAGTTTACATTATTTTTCCTCAATGCAACAATCATAAATCAGGCAAGAGCAAATCCCAAGCATCTGAAAGCACTGACAAAGGAGGAAGTGATAATGGATAGAATGAGAGAAAAAAGGTAGAACAAGTAAAGGAGGTTATGTGGTCAATTGATTTGCCTATAGTATCAGCAATATCAGTATATTTTGAAAGCCTTCTCCTGGTTCCCTCACATTTGTTCCATGTAAAGGACTTCAACAACTCTCAAAACTTCCTCCTTTGCTAAATTTCTTAGATGTTACCATGCAGGGAGATCATCTATGTTATGACCAGATTAATGAATAAAAAAGCAGAGTCAACTTCCTATGTATGTAACAGAAATCTAGAGAGCTAAGTAGCTGCTAGGAACATGAAGCCTGGTTCTATCATCACTTAGTAGGTGGGATTCTGATAGCAATCACTGAAGCATAGCAAGATTTCAGAAAGGCTCTGAATTTATGAGACTCCCCACTTATACATAATTGAAAGATAGGGAAAGCTAGCAAGGATTCCAAGATCTGTGATAGTAATCATGCAAAACTCACTGGTTTCGGAACTTGTGAGTGGCAGACATTTTCTTTGTTTAAACTAACATTACACAGCAACTTATAATCTCAAAAAGACACTGCAGTGTGAACACTGTTTTAGAAATTTACAACTATGTGATTGCTTTTAGCCTTCAGCCCCTGTTATACCAACATACAGGGTATGAATTCATGCATCACAATTCACATTCACTTACATATATATATTAATTGAACATGTCATCAAAATCTAATGTAAAGATCCCAAGACTGATGATGCACTTTTGTTGTCTTTGAACAAGCTATCACTCAAGCAGCAGCACTGTGAATAAGCCATAACATTAAGTACATGTTCTAAAAGATCTCTGAACACCATAGTGCAATAACAGCATAAATATCCCTGGTATAAATCAAGTATGGAGACAAAATAAACTCATGCTTCGGGGCATAGATCAACTAAGGCTTTACACTCAGACTGTAAAAGTTAAAAGGATTAAATTTGTTATTTCATGCATGTGCACTGCCTAGCACCATGGATTCACTGGATTCCTACAGAAGTACCAGCCTAGAGGTGGTAAAAGAAAAAAAACCAAAAACCAAAAACCAAAAAAACCCCAAAACATAAAAACAAGGAACTGTGACAGTTGCAACAATGGTTATTCTTAGCAAGTGTATAATGAAACCTTTCTCTATGTATTGGGAAGTTCACATGTTAATTTCTTGCACTCTTCTGAAATATCAGTTATTACAAAATGCTGTTAAAATACCTCCAGCATCACACTCAAATGTGATTTCCCAACTATCCACACAAGCCTTATTTATATTAGTGAGATTTGAGAGGAGCACACCTGCTAGTCAGTTAGGGCTGAGAATGAACCACATTAAATTCATTTCAGGAGCTTGTTTTTGATCTAGCTCTGCTTTGGTCCTGTTAACCTGAGACCATTATCATTTCCAGGTACAATGCCAAAGAACACTCATTGGTTTATTTTGACCCTCAAAATATACTTTTCCTGTGATACAAGGACACCTCATGATGCAATCCAAAAAGTGGTTAGAGGGGTTAACTGGATGATTAGCTTCAAAAGCATGCTCCTGACCTGAAGTAAATTGCTGTTGTAGACATACTAGTTTTGGCCTCAGAGTGCACTCAGAAGTATCACTGAAGTGTTCCATCTGGAATGCCTGAAGGAAAATCCTAACAAGCCCCAGGTGTCACGAAGCCTTCCAGTGCACCCTTTGAAGCCACCAGGAAAGCTTACACCCTAGTGCCTCACAACATGGAGCAACCTGAAATGCAACACAGCTGTGAGCATGTTCCAGTGCTGGTTGTCTCTTCAAAAGCATTGTGGCAAAGGCAGCACACAGTGCTCTCTCATTTGTTAGCCTTTCTGTGTTACTACTCTAGTAAGAAAATGCCTCCTAAGCTGAAGCCTTTTTTAGAGAACTCTCATATTAATCTCTCATTATCAGAGACTAAGTTACCAAATTTGACTCTTTAGAAGACCTTAGCCTCTTTCTCTTACTGACAGATGGAAGGAGGCCTAGGGAGACCATCAGATCTTTCCCTTTTTTTCCATCTCTTCTCAGGCTTTACCAAACCTTCTCCTGTCTTGCCTGGAGTTCGCTTTTCTAGTATTGGAGGCTGAGCCCCAAGACCTAGTTTGCCATGCATAAGAAATCTGTCTGGCAGAAAGATACACCATAATTCAGGACATCAATACAATTTGATGCCCACCTCAAATATGTGCATGCAACCTAAGCATGTCTAGCATGTCTGAGTACACGCATAGACTACTAGCCAGCCCAACCCAGACATGCTGTTTCTTAACATCCAATATAGTCATTACGCAATAAAACAGGAGGAGATGGGAATAAATTAGCATTGTGGGAATGGACTTCACAAAGACACAAACCAAAATCATATCATTGTCATAGGTTGACCCCATTAGTATCTGCCTGTATTTGTATTTGTATTTTTAGTCCTGAAATTCTGAGAAAGATTGAAAAGCTGAGGACTCCTTGGGATGATCTTGTGAGCAGCTGCTGCAGTGAAGAAGAACCACCTCATACAGTATACACAGATTCACACAGAATCACACAGAATGCTTTGAGGTTGGAAGCAACCTCTGAAGATCATCTGGTTCAACCTCTATGATCAAGTATGATCCTACTCAGCATGTTGCACACAATCATGTCCAATCAGTTTTTGAATATCTATAGTGAAAAAGACTCCACAACCTCACTGGGTAACCTATGACAGAACTCTCTCACCCTCACAAGAAATTTTTTTCAACATAGTCAGATGGAACTTCTTCTTGTTTTCCAGTTGATGACCATTGCCTCTTATCCTGTTGCTCAGCACCACTGAAAAGTGTCTGGCCCTAACCTCTTGCCATCCACCCTTGAGTAATTTGTATACATTGATAAGATCTCCCATCAGTCTTCTTTTCTTCACCTTTCCTCATAAAAGGGATGATCCAGTGTCCATTTTCATAGCCTGGACTCCACTGGAATCTCCAGTAGTTCCGTAACTTATGCTAGCATAACTGGTTTTTAGCTGTTTGCATAATATGTAACTCCTAAGACAAAATTCCCACCAGGTATGGTTGCTTAAAAGAGTCAAGTCTCTTCATATTGTCTGTTTTTTTGTAATCTAAAACTCAGAGTTAAAGCTGACTGCTTAATAAACTTCTCTTTTCTAAGGAGATAGAAACTCATGTGCCATTGTTTTACATACTTTCTGGACACCGAGTCTTGGTAATGCTATTTTTTGTGATCTCACTATGTAGGTCAGAGAAGAGAAACATTATATTGGTAACAGTAATGTAGATTTTTTCTCTTCACGGAAAAAATGTCTGGACTGACCACATGTCATCTGCTGACTTTGAGCCTGGGGAAAAAAATTCCAGAATTTCCGAAGACTATCATGCAACACACACAAGCATTTGTTACTAACACTAACAGCATAACAACAGCAGTTCCCAATAGATTTCTCTGTATTCCTGGATCCTGTGAACTCTTGCTGGGCCAGGCCTATGAGCTCCTTCCAAAAAGTAAAACACTAATCTACTCAGTGACTTGCCACTGAGACGAAGGAACTGTCAGGGCAGTGGCATGTGTTGGTCTAGAAGTAAAGCCAAAAAGAGCCATCTTTCATCATAGGAACTAAAGTCCCTGGGACATTAGGTAATATCACCTTGTCCTATGATATCTGCCAGGTACACATAAAAGGTAGTCTTTAGTGGATTCAAGCCCTGATAGACCTTCTGTTGTCACTCTCCCACTTTGTTATGCTATGAAATACACATAGATAAAATTGCGGATTAGATGATCTCACGTTCAAGAAAAAGTGTTTCTTGAACATAAAGAAGCACTTCTTTATTCTGTGAGTGACTGAACAATGGAACAGACCTCCCAGAGAACTTGTGAAACATGTTTTCTTAGACATATTCAAAAGTTATCTCAGTATGGCCTTGTCCAACCAGTTCCAGTGCAGCCCTCCTTGAGCACAGATATTGGATCAGATGGCATCTTATAGGTCCCTTGCAAACTCAGCTATTCTGTGATTCTGTGATTCTATGATATTCAGATATACTGAGGAATCGTGTGGTACCAGACAGAGCAGGCAAGCAGAGTTTCATTGGGCACCAGAATGGTCAGCTATAAAGATTTGTAGCCTCATTGCCTATATGAGAGACAATGTCAGCATAACTAATGTGATCTGATGAACAGCAGTGTTTATCTGATCTCTGTGTTCCATACCAGAATAGCAGTATAGCTTTGAACAGAAAGACCCCTGGTCTGAAACAATATTGTGGCTTATAAGTGTATTATATATATCAGTCTTTACAATAGTCTTTAAAAAGTCAAGAAACATTAATATTTCTGGGAAGACAGATTCATTAGAAATTTATTTGCATATGCAAATTATAGTTAAAGCAACATCAGGGTAATAAACTGTAACATACAGTTTGTAATCCACACTGTCCAGCAAAGGGTAAAGCACAAGAAAACAGAATAAGGGTCAATGAAAGAAAAACAGTTTTTCTCTGTGAGATTGTATTGTCACCAATTGTTCTGCAGATAATTACTTCATTAGACACGTGCTCTAACTTTAAGTGCTTTGTTGAACTGGGGCCAGTGTGTTTATCACTGTAAAAGTCACCCACAGTCCCTTGGGTCTTAATAATGTCCATCATTATTGTCACATTTGGTTGGACAGTCCAAGAACATTACTTATGTGCACATCATGGAACAAAGAATTTATGAAATTTGAATGAGAACAAAAATAAAAATATACATATTTGAGCAGCTCAGTTAATAACCAAAACAGGGGTGGTGATTCTTGACATTCTAGGATATGCTGTCTTAAATATTTGAGAGAAAAAAAAAACACAAAAACTGCTTTCACTCTGTCGTATTCAAGAAATCTGGAATTTAAATTAAGCATTGGCTTAATCCTTTTTTTTTTTTTTTGTGGAAACTAATGTTTCTGCATCTTTTTCTACATAGAGATATGTAATTTTGTAGTATTTGTCATATGTATGTGCATACATATGTGCACACACAAGATCTGAGAATCTGCAGACAGTTTTGAAACTAAAGGATTTGCACAAAGGTCAGTCCAATCCTTTGCTCACTCATGTTTTTATAATGTACTTTCAGAGCTTTTGATATCTGTGTTTTAGCTCTAAAAAGTGGGGAACAGTGGGCAGAAGCATGAGTTAAACAAACAGAGGTGGGCACAAAATGAGTTTGCTCAGGTTTGGGACATTTGTTTGCAGGACTACTTGTAGACCAAGGTGAAAAGTGCAACTGGCTTCTTGGTCTGAACTGTAAACAAGCATGAAAAAGAGATTAGCTCTCATCATAGAGAAATGCTTGTGCTCGTGAATCGTGACAACAATCGAAAGGCAAATATTGAGATAAAAGGATCCAGCTTGTGGTTTGTATTCGATCAGCTCTTAATATCAGGTAAACTTGTTACAGATAGATAGACAAATTACTCATGTACGAGGTTTCAATTTCAATAAAGTAGGAAGAGGCGTTGATGTGGATAGTGTAAATATAAGCAGCAGACTCTCTTGTAACTGATCCCTCTTTAATCCTCCTCAATTGATGACAAATTGCCTTTAACAGAATGCTTTGTGTGAAGGTAAACCCTTCAGATAACAGAAACTCTCCGAGGCAGGGAGCAACAACAAGGTGCCACATTCCCACTAACTAACCAGCCTATCCAAACAAGTAAATACAAAGCAAAACACTTTGCAAATGTAAGGAACCTCTTCTTTTTTTTTTTTCCCCTGCTGTGTCCTGTGTGAAACTAAAGTTTCTGCACGACTTTCTTTAAGCATAGGCTGCAACAGTGTAAATAGATATACTGGTTTAATTTCAGTACAAGAGATTACACTTTTAATGTAAAGCTTTTACAAGAGATTTCCTCTTTTAAATCTCTGATTTTAATATGCATGCAAAGGCCCCCCGGAGCCAATTAACATCCTAACTCAACACTGCCACAGTAGGAGCTCACTGTCTAGACAGCAGTCCTCCTAGAAGCAACAAGGGTCTGTAAAAGGACAGGGGCAGAGTTCATGTTAAAGGAAGTGACAGTTCTTAACCAGAAAATAAATTTTTAAAAAAGGTATAAATTTTGGTTTACATGCACCATCAAGGCTAAATTGTTCATGTCAGTGATCATATAAGGCCTTGAATATGTGCTTGAGGTACTTGGACTCAGTATCAGGGTTATTCTGAGAGGCTGGAATGGCAAAATCAGCCCCTCAGAAACACTGATTCAAAGCTCAAAACTACTTGTCTTATAGAAATCACATTGAACTCGTCCAGAAATAGACCCCACAGCTGGAGAAACAGACAGAAGAGAAATAAAATAAGAGATTGTTTCGTAAGTTAAGGATAGCAAGTAAAGTTAGCTTAAGTCTGAACTGTTTGCTGAGTAATATGATGCATATGAGAAGTCCCTTGCAGTTTAATAGGGTAAGTAAAGTATACCATATACACACAAATATTGATGGATTTCCAGCATGGTCAGGTGACCACAGATGGCCTGTTCTTTGGGACAGGCTTCTGAAAGATTGCTGGTGTACAAAACTGCTGTGTCTCTATTGCTTATAAAGTAATACTGATATCTGCTTTGTAGCAAAAAGAAAAGGGAAAGAAAGAAAGAAAGAAAGAAAGAAAGAAAGAAAGGAAGGAAGGAAGGAAGGAAGGAAGGAAGGAAGGAAGGAAGGAAGGAAGGAAGGAAGGAAGGAAGGAAGGAAGGAAGGAAGAAAGGAAGAAAGAAGGAAAGAAGGAAAGAAAGAAGGAAGGAAGGAAGGAAGGAAGGAAGGAAGGAAGGAAGGAAGGAAGGAAGGAAGGAAGGAAGGAAGGAAGGAGGGAAGGAAGGAAGGAAGGAAGAAAGAAGGAAAGGAAGAAAGGAAGAAAGGAAGAAAGGAAGGAAGGAAGGAAGGAAGGAAGGATGGAAGGAAGGAAGGAAGGAAGGAAGGAAGGAAGGAAGGAAGGAAGGAAGGAAGGAAGGAAGGAAGGAAGGAGGAAAGAAAGAAAGAAAGAAGGAAGGAAGGAAGGAAGGAAGGAAGGAAGGAAGGAAGGAAGGAAGGAAGGAAGGAAGGAAGGAAGGAAGGAAGGAAGGAAAGAAGGAAGGAAGGAAGGAAGGAAGGAAGGAAGGAAGGAAGGAAGGAAGGAAGGAAGGAAGGAAGGAAGGAAGGAAGGAAGGAAGGAAGGAAGGAAGGAAGGAAGGAAGGAAGGAAGAAAGGCAGGCCAAGGTGTTTCTTTTCCCACAGAATCACAGAATTGTAGGGGTTGGAAGGGACCTCTAGAGATCATCGAATCCAACCCCTTGATCAAAACTTGATTAAATCTTGATCAAAACTTGATCAAAACCAGACTGTAGCCTGACCTGTGCGTACATAAGGAGGGTTAAAGCGTATTTCTTATTGCTTTATATTGGCTACTGATACTATGGACAGCATTAGAAAATGGAATTCAAGTTTAACAAAGCTGCTTTGAAACAAGGCTCAAGCAACTGTAGATTTTGCGTATCATAGCCACGGGTAAGTCTCAGAGGTTTCATATGTTCTGTTAGTGGGTTGGATCTCTCCCCTGGACACGATACTAGAAGTCTGTGCAGCTTGTGTAAATTTACCTAAATTCTCTTTTTACCCAGCAAAGGAGACTGGGCCTAGAAAGACACTGATTAGGAACAAACATGAACAAAACCAATGTGAACATGATAGAGGCAAAGGCCATGAGCATGCAGAAAAACATGTGATAAAGTACCAGTATTTAAACCCATGTCTTGATTTGTTCTATTTACTGGTATTTATGCAGCCACAACCTCCACAATGGAATCGTTCAATGTAACTTTTGCAGGATACCCATAGGTTGAGCATTTCCAAGAATAACATGCAGTCGGCCAACCACATGGAGGACCTCCAGTCTTTCCCCCAGTCAGTCAGAGGCAAATGAAGCACAGGGCTCGGAAGAACAGAAGCTACATACTCGTTGATGAGGACCCCTGGTCGAAACAGTCTAGATTTTTATAGATCTCCCTCTTCCATTTCATGCATCCAACATTTCAAATTCAGACAGCCAAATTTAAACAGCAGTAGGTGTATAACATGAGCTTTGTTTCTAAACTCCCACTAATAGTTAATGGCTGTAAGTCAGTACAGTCAATGGAGATTAGAAAGTTTTCTCAGCTGACCAAGGGCAGGTGTGTAATCCACAGTAAGATGGAACTCTCCCTAAGCTAAATTCAGATGTTCAAATCCCTAGTTTTCAATGCCAGTGCAGATGTTTGGGGATACTCCTTTCCTGAGTGTAACACTGTTGTAAGCCCATGCAGCATAACTATCTGAGAATGAATGCCAAGACTTTGTGGTTAAAAGATTAATAAAAGAGGATTTGTTCTTCCCTATGTCTTAGTAAAATGAAATATCAAAGAATTTTCCTCCGACATCTCAATAGTCTGCCCTTTTCATTCTGGCGCACAGTGAGAGTAAACATATTAGCTGCTTCGTCACCAGTGCAATGCAAAGCAATAGATGTCTTCATTTGTTGAAAGGAAAATATATGCCTGTGGGCTTATAAATGTGGGGTTTTTTCTCTCAATTTTACTTTGGTAGAGCAAGAAACAGGATAGTAATTGTTACTTTTGCTGGCTTTCTTTATGAAACAAAGATTTTTAACTTCTTTATGGATCCTCCACCTTGATCATTGGTTCAGCTAGAGGAGCTGAGGTGAGGATTAATGCTAGCCCAAAGATGAGGGTCAAATGAAGAAGAAGCACAAAAGCATTGTTGAGATCACATATGATGAACCTGACCTCATCTAAATGTTTGTTTATATTTCTGTTTACAGTGGCACTTAGGTAGCATATAAATCCAGAGCGAGGAAAATATCTTTTATAAAAGAGCTTACGGTTTAAATCAATAAAATGGAGAAAATAAGGGAAGATAGTCTCAATATTTTTGAGAAAACAGAAATTACTGAGGATTTTATGTTTTTTTCCAGTCACACACACACACCAGGAGATCTGCTATGTTTAGGAATTGATCCTGGGATTTCTGAATACTGCATCTATGTAAATAAGTAATAAATAGAACTAATAATGCCACTTCCATCCATATTTCCATCAGTAGATACAAAACATTTTATGTGATATTGCAAGAATTGCCTGCCTTTTGAATCAGTATGTACTGCTACGTAAGCGACTACTGCTGCCTTTACTATTCCTATTATTTATGTTAACAGTGTTATTCTTGAAAAGATATTTTTTATGAAGACATTAAAGACTTTTTTTTAAAGTAAGACATTGCCAGAAGATACCCAACCCAACCCAACCCAACCCTTATCTAAGTTCCTAAGCATGATGTTTTAATTATATTTTTTTCTTTGTTTTTCAGATTTCTATTTAAAAAAAAAAGAAAAAAAAAAAAGACTAATCTTTTCTGAGAACATTCAGTCTTTCAGGCTGAACATTTATAAGGTTTCAATTCTGTAATTTCTTTTTTCTCTCAATTTAAAGAGACCATATTTTCATAAGATCCTCAAGTGCATAATAGTATAAGTCCATAAGTCCTCAGGACTTTTTTCTTTTTTCACTACTTTTAATGTTAATAAATGCTTACTGAAAACCTCAACTGATGAATAGCTCACAATTTTTTAATGTATGTGTAATACTTGGTTTTCTGTAGCTGTAATAGATTGACTCCTATCAGTTTGGAACACATTATAAACCTGAGATTGCTTGCTGTAGATTTTTTTTTCTAAGCAAAAAGTACTATATGAGAGCTGATTATTATTTCTACATATATGTAGAGACATCTTTTTTTATAATTGAATTGAATATTATTGAATATTATTCAGTTGAGATAATTTGCAAATATAAAATAAAAGAAAGCTTCCATCTGTCTTGTCTTTCAGCAAATCTCTTGGCTTTTAACAGTCTCCCATACGATCCTCATAGGTAAGCTTAAGAAGTGTGGGATAGATGAGTGCCCAGTGAGGTGGACTGGCTGACTGGCAGAGCTCAGAGGGTTGTGAACAGTGGCACACAGTCTGATTGGAGGCCTGTAGCTAGTGGGGCTCCCCAGGGGTTTATGCTGGGCCTGGTCTTGTTGAATATCTTCACTGGTGACATGGATATAAGGATAGAGCAAGTTTGCTGATGAGACAAAGCTGGGAGGAGTGGCTGACACACCAGAAGGCTGCGCTACTGTTCAATAAGACCTCGACAGGCTGGAGAGTTGGGCAGGGAGGAACCTGATGAGGTTCAACAAGAGCAAGTGTAGGGTCCATCACATGGGGAGGAATAACTGTATGCATCAGTATAGCCTAGAGGACGACCTGCTGGAGAGGAGCTTTGAAGAGTAGGACCTGGAGGTCCCAGTTGACAAGTTTTCCAGTTTTAGATAGATCTTCAATAATGCAAGTTTGGACTGAGATGGGATACCATGATTTTTCATTCTTGAAAAACTCTTGAAAAGCTCTTGAAAACAATGTCAGCATTCAAATATTGATTAAATGTAGAGAGGTTTTGTTTAAAAAAGGACTGTCAAGCTGTTGCAGCAAATTTTTCTTCCAAACAGTTCCACTTTTGTCTAAATTTCTTGCTTCTATTGAAAAAGAGATAAACACCCCTTTTTTAGCTCTACTAACAACATTTTGTATTCTATTTTGACTTCACAGAATCACAGAAGCACAGAATTATCGAGGTTGGAAAAGACCTAGAAGATCATCCAGTCCAACCATTACCAATACTTCCCAGCTAAATCATACCCCTCAACGCAACATCCAAACGTTTCTTGAACACTCCCATGGTCGGTGATTCCACCACCTCCCTGGGCAGTGCATTCCAATGCCTGACTACCCTTTCCGAGTAGTAATACTTCCTAGTGTCCAGCCTGAACCTCCCCTGGCGCAGCTTGAAACCATTCCCTCTAGTTCTATCACTGATTGCACGAGAGAAGAGGCCGACCCCCAGCTCACCACAACCTCCCTTCAGGAAGTTATAGAGAGCTATAAGGTCTCCCCTGAGCCTCCTCTTCTCCAGGCTGAACAATCCCAGCTCCCTCAACCGCTCCTCATAAGGCCTGTGCTCCAGACCCCTCACCAGCTTCGTAGCCCTCCTCTGAACACGTTCCAGGGCCTCAATGTCTTTCTTGCAGTGAGGGGCCCAAAACTGAACACAGTACTCGAGGTGCGGCCGCACCAATGCTGAGTACAGGGGGACAATTACCTCCCTGTTCCTGCTAGTAACACTGTTTTTGATGCAAGCCAGGATGCCGTTGGCCTTCTTGGCCACCCGGGCACACTGTCGGCTCATGTTCAGCCGAGCATCAATCAGTACCCCCAGGTCTGTTTCCTCAACACAGTCCTCCAGCCACTCCACCCCAAGCCTATAGCGCTGCCTGGGGTTGTTGTGGCCAAAGTGCAGGACCCGGCATTTGGTCCTGTTGAACCTCATCCCATTGGCTTCAACCCAGCTCACCAGTCTATCCAGATCCCTCTGCAGGGCCTCGCTACCCTCAGGCAGATCGACACTCCCTGCCAATTTGGTGTCATCCGCGAACTTACTGAGGGTGCACTCAATGCCCTCATCCAAGTCATCAATAAAGATGTTGAAGAGGACAGGCCCCAGCACCGACCCCTGGGGAACACCACTCATGACTGGTCTCCAACTGGATTTGACTCCATTTACCACCACTCTCTGGGCCCGGCCTTCCAGCCAGCTCCTTACCCAGCCGAGAGTGTACCCATCCAAGCCACGGGCTGCCAGCTTTTGCAGGAGAATAGCATGGGAGACAGTGTCAAAGGCTTTGCTGAAGTCTAAGTAGACCACATCAACCGCCTTTCCTTCATCCATCAGACGGGTCACAGGATCATAGAAGGAGATCAGATTGGTCAAGCAGGACCTGCCCTTCACAAACCCATGCTGGCTAGGTCCGATCTCCTGGTCATCCCACACCTGCCGCATGATCTCCCTCAAGACAATCCGTTCCATTACCTTCCCTGGCACCGAGGTCAGGCTAACAGGCCTGTAGTTCCCCGGATCCTCCTTACAACCTTTCTTGTAAATGGGAGTCACATTGGCAAGCCTCCAGTCTTCTGGGACCTCACCCGTTAACAAGGAGCGCTGAAAGATAACAGAAAGAGGCTCAGCGATCACCTCCGCCAGTTCCTTCAGCACTCTCGGGTGAATCTCATCCGGACCCATGGACTTGTGGCAGTCCAGTTGGAGTAGTAATTCCCTGACCGCTTCTTCAAGAATCACAGGGGGTTCAGTCTGCTCCCCAGCCGAGACTACCAAGCCAGAGCGTGGGGAGCCCTGGGAATAACCGAGATGACTTTTAAAGGCAGACGTAAAGAAGGCATTCAGAACCTCTGCCTTTTCCTTATCGTCTGTGATCACATTCCCAGCCTCGTCCAGTAAAGACTGGAGATTCCCCTTTGCTCTCCTCTTACAGTTGATGTATTTATAAAAGAGTTTCTTGTTTGTTTTTACCCCAGCAGCCAGCTTAGATTCAAGCTGGGCTTTTGCCTCTCTGATTTTCCTTCTACACGTCTTAACAGCCTCTTTGTAGTCATTCTGAGTTGCTTTTCCCTCCTTCCACAGGCGATAAATTCTCTTTTTCTCCCGCAACCTTAAGAACAGCTCCCTGTTCACCCACACCGGTCTTCTTCCCCGCCGGCTCATTTTGCGGCTCAGGGGGACCGCCCGCTCCTGCGCCTTTAAGACTTCCTTCTTCAAGAGCGACCAGCCATCTTGGACCCCTTTGTTCGCTAAGACTGAACGCCAGGGGACTGCCCCTACTAGTCTTCTGAACAAATCAAAGTCTGCCCTCCGGAAGTCTAAGGTGGCAGTTTTGCTATTCTCCCTCCAGGCTCCACCTAGAATCGAGAACTCTACTATTTCGTGGTCACTCTGTCCAAGACAGCCCGCAACCTCCACATCTCCCACCAGACCTTCCCTGTTTGTGAACAGCAGGTCTAGCGGGGCAGCTCCTCTCGTGGGCTCTCTCACCAGCTGCATTAGGAAGTTATCCTCTATGCATTCCACGAACCTCCTAGCCTGCTTCTTCTCTGCCATGCCATACTCCCAGCATATGTCAGGGAAGTTAAAGTCACCCATGAGGACAAGGGCTGGTGACCGCGCAGCTCCTGCCAGCTGCTTATAGAACAGCTCATCTGCCTCTTCATCCTGGTTTGGTGGTCTGTAACAGACGCCCACCAGGATGTCTGCCTTATCAGCCCTTCCCCTGATCTTCACCCATAGGGATTCAACCACATCATCCCCAGTCTCAAGCTCTGCAGCATGAAAGCATTCCCTGACATAGAGAGCCACGCCACCACCCCTCCTTCCTTGTCTATCCTTCCTGAAGAGTCTGTAGCCATCCATTGCTGCACTCCAGCCATGGGAGCAATCCCACCATGTTTCCGTTATGGCAACTAGGTCATAGTTTGCCTGCCTCACAATGGCTTCCAACTCTTCTTGTTTGTTGCCCATGCTGCGTGCATTGGTATAGGCGCACCTCAGCCGAGCCCCTCGCCTCGCTCCTAATCCCAATACCACTTCATCAGGCTTATCCCCAGAAGACCTGCCTTTACCCCCCTCCCCCTTCATAGAGTCATCCTCCTCTGTCACGAAGGCACAAGACCATGGGTTTGTACAAGCACGTCCCTTTCCTGCGAGCAGCGGGTTGCTACACACCGACTTTGTGATAGTGACGCCAGTTACACACCCATCCCCCTTCATACCTAGTTTAAAGCCCTCTGAATGAATCTGCCTAACTCTCGGCCTAAGATCCTTTTTGAACGCTGGGAGAAGCCACTCCTATCAGTTTCTAGCCGGTCCAGTCTCCTGCAGACAGAGGCCAAGTCAAAGAAGCCAAATGCCTGCCGAGCACACCAAGCTTGGAGCCAGTTATTAATCCGCTGGCCTATTATATTAAGTCCCTCATTATTCCCTATAGCTGGAGGGATAGAGGAGAACACAACTTGTGCCCCGGAACCCTTCACCTGTCTCCCCAGGGCTCTGAAATCCTTTTTCAGAGTCCTTAGGGAAGTCCTGTGTAATTTATCACTACCAACCTGAAACAGCAACAAAGGATAGTAATCAGTGGGTCGGACAAGGGAAGGAAGTTTCTTCTTTATATCCTTTACTCGGGCACCCGGGAGGCAGCAGACCTCCCTATGCAGAGGGTCTGGCCTACATATTGGCCCTTCTGCTCCCTTCAGCAGAGAGTCACCAATGACAATGACCCGTCGTGTTTTCCTATTTGATGATGTGTTAATTTTAGGAGGCTGGTTAGACTTGGAAAGCACCAACCGATGAGATCCATCATCACCACCATTATCCAGTTGTTCCTGCAGAGCACTGTACCTGTTTTGCAGGGGCAGCTGGGGGGGCTGGGGACCCACCGGGGGGGCACGCCTGCATCGTCGAGAAGGGGCCGTATGCCACTGACCTACATCCTCCATTTCCTTGCCTTTGTTCCCAGGAAGGTGGGAGGACGGTGGGTTCACTGTAGCAGGAACGCCATCTGCATGTAGGTTCCCCTCCATTACCTGTTTGCAAGGCAGCAGGGGGTGGCATTCTCCATGCAGAGCTTCATCCGGCTGCCTGGATCTAGGAGCTGAATATAAACTTAATATAAACTTAAATGACTTAATATAAACTTAAATGAAAAAAGAACATGGAGAAGGTCTACGATAGTTTGTGATGCAATCTGGTTCTTAGCCGTGAATCTCAAAGGAATCCTATAGTTCGTTTCAAGCAAAATTGTAGAACAGCTTTGTAGATCACCAATAAAACATAAATCATTCCTGAGTGCTCCATAATAAAAATGAGTCATAATTGTCTTTAAAAGATACTGTAGCTGATGTTATTTTAGCTCCACCAAAAATGTCATGATAAATGCATCATCTTCATAGATATCATCACCATCATAGTTAAATATCTAAGTTGTGGATTCTGTAATGAAATTACTTCTCAAAACCGTCCCTTTGGAGCTTGTTTTGTGAAATGTCACAACTTCTAAACAATTAATATTTTGAAATCATAAACCTCAGTGTTAATGGGTAATGCTAATCCCCCTGACATCTTCTGAATGGATGACATGGTAAGATCAAGAAATCAAAGGGATTTCTGGAAGGTGTGAAGAATAACTTCTTGGTAGCAATACAGTGGGACAAAAGAAAGGCTGATTTGCATCTGGATCTGGCATTCACAGACAAGTAAGAGCCAGTTAATGTCAAAATCAGTGGTTATGGGGTAGTGCAATCTCTGTCCTGGGAGGCTGTCAAGACCTGACTAGCTAAAGCCCTGATCTGATCCCATAGATGACACTGCTTCTATCAGAAGCTCGCACTAGAAACCTCCAGAGGTCCCTTCCCAACTAAGTTATTCCAGGATTCTATGCAACACATAATTGTATGCTAGCTTTTCACGTACTTTAGGAAGAAAAAGTCATGTTCACATAGGTTGGTATTAGTTATTTTTACTGGAGAACTTTGCATATGAAGGGCTTTAATTCTTAATGCTATTTTCATCTTTTCATAGTTTCACATTCTGTTTTATTTAGTTACTGTAAATGATTATAAGTTACTAGCTTGGTTAATTAAATCCACTCTACTAATAAGCAAGTTTAAAGAAAAAAAAAAAAAAAAAGCAAAAGGCTATTAATCAAAACACAGGTTTGCTCAGTGATATTAACAAAGCCAAACACACACACACAAAAACAAAACAAAACTTTGCTTCTTCATAAAAGTGAATTGAGCTAAGAACAAAGAGAAACAGGCCTTTCAAAAGTACAGCTGGTTTATTTCCCAGTGACAAAATATACAAAAAGAATACAGGCCTTAAATGTCTAAGGAAAGGAAAGATGTTTTAGTAGCTTGGCCTTATCCTCCATTGCCTGTCTAGAGTCGGGCTTCCTTGAAAGTGTACATGACCATAGTGGAAAAAAAAAAAAAAAATCAGTTCAGAGGACTACTTTTCTTCCCTCTCTGAAGTGAACTGGTTGTTTCAGAATTTCCAGTGCAAAGTAAGCACGATCTCTTCTTATTAATTGTTTCTCATAAAGAATAAAAATAACTGCACTTCTGGCCATTACCATTCCAGAAAGAAAAAAAAACAAACCAACAAACAAAAAAACCAAAAAGAACTCAGAAACTCTTCAGGCTTGATCTTCTAGCTTTGAAGTCAGTAGGAGCAGATTCATAGTCTAAAAGTCCAATGTTTTGGCTAGGTGTTGCTACACCTACAAGTACAAATACTTGCATCATTACTGTCTATCAGTAAGGACAGTGCTCATACTTTTTAAAAAGAGATTTCTTGTTTGTTTCTGAAGGCTCTTGGAGACTGGAGGAAGTGACTTCTATCCATATATCTGTCTAGAGACTGCTTCTACTGAAATCTGTAGGAAAGTGTGACTTGATCTCTGTAGCTTTCAAATGGGTTGGATCTAAATTGTTTTCTGCATCTATTATGACTGTGTCCGTATTAGAAATTTAAATGTGCTCACAGCCATTCTCCAGTACTACTGCTGACCCACGCAGAAAGGCCTGCATCCATTTTACTGAACTGTGCCAGGCACTGAGCAGCCACTTCCAGGTGCCTTTTCAAAAGATTCTCTAGTCCCAACTTTTTTCATAACTGTTTTGGACAGCACTAAAGCTAACCTGGGTCAAAATCAGCCAGGTACCATCCTAACTAGTTTGCACTGTAGGCAACATAGTGGCAGGGCATGTTCTCCTGTACTGTTTGTAATTTATTAGTGTGTATAACTTCAGGGTGCAATTCATCTACCTTAATTTAGACATTTGAAAGTTCAACATTTAAACCTCTGCTAGTTACCCTGGCTTCCTGTTATACTCAGTGGAAGCAAATTCAGGCCACAATTCATCTGACCTGTCTTGTATACTTAGCTCAAATAAGATGGATGGCAATCTAGGAATGCCCATTTTTTCTTCTGACTATAAAGTGAGTCTGAGGTCAGCAGGTCAGACCTAGACTTCTAAATATTAGGCACCTGAGATAAGGTGAGGCAGATATTGGACTAATACAATTTTATAAGCATATCTCCCAGGTTAAGATACCTTTTAAAGACCACGTAGATTAAATTACAGTTTTTACTCAGTAAAAACAATGTAAATACTTACAGAGAAGTTTTGCTGTCAGAAGACTTTAAACATTTTCCCACAGAGTAGAACAGAGTGTGGAAGGATGAAAATATTTTTTCTGGAGTGGTTGCCCAGAGCTATTTAAGAATATATTCTCTCACATCTCTCCCATGAATATGATGGAATTTAACAGCAGCTGTGCTACCTTCATTCTTGTTCTAAGCATGGATCAAAACGCATCTCATTCATGTTTTTGTCAAGTGTAAGCAAGGCTTGAGTGCCAGAGAGGATCTACATAAAGCTGTAAGGCTTCAGTTCTCATCTGAAGAACTGAAGAATTAGAACTGAAGAAGTCTGGGCAGCTGTAGAAGAGGACAAGGTGAGAACTCTGCTCTCCAGCAGTATAATTGAGACAGTTTGGCTTGTTTCATTAATAACCCCTCTTCCACTCTGACCTTCAGTCATAATAAATACCTGGGAACCATAGCTTTTGATTACATTTGCAGTTGATGCCAAGTTATATTATTTCTATTACCACTAATGTAAAGAAAATATTTGTGTCTGAAAATAAGTTATACTGTGGCCTATACCCATTTGTTTTGCAACTCTTAGCCTTTACCTTCATTAGATATTTTCCTAATGATAATTAACCGAGAAAACATGACCTAAGTAAAGTTATCAAAGGACAGCAATTATGGGAACATGTGCTGTATTATTCCAATTAGGTAACTGCTCATGGTGGTTTCACTTGGTAACAGCACAAAACTACTGTTCAGGCCACTATTCCCACTGTTACATTGATAAATTATTCCAAAGCTGCCTTTCATTCGACAGGTCTGTTTTTGGACAAGGGCCAGACAAAACAAAATCACAAGATTTATAAGTACCGCAGTGGGAGGGTAAAGAGGATCTGAAGGGCATGAGCCCTGCTCTGTCTTCTTAGGAAAAAAAAAAAAAAAAAAAAACACCCTGAAGAAAAATACTGCTAGTGGATCTAATCCTAAGGACTCAATTATTGAGTGTTTTACCAGCTATCATTTAGGCAAGTTCTTGAAGCCATTAGTATGGATATATCTGAAGAAATACACAGTTGAGGGTCAAATGGTGATTTGTGATCTTCAGTGTGGGAGGACGAGAGAAGTAGCTCTGGCAAAACAGTATTTCCCCACACCAGTTTTCCTTATATATGAAGGAGGCTGTGAAACAAAAAGTAGAAAGCAAGTATCACTGTGACTTACTTCATCTATGGATCACCCTGAAATGTGAAGAATTGGCATTGTGGGTTCCTGTGGTATAGAGACAGTAAGCATTGATGGAATTGGTGGTACCCTGTGCTTCCCCTTCCTCCTTCCTCACTAAGCAATGACATACATGTTACCAAACCCATTATGGAGGAAGATTTTTGTGTCACAGACCTTTTCGGAATGCGTTGATTGAAATGAAATTGGAGGACTTTGTTCTCCAAAATCTGGTGAAGGGCCTTTCATCATCAAATACCACAGTCTTGGGAAAAGATGCCTTCAGTAGCAAAATTCTTTGAAAAATAAAGTAGCTTCTTTGAAACAATGTGGTCTCAGAGAGAAAATAACAAAGACAAAAGAGCAGGATAGGAAGTTAGCACTATTGTAAGAGGTTAACAGACATGATCTTACAATTAAATATATTTACCAGAGAAATTTGAACCCCGTTATTCTCTGGCTTATGCTACATAAGGAAGAACTGTTTTACATCATCAAAGACAAAAACCAGGTCTATAGGTAAGCCTTAAGAATAATAAACATCCTGAATTCAAGAATAAGTCTGTCAAATGAAGGGATATTGATTTTGGAACAAGGAATATTATGTCAAACAACATTAGTTTAATTGATCTGAATTTAGTTTAAGTACTAAAAGCATTTATATACAAACAGCAAATGAAAATTAACTGCAGCTGAGTCCCTTGGTCTCAGATTATACAATATGCACAAGCAACTGAAAGTCCTTGTAGGAATCCCAGCAATACAGTCTGTGTTTTATTCCCATAGCATGATTCAATAGAAAAGCAATATGCTTTCTTTCAAAAAATATGAATATTTAAAGCCGTGTTTTGACTTTTAAAAATACACAAAACTTTTCCTTTCCCTGAAAGAATTTATAATAAAATGCAGAAGAGATGCTGGAACTATGATCCTTGCTAACATGGCTGACTTCAAATGTTTCAACTTCTACCATCCAGCCATCCAGCAAAACTCCATTCCTTCTGTAGCAAAGGCAAACAGAGTTGGTTGTCCTTATTATTGTTTCTTCTACTCTCATGCAGCTACTTAACATTATTTAACTGTCTTAGATAGTTCACATAAAGGTGCACATTCATAGGAACTGATGTGTGGATCCATGAAATATCGACTGATAAAAAATGTTGCTGTTGTTACCATCCGTGGAAATGTAAACTTATTTCTGTAATGTTTCATTTTGTTTTGCAGAACCCCCTGATTATTTTCCAAGTCGGAAATTTTTTTGCACAACTTTCATAGATGTCCTGGAACTGTTCATTTTTTATATAAATAAAATTTTAAAGAATTCATGACATGCAGCAGAGACTTCACAACATATCTACGTAGATAAAGAAATCCAGTTGCACTTGGTATTTTCAGGTACCTGAGCTACTTCTTCAATTGGGATGATTGACTTAAAATTTCTTGACCTCATTTTTGTGAACATGTTCAGGCTCAATCACTGACAGTTCAAAGAAGCTGAAAGTTTTAAAGTTCTACATGTGACTACATTATTAATTATATTAGTATAATATAAAATATCAATATTCATAAAATACAATGATTATTCAGTTTTGAGTGTAGAAAATAAACTTTCTTTCCTCATAAAATTACCCAAGACTTTTCAGATTGACTGTGTCTGATTTAGGCACACATGACTTATTTTGAATGTCTTGAGGATGAATTCTGTCTGCAGCAAATGACAGCTTATAGGGTAAATATCAAAACCATTATCTGGATCTAAGCTTTTAGACTAATAACAGATCTTTTAGGTCTCCAGTGTTCTGGTTTTTTTCCTCCCTGCTTTGAAATCAATAGAAATACCAAAGAAATGTAGGCACAACAATCTTTTCCAGAGTAGTAACAAGAATTAGTAAAAATATTTTGCATTCATAACACCCATTAACCATATATCACAGTGAAATGTTAGGTGAACATAAAAGGATTCCATTTTTTAAACAGCAGTGCCAAGTTTACTTCCAAGACTTCTGGTTCAGATTATGTCAAAATACAATTTGTGTGTTTGCTGAAAAATTTACTGGGTAAATATCTCGGCATTCCACTTCCAGTCTCTTCTAGGCTTTGTCTCAATAAGTCATTTGTTTGACTTTCTAAGGAACAGTTCACTATTTTCACTAATTACTTACAATTGATCTACTTCTTGCTTGAAATGTTTCCTTACGAGGTTTGTGCCTTGGTTAAGACAGTGGTTGGGAGCCCATGAGTTAACCAAGGAATTTTGATCTGCCATAGCGAACAAACCAGGCACAAATAAAACCCTAAAATCAAGGACATCACTGAAAAAGTTGCATTACAAACCTGGTGGACATTAGTACCGAAAGGTATTGAGAGGAAAGAAGCTTGACAATTCTCATTTGGTCCTTACAAGAGTTGTGGGATCTCTTACATGTGAGCTTTTCTTAGCTATCCAGTATATGCTGAAGAATTCATGGGCTAAAGTGGCATGTTACTACTCTCACCCTAAGCATGTTTGCAACAATTCCTGTAATATTTTAGAAGTCTAACTAACAGGGGAAGAGTTAACTCTGTGTACTAGCTTCAGGCCAAATCTTTCACTTAATTAAATGAAGTGCCAGTTTACATTAGTCATGGATCCCCTCTCCAGTCTTTGCTAATTTGTGAGAAAACCACTATTATGTACATATATGTATATAAAGACACCTGTCAAGAGGTCAGTAGTTATCAGTAAAGTATCATATCCCTTTTCTTTCTAATTTTCTCTCAATCAGAACTGTGTTGAAGACTTCCTTACAGTAAACCTGTGCAACCCATAACCTGCTCCCTTAATGACTGACTTATCTTTATGTTCAAAGTCAATTTACACTTCTTCTGTATGAGAAAATGTTTCTGCACAACATCATTAAAAAAAAAAAAAAAATCTCAGTGATTTGAAGTCATTTATTATTGCTGTGATGAAAACTGCCATCCAATAGCAGCTTGTCAGGTAGTGATTTGTTAATATCGATTGCCTGAAAATTATTCTTACAGAAAATCCCAAGTAAAATATGCTGTGACTCTTACAGTCTTGCTTTCCTCTTTCTCGCCTCCCATTTCTCTTTTCCACACTTCTGACTGTTTTGAATTCCATTTGATTTTCCTGTTAACACAGAGACTATTAATTGTCATATATATATAGCAATCAGCGACTAACTCATTGTGGTCAAAACTCTGCTGAAGCCACAGCAGTCGTATCACTGAATTCATAACGCAGAGAGATGTCTGGATGGCTTTGAAATGCTAATTACCAGTTTGCAGTTGTTCTAATGTGAAAGTGTAGATTGAAGAGGAAAGAGCTCAGGTGGACTCTGAGATTATGTTTCTAGTGACAAGTTCTAGGATCCAGACCCAGGTACCAGAAACATTTTTTCTTGATTGTTAGGGCACATATTATGTCAGCCTGCGTAGCATTCTCCAGAACGAAATGCCTACCACAGTTCACAATGGTCATTTAAACTTGTTTGTTTCTAATGGTCAGGAATTTTAACACCGTGGATTAGCTAGACTGTAAAAGTTAGTCTCCAAGCCAGAGGACAAGGCCTGGCACTGTTAAACTACAAGTACAAGTCAGGCATGTAACTAGAGACAGGGAATTTGTGTTACAGTTAATGTCGTGTCAGGGAACTGCAAAGCATGGAAGACTGACTGGTCTTGGTACAATTCAACAAGCTTTCTCTCTGTCACCATATGACGTTTGTTCAACACAGTCATGATTCTAAATCTCCAGGTTAATATTATCACAATGAAAATTAAATTCTAGTGGATGTACCTTTCTTTTAACAATGTGTAATGAAAAAAATCTGTCCAAAGTCAGGATAGCAACTAAGCATGAATTACCTGCCATGTGGGATGCATGTTCTTGATTGCCATTTTGCTAAGGAAAGTTTGGTATCAAGTATTTGAATGCAGAAGCAAAGAGTTCCTTTATGGGACCTCCCACAGGCAATAGGGGTGGTGTAGAAACCATTTTGCAAAAGAAATATCTTTTGGTCTCTGACAAAACTGGTTCCACATAGGCTGGCCTATTTACATTCCATTTCAAAAAGAGAAAAGAATGCCATATCCAGGAAGGGAATGTAACTCACGTACTCCAGTAAGTGCCCAGGAGGCAGCATGCCATGCTGCATGATTATGTAGAATCAGTACGTGGAGCTACCTAACATGTGTCTGTAGAAGACCAGACAAATTATTTAAACAGAGTACCTTAACCTCAGAAAGACATTTCTTTGTCTTGACCACAACTGGATAAGGAGGTATCTTCACAGAAATAATTTAAAAACATTTTTACAGACAACCTGCAGAACCTACAAAGCTTCTTACTTTGTTTCTTTAATCCAACATTCTTTTCCTGTTTTTTAAGCATAGGAGAGATAGGGTTGGTTATTTAGAAAGCTATGCTGGAAGTTGGGAGAAACCTCATTGAAACTGGTAGGTGTAGGAGCGGCCTTTTATTCAAAAGCATATCAATGGAGCCAAACAGCTGAAACAATTATCATCTAAATTTTAAATAAACACAAAGCTATACTGTAAAAAGGGTTCACTTTGGATTAATAGCATACATAAGGACAGAGGTTAGAACTGATGGCTGCTGTACACGGGACAGGCACAAGTCTTATTTTTGTATCAGAATGTGAAGTTTCACTTAATCCAGAGGATAGCAACTAAGCTGGTAACGGGGCTGGATGGTACTAGGAGAGCCTGAGGACACTCGGGTTGCCTGGTTTGGAGAAAATGAGGCTGAGAGGCAACTTCTCTGTTCCTTGGTAACCAGTAATAAAACTTATGAACCGCACAAAGTTGCACAAGGAGTGCATTCAGACCAGATATAGGAAAAATGTATTTACTCTTTTTGTGATTAAAGACTGGAACAGCCTTCCAAGCACGATGGTTGGTGCTCCATAGATGTCAGTGATCAAAAAGTGCTTAGACAATGCCCTCAGTAACATGCTTTAACTTTGGTTAGCTCTGAAGTAGTCAGGCTGTTCAACTCAACTTCCATCTCTGAAGGTCCCTTCTAACTGAACAATTTTACTTCTAAAATCTGATTTTGTATTTGCACATATCACACTGATTCATTTGTGTTTAGAGAAGAAAACGGTCAGGAAGAATTTGGGTAACAAACATAAAGGAATGATTCATTCTAAACGATTTTTCATTTCTAAATGAATTTTATCTGATGTAATAAAAAATGTTAAAGGGAAATATCTGTGTTATCAAAAACAACATTTCAACTGACTCAAACCATTTTTGTTATGACTGCTTGCAGAGCAATTGAAATAAAAGCATAGTTTGGAATGGAAGAATTTTCTAAAACTTAGATTTCCAAATTCCTACTTCACTCAGAATGATAGATGATTCATCTTCAGTAAAAAGGGACTTACAGATATCTACATAGTCATGTTCATGAGGTACACAGATTGCATAACATTTGGATTTTCCACCTCTCCTTTTTTTTTGTCTTTTTTTTTTTTTTTTTTTGCAGTCACAATGAATCCAAAGAATAATTCCTGTATTCATTTTCCCTTCCTGAATCATACCTAGGGACTTTAGTAGAGACTAAAAATCAAATATTTCAGTCTAGTGATATTCTTCTGCTCAGTATTCTAACAGCGTAGGCATGACCTGTATATTGCAATAGAATTGTCTTTGCTCTGAAGCACTCTGTCAGTCAGGGTGTACGAGATTTAAACAACATACATGACTACAGTTGGTTTGTAATCCTCGGTAGCAGCAAGTGTCTTCCATCAACACCACAGTACCATTGTGCTCTGAGATGACAAACAAATGCATGGCCTGAACAGCTTACGGTGCCTCTGAGAAATTCATGCTTATCCCAACGCCCAGAGATAGTCAAAGACTCAGTTCTGGTGAAGCGTTGCTCCTGTAAAAGAAAATGCACCCCCTCCCCCCCCCCCCCACACACACACGCACATGCACAGTCACATATATAATAACATCTCAAATCACATACAGAAAGATCTGATCTATCCAACAAAGAAAGCCAGTGCAGTGCCTGGAGTTTCTCTTTTCTCCCAGGTCCTTTCCAATAGTACTTGGCTCATATTCAGCATGTTACAGGGCTCCCAAGCCTCTTTCCCAGATATATCTGTCTTGTCTCTCTGGGTAAAAGAAACTTATTTCTGGCTCTCTGTCAAGCTCCCCACAACCTTATATTACCAAACAACAATGTTGAAGGCAGGAATGCATACTTTTGCTTTGATTTCCACTGAGAATCATAATTCTTCTCTGCTTTTCTCTCCCCTCCTCCCCTCCCTTTTAGGTGACAGATGGCTCTCTAGAAGTCACCCATCTCTTCATTCTGACCTTCTGTTCACCTCCTCCATTTTTTTCCTCTGCCCTGGCCAATTCCAATTTGGGTAATTATTCTGTCTACAGTATGTAAAATTCTCTCTTTTGTTTTAGTCAAAGATAATATCCTTCTCCTTCTGTTCTTAGCAGTAATGCTATGCCTTGATAAATCATTACCGTGGTTTACCCCAAAAGGGAAAGAGTGAGTGATTGAGGACTGATATCTTTTTATAAAGTCACTGCAGTGTTTAGGGATCCTTTGGGCTGAGTAGTGTTATATTATTAGTCCTTAATCCCTAGATGATTTGCATTACAAGTATTATTTCTTCTATTACACAGCTTTCTAGAGAGTACTTATTTATTAAAGTGAATTAACACTAAAGATATGCAAACCTTTGCCTGCGGAAAAATGAAAATAGCCCTAGCTTTGGAATGTTTTAACAAACTGAAATTCTAGCTGTTCTAAATACAGCACAGAAGAGACACAAAATCCTATCTATGATTTTTTCCTCTTTTTCTAAGTGTGCATTTGGATACACATATTTTTATTCTTACTACAAAGAAGGAGTTACACAGCCAAAAGAAGATGTAATTGCCTCTCTCCTTAGGTTTCATCTTCATAATAGACCAATACCTTTTCTTCAAACTTGAGTCCATCTTAAATAGCGTTAGGGATCTTATTATGCACATCAAGTCATCAAGTCATTCCTTGGATTGAAGTACTTTGTAAATGAGGACAGCTGTTTGCTATGAAGAACCCGTTGTTATTTTTGAAACAGATGCTTTGATTTGTTGGAAGGAACTAATATGTGCTGATTTTAGCCCCAATCCAGTATGACACACAAGCATGTGCTTAAATCTTTCGTTACTCAGAAAAGCACTTATACATATGTTAAAAATTAAGAATGTGCTTAAGTGCTTTGCTTAATGGGGATGATCTTGAGCACATATTTAAGTGCAGTGTTGAATCAAGGCCAGAATGCCCAACCTTAGTTACTGAGGATTTTGCTATCTTTTTACTACTTTGAGAAGTTCAAACAACATAGCAATGCTTTATTTCATGTCCTTTGCAAAGGAGGCAATTGTACAATTGACAAGAATAAAGAGTTCATAGCATCTTGCAAGCCAAGTAGAGGGGAGAACGGGAAAGCCTGCATAAAATCATCAGGCTTCTCACAGTGGTAAGCATGTGAGATTTGATTCCATCTGTGGCTGCTCTTGAATAGCCATGAATCTGTTTCCGATCCTGGCTCTTCAGATAACAAGGGCTTCTACCTTTTGACCTGCTTCACAACCTGCTGATGGAAAAATATCATTTGTAACATAGGCTATCTACATACATCCCCAACAGCATTCCTCTTTGCAAAAGTCATATAGCAGAGAAGAAGGTTTCACTCAGATTTTTAATGTTAAGATATCAAGCAATGGGGTTGTGGTAAGCAGATTATGTCCAGGCAGGGGCTGGTGATGAGTGGTGCCTGCCAAGTCTGTCTTGGGACTGATGCTCTTTAGCAGCTGTATCAATGACATGGACAGTGGGACTGAGCGCTCCTTCAGCAAGTTCTGATGACACCAATATGAGCGGTGCAGATGATACAATAGAAGTAAGGGACACCACCCAGGAGGACCTTGACAGGCTTGAAAAGTGGGCCCACATGAACAAAATGAGGTTCAACATTGCCAAGTGTAAGGTGTTGCACTTGGATCAAGGCAGTCTCGGTTACGAGTAAACACTGGGAGAAGAGCTTACTGGGAGCAGCCCTGCAGAGAAGGACATGAGTGCTCTAGCGGACAAAAAGCTGGACATGAGCCAGCAGCGTTCTCTTGCAGTCTGCAAGGCTGGGCTGTATCAACAGATGGGTGGCAGCAGGGAAAGGGACAGGACTGTCCCCCTCTACTCTATCCTCGCGAGGCTGGATCTGGAGTACTGTGTCCAAGCCTGGAGTCTCCAGTATGGGAAGCATGTGGAATTGTTGGAGTGTGTCTAGAGGAGGGCCGGGAAGAAGATCAAGGATCTGGAGCCCCCCTTGTGAAGACAGGCTGAGAAAGTTGGGCTTGTTCAGCTTGGAGAAGAGAAGGCTCTCGGGAGAAATCAGTGCAGCTTGCAGTAGTTGAAGTGAGCTTAGAAGCAGAAGAAGGAGCGACTTTCTGCATGGTCTGATAGTGACAGGATAAGGGGGAATGGCTTTAAACTAAAAGAGATTTAGATTAGATACTAGGGGAAAATTTTCACTCGGTGATGAAGCACTGCCACTTCTGCCCAGAGAAACTTTGGATGCCCCATCCCTGGAGATGTTTAAAGCCAGGTTTGGTGGGGCCTTGGACAGCCTGATCTGGTGGGTGGCAAGTCTGTCCATGGCATGGGCCTGGAACTAGATGATCGCTAAGATCCCTTCCACCCTAAGCCATTCTATGATTCTATGACCATAGTTCATCATTTTCCAGGATGCTTTGACAAGCTCTTTCTTGGGAAAACCTACCATACAGTATTCCATATTATTCTTTTCTCTTCCCTCTCTCTCTTTCTTTCTTTGGTGAAGTTTCTGAAGTTTCTGTGAAACTCATCCACAGCAGCGCAGATGGTTCTGGGAATAATTCAATGATTGGTTTTCTTCTGCTTACTAGATTTTGTAGCTCTTTTTTTTATCTTTTTTTTTTTTTTCCCAGTCATTTTTATTATGCAACTCATGTTACAAATTTCTAGATAGAGTAAATAAGAAAAGTGCTTTTTGCACTTTAACAGTTCTTAAAAATGAGAGAAAATTGACAAATTTTACTAAAATCCACTTTCACTTCAACATTGAGGCCATTCTTGAACTATTCAGTAATAAATAAACTAAAATAAAATTTTGGTGATTTCATTTTCTTGTTTTAGGAGAAGAAAACAACACAAGCAAAACAAGCAAACAACAAAATATTCAAAGTATATTTCTTATCAGAACAATAGCAATGCGAATATGATATGTGAAAGATTCTGACTCAGCTCTGTCTTCAAACCACATCTGCTTGTTTCATCAAGATGAACTGTCTTCTGTTGTCTGTAGCAGAAAGGCAATGAATCAATGGCAGAGCAAGATGGATTCCATTCTGCTTCATGTATCATCAAAGATGCCTGCTATTTTCCGATTACTGAACCATTCTATTAATTTTTATGATGAAAGGGTGAGGAGAAAGAACAAAACCTGTGTCTTATGTTTTAGCTTGAGTTTACAGTGTTGGCTGTCATACAGTCATCTATACACATTCATGCATAAAAGCATAATTGCCTCTTAACTAATGGAAAATGTACTCTGATTATTTTCCACATTGCCTCAAGTTCATTGTATGTTCTGCTGTTTCTTCCTCTGTCTGCATCTTTACTTGTATTTTGCTAATAATATACATCCATTTTTTATTGATACATCATGAAAATCAGGGAGAAAAAAAAGTAATTATAAAGATCAGTTACACTTAATGGTTTGATGATGGGAATATACATTCAGAACTCAAATTAACTACAAAGCCATGCTCAAAATATTTTAAAGCAATGGACCCACTACAAAAAAAAAAAAAAAACACCAAAAAAACCCAAAAACCCTGTTTTTGTAATCACCAGAAAAAAATCCTAGCAGCAGTACTGTTTAAAAACATCAAAGAACTATTGTCATCTTCTTCTCTACCTCTTTAAAGGAAGGGATTAGTTGAGAGGCAGTTCAAAGTGCAAGCCAGAGCTGTTTCTGGGAACTTCAGAATTTGGAGCAGGTGTTATTACCATATGTGTTAGTAGTACATTCAGTAGCAGTGCAAGTCATCCTGACTTAAAGGAGAAGAAAGCCTGACTCAGTATTCCCAGCAGATCACTCAGACAATGAATCACAGGTTGAGGGATCGGAAGATATGGACAGGCAAAAATAGAAATACTTTATGAGGGTTACTATGAGGATAGGAGAAGGAAATCATACTTGAAACAATTCACAAAAGCAAGTTAAGAAGTCAGAAGTTTTTCATTTGTTAGGGAAAAAAGAAAAAAAAAAAGAAAAAGAAAGGGATTCTTAGCTAAATTTACACAGAGGATATGCTTTCACTGCAGAATTATCTTAGATGACTGGCACCAGTACTGGAGCATGCAAGTCATTCTCCTCCAGCCATAAAGCTGTTAGAAAATGACAGTGCCCTCCCAAATGCTGTAGTTATCTATGTGTTGCCACAGACACCTAAGGTCATACACATCATAATTCTTTCTGCAGAGAACTGAGCTGCTCTATGATGCTTTCCTGGTGAACAACTGGAGAATGTTTATACCAAGCCAGTTTGGGGACTTTCAGGGGGTGCTGGCAGACATTCCACCTTCTAATGCTTATCCTTTGTCTTCATTGGGAGCAAGTAGTAGTTAATTTTCTTTCCACCTGGAAAATAAATCCCAGTATTAACTTAAACTCCAGCTAATTAGCCTGAGTCCAAAGCAAAACCCATTTCAAATGCAAAAGGATAGAAGAGTGTTTAGGTCCCAGCTAGCACATAATGTTATATGCAAATATCTCTCAGATTTCATTCTGAAGATGGTTCTATTGAGTAGCATAAACCATGAATAACACGCCTGGAATCTGACCTTTAAAAATATAAGCAAAGGAGTTGTTCCACTTGCTCTGCTCTGTGCAGCTTCACAGATTAAAAGCACAGTCACTCCTAAATTATTGCCCTTATTAATACCGCAGTTATTGCTATGATACTTGGCCAAATTGGCGAGAGAAACCTTCAGCCTGCATTTACTAGAAAGGTATCAAAATCAGTGTCAGCATGCAGAAAACAGTGCTCAGTGGAACTGTTTTATACTCAAAACAGAAGTTTTATATTCAAATTGTCATGCTATGCCTACCCAAATGAAAATAAATTTCTCTTGCAAAAGAGTAAATACGGAATATATGCCTAGTTCTTTGCATCAGCTGAATAAAGAGGAAAGGGAAGGCTGAAGAAGAAGTGATAATTTTGTGTCCAGCTGAATAACATATCACACTTTTTGGCAAGTCATGCTCTATGAATCACTGTCATTTTTTGGTTTGGACTGGAGTTACCTCCAGGAACTGAACATCTTAGTATTGCCTGTTTATTCATTGCATAAGAAGTCAAAATCTAACAGTGTTCTCTATCCAGTCCCAGAACATTTGTGTGTGGTTTGTTTTTCCTCTCTGGAGTATTGTATCTCTAATCACCAAATACTATAGATAGCCTCTTGCAATAGAATGGCTACTTCATAAAAACTACCAGTGTGATTCCTCTGTGCAGTGGCCTACAGTGCCTTGAGTGGTGTGCTATGGCAGGGCAGCGTAGTGCATCCACACAGCTTAGAGTAGCACTTCAGGTTTGGGGAAAAGGATTGTCATGATAGCATGTTGCTGTGCCTGAGTTAATAGACTCTGTCTTCATAATCTGCTAGTTGGCTTAAACAGAGAGTTGCTCTGAAATTATGAGATTCAGGTTGGATACTAGAAAAAGGTTCTTCAGCAGACAGTGGTGGGCATGGACAGGATCCTCAGGGCAGTGATCATGGCTCCAAACAGCCTGAGTTCAAGGAGCATTTGGACAATCCTCTCAGACATCATAGGGTTTGGATTTTAGGTGGTCCTGTGTGAAGTCAGAAGTTGGAAAGTTGGACTCTCTGATCCTTGTGGGTTCCTTCCAACTTAGGATATTCTGTGATTCTATTATTCTGTAATACCTGTGCTGATTTCCAGTTTGGAGCCTGCACAACTACTGTTGATTTGGAGAACTTTTGATATGCTTTATCACTCAACATAGGCATGCTTAACTTTCTCTTAAAGATTCTGATTTTAACCTCCTTACCTCCTATTCTAACCTATGTAGTTGTTTTGTTTTCAGTTGTTTGTTGTTGCTTTTTTTGTAGTTGTTTTATTTTGTTTTTGAAAGGGTTCATTTAGGGTGCGGCTTGGCTAAGCTTATCACATTCTATATAGTACTGTGCTAAAGTGCTAAATAGATTTCAGTCTTTAGGTCACACCCTGACAGCTGAGAATGGAGTTTGCAATTTTCTAACTCAGCTGGATAAACTGTGGTCCTACAGTGGGATAATTTTGAGGTCACATCATTTTAAGGTTAACATTGTAGGTAACTGTATGTAAGTCAGGCACTATAGATTGCCTTTCGTAGTTTGTGAAAATAAGTCATCACTTTTGGAACATAATTCATCTGGTCTATTCTAAATGTCTGTTATCTGATTCATCTGTCAGATTTGTCTGCTTTTCTCACTGATGAAAAAGTAATTGGGGTGACTACTTGAGAGGCAAAAATCTACCTTCTAGATATCTCTAGCCCATCTGGTGAATTATGTGCAAGGACCCACAGAACAGGCAGGCACGACTTAAGCCAAATCTACTCAATTATTGTCAACATTACCATCTGAGTTGTTGTTCTACAGCCCACTCAGCACAAAGCAAATGAATACACCACGACTGCTCTTCAAGGGTGAACACTGAAATGCAGGACTGGCAGGAATGGTCCACACAGGATTACTTAAACACACCCTTTCCATCTAGCTTGTCTTACCAGACTGTTTTCATTCAAGCCTGCATTATGCCTTATTATTCTACTGTCCCAAAGACACATTCAGAAATAAAAAATTGTGTAAGATTTCTGAGGAAACCAGAAACCATATTTTCTCCTTGTGACTGAACAACACTGGAATTTGTTAGTGATCTCACTCAAACCAGGGTAAATCAGGAGTAATTACATCAAAACTGATTGAGAAGACTTACTACTAAGGGAGAATATGGGCCTACGATCTTAAAAATAGCAGCAAAGCTTACATTACATGAATGACAGAATGATTTGAGTTTGTTTCAGTGAAATGGTGTGGTCTTTTTTTTTTTTTTTTATGTAACAGAAAGAAATAGCACTGTAGCTGAACTGTTGAATAAAAGTTCTCACTTAACTTACAGTACATTATTACTGTCATCAGAAAAGCATTTGGGAATAACAGTTTCCAATAAGTCTCTGTTGACATTTTGGGATAATAAACTTTTATACCTTAATATTTATGATTCTAATAAACTACCACAATATTAAAATGAAAAATACAAACTCTGAGGTCAAAAAACTACAATTTGTTGTAAGGAGAAACAACGTTGAATAATAAACCACTATTGAAATCTAAGATCACTTCCTATAATTTCATAAGTAATCCCCTTGGTGATATATCCCGGATATTAAACTGGTTTAACTCACTTGGCCCAGTTGTTTTAAATTGGTACATATCATTCTGCCAAATGATAGTACAAAAATATACATGAAATGGCTTGATAACCATATAAATTCTGACTTTTACCTTCATTGTCTCCCACAAAGTGATCACAGATAGGGTAATTAGGGGTCAATGTATTGATTCATTACAGTTAATAGTAGAGAATGTCAAGTATAAAGATAATGCTTTGATTATTACCGTGTCTATAGCAGCATTGAATAAGATGTCAGTTTATCATATGCTAGTGATTTATTGGATAAAATAACTCACATCTTTCAATCCGGCTAATGCATGACAAAGCAGTTAGTGCTTTTTCACTGAAAGCATCCAGCTGCAGACTCTCAGTGCTTTCATAATGAAGGCAGTATAGCTTTTACTTATAAAACTTATCCAAAGGATACTCTCTGAGTCCGAGAGAGGAAAAACATTTTAAAAAGGCTCTGCCATGTGCTCCATATTTGTCTGATCATAATATTTCAATGACATTTGTGTGAAAAATCTGGTCAGTCATTAGAGGAGATGACAGCTTATCCATCATTTGTTTCATGTGACTGTTTTGTGATGTACTGAGTTCAAATTATTTAGTCCTATCTGTGGTACACAAGGGAAACTTCCCTCTAATAGCCAGTTTGGAAAGATGAGGGGCCAAAGCCAAGAATGTGTCACCCTTATCCTTAATATCAAAAAATATTCATTGGCTATGGTTTGGCTTGCCACTGAAGAGGATATTCCCTGCCCACAGCAAATGAGCTTGTGAAACCTTTAATTTGTTGGAAAATGGAAAAATGCCATCCTAAGGTACAGTGTAAGACCTTGCTCAATAATAAGGCTTTGAAGCACGTGGAAATACAAGCAGCAGCCACCACAACTGATGGAGACTAGAAACACGTACCATCTGGTTCCCACATCAGGTGCCAGTGTCCCTCAGGGAGTCTATTCTCTGGTCAGGAAATCATACACAGTGTTGTCCCGGCAATAGGGTAGGCTGCAGCCACTGCAATGTGGAACCACGTCCCACAGAATCTGTTGCACTTGAGAGCTATGTTGGCTTGAGGTCTATAAAAATGACAGTTTTATTTACATAGTTGTTCCATTATGACTTACTGAAGGGAACAATTGCTTAACATACTTCTCAATTGTTTATTTGCTTTTCTTTATTGGATAAAAGTAGTGCTCAGGAAACAACTAACATAACTGACAGCCCTGACTTGTGGAAGGGATGATGGCAAACAGAGACAGTTCTGTCTGAGTGAGCACTGAATGGCAGCTTTTCTACCCATCCAGCAAATCTTCTTCAAAAAAGTGCCTTTGTGAGTGGGGAAAGATAACCAATATTATTTCCATTTGTGAAAGAATTGTGGTATAACCTCAGATCAACAGATCTAATCAACACTAATACAAACAAGGGCTTAGCCCCATTGCCAACAAGTGTAGACTGTATTAGTTTGGAAGTAGACTCGGGAAAATTGATTATGGAAACATAAAATGTGCACCTACCCTCAAAATTTGTGACTGACATTAGTGGAAATGGAACTTTTCTTTCAGAGTAAAGACAGGTCATTTTTGGAGAACATCAGAAGTTCATAAGGATCACCCTTGGATTATCTAGCTGTAGAAGTCCCTGTTCAAGGCAGCAGAATTGGACTAAGTGACTTTTAAGGACCATTTCCTGCTCAAATGATTCTATGATTCTATGATTATTTATTGCCACATTCTTCGTGATGTCAGATATTCCATAGAATCATAGAATCATAGAATCACCAAGGTTGGAAAAGACCTTCAAGATCATCCAGTCCAACTCTTCACCTATCACCAATAGCTCCCACTAAACCATGTCCCTCAACACAACATCCAGTCGTTCCTTGAACACCCCCAGGGTCGGTGGCTTCACCACCTCCCTGGGCAGCCCATTCCAGTGCCTGACTACCCTTTCTGAGAAGTAATATTTCCTAATGTCCAGCCTGAATCTCCCCTGCTGCAGCTTGAAACCATTGCCTCTAGTCCTATCGCTAATGACACGAGAGAAGAGGCCGACCCCCAGCTCACTACAACCTCCCTTCAGGAAGTTATAGAGAGCAATGAGGTCTCCCCTGAGCCTCCTCTTCCCCGGGCTGAACATTCCCAGCTCCATCAGCCTCTCCTCATATGGCCTGTGCTCCAGACCCCTCACCAGCTTTGTTGCCCTTCTTTAGAGTGTATGAAAGAACTGTGTAGAACTGTCAGTGCTCCTAAAAGTCCGTGATGGCTCATTACAGTGCAGCTGACCACAAAGAACCAATGCCATTCAGTGAGAGATGCCAGATACCTTCAGAATTTTGCACTCTTTGATACAGCTGAGGCTATGTGCTGAAATAGCTATGCCCAAACAGATTGGTGGAACCAAAATAGCATCTCTTCCAGATTTTGTATTTATTGTTCAGTTCTATCATTGTGATAGAATGCATCAGGATAAAGCACAGGAACAAACATACAACCCATCAGCTTAAAAAGTGACATCTTTGTATCCAATCCTGGCTGGACATAGATAAGCAATATTCCTGTGCTGATAAGAAAGTTTTACCTCTTTATTCTAGGCCCTAAAATAGGTCTATTTCTTAATTTCTCTATCTTAAACAATATGACAAAATGCTCTAGAAGTAGCAGCTAAGATTTCCTTTATTTTGTAAAGCATCAACTCTGGGGGTGCAGGAATAATTCTAAATTGTTGTTTCAGTGTGTTTAGAAGTGTTTGAATTCAGTGACTATTCTCAGCTATACAGGAACACACACACATGTACACAAACCACTCTTGAAGGAAATCAGAGCATCTGAAGGGGAAGGTTTACTTTACTCTGAGCGATCTCAGCTCCATTATTTACATACAAAAATCTCTAAGAGGGAATCATAAAAGCACATCAAAGTGCAATGACTTTCTTCATCCCAAACTCTACAACAGATTTTGAAGTTTATCTTCTCTTCCTGGATAGTCTCTTCCAGATCTCATAATGGATCAGAATAAGTGAAAACTGAAACTTCAGGATAAAATGTTGTAAACATTTTCTTTTAGAAACTGGCTCTTGCCTGATTAGTATTTTGCGTATTTTCACAGAATATTTTGGCTCTTTCTGTTCCTGCTCTGAAAGAGACACTCTTAGGATATACATTTGTTGATGGTATCAGATCTGCTTTGTAGATCTCATGCTCTGGAAGTGTTAACCTAATCCAAACCACCACCTTTCCATTTTGCTACTCCCCTGAAAAGAGAGCAAAGCTGTCAGCAGAACTATCAAGTATGTACTGCAGGTATAGTCCTATAGAAATGTCCTAGGATGTCCTGCGCACCACCATTTGTAATAAATAAATGAGGATTCAGGAGGTCCAGTTTCTCTTCAATTACGAATTTATTGTATAGTCTTGAATAACTTGCCCTACCACTCCTCAAAATTAGTTTTTAACAGTAAGACTTTCCTTTTATCAGGAATAGGCACCTGATATTAGGGCAGTCAGACATTATGCAAGTGAGAATTGCACAAGTGGATGGACTGCACGCTGAACATTCTCCTTGGATGCAAAAGAATAAGGTGTATGTGCACTTTAATTCCTATGTGGGATGCCTATGTATGGGGTCTGGAATTCAAGCACTTACTGGATACACAGAAGCTTGCACTCAAGAAGAGAAAGAAACATGAGTCAGGCCACATCAAGGCAGACAGCTGCAGGGGAAAGATGTCTGAATGTGGTAAATTCCTTGCAATTTCTCATAGACAGTACCTTCCTTCCCAGAGAGTGTGGAAGGAGGGAAAAATCATTGCTTCATTATATAAATCAGAAAAGTGCTTTTTTTTTTTTTTTTTTTTTAATCTCATCTCATTGTACACTGCTGATAGCAGATCCTGAATTTGGGAGAATACACTTTCCTTCATGCGTAGCATTCTCTCTGTCTCTTGGGCATTTGCTCTGCTTGATATGTCTTCCAAGATTCACCTGATGAAAGTTAACCTATCTTATAACAAAGAGATGTAAGACTGTTGTTCTGGATAATATCCTCACAATAGCATGACAGTTGAATTGGCTGATGTTCTTTCAAATTTCTGAGTTACCCTTGCGTGTGCTTTTGCTATTACCATTATTTTAAGGCCTTCCTTTTTCTTATGAGCCCACCTGTAAAATGGTAGTAAAATTTACAAGCTTTAGGGGGCTTGTTTTCCAAAGTTCACTGCAGCTCTAGTTGTTTTTAAGAGAGCTTATCACTTTATCAGACATATGGTATTGTGTTATAATTCAGTGTGTCCAAATACATGTGGTTAAATGAACAAAACAGCTTGTTTCATGCAATATCTATTCAGAAAAGGGTACATTAAAATACAATTCATTAAAAAAAAAAAAAAAAAAAGTAGCCATTCTCATTTTGCTTTTTTGCTTGTTTCTATTACTTGTTTCTAAACAATTTTATTCATCCCAACAAAATAATTTCATTATCTAGCTATATGGAAGCTTGGAAGAAGGCTAGAAGTCCAATTCAAACACAAATCACAGAATCAGAGAATCATAGAATGGTTGAGGTTGGAAGGGACCTCTGGAGATCATGTAGTCTAACTCCCCCACTCAAGAAGCATCTCCTGTAGCATGTTACCCAGATGGCTTTTGAATATATCCAGGAAAAGATTCCACAGCCTCTCTCAGCAAACTGTTCCTGTTCTCTGTCATCTTCACAGCAAGTACATTTTTCTTCATGTTCAGTCAGAACTTCCTCTGGTTCAGTTTGTGCTCATTGGCAATCCTCCTGGTGCTGGACACTATTGAAAATAACCTGTTGCCATTCCTCCCTTCAGATACTCATTGATGAAATCCTCTCTAGAGCCTTCTCTTCTCTGGTCTGAACAGGACCAGTTCCCTGAGAATTTCTCATACATGAGATATTCCATTCCCCAGATGACAGAATCAAAGAATCATAGGGGTTGAAAGGGACCTCTGGAAATTAATGACTCTAACCCTCTGCTAAAGAAGGTTCCCTAAAGTAGGTTGCACAGGAAAGCATCTCCGTGGGCTCTGAGTATCTCCAGGGAAGGAGACTCCACAACCACTCTGGGCAGCCTCTTCCAATGCTCTGTCCCTCTCTCAGTAAAGTAGTTATTTCTCAAGTTCTTTTGAAACTTCCTGCGTTCCATTTTGTGCCCATTGCCCCTTGTTCTGTCAGTGGGCCAATGGGCACTACCAAAAATAGTGTGACCACATCCACTTGATTCCTGCCTAGCAGATGTTTATAAACAGTTATGAGATCCCCTCTCAGCCTTCTCTTCTCCAGGCTGAGAGATCCCAGGTCACTCAACCTTTCCTCATTAGAGAGATGCTACAGGTCCCTAATCATCTTTACAGACCTCCGGTGGTCTCTCTTCAGTAGTTCCCTGTCTTTCTTGGATTGAGGAGCCCAGAACTAAACACAGCACTCCAGGTGAGGCCCTATCAGGGTTGAAAAAAGGGAAGGAGAACCTCCCTTGGCGTGATGGCAGCGCTCTTCCTCATGCACCCCAGGATACCATTTTTCTTCTTGGCCACAAGGGCACACTGCTGGCTCACGGTCAACTTGCTGTCCGTCAGGACTCCAAGTCCCCCTCCATACTGCTATTTTTCAGAAGATCAGCCCCTAAACAGTACCTGTGCATGGGATCTCTGCAGGTACAAGGCCCTCTACTTGTTTCTGTTGAATTTCAAGAAGTTCCTCTCTGCTTATCTCTTCAGCCTGTTGAGATCCTTCTGAATGGCAGCACAGCACTCTGTTACATCAGTCACTCCTCCCAGCTTTCTATCATCAGCAGACTTGCTGAGGAGGCACTCTGTCACTTTATCCAAGTCACTAATTAATAAGTTAAACAGTACTAGATCCAATATAACACCAGAATCTTAGAAATTAAGTACTTGGTACTTCATCTAAAGATTTTGCCTGCTCCAAATTAAATCTTTTTTTTTTTTTTTTTTTTTTTTTAACATACTTATCTATATGTATATATATATAAAAGATATGGCCTTATTATGTTAGATACTGTCCTATTTCTAGACTGAAGATGATCTCTCTAGATCAGAGGGTGGTGGCAGCCTCGAAACAAGCTATCGTGTTTTACTTTCTTCTAAAAAAGATAAACAAAAAAAAATTCCAAACCATTCACATAGATCATGCTTTAAAAAGACTTAATTTCCGAAAGGTTAGAAATGTTATGAGCAAAATTCCTGGAAAGATAAATGTAATCAGAGAACTTTAATTGAAACATAGGAGTTTTTTGATGGCTAAAACCCCATGATTTCACAATCAAGAGAGAACAAACTTTGGCTAAAAAGCCCAACCTTGTTCTGTGGAAATTAGGAATACAAAAGCAATGCATAATACATGAAAACTGACATAAATGGTAGTTTTTTTATCAGTATGAATGAGAAATGTTGAACAGAAGAAAACAATTTAGGAAGCTAGAAGCATAGGAAAACTGTTGCTGTAACTGAAAAAAAGAGACAGGCTTTTTAAAATTTATATTCTAAAAATAGAAAAAAGTGGCAGAAGTGATATGATCTTGTCATTAGATAAGGTTGTAAGATCGGTTAATAGTGGTAAAGCAAAAGGATTAATGTTCAGTAAATATTGCCTTTTAATTACTGGAGAAAAACAGGATCATTAAATCACTTTGCAGGAAGACTTCTTCCCAGTCCTTTAGTTTCCAAGGATATTAGATAAAAACTGCTAAATATTTTTAAATCGTTAGACTAGATAACTTGATTCCAAGAGTTCTCAGGAGTTTCCTAGGGAGACAACTGAATCACTAACATTACCGTTGAATAAACCTTAAAAGACTGGAGAAATTTCAAAAGACTAGAAGAGCACAAACGGTGTGCTAATATAGAAAAAGGGTAAATTTGCAAATTAACTTGACATCAGTCCCAGCCAAACTAATGGAAAACTGATACAGGAATAAGCTGATGAGTAAAAACTGGCTAACAGTTCCCAAAAGTAACCACTAATGGAGCACACTTCTACCTCTAGTGACATCTACCAAGAACTGCCTGAAGGGTCACCACACATAACACAAAAAAATATCCAAAATATTGGCCAAAGAGAGCAGTGGTTTACACAAAAATAAGGGGAGAAATAATGAGATACACCAAAAAAGTTGACCTATTTAGCCAGGTCAGACCATTTCAACTAATTAGTTTAATATAGCCAAGATTATTCTAAAATGGATCTGAGAATCTTAAGAGACGAGAAATGGAACAGAAGTTCTTAATATTATTCAGGGAGGAAAAAAAACAACAATAACAACCACAAAACAAACAAACAAACAAATCTAAAAACAAAACATGTTACTCTCTAAACAATAAGCAAGGTAATGATTTTACCTGTGTATGTAGTATTGATGAGATTGATACTGGAATATTGCAAGCACATCTGATGTCCCTACTTAAAAAAGAAAGAAAAAAAGCTGAAAAATTGGAAAGGATGCAAAAAGAACATTAAAAATGATTTCAGGATGGAGAAGATGCATGATAGTGTTGATTTAAGGTTAACTTGATTATGTATGTCTGTACACTTATTAGGAAAAACACTGAACACTGGAAGAACCCTTAGACAAAAGGAAAAAGGCCTAAAGAAAATCAATGAGTACAAGCTGAAACCAGACAAGTTTGGTTTGGAAATAAGGCACATTTTTCAGCAGTGAGAGAGATTAGTCACAAAAGCCAGCTATAAAGGAAAGTAGTGAATTCTCCTTCTCTTCATAGTAATATTGGCTGCATTTCAGGAAGATTTGCTTGAGCCAAACAAAAGATATTCTTTAGTCAGGGATTTTTGCTCAATTTGATATATTAAATTGCTCAATTATTTCTTCTGAACAGAAGCATTTTGTATAGGATACAACTCATTTAACTTCAGTTGTCTGCAGTATAGGCATGTAAATCTCAGGTAGCCTCTCTAAGATTGCTACAGAGTCAGTAGACAAAGTAGGGGCTAGATTCATCTCTCTCTTTTTAGATAACTACTTTAGGATGACATTAATCATGAAAAGTGCCTATTTCTCTGTGCTATGAAGGAGATTCTATAAGGGGAATAATTTGGTGAGTCCCGAAAATCTCAGAGAGTGGTGATGCACTGGAACAGGCTTCCCAAGGAGATTGTGGATGCTCCATCCCTGGATGCATTCAAGACCAGGCTGGATGTGGCTCTGGGCAGCCTGCTCTGGTGGTTGGTGACCCTGTGCATAGCAGGGGGGCTGAAAATATGTGATCTTTGAGGTTCTTTTCAACCCAGGCCATTCTATGGTTCTGCGATAAAGAGAACTTGAAAAGCTAGTCCTGTCATAGTGGTCTTCATTTAAAACGCATGCAGTCATATGAATCCTTTCTACCTTTGTGTCTGAGTATCAGCAAAAGTATTTCATGCAGCTCCACAAACATTCCTAACCTTGCTGAACAGGAAAGAAAGTAACTGGATTTCCATTAGCATTTGTTGAAGTAGAGGTTTATGGCATTTCTTTTGTACCTAATGGATAGCTTTTTACACACATATTTTGATTTTGTCTTCCATTTGGTTCAGGCTCAAACATATTTTAGAACATAAAAACAAAAATTTATGCCTCCCCTATGTTTTGAAAAGTGATCTTCAAAACAAATTAAAGATGAGGACTTGATTGTCTTCAGTCACTTAGGGCCCAGCTTTCATCTCCACCCAGTAATCCAGCCCAGTCGGAGGACACAGATATCTCTTGTGAAATAAGATCTCTCTGTGATTCTGAATTTGGGGATATTTTCTCATTTGCTTTAAACTCAACATTAAAATAATAAAAAGAACGAATATTTCCTACAACAGAATAAAGCTGGAGAATAAAATATGTCACATCTCTTAATGGAGAACAAGACTCAGTCACTGAGAGCAGGCACACGAACACACACAGAGTTAAAGGGGTTCTGAAGTTTGAAGGTTTTGTATTTGGAAATAAGCAAGATCTCCCACACCAAAGCCCTGGTCAAATTTTTACACAAAAAAATATGGCTTAAAGTCAAGGGAAGATTTGCCTCAGGAAGGACTAGAGGATTGGATTCAATGTACTGTTCATTATGGCTCTTTTCCTTTTCTTTACGAGCCACCTGGGAATCTATCTCCCTGTTTCAACTGACATGAACTATTTTGTTTTACCATTATTTTTTACTGTTCATGCCTGTATGCTTTATTGATGTTGATTATAATTTGGTTGCTCACCAACTTAAATTGAAAGGAAAAGCTGCAATCCAAACCCATTTCTGTAGTGATTTAAGAACAGCTAACGTGTACGGTGCTTGGACCAAACTTTCTCAATAAATAGTTATTACTGAAATTTTTATTTTTGTTAAAGAACGCTTTAATACCAAAACACATTTCACCTATAAATGTTGTAAAGTGTATAATGCTTCTTCAAGATGGACTAATTACTTAAATGGGAACATTATACAAGCAATGAAAATGATTAAGGACTTAAAAGAGGAACTTGTGGAGTATCTAAAAAGGGTAGGACTCAGCTTGTGCATGATACATAAACTCTATGCAATAATTAATGTTATAGATATATGTAACTTGGATTTATTTATCCTTACTCAAAGTAGTGAAAAGATTTATACACTTAGAATAATAATGGAAATATTTCTCCCTAAAAATCACTTCATTTGTGGGACTCCTTGCTATATCAAAAAATATCAGCTGTTTTTTTTTTTTTTTAGATTTTATTTGTAAGACTGCACAGGATAAAATTGTAAAGCAATGTACATGAGACTTTGAAATTCAGCGATTAACTATTTAATTAATGAATTAACGCACACTTTACAATCTTCTTGACTTTCAGAATACAGTTCTCTGCATTCCTATAGAGATCAGGAAAGGCATTAAAAATCAAAGCAAAACAGAGCTCCAAAACCTAGAACATAGATTGAGATCTTACTGAAACCACATTTTTCATTTATTTTCCCCCTATGAGAAGGATAAAGAGAAAAATGATTACTCGGCCAAGGCATTAGCTAAATTACTACATTGCTAGGATCTGGTTTCACACCCTAAGATTGAACGTGACCTGAGATCCCATGTAGAACATATGTGAACTGTTCACAGGGGTAGTGCAGTGCAGAAGTAAACACTGATGTAACGGCTATTTCTACCAATAATGGGACATCTCTGCAGATTTCTGATTAGGATCTGGCACTCCCATGCGTATCAGACTTTTTCCCTAGGACCTCTCTGTTAAAGCTTTCAAATATTGCCATGATAGTGCCACAGACAAGACCCAGGCTCTGACATGCAACTGTCTATATTGTTAAACTGTTAACACAAATTTGTTCTATACCAACTAACATTCCTGCATGACTGGCTGAGATCTCTTTTTCTAACAATTGGTTTGCATTTTTGTTAGCTCCTTGTAGTGTGATCTCATTTGTGCCCACACACAGCAGCAGATGGAGTAAAGCTTATCTTGGTCACACAGACCTCTGTATTCAGTAATTCATTGGCCACCCTCTCACATAAGCTGAAAAGAAAAACTCTTGCCACCTGTGATTCACAGCTGCAACAGCAACATCCCTGTCGATATCTAGTGATATTCTCATAGGCCTTTTTTTCCTTTTCCACCTCATCCTGGAACAGCCTGTAAAACACTACCACAAGGCCTTGATTTCCTGCCCCCATGTGGCTTATATTTAGGACTAAAACCTTTATTTTATTGTTTAGTATTCTTAAGAAGAAGCACTTTTTCAGCTCGCCTCAGATTTGGAGAGTGGCTGCTTTACAGCTGTAACATTCATACTTGTTTACAAGGTGACAGTACAAGCATAGGTGGTAGACAGGAGGATACTGTGTGAAGACAAAAAGGACGCAAGGTCAAATGGGGTAAGTGTAACTTGAAGAAACAGTTTTACTGAACAGGAAGAGATGTGGGGTCTCTCTGGATCAGACCATGGACTATTGATCAAATGAACCACAGGTTGCCCGAGGAGTGGCCTGGTTGCTCTGCTCAGCTAAGGAATGGATCACGGAGGTGACCCAATGTGCAGTTTGGACAGCCAGGGGAGCAGGGCCCTGGCATGAAGCAATTATGAGACTACTGAAAAGAGGAACAGAATAATCTGTTCTCCAGATCCCCTGAGGACAAGAAGAAAAACAGTGCATTTAAATTGCAGGAAGGGACAATTAAGTTAGACACTGTAAAGAACGTTCTGAGTGCAAGAAGAGTTAAGCCTTGGAATAGCTTGTTTGGCAACTGGTGCTGTTTCTGTTACTGACAGGTTGTAAGAACAGGTTACACAAACATGCCAGGAATGGTTTTGGTCTACTTGATCTTTTCTTGGGTCAAACACAGAGATAAGATCACTTCTTCTGTTCTTCCCTGCCTCACATCCTAGAATTGGAACTTCTCATCCCCGATTACTGAAGGTAAAATGTATTTTTTCCCCATGTTTTCCATTACAATGAATTTTAATTTGTTATATCCTTCTAAAAATTCTGACAAGCATGCAGCCATAATCTGTGTTAGTCAAAGGAGGAGGGAGGAGTGGTGGGAAGACACAGAAAACCCACCGCAGTTAAGTCAAAGGGTCTCTGTTGACTTCTGCCAGTTTTGCTTCATGCCCTGGAACTACTACATATTTTATGTAATAATACAACATTTACTCAGTAAATATATTTATCCAATTTCTTTGGCAGTCTACCTCTTATTTGTTGATTCTTTCATAAGCTGAATAGAATGAGTGTTACAGCGGAAAACTTCTTTTTCAGAAGCTGCAAATAGAAACCACCTCAGAATGCCTCTGCTCAGAGATCATCCTGGTTTGGCTTTGATTACGAAGTTACACATATCTGCTTAAAGTATTACAACCAAATACAGGGCCAGGAGGGATTATATTCTCAGTTTTGAGATTAATACATTGTACAGACACTACTCATGAAATTTAAAAACATTCTAAACAGTGGCCACTGGCCGTTTTACATGACAGCCTAAATAATTAAAAAGGTCTGCTTCAATCTCACGTCTTCTTAGTTCTTTTTATATATTGATATTCTTTATGCTATGAAGCACAGAAATGTCCCATGCGTTTGAGAATTTATCCAGTATCAGCGAGATATCCAGGGAGCTATTTTATGATTCTCTAAGGATGTATGAAAGAAATAAGCTATAGCTATCCTGTATAGCTTATCCTTTGTCCTGTTCACAGAGATTATTGATAAATCCTATTCTTTTTCCTTCTCTAAAAACAAACAAACAAAACACCTTACTTATTATTTTCCCCAGTTTCTTGCTGACTGCTTACACTTTCTGCAGAAGTCCTTAAGCTGCTGATTGGAAATTACCAACTTTGAGATGACTGAACTCATAAGCTTCGTTTCTGGCTTTCATAAAAATGTGTTCAAGATTACTTAAACATCTGTTTGTCTTTTTAGCCACCTACTAGAGCCACCTACATGGAGTAGAGTCATTCCTAGAATGGTTTTTCAGGTGTCAGCTACTCTAAATACACATTCTTGCTAACAAATGTGTTTTCCTCTACTGCAAGCATGGGCTATATGTCTCAAATCATTAAGACAGAGGGTGTGTTCAGACCAGATCCACAGGATCCATAGCTGTGTTTTCAACCTTTGCTAGGAAACTCTACTATACGAGGCAAGCTTTATCCTCTAGTTACGTACAAAGCATGTCTAAAGTCAGCTATCAGAAAGTGGAGAGAAAGCCTACTTAGAACATCAGAGAGATAATTAGGGGGTACATCCCTGCCTGATTAGGATACTCACCTGAGATAGAATCATAGCCCATAGATCATAGTGATCCTATGAGCTGGTGGATCTCAAGAACACTCATGACCAAATATTAAATCAAGCACTGCTAGGATGCTGAGCTCAGTTTCTCTTTATGTCTCAGTATGGCACAATGATGGACTTTTAGCTGATGAAATAGTTGAGATGAACAAAGAAAAGTTTATTGGCCTTGTTTCCAGCTCTCTTCTAGGAGGTTCCTCAGCCATGATGGAATTTTGTTTGTGGATCCTCATTGGAAGCAGTGTTTCCTTGCTCATGGATATAGTAAAAATATTTCTTAGGGTCAGTGAAACATTTATGAGGAAATGAGTTATTTGTTTTTTGAAAAAGTTTGAATTTCTGGCAAAATTCACTAATATAAATATAAACCTATCAGCTTTAATGTGATGATAGAGGTGACTGTTGATCATAGAATCATAGAATGGTTTGGGTTTGGAAGGGACCTTTAAGATCATCCAGTTCCAATCCCCTACTATAGGCAGAGACACCTCTCCAGACCAGGTTGCTCAAAGCCCCATCCAGCCTGACCTTGAATGCTTCCAGGGAGGGGACGTTCACAGCCTCACTGGTCAACCTATTCCAGTGTCTCACCACCCTCACAGTAAAGAATTTCTTCCTAATATCTAGTCTAAATCTACCCTCTTCCAGTTTAAAGTCACTTCCCCTTGTCCTGTTGCTACATGCCCTTATAAAAAGTTCCTCCCCAGCTTTCCTGTAGGCCCCCTTCAGGTACTAGAAGGCAGCTATAAGGTCTCCTTGGAGCCTTCTCTTCTCCAGGCTGAAAAGCCTCAGCTCTCTCAAGCTGTTCTCACAGGGGAGGTGTTCCATTTCTCTGCTCATCTTCTTGGCTTTACTCTGGACCTAATCCAACAACTCCATGTTCTTCTTGTGTTGGGGGCTCCAAAACTGGGTACAATACCCCAGGTGGGGTCTCATGAGAGCAAAGTAGAGGGGCAGAATTATCTCCCTCGCCCTGCTGGTCACACCTCTTGATGCAACCCAGTATATGGTTGGCCTTCTGAACTGCATGCTCACATTGCTAGCTCATGTTGAATCTCTCATCAATCAGCACTCCCAAATCCTTCTCCTTAGAGCTGCTCTCAAGCCATTTTCCACTCAACCTGTATCTGTGCTTTGGATTGCCCCAGTCAAGGTGCAGGACCTTGCACACTTGGGCCCACCTCTCAAGCCTGTCCAGGTCCCTCTGGATAGCATCCCTTTACTCTAGCATGTCAACTGCACCACTCAGCTTTGTGTCATCTGCAAACTTGCTGAGGCTGCACTGAATCCCACTGTCCATGTTGCCCACAAAGATGTTAAATAACACTGGTCCCAACACCAATCCCCGAGGAACGTTACTTGTTACCAGTCTCCACTTGGACATTGAGCCATTGACTGCAACTCTCTGAGTGTGACCATCTGGCTAATTCCTTATCCAGGGGGTGGTCCATCTGTCAAATCCATTTTTCTGCAGTATGGAAACCAGGATGTCATGTGGGACAGTGTCAAATTCTCTGCACAAGTCCAAGTAGATGACATTAGTTGCTATTCTTTTATCTACTGCCGCTGTAACTCCATCATAAATGGCTGTCAAATTTGTCAGGCATGACTTGGTGAAGACATGTTGGTTACTTCCAATCAGTTTGTCTTTATTTTCCATGTGCTTTAGACCTGTTAAGCACCCAAGATTATGTAGTAATAATCATATGCTGAAGATATTAAGTAATTTTTGAAAATATTTTTACATCATTTATGTTTATATTATATTTAAAATATGTATAGTCAAGATACAGTACCAGCTGGATTTTTTTTTTCCTTTGAAGTAGAAATATCATTTATGAACTTTCAATTTCCCATCTTTTTTTTTTCTAAGCACAGTTTTTCCAAACACAGGAAAATGGTGTTTTCTAATTCAGAGAGGAAGCCATGTGACACTGCCAGTGTCTTGACTTTGTTTTTTTTTTTCCTTCCTCTTTAGGCTTTTTAGGGCTAGATACACATAAGATAACAGTTTGAGTGTATATCTATAGTCCAGAGACATAAAAACAATGAGAAAAGGTGAGTGAAACTTCCTGCCAATGACAATGTAGCACAAAGTGAAAGAAACAAACAAAAAATAATGAAACAAAAAAAAATATGTTGAATGAAGGTGACCCCCAAAAATTACAGTTACAGTGGAATCATCCATGTGATTGTCTTTCACATATAAAAATTTCCAAAAGACTTGTGTGACCAAAAGAGCAAAGGATATCCTGAAGAATACTGAGGAATTTCCACTTATTGTAGTTCATGTGGATATCAACTCCACACAAGTGAAGGGAGATGCACAGTCTGGAAGGACAGTTATGTGTACCTAGGAAAAGAAAGGAAGCTGGGCTTGAGATAGTCACATTGTACAGCTCATAGGTGCCAAATGAAAATATGACAAATGTCAGACATAACATGTGAGGGCCGTAGTGTGCAGGAGATGTGGGCGGGGGCTTCTGGAACTAGAATCCTGACTTCAAAATTCATTATACTTTTTGGAAGGTCTTCAAGAGAGAAAGATTAGGAAGACACTGAAGTGGAACTTTAGTTGTAACATTATTCACGTATGAATCAATTGGATATTTGTGCAACTACAGGTAAAGAATAAAGCAAAAACTAGAGTTGGTTACACCATGATACTATACATCTTCAGAGAGCCTAAAAACAAAAAGGAGTCAGGATACAGGTGGCTTATTGTCAAATCAGCATGAAAGATATCTCATGGTGTATTTCTTTGGTGAAATATAGGATAACCTGAGCAACCAAAGAACAAACTAGATGCGTGATAGATATCTTTGGAATTACAAAGGGAAACGAACCACTAGTTTTTGTCCAGCCATAGAGGACTTCAGCATTCCAGAAAATTAATGCAGATGGAACAGCAGTTCCACAGACAGCTGTTCTGCCTGTGCAAAGTATTTTTACTTATACTTCACAATAAATAAATAAATAGATAGATAGATAGATAGATAGATAAATAAATAAATAAATAAATAAAGGAGGAAAAGTGTGTTCGTGGTACCAAACCATACTGACACATTAAGACAACACTGGCTTATGTACAGAAAAGAACATTAGTCCAGAAAGAAGTTCATTCAGAACAAAAGTCATCCTGGATGGGAACTATTTAGATCTGGATAGCAAAATTTGTCTCATAAATGCTCATTTTAACTACTATTTTAGTTACAAATGCACTTATAATTATTTTCAGTGGATACTGATATGAAAAGACATAATGTTCTTCAGCACCAACCCTTCAAGACAGTGTCCATGTTAGGATGCAATTCCATGTTTTTATACACAAGCCTAAAATTGCCCTCCATCTTTACCTGTCTTATATTTTAATCTCCAGTCGGAGTCGAGCACCATGAGACTCAGGTTGTGAGTCACGCAATGTATCAGAGATGCTGTTAGATCAAAAACTGCCCACCTGACCCACGTGGCAACTATCTATCTGCCCACTGAAGGTGTGGTGTCAGTAACAGAATGACAGGCAAGCAAAGTAGCGAAGAAGTCCCATTAATAGGTAGAGAAGATTAACTAAAAATAATACCTTCTTAAAAAAATATTATTCGCAAAAGAATAGTTTTTGTCTGTGTCAACAACCGGTTTTCATCCCTTTACCTGACCCGCAGTTTCACCACACACCTTACCACTGAGAAAAGGAGTAAATAAAAAATGGTCGTACAGGCTGGCATTGTCTTTGATAAAATCAAGTTCATGAGCAGATATTTCAAACCCTTTATTAGGAGGGCCATAAATTACATGTGCTGTTTGATTAGGATATGATGAAAAGAATTTATTAGCAGATGTGTATTCAGCCCCACTGTTTTACTGGCAGCTTTATGAGATTCTCTCCTAGTCTGACAGGTGCGGCCTGCCAGCTGCTTTGAACAGTAAACAGGGGATGGAGAGCATGCCGTATGTAATGATTTAAGCAGTTATCATCAATTGATGGAAAATAAACAAGATTTGGTACATTTCTTTCAGTTCGATGTATATTAATTGAAACCAAATATTTCAAATGACACTGAAAGGGAGTATCGCTGATCTAAGAAGACCTGATTTTAATAGGATACAGCCATGTAATACATAAATATAATAAAACACAGTCATGTAATACATAAATATTTGGTTAAAAGATAGCAGAATTTTGTTAAACTTGGCAATGGGAAGCCTTTTGAAGTCTCATTTGTCAGTTTCCATTCATGGGACAGTCAAATCTAGTCATTTGGGTCACAGCTGGCAAAAGAAAGATGATCCCCATGGTTTATTGTTCTGATACAAAATTGTCATTACAAATTGAAAACACAGAGCAAATAAAAGAGGGCAAATGGGGAACTTGTGTGGTTACGTATTTTTAACTGTTGCGTCTGGCTGTGCTTTGTTTAACAGGGGTTGCAAAATTCAAGATGCCTATGTCCTGGGTCTCATTACTATTGTTTAAAACTATCTATACTACTAGTTTACAATTGCAACATTCTTTCTTGTCTCAGTTCTCATTTCCCCTGTTTTCAGTGCTTTAAATATGTGTAATCTGAACTACTATTTTTTAGTAAGCATCTGACTGCTGCATTGAAACATTTTTATTTCAGATATTTGCAAATCAAAATAAAGATTATTTTTTTTCAGCAACAAAATGAGAATGTTAATAAATTTTAAATAAAAACTAAAGTTTTAAATAAAAAAATAAAGGGTGTGTTTCATTTTCTGTCTGTTTATGGCAAACAGTGACATGATTAAACTGCAAGCAAGGATGCCTTGATAAAAGATTCAAAGAGACTAGAAAACTTAACAGATTCACTGCCTAAGTTATTAGAGCAGTGATGTGTTAAAAACAATGAAAATTGGAACAACAGTAGTATTTTGAATAAGAAACAAACTTATCTTGAGATTCACTGCATTAATTTTCTTTATCACATACTATGCATGTATTCAGATTTGCGCATATTTTCTGTGCTGGTTATGAGTCACATTCTTGCACAGAGTTAAGAGACGATAGACAAGGGACCACACCAGCAGCAGAAGACTTTGTTCTCTATCTTATAATAATTTATTTGAAGGAATAAATTATTTATATTCTCTTCCTTCCAACATTTTTGAAAGGAGGGATTCTCCTGCATTCTTTGGATGACTACTTCTTTATGGACTGGCAAAGGCTAAGTTTCTTAGCCAAATGGAATCATAGAATCAGAATTACCAAGGTTTGAAAAGACCTGCAATATCATCTGGTCCAACTGCCTACCTATCGCCAATATTTCCCACTAGACCATGTCCCTTGCTACAATATCTAAATGTTTCTTGAACAAATAGATATGTGCGTCCCCTGAGGGTTGTTGATTTATTCAGCTGAGAAACCAACTCGTGGCTTCGGATATCAGCTCTTTCTTCTTATTAGAGCCACTGTTGTGTAAAACATCAACACTCAAATGAGAGAAATGGCAATGGTATTTACTGATTGAACTAGATAAACATAATGAAGGAAAATAGAGCAGAAAAGTGGAGAGGAATATATGCACCATAACTTTGTTTGAGATTCAGCAGGAGAAGGGGAGGCAGATGAAAGACTTGAAAGACAATGTGAAAATAATGCTGTTATAAAGGGACATATATCTGTGGATTACAAACATATTGGGGAGATTAGTAGAAAACAGAAGAGCTAAGGATGATGGAACGAATGGGTAAAAACTCACTGGGAATAAACGCAGTCTGGAAGTAGAAGCAGGGGAGTGAAGATTTGAAAAAGCACTATTCTGGCAGAGATGAAGGATGAACCTCCCTCCTGTTAAGAAGAATTTTACATGCTTGTGAAGAGGAGACTATGAGGCAATTTCCTACCACTGGACTAAATGGTGTCTATTTCAGATTTATATTGCTGTGAGATGCCGATTTGAAGGAGATGAGTTAGTAGTTGAAATACACAACGTCTGAAATCATGATAATGACTGCAGGCCATAGTATGCAAAAATTTGACATTTCTATAATGGATTATGATGTACTTATTCACTCTCATTCACTATTTTTCTCTCCTTCCACCTTGTTTTATTTCTTTGCTGAAATACAAGCTGCAGCTCAGTCCTTTCAGGGTTTCACAAGGAATGGTTTTACATAAAGAGCATGTGCTACACAATTTATTAGGAATTTGTATTTAATACACAGCCATTCTTTTAATCAGCTTTTGGGATGCCTCAGAGAATTCACCCTAGGTGTATCCTACTAGGTAGAAACTCTGGCTAAATTATTCCATGCAAACATTCCTGCTGTACTGTTATTCAATACATTTTCAGTGTAAGGTTTGTCTTAGGGTACGCATATACAGAAACACTCCTTGCCCTCTTTCACAGAGGGGGATTTTATCTTCTCCCAAGTGGTAAAACAGCCTCTGTGTCAGCTGGGAATACAGGACAGGTAGGAACAGTAGCTCCTGGATAACTCTCAAAGCCTACATCTATACTAATAATCCAAATGACACTGTGGCCCTGAATGATATGATGATATGATATAGTTTTCTACATAGAGTTAAACTCATGACATCCAAAATAAGGTAGCTACATTCAAACTCAAAATTAGGAATATCTTCATCCCGTACATTATTCCCAGACCACACCTGGGAGTCATCAGGCAGAGTGCTTGTTATCTCAAGTCAAAATCAGGCAAGACTCCATTTAACATACAGATAATGGAGTTTTAGTGCCTGTGCCTGTGCTCTGCTTAACTTGCTGGTAAAAATGAAACCTTAGGACACAGCTAAGTCTGCAGTCTGGATCCACAACAATCACAGACTTCAGGATGTAATAAACCCATCATAGGATGCATTTATATTGCATGTCAAGCTCAGGTCAGCATTCTGGATCTGAACTCTTAACTTACCTACAGTGCAAAAATTTACAGCCCTGAAACAAGGTTGCAATTCCCTCAATGGCAAATTTTTAAGATCATGGTGCTGCTAAGGTTCAAGGTGAGACAGCATATGATACTCAGGCCTTTTTTTGTGGACCAAAATGGATAAGGGCAGCTTGAGAAGCTACTAACCATCTCACAGAAGCTAGGCATTGGTAAATTGTTCCCAGAATTGGCCTCTTGAGGCACCAAGGAGCACAGGGGATTTCTGCAGTTCATACAGGTGGAGGGAGGAGTATTTGTCTACTGCCTGCTAGCTACTCCTCATGCAGTAACAATTACTCATTAGGATTGGGGATAGGTTGCAAATACTGTAGACTAAGAATGTATTCTCTTTCTGTTGTTCAAATCCTGTCATACGTAATGTTTTTCCACCTTTCTTCCACTTGTTTCCAGCATGGAATGCATGTCATCTGCTGGACGAATTGCTGTTTTGTTTCCCAAGTGATCTAGCCCTGTTCTTCCCTTCTTAAAAATGCATTCTGTTATCTATGCCTCATCCTTAATCAGCACAGGCACTGTGTGACTGCTGTATCAGATATTACCAAAGTTTCCTTCCCTTAACCCTGTACTAAGTATCTCCAGTTAGCAGCCAAGTTAGAAACCTTTTGCACAGCACTGAGGGACTTGGGTTTGTTTAACTTGGAGAAGGCTCCCAGGAGACCTCATTGTGACCTCCCAGTACTTGAAGGGAGCCTACAGGCAGGAGGGAGGACTGACTTTTTACACGGTCTAACAGTGATAGAACAAGGGAGAATGGTTTCAAACAAAAAGTGGGAAGATTCGGGTTACTCAGAGGGTGATGGGGCACTGGGACTGCCCAGAGATGTAGTGGATGTTCAAGGCCAGACTGGATGCGTCCCTGATCCAGGGCTGACAACCTTCCCCGTGGCAGGGGGGTGGAAACTGGAAGGGCTTTAATGTCCCTTCCACCCTAAGCCATTCTATGATTCTATCATGCATGCCTAAATGCCCCTTCAAGCACTACTCCAGTGGTCTTGAAACTGTTTGTAAGTATATATACTCTTCACTTCCCATACGTTCAGATATCATGAAGTCACAGAAACAGATAAGAAACTGGCCAATAACTTTGTTCAGATCCCTGGAGTGCAAAATAGACAGCTGTAAAAATTGATTGCTTTGAGCTAAAACCTTGTGCTGCAACTAGTGGTCAGTATTTCCTGGATATTTCTGATGCTGTGTGTAAAGCACAACTTATTTCTGTCCTGTGCACCTCACTACCTCCTCTTCTTTTTCCTTCCTTTACCTCTGGAGGACATAAATGAGCACCACTTATATTCCCCTGGGCCCTTTTGGGTTTTCAAAATAGAAGTAAGTATCTTTTTTACTCTCCAAATAAACAGAAGGCAATATTCAGTCTTAAGCACAGAGCACCACCAAAACATATTCCTAATGTTAGTTATACGGTATTTTTATACAAAGAGAAGTTATCCTCTGGAAACTTGCCAAAGAAATTGCACAGGTAGGTGAGGGTCTAGAAACAACTACTAATCTCCAAGAAGACTATATGCTTCCACCTCCAGGGTCTTTCATTAAACTCTTTGCTGAAGATTATGTGCACTGTTGTATGTATTCTTGAGCAGACTAATTTAACTACCTTAAATCTGTGCCTGCAGTCTAACTTCAGGATCACTGCAGTACACCATAGCTATAAAAACAAAGCTTTTTGAAAAGGAGTGCCAAGATCCAGTGCTGGAGCTAACCCAATGTTTTCAAATTGTTTCTGAAACCTGTTTCTGAAGGTTTCACACTGAAATCTGTGAATCCCTTTGCTGTATTGACGTCTGCAAAACAAAGCAAAAGAAAACAACACAACTTTTTACAGAAAGGTAAAAATAAATAAGTAAATAAAAATAAAGATGGCTTGAGAAATATTTTCTGAAAGTACATCAATAAAAACGTCACTGGTTTTGCAGGTAATGCCTTTTCCCTTTAAGCACACTCCAACTCGTTACAGGCCAAATGCTTCTGACCTCTCTTTGTTAATTTCCACTAAGTTGCAGTCACTCATTGCTGTTATGGCTTTGACAGAGAATATAGACATGTACATTCCCAGACCTGTCTGTAAGATGGCATCAAGCACGCTGGCTAACATATGATGACAAATACACTGCTCACAGTATACTAACTATTTCAAACTCTTGTACATGCCATTAAATTCATAACTGTCACAGAAGAATTTTATGACCAAGAAAAGAGGTTCACTTGGCAGGAACTCAGTTGAATGTTAACAACCAGAGAATGATCAAATTCAGTGCAAGTATATATATGAGAAAAGTCTTCAGTGCATGTTAGTGTTTGCAGGGCTGATGTATTAGTTTTGACTCAACGCGAGTTCACATAATCACGGAATCATAGAATATCCTCAGTTGGAAGCGACATACAGGGAGCACTGAGTCTAAATCCTGGTTTCAGGAAGAACTACCTACAATTCAAACCCTATGTCTGAGAGTGTTTTCCAAATATTCCTTAAACTCCAGCAGCCTGGGGCCATGCCCAATGCCCTGGGGAGCATCTTCCATGCCAACTGCCCTCAGATGTAGAAGCTTTTCCTAATGCCAATCTTCACCAACCTGATGCAGCATCATGCTGTTCTGTCAGCAAGTTGAGTTGTATGTAGGTTGCTCTGAAAGTAATGCCTCCAATTTATTTCCACAGAAACTACAACAGATACAAAGACCACAATAACACTACTTGACAGAGGAAATTCACAGCTACAAAACACTATTTTTCCACCTTGTCATCACCAATAGCTATGCATTTTTGCCAGCAACAAACAAGAGCCTGCATTCTGTGCTTGTAAAAATTTGCATAGCCATCCAGAATGTGACTTATATTTCATGTTGCTGTCTCCATTGCTGAAAAGCACCACTCACTGCCCCACTGTGCTCACATCCAATATTTGGTCTCCATTAATGCTCAGCAAGCATCAAAGAATGTCAAAGAGTGCAATTTTTTCCACATGGAGGAATTCATTTACACACTTTTGCTTCATATGTACCTCCATGTCAGAGGCCATTCTGTCAGAGTGCCCCTCTGCTGCTATTTGTCACATGGCAAGAAACTGTAATGGAATATCGGTGGGAAGGTTCAACATCTACTGTCATATCACCACCATCCACCTCTGACATTGTGGGCCACCACCAAAAAATAGGAGGCATTACTTTCAGAGCAGCCCTTGTACTGCTGCTAAATGCAGTGTGTCTGCTCTGCAAAATAACAAAGTGTCTGTCATGTCCAAAACACTCCTCTTGGAAACAAACAAACAACACAGAGTTTGGCACTACAGTGAAAGACAGCCTGGGAAATGCTGATAAAGCAGAGGTGTTTTTCTCCTCCAAACAAAAAAAGTTAGAGTTAATTTGTTGCAGTTTGCCTGCACAAGACCTATTATATGGGCTGTAATTTCACGGGATGGAGACTGTGAACTCCCAGGTCACTTGTAAACCGATCACTCCCCAGCCTCTCCTCCTTGTGCTTTTAAGTGTTTTGAGCCTGGTAAATTGAAACCTGAAGAAACACAGAGCTCTGATCTTTGGGACCTCTAGAGCAAACCTGGACTTTTGCTGATTTGCTCTAGGAAGTAACTGCTTACTTACCCCATAATTAACACCACAAAGCTGATCTTTGGAAGATAAAGTATGGGAGGTCAGAGACAGGATCAGGGAGAAGGGCTACATTAGAACTGCAGCATTTGGGGCCTGATTGTCTTCTCATTTGCATCAGATTAATCCAGGAATTATTTCACTGAAGTCAAAGGTGTCAGTTGACTATAAAATCTGTCTGGATTAGAAGCAAGTCATTAGTATCACCTGTAATGGATTTAATCCATGAACAATAACAAGAACTCGATAGGTATATATTTGGACATCCCTTTCCAATTTTAGACTCAGATTCCTGCCTTCCATACAAATGTGGCTGTTCCACACTTTTACTGTTGACAACCATTTACATCAGAAATAAGGAATCATGATTTTGAGGTTACAGCAAGAATTATTCACATTGCAGGACTGTCTCCCACCACATTTCAAATTCAGTGGATGCACAGTTTTTGTGTGTCCCTTATTTTGCTTCTTTGTCACATACTGCATCCCACATTCAGGCTTTGGCACGCGAGAGTTATGCATCCCGAAGACATTTTCCTCATAAAACTGGCTGTTTACTTTTTGTGCAGCAATACCACAAAGCTAATGCTCTTTCTTTTTAAGAGGGTCAGGGTCCTTGAGTCTATTTTAAAATGAAAAATGAAGTAGTGCAGATCAACGAAACTTCAGAACATAAATCAAACCTCAAATAATGGGATAGGCAGCCTCTAATTTCTTATCCAGAATATGTGAACACTGAAGATGAATAAACAGGCTGTTAATTTGCTCTCTTGTTTTAATCTTTATCTCAAACGTGATTCTAATATACAAGAATGCAATGGACATGAGTTTGTGGGGTACTCTGGCTGCCAAGAATATGTTCTGGCTTGCAAGCAAGAAGAACTGTCATGCTTGTTATGGACACAGTAGTCTCTTCCTATGATTATACCTATGCTAACAGTCATAAACAGTGTCAGGGAACATTCTGGGACTGCCAAACAATTATTTACATGGTTAAACTGTAAGAATGGCCCCTGGAATGGATCTGCCCAAGCCACCTATCATTTTCCCAAACAATTCCCTGGCACAGTATAAAAGTTAATGTAGGAGAATGACCACTCAGAAAAGACAGTTTGAAACAGCCTTCATCCTGAAAACAAAGAAAACTTAATAATATGTGTCAGGACAATGCCCTGTGGTCAGAAAATAGGCAGTCACAGTTTTGTTTGTTAGTATAGTCTGTAGGACTATGATACACCAGAACAAGAACAGTGTATTTCTTGATACTTCATTCCAACAGCCCTAGATAGTGAAAGGAAATTCACAAATTCAGAAGTAAAGAGCAACAGAAATGTCCAGAAACATTTCCTTCCCACATTTAAAGGTCCAAAGGACTTTGGAATACCAATAATACTGGGAATGCCATCACCTTCTGTATAAATGCCTGACTGTCAGCAAAAATTGACCAGTATTAATTAGATAGATAGGTAGGTAGATAGATAGACAGACAGACAGACAGGTAGACAGATAGATAGAAAGATGATATGCATAGTGATTATATATTTATTCTTCGCAGCCCAGAAAGCCTGGACTGCATCAAAAGAAGCATAGTTGACAGGTTAAGGGAGGTGATCCTGGTCTCAAGTCCCCTTTTCTCTTATTCAAATTCCTCCAAGTGAGACTGTAGATGTAGACCAATGCTGAGAGCATACCTCTAGAACCTTATTTCAGAAGTGAGTTCCACTGCCCTACCCCAATGTCCTGGCTAGCAGCATACACAGAAAGGAGGCATGGATATCGTAATCAATTGACAACTGTTTGTTTTGTTTGCTCAACATATAGCTTAGTAGTAGAAAATTACAAGTCTCTCACATCAAATTCCTGGAAGCTGTTGGTCTCAGGGCTGGTTACATCTTCATCATAGAGACTACTGCCACTACTACTCCTAACATGGAACAAGCACAAAGGTGTTTATTGCTCAAAGGGCATAAGGTCATAATCAGTAAGGAAGGAATGAAAGAAAATTCAGGTGGAGAACCTCTAAAAGAAATCTTCAGAACAGTGAAAGATGTAGCCAAAGCTTCATCAATGCATGCTTTCTTTTTTTCTTATTTGCTTTTTTTTTTTTTTTTTCCTTATTTACTTTGATTTTGAGGCTGAATAAATTATTAGAACAAAAATCGGTTGAGAATGGTTCCATTTTGAAAATAAAGAACGAAAGAGAACCTGACAGATCTCTACAATTTTTGTTGCCCCTCGTTTTATGAATAAAATGAGAACAACACCATGCTGAGGACAACTAAAGGAGACTGAGTGGGCATGTTACTTGACTCGAACCTTCCTGTTAACAAAACTCTCCACTGTCAAAAATCTGTCAAGGGAGTTCCTGTATTGAAACAGACAGCAAATTAAACATATCACTAACCTCAGGGTACCTAGAAATACCAAAACAAGGGATATTTTTAGCCTGTTTAGCTACTTGGGAGTGGTAGGTGTCTGCTCTCATTAAAATCTTACAACTGTTTCTCCCAAATGTCAAAAATGCAATGTTTTTGGCTGATAGAGCTGAGATAACCTGGGCAATGAAGTCCCACAGCTTTAGGTGACAGTGGGTGCCCTGGCACACTGAGGGCACACTGCAGGGAGCTAATTTAACTCTAAGGGAAATCAGAATTCCTTTCAAGTTGAATTAGAGGATCTTCATGATCCATTGCCTCCTATCTTGGGTAGATCTTGAGTTTCAAGCACACCATCTGTACTTTGGGTGACAAAATTTGCCTTTCTGTTCTAGAGGCTTTCCTTTCATCTTCACCTCATGAATTTACTCTTTATTTCATGATTTTCAGGGCTGTGAAAACCAAGGCCAGGATTTTCAGCTGAGTAAAAGGTTATGTTACGCAAATCATAATAAAAATAATAACAACAAACAAAATGTCTTAGCCAAAATCAGTTCAAAAATACATTCACCACAGGCAGGAAGCCAACAGCAAAGTTAGAAAACACAGAATAGAATATGTACAAAAAAGCTCTGTCATAGAGGAGATGCATTTCAGAATACAGAGAAAAACAGTGTCTGCACTACAAAAAAATATGGTGAGATATATGTATTCATGATGGTGGAAAGAAATAGGAATTTTATTCCTTCCGTGAGTAAAGGGCTTCATTCTTATACTTCCAATATGATGTGTTCTTATTTCATTATTTGCACATGAATAGTATAGAATAGATAGAATAATCTGGCTTCATTCCTTCCTACTGTTTCTTAAATGGCCCTTCTGAGTGGATGGAGAAGAACCTTTTACCAGTTTACCCACTATTTTAAGCTCCTTTGTATCCATCAACTGAGGAGATATTAGAAATCATAGTAGATCTGATGTTTCTGTGTTCCCAAAGCTTGAAGGAAAACTGAAGGTGCCCAGGCAATGAGGAGAAGACAGCAAGCTGACAAGTCAGTAAACTGACTGGGCAGTCATACAGGAAGACATTTGAGACAGGAATTTATTAGGAATGGGTCTTTTCTTGCACGCATGGAGTTCAGAGGGTGGGAATGGAAAGAGCATGTGTTCTTGTCTCTCTTGTGCTCAACTAATAGGAATAATAATATCACATATATAGGAATAAATGGCAGAGCTGAGTGTGCACTGGCCACAGCAGGCAGAGCTGGCACATTTTCAGTCTTGCCCATAAAATAAACCTGAAAAGTTTGGGATTCGGTTTAGAACCTCAAAATCAACCTGTGTGAGGAAGCTCGGAATGCCACGGCTAGCCTGTACTTACAGAAGACTATTAAATTAATTAGTCTTGCAGCGCAGTCAAAAAATGTAATTCAGTCTTTGTGATAGGTTGGTAGATTAATCACAGTTTACAGCCCTGTAAAAGGGAGATATTAAAAATAAAAAAAGGAAAAAGTATATAAAAGAAAGAATGGAAAAGAAAAATATTCCAGTACCCCAAGCCTTTAGCTTTCAGTGGCAACTACTGCATTGATGATTTTTTTGAAGAAGAAATAATTTCTTCCTTTTTGTCAGTGTTCTTCCTATAAAACATTTTTATGATAATTGAATTCTTTCAGTTGTTTTTTTTTGGTTTTTTTTTTTGGGGGGGGGGGGGGGGGGTAGGGTGGAAAAAGAAAGGAAGGAAGAAAAAAATCAGACAAACTGAGGGTTTCATTTTGAAAACCAACTGATACCTAGAAACTTTCATTACTTATTTCCTGGCTTCTTTTTTTGAACAATTTAAATGTGATGATGAACAACAAAAAAATTGGCCCTCAGTGTGCCAGGGCACCCACTGTCACCTAAATGTCTCATGCTCATTCCAAGCCAGTATGGTCTACCTCTCTCTTCTAAAAAAGAAAAATTATTTGGATTTCAAGATAGGAAAAGTCCATTATAATCTTGAGAACCCACTACACCTTTGTAGGAACTTTAAAAACGAAAGACACTATTCTGGGTCCAAAGCCTTTCACAAGCAGTTCAACAGCCAACACAAAGACATTTTGGCGATAAAGCCCTAATGTTTTGTAACCTGAATTTGTCTATGTCATATGAGAAATATGCGTACAACTTCAGAAGTGATTGTGTGTATTATTACTTCTTACAGAAAAATAATGGGCTCAGCACATTCCCTGAAATGCTTTTCATTGCTGAGGATATCTCTCATTTTACATTTTTCTCTGTTTCACAATAATGTGTTATTTCTTCATTTAGGTTGAAAATCACTTTTGCTTCAGTAACAAGAACAGTGAATCTGAATTCACACAGTTGTTTACTGCAGTGGCAGAAATCCCCTGAATGCAGTTATCCTGGATGAGTGTTTCCATGTCCCTCACTCAGAGCCTTCACAACACAATGTGCTCTGCCCTCGGTTGACTGAAACAGCCTGAGTTTCAGAAAAAGGGCTTCAATGCTTCCTGAAAGTGTGACAGCTTCAAAATACGTCCAATGAGACCCCAGAACCACGAGTAATTTTGGAAAAATGTTGTTGCTGTTCCTCTGATCCATTGTCTTTTTCAGAGTGGCACAACTGTGTTTGCTGTGCACAATTCCCAACAAACTGATTGATGTGGAAGGCAAGCCAGGAAAATCTCTGCTCCACCCCATTTTGCGCGTTCCACGATCCAAAATCTTCAATAACTGCCCAGATGGGGAATATATTTTTTTCCTTTCTGTTCCTCTATATATTTCTTCTGCAATTTGCATTATTACTGGGTAGCTTGCATGCTATTTACTTCATTCTACAGCTTGTAACCCTTTATACAGTCTCCTGCCTATCACACTGCTCTACAAAATGTCGCCATTGAATTCCTGCTGTGAAATGTTCCTATAAACAGGAACCAAGTGAGCAAATAGATCCTTTGATTAATCCTTGCTACATACACACACACCTTGCTTTATCACTCGGATGAAATCTTCAAGCTAAGTGCTTGCGTGCAGCCCTGTGCTGCAATGACTGCTCTCACTGCGGTATTGTATAACCATCATCACTGCAGCTTATGTCTTCATTCCTTCTTAGGTTACATGACCAACACGAAGATTAGTAACAGGTTTTAAAAGACGTCCGCGTACGGCTAATTTATCACACACACATCACATCAATAAACAAATAATATATCCACACATATATATCAACTTAATTGCTGCACATGTAAGTACCTGATTTCCCATAATGAAGACTTTAAGGAAGCCTATACACCAATAGATATTAATTACTCTGCCTGAATCGGAGGCCCCACTTTCCTCCTAAACATGCTCCATTCAGTGGGGTATTGGATTTATGATGCTGCTCATCACTCTGCTGCCTAAGCACTTTTTTAAAACTAAACTATAAGAAAGAATAAAATCCACAACAGCTCCTTTTATTTATTTATTTATTTATTTATTTATTTATTTATTTATTTATTTATTTATTCTTGGGGGTGCAGTTGTGGAAGAGAGGAGGGGCCAAAGGAGAATAGCTCTGGAGTAAGACTTAAGGAAATTTATCTTTGTAGGATTTGTCACTTTCTGTTTTATTTACATTGTCTTGGTGTCAAGGGATAAGAGCATTGCAAGCATTATGTTTGCAGCAAAAAATCCTTCTGCGCCGATGTACTTCTGAGCAGCTTCCTTTGCACGACTCTTGGTTACACCAGTGTAACTGAGAGCTGATGATGTTTTTTTTTCATGTTGTGGGTTTGTGCTATCATCAGGAGCTGAGTTCACCCCCAGGAACACGTCCTTAGCCCATGCAGCACCCATAGCACATGGGTACCATCGCCTTCCCCCAGGAGGAAACTCCAGCTGGTGCAGGGCCACCCTCCATGTCAGAGGAATTTTGCATGATTTAGAACCCTACAGATTTCTGGTCGTGATCCCACTAAGTCTGAAGAGGATGCAGCCTTGCAGCCTGAAAGTACATTATGTTTAACAGCCCTGTTTGTGTTTTACTCTGTTAAAAGGACACCATTATACTAAGTCCCCAGTAATTGCTAAACCGTTACTCTTTAGCAAATTTCCATGAAAGATATACAAGTCCCCAGAGATGTTCTGGCACAGGAGTGTTAAGTGCAGCATCCTTGTTTTTTAAGTAGGTGATTCTTTGCTACATAAATGTCCCAGTCTGCTGCACACACAAAGGTGAAATGACCCTCTGGAGACATTAACGAGTTCCTTAACTCCTCTGTGCCCTATTCACAGCCAGGCAGCATCCTACCCCCAGCCCCACTTTGCTTATTTGTGTTTATGGTACACAAAGCGGCAGATAAACAAAAAAGGTTTTAGACACTTTCTGTTCTTAACTAAACCTTTTAGTTACACATTAGGGAACAGAAGTGTGGTACGACCCTCTGTTTATTTGTGGTTCTTTTAAGTGATGTCCAGAGACCTACATTTCATGGTTGTTTGAAAGTTTATATAACAGTGGGAAGCTGTTAAACAGCAGTTTACCTTCACTTTTTTTTTTTTTTTCTCTCTCTTTTTTTTTTTTTCCACATGCAAAGGATTCGAAATTAACACTCCATCTACCCCATTATTTTAGTTATTACTCAACATTCCCCAGGTTTTCTTTTGCCCTAGAATTTATGTTTCCTGCAAATAGTGATAAGAGCATTCGAGTCACCGAACATTTAGCAACGATGTACTCCAAAATTGCCCTTGAAGCTTTCATAATTAATTGCTGTTCAGCTCTAAGAAAAAAACAAAACAAAACAACACAAAAATGTGATTAAAAACTAAAACCGGCAGCCTTCGCATCAGATCTATAAATGAGACACCAAGTACTTCCAAAACCAATTTATTTTTTTTCATTTTATTTCCTTGCATTCTAGTGAGTGATACGTAATTCAGTCTTTTAAATCAGCTGGAAATGCTTTTTGAAATGTTCACAACTTTCTTGCGTGCCTCCCGGATCCTACAGCGTGGTCATGCTCAAACACCCACAGGATCTCTCTAACGTTGTGCTGCATTCAGCGTGTAAACTTTTCTCTCGCTGTCTGAAGTCTCCCATTTTTTTTTTCCTTTGTATCACTTGACTCTATTTTTGTTTCCTTAAGTCGATGGCACTTTTGCTTTGCTGTAGGACCGTGCTTTTGCTTTGGTGTAGGATCCTTTCCCAGCTTTATATAGCTGCAGCTCCTTCCAACAGAGAACATTTCTTTCATTAAAAAATATATACTTATATATATTTTTATATACATATATACTAATAATAAGCAAAAAACAAATTAAACATCTACTTTACTTGCAAGCCAGATCTTAGCATAGACTCACTTTGGGATACTGGATATGTTGTTTTGCTTCAAATCTTCTCTAAACTTCATGCTAAGAAACATTAAACAAATTAAATGCAAATCACTTTGCATATAAATTTGATTTTGACTTAAAAATCGCTGTATAAAAACTGCCAACATTTTAATGCAGTGTATGCATTATTTTGGCTCCTTACGCCGGGATGAAAGAAAACCCACTTTTTAATTATATTTTTAAGTGTTTGGGAAATAATGTTAAGCTTCGGCCACAAAGACAAACCAGAGTTGTTGTTTTCAAAATTATTTGTGTCCAGGAAATCTTTCTGGGAGAACATGGATGGAATTCATAGTAAAATAAATTTCATATAATTCCATCATTTTTTTGGAAAGCTCGCATGACATAGTCAGATCCCATTAATTCACAGCGATCACCAGAAGGCCAACTGAAAACTACAGAATAATACAAACTAGAGCCAAAACCTTGAAATGGATCGCTACACAAGACCGCACTTATTTTAGTTTTTTTTTCTTTTTGTTTTTTTTTTTCCTTTAAATAAGAAGGGAAAAAGAAAAGAAATATTATCTCCCCATATTAACTTTATGTAATAATTCTAATTTAAATGACCGTACTTTATAAAATCTATTACACTTTAGGATTACGAATTCTCACGGTATAACATTATATGTTTCTATTTTTTCTGGGACGCTTCTGGATGCAGATTCACGCTCTCTGCTACAAGCACATAAAATGTTCTGCGCTGCAAGGCAAGGACTGAAATACAATTTCTGTACTGAAGTTGCTGAGAACTCCACAGTGTTTGTGAAGACAAACTTCTCTTGTTATCATTCTTAACATTCGTCAAGCTATTCTCTACCTCTCTCTAAAAGAAAATACAAGCGAATGACAAAGCAGAAAATCTATTCCCCCCTACCACCACCCTCCCATGAAAACTGCCTGTACGATGCTTTGCTATAGTGAAACTCCACTGAGGGTGCAGCACAATTAAAATCACGGAGCGCATTTCTGCTGTTTGAATGTGCACGCTGTGTTTGCAGAGCCGCTTGAAACTGCTGACAGCCAAGAAAACAGCCGCGCTGAACGTCTTAATAGGTAATCATGAGAGCGGTGATTTCTGAGGACGATCACCAGTTCAGTTCCCTGTAGGAAGTAAGCAGAGGCACCAACTGTAACTTTGCAATATTTAACTAAAGTTCAGCTCATAGTTAAAAGACAGATGTGGTGTGAAAGCTCTATTTCACAGCTAATAACGTGTCGTGTCGCCCCCCCCCCCCCCCCCCCCCCCATACATATACAACAGAAAAGAAGAGATTAAAAAGATATCAAGGCTTATTTAGGCCAACAAGTTGTTAAATTTCTAGAGCAGGGACAATTTTCTCAGTACGATCATTTCCTCCGACAAGGTAACTCATGTAAACACCATCAGGGTCGTATTGTTTGTTCTGTGCTGCCAGATGGGGGATACAAACCATGCAGAAACAATTCAGATTTCCACCCTGATTAGTTCATCTTGAATATTTTCACAGTGTGAATCTGGAAGTCAGAAGTTTACATAATGGTTATAAATTAGGGATAAATCCTGCTGCCAAGAAAGTCACATTCAGACAAACAACTGTCTCCTTCCTAACATGTTTTAGGTGTTGCTTTTCAAACGCATATCTCAGCTGTAGGTGGAAAAAAAAGCTCTTCAGCTCTTCATTGTTTTTTGGATTACTGTTTTCCATCGCAGGCTATTTATTCCAAGCGGCGATTTACCCGGTTCAACGCTTCCCCGTAAGCCAGGCAATGGGGCGTTTGCCACAGCCTGCAGCTCCCCCCGGGGGCCAGCAGAAAACCCACAGCTTGCGAAAGCCTTCAATGAGCTCTCAGTTGCATCCTCGGCCAGAGAGAAACTTCAGTGGGCAAAAAAACAAACCCGAGCACCCCGAGTCCATCACAGCTCAGAGTTTTGCTACGGGGTGACCGTGAGAGTGGCTGATTCCGCCCGCTGAGCCCCACGTCTTGTGCCTTCATCTGCCTTCCCAAACATCTTCGGGGCACGGCTTTTGCTATTTTTACTGTCGTCCTGAAACGTAAGCCTTTGAAAATAATATTATCTTACAAAATCTCAGCATAATGCCAGTTCTGATTAGAACTGATGGCTGCTGTGGTTAAAAAGAACAAAATAAATAAAAATCACAGTGTGTCTGTAGAGTGGATAAAAAATACCGGAGGAAGGTTTATGCAAAGACAACTTTTGAGGCATAGGCAGATGGAGTAGGCAAAAGGTGAAGTTTATACATTCCTTCCATTGGCTTGGCTGTGATGAAGCCAGCAAAGGGCTAGCTTTTATTCAGCGATCATTCTGATCTAAAATTTCTTTGTGTACCAGCTACGTAACTGAAATTTCTGGTTATTATAAGTGTGGGGGTGAATTCTGCCCTCTGATGTATGTACAAGTTCCGTTTTCCTTTAGGATCATTTGGGTTAATGTACATGCATGTCAGGACAAAGTTTAATATTATTCCTGTGGAACAGCGAACAACGTTAGGTCAAACACGCCGCTTTCATTTAATACTAAGCATGTTTAAGAAGAAATGTCAGAGTTCAGTTCCGCTGGCTCGTGATGTAAGTCAGGAATTACTGAAGCCAGACACCTATTCTGCTCTTACACCAGTTTTGCACTAGGATTACTCCACTGAAATAAATCAGCTCTTTAACAGGAATCCACCATACTGATGTATGAGCAGTTCATAAACTTTATGCAAACAAGGAAATCATTTACACAGGTGAGTAAATCTATTCATGTGGTTTGACTACTTGCTAGTTACATACATTTTTGTTCCTGCTGATGAAGTATTTTGACCTGAAAATATATTTTCATTGTAATGGAAAGTTTTGCTGGAAATTTTTGAGTGCGTTGCTTCTTTTCTTTTCTTTTCTTTTCTTTTCTTTTCTTTTCTTTTCTTTTCTTTTCTTTTCTTTTCTTTTCTTTTCTTTTCTTTTCTTTTCTTTTCCTTTCTTTTCCTTTCTTTTCTTTTTTTCTTCTCTTCTCTTCTCTTCTCTTCTCTTCTCTTCTCTTCTCTTCTCTTCTCTTCTCTTCTCTTCTCTTCTCTTCTCTTCTCTTCTCTTCTCTTCTCTTCTCTTCTCTTCTCTTCTCTTCTCTTCTCTTCTCTTCTCTTCTCTTCCCTTCCCTTCCCTTCCCTTCCCTTCTTTTTTCTTTTTTCTCTCCTCTCCTCTCCTCTCCTCTCCTCTCCTCTCCTCTCCTCTCCTCTCCTCTCCTCTCCTCTCCTCTCCTCTTCTCTCCTCTCCTCTCCTCTCTTCTTTCCTTTTCTTTTTTCTTTTCTTTTTTCTCTCCTCCCCTCTTTTCTTTCCATGATTTTTCTTTTCCTTTTTTATCTCTCATCCCATCCCAGACACAGATGTAAAGACTATGTGAATTTAAAAAAAAATCCTCAAACAAATTTTTGATTTTTCTAACCTGATAATGGGTTTTTACTTTTTAGTGAACCCCCCCCCCCCCCCTTTTTTTTTTTTTTTCCCCTCAGAAGGAAAAGGAATGTTCTCCAGTTTACTGTTTTGCACGCAGAGGCAAGCACTCAAGTTTTTCAGACCGAAGAGCAGATCAAGCCCTAGAACACAGTGGTCAAATCACACCGTAGTCCATCTCTGGCACATTTGGTTGTGGTTTTCCAGGTGGCAACGTCTGTGTTAATGTCACCCCTTAATATTCATTGTATGAAAACATCTCTGGTCCTAAAGGACCTTGAAGAGTGAAAACATATACTAAAAAGTGTATGCTGTAGTTTTAGATGAGCTTCCCATCCTCACACTCAATGCACCACTGATTCTTTTCATCTTCTGCCAAGGTCAGGACAACAGCAGATCCTCAGTCCGTGTTTTCCTGCCCCAGTTTTGGGGGGCTGTGGGGTCACGCTGAGCTGTCCCACACGGCATGGCCCTGAGGGGCTGCACTGCTGCAGGGTTAGGCTCCCCTGCATTGCAGATGCAGCTTTTGAAGGTGAGGCTCTGTTCCTTCGAGCTGATGGCAGTAGGCCGTCCTGCCCGAGCCTCGCAGCTGCCTCCCTGCTCCTGTCCCCTTCACACGCTGTTAAATGGCGCCTCCTGCCTACCAGCCAAAGAACGTGGACTGTAAAAGCTTTGCCACTCGGTTTTTGCCCGTTCGTCACATTACTGAGTTTTTTGCAGAGGTTGCAGGATGTCTGGGTGGGCCGTGTCCCCTCACCCTGACAGCAGTGCAAGAGGTATTGCAGGGCTGGGGCCCATGCATTGCTCCGTGCCCCTATGCAGGTTAAGGTCTCCCTGCCCCCCCCCTCTGGCTGCAGTCCCTGAGACACCCATGGGTGCCTCCAGCTTTGGGACTGGGGTCAGGGGGACTACATGAGGCAAATGTGGTTCTGTGACCCAGCCAAGGGAGTGAGCTCAGGGTTGCAACAGCCTGACCTAATGGTGGGCAACACTATCCGTGGCAGTTGTGTTGGGCCAAGATGATTATTAAAGTCCCTTCCAACCCAAGTCATTCTATGATTCTATGAATTTCACCTAGCTTTAGACAGCTGCACTGTAGACATTCACAGTTTTAACATCCATGTCTTCTGTCCCTCTAGGCCATGGGTGGGGAAAGATACGCACTGCCAGGGCCCAGTATAACTTTCCTTCAGCACACACCTGAATGGAGCGGAGGAACTGTACCCCATGAGTGCCTGTTTCCATCAATAAAGTACTCAGACTAAATGCAAGGTGAGCTGACCCTATCTGCACACCTAAGCTGTAGCAGATGCTGTCTAGAAGGACCTGGTCTCCTTTTGAAGTATCAGGGCCTTGACAGACTGTTTAGCGGGGTCTGTTGTGATAGGACAAGGGGAAGTGGTTTCAAAATATAAGAGAGGAGATTTAGACTGGATATAAGGTAAATGATTTTTACAATTGGGGTAACGAAGCGCTGAAACATTGCCCAGAGACATGGATGCACCATCCCTTCACACATTCAAGGTCAGACCGGATGGGGCTCTGAGCAACCTGATGGAGCTGTAGGTATCTCTGTCCATTGCAGGGGATTTGGAATGGATTGCCTTTAAGGGCTCCTTCCAACTCTAACAAATCTATGATTCTTCCTCCTCCTTCTGCCTACATACCAAAGGAAACATGAGATGCACCTGACAGTATCCAGACTAAGTCATGATCTTTGGTTAACACCTGGTAAGTTTTGAGCCGCAGCACTATGTGGTGCCGTGTGGCATGCAGAAGTCTTCACTTTGGGGCAAGACAGCATTTTGCAAAGATGTTGATTGCAGAAGTAGATAGGGAAACAAAGATCTTTCTCAAACACAGAAATAGTGTCTGTATAGTTTCTTGAATAATTCTTTCTGTTGGTTTCTGCAGTGTTAAGTATCAGAAATTGCCATATTCTGCGCAATGCTGGTGCCATTCATGCCTGCTGTGATTCTACTGCTCACAGGCTCAGGGCTGCATAACTCAAATGAGTCTAAGGCTTTTTGGAGAATAATGGGATAGTTGAACTTCTCTGGGAACTGCCTTTATATATTACTACAATGGCTTCTTTTTTCTTCCTTCCTTCCTTCCTTCCTTCTTTCCTTCCTTCCTTCCTTCCTTCCTTCCTTCCTTCCTTCCTTCCTTCCTTCCTTCCTTCCTTCCTTCCTTCCTTCCTTCCTTCCTTCCTTCCTTCCTTCCTTCCTTCCTTCCTTCCTTCCTTCCTTCCTTCCTTCCTTTCTCTCTTTCCTTCTCTCTTTCTTTCTCTCTTTCCTTCTCTCTTTCCTTCTCTCTTTCCTTCTCTCTTTCTTTCTCTCTTTCCTTCTCTCTTTCCTTCTCTCTTTCCTTCTCTCTTTCCTTCTCTCTTTCCTTCTCTCTTTCTTTCTCTCTTTCTCTCTCTTTCTCTCTTTCTTTCTTTCTTTCTTTCTTTCTTTCTTTCTTTCTTTCTTTTTCTTTCTTTCTTTCTTTCTTTCTTTCTTTCTTTCTTTCTTTCTTTCTTTCTTTCTTTCTTTCTTTCTTTCACTCCCACTACATACAAAAGTGACCCTTGAACAAAACTCAGGGTAATAGGGCAGACAGTATTAAGCCTCCATACTTTGATCTGCCAGAATCATCTCTGTAAATCCCCAATTTTCACATTTTCAAATGTTTTCTTTGTAAAACAAATATATAATGCAAACAGTAAGTACTTTATATAATATATTGTAAATATTGCAAATTTAATTAGGACTGTTATAGGTGATTTAAAACATAAAGCATAAATTGCTCACGCAGACTTACTTGCATCATTTCTCACATATATGGCAATACATCCAAGTGGATATGGAAATCTATTCCACTAACATTGAAAAGGATATATTTTAGTGCTCACTTCTAAATGTACTCCCCCTGAGCTTTCTGCCCATAATACATAAAGTGCATCACCTGGACATTTCACCCCAGAGAAGATGACAGTACTTCAGTCTTTTCAAAACATCTCTGAACTATGTCAAGAAACAGTCCTGGTTCTGCTCAGTTATGTTATTCCATCTCATGGATGATATCTAGCTAGTCTATGAAGGCAGATGAAATAGAAAAGTGCAGCGTATACCATAATTGCAGATATTTGGATCAGCACATGCAATAACTGTTCTCAGAATATCTCCAGGATTCACACTCCGCAAAACACTGCCTCTCTCTTGTAAACACAACTAACTCAAGGAAGAATGTATAAACTCTCCCTTCACTCAGCTTTGCCCTTCTCTCTTTAGTAGAGGAAGAATCTCCGCTTAATGCAGCTATATCTTTGGTGACTACACATCTGCAGCCTTTCAAGAGACAGTTGTTCTCTCTGAGGCTCTTTTAGGTCTAAAAAAACACAGACTATGAGCCAAATATTATCTAAATTGAAGCTTTCATATGAAGGTGGAAAAAGGTATTCACCTGATTCCCAACAATGATATTTCTATAATCTCTCTCTCATTCTAGGAGCAGAACATTCCTGCTGCAATGCTGCCTCCAAGTCACCCCAACACATGCCAAGCAATTATCACATCCCATTTCTGGAAGTTCCAGAGGCTTTCAGAATTATCCAGGTGTGCAATCAGCTTGTATATAAGGATATACATTCCAGATAATGCTCACCACTTCAACTGCTACTTTTCTTGACTTTTTTTTCACTCAGGAAAGACATGCGCTACAAAAAACATAGGCTACAGGCATACAATGACTGCTTTAATGCATTTGCCATTAAAGCAAAATTGAAAAGGAGAAGATTTTGAAGTTTCCATTAAAATCTCTGGAGTCTCCTGTTTCTTTTCCTTTATAAGGAGTTTTATTAAATTTAAAGTTACTGCATGATAAGGCATGCTGAATCATGCAAACAAGATGAAGTCCAAAAAAATTCTCACATTTCTTTTTTTTTTTTAATAATGCATTTAATTTTATTTGACGGAAGGAAAAAGAAGATAAGCGTAGGGAAAAGAATTGCTGTGCTTGATAATTTCTCCATTAAATAGCCCCAAATAGACTTGCAGCTTCAAAAGGCTTTGACGTGAGATGGGGAGTGGAAGGGTGAGTGGAAACCATTACCAAGACTACTGCTTGCTGGAATCAATTTTCTGCAAGGCTGGTTTCACAGTGTCACATCACATCAGATTAAATTTTGATAACTTTTCAGCATTAAGAAAGCAAAGTATCCTGCTAATTTTTTAAAAAATATAATTTGCTAAAAATATAACAGAATTCAGCACAACCATTTCTGAAAACCATAAAACCGCAAGAACCAAGAATATGTTCATGGATGTATATCATTGTGACAGTCACTGCTATGCCAGTTTCCTCAGAGCTATTTCAATGCTTTTTGGTCAGGTAAGAGTTAATTGGAGTAGCAAAAATCAGAAGTAGCCACTGAAGAGAAAACCTTTATAGCTTTGTAGGGAAAATACTTGTTACATACTAAGTCAACACTATTGGCTTATGATGCCTTGTCAGAGTGGTTTTCTTTTCTCTAAAAAAAAAAACAAACCCTAAAATAATATGAATTTGGAAAACAACAGCAATAACAAAACTTTAGCTGAATCTGAAGGACATTTCTGTCCCCCATGCACAGAAATAAATAATTTTTCAGTGGAGGGATTGTTTTTCACATAGAGTATGTAACATTACGACACATAAGGAAATCTTTTCTGAAAGTCAGAACATGTGTAGCTACAATTACAATGCCTATAGTACATTACAATGCCCAAGTTTAATTGGGAAACTCACTGTACAAGACACTTAGAATCATAACAGGCTTCTTTAATCAGCAGTGTCTGTTCCAATCCTCTTCATCAAAGGCGATGTGTGCAACTCCATGGCTGACAGCAGCAGGACCAGGTTTGTAGCCAGAAAACCACAAGATTTGCCATACTGCATCAGAGGAGTGGGCTCTGGTCTAATCAGACATTAATTGTTGGCTCTGAGGAATCAAAGGCAGGGATGCTACCCTGAGAGACATCACTTCTGTGGTTGCAGCTGGGGTTGGTGGAGGAATTTTAGCTCATTTAATAGCTCCATCTCTGTAAATTCTTGTGTGGGTGATTCAAAAGCATCACAGTCAGCCCAAACTCAGCGTTCCTCACCAGCACCCTGAGACTGCCAGAAGCGGAAGATGGGAGAAGGACCACACATAGCCACAGCTCCTGCCTGTTAACAATTAAAATCTGCTTGAAAAAAATTAACAATGAAAACTCTTAGCTATGTCATATTCATTCTCTCACACATGAATTACGAGGTGAGCCCTTACTTACACACATATTTTTGATATCATACTTCCCACATTGTAATATACTCTCCTTTTTGTATTTATTTGATGTATGCTGGCTGGCAGCAAATGATATATTTTTGGTTCTCATGAATATGTTGTGTGCACATAAATTTGGTGTGGTGGAAGAAAGAGCTGGTGGGTCAGCCACATGAATAATTAAGAAACAGAAACAAGTAGTGGTCATTATCTCATTTTTGTCTTCTCACAGCACACTGAAGAGGGGCTGGCTGAATTGTCTGCACCCTGCAGCTGCTCATGCATGTAGATGTTACAAAAAGGAATCAAATTTATAGTTGTGGGCAGCCTTTAGGACTTAGGCAGAAGCTCTGTGGATTTCACTCCCTACATGCAGTAGTTGCATCTGTTTTAAAAGTAAAGAGTTGCCTGCATATAGAATCACAGAATCATTAAGTTTGGAAGGATCACTCTAAGATCATCTAGTCCAACCATCCGCCCATTCCTGTGATTGCTCTAGACAATGATGTCCCTCAGTGCTACATCTACCCTTTTCTTGAACACTTCCAGAGATGGTGACTCCACCACCTCCCTAAGCAGCCTGTTCTAGACTGAATAATCCCAGTTCCCTCAGACACCCCCCATAAGACCTGTGCTCTAGAACCTTCACAGCTTCACTGTCCTTCTCTCAACACTCTCCAAGGGCCTCAATGTCTCTGCTATAGTGTGGGGCCCCAAACCGAACACAATACTTGAGGTGTGACCACACCAGAGCTGAGTACAGAGGGAATGTCCATCAAAACTGGGACCAAAAAAAAAAAAATCAAAAAAAAAAAAAAAAAAATCACAGACTGGGACGCAGAAGCAAGAAGAAGGTCTTGAAATTGGTGATGAGAGCAGAGTTTCCTGGAGTTTCCTACATATCAGGCCCATGTCAACACAATTCAGGGCAGTGCAATGCAATGGCATGTGCACAGCTTTCCTATTGCATGGACCTGATAGTCATCCTTAGTTCATAACCTAGCCTCCCACCATGGATCCTCCATGTAGTAGTCAGTCTGGTGTCAGGAACATTGTGTCCCTCCCAGAGCCAGCCTGGCATCTTGCCTTGATTCAAATATGCTTTTTAGGAAGAGAGCCTTCCTACAGCAGAAGACCTTTCCTCTGTTTCCTCCATCTACTTGGCTCCTTTCAAAGCCTCCTATGAAACCAGTCCTCCTTAAAGGTGCTGTTTCCCAGGATAGTGATCTGAAAGCAATCACTGCTGAGAAAACATACCCAAAGCCAGCTCCCGCTGTGCAGGTGAGAAGTGTAAGGAAACCTGGGAAGCCGTTGACAAAGAAGGGATACAAGGTGTCACACATGCAGTGGGGTGGCACTTGCCAGGCCCAGTGCAGCCACCTGTAGTCTGAAGGTCTGCAGCGGAGCTGATCTCCCTGTGCTCCCTTTGTGCTCAGCAGATGGAAATAGGAACTTCTAGGCAGTTCATTTGACAAGTGGACATAAAATGGATCAAATAGTAAGTAAATCTACTTTCTCTCCGTTAACTTAAACTGCAAGTTAGGAAATGAGTTCATTAGAGGGTTTTTTTAATTGGTGTTTTTTTGGGTCCGGGATTGGTTTTTGTTGTTGTTGTTTGGTTTTGTTTTAGTTTTTAAAAAAAACCCCAGCAATGCCTTTTTTTTTTTTTTTCCTGTTACTTATTTTTCAAGAGCACAAACATAAAAAATGTGGATTGCACACATAAGGCTGTGCAGACAAGTCTTCAGAAAGGGTAAGAATTGTTTTTGAAGTGGAAGAGCGATTTTGGGGAATCTGTGGATCACAACGTAGTTTCATGAGATGGAAGGAAAGAAGAGAACTGGAATAAATGTATTGAAGAAAAGTAAAAAATCACATCCAGCTTTAACTAGGAAACTTTCAGATACCCCTCTGTGCCCAACAGTTAGACCGCCAGTCTAACTGTAGTAGAGATTCTTGACATCCACAGTAAGGAATAGCACAAGAGCTTCCTCCAGCTAAGCTGATGCTGAGCATTAGTTGTGCACTTCCTACGTGCGATTCTTCCCATGGCAGCTGTGGCACAAGTACAGCAACAGCAGCAATCACCAGATGGCACTGTTACAGCTTCTTTCTGAGTAATTTTAATGGTCTCACAAGGAGCTATTGCAAGTAGCAGAAAGATCAATTTCATTCTTAGCATATTAATCACATTTAGCATATAGGATTTGCTTTGGGGGGTTGTTTTCTTTCTTTCTTATTTATTTATTTTTTTTTCCTAGGAGTCCCACACTGATATTTGGGTTGAAATTCTCGACAGCAACGTTTTGTGGCAGTGTTGTTTGTGACAAGGTCCTCTCAAGGCTGATTTATGCAGTAAAATTAAATAAGCAACATTAAAAATAAACCCTGATGTGCCTTACTGATTTATCCTATGTAACAAATGATGTATTAAGGCCTGAAATCCTCTGCCTCTCAGCAGACGGGCCACATTATCATGGCGTTCTCTTGTCAATAGATTTATGAACATTTGTGGATTGGGAAACAACTACTTCCAAGATGTACATATATACATATATGTACGTATATATATAAAAAGAATAAAAAAAGAAAAAGAAAAGAAAAGAAAGTAAAAATGTCTTCTCTTTAAGTTAAGACTGGATCATTTGCTAGGAAATATTTGGGTATTTTTTCCTCCTAACCATAGCTAGATACACTGAAAAAAAACCCACAACACTGCCATACAACATCTTAAAAAGAACAAGAGGCACTGAGGAAATCATTTTTTAACACTGAAACTATTTCAAACTAAAGTTTCCTTTCCATTTTCTGAAGTTCAGAGTGTTTGAACCACTTTCAACATTTTCAAAGGTAACTCTGGAAAGAAATAAACTACTGCTCTGGAGGTGAAAACAGTTTTGCTGCATTTTTTAGCCACTGCAGAAGTATGCATTATGCTGTTTATTTATGTTGAGCTAGCCGTGTAACTTTCATGCACAATATCCAGATGCTGCCATCTGCATTTCCAGACTTCTGCTCCAGTTCTTGTGTCACCTGCTGAAAGAAAACGATCAGACTGTCTGTGCATTGAGCAGCCACTTCTTTGAAGCAGTTACCAGCGCAGCTTCTGACTCCAGCCCTCTGCCAGCACACGCTCAACCAGCCTGCAGACATCAGTAGCTGGCTTTCCCCCACTCTGAGGCTTCACATTAAATTGCTGTTGAGACTCCATGACATAAATTAAGAACAGAAAAACCAGTTTTAAGCTTACAGCTCTGAAGAAATCACCAAACGAGTTCTATTTTGGCAGCCTGCTGCTCACAACTCAGAAAATACGACAGCAAAGCAAATCACATGTCCAGTGTGTGTTTTATAACCCTGCTCAAACTAAGCCATCTTGTAGGCACATGCCTGACTATTTTTAGTGGCTGTGCTCCCACAAATATGGCAAAGTCCTTTAGCATTGGCTACTCACTAGGGGCTACTTGAAAAGTAGCAAAAGATGTCAGTTGCTGGAATTTTGACTGAAAATAATAATACCTGGATTTCAGATTAGCTGCACAGATTTGCCAAAGTGCAAATGAAGTCAGCTCTGGCAATGTGACGATTCACTGATTGCTGCCTTCAGCCATGAAAGTGCAGGATCTGACTGTGTTTTATTTTCATCACCATTGCTACAGCATTACTTTACAGGTATACTGTTGCTTGTGGGAATGTTGGTTTTCTAGGGTGTCCGTCTGGGAATCAAGAGTTTCTCCTCCACCTCCTAGCAGGCACTGTGGCATATCCAGAGGACCTATAACTGACATGGCCCATTAATCATAGAAACATCCCACTAAAATTAGCGGCAGCTTTTCATCTTTATGTGCCTCATGCCTCGGTCCATATGTAGAACATACAAAATGGATTTTTCTTTTCTTGGCATGTAACCCTGTCTTTCCGGTACTTTGGTTCCAGACCTTCATGAGCAATGCAGGTGGCTTTTGTTGCTCCACAGCTCATATTCTTGACAGTTACTGCATCTACACAATACTTCTGGATTCAGCCAGGCTGAAACATTCTCACAAACAGTTACTTAAGATTACCAGCATTAGTGCATAAATGTAATAGTAATTAATAATATTTTGGCTCCTTGAAGATCCCCTGTACTGCTCTGTTGGCTCTATTTCAACAGCACCTAAAAAGCCTGCAGCCAGGGCTCCCCCCATGCCCATCTTGTTTTTAAACTTTGTTTCTAAGGTGTACAACAAAGGCACAGCCAAAAGCTACTGCGATTTTCACTCTCAGAGCCCAAGTTTTCCACAGTCAGCTCATGTTTGAGACTGTATCTGTTTATTCATTTGTTGGGTCCCAGCTGGAGACAGTTCAGACTTGAATTTTGGAGGTGTTGGCCACTTAACAACTTCCACACAAGCCAAGGGGAGCTGTGATTGCGCAGTGCTGTGCTGAATGTGGCTTCTGTTGTTTGAAATGAGCATGCTGTACAAGAAGCCATTTTGACGGTGTTTACCCCATCTTCATTCTGAGTCTAAATTTATAACAAACAGTGTCCTGAATTATTTCTGTGTTCACTGCCTTGGGGAAATTTTTTAAAGGATCCAAACAGTTGCTTTATATGGTGAATATATACCAAAAAGAAAAGCCAAGGGTTCTCAACCATGCCATCCTACCTGAGTTTCTTGTTTGCTGCTTCAGCGTACAGGTTGAACACTGAATAAGGCTCCCCCTTCTTCATGAAATGATTACTCTTCAAGCCAGGGTCAGGTGGTGCTTTACCTGGCTTATGAACTCTGGATTTTATTTTACAGTGCAGTCAATATTCACGCCTTCCAATACTTTTTATCTACTCAGAAAAGACAACAATGGAACTGATTGCCCTAGCTGAAATCTCAAAGCCATATTTCCCATTTGGCAAGGACAAAAATAAAATAGAGATGCTTGGATGAAACTCAAATTAGTATTTGGATCTAACTAATAGCACAGGTATCACTTTTGTACCATATTGTGCAATGGAGCGCAATGAGAAGAATGGTTGGACCGACTCGGAAACAGAAAAGGTGATTCATTTTGGTTTGGAAAGAAACACCAGTGTGTCTCGGTGTTGCTAATAAAAGCTTTTAGGGTTTTGCTCCCTGCAGCCTTCATGGCAGCAATCAGCAGTGCTTCTGTTAGCTCATTATCAGCATTGCTGGCAGTACAGGGAGAATTGATTGCACATTCCGATTATTATTGTCATTGTAACACTTTAAGTGTCCTTTTACAAAGGATTTACAAGCAGCATTAGAGACAGTATTCAATAGAAGCTGTTACAGGATTGCAACTTAACTATGCAGACTGATTAGTCTTTTATTGACAGCCTATTAAAAGTTTTCTAACCAGTAAACTATCAGTTTATTAACTGTTTGTAAATAGAGTTGAAGTATTCAGACTCACCGGTCTGAAGAACATGAGAGACCATTCTGAAGATACAGTCCAACTTCCCCCAGAACACAGGTCGTACGTTGCCAGAAGAGTCCTGCAGTGAGCCAGCAGTTTCTGGACGAGGTAGTGCATCTTTCCTAGAAAACCATCCATTCTGGACCTGAAGTTCTTGAGAATAACAGCTCAATAATTAAACCTGTTAAAAAGAAAAAGAAAAGAAAAGAAAGAAAAACCAGAACTCATGCTGTTCCAAATTTCATTTATGGAATAGCTTGAAACATTAAAGATATTTCCATTATTGCAGCCTTCCCCTCTTTCTCTCACTCCTCCTTTCATTTGACCTATATTCTATGATGTTCTGTATAAAGCAAAAAATCATTACCTAACATTTAGGTTTTGGTAGGATCTGAGCTCCATCCAAGCTAGTGTTCAGTCATGCTGATCTTACATGAGCAAATGTAACACATCTTTCCAAAGATTACATAGGCAACATATAAAAGATGGATAAAAAAATGTTGGAGGTTGGCCACAGAGAAGAAAGTAAAGGAGTAATGTGCAGCTCTGAGCCACTCATATGCTATGGTGAGATATTTTGCCAGCACAGCACCTGCATGGGTACATCCCTTTGGAGACCCCTCAGAAAAATGTCTCTCCTTCCCCCACCAAGAGAATGGCCAGTCTGCCTTCTCTGGCCTATATGACTCATTTGAAATAGTAATAATAATTAATAAAATAATGTCAATAATAATAATAACAAACAACAAAGCTAAAACGGAAAAAAAAATCGAAGACAAAGTCTCCCTATACTTGTCCTTGTACAGAAACGGTGTAGCTGATAAGAAATGGGAGCTTTTCCCACATCAGTGGTGTTCTTGTATTCACGAGCTGTGCATTATTACCTTCATTTCCTATGAGGCCACTCTGCCTTCTCAGCTCTGTCCTATGTTTCTTTTTTAGCAAACTGCCTTTGCAAGGTTTTTCAGAGCACACAGATTTGCCTATCATGGGAACCGCAAGGTCCTCTTCAGATTGTCTCATAAAAGAACTTGGATGGCTCCCCTTCTTTTTTTCTTGAATAAATGGGAGATATTCTGCGTATTTTTGCCAAGGTGTTTAGGAACAGTAAAGCTGGGAGCTGAAGGGCGCTGGCAAGCTGGGTCAAGGCAGTGTGCTTACTGCAATGGTATTCTCTCTCCAGCTGTTTCTGCTTCCCTGTAATTTGTTCAGGATTTGCTTCAGGACCTTTGAGTTCACCTTCTGTGAAATATTTATTAATTCTTCTTTTTTTTTTTTTTCTCCCTCTCCCTCTGAGAGAAATGATCTTCCTCCTTCTCCTCTCTTTTTAAAAAGAATAATTTGCCACTGGATTGGAAACAAATTAGTACCATGTTCTCAGGGCAGGACTATCTGATTCCCAGATACATTCCTTGTAATTGCTAATTCTTTTCATCATGAAAATGGCAGAGGTGAAGTAACAAGTATTCATGGAGCTCGTTTAACAGAGGTAGGTCAGAAAAGATGTATTCCTTTTCTACAGTTTTAAACAATGTGTGTTCTCACCAGCTACAGAACACCCTGGATATCATAAGGCTGGCGGCTCTTTGGAGGCTGTTAAAAAAAAGTCAACGTAATTCACAGATATTGTTGGGTCTGTTTACTGACTACAGATAATGTCCATCTGCCCAATTAATTGGGTCTTTAAAATCTTAGATTTTTTGCCACCTTCATGGAATCACAGAACCACAGAATCACATGGGTTGGAAGGGACCTCAAGAGATTATTGATTCCAACCCTCATGATAAATCAGGTTACCTACAGTAGGTTGAGTGGAAAAGGGTCCATTACATTTAATTCCTACTACGTACTTTTAGGGCATCAAGACATTTTTCTGGCATAGAGAAGTTGAGGTGTAAGGCTAACGATGCAAATCACACATTAAGCCTCTGTTTGAAATAAGAAATAGACATTATTTTCACCCATTTCTATTAAAAAAAAAAACAAAAAACAAACAAACAAACAAAAAAACCACAGATTTTTCACTTTGACACATTTTGAGGTAAAAAAAATGTTTTTAATGTAAAATTGAAATGATGAAAAGCAAAAATCTTAGGTAAATGGAGCACTGTAAGTCAAGTAGTGTGTTTAATTTCATCAGAACTGAAATACCTTTTCTTTCATCTTCACTTTGGCAAAAACAACAACAACAAAAAATTCATTTTGGGTTGACCTAAAACATTTTTTTTCTTAGTTCAGCCAAAGAGTGGAAAGATTAGTTGTTTAGACAGCACTGCTCCTAAATGCAACTGCTGTGCCATTTCCGAGAGACTATCCTTCTTGGCTTGAATGAGCTTATATACACGTTTATAACAACTGATGAGAGAAGTATTGAGTAATTGTATAGGTCCCAGTCAAAGTTTCAAAAATCCTTTAGCTATTTGACCTTCCTTTCTTGGAAGTGAATCATATATATGTGCAATGTATTCATCATTCCAGTTTATAATGAGATCTTTTTGTTGTTAATTGTGGCCATTTGTTGTTCTTTTAATAATCAAACATTTCCATGTTAATATTTTCCATCTCTTGATTTGTGGGACAAAATTTACAGTGATTTTCCTGGCCCTAAATGAATACAGGTTAGCTTACAGTAGGAAGGACTGCTGGAAAAAATACAATGAGTTGTCCCCAAAATAAACAAACTTTACTTTTTAATTTGGGTTCTGCCAATGGCTGTTTGATAATGAGTATATAGGAGAAGGAAGTTTGCTGACCATGCTGCAGATGTCTAATGTTTCAGTCATGTAAAATGAATCACTTTTGCTCTGTTGGCTCACACAGAAGTAAATAGTCTTTTTCTGATTCATCTTCTAAAACGGTATTACTTTGGAGGAGCTATTTATGAAACTGAGTGCACAGAGCGCTCTGTTTGTTCTTTTTAATTCCTTTCCCATTTTTCTACTTACAACACCTTTTCTGACATAAGCATGTGCAGGATAAACTTTGTGTCATGTGTTATAGGGTAGAAAATCTAAAATGCTAAACACACTAGTGCTCTTTCGGTAACACCTACAATCGTAATGAAGTGTTTCCTGGCATGCTGCATGCTACACCTTAAATCAATTTTATATTGAGCTCTGTATGTGTTAGGCCTTTTCTGAGTTACACATCTCTGTTAGTGCCTGAGGAAAGGGAGCTGGGCCATGGCAAGCAGCCTCTTCCCAGGGCAGCGGGGCTGGTGGATGTGGTTGCCACCATCACTGTCACCAGCCTGTGGTACCACCTGACATTGGGACCTGCAAAGCCAGGAGAACAATGCTCTACCAGCAAAGCTGCAGAGATGGGAAATTCTCAGTCAGAGCCAAAGAATTGTGACAAGCAGCTGATGGCAAAAATGTCTTTTACCAAAACAGGAGGTTCCAGAAAATATTTCCTTGGAGCTTTGTGTTAAAACCACAATTTGGCACTATATTTCAGTGTATTTCACAGCGTATGAAGCACTACTTTAGAATGAGTGGGATTTCTCACTTTATTAGAATAGATATGTGCTTCAGAACACATAATTGAAGGATTTGAAATTTTTTAAGGAGCAGAGAATGCCCAGAGGGGACTGATATGGTGGGAGACAAGAACATTGAACAAAACTTTAAGAAAAGAAAAAAATAAAAAGGAAAAAGAAAAAGAAAAAAAGGAAAAATGAAAATGGAAAAAGGGGCGGGGTGGGGGGTGGGGGTTGGGAAAGGAACAACCACCAAGCATCATAAAGCAGGGAAGAAAATTACATAATTGTTGATAATTAATCCAGACTTCAATAATTCTGAAAGAAAGCCATGAACTTGAATGCACATTAGGTATGACATGAATTTGAAACGCATTAGAAACACTGTAGGTGTCTGAAATATGTTAAAAACACCTCACTTGGGAAGATAGTAGTCTTTTTTCTCGATTATGCTAGAATTAAATGTGACAGCTGTATATTTTAATTGGCAACGGTGATCTTTGTTTTCAGACTTTTAAAATTTGCTGACTGCTACACATTTTCCCAACCAGCCTGACGTTCTGATAGCCCTGACCACCTACAGGCCTCAGCTTCCATTCAAATTGGATTGCATGCAATCTTGTCTTTATTTATCAATTATCAAACTACAATATGGTTTTTGGCCTTAGGAGAAAGATAAGTACCCCTAATCTTGTATTGCACAGCAGCATGATATGTGTAGATTTTATTAGACAGTATGATAGGTATTGTTAAGGTTATTTTCTATGGATGTATGATGGTGCTTGTGTCTGGCCTTTCATTACCTTTGAATGGCATCCTTCTTCAGTATTCATTTTTGCTGATCTAAAATGCTCAGAAATGCTGTTTCACCAATGAGATTTCAGGAACTATTTGTTTCTGCCTCCTCAACCTCATGTAACTGATTTAAAACTGAAGGACTTCATTGTCAGGTTTGATCTACAACACTGCAGGAGCCTAGCAAGAGCTAGAGGTTGATCATGCTCACATCTTCTCTGTCCTGCTGACACCAAGAAATTCTACAAGATTTCTCAAGTATCTAGGTGAAGAAAAGAAATTCTGCAAGATTTCTCAAGTATCTAGGTGAAGAAAGTAAATATCTATCCAGGTGAAAAAATATATATATGCATTTTGAGATATATGGACAATGATTATTAAATGTTATTAAAGAAAAAATGAGCTGGAGATAGAAGGAGAGCTATATGAGTTTAATCAAAATAGTTTTAAGGGTCACAAATTAAGCAGAAGTATTCACAAACATTTAATTCCTTCTTTTGACTTCAATGATTTTTATTCATTTCTCATAGAAATGGGCTCAAGACACTGTGCAAACTGCACTGAGGTGAGCTGAGGTGTATATTTTTGGAAGATCAGCCACTGCACCTATGGGCATCCTTGCTTCGGCTGTTGTAAGAAGGCTCTTACACACAAACCCAAGGCTGGACACCTGAATGTGTCACCTGAAAACAAAGAATTATAGAATAATTAAAGTTGGAAAAGACTAATAAGATAATCTAGTGCAACCATCAACCCATCACCACTGTGCCCACCATGTCCCTCAGTGCCACATCTACCCTTTCCTTTAAACACCTTCAGGGACGGTGACTCCTCCACCTCCCTTGGCAGCCTGTTCCAAGGCCTCACCACCCTTTCTGAGAAGAAATTTTTCCTAATATCCAATCTGAAATGAATGAAAATCCAGCTCTACAACTGAAAAAAGCAGTTCCACGGGATTTGAAATGATTAAATTATTTTATATTTCCTGCAGATGCTGCATTGTAGGTTAAACAAATCCTTCGGATTGCGATCAAAGAAGCTCCCTCTCTGATAAAAAGATTCTTCAGACCTATTTGAGGAATACTTTTCCAAACAACATCCTAGGACACCCTATGCAGAGCAATTGAGCACAGACATGAAGTTATACTGGAAAAGGTAGTATTTTTCTAATATTTGTATCATCTGCTGTGACTAGGAGTGAACCACTGAACATATCCTGAATTTTCTTAACTTAAAAACACTTTTACAACTTTTAAGGACTACTTCCAAACTAACCTACCTCAATCTGCACATCTTCTGAATTATACTCATCTAAATCAGGGAAATCATAGAATCATAGAATCATAGAATTATTCAGGTTGGAAAAGACCTCAAAGATCATCAAGTCCAACTGCAGCCTAACCATAGTGCCCTAACTCTAACAACCCTCTGCTAAATCATATCTCTGAGCACCACATCCAAACGCCTCTTAACACATCCAGGGACGGTGACTCAAACACCTCCCTGGGGGAAATGCTCAGCTTAGTATGGATAACTAAGTATTATTTAGATGTTTATTATCACCGTGGCTTCAGTTCCTTCTTTGAAATGATCTGGACATTTTTCCTGGAAAAATGATCTTTTCTTGCCTTATTCTTTACCCACTCATAGTTCATATGTGAGCTCCAGTGAGGATACATATTCCTTCTCAAAGCTTTCAGAAAAGCTCCAGCTGAAGAATCCTGTAACTGGAGTCAGTTTTACTACCTTGACACTCACTTCTTCAAGTTGTATCTCTCCAAAGAAAAGCCCAAGGCCATCCTAAGAAACTAGCATATTTTGACCCTTTAAAACTCACCTCTGAACTTGGAGCAGATCTTCCATGTTTCACACAAATGCAGCCTTCTCTTCCAATCTATTTTGGATTTTTTACAATCCTCATGTTAGCCAGGAAGTCTCTGAAGCTCAGCTCCTAACAGAACAGTTTTATACCTTTACCTTTGACAGAAACTGCTGGTATTTGACTGCAGGAAGCTGACGTGATTTAGGAGGGGATAAAACATGTACATGTTTGTTACTTGAATTTTACAGCTCCGCAGGGAATGAAAATCTTTTTTTCACAAAGGATTTAAAACCTTGGCTTTGTTCCCCACTTGAAAATTTCAGAAATTATCTGCAGGCAAAATGCAAGATGAAATTAATTTGGGGTCAGCTGAAAAGGTTTCAGTTTGACCAAAACAAAATCCTTTTAATTTTGACTTTTTTTTTTTTTTTTTCACATTGCATTACAGTCTGCTGAACAACATAAAATATGAGATGCTAACCCGTAATGCTTTAAAGAAAGTCTTGAATGTATAACCCAAATGTAACTGATACTTTGATGCCTCACTGAGTTTATGGAAACAGTAAAACAACAACTGTGAGGGATGTGAGCTATTCATCCTGACCTGCGTCCATGGGTAATATTTAATAATACTAGTATTTAAAATAGTTTATTAAAGATTATGAGAAAAGGAAGTATAGGACAAAAGGGAATTATATTATGACAATCAGGTATTGTAAGATTCATCTTTGTTTTGTGGTAGAAACAAACTATATTGGCTAAAAATATTATCTATTTACATAATTCTTAAGGTTCTCATTATCTCACACACATTATTTCCATGCCAAGAAGTATCAAATCTTAATATTAATGAAGCTCTGCTAGGGAAGGGTCTCAGAAGCTGAATAATAATTTGGAATCACCAAAACCAGATTGGTTTAATGAGCAATCGTACTTAAGTATTTACATTGAGTGGTAAAACATTTTTGATGCGTCATTTGAATGAAACCTATCCCATTAGAAGAGTTTTCACTCTTCTTCACCACCACCGCATTACCACCATTTCCAAAAACATGTAGAACAGAAATGTAACCAGCAACAGTCAGCATCAGCAGATCACTTGCCACCAGCCCAACTACTATCGCTGAGAAATCAGTATCTGTGCAATAAGGTTATAATGCATTCTGACTTCTGTAGGCTGCAGATTGTACCCTTCCCCATCTTAGAAAAATCAAAAGTTCTGAAAATTTCCTTTCTGAATATGAAGCCAGGTATAACCCACCTCAGTATACTTCTCAAAATAGACAATGGTCTTTTGAAAAAACGATTTGAAATTCATATTTCAATACAAGAGTGTATAATTAACAGCCAAGCTAATGTGACTTTCAAAACCTTTGTTGCTTATGGCAATGCACAGCAGACAGTAGATTTCAGTTGATTTCTATATCACATATCTTTTACAGCAATGACAGTAAAAGATTCCAATTCCTTCCTTCCTTCCTTCCTTCCCTCCTTCCTTCCTTCCTTCCTTCCTTCCTTCCTTCCTTCCTTCCTTCCTTCCTTCCTGCCTTCCTGATTTCCTGCCTTCCTGTCTGCCTACCTTCCTGCCTTCCTTCTTTCCTGCCTGCTTTCCTCCCTCCCTCCCTTCCTAACTTCCTAACTTCCTTCCTAACTTTCTTCCTAACTTCGTAACTTCCTAACTTCCTTCAACTTCCTAACTTCCTTCCTAAGTTTTTGTTTTGTTTTGTTTTGTTTTTTTTTAACATAGATCCAGTAAAATAATGAAAATGACAGTGTGTAATGCTATTTACTGAGAAAGATATTTACTCATCAGTTTTGTATGCAAAAGGAGGTACATCATCATGAGTAACTGAGAACAAATTCCGCAAGATTAATCACCCTAAAACTCTCTCAGGCTTATGTAAGAAAGTAGTGGTGTACACAGTTGGGCCAGTACACAGTCTGGAATTTACATGACAACATCTTAACTCAGTCCCAATTTATATACATTTTGGGCCATCAGACCTCACTGTCCTCTTCTCTTATTATAAATGTTTTTAAATTCTCCCTTAAAAAAAAAAAAAAAAAAAAAAAAGCGATGACAATCCTGCTGAGATAACATCCTGTCATCTCAGTGCATTTCACTCCACTGCTTGCACAAATGTGACCAAGGAACTACCCAGAAACCCAACTTTGTGTAGCTCTGCATCTCAGATTCATGGAGAAGTTCAGCATTACTTTTTAAGATACATATCAGATAAAATCAGTGTGGTGGGAAACACTAACTACACAAAATTTCCCAAGTAGACAGATAATAAACAATACAGTGAAACAGGAACCACCAGAGAAGTTTGCTCAAACAGGGAATTGGAAGTTGTTAACACAGAGAATCTGAAAACGGGCAGTTCTGGACTCTGGAGAGACTTCTTTCAGCCTGTGTGGGCCTTGGAATATTTTCATCCAAAAGGAGTTCCCTTGGATGAGATCCTTGGAAAATATTTCCCTTTGATCTCTGGTGTATTACTCCTCTTTTGCAGCCAGCCAAAGTTTAAAACTAACTTGACTCCCCTTTGACTAATACTACTTGTACAGTAAGATACGGAATTAACATAGCAGGGATCAGAAAGACTTCAAGAATAACTGCAAATAATCAAAATGCTGCTTGTACTGGGCAGAGTTAAAATGAAAATTTTAGACATACCTGGAAGAATCTTGCCTCACCATCACCAGATGCATAGAAGGATGTGGGCTGGAGAGAGAATCAGCAGCTAATGGAGCATTCACAATCACAGAGAAGATCATGCAACTAGATCTACTCATACCACCTGGGAATCTTCAGCCCAAAGGCTGAAATCATAACAATAGCCCTAAAAATAAGTTCTCACAAGCTGGCCTACTCGTCAGCGCTGCTTCTTGCTTTAGTGAAGTTGGAGATCTGCTACTAATACAGGCTTCTCTGCTCTAAATCATTTATTTTGGCAGCTCGTAAAATATGGAAACTCTAACACTCAGTATTCCCCACTCTCTCATGATTACTGTTCAGGGACAGACTCTTTATATCAAACAGAAACTTAAAGATTGTGGCATGTTATCAAAACCGTAATGAAATCTTGTGCAAGCGCAGTAATCAGAGAGGGCTATTTGTCAAGACATGCTGTAGAGAAAAACAAAATCCCACAGTAGAAACAGGAGTGCTTGCTCTGCTGAGAGATACTGTGAAAATGAAATGAGGCTCTTTTTTTCCTCCTCTTTAATCAAAACTCAGTATGAAAACAAAAACGTTACCAAATAACTTTTGCTGATAAAGAAAGAAAAAAAAAAAGTTGGCTGGAAAAGAGCAGTGCATAATTTATACAGAAACAACACTAAAAGGGGGATTGTTCACATGGATATTTCTGAGTGTGTGATCAGAAATTTTGGCCCTGGGGGGAGCTCATGTTACTGCCACTACTGGGTTGAGGCTGGATTTGACTCTCTCTGTGAGACGGTCAAAATCTGGGAAGTTGCATGGGGAACGAAGGTGCAGGCAGATCTGATATTACTTAGGAGGCCCCCGGTGAGTGCATGCCTGTGCTTTGACCTCACCTGCTGCTGGAGGTTACCAATGCTATCCACAAAATATCTGTAGAGGTTTAAACTTGACTCATTGCTTAATGATGAGAGTGCTAGAGGGGGAGTTACACGCGGTGGGATCTTCTCCTGGCCGTGCCACTGATTTGTGAGCCAGAGGCCTGCTCAGTAAGTCAGGAATAACGTTATTAAGTTCCTTAAATGGACTGGTGGGATGTTAATTACCCAGTACATTTGTGGTCAGCTTGCCCTTCTGAAAATTAAGCCACTCTGCTGTCTAAATGATGCTTAACTCTGAGTGCAAAGATCATACACTTCAGCCTAAACGTCCCTTTTCTCAGCTCTACAGGCACCATCATATTTTCAAATACCATCCCACTTCCAAAAGAGGAGGGCAGTTTCAGGTCAGGATTGAGTTTGTACCAGAGATCTTTACAGAAGATCTTAAAACAGTGCTATCTAGTGTTATTGGTTGCACTGTTGCATGAGCACTCAATTACTAAATGTGTATGTAAGTACTGATGTGTAAAGGGCACAAAGGGTCTGTCGCTGAGAGTATAATAGGATACTATATTTCTGATCATGAGTACAATCTATTGCTACAGCAGAGCAATGCAGTTAGTACCTGTCAACAAGACAGCTGGAGGTCTCTTTGATAAATGTTGAGTGCAGCTGTGCTTGGCACATGTTTGTGCTGCAAACAGAAGCTGTAGCTTTAAACATCACTGTGATTTTTCCACTTCTGCTAATTGCTGCTTCCACTTCATCAGGGGTGGTGCCCAGGCCACGTCTTGAAATCTGTTCAAACCCAGAGAGCAAATTAGTTCCTTGAGCTGCCTTAGCTTAGGGACCTGCAATCATTAATTCATCTGTGCTACATAGAATTGTAAGTGCTTAATTAAACTTAGATGCTCGGAAGTTTTTTCTGGTGGATAACAACAGGCTTTTCTTCTTGTTCTCCACAATAACATAACTTGTGCAGCAGCACACACTCCACAGGGAGTGAATATAATGTGGTTGCCTATCATGGTTAGATGGTCTCATGATCATGACTTCTGACAATACCACAGCATTATTATCTTTAAGCAGAATAGTTTATGATTGTGGTACTCCTTCCCCTTGGATTTTGAGGTGTTACAGAAAAGGTAATATCTGGAGTTAGATCTTCCAAGTTCCAGGAGGTATTCCTCATGAGAAGAAAGCTATCCCTATTAGAACTTCTAGTCCCTGTCCCGTGGTAATCCTATATTTTTTTCCAAATGCAAATGCATGTGTGAGGCTAGTCCGCAATATTTATGTGAAGGGAGAAAGATGTTAGAACAATATCTAGAGAATATATGAAGGTAGCAGACAGCAGCTACATTTCTGGTTCAGAGCACTGCGGCCAGCAAATCCATCATTAGAAGTGGTCTTCAGTTTCACTCGTGTCTCAAAATGTAAAGATTAATAACTTGTAAGAAGAAGCAGAATACAAAGATAGAAAGACAAAATCTCCAATATTTATGAAGGTTCACCAGCTGACTTCCTATGAGATAGCAGGCTGCTGTGCTACAGCATTTTTGAGTCAAAGCGCTCTGTCATGGGAGGGTCATCAGCACTCTTGACTATTCATAGAATCATAGAATCGCAAGGTTGGAAAGGACCTACAAGATCATCTAGTCCAACTGTCCTCCCATTACTATTGCTACCACAAGCCAATAAACCATCTCTCGTAGCTCCTTACCCAGACGCCTCTTGAACACTGCCAGGGACGGCGACTCCGCCACCTCCCTGGGCAGCCATTCCAGTGCCTGACCACTCTCTGAGAGAAAAAGTTTTTCCTTATGTCTAATCTAAATCTTCTCTGGTACAACTTGCAGCCATTTCCTCGGGTCCTGTTGGTTGCTTGGGAGAAGAGGCCAAAGTTCTCCTCATCACAACCTCTCTTCAGGCAGTTGTAGAGTGTAATGAGGTCTCCCCTGAGCCTCCTCTTCTCCAGACTAAACAATCCCAGCTCCTTCAGCCACTCCTCATAAGATTTGTGCTCCAGACCCCTCACCAGTTTTGTTGCCCTTCTCTGGACACGTTCCAGGGCCTTGATGTCTTTTTTGTGGTGAGGAGCCCAAAACTGAACACAGTACTCGAGGCGCGGCCTCACCAGTGCTGAGTACAGGGGGATGATCACCTCTCTGCTCCTGCTGGCCACACTATTTCTAACACAGACCAAGATGGCATTGGCCGCCTTGGCCACCTGGGCACACTGTCAGATCATGTTCAGGCAAGTTTCAACCAACACCCCCAGGTCTCTTTCCTCTTCACAGTCATCCAGCCACTCGGCCCCAAGCCTGTAGTGGAATATATTGCCATAGCGCTTTATCTTTTCCCAACCCAAAATATATTACTTTCTCCTCATAATATGCTCCCAATGCATCTTTGTCAGATCTCTGTAATTTTTCCATTTCATTTGCTTGAAACTCTTTCTCTTTGATAAGCCACAGCCACCTGACCTCCAAAGCTGACCAGATAGGGTCATCCTCCTTGCTTGTTGTCGGAAATCCACACCCATTCTCCTTTCTTTGAAGAATCTTTTATTTGTTCTGTTTTTCTGCACAACAAAATCTATAAGCAACAAGGCTTCTTTTCCTCAAAGCCTTTCTACCTTTCTGCCAGTTTTACAAGACTTCTTTGTGACTTTCCACGTCTTCTTTCAGTCTTCATAACACTGGATACCTTACCAAGGTGCAACACAGTCTTATGTCAAAATTCTGAGGACAACTTATCCACAACGACCAAATTAGAAACCAGGTTGGAAAGCAAACAGATCTTTACTAATTTTTTAAAAGCATGTGTTTTATGTATGTAATATTTATAAAAGCTCTAAGGTCCAGCAGTAATGCACTCCCCACATACTCCAGGATTGTGTCTAGGAGGTTTCTGAAGTAGGTTACAAACACTCTGAGACCTGTACCAATTCAAAGTCAGTCAGCTCCACTTGCAGCATGCAACAATGACTAATGCTGCTAAGTTGGAGCTGACTTCTCTTCAGCTGGCTTGAATCACAGGCAGAGACAACCCAGAAGACTTGTTTGATCAAATGGAAGTATCAGCAATATAAAAGTTGACATCTGAGCCAGTTGTCTAGGCTGTCTTTATAGTCAGTGGAGAGATATAGCTGTTTCTAGAATGGAGTTCAGCTCATCCTGAAGTTCGTGAATAAAATAGCCTTACTTTGCTTAGTTAAGCTTTATGCATTCCTGTGAATCTCCATTAACCATGAAAGGATCTTGCAGTAAATTCAGTCAGATGCAGATTTCTGAATTACTCGCCTTCAAATTAATACATAAGATTATAGCCTGGACTGCATTCCAGTATGAATCTTTCTTTAGGGCACCTTTCTTTCTCTAATGAATGCACAGGAAGCCTATTCAAACCCATGTCCATTTTCCAAAGTTTAAGTAACAGTTTCCTGAACGTGGATATACATATGTCTGTTATCAAATGGTTATACTGCTGGATAAACCATTTGTTCAAAGAAGTTATCTGCTAGCGTTGCACTAGAATAACTTACATACATTTCCTTCATCATGATTATCAGTGAATTTTAAATATATATCAAAGCAAAATAGCATGGCCCCTTCTACTGTTTCCAGCACCCTTGGTGGTAACTGTACAATTTCTAGCAGTGGTGCACTATTCCTATTGTGTAGAGTAGTTTGTTAACAATATGTGATACATATGAAAATGACTTAATACTTAGATTAAATTTCCATACTGTTCAGTAACTCATCACAGAAACTATTTTAAAAGCTGTACAAATTTATCTCAGCAAACAATCAAATGATTTCCTCCAGGAGTGCCCAGTGAAATATTACACTTAAATCTGGAAGTATTATTTCCTTTAAAATTTTCTTTCACAGTGTTTTATTGATCTCTTTCTTGTCATTGCACCACCATGAAACATCTGTGTTTTTCCTTCAGCTCACCATCAGTTCCATTTGAAAAGTCTGTAAATTTTGTGCTCCTCTAAAATCTATAGATAATTGATTCCAGGACTTTGCGTCCACAGCAAACTGTGTAGCTGCAGTTCCACTTCATTTAACAATATACAGTTCTTTGTTAGGTAGAGATCAAAGAATATAATTTTATTAAGTTTTATTTGCCAGATTGGAGAAGAATGGGCTTCCTTTATTTAAAATAAAAAGGGCAGGGCAAGGGTTTTCCTTATAGGATATAGAGTGCATAGAGAGGTAAAGCAATTCATAAGAATCTTGAAGTAGTTTTCCAATCAACAGCCTTAATGTATACTGCATTCAAAATATTTTTACCATTACTAAAGAAAAGTGTCTCTACCAAACAACACTGAAGAAGAAAAGCCCTGGGAAAAGCACATGTAAGCAATTACATGCTGCAGTTTGTAGATCTGGAAATAAAAAGACTTGGATGGAGAAAAGGAGGATATGCTTATTGCTATGCTGTGTTCCTATTCTTCATTGTTTTATTTATTTGAGCAACTTTGCGTGAATCTCTGACTAACAGAACTACCAATTAGCCTGTGTAAATGTCTGCAAGATAAGGCCTTGCCTGTGTAGCAAAGGTAGTGTTTAAGAGTCACCCCACTCTGTCTAAAGACCCGAAACACTGAAATACCTGAGCACGCGCATAAAACATATAACAGGACATCACTTTTTATCAAAAGTTGGGTACTCGTATGTCTATGTGAAGGAGAAACCTCAGTGATGTTGTTTTCAGAATATTACCAACCATTGAAAAACCTCCTTTACTGGCTGAAATTTCCCATTTGTTTATTTATTTACTTACTGAAATTAAGAAAAAAGAAAACAGTTCCATGTCGTTTCTGTAAGCTCTTCACTGAATGTATTTGAAACACAGTGGCAGAGCATTTACACTTAAATATAAATCAGTGAGAGAAAGAGAGCTGAGTACAGCAAGGCAAGGAAGAATGAAGATGCTTCAGACCAGACTTGAAGAGAGGTGAAGAATAGATGAAATGGAAAAATCAAAACAGGATGTCCTGGGAAGTAGCTGCCAAAAGCAGCAAGATTTTATTTTGGAATGGAGAGTTTCACATCTCTTCTTTGGTACTTTATTACTTCTGTTTCAGGTTTTGTGAGGCCTGTGTATTTGTTTCTGCTGGGAAGCCTGGTGAGGATAGAAAACAGAGTTCAGTTTTCCTTCACTATTAATTAAGTGTTTTTGGAATGTGCAATCATATAAAAAAAAATGACAGTGATGGGTACCATGGGCCAGCTTGAATAGTTTTGGATACTTCGCTCTTTTGATTGACAGAAGTTGTTTATCCTTCTGTATGACAAAACAGCTAAGTCGCTGGTTCTCATTTATTTTATAAGGTCACTTGCACAGCCTTGATTTCCTTCAGACAAACTTCATTTTCAGAGTATGTAGAGTTAAAAGAAGGGTCTAATTACTGTACAATGGGGCATTGTAATGAGAGCAGATTACAACAGCTTGCCTAAGAGTTTTACAGCAAACAACAACAAATATCAATAAATACTTCCTCACAAAGTAGAAATACTTGAAAGTATATATACTTTTTGTAATTTTATCTTGAAAATTCTAACCAATTTGAAGAATGCACCAATTTTGCAATTAAAATCTCAACATTTTACATGACTTTGTATTGAAATGACATCTTCTTGAACTATTTTCTAGGCAAGTCCAATTTCAGTATTTGAATAATTTCTCTGTTTTATCTACTAAAAGGGTTTGAAATTAAATACAAGGGAAGATATAATTTTACTGACTTATTCAAAATCTGTGGAATATCCTCTTCTGTACTGAATTTTTTTTCCAAATGCTGGAATTTCCTGACATTCTTGTCATAAATTTCCAGTGAATTCAGAAAACTCAAAATACACATAAAACAAAACAAAACATTTACAAAATATGCCATGGCAATACACAAACAATAGTAACACCGTCATTGATAACATCATACCAGGATTGTATTTAAAGTACAGTAAAAGTTATTATTTTTTTCTCCTAAGGTTACAAAAAAAAACACAGATTACTTTTATTTTATTTTATTTTATTTTATTTTATTTTATTTTCTGGTTTAATTTTTGCAAAGCAGGAAATGAATGTATTTGATTTTTCAGGAACAAATATCATCTCTGTTTAATGCTAGCATATTCCACATACCTCATCTCTGTTTTTCTCAATAAAAAATGTTACCAAATGAGATAACTGCCAAAGCTGTTAAAGTTAGGTTAGTTAAATATTGCTACTTAATGTAAGTAATTTTATTTGACATGTTCCTACTACAATAATGTTTCTCAGGCTGATTTTCACCATACCCTTTTTTTTTTTTTTTTTTTTTTTTTTTTGCAGAAGGAACTGAAAAATAGTGGTCTGGATTCACTCTTCTTCTATTTAGAAGTTTAGCTTGGCGTGCTATTCTACACGATATGGAAGTACTTACCCCAAAGAAACGAGGAATGTAGAGTCTTCAGCCTGAGAAAGATCTGGTAGAGGTGTGTACAGCTGTCCCTCAGAGAAGCTGAATTGGAAACAGCTGATCACATTCTCTCACTTTTATCAAGAGTGGAACTCATCAACTGAGATAAACTCATGGCAGATTCTAAAGAAACACAAGAAGAGTTGCCTAATAATAAGGAATTAAATTTCAGAACTCATTGCCTTGGGATGCAGGAATGGGTTCAGAGAGATTAAGTACATCTGCAACATAAAGATTATTCAAAGGTTGACTGTAGACTTGGGACTCTGGACAGCTGTGGATATTTGGTCTGTGTCAGGATGACCGTACATACACTCTTTGTTTTGTTCTTCTGAATGAGTCTCTGAGCAATCATTGAGGGACACAGAAAGCTTAAACTCCAGCCAGCCATGCCAGTGATTTCTCTGAAGGTGGCATGAAAGACTTACAGCATTGCCCCATGTCATTCAAGAAATCTGTGGTGGAGCAGGGTAACTCAACTCTACAGTTAGCAACTGAAAACATCCATCATGTCTAGTCAGCATTTTTTTTACTTACTTACACTTTTTTACCCCAGAGCTCAAGCAATTATTTGCAGCCTGAAAAAAAGGGCAGCTACAGTCACTCGTAAGATTTGGTCTCCTGCATGGCCATACAGGAGACTTCAGTCGTCTTAAGGGCGCAAATACTGTTTCTGAATTGCGAGTGTATATATGTATGTTATCATACTCTTTCACTGTGAAAGTAGTAACTACTGTATGTGGTAAAATGATATATTGTTGTCCGCAAAATGTCTTTGGCAACAGGATGTTCACTAGCCTTGGAATTTTGCCTTGTATAAATATTTTTAATCTACTTCGTGTAGGCATATTTTGGCTGCAAAATAAAGGGTTTTGGAGATTAATATATCTAGGCTCAGTTCTGCTTATACATCCTACATACATCAAGTTTTTATTGAACTATGCATCTAGAATCTTCATGTAGCAGCTGTTTTGGGGGCTTTTTTTCCCCCCTTTTGCCTGCTTTACTCAAAGAAGGATTATGACTATATCCTATTTTTATACTCTACAAATGTAGTAATTTAATCTACAGATATATTTTCATTCTTCAGATGTAACCTACATAAAGCATGTTCAAATTTATGGTCATTGCTTTTCCTGTAAAGTATATTATTGGCCTCTTTTCAAATGTCCACATTTTCCCAAGGAATGCCCAAATAGCTATTTATCAATGAATAAAGAATACAATGATTATTTGACAGTATCAAGTACATTTCAGCTGAGTGTCTCAAAGCTCTTTCAACCATTTATTAATCCTCACCATGCCCTTGGGAAGTATCTTTCACCGGTCTGTTTTATTGGCACTGCAACTGGGCCTCAGAGAAGCTGCATGCTTTGTTTCAAGTCTGAGAGTCCATCATCCACAAGTGAAAGCATAGCCTTAGAGCTTCTGCTTCGCCTCTGTAGGATGGAAATATGTTGGGCTTTCTCACCAGTTAAAACTTCTGCCAGAGCAAGGCAAAGTTGAAAGGAAGGCTGAGATGGTAATTTTGCCCATGTGTCCTTTACCAGCTCTCTTCCAAATACTGCTACCATCAGGGAAAAATATACACATACACAAGTACACACACATTTACATCATGCAATCATTTAACAAAGTTCTGTGTGCTACACTTCTGCTGCACTGAGTGTGTGATACTGATTTAACTGAGTTGTCAGTGACATGGTGGAGAAGGTGACAAGTAATGAGTGGGTTCCTCCAGACCCCCAGCCCTTGCTGGGTGAGCACTGGCAGACCTAAGAGGGGTTTGGTGTAGGAAAACACAATTGCAAGATTTTTGGGAATAACATACTGGAGAGGGAGTGTTTCTATAATTCAAATATCAACAGTTCTACTGTGAATACAGAAATAGCTTTCAGATGGACCATGGACGTTCACATCTTTGTCCAATTTCTGCCTCAATCTGGATGTGATAAAATGCCTACAAATGCCAGTTCAGAATACAATTTAGCAGCTGCCCAAAGTGCCTTTAGTTAAAGTCAAGCTCCATTTTAGCAAGAAATGTGTTTTGTGCTTCTTACAGAGCTGGAAGTTGTTGCTGCTCACACTGGTTGTGTATGCTTTTCTTCATGTGGCACTGTATACATTTCACATGCCATGCAAGTTATATTAATTGAAAGAGACTGTGGGATATATTTTTTCAGCACTGTGCTGGGCAAATTAGGCTAGTATTCCTGCAAGCTTATATCTCATTACAGAGGGACAGTGTGTCCCTCTATGACACAGACACATGTATTACCTCTGTAACTGGAAATGAAAGGCTGACACCAGTGCTGGCCCATGCATCTTCCTGACCAGCTCAATGGCCTTTGTAATGTGTGAATGCAAGAATGCAGGACTGGAGGATGAAGACAATTCTCTCTCCCTCCTACTCTCCTGCCCCAAAAATCAGTATAAAAGTGAATGTCCCTCTTTCATGAGTTCAACAAACATTTGGCAGAGATCAGGCCATAGGAACAAGGAGGGATTGGGAAGTGGTGGTGGTGGATAGACACAGATTTCTAGAAATGCAGTGCAATACAGCAGAGGAAGAATGGCAGTCATCACTTAACAGCAGATGGTGATGGTTAGAACTGTGACAGGGACCAAGAGATGTTGGCTTCCAGAGAGGTGAGATGGTACCTGTTCTCAGCTTGACATTGCCATCACACTTTTGAGTGTCATACAGAATCTCTCAGTGGCTGCTGTCCCTTGACCTAGTGCATTCTGGGAGAAGCACCAAGTAATACCCAGATCACACTAGAGAGACAGATGTTATGCTTACCCTGTTTCTAGAACCTCGAGTGAGAGGACGTAGGCAGGATGATTGTACTGAGCTGCTCATCATTGCTGCAGAGGAAACATATTTTTCTTCTTCTTTTTTTTTTTCTGCTGTTCTGCCTTAATGGGGAAAACAACTCAATGCTTTCTCCTCCAAAACATGTATTACAGACAGGAAAACTGGATCACAGACTGCTTTTTTTTTTTTTTTTTTTTCTTTTTTCCCCAGATGGAGAAAATAAGCTCCATTCTCTCAGCTTGTCTTCATACATCACATATATTAAATCTTCTACCACTCTGTTTACCTTGTTCTCTCTCCAGCATACCTGTGTCCTCCTTCAAACGTAGAACTCATCACGCTTCTTTATATGAGACCTCATCATTTCCAAGTAAATTACCTACCACATCTTATGTAAGATTTTTCTTTAACTTCTCACAGAGTGAGATGTGCAAAAGCACTAAGTTGCTGAATAATAAGCATGCCATTCGCTCTAACCAGTACTTTTGCTGTACTTCTGTGATGCAGAATCATGAGGCTTCTATGGGTTTTGGACCCTGAGACTGTCTTGTATGTTCAAACCAGCTTCTCTTTGTGGGCAAGAGAAGCACTATCTCCCCTAAAGAAATGATCTTGAAAGTTTTGCATTCCCCAGAGTCCCCCCCTTCTCTTCCTGCAGGGTTTCCCACAAGAGGCGAGTGATCTGGCCCCTGAAATTGATGCTATTTTATGAATAGTTAGCTTCATGTGTTTACAATGTGCTAATGATGGTAAAGCATAGGAAGTCTTTAACCTAATGCCATTGCAGACTGAGCCACTGTATACACTGAGACTTTTTTTCTGCTTGCCACTGCCTTTTTAAAAAGCAATTTTCCTTATAACTCATTTCTACCTTAACTTCATCATCAATAAGAGTAAACCCCAGGCTTTTCCAACAGACATGGATTGTTTCCAAACACAGAGACCCTACTCCAGCAAGTTATTTCCAAATCTTGCCACAGAATAGCTTCTCTTCCCAAAAGAGAGTTTATAACAATATCATATAACCTCACGTGACCACTGTTGGTTTTTTAATGATGGCCACCGTTACACAATGGAGACAAGAAAAGTGTTGGTAGCAGCTCTTCTCCTTGATCTTCATGTCGTTGTTGCTACCCACATCTGTTTTATCCCCAGAGGCCATGAAACTAATGCCCTCACACTCCCATGTTGGGTTAATCAGAACTGAAAGTCCTCGGTTTTGCCTTACAAGACTGTCCTGGATACATTCCTCCTAAGCCTGACCTCACTCACTGCACCCTTCAGGATGTTCTAACATTTGATCTTCCACCATTTTATTTATTATGTGACAGTGCTGGCTTTGCTCCTTTGGCTGCACGGGATATACATTTTGCATCCCAGGAGTCACCAGGGATCGTGTGAATGTCCCAGTAATGGAGGATGTAAAAAGTCCAAGATTTAAGTATAAAAATGGGAATTAAACTCTTAAGAGTCTGTTTTATACTTAGAATCCTGCAGCTAACGTCCCAGTGCTCCTGGCTAGAGTCTAGTAATAAAATGTTCTGTTTTTTTGTTCAACAGGAAAGATTCAGAATAACACTGTCTTTTTGGATATACATTTGTAATTGAGTAGTGCATATTTCTGTGGTTTAGGTAGTCATGTTTGACATGATCTGTAATAATTAGCAAAGCCTCGTTGACCCATAGCACTCTTAGCTGCAAAATAGTCTGTGAATTTCTCCTTGAGGAAAATTCACCCTTAATGTAATTCCATTAACTTCATGCCCTTGAGATTTATACTGATATCTACAACTAACATCAAAGAGTTCAGCTAATTAAAGTGGGGAATAAAAATTACCCTTTTGCATCCCTTAAAATTCCACCCGGGCTAGAAGGGAAATCCCCTGTGTTTTTTATTGTCCCTTCCCATAAGGATAAACAACCTTCTCTGTGAGCTCTTGTCTTTACCCACTGTGACACTTAAATGGACACTGCTGGGTTGAAAGCAATGCTCCTAATATTGTCTCTTATTTGCACTAGTATAAATCACCAGTAGCCCCACTGCAGCAGATGGAATTACGGCGGTAAAAGAATCAGTATAGGTGGGAAGAAAAATGGACTTTCATATCTACGGCAAATGAAACAGCACTATCTACATGTTATCTATAACCTATCACACTCCCAAAACTGTACTTGTTATTAAAATCCAAATTACCAGACTTTATGGTGTTAACTCATTGTTTCCTTAAACTTACAGCATTTATATGCTTCAATTATATTTTCACCGCATAAGACAAAACAAAATTTTCCACAGATCCTATAATATAACAAATATCATTGCTGGGAACAACAATAACAGGTAAATTTTCAATTGTGACATTACGTATTCCAATACTTTAAACACTGAAACACTGCATGTTCCGGTCCCAAATAACCTCTAGGTGTCAAAACCTGAGAAGCATATGTGAAATTTTCAAAGGCCTATGTGTATCATCTCAGTAACGTTTTTTCCGTAAACTATATAAGATTAAGTTGAAAGGAAAATACCTTTACTTAAAAGAATTGTAAACCTCAGCGCTGACTTTTGGAAAACTAGAAATATCAAAATGTTCCTCAGAACTCCTTTAAAATGTTTTTAGTCATAACTGAGATATTGTTTTGAAAGTTTCAGAATTAAATAATTATTGGAAGCTCACTCTCCAAAGCTCTTTGGTCAAGGTTTGAGCACTGTCCAGCACCACTAGGACTATGGAGGGTTGAGTCCTCTAGAGGTTGGGACAGCCCTATCAATGCGAAACATTGAAGAATAAGCAATTTCTGGTCCAACAACAACCTGTAAGTGGGTTGGGAAGAACATGGTAGACTTCCATCAGGACCCTGTATGTATTTCATCAAAACTTCATCAGAACAGACAAGTTCCTCCAAAATAGTTCTGTTTTCCCAAACTGGCAGTTTCCAACAAAAGAAGTATTTGATCCCTGGCTCCCAACCAGCCCGATTCTAAAGTGCTCCGTACAACTTGGTCCATACACAGTAACAGGTTATTTCCAGCCGTTTACACCTGACTGGCACACACTCCACTCTCTTTCACTATCCAAACTATTCCTACAGGCACTTTTGTTTACACACACATCCTTTGGATAAGAGCATAAATTAGTCTCCCTAAGAAAATATATCAGTGGTCACTGATCAATGTAATATACTTTAGAGACTAAACCAGATTAAAGTGAGCCTATTAATACCAGAAAATACCAATCAATATTTGAACTGTTTATCTCTATACATGCTAAAAGTGCATTAGCAAAATAGCAGCTTATATACAAAGCAGCCCATTGTACCCACGTTGGTCCATTTTTCTTCAGTCTACAGCTGTGCACGTAGCCCCACTGGTTGTAAAATGCCAAAACACTGCTCCTGACAGATCACACCTGCTTCAAATAACACATCTCACCCCACACTAATCTGCAGCTATAGGCTGGTTTTAATGATTTAAAAATGCTGGTATTAACTCTTAATGCTCAACTGGTTTTTATGGAAGCAGCAGAGTCCATTTTGTCTAGTTTAAATACAGTCTCAATAAAACAGCTGGGAAATTGCAGTGCCAGGGAAAAGACATTCAAATCCACCATTTCCCCTATTGTAATAATAATCAGTTTGACAAAGTCAGATAGTAAAGCAGATTGTAGCACTTTGGGACTTTTTATACATATATTTAATTATATTGTTAAGTTCCCCATTTGAAAGCAATTAAAAAAATACTTTCAGCTCAGGATTATAAAACTACCCACTTCTGATTTCAGCCTGACATTTTTATTGGTAATCTGAGTTATAACATGCTCAGGTTCATTCCTCATTGATTGGCTGCTGAGCTTTCTGCCAGAGTTTTATAGCTTTATGGGAAAGTACAGTATTTAAAACTCCTTTAAATTCATGGGCTACTCCTGCTTCTGAAAAAGCTTCTCTTGACTTCTCAAAAATGCATAACAAGAGCCTATGTTTACTTAAAAACATCTGCTTCATCCTTTTTGGTATAACATAAAAAAGTGGGTTGATGTTTTCCATGCTTTTCTTTTACCCCTGTGTGAAGCTGCAATGGAATACAACTTCTTACCAAATCTGGCTTCTCCTGTACACAGCACAGCTCGTGGAGTTGTGTGGTGAAATGTGGCACAGAATGGGCATCCCAGGTGAAACTATCATTAACCACATATACCACGTACCACAATCCTGTAGGACTTTGACCTAGCTCTTAGCTATGACTTGACAAAGAAAATGCAAGTAGTGGCTGGGAGATCTCATTGCCTGGGCTTGATGTTGGTATCCTTGCTGAGAATAAAAGGGACCTAAAGACCATTAGGAAAGTCGTAGAAATCAGAAGGCTTTATGTTGCAGATCATGCAGGTAAGCTGGGGCTCATGGAGTAGCTGGTGCGGAGGTGGCAGCATGTGCCCAAGGAGCTCACTGTGCCATGCCCTGCTCATCAAGCCTCTGTTGGCATCTATGATATCAGAGCCATCAGGGGCTTGAAACTGGAGTAAGCAAAGTTTTGGCTTGAGGTGGTACAGCCTATATCAGAGGATGCACAAATAATGTCATAATCCTCAAAAGAATCAATAGGGTTCCATCTGTATTCAGGCCATCTCAGTGTTACACCATTGGCTCAAATTCTGGTAAATGTGTGGGTGGCAACTGGTGATAAATGCATTTTTGTGGACAGAGAAAGGGAGTATTGCAGACGCTGAGCTGCTGTCAACAAATGAGGAGTTTCACACCAGAATTCCAAAATGTGCTTTTGATGTCTGCTACCTTACAATCACTCGCACTGACACAGACTGAACCTTGGAGGTGAACTTATTTATACATGCAAGTTTGCATTTCCAGAGCCCTTTCCAAAAAAGCAATGTTTTGCAGCTAAGTCTCCCCCAAACTTAGCACCGTCCTTCCTGAAGGAATACAGGGTGTACAAAAGCATAACAGTAAGAAGCTGTTTATACCCTTTAATATTATAACTCAGCTTTTGTCATAAATCTTTCTCCTTGATTGCACATACCTCCAGCATGAACTCATGCTCCTTTAGATTTTCCTCTTTATTACCCTCAGCCAACTGAGTGATGTGTGAGTTCCTGTCATGGTGCTGACTCTATTACAAAGTGCAAAGGTAATTTACATCACGGGCCTGGCAGGGCAACCAATAGCACTGTGCCTGGGAGGTGTGGGGTTCCAATAAGCCTTTCTCTTTTATGAATGATAGAGGGCAATATTTATTTAAAAACAACAACAACAACAAAACAAAAACAAAAACCAACAAAAACCAACAAACTATTAATTTCTGTGCAAGTCCTCCAGCTGGGAAAGTAGATTTACTTGCAGCATCATGAGGAGTCAGCATCTTCTTACCACTGAAGAGCCCCAGGAGCAGAGCCTGAACCCCCACCTCCTTGCCTGAATTCCTCTGGCTCATCGTGGGGGAATCAGAGAGGTAGGGGAGAAGAAAATTCATGTTTCTTTGCTGAGGAGGTTCACTGTAAGCCAAGACTCCCTGGAGTCAGAGCTGCAATTTTCACACAGCTCTATAGCCTGACCTGTTTGGAAATGTTCATTCAGCTTGGATATAAACAAACCTTCACTCTATCTGAGTTCAGGCAGGGGCAAAAGTCCTGCCAGGAGCACAGCCTGAGTAAATGAGGTCAGTCCACAGAGAGCTGGGAGGAAGAAATTCCTTTCCAGATGGCCCTCAGTGGATACTCACAACACCATTGGAAGCAACTAATTTTGGAAGCTAGTCACCTTACACTCCCTTTATCGTAATTAGGGAGAGAGAGACACCACCTCATAAAGTGATTCAGAGAAGCCTAGTTAGGCTCTTGGTGTGAGCTGCACTCTGAGGACAGCTCACCATGGTATATAACCTGAACTTCCACCCGAGATAAGAGAATACAAATAGCCAGAATGAGTGCACTCATCCGCTGCTTGGTGTAATTCCAGACCAGAGAGACACAAAGCTTCTTGTGTCTGGGGATGGAGGCCCTACACTCCTCCTCTCTGACAAAACTCTCCAGAAGCTAAACTCTGTGCTTAGGGAAATATGCAATTGCTCTCTTCACACAGAATGACAGGAAACAAGACATATATCCCTCCCCTTCACATACATCACATGTCGTTAGACAGTGATAGCCTCCTTTTTCTTTAAAATGAACTCAGCCATTGGACAAGCAACAATGATCCATGGAGTGCTTGAATTCCATCTCCACCACACAATGAAAAGGCTTTTCCTGCATCTTCCTCAGGTAACTCCATGTACATTGTTTTCAGCCTCCAGTGGGAATTCTGAAATAATCACATTTCTAGCGTCATGAGTTTGTTTGTAAAAGATGATGAAGCCTGTAACTAGCGGTGTTTCCCAAGAGTTGCTGCTGGGTCTGGTTTTGTCCAACATCTTCATCAATGACCTGAATAAAGGGATAGAGTCCACCCTCAGCAAGTTTGCTGATGATACAAAGCTGGGATGAGTGGCTGAAACACATGAAGGCTGTGCTGCCATTCAACAAGACCGGGAGAGTTGATCAGGAAGGAAAGTGATGAGGTTCAACAAGAGCAAGTGTAGAGTCTTGCATCTGTGAAGGAATAACCAACCGCATGCATCAGCGCAGGTTACAGGATAACCTCCTGGAGAGGAGCTCTTCAGAGAAGGACCTGGGTGTCCTGGTGGTAACAGGTTGGCTATGAGCCAGCAGTGTGCCCTTGTGGCCAAGAAGACCAATGGTGTCCTGGGGTGCATTAAAAAGAGTGTGGCCAGCAGGTCAAGGGAGGTGATTCGTGCCCTGTACATGTGGTGAGGCCACATTTAGACTACAGTGTCCAGTAACCTAACCATACTACCGTCACTAACAACCCTCTGCTAAATCATGTCCTTGAGCACCACGTCTAAACAGTTTTTAAACACATCCAGGGATGGTGACTCAACCACCTCCCTGGGGAGCTCTTCCAGTGCTTAACAACCCTTTCAGTAAAGCAGTTTTTCCTGATATCCAACCTAAACTTACCCTGGCACAACCTGAGGCCATTTTCCCTCACCCTGTCACCAGTGAGAAGAGACCAGCCCCACTCTCGCTGTAAGCACCTTTCAGATATTGGAAGAGAGCAATAAGGTCTCCCCTCAGCCTCCTTTTCCCCAGACTAAACAGCCCCAGTTCCTTCAGTCTCTCCTCATAGGACACATTCTCCAAGTCCTTCACAAGCCTCGTTGCCCTTCTTTGGACCTGCTCCAGCACCTCAATGTCCTTTTCCGTACTGAGGTACCCAAAACTGAACACAGTACTCGAGGTGAGGCCTCATGAGTACCAAGTGAGTGAGTACCATGAGTACCTCATGTGAGTGCCAAGTACAGGGGCAGGATTACTTCCCTAGTCCTGCTCACCACACCATTCCTGATACAAGCCAGGATGCCGTTGGCCTTCTTGGCCACCTGGGCACACTGCTGGCTCATATTCAGCCGACTGTCCATCAGTACACCAAGGTCCCTTTCCATCAGGCAGCTTTCCAGCCACTCCTCCCCAAGCCTGTAAGGTTGTCTGGGGTTGTTGTAATCAAAATGCAGGACCCAACACTTCGCCCTACTGAAACTCATACAGTTTGCCTTGGCCTATCAATCCAGTCTATCCAGGTCCCTCTGTAGTGCCTTTCTCCCCTCTGGCAGATCAACGCTCTCTCCCAACTTGGTGTCAACTTACTGAGGGTGCACTCAATCCCCTCATCAAGATCGTTGTTAAAGATGTTGAATAGAAGCGGCCCCAGTACTGAGCCCTGGGGGGCACCGCTCGTGACCAGCCACCAATTGGGTTTAATTCCATTGACCACAACTCTTTGGGCCCTGCCATTCAGCCAGTGTTTCACCCGGTGGAGTGTATGCCCATCCAAAATGTGGGCAGCCAGCTTCTTCACGAGAATGTTGTGGGGGACAGTGTCAAAGGCCTTACTGAAGTCTAGGTAGACCACATCGACAGCCTTACCCTCATCCACTAAGCGGGTCACCTTGTCATAGAATAAAATCAGGTCTGTTGAACAGGATCTACCATTCGTAAACCCATGCTGACTGGGCCTGATCCCCTGGTTGACCTTTAACTGGTCCATGATGGCTCTCAAGATTATCCATTCCATAACCTTCCCTGGCATCGAGGTGAGACTGATGGTCTGTAGCTACCAGGATCATCTTTCTGGCCCTTTTTGACGATGAACGTCACATTTGCCAGTCTCCAGTCCGCTGGGACATCCCTGGTTAGCCAGAACTGCTGAAGTATGATGGAGAGTGGCTTGGCAACCACATCTGCCAACTTCCTCAGCACTCTAGGGTGCAATCCATCCAGCCCCGTGGACTTGTGAGCACCCAGCTTTTGGAGAAGCTCCAAAACCATCTCATTGTGGATCATGCAGGGCCTATTCTGTTCCCCATCCCCATCCACCAGAACAGGGGGCTGTATGCCCAGGGAGTAACAAGTCTTACTATTTAAGACTGAGGCAAAGGAGGCATTAAGCACCTCAGCCTTATCCTGATCCTTGGTCATCAAGTTGCCCTTGGCATCCAACAAGGGATGGAGTTTCTCCCTAGCCCTCTTCTTTCTGTTGATGTGCTTATAAAAATATTTAGTTTTCCTTTACCTTAGTAAAGTTCAGTTCTAGTTGGGCTTTGTCTTTTCTAATTTTCTACCTGCACAGATTCACTACATACCTGTAATGATCATAAGTAGCTTGCCCACTTTTCCAGAGACCATAAACTTTTGTTCTTGAGATCCAGCCTGTCCAGCCTCCTTGCCCATTGGCTCATCTTCCATGACTTGGGGATGGTTGGCTCCTGAACCTTTAAAATAACTTCTTTAAAGTATTCCCAGCCTTCCTGGGAAGGGATGTCCTAGAAGGAGTCCAGCAGAGGGCCACGAAGATGATGAAGGGCCTGGAGCATCTCCTGAGGAAAGGCTGAGTGATCTGGGTCTGTTCAGCCTGGGGAAAAGATGACTGAGGGGGGATATCTAAAGGGAGATGGGAGAAAAACGGATGAGGCCAGGCACTTCTTGGTAATGTGTAGCAATAGGACAAAGATTAATGGCCTAAAACTTGAACATAAACTTCTTTACAGTAAGGGTGACAGAGCACTGGAAGAGGTTTCCCAGAGAGGTTGTAGAGTCTCCTTCTATAGAGATATTCAAGATCTGTCTGGACATCTACCTGTGTGATGTACTGTAGGATAGCTGCTTTAGCAGCGGGTTTGGACCCAGTGATCTCTTGAGGTCCCTTCCAACCCCTGCAATTCTGTGATTCTGTGATTCTGACAGATAACAAATTTGGATGCATCTTATCAAAGTTATTGAAATCTATCAGAGGTATCAAAGCTTTCATTTCAATTATATGGGTGTTAGCAATCCAGGTAAATTTGGGAAATGAGTTTCAGCTGCTAGAAAATCCTAATTCTGATGCTCATTTAACTTCAGAATAACTATTTCCTATGACTTGTGGTGGTGGCTATAGGTCTTTACTCACACACATATATGCGCTACACAGCTCTGCCAGCCATACTTCCTAACAGCTTACACTATACACTTAAGACGATTCAAGATGAAGTTTCCTATACTGGCTCTCACTGCACAGTTTAATTCAAATCCTTTCATAAAGGAGCTTAGTGTAAGCCAGGGATATTAGGATTATGGATCTGTTCATAAAAGTATAACTTTTCAACCACCTCCCCAAGCAGAAATGGAAAAGAATTATGTTCCACATAACCTTAAGAGAGTCACAGCATTAATACAAAAGGAACCAGTGTAGCCGCTCTGTAAATAATCTCACACTAAACATTTCTACGGGACTTCTATTTGCAGCAGTAGCTTAATTCCAAAGCCATATAAATCTACCTTGTTTGTAAAACTACTGTAGGGCAATACAGCACAGGCCAAATCATCATTCCACCGACATCCGTGAGACCAATAGCAGCAGAAGAAAGCAACCCTCCCATATGTTTATTATACAGTATTTTATATGGCTGTCATGCTCCACTGGCTTTTCACTGAGCTGCAGTCTGACCTTCAGCTTAGTATGAATACGCGGTGCAAAGTGACTGTGCATGGACCACTTCATTTACCAGCGATCACTGGGTGTTGCATTATCTCCCCCTGGGACATGTTCTACATCTGCTTTAGGGGTGTGTTTACACTGGAGTGAGTGTAGTTTGAGCAGACATTCCTGAGCAAGCTTTTTAAGAAATATCTGAGCAGAAATTTGCAGCACAGCTGCGATAGCACAGATATTAGCACAGGCTGGCCAACCCCATATTTACTGAGTTTTGGGGCTAGTCTGAGCCCCACGCTGCTGACCAGAATACTCTACCCAAAATCCAGGGAACTCAGGCTTTGCAGGTCCAACCATGCTCTGGGTCCCTGATTCTACACAAAGCACAACCTGGTGAGACTGCAGAAGACAGAGCAACAACTGCTCAGCACATCCAGCAACTCAGCAGACACCACACACGAAGCCCACTTACACTGTGTTCTAGACAGCTAGGAAAGAAATGCATAAACACACACTTACTCCTAGGATGCCTGCACTAAGACAATAATGTTTGCGCTCAGCAACAAGACCAGCCTGAACCCTTAAATACGATTTTTGGGGAGCACTGCAATAGTAAAGCATCAAAAGATTGTAGAACCGTAGAATCACAGGGGTTGTAAGGGACCTTTGGAGATCATTGAGTCCAACCTCCTGTTAAAGCAGATTCCCTACAGCAGGTTGCACAGGAAAGTGCCCAGCCAGGTTTTGAATATCTCCATAGAAGAAGACTCCATAACCTCCCTGGGCACCCCGTTCCAGTGTTCCGCCAACCTCAAAGTAAAAAGTTCCTCCTTATGTTTGTATGGAACTTCCTGTGTTCCAGTTTTTGCTCACTGCCCTTCGTCATGTTGCCATACTTTGAAAACAGGCGACCTGAGTGTGCATATTGAATTGATATGGCTTCTTTGCCTGTTGTTCATTTCCTTCTACACTCCTGGCACCAGCTAAGCTGACAGGAGGAAAGAGAGCAAGCACACTTCTCTGAATTGTGCTTCTGTTTTCCTATTTCTTGTCATTGCTCTTCTGGTATTTTTGTGCCCTCTTCTCCATAAATCATCCATCTCTGCATTTGCTCAGTGTCTGTTAAGCCACTGAACTGTGATCATGAACTTATAGATTCATGAACTTATAAATTCTGTGACTTATAAATTTCCTTATTTTCTCTGCCCTTCTTGTGCATAGGTAAGTATCTCTAGGCAGGGTCCACATTTTGTTTATGTGACAGCTTCTCCGTTTTCTCCAACATTCTTTAAGTCCCACCCAGGCCTATAGAGTCACTGAATCATAGAATCACTACAGTTGGAAAGAGCACTAAGATCATCTACTCCAACCATCAGCCCACCACCACCATACCACTAATTCATGTCATTCTGTGTGACATCCACCATTTTCTTGAAAACCTCCAGGGCCAGTAACTGCACCACCTCCCTGGGCACCCTGTTACTATATCTCACCATTCTTTCTGAGAAGAAATTTTTCCTCATATCCAATCTGAATCTCCCCTGCCTCAACTTGAGGCCATTCCTTCTAGTCCTATCACTAGTTACATGGGAAAAGATGCTGACTCTCACCTCTCCACAGCCTCCTTTCAGTTAGTTGTAATGAGTGATAAGGTCTCCCCTGAGCCTCCTCTTTTCCAGACTAAACAATTTGAGTTCCCTCAGCCACTTCCCATAAGACCTGTGCTCCAGACCCTTCACAGCTTCATTGCCCTTCTTTGGACACACCTTCCAGTTTGTGGTAGTTCTTGTAGACACTATTCAAAGCAATGCCAGTAATTCAGAGAAAAGCACACAGCAGTCACCACTATGACCTGATCTGAGGACGCTGTCCCTCTAAAGACAGTTATCTAAACAGAAAGTATTTTGCTGAATGTGGATTTATCCAACCATTTGCATTAAGTATAACCAATTCAATTGCTACTATCATGATCCTGTAAACACAGTATTGCATTTGGACATGAGACACAAGTTTGTTGGATGGTGCTGAATAAGCTGTTTTCTTCTGAATGCCTCAGTTTCTTTACCAGAAGAAAAAGGAGTAACATGCATTTCCCCTGTAAGTCTTTTGAGATCCATTAATAAGTAAAGATATCAATAGAAGTACAGTTTTACAAGTGATTGTACTTAATATCGTAATGTTCTTTCAGTAAGAAGAACTGCTGTACTTATGGAAATAAAAATAGGTTGAGGTCAAAAGTTTGTAGAGATTTTACAAATCTGTTTATTCTGATTTGTCAGTGCTTATGTCTCTATTTTCCTAAAAGTGTAAGGATTCTTATCTGAGCTTTCACTGTGCCACCCTTTTAATAACTGAATTAGTGAACCTTGCACAGAGGACAATTCTGGCTATGCCTTTAATATTTGCAATAATCTTTTTTAATGTATCACAACAGCTCCAAACAGTAAGCAGCATATTGCTGTATCTGGCTATTTATTACTCCTACCGTGCAAAAGAAAAGCAAATCTCCTACTTTTTTGTTCATATAGATGTTCCTATAAACCAGATAGTTAAGTGATGTATTTATTTTGGTCTCAAGCCAAGCAGAAATATTTAAATCCTACTTTTGGAAGCAAGAATTATCTAATCACTCACTAGCTTTTATAATAAAACATTTATCATGGAACATTAATCCATTAGTACTTATTTTCCATCCCATCCTTTCACTAGCACCTTGCTTTGAACACGGTTGAGCTTGGCTGTGATTTTTCCTTTTATCATATATCATAGTTACATGATGGGACACACCAGCATTGAATTCTGAAAAAAAAACCCACCAAAAACCCTGCACTTTGCTTGAACTTGGCACCCAGATGTTCTGCTTGTGCTTCCACTGCTAAGAAAATAGTGCATGTGTGAGTTCTGAAATTAGTCTTTCATCGTTATGTACCAGGGCTTCATGGTTGCAAGGAGGCATGTGGAAACAGCTAAGAGTAATTACCTGCTAAAGAAAAACTTGTGTTTAACTAGCTTTGTTTTTTCATGGCTTTCATTTGCATAGCACATCACCAAACTGCCACACTTAAGCTCTCTGGCATTAAAGTCAAATATGAAACGCTTCAGGGGGATTTCTTCTTTGTTTTGTTTTGTTTTGCCAAATTAGAGATTAAAGGTAACCTCTGACTAAAAAGTGCCACATCACCTGTGGTGTCGTGTAACTGATCAAAGGTTTGACTTCACCAGGCTCTTGCAGGATCCAGATTTGCAAAGCCACCATTGCTTATGCCAATGTCAATTGAGGACCAGACGGTGACACGTCCTGTTATGGTACAAAACCTATGAGAGGAAGGGAAGAACTTGGGGAACTCCACAGTCTCGCTGCATTTTCTTCAGCTTCCTCTGAAAAGAGGGAAAACAAAAACAAACAAATGTGAAAGTAAGGAAAGCTGAGAAAATGTGGAAAAGACAAGAGATATGGTCGTGGAGAAACCAAAACCCCCAGCAGGACATTTGAAGCTGGAAAAGCACATCTGATCTATAGTTTATGTATGCTGCCCGGCCCAGCAGCAATTGGATGTCCTGGTAGGCATCTCTAGTGACACTGTGACAGCTGAATCAGTAGGGCCCTCATGCCCCACTGTGTGGATCATAGAATCACAAAATCATTAAGGTTGTAAAGACCACTAAGATCGTCTACTCTAACCTTCAGCCCATACTGAACTGCTCCAGACCATGTCCTCCAGGACCTCTGGTGAAACCAGGATTATTCCCCTTCACAGATCCCAGACACTGCAAAAATCCAATGCTATGTGCCTACAAATGAGGTCCTCCAAATGCAGCCCAGTGTGAAGGGAGCTGACTACATGTATTTCCCTTTTCTATGCAGACTTTTCTGAGCCAAATAAACATCATTTTTGTGGCATACATTAAGATGGAATGAAACATCAGTGTTAAATCCTGCAAACTCTTGGTGTGTAATATTTACTACTGGAGCAGACCCTTTGCAACCTCCTCTTCTCCAGATTGAACAATCTCAACTCCCCCAGCTTCTACCCATAAAACTTGTGTTCCAGACCCTTCACTGCTTTGTCACCCTTCTCTGGACACACTTCAGGGCCTCAATACCTTTCTTGCAGTGAAAGTACGGGGACTGGTGAGGATAGGATAACACAAATAAAACACACATTAAGATAAACCGACCAATAAAGTAAACGACTTCTGGGTATTAGGGAATAAAAGAGGAGACGTTTTTGAAGCCATGTTCGGATTCTTATTTTCCCCACTGGCTGTGAATAGATTCATGAGAGCTTTATGGTCCTTGTGTGTCCCCCAGGGGAAAGTCCCTGGTTGCCTCACAGGGCAGAGAACAGCCAAATGCAGAGTCAGGAGTGGTCCTTTATATCTTTCAAATGTGATGCTTAGTAAGATTTTTGGGAGGGAAATGCTTTGTCTTCTCCTGACTGTAGGCCTTTAATCCTCAGAAAATCATTTTGTATTCTACACATGCATTTGTTACAGAGTTGCTTCAGACTAACATAAGCAGAAATATTGTGTGCAAAGAAAGATGCTGAGCAAATACAAACAGATTAGATCAGAAAATAAAATTCTCTTAAAAATCAGTATAAGGATTCTTTACACTGTCCAGACATCTAAAAGACCACTATACAGTCATTGTCCAAAAGGAACATGAAAAGTAGGGTCCTTAATTAAGCTACATTTTCTTTAATTATTTGAGTAATTCCTTTCTACTAATTTATGCAAAGCCTTTATCTGTGTAAGATAGGCCACATATATGAACAAGACTGCATTATGTTTCTACAAATAAACCTTTATTTTCCAATGACTTTTATTTTCTGTGGACTAAACTAAGATATATAGATAAAGACAACCTTCCTTATTTTTCATCTATGTTTTACTTTTTTGTTAGAATAGATCTTAAGAATTTCTTTAACAGAGGTAATTCAAAATTTTATTCAAAAAAATTATCTGGATTGAATATCCAGATATTGCAGTTAATGGAAGAATACTACTTTATTTCTTCCCATTGGGAAATCATTAGCTGCATTCTCAGGAATGAGTTATCAGCAGAGGAATCTGAGGATTTCTTGTCACTGGAATGGTATTACCTCATCCTTTAAGTACATTGAGCTGTCGGTGCAGGTGTGTTTAAGGGATCTGATTGAATTCCCTCAGCACCTACTGAGCCAAAGATTCATTCAGCACTTGTGTTAAGCAGTACCATCAATACCATCAAGGACACTCTAATTTTGAAACCAAAGGCTGTCCCAATGGGATGCTCCGGCAGCCAGAAATCAGTTATGAAGAATCACACCCACATCACCTTCCCTCTCCTGGAGTCAGATTTACTTGTACAAATAATAACATTACTCGGACAAATAATAACATGTAACATAATAAATAACATGGAACATAATGCAAAACAGCAATGTACAATAGAGTACAATATAATAAAAAGTAACTGTAGCGTTGTTGAAGATTTGTGAAGCTGTACTCTGGATTTTCTATGGATTTCTGATATTAGGGGACTGTTGAGACAACTTCCTATGACAGGGTTGTCATATCTTCCTCTGCTGAGCCCTCCATCCCCTTGTTATGCCAGAAGACAATTAAGCAGGATACAACAGTGTCTCAGTGAGTGTAGTAGTTTGCTAAATTGTTCTACAGTAGGTAGTTTTATAACACACTGGAGAAAGTTTTCCCTAGCATTGACCTCCACCAAGTAGAAAGGTGAGATTTATGACCATACAATACAGATCTCCTGCTATTTATATTATGATTGAGAAAGTTAATCTCCCAGGACATACAAGCATAGCTACAGACCTCAGAGTTCTCTGAATAACAGTTAAAATATATATATTTGACTATCCCTTTGCACTGTTTAATTAAAACCTTGCAGTAAAACTCTCCATAAGAAAATTTACAGAGATGGACATGTTCATAGAAAAGAAAAAGAAAGGTATCATGTCTTCCTTATCATAGGAATGGATACCAAGTGAAGGCAACCACTGACAACTAAGGTAGCTCTCGGTCTTCTAAGAGAATTTTAAGTGTATTTTACTCATATAATTCCCTTCCTACAGTAAAGTCAACTTTTTATGGATTTATCCTTTGCTAGACTACATAATATGAACATAGTTATAGAGAGTATTAAATACTTATGATAATACATACATTAAAACATTATAGGGCTTCTTACATGGAGAGTGGACTGGCACTGGTAAAATATGAAAAGCAAAAATCACTTATAAGAAAAGCTGCATGGAAATAAACCAAAATTGCCTAAGTAATACTATCACACAATTAGATTGCTTGGCATAATTTAATACATGAAATGTCCTCAGTTCTCATACTATTCTCTGTCTTGACTGAAGAAGGAACTAAACGACCAGACTTTTTCCATTGCTAAATTTTCCATTGTGAAATGTGATGTGTTCATGACTGCAAAACTTTTGTTAATCAATGAATCACTTGACAACTTTGATTAATTAGCTAGTCAACAGCTCATAAGACAGTGCAGTCAGACCATCTGCATTTCCTTTTGTCCTATGTGATTTTTCAGTGAAGTAAAACATTGCTGTTCCCATTCCCAGACTGTTTGCTTTAAATGTTCTATAGAAAAATTATGTATTATTTTTATTTGTACTTCAGTAGCAACTAAAAGTCTTTACATTCCAGGCCCAATCCCACAAGGCTGTCAGGGAAGAAGCGATGCACAGCAATTGGCAGGCTGCTTTCTCATGCCCCCACACAGGCCTGGAGACACAGCCAGCACCAGAGCTCAAACGTGTGGAGTTCTAACCCAGCTCCTCTCAAGCCCCACTGTCTCTGCTGCAAGAAAATACAGAACACTCTTGTCTAAGCAAACAGCATTGTTTTCAAAGACAATTTGCCAGCATGAGCTTTCCTGTAAAAGGAACCATTTTATTAACACTCTGGGTGGGATGTCATCCTACAATGACATCTCTCCCATGGAGCCATCTAACCTACCCTTAAACTTTAGGTGCTGCATGTTAATGACCTTCCCAGGAAAGTGCCCCAGCCCCTTCAGCAGTGGTGATGTAGATGATGGAATCTGGTAGTAAGCAATGCAGAGACACATGTGGTAGGTGACAGCATTTTTCCCTCTGGAGAAAAATAAAATTTCCATGTGTCTTTGTCAACACAAAAGAACGATGACTGTGAATATGGTTAGGCTGTAAACTCAGCCGTGTTGGCACCATTTGGGTATGTGTCACAGGAAATGGATCCCGCATAAGGAAACAAAAAGTTAATCTGACTTCTTGCCTTGATGTTCCTGTTGAGTTACTTCACATTTCATGTCTCTTCAAAAATGCATCACGGAAAACATTGTGTTTGCTGTGATTGACATTTATTGTTCACTGTACTAATTAGGATTAGGATCTTCAATTACTTGGTATTTCTTGCTCAACTTCAGATTTAATGTTCCCTCCGGCTTTGCTGATGCATTTCCAAAATCTCCTGATTGAGGGGGAGTTCATAACCTCCCTTCTGATCTCAGCAGAGACTCAAAGATCTCTGTCTTTGAACCATCTCCTGCTGCCCATCCATGGAGCTTGTGTGGTTCCATAAGCTCTGTACCCACCTTAAGACAGCACCTTGCAACTTTTCTTTTTCCTGGTTTAAACATGCAAGCTACTGCCGTTGCTCTCATTTTCTTTCAGTGCTTCCACTTTATTTATATGCCTCCCTCTCTTTTTATCACCATTGCTCATGATACAGCCTCTCTGCCATTTTTTTCATTTTCCCTCATAAAATTTTTGTTACCAAAAAAAAAACAACCCAGAATATTGGGATTAAGATTGAAATTTTAGTATCTCGATCAGATCTGATGCTGATCTTTTCAATTCTGACATTGGTAGGCATCAGTTTTGTGATCATTTGCTGGAACAAATGAGAAATGAGGTGGAAAGCAGGATGTCTTCCCCTGGGTCGCAAGCAGTAATGTGATTTGGTCATCATCAGAGCACCATTTGAGACTTCTGTTTCAAAATCAAGATATAGTTCCATTTCTATCTGAAGCAGACAGCAAACAAGCAAGCCAGAAAATGTTACCCACAGTGTTTTACCTTAATACTTTTCTTCTTTTTTTTTTTTTGCTTGTTTCAGAAACAAAAAACAGAGACCACTGAGCAATGTACTGAAAAAGCTGAACCATACTAACCTTTGAAGAATCACATACAAAATGCTATTTTAAATCAAAAAGTATGTGTGTTACACTTTGGACCAGGTTGCCAGCTGATGTAAAACAGTTCAGTTCCTTTAATCACATGGGGCTATGCCAATTTACATCAGCTGAGGATCTGTCTAATAATAATATGTGAAGCAAGGCTTCTCTACATACTGTACTGAATGTTGGAAAACATCCTGTACTTAAATGCATGCAGCTCTTTAACTCAGACTGGCCACATTGTTTGACATAAGGGTTAGTTTTCAGATAGTGAAATTTCAGTTGCCAGGTGCCAGAGGCAATTTATCAGACACTCATAAAATAAAGATCAAAAAGCCCATCAGTCTCCCACTGCATCTGGGATCTAGGAAGGAACACTTACAGCCCTCTATCCTTTAAACAGCTCTCACTTAAAGAGCTCACTGTTTATAATAACAAGAAAAGGAGAAAGGGGTCAGGTCAAAACCAGCAGAACAGCAGGTGGTGTTATAAAGTTTTTTTCTGCAGTTAAAACTTTTGTGAAATAGTATTTCAAATGTACTCATACAAGCCTGTTTCATACTTATAATTTGTATTTTTAGATAATTTGGGCTGTTAGAATGCAAGTCAAAAATGTCTTGAACTCTTTTTCTTCACTGTTTACTCCAATATATTACAAAAATAATTCTGAGTTCTTTCCTTTCATGCTTCCCTTTTGACTGAAAGCCCTTGTCACACCCTACTGAACTCAGGTTTTAGATCCACTACCAAAATTCCTCCAAAGTTCAAAGGGGTTTCTGAGCAGTGTTGTGGTTCATAACCAGCTTAGTTGGAATGGTGCAAGATGAGAAGTTTGGATTCAGATCTGAACCCCACTATTATTTAATGTTTGATGAGAAATCACACTCAGTCTTTGCTGAAGTTAGAGTGGTGGGACTTGCCTTCTGAAAAGTTGCTCTGGTTCTGCCCTCTGGTCTCCTTAGTGGGAGGGGAGGAGTGTTGCCCCGCATCCAAGGAATGTGTCACGTTCTGGTTTGAGCACATTTCTTAGGACACCCTTCCTCAGAGTCAAAATAGCCATTCTCCATAGAATAACATATCTTTATAGATATATTGCTATCCCAGAGGAGTCAGTGAGTATACCATGAAAGCCTCTTCTTTAGTCTGCCACTGACACTGACAAGCTGATAAATTTGATCTACTAATTAAAATATAGCATTAGTACTGAAAACACAATATCAGAGGAGATATCCTTCCGATGCACTAAACACCTCCTAGGAAGTAGTGAGCACACGTAGCTTTCAGAAACATCAGTGTTACATGGGGTTGAACACACCGGAGTAGAGGGAATTAAATTTCCCTTGATTTGAGTTATTTAATTTCGTTATCTGCCCAGCCTCTGTGTATAGTTAATGGAAAGAATAAGAATTCAAATAAATATCCTAACTACAGTCCAACTCGGAAATTCTGCATCATCTTCCACCAGTCTCAAAAGCCAGAGTTCCCACACAAAACATCTACATTTGATCCTTACAGTGTGACAGTGTGAATGACTTCTCTGATACAAACACTGTCTTCTGCAGTCCGTGCTATTTTGTCTTGCATAGTTTCAGAAGTGTTCTCTGTTGCTCTTACCTCCACTGAGTGTAACAGCTTCTTTACCACTGTGTTGATTAATAGCCAGTTGTTGGGAACAGAAATGCCTCCAGGTTCACAAACACAGTGCTCATCATTTTTCAAAAATGTAAACGTTTGTCAACAGTTACTTCACCGAGGTATTAGAAATCCATGGGAAGTAAGTGGTGTGTCTTGGATACAGAAGTAAAAATGTTATTTGCTAGGGAATGTGACCACAATATTGTTCCTATACATCAAAGTCCACTGAGGCTAGTGCCCCCTAATTTTCTGACTGCTATTGAGCTTCCTGAACACCTTGTCCAAGAAATCATTTTTTAACTCCAAAGCATGAGTCAGGTCTCCCATCTGCTTTGGACATCCATTCAAAAAAGCTTATTTGGCCTTTATCCCAGTCACTGAATTCTGTGTGGTATCCAGTATAGCGCATGCATTATTTTGAAATGCTGTAATATTGACCATGTTATCTTTGCTTTATAACTCTGATTCCATAGAGCTTTCCTTTGTATTTCCAGCATTCATTTCCCAGGCAGTTTTATAAAAATGTAATGAGGTGCTATTATTAAAGCCTATTAAGTTATACAGGATTGTTGCCTGATGAGAACTCAATTTTATTTTCCTTTAGCAGAAGGCCAGATTGCAATCAAGTAGTTTCTCCTGTGAGTATCTCAACAAATTCATCACCCTATTTCTTAGTCTGAGATAATGCCACAGTAGAAACCAGGCCAAGACTTTCTTTTTTCAATGTTCCAGTTGAGACATATTTGCTCTTTCCATAATAATAGGCCATACAAAGGTATTTTTTCCTTCATTTCATTGTTTCTTTTTCTTTCCTTTTTTTTTTTCTTTAAGTATTTATTTTGCATATGTACTCCTAAAAATAATGCTGAAATATTTATGGATTGTGCTGAGCGCATGGGTTTTGATTAAGATTTCTATATAACTGAATAATTTCTTTAATCTATCTCTTCTAGCAGGACTAGCATTAGGCTTGTGCAGCTTGTAGAGGCACAGGACCACACAAAGGAGGAGGCTTTGCATTCCAGGTCACCATCTCCAGAGGCCAGAGCTGAGCAAGGGCTGCCAAATTGGTTAGATGGGCCCCAGCTCCACCTTGCAGCTGTCAAAGCTCTCCCACGCACTGACAAAGGGAGATTTTCCCACCCTTCTCCGAACTCCAGAGATGTACTGAGCATGGAACCCTGCCTGAAGGTGATAGGCATTTTTACTAAAAAGAGCTGGAGGAGGAGAAAGGCCTTGCAATGAAAGCACAAGGTTGTCTGGTTTCACGTCCCAGTCCTGCTGCAGATTGCTAGCATGACCTTGCATTTTACTCCATTTTAATTCTGTTTTGACTTAATGTTTCATAAAGTGTGAGAAGGGAATGAGGACTTCTAGCTGTGATTAATGGTGAAATATGGCAATCAAACCACATTCAGGTCATCAGCATACTTTTCAAAAATAGTGCAAAATCAGAAAAAGGAGGGGAGTTTTTCAGTATAGACCAGGGAATGCAAACAGTAGATTCAGTATAAGATAATGCTATATATTTTGCAAATATGAATAATTCAGCAGCTGAGATATGTGATTCTGCTCTTACAAAAAATTATATTTCAAATACACTAGGCTCCTGAGAAAATATTTTCAGCCTGAATTGCAAAGAACAACATCTTCTGGCACTGCAAATATCTCATGAGATTCCTTAATTGATATACTTGTGAGTGTCCAAAATGTACAGATTTTTGGAAAGCTACTTTCATTGAATTGGAATTCATCCTAAATTTCCTTGGCATACATCTAATGATATCTGAAGAGATTTAACAAGTATTTCGCAAGTACCAGACCTAAGAGAAAAGTGCTACTTCAAGTCGTCTCAGTGGATAAGACATGATTCTATGAATAGAATGGCTGAAAAACCCTTTCATGGCAGCCCTTCCAACCAACAACCCAGCAAACATAACATGTCTACATTAAGTCTGGTCTACACCACTATATCCCTAATGTGGTGGTCATTCTGAAGGAGGCTTTTAAATTTCCCATGCAATTGATGGGGGAAACTAAGTGACTATGAAGACCTCTGCTTAGAGACTCATGCTCCCTCATTTTAGACATAACTGAATGGCAAGTGGGACTCCTTCTGGAAGAAGCATAGGTTACCCAGGCAGATGAGAACCACTTTCTATTACCTAACAAAAGCTGGCCTAGTTTTATGGAAGGCTTTTTTATGATATCAAAGAGTACTACTTCACATATGTGCCTTCAATACCCATTTTTTAGTTTGGCTTTGCCCACACATTTCCTTAAAGCAGCCATGAAGCCACTTCTAAACACAACAGCAAAGCCTGAAGAGTATCAAAATCAGATTTCCATGTATGATTTTCATGCATGCTAAAGCCCAAAGAGAACAGCATGATCACCTATCTGCTGTGTAACACAGTACCTGCATTTTCTCTCAGAATATATTATTCAATAATATCCTGAGTTTTAAGCAATTCATTTTTAATTAGCCACTTAAAAACTCCACATTGCCTTAGCTAAGTTGCTCCAAAGTTTCATTAATTATAGCACATACCAAGTTTCACATCTCATTAAATTGGACGAGTATGATTTAAAGCAGAACTTGTGAGATTACCACTTCTGTCTGCAAGGGTTTGCAGCTAGATAGTAAAACATATGCCTACATATAAAAATTGACATATATATTCCTGATGTGAACCCTGTCATTAAATCAAGTCAGTTATTCTATTTTTGCGATTCAGAATTCTACCAATTTCTCCCAATACAGGCCAGGTTCAAATCTTGGCTGCTTCTCTCTGGCTGGCTCTGTGATCTCTCATCTCTAGCTTTTCCATTTGTTCAAGTAAAAGCAAATTTCTCCTTTCTTCCCATCCTTTTCTGCCTCAAATCCCTTCATTAGCATGCCTGACATGTCTTATCATGTCAGATGCAAGCTCCCTACTCACATCTACCATAGCTCTGGAATACCGTTTCCATCTACCTCTGAAGCCTTCCATCTGCCCATTCCCACGCTCTCCATCCAAGCACCTCCCAGCCCCTCAACCAATCTGCTCCAGTTGGCTCTTTTCCTGCTCCCTGTGGTTCTCAGGAGCTGCCAGCTGGCCAGCTCTCTCTTCTTCCTCAGAAAATTAGATACTTTTGCTGTCCCCACTACCTAATGCAGAGTCAGGTTCATGTAACCCCATCTCAGCAGGAGAGCTCTCAACTCATCTTTTTGCTCTTGCATCGCTGTTGACACCGTTTCTGGAGCCAGATTCCAGCAAAAAAGTTGTGCACAGTTGTGATTAAAGACATAATGAACTGGCTCGTGGACATCATCTGGTGCATGGGCTCTAAATTACTTGATGGTTTTATGAACATATCACCAAACATCGATTTGCCTTTAGCTCTAATGCTTCAGTCTCTTGTTTTGAAAACAGATGTTTCTCAGTTCCATGTAGAGCTATTGAAAAACTTCAGAGCAGCTAGAAAAACTGCAAAAAATTTTCTGAAAATGTTGTCAGAAAAAATATTTAATTAACAACAACAAAAAAAGATTCCTTTGTCCCTCCATAGTACATGAAAGCTCAAAGCGGCCATGTGGTTTGGTTTTAGTGGCTTAAATTGCCATTGATTTTTTTGTTTGTTTCAGACTGCTAATATCTAGTTTGCAAGCTGCCAAGCATTGAGCTTCTAATGATACAGTTATTTCATATTTCTAGACAAAGGGAATTACTTTTCTCATATGTTATGAGAACTAATCATCATGGGAACAAAAGGAAAAGTTGGCTACTGAACTAGAGGAACAAATAAGTCCATTAATTTCCTGGAAATGCTTCCTTTTTGCTGGCTAACATGCATTATGAGCTAGTGATAATGTTGCACATGCCTATATGGAAGGGATGACCTCTTTCTGTCCATTCTCTAAGCAGGAAGACAAAATCTATCTCCATTTCAAACACCACACGGCACATTAGTATGTATTAGTGTATATTTACACTAGAACTGGGTGCTAAGACAGCTTTGTAATTTTCAAATTGCAGATGGTTCATGTCTGGGCCATTCAGCATAGAGCCTGCACCCATTTATGTGGACATAACCACACATAAAAAGCTCTGCTCTTTGAATCTTTCTCATCCTTTCGATTATCTACACAGAAAAAATGTCCTCTTAGAAGAATTATTTTCAAGCCTCCTTCTGGCAGTGAACTTCATCTCATTTGACAGATGTAAATGAAAAGTAATTCAATATTCAGTTACCCTGATGCCTTTCTCCCAGATGGTGTTCTGAACCTGTTCTAACCTACATTTATTTCCCCTGTTCTGACAGAAGAAGCTTATTTTTAACCATAGCAACATCATCTTATTTTTGACACCCATGATAAATTGGAGGGCTCCAAGAACTCAGTTCGGTCTTTTTCATTCTGGATCCACAGGGAAAATTTATCTAATTCTAGAAAGGGCTCCTTATCCTTCTTTCACTCCCTCCCTAAAGAAGCAGAAATGGAGGACAGGAGAAATATCTAGTAACAAAGGAAATGACAAAAGTCAGGATGGGGAAACTACTGTATAATTATTACCATGTTCTGCAAGGCTTGAGTGGCATTAGGTATCCTGTGGAAGGAAATACATCAGGGCAAAAACACTTTCCACAGCTAAACAGCTCCTAGTTTGAAGTACCAATGTGCTTTATTGTAGAGAAAGTCAGATTTTTTTTTTTTAACCAAACTAACAGAAAAACATGATTGAAAGTTATTACAGGGCTGAAATTCATCCCTCCCAGAATCAATCACACTGATAAGCTGTAATGCAGATCCTGGTGTCATCTGAAACTTTGTTGTGTCCTTAAGGCTTCCAACCATCTCTTAGGGCAGAATCTGTGGCCTTCAAGATTAAAATGATATCACAACTTTTGTAAAGAACTGAATAATAAGGAAGGTGTTATGCAGGAAGGCAGTTCAGTATGGGCTTATGAATTCCCCCCTTGGGGGGACTGCACTTGTCTTTGTATGCAGCAGTTTTCTAAGATGAATCATGGGGTAGTTAGTTTCTTAGTCATGCCAAATTTGGCATAGAAACAAGGGATTAGGGTAAAGAACTGTGTGGAAAGACTTAAGAATCATAGAATCATAGAATCCTTAGAGTTGGAAGGGACCTTTAAAGGTCATCCAGTCCAACTCCCCTGCAATGACCAGGGACATCCACAGCTAGATCAGGTTTGCTGCTTTGATTGCTTATTTAAAGCACTGGTGAATCATTTTTTTTCTCTAGAAAACACAGAAAGAAATTTTTATTCTGCTTGTTAATTGACCGCCTCTGGCCCAGGACAGTGAATGAAATACAGCTACGTTTGGACCATACCCAGTTTCACCATCACTGCTTGATTTTCCTCTGAGCAATCAGCACACGAGGCCTGTCATCTGCTACTGCTTGGCAGGGGGAGATAGCAGTATCAGGATGGGACCATTGTGTCAGGAAGGCAGAATCACACTGCTGAAAGCAATTCATATTTAATGTTAGTTTTGTAATTCACCCATGTTGTTATGTCCTTTATAGTCAGGAATGCTTCATTAAATACCATGCATTGCTCAATAAGCAGTTTGCCAACTTCTTTTTTCCCCTTTTTCTTTTAAGTCCAGAGTCAGCAAAGTAACCACTTTCTAGACAACACAGATAGTGCAACTTCAGCAAATGTACTAATGCTGATAGTGTCAAAGAAGAAACACGTGTCTGACAAGGACTGAGCAGAGGCTGCAGAGCAGATAAGGAAATTATTTTTTAAAATGAAGCCAAAGGAAAATGGAATAAAGATAAAAGAGTAATCAAACACTTTATAGTCTTTTTTCCAAGTGACAAATCCACTGGATTAATACAATATCAACAGGACTGCCCCACTAAGGAACAAAGTTATCTTCAGACGTCTTTATCAAATGAAACATTCTAAGAATCTGTTTTAATTAAAAGCATTACTTTTATCTTTTACCAAATGCAGTCTTCTATTTGGCACAGCTTTAATAACAAATGGCTGGTATTTAAACAAATGGGATTTTAGCTATGGAAGAAGGACAATATCTATCCGTTTGTTTTGTTTGGAGTCGATTCACACCTTGACTGATGTCTATTGGTCTTGCACAGATGTAGCAAGGAAACCACATGTTTTGTTTTGTGTTGTTTGTTCTCTCCTGCACAATTGTGACCTGGTATCATGTTGTACCAGCAGAAACCTGCTTGCACAAAGCCACTCTCTCCCCTGTCTAGTAGGTAGAGCAAGGCTGGATGCAATCCAGCAGTGATAAACTGCTGCAGAAATGCCCCTTCTCATATGACACAAATCACATGTGCAGCACTAAAGAGTTCTTTTTAAGCGTTCCATTTTTTCTCCTCCATCTTCCTCTTCCTCACTGGTAAGTATGTCCCACCAGGCACAACTGGGCAGTCCTATGCCTTGATTCACCATCTTTATGCTGTATAAGCAAAATTGTCTTGAGTTCTACTGCAGAAAAAATATAAGGTTTATTTCCCAGGTTACTAGCAACAGGACAAGAGGTAATGGCCTTAAGTTGTGTCAGAGGAAGTGCCTGTTGAATATTAGGAAAAAATTCTTTTCAGAAAGAGTAGTACAGAGGTATTGGAACAGGCTGCCCAGAGAACTGGTGGTGTCACCATCCCTGGAAGTTTTCAAGAAAATGGTGGATGTGTCACTGAGGGACATGATGTAGAGTGGTCACAGACATGGGTTCATGGTTGGACTGTCTGTTCTTAATGGTCTTTACAACCTTAATGATTCAATGATTCTATGATTTAGCTGTACCATTCAAAACATACACCCCAATTTTAAGTAGCTATCTCATTTCTTCAATAGTTAAACTTCAAGTACTCTTTTGGAGGAAAGTGTGGGAATCAGTTTGCTAGATGTGCCCAGAAGGAGTATTTGTCTGGCTTTAGATTGTGAAATACTACAATTTCTGGTGTTGTCGTTCCCTTTTAAACACATACTGTTCCTCTGACATTCCTGGTCCTTCAAATGTTAACTCATGAGAGTAAACTTTTCTGGTTACATGGATGAAAGGGTTGCACAAAATTAAGAATATGCACTAAGTGTTTGCAAAATCAGGAATGTAATCTATTGTGCCTAAAATAAAAATTCAGTGCACTCAGAGAAAACTTTGCAGATACTTTTTTCATCTTGCCATTAGATTAATTTTACAGAAAAGTCTGAAGCTGAATATAGAATCGCAGAATCATAGAATTGTTTGAGCTGAAAGGGACAATTAAAGGTCTTCTAGTCCAACTACCCTGCAATGAACAAGGGCACCGACAGTTCCAACAGGTGCTCAGCTCCCATCCTGCCTGACTTTGGGTGTCTCCAGGACTGGGACATCCATAACATCTCTGGGTAACCTGTGCCAGTGCTTCACTACAATTATCATAAAGAACTTCATATTTGCATTCTGCTTCATAAAATTCATGTCTAAGACAAAGAAGAAACAACTTATAGAAAGTGAAATTTTGACTCTGGTTCTGCAAAGTGAATATCTATACTTTATGAGCAAAACTTTTGGTATCTATGGATTTACTGTATAATTGTTACACACTAGATCTATGTGACTTCCTTATTCCTTGGCTTACTTAAATGTACTTTTTTTGCAAAGTATTAAAAACAGTCATTGGTCTTATAAATGTATGTTAGCTTTCATTCTAAGGGAGTTTTTAAATAGCTGGGTTTGTTAAGCAATCCATAATATAACAGTTCCCTTCTGCAGTTGAAGACCACAACTTCTCTGCCACTAGTTGCTAGCCTTGACATGAATATAATCCTGCTATCAGCTGCCTATTGACTTCAAATATTTGATTTCTCTCCCCCTCTGCTACTTAAAAAGATTAAAGGCTTAAATGTTCTGCTATGCCGTATCATACTATATGTTAAGAAGAAAGATTAATTTTGACTGCCTGCAGCATTCCAAGCCCTATTTAAATAATATTAGCTAAAGCCTGACTTGTATAAATGCTTAAATTTGCAGATGTAAAGCTTTGACTAATAAAGTCCTTTAAGGCCCCAAGCCTGCCATGATCCAAGGAGATGTACTGTTTCGTGGGGGAGTCCTGGCAGGTGCATTCACAGGACCTATTCATACTCACTGCATTTCACATAGGAAAAGGTCTACACAACTTACACAACTCTCCCAACCATGTTGCTAAAAAAATCTCTTGCAAAGCACTCAGTGAAAGCCAGTTTTTGCTTTTCAGTTGCTTGGTTACCCACAAACAGACAGTTGCAAGCAAGTGCTTTCATTTCTGCTGCATTTTATTTCTCTTACTATCAGATAGAGCCTTTGTGATGGTTTTCAGCATATGGTGTGCCATCAAGCTATGGAAATGCATGGGTAAGATGAGCAGAAGTGCCAACAGGAGTTAAACACTCATGGGTACTGAGAGATGAAAGGTCAAATTAGATGAAGTCAGTCCTAAGATAAGTGGACCCATTCTTTGCGTGAGGGTAACTAGACAATGTAGATGTTATGGGAAGTGTTGCACCCTCATCAGCTGGAAGACTGCAATACCTTTTTACAGGGTGTTTTAAGGGAGGTTCTACAAGTAACAGCACTAAACAAAGTACTTATTGCTCACTTCTGGGGGTAGATTTAATAAATCTCCTTTCTCGTGGAATTTGGGATGCATGGGCTGCTACAGCAAGCAAAGACGATTAGCAGCTCTGGGCTCAGACACTGGCTGTGTTTCCATCTCAGCTTGTTGCCTGAAGTAATCAGAAAACCTTTTCCATCCTTTTGAACAACTTCAAGAGCTATTCTGTTTATTTGGTCACTCTGCTGTTCAGCTAGTGGGTTGTTATTTTGCGTTGTTTGGTTTGTTGTATTTCTCTTCCCTTTGAAACACTGCACATTGGTCACTGCTGGAGAGGTAGCAGCCCTAGGACAGAGCAGCACTCTGTGAGTTTACAGAGGATTCCCTCAGCTGTAGCTGGTTTTCTGCATGAAAATAAATGAACTGAAATATGTAGAGCTAGATTGAGTGCTACAATCAATATCTTACATTCAGTCTTTTGTTACGTGTATTAACATCTGTATTTGTATTGTAAATTATAACTATCAGGTCACTGGACTATGACATTTTAATGCTATTTTAAAACAAGAAGGGAAATATAAATCATGTGAACTTTATAGTATGTGCCTTTTTTGATCCAGAGAAGTTATTATGCTGGCTACCCTTCTTTCCACATTGATTCACTTGTCCCTCATTTCACTTATTAGCTAGATGCTGTATCTCTTTTGCTGGATGTCCAATACATGTTCATCTTATGTGTGTACAAATTACCGTCATTAGTTGTGGAAGAGATCATGTCAACAATCACAGCAAGCCCATTAATTACTTTGAAATTGTTTCAGTCTTTCACTAGAACTCAATCTAAAGCTCTGCTTTGGAGCATAAACACATCCTGATGGAGTTTCTTTTAAAACTTATATCTTCCCTACAGTGAAATTCTGGGGGCAAGCAGCAGCCAACTGAGTTTTAATGTGGCACTCAAATGAATGTGTTTCACTATGCCTTGTAAACACATAGCACTCCAGCTGATGATCAACATCAGACCGTACATATGGCAAGCATCAAGGAAGTATTAAACCTGCTGCCTTGAAGAGAACAACACCGGCAAACTGTGACTGCATTAGGTGTTGCATACAAATACCTATTTCCCTTTTGATAAAGGAATTATACAGTGTATTGATTATCTTCTCAGATGTGGATTTCTTGGCCATTAAACAGCAAACCTTCCAGCCAAAGCCCTGCCACATATGGTGGAGTTACCCTTTAGATCACACCTGCTTCATTCAGTCCATTTGTTTACTTTACTGCAGCCACAAAGCTACTATCAGCCATTTCTTCAGGCTGCCTGTGAGGTTCCCATGAAGACAGGAGATGTGTTGTTCAGATAAGCCATTCTCAAGAATCTTTTTCACAATTAGCAGACACAACCACACATTCTGGTTTCTCAAAGTGACAACCCTACAAGTTAGTGCAAAACACAGATACGATCATGCTTACGTTATACATTAATGTTATACTACGCACTGAAAAATTCCACCTAGCCAGATGGTCTTCAACATTTCTGTGTGCAGTACTTTCCAGCTTTCCTACAAGTACTGAAACAGTTCTAGGAACTGACTGCAATTTATTTATTTTTTAATTAGATACGGTGTTTTTTAAGCACTGGACAAATAGTCCAATGACTTTACTTCCTATGTCAATTTACGATTTTAAAATACCATGTTTGTGTACTTGAAGTTGTTCCTTATCTGTCCTTCATCATACATTAATTACTTACTTGCTTTTCTGTATTTTCTTCAAATTCTTCCTCTCTGGTCCACTAAATCATGTAGTACTTGCCTTAGTAACAAACCCTTGTCCTTGATTATAAAAACATAAAAAATCTACAATCACATGATTGTCATCATGCTTGAATAATACTGCTGAGTGAAAAAAATGCTTCTGGAATGTCAAAAGTTCTCTAATATTTCCAATATCTAGGTATACTCTGAAAAGAATTAGGAGTTCAAGGGGTAAAACACCCTGTCTACTGATTCAGGTAGGCATGTTGTACACAAGAGCAGCTAACCAGCACGTACTCTATATTGCTGCTTCTGCAGAAGTCCTTGCCAGAGGAGAAAAGCCGAAATGGAAAAGTAAGCTGATCAGTAGCACCTCTTGTGGAAACTTCTGATGTTCTTCCTTCTCCAAAGACCAAATGTGTTTGTTCTACGGAGCCTCAAAAAAGGCATTTCCACACTGCTCACTGCCACTGATGCTCAATTGGAAAGAGCCATATTGAGCTTGCTTCCTTTCTACTTTAGGAGAAGCTTCACCCTGAGGGAAGGAGCACCAAAGGCATAAGTTTCTTCTATGCTGAGCTCTTTCTTTACATATGGCAAAGATAAAATTTTATCAAACAATAGTCTATTATGGTATGGCAAACTCATAGGATTATCATAGGCTGAGCAGTTAGGATATACTCTGCTAATCTACATTGGTGTCATTCTAACTTGGTACCAATTTTAGAGGTGCTTTGGACTCTGATAGTGAGATACAGGATGAGAGACAGAAAAACAAAATGAGAACAAAGAGATTTTTAAAGGGATTAAAAAGCAATCAATAGCAAAACAGATATTCTCAGTGATAAAAACGTACTTGGAAAACAGCCATTTTTACTGTAACGTATGTGTAAGAAGGAGGACCTGAAAGTGGTTCCACTTCATCTATGTGCCTCCCACTGTTTTCATCACTGTTGCTTGTGATAAGCCCTCTCCTCCATTTCTGTCATTCTCTCTCACAAACCCTTGTGATCTTTCCTCCTTTTATGGCTTTATGCTTTTAAATTGCTCTAAGTCTGCTGGTAAAAGAGAATGCCTAAATATATAACAGATACACCCGTTCACCTTGGGATGAATGTTTTATCGGTTCAGATGTCATCATACTCCTCACAATCACATGTTCCTTCCTCCAACACATATGGCAAGCAGCTGCATCATACTGGCACAGTTCTTACTTACAGTTTATACCTGTGAGATTCAGAGGTCCAAAAGTGAAACACCAGTAAAACAACACTGCTGACCTCTTCTTACGACAGTGCTACTCTTAATCAATGCAGAGGCAAAGAAGATCAATGAGGAAATAAATTAAGCAAGGAATAGTATTTCCTTTGTCTTCAAAAGATGCTATTCCAAAAGAGAAAATGTGCTACTTGCCAGATCTGAGTCCAAAGGTGATCAAGAAGTGGCCCAATTTTCTAATCCTGTCTTCTCCAATGTTTATTAAAGAAAGGGGAGTAAAAATTTGCATCTGGCTTATCTAGAGAGAAAAGTGCTCTAAAAATAATGCCCAGTGCATTATTTTTAGTAGCACATTTCCTTCAGGTATCTTGAAGCCCTTTAGAGGAGTGGATAAGACACACAAAACATATTTTCCAAAAAAGAAGCACAAGATACTATTGAGTTAATTCACCTGCCCAGAGATAACTCTTACTTTCTCCTAAGGGACAGAATCAGATGCATAGCCATTCAAGAAGCTAAATACTGTTTCTCCACTCACTTATTCTCCAGTATTTCCCAGCTGTGGCACATTCATGGTACATGGTGAGGGAGAGGCTGTACAGATAAGTAGGGCACTCCTCTGCCATGCACTCTGCAGCTGCGTCTGGCTCTGTAGACTAATATTCTCCCACAAACCAGGGAGCTGAAGGATAAATGCACAACTGCTGAACACAGTCTGAACAAAAGCTTTACATCATGAAGTCAGATGTTTGGGTAAACTTTCTCATTTAAAAACCACGGTCAGAGATTGCCAAGGCTGCAGATTGCAGAGAGGGAAACAAAATGCTTCCTATCGCAAGTTCTTGGTAAAAACTACTGAGTACAGCCAGGAATCCTATCACACAGCAACACACAGCAGTGTAGAGCCTGGCTGCAGAGAGCTTGCCTCCCACTCACACAGTCATCGGGGCAGAAACCTTTCAGCACACAGCACACAGCAATCAGCCACTGCTATGTTTAGACTGGGAAGCCTTCTTTCACTCCTGTATTGAGAGACAGGGAATTCTACTGCACACAAAACCCAGAATTACTTCCTTGACTTCATTCCCTCTGCCAACATACTTTTCTTCTTCTCCCTAACATCCTGACTTCTGCCAGCCACAACATAGAACTTTTCCTAGAGTTAAAATGGTAATGTGATGGGTGGGTGTCTTCTTGACCCATCTATCCATTCATGCTGGAGCATTATCGACACATTCACACTGACTGATATTTTAGGTTGTTTTTTTTTTTTTTTCTTTTCTCCTTTTTTAGCTTTGAACATCTGACATTTCAAAAATGCTACACCTTTTTCTATTTGCAGCAAGGCTCTCATTTTGTAAATGCAAACTTTGTTAACTTTCCTTCTGAATAAAAAGTTACATCATGCCTTTCCCCTGTACAGCAATGACAACAACGAAAGAGCTACCAAAAAGTAATGAGCATCAGTCATAACCAGTCAGAAACACTGCTTTTCAGAATAAGCACTGAAAAGGATTCAGCTCCTGTGCTACTGTTTCCAATGGGACTGTTCATGGCAGTCAGCAGCAATCATTATTATACAAAAATAACATATGCTGTCCCAGCTCACAGTGCCACAGAATATGTTGTACCTGAGCTGCTTGCTTCTCTAGTCACATTGGTGCTGTTCATCATTTAATATTATTTGTCTTGCTGAAGGTCCAGCAATTGGCTTGCATCAAAAGCTCTTCGGAGATCACTAAATTGACCTTCCGTTATGAGTTTAGTTTGGAAGGTTTCATCCCTGCAAATGAGAATGTTATAAAGCTACACAGATGATTTCACACGCGTAGCCTCCCACAGCACCACCTATCTACCACAGCTGAAGAGATCATAGAATCATTTGAATTGGAAAGGACACTTAAAGGCCATCTAGTCCAACTCCCCTGCAATGAACAGGGGCACCTACAGCTCAGTCAGGGTGCTCAGAGCCCCGTCCAACCAGGTGGTGATGGTCAGAACCCTTCTTAATATCAACCACCAGGAGCTCACACCAGCGCATGGCAGGAAGCTCCTCAGTGAATGCCAGCACAGGAAAAGGAATCAAAATCTCAAGCAGTTTTGAACCAGTAGGATATCCAGCAGAGCCGCTCAAACTGGGCAGTGGCCAGGACATGGAGAGTAACAAGATAAATGTGCAGAATGTGCATGCTTTATTGCTAACTCATCTCCGTATTTCTCTTTCTCCCCCTGCACATTTATTGCTGTTTGATGGTGATTTCCAGCAGCACTGTAACTTTTCAGTGTTCAGGCCAATGGGCCACAGTGTACAAATAAGAGACCAGTGAAGCCTGTTATTTGAATACTTCCAGATTTCTGAGAGTATCCTTCCATTGTTCGTCTTAATAGCTACATCCTGGGATCACAGAGCGGCTCCGCTATGCCGAAGGGCAGTGTAGCCACCCAGTGGTCATTCCGCGCTATGGTACGCGGAGAGTTCTCTTAAGAGCACGAAGGGTTCACTGCTATTGCTCGTGAAGCAACTCAGGAGTTAATTACCCGAAACGGGAAGATGCAAAATCACCTTATATTTCAGTTACTCTATTTTTATGTCCAGATGAGAAGACAGAAATCAAAATTCTAAGGTAAGAAATCCTCCTGGTCAACGTATCTGTGAGCAGGAAAATCACTGTGCAGCAGAAACATGATGTTGTTTCAAACTCTTGTGATGTTATTTCAAACTGGCATTATAACAACACCAACAGGGCCCAGTCGAGATCAAATCCTTAATATCAGGCATAGTAAAGTGATTTATACTAAGTGAAAGCTTTGTCCTCAAGGATTTTACAATCAGAGAATCATGGAATCGTTTGAGTTGGAAGAGATGCTTAAAGGCCATTTAGTCCAACTCCCCTGCAATGAGCAGGGACACCTACAGCTCCATCAGGCAGGCAAGAAACGAAAAATCAGGGCTGCCACTAAACCAGTCAGGAAACCAACCCTCAAAGGGCTTCTGGGTCTTTCAGAGTGACCAGAGGAATGATGTGAATCCATCTCTTGCGTTTTAACCTTGTGCCATGATTGCATAACTTTATCTCCTACACTGAGCATTCTGCATTGATAATGGCACTGATTTAAATTCATACTTCCTTTCCTTTTCCAAGTGGCTTTTAGGGAATTCACAGGAGCTTGGAAACCTGCAAAATAAATAAATAAATAAATAAATCATAGTAGCCTTTCAACCATTGTGAAACAGGTTTTTTTTTTTTTCTTTTGGTTACAAAAGAAGGATGGCTGGATTTCAGGATTTTTTTCTTAGGTGCAGCAGACAAGCTATATATTGTGGGTTCCAAAAGTATTTGGACACTGAAATGTCCCCAAAGAATATGATATCGTTTACATATTTCACAGATATGACATAAGTTATTTTTATAAAGTGTTTTTAGAAAGTTACAAAAGAGATACCATAAAATACCCCAGAATTAGCATTACGTTGGGACATTTGGTCTCAAAGGACCAAGCGACTGACAAAAACAGTGCAGATTGATAATAAAAGTCCATTTTTTATTATACACAGGCCATTAGTGTCCAGAGATAGGTTAGATTTGTAACCGAAGTTTGAGGGCAAATTGGACAAATGCTTAGACATATTAAAAGTAATATCCTGAGGCTGTTTTCATGTAATTCAGGAATGTCTGAAACAAAAAAATAGGCCCCTTCCAGGATTGGATCCATCTGCTGATTTGATGCTGAACATAGATATAGAAAACAAAGTATAGAGGAGAAAGATTCAAAATTTTATTCAGGTCATGTTTACTTTCAGCTTTTATTATTATCATCATCATTATTATTATTATTATTATTATTTTTAAAGCAGTTAATTGGAGACTGCACGCTCTGCAGTGTGTGCAACAAGTCCTGAAAGCCTAATGAAGTTTCAGAAGTGAGCAATAAGTAGTTTTGGAATACATGAGGTGGAGCACTCAGAAAAAAATGAAGACCAGTCAGTGACTCTGATGTTCTGAATGGTAACATAAATTCCACCGACTCAGCCTGGAAAGTCATCAGATCAACATCAAGGCCTTTAAATATTACTGCTTCCTGTCCTTTGCAAAGAACTGATATGTATGATTGTCTACATTTTAAGCCTCATTATCATGGACACAAAATCATCTCCTTATTATTAAGTTTAAATAGGTCTATGTTGGGAAGTCCTCCTATTATATTCTCAGCAGGTAAGATAACCCTACTTGCCTCAGTACTGAAAGAGTTCTTCTCCCACATTGAATCCCTTTCCCCATTCACATGATTGATATCTCCTTCCCCAGTACTGATGAATGAATTAAAGCAGACGTTCTTGAAAAAAGCCAATCTTAAAAGATTGGTTTCGTTAACATCAATCTGCTAGCTTCATTTTTTATTGACTTCTTTAATGATTTAACTAGGCAAGCGGAGGCATCATTCTTAAGAATAAGTTGAGATTCTCAGGACTTTGTTCACTACTATTTATCTTCTGATCTGCTGTGAATCCACCTAAGAAGTGATGTTTTCGGTTGAACTTCATTTTGCTGCTTTAGAAGTTGTTTGCAGTGAGAGCATCACATGAAAGTTGAGAGGTGCGAAGAACGAGGTTCAAAATGGAACAGCTGCATAAAACTAAAAAGAAAAAAAAGAAAAAGGAAAAAAAAAAAAGCAGAAGTCTTCAAAGCAACAAAACTAATTAAACATGATTTCCTACGGCTTAGGATTTCAGTGTGGGATTCTCCACTACTTCATTAAAGATTAATCCAGAGCGACATCTGCCATTCATCATATTTCTCTCCATAAGGCATTTATTTGATAATCACTTTGCAGTTGTCTTCTCTGGTTGATTCTGAGACTCTCAAACAGGCCATAAATCTATAGGAACTTAACATCTTTAACAGGTATACCACTGTCATGTTTGGCTGAAATTCCTGTAGATGTGGTTAGTGGGCATGGTGGGATGGGTTGATGGTTGGACTAGGTGAACTCGGTGGTCTTTTCTAACATTAATGATTCTAAGACTGTAAGAAATTCAATAGCTGTCACAGAAACAAATACAATATCCCATAACTTTTACATCCACTGGAAACAAATAAAAAAGCAATGCAGAATAATAGCAATGGCAACAAGTTCTTATACAACTTCCTGACTTTTTGGTTACTTTGTAATGGTGTTTGGTGAGAACTGTTTGTAGAAACCATACCCTGATAACTTTAAAGCTTTGGTTTTGTGTTCGGTGGAAGCTGGAACCGTTTTCACTTGTGGCACAAGCAGATCTGGCTGCAAGCACTACATTTGTTTCCAATTGAGTAAAGTGAAACTGTGCAAGTATACTTGTACTGAGTTCCTGAATGATGTGCATTAGCCGTCAGTGCTTCCTCAGCTGGGACAACAATTAGAACAGGGATCTGAACCAAGATTCTTGGAAGCAAATATACCTATTCTTTGCACTAATTTCCAGTCCAAAACCAGACACAGCTCTGAATTTCACAAATGAGATCCCCTTCAACATTAAGCAGAACTAAAACTTCAAATCAGATCCCCCAAATTCAAGGATTTTGAAATCCGGCTTTGTATTTTGCGGTTTGGACCCCAGTCCCTTCTTAGGGATATTTTCAAAGACAAAACCAAGTAATGGGCAAGAAGTTTCTAATGTTTTTCTCTTCAGAAAATGCTTCTATATATCTTTCAGCTGGTCAAATTATCCTATTTGAAACGCATTTGTAATTTGCTGCGACTGAGTGACCTGGTTGTGAGGCTGCATCTGATCATTTGCAGGCGCTGTTAAATAACAGCTTGTGCATGACTTTAGCAGATGTTGTAACTAACATATAATTTCTGTAGGTATATAATATAGCATTTGGAATAGGAAAACGTAGTGGCGTCAGGAATGGCTCTTCATTTTTGCAAAGTCATTTGCTTCTAGCTGTTACAGCACAGCAGCAAAGGGCCATACAGTGAAAATTATTATAGGGATAAATTAAGCTGAATAATATTGCTATTTAAATAATACTCCAGAAACTCTGCTGGTATGTGTATAAAGCCAAGAATGTTACAGGTAGATACAAAGGGCGAGATATTTCTAGATCAGGCAGAAGAGTTTGATCAGTGCTGATGATCACGTCATGATTTTAAGTATTTACAGCCTCCAGAGAAGGTTTATTTTGACGTAGCCATCAATAAATCTTGTATTAAAAAAAAAGCATCAGGAAACTCCATAATTTCTTTTCAGGAGACATTATATTTTGAAGGATATGCACTGTGAAAATTAAGAGGCAAGATGTTGCTCAGTGCACTTGGACTTTATTCCAGATGTTAAAGAAAAAGTAACTGGTTTGTGGCTAATGTTTTTCAGACTTTGGAGGGAGAAATATTGAAGACCTTAACTTCAGAAGTAGGTAGTTATTTTTCCTACACTGCTTCTGTCTCTGATTGAGGGAGGAAGGGGTCCTGAAAAGCAAGAAGCTGCCCTGCAATAGCATGAGGGCACTTGATGGTGCCCCTTGCCATTCTGATCCATAGAATCCATACAGCAGGGAAAATAAGCTCTGTAGTTTGCCCCCCCCCCCTTATTCCCATCAGTGAATAAACAGGAATGATATGTGATAGCCCCCCCTACCTATAAACCTATTTGTTTCCTTTGGAAGGAAATCCTGATGCACAAGCAAACGAAACATAACCCCATCTCCTCCTCTCAGAGCTGGAATGAGGCCACAGTGCCTCATGAACCAGGACAGCAAGGTTTTGCTGCAGGAATGTTCCCTTCATGTAGGAGGGTTGGACTTGATTGTCTCCAGAGGTCCTTTCCAACCCCTATGATTCTATGATTCTGTGATTCTGTGATTCTACAATTCTACGATTCTATGATTCTCTGTGCTGGCTCAGCCCAAGAGCCCCTGTGGGAAGTTGCTCTTTGAATCAACCCCTAGAAGAAACCACCATTCTTTCCTGGAGGAAACCAAAGAAGAGCAGTTTGTTCTACCCAGAGTCAGCTTTTATCACATTTGTTAATCATTTATCCTATATTAATTACAGTTTGGCAGTTTGTTCAGCTAACATCAATTCTCTGTGAACAACAGAGGATGTCTTGTGTGCAGATTTGTGGGTGTTCTGCACATGTATTAATGAGTGAGTATGTCATCCTCCAAAGAAAAAAAAAAAGAGGCTGTATGAGTAAGCTCTGCCAAAATATCTCTTCAGATATGTTTAGGCCGGCTTTAAGAAAGAATGGAATACGCTCTTTGGCCTGGTCTGTTGTGATAGGACAAGGGGAAAGAGTTTCAATCTAAAAAAAGGGACATTTTGACTGGATATGAGGAGGAAGTTTTTACCATTGGGATGGTGAGGCACTGACACAGGTTGCCCAGAGTGGTGGTGGATGCCCCGATCCTGGAGACACTCAAGGTCAGGCTGGATGGGGCTCTAAGCATGTGATCGACCTGTAGGTGTCTCCATTCATTTCAGGGGGTTGCACTAGATGATCTTTAATGTTCCCTTACAACTCAAATGATTCAATGATTCTGTTTTTCTTAAGCATTTCAAGTCAGAAGCACACAAACAAATAAAGTAAAACAAAAGCAGAGGATACTTTGCAAAAATTCCACTCCAGTTTTTATTTTCAAGCTACCCTAACTCATGGAATTACTACTCTGAGTATTTAGGTTGTCTTAGCTGTCTTCTTCAAACCTAAAGGCAAACCAAAATGGTCACTAACTGGGAGTAGTTCTGCTCACTGGTGTCTGTACATACAGCAGAAAGAATCCCAACACTATCAGAAAATAAAAAATAACCATCAATTCCAGCAAATGAAGACAGAGTGTATAAAACTGCTGAAACACACAAAGCTATCACCTTCAACCCTTCAGCACCCACATACATGATTCTAATTTATATGAATTGCTCCAAGCCTCATTTACCAAGGAAAATTGTTGTCATTAAGGATACATCAGTGCGGTGGTCAGGAACATTCTTGTTCTACTTTTCAAATCAGAACATATTGATTACTTCATAAAACATTTTTCAAGGGGAAACACTGGTCTCAAGAAGTAGACTGAAAAACACATGCAAAAGTTTTCTGAAGTAACTGAGACTGCATCTCCAGAAATGATCACACTGTGACCCACAATTCCTTTTTATAGAGAAATTTAAGCTGCTTAAATCACAGAATATTTATTAAAAACAACCAAAATATTTCCAAATCACCAAAACAAAATGTTACCGCTGATCTGAACCGAAACCATATCTTCTGAATTTACGGCCCATGATGTTTTCAGGTTCTGACTCCTTTGTCCTGATTCAGGACATAAACATTTTTCCATACTGTTATATTTGGCCAGAATGTGAAATCTATTTCCTGCCTGTTTCTTTTTTACTACCACACTGATGGCAGCTCTCCTAGCGCAGTCACAGCTGTAAGATCTTGGCTCTGCTGCAACCGAGTGAGTGCTTTTGCTAAGATACTTTATGTGACTTCCACAGACCCAAAAGATAACTGTTCAGCAAAACCAATGTTTTTACTTGTTAGGATAACTGTAGATATATAGTTTTACGCAAAAGGAAAGAAAAAGAAATCCCTCAGATCTAACTTGCATTATGATGTTAGTCATAAATTTAGGAGTAGATTTTCCCTTATTTGCATCAGTGAATCTGCTTCTCTGAAAGCATTCCTGTAATTCACCAAAGTGCAAAGGGTCTCTTGGGTCCCATGCGGGCAATTTTAATGTTAGCTATAATCCATATTTTAATACTTGAATATAGTGATGGGAGATGCACTAATACCATGGAAATGGTCTTAAAGATCCCCTGTTCCAAACAATGCCAGAATGATTAGATGTTAATAGACTTGCTGTATTCACTCTGCTAATTTTGTGTCCTGCTCCTAGTCCCTTCGTGATCTTTCTGTTCTTGCCCTGGTCTCTGAGCACAGATAAGGATGTTTGAATTTCTTTGCTCCAACACATGGAAGTGGGACAAGCTGAAGAGAGCCCATGTACTGTACTCCTTCCTGTCAGTCAAGCATACTCCTGTGTTTCTTAAGCGCAACATGACAGAAGAGCAGAGTAGCCTTCAGTGGGATCATATGGCTTACCTCTGTACAACAACAACAAAAAAATAAAACAACTTGGAAACTATCCTCTTCTCTGAGGCCAGCTGACATGACACAATTCATGTCCACAAGGGTAAAATCTCCTCTCTGCCAAAGTGCAGTGAGTGTAATGGGGGTCACATCTGCCACATAAAATCCCCACAGCAGGCTTGGGCATGGTAGGGAAGGCTTGCTTTATACTGTTCCATCATGCCCAGGAGCATACCAACACCAAGTCCTGCAGTGACAAAATGGTGCCTGAGTCCTTCTCCCAGTGTTATTTTCCACCTCTCAGCTGCCTGCCCAACATAGTGGCCTTGCCATAGGAGATAGATAGAAAGGAAATTGCGCTGGAAAAGGCTTCCAGGATGCCCAGATGATATAGCAGATGCCAGCCTGGGAGTTAAGTCACAAAAAGCACATGCCTGACTCCACAAAAGTGGGATGAACTTGGGGGTAAGAGGTTAGGGAGTGAAAAACCACCCCTGCCCTTATTGGCACCCTGTGTGGGAGCCTGGTAGACCCTTATTTACGACTGGTAGCAAAGCTTGATGGTACTGTGAGCAGTGGGTTGGACCAGATGGTCTCTACTGGTCCCTTCTATCCTGTGATTCAGTGATATTTTGTTGGCAATGATATTGTGAAATAACTGAACAATGTTGCCATTTCATATACACTCTGAAATATTTGTGCTGGAATGAGTGTTTAATGAGTTTTGAATGAGCCTGCCTGAATGAGTATTGGGGCTTTTCTACTGATTGAGACTTCTCTCTAAGTCTATAAATACCTAGAAGCAAAATTCATTTTTATTTATTTATGATAGACAACGTGCTAAGAAAGAGGAGGAAGGGAAGAGATGGAAGAGAGAGGACAGCAGTTTTAATTTTGACCCTAACGTTGCCCAGAGACAAATCACTAAACAGTTGAGTTTGCCCACGATATACATTTCTTAGACCTATACAGCTAATGAGTTCCAGGATAATTAATCATATCATCACTTCAAAAGATAATACACACAATCCTAATGCTTTCAAATTTCGTGAAGATGACATGAGGGCAACTGGAAACCTGCCAAACTTCAGAACTGTCTCTGAGTTACATGCGCTGTATCAAGGCACAACGTGCATGGAGGAAAAAACAGTGTTTTGTAGAAAGAGACAGAAACTGGAAAATAATACTTTAATGGATAAACAGACATACAGAGGCCTGTTTTTTTGTTTTTTTTTGGTTTGTTTTTTTTTTTGTTCCATGATATTTCACAGGCTGGCTGTGTCCTGTGCATGATTAATTAGTCTCCTCCATGTTATGGCCCTTACAATGTTTTTGTGATGGTAGACAATTCAGTTGTATTTGCTTTTACAGGGAAGGGAAGGGAAGGAAAGGGAAGGGAAGGGAAGGGAAGGGAAGGGAAGGGAAGGGAAGGGAAGGGAAGGGAAGGGAAGGGAAGGCAAGGCAAGGCAAGGGAAGGCAAGGCAAGGCAAGGCAAGGCAAGGCAAGGCAAGGCAAGGCAAGGGAAGGGGTAATCTTGCATGTAAGATCAGTGGTTTCACAAATTTATTAGCAGCTAGAACAGGCATGTCCAATGTGCAACCCAGCACAGCTTGTCCTGTGATCACCTCATGCTCTGTGCCATCACAGTAGCAGCTTTGCCCCCAAGTGTCCCTGCCCAGCCCCAGGCATGCACCCATTGCTCACAGCAAACAAACTGTGGTATGAAATCAGCATTGTCTGGGCTGAAACCAGGACATGGGGATGGCACAGTGCAGTGATAATTCAAGTGATGGCAAATAAGTTGATGCTTTGTGATACATAGGCTGAACATAGCCCTGTGAACAGCAAAAAATATGCAGTCATACTTCCTGTTTTGATAAAGGAATTTGACAATAGGTTTCAAAATTGCCAAAACAATTATCAGTTTTCTGGTTTACTCGCAACTCCATTTTTAGTTGACACAAATATATTACCTGCAAATTTTCAAGTGGTATGTACTGAGATGCAATCCAAAATTTGATCATGTCTCTTTACCAGACTTTTATAACACTTCTCTTATCAGGGAGAAATACCCTTTGCTTCACAATCAGCCTTACATTGGCAAAAATGCACAGCTAATGATTGTGACTGTGTTGAAAAGGTGCTTTGTAGCTGAGAATTTGCTCTATTAAATACTGTTATTGTGCTATTTTTACCTGCTGTACTTTCCATTGAAATAATTAGGAAGTCTTACTTTCAGAGGAACCTCCTTGAATGTGGCCCCAGACAACTCCTCTTCACTCAGTGAAGCCCAGACAAGCCACAAGGTTGAACACCCATGAACTACCAGCTCTCCAAAGCTCCCTGCATAGTGTAAGTGTATGACCTAATAAAAGTGTGTAAGTGTACAGTCATTAAATACACGTAATAATTACTATAATTTGATATATTCTTAGCTGTCAACACATTTTGGACCGGGTGTGGGGTGTTCCTATGTGGCAGTTCAAGCAGAGGTGGCAGCCAGCAGATCCCTCAAAGGCACACTGCCAACTTCCTGAGTGTTAGCTGCTGATAGAAGAGGCAGCTTGTTGGAGGTGAAGTGAGTGATGTCTGAGCATGCCTCCAAGGGATGCCAGCATCACAGCATGAATGAATGAACCGCTGTGTTTGGGCTTGAGGCATCGGCTGAGATCTCTGCTTGGCTGAGATGGCCATCACCAGCACCAAGGAGTCCAAAACACCACCAAGAAAAAACATTGTATGCAAGTGTATGAAGTGTTTTCTTTCTTTGACTAGTACTGAAACATTTTTTTGGTACTCTGGGCTTTTTTTGTTTGTTTGTTTGTTTGTTTGATGGTTGGTTTTGTTGGTTAGTTGTTGTTTTTTGGTGGTGGTGGTGGGGTTTGGTTGTTTTTTTTTTGGGGGGGGGGGGAGGGCTGCCTTTGTAATGGCAAGGAACATTTCTATTTGTACAAAAACAATAGTAATATTTTAGGTCTCTATTTCAAATGAACGTTGGTTAATGACATTGGCCAACTCTAGTGGCCCCAACAGGCCAATGCAATATATCTTGGCTTTGCCTTCTAACTCAAGAAGAAACTACAGTGAGAGCTGGAGAATAAATCATTAGCTTTTAAGTGCAGAAAAGGACAGGCTTCTTTTTCAGAGCTGGTGCCAGAATCACCTCCAGGAGTGGCCAGAAATTGGGAACTTACATCTAAGTCCTGGGATTTCGTTTTGATCTTCCTTGTTTGCCTTCAAAACGATGAAGCATTCAGAGAACGCTTTGCAAGACAGGTGACAATGAGGATTGCAAGCACCCTTTTAAATATAAAACACCTATATTAAGGAGCAAAAATGGGTAAAAAAAAAAGTTGAACTTTTTTTCATCTGCCCTTCCTTCATCACCACACTGAATGGGTGCTCAAAATTACTGTTTGTGTGATATTTTACTCTAAGTACAAAGGAAGGGAAATTTGGCCCAAACTCAGAGTAAGTTCTCTGTTTTGTCAGTGTGAAATACTTGATAATTTGTAATGCATTTAGCCATTAATCATTTTAAAGGGCTTTTAAATGGGCACAAAGTCCTTTGAGTCTTTTCCATATACAGACATTGGATCAGGGACCTTTGCTACAAATTACTTTTGTCTGGACTTCTAATACAAAATCAACTTGAGAACAAGGGAAATACATCACTGTTAAATTTTATTATAAGACAGAGCCATTATAACACATCATGGGAAACATTTTTGAGCTGTTCTATTAATAACAGCAGTGCCTGATTTCTTTGGTTTAAACTTACCTTTTTCACATTTTCTTGTGACATTTTCCAGATATAAATTGTTATGATGAAGAGTCATTCACAGCAAGGGAAAAAGCTGTAATTATGTTTCTCTTTTCAAAAAGAAAGTGGGGCTGGAGGGGGATTATTTTACACAGATCAGTGAAGGACACCCTAATAAAGATTGGTCTGGAACATTTCTTTTTATGACAATTGACTTATCGGCAAGAGTCATTGTAGCAAATCTGGAAATTACATAATTGCCAGAAACTGTAGATATTTGACTTGGCAAGAACCTTAGGTGTCTCTGATTTATTATTGTAAGAATTTGGCTCTGCAAAGATGAAGAAATGTTTAATGAAAGAACAGTAGAATACAAATGAAACAAGCAGAGATCCTGTTTGCAGAGGCTATATTTAACTACATTGTCACTACTACTGTAACACAAATAAACTAAACTGAAAATGTCCGGGATGGCAAACTGGCACAAACATCAATCTGCAGGAAAATATTAATTTCAACAGCTAAACACTCGTCTTCTCCACTCCATAGTGGTGTTCTGCACTTCAATCAAGTTATCTGTGAGTCATTCACTTTATTAGACTCACGCACAATAGTGAAACGTAAAAGTTAAAAAAAAAAAAAAAGCTTGTTGTTTTGTTTTTTTTTAAATCTGTCCTTCAAAGGGCAGCGAAGTCCTTCCAAGTAACAACGTCTAAAGGCATTAAGCAATGCCGAAATTACAAGAAATGTGGGTGACCAAGATCAGAGTGGTGAAGCGGGAACATTAAGAACTTAGATTTGGAGGATTTGCAGACCACAGCAATTCCAAAAGCACCCATAATTATTCTTTGTATCAGAAGAGCAGGTCACCACACAGTAGATTAAGGTGAATGTCTTTGCTTAAACCATTTGCATCAAAGAGATTTACTTTGGCAAGTCCTCCTGGAGAAGTTTCCCCTTTGATAAAGTTCACTCTCTTGCTGGAGAAAATGCTGTTTCCTGAAAATGGATTATAATCTATTCTTTAATATCTCCTTATGTTTCTCATGTTTATCTTACTACCCCACAGAGGAGCTGCTAAGAACATCCCACAGTTTATCTGTCTTGGCGTTCAGCAGGGCGGCAACAGCAGGAATCAATGGCACTGCTGCTGCTCTGATCGGCTGTTGCAAAGGGAAAAAAGTCCTACTGCTGTGTGAGATCCACATTCCTATCTCCCAGAAGATACATGTGCTGGCACCACCATCGTCCATTAGACCAGAAGATTGAGTCTGCTGTCAGGTCGGAGCTTCTCTGCTGGCACTCGGACAGACCGATGCCCTGCCAGGGCTCTGATCATCTCGGTGTTATGGAGGAGTTGAACACCCTGTTAGAAAAAAATGTTTCTGATGAAGTGGAAAACTCAGATGATGTATTTCACTGTCAGGAGATTAGAAAGAAATATGGTACGAAGTCACATAAAAAAAACCACCTTGTTATCTCTATATTTTTCCAGAAGTAAATACTGAATAGATGTTAGTGAACACATTGGGAGAGCGAAGGTATGTCAAAGAGCCTGAGGCTCTTCTCTAAATGATGGAGGTATCACTAACAATAAATCAACCTGCTCCCTATTGACCATGATGTTATAAATGACCGAGGCCACATAGGCAAAAGTATTTCCAGAGACTGGAATGCAGAAATCTGCCCAGAAGCCTGAATTCCAACATGAGTAGATGTGTAGAGTAAAGGTTTTTCAGTAAATAACACTACACGCATACTACTGTGGCCAACAGTGGTAACGTATGTAAAAATCAGAAAACAAAGCACGTCCAAACTCCTTGCCTTGGACACTGCCATTCTGTGGATGTAAGCAGAGCAGCATGGCTCGTGCAATACGTCATGTGCTACCAGAGCATTTATTAATCGGCAGGTTTATGAAGGTTTTGGTTTCCTCTCTCATAAGCACCAGCCACAACATCTTTCTGAATGACAGAAAACTCTTTTTAACCTTCCATTACAGATTTTTTGTATTTTCTGAGACTACATTTTGTTCTAGAAAAACAATCATAGTCCACCTCATCTTCATGATTTATATCACGTCATTTCTGCACATCTATTGCATAATATGATATAAACATTTTTGCTTATTTTTTTAATTACACTGCAATCTTTAAAAATAAATACAAATTTAAAAGCCAATAAAGTCTTAAAATAATAAGAAAGCCACTGACAGGAAATCTGAAACTAAAGCCATTATATAGTTATTATTTCAGCAGTGTCTGGCTGTACAAAAAAAAAAAAAACAAACAAACGTATTTTAAGAGGTCTTAGATAACTTCTTAATTAATTCCTTATAAGGTCATGCACTAATACTCTAAAATCCAAAGTCAAGAGCAAGGATGAACCTCATTCTTACCTGTACTGAGAAGTGGAGTCAAATGTGTTCTTCCATACGGCAAACACATTACCTGTCTACTTACCCATCCTTAAAATTGAGAGCAGTCACTACATTGCCAACCATTATACAAGCTGGAGTCAGGTGTCCTGGAGGTCCTGATACCAGGCTCCTTGCAGTGGCATTGCAGGATGAGGAGCTGCTATCTCAGCACAGTGTGGGTGCTTCAGTCAGGGTGTCTGCTGTAGCCCATTGGTTTTTGTATGTTATCAGAATGGTTGATACACCAAACGTTATGGCTGTTGTTTTGCTACATTTTCACAATCTGATTTAACTTCACTGGGATACATTATGAAATTGGCGTCCACATCCTCTGAAAGACTCATTTTATCTATGTTTTTGTGCATTAATTTATCTGACTACTTACCTTCTTTTGCTTTTCATCAGAATCATATGCAGTGCACGGTTTGCACTTTAGAGTCTTTTTCTTGGCACCAAATAAAACCCAAGAATGTGGCTACCAGTTATTTCACAGCTTTTTACTCAACTGCAAAGAGTTCTCCCCTTTTGGAACGAATACAGTGTTGGCAGAATATGTATTAATAGCTATAACTTAAGCCGACTAACATTTTCCACCTTGCCAAAGTTTAAGTCTGCAACATTTATTATTATTATTATTATTATTATTATTATTATTATTATTATTATTATAAATGCAGCCTTAACTGAGAAAAGTTATTTCAGCAAAATTTGTTCATCTGTCTCTCGTAATGCAGTTTGGGAATAACAAACTGCTTGGCTCACATTTATATTTTTAAGTAACTTTTGCCATATTTCTGAAAATCAACTTAAATTTGCCAACTCATGAGACTTTGGAAAAGCTGTTTACGTGTGCCCAGGAGTGATATACTTGAGTTAGCAAGAATTCACAAAGTTAAGATCTGCAATGACTGTATTCCATTCTCACCCAGATTCCCAAAAACCTTCTGCCAACATGCTGAAACCCACAGAAGAAGAAAAAAAAAGAAAGAAACAAACAAAAATCTGTTATAGAGAATTAAAAGCCTTTGGTTGGTGCTTTTGTAATATGTGGAATCTGTTATGGTGACAGAAACTACAACAAAATACAATGGTTTTTCCCCTCATCTCAATGGTACTTTTGTGATGTTCATGACTGGTGAAGAGGAATAACTTGATGAAATTCAGCTTAACTGGAGATCTGAAGAGCTTAACAGAGAGGTTTCTATCTATCTCAGATGATTCTTACAGGACAAGAAGAAATCAATATTCTAGATATCACACAACCCTTCCATTTCAAATATCCAGCCAACAGAGCAAACCCAGTGTTTCCTGTGTCACTTTCAAGTTTTGAGGCAGTCTGCTAAGAGTTAAAGATTTCATTTCTGTGGGAGCTGTATGCAAACCTTGTCACTGGCAGTCTGCTGTGGCTCATTTGAGCCTATTCCTGGCCAGGCAAGCCAATATCTGGAAGGGTGAAATTCTTCTATGTAAGATATTGCACTTCCAGCATGAAGGACAGAATTTTGACCACAGACTTTAATTTAAGGATGTCATGTGAAAGGGTTTCATGCATAGGGAGGAAAACCATTAAACTGATTAGAAAAGGCAGTGAGAAATACCATAACCAAATATCTGTGATATTATTAGAGATATAAATACCACTAGGAACTGTGTCATTACAGCAGAAATGAATGGATAGACTGGAGAACAAATGGCACTAGTAATGATAAGCGCTAATTACTTCTGGATTTGATAAACAGCAGATTTCATCACATATCTCCAGGCTGGATAAGAAGCAATGTTATTTTTACTTGATTGGTGTAAATGGTAAGGATATTAAAGAAGCAGTATCTACAGTGATAGATACAGATAGCTTTTTATCAGACAGTTATTAATTGAGTCAGCTGTAAATAAGCTGAAGATCCAAGTCGCATTCAAAGCTTTGAGTCAGAACTAGAAGGAAGGAAACAGATGTAGAATAAAATGTCAGATAGTTTTAACAAAGGCAGGCCATGAAAGAACACATATTTTTTCATTAATATCTGATCTTATATAGAGGAAGTACTTCAAAACAAATCTTCTTGAAGGTCTGTAAAGAGTTTTGTTTTGGTTATGTGATTTGACTGAATACATAATGATTTATTACAGAATCTTTTACTTACGTGATATGATTAAATGAATCTTAAGGTGGAGAAAGAATAACTAAATGGGACCTGAAGAAACTCACTGGTTGATGGCAATTACTCCCAAGTCGTTCATTAATCTGATTCTATTTAATTTTTGTTAATGACCCTCGTAATTTCTGGTTTTGAGACGTCAGTAAATTTTATCCGGTTCACTTTAATTTGTTCAGTAAGGTTGAATGACCTTGAAAGCTAGCAGATGAAAAATGAAATGTAATGATACAAGGCACAAGATTAAGAAGCGCAGAAAAAAAACCAAGAAATCTGGCATCTCGATGGTTAACAAAAGCTGTTAGAAAAGAATTAGTAAATATTGCTGAAATGTAATGAGTACATACCAAGTGACACACAAGTCAAGGTTTAAAAGCAGTTCAAATTTCTTATTCCTGGCCAATCGCCTATGGACAGCTTTTTGAGACAAGAGCCTTGATGAATTAGGATCTAAATGATCTATATCAATCCAAATAACAACGTGTTCAGTACTCCGGGAAACACAATGCCACAAAATCCTGGTAAAACATTGGTATACACAAAAAAAAACTGGTTACTTTGGTTCATGGGAGGGTTACTGGAATTGGAACAGATGCAAAGAAAGACAACTAGAGTGAACAGGGAAAGCACCTCACCAAAATAAAGGCTGTGAGGGTACACTCCCATAGAGACAAGAGAACCATAACGGAAAGCTATGGTATATCAAGCTTATACATTCATTTAAGTCTGGAAAGTAGAGAAAGTAAGTCTGAGTAAGTTTGTTACAGTTTCCCCACTTTAACAGGAAAAAAAAGAAAAAAAAAGAAAAAAGAAAAAAAAAGGAGAAAAAAAGAAATCAAACTGGTTTTAATATGCACACCGGTAGAGTCACAGATAATGTGAATTCAAGGAAACAGACTCAGGAAATCTGTTCTTACTCTTTGCCTCTTTTCCTTCTTTCTACACAGTATATAACAACATTTTGTTACTGAAACTGAAATTTAGCCAGACACCAGATTTTCAGCCTAAATTTTGTGACTGGCTTTCCCAGCAGTGCTGTCGGCAGTGGGATCAGGACCAGCTCAGCCTTCTGATTCCACAGTTGCAAGTCATGATTTACAACAGTCTTTTCAGCCCCCATGAGCAGGCAGGGCAGAGCAAAGGGCCATGGCTGTAGGTCACAAAAACACTCGATGCAATTTAATTAAAACCATATGCAGGCAGTGGAAAACACTGTCATCAAGGAACAAGTCATTGGGAAGGCCAGAGGCCTTCTCGCTGCATGTTCACAGCTCCTAGACTGAGTTTCTCCAGAAGTACCATTCATTCCCATTTCACAGTGATTCACCAAGCTTAAAAACACAATTTACCCATTTTATCTTTTAGTATGAAAAAGAAGAGTGTCTCCAGGGTGCATGCGAAGAATGAATTGTCTTTTCAACATACCTCTCTCACAGAGGAAGCCCACAGTAACTGCAACTACCCTGGAAATTTCTGTACTGGAAGGAAATTACAGTGAAAGCAGGGCAAAGAGTTTGTGTGTTCTGTTTAAGGTCAGGAGCTGAAGCTGACTGCACAACCCAGTTGTGTGATTCAAGGCCTACTGAAAGCCCTTTGAATTTCTCTTGGATTTTGTGACAGAATTACATATTGTAAAAGCCTCCTACTGGAAACACTGCTTTTATGTTATTAACGTCGTCATTGCTGCTCTTGCTGTTATAATTCCATATCCTCAAGAAATATATTGAAAACAGAGAAATGCAAACACGGCTTTGATGTAAACGATACAACTTAAAAGGTACATTCAAGGGAACTAAAAGCAGGCTGCTGGAGTGCTACCTTCCCTGATCAGTGGATGGTGCTGTACTGCGCTGTGAGCTGATGTACACGTATGAGAAATGTTGTAAGTCACACGATAAAAGGAGAAGCTATAGCACAAGGAGCTTTGGTTTGAGTGTGGGTCTCAGCCTGATCTGCAGATCAGCCCCACAAACTCATCAATGCCACCTGGCCCCCTCTGCCAGGGGGTGCTCACAGCGACCTGGTTTTCATCAACTCAAAATCAGAGAACCATTAAGGCTGGAAAGACCATTAAAATAGCAAGATTGCCTCATCCCTGGAAATGTTTAACACCAGGTCATATGGGGCCCTGGGCAATCGGATCTAGTACTTGATCTAGTGGTTGGAAGCCCCGCTTGTGGTAAAGGGATTGCAACTTGATGATCCTTGAGGTCCTTTCCAATCCAAGCCCTTCCATGATTCTACAGTCACCTAGATCAGCCCATGACTGTGATTGCTCTAGACCACGTCCCTCAGTGTGACATTTATCCTTTTCTTGAAAATCTCCAGGGATGCAAAGTGGGCCATGTGTGGGCCAAGTGCAGGACTGGGGCACTGCTTTGCAAATGCATGAGGCAGGGGGGGCTGGCTGCAGGGAGGCACGAGGAGCAGACCAATTGTGTGAGCCCCACACTTCATGCTCGAGCTGAGAGAGGTCTGCAAAAGTCATTTTCTTTCTGCTGAGAGGACTGAGGAGGGGAGGATGGACATCAAATAGGGAGCACCTTCCTGTGTGTTCCTACAGGATCAAACACAGCAGCTCCCCAGTGCTTTCCAAGGCCCTTGGTAACTAGCATAACACAAACAATAACAGATTATCATCACTTTTAGTCCTCATTCATTTTCTCCCAGGTGCTTAACTTGCCAGAAGGAGGGAGGGGACCCAAACTAGCAATGGGATACACATTCCCTGTAAAGTGGAGTCACACTGTAACTTAAGTAACAGGCACGTCGTGTGCAGGTTGATGACAGGTCTGAAGCTATGGCTTAAAGAAGCCCTAAATCTCCTACTGTACTTATACTTCTGGCTCCTCTCTCCCCCTAGTGCTGCCCTAATCACTTATAATCCTCTTCTTGGAAATAGATGGTAGCCATGTGCAGTCAGAAAAAAACTTTCTGCAGTTAAAGCTCACCTCTCAGGTTGGGTATTAGGAAGATAGAGTGGTTGGGCACTGGCACAGGTTGCCCAGGCAGGTGGTGGCATCACCATCCTTGGAGGTGTTCAAGGAATGTGGAGATGTTGCACTGAAGGAGATGGCTTAGTGGGCAATATTGGTGGTAGGTGAACAGTTGGACTGGTTGATCTTAGTTGTCTTTTCTAACCTTAATGATTTTATGATTCTACGAATCTATAGGTATAATCACACCATTCCACACCTTTTCCTTGGAGCAGCTTGTACTTCTTCTGACTACATCCCTATCCTTTGGTGCCTGAGAGTGCTTATAAAGAGTATTCTTTTCCAATGCTCTTAAGGAACACACAAAAAGGCTTTGTCCTCAAGGACAGCAGCAGGAGGGCTGGCTATGCACACAAAAAATCCTGTCCCAGCGTGCTGTGTAGATCCCATTATTTGTGTGTTACACCACGGGGGCAGAGAAGTGAAGCTTTCTATGTATGTAAAGAGAAAAGGCAGATGTTCTGTTTTAGCAAAGCAGTGGTTCTGTTTTCTTCCAATATACATGTGAAAGACAGCCAGTGCCGTAATGCACTGCGGGTGTTTTTGTTCCAATGGTTCTGGTTTTCTGCTGCTGCCTCTGCCCAAAGCCCATAGGACCGACTACTCCGCCATCGCAACAGGGACTGTGCACTACTTCCCTCACTGACACTCAAGTGCAAACTTTGTTTGAGATCTTGTTCCGACCAGGAAATTAGTGTGAAACCACATTCTGCTCAGATGGGCTGGAGAAACCCATGTAACAGCCTTGTTTGTCCTCTCATTTTTGTTAAACATAACCAGTAGTGCAAGAGGGATTAACTGCTACATATAAGGCATTTTTGCACAAGCATGTGAAAATACGACCTACAAGTCTTTTTCAGTATGATTTTCTCATTAAAGGCTATAACCTAATTTTATATGTAAACCCTTGTGGAATCTAAAGTGGCCTAATAGCTAGACCATTGGGCACTTAATGCAAAACAGCGTGTTTAATTACCTGGGTGAATCCCACAATTGTATAACTTCCAATACAGAAATGAATGAAAAGGGTTTCAGCATGTCGGTCTCAGTCTTTCTCAGACTTGTTCCTCTATGGAGCTGCTTGCTTGGCTGGAGCCTCCATTTTTTTCTACTATTGAGATAAGTGGTACATAATAAAAAACATTTAAAGAATTATCTCTGTGATACAGATCTGAATTTAAATTCAGGTGGGCATTGTATTTTTCCCCCGTAGAATCCATGGCATTTGCATGCGCAATCTTCCAACTTTCCATCTCATTTGTGTGTGTGGTTGTTTTGTTCTGCAGACGTTCTACTTCATCTGGGAACACGGCAGTAAGTGCCCATAGAAAAACTCCCATACTGCAAAGAAAAATTCAGACCAGCTAAATCCATTACTACTGCGGTTGTTTTCACTGGTGGTAGTTATACTGCTGTTTTGTTTGGTTTGGCTTTTAATACATCAGTATGATTTTATCAGTTTATTTCCTAAGTTAGCTGAAAAAGCATAAATATAATTATTTTATTACTGCTTATTCACCTTTTTTGAGTTTTTTTTTGTTTTGGTTTGGTTTTTTTGACCACGGACTTCCAGCAAGACTTCATTCTTGTCTTATTCCATCTTTTTTACACAGGTAGATAATGGCAGGACAAGGGGAAATGGTTTTAAGTTGAGGGAGGGAAGATTTAGGTTGGATATCAAGGGAAGTTCTTTACTATGAGAGTGGTGAGGTGCTAGAGCAGCTGCCCAGAATGGCTGTGGGTGTCCCGTCCCTGGAGGTGTTCAAAGCCAGGTTGGATAAGGTGCTGGGCAGCTTGGCAGCCTGGTCTAGTATTAGATGTGGAGGTTGGTGGCCCTGCCTGTGGTGGGGGGGTTGGAGCTTCATGATCCTTGAGGTCCCGTCCAACCCAAGCCATTCTGTGATTCTATGATTCTATGATTCAATGATTATTTGAAGCTGGTCTCCTGCTCAATTATTGTGAGAGAAGTCACTGAATCCTTCTTAATTCTTCCAGTAGCAAACTCCTAGCTGGGGCAGGAATATTCAGTCCTGGAGCTAAGACACTGTTTTACCATATTTTTTGGCTAATGCTCAGGTAAAGATAATATTTTTCTGAATTTCAGAATTCTCCTTGATTTGTTTTTGAATTCTTGCAATTACATGATGAGCTTTCCTTGGGGGAAAGTAAGCTCACAACTTATTGCTCAGCTCAGAAGAGTTAGCAAGTCAGTTCAGTCATATGAATACTACAGAGGTTATCCTCTTCCAGGAAAATCTGTAGCAAGCCCTGAGAAGAAATGTCCAGAAAACTAAGGACACAGTTTAGCTACTGATTTCATCCTGACAAGATTAAGGAATAGAAAACCTCAATAAAAAGAGAAACAAAGCTGCCATTGCAATAATTAAACAGGATTTCTTAGAGAAAGGAGGTCAGAGGTCAGTGAGCCTTATGCCTCCATGCAGCAAATCTCTGTGCTTTTGCTGGGTTGTCACCTAACCGGGTTGGGTGGTTGTGACAGTGCACTCCTTGCCCCACAGCCAGCCCAGTCGTTATGCCCGAGGCATAGTGCATATCCTGAGGTGCATAAAGGCCTTGTCCTTGGGACTAATAACAATCAAGGTTTCACCATTGGTGCTCAGACACGTGATGACAGGCAGAACCAACAAATCATCTTACCCCATAAATAGCAAGCAGCCTGAGAACCCCTTTGAGAGGTCTCTCTGCAAGCAGCTGGCTGCACATCAGAATCTCCCCTTGAGTAGGGATACCACTCACGTTTACTCAATGCCTGCACAGAGATGCACCTGGGATGTGATGACGTCTTGCTGACAGATCCTCGGTAAGTGATTTATTGTTTTTAAGCCATACCAGCTTCAGGTAGATTCATTATGCTCCCCCACCCTCTGTGTAGCAACTGGCCAAGGATATCTGGCTGTTTCAAGTCTTGTTAAGTCGCTGTCACCATTGTTCAAATTACCACATTATATCTACTTCATATCGATAAATATCTTTCTGCCTTCCTCTTATGAGCAAAGTGTGCAGTGCATTAGTCTCCTTCCGTGACTGTTGTCAACCTCTGTGCTGCTGGGTTTGGGTGTCATATAACCTGCCCCACGAATATTGGAATGAGTCATGCAAAAGGTAGTGGAGATAGAATAGATAGCCTTAGCAGAACATGAGCTGTCAGTCACTATCCAACTTATGTTCCTGTTGCAAATGAACGCCTCAGTACACAATTAGTCATAAAATGATCACAGGAGGCACAGCCTGAAGTGGCCCTGGTATGACTGAATGAGGCCCCAGAGACTGAATGTCTGCGACATAATCATGCACAATAAGATTTTTATTTTTATGCCTTTGAATTTGTAAGACTTACAAATTCAAAGGCAGAAAAGGTCCTTCCATTGTGAGTCTTCTCCTCACTTCTGGTCTCAGTATGTGAAATGTTTGGAAATATTTCACGTCCTTCCAGATAGAAGTGTGGGTTTGTTGTTTTTTTTCTTCCCCCCCCCCCCCCATTAACAACATGCTTTGAGCTCCCTCCTGAAAAGAAACGTATAAACCTTACTTAATGGTTGTTTTTAATATTGGAAAAATACATGTCGCACAGGCAAGGGAACTTTTTTCCCATTCTGCTGGTTCCAACAGCCCAAGGCATGTACAAAAACAAAAAATAAACAAACAAAAAAACAACAACAAAAAAGGAGTTACACACATCCTTTTTGTTTTAATACAAATGCCCTACAACTTTACAAATTAAGGGGTGATAGCAGAAAATTCCTTTCCTTTTGAGTTTAGCTCAGAAACCACAAAGTCATTCCATTTTGGACCCATTCCTATTCTCAGACTCCCCAGGAGATTCAGTAAAAGCAAGACATAGCTATTTATTGGAACTCCATGGGCATTAGCACATTTTTTAGATGTAGATAAGGCAGCTACATGCCGCTTTTGGAAAGTCAAGACTTCATTTATAAGGTGCTGAAGCTGGAAGGCTTTCATGTCAGGCCTGAAGTTCACAATCTCCAGCAAAGGAGGAAATGGAGGGTACGTCAGCAGCGAGCAGTGGAGTGCAGAACAGAGACGGCTCAGCTCAGTGCATATGTTCACACAGATGAGTGCCATGTAGAGATATCATGTGGGTTCTGAGAGTTAAATATTTACATTAGCATAGCATTGCTTTCAGCAGCAATACTTCAACAGCGCTGCTTGGGACCAGAACCAAGTTACCAACTTTTATGTTTTCAGATGCCTTGCAAAGGTTAAAAGGAGTCTTCAGTCCTTCAGTGATAACTCTTTTCTTTGGGTTGGAGGAACAAAAATAACACCATTCGATAAAGGGCTATTCGCTAACTGCAGCACTTAACCACGACTAGATGCATGAGTAGCATCTTATTAGAGATCACCTCCTCAGGCTTGTGCCGAAGCCTCTGAGCAGGACAGAGGGAATGACTGGGACCAGATGCAGCTGTTCTATGGCTGAACTCCCTTTTCCAGCTTTTCCCCATGCTGGATGCTGGCAGACATGCAGGGATCTGCCTGATCCAACTGCAGGAAGGAGGGGGGGGTTCTCAGTAGCATGTCATGCAGCAGCTTTGAGTGCAGACACTGCAGGGAAACGTTCAGGATCAAAACTTAGGGAAAAGAATCACAGAATCGTAGGGATTGGAAGGCACCTCTGGAGATCATCTAGTTCAACCTAGATGCTAAAGCAGGTTCCCTACAGTGGGTTGCACAGAAAGTATCCAGACGAGTCTTGAATATCTCAAGAGAAAAAGACTCCACAACCTCTCTGGGCAGCTTATTCCAGTGCTCTGTCACCCTCCCTGTAAAGTATTTCTTCCTTGTGTTTGTATGGAACTTCATGTGTTCCAGTTTGTCTTTTGTTCTGTCACTCTCTTCTCCAAGTTGAACACTCCCAGGTCCCTCAGCCTTTCCTTCTGCAGGAGACAATTCCTTGCTACAGGCCCTCAATAATCTCTGTGGTCCCCTGCTGGACCCCTTCTTGGAGATCCCTGCCTTTTCTGAAGTGTAAAACCCAGAACTGAATACAGTACTTCAGATGTGGCCTTCATCTCAGATGAGGGCAGAGGAGAGAGGGAGGATCACCTCCCTCAACCGACTGGCCACACTGCTCATGATGCAGATACTATTGGCCTTCTTGGCCTCAAGGGCACACTGCCTTCTCATGGCCAACCTGCTGCCCACCAGGACCCTAGGTCTTTCTCTGTAGAGCTTCTCTCCAGCAGGTCATCCCCTAACCTGTACTGATGCATGTGGTTATTCTTTCCCAGGTGCAGGACCCTACACTTGCTCTTGTTGAAGTTCATCAGGTTCTTCTCTGCCCAACTCTGCAGCCTGTCCAGGTCTCAATGAATGGCAGCACAGCCTTCTGATGTGTCAGCCACTCCTCCCAGCTTTGTATGGTCAGCAAACTACATCTATTAGTAGCAGAGCCACTAAATCCAGATTCATTCAGATTTGTGTTATGCCTTTGATGTTGCAATTTGACAAAAAAAAACACTTATAATAACCCCAACTCCTCTCTTCCTACCTGACCTCCTTAATAACTACTCTCAGGTACTCCCCATGCACCTCTGTCATGGTTTTATGACCGCCTTCCTTCCCCACTTGGGTCCGCTCTGCCCACTGCCTACCTTCCATAAAGCTCCTACTGCTTCCAGACCCCCCTGTGCTCGGTGGGACCATGGACAATAGGGCTGACTGGAGAAGAAAGGTGGCCAGGCAGCATTCATTCACTATTATGTAGCACAAGAACAAGCAGATTAATACACTGCACTTGCAGTACAGGCTTTCCCTGGAGGCTGCCACTGATGGGCATTAAACATTTTGAGAATTTAAATCTCTTTGAGATCTTTATCCTTCTGCCAAATTCATCTGGAACTGGGCATCACTAGGGAACGATGGACAGATGGTACAATCACATAAGCCTCCTTGCATCGGAAAACCCTGCTTAAAAAGGCAGGAAAAGCAGCAAACAGAGCTTTTGGGGATGGACAGAGGCAGAAAACACATGATTTGCTGCACATTATGCAACAGCAACAGGCTGAGGCAACGTTTAGGGTCTGCCTTCAAAATGTTCCGACTCCTCTGAACTGAGCTGTGTGCTGACACTGTGGAGTCTCTGCTTGCCAACAGCGGTTGTGGATGCACTGAGCCCAGGCAGCAGAACTGCTTCCTTCCCCACTGCCACCTCCGGCCCATCAGCACGGGGAGCGGCTCAGACAGGCTGGGAGCATTTCCCAGCGGTATGCATGAGATAAGTAGGCCATGTTATGTAAGTGTCCCTGTGCGGGATCCTGTCTTTTAGGGCCAGTCCATCAACCAGAATGACAGCTCATTGAGATCCCTACACACAAACCAAACGCTATCGTTTAAATGACCATTCCTAAGAGCTGCGACAGAGGACCCCAGGCTGCTCCGTGGCCAACCAGACCCTCATTCTGTATTTTCTATTATTTTTTCTTTCACCACGAACTCCTTCCAGCCAGTGTTAAAGCAATAATAAATCTCTAAGTTCCGCAGATAAAATGTCATCCGTAGATCAGATCAGCGCCGGCGGGTGTTACCAAACATCAAGCAAGGCGTGGACGCGCTCTGTCCCCGCTGCCCCATGGGCGGGTGCTGCTGGGCCGGAGCGAAAGGGAAAGCCGCCGCCCCGCCGCCTTCCCCTGCCCGAACGGGGCGGGGCGGCCCCGCCGCTTCCCGGTGCTGAGCTCCGGTCGCGCCCGTACAGCGCGCCCCGTCCCCCGGCACCATGAGCGGCTCCGGGCCAGACGCGCCGCAGCCCGGCAGTGCCGAGGAGAGCGGGCTGCAGGAAGCCGAGCGGGACTGGGCAGCGGCTAAGGCCTTCTACGATAACCTGGTCACCAAGAGACCGCGGCCGGTGAGCGGGGGCGGGATGGGGATGGGGGTATCCGAGGTGCCGGGGATGCCATTGCTACCCTCCTCTCGCCCCGCAGCCCAAGCCTCAGCATGCCATCACAGTGGCCGTCTCGTCCCGAGCGCTCTTCGACCTGGTGGAGGAGCGGCGGATCTACGAGGAGCAAGGGGTAGAGAAGTACGTGGAGTACCAGCAGGAGAACGAGAACGTCACCCTGAAGCCCGGACCGGCGTTTCACTTCGTCAAGGTGCGCGGCTCGGGGGCGCTGGGGATGCTGCGAGGGCGGATTTCGGGAAGAGGAGGAGCTGGGAGCCCTCCTTGCGCGGAGATAAGCCCGGTCCTGTACCCCCAGCTCTGCTGGGTGCGGGCACAGAGCCCTTCCTTGTGAGGCCATTCACAGTTAAGATAGGCCCCGGACTTGTAAGTTTGTTGTAACTTCCTCCTCTAAAAAGAAAAAAAAACCCGCAACCCTCAGTACCTAGTCCTAGTTTCACTTTTTAGTCCCACTTGTATTAGGACTGCTGTAATTAAAGACATTGTTGACTTAACATGAATCAAATTACTTTATACAGAAGTGAACTATTTTTATCAGCTTTAATTTTTCCTTGCTTTCGTCTTGTGAAACCCCACCTGCTGTGCTTTGTTCATCCATGGGGCCCCCAGTACATGAAGGACATGGACCTGTTGGAGTATGAGCACAGGGGAGGGCCATGAGTGTGCTCAGAGGGCTGGAGCACCTCTCCTGGGATCACAGGCTGAGGGCTGAGGGTGCTGGGCTTCTTCAGTCTGGAGAAGAGAAGGCACCAGGGAGACTTTATAATGGCCTTCCAGTACCTAAGTCAAGCCTACAGAAAAAATGGGGTGGAACTCTGCCAGGGAGTGCCCACATACATAGGGCAAGATGTAATGGTTTTAAACTCAAAGAGGGAAGATGTAGATTAGAAGAAATTCTTTATTCAGAGCTCTGAATAAGGCTGCCCAGAGAAGCTGTGGATGCCCCATCCCTAGAGACATTCATCCCTGGAGGTTGGATGGGGGCCTGGGCAGCTTAATCTGGTGGCTGGCAACCAGCCCATAGCAGGGTTTGGAACTAAATGGGCTTTAAAGTCCCTTCCAACCTAAGCCATTCTGTGATTCTAAGATTCTTTCTCATCCTGGAAATAATTCTCGAAGATCAGAAAAGGCAATAGGCCCCTAGTTTGGGAGTCAAGGGTTGAGCAGAGGTGTAATGGAATATTTTGCCTTCGTTGCACAAGATATGAGAAATGGCCAACGCAAATAGTCTCCAGCATGGAAAGCAAGTTAAAAAATCTCAGGTTGAAATCATACGTATCATTGTGAGTAACACAGATTTTAGTGGGACTAACCTGAAGAAACTGCTGTCCACAGAGCTCATTTTATATCTATGGAAAATTGTTTGAGAAGCTCTGCCGCAGCAATTTTAGGAACAAAAAACTTCACTTAGGTTTTAAAGGTAGATCTTCATTGCTTGATTCTACTCTCAGGGTGTAAAACATTTTCATTGTATTTGATCAGTTTTTGAAAATATATGGTTGAAAAAATGATGGAGGTCAATACCCACACTATTACCGGTATACCAGATAACTGTGAATGACACTAAAAGCACAAACTTAGTAAAGGTGTTCATAGTTATGAAATAATTCACTGTGTATGCTAGGGAGGCCACGCTGGCTTGGGAATTTACAGCATCTTTTCCTACCTATAGCAGATAGCACAGAGCAGCCCTGCCAGCACAGTCAGTTTCAAGGGATTTCTTAAGGCTCAGTGTCAAATTCTTTTTGAATATAAGCAAGATTTGACTCACACTTTGAAAATCAGGGCTGTTAGCTATGCCAAGCTAAATGCATCTCGACCTCTGTTGCCTTTCATTATTCCATTTCCATCTGAATTCTTCATGTATTCTTTTAATGAGAATCATAAATTGCTTAGTGATAGGAATCGTTAGGCTGCGGAAGTGTAAGTTTGTTGGATGGCAACTTTCTATTTCAGATACAGCGTACATAAATTGTTCTTGTTTGTATTCCTTTACTGATGTCTTTACAATAGTACCTTAAAGGCGTTGTAGCTCATGCACTTTGTCTTAAAATGAGTTCAGGCACGCTTGCTGGGAGCAACAGAGGAGAAAGTAAAGGAATAAAGTAAGTTCAGGAAGTTAAACCTGCAATATATCTCCTTTAAGGCAGTCCTATCACTAAAGCCACAGTGATGAGGAAGGAAGGCGTATTCCACGTGTCTGTTGACTTCCACATTTGTTACCCGCAGGCACTAGAACATGTCAATGCCAGGCTTCTCGAACTGTACCCTGATGATGAAGAACGATTTGACATTGTTCTGATGACTAACAACCATGCCCAAGTGGGAGTGAGGCTCATAAACAGCATTAATCACTATGGTAAGTAATATAAATACTACTTTATAGAACTGCCTGTGGTTATATAGTAAAATAATTTATTTTTCTCTACTCTGACCTTATTGAAAATGGTTCCTTTGGTACTGACACCCATTCCTTTGGGAGCGATAATTATATTTGTGTGCCGAAGTGAGATCGTGTTAAACAGGATTTGGTCCAAAGTTCGGACTTAATCAGGTGTGAATCCTGATTTCTGAGAGTAAGTTCATTTCTTTGGTATTCACATTCTATATACATGTCCTTTCACAGTAGTTATTCTGTTTCTTAAAGGGATTTCGTTTTAAATTCTCTGGATGGAAGGACTGATTAAGCATCGCAGTCCGTTGAAGTTCTGTAATTTGTTAATGTAGCAGTGAATAGTTTTGCCCTTTTTTAAGCTTACTGTCACTCGTAGGCTAGGGTAATTTTTGACAGCTTCCTTTTCCAGGTTTGTAGTGTCAAGCAGACTCACACCTTGTGCTGTTCTTATTTCAGGCTTAACAATCGAACGCTTCTGCATGACAGGAGGAAAAAGTCCTATTGGCTACCTGACTGCATACCTTACCAACCTGTACCTGTCAGCAGACTCTGAGAAAGTGCAAGAAGCAATAGAAGCAGGTTGGAATTATCTTTGTTGTTAAAAGCCAATCTAGGAACTGTTTATCTTTCACAGAAAGTAGTGCTGCTTTATCAAATGAAGGAAGTTATTATTATGCATGCCAAAAACTTACCATTTCTAGTTACTTAACAATATTTCTCTGCATTTTTCCCCTCGGACCCTTCAGTCTGCTGATAACGCTAACTTAATCTGCCTCTACTTCTGTCTCACCTTTCTGTCTCTTCTGCTGCCACCCTCCAGGAATTGAACTCTGTGCATCCCTGCTTGTTCCCCTTTAGTGTGTGTTTGAATCGAGTCATTTGTTTGATAGGAGTTACAAAAGCTAACTTCCATGTTTCAGAAGCAAAAAAATACTAAGAAAAGCAAGTATTTCAACTTAACAGTCTCGTTGGAATTTCATGCTTTGTCTCATTTGCAGAACACCTTAGGGACCAGCTCTTTGTGTTCTATGGAACTGAAAGTGAGCCTATTGAAGGAGTTATTTCAATGAGACAGCCTTCACATATGTGTGTCACAGAACAGCCATTACAAACTAACTTCAGGAATGGTTTCTGCTCACTATCTATAAAGGTCACCACAAATAAACCGTTGGATCTGAACTGCTGATAATTCTATGAATGATGCTGCAGGACACGGCAACTGAAGTTCTCTGATCTGCTTTCAGGCATTGCATCAGCTACCATGTTTGCTGCCAACAAGGATGTTACTTACTCGGATACACAGCTGAGAGTGGCATTTGATGGGGATGCAGTTCTGTTTTCGGATGAATCAGAACAGATCGTCAAAGAGCAAGGATTAGATAAATTCTTTGAACATGAGCAGCTGAATGAAAATAAGCCTCTTGCACAGGTTTGTACTTTTTGAATCAATGATATCTCAAACCATTTTGTTTAATTCTCATTCCTGCTGTATTTCTCCGGTTTCCCTTTTTTGTGTGTACAATTCATTGTGGAAGCTGAATTACTTGAATTACTGAATTGTTTCATTGCCCTACTTATTTCCTTTTTCAAGGGCTATCTTTAAAATACATTTTTGACACAAGAGAGACCACCATGACAATCCTTTCAGCAGATCAGTCACTTTAGAGAAAAAGCTTACATATATAAGACAGTGGCTTACAGTTGTATTCTAATCATTATAAAAACAAAAGACTGCTACTGATTTCCTTTAATTTTTCTTTATCATATTGTGTACGTAATGTTAAGTTCAGATACTGGACTATTCAGGTTATAGAAAAAGGGTAATATGTATCGTTATGCTCTGGTAGAACTATGAACTTTGTGTAAAGGCCACAAATACTTTAGCTTAAAATACTATCTGTACTGTTGTTAACAATGGTACAAATCAAGAATAAAAGTGTGATCTATGAAAGTTCTGCACAAAGCAACATATTGGAAGTTGATTCAAAATATAATTTACTTCTTGTAATCAGGATGTAATTACAATGTTGTCATTCATCTGGTTGTCATTCATTTGGTGACATCTATATGATTCAGTATGCTGTTGGGCTTTGTACAGGCAAGTGATCGCACCTTGAGGATCATTGTAAAAGAAGTTTGGTGTTTTTGAAGTACATAGTATTAAGTAGTATAATAACTTTATGTTGTAAGAAGTCTTGTAAGCCCTTGCAGACCCACTCAGAGATATTACACACAGAGATTGCTCTAATCATCATAGCATTAAGGAACTAATTCTGTATGTAAGTGATAATCTGCAAGAAAGCATGGTAATGATTTTAGGAACTACAAGCAGATATTTATTGTGCATTTGCTATTTCATTCTCAGGGTCCTTTGAAAGGTTTTCTGGAAGACCTAGGGAAACTCCAGAAGAAGTTCTATGCAAAAAATGAGCGATTAAATTGTCCTATAAGGACCTTCCTGGTGACAGCCAGAAGTGCAGCAAGTTCTGGAGCCCGAGTACTGAAGACTCTTCGTAGCTGGGGTCTGGAGATTGATGAGGCACTCTTTCTAGCAGGAGCTCCTAAAGGACCAATCCTAGTGAAAATACGTCCACACATCTTCTTTGATGACCAGATGTTTCACATTGAAGGAGCACAGAAATTAGGCACCATAGCTGCACATGTTCCTTACGGTGTTGCTCAGAAATACCAAAAATCTGCATGACTGCCATTACGGATAAAGTTCTTGACTCAGCCAGCCTCTAATATACTAGTAGGTCTGAAAACCTCCACGTGTGTACTACAAGCACTTTGTTTAAAGATTGACTTCTGGCTAGAACAACCTTTAAATGAAATATTTTTAATATAGGCCAGTTTTTCGTAGTTATTTTAATAGCATTCTTCAGCAGTTTAGGGTTTATTTTTGTTTACCCTTCTGGATACAACGCTGTGTTTTCAATATTAGGAAAAAATTTGTACTGTTTTTATAGTTTGAGATATATTTTAAGAGACAGAGCAGTAATATTTTCTCTAACAAACTGTTATTGGGTTATTTATAAGAAGAAACAACTGCAGGTACAGCCCTTACTGTTCATTTCTGAAATTACCACAAGTACAGCTTACCTGCATGACATTACCTTGTTAAATGTGTGTTAGTAGCTTTGTTACTCGCAGGTAACCTGCAGGTTACCTGCTTCTGTGGTCTTTCAAGTGAAATATTAGTATATTTGATACTGTGTTTACAAGAACCCTTTATTTTTCTATATTGTTTTCCTACTCTAATAAAGCTGGCTTTACAGAACATTGTCATTTTTCTATGCACAGGCTTTAGTATAATTTCCTATGCATCGGTAATTCTGTATCTCTTCCCTTCATGAGGCATTTAGAACCCGTTGTTTAACCCAGCAAGCAGCTGAACACCACACCACCCCCTGCTCATTCTCTCTGCTGCCTCAGTGGGATGATTGAGAGAATGGGGCGGGGGGGGGGCAGGAAGTAGAACTCTTTAGCAGGACAGAAAAGAAAGAGAGAAATAACAATAATGATAATAAATATGTATACAAAACAGGTGATGCACAAAGTGATTGCTCACCACAGCCAACTGATACCCAACCAGTCCATGAGCAGCAGAAGCCCTCCCTAACCAACTCCCCACAGTTTTATAGGGTGTCTGGTTGGTTGGTTGTTGTTTTTTTTTTTTTCACATGATGTCATATAGTATGGAATATCCCTTTGGCCAGTTTGGGTCACCTGTTCTGATTCTGTTCCCCCCAAGTCCCCTTACTGGCAGGACAGTACAGTACTGAAAAACTGAAACTTCCTTGGGACCTACGGCACTGCTCAGCAAGAACTAGAAACATCAATGTATTATCAGCATTGTTTTTCTCCTAAAGCCACGACATAACATCATACCAGACACTATGAAGAAAACTAACTCTATCCCAGCTGAAATCAGTACAGAACCACAATTCACTGCTTTCAGTCTAATTGGAGGTACGAGGTAGAGGTCTCAAATGCATGTATGTTCCAACAGATTTCATGTTTGTGTGTCAGAGATACTATGAGTATCATGACTTAGGCAACAACTAAAGAACTATTTGTCTTTTGATTGGATTCATAATAGTATTTACGCCTGTTCTGTGATCTGCATGAACTGAATCTGGCAAACTCAGATGAGTTTCCATGGGACAGATGTCTGTTGCAACATGAATTCATGTAAAATCACACCATAGGTCTAATCTACCTCTTCTGTGCTAAGTTCTTGTGTCTCAGTGTCATCCATGTTTTTGAATGCCTTCCAAGTGACACAGTTAACATCTGTCAGGTGGTGTTTGTTCTCCTTCCCTCCCTAGTGGAACTGTTGCTGTGTATTTATATGAGAAGAGACAAAACCAAAAGAATGTGCTTTGGAGGGGGAGTATAAGACAGTAGTGAATGCTTGTGATCTGTGGTTCCTGTGGGAATTCACTCCAGAATCTCACATTAGCCTCTGAGAAGGTTCAGTCTCTTCTGTCCAGATGAACTGTCCTGCTATTGCAGAAAGCTTCATCGCATTAATTGTGGTTTGTCTCCCAAAAATGTAGCTCATCTTTTAAATGCTCTCATCCAAGCCACAATAATCTCTGGAAACAAAAGATGAAAGCCATGGTTCTGTACAAAACTTGAACAGAAAGCACTGCAAAGGTTTCGTGTTCACACACTACCTTGCCGTATTGATGGAATGTACTGCAGAGTTCTGGTGTACTTGGAATTTCATAAGTGTTAAAGGCTTTGTGCCCAAAATATATCACATTTCTATAGCTCAGCCAGAAGATGAGGAAGAAATGAATAACTGTGGCTTGGTCATTGCCAGGATGGGATAGAGTTACCTCACCAAATGGAGATAATAAAAAAAAGTTATTAACAGATGTTTTCATATGAGAGCTCCGAATCAGCTCTCCAAGGCATCCAAAAAATATTCCTTAGCTGTGAAATATAAAATACACGTGTACCTTCACCACAAAAGCATGGCTGCAAACTGTAGGAAGACTGACCCTGCCTTGCTGAAGCAGAACATGATCAGTCATCCTACACGCATGCATTGTTAGCATTACAGATGTGAAAGCTGTGCGCAGTTGGACTGGATGATCTTGGAGGTCTTTTCCAACATTGGTGATTCTATGATTCTGTGATTCAATAATTCTATGATTCTATAAACATGCTGGCCAGGGCATGATTAGAAGCTTCCAGTTCTTGTATCTTTGCTGATCCATACATACATAGTGGTAGAGGTCTATCCCTTGCAGCATCAGTCCCAACAGCACTGAAGCATGTATGGAGAAATAAAGAGAAGAAAGGTTCATGTATTAAATCCATACATATAAACCCATGATCATCACTGCATGTGTTGCAATGTAGATCTGTTCTAATAACCCAGGGATCTGAAGGCTCCTACATCCTGAGATGGATGCTTAATACCCCCACATGTTCCTCTGCCTCTGCCAGAACATGTAACTGCAATGACATGCAGTATTGCTAAAAACAATACATGCACCTCCTTGAATGCAAAATATGGGTAACGAAAGCAGTGAAGCAGGTTGTTATTTTGAGAGAACTTTCACCTAGCCTGCTTAGTAGTATCTGTGACCAACAACACCCAAACGCAAATGTCATCCCTGCTTTGACAAGCAGCTTCTGATCACTATCACCCATGAGCTCCTGTGTAGAACTGTGTAGCCTACAGTGAAAGCTGGATTGAGCACTGCTACCCCTGGCAGGATCCTTAAGATAGCAACCCCTCCAGTGCATTCATTTTTCTGAGGCAGTAGGTATATCAGAGCTGACTGTCAGAATCCCCACTGCCATATGATTAATAGCAGATTCTTTACCCTGCAGGATGAAGCTGTTCCTCTAACAAAGAACATTCTGATTCTTATAATTTTGCATCTCATTGTAAACCACAGTCCCTTTCTTATAGTTTTTGTCAGCAAGGTCACTAGGCAGTATGAGTAAGCAAGGTTCCAACACCTGCCAGAGGCAGAATATTCTCTCAGAAGAGCATATGAAAGAACACCTCACACTGGTTATGGCCCTTGCATCAGTTTAAGAATGCCAAAAGCTATCTCTGTCGCAAGAAGACACAATGGTGTCACCTGGTTAAAGTACTCTTTGGTGTAATCATGAGCCAGACAGTGGAGTGAAGGGCAAAGAGTGACGAGAGCTTTCTGTGATGAGAAAAAAGAAGAGGTCTCTCAGATAATCAAATGTGTTTAGATGTGGTACTCATACAGCTTGTTAAACTTTGGGAAGTATGACAGGCAGTCAGAGGGGAGATGGCAAGAAAAATGCAGAAAAATTGCATGCATCTCTTTGGCTGTGATGTGAGCTTAAGTCAGCCTCAGAGCAGACTGCAGCAACATAAACAGACTGTGGGTAGCATCAGCACATGACTATTAAGTGGAGGTTACAATTGCAAATGGTTATCACATCCAGCCAACCGCAAGAAACAGGATGAAAGGTTCATGGGTTTCCTCTTGAATTTCTTGCTCATTTCCCCAAACATACCAGGTCTTGGCTGAAGACAGATAGGAGGCTGAGGGGAGGGCTCATGGCAGCCTACAGCTCCTCAACAGGGAATGGAAGGGGAAGATCAGGATGGGGATTAGGAAAAGGTTTTTCACCAGAAGGTGGTGGGCATGGAACAGGCTCCCCAGGTCATCGGTCATAGCCCCAGGCTGTCAGAGTTCAAGGAGCATTCAGACAATGCACTCAGATATAGAGTTTGAACTTCAGGTAATCCTGTGTGGAGCTGGGAGTTGGGTACCCTTTCAACTCAAGATATTCTATGATTCTATGCTTATTTAGCAACCAAGCTTCCTTCTGGTGTCTTTCACAGAAACGTTGCCTCCCTGTGGGAAGGTTCAACACGGCCTGGATTTAGAGAAGGTAAGATGTGAGCAAATGAAGTGAAGATGGTGGCTGAAAAAAGAATTTGGGTTGAAGATTCAAAGCTAGGTTGGCATGGCAGAGGGACAGGAGGGCACATTCTGCATGTCCTTACAATGTAGGTGAAATGGGATCTTTACAAACCTAAATCTGGATGCCTTCTGGATTTAGATTAACAGGTCTTGAGAATACAAAGCAGAGAAGAAATGGGAAACAAGATTCAGCCTTCAACAAGAAGGAGTATTAAAGATGTGAATGCCATCTATCCCTTAGTGTGACAGGCCAGCCTCTAAATTTGACAGCTTTGTAAGGCTCCAGAGACTACAGAAACTGGGTAAAGTGTAACAATATAGTCTAGCTAAAAGTGTGTTATTACAGGTGCCATTTTACATTTACAGCAAAAAGTAAAGCTCTTTGACCACTTTTTTAACACACTGAAAAGCAGCAAGGCTGTGCTTCAAATATTAGTGCTCTGAGGTCATAATTTTCAAAAGCAGCCTTTGTTTTTCTCAGATCTTAACTGCATTTTAGGTACCTGTAGCTTAACCTTATTGTCACCTTCTATCTGCTTCAGCCCCTCAGAAGGGCTCTTCTAGGTTATCTGTCTAACATCTAATCAAATTAAACCCTGCAAGGATCAGAGGAACAATGACAGGGCAACGAACCTAAAAAAGAACACACAGCTGCTCCTAAGGTCATCAAAGGAGAACGATCAGGATGTTGTCCCTGGAACGTGTCCAAAGAAGAGTGATGAAGCTGGTGAAGGGTCTGAAGCACAAGCCTGACGGGGAATGGCTGAAGGAACTGGGGTTTTTTAGTCTGAAGGAGGCCCATGGGAGACCTTATGGTTGTGGTGAGGTGGGGGCTGGCCTCTTCTCCCAGTAATAGGATCATAGAATCGTAGAGTGGCTTGAGTTGGAACAGACCTCAAGGATCATCAAGTTGCAATCCATACCTGCCACAGCTAGGGTTGCCAGCCACTAGATCAAGTACTAGATCAGATTACCCAGAGCACCATCCAGCCTGGCCTTAAACACCTCCAGGGGTGGGGCATCCACAGCCTCTCTTGGAAATCTGTTCCAGCACCTCATCACTCTCAGTAAAAAACTTCCCCCTTGATGTCCAATGTAAATCTCCCTTCCTTTAGTTTAAAACTCTTGCCCCTTATCCTATCGCTATCTACTAAAAATCTGAGGTGGAGAAAACTTGGGGGCTGCACAAATTGTATGACGGGCTGTTCAGGGCAAGGGACAAGAGGGGAAAGGCAGGGAACCGTGCAGTTACTGTGCCCAGTTTTGAGCTCCGACTGCATTTAGGTGGGAGAGCACTATCTGAGCTTGGAGCGTGGGCCAGGACCCTGCCCTGTGCGGAGCAGAGTGCCGCACTCCGTGGCCCTCCTGCTTCGGGACCCCGCTATTCGGTTCCAGGCCGCTTCGCTCCGCACCGAGCTGCTCCAGACTACACTCCCCACAATGCGGCGCGGCGGGCGCAGCCTCACGCAGCCTCGGGGCTCGGCCGTGCGTCCACGCCGGGCGGAGCGCCGCTCGGCCCGCTGCCATGGCTCCGGCGGCGCTGACGGCGGCGCTGCTGGGCGGGGGTCTGCTCCTCGCCGCCTGGCGCTGGCTGCGGGCCGCGGCCCGCCCCGGCGCCCGAGCCGCGGCCTCCATGCGGGGCAAGACGGTGATCATCACCGGGGCCAACAGCGGGCTGGGCCGGGCGGCGGCCACCGAGCTGCTGCGGATGCAGGCCCGCGTCATCATGGGGTGCCGCGACCGCGCGCGGGCCGAGCGGGCGGCCCGCGAGATCCGAGCCGAGGTGGGCGAGCGGGAGGCGTCCGAGGGCGGCGGCGAGCTGGTGGTCCGAGAACTGGACCTGGCCTCGCTGCGCTCCGTGCGCGCCTTCTGCCACCGCGTCCTCCAGGTACGGCCCCGCCCGCGGCCTGTGCCGGGCCTTCCGTCCCGTGCGGGCCTCCCGCCTGGCGCCGGGCTCCTACCTCCCGCCGGCACCCGGGCTGGGGTGTTGCGAGGTGTGGTTAGTTTGGAAAGTGGGTGTAACATTCTGGTTTTTTGCTCTGAAACAACCCGTGTTTGATGTTTTCAATTGGTCGTACTGCTCAGCCTTGTCCCCACAGCTTAAGGCTCATGAATGAGCCACGCAGAACTGTATCCGTGCTGCTGCCTCCTCCCCAGATTCATTCTCGGCAGTACCCGAGTTTAGTAGATGGATAGTCTTGAATAATGACATTTCTGCAGATGGCCTGAAAGCCTGAGCTTGAGGTCAAGGACAGCCAATCGATTCTCCTCCTTATGAAGTCATTTGAGTTGTGTATAGTTGTTATTATACAAGGTGGTAACAGATGAATATCCAGAGGTTATAGGGGAACAACTCACCCACTCTGAGGTTCACAGCAAGGATGGATACTCACCACAAGGAACTCCACACAGGAGCAATCTCAAAAGAGATGCTGCCTTAGCGGTGGTCAGCCCTTAAATGGGATCTAGGAGAGGTGGAGTCAAGCTCCACCCCTTCTGGGAGCACAGCTGAATTACCTTCACCTGTGCTCCCGCAGCTGACCCGTCACTTGCCTCAAATGGTTAATCAGAGGTTCAGGCTGTGATTAACAGTTTCCCATACAAGTTGGAACAGACCTTTGAAGGCCATCTAGTCCTACTCCCCTGCAATGACCAGGGACACCTGCAGCTCCATCAGTGCTCATAGCCCTGTCCAGCCTGACCTTGAGTGTTTCCAGAGATGGGGCATCTGCCACCTCTGGGCAACCTGTGTCAGTGCTTCACCATCTTAATGGTAAAAAATTTCTTCATTACATCCAGTCTAAATCTCCACCTTCTTCGTTTGAAACCGTTTCCTATCAGTGGCGATATGTATAGAAGAGTTTGGTTGAGAGCCTCCACTAGATGCATTCCACTCCATGAAAGGCTTTGGCTGAGACACTCATCTGACAGCATCTGGCTGAGCAGGCCATGAGATGCAAACCCAGGAAATGATTTGTACAGCTTGGATAACTGCTTGTTAAGTACTTGAAAGATGTCTAGATGCTGTTGTGATAAGTAAAAATTGAGAGAGACTATGCTGCATTAACTTTCAAATAGCTTTTGTGAATTTAATTATCTGAAAAAGCCAAGTTCTGTAGTGGAGCATTGTAATCTTTCCTTCATACCTTTGAATCCAGTGATAAGGTCTGTAATCTTGCTTCACTTGGAAAATATGCATGTACACAAAATGGTATGAAGTACTAGAAAAGAAACACTGCCTAACCGTTTTATATTTACTACACAGAATTGAGAAATGTAAATTTAGTACTGTCCCTTTATCAGCAAAGCCAATGGAAGTGACTGTAAATGATAAATGGGTGGAGAAAGCAGCACTGCAAATACATGCAGTGATACGCATTTTAACTTTCATTTTCTAATAATCCCAAAAGCAGCTGGATGAAAAGGAATGTAATTTCAAGAAGCTGTTATGTCCAAGCTCGTACCAGTTGTCTTCTCTGAACTTGTGATTATTGCATTTTCTGTTCTATTTTTGCTGTTGGCTGGTGGATGGTTATTGTGGGGTGTGTTCTTTTTTTTTTGTGTGTGTGTGTGTGTATGTTTTTTGAGATGAAGAAGACTAAAAAAATTGTCAGGATAGGGTGAAAAAGACTTAGATGTTTTTCAGGATGGGGAAACAGCGCATTCCCACTGCTTAAGTTTGTTTGTGAGAGCTTTCCATTCCGAAAGTACAGGTGATTACATCTTTCACTCCTTAACTTAAAAAAATATAAAAAGGAAAAAAATGGAGGACTTAGAGATGTTGGGGGGCTCCAAGGAAAAATGGAGAAAACGGAAGCAACCTCAGAAGCTACAGGCAATAGAATTGCCCATCAGAGCAATGTATTGTAATCTGCGATGTGCTTGGTCATAGTAGCTATTTAGCATTGTTCACATTACTTGAGATTATTAAATGTAGGAGTTTCAGATTATATCACAAGGGGAACTTCTTGAAGTGTTAATTCTTGTGAAATAAATTATCTAGACAGATGGTACAACAGAGCTAATGAAGCAGTGTTTTATAAAATAAAACAACGCTAGTTAGAAGACCTGCAGTAGGTCAGAATTTCAGTTCTGTCCTTGCTTAGTGCTAGAAACTATTATGTGCCTTTGGGTGAAGAGAACTGAGTTTGATGCTCTTGGGTAATGCCTCAGGAGTTGTGTGAAACAGTCCTGCAGAAATCAGAGGCTGAAGTGCCTGTTGTGTGTGATCAGGTGCCAGCATCACTAAACTGAATGACAAGTGCAAATTTGGATTTTCCAATCTGAGCAATCTTTGCAGGTAATGGCAGTTGAACAAAAATAAACAGTATCAAATTCATCTTCAGACTCTCTGGTTTTTATGATCGACATGACCCAAACTGATCTTTCTCTGTCTGCTGGCACCACATTGTTTTTAAAGACCTGGCAGTAAAGGAAACACATCCTGCTTTTTCTGTTAAGTAAAGGGGATTTGATCCAGGTTTATAAATACCTGAGGTGTGGTGGCCATAGTGGTGAAGCTGGACTCTTTTCAGTAGTGCGTGGGGACAGGACAAGGGGAAATGGGATGAAGCTACAGCATAGGAAGTTCTGCACGAATGTGCACAAGAACTTCTTTACGGTGAGGGTGACGGAGCACTGGAACAGGCTGCCCAGGGGGGTTGTGGAGTCTCCTTCTCTGGAGATATTCAAGACCCGCCTGGGCGCCTACCTGTGCGACCTGGTGTAGGGAACCTGCTTTGGCAGGGGGGTTGGACTCGATGATCTCTGGAGGTCCCTTCCAACCCCTACAATTCTGTGATTCTGTGATTCTGTGAAATGCATTTGCTTCTGAGTCATGCAAGCATGAATTCCTGCTGGAGTGAAATATTCAGTTTAGTGGTAGTTTAATTTTTTTTCAGTAATGCTATAGAAACTGTTGGAAAGTTACCATTTAGCAAACTGGAAGTGAAGTTGTTTTCCTCTAACAGTGTATAATGAGAAATATTAAGCATGATAGCATGTTTTGCATGACAAATTATTATAAAACTAAATTATTTTTTTCTTTCCTATTTAAAGGAAGAGCCAAGGCTGGATGTTCTGATAAATAATGCAGGGATATTCCAGTGTCCATACATGAAGACAGAGGATGGCTTTGAGATGCAGTTTGGTGTAAACCACTTGGGTCACTTCTTGCTCACCAACCTTCTTCTGGGCCTCCTCAAAAATTCTGCTCCGAGCAGGATTGTGGTAGTATCCTCAAAGCTTTACAAGTACGGAGAAATCAACTTTGAAGACTTGAACAGTGACATAAGTTACAATAAAAGCTTTTGTTACAGCCGGAGTAAACTGGCTAACATACTGTTTGCAAGGGAGCTAGCCCGTCGTTTGGAAGGGACAGGAGTCACTGTCAATTCACTTCATCCGGGTATTGTCAGAACAAATTTAGGGAGACATGTGAATATTCCGTTACTGGCAAAACCCCTGTTCAATTTGGTGTCGTGGGCTTTCTTCAAAACACCTCTGGAAGGAGCCCAGACTTCTATTTATTTGGCCTCTTCTCCTGATGTTGAAGGTGTGTCTGGGAAATATTTTGGGGACTGCAAAGAGGAGGAACTTCTGCCCAAAGCCATGGATGACTTGGTTGCAAGAAAATTGTGGGATATAAGTGAAGTGATGGTTGGATTATTGAAATAAGTGCCAGTGGGATTATCAGATAAGAAAAATGCAGATAACTATGCAATATATATTTGGAACTGTAATTCTCACCTTAAATGCTGTGAGAACACAGAGTAACGCTTATAAAGGTTTGATAGAGGAGTGATTTATGCTGGAATTCTGTTTTAAAATAGCCTTTATTTAATAAGCACAAACATTCAAGAAGAACCTGAAATAGAGTTTGAGGGTGTGAATGTAACTTCTGACTAGATCTGTTCAGAAAGTTGTGTTCTAAAATAAAAATTAAACAAAACTATGTATTGTGGTAAATGTTGCCTGTTACGTTCTGCTACTTTTATTCATGCTGGACAGCATAGGGTGTTGATGGTGAAATGCTTTTCCTGTGAAATGCTGTTAAAAGTAGAACCTAATACTAAAATTTGTCTTTTTGAGCCATGGTGGTGAAATCTGGAGCACAGTTTTACTGGTATCTTGTACTGTAATCATTAGGCCTCGTGAATGCCATTCAAAGACTTGTGCACTGAATGCTTCCATGAACAAAACTGTTGGGCTGTACACAGTTTAGCTATGATGTACGAAGTTGACTTTTTGAGTTTACTGTAACTGCTGTTCAATGAATACATGCACTTCATAGTGCAAGCTGTATTTCTGTTATTATAAGCTGTATTTCACATACGCTGAACTTGCTGTTTCTAGATATGCAGATGCCTTGGGTTTCGTTAAAAACGTAGCTGATATGTCTCGTCTCAGTAGGACTTTGCATGAGTTGTGCCCATGCAAAGTTTACAAGGCTTCAATCAGATTAGACTGAAGAGAATGTGCTTCTTCGTACGTTTGGATTGACTGCATTTTTAACTCAGTAGTGAGATTGGGTAAGTCTGACTGATACAGCTTAATGATTACTCTTTAATAAAAATCTTAAAAAAACCCTTAGCATTCATTCTTTCACTGTGGAAGATACAACCAGTAGTCTGTACACACCAGCCACATTTAAAAGGTAGAAGATTCACCTGTTTTAAGGGACACCTTAAGGGAGTCTCTGCCACATGGAGGTAGAAACAAAATGCTTGTATGTATCCAAATAACTAAATGGATGTCACGTGATGCTGTACTGTTGTTGTTTTTTTTTCCTAAATTTATGTGATTAATGGGTTCATATTGACATTTCCTTTTTGGGATGATTCAGTCCAAGGTCTCCTGGGCTTTCTGGGGCTAAGAGCATCTGAAAGCATGAAGTCAGGCTGGTCCACAGCAGTGTGATCCAAATCTGCTCCATGCAGAGGAGTCCTGAGGGTCAGCTGTGAAATGCAGCTGCCTTTGTCTGCTTTGGCAGAAGTGCTGGAGCTTTCCCTGGGAGGGGGCAGAGGGGCCCTCAAACAGCAGCTGAGTTCTCTTGCCTCAATGTCAGCAAGGGAGTTGTCACTCCAGGAGGACAAAGAGGCCCTTGAAGAGCACCCAGCTCCCATTGCCTCGTCAGGAGTGAGTGACTCATCGCTCCTAGAGGACAGGGAGGCTCCAGGGAGTTAACTACTTACAGTGTCCTTGAGCACTGTGAAGCATTGTGGAGGTTCGCAGCTGTTGGTAGAAGAGACAGTGAATGGATGAAAAGCCCCTTCCTGATGGAGCCATGGGCATGTGGGGCCAGGGGGTGTCTTTGCAGGGCACCTGTCCTTGCCCATGCTTCTCACCTCAGTTATTCTCCATGTTGCCTCTGCAGCGGTACCTCCTTGACCTCCCACCCTGTATGGGCACAGAAAGCAGCGAGTGAGAGGGGAGCATCCCCAGCAGCCTCAGCGGCACCCACCAACCCAGGGCACAGCCGTGCCTGCCCTGGGACTCCCGGCCGAGCCTGGCCAGGCCCCGCTGGGATACGGCCTCTCCTCCCAGGCAGGGCCCCCAGCCCAGCCCTGGGGATGGCCTTGGCCCCCACCGACCCCCCTCCCTGTGTTGCAGTGCCTGGCTCAGCACCAGCCCTGACTCCTACCTTCCACTTCCACAAGGCCATAATGAATACAAATAATGATATAATCAGCATGATCCAGAGGATGGGGTAGAAGATATTGTCATCCTCCAGGCTGAGGAAGAAGCTCATTCCCCAGAAAGCAGCCATGTTTGTGACATGCAGAGAGCCAAGCAGTCAAGCTCCTCTTTTTAGTCACCTCAATAGCAAAGTGGCACCCAGCCTCCGCCCTGAATCTGGGGTTGTCCCCTTTGTGATGTGGATTGCCATGTCACCAGCTGGGGGCTATGGCAAAGTTTGTGATACAGGGACAGTGCTGTGTGGCATAGCCCGACCAGCTCAGCACAGCGGGGCCATGGCCAGCCTGCCCCAGCACCGAGACCTGGCCCTGTGCAGGGCCATGCAATGCCTCCGCCTCTCAGCTGGGAGGACTGAATCCCAGGCCCTGTGCCGTGCTCCCACTTGGAGAGCCCATGAAATGCTTGTTGGCCCTGACGAGTCCAGCAAGGCAATGATGGCCATGCTGCTGCTGCTTGCTCTTCCCTGACATTTCCTTTTCCATTGGAGTCCTTTAGTCCCTCAGTAGAGGACCACCTTTGCTTAGTTCATACACTTTTTTTGAACCACGGGGAACATTTCCCCCTTTTTCTGGGAATAAAATATACAGAATGTCTTTTGCAATAACTTTGCATACATATTAATTGTGGTTCATAATGGCAGGTGATTTCTCATAGCATTTTTAATCATAAATTTTTATGAATCGCAGAACATTCTCCCTTGTAATATTAACAGGATCGACATCTGGTATTGAGATTTATCCTGCTGAAAAAGATCTAACGCACACAGTTCATTGTTAAAGACTGGAGATTCCAGAGACAGCCTTTATAGACACTCCCGGGCCATTTATATATCTTCCACAGCTTCTTCCCAAAATTTCTGTACTATGTATTTCAGTCGACATAATTCATGCAACCTCTCCTTTTTCCTTTTGTATAATAGTTTAGAAGATGAAGTACCTACTAAAGAAAGGAATGGCTCGCTGTTCTATCTAATTGAGAACAAAACCTCTTCCACTGTTTGGTCTCCATAAATGTTCAGCAAGCATCAATGAATGTCAATAGGTGTGATTTTTTCCACATGGAGGAATTTAGTGACACACCTTTGCTTCATCCACACTTCCATGTCAGACACCATTCTGTCACATGGCAACAACATGTAATGGGATATTGGTGGGAAGGTGCAAAGTCTTCTGCCATCCCACCACCATCTGCCTCTGATGTTGTGGGCCAACATCATAAAATAGGAAGCACTTATTTTGGAGCACCCTCTTACAGTGCTTTACCTTTTCAAGGGAAAGCATATTAATAATACATTGTATGTTCCATAGATCTTTTTTACATACCTTTAAATACATGAGTCCAGGTAGCAAGCCCATTTTTGAGGTCCTTTCTTTGGTTGTTTACTCAGCCTCCAGGCATGCCTGAACTTAATTCAAGTGGGCCTTACTTACCCTTACCTTTGCCAGCACAAGCCTAGACTGAGTGATTGGGTAGAAGAAGCGTTCTGAAAAGCCACAACACAAGCTATGAAACTGAACAGGTTTCTAAGATCCTCTAACAGGTTAACCTTTGTTCTGCTCATTGTAAGGAGAGGTGTGGAGATGGGGGCGCTGTCAAAACATTCAAAGAAAAGCTGTGCCAAATTTGGGTTTGTGTTCTCAGTACTACTGTGGCAATACTGAAGTAATGCTTCTGTTTTGTTTCAGTGCTGAAACCAACCTGCTTCTCTTAAAGGGAAAGCCTCGGGCAGGAGGTGAACATGACTAGTCTAGAAATACTGTGGTAAAGAACTGCTCTGAAGAGGAACACATCATTTTTTTTAGACTTCACGATCCGCATATGTTGTACAGAGGCCTTTAAAAGAGCAAATGTGGGTGCACACAGAAAGAAGAGACGTAGAATTATGTACACCACCTGTATAGTATGATTGTATAAAATGCAATGCCTCGTACATCTACCAGGTGTTTTATCTTTGAAAACACTGCAGAAATACAAGCCTTTGTCAGAAAATGATTAAATTCCTGTAATCACATACAGATTAAAGCCCTTGTTCCAGGGGAGAGGAGTAATTACGTGATAGTCTTAATGAAATATAGTGTGCCTGAAAACATTTTTGAAAAGATGGATTGTTAGGGCCTGTGGTATCAACACATCAGCTTTTTCTTTTCTCTTTTTTTCCCAGCATCCAACTTTATTAATATTTGTCACCTTCAGAGTCTAATGTCATTTGTCTCTGTGCACCACAAAGATTTGATTACTCTCTTGAGACTGCTGCTACTCTTTGTATTATCTTATATGATGCTTTTGTTATTGCAGTAGCATCTAGGATTTTGAGACAGATCTTGCAAAATGTATGCAAGTACAAAACTGAAGAGCTCTTACGTGCAGTTGGTACTGCTGATTCGAACTAGGTTGGAAACAGTTTGGCTTAGGAAGTATACTATGCTATGCTATGCTATGCTATGCTACACTACGTAGTATCCTACTAAGTTCAGACATTTATCTGTGATGTGAGTTTTGTCAGTAAGTAGCTTTTCTTGGAGTTGCTGGAGCAATCAGTGTCTTGTTCCAGACAATTCTCACTTCACCCCAGTATTACAGTGCTTCTAGAAAGATGTGGAAGCTTTACATGTTACTATTCTGTAAACTGGTAAGGAACTGTTTGGTGTCATAAAGCTGAAACTGGGACATGTTTTGGGTGCTTCCCTTCACTCTCAGCACCATATGAGCACCACGGCTGTCAAATTAATCTTATTTCTCATGAAGAATTAAACTTGGAAAAAATAAGGAGTGAAGGAGGTAAACAGTAGCCAGGGATAACATGTAAAGACCAGGGCAGAACAACCTTCACAGGTAGGTACTGAGGCTGATCACATTGTTAATAAGTACATTACAGGTATGCAAGAAAGCCAGAGCTGAAGCTAAGATTTTGTTGAGGTACTTGATAAACATGAATTTTAAGTCAATTATTTAAAAAGCTAAAACTCACCTTTAGCTATCTTGTGAAAATTATTAGAATTTGAGCATTTGATTGATCCACCTGCACTGTCAGACCAGCGCCCTGTACCTGTGCTGGGATGCATTCAGGGCATCCTTGTAAACAACTTCCCAACTTCTCTCGTGGATAGAACAAGAGGTTGAGAAAGGACCTTCTAATTCCATTTTTTTTTGTTGTTGTTTGATTCTAAGTCCCAGCCCCTAACTACAAGCCAGCCTTCCTCACACACCTAGATCTTGTAAATGAGGTTACTGCAAGCAAGCCAAAATTGCAGTTGCAGGTATTTATTTTATATGCTACATCTTTTAAGTAAAGAGAGACTTACTCTCTCAATATTTTACCTTCCTTACCTTGCCACAAAGGCCAACATCTATCCCAAGGGACAACACTGCTTCAGGCACTAAAGCACAAGCAGCAGGCAAGCTTATAAACCCAGCAGGAGTTCTCCAGTAAAAATACTCCCTCTTAATGAGATAATGATCAGTTTTTCCATGATGCAATAAAAAGTATTTAAGCTCTCTCCTCTTTCTTCATGGTTGTCTGGTTTGCCTGTGCTTCCTATAGTGTGAATGCTTCACAGGCTTCAAAGCCTGAGCCTTGTGAGTGTGTGGTAGGCTTATGCTTTTGCTTAAAAATGTGGATAATTCCCACCTTAAGCACACTTAATTTCTTTCCACCTAAGGCTATAAAGAAAATAAACAACTTACAAAAGTCATACAAATAATTTTAAAATGGGAGGCCTGTTCCCTTTTTCACATAACTTTTTCCAAACTAATAACTTATGAGGTAATGGACTTGCAAAGAGATCCAGGAGGGCTACATAGTTGAATTACTCTTTTTGATGTGTCCCGGAACGGTGCTGCTGTTTCTCATAAAAGAAAACGATGACCTCCCTCTATGCTTTTTACTTACCATGGTAGCTACCACTGGTAGCTTCACACCTGTTGGAACTGAATTCACTTCAAGACATTCAATTAGAATATTCAATTGATTCCAAAAGTCCTACATAGCATGGTGAGAGGAATGTTTCCCTAATTGCTTATCTGGGGGAAAGCTGGCACACAGATTACCTAACAAGGTTGATTTCACTTTCTTTTTACATTTAACATTAACATTAACATATATTCTGAAATAATGTGAAAGAAGCTTAGTTAAATGAGATAGAGAAGGAACTGATAGCTTGTTTGCCATGAGAGCGTCAGAGGGTGTCACATGTTTGAAATCTGTAATAGGTTTGGCACTTCTTGCCATCTGTTTCATGGCCAAAGCAAACAGTCTGGAATCCCAGTCCCGCTAAAAGTTTTGGGAGTCAGACACCTAAATATTTTTGCTGATCCTGATGTCCTAGCTTTAGCTTTGGGCAGCAGAACTCTAACAGTCTATTGGATGGTGATTCTTCAAAGCTTGAAGAATAAAGCTTTATGCAGTTCTGTGTATGTGTGGCATTTATTATTATTATTATTATTATTATTATTATTATTTTGAATGCTTAAGAAATTACAGTGTGGAGAAGAAATGAGTATGTTAAATATTCTGGAATATTCTCCAGAAATGTTTTTCCTCCCCAGAATGTCACCTCATCTCTGCAGTTGTTAGCACACTTTTCAGTTTACCACTTGGAGTGCTCTTTGGTGATGAATGATATTATTTCAGCTTATCAGTGTCCTATTGCAACCTTCCCCAACAGTTATCCAGGCCCCTCCCAACTCACATCATGACCACCCATTCAGTAAATTCCATCTACTCGTAAGACAAGCAGTGTCAGAGCCTTTCTATAGGCTTCAATGAAGGAGTCATGAACACAGTCTGAAGAAAGCAAGTGCTGTGCCTGGAGGCCCAGAACCTATTTACACTGCAACAAGTGGGTTTGGTATCATAGAATCGTAGAATCTTTTGAGTTGGAAGTGACCCTTAAAGACCTCAAATGTCTACAAAGATGAGGTTTCCACCACATCTCTGGGCAGCATTTTCCAGTGCCTCATCACCCTTACTGAAAAAACTTCTTCCTTCTATCCTATCTAACCATCCCCTCTATTAGTTTGAAACCATTTGTCACAACAGGCCCTGCTAAAGAGTCTGTCCCCTTCCTATAGCCCCCCCCCTTTAAATACTGAAAAGCTGCTATCAGGTCACCTCACCTTCTCTTCTCCAGGCTGAAGAGCTCCAGATCTTTCAACCTGTCCTTGTTGGGAAGGTGTTACATCTCTTGGATCATTTTTGTGGCCCTTCTCTGGATGCACTCCCAACAGGTCTGTGTCTCTCCTTTACTGAGGACTCCACATCTGGATGCGGTTCTCCAGGTGAGAACTCACCAGTGCAGAGTAGAAGAGCAGGATCACCTCCCTTGGTGTGCTGGCCATGCTTCTTTTGTTGCAGCCCAGGATACAGTTGGATTTCTGGGCTGCAAGGGCACATGGCTGGTCATGTCCAGCTCATCACCCTCCAATACCCCCAGGTCTTTTTTTATCAGGGTTGTGCTCCATCCTTGTATTCTCCAGCTTGTAGTAATGGTTGCTATGACCTAGACAAGACCTTGCACCTGGTTTTAGTGAACCTCGTGAGGCTCCCCTGGTCCCACTGCTTGAGCCTATCTAGGTCTGTCCCTTAAGTGTGTCAAGTGTGTCACACTTCTCATCAAAAATTTAGCTTTCCTTATTTTCTGACTGCTCTGATGGAAAACTTCAAGTGCCTGAAGTTGTTTCAAATGATTCTTCAAAGGTATTGTAAAAACATCTAAGTGTGAATTATGGAGGTATTTGCTACAAGCAGAGTCTTGCAAAAAACATAACTTCACATTTTGTGCGCTGTCCAGATGATATTAAGAAGTAGCTGTATCTCAGGAGTACAGCTAGGGCCCTGGTACAGTAGAACAGAACAAGAGACAGCTTGCTGTCTGCTGCAGATTCAAGGGAGGCTACGCTAAAACACTAAAATAATTAGAAAGCTTTGAAAGCTGATTTTTGTTTCTGCTTCTGAGGGATTTGTTTGCCATTTAGGAGTGGGGAAAAAAAAAAAAAAAGTTAAAACATCAGCAAATGTGAAAGTAGCCATTTTTCAACAAAGCAGTACTCTTCTTCATTATGGAAAACCCGTAAAATGACAGGAAATGGTTTAATGTGGTAGGTGTTCATTTTTAAGGGTTTTGTTGACAGAAGTTGATGAGTGAAAATATTATATTTCACTTTTCCCTTTTGTTCAGTAAATAGCATGGAATTTTGATGCTGCCTAGAGGGACTGCTTTATACTATGGTGGTCTAAATTGGGATTTTTCATTAATGTGACCAACTGGCTTTACTTATTTATTTGCTTGTTTGTTTGAGGAAAAGGAAAAAAAAAAAAAAAGCTAAAGTCAAAGAGAAGACCAAGAAAAAGCACTACAAAGTTTATCTTTTACTCATCTGGAAGAGTTTATTTTAAACACGGAACATTGTTTGCTGCTGTGGAAATGAAAGTGAGAGAGTTGCAGCTTTCTTCCAGTGCCATCTGGCAGATGATTTACTTGCGTATGGTATTCACTAATCCAAATAACACTGTGTGTGGTGGCATTGTCTCTTTACAGATTGTGCAGCTTAGTTGGCTGAACCTTAGGTAGCTCACCCAAGGCTGTAAGCAGCACTGTACAATGGGCTGCCTAAAATTATATTAAAACAATATTCAGGAAAGAGAGGTGCCAAATTAATCATGTATTTACCTTTTCTAAGAATTTTTCTTACCTGGATTGTTCTTGATGTTTTATTTTCAGACTCTTACTGAATTCTACTCTGATTTTAGCCCACTGAAATCAGCATTTCTTTGTAGCCTCAAAGCTAAGGGACCAGAGCATTTAGCATCCACCTCTAGGTTAGTGTTTGTTTCTACAAGGTCCTTTCCCAATCTCATGAAGCTTGTTTTCCTGCTGATTCCAGCTCCAGCTGGATCTAGGCACTTCACTATTATGTTACTTCTAAACAGGTCGTGGCAATCCCAGGTATTTATACAAACCGGGGGAAGATCTCCTTGAGAGCAGCCCTGTGGAGAAGGATTTGGGTTCCTGGTGGATGAGAAGCTGGACATGAGCCAGCAGTGTACACTTGGAGCCCAGAAGGCCAACTGTGTTCTGGGCTGCGTTAAAAAAGGGGTGGCCATCAGGGAGAGGGAGGTGATTGTCCCCCTCTACTCAGCTCTTGTCAGGCCCCATCTGCAGTACTGCGTTCAGGCCTGGAACGCCCCCAGCACAGAAAGGACATGGATCTCTTGGATTGGGTCCAGAGGAGGGCCACTAAGATGATCAGAGGGCTGGAGCACCTCTCCTGTGAGGAAAGTTTGAGGGAACTGGGAGAAGAGAAGGCTCTGGGGAGACTTCATTGTGACCTTCCAATACTTGAAGGGAGCTTATAAACAGGAAGGGGGAATGGCTGTTTACGAGGGTAGATAGTGATAGGACAAGGGGGAATGGTCTTAAACTGAGACAGGGGAGGTTTAGGTTAGGCATTAGGAGGAAGATTTTCACCCATAGGATGGTGACGCACTGGAACAGGTTGCCCAAGGAGGCTGTGGATGCCCCATCCCTGGAGGCATTCAAGGCCAGGCTGGATGTGGCTCTGGGCAGCCTGGTCTGGTGGTTGGCGACCCTGCACATAGCAGGGGGCTGAAACTAGGTGATCATTGAGGTCCTTTTCAACCCAGGCCATTCTATGATTCTGTGATTATGTAATAGCTCCTTTCTCATTATGTGGAGTTTTTTTAATTTATTTTTCCACAGTACTTAATTCCATGTGCCTGAAAGATCTCTGATAATGGCTCTAGATTCCACTCTTAGGTCTAAGTCTTAAAAGTTAAGTGCTGACTGTGCTTTATTTGTAGACACTTCTGGTTTTAGTTGAATCTTACCCTGACAAGTCACTTCCTAAAGTAGATCTTACGGTTCAATTTGCAATGGTCCTTTTTGGACAATTTTTAACTTTAAGTAGAGTTGAGCAGTTTTTAAAATGCTGATTTTCTTCAAAGATGTATCACTGTAACTTTTATATGTGAAATTAAAATATACATGCTGTAAATAATTGCATAGCAGAGATAGGGAAGGAATTGAGAGCACAGTTGTCTTCCTAAAGAGCAGCTGATTCTTTGAAGTCATTGGCTGCATCTGTTTTGCTAAGCATTAACTGCCAGGACCTGTTTCCTAAGCCACAAGCTAAATGGAATAGTGGAGCAATTTTCCTGCTATCGTATACTATTCTACAACAAAAGAAGTGTGGGTACATCCAGATGGCTATTCTGAAGTGTCCTTGGCCCATGCTGACTCCTGGATAATGCAAAAGCTGTTTCGGAAAGTGCTGGTTGGCTGTAGCCAAAACTGTGCCAAGAACTGCCCCAACTATTAAACACCGTAACTGATGGAATTTCAGTGCCTGAGCTGGCACTCTGTCACTCCTTAACTGAGTGGAACAAGCAGAGCTAGAAAATGCCCCCCTTCCCTCCCTGAAGTGTTAACAGAATATATGTGATTTTTCACTTTACTTCCATGACATCCAGAGAGTGTTCTGGAAAACTGAAGTATATTTTCTCTTACTAATTTTGTGGTGCTAAAATTCCACTGACTGTGCTGCAATTTCTATTGACTGACCCTGTAAACACATGGAGAATTGGTATTGTTATTAATATCACCATGTCGTCATGCTTTATTCATTTTCAATTTTATAGCTATGGTCTGATCACTTGGAATTGTGTCCACTAATGTAGCACTGGACTATAGAAATGTTATTATATCAAAATGTGTTATTCTTGGACTAGAATTCACAGTTACACAGTTGCATTTTATAGATCCATAGATTTTTTAAAGCCAGAAAAGAGCCTTAGATTATTTAGTCTGACTTCCTGAATGACACAAGCCACTTAATTTAAACCAGTTAGCCTTGCGTCAAGTCCAGCAATTTGTGTTTGGCTAAGGCTTATCTTCTAGAAAGACATCCAGTCTATATCTGAAGCCATCAGTAGTTGGAGAAATCCATCACTTCCTTTGGCAGTGTAGTCCAGTGGTTATCACCTTCTCTCTTAAAAATATGTGGTTTGATTCTTGCCTGAATTTGTCTGGCTTTCGCTTCCGGCTATCACCTCTGATTATGCTTTTTGTTAGGAGTGCATTGCTGTTACCACTCTCTGTTTTCTCCCTGTGGTGATACTCACACATTGTAATCACTGAAATAATCTCTACGTGTATTTATTAAACTCAACAACTGAACCTCTTTAATCCCTTTTGCGAGGACCTTTTCCAAGACTTCAGATGATTTCTGTGGCTCTCCTCCACATCCTATCTGATTTTTTACCTCTTTTGTGAAACGAGGAAACAAGAACTGGATATTATACTCAGTCATGTGTTTATTCATGGGGAATCCTGGTACTTCTCAGTGCTTTGTCTCTGTTGCTCTACCGTGATAAGTAAATTAAATGTACCTGGGCTGTTCATTGGCAGTGAGTGCTCTTTATCTTACACAACAGGGTGTCCGCATCCAAAGTTCATTTTCAGGATGTTTCCTGGAAAGTAGGTACATTTTGGTTGCACTTGAGAATTGTCTGACAAAATGCTGGCAAAGGCCAATATCATGCCAGGGACCAAAATGACTGCCTTATGGTACATATTATCAAGGAATATTGACTTGGAACTTTATCTAACACTTTTAAACTCAATAACGCGGTCAAAGTGTTCCCAGTTCCTCTAAAATCAACACCGGGTCATTTTAATTTTCAGTTAAAGTATTAAACAAAGGCACATTTTTCTTAATTGCTTCAGTTGTAGAATGGCCTGGGTTGAAAAGGACTCCAAATACCATCTGGTTTCAACCCCCCCCACTATGTGCAGGGTTGCCAACCACCAGACCAGGCTGTGCAGAGCCACATCCAGCCTGGCCTTGAATGCTTCCAGGGATGGGGCATCCACAACCCCCTTGGGCAACCTGTTCCAGTGTGTCACCTCCCTCTGAGTGAAAAACTTTCTTCTAATATCTAGCCTAAACCTCCCCTGTCTGTTTAAAACCATTCCCCCTTGTCCTATCGCAATCCACCCATGTAAACAGCCATTCCCCCTCCTGTTTATATGCTCCCTTCAAGTGCTTGAAGGCCACAGCGAGGTCTCCCCGGAGCCTTCTCTTCTCCAAGCTAAACAATCCCAGTTCCCTCAATGTTTCCTCATAGGAGAGGTGCTCCAGCCCTCTCCTAGGAAGATTTAAGAAATCTTAGAGTCTGGTGCATGGGCTCATTTGGTCATCTAAGTTACATGAAAGCATAGTCAGGTAAGAGATGAACATCATCTCCTGATTTTCATTCCTCCTGTTTCTCTCTGATGCCTGTTTTTGAATAGATGTTCTGTCTGGCAGGATTTATCTATTCCTACCTCACCGCTGATGCTAAAGGACACTTCGATGATGAAGAGCCCAACCCCAACTTTTCATTATTAGACTTAGGTAGACTGACTCCTTCTCAGCCACACGTTTGTGTCATGCTTCCTACTCCTATGGGGCTGATTCCTAGTAATGGCATTACCCATCTAAATCACAGAAGTATTTTTTGTAAATGAATTGGTGAATGCTGTTCAACTGTATTGTACATTACTTGTTTTGTTAATATTTATATATTATTATCATTATTTCTCTCTTCCTGTTCTGTCTTTATCTCAATCCACAAATACTACTTTTTTTCCCCCCTAATTCTCATTCCCATCCTACTGGGTGTAGTGGGGCAAGTGAAAGCCTGTGTGGTGCTGAGCTGCCTACAGGATTAAACCATAACACTCAAACAGGATGGATGAAGATAGTGTCAATTATTCTCTCTTCCAGTCTAAAACAAAGTTCACTTGCAATCAGCTGAAGGATTTCCACAGACCTTAGTGGTGTAAGTTCTCAACCTCAGAGCTCCCAGAATAGCATGCAAATATCCAGCTGTTCTAGTGTATAGGATAAACAATCCTGTCCATACATGTTTCTTACTTAAGGGAAATTAAGATTAGACACCACAAAACATTTTTTATACATACTTAATTCCATTCTCATTAGTAAACTTCTTGACTATATGTTTGTGCATAGCTCGTTTGCTTTGTTAAGGTATTTACATCTCGAGTTTATTTTGGGTTTAAATTTGTCGCTGTATTTTTTTCTGTTAAGTCATACTAATTTAGAGGTATTATACCAACCAGTGTATTTAAAATGGCACAAACTCTCTGGGAACAGCACTGAATGCTAAGCAAAAGCATAATTTTGACACAGAAATTGTCCACAGTTTGTTTTTAGCATGTTACTTGACTGCTTTGGATCATTCCAACTTCTTCCTCAATACCATGATGTGGGATTAGCTTTCTCCAGACAGAATGGGTAGACAAGACCTGGGGGCTGGCTGATCCAACATTCCAACATGATTTTAGCAAGCAATGCGTCCTTCAATTTTTCTTCATGGCCCCATTCTGCATCTTATGGTTTAAAACTTAAGTTCCGAGCTGTAAAAGCACACTGGAGTACTGCAATATGGGTCTCATTACAGACACGCTTATCTGAAAATCATGCACAACATGATGTTTGTGTATTTTTGCCACAAGGTTATCACATGGAGCAATGTATGTACCCAGTACTAAATGCTTTGAAATGCGAAAATGTCCCATCTAGAGAGAGCTGGACACGAGCAATATAGGAGCAGATAGATTGGTCCATTCTATTTGATCCTGAGGCCAAGGCTGACCTTTCTATTCAGAAATGTAGATGTTCCTTTTGAAATGCAGCTTGAGCTAATGGCTTCTTAAATGGAGTCTATAGTCAACGGAAAGGGCATTCATACATGTTTCTGGGTTGGGTAAGAGCTATGGGTAATTCTTAGGGCTGCTTTTCACCTTCTCCAAGAGACAGGTGCTGGGGAAGCAAGGAGTACTGATTATGTCTTGGTGCTTCACAGGTCAGGCTGCTGGTTCTTGGAGATGCTGTCACAGGTTTCTGCTGTATATGGAGCTGTGAATTCTGGTAATTTTGGACTGGATTCCTGCTTTATCCAACCATCCTTGTCACAAGACAGTAACTCTTCAGGAAGAGTGGAAAGGGTGGAAGACATAACTGCTTCAATCAGCCAAGCAAAATCTACCTGCTAAAAAAGAACAGGAGCACTGAGTTTCTTCTCACTTTTTAATCATCATTAATAATAACTTGAGTGAACATAGGAAAAGCTTAAATTGCTATTTTCACCTCAAAAAGCATTGAGCATTCAAGAATTATTTGAAACAGAAGCTGATGTGGGCTGAGCCAGAGCGAGGCCCATCACACACAGAGTGGAGATTAATCAGTGCTTTCATTCTTTTTCATTACCATCACCTCCGTTGACACACATAATGTTTCTTTCATCCTTGTACAAAGGATTCAAACATTACAGCAGCACTTGAATGTTTCTCAGCATCTGCCCATCTGGGAAGCCTTTCTTCTCTAAAGTTTGTTCTGCCACAACTGACTTTAGTATGGCAATGTTGCAGCTGGTCAAGGTGGTGAATTGCTTAAAAGAAATACAAATACATCTCCATTGGTTTGCTTCTACAGAGCCTTTCCAACAAATCTAGGTAGACTGAGCAAGAAAAAGCAAATGTACAAGGCCATTTATGATGCCTCTCTGTTATTTTTAATGCAATGTACATTCAGCATTTTCTTCCCTTTTTAGTGGAAGATCATTTAGATGTTCCTTTGAAGACTAATATAAGAATGTTGTAAAAAGCCACTTAGTGTAACATGTGCAATTTATTATGTTAACGATGTTTGATGAAAAAACAAATCTGAATAATCCTGCCGAGCACAGGAAAAACATGTACTCTTTTCTTATGCTGTAGTTTTATTTGATCTTAGTAGACTACAATTAATGTATTTTGAAACAAAATATGCACGGCAAACTGTTTTCATAAGATTCTAATGAAATTCTTTCTCTTTTTTGTTTTTTATTTATATTTTTTTCATCTCTCTCATTCTTCGCTTTGTTTTATTGAAATAAAAAATATAGAAAGCATGTATTTTACCATCCATAAAAAAAATAAATTCTTCTCATCTGCTGCTGTTAAAATGCTGGGATTCTGTTCCAGTAGGTTTCTGTTCACCTTATACGTAATAAATAATATAACTTGGAAGACAGTTGAAAAAGCAAAGTCATTCATGGAATTATAAATAAACTCTGCTTTTTATTTTTATTTTTTTTTAGTAGGGAAACCAAGCAGCTAAACAAGCTGGAACTTTGTTACCTGAAGATGATTGAAATAGCATAAAGTAGAGCACAGTCAATAGTCAGACAGTTAATATAGTAAGAAATCCATTTACATTGTTGACTCAGTAATTTATTTGCTGTGCTTTTGATTTGATCCCTGCCAAGAGAGAGCTAAGGGCTGTGTCATAGCTTTGCTGAATTCGCTGTAAGAGCTTGTTTAGAAGAGGCGGAAGAAAAGGGTAATGGCAGGTTTAGGCTGGCTTGGAGGAAGCCTGGGATTTTTTTACTAACTATAAAAGTCAGACTCTTTCTCATTGTTCTGCAGCTCCATCAAATGGTCCAACTGTACCCCAAAGCATACTCCACCAACAAATCCCATACACATGTGGCGTTGAAGCAGGCAGGCCACACTAGAGCGCTGTAGATTCATTTCCATATACCTTAGAAAAATGCTTTCTCAGGTATCAGTTTCTGCTTAAAGCTGGTCCCATGACAGTGGAGGAAGACAGCAAACTAACCTATGTATAAATGAATCAAATTAACTCCCCTAGCAGTGTGGAATACTGTACTTCATTAAAGTTTCACTAAGATTGACAATTTGCATCTAATTTATACTTTTAATCTAGGAAAGTTTATCTCTGTTTTTTGTTAATTTTAAACATGGTACCTAAATTATGGTTTTTTGAACTTTCATCAAGTCAAACTGGCTGCTGGTTCTCTAGAAATGCGCAAATAATTGACCACTTCTTCTGAAACATATTGTTTGTTAGAAATTTGCACTGCAGCATGGCCTTGTGTTTGTACACAAACTGCAGCATGGCCTTGTGTTTGTACACAAACACAAGGATGGATCTGCACTCTGTTCATAGATGATGAGATTGCTTTTCATTCATCCTGATTTTGATGTTAGTTCAGGGTCCGGTGAGACTTCAATGATGAAATGAAATAATTTCTTATCTATTATCCATGATTACTGAATTCTTTGGAAACAATGATCATTCTCTGAAAGTAACAAGAAAAAAAAGCACACTCAAGTTACTACTTTTTATTTATTTGTTTATTTATTTATTTATTTAGCCAAACGTTGCACAGAATAGGTTTTACTTTTTCTACATCCGTTTGACCGGTAAAGTTTGATGCTGTTGCCTAGAAAACTTGATGAATGAAGAAGCAATGAAATGAGGACTTGAGGAATGACTGAAAGCTGTGAGGTTTTCAGGATATTAATCAGACTGCTTAAAGAAGTGTGATGTTACCAATGACTGAAAAAAAAAAATGAGCAGTTTGAATAAATATGGGTTTTGTTTAACTTTTTGTTAAATAAATATTCTTAGCTTATTTCCCAGTATAAACTTCTGATATTTCTGAAGTTTAGAAAAAGCAGGAAAATAAGCGTAATCAAAGAATTAGGAAAGAAATTGAAAGTGTAATGACCCATTTTTCTTGAAGGATTAATTACACGTACTGTATAAAATAGATTGGCAAATAAAAATACGAGTGACAGAGGCTAGATATCACTGGTGCATTCACATTTTAGAGGATGTTACTCTATTTGTTAGCTGGAGTCTGAAATACTGCAGCAAAATGCCCTCATAGACAAAATTTATCGCCAGTCTCCGAACTGGAAACCTGCAGCATTGGCAACAAAACTAAAACTAAAAAAAACCCCAAAAGAAAAAAAGTCTAGTGAGTCTAAACATTTGGAACATCATCCTCGTTTAGCAAGGGACTGACACAAATGTCTAATTTGCCCTGAAGTTAAGCAAACAATTGAAACACTTAAATGCTTATTGAACTAAGGCTTTGACTACTTGGGATAGAGTTAAGCTTATTGCAGATGAAAATTTTACTTTTGTGTTTTTTGAATATTTGATATTGCGTAAGAATTTTTACTTATACAAAGAGGCAGTAACCAATTAAAAAATAAAGAAAAAAGAAAACTTTTTTTTTTTTTCTCTTACACAGAAAATTGTTTTTCTTGCATGGGAAATGGAGACATCTAAATGGCAGCTTAGGAATGGCGCTTCCTTTTTATCCCCATTGCAACAATTCTACTAAATATGATATCACAGCAGTGATGAAGAAATGTTCCTAGTACCTTGTTCCTGGTCACATTTGTTATTATGGTTGAATATTTTCTTCAGTTGAGTGTAGTTTCTGGAATAGATACTATAAAATATGGAACTATTTATTTTATGCATGATATTTGAACAATTGCCCTTGCTTTCTCATGCAACTGGAGAAGTAGATCAGAGCTTGTATTATTTCTGTCAGTACAAATTAATTTAAAGGCCTCCCATGTAATAATAACAGCTTTAAATTGTTTATAAGGTTGATTTTAATAAACACTGCCTAACACAGACCAGTGCCCAGCACAACTAGTTGATTCAATGCCAACATGATATCATCTTTCAATTGTGCTCTGAAGAAATAGCACAAACAATGAAGATGTCTGAGGTATGTCACAATATCGTGATCTGAAGGAATGTGTTACTTAAATATTATAATAAACCCATTCTTTTGAAATAGAATGATTCTAATTCAAAAACATCTGCTTGGAAGTCCAAAGAGATTAGAAATGTCCGTTTATGAAAACATACTAATTAAAGGTTCTAAATACTTAAAATAGTTCTATAGCTATGTAAGTTAGTCAACTGATAGCAAAACTCAACATGTTTCATACCATTTCAACTTCTTTTATTTGAACAAGGGAATAGGTAAACAGAAGGAAATGATCCTGTCGTTCTTTAAATTTTGTGAAAATATGATCTGAACGGAGGTCGGCTTTCAAATGCATGGTCCATATGGCTTAGCTGACACAAGTAGCTGTAAGGATAATGTCACTTTGTAGGAGCAGTGAGACTCAGCTCCCTCCATCTCTGTGCAGTAGCAGAGTGGAAGGAAGATGTAAACCAAACTGCTTTTGATACTTCAGATATATCTCAGTCATTGAAAGCCTAAGCTACTGCAGCTTCTAGGTCTGTTAATAAAAAATCCAAAACCAATTACACATTAACTCGTACAAAACAGTGGAATAACTACTTTTTGTTTGGCCTGCAAGTCATCAGATGTCATTACTCTAAGCAGACTTGACAAGTCACTACAATGTAGAGGAATGGAGAAACACTTCTGTTAATTAAGGTGTCATTATTTAGAAGAAACTGCTGCTTAGTTTGCTGCTTTACACTTTTACTAGCCATGTATAATTCAGCTACTCTGGCTGAGCACAGACCTTCCCACTGAGGATAGCACACTGTGGAATTTCATTCTCCTTATTCTTAGGAAAAAGGCAGGGTCTTTATTCTTGATTCTTAAACACAGGGCACCATGAAAAAAAAAAAAAAAAAGAAAAGAAAAAAAAAAGGACATCCCAACAAAGAAGTCATCAGGGCTCAAGAGATATTTGAGCAGCAGACCTGTATGCAGAAAAGATAAGGTGCATAGATGTGCCAGCACTAGCTTACTCACACTTCATTTTCTCTCTTGCCGCGTTCATCGTGATAGAGTGCAAATGCCAAGGGTACTGCTGCAGCCAGGGACCTGCTTGCCTTGGAGCTACTGGTTCCTGCAGCTGCCTCCATTTGTAGCCAACTGTCTGAGTGCCCCACATATGCTCCAGTCTAATGCAAACAAGGGACTTTAAATGAATTTCCAGAGGTGGATTAGAAGTGCTTAAGGGGCAGGCCTCTGTTCTTATTTGAGAGCCATGGATGGTTGCGAGATTATAAGAAACTTCCTAAGGTTGCTGTCGTGTCTCAGTGTTCTTCATGTACTATCAGCTGTAATTTAACTGTACATTTTTGACTATTGCATTGGAAGCATACCAGTTAAGGCAGTCTGAGAAACTTCTTACCTGCTAGTGCTGTACTGATGGGAACCATGCTCTCCTTAATGGAGGCTATGTACCACTGAGGAATTCATAAGAGTAGTTGTCAGTTGTCTGGCATGGAAGAGTGTACTTCAGGTTGACTTCACACTAAATGCCCAATAGAATGATTGCCTGTGGTTAGAGGACATATTACAGTGCTACTTACGGACTGCATAGACAAACCCTCAGTGTTGCAAAGCTTTATTTTCAGATATTTCCCAGGCTACAAAAATCAGAAGACAAACATAATCTACCCACTCTCCCTGCCCAGTTCACAGAAAGACTTGAGCACCAAAGAGTGACATTCCAGAGCTCAGCAATCAGTGTTCTTTGGTATGTGAGATGGAATATCAGGGGCTTTATTGTTAAACCTCTGTATTGTAACCTGTATGCTATACTTAGGATGAGTTGGAGCAACATCTGAATATTTCACAGAGGATGTCTCTGCAATTTTAATACTGCTGTGGATTGTATGACAGCTGGGAGAGGTCAGTCTTCTGAAGTGGCAGGAGTAACAGCAGTCTGCAGAATGATCTAAGGAAGAACCAGCACTTTGCCCTTCTCTCACAAAGCAGGAGTTGCGCATCTGATAGAGCTGACTGAAATTCTGAATTGAATGATTCAATGAAAGTAAATAAATCTATAGGATCTGCTTTCCTGCTTGCAGCTGCAAATTCCTGTTCCTGGCTTTAGTTGTACATCAAAAGAACTTTTCATAGACAAAGCTGGTCATGTGTATGTCATTGTCCAAACTGCTTATGAACACTCTATCCAGTGTTTGACAGCAGTGAGAAGTAAAAAGCAATCACATTTGAGTATCAGAAGAAACAAAGAACAAGCAGGTACTTTGGCATCATTCTCTCTTTTATCCTTCTCTCTTCTATCTAATTAATTCTTTAGGGTATTTTCCTTCTTAGACTGTTCCCAGCCAGTAGGAGAGACTTGGATCTCTTTGCTCTGTGCTGCCCTCCAACCTTATCCAGGAAAGTTCTGCATCTTCAAGCCTTCCAGTATGCTCTTATGCAGTAAGGGGTACAATGCGTAACATCTGTCTCATGCTGTAAAAGTTCTGTGCCAGTCCAGACATTATCCATAACACCGCAAGGCCAGATTGTATGGGGCCATGGAGATCCTGATCTAGCAGGTGGCAACCCTTCCCCTGACAGGGGAGTTAGAGACAGATGATACTGAAGGCACCTTCCAGTCCCAGCCATTTCAGATATTTGAGTTTCAGGGCCAAACGACAGCATACAGGGACAAAGGAGACCCATAGTCAAGTGATATATGGTGTGGATATGGCCAGTGCACTCTGGAGAAACAGGCTGGATGTGACCATTCTGCACTACTTGGTGTACTGGTGGACAGTCGGCTGAATATGAGCCAGCAGTGTGCCCTGGTGGCCAAGAAGGCCAATGGCATCCTGGCTTGTATCAGGAATGGGGTGGTGAGCAAGACTAGGGAAGTCATCCTGCCCCTGTACTCGGCATTGGTGAGGCCTCACCTTAAGTACTGTGTTCAGTTTTGGGCACCTCAGTACAGAAAGGACATGGAGGTGCTGGAGCAGGTCCAAAGAAGGGCAGTGAGGCTAGTGAAGGGATTGGAAAATCAGCCCTATGAGGAGAGGCTGAGGGAGCTGGGGCTGTTTAGACTGGGGAAAAGGAGGCTGAGGGGAGACTTTATTGCTCTCTTCCAGTATCTGAAAGGAGCTTACAGAGAGAGCGGGACAAGTCTCTTCTCACTGGTGACGGGTGACAGGACGAGGGGAAATGGCCTCAAGTTGCGCCAAGGTGAGTTTAGGTTGGACGTTAGGAAACACTTCTTTACAGAAAGGGTGGTTAAACATTGGAATAGGCTCCCCAGGGAGGTGGTTGAGTTACCGTCCCTGGATGTGTTTAAGAGCCGTTTGGATGTGGCGCTCAGAGATATGATTTAGCAGAGGGTTGTTAGAGTTAAGGCGGTATGGTTAGGCTGTGGTTGGACTTGATGATCTTTGAGGTCTTTTCCAACCTGAGTAATTCTATGATTCTATGATTCTATGATTTAGTGGAGTATGATTTAGGATAGTATGGTTAGGTTATGGGTGGACTTGATCTTGAAGGTCTTTTCCAACCTGAGCTATTCTATGATTACTTGGGCTTGAATTACTCCCTGGAGCAGTGCTTTTAGTAAGAGAAACAGCCTCCATGATTCAGTTCCTCATCTTTTCTTCACAGAGTTTCTGCAGAGCTATGACTGTGACATGAATTTTCATGGATAAGACAGACAACAAGAAAGCCATGTAGGTGCAACCACAAAGCAAGAGAAATCAGATGCATCACAAGGAACATCACTTCAAATCTTGTTCAGTCAGGCTTAATGAATCTAGAATTGGATGTGACTCATCTAGCAGTGTTTCCAGGAGCCTTTAAAAGTGATACTGAGGCAACATAATACACCAAGTGAATAAACTGTGACTAATTGAAGGGAAACTGCCAGGGAAATTTTGGTTTTTAGTACTAAACTAAAAACTAAATGCACATCTCTCTTTATGTAAATCTTTTAGGTAAAAAGATTTATTTTTACCTTTAGAAGTCATGGATGTCATATAAAACATCAGTTGAACATAATAATGTAATAATAACATAATAATAGCACCTAGCTGCTAGACCAGTACTCTGCAGATCTTGAAATGTTTTAAATGGAGTCCATGTAACTTACCCACTTTGGATAAATACAGGAGTTGAAAGATCAGAAAATCAGATCAGTATTTTTCATGTGGTCATTCATTCCAGAATTAGAAATCAGTCTGCTGGATTCCCAGACTGTAGCTAGTGGGTCAAGCTGAGCTGTCTTTGAGCAGATGATAGAAGGAACATTTCAACCATAATGTAATCGGTCTTGGGAAGAAGGCTTTTTGATGGAAACAAGATTTCTCACAAGCGTGATGCTGAAACTATTCTTCAGCTGAATGGCTCAGATTGCTATTTTTTATGAATTTTTTTTTTTTTTTTTTTCATTGTGGATGGCTCAAGGATCCTGGCCAGAAGCTCTGAGCATACTTGGCCAGTTCTGTGGGCTGAGATGACTGGACAAAGGCCCACTGGTAGCAAACTAGGAGAAATGTGAGTATTTCTGAGTGCAAAACCCATCTTGGAAGCACCTCTACACGGTACAGAACAGAGAGTTCTGGAAAAGAAGTCAAGAAACCAAAGAAGCAGATAAAAAAAAAATAAAAAAATGCTTTTTAGCACAGCTTTCCTTGAGGCCATTTAACAGAACAAACACTGATTTGGACATGCTTATACAACTAACCAAAAAAACTCTCCAGTGAAAGCTTAGTGAATTCAGCAAGATTGCAGTGAAGTAAATGCAACAGAAGAGACTTTCAAATAAAACTTTTCAATTTAATCTAGAGTATCTTCCATAATCACTGTTCAGTGATTATGGCAAGAGACTAGGAGTTGAGAGGACCCATCTGAAGCACTGTGTCTAGGTCTGGGGCCTCCAATACAAGAAAGACAGGGTGCTGTTGGCAAGGGTCCAGAGGAGGGCCACAAGGATATCAGAGGGCTGGAGCACCTCCCCTACAAAGTCAGGCTGGGGGAGCTGGGATTGTTCAGCCTGGAGAAGAGAAGGCTCCAGGGTCATCTCATTGCAGCCTTCCAGTATCTATAAACAAGAGGGGAGTCAACTCTTTACAAGTGTAGATAATGGTTGGACAAGGGGAAATAATAGGTTTTAAGTTCAAGGAGGGAAGATTTAGATTGGATATCAGGGGAAGGTTATTTACTGTGACAGTGGTAAGATGCTGGAACAGGCTGCCCAGAGAGGCTGTGGATGCTCCATCCCTGGAGATTACTAAGGCCAGGTTGGATGGGACCCTGGGCAGCCTGGTCTAGTATTAAATGTGGAGGTTGGTGGCCTTGCCTACAGCAGGGGGTTGGAACTTGATGATCCTTGGGGTCCCTTCCAACCCAAGCCATTCTATGATTCTACGATAGGTTTACTTAGGAAACTGAGCTTGCTGACCTCTTCCCAGTTCTGTGTTTCCACTTCATGGTTCCATCCTTATGGCCAGTGCTGATCACAGCACAGTTCAGCATAACTATTTCTGCATGACCAGAACAAAACAGAAGATTTATATTAACAACTTCTAGAAGAATTTTGCTCAGAACTTACCCTTGTTAATTTAATTAATAAAATGTACTTGCCTAATTTGTTAATTAAGAGAAAGGGAAAATTTTGGGTAAAGTTCTCCACCAGTTTAAGTGGGTTCACTGTGATTGGATTCGATAGAATTGGGTCTGTATGAGTTATGTGCAGTGTAACTTGTTATAAGCTCAAGAAGTATAAGACCAACAAGACCACTGTGATCAGTTATTCTGACCTCCTGCTTAACACAAGCTACAGGGCTTCCCTGAATCCTTGCAAACACAAATCTTTCTTTCCCATAGAATGGAAAACCATAAGGTATACTTTACCCAGAGGAACTTCTGTTTATATTACTTAGAGTTCTATGAATAATTTCTGTTCATGCTGTAGGACATTAACTGAAATGGAGCTGTTCTATCTCAACTGGATCACAAATGAAACACCCTATAATATGCATAGAAGCACTCGTATGGTATAAATAATATTTTTAATCAGTCACTGAAATAATAATATAAAGTTCATTTTATTAACATTTGAAAAATAAATGTATTCACCTCCCTCAATAGGACTTTAAAGGAGGAAGGTTTTACATTCCTATGAAAAAAAAAATAAAGTAATAAATGTTTAGAGAAAGGAGTGATCTTACTGGTTAGAGATCACAAATCACTAATAATAATAAGCTCCCAATATCAGATGCCAAACAGCTGCAGAGCCTCTTAAACCTAAGTCTTCTTTCTTGGATCATACGGCAGGTTTTGAAAAGAGATGATTGCCAAACCTACCATGAAATGTAGGCAGGAATTTTTCTTTGAATAAATCACTGTCACTCTTGATAAAACCATACACAAGTATGTTGGCATGACAGAATGCTGCAAATGGATCCACATAATGAAGACAGAGTCCATGAAGAGAGAAAACACAAACCCAGATCAAGTACTCTTGTAAACAACCCTTTCAAAAGCAGAAGGTGATAGGTGTAGAATTTATTGGATATAATTATAAATATTGCATGCTTTCCCGTTACATGACAAGGTACTACGCAGTTTATTCCACTACAGTTTGCCACCTGGTGTAATAATGTATAAAATTCAAAAGGAATTACTTGGAAAAGTTATATGAATATTCAAAAAACTATGGATGATTATGCCTGTGAGACTTTTTCTCCTTATATGGTGAATGTCATGGTGTCAGAATTTCAATTTATATATTTGAGAATTATGGAAAGATTTAAACTCTCAACATGGAATATTCATCACCTGTAAGTGCCAAATATCCCAACTTTACAGATACTGGAAAAGCAGTTTATCTACCATGCTTTGTCAGCCCATCTCATTGACCTCATGCCCTACAAACTATGTAAATATAAATCACTGCAAGAATTGTTACTTTTCAGAACTTTGTTTTATGGCAACAAGGTGAATTTTAGAAAAGCACCGAGTCTCCAGGCTCCTAGAAACCCACAGAAGGGCTATACAGCTTCAGATAAGCAGCATCTAAAGTTCCTGCTTCAGAAAGCATTTATACTGTTGAGCACTTTTCTCTGCCTTAATCCATTCACACTTCATCAGATGTCAGAGCATCCATGCAGTAGACTAAAGCATGTGACCTGCCAGTATCCAGGGAAAAACAGGACTATAAACAAACAAACAAACAAACAAACAGCTTTTCTAATCTTTAGGATATTTTTTTCCTCTTGCTTTACCGGAAATAAGTTATGCATTACCTTGTGATAGGAAAACAAGCAACATCTGACTTAGATAAGGGCATTTTCTCTCTGATTTACTGTTGTTGCCTGAGTTTGCTAAATCCAGGTTCCTCCTGCCAAGCTCCATTCAGGATAATCCAGAATTCGTACTTCATAAAGAGTAGTACTGCAACAAAAAATATTTATAGAGAAACAGAAAAGAATTCTCCTTAGTGAAGGAAGATGAGTTTGCAGAAAAGACCCTGGCCTGCACTACTGCAAAGACAGTTCATTTCTACAGCTCTGTAAAACTTAGCAACCTGCTGCAAAAAGCAGCTCTCATCTGAGAGTGGTGAGTGGTGGCTCCCAAGGCAGAGACCACTGTCCTCAATTCCCTGGCCCTTTGTGCATAACAAGAGAGGAATGGAGATGAAATGCTGCAGAGGATCAGACTGATTCATCAAATCTGAGCCTCTTATTAGAATACTCAGTGGTACGGCTGATAGAAAATGCATGAACAAGGTGGGAAGTGTCTGAAAAATCATCCCACCAATTTAGGATTTATGCTTCCAAATGCAACTGTGAATCTATGGACATAGGACTTGGTTCAACACTGAATCTAGACCAGTACTTTCATTCACAGCTGAAAAAATATAATTTCCTTCTCATCTGTCACTACTGACATCACATTGATTACAGTAATTGACTGGGAACAGGGCTCTCACTACTCAAGTCTTTTTTCTGCCTAGGCTGTTTGGAAGGATCAAATATGGCCCTGTAACATCACTGAGCAAGAGAAAGGTAGTCTGAAGCAAGTGGATACTTAATATGATCCAGATGAGGCTAATAGCCTTTCCAAGAGAATGCCCTCATGCTCACTGTCCGACTCAGTTAGCTGATTTGCCTGTGTTTTATCTGAAGGGCTTACACAGGCTGGCTCTCTACTTATCCCCTCCATCCTCCCATACAGGTGCTCGTATATAACCTACTAAAAACCTAGGGGCTGGGGTACTGCTGCCGTGGGCATCCTCATCCTCTCTGAGTGCTCAGATGACACTTGTGTTGGAGAAAAGGCAAGGAATTGCCACTTTTTGCCTGTAGTCTGTGCACTGAGAGCAGGTTGGGCAGAAGAGAGTTTCATTTGTGACTTGTGAAGGATCACTGAACCACTAATTTGCTCAGTGTTGACAAAACTGATGCAGCTGGGAGCTGAGAGCAAAGGAGAAGCACATGAAGCACTCTGGCATGTCCTTTGGTCCCTTACCAACCTCTTGATGCATCTCCATGCTGGATCAATCTCATATGTAAAAATTATCACCCCCTGTGGTCCACTTGTTGTTACGATAAACAGTGTTATAACGTTTCCTTTGATAGCTTTTATCCAGGCATATGTGGAAAACATATAATAATCCAAGGAATTCCACAAATTGTGGAATTTTGTTTCTAATATTCAAAGTAAATACACTACTAAAAATCTACATGAAAAACTTGGTTGTTTACGTCATTCCTTCCTTCCTTCCTTCCTTCCTTCCTTCCTTCCTTCCTTCCTTCCTTCCTTCCTTCCTTCCTTCCTTCCTTCCTTCCTTCCTTCTTGCCTTTCTGCCTGCCTACCTTCTTACCTTCCTACCTTCCTACCTTTACCTTTACCTTTACCTTTACCTTTTTCTCCTTTCTTTTTTTTTCATTTACATTTTCTTTTCTTTTTCCTTTCTTTTTCTTTTTCTTTCTTTTCTTTGGTCCGTTGTTGTTGTTGTTGTTTTTACTTTCTCTCTTCTCCACTTTTTTTTTTTTTCTTTTTCTTTCTTTTTTTTCCCCCCATTTTCCCCTAGACTGTAATACAAAGGGATACTCTGGTAAAAAAAAAAATCTTTCCTTTCCTGTTTTCCTTTCCTCTCACCTTTTTTCCTGCCAGTTGTTTTCTTTGATGTTTTTATTGTTGTTTTGTTTGTTTGTTTGTCTTAGGGGAGTATTTACATTGCTGCCATGTATTTTGCTCAGATGAAAGCATTTTCTGCCTACCAATGCATGTGCCTCGCTGCAGTGACATTGCTATTATTCTCATTATTAGTTTCACTGCAGAGCCCTAGTGATCAGAAAGTCACTTATGCTAGGATAAAGGATGGCATCAGCCTCCAAAGCATTCACATAAGTCAAATTTTGATTTTTTTTTATTAAATGTTTTCTTTATCAATTGAGCTTTAAAAGACTCTAGTCATGTGTTACAACATGGTATACATCATCTTCTGTAAGCAATATCATAATACTTCAATAAGATGACAGAACTACTACCATCGCCTCCATACCTTTTTATCAGAGATCAAATTAAGTTTGGGTGCTTGGTAAGAATGTAGAGAACTGAGTGAGGGTATGATCAGAGGTGGAAAGTAGAAGACAGTAAAGGAGAGCTTAGAGAACCTAACTGAGGGGGCTACACTGACCAGGGCACTGCTGGGAAGGTCTGGTGTAAGTTTCTCACTCTCCTGCAGGTTCTCCTGCATGACCCTGCAAGAATGTTTAGGAGAAAATGGTGTTTTCACGGCCCCTTTTCTAGGTTTCAGACACAAACTCCTTCTTGCTATTCTGAATAAAACCTTGTTATAGGAAGAGTTTCCTAGAGTAATATTAAGTAATATTGATGCTATCAGATGGACTTCTTTCACACATGCTTTCTGTTCTTATGCCATTTTCCTCTAATGATTGAAGGTGAGACAGTGCAGTGCTTATACTGGCTCTGGCATGGACCACAGTACCAGTGAACAATAACATTGCCTGATTTTACCCCAGATTCTCAGTGCATGGACTTCTCCAACAGATGGTGAGGGACATTTTTTTGCAAGGATCAACCCTGTAAACAACATGGACATTATCATCAGCATCTCTACAGTTGTCATTTTACAAAATGACAACTTGTAACAACAAAATTTTACAGCTGTCATTTTATAAAATTAAGACAAAGCCTGACTTCCCAGACTGTAACACTATGCCTTTCAAATAGCCTACGTAGATCATCCTGATCAAATGCTGCTATCTTCTTATTACTGTGCATTAGGTATTGTGTAATCTCTGTGCCTTGTAAATATTTGATTGTAAATTCAAATACCTGTAAAATTCACAGTTAAGTATTACCCACAGATAGATTGAAACAAAGATGTTTCTTGCTGGACTTCTTCCAGAAAGTCAGAGTTAGTACCTTGACTTCCCTTGGCTTCTCTAGCATAATAGTTACAGAATCTTGTATGCCAGGAGTGTGGCTGGGACCTGTCACCCCCCCCCCCCCCCCCCCCACTGTGAATTCAGGGAAATCTTACAACTCTTTGACTTTAATGATTGGACATTTCCCCAGACACTGCTACTGATTACACTAGACAGTTATGTGTATCAATTCTACTTATTTCCATCCCTTCCCACCCCTTCTCTGTTACCCCATTTGCAACCCTCCCCATATCTCCCTTTACTGTGTGCACTCATCACCCCTGCCACAGTCACTGGTATTTCACAACTTTCCTCCCACTTCCAAACACCCAGTGCTTTGATTCCTCTTCACATCCCTTCTGTTCTTCCTGCTGCAGCATGTTCTGCTTCCATTGCTCTGCTCCTCTCCAAAACTTCAGATCCAACATAAATAACTTTACCACAGTGGCCTTCATTGAGTGTGCAATAGACTAAGAAAAAAGGACTTTTTGAAGAACATTTAAAATCATTCTGTTTGTCATATACTGCAGTGCTTTTAAGATACACTAGAGGCATTTCCAAGTCCATCCTGTAGCATCTATTAGCATAAAACATGAAAGGTGTTCTCTTTATACCACAAGTACCAGGCAACGATATTTTCAAGTCATATTAAGTTGTAAATGGTCCATGAAATAATTTACAAATGTCATGTATCTCACCACAAATGTCAGAAAATTCTAGAAAATGGCACTCAGTTAACACTGTGCTATATCTGTTCCATTTAATCCAGAATAAATACAAAAATTTTCCCAGTCACTTCAAACAGCAGACAAATAACAGCAGAAAATATCTTGCTTTACTCCCCTTAGACCTCCAAAGCAATAATTTCCCCTGTTTCCTAAGCCCATGGATCAGTGACAAATCATCAGATGTTATAACTGGGTTATAACAGCAGAGATGTCAGTGCTCTATCTACCCAAAACTAGTGCCTGCTTCCCCACTTGGCTAAATAGTCTTGCCCTCATCCTACCTCAGCATTTCCTGCACATAAAGATAACGCTGGTGTCTATGCATGCCAATCTATTGCTGCAATAGAAACCAACAGGAAAAACATCAGGCCAACAACTCAAAGCAGCTGGCTGCTCACTGCAAGGAATAGAGCTCATTGCAACAGGACTTTCAGACGTATGAGCATGGGTTGGAAAGGACTTACCACCTTCAGACTCCTGAGGCTGACAAGAGATTATGAGGATCACATTTTAAGGAGGAAATTGTTTGTGGTAGCAATGAGGGGGGAAAAAATGTTGAATACTTTCTGAACTATGAGCAGGATTAAACAAAGTGTCTTTCAGAGGCATTTCCCTTATCAAAATGTCTTGCAGAATCTGAGGGTGAGGAAATGATTGGAGAACTCTCAAGTTTTCAGAACATGTGAAAATACAGACCAGGAACTGGCAGATAGATAACATCTTTCCACAAGTGGGGAATTGACAGAGAAAAACCTTGCAATGACCCAGGAGGCGGTGGGAAAGGGCAGGAAGATTAATGTGGTTCTGAGCAGACAAGCAGCCCTTATGGAAAACATGCTACATGGAGCTTCCCTCCCACTCTCCTTTCCTTGGCACCGTCCTGCAGACTCAAGCAGTTCCATCTCTGGATCCTCAGGCATCCAAGCAGTCATCAGACTGGAAAAGGAAAAACCTCAGGGACCCAAAACACAGCTTCTTTTCACAGAAAAGGTCCACAGCAGTGCCCACCTCAGAACCCTCCAACCCAAACAAGACATTATTGCTGTAACAGCGTTGCTTCCAACTTTTCAGATTCCTGAAGGGTCATCCAGCAGAAAACCCACAGTCACAAACAGCTGTAACCTGTAATGTTCAGGGCTGTGGGAGCTGTCTGTATTGCTCTGTCACTGATAAGTTCAAAACATAGTACTTGCCCCGCTTTTCAATTTTTCCTTTCTTTCCCCCTTTTTTTTAACTTCATAACGCTTGCAGTATGTATCCACCATTTTTCTGCATTTGTGTCTTTGCACTTGTAGTTTTCAAAACAAAAGAAATGCTTTTACTCCACTGCTATTGTCTTAGTTGACCTTTAATAGTAAAAATGTATCCACTAGACTTTCAGAAAATAACTTTTAAAGAGTCTTAAACCAAAATTGGTAAGAAGACAGTTTGTGAACACTTTTTTATTCCTGGATAAAATTCGTTATAAAGTTAAATGAAGCATTAGTAAAATTGACACCAGACAGTAATGGCACAGGCTTCTGTACTTTAAATGTTAATTGAGCTAAACTGAGGTACTTACGTGAAATGTTTTCTGGAGAGTTTCAGAATTCTTAACAGAAATCACACACACCATGGAATTTAGAAATAATACTCCCCTCTCTGGAGTCACAACACAGGACAACTCTCATCAGCTGCTATCTCCTAATTTGAAGGGAATTTCTCTTGGCTTTCCTGGTGCAAACTACCGTTCTGGAGCCCAAAGCAGATCAGTAGATCAAGTTTGTTCTTTGCAAAAGCTCTCCATCAACACTACATGCAGTTCAGGTTCATAAGTTGCACGAGGTTTAGGAGGTACCTTGGACCAAACATGGCAACTGAATGGTTTGAAGTAGTAAAAATCCCTAACGATCGATTTGCTTCCTGATTTCCAGGAGTTAAAGTTGCACTCAAGGAGCTGATCCAGTTTAGTGTCCTTTCAAATAAATTTAACTTGTACTTAGCAAAACCATGTAATCACAGACTCATTAAGGTTGGAAAAGACCACTAAGATCTAGCCCAGCCATCAAGTCATCACCATGATGTCACTAAACCATGTCCCTTATTGCCACATCTACACATTTCCTGAACACCTCCTGAACACTTCCTGAACACACCACAGGGATGGTGACTCCACCACCTCCCTGGGAAGCCTGTGCCAATGCCTCACTACTCTTTCTGAGATGAAATGCTTCCTAATATCCAACCTGAACCTCATCTGGCACAACTTACAGCCATTCCCCCTCATCCTATCACTGTAATCTGAGAGAAGAGATAGATACCCACCTTGCTACAACCTCCTTTCAGGGAGTGATAAGGTATCCCCGGAGCTTCCACTTCTCCAGACTAAATCACTACACATTTTGAGCTAATGTTTTTTAAAAGACTTAAAACCGTGCTAATTCTTGAAATCAGAAGACCAGGCAGTGTCATCTTACCTGCTTTCTCTAAGTGTATGCTCCAGTGCCATCCTGAAATTTTCTAGGTAATTATTAGGGTAATTTATTACTGTTGTTCTTACTATTATTATTCAGCTAATGGATTATCAAGATGGGTAGAATCTGTAGGAACCAAGGACAAAGCATGACTAATTGGCAATGCCTATACCAGTAGACTGCCAAGGCCTGGACACAGACCCACCACTGTCACCCAAACATACACAGATTGGCTCCCTGATACCATTTTAGGGACCAGACACCTTCCTAAATAATGCTCAGGCACAATCCATGTAACATAGCTTTGTTATGGTGTCAAAACCTCACAGTAGGAATGTGTCTTGCCATTCCATTTGGCCTCAGAGACAAATGATAGTCCTTGGCCCATTTAATTTCCTAGTCCAGATGTTGTTTCTCTGCCTGTAGTGGACCTGGGACCTCACTTTCACTAAAAATAGAGAAATGAGCTGCTGCAGTCCTAGCACTGTGCATTAGATCATTATGAATCCTTCTGGAACTGCCTGATTAATCCATTGTTATCCAGACGCTCTGCCGGCACCCTGTCACTGCCTCCCACCCCATCCTGCGGCACAACCCATCCCGTCAGGTAACACTCAGTTCAAAGGCCCAGCAGGGCACTGTGCGAGGTGAGCTGTCGCCAGACGTGTGCTGTGAGAGAATGCCATATGAACTGGGAAAGCCTGTAAGGAACGTGCCATAAATGTGAGGACAGACTATTTCCCATCAGATACAAGAAAATATACAGAGGGGCTAGGCTAAAAGGCTTTTGTTTTCAGTGTTCTGCTCTCAGAAGTTATAAAAGGAAGAAATGCTGCAATGTATTGTACAATACTATATATTCTCTAATTGCAAAATAAAAATCATATTAGTCATAGGATCTCACTCTAATCTGAGATTAGTCGCTGCTGATATTTAGGACCAATACTGAAGCTGATTTCAGTTGTCTAAAGCTGCATCTTCTTTTTCTATTGCCTACTGCCATTCAGCCTGTTCTGAAGGGCCTTCCTAGCAATTAGGTTGCAAATTAATTTTCTCTCTTGCTGAAATTGTCTCAAAATAGAGGAGATGATAAGTGTTTCAATATTAAGGTGTAGCTTGGGCTGCAGAGATGACGATGACCATATGTTCAAATATGCTTCTATCTCTTCTATCTTCTACTATCTTGCACTTACTTTTATCCATTCTTTCCATTCTTGCCTTCTTTTCCCTGTTTTCACATGCCATTTTTGCTGTTCTCTTTTTCCCTTTCTTTTTCTTTTTCTTATTCTGTTTCCTTTACCTTTTTTCCTTTTCATTCTTTTCCTTTTCATTCTTTTCCTTTTCCTTTTCCTTTTCATTCTTTTCCTTTTCATTCTTTTCCTTTTCCTTTTCCTTTTCCTTTTCCTTTTCATTCTTTTCCTTTTCATCCTTTTCCTTTTCCTTTTCCTTTTCCTTTTCCCTTTCCTTTTCCTTTTCCTTTTTCTTTTTCCTTTTTCCTTTTTCCTTCTTCTTATCCTTTTTCCTTTTCTTTTTTCCTTCTTCTTTTTCTTCTTTCTTCTGATTTTAGTTCTCAACTCCTAACCCAGCAAGTGCCACAGTTTAATGTATACGTAAGTCAATGTGCATCAGAAGAGGTATCCTGCTGAGGTATCCCAACCCTCTTCCTTCACCTACTCCCAACTGCAAAGGTCAATTTTCCCACATCCAGAACTCTGTGAATGCCATTAGTGTCCAATGAACAAATCACCTTCATTTTTCAGCAGGGGACAAGAAATGAGTTTTAATTATTTTCAAAAATATTTGCTGTATTCAACCCAAATTACCTCATGTTCTTTAGTTTCAAGCTGACATCCACTGTTGGAAATCACAATGATGGTTGTGACAGTTTGGCAAAATCATAAGGAAATCCTGATTTTCTCTTTATAAGCAGAAGCTTGTCTGATGGGGCTTCCATGCCACTGTTATGTCTTCTGTCCTATTAAAAGACTACTGCTTGTACTGGAACAAAGGCTACGTGCTGAGAGGAGCATATCTATCTTCATGATGTGTGCTTGGCTCACAGCCTGCAGCACTATAGCTGGAGATGGCTCACTAGGTTTGGTGGAATTGTTAAAGCTGACTGCCAAGTCCTGAACCAGCTGTTAAAAGTTGCCTCCAGCGAGTACTGCTCCTGGTGATTCCTGTCCTCTCTCATTATCTTCAGAGCTTGCTCCACCCTCTGCTGCACAACTTGTTTGTGCTTGCACTGCTCTCATCACCTCTAAGACTTTCGTGACTGCAGCCACGCAGCTTTTGTGACACCTTTAGCCTACAGCCGAGTTTGAAGAAGGATGCAACTAGAAAACTCCTTAACTAGGAGGTAGCAGGCACTAGACTCCCTAGAGGGAGGATCTGTAATGTTTCTCTCTTCTAGGACAAAGGAAAATAGGCAAATAAAACCAGTGAGCTCAGGGAGGCATTAGCTGCAGCCTCACACATTGGGTTTATAGTCTGAATCTTGTTCTCTTTATGCCTCCGGGTTTTTCTCAGTTACTCTTTCTCCTGTCACATACTCACAGTTTCTTCTGCCCTACACTCATTCCTTATGCCTGCCCTTTAGAAAAGGTTCTCTATGGTCCTGCACCTCATCAATATAATAATTATTTCAGGCTTCACTGTTAAACATAGTGAATTAGTGTGAGGCAGAAAGAAGTAAAAGGAAGTTTTATTTTGATTCCAATAAGCTTCTACTTTTTTTTTTTTTCCTTGATGAGCCCCTGTGTTTTCCTCTTCTTTCATTCCCTTTGATATTCGGTGTTCACATGAATGTGTGTAACTATGTTTGTGATTTTCTTCTCCTGGACTTTTAGTGCTGAGAAGGATACAAATGTGGGAGATAAACTCTAAAGACATCATCGATGAAGCATTGAAGCCAGTTCCACATTTTAATCCTGCATAAATTATCCTGGAACTTATCCCACATTTATGATGTGTGAGAGAATAGAAAAATAATGGAATTACTCAGAAGTCTCAGATGATTATAAACATATGGTGAAGGACGGTATAAGAGCAAAACATACTGAGGGAAATATCATCAGTAAATGAAAGGTTAATAATGGAAAAAGTAAGTTTGGAACCTCATATGTGGCCTATTATCAAACACTACTGACATGAAAGAATTTCTGCAGTACTTTTAAAAGTGGACAGCTAGTAGTTTAATGATCGTAACAAGAAAACTTTAAGGCATTGGAAAGGAAACTATATGATTATAAAAGAACTCATCACATATTTAAGCCTCCCATGAAAAATGGTAGTTTTGTGCCTGAGGTTCCGGACTGGGACTCAGATCTTGATTTATTTCCCAGTTCTGCTACAGATTTCCTCTGTGACCTTGGGCCAGTTACTTTGGGAGAAACATGTTAAAACTCCTAAATGACTTAGGAATCAGAGTCCCTTTCCCAAAAGGAGGTAGCAGCAGATTCACAAAGTGACAAGTGTGTGGAAATGCTGAGTGCAGCCAGGGCTATCCTCAAACTGAGTGGATGCTGACCCATCACGTTCTGAGAGTGAGGTGTGGTTTTTTTTTGAGTGTGGTGGTTTTTTCTTTGAGCACTGGCAGGCTATTGTAACCCTAGGGAAATGGCTGTCTTCTGATTACCAAAGGAAAATGAGCAGGAGGTAGCATGGATGGGATCAACTACTGGGTGACATTGCACGAGTATTGCAGAACAGGCAGCCTTGGGAGCTGCTGCCTCTCATGCTTTACAGCTTCTGCTAAGTTTTTATCACTGACTCATTTCTGAGACAGGCTCTTGTGTGATGCCTAGCTCTTGGGTGTCAAGCTATGCATGCAGAAGATGCTGTGGTCAGTAGGGTTACACAGCGGCTACTAGGTAGGAAACACGGGCTCCTGGTTCTTAGTGTCCTGCTTTGTTCAAAAGAAAAAGAAGCAGGAACAACCATTTCACTCAAGGGCAAGTATTCTTGGCATGGAAAACCTTCCACGTGGTTTGCTGACACTTACAGCCTTCAGCCTCAGAGATGAGACCTGTATCCCTAGACTCTTGAAAGCGGGAAGGAAGAGGGGCCGTGATTTGCCTAGGAATTAAGTTGAGTGCTTGTTTGTTTGCCAGTGCAGGAATTATCTTCCTAAGGAACCTTACATAGCAACCAAGGAAGTGTATGAACTTGAAGCACTTCAGTGTTTTTGCCTCCAGATTTCAGACAGCTTTGACAAATGTACCCTCATTGCTCTTCCCAGCTTGTAAAGTTCGAATTGCAATAGCAGAATATTCTTTTTCTCCCTCATCCTGTATTAGTTCATGCTGTACGTAGTGTCACAATTCACACACAAAATAGAAGGAATGCACGAAATAATAAACCTGTAATGTAGAAAGGGGAATCAAGGATGGATATTCGCTCTCTCTTTCCATATGCTATTGCAATGATAAAAGGATCTTAAAAAAAAACATTTTTTTCCTTTGCCTTAATATGTAATATGGTCATAACTCAGAATCTACTTTGGACAGGATTCACAAGCTGCTGTGTCTGTGTAAAGTCAGTAGAGAGTAAATAACATACTTTCCACTTCAGTATCTTGGATATCTCCATTTGCCATGGTTTATTTCATTCTGCATGGAGGTTAAGGTATGTGGCAGATCACAAAGGTGAAGGATATTAAGTGTCTGAGAATCAAAAATGTCTTAGCAGAGAATCTCTCTTAAAAGCATATGTTTTGTTTTCAGTGGTTTTGGCACAAGCAAAGGATCCATACAAAACACACGAAAAATATAAATTAAAAGTGTATACTTCAAAATGGAATATTTTGGGAAGAAATGTTTATTGAATGGAAGACAGAAGTACACAAGAATTCAGAAACATCAAGGTAAATGTGTTTTACATGTTCATCAAAGTGTTTTCAACCTCTATGCCTCCATCTACACCTTACTGCCTTCTCAGTGAAGACAGTGAAGGCTGATCTCATGCCAACTGAGCTTGATGCCCTAGAGGAAAACTGTTGTATTGACTGCTTCAGTTTAGATTTCATCAAAGTAATTTGACTTTTTTGTGTGAGAGTAGGAACAATTTCACATACACAAGCAACTAAAGTCTTGGTTAATAGGTTAGGTTACACATTCAGAAAAGAAAGTTTCTGTCACTGTGACCTGCTGTATCTGCTTTTATAATCAACGTGATCAAAGCAGTCCTTGTGTCACGGGACAGGATTCCCTTCTGGAATATTTCTACATGACTGGACACAGCTGTTACTGAAACATATTTTAAAAAGCTGCAGGAAATCTGTCTGTAACTGATGCTTTTCCCAAGTTTTAAGTCTTGAAAGAATCTTTCTGTTTCCTCTAAGGAAATGTAGCTTTTCATTTTTTGTATCTGGTTGTAGATGGGATTCCTTTCAGTGTCAGGTTATTACTGATACTTCTTGCTTTGGTCAAAATATCCTTTTCTAAATCTGCGGGCTACTGTATTTGTCTGCAACAAACCACTGTTGAATCATAAGCTTCTAGGTTGAAAGGGTCATTCTGATCATCTATTCTGATCTTGGATATAACACACACCACTATTTCAGTGATCCCTGCAGAAACCTGCTGCTTCTGGTTGAGCCATATGTCCTTCAGAGGGGTGGGTTTCCTGGGGATTGGGCTGCCACTGCTGGGACAACAAATGCTGGGGAAACAGCCCCCTGCACAACTTGGATGTGTCCCATCCTGATCCAATATATTTATTTCTGGAAGTGATATCCTATTCATTTTCCATTTATTCTTTCTTTTTAAAAAATCACAGTCTGAATGTTACCCACCAGTACCATAGGAAATGCAAGTACACTAAAATCACTGCGTCTGTATCGGTCTTTTACAGTGCAGACAGAGGCTGGTGTTGTCTGGGCATCAATCAGACTGATATACTAGTGTTGTTCCAGGGAATCAAGATGCAGTGAAATCACACTGACTGCAAAGAAGCACAGGTCCCCTACATACGGACTCACCATCTCTTTTCACAGCTCAGTGAAACTCCATTTCTTTCTTGTTTTTGGCAGTACGCTGCTATTCCCTCACTCCTGCAGTTAGGAGGGAAATGATGATCCTTCAAGACAGATCTCTGCAGAGTTTCGTTCCATGCTTCACTGAAGCATAAAATACAGTGTACACTGACTCTATTTCTGTGTTTCTTTCCATGCACATAGCTGCATACACTTCCTAGTGTGGAGTCCCATGTCTGTGGGAGCTCTGAAGAAGGTTTTCCAGTCTTGTGCCCCCAAATCGCACGCCAGAACCTATTTGCAGTGAGCAGGGTTCAGAGTTATTCTTCCCAGGAACCATCTCACAGACTGTGAGCACTCCCACCAGTACATCACATGCTTACTGTTTCCAGATCCTAAGCCCTTTTGCTGCATATCTGCATACCCTCTACTACTGTTTCACTCTGCTTTTCCACCCCCCTTTTGTTCTTCCCTGTGACAATGCACAGAAGAGGAACTATTGTTGCCAGTTTTATTTCCTTTAGACTTAATCATTCTAAATTCAAAATCTGAGGTGATAGATATGGAAAATATGTTTTTAATTTGATCTGATGGATAATAATATCTGAGGACTTTTCATCGCTTCCTAGAAAGAAGTTCTTACTGCAGTTCTATTTTCTGTTTATGAGAGACATAAACCACATCTATTTTAGTCTCTAATTCTAAATCTCTATTTGATATGGGAGGATTTGGGAATTTTTCTTTCTCTCAATTATAAACAGTCAAGTTTCTTCAAAGATGAATTTATTTCATAGAATACGAAGTCCCACAACAAAAGAGTATGCTGTAGGTTCTTTTTGTCTGTGCTGTGATTAACCTGGGGGCATACAGAATTGATGGAATTATTTATCTGACCCTGTTTTCAAATGAAGTTTCAAACCCTCCTAGAAAGATACATTTTTTTTTTTTTTTTAGAAACAAGCTATTGGCTTTAATTCAGGTATAAGCAGATTATATAACTGTGCTTATTAGGTCAAATTTAGTGATTTTTTTTTCTCCTCAGGTTAAAATAAAAATAATTTATTCCTAAGTTTTTTGCTTTTTTAATGTTTGATTGTTTGTTTGTTCTGTTTCGTATTCCAGTTCTGTAACTGTGAAACAGACAGTACAGATTTCAGTTAGCGTTAGTAGAAATCAATTAGGAAAAAGAGAATGACAAATTTCGTGTAGTGTCTTGCAGTCTTTTTAGAGATAGGTTGTCGGAATAGCTTTCAGAGCTAATTGTTCCTGAAAGAGGAATGGCTATTACTTACTGCCAGGGTCTTCTGATCTTCCTGTGATCCTGTATGAGTCTGTTTATTAATGTTTTCTTTAAAAATGGAACCCTTCTGCCCTCTGGTTTTGATGTTCCCAGTGCTTAAAGAGTAGAGCAGTAATGACTGCAAAACAAATGAGATTATCTGTGGTTAATATTTTAATCCAGAACTGTGGAATTCCCTGCGCTTGATTTGAGCTGTTGCACCATATGCTGACTGCAGACATTGCATCCCTATTTTCAGAAATCTCTCAAGTATATTTCTGAGACTTATTCTTTAAAAGTGAGTGTATATAAGCTGAGATGGAAAAACAGGGCTTTCCAGATCTCTGGAAAGAGAGAATATTTTAAAAGAAAAATTGTGAGCAATTGTGTTTGTAAATAGGTAAATATAAACGAATGATTAAAATGTTTTGTATAAAAGAAAGTGGAGAGAAAAAATGGTATACGTCCCTTTAGAACTAAGGAGAGAAACTATGTGATGGTTTGGGTCACAACAGGATTACTTCCAGACATTTTTACCCATGTTTCACATACTCTGTCCCACCTCTAAATTCTTCCAAACTAGGATGGTCAACTGAGCATTTAGGTAGTACAAGGACAGCATTTATATACCTAAGGACATCTGAACATCCAACAGACTCCTCTCAACTAATGGAGAGAAGACTCTAATGTGGGGGATTTATCAACATTCAGTCAACTCAGTGGCATTTATGCACTTAATTCTTTAATCTCGATTACCCCACTTTTTCCAATTAGATTTCATAACTCTGGGCCCTTCCCAGAATGCTGAGGTTAAGCCTTTGTCTCAAAAAAATACAACCAAAGAGTTTAGCATAAGGGTACTTTACTTCTGTTCAGATTTTAAATCCTCCAGAATGCAACATGTTCCTGTTCAACTCCTGCCTGTGATGGAGAGGATTTGAACTATTTGACTATTCTAGCCTTTAAATAGTACTTCCAAAAAGAAAGCATTGTCAAATCCTACTGAATCTAAACTTTTCATGAAGCACTGAGCTGTTCTTACAAGAATTCTAAGAATAAATACACGAATTCGAACTCCATGGTTTAGGTACCTAAATGTGAAAGAAAAATCTGAAGTACCCCATTTTCCAAATCATATTTCTTACAAGAACTGGAACAAAAGTTGGCGTTCTATTCAGATGCACACTGTAATCTCTGGGCACTCCTCTTACACTGAGGTTAGGCAAAGAAATACCCAACCTGTGGGTATGAATAGCTAGGAGTTAGTCTTACAGATGCTCAACCATGACTGATGTTGTCAGTTTTGCTTTCAGGCCTGAGCAAAACACATTTGTCATAGAATCATGGAATCATAGAATGGCTTAGGTTGGAAGGGACCTTAAAGATCATCCAGTTTCAGCCCCCAGCTGTCCTTGGCATTAGGTAGCTCCTCAGTGATGGGAGGGAAATTTTGACAATCTTAGTATTTTGTTTGCCAGCAGAGACAGTAGCTGTTTTGTAGGCACCAACTTCCTTTTCTGGCTTTTGAAGTGAATGTTTTCTACGAGCACATCTGAACTGATCTCCTGGACTTGCATTTACAATCGATGGAAAGAAATTTGAGTCTCTAGAAGAGACATCCTGGGGCAGCAAGAGTAAGATTCACCCCCAGAAACCATCTGCTTCTGTCCATTGACTAAAAACGGAGACAGGGGGAATCAAATTTTGGTAGGTATTTTGCAAGTAACTACAACTAGGTGACATTATTTCGTCTGCATTCCTGTGGCTGAAGGCAAGGAAACGAAAGACTATGGAATCTGAGGAGGGTCTTTGCAAGGTCTTGGGTTAAGGAGAGAAATCTGGGTTGTTCTCAACCTTCAGAAATTTAGAAAGGTATATGAAATTATACATAGGTCTTTACTGTATGAAGAGAAGGATGATAGGATGAGACTATCTATAGGACATGATTACAGAAAAATAAATGAGTATGCTTCACTCTGTTCTGTTCTGTTCTGTTTTGAAAGGACTGGATGTCCTGTCAAACAGAGACTATCACATCAATCTCTTTTCCCATCAATTAAAAATAAGTAGATTTAACTGTAATTGAGCAAAAGAAATGAATGATGAAAAACAGTTGGATTCAGCTAATCAGAAAACTTAAGATACACTGATTTGTACTAGGCAGCTTATCACCAATTGGAGATGACCCAGTCGTGGTGTACTAATGAGTTTATCTTGTTTATTTCTGAAGCCAGAGCAAGTATAAAAGTCTCATACATATGAACATTTTGCAAGTAGGAATAGTGCTATAGAGGTACAGTAGAATCAGGGTTCACCTGGACAGTAAAGAATGCAAGAATACAGGATCTGCACCTCCTCAAGTCTTTGTAATGTGTCCCATTCCTTCCTACTTTTTACACAGCTAATATACATTTTGAATTTATTCAGTGGGGATTCTGACTGCTAAAAGGGCTTTAAGCAATCTTCATTGGTAACACGTCCAGGGTAAATAATAGTGGAAGAGTGATTAATCTTGCGGGCTTTACATGCCCCCTGGTGGAAAAGTTCCTCAGTGTAGCCATAAGGATTTCTTGCATAAATATCTCTTGTAAACAGATGTGTGGTTTGTGAAATGTATCTGAGTTGCATTCTTATTTAAGGGCCTGCACTATTATCGATGTATATCCCATGAATAAGAACACACAAGATCCCAAGTTACAAATGAGCACCTGGACTCGTTTAAGTGCTGCTAGCATGATGTACATTGCTTGTACGGTATAAATTGCTGGCCTACAATTTCTTGCAGGCAAATGATGCCAAGCTCTTAATATATATAAAATGAACTCTAGTAACTTAAGCAAAATAATCACAATTTTCCCCACAGTCTTTCCAGGATGTCAATCTGGAGGGTTTCACAAGGATACACAATACCTTGTTACAAACCATATAATGTTTTAAAAACTGTCCAACTGACAACCTTGGCTAACATTGCATCTTCTATCTAGATTACTTCAATATGTCATGTCCATATCACACCACTCTGTCCATGGTCCCAATGCCAAGGATTTCTGTCTTGTCCAACCTTTCCATCTGGAAGTAATGAGCTTAATATTCTGGCTCTACCCCCATGAAAGCTATGTCACAAAAAAGTAGCAGTCTTATGAACTGTTGTATACCCTGAAGACAAATTTGAGATCCACATAGCCTCTCGAAGTTCTATTCAGATTCATTTAAAGACAAATTTTCCACTCTACTCCCTTAAGACCTACAGCATACCGTAAGACTGCAAGAATGATTTCACAACCATTTATGCTTAAATCCTTTCCTAGATGTGTCAAAGGATTGTGACTAACAGGTAATGAGGAGCTAGGATGTTCCTTCAGGAGAAAACACAGTGGTTACAAGATTTCCTCTTAAGATGGTTCCCCTTTTCATTACAACTCCTCTTGCAATAAATGAATCAGAAGTTTTTTGTTTTCAGATATTTGGGAAAAGTGAATGGAACATCCCTTGGAGTTTATAACATGCAATAACAGTGGGGCAGATATCGCCCATCAGCTTGAGCTTTAGCTCTAACTCCATACCCATTAGCACTGCCTAGTGGCTGCGAGCACCAACAGAGCTCCCTTCAGTGCTGCTGTGTGGACTGGCAAGACCTGTTCTGGGGAGGCTCTGCCTTAAATCTCCTTTCTTTCATCACTGAGTGAGAAGGTTGGGACATATCTGAGCAGGTGTTTTACAACTCACATATCATTGGCCACGAGTTTTCATTTTCTCATCAATTACTGTTGTTTTTTTTTTTTTTCCCCCATTTTTTTCTAGTACTGTCAGTAGTTTGCAAAAACTGAGCCAAAATGCGCCAACGCTCCTCACCCAACTCACCTGCAAAAATATATTTTGAGAAAAATTCATCTCACCTACCCTAGGCATCTGTTTCAGGATGAACTGAATCTTCCAGTGGAAATGCTTCTCTCCCACAAGAAAAAAAAAAAAAAAGATAGCCCTTGTTAACTAGATATGCGCAATGTTTAATTAATTAAAATAAGGGGTTGTAAATCCCATTTTTGATGTCAGGCTTCAAAAACAAACTTGTTTGGTCAGCTCTCGGGTCTGTTGTACTCTTACACCAGTACAATAAGTTATTTTCTAATTCCTTCCATTTTTTTTTTTTTTAATTGCTTCTAAATTGAAATATTTAACATTTAATTAAACTTTCTTCAACACCTCTCAAAACAGAAAGCAATTTTAAGAACATGAGATGTGCAGGTCATATATTCTGAGAATTGCTACTGTGTTATTTTTGGCCAGAAAAATAATAATAATAACAATAATAATAAAGAAAGAAAGAAAGAATTGACAAATACAGTCATTCTGACACCAAGATGATATGCAGAATCCTATAAGATTTGCTGAAGTTTAATTTTGGAAAATAGGGGAGAATATCCTGACATTGCCAAAATGTCCTGTTTTATAATTTTGGAACTGGGCACATAATATTTCCTTTCAAAATAGTTTTTCATGTTCTTATGATGTGTTTCATTTTGTGTTCTCAACACAATTAAAATCTCATCCAGAATCAGACATTTCTCTCTGAGACATTTCAGTTGATATGAGACTTTTTTTTCTTAAACATTCTCTTCCAGATCATTTCAGAATTTTGGAAGTCATGCCTAACTGGCCTATAACCAAATCCGAAAATCCTGCAAAAATTTATTTTCTGCATAGATATGATTTGTTGTTGATATTCCACCAAGAGCGTGTCAGCCATAAACATCTCTAATAGCTGAAACGGAAAAGAGATTCACTGTTCCTCAGAAAGGACTTAAAATCTGTTCCCACAAGTGAAAGAATACCCTGTACCAAAACACTTCAATAGACAGTGAGCAGAAATTATTAGTGTTTTTATGTTATTTTGCAAACTTTTAAGTGCTTAGAGGGCATGAAATGAAATATTATCATCTCTGGAAATGCAGCTGTGTTAGTTTATAACATTAAAATAGCTGCCTGATTGAAGTTCATGGTTGTATTCAATGGAGTCTGTGAAGAACATGTTCAGTGGTATCAGGTTTGATGTTTACTTATTAGCATCAGCCCATATATCAGCATCTTGAAATACAGATTTGATATGAGGAGCCAGATACCTCAGCCTATTGAGTTCATTTTGTGCTGCTTTGTAGCTCACTTCACAGTAGAGGAAATTGATGCATACCATATGAAAGTTCCTCCTGGATATTTCTTCCAAAAAGATGGGCTATCTGACTGTTGTAAAGCCAACAGAGGTGTCTTCACTATCTCTGGCACCTTTGCTGCATTGCCTGGCATGAGTGAAAAGTCTATATTTACAGAGAAGAAAGAGAACAGGGAGAGAAAAGCAGTCCCTGCCCAGTCTTCCTAGGGCCTATGAGTGCAGCTCACTGGCAATATTTTAAAGCATTTCCTAGCTGTTCCATTCAAATGCTAGTTGAGCCAGCCACACTTTCTCAGCCACTGTGTTCCTTGCTTTGCTCACTAGTAAGTTGGAATTCAGCCCAAAATTGTGCTCTAGGACTTAGATGCCTGTTACAGCTGCTCTTCCATTTACCACTTTCCTCCTGGGTGTGAGTAGACAGATTATTGACACTGATGCTGAAATGTCAACTGCTCTGCCACTGCTCAGTGATGCTCCAGGAAGCTCTCTGCCCTCTGGCAGGCTGAGCTTAGTGAAGAAGGCTCTGATTGCTATACTAACTCCCAGTGTATATGTAACTCCTTGCCTTTCACACTTATTTAAGGTTTCACTTACTTAAATCACTCCCAAATCTACCACAGAAGCAAAACCCAAGACGTTTAACAACCAGACAGTCCTGCCTTGCCACCCCCAACACCCCTCACTGCAGACATACTCCTGTGCAAGATAAGAATGTTTTTTAAAAAGCAAATTTCAGCTTTTATGCCATAAATATCTGGTCATGGTTGAGACTCAGTCATAGAAGGAAAGAGTAAAATCACTCTTTATGAAAGTGTTCAGTGTTAGCATAAAGGATTAAGACGTAGACATGGGTGAGAAGAATATGGAGATAGCATGGCATCAGTGCTTTTTGTGAAGTGCACTAGCATCTGCTCTGAATTCTGTTCCACACTATCCTGCTTCCTTTGGCCTTCCTACTTGTATGCCTATCTTTGCTGAAGCTCAGTTTTTACTATGTTCACAGTCAGCATTTTCATACCAGAGTGAAAAATGTCACAAATGTGCCCAGGATTAAAATGATTTATTTTAATGATTGTAACTATTCTGAAGAGGTCTTGAGAGTGAGGATGACTATTGCACCAAATTGCTTGAAGTGCAAGCAGCTACCCTTGAATTTTCTTCTGATATCCAATTATTTGTCCACAGGTCATATAAATTCATATTGCCTAACAGGTTACTTCTACGTACTACTGTTGAAATCCATATACAACTGCTTTTCAAGTTTCATCTAATTTTTCAAGACTGTCTTTCAGAGGAAATGGAACCTAATGTGATTTAACTGCTGGGGGAGGAGGAGGGGGGTTAAATTCAGTCAATTTATGTTCATTATAAACAAATCCAAATTCCAAGCTTGTATGGTATGACTAACATATGTCACATACTCCAGCATGTCTGGTGTACCCTTTAACATTTTAACAGTCCATCAGACATTAATGTGACTTAAACATCAAAAACAGGTTCATTTTGCCATTAATATCCTGAAACAAGAACATCTAATATACACATCCTGAGATTTAATCTGTAAACATAACCAAAAATGTCTGGATGAAGGGGGCTTGTTTATATTTCAGTAGTGCTACTTCCATGAAGCATGTGTCTGCTATCTTTAGTATGCAACTCTCGCATCTTACCATTGAGAGAGCGCTAATGTCTTTGATACTGTTAGGGAGACTTATAAGTCTTCTGCTGACATAACAGTCCCTTTGTAGATCCCCTAAAGTTAAAGCTACTGATAAACATAACTTGTCTTATTAAGAGGGGAAGAATTTTAAAACCACTTCAAACATCCTTGAGATTTTCCTATTCATTATTCCATAGTGTGAAAGCAGGTTCTGAAGCAAGTTGGAATTAAGAGGAAACACTTATTTTTACTGATGTAATGACTTGTTTAATAAACAAGAAGGGAAAAGGAAAGAATTGGAAAAGTGTGCTGAAGCACAAACTGAGAATAGCTGGGAATAACTTAATAAAATGCAAATGAACTTTCTGTGCAGTCAAATCCCTTTGTTTATTTTTCTACAATTATTCAAATACTTGGTTCTTGCATTGATGAATGCTCAAGGGGGAACATTTCATAGGAATTAGTGTGGGACAAAGCATATGTGTACTAATAATTGCCAAACACACTATACCTATCAACTCCATTAGGAGTGAGTGAAGCCACTAGTCAGGAAAATGATGAGAGGAAAAAAAGGAAAAAAAAGTATGCTCATACCCTTTGATATCTGCAAGATTGTTTAATCCAGTTCTTACGTATATGAAACCACAATGTAATTGCTATGGAGTGAACTGCATTAGTAAGTACGGCCTCGGAAAACCAGCCAGATACATCTGAGGACTGAAGTACAGATGGGTACTCAAATGAAGGCATGTCTTATATCAAACATTGTATTGGTAGAATTTGTCAATGGCAGGAATTTTTTGAAGAAAACTGCAGATTCGTCTGAACTTCTTACAATAATGCATGTGTTTCCACCAATTTTTTTTTGTCAGGGTGTTTTTGCAAGCTGAGACTGGAATTTCTCATAAAAACCAAGGAGGGAGAATCCCTTCTCAAAATAGGTAATGGCAGAAGGAACTCCTCTGGCTTGCAAAAGCAAGAGTAAGGACTTCAGTATGGTCTCCTAAGGAATCTTATTTAATTATGCAAAACAGGGCCAGAGCAAACCTGAACATGGAACAGATGATTATCAGCACAGTTAAATTATTTGCAAGGTCCCAGTCAGTGGTTTGGTTGGGACTAACAACCATTCTCCCAGAAATGTTCCACCAGAGCTGAGGGGATGGTTTGAGCCAGTATGGATGCAGTCAGCATGTTTTGGGGGGTAAAAGCAATTAATTGTGTCAACACAAGTCATACCAGCTGGCCTCAGGGCAGAAAGTAGTCCCTGGGTTATTTCATTTACTACTACAGCTGCAATACAGTAGTCCCTGTGAGCATATAGAGAAGTTATAAGATACTCGAGAAAAAAAAAGAATCATTCACATGCATTTTTGCTGCAGTTTTTTTCTGGAATGGTCTCAGCAATGTCTGAGTGCAGACTGAAAATGATTTCTAAAACCGTGACATTTTTGCAAAATAAAATTCTTGTTTTCAGGCCAACTGTACTACCAATTTGACAAAATTGACATAGAAACTTATCAGAATTCAGTGAAACCCCAAGTGTGGGTGCAGTTACGCAGATAAAATGATCGTCTATATATATTTCTCTTTTTGCAGTGCCTTGACGTTAGAGTTTCACTCACATTTCTCACTCAAATTCTGTGCCAGTTTTTGTTCACATCCTTCTCTTTCAAGAAAAGTGGCATGAAAAAAGAAGTACACACACAAAAGCTGAAAGGGAGTAAGATATGGATGAACAAAGGCAGATTCTGAATGCACAGGCACAACATTCAAGACATATATACGTTAACTGTTTGGATAAGACTCCACTGACTGCTAAAACTTAGTGCATAAGCAACGTACTAATAAGCCTGATAAAATATTTTAGGGACATTGCTATACTCATCTACCTCATGAGAACTGTGTGCAAAGCTTTGAAACATATGCATTCATCTTCATTCATGTATGTGTCTTACACCTGAAGACCCCAGTTTTCCAATCCCAGGCAGATCTGCAACTGTCCATTTTCTAGAAGAGCAGTTAAGGGAAAGGTCATGCATACACTTGTCTACATTTTAAACTCCTTGAAGTGAAATGGGTTTTCTCATATCACAACATGTTTCTAGATTAGAAGTTACATCTGCAGTAAAGTTCTGTGGATGCTCTCCTCAAGGTTTTCAGTCTGTGCATAGGAATATTTCCTTTTTAAAGGTAGATGCTGACGAATGAGAAATGTAGTGTTGGAGGGTGGAAGGGAGTGGTCTGTAGAAGAAATATTACAAAGATGCAGATGCATATTTAGCTGAGATAACCTAATGTTCTTACCTGGGAACAATGCTGCAATTTGAAGTAAGCCACTGAACACATCTGAGTTTCTGGAACAGTGAAGTTGGCCTTCATGTAAATATAGGCTTTGAGAACCTTCCTGCATCCAGTCCTTTGCATTATCAACATTTAACCTTAAAATTATTGTTCCTCTCACCCCAACTCTTCTAAGTGCACATAAAACATGTTTTGTTTACTGACTTCATTTGCAGAGCTATGCAACTGTTGCGCATTTTGTGTGGGATAGATGGACTTTGCTTCAAGTTTCGTGTTCTGGATGTACATTACCCCATTTTAGCTTCCAAAGAGCATTTAATTATCTTCTTGCTGTCTCATGCTTTCAAAGCAAATTGCACAACATCTGAGAAGCAGACGTATATATATTCATTGGACACTTGGATTTAAAAATGCATAGACTCACATATACTTCCAGTAGGCTAGTATCTCTTTCACTCTTATTGAGAACCATAAAATTTAGTGACCATGACTTAGTGTTAACATCTAATTTCTAAGCAAATGTCTGAGAAGAAATCAGGTCCTCCACAGGGATTGACTACTGAGAACTATCTTTCTTAGCTTTCATTTTAGATTACATGTATTCTGCCTTACAGCCAAAATGAAACCTAATTTTTCTCCTTTGACCACATCTCAATGTGGATAATATGAAGCACTAAGAGCTTTCCATTGCTGTGGAATACGCTGTTAATTGTTAGCATATTCTGCCACATAATTTTTCACAGTATTGGAACTTATTTACTATACCACAACTTAACAAATATTAACAGGACCAGACATGTCTTGGAAGATGGTACCACTAGTATTTCCTTCCTCCTTTGGTTCCCACTGAGCAGATGTAAATCACTCTGGGACTGCATTTCAGTTCTGAACCTCTTTCAGTTTTGCTCAAAACTAATTGGAGGTCATGGGGAGTTTTCTTCTTTCTCAAAAACAACAGAAGCCTTTGAGATTTTGTTACCAAGAATCTCTCCTCCACAGAATCCACTTAGACAGATATGCTGCAGAAAATCTGTGAAAAAACACAGCCCCCATTTTTTATTAAGAAACTAGACTTGTAACTAGCAAATGCATAGCCCCCCAGGACCCTGATCACAAGCCCTGCTCTTGTTCCCTTTGGCAGTTTTTCTTTTAAGCTCTTTTAAGGACCTTGGCTGTCTAGGGTGATGCATACTGCACTGAGCCTTGCATGGTAGGGCATGCTCCTCTGTAGGGCCCTTGAGTACACCTAAGATTCAAACAAATGATTAATAAAGAGCAGATCCCAGGCTGCAAATTGCATTTCATTCACACATTTCAGATCTTGCTTCTACAAAAGCAGCTTGTCTACATTCATTTAGTGCAAAATGAGGGATGGACTCAGGTTTCATGAGTTTAAAACCGGAGTTTTCTTCCTCCATTGGGGAATCTAAGCTTTCTTTTGAACAGAAATTTTGATTAAATAAAAAATACATTGGTTCTTTCACAGCCTGTTTGGCTGGCAGCCAGGAGCTCCTCTCTGTAATTCTGGTTTACTCTACTTATTCTTTGCAGGTGGTTTCTTAACATTTATGTTGCCCTGGGCAAGTGACTGAATGTAAGTCTACTCTCCTGAACACAAAATGAGAGCAGTACTACTTGCGACATCTTCTGACAAGCAATATTGGGCTGCCTAGCATCTGAACCCCTGCACATCTTTTATATAATCCAAAGTAAATAAAAATTTGCCTGCATGATGTGACTGGAAATAGGACTTTCATTCTAGTTCGTATATCGCTCAGAATGCAAGTAAAAATGCATTTCTGAATTCAGAGACAAGACTGGGAAAAACAAAAGAATACAAAAACTCCTCATGGATCCAATACAGACCCTGTTCCCTCAGGAGAAATAGATTATTTTATAGTGTTCCTCCAAAAAGAATAAAAAAATAAAAATAATGAAAAAAAGCTTTTTACAGAAGATCACAGCAAAAATAAGGGAAACTAGAGATTCATATCTTTTCTTTTTAATATATGTAGAAATGTGTTACTTAACAGTTTTTCATCCCTTGCAAAACATATACTATAATTACAGTAATCCTAACTCACTTTTTCTCATTCTTTGTATAGAAACCATGTTCATTCCCTTGTGTCTATTCAAAGCCTTGGAAGATGACCTTATTTTGAACAAGGCAATACCCGCTGCCAGTGCCATGATTTTATCACTGCTAATAAGAATGAATGGGATATTAAAAACAGTAAGACAACAGCATGGGCTTGCATCACTGTAACGTTAGTGTATGTAGCTACTACTGAGGTGTTTGGATGTCGAAACTAATAATTTTCTAGGAGCTACGATTTGTGGGTTTTTTTTCAGACACTTGTAAATAAAGCTGTTTGGTTTTCTTCTTGAATCTAGTGTCAGTTTCCAATGTAATCTTATCCAGTGTTGTGCAATCTCATCCAAAAATGAAGGTTAAATTCTTTCATTGACATTTCTTCATAAAGAAATGCAATAAATTGCATTCTACAACATATTTTTGTCATATGTTTTCAAAAGTCCTGCTTGATGGGCATCTTTAGGCACAAATGAAATTGTCACACAGATCTGTCCAGAAAAAAAAGAATTCTATGTCAGGAAAAAAATTTCAAGGTTTTCCCATTCATTTAGGCTCTCACGTAGAAGAAATGTAAGGCAAGTAATTATGTATGTATATAAACATATATATTGGTTTTCAAATGGAAACAGACTACCAGAACTATCAGTAGTACTACAATTCAACTATTTAGTTAGAACTAAGGATAGGCTCCATTTTAATTCCTTCCTGAATGGAGTCACTGGCTTTTGTGGTACAGGTCTCATACATCTCATATGTTGTTTGAACACACAGTTCATCCTTAACTTGGAAGAGCCTGTCTATGAAAATCACTTAGAAATACACATCTTCTTTCAAATATTACTGATTCTAAGGTTTGACAAGTCACTATTCGATATATAAATATTCAGCTTAATACTTGCTTTTCAAGACTACTTAAAGAATCGTACATAATAATATTTTTGAAAGAAATTCCACTGAGTTAGAATTTTGGAAGCTGGGGTGAATATTCAGCTTATTTTCATGTTGTATTCCTTTGCAACACACAGGGACTGTTTCTGTAGCAAATTTTACCAGCACTTTTGAGTGTATATAGTAGAGAGACAATACATAACCCTTCCACTTCTCATCTGTATAGAAGAGAATCTAACCTTTAAAAAGTTTCATACTAGCTTACGTATTCATCTGCCATAAATTCCTTTAGCTCCATCATACTTATCATACTTTTCAGGATCAGCAATACTATGCCTCTGATTATGTGTACATGGGAACAGTCTCAAGACTATTCCACCTCAGATTTTTATTATTTTTTTTTTTGCACAGAAAAAGAACAAATATGGACTGAGACAGAAGTGGAGCACATATAGGACCCACAATTCATGAAGAGACCAAAGACTTGCATTGCCAGGAAGACTCAAATGGGTGGCAGCCCGAATACTTCTTCCAAAAAAGCTGAGCTGGCATGAAGTACACAGCAAGCTGACAAATGTAGGTACATTCTTTCAGAGCACTGCAAACTCAGCAGAAAGGGCTTGAGTTGTTCTGTTTGAGAATGGCATTGCCACATGAATGCAGGAACACAGGCAGCTTTACTGCTAATGATCCCAGTGCAAAAGCAAAGAAACGTGAAATGGGCTTATTTGGTATCACTCCAATGAGAAAACAGAAATACCAGCATTTGCCAAGTGGGAAGGATGAAGTCAGCAGAGAGTATTTTGTTTCTAACTTTAGAAGATACTGCAAACAATGGAACGAGAGAAGGGGACTGGCTTTTATTTTTAAAGGAAAAATGCATTACCATGCAGTTTACACTATTTGCAATATTTACACTTAACATAGACCAGCTTTATTTTATTTGTTTTTATATGTTTGCTCAATTTCAGATGGGGTAAGTGAGCCCTTAAAAATACATCCTCTAGGTTCATGACAAATATCAGAGTTGTATAAATCTCCTAGGAGACTTAAACGAAAGGGAACTTAAAAAAGATGTTCCTTATTTTGCTGTAGTTCTGACCATGATTAATGGAAGCCTCTGATGATGACTGTAACTCAGTATATTTCTTGGCACTGTCACTGTGTTTTCCTTTCTTCTCAGCTGGGTCAAGTCACAGTGACTATAAAAAGGAGAAGCACAAGGCTTTTCTTGACAGTTCAGTACTATAAAAGAGGGCCTGCTGCTGTACAGGGTGTTGTTTTGTACATGAGTGTGGGTGTTTGTGAGGACATGATAGAGATTAGAACAAGATAAATATTAAAGAGAAAAAAGATTCAGATGAATATTTGCAAAAGTAACTCCACTCCATTTCCACGATGGCAACCACCTCTATGAATGGCTCTTTGTACCAGTACATTAATAAAAGAGCTCTCCTATTTTGCTTTTCAGGTTTACAATCACCCAGTTTCTATTTAGGCTGCTATTTTCAGGGTGCCTACTGTACACGATGTCACCCATGCTGAGTAGAGTTTAGGTAGCATAACTGCCATGATCTTTCAAGCTTGACAAATTCTACAAATTTTCTACTGCTTTGAGATATCAGACCCTGGCTTCTCTCTTGGAATCTCCCAAGACTCAGGTGAGACACCAGTACAGCTCAGTTGTGAAGCAATGAAGACTTTGGTATGAAAGCTACAGATGAGAGGTGTCGTGTATACAGACTTTCAAAGAAGCAATAATTTGCATCGTCTTTTAAAACTTTATTAGAAATTTTCTGACTGAATACAAACTAATTCACTTGAGGGGATTTTGCAGAAAACCTTTTTAATACCCTGTAGTTTTGTCCTCTTTGGTGCTTTAGCTTTGCTGCAGGATATATTATGCACACAGTGTGGCCTAACTCTCATCTTCAGGCTCTGTAGAATTTCAGGAAGAATTAAACAACAAAGAAATCTGCTTTTACAGATTTATTCCCACTTTTGTGAGAGTAAGTTATTGGACTAATGGGTGGCTCATCCCTTCATTATAGCATCGTGGGTCCAGGAAATTCAGGAAGTCCTAACTCACTCATCTGCTGTCTTCCCGGACCACAAAGCTCTTAGTTTTTTCATATTTTGTGGAAACAGAAAAAGACTGGGAGCCTGCACCTCTAATGCTACTTTGTAGTATTGCAGTTTAGCTAAATTTGAATTTTCTTGGATATGTGACACCTTGCTATCATTTTATGCCTTCAAACACATTTAGGTTTCACCTACTTTTTCAACTCAGAATGCGTGCTCTGACCTGGATACCAACTGGCATGTCTGGGACATTCTTGTAGCGTTCAAAATAAGGTTACAGCTACACTGACTGTTAGTAATGGTTCCCCACGTTGATTCCAGGAACTATCTGGGATAGTTTTTGTCAACCTGTCTAAACTAGGCTATTCTAAGTAAGTGTTAAGCAAGGTACATGATCCAACACCTCACCTCGCTCATCACTTCATACTTACAGTCATGTCTATACCCATAATCTTTCAATCTTACTCAGATATTCTTTTATTTTTCTCTTAAATAAATAATAATAATAATAAAAAATATCAATTTGCTAGCTGTACATTGGGTTGCATGAAAAGAGGGATGTGGCAGATATCAGTTAACCACAAAGTCACTGCCACAGTCCAAATCTAAGCTCATTAGGAAACTCTATATACCGATTACCACCATGAATTCTCAGCTTCCTTCCCACATCCAGTTCACATTAAAAAGGATGGTGTTGGTCTGAACCCTTTTCCTTAGCCACTTCGAGTATAGGTAGCCCACTTATCATTGTCATTGCCACGAGATTTATTTCACAAATATCTGATAAATCCTTATGTAAACAGATATTGTTAAAGTAAGTGAAGGTGCCTTGTAATGGAGACTACAAAGTTTGGCAAGGCACTGGAGCAAGAGGTCAACTGTAAGCCATTGTCAACTTTGTGTGTGTTCAAAATTTATGCCCATTCTTGAGTGCCTCGTTAAACTAATGTCATTTTTTATTTCATTGTCAATGACATTTTTTTGTTGTTAAAAATTTTGGTAAAATGTGTATATCTCTCTCTCTTTGTACACACACATATATATATATATGTATATATACATGATGTTCCAATATGTCCCAATTCTATTACTTGTTACTTTGGCTGATCCTCCTTTATGCATATTTATCCTACCAGATATCAAAGAACTGGTAAGTAAGGTGTCATTCCACAGGGACTATCAGTGATGCCCTATGTTTTCTAAATACAGAGGTCCTTAGTTCAGTTTCAGGAGGCATGTGTTTTAGCATATATTTTATGCAGTGAAAGCTGATGATTTTTTGTAAGCATTCCATTTTATAATTACAAGAAAGTCTGCAGTCGTCCTTTTAGATTTTATTTTAAAAATTCCTTTAAGTCTTTTCTTGTGACAAACCAATGGCTTGAAAAAAGTCTCCTTTTTAAACAGAACATGATAAACAAATGGCTGTTTTTAAATTTAGACAGCCTCGGGGTAGATGTGAGAATAAACTGTGAATTAAGCATCCCCTGACAGATGGAAGTTTGTAAAGTGAGAAAAACCAGACTGACCTTTAGTGCAGTGCTGACAAGTGAAGGATTACACCATCTTTGGTATTAGGAGCCACATGTTATGTGTACCTCATCAGAGGGGCATATGTACACAGGAAACCCACTGTTCCCTGCCATTTATTAATAGTAATACTTGCTGCAGTCAAAATATTTGGTACGTTTAGTGCTTTGAAGGATTAAGAAGCCATTCCCATTAATACTGAACACAGGAAATTACTACCTCTCAGAACAACACCAGGTATCACAGATGCCAGGTTTTTCTGAGAGCTGTGGTAGTGGATTTGGCCTGGCTGTTGGCTCTGACTATACACCTGTGTATGAGGGTGCAGAAGGACTTGGGTCTCCCTATGGTGGGACCAGGAGCCATGGGGGCTCCTGTGTGGATCAGAATAGCAACTGGCAGCCAGGGGCTGTCCTAGCCAGCAGCAGGGAATGGGGTTAGTCCCAGCTCTGGGCACCAGGCACCTCCATGGGGCCAGGTTGGGACATGGCCTGTGTGTGGGTCGGGCTCAGCTGAGCCTGTGCAACAGGGCTGCAGAGAGCTGGAGAATGGTCCCTTTGCAGCCCCCCGGGGCAGGGGCTGACAGTCCTGTGCTGACATGAAAGCCCTGTCTTGGGACAAAGTGTGAAACTGTATAGTTTAAATACTGACATTTAACAGTGCTGAGAATATAAGCATGATGGGGCCCCCTGTAAACAAACGTGTATGCAGCCTTGAGAGCATGCATCTGAAGTCTCACACATGCAGCACCGCCTGTGCCTTCCTTCAGCCTGATGGGTCAGGTCCTCACAGGCTGCTGCAGCTCTCTTTTCTGAGAAACTAATATCTCCTCTTTGAAGATACTCATTTTTCTAAAAGCATTGAAGGATTCTACTGCAGTCCCAGTATCTTCCTCTCGGAGACACAAGAAAATAAATTTTAAAACTGGCATTGGTAAATCTGATTCTGCTTAAATGTCTAGTACACTTTGGTTCTTACGCCTGGGAAGAATTGTTGAATAACTTGACTTACATTAAAAAACATTTTTAATACAGTATTAGAGAGAAAACATCTGAATGGTCAGCAGCAAAATCTGCAAAGCCATTAATAAGATGAAAAATAATCCCTTCAAGAGATTCCTTCTCATTTTAGCAGTACTTTTTCTCATCAAACTCTTTTTTTCCTTCAAACTTCTCCCTCGCTTGCTCTACTTATGCTGAATATTCTTCCACATTTCCCGTCCCATTTCACATGCAAAGACTTTTAACGTATGTTTTCATCTTAGAGCACTTGTGTGTTGCAGCCCCAGGAGGCTGACAAGTTAGATTAGCAGAGATGTTCTGCTGCTATGGCTATGATAATTCCCATTCTCATTTTAGAAATGTCCCTCTGATCCAGACATTTATGGGAGTGGTGTTATAAAGTTCATTTACCCTGTTAATTTGGGGAGGGGATATTCTGTTGACTAGAATGCAGCAAGGATCTTCCATCCCAACCTTCTTCCTCATAAGAAATAATTTTTGCTACCATAATTCACTGTTACCAGTGCAATTCACTGAACTACTCATGCACAGCCTTCTCTTTGAGCTTCAGCAGTGTTTCAGCACTTTCTATAATGTGAAATTACTTATCCTGAAAAGTGTATGGCGTTGCTGCATGACGGTCTTTGGATTGTCATCAAGTGATTTGGAGTGACTGTGTCACAACTGCAACTGTCTTACTGCCATCAGAAACTGCCGAGATGTGAGTGGGCAGTTTCCCCAAGAGGACTAAAGACATAAAAAAATACTTGAGGTAAGCAATGCTCAGTGTCTCCTGTGAAGCCATCCCACTAAAATACAGACAAGCACATTTGGTTTCAGGCAGGATTCAGTCTGAGACACATAAATTCTTTACTGAGATATAGTTTCATTTGTAGACCCTTATGGATCATATCGGTTGCATAAACATAATTGTCCAATGTCTTTTGAGATATTTTAGGAAATCCATGAACTTTTAAAGGAATGTCAGATATGTCACATGACAAATGGATGACTCAGAATCCTCAGTACCTCCAGCTGGAAATGGGTTAAAAATGTTAGTACATCTGAAATTATGCTAAACATCTATGTGTAGAAGTGTCTACTTGTATGTGTGTGCATACTTGCTTGGTGAATAAGTTGGGTTTCACTGGGTCAGTAATCAATAGAGATAAATGTAATATCATCAGAGGAGCTAAAAGAGCAACTTGTCTGACCAGTCTCAGAGGACTGGAGTAATTTCATTTATGTTGGTTGTCTAGTGGCATTAAAACATCTCCATGTATCTAAGAAATTACCACAAAGTGACCTACAGGTCACTAATGACTTTCTGACATAGCGTATTGAGACCAGGGACAGGTACTAGGGACTCTAGAATGATCCAGCGTGTTTGTGTTTAGGTAATTGAATCACATCTTTCATATCTGCATCAGGTTGAAAGGAATATTTCTCTAGTTGTATTGATGGTGTTGACTAGATCCCCACTGAGTATAAAGTTTACACTTTGAGGTATCCCAAACTATGCAATGAATTCTGCCCACATTATTTCTTCTTCAGCCAGCCTTAGATTTGTCCCTGAAACCAGTTTACTGCAAAATGTTCTTAAGAATTAAGATAAAAAGCATAAAAGAACACAGAATCTGAGTTTCTGTGGTGACAGGAGAAATGAGCACTATTTTCATGTGTTTCTTCTCTGCATGACTTCGGTGAATGAAATCTGCCAAGGGACTGTCAAGCAGAGCTCCCTATTGATTTTGCATCGGGGCTCGTGTGTTGCTCTGGTTTCCTCAAGCAAGATTTGATTCTTGCAGGGCTGCACGTCAGATGAGCACAGCCAGAAGCATTCTGTCCCTCCCTGTGGCATTGTCCCTGTGCCAGGGCCAAATGAAGTAGGAGCAGGGGGTGGCAGAGTAGGAACCATTTGTGCTGCCTTTGTGCACATAGAGAGATCCCACACTGTGAGGAACTCTCAGCTGGACACATCTGGCTGATGTCCAGTTCCTTTGAATGGTTCCAGTAACTTATAGGAGTTGGAACACTTTGGGGAATCTGGCCCGAGCTGCTTGGGGTTTGTGGTTTAATGAGCTAAATTGCACTAGGGAGTGAGTGCTTTCTCTAGCTGATTGCCTTATACGAAACTATCATTTTCAACAGAATTAGAGCTTCAATTAACACTTTTTTTTTATTTTTATTTTTTTCTCTATTTAAACGGAAGCCTGCCCTGTACAAACCACAGAGACTTGTTGGCAAGCTAGCCTACATGCATTCCTCAGCCTAAGAGGACACCGCAATAGCAATATGTGTATCTATATATGAGTGCTACAATTCCCTCTAGGTCTTAAGAAGTTTTCAAAATTTCCCCAAATCTAACTTCAGTTCGGAACAAAACATCAAAGTCCTTTTCATGTGAACATGGCACTTTCTCCTTCTACCTCTAAGTCCCTTCTTTTCTATCTATCATTCACTCTCATTACTTCTGTTCTTCAGGAAAGAGCACGTATTCAGTATTTCAGCAGTGTGTGGAGACAGGACAAGGGGAAACGGACAGAAACTGGAGCACAGAAAGTTCCGCACAAACGTGCGCAAGAACTTCTTTACAGTGAGGGTGACGGAGCACTGGAACAGGCTGCCCAGGGGGGTTGTGGAGTCTCCTTCTCTGGAGATATTCAAGACCCGCCTGGATGCCTACCTGTGCGACCTGGTGTAGGGAACCTGCTTTGGCAGGGGGGTTGGATTCGATGATCTCTGGAGGTCCCTTCCAACCCCTATGATTCTGTGATTCTGTGATTCTGTATGTCTTGAGCCCCATTGGAAATAAGGATTTTTTTTAGGACTTCTTGTGTTTTTGTCCTGGAATTAGTTGCCATTAATGGCCAGTTGCCATCAATCTCTCCTACTGTCTTTGTTCAGTTTCCATTGAAGTCAAAACTTGGAAGAAAAGTGGAGCAGTGCACATTAATAGATGGAAAAGTAAAGTGAGGTGAGATAACTTTGCTACTGCTACTTATTTGTTACCAAGTTTTAGTCTGGGGAAGAGGCGGCTGAGGGGAGACCTTATTACTCTCTTCCAGTACCTGAAAGGTGCTTACAGAGAGAGCGGGGCTGGTCTCTTCTCAGTGGTGACAGGTGACAAGACGAGGGGAAATGGCCTCAAGTTGTGCCAAGGTAGGTTTAGGTTGGACGTTAGGAAACAGTTATTTACAGAAAGGGTGGTTAAACACTGGAATAGGCTCCCCAGGGAGGTGGTTGAATCACTGTCCCTGGATGTGTTTAAGAGTCGTTCGGATGTGGCTCTTGGAGATATGATTTAGCAGAGGGTTGTTAGAGTTAGGCTACTATGGTTAGGCTGAGGTTGGACTTGATGATCTTTGAGGTCTTTTCCAACCTGAGTGATTCTATGATTCTATGATTCTAAGTTGTAGGGTAGATCTCTCAGCAGAAAATATGCTATAGATTTCTTTCTCCACTTACAAGTGGATTGAGGGCTTTTGTTTAATTCCTTGTGTCTATTACACTCATTGTGGATAAAAGCAGTTGGCAACAACCCCCTAAAAAAATGGATGGGAGAAAATGAGTGAGTCATGGGATTTTACCACACATAAAAATACAAAAATATTCACTTGCTGTTTTATGAAGAAGTACGATATGGGGGAGATAGGGCATATTGTTGATGGTAAGGACTGTTTAGCATTTTATTGTGCATGAAACATGGAAACTATTTTGGAAAAAGGACAAAGGCTAAATAGCTATGTTCATTTAAGGCCATGGGGAAAAAATTAGCTCTGGTTCTCAGAGTAGGTAGTTAGGGTTACCAGATTTCTCTCCAGGATTTCCTGCCCACAAGTAATGCCCATGTGCTGCCCAGACAGTGTGTGTCTGAGCAGAAAATCTGATGTACTGGGAATACATTTACTATGTACACACCAAGTGTAGCATCTGAATGCTGCACGTGTGTTCTGAGGTTGAATTCCACCAGCACAGGAGATTTGTCTGGCAGTTAGATTTTGGCAAGTCTCAGAATCTTGAAATATCTCCTGGATTAGTTCTCTGAGCAGAAAAAAAATTAGATACCTCAAGAAAAGTACAGATACACAGTAACCCCAGAATATATGTTCTTCAAGAACATAAAGACAGAAGAGATGGTATGCAAAAGCCACATAAAAGAGTTTGCAGAGATAAGTGAATAGCTGCACAGGTAATGTTTGATTTCCATCTCAAAAAAGTATCTTGGGAGAGGAATTGCATCCTCAGATGGGGTCAGCTGTAGCCATGACCACTCGGAGAATAACCCATCTCTTGTCAAACTCACCAATCTGCTTGAAAAGAGTAAAGTTGTACAAATGCCTACCCTCAAAGTCAGCAATTATTGTGGCCTACTCCTTTCTAACAGGTACAGAGTGCATTTTTGTGTCTGTGAATGTTATTTGGGTCCAGATAGCAGATTATTTTAAAAGAGAATGGAGTTCTGCACAGAATTAATGCATAAAAGATGCACATACATGATTGTGTAACTACATCCTGCCTTGTATTTTGATTGCTAAGCATCCAGTATTCTTTACAGGAAATTAATAACTTTACAAAGCAGCTGCTCCATCCACCAGCTTTAAGAAATAATATTGCTGTTTTAAACTGTGGATTATGCCTTCTGATAGGGGTAATCCCCTTAAAATTGGCCATTCTGTACTTTATCAAACTGATATTTCATTCAATATTTTTTGAGCTAAGAGCCAAATGGTTAAATGTCCATAACCCATCTTTAATTTTGGACAAAGTATTTAGAAATATCTAAAAGATAAAGATACCTGCAAGTAGTTTTCCTTAGCGGAATTTGTATAGTTAGAATGTTTCTGTTAAAGGTATATTCCAGCCGTTTATACTTCACATTAACTGTATAAGGAATCATATGTTAACCACAGAAAAATCCCCCCACATTTTAAAACCTTATCACCGATGGGAATATAAGTTTTCCCATGTGCCAGTGTTTTATAGCGTTAGGCATTTAGTGGAGCTAAGTGGGAGTTACTCAGTAAAATTCTTTGTGTTGTAAAATGCTAATTGAGGTTAGAAATTCCACTGAATGCCCACAACTCTGAGAGTCATCTGTCTCATGATGCCAGCACTTACCTGAGGAACTTCAGCGTGAAGCATCTCTACTCACAGGGACATGAGAGCAGGAGTTCAAAGCTTATTATGTGGGTCCATGGTCAACGCTATAGGGCTACCCCGACCAGTGTTTGTGTGCCTGTTCCCTTCTACACAAGGATTCCATGAAAAACATTACATCAAAAGGCTTTATATTTATCACATAGTGAAAAGAGGGCTTTTATTTATTTTTCATCTAAAATTTCCCTTATGGGAAGGCAGCCCTATCCAACTCTAACAAGACTCATTGATTTTTGAGTAAAAACTGGCCTTTGAGATTGCTTTTGACCCCAAACTTTTTGAAGAATGAAGTAATATATGGGTAAGAAACTGTGCTATCAGGTTTCCTTGGATCTGGTTTCAGAGAGTTACTCAGGTCCACCATATGCTTTAATAATGTTATTGCTAAGGAACATTCTCTACTGGTAAAACTGATGGGAGTCTATAGTTAATAGGTCTTTGCAGGTGTCATATTCTTGGTGGAAAATGGTAGAAAGTAAGATGGTATCTGGGCTCAATGGTTCATTTATACACTAAAGAGTGATACTTATTTCTGTCACATTTTGGTATACCTAAAACTCATCCTGGTCCTATGTGGAATCAGAAATTGGACTCAGTGATCCTTGTGGATCCCTTGCAACTCAGGATATTCTATGATTCTGTGATATTTATCGTAAGTAGATCCATTATACAATTTCAAAGTATACAGCCTTGAAGCAAAGACCAACACAACAACCAAGTAAATATAAGTATTTGGAAATATCCAGTGCTATCAAATCTCTTGAATAGCTATTTTATAAAATCTCAGGAAATGTCTATCATTTGGATATATGCACATTTATTTTTATTGGAGAGTCTCTCCTAGATTATTGTTGTGTCTGTTTCTTTTAAATCTTCCAACCTGCTTTTTAGGAACTCTTCAGTTTGGAATTTTACTGCTTTATGGCCTCGTAGACCCTGTAAATCCCTTACCTAATTGCTCCTGAAGGTTGTGACAAATAAGACAGTCTTGGCTTTTAAACTATTTGTATGATACAGCTGTAAGGCCATAATGAAGTAAAAACTTGGTAGCTTTTCTGAACCGTCTTTAAAAGAATCACTCCAGAATGAGCCCTGCATAGCTTTCTGATTGTTGGTGTAACAGTGATTTATAGTGAAAATGATGATAGGACAATTTTTTCCTAACAGTCCAGCAATGGTCTCACTTCATTTCCAGGAAATGTTATTACTGGCTGCACTGCTAAGTGTGTTCAATACTGGGACTGATTCCTGGCCCTCAGTCCAAGTGGTGAAGGGTGGTTTGTGTCTATGTTGCTCAGAGTTAGCTCAGATTGTCTGCTTCAGCACTGTGTAGTGTATGGTCTTGGATCTCCACTGGGCCCTGTATGATTCCCCTGTGACCTCAAATCATAACAATCTTTTTGTGTGTGGTTCTTAGTTCAGTTTACAGTGTCAGGATTAGTAAGGACTAGCTTGCAGCCTGACAGAACTGCGTTTGCTTAGCATAAAATGGAGAATATCAACCATGAACAGGGATATGGCATGAGGGTATGATTGAAGATGCAGTGCCTGGCAGAATATGTTAAAGAACCATGCAGGATGGGCAGAGGCAAAACTAATGTGATTTTCTTCACATCATCTACTGGGAGTGATTCCTGAGTCAAACCATTACAACAAATGTAGAAGGTTCTGTTCACACAGGATGACTGGTTCACTTCAGAGGATAACTTGAGAGCAAATCAACAGCATGGGTCTGCAGGAGATGAGGATCAAGGACTGAGCTGGGGAACTAAACTAAATGATATTCTAGTAACCAGATATATCTAGTGACCTCAGTCAGAGTTAGGCTGAGGCAATGTGGAGTACATTTTAAGAACCTTGTTTTATTTTTTTCATTGTTCGATGATGTTTAAGCTTAAAGTAAAGGCAGAACTTTGGTAAGGCCACTGGAAATTTTTGTGGGGTTAAGGAATTAAGAATACAGATTTTTGAAAAGAAATTAATGACTACTTTAAGGTAGGTCAGAAAGCACCACTTTTGTATCCAACTGAATTCAAAAACATGCTATGGATAACCTAGTTAAAAATACACAGACATTTAAATGCTCCTGATGGAAGCACAGGACATTTCCTGAAGATTAATGACTGTTTGGGAGGAGCTGTGGCCTGAAATTCAGCTGAGAGCCATTAGCCTCAACTAGCTATCAATCCTCCAAAAGGGTTTGGTGCCAGATTCATTATTACAATTAGGGGCTTAAAATGTACGGGTGTAGTGTATTTTCCATGCATGATGCAGGTGCCATTTTTGACAGGGCTTTTCTGGAGAATTACAGTCTTCTGCATTTGGCTAGCTGTATGTCTTGGAGTGTCTCATGGGTATTCTAATAATTTAAGCTAATTTAAAGCCTCAGTTATGCAGCACCCTGGAAGATCAGCTGTGAACGTCAGATCCAGCCATGCAAAAATGTTCAGCAAGTAACGCCTAAGAAAGAAAACAAACACTTTGTTTCATAACTTGGGCCATGCTGGATTTTGATGCTTTCATTCAGGTTGACTTTAGTTTCAGCCTAATTAAAGAGCCTGAATCCAGCTGTTAATAATTGACTGAAAGGAAATTGTACGAAGAAAATCAAATTTGGAGTTCTATGCTGGTAATGATTAAGGGATTATTACTGCTCAAAACAAAGCCAACAGGAGTTACCATGTTAAAGTCAATGGAAGAAAGAATGAACACTTGGTCCTTTACATTAATGTAGTACACAAAATTCAGTGCATTATACATTTTCATACTTTCATACAGGTTTTTCTTCCAAAATGGTTTTTTTAACTATTTCAACAGTACAGACAAAATTTTAACTAGCTACTATTTAGTTACAAATGTCATTTACTATCTCAAAGATTTCATAAATAAGGCAAGACAGCATTATCCAATCTAACTTCCTGTATGTAGCAGGTAATTTTACTTTCTCCAATTTCCCTGATACTCAAATAAAGACTGAGTCTTTAGCTAAAATATATCTTCCAATTTTGTGCTGTGAAGATATCAAGAGATGGAGAGTCAGACACCTTCGTTGGTGTTTCTTTCCATTAATCTATTCCCTCATTGTAAACATGTCTGTAAACTGGGCTAGTTTGGCTCCAGACACAAACCTGTCCACGTAGCTAATTAGCCAGCTTTCTCTGGTAATTATTATTCTTCATTTCTTCCCCAACCATACACTATAATCAAGTTAACTCCTTATCTTACTGATAACCAGCAAAATGCAACTCCTTTAATCTCTGTATTAAGTCATCAAGCTGCATACAAAACTAGAAACACTTTACTGCTCCTGTTTGTACAAATGTCATGACTGCATTAGCCTTTTTTTTCCTTTTCTTTTCTTTTTTTTTTTTTTTTTTTTTTTTTGTGGAAGTTTATATTCTCTTTATTCTCTTGGTTTTCCATCAGGGCATAAAGATCTTATTAGACTCGCTGTTTTTTATGATAATAAAGGCAAGTTCTTTGATTCATAGGTTCATGTTCAGCTGTAATGACTATTTTGTGTAAACTGGCCTAGCTTCCAAATTAGTCCAGAAAATTTTGTCATTAATTATTACTCTGCCAAACTTTGTGTCATCTGCTAATTTTATCTGTAGTGGAACTGCTTAGAAATTTTCCAGTTCAGTGATGTTTTGTAAAAAAAAAAAATGCCGGTTCATACAGTCCGTATTATTTAATTCTAAACATCCTGCAGTCGATTAACTTTTCCCAACAGGTTTGACCTAAAACCAAGTACCTTGAAAATGACTAGATTTTATAGACAAGTTAAATCATTGTTCCCAATAACTGGGTAGTAAATGCTGGGGTTTTTGTTTTGTTTTGTTTTGTTTTTAAGTTTGTTTTTTGGAGGTTTTTGATCATTTGGGAACTGATTCAAAGCCCATTAAAGTCAGTGGGAATCTATGTATTGACTTAATTTGCCATTGAAAAGGTTGGTTTGTTTGGGGTTTTTTTTGGTACAATTCAAAGTTTTATGATGTTTTCTCTTTAGGCATCTAGTTTCTTCATAGCTGAAAAATTCTTTGCAAACAGTAGTAGGTCATCAACAAAATCCCACAGCAACATTTGTAAATAATCTGCTTGATTGTGCCATATTATAGAAGCCTATCAACTTCTTTGGCTCATTACTAAGAAAAAACCCTCTCTTCTTGTCCTTCCTTTATATAGTTTTCCCTACTGACAGAAGAACACAAGTGGTGTTGAAGGAATATGAAAGAAGGGATGGGGAATGGGATCCAAATGAGAGAAAGGAACTAAACCATGGCTTCAAACTCTGTGCAACCTTCTACAGCTCATCTTGGAAGGCATCAAACTTACAGCTGAGTAGGGGAGTGGGTTAGACTCATTTTTATCAGCGTGGATTACTAACAGTAACATATTACTTCCTCTAAAAAGGAGTGGTGTAATATTCTTAATCTAGATGACAGTCTTTCAGACAAATCATGTTGTCATTAGTGAGACTGAGGACAGGAAATCCTATCTTTAAATTATTAGAAGGGCTGTAGCCTGGAATCTTAGAAGTTTAAATGGGACTTCAGGACAGCTCATTTCCCTGTTGTAAGTTTTTCACAACATGATATTGTTTTGTATGAGAATGCTGTAATGTTTTCAGTATTTCATCTCAGACATTCACATCTGACTGTTTTTACTTTCATCTAGTCAGTGAGAATGTTTTCAGCAACTGGTACAGCACTGTTAGGATTTTTATAGAAATGTGTGATTCCTGTAGCAGAAGTATCCATGTGTGTGATGAGCAACAGGAGAATTCTATGCTGAGAAGAAATGGTGGACTCATTTTCTCCAAATGAGAAACTGCAAAGGAAATGTGTCAAAATAAACATAAGAAAATTATTTGCTATAAACAGTCATCATTCCCGAGGGAGAGTGAGGGTAAATCATAGAATCAGGAGAGGAGTGATCAGGTTCTACTGTCAGAAAGCTCACACTACTTACGAAAATTCAACCTGCAAATCACAGCAGTTGCCACTTTTTATTAGACCTGTTCAGATAAAGACTTATTCTCTCTCAAATGGTATGCACTAGCAACTGGTTTGTAGTTTGTAAGTTTCCTCATACAATGGTGAGTGTAAATCTAGACAGCTATGGTAGCTCTGCATTCTCACTGCAGTCATTTTCCAGTTTGACAGGCTATGAGGGAGCATATAAAGCAGCAAAGGAAATGCAAGACATCTGTAACAAAACCAGTGAACATGCTATTGATTTGTTTCCCTTGCTGGTGTGGTCCTGGCATTGGTCTCTTTCTCCAGAGAAATGAGTTAAAGAAACAAGTCCAGTAGAGAACATGGAATTTTACTTCCATTCATCTTGCTTATTTTGCAAGCACCACATTCTGCAAATCCCATGCCAGTAAAGCTCTTGGATCAGTCCTCAAATTCTTCTGGATCCTTAAGGGAGGAGATGTCAGAGCTGGCCAAGAATCTAAGTGGAAACTGATGACAGAAGCTGACATTAATCAGCTCCACAGTATGTTCTGCCCAGCAGGTTTCTTCCAATAAATCAAAGGGCTTAAGATCCAAGGGGCATTTAACCATTAGAGAGCAAGTGTTCATTGTGGTCTGTAGCAGCTAAATATGATGAATTTAATATTGATTTTCACATATCGCTCCATCCACATAGTGCATTTGTGTGATTTTACATGAAAATACACTGGAACAAATTCTCAGCTGGGACAAGTCAGCAAAACTCCACCGATTTTACTACTTAACATGAACTGAAAGTTTATTCCATGGTATACGAATAGAACAAAATTGTTCTATGTTTTTGCTGCTTTCCTTCCTTTTTTCTTTCCTCCCTGACAGTGGTGGGAAACATAAACAATGTCAAATTTGCAAGATTTTTGCCATTCTTCTGATAAGCTGTTTCCCAATGGAGAGCACGAAGAAGTCATTACAAGAGAGAAAGTAAGCAGACTACTATGCTAAGGTCCAGATTCCTGGCCAGTGGGAATATGAATCCATAGTTAATCACAGAGATAAGTCTGGTGGCTTCAGTCGAGTTACTTCAGTGAGAAGCACTCACCAATGGAAAGAGGTTCTTAGCAGTCTGAAATGTCATCAGGTTATTCTTTGATTTGTTTGTATTTTTGTTTTTATTTCTGTTTGTATTTTTGTGTTGCCTTTTTGTTTTTTAAATACGGAGATTAACGTAAGAGAGAGTGATGGATAAGTTATTGTCTGGAAAGGGATGGTAAAAGATTGTTTGCTAATCTGGAGAAAGAGTCTTACACTGCACTGGGAAGAAACTTTTCAGCCTACAGTCATGGAAGATGCAAATAATGTGGTTAACTAAAGATCTCCCAGTCATGATCCTGCAGTGGAATGAAAGAACACATTTCAACTTTTTCAAAAACATCTCAATCATTTAGAAGATTTATGCCCACTGATCTCACTTGCCACAGGGCTTAAAAATACCTAACACACATTTAAACATGGGACCCGGGCATATGTTATTTGAAAAATTTTCCCCACAAAAATGTAATTCTTAAAAACCTTTCAGACTGTCCCAATTTGGGACTACCACTATCAAAGCTAAAAGTAGGGATCAAATATACCTCACCAGATTAAATAACATGCTTCTCCACAAACACTGTGCCTACAACTTTAATAGCTCTTTAATATGTATACCCTATAGGACAGGCACAGAAGCAGATACAAAATGTGGTGACTGTCAAATTCCACAATTAAATTTAACCTGATCATAATGGTATCATTTTACACTCACTTAAAGGGAGGAATTTAGACAGAAAAAAAAACAAACATGCAGCCCCTGCTGTCTCAGACTTTCTCTGTATCCTCATTGAAAGTTCCTATCATTTTAGAAAGAACTGGACAACCAGATAACTTTGGAACACAAAATACAGCATGTAAACAGACAGGTATTTTTATAATGGAAACTTATTTCACATCAATATGTAGTGTAAATGCTGATTAAATTTCCCAGAGTTTACCCGAGAAAGTCCCTAGACAGCAATTATTAACTCCAGTAATGCCGTAGTATCAGGTTTTGACATAGGAAAACTGATGTTTCGCCTGCTGGGGTTTATGGCAAGACAAAATATTTTTTTCAAGCACTGACCAAGGACAAATATGAGCTATGGGTAGAGAGTGGATTGAAAGCAACCCTGAGGAGATGGGCTTGGAGCTGCTGATTAATGAAAAACTGCACATGAGCCATCGTGTGCTCACGGAGTCCAGATAGTCAACATCAAAAGAATCATGGCCAGCAGAGTGAGGGAAGTGATTGTTCCCCTTTAGTCCACCCTAATGAGACCAGTCCTGGAGTGCTGCACCCAGATGTGGGGCCCTAGCATAAGAAAGACATGGAGCTGTTGGAAAGGATGTTCAGAGGCCTGGAACACCTCTCCTACGAAGGCAAACTGAGACATCTAGGGTTTTTCAGCTTGGGAAAGAGAAGGGTCTGGGAAGACCATATAGTGTTCTTCCAGTCCCTAATGACCTACAGGAAAGCTGGAGAGGACAAGGAATAATGGCTTTAACTACAAGAGAGTAGATTTACAACATATATTAGGAAGAAATTATTTATTCAGAAGATGGTGAGATATTGGAAGAGGTTGCACAGAGAAGTTGCAGATGGCTCATCCCTGGAGGCATTGAACGCCAGGTTGAATTGGGATTTGGGCAACCTGGTCTCTACCCATGTCAGCAGGATTTGAATTAGAAGGTCTCCAAGGTCCCTTCCAACACAAACCATTCATGATTTCACAATTCTATGATTCTACTCTCTACTCACTGACTTTTCTTGGTAAATATATAGGCTATTAAGATCACTCTAAAAGTCTTAGAAGGAAGAGTGAAACATATTTTGATACTGATGTATACAGTTTTATAATAAGATGAGGAAAATGGTGAAAGCTCAGAACACGTCAAATGATGAGAAGATACCTTTCCCAACAAACTGTTGCTGTTTTCATAGCCTCGACGTGACAAATCTGACAGTAGTAGTATGGCATCAGTTATCTGCAAGAAAAAGAAATATTAGAGGAAGAATAAGAAATATTACAAATTTGTGGGACAGATTTTTGAGGAGTGAATGAAGTCTATTGCTACCCATCTCCTTCAGCAATACTTCACAAGGTGGCACGTGTTCCATATTGTGTGAGGACAGAGCAACCACACTATTAACCAGAGGGAAACTGCATCCATCTTTATGTATTCCACAGCAAGAGAAAGCTATTCTCCTTTTCCATTTAAGATCATACCTTCTAACTAGTATTTCTAGCCTCAAGAATCAAACAGAATAAACAAATTTGACATTGTTTGTGTGTGTGTGTGTGTATCCAAGGTTCATTTTCCTCAAATTAATGAAACTTTTGGGGGAGGAAAAATGCATTTTGCTTTGTTTTGCTGTTTTATATTTCAAGTTTTTGATATTTTCAGAAAAATATCTTCTTTTTCTTTCTTATGTTGTGTGGTTTGTTTGTTTGTTTGTTTGCCACAGACATGCTTCTCCCATTGCAAAGACAGCAATATGCAAACAGAAGACTGAGAGTCAGGCTATTCATAGAACCAGCTGACAACTTCACCCATTTTCAGGAAGAAAGAGTTAAGGATAAATAAATTAGGTCCTCATCTAGTGTTTGAGTTTTCATTTGAGACAGCAACTCTGATGTAGAACAGACTTGCTAGTTGTCTTCCACCTACGTGACCTTGCATACAGTTGGGATTTTTTTCCTTTAAGTTTTGATAGAAATCATGGAAGCAGATGGCTTGGGATAGCATCTGCAGGTGGTTATGCCAGTTAGCTCAGAAGTGAAAGGAACCCGTTCTCATAACTGATCTGCAGATGGAACTGAAAAGAGATTCTTGGAAGAAAAGGGTTTAAAAATGTGGGTTCTGTTTTTTGCTTTATTCTCTTAATTTAAGCATGTTCAAACAGAAAAAAAAAAAAAAAAAAAGTATTTCTGTTGGAGTTTCTGAACAATGTTTTTGACAAGGGCATGGCTGGTCAAAAGTGGAACCAGTTGCAGGAGCGTACAAGAGGAACACAAAGTCTATTTTCACTCCAGAATTGCGTGCTCAATTTAGGAATAAAAGCACCTATCAGGAAGGCTTTTCTTCATATTGTTACCTGTTATTTATTTTGGTTTTGCTGCGCTTCATACACTACTAAATGGGAGAGTGCAGAGAGTTGCAAAGGAACTGAGTGCTGGCGCTCAGCCCTGGAACACTGTTACAGGAGGCAACAGATCCACTCCATATTCATGCATCTTCCCAGTGCACCTCAGTTTAAATTGTTGCCATCTTAGATGCCAAATCTAATCAGTGGAGCTTGGTGAGACCCTTATGGAAGCAGTTCATTCATGGAACTCTTTGAATGTGATGATTAAAAGTTTATTTTACTGACAATTTCTGGAGTTAGAGAGGCCACAAAGAATCCTCAGGTGGCTGGTACAAATCCAGGCATTGGTCCTTTTCAACAAGAATTTCTAAGCTGTGAGAGCAGCCTTCTGATCTGCAGTACAGTAATATGGTGGCTTTCACAAAAAGTTTGAGCTCTCAGCTACATATTATTGCTTTCTTTGTGAGTGATTTATTGCCATATATTGCATGACTGTGTACCTGGGATGGTCCAGAATGTTATTTAGTTTCTTGAAGCAGATGGAATACATTACATTGAACAAAAGCTGGCACTAGCATTTGTTTTGTGCAATTCTGAAGCCAATCTACATGTTAAACTGGAGGCTTCTGAAGGCCAAGAAAACAGACACAGAGGCTACCTTCAGTCCATGTATAGGCATCTGTGTTATCACCTCTTCTGCCTATTCATTTATTCAAATATTTATCTTCTGCCCATTCACTCTACCCTGCTCTTTTATTACATCCATTGTTATCTTCTTGCCCTAATGTACTTACTCAAATGCTTTAGGAGAATGGAGAGACTGTGTGGTGGTTAAACATGAATTGTGAGAAATGTAAGGTTCAGTTACCTGCACTAACAGACTCCTTGCATATTTTTTTGCTGAAGTTTTCTAAGCAATCTGTATCTGAAGTTCCAACTGTTAAATCAATGATATAGTTATTTTCACCTTCCCAGAAAAATTGTGAGGCATTTTAGAAGTATTCTGATAGGATATTCAGTGGGACTTGCAATTTAGACTTGAACAAAGGAATAAATGAATTTAGAGGACAGTTAAAATAGAATTTAGGTGACTAAATCAGAGTGTGATTTTCTCAGTAGTAGTGTAGACAAATCTCTATCTGCAGTGTTTCCTACTCTATACTCTTCTATAGTCTACTCTTAGTCGAGTGAAGGCAGTGAACCTAAAATCTCCCAAACCAGACACATACTTCTCTATGAAGGACAGATATGACTAGATGCCCTAACATTAGGCAAGTAAAATGTTTTCATGGATGTTTTCAAATAACTTTTCTCTTTCCCCTATCTACCTGAAGACCTAAGGGTGAAAATAAACTGCTCAGCAGCTGCTTTGAATAGACTAGAAAAAAAAATATCTTACCCATAGTTGTACAGTTGAAGTGACTTAAGCGCAAGTGTTTAGTGCCATTGTATAGCCTGTGGAATATTTAAGGCATCCCTTTGTAGTTATTTGATATGAATTGAGACCTGTGGAAGATCTGTCTATAAATGGCAGATAGATGGCCAAACAAACTCAGGTGTCAACAGATTGTGTATGGAACTACTAAACAGAGCTCTCAGATACTTTCTGCAGCAAGAGGTGATATGAGGCACAGTGCTTTTCTGACTACTTTGGAGAACAGAGTATACTTGCAAACAAAGAGCCAATGAAGTAATTGCAAAGAATGTTGCCTTGATAAAGGGCCGATCAGTAGTGGTTTGAGCTTTACCAGTGCATTTAAGCTAGACGGATAAAAAACAGAAGTTGTGAAGTAAAGGATAGGATTCTCCCTTGCTGTATTCTGACTGTGAGAAAAGAACAAGTTGGCAACTAAGTTAGTATGCTAAATTTCATCATGATCAACAAATACTTCTCTAAAATACAGTTGCTCCTTGAACCCTTTCTTTATGTCATATTTATGTTAGGCTAAGAAATTAGCTTCAGATTTACAAGGTACTTATTTCTAACCTTGGATTAAAGTAAATTTAGCAGGAAATTCTTGTAATACATCAATATTTTTCTAAAGTAGGCATCTATATGCACAAAACTGAGGGTCACAGTGAAAGTATATTCAGTTGGTTTTAAATTGAGTGTTAATAGCAGTCTGACAACTAAAATACAGAATTAATATAAACGTCTTCTAAAGTTCTAAAGTGCTGTCCTGCCTTTCTCATCTATGTTGGGAAGTATTTGTTACATTTCTCATATTCTTCTAGTCATGTTGGTACTGTCCTTCTTCCAGCAAATGTCAGTAAATGCTTTCACTATGGTCTGTGACTGTTTAAAAATCCTTCCAATCAAATCAGAACCATTCCCAAGTCAGTCTAATTTTCCCTGGATTTCCTGGTGAGATGGAAAGGTGAAAGCTCAGCAGGATGCAAGAATTCAGAAATAACAGGCTGAAGAGTATATCAAAGAAAGCAGGAAAACAGTAGGAATGTTTTCTTTGTGAAGATGAGGGTGGTCAGTAAAACCACTTCATAGATGCTTCCAGCGAACTAACATAGTGAGGGTGTTGTTGGTAAAGGGACAGTTTGTACTACAATATGTAATAACACCACACTTTTTATGATACTGGATAAAATGGAATTGTATACTCTGCATGTGCTTCTCTGGAACCTGTTGCTAATGCAGACCTTCTAATGTCATCATAGTCTTTCACCTTATTTATGTGACTGACATTCATTTTATTATTATCTTCAGTTTCACACAGTCACCATGAAATCTGGGGCGCATTAGAAAATGAAAGGTGAATGTCAGTGTGATGTCAGTTTTGTGGTTAAGAACAACAAAAAGCCATTTAACACTCCAAGCTACAAAACTGCACTCACAACTTCAGGTGGACTTTAGCCAGCCTGAATTTTGTTCATGTTTATGCTAGATTTATTTTACTATAGTTTGGATGCAAAAATTGAGTGAAAGTAGGATGTTTCCACAACTCAGACCCAAAGCTTAAAGTGAAACTTGGAGCGTGTGAACCTTTGCAGCTTGAAACCAAAGAAAATGTTTGCGTGAACCCTTGCTAAGCAAACCCGCTGTGTTTCAGTGAAGCTCTAATAGAAACCACACTGCCATGAATCACTGAATATTCCATAGTTTGACTTGGTAAATTTATGTTAGTTCCATGACAGTCATTTTAAAGAGTTCATTTTTCACTGAGCTCTGAGCCAAATCATGAAATTGTTGATGAGTTTTGCTAAATACTTACCCAGCTTAATCCTGCTAAAGTTAGAGATTTCACTGAACAGAGAGAAAACAAAAACTGAGTCAGGGTTTGGACTTTCGTACAGTAGCTTGCACTTATACCATTTATTTTTAAGACCTTGAATAAACCGATCTCCAGTAGTGCATATTACACACAAACAAGTTAAGGAAAACTGTGTTTAAAAACTGCTGAAAGATCAAATTCAGACTGTTTTCACATTTTTCTCTCAGTCATATTTGTACTCACCATGAGAAGGTTTTTAATGACAAAATTAATGCTATTTTTTCTCACAAAACTTCATTTAGTGTCAGGACTGGTCTGCGCAAAGACAAATACTATGTAATAAATTAAGGTATTTTCTTCAGGGCACTCTGCATTTTTTTAGACTTGACATTTGTGTAGTGAACAGGATAAGTTTTTGCACAGAGTGGATTCGTTAAAGCAACAAAGAACTTTCTTTCAGAGCTAGATTTTCCTTTATATCTGTTCCTTGCTTGCTTCTTACAGTAGATCAGTATCTGTATTCCACTTTTTTTTCTAAAATGAGACAATTGAAAATTCTGAGAATGGAGCTGCAAGTTGATCACCAAACCAGCTCTTTATTCAGCGCATCGTGACATCCATAGTGCTGGACTAACACTGAGACCATGAGCCTAGTCTGGTTACTCCTCAGCTCCATGGAAGAATGAACTGGATGTACATCAGCCCTCCCTCTAAACCGAGATCAGGTGATACATGGCTCAGAATGAACAACACACTGCAGAATTCAGCTAACCAGATTGCTGCTTCCACTCTCTGTTTCCTTTTCCACCTTATTCCTCCTGTATTCAACTATTTTCCATCTCAAGCTTATCTCACTGCCTTCCCAACACCTTCCTTTAATCTTTATCCCTACCACATTCCTGGCTTTCAGTTCCATTCCCAGTTCTTTCATCATATTTCAATATTCCTTCATCTATGTCAGTTCCAGAAATGACTCCCATCAATTCATCCCAATTTCTCTGGAATCAGTTTTTCATATCTAGTTTCATCTTCCTAGCTTTGAGAAGAACCCTGATCATTGTCTGTAGGGTTCCCTGCTGCCTGCACAAGCTGAAATATTTGAGCATGCTTAGTAAGTATAGATTTCTCTGGAGATCCTGAGAGCTACAAAGAAAAGCTAGACTGAGTTACAAAGAAACTGCTTCTGAGAACGTGAACTGATTTTGTTGTTGTTATTTTTTTTTTTTCCCCAAGAGCTCATCATTTGTGAAAATATGGTGTGATTCTCCAGAGGTCTGCATAGATGCATAGACTATACTTCTACTGGTTGAACCCTCCCACGTATCAAGCTCAAGGAGGTTAGCGTTACTTAAACAAAACAATGAACAGAAGTTAACAGTAAAATTTACATACATTTTTTCCCTAACTCACAATCCAAAAGGCTTGAACTGATTTGATTGGCAGCTACCAACATATCTGCCTGAGGCAGGTAAAGTCATGGAAGATTTCTGTTGAAACAGTTAATATTCTGGCAAAGTTATATGCAAATGAAAGCTGTACTGTATAATGGCGCATATCGGACAACCTGAAAAATACTGAGTGCTACCAGCCAGACCTATAATTAGAACTGGGCAGGAATCAGTTTTCCCATAGCCTCCAACATTTATTTTTTTTTAATTGTACATTGGCAGAAACCCAACAGCTTTTGACATTTTCGTGGAAAAAGAGAGAACATATCCACTCTTATTTACATGGCAAACAGAGAATTGACCTACACCCTCCACTTCCTGGAGATGAGCCCTAATTTCAAGTCTTTTAATGAAGTTCCACTTTTTCTCCTGGTACAGCTGCTTTATTTGTATATTACTAATTGATTCAGATAAAACCTCTAAAGCTTAATACACAAAAATAATTTGGTGTCTCATCTACATGAAGTTCTATGTTGAAATGCTGTTATGTTTCTAGGCGCTGGTCTCTAGTCCAACAGTCAGGAGACTCCTCTGGTTTGTTTAAAGTCTATTCTGAGTCAAGCTGATCATGAACTAAATGAGTTCCCAGGCTTCCCTTCTCACTCAGAAGTGGGCCTTGCTTTTTTGTGGTTTTAACCAGAAATTTTATTCGTGACATGAGGGATCTTTTCTAAGCAGTTTTGGCCAAACCTGAAAGTTCAGCTTCTGAAAGATCAACACTGTTCCAAAAGCATTTGTGAAATAATTTCTAGAAGTCACTGGAAAACAAGAAATAGTCTTCTGAAATGTCAGTGCAGTGCCAGGGACTTTACAGTGCAGCAACTGTCATGTCTGCCTTGGCAGCACATGCAAATTATGGTCACAATGGAGGTCATTCTGCTGCTCTTTGTTTTATCTGAGTGAGCTTTAGGAGTTTAAGCTAATAAGTAACAGTTCTCTCTGAAACCAAATCACAGCCCATCAATGTTCTATATTTGCTTTGGATGGTACAGCTACATGCCTGAATTCCTGGTGATAAAGCAGCCAAGGAGATAGTAACTCCTCAACAGTAACTTCTACTGTTGACCCAAGTGCTTCTGCTACTCCCTGTGGTTCAGTGTCCTTTATCACCATAAAAAATCAGGTAAACAAACACTAGAGAACTAGTATCCAACCCGGAGTCACCACCCCTGGAGGAGTTCAAGAAACTTGAAGATGTGACACTTTGGGACATGGTTAGGTGGGCATGGTGGGTATGGGCTGAGAGCTGGACCAGATGATCTTAGAGGCCTTTTCCAATCACAATGATTTTATGATTCTGTGATCCTGAGATTCCTATTTTCTATATGCACTCACTTGCAAAGTTAACAATAAAACAAATGTCATTATTTTTGATAGTCTAGCAAAGGAAAACATGCACAGAAATAAAAAAGTCAGCACTGCAGCATTGCACAGAATTTGGAGGGGAGTGAGGGTGGGGAGGGGGTGACAGCACGTTAGTGATCCAATATGTAATAAAACCTCCTACTCCCCAGAGGAAGCTATGTAAAGAATCACATTATTAGCTGGACAAACTTAATGATGCTGAGTCTCTTCAGAAGCAGTGATGGTCATTTTGTTGTCCTCTGGTTGCTTATATATAGTGTACATCACTTCTTATGTATAGTGTACATCACTTCTTATATATAGCGATTTCTGTAACACCAGGGAGAGCTTGAGGTCTCCAGCAGCTTGAGTTTGGAGAGTGCATTGCTGACATCTGCTGGAAGCATTGCTTAAAAACTGTGAAACTTAAAAAAATATATTTTAATTGTCACAGAATATTTCCCTTAGCACGAAGGTATTTAGCAGGCTCTGGAAGATTAGAACTGCAGCTATGTGGAAGATGGGGACATGTATAAAAAAAGCTTGACTCTTTTTTGGTGTTGGTCTGAGATTCTGGGCATGCAATTTTTTTCTTTTTTTTTATTATTATTTTTTGAAGGTCTTATATCTATCCTGAAATAAATTGCATGTGAAATCTCAAACAACTCGTATAGTTCTACAGCTACATTTAAAATGTTTAAGGACAGCTTACGGACATATTGCAAGGATTTGCAATATGAGTGTAAACAAAAAACTCTATAGCAAGAAATCTTCCTTTAAATAAACATGGATGAATGTATAACATATCCTGAAAACACTAAAAAAGAAAAAAGAAACAAAAATCCCATTTGTGTCTGAGTTTAATGTTAATTTGTATTGGGGAAAAGAGACGGGTTTCTTTCTTTTAAATAAATTTCAGTGATTTCAATTCTGTTGTCACGCAAATAGCTAGTAAAGCATTTTGTTATTCCCCCACCCCTCCAACCCCAAATTTCAAGAAGAATGTACACACTCCATTAAACTTTTGTGTTTCTTGCTGACAGTCTAAAATCCCAAAAACCAAAAAAAGTTTCTGCTTCCAAAACTGATAAGAAGGATCTGTATTTTTCCTTTTCTCAGAATCCTTCCACTCAAACAAAATGTTTAGTGGAAAAATATTTAACCATTTACTTTATATTTACAAATTTCAGGGTTATTGGGGAAACATATTTTTTTATTCTCTTTGATAAGACAGTTCTTAAAATACTCAAGTTCTATGGAGCTCTGAGTCTTGCTGTAGAAAAATGAAAGGCTTTATTTGTGCACTACTATTCTATATCTCAGAAGAAGAGCATAGAAAAGTACTCACCCTCAGCCCTACTTGATCAGACTAGCATGAAATAGCAATTGCATCCCACACCAAGGAACATCACTACCCTGGCTGTTTGTATTAATACTTAATATGCTCTGATTGTCTGCCAGACTCATGAGGTAGCTGGAGTTGCGCTAGAATTGCAGAAGTTGTAAAATATTTAAAAAACTGGATTTTGACTGTTACTTAATGGTAAAAGAAAACAATACAATCGGCATGGGAACACAAAAGTTTTCAGCAGTGTTTCACCATGTGATAGATGCTAGCAGGGAGGCCTGCGCACAGCAAGGCAGGATGCTGGGGAGAACAAAGGCACCATCTGCTGCCAGAAGGAAGACAGCAGCAGGTGGACAACTCTCCTCTGTATGGTAGTCCCTGGCAACTTAGAACACAGCTAGGAGTGCTGGGGAATCACTGTCCCTTGTCAGAATGGTGGTCTGCCGCGCACTGTTACTTTTCCAGGTTGAGTGAAAGCACAGGAGAATGAGTGAGCTGAATTTCACATTGCAAAAATAGAACTGTAATGAATTTCATTCTGGTGCAGCCCTTCTGGAGCCAATTGAATTTTGCTAGGAGAGAATCTGGGTAAATGAGTTTGGAGGGAAGGTTCAACATTCTTCTTTTATTATCCTAACCAGTACCATTACAGAGTCCTTTCACTTGGCTGGCATAAAACCAATCCCAATGCTAAAACAATTAGAAGACCAGTATATTTGCTGTTTCAATATGAATAGTCCATGACACAAGTCTCTGTGGAAACCTTTTGTACATGTTAGATACCGTCTGTCAGCCATATTTTTCCCTAATTCTCTGTGCTATTTTTAATATCATTCTAGCCTTTTTATGTATACTCACCCTCTGCCCTTGCCAAAATGGTATATTACAGGTTACGCAGTTAGCAATACCTAGAGCTAAGGTTGCCAAGAATCTATAATAATATATATAATACTATTTCCAGTTGCTTATAGCTTTTCTGAACTTTAGAAATATGGACATAAAATATCTCCTGTCTCTCTCAAACTAGATTGTAATTTTGACTTAGCAAAAATGGGGCTTTCTGTTTTGTTTTGCTTTGTTTGTGCTTGTTTTCTTTTTGGTCAGACTAGACATAAAGCCAGTTGGCCAGCTCTCACAATATTTCTCAGATCATTTCTCTAAGAAGTTGTACTACACTGGTAATGTACCATTCAACCTTCCATCCCCTCAAGACTGATGCGTCACTTTATCTCCCCTTCACAGGGCTGCAACCCTTAGCCACATCTTATTGCCACATCTCAATATAGGCTTAAATGGCACATTTTTTATCCATGGAATTTGTCTGAGATATCTTTTCCTTGCCACTCACACAGCTAAAGGCTTTGCCCTGCTCCCAGAATCTTGCACCTCAGTTAATAAAATAATTTTCTTTCTGGGTTGTGATATTGTTGCTGTTCAGATGGTTTCTGTAAACACCGGTTGCTTGTTGCTTGTCTATCTACTTTTACATCCTTCTATCCACTGCTTTTCTCAGTAACACCAATGTCCTTGCTGCCCTGTCTTTCCATTGACTCCCAAACTTTTCAGGCAGACCTGAGAGTCATTTGATTATGCCTATGCCTATCAGGATATTATTAAACAAACCACTTGGAATGGTTTTCTGCCACCTCATGCACCCTGGTATTGCCTCCTTGAAGTCTGTTCTTTTACCTTTTGCAAATCTGACCTACACTTTAATTCCCAGTACAATATCAATAAGCCCAAAGTAAATATCGTCTGCTCTGGACAAGTCTATGGTAGTGCTGAGGCTGCTGCGCTCTCTGTTACTCTCAACTTTTTGATCTACGGATGGAGGAGGAAATGCTGAGCAACTGTGTGTGTGTATGTATTTTACGTGCCACAAAAGTTCTTCCAGTTGATATGAACACTGAGGATCCAAGTGAAAGTTAGTGACTAGTCTGGACAAAGTGAAAAATGATAAAAGTCTCAAGAAAGTTAATGTACCAGTGTCCTAAAGTGACTGTAAGTCCTTTTGCAAAATGGAAGAGTCTAAAATTATGCACCAACACACTGATGGTTAGATTGTCATAGCACCTCAGATATTACAACCTAGATTCAAATTTCTTTCCCGCTTGATTGGAAGGACTGTTTATTTTTGCTCACATGCTCCTCTACTTCACGTGTGTTCCCAACACCCTGAATAATGAATCTCACTTAATTCAGAGCTTATTCTATCCAAAACAGAACACCCTCGGGGTGAAAGTCTGAAAGAGATGCTTCTCCTCCAGCAAGTATAGCACAGGAGCTAGGGAAATCAGATAACCTCTCCTAATTAAGCAAAAGTGGAGATTTTGCACATGCAATTACTGTGGTTTCAGAAAATCTTCAGATAAAATGCAAGAATCCATGAAACTCACAAAATCTTATATTTGGATGGAATAACTCCTAGTTTTGTAAATCAAATACAATATTGAAGTGCCGTCTCCTTCAGACATGCCTGTTAAGCAAAATAGGATCTGTTGGTGGAAAGGAATAGCTTACAATGATGTGAACAAAAAAGATCTGTTGCTAGAATACAGATTAGGGAAAAAGACAGAAAATTTTATGCAACTTAGCTCCATTCTGAATCCCTGTCAGACACAGAAAACCTAAGGCTCATAAAATAAATTTACATTAGTAACTGAGCATCCAGTGCATGCTTTTGTTGTTGTTGTTGTTGTTTATTGCCAGTAATGAAAATACTCCTGAAGTTACCTGCACGCTCCTGTGTCATTTTTTAAATAGTTTTGTTGCAAATTACACAAATCATTAGAGAGCTGCTGTGATAACATTCGGCATAAAATGTGTACAAAGAAGAGCTTCACTCAAATATCCATTAGCCAAAAATATTTAACAGCACACTACCACATACTGATTAAAAATAAAAGCCTAACACTTCCAGGGAAAGCATGCTTAACAGAAATGCATTTTGCAACATCTCAGGCTACAACCTGGGAAACAGAAATTGCAGAAGCAAGAAACAACAAAAACACAATATGAGTGCGTACATACATACATGTACACACTTCAATTTTCAATTGGTTTGTTGAGAAAAGGACTTTTTTTGTGTGTCACAAACTTATAGTGCCTTGAGCTGTTGAAACTCCCCATTAGGAAAGGTCACATCACCCCTTCATGGTGCCATTGTCAATTGGAGCTGTGGGTCACAATTTCAAGGCACGATGCTATTTGTTTTCTCCCTGCTGAATTCCCACAATTCTTGGAAAATACAAAAACGTGATAGTCGTCTCCTCCAGTTCCTAGTCCATCTGCTGTGAAACATTCCAACGCCATCTAAGATATGTGTGAATCGAGCAGCACCAATGAGAAAATTATTGAAATTTCTCTCTTGGCTGTCACAGTTTACAAGAATATTTTTAAGTAATAAATTTGAGTGCTAGTGGTGAAAGAGGAAGTTTTAAAAATACACATAGACTACAAATAAGAGTAAAATTCTACTGACAATGCTCCATGTGTATACAAAGAATGAGGAGAAGCAAGAATCAAACCATTGCATTGTAAACATGCAGCTCTTACATTAAAATCCTATCAATCACTACAATATATTATAAGTCAGTGTGCCCATCCAGTTCAGCACGGTTAATAAATAGGAACTAGATAACATGATACAAAAGATACTTGCAGTCTTGCAATAGAAGTGAAAAGGCTAAGTTTGTTTGTACAGCTCCTTTTAATTTAAAAATCCATGTTGTACTAATCATCAAATCAGTGATACCACAGCAGTAATCATTAAAAAGTTTGTAATTGAGAAACATCTAAAGAGGTTATCCAAAGCCAAGCAACTTTTGTAGATAAAAGTCTTATTCTTGTTGCAGTGACAAGTTAAATAACGCTCAGATCAGAGACAAATAGAAAACATAAGATTTCCAGGCTTTTGGAAAAAACAAGGTCCTGAGTATGACAATGAGTGGTATTAGGAAACATTATAGGTGGCATTGTTGGAACAGCTGCGGAAAGTGGAGGAAGCAGATGACATATACATCAAGGTTATCTATCAGACACAAAGAGGAGGGCTTGATGTAACGAATGACATCAGAAAAGTTATAATCTGTAGAACACAAATTATTAAATGAGAGCAAAAAGGGTTGAAAGATATGAGAGCTGTAAAGAAAGATATAGAGACAGATTAGGTAAAGAAAAAAGTTAACTCAAAAAGAAGAGGAGGGAAATAAAAGTTTAGAAAACATGAATAAAAACTGTAAACTAATATCAAAAGAAGTAGGAAACTTTTAGAGCAAGATGAGATACGGTGACTTTCCTAGAAGAAACACATACTATTTCTGTTGTGAATATCAACCAGGAAAGTCCCATGCCCTACAAAAACAGAAAGATTTTAAAATACATTAGCTGTGTGTTGAGAATTGAATACTTGTGTGCTGTTTTGCCTCAGAGGGGACATTATATATTCTTCTTCCATCCTTCTGATCACGTTAATTTTCTGGTGGCTGCCAAAGCAGAGCTTTCAGTTTTCATGGTCAATTTGGGAAGGAATCTAAGTCTTGGACAACATTTTATCCTCTTAATTATATGACTGAAGATGTGTCTGAGATATTGCTAGGAGATGTTTGCATGCAGATACTACCAGATCAATTTCATATTCCCTTATTTTAGATAAAGAGCTACAGTTATGGTCTGTACCAATCATTCGATGTAATGAAAAGGTTATTTGCCTATTTCAGTGGCATAAAGATGCATCAGAAGAGGGTCAGGTGGCTGTTAGGAAAAAGGTCTTCACCAAGTGGGTGGTTGAGCACAGGTACACGTGTGTAGGGCAGCGGGGACAGCCCCAAGCTGAACAGAGTTCAAGGAGGGTTTGAACAACACTCTCAGTCACACAGAATGTTTTTGGCCTTCTGCTGTGTGGAGTCAGAGTTGGACTTGATGATCCTTGTGGGTCCCCTCCAACTCAGAATATTCTATGGTTCTATGATATTTCATGCCTGAAAAAATAAATCAACAATGTTGACTAAAAACTTCTGTAACCATTAACATTTTCTCCCTTTATTTTCAAGACTTCTGTCGAAACTCGAGACCAGATCCTCTTAAGCCAATTCATGTATTGTTGTACAAGCTGTTGTCTCAGAAGTTTCAGCTGATATAAAAAGATTCTCACTTAAGATCATAGCCTCATCAGTAAAAACAATATTGTTTTTGTTGTTGGAAGGATATACAATGGCAGAATGCAAGCAAAATATCACTTTTTAAGATTAGGTCTAATGCTGTGTTTGCAGAAATTATTCTTTTTATAAGAGAATTTCAGAGCATATCAATCCTGTTTCTTTCACAGAGGTAATAACATTTCAGGATGAGGATTTGTTTTTTTTCTGATTCGTCACTTTATGTGTCTCTTAACTAGATGATGCACACTCCATACCCAGAGTATTAAAAAAGCCAACTTCTGCTATCGCAGCAGTCCAAGGGACCAATATGAGCAAAACAGACTTTCCTCAAAGAAATGGCTTAGTAGTGCACTTGTATTAGGTTGGACTTAAGGATCTTAAAGGTTCTTTCCAACCTAAATGATTTTATGACCCTTAACTCCTGTATCCACCTTTATTTTTGATACATCTGTGTCAGATCTTAAACATTTTGAATCTCAAACCATTATTATTTAGTTTTCTAAAGAATTTATGATCTTGTAAACGTGAAATATTTTAACAAAAAACTGTTTAAGGAAAACTCTTGGAATTATAAATTATGAATGAAATATCTGGCAAGCTTTATCTTTCCTATTTTAGTAAGATTCTATTAGAGGATGTGATCTTTATTTCTGTGAAGTAATGTTAGTCACAAATGAAACAGTTTATAGAAACGTGTCCAATTTTGAAGAAAACTCTTTGAGCATATCCACTGCTCGTAACCCATTTATTGCTCATGGTTTCCCAGAGACATTTGGGCATGTTTTGACTCATAGTGCGATGCATTATGTCAAAAGCAAAGATCTCATATTCAAAGAAAACCAAATCTCAAATAACTGAACAAGATGAAATTTAAACAATTTGTGGCTCTCCGAGAAATACATCTAAACTGCTTGGAAGATATAATGTTATTGCAGTGTTTTCCGCTTTTACTCTGAAGATTTGGTAATTAATTAAAAAAAAAAAAAAGAGAGAGAGAGAGGAAAAAATCCTTTTGTCAGGGTTCCACCCAACCTGAAGTAAATGACAGTTTTGCTTAAACTGACTTGAGAAGTTTCCATTTTGAATTGCAGAATAATGATGTCAGACTAATTACAACCACATTTCCTGCATTAAAAAATTAGGTGATTTTCAACAGTATAAGGTACTCAATGTATTTTTGTTAGAAAATACCTCAAGCAAATTTGAAGAAATAGAATTTCGGATCCAGAAAATTCAGATTTGGAGGTATGAAAATGTCCTCTAACTCTTGAATCACATAGCTCATTAGGAGTAGGAACGGCATCTAGGCAGTTGAGTCTTTCTATTTCCCAGCAGACTTCTGCTAAACCTATTAAAATGATTGTGTCCTTCTCCATATGATGCCAGACTAACAGATGAGCAGCCCAGAGCTTGTTAATGAGGTAGGCCTTGCAGTGAAGCAGCAGAGAACCTACCATTCCTGGGACAATGGCATTTGGATCTCTTCAACTTCACTATCTCCTTCCACAGTTTAAAGACTGGCATACTTCAAGAGTGTGGCAACTCAAGTTTGTGCTAAGCGAAAAAGGAGAGCTGAAACCTTCTTCCCACTTCCCGCTGCACCAGTTGTGAGTGCTGAGAAGACCAGACAAATTAGTTTACTCTGTAAATTAAACAGTGCTTAGGTACAGATATGGGCACTAGTATTCAGCTGAATATACTTTAAATTGCCAGAATGGATCTCATCACGATTTTTGTCAGTGATGTTCAGCTAAATACAAAAGTTCTGAATTCAGAAGTTTGCATAGAAGATCCTAGCAGTGTCAAGATGTGGACAGCAGGTTCTGAGAACAGATTCTGGCAACTATGGACAAGGTCAGACTACGCTTGCTGGTTCTGAAACACAAAGAGCACATCACAGCATAGCAAAAGTCACATCACTACCCAGATAAGTAATAAATATTTCCTAAATCAAAAGCACAGAAAAAAAAAAAGAAAGAAAGAAAGAAAGAAAAAAAAAAAATAGGGCCAATATCCTTGAATTTGTAGCCTGCCTCCCAACCGGATACCCACAGATTCAAGTCAAGATGCTGTAAAATTGGATTTGCTACAGATATCAAAGACATTAGAAGTGAACTGCTCTTTTTCATAGAAAATGACACAAATGACACAGGATTTGAATTACCTGAAGGTGATCATTTAAAATTAAATGGAAATTTGAACAAGGAACATTAATATTCTTAATTTCCAGAGCGTAAATTTTGATAAACACTGGAAACCAGACAGTTGACTCAGCTGGATCTAAACTTGATACTTGAATGCAGAAGAAGCCTTAAAGTCAAAGTGCAGAAGTTATCATGAATCTCTGTCTTGGAGGGAAAAAAAAAGAAAGAGGAAAAAAAAGCAAATTTGCAGGAAGTAATTCCAGGCAAATGGTCATGGAAAGAAGGGGGGAAAAAAAAAAGAAAAAAAAAAAAAAAAAAGGATATTTGAAATAAGCACACTGCCATCAATGATTAAGGGTAAAATGACTGATCATCAAAGAAAACTGCCTTAGAGGCCAAAAAAATGTGGAGATAAAGTGAGAATAACAAAGAGTCAAGCTGAGTTAGACCTTGCAAAGGATATTAAAACACATAGCAGAAGGTTCTTCAGCCATGTGCTTAAAAAGAACAAGGGTAGAAAAGAGAAGTAGGGCCAGAAAATAGTGAAGATGATAGAGTATAAATTAATAATAAATCAAGTATAGGCTGAAAACTGAATTATTCTTTAGTTCACATTTCAAGGAAATTGGCAAAGATTTTGATCATGGGGGAAAAAGTAAGAATAGGGGTAAAAAGGTATAGAAATGGAAATCAGCACAGTCAAGACAAAAGGAAGGTTTGTAGTGCATAATGCAGGACAGGAAGGAAAACATGGAAAATAAGTATAATCCCAAGAGGGAATTAGAAAAAAAAAATTAAAAAGTGGAACATCAGATACTTTTAATGAGTATTAAAGCCTTGATGGCACGTAATGTTTGGAGAGCAACACATTTACACCCACAGTAAAGAAGATGGAGTGTGAAAATGACGAGAGCAACTATATGCTTGCTAAATTTTAGTTCAATAAGTGGCTCTTAAAAACACACTTGAATAAAAATTATTAAAGGCTTGGAGGTCCACTACTGAAAGAGTTTTTTCTAAGACAGGTCATAACGAAATAATGATTGATCTTTGTTCAAACAATGAACTTCCAGAAAGAAGAAAATAGACATGCACAGTCCTTCTGAATATCAGTAAAAGCTTTTGATGTGGTGGCCACTGAAAGATTATCAACAAATTCAAAAACTGAATCCTGCAGAAGAAGCAGGAAACTGTGTACAACTTGACCAGAACCAGTTGGTACTAGAGGAGCTCTTGGTTGGGAATAAATGGCTTTGTGTGTTCCTCAGTGAACATTTTGGAGATGGAGTTAAAAAAGTTCCCATTAATGGCCTTGATACAAAAGATGAGCTGTACCTTGAAGTCTGTCAGAAGCACACAATTAGACTACAGTGCAGACTGTAAAGACTTGTCTTCGTGGAAAACACGAAGAGAACTGGGTGAGCTTAGGGATTGTAGAATTGAGCTGAGATTTAATAAGACAAAAATAGCGTTATTTTTTGGAGAGGAGTGGTGTGGACCTTATCAGCTGGAAACTGCTGAGAAGAATTTCACAGTGGGAATCTCTGCAAGGTTACTGACAAAATGGTGCAGAAGTAGATAAATATTGATGGTGTTTTACTAAGCAGTAATTAGATGTTTAAATTAATATTGTGTTCAATACTGGGGAAAGAGATGCAGAAAAAGACTTTTGATAAGATCACAAAAAGTGGGTTTATTTATTTTGTCATGAGAGCTACTCCAGCCTGGCAAATCAAAATCTAGTAATAATATGATTACAATGTATAAATAAATCAGAGAGGCTAATACAGTGAAAAAAGAACGGAGACTCAAACCAAGGATGATGCTGGCATGACAACAGAAAGGTATAAATTGGTGCCAGAATAAATTCAGTCTGGAAATCAGTAGATTCTTATCTGTTACAGCCATTGGGTCCTGCAACAGTTTTGCACCAGGAGTAGAAATAATGCACTCTTGAAATGTATACATCTCTGTATACTAACTGCACTGACACTTTCCTTGCATAGGACAGTTCCAGCCAGATCATTTCTACATGATGTTTATCATCCTGTTGTATACATATGAATATTCACATATATGTCATACGTGTGTGTATTTGCATATACATATACACATTCACAGAAGTCCAAGGGAATTTCTCTGTTTACTACACTGCATCAAAGACCAGGAAAATGATAGGAATCAATAAGCTGATTATTGGGATTACCAAAAACAATCTCTAGATGTGAAAAGCCAGAAAGAATTATCTGACTGAAGTCCCTATTTAGAGATTAAAAGCTGTGAATGCAGGAAATACTTCTGGGCTTTGGTTAGTCCCTAAATGGCAACAAAGGAAAAGCTGATGAGAAATGCTCACCTAGTTCAAAATTGCATTTTGCCTCAGGACAATTAGAAACCACCAAGCAACTTCTTTCAAATAAGACAGACCCAAGGGTTTTAAATATACATGTTATTTGTAAAAAGCAGGTGCTAATACTGTAAGAGTCATAAAAACCTAAATAACAGCAGCAAAAGGGAAAGTGCAGAAAAATAAAAGTCTATTTGTCCGGTTCTGAAGCTAAAACTCATTCTGCATTCATTTAGATGTAATTGCAGTACTGATGTGGGGAAAATCAGCTCAGCAATATCCTTGCTGTTTGATGCTAGTACTGCCACTCACAAAGCAAAAGTCTTAAGGGTTGTGTGACTCCAGAAAATTCATGCCCAATGTTCTTCTATGCCAGTGATACCAGCTAGCATGGAACAGCCCCTATTCACATTACAGAACTCTCTTAAACCAAACAGTGTGACAGTATCCAAAATGACTCTTCAGAGTCCCACTCTGACTCCCACACCTCCCCAGTAATACTATGGGAGAGTGCTTATTGACCTGGGTCAAAACCACTCCAAGTACTCTGCTGACAATTTAGCAATATATATGACTGACTGGCTCCCAGTACCCCAGGAATGCTTTCTGGAGTTGTTTAATTTATGAGTACAGATGTAATCAAGGGGTACTATTGCACCTTGATCCCCTAGTAAATCTGCCCCAGCAACAAAGACAATGTGGAAATCAGAAATGCAGTACTAAACAATTTTCCCAACTATTGCTTAAAAAGGTAAAAATTCTCTACAGTGCAGCAATAAGAAAATCATCTGGATCCAGCATGCCAAGGAAACGTGTCGTATCTGAAACTTCAAGAGGCCTCTCTACAGATGTCTGACCAAAAGGGGTCAAACTCATTCAAAGTCTCTAGTGCATGGATTAGGGGCTCTGACTGATGAGAATATCCACAGCACATGTTGGGACTGAGGGTCCTTGCATGCCTTCTGTAGCTCATGTCAGTTTTTTATATAGGTCTAAACTACACGAGTGTTTGGTTTGTATGCGTACACATGGGCATGCAGGCAAGAAAGGAACGAAATGGGCTGGCAGGCCTTTTCATTTTCTGTGAAAGACAGTAAAGATCTACAAGGAACAAGACACCTCCTGGCTTTGGACAAGTCACCATTACGTAGATAGCTGTGGATATTGTGATAACAGCAGTAATGGCAGTGGCATACTGCCTCAAGAAAAGTGAATTATCCAGGTTGGATGGGGTCCTGGGCAACTTGGTGTAGTACCAGATCTGGAGACTAGTGGCCCTGCCTGTGTCTGGGAGTTGGAACTTGAAGATCCTTTGGGTTCCTTCCAACCCAAGCCATTTTATGGTACTATGATTCTATGATGATTCCATATTTCTCTCTGCAGAAGGAATATGTCATAGCATTTAGTTAAAGCTAAGTAGAATCTTAAGAACACGAGGCAAACACCTATTTCTATCCATCCAGTTTCTACTTTTGTTGTTTCCCACAAATTTTGCTTTTTCCTGGAGAAAGTTCTCTGATTACTTCTGCTATGGTTTCTGAACTCCTTCATCTCTGCCAGTGCTTTTGTTTAGCCTTCATAGGACACGTTGTCATGTCCTCACAAAGATACACATTTTCTTCTCAAGTTTCCTCTCTCTACTCAGTGAAAGTTGTATGATGCTCTGGGACTTTTTATTCTCAGTTGATGTTTAGATGTTTATTGGAGTGGTTCAGAGGTTAAGAGGATGTCTACCCTAAATGCTGACATTTTCACCTTTCACACTTAAAAATAAGCAACTAAGCCACATGTCTTTTGATTTATTTACCAGAAATAATAGCAGAAAATTCAGTGAGTAATGAACAGAGGCATGAATTTCAAGTGTTTTCCCTCAGCTCCAGCACTGTGTCTCAGTCCAAGATTAAGACCAAGCGGAAAAGCCCTGGGAATGTTACCTTTTTAGCACTGCTCCAAAATGGAGATACAGGAGAGTTAAATGTTCAGTTACCTTGTCTGGATCTCAAGAAATCTAACTGTATGTGTCTTGTTGATGACTGGGGCAAATGACCATTTTATTTTATTATATGTTGTTTACATATTACTGTGCTTGAAATAAAGGTAATGGGGCTTTTGGCACTAAAAATTAGTGGTGACTCAAAAAAAAAAATTAAATAAAATTACCAGTATGGTACTTTTGTCAGTAAAATAGCTTATGACTGAAAGAGTTTCTGGGATTAACAGACATGATTAGCTCCTTACACTCTTGGCTCATATAGGAGCCATTTTCCAAATCTTGAAGAAGGAGAAATGTCTCTTCATGAACAAAGAGTAGATATCCTGTCCTGACTTAAAATTCATTTCATGTTGAATAAAAATAACATTTACACACACACACACAAAAGGAAAAAAAAAAGAAAAAGAAGTCTTTCTTTCTTCTTCCTGATAAAAATGATTACATCAGAGTCCTGTTAGAATTGTTTGAGAATTTAGGGAAGCTAGTGATTATTTTTCTGTACTCCTTCCAACTCAAATGTTGTGTTCTTCACAAGTAGTCCTTTTCCCATTGGTGTGAATCCCAAGAGTGCATTAAATAATACACTTCCAGTTGTAAAACAGATGGAAAAGTGTTTAAAAAGGTGCCAGGTTTATTTATGGAAGCATGAAATTGAATTTAATAGGAGAATTTTGCCAGTATGAAATGTGAACTCTCAAAACAGGAAGTGGATTTTATTGCTTATTTATTTTATTACCGGATCAGCTGCCCAGAACTGTAGAATCCTTCCTCTCAGGAATTATTTACTTTCCAACTCTGAACCAGAACATCTTGACCATCAGTTGTTACATCTTCTGGCTGCCAGATTTTCAACTATAAACATATGTGGTGCTGTCTATCTCAGATGATCTTCTGCAGATTTATATAGAGAATTTTTTAGCTTTAGATTTATTTCTTGATTTAAAACAAAATGAACTGAAATGCCTAAGCCAAGGGAAAGAGTATTTCCTTTAGCTCCTGATTACTATTTAATTAATAATAGACCGTTCCTTTAAAGTGCTTATGGCATGTATTCATTATGCATCAAGAGCTAAAAGTCAGCAGGCAAATTATTTCCTCTCCTCTGCACCTTCAAAGGATGCCTAATGAAAGAACAGGTGCTATTCAGCTTCCAAAAGGTGATCAGCATTTGGGAGAATTGCAAACAGGAAGTGCCTCATATTTTCTGGGGACAGACTACTAAGAGTTAAATAAGGGATACTGATAGATGAAGTCAGTCTGTAAACGTGTACTGGCTGCCCTATCCTCTCCCCAGTACTTCTGCCCAGTTATTAGAGGTATTTTTGGTGGTTAATAAGCCCCCATTTTAATTTGAGCTAAAATTTTAATAACCTTGTGAAGATTGCATTAGAAATAAATATATAAAAATCCGTGGAATTATATTGTCTGGGCTGTATGCTGAATTGATGAATATGATCTCCAAGGAATTAGTTGCTGCAGATGCTCATATATGTGCATAGACAGGTGCATCTTGCAAATTTCTTTAAGAGATGATTTCCAAAAAATTCTGCATGTAAGAGCCTGAGAAGAATAAATATTTATTGAAATGTCTCAGAGAAACTGAGGCTCAGATAGTACTCTTTGTCACCATGCAAGCTCATGCTAGAGCAAAGCTCAGAGCTGTGCTCCCAGGGGTCCTGGCCCAATACTTCATCCTGTGCCACAATGTCCTTAGGCAAAGTGCTAACAAAAATCTGTTGTGTACAGTTTGTGTTCACCTCAGTTCTGGAACACATATACACTCACAAATCTCCATTTTATGTACCAGCACTAAATGTTTTCAGCATGAAACCCACGCATGTGCAGCTTTGCATGGGAACTTAAAAAAAAAAACAAACACAAAACCTAACAGGCTTGGTCTTGCTGCTCTCAGTTTACCAATTATGGATATAGATCGGAGGCAGTATGGAACAATATTGTGGTCCTGATCCAAATTCCGTGCAGGAAAGTCTCCTACTGCTTACAACAGGCTTTGTAGCAGGCATTAAATTTCCTCAAAGCAAATGCAGGTTTTTTTATGCCTCTCATTTGCTGAACTGTTTTCTCTAAGATAATTAAATGACTTAAAGCTGCATCACACCTCTTTGTTGGTCTCTCCAAGACAAAGACATCCAGAGAGCCTGCAGTTCAAGTGGGAGAATATTCAGAGGGATGATTATATCTATTTTAGAAAAAACTCCTTCAAAATAAAGCTTTTATACTGAAATCTGTATTTTTATAAATAATTAGACCGATAGAAGATTGTGCATCTCTATAAACAATTAGACATTAGTTGAAAGGAAAACAAATGAAATTTGAACACTCAGAAGAAAACCAAACATTTTAAGTGATATAATGTTACTGTGATACTCTCAAGTTTTGTGAGACCTTATATTAAGCATATGTGCTACTCATCAGCTCCATTAATATGTGACGAGCACAACTTCTGACATGTATCTGAACCAATTAAGCTTATTTTGGTACTTTTTGTTTCTTGGAGACAGATTGCTTGAGTTCAGAAGGGCATACAGTATCTAGCAGATCTGGTAATTCATTCAAATATGGGAGTACGGCTCTTCTTTTAGTTCTGGCCAAAAATCCTACACAGTTTTGTACGATGAGTTTGAAAGCTCTTATGCATTTAAAGAAAATCCTTTCAACTCACTCTGGAGTCCTGCTTTATGTTTCATATTGCTTTGAACTTATTACCTCTTCGCAATGTCTTGGAACATTAGTTTGGGAGCATTTAAAGCTAATGATTAAACATGTAGTGAAACAACACTTTGATGTTGCCAGAAGCAATTAATTTTCCCAATTTATACACAAAAGGTTATAAAAGACTATGTTATGACAACCTAAATGATTCAGTGAATTCAAAGCAAATTAACTGAATTTTAAAGGATTGTTACTACTTGCTGGAAAAAAGGCATCCATCAAGCCTTATCTTGAGTCAGAAAGCTGTGATTAACTTATGGAGTTTTGAATGCTTTTAAAATTAGAAAAGAAATTATGAATTTGTCTGCTACAGAAAACCAACCTGCATCGGGTTCATTCAGAATGAAGCTTTCATTGAAAGTAGCTTACTGGGTGCAGATAAATGAAGTTTATGAGCTTACAGAAATCACAGAGAGAGACCGGTTGAACATTATTAACATGGAAAATTAGACTGCATGTTTTTACTCGTGCATTTTTATAGGCAGAGCATCTCACACTGCATTGGATCCATGTGCTGCACACAACAAACATAATTAAAATGTAAATCACCCAGAGACAGGGACTGGAAATTCAAAAACTCCTGTACCTCCGAGTGGATATTTAGTCCTTTTACTTCAGTGGGAGACATTCAAGTGAGGTGGGACGTCTCACAAATCCATTCACACACGTACACAGATCCATGTATCCTGTGACAGTGGATGTGCTTAACTGGGAGGAGTCCTACAGTTCACCCATCAAAAAATGTGAAAAAGGGAAAAATGCATGAGAATGAAAGAACAAAGGAATGAAGAAGACAGTTTAGCTTTATGCAACGTATTTAATTTCTCACTTTCCACTGAGATATACAAAGTTTAAATCTCAAGCTAAGCCTTTGCCTTGTTTCTCAGTTTCAGAAATGCATTTGTTACTCTGGATGGGATGCACATAAGTTCTAAACACAATCCAGCATAGTAAAATTTCAAAATCGGTGGTGATGGGAGAACTATTGAACAGGAGTGAAAAAAAAACCAAAAAACCTGCTGCACTTTACCCAGGTGTCAGTCTGGACATTTTTCTGATAGGTCATAAACTGAAAGCAATGATATGGTTTTCTGTCTCATCCCCTCTCTCTCTGCCACTTTATCGCTTGTTAGTCTCTTAAGAATAAAGCAACGAACCTCTGGCTTTTACATTGAGTTAAAACTATTTGACTAACAGAGCTTAGATTGTCTAACACATAGATTGTTTGCAGACCTCCAGAGCATTTAGGGGTATTATTTTGACTTTAGAAGTTACACAGTGCTAGCAAGAACTTTTTCTTTGAATGCCAGGATCCCACTTAAGGAAAACCCTTAAGGTTTTTAGGGTTCGTTTCTATTTTATTTGACACGTGCTTGAGAATGTAGTACCTTCGTATGGGGACGGCAGATGTGTAGCTCCCACAGGAAGCCCATGTTCTTCCCAGCAAAAGGTAGAAGCCAAGAAGCTATGCCTGGTCATCTCAAATACAAATGAACACCTATGTTTAGGTGAAATAGTTATGCTTAATATATCGGCATTCAGCAACGCAGTTCCAATTCTTCTTAAGCTTCATAAGACCTGCAGCACCTCTGGGAGATGGGGAAGCACGATGTGCGAGCAGAAAACTGTGGCACTAAATAAACTAACCAAATGCAGAAATATATAGGGGGACTTTGCATAGTGCAATATTTACTTTCACATTTCCTTTCATCCAGTGGACTTCGTAGCTCTGAATTTGTGAGCCATATACTGTATGAATTTTTAAAAAAAGAAATCATACATGACTGGGAACAATGTGAATGATCACGAGCTAATTAAATTATTTGAAAAATAACAATAAGGGGCCAATAATAAATGCTGGGAGAAAAGTTGGCCCCTGCCCATGTTTCTTTTCTCTGAAAAACAGATAGACACTAAACTCTATTTTGGTTTATTAACTAGATATAATGTCCCTGGTTGACATGAAAGAGCATCAGCTTTGCAGTTAACGGACCAATGCTATAGAGTTTTACCTGGAAGGTAGTGTCAGTTTAAACTGACAGTAACAGACTGTTCCATCTGTCAGATTATAAAGAGCTTAAATCTTGTTCTTATTCAAAGAAAACTCTAAGTTACTGCGCAGTTAGATATGTTTGGTCCCTCCTTTGGAAAATGTTCTCTTTCTTTCGGTGGAAGAGAGCAAGTAAGAAAGGAACTCTTTGGGGGGCTCTTACCTAAGACGAGGGTAAGTCACACCCTAGTTCTACTTCACTGAATATTTGATTATTTGTTCAAAATGGAATAGTTTCAAAAATATTTTCCTTAAAAATGTTCAAACAAATCATTTTGACATTTCCAATATTTTTTTTTTTTTTTTTTTTGGCTGAAACAAATGGCCAAGTCTGGTACAAATTTGCAGATAGTTTCCATCAACACGAAAGTGCATTTTTGAACAAACAAAGAATTCTTCCATAAAAGTTGCCTGGCTCTAATCAGAGTTGAGGCAATTTTGCACATGCCAACCAGAAGAAAATTAGGTATTGGATAAGCAACAGTGGTGAGGATCTGCGTTCTACCTAAATCCCCTTGTGGCCTTAGTCCAAAGTAATTAGCCTCAGGTCAAACAGAAAGCCTGTAGCGAATCAAACTAACTAAATCCAACCCTCCTGAACTATAGTATAATGTGCTAGTCCCAAGACCTCCCTTCATGGGATTGGAAGAGGGGAGGCTATTAAATATAAATACCAAGTAACATCCTGCTCTATGGAAACCCAGAGCATGATGTTCTACAGGAAAGACAGAATACAATACCTGCCCTCCAGCTGTACCTGTATCAAGGGGACTCACATCAACCGCCTCCGCCAGCACCAGGAGCTGCCAACATCCCTTCCCAATAGGCTACAGATTGGAAGGCCATGAAGTAGGTGACCCGTTAAACCAAAGGACAGTGAGTTGCAGCACAAAATATTGTTTTAATGTGGACTTTGTATCAGAGACTTATTTTCTTTAAAACACTGTAGAGCAGCATAATCCTCAGATTTATTTTGATTAGCAATCTGGATACCTTCTTGGCAGTATTTATTAGATCTTAATGTAGCTGAGTTGGAAAGCCAGATATTTTGCTTTTCTTCTCCTTTGAATTACTGGCCATTATTGTCTACATTAATGAATCTGGATAATTTTAGCTGTCAGATTCTAACGTAACTCTCTTAATAAATTGATTGAATTGATGTTGAACCCATGTCTCTGTTCAAGCTAAGAATGAGCCTGAACAGAAGGCTACAGAGCTTCCTGAAAATTTCAGGGATTTTATTAGTGGAAAGTTGATTCTGAACCACTGAACCTACAGTGACTGCACAGTTTTGGTTTCATCATAATGTCAAGTCAAAAGGAGATTATCCTCCCACTGCCGTTCAGATGTGGCTGAAGGTGAATAAAATTACATCTGCGTGTTTCAGGGACAGCTGTCACTGCCTCTGAAGTTGATCTTTTGCTTCATCTTCCTCCCTTTTTTGTAATATCTTTTTGAAACAAATCAGAGTACCAAAAACATAATTATTTTTCACCTCTAATTCATTAAAAATCTAATTTTCAATGAGATAGGGCCTTTAAAAAAAATAGAACATTTATCATGCAGGTATCCATATGAATAGTCCTCAAAGCACAAATTAAAGTAAGAGATCTTCTCAGTAACTGCACTTTTCTGAAAAGTATTTATTGCCTTTATGTCAACTGATATATTATTCTTTATACAACATCTTACCTCTAATGAGGGGAAATAGTCCCCACCCTCTGTAATACTGTACAAGAGTGTATAAGATAGTTCGGTAGTCTTTCAGCCACAGACACTGAGTTTCCAGTGGGAGAAGAAAGTGGGAAATGCTACACAGAGAACACTGAAAAAACCACACTTTTGTCGAAAATCTCTCTGTACTAAAGTGAAAACCCATATCTAAATGTCCCTTATGGGTTCAGCCTGGTTTATTAATAACCTGGCTTAACTGGAGGTAGGTTTTGTATTCCTGCAGACAGACAGCAAACAGAAATGTAATGCGGCCCTACACATGGCCATGGAAAAGTATATGAGGGCTTCTTCAAGGTTTTTTTTGGTGGAAACATTTCCTCGCACTTGGATTTGGTCAGGATGTGTTTGGATGGCAGAAAAGTTCAAAGCCAACAGTCTTACAGCAAGCAAATCTGGTTCAGTCACAGTGGACTAAGTACAGGAAAGACAGAGCTCTGTGGCTCCTCGGGACAGACAGGAGAGAACCAGACCTCAGAAACACCAAGACAAGTCATGCTCAGTCCCACCTTAGCTGAGTAAAACCTCTGGGATCACAGTGCGTACATTGTTCATCATTAATTAAATTGATGTTAGCCACTGTCTGTTTGGATCTGTTACCCTTACTTGGATGAATTTCTGACTCATTTTGCTAAAATGATTTCAGAGGTTTTCTCAGGCAGCAGAGCCCTTTTTATTGTTAATACCATCAGAATACTGTTTTATTCATTTGTTCCAGCATCGCCTGTGACAATCATGCTGACTTTCAGAAACAGCTGCAGACAGCTGAGAAGAATCAATCTTTATCTTGTCTTTTACACTTTACTTTTCTAATTAGCATTTTCATTTTCTACCATTTTAAGTACATTAAGAAATTAAAAATGTAATTTTTACTTGCTACAGTGACAAACTTTTTTCACATTTATGGCAACATTTAATAAGTTGGCATGGTTACCCTTCTGCTTTGTTACCAAGCATAAACAGTATTTGCAAACAATCCAAGTAATCTAATTGAACAAAAATGTCCTATCCATTTTTTTTCCTCTTACAAACCAATGCGTGTCTTCACAATTTTTTTTTTCTTTTCTTTTTTTTCTGAGTAATAGACAGCTTCTATGTTTTGAAACACCTGCAGCCCACTTCATTTATAGCAAGGAAATTTCTGAGTTCCCAGATTTCACCTGCACATCTCAATAGATCAATACTACAGAACTGTGCTGGACTGAAATCAAGCATCCTTCTGCTCAGAGAACTGGCACTTTGGACTGGATTTGTTTGAAATTAGGGCAGTTTTAGAATTCACTTAATATATTTGTATATATTTACTTATATAGGCTAAATAGAATTCAGGTTAATATAATTCAGGTTTTAATCTCATTACGGGTATATTTTTCTTTACTTTGAGTACCATAAAGTATTAAACCTCATCTCTATCTGCTTCTCTAAAAGCATATGGGTTTTGTATAGGCACTGTTTTGCAGCTGCTGACACTGGGCAGATATCTTGGATAAGTTAAAACCTCTCAGAACAACACTAGGTTTCTAATTACAGTTCTGAATTCCACCAGTCTCCATTTCCTGTACTGACTTAATCCCTGCAGGCTATAATGAGAATGTAGGTACTCACACATTAATGCTACATGATGGTAACAAAATCGAGAGGCCTCACTTTCAAAGTACATCCTGCCAGTGGAGCCTTTGGGAGGCATGACGTGATGGGCAGGAAGCACGAACATACCAGGCTGTCCCAGCAGCACCTGTGCTGGCACTATCTGCCTATTAAGAGGTTGACAATGGGAATTCTAAAAGTCTTCATCAGGTTCTTAAATAACTTCTGACTCCTGCCATAAATGACAAAGTCCAATCATCCCTTGAAGGAGGACAAGAGACAGCTTCAGCAGAAGATAAATTGCTCAATGAAAGTCTCACAGTCCTTGTTCTGTGAGCAACATGGTGGCTGCAGGAGTTTCTGAGAACAGTAAAGCAGGAAATTGTGAAAAGGAACAATTCCTTCTGTGAAAGGGCTTGTTTGAAGGCCAGGTTAGATGAAATCAGCATCTGTTGGAAAAGCAGGGAACCTCCTGATAGCAGCACAGTGTGGATGTGGCAGTGGGTCAAGCAGCTTTATGCTTGTGAATTGGTAACAACAATTAGGTGATGTGCATTTCTCACCCAGGTCCCCATGCCTAGGCCTACCTAACAGAATGCACTCAATGTTAGATTCATGACAGGCCTCTGCCCTGGTCTACAAGTGGATTTGCTATGGGATACCTTTAGCTATGCATTTGTTGTTGGGGTATCTTGCTGGAGATCCCTGTCTACCTGAGGCTTTCTGAGGGTAAGCAGTTTTTTTATTTGTTTCTGCATCCATGGCTGCTGCACCTGAGCTTATCCTTACCTACTGCAGCCTGGGACTCTGCTACCCTCCTGTCACTGCTGTGTTTTCTATCACATTATAGCATTACACTGACATATGACATCTAACATGGAAGTGTGCATGAAGCAAAGGTGTGTGACTAGATTCCTCCATGCAGAAAAAATGGCAACCATTGATATTTATAAACACTTGCTGAACATTCATGGAGACCAAACAGTGGATATGAGCACAGAGCGGTGGTGCATGGTGTATCTCAGTAGTGGCAATGACCTGAAAGACAAGCCGCGTTCCGGACAGCCATGCAGATTTTTACAAGCACAGAACGCAGGTTCTTTTTCATGACTCACAAAAAATGCATACACAACAGTGGTGACTATGTTGAAAAATACTGTATTATAGCTGAGAGTTTGCTCTATTAGAAATTATTATTACTCAGTTTGTATCTGTGGTCATCTCCCTGGAAATAAATAGGAGACATTACTTCTGGAACAACCTATGTATAAAACTTTTTCTACTTTCTGGGGATATTTAATGATAATACTTACAGTTGCTTGCAGTTTCCTATTTAAAATACTGCATGCTGGAAAGGAACTAGACTCTGCCATTTATAATAAGCAACTTAGGGCAATAATTGTTTCCAGTATTTGCCCAGTTCTAAAAATAACAATGTTAATGTGCACTAATTCTTTGTAGTTAAGGAGGCTTCAGCATTACACTGTTGTTTTATCTGGAAGCTCAGCAAATGTGGATGAAACCCATTATCTGACAAAGGCCAATAGCCTGAGTAGGCAGCTATGTTAAATCTAAAAGCAAGCAGGGATGTTTGACTTTATATGGGTTTTAAATGCATCTACATCTCTGGGGAGAAGGGCAAGAGGCCTGGGACTGAGAGCATTAAATCTTTAATTAAAGAACTCCCAACCATGCCTACTACATTTATAAATAACAAAACATTTATCAGAGCCTTTATCTTTTCTTGCAATCATCAGGCTGTACTAGATGTTGACAAAAGTCAACGATTTATGCCTCAGATTTTTTTTCATTACCAAATAACAAAGATGCTTTTATCAGTGAAATCTTATGCAACTTAAATCTTGGGGCTTTCATTGCTTTGCTTGTGGAATATTGTGAGCCTTTCTCAGAAGTCATTTTGAATTAGTATTGGCCCAACAGAAGAGATTAAGTCTGCCTAGCAGAATGGAAGTGTTGGGCACTTTTCCTTAAAAGGATAAGTGGTTTAAAAAAAAAAAAAAGGAAAAAAAAAAATGAAGGAAAAAAAAAAAATGAAGGCTGCAACAACAACAAGAAAACTAGTTTAAACACTAAGATATTATTATTAGTTGCTGAACTCTGGATCTGTTAGTTATGTTGCATTTAAATGCTTGTATTCCAATTCCTGCATACCACCATGCTGAAAAGATTACTCTCTTGCTCCATGATTCTATCTGAGCCTTCATTTCAAAGACTGAAAAGACACAAAGGTGTACAAGGAGAGGCTGGACTGTGCCCTAATTTGTGATCATCCAGATACATACAAACATCTCAGGAGATCCAGATTATAAATCTTATGTGAGCGTCTCACTTACCAACGTGGAGTCCCAGGAGCATGCACATATGTATGTATGCAAATATTTTGCCACAGAGACCACATTAGCCTTAAATAACAATCCTCACATTATGTTGGCTGCATGGGTGCCACTAATCCCATATATTATGTGCTGCGGTCACTGCTACAGTGAGCTTGCTAGGATTTTGAATTCTGAATAGCTATAAACAAAAGATATGAAACAGCAAATTGGCACATTTTTCCCACACAGAACCTTTTCCTCTTGTTGTGATTTAACCCGCTAGACAGCTCAGCACCACACAGCCATTTGTTCCCTCTACCCCTCCTCCATCTCTCCTGTGGGATAGGACAGAGAACCAGAAAAAAAAAAAATAAGAAAAAAAAAATCATGACTTCAGATAACAGCAGTTTAATAGGACAGAAAAGGAAGGGGTAATAATAATAGTAATAATGATAAAAGAATATACAAAACAAGTGATGCACAATGCAATTAGCTCCACCTGCCCTCTCCTAACATTACTGTTCAACATGACATTAAATGCTACGGAAGATCCCTGCGGAAAGTTTAGGTCAGCTGTCCTGGTTCTGTCCCCCTTCCCCCAGCTCCATGTGCAGCCCCAGACATTCGCTGGCAGGGCAGCATAAAAAGCTGAAATGTTTCTTGGCTCTGTGCAGCACTGCTCAGCAACAACTAAAACACTGATGTGTTATCAACATTATTCTAATCTTAATTCCACAACACAGCTTCATACCAGCTACCAGGAAGATTAGCTGTATCTCAGCTGAAAGCAGAAGACTTCTCCGCCAAACTAATGATAAAGCATTTACTCTACTGTACATCTGCATGCACATAGAAATGTACTCTCTTTCTTTCACTATTCTGTCAAAAGCAAAGTCTGAGCTCATTCAGGAATTTTCAATGTTTTTAGTGTGACCGCATTGTGTAGCTGTGTGGATCCTTCAGGGATAGGAAGGATGGGAATTATCTGACATGTTTTCCAGATACTTCAACAAGTTTGAAGTTCTTTAGACCTAAGAGCACCCAGTCTATAAGTTAATCATTGATATGTCCTCAGCTGTTGGTGAAGACAAAAATCTGTTGTAAATTAAAGCACTTTTTGCTGTAAGTTTACGTGACTTTACTGCTATCCAGGCCCTCTCATGTGAGTCCTCATACTGAGCTTTGGAGTGTGCTTTTTGTGTATGTTTGTAACTGACTCTTTCATTCGACTTTCATTATATCTGACAGGGAAATAAATGAGCATTTTATCAAAGTCTGTAAATTCAGCATTTTTTTCCCCCAGATTTAACATAGGCAGTAACAAACCAGCTGAAATGTCAAACTAAACTCACTTTATCCTGATTTGATTTTTGTTTTGTTTGGGAGGGTAGAGTGAGGTGAAGAGAACATGAGTTAGAGCTGAGTTTTCCATATTACACCATGTTAAACTCCCAGTAACCTTTAGGAGAGAACAATGTATATTTTCAATAGTACATTGACTGTCGTGGACATATATGAAAAATACAAATGAGTCACGGGGAAAGAAATATATACAGTCTTTCTTACTGTAACTTCACATATCTCAGAAAAAAGATAAATTAGTGAGAGTGATGAACAATGGGAATGTGGAAAGAGAATTTGTGTTGAGCTCTTTCTAATATTTCTTAACTTTTGTGTTCTTTTCAAGGCAAAGCAAGGCAGAGAAGGGAAGGGAAGGAAAATGAAAAAAAGTCTGCACTAATGGTAGAGGAACAAGCAAAACCAACATTCAGGAGGTCAAGGGAAGGAAGCGAACTCCTTATATCCTATTTAGCATTAGATTTTTACACTGCTTGTCAGCAGCAGAGAAGTTCAAGGAGAAATTCAAGGTATTGTAAATAGACTTAAAGCTGTGTACTGGAATACTGTGCAAACTATAGAATGAGAGAAGTCATTAATATGTTGGTGGGAATAAAGAATGACCTTACAGTAGCACTGCATAAAATGTACAAATACTTCTGATTGGTTTCTACTCAAAACAAAAGGGAGAGAGGGCCCTTGAGTGAACAAATAGCAGAATAAGAAGCAAAATAAGGATCATTCCTTCAACCTTCAGTGTGCTTGCACATATCAGTCCTAATTTCTTGGCCTCAGGCCTCCTGAAAGTTTTGTGCCAAAAAGGACTTCTAGGAGAATGTGACTATGCACAACTGTGTTCCCAGTACCATCTTATGTTTACATAAGCAAATTAAGGACACAAGCATAGGCCCTGGTTTGCCATTCTTCCAAATGGCTAAATTTTCAGAACCATTCCTGATGTACGTAAAATACAAGTTTTCCAGAACAATTCCTAGATGTACTGTGAGAATTAGACCTGGCCAGGAATAGTACTGTATAGGCAGTTTGGATGAAGCCACTCTTTGGACAGTGTGTTTAAGATTATGGCTTTGGTAGTATAGTGCCAGCTGGCCTCAGGGCTAGAGAACATTGACCTGGCACAGGAAGCAGGTTTGTGCTACTTTAGTACATCAGTGCAGCATTTGTGGGCCAACTTTGCTGCCTGCTGAACTTACCCTGGCACAATGAGCATTTTGGGGGAACACTGAGCTCAGTTTAACACAAATGGCAAAGGGGAGGCAACAGGCTCAAGATCATCTGGCTCCCGAATCATCCTCTTGGCACATCATCAAAATGTAGGTTAGAATGATCCCAAGTGTAAGAGTCCTTACAAATTTTAGTGTTTTTTCCTCAAGGAGTACTATAGTCACGTCATAAATCAAAACAAAACTATGTCATACTCTACGTGCTCAGTCTTCTATGTTTTCCACAATTGCTGTATAGAAATAACATACTCCTATAGTCGTTTTTCTTTCACTCACTATTCTAGACTGAAACACCAAAGACTCCACTAGTAACATGACCAGAACTGAAACCTTTGGAGAGGTGGGAAGTGTCATGTAACACTGAAATGTTCTGTGTGCATCCTTATTGCATGTCTATTACACTGGGAAAAAACTGCTTCTCAGATTATCATGTAAAATAACACATATGGTGCCTAAGGGGTTAAAGAAACAGAGGTATCCCTCAATGATTGTTACCCTAGCACACAAGTTGCCACTCCTTAATCTTCTTCATTCCCTATTCTCTCTTTCAGTTCAGGAAAAGCCCACCTAGCTATCTTCTGGATCAACAGTAATGATGCTTTATCCCATTAAGTATTGATTTGCCAGAGAATAAGACACCTCTGATGTTGTCTCCATGACTCCTCAGAAGATGAAGGCTATGAGAAAGAATTATAGGGAGTAACTTTGGCCTTAAGAGGAATCTTAGGACAGCACCACTTCTACTTGAAGAAAATTGATTTCAGAGGGCTTGGGGTTTGTTACACGTCACTTTGAAGAAGACTTCAAGGACTTCTCTAAAATGTCTCCAGATTCATTCAAGGGCCAGCTCAAAGATGGCCTGGAGGACGAGTAAGGGGAGAAGGAAAAAAAAACAAAACAAACCTATTCCTTCTTTTCTCTTGGAGATACTTTTTAGGGAGTATTTTGCTTAGTGTTTTATTCAGGTCACTTGCTTAAGTACCCAGATGGATGAATATAAAACTTAAATTAGAAAAATTAGCATAAACCAGTAGAGTGGGTTGGGGTTTTACCATATGTGGTAGAGGTCTAAGTCCAATGGGCTTCTGTGGTGGCCAGCAATGGACAGGTTTTTTCAAAAAGGCTTCAGCTGAGGCCTAGACCAACCACTGATTAGATCCTTGTCATACCTTCAGTTTTAAACTCTACACAGACTCTCCAATGGCTTCTGAAGCACCACTAGGAAATCTGTCTTTGGAGCTGACTGCTGTATACCCTCCTTTACCCAAAGTCTGGACTAGCTAAGGAAATAGAAGTGTTTGTCTTGGACAGCTGTAATAGCTTGGATGGTTGCTGGGACAACATGTTGTCATTTAACCGCTCATGGCTTTGCTTCTGGTTCAGTAATCTAAGAATAGCTTTTAATTGCAAAATCTCCCCCTCCACGACTTCTGCTGCACACAGGCCTGAGGAGTAGTCTCTTCTTCACCTCCTGACAGCTTGAGTCACATCCTTGGTTTCTGGTCTGCGTTGATCCCAGGCCAAGCCTTTGGGTTTCTTCCAAGTGAGGGAATATTTATAACCTTGGCTCAGGAAAGGAACCCACAGCATGACTGTGTTCTCTTAGTGCAGAGTCTAGAAAGAGCAGCAAGGTGATCCATATGCATTAGGTCAGGAGAGCTAAGCAGATGATGCGAACTGCCAAGCTACCAGGCATTCACAGGCTGTAAGAGACCTGTGCAGATATTTGTCACTAAGAAGTACAGACCCCTTTTCATGTTTTCAGTCTTTACCCTGTCTCTTGTTACAAGATATTGGTAGATAACAGCATAGGTTACTTCATACATGAATACGTGGCCTGAGCACTTACAAGCTAGCGCTAGTGGGCATTCAGGGGTGTGGTGATACTCCCAGGATTTCTGCAGCAACAAGCATAATGGAGCTTTGAAAGTACAGCCATGGGAGGGGGGAAATTATTTTCTTCAATGAAAAAAGGGAAGAAATCATCTTTGTAGCAGCATTTTGATAGGAAATGGGTTTGGTAAGACGGTTTTATTCATGTCCAAAGACAATTTTTCAGTCATTCCTATGAGCCTCACTGAGACAAGCCCCCAAGTTTCAAAATCTTACAAAAAAGAAAGGCAGACTTCTAAGGATGCTGAAGTGTAGGTTGAACCTCCATTCTTCATGAAGATGTCTAAAAGGTTTGTGTCAGCTGGCATTCATCCTGCTGGGCATCTTTCATTTTGCACACATGTTGATATATGCATAGGAAGAGGAACGAGTTGTCAGAAGAACGGGGGTTGGCTGGGAGAAAAAACACTTATCAAGGGTGTGGGAAAACAAGGCCAGAGTCCTCATAGATCTAACTGTGTTAAAAGATGAAAACAGTGCTGCCAAGAGTAAATGACCACTTCAAATCAGTCGTTGGTTTGCCATGAGGGCCAGAAGACAGGCTGGCAGCGGTGCTGGACAGTGTTTGGTAGAGGGCAGCTCCTCCTACACTGGCACTGCGTAGATTTTAGAGATGAAGTAGGAAAGGGCCACATGAAAATAGAGCAGCAAAAAGCATGTCAGATGAAGACAAATAATCCTCCATGAGAGATTTTCTTCACCTTAGTGTGAGTTTTGAATAAAGAAAATTGTGTGAGGAGTGTTCTGGAAAAGGAATGAACACGGAGCATGGGGAACAGCTGGAGTATTTCTGACATACACTTCTTTTACTTGCCACCCTATTTATGGGTCTGTAGGAATGTGGAGGAGAAAAAAAGTTTACTGCTTTAATATTTCTTGTGAGCAAAATCCATATAAGATCCATCTTGGTATGTGAGAGCAGAGAATAAAAGGATGTGAGTCCGTGCCAGTTTGTGATGATTAAATTGAGTACAGTGTTTGTCTATATTATGATCTAAAGTTGCTGGACTCTTTTCCCTTAGGTGATTTTATATATATAGCTGTAGGTAGAACACTTCCACCCCAAGCATCCAATACTTTTAGAGGAAAAATCACTATGTAGTTACTTAAATGTTTTTTTGTGTGTTTATTTTTGTTTTGTTTTGTTAGATATTTATTTAGATTGCATTTTTATAGTGTTATGATAAGAGTCAACAGATGGTCTGCAGCAAATACTCTTCTGAGAAAAAAACAGACTTTCTCCTGGCATATAACCCTGGCATATAACTGCTCTGTGCAGTGAATTTGCTGTGGCTGGTTGTGCCATTTTGGTTGGGCACTGAATATGAAAACTTTTTCTTGATGTGAGTAGAGATGAGGGGAGCAGAGAGCTGAGCCTCCTTCTCACAGTCCTCTGTAGGTTAATATATGAGTACAAATCATCTGCAAGACCATCCTGCACCACAAGGCCATTTACAGCTTGGCACATGCTGAGACCACATGCCTGCATTTCATCACACGAGGAGAGATGTGCAATTGGATCAGAGACAGGAGAAAGACAGGGGAAAAGATCCCTCTCGGATGGGGATTGCAGATGAGGGGATAAAACAAGTTTGGCGCAATATCTCACTTTTCTCCCTGTGTGTGATGTGGGATCAAGATACAGGAGGAAACCTGATGCTCTGTAAGAATATTTCATGAACCGCAGATCTTGAGAAATACAAGATATTCAGCAGAGCACTGAAGACAATGAAGAGGCCCATGGTTAAACCATGCCTGCTATGATGTTCACTGGGGCTGTAGGAGATTCTGTTAAGAAGGGTCTAAAAGGGAAATTGAGCTGACACAAATTTGTCTCCAATTATCATAGTTTCCTGAAATAGTGTTCCTCCTCCTCTTTCCACTGGAACTTCTGCAGGCAGAGATCTGCCAGCTCTTAATCAATTCTTGTAGATTGTCATCGTTTTATGGTCATCGGTATTCCACATCATAACATCATGTAGTGCACTGGGAATTAAAGTGTTCATGTCCCAGTTCAACATACTAAAGAGAAGAAACTGCTTTCACCAGAAGTCTGTTCGCGGTGCTGATATCATTCCTGCACAGGGGGGAATGCATATATGGCGCTGTCGGGTCATCTGAGCTCCCTTTTCGCTTTCCTTCATCGCTCTTCTCCTTTGTCTCTCCTCGCTGCTGCCCATCCCAACTGCATGTGCTCCTTCAGCATTACTGTAAGGCCTACAGATATTTTTCAGATACTCTCTCTCATTATATTTAGTAAATTAGTTTGTTCCTCTTCAGATCATTGCTGCTGTTCTTTTCTTTAATTATTTTGGGGTCCCCTGTTTCCCTTTTCCAGAGGCGTGTATTTTGCGAAGTCCCTCTGCCCCACTAGTCACAGAACCAGGCCGAACCAGCCTGTAAACCATTGACATAGATCTACCAAAATCAGCAAAGAAAATAAATTCTATCTTCATAAAGATATTGCACCTTCAGCTCCTCATCACTGATGTCATAAGAGGAAGCTGATGTTAGGAAATGTGGTAATTACAAATTAAGTTACCCCCAAAATCATAAGTGTATTGACCAGCCAACAACTTTGATTTAAAAACTGGTTGTAGAAACAATTACAGTTACTTCTACAAAGGATGTAATCAATTAGAAAAATAAAATCCATGTGTTTCTTTTTTTCTTTCTTTCTTTCTTTTTTTTTTTTTTTTTTTGACTCACTGTTCTTGAATACAAGTACAGTAAAAGGTTTATGAAATGCCAGTCTTAGTCCAGAAGCCACAGATCATTTATTCAAGAAAGAAAGTTTGTTTGGGGATTAAATTGTAATTCTGAAGCACTGAATCTGACTGTAATTTTCAGATTATTTGAACGGGAACATGAAGAGGGCTTTCCTAAAATGTAGTGTACAATTTTGTGCTTGGAATAATCATGGCAAATATAAAGTTAAAATGGATTCTTATGTCAATTAATTAGCAAATAAGTCTTTGATCAATATGTAGCTCAGATTTCAGAGAAGGAGATATTTTTCAAGAAATAGTGATTTAGGAAATAAATTATGACTTGAACATGTTTGATATCAAACTTTTGAACACCAAATATTTGATTAAGTCATGATCTACGGGGAATACTTTTCCTAGCTCTATATCTCTCACACCATCACAGAATATAATCACAAAAAATGTACATATACAACCATAATGTTTATAGGGTAACATATTGACAACACTTGTACAATACTTTAAAATGCAAGTATTAGGTATACAATAAAATAATGGTCCAACAGTTACAACATTCAGTACAGTTACAGGTAGCTTTATTCTTGAACACAATTAATTTTACATTTTATTTACTCATTGAGTACAATATTCAGAGTTATGACTGAAGATTAACATAACGTAATAATATAATATTTGTGTAAAATATGGCATCAGTTTGTATAATGGCATGTTCTATGCAGGTGGTTTGAATTATAATACATTTTTATTGATGTGTCCAGAAGTTGGGGAGTTTTTTGCAGCTTAGGCATGTGGGGACTTTTAAACATACAAAGTGCAGTAAATTGCAGATGAATTGGTCCATGAGCACAGTTTAAAAGAAAAAAAAAAAAAAAAAAGTCTCATAAGGAGTATTGTTGAAATTAGAACATGAAAAAACAGTGACTGGAGGAAACTTTGACCACTGGAATTCTTTTTAAACTACTGTACAGATTTTGAAGGCAACCTCTTGCAGTGTTTGCTTCTTGATTGGATATTTACATACGTACCTTAGACAGGACTAAGAAACAATTGCATCAATTATCTGTTGAATGTAGTTTCTTTCCAAACACTGATTCAGACTCTGCCTTCATTTCAAAAAGGTATGAGTTTTTCACTGGTGTTAATGAAGATGTACATGCAACCCTGGGCTACTGACTGTTGGGTAAACAACAAATTGTGTCCACTGGTGACTTTTCAATTACCATTCAGTGGATTTGTCCTCTCTATTGTGTCACATGGGTGGTCTCACTTTAGCTGCACTGAGGTGTAGGTGTATTTTTATGCTAACAGAATCAAATCCTCAGAAGAGGCAATCTTGAAGCCTTTGAAACTCAAAGCAAGCTCATTAAAATGCTACAGTTATAGTTACAGCACACATAATAGACAGTGATTGATTTTCCTTCTTTGATTTTACTGGATTTTACTATTTTTCAAAAGTTTCATTCTCTGTAGGTGTTACAGTGTTCTGAAACTAACTACATAAGTAAGATGTACACTATTAGTAGAACTGTAAAATCCCCTATATTTATTGTTAGTTCAAAATAGAACTGATTTGTAGAGGATCACAGATCCTCGGCTTAACTACTGCTTTCATTTCAGGAAGTTCTGTAGGGGCACCGCTACTAATATGAATACTGTTGGTTCACAGTGCTACAGGATTAACAGTTTCTGAGTGCTCCATTCCATCATGTACAATAGTAGAGAATTTGCAAGATGAATGCCAACAAAGTATTGAATACAAAAAAATAATTTCATGTTTTTCATATTTTAAAGATGAAGATTTGCCTTGCTTTTTATGGATACTGAGTTATACATTTCACATCTTAATTTCTCACTTCAAAAATAAAGAATGAAGACATAGGAAGATGAAATCAATTCTCTGAAAGCTTTTTTTAGGAAATAAAGCCTACTACTCTTTTAGAAGGACTATCTCCTCCATTACAATTAATATGAAATAGCTGCAAGTATAATGCAATGTTTGTTTCTCTCAGTTTGCACCCTTTCTGCAAATATACTCTGCAAATATATATTTTTTTCATTCACTAGTGTTATCATTCCATTTTCTTCACAGGAAAAAAAAAAAAAAAAAGAATCCTCCATTTTCAAAGGGGTCTGCCTACTTTCAGAGCTGTCTGGAATTTCTAATACAAAAGGACATTAAGAATATTTGTTCTGCCTGTCTGGGAAATATTTCCATAAAGTTTTGAAATGATAAGAGCATTTCAAAGGTGACTAAAATACAGTACTCATACTTTAAATGCCTGTAGTTTGTTTGAACCTTGGCAAGAGCAGATCATGAAAATAAAAACAGCACAGCCAGGACATATAACTGCATGAAATACGAATACTTCAGTCTGTGTCTATTAGTACTGCAGCTTGAGGAAGAGGGATACCTTTCCAAATTCATTTCTCGAATCAAAAAATAAAACAAACAAAACAAAACAAAAAACACGAAAAATCACAAGCAAACAAACAAACAAAATCCAGCAACTCAGTAAAAACTGTTTTGAACCCTGAATGTTTACCCAACAAAGCGATGCAAGATCTACAACAGGCCAGCAAATATAGGGTTATAGTCTTGCTACCACAGTTATTGAAAGCACTACTGAAATGGCTATTTGCATGTCTATCACGTTGCATTTGGAATTCTTTCAGATTTTTGCCAACTTTTCCCAATAAACAAACAGAAGAATGAAAGAGATAAAAAATCTGTTTGAAAGGCTTATTAAAAAGCAGGGTGAAATGACCTACTGTCAGAGACTGAGCACCGATTTGGTGTTTATGCTAATTCTGAAAAAAAGAATCATACTTGTAAATACTGGAAGAGATCTGAAGCACCATGGGATATGTGGAATAGAAAACTTATTCTGTCATGCTGACCTTGATACTCACAAAACTCTTGCACAAGACAAATTAGAAACATGCTCCACACCAGTCATCCCATTTCACATCAGGGAACATCAGTTACTGGGGAGGACAAGAACAAGAGAAGCATGAGAATTTATGGTGTCAGAACTACAGATTTCTCTACTTGAGTGTCTTCTAAAGAAACCACTACAGTCACAAAAGTATGGTTCTTGTTATTCTATAAGTTATTTGCAAAATCAAGAATGGAAATAAGTTGTTTCAAAGAGAAAATACATTAGCAAAAAAGCTGCATATATCTTTCATATCAAACTAACAGTAGGAGTTTGATTTATCAGTCTGCGACCCTCCCTGTGCTGCAGCAATGCCGTTACATAAAGTCAGTGAAAGAACTACAGTGACTAAAAGGTGAAGCAAACATGGTGAAGTTTTCTAACGTCTTCCTTCTCAACCTACTGAATTACGCACTGTACATAAAGACATTTGATAGGCATCCTCAGATTCCTGAAAAAATAAGTGCTCTGACTAAGTTCATCTTATAGCCTAATTATATATGTGAATTGATACACAAAAACATCAGGTATTTTCATCTTTTCTGAAGGAAATATCAAAAATAGATTGGTTCAATATAGCGTTGAATATCAGCCTCTCCTTATGGATTATAGAGCGGAACTGGGCATCTACTTTAGATATAGACATTCAGACTTGATAATAGCAAGCTAAAATGTGCTTCTGGTGATAAAATCTACTTCTGGCATTAGATTTCCTCTCTAAGGTCACTTGAAGATCCCTCTGGAATTGTAAAAGTGGTTACACCTTTGGAATGTAAGGGTACACCTTTGGAATGACTTCTAGCTAAGCTATCTCATTATCTTCACTATGTAATCTTACTAACTGGCTGAGTATCATCAGACTCATTGAGAAACTGCCCTCTTAGAAATGTCTCACTATGGAAGTAGACCTTTACTTGCGAATAAACACTGTAAGGGAAAACGTTTATTCTATGTTTATCAGATGTAACCTACATCGTCTCCTGAGTGGCATGACACAAGACACAGATCTTTTGAATATAGCCAGAATCTTTCTTAGGGTTTCCTTTCCCTTTCCCTTTCCATTTCCCTTTCAATTTCCCTTTCCGTTTCCCTTCCCCTTTCCTTTTCCCTTTCCCTTTCCCTTTCCCTTTCCCTTTCCCTTTCCCTTTCCCTTTCCATTTCCATTTCCCTTTCCCTTTCCCTTCTTTCCTTTTCCCTTTCCCTTTCCCTTTCTCTTACCCTTTCTCTTACCCTTTTTCCTACCTTTTCGCTTTCCCTTCTTTATCTTTCTCTTTCCCTTTTCCCTTCCTCTTCCCTTTCCCTTTTCTTTTTATATGCTCATAGTATCTTAAATATGTTTCTGCCCCTTATAGCTAGACATAGCAGATAAGAATGACCTCGCATGCAGTATGGACAGCTAAATTTATGAAGACCACTATCAGACTGTAAAACATCTGCATACGGCTCCCGCCAAAAATGCATTGTTGGCTGACTAGCTAGTAATTACATGCAAACATGCTGTACCTGTATGTCAAACACGAACCATCTGTAAGAGCACTAGTGCTGATTCATCTGCAGAACATACCATAAGCCATTCATGTGACTTACGATGAGTTGGAGGTGAGTTGCGTGATGAAGAAACAAAAGCGGTAAATCAGCTGCCATCCCGCTATACCTTTAACTGAATGGATATCCTAGGATAACACATACACACTGTTGCTATTACTTGCTTGAGCTATTACTCGCCTAAAGGAGCTTTGAAAGAGTGAAGGAAATAATGTACTGAAATTGTGTGATGCCTTTCTTACAGTTAACACTGATCAGAAATTAACTTTCCTAAGGGTCAAGAAAAGCATGAGTGTGCAGTAGTATCTACAGACATTTGCATAATTTTAATCCTAGTCATTGCATCTGTTTGTGTTGGCAAACCCAGGTCCAGCTTGATCAGAGCTCTTCAGAACTAAGTAAATCCCAATGGGCTCTTTAACTCCACAGGATTAGAGGCTCACAAATCACAGAGGTCAAAGCCACAGTGTTTCATGGGCCTTAAATTGAAAGCCTCAAAATCTCTCCAGTCCGGTACATTGCTCAATTCATTCTTGTACTAGAGATTTAGGAAAAACTCTTCCCACCATTTTGGTGTTCGAATGTTAGGAAGTTTCTAACTAACAGCTATCAACTAAGTAACTTTATTCCATAAGAGGCTAACACAATAAATTTCAGCCCAAAACAGCTGTCAGCAACTCCAAGCAAGGAATTAGAATGGAAACCATTAAAACCACACCTTTGGTTGCTAAAAGCAGGGGAAGAAATATGCAATATAATTATGTCTGTTCTCTAAAGGAAGCCATCTGTCTAGTTTCTCTAGTACTAAGCAACACTGATTACATTCAGCAACCAGTATATATTGCATTTACATATCATGGGACCTTTGTTAACTTCAAAGGGTTTGGGTTTATGTCCTGAAAGTCCTAATCTGTAAAACCTTTGCTATTTCCTTTTAGAGAAAACCCTCCAACTAAACAGAAAATGTTATCAGGAAGTTATTTTCCTGGCACTCATTTTTCTCTTAAAATTTGTTTTTCTTAATCTAGTCTTTTTACCTACTGATTCCATTTATTTACTCCATTTTAATGAACCATATTCATCCTTGGAATACCCTGTCAGCCACTGTTTCCTTGAGTTAGAGACGTTAGGATTCTTAATCTTATGAAAAATATCTTTTCTTTCTTCCTGCTATGCCCTCAGTTTCCATGTTGTGCCTCTATACACTACCAGGTTAAAGCCAGAGCTGTATCTAGAATTGCTGATATACCATGAGTATTTACGATCTGTCTGGAAGTTTATGAAATACTGTAAGAAAACCCATTCTTGCACGATTTCCAGCTAAGTCTTAAGACTCAGATAACTGATAAGGATGACAGTCCAAACTTTTTGTAATGTTTATCCAAATCTTTTCAGATTTCTTCATCGATATTAAAAAGAATATATTTACTTTCTAGTATATGTAGTATATGTATCACCCTGAATTTTGTCCTTCCATGGTTTATCATTAAACATATTCTCCACTTCTAGTCATTGCCTTCTAGCATTATTGATAAACTGAAGAAGCATTAGCCTGCTGATGTAGACCTCAAGATAACAAATCACACCAAAGATTATAAGAACATGTTTAGATCATCTGGATGCCCCCCCTTTTTTGTGAGATGAAGAGCAAGTCAATGTCTGTACAGTCCCACTCTGGCTTCCTACGCAATAGAAGAAAGTAGGTGATATCTAAACTCCCCCTGCCTAGTAAAAGAGAACAATATAGCCCTAAGTATCAGGGCTTCTTGACATAGAATATACCAAAAAATAATCATCTGTTGATCCCAGAGCAAAATCACCAGTGCCAGCACTACCACAGCACTCTGGATCCACATACACCAATCTACAGAGAAAAGAATGAAGTCATTTTCCTTTCTTCCCCACTGCTTATGTCTGGATCAGTAACTGCAGGGAACCTGCTTTAGCAGGGAAGTTGGACTTGATAATCTCCAGAGGTTTCTTCCAATGTCTGCAGTTCTGTGATTCTGTGATTTCAGAATTTTCTCATTCTATTCATTCCTATTCTCTCCCACACCCCAGCTGGAGTAAGATAAAGGGGGATAAGCCGTGTAGGTGCAAAATTATCCAACCAGAGCCAGGTAACCACAACCATAATTTCAGCAACTCGCATCACGCAGGGGACAACTACAAATTTGGAGCTGAGCAAGGCTGGGTGCCACTTTGCCCGTGAACTGACTGGAGACAGGAGCTTGACTCCCACCAAGGGAGGTTCCACTAACACTGCCCTCTGCCCATCTGCAGTGCTCCCTGATCCTGGAGAGGGAAGATGTAATGAAGTACTCTGTCAGCTGGACAGGAGACTTAAGAAATTACACAGACATTTGGAAATGTGAGACCACTGAGGCAGTGGAGGTGGATTTGGGTTGGGGATGGAGATGAGGATAGGGCAGGAGGCACTGACAAAGGAAAACAATGAGGGCAGGGCATGGTGAAATCCGCAGACCTAAAGCACAAGGTGCAATGCCATTGCAGAAGAGATGGATTTACTACCAATATGCAGCAGAGCCTCACAGTGCTGCCCACTTCTCCAAAACTTCTGATTGCAGCAGGCAGTCTCCTCAGTAACACAGTCTATCATCTCCTTTGAGAAAGCAGGAGAGTCCTGACATGCTCAGGTGTCTTTAAGCGAAGTGTTCCCTCATCCCCTTCTTCCACAGGTCGGTCATGGAGACATCAGAGGATGCCAATGACTCACTCGCTTCCAACAAAGCCATGGAAACCAGCTCATCACCAGAGATCCCCGCTCTGTTCTCTTGGAGTGACAACTCTCTCATTTCCATCAAGGCAGTGGAAAAGTGTTTCCTTGCTGCCATTGCGGCAACAGAAGCTGGCTGCTCTTTGAGGGCCCTTGTGCCCCCTCTCCGGGAAAGTTCCTGCACTTCATACAAGGCAGATGAAGGCAGCTGCATTTCACAGCTGACCCTCAGCACTCCTCTGCATGGAGCAGATTTGGGTCACGCTGCCATGGCCCAGCCTGACCTCATGCTTTCTGATGCTCTTGAGCCCCAAAAAGTCCAGGAGACCTTGGACTGTGTCATACCAAGAAGGAAAGCAGAGGAGGAAGCAGGCCTGACAGTGTTTGGACTGGAGACTCTGCAGGAAAGCTCAGCTCCTCAGATGCCTCAGTGACCATGAGAGCCCCACGTAGAGGTGGTGCCCACTGTGCGGAAGCCGCTGTTCCTGGATGTGGCTGTGAAAAGGCAGCTGGAGTGGTACATGGTAAAACTGCAGATACAGAGGTGCTTTGGGTTACCAGAGAAGGTTCTGGCCTCCTACAAGAAACTCTCAGAGACCATCCAGGAGCTACAAGACTGTCATCAGAGGCACACTGTGCTGCCCTACCACTCGCCCTTCCAGAGGTTCCTTATAAACACAACAAAGAACTCCTTTACTGTGAACACAGCAACAGGCTGTTCAGGGAAGTTATGGAGTGTCCTTCTCTGGAGCTGCTGAAGACACATCTGAACACTCTCCTGTGTGACTTGCTGTAGGGAACCTGCTTTAGTAGGGGGCTGGACTTGATCTCCAGAGGTCCCTTACAATCTCTACAATTCTGAGATTCTGTTAAATATTCCTCAGCATAAAATACACACACATATATATATGTATATAATTTATTTATTTTTTTTACCTGATCAGATACATTTAGTAGCATAAGTATTTTTGTAAAAAGAACCTTTGCCTGAGAAATCAAATCCTGTAGAAGAAAACTCATGATGAAATAAAACATTCAAAGAAATTAGAAGAGAAAATTATATTTCAGTTGCACATGCCATCATCACTGTGCCAGTCTCCTCCTGGGAGCTTGCTTTGTTACCTTCCTTTTGGCTCTTATGAGTATTCATCAATAACATATGTGCTTTTATCAACCTGAATATTTTATGAACTCTTCCACTCATTTTTGGCAGCTTTTCTTTGTGCTGAAGAGAATAGGAAAATTTTAGGACATCAAGTATCTTTTTGCATCGTATTCTTCTGTATTGTATTCCGTCTCAATTTCTAGAAGTGATTAGGATTTTCATACTCTGTATCATGTTTCAGCTGCAAAAATGATTGGAAGGGCCTGGTCTGTGCAAATAACTGATATTTTTTCCACTGGATTCCATCAAATTGATTGTCCTTCATAAAGATAAATTAACTAAGCAGAAATGTCTGGGTTTCATTTCAGTTTCATTGTTTTCAGTGGTACAAAATGTATTTCTCTGGTTACAATAGCATCCAGCAGGTATTTTATACTGGGTGATGAAGGGTGGATCCCCAAACGTCTGAATGTTCATCTCTGATAAACACACAGAAATCTGGCTGCCTGACATACCTGCCGAGTCCTCAGTTTATAAAAGTGGAAATTTAATGTGGACAAGACATAACGTGAAATCTCTGGTTCATTGCCATTCTAGCTAGATTTATACAGTTCCTGCTTTCCCCTCCTTTGTAGCTTCTTTTTGGATCAAAATTGATAGAGGAAGAGGCATCTTTCTAGGGCCAGACCTTTAAATCTTTGGCCAGGTTGAGGCTTTAAACACTTGATGAAGAGAATCCCATTTTCTTAATCCCATCTTATGCATCCTATTCAAAGGAGAAAACAACCTTTCAGCAACACTTTTCTTCAGAAACTCATCAATATAATTTTGTGGCAGCTTGTCAATTTATTTTGAGATGGTATATTAATACACTAATTTTTAAATAGAGTAACCCCATTTGGGCATTTAGTTGTTGCTAAGACAAGTCCAAAACAGACTTCAGACCAAAAAAAAATGTTCCTGTTTAGTTCACTAGTATGAGAAAAATTTCTACATCGTTCTACTGCTTTATCTTGATGTCTTTTTTCCACCCACCATCCAGTAATATTTTTCTGACATGTAACAGTCATGTTAGTACAGTTGTAGAGAAGGGCTGTACCTGGGTGAACAAAGAGTTATCCAGATTCCCTGTGCCTATGTGAGTAGAATGATTGCACCAAAGTATTTCAGAGGAGCAGGAAAGTTAATAGGGCAGCTCCAATGGGATAGTGGATATTTAGAAAATTGAAATGGATTTGAAGTTTCCAGAAGTGAATTCCCTTTGCCATAAATCATTCAATGACATAGACTCAAGTCCTGGTGTCAAGGATGTTTTCTTTCTATTTCTCAAGGGTCATCAAATATTCTTTACTTAGAGATTAAAATTTATTTGCTTTTATATTTATTCAGAAAAAGCACAAAAAGAGAAACTTCTCACATAGCTGTGAGAATAAGTTTATATCTGATTACATGGGAGAAAAAGAACAAGCAGAAACAGCAATCAAAGGTTAATTTGCAGTCTGGTAATCTTGTGTCACAAGCAATTAATTGATCAGTGTCGTTTGCATGAAGAAGTCCAAAATCTTTGGTCAAACATGAAATATAATGTGCTATGCATTTTTAATCAGAAGAGAAAATGAACCATGATCCAAATAAAAGGTAGAAAGCAGTGTATATAAAATGAATGGAATAAAAAATGAAGCAGGAATGGTAAAATCACCCACACTGGTATATTAAGGAACATTAAATAGTTATTAAATCCATCACATGCCAGCAGGTAAGCTAGAGCCTCTACTGTAGTTGACCAATGTGGGCAAATCCATTGCAAGGGAAGGAAGAAGCCAGAAGGAAAGGCAGTTTCACCAAGATGAATATTTGGGTCCTTGCCAAATTCTCAGTATCCTGATGGGATCATAATAAGAGAAACAATTCGAAACAATCAGCTGAAGTTTTGTGACCTTCTGTACAAAGAGGAGAAATTAACCGGATATGAATTGAGGAAATTCTCTTCAAGCTTAGGAGTTCTGTGCTGATCATTTCTGCATAGATTGTACAGTTCAAACATGGCTGGGATTTGAAAATAGCAAGAAAAAAAGCAGTGCATTGTTTCTGTGTTTCTGTTTTTACATTTTAGAACTGGACTTTCATGTTTCATCTTTTACCTTTATTCCAAAGTCTGTATTTAATGTGCTATGGATTAGGGGTATATTTATATATATGTACATATCTATGCTATCAAATCACTCAGTGATTTAATACAACATTCAGTATTCCTCCCAAAGCAATGAATGGACCAAATTATTCTACATTAAATTCAGATACACGGCTTTAGTTGTGACTCACATAAACCTTTGTATATGTCGCCAATGCATGCTTTCAAACACAGACAAAATAAAATTTCTATAGTTTGGAAGTCTACCTTCTACTCAGGAATTGCCATGTAAAACAGGGTAATACCAAAACGTCGACAGAATTTCTTGGACATTTGCTTTTCTCCCTTACTAGGATATGGAACATGCTGTTGGAATGGGATTTAAAAAAAAAAAAAAAAAAAAAAAAAAGTATAGTGGAGTTGTGATTTATATTGTATGTATAACACCAGTTACAGCAAAGCCTTTATCACAGAGGAAAGGTTTGCAGTTGTTTTTTTCCTCTAAAAGACAGGCAGATTCCAGATTCAATTAATCTTCTCTGAAAGTTCGTGCTGTAGCCAGATACACTCAAATGAGTATACTCTGTCCTCTGGTCTCTTATGGTTCCTTCTGGGCTCCGTTATATGCCTGGTCTCTGACAAGCACAACGGGTCCTTGATGGAAATGCAATCTTAAATGAAGCTTAGACCTGGTTCATCACTGGTTTTGAAAGAAAGAAGGTTACATCTGGAAACTACAGAATGGCAGTAATTCACACTGAAGATAAAGTTGGATGTATAATATAAATAGAATTGAAATGTTTGTGTTGTTTCAACAGATTGGCCTATTAATATATGGCCTGGTGTAGCCAGATATATATAAATATATATACTCATGTACACACCTAGATATATATATATATATATACATACATTCCTTACAAATATTGCCATTCTAACAGTGACAGAGACAATCCTGGAAGCTAAACTCAAATTTAAAAGAAGCGTATTTGTCAAGCTCACAGCTACAAAATGTAAGGAAATACTGAGAGATTTTCTTTTCTGAGACCTTTTACAATAATACGTTCTACCCCGCTGCTAACTATCAGCTACATCATTTTACCACAATCCCTCTGTACTTCCTTCACAATTATTCTCCTCAGATACCGCTGCTAACAATAGGTAGAGGTCTGGTTACTTTCAGAAGAAATTTCTGGCCTCAAAGAACTGAGAGTTTAAAAAAGATTTTCAAAATTGGAGAAAATTCTTTGCAAAATAATGTGGTGGTGATGTGTCAGTTGCTTACCTTTATGTATCATCTGAACACTAACACCTCATTTGCCAGGACAGTCCCTGCAGTTACCTGACCTCTAATGCAACACAAGCCATAACAGACTCAGCAAAGCTAGAGTTCAATCACAGCACAGATGTGTACCTAAATAAATGCTTACAAACAAGACAAGTGTCCCAGCATGAGATGAATGTGCAGTGTTTGATGATGAAAGCTTAATAAGCATTGTATGAACTGGTACAAAACGTTCATTTTAGGCCTCATAATTTTCCTCTAATTAAATTGCACGTAATTTATAGCAGATGAAAATCCCCTGGCTGGTTGTTATTTGCTGTGTGGTCATTCCCTACCTTGTGTTTGTCCAAACATTCTTCTGAATTATCCAACTGTTAAACTATTTGGTGTCAAAGTGTTTCTGGTTTGGTACTGAAGAGTTTTTATGTTACTTGCTTAACTTTGGTCTGCAGTTTCTCCATGTATAAATACATCAAGCTATATTAAAAACAGAGCCTTTATCAGAGCAAGTTGCTTGGGGAGTAACTTTCTCTGGCCTATAAAGCAAATAAAAATCATTGTTTTTGCTTTGGCTTAGAGAGTTGATTTATAAAGGTTTACTTTTAAAGCTTCTGTTTCGAATGTGCTAACTCCAGGGTTTTTATATATTGCCCAGATTTACTTACCCAGTGTTTAGACTCTGATTTATAAGCCGTGTGCTTCTGACTCAGCAAGAGTCACTGACTTAAGACAACACATTATAAACAAGTTTTTAGTAGCTTAATATTTTACTGATTTCAGAGAAATTACAAATGAGCAAATGTAAAATACATTTTGGGGACAGTTCTTGTCCCTATTTTTGTTTTGCTTTACTACTCCATAGCGTTTAATATAATGGAATGTATTTTAAAAGTCGTAATGAGAATTAGAGAATTTCAAACAATCAAATTAACCACAGCATTGTAGTAAAAGTGTTACGAGTTCTTTTGGCATGAAAGTGGAAGCATCTACATTATAAAATGCTACTTTGTACCTCCACAACTGAATAAAGCCTTTTTCTGTAGGTATTTAAACAAATTCACTGTCCACACTTCCAACTTGCTTCTGAGCCAGCAACGTTTTGCAGATGATTTCTCCACCTGGGATTAGATATACAGCCTTCTTTCTCATTACTGGCACAAACAAGCCCCAGCAGTGAAGTTTGGGATGTATATTTATGTTAATGGGTGTAGAAGAGGCAGTAAAAATTGCTGAAAAGACAGAATATCATGTTCTCTGATGTTCTGCCGCAAAGATACAAGTATACCTACATATTTCATGTATTATCTGTTTCTGTTTCTAATTGGTGACAAGACAATGTAAAGCTTTAGAAACTTGTAGTTTGACATATATATATACTTCCTACTTGTGTAACAACATCCATTCAGTCCTTTCAGCCTAAACAGCTAAACTTTAGACGTCATTAATTGCTGTGTGCAATGTGATGCACAAGCACTTCAAATACATGAGGCTTTCTTATATATGAAAGTTACTTGAACTTGTTTTCCTTTCCTAAACGCAGTCATGAAAAATGGAAACGCACTAAGAAATTGCAAAGCCCCAGGTAGTGCCAGCAAATGAGGACAACGTGAGAAAACATCTCCATCTAGTGGTGTTTGCCAGAGGTTGTTCTCTTACCGAGGTCTTAACGGTGTAAGTTAAAACAGTAGTGCAGTTTTAAGCCACGGGTCTAGAAGACCCAGAAACTCCTCTTTTCTTATGAGATCCACAACCCTGCAGTAGGGTTTCTGTAGGAACTGGGCTGTTCACACTTTGCAGCATTGACCTTGTCACACACAGAATGACTAGCTCAGGGAATCCTCGCATATCACAATGTCAAAGTGCTCTACAGATACTCGGTACTGAACGTGTGTGCCATTGCTGCTAGGGACTGGAAACCATGGTTGTATATAGGCCAGTCCCCAAGTTCCTGTATTGCTAATTCAGAAATAATGAGTTAGTATCAGCAGTAGTATAACCGTTCTGGCACAACTGGTAAGGTTTTCTTGCATAAGCAAAATCTATTTCAAAGAACTGAAAACTGACATTCTAAAACTGCTTGTTACGATGCATCCCTGCAGGTACAAGCAAACAATTTAACAAACTCGGTTCTCATGTTCCACTGCTGTCACACTGAAGTGTTTGGATTGCCTTCAACAGAACTCGTCCCGATTTCAGGCCACAGAGGAAACTCTGGCAGATTTCCTCAAAAAAAAAAAAAAAAAAGCCTTTGGGAAACTGGCCTCTTCTCTCATTTACAGTGGTATTAATGTGTAGGAACTCAACATATGAGTAAATCTAGTTTAATCAGAATAAGTTGTCTTATTTTGAAGGCACAAATTGTTAGGATTGTAAAGGAAGATACAACACGTTATGTGGCTTCCCTTGATCTGAAGATCATAGTAGGAATGAGAACTCTGTTAATCTGCACACTGGCTTTCACATATTTGATAGCATTCTCTGAGCCATAGGGCTAGACTCATCATGTTTTGGAAGTCAGTATAGTCTGGAGACAGTCTCTATTAGTTGGAATGCCTAGAAAGCAACAAAGTTCAGTAGTGTGGGTATTTCTGGAGTCCACGAACCATACTTGACTCCAGAGGATGGGTTTCTTTTCCTTAAATCAATTAAGCGTTTTATTACTTTTATCCCACAAACAGGTCTCCATCTGTTTTCCTGCAATTGGAAGCCAATAGGAACAGGAGGAACTATTCTCTGCTTTCCTGTGCAGATGATGTGGCATACAGGAAACATGACTAACATAATTCAACTGGATTTTTCCTTAAGGTAAGCGGGACCAAAATTTATCCTTTGCTACCAGAAGTTATCCAGGTTACTGTGACAGAGCGCTCATTGCTCCCCCACCCAGACTGGTTGTTATCCCCAAGGCACAGCACAAGACAGGGGAGCAAGGAGGTGCAAAAGACCTTGTCCTTGGGATTGACAGCAATCAGGGTTTCGCCAGAGACAGTTAATGACCACCAAATTGTCTCAAACAGGGTGCTCAGACACCTGGTTCAAGAGATTCAATTCTAAGTCATATGGTGATGAGTCAGTCATCTTACCCCATAAATAGTAAGCAGTCTGAGAGCCCCTTTGACAGTTTTCCTGGCAAGCAGCTGTCTGCACACCAGAATCTACCCTTGAGTAGGGACACCTACTTAATGCCTGCACAGAGATTCACCTGGAATGTGGTGATGCCTTGCTGACAGATCCTCAGTAAGTGATTTATTGTTTTTAATCCATACCAGCCTCGCTATGATTTCATCTTAGAGTCATTTTGTACCCCCACCCTCTGTGTAGCAAATGACCAAAAATATCTGGCCATTTCAAATCTTGTTAAGTCACTGCCGTTGCTGTTAAGGTTACTATATTATATCTATTTTATATCAATAAGTATCTTTCTTCCTTCCTCTTATGAGTGAAGTATTCAGTGCTTTTGTCTCCTTCCGTGACTGTTACATAAATATAACTATATAATCTCTTCACATGCAGGGAGAAAGAATTATCTATTTTAGAGGTAAACAAATGTTTGTAAACAGCGGTGGAGAAAATCTAGCAAAACATGAAGTCATCTCAATTCCACAGTGTGAGAGCACTCCTAAAATTCAGAAAACGAGGCTCAAAATAAAAAAAGGAGGTTTCCTTACAGTCAGGAAAGTCATTACAGTCCAGAAAGACATCCAGAGGCAAAGGTAGTCTTGCACTGAGTAATTCCTCCCATGTTCCTCTCATTTCAGTTTGGAGATAATTTCAGTACTTACTGTTTCTGAATAATGCCTTTAGTGGGATTAAAAATAATTACGTAAAAACTTGATGAATGAATTCTGTTCATGTTGTTTTTTGTTTTTGTTTTGTTGTTGTTGAATATACACAGTTTATGATGGGGTCTACTTTCAGGAGTATTTATAAACTCTAAGATTATCAATAGCTTAAATTTATGACTCTAAAGAGTGTGTACTTTCCAAAAGCTTACATTACAGGTAAATAACACATTGTATGTAAATCAGATTTTCCTAAACCCATGAATTTCATGCAGGAATGTAGACGTTGTCTATATTAGCACATTTGATGATGGGAAAAGCCTTTTTCTTATCCTAATTTTGCATGGGGAATAATTGTATAAGTCAATGCAATCCAATAGTCTGAGCACGAAATCTGAAACTGAGTCATTATTTACTATGCTTCTGGAACAGAGTCCCAGAGTTAATAAACTTAACCTGTCTGAGTTTCTTTTCTCATGTATGTTGGAGAATAGATAACTGCCGAATTGTGCATGTAATCCACCCTGGGTAAAGTTGGCTTAACTATAATCATGAACCAAAAACACTATTTCAAGTGGGGTTCATTTGCTGTTTATGAGTTACAGTGTCAGTAGACAAAGGAACAACAACTGACGTCATCTGCCTGGACTTGTGCAAGCCATTTGACATGGTCCTACATGACATCCTTGTCGCCAAATTGGAGAAAAATGGATTTGATAGATGGACCACTCACCGGATAAGGAATTGTCTAGATGGTTGCACTCAGAGAGTTGCAGTCAATGGCTCAATGTCCAAGTGGAGACCTGTGATGAGTGGTGTTCCTCAGGGACTGGTGTTGGGATTAATGTTATTTAACATCTTTGTAGGCAACATGGACAGTGGGATTGAGTGCACCCTCAGCAAGTTTGCAGACAACACCAAGCTGAGTGGTGCAGTTGACATGCTAGAGGGAAGGGATGCTATGCAGAGGGACCTGGACAGGCTTGAGAGGTGGGCTCATGCCAACCTCACGAAGTTCAAAAAGGCCAAGTGCAAGGACCTGCACCTCAGCTGGGGCAATACCAAGCACAGATACAGGTTGGGTGAGGAATGGCTTGAGGGCTGAGACCTGAGAAGGATTTGGGGGTGCTTGTTGATGGAAGACTCAACATGATTCAGCAATGTGCACTTGCAGACCAGAAGGCCAGCTGTATCCTGGGTTGTAGCAAGAGAAGTGTGACCAGAAGGTTGAGGGAAGTTATTCTGCCGCTCCACTTTGCTCTTGTGAGAAACCCACCTGATATACTATGTTCAGCTCAGGAGCCCCCAACACAAGAGGAACATGGAGCTGCTGGAGCAGTCCAGAGGAGAACCATGAAGATGATCAGAAGTCTGGAGCATCTCCCCTATGAGGGCAGGCTGAGAGAGCTGGGGCTCTTCTGCCTGGAGAACAGAAGGCTCCAAGGAGACCTTATAGTGGCCTTCCAGTACCTGAAGGGGCCTACAGAAAAGCTGGGGAGGGATGTTTCAAAAGAGCATGTAACAACACAGTGAGGGGAAATGGCTGTAAACTGGAAGAGGGCAGATTTAGACTAGATATCAGGAAGAAATTCTTTACTGTGAGGGTGGTGAGACACTGGAACAGGTTGCCTAGTGAGGCTGTGAATGTCCACTCCCTGGAAGCATTCAAAGTCAGGCTGGATGGGTCTGTGAGCAACCTGGTCTGGAGAGAGGTGTCCCTGCCTATAGCAGGGGGTTGGAACCACATGATCTTGAATGTCTCTTCCAACCCAAATCATTCTATGATTCTATGATTGGAGGTGACAGGCAGAAATATAGTTGTACAGAAGAACTGACTGATTCTTAACAGAGTGATTCCTGAGCTTTTCTCCCCTGTTACTAAAGAGCTGCAATATTTTTTGTTTTATTTATTTCAGAATCACAAGAGAATTTTAATGAAAATAAACAAGTTCATTATTTTTTATTTATTTATTTATTTATTTATTTATTTATTTTTCAATCTGGAGAGACATATCCGAGACCTTGTCAGATTCTAAGTTGTGTTATTTTACCTAAGACTCCCAAATAATATACTGGTAAGATTTTGGGGGGTGAGGTATTGAGTTTTTTCATTTTGTTAGCAGAAAAAAACAGGAAGTCAGTTTTCTTTTGTTAGCTTCTAAAGATTTCAAGGTAAAAGGATCTTGAAAGGATTTTAAAGTTATGATATATTTTATGCTTCTGAAATTCAGAGACTCTCATTGCTTCTTTAAGAATCAACCAATGGTTGATGATGAATACTATGATGATGAATACCAAATGATAAATACTTCATCATTTTTTAATGTAATTAAGATGTTATTTACAGAGAAGGTTACATCGAGGACTCCTTGGAGTCTTCAGGAGAAGTCCCATTTATTTTTATGAAGAGGCTTTACATCTAGAGGCTTCTAACCCGAAGTATTTCAAAGACTTCATAATCTAAACACTCTTTTTCAAAATACAGAAGCATAGAACCACACAGACAGTCATAGCTTTAATTAATCTACTATTTAAAGCAAAATAACCTTGTGAAAGGTCTGATTTCACAGGACCTTTTGAAATAATCTGCACAGCTCCATAAACGGAGAGATGTTTTATGCAGTTATGTATTTATCCATTAGCCTATAATGTAATCATACACAGTGACAGAAGAGGGCAGTAGAATACAGCTCTCAATCCAGAGCTCTGGTTCTGGCTCACATAAGTCTCACTAAATCCCTATTCTGTATTTACTCACTGTAAGATAAAGTGCATTTGTGTTTTTTTTTGTTTTGTTTTGTTTTGGTTTTGGTTTTTTTTTGGGGGGGGATGGGGACGGGAGGGGGAGGAGAATATCTTAAAACTACTACTAAAGTAAATTATTTAAGCTTTATTCTAAATGCCATTTCTTATTCATGAGAGATGGTTGTATTCCTGTGCTTTCTCTCCATAAAATAAATAAATAAATAAGAATAATGAAACAAGGGTCTCTGAGGTACTCCAGAATGATAATGTGAGGTCTGCTCATGTGGGAGGAATGATGTGTGCTGCTCTTTGTTTGGGCAGCATCATTACTATTTGAGACAAATACTGAATCTTTTTTAACTCTCACTGTTGTGCCACTGACATATTTACTGCAGAGAAATGGCTAATAAATTTCCCCTGTAAACTCTGGAATCTGAACTATTCCAGATTTATGACATATACTGATGAGCTGAAAACTCACTGTGTTGTGTGTTTGGATTTATACTTCAAAATCTCAAGCTGGCAAAACAATAAATTGTCCTTTCTGGTCAGCTCCTCTTCCAGGTTTTGCTGAGACCCCTGCCGTTTGAATCAACTTCAAAGCCCAAATCCACAATCAGATCTACAGTCTGTCCAGATTCTCAGTAGACTTAATCACTCAATTTGGATTCCTGGAGAGCACACACAGTTTATCTCAGTCCTGATTTTTAATGTCAGTTGGCTACCTATCTCTGCAGACAGAAATTCTCTGCATGTTCTCAAAAGGAAGGAAGTGGAAGCAGCAGTTGCGTGAGTGTGGCCTTCTTCAGTGAGCCAAGTGGATCAGGGCAGGGGCTAAAGAGGAATCTTTTCCATCCAGTAAACTCACTGCTAAAGTGATCAGCTCCAGTTATGCTCATCATGGTGCCTATAAGTGAAGGTTTAGGAGGAAGGAACAGGTTGCTCAAGGAGGTTGTGGATACCCCATTCCTGGATGCATTCAAGGCCAAGCTGGATATGGCTCTGTGCAGCCTGTTCTAGTGGTTGGCGACCCTGCCCATGGCAGGGAGGTGGAAACTGGATGATCTCTGAGGTCCTTTTCAACCCAGGCCATTCTATGATTCTATGATTCTATTATTCCATGTTACACTTTCACAACAAACTGAGCTTTCCTTACTTCACTTCACTGACAATTCACAGCTGTAATCAAATAAACAATACATCTTTATTATTAATCAGTGGGCCCATATACTCAGGATGGGATGAGAAAAATCAGTGTAGGAGTGCAAAAATCAATTTCCTGAAATGTTGTGTCATCCTTTGGAACTTTGTCTTCTAAAACCAATATTGTATATATCCACAAGCAGGTAAACACAGGACTGAACAAACATGACTGTATTTTGAGGCTAAAATAATGCAAGAGTAGTAACCAAGAGTCCTTTTCCTTGTGGTGACAGCTGTCAGAGTAGGTTGTTGCTGCCAAGGAGGTAAATCCACACTGCATGTATAATCTTACACTGACTAAAAATGCAAAGATTAAGGCATAACATGTCTCAAGCTATGCAAGCCTTTGTTTGCACAGAAGTGAAAGGGAGGTGACCAAAGGACTCATGAGCTAATAGGTTTTGGCTATTCAATAGACACACTAGGAAAATACCATGAGTAACTAGTAAAATTGGAGTGACAGTTATTCAGCAATTGTACAAAAGCAACCCTCAATTGATTGTGTCATACAAGACACATTAGGTCATAGAGGAATGGTGGAGCAAGTGCCACTAGACATGGCTGCAGAATACTGGCATATCACACTTCATTGGCTGCCATGTCTGAAAGGCACAATCAAAATTCAGGCTGGTTGCAGATCTGAAACAGTATGGACTGGTTATATCCACCATTTGGGCTCACACAACAGCCACAGCACCAGCCAATGTTTGTCTGAGCTGACGCTGGAGTTAACAAGAAAATAAGGAGGGAGAGACCTGTGTGAAATGTCTTCTAATGCTTTACCTTTCCTTCCCACTGTAGCTCTACGGTGGCCTCTCCAGAACAGGTATTATTGATGAGTAATGTAGAAGACATTTTAAATTTGTTTTATTGCTTTGTAGCCTGCATGCTTAATTTATAATATTTTTATGTTATTCATGTGATTAGATTTAAAGATTGATATTAAGTATATGTTCACTTAAGGCAAATACTGTTCCTGTTTAGTGTGTTTGGAATACTGTTTCAGGCCATGTTCAGGTAGTGCCTGAATGCACGTGAAAGCAAAGACAACTTTCAATGGGAGTTGAAGTGAGATAACAGATTAAAACAGGCCTATCTCTCAGTAGCAACATTTAGGCATCCATTATAGTTCACAGCTTTACTAATAAAGTGAATCTGCATTCCCTGTTATCACAGAAGAGTTATATTAGATCAAAACAAAAATCAGTCAATTCAAAAATGATAATAGTTGAAATGGTTGTCTAAGGAAGAATGCAAGCATGGACATACATATTACCCTTCATTTTCAGTTTCCAAGCATTTGCACTTTAGGATCTTTCTGAGCCAAATGTGGTTTCTATATACATCGTTACTTAAGTGGAAGTCTGTTTTGTAATCTTGTCTAAACTTCTACTGAAGTTCACAAGACTGCTAAACAAAACCATAACATGAATACATGTTTGGGTTTTCTGTCTACTGGATATAAAATTGTTCAAAGAGGGATGCAGATTGGAGGAAAACATTAGAAATAATTAACAGAGGTCTTGTTTCTTTCCCTTTGTCACAACAAGCAGTACTTTCTCAGCTCATTATTTAACTCTGAATATTTAAACAGAGAATAATTGTCTTGTCTGGGTGTGTAGAATAAACTTTTAGACTCTGATCTTGAGCTGTTCTCCTAATTATCTTTCAACTGCTGTGTCAGTAGCAGGTCTGGTTTCCTGAGTTTTTGTTTGTTTGCTTTTACTTTCCAGAATAATTCTTTATTAGTTTTTAAAAGATTTCCTATTTTCCCTTCCTTTTTATTTACTCTCCAACTGTCTATCTGCAGCAACTTTTGCCATATGAATCTCAACCTAGAAAATGAAAATTAGTTCAACGAGATCTAAATCAAGGCAATGTTTGGCTTCTCCAAGTACAAAATAATTGCTTGCTTGTTCGCTTAATGCTTGGACTACCACGTCCTTCCTTAGGGCACACTTAGGAAGCAGATTGTGACTAAAGAGATTCACATTGTGGTTTGAATCTTCTAAAGATCCAAGAAGTCTTGGTAATGATAGCTGAAGTTGAGGATGACAAAGCATAATTCATACACATAATGACTTCCGTCCTTTGGGATCTCTGTTGTGTCATTAATGGATTCTCAGAAGTGTGATTTTTAATTATATCAAAAGGTAAGACATGCCAGCATGTTACCCAACTCCCTCAGGCAAAATTGCTTTGATTTGCAGCAGTGGGTTTCCACTGGCTCTGCTGAGCAGGATTTTGAGAACCTTGGATCTCCTTGGACTGAAGCTAGTCACTCCCACACAAGAATCAAAGCAGTGTTCTTCTGAAATAATAAAGCTGCCAGCCAGTAGACAGAGTAAGCCCTGTGAAAGTCTTGTGGAAAATATACCTTGCTGGTGTTGTAACAGTGGACCTCCTTAACTGATGAACTTTGAAAAGAGTCTAAACTAGAAATTCTGCTTCTGGGTCTGATTCTCTGTGTTTCTCAGCTGTATAGAAACATACTTCAAAGGAGTAGAAAACATCTTTGTCTTCCAAGCATCACTACCTGTAGTACTGTCCGGTGTAATCTCACTTTAATAAGAAAGAGCATTTAGTCTAGTGCTCACTTGGTAAGAGAAAGCATGATGTCTAGAGGCTTATTGAGAGTAAGACACATAGAAAGAGTCCAGTGATGAGGCTTTTTCCCCCCAGGGAATTGTCAAGACTAACTTGTGATAAGTGAATGTCCTGGGTTGCCTCTTTTCCTTAACATTACCTTTGAACAACAAATATTTCCATGTGTTACCTTCTAAGAGAGAAGACAATGGTCTTCTTCTAGCTGACAGTATTGATCACTTTAGATGAATTATCTACCTGTCTAAATAGGCTGTGTTGAAGAAATTCTTTTTTTTTTTTTTTCCCTCAAGTAAAGTTTAAAGTTTCATTTAAGTTTCATTTATTTATTATATGCCCCCATTTATTTATTACATGCCCTGATGCCAGAATAGTTTTTGGTGCAACTTGACAGAAGAATTTATAACAGAACAAGCTGTTGGAATAGGCTGTCATAAAGGTATGGGTTCTCCTTTTTCTGCTCCAGTGAAGCCAAGGCAAAATGAGCTCATCTGAGCAGTAAATGGACCCCTCAGCCTTTATATGTATTGAACAAGCAAGTGTGTCTGCAGGAGCTGGTTTGTTCCCAAAGCTCCTGAAGCAGAAATAGAACTCAGGGGAGTCACCAGAGTGTAACTTATCTGTCATTGGCATGAATAACTGTTCTACAGTGCTTAATATCTCACTGTCTCTGGAATATGAAAGCAGACACCTTTTCTGCTCTTGCTATATTTCTAAACACTTAAATTATGTTTTCACTTCTCTTAATCTCTGCAGCTTGATGAATGAGTTACGCTGTTGGTGCCGTGACACATAGCCAAACTTTCTACCAGAATTTCAATGGCGTGATCAACAGCAGCATATAGGTAAGCAGCAGTTCCCAGCTTCATAAATTTGGTTAGAATAATCATTTCACTATCAATGGTAACAGCAAGAGGTAAATTTAAAAAGTTCACAAGGTTATTAACTTACTGAAAAGCAGCAGAATTGTGTAAATGATAAAAATAACTGAAAGTCAGATTGTTGTGGTGCCTCTAATGACAGTTACCTGTGTCACTTAAACACTGTTCCTTTTTCTGGTTGACAATTATGTAGGAAAGAGAAGTATGTGGCAAAATATAAAAAAAACTTAAGGCCTCAGTATAAAGGGAGATAAGAAAAAATAGTACTTCTTTTCTTAAAATAATTCAGGCTGTCTATCAACCTGCTTCTTTGGTTCGTTACATGAATGACTATTAGTAAAATCTAATTTGTACTTTCGAAACTGCTTTTCTCCAATCTGTAGATCTTCAAGTACATTTCAGAATCCAGATGCTGTGTGTAAGCACAGAAAACAGGTATAAATTATTCTCATGAATAACTGATAAGCTCGAAGTGGAACATGAAACATAAAACACAGGAGTACCTGAGAGAAGTGGGGATTTTCTAGTCTTCATAAATGATTTCTAAAGATTTGTAGCTTTCTGTGGATCACGGTCCGCTATCAAACTGAGGATGGGGCAAACAGGCAAGCTAGTTTCTGGCATATTCATGAAAATAAAAGATAGGCAGAAAGGCAGATTTGCCTTTCAGTTTATTCTGCTGCTTGCAAAGCTAGCGATGCATCATGTTACACTGGATGGCTGTTTGTGACATGCTGCAGTGATGGATATTGCCATGGTGAAGAGGCGTGTGTTACTCCATAAAGGACTCTGACTGGGCTTCTGAAACAGTGATGGAATTTTCACCAACTTTTCAACCTGTTGATAGTCCAGATGTCCTCTGTTGGCATCCACTGATGGGCACCAGTGACCTCACTCAAATAGCACATCTCTCTGTTAGCTAAGGGCCTGGATCTTTTATGTGTGGCTGAAAAAGTACTCAAATGCCAAATTGCAAACATACAAACCTCGAAACTTCTAGAAAAAGAAGCATCAGTGTCCAAAGGGTGAAGGAAGGAAATGACTGTACTGCACAGGTGAGTACCGCACAGTGCAGTGTGAAGCCTTCAGTGGCCTGGGTGCCAGGGGGATTTGCTTTTAGCCATGCTGTTCCCTCTTCTCCTACGCATCTTCCATGAAGTGTTAAATTCTTCTAGAAACTCTACTAGATCATTATGATTATTTTTTTTACACAGATGCTCAAAATTGTGGGTACAATTGTGATTAGGCATTAATCTACAGTCTACTTTAGTGTTTATACAGTGAAATGACAGTGAAAGAAAAGAAGATTGTGGATATTCATTAGTATTTCTCAGTTATTTAGGAGGACTTAACAGGAACATAACAAAAGATAGCCTAAATGAGATAGTGTTCACCTCAGCAAGGAGTCATATAAAATACTACTCCTTCATCTACAGAAAAGAAATGTTACAATTAGCTGAAAAGACTTTGCAATTATATGCTTTGATCACTTAATGACAATGGTTCCGAGGTTAATGGCTTTCCTAGAGTAGATTTTACTTTTGTGAAACATTAACTGTATTACACAAAGACTCCCAGATTTAATAGTATTTAAATTAACTATTGTTCTACAATCAAAAATGATCTGCTAAATTACAATATAATGTTTCAGAGAGATGGAAATCAATGACTGCAATTTGATTTTCTCTGAGATTTATGAAAATGCTTTATGGTTCCAATTAAAGAATTACTTGACATCGATTTTCAGCAATATAATTTTATGATAACTAGAATTAATGATTGCCATTTTCAAAGCAAACAGGATAAAAATCTATTTGTCTTATTGATAAATCTAACTTGCACTTGTCTTCAGGAAAGTTCCTTTCTACTTTAATAACTTATTAAAATAAGTTATTAACATAATAAATGAACAAAAGTCCTAAAACAGAAAAGAAAAATGCCTATGTGACCAGTGGGAAACATGGAGAAACACTGGCTCTAACTCCTTTTACCAAGTCCCTGGAGGAGAAATTAGAGGAATGGGAAGACAAGACCCACATTAAGGCTGAGTAGAAAGGCATCAGATATCTGAGAAATGGACTGAAGATATTCTGAGATGTGAAGATGTTATTAAGGAAATTTATGAAATAAAATGCAATTTTGGTACTGAACTTTTGGCAGTATCAACTACTTGTGAGGTATTTTCTAGACTACACGGAATGCTTATTTGCTTGAAAGTTTTTTCGTTTTAAAAAAATTTGGCACCAGACGTAGAGAATAAAGAAAATCTAGGTGGTGTTACCAATTACATGCACAATTTAACCTGTGTAGTTATAATTCGTAAAAGCAGAATGTCTGGTGCTTTGAATTTATTGAATCACGATATATTACTTAGTTTAAACACTATTTTGTGAGAAGCGAAAAGTAGAGTCTAATACTCAATTGAAATTCCATTGAAGGACTTTTACTACAACCTGGTACAAATAATTTTTTTTTACTTTTGTCACTGAATTGGGCAAAATGCAATATAAAGACAGTGATAATGATAGAACAAGGGGGAATGGTTTTAATCTCAAGGAGGAAAGGCTTACATTGGATGTCAGGGGGAAGTTCTTCCCAGAGAGAGTAGTGAGGTGCTGGAACAGGCTGCCCACAGAGGCTATGGGTGCCCCATCCCTGGAGGTGTTTAGGACCAGATTGGATGAGGCCCTGGGCAGCCTGGGTTAGTAACAGACCTGGAGGTTGCTGGCCCTGCCTGTAGCAGGGGAGTTGGAACTTGATGATCCTTGGGGCCCCTTCCAACCCAAGCCATTCTATGATTCTATAGGTTAATGCCTAGACAGTAGTGTGGCAGGAAAATTTCCCTTGTATTTGCAAATCTCATAATTTGGCATACTATGAATGAAATATTAAACATTCTTTAGGTAAAAAGAATCGCTTACCACTTTAGACTATTTCAAAACTTTACAGGACGCGTCTTGCTATAACCTTGGACCTTTCATATTGAAAAATAATGGTCATAGTTCAAAGAATCATAGAATCATTAAGGTTGGGAAAAGAACTGTAATATCATCTAGTCCAGTCATCCACCTACCACCAATATTGCCCACTAAAACAAATTCCTCAGTACTACATCTGCCCTTTCCTTAAACACCTCCAGAGATGGTGACTCCATCACCTCCCTGGGCAGCCTGTGCCAATGCCTTCTGAGAATAAATTCTTTCTAATATACAACCTGAACTTCCCCTGGCACAACTTGAGGCCATTTCCTCTTGTCCTATCTATCTCTAGCTACTTGGGAGAAGAGGCCAACCCTCTGTTCTGTTCTAGTTACTTCATAGACGGCCCTTTGGTATCAATAAAAAAAAAATATTGAAAACAACAAAACAAACCCACAAAGCAATAAGCAAACAAAACACATGGGTTCTTAACAGAGCACTCAGTTCATTGCTTCTTTAATTGCAATTCTGCTTCAAATCCTTATGTCCACACCCATTATTCTCCTGGGTGTGTGTTCTCTAAGAGCAGTAGAAAACTGTAGAAAGACAGAATGATCTCTGCCTGTATCTCTTTCTCACTTTCAATGACATTTCCAAGGACTGGGATATCTTCTATGAGAGATGTGCTAAACCAGGGCATCACTGTGAAAGACATTTCTAGAGGATATTGTCAACATTTATTCTGAAAAGAAAATGTTCAGTATTTTCAAATACTGAATATAGTCTTTGGTACACTGAGATGCTTTCAAGGGCAGTTCCGTTCCCACTCTTCCCCCCCCCCCCGCCCCCCCTTTCTTTTTTTTTAATTGTTTTTATTTTTTCAAACAGTCTACTAGGCATCATGATCATGCAGGCACTGCCAGTGCTTGGATGTAATTTAGTACAGTGCTGTGTTGCTAACTTTTACCTTTGCCTTAGCGCGTGGAATGACAGGTCAGGTACTTCTGTACTGACCTAGAACTAACGCTGGGTGGAACCTAGTCCTAAAATCTTCATAATTGTTCACTGAATCATATTCATTATTAAAGTTATAAACTCATTAAACTGTCTTGAGCCTAAAGAGAGTTCTGCCTTTTCCTTGTTGTTGTGTGGAGGTCTCCTTTCACCAAACTGATGGAAATATCAAATCCTAGGTGGTCCTTCAGGCAGGCAAGGGGTAAAAAGAAAGAGAAACTGGGATAATTTTTAAGAAGATACAAGAAATAAAGATCATTTTGATTATGTGGAGGAGCCCACGGTGCAGCAGTGGCTGTGGCCTGAAGGAAGCCAAAGCCCAGGGAGAGGCACCGGGCTAGAGATGCAGCCCATGGGGACCTGTGCTGGAACAGCTGATGAACAATTATAGGCCCAGTTCTGTTCAGAAGCAACTGATACAGAAAGGCCAGACCAGCTTCAGTGACTTTTCATTCTGTAGTGGTAATAATAGACGGTAGGAAAATGAGGTGCTCTTTCTAGTGAGAAATCATAGAAATTGAAAACAGAAAGATGATTTTACATCAGGGAAAAAAAAGTAATAAGTAAAAGTAAAATAGAATGAGATGCTTAAGTGGAATCAGTCAAAAACAATGCAATATTAATGGTGGCTACGATTTTTTTTGTGGGCTCGTCTGAGAAAGATCAATTACAGAAAGATGAATGTACTGAATGCACTTCTCTGACGTTTGGTTTGGTTGTTGTTCTTCTTTACTAGAACAGACTGTTGATTTTTTTTCCTTACATTGTGAAGAATTAACTTAATTAATGATATTTGAAGAACCAACATCTTCAAAGTCTTTGGACCAGTGGGAGGTGGTCACAAATTACTGGTATTGGACAAGAGTACGGTTGTTCCCAGTAATCTGCAATAGCAATCGGTGCCAGCTGTGTAAAAAGAAGAACTAGTCTTTTATGTCTCTCCATGGAAAGACCTAATTGGGCATGAATTTGGCTCCAGCTTGTCAGGGAAGACATTTTCAGATATAAATTATATTGGTGCTTTAGCTTTCAGTTTCTAGTGGTACACAATTGTTCCAGGTGAATTTAGGAAGGAAATTTTTAAGCGAAAAGCAGGACCTGACTACCAGCTGACATTTATGATCAGTATGCATTTTGTCTTTGTCTTGATACCCTGGATATCTCCAAGGTAATTTCATAGTCTGAAGGAGAGAATGTCAGAACATTTTTAACATGAACAAGCACTAGAGGAAAGATTATATTAGCAGACATGATCCCTATTACACTATTAATAAGTATGTTTTCCCAGCCCAGCACCAGAGGGGAACATCCTAGCAGAGAATGAATCTACTTTATGGTTTCTTGAACATTTCAGCCACTCGTGACATAATTTTCAATGTATAGCTTAAGACTCTTGTTGAAAAAGACAGACAAACAAGACAAACCATCCAACATAAATCCAGAATGCAGAGAAATCCATCTGAGCTCCATTGTGTGTAACCTCAGATATTCCTTCAGTCTCAAAGGCTCTCCATGAGCCTTGTCCACATTATTAACAATGAAAGTGTGACTGGCAGGAATAAAAGCATAGAAGACAGCATTATCTACATACCATGTCCAAAACACTTAATTTCAGCAGTTGCAAATGTTGCTTCCACAGCTCAATTTAATGATTGTTTTGGTTTCATTAATTGGTTTTCTCTGGGAGTGGGGAGTATACAGTGTTATAGTGGATAAATCATGTGTTAGCTATAGTCATTTACAAATCTGAGCTCCTAGTGAAAAATAATATTGTGAGGGGAAAAGACATTGTGGGAAATACAAGCATTTTATGATAAAATATTGCAAAACCAGAACAATTGTGGTATTGAAGAAATGGCTGAAACAGCAAAAATAATCAGTGTGCATTTTAAGGGAAGCTGCTAGATATGACAAACAAAATAGCATAGAGAAATTCCAGATGATACTAAGTGACAGCAGTTCTGACACTGATTATAAATAAATAAAATAATCTTAGAAAAACATCTTAGCTAGATTGCTGCACAAAGAGATTCTGTGACAGCAACATACTGCGAAAAGTGAGCTGAACAATCCAAGTTACAAAATTTTCAGCTTTCACAGAGCATTTTACTTAAGATAATTACTATGAAAGTCTCCACACTGAGACTAGCTATATTGAAATGAATTGTGTGCCATTATATGCAGTGCTGTTCACTTGGCTCATAGTTTTCAAACATTTGAAGCAAAGATTTTTGAAGCACGGTTTCACATCCAATGATCTGTGGACAAAATATTAGCAGTTGGGCTATCTGGATTTCTGCTGCCTTGGAACATGACCATAGTTTGAACTGAGGCTAACAAGGAAGAAAGGTCTTCCTCTGCTTCATCCCTCAAGTAGGTGTTGTGATTTAACCCAGGTAGTCAGCTCAGCATTGCACAGTCTTTCACCAGTACTTCATTCATGCTTTTTAATGCAGTTGCTAGGTGGGATTTTCTCAAGACGCCTCCTACACTGGAATGATTTTATTTGATGTCTGCTTGCAAGAATCTCATTAATTTGCTTTTATAAAAGTGATGGATTTTTTTAGAATGTTCCTTGAATGATTTATAAGACATGTAGAAATTTGGCATCTGTTGTGATGTATCTATAAAATTTGTCCTACAAATTAAGTCATGCTATGTGTTTACTTCATTAGCAATCCTGTCTTTTAAATTCTAATATCTGTTTATATCAATACTTCAGATTTCTACTGCTATGCAGTCCACACTGAGAGGGAAAAACTGATAACAGAATGTTTCCCACCTACAAAGAGGAACTATTTCACAAATATAACCAGTATTTTCCTTATGAATATGTTGTTCAAATAATAGAAATCGGCATATATATATATATATATATTTAATAGAAGAAGAAAATAATTTATTACTTAACATCTGGTGCATAGATTAGCACTCAAGTGAAAATAACACCAGCATTTTTGGGCTCCCAAGTGCAAAAAGCGTATTAGTGTATTGGAATGACTCCAATAGAGGCATCAGTATGGTCTGAGGGCTAGAGGAAGCATGGGGAGAAGCAGAGAGAGGACGCTCTAAAACCTGGTCTTATATTATTCTTGATTTGAGCAGAGAGATTGGATGAGATGACTTTCAAACTTCCTTGGAAACAGAAAGTATTCTGCACTTTTAAGTAGTGAAAGAAACCAAAGCACTTTTAAAATGCTTTCACTTCTGTGGATTTCCTGTCCTGAAGATTTGCGGCTATTACTGCTGTATCTTTTTGATATGTGCTTTTCTGGTTCCTTATAGTCCACCTATAAATGATTTTAGTGAAAGTTGAAAGCTACATCCCTGAGTATTGAAAAAAGGAATGATCAAGGTTCCTAGAACACGGGAAAATCATTTGAGGGGAAAAATGAACATCTTGGGTGAACATCTCTGCACTAACTTTAAGCAGCAATAAGTCTTGCTAGCATCCAATCTGAAGACAAGTGAATTTAAAACACTTCTCGGGATAAAAAAAAAACAAAACCACCAAAAAAACTATTCCTCAGTCCACAGATCATTTAAATGAACAAAATGGTGGTTCCATAGGAGAAATATGTGTTTTCCTTGATAATAGACACTTCTGTTTTCCTTAATAGCGTTGTATCACTGCTAAGGCAAAAAGACATCTGCAATTGTCCATACAGACCAAGTCAGAGTTGCTCCGTCACAATTTTTTAGAAAAGGGATAGAAGTAGTAGGCATAGTTACATCAAGGCCAGAGGAGTAAAAATGAAAGCATTCAGTAGGCAATGGAAAAAGTTTAGTTTCTATGGTGTTTGAAACTTGGGTTCGTGTCCTGAAACACATTTTAGACATAACTTGCATTGATTTCTATGAAAGACACACTTGAGTTAACATGAAAAGATGTAAGCGTGCAAAGGACTTCAACTCCATCTTTTTTAAGGCTGCCACTATTTACCAGTATAGTCTTGGCATTACAGGTAAAGGGCAGATTCTCAAGAAAACATTTATCCATGGCAATTGCATTTTCTCTGGAATGTGCTTTTGCCTCCTGCTGTCACTTGATTTATAAACTAAAAAACAAACAAAAAACCAACCAACCAAACAAAAAAACATCTTAGCTGGCTAAACAAAATTATCACTCATCTACACATTGGAATTTTGTTATTATGCATCTGACATTGCAGCATGAAGAATTCAGCTCCTTCTTAGTGGAGCAATGGAGGAGGTATTTCTTTGTACTTTGTTTCTTTCTGAAATTGTGAATTTTATGGGCATTCTGGTATAACACAGCACTTGTCTGATCCTACTGCATAAAGAGCATCCCATTCCTATGGAATTAGTAATATAAATCCCGATGTTTTTTCTTTCCCACTACTTCATTAATGCTACAGTTGTACAAAGGACATTTCCTAGAAATGTCAAAGAAAATTGACAACGAAGGGAAAGTACTCTCTTATGTGACCACCAGCGCCAGAACCATTACTGTTAAGAAATTCCATTTTATCTGGGTTAGATTAGATCTACTAAGCACAGAAACTAAACATAGGGTATTTGTATTTAAATATCAAAGTGAACAAATCCAAAGAAACCATATCCCAACAGCACTGCTTGAGTTTTCTGTCGTCTTTCTTATCCATGATTACTTTATGTCTCTACATAGAAAACTCTTCAGGGCGGAGCCTGTGGCCCATCTAATAGGGCTGTGTTTCACTTAGCAAAAGGTACACTGGGGATGTTAAGATTGTATTTATTATTTAATTGCAATAGCACCTTCGAAGCCAATCTGAGGTCACAGTCATCCTGACTTATATATCACATTGTAAAAGTCCACAATTGAATTTTTCTCATTAGGGAAAATGTACCTGGAGGCAGATAAGTTCTCTTATTACAGTGAAGATGGCAGAGCTGGCTGGCTGCTATTGCAGAATAAAGATAACAGCTGGTCTTTACCTTTCACTGATACTGAGAAGAAAATGAATCAGGATAACACAAGTGATTCCAAACAAGACGGCTGCTTAATTATTTTTGTTGCAAGACAGCACTCACAGAACTGAAGAAAAAAATATAATGTAAGAACTTTGTTACCAAAATATACTGGAAGAATAATATGACAACATATCAGAATTGATAGCACATGTTGCTGTTGCTCTCTGTGACTGTAAGTGTTCTTAGCTGCTTCATATCAAGTATTATCGATGTTTTCTATCAAGGCAATGACTGAAGGTTTTAAGTTTTATACAAGGAAATACTTTATATTCTGGAGTTTTAATTTCCTTTGCATTTCTGAAAGTAAAAACAAAGCTATAATAATTAACCAAGTACACTAATGCTCTTATTAACCAGCCCTGAAATGCACACCTAGTGTTTCATAAATACAGAATAATTACTTCTAATCTTCTACTACACTGTGTAATGCATACATGTTCAACCTGTTAGTTTTATGTTCTGTTGCTCTCTTATTTATGTTTTAATAAAAAAATAGTTTTAAGAATTTTTTTTTCTTTAATTTATATATATCAATTACATTATTTATTTTGTATGCAGCCCAAGACAATTCCTCTTAACCCCATGCAGTCCAAGCCAGCCAAAAGGCTGGACTCCTATGGCATAGTGCCTTATTGCCCTGTTTCAAGCAATGCCCAGCTCTCTGCTTACTGAGTGGCAACTTCTGCATGTCGATGTGCAAAGTAAATGCTACTTGTACCAGAACCCTGAAGAGTCCAGTGCTGCTGGTTTATTCATGACAGCCTCTGGTTCCCATCACCTGTATGTTGAGTGCCTGAAAATAATTCATTTCTGAATGAAAAATCTGTTGTCTGAGCTGTAACGTGTAATATCAAGGTGACAGCAATCAGCTAAAAGATACGGAAATAGATCTGAAGCTTTAAGCTAGTTCTGTATTTTACACCGCCAGAATGGCCTGCAAACCAGCTGGTTAAATTCCTGGATTCTGAAACTAGAACTGTAATGGTCTGTGGCTCTCATTAATTGCATCTATGCTGATGGAGTGAGTCCAGAGGAGTGCCACAAAGATGTTCAGAGAGCTGGAGCACCTCTCCTATAAAGAAAGGTTGAGGACATTGGGCTTATTCAGCCTTGGGAACAGAAGACTACAGGGAGACCTCATTTTGGCCTTTCAGTACCTAAAAGGAGCTTATGAACAGGAGGGAGACCCAATTTCCACAGGGTCTGATAGTGATAGGGCAAAGGGGGATGGCTTTAAAGTGTATGTGAAGTTTTAAAAAGCTTTGGCTTAGATGTGGCTGCCTTTGGAACTAGCTGTCCTAATGATGTGACAGATACATAGAAATGATATCAAATTAAATGATGTTTCCCATAAAAATATAATTATGATACACTGCATTTTTAAATTAATATTTCTGTGGCTGCTTCGCCAGAGGATCTAATGAAATTGTTCTCTGAACATAATAGGATGGATCACTCTTTAAACAATACCTTTCTAAAAGGAAAGGACATTGAAATAGCCTTTTAAAAATATGCTGACCTTCAAAGTACTTACAGGATCAGGACCAACAGGGATAAAAACAGTTATCAAGAACTACTCAGTAATTACTAAATCACCTTTAATGGAATATGAGAATTAAATGGAGACTAAAATTCTCCTGCAGAATTATTTCCAATTAGTGAAAATTTTTATCTTGATGGTCTTTGTATCAGGTCCTAAACTCACAACTGACCTGAGCTTAAAATTATTTTTTGTTGAAAAAGCTGTAGGAGGAAATATATATGCTTGCTCTGCTCATACTCTTCCCTGGACATCTATATATGGATGATATTCAAGATACACACTGTATGCCTGGACGTCTGGACAGCTGTTAGATGTCTATCAGTGGAGTCCAGGATGCGTTAACTAGCACAGTGAATAGCACTATGAATACAATTAGCTATATGAAACAGGCAGCTTATAATCTCCATGCTTAGGTCTGCTGTGTTATTACATTATTGCATTTAGCCTGCTGAGCGATTATATTATACCTTATCATGAGCATCATCAGCTTGAGCAATGATCCTGAATTATATCTTGCTATATGTTCTTACTCCTCCTCTCTAACTTTCTGTTCTAACTGCTTGATGTCTTTATCCAGCATACTTTTCACCTTTTTATGATGAACATCATAAAATAAAACTCCATTCATAAGCTTAAATGCTTCTCAAGGTAAAATAAAGTCAAGCAATCTACATAAAGAATACTGACTGAAACTGTAGCACTGGGATGCTGATGATGGAAAATACTGAAATATGTGTACAAATAATCTTTCTGTGAATAATTTAACCACAGCAAAAGAAAAGCTTAATTTGAGTGGTGTCCCTTGTGACACATGATGACCCCAGCTCAAGTGCCTTCATGGAAATCTTCACTAGGTGACTACACAGCAGAACTTTCCCATTCATTAATTCTTTGTGTGCACAGGGAAAGCTTCTGAGGGCAAAAACCAACAGATCAGCGCTTAGAGGGCACCCTTGGTCTCAAAATGAGGAAATAAGCACAATAAAAAGCGAGTTGACATGGCTAAGGGCTGCACATTTCACTGTTACACAAAGGAAGCCTTCCCTCCCGCTGTTGCTTGCTCTGCTCTGGCGGATGAGCAGCCACCCACGGCTCCTGTCTCAGTCGCACAAATGAGTGCTTTGACTGCTTACACTGGAGAGAGTCTTGTTTACACTATGCCAAAGCAAGTCCCACAGTGAGCATAAACTGAATACAGAATGCTTTATTTCTAATACATGCTGGCGTTTCAGAATTTTCTATGAAAACATTGACGATTATTTAATTGGTCATTAATTAGAAGCACAGGAACTAGACATTTATTTTTTTTGTCCCACAATTAGAAAACTTGATGTTTGTCATAAAAATTTTGGCTGTTCTTATCTGCAACATACATCCATTCTACCACAGATCAGTTGATAGGAAATTTATTTCACGGGTCCTAAAAATGCACTACATTGTGAAACTGCTTACACAACTTCAGAGCGTTTAATGGTCTCAGTGGGGAAAATCTGTTTTTCTTGTATTTAGCCAATTCATGTAACCAAACAAAATGATCAGATTTTCAGATTTTTATAGAATTATCCTGTTGATTTTGCTTTCCTCTTTACTATTTTTTTAATTGTTTTATTTTTTGGAAAGGGAAAATTTGAACAGAACTTGAATGGTTATTTTTATATATTATGCATAGGTATCAGTTAACAACAGGACAACTTCAAGATAAGATAACCTTTAACCAGTAAGCAGTACCTTCACTGTGGACCATATTAGTATTATTTTCCACCCCAGTACAACTAAACTGATTTTTTCTTCTGTAGCCTAATAAAATTGTATGTTTTCCTGTCTGTTCACCATAAGTTAAATGTTTTAAGTGCACAATTAAAGTGACTAGCAACAGCAGTTTTGGGCATGTTAATGTAATAACTTCTAATACCTAACCTGCAGCTACTCTGTGATTAAATAGGAAGCTTCATATTGGAAATAGTCTGTAGAGTTAGTTATCGACTTCTTAACAATTCTTCCCATTTTCTCTTATTTAAGGAGATTCACTTAGAAAGCAGAAGGGTGAAGAAAGGAGCAGAGGAAGAAAAGGATAAGAAATATGTAGCGACCACAGCCTCCTGCACTTCCTTCTCCTGTGGCGGGCCTGAACATAGTCTGTGGAGAGGACAAGGGAAGTGAAGGCAAGGATGTGGAGAGGAGGAGAGTCCAGAGAGATGTAGAGCCTGGGGAAGGGAGAGGAAAGGTGTTTTCCCCATGTATATAAGTCTGTTTTCTTTGTTCCTCAATATATGAATCAACAGCTATGTTAGTATTTATGTTAATTGGCAATAAATTAAGCTGAATTCTCCAAGTCTGTTTTACCCATGACAATGTTTCTTATGTCGATATGTAAGGAGAGATGCTCTGTACTTGGATATTAAAAGTTTGGCACTGGGAATAAATTATCATTTGAACTGGTAATTAATATAATGTGGTATAGGGAGTTTCAAAAGAGCTTAATATCCTGCATTTTTGTTTTTTGTTTTTTGTTGTGTTTTTTTTTTTTCTCCATATGAATCTAACTCCCAAGTACTGAACAGTAACAGAGTACCAGGATATGAACCAGAACAATATGGAGCATGTAGGGATGCTGTAACTTCAGCTGACACAATTTCCTTTGCTATCATTCCAAGACACACCTAAGAAACAAAAGTGATAAATTCAGTGTAAAACACTGGTAAATATTTGGCTGCTGAACTGTTTCTGAAAGCGTTAAAGTACCTTTGAAAAGGCTGGTTATGGAAATGTAGAATCATAAAGTCATAGAATAGCCTGAGCTGGAAGGGACCCACAAGGATCACTAAGTCCAACTCCTGGACCCACAAAGGACCACATAAAAATCAAACCCTATGACTGAGAGCTTTGTCCAAACACCAAGTGAGCTTTGAACACCAAAAACACCAAGGCACTTTGGATGCCAAAAGCTTTGTCCAAACGTCTTGAACTCCAGCAGCTGGGGGCTGTGCCCACTGCCCTGAGGAGCCTGTTGCATGCCCACTGCCCTCTGGTGAAGAACCTTTTCCTCATATCCAATCTAAATCTTCCTTGATGCAGCTCCATGACATTATAAATACTCATTACAGGAACTGCGTAGCTATCTGCTGACTGAACTTTTTGTACGGATATGATTCTGGCTAGCAAACTGTTGAGAAACATTCCAAAATACATTTTTAGGCAGTGAGTTGACAACTTGGTTAATAAAAAGCCAGAAAATATCTGTTCAAGATTTGTTTAATTTATCTCAGTATGGAAAACTGCTGAATTTACATTATTTCATCATCCAGTTTACAATGGATTTGAAAGGTCTGTACATTCACTCCTTAGTTTAGAGGAATGTGTGTTGCTATTCAAAGACACACATATATGAATGCAGGTTAACAGAAGTAATACTGCGATTAAATTATATAAAGGCACAACATCTGCATTTGTATTTTTACAGAAATACAAAGCTTGAACAAATGCTATCAAAATAAGAATTAAGCCTTCTTAAAAGCAGATCTGTAAGAAAATGGCTTTCCCATCCATTGAAGCATCATTATTTTTCTTTGCAATGGAATGAAGACTGTTCCTCATGGGTGACCCTAGTTAAGAAGTGATCATGGCAATTGCTTGGATTGAGAGTGATACAGATTGAAGTAATTTATCTCATTTATCACTGAAAAGCTCAAGGTAGATCTGGACTCATGGACTCTCATGGACTTGTGTGTAGGATGTTTTCCTGGTGTGGCTGGTAGCACAGGCCAGCTGTTACTTCATGCTGAAAAGAAATTTTACCCTTCCAATTCTGATGTGAGATTCCTACCCCCACAACTTGGGCTATGTGGTATGATATTGCAGTTTTAATTTCTTCTGATTTACAGTTGGAAACAAGACACTAAACCAACAAATAAACAAATGACAACAATAACAACAATAACAAAAACAGTAACAAAAAGAAAGCCATTGTCTTTAGCATTTCAAAATTGTTCTGTAGGGAAGAAAATCCTGGACTGAGGGATTTAAGACATAGAGCAAAATGTGATGAGGCTTTACCTAACCTGTAGGATAAAATATACCATATGCAATCATGCAGTGCCATCCAGAATCATATGAAGGACATATATATGTAGAACATATTTTAGATATATGATTTTAATCTAAAGTATATCTTTTCAGACTTGGAAATGACTTTCCATCTCTGTGGATTTCACATTTCTTTTTGAGGTATAGTTATTGGAAGTGGGTTTTGGAAGTGACTGATGCCTGTATTCTGAGGAAATCTTTGAACTAACGGTGGTCTGCAAATGGAAGCGTGCAGGTGTCAAAGCCTCTCATTTTATATTCATTTTCTTCTTTCAGAGTATGTCAAGAAATATGGATTCTCTGTATAAGCAAATATTTCTCTAGTGACATTTCACAGAAAGCCTAAATAAAGATGCAGGCTTAAGGCAATTCATCCCAGGAGAGTACCAAAATAAAAATTAAAGGCCTGCCACTGATGCTAATAGAATACCTGTAAAGGTCATCCACACTCTCCACACTGCATTAAGAAAACTCCACATTCTGTGAATTTAAAGGATGGAACAGATTGCTGAAGCTTAACAAGTTTTTATGAGTGTAGTAATAGGCACAATAAGATTTTAGGAGGATGAATGAAATAACTTAGAATGGGCAGTGAAATTAGTTAGGAGCAGCTACTTAGCAATAAGGCAAGGAAAACATAATGATCACATATTTTGAGATTCTTTTTTACCACATTACAGTTGTGACTGTTTTTGATTTGGCTTCCATTTTCTCTTAAGGCACAGTGATGGAAAGGGTGTTTTACAATCTACAGAAGAAATGTTATTTGAAACTTTTTCATTCTTGTTGCATGGACATCAGAGATTTCCAGGGCCTATATTTAAGCTGTCTAATAACAGCTGATACACATTTTGTGTAGCATAGTCCTTCAAGAAAGTTCTGTACTGAATAATTCCGTATTTAGTATTAACTTCTATCTATATATGTTGTCCATAAGATTTGAGGACTGTAGGATTTCACCTGTTGCCATGTGATGTGTGCCATTTCTACTAACTCCAACCTTGCTTAGCAGAATATTCCCTGAGAACTCTTTTTTTCTTGAAATTCAAAAACTACAGCAGAGCAGTATACCAATCCCTAAAATACAATTGCAAAGAGCCACAGAGACTGATGTTCATATATGTGCAAATAATAATACTTGAAAGCCTGTGTAAAGTTGCTCCAAGGGTAAACCGATTCCACATCAAGTTCTGCATCTTCTGTCTCAGGTTATGACAGCAAGCTGTGCTTTTATAATAATTTACTATTGGAATCATAACACCCTAAGGAGGATTCACATCCCTCTGGTGAAGTGGGATGATTTCTAGAAATTTTTTTGTGTTGTAAGATTATTTTTGGAGGTGATAACCTGCAGTGTTACATCAACATCCTAGAAAAATGATTTTTAAAGACAATTTTTTCCAATGTCTTATTATACCATAAACTCAAATACAGTCTGAGTTTGAAACAGCAGCCAATCTTTAAAAGACAGGTAACAGCTTGTTATAAAATCTAGCACTAAATGAACTTACAAAAAATCTGTCTGTCCTTAGGTTACTGTTCCACACATGGCTGGCAATATGGTCAAGCCAAGCACTACCCAGTGCCACTTTTCCACCTGGACCTAGCAGGAACAAAACACTTTATATACTATTACACACTCCCAAAATACAGAAGAATGGAGAGTAAAAAAATTTATTTGAATGAAGCAAAGTCCTAACATTATATTTGAAGGGAATATACAGTCTCTTGCGGCAGTGGTTACTATGGGGCGTTATTCCTCTTGATATACTTTTGGGTTATGATTCTGTTTTTGTTGGACTAACACACATATTCCTATAAAAAGATTCATTTTCCCCAAAGTAATGCTATTTTTAATGATGAGATATTTCCTTGCATTTACCTTATCTAGTGGACAAACTCATGCTAGCACATAGAAATAGCATTGTTAATCTCACGCTAAAAATAATTTATAAGTACAGTTGTTCAGAAATTACTTTTAATATGTGCTAAATCTAACATTTCAACATTTATTTTTGTTTCAGAGAAAAGAACTAGTAGATATATCAGTCTTTCAACTGACTGAACAGCTCTACGTATGTTTCTGGAAAAGCTGCAATTTCACACCGAAGAAGTGCAGTGTTTCATTTAAATTCATGGCATTTTACATTTTAAGTTTTTTTTATTTTATTTTTCTGCTTAAAAAAAAAAAAAAAAAACAACCCAAAAGCATAGCCAATTTTTATTTTAGCTGCTGTTTCCCATATTTTTGTGTCAAAAAGAGAGGAAAAAGAGATGAGAATTGCAGCTGAATCATTCTGATCAGGAAGTGTATTTAAGAATTTTGAGAAGATTTTAACATATGGCATATAGAAAAACCTGTATTTCCAGTTAAACATTGGGATGCTGTGAAAATAGCTTGCAACCTGTGGGCAATTACCTTCGATAATTTTAGTTTCCGTATTCAGAATTTCATTGCACCTCCTGTACAACTTTTAAATCTAGCTCACTAAGAGGTATTGCAGTGTTCTATGGTCAGTATAATTATGGGGCAAGTGATGATCGACAGCATTCATGCAAACATAGAGTTTGAATAGCATGAATAGCTAATTTACTAGCGTATCTAGATATCTTAGAAATTACTCTTACTGTGCACAGACCCAAAGGATATTATAGCTTCAAAGTAGGCAGCTAAACACCACATAGAATCATAAAATCACCAAGGTTGGAAAAGACCTTCAAGATCATCCACTTCAATTGTCCATCTACCACCAACATTTCCCACTAAACCACATCTGTCAGTACAACATCTAAACACTCCTTACACCCCTAGGGATGGTAACTCCACCACTTCCCTGGGCAGCCCATACCAGCGCCTGGCCACTCTTTTTCCTAACAGCCAACCAGAATCTCTCCTGTTGCAAATTGAGGCCATTCCTCCAACTCCTATCACTATTTATGTGGGAGAAGAGGTCAATCCCCACCTCACCACAACCTCCCTTCAGCTATTTGTAGAGAGTGATATTGTCTCCCCTGAGCCTCCTCTTCTCCAGACTGAACAATCCCAGCTCCCTCAGCCGCACCTCATAAGGCCTGTGCTCCAGACCCCTCGCCAGTTTAGTTGCCCTTCTCTGAACACACTCCAGGGCCTCAATGTCTTGCAGTGAAAGGTCTGAAACTGAACACAGTACACAAGGTACAGCCTCACCAGTGCCAAGTACAGAAAGACAATCACCTCCCTGCTCCTTCTTGCTACACTATTTCTGATACAAGACAGGATGCCATTGGCCTTCTTGGCCACCTGGGAACACTGCTGGCTCACATTCAGCCAAGCATCAACCAGTGCCTCTATTCTGCTTCCTTTGCACAGCAAGCCAAAGTGCAAGACTCAGCACTCGATCTTGCTGAACCACATCCCACTGGCCTCAGCCCAGCGATCCAGTCTGTCCAGATCCCTCTGTAAGGCCTTCCTACTCCCCAAGCAGATCAGCACTTCCTGCCAACTTGGTGTCATCTGCAAACTTACTGAGGGTGCACTCAATGCCCTCAATCTGGATCATCAATAAATATACTGAACAGAACAGGCTCCCGTTCTTTGAACTTATAGCTGCTATTAGAGTAGGTCCTGTGTAAAAATTACCAAGATAAGGAAAATCATTTACTTTGATCAGGAACTGGATGTAAGCAACACTTCCATTACGCATCTCTTTAGTATTGATTGCATAATTACATGCTCGAAGAAAAAGATTTTAGGTATGCTGTTATACAATCCTCTTTCACACTGGAGGAGACAGCACGGACAAGAACCTTAAAGATATTCAGAAGGTGTTGATGAGTGACTGCACGTCAAATTCTGAGAAGATTGCAAGGGACAGGAAGATATGACAGATGATTTCAGGATATAAAAATAAATAAAAAATAATAAAATAACCAACCTCCCCCCCCCCCCCCCCAAAAAAAAAAAAAAAAAAAGGAAACAAGCAAAGGAACAAACAAAACAGTATTTCATCAATAAAAGTAAATAGATGTAATACTGGCATAATACTCAGGTTGTGTCTTGCCAGTTTTGATAGATACATCTTACAAATTTCCTTATATAAGACATTAATTCATAGTTTGTGGCACATATGTCATCAGCTGTGCAGTTCCTGTTTTTATTGTTGGTTTAATACAAGCATTATTTGTCACTTACAATAGAATGGAGAATGTCTTGTTTTAATAAGGCACTGGATGAGAGATGTTTGAAATATTAATCTATCCAAATAATGTATAACACTGATGTGAAATCCTGAAAATCTGAAATTGAGATTTCAGATTTTCACGTACTCAATTGAGAATTGAGTACGTAAGTAATATAGTGCAATAAGTACAATAAGTAATATTTGCAGCACAAATAGAAGACAATAAAGTATCCTAACTCTTCAAACAAAATCACGAATGTACAAAGATGCATGCATATTCCATATGCGTCCATGTGTATGCCATCTCATTTTATGATAAATTCTTACAATATTATTGTGAATCTTGTTTATGAATATGCTAAAAAGATCTAAATACAGCAATTGTTTGTATTGGAGAGACAGAGTTTAAAAACAAGTAACTTCTAATCGGCTCTATTTTGCAAAATTGCCAAATGTCACCATCATATGTCTAAATTTATTCAACTGAGCCACACTAAGCCAGCAATAGCAGGAACAGAATTTATGAGTCCCCCTGCCAAGGCACTCATAACCTTGGCAAGACCATTAGAATCCAATAAATAGACACCAATGAAAACCTCCAAAAAATATAACATTAATAAATATGACTACAAAATCTCAAACAAAGAAGTGCACATTGTAAAAAGAGTTTGTTTTTTATAGGCATCAAGAAAAGTGAGACTGTCCACAGCATTTTCCCACTACAAGCCTGAGCTTTAGTGCACAGTCATATCTTATCTGCATTTTATGCACACAGAGCCATGCTTTCTAGGCTCTCTAGAGGGTACTTCAATAAATACTGAAGAAGGGAATTCAAGTTTAAGTTTCTGCTTAAGAAAAGTCAAGGCAAGGCGTCCCGCTATCCAGCTAGTTGCAAATAGCCTAACCCGGATTTCTACAGTACAGCCTAACCATGAGTCCCTTTTTATCTACCCCAAAACCAGGTGGGATCTGTAGGCTTATTTGAGTCTACAGAATAATAAGACCTTCAGAAAAACAAACAAACAAAAACAAAAACAAAAACAACAACAAAAAAAAAACAAGAAAAAAAAACAAGAAAAAAAAACTTCAATATTGTCAGCTGGTACTGGGAAAGTGAGTGCCCTATGTTGTTTCCATATGTTATTCAGGTCTATTCGATGTAATGATTAAACAAAAAAGTAAAAATAAAAAACAACAACAACAGCAAAAAGGAAAACAAACTTTTGAAAGACAGCTTTTTTTCAAAGTGAGGCTGGCTGGGGATCAGCAGAAAGGAATACAGAACCTCATGTAATATGGCACAGCCTGAATCCACAAACAGCAAGTAACACCAGAGAGGCTTTACTTCTAGTTATGCCTCTTTAAAGTTAGCTGGTATTCATCTTCTGCTGCAGTTTAGTCCTGGATGTTGTATATGAAGCCTATACTGGTGTACTGCATGAAATGGAGCCCAGCAATGATTACTTATCTAATTATCCTTGTCATGAGCAGTTAGAGTAGACAATACCAGAGAGCATAAAAATATAACAGCAAGCAAGCAAACTAAATGGACAGTAGCAAAACTAATTTTTTCAAGAATATTACTGTAGATAAACTGTCTTGTTCACTGATCAGCATCTTAGTTTAAATTTAAGTGAATAACCCAGTAACTTTAATACTTTCCTTATTCCTTTTTGTCATCAAAGAATTGTCTCTGCATTATATGTGCTAGTTGTCATGAAAACGTTGGGTTTTTTGATTGTTTGGTTTAATATAGTCATTTTGAGACTATCAAGAGAAACTCAGAAGACTATACAAATAGTCACAAAACTCTTTCCATTCTTTATATTTTCTTTCAATATGAATCTGTCATGGGCAGTTATTTCTCAGTGTTAGGAATACACAGTGGATACACACTCCCAATTTAAATATATTAAAACAAAAAACAAAAACAGGTTATGTTCTGGACTTGTTTAGAACATGGTCTAGGGACCACTCATTGGCCCATGGCCAACTGATATAGCAGATTTCACATCCACATGGTTTGAGTCTCTTTCCCTCAAACAATAACAAAATTACTCTTTTTTTGGATGAACTCCAGATATGCTCTTCTAAACATGCATAGTCATTTCCTGGAAAAGTGCTGGCTAACACAGGAACAATCCATAAACACATGTACATTCTGATGATCAATAGAAGCCAAGAGTTGAGAGTCAAATCTGGAGCCCATGTTGTGTCCCCAGTTTACTTTCTCTTCCAAATATAAGTGTGAATCTTGGGCCAAAAGTTTGTTGTTTAATTTCATGGGCCAAAACTATCTTTCAGGTTTGTCTTAATCTAAGCAGTAAAAATATTAATTAATATATTCATTGCAAGCACTTTCATATATCTTTCTGCTAATGAAATGTCAATGGTTTAATTTCATATTTGTAGCCTCTCATAAATTTCCCATCTCTCTTTTCTCAATGTCTCTATACTGGAGATTCCTTCTTCCATCTAGATTTTTTCCATAGTTCTCCAAGGCTACTTTGATTTTACTTATTTTAAATTCTAAAAAGTAGAACTCGATTGGAAGAAGCTCAGAAACGCAGATTATCAAGAAGGGCACAAAATGGGCAGGCTCATTGTAGTAGATATGTTCAGTGCGATTCTGAGCTTCAAGGTCTTGTTGTGATTTTCATATTAAACTCTGATGTAATTGCAGAAAAACAAACAACAAAGCACTTTGTGCTTTTCCCAATCCCTTCGGCTTTTAAATTACACCAACACAGATTTCCCAACGAGCTTTAGTAACATACGTTGCAGTAGCCAATCCCTAACTGGAGAAAAATCTCCTGGGAAATATTTTGACCTTTAGTAGGACAGCAGATGGCACTACAGCCACTTTTCTTAAAAGCATGCCTAGAAAGTAACAATCGAGTTATTTTACAGATGCTAATCAACGACTAAAGCACTTTCCAGAGCAACTGCTGTAGTGATGCCAGTCCTGACCAATGCAGATCAGTAAAATACAGCAACTCTCACTTGAAGCTGGAATTTATCCTTCTCCACTTTTCCCAGCTGCTACCTGGAATTTGTGGATCCCAGGTGCCCACCAGGGTGTTCCAGCATTGAATGATGCGAGATTGACCCCAAAATCTCCAGTAACATCCAAAAAATAAATAAATAAGCAAATACAAAAAGAAATAAATACAAAAATAAATGCAAAGAAATAAATACAATCTACTTTTTTTCAGTAATCAGGGATGACTAAGATACTGCAGCTGTAAGGGGGAGATAACCATTGAGTTTTATTTTGCCCACCACTCAGTAAACCTCCAGAGAATTTGGTTCTCCTCAAGCTAATTGCATTTTTTGGGGAACAGGAGCTCATTTGAAACTGGAATCACACCAGGATTGTAGCAAGAATTTTTCAGGGCTCTAGTCTAGTTTTAACTGATTAAACCAATTTTCCATACCTGTCCAAGTCAGAACATGCTGACAACACAAACTCATTCTCCAGTTTCATCCCAGACTATCTGAGATGCAAATTGAAATGAATCTGGAAACCAGCCACACTTACCCACTGAGAGTTCCACTTGGATACGACAACATTCAACCCTTTTCTGGCTTTCTCAGCTAGAATGGAAGCTTTGCCCATTTAAGCTTGTGACCAGGCTGACCTGCTACTTTGCACTAAACTAAAGATTGAGACCCACATCGTTTTGACTGAAAACAGAAATGAAAGGAATAGACGCAGCATACACTAATTCAGTGCTAACGTAACATAACCTAGTCCTAACTTCTGAAATAAAATTCCTCTTTTGGTATTTTTGTACCTTTAACTTAGTCCTATTCATTATATTACTAGCAGTCTAAGAAATTCACATCATATGAACATATCATCTAATTGGCATAGCTGTGTTTTCAAGAAAAAAAAAATCATAGGTATCCCAAGATATGATCTGATTCATTGGAGCAGTAAATCATAGAATCATAGAATCATAGAATCATAGATTGGCTTGGGCTGGAAGGGACTTCAAGGATCATTAAGTTCCAGCTCCCCTGCCACAGGCAGGGCCACCAACTTCCAGATCTGGTACTAGAACACGTTGTCCAGAGCCCCATCCAAACTGGTCTTGAACACCTCCACGGATTAAGCCTCTCTGGGCAGCCTGTTCCAGCACTTCACCATTCTCTGAGAAAAACTTCCCCCTGACATCCAATCCAAACCTTCCCTCCTTGAGCTCAAAACCACTACCCCTTGTCCTATCACTGTTAATCCAAGTAAAAAGTTGATTACCCTCTTAAATTCTGAAAGGCAGCAATGAGGTCTTGCAGCCTCTCTTAGGCTGAACAAGCCCAGCTTCCTCAACGTTTCTTCACAGGAGAGGTGCTCCAGCCCTCTGATCATCTTTGTCGCCCTTTTCTGGACCCACTTCAACAGCTCCATATCTTTCCTGTGCTGGGGGCCCCAAACCTGGACACTACTCCAGATGGGGCCTCACGAGGGCAGAGCAGAGAGGGACAATCACCTCCCTGTCCCTGCTGGCCACCCCAAATGTTTTGAGATAACTGAGAGGAGTCTTTGAAGTCATCTCATCTGGTTTGGACCCTGCTTTTATGGCATACAGGGAGCTTCAGAGTGCCCAAATAATCAAATAAAAACCCTAGATTTCTTTGAATATGCTTGTTAAATTTCTATTGACAAGAATCCCCTCCCTCTTTCTTGTCAGCAAGTTGATAGAAAACTCTCTTTGTGTATTGTCACGGGGTTATCGAGATCAATCTGGGTCCGTGACAGGGGAGGGGGCAGTAGGCCCGTAGCCCCCCGGCCCCCTCGGGAAAAAAAAAGGGAAAAGGGAAAAGGGGTAGGGAGATGGGAGTTCAAGGGAACAAACGGAACAGCGGCAACGATCTGAGGAGTAAAACTTATTTACTAACTATGATATTGAAATGCAAGATAACACACTATAATACAGTATAATTAGAATTGAAGCAAATAAATCAAATATAATGAGAGAGAGAGGTTTCCGAAGACCGAGAAGCCTACTTTGAAGTTGAAGGCGCCGCGGCTTGGAAGCACACCCACACCCGCTGCCAGGCAGTGAGAGAGAGAGAGAGCGAGCGTCGCTTCTGTGACGTATTTTCCCTCTCTGGCCGCGGGGTCCCCTGGGACGTGTAGTACTTCTTCTCTGTGCTCCACATGATGTTGTGATGTGGAATACCAATAGCAAAAATTACAAAACACAAAACCATAACATTCCACCCCTTATTCTACATCGCTACATCATGCTTAAAAATACATATACAAAGAGACAATATTTGAAAAAGCATTACACACACAGGTCTATATACATGTATATACATAGAATTACTGACTGCACTCCCCCAACATCAAATTCCCTTGTGGTATACATTGAACATCCCCATCCTTCTGCATCACCCACCAAGTGCACCCAGGTCCCTGGGCAAAAACAGTTCCACGGAGAGGTTTGCCCTTTCCAGAGGCTGGAAGGACCCACACTGCTTTTCCCAGCATGTTCTTTACATGTACAACAGGGACCTTATCTCCCTCTACAGTATGTAGGGGGCTGGATTGGGTAGGACCATCGCGATTGACAGATCCTCTGGTATTGACCAACCAGGTGGCTTCTGCCAAATGCTTCTCCCAGTGCTTAAATGTTCCACCACCCATTGCTTTCAACATGGTTTTCAACAACCCATTGTATCGTTCAATTTTACCAGAAGCTGGTGCATGATAGGGGATATGATAAATCCACTCAATGCCATGATCTTTGGCCCAAGTATTTACAAGGGAATTTTTGAAATGTGTCCCATTATCAGACTCAATTCTTTCTGGAGTGCCATGTCGCCACAGGACTTGTTTCTCAAGACCCAATATGGTGTTTCGGGCGGTAGCATGGGGTACTGCATATGTTTCAAGCCACCCAGTGGTTGCTTCCACCATGGTAAGCACATAACGCTTACCATTGCGAGATCGTGGTAAGGTGATATAATCAACCTGCCACGCCTCCCCATATTTGTACTTTTGCCATCGCCCTTCCCCCCAGAGAGGTTTCATCCTCCTGGCTTGTTTAATTACGGCACACATCTCACAGTCATGAATAACCTGTGCAATAGCGTCCATAGTTAAGTCCACCCCTCGGTCTCTGGCCCACTTATATGTTGCATCTCGTCCTTGATGGCCCGAGGTCTCATGGGCCCATCGAGCTAGAAATAATTCACCCTTGTTCTGCCAGTCCAAGTCTATTGGAGCCACCTCAATTCTGGCAGCTCGATCTACCTGATGGTTGTTTTGTTGTTCTTCAGTAGCCTGACTCTTGGGCACGTGAGCATCCACATGGCGCACCTTTATAACCATATCTTTTGCTCGGGCAGCAATGTCTTTCCACAGTTCAGCAGCCCAAATAGGTTTACCTTTCCGCTGCCAGTTATTTTGTTCCCACTGCTGTAACCATCCCCACAAGGCATTTGCCACCATCCATGAGTCAGTATAAAGATAAAGCATTGGCCACCTTTCCCGTTCAGCAACATCTAAGGCCAGCTGGACAGCCTTTACCTCTGCGAACTGACTAGATTCTCCTTTTCCTTCAGTGGCCTCTGCAACCTGTCGTGTGGGGCTCCACACAGCAGCTTTCCATCTGCGATGCTTCCCCACAATACGACACGATCCATCAGTGAACAGGGCATATTCCTTCTCATTTTCTGGTAGTTCATTGTATGGTGGGGCCTCTTTAGCACGTGACACTTCTTCTGCTGGTGATGTTCCAAACTTTTTACCTTCAGGCCAGTCCATGATCACCTCTAAAATTCCCGGACGGCTGAGGTTCCCCATCCGTGCTCGTTGTGTAATCAGCGCAATCCACTTGCTCCAAGTGGCATCAGTAGCATGATGGGTGGAGGGAACCTTTCCCTTAAACATCCAGTTCAGTACTGGCAGTCGAGGTGCCAGAAGGAGCTGCGTTTCAGTACCGACTACTTCGGAAGCAGCCCGAACCCCCTCATATGCGGCTAAGATCTCCTTCTCAGTTGGAGTGTAGCCCTCTTCAGACCCCTTGTACGCTCGACTCCAAAATCCCAGGGGTCGGCCTCGAGTCTCTCCTGAGGCTCTTTGCCACAAACTCCAAGTGGGACCTTTCTCTCCAGCAGCAGTATAGAGGATGTTCTTTACATCCTGTCCCGTCCGTACTGGCCCCAGGGCCACGGCACGGGCTATCTCCTGTTTAATCTGTTCAAAAGCCTGCTGCTGCTCTGGGCCCCATGTGAAATCATTTTTCTTCCGCGTCACCTGATAAAGGGGGCTTACGATAAGGCTGTAGTTTGGAACATGCATCCTCCAAAAGCCCACTACGCCCAGAAAAGACTGTGTGTCTTTCTTGCTAGTGGGTGGAGACATAGCAGCAATCTTGTCTATCACATCTGCTGGGATGTGACGACGTCCATCTTGCCACTTTATTCCCAGGAATTGAATTTCCTGAGCAGGTCCTTTCACTTTGCTTCGCTTAATCGCGAAGCCAGCACGTAGAAGGATCTGGATTATTTGTTCTCCTTTCTCAAAAACTTCCCTTGCTGTATTGCCCCACACAATGATGTCATCAATGTACTGTAAGTGCTCAGGAGCACCACCCTGTTCCAGTGCAGTCTGGATCAACCCATGGCAAATGGTGGGACTATGTTTCCACCCCTGGGGCAAACGGTTCCAGGTATACTGAATGCCCCTCCAGGTGAAAGCAAACTGTGGCCTACATTCTGCGGCCAAAGGAATGGAAAAGAAGGCATTCGCAATGTCAATGGTGGCATACCATTTGGCTGATTTTGACTCCAGCTCGTATTGGAGTTCTAACATGTCTGGCACAGCAGCACTCAGTGGGGGTGTTACTTCATTCAGGCCACGGTAATCTACCGTTAGCCGCCATTCTCCACTGGCTTTACGCACTGGCCATATAGGGCTGTTAAAAGGTGAGTGAGTTTTACTAATCACTCCCTGACTCTCCAGTTGACGAATTAACTCATGAATGGGGAGCAAGGAATCCCTATTGGTGCGATACTGACGTCTGTGCACCGTTTTTGTAGCAATCGGTACCTGCTGCTCTTTCACTCGTAGCAGCCCCACAACAGATGGGTCTTCCGACAGGCCAGGCAAAACAGACAACTGCTTAACACCTACTGTGTCTACAGCAGCTATTCCAAAGGCCCATCGATACCCCTTAGGATCCTTAAAATATCCCATTCTGAGGTAATCGATACCAAGTATACAGGGAGCCCCTGGGCCAGTCACAATAGGGTGTTTCTGCCAGTCTTTACCAGTGAGACTTATCTCAGCCTCCAACATAGTCAACTCTTGGGAACCCCCAGTCACTCCATGAATATAAATCGATTTTGTCCCTTGGTGACTCGAGGGCATTAGGGTGCACTGTGCACCAGTGTCCACCAGGGCCTTATATTTCTGTGGTCGTGATGTGCCAGGCCACCTAATCCACACAGTCCAGTATACTCTATTGTCCCTTTCCCCCCCCTGGCTGGGGGCAGGGCCCCCCTATTTGTTACCTCGATTGTTCACAGCAACTGGAGCAGTCACCCTTTTGGAGAAGTTCACCTTGGTGGTCGATCTGTCTCGTAATTCTTTCACTCGTGCTTGAAGTGCAGGAGTGGGCTGCTTATCCCACTTCTTCATATTCTCCCCATGGTCGCGCAGGTAGCGCCACAAGGCAAGACGCGATGTAGTCTTACGGTTGTCATTTGCCTGAGCACGAGGACGTCTCCTTCTGATGGCTGAGATATTGGATGATGCAGGTTGGGAGGAAACCAAGTTGATCAGCTCTTCCGGTAGACAGTTTTGGGAATTCTGGTTCCCGTCAGATGTATCTGGTACCACCATGGATCCATCTGCATTAAGCATGGCAGACAGTTCATCCCTCATATCTTCTTGTTTGCTCTCCACTTTGTCTAGCTTTTCAACTACCTTTGTGATAGCCGAAACACAAGCCCGTAGAGGGGCTAAATGTAACTCAAAGTCTTGAAGTCTGTTAACAAGTTCATTTACAAGGGGTCTTCTTACCCCTTTGCCATACATTGCTGCGAGTGTACTGGCATACCTTTCCGGTGCAGTCTTCGTGAATGTACGCCACATATTTGGTGTACACCTGACTTTCTCAGGGTCATGCTTTTGGTCTGGCTCATCAGGGATGAAGTCGGAACTGTATAACATTTCCACTACGGCATGCTCTCTCAAATAACTGATACCTCTTTCCATATCAGTCCATTTCTTTTTCTCAGGCATCAGATCATCTTTGAAGGGGTATCTTTCTCTTACGGCTAACAGCATTCGCTTCCAGAGGGTGAAGGATCCATCCTGGCATGTGCCAATACCCCTGTCAATGGCTGAGTCTCTACTAATGCTACCCAGTTGGCGAGCTTCTCTACCATCTAGCCACACACTGTTGGCCCCACTGTCCCAACAGCGGAGTAACCAGGTGACGATAGGCTCTTTTGGGTGTCGTGAAAAGTCTTTTCTCAGACCTCTAATTTCACTCATTTTTAGAGATCGTTCAACAACAGTAACAATGTCTTGCTCATCTCCGCCTCCTGCTCTTTCAGGACTTCTTGTTACCCTTCTGGGAGTTGGTGACCGCGATCTTACTGAAGGCCCCTCCCCTAGACTCAGGGCCGCTTTCCATGGATCGAGCCACTCTGGACCTCTTTCCTCCTCTTCTCTTACAGTGTCTGCTTCCTCTACTTTCTCCTCCTCCTCTTCCTCTACTTTCTTCTCCTCCTCTACTTTTCCTTCCTCCTCTTGCTTCTTCTCTAGCTGAGTTGAGACTCGTTTCGTTTTCCGTCCTCTTACAGGAGCAACCGACATCGATTCCGGTACCTTCTGTGGTTGATGGACGATGGCAGGTTGGTCGGTTCTGATGCTCTCCCTCTCCAATTTGGCTCGAAGTCCGTTTCTTTCAACTGTGAGGATTTTTAGCTCAGATTCAAGCATGGCTTGACAAGACTGAATTCTGCTTAGTTCATTTTGGAGGGTGTCTCGCTCAGTTCGGAGGGTGTCTTGCTGTAGTTGGAGGTTGTCAAGTTTGGATTGCAGGGAGTCTTTCTCATTTTGGAGGGCATCTTTCTCAGACTGGAGTGTGTCTCGCTCGGATTGGAGGTCTTTTCTCTCGACTAGAAGACTCTCTTTCTGGACCTGGAGATTCTCCGCCTCGGTTTGGAGACTCTCTCTTTGGATTTGGAGACTCTGTTTCTCGACTAGGAGACTCTCCTTCTGGACCTGGAGGTTGTCCCACTCGGCTCGGACTCTCTCCTGGAAACTCTCCTTTTCAGCTTGGAGACTGTCTCGCTCATTTTGTATTGTCTTCTGGAGACTCTCCCTTTCGGCTCGGAGACTCTCCTGAAAACTCTCTTTCTGGAACTGCAGATTCTCTCTATCAGCTCTGAGACACTCTCTTTCAGCTTGTATTGTCTTCTGGAGACTCTCCCTTTCAGCTTGGAGACTCTCTCTCTGGAACTGGAGATTCTCTCTATCAGCTCTGAGACACTCTCTCTCAGCTTGGAGACTCTCTCTCTCAATTTGGAGACTCTCTCTATCAATTTCAGAAACTCTATCGCTTTCTGGGATAGTATTGAATAAGGCCCGATAGGCATTAGCCAGGCCCCAGATCATTTGTGCCATTTGTGCCTCCTCAGATCTGCCTGAGCTACAACATTCCTGTCTTAAATAATTGTTTAAGCACTCAGGGTCTTCCAGGTGTTCAGGAGTAAAGCTCCATGACACCGAGGATGGCCATCTCTTTAAAGTCTCTCCCAAGCCTTTCCACACACCCTGCCACTCAGTACTCTCTGGTTCTGGGGAAGACTTCCTCAGAGCGTTATAAGTCCAGATGCTGAGTGAGGTAAGTAAAATAATGAACAATACATTCAGGGACACTGACACTGTGATCAAATGGGCATTCAAAAACTGCATAAAGGATTCAAAGGGGAGACTGGGAGCCTGCTTAAAAATCACAAGTTCTGTAAAATTAGCAGCTCCCTCTGCAGTTGTATCCCACATTGTATGCAGGTACCAGGTAGGTATTTCTGACAGTGTTTTCAATTGACTATATATACTTGTAGCTCCATAGAGAAAAGTGGCAAACTTAATCAGGGCCCAGTATGTTTTGAGCATCAAAAAAGAAACACCAATGGCATGCAGTCCCTTGAAAAGCAGTTTTACAAGAGAAAGCATTTTTTTTTTCTCTTTACAGAAGCAAAATATCAGTGCTCAAAGTTTACAAATATCACCAGAATATTGGCAGTCCGCCTGGACTGTCAAGGTCAAGCTCTCAGTGAGCACCTGCAAAAGAGATAAACTTTCCCAACACAGCTAACGAAACTCTCCGAGAGCAGAGATTCGTTCTAACAAGCTACAAAGCAACTTTTTAAGAGCAGAGAGGGATTTATTTCAAAAACCAGAAAACAAGCCCCAATATCTTATCTTAATATCTTATCTTATCTATGCCCGCATTCTCCACCAAGAACTGTCATGGGGTTATCGAGATCAATCTGGGTCCGTGACAGGGGAGGGGGCAGTAGGCCCGTAGCCCCCCGGCCCCCTCGGGAAAAAAAAGGGAAAAGGGAAAAGGGGTAGGGAGATGGGAGTTCAAGGGAACAAACGGAACAGCGGCAACGATCTGAGGAGTAAAACTTATTTACTAACTATGATATTGAAATGCAAGATAACACACTATAATACAGTATAATTAGAATTGAAGCAAATAAATCAAATATAATGAGAGAGAGAGAGGTTTCCGAAGACCGAGAAGCCTACTTTGAAGTTGAAGGCGCCGCGGCTTGGAAGCACACCCACACCCGCTGCCAGGCAGTGAGAGAGAGAGAGAGCGAGCGTCGCTTCTGTGACGTATTTTCCCTCTCTGGCCGCGGGGTCCCCTGGGACGTGTAGTACTTCTTCTCTGTGCTCCACATGATGTTGTGATGTGGAATACCAATAGCAAAAATTACAAAACACAAAACCATAACATGTATGTACATATAATTGCATTTGTATATTTGCATGTATCATGTATTTTACCTCCTGTACTGTCTTTACCATGTGGAAAGTGATATATCAATAGTGAAAGATAGATCAACAGGGAATGAGCAGGAGCTGTGGATCCAAGTGAAGTTTTGCCCTTAAAAGTATATCTGTCAAATCCATTTTGACAGTTTCAGAGAATAACTATGGACACAACAATTTAAATGAACTAAACCACACTGTCAAACAGAAGCAAAAGGATTCCCCACTTTTATATCTGAAAAAATATAAATGCAGATGAACTCTTGCCTTGAAAATTCATCATGTTTTCAACTCCATCCTAGAGTAAGGTTGTTTGGATTCAAAGAGCAGTAAATGGGTCTTGCATAAACTTTTAAAATGATTTTTCTCCTTTTAAAAGTCTCTTACAGTTCACTGGTTTGCTGATGAGTTTGGATGTAAGAGGAGAAAATTATTAAAGTGTTAGTTTTCTGACTTTAATTTTCTAAATGCATGTGGTTATTGAAGTCCCTCGAGTGAAATAAATATGTTGATGGAGGAAATAGATAAGGTCTTAACATTTTTTCTCAGTTAATTCTAAGTTATCTTGAACTCAAAGAGCTTTATATTTCTCGAGCAAAACTCACATGGATGATTTATGATTTATCTAAACATGCTGAGTGATAGCAATGATTTATTTGTAATACACAAAGAAGTTACTGTCATTCTGTGATTCTAAAGGATTGAGCCATCAGAGCAGTGCTGATGTATGTCTGCCATAAACCAGACAGCTTTATTACATCAGAGATTCAGTTTCGCAGCTGTGTTTAGAGGCAATTCTATTTAAAATGTGCCTATAACTCCCAAAGCCAAGACCAGCATATTTGTTTACTTCCTTGCTCAGTTTGCCAGCCAACAGCCTTTTAGGCCAAATTGCACCTATACTTACTCCTGGAACTTTCTGCTTGGGAAAGTTATATAATTGCAAATTAAGTTTGAAGATTTGATTTGTTAGATTATGTTTTCAAAATTACTTTTGACTAAAAAACTTCTGACATGATTAATTTATTTGTTGTTCATTCTGGCATAACTTCCTTGCCTAAAGAGATGTCTGAACTGGCCAAAAATCAGGAGTCTGTGCTTCAGTTGTCTGAGGTCTTTGTGGCTTTGCGGTTTTGTATTTTGTTTTGTTTTCTTTTCTACTCTAAACACCAAGAGCTTTCCAATTACTGAGAACTACAGAAAGCAAACAGCCATTGAAAAGGGAAGGTGAATACAAAAAAGATGATTGATAGATTTCCCTGTGTGCAGATTTCCCCCATCTCAGAAATTTATTATCTAGATTAGTTGTCTCACTTTTTGATGAAATTAATCATACAGATAGTGCCATGGGGGCAAGAACCACTCTATCTGAAAAATTCATGCAACTCAGAAGCTGTTTGAACCTCTGTGCATTACTACTGTCTTGTCTGAGTTCTGCATCTACAAACAAAATTGTGTTCTGAGAAAGCATATCACAAGCAAAGGAAAATCTCAGGGGTGGTGTTCCAAGGCAGTTACAGGTCTCCCCAAACCAACAGACTTATATCACCAGACCAAAGATATGGATTCCCTCCTGAAACACAGAGTTGATTTTAATGATTTTGTTTTTAATCTATATATCTAGTTCAGACTACAAGCATGACAGAAGGGCTTGGTGACCCCAACACTATCCTCTGGCCATGGCATCTATTCAGTAAACATTAGTGTTTAACACAGCTTGTAAGAAAGCTCTTATAGTGATTATGAAGGCAATAAACACATTGAAGTGTGCATGCAAAAAAACTGGTGTTAAATGCATGCAGTGCGTATCTCCACTCAGGCACCATATGGCTGCTTTGTCACTGAAAGTGCTTTTTTAGCCCTAAGTCATCAATTTTAAACGAGTCCGGATCAGACATCCTCTTTCAACTATCTCTTCTGGGAGCTAATCACTGATAAAAAAGATAAAGACAACAGAAATACCAAATATCATATCTTATAAACTAACACAAGTTGTTTGGGTGGGGAAGAGTTAATATTATATATTTATATGTAATTTATTATATATATTATTAAAAATAATGAATGCAATTGTCCTATATATATATACATATATACATATATCACAGAATCACAGAAGCATACGGGTTGGAAGGGACCTCCAGAGATCATCAAATCTAACCCCCCTGCCAAAGCAGGTTCCCTACACCAGGTCACACAGGTAGGCGTCCAGGCGGGTCTTGAATATCTCCAGAGAAGGAAACTCCATAACCCCCGTGGGCAGCCTGTTCCAGTGCTCCGTCACCCTCACCGTAAAGAAGTTCTTGTGCACATCTGTGCAGAACTTCCTATGCTCCAGTTTCTGGCCGTTTCCCCTTGTCCTGTCTCCACACACTGCTGAAAAGAGTCTGGCCTCACCACTTTGCCCCCCACACCTTAGACATTTGTAGACCTGGATCAGGTCCCCTCTCAGTCTTCTTTTCTCAAGGCTAAACAGACCCAGTTCACTTTAGCCTTTCTTCATAGGGGAGATGCTCCAGGCCCTTCACCATCTTTGTGGCCCTCCGCTGGACTCTTTCCAAGAGATCCCTGTCTTTTTTTGTACTGGGGAGCCCAGCACTGGACACAGTACTCCAGATGAGGCCTTACCAGGGCAGAGTAGAGGGGGAGGATCACCTCCCTCGACCTGCTGGCCACACTCTTTTTAATGCACCCCAGAATGCCATTGGCCTTTTTGGCCATGAGGGCACACTGCTGGCTCATGGCCAATCTGTCATCAACTAGGACACCCAGGTCCCTCTCTGTGGAGCTCCTCTCTAGCAGTTCATCCCCCAATCTGTACTGGTGCATGCAATTATTCCTCGCTAGGTGCAAGACTCTACACTTGCTTTTGTTAAACCTCATCCTGTTTCTTACCACCCAGCTCTCCAACCTGTCCAGGTCTTGCTGAATGGCAGCACAGACTTCAGGTATGCCAGCCAATCCTCCCAACTTCATATCATCAGCAAACTTGTTGAGGGTGGCCACTATCCCCTCATCAACGTCATTGATGAAGATGCTGAACAAGACCAGACCCAGCACCAGCCCCTGGGGAACACCGCTTGTTACAGGTCTCCAACCGGAGACCTGCACCGCCAACGACGACCCTCTGTGCTCTGCCAGTCAGCCAGTTCTCAACCCACCTCACCATCCACTCATCTATCCCATACTTCCTCAGCTTTGTTATAAGGATGTCGTGGGAGACAGTACCAAATGCCTTGCTAAAATCAAGGTAGACTACATCCACTGCTCTCCCCCCATCCACCCAGCCAGTGACAACGTCATAGAAGGCTACCAGGTTGGTTGAGCATGACCTCCCCTTGGTGAACCCATGCTGACTACTCCTGATAACCTCCCTTTCTTCCAATTGTCTGGAAATGGCATCCAGCACAAGCTGTTCCATCACCTTTCCAGGGACAGAGGTGAGGCTGACTGGCCTGTAATTACCTGGATCTTCCTTCTTGCCCTTTTTGAAGATTTTCAGATTACAAATTATATTCAGATGTTGTAACAGAATATCTGAGAATGTCTGGCCTTTCACGTTTAATTTTGATAATATCTACAATTTTGGGAATATAACAAAATGTTCAAAGTGTGTTGATGGCCTGCAATTTGTATCTCAATCAGGATGACTTGGCTATAAATAAACTTGACATTAAATAGGAGGAAAACAGAAAAGGCTTTTAGATTGTAAGCAATAAAAGGATGCAGTTTTTGTCTATGTAAATTGAAGGACATGCAGCTCAGAAAACGATGCAGTCACAGTCATTGGATACAGTACTTTTCCCCAGAAAGCAGCCTCTGAAGTGAGTTAGGTGTAAAAGCAGGGAGGTAACTGCCTTGAGATTTCACAACTGGGCACAGATAGTACTAGGAAGAGTGAGGTGATGTTACTCACAGTCACAGATAAAACAGATAGTAAAATGTACTCGATATACCATGTGAATATCCATAGCAACTTATGCACAATATTAGCTCGATTTCTTCATTTCTTCATTTTCTTTATTTTCATGGAGATGGTAGCAAGTATGGCTCAGCAGCAAGCTATTTTCCGTGGTGGGAATAGTCTTGGAAAAAAAACAGCTATTCTTATCTCATGAAAAATACTACTCAGGAATTTCAGGACTCCCCCAAACTTCTGGGAAAATACATTTTATATGATTTTTTTATTATTATTATTTTTTTTTTAATGGAAGGGTTATTTGGTTTTTATATTGATTTTGAAGAAGGAAAAGAAATAAGACTGCTGAAGTTTTGAGTATTTAGAAACAACTGCTCTGTTCCTTTACAACATTAGGGAATATAAGCACACAAGAGGAAATCAGTTATCACGTAACATGTAGTTTTGCACACAGCTCCGATATACTTCAATAATAATATCTCATAATTGCATATACATATTTGCATATGAGTAAATTATTTTAAAGGGGCATTGTATTGATAGTTTCATGAGCTTGGTATACTAATGAGTATAGTTTTAACTGTGGAAAAGATTACAGCATTTGAAAAGCATAGATAGAAATTTGCTGAATTATGAATGACATATAATGTATTCCTTTAAACAGCATAAAGTTTTTACCTTCATATACACTGCTATTAGTTGCAGCAGACACTAAGACAGTGGAGTCAGGAATGTATATTCAGCTAAATAAGCACAGTCTTTTGTGTGTGTGTGGTTTTTTTTTTAATAATCGTCCTTCCTCTATCCAAAAATTAGATACTCTTCAAGAGTAAGAAACAAACAAACAGAAATACTCAGAATTCATTTATATTCTACTGCATAGAGATCTCATTTTTTCCCTGCTAAAAATCTGCAAACCTGAGAAACATCCACCATTTTCAACAGAGTGATAATAAATCTCACTGTATCTCATTCTTAAATAGACATCAGAAACCTCAAAGTTCACAGGGTCAGCAGCCTTTGTAAAAGTCTAACCTTCAGTCTGGAGCCCATAGTGGAGTAGGAAACCTCATTACCCTCCTGGGTAGCCTGGGAGATGTCCCTGTTTTGTTGAGCCAACATGACACAGTCAGCTCCTCTCCTACGCCCAAAGGAAAATGACACAGCCAGGACTTCCAAGGAAGGCTGAGTACCTCAACTCCAGTCAACGAGAAACCTCTGGTTGACAAATCGGTCTTGCGATGCTACAACCAACCAAATATAATCTACAGCAGCCATAAAAATGTGAGTCTAACATTTGGAACTACGTGTGCTCTTTGTTCCTGATGCACAGGAACAACATGCTCATTCCACTGGGGAATTCCTTAACCCACTGCCTGAGCCTCTTTAGAATATGGAGAAAAAAAAAAAAAGTGTTTATTTCTGTGACAATAAATGGGAAATAAAAACAAACCTCTTTATATTTCTTTGATACTTCGCAAGAGGAGGAAAACTACATTTTTAAAAATCCATAACAAAACTTCACAAAACCATATGCATTTTGTCTGTGATTCCTTTGGAATCCATACAACAATTCTAAAACTTATTATAAAACAAAAATGTATATGTTGATGTTAGACATTAAAATGCCTGTGCTGATTAAATGCTAAAATGCTAAGTGAAGAAAAAAATGGACTCACAAAGTGATGTGAAAATTTTGACTCTATTCAAGCAAAGCAGACAGAAAAATACAATGCACCTGGGTGTAATTCCATGCAATCTCACACAATGCTGGGTTTCATAGGATCTTGTCAATAGGTTAAAATGACATGACTGAACTAAGCTGGGTCATGATTCCTATCCTCCCAGAATATTCAAATAAAGATAGTACTTCCCGGTCATCTAAAATGTACAAGTTTATTAAAAATTAAGATGAGAAAATAACTGGAAGGGGGTCGATTTATACTAGATATTAGTAAGAAATTCTTAACTGTGAGGGTGGTGAGGCACTGGAACAGTGAGGCTGTGAATGCCCTCTCCCCGGAAGCATTCAAGGCCAGTCTGGCAGGGGCCATGAGCCACCTGGTCTAGAAGGAGGTGACCCTGCCTATAGCAGGGGTTTGGAACTAGATCATCTTAAAGGCTCCTTCAACCCAAACCATTCTATGGTTCTATGAACTGTTTTCATACCATAAAATGTTTTTGTACTGCCAGCATTGCCATGGGGAGTAAGAACAACATGTAGTATCTTTGGAGAGCTTTTCATGCTAATAAGGATTAAGAAATTTAAGAAACATTTCCTTGCAACTACAGTTTAACTAATCTTTCAGGTGGAAGTCCTCTTTCTGATCAGTGATATTTATTTAATGAAGTATAAAGTAATTAGACATATCAGACAATTAGACTCGAGAACACTGAACTCAGCAACAGGAGATTCAGTGAAATTTGAAGGAAGGAGCAGAAATCACCTCACAGCTTTTGCTGAGGTCATGAAAGAACTTCCTATTATTCCACGTTCAATACTGTAACACCAAAAGTAGTTCCTCAGCAGTGCCTGTTCAGTCCTATAAATCCCAGGTGCGCTCCACACAGAGTGCAATTAACAAAGGTCATTTAATTTCATTATGCTACAAATGTTACAAAGCTTGCAGCAGCATCTGGAAAATCCCAATCTCAATTCCCCATGGAATTTTGGAGTAAAATATGCACCTGTCAAGCCTGCATCGCAACTTTATGTAAAGCTGGCTGGTAAAAAAAAAATTGCCTGAAAATATTGAGGTGAAACAATCTCTACTTTTCATTCTGTTTTCCAAACAAAATAATTGTTACAAAATAAAAATAATAAAAAAGAAAAAAAAAAACAAAACAAAAACAAAAAGAGATAATTTCTATTAGTTTTTATTTAACTGCTGACCAAGCTTACAGTGTTAAAATAAAAAAAAGATGAATGGAAAGCATGAGCCACACTTTAAATCATTTTGTATTATATACATTATTGGAATAGGTAATTTTCTTTACTAGCTTACAACCACAAAGCAGTGGATAATACAGATAATGACAGGTTTTCTTCTTAAGGCTAGTAATGTGCTTCCTTCCTGCTACTCACCTCTCATTAAGGTATATTTTATGTTTTATACATATCTTTTGTAACACCTGATCTAATCTAATTTATGATGAAATAATTGATATTAAAATCTCACAAAAGTATTTGATATTTGTACTCTCCCAACTGTTTTAGTGCATTTCATGGTTAGACTTGGTACTGCATTAGCACGGTACCTAGCAAACAACAAATGGATCTCTGTGGTATTAATAGTTGGTTTTGAAGGTCTTAGGTAATAAACAAGGCTTCAAGCACCTTAAAAGAAGCTAATACAGTGCCAGATTTTAAAATGATACATAACAGGAGAATTATAAATATAATACAGTGCAATTTTCAATTGTAAAAAAATACTGCAAAAAAGAAAGAAAATAATAAAAATCTTCTAAAAGAAACCAGTAAGTTGTAAAAAAAAAAAAAAAAAAAAAAAAAGAGAGATTCATAAAGAGCAAATGATGTCAGACAGAATTGTATTTAAAGTTTAAATTGTAGCTGAATAGTTTTAGCTACATTATGAGTAAAACCTCTCAAATAGTGATGATATGCTGGATAAATGGATATCAGGTATCCGATGAGATAGGGCATTTCTATCATTTGCAGTTTTTCAGAAACAAGAGCTTTGTTGCAAAAAGCTTGGAAGCAGTTTACTATGCCTTGAGATGACCAAAACACAGTTAATTGTCTTCCAGACTGTTACCTCCATTTTCCAAGATTTGGACAATTATGGAACTACAAGCTATAACTTTATTAATTGTATGCAATTAAATGATGACTATGGTTTTTATTATTTTTTTTTTTTGTTAAACATAAGCCAAACTGCATTGTTACTGAAATACAAATCATCCTTTAGATGACAGTATTTATAAAGGACATTGTTTAAATTGAAGGAAATCTTTCTTCTCTAAGAATTGGATGCATAACATGACCAGATGCTTTGCCCTCCGTTTCACTGAATATGACCAGAAAACTAAAATCCACTAAAAGTGGTTCTCTACAGCTTATTTTTTAGCAGTGCCAGGGAACATCTCCTCAGACATAAAAAGACTGTAGAATCATAGAAGGCTGGAAAAGACCAGCCATATCCTCTAGCTCAACTGTCAACCCACCCCCACTGTGCCCCCTAACCACGTTCCTCAGTGCCACATCTCCACGTTTCTTGAAAATCTCCAGGGACAGTGACTCCACTACCTCTCTGGACAGCCTGTGTCAATGCCTCATCACTCCTTCCAAGAAGAAATGTTTCCTAATATACAACCTGAACCCTCCCTGGCACAGGGTAAGGCCATTTCCTCTTGTCCTATCAATCACTGTTACCTGGGAGAAGAGGTCAGCCTCCACCTCACTACAACCTTCTCTCAGGTACTTGTGGAGAGCAATAAGGGGAGGTGATCCTTCAACTCTGCACTGGTGAGACTTCACCCAAAGTAATCCACCCAGATGTGGAGACCCCATAAACAGGGGAGATTCAGATAGGATACAAGAAAAATGTTTTTTATGATAAAAGTAGTCACTGGAACAAGTTGCCCAGAGATGCGGGCATCCTTTGAGACATTCAAACTCAGTCTGGATGGGACTCTGAGCACCCTGATGTAGCTGTAGGTGTCCCTGTGCATTGCATGGGAGTTGGACTAGGTGACTTTTAATGGTCCCTTCCAACTGTGAGGTTTCTGTGATTCTATATGATATGATATTCAACAAACAATATAGATCTCCAGCTTGGAAAGGGGAAAAATCAAAACAGGGAAGCAATAATCAGTTTTGGTACTGAAACATGATGATATCATTGCTATATTTAAAAACAAAAACAAACAAACAAAAAATCTTTCTGTGCCAAGGACTAGTACAGCATCCCTGTTTCTAATTAATATTGTACTCTATTGCATTATGTCTCAGAATCAGAAAAACAAACTTTTCTAAAGCACACTCAAAAATGATGAAGGAATTGTCTATGTACAGCAAAGAATCTCAGCAAAAAGGAGTAAGTATTAAGACGCTTTATTTATTAAAGCATCTGTGAAATAATCAAAACATTGTAAGGATCCTTTGAATCAAATTATTATTCATTAAGTTTTTTTCCTCATGAAGATGTGCAAAATGAATATATGAAAGAGTGACTACATTCACAGATGGTATGGAAATTCAATGTATTGACGCCATTGTAAATATACAGCAGTTTAAATGCATCTTTTACAATAAAACAGTACTTTGTGCTCATAAAAAGCACAAAAAATAAAAAGTGAGTGATTTGCACGATATTCTAAAATGCATCTATCTAAATCTCACTATAATACTTATATATTTTAATCCCATTTTCAACCCTCCTCCACATACTCCCTCTTAAGAGGGTGTCCTAAGTAAACTTCTGGGAAAACAGAATATTGTAATTCTGGATCAACTTCTGACTCAAGAACAGGCCTTCATTAGCAAAATTTTGATCGTTTTTAATTTTTAAGATTGGCAAAATTCACGTTCAGTTTTATGTTTCAATGAACCGATGAGAATACAAAATTCTAACAGAATTTAAAGCTAATACTCTCAAATTAGCTTTTTAAGTGGCAGCTTTTTACAAATACTTGTATCCAAAAATTACTCAGAGATCACACTGGGTAGCTAACCTGATGGAAATCCATTTTGATTTGAAGATCAGTATATAAAGTGATATTAAAAAACCTGATTACCAAACCTGAATAACTCCAATAAAATTACAAGACTGAAAGAGGAAAGAATTTACAAGCCAGAAAATGGATGCTAATGCAAGGAGGAACTCATCACTCATCAGCCCCTGATTTTTCATCCAATTATTTAGTTTTATGCTCTTTGCTTTCCAAAGTGAATTGAATTAGCTTTAGTTTAGAGTTTTACGTGAGGGGAAAAAAAAAAAAGAAAAAAGGTGCCTTTGTACTAGCCATAGAAATTGTTCAGAATTTACTTGAAGCAATGAAGGAACATAATTACGAGCTGCTAAGAGAAAGATTATAAAGCATTACAGCATTTATTTCTACTCTTCATTGCTTTCGGATTATTAACTTAGAAAGCCTTAAGAGCTGGTGCAGAAAAATTCACAAGTTTTTAAAAGCCTATATCATTAATGGATTCATATTTCCCCCCCCCCCCCCCCCCCCCCTTTTTTTTTTTTTTTTAAATTACTGCAGCAATGTTCTCTCTTGAGAAACAAAACATCTGCCCAGTCTTTTGGTTCACTAATATCTGGGTGCATCTGTTACTCTACAGCAGACGCTCTTTCTAGATATATACATTTCTGTAAATAAAACCAGGTGTAAGTCTTGACCAGAAGGTCAAATTTCACTCACATATGTAGAGAATGCATTTTTTGTGACATCATCAGGTAGTAATAGTAGAGAAATCAGAGGACAATTATTGACGGTATCAAATTAATGTCTTATATTCTCTGTACTCTGGAATCAGAGATGTTAACGTACTGGTAACTTACTTATCTAGAAAGATTTCATTGAAGTTCTCTATTAAGGACAAAAAATAGCTTAGTTTCTTCCCTGTTATGTGGATTACTTTTCAAATAATACATATCTCAAGGGATAGCTAAAGTAAGCACTGTGGAAAGTTATCTAAGGGTAATATTTATAGAACAAGCTAAATACAGCTGCATTCATAATGCTAAGTACTGAATTAATGCTTAACAATAATGCACCTTGACCTTGAGTTTATCATATGGTATAGATTAATTCCTAGTATTTCTCATATAGTCATCAATCTGAGCACAGAGCTAGAAACACTCAGCACTTAACTTTGCCCATCTTCAAAATATGGTTCAATATTTAAGCATATCTGACAAATCTGTCCTGTTCTGCAATGTAATTTTCTCTCAGTCACCCCGCCAACAATTAGAAAACTTTAGCCTTCATTAAAATTTTATGTCCCTCAGCATAAGAGAGTGATGATAATTTTCTGAATAGTCACACATACATCTATATTTGGTTTTACATTTACTACAAGAGTTGTTCTGAAAGTTTCCTTTTTTTTTTTTTTTTTTTTTTTTTCTTTTTGGTGGTGCAGGACATTAGATGCTAATGGTGGTGGTATAGCAGTAGAGGCTGAACATTCCCACGAATTTTACATTACATGTTGTTGTGTGTGACAGATAGCAGCAGTGATGCAGTCTGAAAATACAGCATCTGACTTTGAAGTGCACATGAAGCAAAAGTGTGTTATTGAATTCCTCCATGCAGAAAAAATGGCACCCACTGACATTCATCAATGCTTGCTGAAAATGTATGGAGATGTGGATGTGGATGTGAGCACACTGAGGCAGTGGGTGGTGTGTTTCTGCAGAGGCAATACTGATGTGAAAGACAATCCATATGCTGGATGTCCATGCAGATTTTTACAGCCCTCATTTCCAACATGGCAGTGGGAGAAAAACAGCTCCTCAAAGGCCTCCTTGTCCTCTAGGAGTAATGAGTACCTCATGATCCAGACAGTTCTGGATGATGAAGGAATAGAGTCCACCCTCTGCACATTTGCTGGTTTTATGGATCTACCAGGAGCAGCTGACAGACCAGATTCAGCAAGGCTTGGACAGGCTGGAGTGTTGGGAGGAGATGAATCTGTTGTACTTCAGCATGAGCAAGTATAGGGTCCTGAACCTGGGAGGAATAATTACATGCACCAGTACAGGTTAGGGGACATCCTGCATTAAATGAGCTCTGAGGAGGACTTAGGAATTCTGCAAGATAACAGGTTGGTCATAAGCCAGCTGTGTACCCTTGGAGTGCATCAAGAACAGTGTGGCCATGAGGTCAAGGGAGGTGATCCTCCAACTCTACTCTGCCATGATGGGGCCTCATCTGAAGTACTGTGTTCAGTTCTGGGGTCCTCAGTTCAAAAATGACAGGGATCTTCTAGAGGGAGTCCAGTGGAGGGCCACAAAGATGATTAGTGGCCCAGAGTGTCTCATGAATGAGGAACCACTAAGAGAGGTGGTACTGTTCAGTCTGGAGAAGAGGAGGCTGAGAGGGGGTCTCATTTATGTTTATGATATCTTAACTGTGGGAGTCAAACCAATGGGGCCAGAAAATTTTCAGGAACAGGTTGTCCAAGGAGATTATGGATGTCCCATTCCTGGAAGCATTCAAGGCCAGGCTGGATGTGGCTCTGGACAGGTGGTCTGGTGGTTGGCAACCCTGCACATAGCAGGGGGTTGAAACTCGATGATCATTGTGGTCCTTTTCAACCAAGCCATTCTATGACTATGTGATTCTATGATTATAAAAGTAACCATGGAACATACATGTATTATAACTGTGTGCACAAAATCATATAAAATGTTAAATATTTGCAAACATAATCTAAAATAAAAATTTAAAAATCATAAAAAGAATAACTTGAGATTCACTTTCTTAGTACTTTGTCTCTGAATATCCTTCTGTAGTAAAAGTAATCATTATGCTTTTCCTAGATGTAATTCAATTCAATGTCTATCATGACAGATAACTTACTTAGAACATTATTTAATGTTTTTAAAATGGCTTTTTTTAACGTCTTCTGAATTTTGCCTTTGACTTTCCATAAGTGTCAGTTTGATGCTCAAGGTGAAAACTGAGTTCATACCATTATTCAGGTTTATGAGCTCTTTCATTTCTTATCTAAGTTTTCACAGCAGTGGGAAACAGTCTCCCGTTTTGTTTTTATACGTTCATGCTGTTTTGTGATAATTGTAGCTCTATGGCTGATACATGGCATTTGAGAAGAATAAATGTAAATATTGAGGGTTTTTTATGAAATGGACTTTTACTGGCTTTTTCTTTTTAAAATACTACTTGAAGTTTTATTAACAGAATATGTAGTAACTCAATAATAAGGTACAAATATATTCTGATATAAACAAATTAGCAAAGAAATACCTCAGGGAGTCCAGTAATTTAGCGTGCTCAATCTTGCATTAAGCTTTTAATATGCCAGTTCAGCATGCAGTGCAGATGTGTTTAACCTTAACGCGCTAGTTGTTTATGACAAATAGTGTAGATAAGCTACATGGATAAAAAGACATTAACATTCTCTTTAGCTGTTCTCAATTTAGAAGTAGAAAACTAAATCACAGAGACACAAAGCAACTAACCATACATAGCACCACTCAATATAAAATACCCAGGAATTGTTGACTGCTCCCCTGAGATCTTATTGAAGACTTAAGACAGTACTTTCTGATTTCTAGTCCTGTGTTCAACACCCCTCCCCCCCCCCCCCCCCCCCCCCATTCATTTTTAGCTTTGATGGGTTTTTGAGAGGATAATATATAATTATTCTTGAAAATAAACTGTTTTACAGAATGATACCTCTGAGATTACATAATGACAGATACTCTTGATCATCTGACTCAGTCATACATAAGACCAAGGCCACCACTAGTCTTAGTGGGTCACCACTAAAATTCATAATTATTCATCTTTGGTTCGTTACTTCAGAGCTATTCACTGGGTTTTGTAAAGTTATGTACTAAAAAGCTCATAGGCCATCGAAGATTCTTTCTTTTACTGTATGTAGAAATGACAGATATTCTGATTATTTAAACACGGCTTTTTCTTTTCCCTCTCTTTATCTCTGTGACATTAAATAAAATCCACATATATGTTATCTCAAGTCACCCGACTGCAAACATCTGCACTGCTGAAGATTTGTTTTGATGAGGAAGTGGGTGGCACAGGCTGTCTACAGTCTACAGTGGAATTTTTTCCATTACTACTCAACTTCCACTGACCTTTAGCTTTTCTCCTGCTCCCAGCCTGCCTTTGAAAGAAGTCAGTTTACATACGGCAGTCTGCAATCACAGGCAGCAAGAATTTACTACAGAGAACTCAGAACATTGCTTTTATATTTGCTGTTTTCATGGCTAAGCTTAGATCAAACTTAGATCAAGCTTAGCCATGAGCCAGGTGTGTGTTTAAGTGGTCCCATTTAATATTTAGTATGGCCATCACTGTTTTCATATAGGTATATAAATCTTCTACCAGAACAACACAATTCCAGTTCCAGTTCCATTCTTTCCATGCCTTGTTATGTATACACTTGAAATGTGGAAGCAGTATCAGTATAAAAACATTTTATTGTAGTGTATCTCACCCCTTTTTCTAACATAGGAACAAGTTAAACTTGCTTAAATTTCATTAAAATCAGTGATGAGAGAGCTGTTCTGGTTTAATCCTAATGAAGTGCCAGTATTTCAGTGCTCTAAATCTAATGAATGTAATGTTGAAAGTGCTCACACTGAGTCTGCCCTGGGATAAACGCAGCTCCATGACTTCAAACAGCAAATAAACATTTTTCAAACTCTGTTCTGTTACAGATAAGGTTGATGGGAATTCTGCTGTCACTTTCAGTGAGGCCAGAAGTTCACCTTGGGTAAACAGGCTTTCAGTAGAGAATCTATTCACATAGCCATGAGCCTCCCCTTGCTGTTATTACTTTACCTCATCACTGAGCTAAGACAAATTGCTGTGCATTTTAGGTAAACTAATAAAGTAGGAGTATTTGATAACTTTATTGGCTAGGTGCTCCACTGAAATTTATGTCATTGCCCTGATGGAGCTTGTTGTTTACCTCATGCAGATGAGTATTACACCTCTTACCCCAGGGACTGACTGCTAAGGTCTCACACACAGTATCTTAAACATAGCAACACTGTTAATGACAGTTTAAAATGCAGTGTGAATAATCCAGATGAAACACTGTCAGAAGAGGTGGAAACACAGACATAAAGTAAGATGATTTCAGACTAGTCAGTAAATATAATTTTTGTTCAGGATTAAAAAAAAAAAAAAAAAAAAAGACGAAGGAGGGAGGTAAGAGAAGTGAACAATATTTTTCCAATTAAAAAAACCCCAAAACTATCTTTTTAACAGGGGTAGAAAGGACAATTCAGGGATCGTAAGATTGTAAAACCTGTAAGACTCACCTCAGTGCTGGGGAAGATCATGGAGCAGATCCTCCTGGAAGCTAAGCTAAGGCACATGGAAGAGAGGAAGGTGATATGAGACAACCAGCATGACTTCACCAAGTGCTTGTCCTTCCTGACCAACCCTGTTGCTTTTTATGATGGCATAACTGTATCAGTGGACAAGAGAAGAGCAACTGATGTCACCTATCTGGACCTCAGTAAAGCATTTGACACCCATAGTATCCTTCTCTCTAAATTGGAAAGATATGGATTTGACAAGTAGAGTGTTTGACGGATGAGGTTGTGAGATCATACCTAGGGAGTGGTAGCCAATGCCTCAATGTCTGGACAGAGATCAGTGATGAGTGGTGCCCTTCAGGGGTCAGGACTCGGACGAGAGCTCTTTAGCATCTTGATCAGTGATGTCAACAGTGGAGTCATGTGCACCCTCAGCAAGTTTGCATATGGCACCAAGCTGTGTGGTACAGTCTACATGCCCAAGGGATGGAATGCCATCCAGAAAGACCTGAACATGCTCAAATAGTGGGCCCAGGTGAATCTCATGAAGTTCAGTAAATCCAAGTGCGAGATTTTGCATCTGTGTTTGTGGCAACCACAGTCAGTACAAGCTGGGAAAGTGTAAGGATGGAGTACAGACTTGTCAAAAGGACTTGGGAGTACTGGTGGATGGCAAGCTGGGTATGAACCTGCAGTGTGCCCTTGTAGCCCAGAAAGCCAACTGTGTCCTGTGCTGAATCAAAAGTGTGGCCACCAGGTCAAGAGAGGTGATCCTGCCCCTCTACTCTGGTGCTGCTGGGGCCTCACCTGGAGTAATGGATCCAGATGTGGAGTCCTCAGTAGAGATGTGGACCTGATGGGGTGCATCCAGAGGGGGGCCACAAAAATGACCCAAGATATGGAACACCTTCCCTACAAGGACAGGCTGAGAGAGCAGGGGCTGTTCAGCCTGGAGAACAGAAAGCTCTGGGGAGACCTAACAGTGACATGGAGGGCTGTAAAAAAGAAGGAAACAGACTCTTCAGTAGGGTCCGCTGTGACAGGAGAAGGGGAAACGGTTTCAAAGTACAAGAGGGGAGATTTAGATTGGATGTAAGAATGAAGTCTTTCATGAATGAAGAATGAAGTCAGGGTGCTGAGCTTCTGGCATAGGTTGCCCATGGAAGTAGTGGATGCCCCATCCCCGAATACACTCAAGATCAGGCTGGATGGGGCTCTGAGCACCTGATGGAGCTGTAGGTATCTCTGTTCATTGCAAACAAGTTGGACTTACAGGTCTTCAAGAGTGTCTTCCAACTCGATTCTATGATTCTATGAAAAGAAAAAAAAAAACATCTAGATCAAATCATATTCAAACAATGCCTGTAATTAAGTGAAAATCATTAATTCTCTTTCTGTTTATCTGCAATCCCCCCCAAAAAACCCTCAAAAAAGATGCATTTGAAAGGAAAAATACATAATCTTTTAAAATTGAAAAGAAAAAGCAATTTTTTTTTATAAAATGTTACTATACTGAATTTCTTCCCTTTTACAAATAATTTAGGTTTTAGTTGAAACTAGTCATAATTTATGAATAGTTCAGATTAACTTTTTTTTTCTCCACTGATAGTACCAAAATTACAGGATGTAAATCATATAAAAGTAGACATGTGTATCTCTGTATCTTATGTAATGCACAAATAATCCATGAAGCAGAATGAAAACTCTGCTGTCTACTTTTCAGCGAAATGACTACTGCTATTCAGTGATTCAAGGACTGTGATTACCTGATAAATTTGTATACTTTATTAAAATCGGTATGTATTCTTTTCTTTTTTATTTTGGCAGTGCTAAGCTATGATTACCATCTCCACCAGCTAGTAGCCCTCTCCCCTTGTGTAAAATTTCCTTATTCATTGATTCAAATTTCTTCGTTAAGAGAGCATTTCAGCTCTAACACATTAGCTTGGTAGAACTGCTATGTCAACAATTGCCACCATTTAAGTTACCGTAGAAGAAGCAGTGTTATGGTAAAATGGATAAATTAAGTAAGTCTACTTTCAAGACAAGTCTGCAAGAAAGGTAAAACTACCCTCGGTTGTATACACCAACTACTGGAAAAAATGTCAGTGTTTGCTTAGCATTGATGAATGAATCTTTTAAGCCTTGAAGTTTATTTCTGCTTCCCATCTGAGAAGTGTTTTGTGCCCAAAAGACGTTTTCAAAATATATAAACTGCTTTAATATTAAAAAAAAAAAAAAAAAATCCACGACATTTCTTGGCAATTTTACTATGATTGAATCTTCATTTTGCCAACACTGTGATAGCATTCAGCAAAGCTATAAAAGCTACACAGCAAGTGAAAAATAATTCTCACTATTGATGCAAAACCCAAGCTGCCTGTTATTTTTTGGCCACAATATATTTTCTAATCAGGATGCATACTGGCTGGGTAATGGACTAAAATTATTTATGATGTATGTGAAATCCTTGCAATATATCTTGATATTTCTAGGAGGGGGGGGGGGAGGGGGGGAAGTCATTCTTGCAACCATTGGAGCAAAGGGATGAAGGGATTTTAAACTGAAATGAGTTTTTGTCTTGGATAGTTATCAAAATATATAAATGGTTTTAAAAAGCAAATTGTAGAAAGTTCATTTATCATCATTACAAATGCACAGTACCTGATCTAATCCCCTGTGTCTTTACTAAAACTAATTATCTCTAGCAGAACATTAATGAAAAAATTTCTCCTCATGGTGTTTGTTAGCTGATTTTCAAAAATAAGAGCGTACAGAAATAGTTGTATCTCATATTTTCTTTTTTTCAGTCTTACTCCTTGTTCGTATTTTAAGTACGATACGGATTTCAGTAGCACGAATGCTTTGTGTTCAGATATCTGCACTTTATCAACCCATAGCAACTAACATGTCAGGTGCAATTAAATTAGCACTAATTGTCTTGCATTAATTTGAGACAGAAGGAAATTTTACCATCCAGGCTTTGCCCATGGAAGTCTGTTTTTCTGGTGTCACTGCTAATCGCCTAAACACAAAGTAACGCTTCCTTTTTTCAGACAATGAGTCTGTGTTATTTAGTTCAACAGGATGATATCAGAGGCTTTCATAGGTTTTATTTGCAGAAGTACCTTTCTGGTCCTCCTGAAGATCTGTCTTCATGTATTTTATGCTTCTGGTTGTCCAAATCCTAAGAGCTCCATTCTACCCCACTCTGGTCACTCTTCAAAGGCTGAAAATAAGGCTTAGAAAAATAAGCAATTCAGTAAAGATCTGTATAAAGTCTCATAAATAATTCTGTTTTATGCTTCTTCTTCCTAGTAGTGCAGGAAGGTGACAAAACAAGAGGAGGATACATTTTTATTAGATGCTGGCAAAGAAACATAATATTTGTGAAAATGCTAATTCTCTTTACATGTAACATGGAAAAAAAAAAAAAAAAAAAACCTAGAGAAATAAAAATGTTACCTACTTTTTACATTACAGTTGCATTTACAATGCATCCTCTTTATTTTTTAACAGTTCCTGTGTCTACAGTTCGCATTTCGAATGGCCATAAGTGACGGTAAAGTAGAAAATGAGGAAGTTTGGGTAGTTACACAGCATATTTCTGCAACCTTCTCACCATACTTTTGACAGTTCTTTGAACCTCAAGGATTGTAAGTATTTACTCTTAGAGATAATTATTGCATAGAATGCATCTTGCCCAGCCAAGTGCCTTTTTCCAACATGTTCCATGTTCTGCCAAGTAAGTACTGGTAACACAATGACAAAATCACAACATAATTGGAGCCCCAGTCAAGAAATTTGCTTCCCCACCATTTTTAATGTTCAGTATTCAGTATAAATTGCCATAAAATCTGAACAAGTGCAGATATATTCTATCGATCACCTTGTCTGAAAACCAGACTAAAGAACTGCTGTACATGGATTCCAGTGCTTAAGGAAAGCGGCAAGGATACAGGAATGGATGGAGAGAGAAACATCATTGGTTGGTACATCATGATAGTGGGAAAGAGCTGTTACTGGAGAAAGACATGCATGATTGGAGAAAAAGGAGAGCCCAGTCCTGTTATTTCTCCTTGATTCTTTATCAACTTCTAAGTTCATATGGTGAGAGATCATGTGATATTTGTTTTGTCCAATCACATATTTGGACTGTTGAGATAGATAGTTCTTGCCCAAGAGACAACAAGGGTTCTGTTTTCATGCTAGTATTTCCTTTCATATAAGTGAACAGGGAAATTAAGTCTGCCTGAAGATAGCATTGCATTGGCTGTCCATCCTGTGGCCAAAAATTAATTTCAGTGAGGGAATACATTACATAAAATGTGTTGGGGAAACTTGTGTTGCTGCTTTCATTCATCATGCCTCTCTACATTTGGCATGTTTGAAAGTAGAAAAAGCTGAAAGTAGATTTCAAATGCATTTTGGATGCCTTAATGCATCTAAACAGCAGCTTGCAGAATTTCTTGTTCATTGTTAAAAAAGATTAACAGCTTAGAGAAATACAGCATTATTCAAGTCCAGTATATGGGATATGTTATATAGCCACTCTGAGGCTTGCTTTAATTTTATACCATCTGTTGTATATTAAGCTGAAAAATTACTAATTAAAATTGTGCCTTAATTTGATTAGAAAAACAGGAACCATAAATCTAAGTGGATAAAAAAGGGTAAATATATGGCACGCACACACACTCACACACACACACACACACACACACACACAAAATAAGGTCACTATATGCTGAAGAAAGATCATAACGTCTTTTTCCACACATCAGGACAATCAGTAAAGCTAAATGGAGAATGGCTCTCAAAGAAACCAATAGGTTCCCAAAAATTCAGTGTGCTTCCACCTGTCTGACAGGAGACAATGTACCCTGATGACTCCTACAGAAATATGAAAGAGAAGGACTGTAGAAGTTGGAGCAATTCTGGAAACAGCTGAAGGCAAGGAAGAAAGGTAAAAGCAGAAATGATGTATGAAAAATAGGTATTTTTTTACAGAATGTAGCATGCAAATATGTGTTGGAAATTAGAAATATAAAAGTAGATACTCAAAATAAGAATTAAGCTACGCTGTAGTGATATGCAAGATATTCAACAGTCTGTCATTCTACAAGGTGATGAGTTTCACACTTAAGGTAGCTTCTTCTCATAGGAAGTTTTCATCAAAGCCTGGAAACTTAGGCCTTCTTCACAGTGACAGTGGAATTACACTGGTATGAATTTGGGCTGGGAGCTAAAGCCATTCCTCATGCATTGGCTCCATCACTTTTTCCTTCTGTGCAAGGATCTCATCACAAAAGCAGCACACTGATAGCTGGGATGCTAAGCTCTGCCAGTGCAGGTACTACCCAGCTCACAGATCACAGAGGACTGAGAAAAAGGAATAACTGCCAATAATACATATACATTTAGTTTTAAAGTTTCTTTTTAAATCAGCAGTCTCAGTGCATGTGTTGTACTGCTGATAAATGTGTGTGAATTCAGTAACCTCTTCAAAAGGCAAACAATGTGTTAGTGACAGCAAAACTTCATTGAATTTGCAGAATGGGATTGATTACAAGGATAGAGTAGATGTAGAATGTTTCCATATTTTCAAGCTGTTGTAGAGGGGTAAATTAAACATGAGGTAGGTATGTGTGCATTGTTACTTTTTCTAGTTTTGTGGGTTCTCATAAACTTTCACATATTTCACTTACTTTTGATCAATAACATAAATGATGACAAAACAAACAAGATTTCTAGAGCCACACTTCTTAGATCTGCAGGCATCTTTTTCCCTTTCAAATTACAATATTCATAGCAAAGCCAGGATAAATTGTTTCAGTATTCGAGCTGCCAGTACAATTGGAAAAATAAACCCTATCAAGTGACAAACCAATGTCCTTCATTTCCCAATATTTTGTATAACTATCCATATTTTCTGGTTTGGGGCTCATTCTAAAATATTCCACATCTTGCCTATTAATTCTGGCTTTAATACTCGTGCTTTCAGGTGATAGATTTTCCAGCAGTTTATATTGAATGCTGAACATTAAAATTTGTGGGGAGATATATTCTTTAACTTAGTCACTTGATAAATCAGTGACCTTTCAAATAACACATTTCTGACCTTTTAAAGAATGAAGACTTCTTTGTACAAAGTATCTGGTACTGCTTTTATTTTTTTCATTAAAAGAAAACTTTTCCTACGAATTAGTGTAAAATGAAGGAAAGAAGGAAACTCCAACAATCCAAGAATGACAAATGAAAATTAATTATAAAACTAAAATTCTATTTTTGCACATTCTTTACTGTTTTCTTGCTTTCAAAATCTGTATCACAAAATGAATGGAAAGAAAGAGTCTGGTTTTTCCCTTTGTCTTAATGTCAACCTTCTTTCATTTTCTAACTTTCAGTGTTTTGGAAAATATGTGGAGTGGAAAAATAAATAAAGACAAATGAATTCACTTTTTGGTTGCATTTCCTTCTCAAATGGTGAGATGTGGTTGGAGAGTATTGTGAAAGACACTTGAAATTTTGATGTCCATAACGAATTGGGCAAGTACAAATAGCAAAAATGCTTTTTTTATGAAGCGGTATTTTTCTGGCAAACCTGTTGATTATGGCTAACTTTCAAGTGAAAGTTGTATAATTGAGAAAGGTTTCTCCTTCACTTGGTAAGAGAGTGTTATTGGTTTTTTTTTTAGAAAAAGCAGAAACATGGTGATAAAATAGTGTGCATGCGAAAGACAACACTAAATTACAGTTACATAATTCCTTTTTCTTCTTTCAGCAAGCTCATTGAAGAGTTCACATTCAATAACAGTTTGATTTAAAAAATCCAGTATCATCTGTCAAAAATGCCTTGTGAGCTTCCTATCTTCAGCATGTGGCATTTACAATTCTCCCCACAGGAAATCACTGGAGAAGCCAGGGAGCTGGGCTCACGAGCCTTGTAAACAATAATACATTTTCTAATAATAATAATAATGCTCTTGAAGTTGTCTGCAATAAAGTTTATAGTAAATTATAGTCACAAAGAATAAGAAACAAATCCTCTTGTCTGGAAAATAGTGATTCTGACTGTCAAATAATGCTAGGTAATCAAAGAACTTCAGGAAATCTGTAGGTTGGCAATCATAAATGTCATTCTGCTTGCATTCTTTTACAATGTTGAATCCAGAGCAAAACATAACATTTGAAGAAAAATTCCTCTGATCACATTACCAGGTATTTTAGTTTATCTCACTACTGAAAAAATACCCTTAGTAATCATAGAATCATAGAATCATGGAATCATAGAATGGGTTGGGTTGGTAGGGACCTCAAGGATCATGAAGTTCCAAACCCCCTGCCATAGGCAGGGCTAGCAACCTCTTAAGACATGTCGCTATATCTATTTGATGAAGATTTAAATGAAAAATGCAGTTTCACTACTAAAATTTGTGACTAACTTGAATAAACCTTGAAAAATATATAGATTCAGTCACAAAGACTGAAGAAGAAAACACACAGAAATAGCTGACCTAGCTAGCAACTGTATAAAATATCTTCCCTGATAATTTATACTATGAACAGAAGGTTACAGGTGACCTCTTTAAGATATTAGGATGGTAATTTCCATTCAGCACATTACCTGGATGTTTTATGGGCAGTTCATGAAGGATCAAGACCTAAGCATATACTTAGATACTTTAATGAACAATAAACTCTGGTGCAGTCTTTGCTTCATATCAAGGGGAAATGGAAGTATTTTGCATAGAGAGGAATAAATTAATGATCTGGGAGATAGATGTGCAGATATGGGGGCAAACCTGCTTTCAGTGAGTGGTACTACTCAAAAAGACATCACCATATCAAGGCCTGCTATGCTTTCCTACATTCCTGACATTTGAGATCTTTTAGCACAGCAAGTTCTGCTTGGATATCCTTGACCTTTTTCTCTTTCCAGTGTTCATCCCAACTGTCCATTTTGAGTGATGAGTTAATGCTACCTCCTTGGATCCCTCAGATCTGTCTGGTTTAGAGATGTTGCACATATATGCTACCTGTCAAGGCTGGATGAACACTCATCCAAGTCGAGGCTGCATCAACTTCACATTTTGAAAAGCAGTTTGGGTTTTTTTCCCAGGTGGAAAGTCCTGCAAAATGATCCTGGTCAGATAGTCTGGGTTGTCAGAATATCAGATCAGCATCACAAATTTTGGAGTTCTCACATTTTACACTGTAATTATAATGAATTCTGAGATCACTTAAAACGAAGTATTAAACGTGAATATTCTAGTTTTATTCTGACGTGGCTTTAAGCATTTGGCCTGGGCAAACAATGAGCATGTAATTTTTTATGCTTTATAAATTGAAAACATTATCTATTTTTGTATGCTCTTTCACATGGCTTGCTTGCAGATGCAAGTGTATTTGGCTGATGACCTTAGTTAAGATATTTATATACAACTCCTCAGAAGAGACCTATAAATGTCAAGCAGTTTATTAAGCCACTTTTAGTGTGCTATTAGGCACTTTAAAAATAGTTCTTTATGACGAATAAGCACTTAGGTATTTACTCCATGAGTTTGTTAAAGTAAAATCTTGCATCCTCAACATTAACAGCCTGTTCTCGTATACTTTTTGATGGACTTTTACACCTGAATTCGTCCTGGAAATCCTTGTATGAATTCCAGTACCAGAATGATGAAAATTGTCAAACACAAGTAAAAAAGCTGAATTGGATCTCCTAGGAGTAACTCTTGGCTAGCAAAAAATTTGCTTATTTCCAAATACAGCTGGGTGATTAATTCACTGTTCATTTTCCTGCTCTCTTCCAGCTCTCCATTATCAGAAAAAAAAATAATAATAATAATTTGTGTCATAGAAAACAATGATTAATCTAAAGATATATGTAAAGGAGGCTTAGCCCAGATGACTGAGCAGTTGGCACTGCCTTTACAGAGGATAAAAGCCATGGTTTGTTTTTATTAAAAAACCAGAAAGATCTACGGTTGAATGATGAATGGTGCTGGAAGCTGCTGGATGCAGATCTGTTACCCTGCCCTGCTAGTCTTGCTAGCACCCTGCACTGTTCCTCAGGGCTTCCTTGCATCACCTGGAATACAACCCCTTCAGAAAATAATAGAAAATAATAATAACAAAAACTGTCTTACATAGTATGAATTTGCCTAGAGGAGAAGAGAGGTGTGGGTGGGAAGAAACACAGATGCCTGCAGCTGATGGGTGGCTCAGTGCAAACACTGCCCAAAATTTCAGAGACAGTAAAAGTAAACTAGGGTCTAAAATGAGTTGCTGGGTTTCTCAGTTAAGATTGGGGAAATATGATTTCCTATTCCTGTCTAGTGATAGAGTACTGAATATCTACGCAAGCATGATCAGCTGTATAAATACAACATGGAAAACGAGTCCTGAGTATCAATTAAGCTGTGCTTAAAGGTCATTAAAGCTATTCTCCCTTCCATGAACGTATTCAGTAGGCAAAAAATATATATACCAAAGCCAAAGGATACAGCATAGAAGCCTAGGGATGCAGCAGAGACCCCAGATGATACATAAGTCCTGGAAAATCCCCTTTAATATTTTAACTTAACTTGAGGAACAAGACTTATGGATCTATATAACCACAGCCTCATGGAGATTTGTTTCCTTCAGACATTCAGATATTCAATGTCAGCACAGATTCTTTTTTCTCTGATACGCAGTTAAAGAAGATGGGGAGTGTTTTATATTAAGCAGAGAAGTTGAAGTTGAACATATCACAGTATAAAGCTCAGCAGATGTCATTCAGCTCTACAGCTCAGTACGTTAGGTACCTGTCAAAGAACAGGAATGAAGGGTCTGTGCATGACAGTCTCCATCTCTACTATGTTTCAGACTCAAGTGACTTATTTTCAGAAAACAGGTATGAATTCTTTGCTGTCAGTTCTGTTGCCAACACAGTATAAAATAATTAATTGAGAACTTAATGCCAAAATAATCTATGCAACTGAAGTCATAAAATTTCTCCACGTAGGAAATAGCTAACAGACTTTATTTTGCAGTGATGTTGCTAGCAGTCTGTTGCTGGCATTATTCCCTTTGGGCTTAATCAAACTCCTAGACAGAAGGATGAACAGGACTGCAGCCATGGCCTTGTGCTCATTCTTCACCTCCAGCTAGCAGATGATTCCTAGCTTTTTGCATAGGACTTCCAGACTGCTAGTTTTTACTCTATGTGAGGAGCTGAACTGCAATTCAGTTCTCATCCTGCAGGCAGCCAACTCTGCAAATTCAAGTTCACTACAAGTGAGGGGCCTAAAAGTTTGATGTCTCAGTGCTTAAAATCATTGTTTGGCCTGGACCAAAATATTTTGTTATGGTTTGTTTTGTTTTGTAAGTTAAAAACATCAAGTTAAAACTGCTTATGTGTCTGGAGGGTAGGAATAACTTGCCAATATCAATATATCAATCAAACCAAATTCAAATACATTTTGAAAAGTAATTGCAGTTCCATTGACCAGTCAATATTACAGTTTATAAATATTTCCATAACCAAATCTGGGCTGAGAAAGCTTTATGGGAGTGTGATGTAAACAGAGTTAATTTAGAGACAAAGCTAATAGAGTCTGGACATACAGGTTTGGGCCATGAATGGAATTTCATGAACTACAAAAAGTCTACTGTGTGCTTCATATAAAAATTAATATAATTACCTGTCATTGCCCCAGTAACAGAATTACAGTTTCAATATGTGCAAGGATCATAAAATACAGATATGTCCAATTAAAACAGTTATTAAATATTTTTATGTCCCTGGCACAAGTAAGGCTGAAGTCTGTAGTGGCTGACTTACTGAAGGCCATTCATATATAGGTTGGTCTCACATCAGTATAGGCTCTGCTCCCTGGAAGGCTTTCATTTCTTATGTTCCACAGCTAATCAGGGATTCACTAGGCGGCACAGCAAATAATTAAATATATTTGCACAGTGTTCTCAGAGGGCAAATTCTAGGACCTACATATCTATTTAGGGTGAATGTTAATGTGCTAAGTCCTTCTACTTTTGTTCAGATGCAGCAGGGAAGTCAGTAAGAACTATAACATAGACTTCAGTGAGAATCGGATTGCTTCCCAAGTTAAAGTCTGTTAATATTGCATATTTATGGTTCTTTTTTTTTTTTTTTCATATACCTCATTGCTCTTTCAAGAATTCCAACCATTTTCCCTCTGTCAAAAAATATATTCAGACATTTTAAAGAAAATCAAATACAAGTATGCTATTGAAAAAACAACAGTGAACAAAAACAACCATTTGTCTTGTTTGTGGAATTACAGAGATAGAGGTCATATAGATCAGCCTTCCTCTGGAGGCAGGACTAGTGCCAACACTAGGTCAGGTCAGTTATGGCTCTGTCTAGCAAAGTCTTGAAAAACTTCCAAGGTTAAAGACTTCACAGACTATTTGGGAAATCAGTTCTAGGGCTGCACTATTCTCCCAGCGGAAAAGCTTTCCCTAGTGTCAAACATTAATTTATAGACCAGTTCATCTGGGATCAACAAAGATCATCAAGTCCAACTGCTTGACCCACTTCAGGGCTATCCAAAACTTAAAGCATGTTACTGAGGGCATTAACCACATGCCTCTTGAACACTGACAGGCATGGGGAACCAACAAGCTCACTAGGAAGCACCTACCAGTGTTTGACCACCTTCGTAAAGAATTGTTTCCCAGTGTCCAGTCTGACCATCTCCTTGTGCAGCTCTGTGCTGTTCCCATCCTCACATCGGTTCACAGGAGCACCTCCTTGCCCTTCTCCTCCTCACAGAACTGCAGAGAGCAGTGAGATCACCTCTTGACCTTCTCCAGACTGGACAACACAAGTGCCCTCAAGGGAACAATCCATTTGTTTTTAAGAAACTTATAGTTCAAGAATGCCATGAAGGGGAGGTCAGTGGTTTCCACCTATGGTCCCAAGACATCTGACAATTCCTAGGCATCTTCTAATTTTAAAAATCAAGTAGAATTAGATCTATCTTGTAAGACTGAAACTTCAATTAAAAAAAAAAAAAAAAAAAGTGTCTATATAAGAGTACTGCAGATTGTAGGTAAATTTATTTTAAAAGATTTTTCAATAATTTGGACTGCTGGAATGAAAGGTAGGATCTCTTCACAAGAGTCTGAAAGATAATGAACCAGGTTCTTTAGTTGTTTGTTTGGAATTTAGGGATTTTCCCCTTCCCTTCCCTTCCCTTCCCTTCCCTTCCCTTCCCTTCCCTTCCCTTCCCTTCCTTTCCCTTCCCTTCCCTTCCCTTCCCTTCCCTTCCCTTCCCTTCCCTTCCCTTCTTGCAAGAGAATTTTCACAGTTGACTACACTAGGAACAGCTGAAAAGTGGAAGAGAACAATGCAGTGAATTGTGCTACAGTGGGGAAGTACTGGCTAAAGGTTTGCATTTGGAAAGCACAGGGGCACTTCTTGCACCCTGTGATGTGAGAAATAGCCTTGAACAGATCACTTCTCTATCCTTTCCCTCATCTTACTGCAAAAGTGGGATAACACAATTCACCTCTTACATAAAGAACTCTGTGGAGGACAAGTGCGCTATAAAAGCTAATGACAAAACCACCAAACACAAACACAGGCAGTGACATTGAATACTTAGCTTTATCTAGCCTTTTTTTTTTTTTTTTTTTTTTTCCCCTTTAAGGGCACATGAAATAATGACTACAAGAGGTAATGTTCACTCAGCTGACCTTTCTGTATAAAGGGACTGAAGGGTATTGTCATTAGCTTTTGCTTTTCTGAGTATTTCAGGAAGAATTTGATGGACAGAGTGCTGACATTGACTTGGAATGTTACAAAATACAGAAACTGTGAATACTGCATTTACTGACATCAGATTCCTCCAGACCACACAATATACTGTCTGAAGGAGTGTTAGAGAACATTCCAGGCACAAAGTAGATGTGGAACTTTACCAGTTCTTGAATAATACCACATAAGTGTTAACAAAAAAAAAAAAAATGAGACTCCTGGATTTAATCAGGATTGCACTGAACATTAATTTAGCTTTCATAGTTTAAACTGTCAAACCATTTGTAGCTTTTATTAAATCATTTGAAAATTGAAAATAAAATAAATTCCTCATTGAGTTAGAGGAAAAAAAGAGACTACATGCTCTGGATGGCACTGATAGTGCCCTAACCTAAAAATTGAAATGCTCTGCTCCAGGAATGTCAGAGTTGAATCTATACCTCTACAGTGATTTAGTACTGATGGGCAGCTCAGCTCCACCATGCTGCTCTCTCACTTTCCTTCTTAGAAGCGTAGGAGAAAATCTAAAGAAGAAATGCTCATGGGTTGAGACAAGGACAGAGGGATCACTCACCAATTACCGTCATGGGTAGGAAGGTTAATATAATTTATTGCCTATTGCTAACAGATTAGAGTGAGAACTAAAAGCAAAATAAACTTGGGGGCATAGTGTAATCAAACCCTTCCTAAATTCCCAGATATTTTTGCCAGTCTGCCTTGTTGGCGCATGTATAATTTGCCAACAAAAACAAAAGTAATATTTAGCTCTGACTAGAAATCTTTCTCCATTTTAAGTACTGATGTGAAGGAATGGTTATGTTTGGCTTAAATGTTGCAGGAATCCATAGGATATTCAGATATTGAACTGCATTCAGTTTTACAGGCAGACTAGAACCCGTCCTATATTTCAACTGCTTGTTTTGAGAATTTCTAAATTGACTCTCTGTCTTTAATGACATTTGTTTCACAAGAGATGAAATATCTACAGAGCAATAGCGACATTCTTGAAGTTATTGCACACAGAATAATGCAGAGTTGAGGCAAAATAAAAGTTTTAGGGTTTTATTTTTGTTTTGGAACACGGTATCATAAACTTTTATATGTCCAATTCTTTGTGCTTATGTTAAATATTACTGATTGATCATCATGTCTAAATGTTATCCTACTGTTATAAAACCTATCTTGGCCTATAAAGGTAAACGTGCATATAAAATTAGTCTTAGGGTATTGTAATAAAGTATTTTCTTATCAAAATTTAAAGTACAGTCAGATATTCTCATCAGTCATTCTGTCAAAGCATTTCAGGCTGAGATATGCCAGATATGGTTTATATTATCTTCACTTTGAAACAGATCTTTTCCATGTTTTTAGTTTGTTGGTGTTTTTTTTTAGCATCAATACTGTTTTTGGAGAGAGAAACAATTAATTGTGATCAATTGCTAAATAATCAATTTCCTGGTAATTCTACTGTTGAGTAATTTACTTGAAACTTCCTCTCCATTATCAAAGGTAAAAATCATTTTCACAGCAAACATGGTGAGTCCAGGTACTTACTCGTTGTTGCTGAACTGCAGTAATTTTGCTGAGATGAATGGCCCAAACTGCTGCTAATTCCCACTCTCAACAAAAGAAAAAGTTGAATTTCAGCTTGTTGACTTCATCAGATTCAAATGATGCTCCCTTTGATGTTCTCAACATTATCTCAAAGGAAGTCATATGTTTTTAACACGTTATATGTTTATGTTTAATAAAGAACATAAGAGTTGCCCAGAGAGGTGGCAGAGCCAACCGTGGAGATGTTCAAGAATCGTTTAAATGTTGTACTGAGATATGGTTTAGTAGGATATATTGGTGATGGATGGATGGTTGGACTGGATGATCTTGGAGGTCTTTTCCAGCCTTGGTGATTATATGATTCTATGAATTTAAACTGTACCTAGGAAAGTTCCCACGCCCATATACAGGGTTCTGCTTGGGTCTCATGATGTTAACAAGCAGATGTGATTGTTATTATTATGTATTCATAATATAATTTTATAATTTTATTTTTATTATTGCTTTATTTATGTGAGTCCAAATGGACAATTCTTTAATATTAAACTTTTTTCTTCATTCCAGACATCTAGTTGTTCCTACATGAAGAGAGATAATTTAAAATTAAATTGGAAATCATTGCCAATGGTAATATAAGAAGCACCAGTCTTAAGTTTTCCATGACAATTCCTGCCTTACAGTATCAAGTATTTTGCTATGTGAGATTTTAATTGAAGATGAATCCATACATTCCTTATTCAAATGCAAAGGAGTCACTAACTAGGGGTTATGGGGGACTGAATGAGTTGAGTTTATTTCTGAAATTGAACCAAAACCTACACATAACTGCTTTTCTGAGCAATTTCCTTGGTGTGATTACTTTTTTTGCTGAGGTGTTGACTGTTGCCCAGGCTTAGTATATGAAAAACTTAATAAAACTGATAATTATTTTAAGACCTAGATTCTTCATTCATGATTAAAATAAAAAGACTGCATGAATAGACTCACTGAAATTCAATAGGGTTTTAGAGAGAAGCACTGCAGACTCATTAACAGCACAGCTGCCTGAATTCAGTGTTCCATCTAGAGCACACATGGATTACCACCAACCATCCTTGAATCAAAAATCTTACTTTTCATTATCAACAATCCTGTATAATGTTAAATGAATTTGATGTGGGATCAGATACATTAGTTATTTAGATTACTATTAGCTATTTAAACTTCCCTCATTTTCACCACAAGCAAACCCTTATTTATAACAAGTGAAGAAATGATAGAAATGAATTCTCAAGCTTCAGATTATAAAGGTAAAAATAAGTTCCGGTGAACTAAGCCTGAGAGGCACATCATGTGAATCTGAATCTCATGGCATATCTTCAGGGAGTTTTGTTGAAGATACGGGAAAGTGTTTTAAAGGGTGGGTTTCATCATGAGTATATAAATAGGAAACACATTTTGTCAGCACTGGAAATGAGGAAAAAGCATACTTTTCACTTAACTTGGTGCTCTCCTTCCATCAATAAAAGTTTTAAAAATTGCAGTTTCAGATCGCATGTACCAGAAGTTTAGGTACATAGAGGTAACTAGAGTTTAAGCACTGGCAGAATGGGAATGTAGAACATCACATTACAAGATTAATTACATCTTTCAGAGTACTTCCACTCATCATGCTGCTTGCCAGCAGATGGGGGTGAGGGACAGGTTACTTTTCATTTCAGTACCTCACTTTGGAGGAGGTACAACAGCCTTCAGAGAGCTTGGAAGTGTTACACTCTGCAGTCATACCTTGTGCTACCTCCACTTGTAGCTTAATCTTATTTAGTGGCATTGCATACAAATTTTTTAGAAGTGTATTTTCCCCCAAGACAGATAATTGGTAGATGTATACATGAGAAACTGCAGGTTGTTTATTCTCCAGAATATAAGGATAAAAGTTGTCTCTGTGGCAGCCTAAATAATTCCTCTGGACCTGCAGTTGGCATACAGACTCAGGTAGCCAGAACATATTTGCCTGTAAGCATCTTACACATATATATGTGTAAGATGAGGTCAGTGTGGGTTTTTCCAAAAGGTTTTTGCTGTTTTGTCGGGAAGTAAAGGAAGGTTCCTCCCTCTTCAAGTTCGGCATCAGCTTCCATGGTTTTGCCATTTGTACTGACTCCATAGATATCATTTGTCTCATCCCAAAAATCAGGTGGCAAATAGGGAGTGGCAAGCCTAATGGATTTGTTGTGGATTGTAAAACAAGTAAACAATCTAGGGAAAACGCATTATGCCTCTTTTTCATTCATAGGAAGTTAAAAAGAGAAGATGCTTCCTCCATTGATTCCCCAAAAGTTTAACAAGGCTGTTCCACAAGGTCAGGTCCTGAGAGCTTAGTTGAAGCAACACTGCTGGGAGTAATGCCAGAGAGGCACTCAGAGTTCAGCCAGCACGCAACTACAGGGCTGTGTCCCTCGTGCCTGAGCAGAACAAACAATTGCATTCTGCGTGGCCAGCTCATCCCTCAGTCCTGTATGGAGAAACAAATGCTTCATTTTGTGAAAAAGTATCTGAGGGGAACGGCGGTGAAATGTTCTCTCTTGTGTGAGTTGTTCTGCAGCCACAAAGACTTCCCCCTGCGTGAATTTTGTGATGCATTGTTTTCTATTAAAAAATCTGCACAATAATTCTTAACATCCCAAGAGTGAGTACTCCCTTAAAGCTGAATTAGTAGGAGATGCAGGCAGTTCAGAGTTGTAAGTGTACAGAGTGTAGACAGCCTGATAAAAACATCCTGGGAGAGAAGTCATGCTCGAGTGTTTTACATGACATCTTCAGCTTTGATTTTGATTAATGAGTTGAATGTGTCTGTGTTGTTGTTGGTTGGTTGGTTTCCACCAACTAGCAAAGCCTGGCTGTGTTCTTTTCACTGTACGGGATAGGAAAAAAGTACTTTTTCTGAGGTTCTCTTTCTCATCTCTTACTCAGGGAAGGAAAGATAAAAAATATGTTCCTATGCCAATTTTAGACAAAAATAATACTCAGTCCTAGCAAATTTATCACATCTGCTACATGAATTTACTAGGTATTATTATCCCTTCAAAAATATCCACAGCAGAGGATTGCTTACTTACATAAAAATTGGACAGTGCTATTTAGAATATCCTAGATCCTCAGCAGAAGTATCAGAGATCCCAGAGGAGACTCACCCCTCTACAAATTCACTTTGAGGCCCAGCAGGACATTCTAGTGTATCCAGTGAGGTTCCTGAGTCCCAGCCAAGATATTCTTACTTTTGTGAGAGGACAAAGATACAGGCATTACAGACAAATGAAACAGATGCTGAATTGAAATCATATGGTGATACTGTTATATAACCTTAACATTTAGGTGAGAAAAGCTTCTGAGTTTGTAGTGTTTATTCCATTTCATATTAAGCTACGAGGGATCATTATGAACCCATAGAATGAATGCAGGTGCTAAACTTGATTTAAAGAAAAGCAGGTGTCAGCCAGGAGATCAGGATTCATGGTATTTTCTTGTATTTAGGTTTCTAAGTTTTACCTTTCTAAAGAGAGGTCAGAGCTACTCTTATTTGTAAACTGTGAGGATGCTTGTATTTCAGTTATTCACTGGCTGAAACATTTCCTCCAAATGAATTTTTATGATTGGGTTTCATGACTCTTCTGACTAAAGAGGATGTAAATTTGTACTTTCTACCTACCAGGAGACTGTATCTGCCTATTTCACAGTAAAATATCATCTACTCCAGCAATTCTGCTTTGCAAAATAAGTTTAGTTATCCCAGGCTGAGAGAGAAACATCGGGAGGTAACAAATGACAATACCTAGATTCTAGGTTTTGCTATGGGAGCTATTATGCTTTTCTTCCACCTATGCTATGCATAAGCCGTCTTTCAAACAGCCATAAGAACATTTAATTCACTGATCAGATACTAAATTATCCCACAGTGCATTGGCAGGGCTTTTGCACTGGGAACTGAGAGTGTCATAGGATAATTTATTGGAGAATTTAATGGACTCGCCTTAAATTGACTTGAGTAATTTTTAGAACTTCTTTCTAAAACTGTCGAGCAGCTTTAATTTAAGCTTTTTGTCACAATAATAAATCCTAGGGATAGTCTTCATCTTATGTTTGATTCTGTCAAAGTATTTCTTTTAGTATTGTTTTCAAGCTTAAAATAACCCAAGTAATAAGTGGAGACAAGCACATGATGAACATCACTGCATTAATTGGTTTAAATGACTCCTGAAAACACTGTAGAACATTTGACTTTTAATGAGTTTTGAGATGTGATTAGTTTTAGTTAGCTTTAATTTGCTATATAATTGCAAAATGATAGAAAAAGGAATAGATATACCAGAGCAACAATACACCACCTCTACATTCAGTTTTTTATAGTTAAACAATTATATTTTGCATTTTATATTTTACATAGTGTTTATAATTGCATATGCATATAGTCATAACATGTTAATATATTATCATTCACTTTATACATGATTTTGTTTCCCACTGGAGGGGAACAATCTTTAGCCCCTACTTCATACTTACCAACTTACCAAGTTTAGTCTTTAGGTCAAGGTCATCAAATTTCATCTTCAGAACAAATGCTTATGGGACAATGTGATGATGTGAACAATAAAATGGATAGTTTAGGGTAATTTTTATACCCATATAATTTTATAATACTTTTATTTTTTTTATTTTACGGGACATTTAGATTCTTTAATTCTGCACGTTGTTCTTAAATATACTGTGTTTTTTTAAATCTTTCTAACCAAGTAGTGATGATAGAACAAGGGGAAATGGTTTCAAGCTCTAAGAGTGTAATTTAGGTTAGATATAGGGAAAAATTCATTTACAATGAAGGTGATCAGGCACTGGAACAGGTTGCTCAGTGATGTGGTTGATGTCCCATCCCAGGAGACTTTCAAGGTGAGGCTGGATCAGGCCCTGGGCAACCTGACCAGCTGTGCATGTCCCTGTTTACCGCAGGAGATCTGGAGTAGATGACCTTTGAAGGTTCCTTCCAACTCTAAGGATTCTATGATTATATGATTCTATAGGTACTTAACTTCTCTACATTTGGATGTTCTCCTCAGAAACAGAAGTCAGGTATAGTTTGAACTTCCTTCCTTTGATGCATCTTCTACAAAGTTCTGTTTTGACTACACATGATTACACTGCTGGTGGTGCTTGTTTGTAACCAGATGAAAACTACAACATTAAACCTTTCAGTAAAGTGAAGTTCCTGTGTTTGATTCTGCTTCATTAGGATATCAAACTTTAGCAAAAAGTGAGAAGACAGGAGTATTTAGTGGCTTAGGGTGGCAAATGGAAGCAGGGTCATAAAACAGTATTTTCAAACGAGTACTTTGAATTCACTTGTTCCCCCCTAAGTAGCTCTAAAATGCTATATAAGTGCTTAAAATTATGTTATGCCCTCAGCAGGTAGTAAGATGCTGAGCAAATGTCCGTATTTGTGATCCTCAGATCCCTCATGGATCTACCTGATTCCCGGTATTTGACAGAAAAGTAATCCTGCATCATATAAATTTTTTAGACACCTAATGCAGTTCTTTCCCTTTTCCACATTAAAAGGTGAATTGTATATTTTTAATTATATAAGTATTACTGATTTCCAGTAGATACTGCCAATGAACCTGAGTGATTTGTATTTCAGACCACTGTAATTTTTCCCTTCTTAAAGAAGGCTTCATATCTAGTACCGTTGTTTTTGACAGCTGTGCTGAAGATTTAGTATGAGTCTTAAGCACATGGACATATTCTCTTTCCCTATTAATTCATGTCATTTGGCTCAGTGAAAGGAGAATCAACTGCTGTTAATACGATCGGAGGATCACAGACTCTTTTGTCTTGAATCCTAAATAAAAGTTACTGAGCAAACACCAGAAATCTGTAAGTATGCTTTCATTTCTTTTTTCATGCTTGTACTTTCTGAAAGAGTAAAATCTCTCAAAGAAATTCAGATACCCAGCTTGAATACGTATGAGAAACTATCTTCAGTGAAAGGCACATTTTGCAATTAATGCATATTGTGCTCTCAAATTAAAGTACAGATTTCTATGAAGAACACCGCCCATGGTAGACCAATGCATCACAGACTGTAATCACAATGCAGGACTACATATACACATATATACCTGTATTCATGATTTTCTTTCTTAAATCTGTCAAAAGTTGTGTGGAATAAGAATATTACAAATCTTGCTGCTTTGCATGCATATCTACTTTAAGATGAAATATTACCACTGTGTAATTTTTTTGTTTGTTGGTTTTTATTTGATCCTTTCCAAGGAAATGAAGTAATATTCACAACCAGTCTTGAAACAGGACACCTGAAGAATGCTGATGACTACAGTTTAAGTGAATAAGGAGAATGAAGTTTAAATTTAGTGTTTATTTGCCTTTAATAAAATGTAAATACAGTGCTGTTGTTTGAAGTGAATTCTGTTTGTTATGCTAACCATCCTCTTAAGGATTTGGGAACACTGTTAGAAGTTAGGCTGCCTATTTGTCTCGAGGGGCATTTTGCAGCTTTCTCCTACCTCTCAACTCTTAAGTTAAGCTGATGTCTGAACTCAGTCACACCAGTGTCAAGCAGAAATAATTCCACTGATCTCAGCTGGGAGACATGTCATCTCAGCCATGTGTGCCATTGCTTTAGGTGCAAATGGCTCCACCCTTAACAACTTCACAGGCACAAACATCTTCCACTTGGTTCTTCTTCTCTAAGGACATGCCTACAGAAAGCCAGGTTGAGTGATCCTGGATTTGCTTTGCCCATGCTCCAGGTTAGACAGTGCTGGAAGCAGCATGGTTCCACATCACAGTCCAGTGATGTGTCCATGCTGTCATCCTAACATGGCACATTTCTTTCCATGGAGATGTAAAATAGGAACAGAGATTTTGCATTTAGCTGCTCCTATAAGGCAGCTCCTTAGGCTCTCTTAGTTAATTTCCATTAATAAACTAAACAGAGAAGGGGCAGAAGTGTGAGAGCTTCAATTTGATTATTGTATTTTTACACTGATAGGGCAGTTCATGCAACATTCTGATATGGGTGGCATCCCACATTACCCCCAGATATACAACTTGGAAACTGGCAGAGATCAAAGAAACACCACTCCTAGAGGCAATCTGCTTTCAGCCACCCTGTCTTGAGTACAAGGATACTCCATAAATATATCACCTCTGGCCACAGAACCAGAAAGCAGACGCTAACACTTCTATTGTCTACAAGAAGAAATGGAACTCTTGATACCACTCTGCTCGTGAGTTACAAATTTTAAAGCAAGCACATTTGGAAGATTTCTCTATCCTGTCAAAGTTGCAGCATGGTCCAAAAGTAACTACAGCCATCATCTACTGGTTTTAGTTGCACTGACTTCACTTTAGAAGTAGATTCTCACACTTAACACTGATTTAAGAAGCTGATGGGAGTTACACCTCTCTTATATCGATGGAAAGATTTTCATGGATCTGTTAAGAGTGGAATCATTTCCCAGATTGCACAGCAAGGTGTAAAGCCTGAGGATCACTCCAGAGGAAATACTTTGGTTGCCAACTCCAACATGAAAAGCAACATTTACTCATATATATATATAGTAAATCAAGGTCTAAATGCATCTGCAGTGAATCAGATGCCGCAGTTCACAGGTAGACAAATTATCAGAAGCTTTTACACCTCTAGTCTAGTTCAGACAATAGCCATAATAAACTTTTTTCCATTTTAAACTTTTCTGTCCTAACCACAAATCACTCCAGCTGAGTAAAATGAACTGATAAATCTTTTTAGTTATTATACTCGATTGATTAGTTCTGCTTCAGATCACAGGGGATGTACATGAAAATGTTCTTTTCCAGTAACTAGGTGAAATATGCCCTAAGTTCAAAATAATATTGAGTGCAAATGTAAATTTTTTATCAGATTCATTTCAAAAGTAGAATAAATTATATTTTCTAGGTACAGATATAGGCATCACCATTAGGAAATACCTTCTCATCATTCAACATCTTTTAAATTTTTATGCATTTTCTGCAAGGATAAGGGTTGAAAATGCTCTTTTTTACAGTGTACACCAAAGCTCATAACCAAGTTCTATGTAGGCTGACGATTAGGAATTAAAGGAAAACAAGTAACAGGGCAAATCATTATCTGCAACACAGAATAAAAATGTGCTTTTTCATGATAACTTCTCCTGGATATTTGAAAAACTCAGGTGAAAAACTGTAATGTATAGCAGAAGTTTCCTAGCAGAAATGCCACAGCCTTGGAATTTGCTTCTGTCTATGAAATCAAGCATTGCAGATGCAGTATTCACCAGGACATGTTACAAAACTCAATTTTTTTTTTCTGGCGAGGAAGGTTTGTAAGGTACTGGGAGAACTGTAATAATTATAGTAAGGGTATATATTACTGGGGTAATATATGAGCCTATATAAGGCCTTATGAAGGCCTATATAACATCAAAACAAACAAAAGCAGGGATGAGCTAGTTGTTTCGGGGTTTTGTTTTTGTTTTTGTTTTTGTTTGCTCAGAGTATCATAGATTGCCAGCAGCAAAACCTGTAAGGAAGTGGATTTGTCAATCCACTGTGGATTCAAGTGGATTTGTCAATCCACTTGAAAAGCCAAAGTCCTGTTTTTTTATGAATTTCACTCTCAGATTTCCACCTGCACCACTGATGGTACCATTTAATGAAACCTAGCAAACACACAGTTGCAGAAACAAATACTCTGTCCAAACTTTAAGATTTTAAAACCTCAACTGCAGCCTCTAAGAGAATCAGAGAAAAGACAAAACAAATTACCAGATAAAATCGGCCTCACATACTCTTGTCTCGGGGCTGCTCTGAATTACTACAGTCTTTAATGGGACCCTAGAATTCAGAAAGTTTAAACCAGTAGTGCCAAACAGTGGGACATCCCAAGCCTTCTTTTTCAGCAATATCTGAACAGCTGCCCTTGTGTCAGATACCCTGTCCCATAGCTAACAATTACTGCTGTGTGGAAACTCTAAATCAGTAATTAAATTAGAAATTTCCTTTCTGTATTTTCTGCCAAAATGAGAGGGTTATTAACAGATGAGGGGGAAGACTCACCACAGGACATCCTACAGTTCTTCAGTGAGATAATGCCATATCAACACCGAATGCACAAAATAAAACGAGTTTGTTCAGGGGCAGAAATCCTTTCTTTGTTGAATGAGAACAGCAAGGTCCTCCAAGGATGAATCTGCATATGTCTAAATAGAAGGTTGCCTGGGGATAGAAAGTCCTATATGGTTTAGTAGCTTAGTGGTAGTAATGGTGATGGGAGGACTCACTATCCCCAACATCCTCCTTCAGACCTAGTTTTAAGCCCTTCCTATGAGGCCTGCTAGCTTTTCCCCAGGGATCCTTCCCCATATGAGAGACAAACCCCATCCAGTGCCCACAAACTTGATGCCATGTAGGCCATTCGGCTGCCAAAAAAAAACATTGCTTTTTTTGTTCTGGCAACAGCATCAGCCACAAAAACAATTATTTAAATATTAAAGATCCTTTGGTTTGTTTCCGTGTCCTTACCTAATACGGGAGGCAGAGAAGAAAAGATGATCTGCCTCCTGTATGAAAGATGAGATTTTTCTCTCCTAAGATGACTTCCTTCAGCCATTGTTCCAAGGCACTGAAGTCCCTTTTGATCCTTGACCCACACGTAGCTGTGAAACACTGGTGGAATATGGTTTACCTAAAGCCAGTGTTCATCCTTAGAAATTACATGTGAATCTGTTCATGTAAGCTGCCTCCTTTTTTTTTGCTACTGTTATTATTGATATTATGATTACTGCTTTTTTTGTTGCTGTTGTTTTTAATTCAATATTTTTTTTCCTAAAATACCTGTACTGGTGCAACAGAGAAGACAACATGCTACTTATAGACAAGAGTCAAAAAGAAAAAAAAAAAATCTGCTTCTCTGAAAACTTGTCAACATCAGAAAATGAGAACAGCTATTTTTGGTTAGACTGTAATTACCTACTCAGGCAGTGGAAACATTAAGAACAGGGCAAGTATCTGGTGGTTTCTTCAGAGAATAGGTTTGATTCTCCAGTGGTCTGTGTCTTGAAGAGTTCTTCAAGCAGAGGCAAAGTCTCTGTACTCATAAGTGTTGGGAGTTTTCAGAGCTATGTGAAATCAGCTGACCAAAACTTTACTGCAAAATAATGGATACTGATGAAGTAATTACCTTCTTTGTTTCTAGATTTTTCCTGATGAAGTAATTACCTTCTATGTTTCTAGATTTGTCTTTATTTCTGTTTTTATTGCTTGCCTAAAAACCTACAAGAATGTGGGGGAAAAAAAAAAACAAACAACAACAACAACAAAAAAACACTTTAAAAATCCCTATGAGGTTCAAAAGAATTTTTCAAATTGAAATGACTTATGACTTATTTTTCTCTTGAGATAGTTTCATTATGCATAAAGGTCCATTAAATGGCACAGGTCAAATGGCATGCTTTTTCTAACTGAAAGTTTATATTTTTGCAGGTTTTCTTAATTCTAGGATCAAGAATCTAAGATAAATAACGACCAACTACTTACAAAAGATCTTCTCTTACTGAAGAGTGATTTGTCAGTCCAATCCCTTTTCATCCCTTTTCATCATGTTTGCATGGCTACTTTTAAGATGTATCGCATCCATAATCATCAGGATATGCTGTGTTATGAGTACTAGCCTTTTTCTCCTCCACTCAGATGAGTTAAGCTTGTGTATTTCAAAAGGAAATCAATATTCTCATCAGTCATTGGAAGGAAAATTTTCCTCACAGTGGCAGGTCTGGCTTGAAGAGGTCCTTCCCTTCTCTTAGTGTCCCTATTTATACACAGAACATTGTGGGAAATAGCAGTTCAAATCATTATTTTTTGAATCTGCTGCACCGTTTGTCCTCTACTAGTAAGTCTAACTCCCTGTAATTCATCTTCATCATTTCACTGTTTTGAGCTTCTCAGTCACTTCCACTGTTTTCTCCACAACCTCATTCCCATTCCTTTTTCTTCCTCTTCCAATCACTAATTTTGGCTGTTCATTTCTATTATGCTTTTCTTTCCCACATGCAGTACTTCTGTCTTTTTCTTTTCACTTCTGTAGTCAGTGCCATCCAATTTTAGAGGAGCCAAATACAAATTTCTAAGAACCTCAATGTCTTTAGAAATCTGCTGGCTAGTGTACTCTGCTTAAGCATTTCAGGGAAGTCATAAGGGTGTGACAAAAAAAGGGTACAAAGCAAGGCTAAAAATACACCTCATGGTATCCACAAACATGACTGTAGTTTTGACTTTGGAAATTACATGTTTGCATTTGATTTGTCTGGTTTCAATCCATCAAAGCAATAGTAGGACAATTTTTACGTGCTAGTAATTACAGAATTTTCCTTCTTTCCCTCCCCAGTAGCAGAGTTATAGTTTATAGTCTGTCAGTATTTCCATTACAAACTCCATTTTTCAGAGGTCAATAACTCAGCCATTTAAGTCTGCTTCAGCTCAAACTTGATATACAAGTTGTCATAGACTCCTAATTCACTTTTTTATCCCTATGATGGAAGCAAAACTTTTTTTTCAGGGGGGAATAATATATGAGGTCTTTTCATATTTGAACTAAAATTCGACTTTACCTCTGGAACTGAAAAGTTGCAGATAGATAAGTGGTCATTAAGCTTTCAAGATTTTTTTAGAGTAGAATTAAACAGCTAAAATATCCAGATAAAAAACAGCTATGAAGCAGCCAGTGCAGACAATTTTTATCCTGTTTTAGACTGTTTTAGTTTGTTAGTCTCGGTTGCTGACCCACTGGTAAAAGGTGTGCTAAAAAGACTGCATACTGCACAAAACAAGGAAAATAAAAGGGCTCAGATTCTCAGCTTAGGTCACTTGGTCCAATTACATCCCAGTGCTGGAGTTGTGCCAGTTTATGTCACTGGAAATTTAATTTCATGCAGTGAACAGAAGTGAAGATGCTTCTGTCAGATTTTCATCTGCAGCAACTCTTCCCAATTTCGTTAATGACTCAAAGTCATGAATTCAAATGGAAATAGTATCATCAATGCCTGAGCTGTCCTACTGCACAAAGTACAAAGATGTACTTTGTATTGGGGTGTTGATGTTTACTTCTGCTGTAACTGGGGAGATACCTGGAGCTAGCAGTGTGGTCATTGTTATCAGTCATTTTTCTTACAGGATGCTTACCGACTCTCTGTAAGTCACATTCCCTTGAATAAGTAAACATTTCTATCCAACAGTGTTTTCAAGCACAAGGTAGCAAAAGGGTAGATAGCACAGCAGCAGAATGATTGATGTTGTGGGCTCCCTGCGCTGACAAACAAAATTTGAATACAAACATAGAGGCTTCTGTTTCTATGAAGCAATAATACAGCATTATGAAAAAAAAAAAAAAAAAAAAAAAAAAAAAAAAAGGAAGAAGTGACCGTCCACTTTTCCAAGCAAGCAGTCTTCTATCCATGTGAATGGCAGAGGTGGAGTCCTGTTCCCCGCCAATGCACAGCACAATGTGACAGCAAAAGACAAACAGACACAGACAAGGAGAAAACTGACAGTGAGTTATTTTCATTCTGTCACAGACTTGTCCTCTGCAACTTAATATGTCTGTACACTGCATTTGTTGCTATGCAGATGACATTAGACAATGATAAACTAGTTAGAACCATGAAAATATTAAACAGGAGGTGCTTATTTTGCGTTTATTATTGCTTCCAAAAAAATAAAGATGAAGAAAAAGCGACTCCTGGATAAATGAAAAATAAGAATAACATGAAATGCAAATAGAGACTACATTTCTACTCACTGACACCTCATTGCAGTGATGTACTGCTATACAAGAGCTATAGGACTTGAGGTAGCTGGCTACCTTCTTCAGAGTCCATCTGCATACCTGGGTATTGAATATATTAACATGCTCTCAGCTATCCTCACTCTGTGATATATGAAACCCACAGCAGAAGTGGAGAAATTGCAATGTATGTGAGCTATTCACGATATTGTGCAGTATGCAACAATCAGTTACATTTTTCCAAACCTTTGAAACTCGCACAGCAAAAGTAGACTACCAACACCAAAATTAATTTAGCATTCATATGATTTCACTTCAAAAGCACTGTAAAATTTTGTATTCATGTTTACTCACGGTTTTCATAAAGTTTACCAGTAAATAATCTTTTAGAAGAAAACTCTGTAAATAATGGCTTCATAAAAGCTTTATCTTTTTTATAACACAGAGAAGTCAAAATAAATGCCAGTAAAACCAATGAAACTTCACTTTTACTTAATGCTACTGGGAAATATCCTAATTGGCTAAAATGTTCTGGCTAAAATTCTATCACAACTCACAAAAAATCTATATAATGTACAACAAAATGCAAACTGTTATAGTTCTGTTACAAAATCCCAGTGTCAGAGTAAATTTTCATACCAGAAAATATTGCTTTGCGTACATTTACAAAGTTGATTCATGTCAAAGAATTCTGAGCAGCAAGTTCGATTTTGAATAGGATTTTATTAGAATTTATATTTTAGATACACACTTTGTAGAACACATAACTGTGGAAAGTATTGGCTTCCTCTGAAATTGCTAACCAAAATTATTTTCTGCTTGTAATAAATTCATTTCACTCAGCATTGATGTCTGGAAGTCAATGTATCTAATCTAAGGAGTCATGTAGCCTTTTTCTCTACTTCAGCGCACACTAATTTAAATCATTGAGTGTTTTTCATTTTAGCTTCATAGCACTCTTCCCCTATCAAGGAATATATTTTCCTCTACTGCTATTCAAATTCTCAGCTAACCAGAGAGCTTAGATTTAGTGTTTAATTGAAAGATAGCAAATTTGGTGGAGTTAATCCCAATAATCGAATCTTGTGCTAATTTCACTCTTCGGATCACTACCTGGAATGAACTGGAACAGCAAACACATCTCCCACATTAGTTCCACAACAAAGACTAGTAGTCAACAGGTAGAGATGTAAAAAAGATTTATCACTCATACAGGTAAACAACCATATCTTTCTGTTTAAGATCATGGTAGACAAAACAGGGAGATGTCCAAATGTGTACCAGGAGTGTTCCACATCACAGACCTACTTTTCAGTGGTGTTCCCCAGAGATTGGGTCTGTCCTGCTTAGTATCCTTATTGATGACCCAGATGAGGGCATTGAATCACAGAATCACAGAATCAGAGAATTATCAAGGTTGGAAAAGACCTAGAGGATCATCTAGTCCAACCATTACCAATACTTCCCAGCTAAATCATACCCCTCAACGCAACATCCAAATGTTTCTTGAACACTCCCATGGTCGGTGACTCCACCACCTCCCTGGGCAGTGCATTCCAATGCCTGACTACCCTTTCCAAGAAGTAATACTTCCTAATGTCCAGCCTGAACCTCCCCTGGCGCAGCTTGAAACCATTCCCTCTAGTTCTATCACTGATTACACAAGAGAAGAGGCCGACCCCCAGCTCACCACAACCTCCTTTCAGGAAGTTATAGAGAGCTATAAGGTCTCCCCTGAGCCTCCTCTTCTCCAGGCTGAACAATCCCAGCTCCCTCAACCGCTCCTCATAAGGCCTGTGCTCCAGACCCCTCACCAGCTTCGTAGCCCTCCTCTGAACACGTTCCAGGGCCTCAATGTCTTTCTTGCAGTGAGGGGCCCAAAACTGAACACAGTACTCGAGGTGCGGCCACACCAATGCTGAGTACAGGGGGACAATTACCTCCCTGTTCCTGCTGGTAACACTGTTTTTGATGCAAGCCAGGATGCCGTTGGCCTTCTTGGCCACCCGGGCACGCTGTTGGCTCATGTTCAGCCGAGCATCAATCAGTACCCCCAGGTCTGTTTCCTCAACACAGTCCTCCAGCCACTCCACCCCAAGCCTATAGCGCTGCCTGGGGTTGTTGTGGCCAAAGTGCAGGACCCGGCATTTGGTCCTGTTGAACCTCATCCCGTTGGCTTCGGCCCAGCTCACCAGCCTATCCAGATCCCTCTGCAGGGCCTCGCTACCTTCAGGCAGATCGACACTCCCTGCCAGTTTGGTGTCATCTGCGAACTTACTGAGGGCGCACTCAATGCCCTCATCCAAGTCATCAATAAAGATGTTGAATAGGACAGGCCCCAGCACCGACCCCTGGGGAACACCACTCATGACTGGTCTCCAACTGGATTTGACTCCATTTACCACTTGGCAGCTATTACCAATGGTCCACTGAGTGCACCCACTCAATGGTGCGCCCTCAGAAAATTTGGAGGTGACACCAAGTTAGCAGGACATATCAATATGCCTGGGGGTAGGAAAGACCTACAGAGGGATCTAGACAAGCTGGTTCTCTGGGCTGAGGCCAGTGGGATGAGGTTCAACAAGACCAAGTACCAGGTTCTATCACTTTGGCCACAACAACCCCAGGCAACACTACAGGCCTAGGGCAGAACGGCCAGAAATGGACCTGGGGGGGTTGGTCAATGCTCAGCTAAATATGAGCCAGCAGTGTGCCCAGGTGGCCAAGAAGGCCAATGACACCCTGGCTTGCATCAGAAATAGTGCTCTGGTGAGTCTCCATCTCAAGTAGTGTGTTCAGTTTTGTGCCTCTCACTACAAGAAAGACATTGAGGCCCTGGAGCATGTCCAGGGAAGCGCAACAAAGCTGTTAAAGGTCTGGAGCATACATCTCCTGGGGAGTGGTTGAGGGAAATGGGATTATTTTGTCTGGAGAAGAGAAAGCTCATGGGACACGTTATTGCTCTCTTCAGCTACCTGAAGAGAGGTTGTGATGAGGTGAGGGTCGGCCTCTTCTCATGCATAACTAGTGGTAGGGTGAGAGATAATCACCTGAAGTTGTACCAGGGAGGTTCAGGTTGGACGTTAGGAAAAACTTCTCCAAAACAGTGGTCAGGTGCTGGAACGGGCTGTCCAGGGAGGTGGTGGAGTCACCGTCCCTGGCGCATTCAAGAAAAGTTTAGATGCTGTACTGAGGGATATGGAACAGGAATATGCAACGGAATATTCTGTGATTCTGTGATATGGCTTAGTGGGGAGATAATGGTGATAGGTAGACAGTTGAACTGGATGATTTTGGAGGTTTTTCCAACCTTGGTGATTCTATGATTCTGTGATTTTGCCTATCCAGATGATTCTGCACGTTTTATTCCTGGTAATATGTTATATTATATATGAAAATAGATGTAACATTGTATATAGTGAATCTAGCATTGTATATATTGAATCTAACATATCCAGGTGATGCTGGATTTACCAAATATAGTAGTTTCGAAATGCTTTGCACATGCTCTATACTAACCATATGAGATTACCATGTTTCCAGCACCAAATCAGAAACTGACATAGGAGAATCAAGTACTAAAATGGTATAGCAGATTTTATTTTATGTTTTGATCTCTAGCAGTAGTATTAATCAGCAGAAAGGAAAGCATGAGCAGTTCCATGTATATACAGATTCATTAGCTGTATTTTTTTTCCAAAATGTCATAAGCCAATTATATTGATTAATGCTGATACTTTAATATGAGCCATTTTTTATATGATGCTTTGAATAATAATTTTTTTTACATAAACAATTCTATGTTACACTAAGTACAATAATTTATAAGATTCATCAAGCTGAAGATTGTGTCTCTGAGCATGGGCAAGGATGTTTAAGAAGTCAGATGAAAAACAGGGCAGTTAGGCGGTTAAGTTTCACCAGTGTGCTCTCTTACTTTCCATCGAGTTGTGTGGTTAAGTGACCTTATCAACCTAAGGAATTTCCCCCATCTTCTAACACAATTCTTGGACAAAGTATGATATAGAAGTTTCGTGGAAGTGATATTGGAGGATTGCTTTCTGCACTCAAAATTCCTCTTGAGTGTTTCCACATTTATTAAAACATTTAAGTTGTAGTGAACAAGTGTTTGATAGCAAACATTCCACCTGAAGCAAAGAATTCAATAGTGCAGCCTGGCTCCAGGGAGCACTTGCTGATTTATGGCACATAAAACTGCCCCTGGGAGAATGAAAGCATCCATTTCTGTAAATCCACATAAAACTTATTGCTTCTGTCCTAAAATATAATATGGCTTCAGTCTCCATCAGGCAGCAGAAGGTTTAGATGAACAAGTGTTCCGACCTTTGGGTTACTGGGAAAAAGAAAGAAGAGGATTCTACCAGAATTTTAGGGGAGGAGAGATGGAAGAGTGTGTTTTAGTCACTGAGCAATACCTAACACTAAGATTAAAGCTTACAAAACAGTAGGAACTTCTCGTATAAATCTGTCAGTTCATTTTCAGCTTGTAATTCATTGCCTCTGCAGTTTCAGCAGTCAAGAGCTGCTTTGCACATCAGTCAAGGAAAAGCTTTGTTGTGTTTTTGTGGTTAGAGTCCAAGCACAAATTCCTGCTTTTATCCTGATGTTCAAAAACCCTGTCAAGATTCTGAACCTATTGTGCTCAAATCTATAAAAACATACATCAGGACGTTTCCTGCATCAAGGATGTTACAAAACTCTTGGCTGTTCAGACCAAGGCTGTATTTCAAGGCTTCTATATGCAATAACATCCTTTCACATTAACTGTTTTATGTCTGTCTCTAGTCTGTGCTGTGCAGTCATCATCTCACCCCAGGGGCTGGCTATTCCTTTGCACACACTGCGGATCCAGTTGGTGTGCAGAATAAGCAGCACATTTAGGTTTGCTGAAACGGTCAGTAATCACAGCCCATTGCTGCTGCGAAGGATAAGTGCTTGCTCCTAGTATGGGGATTCAGACCTGCAATTCAAATTAAAGTGAAGTAGAAGATCAAAGGTCAAAGAAGAGCGCCATGTTCCTTAGCCCGCTGTCACTTCTTCAGATCCTTCCTGGAAGCTGCTCCATTAAAAAGATGGTGAAGCCTCTAGAGGGCAAACAGTATGAGAAGCAGCTGAGGTCCCTGGGTGCGCTCAGCGCAGAGCTGAGGAGCTGAGGGGAGGCCCAATGGCAACTGCAGCTCCTCACAGGGAGTGGAGGGCAATGCTGAGCTCTGCTCTCTGAGACAGAGACACGGCACAAGAGAACTGCATGGAGTTGTGTCAGTGGAGGGGTGGGTGGGGGTTAGGGATGAGTTCTGCCCCGAGTTCAAGGAGTGTTTGGACAGCAGTCATTGACATAGGGTTAGGATTTTGGGTTGGGAGTCCCCTTCTGAGCCAGGAATTGGATCCTTCTGAGTTCCTTCCAGCTCAGGATATTCTATGATTGTATGAAAAATTGTTGGTCAGATGTGTGGTACCTTCCATTTCTCATCCTATGGATTGTGCTCTTGGTGGCTGCCTTTGTTGTAGCAGTGTTTTCCTGCAGCTCCCCAGGCTCAGACTGCAAACTCTGTGATGATGGCAGTGCTTTTGTTATGAATGTGTACCTTGCACAGCAAAGCCCTGATTCTTATTCTGTTTCAGCAAAATCACTGACTGGAAGTTAAAACATTTCATGTTGTCTAGTTGTACTTGAAGTCTGCTCTTACAAAACAAAACAAAAAATCCATTCCAAAAGTTCAATTTTTTGTCCTACACTCCTTTTGCATCAGCTGCACATCCAAATCCTGTGCCAAGGTTTAAAACTGCCTTATTGCTTCTGCAGTTTATAACTGAGTAGTGGGCACACTATTTCATTCCCTCCTTTTGCACATCTACTTGATGTATTGGCAGAGTTATCCCTGCCTGAATTCATCGTGCATAAATATTGATGCTGCACTCTCTGCTTCAAACTCTATTAACGCATGTGCAAAAAAGCCTATGACTTCAATTTAGTTGTGAGGTTCTTTCAGCTGTGCTTATTATGTAAACATACAAACGGTAACACAACACACAGGAGAAGATCTGTTTTTTCAAAGCTGCAGTGCACAGGGAGTCTTGCTGCAGAAACAGCAACACTGTACTGAATAGATGCATAAGTATTATAGATATAATACATATGTATGTATTTCTATATATATTTCTATATATATTAAAAGGAAATGCCATTTCCATTTTACATAAATCTCAGTATTAAAAAAAAATCTCTAGCACTTCACTGATATCGATGATATTGATCCCAATTTTTCAGTAGATCAGGGTTAAATGTTAAGTATTGATTGTCCTTCTTCCCTCCCCTCCACCTTATCCCCCAACAAAAGGATAGCAGTACTTTTCCTTGAAGTATCTAAAGGAAAGAAGCCTTAGTAATAATAATTATGTACTTCTTTACAATTCATAATGTCTTGTAACTGTACGATTCTTAGTACATTAAACATGTGCACTAGATAATAGTAACAAAGTAGCTGGAAAGAATCATTAAGAGTAAAAGCTCAATTAAACAGAGAAATTTTCATTAAAAACCTAGCTTTAAAAATACATGGAGATGGGATCAAAGATGAAAATGAAACCACATCAATTTGATTTCAAATAGACCTGCTGATTAGGTGCACAGATTTCAAATGATTAGTACATGTGCAAGCTGCTCTAAAAATCCGACTAGTGCAAACATTTGTGTTTTCTGGTGCAAACATTTGTGTTTTCTGGTGTAAACATTTGTGTTTAATAATTGCATCATATTTTCCAGGAATAATCTTCTGTCTTTCTGGTCTTTCATGCATGATAGTTTTGTCTGTTTATCAATAAGAATTGACCAGATGGAATAATTATTGTTCAGGTAATATTTCTTCTTTTTAAAATGTAAAAAACAGTATTTGTGAGTCATAAGAAATCACAACATCCGTATTTTTCAAAAACTATGAAAAATAGAATAGAAGCTTTGGAATTCTGTAATTTTTAGTTCTGTGTTTCCTCACTAGAACTAATGAGGAAAAGTAGCAGTTTTTCAGTTTTTCCCTTAATATCAATTATGTACAGTCTTTTGTACTAATAACCATCTTCTCTATTTTTTTTTACATCTCACTTCATACATTGTTTTTTTTCCCTCCTTTCTCTCTTTCTTTTTTTTTTTCTTGTGGCTGACTGTACTTCTCATGACATCCTATTTGGCTTCTCAACCCCTCATGCTTCATTTAAAATTCTATTATTTCATATATTTCATATTCAAACTCAAAATATTACCACTGTTTATTTTTCTGAACTTCCCTTCCCAGACTATTCAGTACTTATTATCAAAATCCAATATCCACTGAAACCAATGGAATAAAGTAAGTTTTACACTGTTTCCAAGAACTGTTTTACCTTACAAACCAAGCAAGTTACTGATGCTGAGCAAGTTTTCTCCCTTGCTGAACAAGCAAGGGAGAAAAAAACCACCTCAGATAGAGCTCTGATTGATAAGTCTATGATATTTGCCAGTAAAGAACAGTACACTCCTTTTACAAAATAAATCGATAAATAAATAAATAAATAAAATATGTACATATGTCTATATTTCTCTAATATTTAGGTATAAATTGTCCCAATCTTGATAACAGGCTGCAGTTGCTACTGCAGTAGAGATATCATACTGTCATCATAATCATTGTGTCACTGGCAGCAGATGTATGCCTCTTCAGTTCCTCTTTGATTACCACACTTTTGGTTCATTGCATTCTTTTCTAGAAAAAAAAACCAACTGAGATACACAACCAGAATATTATTATTCTGCAGTGAATAGTGAACTTATTATGCAGAGCATGAATGTACTGAGTCTGATTTTTTCTACTGCTCAGCAAACATTCTGTAGGGTTATACAACTGGATAATAGAAAAAATGTGAAGTCAGCTCTTAGGAAACAAACTAAGGAATACTTACAGACTTAGAAAGCTCAGCTTAGCAAGTACTTAGCAGCTGTTAGTAACAAACATGCTGTGATAACCTTTTGAAAATTGCCAGTTATCTTAATGCAATATTTTTGCTGTACTCAGATCCAAAGTTTCAACATAACGTTTCTTGCAACTTATCATAAAGACAATCACCAAGATTGGAGGAGACCTACAAGACTGTCCACTCCAACCGTTCACCTGCCACCAATATAACCTCACTAAACCACATCCGTTAGTACCATACCTAAATGTTTCTTGAACACCATATGTGAATTCATAAAGAAATGGAAGACAGCTATATTTCCCTTTCCCCATGTCAACGGTTTACAGGCCGGTTCGGCCTGGTTCCGTGACTAGTGGGGTGGAGGGACTTCGCAAAGTCCATGCCTCTGGAAAAGGGAAACAGGGGACCCCAAAATAATTAAAGAAAAGTACAGCGGCAATGATGTGAGGAGGAACAAACTAATTTACTAAATATAATGTGAGAGTATCTGAAAAAAAAGCTGTAGGCCTTGCAGTAATGCTGAAGCAGCACACGCAGTTGGGCAGCAGCGAGGAGAGATGAAGCAGAAGAGCGATGAAGGAAAGCGAACACGAAGTCAGATGACCCGACAGCGCCTTATATGCATTCCCCCCTGTGCAAGAATGATATCAGCACAGTGAACAGTCTTCTGGGGAGCAAAGTGTCTTCCCTTTAGTATGTTGAACTGCGACATTAACACTTTAATTCCCAGTGCACTACATGATGTGGAATACTGATGACCATAAAAACATGACACCCCACATGCACAGAAATGTTAACCTATGCAAGAGATACTCATGCCTTGGATAACTTTATCTACAGAAAAATTTGATTGCTGTCCTAGATATACCCTAACCAGCTTTAGTGAGAATAAGAAAAAAACATTCAGCAATGTAATATGTTACAGGGGACTCCAAATATCGATTCAGGTTTCTGAGCTTTATTAAAATTCACAATCATTTCATTTTTATCACAGTTATTACCAGTGCTCACCAGAGTAGAACTAGCTCAGATATGTCTACACTAGGTACAGCTATGGCAATGAGTGCAATACCAATATATGCAGACCAGTACATTATAACATCTTCCTCTACTGGTTTTTACATGGTTCTGCTCATTGCAGTGAAGAATGCCTCAGAACCACAGTATTAATATCTGTAAACATATTTCACAGAATCACAGAATCACAGGATCACCAAGGTTGGAAAAGACCTACAAGATCATCCAGTCCAACCATCCACCTATCACTAATAGTTCTCACTAGACCATGTCCCTTAACACAACGTCATCACACACAAAGAGTAAGTGGGGAACTCTTACTGATGCCAAGGTAACCACACTTCATAGTAAATAAAAAACAGCCACAGCCTGTTCATTGTTCTTTCCCAGCCATGCTGTTAAATAATGGTAATCCTGTCCAACCAGATGAATCAATCTGGAGGGGAAGATGCAACTGTTCAAATTAACTAAAAGCCAACTCACAGCACAATCTTTGTTGATGTTTTGTCCCCCCAGATTCTGCACTCTTAACAGTCTGTTTCTTTAGTGAATTATGTAGTTGATCTAGAAGTAAACCTAGCTAGAACAGATTTATTTTTTTCCCCCAGCAATACATTTTTAGACCTGCCTTTTAATTTGTTTTAGCAGAATTTACTGTCCATTACTTAGGCATTTTGGAGGTATTTTCTTAAATCCTTTATACAGTGCTACATTTTTAATAGCAGCAAATTTGTACAATTATACATGGCATTTGTCTTTCATGTCCTTAATATTCCAAGAATTATGCCAAAACATATTTATTCATAGCTTTATAAAATAACCTTCCTAAGTGACTGTATCTGAAAAATGTGTCTAAGACTGACGTGAATGATTTATCCAGCTACAGCTGGATTTAGTTGGATTTATGATTTAGCCAGCCACAGCCATGAGAATGTTTTAATGTCAATCATCCTCTGCTTCCCTTGACCTTTAGGAACATCTTTTACTTGAGCTTGGAGTATTCTGTCCTTCCCTTAGTGGGGCTGCCTAACAGCAAATCTGCTTACCCATAGCTGCAGTGCCAACACACAGCGATGAGCCCTCACTGTTCCTCTGGCCTTTTGTTGGCCTTCTATTTTGCAGGTAGGAAACAAATCAGAAACTATAAATTGCTTGTTAAATTAAAAAAAAAAAAAAAAAAAAAAAAAAGGAAAACAGAAAAAGAAATCATTAAATGCATAAAAGCACATGTAGTTAAATAAATTATAGCTTGGAATCAATTTCTCTAAGAGCAAAGCGGTAAATTAAGAATTGCAGAATACTTGGAACTACTCACAGAACAATTACTGTGCACTAGTAGTATTGAACAAAGGAAATTGTTTGATGTTTCCTGTAAGAATTCTCAGCCGCTGCATCGCAGGAACAACTTTTAGTATTGCTAAAACATAACAGTCCCTAATGCTTCCACAAATGAAATCCTGTAAGAGGTTCCTATCATTAATCATTAGCTGTAAAAAGCTATCAAGCAATTTAACCTACAGAATCAGCCCACTGTAGCAACCACAGTATATAGTTCAATCTCTGTAATAATGTATATTCAATTATCTACCTCATCTTCTTCTGTCTTCATTATAATTGATAGCCAAGAACTGCTTAACTGCAGCTCAAAAAAAGAAGAGGAAAATGAAAAGATCGGCATGTGATCATTTCTGCTCAGAGGGCATATAAAAAGGTTAACGGGTAATCTATATTTTTCACAATGGCTCTTGTTTCAAATAAGTTCTTAAAACACTGCCTTAGAATGAATCCATGGACTTTAGTAGAAGCACCCTATCTTAACTTCCAAGTTTTATCAAATGTAGCAGACCTGCAAAATTCCATGATTATATGTCTGTAGAATTACACTAAATGGCAAGACGGTGCAGATACAAACACTGAAGCTTGCTCCTGGCACTACCATGTTGTTGGATTGGCCTCAGTGACCCTCTGGCCAGGACCACCATTTTCCCCCAAGCTATGCATGGGAACAGATCAGGGTCAGTGTGGACCAGGAATAATTTCCACAGACAGTTTACACTCAGCATCTTTGTTTTGTAGCCCAAATATTGCCACATCATGCCAAAAAATCTAGTTCTGGTTTGCTTTATTGGTTGGTGTAGAAGTTGCTACAACGCACAGTCACCTTCCAGCATTCATAGCAAGTTTGTGCTTTCAGGCACGAGATCACAGAATCATAGAATCATTTGAGTCAGAAGAGACTCTTAAAGGCCATCTAGTCCAAGCCTCCTGCAATGAACAGGAACACCTACAGTTCCACCAGGTGCTCAGAGCCTGGTTCAGCTCCCTGACTGCGCTGTATACCAAAGCTTAAGGAAATAAAAGTATTATTTGCCTTTTTTGTTCCCTTTTACTATGTATAATAATATCGGTATTATCTATGAGTCAGGGAAATACATTATCTATGCTGACAATTTTAATGTTATTGAGTTGTTTCTTTTGTTAATGCAAACTTTTGATGATTCTTTCTCCTGAAGAACCTCACACTGGGGAATGTGCTGTATGTACTTGATTTATTTCTTTATGGTATGTTTTCCAATATTGAAAGAAATGTGATTTCTTTTTTATGGCTCAGTAAGAACAGAACAGTGTATGTTTGTTGATCGGTTATGCAAAGACACACTTTTATGTTTGGGTAATATGTTGATTTGTAAGCCTTTTTTCCTCTCTCATATTTCTGATCTAATGGCGTCTTGCTGAAAGACAGACTGTAAAAGGAGAAAATGTAAAAAGCATCATTGAAACAGAAAGCAATATTATTTTGCTGTTGGTACGTTACCATGAAAAAGGTTACCTGGGGAAAATCTACTCAGAACAGACTTTATATCATAAGTATGTCCTTGGATGCTAAGGGTTGTAATATGTGACTCCTGAAATGTTTTATGGAGTATTTAGGTTTATGTATTAACCTAGTGTCCTCTAAGAGTTTTGGTTTGACAGAGCCTAAGAGAGATCTCACCAGAAGGCATGCTTTTCAGGAAGAGCATAGTTACTTCCTGGGCCACTATTCATAACTCTAATGAAGTGCCAATGCTCAATGAAAGCATGAGCATAGATGTCAGGAAAAGTGATCTGTCCTGAAGAAGCAGCTTACCCCTTACTCTTTCTTGGCACTCAAATCAAATCCATTTGGTATCAAAGGGGGAAAACAAGGAATGCAAGGCAGAAACTGCTCTAAGGTAAATGTCTACAGCATGGGACATGAGATACCTTTCGAATGCATACATCTTTCTTTACTGGTTTAAAAAAAATTAGCTGAATGAAGAAATATACTTTGCAAATTAAATACTTCAGGGACAGCCTTCTGGCTTTGAGGCAATCTGGCATAGATTAGTTGTATCCGTATCACTAAATTCTTTTACCTTCTCAAGAAGTTGGCTGACCTGTCTTACTCTCAGATGATCCTAATCCCCAGAGCGTGCTAGGAGATGAGCCATAGTTAAGGAACTGAGCAATCTACTTTGAGTAGCACTTTGGAAGAGATGGCATCTAGAGGCCTCTTCCAACCAAAGTAATTCAATAAACCTATGTCTATCTGGAAGACAGGTTGTTTATATGGACTGCAGGTCCATCAGTGCCCTAATTAATAGTTTAATACAATGGAACATAGTGTATAGATCTATCCGTACACTTCATACACAACTGAGAAACAGAATGCTGAATAATGTGTTGTTAAAACTGATCCTTTCTTGGGTGTAATTTGTGTTTCTGTCATTTAATTATTTTTGATCAAACATATTGCTCTGAAATTTCTGAGCATCCCTGGTAATACTGCAGTTTCTTGTTCTTCAGTACTGTAACCATTTCCCTGACAAATGGGGAAGCCATGAGTTATAACTCATTTTGTGAGATTGAAGGTACAGAGACTGAAGGTACAGAGACTTGTCCTTGCTCTCATTCAAGACAGCTTAAGTTCAAAGTTGAACCAAATATCACTCCAGGAGTAATTACCTTTACAATTTTACTAGGCTGCAGATTTGGCCTATGAATTACAATTTGCTTTGAATTGCAAAAAACATGCATGCATACAGAAGTTGTGCATGAAAACAAGTCGTGATTCCATTCAGCCTAAAAGCATTACTTTCGCCAAAACTGTAAATGTAACTTTAACATATGGGGCCATAGTAGAACACTCAGCATGCCAGGGCTTTGGTAGCAGCACATCCTAGAAGCTACAGCTCTAATTTATTTGTATATTTAAAGTCAGCAAAATTTAATTAAAAGAAAATCAGATCATAGGAATTTTAGCTTTTTGAAAGTCTTACAGTAAAGAATATTATTATTCCTGATGTAAGAAATTGTTCAATATTTTTGTTGGTCTTTGCTCTCATTTATTTTAGCATCCAAAGTTCAGTATTTAATTAAGTTGCCTGAAGTCCAACTGTATTGAACAGAAATAAATGTACATTCTGATAATAATTTGTCACATCCCAAAACAAATCTCTGATGGGTCAGAGGAATTGCCTTCTGGAAATATGTGTCCCTCACTAATGATAGTTGATAAGAAATCAAGGGATTTATTCCGATTGGTTAAATAAATGTTAGTCAAAGCAAGGCAGATGAATCCCATTCTTCACGCTTGTTCAGAGAAGCCACAACGTAATACTGCTGGCATAATACTATATTTGCATTATATAGTCTTAAATATTGTATAAGGTTATTAATCTTCTTTTTGTGCTAAACCTAGTGAACCCACAACAAGCTATTTTGTCTGGGAAGTGCAATTACTTAATTAAACTATTTTTTTTTCTCTAATCGGGGATTTGATTGCTGGATCCACATTACTTTAGCATCTCTTGTCATTTTTTTGTGGAATAGACTGACAGAAAGAAAAGCAAATCAGGAGGAAAACAATATTCATCCTGATCTGTGTAACCTTCTGGGGAACCTCAGGGCAGTCAACATAATCTCTGCATTAGGGAGCTCCACACTCACCTGTGCCATCATGGCAGGGATGCTTCTATTTAGTCGCTGATTTGATTTATACATTATATAACTAAATCAGTGGCTCTCATTACTTGTCATGTGAGCTACCAAATCTTCCCATCCCTCAGATGATTCAAGTGAAGGGATTCCCATAGGGACATGACAGAGAAGAAGAATAGCAAACAGACAGGAAACAAAGCAGAATGAATGGAAAGTGGCTTACAGCTTTTTCAAACCAGAATTTAATGATGCATATTGTACACTAACAAATCAAGGGGAAGAAGAGCATACTTACGTGTCATGAAATCATAAAAAAATACTGGGGTTTGGTTATTTGGATATTTGGACACTCAGAGCTGCCCCAGGCTCCCCTGTCACCATGCATAAATCTGAGGCTGGAGAACTGCATGCCAGCAGTTTGTTACCAAACATCCGGTTGTTTGGGAAGCTATACTTCTGTTCCTTTCTGGTTTAAGTATTTAGTGCTTATAAAACAAACTGTCTTTATATATATATATAGATATATAAATAATCTATATATTTATATATCTATATATATAGATATATAAATAAAGATATATATATATCTTTATATATCTATATATGTATATATATAGATATATATATATATATATGTAGTTCACACTGATAAAGTTATTAATGTGACTGAAATAGTCTTTCACCAATACTGATAGGAGAGTCCCTTTAGGACCTTTTGGCAACAAGCCTGATGGCAATGACTTGCTTAGAGTAGCATATTTATTGAATAAGGTTACAAAAAATATTTAATTCTTGTTTACCAGCAAACATGGCACAGTTACCACACAATATTTAGTGTTTAAAAATAAAGCCATATTAAATCTATATTATGCACAATGTAATATAGTTAGCAGATGATTTTCATTGTATAATTGTAAATGGAACTATCCATTGCTAGATGTATTTCTAGGGCTTTCCCACAAGGTCTGAATCTTGACCTAAGCTGATTATACATTTTCATCATTAGCCAGGAAGAAATAAAAAATAATTACTGATAAGGTCTGTGAGACAGAGAAGTAAATAATGTAGAAGGCACACTGACTGCTTAACAATCACTTTTCAGTGAGGCACATAAAGGTCATCTGTGAAGGCATTTATAATTTAAACTTTGCCAAAAGTATGGATTTATCTCTTGTTGAAGACTGAGTGAGCCTCAACCATTTGCCAAGGATGAGAGCAGACTTAATACAGTCTTTCTGGTAAAAGCAGGAAAATATGAAGAGGAAGTAGCAAGCAGTGCATCCCTATATTTTAGAGACAGTCACAGCTATGACTGAACACTCACTGAAATACTTACTTTACATATTACATCTTCAGCTTTAAGCAGGAAGTTGAGAAATTCAAGAATGTTTAGGAAAGAGTCATTCGGATACACGATTAACAGCAAATGTAGCATCTTTGACATGTAAAGTCCCAAGAGAGGAAAAAGAAATGCGGTTACAAACGAGCTTCCCATTCAGAAAGCACCTAGAAAATACTGCTGAATGTGCTTGCCTAACATTGGGTAAGTTCAGTCATACTTTAGGAGCGAGGATATTTAACCAACTTACAAAGGGACATGGAAGACTTATTTTAATGAATCTTACGTTAAAGATTGGTATACTTTTCTACATAAATTCCACTTCAATCACAGATACTTGATTTTAAAAAACGATTTTAGTAGCTGTTGTGCTCAAATGTAAGAGGTGAGAATCATTAACCCTCTCTGTGTCTAAAATCCTACTATCACCTTCTGGAATGGGGAGAGAAATCTGTTCTAAATGAAACAGTAACTTCCCTCTTCCATCAAGATATATTCCATCAAGACATACTTCAGCCTTGATAATTTGCCTAAGTAAAACGTTATCATCTTCCACTTCCCCTAATGAAGTGAGTATCCTGCTTGCAGATTCTCATCAGCAGAACCCTTTGACATCAAACTCAAATACAACTGAGTAGAACAAAGCTTATGTTCCTCCTGTTTTATCAGTGCATGCCATACATTCTTCTAAGTAATACAGCCTTTGGGCCCACATAGAGCTCACTGAAACTAATCAGACATTTGTACGTTTCTACATATGAACTGTTCATCATGCAGGTATTCCTCATAATCAGTAACAAGCAGAATACTGGAGAGACCAGAGTTAAAAAGAATGTATTTCTATTTGGCATGATTGCAGCGAACAACTGACAAATTCACCTAAATTAGTTTACTCTGCTCCTTTTTAACACTGGAACTTCTTTTGTCTATACCCTTTACGTTCATTTTGATTGCTGTCTGGAACAGCTGCAACATTCAGGATTGGTTTCTGATTATGGCAATTTGATTTTCCCTGTGCTTGGCTAATTGCATCTCATTTCTTACAGATCACTATGAGAACAGATGACAAAAGAAATCAGAAAAAAAAAAATTTTTGCGGCCCCAGAAATCCAAACTCACAAAAACCACCACCAAATTACCGTGGTTTTTTGTTTGGTTTTTGTTTGTTTGTTTGTTTGTTTTTCCACAAGACTGTTTAATGTATGTTTATTTTACTAAAGATTCTATCAAAAGTGACATTTTCAAGAAGGCCCTATAGACCTAGAAATGCACATACCATTAAAATCAGATGTGATTTTGGGAAGATCTACAAACATCATAAAATGTAAGCAACCGCTATTCTAAAGTGGAAAGCTCTTCTGTATCCAATATCTATAGAAAGAGCTCCTTTCTTTAGTCACCTACATCTAAGGCCATAATTTTGTGATTCCTTCAAGCAAGCATGGACTAACAGCACAAGCAGAGGCTGTCTAGCTTATGCCTTCTGTCTGCACAAGTATTCTCATGGTCTCAGGGCATTACTCTCTCTGGAACCTCGCTAATTGGACATGCATTGAATATAGACACCATCTCCTGTACTGAAATGAAGACAGAATGCAAATGAGATTATTCCATTTTGTAATCTGCCATAGGCCCAATTACGTATAGACATCGACACAAAAGAAGTGTTATTTTCTGTGTGCTTGTAGCTCATGATAACTGAGGATATTCAGCCCTTCTTCTAGGTGATATTCAGGAGATAATCTTTCAGTCTCTCCTTTCATACTTGGATAGTTTCTTTCTTATACATTTTTTTTCATTGAATTTATCTGCATTTGCCACTTCTGAATATGGATAAAAGTAACATAATTGAAAAATGGGGCTAAATATCATGCAGCCAGTAATGTAGAGAAATATCTAGCATGTGAAAAGATTGGCAAATGTTGTGACTAGAGTGAACTTTGAATGTCTGTGCTATCCCAAAGCCATGAATCTGTCTTTTAAGACTCCTGTCCAGTAAACAAGCTGTTAAAGACCACTTGATTCTGACAATGCAGAAAGCCTCTGTAAAAAGATTCAAGACCAATAAATTGAAATACACCCAGACAGAACAGTACAAACTGTAAGAACTGACCTGTCAAGTCCAGAAACAGCAGAACAACACGTACAGCTGTTTCTGAGCTGCTACATTAAAACATGAGCTCAATTTCCAGTTCCATATAGGTTTTGACACAGCCAGAATACCTTTACAGCACCTTGCCTAAGAAGAGCACAGAGCACTTCTGACAAATCATTGCTTCTGTATATGATTTTAGCAAATCAGGGGATGTTGGTGAAATGTTTGCATCCATTTGTAACAATTAGTGCACCTAACTGCTCTATAGTTTACAATTCTTCAGGATTTCAGTTTGAGAATGTTAATTTTGAGCAAATTGTTGTCCCTTTCTGTTGTGAAGTTCAGTTAGAATTTGAGTATCCTTTAGTTCCTGAAATGTTTTAGCAGATAGTCTATAATATATATGGAAATATGGCTAATGAACTCTGACATAGACAGTTATCATCAAAAGTTTGCTAGATGCATCCCATTTTAAGGTGAGTTTTGGATCTCTCCTTCCATCAAAATCACCTTGAATAATATCATTAAATACTGTGGAAGAAGCATTAAGCCAGAAATTGAATCTACGGCAAAGACAAATATATAATTATTGCTACTGATCTGCAATTGAAACTTGGAAACTATCAGATGTAGTATAATCTGTATTCTGCTGAGTATAATTACTTTGCCATAAGCAAGGCATGAAGGATACAACAGTCCATGTTTGTCTTTAGTGAGATATTCATTTGAAGGGCTTAGGTCCATCAAAAAAATAAAAGATGCTGCAGTCACATAATAAAATGGCATTATTCTCAACACATTAAACCTCAGAAAGGATCTTCCATATTAAAAAGACATGTTCTGTGATACAAAGCGTAGAGAAACTTTATGGTCTGCAGTAAAACTTCACATTCATCCATTTGCAGAGAGCGCATCATTTAATACGCTTTATTGAATGTATTCTTAGTTTTACATTCTGCAGTTGAAGACAGTTACATTTTGCCATGCTGACTAATACTTTGTGCTGCAGGATATTGGAGCCTAGTGCACCATGCAATTAGAATGCCAGTGCAATGGTAACTTATGCAATTTAGATGTGAAATTTTATATGTAATAAGAAAACATTGCACACTACTTATGTTCCACTTCAAAATTAATCACTATTGGAAGCATTCTTCTGTGAAACAAGATAAAAATAAAACAAGAAAAAGAAAGAAAAAACACAAAAAAAGTGCTATGCTAGTTGCATCATACTGTTACCTAGCAGTATCTGTGGATGAGAATGTGAAAATATAATCTCCTTTTGGAATAATTAAGCCACATACATTTAACATTCACATGTGACACAACCACAGAGAAATTCTATGCATATCATATTCTGACCACATTTACCTCTTTCAGGTTCAGATATGCCCTCCTGCATTCACATTTACACAGCCTTGAGGAAACTTTCATGAATCCAACAAATGAGGGTGAGGCTGCTCTAGATTGTGCCAGCATCTAGTAATCAAGTGTGTAACTCACACCCGGTTCACACACCTAGCCAGATTTTGTGTGCATGGTTTTCACCGGGTATTGACCTCAGAGGCACAGACTACACTGACAAAAGAATCAGAGAATCATAGAAAGGCTTATGTTGGAAGGGAGCTTAGAGATCATCTATTCCCAACTCCCTACCACAGGCAGGGTTGCCACCCACCAGATGAGGGTGCCCAGAATTCCATCTAATCTGGCCTTTAACGCCTTCAGGGATGGGGCATCCACAACCTCTCTGGGCAGCCTTTGCCATTGCCTCACCACTCTGAGTAAAAGATTTATTCCTGATATCAAACTTAAAACTCCTCTCTTATAGGTTAAAACCATTCCCCCTTGTTCTATTGCTATCAGACTGTGTAAGAAGTCAGCCCCACTCCTGCTTGTAAGCTCTGTTCAAGAGCTGAAAGGCCACAGTGAGATCTCCCAGAAAGTTTAAAGATTGAATCATATTGCTTGATTAAATTTAAGGTAGGAAGATAAGATTTTCTTTCTGGCTTTCAAAGATGTAATTTTATCCCTTTATTCTGAATTTATGCCCATGTTAATTACCTAAATTAGATATTCTGACATATTCTTGTTTAGAAATTTTAGTTCCATAATTTACTGAAATTAAGGCTAGCTGATATGAAGTTGTCTGCCTCTTGAAAGATAAAGAGCATTATTTTACATATGTCTTCTAATAATCTGACTTTTTTGATGGGCTGTCCATCATCATCAGGACTGTCCATCCCTCCTTTTCCCTTTCCGTTTCTCTTCCTCTTCCCCTTTTCCTCTCCTTTTCCTTTCCTCTTCCCTTTTCCCTCTCCATCTCCCTTTCATGAAAGAGTATTTATTAATTGAATTAACACACTTTTCAAAATAAATTATTTTCAAACTGTGAAACCAGGAAGAGATGCTGTAAAGGTTCCGGTACTATATCGTGCAGCAGGATTGCAGGTTCAGTCTCTTTTGGAATTTACTCTTGTCCACAAAAAAACAGTCCTTTGATTTCAGACCAAAAAAAAAAAAAAAAAAAAGCTTACTGACATGTTGAATTACAAGGGTTTTTGTAATATCAGCTCTTTAACAGTAAAGTTCTAAGTGGATGGAGTAGTAGGTCAAGAAAACACAGCCTTGTTTTTCACCTGTATGATAAATAACCTTAAGGTTTATCCTTTAGCAAGAGCACCTGTCAGTAGCTGCAGAATTTAAATTCAATTTCCCTGGTCATTAGAGATAAATTTGAAAAGCCAGATGTCAAGGCAGGTGCCACGTTATATTCAATAGTAAGTTAATGGCCCTTGAAATGCAGAAGCAGTATGTCAGCCCTACCAGCTCCCTTCATACCCAGCTCTCACTTTTCTAGGCTTAAATCTTCCTCTGTGCTTCCACTGCTTTTATTAAGATCAACAACTGATGCTGTTTTTCAATTTAGATGAACTAATATATAATGCTACATCATCTTAATGTTCATCATCTCTGTGACTTCATGATTGTGAAACTCCAGTTCTACAGATATTTTTTTCAAACAGAACAATGATATCTCTGCTCCGCAAAAAACTCCATGCACTATTAAGCATAGTTGTGCTTCATTTCTATTCTGGTTATTAAAATATTTCATTTAAGTCAGATTTGTATGGCCTTTTACATTTTCTGCTGTATGAGAGGTAGAAGGCTCTTCGGAATGCTAAAAAGAGAGCCCATTTACACTGCAGGTGCTGGACCACTTGCTGGTTTGACCTGCAACATGGAATTGCAGGTGCAGTTTGTCTTCTTAGCTTGTAAAACGTCAGTTTGGGTAAAACAGTCACCCTCTTTTGACTCTCTCAAACACTTCATCAGATGGCAGCAATGTTTCATGGTAGGCAGTTGAAAGACATGGCACATACACTGTGGGGAATGACAAAAGTATTAACAAACTTAGGATTCTTGAATGCTGTGCAGTCATCACTTGCAGATGTTCATTGCACTCTTCATATTAAAGAAATGAAGATCCCTGCCTGTAGGACCAGAGAATAAATCAGATATTTGTAGCAAAAAAAAAGCATCCTCAGCAAGTAGAAGAATTCAACTATCCATAAGTTTTTTTTTGCAACCTGAGCATCAATACTTTCCACTTAAGGTGAAGATAAACAAAATTTTGTTAGTTTTATAGTACCTAGTGAAGTTTTGCTTGATATATTCATAAAATTATATATATTAGGGATAATTATCATATAAATGTTTAAAAACTGAATGTCCCCAAATCTGTGGGACAAATGAAAATATCAGCCATAAAAAGCAAAGTTTTCTTCAAACTTCCAAAACATAGGACTTACAGAATCATAGAATCACAGAATCATAGAATGGCCTGGGTTGAAAAGGACCACAATGATCATCTTGTTTTGACCCCCCTGCTATATGCAGGGTTGCCAGCCAGCAGACCAGGCTGCCCAGAGTCACATCCAGCCTGGCCCTGAATGTCTCCAGGGATAGGGCATCCACAGCCTCCTTGGGCAACCTGTTCCAGTGTGTCACCACCCTCTGAGTGAAAAACTTCCTCCTAATATGTAACCTAAACCTTCCGTCTTAGTTTAAAACCATTCCCCCTTGTCCTATCACTATCCGCCCATGTAAACAGTTGTACCCCCTGTTGTTTATTTGCTCCCTTCAAATATTGGAAGGCCAAAATGAGGTCTCCCCAGAGCCTTCTCCTCTCCAAGCTAAACAAGACCCAATCCTGAAATGTGCTTCCTGCAGGTTGCTGATGATAAGGTCAGTACCTTCTGCAGTCCCTGCCACCTGCTCTTTTTTCTTTCATTGTAACAGATCAAGCAATTGTGTGAGCATCAGCCAGCTGGTGTGTTAGGAGGCTTTGGCCAACAGAAAGGGATTGCGAATGTGTGACCTGTGTGCTGAATCAGGCTTGTGTCCACCTGATCATAAACCTTCTCTCTAACATCAGGAAAGGCTGTCCAGAGGAGGAATCAAAATATAAAGCCTCTATACTCTGATTACACCAGAATATATAAATCTTCCAAAGATGTACATGCTCATAGACATCCACTATTTCCAGGGCTGTCTTCATTTTGCACAGTCTGAATCTTTCATCAGGAAATGCAATAAGACACTTGATCTGTTTGTGTCAGCTTACCAGGAAAATCTGTTTGCTTATAGGAGTTGTATATGATTCCTTTCACCAACTTATTAACAGCAGTTGAACACAATTAGTTGTTGGTACAATCACAAGGAAAAAAAAAAACACAAAACACTATCATTCCCAGTGATTTGAAGAGAAGAAGGCTCCTGCCATTTATTTATCAACACACGGATTCTGAAATCTTCTAATCATTAACTCTTCAATCATCCCCATGGAAAATTGTTTATGTAAACAATTTTCATGCAATTCTGTCATGTAGAAAAATTCTGTGGGTTTTACTTTAATTTGTTTGACTTAGAGTGGAGAATATAAAAAGGGCTAAGGCTGGGCAATAATTATTCACTCCATAAGCATTTACTCACATCAGTAATCCCAGCTGTGCACTCTGAAAGGGGAAGAGGTGCAGCATGGCCTCAGCTGGTCAGGCACAGTGCTCTGCAGGACCAGTAGTCTGAGCTCTGCAGTGGCTCAGCCTTCTGAAAACTTTACTCCACAGAAAATGCCAAAGTTACTTTTCACTCTTTGTCAGAGAAAAAACGTAAGAAGTTTAATATATATTAAAATTTAATGATAAATTTTAACATGTATATGAAATATTCATCATTAAAAAAAAAAAAAAAGAACTGTTGTTCAGATCCAAGAAAAAAATCAGTTCTTCTTTCAGTGGTTTCAAATTTGAATGGAAACCATTTAAAAGTTTAAATAATTTCCTTCATATATTTTAAACGATTTTTTTCCTTTCCACATTTGAATGAAATGAACACACTCTCATGATAAGTTTAGAGTTTGACAAGTTACTTTTTCTGGTCAAAATGGTCCGTTTTAATGTGTTTTTTCATGTTCATTGTTACATTTTTAGCTAAGGGATGAATCCAAATGACAGTCACGGACTTTCAGTGTCATTGAAAGTTTACATAACTTTCCTTGAAGTCCATTCAGAAGACAAATATGAATAGGTTCATTAAAAAGAAAAAAAGAAAAAAGAAAGGAAAAAAAAAAAAAAAAAAAAAAAAAAAAGAGTATTCCATGACTGTGGAATATTTCTGCTTAGCAAGGCAGAAAGAAGAAAGGGCCATAAAAATTATTTACGAATTTCTCCATCTAGCCCACATTTTAAAAGAACTGGGCAATTATCTTCTTTGGCAACTTAGAGACTTCAGATTTTGGTTTCCTGGCTTCTCTGAGAGATGCAGATAGCAGCCCATGCTATTTCAGGCAGCTTATTTTGGAAATGTTGGTTTCAGTTATATTTCAAATACAATAACATTATTTTTCAGTCTAGTATATTTCCAGCAATAATGATAATAATAACCCTTACAGCAACGATCACAATAATGGGATCAGTTCAGGTGGCTGTTCCTTTAGAAAAGCCTACTGGATCTGGGTGAGATAGAAGTATCCCATGCAACATCTGAGTTGGTAGCTACATTAGGATACAATTTATTGATGTGTGGGAGATAAAAGGAGAAATTCCAGAGGTTTGTTCTCACTTATACACAGACAGAACTATATGTGTCTTCACTTTTACCTGCATTCCCCTACTTCCTTATTCCTTATATTTCCTGTATGGAAGAAAAGTTCTACTACCATCCTTTAAGGACTGTGTGATCAAGCCACAGTGCTGTTTCCCAGAATTTTTGTAGTGGCTTCACAAACTGACCGTTGAAAAAGAACTGCAGCAGCAGGAAACAAAACAAAACAAAACAAAACAAGGCACCAAAAAAGAGCAACATAGACCTTCCATAAGTACACCAGAATGGGAAAATAAAGTTGGTGTTGTGACCCACAGAGTTCATGTCACACCACAGCAACTCATCAGACTTGCTCCTGTTACATCTATAATACAGCCTTAGCTCTCATCAAGAACACATATTTATAAGTTTGTCTTCAGGAAAGACAACTATTCAGGGTAACGTTGCTATTAATTGTGTTACAGTTGCTCTTGAAAATCCCGACTTCTGTTTACATTTCCAGACAAGGCCACTTGATGTTATTGCCCATATGTATTTGAAGTGGTACATTTCTTTTGGAATATGGATGGAATTGTCTTCCAACATTGAAGATTTGGACTGTATGGGACAGTTATGTACTGTATGGGAACTGCTGTGCTGAGTGAACTGGCGGAGGTGATAGCCGAGCCTCTTTCCATCATCTATCAGCACTCCTTGTTGACTGATGAGGTCCCAGAAGACTGGAGGCTTGCCAATGTGATTCCCATCTACAAGAAGGGTTGTAAGGAGGACCCGGGGAACTACAGGCCTATTAGCCTGACCTCGGTGCCAGGGAAGGTTATGGAGCAGATTGTCTCGAAGGAGATCACACGGCATGTGCAGGACCGGGGGATCAGGCCTAGCCAGCATGGGTTCACAAAGGGCAGGTCCTGCTTGACCAACCTGATCTCCTTCTATGATCTAGTGGCCTGTCTGGTGGACAAGGGAAAGTCTGTTGATGTAGTCAACCCAGCCTTCAGCAAAGCCTTTGAGACTGTCTCCCACAGTATTCTCCTGCAGAATCTGGCAGCCCACGGCTTGGACAGGTACACTCTTGGCTGGACAAGGAACTGGCTGGAGGGCCGGGCTCAGAGAGTGGTGGTGAATGGAGTTAAATCCAACTGGCGAACGGTCACGAGTGGTGTTCCCCAGGGGTCGGTACTGGGGCCTGTCCTTTTCAATATCTTTATTGATGACCTGGATGAGGGCACTGAGTGCACCCTCAGTAAGTTTGCAGATGATACCAAATTGGCTGGGAGTGTGGATCTGCCTGGGGGTAGCAAGGCCCTACAGAGGGATCTGGACAGGCTGGAGAGCTGGGCTGAAGCCAATGGGATGAGGTTCAACAAGACCAAATGCCGGGTCCTGCACTTTGGCTACAACAACCCCAGGCAACACTACAGGCTTGGGGCAGAGTGGCTGGAAGATTGCATAGAGGAAATGGACCTGGGGTTATTGACTGATGTTCGGCTGAACATGAGCCAGCAGTGTGCCCAGGTGGCCAAGAAGGCCAGTGACATCCTGGCTTGCATCAGAAACAGTGTTGCCAGCTGGAACAGGGAGGTGATTGTCCCCCTGTACTCATCTCTGGTGAGGCCGCACCTTGAGTACTGTGTCCAGTTTTGGGCCCCGCACTGCAAGAAAGACATTGAGACTCTGGAGCATGTTCAAAGAAGGCCAACAAAACTGGTGAGGGGTCTGGAGCACAGGCCTTGTAAAGGAGTGGCTGAGGGAGCTGGGAATGTTCAGTCTGGAGAAGAGGAAGCTCAGGGGAGACCTCACTGCTCTCTCTAACTTCCTGAAGGGAGGCTGTGGAGAGGTGGGGACTGGCCTGTTCCTCCATGTAACTAGCAATAGGACTGGAGGGAATGCTCACGTTGCACCAAGGGATGGACATTAGGAAAAACTTCTCCAAAAGTCATTCTCAGTCATTGGAATGGGCTGCCCAGGGGAGTGGTGGAGTCACGGTCCCTGGAAGTGTTCAAAAAACTTGTTATTGTGAGGAACATGGTTTAATGGGAAATACTTGTGATAGATGGACAGTTATACTGGATGACTTAGGAGGTCTTTTCCAACCTTGGTGATTCCATGATTCTGTAATTCTAATTCCAGATGCTGGAAGTTGGTCATCCATATTCTGAAATTGGCATAATTGGCCCACATTAAGAAACACTACTCCATATAGTTCTGGGAAGCAGTTTGGAAGGTTGCATTTGTTAGGAAATATTCCCAAGAGGTATTTTACTAGATGAATAGATGAAAATTAAGTAGATGCAGGGAAAGTGAAGCACTAATAAAATTAGTCTTAAACTACTTGGTTTAAATTGCTATCACTCAACTATTCATAAAATTTTAATCCCTTTAAAAGAAGGAAAAATAATGTACATATTCCACCCAGGACAGGGGAAATGGTTGACGGGTAAACTCTGTTTACTGCCAAATGTCGTCTTCAGCTGAGCATTATACACTGCAGGAGTGCTAAGAAAACTGTGACATTTATATTGCCATAAAAATGAAGAAGGAAGCAGCAAACAGAGAAGTTCTTGGGATGACTGCTGGAAGCATTATTCACCATAGCAATGATTTGTATAAAACTGATTATTCTTCTTCTCATTTTTATTTAAACCAGTACTCTGGTTTAAATCTTCCAATGTGATTTTTATCCCTTACTCCACATTAACACAAAAACTGAACTTTTTTCAGAGTCAAAACAGCCAACTAACTAGGGACAACAGTGAGCAATATATGTGCATTAGGGCTCCGTGTCTCAGTGAAGACCCAAATTGACTTTCTTACCTTAAACCATTGATTCATCCCAGTGAAGTCAAAACTTCCCAAACTTCAAAGATTACCTTTAACGTTATATATGGTTTTTCTCAACAGGGAAGCAATTACCAGCTCTAACAGTTCATTCTTGGAGTGCTACCATTCTTTACTGATCAACAATTGAAAAAACTGAAGGTGAGAGAAAGGATTATAAATCAAAATACTCCTATCTGGAAAACAATGGAGTACTTTGAGTCAAATTACACTTCTTATAAAAGTTTCAGGTACAGAAAACTATTTGTGTGTACCAAACCTTTGATTTGGGCTCCCATTTCGTTATGCAAGCCTTGTGAATCTTGAGAATATTCCATTCATCATCATAACTGCAGCACTTTCCACCACTAATGAAAAGCTTTCAGATTTATTCTCCACATTACAGAAGGGAGAAAAGGCAAATCATCTCACTGCCATCTTAATCATCTCACTGCCATTTCAAACACCAAAATCCATTTGGAATCCCATTGTGGAGGCAGTTACATAGTCAGTACTCTTCATCACTCTAAATCCTCCAGGAATCTGTATTTCCACCGTTGAGTGTGTAAATCATCAACTCCTCTGCATCAGAAAGATTTCCTGAGCCCTCCAAGCAGCTCCTAGATGGACATGCTTTCCATACAAATCACAAAGTACTTGGCACTAGGTCAGCAAGGGAACAGTTCTGCATGCCCAGGGATTCCACGTCATCAAGTACACTTTCCACTTAGATCTTCCTCCACTTTGTATTTAGATAACTCATTCAGAAATTTTATTTCACCTGTTTCTAATGAGTATCTTAGTCATGTATCTTTGTATATGACGCATGGTACTGGTTTTGACCCATCTTGTCGAAGATTTGCTGCTGCACTACCAACATAATAGCAGTCACAAAACAGAAAGTTCTTGGAGAGTCTCACATGAGTCAACAGTCTTTGCATTTTACAGTAAATAGAAAAAAAATGCATTCATTCATTAAATGAACATGTACTCCTTTTTCCTTCCTTTTTCCACTGAGTGATCTAATGACTCAACATGGGCTTGGCCACCTTCTTACCTGCCCTCTTTCAGTTCCTTATCTCCTTCAACTTTCACTACTGTTTTAAAACTAAGGACTGGAAATGTATTTGGAAATGTATGGGGATGTAAATGTATGGGGATTTAAAATCCCCATATGTTGGTGTTTTCTCAGAGTTTAAATCCATGTTACTGAATCCGTGGGGTAAGTGCGTTGCCACTGATTTTGCTAAGAAAAGCAAAGTTTTCTGAGGACTCGGGAGCCAACACATCTCTTGTTTGAATCTAAAAAAAAACCAACTGACAGGCAGAAAGTGTAAAAATATCAGTCTTCATGCTTTTCTATTTGTGTTATGAGAAAAAAATGTAGCAAATACTGAAGTTTAAAGTATCTAAAACTTAGTATAGATCTGGATTATTTTTGTCCTTAAAAACTATTTGTTGTTTTTTTTGTTATCTTACTATTGTTATTTTACTATTTTCAAAAGGTCAAAAATTCTATTGTTCTTAACAAATACACTTAGAAACTCAGTCCTTGCTGGCATCCTCAGAACCCCTGTTTTTCTTTATTTTCCAGCAGCACTTTCAGATAAACTTTTGCCAAGAAAACTAATGATTTAGGGAGAGGACAATAATGGTTTTAAACTATATTGCTTATATACTATTTTTTTTTTTAATTTCAGAAGCCTTACAGTACTGTTGGGGGAAAAGCACGCATTAGTAAATAGAGTTGGATGTAGCTTTGATGCTTTTGGCCAAGGTTGTAAGATATGTTTCAGAGTAGTACACGTTTCCCCCTAGTAAATTACATGGCACCTATTTCCCCTAGCAATTCTGGCAGGAGTAAGGGAGCTTCTCAGACAGAAATGTAATGAGGAAGATCTCATGTTTCTCTGAAATTCCAGTTGTACTGGAGATTAAGCATCACTCTGTTTAAGTACACTGACTTTCCATCTGACTAATCGACAGTAGCGACCTAAACTTAGCTGTGCTTGATTAAATAAGTTCTATGCTGCTGCTTTGAGAGTCGATTATTCTCTGACAAGTACAGCTGCAATTAAAAATACACATAGGCATTCACTTATCCAAAGTGAAAACATTTACTTTCCGCAGGATTCAGCTCTACCTTAAAGAAATTCTGTCTGTGCTTAATATTCCAGCTGGTTTATGGTTCTATTTTACCCAAGACAAGGCTGGCTGTTGTTGTGCACTTCTGTGACTTAGTTAACCCAGAGCTGTCCTAAACATGTTGTTTTGCATTTGTATGGTTTAAAAATGTTGTGCAACAGTTTAAAAAGGAATTGTGAATTCCACAAGTTTCAAAGTCCTAAATCAATGTAAGAGGTTATAACTCCCTCTGTAATACATTGTAAACTTAAACAGTTGAGATAATGAAATACAGAATTTTCACCTAGAATCCATTCTGAATAAAGGGTCTAGATGTATGTTTTGATACTATATCACTACCAATAACATACTGGGTTTATCTTTTAAACCAAAAGTGTTCTGTCCCATCATCCAGAGTTTAATTAAAGCAGGTGCCATGCTCTGAGTCCCCAGACTGCTTGCTGTCAGGAGGGAAGGGATGTGCCTCCGTGGATAACGGACTCCCACTAGCAGTTTTTTATAACAACATTGCAGAAGCCGGAAAGATGATTAAACTGCAGATCTAAGTGAAGTATTCTCAGCTGGCATTTATCTAAATATATACATGGGACATAAGAAGACAGCATCTAATTTGAAAGCACTTCACTGCCAAGAGGTTCCTTATCCTTCATGTATCCTGAAGTCTTTTCTCCTCTGTCCCTGTGTCTCAGATTATCCTAAACATACAACGTACAAAGTAGTTTCTGTTCATTTCCTTTTTCACTCTTGCAGCTCAAACTTTTCCCACTTGTATGAGGTTGTAGTATTATCATGAGAATTAATTTCTGGTCATGTCACAGCTGCATTCATTAGCGCATACAAAAGGCAAAAGCCAACCTGTGTCTTATTACACACACTATGAGATGGAGTGGTCTGCACAGAGCCTACTGGAGTGTGAGGACACGTAGCACTCAGGACTCATAATCTCAACAATTTCTTTGGTAATTGCACCGGTCAATAAAATACTGCATGATATAAAGGTTCAATCTTCATATCATAGGACAAATTAATATTCTTTTAGAGCTTCAGCTCCGCTGGTATCTCTGCAGCAGCCCGTGGCAGAGCTCCTTGTTAGCTTCAGTGAGTATATTATCTTTCTTAATTAAAAATTCTTAAACTTTTTAGTCATGGGAAATAAAAGGTAACAAAAGGAGAAGAAATATTGTGCTATTAATTTACAAGCTCTTGGCTGGAATAGGAAACTGGAAGTTACAGTCTTGGTCTAGCATTAAGTAGATAGTGTACTGTACATCATACAGGAAACTCAGAATTAGCTGTGGATAAGCAAGCAAGAAAAAATCAGAGTACAAGAGAATAGGTATTTAATCACCCAATGGAACTAAGAAAGCCAGACTGCTGAAACAATTAGGAATCTTTCTGTCCTTGTGCAGAACTTTAATAAGGAAATGAATTCCAAACTGTGAGGTCATAGAGCTGTCAGGAGGAGAAAATCTCCAAATACAGAAGGTTCTAGTGAAAGATTGGACCCCTTGTAGTCAACAGGATAACTTACATGGAGAGCTGAGTCATGACCATGGCATACTCCATGTAGCAGAAGAACTTGGCTCCTGCGGTAAGAAAGAGCTTTACCTTCCACAGCTCTACCCATCAGTAATTTCATAACAAAAATGATGGATTTGGATCTATGAAAGCTTACAGAGAAAAATGAAAGGCGGAAATATAATTACGTTTAGCAAAGAAACAGAAAAGCTGTTGAGATAGCAAACATTTGTAGTTTTGGCTACAGATGTATATCATACCTAAAGATAAATAGAATAGACTGTTCAGCTACAATGGTTTGTGCTGCTACATTTTCTTGTTGTTGCATGTACTTCTATGTTTGTCCTACAGTTATTTCTCCTTGCTTAAAGTAAGGTTTATTCCAGCTAGTTGAAGGTCAGAGTCCATCTCATCTAACTCCATCTTGATTCCAGGTGTCGTGTGGATATCTGATGATATTCCCCTCTGTATTTTTTTTTGGTGGAATGTCACCCATTCTAACCACGGCAAAATGTCTTCTACAACACAGCTGTTAGAATAGGAGAGTGGGTGTATGCCACAGGTCTGAGCAGAGCATCCAGAAGTGTCGATCATTATTTGGTCTACCCAAGTGAACTGAGTATTGTCTCCACATCACTCTTACCAGATGACATTAAGTTGTGGTTAGTTGGAGGTCACCTGTAACTCAGTAAGGATGTTTCCTCTCTTCCCAGGATGCAGAGGAGACACAACTGCTCAAACTCTGCTTCTCAGTTTAATAAAGTCTTTGTTGTCTGATGTTGACAGCTTCTCCCTAAATGCAGAAAAACCATTTATTAACTTTTTTTCTAATGATACTTAAAGCTTAATAATAATTAATCACAAATTATTGTGTATTTCTAGTGGCATTATATCACATGGGAATGATATTTTCATTAAGACAGACAGAAATAATCAGTCTTTTTGACACTTATTGTTATAGACAAGAAGTTCCATCAATCAAAAAAAAAGAAAATGAGAGAGAAGAAAAAACTGATTCTGTACCAAGTTTGCCTTAGATTTTGGTCCACTTAATGTCTTTCATCAATTTCTATTGTCTTAGTTTAACAAATGGAATCATAAATAATGCAATCTATATCAATTGCACTTATTTGCAATTAGAATTTTTTGGGGTATTCTGTTTTATGAATATTTAATATACTGTGAAACCTTGATGGAAGGAGTGCAATTTAGAGGGCCATAATGAATATTTAGAAATTCTTGCTTTGTGATCTGAACTTCTGGTTTTAAATTAACATCCAGTAAATCTTCCTGTACAATGCTCAGCTCAGCAAGTCTGACGTGTTCTTGTTCTAGAAATACGTGGGTAAATTTCAAGGTATGTTTTCTACTTAAGTGAATAGAATTAGTGGTGTTTTTTTTCAAGCTTCTAATATATATGGCCAGGAATTTTAGATAAAGGAAATCTAAAAGTACATATTTTAGTGTTTCTATTTAAAAGAAACACACACACACACACAAAAATTTACTACCAAATGTACATTTGAGATGTGTGATAGAAAGATGAATGTTACATATAACTTTTAGAGCAAAAGCGATGATTCACTGAGAGTTCTGGCCTTTCTTCTTGAAGATAAGAGAAAAACAGGCAAAAGTTCTGTTTTATTTTCTTTGGTATTCTACAGTATCTTTATTTTTAAGTATACTACCACAGGGAGAATACTAACATGCTGCTATGAATTTTTGGCATCTAGCAGTCTTCTAGAATAAAGAGAAATGACAAGAAGGCAATTGTCCAAAAAGAGACATGCATATGAGGTATTCTCTTCCAGCAGTATGAAATCTCATCATCCAATGGTCACTTAGTCTGAAGACTAAGGCATGTATTTCTGAAATGTGTTCATGGCACAGAAGAATAGAAGATCAGTACTGGTAAATCTCATTCTGGAGGCAATTGTGTAGACTGCTGTGATACTCTGAAGTCTCTCTGTGAAGTGCTACGGATCAGTACCTTGAAAATCAAAAAATAAAAGTGTAGTGCAGGAGTGTGAGATCTCAGACATCCCTCACTCCACTTTGCCAGAATTTTCTCAGTAAACTGCTGGATACACGGGAAATGTTTTTAAAAATATGCTGCATTTCAAAGCTGCACTTGAGATGTTGGAATAAATTGGAGACAGGAGGCTAGCTAAAGCACAAAGTAAAAGTGATCTGAATTCAGGTCTGGGAGTCCTGACAGACTGCCTAAGATCAGCCAAATTATAATATAGTAGCAATCACTGCGTCAGGGCTGAAGGGAAGAAGGGAATATCAATCTGAATGCAAGTGTTGATCAAAAGTGAAACAGCTAATGGGTGGGGTGGCCACTTCTAACGTAATCAATGGGAAAAAATAATTCCTGAAGAACATAAAATATATATTCCCTGACTGAAAATGTAGTGTTTTGAAAACAAACAAACAAATAAACAAACAAAAAACACTCAAACTTGATATGAAAAACAAATGAGTAACTGCAAAAATTGTTTCCTGCATGGAGCTGGCTCTGAGCTGCACATTGGGTGCATCTGGTTTTCCCTGGACTCTCCATCTTCATGATCAGGCTGTAATTAAGTAGCCACATGGGCAGCTCCAGTGCTACTTGACAAGCATAGGCTTAACCACTGCAGTGCTAACATCCTTCTTTCGGCAGAGTTCCCAGAATTGATAACGTCTCCACAAGCCTATAAGTACCAGCATTCAGAGTAGAGAGGCTGAATTCTGGCACTGGCAATAAAAAGAACAAACTTGATTCCCAGCAGCCCTTCTTTTATGCTATAATGTTATGCAAGAACCACTATGGCTGCACAGCCTAGAATGCTCCTTCAAACATGGACTCATTTGGTAATTAATTATTAAATTACTTGATTTGAGTATTTGATTATAAATTGTTTTGAGCTTGTTGGCATTTTATCTGCTATTCTTTTCAACAGTGACATAAGCAAATATTTATCTTAGATATGAGAATGTGAATTATCTTGTGGAATATGAACATTTCTGCTTATTACATGTGTTTCAATTTCTTCCTAAGCAAGCTATTACTTTGTTTATCTTTCATTTGAGATTCAAGATAAGAAATAAAGAAAAATGAGCTTGTTTCCCCAAAGCTGGAGCTGTTTTTAAGAATGTTCTGACTGCAAAGATGGAAACGAGACTTAAAAGTATTTGCATTGTAACTGTCTTCAACTAGTGTTTGATCAAATAAAGGAGGAAAAAAAAAAGTTTGATTTGGCTGAATGTTGCTATGTACTCTTTCAAAGGGAAAATTTTCCATGAAGAAAGAAATGATTTTTCAAAGGACAAAGAGAAATGGCTGAACTCACAAAGCAACCACATATGGAAGGTGCTTTAAAAAAGACCAAGTTTTGAAAGCCCAGGCTGAAAAAGTTGAGAGCTGTGATTCATAGGTCCCAGGTTGGCATTCACACACAGCTGCTGGCTTACACTGCTGTTATTACAGAGTGATGTGAATGATGGAGGCTCTGCTACTTCATGTTTGGAATAGGAATCGTTGCTTCTTTGTTCTACTTTTAAAAGATAAAACACTGTTAATGAGGTAACTGACTCAGACCACCGGGGAAACCATACACAGAGTCTTCATTAATTTCCAGCCTTTCTTTGGTCAAACAAGATGTTGGCTCGGCATGTACAGAATTTACATTGTCAGTGAAATTTGATACAGTCTGAAAAAGTCTGAAAGGTATATTATATTCCGAGTTTTATTTTGGGAAGATAGTCAGCTTTCTAAATGATCAATCTTCTGAGGACATTTTGTCTAAGCAGGAAGCAGTGTGTACAAGCCCTATTTTTTCCTTTCACCCTCTCTTTATATGCATATCAGATATGTAACAATCTACAAGAAAAAGCTAGTGCCTGAGACGTTTGTTTTTTTCATAACAGTGAACAGCATTTCATCTGATTAAAGACTCCTGGATTTTCTTTTTCCCAAAAATAACTACACAGTTTATTTGCTTGTGAGCTGTAAAGTCTGCTAAAGAAATTCTCCCAATTGTGTCTAATATTACATTAGTTATTGAAGCATCAAGTAACAATTTTTGATTAGCTGTTTCTTTTATTGGAAAAACAATTAAGAAAACAAATAAATACTTCTGAGTTACTTTATTGGAATCTCTAACTGTATTCCAATATGACACTGTGAAAAGTGGGCATAACTTAAAGAACACCAGTAAAGTCAGTACTGAAGAAAAAATACTGCAAAAGATTTAATGTAGTGCTGCAAACAGGCAGTTTCTCCAAGTTTTTTGCATTGACATTAGCATTAATAGGGGTGAAATTAGGAAGATTTCTGGCTATAAAGACACATAGAAGTTAATGGCAATATCTCATTTGAGATTTTGATATTTTATATTATTATTCTAGGTCTTCAAGCCTAGGCACTCTGATTAGGTGTGTGATGCCATGACTGCAGCCTATAGAGTCAAGTCTGTCTGATCCAACCTCGACCAGCTGGGTATCATTTAAATTGCAGGAGCTCAGATAACACAAGGTGGAATGTAGGCCCTAATGTGATTTCAGTACATCCACAACTGTGCTGATATCTGTACCTGATTGAATCCCTTCAGTTACGGAGTTCTCCAAACAACATGGGCACCAGCGATGCAACATCTCCACAGCCCGCATCAGAACAAGAAAGTTATTAGAAAAGTCCATCATCTTCTCCCAGTTCATATATCTGGATTCCTCACAAAACAAATCAAAACACACCAGTGGATCGTGACACTCAGGTTTCATCTTCATAGATAGCTGGAATGGTGCATATATTGCACAGCTAAGGACCAGAGCTGTTAGAAACACAATGAGACACATTTAGACCAATTTTACTGACACAGACAAAGGGATCACATCATTGATTATGGAGGAAATGTAGTTTCTGTACAAGGATTTGCAGACAGACTTGAGTTTTACTCATTATTACAGTTTTCATGTATCACAATCAACCACTGGTATTTTGCATCAGTTCAGCATTAAAAGCCTATAGGACGCTGCATGGGCCAATCAGACATTAATCAGATAATAAAATGCTTGAAATTAGAAAATGTGCCTAAAACCTTATCTTGGCATAAAATTAGTGTTAGATTTACTCTGTAAGTAAGTTATTTTAGGGTATGAACAGACTGCAAACACAAGCAAAAGCAGTACAGAGAAGACTAGCCAGTAAAGTAAGTCACACTGACAGGGCTAATGCAATAACACTTTTCATACTGTACAAACATTTGAAATACAAATAGTCTATTTCCTTCTTTTAAGCACAGTATATTTTACTCTACAAACATCTTGAGCTCTAGGTTAGCAGAGCATTCAACCATGTGCTTGCCTCTAAATACATGGTTAAATTCTACCTGCCACACCCTAGATTTATTATATTGTAGGTCTAGAAATTCATTGTGTTTGACAATGAAATAGAAAGCATCCCTCTACCCTTGAAAAACCTATCATTCATCCATCAGTCAAAAAAAGTTTCACATTTTCATTTTTTGCATTGATTCTGAAAGATTTACTTCTAAGGGGAAAAAATAAAAAACACACAAAAACACACTAAACCCTAGGCAGTAAGGGGAAGCCACTTCAATAAATAATCCAATATTTGAAGCTTGTAATAACGAGATGGGTTGGAATAACCTACTACAAACTGCTAAACAGTTCTTTTCTGCTTTGCTTAACATAGAGAACGTTGCAATTTACTGCTTTTGTTTTATCAGAAACAGCAAAGGTTTCGCTACATAAGCCTGCAGACGAAAGAGGAGCAGAATCCATGCAAGTCAAAATGTTTCCCAGTCTGATACAGTAAACAACAAATAGCAAATTAAAAATAAATAAATAAATAAATCAAAATTAAAATCATAACTTGAGCAAGACTGAGAAACTGCCTCTTACAAAATAAAACAAGGAGTGATATGGGGACAAACCTTAACTAAAAAATCCTGTAGGAGTGAGTCAAGATGCTGTCTGTTGTTTCGTTCACGATGCATTCAGATGAGCAATTTGTTTTTTGTTCCCAGTCAGCATCAAAGAATTATCCTGAAAAACCGAAACTACCCTCAAGTTCCCACATTTCTCTTTAAGTGCTTCAATCAAATGCAACCATTTTTAAACACCTCTATGTTCTTCTTCCATATCCTTGTCTGCTTCTGGATTGACTGCACAATACCTTAGCATTTAGGTTTATAATCAATAGGTTTATGTTTAAAATACTTTTGCCCTTCCTAGTGTTATTGCATTTTAATGTTTTAAAGCCATTAAATCGACAGTGGTGAAATCTCTCATCCTAGAATACTCATTACTAAAAACACATGTTTTTTATTTAGCATTATAGAGCATCCCCTGTCTCCTAATTTTTCATTGCTATCATTTCATAGTCTGCATCCCTTTCCCTGTAGGCTATTGTATAACCTTCTGAAGTGCATCTGATGTACAAGAATGTCTGAGGTTTATTTTCACTGCCTTCTTTGAAGATAACCATTAGATGTGCAGTTTCTCTTTCAATAAGACTGTTTACCAAAGATTATAAAATACTTCATCAATAAATTTAATACTGTCTAAAAGTTATATTCTGTGCCATCTTCACAGAATCACAGACTCACCAAGATTGGAAAAGACCTACAAGATCATCCAGTCCAAGCATCCACCCATCACCAATAGTTCTCACTAAACCATGTCCTTCAGCACAACAACCAAAGGTTCCTTGAACACCTCCAGGGTCGGTGACTCCACCACCTCCCTGGGCAGCCCATTCCACTGCCTGACCGCTCTTTCAGAGAAGTCGTATTTCCTAATGTCCAGCCTGAACGTCCCCTGGCGCAGCTTGAAACCATTCCCTCTAGTCCTATCACCAGTTACACGAGAGAAGAGGCCGACCTCCAGCTCACAACAACCTCCCTTCAAGTAGTTATAGAGATCTATAAGGTCTCCCCTGAGCCTCCTCTTCTCCAGACTGAACAATCCCAGCTCCTTCAGCTGCTCCTCATAAGGCCTGTGCTCCAGACTCCTCACCAGCTTTGTTGGTGTTCTTACTCTGTGTTTCAGACCTTGCCTTCTTTTTAATAGAAGAACTGAAGCTGATTGATATTAATGACAGGTCAGCATTCTGTACTTTTTCCAAACAATTTGCACACCTTCTGAAATTTATATTTTCTAAAACATCCTGGATGAAATATGCTGCATAATGAAGATCAGGATTCCAAGTTAGGCAAGTTTTAATCTTAGACTCGTAGAATGGTTTGGGTTGGAAGGGACCCTTAAGATCACCTAGTACCGGCCCCCTACTATAGGCTGGGTCACCTCCCACTAGACCAGGTTGCTGACTATCCAGCCTGCCCTTCAAAGCCTCTAGAGTGGGGGCTTCCACAACCTCACTGGGCAACCTGTTCCAGTGTCTCACCACCCTCACAGTAAAGAATTTTTTCCAAATATCTAGTCTAAAATCTACCCTCTTCTAGTTCAAAGCCATTTCCCTTGTCCTGTCACTACACACCCTTCTAAATTGTGCCTCCATGTTTTTCCTTGTAGGCCCCCTTCAGGTACTGGAAGGTCACTATAAGATCCTGCTGAAGCCATCTCTTTTCCAGGCTGAAGAGCCCCAACTCTCTCAGCATGTCCTCGTAGAGGATGTGCTCCAGCCCTCTGATCATCTTCATGGTACTCTTCTGGACCGACTCCAACAGCTACATGTCCTTCTTGTGTTGAGGGCTCCTGAACTGGACATAGGACATCAGGTGGGTTTCTCACAATAACAAAGTAAAGGGGCAGAATCAACTCCCTTGACCTGCTAATCACACTTCTCTTGACACAATTCAGGATATGGTTGCCAGGCACAGAAGTGAGACTGACTGGCCTGCAGTTCCCTGGATCTTCTTGTTTTCCCTTCTTGAAATGAAAATTTCCCTTTTCCAGTCAGTGGGAACCTCACCAGATTGCCATGACCTTTCAAATATGATGGATAGCAGCCTGGCAACTTCATCCAGAAGTTCCCTCAGAACCTGTGAATGGATCTGATCAAGTCCCAAGGACTTGTTCACCTTCAGATTGAAAGTAATAGTTAATCTGGAAAAGGCTGTCATATTTCCCTAGTCTCAAAATACCTAAATATTATTAGTGAGGATTCTGAGAGGTAACATAGATCGTGATCCCAAATACGTTTAACATTTGAGTATAAAGCCAATACTATATTAATACTCCCTAGAATACCAAAGCAGATTAAAATTGATGACTGAAATTGCAGTTCTTTTCTGTCTACATGGCTCTTGTCATTTTGAAGTACTAATCAAGTGGCAAACATGTTAAAGTATTTTTGCATTAGGGCAAATAATGTTTTATGTACCACAGACAGTATGTTTATCCCCAAGTTAATCTTCTAACTTAAAAAGGATATCAAAATTGAAGGCGTGCATTTCAGCGTTTAAGGGTTTTGACTTGAGTATGAGATGAATAGCCTGGGTGTTTTTAATCAGTGAAAACAGAGTTGATGGAATTAGATCAGATTTTTAAATATTGATAGAGAAAGCATAAGCTATTAGACCACAGCTTGACCCTAGACTTAAAAAGGAATCTTTGTCAAATATCAGTATGAAGACTGAATATCATCATAGTGTCATAGAATCACAGAATGGCTTGGGTTGGAAGTGTACTTAAAGATCATCTTGCACCATCTAGGCAGAATTTATCATAGTGGGTGACCTGATGTTACTCCACTGGCAACAACTATGTATTACAGACCAGGCTGGCGAACCTGTTTGTTTTCCATTTTTGAAGGAAAACTTTTCCTTTCTTTCCACAGAAAATTCTTCATGATGAAAACTTTCCAAGCAGTCTTAAGGGTTTATCATGTTGAATTCCTCTAGGCTATTCTAAATGTTGCTGCTGGGGCAATGGTAGCAATTATTTTTATGTATCCTGAAGTTATTTTTAAAATGTTTTCAGTAAGATGGGTCAGTCATTTCAGGAACACCATCAGGGACTGCACTGTCTTTTTTTGAGAATTCTCACAGGCTCTCCGGCAGTGCTGGAACTGTAACAGAAGTTTAATAGATGGCTGACATATTTCTGACAGATGCTATTCATTTGATACATTTATGAATATTTTGGTTTTGGTGGTCTATTTAAGGCAGTTACTATTAAATTGTCATAATTTATCAGTGATTGTTACACAGTGTTGTCTACAATCTGGAAATATGCCCCTACTTTGGAATTAAAGCTAAGAGCTACAGGATAATGATTGACCTTTTGACCCTGTCTTTAGCTTAGGACTAATTCTAAAGATTTCCATCATTAAAACACTTGTTCATCTCCACTGTTGCAGCAATATGTTGAGTATTTGAATAACATTCTTTCCCCTGAACTGAAAGCAGTACTGCTGGTGGAGTCCAATGAAAGCAGGCTGGAGAGAAACAACCTCTTCCCTTGCCCTGCTGGCCATGCTTATTTTGATGCAGCCTGGAGTACAGCTGTTACTTTCATGCCGTTCCTCAATGCCTCCTTTTCCATTGCTTTTCCCTTAAACGGGATGTATTAGCTGGACAGACACTTCTGTTTGTTTTGTGTTTTTTTTTTAATAACTCAGAATTGACCTCATCAGCTCTAAGTTGAAGGTTGCACAAAGAGGAATGCTTAAGACAGGATGGTTAGGATGTTGGCCTGACCATTCAATCTGACAAGTCCACAAAAACTCAAGCCTTTCATGCCGTAGCATCAGCAGTAGCAGTTGACATTATGAACTTTGCTCTTTCGTATGAAGCAGATGGGAGAAGATCTCATTTTGCAAGGCCTGTAGACAGTTTACATGAGGAAAAGGGCTCAGTAACAGTGGTGTTCAGTAAAGTACTTGGCACATTTAAGGTCCAGAAAAGAACAGATGAATGCAATTTAATTCATACAACCTGGGCACAATATAATTTTACAGAGCAGACCTCTCTGTAGAGAACTTTGAAGGAGACTGTGATGTTATCTGTTCCACAGGGACACTAAATATCAAAGAATACTTGCATTCTAAGCTGATGTTTGCTCTGAGAAACACCAACCAGGTCATCCCTCTCCACCATCATCTCAACAGACAATGTGTCTATTGTGTGATGATAACTGTGCCCTACCTCTGACAGAACTATGTGTCTGAGATTCTACCAAAAAACAGCAGCTCTCCTAAAAGTAAAATAGTCATGTTTAATTAAGGCTTTATGAAAGACTCTACTAAGGAAAAAGGTAAATATTATTAGCATTATACTCTAAAACAGCCTCTGCTTTCTAGTCCTCAAACATGCCCTCCTCTGAATCTTCAGCCTTAAGTTTTTGCTTAAGATTTCCACCTAAAATTTCCTAAGCTTGAACCTTTCTTTGGAGCTAAGCCATGTGCATGGAGACAAACTACTGTATGCCAGACCTGCTCCAGGAAGACGTGTTTTATCGAGTGATCTGCCATGTGCCAAGCAGCAGATGGAGAAACTTCTAAAGCACTCCATACAAAGAACTTCCAGTATGCAAGCTGTGCCTGACACCAGAATCCTTGTCCTGCATCTCTTGGAGTTCCCAACCTGTTTGGCACAGAATACCTGTGCCTGCTTCTTGCATTCACCTGAATCCCTGGATTGGAGAAACATACCCTTTGCATGTATGTTTCCTGGGGCACCCTGCCTTCCCTGCCCCAGGAATGAGTGTTTGTGGCTCACTGATACAAAGATTTGAGACTGTAAGTGACCTTGTGTGATTTACTGCCACTTTTCCCCCCCTTATTCTTTACTTTCATTCCCTGGAGAAAGCTGAAATACTAAAACTTCACTGTAAACAAAATAATCTTGTTTTACAGCAAATGAATTAATCAACCACCAAGTGCCACCAAATATGTCAGTTTGGTATGTCTGCCTTTCATTAGTACTAGGAACAAGTATGTCTGTTAGAGAATTACTTTGCATCGGGCCTGGAAAAAAAGAAAAACAACTTCAGAGAAAAAGGAGTAAAGAAAAACCTGTGCTGTCTGGATCAGCAGTAAAGTATCCCAAATTATAGCACTCACTAGGGAATAAATGCAGACCAAAAGGGTCAAACAAGGGGATCTTCCTGAGCATCTTTCTTGCAAGGGCCTCTAATGGTTGTGCATATATCCAAGGCAGGCCGACTGCTGCTTCTGCAGCCTGAGAGGAATGTTTATGGAAACTAAAAGAGGCCAAACTATGGGGAATAAGGGATGTTTAGAGTGAGAGAGTCTGTTAAGCACCAGAATGTTTCCCTGCAGATCTGTGGGAATGGACCAAAATGGCATGGTTTTCCTTTGATATATGAGCATGAGCAGGCAGTAAGATAGAGTACATTTGATGGAGATTTGAGATACTTCTGTTAAAAAAAGGATAAAATTAGGAGTGGGCACGTTACTACTCACTAACCCGTGCTGCATGACAGTTAAGCCTCTTAAGACTCTGCTCTTTCCTGTCCCTGGACATCAGGCTATATCAGCAAAGAAAATAATGCAGAGGAAAAAGGAATAAACAGTTGCCCTAAATTGCTTATTGTGTGTTTCGATATATAGTATCTGGCATTTTAAGTGCTTCTGTTAGGAGCAGAAGTCACAGTAAATGTCACAGGTTTGCAAAGTCTTTATAATCAATAAATGCGTTCAGTTTTTCAACTTAACTTCAGCTGTGCTCTTGAGGTAGGAGAAGACTAATACAAAGGGAATGGAGAAGAAGCACCTTGTACTGACCAGAGACTCATAGCGTAGAAAAGGATTTTATCTCCTGTCAGACAGGTAAAGAAGCCAAAACAAACAGAAATTAAACGTTCCTGTATGAGATGGGAGCTGTCTTCTGAGAAGGGTATGCTTTTATTAAATTATGCTCCAAGCTGTGGATCAGTAGTAATTATTGTAGCTGAAACCATGATGCAATTATGTAACCAAAATATAATTAGGCAAGAAAGGCCCATTTTGCAAAGAGTTATAATATCTTCTACTGGATTACAACTGGACTTCCATGTATAAATCAGACTTTTAAATGATGGTCTGCAGTGTGGATTTTGTCAAGTCAAGAGACACTTAGGCTCCCAGCACAGCCACTGTGGATAAATTAATTTGACCAAAGATAAGGGTGGGGTTCAGTTGGTTAGACAGATTTGAATAGTGTCATTTTAGACACTGCCAGAGTATCTGGGGAATGCTACTTCCATGTACATTTCTGCCAGCCCTTAACAGATGTTTTGGGAGCCCAAAGACAACTCAAATGGCAGTAGGTGCCTAAGTTCAGGTAGCTTTCTTATTAGGATGAGATGGACAGACATCCGGGCTCCACTGGATCCCTCTAGAGGTAGCAGAGCCTGTCTCCACTGACTACTCAACACTGGCATGCATGCAAGCACCTACAAGAAAACATCTGAAATCAGGGGTGTTATTCTGAAGCTAAATCCTATCCCAGTTATATAGGAGTGCAAAACCAGAGACTGCAGCAAGAACTTCCCCACAGACACTATTTTAAATATTCTGGGATGAACTGTAGCCATAGCTATCGAGTCTTTCAGCTGAAATACCCATTTAATTTGACTGACTTAATCCTACTGATGACGATAGCAGGAGGAAATAATCCTTCACTTAGATAAGAAAGAAAATGAACACACAGGCAACTACTTGCATGCTGGGGCTATCTGTGAAGTGGTAGTAGGATCACCCTCCCTGACTGTCCCTCAGTTGCCTCCATGGCTTGCTAGCTGAAGTTTGGGGCCCACCCTTGAACATGAACGTCAGCATGGAGAGTGCTGGTTCTAGTTCTTCCGTAGTTTTCATTACACTCCACCTGAGAATCTGAGTCTTTTTTTAACAAAGTTACCCTCAGCACCACACTGCAAGAAAATACTATCGTTATGACTATTATTTCAATTTAAGAGATGGAAAGTGGGCTGAAGAGAGGCCATATATTTAAGGTATCACTGTGAGTACTGTAGGCACACATAGCCCCAGGTGAGATCTTTAAAGCACCTCAGATTCTAATTTCCGTTGAAAATTTAGACACTGTGCGTTTACGTGCTTTTGCAAATTCCACCAGGGTCCTGTTTGCTGGTTCATTGCCTAGCTAGCTTGTAAAATCTGCTGTAGCTTGCTCAAGGTGACACAGAACTACTGGATGCTAATTCTCTCTTCAGTTCACTTTGATTTCAGTCAATGATCCTTTTCCTACCTGACTCTAATTCCAAATTCACTCCTGAAGTCCATCCAGCACAAATGCACCATGATGGTATAGAGTTCAGATAGTGAGTTCTGCTGCTGTGTTTTCTTCTGAACATAGCAAAAGCTAAGAGGCTGCTGTTCATTGCTGCATTCATGCTGTTCAACTGCATTCACCTTGCATTTTTACTATCAAAAAATTTCCAACATACAGCCTTAGCACAGTGGTATGTGTTGCTGATCCCACACATTTTTGTTAGCCACTTAAATACGTCAAGGAAAATTGGTACCAGGACTTTTATAGGTAGCTGTCCTACCACGGCTTCATAGAAAATCTTAAGGATAAAAGTAAGTTTAAGACCCAGCATAAATCTTTGCTGCAAACACATCCAATTCCTGTTTTCTTCTAGCAACATGAGACAGAATAATCCATCATTGTTTCCTTTGTAGCCACTTTCTCCAAACGTGGAAACTGTGAAGAACATTCATTTTGTTAAAGAAAATAAATTCATATCCTCATGGTTTATCTTTTAAAGTATTTATAATACTTTTTGTGTTCTCTATATTTGATTTGTCAATGTCTATTTTAAGTGGATTTCTCTTCAATTAGCAATGTTGCCGTTAATTGTCACTCTGTGTGAAATTAAAATGATGTAGTGATGTCGATAGGGCAGATAAAACCCGCAAAATAGTTTGTTGACAGAATCTTTTTTGATAAACTTCAAGTTATGAAAATGTTTGAGACATTTATCAACAAGCTAGTTTTAATGTAAAATTATAATTATAAAATTTAAGTGAAAAAATCCTTTTACTGAAGGCTCAGTTTTCTTTATGACACAAACTGACATGGGATTTGAGAAGACATAATTGCAGATGGCACTAATAAATACGAAATGGCTTCATCCACCAACTAGACAACGCTGTCTCCCAGGTTATCTCAGGAGAGATTGGCCTGTTGCCTGTAAGCTGCTGCTCAAACACCTTATACGCCTACAACAATATATACAGAATGACAAAGCTTTCAAAGAGAGATGTATTCTGAATGTCAGAAGTGACAAATTTCCTTGATATCTTATATGATTTTCCAAAGCTATAAAATACTGTACAGGAGAATTAGCTTATAGCTTTGCTGTAATTTCCCTAGCTAGTAAATTCAAGCTCTTTCTCTGCATTTAAATGTGTTTTATAATAGGAAGTTAACTTTATAATTCTCTATATGAGCTTAAAATTCAGGTCCTGATCTTGGGTGATGAAGTTAAGCAACTCTGAAGTTAAATGTAAAAGAGGATTTTGTGTTATTTCTAAGAACTGCTGCATCCTTAGAAAAACTATCCAGCAAAAAAAAAGCTTCTGTGTTACAAATAGTCTACAAAAAAAATCACAATGCAAACATCATATCCAAAAGGAAAGTAAGGGAGCACGTACATGACAAACATCTCTAGAAACTAATATGGCTAATGCAAGCACTTGAAGGACTTACTTAGAAGAAGCTGTAAATATTCAGATATAACTTTTTCCACTATATCATTAATATTGTGTTGTTTTCTGCCCATGTTCAGCCATTTTAAGAGGTGTTATATCAAATACACAATATTATAGAATGTAATATTAGAAATGTCCTCATCTGTTTCTCATAAATTTGTGAAGTTTGGGTCTTTAAAAAGCACTTTCTATCTAATTTTTTTTAAGGCTTAACTAAAGATTTGCCAACAATGATATTCAAGAAAACTAAATGGAACAGCTAACAATCCATAACTCACAGGGCCTTCCCACCACGCGTGCTTCTGGGAAAATAAAAGCTTTCAGACTAAAATAACTCATATTGCTCAAATTCACACAACTGCACTTTCAAGTAAACACTTCTTGTTTGCTCTGCACATGAACATCGAAATACTGTCTTTTAAATGGAAGAGTTCTAGGGGAAGGGAGAAAACAGGAATTTCCAGTTTGTTATGGAGAAAAGCTTTATGCAAAGCTGCGTGTCTGCCAGCCCTTCACTCCCAGCAGTGAGACATCAAGATGATGACTTTTTGTGAAAGCCTCGTGAAAACTGGCAGTGAAGCACAAGGATAAAACCCAGCATTGTAGGTTCTGAAAGAGACAATTCTGAGAAAGGCATTCATATCTAAGCTCACTGTCCATTCTGAGGTAGCAGCTACCTTCCTACTGAACATAGACAAAGGCTCTATGTTCTGCCCGCTACAACGCATATCAGTAACTAGCACTACTAGATAGAATAGCAAGGCACATTAAAGTTTGAGACCATGTTGCTCTTGTGTAATAGGCATATAGTTATAATTCTAAATTCATTTTAAGTATACTTCCAAAATGCTATTAGATTATTTTTCTTTTTCTCCAAGTGCTAGGTTCATGTTATTGCTGTGAATGTACAACTCAGTAGATCCCAATGGTTAGTTTAGCTGGGATCTGGAATCTATAGAATATAGCCAAAAAAGGGTGAACATGGAAAATACTCTTTTATTTATGTAAATAATTTAGCTCTAGTAACACTGAGGAACTTATAAACTTCCATGTCACACCTGTCAAAAAGCTGATCCATAAGATTTACCCATAAGCTGTATATATCTTCTCAACAGTAAGATGGTGGTTGACATGCAGAGAAATGCAATAAGAAGTTAATAACTTTTATTCTTTGACAGATGTTTTCTTCTTGTGCATAACATCCAAATAGCAGTATAAGACTATTATTTTTTCCTTAATAAAGATCTGTTCCATTTGCTGTTCAGAACATATGACAATTCTGCAGCATGTTGGATAAGCCCAACTCACATAGCTGACTCAGTGAGAATTAATATTCACTAAAAGCAATGATGAGGTGATACTGCCCTGATTTAGAGTACCTAAAGGAAGCTGGTGGCAACAGTCAGTGCTGGCCCAGAATGCCGTCTCACTCTTATCTCAAGCAGTCCATGTCTTATTAGGTCCTGCTGTTAATCCAGCACTAACCAACTGAGCACAATGAAGGGTGAATTTCCACTTCAGGCTTGGTGTCTCTGCACTATGTCACAAGGCTGTGGCTTGCCATGTGTTAAGTAAATTGCTTCATTGGCACACAGGGTCCAACGGTTTAAAATGTCAGTGCTTAAATGTCTATTTGTATTGTAAGTAAATAGCCTAATATCCTGGGGTCATTTTACATCAAGCAATTCCAAATAAGACAAAGAACATTTGAGGATTTGTTAGTGCATTTTGGTATCCAAAACTAGAAATGGAGTTTCCAGCTATTTCAGGGTACTTCAATTGTTAATTAAGATTGTATTAAAAAGGATTTCATGCAGCTGGAACTGATAGAGGGACCAGGAATGCCCAGGCAGGTCTTTTCCATTCAAAGCTGAAAACAAAAAGCAAGTTTCAATGATCAGCGACGATTTTATGAAAAAAATTATCACTTACAGTGGGCAATCAGGTGCCCCTTGGGAATAACGTAGCATTATATATATTTATGAAGCAGCCAATGCACAGAGAAACAGTTTGTAATTTAAGAGAAGACTTACGCCTCAATGTTGTGCACAATAAAAGCAATTTGCTCCACGGATGCCTTCACACAATTTCCTTCTCTTGAAGGTTTTCCTGCTTCCTTATTGAAGAGAAGCTCCTGAAAGTCCACACACTGAACTGTGCTGGCTTGCCTCACTGCGCAGGCTTTTCAGCTTCTGCATCCAACAACTGCTCCATGAACAGCAGTTATCCCTGTAGAAACCACCAAGGGCCACCGCCTGCAGCCAGAGGGGAAAAAATACAAACACAAATAGATTAGTGGAATAAAAAACCCAGATTAGTGAAAGGACAAGATGCTTCCTGCTTGACTTTGATAGATCACTTTGGCTATGTTTAAAAGAATGAATTAAACAGCATGAAGGAATGTTCCCAAGCACAGGAGTTTGACTTTACATGGCTAAACTGTTAAAATGACCCAAATTGGCACTGAAAGTCACCCAGATGGTTTCTGCTTTGAAAGACAGTGTTAGCCTGTGGGAATTCCCAACAGGCAGTTTTGCTATGGGCACTATATTCTGGTGCTGTAGGCACTATATTCTGAAAAGAAAAAGAACTGAAATGGAATAAGGCAGTCAGTATTCTGACTGTTGGCCTCCATGACAGAGAGCAGCCCTGCCTGCATTTAATCCCTAGTGTAGATGTCAGTACTGGTACCAGGAGGGCAGGCATCCTTGGCTCTCCGTGAGCTAGGTTCACCCTTGAGCTGGGCACACAAACCCCTTGTAGCATGCCTGGGAAGAGTTACCAACCTGAGATGTTGCCAAATCACACATTTCCCAGCAGAGTTTTGGTCAACAAGCTAGAAGTCATTTCTGTTTGTGGCTGCGCTGAATTTCTGCAGAAAAATGCCTATAATTACCTAACGCAGCAAACGATGGCAAAGCTCTCTTGGAGATTAAGTACCAGGTTCCAGTCCCAGATCTGAACCATGTTTGTTTATTTTATTCACTAACTGTTTAACATTTAATACATAAACACTGCTCGGAACAAGAAAAGGAATCCACAATTCATCCTTTTTGGGCAAGTTTCCTGATAACAGGATTAAAATCTTCTGCTTATTCTTGCATGTTCTGTTTAGTCCAATGACTCTTCAGCTCTTTGCTGCACAGCAAGAAAGCTTCAAGGAAGACTGGAAACATCTGAAAGATCCTAAGATTGTCTCTAAATCAGATGGTCTCCATGGGGATGTGTTCCCTATTCCCAGTTTTAAGTACTCACAATATCCAATCCAGGTGGACTACAAATTGATTATTGCTTCTCTTTCTGGTGAATCAATTAGTTAATCTCATAAAAGCTGTTGTGCTCATTCCCATAGTTACATCATAGGTTCATTTTTGATACATTTGGATCAAGTCTTACAGGGTTCTAAGTAGGAAGGTTAATGAAAGAGAGTCTCAGTTTGGATCCAGGTAAAACAGAGTCACAGAAAGAAGCATTTGCAGAGCAGAGCCTTAGGCACCCTTGCAATTTCATCAGTGATAACAAGGCATCTGAGGAACTAAGGTTTTCAGATTTTCATTTTTCTTCCTCAGCTGACATCTTAAATTCTAACAGTATTCATTTTCAGAACTCACTTGAGGTGATGACACACTTCAGTTATCCCATGGTCCTCTGCATCACATAAGTTGCCTACATATGGACGGTGTTCTAAGAACAACTACTGAAAATTAGGATGTTTTTCTTCCACTATTAAAGATATCCTTGGATGTAGTTTTCCTCATGATTGCTGAAAGTTGACTGCTGCTGTCATTAATTTAGTTCAGTGTCAGGGCAGAGATTAAAGAAGAATGAAGGTATCCTTCAATCAAGAAGGAATAAAGCTAGGAAATACAGCCGAAGACAATGAAGAGTTTAGAAGACTGAAGTAAAGGAAGAAATGGAAGGGGCAGCTTTGTCCCTCAGATCTCCAGAAGCACATAGGCAGGTAATAGCTCATTATTATGATGATTGATTTGAATAAATGGTAAAAAGTAGTTTCATGCAAAACTTACATTTGTATGGTGCCACTTAAAGTGGGGTCCTAAATTGTGATTGAACGCGTAGTGACATCTTAGTTACTGCATTAGAATGACAAACTGAAAGAAATGCAAGATTCAGAATGCTCAGTGTGTATTCTGAACAAGAATAGGAATGATTGGATGTTGTGTTGAGGGACATGGTTTAGTGGGAGCTATTGGTGATAGGTGAATGGTTGGACTGGATGATCTTGTAGTTCTTTTCCAACCTTGGTGATTCTATGATTCTATGATTCTATGTTGAGTACGTTTAGGTTACACTAAGAAAACAAAGAATCATTGAATCATCATTGAATCATAGAATGGCCTGGGTTGAAAAGGATCATAATGATCATCTAGTTTCAACCCCCCCACCATATGCAGTGCCGCCAACCACCAGACCAGGCTGCCCAGAGCCACATCCAGCCTGGCCCTGAATGTCTCCAGGGATGGGGCATCCACGACCTCCCTGGGCAACCTGTTCCAGTGCGTCACCACCGTCTGTGTGAAAAACTTTCTCCTAATCTCTACCCTAAACCTCCCCTGTCTTAGTTTAAAACCATTCCCCCTTGTCCTATCACTATCTACCCTCGTAAACAGGCATTCCCCCTCCTGTTTAAATGTTCCCTTCAAGTACTGGAAGATCGCAATGAGGTCTCCCCAGAGCCTTCTCTTCTCCAAGCTAAACAATCCCAGTTCCCTCAACCAATAGGAGAGGTGCTCCAGCCCTCTGATCGTCTTAGTGGCCGTCCTTTGGACCCGCTCCAAGAGTTCCATGTCCTTCCTGTACTGGGGGCCCGAGGCCTGGACGCAGTACTCCAGATGGGGCCTCACAAGTGCCAAGTAGAGGGGGACAATCACCTCCCTCTCCCTGCTGGCCACCCATTTATTTTTTAATGCAGCCCAAAACACAGTTGGCCTTCTGGGCTCCAAGTGTACACTGCTGGCTCATGTCCAGCTTCTCATCCACCAGGACCCCCAGGTCCCTTTCCACAGGGCTGCTCTCAGCGAGATCTTCCCCCAGTTTGTATAAATACCTGGGGTTGCCCCAACCCAAGTACAGCACCTAATCCATTGTACAGTCCATCCTTCAAATCCATACCTCTCCAATTTAGAGAGAAGGATGTGGTGAGGGACCACGTCAAAGGCTTTGCAGAAGTCCAGGTAGATGACATCCATCGCCCTTCCTCCATCCACCGAAGCCATCACTCCATCACAGAAGGCCACCAGATTGGTCAGGCAAGATCTGCCCTTGGTGAAGCCATGCTGGCTGTCTCAAATAATCTCTTTGTCTCATATGGGCCTTAGCATAGCTTCTAGGAGGATCTGCTCCATGATCTTCCCAGGCACAGAGGTGAGGCTCACCAGCCTGTAGTCCCCCGGGTCTTCCTTTCTCCCTTTCTTAAAAATGGGAGCAATATTTCTCTTTTTCCAGTCTCCGGGGACTTCACCAGACAACCAGGATTTTTCAGATATGATGGAGAGCAGCTCAGCAACCACATCAGCCATTTCTTTCAGAACCCTAGGATGGATATCATCTGGTCCCATGGACTTATACATGTTCAATTTCATGAGGAGGGCTTGGACTTGTTCCACCATTACAGTGGGACAGAAACCACTCCTCACAACCTCACCTAGAGGCTCAGGGCCCTGGCAGACACAAGGTGTCTGACGATTGTTCAAGACTGAGGCAAAGCACTCCCTGAGTATCTCAGCTTTTTCTATGCCTGAGGAAGCCAGCTCCCCATCACCTTTCATCAGAGGGAGAACACTCTCCTTGGCCTGTCTCCTCCTGCCTATGTACCTGTAGAACCCCTTCTTGTTATCTTTCACAGCCCTCGCCAAGTTCAGCTCCATCTGCGCCTTGGCTTTCCTAATCCTATCTCTGCACACACGGACAACAGCCCTGTATTCCTCCCAGGCTACACAATCCTGCTTCCACTTCCTGTACGTTTCCCTCTTTTCCCTCAGTTTAAGCTGCAGGTTCTTGCACAGCCACGATGGTCACCTGCCTCCCCTGCTCGACTTCTTTTGCTGGCGGATGGAGAGCCATTGCACTCTCAAAAGGGTGTCCTTAAAGAGCTGCCAGCACTGTTCTGCACCTATGCCCTTAAGGACAGTTTCCCAGGGGATCCCACCCAGCAGTTCCTTGAGCAGCTGGAAGTTAGTTTGCTCTCCTGAAGCACAGGGTCCTAGCTCTGCTTTTTGCCAGGCCTGCATTCCTCCAGATCACAAACTCCACCAGGGCATGGTCACTACAGCCCAGGCTGCCTCCAATCTTAACCTCTCTAATGCTCTCCTCCACATTTGTGAGGACCGGGTGCAGTAGGGCTTTACCTCGGGTCATTCCATTTATTACCTGGACCAGGAAGTTGTCCTCGGCAGACTCCAGGAATCTCCTGGATTGTCTGCTACCCGCCATGCCACTATCCCAGCAGATATCCGGGTCATTGAAATCCTCTATCAGGACAAGAGCCCGCATGAAGGACACCTGCTGCAGCTGGAGCAAAAAGGCCTCATCAACAGGCTCCCCCTGATCAGGCAGCCTGTAGCAGACCCCAACCACTAGATGCCCTTTACTGGACCGATCCTTGATTTTTACCCACAAGCTTTTGACCTGATCATGGCTGTTCCTCAGACACAGCTTTTCACAGTCTATCCACTCTTTGACATAGAGGGCAACTCCCCCACCGTTCTTACTTTGCCTATCCCTTCCGAAGAGCCAATACCCCTCAATGGTGGTATTCCAGTTATGGGAGTCATCCCACCCTGTTTCCGTGATAGCAACAAGGCCATAACTTTCCAAGTGCAACACGGTGTCCAGATCGTCCTGCTTATTACCCAGGCTGCATGCATTCGTATAAAGGCACTTCAACTGGGTTTTCTGTCTCACTGCCTTTGTAGAGGATCTAGTATCCCCTATAGCAGCATCCCCCTTCCCTACTCCATCCCTTTGTACTCTGGCCTCTTTGCCCATCAATTTTGGTACAAGGCCTCGAACTACCCGCTCAACCCCAGAGGCCCTCATTTTGTCCCCTTCCCCCTTCATACCTAGTTTAAAGACCTTTCAATGAGTCCCGCCAGTTCCTTGGGTAGCAACCGTTCATAAAAGACCTCCTTTGCAATATCTTAGTCCTTAGTGCTGGCAATATTTTGAAAGGATCTGAAAGCAGTTTCCTCGTACTCATTATGCCTGAGTGATCAAAGAAAGATAACCTGCACAGAAAGCAGATTTTAATATTTCTCATTTAAGGACCTGAAATTAAGAATGATGCTTAGGTTCTGCATTCGGATAAACAAACAAGCAAACAACTAAACAAACAAACAGCAACAACAAAACATTTGATCACAGTCATTTTGATCCTTCTTGTGGAAGGCATACTGCGTTCGTTAATAATGATCTGAAGGAAAAGTCTCTTCTAAGCTATCTTTTGGCCAATCCTGTCTAAATCCAAAATTAGACTAATATTTTGTTTCTTCCACACCTTTAGAAATTTCTCTTATTAAAAAAAAAGTTTTAGTTTCATAAGCAATTCTACTGCAAAATGTTAAATGTATTCTGGGAACAATGTAAACCTCAAAACATCATGGGCAGCTGAGAGCATGATGCTTCCTCTTTCAGGCATCGGAGAGGCTAAAGCCAGACTGGAGCATTCTGGGTTGGGCAAAATAAAGATGTGTGCTTCTCCAATTTATATTACTTCTGGGATTCTTTCCCCTTTTTAAGTAAGGAAGGCTGAAAGACAGTGTATCTGATTTAAGTTATTTTACTGTGTATTTCTGCCATTCTTTGAGATATAAATAGTAGAATAAACAGTCAAGTACGCAAGCAAAGTTGAAAAGTCAAAGACCAATGCTTGTTTCTGCAGTATTTCTAGCTTGCACACATGCCAAGTGCAATATCGTGTAACAAACAAATTCTTTACAGACAAGAACTAGATTTGGGGTTTCTTCATTTCCCACTGACTCCCCAACATTCTAAAAACATTTTAAAAACCTGTATTAAAGTCACCAACAATTAACATAAGGGCAACTATATGTTTATGATTGAAATTCCAGAGGTAAAGTAAAATATTCTTTCCCATTCTTAAACATTCTTATTCAATTTTCTGAAGTGGGAAGATTTGCTTTATCCAGTATTTGTGCGCAAGTAATATTTATGATAAAATAATGATAGGCATAAGACTGTCTGCAGAAAATATTTTATTATGAATACTACTTATCTGACACTTCTTCCCGACTATAAGCATAAAGAAATAGACAAGCTTGCACAGTGAAAACAACTTGAATAATTAGTGTCATTAGAATGCCAGTCTTTTAATGATCTCTACAGATGCAAATAAATTAAAATGGAGGTACTGATTGCTGAATAAATACATATCCTGTGTTTTGATTTGATGTTATGTCATCCAGATTTATCTAGATAGATAGATAGATGGATAGATATTATAATGAATAAAGGATTTTTTTATATGACCTTTACTACATGTGACCAAAATATTTAGAATATTAGAAATGTCTAGAATATCTAAAACATCTGTGACATGTACCTGAGCTCTAGTGCACAAGATGGTTTATGATCCTTCACTGAAAGGACCTAAATCTCCACTGAAAATACTGTGCAGAATCACATTCAAATTAGTAACTTGAAATGAAAAAGAAAATAGAGCTACTTTACTTCATTTATTGCAATTTTAATAATGTCGTAGCAACATCTGAATATATTGTATTCATATTCTGTCACTAATGTACAAAAAGGGTTGAAGTCTGTTTTATAGACTTACTGCCCAGACACCTTTGTTTTTTTGAACTCTGAATTTCTGCTCCCTATTTTGACACTATTTATGTGTTTTGACTTATCTATTTCTATGGGAATTACAATTTGTCCCTTAGGTCTGCCAGACCTTTTAAGGTTTTTGCAGTTCATTTTCAAACTTGGACATAGGTAGCCATGTAACTGTCTGCCCTGTTCCAGGTTCTCATGTCAACATTGATTTCTTTTTTTTAAACTCTAATCTTTCATTGTTTTCTTGAGTGATGGCTGAATTTGTGAATCCTGTAAATGTGATTGCAGTCTGAAAATGGAGATAGTTAACCTAGGAACACTTATTCTGCCGCTATTTAACCACAGACTCCTGGGATGAGCTGAGTGGAAAGTATGGGATATCTAAAACATTTACTATACTGGATGAGAAATTGGTGTTAGGTTTCCTTTTGAGCTCTCTCCAAGCACTTGTGACGTTGGACTTATCCATTAGACTATGATCTGTGGAGTAACTTTTCTGGGAGGTGAGCTAATGGATGCAAAAGAAGGGTAGTTGGCTAGAACACAACAAGAATACAGCTTATCAAAACAAGATGGGGTTCCTCTATATTAATAGATAAATATGCTAATTATCAGTCTTAGGTCACTGTAGAGGAGAAATCCTGATGGTATTATCATAACAAATAATGAGATCCAGCTTGCCACACAGTATGTGGCAGAGTAAAGAGTAAAACAGAGGTCTAAGGTAGCACTGCTTGAGATAAGCCGATGACAGCCTCTATGACAAAATGCTTCCTATCTAGAGAAGTAGATCAGTGAGGAAAAGAGCAGAGGAGAAGCAGATGCGAGGTGACTTCCCCAAGGAAAGTTGGTGACTAAATCAAACTCAGAGATCACACATCCCACATGAGTTTTATTAACCCTATCTGGGATCTCCATGTTAGAGCATAGAGGGCTGCTTTTTTCCTCAGTTATCCAAATAACTTTTATGGCATTGAATATCCACACCACCAGCTATTTCACAGTCCTTTACTCAGCATCAGGCAAGAGCTGGAAGAAGTTATTATTAGTTTTCTCAAAGTCCTCTAGACACCAGTCTCTCTATGTTATTGCTACCCCATTTCATTGTGAAGAACATTCATTCTTCTCTGAGTTGACAACATTGCCAAGATTCCACCACCCAATTCAGTCCTCAGATCAGTACCCCTCATATTTTTCAGCCCCACTTTTCTCGTTTAGAAATACTTCTACACAACTGCCAAACTTCCCTCAGGCCTTTTCTTTGACAGAACGCAAAACGGTGCCTAAAAAGCTATGATTCTGAAGTCTCACTGATCATGAATCATTGTATAATTGTCTACCTTTTGTCCTTATATAGCTGTGGTCTTTAGGTTTATAAGCACTTAATATAGGGCAAGCATGGTTAAGCAAAGGGTGTCTATGCTTTACTGAAATATGAATACATATTTGTTTATGTTTCTTTCTATTTAAATCTGTTTAACCCAGAACACAATCTTCATATGCAGTCAGATATGAGATTTCTGTCACAAATACTGGCTTTCAAAATCCTTCCTCATCTTTTACATGGCAGAGTACATCATGCAGAAAGGAAAACAGAATAGCTAGTTTTCTTCAGTAATAAAGTTTGCAGAAGGAAGCAATGTGAACCCTGCTCTGATCTGCTAGGAGAGTACTTTTTTCTCACTGTAGGAATACTAAGATTAACAGAAAATAAGAAACACTGCTAGATGTTACTCTTTACTGGTTCTAGCACTCAGTAGGATTAAGAAATGTATCTCTCCTGAATACTTTATAATTATTTTAGGTATTTTTATGCCTTTTATATACTGATGTGCACTTTTACTCTATTTGCAGGGGTCCAGTTAAAAATCCTCAGGACCATGATTTTTATCATACTGGCATCTGCCCCAGAATTCTTGTTTTGTAGCCAGGGATTTCATTAAAAGTTGTAAATGAAAGCATTTAAAGATTATTATATATATATATATATATATCATACTGCATTTCCTCTAATGAAATGATTACTGTTATGAGGAAGAGAAATATTTCCAGCAGTATGAGCGGCTCCTGACTGTGACAGCTCAAGTCCATTTATGGAAATTTCCTTTAGTTTATAACAGGTACAACAGTAAGGATAATCTGACACCTAGTGTAGACTTTTAATGTTCCATGTAGAACTATAGGAGAACAGCTTCCCAAAATATTTTATCATATCTGGTAGTTTAAATTCATTGTTACTGTGACATTATTTTTTTTTCACAGAGTCATAGAATCATGGAATGGCCTGGGTTGAAAAGGACCACAATGATCATCTAGTTTCTAGTTTTGATCTATTCCACCTGAATGTCGGAAGGTCCCCTTTCTGTATGGAAGACAGACTTCATTATGTACCTAAATAAAGAAGAAAGCGAAACATTTTGCTCAAAACAGAAGTATGCCATATCTGAGAAAAGGGGTTTAGCTTTCTGTCTTTTCAACCTTTAATGCCATAACGCTCCCAGTAATGAACCAATTTACATTGGGCTTTGAGTACACTGGATGAGAAGGGGATATAATGGACGATGTGAATATCACTCCGTTGAGGTCTTCAGCTATTATCTCTTCCCATCAAATGCAAATCACTAACGATATTACAGTTTAAAGTCCCTCTTTTTCTGTATATTGCAATAAATCGTCTGAGACAGCTTAAGGAATCAGAATTTTAGATTTTATTTCCTTTCTTGAGACATAAATTCAACTCGGCTTAAATCAAGTACTTGAGCTGAGATTATTGTTTTGCATGCTGATCTACCAGTTGTCAGCAACAAGGTGAATGTAAAACAAAACCAGCACCTCAGTATATGATTGCATCTTATTGTAAATAATTTCAGTAGTGCCATAAAGCTACTTGGAGAGTGAATGTCAATGGAAGGTAAGTCTCTAAAATGCTCACGCTGCAAATTAAAAACAAAAGAACACATCAATGTAACATGCAAAACGCAAAGAAATAATAAGATATAAAAATTTTGCAGTCATGCATTTAAATATTTAACTGCCACCTTTAACTAGCATTGTCATTAATCGTATAAATACAACAAGGAAGAGCATTTCCAGAAAGCAGAATTGATAACTCTGATAAATTTGGAGAGTAGATGTCACCCTGTACCTTGTCACTGAGTACTGAAGAAAATCTGAAGTCCCAAGGTGAAACACAATCTAAAGAACTGCATCTTCTCATTTCATATGTTAACCGGGTATTTTATATAGTTCTAATTTGGTCTCAGATGACTTGAAATTTGCTCTAGGCCAGCATGAAGCATTGAAAGTGATAATACAAAATACACATATTTTTCAACATCTGTTTCTCAATTTGATTGTTTTGCATAGTTCATTTCTATTCATTGCCAGACACTAACGTGACCATTTCAGTTCAGAAAACACAATGTACCCTCGCAGGTTCATAGCACCTGCACCACAACAGTTGAGTCAAAGAGTTCACTCAGGTTTTTTTAATATATTTCAAATAAGAAACAATCTTCAGGGAAATAAGGAAGCACAGATAAAATGTGCTGTCTTACCCATTTGTCTGAATAAATGCAATTTAAAAGTAAAGAAGTGTCATAAAAGAGGAGAATGAAACATAAAATAAAGAGTACTGGAAAGCTGTGGAATACAGAATAATAGCTTTGCTTTTCTGAAGTCAGTGACAGGCTTGAGTGTTTAAAGTTTATAATGTGAAATGAGCCAGATGAAATAATTATTTATCATTGACTAGCAGAGAGTGAATTCTAAATGGAAAGCAGTTTTCAATTAACTGGTCATGCTACACTTAACTGAGGTTATGTCGCAGAATCAATCAAGAAGAAATGTTATTTGCCAATGGTTCATGAGCTAGATGGTTCTTATTTTAAAACTAAAATACTATTTTAAAGGTGGGGGCTAGTGATAAAACTTGCCTCCCACTGTAGAAAAAGAATAGCAAAAGTCTGTTGACACTTGATGTAAAATTTCAGAATACTTCAATGAGATGAGTTATAGCTGTTGGCATCTAGCATCAGATAAACATAGTGTCGTTCTAGTAGTCTTTCTAATGTAATTCCACAGCTACTTCTATAATCAAAAGTATTGAGGTCTCTATATTATCTCATGCTATGAAAGTGAAAGTAGTATGTAAATATAAGTGAATATGCAAAGCTCACTTTTCAAATTCAAAGATTAAGTCCCTACAGTACTGGCATCAATGGCAATTTTCCCTTATCACTGAAGGCATAAATCGAAACTGATTGCTTTGGTCTTTCAAGCTTCTTTACTGCTCACCTGCAGAATTTCTGCTTTTTACCTTCTTTTCAAATGTTGACTGTGAGTTTGGGATCACAGAATCATAGAATGCTTTGATTTGGAAAGGATCTTAAAGACCGCCTGGTTCCAGCCTCACTGTCATGGGCAGGAACAGCTCCCACCAGACCAGATTTCTCAAAGCCCCATCAAACCTGGCCTTGAACACTTCCAGTGATGAGGCAGTTTCTCTGAGCAATTTCCCAGTGCCTCACCACCCACAGGTGGTGACACTACCCCTTGTCCTATCACTACAATCCTCCAGTTTTCTGGTAGCTCTCCTTTATTGGAGAGGCTGCTATAAGGTCTTCCCAGATCCTTCTCTTCTCAGACTGAACAAGCCCAGTTCCTTCAGTCTGTCTTCATAGGAAAGGTGCTCCAGCCCTCTGATCATCAGGTGAAGCCTCACAAGAGTGGAGCAGAGAGGGACAGCCACCTCCATCACCTCACTGGCTATGCTTCTTTGGACAGAGATCACCATATGGTTGGGCTGAAAGTGCATAGTGCCAGCTCACATTTAGCTTCTCAGCAATTAACACTCCAAACCCTTTTCCTCAGGTCTGCTCTCAACCAGGCAGCCTATATTTGAGTTCAGGACTGCCCTAGCCCAAGTTCAGGACCTTGCCCTTGGCTCTGTTGAACTTCATGAGGTTTTCATGGTCTCACTTCACAAGCCTGTCAAGGTCCCTCTGGCTGGCATCCTGTTCTTCTAGCATATTGATCACACCGTTTGGTGTTGTTGGCAAACTTGCTGAGAGTGAATTCAATCCCACTGTTCACATCACGGACAAAGATGTTAAACAGAGCCAGTCCCAATACCAATGCCTAATCACTGATCATGACTGCTGCCAAGCATACCATGACAGCTCATCACTAGTCTCTACTTAGGCATCAAGACACTGACCACAACTCTGAGTTCTGCTATCCAGCCAAATCCTTATCCACCAAGAGGTCCATCCACCAAATTCATGTCTCCTCAGTTTAGAGAGAATGATTTCATGAGAGAATATAAAATGCTTCACACAAATCCAAGTAGATGATACCATTTGCCTCTACCTTGTCCACCAGTGCTGAAACCCCAACATAGAAGGCCATCAAATTTATCTCACACACACTTTGCCCTTATTGACTCCATATTGCCCATCACCCATCACATGTGCCTTAGCACAGTTTCCAGGAGGATCTGTCCATGACATTTCTGGGCACAGAGATGAGACTGACCAGCCCCAAGTTCCCCAAGTCTTCCTTCTTCCCTTTTTAGAAATGGAGATTATGTTTTCCCTTTTCCAGTCAGTGGGAACTTTACCAGACTGCCGTGACTTCTCAAATATGATGGGTAGTGGCTTAACAACTTCTTCCACCAGTTCCATCAGTAGCCTTGGACACACCTTATTATTTCCCATTGAATTGTGCACTTTCAGGCTCCTTAGATAGTCTCAAACCTGATCTTGTCCCACAGTGAGTGGTTCTTCATCATCCTAGTCCCTGCTTTAGCCTTCTGTGATTTGAGCAGTGTGACTAGAGCACTTGCTGGTAAAGACCGAAGGAAAAGCTCACTGAGTATCTCAACCTTCTCTATACCTCAGGTAACCTGGTCTCTCATTTCCTTCCAGAGAGGGCTCATATTTTCCATAGTCTTCCTTTCATTACTGACATACATATAGAAGCTTTTCTTATTGCCCTTGGTATCCCTGTTCAGATTTAATTATACCATGGCAATGTCTCTGCATGTCTCCCAGGCTACCCATCCTTGCTTCTACCTTTCCATCCAAGAATGAACTGTTTTTGTTCGTTTTCTAACTTGCCTATGAAGCACTCAAGAGCAGGGAATGCAATTTGTTCTGGCATTATAGTTGCTTAGTTTAAAGAGCTTTTTGCCTGTGAGTCAGACCTTCAGAATCTTTTGTAATATAAACAAATATAAATAATACTCATGTCTTGGACTAGTCTAGGTTTCTTGTGCTAAAGCTTTCAGTGGAAAATTGGCATGTACGTGAGGAAATGGGAGATGATATTCAGGATAATTGTAAACATTCCTAAAATTTAGCTTCTTTCAAGTAATAAAATAAATGGTTAACTGTATTAATTTGATTTAATAAATACGTTATTATATAACTATACAAAAAGTGATATTTACTGGGTATCTAAAGGGAATTCTATTTCCCACAAATGCACATAGTCCAATAAACTTGAAAGAAACAGATTATATGCTTAACAATAAGTGTGTGCATAAAGATTTGCAGAAACAACAAAATACACAGAAGGAAACACTACTTGGAGAAAGAAGCAAACACATTCTTCTAAATATCACCACTGAATCACGCTAGAATTTCAAAGCACTTTATAAAAGCAATGAACTATCCTTCATGTATACTCTTAATCAGCGGACCTCAGCATCTTTTGTTGTAATTAATTAATTTCATCTCCTGGAACCCTAGTAAGATAAAGACAGAAAAATGGTATTTTCATCTGAGATTTTGAAGGAAGTCAGAAGTGCCTCACTCTAGTTATGCTACAAATTACCTACTGGTTCCAGCACTTACCTCTTATACAAAATCAAATGCAGCAGCCTGGCAGAATGGGTACCAGTGATGAACACTTTCTAGGTGCTTCAGCTGTTGTTCAAACAATGACCATTAAGAAACCAGATATAGGATACAATAGTTATGACTCTGAATCCTTCAGCTAACTACTAAAAACAAAATTTCATTAAACGTTGTTACAAGCAATTTAAGACACTTCTCCACCCTCTTTTGTAGCATCTTAATTGAAATCAGTTTCTGACACGTTTCAGTTGCTTGTAATCTGAGTATGCAATCAACACCAAAGGCCAGTAGAAGGGTGGTGCTAGCAGAGGCAAGATGCGTCACAAAGGGAACTGTGTCCTGTGCAACTGAAAAGGCATTATCCCAAGAAGTGCTCTTGTCTCCCATAAGGCTATGGCTGTATCCCAATACAGCTTTTGGTTATTCCTGTTAACCAACATCTTGCTAAAAAAATATGGTGCACTCACTGAGTTTACTGACATGGCTGTATTTATCAGATACCATTTTCCTGAAAACTAATGCAAGGTTTTCAAAATTCTGGTGAAAGGAATACCTAGCATACAATCAGCACAGGATGATGCTGTAGTGGTTTCACACTGGTGGGCAGCTAAGCACCACACAGCTGCTCCCTTACTCCTCCTCCTGAAGTAAGCAAGAAGAAAAAATGTAATGAAACAAATGCTCGTAAGTTGAGATAAATACAAGGATATCATTAATGACAGGCCAAACATACTGAGAATAAGGGAGAAAATTCTAATTTATTGCCTACTAACAACAGATAAGGGCAGTGAGATCTAACAGCAGTGTAGGGGAACAGGGAATGGGGGCTGAAGCTAGTCCCTAATGTTTTGGCTCTACTGCTCCTTCAGCATTACTCTGTCCCTGTTCCAGCGTGGGGTCTCTCCTCTATGGGATGCCATCTTTCCTGAACTGATCCTGTGTGGGCTTCCCATAGGCCACAGCTCTTCAAGCACTGCTCCCACATGAACCTATAAATGTACAGGGTTTTAATACTGATGGACAGCTCAGCTCCACCATGCTGCTCTTCATTCCCCTCTTCAGAAGGAAAGGAGGAGAACATTTAATGAAGAAAAAGCTGATAGTTTGAGATAAAGACAGGGAGATCACTCACCAATTAATGTCATGGGCAAAACAGAGTCAGTGTGGGGAGGTTAGTACAATTTATTGCCTATTGCAAACAGATGAGAGTGGTGAGAACTAAAAACAAACTAAAAACACCTTCCCCCTTATCCACCCTCTTTTACCTCCTGTCCTGAGTGGTGCAGGAGAACAGGGAAAGGAGACTGTGGAAAAATAGCCTCCAAATTCTTGGTATGCCTGAAAATACTGCTTAGTCATGTGCTTATCTTCTAGTGTTAGCTCCTCCCAGGCAACTTCTTAGGGAAAAGCCAAAAGATCTCATGTGATTCACCACACTAAATAGCAGGCTCTTATGTTCCAGTTGCTATCTGAGGTCGTAGTTGGGAATTATTTTATGAGTTAACAAATGATCTGCCCAGGGCTAAGGATTCCCTCCTGAAACAGCAAGGGTTTCTGCGGCATCTTCTCTGTCTCATTTTCCTGCCTTCCAAGAATAGGATAGAAAAAAAAAATACTTTTGGATATTTACAAAACTCTATGAACATTCCTGGTAGCCAATAGTTGATATCACCCAGGACTTCTCCAGGAGGATCTGTTCCACGATATTCCCAGGCAGAGAGGTGAGGCTCACTGGCCTGTAGTTCCTTGGGTCCTCCTTCCTCCTTTTCCTATAAATGAGAGTGACATTTCCCTTTTTCTACTCCCTGTAGACTTTGCCTGACAGCCGCAACTTTTCAAATATGATGGAGAGTGGCTTGGCAACCACATCAGCCAGCTCTGGGAAGAACTCTGAACTCTAGAACCTAGAACTCCAGGAATAAGAGACAAAATGTTTCTTAGGATAGTGATGTTAAACAAATCCCTTTTGAAAATAAAATCTTTGGCTCGCGGCCAAAATGCCTGGTTCACAAACATGATACCAATGGCCTAGTTATATGTAGAGAGTTGTCTCAGTCTGTCATGTATCTTTCTCCTGTCCTTATTAATCAAACCAGCTCTGGACAATTGGTACATATCTTTTGCAACTATTAAGATCTATTGTAAATGTAAGAGAGTCTCCGTCCCCATTTCTTAAAGCATACAAAGCCACAAGAGAAAAAAAATATATATTTTAAAAAAATGGATGTGGAAAAAAACAAAGACGAATAAACTCTTTTGGAACCCAACCCTCACCAAATTTGCTACTGGCTCTGCAGCAGACTTCCTCTTAAATTATGAAAAAATTCTGTCCCTCTCTTAACTCCTCCTTTCCCAAATAACTCCTTTCAATACTGCCAATATCCTATTATAAGCTGATGAAAATTGTCAATACAATTTAAGGTGCTTTGGGTCCAGTATCTATCACTGTAACCACAACACATGAAAAACAATGAATACCACATGCACAGGTATTGTGAAAGAAGGCTGTCATGGATATGACATTCTTAGTTTTACATTTCATACTGAGACAAGGATTTTCTGAAAACAAACCATTTGCAGAAAATTGAAAACTGAAAGAGTGCTTGAGAGTAGGTTATATTATGTGCATGTACTGAAACAGTTAGTTAAACGCACTGATATTCATAAACGAATACACAAAGTTTATGCTTATATAATGTATATGTGCATACGTATAAACAAATTCAAAATAAACTACAGTAAGAAAAATTGTGCTTGTTTTTATGGTGGCTATTCCAGTCAGAATAACCTGATATACTGGCTTTCTTAAACTTTCTGTTTTCAACTTAAAGAGGAGAACTAGAATTGCATTCCTTTTCAATTGCAAATCTTACTCAGCACTTTTGGTTCCAGAGATGGCATTGGTACTTTTAGTAATTTAATGCATGCCCTGACACAGAAATTCAGACAAAAAATGCTCTATCAACAATGCAATGTTCCCTTCTCCTGCTGTGTAACTGTACTTCAATTCATTCAAATCTGAAGGTGATTCGCTAGGAAAAGAGAAATCGTCTTGACCTGAGAAATATTTATAACCCTAAAGATTTAGGGCCAAACCCAAAGTGATCTTAAGAATCTAAAACAGCCAAAGGACTGAGCTACATAGATCTAAAAATATTGCAATACGATTACTTCTACTGGAAGCATTTGCATTCCTTCTGTGGTCCTAGAGAAATTGAAGCATACTGAAAGTCTCCAATAGATCTGAGTATTCTTCAAACTTCATTGATTACAATGGTTACTGACATCTTACCTTTGCGATGCACACACTACATTCAGGAAATCTCAGCACCTACTGGAAATAGCTTATCCTGCCTGCCTGGGACAAGGACTTGTCAGGAAAAGGCACAAATTCAGGTCTCTTCTGGGAGTGAGCTGTCTATTGGGTAGGAACTACTCAAGAGAGTGCATATATTCCAAGGTTAGATTCCACAATAGATGCATGTCTGTGCCTTAAATTAAAAAGAGATGGAAGACCTTATGAAATGGGTAATGAGAGAAGAGTTGTGACAATTTCCAAACATAACCAGGTCTTCTGTAAACAGCGTCTAGACACTATAACCTCTGATTGTTAATGATGGTATTGTACTTGCAGTCTGAGACTTTATTCAAGATACCTGGTATGACTGGTCTACCTTCTTACTTCTGCTTCAGCCATCAGCAAAATCAATATTCGCGTTCATGGACTAGCTGTTTTCAGTGAGTTGTTTTCAGATCCCAAATGAAATACATGCAGTCCCACAGCATCCTTCAGGAGCACCTAGGAGTTGAATTTCTTTTTTTTTCATTTTGTAGCATGAATGTCCTGTGGCTAAAAAGGGCAGTTCTGTGGGAATCTGGTTCCCTCCCCATGACCTTCAGACTACCCAGTCTGATATTAGAATTTCACCAGTAATAAAAGGATTGGTTTGCTTGACATTCAAAGCAGTGAGCCGCTTAAGGATGTTCAGCATTGGGATATAAATCAGAGAATCGTTTGAATTGGAAGGGACCCTTAAATCCATTTAGTCCAACTCCCCTGCAAAGAACATGGGCACCTACAGCTCCATCAGGTGCTCAGTTCCCTGTCCAGCCTTACCTTGAGTGTCTCCAGGGACGGAGTATCCACCACCTCTCTGGACAACCTTTGCCAGTGCTTCACCACCATTATCATAAGAAGCTTTTTCCTCATATCCAGTCTAAATCTCCCCTCATTTAGTTTGAAAACATTTCCCCTTGTCCTATCACAACAGATCCTGCTAAAGAGTCTGTCCCCTTCCTTCTTACAGCCCCCTTTAGATACCAAAAAGCCACAGACTGTGAGACTACAGCACTATCAGGGACTGTAGGAAGACTGTGGACAAGTCAACGCAAACTAACCAAATGCTAGCTGTGTTTGTAGGATGCCTGCATGATCTGTCTCAGCAAACCATCCCTTACTATTTTCTGTCCACGGACATGTAGTTACATAGAAGGGATGAGTTTCAGGTGAGAGCTGGCCTAGGAGAGGCATTTTTTAACCTGCTTTGGCTGAAGGGTAATTCAGACTTGGCTCTCCTGTTTCCTAGGGCAGCTCTGTAAGCATTAAGCTATTAGTTGCAGTTAATTATCACACAAAGGCTGCAACCAGCTTCCGCCATTTTCCTGTCTTAACAGAAGAGATGAACTGAGTTTTCAGAATGAAGCCAGAGTAGTTCGTGTATTTTAAGTGTGTCCCATAAAATGAATTCTTAAAGCTTTTAGCAAAGACAAAATGATCCATTTAAAGTACAAAGCAGACAAAATTGTGGCTGTGTATGAAGTTCCTTTCAGCTCCCAAAAAATATATGAAACTCCAATAGAAGAAAGCAGTGGGTAAATTTCAGTACCTTAAGAACCTGAATCACACAATTTAAATCACAATACCCTACTACTACTTGAATTTAATGCCTTAATTATAGAAAGGACAGCAGCTTTATTTATAATTCACCTGCACTTTGGAAAGAAAAATAAAAATACTCCGTCAACCACTGACCCTACAATAAACCACATATTCTCATCTATCCTTCTTTTTTAGCACTACCTTTTTTGCCTATAATATAAATATCTTCTAGCTTAAGGGTCACAGAATTTGGTCCAGAATTGCACTGCGCTGAACCAAATCACATGGCTGCTTTTACCTTAAGTGGTGTGGATACAAACAGAGAATTCACTAAGAAATACTACTGTGAAAAAATACACAAATAAAAGAGTAATGATGTCAACACTTTATTGGTGCTCAGGTAGCTTGCCTTATTGTGGAATAGTCAGCCAAGATATTAGCACAGTTTGACTAGTGATAATTTTCACTTTTATTGGGATTTTACACAGAAGGAGCAAGGAAATAGCAAGCAGTATCATCTACACATCGCAGCATATCCAGGTTACACAACGGCAGCAGCAAATGCCAACAGACACAGCACAGAGCAGTTGCAAAGAACCCCAAAGCCTAGTCAGTCACGCAAGTAGTGCGAGTCGTGCAGGCATCAGATGAATTGTGTTAAAAAGGTGACTACTGAAAAGGAGAGAATGTTAGAGTTAATGTAAGCCCTCTTCTGACAAAAGGGAAGGATGGCTGCCAGTAGATACAGGGGTGGTGAAATAAGAACTGGCAAAATGGGCTTTACTGGTGAGTGAGTGACAGGATCAAATCTTTCACCACTGTCCCCTTTATTGAATTTAAGGATTGTGCTTTTGTCCATTAAGGATGTGATAGACAGGTCTGTTGGCTACTTGAATAGGAAGATGCTGCCATGTCTCTTTAGATGCTAAGGTAGGTTTTGTCCGATTGAGTTTATGCCTACTCAGGAGGGATCCAATCACAGATGAGTCCTCCAAGAGGCTAAAGATGGTCATGAGGTAAACAAATGCACTTTTAAACAAAGGCCTGACATCTAGAAATTCAAAACTTAATATGTCTCACAGCTCACATTAATTACTGCAAGAGGGAAGTGAAAAAAACAACAAAATAAAAACTTCTTGCTTAATTTTGGCAAAGGAAATGGTGGAGCTCATATTAGTTTAGTAAAATCAGCACCCACCATTTCTAAACATTAAAACAAGAGTATGCAATTATATTTGACTTCAGGACAAGAACACGCAATTGTTTTTCATCTCTTCTTTACATTACAGAAGCAGCTGCAATTTTTATTTTACTTTTTTTCTTTTCCCCCACTCTCAATGCATTTCTGCTGCTTGGAAAACTAAATAAATGGTTACAAATGAGCCACATCAGAACTTTTTTCAGACTAAGCTGCCAAGGATAAATATTTCAACATTCTCTCGCTGTATGTGACAGTTCACGAGTGGGAAAGTTGAGATTCAGAATTTACCTGTAAGCATAGCTGCTTTTCTAAAGCCCCCTCAGTTCCCCCTCTGCTCTTCACAAACATCTCCTCATTCAGGTACACCACAAAAAGGGCTTATCCATACATGTAAAGACTCACATAAACAGTTCATAAAAGAAGAGCTAATGTTTGGGGTTGTTTTGTTGGTTTTTGTTTGTTTGTTTTTGCAAATTATAGCTACAGATTAATGTGGGTTATTTTTAGAAAAAAAGATATTAACATTCCCTACTGAATATTCTGAAATAAATAAAATGATAAGGACTAGATGCATTTCTGAATGATTAAATAGTTCTGCTTGGAAAATACACACTTCAGCTACTGCCATACTAACCAAACTGGAAATAACCCTTCACTTACAGCACTTACTGATTGCTCTTAGACTAGAGCTGATACAGAAGTAGTTGGTCTTGATATTTCTGAACATATGCTACTGATCCCTATCTGAATAAAGAATTTTTTTGTTGAGAATCAGGGAGCAGAAGAGTAACATGGCCAAAGTTTTAAATGTTGTAATTTCCTGTGTTTCTTAGTTACTGATGTCCAACTTTGATCTTTTTTTCTGCAAGCAGTGACACTTTAAGATCTGACTCACACTTTAAATTTATGAATGTGGGTTTTGGATTGGGATTATTTGAAGGATTCCAGGGGAAAGGGGATCTTCAGCATGCTGCTGGGTGTAGCAAAATGCTGAGCAACTTGTCAACCTGCTCAATAGCATCCAGCCCACTACTCATCCACGCAGCACATAGGGGCTTTGTGGAACAACATTGTCCACTTCCAGTTTCAGGTTCAAAATTGCCATTTGTGTCCACACCCAACTTTCACTACTTGGTTTTGTTACTGCAAAAAATATTGGAAAAATAGCTAGAAATTTTATGGCTTCGGGAGAACACTACTCATAGGTGCACTGCCATCTTCTGGGAGAATCTACTCAGTTTTGAAGCCAGATGAATTACTTTGTCCAGCTTCTTCCGAGTATAGTGAAGGAGAAGTTGTATTCCAGATATCTGATACTACAGTTAAAAGTTTTGAATTTTCACTTTATGATGTCTTGCTCCATTCAGCACCAAGAAACAAATGTTATCAATTGCCATCATTATGAATACTAATACATGGACTGTTGAGGAAAATCCTTTTGATGGCCACACAAGGCAAGAAATCATTTGTAAAACACCACTTTCGTACAAAAAGTTCAATATTTTTAGCTATCATCTCTGCCAGTCCTATTCCTATTCAATAATCCAAAGGAAAACATTAAAAAGTGTCTAGGTTCAATACACAGATCTTCATTACAAGTTTGAGATATATTAACCCATCTTCAAATACTTCAAGTTGCTTTTTGTCTATTTTTTGCCTGCAGATGAACACTGACCCTCTAAATCAGGCTATTAATAACCTGATTTATGATGTCTTACATACTTAAACAGATCAGCAGGAGAAAGCCTGCATGCCTCCGATGAAAAGCAAACACTCCAGTTATTTTAAACATCTTTTCACAAAATAATGTTATCTTTCATAGACTAGAAAAACGCTGCCCAAAATCTCTTGCAGAAATCACATTAATTCATTGAGTTTAAGGCTAATATATACCAAATCTCCACTTCCAGTGGGGTGGGTTACAGAATTTCAATCTACAGTGCAGAAGTAAGGAACCAGAGAAAAGAAACTCTTTATTTCAGCCTATTTTGTGAGAAAATGTTATTAAGTAAAACAACGTGGTTAAATCAAACCAACTGTTTAATTAAGCCTCAAAGTCCCAAGTAAAAGTACTTTTTATTGCTTATACTCATGGGCTATGGACAAGCTAATTACTATTATCTATCCCCAAGAAAGGACAGAAACCATATTATTCTCTAATTTATTTATAATCACCAAAGTCACCAGATTTCTTAACTTATCCTTTTTCTATTCTACCTCTTTTGCATAGGCTGGAAGTATGTCAGATTGAGAGCAGTTGAAAGGATTACCCGTTAGTCCATGCTGAATCTTGTATTTCATATTTATGCAAATAAATCATTCCCAAGCCAGTTTATCAGTTAATGATAAATTCAGACTCTCAGTCATTCTACCAGCAATAACATTTGTCAAAGTTAAAGTAAATTCTTTGTGCTGTAATGAAACAAAATGGCTGGAAGGGCTGATAAATGCTGGTAAGCCCAGGACATTATTAATGTATCCAGAGAAGGGCAACGAAACTGGTGAGGGGTCTGGAGCACAAGTCTTATGAGGAACAGCTCAGGAACTGGGATTGTTTAGCCTGGAGAAGAGGAGGCTCAGGGGAGACCTCATAGCAATCTACAACTTCCTGAAGGGAGGATGTGATGAGGAGGGGCTTGGCCTCTTCTCCCAGGCAACAAACAGGACCAGAGGAAATGGCCTCAAGTTGTACCAGAGGAGGTTTAGATTAGACATAAGGAAAAACTTTTTCTCTCAGAGAGTGGTCAGGCACTGGAATGGCCTGCCCAGGGAGGTGGTGGAGTCGCCATCCCTGGCAGTGTTCAAGAGGTGTCTGGATAAGGAGCTAAGAGATATGATTTAGTGGTTTATCAGTAGCTATGGTATTGGGAGGATGGTTGGACTAGATGATCTTGTAGGTCCTTTCCAACCTTGTGATTCTATGATTCTATGACGTGATGCACAGACCTGGGAGGTCAGCAATTCCTTAACTGCCACCATCTTATCCAAACTCAGACTAGCACTAGCACAGGATAAGGTTTATTTGCTTAGAAGCTGCCTGCAACTGGCTTCTTTTCTACATCCCATCTCTCACTCCCAGCGGATCTCAGCTAGAGCTCTCCACACCGTTTTGAAGGCAAAAGTGAATCAATACTAATAAGGCTACAATTATGTTGTCTAACGTACAAACGCTTCTGGGCTTTGTGTTACCTTCATGTTCAGAGAGATGTTCAACGGAGGTATTTTCTAATCTGTGTTTACTCCACAGCTTAGTTTGACAGTTTCTAGGAACATCTGCTAAGCTTGCAAGTACAAGAGTTAACTAATGAAAATGGCTGCTCGATCCAACTCTTGTCTAAATTCTTCCTTCTACTAATATCTACCCTGCCAAAAGGACCTCACAAAGAATCACAGAATAGAATCAAAGAATCATTAAGGTTGAAAGAGACCACTAGGATCATCTAGTTCAACCGTCAATCATCACCTCATATAATGGGCATAAAGAGAGGTTCGTTGATATCAGTAATGCAACTGATCCTCAGCACTCCGAAGGAAAGCTCATGTATGCAAACAGGAGTCCACAGAAAGAGGCAGATACTTCCCTGCATGGTTATTCCACACTGTACATAGCCTCTGGAAAACTTTTAACAGGCAGACAGCTACGTTGGAGAGGTATGAGCATTTGATTTGGGGTTGGGAGGGGATTGGGAGGCAGGGGTTGACATCTCTTCTTGGGTTGTGATGCACAGCAACAGAATTATGATGCAAGTGTCCACATGCATTCCTGTCCAATAAAATGAGCCAGTTGAATTTGAAACTGGGACCAGAAACACTTCCAAGATCCAGGTAGTCTACTGGTGCTACAGATGTATGGAAATCATTAGCTGAGCACGTAAAACAAATCCCTGATTTTGCCAAAACCAACAGTCACACAGTAACAGAGTAAAGGACAATAGCTTTTTGCTAGCACTGAACAGAGTCCTGTTATCCCATACTGTCTTAGAAAAAATAAACAGTGGGGGAGGACTTTGGAGAAAAATTTCAGTATAAAAGGGAGACAGAGACCAAGTAAATCTGTTTTCCAGACAGAATAAAGGTAAGCCATTGGTCCCATCCCTGGACAGGCCAGAGTGCCCCATGGGCCACCTTTAATGTACTTCTCTGCACAGAGAAGATGCAGAAATAATAACCTTGAACATGGGACCTATCCAAAACCAAGTTTATGTGTACATCTCCCACCCATGTGAACCAGAAACAGGAGGAGTGGAGGAAGCTGTGCTTCAGGGATTGCTGAAACTCACTGAGCACAAATGGCTGTGACTACACTGCATCTTCTCCTTTGATTTGCCCCTGTTCCTAAAAGTGCTTTTATGGGAGGGTCCGGAAGAAATAAAGATGCTCTGATACAAGTTATTCTCAATTATTCCGAGGCCCACAGTATTCATTAAGAATGAACTTTAAATATGGGACAGTGCTGATGTTTTATTTTATATTGAAAGTGATTTTCTTATATTCATTAAAGAGTTTTTGAGCTAAGTTAGGAATAAGTGCTGGAATCTTGTTTTACAGCCTCAGAATTCAGAAATGTAATTTCAAATATTTACAAGGCTATTTACAAAGACATAGGCTGAAATGTAGCTTCTAGTGAACTAATTTATGAGCTCAAAATGAACAAAAACGATTGCTTGCTTTCCCACAGGAAGCAATCATCAAGTTTCACTCATACTCCCTTTCCTGTGTGATTAACTATTACTTCTGCATCAGCCAAGAGATGACCTGCAGTAACCATTCACAAGAGGCTAAAGTCGTAAATAGATACAGACTCAAAAATATTTATCTGAAATAAAAACAACTCTCAGACCAGCAGAGCAACATCACAGGTTTGCTTGGCACACACAAGTATATGAAGACAGAATCATCCCACAGTGCAGAGCCTATGCAAAGTAAAGCAATGAGATCTAACAGCTAAAAAAGAACCATTCAGATATAGATATATAAATATAGATGCTAACAATGAATACAAGCTGGTTATATTTCATTGACAGGAAAAATAAATGCAGATCAGTTTTACTGGAACTTGCAAACAGGTTTGCAGAGTCATAATTAAACTCAGAGCTCAACGTCAATGGAAAACTCAATTATATCAGCATCAACAAAGCCTATATAATGTCTCTATGTTCATACTGGGAAGCAACTGCACCAAAGACATGGATAAATATAGAATAAACCTATAAATGAAGAAGACTGCAAATAACTGCCTGAATTGAATGTGCTGGATGCTACGCTTTATTAATGCTTTAAGGACATTAAAGTTATCATCTCCTATCATCAGACCATTCCCTATAAAGTTAGGAAGCAGCTGGAACCACCTGTGGAGTGTACCAGCCACCCTCCGACGATACCATTCACAGAAGCTGCAATCCTCAGAACGTAATCTTTTTCTGTTCCTCTGTAAAATTCTCAAACAACTGTGGTGGTAAAAGAGAGCTCAAAGGTTTGACCTCCCACACTAACTCATTCAGGGCTTTATCGTGCTGCCAATAACACACATATCAGGAGTGCTGGCTCCTCTCTCCTTTAATCAACGAGAAGAAGGACTGCACATCTGCATGGCCAGTTGCTGTGAGTGCTGCCTTATTTTGGTTTATGACAAAGGGCCAAACAATAGGGGTTGCTTTGGGGAAAATATTCTCCCCTCCAGTGAAGGGAATGCATGCATCCAAGCCAGAGAGGAACCAAGCAAGGAATCTGGTTGGGCTCAGATTGGCACAACAAATACAATCAGATTTCATCATTCATTTCATGAACAACAAAGCTTCAGAAACATGGGGTTCTGATGTCTTTTCAGAAATCAACTGAAATATTTTGTTCAAAACTGCAGGAGACTTGGTACAAAGTTCAGTGATTGTGAAGCAATCATATTATGCATAAGGCATTCTTCCATCAAAAACAAATAGCACACATTAATGGAAACAAAACATAGTAAAAAAAAAAAAAAACTAGGTCCTGACTTTACAGTGATACAGGTCAAAGATTTTATTCCACAACCTTGAAGCCAGATCTGGAGTAAATTTAGTTCCTAGAACTCATTCAAAATATAGCAATGCTCCCACAAGGAAAGAATTCAATTTCTACTCCAAATGTGGTTATATTTCTGATATCAATAGACTGAAACAAATTATATATGAAAAACATTAAGAAAATATGGAAAAACTGTTTTGCTTAAGGAGATAGGGTTTCAATGAACTGAACAGAGTTAAAGGGTTAAGGATAGAGATTTGAAGTACTAGCAGAGATAAAAATGCAAGCTGATGTATTCAAAAGAGACCAGGGAAATCAGATTTCTGTGTGCAAAGACTGCCAAAAAACAAAATTTCATATTGCCATAGAAATTGAAACAAAACCAAAAACCATTCCCAATCACAATGGAAGGCTGAGATTTTGAAATTTCCTTTGGAAGAAAGTTTTTAGGGAAAACTATTAATTTAGAGTCACTAAAGCATGTTACTTCCTACAGATGAGATGTCTTTATGTAGGTAAGGATCAGGATTTCTTTTCTATAGTTCAGTTCACTTCTGTTTATATCATCAAAATATTAATAACCGTACTGTAATATTTATACTTAACACACAAGAAAAACTTTTTCACTGCTACACACAAAGGTGTTTCTAACAAATCAAACTGATCACAGAGAAGATTAAATATTTCTGCTTCACGCTTTAACTTTTAAAATTAGACATGAAATGGAAATATTAACACTTCCTTAAAAGTGTTGTTCTGGGAAGACATAACAGTTCTGTATAGTGCTCTCATTGTCAAATGAGTCTTACCAAGAAAAAAATAGGCAAATATGCAAAAAATCAAGAATAGCCTTGGAATTTTGCTCCTGGCAGACTGTCACAGTACCCCACTCATGCTCTCAATAATCAATTTACTGCCCAGGAAGACATTTCAGTATCTTTGGACATGTATTCCCAGTTTCACCCCTGAAGGCCCTTCATGGGAAGTATTAGTTGACACCACAGAGGATATCTCCACTTAAGCCCACGACACTGTTACAACTGCAATTCAAACATACAAAGTTGGGTCACATCTCCTATACTCTTTGCACCTCAGTACTCAGGCCTTTGTGATGCAGGCATCTAGCCCAGACAATTCATATTAAAGCCATTGATTAAGGCCTTCAGTAGAGTAAATTTGCCCATACCCCGCAAACTGACAAATTATACTAAGTGTTGGCTTATTGCCACAACAATGGAGTCACTGAAAAGAGCTGGGTCTCCGCCAAGAAGACAATGATCCAGGGGCTTTCCAACTTCTCAGGCTCACATCACCCTTCCAACTACTCAGATTTTCGTGACTCAGCAGAGAATTATTTTATTTTTTTTAAAACCTGGCTCATTTTTGGAATCTGCTTTATCTTGACACAGATTTATGTCAGTGTGACTGAGATAATGACCAGCTGGATCTGGGGCTGGGCAAGGTGCCACAAGGGAGCAGGAGGAATCCTTAAGCCCCTTTTATCACCAACCCTTCATCTTCTCTATTGCTGGCTTGAGCTCAGCTCCCTAGCTCCCTAAATAGTGCAGGGAAAAAAAAAAAAAAAGCCTTTCACAATTTCACATATATTAAGAATGTTATATCCGTCCAAGTCTTCTCTTCTATAGACTAAAAAGCATGAACATTAAATAATAATATTAGAACAATTTCTCTCTTGAGCCCATCTATCCACTTCAGTGCTCTACTTCTGCTTACCAGCCACTAAGCAGTTTCTGGTTGATGCTAGTTTATTTACTGGAAAGAGCCCTTTCTGAAACGAATTCACCAATTATTCCAGAGGAACATACGTACCTATTTGTAACTACTACTTAAATAATTTTCTCTCTGATCAGATTTGAGTTAGATTCCCATTAAAGGATCAGGTGAATAGATGGGGTCTACCAGCTTTTCATGTTTTTGTTTGTTGTTTTGTTTTTTAAGTATGCTTAATAATGAAGTTCTCACTCATAAATTTGTTAAAAAAAATTGGCTCATTTCCTTTCTTAAAATATGGTTTTGTTGTATCAGCTTTTTACCTTCCATCTCAACCAAACTAGACCATTCCTTTCTCCTTACTAACCCCCAATTGAGCATCATGAACAACTGCAGAAGGTAACAGCTACCACAGAAGCAACATGGATCTTTTGCTCTATCATCTGAATTCTTTAAGGAACATAAGCATTTTCCAAAGAATACAACTAAAACCAGATGAAAACTTTTTTCTTTTTGTGAATAGAGAATTCATTGAAAAAGGCTGTGACAGGGAGACCAACTTTATTTCTGAATCCAGCCTTTGGCTGGTGGGAATTTTCCACAAAGCAAACAACCCAAACAAAAATAAAACAAGAAAGGCAGGAGGGATTTTGGAACAGTGCACATTTCATTGTGAAATTTTCTAAGAGCATCTTGTTTCCAGAGACGCTGAAATCTTGCATTTCAACATATTCTAAAATAAATAAAAAAAAATCACCTCCTTACATTGTGAAACTTTTTGTAAAATTTTAAACCAGCCTAAATTTAATTAGTTGCAAAAAGAATTAACCCCTCACAATCAAATGAAACATGCAGTCAAGTAAAAAAAAAAAAAAAAAAAAAAAAAAAAAAAGTTCAAGGAGTCTTAAATTATGGATCTTTTAAACAATTTGGTTCAGCAACCAAACCAAAATCTATTGTTCTCTTTACTAAAATATGCTACTTTTTACATAACTATGACAGGACAGCACAGGGGATGATTTTTTTCATTAAAGACATTTCATTAAAGACAGATCATTTTGAAGAGCTTGCCCAAAACAAAGATTGGTTTTTCCAACAAGACCTCAACTTTTTTCCACTTCTCCACAGCTGAAGTCATCATTTTCACAGTAACACGAGCTCTTCTGCAACACCACCACCCCGTTTTTGATCATCACACTCCTCCTAGGAAAGGATTGCATAGGATGAGGAAACTACTGTCCTACACAGTTTAAATATCAGAAAAGAGAGGTAAAGGAAATGACTGAAACCAGAAGTGCTGGATGACAGAATGGCCGGCATAGGATCACATGAAACATCAACAAGGGAAGATCCCAATCCTTTGCAGTCCAAAGCTGCTGCTCGCCACCATGAAAGCAGTGTGCCTGAGCCAGCCCCTATCTGTGCCTCCCAATCTATGCCTGCTTCTATGGAAATATCTGCAATCTGGGCTTCCCAATGGAAGCAGGATTGGCTTCTGATCCCTCCAACACTGTAGTAATTATGGTAACAAAAAGCTTCTCTGCATGCACACTCTGCCAGCTCTTGAGTTTCCATCACACTGACAAAGATCTCTCTTAATTACGGTGTCAAAACTTTACAGGATTGGCTTCCTCTGTGAGAGGCTCTCTCAAATCCCAAATTCCTTTTTCAGCTACTTTTCTGATCACTTAATTAACAAGTGATTTGTCATCTAACTAGCCAAGAGAGCTATCTCGATCTCAGTGGAAGGAGTCAGAGAGAGGAAAAGTTAGCAATTTTTCTTTCCTTTCTTCTTCTTCTTCTTTTTTTTTTTTAACACTCATTATATACAGTTTATTTTTGATTACTTAGTCCAACAAAGATCACACTCCAATAACTGGAAATATTTTGTCGCAAGAGTAATTATTCACATATTTCTGTTTTTTTTCTCACCACACTATGCACTTCTCTTTTTCTCCTCCATCCAAAAGTAAAAAAAAAAAAAAAAAATCATCATCCAATACAAGGTTTATTGCAGTGACTTTGTTTGCTGAACTACATTTGTGATGATGAACTCACCTGCATTTTAAAGGAACCAAATACTGAAAATAAATATGGGATAACAGAACATAAAGCATTTATTCCTGACCTCATTGTCTTTTAATTTGCTGAATAGCTGTGAGCATTGCATAGACTGTATATCTCAATGCATGGTGTGCCAAAGGGGGGGGTAATGTATTACCAAAACTGTCATGTTTTTATGGTCATCAGTATTCCACATCATAACATCATGTAGTGCACTGGGAATTAAAGTGTTAATGTCCCAGTTCAACATACTAAAGAGAAGACACTATGTTCCCCAGAAGACTGTTCGCTGTGCTGATATCATTCTTGCACAGGGGGGAACAGATATAAGGCGCTGTCGGGTCACCTGACCTTCCTTTTCGCTTTCCTTCATCACTCTTCTGCTTCGTCTCTCCTCGCTGCTGCCCAACTGCGTGTGCTGCTTCAGCATTACTATAAGGCCTGCAGCTTTATTTCAGATACTCTCTCATTATATTTAGTAAACTAGTTTGTTCCTCCTCACATCGTTGCCGCTGTTCTTTTCTTTAATTATTTTGGGGTCCCCTGTTTCCCTTTTCCAGAGGCATGGACTTTGCGAAGTCCTTCCACCCCACTAGTCACAGAACCAGGCCGAACCAGCCCGTAAACGGTTGACACAAAACCCTCTTGGGCTACTGGGTACTAAGGGGGGATGGTTTTAAACTGAGACAAGGGAGGTTTAGGTTAGATATTAGGAGGAAGTTTTTCACACAGAGGGTGGTGATGCACTGAAACAGGTTGCCCAAGGAGGCTGTGGATGCCCCATCCCTGGAGGCATTCAAGGCCAGGCTGGACGTGGCTCTGGGCAGCCTGGTCTGGTGGTTGGTGACCCTGCACATAGCAGGGGAGTTGAAACTAGATAATCATTGTGGTCCTTTTCAACCCAGGCCATTGCATGATTCTATGATACTAAGTACAGAGTGAAAAAGACCAAGGAGTGAGCTAGACTACCCATTTTTCCAGGTTACATTCACAGTGCTTCCCCCATTTTTAAAAGAACAGCAGAAGGGAGACTGCGGTTAGCAAAAGTCATGCTATGGCACAGTCCTCTTCCATGGAACATGTTTTTCTGTAGGAGGAGAGGAGAGCATACATTTCAAGACATGGGGATAACATTTCCCAGCAAAGCATCATTGCAGCATAGCTCTTGTCACCAATTCCTTTTATTCTCTATCTATCTCCTTTGCTTCACTCCAGCTGCTCTCTTGATTTCAAGACTGTGAACACAAAGACCTTGGAAAAATCGGCATCAGATTGAGAAAGACATTGTGGATATGGCAGAAAATGCTACAGCTGATGTGGTGCAGCTATTCAACAGAAAACCACTGATGCAGAGACATCTTCTTTCCACCCATCACCCTAAGCACAATGCGTATAAAAGCTGCATGGCTGATTTGTACTGCAGATTCCCTATCCTAACCTCCAGATTCCTCCATCACTTATTTTCATACAGTCACAGTGGCCCTAAACAGACTCTCCTAACACTGACATTTCACCAAAATTATGTTCTCCTACTTCTGTGCCAGGGCAAAAAAGCCAGGAAAAAAAAAAAATTCTTTGAGGAAACTCTTCTCTCTCATATCGGTGTTTGTTTTCAAAGAAACTTCGCATTTTCAAAACCCTTTCTGGATATGCCAAGACATATTGGGATGACTTAGAACTTGTTAAGTGGTGCACACAGAGGTTTTCAGCAGGCAACAATACTGTGAAAACAAGCTCACAAAAATTGACTTCCAGCTCAAAGCACCCTTGGCAAGGGCCCACATTCTGCCTTTACACTGTGTTGTGTAATGGGATCACTTTGCATGCGCCACACACCACGGTAATGCAGCAGCTCCTCAGTAAGTACCAGCATGGTAGATGAACAGAGGTAACCTTCAGTGCCAGATTTCTAAAAGCCCACATAATAATGCTCTGACAGCTGTCCAATCAGTGTGTATACATCTAGGTATACAGAAGACTCAAATCACTAGCCTGTCATTTACAAAGGCAGTATAAAAGCAAAAAGTACAACTTCACCAAAAGCTGCTAGAACAGAACTATATTCATCCCTTCCATTAACCTTTCGTTAATCAAATACTGCCAGAACTCAAGTTTGGTGAATTCAGATATATCAAGTATACTGTACCTACATACAAATCTATATGGTGGGTAGAAATGCTTCTCATGATACTGTAACTCATCCTCAAAATATGTAATAATATACCATAGAATCATATATTTGTCAAGGTTGGAAAAGACCACCAAGATCATCTAGTCCAGCTGTCAGCTCATCACAACCATGCTCCTTATTGCCACATGTCCACAGTAAGACCTCCAGAGATGGTGACCGTACCACATCCCTGGGCAGCCCATTCCAGTGCATCACCACCCTTTCTGAGAAGAAGCTTTTCCTAATGTCCAACCTAAACCTCTTCTGGCACAATTTGAGGCCATTCCCTCTACTCCTATCACTGTTACACGTGAGAAGAAGCTCAGCCCCACCTCTCCACAACCTCCTTTCAGAGAGTTGTAGAGTGCAATGAGGTCTCCTTTGAGCCTCCGCTTCTCCAGACTGAACAATCCCAGCTCTCTCAGCTCCTCATCAGACCTGTGTTCCAGGCCCCTCACAGCTTTGCTGCCCTTCTCTGAACACACTCCAGGGCCTCAATGTCTTTCTTGCAGAGCTGAGCACTTGCAAAGGATCACCTGCCTGCTCCTACTGGCAACAGTTTCCTGCTGACTACAATATATAACGTGCACTGTATTTTCTCCTTCAGGCTCAATTATCTAAAAGGAATCTCCAGAAAAAAAAACCAAACAACAACAACAAAAAAAAACCAACATTAATTTTCCATTTTTTATTTTGATTCTTCCGTCACTGTGGAAGAGAAATAAGAATGAAAAAGTGTGTGATGCCAAAGGCAAAAGAGCAGAATTTCTAAATAACTTCTAAAAATTCAACCTCCTCCCACCCCCCACCCATCAGCCATTTCCCTTTCCACAACTATCACTACAGATAATTTAATATTTAAAATATCCAGCAGAGAAAAAGATTGCTGTGCTTTTGGTATGTTGTTTTTGTGTTTGAAATAAAATTTGGAACAGTGATCAAAAAAGTTGGAACAGTGAATATAAACTGATTGTCCCGGGGGATGGGGGTGCTTACTTAAAAAAGCGGTGTTAGTTTTTAACAGCCTTAAGTTCAGTGCGCCCATCATCTCATTCAACGCTCTGTTACCACAGCACAGCGAGACTGTTTCTCCATATCCTCCTGATCTATTTAGAGGAAGAAAACCAAACCAAACAAAAAAAAAAAAATGTTTTTCCTTCCACCCAGGATGCTCGTGAAGCCATGCTCCAAAACGCCAGCACCCTCCTGCTTCACACAGAATTCCTGCACACACTTCCAAGCACTAAGCTAGCTCTTTGCACAGTGAGCTGTTTACTTACAACACTTTTTCCCACAATCCAAATATGCGATATTGCAATCTCATTTTCAAAGCAACAACAACAACCAAACAAACGAACAACAAAAAGGTGGATAGTTATTTTTATATTTGGTGTTATGCCATCCGGAATTAAATGCCAGACATATCTATATGCCTGCTAAACGGCCTAAGGTCAAATAATTGATAAAAAGCAGCCTGAAGTCACAGAATCATAGAATCGTTTGTGTTGGAAGGAACCCTTAAAGGCCATCTAGTCCAACGCCCATGCACTGAACAGGGACACCTACAGCTCCATCAGTGCTCAGAGCCCCATCCAGCCTGACCCTGAATGTCTCCAGGGACGGAGCATCCACCACATCTCTGGGCAACCTGTGCCAGTGTCTCACTACCCTTATCATAAAAACTTCTTCCTTATATCCAGTCTAAATCTCCGCTCTTTTAGCTTGAAACCATTCCCTCTTGCCCCATCACCGTTCACTATCAGAAATAATCCCTTTCTCTGAAATACACATTATTTGTGCCGTCGAAAGTAATGCTGGACTAGAGAAACTGACGGAATCCCCTCATGCTCACAGTTTCTAGGTTTCTATAAAATGAGGTAGAATCTGCAAGGATGATTTATAGCATGTAGAAGCATAGAATCATAGAATCATTAAGATTGGAAAGACCAATCTTAGTCTGCTCCAACCATCAACCCACATGTTAACACTTCAGAACAATACAAACTCCAGTCAGCATGAAAAGCAGATACAGCGTCACACCCAGAAACTGCCCTAGAGAATTATTGTGCCTGCAACACAAAATATATTCTTGCAGCTAATAGAATGGCTTCAAGTCTGTGTACAAAACTCTACCTGTGATTCCCTAAAAGCACTTGAATTACACAACAAATAGCAGCCTCCAAATGACTGCAACTATAGACTAGTGCCCTGAGCTTCTCCCTCATTTCTGCTTTCTCTCCCAGGTTGCTTCTTAGGGGTACAGAGGGTGGGGACACCGAATTCAGTGATAATATTCTACCTTCCAGAATGCTATTTATTTCATGCAGATCTCCTAATTCTCTGACTGATACCCACCCCTTCCTAAGGACAGCTGGCCACGAACTTAACAACCCCAGGATTGGTCCCCAGTGCTATACAGTTCCCTCAGCATCACCAAGAGCTCAGAACCGAATACACAAAGGAGTGCACAGCCCCCTTGTTTTACCCACCACTGAGGCAGCTACAACCTTAAAACTGCAGTTGTAGTCAAGCAATATTTCAGCAGTTTCTCCAAGCTCAGAATTTTTTTTCTGGCTTCACAGCTGTAATACTGGGACTTGGCTCCATTATTATATTTATATTAGTGCTCAGGGATAGACTTTATAACACATGGCGCAGTCAGAATATTTTATGTAGCTTATAGGAAGCCAAGAAATAATGCAAATTTGGGTTGCAAAAGTACTGTCAGCATATTGTGCCTCCCTCTGCCAACACAAGTTTGTTCCCTCTGGTATTTTATTATGTGTATTTTTTAATTACTACAGGAGGCTGAACTTTAACTTGCAGGTTATTCCAGACTAACAGATAGCTAGCAAGGAGTTGGGGGAAAAATTTCTTGTAAAGGAAGCTGGTTTCAGAAATGCTGCACTGGATTAATGCTTATCCAGCTGCTAACACTGAGCAACTTTCAGACTTTAGGATAAATTCCCATGTCTGTCTCTATGTCACCCAGGTTCAGAGATCTATATCAGAAACACAGTGCTTCCTACACACACAACAATGCTCAGAGGCGGACAGCAGCACCAGTGGTGATCTAGCACTAGTAGATAGTCCAGTGGCCTAGAATGCATCATATCTGCCTTTAGGTACCTAAAGGCCTAACTTAATCTAACTTAACAAAATCATATATCCTTATAGAATCATAGTCATAGAATCATCAAGGTTGGAAAAGACCAGTAAGGTTATCCAGTCCAACCCCAACCCATCCCCACCATGCCCACTAACCACATCCCTCAGTGCCACATCTCCAAGGTCCTTGAATGCCACCAAGGATGCTGACTTTACCACCGCCCTGGGAGTCTGTGCCAGTGCTGCATTACTCCTCCTGAGAATAAATTTTTCCTAATTTTTCCTAACCCAAACCTCCCCAGGCACAACTAGAGACCACTGCTTTGCTTTCTTGCTGCATACCCAACAGAGACATTTCTCCCATCTTCAGACAGGACCTTTGAACACACCAGATGTGCTGTCTTCAGAGGAGGTCTGTTTTTGTCTGTTGGCAGAGGGAGCCCAAAGGACCAGCCACACAATAGCTGAAGTTGGAGGAAACGAATGCAGCCCAGGGTGCCCTTGTCTGTGCTGACTCAAAAGAGCTCCTAGAACAATGACATTAAATCAGGCCATAACAATCTCCAGCACAGTTGTGTGCTAGTTTTAACAAGCTGTGCAGTGGAAACAGCAATGCGTGTCATAAAATAACCAGGAAACTAGAAAACAGACAGTATATATGCTATTAAATAGTAGAGAATAACTAGAGATGAAACCATTGTAATGCAACACCTTCTTTGGCCCTTCTGTGAAAAGTCATGAAGAAACAGTGAAAGAAGATTACTTTAGTAAGTCACCACATGGTATTGCTTTTAATCAGCAGAACACAGAATCAGTTAAGACTGCTCATTCCTGGCACAACACTGAAGCTAGAGCCAGAGATGAGCCCTCCTGCACAACCAGCCCCTCAGCTCTGAGATGCAGGTCTTTGGCCTGCAGGTTTGGATCTGTCAGGCGTGCTGCAGTGTCTCTCTGTCCCACTGGTATATAAGGTTTGGGAAAATTTATGTGTACCTAGATGAAGGAGTCCTTGATCTGCATTTCTGCCAATATCCCAAGCAAAAACTGCCCTCTCCAATACATTCATTAAAAAGAAATGACATGTAGGTTGTTCCTCAAGGAAGCAGTCGCATTTGATATTTAATCTAATTATACTGAACAGCCAGAGGAGCTTTGCTTCTTACTCCTTAACTAAGAATTACTGCTGTTTGTCCTTTCTCAGCTGGGTGGGAGGGTAACATCCAGATTGGAAGTAAATAGCAAAATCTTGTAACTTATACCAAGCACTTCCAGTCACTCAAAGAGCCAGGCAAGGCGTTCCTGCATGCGCTTCTAGTGTGCAAAGGAGGACTCTGAAAAGTACACTTGTACATGTTTTGTGACTATCTCTGTGTGTGACATTCAGAAGCCTGAAATAAAATAGCACCCCAAAACCGAAAAAGTAAGGATGAATGTGCAGGTGCAATAGACACTGATTGCCAGACCATGGCATGGGCAGTGGAACAGGCTGCCCAGGGCCGAGCTGCAAGAGTTTAAGGAGCATTTGGATAATACTCCCAGGCACAGGGTCTGATTTTTGGATGGTAGTGTGTGGAGCCAGGAGTTGGACTCAATGATCTTTACGGGTCCTTTCCAACTTGGGATATTCTGTGATTCTATCTAGAGGCACACAGTGACTTCTCCTGCTAGATCATATCTGGACCATAGGCCCATCCCGAAAAATTAACTACAGCTTTACAGAAATTAAAATAGAAGTCTCAGCAAGTCGTGAATTTTTGCTATGCTTAGAAGAGACACTGCAATTATGGTGCAGTGGGAAAGTGCTGAGACGGTTTAATGGCATCTGCTGTCTCCTGATTGACAGAGCATAAACATCTCAGCAATCCAAGCAGCAGCACTGCAGCTATAGAGCACCAGACAGCAGTATTTACCAACTGCAGCTGAGCTACTGCTATCAAACACAAATTGCACTTCTAGCACAGGGTAATTTTGATTTTGTTTGAGAACTGTCCTTTTGTGGATGAAGAGGTATTAGCAGCTTCACAAACACTGTCAGCTAATCAAAAAACATTAGAGAAGCTCTCTGCAGCTTAGTGTCTTTCTGTCACTTGCTCTGCTCATTAAGGATGTGTGGAAATTAATAAATGCATTAATATACAAAATCCCAGCCCAGATGAGACCACGTGTTGCATTTACCAGACAGACCTGCCTGACACTTTCAGCATTCTTTGACTCTTAAATAGTTAATATTTTGCATTATGGTGCCTGACACTAATTTATACCTAACAAGTAGGTATTTTGTTTCTTTGCTTAGCACAGATGTGCTATCATTCATTTAGCTGATGTTTAGGCTCTGCCACTGATTTATGCCACACTGATTTATGTGACTTTTTCTCAAAAAAAAAAAAAAAAAAAAAAAAAAACCACCAAAAGGGTGCTGATATATACGGCAAGACTGTTTGCTCATTTCACCTCAGCTAAGCTTTACCTGCTGCCAGCCAGATGAACGAGAGATGTCCTTCTGGACTCAGAAAGCTTTTGTTTCTTACACCTCCACATCTGCCTTTCAGCTCTTGCAAAACACACCAAAAAGCAGTGGCAGTGCAGAGCTGCTCCCAGCATGAGCTGGGCCATGCTGGGCTATACCCCTTCCTACACTGCACTAGGAGAGAACTACACAAGGATGGATGCTGTTGTGGAAAAACTGAATAGCAAAAGGGCGGTGTTTGCCATCAAGACAAAGAAACTAACGATGTGCCAGGAAGCTGTTTTGTATAAAGACCAGCAATTCCCTCCCATGCAAAATGGGACACATATCCAAACACAACTTCTTCTGTGCTTTTTTATCTGAAACAGCAGCTGGGTGGAGAGAATTTAAGCAGCATTTTTAAAGAGAAAAGCATATGGTACAGGAATAAGAAAAGCATTAGAGATAATCTGCCTTCCATTGGTACTATTTCTTGATAATACGCAACTCTAGAAAAGGGAAAAGGACATTAATAGGAAACAAGTCCCCTCTTACATTCAGTTTTTGACAGAAAATTCTTCTAGTAAAACTTACACTAGCAGAAAGGGCATGCAGTACCTGTATTTACTCTCATCTGCTTTTTATGGCACTCAAGATTTGTGTTGAACTTTCTTGAACCACTGCACATCACAGGACTTGACATTCTGCTTTGAGAGCAGCACCTTTCAGCTCACACCCTGCTCCCATTTATGTGAAAGCAAAGTTCTGGAAATATTCCAGCAAAGGATAAAAATTACAACAAAGCCTTTTTTGAAAGACGCAGCTGATTTGAACAGAGCTCTGGTGTCATCCCAGATATCAAAATAGCACTTTGCATGGCACAAGGGTTCCCTCTTATTACACAGTCTAAAAGACACGCCTCACTGTGTTGCAAGATCAATCTATGCAGAAGAAGTCAAAGAAACTTCGTGTCATATCCATATGTGACCGATCAAGGGTAGTTCAATTTATGACAAATTAGTATTCAGTACCATTTCTGTGTAATGCTTAATATACAAAAAGAAATTTTTCAATACTAGGTTTTTTTCAACTGTTTAATATAAATTTCTTGCAGTTTTTGTTGCATTACAATATTTTTCATTGCTTTTAAATTTCAACAACAATATCATCTACATACGGAGCATACCAAGAGAGTTTCTTTGGACAGAGCAATTTTTATGCTGTTATTCTGCTGGTTCCTATTACATTCATATGCACATACATATTTATTATTTTATATCATTGCATCTTTGTAATGCTAACTGTTCACTAAGAACAAAACACATGTAGGCTAACTTTCCCTTTTGGTTTTCCTGCACTTACAATGGGAAGAATTAATTTTGATTACCTGTGAAGCATCACATACCCTTATGACATTCAGCAAGTAATAAGACAAATTCTGAAGTTTCTCCAAAACTCAAAGTGTTCCAAAGTCTCACATAACTACACTGGTGCACAACTGTCCTGAAGAACACCTCTTTCCAAGGTATAGGTTGGTCCATGCCGTTCTCTTTTGTTTCACTGACGTGCGAAGAGGAGGGAGCTCTGCGCCTCAGCAAGTATCAGTGCAACTCAGCTGCTTACTCAGTGTACTTTACAACAGAAATCCTGATACACACCTGAAAAAACAGCCCTCTGAGATACTCTGCAGAGGCTAGAAATGGGCTCCCGTCTGGGCTTACTCAGTCTTGAAGTCAGCTCCTACTGAGTTTGATCTGCCTGCATAGAGACTGACTAAGGGCTTCCAGGATTCAGCACTCTAAAGATTAAATGATATAAAACAAAAAACAAAAAAACAAAAAACCAGTGAAGTCTGTCTTTAAGCAAAACATCATCACAGTAGCTTGGAGTCTTCACTGCCCAGCATCTACTTGGTTACTAGAAACCGACAAAAAAAATAAAAATAAATGAGTATTCATAAGTATTGACTTAGGAGGTCCCCAAGTTTCTTATGTGCTCCTTGGTAGGGGGGTTTCCAGTTCCAGCTTTCCCTTCAGATAGCCCTGGAAAGTGCAGTCTGAACCACAGCAGGATTAGCTGGCTGCATAAGAAATCCATGGAGAGGAGAGGAACGCACAGTGCTGCAGAGCTCTGCCAGGCACTGAGCACTGCTCCAGCCCATAGAGCAAGACAGGACAGCTGCCATCCCTAACAGATGAGCTTCAGAAAAATGAGCTGCAATCGGTTAACATACAGGGGCCCACATGCAGTGCATACCCTACCTCTCTGAGGGGCAATATATGGTAGAGGAGAGCATTTCTACACATCTCCAATGCTTGACATTACAGCCCTGGACCGGGAACCAGTGCGGCAAAGATGCTGCTCATGTATGATTTTACCCACCGAGCCAGCAAAGGAGCAGAGCTGATAGCATGCAGCAGTGACTTCTAAAGACCACTGTGGCATTTCACTTCAGTAGCCATCAAACAAAGCCTCTTAGGAAGCCACTGGGATGGTCTTAATCGCAACAGGATCCTCTCCAGGCACTAGAACTGCTCAGGTTCGCAGTGGCAGAGATGGTGGTTAAAAGGTACAATAAGCTCCTGGCTGGCCTTAGGCCTCAAATTTCGTCCTGGTGTACATGGTTTAGAACCTTTGGGACCTGCCAGAGCTTGTCCATGCTAGAGGAGGGACACTAGGAAAAATATAGGCACAATGGGATTAATTTATTTTAACAAACTAAAAATGCATTGTGCTTTTGGAAAGAAATTCATAAATGTTATGCTGCCATGGAGTAAAAGCACTATGTACCAATACATTTTCTGTCCCAAGTTGGTTCCCAACTCCAGGATTACATAAGTGTGTTAGTGAGCACAGCTTTATATGTAGATAATTTCTTCTTTCTTCTGATATATTTTCAGTACAAACTCCGCTGATGTGCCATAGTTTTTATATGTTTGCAATACACATCTACCTGAACAGCAGCAAGATTCTGTGCAAGCTATCATATTGCTGCAGGAAACAAACAATGACCTCACATTGAAAACTGTTTTCCTGACCTTTTTCCTCAAAGAAAATGCATATCATTAGTTGTGTAAAAACCAAACTACCACATGAGGCATATTTTAAAGCCTCTTATAACCGACAAACTTGTATGGCATCCTCAGAGCAAAGAATGTCCAAATATGGCTAAGAGTTAAGTACCCTGAGAATTAACTGCACTTAATAAATTCACTGAAGTCTTTAAGTCCACATTTACCAGGAATCAGAAAAGAAAAATAAGGGAAACAGAAAGTGATTCCACTCATTTTCCTGCACCATTATCTAAAGTAGTTGTGTGATAAACATCCTCCATATCTTGGATGCTGGAGGCATCTGTTGAATCTTGGTCACTGACTACGATTCCTACCGAGGAAAGGCTTGAAATGAATGAGTGCATCTTTTTTGCGTAAATATCTCTAATGTTAAAATAAGGTAGATCATCACATTTCTCTTTGCGATCATTGTTGCATTGGTCTGGGTCGATATCTTTTTGCTTTTGATAGTACTTAGAGAACTTATTGAAAATAATGGTGATTGGAAGGGCTACCACTAATATCCCGCAGATAATGCATAAGGTGCCGAGCAGCTTTCCAGCAAGTGTGACTGGGTAAGTGTCCCCGTAACCAACAGTGGTCATGCTAATAGTTGCCCACCACCAGCAAACGGGGATGCTGTGCAGTTCTGATGAGTCATCATCCTTCTCCACTGAGTAGACAAGAACTGAAAAAATAGAAATCCCAACAGACAAAAACAAAAGGAGAAGTCCAACTTCCTGGTAGCTATGTCTCAAAGTAGCGCCTAAAGACCGCAGTCCTACAGAGTGCCTGGCCAGTTTCAGGATGCGAAATATCCTCATTAACCGCAGGATCTGCACCACTTTCCCCATGTTTTCAATATCTTCACTTTCTTCTTCCTTTGTGTCCACAGCCAAGGTGGCGTAAAATGGGATAATAGAGACAAAATCAATTATATTCAATGGTTTCTTCCAGAACTTCTTTTGACTTGGAGCAGTGATCAGCCTGATCACTAGCTCAGCAGTGAACCAGATGATGCATGCAATCTCCACAGCTTCCAGCACAGGGTCTTCAATCTCTCTGTCATTGGCATCCAGCCTTTGAAATTCAGGCATGCTGTGAATGCACATGGCCACGATTGATGCCAGGACAACACTCAGGGAGGACACAGCAATTAACTTGGCAGACAAACAGTATGCAGGATTTTCCATTCTGACCCAGATCTTCTTTCTTATTTCACCGAAGCACAGATTATCAAACTTTTCTAGCTCTTTATCAAATATGGATGATTCTTCATTAGAGGAGTCAATACTTCTGTCATTGCTTTTCTGATCCCAGTCTTTCTCAGGACCTTCTTCTTTTCTCTCCTGGTACCGATTGCTGCAACAGGAATCAATAAACAGCTCATTTATCCCCCAGTACTCTATTTCCTGGCAGAAGGAAAAGACACAAAGCTCCTCCATGACATGAAGTTTGCCAGTGTAGTAAAAGTTCAGAACATATCGAAACAAGGACGGATTTCTGTCAAAGTAGTATTCCTTGTCTGCAACACTGTAATCATCACATAGTTCTAGAATAGCCTCTTCTGAATGGCATTTGAGAAGTTTCCCAAGTCTGGTATGAGGAAATCGGAGCAAAGTGCTTTGATCCACTGATTGCTTAAAGCCACCCACATTCAAATTGATAAGTTCTGCATCTTTGCCAGGTCTGCGGAAAAATTCACCATAAACCATTTTGAACAGTTCCACTGCTGGTGCCCAATAGGATTACATTGAACCTAAAAAGAACATAAAATATTATTAGATCATTCAGTTCCATTTTGTTCTTGCGACACACTCTTTTTTTCCATCTCCAACTACTATGAAACAAAACAAAACAAAACAAAACAAAAATGATGAATACCATTATTAAGCATTTCACGGAAGTGGGTTTAGTTTGATGATTTAACTTAGCTTTACAAAATTTGAAAGCAATGGATTCAAGTTTAGCACTCCTCAAATATTTCTAGTGTGGCAGAAAAATGCCTAATTTATCAATAAATCAGTCTCTGTATTACTATCACACTGACATTAATACTTCATAGATTTACTGCAGTGCAGCTGGAAATCTTTGGTTGAAAGAAAGGAAACTTGACAATCCATCAAAACACTTAGGGCAAAGCTTAAGAGCGGGCATCTCAATTATGGTGTCAGTAGAGCTGTATTGATTTAAATGAACTGGCAATTTATAATCTACTACTTTCAGCATTATCCACATGAGCGTGAACTGCAATTACTTCTGTTGTAATACCAATTCATTTCTTTCTGGAGTCACCCACAGAAGAGCATTCTGTATTCATGAAAACATGTCAAACTTGCATTTGAAGCTTCCCGAACCCTGACTTTAGAGTTTTGTCTTGCCCATATCTGGGTGTCTGCACTCCCTCACCATATTTTGTTCTCTGTGTTCTTTCTCGCCTGGAGTATCCCAACTCTCTCACAACCTTGGTCAGCTCCAGAAGCACTTCCTATTCTGCCACAGTACGGATACAACCACTATGGTAATGCTGGGAAGCTGGTGCTGAAATGTCATTTCTGGAGACATAAACTTCCAGAGATAAAACTTCTACAAAAAAATTTACCTCAGCACATACATGGATATCTGCAAACAGCATTTAAAAAGGCAGTTATAGTTACTAGAAAATAAGTTAGATTCTCCAGAAGAGTTTAGCTCTTGCTTTCCTTTTAAGAAAGCACAGTCTTCAGGCAAAAAGTGGCAGTTCTTACACTTGTCATGAGACTGTATGTAACTTCTGATCATCAGGTGATAAAAAAATTTTGACCTCTGACACAGATTAATTAATGTGTACTAAGCTAATTTATTTCAATTTAATAGGGAAGACAATTAATTTTAATTATGACAAGAGAGCATGTAATCCTCCAGTGTTAACTGATGGATTCATATCATGCAAAAAATATTGCTCTGGTGCTCTATAATGACTTGGAAAAGCTACTCAGTGAACTGGCAATTCCTATACCTGTCCATCTTTCAGTGCCTCCAGCACTAGTCTCAATTATTATTCAGATTTGAGATCTGCTTTGATTTGAGTCTGAATATATTCTGCTGCTCCTCAAGGTCTCCTGACTCAGTTAAGAAGGTCATTAAAGTCATATCTATGAAAGTCATTAAGCTTATATCTGTTTCCTCATTTGTGATGTATGCACCATGTCTGCAACCATACTGTGCACTAACATTAGACAAGAACATCAGTGCTTCTTTATGTAGGAGAAACCTGGGCACTTTCATCAAACAGAAATCACTCCTAGTCTTTAGTAAGTGCCAAAGTGGATGGTTCAGACACAAGATCTCAAGGATGAGTTCCACTTTACACCACCAGAACAAGTAGAAATCAAGAGAAAAAGAAAATAAATTAAAATTAAAAAAATCTGCAACCTTTATTCATCGTCAGCTAAAAGCATTTAACATTCATTCTGCCCTGGGTACTTGTCTTAATAGATGACTTCCTCTGACACATCTAGACCCACTCCATCAATCTGTAAAGACATCATGTGTTTTATTGCTGTAGCTCTACATAAAAGATGAAATCCATGGAGTCTTGTGGCAAAGACTTGACTGAGATGAACTGTCCTCTTGGTATGAATCAACTGTGACTACCCTGAACAGAGATAAGCCTGCATCTACATCACTGCCAGCCACAGCCCCATCAGTCACCAAAGTAACTTGCTTTGCAATTTCATAGGCATTTTCATCTAATGCAGAACTGACTTCTCTCCTATATTAAAAAAAAAAAAAAAAAAAAAAACTGACTTCAAACTGGATATATTATTATGGAGATGGAGCCACCCTCCAGTGACCGACACTAAGATTATCATCCCATGTAGGAGAATACAGAAAGGCTGCTTGCCTTGGAGGAAGGAATCCACAGAACTACAGAACTCCCATCGAGATAATCCCATCCTGAGTCGTTGCAGGGTCAAGTTTCATGTGCAGTGTTGTTGGCCTTATCATATGTTGATTATAGCAAAAGAGGAAAATGGGAAAACTCTACAAAACTGGATTCAAACTTTCTACTAAATGTCAGTAGGAGAAGGAAATTGAGATTTAGATCATTCTGAAAGAACCAATCTGCCCAGAAAAGTCTATCACCCAGAAGTCAAATCTCTCCAACTGAGACTATTTATTTTGCAGTACCTGTAAAATGCAATTATTTCTTCCTCCCTGTGGTGGATGGAGAAGAGCAGCAAATCCACTCCTCCAAGAGAGTGATCAGGAGCTGGAATGGGCTGACCAGGGAGGTGGTGGAGTTACCATCCCTGGAGGTGTTCAAGAAATGTTTCAATGTTTTATTGAGGGACATGGTTTAGTGGGAAACACTAGCGATAGGTGGAGGGTTGGACTGGATGATCTTGGAGGTCTTTTCCAACCTTGGTGATCCCTGCAATTTCCATGATGGAAGGGACTTTTCTTGTCTCTTGCCAATCCAGTGCCTTCCAGCCAGAGGAATAACAGAGAAAACAGATCACCAGGATCTTACAGTGGCAGCGTTTCAAAGAATGATTTAAAACAGATTCAAGTTTGTGTTTAGAGGAAGATTCCAAAGGATATTCTGTGCCACGACCTTCTGATTCCCTTCACCTTTAGCCTCCCCACATGCAAAGATTTGTTTTTAGGATTGTCACAAACACTGCTAGAGATCTGTTCAGTACTCTTTCCAGTACTTTCATTACATTGTTTTTCCACAGTTCCTTATGAAAGCAGGAGCATGGGGTCTAATGATACAAGCATGTATTTCCTAATCTTTGTTCACAGGTGTCAGTCAAACCAAAGCTACTGCAAACCTCAACACAGTTCTCATGTGGGTAACAACTACTGACACCTATAAGACTTCAAAAACCAGCCACATAAAATCTTGCAGCTAAATATCTACTCTGGCAATTAATTCTGAAAAATCATGTTTGTATCCAGAGTAATCTCAGAGTGAAAGAAAAAGTTATTTTGAAAAATGGAAAACAGCACTTTTTAATTTTTTAATTTTTTTTTTAATTTTTACCATACTGCAAGCCCCTTCAAACTTTTCTTAAATTCAGATCAGTTGTAAACATCATTAATTTTACTGTATGCATAGACCATCATGCAGTCAAGATAAAGTTCTTGAAAAAAACAATGTATGAGACACGCTGCTTCCTAAGTAAGCAAGACAGAGAGCAGTCAGTTTTTATAGGATGATAAACTACATACATAAAAGTGATTTTACAATTTAAAATGTAGTTTGAAGACAGGTATTACCAGCTAACAGAATGACTGTAAAACACAGTTGCTCCAAGTGTTTCCCGAGGCTCAGCTTTTACAAATGACTAAGACATAAAATAAAAGCACTGATTTCCACTCAGAGATTAGGGGCAGAAGGACTCAGCTGATAATTAGCTTCAATCAGGATCAAGAGCCGAGCTATGATTTTACATCAGTATAAATTCTTCCCAAAATTTCTCAGGGTCTGGAGTAACTGGAGGTCAGAGTAGATTCTACACCAAGCTAAGTCTATTCACTGATTAATTTCAGTGAGTAAAACTCCACTTTCAGCAATTCATTAAGAGGAGAGCACTAGAATGTAAACTAATGCTATAAAAAACAGGCAAGATTTAAGATTATCGGGTGTGAGTGGTAACTATAACAAAAAGAAAGTAAGTTTTCGCCCCAAGCAACGCTGGGGCAAAGACCACAGACAGCAACTTCTCTCCCAGCACAACATGCTTTCTACTCAAGGGAGTCCTTTACTCACTGGACTTTTTTTACCCAAGGATAAAACTGTGCTCACTTGAAACAATGCCTTCTTGGAGTGCAAAAGCCTGCATCATGATCCTCCTAAGAACACAGAGCTACCACAAACTTTGCAGCTCTCAACTTCAAGAACATCATCAACCTCTTTGATCTGGCCTTTTGTAAACAACAAGTATTCATATATAAAGTAATAAACCGCTAACCATTCCAAAGCACACAGTTCTTGCCCTAGAGAGTCTTAGGGAGGAGGCAAACACATAGCAGATGTTAGTTACTTGGTTGCTTTAATTGATTCAGTTGTTTTGATGAGCTACTGGGTAAGAACTCATATAGAATAGAAAATGAAATGAAACACGAAAGAAAGATGCTTATTGCAACCATCAACATTATTCTCTGAGAAGCTAAAAAAGAAAAAAAAAAAAACAAAAACAAAAACAAAAAAACCCCCATGCAATAGAAGTTCCAAATGTTAAGCTTGAGGGCCAAATAAAAACCAGTCATAAGGAAAGCTGTGTGGAAAGGATATAAACATTAGAATAAAAAAACAAAACAATAGGATTCAGCTCTTCCCAATCCAATATGGAGATGGGTTTTAGCCAGCGCTTCTGCAGTAGTACATTATTGGTGAGGCCACAGACCAACTGTCTGGCTCGAAAGGCGACAGCAAATTTCTGGGGTTTTAGCATGCTGAGAAATCCCTAAAGCCCAGAAAAGAAGAGCCACAGGGACAAAGTTTATGCACATGGTCCCTTGGAGATTGCTACACCATGGATGTATAACTCAGAGCGAAGGGCTGTGGTTTCCAACTTCTTTGAGATCAAATCCCTTTAAGATTTTTAGTGAAGATGTGAACCTCATACCACAAATTTATTCGGTAGGAACGTTTTTCTTTCTAAGTTTTCTTTCACATACTCTCTACAAAAAGTCCCTGTACTCAGTGCGTGCCCACAGGAAAGCTTTTTTGACATACAGCACGTTTACCTATGCTAATGTCTCAGCTATTGGTAATTCTGAATTGGGACAACTTCTGCTTTTGTTAGTGCTAATCTGTCTGTGATTATCCAGGCACAAAGGAAAGGAAGTTGAACTGATTTATGGTGGGATAGACTATGCTGTACTTCCCTACATAAAACACTTACAGACAGCACGTCTGCATGTTTCCTACCAGTTTATATCATGGCTAAATGGTCTATAGCCTCACCTCCATCTTGCAACACAGCAGCACTTCATAAAACTGTCAAGATTAAAAAACACTCACATTTCATTATGTTTTTCTCTAAGAATAAAGGTTACAAATACAAAAGGTTCAAGACCTGCTCACACTGAAATCAGGTTACAATACTGACCTGAAATTAAAGGACAGGGAAATCCTTTTAACTCTAAAAACTCTTCACAGAGCTCAGGGAATGTTTTTCCCCTCAAAGAATCTAATAATCTTATAGGGTTTCCATTTTAGGGTTCTAAATTCAGACAATTGAGCTTTGAGCAATTCACTCTAAAGTGCCTTATTTGGGCACCTGGCTATCACCGGGAAACAGATTTTGCCTCCTCATGAAGCAGAAAGCTACATAGGTTCTAATTTCTGCTGATCTACTGACAAACAACTCTAGCCACACGTATGCATCTATAGACATCAAACTACTTTTAAAAGCTAAGTATATGAATCTAGAAAACTTCAGTTCAGAATCAAAACTTTAACCAGATTTGGAAGTGCTTGGATTTAGAACCACACTAAGTAGAGGAAATACTTGCATAATGCACCACCTAAAAGTGCCATGTATGCTTTCTGACCCACTGAACACAGTAAAACAGCTAGGTGCATTTACTTAATAAATCACCGTAAGGTTTGAATTGAAATCCATTTAGTATGACTTAAGTTAATGCCAATGTCAGTTGGATAGTCATAACTGCTTGAACACACATGATTAAGTCTGAAAAGATACAGTATTACTTCGTGCAACCTCTCTCACTGTGATATCAGCTGTACCCAACTCTATTTTGCAATATTTGGTTCTGTAAAGTTCACTGCAAAGTCATCGGGAGTCTGTGAAGGCAGAAGTGAATCTACAAGAAAATAAGTCATCTAAGCACACATAGCAGGAACATCCAAAGAAGCGATTCTGTAGTAATGGATGCACTGTGAGGCAACAAGGATAAATTCATCAGCTAAATTATTTGCTTAGTTGTGATTTGTTTTGTATATTCTATTAGTGGCAACATCCTTTATCCAGAATATTACAATAAAATGCTATGAAAATAATGGAGTCATGCAGCTACAGTTCTCTTGGCATTCATTCAGTTCAGCCTCCCAGAAGACCTTAGGTAAATGAAGTTTGCGCTGAAGTCTCCAGGACCAAATGTTGTTCTGAAGTTACTTCCACGTAAACCTACTTGGCCAAATTCATCCCTGGTTCGATTTTATTATGTCAACAGATTTTCAGAAATTGAACTTGTACCGTATGCCTGTGCATCGTTGCAATGAAATGGAAAACAGAAAGAAAGAACAGCAGCTGCTAAGAGCACCACTGGCAATAAAATGTAAAATCATTTCAACATCTGTACCCGTGGAAAAACAGTCTTCAAAGCAAAGTGTATTTTCATCTAAAAGTCACCTCTCTCACAAGACTGCATTGGTGAAGGAAGAAATGGAACTATTGCAACTCAAAGTGAAAGAACACAAGCAACAATAGAGGAATATGCCACTCCAGCCTATCGTTCATCCCACTGATGTTAGAATCATAGAATCATAGAATCACCAAGGTTGGAAAAGACCTACAAGATCATCCAGTCCAACCGTTCACCTATCACCAATAACTCCCACTAAACCATGTCCCTCAACACAACATCCAATCGTTCCTTGACAATTGTGCACATACTTTCAGGTGTGGTGAATCACCTATTATAAAAGTAATTTTCTGTATATTAACAAGATAAGCAGCACAGATGACTTGTAAGATGTCTAACTTAGGTATGGCTAGCACTAGGTAAAATCAATCCTCCCTAAAAGTGAAATTTGGCTGATTATCACTGTGAGAATGCAAGCAGGGACGGAGCATAGGCCAAGGGTAAGCATAAGAAAGGAGCAAGTGAAAGCTGCCAGCTGTAACATCAACAAAATAAAAACTTCCTTGGGAACATGGTTTGTGGTCTGAACTGAAAAAGAATTCCACATATCAGAATGTCATCTTGTAAAATGATATTTAAAAAAAAAAAAAAAAATTAAGAAAGAAAGAGAAAGGTATCCTATTCCTAACCTGAAAAGTTCCCAGGGATAACATGCATTCTGACATTTAACAAGCCTGGCACCCCTCTATATTCCCAGTGGCTCAGCAATTTATAGTCTGCTCAGATAAAATTTAAACACCATTATCCACCTTAACTAAGTGGAATTGGCAGAATAAAATGTGTTAGCTTGAAAATCTACCTGTACATTCCCACCAATTAAGCAGTCACAATACTGTATTATGACACCTGTCAGTTTTCACGGTGAGCAGAAGATATTAATAACTTCCTTGAGCTATATTGTCCTAATTGCTGAAGTTCACAGCAAAAATTTAAGATGAGAAGATGCGCAAGGCATAATTAGAACCAAGTCAACATTGCTATAGTTTGGTGATAAAAAAAATTCTCTCTCTCCAGATTAACTTTTGGACAGTAATTTTCTGTGATAGGTCATATTCTTGGCATCCATCTTCCATCAGAAGTACAGGTTCAAAACAAGAAGTACTATTTGAACTGAACATTGTAACTTCTAGGTCAAAGCACCTCTGCAAAGAGCACAATTTCTACAGATCCCCTTCCTTAAAATCAATATTCCATATCCTATTTTCTACAGAGTCCTACATTGTTCCCATTCAAGTACTTTTCCAACAAGTACAATAAAAATCTACTGGTAGTTTATGTTACCATTAGTGGTCAAAAACTCCTGATACGTGATCCCAGCATCAGATACTTTTCCACAAAGGAAAAATAGCATGGAATAAAGGTACACTGGTGTATTTCTTACAAATTATTCTTCATTCTCATCAAATTTCACTCATAAAGATAGCTGAGCTTTGAAAGGTTTGTTACCAGAGTAAATAAAATGATGCAGACAGCCACGTGGGGAAAGAAATAAATGAACTTAGCAACAAAAGAAAATCAAAAACAACAACAACAACAAAACACATTTAGCTACAGCAGAAAATCTAAATATTACTTGTACATTCATAGTGCAGTGCAGTGTGTTGGCAGAGGTGAGAAACTGTACATCTATCCAACCACTACAACCTCTCAGGCCTGACATAAATGGGTAAGACATATTTTCTCTTTCTCTAATAGAGAAGTCCATGCACCATTTAAAAGACTCTTTCCAGTCTGAGTATCAGTTGCTCACAAGCCTCTGCACAGTGGCAATTTACACCCGCAATCAGCTACTATAATTCTCCCATGTTAAGGAAAGGAAGTAGGAGTCTGGTGAAATTCAGATCATTTTTACCTCACTTACAAGGGGAACTGAGAGTTAAAAATAAGATTTAACTTACTGCCGGGAAGACTGGCCTTGATATTCAAAATATCTACTCCTTAGTTCATCCTAGATTTTGTAATTGTAAGGAAAAACATATTTTTCCTCATTTTGAAGTCTGAGGAATTGTCCTCTGCTTCCCAGTGTGGATGACTCCTGACACATCAACAAGCCTGTTGATCATTTATGCTCTGTGAGATTAACTTTTCCTAATCTTCTACTTTTTAGAACCAAGACAGTGTTCCTAAAGTGCACAAAGTCAAATTGCAACAGCAAGTTGTTCTAAACGACAAATCTATGCAAAGAATCACAGAATTGTAGGGGCTGGAAGGGACCTCTAGAGATTGAGTCCAACCCCATGGTAAAGCAGGTTCTCCACAGCAGGTCGCACAGGGAAGGATCCAGATGGACCTTGAATATCTCCAGAGAAGGAGACTCCACAACCTCTCTGGGAAGCCTGTTCTAATGCTCTGTCACTCTGTCAGGGCCCTTACCAGAGCAGTGTAGATGGGAAGAATCACCTCCCTCGACCTGCTGGCCACGCTCTTTTTAATGAACCCCAGGATACCACTGGCCTTCTTGGCTGCAAGAGCACGCTGCTGGCTCATGGCCAACCTGCTGTCCATCAGGACCCTCAGGTCCTTCTCTGCAGAGCTCCACTCCAGCAGATCATCCCCCCTAACCTGTACTGATGCATATGCCATAAAGCATGCACCCCATAAAACAAGGTTCCCACCCTATATTGGGAAGAGGCACTTATGAACATAAAACCCAAGACTGTGTCGCAGGACATCATAACAGAAAGAAAACCTCTTATGAGACAAGTCCTGCCTGAGCTAGCAATCACACCTTCTCTAGTACTTAGCCACAGCATCAAAATACCAAAAAGGAGAGTTCAGCTGTGGATGGCATAGCACTAAACTACTGAACTGGCTACCTGTAACATTTGAATCTATGTTAGTTTTATTCTGTTCTAAGTTCTAGCTTTGGGATAAAGTATTTTAAATAGTCTCTCCTTACAATATTTCTATGAGTATAACTCAGTCATTTATCTTTTTTATTTATGAATAAATGGTTGTATTAGTAATGTACATAGTAATATAAAAGTAATAATAGTTACAGAAATTAGGCCAGGAATGAACCTTGAAGTGTTACTTAATTCAAATCCTCCCATCCCTCAAGATAAGATCAGTTATTCCTAAACAATTTTTAACAGATCTTTATTTAATCTTCTATGATAAAGACTATCCAGAGGGATTGAGGATTCTAGTCCACCACTCTGCTACTGGATATCTCTCTGTTCCCATCTCCTGGACTTTCCAAGTAGCATCACAAACTAATCTGCTTTGAAGTGGTCCTTTGGAGGCTATCTTGTCCAACCCAATGTTCAGAGCAGGTCCAGTCATAGCAGGCTGCACAAGGCCAACTGCATTTTTAATATCTCCAGGGACAGAAAATTCTCAAACTTGCTGGGCATACATTATGCCAATGTATGATTCCCCCTATAATGATTTTTTTTTCCCTATTGTCTAACTAGAAGCTCTTTCTTTCCAACTTGGGTGCATTGGTTGTGCCCTTGACTGCACTGCTGCATGGGATTATTGAAGCCTGGATGGAATTTCTCCAGGCAGCTGAAATCCCTTTTAACATCATCCTTTCAGCATACTGGTGTAGTATTATCCATTTCGGTCCTAATTACTTCAACTTGGCTGTCCTCACATGGCATTTAACAAGAAAGAATATTTGCCCGAAAAGGTGTGAAGCAGGTATATGACAGGCTAAGATACAAAACTGCATCACTGCACAAGTGTTCAATTGACTATTCAGAGAAACAGCTGAGACATTGTTCCTGCATGCAAAGAAACAGGATAGCCAGCAAATAAGTTTTTCTCTGAATAAGCATTAGCCTGTGAGTGCAATCCATCTCAGCACCTGTCAGTATTACTATCCATCTTTTTCTTTTTCTTTTTTTTTTTTTAAAGGAAGTGTTGAGTGGCTACTAACACTTCAATTTACATATGAAAAATTATATATCTCACATTGGCACCACTTATGAGATACTAGAGGCATTGTGTGAATGGGCTGTGTTCTAGCAACACTAACAAATGTATTTACACAGCTCATAGCAGCATCACCATCTACTCAACCCAGGACTCAATGTTGAGCCCTTTGAAGTTACTCAGGAAATTTTTATCACTGCCATTCAATGGCAAAAAGCTTGAAACAAATTATGACAACAAGCCAAATTGGAAGGAATTTCAGAAGACAGAAGCATCCCTTCCCTGCCTACCTTTTGCCCTATTTCTACAGATGTGGTTTTCTAATGCCTAGGGTGACCCATACAAATGGCTGGGCAAAATCCTTCATCAGCAGAGGTTTTGCTGAAGGTTGTAAAAAGACAAGGGATTTCCCAGGTTTCTGCCTGGGTTACACTTTAGCTAGACAGATACATAACCTCCCACAAAGAGCCCATTTCAAAGGAGCCACAGCAGGGTGGCAGCTCCTTACTAACAGATCCAAAAAGAGATCCGAGAACTGGACTACATATCCCCAAAAAGGAGATAAATCTTCCATCAGTGTTTTGCTTACCACAATTTTTGTGTTAAATTGAGCAGTGTTACGTTCCTGCTTCACTACCCACATCTATGAGTGCAAGCAGACACAAATTTTTGTGGGATCAGTGCCTTCCATCTTCAGTCTAAGCTGAAAGAACTCATATTTCAGAGATTTTCCTTAGTCTTGAAGTAGAGAACAGCTTCAGAGCAAGAACTAGATTTAATTAAGCACATTCAGTGCATCAGAAGAAACTAATTTAAGAACAATAGACATTTGTTTTCAGTTGATAGTTTCTCTTTATAGGCTGCTGCTTAAAGCAAAGCACCACCAAGCACCACTTTAAGAAAAACCCATTTGGCTTTAGCTGCAGAACAAATCTACAATTCACGGAGGAAGAAGAAGGCAAATGAAATTACCTTTCTTGTGGCTTACATTTGAATGAAGTACTTCACCACGTACTCAATAAAACCTGGGAGAGAAAACATGATGCACAAGAAGGGCAACACTACAGGTTTAATTCTATTAACACTACTTCAGATGAAAACAAGCCCTGTAACGTTCAGACTTTTTGAATTTGAATACACAAACACTTGCTACCAGCTGTAATCACTAGGATTTATTGCCGAGAGTAAATGCCTGAATGGCTCTGAGATCCAAGTCGTGAGTCCAGGGCCAGCAACCCTCGGAGATGCCAGAGGAATCTCATGTGCTTGCACATTCACAGAATTATAGAATCATTGAATAGCTTGGATTGGAAGGGATCTCAAAGATCATCTAGTTCCAAATACCCTGCCATGGCAGTGTTGCCAACCACTAAATCAAGAGCAGATCATGGAATCATAGAATCATTTGAGTTGGAAGGGACCCTTAAAGGCCATCCAGTCCAACTCCCCTGCAGTGAACAGGAACATCTACAGCTCCATTAGGTGCTTAGAGCCCTCTCCATCTTGATCTTGACTGTCTCCAGGAATGGGGCATCCAAAATGTCTCTGGGCAAGCAGTGCCAGTGCCTCGCTATCCTTACTGTAAAAAACTTTTTTCTTATATCCAGACTTTAAATCTCCCTTTTTTCAGTTTGAAACTACTTCCCTTTGTCCTATCCTTTTGTAAGTTTGCTCAGGGCCCCATCCAGCCTGGCCTCAAGCACATCCAGGGACAGGGCATCTATCACCTCTCTGGGCAGCCTGTGCCAGAACATTAGGCTCTTTTAAGTTTCACAGGTTTCAATGTATGTCACAGACTGCTTATGTCAAATACACTAGGAGACCCAAGGAACTGATTTGCCCTTCACTTTGCACTTTTTTGTCATCCTAACCAATTAATCAAAATGAGGGGGAAAATAGCTCTTTGCCTGGTATAACAGAAAACAGTAAGAGAAAAACACAACTCACTGAAAATAGCATTTTACAAGAAAATGTGACCATAAACACCATTACTATTTCCAGACTGAAGGCAATGAGCTAAAATATCACTGAGGACCCATGCTATCCCGATTCTCAGCTCAAGCTTTTTTCCAGTTTCACAGATGAATTAAAAGAGCAGTATTGATCCACGCTGGCTGTCCTTTTCAGTGTCAACACTGCGCTGGACAGAGAGGTACACAGAGTTTCTTAGCTTAAGAAGAGTGTACAAGACAGCATCCATTCTGCAGCTTATTCAGGAAAAAGGTGCCACTAAAATGTCATGCTGAAGCCATCACTCAGTGCTTGTCATTAGCTAGCGCTAAACACCAAGGACTGATTTAAATTTGGGCTGCAGTGGTGGCTTGGCTATTTTCAAAATCAAAGCCTAACATATGGCTCTATTTGTTTTTTCAACTGGCAATAAGAAGAGTTCATAAAATTACAAAGCAGCTTCGGAACTGTGATCCAGTTAAAACAGCAGTTGCAGTGATTCAGATAACTGCAGAAAGAAAATACATAACAAAACCTCCTACGAAAAGAATTCTTCTTGGGACCTATCTGATTCTCCCCACCACAATTTAAATTACAGAATCATAGAAAGGCCTAATTGGCCTTTCGGACAACATAATTGGAGGAGACCTGCCACAGGCAGGGTTGCCATCCTCTAGACCAGGCTGCCCAGGATCCCATCTGACCTGGCCTTGAACGCCTCAAGCAATGGGACATCCACAACTTCTCTGGGCAGCCTCAGCCAGCACCTCACCACTCTAAGTAAAAAATTGCTTCCTAACATCCAACCTAAATCTCTCTTCTTTCAGTTTAAAGTCATTTTCCCTTGTCCTATCACTATCAGACCATGCAAAAAGTCGGTCCCTCTCCTGCTTGTAAGCTCCCTTCACAGGTACTGGAAGGTTTCAAGGAGGTCTCCCCAGAGCCTTCTCTTCTCCAAGCTAAACAAGCCCAACTCCCTCAACCTTTCTTCACAGGAGAGGTGTTCCAGCCCTTTGATTGTCCTCATGGCCCTTCTCTGCACCCACTCCAGCAGCTCCATCTCCTTCCCATACTGGGGGCCCCAGACCTGGACACAGTACTCCAGATGGGGCCTCACAAAGGCAGAGGAGAAGGGAACAATCATTTCCCTCTCCCTGCTGGCCACAAACACACCAACTGATAGTAACTGTACGCTAAAGTTATATTGTACAGTAATCACTGCATCTCACGGACTATGAGATCAATCCTTCTCCCACTGAAGCCAGGAGTGAGAGTCGCCTCTGCAGGACCTCCTCCCCCAGCATCAGGGAGGTTCCAAGCTGCAGCATGCACAGCAGTTAGCATCACTGGAAACAGCATCAGCTCAAGGGGAGGAGATAGAAGAGAAACACAGAGTTATGAGAAGTGTCTCCAATTATCATCAAACTACCCAGACTGCGTCTTAACTCCTCCATGCAAATCAAAATTGTTCATAGATTTTTTCTTGGCTCTCTGCCTCCCACAGGTAACCAACCTACCTGTGGTTATATCAACATTAGCAATCAATTTGTTAGGCTCAGGTAAAAATAAAGCACAGAGAAATATGAAATGCCCCCTATATGGGACACCAAATGGCTAATACAAAGTTTTACAAGACTACTACATACAAGACACTGTTTGTCCATAAATCTTGTAGAACTTTATTAACTTAGAAGTGCTGGGAGGCAGATGCGTTAAGCTCCATGCTTTGGAAACAGAATGTGAGACTTGAGGGGTGACCTGTTCAGTGTCACGCAGCAGGTCAGTGTGTTCTACTTCAGCATTCCCAAAGCTACAAAACCACTGTTTTTGCTTTGCTTTTAAACTGTAGGAGGAGAGGGGCCAGCCACACTCTGCACAGGTTGAGCTCCAAGCCTCAACCTCCAAGTGTGAGAACAGCACTGCACTGGAATGATTAAACACATAGCATAGTTAACCAGTTCCTAAGATATCAGTTGGCATCTAAGTTGCTTGTTCACACTGATGAACAAAAGACAAAAATGCACAATGCTGGAGGAAAGAAAGGGGAAGCAAAATTCTATTTCAAATGATAAACAACCCATGATAAACAACCTGTCCTCCTTAAACCAGCCACACTCTGTTTTGTTGTTTTTAACAGACTGGTAAGACCAAAACATTTCCAAAAACTGTGTGTGTGTGGGGGGGGGGGGGGGGGGGAGGAGGAAACATTCATTGATTAGCCTTTATTCCAAGAGAGTCTTATCCAGAGCTCCCAGTGCTGCCTGCTCGGAACAGCAGGGATCCTAAGGGCTGGTGGAAGCACCGGCAAGAGCTAAGCCATCAGGGCCTCCCCGTGGGCCATCTCCCAACTCCTCACAGCTGTGAGAGGGTAACTCCAGAGCTCTCAGCTCAGACCTTCCAGAAATGTGAAGGCAAAATTGGTGAGGCACTTCAGCGTGAAGGGTGAGAAGATGAGCTGGAGAACTTGTTGATAAAGGGATGGAGAAGAGAAAGTCATAGAATCATAAAATCATTAAGGTTAGAAAGAACACCAATATCAAGTCCAACCATCAACCCATCACCACCATACCACCAAACCACTTCTCTCGGCACCACATCTCCACATTTCTTTAACAGTGACTCCATCACCTCCCTGGGCAGTCTGTTCCAATGCTTCACCACTCAATGTGCAAACCTGCACATCCAACCTGTATCCAACTTGCACCTCTTCTGGCACAAATTAAAGCCACAGTCAACACCCTCTCCCTTGACAAGCAAGATAAATATTTTAACAGTCATCTCATGTAGAGCAGGCTGAAAAACAAAGCAAAACCATTACACACAACTGTCATATACAGAATCTTCTTTTTAAGAAAAAATGAATTAGTTATCCACAAATAACAGATGACAGCAGTTTGACACACTACTGTTAAGACTTCGGATATGCAGTGAATGACAAGAAGACACAACAAAACAGAACGAAATCAAATATAATGGAAAGTAGAGTATAAAGAGAAGTATTAGTAAAATATAGAAAAAGAAACAGACAGAGAAGGAAATGCGGTATAGCAAAGAATGAATGACGGAGAATAAAACGAGGGTCATGTCTTGGCGCAGCTGATAGACGATGACATCCTGGCTCTCAGCTAAGGATTTGTCCCTCTTCACAGAACCAGAGAAGGGCAATCAGACACCAGCCCGCCCAGGTGTTCCCCACTTAGAAAATTAAGAGGCAACGTAGCAAGGGAATAAGGTGATCTCATCAATAACAAAGGGGAATGCAAATTCCAGAAAAGAAGAAAGAAGCTAAACAGAAAAGAACGGAAGGAGAACAAGAAAGAAGAATATATAGAGAGGGCAATGGCAAGATTAGAAGAAAATATCCACAGGTTAGTGGAATACATTTCATTTATTCATGAGCTCTGTTTTATTATGTGTCCTTGGCAGGGATCCCGTAACTGAAAATTTGCAAAGCAGAGAATGATGCGAGTTTGGAGACTTGAGTCTCATTTCTAGTCATTAGCCTTGGGCAGGGCTTTTTAATATATGTGCCCCAGTAGCAAGTAAACAAGTTCTTTAAACCAAGAGCCTTTAGGACACATGCTACAAACAAATGGGCTTAGGCAGAGCCAGAGAGGGATTCCGGGAGAATAAGCAAACCTGACCACAACCCACTTGCAACTAACCAGGAGGATGGACAGGCTGCTAGGAGAGATGCTGCCCAACCCCAGCTCAGGTCAGCCTACACAGAGCATCTGTCTTTCACATGCACTCCTTGCTAGCAGGCATTTGCTACACCTGGGAGCATGTGGAGCTCAGCACACTCAGCTGGCACTGGAAGGGCTGCACCCAGCTCCCAGCACACAGCCGCAGTGGCAGCAGCACTGGCAGCTGTCCCAGCACAGGGCCAGCACCGTGCCCAGCACAGGTTGTGCTGGGAGCTTGCCAGGACAAGGAGCACACCCCTGGCAGATGCTCAGGACAGGGAAAGCCCAGCCATCTTCCTGTGAGTCTCCCTGCAACTCAACTCAGACACTGCTGAACTTCGTTTTGCTCCGAGGCTGAACCTGTCCCGTGGTCCTAGAGAGAGTGAGCGAAGAAATGCTTTACTTAGGAATACACTGTTTGTATAAAGAACATTTTAAGAAAACATCCAGACTACATTTACCCTAGGGATCACAGTGGAGTTCGCATCAATTCAACCTTTATTGATACCTGCTTCTTTGCCCACAAACACAAATGGGTTGAAGGGTTCCTACTGTTTTGTTGGTTGTCTCAGCACCGAGATTGATAAGACTTTCAGATGCGGTGTTCAAGGAGGAAAGTCTCTACAGAAAGAGCTGTAACATCCTCTGCTGTCAATACATATAGATTTCACTTATTTTAAGATCAATTTCAGCAAATCTTTTCAGCTGGTATAGGGAAGGCTTAATAGGCAAAGAAAACAACCAGGCAACTTGGATATTGGAACTGGCTGGCCTTTGAGGTCCCTTCCAACCCAAGCCATTCTGTGATTCTATGATATTATGTCTGGACCCTTCCCAATTTTCAAATCCTGCAACTGAAAAAAATACAACAGCAAAACGCAGAACTAATGATACTGTGCCTCTATAAAAATAAATGCTTTGAAAAGCAAGAACCGCCCAAAAAGCAACGTATGGATACTGCCAGGAAACGATCTTTTATCATCATTTAGCTGTCAACACATATATAAATCATTTACCCAATTTCAGAACATAAAATTCTCTTTGCCTATCCACAGTGCTGTCTCAGCAGGAGTTCAGATACACAATCCATGTTGTTTTGTCCCAGTTTGCCTATTGTCTTCCACTGCCCCAGGTGCAACCTTTCTGAACAGTGAAATCTGGACAAGTTGAAGTTAACAAGGAGAAGATCATAGAATCATAAAGGCTGGAAACACCACTGAGATCATCTGGTAGAACCACCATACCACTAAACAACATCACTCAATAATACATAATGCATCTGCCTTTTCCTTGAAAACCCCCAGGGACAGTGAAGGTTTTGAAAGATGCAGTTCTGTATTTAAAAAAAAAAAGTTCTCATCACAAATGATTACTGCTCTCTACATCACTGCGATGGGCAGCTTCTTCTCAGCCGGAGACAGCAAATACAACCCACGAAGTTAAAAAGTCACCACTGCACCCAACACTCAGGCTCTTGTACGAAGTGTATTCCTACCTCCTCGATCCTCTTTGGATGTTAGTCTGAATAACTTATGCCATCTATTGGCCTCGACCAGAGACAGATGCTCCGAGGAGAACTTTAATTCTGGGAAAGCAACTACGTTACAAGGATCTGAGGGTAGATCTGCAAGTTCTGCCAACAGAATCAATACGCTGCCGCTGCTCTGATCCTGCGGTCCACCTTGCCTGACTGATGCAGCTTCAGAGCGCAGCTCCCAGAATAACCAGTTAGGTAAAAAACAGTATTGGCACAAGGCTAGCTCACACTGCTTGGGAATCCAGAGATGGTGCAGAGAGGATTTACACTCTTACAGAAGCACACAGAAAAGGTCTTTATTATGATAAGATCTAAAATCAGGGAAACTAACTCAGTAACTCTGCCTCACGTTGGCCACGCAGAGAGAAAAGTCCTCTCTCGCATTTCTGCACTCATGGTGGCTATTTAGTGATCCACGGCTCCTCAAACCGACTTCGCTTTTCTATCTAAATGCATTTTTAAAAGGCAAGGCAGAGCTCTGCAATGCGAAAGAGACTCGGAGACGTTCTCTATCGATCCGCTCCCGCACAGCCCATTAGAAGCGGCCACCCGGCATCACCTCGTCCCCTCCGCGGAGCCGGAGCGATGCCCACCGCCGGGGCTGCCTCTTTTGTGAGGGAGACAGGGAGCTGCGGGCATCACTCGGCTGGAAGCGGGGCTCCACGGCACCGAGCTGCAGCCTCCCTCCTCCTCCTCCTCCTCCACGCCGTCCGTTCGTCCCGCCAAGCGCACAGAGAAGCCATCCGAGCCGTGCGGGGCTCTGCCTACCTGGGGCCGCGGGGCTCCGCCGCGCTCCGCCCGCCTCCGCCGCGCTCCGCAGGAGTTGCCGGGGGCGGGAAGGCGGCGGGCGGGCTCCGACGAGTCCCCACCCCGGCTTCGGGCATCCCCGGCACCTTCCCGGCGAGGCGGGCGGAGCGGCGCTGCCGCCGTCTGTGCGGGTCTCGCACCGCATCCCGGTGGGTCCCGTCCCCAAAACGCGCGTTCCGCCGCTCCCAACCGCAGCCCACCTACCGGCAGTCCCCGCGCTCCCACGCTCCGCGGATCGGCGACGCTGCCGGGCGGGATGCTCAGGTTGCGCGCTCCGCCGCGGGTCGCTGCGAAGTGAGCGCTCGGCTCCCACCTTCCCGCTTTTGTGCAGCGGCACCGCGCGCTGAGTGACACCGGGAACGGGATTGATCCGCTATCGATTCGCCGCCGCTCATTTGCTGAAGTGGCGAATAGACGGCTTTGCTGTGAGGCGTGATGGTCCCCACGTGCTGCGGGGGGAAGAGTTTCCTCTCGGTTCTGTGCCCCCAAGTTTTCTTATTTCTGCCTCACCCAGCGGCAGCAAGAAGTGAGGGCAGCTCCCTGTGTAACCGCGGAGCACAGCCCCGGACCTTCAAGAGTGGGGTAAAGAGCGGCATGAAGGGATTGGACCCAGCGATCCTTATGGGCCGCTTCCAACACAGGGTGTTCTGTGTATCTCTGATTCCATCTCTTATCAATTCCAGTGTTGCCTTGAAAAATGCTGTGGAGCTTTTCCTTAAGGAAGCCCCGTAAATCAATCAACATTATCATAACTCATTTCAGGATTTGGGAAAAAAAGAATGTATATAAATTTCCTCATTTTTTTTTTTTTTCTAATGATTGGGGAAAAAAATCACATAAAAATATTTCAGTAAATCCTCCTCCCTCCCTGCCTCTCTTTTCCTTCCTTCCTTCCTTCCTTCCTTCCTTCCTTCCTTCCTTCCTTCCTTCCTTCCTTCCTTCCTTCCTTCCTTCCTTCCTTCCTTCCTTCCTTCCTTCCTTCCTTCCTTCTTTCCTTCCTTCCTTCTTTCCTTTCTCCCTCCTGCCCTTCCTCCCTCCCTTCTTCCCTTCCTCCCTTCCTTCCCAGAATTCACTTCATGCTTTAAGCCAAAGAATTCAATTTAACAAAGTTATTTAACAAGCGTGGCCTCTTGCTGTCAAGTCAAACTCATGTTCAAGTTCACCATGCTGCAGTGCTGTTGTGCTCCCAGTGATATTCTGAAGCCTTACAAGTGTCCTCAGTTGCAAATCACAGAATCACAGAATGGTTGAGGTTGAAAGAAACCTCTGGGGCTCCAACCCCTAAGACTGAGGAGGGTGGGGATCTTTGGACAACGTGTATTTTTCTCTGCTTGTGTTTTCCAGTGTTCCCTTAAGTTGCTATGCAAGAAAGGGTTCTTTTTTTTGCATGTCATGGGATAAAATCGCATTAATAAAAGCCTGTTTATCATCTTCTTGATCCATTAATCAGAAAAGTTTAATCACTACAGAATATGGCTTGTCCAAACACTATGTGAACCCTTCAGTGCTGTGCACAGCAATTTGCATTTCCCCTACATTTATTTTATTTTTTTCTGCAAAACCAGATTCTCCAGCAGTATATTAAATCAAAAGCAATGAGCTGCACAGATTGACATTTAGTTACACAAAGTTTATAAGAAATCAAGGCACTGAATGCAGAGTGACTTTTTTGGAACTATCCAAACACAAGAAAATGTGAATAGAATTCTTGAAGATGAATGAGGCCATCTTAGTGGGTCACTTAGGGATCTCAGCATAAAATCTGAAAGATTCTGAAAAGATACTGAAGGATATCTGAAGGATATTTGAAAGATATTGTCACTGGCTTTGGAAGCGATGCCGTGGCATAGCAGTCTGTCATAGGGTTACACAACCCAAATCATTACAGGTGAGGATGTGAGAGGCTAAAAACTGCTCAGGGAGGGGAGCAGCTCTCCAGGCAGCAAGAGCACTGCCACTTATAGAATCACAGAATCATGGAATCATTGTGTTTGGAAAAGACCTCTAGGATCACCTAGTCCAACTGTCAGCCCATGGCCAACATACCCTCTAACCATATCCCTTAGTGCCACATCTCCATGGTTCTTGAACATCTCCAAGGATGGTGACTCCACCACCTCTGTGTGAAGCCTGTGCCAATGCCTCATCCCACCTCACCACCCTGTCCTCAGCCACCACTGTGGCTGCTGGTACATCCCATGGTTGTGCTCTGCCTGCCGTGTGCTCTCTTGGCATCTCACCCATTCTGCCAAGATGCAACCTGCATTATCATAACTCACAGCTCCTTGCATCAGCATCATCTTGTACTGCTCTTTTCTGGACAACAAGCCTAGTCCCTTGGGGGCAGCACATTTAGAAATGTCAGTCCTCTCCTCCCAGTATTCTGCAGATCCAGACATCTTCTCCTTCTCATTCACATCAGGAAATAACACAGGATTTAGGAACTGCTTTTATTTTTGTATTTGATGCATCATGGCTCATTTCCACATGAGCAGCACTTGAGCACTGAGCTGTCTAAAGGAGCATCTTCCCTTACAAAGCAGTTTTTTCGCATGCTTCCACTACACCACAACTCCCCTGAGCTGTGCTTATGTTGTTACACAGAAGGCTGACTTGAGGGTTTTGGCAGGTATTTGCATCTTCATTTGAAAGCATGCTCTGGAATTTGCTTGACTCGCTCCTCTGGAAAAGGAGAGAGGTCGTTTCCAGTTTCCCAATGCAGGAAAATTTATTGGCAGCTGTTGGTGGTGGGCATGAGCTTAGCTGGCAGCAATGGGAAAAGAGATGGAGGGAAATCCAGGCTGCAGCACTATCACCATCATAGCACTGCAGAGGTTTGTAATAGTGCAAATAGTACTTACTGTTTATTGGATTAAAAGGACTACAAGATGAAGACTGCTGGGGATGAGTGACATACATAAGGCTGGCCCACAGTATCCTGTAGTCTAGCCAAAGGCCATCCAGAAAGGTTTGTGTTCTGAAGGAAATCATTATTGTGTGCCTGGAGTCGTTTTTACAAATATTAACTCCTTCAAAGCTGCTGGTAATAAATTTAAACAAAAACATTGTTTTGAATCCCTCTTAAGATGAGAAGATTTTCACGAATGAAGGGAATGGAGTGAAAATTTGCACTAGAGAACATATGGCCACATTGCAAGAGATTGCGACCCCCATAAAATGACTTAGTTCCTTTTTATGGCTCTCTGAACCACGTAGTGAGCTCATCCTATCAGGCTGCCAGTGACTAAACTGAACTGGAAACAGCAAAGCCCAGAGCATTGTTGTGCAGGGGTTTGTTGTTTGTGTAACTCTGCCATCCCAGGGGGGCTGGCCATTTATTCCCCTATTTGTTTCCTTCCCTGAATTGCTTTAATTCAACCAAATTCTGTCAGCACTTAAACCAAGAGGACCCTATTAAAGGCAAATGGACTGCGTGTTCTTCCTCCACAAATGCTCATCATTCAAACTGCCCAGCTGTGGGATGAAGAGGGAGTCACACTGCCTTAGGTAGTCTCTTGGAGAAAAAAAAAAAGAAAAGAGGAAGCAATTACAATGGAAATTCCTCTCTCAGTGAGAGCCAAATTTGATCTGCCCTGCTCCACACAATCCCACCCACACTGCTCCAGCCTTCAAGGAGACACATGGGACAGGCACTGCAGCATGGCTGCTGCTCCATGGCCACCACCAGCCAGCACAGGGGATTCCCACTTGCTGCACAAGAACCCCTACAGATCACAGCTTATCAATCTCTTACTGGCTGTCATGTTTTTGAGTGCAGGATTTCAGATTTCATTAGCCACCCCAGTTGGATGCAGATTGTTTCCTTCCACTGAGTTCTGTGTGTGGTTTGCACTACATCCACAGAGGTTTGGTCCTTCTGCTCATACCAATCAGAGGAACTACTGCTGTAAGATGTTTTTACATCATCTTCTACACTGGGAGCACAGCGTTTCTGTGCTTGTGTCCCCAGTCTGGGGGCTGTCGACAATCCAGTGATTTAAGAAAATCAGTTTGTATTTATAACTTCAGCTCTTTAGTTCGAGCAGACAAACTCTTTGTAAGTTTATAGGATTCCTCTGTATTTCGCTTGAGAAAACAGCTTCATGTGGTACAACGCAGCTCCTTCAATTCATTAATTGCATATTTCCAATGGTAACAAAATACTACCAGAAAAGAAAATTTTAAGGATTTGTGAGGCTGTGACTTGAGGAAATTGTTATATTTGCTGCAGAACCAGAACTTGGAGCTCCAGAGGTTTTGCTGAGTTTCGAATGCTGATTTCAGTTGTGAAGTCAGAGGAGAACACTGCTAACATTTTAATTTCAAAGTATTTGTGATTGTTTGTAGGAGTATGTAAACCACCCCAGGCCTTCAGTCTAACAGAAGAAATTTATCTGTGCAAGCTTCTCACGAGTTACTCTGCTATTGTAAGACACGTCGTAGGAAGAGAAGTCAGATGTATGTGTATTGAAGCATATTCCATTTCTGGAAAGTGCATTTTTCTGTGTTTTGAAAACATATTAATGCAGAAGCTTGTTTGACACAAGGTGATGGACTGCAAGTTCATTGAATCACTGTTCACTGAGATAGACAGGAAATTCCTGGTATTCTTCCTAACTCATTCTGAAATTACAGTGTGACCTCTGGTAGAATAGGTCAAAAGTAGGGCCATATATATAAATGACCACTCACATGGAAATGTTGATTGTGGCAGCTATCATTACACAGCCTACTAACACAGAAATTACACACTGGATATATAATCTGGCTTGTCTGTCACAGATGAATTCTTGCTTACAAGAAATTCACTGAGCTTTACAATGCTATTCCTTTTTAAAAAGTGATGGGAAAAACTGTATTTCAAATGAAATGAAATGTAGCTATTTCAAATGAAAGAAAATAGGTTCTACTGGTGGGAGAAGCACATCTGTAAAGAATGGTGAAGACCATATATAGTCTTTTCATTTCTTCTGCAGGCTTATGAAGAGCTTTGGGTTGTTTTTGTTGGAGTTTTTCTGTTTGTCTGTCTTTGGGGAGGGGGTTTGGTTGGTTGTTGGTGGTGTTTCATGGTTGGTTGTTTCTTTTTTTTCTTAAGAAGATGAAGGAGAAGTTATAAAAACATTGTTTGGGGTTGTTTTTTTGTTATTTTGTTTTTCTCTTCAGTCTTGTTTCTCTTCCCTTTGCTTCTTATTTCGCCTTCGCTGTCTTTCTTCTTGGTTTTCACCTCTACTACTATTCAGTGTTATTGAGACAGTCTCAGAGCAGGCACATAATTTTGTTTTGGTTGTTGTGACACAATCAAGCACAAAGGAAGAAATCCTGAAGATTGGGTAATACAGACAGGGCTATAGAGAGAATAAACTGAAAATTAGGGTTTGGAAGGTGAAGTAATATTAAAATAAGTGGAACAATATGAAAGTTATAGCAGTGTCTCTATTTCTCTTTTTCAAATCTACAATATTTCAACTTAGTTTTCTTATCTTTTTAGGATTTGTCCTTACTTTGCATTTCTGTTCAGCCATGAAGTCCTTGACATGTCCATTGCTCTGACTTGCCATCGGTCACCAGCTGTGTGGGCGAAAGTTACAATTGCAAGGATTTCCTTCAAGACTTCAGAGAAAAAGGAGCCAGGAATCAATACAGCTACATGGGCATATAGCTCTGATTATTGAGATGAAAGGGTATTTACATCTGAAAGCATTCCACCATGCTCTTCTAATGAATAATGAAAGCAGCTATATAATTCTTGTGGGTCTGGGTTAGCCAAATAAAATCTTTGGAGTGATTGAAGGAGCTTCTTCATTACTGTCCTGTGTTTATTTAATGTGCTTAGGAAAAATAGAGCACTTAAAGCTCAGAACTTTGTTCACATTTTGGAATAGTTATAATCTAAAGAATCTATGGATACAAACCATTGGCACAATTGTTATATAAATTCCAAAGAATGTCCATACAGACATCTTTCAGCTCTAGGGGTAGTGCATTTTGTGTAATAGTATGAAGCTCACCCATTTGTATCCTCCCCAAGATTAGGTTTTCAGTCTAAAATAATAAGCTAGGACCCTTTTTTGTCAGTGATGGGTGTTTTCTCCCATGTATCTTAAACATGAAATGGGATATTTTACCCTTTGTTGCTATAAGCTTTAAAAGCACAGCTCTGCCAAAGCCTCTTTGGGCTATTACCTAGTTTTCTGTCAAAGAGCAGTGTGTTACATTATGCTAGGTAAGCACTATGGTTTCCACCCAAAAATCTGTCTGAACCCAAAACATAAATATCTTTGAAACCTGAGCTTAGAACTAATCTCAAGTCCAATGCCCAGCAAAAATGATTAAGCAGCACAGCCTGTGCTGGTTGTTAAAACACATGTAACAGGCTTACATTTCATACTGCATGTACCTTTCTTGTGATGCTTCTTTGCTCTTTCTTGAAGTTAGTTGAGTGTAAGCAAGTTCCATTCCATACAGCTGTATTAACAAGGCATAATGTGATAAGGAGTTTTGTACTGCATAGAGTTGAGAGCCATTTCACTTCCAGCAGTTCAGACTCACCAAGGAGATGATATGCTTTTTACTGAATCCATCTGCTCATCGTTATCAATAGTGAGAACAGAGAAAGATGTCATCACAATAATTGGTCACAGCATGATGATGAGCCATCAACATAGCCATAAAAACTAACCAAGATATCTTTAGTACAGATAGAGAAGCATTTGCATCAGCATGTATATGCCAGTGAAACCTCATCTGCATTCATTTCTGATCACCCATAATACAGAAAGATATGTCAAACTAGAATAGATGCTACTTAAATGTCCAAAGGAGTGGAGAGCCAAGCCTAAGAGATGGAACGAGAAAGAATCAGATTCTTCGGTCTATAAAATGAAGAGTAATGGTGAGCATGATTTCTCCCTTTAAAAATGAGAAATAAAAATGGTAAGAGTAATTTAAGCTCAAGTTGTACTGGTACAGAACAAATCAATATAAACTGCTCAAGAACAAACTCAAGATAAAATTTAGAGTATTTCCAAACATCAAAAAAGTAAAGATCTGGAACATTCTTTCACTAGGGAAAGAATCTGGGGAGGCAAGCAAATGATTGTTTTGGTGAGGATTTTAATCAGCCCATGAAAATGGTTGTATAAGAGGGTTGCCTGTAACAGTGGGAGACAAGTATATGGATTTATGGACTCCTAAACTTTTTCCCAGTCCTGAGATTTTCAGGATACAGCTGCAAGTAAATCAAATAAAAACAGATGGGCTGACTATAAAGCAGCTATGGAGTAACCTGATTGCTCAGTGGAAAGATATATGAATCCCACAGAGAGCTTAGGCTTAATGGCACTGTAGCACCTCCTTGTAAAAATGTAATAAATACATTTTATGTACAGGGCTTGGTAAAATATTTATCTGGATTGTTTATGAAGGTTTTAACACAGTGCAAAAATCTGAGATCTTTGACCCCTACAGGTATATGAAAATTTGCTGGATGATCCCTGTAGTACTTGTATTTTCCTAGATAACTGTGTTGAAGTAGATGCAGAAGAATCTCTTATTTTATTAATACTTCTTGAGTACCACTCCCTGCTCTTTGCACGGCAAGAGGGAAAGACAAAACTCATTGCCTTGAGGAGCAGAAGACATCCAAAGCACGTAGTGCTTCCTCCATAGAAAATAAACATTGGTGTTGCTTCCTAGGCCCGTGCTATAAAGAGACTGCAAAGGATTTTGAAACAAACTGCTTTGCAGACACTTCCTACACACAGGGTCGCTAAAAGCAGTCCTGGGACATCCCGTGGATGTAGTATTATTAGGCTGACAAACAGTTTTAAAAGCTTCATCAGTACTTCTCTAATGACAGCAGAGTGCTGCTCTTTAAAAAACAAAACTAGGGGGAAAAAAAAAAAAACCACTAAAAGAGGTTCCCTTCAACTTATGTTTTTAATGGTTTCAAAAGAACAATTCCTAATTTTCTGTGATGAGAGCAAGATCATAATCTTGCAGTCAACAATTTGATAAATTGCTGTGTCTTCAAACAGAATGTTTCTGCAGCTCCTTTAAAAACGGAGGCAAAAAGATCTCTTAGCATCTTCTTTAGAAAATATCAAGCTTTCACATGAAATCAGTAAGGATCAATTTCCGAATTTTTTACTAGACACAAATCCTGAAATCCTAACAAATAAGTCTTTTCTGTCAGCAAAGTGAAATTAAGAAGCAAAATAGCGTATAAATTGAACAAAGCAAATCAAAACAGGTGTCAGAGAGGCTAAGTTGTTATGCCTGAATGGCTTATGGCTGTCCCAGTTAGTGTTGTGTAAAGGTGACTTAGAATCACAGAATCACCAAGGTTGGAAAAGTCTTCCAAGATCATCCAGTCCAACCGTCCACCCACCATCAATATTTCCCCACTAAACCACACCCATAATCCTTCCTGGGATCACAACAACACCCTGACGCTTTCACCTGCTGTTGTTCATTACTGTAGAGTAAATCCTTTCAGCAAGATGACAACAGCACCTGTATTAAAACTTGCCATTACTAACTGCCAAACTACTAAGTGTCCATGGTCCTTATTGCAGAATCAATGGGAGTATAAGAAGTACCAAAAAGATTTGAGCAGTGTCTTCTGATGCCACAAACCTCTCTCTTCTCTGTAAAACACTTTGTCTAGGGACAGCTTTCCCTGCAGTCACTCAACTATGTAAATCCAGATTTATTGTATCTAAACTAGTGTATCTACAGTAAAACTCAATCTTCCATGCTTACATGGCCCTTTGGCACACATATTCTGTAGCATATGAGTAATTTACAAACATTTTTTGTATCTTGCTTAACACTTCAGCGAAGGAGGGTTTGGAAGAGCTGGCATGGCTTTTCATTGACATTGCCTTTTCCACAAACTGCTGTGGAGATGAAATGGAGGTTATGCCCATTCTGTTTTGCTTGTCTGACCTTATCTACAAAGCATTCTCCATAGTGTGACAGACTGACTGGTATTTCCTTATACAATTCATCATGCAAAAAGGGTGATATTCCAAGTTACCCTCTTCATATCTTTCATGATCTTTACATGAACTTAAATATATACATTTACTTAAATATGTTTCCACAGGAAAAAAAAAAAATATTTCTAAAAAAAACAAAGTTGCCCCCCAGCTGTTATAGGAAGTGTTGTGAGACCTTTAACTTAGCACTGCCAGTTCTGGGGAGATGAGATGTGCCACCTGAAATTGAATTTATCTTCTTCCCCAAAAGGCATCATGGAGTTCTACGAGCAGAGCAATGTAGTCAAACACTGATGCAATTGAGCATGCTCCCAAATTTTGTAAATATACCAATCTTAAATAAATGTCTGTTTGCTTTATGCTGAGCAACTAGAGAACCTCATCCCCCAGGTTCCGGGAGTCTAATCCAAAGGCCACTGAAATCAAATAGGATCAGGTTATTATCCATTCAAGACTGCAGCACAAAACAAGCATAAAAATGTATTTAAATGAATTACAATCAGACTTACAAATTAGATTTTATAAAGATACTCTGAAAACATCTCTCTTGGTTCTGTAGTTCCTCAGTTTGACTGCTAATAAGTCATCATATGGGATTATTTAAGCAGACAGAACAAGTCTGTTTATTTGCTGGAGTTAACACTATTTTCGCTTGATACTTCTGTTGCTACAGATTCTAATTAATTCGGACTAGTGCATAGTCTTGCAGTAAAGAAAATTGATGTCATTCTTATAACACTAAGACTTTCTTTCAGATAAATAAATGATGTTGTAAAATCTCAAAAACTTTACTTATACATGAGGAAAGATTGGACTACAAAGGAGTAAAATAGTGACTATTAACCCAGAGAATATTTGAAGTGACCACAGAAAAGAAATCTGTATGTGTGTCTAAAGAGAGGAAGCCTGGCTTCTGACCATAGATCTGAGCATTTCAGGTTCTTCAGCACCACGAAAATGAGCTAAAAATACAAGAGGATTTTATCTGTGTGACCCATCTGCATGACAGGAGCTAGTTTATATGTCCATTACTTTGAGGAATATAAAAGTGCAAAAACATCTTCAAATGCAGATAAAGGGAAAGAAAGGGAAGAGTAAAATCTGTTGTCTATATTTGAAATAGAACTAGGTCACAGATTGCGTTTTCAATTTAAGAACAAGTAATTACTTCCTTGTTTATTAGTGATGTCAAGTAACCATATATAACTACATATAGACAAAGACAGGGTTGTACAGGGGCAGCAATTATTAATGGACATCATGAAATGATAAATAAAGAGCTTGCTTGAAAGCAGTATTCATTGCACACAGATGTCTGGATCACAGGCAGATGTCTTAAATTGTCTACTCAAAGCGCTTTTGTACTATCACAGTAATCTAAATTGTTTTGCATTTGGTTCCAGATACTTCCATAGACTGTTCTCCACTGCACATAAATTCCTATCCTCAAATTTTAACTGGACTTTAAGGACCAGATTACTTCCTGGTGTATCTCTTTGTCTTAATTAATCTCATTTCTATTGAGCCAATTTGATGCAGCCAAACAGTTGAAATGATAGTCCCAATTATAGGAAATCTCACCCCTAACTGCATGGGTTTATGGTCCTGGTTCAGAGGAAGACATGCACTGCCCTTGAAGAACCATGTTGACGGACATGACACTCAGAAAGCAGAGCAGGAAGAAGATGGGGTGGAAGCATGGCTTTAAACTGGAAAAGGGTAGGTTTAGACTAGATATTAGGAAGAAATTCTTGACTGTGAGGATAGTGAGACACTGGAACAGGTTGCCCTGAGAGGCTGTGAATGCCTCCTCCCTGGAAGCATTCAAGGCCAGGCTGGATGGGGCTGTGAGCCACCTGGTTTGTTGCTCACAAACAACAAACCAGGAGAGAGGTGTCCCTGCTGTAGCAGGGGGTTGGAACTACATGATCTTAAAGGTCCCTTTCAACCCAAACCATTCTATGATTCTATGGTTCTATGATTCTATGATAAATTATAATTTAAGTGGTATTCTAATCTTTTTTCTAAGAACCTTTGCTCACTGAAGACCTCCTTTCACTGGTTTCTCCAGGACAGATCCCAGATATGAGTTCTTTCTCCTAACACTATGAGTGCTGTGTGTGCAAAACACTATGTTCATCACAAGGTCATGGTTGACACTCCTGGGTGGAGGCTTGTTTCAAATCTCCTTCCTGTACCCTATTCAGAGAATAAAGGACTACCATAGCATGACTTATAAAACTTTAATTAGGAACATTTCTTCTTTTAAACCTACCAGTCCCTTGTTTAATCTGTGAGTTGTCAGCTAAACTGACAGCCGTAAGTACTGCCCCACACAGGGGTGAGCCCCAAGAAAGGCTGCCCATAGCTCTTAGACAGATGGCTTCTAGCTCTCTGGGGATCTGAACTGTACTGTACTCCCAGAGCAGGACTGTGCCTAGCAGAAAATCAAGTCAGCGATGATTTAGGAAATCATTCATATCCCCAGAGGAGGAATATCTTGCAGCAGAGACAGCCCAGGCTAAGTTGCTAAGTTCTGGTTAATGGCCTCATTCTATCTAATGTGTCTGTTCTTGCAGTTAGTGCTAACAGATGAAGTGTGTATTTTCTATCATCTCCCCATATATTTATTTATTTAGCTATTTTTATATGGAAAATATTTGAATTAGCCTAGCACATAAACACACTGTCTAGGAACAGATTCATGGTGGGAGGATGATATAGGGTGAGACAGATAGGGTACTGCATTGAATAAATACTATTTTGCATTGTAACCCTGCAAAGAAAGTGAGCAATAAATTTTCTGGTGGACATTTTACGTGGGTGAGACCACAAGATCCCTCTTGGTTTTATTATTCCTATCAACAATGAATTATCTATTATCTAATATGAGAAGTGCTGTTAGTTGGATTTTATTTATCATGCATTTTTGCCTTCAAAATGCAAAGTCAAAACAGCTTTCAAAGAACAGTTAGCATACAGCCCTACTAGACTGTACAGACATCCATTTCTTCATAACCCAAGTGTCATGACACTACATGACTTCACCCTACCGCTCAGTTACTGCTTGCTGTGGGAGAACGATCAGTTACCAGGCAGGAGGCTGGTAACACTAAGTCATGCTCAAACTGGGAAATTAAACACACATTTGCACACAGTAGTTATCCCACAAAGTAACTTCTTCCTGTTCTTACCCTGATACTAATGAAAGTGCCAGAAGGAAAACTTTGTCATTCTTGATGGTTTTGGCCACAGAGTTTGAGTAAAGCCTTCTTGATTTCAAAACCTGTTAGAAATAAAAAATTGCGAAGGACAAAATGTCTTCCTTTTTAATTAAGTCAGCTGACAATTTAGGTTTGACTGGGTATAAACAGTCTTGGATTTACACGTGTTACTTTATTGCCCAGAGTCACAGTTACAAATCAAGACAGGAGTGCTACATAACAAAAGAAATTAAAAATAAATAAATAAACAGAGAAGTAAATGTCACTGGGAATTAATCTACAATTGAATGGTAAAACCAGAGGAAAAAAAGAATGGGACGAGCAGAGAGAAACTGTGCAAGTAATCCAGATGGGCAATGCTTTCAGTACTCCTGTGATAATCCTGAGTTGTAGCAGGACTACTGTAGTTCTCCTTCCACTCCGGTATGTGGTTGAGTCACCATGACCCTAAATTTCCTAAACTTCTTTTAGGAAAAAAATTACTCTCAGAAAGTGTGGTGAGGCATTGGCACAGGCTGCCCAGGTTGGTGCTGGAGTGTCTGTTCCTGGAGGTGTTCAAGAATCGTGTGGATGTGGTACTGAAGGACATAGTTAGTGGGCATCATGAGGATGGGTTGGGTTGGACTAGATGATCTCAGAGGTCTTTTCCAACCATACTGATTCTGTTATTCTCTGACTCTGTTGAAACTTCAAAAAACCTGAATGAGGTGCCACCAGGATCCTGCCTTGTGTGTGTGTATTGGCAAATGGAAGGATTCGTGGAAACCTGGCTGGAGATCAGGGTAGAAAAGCAGTTTGGACATCTAGCATAGAATTGATATGATGGGTACGTCAACAGCATGGATCTGCTTAAACGTCAGGTAGGCTTTAGGCAAGCTAGAGGAAATCTCAGTCACATCCCCAGGAATACTTAAATCGAGTTCTGGAAAAGTGTATTAACATTTTTGTATTATTTTAATATTGGCTGCACTAAGAAAATAGGCTTAATTATAACATTAACTAATCAAGCAAGAATAAACACAATTCGCAATGCAGTGCTTAAGCCCTGACTGCACCATCACGGTTTTATCTATTAGAACAATAATTAGTGGATACTATAGAAATAGTGATGGTTCTCAGAAAAACTCCTTGTAAAGTTAAAAATTCATCAGATCAGTAGTTACTCGACTTAAGAACAAACGCTGAATAAACGTTGAAATAGGCGCAGCCGCCCGGCGGAGCGGCGCAAACCAGAGCATCCCCATAGGAGGGTCTCAGGCTCCCTCTCCAGGACACTGTTGTTAATTACAAAACCTACAGCTCTGCCCCCTCTCTGCCTTCACGTGTGCGGAGGAGGGAACAAAAGCAGACTGTCACAGCACAAACATAAGACAGAAGGATCCCCAGTATAAAATACATAATAGAGAGGGTTCTTTGCACGTCTCACTTCTCAAAGAGTAACATGCACTGTTACAAAGTCAATATTCTTTATTCCCAGTAAAGTTATTAGAAAGTACAGAAAGAAAATAATAGGGAAATAGTGCCCAAAGAAGTAGGGAAATCAAAGCAACATTTTGGTCACAGAAGGGGAGAAATGAGACATGCCACAGGGGAACTCTGAGTCTAACAGTTAAGAATCTATTTGCACAGAGTGACTGACCGCTGGACTAAACGATGGCTGTCCTTGAAGACAAGGAATGCTGAATTACTCCACTCAATTACTCGCAATAATCAATCAGTGATGGATTTATTACTGCTTATGCTATTAATATTGCTGTAGTAACACACAAGCTGGCTACATTCTGGCCATCAGCATCTCAGCTCATCAGTCCCAGAGGTGTCACAAATCCGTGCACTCACAGTGACTGGAATGCATCCACACTGGTGATGGTGGGAAGCCATCTGGACCCAAGGCCAGACTTCTCTGCCTTCAGCAAGCAGCAGATGCAGGGTCCTCATTTCTGAGCTGCTTGCAGTCAGACTCACTCTTTCACAGTTTTGGGGAAAATTCTCCCAAAACTAGCTGACCATGACTAATAGAGATTATTTCTCATTTAAGTGTGCTACAGGTCACCCAGTCTGATAGTTCAAAAGTAATGCTTTACTGAGAGGGCAACAAGGCCCTGGCACAGGCTGCCCAGAGAAACTGTGAATGCCCTATCCCTGGAGATGTTCAAGGCCAGGTTGAGTGGGGCTTTGACTAATGAAATCCAGCAGGTGGTATCCCTGCCCACTTCAGAACAGTTGTAATTAGATGATCTTTAGGTCCAAACCATTCTATGTTTTAGTTTGAGATGTCCATCGGATTCTATTATATACTACCTTTAATACTAGTTGCAACCAGCTACCTCAGCAATCAAGAGTCCTTTCTTTCTTTATCTACTGACTTAAAGCTACTCTTTACACACCCGTCCATAGGTAATTCCAGCTCACTGGAAAGGGCCATCAAAGCTTCTCCACAAAGGAGACAAAATGCAAACAAAACAACTCAGAAACAATGAATTACCATGTTCTACCAGAACAGCACTTCTTACCCTACTGCCTCCTCTACCACCGCACAGAAACCTGCAGCTGTGGAGCCAAAGGAGCCTGGATAAGAATGAATTTAATCAATAAAATAAAAGAGCAGGTGATGTGAGTTATAGGTTTGTAATTAGGAGGATAAGCAGCTGAAAATGTTTTTCACCACTGTAAAGAGGGCAGCCTTTCCTTTTAAAGTGGGGAAGACAAAAATCTTTTAGTTTTATGGGAAGCTGATGGTGGAAGTTTGTATTTCCTTGTGATTGTTAGAGAAAAAAGTACTGAGGCAAAGCAAGTGCACAATGAAGTTAGTTCTGGTGCTGAGGTGAGAATTTCACGGTAGTTAAATGTTAACTGTTTTCAAGGCATCAGTGTTGTGAGTTTCTTCTTTGTTACGCCCAACTTTCCAGTGGTAATCAAGGAAATCTCATTTTGCAGTATCTAGACTTGTAATTCTAACACCCAGGCTCAAGTTTCTGAGTACAGAAACTTGTAGATTCTGCTAATTCTTGCTTTTTCATGCAGGTTATTATTAATCGGAATACTCATCTCTGCAACGTGGACTCAAGTGGCATCAGGTAATCCTGCTGTGAGCGGCGTTTACCTAAAAATTTCTATTATCGCTTTTCATTTTCCTTTCAGTAGATTGGAGGGAGACTTCCTTGTCTTTCTTGTTTTATTCTTTTCCAATTTAGAAGTTCAGTTTAGGGCAGCAAACTTTGCTCTCTCGACCTTATTGCAGAATCCTGTTTCTATCACTGGCTGCTCGAAGTAGCAGTGCCAGCTGATCAGTTACAATTACTACTGCAGTACACATTCATGGCTGTGTTGGAAATACTGCTTGGTAATTTCTTCATTAACTTTGTTTGCTTGTTCTTTTTGTGTTGCTGTTGGGTTGTGTTTTTTTGTTGTTGTTGTTGTTTGGGTGGTTTTTTTTGTTTGTTAGTTTTTGTTTTTAAATCTAATATCCCTTGTTAGAAGATACAGAGATATAATTTCTGATACAAAGCTGTGTAGGAAGTAGAGGATTTCTATTTCTTTAATTCTGTATTTCTGTCTTTCAATGCCTTCAACACAGGACTTGTGAGTGCAGAATGCTTGAAGAACTTTTTGCATTTAACCCTGAGCATGGAACACTTTAAGGATAAATATTTATCTTTTTCAGCTGTTGGTAAGTTGATACAGAAGAAGACGGTGAAGTTTTTAAAATCATTTGAGTTCTTCCTACGCTAGAATTTGCAGAACATATTAAGCTAATATAGTTGTAGAAGTAGGTTATTTCTTCTTGTTGTTTTTAAAGCTACTTTTATTTTTGTGTAACTTATAGCCATGTTAAGTTATGACTTAGTTGTATCAAGTCTAATCACAACTGCCATTGGACTGAAAGTGAAATGCACTCTGTAGGAAAATATGGTAGCCATTGGTATGTTGATGTCAGCGGATATTGTTCCTGGTACAAATACTTCCTCTAGTCACCACATATCCTATTCTCAAAATGCAGTAGCCTTAGCTGGTACTGTATTACTGGTTTTGTACTGACGGTTACCCACCTTCTTGCTTACAGCTAAGGGACCTAGGCGATGGGTATAAGCTCTTAATGAAGCGGGAATACTAGCTACGCCTTCTCTGACTACAGACTTAGTAATCAACAAGTGGTACATCCACATGAAAAATGCTACAGAGTGTCCTAGAATGTCAGAGTGAGAAAACTTGAGAACAATAGACATCAAGGCTATGTTTGTGTAATCTTTCACCTGATGAACTAGCTCTCAATGCTAGTTAGTTGTCTGACTAGGTGTAGTCGATTACACTGCATCCATTTTTCAAGAACGTTACACTTAGGTCAAATCCTTCTTACTGTATGTTTCTGTGTTTGAGCCTCTTGACCCATACATAAACAGACTCTGCATTTGAGGTATGTACAGCCTGAAAATATCATATTTCTAGCCAGAAATAATTACTTGATAGTTCTGTAGACTGAGGAATTTGATCTGAACATTAGTGTGTTTGCTGTCCTGGTTAAGATTCCTTAAGAGTCTCCATTGGCCAAGCAGGCATTAGAGAGAAACATGGAGCTGTGGCAGCCCTGGAACAGCACCCTGATACTGCAAACTGTCATCATCAATCAACCATGACAACTCTGACACTGATCTGTCTGTTCTGTGTTTCCTGTCCCAGTCTGTAAGCTTACCCTACTTTTCTTTCTGTATACTTCCTTGCAGAATTTAATCTGCAAATCTCTCCAAACTCTGACCACATGGTATGCAGTTGGGCCATAAATGACCTGAGACAGCTGAACCCTAGGGGCAAGGGTAGGTTACTGAGAGCCTACAGAGAAGGGGTTATACTAATTAATGCTGATCTCAACTCATTTCTCATAGACCAATCTGGCATAGCCTGGGAGCTAGATGAGGCCCTGGCATCACAGTGTGGCTATGCAATAACTTACAGCAGCAGGAATAGCATTGTGTTTCGTGCTTCTGCACTAAGTTGTCATTCTCACTTGGAGGTAAGTCAAATCAAGTTGCAGTGCTGTTGTGTATAAACTTTAGGTGGAAGATGAACAAATTATTAGTAGGCATTAACTGAGGGGCTGTAATGTCTTGAGCATCAACTAGCAGAAATTGTTTAATTCCCCTCAAATGTGTCCTGAGGTCTGAAAATAATCCTTGGTAGTACATTCAAATGTACTACATAATAGCACAGATGAGTGTAGGAAGAAGCATATCACATGCCTTTGAAGTACAACTGCCTTTTCCTGGGTAAAAACAAGGAATTCCATCTGGCTGTTGTTCTGCTTTGCTCCAGTGTTTTGTGTCTGAGATTTAGTAACGCTTAGTCTCAAGAGTTTCTCTGCTTGTGTTCCATGCTCACTGCTGCCATGCTGTCAACCACAAGATCAGATACGTCTTGGGGTGTGTTTTGTCTTGTCAAGCTCTGGAACTATATGAAAGACTGAAGCTCCTCCCCGTAGTATTTGTGTGGCTATGTAGTTATACACCTCCATATGTACAGGCTATATCGTTAACCACGTAGAACAATATTTCAGCAGTGGAGTTGTTCTTCTGTGGAAAGGCTGATGGGTGGATTTCCTGAGATAGGTCACAAGAAGAGCTAACATCCTGCTTGGAAAAATCAGTCTAACATGTGTTTACTATGTCCATGCAGAAAGATGTGTTCACAGTAACTATAAAAATCAAAGTGTCCCATACTTCTGATATGAAAAATTCTACAACTCGTCTGAAAAGTGCAAGTTGCCCTTATGGCCCATGGAGTCCAAGAGAGTTAGTATGTGAAACCAACTACATGGAGGTAAGAATTGGAAGTATCTTATGGTAGAATACCTTGAGGTGAAGAAGTGAGTATTAGAAGATGCCACATTTGGGAGCAGATCAGAAGATAGGAATGAGTACTAGAAAGAGTTTGTCTCACTATGAAAGGTTAACTGGTGAAACCACAGCGTACACTTTGAGCTTAGCAATGAGTTTATGTTTATATAGATTACTGAATGGTGTTAATAACCAATGAAGTTGTGAAATAGTATTTGGGAGGTTAAGTTAATGGGTTGAACATGTTGAATATTGTCTCAACGCATTCTGAAATGGAAATTTCCTTCAGAAGGTATACCTACTAAGCTTGCTGGGGAGAACTCTGGAGATAAGAGTTCTTTTGACTCCTTTTGTCTTCTCCAAAATAATTTCCTGGCTTTAAATGGAAGTGAGAATGCTAAAACTGTATGACAGATAAGCTGAAATCAAGAGACAGGGGAAAAAATGTGCCGCCAACACTTAGAGTGCCTTTTTCTATACAGGTTTCTGTCCAGAGAGGCATTCCCCAATCTGAGGAGGATATCATGTTGAATGAACCTGAGGATTGGATTCCTTCTTATCCAGAGGTAAAAATCAGGTTTTTTTTCTTGCTAGTAAGAGCTAGTGCTACTTCTGACACTATCATCTTTCAATGTCCACACAGTATAAATTGTCCTTTCCTAAAGAACGCTTCAGTAGGAAGAGCAGAACTCCTTTACCAACTAGTTTTTAGGATAGAGGTATTTCACATTAGAAATATAGAAAGCTGCAGGCCTAATCTCCAAGGAAGAAATGGAGACCAGTTTCTCAGCATAAAACTCAAGTTTTCCCTGGCAAGATGGTGTGCAACAAAACCTCTAAGGCTTCATGGCCCAGGAATGAGCTGCAGATAGGCTTTCTTCTTCTTAGACCCTATAATTTCAGCACAACAGTGCTACCAATATCCTGCCCCATCATCTATCTCCAAACCAGAAGGGGTGTCTGGTTTTTGTTTTGTTCTTTTTTTCAGTTCTGTATCTGTTTCTTACTTCTGATACGGAAAGCTTTCTTTGTGTAAGAGGCTGAGCAAGGCAAAGCTTGAGGGTTATCACGTGACCAGTACTTAGAATAAGGCAACAGAACTGCTGGGCAGCTGAATACAATAAATCATCCAGTGTAGTAAACAACTCACTTGAAAGAGCCTGTTCAAACTGTTAATGAATTTCTTTGGGTAGGCAAAAGCTGGGGAAGCCTCAATATGGCAGATAGTGTTTCATCAACCAGAAGAAAAAAGAGCTCTGCTTGTAAGTGATGCTTGGAGGGCTGGCTATGGACTCAACACCACAGAAACCAGAATTCTGCTGCGAGTGCCATATAACACTGCACAAATTCAGCTGGTCAAGGTTGGTACACTCACTCCAACCCAGGAAGTTGTCAGACTGTACAGGTCTAATGAGATCTCTTTCTGCAGGCTCAGGGAATTACCTTTTCTGTAGTGAGATCAAGTACATTTTACAAACAGCAGTGGATGATCCTGATGGTGGATACTGCTGTGGCATGTCCTGTAGGTGAGAAACGTGGTACCTTTCCTCACTGTTTAAATATACAGTGTCTAGCTTGCAACTACAGTAATGAGCTGACAGCTTTCTTATCTTGTCACTAAGATGGTGTGAATTACACTAACAAAACAATCATCTGGACTGTTCCAAAATACTTTCAAGCACTCTGTGCTGGAGCAACTGGCTTTAAGGATGTGCTTGTCGAAGCTGGTGTGAATCTACACAAGCTCTCTGCTGAAGAAATGGCCTCCAGGAAATATGTCTTATCTAATGACTTAAATACAATTACAATGAAGATACCTATAGGTTCAGAAGGTGGCTCTTACAAGGTTAGTCATGTTGGATGGTAGGCAAAGTAGATTTTCCATTGAGTGGTGTGTGTTTGTTTTTGTGGTTTGGTTTTTTTAAGGTTTTTATTTTTTGTGGTGATCATAGGATGGTGATATATAGTATCAAATAGTGAAAGAATAGTGATGAATCTTGTTTTCCTGGGCAGGAATAATTCTTCATTCTGTTCCTTCCAAGTGATAAGGGAGAGGGATAAGTAAAGAAAGGAGGGGAAAAAGGGGAAATAAAAGGTACAAATAGCTTTTGTACGCATTGCATTGTGAAGACTCTTACTAACAAGTGAAGGTGGACACAATTCTATGAAAGACTATTATTTGTCTCCTTCCTCATGTTAGTGTAGAACTTTGGCTTTGCAGTCCTGATGTCACACTCCAAAGCTATAAAACATGTAGATCTTGTCATGTTTTATAAAAATAAAAAATAAAAAATTGAAGAGATTGAGAGCACATGCTTTGTTTACAAGATCACCTGGTATTGGGATGCCTTGAGACGCTCAAAATAACTATATATGTAGCTCTAAATCTAGCAGTTCCTTGAAGTGAACTGAGTCCTGGGCAAATGCTGCAACAACTGACCTTTACAGAAGTTGAACGAGCCATTTTTCTGATTAAGCAGTCCTCTGCTGCTTTGGAAGTAACAGGTGGAGGATGACTTTAAAAAGGTAGTCTCGTGAGTAGCCTGAGAATCCAGACTTTATAGCTGCCCATAATAGTGATACAGGAAGAGTTCAGCTCCTCACAGGTGTTTATTTGTTTTTTTTTTTTTCCAAACTTCTGAGCATAAGAGTGGCCTCACAGAGCAGAGGAGGACAATTATTTGGAGTCTAGCTCTAGCAGATTCTGTAATGCTATGGTACAACTTTGACTGTAATGTAGAGTCCTATTCTACTGAAGGGTGTTGATTATGAAATTGCAGACTTCGGTGAGCAGTGGAAAGCATGGGGCAAAATATTCCATCAGCCTGTTCTTGGAACACCAGTGGGAGGATAACAAATGGGGACTAACCAAGTATACAATCATCAAGGAAATAGAAACACCATTTGAACAAGCCGAACTTGCTATAACTAACAGTAAGTAGCTTAACACTGTTTACTGAAGGTTTTGGTACTGATAAGAGAATAATGTTGGCTTATGCATTTTCAGGCCCCAATCTGAGTGCAAGGCTAATGAATGTTACAGTGGGAATGTTTCTTCCGGATGTGGAGCTCATGAACTTGACTATTGAAGGGGCAACTGTAGCTGTACCTGAAGCTGTTCAGCATGGGTATTTAACATATGAGATTCGGTATGCTAATGGAAGCAAAATCTACGTAATACAAGTGTCATTTGATGCACCAGGCATTAAGAAAGAGGTGTGTACGAAGACTATTCCCTGCAGTATACCATGGTGTAGAAATTGTATCACTCAGTGTTTTTCTCTAAATATGATTTTCCTAGTACGTAACTGGTGACACAAGAGAATACACACTCAATGTCACACTGAAGTTCATCGTCCTTCCAACAAGTGACACATTTGCTGTCCCCATCGTAACGGTGTCTGCTGTTAAAGATGCTGGTAAGCTAGTGGGACCTGAGCAAAACTGTCTTTATCTGGCTGCAATTAGCCTGACTGAACTCAGCTGTTAAATGTGCTGCATTCAGCCAGTGATGCTGTCAGTGCTAAATAGCACTCTTAAACTCTGACAGTAGCGAGCATGTTGGCTGACTCTTAACTGTATTACAGTACTACCCAGTGCAAGGGGATTTTGTGATGAGAAGGACTTCCATCTCATTATCACGCGTGGAAACGTGGACCAAAACTGGCTGCCCTTCATCTCAGATCAGCACCTGATGCCAGAGGTTGCCCAGAAATACTACTTTAGCCTGAATGACAATGGCACTCACTTGACTGTCTCTGTCCCTTTCCTTTCCTCCCTTGTGGACTATAAGGTAAGGATACTAGTCTGCATCAATTAAAATGTGTTCTATCATCTATGAGATATTCATATGATACACTATGTCCTTGTAGGTAAAAATAAAGCATCCATTTGGGATAGGCTTCAAGTAATTAATGGAGGGCATTTTCTGCCCTGAAAGATTGCTTTACAGTCAAGAAAAGCACTTTACAAGCACTTAAAGGCTGAACAACATTTTAATGGAAATTGTACAGGCGATGAGTTGTACTGTAAAACTACTGAAAAAGCTCTTTATGTCTGTCTCTGGGTTAAAATAAAAATATCTCTTGTGGATGTGGTTTTAGTCAAGGACCATTACCTTTGGCTTGTGATAATCTGCTGAGTATTTCTAGAAAAGTGGCGGATCTTCATTCTCTTGTTTAATCTGTGAGTATCATCCCTAGGATATTCGTATTTCTGGAGTAATGGCTTCACTCCACTTAATCTTGAAGGATGGCATCACCTTGGCCAATAAGAAGGACTTCTTGATTTCCTGCAGGTTTCCACCTTCAGAGCTAATACGTAAGAACATTACCTCTAACACACTGGGTCTTAGCTCTTAAATGCTATTCTTTGAGTTACATAAATAATCACAAGCCTACACAATTTTAAAGGTTTATAGTATTTATGCTTCTGTGGTACCTTATCTGCCTGTCAAATTTCATGCCAAGTAACATGCTACAAGACAAATGAAATTACAGTTTGGAGAGACTATCCTGTCGGGCCCAGGTTTGGTGAAGGAGACAAAGTCTTCTTGCTCTCTCACTTCCAAAAGCAAAAACATTTGTCAGAAGGTTGTCAGAAGGGTTTGGGCTTGTTTGGGGCCTTTTTTTATTGTTTGTTTTTTGTTATGATCATGAAGATAGGCCTCGAGGGGGGGGTCAGCTTATAAAGTCTTCATTGAGAAACATGCTCATCTGGATTGACTGTGCTGAAATATATTGTCTAGAAAAATCTTTTGATGAGAGGAGGCTTTCTAAGAATAAAAGAGTGAAATCACCATTATTCCATGTAGTGCACACACTAAAGATGGTAAAGAAAATTAAAATTTAATCTGAAAACCTTGCTCAAATGTTTGCTCTCAACCTGCCAAAAGCCTTGCTAGCAAATCCATACAGAATTTCAATCTAGTTCTCTAGATCCTTTATTCTGTAGCCTGATTTGTACTGAAAAATGTATTTTTCTCTTTCAGAGTGCCTTCCCAATGGCACTGTGGTAATTACTGCAATAAAGTTAGTAAGACTTGCAGATCTGGACACCAGCCTGCTTGTCTTAAGAGACAAACAGTGCAAACCCAGTCTAGTGACGAAGAAGACTGCAACTTTTAAATTCAATGTCAATACATGTGGAACAAGTAGAAAGGTAAGGGTTTAGTGATATTACTTCCTATTGGGGTAGGTTTAGTTCTAGAAACGGCGGAGGTTCAGAAGCTGCAGGAAGGTTGCAGCTGACAAGTGGTCACTTCCGAAAAGCAGTATACCTACACTCCTTTTCTGAGAATACAAAATTTGGTTAGGTAGAATTTTTTTTTTTTTTTTTTGGTGAAAACAATTTTTGTAGCCAGAAGTGCTTTCTGAAACAGAACTTTGTTACAGTCAACAATGCCAAACTGACTTGCATGTGATCTTACGTTGTCAGTATATACTTGGCTTTCTTGTAGAAGCTGATTAGTAGTCACTAGTGAATACCTAGAATAAGACTTAAAGTGGGTTTCTGCTTCCTCTTCCTGCAGCCCATATAGTACATAAGTAGAATACAGAGACAAAATAACAAAAGATCTAATAATGTTAAAATTCCAGTTGCAACTAATGCAATTTAATTCTGTGAATGCTGGGTACAAATTCTGCTAACAGAATCAACTGAACTCTGATCTCAGGCCCAATGCACTTGTTTCTGGGTTGGTAGGTCATTCAAGGTGTTGGTTTATTACATCTTCTTTATCATGACTTTGTTGTTAGTTGCCACTAGCTTTAGTTCAGTGAGTACAAGACTGCTGGTCATTAGTTTCTGGCCATTTCCAAGTGCACTCTGCCAGATTGCCAGGCAAGTGAAGGGATGAGGATATTGTGATTGGGGAGTAAAGTCAGTTCTAAAGTAACTGTCTTGTTTGTAACAACATGTATGTTTTAGTTCAACAGCACATCTATAACATATGAAAATGATGTACTCTATTTCAGACCTGGAAATGATATACCAGTATACCAGTAAGTACCGTTCCCTAGCAGGAGACCATCAAAGATGGTTTTAATTTCTAAAAGTCTAATCCAAAATGTTTTCCCTCAGATTGAAGTTTGTATGTGTTTACACAATCAAGCACTCAGCTGCCATCCAGTATGAAAATAAGAAGAACCTTCCATTGAGTATTCAGCCAGGTTTTGGCTCTCTGAATCTCTCACTGAAGCTTTTTAAAGGTAAATTTTCTGATCAGATTTTTCATAAAGAATAGGGTTGGAAGAGCTGCTGACTGTCTTCCTGTCCAACTCTCTGCTCCAATGGGGTTACTCAGAGCTAAAGTTCACGTCCAGGGTGCTTTTGAATACTTCCAAGGGCAAAGTGAAAGACTTCTTGAAGGCTTCATAGGTTTTGCCTCCAGAATGTAACAAATGGCCAGGGATCTACAGTGGATCATATCATGTACAACCAAGATGTGGGTTTTCTGCTGGGGGGTAGTCATGTTATTTTGTGTGGTGGTTATGATGTCGGTTTCTCTCCTGTATTAGCCCTTAAAGTGTGTCTAAGCAGAGGAATTAGTTTATGGTTATTGTGGCCAGTGCTGTGTTGTTGTTTTTTTGTTTTTTTTTTTTAAAAAAAAAAAAGGAAGCTGCATCAGTGCAGCTTAGGAAGAAGTTTTTCATCCGGAGGGTGTTGACACACTGGAACAGAATGGCCAAGGAGGTTGTGGATGCCACATCCCTGGAGGCATTCAAGGCCAGGCTGGATGTGGATCTTGGCAGCCTGGTCTGGTGGTTGGTGACCCTGCACATAGCAGGGGGCTTGAAACTAGATGATCATTGTGGTCCTTTTCAACCCAGGGCGTTCTGTGATAATGCTGCTGCAAAATGGTAACCTCTTGGCAGAGGAGGCAACTGAAGCCTGAACAAAACTATCACCCTGACTGGAATGGCTCTGCTCTTACTTTTCAGTGCTTTTTCTAGAAGTAGTCTTGAACAAACATCTCATTGCAGCAGGTTTTATGGAAGGAAGTGTCTCTTCCTCCTCTGGATCCTCAGATCTCTTTATTTGCTAGTTCTTATTTCCTCTGCCATCATAGCCCTATTTGCTGACATATATATACTCTCCCAGTTCTGATACTGTACCAGTGTGAATGATGGTGGAAAAACAGCGTGACTCAAAAATGGTGAATGTTTTCCCTGTAAAAAGGAAACTCTTACATCTCTTCTAGAGAAATCCTATTCTGATCCCTATCAGGAACTGGAATATCCTGTGGTAAAATATCTGCGGGAGGCACTGTACTTTGAAGTTGAACTGCTCCAGCCTGCAGACCCAAGACTGGAACTAAACTTGGAAGACTGTTGGGCTACCAACTCCCAAAACCAAGACAGTCTTCCACAATGGCCAGTCCTTGTAAATGGGTAAGAAGAGCATCCCTCTTGTGGCTGATGACTGTTCAGCACAAGGCCCCTAACCTTAACCAGAAGGAATGGGGAAGAGCTTAGAAGTTGGCTAGGAAGGTTTGCTTTGTCCTGTCTCTATGTCTGCTGAAGTACATGAAGGTGCCTGCACACTAGCTATGGCTTTTGGTGTCAAAAGCATCAGGTGCTTCTAGTTATTGCTAATGAACATCCAAGAAGCAACTATTACCATGGCCAAAGGCAGGAACCCTGAATGGGATGGGCTCTGTCCATACTACTGTGCTTTGAGGAAAACAAGTTCTTTGGCATTTCACATCCATAGCTTGTGGAAGGACCTTGCTGGAATGAAGGCTTGGATTATATTTGCTTTCTTTTATTTTTGTCCCAAAAGGTGTGAAAATAGTGAGGACTCTTACAGAACAGTCTTTCACAAAGTTAATTACAGCCATAGAGTAAAATTTCCTCAGCACTTGAAGAGATTTGAAGTGACAGTGTTCACCTTTGTACAAGGCACAACTCTGTTACAAATGCAGGTGAGAAATCTTCATTGCTTGTCATGTTCTGTTGGCAGTTCCAGCATGTAGAGCAGTACATGCAACAAACGCTGTAGATGAGCTCAGCTTGGTACTGATGGAGTCTATTATCTGCCTTCAAGGCACAACACTAGGAGTAGTACATAAAGACTAGCCTACCCACACAATAGCATTCACTTATAATCTCAATTGGAGTCTGTCTGTGTATCTAGTTTTTACTAGACTCCCCTGAACATGCTGCAATTTCTTTTTTTCCTGTAGTTATATTTCCACTGCAGTGTTGTGATCTGCAGCACTACACCACTGCCTTCAGATGTGATTTGTCAGAGGAGCTGCAATCCTGGGACACATCGCCTTGGTAAGAAAACTGTTATTTCTCAAGTTGTTCCTGGAGCTTGCTTAGCAGTGCACTATATGCTGCTGGGAGTTCTGTCAATTGGAAGACTTCTCCTGGTGTGTGCTGTACAGAATATTAAAAACTTAAATGTCTCACTAGACCGCAGTGCAGAAACGCATCCACAGGGCCAAGTGTCATCTGGAGCAGTGCTTATTAGAAAGGGAAAAAATGGCCAGCAAAGGTTGGTATTGCTCTCAGATCACATTACTGATGTACTAAGTGTACTGCAGTTGTAACATAAGAGGTATTTCTCTCTTCTCTGTAGGTGAACGTGCAGATTTCTGAGGGAATAATCAAGGGCTGTTGAATTCCATAAGGTTGCAGTTAAGTGGCCTAAGCGAGTAGTTTGCTTGGACTTACAAGGAAGGACATCTTAAATATCTGCCAGGAAAGTACATTCTCAGTGCCTACTGAGGAAGAAGGTCAGCTAAACAAACACTGATGTAATCTTAATAAACTTCAGTGTGTTCCTCTCTTGTGTTTTTCTAGAGCTTTGAAGTTGTGGTTTTTTTGTGCGTGACTTGCATCTACCTAGTCTTACCAGCAAACATTTCTGACACTCTTTTAATTCTTCTAATCATACTGCATTTGTAAACTTCTGTTTCAGAGCAGAGGGATGATGGTAGCATCAGGCATCAACTCAGTTATTTGAGGTGGGTTGTTGTTGTTCTTTTTAAAGACTTAAGCTGAATGAAATGTTGCAGGGAGCTTAATATCAGTGAGCCTTTCTGAAGCAAGGTGGGCTGAACATATTTGTTCATTTGAAAGCATGAACATATTTGATCCTGTATGGGCAACTGACAGGAAATCTGTGAGCTGTGGATCTCTTTGGAGGGCTATGGTTCTGCAATGTCGAGTTGTTGCTTTACTCGAGGTGGGGAGGGGAGGAATCAGTTACAGATTGTACCAGTAACTTTGCTACGCAGAGTAAGCAACCACACTAGAGGAAAATAAGCTTTTAGTGGAGACTTGGTGTATTATCATGGCAGCTATTACTAAACTACTATTACTAAACTCTATCTACGGAGTGTTGAGGATTCTTCCTTACTAGAAGGAGTTCCTGTTAGATGACATTTTTCCATCCACTAAAAAGTATTTTTTTTTCTCTGCATCTGAACAGAGCTATGTAAACAGTTCAGATTCAGTACTGGTATTTTTCCTGTTGTAAGGAAAGCTATTGCTTGGCATGAATCATTATTGCTTAGGGCAAAATCTACAACAATTGGGTATAAAATAGTGTTTGCTTTTTAACTTTATTAAATAAAATTCTACTATAGGGAATATAGTGAAAAGCCACCTTGAGCAAGAAACCATGAATCTGTTTGTACCTTGTGAAGAAAGACAATGAATAAATTACAGGTATTATAACAGAGCTACAAGTACAGTGGCCTCATTAAACAAGTTTGTGCTATAACATAAAGCTCATGTTTGTAAATCTTGTCAATCTTACAGTTTCCTGTTAAGTTGATATGTAGTTGATAGATTTTTGCTGGAAAGGGCAATAAAAGATGTGTAGGTTTCCTGATGAACATGTGAAGTGCCTCCAGACTGTTTTCCAATGGAGACAGCTACAATGCTGAACAAGTCTTACTTTACTACTGCTTACTTACAGCTTACTGCTGTGCTAGGTGAATGACACTGAAATGTGCATCTTGTTATTCAATAAGGGAGTAAAAGGAAAGGCAAAACACAAGCTTGACAGGCCATTTACTTTGAGTTTAGTGATTATTTCTCTTATATTAACACAGTGGTTAAGCATCATCTATTCCTGAGTCTGTGGGTACAATCCAGCGAATTTACAAGGCACATCCATTATATACTTGCTAGGATTTTGTGTCTAATAGGTTCCAGTTTGGTTTCTATACAGGTGGTAAAATGACTTCCCTGTATATCTCTATATCATGCTGAGTTGTTCCCAAGAAATAAGACTAGTATGTAGTGTTTTCTCCAGACAGAGCTGCAATTTTTGTCTGCTGTGATGGTGTTTTAACAGCATGCTGTAGGCTGCCATGGGCATCCTGAACCACATTCACCTCTGGGAGTGCAGGGGTTGGGGGGAAGCATGTAGGAACTAATGTAATGTAGGAACTAATGCATGTAGGAACTACTAAGCATAAAGTAGGGCAGTCTATTTTAACATTGTTAACTCCGTCTCTGTGTGGCTTCCTGGGTTTTATGATCTTTTTCTTCAAATCAAGACACAAAGAGAAAATCACTTAATAGAAAACAGTATTTATAATCCTTCATCTATGGATCGTTTGTTCCCCGGGATTAGTCAATATCTTGTTCTTTCCTGTTGCCAGGGATTTAAGAGATGCTGAAAAGCTAGATGATGCCCAGCTTAAACTTTGTTTCTACTCTTCAGTCTTTCTTAAACTGTTTAGTACTCTCTTGCACAATGAGAGATGTTGATAGATCAGTGGTCTTTCCTGAAAATTCATGAGATTCCTATTTCAACCATGGAAAGGTTTCGAGTGAACTTCGTCAGATTTTTTCAACAGTGTATGAGACACAATCCATTTCAATATCAGCAACATACTGAATTTGAAGAAGACATGACAGCACTCCCTCTACCTCAGAGGTGCCTGTTTATACTAAAACTGCGCAACTGCCTACCTTGTTTTATATATCTAAAAAAAAAAATATATATCCTCTTCAAGTGCTGAATCAACACCTCTTTGCCTTTTAAGTGGATTTTTTTATGACCACATACTTTTCCCCCGGTATTTGGGATGTTATTTTTATATCCTTGTTAACACAAGTTGAAAGGAGATCAATCTTCTTTGTTTATGTTTTATGTCTCCTGCAATTTCAACAGGTGAATGATAAAAGTCTAGGGGAAAAGCGAAGTCTGGGGTGATTTGTTTTTATAAGAAAATAAAACAGTACTGGAAGCCTTCTGCAGACAGTTATTTCCACTTGAAGTAAATGGCAGTAAGTCAATGGTACAGCTAGCTCTATCTGGTTGCTGATAAAGTTTTTTCATTTTTACTGTACTTTATTATCAATTGCATGTCTACAGTTTTGTTTCTTAAAGCAGCAGCACCTTACTCTTAACCAATTTTTGGAAGGTAATAAAACTGATGTTTGTTTACAGCTCAGTTAATTTTGGTACACTTGTTTTGTTCTTTGTTATCATCCTTAATGTCTTCAGTGGAAGTGTAAAGGCCATGCACTTCTGTCTGGAGGAAAATGCTCTGACAGTGAGTTAATGATTTGGGAAGCTTTGGTTTCTACCACAAACCTATCAATAGTCTGCAGATAGTAATTTCCATAGGAACTCTCCTTCTATTTGAGCACATCAGTTCAGAAACATCTGAATGCCACACTAACAAGGCAGGTAGTTACTTCAAATTAAATGCTTTGAAGCATAAGTAAATTGAGTTAGTTTCCTTACAGTACTTGGTATAGTGATAAGAGCAAGTCTAGGTTCATGTTGTGTAAAGACCAAGGAGACCTTCCAGATAGAAGGAAAATAAAATGGGTCTCACTCCCTGCCAAGCTTTCACCATAACTGTTTTCTATCTGTTAAATGAGGGGAAAGCAAATAACTTTTGTGGCTGTCTAACCATTAAGTTATGGGCAAAAGGAAGTCAGATACTTGATCCTCAGAAGTTGAGGTGTGTGTTTATTTATATATAAATATGTATAGGTGTATACGAATTAATCATTTGTATAAAAACTTCTGCCATGCTGGCAATTCCCCTTAGGAACAGACTGAAGTCCCTTAACAAGAGGCTTTCCTCCCATCAAACACACCTATGTGCAGCCCAAACTCGTAACTATAAAAGTTGTTGGCACCTATGTGGTGCTCCTCAGTTTAGAATTTCAAAGTGCTGTGAGGGGGGCAGGCAGCCACGGGCTCCCCTCTGTTCTGCTGCTCACAGAGCCAGAGCTTTCCTGGAGACCTTCTTCCAAGTACGGTCTCAAACACTGAGGAGTGCTCTCACTCACTGAGGTAACCTGGTCTTCCTGCCAAGAGGGAACTTGTCTTCCCTGTCATCTTCAGCGTGTACCTGTAGCTCTGCATGCAAATTGCAGCTCAGGAAAGCCGAGGGTAGGGTCTGGTCTTTTTCATGTCTCTTGTCTTTCTCTAAAGGTCTGAGAGCACTTATCTAAAAGACAGAGTAACCACTCCTGGTGCGCAGCATCTGACAGCAGGGTGATGTAACTGTTTCATCAGTAAACTAACATTTCAGGAACAAGCATTCCTAACAAACTGTCAGATTTCTTTATCTCAAGGTTTCTTCCGAAGTTGCAACATCTTCTACAGAAATGAATTAAACAAAAATGAATTAACTGAAACATTTTAGAATATTCTTTGTCTGTCATCCTTGGTATTTAAGCCCTTGTCTTGATGGTGAATGAATCAAGTCTCATTCAGTCTACTAATTTCTTGCGTAAGAAAATCGTTAATGCAGTAGAAAACTGTCTTTGTGGTTGAGGCTTTTGGTGTGGTTTTTCTCTTTTTAACTTTTCTCTCTAGCCTTCCTTAGTACCTGTGTTAATGAAGGAATTTCAATGATGCTATTCTGGAAAAGGCAAAAATGTGATTTGGGAGAGATTTTAGGACTGGAAGAGTTCAGTTCATTGACTGATCCTCTTTTACTCTCCTGTGTCTCCTTTTCTTTAGCATAGTAAACAACTCAGTCCCTTAGGCGAAATGTAATATAATTCCTCAGCCACAGACTTCCAGTGGTTGCTGTGCTACCACTTCTGTAGCTTTACTTCCACCTGAAGTCTTGACATATGTTACAGTGTTTGTATGTGAAAGGTTTTCTTTAATTCTGTGACTTTTACTATTCCTTCAGCCTGTATAACACTTTTTTTTTTTTTTTTTTTTTTTTTTTTTTGCCTCTGTGCTATAGGCTATCAGTTTTGCTATTGGACTTCAATACTGCCTCATGAATTTTACATACAGTCCTGGTGGTTGTTAGATCTTATATTCTCACATAGGGGGAGGCTTAATCCTTGGGGGTAAAGAAATGGAAAACAACCTTGACTGTGTTTCGCTTTTCTTAAAAATTAATAGGAGTAAGTATTTATTAACAGCAGGACTTGTATCATCATGAATGCAACAATCTTCTCTTTCAGTGAAATTTCTACACTAAGGGGAAAATTACAAAAAGAGAGAGAGAAATGCTCAATGTCCTTGAGAGCTAACTTGGCAGATTCTAGGAAGTCCAGGCCACAGAATCATGGGATGGTTTAGGCTGGAAGTGACCTTAAAGATAATCTAGTTCCAACCCCATTGTCCAGAGTCCTATCTAGCCTGGCTTTGAACACTTCCAGGGATGGGTCATCTACACCTATCTGGGCAACGTGTTCCAGTCCCTCACCACCCTCAGAGTGTAGAATTTCTTCCAAGTATTTAATTTAACTATATCTTTGTTTAGTTTAAAGCAGTTATTCCTGTCACCTAGGTAAGGATTCCCTCCCCAGTTTTCCTGTAGGACCACTTTTTAGGTATTTGAGGGCCACAGTAAGGTTTCCCTGAAGCCTTCCCTCCTCCAGGCTGAACAAGCCCAACTCCCTCAGCTTTTCTTTGTAGGAGAGGTGCTCCAGCTCTCTGTTCATCCTCACAGCCCTTCTCTGGACCTGCTCCAACAGCTCCACATCTTTCCTGTACTGGGTGCCTCAGAGCTGAATGCAGCAGTGTGGATGAGGTCTCACAAGGCCATAATAGAAGGGAAGAATAATCACCCTGGACTTGCTAACTACACTCCAACAAATGGGAACTGAATCCACCTATACTTCTTTATACTTCTTATTTCTGTATTATGGTCGCTTTTTCCATACCACCTGTAGGTGCAAGGAGGGTTTCCCTTGGAAGGGGAATAACTGTTAGTACCAAAAAATCAAATACTGTAAGAGTATGCTAGTAAACTAACCTTATCTTAGATGGGGACCTTGGTCCTATTGCGACACAAGGTGCAATTTAGGGCAGACCAAGGCCTATTCCCTAAGGGAATCTTAAATACAGCCATCTTATACTAAAGCTCAAAGTATTTAAAAACCTTTTAGCAGCCACTGGACTTTTATGGCTGTGGATTGAGTAAAGGCAAGGTTTGGTTAACTAATACAGGAACAGGAAAGGGGTCTGAAACTCAAAGCCTTGCTTTTGAGGTTACTTAGAGTTGTTCTACCTTGGACTTCCAGGGAGAGGACTCTGGAGAAACCATGCAAGATATGGTCCAGTACTTTCAGGGCTTTTGGCTGCTGTTTTCCTTGGAACAGTAAGGAAAACCAGCCCTGATGCACCTCTATAGGCTACCTCCTACTAGGACAATCTTTTTGCATGCAGTGTTACTTAGCTTTATTAGCAGCAGCCTTCTGAAATGAGCTATAAGTGTCTTCCTTTAAAGTTGAGTAAACTGGATCAGTGATGCTGGATGACCAGTCAAGGTCATAGATAAATTAACAATAAAAGTGGATGCTCTCACATACCTGATCCCTTTGCTTTAAGCACAACCCTGTAGGCTTCCTTAGCTGAAAAGCATGGTAATTATTTGCAGTTCCAGATGTGGAAGATTTAGGGAGCAAGGTTAGAAGACTTACCAAGAATAGATGATCTATCATAACAGTATAGTAGCACAAGATAATGGTCTACAACCAAAATGACAATGATGGAACTACCTCCTGTGTATCTGCTGGTACTTTGCCAGCACTAGTGAGCACATACTCCTTTGCAGATGTTGGCTACAGTGAGAATCTTTGTTAAAAGACTCAGGATCAAAAAGACTCAGGATCAAGTTCTCAGTTCTGTGAGCCAATGCACAATTTCATCTCCTTAATCATTAGGAGCTCATAGAATGGTTTGGGTTGGAAGGGACATTTAAGATCATTCAGTTCCAACCTCCTGCTATAGGCAGGGACAACCCCCTCTAGACCAAGTTGCTCAAAGACCCATCCAGCCTGGCCTTAAATACTTCCAGAGCAAGGGCATCCATAACCTCACTGGGCAACCTGTTCCAGGTCTGATCTGACTGATCTTGCCTGTGAGGCTCTTCACCTGCTCGAATCTGGATCCAGTACACAGGCTCATAGTGAGGAAGGCTATGGTGACGTTAGTGCTGCCATTTCACGTGCACAGGCAATTATCTCTATTTGGACAATTTTATAGCTCTTTAAAAAATGATGTTGCTTACCCTCTTACTAATGCCCAGAAGTCTGTGGGAAATGTAATGTGGGTTAAAACAGAACAGGATCACAGAGGATATGCTTAATTGTGCATACATTTAAGTGACACTTCTACCTGCATAAATTTGAACTTAGCTGCTTTTGAAGACAGTGATGGATTTCACACTGATTGCTCCAGTATGCGTATACCATCTGAGGAGAGCATTGAGTGAGCTTAGGCTGAAGCAGGGAGAAAAAAAAAGTACAAAACCTATTTTACTATTATATATTGCGTATACCTATTTTACCTATTTTGTTACAAACAACCAGAAAGAGGGGGAAAAAAAAAGAAGAGGGAGATGCAACAAAGTTTTAGCTTTGCAGAGCTCTGCTGCAGAATGCATTCACAAACCAAAACCATCTGCCCCACACAGACACGTTGATCTATTCATCCCGGTGAGACAAGCCTGTTTTCTCTGCGTGCTGCTCTCCTGGTGCTTTACATCTCCCCACAGAGAAAAGGTTAATCTGCCTTAATGAATTCTGTGCTGCTCAGCCTTGCAATACAGCAACTCTGTGCCAGATTTTGCTCCTCTCTGTGCGTGACTGGCCTTGGTGTAGCCAAGTATTTGAAATTAATCTGCAATGAGATTTATGGAGCTTTTGTTTTCTTTTTTTTTTTTTTTTTTTTTTTTTTTTCCTCCAGTTTGGTGAGACCTGTGTGATCTCAGTCACACAAAAGGTAAAAGAAGTTAAAGATTTGGACTATGATGTCCTCATTTCTTTGGCTTTTGGAAGGTTTCGTGTGTGTGTTTTACAAGACTGTTACTGCTGTAAGAAACAGCTGATGTGACAGCTTTTAATAAGGAAATGTTACAGTTACTAGCATCCTCTTAGTTTTCAATACATCTTTGTATTGCATTAATTTGAATTTTTTTGAATCATTTGAATCAGCTCATTTTACCCCATAGAGAAGGAAGAGGAGGACAGAGCTCAGCCTAACCTTATTCTAGTGGTTTGATATAAAAATATATTCCATGCTTTATCAGACTCTGAAGCAAAGTTTTTTTAGATTAAAAACAAAAACATTATTTGTTTATATATATTAAAACAGAAGATAGACTTTAGCAGCAATTTATCTATACAAGATCAGTTGGTTTATATTTCATTTCCAGTATTTAATGGTCAGTTTTAGACTTTACTTATCTACCAGGTATGCAATACAAAATACAGACTATGACATTGATATTTATTTGTTATGAGCAAAGAAGTTCTTGTTATTACTTCTTGTCTTGATTTTCAAGTACAGAGGAAATGTAGACAAATAAGTAATACTTGAACTAGCTAAACATGTTCCTCCTCATCCTAATATTAAAGTGCCTACAAATCAATACACTTATAAATCCTATGTGGTGGTTGTTACTTTTTACAAATTCACTTTCAAAGCTATGAATTTACTGTTGTCTGCATTAAACAGAAGATCAGTCAGAACACAGATGATATGCAAATCCTAGGAGGTTCAGATGGCTTTTTGGTTCATATCAGATCAGCTTTAAAACTTGTCAGAAGCTTATCATTAAAATAAACAAACAAAAAAAGACAAAGCAGGAGCATAAGAAAAACAAAAAGCAAGACTTCCATCTCAGCAACTTGCAGCTCAGGCTTTAGGCAGCCCTACATCACCTTCCAGCATCGCTTCCTTCATACGCAGCAACCCTTGCTCTCCCTCCCTCATGTTCCTCTGTCACCCCATGCAACCATGCACCAACAAAGAAGAAATTGGGCTGGTTTTGTTGTCTTTTTTGAAGAGACTCTTCCACAGCAGAGCCTGGGGGTGCCAGGGCAGGTGCTCCAGAGGGGCCCTACACCCGCTTGACGCTGTTGAGGAGCTCCGTCAGTTCACTGATGTACTTGATGGTGCACTTGAGGGTCTGTATTTTGGTGAGGGGCTGTCCCCGCTGGCTGTAGGCGGGCGGCAGGTAGTTGCGCAGTGTGTGCAGTGCGTCGGCCAGGGTCCTCATCCGCAGCTTCTCCCTCTCGCTGGCTTTCCTCCGGCGCTGGGCTGACATCCGCACCTTGGTGCCCTTGGGCAGCCGGGCCTGCCCAGGGCTGGGCAGGTAGGCTGGGGGGAAGTCCACCAGGCCGTAGCCCACCAGGCCACCACCGCTGTACGGGGTCTCAGCTGCGGCCGGGCACGGGGACGAGGAGTAAGACTCAAAGGATGGTGTTGGGGACAAGCTGTGTGGAGAGGAGATGGAGTGCAGCTCGAAAGCCCCAGCCGTGTTCTTCCAGTCCCAGGAGGATAAGCAGACGGAGTGCTCTGAACCCAAAGTGTCTTCCATATTTATCAATGTCTCATGCAATTTATCCATTCTGGAGGAGAGCGCGGGAGAAGCAATTCCCGCTGCCCGCCAGCAAAGGCTGGAGCTGCCGGCTGCTGAGACCTTTTTATGATGGAGGGAGGAAAGTGACAAAGTGGGAACGCGGGTTTGGCCAGGGGAGTTCAAAGGAGCACCACAAGTGCTAAGATGGAAAATGAACTCCTGATGTGCTAGTTTCTTCTCAGTGATAATTATCAACCTTCAGCTAAAAAGCCTTTAAGCTAACAGGCAACAGCGAGGAAGGAGGAAAGAAAGATTATCTTCTTGTGACTAAACCAATTAAGGCTGCGCATCAACATTTAACGTTGCACTGGGGGGATAAGTGATGAGAGAGGAAAAAGAGAATTAACCATTTTACAAAGCAGTTAACAGAGAGTTTAGAGATAGCGAGCACTAACACGGCCCCAGAATTTAAACTATGGAGCCCTGTTTTCTGTGTAACCATTCGGATGGAACTGCACCACAACAGTGATTAGTCGATCCATGCTGACTGTGGCTGAGATTCTCTCACGGAATATCACTTTCATACTTAACATACTAATTGTGAAACTCAAAAATGGTTGGCTTGGACTTTGATGTGTGTGGCTCTGTGGATTTCTCGTCTTGTTAGGTTGTAATTTCTCTTTGAATAACTTGCTTTTCAATGAGAGAAAGGGGAAAAGCAAGATATTCCCTGTAGTCTGCAATTTAGTTTACCATTTCAAATCTTGAGTTGAAAGGCAAAAAGGAAATTGGTAGTTGTAAAGAAAGTCGAAGTCCTATTTAATAAAAGATTTGGAAAGATGTAATTAAAACAAAAAAATGTGTAGGAAATTAAATCAACACACATTCTGGATCTGAACAGTTGTCTTAGACAGAAATTTAATTCAAAGTTGTGTATAGGTTGGAAATGAGTAAGAGAAGACTAGAAGATACTTATATAAAAATTTCTACCTCTATGAATCTGTTTTTCTGCTAAAAAAACCTTTTCCAGCCCTTACTGAATACAACAGTGAAGTTAGACGTTAGCCATTTCAAATGAAAATATATATCCTAAAAATGAATAGCATTAATAATGAGCACTTTTCATCTGTAGGCCTTGAAAGAGTTTACAATTATGATTAATGATCTTTAATCCCCAAGGAGATGGATGAGCAGAGTCAAGGAGGAACTTGCCCAAGATCTCACAGCAAATCTTTAGGAGGGCCAGGAAAATGGAGAGAAATGCTTTTAACTGGCACATAGTCAAAGCAAGCTGGAAGATACCATTTCTTTGTGCCTACAAAATCCTCACTACAACCACTAAGTGGAAAAGCCTATGTACATTGAAAATAGGGGCTGATCCAATATTCACTGAAGTCTCTTATGGATTTTTGTTGAGTTTGGGATCAGAACATTTAGATGCAGCTTGCAGGAGAATTACTGGTTTTATTGTGAAGTAGGAAGGAACCACAAAGTGAAAGTGAAGCATTTTAGCATTTCAACCCAGTCTGAAATGATTTGGCAGTGATGAAATGTACGCTCTGCAGAAACTTAGGGCACATCTTACCTCAGTCAGGACTGCTTTGGGTTTTGTGGTTATCCTGTGTTGTTCTGACCTTTTCTTTTTTCTTTCTTTAAGGAAAATGAATTGCAAAAGTCCTAAGAATCACAAATTCCTGCTATAAATTAAAATTAAGAGAAGATTGACAGTGGGTATTTTTTGTGACTTTGGTGAGCTGAATGAGCTTCATTGAGCACCATTTCAGAGGTCACCAAGTCACAAGTCAGAATCAATAACTGATTTAGCATAAAAATAGGAGTCACTTTTGTCCCAGTTAAAGTCTCTCTCCCATTCTCTTTCTGTGTTTTCCTCACAGTATTTGTATTTCGTAGTACCTTCACAGTGCATATATAAATGCGTATTTTTTATGTATATATATGAACCTTTCTTCTCATTGATCTTGATTTTGGAATCAAAAATAAAGCCCTTAAAGGAAGTCAAATTTGGAAGCAAAGATTTCAACGAATCACGTGTTTGCTGTCTCTAACCTATGCATGGTAATGGTAAATGTCATCAATTATGGGTAAATTATTGAAAATATCATTCAGACACCAAAAAATGAAAAGTTTTGGCTGAATCAAGAAGCAGTGTAAGGTCCGTACTCCTTGTATGTTCTGCAGACTACTTAATTCAACAGAGTATCATGGTTTTTAGCTTTTCTTGGATTCATTCTGTGATTCTGTAATTAATTTTTGTCTGCAACTACATCTCTACCTGCAGTGTGACAATCATCAGGTGGGAAATGATCTCACAAAGTAGGGACAGTTATAATAGGAAAAAAAAAATACTGGAAATTGTAGAAGTGCTCATGGTGTTCCATTATAGCAGGGCTGAAAATGTGATACAGAGGAGGGTATGGCTATGTGCGGGATGTTAGGTGTATTCTTATATACCCTAGTATTGTTTGATGCTCACCTATTAAAGAGCTAAGAAAGTCTAGTGTTTCAAATGTCACCTTCCTGAAGTGTAAATACATGGGGAAAAAAAAAAAAAAAGATAAAAAAACATTGCAATCTTTATTTTATTCGACCTTGTGCAGATCTGGGGAGGTCCCTTTTGTTCTCCCAGTAATGCCAAAAGATTGCAAGGCAGTGAGATATGAGGCTAACACCAATGACATACTCACACTTAGAGAATGATGAGGGATTTTCTGCTTGACTGACAGTTTTGATTTCCATTCCAGTAATTTATTCAGCAATATAACGGCTAACATCTCCATCTTCATCTCCTTTAAAATGAAAGTTTCCCTACTCAGATTTCTGCATTTGTAACAGAAGGAAGGAGAAGCATGGATGGAACAAAACTCTTCATATCTGAAAGAAAAGCATAAAATAGAAATTTTTTTGAGCTTCTGTGTGTGTCTGATTCAGGGTTTAAATTTAAAATAAGATGTCCAGGTAATCTGTCACCCACAGATATGGTAGGTAATTATATAGATATTTAAAGATTGATCTACATTTTTAGTCTATAAAAATTCCAGAGCATATTTCCACCAAGCTGTGAGGTTTGGAGGGGAAACAGGCTTGACATATCAAGGAAAAATTCATATCAAATGGGAAGAATGCAAGCTAAAGCAGAGTAAGCATGGTTAAATATATTTCAGTGATGCTTAGCAGTCCGACTTCTTGAGAGTTAGGACAGAAGTCCAGTCTTACTGCACTGACAAGCAGCACATTATTCAAATAGAGCTCTAAGATTATATGTTTTCAACTTTATTCTACATCTGCAAAGCTCTTAAAGTCACTTCATCTCTCATTTAGCATGGTTTCCCAAGCACTCTCTGCTTTGCCTCCCACTCACCATGCAGCTGGCTGTTGATGGTCCTGCTCCGCACAGACCCAGCCGCACAGATGTAAAATGTAGTATGGGCAGCTGCAGGTCTCTCTGGCTTCAGCAGACACAGCAGGTGTTCAACACTTCCGAAAAGTAACACTGGACACCTCTGTTTACGCCTAAGCTGGCAATAAAGGAAGAAAAGGATCCAGCACATTTGTTATCCAGAGTCCCATTAGCCACCGGGTGACGCTTTTCTCTTTTTTAATGCTTTCCCTTGATTTGGAGTTGAAGTGGTTTTTTTTTTTAATGAATTTATTTGAGGATTTTTTAATACTTGTGGAAGAGGGTCTAACTTGAGTTCAATCTCAACTGAAATCAGTAGGATTTGTAGATAAGTAAGCTGCAGTGTACCAGCAAATATCCACGTATTTTTCTGAGGTCAATATTCCAAAGAATATGGATGAACAACTGTCTACAACTCCCAGAGGGAAGCAAGGCAGTAAGAACTGGGGCTGATCCTGAGTCCAGACCCATAAAAAGGAGCCCACAACTCCTTACTACAGTCAATCAGTGAAAACCATGTGCAAATTGGATCCCTAATTGTTATCACCACCTTTGGTGGCTAGGATGAGAGAAAACACTGCTACTCATTTGTAGTAAGATCAGAAACTGGTGAGTTGTAGAGCTCTTAAAAATCCTGCCTCAGACATTTAAACTCTTTAGTGCTCTCACCTTCAAAATACCACACCAAGAGCCTGCTGATGAAGGACAAGTAGTGAGGATGTCATGCTAAGTATTACAGATTTCACCGGGGCTTTGGATAGTGGCAGGCACCTCTCTGCAGTTGCCCTGGCGGGAGCAGGACCTATCTACTTGCTTTACATCCTCACATCTATTTGATCCTCCAAATAGTGGCAGTCTCTGTTGACCGAAAAGTGACATCAGCTCCGCAATTCATTTAAAACATCTGATCTCCAAGCAACTGGCTTCCTAGATGAAAAGGCCTACGTGTGGAATTTACACCTATCCACCTTTTAAGTAGGGAGTTTATTACCTAGTGGCTTTCAGCTGATTTTACAGGAATGTCTTTTTAATACCCCTGTTAACAGAAGTTGAAAGGAGATTAGGCTATGTGGTTGGTCTTTAATGTCTACTGGCTACTTCAGCCAGAAGGAAAGGGCAAAGCTGAGGGGGGAGGGGGCCCTAATGAGGCTCATTTTGCTCAGCAAATAGAAAAGTTTCAGATATTATCAGAAAAATAGAAGTCATTTAGGTGGGAGAACTCCGTTATCTCTTAGTGCAGATTCATTGTATCAGCTTTCACATGTTTTTAGAACAAAATGACTACTGAAATTGAGTTGATATATTTCAAAGCTTTCCGTGGGTGGAGGAATACCTGCTGTAAACATTTTAAGATCCTAAGCAATGCCTCGTTTTCTACCCAAAAGCATAGGATCAAGTTTCATAAAGTACAATATAGTTTATTTCCAAGCTTTTCTTGTAATCTCTTTGTGAACACCCTGATGGTTCATTTTGTCATGTCTGACAGTGGTTTCACTGGGGCAAAACAGAAGGGTCCCAGACAAAGTTCAAGGTTGGCACTCTCGACTTCCTGCCATTGCACTGATACTTTGTGCCCTGTGCTCCAAAATGGTTCATTTTGCAGTGTGACAGATTTTCTAAACCTCACTAATTCTTATGAGAAATTCCATTGGCCAGGAAATTTTTCCTGAATGTGTTTAAAAACTGTTTGGATGTAGTGCTCAGGGACGTGATTTAGCAGAGGGTTGTTAGAGTTAGGGTAGTATGGAAAGGTTGTGGTTGGACTCGATGATCTTTAAGGTCTTTTCCAACCTGAGCAATTCTATGATTCTAAATCTGAATTAAAATCTCAGTTATGCTTATTTCAAGTCGAGTTGCAGAGCTGAAGCTGTGTTTATAAAGGAGACTATTTTTCAATTGCTCTGATTACATTTCATCTCAGGCTGTTCCTTTCCATCCAGTGAACCTCATCGGGACCTGCTCATTTCTCCCTCCCTCGTGTCTGAGCACTGATGCACAGAATTGCTGTTCGCTGCTAATAGAAACTGTATTTCATCTTGGTGCTAAATGAAGTTATGCTATGAGCAGAGCCTGCAGCTCAGTTGAATAATTATAAAATGGATCAATAGTCTAGGGTAAGAGACAACCAACAAGTGTTAGATTATAAATATTATTTAGCACTTACATATTTCCCCTGTTCTGAAATAGAGTGCTGTGTGCACGTTGCAGGCTTCCTTCCCCAAGCACTTGGTTAACCTGTTGGTGGGGACCATTGATTTTAAATCACAAGTTGCTGAATATCAACTTTAATCACATTCAGTTCCACAAAAAGCAAGAAGGTCACTGATGAACAGGAATTGTACTGAGTACTTCTCTCTTTCTCTCTCTTTTTTTTTTTTTTTTTTGCTCCAAATGCTTTTGTGAATTTGCCTCACAAACTAAACTCAGTGTTATAATGGTTCCACAAAAATGTTTGAGCAAGGTTGCTGCTAATTTCTATGGCAAAACTTTGCACACATGGCAGGTTTCCAGATGATATCAAACTGGGAGAGAATTATTAATATGTTAGGGGGCAGAGGTGCCACTCAGAGGGATCTGGACAGAGAAAACTGTCTGAGAAGATCCTCAGGAGGTACAGGGACAGCAAAAGCAAAGAGTCATGGAATCATTATGGTTTGAAAAGACCTCTAAGATTATCTAGTCCAACCATCAACCCATCCCTAGCATGCCCCCCACTAACCATGGCCCTCAGTGCCACATCTCCGCGGCTTGAATACCTCCAGGAATAGTGACCACACCACCTCCATGGGCAGCCTGTGCCAATGCCTCACCACTTTTACAGAGTCTTGTAGGGGCTGGGAGAACTCCGTGCAGTGCAGGAGCAGGATGACAAGCCAGGAAGCAGCTTCACTGCTTCCCCTGAACAGAAGACCAGGGGAAGCAGATGGGCTGACAAGCTGGAGCTGGTCCAACAAAGGGATTTAAACAAAGTTGGTCCCTTTGGCTCCAACAAAGTTGGAGCACGTGGTGTGTGGGGAGAGGCCTGGAGAGGTGGGTCTGTCCACCCTGAGATTGAGGAGGCGCTAGGTAAACCTGGTGGCTGCAGCTGCCTGATGGGAGAGGGAAGAAGTCTCTCAGTGATTTCTTACAGGCTTCTCACTATACTTCTGGTCATACAGGACACCAATACATTTCCTTTCTGATTAGATTTTTAGACAGTTGGACTGATTTGAGACAGCTGGGTGACAAATGCATGAGCACACAGGACTGTATTCTCAACCACTGTAGATCTTGTTCCCTTTCTTTTCCTTACAATCAGCTTTTACTTTCTATCTCATCTAAATGCTTTTAATTCTAGCTTCCTCTCTATGACTAGATATTCTATATTTTTATTTATTCACTCCCTTCCTCCTTTCCTTCCTCCTTTTCTCCCATCTATCTTCCTTCTTCCACCCTTCCTCTTTTCTCCCTCCCTTCCTCCTTTCCTTTCTTCCTTCCTTATTACTTAAGATTTGATCTAGTTGTATATTTAACTTTCATGCTTTCTCATTCTCCTTCTGTTTTTCGTGGTAGAACAAGATGCCTTTTTAAAATCCCCTGCCCATACAAATCATACACTTTTCTTTACCTGCTCAGCTATGTGGATAAACCTAATGTTAGAAGCAGAAAACACTTCATTATCCACTTGGAACTGTCCGAAGCATAGGTTATGGAATAAATACATATCTATAGTAATTATTAAGGTTGTAAAGATGCAAGAAGCCATTACTTGCGGCCAACTTTTACTTTAGCAAACTCTTATTATTTTATTTTCTATTTTTTAAAACACAAGAGAGGGCAAAAAACCCTGAACTCTCACTAGAAAAACATATCTATGGGCCAGTAAGTTAAGCTCATACTTATCTATTAGGTCAAAAAGCAAGGAGATGATAACTGATCACACTCAGCTTCCTTTACTCTGACACCCCATTTCACTGCGCACTGCTGGTGCCCCAGCACTCTGATGATACACAGATTTCTGGTGTGTGCCCTAAGTTCCTGCATAGGCAATGGCATTTAAGTAAGTGTGCATGCATGGATGAGCAGGTAGCTGTTACACAAGCAGAGATGCACATCTTGAGGGCAGATATTGTTTTGACTAAGAGTCTGCGATTTTGTGGGCAAACCAAGGAGAACATTAAATCACTGCTGACTGCAGAACCCCAGAGCACCCATCTCCTGCTTCCTCAGACAGTGACCGTGCCAGGGGAAGGATCCCTCTCTGATGAGATGATCTCCTCCATGGTGCCTACCACAGGGGTTGACTTCAACCTGCTGGCACTGTCCTATTGCAAAACACTGCATAAAATGGGGATATGATCAGAAAGCAACTAAGTCTAAATTTTCCAGGCAATATCACTTTAAAGCGTTTGAGCCCCCCCACTCCAGGGAAGTAGTCTTCTAAAGTAAATACCAGCAAATGGGATGTATTCAAAAAAAAAAAAAAGGGGGGGGAGAGAAAAAAGGGAATTGTAATTTCCCCTGACATTGACCTGACCTGTCAGGCTTGGATGCACGCTCATCAGTCTCCTGCTCTGATCTGATAGCTGACATTCTGTGATGTGCTGAAAGCAAAGTAACACAGATGGATAGCGCTCTCTTTTGAAGAGCAAAATGCATCAGTAACTGAATTTTCAAGTACATTCAACATGAAGTTAACTCTTAGATTGTAGGAGCATCTTCTAGAGGAAGGGGAACAGAAAGACTCTGCAGATCTACTGGGGACTCTCTATTATTATGCATATAATGTACGCTAACATTTACACAGTCCCTGCTTCTTTTGACATACTTTGTACACTAGCTTATCAACGCTTACCACACAGCTTTAAAAAGACTGAGCATTCCTTGGGGCAACCAGAACCTCCCAAACACAGCATGCAGCGTGAAGCCAGCTCCAAGCATCCCCAAGTTCCATCAGGCTTTCTTCCTCCAAGAACCTCCATGTGTCCCTACAAGGACAGGTTGAGAGATCTGGGGCTGTTCAGCCTGGAGAAGAGAAGGCAGTGAGGGGACCTGACAGCAGCCTTTCAGTATCTAAAGGGGAGCTACATTAATTAAGGGAATTAAGGGCACAGACTCTTTAGCAGAGTCTGTGGTGAAAGAACAAGGGGAAATGGCTTCAAGCTTAAAGAGGGGAGATTAAAGTTAGTTATGAAGAAAATGTCCTTTACAGTGAGGGTAGTGAGGTACTGGAACATGTTGCCCAGAGATGTGTTTGATGCCTCATCCCTGGAGATTTTCAAGGCCAGGCAGGATCAGGCCCTGAGCAACCTGATCTAGCTGTGGTGTCCCTGTTCATTACAGGGGAGTTGGACTAGATTCCTTGGACTAGATTGGCCTTTAAAGGTCCTTTCCAGTTCTAAGGTTTCTCCACTTATCTGATTCTGATCCTATGCTTTCTCTTCTTTCAGAAGAAAAGCTCAGCTTAGAGAAATATCATGTATTATTCGGACAGGAAGAAATTTCATGCCAGAACTTTTTAGCTGGTGCCTCCCTTAGGAATCAGTTCTGAGGTGAGAAGAAAAATGAATTCTTAGCATGTGGATCTGGAATTCACCATTACAGTGCAGCAGAGGAAACAACTGATTATATTCAATTTTACAGTCATGGAGAATACAATGATTTCATTTCAAACGTTCATGCTGAATCCTATGAGTCCCTTCTTACTTCAGGTTAAGATAGCAAACACTACTATGAACATCCTTTATATTTCCTAGGCTTTACGCTTGATTTTGCTCACATACATTCATGATGTCAGTAAATCTCTGATTTTATTTCCAGGCTTCCTCTTCCAGTTGAAGATTGCTTTCATGCCCAGATGATTACCTTCCCTTTCTGGTCCAACAACCAAGCAAAAAACAAAATAATATTTAAGAGACAACTCCATGGCCATCTTTTCTCAAGTGTGCTAGGTGACAAAATTCTCAGTGTCCTACATTAAGATGTGCCCTTTTAAGAGTAATTTCACACAGACAGAAGCAGCCAATCTTCCTGTCTTGGCAGACATCAGAATCTGTATTTGTTCACAATTTTCCATGAAGAGTTGCTCTAGCTTGAAAGAAAACCTAATAAAATAAATTCAAACATACTATTTTTCTTGCACGGTATTAAAGCCACTCAAGTTCAGCTACAGAATTGCAATTTTGGGTTGACTTTAGGCTAATTTTTGGCTATTTTTTTTCTAGTGTATTTCTTCCCAGTGACTCTCAGAGCTGTGGGAGCCCCTGGATGCTCCACCTGGCAAACGTGGGTGTAGGTGTCCGCCAGGGGCACAGCACTGGAGAGAGAAGATCAAAGCCCTGTAAATGTGTCAAACTTTCAAATGCAAATCACCTGCCATAACTCTGCTGAGAACAAATCCTTCATTATCACCATTCTGTGAAAGGCTTAAATTAGCCTGAATTGGCTGGCAAGAACAAGAAAAAGAAAGCCATTTATCTTCCTGTGAGCTTTATTACCTTTGGATTTATTTGGCTAATGATCCAATAGCCCACTGATCAGAATATCTGCATAACAAATTCTTCAAATGATCCAAAAATACAGTATTTGATCACATGATGTCGCTGTTAAACTGACATCTGTGGCAATGGGTTATTACAGTGTCAAAAATAATCTTTACAATATGTTATTCTTATTAACTGGCAAACTATGAGCTGCTGAGATTTACACGCTAAGAATTATCACCTGGCTTCTTTGCTATGGGGTTGAACTAAATTTAGGGGATTTTGTTAATGTGCATTTCCTAAGCTGTATGTTCTCTGGATGCATACCATATCCATCCTTATTTTAGACTGCCATTATTTTGAAAATATAACTAATTTCTTAGTGAAGAAAATAATACATTTCTTCCTACTTTTTAAAATAGAATCATAGAATCACTAAGGTTGGAAAGACCACTGAGATCATATAGTCCAACCATCAACCCATGACCGTGACTGCTCTACACCATGACCCTCGGTGCAACCTCTCCATGGTTCTTGAACACTTCCAGGGATGGTGACTCCACCACCTCCCTGGGCAGCTGTTGCAATGCATCACCATTCTTTCTGAGAAGAAATTTTTCCCAATATCCAACTTGAGCCTCCCCTGGTGCAACTTGAGGCCATTACACATCATCCCATTGCTGTTTCTTGGAAGAAGTGGCCCACCCACACCTTGCAACAACCATTTTTCAGGGAGCTGTAGTTTAAAAAATAGACTGAGGCACGGTAAGTATTTGATTAACTGACTTGAAGAGCAAGAGTTTAAAAAGTACTGCACACAACACTTAATGCTGATTTACAAGGGGAAATTCTAGCACTTTGCTTTGTTAAATTAACAACTACAGTGAGGTTTTCTTAAGAGAATGTTGGGATCTTTGGAAGAAGATGCACCCTGATCAGGAAGCTCTTGGTCAGGGTTGAGAAGGGTCTGTCCGAGGGGTGCTGACTGGAGACCTCTCAGCAAGCACCTCCGTGAGGGTCAGGTGAGGCTGCCCATAACATCCGGGATGGTAATTTCTGCACAGAGATATCTTGCACCTCACTGGTTGTTCTGTTGGTCATAATTTGGTTATATTCCCCCATTGATACATCCCCATCCCCACAGTGACCAACTAGAGTCACTCTCTAAGTGATCAGTTAAACATAATATACAAAAATGTCTTTTCTCCAAAAGCAAGTCACAAGGTTATATGTGTTCATACAAGAAGGCTGTGCAACGTGATACAGATACCAACATCATGCATGTCATGCCAGGAGGACTTTTAGCTGCTCTGAAGCTTTTCCCTGTTCACTGTCGCTTTCTCTACCACAAAGTCTTGTGCTTGCAGTAAATTGGGCCTGGCAGCTGGAGGATATTTGTGACTGTTGAGAGTCATTTATTCTGGATCTCTGCTTAATGACCTCCCAGCACAAAAGGTGGGGTTTTTTTGTTTGTTTGCTTGTTTGTTTGTTTGTTTTTAACACGCTGAATTAAAATAAAAACATAAAAAACTTCACTTACTGATGTTTTACAGGATGAACATGCTGTCATGAGCAAGTTGTAGTAAGATACACAGACACACATCACAATTGTTCTAAGGTATGTAATTTTCTTGAAGGAATTTTTCAGTACATCAAAATCCCTTCAGGAAAGACTTACAAGCTCATTTTACAGTTATATTCTTCAGGTTATCAACATCCTACCTGTAAGGTCTTAGTGTAGAACAAGCAAAGGGTAAGTGATTTTTGTTTATACAATTCCTTAGGCTGCTACATGGGAATCAATCAGCTATTATAGAATACTAAATGTAGGCTTTAAAGCCTACATTTCACATCACTAACATCAGAGATGGCAACATGGAAGGTGCCGGCAGAGTGACGCTGTATAAGGCATTTTTGGGAGGAAGAAGTAGCTAAACCTGGCTTTTACATTGTAAAAAATCAGCATGTGATTGTCACAGTGTTTTCTTGTGGTGCTACCAAAAAAGCATCATAAATCAGGAGAACTGAGTAATGCATTCTCTGTGTTAGCATTCACATGCTAACAACTGAAAATAGTATTTCTTTACAAACCGCAGACGAAAAATGATGAGGCAATATTTATTTATTTATTTACTTATTATTTATTTATTTTCCCCGAGCATTAAGACTTGGGATTTTTAGAACAGTAAACAAAGACAAGCCCAGAATACAGAGCGGCATCCTTCTTTGACAATGGCATATGAGCAGACACTGAAAAAAAGGCGTTTGTGCTTGGAGATGCGTGGATGCAAATCCCATCACATGCAATTGGACAAGGCATCTTTCCCTAAGGCTCCATGCTCATAACTGCATGGTACGGCTACTTTCCCACAAACAGGTGATTTGAACATATTCAGTCCAAGAAAGGCACTGGCCTTGTTGTTCCCCTTTCCAGTTGCAATTCTCTAATTATCAAGAAATTCTCTGGTAAAAAGACACTCAACATTCCCTTGAACTATAACAGAATAATAAACTCATCTCAGGCTGGCAGCCTGAGCAATCTTTGTGGAGAAGGAAGAGTCATCTCCAAGTTAAACCACAAAAGCACCTTGGATACAGAAAAATGCAATTAATAAAACTGGCTCAGAGCCATGCAGTCTTCTACAAAATGCAAACCATCCACTCCTTTGGTGGCATCATATGTAAAAGATGTTTTCTCAGTAACATCATCATGGGTTGTACTGAGACATCAGCCCTGTGACTACAAGAAAACAGACTGTCTCTCGTATTTCTAACTGGCAGATCTTATTTGGTAGAGGCCATACTACAAAAGCTATCAACATGTTAGTCTTAATGAAGTCTTACAAAGCCCATTTACAGTAGGCAAGTATGGGGCTATAACTCTTGGAGCCCTTTGCTCCATTAAGTTCCAGGCTTTGAAGAATGGGAACACAGGGTTCTTTTCCACCCAGCAAATTTAGTGCAGCATGAAAGAGTCAAAGGGAATATTTACAACATTTAATAGTGGGCTGAGCTACAGACAATGGCTTTCTAGGATCTGGCTATTATGTTGCCCTGGAAGAAGCCTAAATTCAGTCTGAAATGAGGCCACAAATTCCATCTGTTTTACAGCAGATAAGACTTGGGACACCTTGTCTGTTATTTGTCATATGAATACTGCCCAGGCAGCACTACCATGCTGGGATGGAGGAAGAAGGTAGCATGTAAGGATCCGGCTAGCTGGCCAGGCCCAGAGAGTGGTGGTGAATGGAGTTTAATTCTGCTGGCAACCAATCATTAATTGTATTCATCAGAGGTCGATATTGAGGCCTGTCCTGTTTATTGGTGATCTGGATGAGGGGATTGTGTACACTCTCAGCAAGTTTGCAGACAACATCAAGGAAGCGTTGATCTGCCTGAGGGTAGGAAAGGCTCCACAGAGGGATCTGGATCAGCTGAATTGATGGACTGAGGCCATCTCTACAAGGTTCAACAAGACCAAATTCCTGCACTTTAGTCACAACAACCTCAGGCCTCACTACAGGCTTGGGGCGGAGTGGTTGGAAAACTGCAGAGGGAAAGGCTCTAAGGGGTATTGACAGCTGGCTACGCGTGAGCCAACGGTATGCCCAATAAGGCCAACACCATCCTGGTTCGTATCAGAAACAGTGCAGTCAGCAGACCAAGGAGATGATCACGCCCCTTGGTACAGGTGAGGCTGCAGCTCAGGCACTACATTCAGTTTTGCACCCCTCGCTGCAAGAAAGACATGGAGGCCCTAGAGCGGGTGCAGGACAATAACACCATGAGGGGCCTGGAGTGCATCTTACGGGGAGCAGCTGAGGGAACTGTTGCAGTGAATTATTCGTTACCCTTGGAGACCCATCGGCTTGTCCATTCACTGAGGTGATCACCAATATGGTGCAGCAAAATGGCGTCTATTGTAAGCAACACACACTCTTTATAGCTCTCCCAAATCACAGTGTCACCCAATCCTCTTTACTTCTGTTATCTTCTCTCTACCCAATGGACTTGTGGAATGCGGTGTCTTCTCTATATTTGGTCTTGTCTGTTCTCCTTTCTTATCTTCAGGTAACAGTCTCTGCAGGGTCTCCAAGGCCGAGGGGCCCATGCAGGTGCCGACACCATCTTGTGACTGCTGCAGCCATTTTAAAGTTATTTAGCTAACTACTACAGGGAACTGGGATTGTTCAGACAGAAGAGACTCACAGGGGAGACCTTAGTGCTCTGTACAACTAGTTGAAAGGAGACTGTGGTGAGGTGAGTGCTGGCCTCTTCTCCCAAATAACTGCAGTGGGAACAAGAGGTAATGGTCTTGAGTTTAGCCAGAGGAGGATCAGGTTGGATATTAAAAAAAGCTTCTTCTCAGAAAGAGCGGTAATTCATAGGTACAAGCTGCCCAGGGAAGTGGTGGACTCACCGTCCCCAGAGGTATTCAAGAAACTAGGAAATGGGGCACTGAGGGACATGGCTTAGTGGGCATGATGAGGATAGGTTAATAGCTGGATGATTCTGATTCTCCTGTTAAATTTGCACACAAAGTTATTCAGAACAGACAGTGACTATAGTTCCTCCCCCTATATCTGAGAATACCAATAGCCTGACAAGGAGCCCTGTCATCAGGAACGTTTGTGGTAGGACAACCAATTTGGCTGAGGAAAAAGCATTTTAAAATAAAACAAATGCTCACATACAGCAACTTCAACACAAATTGACTTTGCATTATAATGATCTGTAAAGCTAGCTTCTTGTATTTCTGTCAGGCATCCAATTTGCTTCAAATATCCATCAGTACGTGAGCGTAGTCAGCAGTTTTCTTTGAGCAAAATTTCCTAAGGATATCTGTTTTTCCAGCTATGCTTGGTGATCAAGGTCTCCCCAAGCCCTACAACGAAAATCCTTTCAGGAGATAAAGCTTTGGTTTACAGAGCTTTTAAAAGTTTCATGGTTTTATTTACCAGTCTGAAATTCAGTTCAGCACTGGCAGTAGCCACAGTGATGGATAGGAGGAAGAGAACTGGGTAAGAATGGTTCTGTCACCCGTCATCATTTTGTTTTTCTTGAAACAGTTGTTTTCTTTCCTGAAGGGAAAAGCGCTAAATCTAGCGCTGAGTTCAGGTTTTGCCAGCAGCACTTTGGTTTGCAACAACTCCCAATAATATTCTAACTGCAGTTTCCCTTTTATCTACTGATACAACATGGCAGAGTTTGACACCTTTTTAGACATGAAAAGACTTTATCTTGTCTCAAGTAGCAGCTGCCATTAGTCTCTTTCACCACCACATCTTCCCAGTTACTTTGTTAACATAGTAGCACACAGCCAAGCCCATACTAATCCCCAAAATTCAGTTTAGATACCTCATTCTCAAATTAGGAAATATCCCTGTCAACTATATATATATATATATATATATACACATATATACACATAAAATCCATTTATCCATTCTGTTGTTAGATAAATGCAATGATTATGAAAAAATTCTTGTTAACTGCATCTGTGAACATCCTTGAGCATGTCAGTAGTACCCCCCAAGTAAAAGCAGTTGCAGCTCAATAGTGGGATACACAGGAAATAAGGATTTTTTTTAATCGTTTTCCTATATATTTCCTATTTCCTATATATATATGTGTGTGTGTGTGTGTGTGTGTGTGTATATACACACACACACAGAAATATATTAATGTACATATATATTCCCCATATCAGTACTTTATGACTTTCTGGTTGATTTCCCCATGGAACTGCAATAGAACCACAATCACATGAATAACGCTAAACATTGCCCCTTGTTAATGTATGCTACACAAATTTACTGTGTTAACAAGCAATATTGTTCATCTACTTTAAGTGGAAATAATGGTATTTATACTGCTAAAACAGAACCTAAATTCCTGGTCTGTATTACTCCAGATTATCGCCTGAGCTAGAATGACAGCCTCATCAGGAGCGATACACCAGTGAGCTCGGGGAGTGCTTTCATGGAAAAAACTTTCAGGGAAGTATTTGAAGAATGATGCATCTTACCCACTCTGTCTTCACAGCAGATATAACTTTATTGCTTTGTATGAAGCATCCTGATACAGATTGTTTTGGCTGACCAGGATAGGTAAATGAAAATATCTTCAGGGGCAGCAGGTAGATGCATTACATTCACTTATACTTGCAACCAGTTCAGTATAATCTTTTAGGAATATTTTCTGCAGATGTTATCTGTTACACCCATTCAATGTATTTAAATGCTTTCTTCACAAACGTGAGAGTCTGCAAAGCAGTCAGCTTTGACACTAAGAACAGCTCCGAAGTAGAGAAACTGGCCCTAATCCTTGCCTTGAGTAAATTACAGTAAGGCGAGAACTCCAAATGCATTTAAACTGTGATCTCCCCTCTGCAGAGAATCACAAATCTGATGATACCCCCCAAGGATAAACGTTCCTATGCTGATTTGCTGCAATGAGCTGAGATAGCGTGAGAGGCAGAATCCTATGCAGTTATTTTCAAACCTATTGCTGCTCCTAACTTTTTTTCCACTGCAGTTCTTACTATTTCAGGAACGTATCTCATTTCTGACTTTCATAATCCATAAAACATGAATTTGTTGTTAATTACGGCACAGTATTTTTGGAAAATCCTTCAGCAAGGCAGTCTTTCCAGAAATCTGAAAAGCAACCAAAAAAAACCAAACAACTGCCTCTCCAAAAACACAGCTTACCATCCAGCATTAAACACAAATCTAAAGCACAGAAACCCACAAAGTATGGGTGAAAAGTGTATGATCCTTCCAATAAGAGCGCATTCTGATATACAGAGGGAATGGTTGTACAGTGCTGATATTTTTATTCACGAAAATTCAAGCTACTGATTACAACCTTTGGTATTTAAAAAACAGCAGCAAGAAAGAAATAGAGTCGAACATAAACAAGTGTTCCTCTGCACACACACACACACAAAATCTGTCCACCACTGACGGTAACATCTGGAATCTCTCCCTTTCTAATTGGCAGGCGACTGCTACTCTGATTCTCCATAGCGTTTCTGTTCTTTCAGCTATATGCTCACACCATCTGGGTGGTGAGCCTCCAGAAAGAGACTATCTTCAAAACTGAAAACATCTCCAATAGTTTTGGAATTCTTGCTCATCTATATATAACTCATTTCTCATTTAGAAAGCTTACTACAAATCAGCTTTCTCTACCTGCCACTGGGCAAGCTAAGAAGATACCATTTTCACTAATTACAGGTTATATTTACTATTTCTTCTTTAAACACAGCTAGAGTTTAGCTTCCTAACTTCTAAGGTTTCTGCCTTTGTAAGAAATAATTGACCTTTTCATTAATGCCCTAACTTACAAACATGTGGTTAAAACAGCCATCACATTTTCTTTAATAGCGCAAGTGACAGCTACAAAACCAGAATATCCTTATATGGCTTATTCCATGTGGAAGACACAAACATTCAAAGAGGTTTATTACAGGGCACAGCATATTATAAATTAAGCTATGCTCAAATGTACATCCGCTGCATGTCTCTATCAGACCCTTCAGAGATAATCAACACATCCAGCATCCCATACTTACTGTTAATATTATTGTCTATTCATATAAGCAGAAGCACTAATAGCCTTAACAACCTGGCAGTGAAAAAAAAGACTTCATAATTCAAAAGTACCAACCCTGCTCCCTTGTATACCATAGTCTGCTGTTTATACATTCAGAACATAACCAAGCCCAGAATAATTGGTATTTGCCTGTAATGGCTGGCTTTAGTATTTGTCAACATTTTAGTTTCAAACTTTAGCAGTAGCATAAAGTATTTCACAACACATCACGTTTGCACTTCAATTGATATAGCACAGGAGAAACTTTGAAAAAGAGCTCTTTATAAAAGAAGTGAAGTTTCAGAGTTAATTGTTACCATAATTATTTTATGAGCAACCTAATTGCTTTTGAGTCTTCTTTTTAGTCTTTCAGACAGGGGAAGGGGACTGTCTGCCCACACAGAAATCAGAACATCACTGTCAACTTGTTGTGCAGGACTGGAACCCGTGCCCTGAAACAGCTGTTCTGAACTTTGGGAACAGTCAACTTCAACTACAGAAGAATCTTTTGGAGATAATTCCAACAACAAATTCCCACCAACTTGCTTAAAACTGGTGCTTTTCTCCCCCCCTTTAATTACAAGTGCTGAGTCACTGCTTGTACTTTTGCTACTAGCAGTGTTATGCCTTTTCTTTGTAAAAGTTTTTTTAAACTGGCCAGGGTTCAGTTGTCTTTTCTTCTGCTTACAAATTGGATTTTTATTCATGTTCCCATCATCACTGTCTTCGCTAGAAGAACATTTGCTCTGACACACGCTCTTAAAAGAAGTTTTCCAAGCAGTTTGAGTACAACGTTTTGTAATGTTACAGACAGGAACAACATTTGCTGGCTTTTGAGGCTGTGGAAGCACTTCACGCACAGTATGCAACCACTCTGTTGTTTGCCCGCTGGGGACTAGAGATGTTGAATAGACTTTCTGCATCATTTCATGCAGGGTGTCATCTTCTTGAGAAACAAGTACACTGGATTCACTTGCACAGGTTTCTGGTAGCACATTTTTAGTGCCTCGCTCTTGTTTATTTAACTGACATGAGGAAGTGAGACAATCTTTATCAAGTTTCAATGCTGCTTCTGTGTGTTTAAAATGTCTGAAAGGCTCCTGTTGCACTATATCTTTTGGCAGCATAGGCTTTGATGGAACAGAAGTCTTCTTAAGTATACGCTCACTTAAAGACAACTTTTGAAGTTGTTCCATATGGCCATCTGAAAGCAAACCGTCTGCACTATCAGAATGATCTTGACCTGACTGCTCAGCACCAGAGTACTCTGAGCTATTTTTCACTGTTTCACGATGTAGTGGATACAAGTGTTTTATGTACACAGACAAGTCAGGTGCTGGATCACAGGTACTACATCCATTGGTTGGTGAAGTGCTGAAGAAGGTTCCTTTCCTTTCAATACTGCTTAGTTGTAGGTCAGCCGTTACAGAAGATGACACTCCTGAGTTTTTCGTAAATTGTGCTGGCACTACCGATGAGTCACTCAGTGTACTCTGTAAGTGCAACCAAGGTGACGCTGTCACAGAAAGTCCAACTGATTCTGACATCTGAACAGATGTTACACAAGAAGCTGCAGCTATCACCGGATCTTTTGATTCCATGCTTCTCTGGCATATCTGATACTCAGGTGGAGTTTTTCCATCAGACGCGTGGTCTGGCACAGGAATAATTTCATATGCAGACTTGAAATTCATTTGAGACAGAAGATTGGTAACTTCACCATAAGCATCTGACAACTCCTTTTCTTTTGGTCTGTTTTTCTTGTCTTAAAAAAAAAAAAAAAAAAAAGCACATGTACATTGTACTTCCACTGCTGAGCAATACTTACTAATACTTACTTTTGTTTCTTATATTCTGGCAAAGCCCATAAGTTAATAAGATAAAAACTTTTGGACTTACTTTTCTGTTTCTTTGCCAGAGCTGCTGATTTCTCCATTTGGTAAAGAGCAACAACATCTGGATAAGCAGCCTGAAACAAAGACTCCTCTTCTACTGTAATGACATACAACTCCACAGGCTCATCTTCTGCATCAACATAGTGTTCTATCAAAATTAATGATTTACATTAGAAATACATATACACAAATATTTCAGAAGATAGAATAAGAAAAAAAAAGATTTGAGTATAAGGAATATATGTAAAGAGACAAACAGCACAATGTTTGAGGCCTCGCTAGGGCACAGCCATTTGCTTTCTGACGAGCTCCTACATCATACAGATACGCTGAGGACTGAAGCCTGTCATGGTGAAACAAGACAAAACATGACACGAAACGAGAGTCCAGATCTTACTAACTACAAAAAGTAGTTGGAATCACAGAATCACAGAATTGTAGGGGTTGGAAGGGACCTCCAGAGATCATCGAGTCCAACCCCCCTGCCAAAGCAGGTTCCCTACACCAGGTTGCACAGGTAGGCATCCAGGCGGGTCTTGAATATCTCCAGAGAAGGAGACTCCACAACCCCCCCGGGGCAGCCTGTTCCAGTGCTCCGTCACCCTCACCGTAAAGAAGTTCTTGCGCACATTCGTGCAGAACTTCCTATGCCCTAGCTTCATCCCATTTCCCCTTGTCCTGTCCCCATGCACTACTGAAAAGAGTCCAGCTTCACCACTATGGCCCCCACACCTCAGGTATTTATAAACCTGGATCAAATCCCCTCTCAGCCTTCTTTTCTCACGGCTAAACAGACCCAGTTCACTTAGTCGTTCCAAACCTCTTGCTTTCTGGCTAAGTGGTTAAAATGGGTGGTGTTTTTTTTGTTCTTTATTTGCGTGTGGGGGGGGAGTGTTATTTGTGTTTCATTTTGTCTTACTCTGCTCTTGGTTTCAGGGTAACTGAAACATGACATTTTCTTTCACAGTACTGTTTTTCCAATCTTATTCACGCACCTTTTACTCATAATGCTATCAAACTATTTTCCTCCTTAAAGAATGTTTTTGTCTTTTTCTAGGAATTAGACTGTTCAATAATAAGCATAGAAACCAATCCAACCTGGTTTTTGCCACTCAATTTCAAAACAGGGAATTCCATTTTTAACACGTGTCTTGATTATACTGCAAGAAAAGAAAGTAACACATTACATTATTTTGTTTGAACATGAAATGAAGAATCTAAGGAGGAACCTTGAAGAACGTAAAAATATTTCTAAAAATATGCTTTTTTTTTTTTTTTTTAAATGCAAAAGTTGTCTACTAAAATTTCGGCTGTAGGTTTGGAATTCTGATTATTCATTTAGGAGAAATGATGCTGCTCAGAGTAGCATAACTAAAAATCAAAAAGCTGTCCTGTAACATATAATCCTAATGCAAACTTCCACAGACATCGGTTTGGTATCTTCAACTACGCCATGGAGAAGACTGTTGCCGTAGGCAGTAATGTTCTGAATGAACAGACAGTATTTTTCACATCTTTTGCATAAGAGCATGAAGTAAGATAGTAAACCGGGCTGACATGAAGACTGACTGTCCCTGTTCAGTTCACATTCTAAGTTCCTACATGTAAAGAGGTTGGTGCTGACTCATTACTGTTTTTAAAACAACTGTGAAAAGAAAACTAGATCAAGATTTGTCTTTTAAACTCTTGAAACACTAAACAGAAACGTAAACAGAACATATAAATTCTTCCAAAGTAAAATACCAGTAACTTGTCTGATCAGATCACTAAAAAGCAGCCTCCAAACAACATACTCAATTCATACTCTTCTACATACTCATACTACATCGTGAAACAGTGAAAAATAGCTCAGAGTACTCTGGTGCTGAGCAGTCAGGTCAAGATCATTCTGATAGTGCAGACGGTTTGCTTTCAGATGGCCATATGGAACAACTTCAAAAGTTGTCTTTAAGTGAGCGTATACTTAAGAAGACTTCTGTTCCATCAAAGCCTATGCTGCCAAAAGATATAGTGCAACAGGAGCCTTTCAGACATTTTAAACACACAGAAGCAGCATTGATTATGTTGAATTCATACTCTTTTGTAAGATAATGCTGAACAAAACAGCTTCTCTATGATGCCATACTGACATCGACTGCTTTTTGTTCCCTAAAATTAATTCTATAAAAACCAGAACGGCACCAAGAAGTGGAATGACTAGTAAACCTTACAATAGAAGAATGTGGAGTGGATCTCACAAAAAAAAAAAACCTCTCAGGAAGTTAAATAACAATTTCTTTCATACAAATATACTAACATATGAATAGAAGTTAAGCTTAGCAATCTTTTGCCAACAGACACTGTAGACTCTTAAAGTTTACACAGGCTTAACAAAATATTAGATCACTTAAAAGACCCATCGAGGGCTGACAGATCAAAACGATACTAACTCTGGCCCAGAGAACTCCTGAGTAACAGAAACTGGATGCCAGGAAAATACTGAGATGGAAACAGTTATTTGCATCCTGCTGTTTTTCCTGCATATCCATTTTAAGTACCCAGGATCCATGGCCATGTCTGTAATGACAAAGACGAAGGTCTGAACAGAAAGCTTTTTTTGAGAAAAAAGGGTAGCAGAAATGAATTGGAAGGCAATAATTTCACTAGACACAACTGAGTACACTGATGCTTATTTATAAAGTCTATACTCGTATCCTTCAATCACTGAAGTCAAACAAAATTCTACTAAGTATCTGAGCAGAGAAGTAATCCCTTAAAGGTAAATCTCGTGTGCACAGACCCAAGGAAATATAATGGAATAGTAAGCATAGGAAAAAGCAGGCTCTGTTGGAACATAAGAAAACTGCTGTATGTTTAACTGTGCAGCAGCAACATGTATATGAACACGTTCACCTAAATTTTTAGCTCTACTCAAAAGGAGCAAATAGCTTGAATCAGAGATGAAAGAAAATATTTACATTTTTGTTAAAAAAAAAAAAAAAAAAGTAATTAAAGAATTCCTCCAGCAGAAATAAAATATTAGGTTGAAGAACTCCAGTTATGTTACCGTATTGCCTGCAGTTGCTTTGAATCAATATATCCAGATTTTCTCTGGATCATATCATAACGTGTCAAGAGCGCTAACAGTTTCTTACAAGCATAATGCTTTGCCCATTCCATCTTCTCAGAAGCAAATATCTGTTAATGTAAAACAAACAAAAAAACCCATGCTTTAAAACTTTCTTACTCGGTTAGGTATCAAACTTCAACAGCTGTATAGTAGGAACACAGAACTAAAAGCTTTAAACATCTAGAACATTCTGTAAGTTAGAGCAATGCCAAAATATATCTCGCTACCAAGTGAAGGAACAGTTATCTCTCCAAATGAACAGATCCACCTGCTGTCAATAACAAGTCAAAGAACAGTGATGTGAAAGAAAAGCCACATTCCGGATGGCCATGCAGAGCTGTCACAGTGAAATGGGTGACAAGCTAGGCTACAAGTCAGAGTCAAAATGGAAGTCTATGGGGTGCTGACATGTGAATTCCCTACTGAAGAAAAAGTTCAAGATGGAGCCCTCAGTGGGTGAACTGATGTAATCTTTTGGGATGGGAAAGAGATGACATTTCTAGATTTCCTGAAACCCAAACAAAGCATCAACTCTGACTGCTACATCATGATGTGGGCTAAGCTGAAGGCTCTAACTTCCAGAGCCAGGCCCAGAGAACAAAACAACCTCTCTCTTGCAACACAATAAAGCCAGGCGCCACACCTGTTTAAAGACCATGGAGCTCTCTGAAAGTCTTGGCTGGACTGTCCAGATTTGGCACCCTCTGACATCCATCTGTTCAGGCCAATGAAAGACAGACTGCATGGGTAAAGTTTTCCTAGCAGTGATGCTGTTATAGCAGCTGTGAAACAGTGGGCCACCTCTGCTGGTACAGATTTTTACAAACAGAGCATGCAGGCTCTTGCTCGTTGGTGGTGAAAATACATAGCTAACAGTGGTGATTACATTGAAAAAAAAAAAAAAAAAAGTGCTTTGTAGCAGAATCAAATTGTGGTATTATGCTGTTTGTAGCTGTTGCAGTTTGCATGGAAGCAAGCAGTTGGCATTACTTTTGGAGCAAACTCTGTACACCACTTTCGAGCTTTGAGCACTTGGAATTAAAGGAATTAACTCTATACCTGGAAGGTGGTAGTATTGAGCTAAATATGGGCCTGCCATCTTTTTTTGGGAAAATATGCACAATTCAGAATAAATGTCTCTGCTTGTTATGTATAGAAGCCAGCTGCCTCAGTGATACCAAGAAATTATTAAAAAAAAAAAACAACCAAAAAACCCCTCAAAGTCTGCAATCGTATCTCGAGCTACCATATACAAAGTGTTGGTAGAGGACAAAGCAAACATGAGTAAAAGCAAGTCACACCTGTTAAAACCTTTATGAAAGATGGGAGAAAGATAACATTCCTGAAGCAGTACGCCTCATAAACACACCGTATTTTATACACTAGGGATGATCCAATGCTCAGCAATCCACTCTAGTAATTCTAGACAGTGAAAAATGAAACAATGCTAAGTGGCCTTTTTTCCAAGTTATTTTACTTGAGCTTTTCTAAATGCCTATTTACTTCACCTAATTTTTCAGAGTTGTCAATTTTTGACTTTCAAAAAAATGAGGTGAATTAAAAAGCTGTAGGAAGGTACTTGAATTATATTTTCCATAGAATTACCAATGAAAATCAAAATCACAAATGACTTCCTTAAGGCAAAAACAAGAAAATCCTCAGAGCTGAATATTCAGTATTTTCACACGTACCTGAAATGACAATAAATTTGGCCTTCTGCATTCCATTATCTTGTTCAGTTTATTCTTGTTCACAAGAAATTCTTGGATAACCTTGAGAAAAAGGAAAGAGGGAGATGAAGAAAGGGCAAAAAACCCGAAATCTCAATTAATTGATTTGGAAAATGAATCTTTAACTAGGCTTCTTACCTCAGAGAATGGAAAGCCTTCACAACTGTTAGCTTTTCTGCAGGTAAAACAAATGTGTTAGGAACTGAATAACAAATGGGAAAAACGCACAGCTTAAATGCTCATTCTGCACATGAAAGGGAAAGCAGTTCTTTTTGAAAACATTCCTACTTTCTGATATTGTCCTCCACTGCACTTGCTTGTTTCACTTGCTCTAACTGATGCCATTCACAAGGGCAGCAGTATTTGGAGTCATTGGGTTTGCAGTATCTGGTGCTTTCACAGAATTTACATCCACTGCGCTCATGTTCCTTGCATGATCCTATAGAAGATGCACAAATCATGATGAGAAAGGAGGTTTTAGAAACCTCCAGAAACAATACTAGCAATAAAAATATAAAGGACAGAATGCACATGAATCTGGCATGAATAGCAGCTCTAAGCAGATCTGAGTATATTACCTACACACTTCCCATAAAACCTGACAAAAATAAAATATTATTTTTTAAATTATTTTCTTAAGACTTTCCCTAACCATTTCAGACCTCGTGCTAAGGAATTTACTATAAATGAAGCTACAGAAGTAGCACGGGCCATCTTTACAAAATAAGTAAAGGATATACAAAACAAGCTTTTTTCCCCCTTCTCATTACCATCCAGAACATTGGCTTTGAATGAATTCGCCAACCAAAGACACTACAAAAACGGGGTTAGGATTAATTTACTTTCAAGTAAAAGCTACATCAAAATCCACCAACACCAATGGGTTCAGTCCTCATGCAAGACCAGTTTAGGGAGGAGAAAAGAAAGTTGCTTGCCATTACAGTGGGCTGTCTTTACTGACACTATTAAAAAGGTAAATATTTGGGATCACACAATACATTGTATTAACAGTCTGCTATCAACTGGTTTCACATTTGACAAACGTTACTTGCACCCTCAACAAGCCTTCATATGATACACAGTGCAGAAAATGTGAAGTCAGAAGCTGAATGATAAGAAAGGCAATTTGTAATGCTAGTCACAAAAATTCAACCAGCCAAAATCAAGAGCAAACAAATTATTAAGCTAAAAATACAATTCCACGCTTTCAACACTGACCTGGATGATGGCACTCAGAACAGTGCAATACTCTTTTAACAACCAAAGGTGGATTATTATCATGCTCAGATTGTTCTTTCCATTGCTCAAACCTAGAGGGGTGATACTTAAAAGGATTAAGAAATTCTTTATACATTCATACTTAAAATAAAACACAAGTAGGCCCTTCATACTTCTGAAGCATTTGCTCAAGAAGTATTTCCTAAGTTAGGAAACTAGATTATTTGTTCTGTAAGTATATCCTTGTTGGATTACCACTATTGACATGCATATTAAGATAACAAACATAGAAAGCATTTAGTACTTCATGTCCTAATCCACAAACCAGTTAAAAATAAAAATCATCAGTCCTTGTGACTTCTATTCCAATGCAACAACATGCTCTAGAGCTAGGTGTCAGCTAATATTTAAAACAATTAAGAAGTTCACATAGCACACCATGTGATTTATTTAGGCAAACAACAATGCAGCCACCTGACTCTCAAAACAATTAAAAAAATATTACTAGCACTGTCTTGGAGCTGAAGCCCAGACCAGAAAGTACGTGAACTAAAAATAAAAGTACTTTGGCATATAGGGTAAATTTTCACTTTACCTTTGCAGTAAATTTTGACCTCTCAAAGACTCAATTAATTTCATAGCCTGTTCCTTTCCAACTCCTGGAATGCCCTATAGAGACAGAAATATGAAACATTAAGAAACGTCACATGCAGTACACGCATCTTTACTGCATTTCTAACATTAGGGACAAGACAACAAAAAAACAATCCAAGGCACTGAGCTAAACTGAGAAAAATAATTTTTTACAAAGTTGTGAAGCTAGAAGTGGCAAAAGATCGGAGCTACTCAGCGTGCCACGCAAGATACATAAAATGGCCTTACCCTCAAAAGCAGCTAAGATAAAGCCACATGTTCTCTTGTTTTCTGCTTTCTTTCCCCTGCATTTTTTACCCTGTTCTTACTTCTTTTCTCTCCTATCTGAAACTGGACACTACAATTCTTGCCAACTATGTGCCAGCCAGCCAGCCGAAACTCTTCATCATAGTTTTGGAAAGACAAAGACTCTTCATCAGAAGTCAAAATGTTAGAAACTCACGAAGATGGGGGGAAAAACAAAACAACACCTCCCCCCCCCCCCCAAAAAAAACAAAAAAAAAAAAACAAAAAAAAAACCAAACAGCAAAAAGCTTTCGGTCACAGGAGAAAGAGAAGCTTTATGGCAAGGAAACCTTTAATACTTGAAGATTCCAAGCTGAGAGGTGATTCACAGTGAATAGTACAGAAGCTTTTTCTGAAAGATAATTAAAAACTCAAGCCTTGAATAAGTTCTCCTCTTCCTTTGTATGATTTTGATATTTACTACATTGTTATATCTGCGGTATACATGCCCTTTACAGGAAAGCAGACTACCACTATGGGTAATGGATGGAAACAGCAAATGTTTTTCAGGAGTTGCTCAAGGACACAAATCCAGGACTTCGCTGTAACTCTTAAATACACTGAGAAGCAACAGACAGTTGATTAAAAACAACCAGAGCAATTTAAATGTACACACTGCTTTTCAATTCCTTGTTCAATTCTTAGGCCCATTATTTTACCAAGAATCAGTGCAGTTGAATATGTACACTGTATTGAGTGCCCCTTCCTTCAATAGCTCAGTTTTACTCAGATGTAATGACCAAATAGAAGATATGCAACTGCATGAAATAAGTCTATTTTCAAAACCAATTAGAAGTTGCCATTGGACTACAGCCAGACACTTGAGCAGACTATCAGGTATTCAGCTTCTGCAAGGAAAGCAGCATTTTTGTATGTAATGAACAAAGCAAGTGCAGTTACAGAGTGGTATTCTCACTTATCTGTTCTGCCAATCCCCACACCCGATGCACTCCTGTAGTTCAGCTCTCCTTAGAAGTTCGCACCATTTTTTAGTTTTGCTGGGCTGCAGCAACTCAAGACTGGTCTGGTATTACATAATTGTGCCACTGCAGGACTATGTAATAACTCAGCATACCATGAGCTGCTAGGGGCATTGCAGAAATCACTGATAAGCCACTATTTTCTGCCTCTCCTCTCCTCATTAGTGTTTATTTTGTGATAATGAAGTGTTTACAGATTCCTGTAACAGAAGCAAGTATCTCATTAAAGAAAAAGAATTAGTGAGGCACTCTGCCTGCTGCTACAAAGGACAGGTTTATTAAATTGAAACACCTTGATATAAGAATTAACTTTGACAACCACCACACTTCTGAATGGGAGCAACTATTGCCTGTGGTCACAGTACGACAGACTGTACAGAAATAGTCTCTTCCCATTTCCTTTTCATTCCAAAACTGTTCTAAGTCTCAACAACAACAACCCAAGAGCTTTCAAGGCAAAAAAAGAAAAAAGTGCCCACTGAGAACCCTCTCACTTCATTCATTACTAAATAAAAATCTCTAAGTTCCACCCAGAACTAGTGTTACTACTAACTGCAGTTCAAAACCATCACTACTAGCTATCCCAAAGGACACAGCGTTTTTTCTCACTTTCCTTAGCTACTGTGTCAGGGATGTACTATATACATGCTAACGGGCAGTTCTCACGTTTGCTCAGTATCATCAAACTGCAACTTTCACACAGTGGAGATGAAGACCGAAGTCAGACTAACACATCAGATTTAGAACGATTAACGTTCCATTTTGATCATCTTCAAACTATCAGAACAAATTATAATGACTTACTAAGCATCATAGACCTCAGCAATCATGTTTTGTACACAGTTCTGTTAGCATATGCAAGTCTTCCTTGATATGCCGTAATTACTTACCTTTGGAAGATAATCACAACCCAGAAGAACAGCTAGTCCAATCAAAGACTCTCTGTCACAACCAAGCTTCTCCTTAATAGAGGACATTGTGTAGCAGTCAAGATGTGGCTCCTGAAAAAGAAATTTATCCTTTCTTTCATTTCCGCGACACCAGGGAAGGAACTGCCACGTCTGCAGCTCTACCCTACAACGGGTCTACTCTATAAAATATAGAAGGGTCTGATGGAAAAATCCTATACAGCAGCAATTAAAATTTGTAACGTAGTACATGGACACCATAAGAATAACTGAAGTTCTAGAATTTAAAGTTGTAAGCATGGATACCAACTACTTAAAAACTACCTTTCAGATAAAGATAAGAAATACCAACCCAATCTCATTTTTCCTCCACTTTCTTAGTAGGTTTACCAGGCAAAACACATGAAATCTTTTATCCAATTGATAAAGTGTCAACTAAGAAAATTTGGATCTGCCAGTTGTAGAAAAATGCACTCTTAATAAAAATATTCAGCTCAAGGTCATAAATTGATTGTTTTTTACTGAATGATCACAATAACTGGTTAGTTACAGACACATAATCCCTGTCCTATTCATCATTTAAGACTAAGAGCATTAACCGTAAATATATTTGTAATGAATAAACCAAACACGTAAGATGCACGCACACGAACCAGCCAGGAGGCTGACCACTCCTATATGCTCCAAATGGGAATTCAGAGGAAGCAATGATTGCACTAAAATTCTCCACTGTAGAAGAAAAAAAATATCACTTAGCTTTATTACACACCACGGAACACCACAAACACAGATGATAGTACTGTAAGTCATCTTCAGTTGTTTTGCTATCAAACCCACTACATGGATAAAAAAGTTCCTATCTTAAAGGAGAGTTAAAATCAACACAAACTAGTAGATAAGCATGATATCTGAGCAATTGTTTCAAGGGCCTCCTTTTAGTTTCCACATACATTTTTGGGAAGACTCTGAAAAGCCAGCAAGATCCCCTGCTGACCCTACTGATGTACATTACCTTTGAATTCATGGCAAAGTTCCTATAAACTGTTTGAGCTCCATATAAGAAAACATCTCCGTCATTGGTAATGCACCCATCGACATGGCCTTTTGCATTCAGGTAAGCACACATTGCTTCTGCTTCCCCAGCTGCTTGAACCCACGGGACGCCTAAACATTCCAGCAGCTGGAGGCACTAAATGAAAGAACCCAAAAGGAAATATAACTGGATATAACTTAACATTCAATGTATAAGCATGTATTTTCTCAGTTTATACATCCACTCTGAAATAGTATATATAAAACATTGTATCAATACGATTGTTTTACAAAAGTATCTTACTGTAATAGTCAAAAGAAACATTCAACTAAGACCATTAATTACCGATTAATACATTATATATTAATTACAGAGCATGATTAAGTTACTCCTTCACAAAATCTGACTACTCAGCAGTCTGTGCTAGTCCAGTGTATCTTTCAACAAAGTGCCAGACTCCCCTAAAACATCAAGCACAAAAGTCCAGTACTGTTGGCCTAAGTAATACTGGACCACAATTAAAGACATAGTGACATATATATACACAAACACATACTTTCTGCAAGTTTTAGAATAAAACACGAATACATTCAGCTACCGAAACCACGAAAGCCAACATATTTTATTTCACAAAACTCTGAACATACAAGAGTGACAAAATACCTGCAATAATGAATTAAAATGAAAATTATGGAACAGAAGATCTTTGCAGCCAAACCTTCTCAACTGAGAAGGGTATACAAACTTTCAGTCTAACGCGGCAGACTTCCAACAATACATCAAATGACAAGGAAGCTGCATTTCTGTAATAAGCACTCAGTTATGTATGTGGCTCACTACAGCATAAAACACAGAGAACGCATCAAACAAGAAAACTGATCTGATACTGCCACCCTACTGCAACAATCAACTGATGTTGTAAAACGCAACTGCAAGAGATGTGTTCCCTCTAACTCCAAATACTGTTGAAATTTGTTCTGTAGAAAACTACTAATTCTTTTCAGTTCTCATTTTCAAACTGTTAAAGGTTTCTATCACATTAAAAAAAAGAAAAAAAAAAAAAGTATGGACACACACCTCAGTTACTCACCTCTTTTAAAATGGATTTAAAAAAAGATCTCCCTGTCCTTGCAGCCCCATGTTTGGTGGAAGCTCCGTATCGCATCTCGTTTCTCTTACTCATGGTGTCTGCCTTCAGCTTGGGTGCCTCCCCTTCCATGACAAACACCAGTTTAATCCCCACTGATGTGAAAAAAGAGGACCGAAAAAATAGGTTTCTGCAATAAAGTAAGGAGTTCCAGAATTAAGGAAAACATCCAAAGAAAGCAGGTTTCCTTACATCCCTCAGCCTACTCCAGGAACAGTCACAGAATGATACAACAGCTTAGACTGGAAGGGACCTTAAAGATCATCTAGTTCTAACGCCTTTCTGTGGGCAGGGCTTCCAACCTCTAGATCAGGCTGCCCAGGATCCCAACCAACCTGGCCTTAAATGCCCTCAGAGACAGAGCATCCAGAACATCTCTAGGCAACCTATTCCAGCACCTTGCTACCCTCTGAGTAAAAAACTTCTTCCTAACATCCAACCTAAATCTCCCCTCTTTCAGTTTAAAAAGCCATTCCCACTGTATCACTATCAGACCACGTAAAAAGTCAGTTCCCCCCCTGCTTGTAAGCTCCCTTTGAGTATTAAAAGACCACAATGAAATCTTCCCAGAGCCTTTTCTTCTCCAAGCTGAACAAGCCCAGTTCCCTCAACCCTTCTTCAGAGAAGAGGTGCTCCCGCCCTTTGATCATCTTCGTGACCCTCCTCTGGACCCTTGCCAACAGCTCCATATCCCTCCTGTACTGGGGACTCGAGGCCTGCACACTCCAGATGGGGTCTCACAAGGGTAGAGGGAGACAATCACCTCCCCATCCCTGCTGGCCACCCTTCTGTTAATGGAGCCCAGAATACTGTTGATCTGCATGAGCAGACAACTGGCTCATGTTCAGCTTTTTGTCCCTCACAACCTCCAAGTCATTCCCTACACAGCTGCTCTCAATGAGTTCTACCCAACCTGTACTCTTATCTGGGACTGCCTCAACCCAAGTGCAACACCTTGCACTTGGCCTAGTCAAACTTCATTAGATTCTTGCATCGGACCCCCAAGCTAACAAACTTTTACCTATTTTCTTGTCTTTACTTGAGGTTGTTTCACTACCAACTTGTAACAGCATTACAAGATTTCCAAGAAAATACTCCCAAAAATACTCCTTGTCTTGTTCTAAGAACATAAGAAAATTTAAAAGGCCACATAAAATGCATAATCCAAAGTCTGCTTCCAAATACATCTGCACTGATTGTTTTGTACCGTTAAGCCCAAGTCTATCAATGCTGGTGTATCTGATGTAAATGAACACTGTTGTTACACAGATTCATATGTACCATTATTATGCAAATTTATTTCATATGGAAATACAAAATTCTTTCCACCATTGATGTACAAGACAGCAATAATTACCTGGTCTATAATAGCAGTATTCACAGTAATCACATGGTATAAGTCTTTCCCTATAATTCCTGGATTAATCTTTCAAAAAGAGCAAGCAAACACTCGTAATTCTTCAACTGACACAGAAAGACCATTACTCTAGGATAAGCTGATCTCTTGAGGCAAGTTCTATTTTTGTAACATATAGACATACTCATTAATTCAATTAAATAGTAGTTTTTCCAGAATACTTAGCAAAATAAGTTAATCTCCATCTACCTGAAATATTATCTTTTTTTTTTTTTTGGTAGAAATTGGTCCATCCTTCCATCTCACTTTTAAAAGACTGCGCAAGGTATTTGGGCTGATGTTTCCATTCCACTGCGTATGAGACTTTGTATCATAGAAGAATTCGTGTTAAGCTTCATTCGCTACTTAATTATCGATTTGCAGTCTTAGTAATAAAATTTTAAGAAGTGATTCTAAGAAGACGCTAATTTTTTACATCACAAACTCAACAGGTGCCACAGAAACATCTAACAGCAGCTACTAAGTCAATATTCTTGTGTAAACCAGTAGCTGTTCATTTAAGAAAATCTGTATATAGTTTTACAATACCTACTGTCAGCATCATTTGCAGAAAACAGCGCTTTCAGTTTATGGTTGCTTATATTTGCTCATTTACATTGAAGACATACTTCAATGTTGCTTTTAAGCCTGAAGAACGAGTTAAAAACATTTACTTCAAGGTGGGATCTAATTAGAATTCTAATTCATAAGCAAAATCAGGCTGAAGCATGCATGAGTCCTGGTACATTCTGAATCTACCAGCCTCCAAACAGCTTAAATTTCTCTAGCGCCTTCCAACACAGACTCAGGAATACATGGCAACGAGTATCTTGACTTTTGTTCTTGCAGCCTGATAACCTGTACATCATGCAGCACTGTACCACAGTAAGACTAGCATGGTTCTGCTTGCACACATCTCACCCATTGCCGAGGCCTCAATAATGGCACACCTGGTTCAACAAATTCTCCTGCCTGCAGCCAAGCATTAAGCTGAATTCAACCAGTATGACTGTGCCTTCATTTCAAAACCTTTATGTACACAGCACAGGTTACAGTAATAGAATCAAAGCAACGCAGCAATTTGAATACTGAAGATAAGGAGTTATAAGTTCAGAATAAGAACTATAACTTAAATCATACAGTTCCAGAATTTTTGGTTACAATTACCTATATGGATACTATACCTCAGATGCGGCTTGGTAACTACTCCAATCATCTTTTTAACTGTCTGTGCTTCACAAACCCACAGACTTAAATCAACAGCAAGTGTCTTTCCTTTGAGTCTATTCAAGCTTACAGGCTGCCTCACAGGCTCCAGGATTTGCCACAGATTAGTCACTCCCATTGTTCTACCTTCTTTGTTGTCAGCAGGAAGGTTTTAGCTGTAAAGACGAAGGAAAACAGAATATTCTCAAAAAATGAAACATGACATACTATGAACGTTAAGACCAGAAAACAAATACCCAAACATTATCAGTTTTGCTTTTAGGAGCAAAGAGCACTCAAGACTTCTAAGCACTCTACAGATGGTTTATTACTAGGTACCTTCTTTGCATTATATATTTTCATTTCTAACAGTCTGAATATAAAAGCAACATATAATACAATGTAACACAATATAAATTCAACTGAAACCAACAAACCAAGCCATAAATTACTTCTGAAGCGTCCCTTACACAACTAAATTCCAAATCTTATTTAAAAACCAAGTAAACAATATCTACACTCTTCGAGGAAATTACTTCCTGAAGAGAAGCTGTAGGATCCATGTGCAAGGAGTCAACACAGACAACCTCAAGAAGTCCCTTCAAAAAACCATTTCTGAAGTTATAATGGCATAACTCCATAAACATGCTAACATCTCTCTTCTTATTACTTTTTAATTTTTTGTATCATATGACAGGCACTAAAATACTTATAAGTAACACCAGCTGATAACACACACACCCACTAGGCAGTATATTTCTTTGTCTCTTATTTATGCAGCCATCATCCACACTACTCCATTACTAAGTTTCCTTTTCTTCACTTTCCTTGGATAGTTCTGGTTTTCTTTCTTTCTTGCCGCCTATATATGAAGCCTCTGACTTGTAAAAGAGAGGGAAAATCCTCACAGTACCCACCTTTTTCTGTATTGCCTTATCATACCAAGTTTGCCTCATGCTTATTTAATTCTCTCTCAGTTCCCTCAATAACAGAAGATAGAATTAAAATCTCGAATATTTTTTATTTCTTGTGTCTTGAATTTGAAACTGCACCCACTCAAAGAATACACATCCCTCTTTTGAAATGGATTTGATGAACTCTGAGGCCTGCTTAAGACACATGAGGATGTGCCACCTTGTGGCTTCTTGTGAACAGGGCCATGTTAAATTCAAGAAGCTTCCTCATCCAACACCCGGCACAACAGCAAGTCTCTCTTTGCAAGGTGTTTCGTACTGTTTTAAAGCAACGCAGCCATTCAGGAACGTATCACTTCCACCACTGCAGGCATTCTAGACTGTTCTTAAACCATACGCTCAAAGAAAGCTTTACCATCAACACAAGTCGTGTTTCTGTAACCCTCTTCTTCAGAGGCAAAACCTGTTTTTAGTCCTAGGTGCTCAAGGCATAACACATTAAAACTGTGTAGATGATGCTGCTACTATGCCTCAAGGATAGAAAATGAGTTAAAATCAGGCATAAAGCAAACAAACACATGGCATTACTTCCTGAAGCACAGAGCGATCAGTTTCTTGGACGCACTAGAGGAAACTAACAAAGGCACATAAACTTCCAGGGACATGCAGAGATTCAGTGGAACAAAAAGGGGCATCCTTCAGTCTTACACAAATGGAGACTTCCGAGGAGGGAGGCTGAGGCTGGTTTCCTTTCTACATACTGACGAATCACCGGGGATTAGTACAGCATCATCATATCGCTGTCAGGAAACATAAACTAAAACACAAAGAAACAAAAAACATCACAAAAAAAAACAACCAAACAAAAAATACCCCTTTTCAGTGGAGCACTGCTGTCCCGTTCAGCGGTCCGTCCTCCTGCCCTCCAGCTGTGCCCATGAAAAACTGCACTTAGTGGGAACGCAGCCCTCCCTCCAATTTAAACACTTGAAACTCCCGCCTCGATCCGACAACAGCCCGCGCACCTCACGCCGCAGCCCCAGATAGGCGCAGGGACCGCTCTCCACGTCCCGCCCGAGCCCTGACCCAAGGGCTGCCCTGACTGGAGACGTCCTCCATCCCCACAGCACAGATACTCACCCCGCAGCTTCCCGCTTCCCGCACCCCAACCCCAGCGCTCGCCCAGCAGCCGCTCCGCCCTCCCGAAAATGGCGGCGCACAGGAAAGGGTCCCTCGGGAGGCGGCGGACAGCGCGCATGCGCCGCGCTCTTGGCGGCTCTTCCGTTACGCGCTCCGGTCCGCGCCGCTCCCTGAGGAAGCGGTGTTTTGGCCGCGTCCAACTTTCTGTCTGTTGTGGCGGCCCCGCCGGTGGCGAGTACAGGTAGGACGGCGAGCGGTTGGCCCCGCGGGGCTTCAGTGGTTGGGGGCGGCCGCGGTGGAGCGAAGGTTGTGATCCTTTCCCTCTGCTCAGCGCTGGTGAGGCCGCACCTGGGGTGCTGTGTCCTGTTGTGGCCCTCCCCCCTGTACCGGAGAGATGTGGGCGTATGGCAGGGAGTCTGACAGAGGGCTGCCAGGGTAGTGAGGGATTGGAGCCCTTGTGTGAGGAAGGGCTGAGTGCTGGTGCTGTTGTTCCTGGAGAAGGAGGGGACCTTACCAACGTCTGTCGACACCTGAAGAGAGAGTGCAGAGAAGAGCTCCTCGGTTGTGCCTGGAGCCGTGATAGGTTCAGCGGGCACAAACCAGAGCAAAGAAAGTTCCCTCTGAACGCCGGCAACCCTTCAATGCCGGGCTGGTGACGGAACACTGGCACGGGCTGCCCCGAGGCTGTGGGGTCTCCTTGGGCATCTCCAACAGCCGCCTGGATGTGGTTCCCATTCACCACAACAAATGAGTTATTCTGTTTGCAGGCATGCATGGAAAAAATAGACTTTTCAGCAGAAAAAAACACAGGTCTTTTTCCTTTAGACCTGCATTACAATGGGAATGGGAAATACGTTGCCTTTGGTTCTCTTGGAGCATCCGTGACCAGCAGTGCATACTATACTGTCTCTAGTGAATGCATGCTCTGTTCATATACTGTAATGTTAGTGATATAAATACTTTTCTACTATAAAGTGTGAGAGTGCTTATTCAGTATTAAGTGACACTGTGTTTTCCTTTCATGCTCTTGTTACGTGCAAAACAATTACTTGTAATAATCTGTAATAATTGGTGATGTTTTTTAACTGGATCTATCTTGCCCTTATTTCTTCATGGTTTATAGCTGTGGGTTTTGTTTGTAACTGTGCTTGTACATTCCATGCTAGTAAATTTCATGCTCTTTACTGAATTGATGTTTTTGTATTGTCTTTTGGAATGGCATTTTAGTTATTGCTTATATTATTGATGTTCCTGAATTTGTCATCACAAATTTCCATTCACAGTCCTACTTCATATCTTAAAATGTACTTGTATTAATCTTTATTTTTGCCAGTTGAAAATGGAATTCATACCACTGATCTTTAATATTAATTACAGCATTTAAGGCAAGTATGTTTTTTCTTCTTTGTAGAGTGAGATTTAAATGGAACAACAGAGTGAAAGGTCTGTCTTCATATTAGAGTAATGGATAAATTCCAAGAATTTACAAGTAACCCTTTGCTGATCTGAGTAACATAAAGAGATGGTTCCATAGGAGACTGAAAGTAACATAATAAAAGGTATGTAACTGTATGATGAAATGTATTTGGTGCTTGCTTTATAGGTATGGTATTAGACTGCATAACATAAATTGGAAATGGCAGATGCTCTGTAAATATTTAAGAGCTGTAATAAGAACCTAAAACTTAATCTGTAATCTCTGTTGTTGTCCGCTGGGAAGCTTATTGCATTTCTGTCTTTTATTTTGGAATTTCACCATTGCACTTAGTAGAAAGAATTGTACCTGTTTTTTATCAATTGTTTACACTAAGACAGTGAGGAAATTAATAAGCACTGTTTATAAAACTCAAGGAATACTCACAGAAGAAATTCAATAGTCTTCGTAGTGGTGTCACAAATTTTAATGTCTGTGGTGTTTGATGTAATAAATGCTATTGCCTGTGATTCTTGTTAGTATGAACCTTTTGACCTTTTGTCTGTTGAAACCAGGCTAATGTTTCACCAGAACATTAAGCTTGCTCATGTAGAAGAACAACAGAATTCTAGGGTTTGGAAGGGACCTCTAGAGATCATCAAGGCCAGCCCTCCGGCTAAAGTAGATTCCCTACAGTAGTTTGCACAAGAAAGTGTGCAGATGGGTCTGTCCTGAGCAGGAAAACATTCCAAAATGTTTCCAATCATTTCACGCATTTTGGCATCAAAAAATCATGTGGATATCAGTTGGAGTGTGGTCAGAACATTTATCAATATATTGGACTACTGATAAATAAACTGTGTGTTGTTTTTGTAGAAATTTGATCCTTTTTTTCTTCTGTGGGTGAAAGCATGTGATCTTGCTTGCTTTCTGTAGCGTTTTGGGACTCTAGATGTTAAGAATGTAATAAACGTTTTTTGAGAAATAAGAATCACATCCTGACCTGTTACAGAAAAGATTATGTTTTGCCTAGTCTTAATACTTGATGTTTTGGTTATATGTGACTTGAGTAGATCTTGTTACTTTTGCAAGATTTGTTTCTTAGTAGCCACATTAGTGCAATGGGTTATTTATCCATTTATAAAGGAAGTATTTATATATGCATACATGTGTAGGTATGTTCTCAGAGAACTGTAATCCTTCATTTTGTTTTCCATGATCATGGCCTTACAAAGGCCAGTATGCTTTCTGCAGAAACAGCAAGGGAGCAGCACCATAAATCTAAATTTATATATAAATAAATATCTAAATATATATAAATCTAAAATCCTTTCTTTCACTTTTTGATATCTGAGATATTCATTTCCTAGGCACTTCTTGACTGCAAATAATTAACATGTTTATTTTTTACTGCGCACATCACTTTGCAGAAACCTGCATTGATCATCTTATGATAGTGGCGTACGTCTGTAACTTACCTTTGAGCTCTGTTACTAGCCAAAAGCAATTGTAGCAGATATCCCAAAGTGTGATGTACCAAAGAAAATAGAATCCAGGTTGATCTCTGTTGATAATCAAGAAACTCAGCTTAATTAGAATAATGAAGTTGTTTCTCTTGTTATTGTAAAGCCTTTGCAAAGTAAGTTTAAGCTTAAATTCACTGAGATTTTAGTTTAATGCAACATTTGCTATGATCTTTGTATGTCTCGTATCAGTTTAAATAAATACAGTCTGTGTTACTATCTGTTGGCGTGTTCTCATTTAACAGATTATAAGTTTCAATCTTCTGTTACTTTCATGTTTTCTCAGTACTCATGGGTAAGAGAAAGGAAGAAAGTGTTTCAAAGCCTCCATCCCACAAAAGACAGAGACAAGAACACGCAGATGAACATAGTGCTGAGTCCAGTGATGAAGAACACTCACTGTTTTCAGCTGATAATAGTTTCACTGTAGCGTCGGTAAGTTGTTCTAAAAAATCCTCCCAAAAAATTGATATTAAAAAAAAAAAAAAGTAAACCTGTGGCTTTGGTTTATTTTGAAGTAAGTCTTAAATATAGAACTCAATGGAACTAATTAAAAAAAAAAAAAAAAATGAAACAACTAGAGGTAAGGACTGTTAAGAGGACTTCTAAATGAGTTCACTCTTTTTTTTTAGATCATGTATTTTTGACAGTTGATCATAAAGTAATGCTTAGGCCACTCGAAAAGTAGCGCCTACTATTTCACAGAATCATACAATTGTTTGAGTTGGGACCCTTAAAGGCCATCTAATCAAAGTCCCATGCAATGAACAGAGATACCTACTGCTGCATCGGGGTGCTTAGAGCCCCATCCAGTCCAACTTTGAACATCTGCCAGGACAGAGCTTCCACCACCTCTCTGGGCAACCTGTTCCAATGCCTCACTATCCTTTTGGTAAAAACTTCTCCCTTATATCCATTCCAAATCTCCCATCTTAGTGTGAAATCATTTCCCCTTGTCCTATCACAAAAGACCTTGCTAAAGAGTCAGTCCCCTTCTTTGTTATAGCTGTCTTTTGAATATCGAAAGGCTGCTAGCAGATCTACCCAGGTTGAATATGTGCCATTTGTTCCACATGGAGGGGTTCAGTGATACACCTTTGCTTCATCTGCACTTCCATGTCTGATGTCATTTTATCAGACTGCCCCTCTGCTGCACAGCAACAAAATGTAATGGAACATTGGCAAGAAAGTTCAACCTCTACCGCCATACCACTGCCATCCGCCTCTGACATTGTGGAGCAACATAATAAAATAGGAGGCATTGCTTTTGGAGCAGCCCTCGTAGTATTCTGGTTTTATGTAATAAATACTACTGAAATTGACAAATATGTAAAACAAAAAGATTTTGCTTTATAGAATTATTGCATATTTGGTTTAGGTAGTAGCAAAAGTAGCAAGTGTATTTAGAAAAACATGATCTGCTTGAAGAAGCACTGCATGCTTTGATTTCATAGCTAGCACTTGCAAAGGACTGACAGAAATGTTTGAAATGAAACGAAACTTGAAGACGTGAATACTCTTTTTTTTCTGTAGTAGCTGAATTTCAAGTTTGATGGTAGTCTTTTTAAAAAATATTTATTGAGCATGAATATACAGCCTTCCATATTATGAGATACTGATGTTGAGATATAACTCTTCATTTTCTTGAATAGTACCCTCTGTTCTGTGTCACTCCTGAAATTTTTTCTTGCTTAGAAGACATTGTTTTTCTGAAGCACTGGTAATAAAACAAAAATTTATTGTCAGAAAAGTACTTCACGAGTTGTACATTGGAATGTCCCTTTTGCTTCTAGTTTCGTTTCCTCCTTCCTAATTTAAATCTTATTTCCCTCTTTCAAAGTCACACCAAGGCTTTTTGCTGTGTTAATTCAATAACAAGAAGTCTTTCTAGGACACTCCTTATTAACTGCTCTAATAACTGTGTGGAATGTATGATCTTAATCTTTGATGTCGTATAAAATATAAGCTAGAGAGAGTACCGCTCAATTTTGCTAACTGTTTTGATCTTGATTTACATAATAACTGTTCTGTAATGAGCAATTTTCATAGTATCATGAATGAATGCTGATTTCCTTGTGGTTTGTTACCATTCATGCTTTTTATTATAATCATTTGAATTCTCGTTATATTTAAAGTGGGTTAAATGTGTTTCATTAAAATACACAAGTAACATAACATCTGATTATTTAGACTGTAGGGGAAGCTGGGATAATTGAAAGCATCCAGCTGAAGAACTTCATGTGCCATTCGATGTTGGGACCTTTTCAGTTTGGATCAAATCTCAATTTTATTATTGGAAACAATGGAAGTAAGTATAAATTGCATCATTGCTTTACAAAAGAATGCTTTTGTTGAGACTTTAAAATGTATAATTTTTATTTGAAAAAGTATTGCTAGTTCATCTCTGAATCTTTGGGGACTGGATGGCTTCAATTTTATACTTGAGAATCACAGTCTATCCCAGTAGTGCAAAGCTAGTGAAAAGAGTTTTAAATTCAGACATTTATGAAAGATGATGTAAGTAAAACTTTTCATAGCTAAATTATACATAAATTTATATTTAAGTTTCACATAGGCATACATTCATTTTTTAAATACACAGCAGTTGTCCAAGTATATGTCAATTTGAAACCGTTTTAGAAGGATGTAATGCTTAAGCAAGTTCATTTATTTTGGAGGGAGAATTTTAAAAATTAAACATAAATTTTAAAGAGTGCTTAAAATCCCTCTGGTAGTTAACTAAGTGATAATGTGTGTTTGGTTTCTTTTGTATTATAAGTGTTTTTTGTGCTTTTAAGGAATGGAATTTTCTTTCTTCCTGAGATAGAATGTCTCATTGAACACAAATTAAGGAGAAGAAATAGCAGAAGTTTGGCTGAGCATGTTTTCTGGGGGAGAAACTCAGAAATGCCTGATTTATGATGGTCTTTTCTAGAGTTGTGGCTATTTTATGTATTTGGCAAGTTTGAAATCTGGCTGCATGAATACATAAGCAGTCAGCAAGGGGTCTAGAGCACAAGTCTTATGAGGAGCAGCTGAGGGAGCTGGGATTGTTTAGCCTGGAGAAGAGGAGGCTCAGGGGAGACCTCACTGCACTCTACAACTTCCTGAAGGGAGGTCGTGATGAGAACTTTGGCCTTTTCTCCCAGGCAACAAACAGGACCCGAGGAAATGGCCACAAGCTGTGCTAGAGGAGATTAAGTTTCGACATAAGGAAAAACTTTTTCTCTCAGAGAGTGGTCAGGCACTGGAATGGCTGCCCAGGGGTGTGGTGGAGTCACTGTCCCTGGCAGTGTTCAAGAGGCGTCTGGATGAGGAGCTACGAGATATGGTTTATTAGCTTGTGGTAGCAATGGTAGTGGGAGGATGGTTGGACTAGAAAATCTTGTAGGTCCTTTCCAACCTTGTGATTCTGTGATTCTATGAACAACGTCTAATATTAATGAACTGAAGACGAAGTCACAGTAACTTTGTTTTTTTTCTGTTTCCTTGTTTTTTGTTTGTTTTTAAGAAAAAAACCCCAAATGTTCCGTGCTTCTGTTACAGGTGGAAAAAGTTCTGTTTTAACTGCGCTGATTGTTGGACTTGGAGGAAAAGCGACTGCTACTAATAGAGGTTCCTCGTTGAAAATGTTTGTAAAAAGTGGAGAGACGTAAGTAAAACATCCTTAGTTTTAAGGTGGAATATGTTGTTTTGAAACTGATTCAGGTTGGCTGCTCGATATTCTGGTAACTTAATCCTTCTCTGTTCTCCTACTAGATCTAACAGATAAGAATAAAAATAAAAATGCTGAAAGGGCCATATTAAAAATAAATAGAAATGTACCAGTAGCATTCCATTCGCTAAGGCACAGCAAAGTGTACTGCTTAAGCTTAGTTCTCATGTATTAGGTATACTTGGATATCGTATGGAAAGATTGAAGAGTTCATTAAAGAAGTTCACAGGAAATGAATCATTACCGTTCTGTGAACATGAGTTTAATTCTTTCTGTCTTTCTAGTGACATGAGTGTATACACAATGCAAAGACTTTGACACACGGGGGGATTATTTAATGTGAAGAATGTGAATTAATATCTGCTGCAACAGTGGGGATAGTATGTTTAGGGGATCCAGAAAAAAGATGAGGTTTAAAACCTTATGTTTAGATAAAGCTGCAACTTGAGGCCCCAGACTTCTCCTTTCAGAAATATCTGGAGTAAAATTATTTCAGTACCTGCCTTGTGTAGTAACATTTCAGCATTCCCATTAGAAACAGAATATCTGAATTCAGAATCAAAACCATATCCCTTCTTTTCCAAAAAGAAAAACAAACAACCCTTACGTAGTGAACTATATATGTTACTTTGTTTAGGGATGGCTATACAAGCCAAGCAATTTGTAACCTATAAGCCAGCCTGGAGATAGGAGAATAACCAGAAAGGAACTTGATAACGCAACCTAAAAATGAAGGTACTCAGGTATGAAGGAAAAGTGGGAGAGTCTGCACATTTGCTTTTTGCTCGTAACTTACCTGAAGGTGCAAACAAAGCAGTGTGTGATGATCTTTCTGTCCAATTGTTTTGATGCTGTTGTGGCTCTGACATCATCAGTGTGTTTTGTTTCAGTTTGTGCTATGAATGACTTTCAATTATAACCTGATGTGACAATTTTGTGAAAAATTATTAAGTTCTGATTTTATTTTTCTTCTTAATTTGTAACTCGTTTCAACTATCTGTGGGTATTTGTGTGTTTATTTTTGTTTCTGTTTTTTTTTTCCTTTAGTTCTGCAGATATCTCAGTAACACTGCAAAACCAAGGCAGAGATGCATTTAAGCCAGAACTGTATGGTGACTCTATTATTGTGAATACGCACATTAATATGGAAGGGAGCAGAACTTACAGACTGAAAAGCAAAACTGGTTGGTGATGGTTTGTTTTGCCCTCAATCTTTAAAGCTCTTTTTATGGTTTAATTACTTTAAATGCATTAATGTTAATGAAAGATTTTCTTACAAGGTCAACTTTTCTGCATCTGTGTTGGCATGTTAGACTGCAGTACGCTGGCATGTCAACAGCGGTTATTTCTCTCTCAGACACTCTTCCTCTCCCTTGTAGGTACTATGATTTCTTCAAAGAAGGAGGAACTCTTAGGAATGCTGGATCACTTTAACATCCAGGTAATTGTTAGTGTTTAAATTCTGTTTAATTTAAGACATTAGCTTGTGATGTTGCATTTTGCTAAATGAGAGAAGTTTGCCTTTTCCTTGTTTTGATGATCAATGGCAAGAGAGCATTAAAATTTAATATACCTTGTTCAGTGCTGGGTAAGACCTGATCCCATGCAGGTCAACGTTCACTGTCATCTACAAGCTTGATATATCCTATCAATGAAAAACAGTGTTGGTAGACTTGTTTTATATGTGGAGCTTTTTTTTTTCTTAATCACCTGCTGATACTTTCAGTTTTTGCTGTTACAGAAACGTCAGGTTTTCTGGTTTTCCTTTTTTTTTCTGCTTAATTGATTAATGAAAAATCAGTTTCTTTATACTTGATGTACACTATTCAAAATATTCCATCTGTTAAATAATATAAACTTCTGTTACTGTGTATTGATTTTTATCGTGGAAACTTCTGTAAGAATGTATTGGACAATTCCTTGAATTAAAAGTAGTACTTTGGGCAGTTGATTAAAGAAGAATTAAATGTCATTGTTGCACAAAATTCCCAATTCAGGACTTGTTAGGTAGATAAAACTTCCCAGAAGTCACTGATTCTTGCGAAAGCAATTCCTTAGATGCCTTTATTGTGTTACAAAGTTGTATTTGGAGCGTGTGTGTGTGTCCCTGCTTTCAGGGATGTGAGATTATGAGTCTTTCTTCCCTAAAATATAAATGAAGTAACATATACGATATTACAGGTAGAAAATCCTGTGTCTGTTTTAACCCAAGAGATGAGTAAGCTCTTCTTACAGTCTAAAAATGAGGGTGACAAGTACAAGGTAAGAAAAATCACTTAACACCTTGATTAAATAATAACTGGTAACTTTCAGAGTTAGTCAGTTGGTTTCTAGTAATTATTTTAAAAATGCGGCCCAGTTAAACAAGCAAACAAAATATTTGAAGCCAAAATACTGATTTAAAATCTGGGGAGGCGTCATGTAAGAGGTAGGAAAAGAAAAATCAAAACATTTTTAGAAATCTAAATTTTAAATATCTAATTGGAGCAATCATCCACTTTGCAAAAACAGTTTTTTTGAATTATTTTTTTTTTCCTCTGATGGCATTGATAAATTCATGGTTGTCTTTGCGCACTGCTGAGTTAGGTCACTGGACAAAAGTACCTGACAGTTATTTTGCTGTAGGTGTTATTTAACATGCATAGCAGTTGGAATGAGTCACATCCGGGCTGGATGTGGCTCTGGGCAACCTGGTCCAGTGGCTGGCAACCATGCACATAGCAGGGGGGTTGAAACTGGATTATCATTGTGGTCCTTTTCAACCCAGGCCATTCTGTGATTCTATGATTTTTCTATGATAATAATTTAAAGTTCATTTAGGTGTGTTGCTGAATCTGACATCTGCATCTTTCTTCCCTGTTAGTTTTTTATGAAGGCAACTCAGCTGGAACAAATGAAAGAAGATTATTCATATATCATGAAAACTAAAGAAAATACACGTCTTCAGATAGAACAAGGAGTAGAGGTATATTAAAGTTATAATAATTGTTAGTACTGTTTTGAGCACTGAAATAACTAGTAGTTAAACTATTAAGCTCCAAAACATATCTTTCCAATGTCTCATGGCATTGTAGCTTTATGTACTCACAGTTGAACTTTTTTTTTCAGCGTCTAAAAGAGCTTAAGCGAATTTACTGTGAAGAAAAGGAACGCTATGAAAGCATCGAGTGTGTGAATGAAATGCAAAAACATCTTGAAGAACTGAAACATAAAATGGCATGGGCAGTGGTAAATTTCTTGCTAAAATGTTTTCTCAAATGAAACTTGCTTTAAATTATTTCTGAGTCGCTGCTGACATTCTGATACATGCTAATATTTAGGTGGCTGAGATGGAGAAAGAAATACAGCCGATCAGAGAAGGCATCAAAGCTGAAGAAGGAAATACGGAGAAGTTTGATCAGAAGCTGGAAGAATGTCAGGTACATAAGAGGTTTAAAACCATATGTTAATTTCTAGTTTCTTTGGCTCAGGAATAGAAATATAATTTAAATTGGATGCTCCTTTAGCTTTAAGGTACTGCAGCTGGCCATCTTGGCTTTTTACAAGATGCTGCAGCCTTACAAATAGCAGTGGTTACCATTTACACGCTTATTTGGTCATCTGAAACTTAACAGTAACACTTGCATTCCACATTTCATTGGTTTTCTGCTGCTTGTTAGGGGGTACACATGTGTGTATTGCTTTCACGCTAGTAGCTTTCAATTAGGTAAAGGTTATGTTGACTAGGAATTTGGGATGGCTAATATTGCATGTAGCAGTGAATGGCAATTTAAACTGTTTCATTGTTGAGAGTCCTTCCTTACTCAATGCCTATTTCTATAACAGTAGAGTGTCATGATTCAAAAAGACACTTGGAAATAAAACAAATTACTTGGATAGTACTTAAGTCTTCTGGAGGTAACAGGAAAGAATAATAAAAGACAAACTTTCAGAGTTACGTATGAAACGTATAATTTACAGAAAATTCTGTACGGTCTTATTTTAAACTTTTCATCCTCTTAAAACTCCTCCAAATTTTCTGAATCGACACTCATTATTCACTGAAATTTCTTTTAATTTTATGGCCATACATATCTATCTGTGTAGTATTGAGGAAGCTTTGTCTGGATGCTGGTCTCATCTCTTTCCATGGCAGTGTACGTGGCCTTACTGTAGAAAGAGTCTGATGTTTGAGTGAAACCTGAGTAAGATAAGAAGGTTTGATAGTTCATCGGTTTCCAGAGTGTGCTCCTATGTTTTCTTTCCTCTTTGCATATCTGTAGTGTCAATTATCTATAAGACATGTTAGCAGATGGACTCTTTTCAGTGACATTTCTTCTATAGCATGAAGAAATATTGAAGATTTTTTTTGTTGTTCTTTCTACACGAATATCGTTCTCTTGTTGCCCTAAAGATAAAAATAAGTGAAGCAGAAGAAAAGTGCAAAGCAATACAGGAGAGGCTGATAACAGTAAATGGTGAAGCAGAAGCCCTGCATACTCAGTGTATGTCTTCAAAAGCTGAAGTTCAGACAAGAAGAAAAGCAGTCAATGAAGCTGAGGTAGGCAAAGGAGCTGAAAAACCTTAATCCATGCTCTCCCCATATGTACTTTGTCTGTGTCTAGGCTTTATGAATGTCACGTAGCTCAGTATAGTTCCAAATAGGTGTAATTTCTGGCTTGACTGGCAAGCAGCTTCTGTTCGTGGTCATAGAGTTTATATCTTTACACAGGTGTTAAGAAATGGACAGCTTAAGTCAGCACTAATAAGACTCAAACATGTGAAAAGGAAGGAATAACAAAGTTAACCTTAAAATAAAGTTCTTTTTGTCTCAAGTATTGATAATTGTTTGTTGTACGGATGCAATTCAGTTTTTACTTCCTCAGAATTGTAATTCTATGTTGAAATTACTCTTCCATTAAACTAATATGTCCTACTTCCTTCACAGGTGCTTTATAATCGCGTCAGAACTGAGCTGAAACGTCTGGCAAAAGATGATGAACAACTACATAACCGAATTGAGGAAATGAAAAAGAGGTAAATATTCATACGCTGATGTTGTTTTGTTAATGTATAGGTATGTACAGTCACCTCTTCTGAGTAATGAGCAAATCTACTGTAAGAGAAAACATTTGTTTAATCTTTTACAGGCTCCACTTAAATATTTAAACACCTCTTCTTCGTATAATGAGGTTTTCACTGGATGATGATGAGGCAATTGTGCAGAAAAAAAACTCTTTTCTTTTTCCTGATGACATTTTTTAGTTTACACAGTGTTGCAAAATAATTGATCATTAAGCCAAATGTAATAGGAATGCAACTAGGGGAGAGTTATGTATGATTACAAATGGAAGATGAAATAAATCACTGGTACCTGTTTTGTAGATCTTGTAAATGCTCTGAATCTTAAATATAACTTTTTGATACATGCATCTTATATATGTTGCATGTAAATAAAGTCTGTATCACAAATAATCATGCAGTTTTCATACTGAAGTATGATGATTTCTTCTAGTGCTTATCAGGCTTCAGAGCCTGAAAGGCTGGAAAAACAAAGGAAAATCACACAGCTAAAGGAGAAATTGAAGGCACTTCATGATGAAGAAATAATGATTGGCCAACAGATGGATCAGTTTCAACAAGCTATTTATAAGCATAAAGAAGAGTTTGCTAAACTTAAGTAAGTTACAGTTTTTGAACATAACTGTTTTAATTCATATTGTATGAGATCTCTTCATAAGTACCTGCAATTCCTTGTGTTCTTGACAGATTAGGCCTCAGTTTCTGTATTCGCTTCCCCCACCTATTTCCTTCATCAGTTATTATAGGAATTGCTAAACTTTTCTTTGGCAAAATATGACTGAAGCTAGAAAATTTTGGAGAGTTAACAAAACTGTACAGGATAACTATTATAACTGTTGTAGCTAAGTGCAAATTTATAGAGACTTTGAACCACTTGCTTTAGATGTCTATTTAGCCATGACTGAACTAGAAAAACAAAGTGTTGCTAGGTTTTGATTTGGAAACCTGAACTTTTGTACAGTGGTTACCTGAGAGGTTTATGGTGATGTTGGTATTTGTTGTTTTAAGAGATTTGGGAATTGTTGCATATCACAACTGAAGTATTATTTCAAACATCTTTTGCCTATTATCAAAGCAGTTCCTTTGTGCTCTGTTAAAGATCTCTACAGAAGATGGTGAAATATGAAAATAGAAAGTTATATTGATCTTTTGTTGGGTTTTTGGGGGTAATTTTATGTCGATGTTGCATGTTGTTTACACAGCAATACATGCTATAAATTTACAATTTGTTAGATGTCTTTATTTGTATTAAAAAATTCATGCTAGAATACTGTCCTGCTGTTATGCTTTTTTCTTCAGTTGAGTTTTGTATCCAGTGAAATTGTACTGCTTGATATTTTTGGAAACTTTTCTGTTCATCTGCTTTGATGATATTAGTACCTTTATTTGTGGCTTCTCTTTCTACCTTTCCCCATGGTTAAGAAGAAAAGTCATGTAAAACTGTGTTGCAAAGTAACATTTTCTTACATGTGTTGGGTTCTTTTTGGTTTATGTTTCATGTTTTTTGAAGCTCTGAAAATAGTTGCAAGTGTGTAGCTCACTGTACATTGAAGTAGTGAGGTCCTGACATGCTACCCTATTATATTAGTACTTGAAAAGTCAGATGATAACTATTTCTGTGAAATTAAGGCTGTTCCTACTGGAAAAAAAAATCTCTTATCTTAGGAGAGAAGACTCTGTTGTGAGACAAGACTTGGATGCTAAACAGAAGCGCCTGAGAGAGCTGAGAGATAGTAAAACAAATACCTTTAAAAGATTTGGGCAACATATGCCGTCATTGCTTGAAGAAGTTGAAGGAGCCTATAGGCAAGGGCAATTTAAACACAAACCTGTTGGACCTTTAGGTAAGAATGACAGCTTTTCAGCTTTCTCAAGACAATTTTTGGGCTTTTTCCTTATGGGTTTTGTTGAAGAGCTGATAACGTCAACAGTGACGTATTCTTTATGAAGCTTCAAATGTATCTTTTGTCTGGGAAATACAGAGGGAAGTTCTGTGCATGGCTGCCAGTGTATACTAAAAGACTATACTGTAGGTAAGAATTCAGTGCAAAATAGCTGAGCTTCCTTCTGTGCTGCAAATCTCTTCTGCATGTTGCATAGAGCTTGTATTACTTCAGTGAGATGACAATCTTTATGTCTCACATCACCCTTCTGTGCTGTAGTTGATTGTAGCTTGGTGACAGCACTGTCCTACTGTCAGACAGGTTTTTGCTTAAAATATACAGTGACTGCCCTGTGGTGTTGTCATGCTTCGGATGCTTTGCATGGAGAAGCTTAGAAAAAACTTTCTTGGAAAGTTTGATTTTGTTTGTGTCTGTCAGAGATATTCAAAATATTGGGGGCCCCAGACCCCAACAAGAAAGACAGGGAGCTCTTGAAGAGGGTTCAGAGGGCCACAAAAATGATCAGAGGGTTCGAGCCCCTACAAGGACAGGCTGAGGGAGCTGGGCTTGTTCAGCCTGGAGAAGGCTGCAGGGTGACCTCATTGCAGCCCTCCAGTACCTAAAGGGAGCACATAAACAGGAGGGGAGACAACTCTTTGAAAGGGCAGATAACAGCAGGACAAGGGGAAATGGCTTTAACTTCCCCTGTACGCAGCTCTGGTGAGGCTGCACCTTGAGTACTGTGTCCAGTTTTGGGCCCCGCACTGCAAGAAAGACATCGAGGCCCTGGAGCGTGTTCAAAGAAGGGCAACAAAGCTGGTGAGGGGTCTGGAGCACAGGCCTTATGAGGAGTGGCTGAAGGAGCTGGGATTGTTTGGTATGGAGAAGAGGAGGCTCAGGGGAGACCTTATTGCTCTCCATAACTTCCTGAAGGGAGGTTGTTGTGAGCTGGGGGTCGGCCTCTTCTCTCGTGTAACTGGTGATAGGACTAGAGGGAATGGCTTCAAGCTGCGCCAGGGAGGTTCAGGTTGGATGCTAGGAAATACTACTTCTCTGAAGGAGTGGTTAGGCATTGGAATGCACTGCCCAGGGAGGTGGTGGAGTCACCAACTCTGGAGGTATTTGAGGAACGTTTGGATGTTGTGTTGAAGGACATGGTTTAGTGAGAACTATTGTTGATCGGTGGATGGTTGGACTGGATGATCTTGTAGGTCTTTTCCAACCTTGGTAATTCTGTGTGATTCTGTGAAGTTGATGGAGGGAAGACTCAGGTTGGATATCAGGGAGAAATTCTTTACAGAGAGAGTGGTGAGGTGCTGGAATAGGCTGCCCAGAGAGTTTGTGGATGCCCCATCCCTTGAGGTGTTCAAGGACAGGTTGGATGGGGCCCTGGGCAGCCTGGTCTAGTATTAGATGTGGAGGCTGGTGGCCCTGCCTGTGTCAGGGGCATTGGAGCTTCATGATCTTTGAGGTCCGCTCCAACCCAAGCCATTCTATGATTCAAAGCTCTGTTCGGTTTGTAAGTGGCAGTAAGGGCTTCAGCATGTTCTAGAGGTAAATGCAAAGACAGAGCACTTAATTAACGGGAGTAGCAGATGCTTACTGCAGACTGAGGATGTGTGAACACAATACTGCCAACAGGTGATACAATGGAAATCCTCACAGTAGTTTGCAGCGTAGCTGTTCCTCTGCCTTCAGGCTTAAACTAACTACTTGTTAGTAAGTGATCTTTGCCCTGATTTGATCTTGCTTTTCTGCCATCAGATGTGTACCATAATGCAATTAATAGTGACCTTTTAGAAATTTTAGGGGGGAAAAAAAAAAAAGCAATAGGTCTATATATGTAGGCTTCTCTAGGGAGAGATATTGTCTGTGTTCTTAGGGATGGCCTGTCTGTTTTGGAGCTTTTTCTTCTTTAGTTAACTTTTGCTTTTATTTTGGTTTTCTTTCTTCTTTTAATAGAGATTTATTTCAGATTCTCTAAAAAGAGAGGAAAAAAAAAACAACCCAAAAACCTGGAGTGATAAAAACACACTGCTTAAATATGTTATGGACCTAAGCTAAAGCCTTGTATTTTATGTTTGTTTAGGTGCTTTCATTCATCCAAAAGATCCTGAGCTGTCACTGGCTATTGAAGCTTGTTTAAAGACCTTAGTTCAGGCATTTTGCTGCGATAATCATAGTGATGAAAGAATTCTTCAGCAACTGATGTCAAAATATTATCCACATGGAGCTAGACCTTCAATAATTGTAAATAAATTTCATGATAAGATTTATGATGTTACACACAGGTAAGTTGTGATTGGACTGCTATTACATAGCTACAGTGGTTCAAATTATTAAGAGTTGAAAGGAACTATTTGTAATACGATTTAAAGAATCTTGTGTAAGATTTATGCATGGTTGTTTTTTCTTTTTTTCTTTAGTGGAGTTCATCATCCAGAGTTCCCGTCAGTTCTCACAGCGTTGGAAATAGATGGTGCAGCAGTTGCTAACTGTTTGATCAATGTGAGGGGTATAGAAAAAGTCCTGCTAATTAAAGTAAGGCTCTCCATTCCCTACGGGCCTTTAAAGAAAGGCATTTTCTCTTTGTATAGTAAATACAGTACCTTCTCTGTTTTTTGCTTATCACAAACACTGAAGTAGAGAATTCTTCCATCCCTGAAAGGCTGAGGGGTTGGAACTCGTTGGACTTCAAGGTCCCTACCAACCCAGCCATTCTATGATTCAATGAAACATCCAGATGCACTGAGGAGGTGAGGTCTCTATTGGCTCACTGGACCCAAACTGCAACAATTATCAGTGTTTTAATGCAGTACACAGACATGTGCATTTCTGGTGGAAGGCTTCTCATAAAGGCCCTCATGACACTTAATATACTGTCAGTATCCCACTTTGAACGCCATTTTCTACTTAGACAGAGTAAGCTGACAGTGACCATCATGGCCCTAAATATGGACCTTATTTAAGAATCGGTAAGATTAGAGCTTTTATTCATGTTATTTCCTCACTTCCTTAACTGTCTAGCCAAACCACTGTGTTTATACGTCTTGACTTCCCTCCCTAGTGGGGAGATCACTGGGGTCAGGCAGAAAATCATACAGATTTCTGCTGTGTGGCTCCTTGGGGCATTGTTGGCCAACATCCCTGGGTATTCCTTGGCATTTTTCTCTACAGAGCTCTCCCTGTTTCTTTCCAGGATTGTCCCAGTTTATTCTGAGAATATACATAACCTTTCTGTGCCCCTAATTTATCTGCTTTTCCAGTCTAAAATGTGTGCCCGTGATCAGCCTCCTAATTGCTGTCTCTTGATAATTGTCGGATTCAGGATGTGTCAGTTTTCTGTAGTCAATGTTTTACCAAAACTTGTAGTCACCCTTTCCACTTGAACCTGGCAAGTAGCAGGCTTCTGCTTGAGAATTCAAAATCTTCTTTTTGGACATTCACCCACTCACATCTACGTGAAATTATTTTCCGCCTGGTTGTGTTTCCATCTGGTCTTTTTAAGACCTAACTGAACAACTTCAGCTGAATCTGAAAAAAGTTGAAAAAGAGTGGTGTGGAGGAGAAATAATACTTCAGAATGGATGAGTTTATAAATATTAATTTCCTCAGACACTTGTGACCATTTAATCTGACCCTGGCAATTGTTTTTACCAGCAGATTTCCCGATCATTAGTTTAATTTTATTTGATGTACTTAGCAGATCTCGTTGAAACATTATTTCCCCTGTTTGTATTCCACTTCTGATAATTAAATATACTTAAATGTGTAGTGACCTTTTGGTTATTGATTTTTTTTATTATTTTTTTTTTTCCCGTGGCAAATTACAAGGGACTGATCAGACTACATAATTTACAATTTAGAAACTGGCAGCTAATCTAAGTGGGTTGTTTTTGAGAACGTGAATGTTTTGCTCAGTGGAGACAAGCAGATTGTAGACATTACAGACTTTTTCAAATTATTCTTCAATTTCTGCATTTCTTGTTTTTCGTTAGGGGTGAGAACTGCTAGATCTGTTTTTAAATTGATTTCTGTAATTGTGATGAATTTTCTATAGGTATGATGAGGCAATTTTGTTTTTCAGAGTAGCTATAAAGCTCGTGAAGTAATGCAGTCTAACAGTCCTCCAAAAAATTGTAGAGAAGCTTTCACTGCTGAAGGTGATCAAGTATTTAACAGACGATATTATTCTTCTGATTACCTCAGACCCAAGTATCTAAGCAAAGATGTTGAAGCAGAAATAAGGTTAGCAACTCGCAATGTTGTTTTTGTTTAAAAAAAAAAAAAAAGCCAAACCCATACATGTATTTATTGATGCGAATAATGAAATTGTGTCTGTTTGGAAATGAAAATGGTAGTGAAAAATTGTCTGTTTGGATGTGTGTGCATCAGAGACACCCACCCTCCACTATGCTCCTTTCTCTTCCGCTCTGAGGTTTACATATCCTTTTTGAGAATTGAGAATTCTGGAAAACTTCTCTTTCAATGCCTTTTACTATTGAAAAAGTCAGTAGTTTATCTTTGAAATCTGGTTGGATTTTTAAAATCTTGAATGCTCAATCCAGCAAATTGGGGACACTGAGATACCACATGTAACCAAAAGTAATGAGACATTCATCAGGAATGGTGTATATGAAATTTATTAAACACTGATTCTGGAATGAGACATAATCAGTCCATTCAATTTCATGCATCTGTAACAAAAGGTGAAAAGTTGATTAAACACTTAAACACAAAGATTGTGGGTGTTTTTTGTTTATAAAAAATAAAGGTTTTATTTCACATTTCAAATAGGTTTACCGCATGCTGAAAAAACTCGTGAAAGTTTTCATGAACTTTTTAATAGAAATAAAAGTATGAGATTGTATGGAATATTTTTTCATATTATTTTCTCTGTGGTTGGATGTAGGTTTTTCCTAGTCAAAGCATTTGTTTTCTCTCAAGGTGCATTGATATTCTTACAAGTAATTCTGCAGTTTAGTTCAGGTATTTGGCCTGTTTGCTACAGTTGCTAATGAAGGTTACCAGTGGCTCAAATTACATTAATGCTTTGTTCACCTGGGACTGAACAACCATTGTCTGGTAGTTATCAACTCTGAGCTCGACTGCAGAGGTTTGGTATTTCTTTACTGATCAGTAAAACCGCCCGATGATAACAAACCTAAGATAGTTTTTGTGCTTTTGTATGTTTTGCTTTGTCACACATTTATCTGTGTTTGTATGTATATAATAATATCCCAATATCACTTTTTTTTTTTTAAAGTCTCTTGGAGAATGAAATTGCAAGCCGGAAAACACAGTTGGCAGCATCTCAGCAACGTTTGTCTTCCACTGAAAATGAAATTAAGCAGAATGAAAGTCATCTTCATCATCATCGACAACACCAAAAAGAACTACAGGTAAAAATAGGCACAGTATTTCTTTTTAGATGCTGGTCAGTCTTTTCCTGTTTCACTTTGACTTCTATGATATGTTTGGAGCAGATGATAATTTTGACTATTTATACTTACCCTTGCTTTGGCATTTGTGTAAAAACACAGAAGATTTTGTATGCTAGCATCTATGGTATATTTTCTTCATTTAGGACAGAATGATGAAGGTTTTGGCAATATTACTGTTGTTCTTTACTGTGTTCTTGTTTCATTTTGTTTTTTCCCTGTTGTGCGAAATCTCATAAATAAAATCTCTACTGCTATTTTGGGACACAAGTGGGAAATTGTTGCAGTATTTAATAGAGGTTTCTTTCTGCTATGTTCCCATTCTGTATTTCTGTTGAGCCTTGCCTTTTCATTCCCAGAATATTGTTTCTCTTCATGCTTTTCATCTATATTCTTTATTTTAGTATGTTGAGTGTTCCACACTTACAGGGTTTGCTTAATTTGTACTTTTTATTAAACCATTTTACAACCATTAGTACTTGTTTTCTGCAAGACGTCCAATGCTAGTGGGTGTGATAGATATTTATGGTGACTAATGACGTTACTGTTAGGAAATATGAGATGAATATAACCTTGTATGGCATATATCAGTAAATCACAAATAAGAACCAGCACACAAATGGCACGTAAATTTGTATTAAATGGATGTAAAATATTTTTAATTCAGATTTCATGTTAAATGGAAACGTGGTTATAATTTAATGATTTAAAATGCGTATTATTTTCACATTAAGTTCTGCCTTACAGAAATGAATTCCATAGGTAGGCAGGAAGAATTCTCTATCTCATAGCCACTGACAAAGCTATAAGTTGAAATACATTACTTCCTATGTTGATTTCAATGAATAAACATCCTCTCTTTTTTAGGTAAGCTTAATAATATATATTTTTTTCTAGATAAAAATACGAAGAACAGCTGCAGAGATAGCAGATCTTGAGAATGTAGATGAAATCCAGTATATGGACATCCGTGTATTAGTAAGAAAAGATTATCTAATTTTATCTAATGAGAATGTGGGAAAATATCCTTGAATGTTGACAATGATTGAAAATTAGAAACAAGCAGACACCCTAGAAACCCTAGATTATCATTCGGGGGCAAGTTGGATAAAGAGCAAAAAATTGGATGCTTTACAGAAAGTCTACAATTATGTCAATGGTAATATTTTATTTTTGATGGGTGTTTGTTTTGTGTTGGTTTTTTTTTTCCTACTTTTTCTCCTCTCTTCTTCAAATGAGTGGTGCACTGTGGGTGCGTGGAAGGCAAGGTGGTGGCGTAAAGAGATATTCTGTGAATTTCATTGGTTATTTGAAGTTACGCAGTGCTTTAAAGTTTTAGTTCAGGAGAAGCAGTGAATGTAGGTTTGGAGGTCAGAAGCGGCATTATCAAAGCATAGATAAAGGACACTCTGGACCATAATATGAAGAAAGGTTGAGGAAACTGGGCTTGTTCAGCTTGAAGAAGAGAAGGCTCCAGGGAGAGCTCATTGTGGCCTTCCAGTACTTGAAAGGAGCATGTAAACAGGGGGAATGGCTGTTCACAAGGGTAGATACTGATAGGACAAGGAGGAATGGTTTTAAACTGAGACAGGGGAGATTTAGTTTGGATATTAGGAGGAAGTTTTTCACACAGAGGGTGGTGACGCACTGAAACAGGTTGCCCAAGGAGGTTGTGGATGCCCCATCCAGGGACGCATTCAAGGGCAGGCTGGGTGTGGCTCTGGGCAGCCTGGTCTGGTGGTCGGCGACCCTGCGCATAGCAGGGGGGTTGCAACTAGATGATCTTTGTGGTCCTTTTCAACCCAGGCCATTCTGTGTTTCTGTGATAGTTTGTCACCACGTTGCCTCTCTGCCCTGAATCCATAGTTTCTTGCTTTGTTGTCAATTTACCATGGAGTTTTAAGTTTTGAAGTGCAAATACCAACTTAAGGAAGGATCATACCACTGTGGTTTGTTCAAAGTGCTTGTCCTTGTATTCTTAGAATCTGTTTTTTAATCTATTTTGACAGGAAGATGTGGCTGAAGAAAACAAAAAAAAGATGGAATCTGTAAAACAAGAAATGCAGGAAGAAAGCAGAAAATTGGAAGAACTGAATGAGATTCTTCAGGCAGCTGAGAAAGCATTTGAAGAAATTAAAGAGAAAATGAATCAAGTAGAAGATATCACTAATCCAATTAAGGTAGCAACGCTTCCATATTTTATTTTTTGCTTGAATGGAAGCAGGATGGTCCTTCCTGATAGATTTAAGGCCTAGCTGAAAAAATAGTCAAAACAAGAGAAGATCTTGTTTCTGCCAAGGCCTGGCTACGAATATTCATAACTGGTCAGTTTTTAAAATAGTGTTTGGAGTTCTATATGAAATGGTTGTTATTCTGTAAAGCTGCATAATCGCAGAAGGTACCATTACATGGTTTTGCTTCTTCAAGATTAGAGAGTATACTTGGAAACTGTAGAAAATTAACACAACTTAAGATAAATAGTAAACTTATGATAAATGCGAAATTTGGTGTTGGCAAATGGAATCTTGGCAGTCTCATACTACAAGAATTAATGGTTTAAAATTGGAATAACAGAATTCAGCATATAAAAAGTGTTCTAAACCTGTGAAAGAGAGGAATGAATAGAAACTCAGATTTATCACTGCAGAAATCTCATATGTGCCTCACATAAACTGCGTATTGATACATAGTCAGTCTGAATTAGGAAAGCAAGAATAAACTAGAAGAGGATGGAAACAGGTAGGGAAAATAACTGATAAGTATATTAACTACAGTGTATCTGTTGTGGAAATTCTTAAACAATCAACATATATCAAGCTGTAGCTTTAAGATATGATTACAAAAAAGTGAGAGCATCCATTATTGTTGATGATGGTTTTCATTTGTTTTAGTATTCTTGATTCTTTTTGTTATTTATTTATTTTGTTTTTTAAGATAAGCCATGTACTAATCAACAGGGATGAGGAATGAAATTGCCTTTTGATTTACATTGTCATTCTTGATAACTCTATCTGCGAAGTGTCTCTGAAAAGACATGAAGTCAGTTCCACTGCATCAACATGTGATATGGAAGTTGCCATAATCTGTGTCATGTAAGTTGCTCCAAAAGTAATGCTTCCTATTTATTTCCATGGAAACTAAAACAGATACAAAGAGCACAGTAACACTATTTGATAGAGAAAATTCTCAGCTGTAAAACACTATTTTTCATCATAGCCACCACCATTAGCTATGCATTTTTGCCAGCCATGAACAGGGTGCATGCCACGCCTGTTAAAATCTGCATGGCTGTCTTGTAGGTGGCTTGTCTTTCATGTCTCTGTTGCAACACAACACCCACTGCTTCACTGTGCTCACCTCCACTGTTTTGTCTCCAGTGTTCAGCAAGCACTGATGAATGTCAGTGAGTGCCATTTTTTCCACATAGAGGAATTCAGTGACACGCCTTTGTTTCATATGCACTTCTGTATCAGACACCATTTTATCAGAGTGCCCCCCTGCTGCTATCTGTCACACAGCAATGAAATGTAACAGAATATTAACTGGAAAGTTCAGTGTCTGCTGCCATCACACCAGCATAATAAAATAGGAGGCATTACTTTTGTAGCAACTGTTGTACACTTCAGTTAGAGTGGAACACTGAACTTTTGCACAGCCAGATAATCAAGCGCATCAGAAGTTCTGGTTAGAATGGAGGACACATAATAAATGTGTTTTGAGGGGGTTTAGTAGAAAGAACATTCCATCAAGGTTCAATTCCATTGTGGTTTAACTCTGGTAAGCATCTCAGCAACCTGTTGCTTCTCACTCTCTCCCCCAAAGTTGAGATGAGGAAGAGAATCAGAGGAGGAGTAAAAGTGAGAAATCTTGTGGAATGAGAGTAAGACAGGTTACTAGGTAGATCACAAAGAGTGTATACAAGCAAAATAGAGAAAGGGATTCATTAGCTTCCAGCTGGCAGATGTTCAGCCACTTCCAGGAAACCAGGTCTCCATCATGCATAGCAGTTTCTTTGGAAGACACACACCATCACTCCAGGTGTGTCACCCTTCTCATCCTTTATTTCCCAGCTTTTATTGTTGAGCATGATGTCTTATGTTTGAGAAGTCCATTTGGGTCAGTAGTTCTGGTTTTCTCCTCTTCTGGCATCTTGTGCTCTCCCACCCTTCTTGCTGTCAGAGTAGCATGAAAGGCTGAAAATACCCCAGCATTGTGTAAGTGCTGCTTAGTGATAATGTGCTGGGTTTACATGGCAAGGTTTTTATAGAGGGAGAGTTGCAGGGGTGGCCTCTGTGAGCAGAGCCCAGCAGCTGCCCCATATCAAATCAGAGCCAACTCCAGCTTCTCTCAAAGGGAGCAGCTGCTGGGCAGAGCTGAGCCATGAATACCACAGCCTCCATTCCCCTTGTACCTCTCAGGTGGAGAAACTAGGAGTGCAGTTGCAAAGTTGAGTCTGGAGAGAAGTGGCAGGTAGATGTTTTTAGTTTTTTTTTCTTGTTTCTCACTAGTCTACTCTATTAATTGACAGTAAATTAATCTTTCCCAAGATGAATCAGTTTTACCCATGAGGGTGACTGGTAAATGATCTCTTGTCTTTATCTTCACCAATGAGCCTTTTTAGTGTACATGTTCTTTTGTCTTGTTTAAGGTGGGATAGTGAAGGGAACAGCTCAGTAGGTAACTGGCAGGTGGTCAGGGTTAGCCCACCACATGTAACTAAAACTCTGGCCTGTAATCAACGCTGTTTTGGTCACCCATATAAAACTTAGTACTGTAAGAGTAAGTTTGCTTTGTCTCAAGCAAAACAGTACAGATTCCTAAAACCATTTGTTATGTTCTTGTCAGAAATGAGTATAGACTTCCTCATAAGTTGCTATTAAAGCTCCTGGACTTTGGATTCAGTAGGACCATTCATTCTAAAATCTGTTTTTCAAAACAACGTGATTACATTTGAAGAGTGTGCAGATACTAGAGAGGTGCTTAGGCATCTGCCTCATACAGTTCACTTTTCACATCTTGACTTCCTCAAAACAGGATGAATTGGACAAAGCTGACTCAGAAGTGGAAAACAGAAGACGTCGTTTGCAGTACTATGAAGACAAAAAGAAAGAACACCTGACTTGCATAAAAAAGCATAAAGAATTACTAGCTGCTAAGGAGAAAGAATTGGAGGTAATAAATCATTCTACTTTTATAGCATACGGTCGATACATACTTGATAAGCTGAATATTTTCTTAATTATGTTCTAAGCTATTTGTGTGTAGATCAAGTAGATTTTGTGTGAATGAATAAAGGCATCTCTGTCTGGCAGAGCGCCAAGTCAGTCTTGATAAGTTAATGGTTATCCATCAGGACTTAACTCTTCTTCATTCATGCAATGCATAAATAAAAGATAAAAAAAATAAAGATGGGAATGCCTTCACTCAGAAATACATATTTTAATTTAATCTGAATATTACTGTTCTGCTTTCTGGGAGCCGGATTTTTCTCCTGAACAGATTTCATACCTGACCTTTCATTGTCTGAACTTGTTAAGCTTTACAGGCACACTCTAAAATCCTTTATGAAGGATTCCATTTAGAAGATTAATTCTTACTGAAATATGGTGCATTATTTGCTCATTTATCTGTATTAGATAAATAACAGTGGATACATTAAAATTGCTGGATATTGTTGTTAGTACTGAAATAACTACCTACTCAGAAATGCTGTTAGTAAAACTGTTGATGGTAACAATAATTTTGTTGTAGTGAGCGTACACAAAGAATATTACAAAAACTTAGGTTTTGCTTGGAAGCCTTACCTTTTCTGTAGCACAAAATATTTGTAGCAAAGACTAACGGAGATTTTAAAGATGGAACAGCTAATTGAATTTCAAATGTTTATGTAGGAAAAAACTGCACAGGCTAGGCAAATCTACTCAGAGCGCATAGAAGTCAGCCGTACTGTGAAGAGTCTTGATGCAGAAATGAATCGCTTGAGAGAGAGGATAAAGACGGAAAAAAGTCACCGTGGAAATACAGAAGAAATAATACAGTAAGTCATTATTAATGTTTGTCTAGTTCAGGTAAGATGGAAGAGTGAGACGCCAGTTTTCTTAGAGGGCATTCATGTATTTTTCATACTTAAGCAATAGATGAATGTATAGAAACATACTGTATTGATTGCCCAGTCAACCAGTAATGAACGGTCTTAGGAGAGTTGAACCTCCCCTGTATGTAGGTTTTACACAGGGTTGATACTCTGAAATTACCAATAATTAAACACTTGCATTTAAGTATTCAGAAGTACCCTATTTATGTCTAGATGAAAATTCACTGTTGTTCTGGGATGCACAGAGCATTTAGCATTTTTCTAGTCAGAATAACTAACGTTAGACATTTGAGATTTAGACACTTGGCTGTTCTTGTTCATGGGAAGCTCAGTCATTACTTCTCTTTGGTTCAAGAGATTCTGTTTAACAGACAAACAAATAGAAGTAAAACTTAATTATTTGTTCTCTTCTCTTTTGTGAAGGATGGATTGCCTGACATGTTGAAATGCTTTTAGCTATAATATAGAGCCTTACAATACAATTTCTGTTTGAATATTTTAATTTTTAAATTGGTTTTCAGCATTTGCAGTAATTGCTTGGTTTTAGTTTAGTATACCTTAATGCTAAACTTTCTGTTAATTAAAACAGGCGATTTCTTGATGCGAAGGAAAGATATGAGGATGCAAACAGTAAAGTAAATAACTTAAAGAAATTTATTAGGCTGCTGGAAGAAATAATGACACAGAGATTCAACATATATCGTCGGTTCTTAAGGTAAGGTTCTTTTACTGTAATTTCAATTTTCAGGTAACTAGGATGTAGATATAAGTATTTATTAAACGATATATAAATAATTTCCACACACGCTGACATTATAGTTGAATATGATTTGAATGTTCATAATAAAAAGTTGTTTCTGCTGCTCTTCAGATCTGCTAGTTGAGGAGTGTGGTTCACTGGTGTCTGAGGTTGCATTCTTTGGCCAACAAAGTATACTGGTGGTACGTAATTGGTGCCTGTGCTTCAGAGGGTGAATTACAGAGCACGCTTTTTACAATTAGGTATTTTTATGGTGAATGGAGTTAAGTCTGTCTCAAAACCTAAAACATACAGTGCTAGAGTTATAGATCCTTATTGTTGGAAATATTTAAGAATGAGTAAGACTGATGTTGTCACACATGCTCTAAGTGTGTTTGAGATTCATTTTGACAGTTCTTTACTTTGGATTTTTTTAAACACACTTGAAAGTAAATATGTTTGCTTTAAATAAGCCAGCGGGTATTAGACAGTTTGAATAAGCTGTATTGAGTGCTCTGATATACTTGACAGATCATACAGACTGTGATACTGGACAGAACTTGGACAAAACTGATACTTATCTAAAAAATTCCATGGTACTTCTGAAGTGAGGCAGTGCACAGCTGTTGAATCCCTATAGAGTTCTAGTGATAAGTGTCTCAGCACAGCTACTAGGCATGTTCCTCTACCTTCCTTTTGTCTTGCGTGGTTTTCTAACCCAATCTTGCTCCCGTATCCAGTCCTATTATGCCTGACAGTTTAGAGGCCACGTGGTCAGGCAGTTGGAAAAACAGTGTGATCAGTAGCCTCAGCCACTCCTCATAAGACTTGTACTCCAGACCCTCACAGCTTCACTGCCCTTCCTTGGACATGTTCCAGGGCCTCAATGTCCTTCTTGTAGTGAGGGGCCCAAAACTGAACACAGTACTCAGAGTGCAGACTCGCCAGAACTGAGTACAGCAAAATGATCGCCTCCCTGCTCCTGCTGGCCATGCTATTTCTGATACAAGCTAGGATACCTTTGGCCTTCTTGGCCGCCTGAGCACACTGCTGGCTCATGTTCAAGTGTTGACCAATACCACCTGGTCTGTTTCTTCTACGCAGGCTTCCAGCCACTCTGCCCCAAGCCTGTAGCGTTGCCTGGGGTTGTTGTGGCCAAAGTGCAGGACCCGGCATTTGGTCTTGTTGAACCTCATCCCATTGGCCTCAGCTCGGCTATGTCCAGATCCCTCTGTAGGGCCTTCCTATCCTCAGATAGATGGACACTTCCTGCTAACTTGGTGTCATCTGCAAACTTACTGAGGGCACTCAATGCCCTCATCTGGGTCATCAGTAAAGATACTGAAGAGGACAAACCCCTGTACCAACCCCTGGGGAACACCACTCGTGACCAGTCGCCAGCTGGATTTAACTCCATTCACCACCACTCTCAATGGAAAACGTCCCTTCACGTGCGCATACCCCGGCTGTCACCAGCTGGGTTTAACTCCATTCAACGTCACCCTCTGGGCCTGGCCCTCCAGCCAGTTCCTTACCCAGCTGGTCTGGTTGTGTCCCCTCTCAGCATCTTGTGCTCTCCTCGCTGCCTGGGCAGTACAAGAGACTGAGAGAATTTAAACATCCTTGACTCCATACAGAACTGCTCATTGCCGTCTGTCAACATTGTTTTTCTCATAAAACCAAAACATAGCATCATACCAAATACTATGAAGAACAACAACAGTGCGTGGGGACAGGACAAGGGGAAATGGGATGAAGTTAGGGCATAGGAAGTTCTGCACGAATGTGCGCAAGAACTTCTTTACGGTGAGGGTGACGGAGCACTGGAACAGGCTGCCCAGGGGGGTTGTGGAGGCTCCTTCTCTGGAGATATTCAAGACCCGCCTGGACGCCTACCTGTGCGACCTGGTGTAGGGAACCTGCTTTGGCAGGGGGGTTGGATTCGATGATCTCTGGAGGTCCCTTCCAACCCCTACAATTCTGTGATTCTGTGAACAACTCTGGCCCAACTGAAACTAAGACACAGACCAACCACTCTTTCTCTGCCCTGTGCTGAAAAGCTTTCAAGATGCTTATTCAGATTCTGCAATTGGACAGCTTACTTTCTTACAGTGTCTACACAATGCACCCCTCTTGTTCTTTCAGTCCCTGAGCATCCTGTACGTCTTCCTGTGACTTCTTGGGAATGTCACTTCAGAAAGACTATGTGCTGTTCTTTTATCAATGCAATCTTGTATCATTTATCATTCGTTTTAACAGAAATGGAGGAATATTTGTGTTGGCTTTGTCCTTCTCAATCTGGGATTTGGAGGGGGTGCCAGTACATTCCTGACTGATAGTAATGTTCAGGAGAATCCTACCTTTTGCAGTGGAAGCATAGAATTTTTAGACCAGACGAGGTACCTGCAGGATCTGGTACTTGCCTTTTGGTGCTTGTACGTTTCAAACTAAACGTTGTTCCTAAGCGCCTATGTTTGAAGATGAGTCCCACCCTAATGTGCGTTAAAGAACCATGGTTCTTCTTGAAGGAACCGTGTTGTATTGTCTACTGGGGAATTAGACAGCAGAACTGGGGAAAGGAGGGAGGGCGGGGAAACAGTGCTGCTGGATTTCTGGCATCTAGCAGAGTCCTCGTAAATTCTTTGTTGTCCTGTTCATGCAGTACTAATACTGGATAGGGAGTTAGCAGAATATAGTCCTTTTTTTGTTAGACCTGTGGAAGAAGCATGTGAAAAGTGTATTAAAGCAGGTGTTAAACTTACAGAAAGTACAAAGCCAATACTTCTGGATTTGTTTGCTTGTGTGTCCACGAGTCTCTCCAGTACATCCAGTGTCTAAAGTCATCTGCATGGGAGTGTATTTGATGTAGGAAAACGTTTATTAATAGAGTAGGGCTCAGCATTCGAGATTCTGATGTGAAGCTGATGATTTAAATTAAAAAAAATAAAAATGAAATGTGTTGTTGCTTTTTCAAGTATTTTAAAACATACTGACCTGTTTGTTGGTGTGATTTAATTGATTTAAGGCTCCTTTCTTTACGATGCAAACTGTACTTTGACCACTTACTGCGCATTCGAGGTTGCAGTGGAAGAATACTTTTTGATCACAAAAATGAGACACTTTCAATAACAGTAAGTTATTTTATGTTACTCCAAGTGTGATAATATGTGTCAAAATAAGTTGTTTTTCTTAATATTAGGAGTTCACTCGTCAGCCATGTGAGTTAGTCTTTCAGAATTATTCATCCCCGTATCATTGATAGGAAGCTTTGCTGTATCTGTGTGAATGTGTCATGGCTATTTCCTCTAAGTGGCTGATAGCTCCCAATATTACATATTTTCTGTCTATTCTGTAAATGCGTATATCTTAACGTGCTCCCCCAAAACTCTTAATCATGGAGTTTTGGTTTGTTTTTTTTGTGGGAGACTTCAGTTCTAGGAATTGAGGGGAGAGAATGTGTAGCGATGGCTTAAATAGTTGTTGACATTGTCCTCACTAAACAGGTGAAGGACAGGTATCCAGAACACTCAAACTGAATCCATAAGATGTCAAGTCATTGTGTAACTTTATCAGTTAACTTCTCTTTTTTTGTTGATGTTTCTTGTTTCTTATTCATGAGATCTAAGTGTAATCAAGGAAATTAAACCCAGAAACCCCCAAAAAATAATAATAAAAAAAACAACAAACTGCAACAACAACAACAACAAAATGTTTTCGTGCTTAGTTTATTGAAAATAATTTAATTTAAAAGTAATTTAATTAACAAGCTGAGAAAATGTTTAGGTTTAATTAGGTAGAGTGCCACAAGGTGTCACCATAAGCAATGGAACCAGATGTTTTCAGTGTTCCACTTACTCTGATGAATAAAGTACTCCTCCTTTAACTGCAGCTGTGAATCAATTACCTGCTTTTCTGTAATAGCTTGGGGTAACCATTGGATTTTTCTCTTAATACTATGATGCTGGTTGGCAGTTTATTAAATAATGTTTCATAGCTATTAAAATAGAGAACTGAATAAGAAAATGCTGGCAGAGTCATTTTATTTAATCTGTTCAGTACATTCTGCCATAGTGGGGGAAACTGTGATGGTCCTAGAAATGTGTTTTTAAATAGTTTGGAGCCATTTCATTCTGGATCCTTTCCAGAATGGTGGGGAAATGTATACATTTCTTCTCAGGTGATGTCTCTACATAATGCATTTGCAGTTAAAATAGCTTCTCTGTTAATGAGTCTCCAAGTTTAAAATTTGCTCTGTTACTTTTATTTCCAGGTTCAGCCTGGAGAGGAGGACAGACCTGCCCCGAGCAATGTGAGATCTTTATCAGGAGGCGAACGTTCCTTCTCAACAGTTTGTTTCATTCTTTCTCTGTGGTCAATCACTGAATCTCCTTTCAGATGCCTGGATGAGTTTGACGTCTACATGGTATAGTTTAAACTACGTTTGCCATTCTGATTTGTATAAATGAGCAAAACAGTTGAGTTGTGATTGGTTAGAATTTCAAACGCTTTAGTAAACTCTAAATAATAATATTAAACAGAAGTGCTATTAGGGAACATTTTCACTAAGTTTAGTGATTTTTTTTTTTAGGAGCTTACTTTTTAAAAATTGGCCTGTTATTCTTTATTACTTACCCAGGCACTTCCTGTTGATCTTGGTTGCCATGACTATCACGAGCTTAGCACGTGCCTTGGCTTTTGCCAGTGACTCCTGGGCTTTGAGCACGTGCCTTGACTTCTACCACTCGGTGATCGATATTTTTTTTTTCAGTGAAAGTATAGCAGTTGAGCTGCTACATCAAAACTTGCTCTGTACTTCCCTTAGTAGCTTCTTTCCAAGGTGCTGAAATGCTGAATAAGGAACAGTAAATACTCATGTCAGCTAGAACTGATAAACCTCATCTTTGTGTACCACTACCCTGGATAGGCAATTAGCAGTTCATACACACACACACATATGTATATATATGTATGTATGTGTAGAAGATATATCCTAATTAACATTCAGTGTGGTATATTTTGGGAGAAAGGTCAGTTCTATGAGATAAAGACAGTAGTAGGTGGTCTTGCCTTCAGTGTCCCTTTCCTCCACTGATCAATTTACCAGGAATCAAAGATCTAGAAGGAAAAAAAGATGATGTATTACATACATAATGAACTGCAGAAAGGAATGTTTAAATCCAAGGTGGTCTGGCAGCCGTTTTTCACTGTGTGTGTGTGTGTGTGTGTGTGTGTGTGTGTGTGTGTGTTAAATGACCGAGCTTTGCCTGTTTGTGTCATGGATTCTACAAACTTGAAAAGCTTGGGTCCCGTGTTATGAATTAGTTATGCAGAATTTTATTCATCTGTCCAGACAAATATGCGTAATCAGAACCGTAGGCCCTGCAGTGAATTTTAATCTACTATATTCCGTAAGTAATACGACCCAGTTTGTTTTGATACAGCTGTGCCACCAAGTGCAGCCATACTGTTAAGCATTGTGTTGGCCCTTATGCTGTAATGCTGGAGACCTCCACAAGAGGACTCCATCAGCATTTTTGTAAGGGAAATAGCTGCTCCCCCGTGCAAGCTATGGGATCAGAGCTTTGTTTCATCCCTTCTCATATCTTTGTATTATATTTATCTTTATCAGTAAGCCTTCAGAGGAATGTTTTTAGAAATAATATATAAGAAAAGCCAAAGAAACAAATAAAAAAAAACAATAAACAAAATGATCCAAGCAAACAGAGATGAACAAGGCTACATAGAACTGTTCCAAAATGAATGTAGGAGGCAGAATTTTATAGGAAACATTATTCAAATCAAATAAAGTTCAGCACACCAATGAAGTAAGAAATATTATACATGTATATCAAAGCTGGTAGGAAAAGAATATGAGTAGGAATATGTGGCTGTTTTGATAGAAGCTTTCTATTATGCATGTATAATGAGAAGTAAAGTGTCAGGATTTCCCAGAGTTTTGTTGATAGCTTTAATTTTACCGTTTCTCAAGCACTGTTTTTATTGGATTTTTGTTTAGCTAAGCTTTACTGTATATGAATTAATTCAGGTAGGTCTTCCTATTGCAGTATTTTCGAACTTATGTATACCTTGTTGCCCTAATGTATGCAGTGATAGTGCAGTGAAGTACCCAGTCAGTATTACCACCTGCTAAACAACTTTGTCTTTAGGATATGCTCAACAGAAGAATTGCAATGGATATGATTCTGAAGGTGGCTGACTCTCAGTGTCATCGGCAGTTCATTTTGCTCACCCCACAAAGCATGAGGTAATCACAGTATTAGATTTCCTAGCAGAAGTAGTACATGGATGTTTGATTTCAAGGAGTATAACTAGAGAGGAGAGAGCGATGAGTTTAGTAGCGGTAGAACATAAACAATTAAGCAGTTCTGTGCTGATAGTTCTGGGAACGTAGCAGGATGTTTGTTGCTCTTCCTTACGTGATGTCCCTTAACATTCAGGGGCTCTTCAGTCAGTGCATCTTTGTGAAATGTTTCCTTGTATAAGGTGGGATCCTCTTCTCCCCTCACAAAACTGACAGAACACTTTGCCATTTTCCATTTTTCCTCTTAATACTACTGTACTTTCAAGAGGCTTATGCTGACTTTTTTTTTTTTTTTTTTAAATCTACAACGTGATAATTTGTTTACTGTTTTTGATGCTGTTTGTTTTATTAAATAGTCCCCAGAAAGATCCTACTGTAGAATTCCCTAGTTAAGCTATGCCCAGTTAAGGGGAGTCACTGCCTGTTTAACCTTATGCAGCCAGTTCTTCTGTGTTAGCCAAAAGTAATCACTGAAGCCTGCAGAGATCTTTAAGCACTCTTCAAAATGAGGTTAATGAATTATAATTGTCTCTCCTTCCTAATACAGTATTTAATGGAAGTACCTGGAGGGAATTTCTGAATCTATTCAGTAAAATCATAGGAATTCTCTGTGTGGAGGCACCTTCAGTAAAAGTACTTTAAGGATTGTCAGTGGAGAAGCCAGTATAAATGTATGGTTAATAACTGCATTCTTAGATTGCAAGTAATTGTACTTCATAGAATCATAGAATGGCTTGGGTTGGAAGGGATCTCAAGGATCATGAAGCTCCAACCCCCCTGCCACAGGCAGGGCCACCAGCCTCCACATTTAGTCCTAGACCAGGCTGCCCAGGGCCCCATCCAACCTGGCTTTGAACACCTCCAGGGACGGGGCATCCACAGCCTCTCTGGGCAGCTGTTCCAGCACCTCACCACTCTCATAATAAAGAACTTCCCCCTGACATTCAACCTAAATCTTCCCTCCTTCAACTTACACCATTTCCCCTTGTTCTGCTACTATCTACCATTTGAAAGAGTTGAAAGGGTAAAGGTGTACTTGTAAAAAAGTATGTGCCATTTCAGAATCTGCAAGACAAATATGAACTGCATTTGATGATAGTTTTAGTTGGAGCTTCTCTTAAAAAGTACCTTTTTTGTAACTCAGGTGGTCTTATTGTTAGAGATCACAGGACTGTAGTCGGTCTTTATCTGAAGTTCTGCTACCAGTTTAGTGAAGCCTGATGTTAATGTTTTAAAATGGTCGAAGGAAAAAGATTTATTTAAGATTTATTCAAAGGTAAATACGTAACAAGAGGATCAAATGGAAAAATCTGTGAAGAAAGTGTCCTGTTTAAATCATGCATGCTTTATTTTTAGTTTTCTGCCTGTAAGTTCCCGTATTCGTATCCTCCGAATGCAAGACCCCGAAAGAGGCCAAAGGACATTGACGTTCCGTAATAGGAATGAAGAAGAGGAAGATGATTAAGCATAAGGCATGTGAATATGGCACAGTATTGGGGATAAATGTGCACTGATGTCTGTAAAGTTGCTGTTCCCTATTGTTGGGTAGGAGGCTCTTTTCTTATATACCCTCAGGAATAGAAGCTTCTGTATTTTATATTTTCTTTGTTTACTCTTAGAAGTACTTGTGCTGTAAAAACAGATACAAGGTTTTCCTGGTTAAAGTCTTTACAGCTCATCTCATACTTTTAACAAACAACGATTCGAGTGTTTCTGTTTATGGAGGGAAAGGGTGGATGGAAGAGGAATATGACATGAATTTTGTGTAACTGCAAAGTTATATTTTAATAAACAGAACTCCAGAACCACTGCTTGCGGTGATGCTTTAGTGTCTCTGTGCTCTGAAGATTGGCCTTAAGTTAAAGATGGTTGGTTTATTCCTAGTTCTGCTTTATTTCTTGAACGTGTGGTAGTTCACACATGCAGTAAAACCGTATCTGCTGATTTATGTACTTGCAGTAGAAGCACCGCAGCTGAATGTGAACAACTATTTCTGAGTAGTGTGGATTTTCATAATCACAAGAGTGAAGGATTTCTTTGCATTATATTTTCAGAGCAGGAAAAAGGGCTTGTGTTCCTTCCCCTGCATCTTGTAGGGAATAATTTGTCCTTGAAGGTGAGCTTAGACAGACAAGTAAGTTATGTCTTTATATATTCTGTTTGTATATTCTTCGTATATTCTGTGTATGCTGTTTAAGAGGGTGGGTAGTGATAGGACAAGGGGAAATGGTCTTAGACTGATACAGAGGAGATTTAGGTTAGATATTAGGATGAAGTTTTTCACCCAGAGGGTGGTGACGCACTGGAACAGGTTGCCCAAGGAGGCTGTGGATGCCCCATCCCTGCAGGCATTCAAGGCCAGGCTGGATGTGGCTCTGGGCAGCCTGGTCTGGTGGTTGGCGACCCTGCACATAGCAGGGGGGTTGAAACCAGATGATCACTGTGGTCCTTTTCAAACCCAGACTATCCTATGACTCTATGATTCTCACTCTTACACAGACTGAGTTTGCAGGCTTTCATTATATTACAATAAAATGAAATGGTGGAGGTCCTTCAATATGGAGGAATGTAGTGGAAGATTTTTGAGAAAGAGTATAGAAACTTTTAAACTGTCGGCTTCTATTTTTCCTGGTACTGCACTCAAGTGACTTTTACTGGGGGGACCAACAGAGAAAGTAAAAACAGCTTTTCCAGACTGCCCCAAATTAATTCCCTCCTGTTCTCCCCAGGTACTTGCAGTTATTGGGAGCTCTTCAGAAACAATTCATTTAGAGTTCAGCTGCTAGGCATGTATATCTAAATGTCTTTTTAACTGTACAGGGGTCATTAAGACTGTTCAAGGAACAGTTCTATGGTTTCTGGAGTTATTTACCAAGTAGCAGCTCCTCAATAAAATGCCATTGCAGTTTAAGCTGTAAATTGACTTAGTGGCTAAAATCAACATTGGCTACAAAATGGTACTTTGTGTTGTTTGATGTTGTTTAGTTTTTATATGAGCACCATCAAATTTGTGGGTGTGTCAGAGATAAAGATAGCAGCGAACTGAAGGAAATGTTCTGGAACTGCTGCTGGTTTTCTTGGTGGGTTGAAACTTCAGCAGTGAAGTCTCTCATCTTTTAAAGACTTCAGATGCTTACTTCTGAAACCTTAGGAGAATAGACCAGCAGACTGTGAGCAAGCTTGCCCTGTGCAAGAGGAGGTAATGGCAAAACAGTGCCAGGCTGTTTACTGGTGTGTGGCAGGGGAATGGGAGACAGTGGCTGTGAATTGCAGCGTTGAGCTTCTGACTGGATAAATGGGGAGAAGGGGCTGTTCACAATGGGATAGGGGGAACTTGTTGTGCTGCCATGCTGTAGGGCCTCCTTCCTTCACAGGCTTTCAGGGCCTGAATAGTACTGCACCTCCACCTTACTTCAAGCAGAGTAAGGTCCTCTGGAAGCTCCTACCAGGGAGTGATTCCATAGTCCTGTGATATGATGATAAATACTTTAGTCCTAAGCAAGTTGTAAGTATCTGTGCGAGAACATTGGCAGGGGGAGGGGAGATGGGACATGCAAACTGCATCCTTGGCAAAACTTTCCTGGAACTTGAGCCCAACTTGTGTTTTTCTGGAATTCAATACTCTTACATGGTATTGAACCACATCTTCAGAGTGATTTGGTTTTATGATGGAACTGGAATGCTTCAGTAGCTTTATTTCCTCCTGATTTTCTTCAGCTTCGAAAACATAGAAGAGTGCAGAGGCAGAGGAAAACCTTTATCTTCAATAGTACTTCTGTAATGTGGGGAAGAGAGGTTAAGGAATATTACGACGTTTCTACTCAGCTATGTGAGGTTGCTCTGAAGTTTTCTACAGTCTTGCTTGAAATACTGGAGCAATTGGCAATGAATTCCGGTCTTTGGTTCCAATCATATACTGTGTTCTAAACTAGCATTGTGCTTGATGAAAATCTGTGCCTGGCTGTACAATAATTACAAGCAACTATTTTCATGGTAAAGAATTAGCTCTGAGTAAAACCAAGACTGGAGCAGTAGTTTGGATACACTTACTTTGCAGTGATCCCCCTCAGGTCTCAGAGCTATCTCATTCTTGGCTCTTAAAGAATTGAGTTTCCTGTACCAGCAACCCAGAGAAACTTGTGTGATGCTGTTACGTTGGAGTCTAGGTAAGCTGTAGGTGTTTTAGATGGCGGTGCAGTCCTTAATGTTTTATTCAAGTAAATGGAGCGTGTCCAGCTGGGTGGATTTGAGGTGCAGGGAAACATGGAGTGATGCACTGCAGCCCTTATAAGCACGTGTAAGCAAAAGAGGCATAAAATCCCATGATTATTCAACATTCTCTCTACCACTGGTAATTTTAGCCTACTTGGAAACAAGGGGCGTATCATACTCAGAAGTATGTTATCAGTTTCAGAACTTTTATTTTTAAGTTACAGCCAAACATACAAAGTATACCACTATTTTGGCAAGAATACTACCTGTGTAGGGTAAGTAAAATTCTGGTATTTAAAAAAAAAAAAGAAACAACAAAAAGTAGTTGAAACTTCAGTGTTTTCCTATTTCTTTGGAATATGAGGAAAAAATAAATAGAAGGGGATGGCTGTGATTGTGGTCGTGACTGATTTCCCTCCCTCCCCCCAAACTGTGTTTGTTAGCAAGATGTGTAAAAGCACTGCGAGCATTTTTCCCTCCATTTGAAGAGGAGCGTTGCCATTTAGATTTGAAATTGCGGAGAATGATTTGTTTTGTGCCATGCTTTATTGTCTGATTTTTAGCTGTTACGGTCTCATTTCCTAAGGCAAAGTAGAAATATCCAACATGCAACTGGCAGCCTTTCAGGCTTTTTCGGGGGGTAAAACTGTGGGCAATTGACTTTGTTTAAAGCAACTGGGAAAGGAAGACTGGTATAAGGAAGGTTGTCTGCACCCTGCAAGTGTTCTCCGTGCTCTTCCAGGGCTGTGCAGAACTCGTACTTGAACACCATAGGCATAACCTTGGTTGATGCAGGCAGAGTTGAGAACAAAGGTTGTTCTTCGATCCCTTCTCAGTTATATACTGTAAAATTATCAGCCAAAATTGTTGACAGTATTTCTTTATACAATGCTTGTGGTAGTTTCATGTCATACTGTAAGTGGAAAAAACTCTTAAGGTGGGAAAAACATTAAAAGACCAGGGTTAGGCCAAGCAAATAAACTGTATTTGACTTCCAGCTAGCTGAAAAAAGTGATGTAAGCACAGGTCTAGTAGGTATACTGTTAATTTTAGCATTAACATCTTAGAGGATAAACAGCTGCTCTGTTGGAAATACAAGCACTACAACTGTTCATTTTGTATAACATGACTCTTATACCGAGTGAGTGCAAAAGTTTTCTTCATGCTTTCCATAACGAAATATATATATATTTCCCAGTAGCACAGTGACAGATAAGTAAAGATAGATTTATAGACTTTCTATTACCATGCTGAAGACGTGAAATAAGAATTAGGGGAAAAGGTCAAATGTTATAAATTTATTTGGGACGTATATATTGCAACCTCTGTGGAAGCTTTTGAAAATTCAGGCAAAGATCAATACACTTCCAATAAAACCTTTAAACTTCCAATAAAACAATATTTTAAACATTATATATATATATATTTATATATACTTTTTAAGGGGAACGTTTTAGCAGGATTTGCTGTTTCTTTTTATGCTGCATTCCTCTGACATAGCTCTTTCCAGATTGAAGGGATGCAAATGAGGTAAGAATTAAGGCAAACCTAAAAGGCATGCAAATGAAGTACATTTATATCCACTGACAATACGAGCACATGTGTGGATCAGACTTAAGAACTGAGGAACTCTTCCCTCTGTCTGTCCAATACTACTTTACAGCAGAATGGTGGCATGGTTTATAATAAACAATTAACGCTACCATGGGAATTCAGTGTCACTAACATTACTCAGTCTAGGAGACACAGAGCTAGCATCAGTAAAACATGAACAATAAATAATATAATTCACTGCAGCACAGGACTGCTGCACAGGCTTCAGAGGAATAGGGTTGGTATGAAATGACATCGCGCACATCACGTTGTGGCAGTTTCTTTTTATAATATATACTTTTAAAATTCTTTAGCAAATGACATTCTCATGCACACAAGTGTTTCAAACACAAGAAGCAAGTCCATTTATAGGTAGTCCAAGCAAATTTCTGTGTGTGTGGAAATAGCTGCAAACTGAATGGAACATTAAACTTCTGTGCAGTCTATGATGCGTTATACACAAGCTCATTTTTGAATGTCACACTGCAGGAGTAATACAATGGAAGGATCACTCTTTGCAGCTTCTTTGAATTCATCCAGTGTGATCTGGTCGTCTTTGTTCTTATCCATCTTACTGAAGATCTTGTCTACCCGCTGCTCAGGCGTCAGGCCATCCTCGTTCATCTTCATCATTATCACAGTGCCCACCATTTTGTAGATGGCCTTTGGAAAGAAACCAAATGGAAAAGTCAACGTAAAGGGTTAGCTTGATTTTACTTTACTTTATTCATTTATTTTTATTTTTAATGTGTTCAAATTCCAGAAATGATGTTCTAACAATGAAGTGATTGCCTGCTTCCCTGAGCGCTTTTCCATGCAATCTGGAATCTGCTCACTGAGAACACAGAAGGATGTATTTGACTTTCTCCTTCAGGTGTAGGTTTCTTTCAGTGGTTGCGTTTTGCGTGCTGGAGTAAATTTCTTTGGTTTAACAGCACCAAACCACTGTAACCTATTCTCTGGTGGATGGTTGGTTTGGTTTTTAATCACTCCCTTGAGAAATTCCATGGAAATGATGACTGAACAGTTTTAGAAGGCATCTCCTTTGAAAAGCTTGCCGTGTGTACATACGAGCAACGCCTGGGAGTAACCACTGTGGCTAAGAACAGGCAGAGACTGCGGAAGCAAACTTTATGCTTCTCCTTATATACGACAGTTGTCTTAAATCTTTCAGTCCTTCAGTGAAAGCCCGCTTAAAACTGCATGCTGTTATCCCTGTGCATTTCTGCAATAATTTAACCTCCATTACGGTTTCAGCCACTCAGGCTATAAGGCAGAAATTTCATGCAGGCCTGGTGGTTTTGCAGCGGGCTTTGCAAATCCTTTGCTATGCTGTTTTTGTGTTGAATCCATTCATCGGCAGGCAAACGTACCTCTTAAAATATTTAATTATTACACATCCATTAAAATATTACACGTGGGTCGGCATTGGATAAATGTACGTAATGTCCTTTTTTAATGATACAGTCACAGCCTCTGAGGTGTTTAAAATCTGGAAGATGTGTGAACACGTAATCAAACTTTACTGATGTTCAGATGTGTTCTTTTTTGAGTGCCACACTGATCTCACCTCTATGATTTCCAGCATTTCCACCCTTGTAATCTTCCCATCACCATCCAGGTCGTACATGTTGAAGGCCCAGTTCAGCTTCTGCTCAAAGCTGCCTCTGGAGGTGATGGACAGTGCACAGATGAACTCTCTGAAGTCGATGGTCCCATCCCCGTTTTTATCAAAGGTTCGGAAGGCGTGCTGGGCAAACTTGGAAGCATCTCCATATGGAAAGAACTGCAAAATACAATAATAAAGAGGTTTCCAGCTTTCAGCCCCGGAAGTTCAACCGAGGGGTCTAAACTCAGTGCCGCCGTTAGGAGTGCAGTATCTGAAAATGGAGCAGAGCTGCCTCTGGCTCCTGCCGCACTTGCTCCATGTTGCAGTTCATCTCACCGCCTGTGTTCCTCGGGGGAAGCAGCTCCCAGGCTGCAGTGAGCTGGGGCCGCTGAATCCTGCTGGATGCAGTGAACTGCACTGAAAGATGCAGCTTGTGCTACTGCAATGCTAAGGAGGTGGTGCTCTCAGCACCAGGGCCAGACTTGTACTCACCCTCATCCGATCTATGCTGTGTTATAAACTATTTCAAATCAGATACCTGATGCTCAAGCTGTTACTATTTGCTGCCTTATTCTCAGATTATGAAACTCAGCAACCAGTGTGAATTTTAGTAGCGTTTTATTCAGCTTGGCAATAACCACTCTTAGACGGCTGCAACCAAGTACACGTGTGGGCTCCTTGTTATGAAAATTTATTTCGTAAAATAATCCTCACCGTGAAAAATCAAATCCACATTCTCTTCTGCTGGTAATTTAATACAAATAGGTAAGGTGAAAACTGAGATTTGGTTAAAGGATACGGGGCCATGCTGCTCATCTTCAACATCCGCTGTTAGCGATCGCCGTAACTGAAAAGTGTTTCAGATGGCCATCACAGGTGGGATTTCAGCTGCTGTTTGTATTTTGAACGTTGTGTTATCACACAAGAAGTATCAGCAGTGCTCATCTCCCTCCCAACGTCTTTTTTTGTGTCTGGAGACACAACGAGAGAGATGGGAACGCTGTATCTCTTGCAGTTGCATTTTGTGACCGTCAGCATTCGCTGTTAAAGTGGCTGTTTTCCCATGTGGATTTGTATGGGCCAGCATCCAGCCACTGGCACTTGGCTGCTTCTCCCATTGCTGAGATGCAGTGCCAGAACCAAAGAACTGGGCTGCGGTGAAGGAGGTCACCTCTGAAAATGGCTGAGAAGTGGCGTTAGGAGGGCTTGGTGGCTGGAGCAGGATGTGTCTCTCTCTCAAGCCAGTCTTATAACATCGATGGCGTGTGACAGAGAAAACCATCCTCCTAATTTTTTCACCACAAACAAGGCAGTGAATTTTCTCATCTGAGCTGAGAAAGGCAGTGGCATTTACAGCCTCATAAGGGGAACAAATGGGATTGATGCCTTTTTGTTTGTTTGTTTGTTTGTTTTCTCTGTTTACTTCCCTCTAGGGAGCAAATAGAGTAAAAGGTCCTTTAGGGATTGAGGACACTTCTCCTGATTTGTATGATTTTTAGCTCAGAACAACTGAAAAACATTGTCAAAGCTTGTTTAAAAACAGCCTTGTAGGCTTCCATGTTAAATTCATCCCAGCCAAGTGGAAATGGGAGACACGGAATGCTGGAAGACAAGCACCCAGTTTTGGCAGGATGGAATACACGCAGTTTAGGCCGCCTCGTGTGGTACTCACTGACAGCCTCAGAACAAACAAATGTAATGGGGATTGTCAGAGGCCTACAATGGCTGCGCAGGTCAGTGCATTCCTCAGCAGCCTTGGCGGCCTCATGCCCAGGAGATGAATTTACACATTAGGGCAAGCAGTCCCTTTCTGATGCTGCAGTGGAGCTACTGAAAAGCATACTCTCTTTGCACACTGTACCCTGCTTTACCCTTTATCACCCAAAACCAAGGCCAGCCATGCCTGCCTGGGCTTTCTGCAGCACTCAGTTCTATGGGTGACCAAACACTGGTTGTTTGTTTCTGCTTGTCTAGTCCCATCTCTTTCCTGGCCTGCGATATTCCAGACCAGTTAGACAACACACTGCTGTGGGACAAAACTGTTACCCATATAGACAACGACTAATTAGGAAACAAAACGGGAAGAGAAAAAGACAATTCGCTCTTATTTTGCTAATAAATTTTGGAGAAGAAAAATGTCTTGCAGGTTCCTTGATCACAGATTGCTTCTGGACATCTTTCTTGTACCTAGGAGGGTTTCAGAAGGTCCAAGTACATAGGACACAGGGTTTGGATTTTGAAACGTGCTCCTGTGTGGGAGCTCCTGTGTTTTGGCTGAACACGTTTTCAGGACCTGTCCACAAACCAGGCTTTCCAAAACAACGCCAGCAGTGGGATGATGGAGCGTCCTTCCCCTGCTGAAAGGTCTCCGCCTGCATGTGAAAACCTCACATGCAGTTCCCTCCTTGCCTGAGACAAACCGAGCTTGGGGGAAAGCGCCATCTGCAGACCTCTGGAGATCAGGGAGCTCTGAATTCCCCAATGGGAACAGCTTGCACGAACCAGCATTAGAGGGATCAGAAAGTACACAACTTTTTTCTTAATAATCAAATCAGTGGCTGAGCATCTTTTTAAGGAGGCAGAAGATTTGGATTCTAGCATTTCCTCCAGTAAATATTTTAACATCTACTTTATCTCAGGTCATTTTCACAATTCTCCTTTAATCCCGTCGGTATCACGATACTAAACACAATACGGATCATTGGCAGTAATCTGATCACCCCAGTAGGGGTTGAATAGTGCCTGTGATAACACTAAATTTGAAACCACTTCCTTACTAATAGTTCTGTCAATGGTTTTCCCTAAGTTACCATTCTTTGGATGAGATATTTAATGAACTGAACGATCTTAATGGTGTTACTGAAGTCCAGACTCCTCAAGGACATTTAGGCAACCAAGGCAAAACCCAAAAAAGGATCCAGGCAAGGAGGAGTGCAGAGCCATCACCTCCACAGCCACGTCTTCCACCAGACTAAGCTGTCCAGATGTTTCGTCTATGGATTTCCAGGGGTTTTCCTCACACAATACACCTGAGCAGACTTTGGACACCCTGTTCCAGGGGCAATTGTCAACACCCTGCTACATCAAAGTCCTTCTGTGGTACTATCCCCGACTGCCTCTTAAATGAAAAGCATTCAGACAAACTCAGATAACCACTGAGCATTTGAGCCTCAGAGCTTTCCGAGGCAGAGCTTTACTACAGAGATGCAACAGACAAGGAAGAAGTACCCAAGAATTGGGCTCCATGAAAGCAGAAGTAATTTTGGAGGCTGTGCATGTTTCCATTTACAGTTTGATCAAACGTTAAGTGATGTGGATCCCAGAAATGTCTCCTGTCCTGCCTCTGCTCTCAGCCACAGAGCAGCAGAACTCGGCACAGAGAGGCACACGTACACCACTCGACAACATGCCTTGGAATGGGCTGGGCTGTTTTCTTCATATTTCACTCACTGGAAATAGAATGAGGGATATAACAGTTCAATTTCATTACTGAAACTCTTGGAGATGGAACTGGACCACGTCCCCACACTGTGCTAGTGCTATGATGCTGTAACATGGCTGAGAATAGCAGAATCAAATCCAAACATGATATTCAGATGTAGGGTACATCTTCTCCATCCTATCCCCTGTTCCTCCTCGCCTTGTATCATCACCCCATTAGCCAGAGAAATCCTAAGAGAGGTCTAAAAGCTCTCTCAGTGGCCACCCTCAGCTTCAGTGCTGATCTCTGTGGGGGAGAAGCAATGCTGCATTCAGTTCAGCCCTGCATGATCCGAAGCAAGTGCTGCACTAATGGGTCCCATGGGGGATCCTAGATCCCCGCTCTACCACAGGTAAAGCCAGATGAAAACTGGCTGGTTGATTTGGCTCTGTGGGTTAATGATGCATGTGAGAACTGCAGGGAAGAGCAGCAGGGTTTTGTGGAGAACATTTCAATTATCTTCTCCTATCTATTTTTACTTTGCCGATAAAGCTGGAAAGAATAAGCATGGCCCTCTAACAAACTCTCTTCAGCATTTGTGAACTGTGCTCCCTCTGCCTTCCAACATGCAAATAGATGAATAAAAACGGTGCTACCGCATCAGAATTTGTGCCTTTGTAAATCCAAGCTGTTATTCAAGTGTTATTCACGGACACTAGCAGAATTCAAGAAACAGCCAGATGATGACATTTACCTTGTCCATATGTACTTCTGCTGATAGAACAGGCAATGAAGCCACTACATAAACCTATTTTTCTCTTGTGTTAATGTAGCTGCATTGCTTTAGAAATCAGATTCATCTTTGTTTTCCTCTTGCTGCTGCCTTTACACAGAGCAAAATATGACCCAATTTATTTTTCTACCCTCTTCTCCCATTCTGCCTTCCAGGAGTTATTAATTTCCTTTGGCTTGTCACAGACACACCAAAGCATTTCTCATCCAAAGCACGTGAATCCCTGCAATGTAACCAGGACAGAGCCATTTTTTCTGGCTCAACTCTAGTCTTTTTATTGTGCTTTATGGATGCAAAAGCTCCAGGGCTGTCACAAGAGGAAGATTTGAGCATGCAGTACCACGACCTGATAACACAGGTCTGCATGGGTTCTGTTGGCCACATTCCTTCCGAGGCCTATAATAAAGCTGTTCTCTCAAGTCATCCAAAATATGAGTCTGATTGTATTCTGCTGAGCATCATGGCACAGAATTACAGTGGATCAATACACATATATCTGGGCTTCAGCTGAGACATATGGGCTCGAACCTTTCAGCACTGCCACAATTCATTGCTGCAAAGCAGGAATCAGCGAGGTGTCTTCTACAGCAAGGCAAATAAACAGAAAAAAAAAATAGAGATAAAAACATCAGTTCCAGAGAGGGCAACCTATGGAAACGTGAGAAATGGATCTCAGCAAAGGACGTGAGAAGAATGAAATACTGTTAAAATTACTTGAGATGAGGGTTTAGGAAAGGTTGAGAAAAACTGGACAGCTGAGCTGCAGCGCTGAGCATCTGTGAAGGATAATCCCCCAAACCTCCAAATATCAGAGCCCAAATGACTCTGCAGATCCAAGTCTCAGTTCTCCATGTGTACGCCCATGACACGTCTGCAGCTCAGACACACTTGGTGAGGATCAGCTCAACAGAAGACTGCGACTACCTCAGCAACAGTTGTGATGGGCACGTAGAGCTAGCAAGCACCGGGGAGAAATGAGCAATAATAGACCAATCTCATGGCTATGTACTGATTATGTTTCTGCTCGGTAGCTTTAATGCTTTGAATGCTGTGCATCCATAGGCATATGGGGAGGCATATAAGCAGCTGTCAGTTCTTCACGTAGGAATAAATACTTAGAAGAGCCAAGGAATACCATTTCTCCCTTTCAGTGGGAAAAGCCTTGTACAGGCTGAAGTAGTATCAGAACAGCGTCTGTATCTTGCTCAGGCCTCCAAGAACAGGGGCTACCTTGTACATTATTATTAAGGCCTAGGTCACCCTGCCTTTGCAGGCTCTGCAGAAATGGGCAATTTGAAGCACGCAGAGAATAAATATTTGAGAATTCAGGAGCAGATCTGGATCATCAGTACTGGTTCCTTGCAGTTGTCTGCAATACAGGTCAGGCTCAGAGGGCAGAAAACAAGCACAAATCAAAGCCTATGAGAAAGCAAAGACCCACAGTAAAAAAGCAGAGCCAGCATATGCCAAGGTGTTGCAGGAAGACAAATGGGGAGTGAGAGACCATGCTTCCCCTTCTGAAACACATACACGGCACAGTCTGCCTCTACAAATCTTTCAGCCTGAAAAATTAATCTCTGTACTCACGTTTGTGGGGGAATTAGTCATTGACTAGCAGGAAATGAATCGGTTTTCAATCCCAGCTTTTCTCTGATTAGATTTGGACAATGAGAAACTTAATTGAACTGTGGTAGTGCTATAGGTCAATACACTTAGCACATCAGTTATTACTCAGGGCTAAAGGAAAAAGTCTTCAGAGAGAACCGTCATCAAAACAATTAGTACTGCTGGTCCATAACAGGAGGAGTAGGGCTGATGGAACGTTATTCCTCTTTGATCTCCCTTAACTGAGCAACAGCACTGGAACACTTCATTTAAGTTTGGCACGGTCTTCCACTACGCCAAGGTCAGTGATAGCACAGGGCTGTGACAATGTCAGGATCCTGCTGTGTTGCAGCTATGCACCAGGATAATTACAACATCCTTTTTCTTGACATTATGTTATATCTCTTTAGGAATCTGGGAACATACCAGATGGAGAATACACCGATCTGGGACGTTTCTTTGTATTTTGTTTCCCTGAAAGATCATCTGACTCCTATTCATTTCTGCAAAAATGCTTTATCTTCCCAGCGAGTTTTGGCTCCAAAGGTTCAGAGTATTAACTTGATTGCTATGCCTGCTGGGCTGCGAAGCCCTTAGCATGAATTTCCCAAAAGAATAGGGCTATGGAAGCATCAGTAAGTGCTATTTCCAGTCAGAAAGGGATTTGAATCACGAGTCACTATAGTCTGAGATATCTCCATCTTATGAACATGCAGATGGAGCTGCAGAAAAGATTCTTCTGCCTGAAATATCTCATGCACTTTATGTAATACAGCCTCGTAAAAATTTGAAAACCTTATGGAGTTGTTATAGCGAAGCACTGCCGAAAGGGAACTACAGAAGGAGAAGGAAAATGACCGGGGATGGGAATATCAGAGAACTGAGGATTTGAGCATCAGGGGCAGCTCAGGATGGATATCAGGAAAATGTTCTTCACCAGGGGGTGGTGGCTATGGAACAGGCTGCCCAGGGCAGGGCTCACGGCCCCAAGGGCTGGAGTTCAAGAAACGTCTGGGCAATGCTCTCAGTCCTATGGTCTGATTTTTGGGTAGTCCCCTGTGGAGCCAGGAGTTGGACTTGATGATCCTTATGGGTCCCTTCCAACTCGGGATATTTTGTGTTTCTATAAGATCTCAGCGAGCGTTAAGCTACCAATCTTTTGTCTTAATACTAAGTGCAAAACCTGTCAATTCAGGAGGTACCAACAAACTGCCTTAGCTTCTAGTGAGAACCAGCAACCCCTTCACAACCACAGCTCACTCCAGGGAGCTTGGAACTGGTGGACTCGCATTTCTTTTCCTGCTCATCCAGCATTTGGGAGAAGGGCAGTCCATAAACTGTTCAATCCAAGCAAAAAAACTACATGAAGTCCAAAGAGACCAACGGAGTGGAGAAAGATGAAAGCTATATGATTCCACAAGCACTTTGCAAGAACTTGCTCTGCTGAAAAAAGCTTTAAGTATTCAAGGATAGAAAATGGAAAGAGCTGACTGCCCACAAAACCAGCATGCCCTGACACTCCTTGCTGGGGGCTAGGAAAGGGAACCCCAGTCTACACCCCCACACACACACCTAGAAGGCAGCTGAGTCCCAACAGGAACACATATAGCAGGTTAAATAACTGGATCACAGCCACAGTCTCCAAGCCAGTCATCATGGAGCCATGTGTACATAACCCTTATCTTCATCCCTCTGTGCCTAACCAATTCTGGGGGTTATTTTTTGTTTCATATCACAAACTGCAAGCCTTTTACAATTCCTAAGGGCTATGCTGAGTTTATGACAGAATACTTGGGAACCAACATGGGTAAGTCCTGACATCTCTTTGCTTGGAGACCATGTATCTGTCCCTAAGTTCACACAAACTGGTAACAGATCAGAGTTCGTCAAAGGATGCACTGCAGAGTAAAGTTCCAATGCAGAACAAAAGGGAAAAAAGCTGAGAGAATAGAAAAGGCCCCTAAGTTAGGCAGAGGAAGGACGGTTGCAGTTTTTGTTGAATAGATGGAAGCTAAGTGACAATGATTTGGTACCATCTTCCTTTTGTTCCCTTCTGTCTTTAGGCACATCTTACTGACTCTCATTTTCAGTACTGAATTTGAAAGCAATCCAACAAGTCACAGAGGAACTTTATGAAAATGAAGTTTCCAATCATTTGAAATTGGAAATAGGCCCACATTTCTAAGAAGTTATGCAAGGCCCATCTCAAAGCTCTTATTCTGCAATGAGGCTACGAGCAGATAGGTTTTCAGGCTTCCTCCTGAAAATTTTGTACAGACTTGCATCGGATATTCATCCATCTGTCAGCTTTCCAATTATTTACTTATGGAGAATAATAACAAAAGAATACTCAATACAATGGCATTTTAAGATTCCAGCTTCTTGGGATAACCTTTTCTTCCCATACCTAGGCTTTCCCTTAAAGTATGAACCTTTTAAATGGTCAATGGCAAGACTTGCAAGCCCAGCAGTACATAAATAGTATGAAATAACAGCATTCTGATGGAAAAGATCAGACATATACATGCCTACATAAAAAGAGGGAGTTAAATCAGTTCTTATTTAGGAAAAAGACCTTAGAAGACTTCACTCTTGACTGATGCTAAAAAATCCATTCATAACATGGTTCCACATGAATAAAGTATTGCTATCATTGTTATTAGGTATCACAGTATGTATGAATCTTGGTTGAGGAAGATTAAAAAAAAAAACAAAAAACAGGGATCAACAATAAATTAAAAGAAGAGGAAAGAAGAAAAGTCAGTGCAAGGAGCCTGGAAGACTTTTCTTTGTGACTTGACTTCAATGGATTTTTCCCAAGGATGGGAAAGAAGAAGGGAATGAAACAGCCAGTGTCACATTCTGAGAAAAAGTGGGCATACGAGCTGGTCTAGAGGAAAACCAGGTATCCAAGGAATGACAGCTCCTCTCTGCTCCTTTTCTCTTAGCTCTATAGATCAACTCCCCTTAAGGGAGGGGATATTGACCAAAGACTTTCCAAGGATGAATGGAAAGATGTAAAGCTGCATTATGCTCTTCCTTGTCTAAAATGATGCAAGAAAGCAAAGTCCTCACTGTAAATCATGTATTTTGGTTCCGTCATGTATCTTTGTCATCTATAGAAAGAGATGTAAAACCACCCACGCGTGCCAAATGGATCTCTGCCTTCACATGGAGATGCCATCTCCCTGGATAGGCTGTTGCTGTGCGATTACTGTCTGTGCTCACAAACCAATGGGTATGAATATTAGTGATACCCACTGCTGAAAGTTTTATAAAGATTTCTCCTTTTTAGGCTATTGCTCAGCTAAAGCAGATAGTATCATCCTGCGGAACAGAGCTTCTCCCCACTTTCATCCCTCTTCTTCCAATAAACTCTTGGGGGATGCAGACTTCTACAAAATTTATTTAAATGAATCAGATGTTTGGTGGGGAAAAGGTGAGAAGCAGGCATCTCTCCTGCATCTGCCTGCTGGAACAGTGCAGCGAAACTCCTGAATAACTTCACTTCTTCAGCACATGGAACCTCTGAAAAGCAGCTGAAACTCCTTTTTGCCTTCAGAAAGCCATCGTCATGCATGTCCTGCTCTGAAAGAAAAAGCTACAATGGGGAGAGCAGCCTCTTCTGTTACAGATGTACCAGCCAGTTATGAGTTTACCCAGCACTTGGCTCCTTTGAGATCTTACAGTTCATATACTCACTCTGCATTTGACTTACTACTAGAATGCAATAAGACCTGCCAAGATCGGCCATACAAAAGGACAGCATAAAATAAATTCTAACAAGTGCAGAGAAAAAGTGACTTTTAAATTTGAAATGATCTTTATCTAAAAAGGTGAAGAAAGCTCTATTAAAAAAAAAAAAAAAAGATACATCAATATGCATTTCTAAAGAAATCTGCTATCCGTGCTCATTTTTCATCACCAAGGTCTCCCATTGCATGCGCTATCTGAAATGGTCATGGTGACTGAAGTTTCAATAACAAAATTACAAGTCAGCGGAAAAGGATACAATAAAGGTATATAAGCACCATGCTTTTCTAATGTTGATTCCTTGCTGCTTTCTTTATCACACAAGCTTAGAGTAGTGACATTCTCCTTCATTTTACATTACACTCTCTGCCCCAGATGAACTGAAGACATCCAGACCACTTACACTGTGCATAAACGTACAGCTGAAGCCTTTGCTGCAGTGCTGAATGCAATTCCGGTTCCAAATCAGCTCCAGTTGAATTTTTCCCCTCAGCAACAAAAAAAAAAACCCTCTAAAACCTCAAAGTCCAACTAAGTCCACTTGCAAGAAGCAAAATCAAGGTCTATTTATACAAACAGTGAAGAATAACTGGAGGGGTGTTATCAAAATCAGTGTTTTCCATTAACAAACATTACCTCAAAAATACACTCAAAAATGTACAGTGATGCCCAGCAGTGTAATTATGGTAACTAGCCCACACGAAGGATGAACTGTTACTTTTCCACACTGAGTAATGAATGTGAGTAATAGATTCGAGTTTTCCCCTAAGTAAGTATTCTGTTAAACATGTTAAATAAATCAGTTTGTAGGCTCTCATGAATAAACAACAACAGCTACTCAGTCCTTAGCAAGCAGGCAGTACTATAACAGGAATAACAGATTAAAAAGCGTTCAGTATGGGAGTGAGATTTCAGAGGAAGATTAGTCATACCTGCCTTTGGATAGGTTAGCTCTCTGATGAGAGCAGCAGATCACAGAATCATAGAATCATTAAAGCTGGAAAAGACGACTAAGATTATCCAGCCCAACAATCAACCCATCACCACCATGCCCACTAAACCACGTCCCTCAGTGCCACGTTTAACCTTTTCTTGAACACCTCCAGGGAAAATCTCATCATCTTTAATATTCTTGTATCTTAGAGTCAACAATGATGAATAAAAAGCCCTACAGACATTAACAGTCGAACAATAAACTGTGTAATCATGACCAAACTCTACACTACCAACTGTCTTCCAGAAGGATGCTGGTTTACACTTGGCAGGAAGGATCCTCCCAGGAGCTGTTCCTGGTGATGCCAATTGCAAAAACATCCTTTTGACGTTTGCAGCTGGGTGATACATCCCAGATCCAGACATCTCCAAGTTCATTCATACCTCCTCTATGACCTGACTGCATATAATGGTCTCTAGGGATAAATTATTTATAGAGAAACACTAATGTAGTGTATTTCACACGTACTTGATACACTCACATTTCGTGTCAGATGTAATTAAGGATGAAAAATAACGAGCCAAATGTTGTAAAATGTTAAATGCTCAAACAAAAGCAACAACAAAAATTACAACAAAAGAAGATTAGAATGAACCAAGAAAGCATCATCTTGATTAGCTGCTATTTATACAGAATTAACAGGTAGGTATATTCATGCTCAAGCATGAGCACTTCTCTTTGTCCTCTACTGCATTCCTTCCTCAACACGCTCTTGGCTTAAAGGGTCTTTTTGATGGCCAAAGGATTTTCAAGCCTCTAAACATAATAAATCATCTGCCAGAGGCATTCGATGTACAACCACTCTGTTAAGGCAGCTGTCTCTAGAATGCATCTCCACGTGGCATATAATATACGACAGAGTCGGCATTTAGTATGTTTCAGTGTTCGTGCTCTCATAAAAATAGGGCAAAGCTCCCCTTCTCATAGCATGAGATTTTTATGGAGAGGTGACAGCATCTTCATGACTAAGGTTGCAACCAGATTTCCTTGTAAAGGAATCTCAGAATTCTTTACTCGGTGACAGCTGCATACCTAAGACTGATAATACCACCCAGGCAAAGGCCTTCAACAAATCAGCCAGGGAATTCAGCCTCTGAGGAAGTAACAAGTATTTGCTGAACAAAAAACAATGAACCATTGTGTATATATATATATATAGACAATATATTGTTCAACAATAGGAGAGAAGAAATTTGAAACTGCCTCAGATAGGATATGTCTAAAGAAAAAGAAAAAAAAATAGCCTACTGTAGCTCATGGGCTCCAGGGCTTTTTACTGGTGCCAAAATACAGTCTGGATAGACCCAAGTCTTCCAAGCTCATAAAGAAAACTATCTGCATTCTACCTCGAGTTCTGCTCGTAGAGAAAAGTCTCAAACTTAAGCATTTCCACCTCCTGCCAGGGGATCTAAGCATCAATAGTTCTTCCATCCCCATCCTCCATCCCAAATAATGGTTGGGTCTGGCCTCTCTTACTGACCGGATTTCTGATCATCACTCAGCTGTGGACAGTCCTGGTATCTAACTGGAAAGGCAGTGTGCTACCTCCATTCTGGAAGCATTGTTTGTTGAAATAAAATGTTTCTGTAAGCCAATGTAGTTAAACAGTCTGCCACGAGTAGTTTAGCAGTCGGTCTGACAAACACCGATGCAGAGTTCATTGCTTCACTCTTCTTTATCAGTGGCAAGAGATGCTGTGTCGTGCCGGGTGACACGTCCCACGACAGGTACATAACAGCAGGCATGACACGCATCCCATTCCGCTCAGCACTTTGTGGCTTCTCCCATTATGAAGAGTTGCATGATAACCTGGATACATGACTAGCCTAGTAAAGAACAAGATTTTAATTCTCATCTGAAATATGAAGTGTTATTCTCCCCCTGCTGTCTTTAACTGACGACATACCTATAACCTTTCCAGATCTACTAATGAAAAATTTATGATTATTTTTTTTTTTTCCCCAGTAAAATTCATAAATATCTGCAACAAATCATTCTAACCACTGATGCAAAATGACACTGAGAGACAGCAGTAGTGTGGAACTGAAGCTTGAACACGATGCAAATTTGAGGTCACAAGATCATGTGTTTGAGACCTGTCACAAAGCTGAAATATAACCTAAGCTGTCACAGAGATGCAGTAGCAGTACTGTTTAGCATGCTGATGAAATACCTAAAATCCAGAGTGACTGCAAAGCCAAGGGAAAGAAGCTGGACTTTTTTTATCTAACCCTGAGTGCATAAACAAGAAAGATTTGGTTCTGTCATTTTATACGCATGCTCTCTGAGATGTCAGTCTGAATCAACAGCTGACCTGTACTGTATTTATAAAGCATGGCACAACACATTGACATCTGAACCAAAATGTATCCTTGGGTATTTCTATTGCTGCAGCTGGCTGTGTTTTCACAAGAGGGTAACATACAGGTATGATGCCTCTGGAGAGGTAACCATTTGTACGTATAGGTAACTATACTGATTCATGAGCTGTGTGGTTAATAACAGGCTTTCAGTTTTAAAAAGAGCTGCTTTCACACCTACAGAGATCTGAGTGATCCCAAAGGGGTTTGCTAGCATCAGTCTAACCCCACAACCAACCCACATGGGTGGACACCAGAGTACCGGCAAAGCAAGACAATAGAAAGTACAAACCTACAAGATGATACGTAAACAAGCCACCTACCAACTCTGCCACTTTTTATACCTTGTCTATCACTTCATTATTTGTTGGGTCCATGTGCATGGGACTTTTGACTGGAGAGTACCTCACATTTGAAGACCGAGTCCCCACTGAAGCACAGCATGTCTCAGATGTATGGGACACACCAAAGCCAAAGTCACAGTCAACCTATACCTGAACAACGTGTCCAGCGCTGACACCAAAAGCCCAAAGCTTGCTGTAAATTATACAGTATGTAGACATTAGGAGGTGACAATTTAACTACTGTTTATACTGGGACGTGTGGAAGCATGTAACTCTCCCCAGAAGGATTCCCAAATCCAGACACAACTATGTGTACTAGTTTTTTTTTTTTTCAATTTTGGGTATTTGCAAGAATTAGCATGGCTGAATCCTCCACAGCTCTCGAGCCAGTAAGCAGTGCAGTACTGAGAGGGAAAGCCAATTTCTGTCTGCTCTGAAAAGCCCAGGAATTACAGTTTCCTTGTAAAGCAGGTGAGATCTTGGTTTCTAAATACCTTGGATCACAAATCAGATCTTCTTCCAAATTCTCCATGGAAAGGTTGGAATTTGTTTTTAGGCAACAGGAACAAATGCCAAAGCCAACCGATGAGCCCAGATGAGGCTTTTAAGTCTGAGTTAAGTTTCCGAACAAGTCCTGACTGTTTCCTTGAAGTCAGTCACCCTCTCTGGCAAACCACAACACTCACTGCCTTACACTGCACTTTTAAGGTCAGGCTTACAGCTTCACTAAAAGACTGTCCACAGCTGTGAGGAACATGAAGCACAATTACTGCAGGCCTATAAAGTGCGGGTCTGGTGTGTTTTTCTGCCCCCATGTCTCTGTTTCTCAGTCTGCTAAAAAATGAGCTTTGGGGAGCTGGAGAGCTCTGGGACACGGCAAGCCTCCCTCCACCTGGAGAGCAGATCCCAAAAGGCACACACTGTTCTACCTCCAGGTTTCCCTTCCACTAACATCTCTTTTCAGTTTAACTTGAACAGATAAAAGCAATTTAATCTTTCCTGCCTTCTACTTGAAGGTTTTGTTCTAAATGTATTTTGACAGCAGAAATAAAGACAAAGTTTTAATAGAACTAACTGAACCGCAGACTGAATTATGTATTTCCATTTCAGGACAGAATCTCACTGCTAATAACATCACTCTCCTTCCAAAAGCATGCATGACAGAATTCAAAACATTTCTCTGCTCCATAATGGTATTTTATATCTGCCAGTAGCTAGGCAGCACACACAGCACAGTGATTTCTCCCTCACACGTGTGTGTGTGTCATGCGTCTCGCTTGCTTTGTCCAGGAGTTGGGGTGGGACCATCCAAACTGCTGAACCAGTCTGTCTGGAAAACGTGTGCTAGCAGATTAAAATGCAGACTGAACTCTGGTGGCACCCCTACATTGGAACCCTGCCTAGAACCTTCATTTCTGCATATTCTGTGTTCTCTGGAAGCACAGAGCAGCTGCAACTTTTCTGTAGGACCACCACCTCAACAATCTTTCCCCAAAATGGAAGCACGCCCCAAAGCAAGGTCTAAGCTTGAAGCATGGTAATTTTCCAACACCTGATCTTATTTGCTTCCCATCTCGCAGAAATGAGTGTAGTCAACTTACTAAACTGGGGTTAAATCCCAAATAGATGCCTTGCTCACAGAAGCTTCATCCTTAATCAAACACCCGCTGAAGGCAACAAGCATTGCTCATTTTATTTTGTGACCACACAGAAGGCAATTGAAAGAATTTACAGCAGCTACTGAACATGCACTGTAATGACCACCACTGGATTATTAGTAGTGACCTAGATGCAAAAATCTTTGATCTTCTTACTCCTGGGTTATTATCCAGTTTCTAGATCTCCTAAGGTCAATGAGAGTGGACACAAATGAGGATGGATGAAAAATGTGTGCAATAACAGCAAGATGACCACAGCATATCGATCCCCAAACACCTCAGTGAACAGAGCACCCAGATAGCAGCAAACAGGATTAATATGACCAAGACAGAAAACAGAGTCGCATTTCAAAGAACTCTAGGAGTGAATTGCTCGGGGTAATGAGATACGAAGTCTTTCACATGTAGGTCACCAGTTTTAATCCAGCTCTGGTCGTAACAAACTCTGGTCATTAATATCCGACAGCTGTCTTGCAGTGATGGAAAATGAGACAGTGGCCCTGCTTTAATTGCTAATACTATCTGCAAAATAAAACTTATCAACAGAACTGGTAATGCTGTTAACAGTCCAGGCAGGAAGGTCGAGGACCTGTAGCCACTTGCCAAAAAGCTTTGTTTTCTGTTAGTGTCAACCTGAGATATCTCAAAGGCAATAAATCTTAATGATGGAACAGAGGATAAAGAAAGAAAAAAATGGGTTGAAGAGAGCTGTGAAAACCCTACTGCCATGAAGGCACATCAAGGGCCCAACCCCAAGCTAACATGGTAGAGCAACACCAGCTTACGCTGCCCACAGCTTCTCCCTGATATTTCCAAATAGCAGCCTGGCCCAACAGATGAGAGGACAGACAGAGTAAGCCATGGGGAGGGGGAAGGAAGTCAGAAAGCAGACCAAAGCAGTGAGAAAGACATTGAGAGGGAAGAAGGAGTGAGAAAGGGATGGAGAATGCAGTTCTTATTCACACAGCTGAAGGGGACCCTAAAGATATTCTATTCTCAAACACTATGAATAAGAAACAAAACTCCTCACCACTGCTTTCTTAAGGCCTTTTCTTTAAAATTAGGGACAGGCTTGAATTTCCAAAGCCTAGGTAAGCTATCTAACATTCACACTAGGAAATGAAAGAGATTATTCTATAGCTCATAAAACAGATCCTCCCACTTTGCTCTAATAATAGTGCCTTTATTGTCTGGAAGTGATTTAGCTAACTTTATCTACCCTGAAATCACATATCCCATCTCAGCGTGTTACCAAGGTTCCCTCCACAATGCCCAGGAAGAAGCAATCACATCCATCACAACACTTGCCCTTAAAACAGTTGCTCAGAATAGGTGGGATGAGCTCTCCTTTCAGTAGGAGCCACTGAAGGTTCTCACTGGGTAACTTGCTCAGGCTCCGGCAGTACAAAAGGTGAGTTGAACACCATCTTTTATAGCCTGAGTGGCTCTTCAAGCATTGCACAGACGTTCTGCAAAGGAGTCAAGCAGCTGGACTTGATGATCTTTGAGGTCTTTTCCAACCTGAGTAATTCTATGATTCTATTTATCTTTTAAGCAGTTTTTAAACGTTTCCACTTGCATTTGGAACTGTGCCAGCGACACACAGGAGTCACATTTCCAAGTATTTTGTACTCAGCGTTGCCTTATAAAAAGAGGGCTCTTTCCTATTGCATTTTGTGATTGCCCAAGGTCTACGCTCATCATTCTAACAGTCGCCCCAGCTGGTAGTCAGGGACAGGCTTATCAACAGGTTTTGTTGTCTTTTTCTCTTTGTATACCTTCATTCAGAAGACAAAGAAATATACTGAAGTGAAGCAGGTCCAGGTGAGAGTTTTCCCAATTTCCCGGTTAATCCAGCTGAATACTTTCCCTCCAGCTCTCCGGTAACCACTAGATGGTGGTGGTGTATCCCACACTGACACCTTTGCTTGCCTTTCTCAGCAGCAGTGAGGAAGGAGGAACATTTAGACACACGGCACAGACCCTCACTGTGATTTGGGTCACACAACCCAGATCTGCCCCACACAAAAGCCAGCTGCCTGAACTTGCTACAGACATACTTCTCTGCCACAGAAGTTGCATAATACAAAACTGTAATCCTTTGGGAAAACGTCATGCCTGGTGTGATACAACTGACTCCGCAGGACTTTTACAAAAACAAAAATGAGGAAATTGTGAGTTTCTCTAGACTTCAGTTAAAATAACCACATTCTGTCACATCGTGCTGCATCAGCCTCTGTTGAATCCAGCTCTGTAATTGGCAGCGGAAATGTCTGCTTTCTCTCTCATGGAATTTATGTGTTCTGCTGCTCTTCCTTCAAGCAATGTAATTAAAAGAACCTGCTTAGCATAATTAATTTGCAAACAGGTTGGATGTAATGGGATTGTATCCCAAAAGCTTTTTCAGCTTTAAGTGAAACTACTTCTTCAAGCCTCTCTTGTATGTCAACTTCTTGCATTTTGCATTTTAAAAGCTCTTCACTTTAAAAGGTGCTACAATTAGCAGCCCAGTTCTGAGTCGTGCTGCTGATGTAGAGCCAGATTATACAGCTCATCCTGCACACTGCATCCCCTGGAATGCCCAGCCTCAGAGCAGCGGGAAGCTGCATAGTCAATATGTGCTCTTCTACCTGAGGGCTTTCTGCTAAAATCAATGTATCATCCTCAAAAATCCTCATCTTAAACAACAACGCAGCATTTTATACGTGAAGGTGAATACTGCACTAAGTCCTGCATAGAGAGCGAGAGGGAACATTGAGAGAGAAACTCCATTCCATCTGGAACAGCTGGGACTGCAGTTCCTGCATGGCCATGGAGGCTGGCCCTCAGCAACAACCCTCTACCATAAAGAGGGGATCCAGTCTACCAAATGAGACATCTTTATCTAGCCTCTCCTTAATTTTATTGATTTTTTTTTTTACTGAGAACCTGTCCTCTTACATCTGCAATGCGGATTTCAGTTTTCTTGAGCTCTCTCCCATTACAAAATGCATTTCCAAATAAGTGATAATAAATTGTTCATTTATGGCATTAACAGCTTAGCTCTAGAGATTTAAAATTTCAGTACAATCACCACTGCATGATAACAGCAGGCAACTGGAAAGCCCTACCCCCAAACCTCATTCGAATCTGATCATCCCAGATTAGAAAGAAAGAAGATTATTTTAATGATCTAACTTGAGAAAAGATCACTTGGGTAGTTTTACAAAGAGGAAAGAACATTTAAGACATGACCCTGATGGACAAGTGATGCACATCACCACATTTTTCACTGAATCTTCCAACCACGTGGATCTGCATGGGGACTAAAAGACATGATGCCTGTCGGGGCAAGGGATAGGGATTATTCCTTACTAAGGTGGAAGTGTTGCAGTGAAGCACCTATTAAATTCAGCCATAATGCAAACAAAAGTTTCTTTGCATGCTGTGTTTTCTACTTATTATATGATCTTGCCTGCTAATATTATTTCTAATTATGGTCTGGTTATGTTGATTTTATAAGCAGTTCTTTTCTAATGCAAGCTCTACAGTAATCAGGTAGCAAACTGAGTGATGCTTCTCAAAATACCACCAGTAGGGAACACTTGGGAGTGAAGCTACAAGATTTCACCTGTTGGAAGAAATGACCAATGCTATGTAAGAAACAAGCAGTACTGTATGTTGCTGTCTGAGGCACTAAACTGGTCATTCCTGAAAAATCAGACAAATCTGAAATGCTTCTGAAATGTGGGGGCATGTGAGCAAATTTAGTTATTAAGAAGAGATATTATTTTGTTAATGAAGTCCTATTCCACACCACAAACACTTCGTCACATTGCTAGACAATTACGGATACATCACAACAAAAAAGTATTGAATACCTTATTTTATCTTTATTTATCTTTTTTATCTTTATTTATCTTATTTTATCTTATTTATCTTTAACAATTGAGTTTAATTATTAAGGATAGTATTGAATGTGACATCAAATGCATTAAACAAGGGATTGACTTCAAGAGCAGCAGACCTGGAGAAACTCTGTTGCTTTCTGTATCTCACAAAAGAGTGCCCATGTTATCTCTCTGATATCCAAGGCAGTGGTGTCTTTCCTGCATGAGGGTATTGACAGATGTGCCTGGCCTCACAGGAATCTTTGTTATGTAAAACTCGTAGGATTTTTTTTGCATGGAGGCTTTTATTCCTCTGCCCAAACGGTATGAATCACGGACACGGATTCAAAACTTATTAGGGGAAGTCAGAAGGACAGTTCCAAACACGCACACAGCTCAATCACATCATCTTTATTTCCTTTAGTAAGCTGACAGCAAATACTGTCCAGACAGACACAAAATGACAGACTAAGTAGGACCTAGCAGTGACCTCAGCCAGAAGCTCTGGCAGAAGACAGAGCAGAGCTACCCCTTTATTCAGTACAATATGGAAGAGTTGAGAGAGTCTGACAAGGACACATTAAAACCAAGAATCAAGGCATCTTAGTGGGAGTTTGGAAAGTAAGTTTAAATCCATTCAAATAAGAATAAGATTACATATAACACCCAGAACTATTTTAGGTGCTACACTGTGAAGGTGGCAGGAACACAAGTTTTGTGGAAAGGCTGGGATTTGCTTTGGTGTCTGGCTCCAGGAATCTAGAATGGAGGCACACAGCCATCTTCAGCCCAGCTCTTGGAATGCGTATGTTCTGGAGAGCAGAGCTTAGCCTAGAACTCCTCCCGTGGTATTTCCCCTCGGAGAAGCAGCTCTCTCCTGTCCCCACTGTCTCAGCTGTGCCTACCCAAGAAGTAGGCACACACAGCTTGTGTGAATTAAAAAAAGACAAACTATTTCATGTAGAATTGTCTAGGTAGGTCAGCCCTATCAAACCATTCTTTGTTGTTTCTGTGTTTTTTTTTTTTGTTTTAATATTTACAGAATACTACAAGGACGGCCTGTGCATGTGTTACATGCACAAATTCTCTCCAAAAGTACTTTCCTTCTACGCAGACTTTTCTTGGAGCTTTTTGCAAATCAGTCCACTTAGAAATAACTCCCAGCATTTCCTTGGGAGTGCTTCAGGTACTTCAGGTAGATCGTTAGCACCCAGATTTCACTTCTGAAGCCAGAACATAAGACAGAGATGTTTAAGACACAGACCCTAGAGCTGAATCACACACCCCAGTTCCTTCTTTCTTGGTCAGGACAGAAAAGGTATGATTTTCTCACAAGTTGGCAAAAAGAGAACAAAGAGAGCAAACACACTGTAGGAAGGGGGTCTCCAGCTTGTAAAAAGAACAGCCACGGCTTGCCATCCAGAACAGCCACTGCTCATACCCTGCGTACTGATTACACACAGCACACGTGGAGCCCTCCATAAGCAGCAGAAAGCCAAGCAACATCCAGATGTTCCTGACTGCACAACATCACAGAAGGATAGCTCAGTGACATCAGGAACCCTTCTTGATGGCAGAGTGCTTTTATCTACAAAAGGAAGATGTCCTTTAAGGATGAAGGCAAGGCAATGAGAGAAAGGCATGTCCTTAACAAGCTAAAATACTACTTCCCAAGACCAGCCTGTGATTAATTTCTTCCCAGTTCAGTCAAGGATGGTTGTCCAGAAGAATTCACAATTGTTTTAGCAACTGAAACTGTCACAGCTTTTGGACTTGTTCCTGCTGTCTGTCCATTAAAAGAACTGCACATCTGACTATGACTCTCCCTTCTGTTCTGAGTAGACTGATCCTATTTTATCCATAAGTGAAACAGCACTGTGTCTTATTCCTTCAACACACAATAGTATTTTGTAAGGACACTTTGGGAATGCAGTTTGAAGAGAGATGAAATAAAGGCTATCTGCTTTTTCTGGATTTTTTTTGGCTATCTGATTTTTCTGTGCTCTGTCGTTCCAGCTTCAAAAGCTTCTGGTTCAGGGGTAATAACATAATCTTGTTCCCCTGGCAGTCCCACTGCAGGCACAGCTGCCAGCACAATCATGGGCAAACGTGACCTCCCTCTGATCCCAAATCAGTGAAATTCAGGGATCACATCTAGTTAACCTGGCAAACAGGGACATGGTTCCCTCATGCTCCCATTTAACTGGGCTACCGAATAGAATGATAAATGCTCGCCTTGACTGGTGTCATCAAAGTGCAGTTGTTGCTGTTTTTATTTTGTTTTGGTTCTGTTCTACTTACAAGCATTTCACTTGTGATCCAGAATGCTATTTAGTCTTTATCTTGCTTTTCAAGTGCTCCCCAGGTACATTTGCTCAAATTGTTTCAGTGAAGTTAAAACACATGGGCCCAGGCGAGAGCTCACTTTAATGGAAGTTCTGGCATGAGAAATAATCAAATTATCTGAAGGTTTACTTTTCTTCCCATGGCTTTCCTCCACTGGTGCCAATGAGAAAACCTTTTTATTCCAAACGCTTTAGGTTGGCACCTTCAGGCACTGCTGTTCAAGAAGCAATTAGATCCCCTCTTATGAATCATAATACATATGAGAAAAGGAAAGATAGCCATGCTCCTCGAGATAGAAATTACTCCTCTGAGAATAGCACTAGGATTTTTAAATGAGATAACCATTGCTTCTCATTACAGCTCTAGGTATAACCCCAGAAGAAAAGACAGTTAAGGCTAAGAATACACTGCCCTTTAAAACAGCATTAACATTTTATAGTCAACAAAAGTAATAAAGCGCAGTGAGACACAGGAATCCAGAAAATCCAGTTCAAGGCCCAGCATGGTTATAAAAGGGAGCAATTCCAAAGGCTGGTGTTGTTCAAGGGAGACTTGTTTCCTTAGAGTCCTCTGTAGTCAAAAGAGCGTGAAGCGCTTCACATAGGGTCAGATTAGAGAATTTATAAGAGGTGACCCTGCAGAAATCTAGGTGACACTCACTTCCCATTTAGACAGGGACTTTGTTGCAAGTCTTCCAAAGACCAGTGAATGATACCCATCTGACTACCTTCATACACATGCCCACCTACCCCTCAGAGAACTCCCAGATGTGTGGAAGGAATGCACAGTGTTGACTCTTTGCCAGCAGACCCTAAATACGTGAATCCCAATGGATGATTCACAGACCCCATACTAATGATGCTGCCAAAATACAGCTAAAGGAGACATAGCCACCCTGGTGCTGAAGAAAAAATCTGAGTTCAGTTAGAAAGAACCACTGATTTAATCTGATTTCCTGTATGTCATTTTTCCACGACACTTGCCAAATCTCCTTTTAAAAAGGACAGTGCAGTTCTGTAACAGTAAGATAAACTGGCCCTGAATTTTCTGAATCATGTTAGACATCCAGTTATTTCGTTCCTGTTTTCCACTGCCATAAATGTGTTAGTATCTTTTTTTTTGCACAATATTTTGTTTCATTGCTTTTCAGCATCTAAATGTTTTGCCCCAAATGTCACAACAGTTTTGTTGCCTTGTTTCAACAGGGTTGTTAGTAAAACTGTCTGCCAAAGTACAAGCAATATGTGTGAAACTTGCTTTGTTCTCCAGAACTCCAGCGTTAAGGGATCACATGTATACACACTTCCACACAAATACAAGGAGCTAAAGAAGCTACTAGGAATTTATTGCATAAACTGCCTGTCTAAAATAACATTTTATGATGTTATATTCTCGTCAGGCTGCGTGTTGTAAAGTGCATAAAAGAGAAACCATTTTTTAGAAAACTTCTCCTAAATGCTCTAATAAAGACAGTAACTTCTTACTTGGCCTTCTAACGGAGTGTTTCCGAGAGTTATAAAATGGCTTCAAAAGCAGAGAAAAACCTGCAGCCTTTGTGGAACCTCTTTCTACATTGTACCAAGTAGAATCTGTCTCTAAAATCATTCCCTCCTGTCCTGCCCACCATCTCAACAGAGAGACAAATAGGGACCAGCTCTTCTCTTCAAGGGATCATGCCACCCGTAACAGTTTGGGTATTATGTATGTGTCCTCCCACTACACCCCCACAACTTCCTCCTCTTCAAGATACCCTCTCAAAATCTGCCTGTGGCTACCAAAGGCTTGGCAGTGCTCAGCAGGCTTTTGCACTGTGGATTCTGCAGCTGTTGGTATTGTCCCTCTGTCCACTTTGATTTTTGCCATCCATATCCCCTCTGCACCTTCTCCTCCTTAAATCCATGCGATGGAAGGCCTGCAGAGGAAAGACCATCTTTATGCTGTATGCAGGCACAGCACCAAACGTAACGGATGCATCCTTAGCCTTGCTTATGTTATTAAGAGCAAAAACATTTCCAACATCCAAACCATATCTTAGAAACCACCGGCAAAGTGTGTCATGCCAAACACAAGATAAAAAGAGAACAGGCCGCCATGAGGCCTACCACCAGCCTGCTCTGCTGTGGGCTGAACAAACCCAGGAACCACAGCCGCTCCTCACACCTTGCCCTCCAGACCTTTCATCATCTTTGTAGCCGAGTTTCTTTCTTCATTTCTTCACTCTTCCCCTTGCTCCCTGACACCTAACACTGCACACAGACCTAGAACTCCATGGTGAGATGCGTCAAAACAAAAACAACCTGGCAACAGTTTGTTTTCAAGAACAAATCATCGAAACAGAACAAAATTCTAATTCACTCTGCATTTTCTCTAACATAACGCATTACCTTTACTTACATGTTTCTATATTGGAACTCTATTGCTTTTATAACTCTTCTACAGCATTTCTACATATTTCCAAAACCACACACTTCACTCGTTATTTTAGGCGTATTACACTTGTGTATTTCTATCCACCCTTTCTACAGACCTGGGATTTAAATCCCAGCTTTGGCAGGTAGCTCAGCCCTGTTGCTTAGCAGCAGCTGAGACACATGTAAATGCAATAATGGAAATTCTCGCGGTTACAAAAGTGGAAAGCTCTTGCCTGCTAAAAGCGGATGTTTACAAATTGGCTGGAAGCAGAGTAAGTGGCAATATTAGATTAGAAAAATTCTTTCCAAACAAAAGACAGTCTTGAACACATAGCTGACCAGCCTGACACAACCTAGATAATAGACTGAGGTTAAAAAAAAAAAGAAAGCAAGAGTCAATATTTAATTATGACTGTTTTTATGTATTGATCACTGTAGCGTTTTAACCGTCATACGATTACTACTAGAACAGATCACCTCCCATTTCATTTAGTGGGTGAAAGTCGACTGCAGAACCTTCGCTGCCTTTACAGAACTGTGATTTTTGTATTATCTCAATTTATTTCCTTAAAAACTACTTTTAAAAGCAGGTCTATACACTCGCAGAAATGAAATATCAATTATATCTCGTGCTTTCTAATTCTACAGCAATAATGAACCTAATTAGGTTCCTTATCAACAATAAGGAACCTAAAATGGCCTCCAGACTGAAAGAAATGGATGAGCATGATCCAGGTCAAAGAGCTGTACCTTCATACATGTGCTGGCACAAAGCATCCTGGAGGGTTACGCCCACGTTCATCACTGCATGCATAAGGCCTAATTCTTTGCATGTGCAGGATACAATTTAGCTTAGAAGGTAGTTGTCTATGTCTTAAAGACAGCTACAAAACTTTAGAATCCCTTTATAGTGAGTATAGAATAGTATTTGCACAGAAACATTACATTCTACCAAAAATAAATGTCTGAGATAAATTCTTCTGAGAACTCTCCTTCAGTACACTCCTCGATGAAGATTCTAAGGTGGTTTTATATATAGCAGATGAAATGAATCATCACTTGGAAATGCATCTCTCTTTCCATTGATCCTAGTGAAGACTCAATGATAAACTAACCTTCACATGGCAAAGGTAACACTTAGATCTGTGCAGGAGCTCAACGGCACAGATGAGTATGATTAAATAATGTCCTGCATTTAAACTCACAAGATCTGAGTTCTGTGCTAATCATCTCCTGAGAACTGCCTTAAGTCCATATCCATCCCTAACCCAACCTGGTTCTTACAGTCTGTAAAGCAGTTATTTTGATACCTAGATTTTGTGTGGTACTCCATCGACCTAGAAATAATTAGAAACATTATATTCTAGTCTGCAAGGCCACACTGCCAGAGCTCCAACTCCTTTTCTTATTTACACATTGCATGTGGACATACAATATTGGATTTATGTTTTAGTTCTTTCCTAAGCTCTGTTCAGCAGAAATTCACATTTCAGAACTTCTAACTGTAAACATTTGACAAAATGTTTTATTTATTCCAGTGGAATACCATTTATTTGCCATTTTTTATCCCTTCTAAATACGACAGTTTGTCAGCTCATCTCACTCATTCTCTATGCATTTCCATCAACTGTGTCTCTGGATCCCACGAGAACACTTTGATTTTGTTGCAAGGTTTAGAAATATGATAATCAACAAATATTTCTAGGTCAAATCCATTGTCACAGTGTCTGCATGTCCCTAAGAAGTACTGATGCAATTAACAGTGATTTGCCACTCAAACTTCCAGCACAGGAGATACAAAATACAGTTTGGTTTTCATAGATGTTTTTTAATTGTCCTTCTTTAAGATCTTTATGAAAGACAATCAGTTACACTTAAAAACAAAAAACAAAACAAACAAACAAAGGAGGAAAAATGCTTAATACTTGTATGGTGTTTTGCATTTTACTGCTGTACAAACATTAACTAATTAAGCCTCGCAATACCCAAGCGAGGAATGGAAGGAAGCATTATTACGGTTATATATTATAATTATACTGTCTCATTTAGAATTTCCTGGCTTGTGACTTTTAAAGTAATTATTATAATTATCATAAAACTAATAAAAATCAGAAACAATCATTTATATATATTTTTTGTAGTATGAGTCTGCAAAATAGCAGACCACGATGCAAATAAATAGCTTACAGATTTCTATAAGCACACATTTTTTTCCAGCCATCTAACAGTTCACCGGCACTCTTGAGATATAGTTACATAAATCCTTTTGGAGAATGGTTTTTGCCTTCCTTCTCCTACATTTATCTTGTAATGACATGATTTGCCCATTGGAGATGCCTCTGCTCTCCAGCTGTAGTATGTTCACATAAGTTTTCTGCGTAATACTAGAACTTTCATGGTCTGTGGAGATAAAGTCCGTTTTAATAACTATGCGAAAGTGTCACACAACATTTGAACTTTCAACTGGCTTCATCATTATAGTCAGGCACTGCAAATTCTGAGGAGCTAACCAGAGCTGGGTTAGCTTCTGGGAAAAGCCTCCATGTAAGGCTTTTCAATGGACTTTGTTATCAGTAGAATGATCATTTGGACAAGGTTCTCAGGTGGTTTCTTTTAGTTGGAAGGACAGCAATTGTGATCTCTTTCTTCTTTTTTAATTATGTAGTATAGACCCATTACATGTACTAATGCACATACAGCGAATCCAGCAGAAGATAAGAAGGAGGACTAGTCTAATGAACTGAAAACTTTTAATACTGTTTTGTTGCTAGCTGCTGGAAAAATAAACAGAGTGAAAAGATCTGATAATATTAAGCAGATAAGGCCTTGCCTTGGAAAATTAGTGTTTCTAACTGGCAGTTCTGAGAGCAGCTAGAACACTACTCAGTCTTTTAGGTTGCCATGCATGCATACCCCCAGCTATACATCACGCTTATAGTTCATTTGCCTAAAGAAAAGGTAGTCACTATCAAATGCCCATCAACAGAAGTTTTCCATAACCCAACTCCTTTTCTTCAGAATACAATACTTCGTAACAGATTACTTGTCTGTGGAAGTTACCAAGAGAGAAGGAATTTTAAAGCAAGAAATAAAAAGCGGTGAACATGTTCTCATCATACACACACACACACACACACAAAAGAACTGCAAGGCCATCTGTTGTTCCTTTCAGAGTACATCATATGTTATAAAGGGTGAAGCTGGTAAAACGCAATCCAAGCCTTGGTCCCACAGAAGGTGTCAGATCTCCCATGGATTTCAGCAGGACCAGTGGCTATTCAATCTGCTCACTTATAACCTAAGGAACAGCTATTTAAAGCCAGCAATGCCGTTCTTATCAGAACAACGTATTTATCACAAATGTATAACCTACTGTAGGGAATCTCCTGTAACAGGGGCATTAGACTAGATGATTCCCAGAGGTCCCTTCTGACTGGTTCTGTGATAACATTAAATATGGAATGCATTCTCTAGATGATGTCCCCCTTAGAACACTCCCTACATCCCCTGTCTTCAGGATTAAAACAAGTTTATAAAAACGTATGCCATTTTAAACATTTCAATGTCTCTTGTTGCTTTCCTTTCCCTACTCATTCTGTTTGACACCACAATCACTTGACTGAAATTACTGCCAAAAAATTAACAAATAAAATGATGACAAGAAGTGAAAAAAACCCTAAACCTGAAATAGTAAATTAAAAATACATGTTTTCAAATATTAGAAGGAAGACCTTTCAAAAATCTTTCTGCAGAAGTTTCATTTAAGTAAAACATTCTGTATGGTTCTGTTTCCGTGTTTCTTAAAAGGCTCCATTAACAGTGAATATGGGATACTTTGGAAATGGAGAAGGAGGAAGGGGAAAGTGAAGGGGAAAGTGAAAAGGAGAGAAGGGGAAGGGGAAGGGGAAGTGGGAGGAGAGGAGAGGAGAGGAGAGGAGAGGAGAGGAGAGGAGAGGAGAGGAGAGGAGAGGAGAGGAGAGGAGAGGAGAGGAGAGGAGAGGAGAGGAGAGGAGAGGAGAGGAGAGGGAAAGGGAAGGGACTATATGGCAAAAAAAAAACACCAAAAACTACCAACAACAAAAAAAAGAAATAGGGATAGAGTGTTTGGAACTCTGTATGCCTGACAGTCAGGATTGTGCAGGACGCTGTAGTTGACAAGATTGCATCTTCTGTCCCACTTCAGGAAGAGGAAGGGTATTTTGCTCCTTGGGGCATAAAACATCTATTTCTTCACCATGTTGCATTCTGTTTTTACCCAGAGACGTCAAGAAGAGGCCCTAACAAAATGTACGAGTTTCAAGCACTCAAAAAGTGCATTTTTAGTCCACTGTTGATCATACTAAAGAACTGCTCTCACTTTGGTCAAGCTCCTCCTCCACTGAAGAGAATAAATTCCTTTTCTCATAAAAAGTTTGGTGTTTTTTTGTGTTTGTTTCTTTTTCCTCATTTTTTCCCCTTGTTCTTTTGGCTCCAAGATGTGCATTCTTCTCTGCACAGTGACACAACTTCAGCTGACCGCTGACCCAGCTATTACACCAATATGCTGGCAGTGAAAACTGGAAGAGAATGAATTCCCGAGTATTCTGCATCAAATGCTTCACTGGAGAGCTATGTTGACTCACTCACACTACAGAAGGGATTTTTACACCATTCCACGCTTTTACTGCATATAAAAGGAAAGGAGAAGAGAAAAAAAAGTGTTCTTAATCAGTGTTGTACTTGGGCAGTAACATTTGCCATCCCATCGAAATAAGCGATCCTCGTAGGACTTTGTACTTGCTTTTGTAGCAAGTATGTAGGACAGTATTTCTATGAATCTGGAAACTGAGAAATAGTCCACAGTATTCTGGCAATATGAAGAAAGCATGGGCACGAGCCCAAAATAGATGAGAGCAAAAAAAAAAACCAACCACAATTGAGATGAACAATCCCGTGGAAATAAAGAACACTGGGTGCATGTATGGAAAATGGAAACAAATAACTGAAAACTGCCTGAAAGCGTGTCCTATTGGAGATAAAGGAGGGATAATGTTTTCATAGGGATTAACTGTTCTTGACCACTTTTCCCACGTGTAAAGCACAACATAATTTTTATTCAGATAGATAGGTTGATTTGGCAGCCTCTTTATTTCTAGCAAAAACTGTATTTATGGTGCCTGTGTGAGAAAAATTCCACTCTTGGATGGAGCCAGAATGTGGTTCGTTCACCTCACACTGACAATCGCTTGCTGGATAGAGCTCAAGAGCTAATTTCTCACTGACATTTCCCTTCTACAGGATCCTATTAGAAGTTTGTGTGCCAAATTAATCATTTCCAAAAGCCTTTAATACATTTGGCTAGGTGTTAATGTAATTTTTTATAATGAGTGTGTTAAATTCTGTCTTTGGAAACAGATTTGATTGCACTGAAGAAACATTATTCTTATAGAAAGAGGTAATAAAGAGGCGTATGACTTTATGAGAACCTGCTTCATACAAGGACTGTATTTCCTCCATTTTTGTTAGAATTATTTTTTTCCTCAGCTTTATTGCCCTGAACCTGCTGCAGATTTTCTACTTAGTTTTCAAAGAGTAAAGATGGGGTTTCCAGACGTCTTCTTTTAAAACCTACGCTCTCTTTCATGTTCTTTCATGTTTCAAGGACACCCCAGCTTAGAAGACACTGGAAAGAGAGATGATGCTTATTCTCCCCGTTCTTGGCCGTACATGAGAATAACTCCAGAATTTATGCCTGTGAAAATAAAATCAGGCCCATTAAACATCGTTTGCCTGCCATGCAGGAAAACTCCAGGGGAAAAGAATCTTAAAAATAAATGAGTGGACAGACTAATAGACCATAGGGGCTAATTTGCAGTGTGGATTTGGCAGTACTAACACAAGGCCAGCAATTTGTTGGGCAACCCACGTTACATACTGTATTTGTCTACAGCAAGAACTAATTGATAGATAAATAATTGCTTCAGTAAGCCAATATTAATATAGCATCCTCACAATTAAATAATGTAACTACTTCCATTATGAACTCTCATTTTCAGAATCATATTTCAGATACCAGCAGTTCTTCCAGCCCCCAAAAATATATGACATTAGATAAGCTCTGAAGAGCTGCTCTCAATTTAAAATGCAGTTTTCTTGATGATTTTTTAAGAGCTACCTGATACTGGATTTCATTATGTTTACCTTTCTCAGACCAAGTGTCACTAAAATATTAAAAAATCATGTTTAGAGTTTATATTTAAAGGAGTTCATTACTGGGAACGATGAACTTCTAAAGCAATAAATGCAGAGTCGAGGAGTCCCTCCTGCACAAATGAGCAACAAAAGAGATGAGAAGAAAATTGTGTGGAGTACCTCTACTGTAATGCTGATGCTTAGCTGCACCTTTCTGTACCTTTACATGTGCACAAAATAGCAGGACTGTATTTCTGCAAAACAGCTTTGGGATTTGGTCACCGCTATGCAAGTGTGGACTCAAGGCAGTGGATCTCTGTCTAAGTGACTTGTTCTTACCAAGAAACTGGAAAAAGTTTAATGTGTGCCTGAGTTTGTACCAGGTTTACCAGCCTACACAATGGGCTGATAAAATTGGACCCTGAGGAAAGGAGATACGTTTTACTTCTAAATGAAGTTATGCATGTTAATCAAGCAGAGGGGAGAGCACCTGACCTGCCCAAGTGACACCAGCATCTGTGAGAAAGAAAGTGAGAAGCTGTGATTTAGTGGGAGGAACATCTGCATCCCTTCCTGCTAGGGCAAAGGCATGTGCGTGTGGGCAGGGAGACTCTGAAGGAAATCAAGGACACAAGCATTTCCCTGGGACCACATCCAAAGAACATCACCTTCCAGCTACCACTGTTTAGCAGCTGGCTGAGAAGCAGCTGGCTGGAGTTTATTCTGGTGAAAACAGAACAATGCTAGGAGGGAGGCTGGCTTCCGAAGTCATCTGCGGGCTTTACCTGCAAGGCTTTCGCTGCACAGTATCTGGTTTTCATTAATTACATAATCATCTGCACCGACACGCATTATAAAATCAGGCACTGTTAATTGCTATATTAACAAACATCAACACAACTAGAAGCATCTTCATTACCAAAAAGGTGTAATAAGAGCACAGAGCTGGTCAGCATGGACACACAAAATACTGCAAACTGGAGTGTGCAAACATGAAAGGATGGCTCCTTACTTTTAAGCAGTTCTTAAGTATTAGGCATGATCAGTTCGACAAGAAGAAGCAAAACAGTGAATAACCTTCCAAGAACGCTGTGATGAGCCATGAGAATGCATACAGATGTGTAGTTTCTTACTAAGGAATAACAGTATTTCTAGGACATATCCTTCCAAGGGGATACAAGTACCTAGAAATAACTTGGTAATTAAGTAAGCTTCTATTGAAAAATGCTGACAAGCTCCAGATACAATCTTATTTCCATTAATTTGTTACAATCCTTTAATGCTTTCTTTTTTTTTTTTAACTATCTTTGTTAACATGCAAATAAGTCCAAATGGACTTTGATACTCACTTTGAGGTGAACTGTAGTGTTGGTTCACACTTCTGCCTATACTGCTGTTTCTGTGGACTGCAGGGAGATTCTATTTAAAACTGAGTATTCAATTCTGGGCTATCAGTGCAACCAGACAGCCAAGTTTCATGGCTTCTTACACAGGTGGATTTCATACCTAAGTCTTCTGAAAATGTCTCATTTGTATTTCTGCAAAATGGCAACAGTCTCTTCTCATCTGAATTTCCTTCTGCTGATTACTTTATCTTTCAAACCACATGTTTTTCTCGTTTTGTTTGTGATTGAATACACAATTAAGACAGATAGCTAATTCTCATGCCAAGTAGTGGTAAGTCATCAATTCATCAATCAATAGGTTTGTTGGTGAAAAGTCTATTCCTATGAGTTTTAATTAAATACAAAAAGATGGAAATTTACTCTCATTGAAGAGAAATAAAGTTGATATCCCAAGGTACTGGAAATGTTCAGACTATGATTAGTAGGAGCCTGACTGGAATCTCAACTACTACATAATGACAAAAACTGAATTTAAGTTAATAACCAGCTGAGCTTCCAGGGTTCTCCATAGCCCAGAACCCTCTTATAACACCTCTCATTTCATTACCTGCATATCTACAGCTACCCACAGCAGCGTGCGCTGCAATGCTAACTGTGACATGCCATGTTTAACACCACAAGCACATGACACAAGCTGAGATGCAACGGCTAGCCAGGAAAGTAATGTTCCAAACTAATGGAGATCCTATAATTTTTGAGTATTCCTACCCACTTACAGCAACTCACAAATGTCAGTCTGGGAAGTACAGAAATTTATTATTACTAAGGTAGTTTTCTAAAGGGTCGATGTGTTCACTGGAGAGGAGAGAGTAGAATGGGGCTGAAGATGTGGCGTGGAGCCAGAGATGCACTCTCGGGGTGAAGGGACTCATTCAGAATGCCAGGTTCCCATTTACGTTTTATGAAAGAAGAAGAAAGTGGTTTTCAGGTTTTGTATGTGGAAGCAGATTCTGATACTGCTACTGGTCATGAATACTATGCTATGATGTGCATGTATGATCCCCACAAGATAAAGAAGTTTTTTCCCAAACCATACGATAGGAAGAGGAAGAGTGAGAAACAAATCACCTTACTTCAAAGAAATCAAATGAAGGGCATTACTTACATTTCAACCCATGAAAAAATTGCCAAAGACACAAAGACATCAAACAGGTGATTTAGTCACTGATTTCTTGACTATCCACACATAATACAGAGTTTTTATGCTCTACTCATTTTGATTCCTAGAGAAAGGAATATATCTTAAAAAAAGGATAGTTAACATCACTAATCCCTCCCTGCACTGAGCAGACCTGAAGGGTTTACACTAGTTTGTGAGCAGCCTGCCTAGTGATGAGAAGGAAAAGCCTGAGGTGGTATGAAGGGAGCAAGGAGACACAAAGTCTCAGGAGGGAAGAAGTCCAAATTACTTGAGTTTTGTAATAGCTTTCAGAAAGGCAGAGAACTGCTGATCAGTCTTGACAACTGCTCCAAGGACTACTGTAATACTGTTAAAATAAGTACCGTTACAAGAAACACTAAATCTGAACACCACAACAGCTCTGAAACCTGGCTTTGACCATGGGTTTGTTTTGTTGGTTTTGGTGGTTTTTTAAGTCTTTGAAGTTCAGGTGTTAGCAGCGCTGTCTCCTTCATGGCTGTACACTCTCTCTGTATTATCCTTCAGGGGAATCACAACTGTATTCATGAATGCAGAGTTTTCCTACAGAAATAATTCCAGCATTCAAAATTCATTGTTTTGGTTTCTCAGAAGGAATCTAACATAAAGCAAAATTAAGCTATAAAGAAACAAAGTTCCATATAAAAGTGCATGAGAATTTTTTGGAACTGTCTAGCTCGCTTCTAAAGTAATAACAATAAAAGAATAAAAGCAGTGATTTACATGCTGCTGTTGACAAAGTTATTCAGACTGGCTTCTTTTATCACGGTAAGTTGTAAACTAGGGGATGCACGTACATGGTGAGGTTTTTAAGCATTCGGCTGGACTGCCTTGCCTTGTTGGACACATTCTTTTCAATCTTTTGGATTCCTTGTTAGTTTGGACACCTTCAGGAATCACACACAGCCACTGCACTATTCAGTACTTAGTAATAATCAGCGGTTTTGTCCAAACCTTCAAACCCCGCATACCTGGGACTTTAAGCCCTGGAGATGCTTTCAGACTGCTTTATGGATCTGTGACCCTTCCTCCTTCCTCTCGTGGAAGGGGTGTTAGCATACATAACTGAATTGCTATCAGCAGGGCGCATTCCACAGGCCTGGACGCTATCCATAGCACTGTAAAAATAAATGAATTTTTCCTTCTTGCCTCCAAAACTACTCTTCTAATAATGTCAAGACCCTTACACTCATCACTCATCCATTCAGATTCAGCTTTTAAATAACTCCTCCCTTCAGTGACATCTACTATTGTGTATGTTCTTATACTTCAGGAGAGGAGCTCTCCATACACCAGATCCAGCTTGAAGGTCTAGATTTTAAAGGAACTTGCACCAGATTTGCCAGGACTCAGGGTGACAATTTCAAGAGCTCAGTGCAGTTCTAAGTTCTAATAAGGATCAGGAATGAAAACTCTCATTAGTTTCAATGGGGTTAAGATTTCAACCTGAAGTGAATCTATTCTACCTTGCTGAAGGTTCTTAGTTCCCAGTGTTGTGTTTAATGGCCATAATTCCAGAAGAGTTCACCATGCAGTGTGCCAATCCTCTTAATTACTATTCTCATTCTACTTTGTAGCTTAAATGTAAATTCTTGCTTTTTTACTGTATTTTATTTTTCAGTACAGTTGTCGATCTTTAAAGCTCTGTATACTGAAGTCAGATTTCAGAAGATGCTCCATAAAATGACTTCCAGTCAATGCTTTTCCTGGGATCTGCTCAAGAAATAAATGCAGCAGAAAGGCATGTTACCAGCATCCTCCCCGAATCATTCAGTCAGCTTCAAAGTTAACACTGCCTTCGGGGTTTGTTTGATTTTGTTTTTATGTGGAAGGAGCATTCTGAGCCTTTGTTTTAAAATTCGCACAGCACAATCTCAGCTTCTGTTTGAAACATATAATAAGCCTCTTATGTGGTTTTCTAGTAGGCCTGCGTTTTGGCAGAGCACCTGACTGCTTGTGTTAACGTGGAGAAAGAGGGGGAGGAACAATAGCAAAAGCAGTTTGCAAGGAAGGCGATAGGGCAGCAAGACCATATCTTTTTTAATATAGAGCAAGTTCTGTATGAAGAACAATTCGCATCTCTTCTGGTTTTAACTTTATCACAATGCAATTTTGATGCAGCACTGGAGTACTAAACATATGCTTCAGTTTTCAAGGCTGGACTGCAAATACATTTGTTTTTCAGCAATACTTTACATTATAGAATCATAGAATGGGCTGGGTTTAAAAGGACCACGCTGATCATCTAGTTTCAACTTCCCTGCTATGTGCAGGGTCACAAACGACCAGACCAAGCTGCCCAGAGCCACATCCAACCTGGCCTTGAATGCCTCCCGGGATGGGGCATCCACAGCCTCCTTGGGCAACCTGTTCCAGTGCGTCACCACCCTCTGTGCAAAAAACTTCCTGCCAATATCTAACCTAAACATCCCCTGTCTCAGTTTAAGACCATTCCCCCTTGTCCTATCGCTATCCACCCTCGTAAACAGTTATAACTGTTTTCCTCTTTTGAGTTCTGCTATACTAATTTTCCTTTCCCAAAAACTTCAATTGCACTTCTACTGAAAGTTTTTTTCCTCTTTAGAAGCATATATTTGTAACAACTTTGCCTGTAGTTGTCTCAAATGCGTGGATTTTGACTAAATGCTTGAGGAATGCCTTAAGGATCTTTACCTAGCAGATTTTTCTACAGTCTCCCCACCAAGCAAAACATTCACTGATGCCAGTACTGTAATTCTTGTTTCTTACTACATGAGCTGCTTCCTGCAGAGCCGCCCTGTAATGGCCCTAGACCAGAGCCACTCTTTGCATTGCTTATGTGCATCCAATGCTATTTCTAATTGACTCTAATGTAACAATAATGGTTTTATTATCCCATATCAATTTAAAAAATTCAATAACACAGCAGTACTATCAACGTGTTTAACGATTTCTAGAATCATGTTTACAAATAAAGAAATACGTTATGTGGTTTTCTGAGTTGCAGGTAATATTATGTGCCCTACCGTGCAGGAACACACTATCTTATTGTCCAGGAAGACTGCAAGCACTGTGAATGTGATTTTTTGGGAAGTATCAACAACATATATAAAATCACTGCATCGGTAGATACATCGACATTTTTTATAACCTGCCTGATTTCCAAAGATGCTGTAGATCTTTAGCAATACAGCACTATTGGCATAACACGCCTGAAAGTTACTCTTGTTACAGGGAGAACTTCAGTGGTCAGATGGCACTTTTAAAACCAGCACAGCTTTTCCAGTTAACAGAGATATATCTCAGGAAAATCAGCTTTTACCAGAGTAACTGCATCTATGCTCAGGTCATCTGCAAGCACAGTTGTTCTGGATTTCCACTTTTTAGCATGCACTGAGCCTGAAATGCAGCTCTAACCTAATGTATCAAGGAGCAATGCGCCCTCTTTAGAAGGCTGCTACTCTGCCTTGAAAATTTGGATAGAGAAGAAGAAGATGCAAATATACCCATTTACATTTCAACAGATTTTTGAGTTGTTTTTTTTATTTTTTTTAATACACATTAAAATGATCAGCTAGAAATCAATTCCCTTCAAGGCAGGAAATAAGAGATAGAAGCCATATAAATATGACAACTATTTGACTGCAATTTATCAAATGGTATTACTATATTTTTCAGTTACGTGCTATTTGTAAAGCCCATAAACAGAACTAAATAATAGATATGCAATAAATTCACAGCACAACCCACTTTATTTAATGCTAGCATTATACCACGACTCTCAGCCCTACCCTTCCAGGTAAAGGACCATTAGTGCTGTTTCTGTTATTAATAATCCAGAGGATATACTTCTCGTGCTCAGTGACCTAGTTTCAACAAGTATCACAATATAGAGGCCTATTTTCCAGTTAATAAACGTGCATAATTCCTGTGAATATTAGTACTGTTTATGCACACTTGCACACTCTAGGGCATATTCATCTAAACCCAGTGATTTCAAAACATCTGAAGCAAAATTTATTTGGCCCTCTAGACTGAAAGAAACCCTAAATAATGATGGGAATAGTCCAGCATGTTTTATTTGTATATTTTATTTTAATGAGAATTTTGTATATTAATTCTTTCATCTCTCTGCCCACAATGCTAATGATGTTTTACATAAGATAGAAGAATTGAAGAGTTCTTAGGATAGAATTAAAAAAACCCAAAAGCAAAACAAAACAAAAAAAACATAAAAAGAAGAAGGAAAAAAGCAAGGATTTAGCTTAATGGTTAGAACACTCACTTCGGAGATGCAAATCATAGTTTCCAGACTGTTCCATGGACCCACTAAGATACTTAATACTACTTCTTGCAGCAAGAGGTTGGTTGGACTGCTGTGAGCAGACCAGAAGGACTCATTTCATCAAAGGTAGAGCAAGGATGCAGGGGGACTATTAGCAGATTCGAACTCCTTACAGAGATGTGGTAATTCATTCCAGATTTCCTACAGCTCAAAGAGTACTTAAAGCAGTGTGGTAAAGATAAGGCTCTCACATTATCTTCCTTAAGAGAAAAAGTTAAGAGGACTCCAGTCACCTGATTTTGCTTTGACTTCTAATGTCCCAGATATTTCTCTGCAGGAAAGGCTTGAAGGATACCACTCCCACATGGAAACAGATGCATGTACCCTGAAGAAATATTGAGCCTCATACACATTCCTGTCCTGAGCATTATCCTGTGGTTTTGCTTTGGCACTCTGGTTTACAGCAGGCTGCCTTGATGTTTAACTTTCTCAGAATGGCATCCACGAGTTTCTGCTGCTCCCATGCTCTGTGTAGGCTGCTGGGGCAGCTAATGTGGGGCAGCATTTAAATCTCTTTGTGGCTCTGGGCCTAGAGTGCATAAAGAAGTCATTATGAAATTAACTTGAAAACTGTATAAGCCTTCAAGTAATTCAGCACCTTGGAGTTAGACATGAGACCCAATAACTGGCCAAAGATTCTGCATCTGAAAAAGAATCTGTGCACTCAAAAGCATACCAGAAGTTTTGATGAACCTACAAGACTACAAGCAATGGTAAAAAAAAAAAAAACAAAACAACAGTATTAATTATATTTCCTCTTATTTGATGTTTATTTAAAAGGTAGTTCTTGATGAAATATTTTCTATAAACACTGCCTCTTAAAGTGCTGCAAGTAATTTTTGTGTACAGTCCATTTGTACAACTGCTATTTATTTTAAGCATTGCCTGATATGTATTCCTAATGGAAACTTCAATAGCAAACATTTCCATGCCAAGCTACAGTAATTCCCCCTTGTTAGTCAATACAGCCTTCATCTACATCAGTATACAGCACAGTACAATCGACACAAATACGCAGTGCAACAGTTTGTGTTGAGGACCTGACATCCACATCACGCATGCTCTGGATGTTTTAACTCAGACCTATGGAGTAACTGCATGCCTATGGGCAGGCATTAGAAACAGTAACACAGTGTGATTCCAGAACGCGTTCTCTAGAAAAGTTTCATCCACAAAAATGCAGCTTCTGTGCCCCAGGATTGTACACTCACTTTGTAATTATGAAATAAATAAATAAATAAATAAAAGTAACAAGAAACAATCAGGACATTTGCCTTAAAATAATGCTCCTGGGAATCCTAAAATGTGTTTTTTTCCTTAAGCTGAGGATATCTTCCATTGTGTATGAGTACAAAAAAAAGAACTTCCTTAGCATCTTAGTGTAATGACCAACACTCTTTTACCAATCCACGTGAAAATGTACGGAAATCTTCCTCAATAAAATCCTGTTCCGGCCAAGAACTAAAAAGTCATCTCTCCCACTAAAAGTTCACACAGAGAAATCACTAATCAAAATGAGCTTCAGACCTTTTTACCCTGAATACTCATTAAAGGAATTGAAATGTTATAAATGTTTGGATCTCTTGCTGGTAGCTTCCCCTGGAAAGGTCAAATATTGAGTTTGGGTTCTTGTCTGCTACCAGGCAGAACACCCTGCAGGTAAGAGGTCCCCATGACTGACAACACTCAGACCATTAGTTTCTCAGACAGCCAAGGGCCAATAGTTTAGAAGAAATTCTGTGATAGAAAGAGAAGTAAAGCCCTGGATTTACCACAGCTAATCATATTTTTCTTCTGCAAAATTAGTATTTTGCCCTGCATATTTATATATATATATATATATATATATATATATTACTTATAGAACATCAATAAACTGGAAATAAATGTATGACAACGACATTACAGAGCAGATCTCACAAAGCATAACTACCAAAACAAGGGGGACCATCTTATTTGGTGTACACTTCTAAAAATATGTAAGGTCATAAAACTAAAAGCCAGATACTGCAGCTCCCTAGGAATACAGGGCTGTCTCCAAATTTCAGTACTCTCGTACTCTCCATCTCACATTTTGCAGTACCATTTTGTAAATTTAATACTGAAATTACTCTCTGATATTTCCTCCACGAGTGAAGTATCTCGTGAATTATCAGTGAACACTTCAAACAGCCTTTTGAAGGGAGGAAGTCCTAGCAGCTCCAAGCTATTTCGGAAGATATTAGCCCTCACAACACACAAAATCATAAAAAATAAAATAAAATCCCTCTATTGCAGTATGCCAAAAAGAAAATTATGATTCCTAAAGAGTTAAACACTTGACATACTTTATTAGGAATATTTTATAGAGACCATTTACCATCAGAAACACGTAAGAGAAATTATTAGATGTCTAATCCCAGGGTTGTACACCAAGTACTATTTAAAATAGAAGCTATAAATTATCAGTCAATAACAAGCACAATACCTGAGGCAGTAAAAATTCTTTCAACTGAAAATAACAGTTATTAAAAAGTCAGTCTTTTTTAAGAAAAGGATTGTGAGGCAAAATCTCCAGCCATTAATATTAAAATATGTAGACAGAGCTTATTTATGTAAGCTGAAGTTAGCAGTTTTTTGCACGGGCACTCATTAAAAAGAAGAAGGAGCTAGGTGAAAACTTACAGTCATCTGGTTCAGGGCTGAAGAATTTCAGGATTGGGCTCTAGTACACGTTTAAGGAAAAAGACAGGCCCACTTCTCTGCAGAAATTGTCAGTTTACTCGGTATTAACTACTCACATTTGAAAGGCTTTTTTAAATGTTATTCAGCCTCACATCATATTTATGAACTGTTCTGATCCTATTCTTCATCACTGCCATCCTGTATTTTTCCTAATTAAAATTACTTTGAAGTCTCTGACCTTCAGGCAGACACTCGATTCTGAATTAAAGTATAATTATCTTTGTAACATGAACACACTTTTAATGCTGCCCCCATGCACTTCTTGCTACAGAATAAATGCATCCTAAATATAAGGAAAAGTCTACATTGCACTTGCTAAAATGATGAAGAATTAGAAGAAAATAAACTGAGCAACCTGGCTTTCCTTTCATATCTATCAAGAATGGAGAGACAGCAGGGAAAAAACAAAAGGCAGCACTTAAAATTTAGAGAAGGAAATTCTTTGTACACAGTGCATAATTTACCTGCAGGACACACTGCCACACCACCTCACCACTTCTGGTGGAACTAACAGAAGGTCCATCAGTCACAAGGTTTATATTCCAGTGGTATTACACAGGTAGTGCATGGTTTACTGAACTGAACTGCAACCACTGACTGAAGGTGAAACAGGCCCATAAATTACAGAAAGTGCATTTCTTTGCATAAATCACAGGGTTGGTTTTTGTTTTTTTTTTCTTGAACTTTTGGTTCCAGTTACTGTAGCTATCAGAAGAGTTGGCACAATGAGGGCAGCACTTCCTATTGACCTCTCTGTATTCACCATTGGTTCTCCCAGGAACTCCTTAGTCTAGAAGGGCGGCTCAAGACCATGTGCTGCTTTGCACTACTTGTAACCTCTTGTAAAGCCTAACAGAAGGAACTTAATAACTTACCTTTACGTAAAGCTGCTGAAACTCCTCAAGGTTCAGCCTACCACTTGGACAGTCCTTTAGAAATCCTTTGTACCACTGTTTTAGCTCATGTTCGTTGAACTCCGTGCTCTTCACCAGATCTTCCATCACCTCAGGGGCCAGCTTGCTATTCTGTTTCCCCATTCTGCCTGAAGAAGAAATAAATTAATACAATTAGCCAAGTTGCTGTGATCATTTTAAACTTGATTAGGGACAAAGCTGAAACGCATCACTTGTTTTGCAGTCACTTGCTGCTGCTTTTGGTCAAACACAGCTTTACAGATTCCCCCAGTGAACACGAAGCTAGGCTGTGTTTGAACATGAGGATGAAATGGTGAAAAATACAATGTACTTCTATCATTCAAGAACTGGACAAGGACTGCTCATCTACCTTCAAATTAATGATGAAATCTCTTGTTTTTAATAACAGTATCATCTAAGTGAAAGATTTATTTTCTTTCTGATTTGGTGAGAGATTTATCACCCATCCTTTGAAAAGTACTGTCCCATTTCACTGTAACGCTACTACCACATCACAGAGTTGCCTCTGTGTTAGTGATGCTTTTAATTCTTAGCTTTTCTTCACACTAAGGCTGAAAATGATGACTTCACTTCTTTTCTTTTTTAAAAAAATATGTAACAAATATTTTTCACACATTCAGGGATGCCCACAGAATCTGTCTCTTGAAAATCTCTCTATATGACATTGGCATTAGCAGCTACTCCTCACAGGTACAGGGCTGTTGACAGGCTGCACTGTGGGGAAGCAATGACACATACAGCATCACTGTTAAGTCCAGAGATGTCCATTATGTTCGTCATACGCACCTTGCATATATGGATACAAAACACACAGAAACACAAAATAGACGTCTGCATATGTAAGTACAGAACTCTCAGAGATACTGATGTCGACCTTTCCTTTGAGATATCTTTAGAGATAATTTTTTAACAAATCCTTTCCTTTAACCTGTTCCAGTACTACTGTACTACAGTTAGTTCATGACAGATGTCTTTTAGTTGCTTTGTAATTGCATGACACACAGTACTTAACTTGTCCTGTACAGTACTGCAAAGAGATGAATAATTTCTTGCCTGAGCCTAGCTTAGCATTTCCATTTTTATCTTCCAGTAGAGCATCTGTCTTTAATGACAGCACTGCACTGAATGCATTGGTTTCTAGTCCTCAGCACCACCCATTACTGATATTAATCTATCGCTTTTGGCAACTTCTCCTATTTCTATGTTTAGTTTCTTTCCCCTCAGAAGGAGATACTTTATTCTCTTGCAGCAAATCAATATATTTATAAAACTTCACAGGAACCATCCCTGAACAGTCACAAAGCTTCCCATTTCTGCACGACCAATACATCCCCAGGTGCCATGCTACCAGCAGCACCTCCAGCACCGAGAAGGACAATGCTGTTCTACAAAACATTCAGCTGGTACAAAACAGAGAAATCCGGTCTTTGGAAAGAGCAAAGGTCATTTCAGCACAAACACTGGGGAGTTCGACCTTTCTGTTAGCTCCCACAGTATGTGCAGGTGTCTAGAAACTAGCTGTTTTGCTATATCTATATGGTGGGTTGCAATTTATGGCACGCAGAACAGTTGCCCCAGCCTTTTTTGTCGTTTTTTTTTTTCCTTCTCTAAACAATATTACCCTTTGCAGTCATAAGGTGCTTTGCTTACGACCCAGAGGACCCTTACAAATTCTCATCAGTTCTGGTAACTATTTTAGGTAGACTCACAAGGCAGCTTCTAGATCTCGTAATTTAGCCAGCTGTGCTTTTAACTGACTCGTTTCACTTGGATCTTTAACCCCATTAATATCTACCTCAAAAACATCTTCAAACAGGAAAAGATCTGGTATTTCTGACAGATTTTCTGTTACTGCCAATGTAAAAATCACTTTTCTGCATTCACTGTGTTTGCTTTACCTACATGAACCTACACTGCAATGGAAGCAAGAATCTGTTCCACAGCTGGCTAGCGTGGGCACAAAACACCATACAAAATGGAGCATGTCTGTATGTACATAAGAATAAAGAGCTGGACAAAAATCTGCACATGAAACCTCTTCAGATTCAGAGAGACAAGACAGGGCTTTTCTGTCTTGGTTATGCAGGTCCCTAGTTTTGTTAAGGTACTTGTTCAGTGAGTCCTAAAAATCTTCCATTCTCTACTAAATCAATGAAAAGCATGGCTAAGATCTTAATAAAGACTTTCCTAAAGTGTTCCACAGAACCAAACCAGCATTTGAAGAAGATATAATTTGGGACTGATGGGCTTTGTAGTTTTACCTGCTGCTCCAGTACAGTATGGGACATGCTGTGCCTTGCTCTGTTTGAGATGAGGGACTGCACAAGCTGACCAAGCTGGTCACAATGCCTTCCTGTAATTAGGCACCCATTCTTTCTTCTCGATTCAAAGCTCTTTTCCTACAGAATTGAATTACAATCTGTAAGAAAGCTCAAGAGGCTCATATAATTATCAAATATAAACGCACACTTCTGGCTCTGGGAGATCCAGCTTATTTGGAAATAAAACCTCAAATACATAGATTATCTAGTTAATCACATTCTAACATCTTCTGGAGTTTCACTGAATCTCTTATTATTATTGAAAAAGTACAATTGCCCATTAGCAATGAGTATGCCACTGCCAACACATTTAATTCTCTAAAATGAAAACTACTTTTAATTAACTTATAATCATGGTTTCCCAACCATGGTTGTTTTTGTTGTTTTTTTTTTTTTCCTTGTGAAGATCTATGAATATGCATTAGGAAAATACAGGAGAGCACAGCTGCACAATCACTAAATCTTCAAGAGGAAAGGTCACTCTGCAAGCATTTCTTTGTCTAGCAAATTTTGTTCTTTCTAACTACAAATTTTCTTCCAACTTCCATGCTTCCAACCACGCACCGTGACTATTCAAGCGGTGTTATTCATTTTCTGTTGCATTTTCTGATCATTAAAAAAAAGTCGGGGGAAATAAAGAGAAAACAAAAGGCAACATGCTTTGGTTCCAAGTAAGTATGGGGGAAAAAGTCATGATAAAGAAGCAGTGAGCGAAGTGGGTGGCTCTGAGCATGGGTAAAGGTGTCGAGCTTGTTCTCGGTGAAATTACTTCAATAGGAGAATGCTTATTAATATTAGCAAGAGCAATACAATACAGGTTAGAGATCAAGAAAAATACTGAAACTCTTCTTTTGTGTCACACACAGCAACAGCAATAAAGGCTGAACTTAAAAGGCACATCCTTTTGGCTAAAGTGCTGCAAGAGACCATCAGCCACCCACAGACATCGTCCTCCCAGAAACGCTTAGGGCAGCGGGGTGTCAGCTGTCACACAGCAGCACTTGAACGGCTGCTTTTACACTTGGAGGGTCACTTTTAAAAGCTGGAATTTTATTAAAGAACAGATTCCAAAGCTGGGGCAGCCCAGACTGTGCCAGCAGCAGGCAAGGAAAATACAAGGATGTCTGCCAGTTCTTCCCTGATGAATCATTTGTTCAATATCTTTCCTGCGATGCTACCCCATGTCCCAGATGAGCTTCAGATGTTTAAAAACTCCCTGCTGTCCATAAGGCCATCACCCAAATACCCAGGCCAACAGCAGGGCTTTTCCCTGGAGTATTTTGCAGCTATTCCCACACAGGTTCGTCAGGTCTGCCTTTCCCACGTGGTTTGCTAGTACTAAGTTACCAGTGTGAGGTCAGTTAATAATCAGACTAAAGTTCTGATTATTAAGACCTAAGCAGAAGAAAAAAAAAAGAAAGAAAAAAAAGTTAAATTTCAGTAGCAAAAATTGACTTACGGAAGCTCCTTTGCTCCTTAATGATTTCAAAACACCTCCCAACTGTTGCTAACACAGCTCCAGTCCCACCTGCTTCCTTTTTCCCTTTCTCTCTATTCTCCTTTGGCCTCCTCGGCAGGTTTTCAATTTTGAAAGGTACTAAGTGCAAACAAATAGAACTCTGGTCGTTTCTATGGAAGAGTAAACAGTACTGCTAAAGATGTCGTATTTGTGCTGAAAAGGGACCCAAATTCCTTTGAAAAGACAGCCGCAGCAATGCCCAGTCAGGACTCCAAAAATCCCTTTTTGTGCCTTTTTGCTTGCTCTGCTTAAATCGGTTATATAACACTATTTTCTTACCAAGTTGCATTAAGAATGTTGCCAGCAGGTGGAGAGAAGTGATCCTTTCACTCTGCTCAGCACTGGTGAGGCATACCCAGAGTGCTGGATCCAGTTTTGGGACCCCAGCACATGAGAGACTTGAGCATGCTGCAGAGACCACAGTGTAGGGCCATGGAGGGGACTAGAGCATCTGTCATACATAGGGAGGCTGTGAGAGCTGGGGCTGCTCACACTGGATTGCAGAAGGCTCGAGGGGATCCTATCAATGTGCAAGTTCCCAAGGGGTATTTAAAGGAGACAGAGAGAGGCACTTCTAGTAGTGAGCAGGGAGATAAGAGACAATGGGCACAAACTGAAATTCAGGAAATTCTGAATGTAGAAAAACTTTTTTTGTTTTTCAGGTACTTACCCAGAGGGGTTGTGGAGCCTCCGTCCCCTGCAATACTTGAAGACCTGCTGGACACAGCCTGCCTGAGAACCCTGCACGAGAAGGGTACTGGACTACAGTATCCCCAGAAGTCCCTTGCAAGCTCACTGACTCTGTGAAACAATTAGGGAGAAACAGAGCAGTCATACTGCCTGAGTTTTGGTGCCCTCAGTAGACTAGTTTCACTAGATTTCTTCCCTAGGTAGCTGGGAATTAAAAAGTTCATCAAAAGGATCATTTAGAGGTGGTGACCATAGTCACCCCAAAGGAGCGCAAGCAGATTCACCTATGACCCTGGGCATATATACCTACCTGCCTCTAAGCACTGGGACTGCCCCAACTTATCAGTACATTTTGTCTGCTTTAACACCTGCTGGTTTCCTGCTCTTGCTTTCCCAGCCATCCTGCATGAGCTGAGGGGGAAGGTCAATCAAGAATCTCAGCAGCTACATGCTGTACGTGCATTAAATGAGTCCTTTAGTAAGGCACACATTTTTCTTGCTCCTGCCTGGCTCGGGGAAATGGGAATGAGTCGTGTGGACTATGCCAGAAGCAAATGACAGCACCCCCCTTTGCCAGTTCAGCTGTTCTGGCAGGCACTCATTAGGCTGGAAGGAAAGCTGTGCTTCATCCCCACCCCTCTGCCCACTCCCAGCCCACGGCCTCCCACACGAACGTGCTGACTCCTGGGGAATACATGTGAAATCCAGGCGCTAAGCAGGCAAGCGTGGTGGGTGTCTTTGCAATCTCTGACACAATACAAATCTATTAATGGTACATGAAACACTGTATAGACTCCAACATACACGGATATATAGGGGGAACAAAACCCAAAGCAATTAAATGCTGGCGAAAGCACAGAACTGTGCATATAATCCACAATAACAGAATAATTTTCTCATCATTTTTGATCAGGCTGTTAACCGAATTTCCAGCTATGTGCTGCTAAGAACTGTAACTCTTGACAACTCCCAGCATTGTTCCTTTCTCCTCGGGCTACTTCTGCCACTGCCCTTCCTCTGCTAATGTCAGCATGAAGGATGGATAGAAGCAGCTACCAAATCACACAGATGCTTCGATCTCTCACATACACTTCTTGTTTGTTTCACAGAAGAAATCTGAAGCCTTATCCCGTCACAAACAAAAAAAGCCAAAAATCTCATCCAAAGCCCCAGAAGAAATATTCAAGGGAGAGTATATGTGGAAGAGGAATTTTCCCATCTAATCCACAAATACAGGCTACAATTGTAATGACCTTGTCCAACAGCCATGCTTCCTTGGCAACTTGTGAAGCATCTCTTCTCTTGAGCTGCCATCACCGTTTCCAAGCCATTTTGCACGAAGCAGGGATGACCCCCAGCTATGTCCTACCCCACTGCAGAACCACACTGCACAGGGAATGCCTTTTCTACCTCCAACACATGAAAAAGATGATGATCCTTTAGACAAGGTAGTCCTGCTAGTGCTGTATGATACCATAAGGATCTTGTAATGTAGTGGCACCAAATTACTACTACAATCTGAAGGCACCGACATAGTGGAAGTCCAACAGGGACAGGCAATGCAGAGGTCTCCCCTTACAAAATACTGAAGCCGCCATTAAGAAATTTTCAACAAACATATTGTTTTACACCGGGGAAATGGTGGAAAAACCACAATTAAGCAGAATTTATGTGTATAACCCCATATTGATATTAGGAACACTCATAGCAGGCTGTTGATAACATAAGCCATGAACTAAGCCTGAAACAAACAGGCTAGGTTCTGATAACATTACACTACAGTAAAAAGTGGAATAAATCCAGTGATTTTAGATTACTCTACTGGTTTTACTAAAGATCAGATTCAGGCCTGCAATCTCTCCACGTAAAAGAAATGGGAAAAATAGAGGGTAATGACATTAAGGAATGCAATTATCCAACTGAATTGAATAATAAACGGAGAGAAGAGATTTAAGCAAAAGAAAAGATATACATCTTTAAATGTTATTTGAAACGAGATGGATATTCAATTAGATTCAAGCAATAATAATAATAACAAAACATTTGAAAGGGTAAAAGCTGCAAAGGAGGATGCTTTAACATAACAACTGGTAGGAAGGGCTTTTTTTTTTTTCTCTAGGTGACTAGGGATCAGAAATGGGATTTATTTTATTAAAAATGAGGAAGCACTGGATTTTCTGGTGAGTGTGAAATAAAACAAAATGGGTTCTCTCCACCCTTTGAACATGCAGATTGAGAGCAATCCTGGACACACCACTCACTCCACAGTCGATCCATTCCTGTGGGTCACAGTAGGGCTCTTATTCAAAGCCCAACTCCGAAGCCAGCAGGTTGTGATCTGATGTACATCTCGGGGTCCTATTTCTGCTCCCCTCCTCATCAGGATTAGGAAACTGCTTGCAGCATGCCATAACTGTCTTTTCTCCTTTGCAAGCGGATGTAGGAGAAAGTTTGTAGCATAAAGCTCATGTGTGTCAGTCAACAAGACCAAAGAACTCAGAAGAGCTTCCTGGCTCTACCACTTAGCTCAAGCCTTGTCAGACAGGGACAAAATTTCTCCTTTACTTGCTCCTTCTCTCTATTTATACCAGAAGGAGGAGGGCATCCATATGTCTACAGAAAGTACTGGCTCCAAATGATCTTAAGAAAATTTTCACTGAACTTTTCCTCCTTAATTCTTTTTTGCTTCATTTTATACCATAAAATAACAATTATTTTCTTTTTTTTTGTCGCGTCCACTTCTCTTTCTCCAGCATTCAGACAGCATTTGGTGACCTATTTGAGATCTCCTAGACAATTGAGAGAATCATTCCTGAAGGGAACAATAAATATGCTTGTTAATGGTTAGTGTCAGACAAACACGTAAGTGCATCTGTTGCCATAGTTTCATTTTGCTGCTGGCCCAGCCTCTATCAGCTGTGGTCATCAGTAAGTAACATGGAATGTGAGCTGTGGAAGAAGTTTCATTTATCAGCAGTTGGATTAGTATTTTCTAAACCTGTCTATTCTCTCCAGTTTTGCCCTCATTAATGCAGTACATTTACTGCACAGTTTTTTGTAAAAATTCATATGCTAAATACCTTTCCAATTAATTTATGTAATGGTTAGTATGATCATCCAGAATGTTCCACCAGTGGAGCTTTGGATTCTATGACAAGTTTGTTATATGCCTTACATCAAGCATAATTTGATTGACTGGTTTGACGTTTTATTCTAGAATCTACAGCTTACAAAAGGTTTTCCCATGTGAGATGCCCTGAAATCCATGACTTTCTGGACATCAGTAGTTCAGTGTGCCTTCTGGAACGAGTAGCATTTCAGCATAGATCTTTACAAGACTTGCATTTCAATAGCTGATTTTTAGATATTTCAGAGACTTACTGACTATTCCACCTCTTCTGGGACAGCTGCTGCAAATGTTGCTTGTTTGGACAGCAAAATTGACAACTGAAAAGTACAGTTTTCCTGAGTGAGTTCCAGTCTTCTTTTGGAACCATGGGACTACATTTATGTATAAATATACATAAAGAAACACATCTAGTTTTGTTATGTCAAACTAGACCAGCATTGCCTCTGCCTAAGAAATTGATTTATTTATTTTTGTCAATTTGTAGACCAGAGTTTATTCAAAGGCTGTTTTTCTTTTGGATCAACAGTGTTGATGATTCATGCTTGGGGATAAGATTTCTTAGACTTCAGACATAGTCCTTCACCGTATTTACCTACAATCCCTTTAAGTTTTGTTCATTTCTAAGTAAATACTCATTTATTCCAGGCAGTTTGCTGGAAAAAGAATACATGTTTTCATTCCACACATATTTCAGTCTGATTTGCTAGCAGTTTGCATTATTGCTAGTTTAGTCACTGTACCCTTATGCTTGCTATGAGAAAATTAGCAAAATTCACTAAGTTTGTATGTTTACTAAGAGTTCTTGCTCACCTTCCAGTCTTATTTTAATTTGGGTTTGAAGTCACCACGTGCCTTTCCAGGACCGCGGAGTTCTGTTTATGATACAAGCTTTCTATCCACATTCCTCATCACCACCTTACATTTCTGCCCTGGTGGATGAATCACACTGAACACTAGCTATTCAAAATGTTAGTTGTCTTTGGTCCTTCTGCAGTCAATGGAGACGGCCAGCAATCTCCAGAGTGATTCACTCCACGCAGAGAAAGTTGTCTGAAAGAGGCAGGATGAATATATGTACATCTATTTTAAGACAGGATGATTCACCCTCTACAAGTGTTTCTTTCTTACTGATGGTTGTACAAGCCACATGGCAAACTTGCTTAGATGTGAAACTGGATTTCTAGATGCTTAAACTGAAGCAAGAAGGATCCCACCACGCTCAGCAGTGGAGAATGAAGAATTGAAATGTTGTTCCTGATCTGACTAGGAAGCACACAGGTCGCTGGAGTTGACTGCTCCTCTGTATTAAAACTTTTATTCAGGTGTGATGGATGCCAATACAAGTACAGTGTACTGGTGTACCAAATACAGGCCTTCTTCTTTATTGTATTTACTTCTAACAGAACAGTGGAAAAATCAACTCTTCCCTCATTTCAAGCACCCCAAAAATGGTTTTAAGCAGCCAAAGTGCAGAGATCACACTCCTAAATATTGTCTCATTATGCCCCTTATGTCAGCTAAAGTCCCAGCCTCAAAGAATGAGAAAAATATTTATTAAATACAGTATTATCTGAGAAGAAATGTCACTGTGAGCATCTCAACGCTATGTAAAAGGTTGGTCTAGAATAAATACAAGCCAATACAAATAGATAAATTTTATATCTTTTGCTCCCATTCTATTCCTGCAGGAAAAGATCACACTTCAGACTCCGGAGTTAGTTGCATCTCTGCCCACTGTGAATGAGCGTATTACAGCTGATGACTTTGACCTGAGCACTAAACAACTACATTACTAAAAACCACATGACTGTATTATGATAGATATTAACAGAAGAGGTTAGTGGGAAAGCAGATTACAGCTTTTTATTTTACTAAAACCCTTTCAGAGTCAAAACGAAGTGCTTACGTTGCGGGTAGTGATCCATTGGCACAATGCTCACTCCAAATTCATTATAAACCAATCGTCAGAACCATCCCTTGTGACTGCTTCAGATGGAGCATGATTAAATGCAGAGGAAATACATTACTGAGAAGATGAATCATGATTCTGCGGAATGAAATCAATGGCTTTACACTTTTGAGTTGGACACTGAAGGGCGGTCAAACACGTTACACGCAGAAACAAGTGAACAAATGAATCACATAAACTGCTCTAACAGGGAAACTTGACTGGCAGTAAGACTGACTATAAAAGAAACATGGAAGAAAACCTCAAAATGTTTCCTTCAGAAACAGTTTTCAAACAAAAAGTGCCTCATTGCTCTAGTATGAATTATAAAGTTTTTTTTTTGTCACTTTTGATTTTTACAGTTTGGAAGATTTGCTACTTGACAGCTTGTTTCCACCCTTTTTCACCGTAATTCTATGTAGGCAGGCTGGGAACCATCTCACAGCAATGAAAGGATGAACTCATGCTTTAGAGAGTATTGATTGCTGTGACCTAAACCTGCTTGGTCAAGAGCAAAAAGTCATCAGAGAAATCCTGCTCATCTAAATTTATGCATCAGGCTTCTATCTATAGGCTCTCCCTCTGGACCTCTTCAGCAATGCCTTCCCTTAACCCGTGGTTATGCACGGTACTGTGTACCTGGTGGTTAGCAAAGAAATAAGATTTTTCTGGCCTAGATGAACCAGTTGAAGGTCTGCTACACCATGCTTACCAACAAGCTGTCAACTTCCCCATTTACCCATGCTAGCATGCATGCAGCCAGTAGAGTGCACAGTCAGCTGTCATGTCAGCTCATGGATACCTGTGCCGGCAGCATAATTTACAGCATAACACACAACGGGTTTAATCACAGCTGAGATCATAAAGTCATTTCTTAGCTGTGACTAGTATCATCAACGGACACTGGAGCAAAAAGGTCAAGGCATGGGGAAGCACGAGGCTGAACCAGTCCCTCCAGGCCTGAAGTAGGAAGTATTCATTATGCGTGCTCCTTCCTTTTAGAGTTTCACCTTCCAGAGTTGTCAATCTAATCTGTATCATAAAACACAACTGATTCAAAATACAGAAGTGGCTATAATGCAGATTAAGAAAGTTTTTTTTTCCAGCACAAAGAATCCATGCTACATGGGGAAATGCAGCATCAAAAATGCACACGATCATTACCATCCCCTATTTCCTCATTAATTAGTGCGTGCTATTTGAAATCAGACTGATAGATAATTTAGATGGATCTCACAAATCATTCTTTCTGGAAAAATGGAAGTATTTTTACAGATGACTGAACACCTAGCAAGGTTATATATTTATGGAGAAAAAGATAAGGAAAGAATGCACTTTGATATTAATATTGATAGAAACTGCAAAATGAGCAAGAAGGACAGAGGAAAAGGAAAGCTGTCTCTCTCTGAGGAGACTCTGTGTCCCCAATACAGGAACCTCATTATTATTTCATGACCTTAATGGCAAGCCTTTGAGCCTTGTGTATGCCCTTCATAACTTAAAATTTATTACAGATATAAAACAGAAGATGGAGGATGTGCAATAGTTGAGAGCTGTTAGCTATTCCAGTTTTTATTTCTTTTATGTTGTACAATTGTTGCAAAAGACAGCAAGGTAAAAAAAAAAAAAAAGCTACTTTTCATACATCCCAAGCATGAATCACAGCATATGGTCTTTCTGTTGAAGGATAAGCCAGAGGAGGTAGGGAGAGAGAGAAAACCTCTCATGCTAAAGGACTGCATAATTTCATAATTTCATACATTAAAAATAATTGGAACAATTTCTTCCAACTGTTTTCAATGAGAACTCTACTGGAATAAATTTTTATAGCTGGTTATTGCAGTTGTGCTAATAAAGCCCTCATATCCTTGCCCAGCTGAATCTCTGTGTGCACACATGCATTTTTTGTGGTGAGAAATCAAAGGCAGACAGAAATCGGTGAGAGGCAAAATCTCAATTTCACCATTACTTATTGTGGCAGAGCACCATAAAATCTATTTTGCTGAGGAAGGAGGAGGAAGAGACCTGTACAGTAAAGGACACATTTGTAGAACCACCACATCCAGAACTTCTGTGCTGCATCCTGTAAAACACAATAAGCAAGGTACAGACGGGTTTTTTTCCTACTTGAAAGACACGTTTGCTTTTCAGATAACATTCTAAGTGCTGTTTTTCTAGGACACGCAGTTCAGGAGTTATCTCTCTGGAGAGGAGAGAAAAAGGTGAATAAAAAAATGGTTGTAACATTTTTTATTTGGACATCCATGCGTTCAGAATTCCTTCAGCAAAATACACAGGAACAGGTGGTAGCAACATATCCAACAGAAGAGTAGAAAGCAGTGGTAATGAAGATGATAAGTATGAAAGAAAACAAGTGAAAGCTATATAAATATTTAAATTATAGCACTATGAAATTCACCAAAAATATTGTCTGAATTCCTGGTGTTTATTATCTACCAAGATAGAGCAATTGATGGAGGCTGCTACAGTCTGACAAGCTGGTTTGGAATCCCCGTGATGGTCTCTAAATAGCAAATCGAAAACACCAACTGCAGTTGCATTAAATGGCCTGGGAAAATAAAATGTTGTTCCGATTCATTTCCTGCTATATAGATGAAGACCACCTGGGAAAACTACTTCAGGAGACGCAGCAAGAAAAGGACAGTAATACAGGCTATGAACCCTGGAAGGTATGATCTGTAATTCAAATTCTTAGAGGGCAGGATGCTTGTTCCTAATAGGGCTGGCTGTGACTGGGTTGTCCATGGGAATAGATGAGGCCCCCAAAACTGGACTATAAAGGTGAAAGGCAGAAAAATAAACAAATATATAAATAAAATGACAAAATAATTTAAAAAAAAAAAAAGAGAGAGAGAGAAAAAAAAAAAAAGGAGAAAGATGGTAATTCAGTTTCAAAGAGCGTTGCAATAGCTGAGACAACTTTGAGAGTCTTGCTGAAGCCAACAAGGGAGTCTGTCTCCAAGTCAAAGGGGAATTCTAGGAGGCAACAAGCAACAAGGAACTGTCTGGACAGCATTCACATGGCTGTGCCTTACACAGCAACTGCTCTCCCAGGTGACTGGTGACAGAAATGGGTGAAATACTTTGATTCCCTTCCGTGACACTTAGCAGCTGCAACTGCACTGACAGCCACCCTGCCCTGCTTAGGTATGTAGAGTTTGGAAGGCTAGAAATATCAAACACTGTCCTCCCTGGCATTACATCATGATTGCTCCACTCATCACTAGGGATGCTGAAGTAAAAAGGGTTATGATAAAATATGACTGTTGATCTTTCTAATGATTCCAGAGGCTGGGAGTGATTCTGATGGTGCCATTATCTATTTCATGTTTCTTATGCTTCTGCAATGAAGTACACAAACTGTTGCTAAGAAAGAACAAAGCCATCTTGGATGACAAACAGATAAATATCTTTTCATTTATAGTCAATGCCATCTTTACCACTTACTCACCGCTTTTTTAACTTCAAAAGTGCCCGGTAACTTTACAGTAGGGGAACCCTATCACCTGGCTTTAATGTCCTCTGATTTGAGTGTCTATCCTGCAATAGATACTTAAGCCAATGGAGACGCAGTCATCTCCAGACAGCGATTCAGCAAGCTGAGCTAAGATATTTCTCCTAGGATGGGATGAGTCATGCTATGGAGGTGCTGCTCTCTCACTGTTGACTCTCCAGACTATCATGCCTAATAATCATTGATTAAATTAGCTTTTCTGAATTTGTCTGATCCCTTTTTGACCACATTTATATCCCGGTCTCCACATCATCCTGTGGAAATCAGTTTCATAATTTAATTAAATGTTATACAATAACTTCATTGGTGACCCTATTTCTTGCACCGTGAGAAACAGTGACTATTTCTTAATCAGCTGCTCCTCTTCGGTTGTGACACAGTCAGACTCCGTCTAGCCTATATTCCATACTCCTAAGAAACTCTGTGTTTTTCTGCTATAGTTTCTGTGATTGTACCAGCTGTTTATCATACAAGTGGCTATAATCACAGACAGCATGCTCCACTTGCTCTAGCAGTGGCATACTCTTTGGATCAGGCCCTGTTTGTTCTAAATGCTATACTGGTGGAGCTTTTACTTCTCTCCAGCATAACAATACAGGAGAAAAGATAAAGGAAGTAAAGGATACAGCTCAGAAAACAAGGTAAATACTGGAATAATAATCATAAAAAAGCAGCAGCAAGAAACAGTGTGATCTTAAAAGCTATTGTGGCAGTTGCCAGGAGCTTGGAACAGCCAGAAAATCAAATCAGAGGATGCAATATAAAATACCGTTGGCTGCCAGAAGGCAAAAAATTGTCTGAGCTGGTTATAGTGGTAGCATTTTTATTTTTTTTTTTAATTTTTTTTTTTTTAATTACTCCAAAAAGACTCAGTACAAATGAACTTGTTACAGAATCCCCTCTGGAACTGAACAAGAAAAGACTCCAAATGATGGAGTTTGGGTAGAAATATTTTCAACCCGAGAAAAAAAGGGAATACAGAACAAATGATATTCAGGAAGTCTGCCTGCTTTTTGCATGGTGGAAAAAATTCCTTCATCATTTCTGACCACAGCAGCCTGGTAACTTAGGCCAAGAAAAGAGGGAGGTGAGCAAGTCAAGAAATATGTCAAGAAACAGTTTCAGGGAAAAAAAGATCCACTGTCTTTTCTCACTTATACCAAACTCTGTGTTATATTCTATGGGAAAACGTGCACAACTTGGAATTGAAAATGAAGACTTTGAGACAGGCAATGTAAGGAACCAGGTTTACAAAGACATGTAAGCACCTCCATTAGACTGGGGTACATGCTTAATGTAGGCAGTGTTATCTAACTTCCTTGGTTCCTTTATATTCAAGCAAGTCAAGGTGAGGTTCAGGAGAAATGCAACTACTTGCTCTCCAGCAGCTTGAGTGCTCTTAAGAAATCTCACCAAGTACCTAAATAGCTATGCAAATCTCATCTGAAGTATTTAGCTGCTGCATCCCCTGCACAAAATGCAACTGAAACTCTGTCACCTCTGCTTTCTAAGCAAATGACACCAGCATACAAAGTAGCCCAAGCACCGAGCTTCACTGTGACAGTGTGTCCATGTCTTGCTTTGTGAGGTACCACTGCTCTGCAGTCTGGGGGTCTGTTTCTTCAACACGCTGTGGAACATGCAAGTTGGCATTTACTGCTTCATAAAAATAGCTTGGCACATGTATTATCGTATGTCTCACTAACAACGTCCTGGGGAGCTAAGCAGGCCAAGCTGTGAGCACACCGACAGACTGGGATAAGGAATGTGCCCAGTACAAGTCCTGGCTATAAAGCTGCTGAGTAACACCTAGACTTCTATAGCTGCATCTCTGTATACATGCAATAAATATAGGCTAAGCTGGTTTTATTTTGCAGACATGCTTAGTGCTAAAGGTGACGACACAGTGTGACCCTGGGTCTTGTCAGGCAGGTTAGATAACAGCAAATTGCCTGTGAGCCTCAGTCCCAGGCTGTCCCTCTCACCCTTTTCCTACACTGCTGGCTCCCTCCTGCCCCATTAGCACCTGCCAAGCCGCTCCCAGTAAGTGTGCACCAGCTTATCATGACTCTCTCCTAGCTTCCTTCCCTCTCTCCTTCCTACCTGTCTCCTATTTCCTGCTCAGTGCCAATTCTCATCACCCTTGTTGTCTTTCTCTTTTCCTTTGTTGGCTTTTCATCAGCAAAAACAGTGAGACCAGCTATGTTCATAGCATGCCAGGTGTATGCCTAAGGTAAAAAAGAAGATGTAAATTTGCTTAAGCTGCAGGGAGAATCATCTGGGCAACATCTTACTGACATTTAAACAGTCTGGGTGCCTTCAGGCACAGAGATAAGGCAGGCACCGAGCAGAGCAGGAGTGGGGTTCAGCCAGGATCTTGTACAGGCATGAATCAGGAGGGATGAGGCAGGCCTGGGCACGATGCTGCACTATACAATGTTTTGGAGTGTTTCTGTTACAAAAGCAGACTGTAAAGTTAAGTGAATTATGCAGCTTATAATTATGATGTCTAATGCCTCAACAGCCCAAGTCTGCCAGCTGAGAAATGCTGTGGTTTGCAGGTGCAAGATGCTAATACAAGAAGGAAGATTGCTGCACATCTCACATATAGGCAGATGTGTGGGGTTTCTGTTCGCATGTGTCCTCCTCTGACCACCTGAAACCACTCAGGGCTGCTCCTAGGAGGAGATGCTTACTGGAGGACTGTTGGTGGCTGTGAAGCACAAGCAGTTACATTCAGTGATGGAGCTGGCAAGTGAGATGCAGTCCAGTTCCTTGGTCCCGGAGAGCTGGGTGAATCTAAGAGAGACAGGAGGAAAAAACTGTGGGAAAAGTCCATATTCATCCAAGAAGAAAAAAAAAATTATGTCCTACAGTAGAAAATGGAGATTCAAACTAGAAGGGAGAAAGGCTTTTAGTTTTATTTTCTATACCTTATTCTATACCCCTTCTGTCTCCTATTCTTCTCACCCCTAACAAAGAGGGTTGAGAAAACCTATTTGTTTGCCACTTATAAGTGAGGTAGCAGTGGTGCCTGCTACCCATCTCCTCACCCAGTTTTCCTGTTAGAGGCCTGACCTGATTGGGTTGTTTTTCTTCCCAGAGCAAAAGCAGAAGCAAATCTGACCCTCACTGCTGCTGTCTGCCCCTACAAAAGGACAAAATGTTAGAAGAAAAGATGGTGGGGTCCAAGATGTCACTTCCACTTGTACATTCTCTTTTAAAAAAACAAACAGCCAGAAAGATCAGTGTTAGAAGGAACAATCAATTTTTTCGTCTGTTCTCTTTGCTATATAGATTGGTTGGGAAAAAAAATAATAATGAAAAAAAAATCTTAAATCTAACAGACATGGGAAAGCCCTGAAGAGATGCAATACTCCAAAGAGCCAAGGAATTCCATCAAATTACTTCCTGCCACGAAGGAAAGGCACTCAACACGTCTCATTCTTTTCCGATGTCACACTTTCACCCTGCTCCAGTATCGCTGCTCCAAACTTGCTTAGACACATTACTTTTCCCTAACTTGAAATGAGCTAAGTTGATTTACGACTCCCAGAATCTGGCCAGGCTCCAGAAAGGCATCAAACTGCCTGTCTGTACTGGTTTGTTCCCTCAAGAAACCGAAATGAAAATGGTTTCTATTATTAATGGTGACAGTTAATAGCAAAAATCGGTTCCAATTTTTAAAACTTTCACGTGATAAGGGACAGCAGAAAACTGAGCAATTGTACTATTAATGCCAAACAATTTGAAATGATTGCAAAGAAAACCACGACGTTTTCTCTAGTACAGCATCCACAAATCACGCATAGAACAGTACTGTAGCAGGAAATGTGATTAATTACAGTTGTTTCTACCTGGGTGGTAGCCATTAGATGCTGGATATCTAATCTAAACTAGTCATCAAGGCTCCAGTGTACAATGGAGAGAAACAGGCACCCAATTCACCAAGCAGTAATTCATCCCATGCTAAAGAGTGTAAACAAGATAAGTGGAATTAGTTGCTTTCTAGGGGTTCCTATTCTCGTTTGACCAGCAAGAAAGCCAACATGATTAGTATAGATAATAAATCTAACTGTCAGACTGCAAAGATGGCATGAAACAAAGCCTACTGCTGGTGCTCAGGCTCAGCTGACTCTCCTGTATTTGGGACAACTGTAAACCCCATAACCAAATTTTGTTTCCAAAATCCTTGGGACCCAAATCTAGGCACTGTCTGGCTAGGTAAGTCCAGAGAAGAGGTGGTAGATCTCTGCTAAAACTGGGGGGACAAAACAGCAGATCAGTGTTAAAGCAGTCCCTGTATAGATTCTGCCCAAGAAATTTGCTGACAATATGACTTACTATCTACCTGGCTCAAAAAAACTCATTTGAGGGCCCAGATTTGCTAACAAAAATCCCAATAAGGTAAAATTCAGGTCCTCTCCAGTCCTCATCTAGAAGCCATTATCATACATTCATTTAGTTGATAAACATATTTCAGGCTATGTTAATTCAGTTAGTTTTAAAGCTATTTTGAATAATTTCAACATATTAGCACCAGTGACTTGCTGACAGTTCCACGGCGAGTGGTTTAGTACCCACTGGTTCAGGTCATACATAGGAAAAAACACAACTGTTGTCTATAATAACTTTGTAGTATTCCTAGGAATCTACAATGACAAAAGTCATTTTTTCTTTAATCAGTAAAATGCTAGGTTAGAAAACAGCATGCATATAGTATTATGTAAGGAACTTGGCACCTGAAGATTGACAGACATCCTATGAAGTCCTGCTTCTCCAAACACTACAGGTAGCTTTTACATTTTAAGGGGAGTAAGTTACTAAGCATCTAAATAGAGTGTAAATTAATTGCCTTAGTTTAATGAACTGAAGCAAACCATTCATAACCTGTATGGTCCCTATTCAGGCACCATTTAACTCTCTTTACTTCCCATCTCACAGTAGGTTTTCTCTGGATACTTGCCTTTCTTAAAGAACTGACTTCTGAAAATAGAAATTACACAGGATGGCCACTAACCTCAGCCTCAGTGAAGGTTTTTTGATTTGCTTTCAACTATGACATATGCTCACTTTGTCCTTGCTTTGCTCTCCAAAGCTGTTTATAAAATATGAAAAAAAAAAGGACTGCTTTGTATTGTATGGAAAATAACTGGGCTGTAAGGAACAATACCAAGGCTGAAACGCCTAAAATTAGACCTGCGAGCTTTGCTTTCATTGGCAGCAACGTGTGTGCATCCGCATTGTCCCAATCCCACATTCTACCTCTTCTGTTCTTGTGAAATACACTACTTTCTGAAAAACACTGAAGTTTAAATTTAGCAAACTGATTCAAGGACTCCACTGACCCTGGCAAATGGTTACTTTGATCACATTCACCTTTAGGCTTCAATACTGAATGAGCAGATCAGCTTATTTTCAAAAGCAGGAAGGAAGAAGCAGTATTTGCATAACAAAAAGTCGAATATCTCAGCAATGGTGCCTGCAATGATCCTGTAATTTCCAGGTTGTTTCTTTTTATTCCTCCTAAGAAACATCAAACACAGATCTAACAGTTGTGGGTTTTTGTCCTGAAAGAGAGCTACTGAGAAGATAAGCGTTATGGAAAGTGGCTGGCACTGGGAAATGTGGGACTAACAGGGACAATTTAGTCATAACAGGTTAGCACCTACATTATACCCATTCTTTTCTCAGCTACATGCATTCAATTCCCACCGTATTCAAGAGAGCGAATAAATAAAAGCAAATGTATCCAAAAGGTCAAACTTCATGGATTTTCAGTGAAGAAAGCCACACAGAGGCTCAAGAGAAACTGATGCTAGCTACTGCATTAAAGATAATTCAAACTGTTGTTATCGTAGTGTTTATTTTGAGTGTCTCCTCGTGGAATTTCAGGATAAAATATGAGATTGGCATTGAGCCTCAAGTGGGTACAGCCAGAGCTGTCCAATTCCAGCAGCCTATCGAGCCGAGCTGTCGGGATTCATGTCTTGAGTTTATGGCTACAGCTCTCTCTGAAGCGCAGCGCTGTTAATATTTGTAGAACATTGATACAGAAACAGCAAAACCACCTCCATCAGCTGGACACCTGCAGCGTGCACTGCTGGAGCACTTCTCAGATAACTCAAATACCTGAGATTATGTGACCAATAAACGCTACACCCGAGTCGGGATATTACGTACAAATGTAGGTGAAGCACAAGTTATTCATCCATCAAAAAAGGCTGATATGGGTCTCCAGTTGCAATAAAGGCCTTAGGCAATGAATGAGGTGGAGACTTCCTCTCAGGAAAAGGGAATTTATTCTAGCTTTACTCAGTGAACAAGGAGCCAAAGAGGTTTTTTTGGAGTTAGGGCCAGTGGAAGTCTAGACGAATCTAGTCCTCAGCTGCATTCAGCATTTCCCACTGGAAAATCTGCCCACAAAAAGTAATGTTTTCAAAGTAAGATAAAGAGTAGCCTGAGAATACTGTTTATTTCATCACACCAATTTTGTCAGCATTTCCTAATGTTTCCTACACCCTGGAAACAGTGTGGGCTGCCCTTCAAGCTCCACAGACTGAGCACTGAGCTCCACGGGTCACACGGTGGCATTTCAGACAACGCTCAGCTTTTGGAAAATGAATACAGGCTCATTGCATCACTGAGGCAAAAAGGAGATATTAACCACCAAGCACCTCATGAATAGGTTGTTACAGCATGGGAACCTTGAGAAAGGTAAATACACCTTTCTCAGGCCCAGGAAGGTTTGTCTTTGTTCCAAGCCCAGGATGAGGTAATTTCTTCCTGGGGCAGACTTTCATTTGTGCCTGATTAAGCCAGGTAATTACCTCCTGGATTTTGTGGGCAGGAATGCTCTGCGCAGTCAGCCCATTTAAGAAGCCACGGTTTCAGTCTCACGCTTTGCTTTCTATTCTTCCATATACAGAGCTATCCGGGGCTCTCACTGCTTTGATAACTGCAGACTTTCAAGTTTCTGTAGTTCTTCCAAATTCTTCTAATGATTCAATCACTGCAGACATACCTATAATTGAATATTAGTTCAGACTAAAAGAGGCAGTGGATAAGAAATACAAAAGCTATTATGGAGAAATTCAAAGTAATAACACTCACGTCCCTTTCTTGTTCTTTAGAAAAGCACCTTGATAGCACAGCCATTTTTTTCCAGAGAACAACAATTTTTTTGGACTAAGAGAATGTGTACATCTTTTCTGAGAAGCTTTTCACGGAGAACATCAGAAGCAGGAGAGCTCCTCTTTGTTATTCACTTCACTACAGAAAGCACATGAGGTTATTACCTGACACAAAACCAGAAGAAACCATCTGATCAGTTTTGAGAAGAATTTAGTCAGGTTGAGGAAGCACCACTCTAGGGAGTGTATTTCAAAAATAACCTTCCTTTTGAACCACTGTTTCATCTGCTCACTGCAGATGAAAGGGCTGTTGGCCATTTTCCACCAAGCATATTCTGCTTTTCCGCTACTTGGGGCTTGATTTTCTTCTGATCGAGTGGAAAGGAGATTTGGGGAAAACCTTGCAGGAATGGCACAGTTGAGGGAGCTACCCCACTGGTTAGCAATGCCTGCTGACCAGAGAAGCACTGACAGACATCGTCTCCTCCTGCTTATTGATTTCGCCCTGGGAACAAGCACAACTGCAGGGACTCATTAGGGTACGTGCTGTTGAAATGCCTTAGGCAGAAAAATAAGCAAAAAATCAAGTGACCAAACCCCTTTAGCTTGCCATGGGATGTAGGGCTGTTTCAGCCCAAGAAAAGCCCCTATGCAGTTATAACATGCCTTTAAAAATCTTATTTAAATGAGTTCTACAGTTCTGATGAATGGCCTGAAGCTACAGGAACAGAAGAGAACTGTAAAACAATTCTGCTGAAGAGCAACCAGGCTGTAGTCCTACTTTCACAACATGCAGCTAAACTGGAGTTTGTTGTACAAGCTCCAGATTCTTGCTATGCCAAAAAAAAAAAAAAAAAAAAAAAAAAAAGATAACCAATGCATGGCAGATTTTCATCTTTTGTCTTTTGCAATGTGTAGCCGGCGGACAGCACTTAATAACGACTTAATGGAGTCCGATGGTGTCAAACTGGCTTACAGCCAGCATGACTGGCGCTGAAACGACTTCACTGTCAAACATTTTGCCATAATAATAGATGAGCAGTAACCATCACCAACACAGCTGGTCAAAGAAATAGAGATTTTTCAAATAAGAAGCAGGGAACTTCTGAGCCATTCCTCATAAAAGGCGTACCTTCCCTGTTCTTCTGCTCTAATATTTAAAAGAATGCATTTTTACCTGGTCTCAGTCTTGACAGTGTCACACCCATTCCCCTCAGAAACAAGCAAGCACACATAATGGCTGTTTCTGCCTACTCTCATTGTAGAGACAAATCTCAGGCACAACCCACGGATTAGCAGAATGTAACTGGTTATGCAGGTTTATTGCACTCTGCTGATAAATTTTCGCGTCCCAGTTTATCCACATAAAACTGATCTCTGGGTAATGCTTCACATTACAAAGTGGAAAAGCTACAAAGCCTGTCTAAAGTGGAATGCTGCTACAAGTTATAGGAGAGCTCTCCCATTTTATAGTCTGCCATAAAGCACACAACTGAGGTCAGCCGCTGCTTCTTTATAAAGCTAACTGTTCAAACCCATATAAGAAACTGATCTGGGACCTCATTTTTTTATCAGTACTTTGACAAGCATCTGTACATGAGCAATTTTCATATATGGAGTGCTGACACCTGCATTTTATTATTAAAAAAATAAAGCTAAAAAAAAAAAATATGTCAAGGACTATGGCTAAAGTGATAATTAAACCCGATACAATAATTGTGTATAAAGTGATGTAATTAATCCAGTGTAATTAAAACTCAGAGATAACAGAGACATGCATCTCCTTGCTATCTAAGAGCCCAATCTCTGCTCTGCAATTCATGTTCTCATCAGCTCTAACCCAAGTGGATCCCTATTATTGCACCACTGCCCAACAGATCTCAGCCGCAAAAGCAGAGGAACCTGAGAAAAAATGGAAATATCTGCTGATTTCCACTTCATACAAAATTAAACTGGTAGCAGCCTGGACAGGAAGTAGCCTGGTAATTTGAATTTAAGGTAAAAAAATAACACTTTTAGTTAATTGTTGCTTTTTATTTCATGAACTACATATAGGCAGAACAGAAACTACTGGCTCCTGTAAAAATGTATAAAGGTACCCAGTATTTCTGAACTATCCCAATTTAGTTTCACGCTGAGTACATCAGAGAGCCATGAGGAAAGGTAAGCCCCAGGAACGGGGTCACAGGCAGACAACAGCTTTGTACTGGTCCCATTCCCTCATGGGCAGATGACTTCATAGGGATTTTAATCTGATATAACTCAGTTCTGCTGCTAGGAAGGGCTATACCCTCCTCTATCATTTTTGGAAACAACTCTTCGTCCAAAGTCTTGTGTACACCCAAGGATTTGTAAGTCCAACAGGACTCTGCTGTCATCCACATTTCTAAGTCTGCACCTTCATTCTTTTCAAACCCCAAACCTGACAACCCCATCAACGGCTTTTGTATGACTCTTCCTGCTGACAGATCCAGAAGACAGACAAGAATATGGGAACTACATGTGAGCTGTATGGGCAACCTTCTGAGGAAGAGTCGGTCCATTACTGGTGTACAGGACAAACTCTAGTAGCTTCAGAAAAAAACTTACTCGCATGCCAGCATTTTTCAAATGACTTGTAACAACTGGAAATCGGGGTTTTGAGGTGTTTTTTTTTTCTCCTACTTCTTTCAAATTAGCAGTGCGAACTGAGAAACTGCACTAAGGCACTGCAAAAAAGCAGACAGGTAAAACACAGCCTGCAATTCGCTGCAAGATTCCACGGTCTTGGATTCCATCCTCTGCCATCACTTTGCCAGAAGCTCTGGGCCAAGTCTTGTTACTGCCTCCTGCTTCATCATACAATATGATGTGAATGAAACCATTTCAAGTTCTATAAATTTGCCAATACTGTAGGTGTCTTATCCCATCCAAAACTGACATCAGCAGTAAAAAACTACATAGCACATAAAAACAAAATGCAAAACAATGAGCAACTTGTCATTTAGATTCTTCAAAATCAGAGCCCCAAACCAACAGCTTTTTACTGTGGAAAGTCAAGATTTTTGAAAGCAGCAGTTTAATCACAAGACCAATGAATCATATGAGAGAACTTAGAAAGTCTCATGCGAACACTCCATATTTTACTTTTCAATCCTTCTCCCTGCTTAGTTTCATGTCCCAAGTGCCTCTAAATCCCACTACGCCCGCACAGAACTCACTGCCAGGGGAAGCCTGCTCTGGGAGAGCTTCTCTGGTCACGCTTAGGACTTACTTGTAGGTGGCTGAAAACCATCTCCATTCCTCTTCTTGACAGCAACACCTAGCACCCATCTCATATATATAAAGTTATCACAGTTCATCTCTGTGAGATACCCTCTGAGCACCCAGATCAGTGGATGCTTTTGATCTAGTGCAGTTCTGATAGAGCCTGGCCATCATTGCCTATGAAGAAACAGTTCAGAGAAAAGCAGCAAGAATAAGCTGGATTTTCACCAAATTCAGCTTTTCCCGGTAATTAAAATTTTCTCAACACTTCTTTCTTTTTTCTCACAACATCTACAAAGTCATGAAAAGTGTTCAAACTGTTGTCGCTCCACATTTCAAATTAATCACCTCTTTTGCGAGAGGCTCTCCACGCCTCAGTCTTGCAGCTTCTCCTGCATGCTGACACCTCTACACTCTGCTATCAACTAATGATATCCTATTCCCTTTCCTAAGTATCTGTGCTCACTTCCCCCTCCTTACTGATTCATTTTAAACTCCACCTCCCTAGCACTGAAATCCTCACAGATCCTACCCTGCCTACATCTCTGGCATGATTCATGATCACACTTGCTCTTTTTCCCCAGATTTCATCTCTTTCAGGCTACCAGCTTGCTGAACACTTACACCTACATCTGTAGTCAACTCTGTGAGTTTAAACCAAAAGATTTCCCCATGCATTTCAATCTAGTCACCTGCAGAAGTGTTTTAGTGGCTCAGGACATAACTTCTTCAATCTGGAGATTAGCTGACAGCACTGATATATTGCAGTTGATCTTCACTAACACATTCCTGTTGGCAATAGGACACCGCACTGAGAAGTGGGTAACACACATATTGTGGTCCTCAACCCCATGTAAACTGTAGAGAAGAAGTAGAATTTTTGACATATCTTACTGTCTTCTCTTCAGCCTAATCAGAAACGTAAGGCACTCACTACAACTCAAGTCGCAGTTAAACACAGTTATTTTTCACATATTTGAAGCAGATTAAGTTGCAGGACATTTTTTTTTTCCAATTAATTTTAAATTGACTGTGTTTCACCAACATTAAAACAACAGCAAGAAAAAATGCCTGACACTGAAAAAGGAAATACTTTATTATTTTATGTTTAGTGCAGATTTCTCCTGCAACAATTCAGAACCTTGTTGTTTCTCACTTGTTTGCTGTTGCATATTATGACCCTACATTCAGTGAAAAATCTTTGAAGGAGGTTCTATAGCAATACATCCCATAGCAATTAACTATCAAAGTGTTGCCCAGCGCATTCTTGTCTAAAAACAGCAAACAGCATAAATGTTACAGCTTTAAATGATATGCACATCTGATTATTGATAACAATTGAAATTATATCCAAAGAATACGTTATGAAAATTTTATAATAATTTAGCAGTCTCCTACATCACATCTCCCTACCCTGTAATTACACAACAAAGAAGATGAAACAAAAGTATGTATATGCAGGCTCTGATGCTATGTGCAGGACGTGACATCCTACTACACAGATTTATCAGGAGCGACATATTGGACCTTGCACGAAGACACAGAGAGTTACAGCACTGAAGACTGTGATTCACTTGACAAAGCAGACAGGCACACAGCAGGAACACAGCTGCACTCAACATCTGCTCACGCTGCACTGTGCCTTCTTATAGACTTCTCTTTGAAAACACCAGTCTACAGACATCTGGATGCAAACCCAGCTGCGCATAATGTCTTCTAGGGTCTGTCTGCATTGCAGTCCTGCTGGCTTTGGCACTGGAAACAGCTGCGTTGGGGCAAAGCAGAGGGCAGTGTAGGCTGCAAAACCCCTTGAAGGGCAGGCTGAAGACCCAAGCACATAAGCCGTGATAAGCGCTGTACTGCTGTGTCCAGCTTGCTGCAGGTACATCTAATACTGGAGTATGTCAGCATAGTTCATTCACAGCCCAGAGACTGCAGATTAAATGCACCTTAATAAGCCCTGCAGGAGATGGACTCAGTCACTGCTATCAGACATGGATTGGTTTAGTTGCCTCTGAAACCCCTAAATACGCATCTTTCTGCACAGAGTGTAGTTACTACACCTCCTATATTTTGTTAAAATTTTAATATAAATATTTAACGTTATAGCACTGGAAATACATAGTTGCACTTCCTAGAACATCTACAAGGGCCAGATCCTTTTTTACAAAGCTCACAAAATAAGAATTATAAAAAAAAAAACAACCCACAGTTAAAATGCCCAAAATGGAGGAGGCATGCATCGTGATGAAGTGTGCACTGCCAGGCAGCAGAAAGGACTGGGAGCCTCTCAGCAAGCAGGGACTGATGAAGCAGAATTACCACAGAGAGGAAGCAGGGCCAGAGAGAGAGGAAAAAAGGGGATCAGGGAAAGCTGAAGGATGAGATAAGATAAGGCAGAGTTAGTACCTGCTGACACCTCAGGGTTACACTCTCACATAACAGAGACGGTAGCCTGTATGAGTTATATTCACCTTTTAACCATGCAGAAACTAACATCACTTACAGATCTGTGGTCCAGTAGCACCTATCTGTGGTACGCACCGGAGAGAAACAAAAATAATAACAACCCCTTCCAATCCTCCTATTTCCCCAGATAAGAATTAGATTAAAAAATGTCATGGAGCTGAATAGCTAAACATTTGCCTAATGTGTACCACAGCAACAGACAGCTCTTGTAAATGTTGGTTTGTTTGTTTTAATTGAAAATGATAAAAGCTACCTTGTGACCTACTTACCATACCTGAGGAGGGATATGGAGCCTTGGCAGCTATCTCCCTTAAACACTGTGGCATTTCAGTCACACAGTTGTATCATCAGAAGGTCACTGACAGGAGAAGGCAGGCATATCTTATCTACTTGTACAGGAAAAACAGTTCGTGACTCCTTCACCCTCCCCCGTTTAGGGTGCATAAATTGGAGCTTTAACAAGGTAAAACACATAATCATCTGATTTTGAATCCAAAAGCACGCTAACCTTTTGTATGTTCTCATGCCTGCTGGAGCACACTGCTGAGCACCCTTTGCCCTTATAAGGTGAGCAATGTGATCAGATACATGGCTACTTATCCGTCAAGACAGATGCAAAAAATAGAAGTGAAAAATACAAGTCAAAATTAGTTAAGAGTTTATTTGAAGATACGGTTCTGTTGCATAAGCCAGTTGGATTGGCAAAAATCATCAGTATGACCTGATGTCTTACTAAGCAAACAATAACTCCTTCACAGGCTACTGCATTTTCAAACTGAAACCTTTATCCACTTCAAGATAGGTATTCTGAGATGTCTGTTGTCCTGAACGTCAGCACTTATCTGTATCATTTGAAAAAAAAAAAATAAAAAAGTACATTTAGAATGAAAACCAACGGCCTCCAAAAGTACAGTATATGTTCTGTCGTAACGAAAGACTATGTCAGCTATGGTGCTGTCAGTTGGTATGTGCCGGACATTGGCAGTATTGACACAAACAAGTTTTTGCAGCATTACCCATTATGTAAGCAGATTTTATTTACAGTGCCAAAGCCTTGTAAAAAAATGTTTATTTTTGTTAACTTTTTAAAATAACGATTTTTATGTACGCCAAATTCTATTAAAAAGCACAAATGTTTTAATTCAAACTGCTAATATCCACAATTTCATCCTCTAAGAGTCTTCAGTTACTTTATATTTCTAAATATAGCTGATAAGAGTACGCAGAAATATGCTGTATTCTACCAGCTTTTATAAACAAGATGTTCTAATTTTAGATGACTCCATTCTGAATAAAGTTTAATTAAATACACAGATATTCTGAAATGCAGTCCGCAGAAAGGGTATTATTCAGCTCTCCTCAATGCCATTTAATTCCATTTCATAGCGAATGATTTAATATCTACTTTTGAGTAAAACCGTTCCCTACTAAGTGGAACACTGATCTTTTATTTAAAAGAAAGAGAAACCAAAAATGCAACAACAACAACAAAAAACCAACCCACAAACATTTCCAGTAACGTACTGCCTTTGTGGCATTATTTTTAGATGCTAAAATCAAGACTCAGGTCCTGTACAGACACCTGGCTCACGAGATGACCTATTTAAGTGATAGCCCTTTCAACTGCTTCAGGGAGGCATTGGCTCAAGAACTGGTGACAAAGTCCAGAAGTAAGATGTAAGGTGCTCACCAAGGACAATTAACTATTAGAACTTAAGGGGAACCGTGATAATCTTTCATGATCATCTTTCATAATTTTAAATCAAAGACTCATTTATTTCCCCCCCCCCCCCAAAAAAAAAAAAAAACACACACAGAAAAAGAATGTCGATCATGACCAGGAGACTACAAAGGGGTATCACTCAGTCAGTGTTATGGGCTGTGCTGGACACTTGGTTACAATTTTCATTGCTCCTTGCAGTGCTAAACACTCATGGGCTTGAAACCTTTCATCTCTCTGAGCTTCATCTTTAGCTCCAAGTTAAAATAATTAAAGCAATTTTCATCAAATGTTTTACAGCCTTATATTTATTAGTCTAAAAGCTCTGTAAATTATCATCACAGCTTGTTTTCTTCCTGAGTATACATTTTTACTTGTGCGGTGCTGAGAACATAGTCTTCATCAAAGTCTGAACCATCAAGGTAGTCCCACTGATGGGTATTACACTGTTCGATTCAACGCATCACGAGTTAAACAAAATTCCACTACTAGAAAAAAGCAGTAGTGTGCCATTTGTGTTACCACCACAGATCTCCGTTTGTAGGTGTTCTCATATTGAGAAGGTCTGTTTGCAGACAAGAAGTAGGTACACACATTGCTTCCAGCATTTGGCAGACGATGCAGCAGAGCTGCATGGAACTGACGACGTTGTTCTGAAATCATCATCTATTTTAAAGTAAATCAGCCATAATTCAGAAGTGATTAAAAGTAATTTTCATTAACAAGTTTAGTGTCTCGTGTATATTAGTCTAAAAGCTATAAATATCGCTATTACAGCCTGGGTTTGTGTATTTTCTCCCCCATTCTGAAGTCATGTAATATTGACCATACAGATATCACTCATCAAATTGCTCTGTGATGATAAAGGTCTTTTCAAAGTCTTTATTCTCCTCACAGGAAAATATTTTTTGTCATTAAAGATCTACTTGATTACACCAACTTATCAACTCTCATGACTTCTAAAATCAAACACTGTTGACAAACTCAAGAACATGGCAAACTCTGACTGAGTCAAAACACTGCAATTATGGAAATGATAATGCAACCTGTTAAACTTGCACATTTCTGCACTTGAAAAGGTGACTTCTTAGAGAGGGTGTACTCAAGGCAGAAAATCTTCAGTACGATCTATCATACTTCTTCCTCTGTCCTTGATACCAGGGTTTCAGAATGCATTTGTAGGTCAACAACGCATTTCCCATCCCACTCCAAATGCACACTGTTCATTTCAATTAATGGTGCCTTTACAAGATATTCTAGAAAATGCATTCTGTTCTTTATACTCCTCAAGGAATTGATAATGAAGAATACTTTGATATTTTTATAAATACATCAGTGAAACCGAGTACCGAGACATTTGTATCTTTTCCTTCTCTTTCAGCTGCCTCCTTGAAACCACTTAGTTTTCACACCTTTCAGCTACGATACCATCTTTAACAATCTGACTTAATTTCCTACATGAGTATTATTGTCTTTTGGATCACATTCATACTGATATGTGGAAAAGCTCCTGAAAGCAGAGATTCTGTAGGTAACATCCACGTAAGTTTAAAACACGAATTAAAAAACACATCTTCTCTGCAACTTAAATAATAACTTAAAAAGCCACATGGATTTGGAGCACTACCTGGAGATTATGTATTTCACAATAAGTATCCCTTCTATCATGTTTCATTATCTTTGAAAAGGATTATGGTTACCACCCTTACAGCATTAGTATAAAACTGAAAGGATGAGATATTTTTGATGAATAAAGACTCCCGTCTTTATTCGGGAGTTAAAGCTGGAGCTAAAGCGAGAAAGTGGCTCTGCGTGATGGAGCGCAGCTGGATCCCAGCATCCCACAGCACTGCACATGCTCACTGCCTTCCCTGCTCCTGCTGGGCTCTCGTAGCAAGCACTGCTCTGAGCAATGCCACATACAGAAGTGATAAAGTCACAATTCTTCCAGAGGGCTAAGAAGAACATCGTTGCTGGTGAAGAAAAGGGATTCAAAGATGCAAGCAAGGCACAGGAAGGGTGGAGAAGAAACAAAATTACACTGCAAGGGAAGGAAGGAAAAAAATGCAAAGGATGTATGGGACAGTGAGAGGCATGCAGATAGGGGTAATAGGGACCCATAAGAAAAAAAAAAAAACAACAGATTAAACGGTCTGGTTCATTACAATGAAGTCTGAACCAAAATTAGGCATGAGGAATAATGCAGGAAGAGTGCACAGTTGTTGTTCTCTATGAGTGTCAGACAAAACTAAAAGGGCACAATCCATAGGCAACCAAACTGCTCTGGAACAAGCTTCCTTTTGGATCACTATTGAAAAAGCCCACACTAGGAAAATAAGGTGTATTAAACAAGGAAGTGATGAAGACCAGTGGTGAAAATATTTTACATCAGAGACAAGAAGGCTTTCCCGTGGTAAGTGCTATGTCTCCCGGTAGTACGTATTTTAAAATCAAACGTACCTATCATATTTTAAACCTCCTGACTGTCATCCCAACTAGTGCACACTGATGTTTAATTCACACTTAGATGAGCCAGCATTATTTGCCCCAGAGACACAAACCTCTGGAAATCCATGGGAATCTGCAGAATCTGCGGTACTGAACCCCTAAAGGAGTGCGAGGCTCAGATACAACACACAAAAATATGCAGGAATGCACGGTGCAGCCAGGCATAAAATTAGAATTCCAAAACTGAAAAACAAAACCAGAACAAACAGCTTGACAAGTAAACAATTTTGGAAGCTCTGTAGCAAAGCTCACCACGTTTGTGTGCCTGTTAAAAAGAATCTGCATTCTTAGATCTAGATCGTTCTCGCAGCTACGTGGAGAGACAGCAAGAAATGTCAGGAAGGCTACACCACTCCAACAGACTGAAAAGAGGAGAAGGAATGGTGATGCAGAAACACGGCGTGGAGAGGTGTTGGAAGGCGGGGAGCCCGGCACAGCCCTGGCCCTGCTGCTGGCAGCGGGATGTCACACCTCCTACACCATGTGGCTCCTTTTCCCAGCAGCACCAAAGCCAGCTTTGTCGCACCGCTGCCATCCCATGCAGCCAGCAAAATTCCTGCCAGCAGATCTTTCCCTTCGCTATCCCAGCCCACTGAGGCTTTGCCTTACCCTTCCATCCCGACTACAATTTTCCTTCTGGTTGGTGCCACAATGTGATACCAACTGTGATTCTTCTCATGTACCAGGGAAATGCGACGGCTCTGGCATTTGCTCTGCAGTTGTGAGGTTACGTAAAGCTGTGCCCGCCTCAGACAGGTGTTGCTCAACACTACTGCTGATGCGATGCCAGCTCGGCGTTCCAGAACACCGGGTACTTCTAAAAACCAGTGAAAATTCAGCGCTGTGATCTTATGTACAGTGTGTTTGTGCGGGGCAGGAAGAGAGCAGCCTGATTAAACACTGCAGTTCTATGCCACAGAAGTTTGTGATTTGATTCCTTTTCGAGTCCAACCGGGTAAGGATTCAGTCCTTAATTAAAAGGCAGAAATAACACATAATGAAGATTAAGAATGTTTCCTTATTTTTCCCTCACAGCAACATTAGCCCAGGCTGCTTCGTGCTTTGTTTGAATGGAGAAGCAAAATGTAATTAAAGTTTTAATTAAAATTGATCGCGGTCCACAAAACTGAAATGCATAGTGCAGTGCTAACCTCATACTAGAAAACTTTCCAACTAAACGGATGCTGTTAAATGAACTGTGTTCTTTAACCAAAAAAGAGCATTCTGTCAGGAATAAGGTTAGTAGTGAAAACTAATGGATCTGAAGATGTGCCATAGGAGCAAACAGTGCATTCTGAAAGAGGCAGTGCGTATACATCTCATGCAGACTGAGCTTCCTCACGTTCTCACTGTCCTCTGCATGAGAGGATTCTGTTCCTCATCAGACCCAGCTTAATAAATACGTGCGTCTTTCTCTTCCTAAGAGGAGGTAGGATCTCTGCAAGCTCAACTTTCTGATATGTGAAGGACGAGAACGCCCATCTACAGAAACACTCACTCTAAAATATCACTAAAAATATTTTGCCGGCGGATTTGTTGGGAAAAGCAGCTGCATCTCTTAGCACATCTGCTACATTAACATCTTCAGTGTGGAATTTGTTCATATACTTGCACTCGGCTAATTGGCTTGCGAGTAATCACGTTTCAATCGTGATGAAAAGCGCAGGTTTGCGAAATGCCCGTTCTTTGAGAGGGGAGAAGCCCGGCGTCCCGGGCAGCAGCGCTCTGCTACCCACCGGTACCTGTATACCCACCGGTACCTGCTATACCTACCAGTACCCGGACGCGGGCTCACTCTCCCTGCCCTGGAAAGGCACCGAGCCCCGTCCCGGCTCCGCAGAGCCTCCACGGGACTCCTCTGGGGGGGGCTACAGTTGCATAAGATCGCGCTGCCTTCCCATAGAAATACCCATCCCCACGGTTGGGAGTGGGGGCAGAGCGCCGAGCTCAGGATGGGAAGAAGGAGGGGAGACTAGTGGAAAGGGGGGAAGGAGACACTCCGGCCGAGGTGGGGAGGTGGTGGTGGGTACATCCCGCACGGAGGGGGCTGCGGTGGGCTGGGGACACCCCCTGCGCTAAGCGGCGGGAAGGGCTGGGAGGGAGCCCCGCGCAGAGAGGACTCGGCAGCCTTGCAGAGAGCGACGGGAGCGAAAGCGGCGCGTGGGGGGAGGAAGGGGGCTTCCAGCCGTCGCCACCGGAGAGCCCGCATCACACCGCACCGCACCACGCACCGGCCCGGCACACGGTCCCGTCCCCGCCGCAGCGCCGTGCCCAGCCCTCGCCCCGCGGCCGCTCCCGAGCGCTGCCCCCGGCCCCGCTCCCCCACCGCCCACGCTCGCCCCGCAGAGCCCCGCGTCGGGCTGCGCGCCTCGCATCCCCCTCACCGCCCTCCGAAGCCGCTCACGCCGTGCCTCAGCCCGGGCTCCTTTGTTGTGGGCGCTGGAACTGGAAAGCCTCTCGCCCCGCGCCTCCTCCTTCCTCGCCCTCCTCCTCCTCCTCCTCACGCCTTCGGGTGGGAAATGCCCCGGACCGCGGAGCACCGCTGTCCCCACCCACCTCCGGCCCCAGCACCCGAGCGTGCTCAGGAGCAATCGAAATGACAAGAATAAAATCCTATGACGGATGGTGCGAGCTCCGCGATCGCGAGGGTCGGGAGCGCTCCCTCCTCCCCGCCGGCGCGGTGACCTTGCGGGCTGCTCCGCTCCCCGCACTCCCTCAGTGTGGGCTTTTTTATTATTTGTTTCTTTTTCACTGGGAACTGAACGAGCGCTTCGCTCCCTCGGAACGCACTTCAGAGCGCCGACCGCTCGGGTACCTCCGCACCCGCCGCACCTCGCACCCTCGGGGCGCAGCTCCGCCAACGCGATCCCCGCAGCGCCGCCGTCCCGCAGCCCCGCTCCCTCGCCGCCTCTGCGCGCTCCGTCCCGCATCCCGCCCGCACCGCTGCCCGGCCCGCAGCCCCCGGACGCACTTACAGACGGCGCTGGGAGCGGTCGGCGGTGCGGAGGAGGGCGCTGGGGGCCGCGGGGTCCCGCCGGGGGTGCTGGGGCAGGAGGGACGGCGCCTCGCTGCGCGCCCGCCCGCACCGCTCGCGCCGCAGCTCAGTGCGCGCCCCCGCGCCGCCCGCCCGCCCCGCACTGCAGACCGCCGCCGCCCCGCGCCGGCCCCGCGCACGCGCCACCCTCGAGCATGCGCGCGGCCGCCGCGGGCGGGAGGGAAAGGGAGAGCGCGCGGGAGGCGCGGCCCCGCGATGTGTTGTGGGGACGACGGGGTGAGGGGAAGGGAGCCGGCATCCTGCGGGGCCTCCTCTGGTACCCTCGCAGGGCAGCGCTGTTATCAGCGTTACAAGCGCCTACTCACAGACCGACGCGGGTGCACGGGGGCTGACCCACTGACAGAGTAAAATGGCCCCTTAAGAGCCTCCAGCCGGGTCGTCCGCAGCCTTCAGGTTGTTCCCGGTAGTCCCCGGTGTGCTGCGGCCAAATGCAGGCTTCTGTGGGAGGCTTGATGTCGTCTGGAGTCACCGTGTGTGCGCCTCCTGCCGTGCGCTGCACCGCCACCGGCTGCTGTCCCCTCATGGCTGGAGCCCCTCTACCTGGCACACACAGGTATTGGCGAGGACACAGCTCGTGCTACAGGCTGTGCTCTGACCCATGTCTCCTGTGCCCAGAGCCACTGCAGCCCTCGTGCACAGGTGGAGACACCGTCTTGCCTTATAGGCTAATCTTTCAGCCATGGCTCTTTTCCACAAGCCTCTTAAAACAGCGTTGACGTTAGATATTTAGACTGTTCTAATGTTGCTTGGTCCTTTGATACAAAACCCAACCCATCTTGTCTTGTGACATGCAGCTCCACTGATCTTGCCCTTCAATATAAAACCCAGCTCATCTAGCCTTTCCCTTGCTATTGCTGCTGCTGTAATAGTAGTAGTAGGCACTTTATAACATTGTACAACACATAACTAATTGCTGGGCCCTCCCTGTGGCAAAGCTATACATAAATATTTACTTTTATGCATGGTGAGTTCTGCTACTGACTGTTTACAGTACGTAAATTAAGTATATTTAGCGTGTCCTAAGAGTAATGCTGGAGGAAGCAGATGTATACAGCAAGGAGATGAAATGAGGGTAAAATAATGACATATATTAAGGAAAGGAGCAATGCATGCTCAACTTTATTTTGGTACTTGTTATTTCAGGGGAAAAAAAATAATCATGAATATGCATGACACATGATAGATGGTAACCAAATTTGGTTTAATGGTGAAATGCTCAAATAATTCAATTACATCACAAAGTGATGTGTTAGGCTTTGTGCAAATACACAGGAAGACAGAGTGTTTTCACTTTGCTAATGAAGATAACTGAATTTGTAAGCTATTCTTCTCTGATAAGGAAGAATCACTAACTTTGCACTCAGATTTACTTGTTGTGCAGTGAGACAATAACAGGCTCATCAGGGCAGTGGTCTTGGCAATGAGCTTGCCAGAGTCCAAGAAGCATCCAGACAACGCTGTCAGACATAGGGTCCAATTTTTGAGTGGTCCTGTGTGGATCCAGGAGTTGGATTCAATGGTAGTTGGACCTTATGGGTCCCTTCCGACTTATGACTCCAACTTTAAGTTTGTATATATGTATTTTTAATTTCCCAAAGCATTTCTCCTCCTCGGTTCCTCTTTCAGTTTTCTGCATGTGCAAAAATGCAGCCTGAAAATGCTAAAAATTGAGACTGCATCCTAGCGTGCAGTTAGGAAGTGATGCACCTCATCGAGTATTTGAAATTCCTGCTTTATTTGATCTTGATTAATTTAAATTGTTTTGTGTCATCTCCGTATTTACTACCTCATTGCTTGCTCTGCCTGCCAGATCATTAATAATCATCTTTAGCATAATGAAAGATAGAGTGCTTGCTATGTTTTAACCGCTTTGTTCCCACATATTTTCAGTCTCTTATTCCGTTCCCTGTACGTTTGCCTCTTGCCATCACAGTACCGTCTCACTTGTGTGACCTGTTCTGATTGTGTCCATACTGCAGTGACGGCATGACTTCAGCCCATCTTCTAACAGATCTTCTGGTGGCAGCAGTGCAGCTATGTGGGTGCAGAGCTCTCTGCTGGCTGCAGGACTGGGTATTTCCTTCATATCTCAGGTGATTTTGCTGCTGTTTCATTCTTTCACAGCTACCGAGGTGGCAATATCTCAGCTAGCTGAAAGCAAGCTTGGGGTTGTCTGCTGCATGACTGTCACCTAAACATGACATGCCTGTCAGTATCGTTGAGGGGCATGTATTTCAAGAAGGTGCTGAGCATTTGCTTCCCCCCAAAGAGAGAAACGTAGGTTTTATTTTTAAACATTAGAGATAAAGCACCTATAAATAAAACTTTCCTCATGCGGCTTTTTCTTTTTTTCATGACATCCAGTGGAAAAAATTCCACCTACTATGAAAAGGTGTAGTTTAAGCAGATGATAGTATGTAGTGAGTTTTCATGTGTGATTTTCGCTATCTGCATTTTGATATTTCTTTCATAAAGTCGGGTTACTTACATTTTCAAGTGCATTTGAAATCATGGTGCTCATTTTGAGAAACATGTAAGCTATTAATAATTCTGGAAGACTTCACTTTGTGTTTTTTATGTACCTCATCACAGTAACGATGCAGCACACAAGCTTATTTGGAAATTAAATACAGCTAAAAACTCCTCGTATTACTGCTCAGTCTAAAACATCCACGAACATGCTTTGTTTTGACGTAAGTCAGCAACGTAATAAATGTTGCCTCATAAGCCATGCATAGGGTTATCATTAGAAAGGAAATAAGGACACCATCGCCATTCATGCTCCTATGATACGTCTCACACTGTGCTGTCTTATACCTTATGCAGTTACTGAAGCCTTTTGGTAGCTGGGTGTGAAATTTTACTAGTCCAGACCATTGGCATTTTCAGCCACTTCGCATTCACTTTTAATCTATGTAAATGATACTATTGTATGTTAGTTTGCAGAGAATTAGATCGTCTTGCTTGTTTATCATATAGATAATTGTAGGATTTTTCATTTTCTTGCTATTCAGTTCTTTGGATTTAGCGAATGAAACTAACTGTTGCCATTTAGCAACTTTAAATTTGTTTTGAAGCTAAAGAGCAGATTGCTCATGATGGAGCTATAGCAGTTTAAACGAAGTCAGGATCTGACCCCAAATTTTCTACTTAATGTGTATCAGAGTTTATTTTAGCATAACACTGAATAGTATAAATGTAATAATTCTTAGTATACAAATGAGTAGCATGCATATCCAGGTGTATTCTCCTTTTACAGCCTCTGATGGCGTACAGGGGTCTCCTTTAAGCTTTCAGCACCGAATCCTGAACAGTCTGCCTATGCCTTTGCAAGAAGCCAAGTGATGCTCTGTACTTCTGCTCTTATCAAAGGAGATAGATAGGCATCTCCGGGGGGAAATTCAAAATCTAATGAAATTGAGGATCTTCTCCTATTTTCTCTCCCTTCCTTGCTTTAGAGAATTCACTATTAAAAGGCACAGTAGTCTCTGAGAGAAGTCACTATCTCACCAGGTGGCTTACTGGTAATAAGATTATGGGTTTTTTTCTTTTTGCATGCCCTCCTATTTTAGAGAAACCAATCTAATTGCAGAATACCATTTCAGAGTTTGCGTTTTCTCTTCCCCCTTTATGCTGAATACTTCCTAATGCTTGCTTACATAGTTGCTGATTGTTATATGGTTTTGTGATTCTTTGATTAGTGACATCTGTACTGTACATATCAACTGTAGAATAACTGCAGTGAGAAAAAAATTGAGTGTATATCTGCATCTATAACTGTAGACTTCATATTCTGCCAGGCCTTTTGAAGGAGACATTTCCTTTCTCCTTTCTGTGCCCCCTTCATGCCGTTTCTGGAATCTACTTGTCTGTTACACAGGGAGCTGGAAGCAGCAATGCGGCTGCAGGGATTGGCAGAAGAGAGCTGCTTCAAGGCTTTATGATTAAATGAAGCTGCTGCAACACACTGCAGTTGGAAAAGGGTGAGATCCTTGATACTCAGTTGAAAACAGTGCAAGTGACCAAGATTTATCAGTTTCGAAATGACTGTAGATTGATCTTGTTTCTCTAATGTGCTACATATATTTTATGTGTACGTATGTTATCTTTCACATTCATATCTCAGCCATTTTTTTAATAACATCCCTAAGAAAATAGAATAAAATGTGCTTCACTAAACACATTTTTTTCTTCTGTATGAAATAAAATGATTTTATGTAGGTAGATAACGTTTTTATGTGCCAAAGCAAATAATTTATAATTCATTCTTTTAATTAATCAGATTATTTGTTAGTCCTCATTTTCTCAGTCTCACGGAATGAAATGTAAAGAGATATCATTTATGTAACATCATCTCTGGTGTTATGTAATGTACTCACAACTGAGGAGTACATGCAATGCCTAACTTTAGATACCTGAATTTGATAGCTAAGTTAATTTCCTATTTCCTTGCATTGCCTCTGGTATCAATGGAAATAAAAATAAGCACTGAAGGAGTAAATCAGAACAGAAATCTGGCTACTGGGAGTGAAGAAAAAATATACTTAAATTGAGGCACGTAAATAAAGTGCCTACAGCTAAATGGCACGAGCCCAGGTTTTGCACCAGTAAACTGTTTCCTACAGAAGCTCTTCTGGTTGTTCTTCTTAAGCGAGCATTTGCTCAAGCGGAAATAAAAGGTTGACATTTTGGACCTGAGTAGTGTAAGCTTCAAGTAAATAATGATTGTTTAGAAGGATAGGAATGACAAAACTCAGAAGCATTTCATTTTCTACAAATGTCCTAAACATAGCATCGTGCTTCCTTTGCCATTTAGCTCAGGGCAGAAATCCTGCATATACAGAACAATTCCTGTGAAGTCCAAATGGTCATGTAGTCTTGAGATGTTGCAAGAGGGCATTGTTTGTTTATTTGATCCATGAGTGATTGTCCTTAGCTAAAATATTGCAATGGGGACATATAGAAAGTTGAAGTACAGGCTGTGGAATTACTGCAAATAATAAAGGCACACATTTCAGATAAATTATCATATTAATAATAAAATACCTAGTCATCAAAAACCAAACCACTTCTTTTAGAGTTTTCTGGGGGGAGGAGAGGGGAAGAACTAGTATGCTTGTGGTTTTGTCATTAGTTTTATTATTACTGTTTGTCATGCAGTTAAGTCGTAGTAGTAATAAATTTCTAAACTGCATTGTGTATATATTTTCTAGTGAAAAATAGGAGGGGAGCATAGATGGAGTGAATACAGGTTACATCAAGGCAGGTTAGTGGCTAATGGAGAAAATGTGTGTGGATCTTTCTTAGTATACTATTTATAAATGAAAAAAAAAAACTTTTAAAAGTTGTCCTCTTATAATCCAGTTTCACTGTGAGACACAATGACTTCTCATAGTAGTGTTTATTTTGGAACTAATACTTTTAATTTAGTTTGAGAATCAGCACAAAATCAGGACATAGTGCTAAGAGCAGCGATGCATCTCAGAAAGCAGGTTGCACGACATCAGATATGTTCAGTAGCACCAGACAGAGGTGCTCATCAGAGTAAAAAGAAGCTAAACAAAATATTGAAAAAAAAATATTGAAAAAAATATTTCACAACTTGATTTGTAATTAAATCTTTCCATCTGTAATATTAGCAACCTGATCTACCTGCGCATGTCCCTGTTCATTGCAGGGGAGTTGGACTAAATGGCCTCTAAAGGTCCCTTCCAACTTCAAAGATTCTATGATTCTGTGATCTCTGAGTCCTATCTTAGATAGTATGACTGTACACCAAGTATTATTATCAAATGTTTCTGCTCCTCTGAGCCTTCCAAATAATGTCCACTCCCTTTCGAAGCCTTATGGTTAGTCCTTATCATTACATTTTTATTCATTCTGTTTTCCACCTCAGATTCCTGTGTGGCCATCCTGTGTCTCTGCCTCATTTCTGGAGTTTCCCATATTCTCTGTCTCATTGAGTTGCTTGTTCCCTCAGACACAAGCGCAGAGCTGCTGTTGTACTCAATGAAGATTTGTACCAAAAAAGGAAGAGAACTATTGTGTATGTATAATAAAGTTCAAAAGTGGCTTATTAGCTCATATCAGATTATTTTAATTTTTTTACCTTCTCTTGTGATTTGTTTAGTACTAACAGAAAAATACGCTAAGCAAAATGGGAAACAGTATATTATTGCAGTCAGAAACAATTCATGCTGTAGCAATATAGAATTGAAACCAGAATACATCAAACAAATGAAGCAAATTGTTTTCAAAATTATCATCTGAAGCATTATAAATGTGTAGGTATATTCATTACACTGTAGTTGCCTGAGATATCTGTGGACCTGGAGGTTAATGAAAAATGTTTACACATTATTACATGTTTTTGTTATGTTTATCCAATTTGTATATAAGGAGTGTTTTATGTGTGCACAGAATCTTGTTTTATTTTTAGCAGAGATTTTTAATTATTTTTAACTGTTTGATAGATTATTCCATGTCATATTGTAGTGTATACTGTGCAAGTAGCCTTCCTCCAGTTTTCCAAATCTTTTACTGATCATGAGTTTTGTACTGCTTACTAAATGATGCCTAAATTACTAGACAGCATTCATCAAGTCATTCCCGGATGCTGTTTTGATCAATAATGAGGCCGTTCGTTTCTGTAATTTGGGAAGTGAACAAATCATGAACTAAGTTGAAATTAATTTAAAATCAACTCACTGAAAAAAAATTTATACATTATTGTGTCACTGCAGGCTGCTGCTAACTGGATGGAGTATTGTAATACAGCACTGTACCTCAGCATGAAGAGCAAAGAAATGAAAGTAGTGCTGTGTTGGATGAGTTTCAATAAACCCAGAAACTAATGGAGGCCTTAGACTAGATATTTTAACTAATCAGTATTTATAACACCTTTTCATCAGATTTAACGAGGTTTAGGGAAATGCTGACTGTATTTTATTCCATATAATATTATTAGACCCAACAGTCCTGAGTTTTTGAGCAGTAATTTGTCTCTCCAGATCAGAAGTGTTAGATGAGTAGTTAAAAAATGTCTCTTAATATGCCTCTCATATATTGCCTTGGATAATGATTTTTGAAAGAATTTTACAAGGAAAATGGTTTACTTTGAAGATTGTTCTAAGTGAAAAGACTTAGATATTTTCCCAGTTAATAAAATTAAAAAAAGAGTATAAATAGTTTTCAAGTAACTAAACTGGAACTGTGCAGGTCTATGAATGCAGCAAACCTATTTAGACCACTTCCTTTTAACATACTGCTCTTTTTCATATGTTGTTAGACAAATATGCATCACAACCTGTACTCATATACTGGGGTGAAGAGGTAAGATCCTGTCTTTGTATTTCTTCTGTACCTTAACTATGAGAGTTCCAGAGGCTGATTACAGCACACAGAATCACAGAACCATGGAATCACCAAGATTGGAAAGGACCTCCAGTATCATCTAGTCCAACCATCCATCTACCCCCAATATTTCCCCGCTAAGCCATGTTCCTCACTACAACATCTAAATGTTTTTTGAACATTTTGATTTGAACATTAGGGATGGTGGCTCTCCCACCTCCCTGGGCAGCCCGTTCCAGCACGTGGCCACAATTTTGGAGAAGAAATTTTTCCTAACATCCAACCTGAATGTCCTCTGGTGAAAGTTGAGGCCATTAACTCTAGTCCTATCACTAGTTATACAGGAGAAGAGGCTGACCCCCACCTCTCCACAACATTGTTTCAGGTAGTAATAGAGATCAATAAGGTCTCCCCTGAGCCTCCTCTTCTCCAAACTAATCCATCCTAGCTCTCTCAGCTGCTCCTCGTAAGACTTGTGCTCCAGACCCCTCACCAGTTTCGTTGCCCTTCTCTGGGCATGCTCCAGGGCCTCAATGTCTTTCTTGTAGCGAGGGGCCCAAACCTGAACACAGTACTCAGAGTGCGGCCTCACCAGATCTGAGTACAGCAAAATGATAACCTCCCTGCTCCAGCTGGCCACACTATTTGATACAAGCCAGGATGCCATTGGCCTTCTTGGCCACCTGGGTACACTGCTGGCTCATGTTTGGAGCATCAACCAACTCCCTCAGGTTCGTTTCTTCCACGCAGTCTTCCAGCCAATCTGCCTCAGGCCTGTAGCTCTGCCTGGGGTTGTGGCCAACGTGCAGGACCCAGCACTTGATCTTGTTGAACTTCTTCCCATTCACCTCAGCGTGGCTATCCAGCCTGTCCAGATCCCTCACTAGGGCCTTCCCACCCCCAGGCACATTACTTCCAACTTGGTGTCATCTGCAAATTTACTGAGGGTGCCCTCAGTCCCCTCACCTGGGTCATCAATAAACACACTGAACAGAATAGACCCCCATAACAACCCCTGGGGAACACTACTTGTGACCGGTCTCCATGATTCCTGTCCTCTTAACTAACTGACATACAAAGTGACAAACTTAAGGAGAGAGGCAGTTGCTCATTTCTTGTGTCCTGAAGAGCTGCCCACTGATAAGAGCAGAGTGTGTTCCACGCTCTCTTTTCTGAATGAAGCAACTCCATTGGCATACACAATCTACAAAGTGAAGAGGTATACAACATGCTTCAGTTTAAATGCCTGTAAACATCAGCCTCATTGGAGATAATATTTCCTTCTTCTGATCCCACTGAGTGTGCCTAGTGGAAAAGTGACAGATTTTATCAAGGTAGCAGTCGGTAAAATAATAGCATTGGACAAAAGATGCGTCTGTGCTTCACAACGCTATGCCAGATAGAGACACTTAATTCTGAACAAGCTCGCTGGCATTCCATCAGTAGAATAGTCATGCCAATGTTATTTAGGATCCTGTTTGATTTACTCCTTGGTGCAACTCCTTCCTGTATATGAACTGCTTAGAGTTCACAATGCTGCATTCTGCAATGCCATTTATTGCACGATCTTTTCTCTCACTTTTTCTCCATCCTTTTCTGTATTAACTGTATTGACATCTCCCATCATTAGCTTCTATTTGTAAGCGTCGGCTAAAATTCCATTGACTGAATTTTGACGTTGGAGTAGCCCTCTACATTTGAATTAGCCACACTGTGCGACCAGTATTGTCGGCTGGAAGAAAAAGGTATTTTTATAGTTTATCTCCTCCTGAACATCTAAGATTTGAGATTCAGTATCAGCCTAGAAGTGCCTATTTTTCCACTGTCTGTAAGTTGAACCTTGAGTGGTTCCCTCAGTGCAGATGTCCTAAATTAGATTACACGGAAAGCACCCTGTAGTTTTCAGACTGCTAAGAAATATCTCTAATTGTATAAATGGTAATACTGGTGCTCAAATCTGTGGGATCTATACCATCATCCCAGTTGCTTCATTGCTAATTTTGCATTAATTTAGATTCTATTATTTCCTCTTCTGCAGATATATTTTCTAAAACAGAAGAACCAGTCCATGCTCATTTGAGTCTAATAATCCATTAATCAGTACTCTATTTTTCATAGTATCTTCTAGATAAATTCAGTAAGAAATGGTTAATAGGTCAGTTGTAGATTTACCTCTTAGGGGTAAAGCATGTTGATTTTTCAGCACTTCAGTGGAAGTAATTGCACCTAATTGAACTTTATTATAAAGAAATCATCATTAGTGTAAGTCAATTTACATTCTCTGTAACTGGCTGTGTTATCACCATATGGCATCACATCTTCTTTGTCTTAGAGACTTAGATGAATAAACAACTAGTTGAGAGTATCCCAAACTGGACATTTAACTTTTAAATTGCAGTGGTTAGGTGATCATTAGCTACACAGTCAATGGTGCTACTGGCTACTGCTCAGAACTCACTTATTTTTTACTAAGAAGATTGCTTTTAAGCTTAATACCATAAGGAAGCTGTGGTTCAGGTTTTGAAGTCCAGTCGTGTTCTGGATACCTCATCTTTGCAGAACAGCTAGTAATTTATGATCCTTTGCTCAGATGCTCTTGTTGGAGTATTACTGAATGTTTTGTCTCACTTAATTTAATTTTGAATAATAGCATAACTCTTGAGAAATATTTCTTATGGTCTGTCAGAGTTGTTTGAATGTAGGTAAGCATATACATAATTTGTGTGTGTATGCAACCGCACACAAATACACACAGTGTTAAACGCATTATTTATTTTCTAACCTCATGTATTAATTCTCCTGTTTGTAGATATTTATAAACAATTCAATATCTTCTTTGTTAAATTTGGTTTATCTTTTTTTTTATTTTGGCTTTGCTTATTTGTCTCTTAGTTGGTTTTCAGCGAGCTGTCATTTTTTATTTCTATGTGTTCTTGTGCACACTATAATTTATTTTATATAAAAATGTGTTAAAGGACATAATTATGATATACAATAATGCATTTAATATTTCTAATAAATAAATTAAAAAAAAAAACACTAAAAAAACTGTGTGTGTATGTGTGGTATTTCTTTTATGTGAAAATTATGTTTGCCAGTTTGAGAGATACTTTATGTGAAAGAAAGGCCTGTGATTTCTAACAGGTCAGAGTTTGATAGCTGACCATGTTTAAGTTTGACCTAGCAGAAGAGAGAAGCCATCTCACTATGCAGCTGCTAAGTGTGAAGCTAAAGAAAAAGCTTCATGTTTGTAAAGATTTTTGTCCCTATGGCTTTTATTGAACACAAAAGTCTGATGCATATTCTTGAAAAGAGAACATTGAAATCTTCCTGGTTTTATGAACCCTAAAGTCCTCATTCATTTCCTTTTTCCTCCCCCATAATTTCCTTTATTTTTTTCCCCTAAGGCTGTGAAAATAATTTAAAAGGCAGATTTTGATCAAAATGATTAAATGATCTCTATTCATGTCACGAGTATTACTGAAATTCCATTTCTCTTTCAAAGTAGCAACATCTGAATATTTGAGAATAGTTTTTAAAGAATAATAGCTGAATTTAAAAGCAAAATGCATATTAAATCAACATTGTCTTACAGTCATTTTAACAAGCAGCATTGAAAGCATTTACCATTTGCTAGAATGTTTCATTTGTTGACCTTTAGCTATACCAAATCACTACATACTTTGAAATACATAGTGATAAGTAGTGAGGAACAGCCCTCCTACCTGTATGCTAGTCCTGAGTCCTGGGGCTTGCTGAAGACACATGCATTGCTCTTGCAATTTACAGCAGTGTCAGGAAAGCCCACGGTCACAGGAAAATGGGCTCTCATCCAGCTCAGTCAACAGGGTGGGCAGGAGCTGTCATCTTTTTCATTTTTTCTCTTCTTTGCTGTCTGGCACATTAACAAGTGAAAGTACGCATCTGGATCCACAGCATTTTATACTTAGCCTGTCTTTTTTATACCATTGAGACTGGGACAGCTTTAAAAGCTATGAAAATTGCTGTCTATTCCCCTTACAATTAACTTAGATAAAACATTTTAAGTTTACAGATAATGCTTAAGATGTCTAAGTGTTGTTATTGATCATTCATTAGGTTATTGTTAGTAGTGCTTCTGCAGGGGAAAACATTTACACTTTGATGAGAAGCAATGTAGAGCATTTCATTATTATAAAATGCATTTTCCTCAAATAATAGCAAATATCCTTGCTTTTGTAATTGCATTGTGTTTCAGCCTTGTCAACACTGTTAACATCATTCATCTTTTAGTCATCATTGTATATATAGCAAATGAAAAGCCATAATCAACTACTAGTGATTCCATATTAAATACATGAAAAGACAGTTTTAAAATGCCCAGTTACACAAGATGTGTTGTAAAAGATGAGTCTACAGTACATTCAATCATCACATTTCCAGATATGCTGATGTATCAGATGCACCTCATCTAGGTGTTGTATGCATGCCTCGTATTAGATGTTTTCCAACCTAGAACCAAAGAAACAGAAAACATTAAGCTTCCAAAATAGAAGGCTCATACAGCTGTGATCCACGTATTATAGAAGTGTCCCCACTTTTGTATGATTGTAGGAATCGTGTTTTGGGATGAGAATTGAAGCTCAGGACAACAGATTTTTCTGAAGTTTAGAGGATCACTCTTTTCTAGTATTTTGTAAACAGGGATCAGCTTCCACCCACATTATTGATATTAAAAGCCACAACATCTGAAGACTTTACAAAATTAACTGGTAACATATAAGTTGCCCATGTGCTTGGTGACACACTTCAGCTACTTCACATTAGTTCTGTGTGACTGCCAAAAACAACATCTGAGAATCAAATTTGGATGCCTGATCAAACAGGTGTGTTCTGTGACCCTATTTAATGTCCAAAAATAATACTATTTATTAGATTGGAATGGAGAGTGGGTGATGATAATGATAATAAATAATAATAAAAATAATGCATATATAAATTACAACATACTGATTTCCTTACAATGTAAACAATGCATCTGATTTATTGATATTTAAATCTTCCTTCATGTTTGGCAAATATGTCATAATCAAACTGGATTAAAGAATTCAGAAGTTATGTACCTGTCACATCTGGTATAGAGGACCAGAGGAGCCTGTGTCTGGAGAAGGGTTTTAGAGTGGTGGATTGCAGATAACTGGGAACAGATTTTTGTCTAAGAAAAATGACAAATTGTCAATTATGATCCCATTGAAATAAATGTTTCCAATGTCCAAATCAGACATTTTAAACATGAAGACCTTATGGAATATAAATGTATGATGAAGGCACCCTCTGCAACATTTACTACTGAGTAATTCCAGTCAGTTGTTCTTGAAGTCAGAACCTTCTGTCATTAGAACATCATAGCGCTATGCTGTTCTGCCTGATGAAGGATCAATGTACCCTTCCCTTTTCAGAGCAAGTTCAAACATTAATAACCAAGAAAAAGGTGAAGGATTCATTCAAAAATCATTAATAGTTTTAAAGAGGGATGGGTATTCAACCTGCATATTGAGCACTGAGTTTGTGAGGCCAGTCGCTCACTATTTCATTAATAGTTGGGTTTGATCACTTTTCATTAGTAGCACACTTGAAAATAAGTGTAAGTATATTCTTCCTGTAAGTTTCAGGAATATAGCACAGTTTTAAATAATAATCTGAAAGACAAACTAATTAAAAAATTGCAGTAAAAATGGCCACACTGGATCATACATATATCTCTGTATGTGTGTGTGTGTATAAGTGTATGTATGTACGTATATGTATGTGAATATGTATATGTACATGTGTACGTACAGTCTTGTTTCCAGCAGTGTCCAATAGCAGGTGCTTAGGGAAAGTGTATAAGAATGCACTTAGTATTATCTAGATTCTGATAATCAACATTTTGCTGTTTTGTGTATCTTGATTTACAATCAAGAGATTGTGTCTAATAGGTTACGAATATATTTTTCTTGAATTTTGTTATGATTTGTTTTGAAAAGACTTATGTCTTTGAGCCTCATGGCTATATGTTGTAGGGAGTTCCACATTTTTGTTATATATGGAAAGTGCTATATTTTGTTTGTGCTGTGCTTCCAGAATACTGATTTTAGTGATATGCCCCAGTTCTTGTCCTGCAAGGAATTTCTTATTGCCTAGTTGACATCCAAAAAAGAACTGGAAAAAGGAGTGCATAGCAAGGTTAGAAGGTTCAATAATGACATTGACTTGTTTAGTGTAGTAGAAATGAGAACCACATGTGAAGAACTATAGAAGGACCTTGTGAGATGAAATAATAACCTGGCACTTAAAATTCAGTTTGGAGTAACGTAAACTGCCGCAGCTCCACATTTAAATTTATGGGCTTTGAAATGATGATTATTGCACAGAAGCCAGCCCTTCAAGTTATGATGGATGGTGCAATGAAAGTGTCAGTGTTCGGCAGCCAAACAAAACCCAGATCAACCAACCAAAACCAAACAGGAAAAAAAAAAAAAAGCAGTACATGAAACTGAATTTTAAAATTGATAGGAAAGGAATAAAAAACCAGACTGGAGAGTAAAGCATGTTAGTATGCCACTGCCTAAAAGTGTGAAGGACCTGCAACTTGATTGCTGTGCACTTCTAACCTCCATCTTACGTAATATGTGGAAATAGTAAAAATGAAAATGGATCAGAGGAAGCACTGAGGACAATCAAAGGTATGAAACTGCCTCTTAATGGGATCAGCCAGACTGTTCTTCGATCTGGAAAGTAAATCCTTGAGCAGGATATGATAGCTTTGAAAATCTTGAATAAATAGCGTGGCAGAGGTATGGAGGGATTGAGTGTTCATCGTCCTTCAACTCAAGAAAGGGAGGCATCAAAGCATACCACAGTTTCCAAATAAACAGAAAGGGGTTTGTTCTTAAAATTATAAAACTTAAGCTGTGAGATTCTTTGTTCCTGCTTTTTGTGGCTGATGAAAATTGATGTATATTTAAAGGGAGAATGGAGAAAAATCTACTTAATATAGAAAAGAAATCCCAAATATGTAGACAGGGACCAGACTAGAAATGTGAAGACCGTGAAAATTCTTAGTGAATGTGTATATTTTATCCCATTCTTACTGCCTCTGCAAAGTGTCTGAGCTTGTGGTTGCTATCAGATGGAATGCTAGGCTGGGCTGACCTGGGTATGAACCAACATGACACTTCTAAATTCCTATGAATCGTGACTTCATTTTACCAGTTTTATAATTTAATCACTTTAAGGACTTGTATCTTTTTCCCTTTTAATCATCCCCCTTCCTCAGTTAAAAGTTCCAGTTCCATTATATAGATATGTATTTTCTCAGCTGGACGCTGTTTTTCTTTTCAGGTGGGATGACCAGAATAGCATTCTCTATTAAAGATTTGGACATACCGTGCATTATAGAAATGTGTGATAATGTTTTTCACAATATTTTTTTTTTCCTTGCTTTTTTTTTTTCCTGACTATTAACGATGAATTACTGTTTTCAGAGACCGTCTGCCAATTCCTCCAGATCTTATTTTGTTTTGCTTCAGTATTTTTTTTCCTGAATAGTAACAGCAAGTAAATGTATTCTAAATGTATGTTTACAGTTAAGGTTATTTTTCTTCTACATATTAGTTCGCATTTATCAATAATAAAATTTACCTACATTTTTATCACCTAGTCACTTAGGATGATTCTGGCATTTTTCACAGTCAGCTGTAGCTGTGACTACCTCCAATAACCGTGATCCGTTTCACATAATTTTCCAAATCATTTATAAATATGTTGAAATAGTTCCCAGCACAGGCTGGTCAGAAATGGAGGGAAAACAAATGCCAGGCCCATCATTTTGGTTCCTTAGAGGTTTGATGGCCTTAGACAGGGACTAAATACAAAATAGTCAAGGGTGCACTTCAGGTTTTGATTTTTCACTTCAATTTTGCACTTTAATTTTGCATATTTAGCAGTACAATCTTGAAAATCTTAAGAAGCTGGATGGGAAGTGGCTGAGGAGCACTTCAGAATCTTCCTAATTCATCTGATGTGAGAGCATTATTCTTCTGCTTCCTAAATGTCCCCAAACTATCAAGACATAATACATCATGTGCTTGGACAAATAACTTTATGTGAGAGTTCAGGAACCAAAATGAGTAATGTGCACTGCTTATATTGCCTTAAAACAGGATAGCACTTATTTGAGTTACCTTTTGCTTATGCAAGAGATGCAGTCAATATAGGGAAGACTACCTTGTGAAACTTCTCAGTTGCCCCAAGGATATTTGGCACGTTGATTATATGCCTTTGCAGAATGTTACGTGTCTGCAGTTTACCCTTAGCTTGGACACTGTAGACTTCCAAGGTAAGCTAGGCTTTCTGTGATACTTTATCATCTCCTAAGCGATTTCACTGGTCTAAGAGGCTGTCTGAGCGTACCCACTGCAGAGAGGGATGCTCTGCTTGTAGTTCACCAGGCTCATTTCCAAGGACATAAAAACCTACTGCTAAGTAGCTATGACTAACTCTCCATTTTATCGTGACTCTGACAGATAACTTCTTAACTATGAACAGAGTTCAAGAGGAAAGCAGAAATGTAGATATTTGGTGTCTTCGCTATGTGTTTTGTTGAAGAGTTGTTTGTTTAAACATAAGCTGTTATTCTTAGCTAGCTTTTTATCAGAAATAGATACTATTCTAAGACTAAGTGAATCACTACATGTTACTCATGCATCATGGTTTAGTTAGTCTACACATGATAAGCAAAGATATTAAAAGAAGACAACAACACTGAAAAAGAGAAAGGGGATTACTTAAAATGTAGTGCTGTGACTAGTTTTTGTATCAAGCGCTCTAGAGGCACCAGCGAATCTCCACTCTTAGAAATATTCAGAGCTTAACTGGGAAAGTCCTGCGCAGCTTGATCAAAGATTGAAGCTATAGCACAACCTGAAGCTCTGCTAGCTCTGCTCTAAGCAGATTTGTCCAGATGATCTCCAGCCTATTTTCATTTTTTTTTTTCCCTACAGTTCTTTGAAGGTGACCACATGTCATGTACAGTCTCTTGAACAAAAATAAGTCAGGCTTAGGGATCATATGGACTGAGTTAATTGTCTTGCTAGCATGAAAAATACTGCATTCTGAATGCACTTAAGTGTATATGACCTGAACTCAGCAGCAGTGCAGACTTAGAACAGGGAAGTTTTGAACTGTCTGGCAGGCAGAACTATTATTTTCTCCCTTTCCCTTTATGAAGAAGATAGGTAGAGGCAGCTAAAATTGCAGGAAAGTCTTTTGTATTTCTGTGTCTAGTGCTCTGTATACAAAATACCCTTTTTTTTTCTTCTTCTGTTTTGGAATCAAGTTGCAAACAAGGTACTTCAGCTGGAAAATGAGAATGTCTTTGGGGATGTAGAGGAAGTTAATATAATAGAGGATGATATGATCACAGCAGCCAAGCAGTATGATCAAACAGTATATCAGGTGATAGGAAGAGAATGTGTCCAACATATCAAGTCCAACATGCAACAATTTTTATTCAAAGTGACAGCTGTCAAATGTGTAGGATATGAAGCAGTCAAGCAGTAACATCATTGCAGTGGACCAAAGAAAGGGACAAAAGAATAAAAGGACAAAAGAACAGGGATGATTCACACTACAGTTAAATGGGGCTGGTTTAAGTTCTTGAATGTATCTTAATCATGCTGTTTTCATGTTCCTCAAGATGCAGAGTAACTCTAAATTCAAGTCAGTGCTGGGGGAAGGCGATGTGTGTAACTCTTTTCAAAGGGTTTACCGGGAGATCCTTTGTCCCTATTAGTCTTAGCTTTAGATATAGTCTCCTAAAGCAATCTCACTGCGATTCTTCATGCCCTTTATTCTCTGTTTTACATCAGTATTTTTAATTTTACTCTGTTTGAGTCTGGAAGAGAGCAATTTGCTTTTGAAATGGTTTTATTTATTTATTTACTTATTTATTTTAAGGCTGTTTTGTGATGGCAACAAAAGAGTTGTCACCATTTTATAGTGGTAGAAACAAAGAAGAAAATAAAAATGCCAGTACAAATGGAATATAAAAATAATAGTATCTCAGTGCTGCTAGGCATGTAGTAAATATTTACTAAATAACTTTTCAGTTGGATTGTGATTTTGGGGATAGTTTTATTCCAGGTCCAGCTCAGTGGAACTAAGATTGCCAAATCATTCTCTTCTAAAAGAACTGTTCAATAAGCATGGAAGCTGATGGTAATATAGTGAATTTCCTGTGTGATGCTTTTTGTTTGTTAATGTGTATGGGTTCTGCTGAGAATATGGATTTAAGGTGTGCAGTGCCTTCAGAAACACATGAGCTTCATTATGATTGCGAGTACAGTGGGTAAAGTTAGAGTTCTGTCTGTAATCTATCGAAGAACATACACCAAAAAAGTTTAACAGCTAAGTATTTATTACTGGAGAGAATATGGATTATTCTGCAACAGAGGGAATGGTGGAAGTTTGTATTTAAACTATTATTTCAAAATTACATAGTTAGACAGGATGTATTTGAGTTTGAGGTGCAGATAGAACAGTTATGATAGAAATTATAAAGTATTTTCACTGAGCAACTCTATGGATATTTTTAATGATGGAGTGCTTGTTTTAAATGCGTGACAGTAAAATGTTGGAAAAGATTAATTTGTAAAGTATAATTCTAAGGATACTAATTACCCTGTTCATAAGTATGAAAATATGTCTTCTTGATGATGAAAAAAGTGGAGGGTGATAATAAAATAATTTCCTACTAAAACAGCAACATTGCCTTTTGAATCTTAATTACAAGGTGAGCTGCTTGTGGAGTGGAAAGTTTTGCACTGCAATTCATGACAGAAACATGATGGACTGCAACAGACCTTCAGTCTTGAAGTTTGTGTTCTTAAAACACAGTTTGCTTACAATGAATTGCATGGAGCAGGCTGCAGTCATTAAACTAGCACAGCCAAACTGAGATAAAGGTCTTGAGCACCATTGTACTGTTGCACTTGGCCAATCAAGACTGTCAAGTTTTAGTGTTTTACACCTCACATAGACTAGAATCATAGAATCACAGAATCGCCAAGGTTGGAAAAGACCTACAAGATCATCCAGTCCAACCGTTCACCTATCACCAATAGCTCCCACTAAACCATGTCCCTCAACACAACATCCAGCCGTTCCTTGAACACCCCCAGGGTTGGTGACTCCACCACCTCCCTGGGCAGGCCATTCCAGTGCCTGACCACCCTTTCTGAGAAGTAATATTTCCTAATGTCCAACCTGAATCTCCCCAATGACTACTATCATTACTTTTGGTACTGTCTTTGTTGATACTTAACCTAATATCCTGACACATTTTCCCTGATCTTCCTTTCGTAATACTTTGCAATGCTTTGCTTTTCTATTTTGAGAGACTGAGAGGACACTACCACGTTAACTTGAAGTGAAGGAATATTTCTAAGGTTGGTCCTCACACCAGAAAGAAACTTCTTGAGTTCATTAAGAAGCCACTCTGCAACTCAATTTGTCACCTTTTAAACAGAGTATAATAAAGTTTATATGCCTAATGCATGGAAATGTAATCGACAGGCAGAAAGCACACTTTAAAATTATGAAAACTCTAAAACAAAAATGTGAAGTGGTGTTTAAATCTCATTAAAATACTCTTTAAATGATATTGAGGATAACAAGTATGTCCTTTTCTGCTCCTTTAGTAGAAATGCATCGTATTCAGTTTGTAATATCGGTAATTAAGTAGAATGGTTATTTTTTTTTTTTCAATAGTTGAAAACTGAAGAATGCAGAGCATTCAGAATGTGCTTCAGTGAAAATCTGTCAATTTATTCTTACAATCTGCATTATGTATAACAAAATAAGCCATAGGTGTGAAGCAGCTGGATGGACTTTAGTAAACAATCTTAATTTATAGCCATAGAGCTGTAAGAAAAACTTTATGAATTTATTTTTCATATAATTCCCATTACTTTCACTCTTCAGAGACATAAATATATTTAAACCACCCCCTATCTTCCTGCAATCCGCCATGAACGCTGAGGGGTTTCATGCCAACAAGCAAGCAAGGAGCTGTACCATTCAGAAGATGTGAGAAACCACGTGAACACAAAAGCTTTTCAAACATTTGTTTTCTAGGAGTACCACCTTGATGCTTCTCCAATGCAGGGAGTAGCACAGAGGACTGTCATGGTGAACTTGCTGCTCTTTTGCATGCCTTAAAATCCTATTTCTAGTTTATATCATGATCTTTGTTCATCACAGAATCATCATAGAATTTTTGGGTTGGAAGGGACCCTGAAAGGCCATCTAGTCCAACCCCCCTGCAATGAACAGGGACACTTACAGCTTGATCAGGTGCTCAGAGCCCCGTCCAGCCTGACCTTGGGTGTCTCCAGGGATGGAGCATCCACCACCTCTCTGGGCAACCTGTGTGAGTGCTTCACCACCCTTACCCTTCTTTCACCACCCTTCTTCCTTATATCGAATCTAAATTTCCTTTTTTTTTTTTAGTTTGAAACCATTTTCCCTTGTCCTATCACAACAAGCCCTGCTAAAGTGTCTGTCCCCTTCTTTCTTATTGCCTCCCTTTAGATACTTCAGTTCCATACGGTGTTGTGAGTATTTTGAAATGTGAAAGTAATCTAATTTATTTCAATGAGACTATTTGTTGCTTGAATGCAGACAGGAATCATATCTTGTTAACTAAAAATTGATTCAATTAATATTATTTCTGGAGCATTAGGAAGCAGATATTAGCCAGATTTGTTTACAGAAGCAGAAATACTGAAAACTGTTTTAAGTCTCAGTTCCATACAGTTCCTGAATGCGTTTACTGCCAGGAACAAAGGATCTGCTGGGCTTCAGAGCGCCATGGCACGGAGATAAAACTTACTTAACAGAAATATTGGCAGGAACACATCCTTAAGGATCTTTCTGTTTTAAATGCCTGTTGTTAATGGTGTTAAAGCAGCAAGCTGGTTTAGTACACGCTAAAAAAAATAACCATTTTGAAAGAAAAATTTCAGCAGGGGAAGAGGAGACAACTATTTCACAGGCACGGAGCTGAATGAACACTTGGTATTTTTGGGATAATGTTCTTGGCTTAATAAATGTGAAAATGATAATGGAAAAAGTGCCCTTTTTGCTTTCTGTGGAGAAAAAACAACAACAACAAGAAAAACGGTGGGAAACAGCCCTGGATGGGGGCATCTGCATGCAGAAGGCTTCCTGCTTTCAGAATTATACAAAATGACATCCAGCTTGTAGAGATAACTGCCTGCAGGCTGCTTGGTTGGCAGCACCGCACTGCTCAGGCACCGCAGCCTGTCCTTGTGGTCATCCCTCCTCGCAGCAGCTGGAACCCCGATCTGCTGCCGCATCTGCAACGGCCACTGGATATTTCCTCAGGGAGGAGGGACCCGGCGCCACTGAGGGAAGGGGCTGAGAGGCGGCTGTCGGTAGGAGGGATTCTTCCCGCCTCCGGCGGCTCTGCCCTCTCCGGGAGCGCGGAGCCGGGAGGCGGTGATGCCGCGGTGCCATTGCCACAAGCTGAGCTTTGCGAGGTCGTGAGGGGTGAGGTCAGCTTCTCCGGGTGAACTGTGCTCGCAGTGCAGGGCACCAAAGCCCCGGAAGGAAGCTGAGCACGGAGAGGGCGGCCAAGGGATAGTGACACTGTGAGGCGCCGTCCCCTGAAGCGGGCGGGAAGGCTCCCCTCAGAGGGGTGGGAGCGCCTCCGGGTCGAGCGGGTAAGCGAACCAGGAGGGAGGCGGCTTCCCTCACTAAGAAATTTAGTTCAGAGAGCAGGGAGGCGAGGGGCGGGGAGGGAACCACCTCAGGGGCTGATAGACGGGACCTACTGCCTGCTGCGGGAGGAACGCTCCTCAGGCAGAGGAAACATCAGCGATGTGTCTCATGGTGCTCTCCACAGTGGGGATACACATCTGCATCATTTATAAATAATCTCCTAAATTCCAGATCGTGGTATTAAATAATGTTCAGCGATCCTGTCTTTATCTCTGCCATGCATATAGAACAAATATCAATGTGTTCTGTGAGTTATTAATTTAGATTTTGTATAATTTGGAAATCATTAAAAGATCATTTATTATTAATACTTCAATATTTCTTTAACTTTCAGACTGTCTCTGCAAGAATAGAACTTACTTTTCTGAACATGGAAAACACATATTCTCCAACAGTTTTATCTGTACGATCAGATGACAGTGAATTCTACCATTATCCAAAGCGTGTTAAAATAGAAAGTCATCAGAAAACCATGAAGAAAGAGGAGCAGCAGAAGTTGGAACAAAGTATACATTGTGGGAACAGTGATCAAACACCACCAAATGCACCTATATATTTATCAGAAATACAAAGCAGCTGGGTATTAGAAAATGAAAGATGTGATAGACCCAGAAAACCTTGCATAAGAGAATCCTTCTATTCTCAGGCTTCTAATAGTGAAAGATTACTATGTAGAGTACTAGAAAATAAACTGCCCACCAAAATATGGAGTCCTGAAAACAAAAGCCAAAATACTATAGAAGATGACATTTCATTAAATATATATAGACAGTGTGGTGAAACAGAATTATGCAATCATCTGTGGAGTTCTACTAGCACAGGTAAAAACCGACATGCACTAAATCCTGTCCTACTGCATCAGAATAATATAGAACAGAATAAAATAGAAGCTGACAATGAACTTAAACAAAAGTCTTCAGATACACCTTTAAACAGGAACTTGTTTCAGAGGTGGAGGCAATATCAGCTTTCACAAGTTCCATTTTCATGTGGTACTCGTTCTGTGCTTTCTTGTGTAGAAAATGAGAAAAATGTTTTTCTGGAAAAAGTATGCAGTACAGAAAACAAAGATTATTACTGTAATGATCATGCAACTACTACAGAAAGAGATAATAATAATTCATCACCTATCGTTCCAACACCAAAACCTTTTAAAAGCTTACAACCTTTGGAAATTCCTAAGTTCTTGATGAAAGAGAACACATTTCAATTTTCTAGTATCTCAAACAGAATAAATAGTGAAATGCCATCAGCTAACTTGAAGGAGATGGTTGGGAAGACGCTAGAAGGCCAACCAAATTTGATGCAATCTAAACAGATACATGGCGTGCAAAAAATGTCTGAGGTAGGGAACCAGAAATTGCAGAATGATAAAAACACTGTGAAAGCTTCATCTGTTGGTTCTGAATTTGAAGAAAATAATTATCAATCAACTAACAAACAGAAGCACGGTGCTGTGGCAGAAGGAGGAAAACTGCCTGTAACCTGCATCAGGGACAACAGCATGGATCCAGAATGTGATCAAATATTTACTGAAAGTGATTTTAAGGTGCTGGAGAATTCAGATGATGATGACGACCAGAAGTCAAGGATTCACATTTACATCAGTGCTAAAAAAGTTCGGAACAAGAAATTTATCAGTGTTACAGATATTTTGAGGAGAATGGGGAGGAAGAGCAGTCATGAGAACATGAGAACATTTCATATACAGACAAGCATTCCAGCAACAACAGAAGCATTAGAGAAAAATAAGTTAGACCTACACAATGGTCTGCATGATTCCAATAGTGGTATTAGTTTGCAAGAAGCAGAATCAAAACCATCTACAAATGAAATTGATATCAAAAGATACTTAATTGAAAACATTATGCTTGAAAGCAGTTGTACTCCCATTGTTGTGCACAATTTTCCAAATATAAAAGTGAGTTTCAGTGTAACAAGGGAAAAGAAAACGTTAAAAATAAAGTTTTCATTTCAAAACTTTTTATTTGGATTGCTCGGGACACAGACCAATTTGTTAGCTGAAGTTATGCTTATGTGTCAGGCTGACAATATCATCCATTGGTTTGATATATCTGTAGCATTAAATGAGCAGTGTGATACTCAAGAGTTAGTAAAGAGCAGTACTGGTGCAAGCCACAGGAATAAAACACGCATTTGTTTGCTGGGTATTATTTCAAAGCATCTGAAGGTGAAACTACAAAAGAAAATTCTTACTTCCATTTTCAATTGGAAGAATGCATTATTATCAACAGAAGGGAAATCGGTGAGAGTGGAGAAACATGCTTCATATGGCAAAAAGCAAATGCAGTTAAATTCATTCACAGAGAGAAATCTGAGGCACAACACAGATTATTATAAAAAATATGGAACGTATCCAAGCACCGCAAGTTCTAAATTTGTGGATAGCATTAATTTTGACTTACATAATGAACACCAGAAAAGATATTTTTCTAGCTCTTCAGAAAACTCCGCTTTCCTAACCAGAAGGATCTTCTTTCATAACCAAAGCAGTGGATTATCTAAGGGAAGATTTGTCAGAAAGCACCACCTCTTGTCCAGAAGGAGTGAAAGATTCCACAGCACATACTTGGAGTCTGTCAGTCATAGAAAGGATATGAAAAAACAAATGTTGGTTGCTAAATGCCTAATTTTGTTCGAGGACAACTGTGATCGTTCTTCACTAGAGCAGATGCATTACTACAACGTAAAAAAAATACAGTACCTGATAAAAGTAAATCTTAGATGTTTGAGTTACCTTCCTGCCTGTTCACAACTGAGGTTTGAAAAGTTAAATAATAAATGTTCAAATCAGCAAATACCTGTAACTACCATGAAATGGGCAAAGAACAAACCGAGGAAAATGTTCAACAGTTATTTTCATGGAGAAAGACATAGAGCTTTACCCCTTAATTTAAGAGACAATAAAGAACACAAAACAAGTAAATACAGAACTTGTGTAAAGACTGCAAAGGAAATTATACATGAGATGAAAAAATTCTCAGGTATTTTTAATTGCATAAAGGCTGACAGGAAGGAGGATTTCAAATTCAAAGCACTGCAAATAAATTCTCGTTATTTTCTTTCTAAAAAATCACTTCCTCTTTTTGACACATACAAGAAAATTCCCCTTAATAGTGATTCTGAAGACTCTGACCAGATCTCACTTGTAAATCAAGATAATGCTGTCCAAAAACTGTCAACCATGCAAAACACAGTCGCTAGTTCAGAAAACATTCATAATTTGTCTGCTAAAAGTAAAGATGTTTTAATATTACCTGAGCAGTCAAAAACTACTATGGAAATATGCAGTTCTCTCTTGTTACAAGACGGCCAAACAAGCAAACCTGAATATTGCACAGCAATAGATGCATGTACCCTAAGTTTAGTTAATGGAAAGGAATTTGTAGAATTTCCAAATACTTATTTCAGTTCTGGAACTATACTCCCTAGTTCCTTAAGTGGTTATCTGTATATCACTTCACTACTACCCAGAAACTCTTTTGTCAATAAAGATGGAGTTGTAGGAGAAGATAGACACAGTGGGATTTCCTTAAATGCAGACAGACAAAAACAATTTGAAAAAAATTATGCCACTATGTCTCATTTATGCACAAGAAGTCCTACTGTAACATATACATACTTGCAATTACAGGCTAGTGAAACAGTGTATTTTTCTTTACAAGGACAGACTGAGACAAATAAGGCTGTCGGCTTAGACCCAGCAACTTTGAAACGTCTTGAATATGTAAAAGAACAGGAAGGGATAAGTGATGAACAAGTGCATGTAACTAATGAAAGTCAATGCGAGACTGTAATGAATGACTTGATTATGTCATATTCAGAAGATGAAGCTAAAACATTCATTGCTGGAAAGGAGAAATTAAAAATGCATTTATCTTTAATGAACAATGGATGTCTTGGAGATGTAAAAGATGAATATTTACCTTCAGAAAATAAAATCACATATGAATTTGAACTGAAAAGAAAATTTGATTTAGTGCTAGAAGAGCTACATATGTTTCATGAAATTAGCAAGGAAGATGACAACAATTTATCTCGTGTGGAAACAAACTCTTACAACAATTATAGTGAATTAATTAGTTCTGAGGGTATAGAAGAAAATATAGAAAGTGTTTCTGAAAAGAAAACATATATTTCTTCTCCAGTCTGTGGTACTATAAAAGGGGAAAATATAAGTGACAGTAATGAAAGGTTATTAAATGAAAAAATAGCACTGGAAAATGAAAATACGGAAGCATCTAAGGAGTACTTTACTTCAAGATTGTCAAGTGAAGAGTGGCTACATTCACCTATTGCAGAAGGTAAGTACATGAAATTACTGTCTGTCAGTAAACAGATTTTTTTTTTCAAATATATATATATATATATATTATTTTTTTTTTAAAGTAAAATTTCTCAACTCAAAAAGTACCATAACTATAGCTGAGTTCTCATTGAACTGTATAGCGTGTGGGGCCAAAGGAATTTCCCTATGGGTAGTCAAATGTGAAACAGCCATGCTGCTAATGCTGTTGTACACCCTAGTAGCAGTCATAGCTCAGAATTCAGGGTTATTCCATTACAGATTCTTTTTTTTTGTCATAATAAGCCCTAAATTCCCCCCCAAACATCACAAACTCAATAAGATGCACATCTGTGGAGAGAACAGACTCAATTAGTACATGATTTGATGGATGGACCATGCCCTGGATAAGGAAACAATGCATTTGATGGATGGACCACTCGCTGGGTAAGAAATTGTCTGGATGGTCGCACTCAGAGAGTTGCGATAAACAGCTCAGTGCCCAAGTGGAGACTGGTGATGAGTGGTGTTCCTTGGGGATTAGTGTTGGGACCAGTGTTATTTAGCATCTTTGTAGGTTACATGGACAGTGCGCTCTCAGCAAGTTTGCAGATGACACCAAGCTGAGTGGTGCAGTTGACATGCTAGAGGGAAGGGATGCTATGCAGAGAGACACGGAGAGAGTTGAGAGGTGGGCCCATGTCAACGTCACAAAGTTCAGCAAGGGCAAGTGCAAGGTCCTGCACCTGGGTCAGGGTAGTCCCAACCACAGATACAGGTTGGGTGGAGAATGGCTTGAGAGCAGCCCTGAGGAGAAGGATTTGGAGATGTTGGTAGATGAAAGATTCAGCATGAGCTAGTAATGTGTGCTTGCAGCCCAGAAGGCCAAATGTATCCTGAGTTTCATCAAGGCAAGTGTGACCAGCAGGTCAAAGGTGGTGAGATACCACCTTTCTTGTGAGATACCACCTGGAGTACTGTGTCCAGTTCTGGAGGCCCGAACACAAGAAGGACATGGAGTTGTTGGAGCAGGCCCAGTGGAGGGCCACAAAGATGATCAGAGGGCTGGAGCATCTCCCCTATGAGGACAGACTGAGAGAGCTGGGGCTCTTCACCCTGGATAAGAGAAGGCTCTAAGGAGACCTTATAGTGACCTTCCAGTACCTGAAGGGGCCTACAGGAAGGCTGGGGAGAGACTTTATATAAAGGCATGAGGTGACAGGATGAGGGGAAATGGCCTTAAACTGGAAGAGGGTAGATTTAGATTAGATAGTAGGAAGAAATTATTTACTGTGAGGGCAGTGAGACAATGGAACAGGTTGCCCAGAGAGGCTGTGAATGCCCCATCCCTGGAGGCATTCAAGGCCAGACTGGATGGGGCTGTGAGCAACCTGGTCTAGAGGGAGGTGTCCCTGCCTATAGCAGGGGTTGGAACTACATGATCTTAAAGGTCCCGTCCAACCCAAATCATTCTATGATTCTATGATAGTTATGAACAATATGAAGGGAACAGTCTTAGAATAAATGGGTTCTACTGAAAACTTTCACCCTCATGAAAACCAACTTTAACTTTTCAAAATGAATGTTGCATAATATTCAGAATTTTCTTTTGTGCGAAGAAATGGAAGAGTAGAATGCTAATGAAATGGAGTAGAATACTATCATTAAGATCTTTTGGAGTTAGGTCGTCAGTAGTGTGAGCCACATGTTAAATGCCTCTGTTCTGTTTAGAACCTGGAAATGCATAAAAACTAGTCCCACAACATAAGCACGCTTTTGCGTCTGCTACTGAACACTGAACGTACTTATATATTTAATTTACCGAATGTTACTTTGGTAAAATAGTTTCAGACAAATTCAGGTAACATTAATAAATCACTGGGTGTTTTGTTTTGTTGGGTTTTTTGTTTGTTTGTTTCCTCTGTATGTATGTAACTAATATGTATTAGCTATGGATTTCAAGCTCAGAAAATGGAGTTAGGTTTCTAAATATGGACTGCACTCAGTTTTTCCAAAGACATTTCCATAAGCAGTTTCACCTGTTTCATTGCTTGTGTAGCATCTTACACTGAATGGCATTTTTCCATCCAGCATGAAGGGAGCATATGCATATCACTTAAGGTTCTGGCTTCCAAGATAGACATCTGTGAAACTGCAGAGGTTTTGTGAAGGTAATTAGTGTTCCTGAAACAATTAGAAGAGTGTCATAGAAAAGCTCAGGAGAGCATTCTGTTCAGTGAAATTTTAACAGTATAATATGCTGCAAGTTATGCCTGCATCCCTTGTCCCAAAGTATGAAAACCTAACTCGATACTACATTAACTGTTCACTAAGTGATCACTTTTCTGAGCCTGGAGTAAGAAGATCCGAGTGAAGAAAATATGTCTTCACAAGACTAAAGATTGCATCACTGTACCTACACAAATACGTTAATGAGCTTTTGTCAGGCCTCTGACAACAAAACTTTGAAGCTTCACAAATATTTCTTGTAACATGTGCATGTAGGTTTTACTAACATTCACAAATTAATAAATCGATTAAACAAATGTAGTTATTTGTTTTTAAAATTAGTAAAATCTTAACGGTTTTCTGCATTTCTCTTTTAAGGCTACTTTTATTCCAGTTACAAAAAGCCATACACATGGGACCCTGCTTTTTTATCTGGCACACTGCTGAAGGAAGAAAATAATAATTTACAGAAAGGAGGTAAGATCATTATTTTTATGTTATTTATCCCACAAATGCCAGTGCTAATAGACTTCTATCTGAAACAAGAAATTTCTGTAGCAAGAAATATGCATAGCTTATGTATATGTGTATAGCAATCTTTTCGTTCGTTTGTTTGTTTAAAATGATACGTTACTGGAAATCTGTCCTATCTTTACTTTCTTCATTCAGCAGATGGTGTTAGAGCTTGCTACGTCAAACATTGTAGCTCCTGCAAAACAGCAGCAGATCTACTTCCCTTTTGTCACCCTCTATTGCTTTGGGCCACAAAGCCAAGGACGGAAGAAAGCGTACAATTTCTTTACTGTTATTAGCAGCAACTATTTCCTACACACCACTTCCTAGTCTTTTTATAGTTCCCATCTAAACTTCTCTAGGTTTGTAATCAAACCTTAACAATGATTAATTTCCTTCTGTGTTCATGATTGGTGAGGATCATCTTTTCCAGTCATGTGGATTTCTTGGGAAATGGCCCCCTCAATACTTTATTTCCAGAACTTTTCAGAATCAGTAGGCACCTAATACACTTCTAGTGGAAGAATGTGAAAAAATTTCATGTTCAATTCATCATTATTTTCAGCTGACAGAAAGCATACCGTTGAGTATCTTCTTTCCTTGAGGAGGAGGCATTTTATTTCTTTGGTTTCATCCATGGTTTGCAGAGAGAATTTTACTCCATCTATGCTGAACATTGCCACTGATTATTTTGAAGGAAAGACCATATCTGTTTTTATCAGAGGGATTACTAACTGTACTGATAGGAGTTGATGCCAGAAGTTCTACTAATGTGTGCCTGCCTCCACCAACTTTTCAATAGGATTTTGAGCCATCATATGTGCTTCCACATGATCTGATTTGGTTTCAGATTTAGGATATGAATGGTTTCAGCTATAGCATCCAAGACTATTAATTTAGCCAGTTAAGCTACCAAAACTCTGTGCCATAATTCAACATATTGCTCCCACAGTTAGAAGGAAGATTAGTAAGGACAGGTTTAATACTTTCTGATATAAAAAATGTATTTTACATCCCACTGTTTCATCATATGAAGTGACTGTTGCCTCAAGCTGTGACTGTCTGGAAAGGGGATACCAAGGTAGGACAAGTAGATTTATCATCAGCAGTATTACAATTCATCATAATTTCAGAACTGCTATGCTTTACAGGCTGCATATAAGCCCATGATACTTGTTTGACCTTTATTGCACACTATTCTTCCAACAAATTCTTACGAGTCTTATAAAGACACAGCAGCATTACTATCATCTCATCACTAACTTAAAAATGGAGCTTTTTTTTTTTTCTTCTGTCAGTAGAATTCCATTTGGGTGCCTAAGACTCTGATGGGCTCACTATTTGATATCCTAGCTAATTACTCATTGCTTCTTTTTATAGAATCATCAAAACTAGAACTGGAAAGGATCTTGAAATTTGATACTTTCTTACCTGTGTGATTGTTATTTCTTTCAGATGCTTCATTATCCTAGTCTGTAGTTGAAAAAGTCATTGTCTTTCATTCTATCCCACTGAATACACCATTATATGTAAAACAAAATAGCTTCTCAAGGATGACTGAATCGTACTCTAGATTACCAGATGCTATATAGCTTACCTAATAGACTACTGAGCAGAAAAAATTCTCCTCTTCTACTTTGTGAAAAATGGGTGACACGAGATGAAGTGTTAGGATTATTATCACCAGTGGAGAAATGCCTCACTCTGATTTGTTGTTGCACGTCTAAATCCCTCAGACTAGCGGTAAGTATTAAAGCAGAATTCTCTCAGTGTGTTCCTCCACTCTCAGAACGCTGATTGCTATGAACCTTGACTTACTAGTACGTTAGAAAAGTTTTGTAATATTGTGTTGAGGATCCTTCTAATTAGAAAGGATCTAAGTGTGACACAGCTGTTAGTATTCCAATTTCAGCCTAAAAGAATATGCCAGGGACTCTACAGCAAAACAAAATGGAGATGGGACTGGACTAAGAAGCTGCAAACAGTGTTCACTGAATTTACAAATCTTGACTGTATATATTTCTGCTGTAATATGGTGTGGAACTCTGGTTTTACTTTCACTTTCACATTTTTGTTTGTTTGTTTGTAGGATTCTTGGGATACTTTCTGTCACATGAAGTTACAAGAGTGCAGCCTCTTAAAACATGCAAGAGACCCATCAGAATTGGTCTGTCAAAAAAAGCTAGGCCCCAAAAACTTCATCCTTATTTGAAATGACTTGCTGGAATCTCTTACCAGTCTTGAAATAGAAAGTCTGCTTGAAATTGTTGAAATGTTTTTATGCTAACTTTGTATGTTGTTAGTTTGATCTTCATGGTTTATATATATATTTTAGGCATTAATATTGTAATACTTGATAGTAATTTATTTATTTATGAATACTCCTGTGAATATTAGATAGCAAAGAAGTTTATGATGAATGTTTTCTAGTAGAAATATTAATGGAAAGATGAGACCCTTTTCAAGTTCATGCAATATTAATAAAATGTGACATGTATTTCTCATCTATTAGAATATACTGTTGAAATTTTCTGTCTGACACATCATTAAGATCCTCTGCCTGTTTAAATAGTTTTAAAAACTCAGTATTTTCTACAGTTATTTGTTACAAATGTTTACGGAGGTGTAAGGGACAATTCTAAGAAGATAAATTTAGATTACTAAATTGGAGGGTTGTGGCTTAGGCTTCAGAGTAAGTTTCATCTGGTGTACTCTCAGAACTTGTTAGGTCAGACAAAGAAAATTTTTCAGTCTCAGTGCGGAGTTCAAAAGTGGGAGAAGCATAAATGTAATAGAAATTCAGGATAGAATAATAGAATAATAGAATGGTTCGGGTTGGAAGGCACCTTAGAGATCATCTAATTCCTACTCCCTTGCTATGTGCAGGGACACCTTCCACTAAATCATGCTGCTCAAAGTGCCATGGGGCATCTAAAACTTCCCAGGGCAACCCCGCTATCCAGTACCTTAATACCACAATAGCGAAGAATTTCTTCCTAATATCTAATTTTTATCTGCCCTCTTTTAGTTTAAAACTCTTACTCCTGATTCTATTACTACAGTACCTGATAAAGTCCCTCCTCATCTTTCCTGTAGGCTCCCATTATATACTGGGAGGCTATTCTAAAGTCTCCTTGAAGCCTTTTCTTCTCTAGGCTAAATTATCCCAACTCTCAGCCTGTTTTCAAAGGAGAGGTGTTCCAGCCATCTGGTCATCTCCTTCAGTGGAAGAAAGACATTGAGGCCTTGGAGCGTGTTCAGAGAAAGGCAGTGATGCTGGTGAGGTTTCTGGAGGAAAAGGCTTATGAGGAGTGGCTGAGGGAACTGGAAATGTTTAGTCTGGAGGAGGCTCAGGGGACACCCTGTCACTCTCTATAACTACCTGAAGGGAGGTTATGGCGAGGTGGGAGTCAGCCTCTTCTCCCATGTAACTAGCAATAGCACTAGAGGGAACAGCCTCAAGTTGCACAAGGGAAGATTCCAGTTGGACGTTAGGAAACATTTCTTCCCCAAAAGAGTGACCAGGTGCTGGAATGGGCTGCCCAGGGAGGTGGCAAAATCACCATCCCTGGAAATGTTCAAGAAATGTTTAGATGTTGTACTGAGGGACATGGTTTAGTGATAAATATTGGTGATAGGTGGATGGTTGGACTAGATTTTCTTGTAGGTCTTTTCCAATCTTGGTCATTCTATGATTCTATGATCTTCATGGTCCTTCATAGACCAAGAAAACTTCTAACCTTCTCTGTGTGACGTGTTTGTTTTTTTTTTTAAACAGGATCATATTTTACACTGCATTGGTTGAGAATTTCCATATGGCAAGCATTAAACAATAGTGAAAAAATGATGATAAACCTCAGTACATAAAAGTACTTGGTTGCAGCTGACACAAGGAAGACTGAACAAGCTGAATTGATAGGGAAACACATCTATAGATAAATCATTCTACTGAATCGGTACAATTTTATAGGATCTACTGCAATGATGTGAAGAATAAATCAGTACACAGTTGAATCTAATTAGATGAACACTCAGAATACATATTGTACTAAAAATATCAGGATGCATATCCTATACGGATCTCCATAAAAAAAGGAAATTTACTATAAAATGTTGAGAGGAATCACTGCGGTAATAACTTTTAAGAAAATGATTGTAATTTAGATTATATTTTCCATTATTATCCTATGAAATAGTAAAAATGTCTGGTGAACATTTCTTTCTGGGAACAGCTGGTTCTAAAACACATCCCTAAATTGCTATCAGTGGACTTCAGTTTTTTCAAAAGGCACAATAAGCACTATTTATCTGTTATGAAAAATACTTTTTTACATTGAGACTAACTAACTTATGGTGCTGGCTGAACAATGCTGTTCTTTCACCCCCCATCTTCAAAAGGACAGGAGGAGGAAAAACTGTGCAGAATGGCTCATGAGTTGCGATAAGGACAGGGATATCACTCACCAATTACTGTCACAGGTAGAACAGACCCATCAGAAGGGAAATTAATGTAATTTTTCACCTGCTAAAACCAGACTAGAGCAGTAAGATTGAAAAGCAACTAAAAACATCTTCTACTCCTCAACCTTCCTCTTTTACCTCCTCCTACCCCCTACCTGGGAGTGTTGGCTGATGCTTGGCTGAACATGAGCCAACAGTGTGCCCATGTGGCCAAGAGAGCCAATGCCATCCTGGCCTGTATTAGAAATAATGTGGCCAGCAGGAGAGGTAATCATCCCCCTGTACTCAGCACTGGCGAGGCCACACTTTGAGTACTGTGTTCAGTTTTGGGCTCCTCACTACAATAGAGACATTGAGGCCCTGGAACTTGTCCAGAGAAGGGCAACGAAACTCGTGAGGGGTCTGGAGCGCAAGTCTTATGAGGAGCTGCTGAGGGAGCTAGGATGGTTTAGCCTGGAGAAGAGGAGGCTCAGGGGAGACCTCATTGTACTCTACAGCTTCCTGAAGGGAGGTTGTGATGAGGAGGGGGTTGGTCTCTTCTCCCAGGCAATAAACAGGACCCGAGGAAATGACCACAAGTTGTACCAGAGGAGGTTTAGATTAGACATAAGGAAAAACTTTTTCTCTCAGAGATGTCAGGCACTGGAATGGCCTGCCCAGAGAGGTGGTGGCGTCGCCGTCCCTGGAAGTGTTCAAGAGGCATCTGGATGAGGAGCTACGAGATATGGTTTAGTAGCTTGTGGTAGCAATGGTAATGGGAGGACAGTTGGACTAGATCTTGTAGGTCCTTTCCAACTTTGTGATTCTACCAAGCAGTGCACAGCAACAAGGAATGGGGGCTGTGGTCAGTCCATGTCACTCTGCTGCTGCTCCAGCATATCGTCCCTCTGATGAGATGCTGCTCTTCCTGAACTGATCCTGTGTGGGCTTCCCACAGGCTGAAGCTCTTCAAGCACTGCTCATCATGAGTCCATACCACAGGGCCCATGTTTAGGATCTGCTTCAGCTTGGGTCACCATGGGTGGAAGCTCTACCAGACCTCCTACTCCATTGCAGACTCTTCATCATGGGCTACAAGTCCAGCCCAGGGCCTGCTCCTGTGGGGGCTCTCCATGGGCTGTGACCTCTTACAAGCCACATCCACCTGCTGTGCTCTAGGGTTCCTTTTCAAGCTGGTCAGAGCTGGCTCTTACACATTTACCCATTAAAAAGTTGATATTACTATGTAGGTAATTCATGTGCTACAAAGGTAATATATTAAGTGGCAACTGTAATACCGAACCATTGACTCAGACGTGACTTTCGTATACTAAAGGGTCATTTAGACTTAGAATTAGGCATATTCTTATGACATGACCAGCCACACTGTATTTATTGACTGCTTGTAGTCATTGAACCAGACAGATAAAACTTACACTTAGCCAAGCTAATGCCGGCCTTAGCGTGAAGAATCACCTTAATAACGGTTTCCATATCACCACCGGCCGAGTCGCCCCCTTTTCACCTGGTGCTTCCAGGACCTTCACCTGGCGCTTCCCGGAATTCCTCCGGGGATCCTGGGTACCCCTCCTTACTGACAAGGAGTAATGCGCATTCCTCCCTGTCCCAGGCTTTCACTACCCCGCGGTCCAAAGATTACCACTCCGCCGCTCCGCAGTGAGATCCTGCGCCGTTACGCAGACAGCCGCTCCCAGGGATGGCACGTCGGGGTCACCATTTGTCGTAGTAACGACCATACGGCCCCGTTCGTTTTCCCTGGAAGACCCTGGCTTGGCCACTTACTGAGGTGACACCAATATGATGAATGGAGAAAATGGCGATTTATTAAAGCATGGCATACACTTATATATCCTTTGCCCTTCGTGTACACCCCTTATGCATACATTAACCCTTCGACACTGAGCAAGGGGAGAGTCCGACCACGTCACATCCCGAATCCTCGCTGTCGCCTACTACAACACCAAGCATGCCACTACAGCCAATGGTGACCTGCTGTCCGCATTCAGAAATACACAATTTTGTCTTATTCAATAGAATTCAGTTCAGCTGAAGACTACAGATGATCCTTACTGTTTCCTGCTGCTAGCACTAGAATCAAGCCGAAGAACAAGCCTTTTATAAACACACAGGATAGTACTATTGAAAGTCCTGTGATGAATTTACAGAGATTGAGTGACAGCTGTCTACAGCAGTATCTCCACGAGGACATCAATCCATAAATCACAGGTGTCAGACAAGGCCCAGCGCTCCTCACAGCTGAGAACACACAACAGGTGCTCAGCTATCAGTTTCACCAAGAGCTTCTCCTGTCTCTGATACCTTGCTCTTACCATAGTTGTCTTTACATCTACTCCAAGCAATTTAAAAGCAACATCTAAAGCAGATCTATTAATCACCTCCCTCGAGAAATGTGAAAATGAGTCTGTAAATGCTCTCTAAGAAGTATCAGCTTAATTTTCATTGAGTACCAGTAAGTAGTAACTGATCAGAATTCTTTAGCTAACTAGTTTTTACTGCGTATCTACCTCACAGCAATGAGAGATCATCCACACATATCTGAATGTCTCCACTGGATTTTTGTCCTCACAGTTTGACAAGTAGTACTTTGAGTGCTGCCCAATGTGAATTAGCTTCCTGGAATGACTTCTTACCAATGGCTTCTTTACCTCAGATTAATAAATGTTGATGCTGACGACAGGAGGACCTCTTACAATTTGAGAGTGATTCTTTTAAAAACTTTTACAACCATTCTCTGATCTCTTTGGAAAAGCCTCTGCCTTCTTCATTACCCACTCTACACCTGTGAAAGGAAAAGACATCCAGAGTGCTGTTTTTGCGTGTTCTTTTCCTGGGCAAACTGGTGATAATTAAAGAAACTTTGGAATACAACGAAGACATTGCATTTACAGTAATTGCGGAGAAGTTCTGATGGCATCGCTTAGACATATCTCACTTTTGTCCTACCACAAATGGGAACTCCCATTGCTCAGGGTATGGTGATATGAGATGAAAACTGTTTAAAAAAAAGCTATTAACCATAGGGCTTTATAAATCATAGGCTTTGTAGACCATGGTAGATAAATCCATCCTGGCTTCCACAACCACAGACTAATCAGAGCATGTTATGTCCAGAGTCCAAAGCTATAAAGTCTATAGCAGTGGTCCCATAACTCTGTGTTATCAGCTTGGAGTGGGGAGTAATGAAAATAGCCTTCATTATTCTGAAATTTGTGAAATCAACAAAAGATGCTAAATCATGTCTAGAATTGATGTGACCCCAGCAAAGTGTGAGCTGTGATGAACACTCACATAACTAATTCTGATGCTAAAGAAAAGAAATACTTACATATTTCTGTTCTGCCTTAGCTAAAATTCTAGATGCCTGGAAGCCAACATTACACTAAAATCTGTAGGAACTGATGTCGAAGAAAAATTCTAAATGTCCTCATCATGTCTGTAATGAATCATAGTTCCTCTAAAAAGCTCTGTTATTTGGTAAAAAGATAAGGTAGAAGAAAGCTGATACAATATAGGAAATTCCTTAAAATATTGTTAAAATATGAATAGGAAGTAACAGACTGCATTTTACACAAGTTGTAGAAGTTAGAAACGTGCTTGCTTTTAAATCAATGAAATCTTCCGTTTTTGCAAAATCTCTCTTTACCTGATGGATTTATATGAAAATAGCAGACTGCTCCTTTGTGTATACTGGAGAGCCACATGTTTCAGAACAAAGTCCTAATTCACTGAATTTTTACTCAGTGGCAACTGTGTTAAATAGCGTAAAATTTTAGTTAAAATGTCCTGAAGCACACCGGAGAACACACTAGAAACAAAAAAATTGCCTTCTCAAACTTAAAAACTAAGCAAGGAACCAACAAATAAGCAAGATCAACATAACCACAGATCTACCAAATAAAAGGATACACAATCAGATCGTGCAGATAAGAGGAAAATACAGCTGAGACATTATGTAAACTTCATGCTTTGCTGATCATTCAGCTGCAGATAGCTGCTAGCAGCTTGCCTTCATCTTAAATAACGGAGACAGGACTGGCACTGGGCATACCAATTTGGCCTTCTGCCAGCTTTATCCTCCCTGTCCACTGTCAACTGGAAAAGCTCAGGTACGCTGTTAGAGCAGAGAGAAGGATGCAATTGTTCAGCTTTATAAATCAGCTCTGTGAATTGGCCTTGTTCCATTGGCTTCACTGGAGCTGTGTGGGTAATTGCCAAGCGAAGAGCCCGCCATATGCCTTTGCAGATATTTTTTAAAAGAAATATGTATAGATTCTGATCCTTTTCATTGCAGAAATGTTATCTGGTGATATATATATATATATATATATATATTTGAATTAACTAAGTTCAGTTAAGAATGCTGACTCTAGCAGAAGTGCAAATGTTGAAGTGTCTTTGTATCTTAATCGTTACGCAGAAAATACATTTCTGGACCATTTTTATCAGCCACCAAAAGGATATATATATATATATATATATATATATATATAGCTACGGCTTATTTAATACAAAAGGATTCAATTATAGCCTAATGAAAAATTGAATTCTGTTTTATGTACAAGTACAGATGATTTTTTAATAAATAGGAACCATTACTGAACTTGTTCACAAAGAACAATCATCCTGTGTTGCTCCAAAAGTAACACCTCCTACTTATTTCCATGGGAAATACAACAGCTACAATGAACACGATAACATTATTTGATAAAGTAAATTTTCAGCTACAAAACACCAGTTTTCAGCATAGTCACTGCTGTTTGCTATGCATTTCCAACAGTGATGAACAAAAGCCTGCATTCCTTGCTTGTAAAAATCTTCATGGCTGTCAAGAATGTGGCATCTCTTTCATGTCATTGTCATCATTGCTGAGACACCCCACCCACCTCCTCTCTGCGCTCACATCCACTGTCTGGTCTGCATAAACGATCAGCAAACATCGAGGCATGGCAGTAAGTGCCGTTTTTTACACATGGAGGAATTCAGTGACACACCTTTGCTTCACCTGCGTTTCCATGTCAGACGCCATTTTATCAGACTGCCCCACTGCTGCCATCTGTCACACGGCAACAAGTAATGGGATATTGGTGGGACAGTTCAACCGCAACAGCCATATTGGCAATATCTGCCTCTGACATCACAGACCAACATAATAAAGGAGACATTATTTTTGCAGCAGCTCTCACAGTTTTATCTAAAGGCGTGCCATGATCCTGGGCCCCTTAGACCCTTTTATAAAAGGCAGTAAAGGAAATGCAGTTTGTGAGCTTCTGATGAACAAGGAAAGCAGCGTACTAAAACCTGAGCCATGCTGAAATGTGCTTCTCCAGGAATAACATTATAAATAGAACTAAGACCAAAAACAAACAAACATACAATTGACGACAACAAAATGCAGCAAAATAAGGCATTCACAAACAATTATAGAAAATTTATATAAGCATTCTCTTAACACAAATAAAACATTACTTTCAGAGCAGCCCTCATAAAATAAGTAATATAGTTAAGGTATGTAAGTATACTTCATCCTGGAAAACAGTTGTTCACATATGTATGTACTGTCAAGAAGTGATGACATGAATGAAGTGTGACTATGAAGTGAGGAATAAGTTTCCCTGGTAAGAGAGGGTGTATACAACTCTGGTAAAGAGATGTGATCAGATTTAAATTCAGTGCAACTCTATACATCCCATTTGAAAACTGGAATGTATTTGGGTTGAAAATGGAGTTGCAAATTGATGATCTTTTGGCAATCTTGAAACCTATTCTCAAATTCTTTTATCAAAATGGAAAGCACAGCTGCCTATTTTTTGCTGATCACAGAACTGTGCTTAGACAATGCATCAGAATGCATAAAATTATTGCCATCACTTGAGTTATCACTGCACTGCATTGTCCCAGTGTCCCAGTTTCAGCCCAGTGCTGATCACACATCATCGTTTAGCTGTTGTGAGCAACGGGTGCACAGCCAAGGCCAGCCTGGTACAGAGCTGTCGCCATGATCGCATGAGGCAGGGAGTGGCCACAGGCCATGGGCTGGACATTTCTGCTCTATTCTTTCAGAAATGATTGTGCTGGAGAGTACACAAGAAACACAAACAGTATCTTAAAGAAATTACAGGGAGAAAAAAACAACAACAAATCTGTCAGACAGGGAAATAAGGCAAATTAAATAGAATATGCGATTAAGAAGGGCTAGAGAGCAGCTGTAGTTTTGTTAGAAAGACAGTTATGGCTGAGAATTTACAACCACAAAATTATACATATGAAATGTTTTCCAGAAATAAAAACCTGTTGGCCATTTTTTATGTCCGCAAAACTTAATTCTGCCAGAGGTTCTTCTCTACCCTACTCACTAGGTCTGTCCATGTCACCTTGAACAGCAGCACAGCCATCTGGTCTGCCAGCTTGCTGAGAGAGGAGTCTACCCCTTCATCCAGGTTGATAAAGATATCGAACAAGACCAGACCCAGTATCGATCCCTGGGGAACACTGCTAGTTACAGGCCTTCAAATACAGTCTGTGATTTGTGATCACAGATTCAGTGATCACAAAATCATAGAACGGCTTGGGTTGGAAGAGAACCCAAGAATCATCATGGAGTTCCAACTCCGCTGCCACAGGCAGGGCCACCAACCTCCAGATTTGGTACTAGAACAGCTTGTTCAGGGCCCCATCCAGCCTGGTCTTGAACACAGCCAGGGACAAAGCACCCAAAACCTCTCTGGGCAGCCTGTTCCAGCACCTCACCATTCTCTCTGTAAAAAAACCTTCCCCTGACATCCAATCGAAATCTCCCCTCCTTGAGCCAAAAACCATTCCCACTTGCCCTATCACTGTCCACCCTCGTAAAAAGTTGATTCCCCTCCTGTTTATAATCCCCTTTTAAATACTAGAAGGCGGCAATGAGGTCTCCTTGCAGCCCTCTCTTCTCCAGGCTGAACAAGCCCAGCTCCCTCAGCCCGTCTTTGTAGGGGAGGTGCTCCAGACATCAGATCATCTTCCTGGCAATCCTCTGGACCCCCTCCAACAGCTCCACATCTTTCCTCTACTGGAAGCCCCAGACCTGGACACAATACTCCAGATGGGGCCTCACGAGGGCAGCGCACAGAAAGACAATCACCTCCCTGTCCCTGCTGGCCACCTGTCTTCTGATGGAGCCCAGGATACCATTGGCCTTTTGAGCTGAAAGAGCACACTGCTGGCTCACCTTCAGTTTTTCATCCAGCAGGACCCCCAGGCCCTTCTCTGCAGGGCTACTCTCAAGGAGTTCTCCCAGTCTGTATACGTATCTGGGATTACTCTGAACCAAGTGCAAATCCCTGCGCTTTGCTATGGTAAAGCTCATTCGGTCTACACGGGCCTGCCTTTCAGGTTTGTCAAGGTCCCTCTAGATGGCATCCCTTCCTTCTAATGTGTCAGCTGGACCACTCAGCTTGGTGGCATTGGCAAACTGAGGGTACATTTGGGCCCATCATCAGTGTCATAGATTAAGATGTTGAAAAGCACCGGTCCCAAGACAGAACCCTGGGGGAATTGCTTGTCACCGGCCTCCACCTGGACGTAGTGCCATTCGATACAGCCTTCTGTCTACAGCCTTCCAACCAATTCCTTATCCACTGAATAGTGTACCCCTGAAATTCAGAGATAAGGATGTGGTGGGGGACCACGTCAAAGGCCTTGCACAAGTCTAGGTAGATGACATCGGTTACCTTCCCTCTGTCCACCAGTGTCATCGCTCCATCATAAGAGGCCACCAGATTGGTCAGGCACGGCCTTCCCTTGGTAAAACCATGCTGGCTGTCTCAGATCACCCACTCATCCCTCATGTGTGTTAACACATCTTCCATGAGGATCTCTTCCGTGATCTTCCCAGGCATAGAAGTGAGGCTCACCGGCATGCATTACCCCAGGTCCTCCTTCCTCCATTTCTTGAAAACGGGAGCGATGTTTCCTTTTTGCCAGTCCCCGGGGACTTTGCCCAACAGCCACAACACAAATCATGACCCTTTGAGCCCTACCAGTCAGCTGGTTCTCAATCAACCTCACTGTCTGCTTTCTGTCCTACACTAAGTTGCATTGCTTTGGGAGACAGCATCAAATGACTTGCTGACATCATGGTACACAACAGCCACTGCTCTCCCCTCGTCTACCCAGCCAGTAATGGCATCATAGAAGGCTACCAGGTTGGTGGAGTGTGATTTCCTCTTGGTGAATTCATGCTGACTACTCCTGATAACCTTCTTTCCTTCCAATTGCTTGGAGATGACGTCCACAACAAGTTGCTCCATTGCCTTTCTGGGGACGGAGGTGAGCCTGACTAGCCTGTTGTTCCCTGTATCTTTCTTCTTGCCCTTTTTGATGACTGGAGTGACACTGGCTATCCTCCAGTCCTCAGGCACCTCTCCCATTCTCCAAGATCCTTCCAACATTACCAAGAGTGGTTTGGCAGTCGCTTCTGCCAGCTCCCTCAGCACTCATTCATGAAACTCATCACGGCCCAGGGATTTGTGGGCAATGATTTTGCCCAAAAGGTCTTTGACCAGCTACCCAACCAAGGGGAAGTCATCTTTCCTCCAGGGTCTCCCTCTTACCTCCAGTGTCTGGGATTTCCATGACCAGGACCGTGACATGGGGCTCTGACGGTCGCTGAGGCATCTGAGGAGCCGAGCTTTCCTGCAAAGTCCCTTCTCCGTGTATTGGCAGGCCTGCTTCCTCCTCTGGTTTCCCTTTTGGGACCACACAGTCCAAGCTCTCCTGCCCTTTTGGGGGCTCAAGAGCATCGGAAAGCATGAAGTCAGGCTGGGCCATGGCAGCATGACCCAAATCTGCTCCATGCAGAGGAGGAGGAGGAGTGCTGAGGGTCAGCTGTGAAATGCAGCTGCCTTCATCTGCTTTGACAGAAGTGCATGAGCCTTCCCGGGGAGGGGGCAGAGGGGCCCTCAAAGAGCAGCCAGCTTCTGTTGCCACAATGTCAGCAAGGGAGTTGTTGCTCCAGGAGGACAGAGAGGCCCTTGAAGAGAACCCAGCTCCCATTGCCTCGACGGGAGTGAGGGACTCATCGCTCCTAGAGGACAGGGAGACCTCTGAGGGGCTGTGAGCTCCCTCTGCCATATTGAGAGTGAGAGACTTGTTCCCATTCGAATCAAGAGATGCCCTCGAAGCATTGCCCCTTGTACTTTACGTCTGGAGATTTCACCATGGAAAACGCCTAGCAGGTCAATTTCGAAGCACAGGCTCAGGCCGAAGGACCGCTCTTAGAGGGCCCAAACCGCCGCCACCTCCGCGTCTACAAAGTTCTAAGAAGCCAAGGGAGCGCGAGGCAACCTCCTCCAACCCCGGCAGCGCGGCGGCTCTGACGCGTGTGGGCGGAGCGTGCAGTGGCGGCGGTGCCCCTTCCCCGTGCGAGTAACGGCAGGGCCCAGAGCGAGCGGCGAGCGGGACGGGGAAACGGGGTGCGGGGCGAAGCGGCACGGCACGGCGCGGCACTGGGCACAGGCAGGCGAGCAGAAAGGGCAGGGAACGGCGGCGTGCTGACTAGGAGGAGGCGTAACAGTAAACGGGTCACTTAACAGGACGTTGCTCTCTGGACACGCCCAGGTGCAACCACGGTCTCCACAGGCCGCGAGCAGCCGCTGAAAGGGACGTGAGACTCAGACTGAAAGCACGTGTGTCCATGCCGCAGTTCAGGTCTCTGGCTGCAGAGAGTGCATGGTCCTGTCACTGCTACAGGAGGCCAGCTGGGATATCGCCTGTGCACGCTGTGAGCAGGTGCATGATCTGCACAGCCTGGTGGTAGAACTAAAGGAAGAAGAAAAAAGATTGAGGAGCATCCGGGATTGTGAGAGGGAAATTGATTCGTGGAGTCACACTCAGCCATCTCTGCAGGAAAGGTACCGGGGAGATGCCCCTCAGGCAGTGGGGGATCATCTGCCCCCTACCTCTGTCTTCTCTGTCCCATGGCTGACTCCCACCCTCATTTCTCTCTGCCACTTGTCCTGAAGGACCCACTCTGTTCCCACACCCAAAACTCAGCTGTATTGTGTGGAGACCTCCAGAAAGCTGGGCAGTCCGCGCTGCCTCGAAAAGCCTCGTATGGAAGGCGGGCCCCATGTCCCTGTTCCCAGGCACCTGGACGGCCATCCTAGTCCTCCCCTCTGCCCCAAAAGGCACCAGCAGAGCTGCTGATCTTGCCCCTGCTAGCAGGTATGAGCAGTGAGCAGGCAATTGTACTCCTCCGCAGGAAAGAACAGACATCCATGAGAACATTTTAAGAGGTTTTTTTGTTGTTTTTTTTATTGGGAGAGCTCCTGTTCCTTGGTGGTCCTGGCAGGGATCTGCTGCTCACCGGGTCCATGTCCCTCACTGGGTGGCGCTGCCCCTGAAACGAGCAAAGGGAAGAGCAAAGTCACACTGGGCTGGGGCTGGGCCTGAGTCAAAGAGGATGTAGCTGCTCTTTGAACTTCCAAGTAGCAGCCACACTGATTGGCTCACCATGATCAGCAGGAGCTGGCTTCCCCAGGTGCCCAGGTCTCCTCTCACTCTGTCTCCATGCTGGCCTGGCACCAAGTCCTGATGTTGCCTGTTGCTCCCGTTGAGAAAGTCTCAGCCCCAAATACCACCAAGTCCTCCCCTATTGCCTCCTGAGATGGTTGCAGCCTTTCCCTGGGAGTTGTGAGTTGTGTCCTTAATCCCAGGGTGAGACTCGGCTATCCATGGTTGGTCTTCTTCCCTGGGGCTCCTCACTTCCCTTCTTCCTGATTTTGGAATATAGGGCTTTGCCTGCACCTAGGAGCTTCGCCCATGCCCTCGGTAGGCAAAGGAGGATGTGGGTGAGACAACCATAGCAGCAGCTTGGCAAAGATGGTGTGCCTGGCGCCGAGCTCCTGTCCGTGGCTGATTCATGTTTGGGCAGCCGCTGTGCTTGTGATGGAGGGGTCCTGCTAGGGGCCTGCTGGAACAGAAGCGTCTTCTGCTTGACTGTAGTGATCGATACCGTGTATTTGTAGACACGGGCCCCCTCTGGCTGCTGGGCAGCATCAGCAGTCTGATTCTGGCCTTGCTCCCTTTTGGCCTCTTCCCCAGATACATACTTCTCTCCCACTGCCTCGTCTCTGCCTGTGCCTGGTGCTGCAGTTGCAGTTGGAGCTGAAGTCCAGGTGCCTTCTCTGCCAGGCGCACTGTGCCATTGGGCTTTGCTGCACTTGGGGCAGAGCCTCCTGGACCTGACTCCATCCTGCCTGGGTCCCTTTCCGTTCTGTGTTGCTTTCTGTGCTCTGCACAGTGTAGCAACGGGACGCTCAGCTGCTGGCTCTGAACTTGAGAGCCCGACATTGTCCTGGTTCTGCTCCAGCCAGGAAGCCAGCAGCTGGTTCTGCTCGTTTACAGCTATCGTGCTGGCCCTATAGTAGTCTATAAGTGCTCTGAGTGTCTCTTCCAGGTTGGGTGTCTCTTCCAGGCTGGTCCCTTCAGGCTTTGGAGGTGGTGGCAGGGCTGTGGGAGTGTCCTTACTCCAAGACTCTTCTGTTTGTGGGGAATTATTTCCTGAAGGAGCTGTCCTGCCTTGTGACAGCTCCTGGACCCCTGTGTTGCCCCCACTGGGCACGGTGGTGTTCTCATTGTCCTGTCCTGCCTTCTCCCGAGGAGCTCTCTCGCTCTGTGGCACTGTCTGCTCTTCCTGGATGGAAAAGAAGGGACCGGGATCACCCTCTCGTGTCACAGCGCCCTGCTCCTTTGTGAAGCTGACAGGCCACATGGTCTTTCTGGCTGCGCTGCTGCCTCTAGCTATTCTAGTACATATCCTTTTCAGCTGGGATCTCAGCAGATCTTCCTGAGGCAACTCTCCTGCCATTATCATGAAAGCTGCTGACACAGAGTGGACAGGCGTCTGTGTTCCTCTTGTGCACGTTTCCACAGGGGCTGTGGACTCTTTCTGTGGGCCAGGGGGCTGCACTGCCCTCTTCTGGGTTTGAGCGTGCCTGTGCCAGTGCTGGAAGGGCGAGCGGTAGGGCTGCACAGTGTGCCTCTGTGGAGAAGGATGGCAGTCTTGTAGCTCCTGGATGGTCTCTGAGAGCTTCTTGTAGGAGGCCAGAACCTTCTCTGGTAGCCCAAAGCACCGCTGTATCTGCAGTTTTACCAGGTGCCTCTCCAGCTGCCTTTGCACAGCCTCATCCAGGAACAGCCGCTTCCGCACGCTGGGCACCACCTCCACATGGGGCTCTGATGGTCGCTGAGGCATCTGAGGAGCTGAGCTTTCCTGCAAAGTCCCTTCTCCGTGTATTGGCAGGCCTGCTTCCTCCTCTGACTTCCCTTTTGGGACCACACAGTCCAAGCTCTCCTGCCCTTTTGGGGGCTCAAGAGCATCGGAAAGCATGAAGTCAGGCTGGGCCATGGCAGCATGACCCAAATCTGCTCCATGCAGAGGAGGAGGAGTGCTGAGGGTCAGCTGTGAAATGCAGCTGCCTTCATCTGCTTTGACAGAAGTGCACGAGCCTTCCCGGGGAGGGGGCAGAGGGGCCCTCAAAGAGCAGCCAGCTTCTGTTGCCACAATGTCAGCAAGGGAGTTGTTGCTCCAGGAGGACAGAGAGGCCCTTGAAGAGAACCCAGCTCCCATTGCCTCGACAGGAGTGAGGGACTTATCGCTCCTAGAGGACAGGGAGACCTCTGAGGGGCTGTGAGCTCCCTCTGCCATATTGGGAGTGAGAGACTTGTTCCCATTCGAATCAAGAGACGCTCTCGATGATCTGCACTTTTCCACTGCCTTCGTGGAAGTGAGGGAGCTGTCACTCCAAGAGGACAGAAACATCTCTGGTGACGAGCTGGTTTCCACTGCCTTATCGGAAGCGAGTGAGTCCTTGGCTTCCTCCGAGATCTCCATGATTGACCTGTGGGAGAAGAGGATGACGGTATGCTTTGATCAAGGACTGCTGAGCACCTCACGACTGTCCTGCTGCCTCAGAGGAGCTGACAGGCTGTGTTACTGAGGTGGAGACCAACCCAGTGTGTGCCTGAGGTCCCCTCATGCCTGCTGCGATCAGAAGCTCGGGAGGGTTGGGCAGCACTGTCAGGCTCTGCTACTCTGTGTGGTAAATCCATTGCTTCTGCAGTGCCATTGCCCCTTGTACTTTAGGTCTGCAGATTTCGCCATGCCTTGCTTTCATCGTTTTCCCTTTTGCCCTATTGTTTGCCCTGTCCCCATCTCCATCCCCAACCCAAGCCCATCTCCACTGCCCTCCTCTCCTCAGTGGTCTCACATTTGCAAGCATCTGTGTAGTTTCTCAAGTCCGTTGTGCAGCTGACAGAGTTCGTCATGTGTAACTTCTCTCTCCAGTATAGGGGAAGAGCTGCAGAAGGGCAGAGGGCAGCATTAGTGGGACCTCTCTGTGTAGGAGGTGACCAGAGGGAGCTGTCATGCTCCAGGGAGTTAACTACTTACAGTGTCCTTGAGTACTGTGAAGCATTGTGGAGGTCCGCAGCTGTTGGTAGAAAAGACAGAGAGTGAACAGGTGGAAAGACCCTCCCTGATGGAGGCACGGACATGTGGGGCCAGGGGGTGTCTTTGCAGGGCACTTGTCCTTGCCCATGCTTCTCACCTTTGTTATTCTCCATGTTGCCTCTGCAGCGGTACCTCCTCGGCCTCCCACCCTATATGGGCACAGAAAGCAGTGAGTGAGAGGGGAGCATCCCCAGCAGCCTCAGCGGCACCCACCAACCCAGGGCGCAGCCAGGCCCAGGCCCGTGCCTGCCCCGGGACTCCCAGCCAAGCCTGGCCAGGCCCCGCTGGGACACGGCCTCTCCTCCCAGGCAGGGCCCCCAGCCCAGCCCTGGGGATGGAGCTGGCCCCCACCAACCCCCCTCCCCGTGTTGCAGCGCCTGGCTCAGCACCAGCCCTGACTCCTACCTTCCACTTCCGTAAGGCCGTAATGAATACAAATATTGATACGATCAGCGTATTCAAGAGGATACGGTCAATAATGTTATCCTCCAGGCTGAGGAAGAAGCTCATTCCCCAGAAAGCAGCCATGCCTGTGACATGCAGAGAGCCAAGCAATCAGGCTCTTCTTCCTAGTCACCTCATGGGCAAAGTGGCACCCAGCCTCTGCCCTGAATTTGGGGTTGTCCCCTTTGTGATGTGGATTGCCATGTCACCAGCTGGGTGCTATGGCAACGTTTGTGATGCAAGGACAGTGGGGTGTGGCACAGCCCAGCCAGCTCAGTGGCACGGCGGGGCCATGGCCGGCCCGCCCCAGCACCAAGACCTGGCCCTGTGCAGGGCCATGCAATGCCTTTGCCTCTCACCAGGAAGGACTGAATCCCGGGCCCTGTGCCGTGCTCCCACTTCGGAGAGCCCATGAAGCGCTTGTTGGCCCTGACAAGTCCAGCAAGGTAATGATGGCCGTGCTGCTGCTGCTTGCCCTTCCCCAGCGTTCCCTTTTCTAGTGGGGTCTCTCCCCATTCTCAGTAGCTAGGTCCATCTTTGCTTGATTTATACTTTTTTTTGTTTGTTTTGTTTTGTGTTTTTTTTTGAACCAAAGGGAACATTTCCCCCCTTTTCTGCAAAAAGAATGCAAAGTGTCTTTTTAGTAAATCTGCACACGTTTGTTATGGTTTATAATGACAGGTGGTTTCACATATCATTTTTAATCATAAATTTTCAGTGAATCACAGGACATTTTCCTTTGAAACATTAAAGGGATCAACATCTGCTGTTGAGCTTTATACTGCTGGAGAAGACTTAATCCACATAGTTATTGTTACTTAAAGCCTGGAGATTGCAGAGAAAGTCTTGATAGACACTCCCAAGCTATTTATATACAGAATCATACAGTCATAGAGTCTTTAGAGTTGGAAGGGACCCTTAAAGATCATCTTGTCCAACTCCCCTGCAATGAAAAGGGGACACCTACAGCTACATCAGTTTGCTCAGGGCTCTGTCTAGTCTGATCTTGAATGTCTCCAAGGACAGGGCTTCCACGACCTCTTTGGGAAACCTGCTCCAATGCCTCAGCACCTTTATTGTAAAAACATACTTCCTTATATCCGATCTAAATCTCTCCTGTCTTAGTTTGAAATAATTTCCCTTTGTGCCATCACAACAGACCCTATTAAAGAGTCCGTCCCCTTCTTTCTCCTTTCTCCTGCTCCGAAATCTGGATGCTCACAAGTCCATGGGGCCAGATGGATTGCACCCTAGAGTGCTGAGGGAGTTGACAGATGTGGTTGCCAAGCCACTCTCCATTATTCTTTAGCAGTTCTGGCTAACCAGGGATGTCCCAGCGGACTGGAGACTGGCAAATGTGACATTCATCATTAAAAAGGGCAAGAAAGATGATCCTGATAGCTACAGACCTGTCAGTCTCACCTTGGTGCCTGGGAAGGTTATGGAATGGATAATCTCGGGAGCTATCATGGACCAGTTAAAGGTCAACCAGGGGATCAGGCCCAGTCAGCATGGGTTTACAAATGGTAGATCCTGTTCGACACACCTGATTTTATTCTATGACAAGGTGACCCGTTTGGTGGATGAAGGTAAGGCTGCCGATGTGGTCTACCTGGATTTCAATAAGGCCTTTAACACTGTCCCCCACAACATCCTCATGGGGAAGCTGGATGCCCACAGTTTGGATGGGTGGTACGCTCCACTGGGTGAAACACTGTCTGGATGGCCAGCTGTCTTGCTCCAATTTATAGGACGGAGGGGAGGTTCTTTGATATATGTATACCCAGCGTGAGATTAAGAAACAATGGTTCAAATGTTGGTCCAACCAGTTTATTACAATTCCTAGCTGTTTAGGGAGATGGGGAAGGGAAGATGGGCGATAGAAAAGATAGGAAATATAAGCAAGGAATCTCTGTAGGGAGCAAAAGAGATAGTCACCACCATGGGTCCAGTGAGGTACGTTGTAGGTCCGTTGATCTCAGGAACCAGTCTGGTCACCACGGGGAATGGGAGAAAGCCAGGCAGCTCCGCAGCAAGCAGGCCTCGGGGGTTCTTCTGAAGAAGTCTTCCCCTCAGGGAATTCTCCATCAGAGGTGCCTTTGGGAGTTTGTCTCCATCAAAGGTGTCTTTGGGAGTTTTTCTCTGAAGTCCCTGGTTTAGTGAGGGCCTTTTATCCCCCATTTCTCTGGGTTGTTTTTTTTTCCTTCTTTTGTCTCAGTTTTGTGTAAAATTCCTGGGCCAACAGATAAGCCAGCAGGGGATGGCGCCTGCTTATCTTTGCAACCATAAGCAGGGGTACAGTACATGGTACTGTACAGGGGTACAGGCATGGTGACATCCACCATTCACCCCCCTAGCAGTTGTCAGTTAGAGTCTTATTATCAGAAAGGCCTCACGAAGCAAGCTTTGAGACAAAGAATGAAAACGGTTTTGTCCTTCACACTGGCTCAAAGAGTTGTGGTCAATGGAGTTGAATCCAGTTGGTGGCCGATCACGAGCGGTGTCCCCAGGGCTCAGTACTTGGGCCTCTTCTACTGAACTTCTTTATTGATGGTCTTGATGAGGAGATTGAGTGTACCCTCAGTAAGTTTGCAGATGACACCAAGTTGGGATGGAGTGTTGATCTGCCAGAGGGGAGAAAGGCACTACAGAGGGACCTGGATAGACTGGATTGCTAGGCCAAGGCAAACTGTATGAGTTTCAGTAGGGCCAAGTGTCAGGTCCTGCATTTTGATCACAACAACCCCAGGCAACCTTACAGGCTTGGGGAGGAGTGGCTGGAAAGCTGCCTGATGGAAAGGGACCTTGGTGTGCTGATGGACAGTCGGCTGAATATGAGCCAGCAGTGTGCCCAGGTGGCCAAGAAGGCCAGTGGCATCCTGGCTTGGATCAGGAATGGGGTGGTGAACAGGATGAGGGAAGTCATCCTGACCCTGTACTCAGCATTTGTGAGGCCTCACCTCGAGTACAGTGTTCAGTTTTGGGCACCTCAGTACAGAAAGGACATGGAGGTACTGGAGCAGGTCCAAAGAAGGGCAATGAGGCTTGTGAAGGGCTTGGAGAATGTGTCCTATGAGGAGAGGCTGAGGGAACTGGGGCTGTTTAGTTTAGGGAAGAGGAGGCTGAGGGGAGACCTTATTGCTCTTTTCCAGCATCTGAAAGGTGCTTACAGCAAGAGCGAGGTTGGTCTCTTCTCACTGGTGACAGGTGACAGGACGAGGGGAAATGGCCTCAAGTTGCACCAGGGTGGGTTTAGGTTGGATATCAGGAAACACTTATTTACAGAAAGGGTTAGGAAGCACTGTAATAGGCTCCCCAGGGAGGTGGTTGAGTCACCATCCCATCAGTTTTGTTGATGACACCGAGCTGTGGGATGTGGTTGACACACCAGAGAATGGGATGCCATCCAGAGCGACCTAGACAGGCTTGAGCAGTAGGCCCAAGTGAACTTCATGAGGTTCAACAAATCCAAGTGTAAGGTCTTGCATCTGGATTGAGGCAACCAGCATTACCGAAACAAGTTGGGGGATGAAAGGATTGAGAGCTGCTCTGCTGAAAAAGACCTGAGGCTACTGGTGGGTGGGAAGCTGGACAGAAGCCAGCAATGTGCCTTCGCAGCGCAGAAAGCCAACTGTCCTGGGCCACGTCAGAAGAAGTGTGGCCAGCAGCTCCATGATCTCTCCTGTACGTGGATAAACAATTTCCTGAGCACCTCACAGAAGTATTTCATACAGAAATTTCATTAAAGGCTTTTAATTTCTCTAAGACTTTAATGATTTTGTTCTTTTAAGCAGTTAAAATGCATTTCAGTTGCATGTGGGGAAAAATAATTGAAGGATAAATCTTGCAAAAATTCTTAGTCTTGTAATGGAATCTTTTGTATAGCTTTAGATGAATTAAAATCTGTGGCACTTGTGGGTGGCAGAGTACTGTTTGATATGTTACAAGTACCATCGCTATGGTGAGAATACGTATCTCATTACTAATCTTTTTATATTGAGAAGCTAAGTTGTTTTATTGGTTAGTAAAATAGGATTTGTGCATTTTACTAGAGGAATTCACAGCAATCTCTTAATGCGTATCTTCAGTGGTATTGCTGGACACTGATAATTTTCAGAACACAGTATCTGTTGCCATCCCTGAACATTAGGATCTCTCTTTCCCTTTCCTTTCCTCTACTTTGTCCATCTCATTGGAAGACAGAAGCATATTCCCATTGTTTTTATTATTTTGCATTTTTGTTGCCACTGACCTATTTTCAACAGATGGAGAAAGAACAGCACATCCTCCTCCTGGTTAATGCACTTCTCTCTGAAAGTAACACTTTTCATTTAAATCCTCACAATTCATTAAGCTGGCTGAATATCTGGTAGCGCAACCCCAGGTGGCAGTCATTGCCTTATGGGTATCTGCGGATGTTCAAACTGCAAATCCCACTTTCACAGGAGAGTGTAAGTTTCACAGACAGTGCCCTAAGCCAGCAGACAGGTGATACAGGCCCATAATACCTTTTGGGTTCAGTTCTCATATCTATCTCAGCAGCATACAAGAATGCCCACATCTTCTTTAACAATAGCTCACAGATTCAGTTTGGTTAAGTTGCTCTTTAGAATATCAGAGTGAGGTTAGGATGACAGTGGTTAACTATATTAAAATCAGTGAGAAACTTGGCCATTCAAGTCCATTCTTTCACAGTGATGTACATCCTCTTAATGGCTGCACTATTTACCCATTCCTCTTTCGTGCAAAGCAGGTGGCCCACTAAAAACCACCTGAGCATCACTGAGCACTGAGTCATAATCAGGCACTTCAGTGAAAAGCACTTTTACTGCAGGAATGCTTACTGCAGCTTAAGTGAGAAAGTATGTTTTCCTTGGTGTTAAGACAGTCTGCTTCAGCAAACTTTCAGCAAACCTCATGCTGCTGAAGGTGCCCTCTGGAATTCCGTCATACCTTAAATCCTATTTCACACACTGCTCAGCAGCAATCTTTTTGAGGCAGCATAGTGCTGTGTGGCTTTGTGCCTCCTACGGTATCTGTGTTTTGAATCCTCTTTCTTTGGCTCATCCGTACAAAGCCACAATGTGCACTTTTATAGCTATGCAGATGCTACTTGATCTCATCTCCTCTTCTGCCTTCTGCACCACAGTTTCTGTTCTGACCAACTGTTCTTATTCAGCGACGTGCATCCTGCAGCTCCAAAAAGTTGAGCAAAACCTGCAAAACCCAAGTAAGTACATAAGGGCAGCTGTTCATCTCATGATGCTTCTGGGGTGGACTTCTGACCCTCTTTTACCATCTGTCTTGAGCTTGAGCAGGATTGAATATGTTGCTCTTAATTTGCTAAAGCTGTTATCTGAGAATTAGCTGAATTCTTATTTTTTTTTAATGTTCAAGTGGAAAAAAATAACAACGACATATAATGGTCAACTCTGGTTGCAATTCCCTTTGATTTTTGTTCTCTTTAATCTTTGTCCCAACACTAAATATCAGAACTGCTGAAGCTTTTAATTCTCCCAAGATAAGCAGAAATCTGTGCACTTCTGGAGCATATGGTTTTTACCATATCACAAATGGCTCCCAATACTTCAGGTGTCAGGAAGAACTTATTCCGCAAACATTTCTGTCAATTTCTCCAATTCTGGAGTTAGGTACCAACTGATGCCAGGATAGGCAACACTGACTTCTGTTTTTCAGGATAGATTTTAGGGAAAGTTCTGAGGCAGCTCTTATTTATTGGACTGCCTGAAAGCAGCCAAGGAAGCTGTGCAGTAAGACTTTCCATATGTTTTAGCCAGTTCATGCAACTGATGACAAAAGAAATAAAAGCACTGATTTCTCCTCCTTCCCGTATGCCACATTTTTACTTTTTTGGCAAGGAAATCCAGCTGAGGTGTCAGAGCTCTGCAGAGAAAGAGAACAGATGTGGGCTTCAAGAGGCCAACTCAACCTGCAAGACTTACCATGTCTTCCTCTCCCCTTGACTGCAAAGGGAGAGAAGATAATGGCAGAAGAAGCCTCAAGGACCTCAAACTGAGTGAAGGGAATCCAAGCCTTAAAGTTCAGAAAGATCTGAAACTTCCTCTGAAAATAATTCTTGATCAGCTTATGTTTCATAGCAGACCTAAGGAAAGGAAAACCAAAACTCCTCTACACGTGCCGTCTCTAGGAAAATATATATACCAATAACTAAACATATATGTTATACTGATTTTTTTTCAGACTTGTTTTGTAAAAGAGAGAAAAGTTTTATTAATATGTAGCAACATCAACATCGTATTTCTTTTGTTAGCCATAAAAATAATGTTCTCAAACTCTCAAGAGTTAACTAAAAAATAGATAATGGAGATGAACATACATAGAAATGAAGTTAAGCTAGCCCAGTTGCTGTTTGCATATTTCTCTCTTTAGGTCCAACGGCAAATTATGCTTAGATATGAAACAGTCTCTGCAAATATATTCCTGCAAAATTTTACATGCAATGACTGTTTCTGCACCAGGACAGGCTAAGAATTCTGTGTTAGGGAACTTCAGTTGGTTTTAAAGCATTTCTTACTACTGGATCCTTTCTAAAAATGAAGACTATTCATTGGAGTAAAAGAGTAGAAACCAGCTATTCCCATCCTCCACTGCCATCCTGAAGATATCACTGCCCACTGGCATGGCTTATAGGATAGCTAACAGCCATCCAAGGGCTGTGATGGGATAATGGAGGTCTCAGAGGCAATTTAGAACCAATTAGACTCAAAAAGGCACATTTTTTTTGCAGTAGAGATAGAGGCTGTATGAGAGCCTCCTGTGCCTCTGCTAGAAATTTCAGGTCTGTGGCTGAGCAGGGAGAGAGGACAAAGGACACGATCTTGTTTCCTTGGGGGTGGTCCTTGGCTTTGCTGTAGAAAAAAAGATAAAAATACTTCCAAAACAACTAAATAACAATAACTTTATTCTTTGTTTAATGGAGTAAAACTTGGGAAACTGGAGGCAAATGAGAAATTAACATCTTTCTTCTTCAGAAGCTTAAATTTCTGAAATCAGGAAAAAGCACTTCGCAGCTCTCTTGCATGGAGAGCTAGGACATTCAGATCACCCAGAGCTTTGAAATGATTCACTGTACTCTTCAAGTGAACACACCAAAAATACCAGGAGAGAGCTTTGAATTGCTAGGTTATGCTCTATGACTTTTTAACGGGAAAAAAATCAAAGTGGGACAAACTAAAATAAAATAAAGAAAATGTTCCCTGCCTGCTAAGTCCTTGAAATTTGTGTGTATTCCTGCAGTCTCATTTTGAGTCCAGCAATTGTTGAAGGCTTCCTGAGCTCCAACAAAATCAACACTTTCCGTTCTATAGCCTTTGGAAAATCCCCAAGCTCTAGCTATGACCGCTCTCAGCTCTTCTTAAGGTTATCTGATTTCTGTGTTTTAATCTCTTTGCTCCCATAGTCCTTGTTGTCCCATGCTGAAGTTATTTGTTCACCCCAAATAGCAGAGGTCCTTCAGGAAGGGCAATCCTGACACTGCAAAAATGGGAAATCTGTTCCTTACTTTTCTCAGGATCTGCCTCCTCCCCTCTTTTCCAGACAGATGTTCACGTTTGTTCCACCTAATAAAAAAGCACAGGCACCAAAGAGAGATTTCCAGAGACATCAGATCTTATGTAGTGTGAATTGTCATCTTAAAGTGCTTTTTCCCACTGTAGAGGGAGATGCAGAGAACTATACATCTAGTCTAAACAGTACACTACTCTGCCTAACGTTTGATGTGATGAATATGCCAAGTGAATAAAGAATTCCCTAATGACATTACAGTATGATTATTAGTTACATGCTGTGCTACGCAGAGTACGTATCCTTTAGCCACACACTTTTAGAGTTGGGATGATACTTATTCTAGATGCAAAAGTTCTCTCAGAGGTTTAAGTACAGACCTGGCATAACATAATGCTTCTTACTGCGCCATATGGGTGAGATTTGTAAATTTTACACATATCTTCGAAAAATCTTATTTAAGCTGGAATAGTGAGTTGTGAGGAATATGTTAATTCAAGGACTCACATGCCAAAATAGCAAACTGTGGTAGCATTTGTCACTTTTGACCTATGCTACAAGAGTTTGTCCCAAGACCATAGAACCATAGAATCATAGAATGGCTTGGGTTGGAAGGGAACCAAAGGTTCATCAAGTTCCAACCCCCTGCCACAGGAAGGCCCACCAACCTCTGGATCTGGTACTAGACCATGCAGAAATACCATTGAATGAGGGAGCAACACACAGGTAACTTTACATCATCATCAGAAATTTTAGTACTTCCTTTGGTCTGATTGTTCTGCTAATGGTAGAAATTGCATCTAACTGGAATACGCACACCTCACCGAGTAAATTCATTACCTTCCGGAGTAAAGTATATTTTAAACTAGAATCTGATATTATGAGAATATCCTCCAGTAGGAACAGATTTTGAAGATTATGTAATAAACACGATTGATCTCAACAGGTTAAAATCAACAGCAGTTTAGATATATATCTGACACAGAAAGAAAAGCACCACTTTTGCCCTAGTATAGTCTTTCACTTGCTAGCTATCCCAAGTCCTACCGGTACCCATGTCTACACTATTGTCATAAAAGGGACATGGTTTCCATGGAAACCACAATTGATACAAAAGGCATAATAACACTATTTGATACAGCACATTCTCAGTTACAAACCACCATTTTTCATTGTAGTCACCGCTATTAGCTGTGCATTTTTGCCAGCTATGAACAAGAGCCTGCATGTTACGCTTATAAAAATCTGCAAGGCCATCTGCAATGTGGCTTGTCTTCGACATCACCGTTGCTGAAATGCACCACCCACTGCCTCACGGTGTTCACTTCCACTGCTTGGTCTCCAGCAAGCATCTGTTCAGCAAGCATCAATGAATGTCCATAGACTAACATTTTTCCATATGGAGGAATTCAACTTCACATCACTGCTTCATCTGCTCTTCCATGTCAGACACCATTTTATCAGACTGCCCCACTGCTGCCATCTGTCACACAACAGAAAAAAATGTAACAGGACATCAGTGGGAAGGTTCAGCCTCTACCACCACACCACCAATATCTACCTCTGACATCATGGACCAACGTAATAAAAATAGGAAGTATTATTTTTGGAGCAGCCCTCATAGCTTTATCTTTAGGCACAAATTGAACTTGAACCCCTTATACCCTTTTATAAAAGGCAATAAAGGAAATGCAGTTCGTGAGCTTCTGATGAACAAGGAAAGCAGTGTGCTAAAACCTGAGCCATGTTGAAATGTGCTTCTCCAGGAATAACGTTATAAATAGAACTAAGCTTAAAAAAGAAGAAAAACAGCAAAATGACACAATCACGAGCAGTTCTATAATGTTTATGTATGCAGTCTCTTAACACAAGTAAAACTTATTTTTGAAGATACTGAAAGCATTCTCCTGGTCATGTATAACGTGGCTGTAAGCAGTACCAAATGGTGGCCTCTGATGAGCAAGAAATGCATAGATATTTGTGAGCTGTTCTGGACAGCAGTGCCTTTAAATATACCTCCTTTAAGAATTCTTCAGCAATAGCAACAAACAAAATTGATTTCCAGCAGTCTCTGAGATGAGATATAACAGATGGGACCACATAACGATTTTAGCTGATGCTACACAAAAGAACTGCTCCGTCTCTTCTGAGCACAGAGCCTGCGCTGCCACGCAGCTCTGCTGATTTGGCTTCCAGGTGGAAGAAAGGAAATGTTCCCTCCTTGGAAGAAATCTCAGCCTTTAACATTTCAGAACAAAACCCTTATTAGTGAGCAGGCTCTAGAAATGCATTGGGTTATGGCAACTTTCCTAAAGGCATTCCCAAAACTTTGAGCATTTCTTTGTTTGCCTGCTCGGAATGAAACAGCAATGCATCTTCCTTTCAGACAGCCCTGGACAGACAGACCATCTACAAGTCTGTGTACAGCCAAAATGGCTTTTCAAAGCATTCAGCTTCTGTGCTGCTACAGCTCAGCACGGATGTCCCTCTGACCTCACTCAATCACACGGCAGCTGATGGGGAACAGGCTGTATTCATATACAGCTGGGAAGAAGAAAAAGGGGTCAGGATCCGGAGCTCCCCCCTACCATGCTGTATGCTCATCCATCCCTGAGCAGAACTATTCTGTCAGTCAGTTTTCCTATAAAAGAGATGACTCAAATCTTTCCAGCTTGTCTCCTTCCCCCCAGCTTCTCCGATTGCAGATTTTTGCATTTTCTGAAAGAAGTACGTCCAGAATGATCCTGCATTTGAACTATAACTTGTTTTTAATGCATTAAGAACCCTGAGCTACACTTTAAGACTTGGGAGGAAAGATTTTAATGTAAAGTGGAGGCTTCAAAGTGAGAGTTCAAGTGCTTTCTTCTCCTCCCTTATTCTTTGATGTAATCCAGGAGTATTTCAGTGAGAATGGAGTTGCACTGTACCAACGTTAGCATAAAAAATGTCAGAGTCAGAAGGTCTGAAACAAATAGGTTGGCACTTAATGTAGCTAGCAGAAAACGTTCAGTGGCTTCAGGTTATACAGCAGAAAGCCTTGTAATGGCTCTATATCGTTTGTAATACAGAAGCTATCAGAGGTTTGTGCTGTATGCTTTTAAATGTCAGTCTTTTCTTAGCCTCTATTTCTGTTGCGACCATTTCTCTAATCACTCGAGTGTCCTTCTGATCACAGCCCACTTCGTAGTCAAATAGATACAAGTACACACTGCAAATCTGGGGCCAAACCCTGTGCTGCAGGTGGGGTGTGCTGGTAAAAGTGTCAGAAAAGATTTAGAAAAAGAGTAACTAATGGTGTATAAGAGCCTCCATGTGTGGAATGATTGAGTAGGCTTGGGGTCTTTCAAGCCTGAAAAGGAAATGACCTGGAAGAGTATGGCAGAGATGCACAAACCATGCATGGCACAGAGACGGTAAATCTGAATTGGCTGTTCACTTCCTCTTCCAATAAGACAGCAGAATAAGGCTATCAGTGGCTTGAATATTGACAGAAAATCCAGGATGCTGATTCATTCTCCAGACAGGTATATCTGAGATTCTTTAATTGATGTCTCTATGTTCTCTTTCCAGTCATACAGCAGGATATGGGCATTTCTGTTATCATTCGTTTTCAGATTGTATTCCCTGTCTTTGTTTTCTGTTCTGCGTGTTTAATCCCAAAAGGAACTTGGTCTTTGAGACTGCAAGATTATATTGTTTAGATCAGGCCAATGAGTTAATCAGTGTAAAAAGGACTGCCTCACATTTTTTATTTATTTGGCCTTTTTAGTTCTCAATTTTGCAGTACTTAGAAGACGGCGGTTCTATTTTTGTGGGGAGATGATAACATCTATTTATATTTCTTTGCAAATTTATTTTATACAAAAGGCCAATATTTGAGCAATAAGGTTCATAACACATTATGTTAAGCTTATGCTATGCTGCATCATTTTGTCCAATGGAGCCGCACTGCATTATCCAGGAAACTGGGACTGATGAAGCATTATTACTTACATTATATTATTCTTCACAACTCCACAATCCTGAAACAGTTCTAAAAGGAAAGAGAAACTACAAAGAGATCATAGAATCATAAAAATCTTAAAATGGCTTTATCTAAAATAGAAAAATACTGGGGAAAAAATGCACGAGAAGAGGAAATAATACATTTGTGAATGCGTGCACTTGCCCCTGGATAGCAAGAGCTGTGTTACAGATGTTCTGCTGCTGTGAAGTTCTGGGGTAGAAACAAATCCTATAGACAGAGGTAATAATTTTTATTAGGCCAACTGATACACACATAAAAACAAAACAAACAAAACAAAACAAAAAAAACAAACAGGTAAAACATACGAAAACAAAACCAGAAAAGCAAAAAGCTTTCTGGCCCTTGAGTCCCTCAGATATGAAAGAAGCAGACAGCAGTCAGCTTCCAGTTTTGTAAGTCTGACTTCCTACAGACTCTGCCTGCCAAAAGCTAAGCTCACAGCAGAGCTTCTGGAGTTCAGTGGATGTATACAAATGCTGTAGGGGACAGATGATCACTGTGGCAACCTGCAAAAACAGGAGAGAGTATGGAGACAAAAGAATGATGGTTTAAGGGAACGGAAGGAGAATTAAATAATAAACATTTCCTGAAGTCTTCCCATCTTAAAATCATCCATTCCATGCTCATTCTTGAAGCAGAGGCAAGGTGCACTTTCCTATTAACCTCTCAGCTGTTGTCCTGAAGCACACAGACACTCACACTGTTCTTTCAGAAATGATTGTGCTGGGGAGGACACAACACAAACAGTATCTTAAAGAAATTACAGAGGAAAAACAAAACAACCAGGCAGACAGGGAAATAAGGCAAATTAAATAAAATTAGTGCTCGAGAAGAGCTATACAGCAGCTGGGGTTCTGTTAGAAAGACAGTTATGGCTGAGGATTTATAACCACAAAATTATATGTCTGAAACGTTTCTCAGAAATAAAAATCTCCTGGCCTTTTTTATGTCCATAAAACTTAATTCGGACACACACAGATTTAGCATTTTACTACCCAGCGTAATGATATTCACATTTAAAGCTAGTCCTTTGTTTTGGCATCAAACTTTCCAATACAAATTGCATGCTAACATAGAAATACAGAAGTGTTGCTCCAAAAGTAATGCCTCTTACTTTATTTTGTTGGCCCATGACATCAGAGGCAGATGTTGGTGAAATGGCGTGGGGTCTGACATGGAACTGTGTGTGAAGCGAAGGTGTGGAGTTGAATTCCTCCATGTGGAAACCGTGGCACCCACTGATATTCATTGATGCTTGCCAAACATTTCTGGTGACCAAACAGTGGATGTGAGCACAGTGAGGCAGTGGGTGGTGTGTTTCCACAGAGACAGCAGTGATGTCAAAGGCAAGCCATGTTCTGGAGGACCATGCACAGCTGTCACACCACAAAACGATCAGCTTATCCACGGGAATCATATAATGGTGGTGACTAAGGTTGAAAAATAGTGTTTTGTAGCTGAGAATTTGTTCTATCAATTAGTGTTATTGTGCTCTTCCTACCTGTTGCAGTTTCCATGGAAATAAATAGAAGGCGTTAGTTTCAGAGCAACCTACGTATAAAAACTTCTCCAGTCAAATGCCATCAGAAACAAATAAGAACATCATCATTTTAATGCAGCTTTTCAGTGCAATTGTTTCTCACAGGATTGCCGGGTGGGACGATGCATTATGACACACTGGTAGAAGGGGAAAGCATCACCCCTGATTTAGGGAACATGTTTCACACACCACCTTTTTATTGTAGTTAAGTAGTTATACTTTACAGAGCTTTAAGCTGTTTAAATTAACCTTTGAACCCTCTTTGTAGCCATTTATCCATAAAATGTTTAAGCTGCTACAGCTCATTTCAACAGTGAAAGGCAGAACTGTAAACAACCAATTTACCATCAGCATTTCCACGCTAATCCTCCCGGTTTTTGTTGTCTTCCACCCACGTGAATGACAAGAATTTAGTCCTTTCAGAGTTACGCTGTTTTGTATAACAAAAGCCATGTAATAAAAAACACAGCCATATTTACTGCTTTTGTTTATTTTGATGCTTTCTTTGGAAGTGCAAAATTGTCATCATTCTAAATCAAGAAATTCTGTTACCTGAATATTCCCACTTTTTATATCGTCTGGGTTTTTTTGTTACTCACGTAGAGGAAGGTAGGACTTTTCCATCAGAATCAGAGTACAACCTCCACTCCCGCTTCCATCTTAAATAACGGTCCCCCAGCAAAACGTGATAGGGCTCATAAAATGGAGAAATTGCCTTTGGATTGTTGTGGGGGTTTTTTTTGCTAGTTTTCTTTTTTTCTTCTTTTTTTGATCCTGATTGACTTGGCTCCCAGTTATGACAGTGAAATGGACCTGTTCGTCCAACTGCATTATTTTTCCCATCCCACACAAGAAGGAACTTCCCTGCTTCAGAAACTTATGTGTTAAAAACATATAGAACTGTTCCCTGTAGTTTCCCGTGACTTCAATATGGGACGTAGGGTGTGAAACTGAAATACAAGCAATACTCTTTCTACTTATTCTCTTCCCAGCTATGCTCCACACAAGCCCTGGTAGCACATAATTATCTCTCGGATATCAGTAGCTGTGGGCAAGAAAGACAAAAGAAAGACATCAGCTTTCCTTTCTCCAAGCTGAGCCAACCCCACTCTCTAATGATGCTCCTCTACATCCCAGGTCTTTTAGTAGACGTAAGCACAGACTGCTTGAAGTCTGGCATGGTCTGTTTATTGACATTATGGCTCCCCTTTTCTTAAGTGGACTGCTACAGGGATCCTGGAGGCATTTATGCTGGACACTGCCCTTATTCTCAGAGTTCAATAGGACACTAATTCTGTAAATGAAGACAGACTTCAAATGGGTTGGTTGCCATGGAAAAGTAAACATGTGCACACGATTTTTTTTGATAAAAATTGAACCCCAACATCTTCCTCCTACGTTAAGTAGCTTGGCTGAGGTCAGAATAAATTGTGAAATAAGGACAGAAATGTCAGCCCAAATTAGAGGTTGCTCTTAAAATAATAGCAATGCAGATGAAAAACACATATTCAAAGAGCTCAGTGATAAATGCTAACTAGGGGAAATGTACTTGGATACTATCATGTTTTGATGATACTATTTAGAGATGAGTCATAACTGAGCTCACATTTTTATGTTCCACACTTGTTATGTTCTTTTATTATGGTTCTTTTCTTGCTTTCCAGGACATTCAGAAGTTGAGGAACTGCTGCATTCAGAATAATTTTCTTGACAGTAAAGTTAGTTTTTTATAAGTATCACTAATGCAACAACAAAGGATAACACTGAAGATAAAGGTGTCTCATGCTTTGAGGAATTCACAGACAACTAAAATCAATTTCTAAGGCAACAAGGCACATGGAAATAGTCCATGATCAGGGGCACAGCGCTGCAGTAGATACAAAGTATTTTAGTTTCCCTTGTGTTTCAGACCAGTCTAAACAATTAAATTAACAAAACGTTGTCAGAAATCTCATCTGGCATTTTGTGTTGTTCTGCAAATGTATGCTTGCACATTTTATTTTATTTCAAGGTTACTTGGAAGAAGGGTCATTGCTACAATAATTGAATTACATGCTCTTGAATACTATGTCAAATTCTTTTACTGGTTTGGAACTGCAGATTTGTGTATATAGCTCAGGAATACTTTTGTGAAAATGGAACCTTAAATATCTGATTTAGTGCCCTGAAGTAGCTGATCACAAACTGTTTCCTCAACTGGCACATCTTCCTGAAAGCTTCCTCTGCAATGATGGGTTCGTTCATTCATTCACATGATCAGTGTTAATCCCTGTTCTCATGGAGATGAGTAAAGAGATGAATGTGATTCTTGTAGCTCTTTTGTGTTGCCCCTTTTGCTCATTTGTAGACATACAGGTGAGACTTTGTTCATTGATGTCAATACAGCAGACACATCAGCCCATAAGTTTCCCTAATTACAGCATTTTTATTTATCTTTATGGAGAATAGAAGCAAACTCTGGAAATAGTATTTCCTTTTGATGGACAGTGCTTTACTGATGGACAGTTGGCTGAATGTGGGCCAGCAGTGTGCCCAGGTGGCCAAGAAGGCCAGTGGCATCCTGGCTTAGATCAGGAATGGGGTGCTGAGCAGAACTAGGGAAGTCATCCTGACACTGTACTTGGCACTGGTGAGGCCTCACCTTGAGTACTATGTTCAGTTTTGGGCACCTCAGTATGGAAAGGACATGGAGGTGCTGGAGCAGGTCCAAAGAAGGGCAGCAAGGCTTGTGAAGGGCTTGGAGAATATGCAGTACGAGGAGAGGCTGAGGGAACTGGGGCTGTTTAACCTAGGGAAGAGGAGGCTGAGGGGAGACCTTATTGCTCTCTTCCAGCATCTGAAAGGTGCTTACAGCAAGAGCGAGGTTGATCTCTTCTCACTGATGACAGGTGACAGGACAAGGAGAAATGGCCTCAAGTTGCACCAGGGTGAGTTTAGGTTGGATATCAGGAAAAACTTCTTTACAGAAAGGGTTGTTAAGCACTGTAATAGGCTCCCCAGGGAGGTGTTTGAGTCACCATCCCTGGATGTGTTTAAAAACCATTTGGATGTGGTGCTAGATTACACTGGGGTACATTTATACTTAGCAGTTAAAAGTTATTTTTGTTTTATGTTGATCCAAAAATTGCTCCTGTATCAATGGGAGTTGCCTTCTTTTAGCAGCTTAATCTTAGATGTGCTTCAAAACAAGCTGTAGTGAAGAGAGGAAGAAGGAGAGGATAAGAATTGGTATGACCAGAAATGTCTGGAGGGATGTTGAAACTCTCTCTTAAATTGGCCAGACCTGGATGGGCACACGTTTTCAATTAACTATAACAAACCACAGGAAGAAATCTAGTTTTCAAGCTGACTGAAAAAATAAATAAATAATAATAATAGAGAGTTCAAGTGTTTTCAGTCTCACACCTTGTGCTCCATGCATAAACTCTGAGTGTTATTGGTGTGGAAAGGCAGTCACATCGAGCTGCAGCTTGGGTCACTTGAGGATGCTGTGCACTAACACAGAACTGCAGCACTGGATTAGTGAACGCTGACAGTTGTTACTTAATCTAGAAAAATATCATGTGTTGGTGTTAGATTACATAAATGAAACTCTAACTTCCCACAGCCACAACATCTTACTGTTACATGTGATGCCATAGAATCATAAGATCTTTGAGTTGGGAAGGGACCCTTAAAGATCATCTATTCCAACTCCCCTGCAGTGAGCAGGGATACCTACATCTCCATCAGGTACTGAGAGCCCCATCCAGCCTGACCTTGTGCATCTCCAGAGATGGTGCATTCAGCCAAGAGTGCCATAGTTTTAACTTTTGCTGAAATGCAGAGGTGATCCAGACCATCTTAATTAAATGAAAACCATTGTGCTAAACTCCTCATTTCCCTCACCATGTTCTGTCCCACCAGACAGTGTTACCCTGACAATGTACAAAGTTATTTGCCTTGCTGCAGAGCAGATTTGTACCAAACCACAGGTCAATCTAACAGTGAGGGCAGCAGGGTCAGTGGCACGGCAGCCCTCTGTGCTGTTGAACTGTTGGGCTGCTCCCTGAAAGTTTTGGCCCAGGATGGCTATTATTCCTGAACAGCTCCTGGGCACTGCCCAGAAGCCAGTAGAAGCCAGGCAGCATTTCCAGTGTGCAGTATTCAGGCAGAAACACGTATCTCTAGGGGAGAAGTATTGAATAGCACAGATATGAGATTCCACACTGCAGAATTATCCCACACTTGTTTAATTTCCCAGTACAGACACAGCTTCTCTCTTGCCCTTCAGCCTTTAGCTAGCTGGTTATTTCTCTTTCAGATCCTCCTTTTGGAACCTCCTCTTAAACATCTCAAAATGTGCCTCTTGTTCAGAACAGACTTAAGACCTGGATTCATCACAGAGCAGGAAGATTTCTTACAACAAAATGAGTCTGAACTGGAATGTAAATGAATTTGAGTTCAACCTCTGTCTTCACTAGCAACATTATTTGAGATTCTGAGCACATTACTCAGATTCTGGGTAAGACTTGTGTAGAACACAATACATCTGAAAGTAGATTATGTTATTTTTACATATAGCTGGAATGGAATATAACATTGATGTGCATTGATAGCATTGATAACATAGATGTGGTTTTGGATTCTGATATTAAGCATTCCCTAAATTTTTTAAAGACTTTTTTTTTTGGTGATTAATAGCATACTGGACATTAGAAATTATAGCATAGGGCCTAAATCAGCCACAAAAAAAACCCACACAGCTATTTTTCAACTTTCTGACTGTTTTAAACGACAGCATGAGGGAGTTCTGTAAAATAAGGAGATCATAGATATCCATGTACGAGAAGCAACAGTACTTGAGTGATAGAAGCACTATGAGTCTTTTTTTTTGCTTGCAGAAAAAAAAATAAAAACAAACACAACAACTTATATTGTTGTGAGAGAGAATCTAAGACGGCATATGGTTCTGGTTGTGATTTACAGACAGCTTCTGCTAAAAATGCATGTATTATTCCAAATCTGAATTTCTCCAAATAAAACTTCAGTGATGGAGGAGTTTATTTTCTCTATCTTGTGTTACTATTCACAATATTTTAGTAACTAAATCAAAACATAGTTATACAGTCCTTGAGATGTAACTCCAGAAACAAATATCCAGGTGTGTGGCTTTTGATACTTGCAAGGACATGACGCAAGACCTACACCTTCAACCTGGAGCCAAGCTGCACTCTTGTGACAAAAGAAAATATATTTATTTCTCAGTTTCTTCCTTCATCCTTAGAGGCAGACCATAGCCTGCACACCATACCCATATTACGTACCCTGTAGTAAAGCACTTGCTGTATATTTCTGATTTCTCATCTGCAGATTTTTTGTTCATACATACAAGCAGCAGGAGAAGCAAAGTAGGTTCTGTGCTGTCCTCATATTTTCAGAGTGATGCAGAACATCTGTAGTATACTGATTAACCTACTTCAAACGTATTTCTTTGTCAATGTTCTGCAGTGATACCCCGCAATTCTGACTCAGACTCCCTTCCCATTAATGAGGCAAGTCTAAGCCAGACCTCTGAACTGTTTGGGAAATGGAGAATAACAGTAAATATAATTTTTAAAAGCATTATTTGGACTCAGTTCAGGCACAGTGCAGGAACATGACAATAATTAATTATCAGCACTTTCACCTGCAACTGCATGCAAAGGGATTTATGTTTTAATAGGTCTTCCAGTCACATGACAGCCAGTTCATGGGGTCAGAGCTGTCCTGGGCAACTCTGTACATACAACGGATAAACAGAGGATTTCATTTTCTGGTGCTTGCAAATCTTAAACCTTCCACAAACGCAAACATTGTTTTCAAGGAAAAAAAAAACAACACAATTATTTAAATGGAAGAAACTAGCTGCCAGCCATGCACATGAATTGCTTATCAATAATAGCTTCATTCATATATATTATGTTTACAATAGATGACTGGCAACTACCTGGCCAGCAGTTCTAATGTCTCAGTTCTCTGTGAGGCTTCTTCTGCAATTGTAGATTCTTCAGGTGAGGTGATAAGCAACCGAAAGCCCAACAGTTACACTGAGATTCCTGAGGTATTCTTCCTGCAATAATAGTATCAGAAAAGGATCCAGAAGACCAACAAACTCTTACAGTAAATGTGGATTTTATTTTGCAGGCTGCTTTACGAGAATTAAAAAGTTACTCAAATTTCAAGATACTAATGTTGGAACCAGTGTATGCCCTTAGTAGAGATAAAAATCATGCCATTGGTTTCATCGTTAAATGGGAAATGGTGGATAGAAAATAAATTTTGTTAGCCAGATACAAATATCTTCCACTACGGTCTGATTTTTGTGTGGTCCTGTGTGGAACCAGGAGTTGGACTCAATGATCCCTTATGGGTTCCTTTCAGCTTGGGATATTCCATGGGTTTTTTTCATTCTTTCCCTAAAATTTGAAAAATATTTAAAATACTAAGTAAAGAGATTCTTGCTGTGATCAACTGCAATATAATTTTTGCAAAAAATCATGGATAAATGATGACCGCTTCAAATATACATAGATATACAAAAAGAACGTCCTATCATCTCTTGCATTTCCAAACCTTATAAGTAAGTAAAAAATAGGATAAAAATAAATAAATGAATAAATAAATAATATTAAAAAATAGCCAGAACAAGCTGGGAGCTTCCTATTCAGCTGGCACAGAGAGAGCAAAGCAATTTCCAAGAAATAAACAGAACCATAGATAATGCTGGCAGGTTAACTTGATTTACCCTATTCACTGCGCTACATTACAAAGAAAATGGTAAAGGGAGATGGAAGAGGGAAGAGAAAAACAGATTGCAAAAAAGGAGACAAAATGAATTTGTACGTGTTGAGCATCTGGACCTCAGACACTGGGATATGCGCTATGCAATATCGTGGCTGTTTAAAAGTCTTCCTAAACACTAATTTGAATAATAACAACAACAACAACAACAACAAAAATCCCATAGAAAAATTAGACAATATTGTCCTTCAGTAAAAGGCCCAAAGAAATCCATCTCTTGCAGACTTTTGCAGACCTTTAACTTTCTAAGTGCTTTCCCCAGTGTTAAACTGGAAGAGTTCTTGCACATTCGCACGTGTCAAGACAGGATGACCATGTCCTAGCATGTGTTTACATTATAGAAGAGGAATAAAGGATTTTGGTTTTTATTTCTGGATGTAAAATGATCAACATGTCAGTTCTGGATGGAGTTTACTTCAACACAAAGACTTGGTGAGTATGGACTGAGGTACCAGAGTAAGATAAGGCTACTTAGTGCAGAACTGTCACCTGTCCCTATGGAGGAATGCACTCCAAAAGTGCAATAACTAGAGAAGTTAACAGTGCTCATAGAGTACAACAGTTAAAAAGTAGGACTGATTTGACATCTTTTTCGGTTAGTTTAGGAGGAGAGATGTCAAAAACTGTAAGCAGTAGTGGAGTGGAAAATAATAATCCTTCATGAATTAAAAAAGCTTATTGTTAAAACACGTCTTTTCAACTTCGACATCAACTTACCATTTGCACTGATTTCTAAAAGGACGTGCATGACTTTCAGGAAGTAGCAAATACTTACATATAGTTTGAAAAAAAACACCAACATACATAAAATGAAGTTTTTCAGTTCCCAGTACGTAGCTTGCCAGGATACATCAGCACCATTCATTTATCTGGATTGCTCTTTCCCCATTCACTCCTACCAGACAATAAATTCCCAAGGAGAGAGGCTGTGATTCTGATTCTTTCTGCAACATACAGAGTAATAATGTATACCCAATCATAGAATCATAGAATGGCCTGGGTTGAAAAGGACCACAATGATCACCCGGTTTCAACCCCCATGCTATGTGCAGGGTCGCCAACCACCAGACCAGGCTGCCCAGAGCCACATCCAGCCTGGCCTTGAATGCCTCCAGGGATGGGGCATCCACAGCCTCCTTGGGCAACCTGTTCTGGTGCGTCACCACCGCCTGTGTGAAAAGCTTCCTCCTAATATCTAACCTCAACCTCCCCTGTCTCAGTTTCAAACCATTCCCCCTTGTCCTATCACTCTATTCCTGTTTCCTTCCATTTTCTCTTTGTGGACATTCACCGAGGTTTTATTTTCCACTCTCACTGGTCATATGCCAGCAACAGCTCCTTGATTTCTGGGTTGCAGCAGCATAAGAGAACAGCCAAGCTCATTAATTCCTGTAAACTTTTTGAGAAAATCATTTCTCACACACTAAGACAGTTCCTTCTATTGTTACAAGATAAATTTTAAATGCCAAATGCAACTTTTTTTTTTGTGCGAGCTATTAAATTTCAGCAGATAGTAAGGACCAAATTAAAGTCTGCTCTAATTTAAGTGATTTCACCAAGAGCTCAGTGAAGTTCAATTGCCTTTTGATCTTCAAATGCTGGAAGAGACTGTTGTGATTACGTGGATCCACATCATGGAACAAATACATTATCAAAGTGTAAGTAAATTATGTGGTTATTCTTGCATTTTAAGATACACACAATTACAAAGCAGTTTTGTAAAAAACTTTTTTTCTTTTTTCTTTTTTCTTTTTTTTTCCAGAAAAAAAATGACTGAATTGAATTGAATTGTATGGAATTGAAACTTTTAACCAGTGTGTGGCCTTTTTCTCACTCTCCTCATTGGGACAACTTTCACAAACACAAAGCAAAACTGTAATTACAGCTTACAACATTAAAACCTCCCCATTACTGATATTTTGGTTTCTGGAACACTTTTGGAGATGTAGGAAAACTACTCAGAGTTTCTAAGGTCAACTGATGTTGCTTCTGCATGAAAAATGATTTTCTGTCTCTTTCCCCCTCACCTTTATTCCACCACAGTTCAGAACAGGTCTCTTTTTTGATTAACATTGCGATTTTTCGAGACTATTTTCCACAGAGCCCAATAAACAATGTGAAAAACATTTGAGGTGATATTTATGGCACTGTGAAAATACACATATCACCTATGGCAAGTATGTATAGTAGAGGAAAATAAGTTTCCCTTCACCAATGCAATATGAGTTTACTGTCCATAGAGGAAAGTAAGTTAATTGAGAGCTCATCATTCTTGTTGATTGCGCAGATATTTTCTCTTTATAATTATGGATTAAAATGTTTGATAGGAACAAAACTTTATACTTGAGATTCCTATTTTACATATATTTACCGTAGATAGAACCTTCTTTATTATTAGACATTAACATTATTCAGGTGTGCTGTGGCACTATTTAAAATTCTTGTTTAGATAATTCAAATGGGGCAATGTGTTTTTATTTTGGCACTCAATGTTTTATCCCAACAGTGTAGGTATATATGCTTTCTACGCATATTATTTTGGCCATTGAAGTACTGCACTGGCTTTACCATGTAATTGTTAGTGGAACATACAGCAAATAGATTCCCAGCATCAATGCTTGTTCTCAATTCACCGTCCAGGTCATTGTTTAATTTCATTTATACAGATGTGAATTCTGGGTCCAAATCTATCTCAGGATCTTTGCTGATGGTGAAAATAAAATCCCAGCGGATGATTGAGCCATGCCAGTGGGTGCTCTTTGACATCCAAAATTGCTTCTCTGTACAATATTTGTCCTCTAAACTTCTGAAGGAATCTTGGAACAGAAACTAGGAGGTGAAGCAGAACAAAAAAATCTGCCACCTACACATATATATTAACCTTGTTGCAAGTTTTGCCTGACTTTCTGATGTTAGAAATGTCTTTTCTTATATTCTAGGATTTGAAAAGGATCCAAGAAGTTCTTGGAAAGAGAGTTTTAACAGAAGTACTGCTTTTTTTGTGTCTGTTCCTTAAGGACCTTATCAGTGTTCACCTAATTATACTTCACATTAGCATGGTCCTTTCTTTCAGATAAATTGACATTTAGATTCAATTATTAACAAACAAACAAACAAACGAAACAAAAAACAAAGAACAAAACAACAATGCATATCTTATCTTCGAGGACAGAAGGCAAAACACCCAAATTGGAACACTGGTGAGCACTTCTGTGTTGTGTGGGTGCTGGAGCACTGGCACAAGGTGCCCAGTGGCTGTTGGGTTTCCTTGGAGATCTCCAGCAGCCACGTGGACATGGTGTTGGGTGGGTTGCCTGCTCTGGGTGTCCCTGTGGAGCTGGGCATGGGCCAGAGGGACCCAGGGGTCCCTGCCTACCTGCCGTTCTGTGGGTAAGTGATTCAAACACAAAATTATATCCATAATAGTAATAATTTAAAAAATGAAACAACCTGCCTACCTAGAGTATTTACTACTTTGCACCCTCTCAACAAATTATCTGATCAAAAAGACAGGATATGATAGATAAGCCTTTTACCTTTTTGACAATGTAATACTCATTTATCCCTTTGCAATTTTCCTGCTGTCCCAAAAGTACAGTATGAAAAAATGAAGGATAGGAACATGAATCATAACTAATGTGATCTGAAAAAAACAGCAGAGCATGTTTAGGAATTTTCCTTTTGTTTTAAGCCTTTGAATTTTCTTTATTCACACGTACAAGACGACAGAGTTGAAACTTTCCTTTACCTCCAAGGACAAAAGCAAAAGCAAGGACTTCTTCCTGTAGGAAGATGTTTATAGAGATATCGCCATATCTATTGTGTATGAACATTTAATGATATTTAATTTTGAATCCTGTCCAGCCAGGAAATGTTGTGTTGTACACTCATTAAGTGGATATTTTGCTTGGTTTTGTCCACTGAGGCACCAGAGCCACTCTAGGAAGATAGGTCGCATTACCTGTCTTTGGCAATCATTTGGAGGTCTTTGTATCTTGATTTTGATTACAGCTTCCAGAATACTATTTTAGAAACAAAAGCAAGTGTGTGTGCCTGAAACCAGAGCATTCAGAACTAGAACTGTGTTTAGTTCTCAAAGGGAAAAATATTTAATGATCGAGACAAGAGTTGTCATTTGAAGTAATTCCTTTAATATCCGTGATATCTTGTTTGGTACCAATTTCACGATAAAAGTTTATGCATGGATTCTGAGGTTATAATGCAAAATCAGAGGGCTTAATTATTGTAACTTACCAAAGGAGCATAACGTGAAGACACACATATCACAATTAAAGAGTGAATCACTTTTCATCTCTCAGAATTCAGACATTTCCCATCCTTGAGAATAATCCTTTGACCTATTTGCTGTACTCCTTCTCTGTGACAACTTCATTTAGCACTGCATCTGCTGCCTTTCTCTACAGAGAACTTCTCCTGCTCTTTTTTTTCCTAAAGCATTTTGTTCCCCAGTTACTGCACGCAGCCCTGCAGCTTTTAATTTCTTGTTACCTCTTTTTGCCCAACTTCTTCCACGCTGTATTCTGTTCTCAGAAACAATGATGGATGGCCGTAAGACCTTTTAAACCCCTTGCAATAAAAAGTTTCTTCTATGGCAAAGTTTGCCAAATCCTAACAAATATCACTACGCCACATAAACCTTTTAAACCTCATTCCTGTGTGCTTGTCTACTATTTGATACAGGCAGTGATTCTGTGTGTGTGCCCATCATGTTGTGCAGCAAATTGCCATTGCCTAAGAAATCAAAATAATCATAAAACATGCAAGCATCCATTTCATCTGGCTGTGTTTTAATTGAGAGTTTGAGTCTTCAAGTCAACAGGAAAGATAGGTATCACTGGAAGAAAATCAATCCAGCTAACAGTAAAAATTGTCTTCTGGAAATGCATTTCTGATCTAACATCTAAACAAGGCAGGACGAATCTAGATTGATGATTGTTTGATATTCTGATTGGCAAGTTTGTTGCTGAAACAACTAAATGAAAAATTAGAGTCCACAACATTTAGTTCTGCAACTGCCTCACTGTTTCTGAATGGGATGAGTAAGTCCTGTGAGTCAGCCCTCGTGCCTCAGTAGAAACATCGGTGACTAACTAAGCAAGAGGTGCAATTATTAACAATGAATAAATAAATGAAATAAATGTACATTTATAATGCCTAATTGTTGTGACAAATAACCTGCAAGGACATAACAAGCAATGAAATGTAAATAACAGAGTAATATTATTTCACCATTAGCCTGTTACCTTAATGGCATTACAAGACAAATATGAAGGACTGCTAGTTCTAGAGACAGAAGTCATCTTTATGACTACATAATTCAACGGTGGAATGGTGTTACCACTATTTTGCATTCAAAATAAATTATATGTAATTAAAAATGCTTCATCAAACACTGTCAGTTGCGGCCTATCCTAAACAGAGACCGAACATGGAAAACAACTCCCTTTTTCATTATTTACAGTTCTTCTGCACACACCCATAAATGCAGAGCTCTGGGTAAATCCTCTTTCCCATCCAGTGCTGATTCACAGATTGATGTTCCTTTGCTCTGCTGTAGTGCTGCAAACTTGGAAATGTCTTCTTTAGAGCATATTTAACACAAATGTACAACACTTAGGGGCTTCTAAAATGTATGCAAGTTTACTTAAGAAAACAAAACCCAGAGAAAAACTAGAAAAGGATAGAATTTTGTGTTTTTAATAATAACGTCATTGTATCTGGAGCACTCATGAGAGACTTAGGAGGCTTGAGCTCAGTTGCCACAACATCCTGAAGGAATTCAAACTCTTACCTCCTGGAAATTTGAGCTTTTCACACAGTGAAGGCTCTGCTCGTTTTTGTAGTCAAGAACATGACATTATGCACAAAGAATTGGACTGCAAAGAGCTCCTGTAAGCAGCAATACCGCAGTACTCATAACAGAAAGCGTGATTTGGTTCTGAGCCCAAATGAAGACAAAATATCTGAAGTAAACTCCTCATTTCCCAGCTGAGACTTGTTTTTCTTTTTCTCTGCTCTGTTAAAGTGCAATTAATTTAATTTAAAACCACAGTGGTTTTCAGCAGAGAAGCTGTAGTGATCGCTGTGTTTCCTACCAGAGTTACTGCTGCAAGCACATCTTTGTTCCATTGATGGAAAAGACAAACAAGCTTCAGCTGTTGAAGAGAGAAAAAGAGAAGCACAGTTATGGGAAAGTCTGCTGAAAGGCAAGAGGACTCATCTTGTTGCCACTGCCCAGCTGATGCTGGTGTCTGGTAGCATGAATGCTTTTCCTTCTCTGCTCAAGTTAAAAAAAAAAAAATAAAAATTATAAGAACAAGTGATTTGGCACCATCATAAAATAAAACAGAAACACGGTGTTGGTTCCAACTAACTCATGCTTGTAAAGGGACACCATTTTACAAGCTTAGGATGCTATCCATGCCAGTGCCTGGCAAGTTATGTCACACTACGTATCCAACCCAGAGTTATACACAGTGCGATGGGGCTATAGGTTGATGGTTAGCAGCTACAAGGTTGTACTGTATACTCAGAAAATATTTATGTAGTTTATTCATATTTCTAGTTTATTCATATATTCAACACTCAGACATACAAAAAATAAGCAATGCCAGTCCACTCCTTATTTTTTACACCAGAAAAGTAGTGATAAAAGCGCTGAGCCCAGTGGAGTTCCAGCAGCCATTCAGTCTATTGATTTAAAATGGGTTTGAAATACCTTTTTAGAAAAGTTTTCTGGAATTAAGAATAGCCAAACTGGAGATTGCTGCCTGCGGTATTATTTACAGCAGTGTTGAAGTCTAACACCAAAAATCTCCAGACTAACAGTTAAATAACAATTTGTGTCCTTGATACATAGCAGTGAACGTACAGAGGATGTCAAATCATTTGTGATTTTCAGCATCAGTACAATACTACGACACAATTACCTTCATACGTGGTAGCACTTTGCGTACGTGTAGCTGAAAGCAACAGTTCCAAAAATGGCCACCTCAGTCAGAACAGAAATGAAAAAAATTAGTCTGAAGTCTTACAGGACAGACACACAGGACTCATGAATTTGCAGAAACAATCGCAGCAAATTCTGGTTGTTTTCAACTTTCATTTTTTCATTCATATGTGGACAGAAGGATTTCTGTATACTCCTCTATATCCATCAAATAGAGAGGTCTGAATTGCCTTGCATTCCCCGAAAAGCTATAGCATTTTTCTTGGCTTGGATTTGGGGTCAGATCAAACTCCACATAGACACCCCAGCACGTGGAAAGACTGGAAATACTCATCTGAACTGCCAGCACTAAACTTGATTTTGCTACTGCAAATTTTTTCTCTCTCATTAATTTGGAAAGTATACAAAATTGGCAAGAATGGCAATAGCTTTAGAGGATGAAGGCAGTATAACTAATGTGTGATCTTGCAACCCACATAAAGTATGAGTCTTCCTTGAAAATCTGCAGTCAACCAAGGAATGTGGGGTTTAGGTGTTTTGACAGGTATGAAGATGTTATTTGCCTGGCCTGAGGAGTGAAAGTTCTGACTAATTTTGAGGTTGGAAACACAATTTTGATTCCTCAGTCACACCAGAAGTAATATTACGTAACTCAACAATTCTTCTGAATCTCAGTAGTTCCTGGGTTCATCTGGAGGCTTCCAGCCCGCAAGTAATCAGTGAAAGTCTCAAAACATGAAAGAGTATAAAAATTGTATTTAGAAGAGGGAGAGAGCCATTACTTGCAGCCCAGCAGCAAATCAGGAGGGGTAGACAAAGCCACTGCATAAATAAAGAGTTGTCATTAGTGACATCATCTGAATGCCAGCGTGCAAGATCACTGTATCTCAGTTCCATAGCACAGGGGCACCCCAGCCACTCCAATACAGCCTACATCTGATTTTCCTTGCCATGGTATTGCCTGAAACATTCCCAGGACCACAGCTTTGTCTCTGTGCCAGTTTCTGGGAATTTAATGCCTGTGGATTTCTAGACAGGATGTGAGTACTCAATAGCAGCTGTTAGGTGCCAGCACTACATCAGAAGTGTGTTAGTACAGCCTCTCTTCTTTCATGCCGGGAATAATATTACTGTAAGTCTGTATATTCCATACAAGTGAAATTCTTAAATTTCAGTACACCATAAACTTCGTCTTCTCCAAATACATGAAGGATGATTTAAATACTAACCACTTTACCATCTCAAAGTATAAAAAGGTTCCCTTTGGAATTCTCGGATGAATAAAAATTCACTCTGTTTGGTGCCGCGATAGCCCAGAAGCTTTCGAGACATTATGTTCATTAAAAAAAGGAAGTCTTTGGTTTACTGAAACTGTCACATCCTGCTAATGTAATTTGCCAGTCAGCTTTTCACCAAGCTTTTAACTTTCCAGAGCAAACAAATACATCAGCGAGATTAATTTTGTTTTGGCCATTTAAAATTGAAAGGTTGAAAACCAGACTCACAGAGAAACTACTGGCAACCTTAACTACAGAGAATATGTCATTAGAATGTCCTCTAGGCAAAAGATTCCGTCTTATGTCAATATAATGTATGTTACCAAATCCTTGGGTTCCTGTTCACAGAAGGTACACCTTCTCACTGCAGTGTTAAGCCCTGAGACAAACACGAATTTACTGCATTTTTTATTTCTAAATCTCCCGAGCAAGAACATGAAACGGATAAAATAAACCACCACTGTGATTGCTAGAGTGGGTTCTTCCCATTAAATGACCCCTAAATGCATTAACTGGAGAAGAAATAGGATAACTTGGTGACTTCATGTAGAAGCACTTGTTACTGCCCAAAGTCTGTCTAACAGCAGCTCATTGCTATGTCACCATTGTTCCCATAATGACACAGCTCACTCCTGGCTGCTGCAAGCTAAAAATGCTTTGTCCTCTGAGAACAACTTTAGCTTGTGTGGGGTTTTGTGCCTTGTTTTTTTGCTGATGTTTTGCTTTCAAACCTGCGTTCAGGCATCTGTGTATAACGTTCTTTATAGCCAGCTTGTTCACATCCCTCTGTTTTTCTGACCGTCTTTAAATGCCTACCCCTGTATCCTCTGCATTGCAGACACTTGCTGGCGATTGTATTGATTTTAAGTGATGCTGGTGGATTTACTGTCCCTTTTTTCCCAGTATAAATTACAGAAATGTCATTGATGCTCTGTCAAATATTTGGCATAAAATTTCTACATATAAATGGGATGGGTTTTATACGAGCAGTGCTGTCATACAATTCATTTTTTTTATTCTACTTCACTCTATTTACTGCAGTCGCCTCAGTTTTCACCATCCTTATCAAGGTTTATATGAAATAGTTTCTTAATGTATAAGCCATGTGTAGTGATGACGGAGTCTGCATTTTAGTAAGCTGGTCATTTAGAATGGCAGCACCTTTAGCCTTTGGGGATGACTGGCCTAGCTCTAGGGATTTTCTAGGGGTCTTCTGAAACTGGTCATATTTCCTATGAGGGAAACTGCTAGTAACAGCTATAGCAAAGTATCTTTAAAAATCCCAGTGAAAGTCCTTTACAAGGAAGAGGCATTATGTATAACTTTGGTCACTTGTTTTACTTTGAATTAAACTTGAAAAGAACAGTTTAATTTATTCAAAGTGCTCATTTTAGATGCTGCTTATCCTTGAAGAAATGAGCAACATGGGAAAGGTGATACGTCTCAATGTGGGAGACTGAATCAGACCTATCAGCATAATTTTATAATTCTTTCCTTTAGAGCAGACACATACATTTTAATTTTGTTCCAGTAGACCACGCAGAATGCATTATTTTTCTTCAGATATATCTAACTTCAGAGACTACAAAACCTCTGCCACATTCAATGTGAGCCATACCTCATTCATGTCAGATAAATGGGGCAGAACAGTTCTCAAAATCCACTCCATGTGGCTAGCTAAACCTCACCTCTGTAGCTGTCTACATTTATTTTCCTTTAGCTTACAATGCTAAAAGTAACTCTGTGTATGTCAAGCCACCCTACTGTGAGTAGGGGCATATCAGCTCAGGTCCTGAGACCCAGGATGCACAGACATCTCCCTGTGGGATTTAATCTAGAAAGTTTCTCAGACTTACCTGATGCTGGCAGAAACAGACACCCTGCAGGACACATCTGTGACAGCACTACACACCTTTCACCCTGCCATATCTGTACAAAGTGGTACGAATTCTTTTTTCACCCTTAAAGGTGAAATCTCCATCTGTCGAGCATGCCAGGTAACGAATGAGGCAGAATGAGAATGGTGGAACTAAAACCTGTTCGCCATCACTGAAACTATCTCACCATAGAAACTCTTCAGACCACGTTGCCAGCAACATTCAGTAAAACAGTGATTAGGGAATTCAGTTGAGAGCAGTGAGTTGTGTCCTGGTCTACTTCCAGAATACTGTTTATGCATTTTCTTATTAAACAGAAAACAATTCTAGGATCAGGAACTAGACAAAGAATCATCAGACTCTTTAATCTCAGTGCCTATTGGTCAAATTATTAAAACACAAACCTTATAATCCCTTCCTTTCTGAATTTTGTGAATGGCCTGTCTTCCTACCCATAAAAACGGCCTCCCCTGAGGCTGAAAATCCATCACCGTGGAGGTATTTTCAAAGCGAGGTGGGAAAAGACGGTTTAAACCTCGGGCAAAGCAACAAACTGAAATATTTTCTCATTACTTGAGTTCTGTATACAAAGGCATACATACACCAAATGTGCAAAGACATCACCACATTCGGGTGTTCATTTACTGAGCTGGGAGAAAGGTAAGATTTGGTCTCTGGGATCCTATTAAAGTGTCATGTCTGCAGTCATTTCCTCACTCAGCTCTGCTGATGGCCTTCTTCTGCATAACATTTCCTGCACAGCTGCATCCAGAGAGAAATTGTAGGCACTTCCTCTTGTAGGCTGCCGAATGAAAAGGATGAAGGTACTCTGTAAACCTATTTGCAGCAAAAGAGAAGAGTAAGATCTTTCTCGTTATCATCTTTTTCTCAACATCTCTAGGTGGTTTTGGTCAGCATTATATCGTTGGGGGGTTTCTTCTGAAGGGGACGTTTGATAGGAATAGGGTATTTGAATGAAAGATCAAACAACTCTCTCTTGTGTGGAAGGGTTAACATTTGACCAGTGACTTTGCAAGACCCAAAAAGTTCAAGAATGTGATGGTTCTCTGTAACTGCAAAGTTGTCAATTCTACAGTAAATATCTTCCATTATCATGTATGGAAGGGGAATGGATTTAGCAGCACCCAATGTTACCCATTGTGGCACAGACAGATTCCAAGAATGCAAACAAGTTCAGTCAGGTGGCTGCAGGTTTAGTTAGCATTGTCACGGTACTTACAGAAAGAGTCTAATTCCAAATAAACTGATTTGGGAAACATGTTTGTGTAAGCGAGCTTCAGGTCATCTGGACATACAGGATCACCTTACCTTTTCCTTAAGGAGGTCAGAAAACTCTGAATCTCAGGTGCAGCTCATTCTGAATGAAAACCAACACTACTATGAGGTGTAACACAGCTCTGTCTAGTGAGATTGATGAAAATAAAAGCTAATCTCTGCTTCAAGAGCTCCTCCTGGAGGAAACAGCCATGGAATTATAGGCTGGATCCTTCCCTGCTGCCCAGATATGATCTTGAGGCCAGAGAAGGTCATAAAGGCACCCTGGGCAGCCTGATCTAGTGCTTGACCTAGCAGTTGACAACGCAGCCCATGGCAAGGTGTTGGGACTAGATGATCTCTGAGATGCCTTCCAACCCAAGCCATTTGATGATTAAATCACACCTAGAACAAACGGCCAACAAACAGTGAAGTATCTGCTGGTGTTGAAAAAGTGATGACAGGCCAGCTTGAGTTAGCAGCATGAATTCAGCCTGTTAACTGACTCCAAGATTTAAACTCGTAGTTTAAAGGTGTTTATAATAACCATACAATGCTGAAATTCCCTTTATATTCAGCAGTTTGCTCTTCTGGCTTTTATTTTTGGCTGAAATGTTAAAAGTCAGCACTCTTCCGCTCCTTAGCATTTGTTCATTAATTCCTTAATGCTGAAGTACTACTTTTTTTTTCTTTTTTTTCCTACAAGAAAGGGTTTTGCTGCAGTGTTCTGGCCAAGCACCAGCTTGGCACTTGGACAACTTTGCTTGACTAAACTGGAGTTCTGCTTGATACAAGACAATTATTCGCTCTCTTAAACTGTGGTGCTCTTGATTTCACTTCAAAGTTAGCTGCTCTTCAGTGGCACTGATAAATAATTCCACAAATTAATGTAAATTCACAGTTTTTTTTTTTTTGGGGGGGGGACCTTACAGAATGTGTATGTGTGCATCTCTGGTAGACTGTCTCAGAGTAAAACAAACACGGCCATGGTAAACATGGTAAGAGCCAGCTGATAGCCCGTAAGTCCTCTTTCAAATTAGATTTGCCGAAGCAGAAGAATAAAAAATGGCTTTAAACGTACAGAAAGTTTCAAGGAGAGGTGTCCAGTCCTTCTCAAACAATTATCATTTGGCTGACCTTTGCTAGATTCTAGTGAACGAATATTAATGAATCACCAGCACAGAAGTAATTTAATGAGAAAAACTTAACAAAGTATTTCGGTCATTTGGGAAGCTGCTTCCTGCTTGTCTAGTAAACCTATTTGCTAAACGTTTAAGTAGAAACATAAATGTAAATTTAATGTTAATATATTGTAATGGCATTTTTTGTTACGGATCATGCTAAATTGGGAGCTTCAAATTGAAACATGCCTACTTTAAGAGAGATTCAAATTATTTCACTCAGGCTACAATTAGATTTCATTTTGTTTTACAATCAGTTTCCTTCATTTTTCATAGGTTTGAATTCATTTCCTCACTCATGAAATAAAAACCACGGTACATTTTACCCTTATGTCTATATTAGAAGATTTAACATTGATGTTATTTAAATAGAAGATACGTTTACCCTACCAATAGTATTAGTGTCATGATTTCAATATGTATTCTTTATATTTTAATTAAACTAGGGGTTTACAGTTTAATCCCAGCTAAAACTTGTTTCAACGTGTTATAAAATCAGTGGGAACGAAGAGCAGCCAACAAAGCAATGCTGGTTATTCTGATTACAAGTCAGGCCTGATCCAAAGCACATGGACTGAATTATTGATGTCATCCTGTCTTCAAAGGGCCTGGAATCAGACCCTTCGAGAAGACAATCAATAGTGCCAGTCAGAACTGGGAATGAATAGCCAAATCAGCCGATAAGAAACAGCGAGTAAACTTTGTTTAGATGGTTACAGAAAATTGAACAGTGTCAAGGAATACAGTAAATTAACATCTCGATGAGTCATGCTCTGTGCTGAAAAATCAATTCTGATTGTTTTATCTTTTAAATTTTAGGGGAGGAAAAAGACTGAAATGAGAATTATTTTGCCTATGCCATGTGGAGAAAGTACAGAATTTTAAGTGCTTTTGAGAGACATGCGTTAAAATTGCTGTGTACTGCAAGGCAATGGAAGCATTGGATTCACAGGATGAGTGGAAGAGAAACTAACATTGACTGCACTGTTAACATCGTTTTAATAGCTCTTCTCTGTTTCTGTATGCCCATCTCCTCTCACGATCATTTTAGGTTCTCAGTCTTCATATCATTTTCCAACACCAAATATACTCACCTTATTCATAACGTTCATATGAAATAAATTGGTATTAGAGTACTATAACCAAAAAGACAATCAAGCATTTAATCTACTGTAAAACAGCACAAACCTATAGAATACTGGGGGAGAGAAAAAAAAAAAAAAAAGACCACTTATTTAGCCTTAAATTCAAGAACAGTTTATTACAGCTGGCAAATGCTATCTCTAAGATGAACATTTTGAGAAGATAAACTGCTGGACTGTATCAGTTATTTCTATCTGCTAAACACGGCTGTTTTTCTCTTATAGACACGTGGGATCACGTAGCTGGCTTCAGTGGAATTGGAGATCTGTAAGGACAGAACGTTTCCTTGCTTTACTGGCTCTGTGTTATGCAAAAAAAGGTTCCACACGGAAGCTGCAACATTACATCAGCTCACGCTCAGAAAGCACAGTTTTCTGGTTAGACGGCACAAACAAAATGCTTCACTGCTCTCTTTGTTCAAGTAGCGCGTTCACAAAAAGTACGCATTTTTCAGAAGTTTGTCCAAATATTGAGTTTTACACTTCAGGAAAGATTAATTTGAGCCAGTCATAGAATTACTGAATCAGAGAACATCCTGAGTTGGAAGAGACCTGTAAGGATAATCAAGTCCAACTCCAAGCCCAACACACAGAACCACTCAAAAATCAGTCTTCTGAAACCTTTTATGCTTGATATTCGTACTGACTCCTTTCCTTTTTTCAGACTGCGTCTTTCCCAGATCCACGCTGTATAATGCTATCATGTCCTTGCTCTTCATTTTTACACAACTCCATTATTCATGGCAACAATCCTGTAGCTGATGTGAGGAACCAGATAAGAACACAGGGAATTCCGCTTGAGGAAACACATTTTAGAGTGCATTTTCTGAAAGTCCACCGTGGTGTAGGTCCCTGAGATAATGTTAAGTAAAGGTTATCAATGGAAAGTAAGGTTTCAAATCGTATTTGCTTATACTTCTCTTCAAGGAAGAATGACAGTCATCAGAGTGGGGCCTCAGAATGTGCCCAGTGCTGCCAACAGAGGTGCAGGAACATCCTGTGCCTCAGCTCACCTCAGAGAAACAGACTGGGAACATCAGTACAGATATTTGGAAAATCATGATTATTATATGCTCTGCATGAAGAAAATGCATAAGAAAATAATAAGACAGCCCATCTCCTTCACTTTCTAAGGAAGGTACAAAAGGGTCCAAACTGAAATTGCTCATGTAGGTAGGTATGTGTGATCCGATCAGCTAGGAAGTGTTGGAGAAACTGCAGGTTCTGCTTCTTTGACTTTGAAATCTGGCAGCTATCCTAGAACAGGCTTACTAAATCGAGAACATGAGAGAGGAGGTTACTGGTGGTTGCTAAGACTGACAGTAGGGAACTTGACAATCAAATTAATTTAATCATAATCTTCATAGCAAGGAGAATGGTCTGAGGCATGATGTTCCATTTGATAATAAGTTAAAATACTTCTGGCAGCTTCCACAAGACCAATACAAATTCAGCACAGCATTCACCAAAGAAACAGAATATAAAAACATTTGATATGGATGCGTGAGTAAAAAATTGAAAGACCACGCAATAAACATGAAAACATTCTTGTTGACAAGGATGACAATGTGAAGCAGAAAATACAAGGACAGGAGAAAAGAAGTTGACATTTTTCTATGCCATTAATTGATTACATATGAATACAGTGTGAGGGAGGAAGCTTCTAGCAGGCCCAGTATGTGTGGTTCCACAGAGAAATGCACTTTTCCAATTCTGCAATTTATCACCCAATATTACTGGATTAAACACGATGATACAGAGGGTCTTGACTTCTTTACATACCTCAGCTCCTAAAAGGACCAGAAAAAAGGAGAGTTGCACTTACACCTCAAAACTCTTAGTAACTAGACAACTTGCTCTTCAGTTCTGAGCTTTTCTTTTTGCCACTGAGAGAGAATAATAATGCATCTGAATGGGATTTATTCAACAGACCGGTAGTCATCTTACTCACTCTGAACAGACTAGAATGGGCCAAGTGGTGCTGACAGAAGCTACGGTTTGGGCAATCAGGTACTATTGCCCGTGCCAGTAGGTCAGATCCAGAGGAATCCTACTGCCAGAGTTGACAAGAAAAGCAGACTGGGCATATGACTGAAAGCAACAAAGATCTCTGTATCATGACAGCTAGCAGAAAGGCCCAGAACATTTCCAGTTTATTTATACCTAAGCTTGATGGTTTCTATTAACAAGTAATAAAGTCAGACTGAAACAAGGAGACAGTTTTGGAGACTCAGCTTGGTAAGAATCTACCACCAGTTTTTCCAACCATAATGTGCCATTCTGACACTAGAATCAACTCAAGCACAAGTACTTGGATTTGATTTTCCAATGGAGTGGATTTCAGTGAAACTGCACTTGAGTACTTTCTAAGTATAGTTTGATATACTTCAACATTTACACTAATCTAGGAACTGAAACAATGAAGTAATCAGTAAGAAGTCAACCCCTTCAAAAAACACCGCTCATTATTAATGTTACCATCTGAGAAGCTAATCCTCCTTCAAAGAATTGATATTAGCATGAGACTGAGAGGGAGAACAAACCATCTAGCTACATATGTAGCTCCTCCTCCAAGAATTACTGTCCCCATCACAGAGTTTAGAGTTCTCAGCTCATTTATACACAAATGAAATCATTTGGAATTATGTTCAAAGGTACCATGCAGATGTAACAACAGTTACTATGGTGTGCATTTAAGAACTGGGAGCTCAGGATTCTGTCTCAGAACAGAATATATGACCACTGCAGTAACAGCAATGTATTCCAGCATGTTACTCTAATTTCTTCGTCCAAAGTTCTTCCATCTTGTACAAACACTTAAATATTCATGATAGAAGAGATCAGAATGATATCTAAGGTTAAGTGCTCACATACATATTGAGAAGATAGGACAAGCAGCTGTCAGTTCTTGTTAAAACTGTCTGCAGCTGATGTCTGAGTAAAGATACATCCATACAGTAGGACACATAAAGCATTCACCAGGCAGGCAGAAGTCCACATGTGAAGTTTCTTAGGGCAGGATTTGAACAAAAGCCTCCCACATCAATATTATGTAAGTGTCCTGACTCCTCACTGAGGGCAATGTTCTTGGCTAATGGTGCAACTGGTGTCCTGCTGCATTTCTGTTGCTTTTGTTAGAAATATCTACAGTGGAGATGAAACGTTATGCCTGAGATTGAGCTAAATGTTTTCTTGAACCAAAACAAATATTTTTCTAATGAGAAAAAAACAATGCAGACAACAACAGAACTATTCCAATGCATGTACTACTTTTTCACATTTGGCTTAGTCTCCATACGAAAAAAAAAAATCTGTTGCAGAGATCACAGAGATCTGTGAGATCACCTTTCCTACGAAGAAACAACGTGACATAAATCGTCAGTAATTTAGAAGAGCACAGTAAGAAATGCCACAGTATGGTGTGGAGCAAGGATGGAAATGACAGACCCAGCCTCTTGCCATGGATGCAAAGTCAGTACCTCAATACACATCCTGACGATGATGATGGTCAACTTGCAAAGCCATTGGCAGCACAGCATCAACAGGGGGAAGAGCAGCGATGACGAATGAACCAGAGGAGGAAAAAAACATAGCAGCTTAAAATGTAAACAACAACATTTTCTCTAGAACAGTAAAGCCAGGAGACAGAGTTGTATGGCAGCATGGGAATCCAGAGCGATATTTGTAAGCTCACGACTCCATGGAATTTCAGATGGCTATGTGCCAAAGAAACAATATCAACTGTTATCAAACTGGGAAACTCAATATCACTTCCTTAAAACACTGCAATGTCAAACAGTGAGTGAATGTGGTAGTCAATAATCTGTCAATAATGCAAAATCTCTGATAGGCAATCTTATACTTACTATCCTTCTACTATCCTGAAGGAGTTAGTAGTTCCAAAAGTTTTCTACTGCAGAGTTGCCCAACAAAGTCCGTCTGCTGTTCTGGGGGTTGTCCTCAGCTTCCTGGAAAGAGCTGCCAACAGTAAAGCTGTAAATGTCTAAGTATATAGATACTAGATACCAAGATCAAAAATTCGTACTATTCTTGCTCTTGTTTGTCCAAGAGTATCATCTTCAGCCTGGAGAAGAGGAGGCTCAGGGGAGACCTTATAGCTCTCTATAACTTCCTGAAGGGAGGTTGTGGTGAGCTGGGGGTCGGCCTCTTCTCTCGTGTAATCAGTGATAGAACTAGAGGGAATGGTTTCAAGCTGCGCCAGGGGAGGTTCAGGCTGGACATTAGGAAGTATTACTACTCGGAAAGGGTAGTCAGGCATTGGAATGCACTGCCCAGGGAGGTGGTGGAATCACCGACCATGGGAGTGTTCAAGAAACGTTTGGATGTTGCGTTGAGGGGTATGATTTAGCTGGGAAGTATTGGTAATGGTTGGACTGGATGATCTTCTAGGTCTTTTCCAACCTCGATAATTCTGTGATTCTGTGATTCTGTGATTCTGTGATCTTGTACCTCACTGTCTCACAGACTAATATCTCAAGAAATCATTAAGGACTGTATCTGTAAATCAGGCTGAATTAGAATATATTTCTATATTCTTTTTTATCCAGGAAAGAAAAAAAAAGATGCAAAAAAAAAAAAAATAAAAATACTACAAGATTTGTCAGACTGACACTGACCTTGACAGCACTTGCAAAAGAAGAATTTTCACAAGGACAAACACATCCTACACTGTGCCTTCAGCTTTATGAACAGTCTTGTAATCTTTTCAGTTTTAACTATACTTACTTCTCATACCTCCACTCTTTGCACCCTATAATTAGTTTTCAACAGTAACATTCTAAATGCAAGGGATAAAAGAACAATATCATAGTGTAGCGTACAATTGTAATTCAGGCCTTCATCCCCTTCTTAAAATGATCCTCTTCTGAAAATATATCAAAACATTTTTTTCTATAGCTTTCTTTTATCCTAAAAACTATTTTACAAGTATATTGCTAATGATGGGGCTTTTTTTAAAAAAAACAAGTTACAAAATACAGTTGTTAAATAGAAAGATATACAAAAAGAGTGAGCATAGGGCTATCCACAAACACTTACTACACAGGGAGAAAAAGAGGATTTTCATGTTAATTTTCATGGCACTTATTTCACCGTCTCCAAAACCTATACCATGTTCAAGTTCCCTTGACAAGAACATTCCACAGATACCTGGAAAATGGAAGATTTCTAACACTGCTTTTTATTTTAACAACCATTCCTGCTACAAAGCTAGGTAACTCAGAACAGCTAATGTTAACAGAAGTGGTTGGAAAGTGTACTGAGATAATTCTGCACCTGTCTGTTACCAAGGAACATCTCCTAGAGTGATGACAGTAGAACAAACCAGTAGTTCACCCCAACCTGTAAGTCATGATGTGCTTCTGAAGCACAGCATAGCTTCTGTTGTAACCAAGAAGGTCAGCTCTATTTGCTTTATCTCTATGCTGACAGAACCTCCGCAAATTCAGAGATGAAAGCATATACAAAGTGGAAAGGAAGTGAAGATTGCTATGGTACCTAGGATAAGGGGCACAAGTTGCTGGCTGTATTAGCACAGAAGACATTAAGAGTTTTCTCAAGTTCCAGAAAGGATAAGAATGGTTGGAATAGATGAAAACAAAATTAAAGATTAGTTTTCAGACATCTGTAAGATTTTAACTTTCTCACTCCCAGCTCCTGCCTATGGCATACATATGACCCATCCCTTAACATGCTACTCCAGGAAACTAAACAATGTTCAACTTGAAAAGATTCCTTTACCTACTGTGTAAACAAAATGAACACAGAACTATCTGAAAATAATTATGAGGATTGCTCTGGAAATAAACATCTCCCATTTTATTATGTTGACCCACAATGTTAGAGGTGGATGGCGGTGGAATGGCAGCAGAAGTTGAACCTTCCCACCAATATTCCACTACATTTCATTGCTGTGTGACAAATGGCAGCAACAAATGGCTCTCTGACAAAACGGCATTTGACATGGAAGCACAGATGAAGCAAAGGTGTGTCACTGAATTCCTCCGTGCAGAAAAAAAATGATCCTAATAACATTAATTGATGGTCTCCATAAATATCCAGAATGCAAAGAGTTGAAGAGGCTTTGCTCTTGATAATATAGTGCCGTGAGCCATTCCTTTCTTGTACCTGGCATTTTTTCTTTTAAAATACTGTACAAAAGGAAAAAACAAAGGTTCTCTAAATGATGTAAACCGGAATATATAGTACAGAAATTTTAGGAAGAAGCTGTGAAAGATATCAGTGGGAACATCGACGGGGAAATGAAAATCCATGAAGGCTTACATTGCCTTGTGAGCAACATAGGCAGGCTAGTGACAGCAGACAAGGAGAAGGCTAAAGTATTCAACCATATTTTTGCCTCAGTCTACACTGCTGACTGCTCTACACACAGCCCTCAAACAGATTGTTTAGAAGGTGGGAAGTGGGGGAGCAATGACCGTACCACAGTGAGAGAATGACAGAATTATAGAAGCATAGAAACCTTAGAATTGGAAGGGACATCTGAAAGTCATCTAGTCCAACTCCCCTGCAATGAACAAGGACACCACAGTGAGGTAAAGTTGACCAGGGCCTGATCCAGCCTCACCTTGAAAGTCTCCAAGGATGGGGCATTGATCACATCTCTGGGCAACCTGTTCTAGTGCCTCACGATCCTCACTGTAGAAGACTTTTTCCTTATATCCAACCTAAATCTACCCTCTTTAAGCTGGAAAACATTGCCCCTTATTACATCACAACAGACCAAGACAGAGCTTGTTCCCTTCTTTACTGTAGCACCACTTTAGATAATGAAAGGACAAGAACAGCCAGAAGTTGGCTCTCCCGAAGCTCAGGATCCCAACTCTGCATTTTGCCCAGACTGCACTCTCCAAGTTCACAAACTCCACCAGGGCATTGCCACAATAGCCCAGCCTGCCTCCAATCTTAAGCTCCCTAATGCTCTCCTCTGCACTGGTGAGCACCAGGTCCAGTAAGACTTCACCTTGGGTCCATCCATCTAATACCTGGACCAGGAAGCCATCCTCGTTAGACTCCAGGAATCTTCTGGACTGTCTGCCACCTGCTGTGCTGCTATCCCAGCAGATTTCCAGGTGGTTGAAATCCCCCATCAGGACAAGAGATTGCAAGCATGGCAACACACCTCCCAGTGGGATGGGTCCGAGTGGCATATCGGACCTCAGTTCCCCTCAGAAGGGAGTCCCCTATGATGACAGCCCTTCTTTTTTTCCTGATGGATGTTGTAGCCATTCAGGGAGCAGTCTTAGCCTCAGGAAGTCTCTCCTGCATGGATGGACCTTCATCTACATCCACATCCCCCAGTCCCTCCAGCTCGAGCCTTACCTGTCATGTAAGGGCACCTCGGAGACTGGGACAGGATGAGAGGCAGTCCCCTTGCTGCCCCAAACAGGGCCTTGTTTCCATCCCTTGCTGTCTCAGAGGTCACCCCCTCCCACCTGACTGTGAGAGGGCAGATGATCCCCCACTGCTTGAGGAGCATCTCCCCAGTCCCCTTCCTGCAGGGATGGCTGACTGTGACTCCACCAATCAACCTCCCTCTCACAATCCCGGATGCTCCTTAACCTTTTTTCTTCCTCCTTTAGTTCTACCACCAGGCTGTGCAGATCATCCACCTGCTCACAGCGTGTGATATCCCTGCTGCCCTCCTGCAGCAGTGACAGAACCAGGCATTCTCTGAAGCCTGAGACCTGAACCGCGGCATGGACACACGTGCTTTCAGTCTGAGTCTCCACGTCAGACCTGTAGAGACCGTGGTTGCACCTGGGTGTGTCCAGAGAGCAACGTCCTGTTAAGTGACCCGTTTACTGTTACGCCTCCTCCTAGTCAGCACGCCGCCGTTCCCTGCCCTTTCTGCTCGCCTGCCTGTGCCCAGTGCCGCGCCGTGCCGTGCCGCTTCGCCCCGCACCCCGTTTCCCCGTCCCGCTCGCCGCTCGCTCTGGGCCCTGCCGTTACTCGCACGGGGAAGGGGCACCGCCGCCACTGCACGCTCCGCCCACACGCGTCAGAGCCGCCGCGCTGCCGGGGTTGGAGGAGGTTGCCTCGCGCTCCCTTGGCTTCTTAGAACTTTGTAAACGCGGAGGTGGCGGCGGTTTGGGCCCTCTAAGAGCGGTCCTTCGGCCTGAGCCTGTGCTTCGAAATTGACCTGCTAGGCGGTTTGCATGGTGAAATCTGCAGACGTAAAGTACAAGGGGCAATGCTTCGAGGGCATCTCTTGATTCGAATGGGAACCAGTCTCTCACTTCCAATATGGCAGAGGGAGCTCACAGCCCCTCAAAGTTCCCCCTGTCCTCTAGGAGCGATAAGTCCCTCACTCCCGTCGAGGCAATGGGAGCTGGGTTCTCTTCAAGGGCCTTTCTGTCCTCTTGGAGCAACAACTCCCTTGCTGACATTGTGGCAACAGAAGCTGGCTGCTCTTTGAGGGCCCCTCTGCCCCCTCCCCGGGAAGGCTCGTGCGCTTCTGTCAAAGCAGATGAAGGCAGCTGCATTTCACAGCTGACCCTCAGCACTCCTCCTCCTCTGCATGGAGCAGATTTGGGTCATGCTGCCATGGCCCAGCCTGACTTCATGCTTTCCGATGCTCTTGAGCCCCCAAAAGGGCAGGAGAGCTTGGACTGTGTGGTCCCAAAAGGGAAGTCAGAGGAGGAAGCAGGCCTGCCAATACACGGAGAAGGGACTTTGCAGGAAAGCTCGGCTCCTCAGATGCCTCAGCGACCATCAGAGCTCCATGTGGAGGTGGTGCCCAGGGTGCGGAAGCGGCTGTTCCTGGATGTGGCTTTGAAAAGGCAGCTGGAGAGGCACCTGGTAAAACTGCAGATACAGCGGTGCTTTGGGCTACCAGAGAAGGTTCTGGCCTCCTACAAGAAGCTCTCAGAGACCATCCAGGAGCTACAAGACTGCCATCCTTCTCCACAGAGGCACACTGTGCAGCCCTACCGCTCGCCCTTCCAGCACTGGCACAGGCACGCTCAAACCCAGAAGAGGGCAGTGCAGCCCCCTGGCCCACAGAAAGAGTCCACAGCCCCTGTGGAAACGTGCACAAGAGGAACACAGATGCCTGTCCACTCTGTGTCAGCAGCTTTTGTGATAGTGGCAGGAGAGGTGCCTCAGGAAGATCTGCTGAGATCCCAGCTGAAAAGGATATGTACTAGAATAGCTAGAGGCAGCAGCGCAGCCAGAAAGACCATGTGGCCTGTCAGCTTCACAAAGGAGCAGGGCGCTGTGACACGAGAGGGTGATCCCGGTCCCTTCTTTTCCATCCAGGAAGAGCAGACAGTGCCACAGAGCGAGAGAGCTCCTCGGGAGAAGGCAGGACAGGACAGTGAGAACACCACCGTGCCCAGTGGGGGCAACACAGGGGTCCAGGAGCTGTCACAAGGCAGGACAGCTCCTTCAGGAAATAATTCCCCACAAACAGAAGAGTCTTGGAGTAAGGACACTCCCACAGCCCTGCCACCACCTCCAAAGCCTGAAGGGACCAGCCTGGAAGAGACACCCAACCTGGAAGAGACACTCAAAGCACTTATAGACTTCTACAGGGTCAGCACGATGGCACTAATTGAGCAGAACCAGCTGCTGGCTTCCTGGCTGGAGCAGAACCAGGACAATGTCGGGCACTCAAGTTCAGAGCCAGCAGCTGAGCGTCCCCACACTGTGCAGAGCACAGAAAGCAACACAGAACAGGAAGGGACCCAGGCAGGATGGAGTCAGGCCCAGGAGGCTCTGCCCCAAGTGCAGCAAAGCCCAATGGCACAGTGCGCCTGGCAGAGAAGGCGCCTGGACTTCAGCTCCAACTGCAACTGCAGCACCAGGCACAGGCAGAGACGAGGCAGTGGGAGAGAAGTATGTATCTGGGGAAGAGGCCAAAAGGGAGCAAGGCCAGAATCAGACTGCTGATGCTGCCCAGCAGCCAGAGGGGGCCCGTGTCTACAAATACATGGTATCGATCACTACAGTCAAGCAGAAGACGCTTCTGCTCCAGCAGGCCCCTACCAGGACCCAACCGTCACAAGCACAGCGGCTGCCCAAACATGAATCAGCCACGGACAGGAGCTCAGCGCCAGGCACACCATCTTTGCCAAGTTGCTGCTATGGTTGTCTCACCCACATCCTCTTTTGCCTACAGAGGGCATGGGCGAAGCTCCTAGGTGCAGGCAAAGCCCTATATTCCAAAATCAGGAAGAAGGGAAGTGAGGAGCCCCAGGGAAGAAGACCAACCATGGATAGCCGAGTCTCGCCTTGGGATTAAGGACACAACTCACAACTCCCAGGGAAAGGCTGCAACCATCTCAGGAGGCAATAGGGGAGGACTTGGTGGTATTTGGGGCTGAGACTTTCTCAGCGGGAGCACCAGGCAGCATCAAGACTTGATGCCAGGCCAGCATGGAGACAGCAAATGACTGAATCAGAGTGAGAGGAGCCCTAGGCACCTGGGGAGGCTGGCTTCTGCTGATCATGGTGAGCCAATCAGTGTGGCTGCTACTTGGAAGTTCAAAGAGCAGCTACACCCTCTTTGACTCAGGCCCAGCCCCAGCCCAGTGTGACTTTGCTCTTCCCTTTGCTCATTTCCAGGGGCAGCGCCACCCAGTGAGGGACATGGACCCGGTGAGCAGCAGATCCCTGCCAGGACCACCAAGGAACAGGAGCTCTCCCAATAAAAAAATTAAATAAATAAATCTCTCTTAAAATGTTTTCATGGATGTCTCTTCTTCGCTGTGGAGGAGCACAATTGCCTGCTCACTGCTCATACCTGCTAGCAGGGGCAAGATCGGCAGCTCTGCTGGTGCCTTCTGGGGGAGAGGGAAGGACTAGGATGGCCCTCCAGGTGCCTGGGAACAGGGACATGGGGCCCACCTTCCATACGAGGCTTTTCGAGGCAGCGCGGACTGCCCAGCTTTCTGGAGGTCTCCACACAATACAGCTGAGTTTTGGGTGTGGGAACAGAGTGGGTCCTTCAGGACAAGTGGCAGAGAGAAATGAGGGTGGGAGTCAGCCGTGGGACAGAGAAGACAGAAACAGCCGTGCCAGTTCTTTGCCTGCAATAAGGTGGGCAGTGACCCTTGGAATAGCAGACAGATGCCTCTGTGGGCACCACCTCTCCTTCTTGCTGTGGGATGGGATGTATCTATCACCTCCAGAAGCCCTAGCTCTCCCTTTCAAGAGCAGTAAGGGTTGTGCCAAAGTGGTAACCTGATGGCCCTGGGAGGATGGCAGGATCCCAGTCCTGAGGTCTGGGGCTCAAGAGGAGCTCTATCTGCCCAACTATGTCCTAGGATGAGAAGAAGGTCAAAGAGGAGGAGACGAACAGAATCCCTAAGTTGGCCGAAGAGAGCAGTGATGGCCGTTGTAGGTCCCACTGCTTTTCATTAAGTGTGGAAATGTTTATGATCTTTGCTTTCCCAATCATTTAGTGTTAAAAACGCTGTTAAACTGCCAAGATTGAGTCATGTGTATGTGTGAAAGTAGTCGCAGACTAATTGCCCTTCCTTTATTTCTATGTATGTCTTTAAATCTACAAAATGCGTGAAAAAGGCCTGGCCACTTGGGAGGAGTATAGGAATGCTGTCAGAGATGGCAGGCTAAAGCCTACCTGGAATTGGAAATGGCTCATGAGGTCAAAGACAGCACAAAAGAATTCATGTCAACAGCAAAAGGAAGACTTGGGATCTGCTGGGTAATGAGGTGGCTGCCCTGGTAAAAGGTGGTGCTGAGAAGGCGGAGATGCTGAACATCTTCTGTGCTTTGGTCTCCTGCTCTTGGAAATCCCAGATAGTGGAGGTAAGAGGGAGACCCTGGAGGAAAGATGACTTCCCCTTGGTTGGGTAGCTGGTCAAAGTCCTTTTAGGCAAAATCATTGCCCACAAATCCCTGGGTCGTGATGAGTTTCATGAATGAGTGCTGAGGGAGCTGGCAGAAGCGACTGCCAAACCACTCTTGGTAATGTTGGAAGGATTTTGGAGAATGGGAGAGGTGCCTGAGGACTGGAGGGTAGCCGGTGTCACTCCAGTCATCAAAAAGGGCAAGAAGAAAGATACAGGGAACATCAGGCTAGTCAGGCTCACCTCCGTCCCCAGAAAGGCAATGGAGCAACTTGTTGTGGACGTCATCTCCAAGCAATTGGAAGGAAAGAAGGTTATCAGGAGTAGTCAGCATGAATTCACCAAGAGGAAATCACACTCCACCAACCTGGTAGCCTTCTATGATGTCGTTACTGGCTGGGTAGACGAGGGGAAAGCAGTGGCTGTTGTGTACCATGATGTCAGCAAGTCATTTGATGCTGTCTCCCATCTCTGTATTGAAACTAAGTGTAGGACAGTGTGGAGACAGTGAGGTTGATTGAGAACCAGCTGACTGGTAGGGCTCAAAGGGTCATGATTTGTGTTGTGGCTGTTGGGCAAAGTCCCCGGGGACTGGCAAAAAGGAAACATCGCTCCCGTTTTCAAGAAATGGAGGAAGGAGGACCTGGGGTAATGCATGCCGGTGAGCCTCACTTCTATGCCTGGGAAGATCACGGAAGAGATCCTCATGGAAGATGTGTTAACACACATGAGGGATGAGTGGGTGATCTGAGACAGCCAGCATGGCTTTACCAAGGGAAGGCCGTGCCTGACCAATCTGGTGGCCTCTTATGATGGAGCGATGACACTGGTGGACAGAGGGAAGGTAACCGATGTCATCTACCTAGACTTGTGCAAGGCCTTTGACGTGGTCCCCCACCACATCCTTATCTCTGAATTTCAGGGGTACACTATTCAGTGGATAAGGAATTGGTTGGAAGGCTGTAGACAGAAGGCTGTATCGAATGGCACTACGTCCAGGTGGAGGCCGGTGACAAGCAATTCCCCCAGGGTTCTGTCTTGGGACCGGTGCTTTTCAACATCTTAATCTATGACACTGATGATGGGCCCAAATGTACCCTCAGTTTGCCAATGCCACCAAGCTGAGTGGTGCAGTTGACACATTAGAAGGAAGGGATGCCATCTAGAGGGACCTTGACAAACCTGAAAGGCAGGCCCGTGTAGACCGAATGAGCTTTACCATAGCAAAGCGCAGGGATTTGCACTTGGTTCAGAGTAATCCCAGATACGTATACAGACTGGGAGAACTCCTTGAGAGTAGCCCTGCAGAGAAGGGCCTGGGGGTCCTGCTGGATGAAAAACTGAAGGTGAGCCAGCAGTGTGCTCTTTCAGCTCAAAAGGCCAATGGTATCCTGGGCTCCATCAGAAGACAGGTGGCCAGCAGGGACAGGGAGGTGATTGTCTTTCTGTGCGCTGCCCTCGTGAGGCCCCATCTGGAGTATTGTGTCCAGGTCTGGGGCTTCCAGTAGAGGAAAGATGTGGAGCTGTTGGAGGGGGTCCAGAGGATTGCCAGGAAGATGATCTGATGTCTGGAGCACCTCCCCTACAAAGATGGGCTGAGAGAGCAGGACTTGTTCGGCCTGGAGTAGAGAAGGCTGTGAGGAGACCTCATTGCCTTCATATGTATAATTTTGTGGTTGTAAATTCTCAGCCATAACTGTCTTTCTAACAAAACTACAGCTGCTCTCTAGCCCTTCTTAATCGCATATTCTAATTAATTTGCCTTATTTCCCTGTCTGACAGATTTCTTGTTGTTTTTTTCTCCCTGTAATTTCTTTAAGATACTGCTTGTGTTTCTCATGTCCTCTCCAGCACAATCATTTCTGAAAGAATAGAGCAGAAATGTCCAACCCATGGCCCATGGCCGCTCCCTCACCCAAGCTATCATGGCGGCGGCTCTGTTCCAGGCTGGCCTTGGCTGTGCACCCATTGCTCACATCAACCAAACAATGGAATGATCAGCACTGTCTGGGCTGAAACTGGGACACTGGGACAATGCAGTGCAGTGATAACTCAAGTGATGGCAAATAATTTTATGCATTCTGATGCACTGGCTAAGAACAGTTCTGTGATCAGCAAAAAATAGGCAGCTGTGCTTTCCATTTTGATAAAAGAATTTGAGAATAGGTTTCAAGATTGCCAAAAGATAATCAGTTTGCAACTCCATTTTCAACCCAAATATATTACCTTCTGATTTTCAAATGAAATGTATAGCATTGCAATCAGACATTCAATTTAAATCAGATCACGTCTCTTTACCAGACTTCTATACACCCTCTCTTACCAGGGAAACTTATTCCTCCTTTCACTGAATCCCCTGGAAAACTCATTTTTGATATATTATTTTGGAAATAAGAGGGAATGGAAATTTTGCAGGAGAGTCATTTGCTTTTCTTTTAGGTTTAGAATCTTCCAGGTAGTTAAGTATGGTACAGAAATAGCGAGGCTGGGATGAATCAACTGTCCTTTCACAGCTTATATAAGGAAAGGAGACACTGCACATCCTGCAACTGAGAAAACTGTATAATATCATCTCAGACTCGTGATTTTTCGTGTTCTGAACAATGCAGAGGAAGCACACAGACCCATGGTAGTCTATTCTGTTTTGGAAGATCTAGGATGAATAGCAATTCAGACATATATAGGGCATGGGAGGCAAAAAAAGTTTCTGCCTGTTTAGTGTATTGATTCTTCAGCTGAGCTGCTCAGCTTTTCAAGAGCCTATGAACATAAGGAGTGACTGCTATCTGAGAGAAGAGTCTGAAGAACTCCACTCTGCAAGCCATCACCCTTATTTCTCCCAGCTTTAGATTAGGGATGTTACAGGCTCTATCCTTGCATATTTCTTTTGGAGCCTGACTATGTGTCTGTTGTCCACAGATGTGTCTAAGGGCTTTTTGAATATACTGACTTTAGCATCCTCCACTGCCCATTACAACAGGCATTCTTATTACTTTCTGTGTAAAATAGGCTCTGTTCTACCTAGATGGCCTCTAAAGGTACCTTCCAAATTCAGGATTCTATGATTCTAATATGAAGAGACAGTTTTTCTGTGTTTTAGTGATTGTAATTGGGTTGAATTTTAACACAAATCTATTTATCTGATCAAATGTTTTAAAATCTCTGTGATAACTTTACTGTTATGGTGTCTTTGACTGCTTTTCTTTATTTAGGGTTGATCTGATTTTTAATTCAAGAGTAAGATTCAGTGTCCTTACTAACCACATGGAATGCAGCAACGTCCTTCAAACAATTATTCTTTCGGTACCTGATGGATTTTCAGAGATTGTGTAAGTATGCAATTCCTTGTTAATTAGTCCCTGATTCAGATGTAACTAAAATTATTTCTTAAAAGGGATAGCCATGTACAGATATCCTTTTATTTTGAATGATCTTGGTAATTGGTGAACGTGGATTCTTCAAACATTTCTGAGAAGTGTTTAGTTTCAGTGAAGATATTAATGACTGTCAGATACCCATTTGTTCCTAGTGAATGATAGGTGTAGTCAGGTCAGCAACTCACGTTTTAAATGATATGACCTGACATCATTCTGATATCAGAGAAGGCTCTGATATTCATTATCCTTTTTCATCACCTCATTTGTATTGTGCAGCTCCCTCTTTAAAATGGGTTCTTAATAATAGTTCCTGAGTAAAGAATTCATATAAATATCAGTAGATCAATTTAATTCAGTGAAGATGCATCAATATTTTATCAACAGAAGGATTTTCCTTCTGAAAATAAAACACCTTTAGTCTATTTTTGCTTCTCAGAGTACGAAAAGAATGATTTATGTTGGTGTATTTGGAAGAGTAGTCTGGCATCATTATGATACTGGGTGGTAACGTTTCACCAGCTTCTTCATGGAGAGATGTGCTGTGGAGGGCAGGACTGGACCTCACATGCTGGTGCCTGTACAGCCAGGCAGGTGCTGCTTGGTGAGTGCTGTTGCAGGCTGTATGAACAGATTGCGTTTCTAAGCAAGAGCCTCACCTGCTGGGGTCCTTGTACAACATGTGCCATCAGCCTCTAAAAATAGTACTCTTCAAGCAACATAATGAACACGCATAACATTGTGTATATTTCACTATCAAGTTGTTGAAATAATTCCTCATAACTGTCTGTAAAGAGATAACAGACTGAGACCATAGCTTTAAATTTCTAAAGAACTGCTTTTACCTGTGGTTTTGCTGGTAACTTCTCTCTGTTCTTTCTGTGGCAGCCAATCCTCACTGCTGATATCTTGGCTCTGCCATCATTCCTGCTGAATTCAGTGGAACCGTTTTGAGAACCTCAGCCAGAAATCCACAGGACCTTGCATCAAGCCAACAGTAAAACAGTGCTTAAGGTGAGGATGAATTAAATAAAAACAACATCAATGAACAAGGAACATCAATGGCAAGTTTATGTAACAATGAGTCTAGTTATTTATTAAATTGAAAGCAGTACCCTCACTGAAGTTTCTCATCAGTTTACAACAAGATTTGATAACAGAAGAGGGAAAAAGAATTTATCTATCTATCTTGCATGCACCTTCTTCTGATCATTTTGTCAGATTACTTGCATTATATATCAGTAACTGATTCCCTGCTGAGAACAGGTTATAATATTAGATATTTCAGGACAGAACTCCTTTTAGACAAATCTATCTATCTATCTATCTATCTATATATAATTTAAGCAAAATGTCTTATGTAGAACTGCGATTTCAACCAATTACATTTCTCCTTTCTGCGTGTATATTATTCAAGGACTAACTCATAAACAAATTCATTTTAATTACCAAAAAATGTTTACTACTTTTGTTTTGAACATGAATCTGTAAAGATCTGTTCTTGAAATATTTAGATGCTCAGGCTAGATAATGTGATCATTATCAATGCTGTTCCCCTAATGACATGATTATGATTTAAGAAATTACGTTGATCAGGCTGCAAGAGTTGGCCTATTTTATTTGTTCTGTAAGGGAAAAAACCCACAAAGTAATTGAAACAGCAATGTGCAGAAGTAAAAAGCATTAAGTCTATAATGCTTAACCCAGGAAGACTCCGTGTAGGAGCATACAATGGTAGTATCACAGTCAAAGCATGATATTTTGTATTCGTACGTCAGAGTACATGAATATGGTCTAAAAGTGTGTTTTTCGTACATATTGCTTTACCTTTTCCCTGCTCAAAATGTTGTACTTCTCACCCTTCCTAGACCATCCTGCCTTTTATTAGTCACCTTGACTTGTCTTTTAGGTCAAAGAAGAGAAGCAAGTGCTCTTTGCTGTGATTCTTTTCAAACAGCTGATAGATTGCCTTGAGTTACTTGGTTGGATCTACATGACTATATTGTAGAGCATTGCCTTTTCAGGAGTAATTAATTATTCTGTCAAGAAATCTAAAAATTTCTGGATTATATTTAAAGTAATAAAAGCGAATGTAGTATTAAAAAAAATCAGACCACAGTTAATTACCTATGAAGATAGTTATCTAACCAGAAATAACTGAATTTACTTTGCATTATAAGTTTTAGTCTTTGAAAGAATAAAAACTCCAGATCATTGTGCTTAGAGTCATGTATTGCCTGGCAACATCTCTTTTGACCATGTCCTAATCCGTGAATTCTTCCACCTTATTCTCAAAACAATTTCTACAATTTAACAGCTCGATTCTTCATGAACCAAGCTTTTTCATTCATGTGGAATTTAGTGCCAGGTCCTGAATTTTAAGAGCAAAAGCAAAATCCAAAGAGTCAATTTTTTGGTTTGTTTTATTTTTGTATCCAGACTTGCAACTGTCATACTAAATGACATATGTCCTCACAGCGGATAATCTCACAGGTCAACTCAAGAGATATTTATATCACAGCAATGATGCAGAATGATATAAATATTTTGCTCAGAAATGAGAATTGGTAAACAGCGTGGTAAAAAGAGGTGGTAAGAGGCGGTGTTTTGGAAGTCCGTTTTCACAGGACTGGTTCCTCAAAACTTTTAATCATAGAATCGTAGAATCATAGAATCGTGGAATCATGGAATCATAGAATGAGTGGCCTGGGTTGAAAAGGACCACAATGGTCATCTACCTGGCCTTGAATGTCTCCAGGGATGAGGCATCCACAACCTCCTTAGGCAGTCTGTTCCAGTGTGTCATCACCCTCTGTGTGAAAAACTTCCTCCTAAGATCTAACCTAAATCTCTCCTGTTTAAAACCATTCCCCCTTGTCCCATCCACCCTCATAAACAGCCATTCCCCCTCCTGTTTATACGCTCCCTTTAAAGCCAACTCTTCGAAGTATTACTCTTTCTATGTCCATCTTTATAAGGTTGTTCATCTCCAGTTTGAAAATGAGAACTCATTTTGTGTGATGTGAGAGTTTGTAGGAAGGGAAGCTTCATTATCATCGCTCTGCTGAACTTTTATGAATTTGCCTTATAGTAGTTTAGTTAAAAGGCTAATACTGATTTTGCCCCATAGCATTACTTATGTCTCAGCAAATTTAACTGGTTCAAAATGAAGTCTTTAAATATTGGTTGAACCACAATTGGCTGCTTTGTGCTCTGAGTTTGTGCTGTGGTATTTCTTGAAGATGTGGTCATCTTCTTCTCCAGCCGGATCTTTCCTGGATTACCCCCACTCTGGTTTTCCTCCCAGAATGTAAGCAGAAAAATGAAAGGATGTTACAGGAATTGGTACATAGGACTTATCCAACACATACATGAATACCAAAGATTTTAGACATAGACATTTTGGAGCTATTGGAATCCTGGCACATAAAGACTTGGAACAGTCATATGCTGTGTATTTAGCTTATTTCTGAAAGCTTATTATTTGGAAGCTGTCAGCAATTCCAATAATCATTATATCCCAGGAGGGAATCCAAAAGGGTGGAAGAGTGCCTGTGCTAAATGCTCTCACTCAGAGTGAGAGCAGAGCTTGAGTCACTGCTTATTTTCTGGCTCCCTGAGTCTTTTCCCAGCTCTCTGCCCACTTGCATCATGAAAGCAACTTATGAGATATTATACTGAATTTTTTTTTTTTTTTTCCATAATCAGCTTGGGTTTGTGTTGGAAGACATCAAGCATTGGGACAGATAGACTGTGCATAGACTGATAAGTTTTTTGGTGCATCATCTGTTTCTAAATGATCAGTAGACTCTCAGCACTCATATTCTTCATAGCGCTTTTAAGCAACAGCATAATATCATTATGCAAGTACAGAATCACAGAATCACAGAATTATCAAGGTTGGAAAAGACCTAGAAGATCATCAAGTCCAACCATTACCAATACTTCCCAGCTAAATCATACCTCTCAACGCAACATCCAAACGTTTCTTGAACACTCCCATGGTCGGTGACTCCACCGCCTCCCTGGGCAGTGCATTCCAGTGCCTGACTACCCTTTCCGAGAAGTAATACTTCCTAATGTCCAGCCTGAACCTCCCCTGCCACAGCTTGAAACCATTCCCTCTAGTTCACTGATTGCACGAGAGAAGAGGCCGACCCCCAGCTCACCACAACCTCCCTTCAGGAAGTTACAGAGAGCTATAAGGTCTCCCCTGAGCCTCCTCTTCTCCAGGCTGAACAATCCCAGCTCCCTCAGCCACTCCTCATAAGGCCTGTGCTCCAGACCCCTCACCAGCTTCGTAGCCCTCCTCTGAACACGTTCCAGAGCCTCAATGTCTTTCTTGCTGTGAGGGGCCCAAAACTGAACACAGTACTTGAGGTGCAGCCACACCAATGCCGAGTACAGGGGGACAATTACCTCCCTGTTCCTGCTAGTAACACTGTTTTTGATGCAAGCCAGGATGCCGTTGGCCTTCTTGGCCACCCGGGCACACTGTCGGCTCATGTTCAGCCGAGCATCAATCAGTACCCCCAGGTCTGTTTCCTCAACACAGTCCTCCAGCCACTCCGCCCCAAGCCTATAGCGCTGCCTGGGGTTGTTGTGGCCAAAGTGCATGACCCGGCATTTGGTCTTGTTGAACCTCATCCCGTTGGCTTCAGCCCAGCTCACCAGCCTATCCAGATCCCTCTGTAGGGACTCTCTACCCTCAGGCAGATCGACACTCCCTGCCAATTTGGTGTCATCCGCGAACTTACTGAGGGTGCACTCAATGCCCTCATCCAAGTCATCAATAAAGATGTTGAAGAGGACAGGCCCCAGCACCGACCCCTGGGGAACACCACTCATGACTGGTCTCCAACTGGATTTGACTCCGTTTACCACCACTCTCTGGGCCCGGCCCTCCAGCCAGGTCCTTACCCAGCCGAGAGTGTACCCATCCAAGCCACGGGCTGCCAGCTTTTGCAGGAGAATAGCATGGGAGACAGTGTCAAAGGCTTTGCTGAAGTCTAAGTAGACCACATCAACTGCCTTTCCTTCATCCATCAGATGGGTCACAGGATAAGTAGTAATATTTATGGGAAATTATTAATGAGATTTAGTGAAATTTCTCTTCTAAGAAGAAACTTAGCTAGAATTGACCTAGATGAGCTCTTTTAGCCTCAAATTTAATTAACTTGACTTGGCTATTCTTTGAAAGAACAGGCTTGAGCTATTCCGATCTCTGGGTGTGTTATAAAGTGTTTTTTCTAATTTTGTTCATTATTTAGCTGAGAAATCAGAAAGAAGGAAAAATGTTATTAAGAAGCTATGTCCTTCTTAAAGTCCTTTCACTTATATTACAGAACAAAAATATGCTAATTAAAGTTGATATTATATACTCAGAGTTTAAATGATAATATATTTAAAATGTATGGTATTCAACTAATGTTTTTTAATATGTGCTGTTTACCCTAGAGACTTAACCAGCTCCATAATATTCAATTTAATTACAGTGCCACGCAAATCTTTTATGATAAACTCTTGTGCATCGCATCACCTCATCACCACAGCTAGTGAATATTGAATGGACGGTGTGACAGTAAACCAGTTCCTTGGCCTTGTTTTTGGAGGATGCAATATGTATTGATGCTAATAATGAATGTGTCCACACTTTGCTTGTCTTCAATAGGATGTTCCAGCCCCTTGGTATCTAAACATTTCCTAATACCATTTTGAAGGACGTGGCTAACACCTGATATTTTCTTACATTTCTCCTTCAGAAAACCATGAACAATGGCAGCTGGTGAAAAGAAAATAAAGGCTTGAGAAATTCAAGCTTAAAAATCTGGGCATTTATATGTGGCCTGTGTTAACACTTTGGGGACAAACTGTGCTTTGACTAGCACTGAGCATGAGGTGCAGTGCAAATAAACAGGCTCTGTAACCTGCCTTGGGCAGCGGGGCATGGAATGAAGATGCCAGAGGAAAGTAGCAAGGCGGAAAAAAGCAAAGGGTTGACCTGCTCTTTTAAACAGCCTGTCTGATTGGTTTTAGATTTACAGGAAAGTAAAAGCTACCAGAGATGTGCAATGCAATAGGACTTGGGAAAAATGCATAGAAGGAGCCCAGAAAAAAGGCAAGAAAGTAGCAAGGTGCGGGGAGCTGTGCCTGGGGTCAGTGCTGCTGGTGAACTGAATCACTTCTTCTGAATGTGAGTGGATAGAAGGGTAGTTAACTACCCTCTAAGGCTCTATCAATAGTAGTAGTTCAAAAGCAATCCTAACAAGCAAATCCAAACCTGTCCTGGCACAATGCCACGATAGGTTTCACAGCCTGTCTGCCACAGATTTTGATGACTGAAGAGGAGATGGGTTGTGCTTTGTTCTGCACAGCCCCTGAGTATTTCCAACCGGAACTCTGACCTGAAGTCCTTTTCACCCTAAGTATTTCGGGAGTGCAGGGGACTTCCTATCCATTTAATATAACTGAAACACAGACTCCAGAATGCTGTGGAAAACTGCGGAAAAGGTTCCTATTCACCCTGAAGGTTCCCGTCCTCATATTTCTATGTGTATGAGACTGAGCATAGTTATCCTTCCTGCATTTGTTTTCCGGTTTCCTACAAAATCTGTGCAACGAACAACAGCTGGATTATTAATAGGAATAAATACATCCCAAAATGGAGAGAGGAAGTCCAATCCTACAGAGCCTCCAACAGGGGGTTCACTGTTTGTGCTATAACTCTTTTGGATACCTGCGCTTCTGTACCGTGGGCAGATTCTTCTGTTTGTCTGCTCAGATTGTTCCATTGGTCTGTTTTTCTGACAACTTCCACAGTGTGACTTTAGGGTATGTGAAAGCAGCACCTACATCACCTGCATCCTCTTTAACTAAAAGAGTTTTCAGCATAGATACCTCCATCCTATGTTGTCAGGAAGATGAATGTATGGATTAGAGCACTCATTGTTTTGTGCTTTTGATTATTTTCCCTGTGGCATAGAACTGCTGTAAAGCAGTGACACTTTCATCACGTTTTTTTCACATTGAATAACAATTCTTTGCCTTTAAATTTATGATGCATATTTATATGGGTAGCCAATTTATCAGTACTGGGAGCAGCGATCTGAACCAGAACATTCAAAATTAATGCAACATAAGGCCTTATAAAATAAAAAATAGGAAATGAAGTACCCCTTTAAGAATATTTTTGCAGGGGAGTTTGGTAATAATTAAGACTTCTAAAAGATCAAGGCTCCTTAAAACTGAATTTTGCATTCATGGTTATTATCTACAGATATAATTACCGTGATTTTTATTCCTCATAGAAACCCTTGATCTGCTGTACTGAAAAAGAAAAACAGTCAGAAAGGGATGCATTGTAATTCTTGGTGTTAAATTTCATAAGGAAATTATATTTATCATATATCATCAGTATTATATAATGGAACACATAGCCACAGTTAGGAGCAGCTATTGAGAAATGTTCACCTAAGTGAAGCTTCATGATTACACGAATGTTACAGAAAGATCAACTAGAAGAGAATGGTATTGATGGCATTACATAGGCATGAAAATGTATTTGTAATGCTGTGGAGAAGCTAGACTGTTAAGCAGTGGCACATCATCATTCTTAAAGACACATTAATCTGACATTAATGAACGTGTTTCATTTTGTGCTACTCTCTGCCATTTAACATTAGGGATGAAAATGGAAGGGAAAATGATTATACTTTACTTACTCAACCTGTCACCTCAAATTTGAAGATTTGTGACAACTTTTCTTATTTCATTTTTATTCCCAACCCAACGTAATGACAGGTAGGGACAGGATTTATGGCCTTTCACTCTCAGATTTGAGCATGTCTATAGGAAAAACCAAAATGAGGTAAAAGCAGCCACAGCTGAGCTGCTATACTGGGCTTTCTTGGAGAGGTCCTATATTCCCAAATGGGTTATGGGATATTTTTTAAGGACCTTTTGTGGATTTAGGATTAAGTATGACAATTCTCTGAGTAACCAGACAATTCCTTGTACCAGACAATGAACTCAGATTAAATACCTAAAATTCATCATGCAAAGTGAAATGAGCTAGGCTTCTTGGGTGGGGATACTTATCTGTAGAGAATGAGGATATTTAAGCCTGCAAACAGTAGATTAAAAAAAAAAAAAAAAAGAAAGAAAAGAAGAAAAAAGAGAAAAAAGAGAAAAAATAAGAAAAAAAGAAGTGTTTCAGAAAGCCTTTCTCCTGAACTTCAGAAAGGCTAAAGAAAGATGTTTGGAAGCTGGGCTTTATTCAATTCAAAAAACTCGAATCATATGTTACATAGAGAAACAAAAAGAAGGTGGCCTATATAGGGCCATAAGTGAAGTTGTGTGGTTCTAGGCTAAACTGCAATACGAATGTACCCCACCTGTCCTGCTGAATCTGGGCCTTTGCTCTAGAGGACAGAGAAGACATGCAGAGAACAAAGGTAAAGTTATCTCACTTCACAGACAATTTGGAGGAAATAGCAGTGAGGTTTAACACTGGGAATATAATATGTTTTTCTAATGTAATCTAGATAGAAGCTGAAGTGCTTGGGGACAAATGATCAAAAAGAATTAAGATCTGTGAGCCCAGAACTCAGAAGAAATTAAGGCTGCTTTAAACAACTAATTAACAAACAAGACCAAAATACTGGAAGACGGTATCCTTAATGCAGATATATTCAGTGAGGGTAAAATGTTTTAGTAGAGTGGCAAAACATCTTCAAAACATATCTATACTGCAAATGGAATGGGTGAAGATTGCAGACGAATTATGTATTTTTACTGAGCTTTGCAACAATTGTAGGTAGAGAAGAATGCAATGGAATTTATTTTCCAAGTGCATTTTCCCCAAATGTTAACTGGACCTAAGCATGCAAAAAGCTGCTTTTGTTCTTCCACATTCTTGCTTTACTTAAGCAGGTGGGGAACTTAGACTCATATTATGTTTATAAAAAATTATGTAAATTGTTGCAAAATCATTTAAAAACGCACATAAGAGTTTAACTAAAGTGCCTAGAAATGTTAATGTAATTTTTCAGAATTATTAAATCAGAATTGTAGGGGTTGGAAGGAATCTCTGGAGATCATACACTCCAACCGTCCTTCTAAAACAAGCTCCCTACAATAGGTTACATAGGAAATGGGTCCAAATGGGTCTTTAATGTTTCCAGAGGAGGAGACTCCACAACCTCTCTGGGCAGATTATTCCAGTACTCTGTCACCCTCCCTGTAAAGAAGTTCTTCTTTCTGTTTGTATGGAACTTCCCGTGTTCCAACTTCTGCACCTTGTCTCTTGTTCTGCCCCGCATGGTACTGAAGAGTCTGGCCCCATCAACTCGACTTCTGCACTTTGGATATTTATAAACAGGGATGAGATTCTGTTTCAGTCTTCTCCAGGCTGGAGTCCCAGGTCTTTCAGCCTTTCCTTGTACAGGAGATGCTCCAGGCCTATTATCACCTTTGTCACTCTTCACTGTACTCTCTTGAGGAGATCCCTGTCTTTCTTGAACTGGGGAGCCCAGAACTGCATGCAGTATTCCAGATGTGACCTCACCAGGGCAAGTAGAGGAGTAGGATTACCTCCCTTGTTCTACTGGCCGCAGTCTTTTTAATGCACCCCAGGACACTATTGGTCTTCCTGGCCTCAATGGCACCTGCTGAAGGGGAGCTCTGCAGAGAAGGACCTGAATGCGCTGGTGGGCAACAGGTTGGCCATGAGCCAGCAGTGTGCCCCTGGTTGCCGAGTAGGTCAGTGCTATCCTGGGGTGCATTAAAGAGTGTGACCAGCACACTGAGGAAGGTTATCCTCCCTCAATTCTATTCTGCCCCGGAAGACACAGATCTTCTACGGAGAGCCCAGAGGAAAATGACAAAGATGATAACAGGCCTGGAGAATAGAAGACTGAGAAGGAATCTGATTAATGTTTATAAATTTCTAAAGTTCGGGAGGCAATTGGATGAGGCCAGACTCTTTTCAGCGATGTGTAATGATAGGACAAGGAACGATGGGCAAAATCTTAAACATAGGAAGTTCCACACAAATATGCAGAAGAACGTGTTTACAGTGAGGGTGACCAAGCACTGGAACAGGTTGCCCAGGGGAGCTGTGGAGTTTCCTTCTTTGGAGATATTCAGAACGTGCCTGCATGCTTTCCTGTGTGACCCACTGCTTGGTTCTCTGTGTTTTTCTGGGGGAGAAACTCAGAAATGCCTGATTTATTTTTTTATTATGTTCTTTCTTATAGTTGTGGCTATTTGATGTATCTAAAAAATTAAAGTGCTTGAACACTTAAGCCATCACATCAGGAGTGAACTGAATACAAAGTTGCAAGAAGTTTTTTTGTTGCTTTTTTTCCCCCCGTTTGTTGATGTTTTGTCAGCAAACTTTCTGAGGGAGCATTCTCTTCCTTATATCATATTGTTCTGGTACCAGCCCTTCCATTCACCGCTTCATAGATATTATGTTAAAGTAGTTTTTAATAGCTAAAACGCCAGAAATATTTTCGCACATATTGCAAGGTCCGTGATATTTCCTAGTGTCAACAGTATCAAAGCTATAGGAAAGGGTGCCAGCTGCTTTATGGTAATGATCAAATCACTTTTAGTTTATTACCTACATATTATGTAAATGAATAATCATCTGGCCCTGAGCTGGTCAAATGTTTATGCGGTGGCTATTATCAGTTACAACAGATAGCACAGAGCAATTTACTGACTCTCCTTGAATAGATACTTACTGAGGTTAGAAATATTCAAGTGAAGAGTGAGAACCACAGCCCTTGATCTGTTGGCTGTGCTCCTGGTGATGCAGCTGAGGACATGGTTTTTCCTCAGTGCTGACAGGGTGCACAGGTGATTCATGCTGAATTTGCTGTTACCCAAGGCTCCTGGCCATTTTGAGCAGAGCTGCTCTCCGGGCAGTCAGACCCCAAAGCAATAATCCCATCTGTGGATTATTATGTCTTATGCTGGACTTCACATTTATCTTTTTTAAACCTCATGCAATTACTTTGGCTCAATCATCCAGTTAGCTGTACATTCAGAATATAACATATCTGTCATGGGCTGGCTATCTTAAATACAGTTTTCACACTGCTGTGAATATTTCTTGTTTGGTTGTTACTGGGCTGTACTTGCATAGTGTAGATGGTTCCTGTCTAGCTGACTGCATCTATTGCTACTGTACTGCTCCAAATCTATACTAGACCTAGCTTGAAATTAGTTGACTGTCATGCCATACAGTCGAGGCTGTCTGGCAGGCAGGTAAATGCTGAGTTTCACTACTGCTGGTAATTGAGCCATCTCCAGCATTGTGAAAATATTTTGCAGTCTAAGCAGCAAATATGAACATTGTTGTGTTCCCTTGGCTGACAGCACTGAAATCCACCAGTCGCTGTTTGTAGCACATCAGTATCAATTCGACCTCCACTTGACGTTCTCCTGCGGCCAGTGGCTTAGTGCCAGTTATGTAAGTCAAAATCACCCATACCAAGCATATTTCCCTTAAGCAACAATTCAAATTTATTTCCCACGTGGTGTTACACATTAACAGTACAATGGAAAAAACTGTGTTGTGTGTCAGGCACTGAAAATGACCTCCTGGGTGAAGGAAGGAGTGAGTAAATCCCCCAGCCAAGCTGAGTTCAGAGTAGTACATACCTCTCCTTTTCAAGACCTTTTCCATGCTTTGGGGTATTTGCTGCGATTCTGCTGAGCCAGAAGATCTGTGCATATCTGAGCACTGGAAAAGCAAAAAATCCATGGGGTCTTCTTGTTTTCTAAAGACAGTTTATTTCTCTTGTGCTTTTTCTGCTATGTTAAATCAGTCCCAGTTGTGATGGCAAGATTAAGAGATCCCTGCTGACTCACTGTGAAAGGTAGAGGATTTGCTGCCAAAAGAAGAAAATAAAAGGATATCAGCTCAATTCTCAGTTCCAAATATTGCTGTTTTATCTTATTTTTCTTTTCCTGAAACAAGAGGAAATCCTTCCTTTCTGTTTTATACAGCCCATGGATATCCTTAAAGCTGTGTTCCATACATAGTTAAATAGGTCAGCCAAGGTCTTCCCACATATCTTGTGTTATTATCTTCTTCCAATGAAGTTATTCACAGGTGTCCTTTTTCCTACCTTTCTCTTTGCACATTGATGTTGTACTTCACACTGGTGTATGGCTTGGCAGCCTCTCAGCTGTTGCTAGATTTGTGTTGTGCAGCTGATACAGTTTTGGCTACCCTCCTCTACCTCCCAAGATGCCTTTTTAATTGAATTACTTACTCTTATTATTGAAAATTAATTTGAACGTAACAGGCACAACCTTTAGAACCATTTGCTCACATGTGCCAAAACTCATTCATGACTCAGAGTAAGGCATCATAATTATATATACTTGTGCAATAAATTGTGTTTGGCATAGATCCATTGCTGATTTTACAAATTCATTTTTGCTCTGATTCCAATTTTTAGGTATATATTATAAAGGAATACTAGTATGCATAAAGAAACTTCCCCAGACGTGTATGCATTTATACATGCATATAATTGACAATACCTGCTATTTTTTAACCAAGTAAAAATGGTATATTTGCCCCCAGTTGCAGAAAAAAGTTACAACTTTGAGGCTCTATATAGTACTATGATTACCAGTACTATAACAGTGCTTGATTCAATTAACATTGCTTCACTTCCTATACCTGTCACTAGATTTGTGCATCTTTTTATGTAGTTCCCTGACTTCTTGTTTGTTGTTGGTGGTTTTTTGTTTGTTTGTTTGTTTTTAATTGCAAAAAAGAAGGTTGCATTATCTTCTTTGCTTGCCTAACTTGTTCAGTTGTTAGGCTTTGAGAGTGGAATAATCAGGTTGCACATATAGAATGTATGTCATAATGTGATATGTCTTTGCTTGAATTTGACAATAGGTATGCACAGGCACTAAAATAAGGAGCTAGGAACAGAATACTGTTTACAGATGTATCTACTGGAAGTATTTTTACTATGTTTATCTGTTTGAAAATAGAAAATGCTACTGATTGGGTTTCTAACAGTTTCTTCCAGGAAGCTTTCCAAAAAGAAAAATATGTGTTTATCAGAAGTATTGTATTGTATTATTTATAATGAAAAGGCAACAGTAGCTTGAGATTAATAAAACACAATCCATTTCTTTATTTTGAAACAAAATTAATCTTTAATTGCTAAATCAGTGTAATACTTTATTTATCCATTTTCATTGTTGCAGCCTGGCAAAACTATAGAAGTGTACACATCTGAGTGAACAACCTTCTTCAAAAGGAAGAGGGAAACGTAGTCTTTGAACTTTAAAATCTGTGTCTTTGGGATTCTTTGTTGTAAGTAAAGATGTAGGAATGAAAGGAGCCAAAGTTCCTTTGTTTATCCACCTCAAACTGCTTCCTTAAACACCTACACAGAACATTTAGAAGATATTATAGACTTTAAAACTCACTAACAGTAGCTTGCTTTAGTTATCAAAGCCAAAAAACTACCTGAAGCTTGACCTTAAATCTCAGACCAGGCCTCATTCTGCCTATGGGGCTATGTGTAATATTCATACCCAGCTGACAACCAGTCAACCAAACAGATGAAAATAAGACTGTGGGGGTTTTCTGGATAGGTGTTGCACTGTGAGTAGGATTGAAGGACTCAGGTTGTGGGTTTGAGAAGCTGGTTTTGCATCACTATTCTTTGCCTCGGCAAGCCAAAGGCAACCCCTGTCAGCGAGGGGCTGCTGGGCACCATTAGCCCCCCACATGGCAGTGGCTGTAATGTGGTGGGAGCAGGGACTGGAGCAGCAGCACCACACCCTGCAGTTACAAAGGCAACCCAGAGTGGACAAGCAGAGTGTGGCATGGCAGTATGTGCAGGGAGATGCTCATGACACCCAGGACCAGGATCCACATGAAGAAAACACACTGCAGTTGATATCGTAAAAAGAAACGCTGGGGGCTTGTAATGGGTGACTCCCTGTTGAAAGGCACCAAAGTCCCCCCATCTGCTGACCTGACAGTAGCCTGCTTCCTCCTGGGAGCCAAGATGCAGACACTGCTGAGAGGGTGCCACAGCTTGTCAACAGCACAGACTGTTATCCCCTGTTGTTCTTTCACGTTGGTACAAATGACCATAGAATCATAGAATAGAATCATAGGATCATTAAGGTTGGAAAAGATCTCTAAGATCATCTAGCACCAATATTGCCCACTAACCATGTCCCTCAGTACCCCCCATTTCTTGAACACCTCCAGGGATAGTGATTTAACAAGATTAAAAGCATTTGGGATTGAGATAGAAATTAAGAGCAACTCATCATAAGTAATCATCTTTGATGGCATACCACAACTTTCAAGTGCTAAAATAAAGGCATGGATATATGAAGCACTCTTGAGCCAGTTATACAAACATATGCTGAGTGATGGGTGGGTTGTGAGTCATGACTTATTCATTAATAGCATACAGATAATATGCTACACCTTCTTTCATTTTCAGTATTTGTTGAAAATTCATTTAAGGAGAGAGATGTCTTCATGAGAAATTAACAATCAGGTTGCCGTATTTCTGTGCTGGTTCTACTATATGACACAAAATCAATAAACTCATGGCTACTAGAAATACTAGGACAGATAGGCCAGAAACTCTTATAAACCCTGAATCCACAATTCATTGCTAAAAAGAATTGTTCCTAACAAACCTAGAAATACAGAACTGCTGTTGAATGCATCCAAGTCCACAGAAATCTGTGACCTGACTCATGTACAACATAACTCCCCAGGCACACGTGTCCCTACTTAACTTTCTGTTCAGAGCTGAGAGAGATAAATGTGTGAATTGGAAGGTTGAAAACGTGGGGTTAAAGTAAAGGAAGGGGTGGAGAATCAAGAAAGGATATGAAAAGAAACCTGGTGAGTTGGAGCGAAAACAAACAAAAACAAACAAAAAGCCATGTAGAAGCATTTATTTAAGATCTGGAAAAATTAAAGAATTGTTTTGCTTTTTTTCCCCTTTTTTTTGTGTGGGTTTTTGTTGTTTTTGTTTTGTTTTGTTTTGGTTTTTTTGGTATGTCTTGAGATTTCACATGAGAGCTCCAACCTGAAGCTAACTTTATGCTGAATATCTGGAAATACAGACATCAACTTAACTCCAGCAGTAGAGTTGTATCATGGTTTCGGCTGAGCTAAAATTAATTTTCTTCATAGAGGAACATATGATGCTATGGCTCGGATTTTTTTATGAAAATAGTTGTGATAACACAATGATATTATAGATGTCTGCAGATCAGTGCTTACACAGAGCCAAGTACTTGAAATCAAATAATTTCTATGTACTATTCTATTCTAGTACTTGAAAACAACTGCCAGATTTTTGTTCCTTTAAAATTAATTTTCTATTTTGGAAGTATCATCTCTCTCCTTGTTTCTGGGGTGAAAGATCTGACACATAATCTGAAGTTCACTTCACTGATATGAATGACCTTGAGTATGTAGGAAACGCTACAAAGCAAAATACAATCAGATGACAAGTCTCATTATTCTCCTGTTTTTCAGTATTTCCGTTTTAATCTTAAAAAAAAAAATAAAAATAAAAACAATTGAAAACAGACAGTTAATTCAAAGACATTAAGAAATCATCTAATACAAACTCCATGATGGAAGAGCACTGACTGTATTCTCACAGGATTTTTATCAAACTTCTACTTAAAAATTATTCACAATAATGTTCCATAACTTGACTCATTCATCTGTTCCACCTCTTAGTTATGCTCGGCACCATGATAAACTGTAAATGAAATTTAGACCTTCTTGATGAGGAAAGGGAAAAAACGTTTGATTGTGGTAACAATCTATATGTATTTAGAGACTGAGATCTTATTGGATAAGAAGGGTATTGGATAAGTAGAAAAAAATCTGTTCTTCCATTGAGATGGATGAGCTGCCTAAAACCATAAGGCTTATATAACAAAATACAGTGCAGCTGCAGTAAGTTGGCATTTGTTTTCGTGGGAAGCTGATGGACAAAAGACCTGCTAGTGAGAAGCATCAAGAAGAAAAAGTATAAGGCCTCTCTACATTTGTCTCAGCAGGTAATCAACACAAGCTCAATTTCACAGATTTATTAGATCTGAAATGAAATGAAAAAAGGAAAAAAAATGCCTATAAAGGAAATATTCTTTTTGTGGAATTTCATCTCCATCAAAAGGTCCAGGAATATTTTTATTAAAAATCAAATTTGGAAAAAATTCAATCAGCTCTAACCATCTGTTGCCTTACTGGAAGGTCTATGTGCAACTTGTAATTATCTGTGTTTAAACATAATGATTCAAAGCTATTTAACTATTTAAACCATCATCTATTCTGTATCTAAGACTTCCGTAGAAATTGATAATGCTGTAGGCTGAGCATCCTGCAGCCTCTGCTTTGCTGCAGTTCAGGGTTCATCCTCTGTTTAACCCTGTTGACTTCCTCTGCCCAAAGAGTCAGATGGCAGCAGCAATTCACCCTCCTAATGCTGGGGATGCATTTTGCTAGAGGCCAGCCCCTTAGCATGAACCTCAAACTGCATTGCCATCCCCATGTTCTCACCCTGGTGAGTCAGCACACAAAACGATTATAGGTGACTTAAAAAAAAAAAAAAAAATTGTATTTACAAAGTAATATTTGCTTGTGTTTGTGTTTAAATCATTCACTCACTTTGCCTTTTTCATTAATCCCCAGTTTTCAAGTGCATGAAGCCGATTTTGGAGATGAACTGTTAGATCATGAAAATGAACGCTTGGAATGGGCTGCAGTGAAGTGGTGAAGTCACAGTCCCTGAAAGTGTTTAAAAAAAGGGTAGATGTCATACTTAGGGAAATGGTTTAGTGGGCAATATTGGTGGTAGGTGAGCGGTTGCACTAGATGGTCCTACAGATCTTCTCCAACCTTAATGATTCTACGATTCTCTGATTCTGTGATTTCTTTTGAGGTCTCTTGCTGTGGATGCAGGAGTCTGTGCCATACAGGAAAGGATCTTGTCAACGGTTAGTGACACAATATGCTGTCTGTTTTCCAGGATTTTCTGATCTGATCTGCTGGTGGAATATTCTGGTTTATCATTCCTGAGCTTGTTTTCTGATAGACAGCACACCTTTTCCCTTTCATCTTAATTATAGTCCCGTATGTCACCCTAAGTAATTTCCCCAGTCAGTAACAATTCAGGTTTTATGCATCTCTCCTTTTTAACTTCAAACTCCATTCAGTTCTGTGCCTGGAATGACTAAGATATTAAAGTCAGCAATAGGTTTTACATTTTGAATGAGAAATAAATTAGTAACATCAGACCTGAAGGCAGCTCTGATTATCTTTGCCAACAATGATGCCTTTTAGTTTCATCACTTTGTTCACCTGCACTGTATCCACTCAGTGCCAGGGATACCTTAGGAGGAGAGTATCACATCTGAACCCATTCAATAAATAAAACTGTACTGCATGGGTAATTTGATTGGATGCAGGACACAGCCTTTCCAGACCTCTGTTTCTAGACCTCTGTGATCCCGCTGCTCAGAAATGGTGGAAAATTTGCTCAGGGAAATCATTATTTTCATTTGGGATTTTTTACCTCTGTCCATTTAAACATCCCGAATAATATATATATGTGTGTGTGTGTGTGTGTGTGTGTGTGTGTGTGTGTGTGTGTGTATGTAATTTAGAAGAGCACTTGACAACATCAGGCAGTATTCCCTTTCAGAAGAAAGTTGTGCCTTGAGGGCTTGATTTTGTTTGCTTGAGATTTCTTTAAAAAAATCCTCTTATTTATCGCAGTAGAAACATAAATTTTAAGACAGAGATTGCGTAGATCATTTTTATGGCTATGGAGTTATTGGATTCTTTGGGAGTTAACTGATTCTTCTGAAATAAAGAGTTTAGCTCGAAGGGAAACTGTATATATGTATGTGTATATGGAACATGAAAATCTCATAGAACACAGCTCCAGCTGCTAAGCCTCTGCTCATTACTTTCCTGGGGATTAAAAATCTCGAAAACTAGATTTTTATTTCTGGGACTAGGTAAGAGAACTATTTCTCTTCCCCGTAATCACAGACTGTCTTTTCATCCCCACATCTCTTTTATACCTAGGTGAGAACCCTTTCCATCTCTGCCCAAGAACTGGTGTAGCTGTCTCTGTGCTGGCAGCACCACAATCTCACACCCAAATCTACCTCTTCAAAATCCTTGGGGAATTCCAGAAAACCTCCAGAATTGTTGGTCTTGTATGTTATACAGCAGCTCCACTTCAGCAAGACTTCCCCTATCTGTCAGGCTGATTTCTTTGTGCATAGCTCAGATATCATTGTGGCTGTTCAAACAGCGGGCAGAAATTTATCTGAGTGTGATGGGCGGATGAGTGCATTGCAAACATAGAACTGGGTACTGAAGTTTCTTGGCAACAATCCAAGCCATGTCTTGGTCTACTTACGTGATTTTGTGATTGCTTACTTGTACTTTTCTCTGCTTCACCAAGAGCGTGTTTTCTGCAGTACAACATACATAATGCACAATGGGGGTGTACAATAGTTCATTTAGTTTTCTTCCAACTTTTTACTGGAAGAAAAAGCAACACAGAAAGTCATTTCCCTCTAATGTAGAAAAAAAGTTACACCCAAGTCAAGAGAAGTACTCAAATATTTAGAGGTCTTCTTGTGGGAACCTGCCAGTTGCCCTATTATGGTACTATCCTGATTTCTTGCAGTGTTTCTGTGAAAGAGCATCTTTCAGAGAGATTGTTGGCAAACCTCTCAGTTGTCATTAGAAATAAATTTATCTCAGCTCCCCTCAGTGCTGTCTAATTTATGCTATTTTAAAATTTCTCTTTACTTATACAAGGAATACTAAATAATTTTTGTTACATCTTGCAATTCAGAGATAAAGGATTTGGGAAACGTCATACTAGCCACACTTATTTTTATGGTGGGCTTGAGACTACTGTATTGAAATACCTAATGTATTCCTAATTCTTATATACCTGGTAAAATCCTTCTGGCACACACCACTTTGTCATAGAGACAGACTTTTCAGGAGCAAATAAACTTAGGCTTGAGGATCTTTCTTTGTTTCAAAGGAACAACATTTCATTAACTGCTGGGGAATACTTGCTTAAAGGATATTGGTAAGAAGGTATCTGACACTGTGAGATATGGGCAGAGGGAAGCCTCTCTTCTGTATTCTTCTGGAGTACTTTCAGTAGAATTCACTTCGGGAATGGATTTGCCATGCTGAGTCCTGGGTAAGCAGAACTAAAGACAAAGCAAAATATTTCCACAATGAGATGAAGAATCCTACCTCAGAACATCACAGATGAAAGATGTGTAAAAGTGAGATTCCCATGTGGATTTATAAAAACTAAAACAGATTGGAATTGCTAAAAGAAATCCATATTTTTAGTAGAAATACTTTTAATACCTATTAAAGGGAAGAACTACTGAGCCTGGTATATTTTAAACTGAAAAGTCCTTTTTAGCTTCTAAAATAAAGGGAACATTTTCTAAAGAGATTTTGAGACAGGCAAAATAATGAAGATTAACAACCCTAAATTCAAATTAAACACTGCTACACTCCTATTTCCTTCTATTTATCATGATTAATCTATGTCCTCTTTCCAGTAACACAGAAACTATCCAATCTGGTGCTAAAAGCGAAAGCTGTTGGTATTTTAAATGTCACTAGCATTTTGATAGCTCATTAATATTATTGCAGAGAAAACTGAAATCCAGACTGCTAGTGGTGCTCCAGTAAAATCCATTTACCAAGGTTAAACAAGTCTTATTGATATAATGCTGCAGCAGTAGCACTGAGATGTAATGCTGCTTCTTTTCATCCAGTTTTATGGCTTGTTCTTACTGTGGTGTTGCTAATGTTAGCTGGTTTTTGTAACACTATTGCATTTTCCTAGTAGAGGTGATTGGAACAGGCTGATCTGCGTCGATGCTGCCACTGCTGCTGCTGCTACCTGTTTGTACTAAGAGCTACATATGGCTCTCTGTGACCACAATGATGATGGGAACACATCCCTTAGAGTGGTTTGGTTTGAAGCCCTAGCTGCTGTCAACTGTAATTGAATAAGCACCTCTGTGGGATGTTCCCACTGTGTATTCATGGGCTGAATATTTAATTTGCTAATGCATATAGATCAGAGTTGTAATTACTTTTGCCCTTGTGATAGGAAATCCTCCACCAGGATCTTTAAGGTCAGTTTCCATTAGTTTCTCATCCACTCATTTAACTCAGATAGTTTCTCAGCCTTTAAAGGGAGAATTAGGAACTGAAATTCTGTTTAAAAAGAGACCAAAAAATCAATCAATGAAATTGTGTCAAAATTTGATCTCAAAAAAGTCTGAATACTAAAATTTTAAAATTCCATTCTTCAAATGGTGAGATATTTACATGAAATTTTTGAATTAGTATTTAAATTACTAATATGCAAGAGCACGTTTCTAATAAGTAAGCATGATAGTAACCAATGGTTTGTGGCTATCATATTTTTGTAGCAACCCATTCAACACTATCGACTATGGAAAATAAATTTTTGCAGGTGGAAAATAAGAGAACAGAGAAATCTGCTTCTAGACACATGGCAGATTATCCTAGCAGACCTCAACATTCATGGGATTCTTGACTCTGTATCTGTATGACCCTCAGTCATCTTGAAGGTATCAGGCCTAAATAGTTCTGGAAAATGCATGCATTAATTTCAGAAGAAAGTAAAATATTAGTTCCCTGTCAACTCATTCTTTCAATTCCAGGGTTTCTGAAGAAAACCATTTGCCACATGAAAAAAAATAAATCCCCACCATTCTATGATTCTATGATTCTGTGAAATGCAAATACTTTAATTCAGTATTGCTTCTTGGAGAATAACATTTCCTTGAGGAATGCAATAAAGCTCCAAAAATCAATAAAGATGATTTTCTTGGAACGTTATATCCTGTTATTAAATACATATAACAGATTGTTTCCAGTTATTCCCAAAGAGATTTTTTTCATATCATCCCTATGATAAACTGTTTGCATATAATCCAGTAGGATGCAAAATACATTTGGATGCTATGCTTTGAAAAACAAAAAACAGCAAGCATATCTTCAAATATTTCTTCATTATATTTATCATATAAATACATTTTCCAGACTTTACTGGAGGAACTGGAGAGGGAAAAATAGTGAAACGAGAGAGATGATGACTATCAAGGCTGCCACATTGTGGTGGGGCAGTTGTTTGGGGACTGCATATGAATCTCTTTTCTTTAAGGAGGGATTTGTGCATGTATCTCCCTTTACTTATCGGTTACCTGCTGTGTGCATTCAAATACTATATGAGAAGAACAGATATTTTTGGACCTATTGATAAAAATAATTCAGCTTCAATAACATTCTTCAATAACCTCAAATAACCTCATGCTATACAAAGACTTAATTTCACATCACGTCACATTTCCTTCAGAGTGCTTCCTTTTTTTTTTTTTTTTTTAAAAAAAAAAGTATTTGTGTTTAGTAGTCATGAACATGAGTAGGAATTAAATAATGGACACTGAGACATTTGGAGACAGACTGGCGTGTAGCTGGTGAAGTCTCCTCTAAATCGTGCAAGAATTGAGCAGGTGTTCTCTTCAATCAGATTTATGGATAGGAGTAACCAAGTTTAGGCTATGTCTTTTTATCATTTTGCTATTTATGTGTTTTTGGTATTTTTTTCATATCTGACCATTAAGTTCTTGAAACATGTAACATCAAATACCTAAATTTGTAGGATATTAAAGTAGAAGCTGAAGCTGACTGTATAGTCAACAGAGAGGTAATAGTCTCCAGAAAGCATGTCAGAGTGCCTCAATTTAGCAGCGGTAAGGTTTCCAATCTGAGAGGTCTAATTGCTGGTTCACACTTCTCTCTGCTGACTGCAGAGGGAACCTGGGCACCAAAGGTATGCGCTTGCAGAGACAGTGTGAATGTTCTCCACTGTCTGAAGACTACACGGAATGGCTCTTAAAGCCCATGGTATTTTTGCTTCCTAGTTTATTCTGAAGAATGCAGTGGTAAGATCTTTCTTGTTCCTTTTTCCACTGGCTAACTTTGGAAGTAGAACTTACATCACAAGCAAACAGGTACATGTGTACATGCAGAGTTTGCTAGTTTCAGAATGAGGAATTCATCTTTTCAGTTAATTTTAGAAATTATTATAATATCTCTATCTGCAAGTTTCCTTGGGAGGTCTAACCTTTACTGCAAATGGTAATAGGAAACACATTTTTCTTAATTTATATTTACAGTATATGTGTACAGACTAAGAATATACATTTGTTAAAAAAAAAATAGCTTGAGTAAGGCTGATTTGCCACTGTTTGTTTAATCTCACAACTATAACCAACTTCCCATAATACAGACGTGTCATTAGAAATGTGGTGAAGATAAATGGTAAATTTATTTTATCACTGAGCAAGTAAAACATTTAAAAAGTGTATTTTCTCTACAAATATTTCTTTCCCTTCATTTGCTGCATATGAATGTGCCTTTTGCCTGGATTTTTACTGTAGAATTTTTTAATTTTTTTCTTAAATAACACATTTTTTCCTCCAATTTTCCACATTTCTGCATATACAGAACATTTCACAGAACATTTCGCAGAAGCAAGTGACAGGACTCATTCTCCTACATCTAGCTAGATTCCTGCCTGGAGGACAGCCCATTCACTTTGGCTCCAGCAGCACATTCCAGATAGAAGTTAACTTGCTTTGCTAATGTTTTGAGCCACAGAGAGCCAGCCAGCAGTATTGTTAGAGTGAGCTGAAGCTATCAAAGCCCACAACTTAGCAGGATTTGTTGTGTGGGGTGTCCTCTCCCATTAATGCATTCTTTTTCTCTTCAGCAGTGGAGAAGATTGTGCCCATAAGCTTTAAGACATTCTTACTGAATCTTGCTCAGCTGATGTAACGTCTTTGCCACTTGCTTATCTGAGTGAGTTTCATCAGGAGATATTTTTTGCTTTTTTTCATAGCATGAAAAGATCAGTTTTCTTGATGGATCAAGTGGAATAGAAGCAAAAAGGTACCATAAATATTTGCAAGGGAAATTAAGTATGCACGACACCTACAATTTAAGCAAGAGCAGCTTGTACCTAGGGCAGATGGCAATTTATACTTTCTGATGACCCTCCTTTTTCACTCTGGTTTGGTGTGTTCCAACTGCTGGCTTCTCTGCAAGATCTGTTTCAGTGGATGTTTCCATGTGGTCCGTAAGGTCTTCTGAATTGTTTTTTGCCTGGGGACAGGAGGCAAAAGGAGAGCACTGATCAGTGTCTATGGGCACCACGCTAGTCTGGGGTTTCTTAAAGTGGTTTTCTTCACTGGGAAACTTGGTACCAACAAAGTGCCACTCTGTCTGTGAGGGAGGAGGACATGGGGAAAAAAACTTGTGTCAGCTTTCAGACTTGCTGCAGCCCGAAGCTTGCGTGTGACTATCACTGAAAAGGTTATTCCTGTCATGTTTTGTTTGCAAAATGCCCTTGGAGATGGTGGCTGCTGTACAAATGGCAAGTAATAAAACACCATTATGGTGTAATTACTTATAATTACCTCAGATGGCGGAGATTTGGTTTCTTGATCCCTTCTGCTATGGGTTATTATAGAATAAGAAAATACAGGGAAAGTGGTAGATAACAACAGTTACAGGGCAGCATCACTGGCAATCTAATATATCTGAAAAGAAGGTTAAGACTGTGCAGAAATGACTTTGGGATTAAAGAATAGAAGTAAACACGCAGTTTAATTGAGCACTTTTCTGTACAGTCCTTGAGAAGTTGATTCCCTTACTCTGATCTCATTCTATGAAACAGTTACATCTTTTTTGTGGTGTTTTGTTTTTTTTTTTTCCCCAGAACAGTGTGACAGCAACTTTATTTATTACAGCAAGGAAGAAGTCTTAAGACAATTTTGATTGAATGGTGCAACTACTGTCTTTAGGACTGCTAACTGTGACTGTACTAAGGAGATGTGGGTATATGAGGCTTGCTGCTGCCTTTCCGAAGTAGGACTTGAAGAACACACTTATTTCAATGAAATAAGTTATCTTCCTTATGGTAGCAGCCTCGCTTTCACTGCTTGGTGCTGTATTTTGGGGTAGTGTTTAAGTAGGTGGCTTTTGAAAGCGTGGAGGATTATTTATTTGGCTGGGTCTTTGGAACGAGCGCACTGCTATGGCCCATTAATTCTCATTCTCTGCTCACACACATCAAGATGCAAAGTGCTTTTGTGAGATACAATTCTCATTCCATTGTTCTTGAATCTAAAGCTAAAAAAAATTACTGGCTTTGTTGGAAAAAAATTGGCAGCCATTTCATATGTAACCTTGCATATCATTATTAGTCATAGCAAAAGTTCCCCATACAATTTACATGCTGAGCAGGACAATGAGAAAAATGAGTTTGCCTCAAACTGAGAGCAGAGTCTGTGTGTATGTTATAAAACACTGGAATATGGTTAGCAGCATGCATGTGAATATATACAGCCAAAATGTCAAGCAGAAAAGTCATAATTTGTTGCAGCTTTTAGTCTTTACACCTAGGTAATGCCGAGATTGATGCACTGCTCTGTATGTACAGAGGATAAACATGTATGACAGTACTGAAGAGCTAACATCTACTAGTATGTGAGCACTTCCTGAAAATAGAGCTAAATGCTGAACTGAGTCTTCAGAGCAAACTGAGGGTGGTCAGTGTGAGAGCAGTTTAGCGAAATGCTTACCATTTTTTCCTCTGCCTCAGTTTCCTGTTAAGAGTTTGGTGATGAATCTCCTTTTTCTTTTAGATATTTACTTTTTGAAATGTTGTTGTGATGTTCTAAAGAGGTTGCAGCTGTCAGTACTGACCACTTCAGGAGTTATTTCATGATGCATTAGATTGCCCTGGCGCACAACTTCCCTTGGAGATGTGCAGAAGCTGTGTGCTGTGTCAGCTGGCAGGGCATGTGGGGGAATGGACAGAGATACCATTAACAAAGTTTATTCAGTATTCACCTCATGTTTCTTTTTTAAAACAAATAAATGTTTTTTTCTTTTCTTGGATAAGTAGGTTGGGAAAGACTTGTAATCGATGGAAAACATTCACAAATTTCTATTTAAAACAAGATGGAATCAGGTTCTTAATTGTCTCCAGAGTTATCTTTGCACTGCCTTCTGAGTAACCAGATTTAATAAATTGATGTATTTTTAGGTGCATAATTGCAGGTTGTCTTCGATTCACCATCTCTGTGAATTATGAAAGGATAATACAACAAAACTCCATCTCATAAATCTCCTATTTCTGCTAGTTTTCCCTAAAATTCTATGATAGCACTCTCCACTCAGTCAGATCTTTCTCCAGTTCTGCCCTGTTTCAGCTGCTGAGATTATGCTGATTATCTGAGGCTATGAACAGGTGGGGACTAATTTTCTACCCTCTATATTTAAGAAATAGATAGATAGATAGATAGATTCGCTGGTTGTATGCAGGATAATATAGTAGCAGTGGAATCTGCCAGCTGGACAAAACTGATGGTTCAAGCAAAAAAAGAAAAAAGAAAAGAAGATCAATACAACATAGCACTTACTCCTTTTTTTATTGCTTTTCATGTAAAAAGTATTAGTAAGCAAATTATGAAATTAAAATATTGAAAGAGGACCGCAATATGAGGGAGAGAAATGAAGATGTAGCAAAGAGGGAAGGATGGTTTCCTGAGGTTAGAAGAAAGCAAACAAATCAATGAACCTGTGGAATAAAGGAAAGCAGCTCCAAATGTCAGGAGCTGCATTGACCTGTTTGAGTGATGAATTGTAGCACAGGGAACACTATGGTGCAGGGCATGTAACAATATGCCAGAGCAAGAAAGGTTTCAGAAATGTCACCTGTCAACAAATCGCTCTGCACACCTCTATTATTGGAGTCAGCGAATATCACGACCTTTTCACACGTAATATTAGCCAATGCTTTGAAAAGGAACCCTTAACACGTGTGGTTTGGTTAATATACATCTCTGTAAACATTATTTTAGCTCAACAGATGCAGTGACAAAAACACGGAATGAATGATCAGGATGTGATTGAGCAAATGGAGAGAGCATGATATGGAGGCAGAAAGTGTGTATTTGTTAATGTGTTCTTCAAAATCAAAGAAGACAGTTGGGTCCTCTTTTGTGGGAAGGTTTTGTTTCTCAAACATGTTTTCCCACTGCAAACTCATATATTTTTGTGTATTTTAATTTCAATTCTGATTTCTAATTCTGATAGCATTAAAGCACATTGGAAGCTAGCAGCATTTCAGCTGAGTGGCCATACAGTGTAAACTTGTGCAGGTATGAGCTAAGGAGAGCTTTGGGGCAGGCAATGTGCAGCCCAGCTGCATGTCTGCGGTCTTGTTCTTCCTTCAGGAACCCATTAGAACAGGTTTCCAGTAATTACCAACACACTTAGAATCACAAGCTGCAAAGCTGTTCTGAGGGATGGCTTAAGTCCCCATAGGAAAAGTCTCAGAACTCATACTGGAAAGTGTATGCCATCTCTGCCAATTAATTTTGCCGTGTAGCTGAAGATCAGTAATAACCAATCTTTAGGGAAAACTGTCAAAATTAATAAACAGACAATATTTATTGCTTCAAGTTTAATTTGCCTATGTAACGCTGATGGGGCATATTCTGTGGGGTCAGAGAAACGACTCTGCAGATGAAGGGCGTAAAAGTTTTCTGTTCCCTTCACCCTTCTTTCTCCACAACTGATCATTGCTATTTAAAAAGTTCAGTCTATAGTTTATGAAAAAGACTTGAGCTAGAAACATACAGCTTTCTGCTGCTCTGCCTCCTCCAGCCTGTGCTCCATGCGACAGCACTAGCACAGGCAGTTGTGCCACTCAGGTGGAGGTACATGCAGTGAACATGGAGGCAGTGATGATTCATGCAAGGTAGAGGGTGAAGGTGGAAAATACCTATTTACAGACGACAGTCTTGCACCAGCCAGGGATTTGATTCCTTTACACTGAGTGGTCTCCCAGGGTTTGGAAGTAAATAGGTTTACTCTAGCTGTGCTCATGGAAGGAAATTCTCAAATAAATAGACTTTGAAGAAAATTGCCACAACAGCACAGGTTTGCCGTTTCCCCAGTGCTCCCGCAGATAATGTGGAATAACCCAGCCTCATTCTGCTAGGCTTGAGAGGCATCCACAACAACTACAAGGAAAGGGGCAGGGAATATATTATTTTCTTTCACAAAATTTGATGAAAGAAACAAAGATGTCTTGACCAATTTAAGAAGTACAGACCAGATGTCTGAGAAGGCCAGTAGCTTTCCTCTTTCCCATAACAGTTCTTAAACCATCACCAATTTCCTTCTTTCAGACAACTGCTTATGATAGTTTTTAGACCTCTGTCTGAGGTGGAGCTCCTGCAAAGTAATAGACTGGAGATTCTCAGTGACCTAAGGGACCATGGTGTTATTACTTACAGAGCTGCATAAGCTGGCAAGTGAATAACAAGAGCTTTGCACGGCAGGTAGCTCAGCTGAACGCTTTAAATACAGCCATGAGCATCAATCGCACCCGCTCAAGAATACTCCTGGGAAGCATGACTCAGAAAATATGTCACATTTTATGTGATAGTGTTTTTCTGTACGTTTCTTCTTGCTTTCAGGAGGTAATGGTGTACCTGTAACAGTAAGAAAAAGTTAAAGAACAATTCCCATCAAACATTTACTAAATTGCGCTCACTCAGCCTACCCTTGTTTCTTCTGCTTTAGGGGTTTGTGCCTGGCAAGCTGCAACAAGGATCAGAGCAGAGATTTGGAGGTGTAAGCAGCATGCTCACTCCCCTGCACAGCCACAGCAGGAGTCCTCACTGAGATCAGATCTCACTCTGACAAGCTTAGGCTTCCTCAGCAGTGGAAAGGAGCCAAAAAACTGATCCAAAGCCCACAGAATATTTTAGGTTTGTTTTTTTTTCCTCTTTGAATCTCACAGAAACAGGGCCACTCCGAGGCAGAGCAGTCATAGATCTTGGAATAAAGAAAAATGCTAAAAAATAATTTCATTCTTTTTCCTTCATTTTGCTTCAAAAGGAAAAAAAATATATATATATATGTTTCTGCTCCGTACTTGTAGTTCCTTCATTGCTCAGCTTTCTGTCCCCAACTCTCTATGCTTTGTTTTTTCTTTCAATCTGAAAAAGCAATCGTATTCCAAATATGATAACAAGAAAGTTATCTTTTGTGGTCAGACCCCTTCTCCAGATTTCTTCACCGTGAGGAAGCTTTTCTTTATTCCTAGTTTAGCTAGTACAATTTCTTTGCAATGTGTTAATTTGCTGCTTCTTGGTCAGAACATGCGTTTATCAGATCTAGGCCTGTGAAGAACAAGCATAAAGACCAAGTTGTGAGAAGGTACTATTCTTTTAGAGCTTTATCCTCATCTAATCTGTGCATTAGCAAGTTTTTACAGTTATGCAATTGAAATCTTGGGGAGTGAAGATAAAAAGAAAGAAGTCCAGATGCTGAAAACATTTACAGAATCAACCTCCCACTGAATTGAGTAGTGGTTATCCACATAAAATTTGGATGCTGAAACCAGTGTCTGCTGCAGGGATTCCCACTCAGTAGTTGTAACAAAATGCATGGATCCAGCAGGGTCAAGGCAGTATGGTAACTGGAGTTAGTAGCTTTGTGAGACAAAGGGAACCTGGTTGATGCCTGTTTTTCACTTTGAGAATTTGATCTTTCCATGACTCTTTAGTATTCCCATGTAACATTTTCAGATGTTGACTGATTTCAAACAAAAGTCAATAAAATACGAAAACAAGTTTATTTCTTGGCTATATTTGCCATTGTCACATTTGGTGACTGGGTAACCTAATAGAGAGTGAATATAGCACCTCACTGAATTCAGTACCACTAGAAACTTAACACAACATGGCATAATTGAAATCATATTCTACTTCATTATATGTAATTTTGTAGGGAACAAGATGGAGACCGTGTAGCTTGATGGCAAAAGAAGGTCAAAATAAAAATGAGGATTTCATTTTATGAAGGAGATGTTCTACAAAGCAGGCCTGCTGTTATGGTAGACTGCACAATGTGAAGTGTAGACTTTGTAAAGGATACTGTACTGGTAGAGTGTATTGCTTCTATAGGAGTGTGAAGAGGAGTATTTTGTTTAAAGTTTACACGGGGATTAAGAGTTTTTGGTAAATTATCTGAAATGATCACCTGAGCTATTTCTGAGTACTAATGTTACAGTCTAGAAAATATTCTGATACTGAAAGCCCAGGGCTGCAAACAGCCAGGTGAAGATTTGTTAGTACTTTTAAAGAATGATGCTGCAAACTATGAAAGTTCTTGGAAGAAATGCAATCACAGGAACAAATGGGCAGTGCAGTCTGAGCTGTTACTGGAACTGTGTAGAGTAGACTATTAATGAATGAATTCCCCAGAATCTTGGACAAAAGGAGAAGAGTGCAGGGGTCTGCTTCTTCAGCTTTACGTTTCACTTTCTATGAAGATACTTGCCTTCTCAATACCAGAATTTTAGAGTCACAATATTAACAATGTATTTGCAAGTACTTTTCCTCAAACTAAATTTGAAGGAGATCAATCCTCACTCTCCAGGTTAGTTAAGTGATCTGGTAGCCATGGTTGAGAGAAGCCCTAAGACTTCAGAAGATCAGTGCTCATTTTATGATTTTACCATTCCATTTTACCATTTACCAAATTAATCTGGGTAAAATTCAGCTTTCAGACAAGAGCTGGCTAGGTCTGAGTGAACGTGGAAGAACGTGGAAGAACGTTGATATACTGATGCAGCAAAGTGGAATGGATAATGGAAGAAAAAAAATGGAACTTGGATACATTCTGACCTACTGGGTTTCATGTAATTTTAATTTCTTGCTGACTGTTGTGGAAGAGCTGAGTACCTGGCAATCCCCATGATGGAGCTTCTTTTCAGGATCTATACCACACCATCTTCCCTTACTTAAAAATCATTCCTTTATTCACTTCCTTTCTGACTTTCTTTTTTCTGTGACTGGAGACCTGGGGCAACTCTATTCAAGAAAATGCTTCTAGTGCTTTTGGATCCATCTAGATATCAATGACCTGCATTCTGACATTGGCAAGGTTTATTGCCAGAGCAAGATAAGTGAACCTAATGTGCTGCTTCTAAGTGAAAACTTGACCAACAATTATACTATTACAATTGATTCAAATCAAAGCTTTTCTGAAAAAGGAATGGAGACCAGAAGATAATGAGAGAAATACGTCTATTGATTATATAAATATATATTTAAATCAGCATAAAATTGATGGCTCGGGAAAAACCTTGTGAATGGAAAACACAAAATACCATAACTGTCTTGCTTTCTTAATTTCACATTTGATACTAAAAGAAAACACCCCTTTCTATGTGTTTTTTTCTTATGGTTGTCACATGTTACAGAAAAGATGATCACGGGCATCTGAGATGAGAAGAGCACAGTTCCATAAACAGTATTTGTGAAGAGAGCACTGATCTTTGATAAAGAGAGTCATCTCTGTGATTCTGTCCCAGCCATGTGGAGTATCCAAAACCTCGTGGAGCTAACATCTCATTTCTTTGGTACTACTGCTAGAGACCAATAAAAGAAGATTACATCTGCAACTCAAATATCAGCTGACAACTGGAGTTTGTCTGTACCTCTTAGCGGAATAGAATGTGGTTTTTGATTGATGCTCATTCTGAATGCAGGCGAATCATCTGGCAGACAACAAAATTACCCAGTGACCTAATGTCCTGTCACTGATACACAACTAATTATATGAGCACTGATCCATGTAACATCCGTTATGTGAATTTGAATGCCCATCTGTTCACTCCAGATTAATTGTGACACTGATAACTCCACATTATGAAACTGTTATTTTTTCAAAACTCTCCACAAAAAGCAAAAAAGCCTTTTTAATCAAACTGTATTCAAACCAAACAAAACCACAAACGTCAAGCCAGAACTGACCACTTCTCCAAAAATGCAAGTTCATAAGTTCAGATATTCCCTTTACTGCCAAATAAAGCACACCAGGACCCAGAGGAATAGGTCACTGCACAGAAAGTGCCCACAAAATTTATAAAGAGGATATTCTTTATCCAACCCTTTGATGCTAAGTAAGGTTTAAAGAAATACCAAAAGGTTGAATTTATCTCACTTAACATTAGATATCAACAACTTAGATATCTGTATCTGAGCTTATCATCCTTCCAGGCAGAGCTTCCTTTGACTTATTTTGGATGTCTGTTTAGAGACAAGACAGATTTGCCCCAGAAATACTTCCTTCTCTCTGCTATCCCAGCCCTATGGGAGCTTAGCAGTTGAGATCTGATATAGATACTACACTGTGTGTGTATATTTTTGGTACACTTTCAGATAATTTGTGAGGAAATCGATTACTATTGTATGTAGCATCTATTAAAACAACTTTTCCTTGTTGCCACCTAATCTTTCTCAAATATTTTGCTTTTGACTTTTGGCAGTTTCTCACAAATCTCTGTAAATACTGTTTTTGCTGGCAGGGTCTCTCTGAGCCATAGCCCAAAAATTCATAGCTGCACTTAGTGTTTATATTACTGTGAGATATCTCATTTTCAAGATACATCCTAAGACCAGTTTTATGAACTCCAGTAAGAAATCTTATCTCAGTTCTTGCAGATATACTCCTAGCATCTTTCATTTTCAAATAATTTGCAAGTATATGCGTATGTAACATATTGAGCCATATAATTTTAAAATAATGCCATTAACTTTTGTATATATGAAAATACTTACATATTTGACTTCTAATTGTCTTTCATCTAGCAAACTGAGCAACATATTTAGATCCAGTGAGCATCAGCTGATGTCTTTTGTGAAGTCTATTAGTTATAGAGTTGCAGTTGCATCTGGTCATTTCCACGTTGTAATAGCAGACAGCTCAAATGGATGAATGAAGGCAGTAGAATCAAACAGATGATGAACATTAATTTTAGTATGAGCAAAAATAAAAACCGCATTATCTGTTTCAAAATAGTATTTGACAATAACCCCATTATTTAAACATGAAAAGTGAAATGTCTGTTCTCTGGACTATAACGAATATGCCATTTTTTTTTTTTTTTTTCTGTAGAGTATAATGGACAGCATTTAGTCCTTCTGGTGTTTTGCAAGAAAAATATGGATAAAATCACACTCAGAGTAAAAAAAATTTGCTATCTGAACATAAACGTCTTATACTTTGCATAAATTAATGCTTAAACTTTACTTATGTTTTAATAGCTCTGCAGTTTTGGGGGGCACAGTAAAATATTAAGTATGAGATTTAATTTGCCAAATTTAAGAATTTTACTAAATTTTCACATTCTTAAACTTGTCCCCTCTAATTTTAGATATTTGAAATACAAATATTTTTTCATCTCACCTAGTCATTTTGGACTATGGAGACAAATAGGCACTTCTGTGGAACAATCCATCTCATTCTAAAATTGAGAGCAGACTACATGTATCATTTACCTGAAATATGTATTTCTGTAGTGATAATGATAGGGATCACACTCCTAATTAGTTGATTTGCCAAAGATAAGTACCTAATTCCTTGTATTGACAATTGAGAGTAATAGTATTTGACAGTGCTTTGTGACCTACAGAAGGAGAATTTATCTGAGTATGGGTATACTCTAGGAATACGTTATTATGCAGAAGACTGACTACAAAGGAGAATTCCCTAGGATAAAATGGTCTTATGTAATTGAAGAGGGTCACTACTGCCTAATCTTAACCCAGAGTCTAGTATTATACATGATACAATGATGTGCTCATGTATAAGCCAAACAAACAACTAACATCTTGAAGGAGCTTTATGTAAGAACACTATTCATGGTTACACTAGGATGGCAGGCACTATGGATGTGATCGAACTCATCTGCTTTTTAAACAGACGTTTACAATGTTTGAACCAGTCATCATCTCGCTTCTCTCCTGAAGGAGCTCAGGCACAAAACTTTGCATTAAATTTTACATTTACATTAAAGACATCTGCATTTGATCCACTGAATCCTGCACAATTCATCTAGAAAAAGATGCCTCAGGCCACAAAGAACGTCCTATCTTTTGTTCAAAAACCTGAATCCCAGTAGATAAGTCAAGCGTACCAATGAAACAGAGCTTCATTGACATCAGAACTGAGAAAAGAGGTTGTCCAAAATGTATTAGGGCACCATACATCATTCTATGCACATCTTTGCAGATTCTCATGGTGTATTCAGATAGATTGTTCCAGTCACAAAATAATTCAAGTTATTTTGAAGGCACCTGAAAATTTAATACCTAACTTCTTTTAAGCCTACATTACTGGAACAGATCTCAGTTTGAGTTTCATGGCTTGTGCAGACCGTATGGCTCATGATGTTGCCTGTCATGTTACCTCTTTCTTTTTTCCTTTAGACATCAAAATTCTTTGACATAGAGCAAATAATAGCAAATCTATATAAAAAGCTAGATTATTTCTCACAGAAAAACCTGCATATTAGTCTTCTTTACTTTGCTCATTTATTTACTAATTCATTTGCATGTTCAGACTCTAGAGATAATAGCAATATTTTTGCAAAAAATTGGTCTTATTGGCAATATTGCTGCAATATTAAAGCAAAGATGTATATTTCCTTTTGTATGCCTTAAATCAGCTCAGATTTCAGTAATGTAATGTATCTACACTGTTGGTTTTGTTCTGTTTGTTTATCCTGAATATTCTAAAGGCATTTTTGCTAGAGAAATAGCCAGTATTTACATGTAATGGGTGAACTTGGAGGTATTTCTTAACAGCAACTGACATTAATTATCTACTATTTCTAATTGCAAACAATAGTTTGAATCAATTATTGATGCCAGGAACTGGATAATTGTAGTAGGCCTGGTACTTTTACAGGGTATTTACTGTTAAACCAAACCAAACAGACCACACCAAGTAAAACCCAATGCAGAAATATAATGATACTCTGTTTTTTTGTTTATTTGTTTGATTGTTTTTGTTTTTCACATGACTGCATTTACTTGGACAACTTATCTACTCCTGGTAATTTAATGGCATTGTGTCCTTTCTTTATGAGCTTTTATAGTCAGCATTTAATGTTGTGCAGGGTCAGAGAACGTAATTTCTTACAGAAATGAAGGCTTAGGTGCAATGGTGCCTCCTTTTTAATGTCTTTGAAAAAGATTATTCAATTTACATGTTGATAGAGCTCAACACTTCTTTGAGAAATTAGCATGGGGATGCAAACTAAAACAGCAATTTTAGTAAATTAGATAGAAAGTACACATGCCAATCAGTGATGTTTTCATGTGTTAAACTGAAGAATTAAGAGCTGTTTCCTGAATGAATAAAAATCACGAGCAGAATTTAAAAATGTATTGACACAAAATTGTTTAAAATCATCTTTTTTTTTTTATACTTCTCAGGAAAAGTAAGGAAATATCAATATCAAATTGTTGCTTAATATTATGTATCTATGTATTATGTGGCTTATGTTATATAAGGAAACCATTTGGAATAACTTTATTCAAAGCAAATTTAATAAGGAAATTTTTCACTGCAGCAAAGATTTCAGATTGCCTATGTATTATTTTACTAATAAAATCCAGTTGAGTGGGGCTCAGGTCACATCTTCATAGAAACACAAAGAGCTAATGTCCTGTAACTAATAAATCATACAGCTCTGAAAGTGGAAAACTCTTGAACAACAAGAACAACAACAACAGAAACTATAGTAGATTTTCTCATAATTACATCTTGTCTGTTCCAGTAAAAATGGTGAAAATGTGATTGTTATCTCAGCCAACTACAAAAGTAATGCCATTAAACTTTTGTGGAATGCCTTGCAGTCATCCCGTGTCTTGACCTATTTACTTTCATTAAACGTGCAGTATGTTAGCTAAAGGTAAATTTGGAGTTTTCATATAAATGGGTATAAAGGTCAAAAGGAAAAGGTTGCCATTCGCAATAAACTGTCTTTATGGCTTCACCAATCTGCATGTCAACTACCAATATGATATTATCTTCATTAAAATTATCTGAGTAATTTTAGTTGTATGACTGATCTTTACTCAGAAATGTAAGCTTTCTGCTCAATTACTGGATGAAATAAATTTTGTAGGTAAGTTTCAACCCCCAAAATAACAATGAAATTTAGTGATAATTAAATACGTGACTAAAGATAGAATATCATTTTTTTAAAAAAGAGAAAGTGTTTTTTAGTTCAGTTATTCCTGTTCTGTATAGTGATATTTGGAACCAGACCTAGTTTTGAGATTCCTAAAGTTTAAAAACTTCTTTCAACAATTGTATTTTAATTAACACTTTATATACTGCCTCCCTTCTAAGATCAGTACATGTTCATCTGCTTTGTGACCCACCAAATCAGGCAAATTCTATTAGTACTTCTGAGTGAATTACTAATATTAGATCCTTCTGTGTGTAGGAGTATATGAATAACCAGGTTGATGGAAGGTTAAAATGCAATATGGAATAAACTACTATAATGGAAGCCTCATGAAACAGTCAGGTGGCAATGACAATAAAAAAGACAGAGTGACTTTAAAATAACCCTGATTACTCAGAAAAAAAAAAGGAATGCAATTAAGTATTCCAAAACTTTATTTATGTTGTAAAGGACATAGTTGCATAGGCATTGTTTTTCAGTGCTTTTTAAGTTTTTATTATTATTATTATTATTGTTAAGATTTTATGGATAGGTTGAGGTTCTAGGGAGGCATGGCATGCAGCTCTTTCAGAAGAGTGGTGCAGATCTGCTCCAGACTGTGTCCTCTCTGGAAGCCCCATGATGGATTCAAGGATGTTTTAAAAGACAGCAGGATCCAAACCAGGATCAACCGGTGGGAGTTCCTTTCATCTCGCACAGGCTGAGCTGAACGGCTGCCTAATTTCATTAAATATACTGTCTGGATCTCCGCAGATTGTAATGGGAGCTAGGATTGTTAATGCCATTGAATATAACATAAATTTAGATGGTTTACATTTGAAAAGATTTCTGCTACGTGTTTTCTGTTATGTGCTATATGTAGTATAAAAGGCCGGAACGTAAGTATTGGTGTTAATACCATCAGAGACACAGCAAGGCATGCATTTGGCTTACGCATAAGCTGCAGGAGACCTGCCCTCTTTTGAAGCAGCTGCTGTGGGTCTACTCCGGTGTCGCTGGGGGTCTGGCACTAGAAGACCGTGTTCAGGAAGCTGAACTGTTTTTCCAAACTTCACAGCGTTAATCTCTGATAGTCTTTTGGGGTTTTTCTGTACTCCATGCTCAGCACAATGAGCACAGAATTGTACTGAGTAGGTTACTGGTTTCCATAGATGCTGTTGTGATGTAAGCATATATTAAATGTCCATTTTTCTGTTTAAGATTTGGGCTGACTGTCTTAATCTGATGAAGCCAGGTAAGCATTAGCTTAAACATTTTAGAAACTAATTTTTTTAAATGCATGAGTATTGGCAGGAAACAAAAATTGCAAAAATAAAAAATTTTGTCCTAGGCCATTCTGGAATATCATTTTAATAATTATGTTATTACATTCATTTATGTATTTATATGGCATCATTTATATTCTTGATATCATTTATATTTGCTAGAATCCAAACAAAAAAGAAAAATAAAGAAGAATCTTCCTTAATTGTACAATACTATGCTATTGTATCAACCAGTGAGATCATTCACTTGTATGATTTGTTTGATTTGAATCTACCAAGTGAGGCCAACTTGGATCGTCTACCAGTTATAGTGTTTACAAGACTGTGAAGGTGCAGGTTCAACCACTGTTTTTCAACATACCTTTTGGATTAACAAGGGAAAAATATTTTAGCAGATAAATGGATCGTGCTTGCTAGTGCTGATCACAACTTTTCCAGTCAAAGTTATTTCAGGCTGACAGATACAGTTTTGAATCTGTATGCACCCCTGAAGATGGGAAAAGTAGAGAGAGCCAAGAACTGAGTTTAGAGACCACCTAGAGAAGCTGTTTGTGTCGAAATCAATCGGGCTACAGGAGATTCCCTGAGCTGATATGACTGTGTGGCTTTTGGATATAATCCGTGAAAAGCCACTGAGTTTGAGGCAAGTCTATTTAAAACTGTAAAACGCAACGGAACATGAGACTGTGGTAGTACTGTAGTGCTGTCTCCCACTTGAATGCCAAGGAAGTGGATGGATTGACACATAAACGGGTTTAAAATTGTCTAAACACCTGAGAGTTTGGAAGGGAATTTTATTTAGAAAAGGGAGAAGGTATTATTATGTAAAGAAAATTAAAAAAAACTTCCCAAAACTACAGAAATTCAATGCAGATGATAGACAATTCAAAAGCAGCTACTCCCTTTGGCTACTCATCCAATGCTCTGAAGCATCATAATGAATAGTTATGAGAGCTTTATTCTCTTAAGTCTGGGAAAAGTTAGTGCAAGGAAAATGCTGTCAAAGTAGATGGTGAATAAACAGTGTCAAAAATCCACACATATTGGAAAAAGCACATTGATTTGTTCCCTAAACATGCTGTTGAATATAAATATTCTGGCTTTCCAAAAATGTTGTGGTGTCTGGCAGGGTCATGCACAAAGCAAGTCCCCAGCAAAAATCCCAGATGCCCTTCCCCAAAGGGTACTTTGAATGTAACTAAAATGACACATGGGTGTAGGAGCGTTCCTTGGGGCACTCATAAAATGGTGCAGATGAGGACATTTAAGTGAAAGGACATTCTGAGAACACAGTGCATTAGTCAGACTGCATCACATCCTCCCCACCCCTCACAAACTACATCTTATGGAAAAGACTAATTATGACAGAAACAGATATTGGAAGAACTGATTATCTGCAGAAATCGTGCTGAGCGTATAATTATGCTATGCACTTACATGCACACCCAAACATATCTGTATGTATTTGCATAATCAATTTGCAGCAAAAATACTGCTGACCAAAATGTTTTTATCTTGCATGAATACATGGGACTGTAATGGAGAAATAAAAATTAGTGTTTTGAGTAGTTAATTGCAAAATATTTGTATTCAAGTGACGTAATTTGCTTTCTGAAATATTATTTAAAAGAGAGAACTTCACATTTAATACTGAATATCTACTTCAGATGACTAAGTTCCTCTTTGAAGCTTTTATAAATATGTGAAAATTACAAAAGGTTCGTAAAACTATTTTCCAGAAAATGCAGACACCAACCTGTTCTTTCAGAGCTGTTTGTTCTAGGCAATCATTACTCACTGGGAATGCCTACTGTGTTTTCTGAACAACACATATGACAGTAATGTAACCATGATGCAAAAGTTTGCCTTTCATTCAACAGCTCTCTGTAATTTTAGACAACATGGGTGAAAAGGAGAAATTACAATTAAATGACATGTATTTCCCTACCCTACCTGTAATTGAGTGGCAGAAAGTTTTCATACTGATACTTCCTCCAGGATTTTGCTCCATACTCCAAGAATTAGTCCTTTTCCATGTTTCTTGTGTTCAAGTGAGGTAATATAGTTATTATATCTAATGAAGTTATGAATTTTCACTCTCAGAGGAGTGCATAAAATTATTTTCTTGGTATGAAATTGAAACTGCTGACTCAGTTCTGTACAGAAATTTGTGAAGCCAGCTGACTTGAGGTCTGTTTACAAATGGGTTAATTCATCATAAATTCACAGTTCTGAATCTTATTTCATGTCATTTAAATTCTTAATAATTTTCATTGATCTAAAATTAGGTTTGTTGGGAAATATCACTTATGCTAATCAGTAATGTCTATGGGATGTGTGCTTGTGAATCCAGTTGCCTCCTTCTTCCTTCTCATTGCTAGCAAAACAACAAACTCTTAAAAGAAAGAATATTTTTACAGTATTTTTACTTTCATAAATGCTGAATGTGTTACTTTGAAATTTAAAACCACCTTGTTCCTACCTGTCCTTATTCCTAATCTGACAGTGCTATATGAATAGCATGGACCACTTATCTTCAGAAAACCATTTCTTTAATTAATCTAGTTATTTTTGCAATTTACACTCACTACAGTTTTATAATAGTCTCCTTACAAAAGGAGAGTGAGTTATTTTGACAGCAGTTATTATGGAATTTTAGCTTCTGGGAGCGATAGTTATCATTTAGCATCAAATTACTGAATATAAATGCCCTCTCTGACTTATCTAATCTTGCTAGACTTCACCTTCCTTCCACCAGTGTAGTTATGTTAGGGATTTTTTGAGTTCTCAAAACAATAACACTTGTTCTCGAGGTGATATCCTTGGCTCTCCTATGGAGCAGTTGGAATTATATTAGCAATTCTTTGAGCTTGCTGTATCTTGATTCTAATTTGGAAGGACTGACTTCAGAAGGATGAACATATTGTAAGGATTGCATATTGTTTCACTTCTTGGCATAATTCCTGATTTTATAGATATATATGTTCATATCTGTCTCTCTATGTCTCTCTAGGTATCAAAATATACAAATGGAAGTAGGAGGCTGTAGCAGTCCCTCTATACTTAAGAACTGACCATCTGGAAAATCTTGTCCAGAGCAGATGCCACATTTCTTTTAAATTATATTTGTAATTACTGTGCAGCCAAAGTTTGAATTCAATTCCTAGTCTGCAGGGAAATTTTCCTGCTTACTGGAATGTGCATTTGGCTGAAATGCTGAAGACGTATAGGCTTAACACACCCCTTTCCTAAATGAAAGCATAATTCTTGACCTAATATTCACTGCAGTGCCATATATGTCTATTAACATTCCCAACTTTTTGAGCCCATTCAGTTTAGTGACCCTCACCTTGCACACAAATGTTCTCTCTTTTCCAAGAGAGTCAGCTATCAGTCAAAGCAAGATGGAAATCTTACAGAAATCTGTCCAGAATGAACTTGCAGCTTGGGTCATGAGCTGATTTAGTACATGACTGCCAAGGGACAGTGGTCAGAACTTAAACACCAGTCCCTCTTGCCCTTTTGGCACCATCTCTACTCCTGGATTTTGAACTAGTGGGAAGTTAATAGTTATGTCTTCACCATGAACAAGGTAGCTAAAAATGATTTGTATGAAAGCTCTCCCTCCCCTCTTTCTCATGTAAACCTGACCCAGGAGCTGTGATTTGGAAAGAAAATACCAACTGTCCTAAATTATGATGAAACTTTGACTGTTGAAAATAAGAGTAGAGGGATTAGGGGGCTTTCCTATGGAGGTGATAAGGACACAAAGAGGTTGCAGATGTCCCCAGTAGAAATGATACAAACAGTAGAAGAGTAAAGTCAGACCGATCACAAAGGATGCAATAGGTCATTATAACATGGGTGGACACAAACTGTCTGGTTTTGAATGTAACTGGCATCAAACAATTAAAAGATGAATGCAAAGCAAGTGATTTGCTTGAGGTGTCTGTTTTGTGTGTAGGAGAGAAGCATTGATGGCTATTTCCCCTTGTTGTGTGTTATGCAAACTAGAGTGCAACTTGATCTAACTGTTCGGTTTTTACCAGCTTTTCACAGAATTTCCCTGTCGGTCTCTAAAATTCAAAAAGTAAATTCAGACCCTGTGAAAGAGAATGGAAAGGATATCTGATAAGTGGGCAAGCTGAGATTAGAGTTTTTCATCATCCCTTTTCTAGAAATGAAGTAAATAAAAAAGATTTTGTCCTCTCAAAGGCTTTTTTTTTTTTTTTTTTTACTGCGCTATTTCTGCATTTATGAATATTCTAAGTAAAAATAAATACATAAATGAAAGATTTCTTAAACGCTTTTGCTGTACCACTTACATTTCCCAAACCCCCTGTGGGCAGATGTGTTCATTAGCCTCGGGAAAGCCACTGCCTCCACTGTTTTCCAGCAGCAAACAAGGAGCGTTCTCAGAGCGGCTGCCTTTCTTGCAGATTATGAAGTGAAGAATTACACTTACACTGTGTGGTTTGAAATGCAGTCTCTCTATGGTAAAACAGGACAGGACTCCAAAACCTCCTGGCAATTTAACTCCACCTGGCTTCTGATATCTCTGCATACAATCCAATCTTTCCATCCTCAGATCCTGCATAGTTCTTGTGCCCTCGTTAGACTGAGGCAGGGATAAAGTCCAACCAGAAGCCCTCCAAGTCCTGATATGTTGATTCTGCAGGCTGCTGCAGAAGGGATTTATGGATAAATGTCACTTCTGTTTGAAAGTACCAAGGGGTTAAATCTGGTATTATAAATGTCATTTTCAGGGGAAGCATTCCAGGTAAATGCTAATCCGCTCCTTAAGCACTCTCCAGTGATTTTCATAAGCACTCTTCAAAGAATAAAAATAAAAATATCATGGTACAATATAGGAATTACAGTGCAGACACTCTTCAGCCAGCATGGTTGTAAACCTACTGGCCTGAATCTATAAAAAGCATGGGAGTCCCTGCCACCATCTCTATGGATAAATAGAGGGAAGGACATCTGCTGAGAAATTTCTACCAGAAATCTTCCAAGTGACATTTTAAGAAGCTGATAGGGAGGGAGGGCGGGTGGAGGGAAGGAAGGAATTAAGGAAGGAATTAAGGAAGGAAGGGAACTATGGAAGGAAGGAAGGAAGGAAGGAAGGAAGGAAGGAAGGAAGGAAGGAAGGAAGGAAGGAAGGAAGGAAGGAAGGAAGGAAGGAGGGAAGGAAGGAAGGAAGGAAGGAAGGAAGGAAGGAAGGAAGGAAGGAAGGAAGGAAGGAAGGAAGGAAGGAAGGAAGGAAGGAAGGAAGGAAGGAAGGAAGGAAGGAAGGGAGATATAAAACAGTTCATTCTTCTTCACTGGTGATTTCTTAGACATACATTGAGAGAGATTTTATCTTGAAAAACTTTTCTCATGGCTCTTCACTGAAGTTACAGATGGCAGCAGTGTAAGTTACAAATTCTAGTCAAGGTCTCTGTCACAGCACAATCCCATGAGAGATAAATTAATTGTATATCTGGTTTATGGATGCTGTAAAAGTTAGAGTTTCCAGAACACAGCAGTTTCCCAGAAGCGGAGATATTATAGCATTTAACTCTGCTATAGAGCTATGGCTCTGTATTACTCACTAAGAATTTAATGTTCAGTTACAGTTATTTGAAGCCCCTGTGCTGCTTCCTTTCATGCAATATAAGTGGTCAGCACACCAAAGCAGTACAGGGAATTTTGTCAGTTGTACTTGGACACAAAAGGCAGCTTCAAGAAACTCCCTGAATGCTGCAGCTGTCTCAGCATTCCTGGTCCTCCTGGTTGTTGTTGCCCTTGCTAAAATTTCAGCAGTACTTCTTCTATCGTAAATAAATAGAAGAAGTAAGGTGTGGTGACAGTGCACTGCTGAGGGGTCTGAGGGCTGCACAACAGCAAATGAACTGTGGCCCTTTAACTGTCAATAGGAAAATATTTTCACTTGTTGCAGAACCCAGGATGATCCTCTCAGTCACACGTTCATCTCCCACATGTCATTTCTGTGTCCCTCAGGAAACTTGCATTGCAACTGCAGCTAGCTCTTACACCAAACAGTTGGGTGTGTGCAAGGCTCCTAGCCAGGAATATAAACTGCAGTGCTTCTCACAGCCATGAACTATCACCACAGTCATATAACTTGATGTGAACTCCCCTGCCATCATCATATTGATTACTATATGTCATTTTGCAATGAGAATTGGGACAAAGAGGATAAATGCTGGAAGTGCACTTGTTAACTTGTGGTTCATATGGGTAGTCTAGGGGCACAAAAAAGGATAAATGCTGAAATGTTCTTGCTAAGTTGTGGTTCCTATGGGTAGACTGGGAGAAAAGTTTTAACATAAACAACATTGAATGTTATTCTTTCACCCATTATAAAATATTTTGTGGTGCATCTGTCAAAGTCATTGCTTTGATAGAGGAAAAGTGTTGCCTTGTCAAGGCTGCCTGGACTTCTAGGTAGAGATTTATACCGGAAGGGTTTGAGAATTTCCATAGGTACCTTTCACAGGCATTTAAGCTAAGCAATGTTTTCAGTTCAAATCACCAGGTTTCTCTAATAACGAGAACAACAAAGTGTAGTTGAAGACAAACCCACAAATGATAGCATTTGCTAAACTTCTTGCTCACTCCTATAACCTCCATTAATCTAAATCTGCTTTGAAGAAGATTGGATTTATCAATTTATTGTGATATTACCTTCACTGTAACATCAGATGCCTAGTTCCTTCTCTGCTGTACCTAGAGGAGTTTTGACCCTAAGCCAAAGTATTGATTATTTATATAAGAGCTACAACAACCCAGCAACACATCAATATTCATCTTAGAAAACATATCTCTATTAACTATCTGCAGGATGCTGTTCACCAGCAGTTCTGCATCCCCAACAATGCTAGAAAAGTAACATGCAGAAACACTTCTTAAAGTAAGAACAACCAAAGGTCCATGCAGATAAAGGTAATATTATCTCACCTTTCTAAACATAAGTATCTGGATAAAGCTAACTGAGCAGCAGAAGGAGAGAAATAGATTTTCTAACAGACAGTTCAGCCTGATGCAAACTATAATGAATCTTGCCTTATGGTAGATGCTACCTCTCCTCAGAGACAGAATTTAGATGAGACAACCAACTTTTAGACAAATAAAGACTTGCTCAGTGTAACTAAAGAAGACACTGAAGTATACAGTTCTTGCTTCTTATCCACAAAATGTCTTGATAACAAATAAATGTCATACTTTCATTTCCCTCATTTATCTCAAAATGTAGTGATACCTTCTTAAATTAGATTAGCATTCTTGATAGCTGTCCATTTCTGTGACTAATTTGTCTTTTTGATAGTTTTGAATTTTCAAGGTAACAGAAATATGATTGTGTTAAAGTGAGCTAAAACTCTAGGAAGTATTCAGTAGAAAAAACAAGAGAGTTTGTTAGTCAAAACATCTCATTTTGTTTTCTTTGTGCAATCCCATTTTGATTTTTTGCCTTTCATTTAATTATTTATCCTTCTGAAATATTAAATCGGAAATTAATTTATGAACAAAAATTGCTGCTTTTTATTTTGAAAGTATAAATGCAGCCTGTTTTGAGATTTAAGGTCTTTTAGAATGGTTCGTTTTCAAAATTTTTCAGAAAAACTTAGCAGAAAACACTTCCTATTGGTTTTGTGTTGACGAATGTTGTTGTGAGTGGAAACAGCATTTTTGCAAAATCTCTATTCAGTTACAATACAAACATAAAGTTTGTTTTTTGGATATGCATTTAAAGTTAACTTTTTGATGTCCTTCCTGATTTTTAGTTGCATCCATATCGATCCATAAATGCTCTGATCCATCAATTAATTCACCAACTTATTCATTTAAAGGGCAAAACATTATTGATCAGAATGTATCAAAATTTAATTATTTATACATTTAAACATTGGCAATATTCCAAAATGCCTGTGATAAGTAACAAAATGTATTGCCGTCATGAGCAGTAAAAAAAACCCACAGTGCGCAGTTATCTTTACGGATAAAGTAACGAAATAAGAAAATAAGAGATGAAAGAAACAAGAGCCATTAAAAAATAGATTGCTAAATGTATAAACAACACTTTCACCTTATTCACGGACACATATAAATTCCAAGGAATTTTAACAAGTCGTTACTGTAAAAGAATAAATTGTAAAAGAGAACTTCACAAAGTTCATATTCGTTGGTCATTGTTCATTGTTTACAGCTTTTTCAAGAATAACAATTAAAAATTTGAGATCTTAAATTAAAAAATACTATAAAAAACTCAAAAGACTCAATAGAGTTTGTAAGCACAACCAAGTAATGCAATTTTACTTGGGATTTTCATGTCACCTTAAATAGGGCTCACTACAAGTAGTCACAGGAACAGGATGACAGTGTAAAATATTTTTTTTCTAAGACTAATATATCTTTCACATATATTTCGTGGTATAAAGTTAAGTTCTTGTCTTTTCATTAAATTCTGTAACTTATTCCATGGCTTCATACTTTTGAGATCCACTTGTGTGCTAGGGATCTTCAGTAGTGCATTGCAGCTGCTCCTGAGTAACAACTGACAACAAAAAATGTGGAAACTGTTATATCTGGGCAAAGATATTGCATACTTTGAACTGTACTCATAAGTAATGATGATTAGAGAAGACTTCAGTCACGCTTTTGCAGAATTAATAAAATCCTCATTAAAATCCAAGATAGGAACCACAGAAACCGACTCTTTTACAATAAAATAAAGACAAAAATATCTCTGTAAACTTGAGTTTGGGATCCCTACCCAAGTGAAGAATACTGTATTTAAGGCTGACCTGCCATCTTTAGTTATTAGGCATTCACATATTCTGTGTCTTTTGATTTGTGAAATGGAGCATGGCAGACAGCAAAGGACTGTCTCATGGAGTGCACCAATGCACTACTATTAATAAAAATAATGTATGCAAATCAGTTCCTTAAGGTTGTTTCTTCTCCTACAGGGGGAAGCAGAGAGCTTACATTTCTTTTCTGTTTGGGGATTTACACAGATTCTGCTTCCCATCATTTTGGGAACTCCCTTGCCATCCATTTCCTCTTCCTTTTATTTTTCTGTAATTAGCCATTGAACATCTATACTGCCTATTTTTGTAGTTAACTCTTTGAGACAAATGTCTGCATGTTTTTCTTGAAAGCGTTAGCAAAAGATGTTCACTGTAAATAAATTGGTTAATTTGCTCACTGAAAGGTAGGTCTGCTATAGAGACTTCAAGACACGAGCTAATCATCTATCTACTGTATAGTTCTATGCAGCAATAGTGAATGCAAACAGTAACAGAAAAATATTACTGTCAACAGTCTTCTCATGTATCTTCTCTTTGTTGGACCTGGCATAACATGAGAAATTTTACCTACACATGTTTATTTGTGTTTATGTATATTTTAAACACTATGTGCATGAGGAAAATACATGGCCAGTCAGTTGAGCCATTCATTTCTTTTCTGTATATCAAATCAAATTTTCCCTATATCAAATCACTAAAAAGCCAAGTCGTTCTGAGCAGAGGGGAAAAGAGTCACAAAAACCTTCTTGGCTGTTATTATCAGTATAAAATCCAAAATGTAGCAACATAAATAATTGATATGTCTTATGTATCTTTTATGTATCTTTACTCTTTATGTAATCACTGTGCCTTGTATCAGCATTCGTTTTGCCACCTACCTTCACCTTTCTTTTTCTTAACAAAGAAATTCTATTATTTTCTTCATTCTCCCATGTGAAGCCTAAAATCTATTTTATTTCCCCAGCCAGACTAGTTCTTTCATTAAATATTTCATTTTTCTAAACCTTTTTTTTTCAAAGTACAGGAGACCTTATAAAACACTCGCTGTCACAAGCATTTGGACTCTGTGCTGCAGTCTCTGGGTCTGTAGCTACTTAGCACTGTCCTTTACTTCAATTCTTGGAGAGTAAACAAAATACTGCATTGCAGCAAATCAAATTTAAAGAGACACAATAGGACAGAGGTCTTGATAAGAAAAGCTCAGTTTTATTTGCCTCCTAGAAATATAAGAAACAAGAATCACAGAGAAGCAGAGTATTTGCACTTTATTCTCTTTTTTTCAATTATCAAAACTCTTAAATAGAGCCTGTTAGACATGTTGTGTTATAGCTGAGGAAGCCAGCATTATGTATTTCTAAAGGAATACCACAAAGCTGCCAAGTGATACGACTATAGTGAGTACAGAAGTTATGGAAAAGAAGCATATATTAAAAAGGCAATCAATTATAAGTGCTGTTCATGGGTTTGGTGTTTTTTGTTTTGTTTTTCTTTAAATTTTTTTAAATCAGTTTTTGATAGTTAAAAGTAAACAATATTCTCCACTTCAAAAAAAGAGCACTGGAATTTAAATGGATATGTATGAGATTTTTACACGAATGTACAGACAGTACTTTAAAGTTCAGCTTTTTCTTGTGTTTTATGTAGTACTCAGAGACACATACTCATTACTGGGGGAAGTGGGGATGTGAAAAAAAAATTAGAATAAGAAATATCTCTATCTCCTGTTTCCAATGGCTGCAACATGGTGGACAGGGGTATAATGCAGATATAGAGATAGATAGAGAGGGCCAGTGCACCTCTCTTGCATGGAGGTTAGCTCTATCATATGGTCTGCCTCTTGTCCTCAGAAGCAGCAAGTAGAAAATGTGCTTTTCCTAAGAGGCTGCTATCCTACTGCTGTAAACCCATATAGAGATCTTCCCCTGAGATCTGCTAATATTTTTGCTCATACAAGACAAGATTTGAGTTCAGGCATCTCCATAATTCGCAGAACATCCACCAGGGGTAAGTCCTGCATGCTGAACTTGGGTCATAACAATGATGAAGTGATATTGGTATGACAAGAGTGGCTGGAAAATCACCCAACAGAAAAGGACGAGGGGGTGCTGGCTGGCATGAGCCAGCACTGTGTCCAAGCGATCAAGAAGGCCAATGGCATCCTGATCTGCATGAGAAATAATGTAGCCAGCATGACCAAGGAAGTGATTGTCCTCTTCTATGTGGCTCTGATGAGACCACACCTGGGGCGCTGTGTTTAGTTTTATGGTTTTATATTTGCTTTGCAGAGTCTTAACTGAGCTTTTTTTTTTTTTTTTTTTTTTTTTTTTTTTTTTTTTTTGTATTAAATATTTTCACAGCACTTATTACAACTTTTTGATGTACTTCTTAATAAGCATTATCAAAACATTTTTAATATGCTTTGTAAATTAAAAAATGATAAAAATTATTTTTAATTTCAGAGAAGATGAAATTGTTTGAACAGAGATGTAAAACTGGGTTGACTATGTGAGACCATAATAACTGCTTTAATTCTAAGTGGTAACAGTAGCCAAATTTGTAGTGATGAGTTTCTTTTTATAGTTGCTCCTAACAATTTCTTTTTTAAAAGAACCCACTGTTTGCTTGTTTTTGTTTGCTTTCTTAGGAATGTTTCAAAATGATGTAAATTTGTGCAGAGAGGAAACGATAATGCGTCATAGAACAAGTGTCAACTAAGGAGAAATGAGGGTCCAACGATGAAGATAATGTGCTGGGACTAAGACAAAACAGTTCCAGTTCCCTTTTCTACAACAAATTCAATGTGCTGTGACCTTCAGCAAACCATTCAAAGCTATGTTCCCAAACATTTGATTCCAATAATTGCTGCTTAAATCCAAAATCATGATCCTCAAAATCCTGCTGCTGACTAATTGCGGAGCCACCTGGATTTTCTTGGCCCCTGTAAATTCTGTCAGTTCTGTTCCCAAGGCACCCACGATTCCTTTGCTCTCAAAGCTGATCTACATTGTGCTGAATATTGAATTATAGACTCTCTGATCCAGATGGTTAGCAGGAGGCTAATTCTGCGTACTTATGGTTATAGTGTTCAACTGAGGAAGTAAAGAGATCTTAATTCAAATCTCCTTAGTCATGGCTTTAGTATTTACAGAGGTTAAAATAGTTTCAATAGCCAACTGAGACAATTACTCTTTCTTACCAATGAGATTTTATGTTCTGATGGTAGGAAGTGTAATGTTGGTTTCTGTTAGGAAGAAAGAGAGATTTAAAGGGTTTTCCAGATGCAGCTGGTGTGCCAGGAATGTGCTTATCTTGAGAACTAAAGGAACAGAAGACACAATGTTTTGTCACCTATCTAAAGAAAGACAAATTGATCTCTGTCAGTTCCAATTTCATCTTCTAGCTAAAAAGGGAGAAGTTCAGCCTGGGAACTTAAGTTTTGGTTGAGTAACATTAAATTAACTTAACCCCCATTCCTCATTCTAGGAAATTGTATGCTCTGTCTGTTCCATGCCAAGGTGCCGTGGTTTCTCACTGTGAGAACTGCATACTCCAGGTCTTGTTCATTTTTCAACAAAAGCATCAAAGGATGTGCTACAAGGTTATATCAGACTTTGTATCTCCTATATCGTGGCTTATGCTACAGTGACAGTACAACTAAGTCTTCACATGCCTTTTATAGTAATGTAGCCTACTGAAACCAGTGCGATGGATCACACAAGGTGGCTGCATAGTTATGAGTTCAGTGCTATGATGTCATCTATGTCCCTCGCTGTTCTCCTATGAAATGTGAGTAGCCACATTCCTCCTAAGGATGGTGTGACCTATGGGGATAAATGAATTAATGACTATGAGACACGCAGTATAATGTAAGCCATGTGAGTATCTTTGGAAGATGAATCAGTAAACTGTCTTTTATTATGTTGCTTAAATGATTTATTGAACTCCTTATTGAATTTCATTACTTTTTCTTGTATAAAATATGTTTTAAAATATAGAGGAAGCTTCTGTCATGGACTTCTGATAAGTTACTTTTAAGCAGAAATTAGATAAATAATGTGGTTTGGAAGGACAATTTAGACTGTAGTAACGATAAAGAAAGACTTGTTTTAACCTGGAAATGATTTTTGGAGTGAAATGTATGAGGCTGAATGAAGATACACAGACATTCCAAAAACAAAAATTCAGCTTTGTACTGTGACTTTAAGTTTTAATCTGTCATGAAATTAATGTTGAGTGAGATATTCAATAAACTGGTTGACATTTATGTTTAAATGAAAAGCCCTACATTGAAAAATATTAGGTTGCTAAAAACATGTTGACTTTATCATGGATGACAATCTAGAATGGATTTTAAACCTAAATTTGTATTTGTTAAGATGGAAAAACAATAACAGAACACAAACCCTATTTGATATTGACTAAAGTTACTCAGTTGTGTCTTATGCATTTCAGAGATGTATGCAATTTTTTTTTTTCCTGTGGACTTCAGTCCTGATTTCTGTGAGAAAAAAAAAAAAAAAAAGGTTCTGTTTTACAGAAAAGCAAGGTCAAATCATATTGTCAATATTGCTGTCTTTCATAGTGACACATAACATTATATTCTAGATTTGTCTCCACAAAATCAATATCAAGCTCAGTACACACGTTACCTTTTTCTCATTGGCCCTATTCCAGTAGGGTAGCAGAACTTGTGGTCCTTGTTATTATTCTTTGCAGTGTGGGAAATTAAATATTTGGAAGATGGGGTATTCTAAAGAGACTGGGACTGAAGCCATAAAATTATGCACTGAACAGTATTTCATTCACTTTCAGGAATTCTAACTAGTGTGTTTGCATCTCATAGAAATCAAAGGAAAAAGGACTGGAAGGATTCAGAGAGCTTTGTTCCATTGTTCTGTCCCAATAAGCTACACTCCAACAAATTTGACTCACTGAAAGCTGAGGATATTTCCACCCTGTCCCAATGGATGCCAAGAACAGTTCATAGAATCATAGAGTCACAAGGTTGGAAAGGACCTACAAGATCATCTAGTCCAACTGTCCTCCCAGTACCGTTGCTACCACAAGCTACTAAACCATATCTCGTAGCTCCTTCCTAGTTATGAAAGTTACTTCATACCTTTAACCATTTTAGCATATTTGACATATTTGATTATGCCCTTCCCCTTTTCACATGACTTTCTTTTCCTTTGCTGTAACATTTTTAGGATCTCTTCCCCCTTCTTTATTCCCCTCCCTCCCCCTCCCCCCTTTCTTTTTTCTGGATACATCTGTGCCTGATTAGTTGTTTCCCATTATGGGCCCATGTTGTTAATCACTCCTCTGCTATTTCATTAAATCGCCTTGAATTGAATTGAATTTTTCACATTTTGCAGCTTTGTAAGATGATTGTGAAATGTAATCCTCCTTTCCAAAGAGGTGGTTCTCCCTCCAGACATTCAGCTCCTGTAGTAAATACTGTGTAATACCGAGTCCAGAACAGACCCATATCAAATCCTTCTTGGTACCTCCTTCCATTCTGGCAAGAATCAAACAACATCTTCTTGTCAAGTAGCATTTTCAAATCAGCTGCATACTGACCTTACAGCTGTTTCACTCAAGACTCTGATTCTTATGTTCTGTTATGCAAATATCACGTCAGAGAATGTCAAAAGCCTTACTTAAGTCTTATATGACATGTGCTGTATTTCTCCTATCAACAGGGCAGGCCTGCTGTACTGTCACAGAAAGAAACTAGATGGTTTTGACAGGGAGCGTTCCTGACAATTCTGTGTTAGCATTTAGCAAGTCTTTACAAATAAACTGATTACTCTGTAGCAATAACCTGCATTGTGAATTGACTCCAATAACTGACATCATGAAAAGGAGGGCAGCCATTTATCTCTCAGACAGACTGCCCCATCCAGAAACTGTGTGACAAAAAGATGATATTTCTGCCTGGCCTCAAATTTTACAACTCTCATCACTCAGGAATAGGTTTTGAATGGCTACGGGGGAAAAAAAAAGAAGTTGGGACTTTTCCTGCATTATCAACTACTCAGAAAAACAGACAGCAGGGATAAAAGGGATTTCTGGACTAGCTGAGGATAGCTGGAAATTTTGTGTTTTGCCACTAGCTGAGACCTATGCACCTGATCTAGTCTAAACTGTATTATCATTTTTATTTTGCTTCATCTTCAGCTGTTTGTACTACATTCTTTGAAGACAGAGATTTATTTAATGCACATTTGGCAATTGTTTTTCCCGTGCGCACTCAGCTGTGTATCTGGATAATCTTTGACACTGAGAACTGTCAGTATTAAGCACTCTAAAAGTGAGGAATATATATTTCAAAGAAACCTACAATTTGTGGGATTAATATACATACATTCACTTTATACTGAATCTCCACTACTCCTGAAATATTTTTCCTCTGCTTTCTACAGAAGCAAGCTTTACGCCCTGAAGTGAACAGCATCAAGGCAATATTTGAAATTCTTGACGCTTGAAGCACTGTTTCATCAGAAAAGATAAACACGCCTTTAGTCTCATATCTATGAGATACGAGATATTTATGCCTGAAATCTTGATCCTGAAGAATCTATATTTTATTTTTGTGCCTATGATGCTGTGCAACAAATGATCTCTAGCAAAGGCATGACTGTGCATTCCCTGCACACAGAATTAATAAAATATGTCATAATTAAACACACATTTGATGAGATAATCCTGCTTTAAAATAGAGAAATGAGATTTGAGTTTGTGGATTACTAGATCTATGGTCAGTTCGATAGAAATTGGATTCACAGGAGTCTTTTCATAGGATGCTTGCAAATCGTTTCTACCATTTACGAGAGTCAGGGTAACTTCATAGTTTTTTTACAGAGATGTGTCAATATAATGCCTCATATTTTATGAGCTTAGCCTTGTAATTGAAGAAACAAATAGGAGTCAAAGCTAAACAGAGAAAATCATCAGAACTCTGAGTTTTTTTTAATGTTGCCATAGATAGGGAATCTTGCCAAACACGTTTAGATATATCCTGTTTAGAATGGAAGTGCCTGTTTAAATGCACAATGTAAATATGTGGCTTCTCTAATATGATATAGGTGCATTTGTGTTTTTGTGGATTTGGTCTCACTAATTTTAAAAGAAACTAAATAGGTTTTTTTATTTCTATATGTATTTCTATATGTATTAAGCTGCGCCAGGGGAGGTTCAGGCTGGACATTAGGAAGTATTACTTCTCGGAAAGGGTAGTCAGGCATTGGAATGCACTGCCCAGGGAGGTGGTGGAATCACCGACCATGGGAGTGTTCAAGAAACGTTTGGATGTTGCGTTGAGGGGTATGATTTAGCTGGGAAGTATTGGTAATGGTTGGACTGGATGATCTTCTAGGTCTTTTCCAACCTCGATAATTCTGTGATTCTGTGATTCTGTAATATAAAAATTCTACTGTGTTAAGTGTAGTAACCTTTTTCAGATTTGAGCAAAATTTAGACATATATCAGTGATGGCTGGAGACAAAATATTTAAACTTATAATGCATTACAGAGATGATTTCTTCCAATTTTCCGGAAAATTCAGGAGGTATGAAAGGTCATAAATCTTTACTGTGCACAGCAAATGGAATAACAGATTTCACAGAAAAGCAAGGCCAACGGGGACACTCAGTATTTTTATGACCCTTGAAGTGAAACAGTGAGTTTCAGCTAAAGATTTGTCATCAAAAATCAACAAGTTTACTTTTGTCTTAGTTTCAGCTGGGACAAAATTGTTTTCTTCAGAGTGTCTGGTATGATGCTATGTTTTGGTTCTAGGAGAAAAACAATGGTGATAACACGCCGATGTTTATAGGTGCTACTAGTCAGTGCTGTACAGAGCCAAGGCCATTTGCAGCGAAGGGCCCAGGGAGCTGGGAGGGAATAGAATTAGGACAGCTAAGTTAAACTAGCTGTAAAGATATTCCATATGATATGACGTCACGTGGAAGGAGCTTTAAAGGGGCTGAGTTCATCTTTTTTTCTCTTCCATTGCTTTGGGGGATATCTGGGCGTGGGTTGGGGGTGGAGAGCAATTACTTAAGTATTACTTGTTACAAACATTCATATATATATATATATATTTATCATAATCTGTACCCTTTTCTTTTTCTCTATCTTACTAAGTAGTTTTATACCAACCCACAAGTTTTACTTTGTTTTTCTTGATTCCCTCCTCATCCCACAGGGAAGAAGGGGAGGGAACAAACAATTCTGTGGTGCTAAGCCAATTGCTGGATTAAAGCACAACTTTTAAATAACATCTATGTGTAAGAAAGAGATTTCTGTAAAGTTTTTGGTTTGTCTTTCTTATATCTGAATAAAACAGGGGGAACCTAATAGCATTAGAAAATGTAAGCAGTTAATGCATAAAATACTCTCACGATACGTTAAGGGTCCGCTGATCTCTGCTTTATTAAATGTTAATAGATGCTGGATTTAAATTGTTTGATAGCTTTCTCATACAAACATATAACTATATTGTAATCCTTAACAGTATGTATTATCTTCTACTGCTTTTCAAGAATCTCCCATGTATTATAAGGTTGCTTCAAAAATAATGCCTCCTATTTTATTTACATGGAATCTAAAATAATTAAAATGAACATGATAGAATTAGTTTGATAGAGCAAATCCTCAGTTACAAAACACTGTTTTTCAGCATGGCCACCACCATTAGCTACGCCTTTTCGCTGGCCATGAATAAGACTTTTTATGCTGTGTTTGTAAAAATCTGTAGCAGTGAAGGTGATCCACTGCTTCACAGCTGTTATGACAGCACTGCTGCTGAAATTCACCGTCCACTGTGCTTACAACCACTGTTTTGTCTACCTAAATGTCCAGCAAGCATCAATGAATGTCAACAGGTACAATTTTTCCTGCATGCAGGAATTCAGTTCCACACCCACACTTCCCTGTCAGATACCATTTTGTCAGGCTGCCCCTCTGCTGACATCTGTCCCATGGCAACAAAATGTAACAGGATACTGTGAGAAGGTTGAACCTCTACTGCCGTATCACCACCATCCACCTCTGACATCCAGGACCAACGTAATAAAGTAGGAGGCATTCCTTTCAGAGAAGCCACTGTCCCTACAATCATAACAAACTAGAGATACATATCAGTATTTTACTAGCTTGCTATCCTTACTTCTAAAACAATATGAAATGACTCTTTTATGAAAGAGGAAATGGGGAGTACATGTAAAAGTGGGAGGACGGGTGGGACATTGAAGCTAGACTACCTGAAGATGATTTGTGATTAATTTCTGTCAGTATAACAAGTTTTCAATACTTCTGAAGCAAACAAGTGTAATATTTTTGTTGCTGTGGTAGATTACACAGAAGAAAAGAAATTGTTCCTTCTATTTCATCAGAATGTTGGAATTTCCATTTATTGTAAGCATGTAATGTGTGGGGTGCCAACCCCCAAACCAAAATATCATCTTTATTACCTGCAAAGTTAGAAGGACACAAACAGAAATATGGTTAAGTTGGTGGTCAGACTTGATTATTGAAAGGGGCTCCAACATAAATGACTGTGATTCTAGGTAGGCTTCCTGCACACAAACTTGTGTCTGAGTGTTGAAACTCAGACACGAACAGTATCTTCAAAACAAAAAAGTATATTGATAAAATATAAAAAAAGTATATTGATAAAAGATGTGTGGAAAGAAGGTTTAAGAAGAAAGAAAATCTTGGTGACCAGTTTTGGAGGAGCCAAGAGCTAGAGATAGCAGGAGAAGCCTAAGGAAAGACCCCACCATAACTGAGGACTGCAGAAGGCCATCTTAATGTAGGAGATCTGGGTGACCACTGATGTCTCAAGTCCCCCTGTGATGTTCAATAAAAGCACTTCAAATGCAGGTGAAAGGTTTGGAAGGAATGTTTCTCCTCTCAGCCCACAGTATAATGCAAGTGCTGTCATATTGTTAGCACAGAAGAAAAGCTGTCAATCAGAGGTGAAGATGGCAATTCATGGGGCATTTCTCTGAGTGTAGAAGCTTAAGTTATCTACAGTAATAAGAGAGGAAAAACATTCCTGCTGCTCTGTTCCCATCGTTCTCCATCTCACCAAGTTAAAAATACTTATTCAGTTTTTGACATCAAAGACACTACGAGCAAAGATGGTGATAGGAATTCACAGCTGAACAGTATGCAAACCATGAAGCCTTGTGAAGCATAAAAATGTGAACAAAGAACAAAGCTTTTTTCGTGAGTCATTTTTTTTCCTAATAGAACTACACTCTCAGAAGAGTCAGGTCTTATTTCTCTGCCTTATTTCCTGTGTTAGAAGTAATAGATTAAAAGAAAATAAAAAATACAAAAAAGGGAAAATAATCATTCAGGTTTTGGATACAAAATCAGAATAAGAATTATTTGTGAGAGAACTGCTCCTTCCTAGGTATTTATAGGACATCTAAAACAAACTTCCTTGATCTATTTGAAAATAATGAACATTTCTGTTTTAGGCTGAGCAAGTTTGATGACAATTCCTCTGTGCCAAAAGGTTTTTTCCTCTTGAGCATCTCTCATAAAATAAGCACAGAGTTTGCATTACTACAACATATCTAAACTTTACTTAACAGAAAATATCTGTAAGAAATCTCTCTGCAAGTTGCTTAAGTTACAGCTGTATGCTTTGTTAAGCTTTCACACTTAGTTGCCTCATTAAAAAAAAATTAAAAAAAAAAAAATGCCTAAGAAAAACAGAAGTGGTCCAAGTTCGTTCATCAGATCCTTACAGATTAGGACTGACAGGATTCCTTATAAAACTACTCTTGTCCCTTTCTGAGATCCTTTAAATGGGATAAAAAAGAGGATGGGAGAATGACAATGAAGTTGTAGATATGAAATACATACATATACAGCCGTTTCTCAATGCAAGAGAGAAAAAGAGCCCTGTCAATTGGCTATTTATGTTGAAGAAAATAATACATTTATTTCTTAGCTGGTGATTGAGAAAGGGGAAGCACGCTGCAGCTATCTTCATCTCTGACATGGTAGGAAAAGATCTCTTGTACCAAGCGCCAACAATTTTTCTCATCTCCAAAAGAACTAGAGAAAAAAGGGTAACTTTTTTATTCTTCCAGGTCAACTCATTTATATTTATGAGTTCTCTTAGTTAGTGTCTTCAAGACTATGCCTGTCTCAGGTGGTGAAATACATTTGCAGAACTGGTTTAAGGCAAACAGAATTGACTTAAAATAACTTACTTTTCTGGAAATTTTTACTATTGATGATTTTTTTTTCTGGAGGCCTGCTACATTTACTGTCATTTAGGAATATGTGATAAATTGGACCTCAGGCTTCCATTCGTATTTATGGTTGACCCATGCAAAACTGCAATATTACTTAGAACTGTATGAACGGCTTTTAAACAAAAAAATACAACTGAAAATTTGCAAACGTAACTTATGCAAATTTTCTCACAATGTTGTTGCAAATATCTTATGCAAACACTGTATTTCTTTATAAGTGCCCTCATTTTAGCACATGTTTATTAAAGCCTTTGCCATTCATGTACAAACTATCTATTAATATGACTGCAATATCATATATATATTTTGTCCTTTTTTGAACATGACTGGTCTATTCTTTTTCCTAGGATTCATATGACTTCTTGCAACGAACAGCTAAAGTTTCTCCATATCTGCCAACAATTTAGTCGTTGGTAACGGTCTGGTTTCATTGCATGGCTAAAAGCAAGTCCTGTAAACTATACCCGAACTGAATCTCAATCTGTGGTATAAACATCTACGTAGGCCTTGGTTTTGCAGTGTTCTTCAGTTATACAATGAGTACTCGCTGGTATAAAGAATTGCTTCAAAACATCATTTTCCTTGTGTAAGAGGCAACTACTCTGGCTATAAATAAACACTCAAACAAGGCAGCTTTAAATAGCTTAAAAATAACACTCTTCTATTTCTTCTAAGCAGTAAAGTTATGCAAGAGCATTGCAACTGAAGAAAGGTAGGAGCCTGCAATAGGAGCCTGAAGGGTAGGCAGATGCTACGGTGACGTAAGGGCTGTGTGAGACTATAAATCAAACTTTATACAGACTGCTTTAAAGCTGGGGGAGAAACGTTCCCTAACTTTGGGAGATTTGAATCCTGTTCAAAATGACAAGATGCCGAACCAGTGGGAGGGACACGATTTGGTAAATCTTTTCATTACCTTTTCCAGCCACCCTGGAAAATTAGTGAAGAGATTTGTATTGTAAGAATTATTCCTCAATTAGTGATTAGTCATAGGTGTGTGACTTAATGTGTCAAAATTAATAAAATTTATTCTTTAGTGTAAGGGGAAGATGTATCTTAGATAACCACAAAAATAAAATAATGTAGTCTCCAGAAACTTAACTGGACTAGAATTGAAAATAATATCTTCCTTCTCTGCTTCAAAAGCTGATCTATACTGTAGTCTTCATGTTGACTGCTGCACCTGCTCTGAGAACATATCAGGTCTTTTAAAAAATAAAATAAAATAATGCATTAAAAAGGTTCTATCACTATTTATTTCTACCATGGTGATATCATTCCATGACAGAAACCAAACATCACAGCTTCCCTCCCAGGTCTAATGCACCCCGATTCCCTTCTAACATGTTCCCGCTCATTTAAGAGGATGTGATGCGTCTGTTGTATCTTCTTACCTGTAAACTCTTTTTCTGTTGCCTCCAAGCTTGCAGCAGAGGTTCAACACAGTTCTCCCAAATTTTCATATCATATTCCCTGCCTGGCATTCACAAGGTGCCCAAGATATAAATTAATTAAGAGCTTAAAATGCCTGTGAATTCCTTTTACTTCATTATGCTATATTAACATCCAAACCAAGATGTCACAATGTAGTTATCAGTTAAAGTGTTATATGCAAAATGCAAGAGTCGGTGCAATGCACAGGCAGTTAAGTAGACCCCTATTGTTCATTGTTTATTTGTAAAATAAATTTTACAAATGACTACAGTGTTGCACTTCAGTCAAGACAATGTTTTATTTTCAGTGTCTGCCTCACTGGCACTTTGACAGTCTCAAAAACAGAATCTTTATTCAGTACATTTTTCTTTTGCTTAAAATCCTTGAAAGGATTTGAATGATGCTTTGCTGTTTGCTGCTTTTCTGCCAAGTGTCATACGCAGTCAGCTGCGTCTCAACAAATCCATGCATCAGGTGGGAACCATGGAGGATCCTTCCCATGCATCACCCTCTTCCTTCACAAGAAGGTCCACTTAAATGACAGTTTGGATTTTCTCTACTATTTAATTCAGTTTATCTTCAAAATCCGTTTTTGCCATATATCTCACCTCACAGAATAGGTAAATATTTCAAGTCATTTTCCCGTATCTGTGTTATTTCAACTGATGTAGTAATACTTGAATATGGGCAGCCTACATTAATAAGTATCAACACATGAATAGTTTCTTTATAATCAAATGATTCTTGGCCAAGATATTGTGAATGAGGTGCTTCATACCAAACACGACAACAGCAGACAGAAGGAGGAGGAAATAAAGAAAAAATTGACACAGTCACCATCCAGAAGTGCCTGTCGAACTCACAAGTAAACCAACATTTTCCTTGGCTATGTTAACTTCATGAGAAAATCTGATTTTCTCCTTCATAACTGCAGAAAAATGTCTCCTGTGACTAATACTATTCTGCCCTTCTCACACAACCATTTTTACAGAAGTGGGAAGTAAAATTACTTCATTTGCTGCTTTGATGAAAAGCAGTATACTGTCCTCAGGTAATAAAGTTTAATAGAAATTTTAAAAAAAAAAAAAAAAAAAAAAAAAAGGAAATTTGGAGCATTTTAGTAAGATGTAATCTGGTTGTTTTCAGAACAGTCTTATTTTATGTTCAATAGGATTAAGATTTTTTTGCCTATGATTTTTAATGGACTCTGTGATTTCAGGAAATTTACGGTCAACAGGCTGAGCAGTCAGTGGTACTGTGCAAATTTCTATATTTTTCTTAAAGTTCTGATTAGTTTTCACCTTCTTTGGCAGTGTCCTTGCACGACCTTACAGAGGAAGCAAGATGAATCCATCTTTTAGATCTGCCTACTCACAGTTGTGCTGTCATTGCACATCTCAGGTTCCTTCAGCCACAGTTTGATTTTTCCTTTCTCTGTGTTAGCTTCTGAATTTTCACTGACACCATGACACCGCACGGTTTGAGGGACTTAAATATTCTTTTCTCCTTTAAGATTTTCTTTTCACCTGTGCCTTTTTGTATTACACAATCACACAATTATAGGGGTTGGAAGGGATCTCTAGATATCATCGAGTCCACCACCCCAGGCACAGCAGGTAAATCAACTGCTTTTATTTTCATGCTGTAATTACTTAATTTTGTTATTTTATTTTTCAAGAGCCTTTATTTCATCTTCTTTTCTTTGGTATCCATTTTTTTTTTCTCTGTGCCATTAATTTGTACATTTTTCATAAACTGAAGCACAAACTACTGAGTTATTTCTGTTTCTTGAAAACAACTCTTCTGTAGCTTATCTTTTTGTGTGCCTTTTATTTTTAAAATCTAGGTGCTTATAGATTTTCTTTTTCTACATTTTGTCATACAGGGGATACCGAACAGACTGCAATCTTTATTTTTTATCCTTAAGAATGGTAAACAGAAACTGACAATCATAAAATTCTTTCAATATTTTCTTTTTCCCCAGACACCTGATTTTTGAAGAGTTCTCAAGCTTACACTCTAGAAAACCACTGTCTTCCACACATGGTGATGGGAAGCTTCGCTTCATGGGTGGGCCACAGTGTGGCCACACGTGATCCTGCCGAGCAGAGTCTTCCTGTGACACTTCTAGGCTCCTGAGTAACAAATTCAGCTGTTATTTATCCAAGAGAGTTATAACGCTGGAACCCATAAATTGGTTAGATTTATTGCTGAGAGCTCTTGGTTCCTTGACTATGCAGATCTAGTAATAAAACTTCAATAGAAAGACTTCAGCCTGTTCACCACAGAAGGCTAATGTCACATTCATCTGCTCTTCTAATCTCAGCAGCATTGCATAGAAACATACATACCCATAGATAATGAGTAGATATACCTTGACTGAGGCAAGTTTTCAGGCATACATAGGTTTCTAGGCTGGGCAGAAGACTAGTTGACTTGAATTCCCAAGAGCTGTCAATGAAAAACTCATGTCTGCTGCAGGCCAACATCCTGGGGAGATGAGGACTGTCTGGACAGGTGGCTTATCACAACGCAGCATCAACATCCAGATGTCTTCAGATTCATAAAAAGTCTCCATCTGTGTGGTTTTGCTAAGTGTTGTTGGAAAGATAAGGGGAGAAACCTGCAAAATGTTAAGCAATGCAGGCTAATAAAGCAGCTGCTTCTGGCCTCTTGAGAAAGCTGTGAAAGTCCTTTGAACACAGGGTAATTCTGAAAGGCACCGGCTCACACAGTTGGGTGAAGCCGCATTCAGATTCCTGCTATCAATGATTACCCTATTTCCTCTTGCTGCTTTCAAAATCTTACTCCTCAGCTGTGATATTTCTAGTCTTGTGATTAGTGCTAGAATATTACAAGAACATGGGTGCTCTAATTTCCTGGCACCAAACCAAACAATATTGTTGACATTTCTGAAGTGCAGTGATTCTAAACTACTGCTTCCCACTGTATATAACTCTATTCATGCCTACGTAATATTTCCAGATTTAAACTAATTATCAATCTTAAAATAAATGTGTAATCTTCTGTAATATTCTTCTGCTCAAATCTGTAAAGATATTATTCTGACATAAAAGTATGTCTATATTTATACTGTTCATGATCATAAAGAAATTTAATGTAAACCAGTAGACTAGAAAACTTCTAAGAAATTAAAAAATATACTACAGAAATTATCAGGGAATTAAGGTTCACAGGAATACATTACATAGCAATATTTTGAATGAAAAAATCAGAATTTTTAACCCAGAATCATACATCTATCTGACTACAGCTGTCTAACTCAGCTCAGCCTACTCAGAGTTCCTGTTACCCAATCTCTATTGCAGTTTAACATTAAAATTTATATAGAAAAACAAAGCCTGATTTGTATTCCAGTGTGCTGTCATGGCAAAATCTATATTCAAACTGTTTTTTAATTCTTTTTCAAATCACAGCAAAGAGTTGATTAAATATCACAAAACGATAAGGCTATCGCAAAGATAGACATAGCAATACATGATGAGAGGGATAGAGTGACCCCAAAGACCTTTTTCCTTGAACAAAGTCAGGCTACAAAGCAATGAGTTTATCCTGGGAAAGGAGTGTTTCTAACTCAGAGGCCATAGTGAAGAAATAAGTTAACTGATATTCTTATTGTACTTCTCAGGCATGAACAGTATATTACGATCCCTTAGGATATACAGTTATTACCTGATATAAATGGGGCTTGGGAAGGATTCCCTTTCTCTGTAGTTTTACCAATTTTTCATGTCTTTATTAAAAATATATATATATATATGTATATAAAGAACAGAGAGCAGAAGAATGAAACTCAATTTTAGTTCTGAGAAAATGCTTTATATTGAAGAGCTTATCTGACTTATTAGAGATAAGTTTAATAACGAGATTGATATGTAATTAAGCGTGTTATACATTTATGGGAGAAAATAACAAAAATAATGAAATTTTGGCCCTTAGAAATAGTTGTAAATGAGAAATAAGTGATATAATCCATTGTTTTTAGCCCAACTGGCAAAATCTGTCCAGGTCCATACTTATATCTTTAGATTTCCTTGTGAAAGTACCTGGATTGTATCTGAGAGATGTTGACTCTTGGTAGGTTTATTGGGGATTGACTAGCACTGACATTCCAATAACTATATCTGTAGTTGATTAAACCCGTTTGTTTTGTGTTTTGTTTTTTTTTGCTACTTGCACCATTTATTTCACTGATAAAATATTACTTTCTCCCCCCCCCTGAAGTTTGGACCCAAATTTGTTGTGGCTGCTTAGGAATGAGAGGTGTATTCACGTATGTTTACATATGCAAAAGTCTTTCTTTGTTTTTTATCAGCTCCAGTCCCTACTCTTACTGACAAGTCATATTGAAACTTTCAGGAGAACTAGTAGAATATCTATATTCTATAGATTTCTCCACCAGTTCTTGGCTTTAACGAGACTGAGTACATATTCACAGTTCTATTGTAAGACCAAACTGGTACTTAAGACTCCATGAAATCATTTAATCCCCTTTTCAACTCACTGAACTCTTGCTGGTACCAATAAAAAAGACAAGAAACAGCATAGCAGTTCTCCTAAGAAAGTACTTCCTTATAATTTTTTTGCATTCAAATACACTCACTAGGCTTAAAGAAAATGTATTATGTGAGGATGAAGTGTTTTTAATCTGCAGAGGGTCATATGCTATTGAAACAGCTACTGTCTGTTGCTGAGTAACAGAGCAAAGAAAGCAGCTCACTCTTCACTGCGAGATCCTGCAAGGTACTGTTAAGCTGTTTGCACTTCTGACTTCAGTGGGATCAGAATTGAATGCAAAGCTCTGGGGTACAAAGCTCAGTTTGTGTGTGTAAGGCAAAATGGAAAAGCTTTACAGATGGAAATAGTGTAGCTGTGTTGCTGCATCCTAAACTGATGAAGATGTGCTGCTCACAAGTGAAGCTTGCCTGGATTTGCACTAATATGGGTATGGTGGTGTTTGATATCTCAATCTTGTCTCGTAAATCTTGTCTATCAGTATAGAGGTCATTAAGAGACTAGGCAGTCTTCTGCCAGGTAGCTCCAAAGCTGCAAAAAAATTTTTATTCAGTAAATAGGAAAATAACCGTTGCTGTTCAGAGAAATAGGAAAAAGGAGGCTTTTTGTGGTTAGAGGTGAGATACTTCTATGTCTAGTATGGGTATGTGAATGTCTTAAGAGGGAGTGTATTTCAGAGATGTTAAGACAGAGGGAAAAGAGGCAGTAGGATCTAGATGATATGGGAAAGAGGGACTGCATTCACTTATCAGAAAAAGAGGAGAAAATGAATCAGCAGAGGGAATGTACAGTATACCGATTTTCAAACCCAGAAGTGATGCTCAGTGCCTTAGGTCCCTTCACCTTTGTAATGTTAAGGTATTTTTACCTCCAGTTCTGTAGACTGCCCTTTCCTTGAAGCTCTGCAATCTTTCACCCAGGCTGCCATGGCAGTGTTTTCCCTTTAAAGTGTCTCTCAACAGGAAGCTATTTTGGGCATCCAAGCAAAAAGGTCTTACAGTGCTCTTTCAAGTCTTATACATTGAGAAATACGAGCTTTTGCATCCTCTTGAAATACCTCTTTTGCATAGCACACTTACTTAGAATCCAGAATCTAGCAGTGGAATAAGATTCAATATCATTAATGGAAATCCTTATGAAAATGAATCAAATACCTGTGAGGACAGCTGCTTTCAGGAGTTCTTTCAACTCTTGCTAAATATCTCACTTGAGAAATGCAGAATAACTGGCATGATACTGGAGTTGGGTTGCCCCTGAGATCTCAAATGAAACAGCATCCAGTGAATGAAAGGTGTTTGATGGTTGTGTGCCTTCACCCCGATTCCACTCTCTACGAAGCAGCAATGAAATAAGTCCAAGAAAGATTTTCTGAAGTCCTTTTCTGCCCATTCTTCTCTAAACCTTTCGTAGAACCTGGCTGAGGCCCATGTCAAGTGGTATGACATGGTTTCATGACTGTTGGAGTCAGAGTCAGAGTACTGTGCTTAGTAAGCACCTGGTTCCAGAAGGGAGGAATACCTTTTATGCGGCATCTGTCTGAATTTTACCTTGCATTTCTTTCATTTCCTACTTTCTATCTAAAGAGCTGCTGTCTCGCCAATAGGGCTAAACAAAGGCCTGACACATTTCTTAGACTGACGCAGTTGTTTTCAATCACAGCATTTTAAAGAACTTCTGTAAAAAGACAGACACCACTGTGTGACTTACAGAAATAATTTGGGTTTAGAACTGAATTCAATGATAGTATTTGTATCTTAATTAACAACACACATCAGTACAGATCAGGAGCTCTGTGAAGCAGGACCCGAGGGTCCTAATTGATAACACGTTGTCCATGAGCCAGCAGTGTGCCCTTGTGGCCAAGAAGGCCAATGGTATCCTGGGGTGTATTAAAAAGGGGAGTGATCCTCTCCCTCTACTCTGCCCTGGTGAGGCCACATCTGGAGTACTGTGTCCAGTTCTGAGCTCCTGAGTTCAAAAAAGACAGGGACCTCCTACAGAGAGTCCATTTGAGGGCCAAGAGGATGATGAGGGTCCTGGAGCATGATGAAAAGGATGACGAAAGGGACCTGGGACTCTTCAGCCTGGAGAAGACTGAGATGAAATCTCATTGTTTTTTATAAATATATAATGTGCAGTAGTCAAGGAGGCCAGAATATTCAGCGCCATACAGCAACAGATGAGAAACAACAGGAACTGGAGCACAGGAAGTTCCATACAAACACAAGGAAAACTTCTTTACCGTGAGGGTGACAGAGCACTGGAACAGGTTGCACAGTGAGGTTCTAGAGTCTCCTTCTGTGGAAATATTCAAGATCCATCCGGACGCTTTCCTGTGCAACCTGCTGTATGAAACCTGCATTAGCAGTGAGTTGACTCAATGATTTCTAGACGTCTCTTCCAACCCCTATGATTCTGGGATTCTGGGATCTAGGATAAATCACTAAATATAAAGAAGATTGTAAAAAATCCCTCTTCTTTTTCAATCATTTCCAAGAGGAAAGCCAAACTAGTCCTGTTTTGCTAAAGGGAAAAGGACCGAGTGCCCCTTATGAGGTTCTAGTTAGGCTCAATTTCCAATTGTGTTACCTTTCTTATCTGAAAAAATAAGTAATTCCAGAAATGAAGTTAGAGTAAATATTTCAAGTTTTTATGATTTCTCTTAAAAGCAAAACTCAGTGTTTTGTTTTGGTAGAAATTTCATGCCATTCTAGAAGCTAGAAGCTAGGATGTTAAGAAAATAATGGAAAACCTTTCTCCCTGTGGAACTTAGCACACCATGTTTTCTATTGTTTACTTAAAACAAAGTATATTAAACTCTCAGCAACATCAGCAGACTCGCATTTTTCTCTTTATGAATAAAACATGGAGAGAGAAAAAAATCTTTCCCATCATGCTGCTGAAGAGAGAGATGCAAAAATATCTGACAAATACAAAAGAGTTTCATAAAATTATTGAGTAAGTGATAAATAATAGGTCTGGAAAAGTAATATGGGCAATCATGCGAAATAGATATCTATAAAATGAAAATAAAAAATATATGCATTATTTCTATAGCATAAGGTGAACTTCTAGCAAGTAGAATCAGTGAAGTTCAGCAGAATGATATACAACTATAATTGAAGGCACACTTTCAACAGCAGTGAAAGAATCCGTTCTATAGCAATAATTTTAACTTTTTACAGTTTTTCTCTTTGGTAGAGCATGGACACGGATCTGCCATTTACTGTGCATTTGTTGGAATTCTTCCCCTGTTGTGAACTCCAGCAGCAGCTGGTGAAAACTGATGGTCCAGTGCATCTATCAGCTTTTTTTACCAGCCAGCACAGTCAGTACCAATCTTTTCAATGACAGTAAATTAAAGAACTGTTGCAGAAGAAAAATAGCTTCGTGTCTGATGTCTGGGACAGCCTGCTCATAATCAGACTTTGTGACATTAGTGAGTTGCTGCTTCTGTCTGTGATACAGATGCCTCACCAAAAAATGGAGAAAAACATGTACTGACCTCTCTGGCATGCTTTGGTGCTGGATTTATTCTTCCTAGGAAACTATAAAACACAAGGATGAAAGACAGTGCCCCTATACAAAGAACAAGATTGGAATACAATTTTCAGTTGTTAATTTGGACCCTGTTTTTCTCAGGTTTGCTACTCCGATGACAATCAAGTTCATGTGAAAACATAAACAGTGACAGTGGGAATGTATCAGCTCATTTAGTAGAACAAGAAAAAAAATATCATAACTTTCAGTGATGTTTCCACAAAGAGTTTTATGTTTATTTTCATTACAATTCAACTGCAGTTGGCCAGATGGGATTCAATTTGCAGTTTGTCAATATACTTTTGACTTTCTCAGCTACTTTAAAATGGGAACTTGAACCCTGATTCAATGCTTATAAAAGTGGGATTAATGTCAATAATGACTTTTAAGCGAATCACCATGGGATAGTTAGAAAACACCACTGAATGTGCCTTCATGTGACACTTTTGGGGCTGACATTAATATGATAAGCTCTTGCCAGATAAGCAAAAAAGGGTGAAAACTTTTATACATGTTTTGCAAATTCAGAGGCTCTGAAAGATTTATTGTTACATTCTGCATTCTCAAACGTCTGACTTAAAACAAGAGTATGTTCATCTGGTATATGGGTCAATACTTGATCCAGTCTTGTTAAACCTTTTTCTTAATGATCTAAACAGTGAGGTAGGGAGCACCTTCAGTAAATTTGCAGCTTACACAAATCTCGGGGCAGCGACTGACTCGTCAGAGGGCTGTGCAGAGGGATCTTTACAGGCTGGAGTGGTGTGCTAACAAGAATCTCATTGAGTTCAACAAGGAGAAGTTCAGAATCCTGCGGAGGAACAAGTCCTGCTCCAGAGAATGCTGGGGTCACCCAGCTAGAAAGCAGCTTGACAGCAAAAGATCTAGGGTTTGAATATGAGTAAACGAGATGCTCTTGCCACTAGAAGGCTACCGATCTCAGTACTAGGCAAAGTATCACCAGTAGGTTGAGAGAGGCGATCCTTCTGCTTTACTTACCATTGGTGAGGCTCCATCTGGAGTGCTTTCTCCAGTTCTGGGCCCTCTGGTATAAGAAAGACACGGACATACTGGAAAGAGTCCATCACGATCATCAGGGGATTGAAGCACCTCTCCAGTAAGTAATGGCAGGGAGAAATGGAACTGCTCAGCCAGAAGAAGAGCACATTCAGGACAATTCTTGTCAATGTCCACTTATACCTGAAGGAGCAGTGCAAAGAGAATGGAGGGGAGCCAGGCTTTTGTCAGGAGTGAACAGTGCCAGGACAGGACACAATAGGCACAAACTGGAACATGTGATCACCAGGAGCACTTCTGTGCTGAGCAGGTGATGAAGCAGCGGCACAGGCTGCCCAGAGTCTGCCTCCTCCTTGGAGACCTCTAGAAGCCACTTGTACATGGCACTGAGTGCCCTGTTCTGGGTGTTCCTGTTGGAGCACAGGTTGGGCCAGATGGACCCAGGGGTTGCTGGCAATCTGTGATTCTGTGAACACTTTAATGAGGAGTAGGTTTTGGCATCATCACCACTGATACTGGTTCTTTTGAACTTCTACAGCTCCATTCAGCCAGATACTGGGTTGAAAGGCATGAATCACAGAAGCTCACATTACATTCCTAAAAGTTATCAGATCTCCACATACCAAATTCCCAAAACATTCCTCCAGGCTCATGGAAACAGAGTGATTATCCATCACATTTTCAGCTCTGAAAATAACATGTCAGAGAGTTCTGTGGAAATGTTAAGAACAAATGGGTGAAAAAAATCAATGTAACTTGCATTCATTTATCTTAGTTTACTTGAATACTGTGCCATATATCAGAACCCAGACAGTTGCAGCTAATGAGAATACTGGAATTTCTATGGTGAAATCCTTAAAATTAGGAGCACAAATCTGGAATAAACACGGTGAAGTCAATTTTTCTCCTACGGGAGTACACTTGGAAATTCATGATCAGTGTCTGAACACACGCCAAATTACAGTGTAAATCTTTGCACAGTTCTTTAAAATGGGCTTTAAATAAGGCAGAAAATACCTTAAAGGTGAAACTGTTTTAGTCAAATGCTATAATTCTAAAAAATTATGAAGAAAGGCAGTCTGCCAATTAATGTGCTTGACATCTATCCAGGAACAGTTCCATAGGCCAACATCTGAAAGGAATTTGAAACTCTGTAAAGGTGAAGCAATGCAAACTGAATGATTTGGACTGAAGAAGGAACCACAGTCAGAAGAAAAGAGAAGTGAACATTAACAAGAACAGGAAAACCCTGATTGCAGAATGTTGGTGTGCAAAGTTGGCTTGCAGGAAAAAAAAAAAAAAGAAAAAGAAAAGAAAGAAAAAAACGTAAAAACTGCTGCTACCAATAAGTACTGAGACATTTCTGCCATCTTTGTACTAACGAAGGGAAATTACTTCTACCTTAGTAGAAAAAACATTACTTGAAATCACAGACTGCATTGATTTCTGCATGGCAGCTCTTGCAAAGGGAATACGCTTTGGAGAAATTTGAACAACTCTAAGGGCTATCAGATGAGTTACCTCTTTAGGTTTTTTTGGTTCTTCATGGCTGCATTCCTCAGATCAGGGATCTTTTTCTTATATTTTTCTCTCATTGTTCAGATACAAATGATCTGATTACACAGTGTATAACCTGGTGGATTGAGGAGCACGTCTGGAGTCCTAATTCCACATCAAAGAGGCATGGAAGAAAGCATGTCTTTCTGCCATGTTCTTTTTTAAAGACAGGAGCATGATGCCTACACAGGATACAATGTGCCTGGTGCATACCAATCCAGTAGAGAGTGGACCAAGAATCTAAGCTATTCACTAGCACATATGCAGGTCAGGTAAAACAATTATTTTTCTCGTGGTCTCAGGGCTTCCAAACAACGTTAATGTTGAACAGACAGTGGGGGCTGAGATCTCTGACAGTGATCCCCAAATTTGCTTTACTCAAAAACTTTGTAGTGGCAGAATTATTTCCAAACTAAAGATTAAATATCCTCAGATTTATAGTTTTGCAACATGTACAGGAAACAATTATTAGAACAATAATACTAGATAATGTTGAGCATGGATAAGACTAAAATAATCAGAATTTGGGTCTCGAAAAAATGGGTTTTCATATCCACAAAAGGGTCTGGTTTGGTGTTATTTGTTGTGGTCATTTTTTAACTTCCTGAGCACCAACACTTCTGAAGGCCAAGGACTCGTCTTGATTTTCACAAGCCTAAAAATGTAATTCTTATTATCATGGTAGGACTTACACTGAGACTTTTCACAGCTAATGGCTCCTATAGCTTTTTCCTTGTGCTTTTGCCACTGGTTGCCTCTAACAAGTTCTTGGATTGAACTCCTTGCATTCAGACAGTACGTCTGATCAGGAGGTTTTGGCAGTAATTCTCTCCTTTCTCACAAGGACAGATCAATATTTTGCATTTGACGCAGTCTTTACTGTCCCAAGGAAAAGAATCGCATACTGTGTAAAATGGCATACCCTAATAGGGATACTGAAACCGTGTGATTAGGAGAAGAAAGAAGAAGCCTGTCTATTTATGGTGCAGTATAGCAGCCAAATGATATACTTTATGTGAAGAAGAAAGGACCAGTAAAGCAACAATATTCTAAATTTTCCAAAGGAAAATGCTAACAAGTCATATGGGAGTGAAACATGCAGGAAAGAAGGAACATTTATGGAAGCAAAATTGACTTGAACCAGAAATGGCGCTATTTCATTTATACAGCTGACGGTGAAATTCAGTCTTTGAAGAAGAACAGCAGAAAGCTGACCTTGAAAGATAACTACACCCAGTAGGGTGGGAACAATGCTATCAGAAAAGACACTGAGATTTTATGGTCATACAACGTCTATTTACAAAAGAACCTGTTCCAAAGTTACTAAATCCCAATTGAAGTCTATAATCTTTACAATGTTGCTTATGTCCTCAGGCTTCAGATCAACAAAATACTTAAGCGCATGCCTAAGTACCGTTCACATCAATTGAGACTGGCAGGTTTTAAAGAAATATTTAAGAATGAATTGAAGTACCTCTCTGAGGCAAGACTTAAACTAGATGACTCCAAAAGTGTATAAGGCTATTACTTTTGTCTGTGTTTTACAAATTCACACAATTTATTTAATACCTTTGCTTTCTACAAAATATTTGATCTCTTGCCATGCAGTTCTGATCATGACCTTCAGAAGCCCAGAATTAAGGCTGATAAACTATATGCAATGCTATTTACAATTCTAAGTCAAATTACAGCAGCGAGGGGGCTCTTCTCCATTTTATTAAAGATAAAGGAAAAGATCACAGACTACTCAGTGGAACTAAATGACTGCAAATAATCATATTAATTTGCTTATCTGTTTTGATTTCCTAATTTTATGGAATGGGCTTTGTATTTAATTTGCTCCGGAAACTTGAGAAAAGGTCATTGATACTGAGTTGGAAAAAGTTTTTAAAATAAATATTCTCAGTTTTCTCTTGGGTCATTGCTATTCACCTTTCTCATTCCGTGACATTTTTATTTGTCCTAGGATCTGAACCGCTCATGTTTCTTATGTTTTATCTCTCTTTGTCCTGTGAGCTCACGAAGAGCAACATTTAACTAGAGCACTGAGGTGCAAACCTCTTGTAATAAGCTCTTTCTCCTTCAGCTATATGTTGCACTATTCTAGGAGTTTTACACTATCTTTGTGGAAGTGAAGGAGTTTTTATCTCTGTTACTTCCTCAAGAGCAACTTCTGAGTGTGTAATGTAGTATCTCATCTACAGCAGTGAATAAGAGACAACAATATGTTCTTGGAGAGAGTCTATGAACTACAAATATCTTTCCTTGGCTCTGAAAATAGATTGCCTTGAGTAGATTAACACAGCAGTACAATCCTTGTCTGAGAGACGTCATCGCCCAAATCTATTTTAAGATACTTACAATGCTTGCTTTTTTCTCTTAGATATGATACAATTAAATATAATCTGATCTTTTTAGAAAACCCACTCTTTAATACGTTGATAAGAAGCCTCAGTAATATGTTGCTTTTAGATTTATTGAGGAAAAAATTGTCATCATACTCCACCAACGTAATCAGTTGAGAAGCAACAAATTACCAGTAATTAGAGAGATTTCTTTTTGTTTCCTTCAAGCTTTTGTTTATTGCTGAAGAAACAACAAAGAAACAAACAAGAAAATACTCTTTTAACACCTTGGCTCTCATTTTAGAGGATTTTCAGGCCAGTGAATCAGCAACAGAAACAGTTGTGTTAATTCTGCTTTTGTTATAATTCCTCTTTCTCCCACACCAGTGTAACTGAGGTGTTTGTTCCCAGAACACGAGAATACCTACAACAAAAATAAATGAGGTATTATTGGTATTTAGTGATGAAGCAAAATAAAAAATAAATACCCAGAGGATTCAGTGGTGTTAAACTGCGCTCCAAATATCCAAATATCCAAATATCAGGAGACCACAACATATGAGAAAATGGTGAGAAAGTGAAAAAAGAAACTGGATGAGCACTGATCTTGTCGTTAAGACCAGTAAAATTACTGTTGACAAAATACCTGTCTGAGGGTGCTTGTTTTGAGTGGCAGAGTCGTGTATGCATTCAGTCTACCTAAATGTAATTTACGTTTTATTGAAATTTATTTGCATTGGCACTTGGCTTCACAATGAACAGTATAGATACTACCCGGGTATTGATTAAAAAGCATATAATAAAATTCCAAAAAATTATCAATTAAATAAAAAAAGCAAAGCAAAACCAAACCCAAATCCACCAAAACTTATTTTCTCCTGAGGAACTGGATATGTAAGTAACCTACCAGTCCAATAGTCATTAAATTGGCCAGAAAGTGAGTTGATTGGCTAGACTAGATGCCTATTTTTTCTAGCATTCCAGCTGTTCAACGAACACAGAGGGAAATCACCAGAAAGATCACTTATATGGGGAAACTATAATGTGTATCAGATAATTTTTTTTTCCCATGGAATGTTTAGATTTTACAAATTTGTAATGTTTCTGGAGAAAAACTATTCTTTCGAAAAAGAAGAAGCCAGGCCTATTTTCAACATTTGTATAATGTTTAGCAACTTGCAGCTTGTGGGAAATTTATGTCTTTCACTACTGTATTAATTGCTCAATGAGAAGGCTAATGGATACACAAAATCTTCACATAAAAGCGAAAGAGTTTCAGTCCACTCAATTTTTTTCATAATTCAATTGTAAAATTGCAGTGTTTACTGAGAAAACCTATTTCCCTAAAAAAGAAAAGAAAAAAAAAAAAAAAAAAGATTTCTGTTGCTGTGTATTGAAAAAGTCTTTAATCTTTAGTGCTAAAATTTCCACTAGTAATTTGCTATTAAAAGTTGAAATAGACTACATTTCAAGATTGCATTACATGAATTACATTTCACCTCTCAGCAGAGCTGAGACCTTCTGTTTACGTATAAACTTACCTTGTCCCAAACCAGCTGATGCAAACATAACCCTTGGCACTGTCTTTAACTGAATCTGGAGAGCAAGGTATGAAAACACACCTAGAATGTGGACAGGGTGTGCACAGAAAAGGACATATTACTTCAGTTCCCACTTCGTCAGTCCCATGCACCATTAAGGCAGTTGAGAGTCAGGATGGGCTCTCTCCTGGAAGAGGCTGGCTCATGCACAGGAAGACAATGTGTAGAGCTCAGCCAAAAGCTTTTTGCTGGTAGCATAGTCAGTTACAGACAGGATATCTTGCTTTCACCCTCTGCCTCACTCACGCTCCTGTGCAGAGTATAAGAATAGCTGTAGCTTTAAATAATATTATTTTTCAACTTCTCTCACTAGTCAGACCCAGTTTTCCAAGCAGAGACAGTGAGCTGAATGGGACCCACTCACACTACCATGCAGTGCAAGGGAATGAGACACAAATGAATCATCTTGCTGTTCTAAATTAGCACATACATAAACTGGTTATGTACATATGGCTGAGTGCTGAACACCATGTCAGGATGTTCAGCAGAACATTGCAGTTTAGCACATATGCAGCATTACATCTTACTGTGCTATTCCCCAGGCTTCACTGCTCTTTGCAGCCTTTTCCTTTTTGCTTCTTTCCAGCGCGTACATTTTCATGTCAGTCTTTGTATGTGCAGTATACATCTTTGCAAATTGCATCTCTTCTCTGTCTTTGTTTCGCTGTTTTCCACTGGTATAACACCTGAAGTTAGATTATACTTCGAATGAGTGGAATTTGTCAGGAAAAACATTTTCTTTAAAATACTCTCTTGGGTTGACTGAAACTGCCTGAGTTCATTTAATCGCTTCATCTGGAAAAAATGTTTTTATCTCAAAATATATTAGTTGAAGAAAAAAAAAAAAAGGGTGTTTTTTTTGTTTGCTTTGTTTTGGAAAATGTACTTCAATCTTAAATGCACCTAAATTTAGCTTTAATAAAAGCTACAGAATTAATAACTTGTGTTACTTCAGTAGAAACAATTTCACCCAAGCAATTTCAATAACCTTTTCCTTCCAGTATCTAGGCCAAATAAAAACTGATATCCCTTAATTGTCAACATTATTGCAAAGCCAACAGTATCCTATCGGGAGACAGAAGTTCAAATAAATACCCTTCAGCGAGGACCATTTTCTCCTTGGCAAATCTTAGAAATAGTCCAGTTCCTGAGTTTTTAAAAAGAAATAACTTGTATAACAGAAGTCTCTGTAGGCATGTATGAACAGCCTTTATGCACTTGTGCATGGAAACTGCAGACCAGTTTTTTCCTGAAGCAGCCGTAAACCTTCCTTCAGTGTGTGCAAAGCACGCTCTTTGACCACATGTGCACCAACAAATCTTGTTAGGTTAGCTGTATTTTGCTGGTGAAAATAATATGCCATTCATTAAGAATGATGATCATAGAAGAAGATCATAGAAGAAGATCATAACAGAACCATTCACCTACACATTTAAATTACAGTAGCACAGAAATATACTTGTAGGTGTATTTGACTCATTATGAATGTGTTCATATAGTAAAAGCAGTCACAAAAATGATGCATTATCTTCTTTTTTTTTTTTTTTTTTTTTTTGCACAGTGACTTCTGTCCATTATATCTGTCTGTCTTTTTTCTATCACCATTTTCCTAGTGCCTTCACCCCCATGCATAGAGGTGGCATCATAATGCTGTGATTGAGATGCTGTTACTATTGTCATTGCTATTCTTTTTGCAATTATAAATATCATTGTGTATATATATTATGCTTTTCAAAATGTAATTTGAGGTATTCATCAAAGAAAAGCCATTCTCATGTCTTTATACAACCAGTTTGTTGATAGCAAACAGATTTTAACTAACATTTGGACCATGATTTAAAAAAAAAAAAAAAACAGATGGGATCAATAAATGTTACACAGCACACATAGCTGTTTGGTTTGTAACAGACTATGTCTAACATAACAAATATGCCCAGAGTACAAGACAAGAGAAGAAAGAAAAGAATCGAGAGAATGAACTTGAATGAATCAGATAATAATGTTTAAATATCACCATGTGATTATCCGTGATTATCTTTTTCCCTGGTATTCTATAAGAATATTTTTATGAACAACAACCAAAAAATGACATAAATGAGATATATTAATCCTCGGTGTCAATCAAACAGAAAAATCATGATATATATGAATCTGATACCATATTGTCTTGCTCCAATTATTGGAGGGAGAGGAGGTTCTTTGATATATGTATACCCAATGGTGAGATTAAGACACAACAGATCAGATGTTAACCCTACCAGTTTATTACAAATCCTGGCCACTTATAGGGAGATGGGGAAGGAAAGGTGGGTGACAGAAAAGATATTGGAAATAAAAACAAGGAATCTTTGTAGAAAGCAAGAGAGATGGTCAGCAGCAAGGTTCCAGTGTTGCTTCTAGTGTCAGATGATGATCTCTAGTAGTAATGGGTCACCAGAGGTTGTGTTGTTCAGTTGATGGCTCAACTATGAAATTACAAATTCTTACTCATAGTTCAAAACAGTTGGGACAGCTCTTTTGGAGTGACAGCTTCTGGATTTGGGATCTCAGCAGGAACTCCTTTGTTCCCATCATCCAGGCACTGCAAATTTAAGTCAGCAGATAAGAGGGAATGGGGAATCTCCAGCTTGCATCCTGTCTTCAGAGGATACAATGATACCATCCCCCAGTCTCCCACAAGCTGTTCACAGGCCAAAGTCCTCTGCCAGTAAACACTTATGAGCATTCCCTTTTGAAGGCAAAAATCTCCAAATAAATACTTGCAAATGTAAAATGGTCTCTATTGCCAAAAATTCTCACAGGGTGATCATCGAGCCAATAAAAAAGGGGGGTTCAGACACATAAATAAGCATCTGCACATTCTCTGTTCACCTTAAAACAACACACACGCACAGTCAAAAATCAACAAACTAACAAAAAATGTCCATCCTAAAGACCCACTGAGAAGTTTACAAAATCAATTTGTCAGCTTTGTTCATGCTTTTTATTTTATTTTGATACATTTGTAGGTGATTGTATCAGTTGATCAAGGTGATCATATCCTGTAGACCTTGAACTAGTCTACGTAATTGGAATAGCTGCACTGTCTGGAATCTGATTTCCATGTTGAAGGGACTCTTGAATTTGACGCTCTACCATAAGTGGGAGAAATTCAATTACATGAATCTGAACTCCTCTCAGCACTTGCAGGCACTTGGAATGAAGTGTTCTAATCTGACCAACATGTACTAACTAATCTAATTGTTACAGTGAATTGAGAACTAAGACTTTTTCTTTATTCTTTCTTTCTTTCTTTTTTTTTTTTTTATTTTTTACTTTTATGGCTACCCATATAAATTATTGTTCCACATGATGATGCATTCCAAGATTTGATTTTTTGATAGGTGGTGACTCACAGGAACAATATGTAAAAGGTGAATAAGTTTTTATAAAAGTTTATTCTTTACAGGCAGAACTATCACACCTAAAGTTAAACGTAACACCTCTGCAGCTTAATGTATCCTGAGATGAATATTAACAATGCAGGGTGAAAACTATTTTACCAGTCCAGCCATTCAGGCATAGGAAATAATTGTTTCGTCTTACTGGTTGCAGCAAGTGGGAAGAAGCATAGAAAATAAGCTTTTAAAGTCACTTCAGAGTCTTTGGAGGCTTAGTGTGGAGGAATGTTCTCATTAATCATGTAGGAAAAAAAGATGCTTTTTGTTTTTGTTTGTTTGCTTGTTTTTGTCTCTTAAAAGTGCCTTTCTCCATCACAAGTAGTCCCAATTGGTACTATTTTCTAGATAAAGTATGTAAAATAATAAATAAATAACATTTACGAAGCTTTGGTAATGAAAAATTTTAGATTTTTAAAGTACCCTTTATATTACAGATACAGAATGTATCTCAATTCAATTTTTGCTTTCAGATTTAAATAACTGATCAGCCCGAGTATCTAAGATTGCCATTGCATTCTAGAGGATATCCAAATAGAAAATTTCAAGCAAAGTTTCTTTGCATTTCAGATATAAATAGTTAATATATGTATAAGGGTTAAAATCAGTTTAAAACAAATATGTGACTGAATCCATTTATATAATAAATATATACAATACTTGTAGAATTACCCACAATGTGAAAATCTAATCAGGTTCACTTATAAGCTGATCTTCTTTCCTGCCATGGCGTTTTCAAAACTCCGCCATCTTCCTGTCCTAGAGGAAAAGAAATCATACGTACTCTCTGTATTTAAAATAGCAACATCCTTTGAATTCTTCACAGTTAAGCACAGTACACAACAAAGAACATCATAGAATTTAGGTATCATAAACAATCTGATGAAATCTGACATTTTTAGAGTATCTCTTTTTCAGCATACTACTGAAACATAACATTTGTTTATTTTTAGGCATCAGAATTACTTTTATCAGTGTTTTCTATTCAGAGAAATGAAACATATGCTTTCTATTTAGGCACTTCAGCAATTACTGATGTCTGGAAAGATCTCCAAACCACGAGTTAACTTCTTGAGATACCAGACTTGTCAGTGCTACAGTCATTGTCTGCATCACCGAAACCTGAGTTGACCTTGGTGGAAGAGGAACAGAATCCTGGTCTGAACACTATCTACCATTTGAAATAAATTTTACCACCTCTAGGAAACTCTATATACTGCTTCTGCAACATCAACTGAATGATTGCACTGTAGAGCAAGACACCTTCCTCATTTTTAAGGATTTAGAAATTGTGGTGCTGTCATGGGGTTGAATTAGGTGAAGTGCTGAGGTAGAACAAGGCACTGGCACTGGATTTTGTCTTGAAGTTGAGCAAATCTTTTAGTATCCTAGTGCACTGAAGGCTAAGGTGAAACAGTCTATGCCCATTTTAAATTGCTTGAAAATGATGCCTTTAAACTTTCTTATTTTATGACACCAGGTTGGGAGTGAGTGTTGATCTGCCAGAGGGGAAAAAGGCACTACAGAGGGACCTGGATAGACTGGATCAATGGGCTGAGGTTAACTGTGTGAGTTTCAATAGGGCCAAGTGCCGGGTCCTGAATTTTGGTCACAACAACCCCAGGCAGTCCTACAGTCTTGGGGAGGAGTGGCTGGAAAGCTGCCTGATGGAAAGGACCTTGGTGTACTGATGGACAGTCGGCTGAATATGAGCCAGCAGTGTGCCCAGGTTGCCAAGAAGGCCAGTGGCATCCTGTCTTGGATCACTAATGGGTGGTGAGCTGGACTAGGGAAGTCATCCTGACCCTGTTCCTTGCATTGGTGAGGCCTCACTTCGAGTACTGTGTTCAGTTTAGGGCACCTCAGTATAGAAAGGACACGGAGGTGCTGGAGCATGTCCAAAGAAGGGCAACAAGGCTTGTGAAGAGCTTGGAGAATATGCCCTACGAGGAGAGGCTGAAAGAACTGGGGCTGCTTAGTCTGGGGAAGAGGAGGCTGAGGGAAGACCTCCTTGCTCTCTTTCATTATCTGAAAGGTGCTTACAGCAAGAGTGGGGCTGGTCTCTTCTCACTGGTGGCAGGTGACAGGACAAGGGGAAATGACCTCAAGTTGTGCTAGGGGAGGTTTAGGTTGGATATTGGGAAAAATGTCTTTACAGAAAGGGTTGTTAAGCACTGGAATAGTCTCCTGAGAGAGGTGGTTGAGTCAGCATCCCTGAATGTGTTTAAAAAGCATTTGGATGTGGTGCTCAGGGTCATGATTTAGCAGAGGGTTGTTAGAGTTAGGGTAGTATGGTTAGGTTGTGGTTGGACTTGATGATCTTTATGGTCTTTTCCAACCTGAGCAATTCTATGATTCTATGATTCCTTCAATATCTCCAAAAGTGGATTACTGGGATATGTGAAGTGTTTCAGAATCTACATAAACCATAGAATCGTAGAATGGCTTAGGTTGGAGGGGACCTTAAAAATCATCTAGTTCCAAACCCCAGCTGTGGGTAGGGTTGCCACCTACCAGCTCAGGCTGCCCGGGGCCCTGTACAACCTGGCCTTGAATGCCTCCAGTGATCCACAGTTTCTCTGGGCAGCCTGTGCCACAGCCTTACCATTCTCTGAGGAAAACATTTCCTTCTGATATCTAACCTAAATCTCTCCTGTTTTAGTTTAAAGTCATTCCTCCTTCTACTATTACTATCAGTCTGTGTAAGAAGTTGGTTGTAAGCTCCTTCCTGCTTGTAAGCTCCCTTCAAATACTGGAAGACTGCAATGAAGTCTCCCCAGAGCTTTCTCTCCTCCAAGCTAAATAAGCTGAACTCCCTCAATCTTTCTTCATAAGAGATGTGCTCCAGCACTTTGATTATCTTCCTGGCCCTTTAATAAGTAGACTGTGGTGTTATTTTCCTCTTTCCTTAATGGAGACCGGAAGAGCACTGACTTTTTTACTTTAAACCTTTACTAAACTATAATTAGTCTTTTTTCCAACTTAAACACGAGGAGTCTGAAACTGACCTTTGATTTTTTTCACACATTTTTATGGTACCGTATCCATACAAAATGGATTCTGAAAGGTTATGCTTATTTAGCAGGTTTTTTCCTTGATAATCTTAATCATGCTATTTTACTATTCAAATATAGTATCTTAAGCTACCACAACAATAAAAAAATGTTAAGGAACTATTTTCAGATGTCACTATGACCTTTAGAAGCTTTATAAATCATGGGCCTATTTTGAAAAGAATGTGGGAGGATAATCAAAGAAAGTCATTTTGTACTGAGTCAAAAGAGAAGTGAACAAATTCTACATTAGTAAGCATGCTTGTTATAGAAAGTTGTTCTTCAGTACTACTGAATACCACTGAATATTGTGGTACTGCAATACCACTTGAGGCTCTTTCAGGTCAACTTTTTTTTTTTTTTTTAAGGTTAATCATCCATTTGAAAAATCCTTCCTATTTGAATTCTTTCTTCTCTGAGTTATTTTTATGATCCACATTTATGATCCGATTGCAATCTTTATATTTTTTCCCTGAAGACGTGAAATATGCGTCTGTTTTTAGTAGCTTCTTTTGCATGTGTACTGCAAAAGATACTCAAATGCTTTACACAGCATATGCTGCACAGATGTGCATTTGTATGTTATATCCATGTGTCTGTATAGCAGCATGCCACTCATAGACAGGCACACTGGTGTTGGATGGGAAAACGGTTCATCAAAACAGATCAAAGAGTGTATGGAATTGTTAAGAATTGATTAACAGGGGACCATGCATTCATGATCCATATCGGTAGTAAAAAAGATAAACTGCACCACTACTCACAAGACCAAAGAGCTGTAGATTTTGAAATAGGCGCTGGATCTAATCCACACATGTATTCATACTTCCAAACACTACGTGGGCTTCAGGCACCTGCACCTCTCTGGCTGGCAGTCCCTACTTGCATATTTACAAACATGTTTAAAAATACAGAGGTATACAAATATAGATATGCATTCCCACTACTAAAAACAGCATGTGCTATGTTTCTAACTACACCGCATCCAGCATTAGATGATGTGTTCTTAAGTACTCAAGCATTTTAATGTCACAATGGCACTCATCACTGGAAAATCGAGCTCTTTTTCTCACTCTAGGAGGCCTTTTCTTCTACCATCTAATAATTTTCAAGCTACTTGTTTTCTGTATCCTTTCTTAGTTTTCTTTTTATCAGTGCTATAAACAGGAAGGTTACTGTATGGATCTTACTTTTTTTTTCTGTTTTTTGTATGACCGCACTGTGCTTCTGAATCACAAAAGTGCAATGCAAGCTGGCATTGAATTATCCATTAAACATACAAATCCTTTTGTTTGTAGCTTTTCCAAAGTCTCACAGGTAAGACAGACTAATTATCAGGCTTGTGCCTGAGATTTTGAAAAATTCCATTTTGGACATCCACTCACCCCTGACATATACACAGCTATCATCTGCTGCCTGCTCACATTCACTATGTGAGTTATTTGTTCAAACAGGGCACAAAACACAGCCTGTACTCACCATGCAGTATGTATTGCTGGTGTACCTCATGTCCAGGTACGCAAATTTGCTACTGGCTGCCTTTAAATTTCATTTTGTTTAAATCAGTGAGATTCCTAAAGCAATCCCAAACTTCATGGGATTCCTCTCACCAAATTTTGCCTATCTAAAAAGGCAGTGACAAAGTTCAGTTTGAGACTCTACTTTTTGGCCTCCTTGTATACGTCCACGGGTAAACCACGTTTTTAAACTGTCATTATCACTCATAGAGACCTACTGAGTAAAATTACTACAGACCAGTTAGTTATTCACTTATACTAACTGTAGCTACCACCCTCACTTGGTCAGGTGAGTTTGCTCAAGACTGTTGTATGTATGTTGATTACAACTTCATTGATCACAAGATCCTAGACAGCTTTTATGCTTCTGGACAAGTTAATTTTGGTCTGGCAGATTAATTTATGTTGTCATCTAATTTTAATGTCTCGAATTCTGTACCACCATCCCATTCTGTATTTATTATGTGTAGCCTCCCCCTAGTCTGGACAGAAATAAGTGCCTCCTAAGACTGACTCATTCCAGTCATTTGAGGATGAAGACATCACTCTATCTCCTTTACTTTTATTCGCAGAGAATCTGAAATTATTGTTGGAAGCTATATAGCTGATTCTTAGATATGGTTAAATTAGGTTAGATGGGTTCTACACCGCAGATCATTTTTCACACCATAATTGAGAAAGCACTGTATTCCAGATTATTTAATGATTTCTCACTCATTGTGTTAAAAAAATTGTCAGTTGTTGTTTACATACGTATGCATATATCTGCATTTTTTTCAATTTCCACATTACCAATAATTTGTTGTTGTTGTTGTTATTCAGTTATAGTTTTATTTAACACAAAATATATGAATACATGAAATAATTAAATGCAAGAAGACATGTAGGCTACAAAGGCTTGTGTGTATGACTTCCTAACGCAAGCACACTCATTCTGCACATTTTTTATATACTTTACAGGAGTATTTTGCTCAAAATATTTTAACAGGGAATCTGCTAGTACTTACAGTACAAATCCATATCAGTGCTGCTTTTCTATCTTATATGATATCACAATGCTAGGAGCCCCTTGGATTGTAGTTGGATTATTAAAATATAAACTCTGCATTACCCAGAACAAAATTGTGCTAATAAAGCCTTTTTTTTTTTTTTTTTAAAGTTCATTCTGATTTTACTTAATTTTTAACTAAAAAATAAGGAAGATAATTTTGATACATTTTCTTCTTTCCTTGAAAGACTTCCCAGTGGGCAACACTGTTATTTTTGGCAACCATCATATTAACACAAGATATAAGAAAGAAAACCATATATTATACTGTCAAAGAAGGTGACCAATGGTCATGAAACAGTCAGTTGTAAAATGGGAGAGTGTGTTTCTTTAAATTCAGGCTGACAATTAGTTTGGCTGCTGTTCTGAAAGAAGGAAGGAGTGTCATGAAAGGTGAAGAGCAGTAAAGAAGTAAGATTATACTCTGATTCAGCAGCGTATATTATTGTTTCAAGGCCAAACACCAACTGGGGGCTCAGTGGGAAGAAGTTGAACCCAATGTGGTTGAAGTAAAATGTGGATGCCTTATTCCATGAAAAAGAAGCAGAAGAGCAGATTGCCCCAGAGCTATGCCATCTCTACCCCTGGAGTAGAAATGAAACCTTGAAGAACCTGGTCTGACCCACATAGCTGAGCCTGCTTTGAGCAGGAGATTGGACTACAGAACTCTTCTGGTCCCATCCCCCCCTACTGACCTCATGATCATATGAAATCATGGTTATGTTTTGCAGCATATGATGAAATCAGTATGGCCATAGCTGCACAGTTATCTTTCTAATTTAAGTCATTATTTCCATTTGATTTGTGTCTTAACTGTGATGCAGTGTATCCAGATCTCTAGTTAACAGACAGATAGATTAGAAGAATAAGGATTTATGCAAAATAAATGAAACTCTTCATTAATTTTGCATGATAATTTTCATTGTTTCTGCCTAGAAGGTTCTGAAATGTGGAAAAATGTAGTCCAAATCTAGAGATTCCAAAGATAGAAATTCCAAGATTTTGCATGTATTTCAGGGAAGACTGAGTAATTCCATGGAAAATAAATCCATTGAGTTTACTAAGTACATAATAACCAACTCCATCTTTGTACATCTCTGTGCTATAAAGCAGAGACTGGGAAAATATTAGCAAAAAAATTCCATATATCCTTGTTTTATGTTTATACTCATGATGATTCTGCCTTTTTCAACTTTTGGAATAAAGAAAGACTTTTAGTGTGAATCAATCCATTCTTATAATCATGTTCAAAATAATGAGTCACAATCCTGAAAGAATTTCATGTTTTCCATCGCTCAGACTGAAAGATACTTTTAGAATGGATATTGCTACTCAACATGAATTCTCTTTGAGATTTTGTTCTGAATGTATTATGGACAGAACCAAATCAAAGTGGTTTTTTTTCCCCAGCTTGGTTATCTGAAATTATTTGCAGCCAAGACAGCCAGCTGTATCCTGAACTGCATCACAAGAAGCGTGGCTAGCAGGGAGAGAGAGATAATCGTCCCCCTCCACTCAGTCCATGTGAGACCCCATCAGCAGTATTGAGCTCAGCTCTGGGGATCCCAGCATTAAGAAAGACGGAGACCTTTGGAGAGAGACTAGTGGAGGCCAGAAGGATGATCAGAGAGCTGGAGCACCTCCCTATGAAAACAAGCTGGGAGTTGAAGTTGTTCAACCTGTAAAAAAGCAGGCTTCAGTGACACTTAGATCAGTCTTCCAGTACCTAAAGAAGGCCAATAGGAAAGCTGGAGAAGTACTTTTTATCATGGAGTGTAGCGATAGGACAAGGAGTAATGGTTTTAAATTAAAAGGAGAAAGATTTAGATTAGATATTAAAAAGAAATTCTGTACTATGGGAGTAGTGAGGCACTGGCACATGCTGCTCAGGCATGCCGTGGATGCCACATCCCTGGAATTACTCAAGGCCAAGTTAGATAAGGCTTTGGGCGACCTGATATAGTGTTAAGTGTCTGTGCCCTTGGCAGGGGAGTTGAAACTAGATGATCTTTAAGACGATCCATCCCAAACCATTCTATGACTCTATGATAAATCCAAACCAGAACACAGACTTACTCAAAATCTAACGTATTTAGAGACAATTCATTATAGTAAATTAAAACTAAACTATATGTCAGATAACTTACCAAATATAAGTTTCATATACATAAAAATGACTATGAGTTATGATAACTGAGGAAATGAATGTCAACACCTTAAAACAAAGAGTATATTAAAGAAGTGTTACAGAGCATAAACAAAGATTTATTTTCATTAGGTACTGCTTTCCCTTCTGTTTTCTAATGTGCACTTATTTTCTTGCAGTCTTTAACTCAAAAAAAATATATATACATATATATATGTATATATAGCCATTATTTTCTTTGTGAAATATTTTACTTGGGAATACAGTAATGAGGTTTCGAGATCTATTTTAAGACAGTAGCAGTGCAGCTATCTTTTCAGTACTGCAATGCAGAAATGTGGCCAAGACTGTATTGAGTGATACTCTCTGATTAATTAATAACGAGTGAAAATTTTATCAACAAGATATGTGCAGTTCAGTCCTTGAAGAGAAGCTTGTTTGTTGTTTTATTTTTGTTTGTTTCTTCTTCCAGGGTACTGCTCTGGAGTATTTGCTAAGTGATAAACAGCTATGAATTAGTGTTTTGTTTTCCTTAGTCTTCACTATGCTTCCTCATAGCAGTTTCCTCATGTTGGAAATATAGGTCAGGTTTTTACTCTGACATTTGTCTTCAAAATATGGATTGTACATGTTTTTTCTAAGAAGGTAACTTGCTCAAATGTCTGTATTTTTTTCAGTTGTTATATGCTAAATTGTAGAATCTATTTCCTTTGGCAGGAGGTGCCTTCTATTAATTTCTGGAAATCATGTTAATCTTTCGATAGTTTAACATCTTTCTGTTAGGGACTGATTACTTTATGGGACGAAAATAATATTCTAGACTAAAATGGAATATTGAAGATGAAAAATTTGCCAAGGTAGGGAATATGTTCGAGTTATCTGCAGGAAACATTGACAATAGATGAATTCCTGGATGGTACATTTTGTACCTAACTTCAAGAAAGATCTTAAGGTTAATTTGCATTCTGGGGATTCGCAGACAATTTCTGTAGTGTTCAGTATAAAGGACTATGTCAGTAGAAGTCAAAGGTAAGAGGTACCTTAAATAGAAACGAATGCATTAGTTATTTATCAGTTAACTTTGTCCGCTGTAAAATTAAATCTCTAGATTAAGATTGTGTCATCCACTTTCTAGGAAGAATGAGGGGACTTTCAAAGCATGATCAGTAATTTCTTATTTTCTGTGGAACTTTGGAAAATCTTGCTGAAAATGATAGGCTTTAATGTTGTCCATTCTATTTTGTAGTTAGTTCGATTACAGTATCCATACAAGGTTAACTAAAGATGGAAGCATGCTGTAATGTTTTGGTGTATACGGGAACAGAAAAGAATAGAAGCATCTCAGAAGCACCTCAGGCCAGTTTTCCACACTGAGAAAGTGTGTATTATTTTTCAATATGTGTATTGGAAGAAGAAGTTGTTTTGTTTAAATTCATATATATTTCTGAGACCAGAGGGATTGAGAAGCTAAGCCCAACTCCAAAGCCTGTTTCCTTCTTCTCCTTCAGGAGTTGATTCCAGTCAGAGACTAATTTTGTAGTCACTCTCATGGCCTTTCTGCTCATACACTGCATAGTGGAATTCATAATACTGTACTGTATGTCTTTGCAAAATTGAACATTAATTTGCAATTTCTCTCACTGTATATATTTATCCTACAATAGCTGGCAAATTTATAATGTATTCATGACTTTTTTTTTTGCAGAAATTGTTGTAGACTAGCATCATCTTTGCATTTGGAAATTCAGGGACAGATTTTTTTGAGTACGTGCAGTGCCTTAAAAGCATGATGGGGCTCTGGGCACAAGATGGTCTTTTGAGGCATCTATTTAGTAATTATTTGCATGTCTTTCTCAAAGTAGGCAGCATGTAATGAGGAAACTCTTCTGTAACTCTCATATGGGATGATTCACTGTATGCAGAGATGATTCACATGAACTAAAGGCCTACAAGATACAGTAAGAATGGTAGAATAAGGACTGAAAAAGTTCATTTTGCTCAGCAGGGAAATGAATTACAAGACTTATGTGCGGCTCTTGGGACACTTGTATTTCAGTGACACAAAAACCCTCATTAAAGATTAATCACATTTTGTAACACAACAGCAGGTCTCTGACTCTTGTCACAAGAGTATTTCCCAGTGACGCTAAAGGAAATTATGCTGTAAGTGTATGCGTAATATCTAGGAAATGTTTTTCAAGTTCTTTTGATTGTTTCACATCTTGACGTTTTCAGCCTAGAGCTGATTTATATCATTTATTGTATAAACATTCTGAAGCTTTTGCATATTTTTGGAAACAAGAAAAGTCACTTAGTATAAAACAATTTGTTAAGGAGAGTATATGCACACTGGAAATGATTTAACTCTATATTTAGTGTTTTAAGTCAGTGAAATTATTGTTGTTGTCTCCAGAGGACCACAGCTAAGCTAATAAAGAATAATCCACAGAAGATACTGGTAAACATGCTCAAATCCATTGAATTGTGTAAAAGGACATTTCAGTAAAGGATTCCATCAATGGCAAAATATCTAAAAATGAGCCATTTTCACCTCCAAAATGTGAAAAACCTTATTTGGACATCCCATCTTCCATGCTAATAGCTTTCCATCTGCTTTAATCTGCTCCTCTTTGTATGGTATTAATTCCGCAAGCATGTAATGGCTCCACTTTCCACGGTAGAGTTTATGTTGCAGTAAAGTATGCAGTAGAGATTGTGATCAGTAGGCAGGAGGTTACTGAGCAGGCTTAGAAAGTACATGCTTCAGTCAGATACCAAATACATGTACCTCAATTTGACTTTGCTGTGTGCGTGTAGTTGGATCTAGAAGACTGTTTCTGTACAACTGAGCTCCATGGGACAGAGGTTCTCCTGCAGGGCAGACTTCAGTACTCTGGAAGATCCCTTGCTTTTCCCATTGTCTGAGTATAGACACTGGCACTTACTGATTTTAGGGCTTATGCCACTGTGGTAAATGTGCTCTATGGGTTACTCTGTTACTCAAGGGTCAAATTAAATCACTGTGTGATTTTATTATTTCAGAATTTCAGATTTCAATAATATTACAATGAGATGCTAAAAAGCTACAGTCCAAGAACCTTTCCTGTTCATTGCCTTTATGTAACAAACAGTGGCCATTGTGAGGAAATCTGGAGTAGACAACTTTCTATTGAAGTGGTTTCCACGATCTATTGATGTATATGTGGTTAAATTTGGTAGGGGTGATATTATTTTCTTTATGTAATATATTTCAAGATTAGTGTATGAGTAATGTTTACAAAAAGGCAGAATCCTATTTGATTCTGCACTAATTAATAACTTGGGAGTCATTAAATATCTTGATGAGACATAATCAACTGCTATCTGCAGAATAGACACAGATGGGAAGGCAGTATGAAGAAGAGATATGGAAAAAATATTATTGTGTAGCCATGGTAACATCCCTCTCTCTCTCTCTCTCTCTCTCTCTCTCTCTCTCTCTTTCTCTCTCTCTCCCTTTCCTTTTCCCTTTTAGTTCAGCAGCGCTGCACCTCATTAGGGCGTCTGCCTCTCCTGACAATGGCAACTTTGCAGTGTCAGTCAGTAAATCTTTGCATCCATTCACGTTGTCAGCTCTAAGTGATAGAAAGCCTGGGGAAGATGTGAGATGCATACCAAACAGACTTCCACAATGTGACAGTCTAGTCACGTATTCTTATGCAATTGCCAATTTTGAGGCTCAATTCAATAAAGAAGAACAAAATGGAACAGGGCTGGAGAGTCTCTGTTCTGTTAGTGTGGTTTCTAAAGTTAATTTTAGTGCTCATGGAAGTTAAAAAGCTGAAAAATGAAACTTGACTGTGTAGGAACATGGGTGAGCACAGTGCACAAATGAAAATAAGGCTGTGGATGAGCAGCAGAGCTCTAGTTAGAAGCTGTTTTGTAAATCCCTGGCAATTAGACCTTAGCACAAGTTTTTAACTGTGCTAAATTGGATGGTGATGTGCTTGAGAGCTGGTAGCAGGAAAGAAAATGTTAAAAGGAGTTATTCTCACATGCAGTTGTTGCCATGTGTTTTTAAGAGCTTTTCTTTGTGCCTTGCAAAAAGCTCCATAATTATAAGAAGTTCAAGCAGAAACAAAAAGAGTAAAAATAGAATACAATTTCAGTTTAAAAAGACTAAAGGAAAATTTCTGCATGAATTCTATGCTTTACCTTTTCCCATAATTAAACCAATTCTAAATGCATTTTTAAAACTGATTTGTGGCTAGAGATTTCTGGAGGATGTGGTAAAGAATAAATTTATGGATCATCCAAGTAGAAAGGAATAAATAGAATACTTATTATGCCCCAGATTTTTATTTCTCAAACCTTTTATTCCCAAAGAAATGTGAGGCACAAGCATCAATTACAGTTTTCAGCTGATGCAAAAAGAGTGAGTTGTGGCTTAATCTACCTTACTACACAGGCAAGTGATGAGAAATACATCCCTCAGCTTGACATCTCGTTCTATTTATGTTATGCATGGGGAAAAGCATATTTTCTGTACAACTTGTCTGTACATCTTTCACTTTCATATAGTACAGTCTCTTTAGGAATGGATGTGCTCCTGAGGTGTCCTCCCCACTCAGACTTGGAGAAGTGCTGATGACATTTCTGAGTCACTGTTTTCCTGATCACCTTCTTGATCGTTTTGAAACAATCCCAAAGGCTTCTTTTATCTCAAAGCATAAATCTAAATAAAGTACAGGTAATTTGTATATCAGACAATTATGCATTTCTGACACCATGGATCATGGGTCAGTATCTTCTCATCATCAAAGGCCAGTAGAATGGTACATTCTGTATATCTTCCAGGGCTACTCATGTGCCAGGAGCATCTCTCTGGAAGGCAGTGAAGCATGGCCACAGGTGTGGAGTGTATGCCGTTCCTGGGTTTGGCATTCCATGTGTACTGGTATGATCAGCAATGTATGTTTGTCATGGGGATCTGGGTTACTTACCATGAGAGTGACTCATGGAGATGCACTTTGGGCTGCTTGCTCAGAAAGAATTTTTAGGGAAGCATCACACAGACCTCGCCCAGTCTTTTAGCTTGAGTATGTGAGTTAGGGTCAAAAACCCACCCAGTGGGAATTTTTTGTTCTTCTAGTCTGAAAAAAATCTACATACTCATGTGAGCATATAGTCAACCTATAGTTTAAAACCTGTGCATTTTTCTCAGCTTATTCATTAAAATAGAAGACTAGACAATAGGTTATAGATTATATAATAGATAATTATAATAGATTCTGCAGACTTTAAAGATGACTGCTACCTATCTTGCTTACAGAGACTTACATTCTTCCAACTTATTTTAAGGTATTCTTAAAACTCATTTTTCCAACTTATTTTTCCGATTTATTTTAAGGCAATCTAGTCAATTGCCTTCAGAATCATGTTTTTATCTGTTGTGTTTGTGTCAATTATAGCAAGCTTTATAGATTTAGAATAGCCCATGATCATGACCATTTTTTAAAAAAATTTTTCATTTGTTTTAATTCAATAGAGGTGCTTTATTTACTTATATAAATATAATTTAATTAATAAATGATTTTTAGAATTGACATTTAAATTTTATACAGTTAATTTTGATTTGTAACTCCTCTTTTGCCTTTTAGAGCTTGGAATTCCTAACCTGTGTAAGCTTCTCTCATTTGGCTGGTCAGATTTGGAGAAATGACAAAGAGTAGAGCATGTGAACAAATGGTCAAACTGTAAATTCTATTATAACATTAAGGTAGCCTTCCAAAATCAAACCCATGCATGAGCGTCTCTGCTTATAATATGAAAAGTATTTTGACAAGGGTCATTGAAACAAATTTGATTTGAAATGAAAAGATGAGTAGCAGTCAGTTTTCAGAAGCTACAGCTTAGAAATTCCAGATTAGACATTCCAGGTTTTGTGTCGTTTTGATTCATTTCTTTCTTTGTTTTTTTTTTTTTCTTTTTTCTTTTCCTGAAATATGATTCTTATCAGGATTTTGAAACTTCCAAAAAGTGAAAGATCTAAAAAATTACTTTGGAAATTAATATTTCCACTGTAAATGCCTACTGTGAAGGCTCAGCATTTTTTCACATGAAAAATTAAAATTACTTCTAATCTGAACGCAGTGACCTTGCAAGGCAGCCACCATGTCAGAAGGGAGGGACAGACATCATTACAGCACTGGACCAAGACACGGTGAAATGGGTTCAACTCTTGAATCTGCTGAAGTCTTTCTTCTTCATTTGCTTCCCTTAAGGAAGATTACACAGTCTGGTTTGTGCAGAGTAATGACAACAAGACAGACTGAAAACAGACTGAAATATGGGAACAACACACTTTAAATGGTAGGAAAAATAATAGGGATGATAATAGAAGACAGGGTTAACTGCCCATGGAAACTTTATACATTAAACATAGTTTCTAGGATATTAAACAACCTGTGGGAAATTACCTAGGTGTAGTTGCTTCTATTCCAAAAGGAAGAAAGGCTTTGACAATGCCTTGAGTGATGTCAGAGTCAGCTCTGACTGTTTGCAGTAGAAACTGCTTAGGTACAGTAGGAGAAGGTCAGAAGATTGAGGCAGCCGACTGAAACCTTCAATCGACATTGCATGCGTTTGAGGGGTGGATGGGGAAAAAGGCTTTAATTTGGAATAAATTTATTAGGAAATTGAACATACTCATCATACATGTGAATGAGACCTGACTCAAAGCCCTTATATTTATTTCCATTCAGATTTTGTGTGTGTGTGACGTGTGTGTGACTGTAACTGGAGTTACCAATACAGTTGCCTTCAAAAACGTTGCCATCGTTTGAATATATTAAAACTGCTCTGCTGAGGGAATTGGCCTCCTGACCTCACCACTACTCCAAACCAAAATATCAATGTATTTATAGCCTCAGTTATATTATCTGGATTGTAAATTAACCAGGTTTTACCTTCCCTGGGTAAGGCACAATGACAGAGACACATGCTGCTCACACCAGAGCTGACTTTGCACAGGGCTGTATAAAAGCATTCTGCAAAAGCTCTTTGTATTTTTTATTTTTTTTAAGGGAGGATATACTAAATATATGCTTACAGCATAATTTGCATGTGAATTATCCATGCTTTTCCTTTATCTGATTTATCTCCTTGTCTCTGTTTTTCACTGAAATGAGTGTTAACTTCCTCTGCCATCTGTAAAATGAAGATAACAATAACTCTTTGCCCTGCCTCAAATATTTAGAATAAAAACTGTTCAGATTTTCTTTTGATATTCATGCATGCACAGCACAGTTCACTTACAGAATTTGACTGAGATCTCTGGGTACTCATATGCACATAATAATATGTGATGCCTTAAGGTGCATTTCTCCTAACTCCCACTCTATAAGATGAAGTTGTCTGTAATTAAATTAGTACTCTGGATTACCACTGTAGTTATTTGAGAGCAGAGTCTTTGAAAGCATGATTCATTGCACCCACCCTATGGTAGCGTTCCAAGACAAGTGAGATGATTACAGGACATTTTTAGTCTCTTCACTGGCTTTAGAAGAAACTGATGCTCAGCTTAAACTAAGAAGAGAAACTTCTTGCTAAAGAGAATTTGAAGTATGTCAATCTGTTTTTCTGAATGGTTACATAGACATGAGGATCATAAATTTGGTTGAACAAACATCGGTATGCTTAGTTCTCCTGCCTTTTTTGTATTTCTCAGATGATGCTAATTAAAGCACCAATGCAATTTTTTTTTTCTGTTAATAATTCAATTCTCAAGTATGCATACTTAACCAACTATATCTATGAAGAAATTCTATCTATCTACTTTATCTTTTATTTTTACTGTTCCAAATTTATATTCAGGATTGCATTTTTATATAAATTCCTAATATATTTTTTTCCAGCTAGTTATATACAATTTCGTGTTTTACATGAAAGTTCTCATTTTGTCTATTGTTTTCAAAATAACAAGGTTATCCAGTTGATGGAAATAATTTCTCTACATCATTTACCTCAAGCATACTCTTATAGCTTCATCTGTCAGAGGAATTACTACAAAGCATGAAATTAATGATAACCAACCTGAATAATGTGCATGGAAATGGGATTGTTTTGATTTCTCTTTCACTAATTAACACTTAAGCTTCTTAGATTAGTCAACACTACACTCATTCACCAGATACAAAAAATGTTTGGATTATGTCCTGTTATGCCCATGAATTTAACAGCTAAATAGGTGAAGATCTGAGAAATATAATGACTGCAACATTTATGCAGCCTTTACCTCTCTTTGCTGGATTAAGGGAATTTGCTGCCCTGAGAATTCAGAATGCCAAATTAAAAATGTCATCTTTGCTGTCATCGGTGGTCCCAAGAAAACATTTTTCCATTAACTGATCCATGCACTATTTTTGTTGTTGTTGTTGCTGTTTTCATCAGATATACAGCTCAGACTTCATCCATGCATCCTTTTTGTAGTTTTTACTTGTTCTAGTAGAAAGTGGTCTGTGAAGGCCAGACCCTCAATTTATAGAGCTGACGCTCTGTTAGGTGAGGAATTCAATTGCCACTCTTTGACTTCATCTGAACTTCCACGTCAGATGCCATTCTGTCAGACTGCCATCTGTCACACAGCAACAAAACATAACAGAGTATTGTTGGAAAGATTCAACCTCTACTTCCATACCACAAACATCCACCTCTGATATCAAGGGGCAACGTAATAAAGTAGGAGGCATTACTTTCAGAGTGCACAAAAAATTTGTCAAAACCTTTTGGCTTTACCTCAGAGCAAAATTTCAAGGAACTTCACAAAGTGAGACAGATTTCGTTAATTAGAAATGAGCTCTTTGGAAATACAATTGTTTGCTAAATACTTCTGAGTTTTATTGTTTTCTTCATTATTTAACGATTTTAAAAATTCCCTGAGGATATGTTCTGTTTTTGGAAAATCGCATCTCAAAAGTGATATTTTTTTCAAGTGAGAGGCATTTTCTTTCATATAACAACATTAATCTTTAAGTTACCGGAGTAAATACTAATTTGCAAGTTCAGATTCTCCTATATTCTGTCATTTTTTTGACATTTTTCTAGAAAATTCTTGGGAAGTGAAGCAGAAAAGAGAAATGACAAAAGGGATGTTATACTTTCTTATGAAAATATACAGAATTCTGATGTTATTAGTAGGCTAAAGTTCTGCTTTCTTGTCTGTTAGATTTATCCATTTTAAGTAAAGTCTTAAATATTTATCAGATCAGAAGTATGAGAAATAAGAGAACTTCAGAACAAATTTTTGATCTACAGATTCTGATTTATTCTTTGGCATATGCAGATATGCTTGAAATCTTCTGCATAACAGGTAATATATAAATTTGTTAATTTTGCACTCTTGCAGTGAATGTGAAAACAGTTTTGTACATTGTTTTGGTATCACAGAATCACAGAATTGTAGGGGTTGGAAGGGACCTCCAGAGATCATCGAATCCAACCCCCCTGCCAAAGCAGGTTCCCTACACCAGGTCGCACAGGTAGGCGTCCAGCCGGGTCTTGAATATCTCCAGAGAAGGAGACTCCACAACCCCCCTGGGCAGCCTGTTCCAGTGCTCCGTCACCCTCACCGTAAAGAAGTTCTTGAGCACATTCGTGCGGAACTTCCTATGCTCCAGTTTCTGTCCGTTTCCCCTTGTCCCGACTCCACACACTGCTGAAAAGAGCCTGGCCTTGCCACTTTGCCCCCCACACCTTAGATATTTATAGACCTGTATCAGGTCCCCTCTCAGTCTTCTTTTCTCAAGGCTAAACAGACCCAGTTCACTTAGCCTTTCTTCATAGGGGAGATGCTCCAGGCCCTTCACCATCTTTGTGGCCCTCCGCTGGACTCTTTCCAAGAGATCCCTGTCTTTTTTGTACTGGGGAGCCCAGAACTGGACACAGTGCTCCAAATGAGGCCTTACCAGGGCAGAGTAGAAGGGGAGGATCACCTCCCTCAACCTGCTGGCCACGCTCTTTTTGATGCACTCCAGAATGCCATCGGCCTTTTTGGCCACGAGGGCACACTGCTGGCTCATGGCTAACCTGTCGTCCACAAGGAATGGGTATGTTTACCTGCTCCGAGTAAGCCAACACAGAAGGAAGAATCAACACATGGCCTACATGGAAGTGGATTTACAAAAGTACTCTAGTTCATTGACGCTTCACTGATAAATGACAAATCCTTGTCCAAACTCTTTTTGATACATCAATCACATTCACCTATGAGGAATGACTAAGTGAACTGGGTCTGTTTAGCCTTGAGAAAAGAAGGCTGAGAGGGGATTTGATCCAGGTTTATAAATACCTGAGGTGTGGGGGCCATAGTGGTGAGGCCAGACTCTTTTCAGTAGTGCATGGGGACAGGACAAGGGGAAATGGGATGAAGTTAGAGCATAGGAAGTTCCGCACGAATGTGCTCAAGAACTTCTTTACGGTGCGGGTGACAGAGCACTGGAACAGGCTGCCCAGGGGGGTTGTGGAGTCTCCTTCTCTGGAGATATTCAAGACCTGGCTGGACGCCTACCTGTGCGACCTGGTGTAGGGAACCTGCTTTGGCAGGGGGGTTGGACTTGATGATCTCTAGAGGTCCCTTCCAACCCCTATAATTCTGTGATTCTGTGATTCTGTGATTCTGCCATCATTTTGACCTAAAGCAATAATTTATTTGAGGGAAGGGGAACAGGAAGAAAATACACTCTATTCTGAGCTGTACCATGAAATCACAGGTGATCACAGGATGAGATGTCACTGGGAGGTCTGACGTGTATTTCAGTATTTATAAACAGTTTATCACTCATTTCTACTGTGTTCTATGAGTATTGCTGCCGATTTCAAGAAACGAAATTTCTGGGTACTAAGCAGTATATGGCAGTATGTTCCTGGTAGGATGTTGCTTAGGGAGCGAGGATGGATCTTCCAAAAATGTGGTTTTGTAAGGTGATGTGATATAGTGATTATAACGCTAGATGAAAAGATGAAAGAATGGTAAAGACTGAATAGGTTTCCATTGCTGGAGGCTTTTGGTCAGTGCCAAGGGTGCAGTAGTTGAAATCATGAATCAAGACAGCGCTTTAAAAGAGCTGACATTATTAGTAACCAGGGAAGAAGGGAAGGGGGTAGGAGAGGAAGATACTCTGGGAGGGAAGAACAAAATGAATCATAGGATAAAACATTTTAGTTGGGGCAGTTAGCTGGGGTATTTTAGTGTGATGAGAATGCAAGTGAGGGAGAGAAGTCCTGAGGGATTTTGAAGTCAGCACCAGTATATCTAAAGAGGGGCTGTAAGAAAGAAGGGAGCAGACACTTTAGCAGGGGCTGTTACTATAGGACAAGGGGAAATGCATTCAGACTAAAAGAAAAGAAATTGTTCTTTGCAGTAAGGGTAGTGAGGCACTGGCACAGGTTGCCCAGAGCAGTGTTGGATGCTTCATCCCTGAAGATGTTCAAGGTCAGGCTTGATGGGGCTCTAAACAGTCTTATGCAGCTGTAGGATTCCTTGTTCATGGCAGGGGATATGGACTAATGACCTTTAAGCTTCCTTCCAACTCAAACAATTCTATGATCCTAGGTATGATTTCATGATAATAAGTTTGCTGAGAGCTGAGAAGCACACACTTCAGAGCCCACACTGCTTTCACAGCTCCTTTGTTCCCACACTTACTTTTTAAGCTGTTTCTGTGTGCAAAACAAAACAAAACAAAACAAAAAATGACAACAACAACAACAAAAACAAGAAAATCTGCTGCTGTTAAGGCATGGTTTTAATTGCCTTGGATTTTTGTTGTCAACAGAAAAAAATGATGAAGACCACATTCCAGCTCTCAATAAAAATGTAACCGAAGGTATCATTATCATTTCAAGGTTCTCCATCTAGTAGGGCTGAGAGGTGCATAAACATTTCACTTATCAATACAAATTAATGGCATTAAAAGGATGAGTCAAACAACAGTTCATAAATCTGTATGCTGCTAAATGACATTGTAATTCATCAAGTCAAGGGCGAGTGGAAAATAACCAGCCTTTGAGTTCCAGCTCACTGCATCTCCAGGAAGGGTGAGCCTCGCCTCCTACAGCTTCTGGCATCTTGTATGTGCAGATTTGTATTTCAGACAGCACCTTTATTCTCTGATACTTTGATGAGTATGGTGTACAAACTGAGGTTATCCTCTCATCTAAAAAAAAAAAAAAACAACAAAAAAAAACATTGGGGATTTAAAAATCAATGAAGAATGCACAGTGAGGCTTTCCTGAATGCAGCTTGATTTTTCATCCTTCTAACAACAAAGACAGCGATTGACTGAGCCCTGGTGCAAGGTTGATACACAATCAACACAGGGTATCTCTTAAGTGAGGGCTGCTTGGTGATGTACTGCAGACTGCTGTGAACAAGGAATATCGTTGTTTACACAGTGACATATTGCTTGATACTAAAATGCCTTTCCCACACAGATCCTGACTTGCTCATAAGTAGACATGCTACCACACAGAGCACTTGGGAGGTTGGCTACCCAAACAAGCAGTCAGGAAGAAAATGGGGCTAGCCAGTGAGCAGTAGCTAGCGGCTGTGAGGCTGCTCACATTTTAATTAAGCGAGGGAAAGTAATTCACATTTATTGTGAGGCAGATGTGGTTGCAGAAGCAAAGTAGTACAGTGTTTTACTGCACTCAGACTTCCCTCTTGGTCACTGCAACCCAGTTTTTAGTCCTAGGAGCTACAATTTATTTTGATGGTCCTTCACAGTGTCACAGACAACAGATAATAGGCACTTAGAAGAAAAATACAGTCTTCCAAGAGCAGTTAGATCTCCTTTTCCTCAATCTCTAACGTGAACATTGGGATCTTTGATCTTTGGACTTCAGCACATAGCTCTGTATTCACTGGTTATTCACAGACTGTGACACTTAGTTTTTCACATGGCCATTAGGTGAATATGAACATTCTAAGATTTCTGAAAGAGTTAAAAAATAATGTACTTTATAGAAATAAATGTTCAGACCTTATTATTTGGAAGGTAACTGTTTTTCTGCTATGCTATTGTTGTTCCATAGAGATTAAGCTGAGCTGAGCAGAATCACAAATAGTATATCCCAAAGATAATGTCTGTAGAATTGTATACTCATAGAAACAGTACTAGAAGAAAAGATATATTTGCTCCCACTTTGAGAGTCATCTATAGTATTTCTTGGCTCAGAGGAATAACATGAAATTGCGAAACAGGAGCTTCTGGCAAACAATGTACAATCTTGCAAAAGGGGTTAAAAAAAAAAGCAGAGATTGCCACACTCCCAAATGTGTATGGATGAATAAACTCAGTGCCTCAGTGTTTGGAAAACTGACCAAAAAGTTCTTGATGTGGGGGGGCCGTTTAGTCAAAGTCACCACACTTCTATGCTGAAATAAATACCTTTTTTTTTTTTTTTTGCTAACACCGAGGAATAATTGAAAAGCAAACAAATTATAAATTAAAAAGGACATCGAAGCATGATAAATTTTTCATTAATCCCAATGATAGCAAGTATGATCAACTCGATTTTCTGATTTTGTTTTTACATGTGACAAACCACAAAACAATGGTATTTCACAGTAAAATTTTAGCCCAGAGGGAAAGTCTCTGAGTGTAGATGCGAAGTCAATTGAGTTGTGTAACTACACTTGGTAAAATGATACGGTGCTACTTGCTTTTTTGCCCTTTTTTGTTTGTTTGTTTGTTTGTTTGTTTTTAAGCAGGGAAATGAAAGGCACAAGAGGGCAAAGAACTTGATAATACTACAGTTGTTTAGCAGTGATCCACTCTTCAGAGATACACATTTTATAGAAGATAAGTTTATATAAATTTTCTAATACACATTCTGACCATTTTGTATCCCACTAATTAAACAGGAGCACTTCAAGAAGAAAGAAACAGAATGATTGACCTAAAACTTTATCCAGTGATTTCTGCTACAATAATAAATGATGGAAACTAGAACTTTTTTTCTTTTTAAATTTTGGCACAGACAAAACAGACAAGAAATGTACTGTAAAAGAGGCTACTGCTAAATTGGTGTTTACTGATTTTATATTCCATTTATTGGCACAGAATGGGAACCGATATCCTTTTAGGAGACAATTTCTAATAATTTCTGTATATTTTAAGTTTAGAATTCTCCTTTACAGCAGTAATCCTATAAATGTTGTCCTGAATAATTTCAATTTTTTTCCCCCAAGATATCTACACAGTCACTATAAAAATACCTGATAATGTTGAAGTCTGAAATTCCTTTTATAGCTATAGAATTTGGCATGCATTTCCATGCATACACCTTTGAGGACCCCTCTTCTCCTTTGAATCTTTTCATGAGAGCGCACTGAGAATGGTATCAGTCTTTCCTTCCTTCTTCTGTACATTTTACAGTAATAATGCCTCTCTTAGGCATGCTTTTTCTGTTACATGAAACTTAAATTTGCATGCAGCTTAAATTTATTCAACTACTTTCTCTCTTTTTAAGACTTTTAGAGCTGTGAGCCTGATCTCCTCCTGTTTTTCCTGAGGTCAAAAAAAAATTTATGTTAAGTTCTTTCTGTGTCATGCAAAATGTATTAAATTCTCTGGGAAAACAAAACAAAACAAAACAAAACATTGAATATAGCCAAACGCAGTAGCTATACTAGTGAAATCAGAAACATATGGGGACCAGTGTCCTGGAATGACTTTTATCCACAGCAGTCGATAGTTAGAAGTCGTCCCCAACAATACTTGGCCTGTACCAATGACTGCTTTCCAAAATGGTTCCCCAAGAAGCCTCAGGAGCCAGGGTGCACCATGGATCATTTCCACACAGACAGTTTGGATGTCATTACTCTTTCGCTGGAGGGAAAGCATTTTAGTATAGTAATGGATTATTACATTCCAGCTGGCTTCAGTGACCAGAAATATTCTTCATCAATTTTGCCTTCACTGGTGTAGAAGTAGCGCAGTTATGAAGGAGTATTTATTAGTACTCAGCCAAGACCCTGTATGTATTTGGGAAGAAAAGGTACATATGAGTTCACAGCGTTTTAGTTCAATGAAACTTGCCTCTAGGGGTCCTATTTAACTGTGAGATGTCTCTTCCAGTAGACGACTGAGAGTAGGAAGCCAGCTTACACTTCCTTGAGAATGCATCTGCTAGGATGGTGCGATGAGCTGCACTGGGACACAGGCAGGGGCAGCTGAACATTCACTCTGGGCTCCTCCTTTTTTCTGGAACACATAATCAATTCCTCACTCAACCTCTAGCCCATTGTCCATCCATTACGACTTTCTTCTTCCCAAGATCAGGTCATGCTTTTCAGTAGTTGAGCTTGGGTGGAATTGCAAACTTACTTACATTTTAAAGTTATTGTGTTTTTGTTTATTTTTTTTTGTTGTTTTTGTTTTGTTTGTTTGTTTGTTTTTCCACTTAGATAGCAATACCCAAACCATAGTTCCCTTTATCATCCTGATTTTTTACTGCTCTTTTATTTTTGTTATCTCTATGTCAGTTATCATAGTTACTTCTAGAATGAAAATGACTAAATAATGTCCTTATTTCAAGCTGGTAGTCTCATCACCTTCTCCTGCAGTGTTCTTCAGTGTTTTCATAAAGAACTCATCTAATCAAGAGACGTTGTTACCATCCACAGCATTCCCACTGTGTATGTTTTGCCGGTTCTTGCGAAGTGGGAAAGTTCCTGCGCTGGGTTCTCACAGCTTTATCCGATGCCAGGAATCAAACTGAGTTGTGATATTTACTGTTGTTTCCAAACTGACATTGAATGTATTTGCTTTTCAGCCTCAAATCTTTCATGCTATGAATATTTCATAACATCCACAGTGTCAGAAAATTGCCTTTTCCTTTTGAGCGCAACTAGATGATTTCTCTGCTAGACAAATTTTAATAATTGTTTTGTTAAGTGTGAATTCTGTTTCTTCAAGAAGCCTGTTTTTAAGAGCTTTTGTCAAAACTCTGTTGCAATATTCCCATTAATATGTCTGGGATGAAATACAGCTGGAGAATTCTAGTCAAAATAAAAAGGTTCTAGCAACCTAAGCAAGCCACTGCAATACTTGTTTGTCCCTTTATGTTTTTTCCTCCAATGGCAGTTGTTTTGTCTATTTTTAAAGACTTGGTTAATTGCTTCAGTGATAATTGTCAGGACTAGGCAAGGATTCAGTAATTTCTTCTAAACTTCAAAATTTATAAAACTGTAAGCATATTAATCCAAGACTCATTTTGCTCACAACTTCCATTCGCTTGTGGACAACCACTGTTCGAAGTTCCCTAATAGTATTTAAAAATCATCTGAATTAACAGAAAATAAACTGAAGCCAATAATCTTCCAGAAAGTTTTTTCCCTCTTCTTGCTAGTAGTGATCATTTATCCTTGTGAAATGAGTGTAGATTTAACTTTCCATCATTCCTCACATTCTCAAATAAGTGAATTACTGTATTTTCATTTAAGCATATTTGCTTAACTTAGTACCACATGCTGTTCAGAAATCAGTCAGGAGGCCAGTGTTCTGTGGTGGTTTGGCTTCTAACTCATGGTCATTACACTGTGTGAACTTCTACACGTGCTAATAGCTTTGCAAGAGACCTCTAAAGTACCCCCACTAAAGGGACATCATCCTAAATCCAAGGGCATTGAGAAAACTAAGAATTCTGACAGAAGAAAGAGAACAAGGACAACAGTGATCTGAGAGGACTTAAACCAGGTAAAAGCTCCCTGGTTGGGTGCTGACTGTTTGTGAGCGACACTGGCTAGGACTAAAGAATCTCTGTCCTCTTTTGTCCAATCGCCAATAAAGCCAGGAAATTGACTGCTATGGCACAGTGCTTAAGCAAAACAACTGGTTTCATAAACAACTGGTTTCATGAAGCCCAGAGATGACTATTTTTTCAGTGCCTCTGACAGAAAGTGAAAACTATTTGCAAATATGCTAAAGGACATTGCAAGCTCTTTGTATGAGTGACAGTTTTATGCCAAAAAACTGTTTTGGAGAAAAGTCCTTTGGGATTAGTGTATAAAATTCCTAATAATACAGCAGCTATAGCATATTTGCTAGTCATAACCTGCAATATGTGCATTTTTCAAATACTTTTATTTTCTCACTTGTATTTTTTTTTTTTTCCACTGTTTTTTCTTTCTTTTGGCTTAATTTGTTGTTACTATCACTATTGTATCAGTCTACTCTCTATTCAGTATATACAAAAGAAGTGGAACTAGCTTTTTTGCATACATTTCATTCTTCTGTTTCCCTTCTTTAGCTATGACTTTTGGGAACCATAAAATTATTACCTTACCATAGACCTATTTTGATTTGCAGAATTTCATTTAAAGTAGACAACAGTTTGTAGAGAGTTTTTTAATGGGAAATCATGTTCATATTTGGACCAGTTTCAGAAAGATTTCTCATGTATGGTCAGATTTTAGGTCAGAAGTAATAACTGAAGATAATTTTTGTCGAAGGCTTCAGATCATGTATAAATCTTTTCTATACTTCATTGTTTATTTCATTTTTTGCTCTGCTTTGGAAACTTTTATTAGCTGATGTTCAGAGTGATAGCGTACATGCAGAGAAGAGGATTGCTAAATTCCCAGCACTGTCTTGGTTCATATTCTGGAGGCTTTTCTGTTCTACCATGCTCAAGTTGCTGCTATTACTATGACCACTAAAACTATAAATTGATATTTTGTTTCGAATAACTGTGGTCATATACAGATTCTGAGTATGAGATTCCTTTTTTTTTTTTTTTTTTTTTTTTTTTAAGTAAATTATTCTCAAGCTTGTAGATGTTGGTGAAGTTCTTATTCACAAAAATACAACATACGGCAAAAGGAAGGCTCTGTCCAACTAAATCAACTTCTGTTATTTTCTAGGATGGTAAATTCTAAGGGCTAAGTTTTTCCATGATGTTTCTGCAAGAATCAAGTAAAAAATGGAAATGTCCCCACTGTACAAAAATTACGACTGTTCCTTTTTCTGTATTCTCACTATCAGAGAGACAGATTTGGTAAAGCCACATTTCAAATGAGATATTTTGCATCAAAAGCTTCTGACATTTTAAAGGCAATTTAATGAAAGTGTTTTGAATCCCAACACTTATGAATTCTAACGACATTCAGTGCAGCAGGTAACTGGGCTGGACTACTCTATATCAAAAAGCAGTATCAGAGCAATCTCATTCTTATCTTTCTAAGAGTTCTCCATGCATTTAAAGCAGTCCTATCAGACATACAGGTTTAATCTTGCAGGCCAAGTATGATTAGCCATGGTACATTTATGGTTACATATGTGTTCAAATTTGTGCTACAAAACATTCTGAGGTGATGCTGATGAACAGTTTCTATGAATTTCAATTTGGGTGCATGAAGTCCTTCCACCGATTTTATACAACATTTATCGTATTAAACTTGAGCTAGTAGCATTAAAATTGTTGTTCATTCATTCATTTACTAAGCCATGATTTCTGAGTGTTGGAGCCACCAAAAGACACATCACTTAGTTTGGTTTATTTTCTCACATCAGCCTATTTTACTGTTCCATCAGGCTACATTAAAATAAATTATGAAAAGATAATTTCTATTTCCGTCTCGAATATGTGAATCAACACATGGTACTTGATAACAGTTTGTAACAAATCTCTTATCTCAGGATTGTCATCATTTAATTTTTAAATGGCATATATAGTACATTTTTGTAAGGTTATGTACGTAGTATATTTATAAGTTAAGAAGTACTTTAGGTGCCTTCATTAGGCTCCTCTGTATTGTTCAACCTCTTATTCCCTCATGACTGGATTATAAAACTTGATGCTTCATGCATATCAAAGTTATCAGATTCGATCCTAATTCATGGGGCTATAGGAATTTCACTTTTATCTATTGTTTTGTTTTCTTAGTGTTTGTTGTTTTTTTTTTGTGGTTTTTTGTTTTTTGTTTTTTTTTTTGAGTCATATAATCATACCTTTCAGCTGAAATACGGAGATGGTGCAGTACATTGGCCAAAATACATTAGGTGCTGAAGAGCAGAGAACGTCTGATGACTGCGACAGTGTGAAGTAGGACTCAGTTGTGGAAGGTCAGTCAATGTCAGAGGGAATACATCATTCGGAGGATGCCTCCTTTTGGAGACTCAAGATTTTTTTCTGCAGTCACTATTAAAATAATACAGGTGCCAGGGGAAGTCTGTTGCCTGGACGCTTTTCTATGCAGGACAGTGCCTATATTTCAGTAATAGAAAATAGGAAGAAAGAAAAAAAAAAAAAAAAAAAGAAAGAAAGAAATGGAGAAAAAGAGAAAGAAAGAAAAAAAAAGGAAGAAGAAAGGAAGGAAGGAAGGAAGATTTAGTTCTCTCAAAATATCTGAATAATATTAATGGTACTGCAGTACATCATGGTTAGTAAAACAAATACTAATTTTTTAAGATAAGCAAAGGTTCCTTCCTGGCCTTCTTACTGAAGACAGTATATCTTTTTTTCTGTGCAAAAACAAAGTTTGCTAATCCTGTCCTTTCTGAGATAAAACAGACAAATATGCAGTTATCCATCCATCAATAGAAAGCAGTTGAATCAAAGTTATCTGAAAAAAAAACATTTTGTACTTGATAAATCTTTATTTACTAATTCAAATACTCTTGACTTGCTGTGATGTAAGAGAAATTTATTCCATGTGGATAAGAATGAAATAAATAATAAGACAAGATAGTAAGCCTTGCTGTAAATGACGCAATGACAGCTAAACTCATCTGAGCACATAAAAATATAATATATATAACTCCATTACGACACCCAAGGGATAGAAAGGGGATATGTACAGCATGTGTGTATTGGCAAAATTTCTAGTTACTAGAAAACTGAAAAAAAATGTCATGAAGAAATAGGTATTTGTTTTACTTTGTGGATTGTTACACTTGGAATATACACTAAGACATACACAGAGGGCTGGCAGATTTGACAAGGAACTTCTAAGAAATCCATGTGCTTCTCAAGTGGGGGTGGAGGAAGGGAAAATTATACTAGGCATTTTAAAACTCCTAGAGACTTGTCTTTAGTTAACTAGATCACATCTTTCCTCGGTGGACTTGATGCAGTTATTTACATATAAATGTCTGCTGCTGTTTGCTTGACTGAAGAGATCTCTTTTTGGGTAAAATAAATAAATTTTGGGTAAGATAAAGCAGAGATGATAATTCTCTTTTGGTGAAAACACTGGAGTTAAGGTATACCCATGGGTCTTGCTAAGGTACTACACGCTTACAAAGGAGCAGGTGGGTCAAGACCAGTGGAGTCGAGACATACATTAATCGTGTGGATAATTACATGAATGCCTCCACTTTTATGCCTTTGAAACTTCTGTTTGCATTCTGTACTGAGAAATGTCACTTTGCCTCACGTGCAGAATACAACTCTAATTTCTAATTGTAACTTTACCTCTGCCAGTAAAGGAAAAGAAAAAAAAAATTCTCTTCCATTTTAGAAGAAGATCTTTTGAAGAGATCTGTAGGTTTTCAACACTAGTCTCCAGCAGCACTAATCCATATTATATCTTTTTGCAGGACTAATTTAAGAGTAAGAAGTTTCATTCTATCGCCTATTCATCCCTAGATACTTTATCAGCAGCATTATTCTTAAGACTTTCTCTGTAACCATTTTTATGGCATCTGTAACAATCTATGGTGGTTTGAAAGAGAGAAAAGAAATACAAAAATTGTTAAGGGAAAAACCAATCCAATCAGAAAAGAAGGAATACATAAAAAAAAATGCAGAAGGCTGATTAAAAAAACATACCGCACTGGAGATACAAAAACTGAAACAGTAGGGCTCAAAGTGAAGAGAAGAGGAAAGTTCATGGGGAAAAATAAATAAATAAATAAATAAATAAATAAATTTAGGTGTTATCCATTCAGTTCCATCCCACTCTTCTGCTGTAAATTCTGAAAGAAGAAATTAGATGGCTCTGTGTAAACACCTCAAGATTTTGTCTATTAAGACTAACACACATATAAACGAGAAGTTGAAAAATTTAAGATACGAAGTGTTTTAGATTAAGCTTCTATCACTTGCACAGCCTGTGACTCTTAAATCTGCATAATTTCAATAATATAGAAGGAAAAAACAAATCTCATTTAAATTATATGAATTTAAATGCATCTACTGGGATCCAAATATAATTCTAAGGTTGAAATATATGTAGGTCGCTCCAGAAGCAATGCTTCCTATCTATTTCCAAAGAAACTGCAAAGAGCGTAATAACACTATTTGATAGAGCAAATTCTCAACTACAGAACACTATTTTTCAGTGTAGTCATCCCCGTTACCTATGCATTTTTGCCAGTGATGAACAACAGCTTGCATACCATGCTCATAAACATCTGCTGGGCACCATGCACTGCCTTACCATGTTCACATCCACTGTTTGGTCTCTGTAAATATTGTGATGAATGGCAGTGGGTACAATTTCCATTGCATGGAGGAATTCAGTTCCACACTTTTGCTTCATACATTCTTCTATATGTCAGATGTCATTTTGTTAGTCTGCCCTTCTGCTGCCATCTGTCACATGGCAACAAATTGTAATGGCATATTGGTGGGAAGGTTCAACCTCTACTGCTGCACCACCAACGTCCGCCTCTGACATGGGTAGAAATAATAAACTACAAAGCATTACTTTCAGAGCAGCCCTTGCAGTTTGTGAGAAAGGCCTGTCAGCGGAAAGAAATAGGTACCGAGTTAAAATGGGAAGAAAGAACTTAGGTTAATTCTGTGTCTCAATATGGGAGCAGATTAAGCAAAGAAAATAACATAAGTAAATGGCTAAATAAAATACAACAGTTACTCATTAAGGTTAGTTGAAATAACTGGCATTTGTTACTGAAAACTAGTTTGGATGTGAACTAGACTGGATGTGAACAGTGGTATTTAAACCGTGTTAACTAAGCATTCTCAGTTATAGTGTCTAGGTTATGTTAAGCATATCCATATTTTCATGTTTTGTTACTGTAAAAGTAACTAACAAGATTTGCTTTCCTGTGGCCTCTTCATCTGAGTAAGAGGTTATGAGTAGAAATAAAGCTCAAAAAACAAACAAACAAAAAAAGTCTTAGAAATAAATTAGCAAATATATTCATAGGTAGAAATACATTAATTAGAGCTGCATCAATAGACTGCATGTATGAAGTTGGTTTCCAAATTTTATTGCATAGAAAATATTTGAAGAAAAAAAAAAGAGAGAAAATGGAGTCTGGAAGAGATGTTTCCTCTACCAACTCCTTCCCAGAGGTCTACAGTAGTTTATATTTTCACAAGTAATGAATCATTCAAATTTATTTAATACAGTATAAATTCATGCTTAACTATTCTAGAACTGAAGATGCAATGAACATCATTATTTTCTGCTGTTCCAAGACATATTTACATTTCAGATGGCCTTGTTCCTGAAGGGTATTTTTACCAGGCCAATACACTGGAAGATTTCCATATTTATGAATATGGATATTTCTTACTTGAAGAACCTCTCTCACTTTTGTAGGTTATAAAACATTGCACTTGTGTCTACTTTGTTTTACTTATATTTTGTTTTGGCTTATTTTTAACTAAAAGTCACCACATTTTTTTTAGGAAACTTTCACAAATTATTGATATATGCTTTGAAATTTTATCAGAAGACTGCTTTTATCTGACAGATTCTCAGCAACAGTGCATTTTGTTTTTCATTTCCCCCAAGCTTAGTAAAACTGGAAGAAATTATTTTCAGGCACAGAGTTCTATCTGTTTGTCTTTGTTTCCCCCCACACATCAGGCATATCAGATAGTTTAATAGAAGATATCACCTCTTTATGCAAACCAACCATCTGCCATATGTCAATCACAGTTATATTGCAAGTATTACAAGAAACGTGATGCTTTGTTTAGTAGTATCACAATAGTCTTCTTCAGGAAGCAAATGCCTTGTCCTCCAAACTAACATTTCAAGGGCCAGTACGTCAAAACATAACATTTTCTTCAGAAGGTAATTGTGGCCCAACATAACTGTAGACATATCTTGAATAACTGTTCAAGAATGTTGCTCTGGAGGAAAAAGATGAAGAGAAGCAATGTCATGTTTTTTGTAGGATCTCCATGCTGATGATATACAAAATCCAGTTTGACAAGTTCCTGAGCATCCTGATCTAACTTTGAAGTTTGACCTAACAACAAATTTGGTGTTGATCTCATAAGAGGCCTTCATTTAGCCCCTCTGAAAATCTGAAATCCCACTGTCTTGTCTACTAGAGGGGTACAACTCTATTCATCACACTTGATTTGCTCCAGTCTTACTTCTTCATGAGCTGAAGTGCAGATCTGAACACTGACAGGAATTCTCCAGGCAATATATAGTATTCATATATTAAATCTGGAAAACCCATACAAAATCAGAATTGTCAGTAACATAGCTCTAAAGACTAAAAAAGTGCAACCCACTGAGCCAGGAAGTCTACTCTCTAATGAGAGTAAGGGTATTCCACTAAATTTACATGATTTTCTAATTTTAATCCTATGTATAACAGGAATTATGTAGCACAGCATTTGTAGTACTTACCAGATGTAAAGCACAGCTTGAAAAAATTAGGCTAATACGTTAGCATTTCAGTAACCAGTCCAATGACTGGTAGCAGACTGGACTCACTCATCAAAAGCATAGTTTATTAATCCCTCAAGTGACAGAGTAACACAGCTCAGATAATTACAAAGGTAACTATCTATCTGATTAATGTGGCACAGGTATGTTAATACAACATAATAGCACACGTTGTAATACTACGTAAAGTGAGCTGTAACTCATCTAAATTGCTTGTAGAAAAATACCTAAATAATTTACAATTACTCAGGCACCTGTAAGCTGCATTACATAAAGAAGTGTGAGTTTCTCCTTAGACTAGTTAGCTTGTAAATATTATCCCACATATTCCAGTATCTAGTTGTTTCACCCTAAAGCTATACTACAGCTAGTAAATGAAATGGTCCAGGCATTGTCACATAGCACTACATGCCTCTCTAGAGCTCAGATTACCTCCCCAAAACCCAAGATAATTACATCCAAATTATTTTGCAGGAAAGTTCTCACGCCATGCTACTACCTTCCATTTCTTCCACCAGTTCCAAACAGACATGCTAACACCTTTTAGTCATTGAATGTGTAGCTTTGATTTCAAAGGTACCTCTTTTGGCACCCAAATCTCCTTAAAGTGCTTAGAAGCTAACATTTTGCTTTACAGAATCCCCGGGGGGAGGGGGGGGGAAGAAATGATTACTTAAATGCACTGGGTAAAATATGCATATAAGCAAAAAAGAAATCTAATAATATTAAGTAAGCAAATGATTAAGATAATCCTTAGTTTATAAATATAAATTTGTAAAGGAGTCAGAAAATTTAGACCCAAGTATAATATATAGTTCCAAGGTATTTCATTTATACTACTTAACACCCTGGCCTGAAATCTGTACTGGTAGCAGTGGCGCTTAATGAACCAAGACTTGTATTCTACATTAGGAGACTTTTCAGTGTAATACTAAAATGTAGTATCTCTGAAGCTCATTTTCTTACTTCAGATGAAGGTGTGCATAACCATGATAAAACACATACTTAGCCAAACACACTCTATATTGTTGCAGTAGTTCTGTTTACCTAATGGTACACAAAACAATGGAAATCATCAGTTTGCTGATTTAGCCAGTGAAGCTAAATCACCCAGGCAGGTAATCATCGCTGCTTGAGTTAGCTACAGAAAACAAAGCAATCTGAGTATCTACAGTGAATCCACTTGAGTGTTCCATCTTTACATCTTACTGCTATCATACACTACTAGTTTGTTGTCCTTATCTGCCCTCTTCAGTAAGACTCATAACATCTACTAAACACAGCTGTGAAACTTTTGCTCAAATAAAATAGAAATTTCTAATTTATAGTTTAACTTGGGAGAATCAACATGAAGAAAGATTCTGTAAAGTAGATAATAAGATATTAAATGTGCTGCATCTGTAAAGTCTAATTCTTATATGCATGCATGCAATGCTAAGATTTAAGGCCAGACAAATAAAGGGGAAGATGTGACTTCCTTAAAAAAGAACTAAAATTAAGTTGAAATTCTGCTCTACAACATTTGGTCTTCATTGTGGTTGTAGTTACTTTTCCGGAACTAGGTAGAAAAGGCTTATTTAGGCCATAGAAAACTGATAGATCTCTCACACATCTCTCTTGATAGTGCCTTACAGTAGGCATCCCCAGGAAGCCCGGAATGCTGTGCCATGAGCAGGGTGCAGGTGTCAGAGGCATTAATCTCTGCTACAGGCATAAATACTTTCTCGGTAGAAATAATTACTATTTCCAGTCCTCTCAGAAGAATCCAACCTTCATCCTCAAGGCAGTAAAATCCAATTTTCCTTGCGCTGCTAAGAAGCCAGAGCATATTCAGAACAGTTTGTACAGTGCAAAGGCAAGTAAAATAACTCCCACTGGAGAGATTCTCTTTAGGTAAGGCATTTTTTCTGTACACTGCCAGCTGAAATCCTGGGTGAATCAGTTTGCTCTGTGGGAAAGAGCAGAGCGGAAATAAGTATAATGGAAATAGACATAGTCATACTAAAATCCAAAATGAAGAGAAAAATTAACACCACTCAGAATTATTTTTGTTTTCATTGATTTCCCGAATCAATAAATTTATTATTTTCCTAATAAAACTTCACCTCCTTGTCAGACTGTCAGAGAAAACAGAATTTTTAGGGATATAACATTGTAATGATTTATTTTCCAAATACCAAATAAAAGTGTGGAAGACTTGTTGTTTTATCAATAGATATATTGTATAAACTGAAGATTTCAGGATATATGGAAGAGTTGTCAATATTTGTGTATAGAAATGATTTATAAAACTTGTAATAAGACAGGTTCTTGGCATAATTTAGTATTTTAATTGGGCTATTTGTAAAAACATTTCTTTTACATGATTTAGTTGTCCAGTTTTGTGAAACAATTTCATTTTTTGAAATTATTTTTGTGAAAAATTACACATCTTTAACCCGTTGAGAGGTTCATCTCCAAGGAAGATAAACACACAGATGGCCAATGTCCAGAACAGCCCCACTGATGTAAACAGTCCTCACTCAAACTCTGCCTAGTATGTTAAGATAGTGGCAAGAAAACCAGCAGCAGTTCCAAAGCTTGTGTAGTCAACAAATATACAAACAAGAATGAACCAAAGAACTACGAAAAAGCAGGCTTTCTTACTGATGTAAAGAAAGAAAAATACTTCCAGACAGGTACTGTCTTGTTTTCTACCAGTATTCACCCTGTACTGACCCTCAATCTGAAAGAGAAGGAATAAATTCTATTTCTTAGTGATGTACTCAAATCAAGGCTTAGATGCTGACAAAGAGTATCTGTCACAGCAAAAGGAATTTCTGTAGTGAAACAGTTATTTCTTATTTACCTTACATAAAAGTGAGACTTGTGGCCTGTGATACATGGAATCAGAGTAGACATCAACTGGTCATGTCATTTTTAAGTCCTGCCTGAACATGAATTCATTTCATTTATTGTGAGTTGGCAAGTATTAGGTGAAAACTCTTCTAAGCTATGTCTGTAGTAAATCAACATCAGATGATGCTCTAAGTCATCCTCTGGATTTACCTGTGTCAGTGTTCTGCTACTGAGGTTTTGCTAGCTATGGAACTAACTGAACTGAAATGAACAGACAAACAAAAAATAATAAAAAAAAAGGAAAGTGTGTTTAAATTTATAATATACATGGTTTTTCTTTATCCACATCTAGACTACTAATGTACTCATTAGAATCAAAAAGTTCTGAATTCCTGCTTAAATGAAAACTCTTTAACCTTGCTTTAAAGATGACAGAGATGATTTCGGATAAAGGGAGCCGTGTTAAGATGCAGGAATTATGATAGAAGGTTGAGAATCGTCTCACTTAAGATACAATATCCAAAGATTACAAATCTACTCTAAGCGCTTTGCTCGTTCTATGATCAGTGAAAAGAACTGGGGGCTCCAGAGAATGATTCATCTCAGCTCTCCTAGACATATGTCACAGTGAGATGAATTGCACTCTGAAGGTGTCTGTTTCTCTCCCGCGACTATGAATGAATCACAAGATCTAAATCAGACTAGAAAATCTGAACTTAAAACTAATTAAAAAAAAAAAAGTCTAAATGGGAGCAGATGATTACCACAATGTCATTTTGTTCTAACCTTTTGCAACTTAAAGTAAATAAATTATGTCAGTACAGTGTCTTTCAAAAGAATAACCATCATTAGAATTAAATGGTGAAAAAATTACAGATAAAGCATACTTTATGGATCTTTACTGGTATCTTTAGCCTAGAGCTATTTTTTTTTTTCTTTATGTGGTAGAAGGAAAGTGAATATAAAGATTAATTTCAGTGCACTTTAGCATAATATACCATAATTTATTTCCTGCTAAATTCATGGTCAGATTCATCACAATTAAATTCACCAAAGCTAAAAGTGATCTACCTAAAAATTAGACTCCTATAAGTTAAGCATGTGCTTTAGCTATTTACCCTAGGAGAGACACTGTTGAAATAAGTTATTCCAGGAAATGCATCATGTCACCTTATAATAAATATATATTGTGGGAAGAATAAGTTGTCATTTCTAAGGAGAATTGCATAGAAGTTTTAAATACCCATATTGGAATGAATTATTAGAAAGAGAAGGAAGCTTAAACTGGTTTTTTGGACATGGAGATATCATCAAAATCACATCGTATGGTACATTATTAGAACAACAGTATCTCCAGGAACCAACAGTCCACAATTTCTTGACACAGGTGATCAGTATCCTAACTAGAGAAGGTGTTCTGTGGCATCTGCTACTCATAAACGGGAAAGCAGTGGCTGAAGATACGAAGGTTAAGGGTAGCCTTGACTACAGTGACTATGAAACTGTGGGCTTTAAGACACTAAAAGAACTGAACAAGGCAAAGCGTTGAACTGTGTACTTAAGAAAAGCTGATTTTCTTTTTCAAGGACCCTCTTGGCAGAATCCTGTAGGAAATTGGCCTGAAGGAAAAGGGACCTGAGAGAACTTGCTGATCTGCAAAGACAGCCTCCTCAGAAGTGAAGAGGAGCTGAGTTGCCTAAAGGAGACTCTGGTAGTGAAAGTATATGCACCATAGAGTAACATGGTCTTAAGTATAATCTCACCCTCCTGGAAATGCACAAGTGAATGAGTTGAGATGGGATGCATCCATTCTGGAGCCAGCTGATGTCATTGCAAGACTGCTATGTATCTTCACAAACAATCACGGCAGTTGGAGGAGATTTATGATGATTGGAAAGTCATTGTTTACTGTCATACTTAGGGGTTGGAGCATAGGTTATGCAAGGATGGTCTGTGAAAGCTGAATCTGTTCAGCACATGGAAAAAAAAGATGCAGGTAGACCTTAATGCTTTCTGTAACTATTTGATCAAAGCATATTCTATTGGGCTTAGGTGGCAAGGTTTTGGTAGAAGTCTGAAATTTTGGCGTCTGTGAGAACCCATGTCAGATAACATCATGTCAGAGGACAGCCAGCTCTAGCTGTACAAAGGGACCCACTGCTGAGCAGAAGTGAGCCATGAGAGAAACTGTGTGTGCTCTGGGAGGCCAGATTGAAGAACGGGAAAAAGTGCACAACAGCAGCTGGAACAAGGGAGTGAGAAAACAACACAGGTAGAAGCCCATTCTTGTCCTGCTTGGAGATTCACAAAAGCAAAGTAAATAAACATGAAATAAAGCACACTTTCTTAGAGGGCTTAGACTATGATTAGTCATATTCAGGTATTCAGTCATGTGCTACTGCTTTAGAATATCAGTTCAGTGAAAATATAACTTTGTTACTATGAAAGGAATTTCCAGATCTTTCCTGTATTTAGAATAACCTAAATCACCCATGAAGGCATTTTGCTCATTTTAGGAGCCAAAATAAACCCAAGATGTAATAGAATTAAACCTGAAATAAACTTAAGTTTTGAACTGAGATTTCATGCACAAATTGTTCAACATTAGTTCAGAGTTTAGCAAAACTACAGAAAAGATTATGTGAACCAAAAAGAATAGAATAGAATGGAATAGAATAGAATACAAAAGAACAGAATAAAATTAAATAAAAAATCAGTTAGAAAGGATCTTTAAAGGTCATCTTGTCCAACTTCTCTGAAACCAAATGTTTCAGCTTGAAATCAAATAAGTTTTATCATCTGTTTTTAAGTTTGAGCAAGACAGTATTTTCATCTTTTTTCACATGAAGTCCAGTTCACCTTCTCACCTTCCTGGCCAGTCCTTCCTAAAAAGCCTGTTTCCATCCCTGGACTATCTCCAGTCATGAGAGTTAACCCACCACATCTTTAATCCCAATCATACTGTTACCCTACAACCACACAGGGATTTACAATTTTGTATCTTTATTCTTGTGTGCATCTGAATATAGGCACTTCAGAGGCACAACGGCATGATGGTATCCCAGAAAAGCTATGAGAATTTCCACCGTAATGCTGCAAGTACATCTTTATTTGTACATACATGCTTAAGGCTGCCCCCTCTTCAGTTCTTCTTTCTAGTTTTCAAGGTGTCTCCTCCTGTCCCCCCATCCTATATCCCTTGCTTACCAACTTGGTCCACTACTTCTGTACTTGAATATGAAACATCTTATCTTTTGCTCATTGCTCCTAGTTTAAAGCTAGTGGTCAGGTGGTTTCCACTTCTTAGTAGTCCCTTAGTCCCCCAAGAGTTCCTCATGGTTGCAAAACCTGAATTACGGTTGCAAACACTAGATGTGCAACCAGCTCCAACTTATAATTAGTTTAATTAGCTCCAACAGTTTTAATTAGTTTATGGATTTTCTAACTGCCCAACACAGTGTCTTGCTAATAGGAGGACAATATTAATTTCCAAGCAGAGATTTTACAGTAAAAAGGTTATGAAGCTTTTTTTTTTATTCTTATAACTTTGAAGTTGACATTAGTGGTAGAATATTTCTTGGAAATTCATATGACTCTCGCAGAGGTCAGTGCTTTTTTAGTCTAAAAAGAAAAGAGAAAAAAAAAAGCCAAACTTTAAAAGCCAAACTAAGGAGTGTGTGCTTCCCACTGGGCTTGAGAATGCTTTACTTACAGCACCTTGTTAAATGTAAATTTTATAAAAGTCAAGAAGATACCTGCTGAGAAACATGTAGATTCTCTGTCTAACTGGGTCATATCCAAATATGTCACAAAGGGCAAGATACTTAAGTGATCTAAAAATGATGATCATGATCAGTTCTCTTTTTATCAACTTACTGCTCTGCCCCTCTAGTTCCTGGCACGGCTCATCATAAGGTTCAGGAGACATCAGTAATATTGAGTTCAACCTTTGTAATGAAAAGGATTTATCTCTGGTGATCGGATTTATCTCTCATAGATATATATAGTGGTAGAACTCAGTTAAGACACCTACTTTTGGTAATTGACTTTATGGGATTATAGGTTTCTAAGCTTACTGCCAAAGAAAATCATATCCATGCCATAAACAGTTTTTAGGAAATGATTAAACTGATGAGATGCTTGATAATTGATTCAGTTGCCTGAGGTTAGGCAAGTATCTAACATGCTCAGGGGTTCCATAAGCAAAGGTATCTAATACCTAAGGATGACAGTTATGTCACAACAAATATATGAGATCTGCATCCCTCTGCAATGACACCTGGAAGATAGACATGCCCCATATATGTGTTCTGTGTGCAGAAGGAGGTTAAGAAGTGTAGTTAGCAAATTTTCCTGCCTAAACTTATGTAGGATGATTTATTTCTACATAATGGCTTCACCAACGATTTATTTATACTTTCCCTAGTTTTCATTCCAATAAAACAGTGCAGCCACCTGCAAGAATCCAGGCTTTCTTTTTCTCATGACAGAAAATGCCCTGCAAGAAGCATCACTATTGAGACACGTAAAGCCTCTTCAAAACTTGTAGAAATGCTTTGCTGAAACATAAACAAATAAAATCAGAGCTTTTATCTTTCAGGTGCTACAAACCTTGATTCATTTTTAAGGCTGTTAACTGTCACATAGCATATATGGATGCTACACCTACTACTAAAGGTAGGATCCAACATTTCCATTATATAGATGGTGCATTTTGAAAATTATTGTATTTGTTCTGAATAATGGGCATAAGAACAAATTATTTCTCAAATATGCTCCACTTCAGCAATTCTTTATTAACAGACCTAAAAAGAATGTTTACTGAATTCACAATCAAAAAGGACAAAATATCCATTTGAATGTGAAAATTATGGATATTTCAATGACTTTATTTATGCAAAAGGTAAATACAGCAAAATATTTCTATCCTTTAAAGCAACATGAACTTTCACCTAACAGTGATTCTTAAACTTGCTTACACTTTGCAACAGTTTTCTTAAATAAGCCTTGTCACACAGTCAACGTGTAATGTATTTACAAGGGGTTATGTACTTCTGGTATATAGTATATATTACTTTAGTTTTAAAAATGCTTTAAACAAAGTACTTGCGAAAGTACTAAAATTTCACTTTATTTTCTGCAAATATTGAAAATGCTTACATTTATTTTGCTTTTCAATTATTATTATTTTTATTTTTATTTTTATTTTTATTTTTTTTAAAGCCCGTCACTCCATGGAATACTGTCATCATTTTACACTGGTGAGAATGAAGAATTAAGATGGCACAGCGAGTCACTTTCTTTCAGGTGACTGATGGAATCAAAATGATTAGGACAATGCACATTTCTTTAGTGCTCTGTTCTGAAACAAACACAAAAACCTCTTCTGTTCACAGGGAAATCACGCGCTTACCAGCCACACACATAAAATATTAAAACATATTTTTCTTAAGTTCAGAGGTATGTGTTTAATGTACAAATGAACAGTTTTCAGCATTCCACTGCAACACTTTACTCCTACTCATGATATTTGACAGTCTTCTTCCTCTGGGGTAAAACCCCACTCTACCCAAAGGAAAAGCAGATCTACTATGTTATGAAATAAAAAATAAGAAAATAATCATAGAATCATAGAATTGTTCGAGTTGGAAGGAACCCTAAATGGCCATCTAGTCCAATTCCCAATTCTCATCATTTTGTAGAGCGAAGCACTGCACATCTTATTAATGCTATCCTTCTTTCCCCACATCAAGGTAATATTAGACTGGAGTTTTAAGCGACTGGAAAATGAGAACTTGTTTGAAATGTAAAACAGATTCTAGATAAAACCTATGAGAATTACTAATAACATGAAAGTGAGTGTTCCTGTCTGTTCAGCTGAGGTTAGACCTCTACTTTGCTGGATTTACATGATCCCTGATGATGCCTTGCATTCTCTAGGAGGTCTGTAATGGCACCAGTTGCCTTTGTTGGGCAGGTGAGTTTTGCTATTGCAGCTAGAGTGTTTAATCTTTTTCTGGACACCCCTTCACAAGAGTTGTAAACATGTTACCTTCGGTACATGTTTTAGTTGTCTTCTCAAGGTGATCATTGTTTTCTTCATATTCACTATTTATGGCATAAAAAGGCTAGAGAAATATGTTGGTTGGAGGAGATAACACTTAGTATCCAAGAGATGACTCTAGCATGAGTAGCAGTGACCATGAGTAGCATGATAAATGAAGATCCTCCAGATGAACTGCAGTGGGATAAAGACAAGAAATTAATCAACCTGAGACAGTGTAGCATCACTGCAGTATCAATGTGGAGCATTCATCACAAAATCATCCTTATTCTCAAATGAAAACACAGGTAAGAAGCGTAATTAGGAGAGGAGATATTGGCCATGTCAAAAGATATGGAAAGTTTTTACCTATCTATTTTCAAACAGTGATGGGAAATGGTTGAAGGATGTCTTTCAGACAGTTCATATCATGCATGTTCTTCTCCATCTGGCAAGATAAGCATGCAAATTCATTTCCCCTGAAAACTGGGGAAATGGCAGCATGTCAGAAAAAAGACATTTCTTTGTTCCACAGAAAGGTGTTTCTGATGTGATTGTGGATACAGAAGATTACAGGGTTTTTTATGCTTCCTCTTTTCAAAAGGAACTTCGTAGATTTAGACAAGTTTATTTGAATTCAAGTAAAACCTAATATCAGTATGAAGGTAGAATATTTTTAGGCAGTTATTTCAATCAGGAGACCTAAACCAAATATTTCAGTTAAAATAATCATATAATTGTGTTCATAAAAAAAAAAAAAAAAAAAAAAAAAAAAAAAAAAAAAGATGAACAATATTTACCATTCTTTACATTTTACTTGAATGCATGCTATTCTTAATGTGGGGACTTTGTCATTTTCTTACCTTAAAAAAAAAAAAAAAAGTCAACAGCAACATTTATTTTACTTTCATAGACTTCCTATAGATTGTTCAATGCTACATATTCTAAACTCATGTTATCTAACTAAAACAACTTAACTTTGATTTCAGGTTTTCAAACTGTTGTTTGGCTCATAAATTCTTGAATCCATGGCAACAAGCTGTGCATATTTCATCTTAAATATTATCTCACTAAAAAGTTAAACACTTGAAATGGAAAGTACTTTACATGTCAGAACTTCACTGTATTTCACATAGACAATTACGAAACAGAAATCAAATGTGTAGTGACTTTACTGTTGGATGTATTGTAATTACGCCTCTGCAGCACAATGTACTTTTATGGCTCAGTGTTCTTCAAAATCAAAATCAAAACACTGCAACTTCATTTATTAAATGCTAATACATGCCTAATAGGAAGACTTAACTCTACAAATATTTAGCAATTAAACAGAATGCACTGAAGTGCTCTCAGCTTAATCAGTTTGTTTTCATCTTTTTATTTTAATCTTCACTGTAACTCAGCAATAAGAGATTTCTCTGAATAAAAATGCAGGAATAGGAATCAGCATATTATACACAGACCACATCTCAACACCATGTTTTGGTGAAACAGAACAGTAAAGACCAGTACAGGCAGTCTAATGAAGTGAGATTTACTCCTTGAATGTGATCTTCCTACCCAAAATAGCTCTCTACAATCAGCTAAGCAAAATCACTTTTGGGAAAATTAGCAGTGTGTTCTGAAATGTCCTCAGTAACTTTAAAAAATATATATATGTTTATGTTTTATATGTTTATTTTATTTTTTTTAATTATTTTTTCTAGTGACAGTTTAATGAGACCTTAAAATGTGCTTGGAAGTTTGGTGCAGAAAAATAGGGATAGAGCTGAGGTTGTAATCCAAACATCTGTAAATTCTGGAATAGATTGGAGTTTACATCATTTTTATATTAGTTACTAATGTAGAAGTACCTTTGGGAAGACTTAGGAAAGTCACTTAGTCATCAAAATTCCAAGTCTTCACATTTGAAAATACCACGCTCATGTCTTTCTTGACTATGTAAGCCACAGTCAAATAGAGAATAAATCATCAGAGATGATGATCATCAAAGAAATGGTCAGAATTATTTGCAGTTAAATACAAATAAGCAGATTTTGAGATTAGATTAATTTAGTTGAACATGGAATTCTCTTTATTGATTTTTTAAGGGAAAATGTCACGTTGCTTTTTCTCTATTTTTCCCAGTTGATGGTATTTTATAATCATCTTAACTCTACAGTCGTGGCAGTTTAGTTACAAACCTGAACTCTACAGAAATTAATAGAATGAGGCTTCATACATCTTCCTCACCTAAAAAAAATTAAAATATTTCACGAATGTCAGTATTTCAATAAATGTGAGCTTTGACACATACACTGTTCATTAATACACTAGAATACTGTGTGCATATTGAAATATTTGCCTTGTTTTCTGGCTGAAATGAGTCTCTTAAGACCTGATATCCCATGAGTAATTTGTCCCTTATGTTACCTGTTAGAAATTTGGCCCTGAACGAAGAAGAGTCTAAAATATTCACACTTGGTTTTTGCTTATTTAAAATTGGTTATTCTACTAGAGGCTTAGACTGAAATCAAAACTCTCCACATTTGTCCTGGTTCTGACAGGAACAGAGTTAATCTAATTCCTAATATCTGGTATGTTGCTGTTTTGGATTTAGGATGAGAACAAAGCTGATAACGCACCGATGTTTTAGCTGTTGCTGAACTATATTTACACTAAGTCAAAGGTTTTTAAGCATCTAATTCCACCCTCACAACAAAGAGCTGTGGGTGCAAAGGGAGCTGGGAGGAGATAGATAGAACCAGTATGGCTGGTCCTAATGAATACTCTATACTATTTGACATCATGCTGAACAATAAAACTCAGGAAGCTGGCCAGTGGGTCTGCTGCTGTTCAGGGATTAGTTGAGCATCCATCAGCTGCTGCTAAGAATGTGTGCTGTGTGTCACTTGTTTTGTATATATTTTTGTTGTTGCTGTTGTTTTTTTTCAAATCTTCTTTAATTATTTTTAGTTTTATAATTTTCTTTCTTATTAAGCAGTCCTTATCTCAAACCACAAGTTCTTGCACTTCCTTTTTTCTTTTCCTTTTTTCACAGGAGTATGTTCCTTATTTCTCAGAAGAAATGCATCTCAACAGGAAAGTTGCTAAGGAATATCAGAAATGTAGATGAGCCTTTGACTGAGTAAAAACTGGATAAATTAGAGATCTTCAACTGGGATGGAAAAACTGAGAAGTCATTTGATAGATTAACAACAGAAAGAAGATAAATAAAAATGGATTACTTGTTCCTATATCAGATAAAACTGTCAGAAGACAGAGTCAAAACAAACAGGAGGAGATGCTTCTCACAAGTATCATTACAATACAGAACTCTTCCCTTGGATGCACAGAGGTTAACTTTTAAAACAAGGAAAAGACATCAGAGCAAATTAAACATAATGATAATAGCTATGGATTAGACAGCTCTTGAGGAACAGATTGCTGTAAGATAGGAGAATGTACTAGGAAGTATCGTGTCTAATTTCTTGCTTGTAATCCTCAGCATCTGATACTTGTCCACTGCCAAGGACAACACAATTGTCTAGAAGATCTTACTTATTTCAGCTGCTCTAATATTCTTTATTGCACACTCATTTCCCTTCCACCATGAGCCAGAGTACAATTTGAAACTTGCAAGTATTCACAAGATTTGATAGAAATATATTCCAAGATTTCATGGAATACTGAACATATTAGGGAAAGTGATTACAAGTTTACTGCTCATGACAAAATTAGTGATTTACTGTAGCATAAAGTTTGACAATCAGAAATTCGACACATACTTGCATGCTTGATCCTTATCAAGGATCTGTACATGAGCAGATTTCTTGAACTTCAGAAAGTTGACTAATGTAAAGGTTCTCTACAACTTCTTTGCTCTCTACAACTACTTGAAAGGAGATTTCAATGAAGAGGATGTTGATCACAGATGACAAGTAACAGAATGTGAGGAAATGGCCCCAAAATGCATGTAGGAAGATCTATATTGTTATCTAGAAACAGAAACATCTCTTCATCGAAAAAATGATTAGGAACATGCTGTCCATGCAAATAGTGGAATCATCATCCTTAATTTAAGAGATGTGTGGCCATGGCACTAATGGACATGATTTAGCGGTGAGACTCAGTAGGTCAGATTGCTGGTTAGACTTGATGATCTCAAAAGCCTTTTTCAACATAGATGATTCTATGATTTGATGACTCTAATTATTTTTCCTAATTAAATTTGAATTATTTTGTCATTTTGAAAGTGTTGTACCACCAAAGAAAGTGAAAATAATTTTCATGGTTTTATAACATTACATTTAAGATTTTGCTGGACACTATCTTGTCTTTGGGTTTTAGCAGTTTGTGTACAGTTTTGCTATTCAACAGCTTGTGTTGTTGGCCAACTAGCGCTTGATTTGGCCATTGTTATGATTTCCTATCATTACGGTGGATTAGGAACTTTATTTAGGTTTCATGTATGTCATCTTCCATTAAACTGCAAACCATTTATATATCCAAATATTCTATTAGGTCATGCTATGACAGATATTTTAGTAGACCATTTGAGAGGCAAATTATTTCCTTCATATAGAGAACAAGAAACACATTTTATGCGTGCTTTGGACAGTGCAATACACTTTTTGATATGTTTAACTAAGTTCTTCTGCATTCTCCATACCGACAGATATCATAAATACATTTTAGAAATAGAGCCACACTAAAGCAAGTATTTGTAGTTATATTAAATCCACTCCCTGTCCAGCGTTTTCTGCTTGTGAAACTGAAGTAAGCTGAGTAGTGTGAATGAAACAATAGTTTAGTGAAAGTGTATAAAATAGTTTTCCAATTTTCACCTCGTAATGTCATTTTAAATTTGCTTTCACATTTCATTTCCACATGGATTCAAGCAAATGAAGTCTCTAACTTTCTCTCTAACTACCATTATCTGTCAGTTCTGCTTAATCGTTATCCTTTATTGTAAGAAAATAAATTAACTCCACAAACAATCCCATGGGATATCTGCATTTCTAAAGAAATCTCTCTGCTTCTCCATTTATTGTTCTCCCATCTGTTTGTTCATCACTAATGAAGTCACATTTATAGGAATCAAGTGTAATGACTTCCATGCTAACTACATAACAGAAGCTACACAGACAAGCCCAAGTAATGTGCCCTATTCGGAAGCATTGTCAGGTTCTGCGGGAAAAAGTGAAGAAATTTTATTGCAGCCACCTCCTTTGGGGCGTGTATGTGCAAAACAAAGTTAATAAAAGCATTCAGTCTTTAAATTGCTCTTACCCTTTCTGTTCTGGCTTATTTCTCTACGTCCTAGGTGTCCACAGTTTGTTATTTCCTTCCTATGTGCTTTCATTCTTGGTTGCAGAATCCTTCACCCTCATTGATAAGAATGAAGAATAAATTTCTACCTGTACATAATAGACAATGAAGAATGATTGAATAGGGATATGAATTTCTTCTGACTGCAGATATATGTGATCCATACTAGAATGTGCTGACAGACGTGAGCTGTTCTATAGCTCTATGTGTATGCATGTGTTCAGAAGAGAATCTGTGACCCTGAACACTCAATGGAAGGAGAAATCTGCTATGGGACCATTTCTAGTTTCCCCTTAATTTGATCAAGTGATCAGACAAAAAAAAAAAAAATCTGTATATTTCAATGGTTGGTTTTGTTCTTAAAATACAAGATCATCAGTTTGAAACCAGTGTCTCCAGTGGATGTGCAGGGAATTTATCTTTTCTTTTAGATAATTCATTCTGAATCACCATCATCTAAGCTGTTTACCTCAAGTATTTGGTCTGACTCTTCTCCACAGTCTTCTTGTTTACTGCAGTGACTTAAAAGAGAAGGCTGTATATGACACTTTAATGTTATTATAGTGTCCTATAGCCAAAAGGATTACAGCATTTAATTGGGTGCTTGTGAAAAGTAGAAAACCTTCATGAGAAAATGCACATGGGGCAAGAATGTCAGATAAACTGCTCTTGTATGCCTTCCTTCTATGCAAAAAATCTTTATGACATTTCTGTGTTGAATGCCATTGAAACCTGAACTGGATTTCAAGGTTTTAATATTGTAAAGACTTCACTTAAGGTACTTAAACACAAACAATTTCTTCACTGAAGTCCTTCTTTCTGATAACTTGCTTTTAATTTCAGAGTAAAGTTTCAGAGTAAAAGCTAGTTGGAAATAAGGACTAGGGTAATGTTTTTCTTCTTTGGAAATGTTTACATTCTCAGTAAAGAAACAAACCATCATTTTTTACCATAGCTTTATTATAATCAGAATCAGTACATTTCATAAGGTGGCAAAACTGAGAGCCATTCATTATTTATTGCAAATCATTTACATTTAGAGAATACAACAAACTGATGGGACTTCCATGCTGTGAAATAACAACTTAGCATCTTTTTGAGGCAAGAACAATTTTGCATGCTGTGCCATCAGAAAACTCATTGCAACGGTTCATTTGAGGGCATGATATGAATAATATGAATCTCAAAACTGCTTTGTGTCTTCAGTGGATTCTTTCTGTCAATAATGTTTATCTGATCCATTTAGTGTACTAATTTCTTTATGTCTCCAGATGCATTATTCATTAACAATCAACACCTCTAAATTGTACTCTAAAAAGAATATTATAAACATTTTCCATATATATGTGTGGAGAATTGTACTGGGATTTAAAAACAAATGTCAAGAAAATTGCAGTCAAGTGAAAACGACTTACTGCATTGCAGATACTAAGCAACAACTCCATGAAAAACAACAGACTGCAATGAGCAGCACAGAAACAGGCAGCATCCAAACATTGACCAGTGTACTGTTAAATTAGATTTCTTAAATGATCCCTGCCTGCTACTTTCTGTGTGTTGTACATACAGACACTATGCATCTTCATCTATTTTAGGACTGCTACGTGCAAATATTCAAAGATCATGCAAGGAAATCCACTAGACAAATGTTATAATACTTTAAATAAATCACATGAGGAAAGTAACTGTAGGAGGTGGAAGTCCCTAAAGAAAACGTACCTGAGTGCTCAAACTGAAATGAATATTATGCCCAAGTGAAAATAAATGGAAAAAGATTTTAAAGGAAATACTTGATATAAAAGCAGGGAATGGTTTTTTTATTATTATTACTTTTTTCAGTTAAAAACATAGATAGAAAGGTATATTCGGATTCTTTCACTAGAATTTCTGGACTTTGTGAATAATTACTTGGTTAAAGAAAATCAATCTCATGCTCCAAAATCATCTGAAATTATGATTATTCATAGAGATAGAAAAAAATATATTTCATTCATACTTAAGGGATAAATTGTACTTTTGTGACCGTAGAATACATCCATTACTCAGTACTGATGAGTTCAAAGATGTTTTGTGTTATTTTTGTAACATCAGAGTGAACTCACAAGTGAAAAGTGATGCACTTAAAGTTTCAATAAAATACCAATATCTAACTGTGAGTAGACGTTATTTCTTTTCTAGTTGTTTGAAAAAGTGCCCATTGTGTCATATTTAACCCAGTAAATTCCCTCAGGTGCTAACACTAGAAGATGCACAGAAGTTTTGGTGATGCCCAGACTGTGCAGGCATTAGGTCACTTGGACCTTGTTGGATGCAAGTGTAGTCTGATTTGGGAAAAGACTTTCTGCTCCAGGGTCAGGATCTACTGAGCCATCTCTGTTGCAGAACTGGCAGCAGGCCTGTTCCCATTCTTCTGGGGAGTGAAGCCCTTCTGGAGTCCTGAGCAGTGAGTAGAATTTTCTGTGGTTTTGCTCGGTCATCAGTGAATACAGCATTATTTTATTAATTCTTTTATTAATACTTGCATTATTTATTCTGAGCACCTTTAAGTATGAGTGTAATTCAGTGAAGGAGTCAGCTTGTGCAGGGACAGAATAGGTGGAACAGACCAGTGGTGCGTAAATGTGGTGATGGGTGGAGGTTGCGAATCACGTTTGATTTAATTTGAAAAGTAAATGATTAACAGGGAGTGCTTCAGATGCCCAAACATGGTCTATCGCTACCTGAAATGCCTTAAGATAGCTCTCCAGCCTCCCACCCTACCTTCAGAAGATGGATGTCTTGTGCAATGTTTTGTGTTAAGCCACAGGAAAATGTCTCAGATAGTATAAATTGCCTCAGAAATAAAAAACAACTACGCTTAGGCTGCAAAATTGCATACATGGTGTTATTGTTCCTAGCACTGGTTGTGGATGTCATGGAAGTTTTGTTGTTTTTTTGTTGTTTTATTTGGTTGGGTTTTTTATGGGTTGTTTTTTTGTGGTGTTTTTTTTTTTTTTCCATGTGTGGAGCACTTTCCATTTTTGCCAAGTAAAGGTCAGATGCTGTTTCATTCCTCTGATTGACATGTCTGAGGAAAAAGATCCTTCACAGAAATGGCATATTGTATCTGGGAAATTGAATTAAGTCTCATTTTTGAATAACCACTGAACAACCTTTATAGAAAGAAGTGTGAGGAGCTGGCAGGTGTGATAGGAAATGAAGTAGTCAAAGGGACTGCTTTTTTTTTTTTTTTTCCCACTACAGTTGTTCTCTGAGAACTGTATAAATTAACTTGTTTAGTTAAACAAAAGACAGACACAACTCACTAAAGCTTCTCAGCTATAATCACCTTTGCTCTGATATATTTGAGAGCTTCAGCAAAGGCAAACAGAAAAGAACCAGTGAAAGCAATTTTTATGGTTCTGCAAGTCTGATAAAAGAAAACAGACCGAATGAGTTCCCATACGTCTTCCTGTTCTACTGGGAGAAATTAAACTATTTACAGCAAGGGACATTGATTCCACACAAATCTTGCACTTGCTGAGGAACAGTGTCATCTTGTACTCGAATAGTGCTTTAGATCTTGGCCTTCTTGTAGATGAAAGAAGAATGTCAATAATCATAAATTTTGGGAATACTATTGATCCAAACACAAGCATAAATTGCTTGTTGGGAAATTGTTACTTTTATGGTATGAGTGTTTTGCTTTTAACTTGAAGGTCACTTCTCCAAATTGCTGACTTTGCAGCAGAGAGCTTTCACTGTTCAAGACTGGTGTTGGATTGCTACTACCAACAGTATTTCATTACAGAAAGCAGCATTTGTGGTAATACAGAGCAATCAAAACCTAATCAAACCAGCAAAAGCCTAAGAAAATTCCTTCTGTCTTAATTTTAACAAGAATTCACAGCTCATGAAAAATAGAGACCAGGTACATTTCAGAAACATTTATATGGCTATCCAAGTCCCAGATAGACCTCCATATATCCATGAATTCATGCACGTCACCTGTGTTCCTGGCTGTCAACTCCCTAATTCAAACATAATTGCACACTCTAAATGTCTACATCTGACTAAGTCATCTGTTCTGTCTTGGTAATCAAGGCACAAATATTTTAGGTATCTACTTTACAGTGAGATAGTTATGCCTAAGAAATATCTACAGATTACTGTAACAAGCCTACAACTTGGAGTAGTTGGAATAACTAGGTAGAAAAAAAAGAATAACAAATGTACATTTATAGCTACATACAGCTGCTGTTTAAATGCATGATGCAACAGAATAGCCATTAAAGCTAAGCATATACCGCACTCTTTTCCTATCTATGTAGGAGTTATCCGAAGCACACAGAAAACCATAAAGTTTTGTGCTTGTACAAAAGCATCAGTCTAACGTGTAGCTGCTCCAGAATTTTCCTATTCCCAGTAATAGTGTGTATTAGGTTTACATGGCAAGATTTTGGGAGTAAGGTTGGCCCCCGTGGGAAGACACCAGGGGCTATCAGATAGAGCAAATTCTGAGTCCTCCTTGGAAGACCCAGTTGTCCAGCCTTCAGGCAGTGGAGAACCTATGCTGGAACAGTTTGTTCCTGAATGACTGCACTCCAATGTACAGCCCTATGCTAGAACACAGGGAGGAATTGCAGCCTGCGGGAATGACCCCATGCTCGAGAAATTAAAGGGTATGAGGAAGGACCACCAGAAACACTGCATTATGGATTGACTTCAGTGCTCAGCAGGGTGAAGGTAAATGAGTTGGGAGGAGTGAAGTTGAACCTGGGAAGAAGTTGGAGGGGAGAAGGAAGAGGTGGTTTTAGTTTAGTTCAGGGTGTTTAGTTGTAGCATAATGTAAGTATGATATCTAACATTTACATAATTATTATCATTTATAGTTATCATGATATTTTGTGTTGTATTTTTGTTTGTTTGTCTGTTTGTTTTACAGGGAGTATTGTACTGTTATGATTATTTCCAAGGCAAAAAAATGAGGTAACTGTATATGGTAAGGCCACTGCTGTATCAGACACAGGAATGAGACTCAAACATTCTCACTTCTCAGGCTTTATCTTCTCAGGTATGTTAAAGATAGTAAAGGTTATTCATTTGTAATGTGAACTGGGTTTCTTCAGTAATTGCTGTTATACTGGAAAATAGGAGCTTGATGAAAAAGTCACTTTACATTAAACCTGCCAAGCAGGACTAGAAGTTAGATGAGAATAGGAAAAGAACTGAGAGAGATGGAAGTGATTTTGAATTCCTTACTGACAGTCACTAATTCATTCAACCTCGTCAAAAATAACAGGAGAAGCACAAAAAAAACCCAATAACAACAACGAAAACACCCCAAACCAACACCCCTCCCTCCCACCCCCCAAAAAAAACCCACAAGACAAAACAAAAGCAAGCAAACAACAAAAAAAAAAAGATGAGTCATTTTGTCATAAGAGTTTTTTATAGGCAGAGTCTGCCCATGGTCAGTATGCCTCTCAGCTCTCCCACAACATGAGCAGACTGCAGTGCAGATCTGGGGAGAGACACAGTGGTGCTGCATGTCGTTACTCACATCATCAATCTGAGTTTAAAGCAGAGATCAAAAATATTAAGTGGAAAAAATTGTATTTTTATTCATTTTTTCATGGGCCTTTTCAGAAAAGAACATGTAATTGCCTAAATTAGGTGCTTAATTATACAACTGATACTGAAGGGAAGATCCAGGAAAACACCAGTGTGGGTTCAAAGGATTGAAAGTCGCTGTGTTTTTCTTCATTGAGATTTAGTAGTCTGGAAGTGTGCCAGATAATAACAGGTTAGATGCATTAGATCTTGGGCAATCTTCAGTAATCATAACAAGAATTCCACAATATGTAATGAGTATTTGCTATCTTACAGTACCAAACAATTCTCTTAAATCAGTATTTTACTTATTCCAAGAAATATATGTTAAAAAATATGAAAATGAAGTTTTTCTGTGTTGGTTTGTTTCTTTTCCCTGAGGAGAAGGCTTCTTATTTTGTCCAGAATATGACACTTCTTTGAAGGCAGAACTTTTTACATCAGTATATTAATTATGAAAAGCCTTCTGTGGTGAAAGAGTGATTTAGTTTAGAACAAAATTCCCTGGTTTTACACTAATTTCCGTTTCTTTCTTGATAGAGTCTGAAGTAAAATGCCTGTGGAATACAGTAACTGCACAAATAGATCAAGAAATAGCAAGTCTTCTCAATCATTTTTTCAGACAGTGAGTTAGCTTGATATATGTAACACTTCAGGACATACACCATGTTATTCAGATGTTCAATCTTTAAAGAGGTATGAAGTCAGTTTACTGTAAAAATAACCATTTGTCCTTTGAAGATGAGCTCTTAAAAGGAGTTAAACGGGAACTTGTAACCTAAGAAAAATATAGCTTTTGTACCTTTAAAAGGTCCTTTATATTAATGTAATTGTAAACTGGAAAGCTAGACATAAAATTAAGAGAAATATTGCACTCTTCATATTAATTTGCATTAAAGGTTTTCTTTGATCTCTTTGTCTAAGCCTTGATAGCTTCCTCACAGAAAAGATCATTGTAAAACATGCGCAGCATTCAAAATTAATAAATTGGTGTAAAAGATAAGCCAATAGCATCAAACACATCTACAGCTTTGATGCTGGATTTGTGTTGCTAAGGCCCTTGTCAAAGTATTGCTAATCTTTCTTTCTTTTTCCTTCTTCTTTTTCTTCTTCTTCTATTTTTTTTTTTCTTTTTTAACAGCATGTTATTTTTCTATTACAATCCACAACAAGAAGAGAAGCAATTTTTCGTCCTCTGAATCTGAAACACTGGAAAACTTTGGAGAGGCTCAAATCCCAAACACATATTGTTGGCGCTTGGTTTTCTTCCGTCTTCCTGTCTGATTCACTGGCTAGAGTTAAACTGACACACATAAGCAAAGCTTTGTCTTTGATATATGGCTCTGAGTTCAAATGCATGGAGTGTATACCAATTTTGCAACATTTAGATCCCAGTCTCATCTGTATGGAGGATGTTTATTCTCCAAGAATTATTGGACTAATTCTGTGCATAAGGACAGATTTTTGCAGTGGGAGTTAGAAATTCCTGCTAATGTTCATGCCAAGCGATCTTAATTGCATATTTTTAAGGAACAGACAAGGAGTACAAGAAAGACCACTGTAATTAACCAACTTCTTTGACTAGAAGTATTAAAAATATTTTTGTGTATAATATTGCAATAATGTGCAATATTGACTATTTGTGAGCATGATTTGACTCATCTCAAAGGTTCCATCAAATATTTATCCTCCTAAATAATATTGCTTTTAAACTTCACAACTGACAACTACCTGAGCCTTAGGTATGTTTTTTCTACTTAGACACTCTATGTCATTATTTAATAGCTAAAAAACCTGAACATCACCAGATTTAGATACTTCCATCTCTTAATCTTGACAGATTTTTACTTTTTTTTCTCCAAATTATCATTACTCTCCATTGGATGCCTGAAAAACGACCTGAATTCTTAGGTACTGTATTGGTAGCTGCGGGTTAACAGACAAAAAGCGATGTCTATGTAAGCTCCTACTGGTTAAGGCTATTGAGCTAAGACCAAATCTGGTCTAATAACTAGAAAATCCAAAGTTACATCAAAGTACCTGAGAAGCATGGTCAGAACATCATCATTCTTGCTTGGCATGGTAACAAGGGTAATGGAATATTCTGTGTTACATTAAAAAAATGGGTTTCAGCTAAACGCAGCTTTTTACTCATAAACATATCCTCAGTGCCATGGATTGTTCTCCATTGTTTGTGTATGCAAACATTTCACCTGAAATTGAAAATACTGCTATTTTCATCAATTTCAGAGCTGTTTAATTTAAGAAGTCAAAAATTTTCAGCATGAAAATATAATTTGTAATATATAATCTATTTGTAAGTATAATCTGATTTGAAACACTGAGTGTTTAAATTCCTCATCCCTTACCTTTGGAAGAACCTCTACATTCCGCAGCGTTTTCCTGCTCACTCTGTTTTCCCTATGGTTGTACAGAAAGTTGGTCTCATTGCTCTTCCACAAGTATTAAAGAATTACAGTTTTAACCACTGATACAATAACAGTTATTGATTTCACATTTTCTTGTGATTTAGATTTGCCACTGAAGGACTGTAGAAATGGAATTGAATGTGCAAAGTCCTATGCAATTTCTTTTTCATGAGTGTTCTATTTTTTTTTAATCGTGTTTTTTGTGTTTGTATAGTTAAAGAAAAAACAGAAATTGCTTCTGCATTCTGGCTATTAATTTTCCTCTTCCTTTTTTTTTTTTTTTTTTTTTTTTAATAAGAAAACCCATCATTCCAACTAGAAGTCTAAGGGTCACATTTTACAATCGACTAGGGTGTTGAATATCACTGAAAAGGGAAGGTTTGTGGTTTTCCAAGGAAAAAAGATATAGTTACATTGCCTGCCTAAGTGCTATTGAATGGGCTTGCCCAGAATAATTTTGGTTTTTGCCTGCAAAACGCAAGTGATTTACATTATTCTTGATGGTGCTTATACCAATATAAACTCAAAGATCTTGGAACCGTAATTGCCCAAATGGAATCTGATTCCTCTACAGAAGTCTGGTAAACTACTAGAACTACTGCACTGACTTATTCAATTGTTGTATTTATGGTATGCTTTCCTTAATCTTGTCCTGCAGTTCCTGTTTATTCCACCTATAACTAACTGAGAAAAGGAACAAATACAGAGGAGAGATTCAGCAAAATCCCGTATCAAAAAGGACCAGATTACATCTCTATTTTGTTTCACTGAGGTGAGGTGGGGTTTGAATTCATTACGTGTTACATTCTCTGGAATAACTGGCTATGTAAGTAGCCTTGTTCAACAGTAAATGCAAGGGAATTTATCTAAATTTTTGTAGTGATTAAAGTACGCCAGACATGGCACAGCTGATAGACATCAGCATGACTGAACCAAGGTGTCCATCAGTGGGATACCATTTGGTAGTATTAGCCTTTCCCTTTAAGTTTGGATACCCCCTAAAACAGGAGAAAGTTTGAAAAACGCACTAGATGGAGTGCAGAAAAAAAAATTTAGGGCATAATTCATTTATTTATATTTAACTCTTCTGAAAGAAATAGACAGCTCCAATTTGGTTGATTTCAGAGAAAAACATTTCAATGCTAATATTCCATAGTCAACCTGAGAGAGCACTGCCAGTGTCTATTGAAGCTGTATATTTTAAGATGTTTAACGCTCTAAAAATGCAAAATCAGAAACATATGTAGGTTGCTCCAAAAGTAATGCTTCCAATTTATTTCAGTGGAAACTGCAACAGGTACAAAGAGCATAATAGCACTATGCAGTTGAACAAATTCTGAGCTACAGAATGTCATTTTTCAACAAAATTGCCACTATTAGCTATGCATTTCCACCAATAATAAACAAGAGCCTGCATGTAATGCTGGTAAATATCTGCATTAGGGGAGGTGACCCACTGTCACTGTTGCCAGTGCTGAAATGCACCACCCACCACCTCACTGTGCTCACATTCTCTGACTTGTGTCCATAAATATTCAGGAAGTACCAATGTATTTCAACAAGTGCCTATTTTTCTGTATGAAGGAATTCAGTGCCACATGTTTGCTTCATTCACACTTCCGTGTCAGATGTCGTTTTGTCAGACTGCCCCTCTGCTGCTCTTAGTCATACAGCAACAAAACGTAGTGGAACATTGGTGGGAAAATCCTGCCTCTACTGTCATACCACCAACATCCACTGTTGAAGTCATGGGCCTACAAAATAAAACAGGATGCAGTATTTTGGAGCACACATAGGATCTGGAACTATGGGATGATAGGAAAAATTAGGGTCTACTGAAAACTTGTTCATAACTTTGTATTTTGAGAAAGAACAGTTATTATAATAACATATGAAAATAATTAGAAAATGACAGCCGTTCCTAAAGCAAACTGTGATTTAACGAGTCATTCTAGAAAGGAGATGTGTGCTTTCCATCTCTTTTTAATGCTAAGCAAAGGAAGATAAAAATAGAAGGCCATTTTTTTTTGTGACTTTAGGAATGTAAGGGATGTTATGTGCTTGGAGACATTTAGGAATGTTAGGAATGTTAGGACATTTAGGAATGTTAGGTCGTTGCTGGGTCCAGTTTTGTTCAACATCTTCATCAATGACCTCGATGAGGGGATAGTGGCCACCCTCAGCAAGTTTGCTGATGATATGAAGTTGGGAGGATTGGCTGACACGCCTGAAGGCTGTGCTGCCATTCAGCGAGACCTGGACAGGCTGGAGAGCTGGGCGGTAAGAAACCAGACAAGGTTTAACAAAAGCAAGTGTAGAGTCTTGCACCTAGGGAGGAATAATTGCATGCACCAGTACAGGTTGGGGGCTGAGCTGCTGGAGAGGAGCTCTGCCAAGAGGGACCTGGGTGTTCTGGTGGATGACAGGTTGGCCATGAGCCAGCAGTGTGCCCTCATGGCCAAAAAGTCCAATGCCATTCTGGGGTGCATTAAAAAGAGCGTGGCCAGCAGGTCAAGGGAGGTGATCCTCTCCCTCTACTCTGCCCTGGTAAGGCCTCATCTGGAGTACTGTGTCCAGTTCTGGGCTCCCCAGTACAAAAAAGACAGGGATCTCTTGGAAAGAGTCCAGTGGAGGGCCAGAAAGATGGTGAAGGGCCTGGAGCATCTCCCCTATGAAGAAAGGCTAAGTGAACTGGGTCTGTCTAGCCTTGAGAAAAGAAGACTGAGAGGGGACCTGATACAGGTCTATAAATATCTAAGGTGTGGGGGGCAAAGTGGCAAGGCCAGACTCTTTTCAGCAGTGTGTGGAGACAAGATAAGGGGAAACGGACAGAAACTGGAGTATAGGAAGTTCTGCAGGGATGTGCGCAAGAACTTCTTTACGGTGAGGGTGACGGAGCACTGGAACAGGCTGCCCAGGGGGGTTGTGGAGTCTCCTTCTCTGGAGATATTCAAGACCCGGCTGGATGCCTACCTGTGCGACCTGGTGTAGGGAACCTGCGTTGGCAGGGGGGTTGGACTCGATGATCTCTGGAGGTCCCTTCCAACCCCTACGATTCTGTGATTCTGTGATTCTGTGAATCATCCTTGACACAAATAAAAAAAAATAAAATAAAATCCATTGTTGAAGTGTACTGTTAAGTAAATATTGAATATAATACAATATTTCTTTATTTTCTGTTCCAAACAAAAGTAGAATGCCTCAAGTAAATGTTAAATTAAATGTCAACAGAATGGAGGATGTTATTCACTTTCAGATTTCATTTTTAATTGTGGCTTATTATTGTTTAAATTACAAAGAAAAGCAAGGATGAGGGCATTTATAAAAGATTCAGAAATTTGGGAATTAAAATATTTTCAAGTTTCCATTTTTTCACTCTCTGTATAAATGTTGTCCTCCTGCTTTTTTTTTTTTTTTTTTTTTGCTTGATTGCCAAATACAGTCAGCATGTCTCCATCACTAGCTAGTGTGACACAGAGATGGAAGGGAAGGACTTCAGTTAGCTATGTCCAAAATAAGCAAAGGGCATACCAGAATACATTAATTTTGCCTAAATTACATGTATTAGAATTTGTCATTCTAGACTGTATGGGTTAGATGTAGCTGAGTCTTACCAAAGTTCTTTCAACATATTATCTATTTGCATAGCAACCATAACTGTATGAATTTATACAGTAGAAACACAGTTAAGGACCCATTAGATGATTTTGTAGAATCATAGAATCACAGAACGGCCTGGGTTGAAAAGGACCGTAGCGATCATCTAGTTTCAACCCCCCTGCTATGTGCAGGGTCACCAATAACTAGACCAGGCTGCCCAGAGCCACATCCAGCCTAGCTTTGTAGAAATGATCTGAAAGACAGAGCATTGTTTTTAGGAGAAAAACCTGGAGATGCACAAGTGGTGGCTTAATTTCCTCTGAAGAACATGCATTCTTTGATAAGCCTACATACCTGGCAGGGCTGGAATGAGTTGCTAGGTAACACGATGCTGTAGTGAAACTAAGTAGGCTATTCAAAATAATTAGTCTAGGCATGAGATGGCGGTTACAAATGAAAAAAAAAAAAAAAAAAAAAAAAAAAAAAAAAAGATGGTCAATTACTTTAAAAAAGGAGAGTTCAACCACTCCAGTACCTCCTGGAGACGTAGCACAGCGAGCTGTAGGAAGGCTCTTGGAATGCACTGAGGATAACTTCCTGAGTCACGTAATTGACGGCCCGTCCAGGGGGGATGCAATACTGGACCTGCTGCTCACCAATGCAAATGAACTGATTGGTGACATCAGGATTGGAAGTTGCCTGGGCTGTAGTGACCATGCTATGACTGAGTTCACACATCCCAGGGATATGGGACAGACAAAAATTAAAATCGGGATGCTCAACTCTAAGAAAGCTGACTTCCAGCTCTTCTGAGAGTCAGTCAGCAAAACACCCTGCAAATGTGCCCTCAGGGACAAAGGAGTGGAGCAGAGCTGGAAGATCTTTAAAGAAGCTTTCCTTAGGGTGCAAGAGCTCTTCATCTTCAGGTGCAGCAACTCAGGAAAGAAAGGCAAAAGAACAGCGTGGCTGAGCCAGGACCTGCTGATCAAACTGGAGAGCAAGAAGTTACTTTGATTACTCTTTTACATGGTCACTGACATCTTGAGAGTATTAAAAGGATTTCTATCGCGTATAAATGACAAATACAGAATAAATTAAAGAAAGATAAAAACTTTCCCAAAGTGTGTTTCTGTTGTCAATGGTTATATCTGTCTGTCTTGGGATAATGCTAACATATTTTAAATAAGATGTATGTTTTGGTGAGATAAACAACGCTGACACTAGGAAAAGAAATGCAAATACAAATTAAAAAAAAAAGAGGGAGAAAGATGTGTAAATAAACATCTAGTAGAAAATTAATTTTAAAAAGAATTGACATCTTTATTAAATACTTCACCACAGATTCCATTAACATTTGCACTCTTTCCATTTGCTCAGTCTGCTGTGTAAGGTAAAACACTAGTAATTCTTTGCTTTTACACAGGGCTTAGACATATTTTTCTCCATTTGTGCTGCTGCCATCCATCATTACTTTGGCAGACTGTATTCTAAATGTCTTTTTCTCTTCCTGTTCCGCCTCTGGCAGAAGCTGCAGCAAGGAGTTAAATCTGGCAGCTGCCCATTCCAGAGCCTAAATCCTTGGCTATATATCCCACTAGCAACATTTGTTTTAAAACTGGCCTCACAGGTGGGTCAACTTCTCTGCAAAATGACTGTGGAGTCAAACTGGTGTCAAATTTTATCTTTCAAGTAGACGCACTTGAAAATAGTTATTCCATGACCACTCTCCAGTACATGTAAATTACTTCACAGCATAGAAAACCTGAAAGTAAATATAATTGTTTGTCAAGGAAAAAACAATGTGACATTTCACTTTCAGATAAATTTTTAGTTTTAAGGAAAGTTCTGAGATGTCACTGACCATATTTAAAGTGCTCCCTGTGACAGAATTGAGTGAGAACAGAAACATTAATACTAGACTAAACAATGAATTCAATCAAGGAAATGAACTCAGCATATATTTTCGTCCTTTCTTGGAGTGTTAGAAACAAGAAAAAAAAAAAACAACAGTTAAAAAACTGTTGGAAAGAAACTGCAGAAATAAGGATGGAACTATTGTTGAGCTTCACTAAAGATAATAGCTTAGCTGAAAGTTTATTGCATTTACTTTGGTAACAATCAGATGCATACTCAAAATAGAAAGGCCCATGTTAAAAAGGAACTAATACCTTTGCACTTTAGAAACTTTTACCATATAAACCAGTGAAGAGAAAACCTTTGTTTGAACGTGTTAGTTTATAGATACTATGATAACACTCTCAGACATTGGGATTGTTTTTGAGTGGTCTTATGTGGAGCCAGGAGTTGGACTTGATGATTCTTATGGATCACTTCCAGCTTGGGACATACTGTGATTTCATAAAAAGACTTCTGGAGCCTTCTTCTTTTAGGGAAAAAGTCAAACAGTCTGAGCAGAAGAAAGAGAAGAGCTGTGTTTTGTTTTGTTTTGTTTTTTTGTCTGCTTGTTTGTTTTTTTCCACTAGGAAGGTAAAGATGAATACAAAGGACCAGTTCTGGTATCTGTGGAAATGCATTCAGGGGGAGATGCTTTATAAATAAAGTCATTTCAGAACAATTTCACACTTCGTATAAATGTAATTTGTTTAGATGGGGAGTTGTGGTTTTTTTGTTCTTATTGTAGTTGTTGTTTGTTTGGTTTGTTTTCTTTGTCCCAGAAAATGTATTTTTCTCTTCCTATTTTATGTTAGGATAGAACCCCTCCTTATTGAGGAGTCACTGGCTGCTTCCTTACTTAATGCTTAACGTAGATTAAGCAGTACCAGAGAACCTTCTTTGGTCCTTGGACTAAACCTGGGAATGGGTTGCCCAGAGATGTTGTGGGTGCCTCATCCCTGGAGACAAGGTCAGGCTGGATGGAGCTTTGAGCAACCGGATGTAGCTGTAGGTGTCCCTGTTCACTGCAGGGGAATTGAACTAGACAGCCTTTAAATGTCCTTTCCAACTCAAATTACTCTGTGATGCTATGATTCCGAGTTGCAGAAGTCATCCTGCCTATGCTGTTAAACTCTCATAGTCTCCAAAAGAAGGTCACTGAACTCGAACTGCTTGCTATGACTTGTCTTCTGGCCTTTTTGGCTGCTAAGCTGTGTCAGGAGGCACTCAGGGTAGTCCTTGCATGGGACAGGGATGAAACACTCATCGGCCCTTTTTAATTCATGCTATTCAGTGTTAATTACAACACAACATGCTACAGTAATGCACCAGCAACCATATTTGACACTGACTGAAAGGACGGAAGTGCAGATGCTTGCCTGCAAAATTAGAGCTACACTTTTGCATAATAAAAACTCAAGAAGCTGTTGTATGCCCCGTGAAAGCTGCACCCTAAATGGATGAAAAATAAATTCAGCAGATTTTTTTACAGATAACAAATGGTTAGTGGACGTGCTACGTTTCCTTGAATAAGGCTGTTTTGTATTGTTTATTGAGAAAAAAAAATAGTTTCAATCTTTTTTTTCTTTTAAAGCTGCATATGTATAAATTGCATCCTGCCAACTGTGCAGGATGCACTGGGTACTGGAAGGAGCTATGTCAGTGGAAGAAGACTACACTTACTACAAAGAGAATTTGCATTAACTTTTTTTGTTTAAAAAACTTGTCATTAATTTTAGAACACAATAATATACAGAAACACTTTTTACCTAAAAATTCAATTTTATTAAAGAAATTCAGTTTAAAAGAAAGCTTATAAAGCCTCAATGTTATGAAACAGCTATTCTTTGGGTGAAGGAAGGGCAGGAGGCAGTTGCTATTTCTTTATGAAACTGACAAATTAGAAATCCCGAAGAAGGGAGAGAATAAGATAACAAGATTGAATGGGAAAATCTTTGAGCTGTATGAGGGACAGGGTGGGTAGAGACATGAAATGGAAAAAAAAAAAGTGTTCACCAATGTTATCACAAAGGCTTAGGAATCCCTGCTGCTGAAGCTGAAGCCTACATGAGCAGTTATTTCTTCTATTCTATTGTCCCGAGGAAAAGTCTTGTAAGAAAAGACTGACTTGGACTTAAAATACTGAGTGGAAGAGTGTAGCCAGCAGATCCAAGCAGATTACTCTTCCCCTCTGTTCAGCAGTGACACCAAATCTAGTCTACTGTATCAAGGTATGAGCTCCAGCATAGGAATGATGCTGATACTCTGGAATCTCACAGGGGCCACCAAGCTAACTGGGGAGCTGGAAGGAGCATGCCACAAAGGAGGAGAGGCTGAAAGTCCTGTATCTGTTTCTCCTGGACAAGATACAGTTGATGTCTTAGTGCTGCCTGCAGACACCTGATCAGAGGACAGAAAGACAGAGACAAATTCTTTCTTGATTAGAGGGAAGGAAAACTATGTTTACTATGATGGTATTCAAATTCTGTAATGAAATGACTAGACAGGATACGAAGAGGACCACTTTTGAAAGTGTTCAAGATTATCTGAATCATGACCCTGTGAAAATGGCTCCACTTAGAACTGGGAGAGCAAGGAGTTAGACTAGAAGATCTTGGAAGGTACTTCTCAACATAAATTATTCTGCTACCAATAGGACTGGGGGGAATGGCCTCAGGTCGTGCCAGGGGAGATTTAGGTTGGGCGTTAGGAAAAATTTCTTCTCTGGAAGAGTGATCAGTCACTGAAACAGGCTGCCCAGGGAAGTGGTGGAGTCATTGTCCCTGCAGGTGTTCAAGAAACATTTAGATGTTGTGTTGAGGGACATGTTTAGTGGCGAAATATTGGTGGTAGATGAACGGTTGGACTGGATGATCTTGAAGGTCATTTCCAACCTTGGTGATTATATGATTCTATGATAAGTAAAATCAGACTGCTTTTGCTAGCAATGAAAGGTTGTACCCACAGTGCAAAGGCAGTCAAACAACAGTCAAAGAAAGAGGCATGCAAATTCTGGGTACTCCTGCCTTGCAGAGTGACAAGATGTTCTGTAGAACCAGCACCTTCCTTTTACTTACAGAACTGAGTAAGATTCAGGTTCTATCACGTCATACGGGAGGAAATCAAGCCAATATTCCCTTGGAGAGAGCAGCTCCCATCTTTTCCTGCAGGGCAGACTGGCTGTTACAGCAGTGAACACCTTGCGGTATGCCAGCAGCAGCTGCTGAGCCATTCTGCTTTGCTCAGAAGCTGCCTCCAGAGAAACCCAGGGCTTTTCTGTAAGACAGCAACTTATGGAGAGGAGCATACCTGCAGGCCATGAAAATGTGTCCCACTGGTAGCAGACAAAAACAAATAGGTTATAAAGTGGCAGCATTTGGATATGCAGACTCAGACAGCTGAGAAGTGAAATTCATGAAGTCTTCAAAATCCTTAAGGTATCCTTACTTTACATACTGTAAGGTATCTGCAGCTTAGTTAATTACAAAAGTTGATAGTGTCATGAGGGGGAGGCACAATGGAGAATTTTTGGCAACTTACACCACAGAACATGCATTACCACAAGAGTGGGTTTATCTGTGTGTATAAACACATACATATAAGTTTTCCGTCTACGACAATTCCAGATGTTCATTACTTCTGTCATCTTTTCTCATGCTGAACATATTTATATTATACTTATAAAACACATAGGAGGATTTTTTTCCCTGTATATTTCTAAACTATATGCACATAGGTTGCTCCAAAAGTGATGCCTCCTGTTTATTTCCATGTAAACTACAGTAGATACAAAGAGCACAATAACACTATTTGACAGAGTGATAAAGCACATTTTCAGCTACAAATGCTACCTTTCAACATAGTCACCACCATTAGCTATGCATTTTTGCCAGTGATGAATAAGAGCTTGCATACCACTCTCATAAAAATTTGTACCAGTGGAGGTGACCCACTGTCTCCATTGCTGAAATGCACCACTCACCACCTCACTGTGCTCACATCCACTGTTTGGTCTCCATAAATGTTCACCAACCACCTATGAATATCAATGAGTGACATTTGTTCTTCAAATTCAAAGGAATTCTGTGACGCACCTTTTTGTTTCATCCACACTTCCATGTCAGATGCCATTTTGTGAGACTGCCCTTCTGCTGACATCTGTCACAAGGCAACAAAATATAACATAATATTGGTGCAAAAGTTCAGCTTCTACTGCCATACCACCAGTGTTCATCTCTGATGTCATGTGTCAACATAATAAAATAGGATGCATTACTTTCAGAGCAGCTCTCACACTAACAACAATATGGCATAGGAAGTCATGGCACTACTGCTGCTGAAGACTGTATTCTACTACCTCTGCAAACTGCTGAAGTGTTCTCTGTGATTCTCTGCAGATTGGTGCAGTGTACTTTGTGGCCAGTATGTAAAATACTACTGAAAAAAAAAAAAAAAAAACCCTCCAAAAAAAACCCAACCAAAAAAACCAACAACAACAACAAAAAAAAAACCCTGAAAAAAACCAAAACATTTCTCTGTCAGGAAACAGTTTCTTTTAATAGGTATGGGAAAGGTTTTCATACTATCAACTGATTCATTAATTTTTATATGAGCTGAACGTATATCTGAGATGCTATTTCAGCCTATAGGTTTGAAAACACTTTAAAGCACTTTGTCCTTGGAAAGTCCTCAGTGCTGTCTATCTAAGGGAAAATTTGTCTTATAAGAATAGCTAGTGGTGTAGCACATCTGCAAATAAACTTCTGTCTTGGTTGTCAGCCAGCAGCCTGTGCTAACAAGGTGCTGAATGTCCTTTGGTCCCATTTAGTTTCAATGGGAACTGAAGTTAGCATGTTACAAGATGTACCCAGCACACTTCAAGATAAGAGTATATGATTTGTAACAGCAAATCCTTATTTCTCCACAGCTTGTGTAGAAGTTGCTAGAAATGATTTCTTTCACTTAAACAGAGAACGTCAAACAAGATTGGGGTTAAAACATAAAGAAACTAAATGTTATTTTGGGATCTTTTTTTCTTGTACCCCATGGTGATTCCAAATCAAAGAGAAATCGTCAGAACTAATTTTAAAGTTGAATCATAGACTCTGCACTTTCACAGAAGATACTATTGACCCTCATGATCATAAAGCAGTATCAGTCTTTTGATGCATTTCAAAAAGAGTTAGTAATATTTGTAAAATGTAACACCCAAGCCAACAAACAAAACAATCTCATGTCCTAACCAACAGAGTATGAAATACCAACTACTACTTTGTAATTACAATAGAAAAAAATCAGCAGCAAAAATAGCACTCCCTTAGTAAAAGTTTTGGTTATTACAAGATAATCACAAGAAAGCTGAGCTTATCATCTTCCCACATTGCGCAGGAACCTCAATGTCTGAGCTTTGCTCTGCAAATTTAACTTGTTAAGTAACTGACCAGGAATGTCAAGATGCTTATTAACACCAGTTGCGGTCCCCAAAACAGGATGATGAGCAGCTTACATAATTCAAAGTGACAGCCCTTTCTCATGAGAATTTTAGGAAGCTTGATCTTGCTTGACTGCATTACAGAGATTTTAGTCTCTTTTCTTTCCTTCCAAAAAGGAATAGTGGCATATGTCCCCGCACATACTTTCTCTCAAAATCTCTATTTTGATAAAGCTTGTTGTAACACTGATTTCTGGGCAGAAACTTTAAAATTGAAACAACAAAAAGTGTCTCTCCCAAGGAGATGCTAAAAATCACCAAGGAACAAATGATCTTTAATCTTTATCTTAAGAGATCAAGTGTGAATGTTAATTGTTTATTTTTTCCTCAATGATCCCTTTTCAGAATTTTGTACCAAAAAGTTGCTGCTTCATGAGGGACTGGCTGGAAATGGTAGTGCAGACAGGCCCTATTAGTCAGGTAGGGAAATTCAATTCCTTCGAGTGTGCTCCTCTGGCTTTAGATTGGTTAATCACAGACATTGTAAAACTGCAGAAAAGGCAATTTCCAGATATGCCTTTTTCTGCAGAGTGTTCTGTCAAATAATTTCAAAAGGCAGTTACAGTAGCTGCAAGAATTAACTGCAAAGTCATGCAGGCTGCTAAGTAGGGTGCAGTAAGAGGAGATGGAAGCAGACTCTTACATAATTTAAATGCAGCAAAGGACTGAGAAATAACAGACGATGAAGCTTTTCCCACATTATCACCACACTGTGGGTGTTTTCTCCTTATCGGAGCTGCCAAAGCAACACAATTCAAGAACTCATATTCATTTTTCTATTAAGAGGATTCTGTTTAATATATCTGTCTCCTGGTAGTTAAACTATTCAAAGAAAAGAGGGTGTACAGGGAGAAACAGAGAGAACAAGCAACCTAAAACAGATACAGAAGCATGTAGAGTAATTTTTAATAATAAAATAATAATAATATAAAATTAAATGAAGGTTTTTGAAGATGTTTAAGAAAAAATTCAGTCTTGGAATACTTTATGAGGTCTGGTGGCAGCTTCTCTGGTGTATGAGCCTTGTGGTCAGCTGAAGAACACGTGATCTAAAGAAGCCAAAGCATCTTCCTCCTCCCAGCAAACCAAAGCAGAAGGACTGACCTGCATTTACCTCCTCAGATAGGCCATAATGTGCACTATAACGTCTCGGAAGACAGAAAGTGGAATAAACTGAGTAAGGGCAAACATGGGTGTTTGATATGGAAATGGAAAGAAATTTATAGGAATGTATCCAAATCAAATACTTCTTGAAACATCTTGAAAGTATGTTCTGTTAATATCACCTATGGATGCTAGCCTTTGTTGTACAGAATCACAGAATCATAGAATGGCTTAGGTTGGGTGAGAACTGGACAGTGTGCCCTACCAGCTCTTCTGCCCAGCACCCCATCCAACCAGGCCTTAAATGCCTCCGGGGTGGGACATCCACAGCTTCTCTGGGCAGTCTGTGACAGTACCTCACCGCTCTATAGTAGGAGGTTATCACCTGAATAGAAGGTCGAAGGTTTTCTTCAGAGGCAGGTATAGATAGTTAGAGAACAGGGGCCATCTTCACATGACCTGAAACCTAGAAGTCTGTCACATTATTTCAGAGAAGCACATGCTTCACAGTCCCAAACATCTACAGAACTCAGCTCAATTAACTTTTCTCCCACTTTCTGTAAGATGTATTTCACACTTTTTTTTTCCTTTTTTTCTTTAACTTTTTGTGAGATTCCAGACCTGGATTTAAGTAAAGAACAGAAAGTGCTAATACTCAACAGTATAAAAATGAAAATATATTTCACCATATCACAATAATTTTCTCTGTGATTTCATGTATAAATTGTAGGTGATAACATTTAGGAGCTGATAAAGTCTCTGAGGAACATAAGGAATAATTTAGTCTTCTTATCTGCAAAACCATAAACATTATTGAAGGGAAAAATAGTAAAAATCTTTGCAGAGACTTTTCCTGGAGCCAAGTCTTTTCCTGCTTATGAAACACATTGCACAAAACACAGCCAAGAGCATTTGTTGCAGCTCCCTCAGTACTGTATTTCAAAGGTTTATATGCTATTCTTGTAAGCTAAGGTTAGTGTCACCCTGTTCCCTGTCTTCTAAGGAAACATACAGAGCAATCATTATCATTATGAACCCTCTCTTTAAGTGCCTTTCTTAAGGGTGTCACAGTAGCAAAAAATCATGCTGATAAAATCCACTGTGACAGCAGTAAAGGACAGCAACGCTCCAGAAATTCATCTTCTCAAGAGCAGATGAAGGTCACATCTTCACCCTCATCACCACTTCTCAGTTCTCTTCTTCCTCACACAGATCCTGGTACAGTGATACGAATGTTGTTGCTGCCTGCACTTCTCCTACTACTTCCTCAGCAATATGCTGCATGATATTTTTAGGGTGGATGTGAATGAACCGTAGCCATCCCACTCTGAATATCAGCATATGTTCAAGCTGCCTTTCACTAGACACAAGCTAACTTCTGTGTCATACTGCACATTAGCTGCTTTGTGCATTCTTTATTTTATTTATTTATTTATTTATTTATTTATTTATTTTAGAAAAGCCATTTTTCACACATGGTGCATTAAATTATTCACTAGAGAGCAGCAGAATTTTGTCTTCATTTCACATGATCCTATTTAGGAAGCTCTCTGTAGATGAAGGGTTATGTCTTCTAGCTGAGCCTTTAAGTGATTATTTCCTCTCTGTACACTGTAGCATTTTAGGAGTCAAAGCAAGTCAGACAGAGAATCCACACAGTAAGCGTTTCTTCTGGATTCTGTATTTTTCAATGCACCTAACCAACTCATTTAATCATGGTAGAAATTTTGACTGAAGGTTTTAGGCATCATTAAATAGAAGAAAAGAGGGAAGATTTCATTCCTGAATTTAGATGCATACTCCTGTCTCAACAGGGATAATTCCTCATGTTTGGAGGAACTTAAAGGATAGGGTGGGGTGTGACCTGGCTTACCTTGAAATCTAGTTCTCTTCCTTCCCCTTCCCCTTCCCTTTCCCCTTCCCCTTCCTTCTTTTTTTCCATTCTAAATCAGGTATATACTTCTATCTCTGTCACCACAAGCAGCCCACACAGATGCTGGACAAAAGTTACAATGACAGGTGTTGGTGATCATGTATTTGAAACATAGTTGAGAAATGATCCAGCTTTTCGGTAACAGAAATCCATCTAAGGATAATCAAACCCACTATCGAACATGGTGCTCTTAAGTCTTGGTATGTAAAGGAACATGAAACGTGAACATCTCATAAAGGCTACAGATGACTTACTGACGGAGGGCAGATGCACTATGACTATCAAAAAACAACAACCAGCCAACCAACCAAAAAAAAAAACCCACCAAAAAACCCCACAAACAAAAATACCCCACACATTTCAATCATTTTTGTGCTCTTATTGAAATATCAGTCATCAAATTATATTAGCAACAACTGACTGCGGTGAAGGTAGACAGTTTGATGTGTATGTTCATCACAGTTCAGGCTTTTAATCCATTAAGAATTTATATATATATATATGTGTGTGTATATATATTTCATAACTGCACATATTCCCAAGTGATGTAAAAGATATTTAGGTGATTTTGACAGTATCATTCTGGAGGTTCCGATAACTTATTAAGAAGGATTTTAACCTTTATTTTTTTTTCTTTTTTTTTCTTTTTTTTTTAATTAGAGGCACATTTTTCATCCTGAAAGTGAAAAGGAGGGAAAATCCTCATTTTTATTTGATTTTCTAAAGGTCAGAAGAAAAGGTTGCACTTCAGAAGATGAATCTTTCAGATAGGAAAAATGTGAAAGAGAGCAGAAGAGCAGAAGAGAATGTGATGTATTTTTGCTTTAGTAATTATTTTTTAAATTATTTATTCTGTTTTGCTACAATAGGATCTTGTCCTTTTTAAATAACGGCAACCATAGAAATTGGCATTAGTTATCCACCAAAAAAAATATACAGTGGTTGTTCAAGTTTCTCTGGTATGTGATATTTCACCTCCTATATTCCACAAATTATTGGTTTTTTTTACTAATTTCTTATCTGCTGAATGCATAAGGTCAAAAATAATTATGTGAAGAAGAGGGGGGCCTGTCCAAAGCTCTGGTTTTGTGACGAATTTTGTGTTTTACTTTCACAACCCAAAAATGAAAACAAGTTTATTAAGGGGTTTTTTTTCCCAAAAGGAAAACAGAGCCATCTTAGCTTCTTTCAAGAAGCTGTAGTTTGAACAACTGATGTGAATTCTTGAAATCAATCTCTCTGTAATTTTAATACAGATGGTATCTGCAATGGTGTTTTTGGTGACAGTGTTGGTGGTTTTTGTAAGGGTTGGTTTTTTTTACCAGTATTTACTATTATGTTCTCCATAATCACGATCATTGCGTTCATTAAGAGATGATTTTAATGACAGTAACCTTAAAGCATTTTAAAATAAAGTAGAATAAGCCCTTAATCTCTGAAGTGTTATGAAGGCAGGCAAACCTGTCAATATTTTTCCAAATTCATTTACCATTTAGATCTAGTTTCAATATTGTTGCTAGTCCAAGAGTTTTTTTCAGTCTACACACTTAGTTGACTCAAAATGAGCATCTCTCTAAATACATGGCAATCTGCTACCATTTTGCATTTAATTGGTATTGTACAGATGGACCCTTAGCCTGCTTGGTCAACGTGATAGTAATTGCAAAGTGCAGAAATTCAGTTACTGAATTGGAGAACATGAGAAGACATTCACTATCACGAACATTTTGAACACACTCAAAATGATAATGCTTCAATTTTGCAGTGAGGTTAAATACTTGCTAACAACAGAACATGATCACATGGTAAAGACCTTACAGGTTTACTACTGAAGAGAAAAAGGATCAGCAAATGAGACTGTCAAAATTAATAAAATGAATACTCTCCATTACAATTAGCATTAAGAACAGAAAAAAAGCATTTCAAAATGTTTGTCTAGCCTTCTTCTACTATACTTGTCCAGGACATGCATGGTTACAGTTCTCTGAGTTCCTTAAAGTGATGTGGCTTGACTGGTTTAGCCATGCAGAAACTCCTTCTGATCAACCGAGGAAACAATAATCTTGCAAAGATAATTTATTCCGTAGGTATCTTAAGTACTGTATGAGTCACTGTTTAGGCGCATTACTCTCTATCATTTGATCCTAAATGGAGACAATGTGGACACAATCTTGCAGGGTTGTTTTTCTTTCAATTGGATATCCACCTTTTCCATGCTCATTCTTTTCTACTTTTTTAAGCAAGTACATCTCATGATTCTCCTCATATCATTCATTTCAGGCTGGAACGGGCTCTGAGCAACGTGATTGAACTGTAGGTTCACTGCAGGGGAGTTGGACTGGATGGCCTTTAAGGATCTCTTCCAGCTCAAATTATTCTATGATTTGATGATCACCTTACCAATAACAAAGTGAAAATAAATCGGAAAAGTAAAGGTGATGGATTAGACATTTGTCTCCCACCTTCTTGTAATTAGCTCCCTTCATCTGGATTCTCTTTGAGGACTGCAGGCTTCTCTAGTACCTGATTCACGGGGATTTTATGTTGACAGCAGAAACCCACAATACGATCAAATTTAAAAAAATACCTAACAGCTGTGTGAAGAGTTCCTGCATCATTTTCAACCACAGTTATATGGGAAAATTATTTCCATTTGTAAAAACAATAATTACAGAGAGAGGTTACATGACTATCAATTTTTTTTTTTTTCCTGAGATGTCCCATCTTTGCGGTCCTCCCATACTCTACAGGTGCCCAAAGGAGCACTATATGTAGACAAAATGTTCTGTCTTCTACCAACCTTTTAGTAACAGTAAGTGTGTTATCCAGGTCCCACCTCAAATGTTTGCCCCACTACGCAAGCACATTGACATCATGCTTACATCGCCTCGAGACATCCCCCTCTTCTCATATAGGTTCTTCAGTACCTTGAAGAAATCATTCTGCTTCAAGAGCATTTGAACATGTTTTCTTCACCATCAAAGAATGAGATCTGCCTGCCAGTTCATGAAGAATGTGTTGCCTGGTAAATAAGTCTGTTGGTTTCAGATCCTATCACCAGTTTCAATCTGTTCTTCTTGTCTAAGAAGCAAGGAAGATTGCATGTGAACAGCTGAAACTCTTTCTCTGCAAATTGGTCAGAAAATATTTTCAATCTATTTTTACTCCTTTATATTTTAATTAAACTGACATTTTGTTGTCAGGTTTATTCTTTCATTAGTTTATTTTCTAGTTTTACTAAGAGTGACTTGTGGTAACGCTGATAAAACTGGGTCATTTATCTGGGGAGTTTCTGCCACTGTGCCAGTACTTAATGTCACTTTGGATGCAGCAAAAGGCTGAGCTTGAATCCATCTGAGTTTTTCCAATAAGGGATCTCAACACTTTTCTCCAGATTTGTATCTTTTTATTTCCTACACAGAGTGCTATTAGGCTCATAAAATTTCAGTAGTTTTATGTTTTCTAAGAAATGTTTTCATGTTAATCGTGTAAAATTGCTTGAGACAAAGCATGCATTAACACTATCCTCACTTTCAATTCTGTTCAAGAACGGTAACTTTGCTCAGTTTTCCTTTCCACTGACACAAGCACACAGGATATAAATATAAAGGGGCAAATGATTTACAGAAAATCAAGTTAATGCCTCGTGTTCAAGGAAAAGCAAAAAATGAATTTTATTATAACAATATATTTTTCCAATGGAGAAAACTCATCTTTTTCTATATGGGAATACATTTGACTTTCAAATATAGACTTCCTGCTTCCCAGTCTGCAGTATCCCCAAAGATATTTTCCTCTCTCAATCTTGTTTACCTTAACTGGCCATGTTTTTTATGTATCTATCCAGATCCTAAGAAGGTAATGTCTTTTCCACAAATTTGCCTCATACATCCTGCCTAAGTAGACTGTGTGTGTGTGTTAGGTCACAGGTCTGTATCCTAAAACATTAAACAATATAAGTCACCTAAAGTGACTGGGACTTTTCTTCTTTCCTGCTATTTTTGCATGAAACTTGATGGAAAATTTTCAGTAGGAATAGTATCAAATGCAGTTACAGAAGCTGTGGTAATGCCCCCCCACCCCTCTCCTTTGTTTTTATTGAGGAAAATTCCAAGTACTCTCAAAATCATATGAAAATGTACCTTATGACAGTAATAACTGAGATGTGCTACCAAACAACAACCCTGACAAGCAATCACTCTGCATTACATTCAGTAAAGTTCCATCCTAAGGCAGCTTTCTTTTCAGATAGAGAAAGAATCACATAATTGACTGCAGATTTCAGAAAAAAAGAAAAAATACAAAACCCAGAATATCTAGATTTCTGAGAATTTCCCACTATCTCTTCAAACTGATACAAATACCACTAAGAAAAATAAACCAGTCTATTGTCACTTGCTTTATCTGGGCCACTACACAGAGCTCTTCCTTACTGCCCAGTTTGTCAAGTCAATATTCTTCACAAAGGTTGGAAAATAGAAGTTGTATAGAAGAATATATATTTTTTTTTCCATTTTTCTATTTGTATTATCCTTTTTTAGCATTTCAGTCTATTAACTATCTACTGGTCCATAGCTTTTTCCTTTGTGATGATTAATATAAAATAAATTTAGTTGGTTTCTCTGACTTTCAGTTTATAGTATAAACTATACAAATGTGTAAAGAAAGTCTTAAAATAACAAGCATTGAGCAGTATGGGACTACTTGATGGGCAGAATGATGTTTACATGATTTTGTCAATGTACTTCCAATAAAAAATGAACATCAATCCTGAAACAAAATATCATAAGTATTTTTAGGATAAAAAATGAAGTTTTAAGTAAAATATCTCTTTTTGACAGTTTTTCCTTTTTGTTTGTTTGTTTCTTTTTAATTGCATAGTCATACATTCATTTTGTAAACTAAACATTCCAAATCCTGAAAACAATTTATTGTTCCTTGACTAATGTGTAACATTTTGTTCATTTCACTAGATTATAGAAAAAAATGTTAGCATTTTTTGTTGTTTTTTTTTTTTTTTATAGAAAATCTCACAATATGCTCATGGTCAGTTTAGAAATAAGAAAAATGTTTTGTGCCCTTCTTAAGAACTGTAGTCAGAACCAGTCCTATGTATAAAGTATGTAAATTACCTTTAGACAACAATCAGCTTTGCAGAAAGCTGCAGAAAATGAGAAGTACAGGCTGAAAGTTTATGGTAATAAGAAATTACCCTCCTCAAAATAAAGTTCTCTTACCTGTTAATTAGTAGGTTATTGCTGAGAGAGAGAGATGAAAAGGGAAAGTGAATAGGAAAGAGGGAATGAGGGAAAGATCATCAGATCATACCACGCTGATCTCCCCTAGAAACTCCTATCTGTGTATCTGAATTTCCATCTTCCTTTCTGACCAGCTATTTTTTTAGTATTTACTGAAGTCTGTGACATGAAGCCCAAGCTAGGAAGAAGGCATTAATAATGGTCTTCACACACCCTAAAAGACAACACAACAATTTTCAAACTTTTCAGCCTGTGTTTAACTGGTCACAGCTCCTAACCAAACTTTAAAGTATCTATAGGCCTATAGGGAATAAGAGATCCATCTGTAAGAACTTTAAGCTTAGAATAATGGGTATTTTCCCTGTTCTGTGAGGCTGGCCATCTTCCTGTGACAGCCTGAGTTACTGGGATTGCTCCATGTGTCATTGTGTCTCTGTGCTCCTTACTACTTGTGGTGATGAACCTTCAGTTACAAAACCGAAGATGTATCTTTCAAGAATATTTCAGGTGGTAGAGAATTCTCTGCAGAAGATACGGAACTGATATCTAGGTCGTTTATATGATATGCACTTCAGGACACTTTTTAATGCGATCCTGTCACTTACGGACATGAAAACAGCAGGACCACACAAGAAGCAATTGACTGTAAAACGCCTATTCATGTGTTTTGAGGACCGGCACCCAGAACCAGCTGAGTCGTTCTGCAGATTCACAACTACAGCCTGCACAGTACTTCTTGCCAATGCAGATGTGAACTCTGTTTAGGATATCACTGGCATCAAATCCACATTTCTCTCTTGTAAACTAGATTCCAGTTTTCACTGCCTATGAAGTGAATACATCTATTTTTCTCAGTGGCATTCACACCAAGGAAAATGCCTTATGAGTACCATGAAGTTGTCTTTTTCAGTCACAAATGTTCTTCATCTTAAGTAAATCCTCATTCTCTGAACTTTTAAGTTCTTCTGTAAGAACTTTCTTCCCAGCTTAGCCTTCCATCCTTTTAAATAATTGACCATACAGATGACCAGTTTAAAGGAAACATCCTATCCTCCCGATTCTTGCAGGGGAGTTGGACTAGATAGCCTTTACGTGTCCCTTCCAACTCAAAACCATTCTGTGATTCTATAAAAAGATTTTAAAAACTCATAAATATGTAGAAGGACATTTCTAAGGGTTCTATATATATATATTTTTTTTTCAAAATATTGTGCCTTTTTCCCTTAGTTTATAAAATCATTCTTATTTGCATGAAATAAAGGTAATTTTAGAGATTACTGAAGATTAAACTAGAGGAAAGATGGCATGCTCCTACAAATATTGGCATTTTGTATTAAACCATGTGAGAGAAGAGACTGGCAGCATAATAGATGCAGACTATGGCATTTCCAAGTACTGACACACGCAAAATATCCCTTCTGCTCAGTTAATCAATCATATTCTGCTAGATGAACATATTATCTTTCCAAGGAAAGAATGCAAATAACAGATGCTAAGAAAGCTGAAATGCTTAATAAGATATTTTTCTGTGAGTTTTTCTCACTCCCATTCTATATATACAGATACATGTTAAAATAGAGATAGAACGCTTTGTGTAACAGTTCTTCAGATAGCTGAAAAGAAAAGGGAGTGTCATGGCAAAGGAAGGTGAACACAAAACACAGGCATAAATGCATCGGTATGAACAATATTTGATGCAGTATATTATGCATCAGTGAGGAATGGCCTTATTTCTCCTAAAATTCTGTGGGAAGTTACTATACTGAAGAAAAGAGCTGTCTTAAATAGTTCATAAATTGTCAGATATTTTCAGAAATACATGTGGAAAGACAGAGGATAGGGATAATCCAGTATTCAGTAGTTATTTTTATGAAAAGGAAATAGAGAAATAATGAAGGTGTCGGTGTCCCGTTGGTTCACTAGAAATAACAGTTCACATAATGAGGCATAAGATAATTATAAGGTAGTACATTTAAATTCAATACCTGCTAGTATAGCAGAAAGTTTTTGTGTATATCAATGAAAATGAGGAATTGCTAATATACAATCACATTTGAAATTACCACGACTCACTCAAAGACAGCTTACATTGGTAAAAACATTCCTCTCTATTTTTATATTCCAAAAGTTCCTAAGAAAAGGTAAAAAACTGTGAGTGAACAAAGAGCACAGGACTGGTCTTTGTCAATTTTTTTTTTTTTTTTCTCCACGTGAAAGGTAATGAAGATTGGGTGCTAAAATAGGTCAAAATCCTCAGTATGAAAGTATCATGGTTTGAATTAACATGGGAAATATTTTAAGGTCTCATCTTTTAAAAATCACTACTAACGTTTTCCTTCCACTTTTCAGTTACAATATTGATAAAATTGTGTGAGCTTATATGAAGTCAAAACAGACCATAAATAGATGGCAGTCTTGTAAATGCCAATGCATAAATGAAATGGTTAGAAAATAAGATTCAATGAACACAAAGTGTTTTATGTAAGTTTTTACATAAGTTCTACTGAGACTGTTGTTTCCAGATCAGCCTCACTTCACTATACTTAAACACAGGTTTAATTCTATTTGTAATTTTTGGGCTAATTTCTTTTTCTGTGACTGATCAATTTTGCAAAAAAATAATAAGCATTCCCTAGAATAAATTATATTGCATAAATGTGGATGTAAAATGCATGAAGATGAAGCATAAAGCTTTGCTTCCATGATGAGTTAAGTTTTCCCGAAAATTTTAGTGGTTAAGATTGATCTTCAACCAACATCCAGAAAAAAACCTAAGAATTATTTACATTTTCCTCAGCTTTTCATTTCAGATCTAGAATATAAAATTAGATCACATTTCTCACTGTGTAGTAACTGCATCTCTGTGGACATTTCAGTTTGCTCAGATTCTCATCTAAGTTGTTTACCTGTTTATTAATGTTACTTATAGCCTAATTTCTTATTGATTCCTATGCATAGTGAACATAAGCTGCTGAAATATCAGCAGCACACATGGACATCCAGTGCAGAGTGAATGTCCTCCTGAAATGATGGTAGCTGGAGAACTTGGGAGCATTATAATATTTCCAAGGTCACTTGTCCAGCCTATTGTTCTGGCTTACAGAAGGAGTGTAACACCAGAGCGGTGTGGGTAATGTGGGAAATTGCTGAGTTATCTGGTTTTGATATCCTGCTCATGACAGCCCTGCCTGGGGCATCCAAAGAGTTTTGTTTCTCCCACTCATTGTTAGGAATCATCGCTATTTATCAGTTACTGACTTTTATACACAAACAAAATTAGAAAGGACAGCCAGTTACCAAGAATAGCTACTTGCAAAACAATGTATCTCAATGGATGCCTTAAAGAAGACAATTGAATGGATGTTTTAATTAGTCAGTGCACACTGCAAGGGTTGAAATTCAGTTCTACAACATAAAAAGAGAGAATAAGAATGTTGATACTGTGTGTTGAACCAATAAATGCAATTAGGCATATAGGCTTCTTACTCTCTTAATGTCACACCAAATGTGATACCTCCTATTTAGTTGCATGGAAATGGCAACAGATACAAAGAGCACAATAGCACTATTTATTAGAACAAATTCTCAGCTACAGAACACTGCTGTTCCACATAGTCACCACCATTAGCTATGCATTTCCACCACCACTGAACAGAAGCCTGCATGCCATGTTCATACAAATCTGCATGACTGCCTGGAACGCAGCTTGTTTTTCATGTTGCTGATGCCACTGCTGAAATCATAGAATCTTAGAATCATAGAATGGCCTGGGTTGAAAGGGACCACAATGATCATCTAGTTTCAACCCCCCTGCTATGTGCAGGGTCGCCAACCACTAGACCAGGCTGCCCAGAGCCACATCCAGCGAAATGCACCACCCGTTGCCTCACTGTGCTCACATCCACTTTTTGGTCTCCATACACTTTCAGTGTCAATGAGTGTCAGTGGGTGCCACTTTTTTCCGCATGGAGAAATTTCAGTGACACACCTTTGCTTCATCCATGTCAGGCACCATTTTGTCAGAGTGCCCCTTTGCTGCCATCTGTCACACAGCAACAAAATATAATGTGATATTTGTGGGAAGGTTCAACCTCTACTGCCATAACACCAGCATCTGCCTCTGACATCATGGGCCAGAATAATAAAATAAGAGGTTTTCAGAGCAGCCCTTGCAATTGAGAACTTTCTTCTAGTGGATTTTGATATCAGTTCTTAATACCATTGGTTAATACTGGTTAATCTTCAAGTAAAATGTTATATTTTTAGATCAATCTCATAGATATCTCCTTCCTCAAGATTTTTTACACTGTCATTATAACAATATCAGATTCTTATCCCATCCCCTCTGACAAAAAGGAAGGATTCCATCCCAACCTCTCCTTTGCTGGTTGTAGACTACTTATCATTCATTAGAAGAATCCCTTCAGTAAGTTTCCTATGCTTTTGCTTATACAGAAAAAAAAAAAAAAAAAAAAAAAGAAAAAAAACCCAAAAAGTTCCAGCAAGACAAGAACAAAGGAAAGTTTTTTTCTCAGATGAAGTATAAATGGTTGAGTATGTCCATCATTTTGATCAGTTTTCCTCTGCTGAACACAGTGATGTAGCTTGTCACTCTCGCGCATAATGAATCAGCACAAGAAAAGTCCATCTAAGTGTCATGTAACTAAGGAAAAGACGACGGTGTTTAATAAAGAGATGGAATGATTTACCAAGGTTGGTTTTCTCACAAAAATTCAAACGCTCACATAAAATGAATTAACTTCTACAAAAAAAGAAATAATTAGATTTGTCTCTAGCTTGCTGGATTGAGTCCCACCAAACAAAATGAGTGGTATTCTTTGACATCCTTTGTGGCATAACTTATTGTTGTAACTTGCTAACAAATGTTGATGAAATTAAATTAAAACAGCTTGTCTCATTCTGTTGTACTGATCAGGAGTCATCAAGATTACTTCAATCAGAGGTTTAAAACAATTTATCAATAGATAAACAAAAGGTTTTATTTATTTTTTTCTGAATTCCTATCAGGTGAGGCCAAATTTCTGGAAGAAATGGTCTTCCACTACTACAATCTTGCTCATTAAGAGGTATCACATGGAAAACCCAAAATTCCTTCTTACGTGCCAGATGCACAGCCTTTCTAAAGACCATCAGTACCATAGTCACAGGTATAAAGCTAATTCATAACAACACTTTCTCATTTTGGTCTTTCTAGTATACCTCCGCCAATATTTCTAATTTCTAAAGTACAGCAGATATCTACATTACTTTGAAATTAAGGGCAAAGACTGAAATCTCCTACGCATGTAGGAGATGTGAAAGTAGGTTTCTAGCATTAACCTCAGTTGCTGCAGAGGCTCAGAAATGCTGTGGAAAGACGCAAAAACCGAAGTAGCTTTGTTTCACTCATTTTTGCAGATAATTATGCCTCAGCAATAAATTTTCATAAGAAATTATATTGCTTCCCTTTATTTATTTATTTATTTTCCCCCTGGGAAGGTAAACAATTTCATATGTTTTCATCTGATACGTGGCCTTTCCTTGAAAAGAGGTCAGATTGAATCTCTTTTTGTGTACAGTTTTATTTTAGCTTGGGGTTTCTTTTTTGGCAAACTCATTTCTATATTCTTCTCTATCTGACTTGGCTTTTATTCAGCTGCATGTGTCAAAATAGATTGGTTACAAAATTTCAGCTTCTGCAAGTACCTCTAGCAATGGTATTGTTTTATGTAAAGAATATTTACATTTCATAAAATCATCAAATTTCCCCTTTCTACATTTGCTTTTTCCCCCAGATCTTTTGCTGAGCTACTGGTCTTTTGTTAATGTGATGTTTTACTATGCATTTTTTCAGTGCAATGTTTAATGTCTTCTAAAGTGCTGTGGCAAACTCTTCACTGACCACGTTGATAATACATTACTTGATTCCTCTGTTTTAAAGACGATTATTTTATATGGCTTATTTTTCCGCCTCAATAATGATTTCTGCTGAGTGATCATAGTGATATGCATCAGTGTGTCAAAAGAATTTAAACTGATTAATCTGCCTATCTATATTGCAGAACAGAACTAATTGCCTTCAGTTCAGAAATTCAAAATGCTTTCCATTTTTATAGCCAATGAAAGCCACTGAAGCCAAAATATTGCTTTGGAGGGGTACAGTCAGCAAATTTTGGAAGTGAAGTGGGAACTGAAGGTGCTCTGAAGCTTTCTATTGTAGGAAGTGGTTCTGTTTTTGTAATTATGTTGATTCACTGAACAACTGAAAGTAATGTAGTTTTCCTCCCAAAAGTGAAATTCTGCAGTCTATTTTCAAGCTGAGTAAAATGAAAACGAGTAAACATCATATCTGGTAATACTTCTGGTCAAAAGAATTAAGATAAATGTAGTCGAATAAATACAAACAAAATAGGACATTATTCTCTATAAAATTTTAAGGCTGATATCTCGAACCTTGATGTTAAAAATAAATACTGAAAAGTTGCATCAATCACTGAATGGCACATCATAGAATCACAGAATCACAGAATGGCCCTGGTTGGAAGTGACCTCAAGGATCATGAAGCTCCAACGCCCCCACTGCAGGCAGGGTCACCAACCTCCCCATTTAATACTAGACCAGGCTGCCCAGGGCCCCATCCAACCTGGCCTTGAACACCTCCAGGGATGGGGCATCCACAGCCCCTCTGAGCAGCCTGTCCCAGCACCTCACCACTCTCATAGTAAAGAACTTCCTCCTGATATCCAACCTAAATATTCCCTCCTTCAACTAAAAACCATTTTCCCTTGTCCTGCTATTACCTGACCTTGTAAAGAGTTGGCTCCCCTCCTGTTTGTAGGCTCCATTTAGGTACTGAAAGGCTGCAGTGAGGTCTTTTCTCCAGGCTGAACAAGCCCAGCTTCCTCAGCCAGTCTGATTAGCTAATGAGGATAATTAGTTGTTAGTTGGTATTACGTGGTTATGAGCATGACTTTGGAAAAGTGAGTCTGGAAAAAGAATTTGACAGAATTCGGCAGAAGTTTTGGTGGTGACAGCTAGCAAAATCAAGGAAAAATTTTGCTAAAAAGACTGACAAATGATCATTTTTGTTTATTCAGTATTAAGTGTGTTCTGGGAGATGTTTATCTGATCTGTTCTCTGCATTCTCTGCTTGCAGGTTTCACTGCTGTTGCTGTCCCTAATGACAGTATCTCCCAAAGCGTCCTAATACCTAACATAATTTCTTGATATCATCTCTTCAGTGAATGAGGAGAACAAATGCTCAGCAGTCTCTATCTCACAATATTTTATATATTTAAAGGAAAATTATCTTAGGCTTTTCTTTTCAAGTCTGTAAAGGCTACTTCTCATGGTGAATTCGCAAGGCTTATATCTGACATTCTTGTCCTTCTCTGAACTTTTCCAGTTTTGCCTGCATTTTATTTAGAAGCGTAGAGTCCAAACTGAAAAGATTTTTTAAAATGAGTTATCTATCAGAACAATGAACTGTTCTATCATATGTGTAACACTCATTAATATTCAAAACTAGCTCCTATTATTCTCTTTACAATTCACTGTTGTGGAAGAACATGATTTGACAGCACAGTTCCACTTACGATGCAGTTTTCATATTTTTTTCTTAATTAAAATTATTTTTTTATTTTTTTTAAATTAAATTAAATATTTTTAAACTTATGTTTTTAAGGAATGCCATCTTGTTTTATTGTTTTAGTCAGCAACTCTCACTTTGAAGTCTATTTATTACTTTTTCTTTTCTAACTAATCCTAACTTTGCTGAATTTTGAAAGTGACTGAGGGGTCTAGAAAATACAATATAATAATAGAAAAGGGAAATAAGAGATATTAATATACTGAGTGTATTGATGAAAAGAAAACGTTAGAATCTTTCAAGATTACCAAACCAAAATTATGACACAGCTTACTTAATTTAGTATATGCACACCAAAATCACTTTCTTTTTTTTTTTTTCTTTTTTTTTTTTTTTTAAGAAGGAAAGAATTAAAACTATTTTTCACCAATTTTCTGAAAATTGAATTGTGATTTAAATGTCCCGTTCAGTTAGAAATCTTCACTTTCTCTTGCCCCTTCCTCTTCTTTGCCTCACAGGTATCAGAGGAAGGAAGATATGAAGTCTGTGGCCCGCAGTAAGGATTTGCTGTTTTCTAGGTTGCAGTTCTTTCTTCTGACACTGGCAGAAACAGTGGTTGTTGTAAATTCTAATATATACATATATATATATATATATATATATATATATATAAGAAAATTTTGTCTACAGATCTATCCAATATGGTCACTGAATAATAGATACCAAATATAGGGAAACCTGTGAAAATACCAGGGGTGTTGTTATTTAGGCGCAACAAAACTGTCTTCCTGCAGATACAATTGAGTAGGAGCATTTCTGCACAGTTGTCTCCTATCATGATCCCCATGAGCCTGTGCAACAAAGAATTGAGGCTGTTTTATCATTTACCATAACAATTTGCACTCCATACTTATTTCTAGCTTGAAATTGATTTCCTACAGAAATACTATACAATCATGTTGACTATATATATAGTTGTGCCCTAAATAATTTCAAAACCCTTCATCCACCATCAAAAATCCAATGTGGATCCCAAGGATAGTTAATTTCCTACAGTTTCTAGGAAATCAATAGCTGGGTAGAAGACGGGGACTTTATAAACACCACCTGCAAAAAAACAAAAAACAAACAAAAAAAAAAGACAAGAGCTTTAGTCTGGAATGCATAGCAAAGAGCCACGACAGATTAATTTATCAAACCAATAAATAACCTGCCTTGATTCTTCCTCTGTGCTAAGGTCTACCTCTGGGTCTGCAGTTAACACGCATAGCAGCATGAGGGAAAGGGAAACGTATTTTTCCAGCTCTGATGGTATAGATGTCTTTACAGCTCTGCAGCACCATAAATGTATTTCAGTGAAGATGAATGCAACAGGCATTTGCAACTTGATTAGGACATACCTCTGCACAGCCAGCTTCCCACCTTCCTTTGGAAGTTATAGATCATTTCTTGCAGAGAGGCTCCTGATGCCCTCACATCCTACTGTGTCACTTAATGGATTAGCTGTTATACAACATAGGAGAGCGCTGATTTCCTGCTATTCAGTCTACGATAAATTAGGTGGTAATTAGTGCTACAAGGCATTTGTTAAGTGAGTGATAGGAGAGAACAAAATGTTATATATTGTAGCGAATTTATGCTCTGTATTTTGCTTTAATAACCTTACACCGAAAGCAATTTTTTCTAAGGTATCTTATTAAAAATCATGCCATTTTAACTTTTTTTTTTTTTTTTTATCAGTATCCTTCTCTGTTCCATTTCCCATTTTCAGTGAGAAAAAATGCTGAAAGATTTAAAATTTAAATTAGATATTAAAAAAACCTAATCACCTTATTAAATATGGAGACAGTGCCTCATCTGTTCTGCAGTATGTTATATTGTTGCATGCTTGGAAACATTTTAGGATTTGAAGTATCACCTAGGAAGATGAGATTAAAATGTCATTTGTGTCAATCACTGAGGAAATGACTATTCTACCTGGTGACTGTACTGCAAACGTGTGGGGTTTATTGTGTGTGTGTATTTGTTGGTGTTTTTTTGGAAGAAAGGATAACATGATTTGCAGTCTTGAGGATGCAATATTTGAAGTTTAAAGGTCAATAGAAATACTCAGACAATTCTGAAGGTGTTTGAGATATTCAGTGGAAGCTGGTCACGTATTTCATTTATAAGCATTAACATTGTAATACGCACTATTATTCAAAAGTATAGCTGAAAGGAGAAAGAATAATATCACTTGTTCAGGTCCTGAAGGAATGGAGAAACTATTTACAGAAGTACTGCTCTGGCTTGTGTAACCAGCTGAATATACTAATTAATTCCTAAGCACATCATATTAGTACTTCTCTTTTCTACATTATCAGTCAGATAAGGCATATACAGGATGTTGGAGACAATGCTTATGATGTGCCACACTGCTGTAAAACATGGTAATATTTTACATAGAGAAACAGTCCACATATTAAACTGCTTATCTTAATGTAACAGTCAGCGATGCAGATAAAAACAAACAAATGAAAAGATAATCCCTGACTCCAACTCCCAGGCAGTAATTACCAGACAAAATTAATTCTCTGCATTATAAAACTGTGATGAAATCATGTGGCACCTTTGTTACCATAGTATTTCACCATCCATATTTTCCAAATGAAACTTCAGACTCAGGAGTCCTTCTAGTTCGTAAATCAGATCTCACTTTTTATCATCTTATTCGTGTATTTTACATTTTTATATTAGTCCCATGAGAAATATTGGAAGGACCTTAAAATACGAAAATGAGGAATTTGTGTCAAAGAAGATTCTATAGCAACCAGTAAGAGTATGAACTACAACAACTGGGGAAAAAGTGCATGAAAAAGCAATATTACAAAGATAGTATATATATTTGTATTCATTATTTACGTACTCAATATGTTTCAGGATAGGAACTTCTAGTGCAAGTTGCAGTGGTTTTTGTGAAAATTTTTTACTTGTGACGGAACAATACAAGGATACAGTACATAATTTCAGTCCTGCAGGACATAAAATCTTACGCAGGGGTCCAAATAACTAAAATTAAATAACTAAAAATGGTAAGTTACCTTGTAGGACTCTTGGTGGCTCTATTTCAGTTTCTAAATGCTCTGGATAAAAATATGTAGTGGTTTTCTTTGAGCGCAACAGAAAGGAATTATTCTAACAACATGGTTGTCTTGCAGCTTCTCAAACTGATGATAGACATATTCTTATGCCACATCATTTTTTCCCCCATGTTCAATTATAGGATATTCTGTTACTTAGGGAGGAATGGGAAGGATTATTAAAAAACATATATGTTCTATTCTCTTCATCAAGATTCTCTATTCTTATCTCTACATCTTCACAATAAAATAACCTTAAAGAAATATGATAATAATGCACTGCTTTTTTTCTTTCACATTTCAAGTCTACTCATATGGTACACCAGTGCAACGATGTGCAGACTGCTAAACCAGCTCTAGCCAAGAATCTCACACTCTCACTAAGTTATTAAGAAAAGGTGGGTGAGCAAGTAAGCACTTGTAATAATGTTCAATCCAATTCAGAGCATCAGCTGATGCATCAGATCTAGCCTGTATCAGCCTGGTTACTGCCTTGCGAAACACTGAAGCATATTCTTTCTCCACTTCCTCAAATATTGCTGGTAATTAAACACAGTCTAATATTGAACACGTTAGTTCTTTTTAAAAAATGCATAACAGTGAAAAATAGCATGACAGTCTCTACAAAACTGTTCACTTGCATGTTGCATGCTTTCACCATGATCAGAAAATAACATCATCCATTCTGAGAGTCTAGTATACTCATTTCATCACCCTGTAGAAGTTCCCAACTGTGTGTTTACAATTAAGAGAACCATTTGTAAGTCTAACATCTTCTTACCAATGACAATTTTCATAAATTCTTACCCCTTCTGTTTTTCAACGTTTTTTCTTTCAAATGTCCAATGGATTTGAATAGGTTAAAAACAAAAGTAAAATGGAAAAAGATCTCATTTCTCAGTTGTGTCAGCTGTTTTAATTATTTAAGTGGCCTCTCTCTGATGATGTCCCTTCCTTTGTTCATTTTGGTAGACAGCTCTCACAGCTCCAAAATTTGTGATCAAGGAAATCTCCTGCTTCAATTCTCCAAGGTACATGCCACACTGTTCCAAATGTTTTAAATTTCTCCACAAATCAAGATCGGATAGTTGCCCTTTAACACATCATCTGCATGTATTAACATTGGAGAAGCTCTAAGAGCTTCTCCCCTCCTCAGGAGAGGAAACTTTCAAAAATAATGTTTCAAAATTTGTTGTTGTTGCTGTTTTTTATCCTTAACATTGACTCTGAAACATAACAAAAAGATCAACTTTACTGAAACTTGCAGTTTCAAACTTAGTTGCCTGTTACCCTGAGGAGAAAACACAGTTTGCATTCAAGATAAGGTCCATCTGATAGTGGAGCTTGAAATGCTGATGCTGTATCAATACAAGAACCACTGAATACATGGCTGGAATATGGTTATACCAATCAAAATGTTGAATATTTGAAGTTAAATATTTCTGAAATAGCAGCTGAACAGGAGTAAAGGTTACTGGAAATTCTCTTTTATCATTTTTCAATGGAATAATTGTAATTCTGCATGAGTTTAAAACATATCCATTGAGATACAGCACTGTCTCACATAAATGGCCAGATTGTCAAACCTGGGAGGAAGACCTGTTATAAAGGACTCTGAAAGCCTGGAAAATGATGGATCATCCTTAAGACTTTATATCTGCTTGGTGCAAAGTCACACAGATGTGAATGTGAATTAGGTATGAATAGGTACATTCTTTTGTCCATGGTACACTGGGAATTCATTTGCAGGCAAGGTCTGGGGGTAGCATGCATCTATACAACTGAGGCTGTGTGTTTCAGTTTTGCTTTCTGATTTGTGGACATCAACATGCAGGAATTCATCCAGCCATTGATTCTGAATATAAAACTGTTTCAGGCCCCATGGAGGTGTAATCCCCATTTCCATCATGCAAATCATAAACTAATCCTCTTTGACAGTATTTTCTATTTAACATAAACAAGTTCAAACTTCATTTAGAAGTCATTCCTCTAGACCTCTGCAGTACAATTTTAAGGTTATTCAGCATTGAGTTTGGTGGGATCAAGTTTTGACGTATTTTGACATTAAATGCATTAACAAAAATTTCTTCTGGACCACCGTGGTATAGTATACAAATGCACACTGAATATATTTTTATCATGGCTTTCATGTAGAGACTAGTTTAATTCACACAGCATTGCAGAGATGTTCTGCATGTGAACTTGAGATCCTCATGAAATCTTGAGTTCAGTGAGCTCAAGAGGACAATTATATTTTTGGAATACAGTGATAAAAATCTAAATACAGCAATGTAATTTGAGTTAGTTACAACCTCTTATTTTGCTTTCTCTTGTGAAAATTTAAAATAATGAAAATATTTATATAGCAGGTCCAACTTCTCTGGTCATAATGCATACACCCACCGAAACTATTGATTGAATATCTGATGATGGAACTTTTAATTTCACTGAATGTATTGATAAAAGGAATTAAGTACTGCTGGATGCGAGTTAAATACTTCTTAAGCCTTCAGGTAGAGTCATGGAATGGTTTGGGCTGGAATGGACTCACAACCCATAGGCTGGAAGGGACAAAGAGGCACACAGTTTGGATGGTATTTACTGCCTTCTTAAAGCTATTCTTAAATAGCTTTAAAAATTCTTAAAGCTATTGAAACAGAATTTTGTTCATTGTCTTTTTTTTTTTTTTTAGCAGCAAGGCTTATATGAGTTTAAAAAGTTGCATTTGAAAGCACACCTTTTTCCAGCCACAGGAAGGACCTTTACAGTGCTTTATTTCTCATTTGGCTGCTTATTAGATCTTTTATATTTAGGATATATCACTATACACTGCTAGATCTCACAAAGAAATTTTGAATTTTAATTCAGAATTGGAGGGTATAGCATTAAAGATCCTATGTTTGACTTTTTTTTTTTTTTTTTGTAATTACTTCTGGTGAAAGTAAACCTGATGAATATAGCCTGGTTATCCTGACAGACAGGGAAGTGAGAAACTTCTGCTCCTTGACTGAAATCTAGATTTGATCTTATTTGGAAGAACCAAGTCAGAAGCCCTTTCACAGCCAGACATATTGCTGAGATATCTAGAGCAAGGCTGTGTAAATGCACAATGCTTTCATTCCTCCTCCTCATCTAAAATGAGTATTATCATTAATAAATTTCTGGAGCAGAATTTTTGTGAAAGAATTCTCAAAACAGTAGCCAAATGCACTTTGTGGCTTTTAATCTGGTGAATGATGCTTGCAAAAGCAAAAACTCACATTTGTGTAGTATGTGTATTTGGACTGTTTTAAACGAGCCAACTATTTAAGGATGTTAAGTACGTTAAAAAAGCATTATTGAAAAAAATACGGAATAAATAATCTTCAATGTTGTAGAGATTCAATAACGATAGTAAAGAAAAGAGCATATTTATGCCTATGTATCATCCAGAGTTGAAAAAATTCTTTGTTACTGACAGTAGATATTTCGTTAAGTAAAATCTATTAAAGCTAAATGAAAGTAGTTTGATTTCATGAACCGAGCAGTATGCAGTTGATTTACATGAACAATTCACTGATTACTTTGTTGAAAAAAAAACTGTTGTGAGTTCTAGCAAAATCTGCTGGCTACACGAATTCCCTTTTATTTCATGATACATGAGGCTGTAAAAATATATGTTGATCTTCAGGAGAGGAATTGCATTGCATGTGGCATTTTTAAAATATACAACCTGTCTTCCATTTCTCTCTCATTCAGTTAAATAATATTTAAAAAACATAAACTATTGCCATTATATGTGTGTGTGTGTTAACAGTAAAAGCAAAAAAAAAAAAGCCTAAAACTAAGACTTTTGAAAATATTGATAGTTAGAATCAAAAGAATGAGTGATTTTTCTTTTTGAGGCATGGTTTAACTTTTCAGTGTTTCAAATTGAAGGCATTCCTTGTAGTGAAAGGAAATAAATAGTTGAAAAGAGCCAGACAAGCTGGTGACAGCACATACATTCCCAATTGTTATTTCCCACTCTCTCCAAAGATGTTGTAGATACCGTGTGTTCCTTTCTCTGTGTAAGGTCAACATCATCAATCACACCAATATGGAAACAAACTCAGAAATCCAAGTTCTCATCAAACAATAAATACACAACATTCTCATAAATTGACAAGAAATGAATTGGCATAAAATACTGATAAACCATGATAAACACTGAAAGTATGGGAGCTGTGCTAAGTATTCAGTTAATTACATCTCATTTTTGAATGGTGGAACACAAAAATCTGTCTCAGATGAAGATGTAAAATTAAAAAAAAAAAAAAAATTGTATTGCAGAAAGTCTGGAAAATTCAGGGACTTTTGTTGCTTCTGTCCAAGCAATTTGTTAATCAGTAACAGCAATCGTATCAATTTCTGGACTTATAAATTGTGATTTGTCCCAGATTCCATGATAAAAAAACCCATAAAGAAATGAACACGTCATTAAATTACATAATTATTTTCCTCTAATTATTTTATTTATAGTTGGTAATTTAGTCTGCAAAAATTACACGATTTATTTTTTATAACTGAAATAGTAAGGAGTTCTTGGCTGGAGATGGGAGAGGTGCTGAATGAGCTGGACAGTTGACTCATATCTTCCACGAACTGTTCAGTGCTTGATAGGGGCTCCCAGATATTATGAACTTTCTATTTAAGGCTATGGGAATACACACTGGTAAAGTTTCTGATCCAAATCTCACTGAAAACCAGTTTAATCATTTTACTTTGAATGAACAAGATGGATTGTTCCATAGCAATAATGGTTATTTGTGTAACACATAGTGGAAGAAATAACCAGCAGCTATCACATGTGCATTTTAATCAGGTTATCTCAACTTACTAGCTCTAAAGAAAGCCCACAGAGATAAATGTTGATCTGATGTAAATTGCTGACGTAAATAGACTCAAGACATAAAAGGAAAAAAAAAAAAGACTACCTTTTCATTAGACCTAATCTAAGGTCTTTTTTTCTAATTTTCAAACTACCATAGCGATAGAATTTGCCCAGGATGTCCAGAATGCTAAGGAGTTAGCTGCTGCACCAGGTTTTTATGGTGAGAGTGAAAAACTGATTAATTTCAGAGTGCCATTTCTGCAGTCTGCAGCAGTAGTTCAGCCAGAATATCCAAGAGCATTAGGAAACACAAGGCCAGGGATCAAAGCATGTAAATAGCAAGGGGTTCCTCTGATTCTACTCTGACAGATACAAAAACAAAGCTCCAGACTTTAAGGCTGCAATCAAAATATAGTGAGAAGTTGCCCTCATGACCCACAGAAGTAAAAAGGGTTTCAACTGCCAGAGGCTGTGTAGCTTTTTTTTCCCCACAAAATAAAACATACTTTCTGAATTGATATGTCTTTCTCTATTTGTCCAGTTCAGGGTGTATGTCCACACAGCAGATAGGCAGGTGCAAGGAAGTGGGCTCTTCTGCTCCTGCTCACGTGCAGATGGACATGGGGTTACCTTATGAACTGTTGTGATCATGAGAGATAGTCAAGCACTAAAATGCCAACATGTGTGCATGTCCCTTCTCAAACTGTTACAAATTTGTTATATCCCTTTAACAATCTGACAGGTAATTTTCCTTGTGTCTTTCCTTATTTATCCATTTATTAGTGCAAGAACTAATTCATTAATTTCTTACATTGCAGATATCCTGTAACATTCATCATCTTACACTCTTTTTGTTTGTTTGTTTGCCTGTTCCTCTTAGGACTGAAACAGTATTTCTCTCTTGCACACTAAGTTCTAAAAACAATAAATAATCTCAGAATTCAAGTTTTGTCCAGTATTTCTTTTGCATCTTTCATTTGAAATGGAATCTCAGTATCAGTCTAGTATTTTAGCAGTTGTTTCGGGAAATTTAAGTGATAGACACTTGATCATTGGTTCTGTTTACACATATTCTAAGAGAATTTGTATAAACTAAGTAACTTAAATTATTATCAAGACAATGTCAATATAATTTAAAAAAAATCTTTTTCCATGCCTTTGTTATGCCCTTCATTTACTTGCTGGGGCAAAACAGTAAACGAAATCAGTGTGTGAAGGAGAACGAGAGCAAGGAACATAAACTTTTATTTTATTCATGCTGCTGGTCAATTATCATTGGAGAATAAGGAAGATTATTTACATTCTATAAAACAGGAATAGTCAATCTTCATAATTTTTAATGAGGAACCTCTTTAACACCATTAGTTTTTGATGAAGAGATTTTGCATACACACACATGACATTGGTATAAAGATAATGTGTTGTTGTTTTTTTTTTTTGTGTGTGTGTGTAGGAATTATTATTAGCATTTAGATGATTAAACAAATTACTTGAGCTGCCATTAGCAAAGTGCTATTGGTGTCATGAACATATTCAAAACAAATGACTCGCTTTTACCTGATATCTATCGGTATTTCTTCCCTTCTGTCTACATCTCTTTGATTAGCATTTGAGCACTATTCACTCTCCTGCAGCAATATCAAAGAAAAGAAAAAAAAAAAAAAGAAAACTGTAAATTTCTTTCTTTCGTGTACTTTATTGTATGTGTTAAATTTCAGAAACCTGATTGCGCTTGTTGAGCAGGTCTTTTTGCTCAGTTTAGGAAAAGAGCTTTCTTTTACTTCAGGGATGAGACCCTGTGCTATTTCTCCATGTGACCTGTGATAAAACATTTCTTAGAAAGGGACAGCCAAGGTACATTATGCAAGGTACGTGCCATAACATGGTGATGCAATCAATTTTTCTGTGAGTTCAGTAAGAAAAGCTAACTTACGGTTTTCAATAAAGGCAGGTAAACATGACAAAATGTTCTTTACTAATAGTATGAAAATTGATAGGAAAAATACATCTAAGAACAATATGGGTGCATTTCACAGCACACTAGTTGCACAGTGGAATGTCTTTCTGCATGTGTTTGCTGTGTCTGTGAATGGTTCTCCAATATTTAAAGAATCTTGTTTCAGGAGACGTAGAAATATTTCTTCATTTTTCAGTGTATTTCTTAAAAGAACAAGAGATACTAAGCATAAAGTGTACTTGTGTACTGATAGATAAGTACAGGAGGAGATGAGAGAAGTACAGCCAAACAATGGTCTGATGTGAATGTATGCCTGTTTTCCACTAAATGTTCCTATCTAATTATATTCATAGTTTCCTCTTTCAGTCACAAAGGAATCGTTTCCTTTTAGTTTTTGTTTTGTTTGTTTGGTTGGTTTTTTGTTTGGTTGGCTGTTTTTCCCTCACATTTATTAATTACAAAGGTGTTTGTTACTCCAGTTTTAACTCTGGCTGCTCTTATTTATTTGAACAATTCATTCTTTCTAAAGTACATTTACACACACATTTATAAATACATTTTTTCCAAAGTGAAATTCTTTCTTCACAGTTTAGTAAGTAGTGAGGAAGTTTGTCTGTTTTCTCATGCTTAAACCATAAATGTAAATGAATTGAGTGCTTTGTTTTTATTTTAAATGATATGACATAAACAATTGTGTCTCCTTCATTACAGTACTAAAATATATCACAGTAGAGCAAACCTTCACCACACTGTCTTGCAGTACAGTACTGAGCTTTTTGGAGGAGATCCAGTCTTCCACAACATTTTTTCTGCTATCATCAGTGCTGAAGGGATTTCAGGTGGCACTGGAAAAGTCTGAGAAACAAAACTTTGGCTTTTCCTAGAGATAAGTTCAAGATTGTTGTCTGAGCCTCCTCAGAGGTATTCAGAGTAACCAGACACTGAAATTGGCACTGAGGCAGTTTTCAGTGCAAAAAGGAAGGAGTAAGAGCAAGATAAGCACAGTCAGAAACTGTATTCAGATACATTCACCGCAATAAAAACAGTCTTGCATGTTCTTGTTGAGAAGATTCTGAAAGCCTGTTTTCATTTACAAACAAGGAAAACAATTTAAGGAGCTACATTTCGTTATCAGTGAGTCTTTCCTTTCAAAGAGTTGTGTGACTGTATAATTTCTTCCTGGATATCTTTTCATTACCATTTCTTTTTATGTTTTGGATCTGTGAATCTCAGCTTCATTTTCTCGTACAAGCTGGCATTTTGGTGTGTGTACCAGACCAATGAAAAACACTTTATCACTGGTATGCCTGGAATTCTCTCTAACACTTGCAAGATAAGACCATTGCCATGACAACATGCTAAAGGCTGAAGATGTGGTCAGAGGAGGGAGCCCTGTGGAGACAGGATGGCCAAAACTCCCATGCAGAAGCAGAGTTGTTTACTGCAGAATATGGACCACAAGGTTGTTGCGGTGAACTTCTTGACAACAAAATGGTGACAATGAACTTGTTCATAAGTAACTTGTTGAAGGCGAACCCTGTAAATCTAGCAGGCATAAAAGGATGTTCAAAAGAATCTTGGGGTGCCTTAGGGGCTTCTGAACTTGGATGAACTTGAATGACTGCTCTCAGAGCCAAAGACGCCTCTCCTGTTTGGCTGGACAATGATGAGGAGGATGAGGAGGAAAAAAAAGAAAAAGGTTGGAAATTTCTAAGATAAAATTTGTAATGTATGCTCTAGTAAATGGTACTGAGAAAGTTAGAATGTGAATCGATGTACCCCAAAGCAAGCAACAGTAAGGAAATAATTGTAGATATTTGGGTTATCTTCAAGGAATCTGTGTTCATTTACAATTAGTTGTAGCTTTCTGCACTTGAAAAGAAAATGTGAGAGTTAAAAATAACTTCTTCATCCTTATTAGGGATGACTCTCAGATTACTGTGTAACATGTATGTTCATTGTCTTCTTTCTGACAGCAAGGGAAAAATGTAATAATTTAATAATTTAATGATACAAAAAATAGCTATATTCCAGACATCAACAATAATCAGGAAGAACTGGCTTGTAAATAATAAAAGATGAAAACAATCAAACAAACAAAAACACAACTAGACATACTGATTAGCTGAGAAAATCATTCTAAACAAGCAATTAATTCATAGGGGAAAAATCTAAGGTAATCAATGGATGAATGATTCATAGGGCATCACCACCTTCTAGGATAAAAATTGTAGGGAAAGTTTTGAACATACATAAAAACAACAGTTCTGTTTTAACCCAGCAGATAGCTTGGCGCCACAGCCATTCATTCGTCTCCCCCTCCCATTGGGATGGGGGAGAGAATGAGAAAAAGGTAAAACTCATGAGCTGAGATAAAGACAATTTAACTGGATAGAAAATGAAGAGAGGAATAATAATAAAAGTCCTCAGGCAGCAGCAGTCCTCTACCCTAGCCAGCCCTCCAAGTTTTATTGCTCAGCACAGTGTTGTATGGTGTGGAATATCCCTCTGGCCTGTTTAGGTCAAATGCCCTGGTTCTGTCCCCTCCCAGCTCCTCGTACATCCTCAGCTCCTTGTTGACAGAGCAGCACAAAAAACAGAAAAGTCCCTGGATCTGTGCAGCACTGCTCAGCTACAACTAAAACATCAGTGTGTTATCAACACTGTGTTCATAAAAAAATGCAAAGAAAAGGCATCATACAAGTCTCTGATAAACACAAATAAGCATATCCTTATTGAAATTAGGACAACAACACTAAACTGAGAATAATCATTTTGTCCTGTGGTTTATCACAACACCTCCACAACTAGTACTGCTGTGGGGTCAAAAGAGATACCTCTTTTAAACTAACCAAGTTTATATTGTTAGATCAACAAATAGACAGTTGGAAAGTGATGAAGACACAGGAGCTAAGAATTTAAATTTACTTTTTCTTACCTTGAATTCACACTACACACCAAATGATTTTAAACAGTGGATTTGGACCTTGGGTTTGATTCCTGAAGCTATCTATAACACACTGAATTTTTCTGAGATATTTCTTCCTGGCATTTTTTCCTCTGGGTCTTGGCGTACTGTAAAGTGGGAGTTTCAGAGTATACAAACAGAGTTTACGATTGCCTCCTTAAAAACACTTCTAAGGTTAGTAATTGAAAGTGGCAATTTTTATAGCAACAGATGTTAGAAATTGAAATCCATTCAAATAATGAGACTGTCTAAAGCACAAATATATCATTACATAAATTACATTTCAGTTCGTGTTTGAAATACTGAATATTGAACAGCAAAGTCTAAGGATATCCCTGCAATTAATGTTAGGGAACAAGCAGTGTTAAAGTTTTACTACATTTTGAAATGTCTGAGGTAAATCGCTACAACTTACCATATAGGATTCCTCATTATAAATGTAGTTTCCCAGAACTGACTTAGTCTGAGCTGGCATTATTCTAATCGCTGTTGGAAGTTATTAGAACTATATTGAATAATAATTAGTACTCAAGGAATTCCTGTTCCTTCAAGCATTTTATCATTCCTTACTAGATTAGAAAACATTCTTGCTCAAATCTGAAGTGTGAGATAAAATAAGGAACATGCAAATTAGAAAACAACGTGTATTTTAGGCATCAAATTTGTGTCAGTTATGGTGAACTTTCAAGGTTCTTGGTAGCTACGCTTATCATAGGCTTCAGCTATCCTTCTTGTGGTTATTATTTTTATTTGAAGACCATAAGAGCAGTGAGGGAAATCCATGTGTTTCATACTGCAGCAGCACCTAGTTCTAACTTGAGCCATCTCTCTGATGACCTACTGTCACATTCAAGCAGCAATCTGATATACCCAAACAGACAGCTACTGAAGTTGCAGAATAAATAAATAAATAAATGAAAGTTAACATTCTTGTTCAGCATGGCAGGCTTCCTTAGCAATGCAGAGGCATAAATAGGCTTTTCAGTGGGATTTGGCATGTCTTGCATATTTGTGTTTTCAAGGGCATGTGAAGGAGTGATAAAAAAATCCCAGTCTTCCTCTTGGCCTTCCGTGTATGAACCTCTCTGTAAGGAGATTTGTTGATTTCTTTTTCACACATTTATTCACAGTAAATTCATATGGATGTCGTCGGTTTGTAGAAAGAGCTTTGCTGTATGATGTTTTTATATTGCATGTATTTGTTTTGGAAGTGACTTTGCACAACCCGCTGTTAGATTTTCCAGATGGTTTATATTCATTTTTGTTCTTGTAGGACATCACTCAAGCTAAGTGTGTTAAATCTTCTCTTATTTGCCACAGGCCTGATGTAATATCTCTGTATGCTGTATAGACTCACTGCAGGATGTTTGGAAGAAAAGACACTGTAGTACTTCACAGTAACAAGTTGTTCAAAAAGCTTTACATAAACTTAATAGTATCCAAGATTCGTGGCAATTTTACCTATAAAACACCAGATACTATGCATATATCAATACAACCTGAGTGACTGGGAAAAGGCAAATGTCTCACTATTATCACAGTTGCCTCTAATTAAACACAAACTGTTTGAACACAGTGAGCACTGTCCTGTGTCATTTGATCACTTGGATGCTTGTGCCTTTTTATTCATTTTCTGGTCAACTACTTTCTTGATTTCTTGCTCCTCTTAACCTTTTCCAGTTGAAAGGTGAGTTAAAACATGCAAGTGCAGTTAATTTGGGTCCCAATTAAGCCTGATTTATTTTGATTCCTGTGGTGTAGCGAATCCTCATTAATCTCTCTTTCATCCTGACCTTTATTTCTCCCTTAGGTGTTGACCCAGAAAAGGAATATTTGGGCATATATGCTTAGGCCCATGTGAATATCAGAGTAAAATGTAGCAAAGATTGCTCCACTGGAACACTGGTTTCCACAGGTACCTGCGGAAAAGGTTGAGACATACTTTTGTCTAGGGAAACAAAAATAGCGAGAAGTTCATCAGGCAACACGATAGGAAACGTTGTTTGCTGTGTTGTGTTTTTTATAACAGTGATTCTTGTCATCAATAAAAATATAGGCTATTTCATAAGGACTAGAAATTCTGTAATTCCGTAGCATAGTATTAAATCATTCTATATCATATATACACAGTATTTGATTTTTGTATATGTTTAATAGCAAAACTACTCAGAATTGATTAATCCATGAAATGAAGATGGTTGGGCCAATATTTTGGAAATGTTCATAGTTGATTCAGACTTTAGTGAGATTGTGTGCCAAGCCTCAGTAGTTTGGATTTAGCACTGAACGTAAGTATTGAAGGCAATGTAGCATGCCTCCTTTTAAATCAGATTTGCTCCAAATTCCATGACACTGAACTATATACTGATGACTAATATCTTTTTAATTATTTTTGAACGATCATTCCCAAACTTTGCATTTCCAATTTTTTTTTTTTTTTTTTTTTTTTTTTCATATAAATTACTAGTTGTACCAACCAGACATTCCTCAGAGGAAAGGGAAACCTTCTCAAATATTCAGTTCACAGTCATTCTCAGATTTTTGCTAGCAACTATGAAATGAATTAAAATTGTATAGTGAAAGCATGATAGTGGTGATGTATGCTGATTGTTCTGAACTATTTTTGATCTGAAATTAAAAGAATGCCTTTTAAATGTTAGTGTTAAGGAGAAGGAAGAGTTCTATTGGATGATGTTGTACATTCAATGTTACTAATTGCATGCAATTACTTTAAATTTAATTACTAGTTAAATTGCACAAGACACTCATGCTAAGAAGCTGATGTGTGCTTAAACAGAGGAGCCTGAACTGAATCTGATCACAGGCTTTTTCTAAATGATGCAGTGCTGATATTAAAAAAAAAAAATTGCACCATTGTAATATGTGCAGGTAATACTGTTTATATTATTATTCAGATTATGATTAGTGACACTAGCTGATAAATGGTAAGCAGAGATAAAGCTGTCATAATGAATACAATGCATATTTTTGTCAGCTTCTTACTTCATGCTTTCATGATCTGTCTCTGGAGTTAAGAAGACAAAATCACATTCTTAAAAGTAGTGGAATGAAATTCTGTCCTAAAGTCTCTATTTCTGAAAATTGGGAATAAAAGGTGCTATCTACTGTTAACAAAAAGTTGGGTCTATTTTCCTGCTACGGTGAAATATTTTAACAGATACTGAAACAGCTTAGTCCAATATGGTATCCTACAACCCATGAGACTGAAAATGACTCCTGCACATAAGGTAATGCCCATAAAATTATCCATAAGATAGAAAGATGCACATATATAGAAACTGCAGTAAGTGTTCCAAATACCATCAAGTACAATTTGGGTAATTATTTCTTGCTTATGAAATGATTTACCACATTAAAAGTATAGGTATAACTAGGAAGTGTTTTATAATACATTCAATAAACTAATATTGAAGTCTTTAATCGTTCCGTAAATCTAACATAATTCCCTGTAATTACTTATGGGTGGTTTCATGACAAAGAAGCAAACTGGATTTGTAGTATCTAATCAATAATGCCCAACTGCTGTAGCAATTATCTTTCTTGATGCCTACATCATTTTGTTTGTTTGTTTGTTTAGCAATAAAATATTCCTCTGACTTAAAATGTGATTGAGAAAAATCCATTATTTCACTAGAAAATATCTGATTTCTGAAGACTCTTTAGTTTGTTATAAACAAACAAAAAAAAAATTTAATGTTTTGAATGCATATCTAACATATTTGACTGCCTTAAAAGTTCTGAACAGACTGGAACCACATTGAGAGCATATTTTTTTGTGAACATTTTGATAGTCTTTAGAGGCTCAAGAATACTGAGATCTTCTTGAGCAATCCAAAATATGCTGGAAAGAGTAGCACTCATTCCCTATATAACCTTGCTACTTGAAATAAAAGTTAATGTTTAAGCAATTAAATATAGAAGATAAGGAGTTAATAACACGATGATTTCTAGAGTAATAAGACACTCAAAATCAGAAGGTAGAGCAGCTCAGCCATTTTTATAAATTAGTAGTTGATGGATCCTTTATTAAAAAAAAATACTGTAATTTAATGTCTAATGAGAGTTAATTTGCACAGTGTTAAAGAAATGCTCAGAAAGAAAAGCGTACTCTATTGATGTGACCATAATATAGCTTCAGTATACCAAATATATATGTTAATTGTTAACTTTGAAATGCCTTAGGTCAGGATTCACCTATTGTTTGTACCAGAAGATTTCCGTCTGTCATTCATGGTCTCTTGGATTTTCCTCTGTTGATGCCAACAAGTCTGACTAAATGAGTCCCCTGAGTATTTTACTGCAATGCCATATTTGCCTGGAATAACTTTCACTACCTTGATGAAAGTCTGTTTTTTCATGTTATCTTCAAACTGTTCATGTGCCATCTCAAAGTCTTCTGTGTTCAAGAAGCACCACTGAGACAGCGGATATCTGCATGACTTGCATGGCTTTGCTTGAGCATCCTAAAGGAGTTGTTTAGATTTTTGTCATTGGTTGCTACCAGAAATGTCATAGTTTGGTAGAGTTAGGGATTTTCTTTGTGGTTTGAAATACTACAGATAATCCTACAACACCCCATAAGTTATTACGACCCTTTCTGTGAGCAAATTAATGCATAAAAATTGATGTCTGATGTAAATTGCCTAGATCTATTGCTCTCATGCAAATAGTTTTTCTATTTATATCTTGGTCTTTTGGAAAATCCTCTATATTGTTTTCATGAAAATTTGTAAGAAACTCCATTTTCTTACAGAACATGGAGATTGCTTCCTCTAAAGGAAGAAATACAATGGTTCGAGAGTTATTTGGAGACTCACTAAATAGTCTGGATTTTCTTGTTTAGTTTCAAATTTGCATCACACAGATGGCTCATCTTCCCAGAAGGATTTTAGTCATAGAGCTCAGACTATTTTAATATTTTTTATTTATTATCTCTCCTTATTTTATTTCTCACCTTACTAATGTAATGTGACCTCTAATACACTGAGTTGGTAAACAATATTGGTTTTATTAGGAAACCAGAAGAGCTCCTGCTGTTCTGCTGGCTCTCATGTGTCTCGATTAAAACCAGTCTGCAGGTGCTAACTGAGCAGACTGCAGATGAGATCCCAAATAAAGGCTACTTTGATCATTCACAGTCCTTGTATTACTTCTTGTATTCCATGTATTCTTTCTTGAAGAAAAAGTAGACTTACTTAAAAAAATGTTACAACAAGTATTTACTGGATAATAATGTTTCTCACTGCATACTCAAGGTCTTTCTCGTGGTCTTCCAGTTAGAAAATAACAACAATTTGGAAAATGCTGAACTCAGTCAAAACAGTGGTTCATTGGGTTGCAATGCAGCTCTGCTCAGTGGACATTGCACAAGTGCTGTGACCAAAGTAACTACTCATATTTTGCACTTCAATTCCCAGCACGGGAAAACAAGAATGGCAGCATGAAGAGTGTGATTCCTTCTGCAGTTGAAATAGGCAGAAGAATAGTGAAGGAAACAGAATGATTACCGCTGTTGAAGTGCATATAAAATATAGAAAACACCAAAACATTCTAAGGAGGTACAATGGACCTTTTAGCAAGAACTCTGAATTAATTCATTTTAGCAGAAGCTCTCAAAACCCTCAGAAAAGTGCAAAATTTTCAAAGTGCATTTTAAAAAGAAGGGGGGGGGGGGGGGGGGGGGGGAGGGGAAAGAAAGAAGAAGAAATGAAAGGAAAAAAAGGGCTGATTTCAAAAGCACCATGAATATCTACCTTGAAAATAAGGAGATGATAGCCTATAAAAAAAAATCTTGTAAGAAAATATATAACTGCAAGTCTGACTGCAATCAGGGAAAAAAAAATAAAGAGGAGATGAACAAGGAATTATGACTCCCTTTCACATTGCTACCTACCAGCTATGAGTAGAACTCATTTCTTATGGCTCCTAAAATTGGTTTTAGGCTTCTGTTTATCAGTTTGGGACAAAAATCTTCTGAAGTAAGATAGTTCAAAGTCTGCTATATCAACTAAGGTAGAGAAAGAAATAATATTTCATTAAACAGAAAAGTGTAATCCATGAATGCAATGCTTTTTACCTGAAGAATGTTAACTTTGGGGGTCTGCCAATGACTGTCACAGTAAAGATGTTTCCCTTGCTTACAGTGACACAAATTTCTAACTTGTTCTTATATTTATTGAAGAAATTGTAAGGAGCTAGGAAACCTACGCTGATTTCATTGAGAGAAAAATACAGATTGCCCTTTAAAATGTATGACTGCAGTATTTAGATTACAGTCTATTATTTGGTGTAGAGAGTTGATAGCTTTGGATCTGTACTCTCCATGAGTCTCTGATGAAATTGCATGTACTCAAAGGATCTGTGTGGGAAGGGTTATCTCTGTACCAGCAGTAAATTCAGGGAGTAATGTTGATAAGAAAAAAAAACACACAGTCAATAGATTTATGCCACAGGTTAATGTAGCACTGTGAAACTTTTTGTACACATGCAGTAGGTGGATTTCTGTCCAGAATGACACAGCTACAATTCCTGTCAAATATATATTAAGTTACTTGATTCACTCTAATTAATCTTCTCTGTGAGGCTTTTGCTATTAATAATTATACATAAGCATGCAGATTTTTATATCCCTAAAATTAAGGTTTTCTTGTTCCTGTATTATATTTTTCTTTTCTTTAAGAAACCCATGTGTGCAATGTGCGCATTTATTTTAGCTGCAGGCAGAAAATACATCATTCAAGAATGGAAAAATACTGAAACGTGCTTTGTTAGTCAATATCCCTATCCTGCCTTCGTTCCTCTACACATCTTAATTCAGGATTTCACAAAATCATGTAGTCCAAAATTCAGATTTGTATCTCATTGCAGGTGTCCTTCTATCTCACTGTCGGGGGCCTTTGTATCCTCATATCTAATGGACCAATGTGTTCTACAACAGTATTCCCTTAATGAGCAGCCTGAAAAGTGGCACACCTGCTCTGCTGGAGAACTGCCAGTAAACAGATGCAGTACTGTGCACTTCAGTGATGCTGAACACAGTCAGAGCAGCACGTGTGGTCTGTTGTCATAAGTAAAACAGGTGTTTTCTACAGGTATAGTCACTATCATTGACAGATGTGAACTGGTGATTAAGAGACACAGGTGTCATGACTTTTACTATAAATGATCAAAATAAGCCCTGTTCTTGATTTGCTATGATGGTTGAGGGCTCACCCAACGTTTGCTGGCAGTCAGCCCGCCTCTATGATTCTGAGAGAGATAGATGTAAATGTCTAAGAAATACAATATTAGTCCAGAAATAAGTAACTTAATTACAGGCCTGAAATCTACAAGACTGATTTTAAGCACAGATCTCCTTGAATGAGAAGTTATTCAATTGCAATTATTATTTTATTGATCAAGACATAAGAAGACAAGGCCTGAGCCCTGAAACTAATATTTCAGAGCTTTGTTTGCACAGCCCACCACATATGCTCACTATGGTCTAGATGTCAAGAGAGACATGGGTATTGCAATGATTAACATGAAAGAAAGAGACAAAAATTTAACTTAATATGCATATCCTCCATGTTGTTGCTCTGTGGAGTCCCTCTCTGGAAATATATGTATGCCTCATGTGCCAAGGCTCCTTCATCCTTCTTCACATCTCAAATTCCAGCAGCTGATGTGCACGATGCATAGAGACCTGAGGAAGATACAAATGGACCTTCAACAGATCATGCACAGTGCAGTCAGGTTAGCTGTCGCACCACGTGCTAGAAAGGCCTTATCAACCTCAAAGCAATGAGTAGTGGGAAACAGGAATTTGGAAAGGGGACAGATCTGTTTTGGAGTGGAATAAAACTAAGGCCCTTACCATCAAGGCCAAGACCAGAGATGTAGAAAGGCTGCTCTACTACTGCTAGTCCTCCACCAAAGAACAGGATAGCGGTTGTCACTGTAATACTCACTTTAATGTCTTTCAGAGATCAGCAAACCACTCATTTCTCAAGCAGGAAAACTATGATAGTGGGAAACGGCATGGTAGCCTGCTTTCAAAATATAAAATATGTGCTATATTACCCTGATTAATTATGAAGAAGAAGGAAAAAAAGAAATTAAGTTTACTTTTTCCAAAAATCACAATTTTAATGGATAGATAAAACAACCTTATTTACAGTTACTCATGTCTAAGACCTCTAGGCTCCATGAGTGCTCAGAAGATATTACATTACCGATGAAACTGTGTACATTAAAAACATTAAGGACTAAATATAGATTCATTTGGAACATGCGATTTTAAAGTTCCTGACCTGTGTGATTAGAGATTAGCAAGGTTTTTAACAAATTCTTAGGAAACATGGTAAAAGATATCTAACTCAAAGCTGTGAAACTGAGTGTTGAAGACTGAAAACTCCTTAATTGAAAGAAATGTGGTTTGAAACTAATTACAGTGGATAGAAAAATCGAGAGGGATGCACAGAACTTCTCAGTAGGTAGAAGGAGCACACTATTTAAGAAAGAATAATGTAACAGCCAGAGAGAAAATAATGAATAGAACAAGTATATACATGCCTAGAAATAGCTATTAATACCACAGAATTATGCACTACTCAGTCATTAACATCACATTGCACCTGGCGCTTTAACATTTTAGTTTTTTGAGAGAGAAATTAAGAGCTCAATTATGGATCTGAGGCATGCTGAGAAGGGAGAAAGATAAATATTCTTTCGTGGTGCTCTGGGAAGCAATATGCCTCTGGAAGGCACAAAAAAGTGATCCATCTCTACAGTGATCCATCTCTACACAAACCATGCTGGCTAACCAACCTCTTTGCAGAAAAAATGTATTCTCCATGGAAACTCGTTAAACTTCATTCTGAGTGTTAGGAAACAGTGTCAGATGTACGAAGTTTTCTTCTTCCTCTTATGACTCTTCAATAAAAGTAGTTTCCAGTGATGTTTTGGTGTAAATCACATCTGATCTGGAACTGAAGATTTAAGTAGCTATAACTGGACTCACAAAGGAGATGGTTCAGTTTCTGTTTTCAGTCTGCTGTGTGAAAGCAGTGCTTTCAAAATGGGCAGCATTGTGGATTTTGCTACACTGCATGATCCTGCAATCTTCAGATACATCTTTTTAGGCAGGTCACAATGAAAATATGTCCCTGATTCCAGTAATTAAGGTAATATTGTGCATTATTTATCTGAGCTTTGATCTGAGAGGTCTAGATTTGATTTTCAAGGCTCTGCTCGGTGAGCTGCAAGCAGCTCTTATGCCTTCTACTTTTCTAGCATAGAATATACATGTTATACCCACTGATGATCCACGTCTCATATCCTTGGCACAGTCAAAATATTCTTCTATGGGCCCTATTCCTTCTCAGTAGATTTACAGTAAGATATTTTTTACTGTTCCATCTACTTATTTTGTGAGTAATTAAACATTTTTCTCGTGACTTACAATAAATACTTGTATTAGCACCGTCATATATGTTCTTAATAATCAAATATTTTCCTTTATGAAATAGTTAAAGGTATTACATATGTAGTGAAGCATTTTTCAAACAATTCAGAATTATCTTTGCCACTTCATTTGGTCTGCCTAATCATGTTTTCAGCTTTGTGAAATGTACCTTTCTGGAATACCGAGAACACATTTATTGATCCACAAGCTATATTTTTGCAAATTATAAATACACTTTTATTGTGGTCACATAAATTCTCAGAATTATCTTTAGAAGGACCAGTTGTTTTTCTCTCTTGGAGGTACATTTTTAATAAGCAAAATACTTTTAAGATATCAGACCTTAAATTTGAATGTTATTATCCATCTGTTCTGTGCTGTTACATTTTTCATTTTATGATTTGTTAAGAGCATCTTCAATTGTTCTTTCATGATGAGAGATTCATATTCATCACCTGCACTGTAACTCCTCAGTTAGAAGTCAGCTCCCAAATAATCTAGCTTTCTGAAATGTCAATAATATGTGAAATTATACTGAACAATTAGCAAGTGCCATTAATACAATTAGCTTGTTGAGAAGGTATCCCATTTCTCAATGCTGAAAGAATACTTTATGTTGGACCTATTAAAAACTACCTCTTAGTCTAAACTAGCTATCTGTTTTTCTGCTCTAGAAAATGAAAAGAGAAAGTCAGTACTGTGAGGTGATTTATTTTTATCTAAAATAACTGTTCCAGGATGGTGCATCATCCTCCAGAGGATGTAAATTTTTCTTCAACGACTATAGAAAGTGGTGTGAAATCTAAAACCTTCAGTCAGATTCATCTTCAGTAATAAAAGCAGCTGCATACATCTCTGTGGGCTTTTTAATAATCTCTCTGGTCAGTGATTTCCTTTTAATAAAATCATTAAGGTTGGAAAAGACCACTAGGATCATATAGACCAATTGTCAACCCACCACCACCACGTCCTTCAGAGCTATATATATTTCTTGAAAACCTCCAGATATGGCGACCCCACCACTTCCCTAGGAAGCCTGTTGCAATAGTCTTGGAGTAGTCCTAGCACTTCTAGTCCTTCCAACACACTGTGCAGGGAGCTGAGCTGCCCCCTACATCTAAGCAGCAACCGGGAGAACATCTGTGAATTGTTGCATTTGCTTTTTGGTGTCTAAGATATACAGTGAGTCTAGACATAAGTGATAAACATGCTGCTTAGAAAGTAGTACTTTACTAGGTGTAACAGTATTTCATTAGTCTGCAGATAGTTCAATGAACATAAAGTGATTTATCCTATATCACCTTTACCACTTGCTCAAAGGTAACTGAATCCCTATCATGAAAGCATAAGGTAATTATTCTCAGTTACAACATCTCTAACTTAGTGAAGCTTAACATTAATTACAAACACACAAAATTTGTTTGGTTCAATTTTAATCCACACGTCATGAATGAGAAATTCAGTAACACTATGAATAAATCTTCCACTGACATGATCTGTAAACCCATGACTGAGATGACAAAAGACCTATAAACACCTGTTCTGACTAGAGTATCTTTATTCTCTGAGCTTCGTTTGAGCCAAAATTAAGTGGAACTACATGCACTGTCTCCAACTGTCAGATGCACTAATTGATTTATTTGGAAAGCGATCTCATTCCCTGGGTTAAAATGTTCTCCCTACAGCAGAATTAAAGAACAATTTTTAATCAAATTTTCTTCTGTTCTGGACAATTTCTACACACATAACCCAGGAGAGATGCATCCAAATAAAGAAATTTCTGATATTAGGTGGCCTGAGACTTCACTTTTCAGGTTGACCAAGGAAAAAAATTCGTAAGTTTCAAATGTTCTCTTGATGGGATCTACATATCCTTTTTTTCTTTTTCTTTTTTTTTTTTTTTTTCCCCCTCCAGTGGCAGCATCTATCTCTATATGATCAGCATTGCAGAGATTACTTTCAGCTGGTGAAATGATTGATCATAGCTACTCTGTAATATTATTACAGTTTATCAAAACACTCATATATATAAAAATCCTCAGCACCATATAAACTTATCCCAAGGTTGATAATCATATTTATTTATAGCATCAAAAACAGAAAAAAAAAAAAAAAACACCCAAAACTAAACAAAACAAGAAGCTTTCCTTCCTAACCAGTCTCATGGTCTCTTGTCTTAACTTTTGCTTGGGAATACACTCTTCAAAACTTCCCTTCAGGTACTGCACCTTTGATGGATATCGATAAGATTCCCTGAGCCTTCTCTTCTCCAGGCTGAACAGCACCATCTCTCTCAGTCTCTCCTCATAGAAGAGGTGATGCAGGCCCTTCAGCATCTTCATGTTTCTCCATCTGACTCTCTATAGTATGTCCACATCTCTCTTCTTTTGGAGGAGTCAGAATTGGACACAACTTTCCAGGTGTGGTCTCATCAAGGCTGGGCAGAACAGAAGGATCACCTCTCTTGACCTGCTAGCAGTACTTTGCCTAATGCATCCAAGAATATCATTAGCCTTCTTAGTACAAGCGCACATTGTTGGATCACGTTCAACTCATTGCCCACCAGGATCTCCAGGTCATTTTCTTCAGAGCTGCTTTCTATCTGTGTGCCCACCAGCACATCCTGTCACCCAAGGTTGTTATTTCCCAGGTGAAGGAATATGCACTTCTTGTTGAAATTCACAGGATTCTTGTTAGCTTACCTTTCCAGCCTGTCAAAGTTCCTCTGGATGGATGTGTGGCCATCTGGTGAGCTAGCCTCTGCTATGAAGTGTGCTTCACCTGCAAATTTACTGAGAGTGCACTCTTCATTAGTGATCTAAACAATGAGGTAGATTGTAAACTGGAATGGATCCAATAATGATACCTGGAGTACGTTGTTTGTTGATGGTGTCCAACTAGTGTTTACACCACTGAACACCACCCTCTGGGTCTAGCCATTCATCTAGATCCACCTCACTGTCTATCCAGCCCATACTTATTGAATCACAGAATCATAGAATCCTTAGAGTTGGAAAGACCCTTCAAAGGTCATCTAGTCCAACTCCCCTGCAATTAACAGGGACATGCACAGCTAGATCACATTGCCCAGAACCTTATCCAGCCTTGCCTTGAAAGTCTCCAGGGACAGGACATCCACCACATCTCTGGGCAATCTGTTCCAGTACTTCACCACCCTCAGTGTAAAAGACTTTTTCCTTATATCCAACCTAAATCTACTCTCTTTAAGCTTTATAACATTTCCCTTCGTTCTGTCACCACAGACCCTGCTAAAGAGTCTGTCCCCTTCTTTCCTGTAGCTTCCCTTTAGATACTGAAAGGCTGCTATCAGGTCACCTTACAGCCTTCTCCAGGCTGAACAGCCCCAGCTCTCTCAGCCTGTCCTCACAGGAGAGATGTTCCCTCCCTTGGATCATTTCTGTGTCACTCCTCAGGACACATTCCAACAGGTCTATGCCTCTTCTGTACTTTGGCACTCAGATCTTTGCCAGTAATTAGTGATGAATGCACTCCATCCTTTCACTAAGTGCATGGTAACTTATTCCTTGGTGAAAAGAGACAAGTTATTTCAGAGTTACTGAGGAATAAATGTTTAAACATTGACAGTTAGCGAGAGAACCAATTTACTCACAGCTTTTTGCTTAGTTGATAGTACATTAACTTGTCTGTGGGACTATTTCTTGAGCAATAATAAAAATAATAGGGCACTCTTAAATTTATCATCTCCTTTCATACTTTTGGCAGGTTTCCCTTTGTGCTTCCTGATGCTTGCTTTCTTGCAGTATTAGTATTATCTTGCTCTCTTCACTTTGATCTTTTTGACATTTCAGCAAGATTCAGCAAGTAATGCCTCCTATTTTATGATCTTGACCAACAATGTCAGAGGTGGTTATTAGTGGTGGCGCAGTAGAGGCTGAGCCTTCCCACCAATATTCTGTTTTGCTGCCGTGTGACAGATTGCAGCAGTGGGGCAGTCGGACAGAATGGAGTCTCACATGGAAGTGTAGATGAGCAAAGGTGTACCACTGAAATCCTCCATGTGGAAAAAATGGCACCCACTGACATTCATGAAGTACTGCTGAATATTCATGGACACCAAACAGTGGATGTGAACACAATGAGGCAGCGGGTGGTGAAAGATGAGAGAAGGGCCCCACAGTAAGGGAGAGAAAGGGACTTCACAGAAATTGGGATAAGGGTAGTGAAAAGACAGTTTATGTAGAAGTTGTTAGAAGAAAGGGGATTGCAGACACCGTGTCTGGAATAACAAGAGGGATGAAGGCCATAAAGATAAGGGTGCAACAGCCCGAGGACAGTGAGTTGATTAGATGTCCACAGGGCAAGCTGGAAACGGTTTGGGGGGCTGTCCCTCCCGTTGGGTCAAAAGTTTACAGCGAGGAAGACTACAAGCCTTCGTGAGGAAGACGATGAGCCTTCATCCCACAACCATCCCCATGACTCACTATGCACATGCAAGGGGGGAGGGACCGCATGCTAATGGGGTCTCAGGAATGTAATGAATATGTATCCGAATTCCTGCGAACTACTGATTATCATAGAATCACCAAGGTTGGAAAAGACCTACAAGATCATCCAGTCCAACCATCTACCCATCACCAATAGTTCTCACTAGACCATGTCCCTCAACACAACATCCAAACTTTCCTTGAACACCTCCAGGGTCAGTGACTCCACCACCTCCCTGGGCAGCCCATTCCTCTGCCTGGCCACTCTTTCAGAGAAGTAGTATTTCCTAACATCCAGCCTGAACCTCCCCTGGTGCAGCTTGAAGCCATTCCCTCTAGTCCTATCACCAGTTACAGGAGAGAAGAGGCCGACTCCCAGCTCACTACAACCCCCCTTCAGGAAGTTATAGAGAGCAGTAAGGTCTCCCCTGAGCCTCCTCTTCTCCAGGCTGAACATTCCCAGCTCCTTCAGCCTCTCCTTGTATGACCTGTGCTCCAGAACCCTCGCCAGCTTTGTTGCCCTTCTTTGAACATGTTCCAGGGCCTCAATGTCTTTCTTGCAGTGAGGGGCCCAAAACTGTATGGTTTTTGTATTATGTATTAGTTCAGCCTATATCTGTAGCACACTTTCTCCTAACAGTGTGCAAGTGAGGCGGAGCTATCCCCCTTGCACCAGGGTGTATGCGCATCACTCATTAAACATACCTGGTTTATAACTACTTTGTGGTTATGGAGTTTAATTTCCGCATGTCAGTGGTGTGTTTCAGCAGTGGTGACAACAACAGTGGGTCACTTCTGCTGACGACAGTGAGTGATGCTGGTGATTCTGGTGCCAGTGAGTCTACATTTTTATGAGCGTGGCATGCAGGCTATTGTTCATTGCTGGTGAAAATGCAGAGCTAATGGCGGTGACTGTTGAAAATCTGTTTTGCACTGAGAATTTGTTCTATCAAAAAGTGTTATTTTGCTCTTTGTATGTGTTGTAGTTTCCATGGAAATAAACAGGAGGCATAACTTTCCAAGTGACCTGCATATATGCAATTCTAGTTGCTCATGCTCAATAAGGGAATTAAGATTCAAAGAGATGTAAAAGTGGTTTGCAGGGATTCCCTGTCTCTAGCAAAATAAGTAGAGATCAGACCAATTTTTCTGCAGATGTTTTCAGTGTTACGTTCCCTCCTTTCCCTAGGGAAGAGAAATAGGGACAAAGGGTATGCTACTTCTCTATAAGCAATATCCTGTTCAAATAAACGGATGTCTTCCGACTTAAATTATTTCCTGATGTTTCATTCATAGAGAAGAAATTATTCATGCTAGTATTTTAGACGTCATCCATTTTTTTATATATTTTTTCCACATTTTTTCACCATTTCTTGAGTTTTCACATCTCCAAACTGCAATGAGTCACTATAGCAATGCAAGAAAATAAAAAGTCACGCTGAAATCTGTCTCTACTTTTATGCTTTGTTAAACTTCACCATTCAAGCACTTCACTATTCAAATACACTACAGTTATGAAAGAAATATGATAGTGCTTCTGCAGTGGGATAGTTGTTTATTGTCATAAACCACCTGGTATTTTATTCAAATTCTTCAGCTATGAGAATTTGCTACTGCAAATATATTTCACTCAAACTCTGTATATAAAATCACTTATTGTTGTCATTTGCTGCTCTTGACTTTCTGTACTTCAGCACATTGATTGCAAGGCTGCTAGCTTTTGTGCCCATCTTTTTTGATGCTAACACTTGCTTTTGCTGCAAGTTTTCATCCTAGACACCACAATAAATTGGAACCCTGCAAAATAGCTCCACCCTCATAGCTAAGAATACTTAGTGCTAAGAAGATTATCTAAGTAGCTGACAGGTCTTATTGCTTTTCATTCTATTTGGATGGTTAGACTGGATGATCTTGGAGATCTTTTCCAACCTTGGTGATTCTGTGATTCTGCTCCTCATCTACTCTTTGCTGCTTTTGTATGCTGAATCTAAGGTCTGGGGTTAAGGGGCCATGTTTTGTTATGCATGACACTGCCTAGCAGAATGGGGTAGGAGTGTGGCTGTGTACTGAAAGTAAACAGCACCTTGATGGCAGTGTGGTAACAGAGCATTAGCTTCTCCAATTACGAAAGATGCTGCTGTGGTCCTCATTTACAGGCAGATCCCACACTTTTTGCTGTGGAAGCAGTCCACCCTCAAACATTTGTTTTGTTTAAAGACAGAAATGTAGAGCTGAATTCAGATGAAAAAAAATCTGATCAAGACAGAAGTATATGTATCACTTATGCTCTATTTTCACAGGGAAAAGGAATTTATTTGTTCTGAAAAATAGGACCCCGATGTTTTGTCTGTTTCTGGCAAATGGAGAACTTTCATCCCACCAAATATAGAATGGCCTCTGGCAGGAGCTGCCATTTCTCAGCCTCTGATAGGGCATCTCTCCTATATTTGTTGGCTGCCAGAGCTACATGTGATGCTTTCTGTAAAAAACAAGAAATTCTTATCTTCTTGGAAATGTGTAGGAAGATGAATTCTCATCTACTTTTCAGGCTTTTGTTGTCTGAAGATCTTGCACAGCTGTTCTGTTAGTAGCCTAATTTAACATTATATATTACAGTGCCCAAAGTTTTTCTAGCAGCACTTACCAAACATGAAATAATATTAGGATCATCTACATACCATAATCTGATGAATGTACACATTATGATGGAAAACATAATCACTATTTACGTTTAATGTTAAACAATGAGAAGCTCTATGTTTTTTCTTTTGTGTTTTTTGTTGTTGCTGTTGTGTGTTGTTTTTTTAAGTTTGGAGGATCAGAGAAATCTAAATGTAATAATACATGAATACATGCTATCACATATTTTCAAAGCCACTAAATATGACTGTGAATGTCAGGCAAATCTAAAAGATTCAAAGTAGAATCATAGCTTTAGAGAACAGAACATTAAAATATATTATCATCTTTGCTTGTTTTATCTAAACTTTAGAACAAGGTCAGGAGCTAGGCTGGGCTGTCCAGGGAGGTGGTTGAGTCACTGTTCCTGGAGGTGTTCAATAAATGCCTAGATGTGGTACTAGGATATGATTTAGTGGGGAAATATTGGTGGTAGGTGGACAGTTGGACTGGATGATCTTGGAAGTCTTTTACAACCTTGGAGATTCTATGATTCTGTGTTTCAGTAGGTTTTTCAGTATTTCCTTTACAATATCCTTTTGTGAATTCATGGATTAGCTGCCCATCATAATCTCTCTCTTCCGAAATATGGACATTACATGGCTGGAAGGAGAAAGAAACTCTTGAAAGGTAACTTGAGAGCATTAAACATTCACTATAAGATATTCTGTGTTAGTCTACTAACTCCTCCGAATGGAAGAATTCTGTGATAGAAATGTCTGGAAGAAATCCTACTTAATGAATGGTTCTTAATTCTCAAACTGTAACAGACTGGAATAAGCGTTACAGTAAAAGTCACATACTGTTTGCACACCCCTCACAAGATAATCTCCAGGTTTTGAATTCAGGAATGCACTACTTTCATGACATATTTGGAAGTGGCTGAGATTCTGAATGCTTTCCCCCACTACAGTTCTGGCAAGAAGCTCATATTTGATTCAGCTATGTTACACTCACTTTTTGACTTGGTTCAGCTTAGGAGTTTGAAGTTAGATTTCCCATCCTACAGGGAACAGTCAAGACACAAGGAACTATATCTTTCATCTTTCTTAAAAGACAATCCTTACTCTGGAACAAAGGTATTAGTGTTAAAATTGCATTAAATATTCAAATACCTAGTAAACTTCTCTTACTTATCAGAAGTTTCTCTAGCATGGCCTTTTCCTCTCAAAGCGAAATGCAACTTACCATCTTATCAGCAATACCCTCAGTTTAATTTTTATTTCTTCTTAGTTATATTTCTAATCTCATTGCATGGGTTTTTTTTTTCTTTTCCACTTTATTTATTTATTTATTTATTTGCTCAATTTCCCAATTCACTTTCTTACTGCATTTAATACTGCTTTAAATATCTCCTTGTCTTGCTGCTAGTGCTCTGCAGTGTCCTGCTGTGCAAATCGGCCCTTTAAATGGAGGCACTTCGTGTAAGTGACTAACAGCCACCCCTAGTGAGATACTTAAAGACACAATTGCACTAAACCATACTTCTTGCTTTGAAGAAAAATTAGATAGAAGGAAAAAGTCTCCAGCTAACAGATTATAATTCACGTTTCATAAATAGTACAAATCCATATAAAGACTTCAAGACCTGTGAAACTGCAAGAGGCTTTTCACAATTAAAAAGAAAGGTTAAAACTTTATTTTAGAATCTGGGTTCAGAGTCAGTGAAACCTTACAGTGCTATCAAAATTTTATGACTCCTAAGATGTCTGCTTTGCCGTCCTTATTCTGTAATTATCCTGTTCTATCCTACTTGGAATAGCCATTAAAGTCAAATTAATTTTTATATTTTGTTGCCTTTATCCCCCAGGATAGACAACAGAACTGTTATGTTTCTAATTCTGGATTGTTCATGGCTGCTTGGGACCTTGGGACCTTTGTGACAAAACTGATTTTCATTGGATAGACCAGTTTGACAAATGTCAGATTGATGTTTTCTCATGATTTTTACTTTCATTTCCAGAAAGAGCAGATCTTAGGGGTGTTTTCTTTTTCCAGGTTAAAAGGAGGAACCAACCTATATGCCAGTAAAATGGATCAGTGACAACATTTGTCACCTGAACATCAAATCCATAATCTGAAATGAACAATGGATTAATGGTTACTTTACGATGGCCTGATTTTGCTCTTTTGTGGTATTTTTGTTTGCTTGTTTTGTCCTTTTCATTGTTGTTAATTTTCCCTGCTAAGTTACTAGGCAATAGCCTTTGTACATAGCTCAGAAATTAGAGTGCTTTGATAGGGTAATTCCACTCAACCATTTCATACGGCCATTCCTGAAAGTGCACAGGGCATCTCTACTACAGAAAGAAAGGTGTGAACCAGCTCCAAGGGAAGAAATTGTCATTGTTGTGCTACAAGAAGATTTCTTTTTGTCTCTGATATTACATGCCCCATCCTCTTCTTTCTCTCTTTGGTTGTATGCCAAGACATTAAGAATTGCAGATTTTGAAGCTTGAGATCTTTTCTTAGAGTAGGTGGACTGTAGCCACTGTTTCCTTTACTTTTTATACATCTAAAGATAGCTATTTCTTTCAAATTCAAATTTATATCGAGTCCCACTGCAATGCCATTGAATGGTCAGTTTCATATCCTTGAGATTAACTTACCTAATTAAAGCCATCCTTAGGCTTAATGGATGAAAATTTGTTTTTCCTCCTTGGTGGAGAAATTCTATCATCTTGATTTAATTCATTTTGTTTTTTGCTGAAATTGTGCTTATTTTTAAGATTCATCAAACTGAAATAAAGCAGAAAGCATAGGAAAAAAAAAAAAAAAAAAAAGATGTTGTCCACTGTTGATAATAAATGTATATTTACTAGATTACAAATTTGGGGAAAATAATCCAGTAACAACTGGATTATTACAATTACAAATTAGGATACATTAAAATGGAGATACATTTATAATTGCAAATCATCTTATGGTATTTGACTGACATTACTGAAGATAAGAGGAAATAATAAATTCCTAAACAGAGAACAGAACACAAAGAAGAGTGTTAAAACAAATTCTGACAGTGTCAACAACAAAGAGATAATGAAGCCACTTTTCCTGTTCCATTAACATTTTGTTGCATCTTATGTTAAAAAGATGTTATGGCAAAAGATCCTGTAGGATCCTTTTTTTTTTTTTAAATTATGATTTTATTTTTATTTTTAAATCAGAGCTATTTATTTATTCATCTACTGTTTTCTCTTCCACAGAATGCTTTCCAAGTACCGCAACTGAAAACATGGGAACTGTAGTGCACTCACAAGGAGCTCCAGATGTGCCCTCTTCTCCTTGTCAGGCGGTGAGGAGGCTTCAGTTTTTCTTGTGTGCAGAGACTATGCAAAGCCCCGAAAAAAAAGAAAATAAAAACAGATAGACAGACAGACATAGACATATATATGTCTCTTTTCACATGTATATACATGAGAAACTATATGAGTGTAACTCAATAATTAAACACAGAATGTTTTCTTTTAACTGAATTTTTGGACATTTTTGTTCTAAAAGCCACTATAAACTGATCCTCCTTCTTAGTTATTTCATTACAAGAATACTGTAATTTTTCTAAGGACTATACAACAGATACTGCTGAGAAAAAATATCTTTTCAAATAAATATGACTTCCTTCTTCCATAGTTCACTTGCAAACAGAGAGGATCAAGTTTTAGCAGACAAACTGCACATCAGTGAACTACAGCAGACCACGAGTAATATTTTTTGTCTATAGATAACATTGGATAATAACCAGCATGAAAAGATTTTTGTACCTATAATCCCCACAATCAGTCCTTTCTCGGAAGTGTTTAACTACTGGTATGAGACTGCAGTTCAGAAAAAAAAAAAGAAAGAGAGCAATGGTTAATTAAGATATGGCAGCACAACTTCTTAGCATAAGGATTAACCCTGAAGATGTCTCAGCTTAGGTTTCTGGGACAATTCAGACATCTTATTTGCAGAGGAAGCAGCAGTTGTCAGCTAAAAAACAACAGCATGTAAACATCTTAAAAGAGGTTCAGATATGGGCCCGAACTCTATAATGCACACAGAGGGAGAACTAAAAATGAGGTAAATGGTTTCCAATACAAGTGATCAGTGTCAGAAGTCTCTAAAGAAGCAGAAATCAGAGTAAAAGGTGATAAGCCTACTCCTCTCTCTTGGATTTCAGGTGCTGTGACTCTATTTTTTCAAAACCTTTTATTTTCATTTAGTGGGAAGAGGAAGTAATGACGATTGTTGCTTTATTTAGAGGCTCAGGAGTTAAGAGGCGCCCAGCGTTAAAGCACACTTCATATAAAATTGTAAAATTAATATCAAAAATATTCACTGGGACCAGCTAAGCAACTGAAGATTCTCATTCAGCTACTTCTGGCTATTCTCACCTTGACCACTGGCTTCCTCTCTCTCTAGTGTAATTGTCTATTTTAAAATATACACCAGATATTCAAAATTACCTGCTTTCCACTGCAGGCTATGTATGCATTTTATGCTCATCTTTTTCTTACATTAGCAGTATAAAATTTAAGACTTCAGGCTTCTCACAAATTTTGTCATTTCCAGAATAGGCAGAAGCCTCTGACTCTTTAGGACTGTCAGCTCCTCAGGTAAGTTGTACTGTCTTGTACAAACGGCTGGATTTAACATTTTTAGCTCTTATCTCAAAGGCCTATTTGAAGCTCTGCGCTCCACATCAGTTACAGGAATTGAACAGAAGTGATTTTAGTGCTGACAATCACCTCACAATCAAAGCAGTTTTCCCTCAGTTACTTAAATGCCTACCCCAATATTAAATTTCTGTACGAATCACAGCAAATCCTAGGTCCACAAAGTAATTCTAGCCTAGAACCCTCTATTTTGACTGTGGGTCTTTTTTCCATGGTAAGTAATAATGCTCTCTGCTTTTTACCTTTGTGCCTATACTGTTTTCACAGTCTGTTCATCAGAAGCCTATAGCCATTTTCTAAGAGGCCAGCCTTGAATTACAGATCACAAGAACAGACTTCATCAGTGCTCTTCATTATGTGAGTTTGTTCCTACACAAAGCCCATAGATAAGACATCAATAAAAGGTTCCCAAACCCACTAGTTCTGTAGCCCCATACTTTCACGTGAGAAAGCAATATAGAATGGATCCTAAGAATAAGAAAAAATGTTGTTAATCTCTTTCTAAAACTTTCTGAAGTAAAAATTTCAAAAATAAGGGATTTAAATAATGTCTTGAAATAGGATCTCAAAGGAAAGATGTTACTTTTGCAAAGATGAGTTACACACTGTATCACCGTGAAATGACTCACACAGGATCTACTGTCCTGCCACAGGCTATGAATCAGATGCTTTCAGTCAAGCATATGCCAATAGAAAAACCAGCACCTGCAAAAAGACATTCATGATTACATTATGTTAACCACAGGGGCACTAAAAGTGTTGTCAAACTCTAAGTATTAACAAAATCACATTTATATTGTATTAACACAACCTAGAGCTGTAGTGCTGTTTATTACCGTTCAAAGAGCAGGTGGACAAGTTTTCTTCTACTCTGGATAATTTCAAGACTACACTAGGAGATTCCTGTGTCCAACTAAGAAACAAAATAAAATTTGAAAAACATTTGAATAGCAAAGTGCTTTTTTAATAACGAAATCAAGTTGTGTGAAAACCTACTCTGACTCTGTTTTGTCAACTACAAAGCAAATTACACGAAATTGAAACAAAATGAATCTTTCCTAGGGAAAAAAACAACAACAACAACAACAAAAACTAAATAAGCAGAACACTGAACACAGAATCACAGTTGTTTACAAAATAGATTTGATATTCATGACTATGAGTGATTTGAAGGATTTGAATCAATATGTCCTGGAGAGATTGATGTTTCTGCCTTTGTTATGTATCGGGTATTTCAGTTTTTCTGTCATAAACATCCGCTTTTCTGCATGTGTAGCTTATACAGTTACAGTTATGGCATATGTATTTCACTAGAAATGTAAATTCAAATTTCGGTTTTTGAAGAGAATCACTTAGGGTCAAAATTTCTGTTCTTGTTGTAGCTTTAATTGCTTATATTCTTCTCTATGGTGACGTGCTTTGCAGAATTTAATTTTAGCGAGGCTTTATGATGCCAGTTACCAAAAATTAGAGATTTTTCTCTTATTCTGGCAATTAATTTAGGTAAAAATCTGCAAACTTTAACTCATTTTACTCCTCAGACTTCTGACTACGCTAAGACTCCTTTACTCCCCAAAGAAAAAGGGATAAACATAGATTGCTTTTATACTTGGCAAGATGCTGAACATGAGGCATAGTTTCATTTCCATCAGTAATATATCTTTGCATTTTAAAAGTTTAAATTTTTTAACAGGTTTTTGTCTTACATTTAGACTAAGCATGCTATTGTGTATCAGGAATTCAACACTGTACTGAATGTTTTGTAAAACTGACCAGGCAACTGCACCTTATGCAACAAACGCGTAGAGTTAGCTTAGTATTTACATGAATTTTCCATTTTTTGTCATGTTATATCTCAAATTCAGGACTTTGCTGTGAATGTCCTGGCTTTTCATTTAGAATATCATTCTAGAACAAAAATTTATTCTCTGGCTTCCACTAATTCCCCTTGAAAGAAGTTATATTTATTTAATCACAGCCCAGTAATGGGCCTGCTTACTTTGCACTTCTGAGCAGGACCTGACACCAATGATTCACACCAGGGTGAGTAAAAAACTCTTCAACAAAGGTGTTGTTCACAACCCAAACAACCAAGAAGCATTTAGCAAGCAAACACTCCATGTGTATACATTCTGTTGTCATCTATTGAAAATTGTATTAAGTAACCGAAGCTTCCTGCAGTTCCTCTGTACAGACTCCCTAAGATGCAGAGCAAGGAATTTTAGCCAGGAGCTTGTCAACCTAATAAACATAAGAGTTGCCGTCAGGACCTTCTTCCCTCTGTTTTAGCATTTGCTTCAAACTTCATTCTGAAATAATCTTAATTTCCATGCTAATTGCAACCCGCAGCTCATTATTTTCAGTAGTGTTTAAAATGGGCTGCAGTTATATAAAAGGGTCATTTTGAAGAAGGAGATATCTTCTGTGCTCTTTGCCTCACTACCCCAATTATTCTGCTGTCATTCTAATCGTTAGATTAATAGAATAGAATAGGTTAGAATAGATTAGAATCGAATAACATCACATAGAATACATTAGAATAATGTTATTACTCAGAGAAATTTACTGCTCTTTAGTCTTTTCCTTGTTTGAGTTTATTTGATTGTTTCGGGTGCTCTAAAAGTAGTTGACAGCATTTGGAGATCAAGGGAGACCTCTTGTCCTGTCTGCTGCTGCTTGTACCTCTGCAAAGCACTGGCAATGACCTCCCAGGTTCAGAGAGAACTCTTGCTTCTTCAGTAGCTCCCATTTCTCCCAGTTCGCTAAATCTACACAGGTCTGGATTTTGACTCCACACTGCCTGGATGATCATATGAGGAGAAAACTCTTTTTTTCTCAATTTGATCACCACCCAAACTCCAGGATTACACTCTGCTTTCCATGAGTGGCAGAATGAAGAAAATGGATAGGCATTAAGTGACAGTGCAGAGAGTCAGCTGAGCATGGAATAGCTCAGCAGCTCCTTTTGGAGCATCAGAGAATCAGAGTAACTGCTTCTTTCCAGGAAAGGACTATCACCCTGAGATGAGTTCTTTTGAGGCAATCTGCTTTCCTGGTTTTAGAGGAAGATTTTGCTTCTTCTTGTTGCTCTTTTCCATCTCCTCATCTATCTCACATTTGCTTTAACACAACGCTACAGCAACACTATAACCCTGTATTTTCTAACTGATTAAAACAGGGCACCAAACTTCATATCTGAATTAATGGAGAGATGACTTATGCTCATGTTTTTTTACATCATTAAATTATGCATGGACGGTGAGCGGTGAGATGTATGAAACAAATGAAAAGCTTAGAAGGGAGGGGGCTGCAGAATATAGTGCCTATTGACAAGACATTACCCAACTAATTCTTGCAGCCCTCCCACTGATATAAGTGGACCTGGTTGACAGTGGCCAATAATAAATGCATCTATTAAGACAGAGTAGGAGTGGACCACCTGCATCCCTTTTGTGCTGGCACAGTGGTGACAGAAAAGCTAAGATTTCAAATATAAATTGGTAACTCTTTCTTTAAAATTAGCTTTATTATTTAGCCCTTCTTTATTAAGAAAGAAAATGAGTTTTTGTCAGAAGTACTGAGGTCTTGTGGAGAAGGTAAAAAGACAACTTTTTTTTTTTTTAAGGGGAAAATGGTCTGAGTCACAAGTAATGGAGGCAGAGGAGTACTGTATCAGGCAAAAAATAAAAAGGACAGAACTATGGTGGGTCCTTTCACTCTCAAGGAAAGGAAATGTTGCAAAAAAAAGGAGAGAGAGCCACACTTCTGAGCAAGGCAAAGATAAGCTAGGAAGTGGGTGTATGACCTAGGTCTTATCACCATTTGTTTTTTTGGCCCCTTTTTTCAAATAAGGGCAACAAATTTTATGTAAACATTGCTGGTCATCTCATGTTTAATTTGAGTTCAGAATGAGAAGTGATGCAGAATACAGTGGTAAATTAGACAGAATTAAACTCCTTCTCACCCTTGCAGGTATATGTGAAACACATTCATTTTCTGTTTTTAAAGTGCCTGACAACTATCCCATGTCATCATATGTTTTGAAGAAAGTTTCCAAATAAAATAGGAAGGATTACTTTCTGAGCAGCCTTAATGTCTTATTAAGGATGTGCTCTCATATGCATCACAAAAACCATACTGTTCACCTTCTTGAGGAAGAACATCAAGATTTTAGAAAAGGTGGTGTAACTGCTATCACATACACTCTGACTACTCAGCTTTGCCCTTGGTGCGTGAGATAAATCAGACTTTTTTTCTGGTGAAAAAAACCCAAATCATCATGTATTATTTAATCACAAGGCTCAGAGCCACACCAAGAATCTTTACACAGGTGCTCCTGATTTTTTTGTCTTCATTTTCACTGACCTAATCAGTTTGGGTCAGTGCTGTCACAAAATCTGATGGATATGGGCCTCAGAAGGACCAGTGATCTGACAGTCAGTCCTCCAAATCGTATTAAGCATTTGTAGAATTGATAAAGCTTTCAAAAGACTTAGTTAGGTTATTATAAAGAATATGGCTGGGCTCTTACAACAGATGTTTGTGACAAAACCAATATAAACTAAACAATATTACAAAGGTTTAACTGGCCTCATGTTAAACTGCAGCAATTCAATAGACATTTTCTTATTTCTTTAGGCCACAGGGATGGCGTGCAGACCTTCTTGAAAAAGCTGTATCTCTACTCATGCCTCTAACTTCTAACAAGCTTTTAGATAGCCAGGGGCACGACTGACATTTTTCATGTTTCTGTAAAAAAAAATGATTTGATTTAGAATTGGGTGCTTTCTTAGGAAAATAACGGCCATACCAGAAACATACAGAATTAGCTGCTGACAAATGGATAGTGACTTTATGTTGAGCTGCTTTTGTGACTTGATTCCTAAAACTATAGGAAAAAAAATCTATGTCTGCCTTTTAGACATTTCTGCTGTTCCCCAGTTTGCTCCATCTAAAGAGAGATTATTTCATTTCTACCTTTTCCCACAGCTATCTTCTATTAGTTTAATTATGATTCAAATTCATTAAATGGGTAAAGATCCGAATCAGATCCTACCTATTGATCAAATGCTCTAGTATCTGCAGCATGGGATATTTTCTCATTGCAGGATACTGAGCAAGACTGAAATCTTGCAGTTCACATGTTTTCAGTACCTGCTGTAGGCAATGACAGGTCATAATATAGAACTGAATGACACCATGAAAAAGGGGAGCAATTAGCAGGGCATTAGTAGATCTTGCTTCATGCTTATTTAGTTGGGAAACCCAACACAACTTCTTCAGTCTTCTGTGAAGCTAGTTCTTTCTAAAAGAAATGAAGCTAAAGAAAAGCTAAAGCTATCAATCGACACTTCCTGCTCACAAAATGCTATTTCAAAATTTCATTTTGTAGACAATAAGGAAATCTATTTAGACAAAAATGTGTTTGTTTTTCTGTATGTTTTGTTCCACTTCCTGGCCGCCTGTTCCATCCTAGCCCCCAAATGCCCCCAAATGACTTACATTTTTCCTACAGTCTTAATCATAGTTCTTTTCTAAAGTCACAGTATAGCCATAGGACTTTACATGTCATATTCAGGCTGAAGTGCTTCAAAATGGTGCAGCTGTGACCACAATGGATAAAAGCTAGAAAACATTGACCAGCTTCATGCATCCAGTGTCCTCATCCCAGCTCATCTCCCTTTAATGAGAATTCCTATTGTCCCACTAAAGCTAATGTTTCTAAGACCTGACATTAAAAGAATAACATTTTAACAATCTGTTCTAGCAGTAAAGTCCATTATACTGCAAATGAGAGGCTTTCAAAATGTGCTCATATTCTGAGAGTAAGAGTTGACCATCACAAAGAAAGAACCAAAACATTGTATGAGATAATCTGTAGCTGCATATTTTAAATACACACTCAGACCTTAGTTTGTTAGAAAGTACTTAAAACTTAGTGTGCAATAATGTAGATATTATCATTCCAATAATTCTTCATTATAACACAATAGCATACATTCACAATACCTTAGAAACCCACCAGGATGCAATGCCTGTGCCTATGTATATTCCAGTCAGCATTAATAGCAGAAATGGGAACAAACAGCAAGGAATTTGAACAGTGGAAAATATATATTCCTAGGGGAAAACAATGGTAATGTAGTAGTCATGACTAACTAGAGTAGCTCTACTTTAGCAGGGAATGTGAATTCCTCTACAAACCCCAGAAGCTGTACTAACTGCAATAGGGAGGTTACTCAACATATATGTAAATCCTTACATACAGACACCTTTAGAAGTTGTAGGCATGACCTGAATCCCACTTGTAGGACAGCGTTCAGTTACATAAACATGGACATCTGCTGCCTCTCAGGCACATTGGTCCAGTGTAGAAGGGTGGGTGGAGATCACATGAAAGTCTTGCAACATTCTCAGGAGACGCCTACATTTAAGCAACCAAACTGATTCCACATTGCCTGAGCTTAAAATTAAAAATTAGCCCTATCATTTGTGATGAGCTAAGCATTTTCTGTGTAGCCAGTTATCCTGTCCCTGGGTCCCATCAATCTCTCTCTTCCTTATCATGTATATATTTCCATTTTTAAAAATTTTATTATTTTAAATATGCATATCCCATTGACAACTCTTCTAATCCCTCTACCAGTACAGGGCTCCCTGCTTCTTTACCAGTATTTTTTTTTTTGTATTCTTTTTTCCTCCTTAACCTGTCAAAATCCCATTTGTAAATAAAAAATCATTTGCTATTACTTACATGAACTCAGTTTTCTCTCAATATATAACTGCCTTTCTGCTCAAATTAAAACTGCAATGTATTTGACATTTTCTTATCATTGTATAGCTAGGAGCTCAGAATCAACAAAATCTAATTTCTTATCCCTAGCTTTCTCCTACCTCATTTTCTTAAAAGTGCACCCATTTGTGTTCCAACTGACTATGCTGGCTGTAATTTGGGCATCCTATTCAACTCTGAATTTAATGTTTTTAGATATAAACTATGCTTGGATTTTGCATATTTTCCATACATGCTATCTCTTAGATACAGGTTTGTTTGGTTTTTTTCATCTTTGCATACATCTATGCATACTGTCACATTTCATTAGGTCTGCTTTCTCTGAGCTTAGCAGACGCAAACTTGTCCCAGCCAGACCTATACTGTAGCTTTGCCATCCTCCACTTATGCAGCTCATTCAAGCCTGTCTTTCTTTAAATAACTGCTCTACATCCCATTCACTATTTACTTGTTTTCTCAAAGTCTCTCTTTAGAATGTAAGCTCTTTACAGCAGGAACTTTCTCTTTGCCTTCTGCAACAAATCAGTCCTATTTCACAATTAATAATTTTTGCAAGTGAAAGCGTGTACCTTAAAGATATTCCAAAGCTTCCTCAGTCCTCATGATAAACTGTAGCAGATTGTAATTTGTTTCTGTACTGGCAGGTAGAGGTAGCTGGGCTGGCATCTGAGCAAAACGCTATTTGGAAGATTTCCGTTTCACCCAGGGATCTAGCAATGGAATGTTATCCAGGCAATTATTTTAATTGGAGATAATGACTTGGGAAATGGATGGATGAATTAATCAATTCCAGTTAATTGGGAAAATGACATTATTTATGCTTGTCACTGTTGTGCTTTTTTGTTGTTGTTGTTGCTGTTGATGCTTGTTTGTTTGTTTTTTAACCACTATCTGTAGGAAGATTTCCAATACAAGACCCTATTCTCCTATGATACAAATGTTGCTCTGAAAGTAATGCCTCCTGTTTTATTTTGTTGGCCCAAAATGTCAGAGGCAAATGTTGGTGATATGGCAGTAAAGGTTGAACCTTCCCACCAACATTCCATTACATTTAGTTGCTGTGCAACAGATGGCAGCAGAGGGGCAGTCTGACAAAATGACATCTGACACAGGAGCACAGTTAAAGCTGTTTTGTTACTGAGAGTTTGCTCTATGAAATAGTGTAATTGTGTGCTTTGCAGCTGTTCTCGTTTTCATGGAAATAAATATGAGGCATTACTTTCGGAGCAACTGATATACATATTCACTGAAGCTATTTCAGTTAAAGCAGGAATTAATTTGTAAGTTTAGAATAAATTGTAAGTTTAGAATAAATTGCCTTACTTATTTCTGGAGTAACCATGTGTGCAGCTGACCTGGGAATACTACAAATTACTCTCTTTATTCCACTGTTGCTATCCTGTCATTAGCATTGTTGCAACAGGAGCTGTTCTTGGCACTTGTTCTAACGGAAATATATAACTTTTGTTTTGTTTGCATACTTATGCAGCTCATTACTATGTGAAAAACAATCTGCAGCTTAGCATTTGTTAATGGGATATGGAACAAGGAAGCAGCAGATGGAGTAATGGGATACTGAATGCATAATAAGTTCATTGTGAAAGTCCTTGTGTGATTTTCATCTCGAGACAGTGGTTAAATTCCTCCGCAAAACTGAGCAGAAGCCATGCTTGTGATCAGGCAGTGAAGGCATGCTCCTCCACATTAAACAGACTTAAGGGTTAAGCATTGTCAGCACCCAGTTACATTTTAAAGGGAAACAAGAGACAGCATTTTGCTTTGTGATAAATTGTTTCTTTTCATGCTTTGCTTCTTGTTTTTGTTCCAACTGTTCTAACAGGGAAGCTGTGAAAATAGGAAGGCTTGTTCTCCTTTAGGTGACTGAAGATATCTTTTGCTATGACATTCTCCTACCTATTTCCATCTCTGACCAAAAAGAAGCAGAGTTCTGAACTTCAAACTCTGTTCTCTTGGGCAAAAGAATTTCTGTATGATCAGTCTGTCCATATGCACCTGCACATCAGAGTGAGGGGCTTTTCAAGTCTGATGGCGTAAATCCCAGATCTTTTCTTTTCAGAGATTAAGACCAGACTGTTCTATGACACTCCCTATTGGATCAGGGTATGTCAAGCCATGGGTTCCTCTGTGACTGCAGGATGGAATTAGCTTCTTTGTCAGGGAAGTACAGTCAGCCAGCTCGGATCCTAAGAGCCTTTCACTGCTGCAGAATGAAACTCTGACTCATCTAACACAACTTTGTTTAATGCAGAGTAACCTTTCAAACTGATGGAAAATGGCAATGTGTGGCAAGGAGTTAACAGCATCATGGCAACCAAATCCTACGTAGCTGCAGTACAGTTTACTGCAAACGCTACATGAGATTAGAACAAGACAAATGAGAAATCTATGTAATTTGAACGGCAAGTTAAAGTATGCTGTTGTACGAAAAAAAATGGTTGGAAAATGTAAAGACAGGCATCAAGTCTGGAATTTCTGCCAGGCTTTTGGTTTCCTCATTACAGAATCATCCCGAATTCAGGTGTGGTGCGCTATGTGACCAGGAAAGAGACAGCATCATTTGTAAAATGTCAGTGCCGTGGGATTGCCTTGGTTTTGCACCAATTCTCCTGCTTCTCTTGGAGCCATTCCAGCAAAGACAGCATCTGTGACCTAAAGCTTGAGAGCTCTGAAGGGAGATGATGTTTTCAGCTAAATGGGACCCAACAGGCTCCTGTGTATGCAGCTTCTGTTTTCTTGTCCTTATTGATCTTCTCTCTAGCAGGGCTTAGGGATGCTGTAAGAGGCCACTAGAGTCATTGCATAGATCCTTACTCTGTGTACTGACAAATGAGGTGGGACAGGACATTACATCTGTAAACATTCTGGACCAGCAAACACATCCATGCACCCACCAGAAGACTGCAGTGTGCCGTAGGAAGAATACAGGAGGAAGTGCATCTGCACACAAGATTCCTGAATCTTTGTCAGTAAAATTCCTGTGCAGAATTTCCTGCTATTTAGAAGTGAAAAAATCCCTTGGACCCAAAATCTAATGGCTGTTTTAAAGTTTCAATGCGTGTTGAGCAGGATAAGTGTCCAGACACTTGAGAATATATAATATTACTAGGAATCAATTTAAATTAAATCCTATAAATACCTGTAGTTCTGAACTTATTTGGAGTGATTAGTGATCTTATTTATACAGAATAAATATATCTCACCTCAGCCATTGCTTTACTGAACTAAACAAATCAGATTCACTCAGTTTCCCATGGTACATTTCCAAAAGATTCACAGCACTCTGTTGGCATCTTTTCCAGTTACTGTTGGTGTTGGTGGCCAGAAAAGTTTGAACTCTTTCAAATGAAGCTCTGTCTGTATTTTCTGCAGCAGTATTAATTATTTCCTGGCTTTGTTATAAATAAATTTGAAAGATGTGAGGATACAATTTTAACACTTATTTTGATAAGGTCAAGATTGGACTCCCACATATGTAAAAAACAAACAAACAAACAACTTTTAAAATGTCTTTATGATAAATAAAGCACCTCCTTGAGTTTAATACCAAAGCTGTTTATACCAGAAGTGCCTGGTTTAAACAAGCCTTGCGCACTGAAGCATTCTTTGGGTGTCAAACAGAATACTGAGCATCTGCATCTTGAAATAAAGTGCATATACCTTTGCTTTTCCTCCTCTCAGCTCATTAGCTATGATGGTACAAAGATGTAAATGCTAAAAAGAAATTTTAAAAAAATTCAAACAAAACATACAAAAATTCATAATAGAATACAAATTCCATTCTGTGACTGAGAAACTGATTCACCAGTAGAAGTGCTTATATAAACCACACACATTCTGACATTCCAGGAATTATCATTTTTATTCTGAATGCAGAGGAGTAAACAATTCAAAGCCAGCTCATGCTGAAGAAGAGAGTATTGATTTCATTTTAGATCTATAAACAAATAAATCTGAAAAACAAGCCTGAACTAAAAAAATAGGACTATAGGGCTTTCATGTTTCTTCAGGCGTCACCAGAACATTATGAGATTTGCGTGAAATGTTTGTTTGTTTGTTTGTTGTCTCTTGTGTAGTTGGCAGAGCTTTAAATATTCTTTGGGAAATAAACATTTAACTTCTAACCAAGTGAGGTTCCCACATGAGGGTGATGCCTTGTTGGTGCGCTCCATCAGCACATGAGTACGCAAGTGCACGTTACCCGTGGAAGGGCTGTAGGACACATCTCAGCTGCCCGCCCTCAGCTGCTGTGCTCGGGTAGGTCCGGTCTCCATGGAAACATTTCAGCAAGTGCGGTACCCCCTGGCAACAGAACTGAGACTTTCCTATTTCTTAGCAGAAGAGATGAATTGTGAGCCACATTAAATAGAGCAGCTTCCCTTGGCCCTAGATCTGTAGCAACTGGAAGACCAGAGGCTTCATAACTTTCAAATAGGTCAGGAAAAAGGATACATAGTTTTTTTATGAAAAATATTTATATTTACAATCGGATCCAAAATCTCGAAGTCAAATTCAAAATCACAACTTTTCCCTTAGAGAAATAAAGTGCTTACATTGCTCAGCGGCATTCACAGCAGTGTTTTAAACTGCGGTGGTGTGTTTGCTGAAGTTAAGATAAGGATTTGAATTCAGTGATCCATTCCAACTCAGGATATTCTATGATTTTATGATCCCAGATTGAGAGAAAGTAACAAAGCCAGTGGACATACTTTGTATGGAAGAACAGTAACCTCCTGGTCTGCTTTCAAATCAGATGCTAGGAACTGAATAATTGCATAGCAATAGATAATAATAAAATAGACAAGAGTGTTTACTGCCTGTAAATTGTGTACAGATCCAAGAGCTGCATTAAAAGAATAGGAAAAAAAAGCAACCTCTATCAGATCCAGAAAAATACAGGAAGAAGGAGGGCTACTAAAATATTCCTGACTTTTCTTCCAAGTTACAAAGCAAGGAAGTCAGACTTAAACCATACTTTATTCAGCCTTTGGGATGACTCCTTTAGGTACTTGTAATTTGGAATGAGATTAAACTCATTAAAAACCAAGATTTTCTGCACATTCCTTTTGAAGTCTTTTGGTGGTCACATGAGAGAGAGCACTAATTCTCTCTTTTCCTGTATTTTATAGTCACACATGAAAAGCATATGCCATCACAGGAGGAATTTCATTTGTACTGCTTGGTAATACAGGGGCAAATCTCTTTCTTTGCTTTTTTTTTCCAGTTGCTAAGAACATAGGAACGCAAAATTTCTCCAGTCCTCTCTTGCTTCAGGAAAGTAAGGTACTGATCTTATCCAGATCCTGGTAAGTACACCGGTTGTATGTTTACTGTGTTACCTTTCTGTTTTCACTAATACAAAATAGGCCTTGCTAAACAACAAGGAGAAAATACTAGTTTGATTACCACTAACAGTCTGGGACTTTTGAATTTAAAAAACATCCTGCAATTACATTTGTCAAGCATGACAGAACTTGTATTATTTATTTTATAAAATAATTATCACACTGATAGTGTCAGCTTTGTTTACCCAACATTAGTATTTTAGCAATTTATAATGATTATACTTCATTCTAATTATAACAGAGGCTTCATCTGAAGTTCTCTGCTCAAATGATTTAGGTCAAAAGCTGATGCACCTTGTGTTAGGTTATTCTCATCCACAAAGATAAACAAGAGTGCTGATATTCTTTCTGAAGAACACGTGATCTATTATTTTTTTTCTTACGAGATTATGTCAACTTCATAATTCCTGTAAATAAATAATAATAAAATAATCAAGATAATAACAGAGAGAAGTTAACTCTGGTATTCCAGGTTGCTTGGGCAGGTGGAGGTTTGTTCTGCAGTCTCCTGAGATAGCCCAAGCTGGTGCTCCCTCTGGGGCTAGCAAGTGCTGTACTGGTGATGGTAGTAGACCCTGAAGTGTCAAATCCTGCTTCTTACCACAATTCTTCTTAGCTGCGACTTAGCAGATGCTGTGACTTTGCATCAACGCAGTATTACATCTGGTCATTTCAAACTGCATTCATTTGTGACCACATGCTTGCAAGAGATCACATAGACCAAGGCACAATCAGCCGCTTCACGCATGGAAAAGAATCTTTTCCAAGCTCACACTCAAGAATGTTTTCTTAGAATGTCTCACCTTATCCAGGATCTCAACAAAAATGAAATTTGGCTATATGTTCACAGTAAGTGAGGATTCTGGCACCTGACTTACTCAGAGAATTCCTTATGATTAGGTTTTTGATGTAAAAAGATGCAAACTTTTCATAAAAGACATCCCACTGTGTTTAGGTGTGTATCAGCAAGGAGGAATGATTTGTTGAGCTTCCTGGCTTCTGGGTGGATTTGCTGCTGCTTTCATAATCTGAAAAAGATATTGTAATAGAGGCCAAAAAAACCAGGAATGAGTAAGAAAATCTACTGCTTAAAACAATCTTGCAAACAATGACTGTGGAGAATAATTATTTCTAATAGCAGGATAAATGTTTTCATTAATATTGCATGGATTTTACTTTTTGTGTCTACAAAACAGTTGACAATTGTATATTGCTTTGTTTTCATCCACCAAATTGGGCTTAATATTTAAAAACGAAATGTTAATTTTTACCACCAGATGAATAATTTTAGATACATATATTTTGCTATAATTCAACTTAGTGAGGGGAAAAGTATTCTCCTCCTCTCACTTTTGCAATGATCAAAGAAAACTAAAAGAGTCGTCTTTGTATTTTCAACTTTTTGAATGGGAAAATTATTTCCGAGGAAAATTATGAGCAGGAGATAAACTTGAAAAATGTGAAACTGATGGGAAGTAAATTACCATTATGCAGCACCCAACACTTGGCCCTACTGAAACTCATACAGTTAACCTTGGCCCATCGATCCAGTCTATGCAGGTCCCTCTGTAGTGCCTTTCTCCCCTCTGGCAGATCAACACTCCATCCCAGCTTGGTGTCGTCTGCAAACTTACTGAGGGTGCACTCAATCCCCTCATCAGGATCATTAATAAAGTTCAATAGAAGCGGACCCAGTACTGAGCCCTGGGGGACACCGCTCATGACTGGCCACCAACTGGACCATTGACCACAACTCTTTGAGCCCAGCCATCCAGCCAGTGTTTCACCCAGTGGAGAGTACACCCATCCAAACCGTGGGCAGCCAGCTTCTCCACGAGGATGTTGTGGGGGGCAGTGTCAAAGGCTTTGCTAGCCAACGGAATCTTGGCTTGTATCAGGAATGGTGTGGTGAGCAGGACTAGGGAAGTTATCCTGCTCCTGGACTCGGTGTTGGTGAGGCCTCACCTTGAGTACTGTGTTCAGTTTTGGGCACCTCAGTACAGAAAGGACATGGAGGTGCTGGAGCAGGTCCAAAGAAGGACAACAACACTTGTGAAGGGCTTGCAGAATATGCCCTATGAGGAGCAACTGAAGGAACTGAGGCTGTTTAGTCTGGGGAAAAGGAGGCTGACGGAAGACCTTACTGCTTTCATCCAGTATCTGAAAGGTGCTTACAGTGAGAGCGGGGCTGGTCTCTTCCCACTGTTTACAGGTGATGGGACGAGGGGAAATGGCCTCAAGTTGTACCAGGGGAGGTTTTGCTTGGATATCAGGAAAAACATCTTTACAGAAAGGGTTGTTAAGCACTGGAATAGGCTCCTCAGGGAGGTGGTTGAGTCAGCATCCCTGAATGTGTTTAAAAACCATTTGGATGTGGTGCTCAGGGTCATAATTTAGCGGAAGGTTGTTAGAGTTAGGGTAGTATGGTTCGGTTGTGGTTGGAATTGATGATCTTTAAGGTCTATTCCAACCTGAGCAATTCTATGATTCTATGATTAGAAATTATACACTGACTATTCCATAGTTGATACTTATATCTGAAAATACTTATTGTTGATGTTCTAAATACTTTATTGTATAGATAAGATTTTTTTTGAAATATTGCATAGACTACAAATCAAGATTTTCCATTTCAATGAACAATAATATTCTAAAAAATTCAGATAACACTTTTTCTTCTCTTTTTGAAATAAAACTGAGGTCTTCTTGTTTTGTTTTGTTTTGGTTTGTTCTTTTTTGCTGTTTCCATCTCTTTTTTTCCAGTAGAAAAAAAGGCGAGTTAAAAAGTGGGAGAAAAGTAAAAAACTGAAGGCAAAGCTGAATTATACATCAAGGTGACACAAAATTTCATTTCAAATGACTGTATAAGCTTTTGAATATTCTGTTTCCAATGAAAAACTCAACAAAATACTTATTAATACATAGAAATCTTTTTGCACAAAATTCTCTGACAATTCCTTTTTTTTTTTTTTCTTTTTTTTTTTTTTTTTCTGGAGTTTACTACATCCTGGTACAAGGAGGAGAAAATCCATGTGCAACCACTGAGCTGTCTTTTTTTTTTTTTTTTTCATAAAACTCCTATTCTTCTCTGCTCCAAATACCTTTTCCCTTAAAATCAACAGTTATTTAACCACTCAACAGAAATGTCCTTTCTACGGACCATAGAGGGTACTTATTAGTTACTTTTCAGAAAAGGCATAAGTTGACATAATTAATTTAATCTTAGATGCATGCAATCTGCTTGATAGTCCCATAGCCATTGGAACAGGAGAAAATAATTTAAAGTAATTAAACTAAAGAAAATATTTACCAAAAAAATCTATTCTGGTTAATACAACTAATACCTTGTAGAGAAATTCTTTAAAATAGAACTTAATGCATGTATACAAGGCATGTTGTGTGCCACAGGTTAAAGAGACACAGCCTTGAATTTCCACCAGGACACAACAATTCTTTAAAGGGTCATATCTTGACCTTCCAACAGAAAGAAGAAAAACTGTCTCAAAGTTCAGTCTGCTTCAGAAAATTAACTCATGTCCTTTTCCAAGTCTTCCTAATTCTTTACAGAGGCAGAAGCCATGGAATATGAATTTTCCAAGATTCTTTAAAGATACTCCAGAATTAAAAAATAAAAATAAAAATTAAAAAAAAAAAGTGAAATCTGAATTACTCTCTGTGTTGTGGCTCATTTTTAGCCTTCCTTTGCCAACATCCAGAACTGGTATTCCTACACTTACGGACTGCAATTTTCAGTCCTCATCTCTGTCTTCAACTCTTCAACTCACCTGTGTCATTTTCTTCCTGAGTGAATTCATTCAGAGCCTGTCTTGAGTGTAGTATAAGATACTGAAATTTGGGATCATATTCCTAAATTACTGGAAAAGCAGAAACCAGAAAGTTCTTCTACACTCTATCATATCTATTTTTGTTTGCTTTTGATAACTATTCACAACCCTGCATTTCAGTTCAAGACTGAAAAAATGTTCGAAGGAAGAACTGACTGGATATTTTCTTTAAAATGTTTTTGGAATTGATTCCGTTTCCGTGGAAATGTGATTTTTTTCCCCCTAGATTTATTCCTGGTAATGATAAAAATAAGTAAAGAATCCCTTTTATATGTACAAAGTATGAAATATTTATTATATCCCAATAGATACATATAAACAAGAAGCATAAACAGACAGCATCTTCTGTTTATCTGAGAGGAGCAGATGTCAAGATTTGACAGTCTTCAGCAGGGCAGAGGAATCTGTCTTGTAGCCCCTTGCGGTAGATGAATAGAATTTTGTTGCCCTGGAGATATGTTTAGCCACCTACCACAAATACAGCTACTATTTTCAGATTTGCCTGAACTTTTCATGACAAATAGTTTTTCATATCTGTGCATTCCACATATGCAATTTTAAGTATTCAACTACAGAGTCATTATAGGTTTAAAGAGGATTATGTCAGAACTGGAAGAACTATGATTTGGAAAAGATGTACAAGGCAGTACTGGCTGACAGTAAGGTAGCATATGCCTAAATACTTCCTTATGATCGTTTCAATGATATTCAAATAGTTAAGGTAGTTAAGCAGTTAAATAGTTAAAGCCCTTTCTAAATATGTGTAAATTAGCAGACTGTTAACTAATGCAGTTGGTTTCAAAGATGCTGTATCTGTGCTTTGAGACAAATGCTAGTCTAGACTCATAACTAGGTAGAATGCTGATCAGTTTCTGAATGCATATCTTCAGTTTTGTTTTAAATATTTATCTCTCTCTCTTTTACAGTGGAAAAATACCAACTTTACATTATTCATTCATTGCCGTTGAGCCACTAGAGCAACAAGGAAAACTTCAGAGTTCCAAAGGTGTTAGCTAGTAAAGATCGCAGTTTTTATCTGCTAGTAAAGCTGTAAAACTGCAATTTAAATTATCTAAAAACATTTCATTTTTTTTTCTTTTTTTAAATCAACACATCAAATATAATTTTATTCCTTGTTTTTCAAAGTTTTTGAATCTGTAGTTCTTCACTTCTAAAGTAACAGAAATTTAATTTCCTCTTCCATTTTCTATTTTAGAATTACTTTTGAAATGAAGCTTGGTACATTTTATCTTTTCATCTACTGCATAAGCTGCAGTAATTTGAGGAAGAATTGAACACTATTATAAAATAAACAAATGTTCTTTTTAAGGTCTCTTTTGCTCCCTTGCTCTTTATTTTACTGAACCTGAAAACAATTGTGTGAAAGAAATTACAGCCTAATGAGTCTGTACTTTTCAGAACTGAAAAGAAAGAAAAAATACTAGTTAAGACAGCCTTTAGTTCAGAATTGAGTATGTAACATACACTGTAAGCAAAGACTGTTCTGTCATTTTTGTAGAATCACTGCTCTCAACTATTTTCAAGCATATCTAGTTTACCTCCCACCAATATTTTACAGAAATTCCTTCATCACATTATTAATTCCTGTAGTCTTTTTCCCCCAAATCATTCTAAGAATTTGCAATTGAGTTTATCCTGGATTGTCTAATTTAACCTTTATCAAATGGAGCCACCTTCAGGAAGGTCTATGGATCTGTGAATACTTGTCATTCCCACGTTCAGAGAAGACCTGCAGCATCCATCTTCAGCTGGTATAAAAACAGGGAGTTAAGAGAGTTGCTAATGTATAACCATATTTCAGCATTTCATTTATCTTAATTCTCTGTTTATATGTATTGTGGACTTTTAAATTAAAATTCCACAGACTTTGTTTTTTCTTATTATCCAGTCTTTGCTTGTACACGCATGAATATAAATTGCTGGAGGGAATGAAGTATAATGCTAGACTTGTAAAAAATGTGAATTAATAACTGTAAATTTTTAAGTGACATGTCAGGATTTGTTTTTGCAGCAGAGGCTTTTATGTTTTTATTGGCAGAAATAATGAAATGGCATCTCCACCTCTGCAGAAATAACAAATAGAAAATATTGTGTTAATGGAGACATGGACAATAATTATTTAATAGATTAATATCTTCATACAATCTAGCTGCTCCTGTGTTTCACAGAATAATTTCAATATTTAGATAGACACTCTCTCAGACTGATTATCATTACTACTTTAATCATTAGCTGTGAATGGCTCATTGTGCCACTAAAGGCTATTTAACTTGAAAAATTATTCCTTGGTCACAGTTGATTCCTTTGGAACAAGTGGCTCCTTCATGAAAACATTTCATATTTGTCTTTCAAAGTAAACATAATTAAAACTAGTAAAAAAGATTGTTTCTCAAAGAAGCAGCTTAGAGTTTCTGATGGGTAATACCCTTCCTTAGCTACATGATTTTCATTTACTCCCTGTAGTTTAAATTAGAAAAAAAAAAAAATATCTTATTTTCACCCAAACAGATACTGCGATTGCCTTCTTGTAGCTCTAGATTTATACTTACATATATTAGTCCTTCTATTACTTATTACTTACATTTGATGCCTGTGTGATTCAAGTTGTTGCAAATTAGTCCAATATAAGAAAGTGGTGAGAAAAAGAGAGCAAATGAGAGAGAGAGAGAAAAAGAAACAGAAAACAAGAAACATCTAAGTAATGATATCGAAAGCCAGCATTTCAGTCATTGTAAAATGAGATAAAACAACAGGATTACTGGAAGACAATAAACAATACTGTAAATTAGAGTTTATGGATATGGTTAGTTTTTGTAACCACAGTAAAACAGAGGAAGCAACAGGATCATCATCAGTTTCTTAGCACCATAAAACAATTGGAATTCAGACTGTGGGAATATGAACAAAATATCCTGCTTTAGTAGAATGGATACCTGGGAACAGAGAGGAGGGGATGAGGTTCAACAAGGCCAAGTGCCGGGTCCTGCACTTCGGCCACAGTAACCCCATGCAGGATGATTGTGTAGAGGAAAGGAACCTGGGGGTGTTGGTCGATGCTCTGCTTAACATGAGCTGACAGTGTGCCCAGGTGGCCAAGAGGGCCAATGGCATCCTGGTCTGTATTAGAAATAGCGTGACCAGCAGGAGCAGAGAGGTAATCATCCCCCTGTACTCAGCACTGGTGAGGCCGCATCTCGAGTATTGTGTTCAGTTTTGGGCTCCTCACTACAAGAAAGACATCGATGCCCTGGAACGTGTTCAAAGAAGGGCAACAAAACTGGTGAGGTGTCTGGAGCACAAGTCATATGAGCAGAGGCTCAGGAAGCTGGGATTGTTTAGCCTGGAGAAGAGGAGGCTCAGGGGAGACCTCATTGCACTCTACAACTTCCTGAAGGGAGGTTGTGATGAGGAGGGGTTTGGCCTCTTCTCCCAAGCAACAAACAGGACCCGAGGAAATGGCCACAAGTTGTACCAGAAGAGGTTTAGATTAGACATAATAAAGAACTTTTTCTCTCAGAGAGTGATCAGGCACTGGAATGGCTGCCCAGGGTGGTGGTGGAGTCGCAGTCCCTGGCAGTGTTCAAGAGGCGTCTGGATGACGAACTAGAAAACCTTGTAGGTCCTTTCCAACCTTGTGATTCTATGATTCTGTGATTCTATGATTCTAAGTAAGTTTGGGGTGATTTCCCAGAAATGACTGTCAAAAGAAATACCTGCGTGATATTCTGTACTGTTAGAGTTAAAACTTCAGTTGCTTGATAGGGCTACTACCTCAGACAAGACCTCATTTTGTTAAATTCGACAGAGATGACCCATATCTCCGAATACTTACAAACAAAATGCATCTGAGAAGCAATGAATACGTGGAAAGATGCAGGAGTCTAGCGGAATACTGAAAATAAGTTAATCAGCAATAAACAACAAAACCTGGCATCTGGACCTTTAGCAGGAAGGAAAATAATGTCCAGCCCAGTCTTCAGCAACATCTCAATTTATATCAATTAAAAGCAATTAAAAAGGGGGAAAATAATTTATCTAAACTTTTTTTCAGCTCATCAAAGAGAAATAGATAGGTCTAAAAGCAGCAAATCCTTGTAGGGACAAGAGGCCAAGATGAAATTAAATAAAACTGAACAGGTGAGAACAACAGTACCACCAATACCAAAATGAGAGAGGAACAGTCAAAAACATTTCAAGAGAACATTGCTATTAGTTCTAAAAATTTCATACAGTGCAGTCCAAAAGCTAAATATCCTATCTTTGACAACTACAAATATAAATGCAGGTTTCATATCCAAGTGCTTCAGAAAGGCATAATTTATCTGTATAAAATTTGATCAGAGATTTGATATCATCTCTTTGTTGCGCAGCGTTAAAAAAGTATTCCAAGAGATGATGGGATAAGGATCAATAAAATCTCATTGGTGTTTAAATATGCTACTATTCTTACACTTCCACGTCAGATATTTCTATTTCATTATCACTGTGGGCTTCACAAAGACTGATATCTTGAAATGTTTATTAGATGTATTACGGGTTTTAATGACTCATTTCCATACTTGTTTCTGACAAACGAAGTAATAGTAAGTGTTCCACAACAGTTCCATCAAACACTGCAAACATTTCAGCAGAACTCATGATGATAAAGTGAGACTGGATTTAATCCAGTACAGAAATTAATAAAAATAACATCATGACAATTAGTGTCCCAAACATCATTCTGAAATGGACAGCGAATTGGCCTGTCTTCTAACTTCTGTGCCCTGTTAAATATTTAATTTTGTATTATGTTGCATTTTAGCTTTCTTCCAGCAGTACACTATCAAAATATTTTATTCTGTTGACAGAATTTTACTTTTTTTCCTGACATTTCATAGAACTGCAGAATCACAGAATCATAGGGGTTGGAAATGACCTCCTGATTAAAATTTCAGTTTTTCTCTACCCAGAGGGGAAAAAAAGAAAATTTTAAGTTTAAAAACTGACAATTCGATTACTGCTAAAAGAAAGAGAAAGGCTAAATATTAGATATTTTAAGTTCAAACTGTTTTATAAGCTTTTTTTTATTATTATTATTTTATTTATTTATTTTTTACTTTTTCCAATGCAACATTAAAGGATAATTTGATATCTTATGACACAATTAACCAGTAATAATTGCCTACATTGTATTATTTCACAGCACATGTTAACCCATATATAGCTATGCTGGTGGTTCTCTTTGAGCAAGTTTCTTGTCCATGCATAGTGAAGTGAACTGAAATGAAAGTACAACCAGAAGAAAACAAAGCAGTATCTAAGATAAGAACAAACAATAAATTAAAGTGAATTCATCCAAAAAAACTTCACAAATAGCAATGCATACGATGTCATTACTTACGTCTCAGATTACATGACAAGATAATACAAAGTATTGGAATCTGAATTTTTATATAAAACAATACATTCCCATAAATTGTTTTTCTCAAATGGAAAGTGTGATTGCAGACGCAACACACTACCTATAGATGTAAGGGTTCTTCATTAGCAGAATTCTGATCACCAGCCAACCAGAGATTGATTAAGCTCTTTTTGCACAATATGTTCTCTAGAATTCTTTTCCCACTTAAGCATACTGAGATCACAATGCTTGGTCCATTCATTACGGATAAATAAGTCAAAGGCCTCTGAAATTTCAAAAGTTCTTTAAAATACTACAGTTCTTCAGCATCTCCCCCAAGAGCAAACAACTTTGGCAGAGGGCTAAGTTGAAAAGGGTCATGAGCAAGAGCAAACTGACTCATTCAGTACATCTTGTACTGTGCCCCAGGGAAAGGAAATATATTTGCCAAAGTGTCTGCCGTCATGATTTGTGGAAGTATTCTATATAAAGGTACTTTGTAACTCTCAAACTTTATCATTTTGCAGAGGAAATAAAAGAAGGGAACTTCTCTTCCTCTTTCCCACCATGTTCTTTCTCCGATCTCCAAAGCATTACCATTCCAAAGCAAGTGAAGCTTGGTTGGCTTAAGGTAATTGTCTTAGATCTGAGTCACAAAACCTATGCACAGGCTGAAAGATCGCATGGCCTTCTGACTTTGGCTTAGATATCCAGTTTCTGGCCAGGATGTCTTTCAGCACCAAATGTTTTTGTGCATCTGGCCCGTGTGTGTTTTCGATGTAGCAGTCAGTGCTTCAGTTGCAAAGTAAGTGGAAGTTTGAGATGGCTGATGATGTGATAAATGAATTTTGCAGTTTAGAAGTTCAGAAATTCAGCAATTTCCTGCAAAAACAAAACCATTTAGTTTTCTATAAATCACCTGCACTTTAAAAGAAAATGTAGGAGTTATGGATAATCAGCCATCTGAAAATCATATAAACAGTACTAATTGATGAACTCATATACTTAGACCTGCTGCTTTCAAAAGAAAAGTAATTTCTTACCGTTACTTAGTAAATGGTAACTAATTAAGAGCTAGTAAGATTGAGAGGTGAAGTAGAGTAGGCTCAAAACAAGAAGTAAAATAGCATCCTCCTTTATGCCTTTCAACCCTTGTTACTGCTGAGGCACTCAAGAAAGCAAAGGGATGTGGAAGAGTGATTTATTTGATCCCTAATTTAAGCAACCGGATGGTCATCATCTTAAATTTAAAGCAGAATCCTGAGGGTTAATCAAATCAAATCAAATAAAAATAATTTGAAAAAAAAACAAACTGTTTTGTTCCTTAGTTAGACTCCTTGGGGAGATCTGAAGATTTTACCTTTTAATTACAATACCTTAGGACAAAAAATCACACGTAATCTTCTCATGGAATCATTATTTCAAATGAGGTTTCTGTTCAGATTTTCTTCCAGACCTTGGTCATACTCCTTGAGATTTTTTTCATCTGAGTACTTGTAAAATGTGAGATTCTTTCCTGCCCTCCTAAATGTGCAGCTTCTCACCCTTAAGATGTCTTACAGAATATCCCTTTAGTCAACTGGGTCAGCTGTCTGAGCTCTGTTCCCTCTCATTTCATTGTACACCCCCAGCCTCCTCGCTGGCAGGGCAGCAGCTGAATAGTCTTTGATTTGTAGTCACTGCTCTGCAACAACTAAAACATCAGTGTGGTATCAGCACTGATTAGGTCACAAAAACAAAACATAGCACAATATAGGCCGCTATGTAGAAAATTAACTCCATCATAGTCAATAGCAGTATAACAGAATGACAGAATCATAGAATATCCCTGGTTGGAAGGGATCCATAAGGATCATCAAGTCCAACTTTATTAGAAGTAAATGTTTACAATAACTATACAAAGTCATAAAAATGCCATTAAAAAATATATTTGTAATTATTTTTATATCATGTAAATTTTGTAACAGGTAAACAAAGTCATTAGCATGTTAAAATATTTTCTTTTTCCTTTGCAAATAAATTGAAATTGCTCACAACCCACTGGTCGATGCCCTGCCTTGTTTCCACACAACAGCCCCTCCAGTCCTATTGTTCTGCATGATATCAATGGGTATGGAACATCCCTGTGGACAGTTTAGGTCAGCTGTTTTGATTTGGTCCCCTCACAGCTCCTTGTGCACCCCCAGCTCCTCACTAGCAGGGCAGTGTGAGAAGCTGGAAAGTCCCAGGCGTAGTGCAAGCACCACTCTGAAACAACTAAAAAAAATATTGGTGTGTTAGCAACATTATTCTCATCCTAAATCCAAAACATGGCATCATACCAGTTCCTAGGATGGAGAGGTTATCCATAGGCTTCTTGTTATTGACCCTTCAAAATGGAAAAACTTTTCATTGGATTAGCTTTATTTCCCTTGCTGCTTCATTTTGAGCTATTTTAGAGTAAGAAGGAGATGATGAAAGGAAGATATGGGAAAATATCACTAATTCAAATAAGTAACTAAAGAGAAATGTCATTAATGATTAGTATATTTAAAAAAACTTGTGGTTTTTTTTCCTGAAAAATAGTTACCACATAAAACTTCAGTTTAGCTAGTGAGGTAAGTGCAGACACATTCAACATATGACAAATGACTATCTCTGTTCCCATAAGTGTCTATGTTAAACTATAATAGTTCTCCGTCTCTTATATTCTATACACTACAAATATACACTTTCTCTTAGAAAATGGATCAAAGTTTATATTTCAGTAAAAGGTATTCATCTGTTCTATGAAACATTTCTCTGAGTAATTATGAAGAAAGGGTAAAAGATACAAGGAGACATAATGTCAGACATAGTAAAATAAATATCATAATATAATTACTGGAAATAAAATCAATCACAGTGATGGAATGGGTAAATTGCATACTTCAAAAACAATTCACTGAAGTTATCTGGTCAGAACACAGATGGAATTCATCAAAAGTAGGAGTTTGCATTAGTATTTGCCCCTTTTCCTTTCCCTAGAAAAGGATCAAAGGCCCAGTAAAATTGCTTCCTAGCTACCAAGGACCACTGTTCTGCTCTTTGCAAAGAAAAATTAGAAAAAATATAAGCATATTTTGCTCCTGTTGTCATTAGTGGCTAATTTTATCTACATACGCTAATTTCCAAGTTGGTGGAAGATTTTTTCTCATTAGACGAGTAAAACAAATTTCTTATCTATCTGTGTGATAAACGGGGGAAACATTTTTTCAAGCTATTGCATGTGAAAGCAGATAAGTGAAAGTGGGAACAACCAGTTAGATTGTACAACATCAGATAAAAGAGTCCAGGTGACTATTTAGGTGATAGAATAGAAAAGGAAGGATAGGATAAAATCAAGAGGGGTGATTTGCAGACATTTGTCCATGAGAATGTGAAAGGGCTCACATTATCAGAGCAGTATCTCCCAGGCAACAAATCCTCAGACAGAAGTGACAAGTGCAAGATGCTGCTACTGTTTATAGCACTTAAATAATACTCAATTTATTCATTTGTTTGTCTAAAATATGTATTCCTGGTGGAAATACCAACATGACTTGTAATTGCTCAGTATTTAATTATCTGGATAATAGAATGCAAATAGACTTCAACCAGCTGTATATAATTTACATTTCTGTATTATAAGTCCATTAGAAATCTAATATCCAGTGCAGAGTGTAAACAGAATAAAAGTGTAATGCTTATTTACAAATGGAATCATTTGTATGATTCATATGTATCTATGCATACATACATGTCTGTATGCATAATATATCTGAGATGTTTTAAATATATTAATGTTCATTTATGCTAACTATACATGTATGCACACACACATGCACAAACACACATATATGCTCATATAGTCATACTTACAGGTGTGTGGCCTGATGTATCTTGTTCTGGAGAGAAAAGAAAAATGTAAGAAATCTTACTTGAAATAGTTTGTGGTGTTTTTGTCTTCTTGAGGAATAGGATTATTTGGTACCCACTTATGATTTTCTAAGGGGTAGTTCTTATAGTATGTACATACACCTCGGTTTTAATCCACCAGAAATTTACTTATTGAGAATAAGAAGTTTAATAGCCACTTTAACATTCGGTTTTAATAAAATATGCTAAAATTCCTTTGGGTAATGGAACTCTAAAGGGAATAGTAAGTAACTATCAAATTTTCAACTGTATTGGAACTTGGAATTCATCCCAGAATTGTGGATACTCTGAATCTTGAAGTGCCTAAGTTTTGCTTTACATGAATTTAAGGATTCAGATTCTCAGTGTCACTTAGGAGCTTACAAACAGTTTAAACTAAATTTAAAAGAAAGTCAACTTCTGAATCTGTATATAGGTTCCCAAAATAGAGACTCAGAAGGTGAAATCCCTTCCGACCTGTCTAATTGTCCTAGTGCCAATGGCATTGTAATCACATGAGAAGGATTAGGAGCCTGAGCTTACAGAATACTTTGTATTCTGAGAAACGACAGCATCTCATTTTATGCAAGATTTTAAAAAATGAGTGTCTTTTTATAACTCACCATCAGCCTGGTGAGTGAACACGAATCAATGATTGGAAGACCTAAATTTTAGACTTTTGGCAGCAGGAAGGAGCTTTGAACAGTGATCTTCCGCTACCTCTTAAGTTATTGCTACAGCAGGGCTAATAAGAAAAAGCGTGATTCAAAGATGGTAATGAAGGCTGGTTGTTTTACTGTATAGTTTTTTTTTTCAGATTGTTTCACAATTTGGACTAAAACTCTGATGAAAAAGGCTTTTAATCCTAGCTTAGCCCTCCCCCTTCCCTTTCCTCCCCCTTCCCTTCCCTGTCCTGCCCTGCTGCTCCCCCTGTCCCTTCCCTTTGTCCTTCCCGTTCCCCTTCCCCTTCCCATCTTTCAGGTTTATAACAAATAAAGGTCTGGTATCTACTCTTCTTGCCAAATGAAGTCTACGGTAGAGCTGCATAAGTTAATTACTTTCAGTGGTACAAAGGCATGTGAGTATTAACATATGCTTTCCTTCTTCTTTGCTGTGCTACAAAGTATTTGCAAAGTGATTAGCCCTGTCTCATGCCAGCCCTTTCTTTCAAGTGGCTTTACAGATCTTGCCCCAAGCAGTGCATGTTGTCAAGTGAGGACAGAAAGGGAAGAGACATCACCAGGGCAACTGACCCTAACCTACCAGAGGTATATTCCATATCATATGGTGTCATACTCCACAAGAAAAAACTGGGGAGGCAGAAAGGGAGAGGCTCTTGCGTATAAACATCTGTGAACAACTGCTATGTGTACTGTGGCCTTCCATCCCCAGATATGGCCAAAAAATTCTTGCTAATTTGTAGGCAGAATAATTGTTTTTTCTCTATCTTTGCTTCCCCATGGCCTTTGCTTGTTTGTTACTTTTTGGGATTTTTTTCTTTTTCTTTCTTTCTTTCTTTCTTTTTTTTTTTTTTTTTTTTGAATGTGTGTGGGTTTTTTCTCTTTCTTTTCCCCTTAATTAAATTGGCCTTATGTCAACTCATGAGTTTTGGTGTGTTTTTTTTTCATCATATTTTCTTACCTACTCTTCCGTTGAGGAAGGGGAGTAAGAGAATGGTGTGGTAGACTACAGCTGTCCATGAGGGTTAAAACACCACGACTGGGTAATCAGACAGAAAATGTCAGTATGAAATCCCATTAGGTTGCACACTGCACATTACAACACAAAACTGTGGAAGATAAATGAATTCCAGCATCACAGACTGTTGCTCATACTTGGCCAAAAGCCCTGTATTCCCCAGTGACTTCATGTATAATATGCATTTGACAAGAGAAACAGCAGATCACATCCCTGGCTATCATCCTTATTATCTTCCTGCAGTTAGGGGCAAGGGGGAAAGAGTCTTGAATAATTTTGTCTTTTCAAGAGACAAAGACAGAGTAGGGGAATGAATCAAAAGCTCAGTGGAATATCCTAGCTTTGTCTGGAGCTTCTGAATTATGCTATCTGAGCATAAATGTTCTTGTAAATAGAAGCATGACGTAAGTAAATTCAGGGGCCTCAAAAACAGGTTTGTTTCTTTTTGTTTTAATTTTGTTATTAATTAAGGTGTAGACATTTCAATTTCTGAAATACCCTTAGCAAGCCACAGAAGTAAATCTACTCACATAGGTGATTGTGTAGCTGTAATACCCAGAGTAGCAACATTGAAATGGCAGCAAACTGCCAGAGAGAGATGCAGAGCAGCTGTTCCCAGGGCTTGTGCTAGCAATGGCATCCTGGCAAGTAGCTTTGCTGGTAATATAAAAAGACAGTATAGGCCTGTGGCTCCATCTGAACTTTGAGCAGTCCATGAACAGAATTCAGTTTTTATCTCTCTTTTCTGTAACTATGTGAAGTCATGGCCTTTCCTCTAGCTTTGCCCCTTGCCCTCCATGTAAACAGCCCAGCCCTGTCTAGACTTTTGCTTTTGATCCTTGGAAAGCAAAATTCAGATTGTTCTGCAGTGGGAGGCTTAAAGTGCTGGTATACACTTTATTTTCTGTCAACTGACTCTAGTAGTTCTTTTATTCACTACACATGGTTAGTACTCTTTTAGGTCATAAACTTTGAAAACGACACGATCCTTCTATGTATTTAAAACTGCTCACTATTAATTTCCTTTGGGAATTACCAAGTTTTAGACTTAATAGTCCCTTTCTTCTTTCAAACATACAGTATCTTTTGACAAATCTGTGAGCTAACAGGGAAGAAAAAAAAAAATCACTCCAGATCTCTGCACCTTTCTCCAGTTCATCAAAACACTAATACAGCTTTTCACTTTAGAGGAAAAGTTAACTATGATGTGCCTTTGAGACAGGAGAAGGTGATTTTTTGTTGTTCATTAGGTAACCAGAAAAAAAGTACTGCGCTATGTCAATCTGTAGCACTGTTGACTTTGTTCAGAGGAATGGTAAGATGTTTTGACACTGAGTGATGAATGTGTCTTAGTACAGCATATATCAAGGATTTGTGTTGATACCAATCATGTTGAATTATGTCACTGCAACCTGAAGTGGCTTTGATAAATTATTTGCAAATATTTGTGACCCTCATGATATTGTAAATATTGAAGTAAGGAAAATGAAAGGCAATTGAAGTTTAAGCACATAAAAAGGTAGAGGCACTGCATTGTATCAGGTAAAAACATACACTATTTAATTGGAGGAAAATATTTTTCTGACAAATGGTTCTTTTTCTTTTTTTTTAACAGATGCTTTTGGCAGTACTGACATATAATGCCTGTTAGTAAGTGTATCTTACCATTTAAAAGAAGTTTTGAGAGTTAACTGGAAAACAAACAGCCAGTACATCTTTGCTTTTCAGGAGTATTTCTTAAGGAATACAGATAATTATCTTTATCACCTAATTCAGGGAAATTTTCATACCAACTTGGATTAGTGAATGCTTTTGACAGTGATCAAAGAGAAATGGGAGTCCTGAAGCTTAGTAAACTTTGAAAAAGTTTTTAGTTCGTGATGTTGTTTCAGTTCATGGTGATTAATTATCAATATTTTGTTAAGGAAGTTTACTTGAGTAGAACTCCCGGTTCTTTATCAAAACATTTCTAAAAGGAATGAACAGGAAACTGCTTAATTAAAGCCATTAACAGTTCATTCAGATTAACAGATTCATTCAGCCATTAACAGATATTCAGATAAACAGCAAAGTGGTTTTCACATGTGCAAATGACTTTGATGTGGCATCTTAGCAAAAAATTTAATGGTACCAAGCAGACTTTTGCCTCATTCTAACTGCTCACATGCCATGCAACACCTATCTGTGTGTCCTGACAATCAGCAAACTTCACAGAACTACTTTTTTTCAGAAACAGTTTTAAGTACAATCAACTATTCCATCCATAGTGTCACTTAATAAAACACAAGTTTATTTCAAGCTCCATTTTCTGCAGTACAGCTTGTCAGTCATGTTATAGTACTCTTGAAAATGTCAAACAGAAATTTGAATATGCCTGAGACATGTCACACGCTAAAAGAATTCCACCATGAGTTTATCATAATAGCTGTGTTTTCATTTTTACTTTCTTACTTCAAGACTTAAAAATGCCCTTCTTCATCTTGAAATTATAGACATTCAGCTGCACCATAGTTCTACAGTTCTTCCTCCCTTCTGAGGATAAAAGTGACCATACTAAGTAATTATCTATTTCTATGACAACGTCATACATTTTTTCTTGTGGAGTACAAGCATCATTTTTTGTCAGTTCAGATTATCTCACATTCTCTTACTTTTTATAATCCGATACTGTATCCACCATCTGAAAAGCTATTGCAATTATTTAATAAGCTGCCTACTCTTTCACCTAGGCAATAAATTTCTTCTGTTGTCAGTACATCTTGACGGTTACACAAATTAGTCTGATGACATTGGGGAACTTTCTGTTCCACCACTTTGTTCTTGCAGAATCTTTGAAAGCTCTTGGGCATTCAGTCTTCTGGAGCCAAATTTCTTGGCTAGACTTTCTTGGCTGTTATTATCACAGCCTCCTGGAATTTCCATATTCTCACAGGCTCAAGACAAAACTACAGGTGCATAATTCCCATTTACTGGAGTCAAGAGGGTTTAAACCGGCTCCCAGATCATCTGGTAAAATATACCAAGCAACATGCATTTCATGACAGTATTTCTACTTCCAGGAACTGTGTTGCTAAGACTAGAACATGCTTCTCCAGGATCACCGGTGGCCTCTCCATGCCCACTCTTTCAGATCAGAATGACTGAATTTCCACATTACAATTTAAAATGCTTAATGGTCGTGTTTCTAACTGGAAGTACATGATGGATCCTAAGGGCTTCATTGTCGCTTCTAAATGAGAATGCTATCTAATTCTTTTGGAGCTTTTGCTTGCATAAACTTTGTTTTTCCTTAGAATCATAGAATCATAAAATCATAGAATTGTTCAGGTTGGAAAAGACCCTAAAAATCATCAAGTCCAACGGCAACTTAACCAAACTACCCTAAATCTAACAACCCTCTGCTAAATCATGTCCCTGAGCACCACATCCAAAGGGTTTTTAAACACATTCGGGGTTCTTGTTGCTTTCCAGTAGCTGACAAGTCTACAAGTCTATAAGGATCAGTTGTTGAACTGACAATGTGGTTAGAAGGTATTACTGCTATCAGTGGTTTGATACACCTGCATTTTAAAGAAAAATCCCTTAAACTCATCATCAGAACAGAGTCTAATTTTATCATAAATGAAATGAATAAATAAATAAGTACATGCATTACACGCCTTATTATATGTTGTTTATAATAATAATAATAATAATAGTACTTGTTTCTCAAAAATAACTAATAAATATATAATTTTAAAAATTGGGAGGGGGAAAGAACAAAGAAATTCTTCATGCTGTGGAGGGAGCGGTATAATGTGGTACGAGTGAAAATTATTTGGTAAATAGTTTGGGTTTGACACAATTACTGACTTTTCACAAAATTGCCTGAGCTGAGTATGCATACAAATACAAACTTTTTTTTTATATTTATTTATTTTGTTTGGTGGAAACAAAAAATTCAAAATACTCTTAACAGCCAGCATTTTTTCAAGCTTTAACTTCTCTACAAGACTGTTAATTAGGCTGATAGATCAAAAATATAGAACAGCATTTTAAAAAGCTTGGTTTTAATTTCGTTCTTTCCCAAATAATAATTGCGCTTTTTACAGTGAGGGTGGTGAGGCACTGGAACAGGTTGCCCAGAGATGTAGTTGATGCCCCATCCTTGGAAACTTCCAAAGTGTGACTGGATCAGGCCCTGGGCAACCTGATCTGGCTGTGGTGTCCCTGTTCTTTGCAAGGCAGTTGGACTATATGGCCTTTAAAGGTCCTTTCCAACTCTAAGGGTTCTATGATTCTTAATGCTTCCTCGTGTTTAATACTAAATCAGACCATGGACATTCATTCTTCCCTCTGCACTGCTTTACCATTTAAGATTGTAAAGCCTGCCAGACTCAGGGAAAAGTAGTGTCAGAAGCATGCAGATGGATTTCATCCCCTTCAGTGTGCAGCTTTGCTAACCCAACCTAAATGAGACACATCTGAGATCAAGAAATGCCTTCTTGCTCCTGAGTTTGAATTCCTTGGACTTTGGATTCTGCAAAGCAGTATAGGTATCCACATCCAGGGTAAGCACCTCAGCTTCATATCATACAGTAAGTAAACAGTTTGCAGGTGTAACTTTTCATAAATTGTAACTATATGTCCCATCCTAAATTAGGTTTATAAGACAAGTGAAATGAATCATCTTCAGCATTTGCCTGTGCTGACTACAGAAAGTGTCTGGGTGACTGAAAGCAGAGTCTTATTTTTAGAACTTAAGTTGGGTGCAGCAGATCCAAACCTTGCAGTTTTATCTTTATCTTGTCTAAAGATTCTTGTCTTTACTAAAGACACAAGATATCCAACTCCTAAGTGAATTCCAGTATTATCTGCAAACTAGGTAGAGCTGTGGGTCTTTTGATTGTTTGTTTTTAATCTTTTTATTTTGGTTTTTAAATTCCCTAAAATACTCAGTGAAAGCTTCTGTAGAAGTGCAAAACTATTATTGTCCCTATCTACGCATCTTCAGTTTCTTATATTTTGCTAAGATATTATTTCTAATATCAGTGCTCTTTTAGTCTCAAATGGCATCTTTGATGTTAAAGTGATTTGCTCTGTAACGCTCTTTTACTTAATATTTATGTTTCTGTCCTACCTCTTAAAAACGACTGATTAATTTCATGGTGCTCTTTGATCAGTGTTCTTTTGGCAACAGTTAAACTTTTAGCTTTCTCAAACTGATTACTTTTACCATATTTTTCTGAGTTCCTTCTGCATGCCTATCTGTGTTGACCTATTAAGACAATCTATATTACCATCAAAGTACATTCAGAAAAGTCTGCTGTGACTTCAGGCTAGATAGGGACAGAAGTTGCAGTGATCAGAAACAGTTTTTCACTACATTTTCAACTAGAAATTTCAACTTGCTTTGTAACTGAATTTATGCCATATAAGAAAAGGGTCTGAACTTCTTGAAATGCACAGAAAAATTCTCTGTGAGGACAGAATACTTTGGTTCAGTATTTCGTTCCAGTTTTCATTTATTATTTTTTATGTAACTCTTTAAACATTCTTGCAGTAGCTATATTTGAAAACTAATGAATGAGAGTTTTACCTATCAATAATTTTCAGTATCTTTAATGTAATTTTTTAGTTATTGCTTAACCCCAAGGATTTTACAACATTGCTACTGAATACTTTCTTTAGCAGAGGTTTCTGGAATATGGTTGAATATAAAATCTTTATCTTCAAAATAATCTTTTCTTTATGATGTGTTCCAAGTTGAAGGAAGTATTCAAATTCAATGAAGTCGGAAAAAAAAAAAAGAGAAAAAGAAAGAAAAAGAAAAAGGAAAAAGGAAAAAAAAAAAAAAGAGAGGAAAGGAAAAGAAATCGGAAAATGAGGAAATCAAAAGAATTCCAGTTCCGAAAATATTGATTATTTTTTTTTTTAACTTGAATTTATGTGCCAACTCCCCAGCCTTCAGTTACCTGAAGAGTCATGCAGCCTAGAGAAGTAAACGTGTGAGATGTCAGAACTATCATTAATGATTTTTCCTGAGAACCACTTAATTCCCAGAGTTGAAAAGCTGGTCAGTGGGGTAGGTAGCTTTGTGGTGATGCTGCTGTGATGGCCAAGGAATACCAGCAGAAGACCAACCAAACATCTACCTTGCTTTGAATCAAAACATTTAGAAATAGTTGCACATCCTCCTAGGATCGTTTTATTCCATTGCACTCTTTTATACCACAGAGGAAAATGTTCAGTGATTGTTGGGTTTTGGTCTTTGAAAGCTGAAGACCTTTATAATTTCTGAAAAGGGACAGGTACTGTCCTTTTCCCAGCAGGAAAACCGTTCTTTACCAGACATGAAGGCGTACAAATACTTTATATACAAACACAGTATATATATACTTTATATACAAATACAAATACTGTCTAGTACTTAAGTCCACATCCCAAAATCTGTCTTTCCCAAGGTCTACCCTTAAGATACTTATGCATATTTTATATGTGGAACCAGACAGAGCAAAGGAATCATGCAATGCCTCTGTTGCAGCATTTGTGTTCCTTTCAAAGGGAATATTTACAGTAATATCATGTGTGAACGGATGGATAGATGTTGAAATCTTTTAGCTATATTTGAGCATATTTTGAGGTGTACTGCCTAAAAAAAAACTCAAAACTTACCTGATTCAAAAGGAATACCTCCAGGAAAAAAATTGCAAAAAAAAGCAAAATGAAATTGCCAGGTTTGGGGCAATACTTACATCCTAAACTAATGTAAAATGCAATGTTTTGCCTTCAGTAAAGTAAGTTGGGAGCTGGATAAGTCAGTGAGAAATCTTTCATTCAAGCTAGCTTTTATTCTCCATCTTATCAATGCTATCAAGAATTCTCCCTTGTCAAAATTTTCAAGAATAGCACTGGGTGTACTGCTTGGATGATGGTGGACATATTCATTCACACATTTTCAACGTGGAAAGAGCTACACACAGTCCTGTTTTTGAAATGTTGCATCAGTATGTAAAGACAGTGGGATCTGGGGTCGCAGTAGGGAATGACAAAGAGATATGGCTTCAGGCTATTCGTAGAACAGTATGACAGACTCTTCAGCTTGCTAATATGCAAAAAAAAAAAAAAAAAGAGAGAGAGAGAAAAGGCACTGTACAGTTTGGAAATTGTGTAGTGCAGAAGCCAGTGGTTTAGGTTCACTCTTAAACTCAGCGGAAACATTTCCATTGCTTCTGAATATTACTAGCCTGTTTCTCTCACTGCAGCAAGAACAGAGAATTCATAGAAATCACAGAATCATTAAGGTTGGAAAAGACCACTAAGGTTATCTAGTTCAGTCATCAACCCATCCTCACTGTGCCCACAAACCATGTCCCTAAGTACCACATCTATGCGTTTCTTGAACACCTCCAGGGACAGTGACTCCATGACCTCACTGGGCAGCCTGTTCCAGTGCCCAACCACTCTTTCTGAAAAGAAATTCTTCCTAATATCCAACCTGAATCTCCCCTGATGCCACTTAAGGCCATTACCTCTCATTCTATATCAGTTACCTGGGAGAAGAGGCTGGCCCCCACGTTGCTAAAACCACCTTTCAGGTTGTAGAGTGTGATGAAGTCTCCCATGAGCATGGGGATGCTGACTGAGATTTCATTGGGTGGATTATCTAATTTCTTTCCCACTTTGGCCTTCGTAGCTAACTATTCTCACAGAAAACAAGAAAGAGGAATTCAAAAATACCCAAGGCTCCGTGAGCCACTTCCAAACAAGAAGGAATATGCATAAAGCCACAGTAGATTAGCTGATGATGGTGACAACACAACGATGAATTACTTCATCCCTGTTCCCAGCTTGAGGGGACTCAAGCCCATGCCCTCAGCTTATTGGCAGAAATCCCCACACACAGTGAGGGCAGAGGGACAGGAGCTACATCCAGATTCTTGTGACTTAGAGTCAGCAGAAAGCTAAGCCTAGAAAAGTTGATGGTAGAAGTGAATGTAAATCAGGGATTTGAATTCATAGCTTAGTGACAGCACCACAGTGCAGAAGTGAACCAAAACCAACAGGAAGTAAAGGATTTTTGTTTCCCCCAGCTCTCATCCCAAACTTTGCGTAATATTATTAATTTAACCAGAGCCCCAAATAAGACACCGTATTGCAAAAATTATGCTAATTATGTAGGGGAATCACAGAATCACAGAATCACAGAATTGTAGGGGTTGGAAGGGACCTCCAGGGATCATCGAGTCCAACCCCCCTGCCAAAGCAGGTTCCCTACAGCAGGTCGCACAGGTAGGCGTCCAGGCGGGTCTTGAATATCTCCAGAGAAGGAGACTGCACAACCCCCCTGGGCAGCCTGTTCCAGTGCTCCATCACCCTCACCATAAAGAAGTTCTTGCGCACATTCGTGCGGAACTTCCTATGCTGTAGCTTCATCCCATTTCCCCTTGTCCTGTCCCCACGCACTACTGAAAAGAGTCCAGCTTCACCACTATGGCCCCCACACCTCAGGTATTTATAAACCTGGATCAAATCCCCTCTCAGCCTTCTTTTCTCAAGGCTAAACCGACCCAGTTCACTTAGTCGTTCCTCATAGGGGAGATGCTCCAGGCCCTTCACCATCTTTGTGGCCCTCCGCTGGACTCTTTCCAAGAGATCCCTGTCTTTTTTATACTGGGGAGCCCAGAACTGGACACAGTACTCCAACTGGGGATCTCTTCACATTTTCAGAAAGCAGCAGCCATTTTTCAGAGCTCAGAAACCATGGAGCACAGAATTACAAGGAATTAAAGACTGGCAGTATGTGCCACTACTGTGCCTTATGTTTGGTTTTCATTTCCTTCACATCAGACACAAAGCAAGTTTACAATAGCACCTATTGAGATCTGATTTATTTTGGAATTCTATTTGTTCTGCAAAATATTGTGGAAAAACTGCAATTACACAGGTTTTCAACCTTGCCTGCAATTAACTGCCTCCTTGAATATTAGTGAGAATGCATACACAAAATAAAATTTCAGGCAGAAATTACAATTGGGTTACAATGAAAGCAAATTGTTCCTTTACTACAAAAAAAAAAAAAAAAGAAAAAAAGAGAAGAAGAAAAAGAGAAAAGAAGGAGAAAAGTAAGGAAAAGGAAAAAGAAAAATAGTGGAGAGGGGAGGGAAGGGGTGGAGAGGAGAGAAGGGGAGAGGAGAGGAGGGGAGGGGAGAGGAGAGGAGAGGAGAGAAGAGGAGAGGAGAAAAAGAAAAGATAGGAAAAGGAAGGGAAGGGTGGGGAAAGGAAGGGAAGGGAAGGGGAATGGGAAGGGGAAAGGGAAAGGGAAAGGAAGAGAAGAAAAAGGAAACGGAAAAGGAAAAGGAAAAGGAAAAGGAAAAGGAAAAAGGAAAAGGAAAAGGAAAAAAGGAAAAGAAAAGAAAAGAAGAAAAAGAATAGAAAAAAAAAGAATAACCTAACCATCTTCCATGGTTTATGATAAAGGTTAAATCAGCAAATATATCAGATGACTGACTTAAAAATATATATAATTTAGGAATAAAGCAGATAATTGTTTATTGTTTACATTATGATCTGTTACTCTTACAAGTGAAATGAAGCATGAAAACCACTTCAAAAAAACTCATAAGTTTATATGCTAAGCAACATAATGACAGACAGTCAGCACAGCAATGGCATGTTATGCATAGAGGAAAACCTGCTTGAGTAGAATTACAGGTTGAGAAGCTGTATGATCTACGCTAGCTCATATAGCTTTTTTCTTTTCTTTTTTCTTTTTTTCTTTTTCCAACAGCTGTGGATCTTGGGATTCCAGTTTCTTAAAGTGATCAAAAATATAAATTTCATGGAGCATGGGCAGAGAGCCCTGGGAGTGCATTTCCTTTCAGAAGGGCTGTAATTACTTTTTTCTTTTGTTAAATTTTATAAATTTTATTTCTGTCTTATTTGGACTGGAGAGTTATTCCTTCTATAGCTCAGACAGCTATAGTCTGCAATGGTACTTTAGAATACATCAGTATCTTCACTTTTTACCAGTACAGGTGCCGCAGAGTTACAAAGTTTTTAAGGATATCAAGGATAATGTTGATTAAACAGATAGTTCTTACACCGTTTATTAAAGAATAACCTCCAAATATATTTGATTTATTGTAGAGATATTGTACACTCTCATACATTTGTTTTATTTATACCACTTTGTTAATCCTTGGCTACTGCAGACGAATACAAAAGGCAGTTTGGGCATATGTATTTTAATATTGACATGATTACATGTGACTGCAATGAGTGAAGTCAAGGGAAAAATATTGTTGATATTAAACAAAAGAGAAATTCTTCTAGCAACATCTGGTAAAGAGTGAAGATTGCATAACTTAGAGCTGCCCACGGTCACATCAAGTTTTCCTCCTGTCTGCTAAAAGCACTTGATCACCCTGTAGTGAATTTTGTGAATCCTGCTGGGCTCAGTAGTGTTGCTATAGAAATATTTAGACATTTGCCAGCACAGATGAGCCCAAGCTCTAAATTCAAAAGAAACACAATCCCAGAATTAGTATATTCTACAAATCATTCTAATACAGACAACGAGATATTACTTATAATAATATAATAAGCTTTCATAACACTGATACAGTTTCATGTGTTAACCTGCAGAGGTGGAAACCTGTGTTGAAATTTAGCTGTCCCTTCCCCCTCCCCCCCCCCCCCCCCTCCCCATTTTGGAATTATTTTATGAAAATGTATAGCTTCTGAAAATAGTAATGTACCTGGAAATGCAAAGAAAGAAAAAGGTATGGTGGAAGATAATTTGCTTCTTTACAGGGAACAAGGAGTGACGGCGTAGAAAGGAAATAAGGGGTTGCAGTATTCAGTGATTCAAAGTGTGCTGTGCATAGTGTTATATTCTCTGGAGAGTTCTGCGGTTTGTCAGTCTACAATATGACAGTAAAATGGAATCTCTCAGTAGACACTGCAGCGAGGTTTCTTCTTTTATACCTTCTTGAAAGATACTTAAGAAAGAAAGAAAGAAAGAAAGAAAGAAAGAAAGAAAGAAAGAAAGGAAGAAAGAAAGAAAGAAAGAAAGAAAGAAGAAAAAAAAAAGCATTTATGCTCCAACAGCCATTGGAAGCAACCTAGTGATCTGTATGAATAGTTGTTCTGCTCCACTCTTATATCTTTATGACTCTGCATTAGGAAAAAAGCAGATTTATCCCACTCCTGCATGGAAGCTGAGAATTCCGTGAAGACGTGAAGAGTCGTGCTGTTATTCTTCCCTCCCCATCAGTGATGACATGCAAAGAAGAGATGAAAGGCATTGGACTGACACACTGAGGAAGAATGGAACTGGGTGGTTGTACTCATTGGGTGGTTTTACTAACTTCATTACGAAAATGGGGCAGTCAAAGCAGAATGAGCTTCTGCAAAGCCATTTTATAGTAACACTGCAAGAAAAATTAACAGTTGTAGTCAGTGATGTAATTTTTTTCATGGCTTGCCACACATTTCTCATAAAATATGCCAGAATTCATTTCTTTGTGACAATCTCAAACATATTCTAACCCTGGAAATGGGAAATTTCCAATAACAAACTGGTTAAAGATAGATTTAAAGTAAGGTTTCCTAAATAATCTGCTGCCTCAGTGCCTGCTTTCTTCAGCAGTTATTAATAGTCAAAAAGCCAACTTTGAGCAGTAGGCGACAGCGAGGATTTGGGATGTGACGTGGTAGGACTCTCCCCTTGCTCGGTGTCGAAGGGTTAATGTATGCATAAGGGGCGTAGATGAAGTAGGATAGGTATATAGGTAAATTGCACAACGCAATAAATGCCATTGTTCTGCTCACCATATTGGTATTCACGTGCAGTTCTTTGGCCCAGGTAGGTTTTACCCGATAGTCCAGCACAGGCACAGAGCTAAAAGAACATGGGTTGCCAGGTGCACGGCAACAAGTATCTGATCAGCAATACACAGATAACACCTGAAATGGCCTTTGGTGCCTTTATTTAAGAACCAGCTCTCTAGACACTTGGCACATTTGTAAATGATGACATTTCTGCTTAGTGATATCAAACTCCATACTTCAGCATATGAACTTAATGCCATTATAAATGCTTGACAGTATCTCTCTAGGCCTTCAGCAGCCCCCCTGTAGGACTAAGGTCATTCACACATCCAGTCTCAGGGAGGTCATTATTGCAGCAATTTAAACTGAGACTTTTGCAGTTTGTTGTTGGCTGTGGTTGGTGACCCTGCACATAGCAGGGGGAGTTGAAACTAGATGATCATTGTGATCCCTTTCAACCCAGGCCATTCTATGATTCTATGATTCTATGATTCTATGCAAGTGGAATGCTGAATCATGCTTCTAGGTGGCTTTATAAGGAGATAAACCCCATGAGACTTAGCAAGAAATTAAAAAACGTCATTTTTACTCACAAACATTTTGCTGTTTTTTGTGTTGTTGTTTTTTTGTTTTTTTTTAAAGTGAGATTTTGAATAGCATTCTCTGAAGCATGCTTATCTTAGATGCATCATTTGGTACACAAGACTGGTACCTCTGAAAAGTATTTGTAAAGAACTACTCAGTCATACATATGAAGTTTTTAGTCTACCATGACAGGTTTGAGATATGGCCTGTGAGAACATCATGAATTTCAAAAAGGACAAGTGTAATGTCCTGCATGTGGGCTGGGGTAATCCCAAGCACAGATACAGGCTAGGAAGATAATGAATTGAGTGCAGCCTACAGATAAGAACTTTGGTATGCTGATTGATGAGAAGCTCAAAATGAGCAAGCAATATGCACTTGCAGCCTAGAAAGACGACCATGTCTTGGCTAGCCGGGTGAGGGAGGTGAATGTCCCCTTCTGCTCTCCTCCCATGAGGAGACACATACAGCACTGCATGCAGGTTAGGGGTCCGTAACCCAAGAAAGACGTGAAGCTGCTAAGGTGGGCCCAGAGGAGAGTCATAAGGATGATCAGAGGGCTGGAGGATCTCTCTTACGAACAAAGACTGAGGGAACTGGGCTTGTTCAGCCTGGAGAAGAAAAGGCTCTGAGCAGTTCTACTGCTGCCTTTCGGCACCTATCTTCAAGAAGATAGAGATATAGCAAGATGTAAAGGTTTTGAATCAAAAGAGGGTAGGAAAAGTTCTTCACTATGAGGGTGGTAAGGAACTGGAATATGTTGCTCAGAGAAGCTGTGGATATCCCCTGCTTGCAAGTGTTCAAGGCCACATTGGATGGGGCTTTGGCAAACACGTCTAGGGGAAGGTGCCCTTGCTTGTGGCAGGAGGTTTGGGACTAGATGGCCTTTAACATCTCTTCTAACTAAAACCATTCTGGGATTCTATCATTCTGTGAATCTTTGAGTCTATGCTTAATTGTAATACAAGGAATCAATTTTGTCTAAAAATCCATAATAAACTTTCTAGTGTGATGTATTTAGAATAAAAAAAAATAATGAAATCAGAAATACATACTGAATAATTGAAAATATTCAATCAAAAAGAAGATTAACCATCTTTCTTCTGAAATAAATGCTCAAGGAAGTCTTTAACTTAATTCTTTTGAATGTGTCAAGCACACCAGAAAGCAGAATAGCCTTCAGTGAAAAAACTCTGGGTCAAATCCATTCCAGAATGTTACATAAAAAAAGGTAATATCTACTTACTCCCTCTTTCCTCTTTAGTTCCTTTGCCTGGAGGCTCAATTACAAATGACATGGCTCTTTGCTTTTTGGATACATATCTCGATGAATCTATTATGATTTTTTTATTTTTTTTTTTTTTTTTTCTCTTGAACTAGCATAACACAACATAGATAAACTGAGTTGCTTCCCTGCTTAACATTTTAGGATTTTTTGTAGTTCTCAGAACCCTCTAGGCACTGGAACAAATTGATGAAAAGTAAGTTATTAATGTACTTTCAGTCAGGCATATCTAATCAGCTCAAATTAAAATAATTATGTCTTCTATAAACAAGTACTGTATATATTTAAATATTTACCACAATATTTTATGAAGAGGATGCAGAATAACCGCTCTGTTTTGAAGTGTATCTGAAATGATGCACTCCAGCTGCTATCAGGTTGTAGTCTCCAAAAAGAGAACAACAAATAGGTGAATAGGTAGAGAATAGATTTATTTGTGGTTAATTAGGTTATGTTGGCTGAAGAAAGTGGTAATGATCTGTTGTAATAATGAGGTTAAATGTTTTATTCCAGAGAGAATCATTAATCTCATGGCATTTTACTTTTAATTTGAAGCACTTTTTCGAAAACATGCTAAATGACTGGGTGAGAAGGTGCAGAATAGGTAAAGTTTCTTCCTTGTTAAAATTCACTTACCATTTACTCTTGATCAAATTAAATGGAAAGAAATGAACTCTGTGATAGGATTGTGGAAAGATGCCTGTATTTTAAAAATTGGCAACGATTTCTTGTTGTTGTATTCTTGGAAAACATACCAGAACCAATATTTTGTCCTTAAAAAGTCACTGCAGGCCATCATTAAAACAGATGTAAAACTGCTAATGGTCTATTTAAGGTATTCTTACAGAAATTCTAGTGGAAAGGATATTATGCCAATAAGATCTCCCAAAGTAGTAAATAATATTTACTACAGCAAGTCAACACTGGTATCCCCTTTTACTTCTCTCCTCTTTTAAACTTTCTGTCTCAAAAATATTTTTGACAATGTTTGTTACATGTTAACTTTCATATGTCAGCTTTAAAAATGAAACAGAAATAGAAAATATTTTTGGTTTGTGCTGTAGGAAAATCACTCTTTTCCCAAATCTGTTTTTGTCTCTTTTGATTTCTCTCTGTATTCACTTAAACAAAAAGTGCAAAAGTTAAAAAAGAAAATTCCTAGCATACTTTGAAATATTTTTTAATAATCTTCAAACTGACAAAAAGTTGATAATGAAGTGGAATAGCTAGTTTATAAAATTATTTATGAAAGTACAGTAGTTAATCTATCTTTCTTCTTTTTCTTCTACAAACATTTACCTTTGTTGAAATATCAAAGACCTTGCTATTATTTAAATATTTTTAATTTAAAATCTAACACTGAAAGAGTTCTTTAAAAATGGAGCTTTAAAAATGTTATTTAAAAAAAAATCTGTAAGCCTGAGAACAATGGACAGTCATGGAATATTTCTAATATCTCTTCAACTGAATGTTTTACAGATGTAGATAGAGACAACATCAAAAAAAGATAGGTACAGAAAAGGATGTGAATCTGCAGATTTAAGAGATAATACTAACATAAAGGAATTCAAAGGTCAGCAAAACATCATTAACTATTCTTTGTTTTCTAAGTGCTATTAATAATGATAGAGCAAATAATACGTGTATATAAATATAGCAAACACTGGAAGGAAGGCTTTTTACATTTTAGGACATGGTTGTGTTTCATGTGACATGTCTGCTTACTCAACAAGACACAATGTTTTCATGAAGGAATGTGGCAGAGGTCAACTGAGATATTTGCAAGACTGAAATTTCAGCCTTGTACGTAAACTGTGACAGTGTATTATTATGAAAAGACATGGGAGGAAACGGAGAGAGAGGCACCAACCTCTTCTCCATATTTACCAATGTAGAATACCAGAGAACAGTAGAAAGCTGTAACAGAGAATGTTCATACTGGACATTAGAAAACAGTTCTTTACTGTGAGAGCGGTTAAACAAGGGAACAGGATTTCTAGAGAGGTGTTTTTTGCCCTATGCCCATCAGTGATCAAGAGGCATTTGGATAATGCCTCTACGTGCTCAGACATTGGGACATGAAGATCTTTGGACGTTCTTCCAACTGAACTATTCTTTTCTGTTTTAACAATGTTCTTACATTTCTGTTCCCACCGAAAAAGGATTGGCATATGATCAGGATTTAGGTAGGATTGCCTACCTAAATAGGTAAATAGGTAGGTTGCACCTCTACCATTTTCTCTTTTATTTTCATATCCTAGTGGTTGAGTCAAGCATTTAAATACTTTATTTGCAAGATAAATAATTGTTGATTAAAAATGAAAATTTTAGTAACTAGTACTTTATTAAATAAAACTTTTTTTTTTTTTTTTTTTTTTAAATTTTAATCATGCTCAAATGTTTGGAGTTCTTAATCTCTTCCAGTGCTCATCTCTGTACCTCTTCAATAAGAATGAAAATTTTGACACTTTTGACTCAATACTTGTTAATTTAGTTGATATACAATGTATAGAAACTGTATTATTTTAGACAATTTATACTTAAACGAGAAAAAAGTTGGCTTTGGATTTCATCTTATAAGAAAGAAAATACGCATCCTTAAAATTTTAGAGTGGCTGGGAAGGACACCTCACACATAAAAATGCTAAGAAATTTCTATTATAAAATGCCTTCTCCAACAGAACATGAAGAAACAGATGTATCCGATTTGCTTTAGTTAGATATTGTCCAGGCTGGATGGGGCTTTGAGCAACCTGGTCTAGAGGGAGATGTCCCTGCCTGTAGCAGGTTGGTGTTGGAACTAGATGATCTTAAAGGTCCCTTCCAACCCAAACCATTCTATGATTCTATGATTCTATGATTCTATGATTCTATCACATATTCTCTGTCTAGATGTGTCCATGCACTTCCTCCTGTAGAAGGTTTTTAAGTGATGAGGCTTAGAATTGGTTAGCTTACATAGATCGTGGTAGTGGTTGGTTGTTGTTTGTTTTTCTTCATTAGTTTCTTTGTTTGTTGGTCTGTCGTGTTGTTTTTCTGTGGTTTTTGTTTTATTTTCTTTTTTAATAAGAACTATGATTACCACTACATATGGTGAATGTGAGGTACTTTTTCCTTTGCAAAATAAATCAGTTGCATTACTAAGAACTGGTCCAGTCTGGGAATCAAACTGTTGCAGTGGCTGGCACCTTGTGGACAATTGCGAAGAACTTCTATACAGTACTTTTTTGTATGTATTGTGATGGATGCTGTGCCATCTTCTAAATTTATATGTGACCACTTTTTAAATTAATGCTTCAGTGACTATAAGCAATGTGAAGTTTATTAGAGAATGGTGGGTTATAAATAGGTTTATGATTTATTTCTTGTGCTTAGGCTCATGTTCTGTCACACCTTGAGTTTGAGAGATAGAGTTGATAGACTTGAAAGGAAATTCTCAGAAGAGGAAAACTCAACTGTTTCTGAATGCATATCCATTAACAGAAGAACATAGAGTATTTGGAGGAGTCTTTGAAGTCTTTCAATGGTAAAATGCCCACAATAACCTAGAAAACTCATCTTAAGCAAATAAACCATTATTCTGAAGGCTTTCACAGGAAAGCATATCTGAACATCAGTAAAAAATGTTTTTAAACTTTTCTTTCTGGAGAACTATTTTGCTAGGGACCAAAAAACAAATGTAAATACTGTGGACGGTGGCTGGGTCCTGCTTGTAATGAATCTGTGGAAGGTGGCTGGGTCCTGCTAGTAATTTCCTTCAAACTCATGAGTGTTAACAAACTTCCCAGAAACCACAAGTCAGAAGTAGAATAAGTGCTAGGTCTGTTTGTTCTCCAGATGAGATACCTGAGAGAGAGGCATAATACAATTCTTGACACTAAACACTGCAGGGTAAATAACTCCTTTTGGGTAGACCATGTAGACTGTGTGCCTGTGGAATAATAAAAAATACAACAGCTTTTCTCCTCGTGTTGCTGACTCTTGCTTATTAACAAAACATAAAGAAGAATTAAACATTAGATTGGCAAAACTGAGTTTCTAATTGTCTTGTGAGTTTATGCATTAATCTTTTGCCAGGAAAATTATTATAATCTCAGTAAATTCTTTCAGGTTACTTGCACAGGGCATTCAGCGACTTAAAACACATTACCCTAATGGGCACTGTACGGTTAAATGCTACACAATAATGAGCATTGTCGCTGAGGGGAAAAATGTAATTTCATAATTTCTTAATTTCATAATAATGCATCTCGTTCAACTGTAAAAAATAAAAAATAAAAATAAAGAGATCTGGGGGCTCTGCATGAATGAAGGAAATTCTGATATTACAAGTCTTTCAGTGAGAAAGTGAGAGGCCAATTTAGCTTAATCCCAAAAGCTGCACTGTTCAGAAAAGGTCCCCACAAAATACGTTTCATGTAAGTCTCCATTTAAAAATGCAGTGGCTGTTGTATTTTCTCTCCAAGAACATACAATTAAACCTATCCTTGCAACCCAGCTGCTAGGAGCCCAATCACTGAAAATATTTGAGCAAATCTGACAGGAGAGGTAAGAAATGTTGTTTACCTCTGGGTTGTATTCAGTTTTGATTTCCTCTGCTATTCCTCTGCTGTTCGGAGGCTTCTGCCTTGGAGGATCAGAAACATGACAGACAATGCATTCATTACAATATTTTCGTGAGGTCATCGGTTCTAGTCTTCCTGTGACTCTTGAAGTACACAGATTAAACACTGATAAGATTCTCTGCTTATCCATACTTTTTTGTAGTACTTATCCTGGAGAATATGCAAAAACAATTTCACAGCCCTTGTACATACCAGGTTGAGGTAGCTTGTTTGTTTCAAGTCCCTGTCTTATACCAATCACAAAATGTATAAGAATGGAAAAGAAAGATACAGGAAGAGGGAAGAGCTGGGGTGGAGGTTGAAAATATATTATCTCCGACACACACTGTAAGTATTCATAAAAATTGGGAAGAATTATGTAGGGCCATTATGGTTGGAAAAGACCTCTAAGATCATCTAGTCCAACCATTCGCCTACCACCAATATTGCCCACTAAACTATGACACTAAGTACTGCATCTATTATTTCCCTATAAGCCTCCAGGGACAGTGAGTCCACCACTACCCAAGGCAACCTGCTCCAGTGCTTAACTACTCTTTCTAAATTCTTCCTAATATCCAATCTGAATATCTTACAGTAGAAACTCTTCCACCTATAACAGGAAAAAAAATCTGGTATCCAGACTGAAAGAAAGGATTACATGCAATTTCCGTACATTCAACATGAGAATTCTGAGTACTTTTGGGGCCTAAAACTATTTTAGTTATTAGAGTTGAATAAAGTATACTAACATTTGGCCTCATTCCAAATTATTTGGAAAGTGATTATTTATTCAACAGCTCCAGCTGAGATACAGACCAGAAGATCATAACTCATGGTACTATAATAGGCTACATGAATGCAGTATTTCCTAGGGGGCTGATTAATTGTTTCCAGTGAGCTAAAGGACAAATTCTGAAGGAGACTTGGATCCACACTGTCTTTCTCTATATCTGCTGTACAATGTGAGGGTGAACAGAGCCTCTAGCTAAACACAAGAGGATGCTCTGTACAGAAACAACATGGGAAACAACATGAGAGCTTATGCATTGCCAACTAGTACTAATGTGATCGTTTGCTTTGCCCAAAAAATTTGCATCTCACTTTCCCAGGAAACCAGATTTGCATTTGAAAGAAAATAATTTTAGGTGGACAGTTCCACTGTTTAAGCCATTCCCCAATCTGAATTGCAGTGCAGAACAGCAGAACTTAGCTATTTTAGAGAAGGTCTGAATAAAAAGCTCTTCCCTGGCCAGAGAGGGAGATTGTTGCCAAAGAGTAAAACTTTGAGTGAACACTCAAAGAACTATAAGCCTCTGCACAGGACTGAGAACTAGTCATTAGCCTCTGCCTTATCCATAAACCTGGTTTACTGTGTTGTTGCAGACAAGGTTTTCTAAATCAGACAGAAAGGAGTATTAGCAAATTATATGTTAAAAACCCCGTTCTTAGATGTTTTTGTTCTGCAGGTTTTCTCATATTATTTCAGAGAATGGTTTCCTAACCGTGTTACTTATTATAAATGCTTGAATATCTGCAATACCCGCAACTCTATCACTGTAAGAATTTGGTATAAATAGGAATGCTGGAGCATCATCTGTCTTACAGCTATTATTATGACAACATTTCAATTAAAAATTTCTGATTATAATTGGAAAAATATGTTGAATCTACTTTCTAGTTGTAATCCTTTTCAAGGATTTTTATCTCTCCTGAACACCTTGCAAGTTAGCCATTGTTTTCCTGATGGGACAGAGTGTCATATTTTAAAAAAAGAGTGGTCTTACTTGTAGATTCATTTCATAAATCTTTTATAATAAATACTTTATTATAATCCAATATACAAATATACACCTTTCATACAGTTCAAAAATATTGCATGAATCTGTATGATAAATAAAAAGAGGAAGTTGATTCTTTTTTATCATCCTTTAACTTCCCGGTTGTCTCTCCTAGTAGAGCTAGGAAATGTACTGATTTAAGATGCGATTTCAGGTTGTCCTTATATACATATTTGTCATTTGGACATAGCCAGAAACAGATTGATAGTAAAAATCTCAAGGAACCTGGACATTTCTAGTTACATACACTTGGAGGAAAAGTTAGAGTACCTGGGATTTTGTTCGACATTTTGAATATAGCTGTGTCGTTATGTATGATGTAATTATGTATGCAAGCTAAATTACAGAAGCCACAGGATTTAAGGGCAGATAAGGTTTTCTGTCTGTTCCTCCTTAGAAAAATACAATAAATAAATACACCCCTCTTTTTAAATACACCCCTCTTTAAAAAGAGGGGTGACCAGCAGGGAGAGGGAGTTAATTGCCCCCTTTTTCTGCCCTCATGAGACCCCAGCTGGAGTAGTCTGTCCAAGCCTGGGGCTCCCAGCAAAGTAAGAATGCTGAGCTATTGAAGAGGGTGCAGAGGAGGGCCGTGAAGATGATCAAAGGGTTGGAGCACCTCTCCCATGAAGAAAGGTTGAGGGAGTTGGATTTGCTGAGCTTGGAGAAGAGATGGCTCCAGGGAGCCTCAATGCAGCCTTCCAGTACTTGAAGGGAGCTTATAAGCAGGAAAGGGACTGACTTTTTACATATGTGATAGTGATAAGACAAGGAGGAATGTCTTTAACTAAAAGAGGGGAGATGATACAGAGGGAAGATTTAGGTGTGATGTTAGGAAGAAATTTTTTACTCAGAGGGTGAAAATAGGTGATCCTTAAGGTCCCTTACAACCTAAGACACTCTATAATTCTATGATCTTTCCCTCACTGAAAGTTAAACATCTGAAAGTTAACATTTTGTTTCAGCAAGACATGATAGTTCTTTCCACTGTCAAGGGAGGCAATGAAGCATCTTGAAAGAGCTATTCATATGATCCTGTGAACAGATTGTAGCATGGAATGAGTCTTCCTCTGAAGTCTTTTAGTTATATTTTCCCTAATGTTGACTGTAAAGAAAATTGTTGAGCAGCTAGCTGGATTCACTGTTAGAAACACTGAACCAGTGTAATTAATGCCATTCCTCACCCAATTCAATGTTTTATCCAACTGTTAGGTGACATGGGAAGAAAAATTATCCTCTGCTTCCATGTCGATATGCAAGCAATATATGGAAATTATTAACTGCCAAAGATAAGTTTTCTCAGAGAACAAAACAGGATTTGCCAATACAAAATAGGAATGAAAGGAAGAGCAAATTAATACAGCTTTGGTAAATGTACAACCAGTGGTGTCAGAAATATTGTTCTCTTTTGACCTCTGCTCACAGCATTTTGGGGTTTTTTTGGTCAATCTTATGTCCAGAGTAAGATCTGTATTTAACTATAAACATGAAATAACAACCATCACCATGACTGGTCAAGAGAACTGCAAAAGATGTATCCAGTTCTGGTGAAACCTCTGCATATGGGGAAGGCTAAACCCATTGGTTCCACATTACCCCAGTTACAATATTAATTGATTAATTACCTTTCCTCAGTATTTCAGAAAATAACTGTGACGTTATTTTTCACACTCCTAGTTTTCCTCCATGTAATCCCAAATTTTATAAGGAGGGATCCACCAATCAAAAAACTAACATCTCAAAGCAGTGGAATAGAACAAACACATTGGAAGCCTACCAAATACGTGTGCAACCTGGATTAGCCTGCTTTGCCAGGGGTGGTGGACTCCATGATCTCTAGAGGTCCCTTCCAACCCCTACAATTCTGTGATTCTGTGAAATATATCCAAGAAATGAGAATTTTACAAAAATTAAACTTGTGTCAAGCAACAGGACATTTCTTCATGACATCGTATTCATTTTTCTATATTTAAAAGTCAACTTTATTTAATTTGGTTTGTATTACATTCAGAAAAACATTTAAAAAAAAAAAAATCACCTTCTTGCATCCTTAATAAGATTCCTTCTAACATTCATAGTGGCACTTTATTGGAAGCTGAACAGAAACGTAGTTCAATTTGTACAATTGTTGAAACATAGTAACATGTACGATAATATGCTGTCAGACAGCAATCTGTCTGACAACATGTAAACTGATTCCAAAACCATCTATATCAACAAGTCAATTTTAATGATGTTACAAAAATGACACTATGAAGAACTCTTTGCTTTTACATCAGGTGTCTGTTACTGAAGACTTACAACCAAACAAAAATGTTATTTTATCTCATTGCTTGAAACGTATATGAAAAATAGACATTTGTCTTGTTTTGTATTTTGTTTTTAAAATTGGATATAAAATTATTTTGTGAAGTATGGAAAGATCAAGGGAAACACACACTGGTACTATTAAGCACAAAATTGATTTCCTGTGCCTAGTAAAATTTAGCTCAAACTATTTAACTCTAAAGAAAAAATAACAATTTTTTTAAGTGTCTATAAGGTTTCTGTGGTATCAAGTAAAAGATTTGTTTGTGTTTAACAACAGAAGCAGATGATTGTTTAAAACTGCTTTTAGTTTAGGTGCATATACATATTTTCTAGGAGAATGTTTTGACATATAACATGACAAAAATTGCCAAGGCTATGTTCTTTCCCATATGCAAAAATCCCCTATGGTTCCTATAACAGAGAAAATGTATGCATTATTGGTATCATAAAAACAAGAGGTAGAAAAAAAATAATGTTGGTGTTGGATGCATGCCTCAGAGTTGATTGCCACTGAGCAGAGTACAGCTGAAGTTTCCAATGTCTGATGTATTCAGAAAGTATTGCCTCAAGGACCTGTGTGGACTATTTTATGTGTATGTAAGAAGGAATTCACACTGGAGAATCTCCAGCTGTGAGTCTGGTACTTTCAGAGCGCTCCTTTCCTTGTCTTGACCTTTTTTATTATATCTTACTTGAAACACCTACTTCTGTTGCATGGTGAAAGCTGGCCCATGGGATAACACCCCAGCCAAACTCAGTACAATTAGTGACAGAACAAACAAACACATGTGCAGCATGATCCCAAAGATAAACTAAACATTATTTTGCTTGTCTAGGTTCAGAATAAGATGACAAAAAAATTCATTTAAGTCTAAATTTTTCACTTCTTTTATATAAAGTACACTAAATTTTCAGCAGATAACAGTAAGCATGACATTTCTTATAAAGGTAAGTACCTGTGGTAAGTCCTTGTCCTGCTAAAATCAAAGAAAAAAATTTCCTCTGAATTCAAATGTCTTTGAGTCTGATGTTAACACATAGTTTTAACAATTATTTTAGACCAAAAATTGAGACAGGTAAATGTGCCTGGTTGCCTGTGAGTTTTTGATGCAGTTCACACATGTCTGAGCAGTAAATACGTAGAAACAATGCATTTTCTAGGTGCACATACTGAGCAAAGAGTGTATTCAAATACAAAACATAAATCAGTACAAAGTTTTTTCACATACTTTAGAAAATTTGTTTTCTTTATATGAATGAAGACAGTACATTAGTTAATAGAGTGCTTGTAACTATTACAATAGCATATTATATATCTTGCAAATTTTTAATACCTGAAAGTATAAAGAAAGAGAACTATACTGGATGATAAAATCAACTAGATCTCTCTGGTGGGGTTTAACACCTATTAAACAGGTATTTATTTTTTACTCACCCAGTAAAGATTTTATATTTTGAAAATGTGCTATGTTTCATCATTTGCAGTAAAATCAAAAAGGTGAACCTGTGACTAAATAAATTGAACATTAAAACTGACAGAAAAGTAATAAGCCTCTTGCAGCTGTTGTCAGGTCCTGAAAATTACTATTTATAATCTCAGAACAGATATGAACACAAATAAGGTCCATCATTCATCTTCAGTAAAATGGTGACAGGAATAATGGAAGCTCTGATCAACGTACTAAATTAGTAATTATTTCCTTATGTTAAAGCTAATCCAATCAATCATACCTTTTTTATATCATATGTCTATAACAGATATGGCAAACCACAGGATTTGGAAAAGTAATATCAGATCTGGCAATAAATAAAATAACTTACAAATAAAAATGAAGCATATGGGTTATGAATAATTAATAATATTTATCATGAAGTTAGATTCAGATTCAGGGTTACATGCTACATCGTGGGGTATATCTTTGGCCAGACACTGGAAAATTTGTCCCAGAAATCTGTCTTACCAGAACAGAATGTGAGAAATAACTGTATTACTAAACTTGATTTTATTTCATAAGGAGCACGGCAACAAATAATATCGATTAGTAACTCCTTAACAGTTTCCGTGTACAACACAGTCTGGCAAAATGGATGGCCCAACATCAATAAACAATAGTTCAAGAAACGCACCAGGAGTATCTCCTTCTTATGTATTTTCTACATATATTCTCTACTTTTCTTCTATATTTAGCTGAAATTTCCCAGTCTAGATTTACTTAACTAATTAGAATATTTAATACTTACATCCTCTATTTCAGATCAACGTATTTCACTTTTGGGTTGGAGGTGCAATATAAACTTGCAAGTGGCCTCATTTTACAAAACTAAGAGCATTTCCTAGCAAATCATTAAAATAAATAAATAAATAAATAGATAGATAAATAGATAAATAAATGTAACTTATAAATTAACGGATCTTTTCTAAACACTGCAATTTTTCTCCACGGTAAGAAGATGACTTCCAACAGGTGCATATCACCAACTCAACTTCCTGTGTCAAGAGAACCTTTTCTCCTTTTATGAAACTGTAGTGCCAAATTGCTAATAGCAGATTTGTTCTTGGGCATCTTTGCATGTTTTATCAAAATGAATTAAATTCTCTTGCTTCTACCTGTATTTCCAAATGACAGCATTTTGCTTTATTTTCTGAAGAAATCTGTATTTGACTAACAGCTTGGAGAAGGGTGCATACCCTTAGGCATAACAGCCATCTCTGTACCTTATACCTGCAATCCAGATTCTAGAGCTGCATGTGGACATTTGTTCTAAGTATTACACATTCTGATGGCCTTCCAAAAAGTATCGAGTGACCTCATCCTCTTTTAGGTATAGATCTCCAGACTGAATCAGAGACTTTTCACTTCTACCCTTTGCCACTCAGTACTGAAATAGGAACAATGGAGAAAGTTTTATCTTAACTTTGTGTTCTTCTGAATGAATAATCCATATTAAAATCAAAAAGCTTATTTGATTGCCTGCTTTTGGTAATATATTCTGATGTTGACATTCCCACTTTATTAATGATGTCCTATTGATGGGGGGGGGGAGGGGGGGGAAAGTAGTTTACTGAATATTATATCTACAAAATGAAAAAAAAGAAGCCTGTGAAAGAAAGGATAAGTAAAGATCTCAAACTTGTGTAATGGAATTTTTATCCTTGAAAGATATCTTTTATTATCTTTATAGTCCTTAAGAGGAACACATAGAGTTTTCTAAGATCTTATGGAACTCATAATTTAGACCAAGTGGAAAAGGTCATAAAATTAGGTATTTTTTCAGTAACTGGGAAATGAGAACTGATGACTGCATAATTTTAGCTTTGCATTGACCAAAGTCAAGCTGTCCAACAGCACAGCAGTTTTTTTTATTACAATTTGACCTGGCAAGCTCAGTTTTAGTGTAGAAGATAAAGGAGAAAGCTATGTGTTTAAATAACTTTAATGATGTTTCATATTTTAAAAATGTCATTAAATCCTCTCTTTAGCTGTCAGCTTGTACCTTTCCTTTATTTTGAGTCTTGATTCATCTTATTTTATTTTTCTACTTTATGAAGACTTCAGGAAAATGCAGTGACAAGTAAGGAAGTTCACTGCACTACATACCACAAATGTGCCAGTTGATAGGATAATTATCACTAGATTAATACTAATCAATAATACAATTACTCATTGTATTATTATCTGGCCCATGATTGTTACAGAATACTGAGGGTAAATATAAGGAAATTATTTGATGCACTTCTGTTGAAGGATGTTTGGTTATCATGCTGTGTAGCAGCATTAATAAAGTTAAGAAAAAATCAGAATACAAGCATAGAAGATCAGTTGGAATAATCAGTATTTAATTGATGAATGGAAATACTAATAAATACCATTCTCTCTCCATTTGCCCTTTGTCACCTTAAGTCTGTCTCATTTAGAGATCACAGTTGCCTCACTGAGAGGCAAATGCAATACAACACAACCTCCATCAGGACTTTCTCAGCTGCCATGGAGAGCTGGTCATATTCTGAAACCTTAGGCTACATCTGAACTCATATACTAATATGCTGTCTCTTAAATCTGACAAACAACGTTTGCACTCTGTTGATAAATTGAAACTACTGACAGTCATTTAAATTCTAACAGAGGCTTCTGTTAGAATTCAGGACTCCTGAATTAATGAGATTTCCTCCATACCCACATTTGACTACAGGGGAGCATGCTGATTTGTAGTGCCTAGGCACTGGTGAAGGCTAAAAACAATTAACATCCAGGCTTCCAGTGTATTTAGGTGTAAACACATGGAGCTCTTTCATCTGTATATATGTAAAAACAATAAATATACACATATAAGCTGTAAATATATTTATGTATGTATATGTGTATTTATACTTCATATATACTATATATACATATTCACAACTATAATAATAATCCTCAGGGATGGTTATAACCATCAGCTAGTAATTCTTCTTGAATGATGCAAGGATTGCTTGAACTGGGTATCAGAATTATTATCTACAGCACTGCCAGACGCTAAATTTTGTATATATATATATATATATATATAAAGTAATCTGGCATATTCCTGGAGGTTTTGTTATGACTCTTTTTGCCTTTCTTTCAGACTGATGGAACTGAGTATTGCTGGGGTTCCTACACTAACCTGTTTGCTGGTGGTCCTTTAATGGGTACTGTTGTTCTCTTTGTGGTTACACAGCAGTGTCAAATGTGACTGTGCTGCCATCTCAGTAGTTAGAGCTGCTGCAGCATCAGAAGTGTGCTTTACATGTCTCGTGGCATTTTCAAGAGTACAGAGAGGGCTCGGCCTGGGTGTCCATCTGCATTGCAAACATAATGAGATTTTGCCTAGTTAAAATTCCTCTGTAGCTCCAATCTGAAAAGTACCACAGCACCATTGCATGCTGGACAGAAAATACTTAAGTATTTTGATATTAAAGCTGACATTTTGCATGCTAGATATAATTTTTCTGCAAGGGAAACAGTGTTCATAGAAGCCAATGGGATGAGGTTCAACAAGACCAAATGCCGGGTCCTGCACTTTGACTGCAACAACCCCAGGCAGCGCTATAGGCTTGGGGCGGAGTGGCTGGAGGACTGTGTTGAGGAAACAGACCTGGGGGTACTGATTGATGCTCAGCTTAACATGAGCCGACAGTGTGCCCGGGTGGCCAAGAAGGCCAACGGCATCCTGGCTTGCATCAAAAACACTGTTACTAGCAGGAACAGGGAGGTAATTGTCCCCCTGTACTCGGCATTGGTGTGGCCGCACCTCAAGTACTGTGTTCAGTTTTGGGCCCCTCACTGCAAGAAAGACATTGAGGCCCTGGAACGTGTTCAGAGGAGGGCTACGAAGCTGGTGAGGGGTCTGGAGCACAGGCCTTATGAGGAGTGGCTGAGGGAGCTGGGATTGTTCAGCCTGGAGAAGAGGAGGCTCAGGGGAGACCTTATAGCTCTCTATAACTTCCTGAAGGGAGGTTGTAGTGAGCTGGGGGTCGGCCTCTTCTCTTGTGTAATCAGTGATAGAACTAGAGGGAATGGTTTCAAGCTGTGACAGGGGAGGTTCAGGCTGGACATTAGGAAGTATTACTTCTTGGAAAGGGTAGTCAGGCATTGGAATGCACTGCCCAGGGAGGTGGTGGAGTCACCGACCATGGGAGTGTTCAAGAAACGTTTGGATGTTGTGTTGAGGGATATGATTTAGCTGGGAAGTATTGGTAATGGTTGGACTAGATGATCTTCTAGGTCTTTTCCAATTTTGATAATTGGAATCTGTGATTCTGTGATTGAATATCCTGAGTTGGAAGAGACCTATAAGGATCATCATGTCCAACTCCTGGCTCCACACAGGACTCTCCAAAAATCTGATCATAGTTCTGAGAGTGCTGTCCAAATGACATTCATTCCCTTTACTGGTGTTTTGATATGAATAGTTACACCTTTCCCTTTCCCAAGCTGGAAAAACAATAAAAGAGTGCTTGGGTTTTGCTCATTATTAACTTGATGTTTGCAAGAACTGTTGTTTTGTGAATGCTTTGAGTTTAGTCTATAGCAAAATAGGGACTTTATATTCACGTCTGTAAAGTGTATATGAGTATTAGATGAGCATATGTGCATTTATCAATGGTTCTTAGTATGCTTTATGGACAATATGTTCTACATAAGATCCAACACCAGCCAAAGGAAGCTGTTGCTGGTCAAGCTGTAATAAGCTTAGGCAGATAAAAAGTCAGATATTGCTGACTTTCTAAGTACTGCAGCGAGCAAGTTAACAAAATATGGAGAGCACTGACTGAAACAGGAGAGAAAATTGGTTTGTTTGTTTTTTTGTTTTTTTAATGTAAGCTCGTCTGCTTTAGTACACTACCTATCATAGGATTCTTTCCAACTAATGGACAGCTGAGACAAAGAAAGGCAAAGGATGTGTTCGAGGTCTCAAACCCTGATTAGGAGACCCATAATCTCCTGCTGATTAAATGCAATCCCATTTTGTCTTTTTACTTTAGACATATAATTTCTTTCTAGAAGTACGGTCAGAACATTACAAAATTAATGACTGAAGGATGTTTGATGAAATTCAAGAGTGTGGTACATAGCTGGTGTTTAGCAGTGACAGTTGTTTTGTTCTGTCTAATCATGTGTAATCTCATGGTGCATGCAAAGAAAAAAAAACACCTCAGCATTTTTCAGACATTTTACTGATAGTTACTTTTTTGTGCCTGCTGTATAAATTCATTCAAAAATAAAATGTAGATTCTTTATTTTATCTGCTTCATAATATGACCATACTTCTGCCATTCCACATACAAATTAAGACAAAGATCTCATTTGTATGCTTCAGCAAAGGGAAGTAAGTCTCTGGGCTGTCTTGGAGTAACAGGAAATTGCAGCTTGATTGCTGTGATCACAATATAAAAACAACAGGTTGAAGTCTGGACTCCTGTCATAGTACTAGAAAATATTACATTCAACACCTGTCCTGCTGTAGGGTACTATTAAAACCTTTTCATTTTTGTTGACTGCATTCAGCAAATTTTGAAGTGTCCTTCGGTCAGCTCTTTAAAAGGCAGACCAGGACTGCAGACCTTTGCAAGATGGACAAATTGGAGATGCAGGTTAAAAAATAAATTAAAAAGAAAAGTGATCAATTCCACTCACACGGGTAACAAAAGTATTATAGCAGCAGCTGAAGAGAACAAGAATTCATTTAAAACAAATATATGCTACTTCTTTCAGTGTTGTAAGATATTAAATAAAATAACAGAAATCCTTTTATTTAATTTTTTTGCTAAATAGAATATAGATATCTTCCTTCTGCCGGTTGTAGTAAGGAATATTCACCATAGGAATGGTGAATGATTTCACCACTCAGTCCTGGTGAAAGACTATGTAAAGATGAAATTAGGTAATTCCAGATTTAGGAAGGGAGCTATGTTGTACATACATACTCCAGACAAGTTCAGATCTTAGTCCTCTAGAGCTTTTAGTGTACAGGGGGATGATTACCTCTCTGCTCCTGCTGGTCACACTATTTATAATACAGGCCAGGACGCCATTGTCCTTCTTGGCCACCTGGGCACACTGCTGGCTCATGTTCAGCCAAGCATCGACCAACACCCCCAGGTCCATTTCCTCTTCACAGTCATCCAGCCACTCAGCCCCAAGCCTATAGTGCTGCATGGGGTTATTGTGGCCAAAGTGCAGGACCCAGCACTTGGCCTTGTTGAACCTCATCCCATTCACCTCAGCCCAGCGATCCAGCCTATCCAGATCCCTCTGAAGGGCCTCCCTACCCTCAGGCAGATCGACACTACCTCCCAACTTGGTGTCATCTGCAAACTTACTGAGGGTACACTCAATCCCCTCATCTAGGTCATCAGTGAAGATATTAAACAAGATTGGCCCTAGTACTGACCCCTGGGGGGACACCACTTGTAACGGGTCGCCAGCTGGACTTAACTCCATTAACCACTACCTGCTGGACACGGTCCTCTAGCCAGTTCCCTACTCAAAGGAGGGTATACCTGTCCAGGCCACAGGCAGCCAGTTTCCCCAGGAGAACACTGTGAGAGACCGTGTCAAAGGCTTTGCTGAAGTCCAGGCAGACTACATCAACAGCCTTTCCCTCATCTACCAGTCTGGTCACCTAGTCGTAGAAGCAAATGAGGTTGGTCAAGCACGACCTGCTTTTCATGAACCCATGCTGGATGGGCCTGATCCCCTGGATGCCACGCACATGCCGTGTGATCTCACCCAAGATGATTTGTTCCATAAATTTCCCTGGTACCGAGGTCAAGCTGATGAGCCTGTAGTTTCCCAGATCCTCCTTAAGGCCCTTCTTGTAGATGGGAGTCACATTGGCAAGCCTCCAATCCTCCGGGACCTCTCCAGATAAACAGGAGCGCTGATAGATGGCAGAGAGTAGCTCAGCAATCACCCCTGCCAGCTCCCTCAGCACCCAAGGGTGGAACCTGTCTGGTCCCATGGATTTGTGGCAGTCCAGGTGGAGGAGGAGCTCTTTAACTGTCTCCACCAGAATCACTGAGGGTGTATTTTGTGCTCCATCCTAGACTTTCAAATCAGGGCGTAAAGTGCCCTGAGGATAACCGGTCTGCCCATTAAAGGCAGACGTAAAGACGTTGAGGACCTCAACCTTCTCCTTATCCTCAGTGGTCACATTCCCCGCTGCATCAAGTAAGGGGTGGACATTTTCCTTGATTCTCCTCTTACCCCTGATATATTTGTAAAAGGATTTTTTATTCTCTTTTGCTGTAGTGGCCAATCTAAATTCGAGTCAGGCTTTTGCCTTCCCAACTTGCTCCCTGCATACCTTAGCAACTTCTCTGTAATCTCTCCAAGTAGCCCATCCCTGCTTCCAGAGGACATACACTCTCATTTTCTTCCAGAGACTCAATAAGTTCCAGCTGGGATGAAACTGTTTTCTTCAGAGTGTCTGGTATGATGCTATGTTTTGGTTCTAGGAGAAAAAACATGTTGATAACATGTTTATTGTTGCTGCTAAGAAGTGTCGCACACAGCCAAGGTCATTTGCAGCAAATGGCCTAGGGAGCTGGGAGGGAACAGAATTAGGACAGTGAACTTAAACTGGTCAAGGGAATATTCCATATCATATGACTTGAAGCGGAATGAGCTTTGAAGGTGTAGGAGTTCATCTCATTCTCTTCCATTGCATGACAGGCTAGCTGAGCATCAGTCAGAGGGTGTAGAGCAACTGCTTGTGCATCACTTGTTATATACATTCACTTATATATATATTGTCATAACTATTATCCTTTTCCTTTTCTCTATCTTAGTTAATAGCTTTATCTCAACCCACGAGTTCTGCTTTGTTTTTTTCAGTTCTCTCCTTTATCCCACTGGGAAAGTGGGGAGTGGGAGAATGACTGTGTTTGGCTGAGCCAACTGTTGGGTTTAAACACAATCACGTCAAGAAAAAAAATTCAGCTTGTGATGCTAGACTAACTGGATCATTCAAGATCTTTCTATCTTTTTTACTGCTATTTCCATTGCTTGCCAGAAGTGATATAATGAGGTCTTTGAACAAAGTAATTAAGACTTCTAATTAATAGGAGAAAATCACATTTACATATGGTATCACACCCAAATTCAATTAATTGCATTCGGCAAGAATTTATTCTAAATTCTCATCCTGACAAGCTGAAAAACTCTTTACTAATTATTCTTTATTTCAAACATGATATCCTGACAGAAGCAGGGTTTGTATTATGCTAGCATCAGATAGCAATCAAAGTTTAAAGAAGAGAATGTGCGCATGCCAAATTTTTGATGTCTGTAAGGGAATTTAACAATCAGCAACAATTCTGTCATTTCTCAACCTGGTTCTGCTTCTGGAAATCACTATTTTTTTTTTTTTTCCTGGTGACAGAGAACAGAAATTGGATTGTTTCTGGGAATATACTTACCTATATCATAATGCTTATTTACCTGCTATAAGATCAATCAAAACATCTTAATATTATTTCCCAACAAAATTGGATCAGATCTCTGCACCTGTGGACAAACTGACTTTGCAGGAATTTGTCTGGACTTGTTTATCCAGGGGATATCATCCTTAATGCTTAACAAAATGAACATATGACATGCTGAGATTAGTTTATTGGTTTAGGTTCCATTTCCAGTGAGAAAACTGAAACTAACCCTCCACCAATCATAAATCCCCCTGCATAGTCAGACAATCCTCATTCATGGACAGAATTTCACCAGGATGCAAACCAATGTAATAAATAAGGTTTTAAGGTGCTGTTGATTCAAGACTAATTCACATTACTTAGTTTCTGGTCTTGTAATTAACTGAATTAAGAGAATTTGAGGAAAGCCTCATTATTTTCTAACTGCATAGTTTCTCAAAGACTGCTTAATGTTAATTTTCAATTATCAGTCTGTGGGTCCCCTACTAAATAAGGTGGGTGCCCTAGTAACAGGGGACCCCGAGAAGGTGAAAATTCTGAATGCCTTCTTTGCTACAGTCTTAAATGCGAAGACTAACCCTTAGGAATCCAAGACCCCCACTGTCTATCTTTATTGGAAGGCCTTGGCAAGATGGGAGAGGTGCTTGAAGAATGGAGAATAGCCAGTGTCACTCCAGTCTTCCAAAAGGGCAAAGAGAGAAGGATCTGCAAAGCTACAGGTGAGTCAGTCTCATGTCTGTCCCTGGAAATATGATGGAACAACTTCAACTGGATGTCATCTCCAAGTAATTGGAAGATGAGAAAGGTATCAGGAGTAGTCAAAATGGATTCACCAAGGAGAAATCATGCTGGACCAACCTGATTGCCTTCTATGATGTCATCACTGGCTGAGTAGATGGGGGGAGAGTAGTGGATGTTGTGTACCTTGACTTCAGCAAGTTGTTTGATAGCATCTCCCACAACACCCTTGTGGTGGTTCGAGGCCTGTATCTAGTGATTTTCCCTAGGGGACTGTGCTGGGTCTGGTCTTGTTCAACATCTTCATCAATGACCTGAATGAAGGGATAGAGTCCAGTCTCAGCAAGTTCGCTGATAACACAAAGCTGGGAGGAGTGGCTGACTCACCAGAAGGTTGTATCACCATTCAATGGGAACTGGACAGACTGGAGAGTTCGGTAGGCAGAAATCTGATGAGGATTATCAAGAGCAAGTGTAGAGTCTTGCACCTGAGGAGGACTAACTGCATGCATCAGTGCAGGTTAGGGGATGACCTGCTGGAGATGAGCTCTGCAGAGAAGGACCTGGGTGTACTGGTGGACAACAGGATGTCCATGAGCCAGTGATATGCCCTTGTGGCCAAGAAGGCCAATGGCATTCTGGGGTGCATTAAAAAGATTGTGGCCAGCAGGTTGAGGGAAGGTGATGCTTTCCATTTACTCTGCCCTGGTGAGGCCTCACCAGGGGGTGGAAGAACTTTACAGTAAGGAAGGGTGACAGAGAGGCTGTGGAGTCTCCTTCTATGGAGATACTCAAGATACATATGTATGCCTACCTGTGCAACCTATTGTATGGTACCTGCTTTAGTGGGGGGATTGGATTCGATGATCTCTTGAGGTCACTTCCAATCCCTGCAATTCTGTATTTCTGTGATTCTGTGTAATTGTTATCTGGAATACAAATTTTTCTTCTGATTCACATTCACCCCTGGATAAAATTCACTAGATGCTGTTACTAAGCAATTGTTGTAGAACACTGAGTAGAAGTTGAGGTTCCATCTAGTTTTAAAATCCCCGTGAAGCATCTATCTCATCTTTGACACCTGAATATTCTTTGGTAATCTGTCTCTAAATTGGAACTCTTCCAAATTAACAGACTACAATTAGTTAGTTCCTGATCCTCATTAATCACCCTAATTTATCCTAACTTGCACCATAATCAATGGTGAGGATAGGATTTTATCTACAATAAGACTAATCTAGTACTGCCCTATTTAGGTTTAGGGAGATTTCTATGGCCAGCTTAGGCTTCAGCATTTAAATTACATAAGATAAAATTTTGTTTGAAACTACAGCTGTTCCACTACTGTATCCATGAAATAAATAGTGCCAACCATCTGGGCTGTTTAATTATTACAAGAGCCCCTGGCACAACATCATCCCTGGGCAAACAGCACTTTCCAAAACAGTTTCTGGAAAGATCCTGGGCTTGGATGGGCCAGGAACAAACTATGATAGAAATTTTGCATGCAGTGTATATATTTTTTGGAGATTAAGAGAATCTAATAGTATGGATGTGGCCTGCCTGTGCCAGCTGGCCCAGGGAAAGGGTCCTGGCATAGCTCTCAGCTCAGAAGCATAGGCATACTCTAATCCTGCAGTCCAGGTTTTAATTCACTCCCAGGCTAAGTACCAAAATGTCTAACTTTTAAGTGCAAGACATTTAATATAAATTTTTAAATATACATATTTATACTAAATATATAAATGCAGTCTCTCTCCTAGAAAGCAGATAACTAAGTGTATACTTCAGGTAGGAGACAAACAAACCACACCTACTTTTAGAAGATGTTAAAATGCTAGTCAATGGGGACATCTATGAATAGAAATGCATTTAAATCTCATCTCTTCTAGATTTTAGGCATAGAATGTGTTCAGTATCTGGCAACTCATTTTTATTTATTTATTCATTTATTTCGACCTAAATACTGGTTAACTGAAATTGTATAATCCATCCAGGAGAGAGTAACCGGAGCCCAGGAGTTCTCTCTCCAGTTTCCTCATGCTAAAAGGCAGGTCACAATGACATTTTCATCCAGTATCTTGCTATTCTATTTTTTGATCACCAAATATCTGTGTAACTAGTTGGTTTAGCAGGGCACTGACCACATATTATATCATACCAACTAGATCTACCATATGCTTCTTAGAGTCTTGTCTTTTTGTCCTGTGATTAAAAATTAAGGAAAACTTGCTACCCAAGGGACAGGATGTCTTGAATAGAATCACAGATTAATAGAGGTCTGAAGTACCCCTGGAGAGTCTACCTACCTACTCAGATCATATTCAGCTACAGAAATTTTTTCAACTGGGTTTTGAATACCTCCAGGGATGGAGATTCTACAGCCACTCTGGATAACCCATTCCAGTGCTTCAGCACCCTCACAGGAATTATATTTTATTTTGTTTGAACAGAATTCCCTATACATCATTTTGTACCTGTTGCCTCTTATCTTGATGATAAGTATCTCTGAGATGAGCTTCATTTTCTTTGCTCCACCTGTGAGGTGTTTATAAACATTTATAAGATATTCCTGAGCTTTTTTTTCTTCAGACTGATCAGTCCCAGCTCTCTCAGCTTGCCCTCACATGACAGTTCTTACAGTTCATTACAGGGCATTTGCTACAGTATGTCCATGACTCTCTTGTACAGAGAGTCCAGAATTGGACACAGCAGTATAGATGTGTTCCATTATGGATAAGTAGACAAGAAGGAACATGTCACATGCTTATGACACACTTACTCATACAGTCCAAGGTGGCTTTGGTCTTTTTGCCACAGGGTCACATTGATGGCTCATAGTCACCATATTGTCAACAGCAAACCTAGGTCCATTTCCACAAAGCTGCTTTTCAGCTGGTTGCCACACAGCATGTCCTGGTGCCTGGGTTTCTTTCTTCCCAGATGCAGGACTTTGCATTTCTCTGTATTGCATTGCACGTGTTCATTTGTCCAGTTCTCCAGTTTGTCAAGGTCCCTCCAAATGGAAGCACAAGTATCTGGTGTATCAACTCCTATTAGTTTTGCATCATTTGCAAAATTGCTGAGGTGAGACTGGGTAACATTCATAACCCAGCCTGTGTAGGGCACCTGCTGTCAACTGGAAAAAAAATAAAGGAAGAATAGTAGGTGAATTCAAAACAAATCACATTAGTTTGCAGGGCTTGTAAAAGGTGAATGATCTTTTTTTTTCCTTCTCTTACTGTAAGGCTCGTAAATCAAAACTGAAGGCATTAATATGGCAATATGAAGGAGGAAAAAATACTTAATGTACAGGTATAGCTGATCAAAGAAGCTGTCTGTTACTGAAGCTAGATGGTAATAAGAGCAGAAATACTGTATAAAGCACTAATGGTTGTGAGAAGAATGATAATTATGTAGGTACATGGGTTAGATCCTATTTGACGGGAAACATTCAAGATGCAGAACAAGAATTCATCTCTGTTCTCTGATCCAGTAGAAGGTCTGAAATTTTATCTCTACAAAGATATAGTCTTGGGACCAGAGGTAAATAATTGTGTGCTATCAGAACATGAAGAACAGCTTATCTCAAACCACAGAATTTTTAACTCAATTATGTTAGAACATCTGTCACAGAATTTGTTTCTTCACATATTGTCTTTAAATGGGGAAATGGGGATGTATGTTGTCCAGCAAGAGGAAGCATCATCTTTTACATTTGTTTCACACTGTTTAACTCAAGTAATTGGAAAATATTATCTACCATATGTTACTTGATTTCAGTGAATTATAAAATGTACAGAAGCAGAGGCAGAGAAATGATTAATGATGACCCTTGTTTACAGATGCTGGCATCCTTAAATACTATGATATAAATACTGTCTGGGCTAAGGTTCCTTCCATCATTAGTGCCAATGGAGGAGTAGGATGTTATTAATGTTGCAGAGGGGGAACTGGATATATATTTTTTGATAGTAGAGGCAATCTCAAAATAACAGTGTACTTACTTATATATAAATCTGTTTATCTAAGAACCATGCTATATCCTTAGCCTTAACTTTGCACTGAATTTTAATGATTGTTTACTAGGTAAGCTGAATGTCATCTCCAAGCACATGGAAGAAAAGTTCATCAGAAACTGTCAACATGGATTCACCAAGGGGGAATCATGCTGGACCAATCTGGTAGCTTTCTATGATGTCATGACTGGCTGGGTACATGAGGAGAGGTCAGTGAATGTTGTGTACTTTGATTTTAGTAAGGCATTTGACACTGTCTCCCTGTCATGGTTTTATCAGTTTTGGTTATCAGTATTCCACATAATAAAATCATGTAGTGCACTGGGGGGTTAAGGAGTTAATGCTCCAGTTCCGGGTACCTGTCCCAGAAGAGAAGAACTACATACCCCAGAGGACTTTGTGTTCAGAGAGGAGATAAAGCACCTGGCAAAGTCACGAGATCAGACTCTTTCCCTTCTTCTCATCCCAACCGCACATCTCACCTCAGCATTAGAGTAATGCCTTCAGTTTTTGGACACTATGTCTCATTTGATTTGATTTATTAGCTTCAGTTCTAATTATATTGCATTATATTGTATTATAGTGTGTTATCCTGCATTCTGATATTTTATTAGTAAATTAGTTTGTTTTTCCTCTGGTCATTTCCACTGTTTTGTTTCAGGCCCATCTCTCTACCTTTTTCCTTTTTTACCCTTTTCCCTTTCTGGGAAATCCATGGCTTCCATTGTCCACTAGTCATGGAACCAGGCCAAACCAGCCTATAAACTGTTGACACTCCCATAACATCTTCTCAGGTAAGCTTGGAAGTGTAGGATAGGGACCTTACAAGGAAGGGCTGAGAGACCTGGGACTGTTCAGCCTGGAGAAGAAAAGACAAAGAAAAGGCAAAGGACAGGTGTCAAGTGGATGAGGCCACACTCTTTTCAGTGGTGCCCAGCAATAGGACAAGGGGCAGTAACTGGAACACAGATAGTTCCATCTGAATGTGAGAATAATCTTCTTTACTTTTGGGTTGACAGAGCACTAGAACAGGCTGCCCTGAGAGGTTATGGAATCTCCTTCTCTGGAGGTATTCAAGATGATCCATCTGGACACTTTCCTGTGTGACCTGTTGTAGGGAATCTGCTTTAGCAGAAGAATTGGACTTGATGATCTCCAGAGGTTCCTTCCAACTTCCACAATTCAGTGGAATCCACAGTGATTCTGTGATATGTAATAGGAAACAACAACAACAACAACAAATCAAGAAACCAAACACCTTTATGGAGTCCTTTTTAGAAAAACATATTGTTGTCCATAGGAATATACATTATCATGGATCTTTATGACAATATTTTTATTCATTTCCTCATATTCTTCAGAGGTGGAGAGCAGGGAAGCTTTCTCTGCTGTTTTGAGCCTTTTCCTATCACATGTTTCAAAACTGGTAGATTATCAACCCTTCCACTAAAAAGATTTTGGAACTGTGCATCTCTTAATAAAGCAAAACAAATTGTCAGAGAAAACTGCAGAGGCTAACTGGTGTGGATAACGTCGTGTCACTCTCCATTTGTCACGTGGCTATGCCAGCAATTTTTTTCTGTCACAGCTGACATATTCTTTATGCAGTGAAAACCTAGAAGAAGTGGGAAAGCCAACCACAAGTAGAGAAAGATCAGTTCTACTCCATAAGATCTGCACAAAGAAAACCTTTGCATCCAGACTTAAAATGAAACAGTTGCATTACTTTGTTGATCTTTTATAGAATTACTTGACTCTGAAAGCGACAGGTGAATAATTTCTTTGGTGATTGGCTTAAGAGAAAAAAAAAAAAAAAAAAAAAAAAAGATCACAGAGTGTCAAGATTAATTCTCTGTTTCAAGGGATCATTTTTCCCAGTGGTACAAGTAGTATTTCTGCAAGCTTTCTTTCTTTTCCAAAAAAGTAGAAGAGGTCAGCAGAAACCAGCAGCTAATGTTAAATTGCATTTCAAAACCTTACGTTTCCTTGCTAAAGATTCATAGTTTCTGTGGAAACTTTTTTTCCTCTAGCAACATTATACATCACTCCACTAACACTGCAGCCAACTGCCAAAGGTTCTGAACAAACACGGTATTAAGGGTGTTGTATATTCACACATTTTACTATGGGGGAAATCAGTGCTGACAACTCTTCTTTCAGAGGCTAGAAATTCCTCTGAAATAGCTTTCAGTGTAAGTCTCCAAGGACTATGAAGTTGTACAGTTGGTAGTTTTGGGAGAGTGATGCATATTCACTGAAGGGACAATCTCAGTAATCTTAGTAAAACAGACCCAGGTGATGTCCTGGGAGATGTCTCAGTCACCCCTGCAAGATGCCTAAGCAATACTCAAGAACCAGTCAATCACAAAAGGAGTCTTTGTGTCACATTTTTGGTTTGACCTGTGTCTGGTGTCTCAAGCAATCCTGAAGCTGGAGCCAACTACAATTTCAAATAGGGGCTAGAGAGGGACTCTTTCTTCCCTTAATGCTTTAATACTATAAATAGAGGCTGGGGTGGGGGAAGTCACTCTCTCTTTCTGCTGCTGCTCCTGCTCCTTCTTGCTGCTGCTCTTCTTCACCACATGGAGCACTTCCATGGGCAGCCCCATCACTGGATCCAGGACTGATTATCTATCAACTCCCTTCTATTTCTCATTCTCTTTTTCCTTCAAGTTTTTAAGTAATGCAAGGCTTACTTGAATTTCTTCCCACTCAACTGTATGTAACCTAGATTTATTCATATGCCAGGCAAATAATAAAGATTGTGAAAGTAACTGAACCAGAAAAGACCTCTTTTTTATTACTATTTTGTGGTTAAGGGGTGTTGCAAAGCTACTCGTGTATGGAAACCTCTTATAATATTATGCGTTCTATTATTTGTAGCACTTTTTTTAAGAAGAAAAAAAAAATGTTCTATAAATATATGCTAAGGCGCTCAAGTGCAATTTTCACAAATATCACAGAATTACAGAGTGATAGAATGGTTTAGGGTGGAAGAGATATCTGGAGGGCATGTGGTCCAACGCATGGTCAAGCAAGGATACCCAAAGCAGGATGTCCAGACATCCAAAGAAGGAGACTACAGCTTTTCTGGGTGACCTCTTCCAGTGTTCCATCATCCACACAGTAAAGAAGTGTTTCTTGATGTTTAAATAGAACTTCTTGTGTTCCGGTTCATGACCAGAACAGGCCCAAATCTAACAGACTCTCCTCAGAGGAAAAGTACTTCGGGCCTTTGATCATCTCTGTGGCTCTCTGTTGGACTCTTTTCAAAATGTCTTTCTGGTGTTGGAGGGACTAGAATTGGACACAGGACTTCAGCTGTGGTTTCACCAGTGCTGAGGAAAGTGGAAGGATCACATCTCTTGATCTGCTAACAATACTCTGCCTAAGGTAGCCAATATCATTAGTCTTGTAACAGCAAGGCCATATTGCTGACAGTACAAATATATGCTGTCAAGAAAGGCATCTCAACACAAAGGAGCAGTTGTGTGTGGAACATGTATATCCTGTTATTTGTTACAGAGAAATAACAACAGCACAGATGTTCTATTTCAGTAGAGAGCAATTAATGGTCATGGCTGAAGACACTGTGAATTAATTTGTTTTGGATTTTTTTCCCCCCTGAAGTTACTGATCAGTATACTGTTACATTGGTTTAGCTGAAGAAGCCTGACATGAAGATTTGTGTAACTTACTGAGGGTACAGTCCCTTTGAAAAGATGTTCTTCGTCTCTTTCAGGAGGAAGCTTGCATTCCAGTGAATCAATACATACGTTTGGTGGGGTATATATATGATTTACTGAGGTCTAACGTAATTCTGCATGTTTGCCCAGGTTCGTTCCTTCAGTGCATTATATGAAAAGGACTTCATTTTAGTTGCTGACCAAAATGCTAATGATTATAGAAACCTACAGTGTTATATATAGATGCTGTCTCTACTTAAAATCAATGGTAAAGAAGGAAAAATAATGTTTCATGCTGATAGAAAGTGTAACGAGTTTTTCTATATCCTCTTACAGGTTATTTTTAAGCAAACTGAATAACTACAATATTTCCCCATAGCTTTTTTAATGATATACAATAAAAATGGAAAACATGACTACAAACAAAAGAGGCACCGATATGAAACAGCGTGTGAATCATTTCCCATACAAATTTTCATTAAATTGAAAAACTGGAAGGAGAAAAAATATTTTTCACCTTGTCAATATTTTATGACATTGCCTTTCCTGACAGTTCAAATCTGCTTTCAGCAATGTAATATTTTTACTACAATTAGATAAATAGGTCCTACAGTGTTCATGCAACCAGCTGCTCAGTCGTTGCAGTTTTATTCTGAAAGGAATTAATACTGCTTAGATATTGTCAAACAGACCTCAAATCTCTTTGAAGTTAACATAGGTACTTGATGCAATGCACGAACATCAGGCACTTCACACAGCTCCCAGCAGAGCAATAAAGAGGCAACATTTCACAAATTTCACAAATTTCTTCTCCCATGTAGATGTCTTCTTGGTATCCGTGCATGAATTTGCCTTTACTGAGCAAATGTTTGATTGGCAGAGGAGAAGTTAAGGTATGTCCAATTAGAGGCATTTTTTAAATACATTCCTTGAGTTTGAAGTCCTTTGAACGATATTTAGAGAAAACAGTCTAAATTTCAGACTATACCAATTTCCTTGGAAATACATGTATGATATTTTATTAGTGTTTTGATGATCTTAATTCCTGAACAATTCTGTGTGTTTGATATGTGGGCAAACATAAGCATTTTGAATAAAGCGACTTTTTTTTTCCAATATTCCAAACTGAATTATATTTCTGAAGATCTTATTGAAATATGCATGTTTCTGCTCTTGCAGAGAAAGAGTTTATGCTCCCCTGTGGTATCTCATTTCTGCAAGAATCCCTATAAATAAGTTGGGCTCTAGTTTTTTTTTTGAGGAGGCAATTACACAAAGACCCATTCTTTTGATGAATTTACTTTAAGACACTGGATTAATAAATGACACATTTATGTAATATATATATTATATGATATTATAATACATATATATTATATTATATATTATATATACTATACATAGAAGTAGTTTCCTTAAGATCTACATGATTTTAATGCTCATGTTTATCACATTATTTACTTTAACCTGTCATATGATGATCTTTATACCTGTATATAAATACACATTAATAAACTGTATATTTAAGAAAGAAGTAAATGCCAGGAGGAAAAAAAAAAATATATATATATATATATATATATAATAGTTCTCAGAGAACATCAGCATAACAAAGAGGTAATGGTCAGTCATCTTATATGCCACATTTTGTCCATCAGAGTCAGCAGAGAGTTCTGTAAACTCCTTTGTCCCAGCCATGTTCTTCAATAACTGTTTACTGTTAAAAGGTGCACAGACTGAAAACGCTCTTGTATTTCTTAGGACACTAATGAGACATATCCTGAATGATGCACCTCAGACACGTATCTAACCACAGTACAAACATGTGGGGGAAGTGTTGTGGCTTCATACTGTTTCTTAGCATGGACTTGCACAAAATGCCTTTTCTGTGCTCTTCAATAACACAATAAGACATAAACTTATCAGAAGAATTGGATGTTTTTATGCACCAAGGAGGTATTTGGAGTATTATATGAGTGGGAACGGAATAGCTATTTAAACCTTAGACAGGAACTTTTGTTTGTTTGTTTTATTTTAGTAAGCTGAATAGCTATAATCTCGGGATAGCAAAGTGCTAAAATAATTTGATCAGTTACTCTGAAGAAGGTTCTTCTATATAGGTTTTGAATATTTTGGTTCCAGAGAGTGGCTCCAGAAAACACGACTGTTGGGCGAATTGCAATAAATTTCCACCTGACTATGTAACTCCATATGCATTATATGAGGTTTACATGCAGTTAGTGAAACGCCTTGACTAGCGAACCACACAGTTTCATAATTGCCTTGATCTTTTTCAGTCTTCTGCTTTTTGTGGTTAACAGCTGGTTCATCTTCTGATATTCTAGCTTAATTAAATGCTCTGTGGTTTCTGCATGAGCTCTTCTACACAAACATCACCTTGTTTTCATAGTGTGGAAAGCCTGGAAAGACACAATGGATAGCTTAAAAATATCTCTGTCTTAAAAAACAAACCAAACTTCTGGGAAATTAGTTAAAATAGTCTGCTGTTTGTAAATATATATGCATATATACAAAGCCTTGTTTGTTGTAACACACCAGAGAAATGCACAACCTTAATGAACGTGAATAAGCTTTGAATAATAAGTAGGTCCCATAAAATGTAACAACAACTCTACATAGAGTCACAGAATCCTGAGAGCTGGAAGGGGCCCTTAAAGGCCATCTAGTCACACTCCTCTGCAGAGAACAGAGACACCACAGCTAGATCAGGCTGCCCAGGGCTTGATCCAGCCTGGCCTTGAAATTCTCCATGGATGGGGCATCAACCACAGCGGTAGGTAACCTGTTCCAGTGCCTCACCACCCTCACTGTAAATGACTTTTCCTTGTATCTAACCTAAATCTACTCTCTGAGCTCGAAGCCATTTCCCCTTGTTCTATCACCACAGATCCTGCTAAAGAGTCTGTCCCCTTCCTTCCTGTAGCTCCCATTTAGATATTGAAAGGAACACACTGGAACTCTTGTACAGTGCCTGATTATATCATAAAAACAGAGTAACTTCATTGTTGTAGGGACTGAATGTTCTCATAAAGATATAAAAGGGACAGACTGTCATAAAAGCAGCAAAGAAAAAAATAAGTCTACTGCTCAAGATGGATGTGACCACTGTAAGATGTACATTTCTGTGAAGTGGGTGACGTACTGTGTCCATATGTATGTGATAGCAGACATCATAAGTAGATCATCTGCTTCAAGAGAGTAACTCATAATATGACATTAGAAAGAAGAAATTTAAGCTTATCAGTTCATTAGATAAATGTTGAACAGAGGGGAATTTTTTCCAGAAATCTTAGACTTCATCTGTTTTCAAACAGGCAAAATAAAGTCATAAAATAAGTCACAAGGTGCAGCCTTAAAGGTTAACTTTCAGATAGTAGAAACATCAAATCTTACATTGATAGCAAAGCAAATGAACATTAGCATGAAAGATGAATAGGAGAATATGCTTACAGTGAAGATTAATACATGAAATGGGTAGAATCTTCTCAAGACATTCTAAATAGATGAGGATTATCTTTACAGGTTCTGCATTGTTCATCCGACCTTTTTTATTGGCATAGAATTAAGCACTACAAAGTAAACTGCAAATGGTACTAAGTTAAAGACAGAAAATGTCTAATGTAGACAGAAGGTAACAAACTTCCGAAGGTGACAAAATATGTTTGTCTAAACAAATAAAGAAACAATATTTAAAAAGATGATGTAATAACTAGATGAGTTTGAATTGTCTAGCTGCTGAAGAAAAAGTATTTGTCAAATTGTAATTGTTGTTGCAGCACAGCTTATTGACAGTACCAACTAATTTTTAGCCAGTTTTCAGTCTACAGTGAAAGAAGTTGAAGACAATAAGCAAAAATTTAAAGTATGAAATTTCAGAGGAGGAAGATAATGTGCTCAACAAAAAAAAAAAAACCAAACAAATGTATTGTGAATCACATAGAAAAGCTTGAAAATAAATTGCTAGTCATCAATAGTTGTAATCATTTTGATGCTTCGATGCTCTTCACCAGAGTACTTTATGGAAGAATAGCTATAGAAAAATGTATAGAACTTCTTAGTAGTGAGAAAGACAGCAGAATGCTCACTCCTTACCTTTATTTTTTGACAACTGATAATTTTTCTGAATAAAGTGCAAAGTAGCTTGAAATAAAAACAGAAGACAAGCAGTAGCACTAAGCATTATTCTTGCTATTTAAACTGGTTTTACATTGACTCACAAAAGTGGGGAAACTCTGCAATCCTTGGACATAGTGTGCCAATGCAAAGGTCAAAGATCTGTGGGCCACGATGAAACTGTAGAAATTGAATAGTATCAAGAATGGCAAAAACAATGGAATTACAAATAAACCTTTATTTAAATCTATTTTTTAAAATGTGACAGTATGCATGGAATTGGAACTAAGTAACTTTATGCAATATTATGAATATCAAAGAGGAAGAGCAAAACTATATGCTTATAATTTTGGCTAGCAAGTTTAGATTAGCAGTACTGAGCAGAACATACACTGGTGAGTGAATGAGTACTGAAAAGGGAGTTGTCCTCATTTATTACATTCACACAATGGATTCCACAAAAAGTTTTGAAATAATGATGATAAAGACCAACCAAATTATGACAGTGTGTCTTTAGCAAAGATGAAACATAAAAGCAGAAGAATGGTGGATGTGATATTTTTGGAAAATCACCCATCACCCCATGCCTCGGGATCAAGAAAATAATATTAAAGGTGAACCTTATCTCCATACAGAAAGAACCCCTCACACTGCCATCTCAGACTCTAAGGTCACATTCTGCTCAAGGTTGAATTCCATCTTGACATAGTTTGTTGCACAATTTTGGAATAGGAATTGCTGAAGCATGAAAACTGACATTTAATTCATTTACTGTAAATGATTCCTGCCTGCAAGCAATACACTAAGGGGCTGTGAAGCACAAACATGATAAGGAGGGAAAGACCAGTTTGTCTTCCAAATGGTGATTTTACAAGCCAAATAAAAAGATCAAAAAGAAGACTTGAAGAAATAGACAGTAAAACTAGAAGTCTTCATAAAAATAGTGGTTTACCTCTAGAAAGTCATAGAAAGATCGATTCACCTGAACTTAGATATCTAAAATTTTTCTAGTTTAGGGATTAGAGCTCCCTCATTAGTTCCTGGAAAAATAAAGGAAGTGCTTCCCTCTTATGAAGCGCATACCTTTAGATAGTATAGGTCTCTCACCTGAGTTGCTTGTTTCCCTATCAACTATTGTTACACTAGTAGGTTACACTAATTATTTAGCATTTAAGTCCCCAAACCCATCTTATCCTTGGTGTTGAATTCATCTGTGTAAAAATAGGCATCTGCTGTGTGCATAGCTTCTGTTAGACCAGTAGGGTCTTAGAGGGGCCAGGGAAGATCCTTTTGGTACTCTAGAAGACAAAACTGTATTGTGTGCCTATGGAAGCCAAATATATTAACGTTGAAGTATTCATGATGCAAAATGGGCATTAATGTGATCTCTTTATTTCATAGTGTTAATGTTTCTGGACAAAACACCAGTCTGATAGGTAAGTCCTTAACACCAATGCGGTATTGATAAGCAGGCTTTATTTTTATCATGGCGTCAAATGCATGTATAGGTATGATAGGCAATGATCCCCTATGCCTCTGACACCGTTATAAAAAGAACGCCTTCTTCTTAACACCACAATGGTCTTAAGGAGTTCTCTATCAAATCAGCATTATTATTTTATGTCTCTGACCTGTGTACATCTGTTTTCCTTACTGAAACCAAAACCAACTATAATTGAGACCCAACATACTCTTGCATATTTCAGTGGAACCTGGATCAAGTTAGCTCCTGGCTTTTTCAATATATTGATCCACCCCTTCATAATAAATACACATGAACATAAAGGGGCTTTCTTCTTTGGAGTGTTTCACTTGTCACAACTTAAGAGCTAAGTTTTTAAGAGGAATCTTTTCAGTCTCTTAACCTTTAAAAATATATCTGCACTTGCAATATATATTCATGTCAAGCAGGAACAATGTACTCTCTTTCTACACACATTTTTGACAAAGAACAGTCAAAGACATTATTCTCTTTCATTCCAATTTTAAGAAGTTTCATGACAGTGTAGAAAAAAAGATAACGGATGTTTTCACTCCATCCCATCAGTCACAATTCTCCTTCAGAATGAGTTTTATCAGCTAATAAATATATTTTCTTAAATAGAATAATTTGTATATTTCTTGCATACTGCTTATAGATAATGTCACATTTCATATGCAACACCAATCCCCTACATATTTATTTTGGTAATTTATTCTTAGTTTGATTAATATGTAACCATTCATGTATTAGAAAGCTTGCCAATACATCATTCATGCACTGAGTGATTTAGTTTCTTTCTTTTCTACATTATGCCACAGATAAAACTCTTCTTGGGTTTGAGAAACTGCTTCTGAATATAGAAGTGGCTTGTTCATATTTTTTTCAGTACAGCTCTACCAAGCACTGTACTGCAAATAAGAATATAAAGGAAGATTATTGGTTTTATTTTAAGTTTAAAATGTTCTTCTATTTTAAATTTACGAATACTACTCAGAATCATTTTCATAAAAGGACAGTTAAGTTTACTGAAATGAATTGATATAAAAAGTATGACAAAAGAATGGTTTGAAGCTGAAAACATGCTGTGAAGAGCTCAATAGAGAATAGTGTTGTGTCATTATGATCATGTAAAATGATGCTAAATGGCTTCTTCAGGGTTTGATTTCTGTACAAAAGAATACTAAACCAAACTCACTTATATAATTGATCTAACTACAAAAGAAAACTTAGGGGAGGTACCAAAAAAAAAAAAAAAAAGAGGTTTATATTGAGTAATAATGACTACTGCAAAAATAAAACAACAACTGAATTTACCAAATCTGTAACCCACAAATACAGCAGAGGGGAATAGAATTCAACACTTAGCAAGTGCTGGCTTTTAAGTATCTTCTTTAGCATTCCAAGAGGAAGAAGTGTTCAGCGAACTCTTAGAAAGATGTAGTGTAGGTCTGAATACCAATAAGATCAAATCAGGAATGAAGTAGGTTCTCTGACTTTCTTTACTATTGTTTTAATCATTGAGCATATTGTACAAAATAGGTCTCCACTACAATCATAGGCGTCCATATGCTCTGAGAACTTTTCTGCACTATGTTAGCAGATGCAGAAAAAATGCTGATATTTATATTTTTTAAGACGGAGGCAAGAAGTTGATGTACATGAGCAAAAGCAAACTGTTAATGTGACTTCCTTCTAATATTTTTCTAATTGGAGACCTTCTGCTGTTTCTAGACTTGAATACTATCTGAAAAATGTCTTGTGAATTTCAGCTACAGACAGAAGACTCTAAAATGGCAGCTGAACAACTCAAGATAACTTTAGTTTTAGCTTCACAGGCTAGATTTGATCATAAGCCCCAACAGCATTGAATTACACTATTTGCGTACAATTCAGGAACCAGAAATGAATGGGTGTATTTATAGAATGTACCCACTGTATAGAAGTCCTGTAGAAAAAAAACATACTACAATATTCATTGTAATTGGCGAAGTATTCAGTTCAGAAAACTGAGAGCTAAATATGCCTCTTCCACACATTAGTCCCTACTAACATTCAAGAGATGTGAAGCTTTGTTCAGTTGTTCACACTATTTAACAGAATTCTAGATGCTCTAAGGTATCTCTCTGTCATTTTCTGATCCCTAGGGATACAAGTTCCCTGTATTAGATGAATCAGACTCATAATGATGGCTTGGTTGTGCTATAGTATGTTAGACAAAATGTCTATATGTGGGCAATTGAATCAAAGATCTATGTATTTTCGTTAGGGTCAGTTTCTAGTAGAGTTTGGAGTTACATTGGCCATATTATTCAGATATCTGTTGACGTCACAAGGGTTTAGATGTGTGGCATACCTACAGACATCTATACATACAGACATAGAAGTCTGATGCTGAAACACATAAAAGTTATCATTTATATATCACCTTAAAGAAACCTCCTTTTTCTTCCAAGAAGAATATGTGTATAATCCTGCAGAGAATGCACCTCTTTAGTAGAAAACCCGCAATGAGTGTATCAGACAAAAATGTTATGCATGAACGTCAGAAGATGTGTCCCTGAAAAGAAGGAAAACATTTTTAAAATGCCTGTGTTCAGTTATATCTAACGTATGAATAAAAGGAATACCTAATGAAGTGATGATTCAGCTAAATTTAGTCAACATTGCTTATTCCAGCATAAATTCAACAGAGTGATGGATCTAGCTTTCATTGACCTAAATGTATGTGAGAGTATCAGTTATTCACTAGGGATTGCATTGCAGTCTTTCTTCTCTTATATATATATATCTGCAGTAGGATTTTGAATTAAGAGTCTCATAAAAAAAGGCTGACTGATTTGTCAGGCTTGCAAGATAAAATAAGAATGCTTTTCTATCCTAACCAAATGTTCTGTTATTGCATAATTAGTGTGTAAGGGAAGGAATATTTCAAGGTGATGTACAGCAGTCATAAAAAGGTTTTGATATATAACAGTCATCTGTGTTTCTATCTTCTGTGTGACAAAGTTCATACTTAATTCTATTCCCTGTGTGTTGAAATCGTGAAGTCAAAGTCCTGAATTTGTATTGTGTTTCTAATTCATTTTCTTATTTGTGAAACCTACTAAGATAACTTAAGGAAAGAATCCCTCTTCCTGGGATGCCATGAAGACTAAGGGGGACTATTTTCAAAAGGGTACAGTATCTATTTGGGATTATAGACTAAAGAGGACTTTGGGTTGGAGCAGAGATAATTTAGAGATGTTATAAAATTTATAGGGTATCCTCAGGGGAGGAAGATTGTGCAAAATACTTGGGAAAGAACTAGAGCTAGGAAAAAAGGAAGAAAGAATCAATTTGAGTCAGACAGGAAAAAGAATAAAAAGGACAAGTAACCAGTAATCGAAAACCTGGTAAAACTTGGTGCCTGATTACCACAGACTGTCCTAATTTCTTATTAAATTCATTCTAACTATTTTGTTTTGGAGTCACTGCCTGTTCTGAGCTTGCATGGACAAACTGCTAATGAACTTTAGGTTGGACCAACTGGTGAGTAGGAACAGCTCCACACCGGTGAAGACCCAAGGTGTGATTGGATGGTTTTAAGTCTACTTTAGCACTAAAGGAACCTGCAAATGTTTGTGAATAAAGAGTGTACAAATATTCTGACTGTAATCCCCATCACCCTGGGAGGAAGAACAGGAGATGGTTGTCTGTGCTGTTTATGACTGCATGAGCATCATGGTTGTCCATTTAGGTGCTCATAAAGACACTGAACTGTCTCAGCACTGGCCTGTGTACTTGGCCATGTGTGCACTATGTGTGTGTGTGCACAAACACCACCTGGCAATACACCCTCAATTTTGCTGCTAGTATGTTAAGAACAAAGACCACCAGCAGCCTCCCTTTTATCAGACTGGAACAAGAGGATCCCTGGAGGACTCATATAATCATATGATTACAGTACATTATTAAATTTAAATTTAGCATTTTCTTAGCGTGCTTCCACAGGGAAGCTGGCTAGCCTCAGCTCCTCTGTCTCAATGTTAAATTCAGCATTTAACCCCAACTAGCAAGTAAGTGTTGAGGTGTTTTAGCTAGGGAATTCAAAGCATGTGGGAGCTGGCTGATCCCAAACTGGAGATATAACTCCTTTTCATTTCTGAAAACAGGATGACTAAAAGCTCTGAGAATTAGTACATTTCATTGCCAAGCATGTTGGCAACGAGCAGGCATTGAAGAAATGAGGTTAGCCACGTGGTTTTAATGGTCACACAGGCTGTGACCATGTGTTCATTACTTAGATGAACAGCAATAAGATTTCAGAGAGAAAATGACCTGAGAGGCAGACTGTGGGAGGGAACTTGTGCCTCCCTGCAGATAATTCTCATGAAAAAAAAAAAACCTATTTTAGTTTTATGATTATGGTGCTTTTTTTTCATGCTGCAAAGAGGGTGGGGATTATAAAACTGAGGATGTCATCATTGCATCTCTGAAACAAGACTGTATAGGGTTATGTTGTGCCCGGATTGACCAGCCAGAATAAGCCCTGCTATTTCATTGCACATCTGTTACTGACTCCAAAAAAAGAGTATCATCCAAGTAGCTTACACCACTGTGTTGAAGGCCCTACGTTCTTTGTAAAAGTCTGTCATCAAAGTATTGTCTCACCCCACTCCTGCTTAACTGGAGGACCAGATGGGATCAAGCATTACAGCTCTTTCCAGCATGTGCAGTGCTGCCAAAATTAACAAATGTGTGCCATTCCTGCAGTTACACTGTTGACAGAAAACTGACATTCTTGCTAGAGGCACTGTGGAAAGTGCTCTTGGAATTAACTTATTGACAGATATCTATCAATTAAAAACAGTAACAGCAATATGTTAGAAAATGATGTGCTGCTGACAGTCTACTGTTTGAGCTTCAGTTATGAGAAGAACTCAGCAGAGTTATGTAGTGTACAAACTTAGACTGGAAATACTCATGTAAAACAACTCCATTCTTTGGATCTACTCATCTGCTTGCATTCATTTCTGTTGCCTGGGAGGGACTTCTAAGATTGGTGTGAATTTCTCCGACTTCATCACTCACAAGTAAAGGCTATGCGTTGTTTATTTTCTGGTTTTCTCTGCAGAATTCATTTGCTTTACATATTGCTTTAAATTTTAAAGCCTGCAAAACTATCACTGTTGCTCACTCTGAGTTAGTATATTTTAGGATAGTTTGCTAAATGTCTGGCATGTTTTTTACTTAAACTTCAACACCCCATCCAATTCTTTCATCACTATTTCCATTTTCATTAAATTAAGATTTTGAAACTCTTTGGAATTATGATATCTGGCCTATAATAATGCAGCTCAACTTGATCATTTATCTGATTTCTTTCCTATTTTGTCTTGATCTACTGCTTGCTTCTATAGTTTCAAAATTGGTGTAGTTAGTAGTAGACACAATTTCATACTCTCTAGGGTGTAATTAGCACAGTGAAAATCTTAGTTGTTCCCACAACTTATTCTGAGTGAAATGGGTAATGCTTTGGGATAGGACTAAGCAAGTTTAAGTGAAAGGAAAGTTAAATGTGAGTTCTGTGGAAATACTAATGTCTGTTTTGTGCAGGGACTACAGGAGACACCAGTGGTAAACTCCAGGGTTGGTGACAGAATACACTCATACAACAGAGAAGCTATGAAAGTTGATGGCACAAAGTGCAAGGCTACATCCTCACTGTTCATGCAGAACAAAGAAACTGCTAAGTATGCAACACTGGAACTGCATAGATTGCTCCAAAGGTAATGCCTCCTATCTGTTTCCATGGAAACTAAATTGGCTACAAACAGCACAATAAGACTATTTGATAGAGCAAATTCTTAACTATAAAAGACTATTTTTCAACCTACTTACCACTATTAGCTATGTATTTTTGCCAGCGATGAATGAGAGCCTGCATGTTGTGCTCGTAAAAATCTTAGCACCAGTGGAAAAGACCTGCTGCTGCCACTGCTGGAATGCACCACCCACCATGTCACTGCGCTCACATCCACTGTTTCATCTCCAGAAATGTTCAGCAAGTGTTGAAGCATGCCATTTTTTCCACATGGAGCAATTCAGTTCCAAACCTTTGCTTCATCCACATGTTAATGTCAGATGCCATTTTGTCACACTGCCCCTCTGCAGCCATCTGTCACACAGCAACAACATGTAATGGGATATTGGTGGGAAGGTCCAACCTCTGCTGCCATCCCAACAACACCTGCCTCTGATATCATGGGCCAGTGTCATAAATTAGGAGGCATTACTTTCAGAGCAGACCTCATATAAAGCAGGTCCATCACTATCTTGACCTGGAATCAGGCAGAATTATATTCCTTTTGTCCCTGTGTATCCCCTGGCCATTTGGGTTGCCAATATGAACATCCATATGATTAGCTTCAGATACCCATGCACCGCTATCAAGTGCAAAACTGCTGGAAGTTCTCTGGAAGCAGTGCAGAAGTCACAACTGCATATGGCAAAAACATAAGAATGAGGAATAGAAAAGGAAGATGAAGGAAAAATACCACAGTATACCCACATACATCCAAAGCATTCTGGAACAAATGGGAATTAAATTTCTACAGTAATTCATCCTGCCTTTATGACAGATTTACATTTAAAAAGCATGTTGCTAATGCTCTCTGCAATAACTCCATGCCTCATCATTTAACCTTGGCAGTATGCTCTCTCTTCCAGATAATAGCAGCATAAATAATTTCCTACAGGTGTTAGCAGGAGAATGACTTGTTATTCTCTCAGATTAGTGGGAGTTTCAACAATTTTGCAGAAACCTAAATCAGAACCTTGAAAGTTCGAGAAGGGCAAATTTGGTGCATCAGTGGTACTATTTAATGGTTGTAATAAAGAAAGAACTTTGAACAAACGGGGGAAAAAAAGACAGAAATTAGGTTAAGGTTTATTAAAAGTTTGTCTATCTGTTGCTAAAACACAAAGCCCTTTAGAATTCTACATTAGCAGAAATTGCAAATTACCAGGATTAGATGAAGAGTTCTGTTAGTAGTTTGGCTGTGATAGAGTTAATGCTCTTCAGCTTTATATAATGCTGTGTTTTGGACTGTTGATGAAAGCAGTGTTGATAACTCACTGATGTTTTAGTTGTTGCTGAGTGGTGTTTCACAGATCCAAGGATATTTCAGTTTTTCACACTGCCTTGCCAGCAAGGAGCTGGGAGTGCACAAGGAGCTGCAAGGGCTCAGAACCGGAACAGCTGACCTACACCAGCCAAAGGGATATTTCATATTATATCAAATCATGCTGAAAAGAAAAAGATGGGGTAGGGAAGGAGGAAGTGGGGACATTCATAGTGATGGCAATCGTCTTCCCAAGAAACTGTTAGATGTGATGATCCCTGCCTTCCTGGAAGTCGCTGAACATCTACCTGCCTATGGGAAGAAGTGAACGAATTCCTTGTTTTGCTTTGCTTGTGTGCACAGTCTTTGCTTTGCACAGTAACTTATCTTTATCTCCTCCCATGATTTCTCACACGTTTGCCTTTCTGATTCTCTCTCCAATCCCAACCATAAGAGTGAGTGAGCAGCTGGGTTGTGCTGACAGCTGGGGTTAAAGCACAACAGGCACTATCCACCAATAATTTAAAAGGTAGGATATTATACAATGCGATTGGAAAGCATATGCTCTTAATTCCTTACTATCAGAAACTAGGTAGGTTGCTCCAAAAGTAGTGCCTCCTATTTATTTCTATAGAAATTACAACAAAGAGCACAATAAAACTGTTTGATAGAGCAAATTCTTAGCTACAAAATACTGTTTTTCAACACAGTCACCAGTATTAGGTATGTGTTTTTGCCAGTGATGAACAAGTGTCTGTGCTGATACAATTCTGCACAAGTAGAAGTGACCTCTGCTGAGGTTACCAATGTTGGAACGCATTGCTTAGTGCCTCACTATGTTCACATCCACTGTATCCATATTGTTCAGCATTGTAGTACCCATAAACACTCAGCAAGTATCAATGAATATCAATGGGTGCTATTTTTTCTACAAGGAGGAATTCAGTGACACAACTTTTCCCCATACACACTTTCATGTCAGATGCCATTTGTCAGACTGCCCCTCTGCCACCACCAGTCACAGAGCATCAAAATGTAATGGAGTGTTTGTAGGAAGGTGCAGCTTCAACTGCCATACCACCAACATCTGCCTATGACATAGTGGGCCAACATCATAAAATAGGAGGCTTTTATTTTGGAGAAGTCCTCACAAAAACAGGAAAAACCTTTCAATAGCAGAAGTTACTCAGAAAGTCTGCAATCTGCATTAGCTCAAAGCAGAGGGAAAAATATCCTTCTCTGCTGAAAAGATCAGCCAGAAGAAGTGCAGAAGGCCTTGAAAGAGTACAAGAGCAAAATGCGCTGCAAATAGTAGTTAGGCTACTTAAAGAGCTACGGCAACTCAAGTGCTGTGATGGTGACTACGGGACAAGAGGCAATGCAGAAATGGCAACAAAAGTAGTCCTCAGTTTGTGGCGCACCTGTGACAGAAAATAAAGGGGAAAAAAAAGAGGTACAACACTAGTGAAAATCAATTTAATGATTAATGGGATTCAGCATCCATTTTGCTTTTAATCCAGGTTTTTTTTTATCATCAAATCTTATAAAATCTTCCAAACAGAACAGTGCACAGTTAAACTATAAAAGGGCCCATGCTCACCTTAATCCTCATATTCTGCCAGCATGGTATAAATGATAGCGAAAATTACTTTCTGGATTGTTTTATTGGTATTTTAATTGCAGTGATATACTTCTGCTGTCTTAAAATTTTAGATAGGATTTAAATTTGGTGGAGCAATGAGATATAAACTGGGTGAAGAGAGAGATTTAAATTTGGTGGAGCAATGAGATATAAACTGGGTGAAGAGAGAGATTTATAGTAAATTCAGCAATGAAGTAGCAGATTAATGAAAAATGAAGCATACTGGCTGCAACATTAATCTCTGGAACTGCATTAATAATGTTCTAGAGAAAAAAAATGATATTTTATATTATAATCAAAATTTCATTAGCATTTCAATAAATTGAAAGTCAGCGCTTTAAAGGCCAGCAAAACTAATCATGCATGAAGTCCACTGCAGGTCTGCAGACTGTTTGGTTCATTTATTCTAAATGTTCTCTTCTGCCTTAGAAGAAAAAAAAAACATTTCAAAAACTTTAAGGTACACCATTGCAATTCAAAGATGCTACAAATAAGGAGCAAAACAGATCCACTGTATCCATCTCCAGCACTCACACTTGCGAGGTGCAGCATTTGAGATCAGAGCACATCTTGTTTTTATATTAAAATGCTATTGTGTTTTTGAGATTAAAAAGGACAGGAGAGGTTCCTGACTGATACACCGCTCAAACATTACCACCACAAACATTTCTGGGCTATTTGTTCTGCCTAACTTAGTTATTTTTAGTATATAACTTTTAGTTATTTTTTTCAGTGCTCAGATTGCCAAATAACCCAGAAAAATCTATAAAGATCCTATCAACAAATAAAGATTTGCTTTTGCACATTGAAGTCCAAGCAGATTTGCCTTAATGCCAGTGGGGTGAAACACACTTCTGATGGTGATTCATCTCATCTAGTAGGTGTCTGAAGTTAGGTGAGAAGCAATGCATTCCTGGGCCCAACCTATGTCACTTCAGACACCCACTTTCTTGATGGCCTCGTGTGATCTGATTCCTCTCCTAGACCGCTGTTTTAGAATGAGACAATCATCTTTCAGCTCTCAGTTGGCTGAGAAGATCCACATTATGGAACTTTAATTTGTATATATGGTCATCCTCCTTCCTGACTCCCTGCAAAATACTGTGCTTCCATGTACTTCCATTCACCACACTGCTAGTGCAGAGGATCCTCAGTCACATACAAGTGCCTCCCAACAGGCTAAAACAAAATCCCAATGGGGAAATGAGATGAGCACACAGCTGCCACGAGTTCTTGATTGAGAAAGGAAAGGCTCACCAGGCCTCCATCCATCCAGGCAATATGCCTAATGGGAAATCCTTTAAGGACGTGATTTGAGTCAGAGACCTGAATGTATATTGAAACTGAGCAAATCAAGGTTGGTGTGTCTGAGACTATTCTTGTTTCTAGATTAAATACACTTTAGGGGAAGAATGAAAGTGCTGTGGATCAGGAAATTATTTACAAAACAAAGCATTTAGAAGAATACTTCTTGTCTCCAACATGATCATGGTGAGAAGATTACAATGAAAGATGCCTCTTTCAGTTAGTGATGTAAGAAATCTTCCTCCCCCAGATCTTCTCTTCCATTTCTCTTTCTTTTCAATGTTATATTTCATAGCAAGTAACTAAATAACAGAAAGAAAAAAAAAATCAAAGAGTTCTAAAATCTTTGTATTTATTCCTTTTCTTCTTTCTTAGCCAGCATTACATAAAATCTGTTTTTTATCTTTTTCTTTTTGGAATTGTGAGTTGTATCCCCCAGCTCATAGAAGTAACAAGGTGGCAGGGATGAGATCAGTCTTTGATTTATGTGGAAGAAATGAAAATTGCACTTCCATAACTCAGTTTTTTTTTTCTCTTGCAGCTCTGTGAACCTGCAAAGAGCCACATCTCCCAAGTAACTTGTTTTTAATAAACCAGCAAGCGGATGTAATTATAATCATTCTTTCTTGATGTTTCTGCAGTACCTACTATAATGACGTAGAAGAGAAATAAAATCTTGTTTATTCTCAGAATCATTTAACTTTTAGTAAAAATTAAAACATGTCTTTTTTGTGGATTTTAGAATGGAGTATATTACTTACATGAAATCTCATTAAGATAGGTCTGAGATGCCACAGTGTTATGCTTAGTGCCAGTTTTATGGTATTATACAGGATTTAGTTATGAAAATATCCCCATTATTTATAGAAATTAATCCTGATTTACAAAAGCAGAGCTGTTGGACAGTCCATGCTCTCACACAGGTAATTTGCAATGAACCCAATTATATTTTCCTGGGGATCTTTTGGGGCAGGAACAATTTATTTCTGGAACTTCATATCTCCCTATTAAAAAAAAGGGGGAAGAGTAGATGCTCTTCTGTTTTTGAACTGTGTGTCTCATGCAAGAGGCTTCAGACAGCCCATAAAAGTACCTGCCAGGGGAGACCCCCAATTAGTCCCAGCAGCCTAAAGAGTTACTGCTCTCACCCCAAACCTCTGAAAGTACCCCACTTCTCCTGCTCCTCCAGTTCCTACACTGTTGCAGTCAAAACAAGCTGAGCTAGCAAAGACCTACTTATTTTTTGAGCCTCCTCTGACTAAAGCAGTCAAAGGCATGCTAATATAAACCGTTCAGGGCTCAGGTTGGAAGAATAGCAGTGAGGAGGAGGAGAGCACACTAGCAATTAGCAAGGGAAGGCTGAATTTTTTTAAATTTTTTTTAATTTCCACTGGCAGCATATGTGTGACCTGATAAGTTGACTCTTTCTGCCTTCAAACCCCTGCTCCTTTTTATCACTTCAAATATAACCAGCAGTCTTGCTCTACGCAGGTTCTCTGCAGCTAACAAAAGCTATGAACATTAATCAGTTACCAACTAGTTTTTACTCAAGAGGCATGTAAAGCCAAAGGTTGATTCTTTTCTCATTAAAGACCAAAACTATATTCTACGTTATTTACGAAACTACTTCCTTCCCTCAAATATAAACGTGGCAACCAAAATGCCTTTCACTATCTCAGACACTGACCTCTGATTGTTATCTTAATGATTAAGATCAAGCAAACATTTAATTAAATTTAATGGAGAGGCGCACACTTGCTTTGGAAATGTGAGTATCTGATAGGTTGCCAGATGATAAATTTGACACAGCTGCTTTGTTCTGCTCAAATGAGTGAGAAAACTGCCATGAAGGTTTTCACTATGATTTCTCCTGGTATCAGGTGGGTTTGTGTTAACAAATTTCATTTCTGTTGCACGAAGACTTTATTTGATCTTGTCTACCAAAAAAAAAAAAAAAAAAAAAAGGCAAATAAATATTCTTTCTTCTCATTTCTAACTGCAGTCAGGCTGCATTCCACTTCATTGACAGACTTTAATTTTTCATTAATCTTGGTTTTCTATAACTCCACGATATTCTCAGCACTTTTGATCTTACACTTTTTTAGGTTTTTTTCCGTTTTACGCTTGGAAAGTGTCTGAAGAGATTAATACTATCTTTAAAAATGTGCATAGATTCAGGTAGAAGTAAATGCATATCTTGTAATAGCCTGCAGAATGGGACCTTCAACTCTAAGAGGTATTTTCTAAAATTATATCCTATTTTTAGGGGGAGATTGGCTCTGAGCTATGGTCTCCACCGTCTCTGTCAGCTGCTGATGATCTCTTAAACCCAGAACATTTCACAGGATTTTTTTTTATCTGAATTCTTTAAAGGCAGGTGGAAAGAGAGAAATAATCTCAGTATTTCTCACTATTTGGAACAGACTGGTCTGATTTTTAGGCAAAACCTCAGCTGGAGTGGTGTGGTGTGATCACTCTCAGGAAGTCAGTGCATTTGAAACAAGACCAAAGCAGTGGGAGCAGATGGAGTTTGTGCCAACAGGGCTGTACTGCACTACACTCAACACAACAGCCCTGCAGCACATAGTAGAAAGCAGAAAAAAATTAAGAAGAATGTGGAGTAAAAAAAGTTTTTTTTGTATTATCACAACTGAATAAAGCTAGTATAACCCCCTGCTTTTAACTACAGGGCCTAGTAGTGTCCCAATAATAGGAAAAGCCATAAACAGTTTTACACTTTTGTTAAAATCTCCACCATATCTGCAGCACCATATTGAGTAATCCAAATTCTTCTGCATTCTGTTCTGCATGCCCTCACACATAATAACTCTAATTAAAATCAGTGATCTCTGCTCTACAGTTACCCCACAGTCTTCGAAGGTGTAAACACCATTTCCACTATGTTGTGAGGCTGACTGCAGCAAAATTTCTTGTAAAGGATTTACTATTTATGTTAAAATTCATGGGAGAGCAGGTGCTGCTGATCTACACTTTACCAGTTCATTTGAAAGTTCTTCATTCTGAGCTTTTTTCAGTTGTGTAGATGAAGAATTATGAAGAATCTCCATAATTTTAAACTGAATATTTTAAAGTCACAATAAGGAGACTGATCTAGAGTATGCATGTATTTTATCAACAGAGACCTTTTCACATCCTTACGAGAGTAAGAATTCAGGACCTACATTCACAAAATGGTTTTATTTTGGACCTAAACTCTCATTTGAAAAGTTAGATTGAAGACAACATCAGTATTTCAAAATTTTGAAATATAATTCAGTGAAGTGCAGAACTAAGAATTTCACTGCATTGCTACATGCATCTGTACTGCATATATATATATATATATTCATAAGAATAAGCTTTCCTCTTATTTTTATTTTTTCAAAAGCAAAGAGTATGTCCTTTCTGATCTCTAGAGGTAAAAGCAGAAAAGATATAGAAAAATTATCTTTTCATAAGTTTCCTGTTCTTAATTGGGTGTAGAGAATTAGTTACGCTTTATGATTGATGTAGCTGAAGGTAAATCAGCAATTTAATACTACTTCAATTTCAAGTAGATCTGGTGAGCATTTACTTGGTGTTGCATTTCTTTAATCAAAATGCAGTCCTGCCAAATTTTAAATGGGCATATGTTTTGATGAATTATACATACATATATATATATATATTTATAACAACATTAGTCAAGAAAACGAAAGTAACTAATTTTCATCTCTTTTTTCTAGCTTTGATATCTGTCTTTTTTAATATGAAGTAAATGACATGTTAATTTAATTTTTAAATAAAATATACCATATGTATATCAGTGATGCATATTAATTTAAAATGGTAATGTCAACACAGGCTATCTAGCTTAATGAAGTGTGAATGGAATTCCGTTTCTAATGGAGATCTTAAGAGTCTTTCTCAACTGTTGGGCTCATATAAAACTGTTGGTTTTCATTACATGCAAGACATCAGTGGCTGCTCCACAGAGCTGGTACAGGAATATGTAGATAGACCTAGCATCGCTGTGCAAAATATTTGATGGCTGGCAGATTAGATACAAGATAGAACCATAGATTTCACTGTCAATGTTATTAATTAAGGTATTAAAGAATATAGGTCCCAATCCTGCCCATGAGGGACACCACTTGTCAGTGACCTCCATCTGGACATTGAGCCACTGACCACCACTCTCTCGGTATGATCTTGCACCCAGTTCCTTGTCCATTGAACAGCCCCCCAATAAATCCATGTTTCCAATTTGGAGAGAAGGATGTTATGGGGGTCCATATCTTGACCCTACTTAAGTCCAGATAAATTACATCAGTGGCTCTTCTCTTGTCCTCTAATGCAGTTATGCCATCATAGAAGGCCACTAGGTTGGGAAGGCAGCACTTGCACTTGGTGAAGCCATGCTGGCTGTCTCATATTACTTCCCTGACCTCCTGCTGCTCTATTTATCGTAGCTATCCTAAACTGTTAAGATCATGTTTAGTCTGTCTAGGAAATAAAATGCATAGGGAGCTTTTAACATCAAAGCAAGTTTTAATATCCAAATTAAAATAATAATAATAATGAAAGGCATTTTTTTCATTAAAAAGTACATGTTATCAGCTACTTAGCCTTAGTGCTGACCTCCCTGAAGACAAAAATCATACATCTTCATTAGAAATCGTGTGCATATGTTATGAAAATGCTGAATCCATGTGGAGCAGATAAATGTAAACATAAACATCCTTGAAATAAATTTAGAAAGCGGATATCCATGTATTTACGTGACAAGAGCACTTTTAGATAGCGGAATAGCTTTCAGTGAGGGTTAAAACTAATTGCTTTGTTCCTTGCTTGTTTTCACTGTAAATCCATATGAAGCCTGAAAAGATTGCTTTAGTCAATTACATAAAGCAAGCTTTCATTAGAGATATACTAAGCAGTGCTTTAATCAGTACGTGAATCCACCAATTTCAGATAATTGCTGTTAATCATCATTTCTCAATATAAAAGGACTTGAGGAAGGATTTTTGTCAGCAGCTTAATGCAGGAAGATACAAGGCTGTCATGGCGTGGCACAAGTTCTCCCTATCTTTTGGAACCTGGACTAAACTTGTGCTAGGTTCACCATAGACATAGATTAATTAAAATTACACATATGAAATTCTGAACCTTAGGCACCTGGAAATAGATCTGTTGTCCAGACGTAGGCACACAATCTGCATTTCTATAGCAAGAAAGCAGTCCAGGGACCACCTCTGTCGCTGAGCAACAGCTGGCATAGCATGGCTTGGACTCAGGCAGCCATGTTTGCTTCCTGCTCATCAAATAGGAATGAATGCATGCAGTGTGCCTTTTTGGGGTGTTTCTTTCTCCTTCCTCTGCCCTGAGCTGTGATGAAGCATTGACTGGCAGGGCATTAGTTGGGATGGGTCACTGTTGTTGGACTGTGCTACCACGTCAGCAGTATGGGTTAGGAAGTCCTTCCTATTTTAAGAAGTGTTGGCCATTTTATTTGAAGAAGTACTCAGTACTTCTTAGAACATTTGTTTGGAAAGAAAAAACAGTGAGTGCAATAACTTTGTTAGCCCTGTGAGAATTACACAGTTCTGCCTCTGAAAGTGTTGGATTTCCTCAGATTACTCTGGATTTTCCCATGGAAAATGGCCAATTATAAGCCAATAAAATAATGACCCATATGTGGCAGACATATGTTGCTTCACAGGGGGACATTAAGTTTGCAGTAAGACAACTGTGAACTAACAAACTGTACTTGAATATAGCCTTACCCCCTGTTCATGCTGCAAATCTTGTAACGTCAGAATGTAGACCCCAAGCAGAGTTGAGTACACAACACAAAACCCTGTTGTGGATCTTGTTCATAAGGTTTGGGCTATAATCCAGCCTCAGTAGCTCTGCCAGCATCCCCACCTGACCCAAACAATAGGCTTTTGGTCAAGATTCATACCTGTAAAATGGGTTTGAATCCCTTCAAGTCTGAAGGGAAATTCAACCTCTCTTTTTTTCTTCAGGATAAATGCTTTCAATCACAGTTGAAGACATAAAAAGGTGGATACAGTACACTTAAGTAGCTTTAAGCTTAGGTCTCTGCACTGAATTTTGTAGCCAGAATGAGCACGTGGGCGTTCACTATTGTGTGGTACAAATACTTCCTCGAAGAGGTCTCACCACAGATGGAGTAATGAGATACCCAGTTGTGCTACATGGATTAGTGAAAGCATGTCTTTACAAACAAATATTCTGGAGTTTAAAATGCAAATAATATTTTACATGTTTGATGCAATTAGTTGAGTCCTGTTTTCTACCTCTGATTACTGCAATGAGAAAAAGATGGCATTAGTATAACAACAGTATGCAGGGCATGGTCTCTCTTGTTAAGTCAAAAACTGACAAATATTGCCCCAAAGTGCTTCTCGATGCTGCTCCACAGGACATGAAATTTTCTTCCCACCAATGTCTAATCTAAGGCATCTTTTAGTTAAGAACATAGGAATTGTCCTTCTGGATCAGCTTAGTAATTCTGGCAGCTTGCCAGGCAGCAGCATTAGATGCATAACATTGCATCTGACAGATCAATGCAGTCATTATCAATGCAAAACCATGCAGATTTTGGTTATATACAAAACAGCATTCTTCTTCACATTTTAAATCCCATAGATACAAAGTTTTTTATTATTTTTATATATTTATAGTCTAATGGATGCTTCATTTTTAATTATTACAAAGTGGATAAAATATAAACCGAAAGCCGCTGAGCAAAACAGCACCCTTTCCAGAATCAGTTTTCCTTCTGCAAGATGGAGTAATCATTCTTTCCACTGCAAATAGGGGCTGTCTGACGCATAATTCTGCAAGGATGCATTGTAAAATCTTTACCTTTCTGAAATCCATGTGGACTTATCTATATGAGTAAACAGCATTGTGGGCTGCCTGACATTTTGCAATGTTCAGCTGACCAAACAGAAGAGTTTAAGAGTGTATTAGGCATATCTGAATGGAGAGAGTGTTACATTTCTGATGCAGTACATGGAGATTTACCCACCTGTCTCCAATTACACTCAGCGTGACTGCAAGATTAAAATGACATCTACTTCACTGTGAAAATATGTCCTGTAGCAGCATCTCCTTTCAGCTCAGGAGCACTAATACTAATAACAGCCCAACAGAGAATCAATTTTATTTTTATACTTAAAGTGATTAGTTATTTTATATAGACCCTTGTTAAGAACTCTCAAAGACAAAATTGGACTTGAAGACATGTACTAACAATGGGAAAAAGCTGCATGTGAAGCAGTATGTACTGTTTCAATAACTAGCACAAATGGTGGCCAAGAGAACTGCATTCACTTGAGAAAATCATATGTGAAATCAAAAAAAGCTGTGAAATAACTACTCTGACAGGTATTTAACATAGTAAGTTAAATTAGCACACTGCAATTTTCTTTTTCTTTTCTTTTTTTTTTTTCTTTTTTTTTTTTTTTGGAGTGCATGGCATGCTTTAAACACCTCTTGAAATTTAACAAATCTACACAAAAGCAACCAGTGCTTTGGCAATGCTGTAGATACATTTTATAAGTCGCATCATGTCAAACTTAAATTTTCTAGGCTTGTTTCTTTCTTATTCTGAGTCACAGGGCTCTGAAGCTGTAACAAACTTAAGAAGTAAGAGGCATGTCATATCCAAAGCTATTTCACAATCTTTCCATTTGATAGTTAAGTATTATATCTGCAAGTCCACACCTTGAAACTAAAAAAAATTAAGCAAAATTGAACTGGCATGAGAGCTAAGGAGGCACTACTGAAAGTATCATTTTTCTGTTTAGAGTGTTTATATAAGAATTCCCATTTTAAGTTTCAGAATTTTTATTCCTATCTACAAATGGTCTCTTTTTTTATTAAACATAGCTGCCTGGAGTTTGGTGCATTGTTTCACAACTACTCCTGTTCAAGTTCTTTTATTGAAAAAAAGGCCTAAATAGACCCTCAAGGAGGAATAATTTGCCTGCAGACAAATAACCATTGGATGCTACTCAGTAATTTTTACCTTGCATGTTAAATGCAAAATTCTGATCCTACAGTGGGGCAGAGTTAAGATTGTCTTTATTGCCTCATGCTGTAATACCCTTTAGAACTTTATTGCCTCATGCTGTAATACCCTTTAGAAATATTAATTCAGGGGAATGTTAACAAGGCAAGAATTAGATTTCTTCTTAGCAGGGGTCTTTGCATTATCTTTAAAGCAATATACTTTTTTGTTGCTGTTGTTGTTTGTGGGTTTTTTTTAATAATAATTCTTAACAAGAAAGTCATGAAGGAAATCTACCAGTCTACATTTGGTATAAAAAGCATTAGAGGTATTAATTGTATAGAAACATATATATTAGGAAAAAAAGTCATTTTGTGTTTTATTACTTGTCACTTTTGTTCCTTAATGCTTAAGCATTAAGCAATTATTGCCTTTAGAAAAGTAAAAAGACTGATTTTCAAATGAGTAAAATGAGATGTGCAGAACTGAATCCCTGCATGCAGCTCTGGAAACAGCAAAGAGAACCATAATCCACAAAATATTTTATTGTTGAGAATTTTAATATATAACCTCCCGGTCTGGTGCAGAAAGACTGTGACAGAGATGGAAAAAGCTTTCAGGTCTCTCCTGTACCTTCATATTATGTTTCATTCTTCAGTGCTGCCTTCTGAATGAAAGAATAAATTCCACTAAGAAAAGAGACGAGTGGTCTATCTGCATTACCATCATTTTACAGAAAAACACAACTCTGATGTCATTTCCCTTTCTGCCATTGCCATTTCTGCGGTTGGACTTGATGATCTTTGAGGTCTTTTCCAACCTGAGTAATTCTATGACTCCTGCTAAAAAGAAAGGCTGTCATCTATGCCACGATGATGGTATTCAAATAAATGGATCGGGAAGATCATGTGTATGAAATGTAATTCAGTGTAGCAGAGTATAAGCTACTGAAAACATCAAAAATGTTAAGGACTCTGTACTGACATCTAGCATGGCTGTGTTTCCAACCTGCCGAAGCAAGGAACTTTGCTGTATCTTCTAGTTGCTAATGAGGTTGTAGAATTGCTCTTAGTGCATGCCTCAACACTTCCTTTTAATCTGCCTTTGTGCTCACTGGAATTTTGTATTGCTAATCCATTGCCATCTCTTCAAGCAGCTTTACCCTTATCACCTGTTACTGGCATTTTTTGCAGAATCAGTACTGGAAAGTTTCAGATACTGCTGCTGAGACTCAGCAAAGGGAACATTTCTTGTGCATCTGAACCACACTTTGCTTTTCTTTACAGAAACTTTATATTAACTGCAGGAGGTGACACACTCCAGTTAAACTAGATTTAAACTAGATAGAATGTTTTCATAACACGTTCCACTATTATGATCTGTTCTGTCTTTTTTTATTATCAGTATTATCTTTTCAACCTCAAGTACTCAAGCAACAGATGAAAAGTTGTTACTGTGATCTTGTACTTGAAAACTTGGATTGTTATCGTGAGTCTGGCATAATGTAATGATGTGGCCACTTCTCCTCTGTTCCTGTAACACTTGAAGAGAAACAGGTTTCTCAGTTAATTATTTGGATATACAGGAGTACAGGAGAGTATCTCCAAGCAAAGCCTTCATCACTCCTCTCTTACTGGAATTAAGATAGTAAATATGTTATCAGTAATGAGTGTTCTTAGGCAATAAACTGATGCCATTCATTGTCCTTCAGTTCATATCATTTTCTTGTTCCCCTTTTCAAGCTCTATCTCACTCCTATATGCTATTTGTCATTGTACTTTTGAACAAACAATGGGAACCAAGATTTTGGTACTGATAAGTTTTGCCTCGTGCTCTAGACTGCAGTCATAGACATGTTTACATACAACATATTAGGGCTTTCAGATATTTGGAAGTAGCTGGCTTGTATACTTTCAAAATAAGTATTACCTTTGCAATGACATCATGTCACCAAAGCCAAGTAGAGATTCCTTCATAGGAATACAGATTCTTTCACAGTAGGCCTTATTCCTTCCGCTGCAGGAAATGATGGTCTTGATACACACACAGTCTGAAAGGGCAGTGACTGTATAAATCCATTGAAATTTAAAGCAAGAGTATTTTCCAAGCATTACCTTGAAAAACCTTGGAAAATACATAGAATTTAACATTTAAGAACCTCCTCTCTCTGAAAAGTGAAACAGCCACTCAAGCAGGCACCGCCAGGTCCTTTTCCAGACCCCAGAACTGTGTGCAGCCCAGTGGCACAGCTGGTTCCAAAAACAAAAGCAAAGCAGTTGTGTTGGCAGAAATCCTAACAATACAATTCCCAGCACAGTGGCAGCGCATGGATAATGAAGCCTGGATGGTCTAACCTCTTAAGAGGAACCAATTGTGCAATGTAGACACATTTCATTCTAACTGAGCAGCAGTATAAAAAGAGATATCCAATTATTTTTTATCTCTGATTTGGAAAGACTACAGGACCACAAAGAGATGATTTTTATCTTCTTAATATTGCATTTTCACATCCTTCTTATGTTAATAAAAATAGTTCCCTACTACTCTCGTCTATGACCAGTCCTTCAGATTATTTTCATACATAGAAAACAAGTAAATGAAATATTATACTTTTCAGTAACAGAGAAAGCATTCTCCCTCAGTTTATTTTTGGTAAAACCATAACCCTAACTTGTTTTAGTCTCATTTAAATGTAAATGTATTTACAAATAGTGGAATTCTCTAGTTTAATGTCTGGAGAATGTATCCTCCCTCCAAGGATATTTATAAAATAGATATGCAATGAATGTCAAAATCCCTGCCAATTGAGATTTTTCTGAACTTCTGGGCTTTTGGCCATTTGCTGTTTGCTATTTCCCTTGCTTCTTGCTGTGAAGTTGTGTGCTTCATGGTCAGGAAGGACTGGAAGTTGAACTCAAAAGTACTGTCTGTTGGGTTTGAACCTGCAGTAAAAGTAACAGATTTTTTTTTCTTTCTCATTAATTAAGTGTTTGAAATGCTAATAATGTTATCTTATGAAATCTAATGGTAAAAAAAAAAAAAAAAAAAAAAAAAAAAGAAAGAAAAACGTCAAAGCCAACTGATCTAAGATTTAGTGAGAATAAAGCCCCATCTAATAAAACCTCACTACTGCAGAGGTCATGTTAATAACTGTCAAGTAAATTCACAGATCAAAGGAAAGTATCAGGTCAGAACTGGCTGCTATACATGTGGAAGATCACTAGATGTACTGACAAAAGAAGAACACTTTTTAATCCTTAATTCGCTCTAACATATGAATATATTCATGTATATTGAGAAGACTTATTTTCCTATTCTAAATGAAATAAACGCTGTGCTTCACAAAACATCCCTCTGTTACATTATGTCTTGAGATCTACTTATTTTCTAGGTTCAGTCACCACACCCAGACCAAAACGGGTTATACCTTCTGTATGTCAAGGAGGGACCAGCATCATAGACCACTGTCATATACTCTCCTTATCATTCTCTGAATGATATGATTGGGTCTGATAATTCTCAAAATGACAAATTTGCTAACTATACTGAGAATTTTAAGATAGCAGCTTTGAGTAGAACAAGAGCCAAATTTATGAAAGCACAAAGAGTAACAAAAACAAATGTCAGCAAAACCAGGATACTTTGCAATATATGCTGAAGCTAGATCAACAGACACACTACAGTATCTATTCACAGGGTTTTGAGCTTCTTCAGAAAACTGACTACTGTCATGGTTTTCATCTCATTATTTTTTTAAATTTTGTACTTTACAAACATAAAAAAAATGCAGCAGACATTGGATAGTCTTTGGATATTGATTTTGTTTTGGTCATTACATATTCTCAGCTGTGTTATTTTTTATTTTAAAACTACAGAAATTTGCCTTTAAAACTACTGAAAGTAGATCATGTATTTTTTTTCCTCTGTCTTTACCCATTCAGAGAGGGATTCACCTCACATACCTACATTCATGTAGTTAGTCATAGCTTGAACAATTCATATATGCTCCTTCTGCAGTCAGTGATAAGATATAGGTGCCTCCAGTGCCCATTTTTCCCATCAAAGCTCAGAAATTAGGACGGTGCACATATTTCTTCTGGAAGTGCTTCTCTCTGGTTGACCATGAAAACAGCAATGGTGATGAGCTTAAATTGAATGTTCAGTCTTTAGATTGGTAAATTGAGATTTGAAATGATAACAGTTTATATCTCTCATCTGAAACCATTCATATGAAATATCCCACAGATAATAACCCAGTCCTTCAACATGTGTTGATGTGAATATATCATACTTCAAGTAAGTGTTCATGGACATGAATGGAGCTGCCAACCTCCAGCTTCTTAGAGGAATAGCACTGGTCTATGGCAGAACTGAGACACTGGCACAAACTAACGCTTATCTGTCCTCTCAGAAATCAAATCCAACTGCAACAGCTTGGCAATAGCATCTCGGCCCCATTGTAGAGATGCAACCATTGTCTCCCCACGGATGTAGGTAACATTTGTCCAGTATACAGAAACATAGACCCTCTGCTTCCCCATTTTTAACCAACGGCATGTAAAAGGAATTAAAATAAATAAAGACAATCCAAGTTTCCTGCCTTGAGACAAGACTTGTTTGGTTGGCTATATCACCAGATATTAATTCCTTTGCCAATAAATTCCTATTTCATTGCCATATGACAAAGTTCTTACATACTAGAGGAAAATCATGAATCAGTCTTTAAAACTGAGATAATTATAATCCACACATTATTTACCATTCAGAGTCCTGCATTCTCACACATAATAATATACCTTGAATTATAGTATGTATGGGGTATTATATATAAATTTCATAGCAGAATTGAAGGTACAAAATATTTGAGAGTACTTACATCATAGTTTAAAGGATTGTTTACTAGTTTTTCTCCTCAGCTGCTATGACTCAAGGAACGATTGGATGTTGTGTTGAGGGACATGGTTTAGTGGGAGCTATTGGTGATAGGTGAATGGTTGGACTGGATGATCTTGTAGGTCTTTTCCAACCTTGGTGGTTCTATGATTCCATGATTCTATGAACTGCTCTGACAAAGGACACTATCATCTTACATTAACAATTTAAGATTTTATATGCATGCTTCTCTATGTAATAAAGTGGTGATACAGCACTGAGTCCATTTAATAACAAGTTCAATAATAGTTACCAACAACAGCTACACAGTGGTTTGGATTGGTTTGCTTGTAGCATATGAAGCCAGATGCCCTTGTGAAGTCAAAGTAATTAATTCTACAGCATTTTCAATCTACCTATGCTGCTTTGAGTTATCTTGCAATTTTGTTGATAAAATAAGCATTTGTGTTCCCTAATTAGTTTGGAAAAATAATTAGTGCAGTCTTTGGTTTATTATACTGGCAGCTGCACATACAAATGTGCATTTGTATGAGATGTCCTCAAAACTTGTTAGAGTACTAAATATATACTGACTGTCATCTAAATTCCCTACTGACAGCTGCTTTACAGTGCCAATTCACCTATTAGTATCCTCAATTGTGCATAAATAGAATTACAAGCATATTATCGTAACTATTAAATTGGGAAACTTCTAAAATGCTTTGTAAATGGCAAGAACTGTTATAGAAAATATTCACTGAGTACACAGTAAGGGAAAACCTGAGACAAATGTAGTCTTCAGTACTGCAAAACAAAGTCCAAGATAGAAAAACCTGTCCCACAGAAGGCAATAACAATGCTGTGATGTACACTAAAGGGAACATGAATTCATTCGGTTTGTATCAAGTATCCGTCAGTAAATTTGTCAGTAAATCAATGCTAATTCAAAAAAAAAAACATCAAAATTCAGAGTAAAGGAGTAAGGTACAAATTGTCTTGAAAGGTTAGAGGAGATATTGTCACACTGAAGTTTAACCATTTACAAATTTAACATTTAATTCCACCATCTAATATTTCACTCTGAGCTTTTAAAGGAGAAAAACATTTCCACTGAACTAGTCTTTTATTCCTTCTTGTCAGGAGGGAAGAGGGACTCTCTCCCTGTTGTGATCAGAGCATGTTTAGAAAGATAACTTTAACTGAAAACCTCAGTCTCTTAGACAGTTTATTTCTTGTCATCAGGACTTCTTCCTATTGATAGGATAGGATCCATAGATCACACACATACGATTGTGTATATGATTGTATATATGACTGTATATATATATATATACCTCCATTATCACTCTCTTGAATTTAATAGGATGGAATCATAGAATCATAGAGTGACTCAAGTTGGAAGGGACTTCATAGATCATCTAGAATACCCCTGTTGTGACTTGCCATTAAATCAGGCAATAGATGAGAGCTACCTAGGACCTCATCCAACCTGGTCTTGAACCCCTCTAGGGACGGAGCATCCACAGTTTCTCTGGGCAGCTGTGCCAGTGTATCACCATGCTCTCAGAGAAAAATTCCCTCCTGACATCTAATCTAAATCTCCCCCCTTTTAGTTTAAAACTGTTCAGTGGTGTCTGCCATGATCAGCCTGCTGGATTGGCTCTGGTAGACAGCCTCAGGGCTTGCCAAACCTTCCTAAAACAAAGAGGAAGATGATAGCTGCTACTTCCCTCCCAACATTGCCTTTCAACCAGTGGGAAAGGGACAACATTTCTGTGCTCAACGCTAGGAGAATTTGAGGTGTCTCAGGAAGAAACGTGAGAAAACATCATTTTTAGTTTGTAAACAAACGTTATGTTTCTCTTGTTTGTGTGTAAGAGAGCTTTGGTTTCTTCCTCAGCACAAAATAAAAGCTCTGAAAATCAATTGCTACTTCCTTTCTATTCTCTGCTAGCACAATTTGGTATCCACTAAATGAACTTGAATTTTTCACTTAAATCTTCCCATCAGAGTGTACTTTAACTCCACAAACGTGTTTCACTGTCATAAATTTCAGAAGCTTCAAATTTCAAATTCCACCCACCTCAGACAGCTGTCCAGAAGGTGATAAAATCTCAAAGTATGTGCTGTCTTGACAGCACCAACTGAGAGTAAGAAGCACTGTTCATGGTCACTCCCTTCATCATTAGACTGAGAGAAGCCTGTTGGTCTGAGGGGGTGACCTGTAAGTGGCTGGTTCACTATTCGATGCTATTTTGTTGTCATCTGTGTTAGTGAAGAATATTTGAGCTGCAAGTGCACCTGCAGTTGATTTAGACGTATATTCAAAAAAACAGTACCTAAAGGACTTTCACCCTGAAGACAATCGTTGGCACTGATTTTGCCAAAAAATTATTTCCTCTGTATTAAATGAGCTGAGATAATGCATGAATGATCACACAGAGGGAGATGCTGAGATTTAAAGTAGCAAGAATATCTTTGGAAGAAAAAAAAAAAAAAAAAGAAAATCAGAATACAAAAATATTTGCTCCATGTCACATTGTTGTAAGTGGGGGATTTGTGGCAACAAACTCAGAGAATGAAACAAATACAGCATTGCAGAAAATGAAAGCTTTTCATTTATTTATGTGGAATGATGAAAGGGATCATGTGCATTACCTTGATGAACTTCACTGGTCTGGTGAGTCATTTGTGTGGTAGTTCATCGAGTCATCATACATTGTAAGCTGGCTTTGTAATCAAAGAAAAAAATATTGAGAAAAAGCAGAGTATGTAAGAAAAACTAAGAAAATCCACACCGTAATTCTGCCTGCAACAGAGTAAACACAGCCTGCGTGCTCACAGTTAGGAAAAGACATGAGTAACAGAAAGCCAAGGAGTACAATGGAAAGTTCAAGGTGCCTCTGGGCACCTATGCTGGGGATAAAATCAATATAGAGAGCTCAGCTGCTCTGTGTAACATGAAGTGCATGTTGGCTAGTGCTAACAGAGCAGCAAAAAATGCCACAGCCCACACTACTCTGTCTTCAGCATGAATGGTGCGCATTCGTAACTGTGGGCAAACAAAATAAATACTTTATGGAAGATATAAACAGTTAAACACACACATTATCCAGGTATAAAGCAGTTTAACACATTACTAAATTGTCTACTGAACAGAAGCAAACATATATCTTTTGTATATCATTTAAGGCTGATCTGTGGTTATATCTTATTAGATATTGTCAATGGAGTCTGGTGACTGAATTTTGCCTACTTCTCAGGGGGCGCAGTGTGGCAGAAGATATACTATATGAAAAGCATAGGCATATCTACAGGCTTTCATTCTAGGAAGGCAACGAATCAAGGCTGGTACAAGATAAAGTAGATTTTTAGGTGACTACTGAATTTCTGAGGGTAAATTTGCTTTGTCTCAGCAAAGTCAGGAGAGATGATTTATACTATCTCAGGGCAAAACCCAGAGTCAAAATTAAATTCAAGACACTTTTTGAGGGGTAAAACCATAAATGATTTTAGTGAAGGCAGCACCCAATTCTTGAATGTAACCTCAATTTAGCAGTATCAGGCTTTTCTGTTCTTTCACTCCAAAACAACTTTGTACAGACTGCCAGGATATAGTCTTTTAAAACCAACACACTAAAGTTTTTTCTCAGGTAAAATTTAGGATGTCAGCTTTAACATATATTTATCCCATTTTTATTTAACCCGTATTATTTTCTTCTCTTTTTTTTTTTTTTTTTCCCCAGTAGTGACTCACTGTTATTTAACTGCCGAATAAAATGACCCTAAAGGTTTTGCACATTCATAAAAACTAATTAGATTACTCTGGGTTCTCTACTCAGTGAGCTCAGTTGTTATGACAACAGAATTTTTATCGCTTTCTTAAGATCTGTCCTGATTTCTGCAGTTATCTGCCTGTCTACATATACATGACTAAGTTTAGGAAAAATATACTTCATTTCCAATATTTTTAGCCATACAGTTAACTTACAGCAATAATGACCCAGCTAAACAACTTTCTTTAAGTCTTCTAAGAGACAGTTCTTCTATGGGCAGCTGAAGACTCAGTTCAAAACATGAACATTCCCTTCCTGGAAGGGCCTGTTCAACATCTTCATTAAGGCTGTAAGGAGCCTGGTAGCTGTGTCCTGTCCTTCACAAAGTTAATTGACTCTATAGAAAAATGCAGATAAGTCTGAAACAGTATTTAATTCTCATTTTAGATGCCTGTGAATTTATGTGAGATGTTTGTGAGCCTGGTTTTGTTCCCAAATTAGCAAGTTAATATGTTATAATTTTGCAATAATTGTTTGTCTTGTTTTTCTTTGTGTCTCTGTGTGAGGATAAGGAGTGACAACCTAGGAAGGTATTTGGGGAAAAAATATTATTTCATACTCAGTGACATCAGTCATTCCATCTTTAATTTGGCACCAGATATATGCCAAGTCTTAGAGGAATTAAGGGATACTAAAAAATGTCACTGCAATGTCATTCTGTTATTTCTATGAGTTTCCAACGCCATGTATAAAAGTTCAATTGCTTAATGACTTAAATATGGGATCAAATTCAAGAATTCAAATGTACATTTTTCTGGTGTGGCCTACCAGGTAACGAAGACACGCCTACATGATTTTGTAATCATAGGCACTTGCCCTTCTTTTATATATGGGGAAAGACAAATACATAGAAGTATGCACTTTTTTTTTTTTAATGTACTAAGGATATGGTGAATTAATTGAAAGAAGAGTAAGATACTATATGCGCAGCTCTTATAGATTACCTTTGAGATGGGAAACCATTAAGCTTTTTCAGTCTCTGAATATGCTAAAAAAATCCTCAAAATCTGCTGCTGCTTTCTTGACTACAAATTCTTGGCTAAACATGCAGACACATGAATAGCCTTTTTAGTTCCTTCAAGAAGCCGCGATGACTCACACCAAGAACAGGACATAGAATCACAATAATATCTTATGTACTACTATTTTAACTGTATTTTTAATCATATTTTATGGCTTTATTCTATTTCTCATGATCCTGTCAGCATTAGGATGAAGATGAAAATAATCTATTTGACTGCCTTTGTCTGGCAGCCTTGACTCTCTTGTCTGCCCTATGAACTTTGAATGGTTTCCACTATTGTATTTTAATCAGGGCATGCACAGAGAAAATAGCTGCTACTCCTTTGCTCATCATTCATGCCGTCTTCTTTTTTGCCTCCTGTTCAAGCTTTCTTAAGCTGAAGATTGTGATATTTAGTGAACAACCTGTCTTTTACTGACAGACAGATCATACTGGCTGCAATCTTTCCAAATGCACTTCTTCATTTATATGCACTGCAGCCACCCCTTTCTCTGCAGACTAGATCAATCCCAGCATTACAGAGATTATATTCCTGTCAGTAAACCTTCAGTTTTGTCCTCACTTTGCTGTAGCACAAGGCTACACATGGAAGACTAGATGAGCTTGACATTTCATTTCACTCATTCAGTATGCCAAAAAGAAATTCTGCTTGAAGAAAAAGTGATTCAGATAGACAGACCATTATGTAGTTACTGGAAACAGCACCCCTTCTTTGTGATCAGATTAAAGACAAAGATTCTCCATAATATAGGTGTCATTGCCACAGAACTCATTTTATAGTTAGCCAAAACTAATTTGCAAGCGTTATAGAATCCTGTAGGCAATATTTGGTAGAGAAATGGGAAAAATTGGGAAACAGATTCAGGTTCTCTGAGTTATAATCCTCGCTTTGACTCAGTCAGAATGTGTCTTATTCTGTTGCAAAGGATGTGTTTCATCTCTAAAACCGGTGAGAATATTCTAAGACCTTTCTTTATTTTTTATGAAATCTAACCTCATCAAAATCATTCGAGCTTAATGACTCGAGCTTAAGTTTGAAAATAAAATATATAAACTTAACTAATTTGTCTTCCCAACAAGTCTGCATAAACACTTACAGTTTTGCGTATTCTGCTACATGAGATTATGCATAGATGGTGCAAAACAAACTTCAAACCCTACATTTCATTTTAAAAGAGCTGCATGTTAGTAATGTAACTCAATAGCTTAGTGGTTTCTGGATTTTATTTTCTTTTTCTCTAATGAAAATTTACCATCTCCAACTCACCCACTCCCCAAAAAATTTAAAGTCAGTAGTCTCACATACCAACATAGAGTTAGGTATTAAAAAAAATGAAAAATATATATATATATTTATATATAGAGAGAGGAAGAACAATTAGAAGCTTTGCCCAAGGCAACTGGATCATTTCCAGATTGTTTAAAAAGGAAGCCAGGATGTGATTAGGAGTGAAAGACGCATTTAGTTTAGCAGTCACGTGCTCTGTCAGCACATAACTTTTATATCTTTCATGTCTCACAGCATTAATTTGCTCACTTGGTTTGACTGTTCTGGTTTTAAAAAGTAGAATGTAGAAAGAAAAAATACCATGCCTAAACCCTCCCAGAGAACATATCATAGAATCATAGAATAATAGAAAGGCCTGGGTTGAAAAGGACCTCAAAGACCATCCAGTTTCAATAATTTCTTCAATAGTTTCATAACTGCTATCTTAATATGCTTATTCAGGTGTCTAAGAATTTTCGAAGCGGACTGGGGATACGGGAGCTGGTACTAAAATTTGCATGTTCATTTATGTAAATGCACAAGGATACTAAATGCATACAGAAACATGGGGCAGATCATGGCAGCCTGTGGACTTGAGAGTTTGGGGATAAATCTGCAGTCAGAAATATTCTAAGAGGGTAGAAAATGCCAATGAGATATTAATGAAAGACAGTGTACTAGCCATGCATAACTGATGTTTCCATTTGGCTGTTTGCTCGTTCATATTCTGATCAGCATTATTAAATGTCCACGCATTTCTCATTAGGAGTGTTGTAATTCCTTGCTGATTTTAGTAAGGGCAGCATCTTCGTAACAGCTGCTGATGAAATTCATTGCCAAAGACTGATACCACAGAAATTTGTGGGCTAGATGTTCAACCTTCAAGGCACCTGCCATGTGTCCGGTTTGGGATTGCATCACTATGCTCTGCAGCAGTGGGAAAAACTTAATTGCTAGGTGAGTTCTGAAAGAAATGTGAAAATGTAATTCTACATTCTCCATCGGAATTTCTGGCAAATACAAATGGAAGTAGAGCCCTGTGATAATAGGAAAATTACAGTGTTTCTGTGAGTCTGCCCTCATCGAAGCATAAAGTATGCAGTGAAGCAGAACAGTATCTACCAAGGAGGTTTGGGAGGATGAATTCTCTACTCATTTGATTCTACCTGTTGGGTCATCCTAGATACCACTTCCTTGCTCTTCCTTTTGTACTTGACTGCACTTAATGAGATTATCCTCAAAAATGTGCACAATTATGTAATTACTAGTTATGGAAAGCTTCATATTTGTTATTATTTCTGCAATTATCTTTAGATACGCATGCAAATAACTCTACCTTCTCTTCCACTACTTTTTCTCAGTGTTTATGATATGATGAAATATTCCAACAAGCTGACAAAAGAGGAAAAGTCATGCAAAGGTGAAAAGAGAGACACTGGAAAAATATAGTTTGTTCAGAAATTCTAAAAAAGTTTGTCTTCCATGCCAGCATCTGCTTATTTCCCTGTTTTTATATTTTAAAATTTAATAAGGAACAACTGGTTGGATGACAGATATTTAATGTTTATGCACATAAGTTTTCTTGAAGGTAGAGCTTCTCATTCAGCAACTCATAATTGATGCTTCACTGTTTTAACAGCATGATTCTCAAAAGCATTCAACATGGTCGTATGTGTCTCCAATATGCAGCAGTTTGCAAGAGCCCAGTTTCACTTTGAGGTATTTGAGATAAATTCTCAGTTTGCAGCCCTGAGCCTGAATGTCACAAATTCGAAACTGAGATTTTCTTTTTAGATTAATGGGATAACTGGCTGAAGGAAGCTGGGGAAATCTGACTAGTCCTTTTCTGAATCTAATTACTTCTATGTGTGTTGAACTCTGGCAGTTAAAAAAGAATTTTTATTGCATTTTTTGTGGGTTTTTTTTTTTTTTTTTCTCTATTGACATTATGACCTATGGTAATAAAGCTTCTTTTAGTAGATAGAAAAAAGATCGCAGAATCACAGAATCACAGAATTATCGAGGTTGGAAAAGACCTAGAAGATCATCCAGTCCAACCATTACCAATACTTCCCAGCTAAATCATACCCCTCAACGCAACATCCAAACGTTTCTTGAACACTTCCATGAATAATAGAATAATAGCAAGTTAAGAAGACCTCTCAATTCATGTAGTGCATAGATCTTATTGTGTGAATAACTGGAGAGCACAGTTGCTTTCCACAGTACAGAGTTGCAGGAATTACATGAAAATACAGAAAGATCAGTCTGTTGAAGTCATCCTCACCTTGGCGAGTTGTTACTTGTGTGAAAATCCCAATCCAAATGAACATGAAACATGAGTTAGCTATTGCCAATATTTAATTATAGTGCCTAAAATGTGACTTCAACTCTGCTTTTCCTTCTTTCCACAAGTAGTCAACTCAGAGCATGATCCTTTTAAACTAGTTACACTGAACGCTTTCTCCAGTTCCTTCTCCTTTTAAAGCTTGGCTAATGGGTACATGAATATTTGCTTGAGCAATTACACAAATACAACTAGGACATTTTCAATTTAAGTGTACACAATATATTTGGCTTATATGAGCCATTTCAAATAAACCAGAATTGATAGAGTTGCAATCGTCAATAAAGACATTAGCTTCAGGGGAATTGCTCTCTGAAGCAGGATGAGTTTTGGATTCCACTGAGGTTCCCAAAGGGAATCCCTGAGCAGAGATTGTCTTCCACTGAAAGAGTCCTCCTGGTACTCACCAGTCCCTAAGCTGCACATATTAAACATGTGTTCTTCATTGCTTAAAATCCACAGGGTTACTTTTAGAAAAGCACACTCTGGGTGTCTGTTAGTTTATGCTGTTGTTCTTCACATGCTTTAAGTTTTGAATTTATGCTTCCAGTACACTAAATTATGCAAAATCTTTTTAAAAATTAAAGACTGTGCTCCCTCAACTGCACAGAGCAGTCCTTGCTTATGGTCCACATATAATCAATTTCATAAACTTCTCTGATATATGTAAGTGCTTTGCCAGCACAAGGAAAACTTACAGATTTGATTTTGATGTTTTTGTAAAGGTGGGACAAAATCATCCATTGTCCTACTTGCAGATGGAAGTTATATACCCAGACGGACATTAAATTCTGTTCCTCATTTTTTTAATGTTATTTATGTATTTACATTTTAACTTGTAGGTCAACCCTAAGTGGGTTTTGAATCTGAATTTCTATTGCAAATCTTATTCCTCTGTTGCATTCTAACCTGTGCTGGTGGATTCAATTGCTACACAAAGCACTGCAGCCTTCCTATGCACTGTAACTTCTTCTGTTTACTGACTAAATCCTACAGAGGTCAAGGCTCAGAACATTATTATTCTCGTGCCATCACAGGCTAAATCTTTTGCACTGTAGATGCAAAAGAATGGTAAAATCAATTGCCTGCCTAATATGGAGCTTTTGAATACATATAAACTGAAGATCTCTTTTTCCTTTAGGATATGCACCCTCACTTCACTAAATATATATATATATATATATATATATATATATAATTTTGAATGTAATGGCATGAGGACACAGTTTAGATGTCTAAACATGGACATATATGGACATTTGATAGGACAAAGGGGAATGGTTTTAAACTAAGACAGGGGAGGTTTAGGTTAAATATTAGCAGGAAGTTTTTCACACAGAGGGTGGTGATGCACTGGAACAGGCTGCCCAAGGAGGCTGTGGATGCCCCATCCCTGGAGGCATTCAAGGCCAGGCTGGATGTGGCTCTGGGCAGACTGGTCTGGTGGTTGGCGACCCTGCACATAGCAGGGGGGTTGAAACTAGATGATCATTGTGGTTCCTTTCAATCCAGGCCATTCTATGATTCTATGATGATATAAAGTACTAGAGTGTCCGGCCTGCTGTGGAAAGATGGAGGTATCCCAAACAAGCAGTTAGAGATGGATGTCTCACATGAATGACAGCAGTCAATGTCTAAGCTTTGTGAATTTGAAACCAGCCTTTACATTTTGCTGCAAATTTAATTTAAAATTTGAAAATGTTAGAGGATTATTACTTTTATGATCGTCTTTCCCTCATCATGAAAAAAAAAAAAAAAAAAATTAAAGCTCCTAGTTTTTCACTTTGTAAAGCATGGAACAAAGATTGTCCATGAAAACTAGACAGCATGAAAACAAAGTTTAGCTAAAGAGGAAAATTCTTTCACATGTTGTAGAAATGCTATCAGTTCTCAAGTAAATCCTTGATGGTTAATATGAGCGCACCCTGACACCTGAGACATCAACATCTTGCTCTGAAAAGGTTGACAGAAAGGATTTTCTCTCTAAGTTCACAATGGAGGGAAGGAAAAGCACATCAAATTTACCAGCGTTCATTTTTAGAACTAAGTAATTGAAGATTTTTTTTTAAAAGAACATTTTTATTCTGGCAACATGGAGCAAAGTCCTTCGGATAGAAGGACTAGTGTCCCTTTTGAGACTTTCTTACAATTCAGCTAGCTCAGTATGAATGCATCACTAAAAGTATACACAAAAAGATATCTCCTCAAAATCTGTCTTTCACTGTTAGTTGTTTGAGTAGCATGAGATTAAACAAATGCCTGACAAACTTGTCGTGTAGAATGTTTATTTTTCCCATGTGTTTTCTGAGTTTGGGAACATATACTGTCAAAGATGCCACTGACTTTGCCTCAGAGCTAAAAGGTACAATGAAAGTACACATTGTGATCTGCCTCAGCAGTTCTTTCTGTAAATCACCAAACACGGCATTCACTGACAAAGCACTGGTTCCATAAAAAACAGCGTGGTGGTTGTGTCTGCATTACCACTGTTACGCACAGCCATTTCGTAATGCTGACAGATAAAACAAAATTAAACTGAAATAAACACATAGCAAGATCGGCACTACAGAAAAGGCTCCCCAGGGAGGTGGTTGAGTCACCATCCCTGGATACGTTTAAAAACCATTTGGATGTGGTGCTCAGGGACATGATTTAGCGGAGGGTTGTTAGTTAGGGTAGTATGGTTTGTTTGTGGTTGGAATCGATGATCTTTAAGGTCTTTTCCAACCTGAGCAATTCTATGATTCTATGAAAAGTGAGTTCATCTCTGCAGACATTAAGTCAAAATTTAGACAGACAGAACACAGACAAAAAAGCCGTGGTAATTTCCTAAACAAAGAGACAATTCTTCATCACAATTTGATTTTGATCTGTGTTTTTCTTCCAGAAAAATCAGGGCATGGTATCTAGCTCACCTCAGACCTCCCGGCAGGACAGGATCTACCGGCCATGAGCTGTGGGTGTCAGACTGACCACGGTGCTGTCGTTAGTTCAGATCTATCAATACAGTATTTTGGGAATGACCATAAAGCTTCATGACCTCATTAAATTTCTTCTTGAGAAACATTAGAACAGAGCATTTCTTCCTTACCAGAGAGAGAAAAGGAAAGTAGAACATTAGTTAATGCCTGGGAGAAGTATATTTACATCACAATAGTTTATGAAGTAGTAGCATTTTAGTTTATATAACAAAACTCTCCATGTCTGAACACACGACTGCTATTATGCAATGCCAAATTCTCAGGCTGTCAATAAGTAAATATTTTGTTATTTTGGGTTTTACCAGTATACTATCTTGGAGTTGTTTAGTTTCTAAGTCCTTGTGAATTCTTTTTAACTGAAAGGTACTGTTTTTGTTTTAAGAAAATGAAGCATGCTGTTATGAACAGGCAATTAATTTCTTATGGGGAAAAAAGACTGAATAGTTGTTCTGGTCCTGAAATTGGAAATGTATTCACTGCGTTTTACTTGCATCTGTGAAGGCTTTTATAAAAAGAAGAAACCTTGAGTTTATAGGGGTCCTTCTCATTGCATAACACCTGGGAGCTGTAAAAAATGAATCATTCTTTAGATGTTTATCACCGTGCAATTATAATATGGTCACTGTGGTTACATCTGTGATTTCTGAGACTACCTTGCTTCTGACTCTGCTGGGTTTACATGCCAAGGTTTTGGTAGCAGGGGGCTGCAGTTCTGGCCTCTGTGAGCAGAGCCCAGTACTGCCACATGTCTAACCAGAGCCAGCTCCAGCTGCTCCAACAGGGACACACCACTGAGCAGAGCTGAGCCATGAGCGATGCTGGGTGTGCTCTGGGAGAGCAGATTTAGGAAAGGGAAATCTTCAGCACAACAGCAGCCAATTTATTTCTGCCAAATAATAAACTAAGTCACTTTATTTTAGTAACTTGTACTTTGTCCTTCATCTGAAAATGAAGATGCAGTTGATATAGGGCATAGAGTATGAATTTAAATATGGTTTTTTGTTTGTTTGTTTTTTTTAAATATGGTTTCAACCATATTTTCCTGCTCAGAGAACAGTAAGTGAATCCTAGCTACTGAAATAAAATGGTGACAGCCGTTACTTAGACTGGAACAATTTGTTATTTGATAAAATTTAGAATAGCATAGGAAAAATAAAACACGGGAAAAAAATATCTACAGGGAAAGAAGTGTCTAGAATTTTCTGGCAACCAAAAGGTGAGAGAATTCACTTCTGTTCTCCTCTGAGCTTACAGTGGGTGTTCTGGTTGGAAAAAAAAATACCTTTTCAATATAAGATGGAGACCTTCCGTTATTCCATTTTTTCCAGAATGCTCGCTACTCTCAGACAGCATCACCTTCATCTTACGCAGTCTAAGACTTTTGGTATCCTTCCAAGTAGTTCTCTCTGCAAGATGTTAATTTGACTTTGCGCAAGATAAAAATATATAGTTTTAATATCTCTCAGCTCTAATTTATGTTACAATAACTCAGTGAAATGAATATCCTTGTTGCGGGGGTGGAGAAGGAAGGAAAGACAATGCATTAGATAGAACAGGTGCTGGATGTCTTTTAAACCTGAAGGACTCTTCCATTATAAACTACTAAATAGTTGCCCAATAAAATTTTCAAGTATCACTTCATGTAGATTAGATGTATATGATAGGTAGATAGACAGAGTTATGTATCAAGGTCTGAATAAAAATAAAGAATAAAAATCATAGAAATCACAGATGGAAGACGAGGAAGATCATTTCCTAGAAAGTGATGGTGATTTTCCTACAATATCATTACTAAATTGTCTTGCAAGTGCACCTTAGGCATAATGAGTGTGATAATCTGGAGGAGGAGATGCTGTCATTCAAAATAGTGGCAGCTATTAATACCAAACCCCTGAAAGTTAACACCTAAATTTCCAAGTAACTCCAATCTAATGAGGTTCTTTCCTACTGAAGAGCTTCATAAATTTGATTCAGCCATTTTTTCTATGCAGTTTCTAATGTGATCTTTTATGGAAAGGGTTACTAATGTAATGTAGTGTAAATGTGACCGTGTTCTTATTACGTATTTTCAACATGAAAAACTCTAAGATATTTTCCTATCAAGCATGCATAACTCAGGAGATCAGCTGTTATAGCATATAGTATCAGAAAGACTGTGATATGAACTATGAGATTCCAAATGTGTCCTTCATCATTTTTTCAGCACAGCAGCAAACGCAAATGACAACCATAGCTGCTGTTTTGAGTGTCTGGGGGGTTTTTTAGCTAGTTGATTTTGGGCTTTTGTTTTTGTTGTTGTGGTTTCCTTTGTTTATTTGTTTTTAATTCGCAGACCAATTACGACAATACTCTGCCTCGCTTCTGTCACTCCATGGCCTCAGACAATAGTCAATCAGTCAGATAAGTTTGGAAATATAAGTTACCTATAAAACCATATAATTGTAGCATTGCAGAACTGCAGGAGTAGGTGGATACAACCACAAATTTAAAATGAAATAACAGATTAATTACCTCATTATTTTATTATCATCACAAGCACAGAGTATCTCTCTGCCATATCTAAAGCTGTATATTAAAAAGGTTGCTTCACATGTCTTGTTTGTTTTTTGTTGTTGTTGTTTTCCATTTCTTAGTAAATTCAATTATTCTGTTTTGAACTGACAGCAATAGAATTCATCGGTATTGCATCTGCAATTAATGACATATCTGTGCAACATACAGGGTCAGACCAATCAAACGGTATAATTTACTGGTGCGAGTAATAGTGGATGCGCACTAAATATTCTCTCTTAGTTCTACTGAAATAAGTAGGGCTATTCTCAAAACACTCAATCTTTTATATGCAAGGTAAGTAGGCATAGAGAAGGGGGATCTCTGCATTTAACAGAGATATTCACAACACAAATCAGCTTAGCTTTGCCATGCAGTGAGTGGAAGGGACTTGATAATCTCTGCAGCCCTAAACGTAGTTCCACTAAATTTGTCTCTGATCCTATCAAGGCTAATCACAATTTTGCCTAGTGTAGAATATGTTCATTGCATGTCAGCGGATCTGACACAAAAGCGCAGGTGGATTTTTGGCTCTAAGAAATTGAAGGGTAAAATGCTTACTATTTTTAGAGCCAGCGTTACACTCTGCATTTTCAGATGTTTTCAGAATAAAGATTTCAGGGATGTTGGTTTGCAGAAAGTGATTTCCCTTAGGCCAGATTTCCTTTGAAAACGTGTCACAGCATGAAGGGTAGTCACAACTTTCTGTGGCAAGGTTATGTTTTCAAAGGTGTGATTTGTAGCAAACTTCCTGATTGGAAGAAAAAAAAAAAAAAAAAATCTATACTGACAACATATGTTTCACAATGATTTTACTATGTAAGTTTGTTAAAAATTACAAACTGGGATATTTTGTTCTGGCCATAGGTTTCAAAATAAGAGCTTCATGTGATTGTCTATTTATTCTGGCTGCTGAAAGTACATTCGTTTCTCATCTTTGCCCAGAAAGGTGGTGGATGCTTTGTCCTTGGAAACAAGACAGTGCTCTGAGCACCCTAATGGTGTCCTGTTCATTGCAGGGGAATTAGACTAGATGGCATTTAAGGGTCCCTTCCAACTCATTAAATTCTATGATTCTAGGACCTTCTGCCTTGTTCAGTCATATATAACATCATAAATGAAAAGAACAGCTTCTACATTGAGGATGCTTTGTGTAAAAGCTAATAAGAAAGAAAAAGAAAAGTAGGAGTATGTGCTGTTATTCCAGAAAAAGTTATACATATACATATATAAATATATACACATATTATTTTAAATGTTACTGTTAGCTTTTGTTTGTTTAGGTATTACAGAATTATCTCAGACATCTCTGTAATGTTTAAGATAATGTTAACATATTTTTTTTTTTTTTAAAGCCATTAGCTGATATGATCTGTATTTAACAATGACTGAATTGTTCATATCTTAACTTTCATATCCACTGAATATTATTTCTAGGTCCTGAGTATATATTTGTCAGCTAGTAGTTGGAGCAAGATTTAAAGCACTAAACCATATCTTTATATGTAAAGCGTAATGCAGGATGGTTTCTCTGGCAACTTGAGGCTATGAGAGCTCTGCTCATTGCATCTAAGTCAAAATCTAAGAGTAGGTTAAGACATGCCACTAGTTTTCCTCATTCCAGTCCTTGAGTAAAGCTGTTCTGCAAAGCAGGCCTAGGACTAGGCCAGCAGACTGCACAAGCTGATGTTCGCAGTTTTGAGTCAGACAGCTGACACTTTCAGTTAAAAGTGTTCAATAATTAATGTCACTGTTCCTCCATCTGCTGAATAATCTGTACTTCCCTCTCTAACAGATACAGTGGAACCATGGAGGAAAGAAATCACGGAGAGTTATTACAAAGCACTAAAAAAAAAACCCAACTCAATCATTTTCCACTGAAAAATAGCAATTTGCATGAATATTTCTCTTGTAGTTCTATCTTCTCGAGAGAACTGGCATTACAAATCATTTCAGATTTTTTTCTGACATGGAACATATTTGACCTGGTTTTATCTTGACTTTTCCACTCTGATATTTCATAATTCTCTCAAATGAAATGTTTGATGAATGTGGATCACTTTCTTTCCATTTTCTTATCTTATTATTCTTTCTTAATAAAGTTAGATTATTTTCATTTTTCTTCTTAGGAACAAAAACTTCACAACAGGGCATAGGCCTGAGCACCACCATGTATCATTCACCCTCTCCATCTGCCCAGATCTCTGGCATAGCTTGGCTTCAACTTACTAATACTTCTTCAGACCTTGCTTGGGCAGACTTCAGGGTTAACACCCGCCAGGAGAACAAGACACAGAAAGTTTGGATATGACCCCTCAGTTTTATAGGAATTTGTAGGACCAACTGTAAGGACACAGGGTGTGTCGTGATCAAGAACATGCCTATATGCCCAAATATTGCAAAGAAGAGAGAGAAGACCTAGTCTTGGAAATTTCTGTATAGAGGAATAATACTCACTAGATAAAAATTGTAGTTCTGTAACAAGACTCATGAGATTTCACTAATATTAGTGTGATTTTGTATAACATTAAGCTGAACAGCACTGCAATAGCTTCTGCTCTCATGTCACATTGTCCTGCTGCAGCCTGGAAAAAAAAAGGGAATATTCAAGCTACTCATCACTGAGCTTAGAAGTTGCTTGTTCTTCTGAATATATGTGAAGCCAAGAGACCAGAAAATGGTACAAAGGGATATGTGTTTTGCTGGAGGCATGATTTGCCACATCAAACAAGTAAGAAAAAAAAAAAAAAGAGTATCAGGGAGAAAAGAAAAAAGGACATTATTATGTGTTAAGTAATTGTTTCTCTTTTTGGTTTGGGGTTGTTTTTGTGTTGTTGTTTTGTTAGGGTTTTTTTTGTTGTTGTTTTTTTTTTCTTTCTTTTAGGTAGTAATGCTCCTGTCATATCCCTTATTTTTTCTTTTCAGACCTGTTGTTTTGGTCTCCATCATTTAGAAGGAAGTCATGCAATGCTTTGCCTCCTGTTGGCAAGAATGAAAGCCTGGTATTTTATCTTCAGTATTTGCTGCACTTATTCAGATAAGAATGCATTGTGAATATAACCCTGTGTGAGGAGATTTACTGCAAATTGTGCTCTCTGCACAAGGTTACAAATGCCAATAAGATACTGGGGGCTCAAAGATAATTTTCAACTTTCTGCAGCCAATACGTAAGAGTCAGCTAGATTAGTGAAAGGCAGATTGTTTTACATCAGATTGATAATTTCCATTTCATTTGGCATTTTGTCCCTGCTAAATTATACACTTCATTTAAATTATGGAAAATATGACTATCGTATTTCATTACTTTTTTTTTTTTTTCATTTAAATCTAAAATAATTAAAATCATTTCCATGAAAAAGAGTGGATTTTTATTTCATTTCTATTGAAGATCATGCTAATGTAAGTAACAACAGTGTAAAGACCACCTAAATTGTCTTTTTTTCCTCTCAGAGTGCAAGCAGGCACAATATCAGCACATTTTACTTGCAAATTCTTCACACAGATCTTAGTGCTGTTCAATAGTAGTCAGCTCCAAACAGGATCAAAGTAGGACATCACCATCCATCTGCTTTCGCTGGGTTATTCAAGGTTGCTGTTGTATAAGATCTGCTTATCCTGACTCCATTACTTTCCTTCAATCCAATAAGTCCAACCTACATATATCATATATGAAAGCAAATGAAAGTAGGGAGGGTAAATAGACATGCATACTAAAGCATTTCAATCACATGTTGATTACATGACTTCCCTGTGCTCTGGAGTAGATAGTTCAGTGAGATAGAGAAGCTGGTTGGGTTAACATACTGGCTCCCTACACAATCTCCTTGTTCCATGTGTCCAGATGACACTGCCCTGCAGGGAGGCTGGGAAACTATCATAATTGTTCTTGCTGTTCCAGCTACCTTTGGTTACATCAGCACTCTTAGCTTATCCTTACCTTAGGACTGGCCAAAGAACACAACTGCAGAATCACAGAGGTTGAGGTTGGGAGGGACCTCTGGGTCCATATTATCCAATTCCTACATAAACAAGGACACCCATGGCTGTGTACTCAGAACCACGTCTAAGAAGCTTTTGAAGATCTCCAGAGAGGAGATTCTGTACCACCTCTAGGCAACCTATACCAATGCTGTCTCACTCACACAGACAGAAGTGTTTGGAGAGGAGCAGCTGATTCACATCATCTGCAAATTTACTGAGAGTGCACTCTGCACCATCATCTAGGTTGCTAGTGAAGATGTTAAAGAGAACTGGACCCAGTAATGACCCCTGTAGTTCTCTGTTCATTGACGGCCTTCAACTAGGCTTTGTGCTACTGACCATTAGCCTTCAGGTCTGGGCATTCAGCCAGTTTTCAGTCTATCTCACTGCTCATTTGCCATCTTGCTGATGACCAGACCATACATTTTTTTTTATTTACTCTTGTTTTCCAGTTTGTTTCATTGCTGTTGGTATGCACAGTCTGCTTGTTCCCAACACTTCAGCGCACCGTGGGACATCTTGTTTATACTCACCTATCTTGTTGTTTGAGACAGAGATTCATCATGTTTTCACCTAATTCTACTGCAACAAGAAGTCGGTTAAAGTTCACAGACCTACACTAACAGCTATGCTAACTAGGCTGTACTCCCACTAATTGTTACAGCATAGGAAGTACTGTTGTTATTGTTACAAATATTTTCACTGGAACAGATTATATGATTTAAAATTTCACATTAACTTCAGTCAGTATGTGATGGAGGGTGTTTCTGAGGGCATGAGAGCTTGCAGGTAAGTTTTTTCTTATTTTATTTATTTATTTTTTAACTGACCTCTATGATGCAGGTAACATTTGAACCACACTGAAACTGGAAGCCACACTGGAATCTTTGAAAACCTGCATTTATTTCTTTTGACACATACTGGATACTGGGAAGAATTCCTCCCTGATGATGCTTAAAGCAAAATGTTAATTTTTTCTTTTTCCTTAAATAGTTATGCTATCACTGAAACAACAGCATTACAAGTTAAACACAGTGGGAAGAGTAGTGCTGTCCCCTGACTTTTGGATCTCAAGGAGGGAATACCTGAAAACATACAGATCATTAAAAAAGTAGAAAACTTCAGCAGCTCTATTTCTATACTCTCAAACCTAAATCCTACTGAAAAGGCTTTAACCCATGGTTTATGAAAAATGATGACGTTACTGACAAGGATTCAACACATAGATACATTTTACCCGGTCCTAGCAGGAGGTTCTGAATTTCAGTTTGGACTATATTAAAGAATATTTTTTTACTCCTTGCACTTGTCTTTCAAATTCTAATGCCTTAAGTTGGGAGATTTGTAACCAAGGAAACATCAAGTGCTATTTCTCTTATTATGCACAAAATTTGACACAAACTACAAAAAGCATCTATCTATTAGCACTTTAAAGCAAGAATGTTTTCCTACTTCCTTTCCTAAAATTTGTCTCTGCCTTTGATAAACGGCTCATTGCTTCAATTTCAAATACCACAGATATACAGGTCATGGAAGGACAAATTATTTTCAAAAAAGGTAATAATTTCCCTTGGTTTATACGATGCAAGATTTATGATTTCTGTTTCCTCCAGAGATTAAATGTTGCTTGCAGAACTATAGTATATTACATAGCAATTCCCTCAGCAGAGGGCCATAATGGGGAGTCACAGATTCCAGAATGTTGTGATTATCTTTGCCTTTAATTATTAACAGTTTTGATAGCTTTCAGCTTTGACATTCTAACAAAACACTGATAAGAATATTGATTATATAATTAACACACAATCAGAACTGGGAAGACTGAAGTTAATCCTATAACTTGGCTACAGAATTCTCTGTTCTGTTTAAAATAATCTTCAAGATTTCTTAAGGTTCTGAACTAGACCCAAGCCAGGCTGAGTACTGAAGAGAGCATGAATATGATTTTTTAGTAAACCAGATAAGGCTATTAAAACTAACTAATTAACATCAAGTAAACTCTTTGTCTTTCACTGCAGAAGAAAAAGTCACATCCTTCATGACTTGCACACTTTCCATTGCTTTTCCAGTGGAAAAATAGGAAAAGAGATTTTGTGCGCATAGAAATTCAGCGAGCCTTCTGGTGTAGGTGTAGCAGATTGATTATATGATTTACAAACTGGTAATGAAATCTATCATCTCCTCTGACTGAATACATGACTATAAATATCTTTACATTGATAGCAGATAGCCAAGTCATAGCTTATATGATGACTACACCTGGTATGATGAAAAAAATGGATGCAACAAAACACCTTAGCATCCTATGTCTAGGCTTCTGAGTTGAGACCACACATATGCACATTTTCAGAATGTAAATCATTGCAGTTATTTGAACCTGTGACAGTGTGCTGTCATTGTCCCCATCCCACCCCCTTTCTTCCCTCAGCTTTTTTCTTTGGCCTAGTCTTGCACAGAAAGACAATGAGCAACAGTACTGATAACACAATTGCAGACACCTAGTTCAACAGCTGAGTACCAATTGAGCATGCACCTAAAAAACAACCTGTGTCTATGAGTCATACCCTATCTTATCCCATAAATTGTGAGCAGCCCATGAGACCCTTTAGCTCTTTTGCATAGTTGGTGTCTTCATAATAGGACTGCCTTTTGAGTAGGAATACCTCTTAAGGCTATAGCTGCATAGAGAACCTTTACAAATTGATATCAAGATACCTAGCCAATATAGATCCTTGGTAAGTGGTGGATTGTTTGCTTTAGGCTTTATTGGCTTTACTGATTCATTCTTAAGATGACTTGTGCACATATAATCCCTTAGACTTAAAGTACTGATTGAGTCTGGGACTAGGAGCGTGATCCAGCCATATCCAAATTCCTTATCTCTGTGGTTCAAGGAGTTTAGAAAGCAGAGAGGTCCATTCTGAACTTTGTGATTCAATGGGAGGGTCTCCTGTACATGCTTGTTTAACCCTACCTTCTATGCAGAAGCACATCCAGACAACTTAAGTCTTTCTAAGTTGCTGTTAAATCACTACACTATATCTATACTACATTCATAAGCACATTCGTGCTTTTCATAAGCAAGGTGTATATCCAGAACAGAGCCTCATACCTTACAGTGATGGAGCCAGATTGAGAAGTACACTTTTTCTGGGTTTAGTAGTTCAATGATTTCATTCAGTTCACTTGCCACTAAATTTTCATTCATCATAATGCATAAAACTTGAAAAACTTGTTGAAATAGTAAATCTCCCAGTTCCTCTGAAAAGCTCTCTTGCCATTAAAATACCTGGATCTTCAGCTAGGAGAAAGTCATTAGAGAAAAACTAGGAACTGTGAGATCTCATCTCCTATGGTACACTTCTTAAAAAGTAGGACAGGTATGTATTTTGTACTGTTATTATCAGATATGCTAAAACAGAAAACTATACACTTTGGGGAAGGAAATCCTACAGGAAAATGTGTAAATACGTCAATTAATGACCACACAAGTTTTATTCTGCATGAGAGACTATGGCTCTGACATCCTGCAGTTAAGCATTACTGAAAACTTTCATCAGTTCCTGGAATCACAGAATTGCAGGGGCTGGAAGGGACCTTTAGAAATAATGGACTCTAACCCTTTGCTACAGCAGGTTTCCTGCAGCAGGTCGCACAGGTAGATGTCCAGACAGGTCTTGAATATCTTCAGAGAAGGAGACTCCACAACATCTCTTAGCACTGTTCTAGTGCTCTATCTCTCTGACAGTAAAGTTCTTCCTTGCATTAGTATGGAACTTCCTATGTGCCACTTTCTGTCTGGTGCCCGTTGTTATATTGTTACTCATCACCGAAAAGAGTTTGTCCCCGTCAAGTTGTCTCCCACGCTTAAGATACTTATAGTCACCTTAACTCCTTTGTTGTGTTCCACTCTTGTGGACTACAACGTAGAATTGCAGAAATTCTGAAACTTCTTTTCATGATGACACCATTATTGAAACCATTATTGAGATTTCAAGAATCATGTTTCACTCTAATTTTACATGAGTTTCTTGACACAGTGGATATACACAGATAAAATAGGATTCAGTGTGTGGTTAAAACACCTACATTTCAATCTTGTGCTTAGCTGTCATTGGAAAGATGTAGGCAGTACAAACAGTGAAGCTTAGTACAGTACCAGCCAGGATGGAGTTATTCTCTGTGCAGCCAGGAGGAGCTCGTTAGTTGTGTCACCTGAAATGCCCTTGAATGCTTAAGACATTTTTGCTTTAGGTGAACTGAAGTAAAACACAAGCTTCACTGTGTTTGACTAGATCCCCACTGTGTGTAACAGGAAGTCAGACATCTCTAGCTCAACCCAGTGGTACATACATACATGTCCAAAGCACTAGTAAGACCACAGGGCATCTACAAAGGGCTAACAGGCTGTTGCAGATGGGGACTAAAGCACTGCACATTTCGATAAGAGGAAGGCATAAAGATCATCATAAAACTTAGAATTGGATCTATGGAACCAGGTGTCTGAGCACCCAGTCTGAGACAGTATGGTGGCTGTTAATAGTCTCTGGTGAAACCCTTATTGTTGTCAGTCCCAAGGACAAGGTCTTGTGCATACAATCATGTGTATTAGGCCTTGGGCATAACAACCAGGCTGGGTGTGGGGGCAAGGAGTGCACTGTCACACAGATGTGGCACAGGACCTGTAGGAGACACATCTTTCTTTCTAGAGGGTCAGCTGCATATCTTACAGGATAGTCCTTGGCATCTGAAATGCTACTAGGCGAGATCTAGGAAACTGTACTCCACTTATATATTCACCAAACAAATGCAGTAGGACTTCCCCTTCTCCTTTCTTACTCAACTCAGAAGTCAAAAAAATAACCTGAGTTAAATTTCTACATCCAGCTTAAAGCTTTTCATTTTAAATTTGCAGTAATAGCTTGGGCACTAGGCTACAACATCCTCTTAGATATTCAAATTTGTGTAAATGTTCTTTCCTGCTCTTCGGAGAAGGGATTTGAACAATGGTGTCTGGCTTCTCAGGGGGCTGCCTTGAACATCAACCTCATAGTCAGTCCCACACCTCCTACTCCCATCTCAGAGTGGGACCAGCAAAGCTCCACTGCAGTCATTGCAGTCATACTACAGCCTTTTAAGTAATATGAGATAGGAACACAAGTATTCTTTTGCAGGTTTTGGAAGGAAGAATATGGCTACGAGTATTAAATCCTATGAAAGCTAGGTTATACTGCTAAAGAAAGTTTATTTCAGTACAATCCATACTTTCAAAAGAGCATACACACTCATACAAGTACTGCATCTTCTCAAGACATTTTCCTCCTGACCTTCCTTGCACAGACATCTGCTTTGATCTTTCTATGGAAAAGCAAACACAAGGCAGTGAATCCCAAACAGGAGGTGTGAATTCTGTAGGAACTGCAGCTATTTCTTTGTTATATTTAGATGACCAAACCTTGTTACTGGAGAACAATTTTAAAATCCATGACCTTAAATTTTATAACCTCTCGTTACATCTGATAATGAGGAGTTATCTTCTTAAAAAAATAAAACATCAGAAGAATTTTTGAAAACTCTTTGTGTCAGAGAAGATCATTATGTTGAATCCAGAGCAATTACTCAAACTGCTAATAATCCATTGCTAATTAGTACATGTTTTTTTTTAAAGCATGTGGGTGTGGGTGTTAAATTTTTAACAGCTGTTAGTGATTCCCTGCTGTATTCTTGTATTTTATTGTTGTAATCCATGTATCTCTTGAATATTCTAAGCATTTTAATACACACAGTTACCAAGCAACTGCTTAAGACAGCTTTATTATAAGCTTTTGTTTTGTTTTCTCCCTGATTCATGAGACCGCTCTGTGAAGGGAACTATCAAAGCAAGGGAACAGAAGACACCCCTGGATAAGGAGATCAGCAAAGGGGAACAGCAATTTTCGAGGACTAATTCCATGAAAATAACTCTAATAAACCTCAAAGACTTAAAGAGCGAGCAGGCTGTTATCTGCCTGCAGCAACAGGCATCAAACTTTGCTGTGTTGGGCTGACTGCAAGCTTTTCACCACAAATGAGTTTCTGAAAGATTTAAGTACTTCTGCTTTAACCCTAAACCTAGAATTGTGTGGAACACACTCTCAAAGACACAGCCTTCAGAACAAATCTGATCCCAAAATGGTTGCAGAGAAGCAACCACATACATATTTTACTTATATCTGTCAGCACGCTTTGGCTTTGTTTTGGATTCTAAGGAATTGGCATGATATGGTACTCCCAGAAAACATCAGTTTATCTGCACACTAACACAGGGCTATGTCAACAATACAATTTAATTTAATGAGAGATATGAAAGGATGGCAAATCATACTTCTGAAACATGAAGTGTTTCTGAGAATGATACCAAATGAGATCATACCGTAATAAGTGCATATATGAGACATGAACCTTTCTTTTTTTTCATTTGAGGGAATTTCTTTTTAAGGTTTTGTACTTCTGAAGGAGACTTTATTTTTTCTTCAGTCTAAAAACTGAAAGCATCATTTCTTTGTTTCTGAAATGCTAGCTCCATGCGCGGTGTAGCATTATAGCACAAATTCTCCACAAGGCTTTGTGGGTTTTTGTGTGTGTATTTTGTTTTTGTTTTTGTTTTTTTTTACTAGGAATAACACACATAAGAGGATCTGCAGGAGCTACCATATGTCCTGCAGGGTTTGTATTCAGGCAAAAATAATAAATCCTTCTGGATAAGAGCTGACATGCAACAGAGCCACGTGTCTTTTCAGCGTAACCTTTTGGACTGCAGCTTCCAGGAACACAGTTTGCTGCTGCAGTGATGGGGAAGTTATCAGCTCGCTGCTGCACACAGTTGTCTTGGGCTGTGCTAAGTGGTTACACTGCTAACCTTGGAAGGAAAATAAATGCATTTACATGCTGTTGTGCTTGAACTCACAGTCCAGGCAGAGAAGGCTGCACAGTGTCTAATCCTCAAGCTGGAGAAATTCTCTGTGGATAAACGAGTTTGTCATTTATAAATGCTGCAGCATCATTCCTTGCAGTTAATCACAGGGGATGTGAATATCCTGAAAAGCTGCAACATCCGTATTTCCCGTTAAAAGGATGCTCACCAGGAAGAAAGGGAGAAGTTCTAAAGTACAACATGTAGTATGAAAATAATATCCGTACAGTAAAAAAAGGACAAATCTGATCATTGTCCCAGTTCAGAGCCAAACTGATTTCAAATTATCTTTATGGGAAATTCACATCAAAAAACTGTGGTGATCCTTTCTTGAACAATCTAGATCTAGTTGCTCTAAATTATGGCTGAGGAGGAGGACTGAAGAAAAGACAGGATGGCTTTCCCCACACTCTCTAAAAACCCTGCAGGAATCAGAGCACCATCTGAGACTGCAGCGTTTCTTGGTATGTGTAGGGCATAACAGACCAGGTGCAGTCACAGAACTCATAATTTCTAAGTTCTTTATGACAACATGCCAAGCCTAGTTTTACACTGTGAGAACTTGGATTTGTTCACCAGGACACTTTGCTTGATCCAGTAGGAACTGGCCACATAATCTCAGGCATTAGCACCCTGCTTTTCCATTGCCAAGAGGTTGCTGAGGTTACACCTAGCACTTGTGGGTCACGAAGTGAGCATTAAGGTCTAAAGGACTGACCTTTGTTAATTAAAAATGTCCACTGATTTTTGAAAATAGTCCAGAAAAAAAAGAACCTCCTTTTCTGTTGGAGAAGGAACATGGCACTGCAGACAGAGTACATTTCCTCTGAAGTGTTTGTTGTTTTTTTTTAATACAATATCTAGAAAAAGAAGCCAGTTCCTTGTTTGCTTTTGCACAATGCATTAACACCCCATCACCTATAAATACTCAACCTCCTGTCAGATTCTATTTGTATTTCCAGTTAATGTTTTCTTCCTCTCCTTTTCAGTACACTGACACTCTTTGCTTTGTTATAAGTTTCATGGAAGCTCATCTACACATAAAATGAATTAAGTAACTCCTGTGTATTCCTAATTGGAAATAAAATTATGTTATTCCCCATTAGCTTGATTTGATTTCTGGACTTTTCTGAATATGTGATAAAATACTCAAATGAAAACTTCTAGATAGATTACTGTTGAGGAATAACAGATATGCAGATTAGATGCATACTCTAACTTAATCCAAAGTAGCTCAACTTTTAGAACAGAGTCTATTGCTATTCAGGCTCATCCTATTGGAGTAAGACTATGCTTGATTATGAAAGTAGAATTTTTTTTTTTTATAATAATATTATGAATAAGTGCTAACATAGTTCTAACATAACTATGTTTTTAGATTCTACTTTAATCATATTTGACATAGAATCATGGAATGGTTTGGGTTTGAAGGGACTTTTAAGATCATATAGTTCTAACCCCCTGCTATAGGCAGGGAACCTCCCTCCAGACCAGGTTGCTCACAGCCCCATCCAGCCTGGCCTTGAATGCTACCAGGAAGGGGGCATCCATAACCTCTCCGGGCAACCTGTTCCTGTGTCTCACCACCCTCACAGTATTTCTTCCTGATATCTAGTCTAACTCTATTCTCTTCCAGTTTAAAAACATTTTCTCTCATTCTGTTGCTACATACCCTTATAAGAAGTCCCTCCCCAGCTTTCCTGTACCCTTCCTTTAGTACCCTTCAGGTACTGGAAGGCCTGTATAAGGTCTCCTTGAAGCCTTCTCCAGGGCTCCAGCCCCAGCTCCCTCAGCCTGTCCTCATAAGGGAGATGATCCAGCCCTCTGATCATCTTCGTTGCCCATCTCTGGACCCCCTCTGACAGCTCACTGTTCTTGTGTCAAGGACCCCAGAACCAGATGCAGTACTCCAGGTGGTGTCTCATGAGAGGAGGAACAGAGGGGCAGAATCACCTCCCTTGGCCTGCTGATCACATTTGTTGACCTGCTAGTAACGCAGGTGACATAATTTCCAAAAGAGTGTTTCTGAGAATAGAAGATTACTTATCTGGTGGATTTGCTACTTTTTATATGGATGGAATGAATGCAGCAAAGTGACCCAGGAACGTTACTGCATTAAACAGTAAGGGCAGGATTAATACAGCTATTTATTTCACCAATTCTTTCACTTCTGATCACTCTGAGATACTAACATAATGGTACTTACATCACTCCATCGACTACAGATGTAGTCTACAGGGTTAGAGTCAGGATATATTTTCTAACTCCACCTCTCCATTTCTTTAATGCTGTGCACCCTCTTTGCTCTGGTAGATTGCCCTCATTACTACAATACTGAATCCTTCTCCCTTCATGGTGTCTGCAGATACTCTTGTAGTAGAATTAGGTGCATTCTGGGAAGAAAACTCAGAGGGTGGTGATGCACTGGAACAGGTTGCCCAAGGAGGTTGTGGATGCCCCATCCCTGGAGGCATTCAAGGCCAGGCTGGATGTGGCTCTGCGCAGCCTGGTCTGGTGGCTGGCAACCCTGCACATAGCAGGGGGGTTGAAACTAGATGATCATCGTGGTCCTTTTCAACCCAGACCATTCTGTGATTCTGTGATTCTATGAAAGCTGAGCCCTCAGTTCCATCCCCATGCTGCAGGACTGTTCTCTTTCCTGCCACCTTCCACAAATCCTTAACCCTCCAAGACAAACCCCAAGAAGAGGCTGGGGGAGCAGTCTACTCCCTTGGAACAATATTATCAAATCTACCCCAGCTGGGTGCTCTGTATCCCAGCCATTTTCCCAGCTAGTTCTGTATCTGCAGGCACCCTGCCTCTCACCCATGCTGGGGCTGCGCTGTAATATCAACTGCTCCTGGCCAGACCTGGGGGAAGACTCATTAAAAAAGTGTTGTCTCTAGGCCAGCAGCTGTGGACACATGGCCTACTGCTCTGGTATTCGGTTATGTGTAGGTGGCTGTGGAAGGAACCTGGTGAGGCCTGTGGAGTTTTTGTTAAATAAATTAGTTTAATCTGGTCCTCCCCCTCACCCACCTTCCCAAAACAATAACAAGAAAACATTCATTATCCACTCCTGCCAATGAAATGTCTGTTAGAATTGGCTAAAGAGATGGAAAATTACCTCAGTGCAGTATATAAATTGTCAGTGCAATTCCTGAATTTGTTCTTATCGTTATTTTTTTGTTTACCAAGTACATATGTATATGCGTATTGCAGCTGACTGAAGCTACTGCTTAGCAAATAAAAGCATATTGTCAAGGACAAACTTGTCAAAATCCCAGTTTTCCACTGTCTGTTATTAACATATTTTTCTACCGGGTTTTATATGCTACCAGTGCAATTGCTGACAGCAGACAGATTTTCAGGTTTACATAGGTTAATTTACCTTATGACATTGTATGATTGCTCTGGAACACAGCAATATATCTTATATATCTAGTACTCAGGTCCTAGGCGACGTCATTATTATTTAAAGCAAGGATCTGTCATAAGGATTCTGCATTTGCTTCTAGCCCTGTACAAGGGAGGAAGAGTAATACAGCTATTTCTAACCTTGGAATGTATTTATTTAGTAAAACAAAAAAAACAAAACAAAACCCCACTTTTTTAATACTATACTTCTTATTTTGTTTCTGCTACTGACACATCATTCTTTGACTTCAGATAAAGACCAGAATAAAGATTTCTTCATTCTTTCATTTTAAATGTAATGAGGTCTGAGATTAACCTGATTTCTGAAGGGAGAGGATTCAGTAGCTGTTGATTTAGTATCAGCAACTTCAAGCATCTGCCTCTGATCTCTCCCAGGGCCTAGGATTATTACAGTTATTTTCTGTGTTGACCAAGGAAATAAAAAGAGGAGCAACTCAGGGATGTCTTTCTTTAAGAGGTCAAAATGAAATGTAATGTTGGAGCCTTGGTGGGATTCAGAGACCAGCTCTGGGGAAGTGTTCTGGGATTTCTGCACCAGGATAACAGCAGGTAATTTCCACACTGTTTGCCAGCTGGGACACAGATTCCAACACAATGAAACACCAGCCTATGCCTTCTGCATGGACTGGGCAACACCGCCCAGCTGCCAGGGGCTTGTCACTGTCCTTCAGCTTGGAGGTCTTACAAATCCATCTTCCAAACCTGATAGGCAGTATCTAAGTTATTGTCATATCCCTTTGACAACAGATACCATGGCTCTTCTGTTTTTGTACAGAAACAAGCAGACATCAAAACAAAACAAAAATCCAGATTTATCTGTCTTTAGTTTACAAAACTTAATTTGATTAGGGAGAAAGTAACTTGTAAATACAGACAGCATTTGACTTAGTTTTGTTATTTTTTCCTATCAGTGTCTGAAGGTTCTGAGGATTTTTGCTTATATTCACTTCAAGCCTTTTAAACATACAATTCTCATGCTAAATACCATTTAATACAGTGTAGCAAATAGTCTGTACTGTGAGTTCTTTAAATCTGTCCTCGGATGTCAGGGCTATATCCCTACGGGCTGTGCAGAAGTTCTCGTTAAACATCGGGTGCTCTTCCACAGCGATTAGCTGGCATTTCTGCTCACACTATGATGGAGACCAGTTCACAGGAATCTCAAAGCACTCTGAATCCCACAGGATGTCATTAAGGAGCTCGCAGAAGATCTTTCAACAGCTAATCAACACCACCTCACCTATGCACCGCCTAGCACTCATTATAACCACTTGCGAACGATACTGTAATACCAGCTACAGGGTGATAAATCATAAAAATAATACCGAGAGAGCTGTTAAGTCACAAGAAAATGTAAACAAAGACGCTTTCGCCGTTTCTTACCCCCGTATTGCTGCCCTTTTGTTAGCAATGAGCTCCACCTGCTGGACAATGTCGGCTCCTACCAGCGCCTAGCCCGGGCGCTGTCTCCTACATCCGCGCACCAGCTCTTGCCCCCGCCTACAAGCACAACACGTGTTTCCTATGTATGTCCTCCCAGTCCTCACAAAGTGCAGTTGACAAATGTTTTATCGTTTATTTCTAAACACTCTTGGAGGTATGTCAACAAATTGCAGACCGTGGTTCTAAAATACATCACCAGTCAGTTGTTGAGTATTAGGCACTAATCTGCTCCTATCAGGCATGCACTGTCTGGAATACGACTGTGGAAGGACAAGCTATAATCCTAATTACCATCCTTGTTTTTCCTTTGTGCTGGCAGGTAGAGATGTAAAAACAGGCTTTTACCCTCCCCTATCTATTTTAGGTTTACTACCCTTTCTTGCAACATGGCACTCTTGTCCTAATATTTGCCCCTTAGGAAATCACAACAGAATTTCTCCAAAAGATCTGATTTTACTGGCTCCAACACCTTCCCAATGGAGACTGTTAGACTCATATGAAGAAAGCATGATCTTGTGCCATCTTATACCCCTCAGGACTTTGCTTCAGATGTTGTATCAACTGCACGCATGCAAATTGTGACGTTTGGAGTATCCAGTCTTTATTAGTTGCTTAATATTATTTTAGTATATTAATTTGGTAAGTATTACTTTTATGATAGAAGGGCATTTCGTGTAAATCACTGGGAAAAAAAATGGCAATGTAGCTTTAATATATGTGCTGAGTCACTAAAACATTATTGTCTGTGTGGAGCTCAGTATAGCCATGGAAGGAGCTGTACCAAATGCTTTTGAGCAGAAAATGGTCCTGAGCAAGATAGGGCTTGAAGAGAGGTGGAAAAAAATTGTCACAAATGTCTCTGTTTCTCTCTCAAAGGTGAGACAACACAGATATGCGTCTGTGGACAAAGGCAAAAATAAGTATTGCAGGGAGGGAACCAAATAGAATCCGTCTGGAACCACATTTGAGAGTAGTTTTATGTATGTGCCCCAGAATTCAACTCATTTTCTCCATGAAATACACGTGCCATGCAGGAATCTGATTAGGAAAAAAAATATTAACTTTTTCCTTTGATAGAAGGGAATATATCCATTAAACAGAATGTACAGTCTACGGAGTTTATAGTAAATAAATTCCTTCTGCCTGTGATTTTATTCTCAAGAACAATCAAAGACTCTAGGTAATAGCATACAGCTCTGCAAGGAGCAGAGCATGAGTTATCGTTATGAATAGCTAAGTGGGCCTCAGTTTCCCTAGGGGCTTTGATTTCAAGAATGAAGACCTGTGGGTGTATTAACAAATTCCCCCTCTTCCGTGGCGATGGCCTTGCTCACGCAGTCTCATTCATTGCTGGTCTTCACTGCAATACATACAAATTGGTTTCATATGAACCTATCACTGAGGGTACATTTTGCTGTAATGTAATTGCAATGCCATTTTGTCGGGTTACTGAATTTTCAAAAGTAGTCCATGGTTAACTGTAGTTGTTATTTGATTAATAATCCTATCATGCATGCCCTATTATTTATTCTTAAGAAATATCATAATGACATTCCACAAGCTGGACAATCCTTCCTATGAGTTGTGTGACAAAACATGATGTGGTCATATGTGCATACTGAATTGCAGTTAAAGCACACATTGCCTTGCACTTCTGCAGTTATTTTCATCCAATGCTAATAAAGTTTTGCAGAGCTCCTACAGAGCAGGTAATTATTACAGCCCTTATATAGAGGGGAGGAATTGAAGCATAAATAAGCAACAGAACTAATTTTAAAGTATTTGGAGATGGCCTAAATGATCTCTCAAGGAGTGGGAGTTTGAGGAATGATTTAATTAGAGGAGAACTAGGTCAAGGCTAAGTGCTTTTGAAAGTCTCACGCTACCTTTTCTAACTGAAAGTCAAGCAGAGAAGAGAAGACAAGAGAAGGCACTTACTCTAATCCTCGAATTCATTTTGAGTGCATATCAGACTCATAAACACTGAGCTGAGTTCCTCCTCCTCAGGTGCTAACATTCTCATCAGGAGCAACACTGTAGTGACAGGAAAAAATTGCTTAGTGCCACAGTTCGGGGGGAAAGGGTAGCCAGACTGGTAGATGGGTGTAATATTAGATAGATTCTTGAAACCTCTTCAGCAACTGAGGTGTTGAGTGCTTTATCCACAGTACATTGGTATCGAAGACACTTCAACCATCTAAAAGACAATTTTTTTCAAAATGATATTTTCCATGAACTCCGCCTTTCTCAAGGCAACCTGTCAGGTCATCCTTTTAACAACTTATTTTCATGGCATGAGTAGACAGTTCAAACTGTTAAATGTCTCCCAGAAAGGGTGTTTTTGTGTTTTTTTTTTCTTTTATTTAGTGGTAGTAATACATTTCTCTAACAGAAAAAAAAAAGATATAAAAAATGTTCATGCTTGAGCAGGGGAATTTGGTGTGTTTGCTTTTTTGAACAACTTTTTGAGGACAGCCAGGGAGATTTTCCCGTTATGGGTACTCAGTTTGGTAAAATGAAAATCAACACTGGAAAACGCTGACTTTATGAATAGTGATATAACTGAAGTACCTAGAAATTGCTACACAACTGATGAGTGCCACAAGATGGCACTGTTTTACGCCACCTGATTAATTCTAAATGGCATACTAAAGAGGTAAATAGATTAACACGGATTATAAAACTAGTAGATGATGCATATGCAAGTTTATAAGAACAAAATTAATAGTAATAAATGAGCGGGAAATATGATACAAATTTATCTAAATATGAAATTCAGTAAAAATGGGATCAAACTCATTCAACAATGAGCCATATGCCATGATGATTATCAAAAGGAGGAGAGGAGCTGCAAGCAAAGACAGCTGATCTGCTTCAAATTAAGCAAGAGCTCAGCGATATGACTATTTAGAACTTAATTTTTTTACTGTAAATTTTCAGGTTCAGTAAACAACACTTAATTGCCATAACGGTGTTTTTCAACTTTCTTCATTCCTTTGAAAGGTAACACCTACACTCATTTCTATATTTATGAAAAAATATTTTACAGCCGAAAGGAGTTCTAGAGGATAAGCACACATGCATTCATGTAGAATGTGTGTATTCACATTACTTGTGGCCCTAAAATTAATTTCCCTCAATTTTCCAGAACAGGATGATGCAGCATACCATGTTTTGATCCTGGTGAAGAGGAATTTGTTTTATGTTGAGAGAAAGAAGGATCAAAAAAGCTTCCCAGGCACACCCAATACACTCACCTTGGTATTGCTGGTTCAAACTAAAGAGAGTTGATGCTTATTCATACCAAAAAAGTTGTGTGTCCATGAGTGGGCAGGACTATAAAGCACAGGTCACATTCTTCTACACATTCCTGCATGAATGTCAAGATCAATTTTGCTTTCAGGTCTGTGAGGGCATAGGCCTGAAACATCTCTGCAGTCCTCAGGGAACAGGTTGTTCCAAAAGGCAAAAGGAGGAAGTCAATCATTCCCCATTACTTCATTTAGAAAATGCAGGCCATTAAATCTTTGTATTCAAAATACCTGTCCTGCTGGGGAGCTTGTCATATCGCTAATTAATACACAGCCTGTCTCTGCATCAATCCAGGTGAGCAGAAACTTTCCTAGTGCTGGGAAAGTATTGAAACTGTGAATTAATTAATTAGTTGACTTATTCTGGTATGTCTTTGAAAGGCAGCTGGAGGACATTCATCTCTGAATTTTGAGTATCCACTCATCACCAGTACTCTGGGCTTCCACATAAAGCCAAGGATAATAGGAAAGCTTGCAACGAAGTACTACTCTCCATATACATATATATCACCAAAAATATGAACATGCAATTTATCATTTCACACGCTGAGGACTTTACCTTCCATAATAAGGAAACAAATATCATCTCATCCAGAGTAGCAACGAATTATGCTGTTAACTTAAGCATGCCTCCGACTTCAAGCTGGAGATAGGGAAATTGTTCAAAAGTTCAGATCAAACATTCTGAGACCATTTTAGCATTCCTTTCAACTGTTTACTTTAGTCTGATGCACATTTAAAGCCCTCCAGTTGGAGTGGGCAGCAGCGCTTCCAGCAGGACACAGCAATGGCTGAATGTACTTTTATGAAAATCTTTCTTATATTTACAGCCTATCTTCTCATCCAAGTAGTTATGCCTAGTTACAATGTCTAAAAATCAAGATCAATCTGTCTTCACTGCAGAACTTAATGTCAGCTTAGGACTTTTGTAACACTGAAGGGTTATTTTAATTTACTCATTCTAGAAAGAATAATAAAGTAAAGCTCAGGTAGTGTAAACAACCATGTAAATCAACTAAAATAGATCTGTGTTTGGAATTGCAAAGATAGAAAAGAAAATGTTTAGCCACAAAATGGCATTATATATGCAGAAATATTACTCTGACAAAGAAACATCAAATTTCTTAAGCATTGTAAGAAACCTTTCAAAAAATTATGAATTTGTTCATTTAAAATATTTTTCTTCCTCCACTTATGATCACCTCTACTAGGATAGTCAGTCTTAAGAGAACATTACTCTATTGGTTAAAAGTCCCCTCACATAGGAAAACAGCTTTGCGGGAATTATTTTAGCAGCCTTCGTGGAAGACAAAAGCAGAAGGGAGTAGGATCTGAGATTTTTGATATTTTAATCTATTTAATTCAGGTAATGAATTATGAAGGTGAATGCTGGCAATAGTTTTCCCAGCTCAGATCTTAAGGTATTTGATGGGGAAAAGAGCAGAAAGGGAAAAGGGAACAAAAGAGTCACAGTGTTTGAAGGCTTGGCTCAGGACCCTGAAATATGTTTGTGGTGAGTTGCTGTTCTTGGAGATAGTCGTGTCTCTAAGCAACAAGATCTATGATGTGCACTTTCACCAACACAAAGTAAATTGCCTCAAATGTGAATAAATTTTAAGTCAGATCCGAATCTTCATTTAGCGATTGCTTTATTATCACAGTAAGTAGGGAAATAAATATTGTCATGGTTTTTAAATCCTCTTCAAGTTTAATATTGCTCAGTATTCATATGAAAGTATCTAGGAATTACTTGTATTCAGAGTTCTGACTAATGCTCAAAATTACTGCGTAGGCAACGTCTTCACCTGTAATAATCATCTGATTCTCTTTCAGAGATCAGTGATGGCAGAATACAGAGATCCCTGAATTATGCGGTACTCAGTTATGCTATACTTTTATGTAAAATATCTATATTTTCAGTGCTTGTGATCTGTACAGCACTAAAGATTATAAATATAATAATAATATGTGCATGTCTCTTAAGAATAAATTCTGGTAAATATAACTTGGATTGAACTATGCAAGAAAAGTATTTTGTAATTCCATTAGAAGCAGTTTTCTAAATTTCTGCACGCAAACATGAAATTTGTGTAGGTATTCCAGTTGCTATAAAATGGGACAAAAAATAGATTTCAATATGTCTGCTAATTCAAGGCATACATTCATGACAAAATTTACAGGCCGTTTATTTCCCATGCTGAGTGAACTGGTGTGGAGCCACTTAGCTGGGCTGCTGGCTGTGTTCTTCTGTCTGTATCCCAGTCTTCAGCTGGGAGGACTGAGGAGCACAGTACCTGCGTTCCCAATCCCTTCAACATCTTCCCAAGGGACATAACATCTTTTAACATTTTCTGTTTTCCTGGTTGCAGCTTTCTGTGAACCAGCTGGAATAGCAGGAGTGGAAAGTAGTCCTCCTGCTTTATCACACCCAGTAGCCTCTTCCCACTGTCCTAAATGCAGGCAGCAAACCTCTCTAGAGAGATTATCTGGGCAGCAAATGGGCACTTCTGTGCCTCTGAGCACAGAGACCCCCTTTACTCAAACCCTTAGACTTTTTTTGGCAGCAATGGTTTTGGTTTGGTTCCTTGGTTGAATCATCTTAACGTGGTTGTCTCTTTCCACTTATGAACCATAATCCACACCCTCTTCTTTTTCCAAACTGGAGCAGGGCATTTATATTACTTGCTAAATTCTCTTTTATTGACAGCTTGCTCTGAACTGAGCAGTCTTGTTGACTAAAGTAAAAATAAAAATAAATTTTACTTTAGATAATTGCTTGGATTTAATAAAAATTATTTCTCTTTGCAGTTACTAAGGGGCACACTATAGGAATGGGATTCAAATCCTGATTCAGACATCTGCAGTTAAGTCAGTCATTGAAAAAAAATGCCATCTATCACTATTTAAGAAATGACACAGGCATGTTGAAGACTGTTGTAGTGATTGTGGCAGGCTAGATATGATGCTCTGGGGTACCTCATACATCATTTGGTGCTTATATGCAGGGCAATATATCAGACTTTTAGGTTTATTGATTATAACCAGAACTTTAGACATTAACACACACATATAGGTAGAAATCTTAGTGTGGGTGTCTCCATGTGGAGCTGATACCCATCCTAGATATCCTTCTACAAGGACATTGGAGAGCTGATGCAGTTTTCCATACCTTGGCATCTAGGACTCTGGTATGTCTTAAGTGTTCAATCTGGTCTCTACCTGCCATCCCAAAATTGCCTGCATCTTCTGCGTTATATTCAATTCTTTCAAATCTTCAGTACATGTTAAATTCTTTCAAATACCCTCAGACATCTCAAAAAGCTCTGAACACATATATGTGAGCAAGTGAACAGTGACTATTTTATGTTTACGAATCCTTTTATGACACAAAATGGTTCAGCAATCACCTGACACCCATAATTTTTCCTGGCACTAAGTAGCTTTAAGATTCAATCTTTTTTTTTTTTCCTCCCTTCATTGCAGCATGTCTTACATAGTGTGGTCTCTGCTTTCAGATAGTTTAAATGGTATTCATCTGACCTAATTTAGACATCTTCATGTGATCAGGTCGCTGTAGACTAATTTTATGGTCAAGGAGTCTAAGACACATTTCTAGACTGCAATTAAACTCATCCTAAAGTATGCGGCTGAAATAGGTCAGATGAATCACATGCCCATTTCTCTTCATTGTCTGTGAAGTATGGCTAGCTCAGATGTGGACATCTAAAGTTAGGTCAGATGAATCATGTTATATGGTATCCCTCAAGGACAGTGTTGGAGGGAGGAGTTGCATTCCTTCTTGTGACTTGTTACCACAGTGTCTGGGGATGTCAGAAGTCCGAATGATTATTTCTATTCACATGTTCCTACGATTTGTAAGTCTTAATATATGAAGAGTTTCACACTGAAACAATAGGTACAAGTTTGAACTCATGTAGCTGGTTTATGATATTTTGATCTGGTGCTAGGAATCCTAAAAATAAATTTAGTATATTCTCTAACAGAAGACTCAGAACTGAATAAAGCCACGTTGGAATGAATATTTTACGAACTGTTTTGTTCAGCATAGAAGAAAACTTAAAGAATCTCCTTCCTTTTTGCCACAATTCATCAGATATTCAGTTGTTCAAATGCAATTAATTATGAAACTGGATAGGAAGCGGATCAGTGAAATTATCTGAGGGAGATGCGAATAACTGGTATAATCTGAAAGTCCAGACAACAGGAGAAAAAGAAGTAGAAAGCAGGAATGAGTAAGTTGAAAAAATTCCACTGTCAAACTGTCCTCAGTGTCAAGAAAACTGTGCAGCTAATGCACGTGGCCATGCACTTATGGAGGCAAACAACCATGTAGTTACAGGAAAGTCAAAACTCCTTTCTGGAGCAAAGGAGGAACAAGAAACTCATGCAAGAAGGAAAAGACAGGGAGCACTGAATCTGAGTATGCTTCAAAGCTAGTTCTAAGGAACTGTACCAAAATTTGGATCTTGTGCAGCCTTGATACTTAATACTGAACAAAGTACGTATACTATCCTTAGCCAGAGGATTGTGAAGCATTCCTCAGTTGGCCAGACAAAGGAGAGAAAGCTTTAGAATCTAAATCTTGTATAAATACATGTGTTCTTATATTTACATTAAAACTTTGTTTTATAAGCTTTTATAGCAGTATTGTTTATCTTCGTTCCTATGCCTTCACAATGAGAAGACTGCTCTTTTCAGCAGCTGCCAGTTGGGTGATCTGGTTCTGTTCTCCATCCCATCAGTTGGAACTTGTAACAGTTGAACGTTATAGTAATGGATCAAAATTTAATTGCGTTTAACACCTTGCTATTTCACATGAATTGAAAACAGGGACACAGAAGATGAAGTTTCATAGAAAGGAAAGAAAGTGAGACAAAGAAGACGTCTTTTGTTTAGCAGTAGTCAGGGAGGTGTGGATCTGTATTAAAAGTGATTTTATGTTGTCTAAGACTTTTTTTTCCCTTTCTCTACCTTTAAAGCACATTAGTGACACGCTGCAGTATGCCTTTTTACTATACCTCCAAGTATTCTGTATCATCTACAAGTGCTGTATCTCTGGGAACATTGCGAATATTGCAGTGCTTTTACTGCCTTGAATTTTTCATCCTATATTTTCCAGAACAAACCAAGGGAACAAGGAAAAAAAAAAAACAAACAAATGTATTCAAATGAAAGATGACCTCTATTTAAAAAAAAAAAAAAATCATCTTGAAATAAGCCAGTAGTCCTCCTAGGAATGTTCTTTTACAAATATTGTCACAGTTGAAATTAATATCTCTTGCAGCCTAAGCCCGCTACCATAACTGGTCTGACTTCATTATAAAGCAGACCAACAGGGAAAAAAAAGTAGCAACATTTTAGACACATGATGACTCTTAAGGGCTGTACTCGACTACAACACAAGCATCTAATGTTCCTCGTGTCACTTCCTTCAGGCAGTGCTATAGTATGTGCAGCATTATTATTTTTTAAAGATCAAATTTCACTTCATCTTTTCTAAGAGTTTTTTAGATCTGGTTGGATGCCAGCTGCCTACATCCATGTTTGCCAATTCTTTGAACAGCTATGCCTTCTCTCAAGTGACTTCTCTGGTTGCAACTGGAACACCAGCCCTAGGACATAGAATCCTTAGAGTTGGAAGAGACCTTTAAAGGTCATTTAGTCCAGCTCCCCTGCAATGAACAGGGACACCACAGCTAGATTAGGTTGCCCAGGGCCTGATCCAGCCTCGCCTTGAAAGTCTCCAGGGACAGGACATCCACCACATCTCTGGGAAGCCTGTTCCAGTGCCTCACCACCTTCAGTGTAAAAGACCTTTTCCTTATATCTAATGTAAACCTCCCCTCTTTAATCTTGAAAACATTTCCCCTTGTTCTATCACAATAGAATCACCTAAAGATCCTGTCCCCTTCTTTCCTGAAGCTCCCCTTTAGATACTGAAAGGCTGCCATCAGGTCACCTCTCAGCCTTCTGTTCTTCAGGCTGAACAGCCCCGGCTCTCTCAGCCTGTCCTCATAGGAGAGGTATTTCATTCCATGGATCATTTACGAGGCCCTTCTCTGGACGCACTCCAACAGGTCTGTGTCTCTCCTCAGTCTGTGGATGTGATTCCACATCTGGATGCATTACTCCAGGTGAGGCCTCACCAGCACAGAGTAGAGGGGCAGGATCACCTCCCTTGAGTTGCTGACCATGCTTCTTTTGATGTAGCCCAGGATACAGCTGGCTTTCTGAGCTGTGAAGGCACATTGATGGCTCATGTCTAGCTTCTCATTCACCATTACAAAACACCTCAGGTGTTTTTCAGCAGGACTGCACTCAATCCTGTCTGTCCTCTTCTTTCCTGTAGCTCCCCTTTAGATAGCGAAAGGACACTATCAGGTCACCTTGGAGCCTTCTCTGTTCTGTCTGAACAGCCCCAGGTCTCTCAGCCTATGTATGTATCTGTAAAGAAGAAAATCTATACAAGGCTTGATCAAGAAATGATGTGTGTATTTACAGTTGCCTATTAACATTTGACTTGTGATAGATCCTGTGGTACATCTCTGTATGACTGCAGGCTACACATGGGTCTCTGCAGCAAAGAAAACAGGAAAGGCAAACTGCTGGGCTGCCAGAAACACTGACTTCTGTTGACAATTCAGAACAGGTATGTACTAAAGATCACTGGATTTTTTTATACCTGTTTAGAAAAATAATTTCTATTTTCTGATGTAACCAATGAGAAGACAGAGGTCAGGAGATTATGCCAGGAAAACAGATGGACCTTCTACTCCAACTGCTCCCTACACATCATTTGAAGTACATAAATTCCCAGCCCTTTCCACAATGACTGCTGCAGTAGTGAATGAGAAGAGCTCCATGATCCACATTCATCACATTAGGAAACAACACTGATGAAATTTTGAGGCATCTGTAAAATAAAGAGGGGATTTTGAAAACTGCTTCCCAAATTAAGCTACCACATTTCATCCTCAGCTCCAATTAACATCACTTGCATTCACCTCTACAGGCATCAGATGTATGTTTTCTGATGACATTTCCTATAAAAAGGAAAATTTCTATAATGATGTTACATTTTTTTCTCAAATATATTGTAAGATTTCTTCTTTCTTTCATAACACATACCCCTTCTACAGCTCTATCATACAACTATTAACAGCCCTAGCCCGTTACTGCTCATCTCAGCAGCTCCTGCAAGCGACCACAGCTGTTACACCTTGCTGAACTACATACTGCAGAGCAAAGTAAGTCCAAACACAGCAGGCTGCGAAAGGGAAAACAGGGATGAAGAGCCTCATTTTCCTTTGTGTATGCAGGTAGTGTTTCTGTAATTAAAGCTACCAGAGACTTTCTTCATAAGATTCTCCCGCAACTCCCTGAAGATCCATTCCCAAAATTCATTAAAACAACCTTTGCAGTGTTTTTCATGTGTGCTGTTCCATTTAGTAGCCTGGAAAGAAACACAATCTCAGAGAACAATTATTTGTGAAATGATGGCTTTTTGCTGTTCTCTTAATAGTCCTAATAACATGGGCTATGTTACACATTCAAGCATTTCAAAAATAGTTCCTTTGATTTCATTTCAGGTATTCCAGTTTACATTAACATGAACAGGTCCTTGACAGGACTATATAGCTACAGTGTTATTAACCCTGCGACTTCCAAAGAGAATTATCACTAGTAGAGTTCTTTTGGGTTCTATTATGGGCAAAAGAAAAGGTAAAAGTGTTAAAGGAGATCAGAATGCTCAGGCTTATTTAAGAGAACGTTACAAATATCACTGCACATTTTTAACTCTTACTTTATAACTTCATGCTTTGTGTTTTTATATAGATCCCCCCTTGGTGTGTTTGTGACTTTTCACAAACATTGCAGCCTAGAAGTCTGGTGCCAGCTAACTTTGCCTTGTATCATTTTTTTCAATGACAAGAATGTGTGCACATGTGTTTCCTGCTTGAGGTGAGGTTCATATTTACAGGATATGGAAAGTTAGCATGACATAAGTAATGACTGTGTAGAAGGAAATCCACTTTCGTTAACAGGCATCCTATTTATTTTACTTATTCTGCTGTCACCTTGCATGACACCCTGCATATCATTTCAGACAGACACCAAAGTAATTTTGGTGAAAGCTTCCTGCAGAGAAAATGGAAACTTTGACCAAAAGAAATATAAAACAACAACAACAACAAAAACCCCAACCAACCAACCAACCAAAAGAAAAAGAAAAAAAAGCAACCACAACCACAGTAGCAAAGGAGATACGTTCTGAGTTTACTCTGGGAAAAAAATATATCACTTAGATCCTTTCCACATCTATCCCCGTTCAGTTCCTACTGCATCCATTGGTCACACACAAAGTTGATCCAGGCAGATGAGATCAAATTATTAATTTAAATTTAAAAAAAAAAAAAAAAAGTTGCAAAAAATCTCTCTTTTTTTCTTTTTTAACCCACTGCATTTTACTCACTGAGAGACTGGTCTGTTTTCAAAAACTGCTTTCCAAAATCTCTTAAATGTGGCTGATGCTTAATTCTTCTGGCAGTGGCTGAGGAAGGACTTGCAGTCAGCAGAAAAACATCCAGAGAGGCAGACTCAGATTGGACAATGATCTACAGCAGCTACTGGATCACTGTGGGATGAAGGAAGAAAGAAGTAAGTTTATATTTACAAATCCCCATAAAAGGGTCCCAGAGACCCAGTCACCATGTTAGAAATATATTCAAGCCAGTGGCTGGATTCTCAATGACAGGGAAACCGCAGGACTGGCTGACACACTAAGTGAGGAGCAAGAACAGCTCAGTTAAAGGAAATTGTTTTCTATGCATTCAACATGACTGCAAGCTCTCTGCACTTAAAAACTGAGTTCCACATGATTGCAACACAAAGCACTGAAATAAGAATAAAAATGATAAATTCTCATTAAGTAGTGCAGAGATTCATATATGAAAGAGTTTGTTTAAGGTTTCTATATAAAGCAATGGGGAAAAAAAAAATAAAGGTTTAAGCATTGCCAGAAATGGTACACTTTGCATTTTTATTTTAAAATTGAAATACATTTGCTGCTGATTTCACACGAGTTTATAATCACTTGCAACTTTTGCAAAGACCATAACGCTGAAATTTAAAAGGATGGAGTTCATTCACAGCATAAATTATATTCTGGGAAGAAAAATATGACCATAAGTCAGCTCATATGACTGAACTGAGAGCCATGGAATAACATTCCTCTGCTCTATGACGCATTAATTTAATATTGCACCATGATATGGATCACTGCAAATGATCATTTCCAGAGCTGTGGAAGAGCTTACTGCTGATTAGAAATCACAGCCCGCAACTGAATTTTGGTGCAAAAAAGGAAAAAAAAAAAAAAAAGACTAAAAATAAGTTTAAAAATCTAAAATTTTGGCTTAAAAAACATGTGAATGGTTCACTAGTTACTAAAATACACTGAGATTTACAGCAGCAAGAGTGTGTAGACTTTACTTGACTAACAAAAACATAGGTGGTAACAAATTATTTTGCTGTGAAGAACAGAGGAGGAGAGGCGCCTACTGAAACCTGATGCTGCCTTTGAACTTTACAGTTTTGACTTAATAAGCTCTGTGCTGGTGCGGCTCAGCACAGAGCTGTCACTAAGGGCAGATTTGTTTCACAGCAGAGTTGCTTTATTAAAAATCCTCAGCATTTCCATAAAGTCCTGATTCAGAACCAGAAGGAGGAGTTACGCTGAACTTGACTGCTGACCTGACAGTGAGAATGGAGCTATTGTACCCAGCACTGAATATGCAGATTTGTGCTGCCTCTTGCTGAGCTTCACATGGCAGTCTCCCTTGGAGAGAGAGGAACCCTTTAGAGATCTGAAAGTTGCTGACTGTCAGAGACCAAAACCCTGAACAAGACCCTGATGTCAGTAGGTTCCAGAGCCATTAAGAGGTTAAAATACAACTTTTAACCTCACTCCTTTTTTCTCAGTTTGCTGTACAGTAATCAATGGATTGCAAATCACATACAGCAGCTTGGCTCATGTCGTCATCTTTGTGCTATTTAGCAAACTACAAGCTAGATGTGCTCGATTAATGGTAAAGTTTGTCAGGGAAGCAAAGCTGGAAATGCCTTTTTGGTACTGCATGAATCTGCATGAACCTGCTTGTTTGGTTAAAGCACTAATTACTTCATTGATTCATTTGCATTAAGCCTTCTCTCTAAACTACTTTCACTGGTAGAAAGGAGTTAATAAAATTTCATTCAGGACAAAATCTGATACAAACTAATGCTGGGGAAGGAAAAAACTCTAATGGTATGCCTTCTGTCGTTCACTGCGTGGCATTCCCTATCACCGTGGAACTTTCAGGGTAAAGAAAACACCATTTGTAATCACTGGATGCAAAAAGCAAACACACAGAAAGAAATGTCACGCCCTTGTCCTGAACCTCAGCAAAAGGCAGAACTCCTCTCTGCTCTTTGCACAGGCTCAGGAAGGCCAGCCTACACCTAGGTCATGTGTGAGATTTTGGCTCTATTTCAAACTGTGACGAAGATAGAGCTCCTTATGATTTGATTCAGTTATGATGGCAAACAGTTATCCTATTTGTTTTCTCCCCTGCCATCTGAGTCATAGAGGTTGTGTTATCCAGGAAATTTTTAAATGCTTTCTTCTGTCTTCATCATGACAGAATTTTCCTGTTAGGCCTGCGCTGAAACACTGCTCTCAGCTCAGTCCTACAGCTCCTCTTAAAGGTGTTGCCCTGAGCAGTAAGACATCTCTTGTATGCAAAGAAATGTAGAAAATACACTGAAAAAAAATTTAAAGCATAGAATATGCTTCGGTCCTATTATAAGATCTATAAACATCTGACAAAAAAATTTTATGTTTCATTTGTTTTATGCAAAATTAATTGTTCTATAATTCAGTGTTCGGTTGTTTCTTCTAACAGCTGAATGAACATATTTCTTGTCATAGGAGAAATAGCTTTCTGCTGTCACCTATTAATGAGTTAGAAAAGACTGTTTGCATATCATCTTGTCAAATACTTGGATTGTTTTGCACCATAGTAACAAAGCTGAAACAACTGTACAAGGTAGAACTGCAGAATGTCTAACTAGGACTGCTGCTAGAAGCAATGCCAAAGCCAAGAGACACTTTCTGATTTCAAGAAACATCTGGTTGCTGCTAGAAAGTGAGGAGCTTTTCTCACTAGAATAAAAGCTCCAAGCAACATAATCTAGATAGGTTTACTTTAGATGTTGGGTGGAAATTCTTTACTCAGAGGTTGGTGAGGTCCTGGCAAAGGCTGCCCAGAGAAGCTGTGGATGTCCCATCTCCGGAGGCATTCAAGGCCATGTTGGATGGGGCCCTGGTCAGTCTGATCTGGTGGGCGGCAACCCTGTCCGTGGCAGGTGAGCTGGGGCTAGGTGGGCTTTAAGGTCCCTTCCAACCCCAAACCATTCTGTGACTGTGATCCTGGACTTGAGCACATGCTTTAGGATAAGTGGCATTATTAGGCAAATGGAAGAAAGTGAGTGGAGTAAGGTATTTCTTTTTCATTCATAGTAACTGATGGGAAAAGACAGATGACTTACTGTATATGACTATTAGGGTGGAACTAACAGCGGCTTTCTAATACCCTTGAGAAGGCTATCCAGGAAGACAGACATGGGTTCTTCAGAGGGATGTACGGCAGGAGAGGGAGACATAACACACTAAGCTGAACAAGAGATGTTCACATTGTCTAGAAAGAAAACTCTTTTCAACACGAGGGCAGTGAGACAGAGGCTGTGCAGTTTCCAGACTTGGGGGTTTTCAGGACTCAGCTGGATAAACATCAGAGCTATGTGGCCCGATCTCACAGCTGCCACTGCTTTGAGCAGGAGGTTGGACTAGAAACTGCATGAGGTGCTTTCCTACATGAATTATTTAATGATCCTGTGATCCTATGATTGTTAAACACATTGTGGAAACAGGTCTTTTTCCACCCATGTAAATAAACTTTCCATTTATTGTTATAATTGGCTCAGTATTAACTGCTGTCAATTTCAAACATTTGATTGACTGCTACTGACTTTTCATAATTACTGCTGCATTTTTCTATCTGATAATCAACATTTTATTTCATTTATGTATAGATTCAATGCTTGAAAGAAGATATGTAATGGTTGCTTAGAGAACTCCAGAAAATGGGTTTATCTTTCCTTGTTCAGATGCCAAAAAAGGCCTAGGTAATTTACTACTAATACGGATATTTACCTTTCTAATTAATTTTGACATGATCTAGCAGGAGGATGGTATATAAGCTACAATAATTCTAACTCTAATAAGACAGCAGAAGAGTCATGTACTCCTGGGCAGTTAAGAAAGCAGTATCTCAATGTTCCTGGCACTTCTGCTGCTGTGCTGTTTACTTTATAAACTAGAGAAATGATAGACTAAGCTTGGAATGCCTAGATTGTAGAAGAATTAAATTGTTTTCATGTTGGCACCCTCCCAAATGGAGTCCTTACCAGTGCTCTGACATGTAAATTTTCTTTAAACATTTGACTAAAAGGCAGAAGAACATCTTTCGGAAGAGGTACCATTTTTGATTTTTCAGGGTGGTTCTGGTCAGCTGACTACAATATCTAAGACTGTTTTAAAACTTATTTATCCTACTTAAATAAACTTGGAAAAGAAAACAGAGAAGCCAATCTTCTAGTCTTCTACTCCCTTGCATGTATTATGGATCCTCTACAATTGTGAAACACGGGTGAAGAGAAGAAAACACCTGCAGAATTTACAGATTTACCAAAAGATTTACATTAGATTTACACCTGAGATTTGCTTCGATGAAGCAAAGAACAGTTAAATCCCAGTAACTTTAGTAAAGGATATACTTTAAGTTTTCTGCTGCATCAGAAGAACCAAACAATTGTAGAACGGAGGACTCAGTTTTGAATTCCTTAATTTTGCCGAGTGATAAGCAAATGCACACTGTAGGAACAACTTGCATGCCTCTCTCTCCACTTTGTGCTAGAAGATCTCACATTTGCTTATGTCTTCTTTCAGGGCTGACAGGGTAAGCCAATCCTGGTGTGGTTCAGTCAAAATGACTGACCCAGCAAAGACCTACTAATGAAACAAGTTATTCAAACCTATCTCATTTTGACTATATTAGCAGGTCATCCCAGCAAATCCTAGGGAATAACAATCACAGGCAAGAAGCTGACAAGCAGTTAGGAGCAGTAATGTCCCTTACCAACACAACAGAGGAACAAGGAGGAGACCCCACAGTCTTGGAACAGCCTGTGCCAGTGCTCCATCACTTGCACAGCACAAACATGCTTCCTGGTGTTTAGGCAGAACTTCCTGTTCTTCAGTATGTGCTCAGTGCTTCTTACCCTGGCACTGGGCACCACTGAAAATAGCATGACTCTGTATTCATCGCATCCTCCCTTCAGGCGTTTATGTATTTGGACCTATACTGAAATCGTACATGTAATTAAAATCCTGGCTTTTCCTATTATAAAAGCTAAGAATCTAATTTAGCAAGCCAACTGTTACTTTGACATATTTGTGCAATTTCCTGTAACAACAGCTCATCACTTCATACATCATCAAACTGCAGTCCTGATCTTTTAACTCACTTAAAGATTTCAGTTTGCCTTGTAGCAATAAGGCAAAAAACATATTGCTGAAATTTGTTTTCACCAGCTACATCCTCCTTTCTTTTGATAAAGCCTTTTTTACACACGGAAGGCTTTACTGATTAGCTCAGGAAGCACGTTCTTAATATTGTATTTTGTCAGTATGACGTATTATAGTAAACTGAAACAGGAATCCTAGGCCAGCTGAAAACTTCAGTGGCTCAGGAGTTCTTCAGAAATAGTTCCATCGCTCTTCCTAGGGGTACACTTGACACTGAAGCAAGGACAGGAAAACTGATTGGGGACCATTTCAGCTGTCCAGTTTGAATTCATTCTGGATATAATGAATCTTAATGGTCAGTAGTGGAAGAACATTGTCTCAAAGTGGAACAGCAAAATTTATCATGTGCACTGAGGAACATCTGTTAGGATCCAGCTTGGGTCTACCAGCTTTTCTGCTATAGAATGGCCATTTCTTCCTAAGTACTATATAGGCCTGGCTTTTGGAGTGTTCAGGTTCAGTGAGTTTGATTCAGGCTAAAATCTCTTAAACAGAGGCAGGGAAAAGGAATTAATTATTTTGATTATGTTCTGTACTTGGGCAGTGTTATACACCATACATAAGCAAAGCTTTGGCCCAGCTGACCTTAGATTTTCTCAAGAGAAACACTAAGGGTTTTGATGATACCAAAATATACTGAAGATGTGCAAGTTGCTGTAAACCATTCCTATAGCAAATGCATACAAATCATTCACACATCAGCAACAAAACCATAAGACGCTTTTCTTATAAGAGTCCTTTCAATGATATTTGCATGCAGTAAGATAGTAACTCCATATACAGCACTTCACCTTTGTGTTTGATGTAAAGACTGTTTTACTTATCAAGATAGCAAGTCAGCATGTACAGATGTCAGTGCCTGGAGTCTTTGCTCTTCCTCCTCCTCCAGCTGATTAAGCTCTGTGTGAGTGTGGAAAACATGCAGCATTTTCAACTTATAAAAGAACAAATTGGAAGCAGAACCATGCTGTGGGATAATTGTTACTTCACAGGACACAGCTTGGGTTGCTAATGCCTTCCATTTTGGAATAAAAGTATGTGAATCGTGCAAGATAAACCTTTTAGCTGGGTAGATGTATTGAAGGAAATGTTTAATAGATTGTTAAAAAAATACATGACTCACATATCATCCTTAGTCATCTATCTATAGCTCTGAACAATGTTATCCAAGTTATCCATCCTGAATTCTCATGATTCTTGCAGTACTGGTTATCTCATTTGCATAAAATGAATAGAATAAATTGTTACAAATCCAAAAATATATGGTTGCCAGGATACATCTCAGTAGATGCAAATGAAAATGGGTTTGTGCCGACCAGCTTAAAATAGTTTGGTACATAGACATTTTCTTATTAACATTAATAGTGATAAATGCAACGTTACATATCCAGAGAGATATTGAAATTATTGCTATTCGTTTTGCATTAGGAGTATTATTACATCAAATCTGAACTATTTTTTTTTGTAAACTATAATTCCATCACCCTGCAGTTTCATTGTAGGAAAAGCATACAAAATGAATAAGCATGATCAAGCTTCCCGATAAACTTCTGAATTCAAAAGGTAAGATTTCTGTTAATTGTTTTTATGGTTTTCAGGACTACAGCATTACCAGTCTGCATCTTCAGTATAAAGGAACAGTATTATTATGCTTTGTTATGTATAGTTGGATGTTCACAGTGGAGAACCATGCCCAAAAAGTATCCTAGGGTCTAACCATATTCCTATTCAATTACGTAACCAAAGACCCATTATTATTATCATATATACTATTTGTATGCTATTCTGGCTTGTTAAAAAAAATGACAAAAGTAACATTTCTTTTTATTTTAAGCAATATATTTTATAAATCTCAACTATTTTTGAGCTGTGCGCATGCCTACCAATACCCTCAAAAGCCTACACAAGAAGCTTAATCATAGAGTTTACTCAATAAGCTTGTTTAACTTGTGTAAGACTGATAATAAAACTGAGTTTACATTGAATGCCTAATGAATATAATCAACGCATTAAATAAACGTATTTTTATTGTATACCTCTCCAAGGTGAGTACATGTATTTTAATGGGGATTATTTTTCTGATGTATTGACTCCCAAATAGGTAAACATACACAAGACAGATTTCCAGCTATATTCGGTTGGAACTCCTGTATTTGTGTGATCAGTGTAGCTGCTCTAATCTCCAGTGGTTGATCCTTTGCCAGAAAAAGGCTGGCTGTCCATGCTTCTGCTAAGTTCCTTCATCAGCTGATGCAAGAAATAAACTGGGGATTTCCAATGAAGTCTCGGCACACGCTGATAAAGCAAGCTACTTGAGCAGAAGGCCAACAACTGAGCTGCAGAAGTTTTCTCTGCCCTCTGACCGATGGTTGATTCTTTGCAAGGAGAGAAGAAAAAAAAAATGACAAACATACAGCAGAATGTTTTTCTGGTAGGAAACAATATCTCAGATATGATTCAGACTCATAAAAAGACAGATTAACTCCTCTTTCTTTCTCTTTTGTGTGTGTGTGTGTGTGTGTGTGTGTTATGTCTCAAATTGGTTTTACTTCCTAATTTTGACTGGTATCGCTGAGAAGAAAATTACGTCCCTAAATTGCAGATTAGTACTGAGGTTTGTCTTCATAAGTGATGAACAGCTACAGTTCCAAACAGCATCAGCAGTACCATGAATTATGCAAGTGATGACAGGATAATACTGAATACTGAATATTCATAAAATTTAGTTAATTTACTTCATAGAATATATTAGCATTATCTTTTTTTTTTTTTTTTTCCCCTGTGTTAACCAAAAAAACAAAGTACTTCCAGACAGAGGAGATGATTAAGTAGCTCTGAAATTGATTTTCCTTTGAGTTTGGTGATCTCTGAAGTGAGTGCTAAACCTTTATTTTCAGAGAACACTGTACTAACCTTCTATGGCAGTTAAAACAAGAGCTAAAACAAGCATAAAGAAAGATGTCCTTTTATTCCACAGATCAACTTCTACAGATAATACTTGAGAGAACTGCTAGATAAGTCTATTTCTTCTGCTTGGCAAGTTGAACATCACAAGCAAAAAACTCTCTTTTCCACCTGTTCTGAGGCCATTGGTTGTATCCAGATCAAAACCAAAAACAAAACTACACAGTCTTTCAAATTACAGGAGATGTTGTAAGGCCAGAATCTAAAAAACTGTGAGATTGCTGCTATGCTACCATGTCCCATCTGAGCCATGGCTTCCGGTTCTATATGCATTGCAATAACTGCAGGAAAACATGTTAAATTCCTCTGAGATTTGAGTTAGCAAATTGATTTGGATGGGATTCAGTGTGAGATTCAAAATCCCAAATTGTAGTTGTCTGTCTGCAGGTGTCTTCAGCTAGGTATCTAAATTTCCACTGCAGTGAATATAGATTCACTTGTGCAGCAAAGTACACACTGAATGCAGTGGGAGATTAAAATCCTGCTTGACATCTAAGGCCATGCAAGTGTCTACATATCTAAATTTAGAGGCATAATTCACCTGTCTAAATGCAAGCACAAACTTAAAGCAAGTTTAGGGCATTTGAGATACTGGCACAGGTATGGTAGACGTGTTTGTGGGAATCCTGCACTACTTTGAGCAAAAGCTGGGTGCTATTTGACAGGTTTTGTAGAGTCCAAACGATAAGAGATGACTTTATTTAGGAATTCAAACCCTACCAAATATGTCCCAGACTGAATTTGTCTCACGTCTGCATTGGGATAGCAGTTCCACACAGACAGTTACTGTCGCATGGCTAATGTGCAAAGAGCTGATTAAACAATTAATTCCTAGCCTGTAACGTCATTGTCCTAAACTGAGAATCCGAAATCTATCACTCAGCTGCCATTCCCCCTGAAGGCTGTTCAACTTCACTCTTATGGCAGTGTGTGACGCGAAAGCTGTGTAGAGTTCCACATTTCATTTCATCAATATATAACGTACTCTATGTTTTGAGAGGATTAAAAGTTGGAAAAATCAAATTCCTAAATACTACCAGAATCCAGAACCAAAATATTCTTCTGGCTAAATCCCATTCACATTCAATGCATACATTCTGAGAGTATATATAACACATACAAACAGAACAGGATTATTTACTAGTGATGAGGGACAGCTTTTTTTTATAATGGCATTCAGTTAAAGACATGCCCATTATGTAGCGGTCAGAACATGTGCCCCAGAAAAATAAGCAAGGAAAAGAGGACATGGAGCTGCTAGCTGTGAATCTCAGGTTCTATCGTCTCCTGGTTCAACCTGTCCACGTAAATGTTCTTTCTGCTTGAAAGTGGAGCAATGCTTTTTACTGCTTTTAAAAGCTACTTTCGAGATGCGTGGATAAAAAAATGCAAGCCAGCAGTTTAGCGCTCCACTGAGCTGGATGCTGTAGGGATAGTTGTATTAAATACGTGCCACTGTAGCAGAGCCTTTTAATGGACTAATCCCTGACTGGAAAACTGGGAATTTTCAGACCGAAAAAGCGCACTTCAAAAATACCCAAATGCATACTGTGTTGAGTATGGAAGCGTTGCTGCCCAGGACACTGCTCTGGTGCAAAAGGCAGCAGAGCTGGCCCAGCAGAGCATCCTACACACCGACGGCCTCCCCACAACCTGAGTCACACCCGCTTGGTGGCACAGGCCCCGGCTTTGACACGTTTGCCCAGCCAAAGCACAGCTGTGAGCTCCTGGCTCCATGGCACTGTGACACAGGCATTGTGGTCAGCGTATGGCTTCTCACGTTTACAGAGCTCAGCAGCACAAGCCTTGGTGTGAACAAATAACCTGCTAATAACCTGATAAGCGCAGAAAGCGCTGTACTCCCAACGTTGTTACTTGCAGGCTGTTTTTGGTTTCTTTCTTCCTGTAAATGACTCAGACTGGCTTTTGGGGAAGGGGGAAACCAAGCACCGAGCCACTCTCACAGCTTTAACCTTACTTAACCCTCCCAGCAGCAAGAGGAAGTACAAAACATTTTCACGAGCTGCGAATGGGCTCAGATCTGCTTTTGACATCTTGAGGAAGTACTGACTTCTGCGAAGCCAAAAAAAAAAAAAAAAAAAGAGTATCTGCAGCCCTGCTGAACTCGAACATTCACACACTGAAGAGAGCCCACAAAGGGGAAGGAGACGGTCTGGGAACCGAGCAAAGCGAGGCAGATATGGGTCAGAGACAACATAGGTGACACGGCGGTGAGTGCCCGAGGCAAGGCAGGCACGCCGGCCCCTGCGTGTGGAGCGCTCTGCCGAAGGGCTACACAGACGTGCGGAACCCCGCGCGTTTCCCCTCACTTCAACCCGCAGGCCCTGTCCTCCTCCCGCGCGCCTCGCCCCCCTCAGCAGCGGGAGGCGGGTCCGGGGGAGCCGCGCCCGCCCGGGGCGGACAGCTGGCGGGAGCCGCACGCAGCCACCGCGGGGCGGGCCTGTGAGTGCGGCGCTGGGCCGGGCAGGGTTGGGCCGCGCCGCGGCTGTCTCTGAGGCGCGGGGGATGGACGAGGGTCACCGCGGCGGGCACAGGCGACGGGCGTCTCAGGTAAGCCGGGCCTCCTTGTCCCCCGGCCGCCGGTGGGGTCTGAGGCGGTGTCCTCGGGTGGGAAGAAGCCCTCCCCCTTACTGGGAGCGGAGCGGGGAGCTACGCAGCCTCTGCGTTATTTTGATCACTGATCGTGTGTTGCTTTCCCCGAAGGGGCTGTAGGGGGAGGCTGCCGCCTTTGTGCCCCCTTCTCAGCCTAGCCCTGGGCTCTTGGCCGCCCCTCTCCCCCCCTTCCCGGGAGGGCTGTCCGGGCGGTCCCGGGGGGCAGCGGTGATGCCGGAGGAAGCGGCCAACTGTTGCCTTGGAACGCGCCGCTTCGCTGCCAGCCCGGGCAGCGGGGCCGGGCGGGGAGGTCAGGGGCGGGCGGGCTCGCCTCGTATGAGGCGCTCCCTCCGGAGTGTATCCGCGGTTCCATTGCTGCCTACAGGCTGGGCCGGGCTGCAGCACCTGGCCGCGGGCAGACGGCAGCGAGCCGGGTGCCGGGCTGTGACAGGGGCTCGGAACGCGAACGGAACAAAAGGTCTCGGCGCTCCGCTGCCTGTGCTGCAGAGGGGGCAGGGGGCTCGCACGCCCAACTTGGGTTCTACTGAAAACTTTCGGCGGCAGCTGCTGGCCGTGCCGTGAGCGCGGCTTTCTAGATGGTCCATTTCGAAAGCTGGACGTGAGAGCAGAGGAAAATCACATTCTGTAATATTCATCTCATCATATAAATCGCTGTGCTGTGTTGCACTGAGCAGATACCGTGCTTGCATTTCTTCATTCCTAATTTAATTTCAAGATAGTTTGGCTTTAATTTTATTTCTCTGGGCTGTGTTATGCTAAGGCCCTGGTAATATACTGTGCCACTGGATAAAACCAAACATTCCATAATTCGTGAGAAATACAGAAAGAACTTCACATCCTTCCAATGCTGTTGCTGAGGGTGGCGATGTGCCTGGTTCCCAGTCAGTTTCTGGTAGCTCTCCATTTCCATACAGACCATGTTTGCACTTGGTTGTTGTTTACCAGCTCCTAAAGGCAGTGCGTGTGTGGAAAGGATAAATGGGGACAGGGGTGTTTTTGCTTTGCTTTTCTTCTCACCATCTGCAAGGTCAGGAAAAAAAACTGAAAATGACTTTGACTGTGAGCTCTGCTTAGGTGGGGAGAGCTGGAATAAAATGTACTTGTGACAAGAGGGTTGCCCTGTGGGCAGAGAACCCTGCACACCCAGCACTGGTGCATGAAAATACACCAACTCACACTGTGCAGAGAAGAACTAAGATGGTATTTACCTTTTCTCAAAATGCTGACTTTTATATCTTTGTAACGTATGTATGAACAGCATACTGTTTTTTGTTGTTGTTGTTGTTTAGGGTTTTTTTTTGTGTTTTTTTTTTTTTTAAGGAATAAACTTAGCAGTTTCTTATGTTGAATTCTGCTTTCTACGTTCTTGTAAGCCACCGCCTCCTCACCAGGCCCAAAATAAAAACATACCATAAAGTGCTACAGCTCCTGAATTTCACTCTCCTAGATTAGATCTTAAAAATGTTTTAATGGAATGAAAGTACAGATAATGGGATTAGCATGAAAGGTTTGGCTTAAATTTATGAAGACCATAAGGTAACAGCTAAGAATAAAATTCCTTGGCTGCATGTTTAATGCTGTAGTGTAGTGTACCTGAATCTTAACACTTAAGTTCACTTAGATGTAAACTATAGCAAGCATAACAGAGGCTCTCTGGATTATTTGCATGGTTTCTTAATGATTGTCCAAAATTTTATTGTATTCTGCTCTGTACTTTTCACTGTCCCCATGTACTGTTTATGCAGTCACATATGCCTGTGATCTTCTTTATTGAAAACAAAAAATAAGCAAACCACAAGTAATTAAGAAGACAATGTATGCCAGTAATTATAATGAAAAATACTTGATTAATTCACAAAGGAAAATGGTGAAGATCTTGGATACTACTTCATAGTTACTGTCAGCAGGTGCCATTTTGCCATAATAGTGAGTCTGTTTGTGTATTTTACAGTACTAGGAAGATAATTCATTATTAATATGCGTAGTTGGTCTTCCTAACATTGTTTTTAACACAGTTTTGTCAGGTTAAAATATGTTGTCCTCAGCAGCTTGGTAATCTCATAAAGATGTCAAAGAGTTGCATGTGCTGCAGTATGTTGCAGATTTCTACAGGTTGTGTTACACAAAATTAGTGGTTACATACGTATATAAAAATAGACGTAATCTAGATGAATTACAATACTCATACTCAATCAGAAACCATGTTGTATAGGTGTACAGGCAGTTTAAGTAAGACTTCTTTAATTGATTCTCTCTATATATTTCCAAATACCATCTTATTTGGAATTTTTAGGGAAACTAAAATGGTTTTGTAGAATCATTGGCATTCTTTAGTACCAGATGCATGATGCATGTCGGAGAACATGAACTTGATCACAGTTCACATTTTATACAGAACAGAAAAATAATGTTTTAAATCCAGAACTTGTATGCAATCCAGACATCATTAAGTCTTCTATTAAATCCCTGGAAACAGACTTGCTATGTCAGTGTGAGCTGTAGAATCAATGGACAGAGGAATATGCGCAGTAATAATACATATGAATTTGAGGGAGCCAAAACCTCATAGTGTTTCCTGTGTAATGAATTCAGTATGTATTTGGATCTGTTTCAGTATTATCAATCAGTCTTTTCGCAGCACTTTCTACTTACATTATCTATGAATGCAAAACAGTAGCATTAAATCAGAGAAAACAGTTTGAGAGGCATGAATTAAAATATTTAATATATGGGACAGCTTGAGAGTTGCAAAAACACGGTCATAAATTTGAATTTTGCTGTTTAAATTAAAACTGTGATAGAAGCTGCTAGGCATTCACGTATGAATGATGATGAGTGCGGTGCAAATGATGTGAGATGTATAGGTCTTAATTCATGTGAAGTACTGATTTTACAGTTCTTATGTTTTCACAGAATTCCAATCCACGCTTGCAATTAAAATGAAAAACATGCGTCTTATTTTTCTGTCCTCGTATTCTGTTTGATAAAGATTGATGATTTGGTAGCAGTCATTGCTTGTATGGCAAAAATACCAGAAACAGGACAAATTGTAAGATGGGTATGAGCTGGGGTCACACTGACACACTGATATTTAAAGGATTTGTATTTATTATTACGGATTTAAAATGTTTAGAAATAATTTCATGAGCAATATCTTCACATTTCCAGACTTACTATAATTCAAGAATGATTATTTTTGCAAGCCAACAGCTGAAATATTCTGTCTAATTGACAAACCTGTCAGTAGAGGGCATAACCAGTGCTCTGTGGGAACTTTCTGTGAATCCTAGACTTTTTTTTCCCCTGTTCATTATAATATTTCTGAGGGGCTGTTTGGAGTGGCAGTGACTTCTACAAGCATAGGTTGAATGAATGGCAGTGCAAAAAATGGAGCTAATGCCTGAGCCTATTTTGAATAAATCTGTGTAAGAGATTTGTGAATCTTGTAAAATGTGAGCAATTCATTTTGAAGGATCCACCAGCAATGCAACACATGGTGTTATTTATGCCTACCACAAATGCCGCTCTGGTTTTGTCAGTCTTGAGTTTATAAATATAATCCAGGAGTTTACATCTGTTGAATAATGTCGTTGTATCATTGGAGTTGTCATATATGGACTATATGATGGAATATATTCTATGGCATTGGGATCTGGTGTTTGGTCCCCTGTTTATCTGTGGTGAGCTCTGAAAGACTGAGTCATATCTGGGCGCTGGAGTTTGCACGCTTTAATAATGCTGTGGAGGTGGTTGGGTATTTGGGGATGTGTAGACCTGCACTGGTTTATTTATCTTTTTAGGTAACAGCAATCCTGTACTGTCCTGTAGGACTCTGGTATACACACATTCAAGTCATTATTAGAAGCTTTAAAATATAAATATGTATATAATTTATGGAATTTTGGAGGGAAAGTCTTTCTCCTTCTTGAATTACAGCTTGAATTCATAAATTATTTGAGTGGCCTATTTTACAATTAGATGTCTTAAAGCTAGTGATGGTACTCTTAAGGGAGCACTCTGCTGTCTGTATTTTTTTTCTGCAGAGAAAATGAGAAGCACGGAGTTTCATTTGTGCATCCATTCAGAACTGTTACCACCAAAACTATTCTGGAGAGTGGCATCTCTCTTGCACCAAACTGCTTTTGGCACCTGCAGGCAGGAGAGTTCCCACTGGATTTGAAAGCCTTGTTTGGCTAAGAAGTAAATAAGATGTGCACACTACTTATTTAAACTAAAGGAAGAAGATTTTGCAGTGTTGTTTCTCTCTTTCCTCCTCTCATTATTTTCATTGATGCATTAGGTGCATCAGTTAACTATGAGGTGCGAGCTTGTTTCTATATCCCCTTTTCAGCTTGAAGTAAGTTAAGCTCACATCTCTGTATTCCTGGGAGAGTATAGCAGACAACATCTCATAAGCTGTCCTGTAGTGGTGAGAAACCTTTATTTCACTTGCAGTGGTGTTAATTAGGCCACAGGGAGGGTGACATCCTGCTATCAAGACATTCATCTGAGGTGAGAGAAATCTGATTGCCATGGGTATTTCATTCTTTGATCGGAAATACTCAATTTCATACCATCAATTTGGCTCTCCCCTGGCATGTAGAGGTGTGACTGTTAGCCAGCCTTGTAGCCCCAAGACCACTTAACCACCTGGTGCTTTTACTTCCTTCGTGGTTGCTTTGCTGATGTTCTTAAATTCCTCAATGGTGCTCCAGGGTGTGCTCTTGCCTTCTCATCTGAAACTTCAGAATTGTGTGACTCTTTCCCTCATCAGTCTATGAAAGGGATGACTTTCTATTTTACTCCAGGGGAGACTTGAAGGTTTTAAAACCTTTTTATTTAATAACATAACACAACTCTTGAGCTTCCAAGTGTAAACTGCAGGCTTCTCAACTTTGTTTCCTGTTAGGTTAGAGGGCTTCCTGCTTACTATCCCAGTTACTTAAAGTTCATAACTGAAATTACCGTAGCCATGATTAGAATTCTCATGAGAGTCCATTTTTTGTGCTTCTATTCTCATATGAACTAGTAAATCTAAGAAAAGCATAGATTTTGGAGAAGATAAAGTCCAGAATTTGGCAAGCATGCTGTGATTACCTTCCAAAAAAGTCTTTATTTTGGAGTTAGGACATAATTTGAGCAGTTTGATTCAGTTGTCTGACACAATCATCTGAGATGCTTTATGATGTCCACTGTATCCATCCTTGGGTAGAAGATTCAAGAACTGCTTGGTATAATGTCTGCTGGGCAGGCAGGGTGTTATAAGTTGATGCTGAAGATATTTCATTTGGCACCAGTTGCCTACACAGCTGAATTGAGCCCAGTAGTGTAGGGCCGTAGAATGGCTTGCATTGAAAAGGATCTAAAAAAGCATCTAGTTACAAACTCTAAAGACTGCTATGTACTAAGATTACTCTTTTATAGGCTGAATGTGGTTACATTGGGAAGTAGTGGGAAAGGATGTTTTTCTTGTTTTTCAAAGGCGTTTCAAAGAAAACCTACTTTCTGCTTTCTGTTTTCTTTATTGCCTGTGTATTTGGTACACAGCCTGATCGTTCTCATTTTCATTTTGCAGCAACCCCACATTAAGTCTGCGAGGTTAGCTTGAGTTAATGGCTTTCTGAGAAGGGAGCAGAAAGTATGTCTTCTGGTTTCTCTTATCCATATTAATAGTGGGGAGCTGTGGGGCAAAACTTCATTACTATCAGCTGTTAGCTGATATGGAAATACTGAGTGCTGGTGCCACTATGGAGCTGATCCATGTAATCCTCTCTCGTGTCAGTTGATGTTGTGTGAGTTGAATTGTATTTGAATAGGCATCGTAAGAGATGTGTGGTGGTATTTAGCGTGTGGTTTGTTATTTGGTACAGATGATTTGCTGTTCCTAATTTTTTGGAGGTTTTCTGCTCTGGGAATTAGGGGAGGGGATACGTTTACTATAATAATTCTCAGTTGTGCAAACCTGTTTAGTTTTTAGAAGACTGGATAGTTGAATTTGTTGTATCTAATTTTGTATCAGTTATGCGTCCTCCCATCCACATATACATAGTCTGACTTCTTGTACTGCATTGTTTGACAATTTTACAATGCTTTACTCGAAGGATCATCTTTAGACTGCTGGTGACACCTTTAGTTAAGGATTTCATGATGAATCTAGGCATCTTTGGAAGTTTCTGGAAGCAAGGCTTTAGACAGCTTCCTAACAGGAGAAGCAGGGGAGGAAATGGGAGCTGGCATTTGGCAACTGTTTTTCCTGTATTTTTATTATTAAAGCACAAATACCCTGTAGGACTGGAGCACTTTCCTCATCCTCTCAAAATACTATGAGAAAGCAGAGCTCTGTAATATCAATTACTGTGGGGACGGTTTGTGATTCCAAATGAGAGCATGATTGGGAGGCTGGAAAATGAGTCTCTCAAAATGTGTTTCGTGCTGTGAATACATTAGAGGTCTTGCTGGAGTGCAGTGCTGAGGTCTAAAGGGTTTATATTTTTAATTAGAGAAGATGTTACAAAACAGTAAGTTTTTTTGTTGTTTTTTTTTTTAAATTATTATTTTTATCAACACCTTTTGTATCCAAGAGGAAAATAGAAGGCGTTTCCTAATTTTGAAGTATTCTGGGGATGTGCTGCCTGTAGAACAGTTTTGTATTCCTGCAACTAGTTAAGCATAGCACTTTTAAATTTTGTTCCCAAAAGACACGGAGAGAACATGCATATGGCAGGCCTTAGAAGTATGGATAATCTTTATGCCCATGTTTATACCGTGAGACAAAAATGATTGTGGTCTGACTACTTAGGCCTTTGTTTTTCTGTGGTTTTGATTCATTACAGCACAGACAGTATCATGTTGTCCTTTACTGAACTAAAAGTAAATCCGCCTAAAAAATCCCCTTTTGTTCTGCTGCTGAGGAACACTGTGGGCTGCCAAATCCTGGCTTCTGACTCACCACAATCGTAATAAAGTGTTTGTACTTCTGCAACTGCAGTTATTCAGTGTTTTCTAATATATTTATAAGGCAAAGGGACACCTACACGTTAAAATACTACTTTTTAAAAATATATGCTTTGTTTATACTAAAAAAGCATTTTATCATAAAATGACTGAGTACCTACTAAGTACCTACTGGTGGCACCTTAAAGCATCCCAGGAGTAAATAAGAATCTTTAACAGTAACCAAGATGTATATACATTTTTAACAAGTTTCATTTTCCATGTAATAGCAGTGATAGACTTTTGTCAGTGAACTTAATAGACTCTCTCCCCTCCCCCCCCTCCCCCCCCCAAAAAAAAACCCAACAAAAAAAAAAAAAACAGAATAATTTTAAACTCCTTCCAGAACTCAGCTGTTTTGGCCATCTGATCTGACCTGATAGTGATCTGATAACTGGGAAGACTGTTTCCTTCCTTCCTTCCTTCAAAAGAGGAGGAAAAAAAAAGCTTTAAGGACAGAGGCTGACCTGGCCTGTGCTTATCTGTGTTATTAATTTTGGTGCGTGGGCTGCAACCCAGCAAACGTAACTCATGTAATTGAATTCAGTTGTTTGCAGGGTGAGTTCCAAGCAAAGCAGTCAAATAAAACTTGGAATGGTTTCTCATCAGCTGAGGAAAAGAAGGTGGTTCTGAATCAGTTGCAGGTACGTGTGAGGCTGCTAAATTAAGTACCTGATTGCACAGAGCATGTCTGCTTCCCAGCTGGCCTGGGTGATGCGCCCAGCTGCCTGTTGTTGGAGAGGAAACGGGAATTCTTACAGCTTCTTGATCTCATTACCTGTGCGCGGTGAGGAAGTGTGCTTTCTTATATCTCGGTTCTTCAGCTTTTTGTAGGTAGGAGTCCTGTCTTACAATTTAGAATCTTAGCTGTTTTGATTAGCAGTGATTTCTTTCTTCCTATTGATAGAAGACCAACAAAGTTTTAGTGTGGCTTGTTTTGTTTGCTTTGTTTTTTTGGGTGGTGGATTTTTTGTTTGTTTGTTTTTTGCCTTTTTGCTTGATAAATAAGGAGTGTTGTATGTCATTTGCCATTTGCCTTTCCTGAGTTTTGTGCTAATGATATTTCAACAGTATACTGGAAAGGGCCAAACTGCGTGTTGCATCATTTGTATCTTTCTCCACCTCTGCCCTCTAGACCCATGTTTGGTGCTGAACAAAAAAATGAAGTGCACAAAACTGGGAATGGGTGCTGGGCACCAAGGCAGTGTACAAAGCATAGAGAAAAATCTGAGTAGAAAATACGATAGTTCACAGGAATGCATTTTAATTGCTGCTCTGAGTCATACTATCACTACAGCTGTTTCCAAAAGAAGACATTCATATGCTAATGGAAGGACATTCACACGAGGAAAGAAGACATTAGATAAGCAAATACAAATATATTACACAATGTCTCTCTTCCAGTTTTTAATACACTCTCTGGTTCAGTAAGCATGAAGTATTTTGTGATGTAATTATGTATGCCTTAAGTAAATGGCAATTGATTCAATGTACACCTCTTTCGGGGTATATATTCTTAATTCGCTTTGGTAGGGAGGAGTGAGTAGCATTACAGCATTGAGCTTCTCGATTCACGTGGCAGTGCAGTCCTGCTTGTGGAGCTGACTTCCTTTCTCCTTTTTTTTTTTTTGCCCATAAAAGGAGAAAAGTGCTGCCATGTGACTTGCTTCAGAGGGAGGATTGCAGGAGGAGTTAGGGGGGAGATTATTCAGGTAGTTTTGTTTCTTGCGCTGTTTCACATGCTATTGGACGTTCTGCTTTCCGTGTTTAACTTCATATAGCTGCCAGAGCACATGGTAGTGTTCCCTTCAACTGACATTGAAATAAAACATTTCATTCTTAGAATTACTTTTTTTGGTGTTTCTTTTTCGCTTTGTTTTTGTATGTGTGTGCTACGCGGATGAGAGATTCTAAAGGAAGGCTGAATATAAATGTATTTAGAATGAAGAATAAGAAAAAGACACATTTCTCTGGGATTAGGCTGTCCTCCAAACCTGCAGAAATGTTCCTTTCCTGCTGGTGATTAAAAGAATGACTGTGTGGTATTCTCCCATCTTGTGCCAGTGACTGTAGACAGGCATGCCTAAGTCTACTGCTTAATTTTGCACTGTTAAAAGTTTATTTTCTGGTTCTCTAGAAAACAGAATATTCAGGGGATTCTCTGAAGACTTGCCCAGAAATTGATCTGGAAGTCTCAGTGTTTCTCCAGGACCAGAGGTCTTTGTGCCCGCTTACTCTGCGATCTTACAAGAACTTTCAACAAGAGTCTGTTTTCTTTTTGACTCTTTCTAACAAAAAATATCATCCTCACATTGAGGGCAACATTGTCACCACAGAGTGAAGACAAATAACAGCTCTAAAGTGCCACCAAGCTTCTGCCTTGATTTGCCAGGTAGTGTTTGGCTTTTTTATGTTTCAGTATCCAAGTGTGCAGCCAGAACTGGTCTTAATTTGTCATCTCCAGCCATGTTCCCTGCTGATCTCCTGAATGTACTTTCAAAGCCATCTCCAAGTCAATCCATATTATTGATTTAATTTGGTTCCAGTCAGTTGTACGTTCCCTTTACTTGCTGCTGTTTTGAACCAGTTTGACTCGGAAGCGTCTAAATTAGCCTCTCCAAGCTCAGTCTAATGCAACATATTGTATTAGAAACGACAGCAGGATGGATCTACCTGTGTAAACCGAAATGTCCTTTTCTTTCACAGCTGTGAAAAGTGGATCTCTTTGACCTAAACATTTACTTTTTCATGGAACAAACTTTTTTTCAGGGAATCCAAAGGCAACTGGAGAAAAGAAGTTATTGGTACTGAGCAGTTATTTCATAGCTTTTTTCTAGTGTCATTGTAGATATTCTGGACTGCATGTCAGAGAAGACAGAGAAAAAGGGCCATGGTGATTTTGGAGTTAAAATCCCATTTTCTGACAAGCTGGTTTAATACATTTTTTCCACATCAGAACTAGGATTTAGGCCAAAATCTGTGAGAAACAGATGCCTGCTTCGTGCCAGCAATGCAGTTGTCACTGAGATTTAATGAGTTTGTTACTTCGTTTATGTGGTATGGCTTTTGTTGTGTTTTAGGTTTTTTGATTGTTTCTTCTAGAAGGTCTGTAGTCACAATCTTTGTGCATGTACTCGTAGAATTTGCTTCTGTCACTGCTGGGGTAGATGAGGCGTCTCTTCTATCTCTTTGTAGGACAAAAGCACCTGTAGCTCAAGGCTCTACAATTAAAGTACTGGCAGGTAAACGGGCGTTGAGGTGTTCAGTGTCTGAATCTGTTACACTGGGCAGAGGACAAGGAGAGAGCTCAGTGAACTGGATTGGCAGCCAGTGGTCCAGTGATTATCGACGATGGGGTTATGGTTTCACAGCATAATAGGCAGTTTTGCCAATGCCACTGCATTTTAAGGCTATTTCAAGGTAAGCGGAGCTGAGACTGGGAGGAGCACAGATTGGGGTAATTTGTAGGTAATCAGTTATGGAAGATGTGCACATGTTTGCACTCACTGTAATTTTTCATCTTGTGACACTGGGTAATGTTGCTTACACCTAGGCAAAGTTTAAAGCACACCAATTCTTCCTCACTCACATTCACGTCCACTTTGTGCCAGAGTAGTGAACATTTTCCTTTCGAAAATTTTTATATGCTTTTGTCGTGTTCACAAGAACTTGTTGCTTGTGTTACCTTTTATGCAAATCAAATGTAAATACTTTTGATTTGCATGAGAAGCAACACTTTCTGAGTTTCTGATTTAGAATAAATTTGGGAAGATACCGGTGAGTCTGAATTAATGAAGAAAGCACAGCAGATTATTTCATGAAACACTAAGCTTGCGAAGTGTATTGATTGTTTGCATGCCCACCAGGCAAGGACTTGCAGGTCAAGGTTGGAGAAGCAGAGTCCCAGCTGCTGCACGTCGGCTAATTGTCAGCAGAGCTGTGCCCACTTTGTGCCAGCTGACAGGCTGGACCAGTACTCTGGCAGAGATCCAGGATTGCTAAAAGGAAGAAGTTACATGCTCATCCTGAGTCTTATCTGAACATAAATAAATCCAAAACCTATAGAGTGCTAGTTTTCACCTGCAGTGCTTGTAGCACACCTGGAAACACAAATACTCAACTATTTTACATGTATTTCTTGATTTGAAAACAGCAGCAGCCTAGGTGAAGTCGTGATGTTAGAACTAGAAGCCATCATGCCTGGAGAAGGTGACCTGTTGATTTGCAAGTACGCTGGCTACTTATGGAATTAAATTCTAAAATGAAGTTCTCCAGGAACAACTGGGAACTATAATCATGGTACATGTTTATAGTAGGATCTAAATAAGGAATAGATATGGCATGCGCCTCTTTGTACTGTTAGAATTTTAGTACTGTTCGTGACACACATTTGTCCTTTGCCAACTAGCACTCCCACATCATGCCCAAGCATAGTTCTGGGGTTAGTATAGACTGTGGACCATTTCCAAAAAGCTGTTTGGATCTGACTGGGCTGTTCTGGAGGGACAGGATTTTAATTGTACAGCCGCAAGCTGTACCATGCTAGCTGGTGCCAAGCTCCAAGCATGGCTATTTGTCCTGCTCTGATTTATTTTCTGTTATATTTGCAGCCTCAGATCCTGCTTTTCAGGAAGCTGGGATTTGGGAGTTTCTTTGGGAAAGCAATGGCAGGAGTTTCTGCAAAGAAATAAAATCAGTCAAATCTGAAGCTTAGAATCAATTGAAAGCTGGAAAAATAATCCACAGCAACTTTAAGCCTTAGATTAATTGAGTTGCATATTGTTTTGAGGGAATGAACAGGTAATGAGTCATCTTGGGAGCTATGTTTAGAAAAAAATATATATGAAAAATAATGGTGTGGCATTTTAAATCAAAATGAGGAAATTAAATGTAAACAGATGGTACTTGCAGTGTCCTCTGACCAGGGGACATATATCCTGATAATAGTGCAAAACTTATCCCTTTCCTAAGCTTTGCCTTCTGTTAACCAAAGTAGCAGTAACAACTTGCTAATACTAACCTGAATTTGAATGATTTAAGTTTTCCCAGGGGAATCTGTCTGAAGAAAATGTCTCAACTCTCTTTGCTTGTCTGATTGCCTCTTGTCAAAGAGATCTAAGTCTAACTTATATTCTGCAAAAACTAGTGGGTTGATTTCTTTATTGTTGTTTTTTTGTTGTTTTTTTTTTAAGCAGCATTAAAGCTATTAGCAACCTAATGTCTTAATGAAGTCTGGCCCCACTGACATCTTACGGGTTGAATGTAGTCTGTGGTGCACTTCCATCTGTCTCCCAGCCTCTTTGCTGGGAATAGCTGTGTGAGTAGTGAAGGCTGCCTGGTGAACTCAGCACGTGTCTCTTCACCTGGGTTGGACCACGATTAGAAATCTCTGGTCCTGGTCCACAGGGAGAAGACAGTACGGTGTGGATGCTGCATTCTGGGCTGGGAATTCCTGATGTTGATGGTGACGAGGTCGTGTGGAGAGATCATCAAAACCCAGAGCAGGTACTGCTGCTTAGTGGTGTGAACTGTCCTAAGAGCCCCATCTTGCCATCCACATCTCTCATCTTCCTGCACAATATTTACATACTACTAGATTAATACTAAATATCTTAATGAGCCTGTGTTTCTCACTATACACGTTGCTGTTTTTTTGTTTTCCACGAAATAGATTTGTAATTTCGTTTTGGAACTACTACTTTTTGAGTAAATGAGTTCTAAAATGTGAAATAATAACCCGGTTGTGTTGTTACAATTCAGAGTTTCACCTCTCTGTTACACATAATGTCTTGTCTAACTCCAGTTTTTCAGCTTTGAACTGCAATTTTTTGTAGCCCGTTGTGTGATGCAGCTTTGCTTGAATCAGTATTTGCAAGTAGAATTAACTTGGCATCTTTACTATTAATGCTTTATTGAATCCTGATCATACAGTCTTAATTATTTCTTACGCAGCAGGAAACTTTCAAAGTAACAGCTGTGTTTTGCCTTAAATTTGAATTGGTTGTGGACTGTTCCTGCTCAAATCCCTGAGTGTGGAATAAGTGTTAGTGCCAGCGGGGCCCGCAGACTGCAGCTCTGACTTCATGCTTCATTTCATAAGTGCCTTTTAACTAGAGATAAATTGATTCGCTAGGTCTTACCAAAGCAGTGTAGAACCTTTTCTTCTACGTTAATCTGTGATGATTTTCCTCCTTCCTTTAAACTGGCATTCAGGGTAGCTGGCTGTTTTTGTTGAGGTTCCATGAGTAAGCAGCAGTGTGTATTTGCTTCTGTGCATTTTCATTACGCTGGTGTTAAGGGAAGGGTGACTTTCTTTTCTTCCTGACGCAAGAATTCTCATGCCGAAAAGAACAGTTGCTCAGAAATGTTTGTTCACTCCATTTCAGTCACAGTGTTGTAGGGAATATACTGATATTCCCTTATTAACATTTTTGAGGTGGTATCCTGTGATTCCTCTGGAAGTCTCTGATACCAATCTCTGATTGTTTATCTCCACTTCTAAAGGAACGTTGTGTTAAAGAGCAAAATCAGAAAATTGGAAGCTCTTTCAATTAGAGTAGTTTATTTTCTGCCACTCAGTGGCATCTCGATCAGCCCAAATGTTTCAGTAAACCTGCCTCGCGGGCCATTCCATGCATTTATTGCTAGCTGAACAAGATGTGCCTCCTGGCATCTACTTGTTATTTTTTACATGCCTGTTGCATACCCCTTTGTTGTGTTAGCTTTACTAAACCAGACTGGCATTGTTGTCACTAGACATTTGATTTTTTTTATTATTATTATTATTTTAATATTTTTATTTAGGATAAAAAGACATTTGGATACCCAGAATAAGTTTTTTAAAAGGTTGAAAGGGCTTCCACAACATAAAGCATATTTTGTTAAAAATCTAATACAGTGCCAGCTCATAACTGCATTGTACTTAGACACGACAGTAAGTGTAAACAGCAAGGGTGCTGTTTCATGATTATGCTGAGCAGGAGGTACTTCATTATAATTGCTGGGCTTTGTTTCAAAAACTTGTTTGTTCTATATAAAAATGTATTTGGACTTCCTAAGTAACTGTGCTAGTCCAGCCAGGCTGTAAGCTTCTAGTCAGTAAACTTTATGCCTGTTGTAGGAAAGCTTACTTTTGCCCGCACTGTTCTTTTATTGTGAAAGTAAGAGAAGTTAGATAACAAAGGTCAGACATGAAAATATGGAAATGGGCAACGTGTTCGTAATTCAAGAAAAACTCACTTTCCTTTCTGTATACATCACGCGTACAATTAAGGATGGCTCCTGTTCTGAACATAGAGATTTTTTTTAAAAACAATCCAGTTAATTTGTTTTGCAGTACAGCAATCCTGAAGTTTGTCGTATGTGTCTTGTCTTCTGTCCTTACATCATAACATTCATCAGTTTTCATTGCTTACAGCAGCTCTTCATTTCACATAGACTAGAATTTTTTCTGTCCCAACGATTCCAGCAATTCTTTATCTTAATTAATTTGGACGAATAGTTCTATAAGTGATTAATTGCTTGAAAAACATCCCTGTTCAGATGTTTTAGTAGAACTCTGAGAGACACATCCTACACATTTAGAAGGGATGTACTAGTTGTTGACTGTTGAATTGTGAACTTTGTAGTCCTCTTTTCATTTAATACTTTCAAAAAGAAGTGGGAATTTAGCAGCTTTTTGCCCTCACTGAAGCACTTCTCTTTTCTTTCTCATGATAATGGATTGTGAATTCAATTAAACTGTGTTGCCTCTGGCATCAGTGGCTGAAAATTTCTGTTTTTTCAAATTGATTTCTCCTGATGATGGGTCTAATAAATACAGTTCTGCAGATGCCTACTCTGGCATGAGATTTCTAATTGATTAATTAATGTATTTGTTTAGAGTTAAGGTGCTTATATATCAAATGCTTTCCTCCCCTTTCTCAGACTGATGGAGGATCTTTTTTGTTGTTGTTACCCCTCTCCAAAGCGAGTAAATACTGTGTTAGAATAGTCTGTGCTGGACCTGCCCTTTCAAAGCTAAACTCTACCTTTTCTTTCCTTTTTTTTTTTTTTTCAACAGACATCCAAGTTTCACACTCCTGTTTCTTTACCTGCAATGATTTTTTTGTTTGTTTGTTTTTGATGTTTGTTTTTTTTTTTTTTTCCAGTGGAATCCCTTCTTACCGTAGTCATGCTTTCTATTCTACCAACTTTGCTTTCTCTCATCCTGTGTAGTGAATTGCTTTGTTTCTGTTTAACATGAATCTTGCTCTGTCGGTGCTTGACCACTCTTTTCAGTTACTCTTAATGACATGAAGTTTGGAAAGTAGCTAAATGCTTCGTAGCTGGGAGTTAACATGAAGCTGAAAGTCGGATACCCTCTTTGAAACTTTACCATTGTTGCTCACTTTAGTGCTGAAGTGACCAAATCCTTCAGACTTGTCCTCAGTGTCAGCGGGTCAAGAGGAAAGGGGTGATGATTTCATGCATCTTTAATCAGTAGAGGCTGTGGAAAATTATGGTAGCTGGTGCTGTTTGTGCCTTATAGGGCTGGAGGGTCAAAAAACTTCTGTTGCTCTATCATTGCTCCTGAGGAAATTGTAGTTTTCTGGGTTCTGTGGGGTGTTTCCAGACTCTTTTCTGTCCGTGGGTGTTCCTGTTTTGCCTGTTCACAGATTCCTCTTTCTTGGCTTCTTTCCCACGAGTTGTGAAGTTAAAACAGTAGAAAGGTTTTATCAATTCCTATTATTCAGTTCCTTGTAACTCTCCATGGAGACAGTTAAAACTGCAGAGAGTCGTCCCATTTAACTCTACAGGACCTTCCTAAGCTCGGTGTGAACTTTTATTTTGTATCCTAACCCTGGGAACAGTAGTTCACTATCCTGGTGCACTGCACTATGATAATTGACCTTTTATTTGGGGGTGTTGCGCAAGAGAAGATACATTCTCATTGCTTTTTAAAAAAGGGAAATTACTATAATGTTTTAAAGGCATTAAGGTAACTTTTTTATTTCTTCTTACACAGTAGTTTAAGCTTTCATTAATAATTATTCTTAAAGCAAAATTTTAAAATTCACAGATTGCTGCCTCTGTCTAAGTATCAGGAAGGCTCTGGATCATCTTCAACAAGGTAAGAATCAATTCAGGTACTTTTGATCTTGCACAGAAGCTGTTGAGCAGATGGAAACATCATAAATAATAAATGAATACACAACCTCCTTTGACAGGCATCTTGTTATACAGTTTTACTGTTGCACCTAACTGCTGCTTTCAAAACGCTACACGGGCATAATATTCCTGCTTTGTGGCTTTAATTCTTTTTTTTTTTTTTTTTTTTTTTTCTTTTTTAATGGAACAAAAAGTGAGAATTTTTCTTTTTGTGTCCTTTCTTTCATTAATGCCACTGTTTGGTTTGAGTCATTTCACTGTTGCTTTTATATTTTCTTTTTAGACTTTGGGACATAATTGGCCTAGAATGAAAATGTTATTTGTTCTCATCTCTCTTAAAGTCCTAATACGAGTATTATTTAGGCCTTCTCCTGCTACTTTTTTTTCAGCTCTTGACCACATTCCCATCAAACTGACTCAAAAATAAATTCTGTATACCTTCCATTGCTACAGAAGTAGTGCGCATTTCCAGCCAGCAGCAAAATAAAGCAATGCTGAAAATACGTGTGTTTTTTTTTCCCTAGCGGAGAGTTCCCTGACTTGACCAGCCACTAATTGGTATAAAGGTTTGTTTATTCAAAGGAGTTATTCCTAATTAGTTCTCTGTGTGGCTGCTGTACTTGAGAAATTAGTGTTTGATTCTGATTTAATTTAATCTGTCTTTATAATGAATTATAGTACTTTGTAGTGAAGGATTTAGTTTTAGGGGAAAAAAAAAAAAAAGTGCTACATCTGTCCCTGAGCTTCAACAGAGAATTCTTCTTTGGAGAGTGTTGAAACACTCTTAAGGTTTGAAATGAACAAAAACCCATAGTTAGATTGATAGATGATTGTAATCATATCAGCCACAGAAACATAACCATGGAATTCTCCATACCAAAACTTAATTCAGCTGATTTATGGACCTGATGAACTTTACATCTGTTTTTCCATAGGTTTTAGAATAGCGAACAAGAATATTTGTGAAGAAGACTGTTTATGGAGCCGTATTAGCAATGTTGAGGGCATGGTTGAAGAGGAAGTTCACTTCTTGTCTTTAGCAGATTACTTTCTCCTAAGTTGGTTTCACCTTTGTAGTTGGAGCAAACTTGTACTGCTGTAAAATTAGAGAGCTGTGGAAGTGATGTAAGAGCCAGATCTCGGGAATAGTTGTCCCTATAGTTCCTTAAATACCTGGTCCCCATGTGTTTTTCTCAGCTTCCTTCCCGCACATTTACAAAAGAAAATGATCACTGTTGATCATTTAAAATTCATTCTTTATTTTGGAAATTTCAAAAGACTGCAGGCTTCATAAATGAATTTAAATCACTTTAGGTAAATATTGCTCTAAATAAATATAGCCTTAAATAAGTAAGCCATTATTTATTTAGTGTGTACATAGGGCTATGCACTAAATCGCTGTTACAATGTTTTGGAAATGTGCTATTTTCATTATTTCATTATTATTTCTTTAAATTCTTAATGTAATGCATAACAGTATCAGTGAGCATTGTATTCCTGTGGCTGTGCAATCTTGATAACTGTGTGTTATACAATCCAAATTAAATTGAACTTGTTCTGAAGAATTACATAGCATAAAAATTAAGTTAAATACGTGACCATTTCAATCCAGCAGGATTTTTTAAGGGAATTACATTATAGAGTTGTGGATGTTTCACATTTCATTTTTAAAATAGTAATTTGTTTCCAGTTGATAGAATCTGGTACATTTACTTCTAAAATAAAAAAGTTTTTTTTCCTGAAGAGAGAGGGAAAAGCAGAGTTTTTTTCATGTGTAATCTTGATTTTTTTTTTTTTTTTTTTTCCATGACAGGCAGGCGTTGAATGTTTTGCACCAACACTTTGAATTTTCGAATGTGAATTGGAACTACTATATTTCCAGGTAAGGTATAAGCAAGTGTTTGTGTAAAGTATCTCCTTTCTTTTACACTGATTGTAAGAAAGCTAAAGAATACAATAAGCTAGACCTTACTGTGTATGAAGTGTTTGTATTTGTCGAACGAGTCTACTTTTACTTGAGATTGAATAAGAGAACATTTCTGGTGAATTTTTATTTTCCTGTGATCAGTTTTTCATGGTCTAAACGTATATAGGATTTAATTTTATGATTAAGTAAATGTTTGCTTGGTAAGCTGGTTGCCATTAAACGTGGTGGTTCAGTTCTGTCTGCCCCTTCTGTTGTATCATCACCTGTCCGCATCTGCGATGTTTGGCTTTAGGGAATTTGCTGATGAAAATCTGTGTGATTTTCAAAGGCTTCTAGGAGGATTCACTGAATCTCAGAAACCAGATATCATGTCCATCCTCCTTGCTGAAGCATGTTTCCTACAGCAGGTTGCACAGGTAGGTGTCCAGACAGGTCTTGAATGTCTTCAGAGAAGGAGTCTACACAGCCTTTCTGGGCAGCCATCCAGTATTCCATCACTGTGACAGTAAAGAAGTTCTTCCTTACTCTACTATGGAACTTCCTATGTTCCACTTTCCGTACATTGCCCGTTGTTATATTATTGCATGCCGCTGAAAAGAGTCTGCGCTAATCGATGTGACTCCTGCACTTTAGGGATTTATGAGCAGTTATGAGATGCCCTCTCAAGCCTTCTCTATTCCAGACTGAACAGTCCCACGTCTCTAAGCCTTTCATCACACAGGTTGTGCTACAAACCCTTAATTTTTGTCGCCTTCCAGTGGACACTTTCTAGAAGATTTCTGGTTGGTTGTTTTTTTTGAGCTGAGGAGCCCAGATTAGTTTTCTGACAGCTTAGACTCTGAATCATCTTACAATAGAAAGTACTGGTCTTGACACAGGGAAATAAGTGTTAGTGTTTGTGGCATCAAATTGTTTTATTGGCTTTAATGTATCCTTCTTGCTTGCTCTCTGCTTGAAGAAGTTTAATGCATGAGAAATAAGACGAAGAAGTTGTGAACAGCTGCAGTATTCAGTAACTTGGGAGGAAGTAGAGGTTGATAGGGTAGAACTAAAAGGTTTTAATAGGTAGATATAATCATGACAGTTATCACAGAAGATTTTCTTCTTGGACAAATACTGCAAGTCATGCCAGTTTAACTTATAAAGATTAGAATGGAAAGCTGAATGTAATGCTTCATGTATGGCCAAGTCCGTGTCAGTCATGGTTCCTGCGCTCAAAGGCTACACATTGCTGGAATCGGTTCTGTCAATTCTAACCCAGCACCCAGCTGTTTGCCAGCCTGTTCTATGCTGTTGGGAAATATGAAGCGAACATGATATTTATGCTGGGCTGCTGCAGTATGTAGCACTTAAAAACTTAGATCAACATCTCAAGTTATTAAAGAAAGTAAGTTCTCAAGAAGTATAACCATTCATCCAGTGGTTTTGGAGAGAAGGAAATTTTGAAGTATGGAGAGGAGTCTTTAAGCTGCCTGTGCTTTAGTGCATATTGTCATTAATTCAGAAAGGGCTGCTGTGGGCAGATAACCACAAAGACTTCAATTTGTGGTGGGTTAAAACAAGCCCAACCTGGCAGCAATCTGACTGGCTTTTTATCAAAGCAGGTTTGCAGTACCCATGTGACCCCAGGGAATCAGTGGCAGTCTATCAAATTAAAGGTATTTGCTAACTATGTGGATGATTGTTCAAAAGCAACAAAGCCACCTGCAGAGGAGCTTGGAAGGTTTAAAGTCTCATTAATTTAAGGACCACAAAGGTTTCTGTTGAAAGTAGAAGCAACGTATTTGAAAAACAGTATTCCAGTTTCATTTCACTAGGTGGTTGGACAAACCCAGGTCCATGGTGGAAATGGATGTGAGATTGAATGGAGTAAGCCTATCATCTTTGATAACTTTTGCACTGTAGGAAATTATTCTTATCTACCTTATAAATTAATTATATGATTCTTGATAGGAATATAGTCTAAATTAATGAAGTTGCTGTTTTTCATTTTCACTCTTTATTTTCTTCTTTAAAAGGCCTTCCAGGCTTCTGTCTTGTTACAGTCCTGTAGAATTCAAAATAGACATGATGCAAATGTCCTACCTGTTAAATGTTATGAAGATAGTCTTTCAAATATAACTTAGGTCCCATTGAGCTTCTTAAGTGAAGGAAGATCTAAGAATCATGGAATCATAGAATTACTCAGGTTGGAAAAGACCTTAAAGATCATCAAGTCCAACCTTGCACAGTCCTCTTGCTGTGCTGGTGAGGAGAGTCTCAAAAATGACTGTTCTTCATTGGCTTACCCATCCAACCGGAGAGGGACTGAGATAAGCTGAAGTATAGGGCAAGGAGATCTTGAAGGGAGGAAAGGTGAAATGGAAGAATAATGGGAGAAATTGTAGGAATGCCAGAGAGTACTGTAAAATAGAAGGAAATAATGAGAAAGAAGGAAGGTGAAATGAGGAAATAAAGATTTACTAGATTATAGATTTTTTAAATTTTTTTTTTTAATTCAGTCCACAGAAAGTTAACAGTTTTTACAATGCGGTTCGTCATTCTTTTGGTAGGAACTACCACTGGTAGGAAAAATATATATATATATCTTTTTAAGTGGATAACTTTTTGAAGTCCTAATTTTGTTGGTATTTTAAACCTTTTATAGACATTGAGACAATTTCTTTTTTCAAAATTAACACATTTAATATTCCTCTAATGACCTGAAAGATTGATTGTCAGGAAAGATGATGACAAAATGCAGACTGTGGAAGCGTCTAAACAAAAATAAATTTCTGAGAATGAAATATTGATGTAACAACAACAAGCCCAAAAGCATTTCTAAATATTACTGCAGCAGAAGCAGTTCTTTGTGGTCATAGCTGCAAACTGTTTGAGCTGTGCTGAAAGTCTTGCATGGTAACATTTTCCACTTCTCTTAGCGCAGTCTTGTAGGTTTTTTAATATGAGCTGTATCTCTTTACAACTCCTTATAAGATTTTGCTAAACTGTTCTCAGAAATGTTTTTGTGTGTATGTATTCATGTGTATCTGTTAACATTTTTGAAATGACCTTGAGGGTTGAGGGAATGTGGAATGGGAAGAGAAAAAACTGGATTTCAATTTCCTGTTTTCTAAGAACAGACAGGAAAGTTTCTTAATTGAATAGTAACATAATAAATGTAAGTTAATGGTACTTTTCAGGTCTTTGGATGGTAGGAAAATTCCTCGTAACCAATTGACAAAAATTGCACGTGATCGTTTTCTACCAAAACTGTTGTGAGTTGTTAAGATGAAAATAGTGCAGGGAGAACACCTTCATAAATTTAATCAAAATCAGGCAATTGATTTCAGTGCCTGTAGTACATTTTGAAGCCATTTAAGAAGTCAGGACTGATTCATAGGTGCCAGAATAACCATCTGAACTGAATCTCTGACATGAATTATTCACAAGAACCATGTTTTTAGTACCTCAAATGTTGTAACTTTTTTGCTGACTTTTCAGGTACTATGATAGAAGGAGGACCTGAGCAGTAGGACTTCAGAATAACTTTTAGGCATGCTCTAGAACATAATTCAAAGTTTGGAAACAAGATGATAAAGGTTCACGCCTGTTAGTGTGAAGTCTTTGACTATTCCTTATTATACTTGTGGGATGTCTTGTTGTGTAATGCATCAGATGGAACTATGTAAGAAATAGTTTTGAGCTCAGATTACTTTAATTCATTATTGAATATTTACAAATATAATGCATAAATGTGTTCCATGGAGATGTGTGAAGAAATGTACTGTAGAAAATATAATTCATTCTTGTGTATTTTGCCAGATATGTTTTACAAAGAGTTGAGTGCACCCACCTCTTTTTTAGTTCGAAGCAGCTTTAGATTGGATTTCTGTCTGCAGTAACAGAGTGTGATTCAGTCAGAATCCAAAATTCAAATGGCTTCCCTGAACTCTGCATTCATACAGGAGGACATTGTGCTAGCAGGTGTTAATTATGAGGTGTTCACTAATTCACAGTGATGAAACTTTATGAAGTTCCTGAAAAGAAGGGCAGAATTTTTCAAACAGAACAAAGGCTGCGCTTTTTATTGACTTTTTCCAAAACAAAGATTCTAATTTTTCACCAACAGCAAAAAGAGAGGCCATAATTCATTTAATAAAAACTGCTTCAAAGGGATTTTTCTGATGTTAAAAAAAAAAAAAATTGCAAACATCTTTTTTTGCAGCATTCACCTTCATTAACACAAGTTGCTGACTTCCTTCCTCAGCTACGGTTCTTCCTACACTCAGAGGTCAGAAAAGAGCAAGATCAACAAGCCACACATCTGGCTGTCTCTCTTTCCAACTGGAACAAAGAAACAATTTTTTTAAATGACTTTTTGAGTTAATTGTAAACAATTTGGTTTTGGAGTCTCTGACTTGTAGCAAATGTTTGTTGTAGGCGGATCTAGGGGAAAACGGACTATGTCCTAATGCAGTTCCTTTGTGACCAGTGAGAAAAAAAGTCACTTAAAAAAAAAAAAAAGTCTCTTAGCATTGAAGTATGTTCAGAATTTTGAGTGCACATATAGGACATTTCTCAAGCTTAAAATGCATGCCTTTTAGCTACAAAGAGAGATGAAAGTAGTTGCTTATTTCAGTTTTTTTTTAATTCTTTTATACAGCAATACTGATATACATATTTTTTTCATTTTATTTTCAGCAGTTCCATGTGCATGTACAAACTGACAGTGATACAGGCACAGGGGGCAAACAACAGAATAAACCTATTTTAAAATGAGAGTTCTGATCAAATACATTTTTCTAGTATTTATATTTCTAAATGCTTTTGCTCTAATAAACTCTTACAAATATATATATATTTACACTCATCTATCATTAAGTAACAGTTTGAAAACTAACCCTTAAATAATTATTAAAGCATGAGAACCATTGGAAAATAAGAACAGTATTTATTACTTTTTACGTGCCTTTTAGCATCAGTTAACATCAGCTTATCTGGTCTATAAGATACACTTGTTTTTAGTAAATGTTTTATATAAAAGTGAAATAAACACCAGATACGACTTCCGGTGTTTTTAGATTTTACAAGTGGAAATACTAAATTATTGGCATACATCAGTTCTGAAATCCCATCTACTTCTTAAATACCTTGTTATACCTTTATCAATCTAATTTGTACTTGCATTACTCCAATATTTTGGTTTATTTAAAATGCCTTTCTAAAATGATAGTTTTATTTCTAACCAGACCATTCTGCTAGATATTTGCAAATGTCTAGGCACGAAGAATAAATTGTTAATGCTGATTCACTGTGTATATTGGACTGTTTGGAATTATCCCTAAATTTCTGACAAACATAACTAAAATCATCCAAAGAAAATGTTTTCTATCAATTTGTTTCTAGGAGGAAAAATGACCTGTATTATGATAATTTTTTTGTCAAATCTATCTGCTTGAGTTGATAATGCCACTTAGTGGATAACGGCCTTAACTACAGTCTCTGTAAAAACAAACCAAGTGTCAGAAAGTTATCATTCTTTATGTTTTAGTCTTTTTCCTGGCTAGAATCTTCTGATTGTTGCATGTTTTCAAAGAACCTTCTGTTCTTCCCATTCAGGTTCTAAATGAAATGTATTAAAAAGTAAGAGTCATTTATTACAGAATATTCAAGTCAGAAGAAAAGATATTCTTTTTTGTCTATTTCATTTAATTTAAAATATTTAATACTCTTGGTTCTCTTGTATTCATCCTTTAGTGAGTGAAATATAGTTGGTAGTAAGCTGATTAAATTGGTGTTCTAAGAATTTTTTCATTTTTAACATTCGTGGTTGGAGGGATTGGGTGGCTGGGCAAGCCATGACCTTGAAGAAGCATTTTTTATTTAATGTCTCATGTTCTTCTGAAGTTTTCAATTGCACTGCTTTCCTTAATATGTAAGTTGAATAATGTACAGTAAAATACTGGTTGAATCAAAGGAGAAGGAAGAAAACATTAAATTTCCCGTCATGTTCCACTGCTTTGTTATAGATTTACTTAAATTTTCCTTGACTTAAATGACAACATTTGTCTATCATGAAATTGGGAATAACTGAGGGTTTTTTTCTGCCTCACCCCATCCTCCAAAGAACTCACAGTAAGGAGCTAGCACAAACCTAAGTTTTATGGCACTGAGCTGAATGAAATCACAGACTTTCTCCTGTAGCCAGGACAAAAAGAGCACGGCCTGCAGGTGAGGGGAGGTGACTCTCCCCATCTTCTCAGCCCTGGTGAGGCCATAGCTGGAGTACTGTGTCCAGTTCTGGGCTCCTCAGTTCAAAAAAGACAGGGAACTTATAGAGAGAGTCCACAGAGGTGATGAAGGCCTGAAGCATCTCCCATATGAGGAAAGGCTGAGAGACCTGGGGCTATTCAGCCCAGAGAAGAGGTGACTGAAGGGGGATCTTATCAATGATTATATGAATATCTAAAGGGCAAGTATCAAGCGGATGGGGCCAGGCTCTTCTCAGCAGTGCACAGTGACACAACAAGAGTCAGCGTGCACAAACTGAACATGGGAAGTTCCGTAAGAACGTGAGAAAGAACTTTGCTGCAAGGATGACAGAGCTCTGGAACAACTGAACCAGAGAGGCTGTGAGTGCTTTTCCTCTGTGGAAATTCAAAACTTGCCTAGGCATCTTCCCCTGCAACCTGCTGTAGGGAACCTGCTTTAGCAGGGGGTTGGACTTGATCATCTTCAGAGGTCCCAACCGCTACGATTCAGTAGTTCTGTCATTTCTTTATCTCACTTCTATTTAGGTGTGAATGGAAAGTTAGTTACAATTGAAAATTAAGTGAAGTTCTTGGGTCCTTATTAAGTAAAACTTACAACATTTTGCTCTAAACCTAATTTTAGTGTTTTTTCCATAGTTCCTAGTTCTAAGAGGTACAAATAGCCTATCAAACAGTACAACTCAGAAAAGGCAGTAAAAACTGTTGGATATAACTAACTTCCTATATTTTGATTGCAGGTAATTGGCATTTTTAATCTAGTGTCTCCTATCCTGTGCATCTAATTTTGAGTCAAACTACAAAAGGAAAACCAGATTTCTTCTTTTTCAGCTTATAGTCTGCTTCTAAATTTCAAAACAAGCAGTGCTAATTGAAACTTGAATAATTGTAAACGGAATTTCTGTTTACATGTAGAGTACACAGGTACTGCCAAAGACTTGATGTAGCATGTGTTACATGCAAGTTGAGATCCCTTGTTCATATTCCTCAGTGCACTGAATGCTTCAGGAAAAATGATGGTCTTCATTCTTTTAAATGTAAATTTACAGTTGCTTTTAAACTAAATTATGAGTTAAAGAAAGAGGGAGTGGGAAACCAATACAATATAACTCATTCTGAAATTTTGTTATTAAAGTACTATTTTGATTAGTTTGGCTTTAGTCAGAAGATGAAGTAAAGAGAGCGGATAAGTTTATCCACTGTTACTGTAGCTCTGGTCCCTACAAAAATTCAGTTCCATGTGTGCATCTTCTGAAGAAGTAAGTTAGCACTGATAGTTCAGTGCAAATATAAATTAGTAATTACATCTAGACTAATAGTGGCAGCTTACTTAAGCACAAAGATCACAAGCATTTCAGATAAAACATAATGACTTGTTTTTATTTAGAGTGAATGTTTTCGTAAGCTTTGTGTAAAACTTCTTTCATAGTGCAGTACTATACAGTGTGGTGTAGATTAAAAACACTCAGGTGTGTCTCCGGCTTAGATATCCATTCAGTCAGTAGAGGGCACCTCATCACCAACAGAAGCTTCCTGCATTTGTGTTATCTTTATTCGAGTGAAGCCATGTTGAATGAGCAAACGTCTGTAGTCTCGTCTGTGAGTTTTAAATGTCTCCTTCACAGGAAATCCACTGAGTAGCATTGTGAGGTTGTCAAAACAACTGTACAATGTTCACTTTTGTCCATACGTCTAACTTTGCTCACATCATTGAACAATGCTCTGTTTTCTTTGTATAATATGCCTCCATAGGCATGTGCATCTTGTAATGTGAAGGGAATAAGCTGTTACAAATGAGCTTGTGATTAATCATCAGGAAAATTTGTCAGCTAAGTAAAAATAGATTTTATAGGGAAGTAGAATCAAGTCACTGCTGTGTATCAATTTTATTGTCTTAACAAAAAGATACCTTGCAAATTTCATTGCTAAATTAAGAGTAGCTTCTAGTAGTTATTTAAATTAATTATGGTGAAGCCTGTCAGGGTCAGTCAGTATGTTGTTTCAATTTTCATTTGCACTATCTAATGGAATTTTTAATTAAAAGGATGGAGTTTTAATTCAGCACCATTCACAGTACTCTTCCCTTACTTGGCATCATATGCAAATAACAGATTTGTTAATATACCAGAAAAACTTGCAACACAAAAATGTTTTTGGCATTCTTTGCATATAAAGCACATTACTTGGAAATGGATTTACTAGAGGATGTGCTCCTTAAAGCATTAGGCACAATGCTAAAGTATTAGACAGGATACAAGTGCCTAATGAAACAAGATTTATATTTTATATTTATTATTTCCATAATTAAGAGCGCTAATATACTTGCCTAGTAACTGAATGTAATTTTTAAGGCAGGATATTTTGTAGAAGTGCCACGGTCTTGAGATTTCCCTGGAAGTTTTAATGAATTTGGAGTCTAATGTGGACGAATGAAAGTTAATAAAATAATTCAGAAGGAATTAAAAAAATGGCACAAAGCTAATTAAGCTAAAGGGAAGAATTACTGGAGTTCATGCATTTCTATAGCTTCTGTCTAATTACAGATTGCAGTATTGCTTTGGAGAAGGTACATTCTGCAATATATTCAACATAGCCCCCCATTCCCTAGCCCTGACTGTATGATCAATCTTTGAAAAACCTGAAGTGTAGTACTTTTCTACTCTGCTTTATGTTTAATTTATTGCCCAGTCTAACAATGAAGTAATTTTTCCTCAGCCTCTCTGATTACCAGACCATCTGCATTTGTAGGTTTTTATTTCAGACATTTGCACTGGATTTTCTGTGAGCATTCTATGAGCATATGAAATACTCTGTTTGGCATAGTTAGAAGACTGAAAAATTGGAAGACATTAAAAGGTAGAGCAACAATGACTGTTTTTTTTTCTGTTTCTGATTTTTCATCTGAGTTCATATTTTGGTTATGATTTTTGTGAAAGAAGACAAGAAGGAAGTTCTGAGAAGAACTGGATGATGTGGCTGTGACTTCTCTGAGGATATTTGTGAAATATAAGTTCAGTTCCTCCTGGAAAAAGATGAAATGGTTTTGTTTTGAAGGAGGTAACTCTTAAACACTAGCTAAACCTGTTCTGCTTCTGGTAAAGGCATCTCTTTTCCAATTTGGTACCCATTCCTGCTTTGTTTACCTGATATCAAATGATGGAGGCTGTATAAATAGAGTGTGGGGAGATTGATCCCCTTTTTGGTGTTTTAAGCATCAGTGGAAGTGATTCAATGAATTGGATTACGATTACTGTACTTTGTGCATTCAGGTGAAGGTATCAAGTACAACAGTAATTTTTTCATTTCAAACACAATTTTTATTCTAATTATTTCATTGGCTTCCATTCTTTTTATCGGTCTGCGAGTCAGAATCCAGATATTTTGGTTTCCTGGTTTTCATTCTTTCACGATGGCTCTTTTTGACATAACACGCTTTGAAAATACATAGGTGTTCTCTTCAAAGTATGTTCAGGTGCAAAGGTTTGCATGTTGAAAGATTCCTTTATAGAGCTGCAAGTTCATCTGAGGTAACCCTTTTTTTCACTTTTGATTTTAGGGAAACCACAAGCCAAGCTCTTAATCCTTGGGGCTATAAATACTCATATTCTTGGCCATCTCTTCTAACATTTTGTGATTATTTAAAAATCCATTTGTCATTAGAAACCATTTATTATCTTCTTCTGACTTGCCTCACCTTTCTTGTAGTTTTTAATTGTGTCCTGCAAGCTACCTGTTAGTTGACAGTAAAAGCTCTTGGCTTGAAGCATTGTTTATTTAGGAACTATTATAAAATAATTGTTCAAAGCAGAAGCTATTCTTTTATCTTAGGTTACTTTCACCTTGAACAACATTCTTCTCTTATTCCACTTTCCATTTTTTTTGCATCAGTTTTGGGGGATGGAGTTTAGTTGGATTTTTTTCTGTGTATATCCATGACCAGAATAAGAAAGGTGAGATGCTGTTATTTCTTTGCTTATTTGTATTACAGTCTCTCTATATGCTCTCACTCTGTGGAAGACTCCAAGGACTGTGTGTTTCCATTTTCTAGAAGTTAGTCTTCCACAACTGCTTTAGGAGAGTAAGTGTTTTTAATGTTTATTGCAGAGGATAAGAAGCAAAATCAAAAATGTTAGTAATAGAGTTGGCAAATGTGAGAAATGATTTTTTTTAATCTTCCTTCCTCTCCCAAGCAAAAAATGACTGATACGAGTTTTTTTCAGAACAAAATATGTTATCATTACCAAGAAACTTTGATGATGTTTAGTCAGGGTTTTGTGTTTTTTTTTTAATCATTTCATTCTGTAATTCAGTAAACTATTTTCTAAGTTGTACAGTTCTGCATTGTTCCCTTAGAAGCGTCTCAGCAAACTACATGGGTGAATATCATGACAACTTGAAATTGGGCTTTTGATCTAAGAGATCTTGGGTTCAGATGGTGCTATGTTTTGTTTTGGTTTTTATATCACAGTTAATTATTCATGCAGTAAGGTCTGTTACACTGCTTTAATGATACTAATAAGCTTAGTACACTACAATTCCCTCAGACTGTGGAAGCATGCATATATCAGTGCAGCTATTCCATTAGAAGTCATCATTCCTAATTACTGATCGCTGCTCCTGAGCTTGGGAGTCTCTGTTTCTCCTGAAACTCCCAGTGGAGCTTCTCATGAGAACCCTCCCAGCCCCATTTAGTTAGGGTGATCTAAATGAGTTTAAACAGTAGGTATTTGCTGATCCAGCTTATTGTGACAAAAGCCTTTTAGACTATGTTTATGTACACGGGCTGATTTCGGAAATGATATATGGCAAAGGAGCGCTGATGAACAGGAAAGGGTAGAGCTGATGAATGTGTCTTTTTTCACTAATACAGTGTTTACGTACTTCATATGTCTGCATATAGCTATTGTGATAATGCTGTTTTTGAGTTTGTACTGATGTAAATTAGTTCAGTAAAGTCAGGTGAAGTAACTTTATTAAAACTTACAATGTGTTATAATATTGTAGCTATCAATGAAACATAGTGCAGAACTCCACAATTTAAAATTATGCAAAGACTTAAAGCAGTAAATCCGCAACTGTATTAAAGATCTTTACAAAATAGTTTAGCATTTGACATACTAAACTGAGTTGAAAATACCCAGTTTGTGAACATTGACTACATTTTCAAAACAGGATTTCAGTATATTTGACAACGTAGATAATACCCGTGTCAGATCTGAGGGATTGATTGGTGGGGCGGGGACCTGTGTTAGTGTTTTATTTTCCACAATTCAAAAATAAATTGATCGACTTACTGAAGGAGAAGGAAATTACAGCAATACCTCTGAAATGTCTAAACTAAATTACTGAAATTTTGGGAGCAAAGTGATGCAATAGGAAACGATCCTATGGTGTTTTAGTTTTGAAGCTCAACACTTCAAAAAAATGCTGGTGAATAATGATGTGAAACACAAAATGCTAAATGTATGCTCTTTTTCACAGATTTCTTACACTTTGCTTGTATATGTGTGCATCTAATTAAATGTTGAGCATTGAATAAGGGCTAATGAGCTTTCAGCTGTCAGCAGTACTTTAGAAAAGTATTTTCAGTGTTCGTAGTTCATATATATATATTAGGGTAAGCTTTGATCATTTGCAAAGGTAGAAAATTGAAAATGCAAACGTTGTGTCTGCGTATCATCATTTTTAAAGTGTACTGATAAAAGGTTATGTGCGGAGGGATTTGGACACTGAAGAGAAGCTGCTATCATTTATGAGTATTCTGACAGCAATGTTTTTATGCATGCATTGAGTCTTATTTCAGCATTTGAACTGATTTTGCACTAAGAAAATGCTTTCCAGTTTAATGAAATGGAATTTTGAATTCTCAGGATTAAGCCTTTCTAATTTGCTACCGTGCATTAGCTGTATGTTTGCATTTTTGTCACAACTGTAGTATATATACTGACTCACTCTGAATTTATGCCATTAATTACTTTGAAATCTCATTGGAAGTTATCATGGAAGTTTTTTGCGGTTCCTGAGGTTTGAAAAACATTATTTTCAGGGAAAGACAATTTGAAAGATCTAAGTTGTGGAAGCAGCAAGCTATGAAGAATAAAATAATGCATCTTGGGGCAGGGGAATATGCTTATTAACGTTTCTATGAAGATGAAGATTAGTCTTCTGATATAGAGTTAAAAACATAACATTGAATGATGAATTGTAGTTGAAACCAAATGTTACTTGGAACTAGACTTGCTTTTGGTTTTGCTTTTAGAAAGCCATTAAGGAATTCTTTTGAATCATAAAAAAAAAAAAAAAAAAGGAAAAAAAAAAGAAGCATATTTATTAAATGTTTGAACCATAACATCTAGATGTTGGTCTTCAGTATCACTTATTTTTTGGTTTTGTGCATACTGAAAATAGGTAATGTCAAGCCACTGCCTTTAAGATCATTGGAAAATATAGTTCAACCCTGAAAATTGATGTAAATTTTGTGTCTTGTTTAGTACTTTTAACAGCTGGATTCATTTTCTGAATGAGGATTGTAGGAAAGGATCAGAAAATGAACAGCTGAAAAATTTAGTAGAAGTTCAGGAAAAATATATTAGAAATCTCCGCAGCTGTGATGTGATACAGTTCTCTGAGATGGAACTGGAACCGAAGACTGGGCACATGACCTAAAGCTATTCAATGCAAATAAGAGTGCTTAGCTTCAGTTTTTGGCAAAGGGAACAGCTTTCTTGCTGTTCAAATAATGCTATCAGCTAAGCCAGTCTCCAGATGCAGAGCTAACTTTGACAGCAGAAGAAATGGTTGGATTCTCTCTGAAGACTGAAGGCAATGAGGTAAGGTACAGCTTAAAATGAGTTGAAAGTGAAGAATCCAAACTGAGTCAGTGATTTAGATTGTGGTAGTATTTCTTAGTAATATAAGTTGTTTATTTCACGGTTATGTAAAGGAAACTAAGTACACGCATATTATTTTCCCTGTTCGAAATGATATTATAAAATGCAATATAGAAGAGATTTGGTACTGTATAAAATTGCTTGCCCTGTTCTCACGTTTTTCCCCTTTGTAAGCTGATCATAAAGATAGGCTCAGTTCATAAAATGTACATCCTGTGAAAGTGAAACTGCATTTCATTTTTATGCTTATGAATAGATGTAACTCTATGAATAACAGAGAATGTTTCTTCATGTTTCAACATTGTTTATCTGAGATGATGCTAACTGTAAAGGACTGGACAGTATGCTCACTGGATCTGTTCTGGAGAGAAAGGTTTGAGGAAGTATTTCATGCAAAGCTATTTCTATAGCAAAAAAAATGGTTTACATGAAGCTGCGTGTTCTGAACACATTATGGAATGACTGTGACTGCTTTTCAATCTCCAAACTTTAGATTGCCTTCCTAGGAGATGTATCGTTTATATACGTATGAGAGCCCATGATACTTTTTCTTCTGTAGTGCTGGAGGGAGAATTTGGAAAAATACCTTTGCCTTCTCAAATGGAGTTTTGACCATATTCAAGCTTAGAATTACTTTTTATTGTCTATGTTCTGATCTCTCAAACTGAAAAATGCATGAGATGTGAGCCCTGAGAGTCATAGTTCAGAGTACTGACAATGTTTCATCACTGAGGCAAAAAACATCTAATTTTTAAATTTGATAAATTTGATTGATTTTTTTTTTTTTTTTAATGTGATTTTATCACATTTTTCTGCATCCCTTCAGGGAGACTGTTTATTCTAGCATGTGATTTTCATGATTTAGTTTCTCTAAATTAAAGAAGTTAACTTAATGCTGAGAAATTAAAAAAAAAAATTAAAAAATATTAAATTTTTTAAAAAAAGTTTACCTTTACTTCCCGAAAATCTGTACTTTCACATACTTTTGGAATAATATTTCGTTTTAAGGGCTGGTGTAAAAACAACAACAACAACAAAACCCAACTTTTTCTTCAGTTTCCTTTTGTTTTTTCTTCTACAGAGACGTGGTTTTTCAGAATTGGTCACTTTTCCTTCTGGCAGCTTTTCTTGTTAACTGCAGATGCAAATGTTTTCACTGTGATAAAAGATAGGAGTAGCAGATAAAAAAAAAAAAAAAAAAACAACTGCGGTTTCAACTTCTTTTAATATAAAAAGTTAAAAAAAAATATTTTACTTTTCTGATACATTTCTCTTGTAATATTGTTTTAAATTGAGTAATTTTTATTATGAATTTATTTATGAATTTAGCAAATTTATGCTAAGAATCTAACTCAGCAGTTACGATAATTTTGGCTCTGGAATGGTATTCAGCAATCTGAGTCAAGCAATTTAGAGGATTTACAAATATAAATATGGCTTTCAGTTGGTTTCTCCTAAGTAAATAAGCTCCTAAATGTCTGTACTTAATAATGTACTGATGTTTCACTTCCAATTTGATAGACAGAATTATTTCTGTATCTGTCCAAGGTTTTACTCTCCACAAAACTGACCATCAAAATATTTCTTGTGGTCCAGAACTTTTCACAATGTTTAATGAATGATGCACACTATTTCAAACCTTAGTGGTAGTATTCTAATTATACGTGTGTAACTGTTTATGATTTTGTTGCATTTGTTAGGTTTGCTGGGATGGGTAATCTTCTTAAGGTCCTTACCAGGGAAATTGAAAACTATCCACATTTTTTCCTGGATTTTGAAAGTAAGTTCAAACAATTACAAGATTGTAAGAGAATCTTTTCCCTGACTTAGCAGCGAACTAAGGAAAAAGTCTTAAGATCCGATTGTTTGCAGTGTGTATTTTCCAGCACAACCAGTCTATCCAAGTCCTTGTCTCTAAAACCATTTGTTCACTCAGAACTCCTTTTCTCTTCCTTTTCTATTTTTCAGGAACCAAATGGGAAATCTTTTAAAAGTTCTCACTTGCACAGAGCTTGATCAGGGGCCAAATTTTTTCCTTGACTTTGAAAGTGAGCAAAGCTTGTTGCCTGGCTTGCCTTCTTTGCTTATTACTTCATAATAAACTGCATGTGCTTACGTGTCATGAAGCAATTCAAAAGGGATTTGCAAGCAAATTAAATTACACTTAGGTTGAGTATTGAGTTTTTTGGGGAACTGCAAGACTATGTAAAACTGCCTCATGAGAAGATGGCGGGATAGATAGATAGATATGCAAATAAAACATAACTGATTTAGTTTCAGAACATTTATAAGCCATTATTAAATTTATACATGAATGAACTTACTTCAGCTTGCTCTAACAAATCAGGGTTAATAATATATGTCCTTTGTGTTTCTTCATTGAATAGAAATATATTTACAGTGGAAATAAATATGAAAAGCTTAAAAAATACCAACAGTGTAGGTGGCTGGTTCAGTGGTGATTTAACTGGATTATTATAGTTTTTAAAAAGTAATGAAGTGGTATAAGTGTAAGTACTTGATTGCATCTCTCTTAATTGCATGTTTATTGGTTTGCAAACAGTGTTTCACATACTAATTTCCTTGTCACGTTTGTTTCTGAATCAACCTTCTGCTGGCTATGCTTTTCCTGCATGTACTTCTGAACCTTTTCTTGAAAACTCATCATCAAATCCTTGAATGTGGGTTAATCTTAACTTCACTAATTGCGCGAAATGCTTTTTATTGGGAATGCTAACAGCATGTGATTTCTTGTCTCTTAAAACCTTTAATCTAAACAACAAAAAGAGTTTTGAAAGAAGCCACTTTTTGAATAATTTGATTTTTGAAGCATGGTTGAAGAGAGAATTTGGGATGAGTAGGCACAAATATTATCACCTGGAGTACTTTTCTCAAATAATTTAGGAATAAATTATTCTTAAAAAAAAAAAAAAAAATTACTGACATGAAATGAGAAAGTATGTATATAGGTGCTCAGAAGCACTGGTTCTAAAAGTCATTTAAACACCTTTAAATCTTAGGAAATTGTTCAAACATGCCTACTTGGATTAGAACTAGAGTGTACGAATGTAACATTGTACATACTTTAATCTTCTCATCTAGATCTCATTTACCACAGTATAAAGAATCAGTTTTAAATCATGAAGAAAGTTAATTGATTATTTTGGGTTTGGAATAAGGTACTACAGGCTCTCGATCCGTTTTTTACTTCTGTCTGTATGATTTGAGAATTTTATTCTAAAACTTGGATGTTAAGCCTTTGTACAAATCATGGTGTAATTTTTTTCTGACAAACTTCAGGGCACTTTAGTAGAGTGCTGTGCCAAGCTCTTGCAAAGCTTTTCAGCTGCTTTGAACTTCCAGGCTTTATTAGTCCCATCATGTTCTGTATTCTGAGAAGGTCCTACTAGCTGGGACTGCAGACTTAGCAGGAAACAGGTGGCCTGGCAGTGGGAGGCCTTGTAGAAGTGAGAGGGGAAAATACCTATTTTATTGTCTTGGCAGATAAGGTTGTTGGATTTTTGTTGTTTTTTTCTTTCCCAAAAACTGCTCTGCCAACTGGAACAGAAGTGGGGTAAAGCGCCTTCTCCCAAGGAAGTGCAAGTAATTGGCATAAGCACTTGTACACTTGTCAGGCACAACTACCTAGAGATTGAAATAGTCTTGGAGATTTTTCTGGAATAATAAAATCTGTGTTCTGTGGAAGGAATGTAACTTCAGGGGCATATGTTGGCTTGGTGCATTTTTTTTATATTTCACTTTTTGCACTGAAATATTGAATGGTATAAAAACACACTCCAGTTAATGGCCATGGGTTCCAGTCTGCATGTATGCTTGCTGGCCATGTGACTTATATTTTCAATTAGTTTTCAGTTCAAGTTTGATGGGTAAAAAAAAAAAGGCTGTATTAGAAACTAATGCAGTTACAAAGGTTTCCTTCGTGTTCTGATAGTGATAGGACAAGAGGAAATGGTTTTAAACTAAAAGAGGGGAGATTTAGGTTAGATGTTTGGAGGAAGTTCTTTACTCAGAGGGTGGTGAGGCACTGGTGAAGGCTGCCCAGAGGTGTTGTGGGTGCTCCATCCCTGGAGGCAGTCAAGACCAGGTTAGAGATGGGATCTTCAGCAGCCTGATTTGGTGAGTGGCAACCCTGCCCACAGTGATCAGGGTTAGAAGTGGATGGGCTTTAAGATCCCTTCTGACTAAAGCCATTTTATGAGTCTATGATTATAAATTGAAAAATAATAAAAAGCCTTTCAAAGCTTTGAAAAGATGTCTTGTTTAATGAAAAATCAGATTTTGATGGTATCATGATAGAGAATCATAGAATGGCAAGAGGGAAGGCAGAAGTCTGGGAGCAAAATATTTTCTGTGCTGCTGAAAACTTTCAGCAAATGCAGTTTCAACTGTACTTGTATTATGCTCACGATTAGTATAAAATTACCATACATTTCCTACATTCAATTTCAAATACACTGCATGAAGAAGGTTAGCTGCCAGTCTCTTTAAATATTTACTGATCTTCAGCTATCTTCCAGCTCGATTCCTGTGATAGATCTTAGATGAGAATCTTAAAGGAAGAATTAGGTTGATACTAGAAATGTAGCATTGCTGCCTGTCCACAAGGATTTGTTCAACTGTGCAATACCTGTTTGTATACTTATTGAGGAAGAAATCATGCCTGTGTTTACCTCTGCTTTAGACTATGCAAAATTACTAAAAGAATGTTAAGCAGTTTCAAGTGTTAGTGAAGTAACTGTTGTTCAGTAACTGTCTTGAAAACGTTGCTTTGCAATTTTACATATCCCAGAGAGATTTCTGCTGAGTTCGACTGAAAGAATTAATACTGAACATTATAAAAACACAGGAGATACTCTGAAGAATGTTCTGTGTTGATTTGATGTGTTTACTGTGTTTCATTTTTTGCATCAGAATATTGCTTTTGAGTTTTTATTAGCGATTTTTTCATTAGCGATAAGCTGATACCTCAGCATATCTGGCAGCACTACTTCTGAAATTTTTGCAGGGTTTTGGGGTATTACTGCCCTGGTATTTTTTGCTGTTCTTCATTTGGAATTTGTTGTACCAGAAAAGAGTGTGTGTGACATACTTTTTCCTCCTGTGCATAAAATGTGCCATGCATATATTGTCCTATTAGTGGGTTTTTAAAAGGAAAAAATGAATAAACATTTATATTTTTAAAATAAAAAAAAACCCACAGAAATAACATTTGTCCTACTACGGAGGAGTAGATCTATGGATCTAGATGCCCTCTATCTCCATACCTCAAAAATCAGTGGCTTTATGTGCTGATATTGGTCAAAAGTAATGAGTGTTCATATATAGGAAGTGGAAAAAGAATGTGAGGGTGTTAAATTCCCTGGACAGTTGATTTAAGCTGATCTAAGTTTGTGCTTCTCCAAAGGGATGATCCCATGGCTAGTGCTATGTCACGTAGACTCATACAAATGTGCTAGAATTAACACGTATAACAAACCTTGTTGTACAAGTCATGTGTGATAACTGTGTGGGAAAATGACCTTGTTAAGAACTAGCTGTTCAAATATATATTAAAAAAAAAAAAAAAGCCTACCAACTTCTTTCCTGACCCTACTAAATACTCAGATCAATCTGGAAGACTGCATGGTTGGAAGAGCCATAGCTTTTAGTACACACAAATGAGAACAGAAATGCAGGGCAGAATAACAGCAGCAGAACAGATCTAGATACCTTAGTCAGTTAAGAAACTATACAATAAGTTCAGCATAGGAGACGTCAGTTTTACTTCTTTCTCTTACAGCCCTCAGTTAACACACATCTCTCAGATAATCATAGAATCGCAGAATGGCCTGAGTTGAAAAGGATCACAGTGATCATCTAGTTTCAGCCCCCCTGCCATGCACAGGATCACCAACCACCAGACTGGGCTGCCCAGAGCCAAATCCAGCCTGGCCTTCAATGCCTCCAGGGATGTCTTGTAAGGATGAGCTAGTATGAGTTCTTCTATGCCTCACAGATATTTATTTTTGAAAAGTTGCTGTTCTCCAGGACAGAATTCTGCTTTGATGAAAAATTTGAGGAGGGCATCTTACATGGCATCTTCTGAATTTCTTTTTGTTTGGTAATTTTAAAATATATTTTAATGTATTTAATATTTTTACCAACCTGTTATTTTCATATTTAGCCTTAATTCTTCCAATACATCTCTATGCGATTAGTGAAAAGTGAGCAGGTAGAAAAAGGAGCATCTAGAAGAAGAAGTTTTCTCACCTGAATGATAGTTACGTTCTTTTTTCTTTTTCTAATTCTGCCTTGTGCTGTATTTGAAATAAGGAAGAATCACGAAACAAAAATGAGTATGTTTTAAAATTTCACCTTCCCAAAATTTTTTAATGGCTATTTTAATTTTCTCCTTGGAAGTTCAATGCTACCACTAATTATTTAGAATATCATGGTTCTCCTCTTTTCTGCAGCTATCTGTATGATCAGTTGCATTCCTTATAACATGTTTCACCGATGTCACTGAATCCAATTCTTGATTCCAAAGTAGGAACCAAGTTTTGTAACTGTGATTATATTTTTTGAAAGACTGAATCTCTTATTAATTTCAATTAATGTTGCATGGCAAAAGCAGTTCTGCATGCTCTCTCATTCTTGAGCCATGGAATAGCTATTAATATTATTATACAAGTAGAAACAATTTATCTAATCCAACCTTGAACATAAGTAGTGCCCATCTTCAGAGGTTAGTGTAGAGAAGAGTGTTCTCCTGCGCAGGTGTGAAAAACCTTTGGAAGTGAAATTCAATCTGTATGCATTCCACCAAATTAATGCTGGAAGGTCTGCTGAAATACTTAAATAAAAAAAAAAAAAAGACCCTTATTTCCAGAAAGTGAACTGTTCTGCTGTTCTATACTTGATGTTTTTGTATTCAAAGTGACACTTATTTGAATTTATCATATACCTATTTGCCCACTTTTGCTCATAACTTGAATAAAACCTTGTTAGGAAGAGTGAGTGCATGGCAAGTCTTGTGAGTTTGTGGTCTTCACAGCTAGGTAAGGTTTCATTGTTACCCCATAGGGTGATTCTATTGAAATGGATTTTTCTCCATTCAACAACTGTTTTGTTCATTAGATCTTGACTTTAAACTAGTGAAAGGTAAATGAATTCTGGGCATTTAAAGCTCTTTCTGTAGCATGTTATGGGTGCTCAATTTTGCAGAACTCTGTTGTCAAACTACTGCTGCCTAGTTTTCAGATAAATAAGTATTTGAATATGAATTCTTGGGAGTAACTTGAAGGTTTGTAACAAGAATTTGTTTTGAACCTAAAAGGCTAAAGCTTTATAACATGCTTCAGAAAGCTTGTAAGCTTTTGGCTGTCTTTAAGTGGCATCTTCATCCCATCCTCTCCCCAGAGACATGTCTTTTATAAGTCCAGACTCTCTGAATACAGAACCTGAACAGGTTCCTCTTTTTCCTAAATGTTAGCTAGGTGTGCTTGTTATCTGATCCTTCTCCAAAGAATCAAGGATACTTATATTCCAGTATTCCTCCCCACCATCCCCAGAAAGATTTATGAAATGTTGAGTTATCGTTGCTCATCTATGATTAAAACTATCTATTAATGGGGCATGTCTAGCAGCAGAGTAATTGCCCATTTTTTGCAGGATTTTAATTAGTGCCCTTGCTCCACAGGCAGGAAGACTGGAAGTGTAATCTGTATCCGGCCAGAGCAAGATTAAACTCATCTCTTGCACTTCAGAAAGTGCAATAAGCAAGAAGTGGTGGTTTAGTCCAAGGGCATCCTCTTGAGGATGTCCACTCCCCATGTGTCACAAGGCTGAGAGCAGCAAACCAATGACCTTCACGCTTGTTTCTGTGGCATAGCCTCATGCTCATTTAGAGAGCTTCATTTTGTTCTGGCTGATTCTGGAATTCTGGCTTATGTGGTGGGCAGGTTATTTTTTCCATTAGTGCCATTCATTTTAATGTATGGGATATAGCAACTTCTCATACTCTCTGAAATGCATTATTCACTGTAGTTGAAAGTAATACTTCTTTTCTTTGTCAAGGACTTAAGCTGAGACTTTTCTAATCATGTGCCAGATTGGAAGGGGAAAAATCATTGTCATGGTGTCAAATCTGAAATAGATATGTGTGTATATATATGTACACACACAAACACACACACACATATATATATGTATATACATGCTGTGCTCTAATTTGCTGAAAAGCTGAAAGCAGAGCCTGTAAGACACGTTTAACTCACTGTTCTCTTGCATGGCTGTCAAAACCAGGTGGACATGATATTATCTGACAAATATGGTTGCACATTTAATGCATGGGAGGTGTAAGCACTATCCAACCTCAGTGGAAATCCCCTTAACTTCCAATTACATTGACTGAGGGTGGAGTAAAGTTCTGTGATTTTTGGGCTGCATTTCAGTTGTGGAAAGGGTGCATGGATTGGAAATACTTCTTTTACAAGTAACTTGTTATGTCTTAACTGTTGTGATACTCTTACACTTGACTTTGTGTAAGTGCTTCATATCAATCTTTTGTTTTTAATCTTGTCCTATGAGTACTGATGTCTAAAATATGTTGCATTTTCTGTGTTTTTTTCTCAAAAGCATAACAGGTGAAGGATGAGATAGGATTAATAAATAAATAAATAAATAAATGATGTATTTTAAGGAAAAAAAAGTTTGCTTTACCTTCCAACCCCATTAAGTACCTGAAAGATGTAATGCATCTACAAATGGACTGAGATTGTTCCAGAGGATTTATTTAGTTATCAGAGAGAGGTGGAATGGTTTCCTGTTTTGTCATGAGAAAGAAAGAGTATTCTGATAGACAATCACGAGTACTGTAAAGACTGTTAGACTTGAGGGCACTCTGAAGTGTATCAGGCTTGAAATGCAGTACAGTCAGTGGTAGTGGGACCTTACTATTGAGAGGGCTTGCACTTGTGGGCTAGCTAGTGACTATGGTTTTATTTATAAACGTCTTCAAATTGTTTAAGCATATGCTGATTCCCTGGAGTTCGGGGTTGCAAGAGGTGATTCAGGAATAGTATTTTTTTTATTATTTTTATTCAGAACTGGGAAATGAGCTTTGGTATTGTTGGAATAGAAAAGCAATTTTAAAATCCACAATCTCAGTCATGAAGAATTCTTTGTTTCTTTTAATTTTTGTTGTTGTTACAGTTCAAAGCAAGATGAAATCCTTTACAAAGTGATCAGTCATAGATGTGTTAGCCAACCATGTTTGTCAAAATCCTAATGTAAAATCCCTTTTGAAACACAACCATAATTTTATCAGAGCACGTATTTGCATAACAGATAGTTCACACATAAAATGCATGTATTAAAAAAAAATATATATATATAGCCTGAACCATCCTCCCTGCTTTTATTTTTAAGCTAAACAATTTCTGCATACATATAAACCGCTTCTGCAAGTGCAAGCTAAGCCTATTGCTCTGTAGCCTTTGCAGCCTTTTCCCTGTCCCTTCCCTTTTCCAGCCATCTACCATTCTATTCCTCCTTCTCTGTATGCTGGGATACCACAGAAAGCTGAATTGGTTTCAAGTACTCACCCTTTCACCAGCTTCCAAAAGATGAATTGGGAAAATCTGAAAAATAATAACTACGATAGATGTTACTAAAGACCATTTCTAAATCCCAAAGTGATGAGCAGTCCAGAGTGTTTAAATTTTTATTAGGGGGCAATACTTTTTTAAAGAAAATGAACTGTAAAAGTAGCATAGAAGTTCTTTGTTAACCAACTCGTGCTTCTGGTGATGTGATTGTGCAGATTTTATGCTTGTGATTTGTACTAATCGACAGCTTACTCTCTTTTATGCCTTAATATTTGCTGGAAACATTATTTTAATTAACTTTTAATAAAACTGTTAGAATATGGATGTTGACTTATAGATGACTCCTTCATTCCCCCTACTCAGTTGTGGATGGTATGGAAGTTTTAAGCAAAAGTATCAACTTCCTTGTGAAACTTAGAAATGTTTACTGTTTTGTTCCCTTCTTTTTTCACAAGGTCAAAGAACCTTGTGTAAAATGAATGTTGTAAATACCTGGGATTTCTTGCAGCTTGGGGAAAGCAACAGTTTATGTCGCTGCAAACCTAATGCTAACTAACAGTTCAGTTTAACAGTCATGTCTAAGCTGTGATTTTCATCTTTGAGGTAGTTTTCTCCTTGTTTCTACTTTCCTTCTGAGGGATGAAGTAGTATTGTTTCAAGTCTCCATCCATCTTTATAATAAGCCCCTTTTAAGCACTAAAAGGCCACTAAGGTCTCCTCAGAACCTTCTCTTCCTTAGGCTGAACAACCCCAACTCTCTCAGCTCATCTCCACAGCAGAGGTGCACCAGTCCTCTGGTCATCTTTGTGACCTCCCCTGGGCCCGCTCTAACAGGTCCATATGCTTCTTGCATGGAGCTGAACCCTGTGCCACAGATGCGTGTGGCAAGAGTGGAGTAGAGGGCCGACTGGCCATGTGATGTGGACTAGGTTAAAACTGGCAGTCTGGGACACATATATGCATTGCTTCCCTCATGTCCAGTTTCTGTCCACTAACATCGCCATATCGTTCTTCTCAGGGCTGCTCTCAGTCCATCCTGCAGTCTGTATTGATGTTTGAGGTTGCCCCAAGCCAGGTGCGGGACCTGATATACGTGTGGACATTTTGATTTCCTTCAAAATGTCATTACTCTGAATGTAGAAGATCTATATATCACTCCCACCCTGAAGACAAAGTGGTGATTGATAGAACTGGGTTAAATAGAACTACTGTTCAAGTAGTAGGAATGTTCTCTGTCATTCAAAAGGAAAATACTTATTTTTATGTAGTACTGTACCTATGTTGCATAGAAGGAGAAAAATAGTTAGGGAAGCCTGGAGGAAGGGTGACATAGCATAATATTCTACAGCACTGTCCACCGAAAGGCTTGATTTTATCCCCAAGCTGCAAGGAAAGTAAACAATTCTTTGTAATTGATCTTTGGAGCTTGTGAGCGAGGTGCCTTTTTACTAAAGGACCAAGGCACTATCCTCTTTTCTAATTACACTGCCTTGTGATGCTGACAAGAGACTTCCGAGTCAGAGCTTAACAAAGCAATGGAAAAACTTTAATGTTAGCTGAATGGCAGTGCAGAATAACTGTATCTTCAACAAGAAACAACAGAATGCAGTAGTCAAGTTGGAGATAATATTTGTTAAGTTAAACTGAATAATCTTGCCATTAGTGTTGCAGCTACGTTTTGTCTTATGCATTTTACTTTTATGTTTCTTAGATGCCCAGCCCACAGATGGAGAAAGAGAAGTATGGAATCAGATCAGTGCAGTTTTACAGGACTCAGAAAGTATGCTTGCAGATCTTCAGGCTTACAAAGGAGCTGGACAAGAAATTAGAGATGTATGTTTGTTCAAGCTAATGGGAGTTCTCTGGAAGAAAAATTGAACAAAACAGTGTGTTCCTTGTTTCTGTTCTGTATCCAGGCGCATTCTCTGGAACTATATGAGAATCTTTATAATTCTATTTTGAAAATTTATGGATTAAGTGCAATGTGATAAGTTGTAATGTTAAATTATTAAATGATGGATGTTGGAACTTCTTTTGGGTCTATTATTGGCAATTAATTAATATTTATTTTTCACTTTGAGGGAGTTTCATATACCTCATTTCATATACCTTACGGCTAAAGTTACAGTTAAGAACTAATACTTAAGAAATAATATTCAAGTGTCAAAAATACATAGGAAAAAATACTGGAAATACCTATTCTATGTAAGTGAGACAATGAAATACAGTAAATTACTATTTTACATCAATTTTGCAGGTGTCTTACTCTGTGAAACTAGTCCTGAGGTACAGTTCTGAATACTACCTTACAGTTTGTCTCAGCTGACCAAACCTTTCCCTGTGTCAGCCTCGAATTTACTTTTAGTGTGAGCTGTTAGCTATGTAAGTTTAAAATAATAAATGTAAAAGCTGTTTATTTCTGCATAGAGTACTTATACTCCTGGTGCTTTTGCAGTATGTTTTTATTCAAAGAATGTGTTAAAAGATTCCTGCGTGTCAGTGTTGGATTTGAATGAGTATTTTTAAGTTGCTAAAGGGAAGAAGGAAAAGAATGGTATTTTTTTAGACTTAATAACTTTCCCTCATAATGTTAATTCTTACAATTGTTCTATGTTTTACAATGCGTACTTTCTGAAACACTGTACTGGACAGCTTCCAAACCACCTTGACTTGCTGTTCGTAATTCACAGTTCTTTACAGTGGGATTTTCATTCCAGGCAATACAAAACCCCAATGATATCCAATTGCAAGAAAAAGCATGGAATTCGGTGTGTCCTCTGGTCGTGAGGCTGAAGCGCTTTTATGAGTTTTCACTGAGATTAGGTGAGCCCTGGTTTAGTATGTCTGTTTTATTGGGTTACTTTAAAGAAATATGGAATTTCTTTTTCCACTAATTTTTAAAGTGGTTTTGTTGTGTCTCTTTGATCTTAACAGGCATCTGTCTTCAGTCACATTTCTCAGTGCGGTTTTTTTTTAATGTTCTTTTGATTTCAAAATTATTTAATGTTTGTTGGCTTGCCACTTAAACTGTATATTATCTAAATAGAGCACAGAGAATGCAGTTGTGACTATGCAAAGTTTTTCTGATGCCTCCCACTGTTCAACACTTCATTTATGTTTGTTGTACTGATGCAGTTTACTTTTTGTAATTGGAATTCTCACAGAGATCAGAATTCTAAAAGGAATGAAGGCAAAAATATTCTGAGATTTGCTTTTAAATAAAAAGAAGGCGGATAACAGGGATAGGAGGATATCGATACTCTCTTGCAGGGTGAAAATCCAAGGCTGGACACGTTTTAAACTGACTTAACCATCGATGCTGCCCTCAAAAAATGATGTAATTAAGACTCTGGATTACAATCTTTGTGCAAAAAAATGTGTTTATAAAATGGGAAAGTTCCCAGCATGGGGAGTTCTTTATAAAGTCCTGCTATGCCTATCAATTTTTGAGTAATGTTAGCAATTATAGCCACACGAGCTGAACTGCATTGCTATCAGTGCCTAAGAGTACGCTTCCAATAACTGAGATGCCAGAACAATCTCTGTACTGTGTTGATGGCTAATTCAGGAAGATGAAAGAGAGGGCAGAATATTTGAATGCAGGAGAAATGCTTTCTCCATAGAATTTTTGGTAGAGTTCCAAGATAAAGGGCGTTAGATGGAAAAAAGGGACATAATGGAAGAGTTCATTAATACAAAATGGGAGAGAAAATGGCAGAAAGCTTAACGAAACTTAGCAAGAGGTGCCTTTAACTAATGTTTCTCACCTTAGAATAGAAACGGAGAGGATTCTTGCTAGGGCTGTGCATATTCTAAGCCTTTCTTCTCTTCTAACAAAGCATATTTAAATACTTACGTAAAATCTTATCTTAATATGGACTGAAAAAGTAATATTTTATTTTTAGAAAAGGCCCTGCAGAGCTTACTGGAGTCTTTGACATGCCCACCTTATACTCCAACTCAACACCTGGAACGGGAACAGGCTCTGGCTAAAGAGTTTGCAGAAATCTTACATTTTACTCTTCGTTTTGATGAACTTAAGGTTAAAATCTTTTACTATATGCTATTTTTTTCCATATATTTTGAATCAAAACTGACTATTTCCTGTCTCCTTTCCCTAAGATGAGAAACCCAGCAATTCAGAATGATTTCAGTTATTACAGGCGGACAATAAGTCGCAACAGGATAAACAACATGCATGTAAGTAAATAAGGTCTGATCTGCTCTTCATGCTGAAATATTTATCATTTTGTGTATACTTACACCATTTGTGGTAGTGGTTTTTTTTCTTTTGATTCGCTAGCTGTCATGTTCTCACCTTCACAGTGGGAGTTATGCAGCAGTCTGGATAAAGTGATTATGCTGGAGCTATTCATTCAGCAATCTGCTTGCTGACATGAATGCGTGCTGTATCTCTTTCTTGCTGCTGTCAAAATTTTAAGAGTTTAACTAACTATTTTTTTCATGTTTTTCTCAGCTAGACATCGAGAATGAAGTCAACAATGAAATGGCCAATAGGATGTCCCTGTTTTATGCAGAAGCAACACCAATGCTGAAAACACTCAGTAATGCAACTACGCATTTTGTATCAGAAGTAAGTAATGGGAAAGAAAAGGGCACAACACACAGACAGTCTTAATTTTAATTTCACAAGATGATGTACTCAATAATGATTCTTTTTTAACCCTTCTAGAACAAAACATTGCCAATCGAAAATACAACAGACTGCTTAAGTACTATGGCTAGTGTATGTAAAGTCATGTTGGAAACACCGTAAGTTTTATCTTAAATCTTGTTTTTCTTGTATGTGACAGTTTTTACCATGTTTATTTATTTCCATCTGGAAAAAACAGGTGTTGTCTTTTTCCAAATGATTTCCTGAGCGCCTTTAAGTTGCAGTCACACTGAACATACTTATACTGAGTTTGTACAAAGTACAAACCTTTTTTAGAAAGTTTTACCTCCTATTTTAACCCTTAGATAAATTTTTTCATGAATCAGTACTGAATTTTATTAGGGAGGGTCTGTATTTCAACAAAGGTTAACATACAAGTATAATCTTTCATAGGTTTTGGTATCTGTCTCATCTAACCTCAACTACAGAGCAACTGATGTCTCTTGCCCATCCTGCAAAATTATTACCATGCTTAGGGGCCTGATTTTGGCTCTTCCAAATAGCACTTCTGCAGATGATGCAGAGACTATTTTGAGGATAGAATCATAGAATGGTTTGGGTTGGAAGGGACTTTTAAGATCATATAGTTCCAATCCCACTGTTATTTGCAGGGACAGCCTCAATCTAGACCAGGTTGCTCACAGCCTGGACTTGAATGCTTCCAGGGAGGGGGCATCCACAACTTCACTGGGCAACATGTTCCAGTGTCTCACTACCCTCACAGTAAAGAATTTCTTCCAAATATCTAGTGAAAATCTACCCTCTTCCAGTTTGAAGCCATTTCCCTTTGTCCTGTCACCTTCTGCCCTAATAAACATTTCCTCTCCAGCTTTCCTGTAGACCCCATTCAGGATCTTTTGAGTATATCTTTTTCAGATACATCCATCTTATTCTGGATACGAAAAAATTGAGCTGTATGGAAACTGTATGTTTAATTATTTAATCGGTTTAATTATAGCTGGTAAAGTTATTACTGTTTACCTGCATTTTAGTCATATATATATATATATATATATTTTTTTTTTAAGTTAGAGCAGTCTTCCTGTGTTTGAATTGTTTGCTTATAGATTGTTTATGAAAATTCAGATGTGCACATAGTAGATGGGAATCATCTTAAAATCCTGTGGCATCTTAGTATGAGTCACTGAAAATACCCCATATGTGTAAGCTTTTTTTTTTTTTTTTTTGCATAAGTAGAGAAACAGTAAATTGTGAGTCTTCTACCAGAAGATAACATTGAGTTTATTATCCAGTATTATTTTTAATTGTGCGATAATCAGACATTTTCGCATCTAAATTTCTATAGCCTTTAAACCTGGTCATGTTATGGCGCTGTATTTATAGCTCTAAATCAGAGGATGAAATCTGAAGTCACTGTAAGCTGAGAGATAGTGCAGTACAGCTTTTGGAAATGTTAATTTTATGTTTAAGTAAAATTTTATATTGAAAACTAGTGAATAACAGTAGACAAATCTATGTACTATCTACTTAAGTAATATTTGTTAGAAGAAGAGTGGTGCTTGCCATTTTTCAGGCATTCTGCTTCTCTCTATTATATTTAATTCACTTCTCTGTGATAGTTTCAGGTAATAAAGCTGTGATAGGGATTGTCTTAACTGTATCATCCATATTATTATTTTGCAGTTGAAAAGTCGAAGAGAAACTCTATGGAATGAGTTCAGTCTGTTCCCATATAATACACCTCTACATTTCAGATGCCTGGTTCTTTAGAACCTGGGTTGTTGAAGTTGTCTATTTACTTCAAAAAGATATATCAATAATTATGAACCCGGGTGAAGGCCTGTACTTAAAAGCTGCTGAAAATAGATTCTGCCTAAATGTTACTTGTTTCAAAGTAGGAATTTAAGTGAAAAGAGTAGTTTTCCTGTGAGGTCCCATATGTTGTGTTTCTAAGAAGAAACAGAAATATGATGAGTCTCCATCGTATTTTATCAACTATGGAATGTTTCAGCAAAAGTTGCTGGCCTCACAGAAATGAGGATATGAACTGGGAAGGTTTGGTAAAACAGATTAAACTATCTGTTTGCTTTCTGACCTTCTTTGTAAATTGACAGGGACTTACACAATTTAAAGGTCTTCAAAATTTTGCAAAGATTCTTCTTGTACTACTTTTAAGTACAATGTTTAGGTTTCGTTCCTTCATAGCCTGATTTGCAAAAGCGTCCAGTTAAAAACAGTCAAGACTTTTTTTTTTCTCCTGTTGTTTTGCAGAGAGTACAGGAGTAGATTCACCAGTGAAGAGACTCTTATGTTCTGCATGAGAGTAATGGTGGGAGTTATCATACTGTATGATCATGTTCATCCTGTGGGAGCTTTCTCAAAGACATCAAAGATTGATGTAAGAATGACTTTTCTCAATATCACATAGGCTTGAGAACACCAGTCTGTGGATTTTTTCCAGCACAGACTTACAACGTTTTATAAATCATTTTAATACCTTTTGAGTGGCAAAACTTAGAATTTATCTTCACCTGTTTCCTTTCATATATCTGTTTGAAATTAAAATAAGTATTTGTATTTTCTCTCAGACACAGATACTCATTTATCTTTGTTATCTCTGCTTTTCTGTCAGCTGTATGGTTACACTCAAATAATTCTGCGTTACAGCTACCCTTGAATAAGTTCAGTAGCCATAAGTTTTTATTAATCATGTAATCTCTTTATGCTGAAATGCTCATTTTGGGCTCTAGCTATGTTGCAAATAAGCAACTATTCTATATTGTCTCTGCTTAGCCTGAGATCTAAAGTAACAGAACTGAAATCCTATTGTTGTAATGCTAATAATGAGCCTTCAGTTTTAGTTTTGGCATGACCAGTCACAGCAGAAACAACCTTACATTTTCATCTGAGATATTGCAAGCATGCACAAAAAAAGTACTCTTTTTGTGCTGCGTGTTTTTACTAACCTAAATCTCATAAAGCACGTCTTTCAGCAGAAATAAGCTGTAATTCATGGTTAGTCCTTCCCTTTATGAAATAGCCTACTATTAAAGAAAATATATAAATATATGTATATACAATATTATTGTGCTTCACGGCACTGGGTCTTTGTTAGCATTTTTTATCTGCAGATACCACTGTTTTACCACATCCCTCTTTTTACTCTGCTTAACAGAGGGAAAGATATGTCAGAAAGAGGTGAATTGATTTGCTCAAGGTCATGCAGCAGATAGAGCCTGGGAATTGAATGCAGACTTCCTGACTGCTAATGCAGTCTCTTGCCTACAGAGACGGCACAAGTAAAAGTTTTCACAGGACTATATATACAGTGTGTGTACTTCTGGTTCTCGCATTTATCCTAAAGCTTTGTAACCTTTCATTATAGTTAATGTAAATGGAACACAGAAAATGAACAACATAGTTTTTTAAAATTGAGTACCTGGTCCCAAATCTTAATTGGTTTAATTAGTTTGTGGATTATTCTCTTTAAAAAAAAAAAAAAAAAAAAAAACAGCTGATGCATTTGTTTTACTACAATAAACAGTCCTGTTTTCCCAGCTAATCTCTTTTTGGAATCCATTTTAGGAGTTCAGTGACAGTAGTACAAATTAACCTTTCCTTACTCTTTTAAGACTGTATTTCAAGTTGTTGATTATGGGCACCTAGCTTAGATGTCTGAGAGCTCTTTTTTGGCTGTTTTCAGGATTCTGATTCTAACAAAAGTAGAATAGAATAATTTGAATTTTTCTCTGCTTTGAGTTTGCCTGATCTGAACATGCACTGCTACAGCATACTGTACACTGAGTTTTTGAGTTTCACCTAGACTGGCTTCTGGATAGCTACTGGATGTATAGCAGTGGAAGAAATAGGTGCTTCCAGAGCATGATTAACTGCATCTGAAATTACATTCTGAATAGGTTGGAGGAATTTATTATTCCTCTCTATGAACTACATAGGGATTCTGTAGACTGGATCAGGTGAGTTCTGTGTCTGCTTTCTCTGCTTCATTTTTTCTGTAGTAAATTTGGACAGTGTTTGCAGCCTGATTTTTTTTATTTTATTTTTTTTGTACTCTCAAGTGGATGTTCTTTCACTGTGGTGTTTAAAATCAGCCTCAGGGACTTCTCATCTCAGATGAAGTTAGAAACTACTAGTTATGAAACAAGCTGTAAGCTATCACTGTTTACAGTTAGAGACTGAATATTGAAAATGTATTCATTGTGTACAAGTATAAATATAAAAGTCAGAGTTGAAACATTTCTTACAGTTCCTAACAGCAGTGACAGGGAACTGTCTCTTAAAATCCTGGTGATTCTTTTTGTGTGTATCAGCTGTTCTTGACTATTTTTTTTTTTAAGTTGCAATTGGAGAAATTACATGTGAGTTAAAATATATACATTTCATTTCTAATTTAGTATCTACGCATACTTTTTAAAGTAGATTATATTTTTATTTTAATTCTATTTTAATTTTTTAATTGAACATCATTTTAAGTAAGGTGCAAATTTATTGATTCGTATAAAGCAGCGTTAACAGTCAGTAGGAAAAAAAGGCTGCCTATCTTTGGTGAAAGTTTTCCTTGTTTTCAGCTAGTGCAATTCATGTATTATTGTTCAGTAGTGGCATGCTTCTGTTCCCAGATGAAGGGATGCATAAAAGTTTTAAAGGAACAACCACCTGACACTGTGGAAGGACTTCTGAATGCTCTCAGGTATGTATGGAATCATTGTTTGATTCAGCCTTAATTTATTTTCCTCCTAATTTTTTAAAAATGTAAGACTTTTTAACCCTACAATCTTGTTCTATTAAGAAAATTCTCATTTCAGGTTTGGCTTTATCACCTAGGGTTTTCTTAAGTTATATTCTTCCTCTCAATTCCATTTCACTTTTATAGGCAATGACTATTGATACTGGAAGTCATAATCTCTATACTTAAGTAAAAGTTCATTTAATTACCTAATTTCTCATATTACTTATACTCCCCTTTTTTCTTTCATTGGGATCAAGTAAACCGTTTTATTTTAATTTTGCTTAATGATACAACTCGAGGAAGATAGCTACCCAAATCCCAGTCCTGTAGCTGACAGTTAAAAGTGCTGTCTTGGAAAACAAGACACAATGATGTGACTTCTCTGAAACTCTGAGTCAGAGTACCAAATTTTTTACAGCTGTGTTGAATTCTTTAGCTGTTGAGTGCTTGGATAGGCCAAGAACTACTGCCATAACCACCTCTGCTTTTGCTTATCATATCTTTTGAATTGAAATTGATGTGGAGTTAAATCCTACGGCTATCAGATGTCTTTTGAGCTTGTGCAATGATTGATTTCCCTGCCTACATACACAGTGGAGAATATGTTTGGGTTTAAATGGAAGAAACACACTAAAAGCTCTTCATTCCTCCTAGGATATTCCTAAATGTGCAGCTCAGCACCAAACAGACTTCTGGTTTAAAAAAAAAAAAAAAAAAAAACAACCAGAAAATCCTCTCTGTCATAAGATACAAGGGTACAGGACCTTTAAGACAGATTCTTAAAATTAAGCTTTTAGGTTTTGTCAAAATTCAGTCTAGATTCCTAAATCCTTTTAGTAGCCTTTACTTTATTTCTCATGTCATCCCTTGTATTGTATTTCTTCTGAGGATTAAGCTGAAAGAAATTCTACAGAGTCAAGTGCTGTTCTTGAAATAAGATGATTTGACTTCAATTTCCTGCCATATCGCAGACACTGTATTTGACTGCAGACCTATCTTTTAAATTAACGCTCTTGTTGCACTGACATTACTACCGTTGTTGGCTCAAGGCCAGGATTTAGCCTCAATTCTCCACCTGTTAACAAAGAATAATTTCTTATAAGGCATATTTAGAAGATAAAGAGCAGCAGACGATAAGTAATTAAATTCCAGTGATCAGTGAGTAAAGGAATATACATGCATCTTTGTGTAAATGAACTATATTGATTTCAAAAACAGCCAATGATTTTTTTAGATTTTTAAAACTCATGCTCGTTTTATTAAATGCTGTTTTAATTTGTAATTTCTAGGTTCACTACAAAACACCTGAATGATGAATCTACTTCCAAACAAATCCGAGCTATGCTGCAGTAGTGTCTTGAGACGAGTTAGATGTTTGTATTGACCACAGAAGATGTGTATGTTTACATAATTTAATACAGTTTGATGTTAATACTTGTGTGCATTTACATAACCATTTTCTTCACATTGCTAAAATGTATGAACCTGTAGTCATAACCCAACTGACTATATATAATACAGGCTATGTTTATATGCTAGCCTTTATCTTTTGACCTTTAGAATACTTTTTTTACTTAGATACTTTAGCTGAAACAGTTTATCTGTGCATTTTAATTCTTAAATGCCTTCTCTGGAAGATATAATGGAAATCGGATAAACTGAAATGTCAAAGCTGCCATAGGAGATGAACTTTAAAGAAGGAGGAAGTTAATAAAAGAGAAAGTAAAATTGTAGGTATAGGATAATACCTGAGTGTTCATCAGCCTCATTAAATATGTTGTTTTTCCTGTAATTAGTGGAGATCTATCTAATTTTAAGGGTTATGTGCTGGCCGGCATCCAAAAATGTATTGCAGAAAAGGTCATTTTGCCTCTTTTAATATGTATAGCCTGTTCTTTTCCACCACTGGGAAAATTAATACTCTTTTTCAGATATTATATAAATAAATATAAAATGTGTTTCAAGACCATTGCTAGATTTTGAAAATTCTGATTAATTTTATTAGATTTAGAAAGGTAAGGGAAAACGCTTGTCTTGACTTTAAAAGAAAGCATTATGCAGTGTAAATACGTCATGGTAAACATTATCTGTTAGAGACAGCTCTACCTGGTAAAGAACTTTTTTATTTTATTTTATTTTTTGCTAATACAAAATGGAATAAAGCAGAATGCTCTTCTGTAGCAGTAGACTTCCCTAGTGTCAAATTGGCCTCATTAGACTAGGGATGATATAAAGAAAGTTTCAAGACCTGAGCTGTTCCTCGGCACTCTATCAATTTCCTTGGTAGTAATATTCATCAGCTGATTCACAATCAGCACGGGTATGTTTCAGCTCACTGCTTTTCACTGTTTTTTCTAGATGTGATTGATGCTTCAAGGAGTTGATTTCCTTACTCGGTTGTTCTTACTTTCTAGTAATTTTCTCCAGTAAATGGAATAGAAATAATTTGCCAAAAGCAGCAAAGTGTTCGTGCTCTGTTAAATGTCTTCTCCGAGTGATCTGCAATTGCTGTACATATTCTTGCAGAGGTCACATTCTGAAAATATGTTCAATTGTGTACTTTGCATATATGCATGAAAACTCCAGTGCTTGTGCACAGGTTCAAATTTGTTTATTCTCGTGTACGTAAATCAGAGGTTGTGTGCTGTCACTGGAATTTTCATGCTTTTCACGTCTGAAAATATTAACCATAAGGGTTTGAAGATGCATTTGGTCTGCTAAAACTCAGCTGCGCTGTTACAAATTTAGTCAGTAAACTCTGTCCTTAAACAGTATTACTACCATAAGTTCTTTAGAATTGCCTTAGAGTTTCTTTGTGAGCAGAATTACCACTATGAGGTTTCTCAGATGTCATGAGAACCCACAGATGTTAGCATTATACATGTAATGATGCAGGAAAGCACAGCAACTGTAGAGTTTATTTTGTAGATCTGCAGTTTTAGCAGATCACTATGTTACCATCAGGAACAGAATTAGAAATTGCTAGTTGTTTTTCTGGAAGCAGTGATCACACTGCTATTTTATAGCAGTAAAGCCACTGTTTACAGACTCCATTTTTAATGGGGGGGGGCATTTACAAATATATATTAACGGAAATTCTATTTTGTTCATAGTCACTTTCAGTTAGGTAAATCAAGATGAATTACAGATCATTCTATTGACTTTTGGTATCTAACGTTAATACATGCTTACCTGCAGTCACTTGTCAAACAATGAAGCCTTTAAGTCGCCCAGAGGAAAGTTATTCATCACTTGTGTAATAAAAATGTAAAATTTAAAGCATTCTACAAGTTGTCATGTGCTGTTTGCTGAAACCACTGAATTTCTTTGCCTGCTGTGATGTTTTTGTACAGAAGTTTGTTGGAAATAATAAAAAGTTTGGTACAGTAAACATTGGCACTGTCTGTATTTAGACAACATTAAAAAGTTGAGAAGCATTTCATTTGTTTTGGATCAGAGATATAGTAGGCTCACTTTTATATATCCAGTGTATAGTTTCTTTAAACATCATTTGAAATATTTCACTTGCATGCCACACTGATACAACTTCAAGTTTGTTAAACAGTTCTTGATTTTTTTGACTGTTAGTGTCAGCTGTCTGTCATCCTGACCAAGGGAAATTATTGACAATTCTTTACATAGCGGAGGAGATGAATCATAGAATCATAGAATCACCAAGGTTGGAGAAGACCTCCAAGATCATCCAGTCCAACCGTCCACCTATCACCAATAGCTCCCACTAAACCATGTCCCTCAACACAACATCCAGTCATTCCTTGAACACCCCCAGGGTCGGTGACTCCACCACCTCCTTGGGCAGGCCATTCCACTGCCTGACCCCTCTCTGAGAGAAGTATTTCCTAAAGTCCAACCTGAATCTCCCCTGGCACAACTTGAGGCCATCCATGAAATTTATACCTGCACATTAGTCATCCTAGGCTGTGGTGGACATTTCAGACTGCCTTTGTAATCAGTAAGATCACCAGAGGATGATTCATTTCATCTTAAGTGCAAATGAATTACACTTAAAAGAGAGGCTCTGTAAGCTAGTGGTCAGAGTTACTGATCTGCGTTTTGGCAATGCTTCTTCTGTGACTCATCATTACATAAGACTACATAAGATCATATCATAATGAGAGATCATATCATAACGAGAGCATTTTGGAATTGGCATAAGTGTGACTAGTTTGGATCAGAATAGCCCTAAAAAAAAAAATGGATTTAATCACTATTCAGAAGTATAATTCATAACTTCAGAGCTTTCTGCTTCCGCTGAGCAGCTGTCAAAAAGCATACTCACTAGAAGTATATTTACTGGTACACAATGAGTAGCATCACTCGAATAAACTATCTCGTGTTTTCCATGTACTTAGAAAGCAACAAAAAATCATCGCTCTGTTGCTTTCTCTGTTGTTGTATTTCTGCTAAACTTAGACTGGTATTTAGATGCAAGTACTATATAAGATGGCTTGTGTTCTATGTATACACTGAATTAAATAAAGTGAGACATAAATTCGTCATATAAAACAATCTCTTTCCCCTTTCCATTTCCTTCTTGAGAAGCTTGATGGAATCAATATATTCCTACAAAAATACAGCACCAGTACATGTATACAAATGTTTGGAAATATGGCATCTTTTTTTTCATCTCATACCTAGTTTTGACTACAGATATCTTTGAATGTGTTTTAAAACGTCTCTACAGGCCTTAAAGAAAACCTGTCTGAACATAGACAAATATTCATATATTTAGGCTCAATTTCATGAATCTCATTTGCGCTTGCTGCCTCTTGCCTGTCTCTGGACACCACTGAAAAGAGTGGCTCTCTGAAAAGAGCCATGTTGTGCAGTTTGGTAGGAGTCTCTTGAGCTATTGTTTCTCCAAGCTAAGCACGCTCTGCTTTCTCAGCCTGTACTCATATGACAGATGTTCTGGTCTCCTCATCATTTTCACAGCCCTTTGCTGAACTCACCCCTGTAAGTCCATGTCTTTCTTGTACCAGGGACTCCATACCTGGTACCAGCAGTCCAGATGTGTGTCACCAGTGCTGAAGAGTGCAGAAGGATCACCTTCCTCAGGTTGCTTATGATACTATTCCTTATGCAGTCCTGGATGCTCCCGGCCTTTTATTTACTTATTTATTTTTCCTGTGAGGGCAGATTGTAGACTTATGTGCATTCTGCTGTCCAACAGGTGCCTCAGTTTTCTTTCTGACAGAGTGCTTTGTAGCTACTTGGCCCCCAACCTATACACATGGAGGAGGTTATTCTTGCTTAGGTGCAGGACTTGACGGTTCCCATTGTTTAACTTCATAATTCACTAATCTCTTTGAGATTCTCTCTCAGCAGCACAAGCATCTGGTGTATCAACCACTCCTCCCAGTTCTGCTTCATCTGCAAAATTCCCATCCCACCCTCCAAATCATTAATGATGTTAAACAGTATTGGCCCTAGTATCAACCACTGGGGTGTACCACCAGTGCCTGGAATCCAGAAGGATTTTGTGCTACTACTCACCACACCTTTGAGCCTGGCAGTTCAGCTGTTTGTCAGTATACCTCACTGTCTAGTTAACTCATCTGTATTTCAGCAGTTTGTCTGTGAATATCTTATGGAAGGTACTGTCAAAAGCCTTGCTGAAGTAAAAAATAAGCAACATCCACAATTCTTCCCTCATTCACCAGGCTAGTCATCTTGGCATAGAAAGCCAGCAGATTTATCAGACACAATATCCAGATTATCAGTCAACAGTGAATAGTCCCAAGCATCCTGTTGTCCAATTCTACGTTCAGAAATTGTTTCCAGGAGGATTTGTTCCGTTAGATTCCTATGGATTGTCAAGCTTATCAAGTGAAGCCAAGAAGCCGGTAGTTCTCTAAAGTCTCCTTGCAATTCTTGAGTTAATAACTAGCACCATTTGTTTTCATCCTATCTTCAGTGACATCTGCCAGCTCTCAGCACTGACGGTGCTTCCCATCAGGTCATATGGATGTGTGTAAGTCCAGTTTGTTTAAATACTTCCTAACCGGAACCTCCTCCACTTAGAGTAACTTTTTACTCCAGACTTTCTGAGATTTCTGAAGGCAAATCCTACCATCAAAGACATGGGCAAAGAAAGCACTGAGTTCCTTGCCTACATTCTTCATAGCCAGGTCCTCTATGACATTTAGCAATGGGAATACGTTTTCTGGAACCTTCTTATTGCTGCTGATACTCTGGTCGGAGCCCTTTCGGTTGGCTTTCATCTCAACCACATTTAATTCCAGGGAGGCTTTGGCCTTGCTAGGTCACTTCTCCCTGTTCCCTCTTTGAGCATGCCGCTTTAAGTTTGGCTTGGCTTCCTGCTCATCGGGACCTTTCATTCTTGAGCTTGGATGAGGGGATCCTTGAAGATCAGCCAGCTTCCCTGGGTTCCTCTTCAGGAATGTAACCCATGCAACCCAGAGCCTTTAATTAATTAATTAATTAATTAATTAAAAATCCCAAATTCAATCTTTCCTGAAAATTGCTTTGTGAGAATATGCTTTAAAAATTAAAGTGTTCTAAAACTAATAGAAATTCACGATTCGATGAACATAAAATGTCAAGAAACACAAATCTTGCTTATTCAGAATGTTAATATTTTTAAGAGAGTCTTTTAATTTACTTTCAAAGTAGCCCACTAATTGCTGTTCTCTTTCTGCAGATGGCTCCTCTAACGCATAACTCCAGAACCTATGGACATCATTAAGCCAGTGAGCTGAAACAGTGTCATGATTATAATTCATCAGTAACTAAATAAAAAAACTCAGTTCAGTTATAAAGCAAATTTAATAGATGTAATATTTTAAGCAGCTACAGACTAAAAAAAGGTGCATTCCAAATCGCCAAACAATCCAAATTCTGAAAACCTGATTCTCCTTTGCATCAGTTTGACACAAATGTAACTCAGTTGCAAGAGAGCTGTTTCTGATTGATGTGGGTGTAAATGATACCCTTTGTGGTTTTTTTTCAGTTGTGGCCTTTGACCCTAATTGCTTATTACTGAGCAAATTGAGTCTTCTGCTAGTGCAGATCAATGACGTAACTCGATAATCTTGCAGAGATCTGACTCATGACTGCTTTGAAATTAAAACTAGAAAGAACAGTGCAGTAGGTATTCTAGAAAGTCAATATGTGTATAGCTAAAAAATAGACCAACCAGACACTAATCCCTAGTTTAGAGGAAGGATATGTCATGAATTTTCAACTGATCTTAATTTGGGTCCATTCTGGAATTATCAAAATCTTGTCTTGGGAATTTTGGACCATGACAAATACATAGACTTGGATATTACGAAATTGTTGACATTCTTCTTGCCATTTTAAGAGTACAAATAATTTAAGGTTTAGAAATCTGTTATGTGGCTTGGATGACAATTGCTATTACAGCCCATATGATTATTCTTACTCTGATGCTGCATTCACTTTAATGAATGGATTTATTGAATATTTCCATGAATTTTAGTGAAATTATACACAGCTGCTCTCTTTGGATATGAAAAGTGTGGCAGAATTTCTGTCTTCTTCAGATGCACAGAAGAAGTTTGAAGATGGCAGTAGAAGATTATCAACAGATTTAGATTATCCATAAGAAAAAGAGGAGAAAGCTCTAGATTTGGCATGGATGTAGGCACTGTGCAGTTCGTAAACTACCCTGCGCTGTGGGTTGTGTGACATGGCAATGTCCCAAGGAAATCATGCTAGATGGAGAGGGAACTTAAAGCTTTGGTGAGGAAAAGATTCTACACAAAGTGAAGTGCTTGTCATGATTACAGAAAGCTTAAGTTCTTAACTAACCTTACCTCCTATCACTTCTTTAACCAAAACCTTCCCAAATATTATATGAGGAGAGGCTGAAGGAGCTGGGAATGTTCAGCCTGGAGAAGAGGAGGCTCAGGGGAGACCTTATTGCTCTCTATAACTTCCTGAAGGGAGGTTGTGGTGAGCTGGGGGTCGGCCTCTTCTCTCGTGTCATTAGTGATAGGACTAGAGGCAATGGTTTCAAGCTGTGGCAGGGGAGATTCAGGCTGGACTTTAGGAAATATTACTTCTCAGAAAGGGTGGAATGGCCTGCCCAGGGAAGTGGTGGAGTTGCCGACCCTGGGGGTGTTCAAGGAACGATTGGATGTTGTGTTGAGGGACATGGTTTAGTGGGAGCTATTGGTGATAGGTGAACGGTTGGACTGGATAATCTTGTAGGTCTTTTCCAACCTTGGTGGTTCTATGATTCTATGATTCCTTACAGTGGACTTGAATATATTGTACAACTGTAATCACTTTAATTGAGGTAAATAAATAAAACCAAATATTTTAATAGGTTAAATCAAGTCAATAAAACACTCAAATGTGTGCTGCCTGCAAAATAGCTTGAATTCATTTGTTAAAAAAAAAAATTACTTCAGAGACAAGATTATTTTTCAAACAAGCACCAGAAGGCCTCCTTATTGTATGTACTTTCCACATGGAAACTGGAGTTTTCCGATACAAGAATTACCTGAGTGAGTATGCAAATAGATTGCAATGAGAGGCGTGGTTAGAAACACTTTGGTAGACTTTGACATGGCCTGAGCTGCAGATAATTCTTCACGTTGGGAGGTTCGATATGCCTCAGTTCTATCATACTTTTGGGAAATTTTTAAAAAATTTTAAAAATAATAAAAACAGAACTTGTCCTCTCCTCCTGACCCAATAGCAATTGAAATGTCGTACTAAAAATCTGGTTATGGGAGACTAGCAAGCAAACATTTGTGTATATTAGCTCTGGAATTTACCGTCCAGTTTAATACATACTATTTTTTTAAACTTGATAGTAGTTGGACCATTTCTGTGTAAAATAAAAGCCCCATGAAAGATCAGTTTTTTGGAAAGTCAGTCTGGGATTTTCTGTGTTCAGAAAGTCATAGAATCATATAGAATCATATCATAGAATCATAGAATGGCTTGGGTTGAAAGGGACCTCAACAGTCACCGAGTTCCAACCCCCCTGCTGCAGGCAGGGCTGCTAACTTCCATATCTAATACTAGACCAAGCTGCCCAGGGCCCCATCCAACCTGGCCTTGCACACCTCCAGGGACAGGGCATCCACAGCCTCTCTGGGCAGCTTTTCAGCACCTCACCACTTGCTTCATAAAGAAAGTCCATTTTTCCTATCACAATTGTATTAGAAACTTCTGCTGGAAGAATTCCTCTGAGACATCTTTTATTGGCTTCATGGGTCAAGAAGCATCAGAATGAAAGACAGCATTCTAGACTTTGCAGTGGTGGATCATTTACCTCCCTGATCTGGAAAGCAGGATGAAAATGGTTTGTGATCAGAGCTGCTAAAAAAGATCATCTTACCTTATTTTTAATGGCATTATTTTTCTTTTATCATCTCCTTTCAAAATTAGAAAATGCGGTTTTTATTGTGTTAGGAGCATATAAGTTCTTCCTTGTTTTGGGTTGGCCTGACAGGCCATTTGAAGCATAGACTTCTGAGTCTGGCCTGCCACATCTCGACAAATAGAGGTGGCAGGTGTTAGAACCTAAATTTTCATTTAGTCTTTCAAGTGGCATCACTTAGAAAGCCCTGAGCTTTGCCAAAGGTAGCAAATTATGACCTATATGTCATACATGGGAGATGCAGGCTACTGAAGAGCCTAATTCTTTAATGATCTGCTGCGTTATAATGGACTGATTCACTCCTCTATTAATGTCTCAGCTTCTGTGCTGTGGACCAGAGAGATCTTAGGTTGGATTGAAATGCCAGGGATCTTGGCTTGGACAAAATGCCAGCTTTTTCGCTAAACCTAAAGTGAAACATTGCATCTGTCAGTGTTCCCAGTATCCAAAAGCTTTTCCTTTGAGTAGTGTTTAGTGCAGTGTCACAGCTGTCCTCTGCTGGGATTTCTGCGAAAATGGAAGAGAGGAAGAAAAGCAACTCTATAAATAAGTGATTTGGTTCTCATACTTGTTTAGCTGACTTTTGGGGATGTTTCCAAGTCTGTTCAAGTCATTAGCCTTTAAATTGCCAAGCTGAATACAAACAAACAAAAACCCTCTTCATTCTTACAAGCTGTAGCTTGTTCTTTATGTGCTCTAATAAATCATCTTTCTTTTCTAGTAGCACTCAGCTACCTGACAGCAGAACCAGCAATGCTAATTTCCACGACAGGGTTCAGCAGTTCAACCTTACTGGGTTACGAGGAACTCCTTTTGACTTACTCTCTCTGGTCTCTTCCATCTGTATCCACTTTGAACAAATGTCCTCTGAACACTGTTTTAAGACATGTTAGTTTACATTTGCCAAAGCACCAGTTTTGTGCTTTGCCACAGAAGTGGAGAATTATCCAAAATTCCCTTTGTAGCATCAGGATGTGAATCTGAAAACTCAACTGTACACTGTAATCACAGGATTCTTAAAAAGAAATCTTCTCTTTCATGACCATAAATAACCATTCAATAGAAAATACTCAATAGTTCATTATTCTAATAAAGCTTTCGCATCAGCAACAGCATGCAACAAATCTTAAAATCACAGAGCAATTTTACTACACAGATTCTAAAAAAAACCTCTATCTTCAAAACTGCAGCGTGTGCTAAAGTAAAACCTGAACTACGTGTGCTTATATTAATTCTGGGATGTTGCCTGCAGTTTAAAAGGAATGTCTCACCATTTTGTGCTCTGTATTGCATTTGCTTTCTTTGACTCGTGAGGAGCACTTTTGATACATGTGTACTCTAGAGCATACATGTGGAAGATCTGCTCCTGAAAACAGTCCAGAAGTTTTGCTCCTCCAAGCCCAGAATAACAGACATTCACCTCAGCTGGGACCAGAGCTTCAAAACAAAACAGTGCTCCAAAACTCAAGGGCACAATCCATTGAAGGAAGTCACAAACTACCAATGGGCAAAGGACTTACATAAAATGGCTGCAGTTTAAGTTGAGCTCCAAGTTGAATTGCATTCAGTAGAAAGACTGCATGTGTCCCAGCTGACTTTGGATCACGTTTAAACAGACTTAATTAATTAGTATTGTCTTGAAGACAGATCAGTATTAATATGTCAGTTCAGTCTTAGAAAAATTTTATAATTTTAAATTTGGTGCAGTGGCATCCGTGAGAATTCAGCTGAGTAATACTGAGGGACTGGATCATTTCCCAAGATCTAACTTGCTTTATATGTTTGTATTTTCTCCTGAGATAGACTTGACAACTGTTAACTGCAAACATCCTGAAAAACATAGGCAAAATCATCTCTGCTGGTGTTCCTATTGATACAGGTGTCCTAGCCATTAAATAAATCTTTTTCTTTTTTTTTTTTTCATGAATATGGTAAGCTTGGAGCGGGTTGTAATGAGGTGTTTATGCATCATGAAGCACAAGACGGCACAGGGAAGGACGGAACTTGGCCTTTAATTTCATCTGATGTGACGTTTCAGTTTTTCTTTATTTTCTTTGCGAGACAGATTTCTCCTTTTCTACCAGTGCTATTCTGTCAACTCTTCTTTTTTCTTTTTCTTCTAGTCAGATCTGCTTCTGCCTTACGGAGAGAGAAATAAAAATGCCAGTCTGTTATCTCACGTTTCAGTTAAGTCTAACATATATTTGCTTTGGGGTAAAAAAGTTGAAGAAAAAAGGGAAATGTCAAAAATGAATAATAAATGGCGTATAAACAGAAGCAGATTTTCTGTGATATGTTACCCCTGATAAACTTGATAATGTTTCCCAAATGTGTTGCCTTGGTTCAGATCCAAATCTACTGGTCAGATTTTATGTGCTATTTTTAATTTTACTGCTTAAAATACTTGACATCATCTTGTAGGAATTCCCTCCTACTGCAGAGCTGTATCTAGTTATTTGTAGGTTAAAATTCATCTTAATATAGGTTTACATAAAACATGTGTTACCACAGAGGCAACAAAAAGACAGATCTGGGTGGGTAAAACAAGCTGGATTTGCAAGGAAACTCTTTTATTTATTTATTTTTTTTCTTTTTAATGAAATATGTTTTCCTTTGAGGCCACTCTGCTGTTTGATATTGTACACTCCAAGGTCTTTCCATTCAGTAAACTTTCCTTGCCCTTTAAGCAGCGAAATCAGAATGTGAAAGACGAATACAAACAAGGGACAGGGGGACCTGGAAACGTTTAGGACTTCACAAAAAAAACCTATAGATTCAGGCAATAAAATCAGGAGGTACTGCAAAACAGTGTAGCTCCTTGGAATACCTAACAATCTTCATTCACTCCTATAGGTATTGCTGCACAGGCTTCTGTGGAGTTACTCTGCTCTGGATTGGTATTTGTGGGGATATTCCTAGAGAGAGGCTCTTTCTCAACATAAAACAGGAAAGACCTGGAAGTGTGAAAACAGGCTGATGAGAGAAAGGAATGTTTTTTCCAGTGATGCACAGCATCAATATGAGAAAGCACGGCCCTAACAACAGAAAAGTATTGCAGTTACTTGCTGATGTCTGTTAGCATTTTTTCGCAGTTATCCCATACCGAGCAGTAGATATGCTGGAAGTAATATCCTTAAATATCAAGTTCATGCTTCAGTGCCTCAGCTAAGTTCAGTACTTGAAGCAGACTGGGCCTGATGAACTTCACTGTAAAGTATTTAATGAACTGGCTTAGCACAGATTCTTGTTACCTTTGATTACTTTGAAGGGAGTGGTGAAGCAAGTGCCTGTCCTTAAACGTCAGAATGAAGTGGAATATAAGAGCCCAGTTAGATAACAGGCCATCTCAGACTAATAGGCCATCTCAGACTGTGTCAAAGGACTGTAATTTCATAAACAGAAAGGAAGAAGCAGTGGGAGAGAAGTAGCAGTGGCAAGTAATATACCTTTGCAAGGCTTCTGATGGCACCTCACACTGATTTCCTGTATGGAGCTGAAGAAATGTTGCCCAGATAGATCCGCTACAGCTTCCTTGCACGCAGATGCTCTGGCAGGGCTAAGCCTCAGTTGATGGCAAGCTTTAGGCTGGGCCCACTGCCCCATCCTCAGGGAGAAATCTGCAGCTGGGGCTCATCCCAGGTGTGATATTTTGGAGGCAGTGAAAGAAAAAGAGTACCCCTGTTGCCAAAGCATGCCAACCAGAGGCCCGTCCTGAATCTCTTTCAGACAACCACCCAGGCACCTAGAATCTTACACCAAATAACTGTGTCCCAAGAAGACAGATGTTGGGTGGGGAAAGAACATAAGTATTCATCACATGCTTGCTTTATATTGCACCTGCTGTGTAGTTATTCCTTTCAATGAACACCAGAAAATGCTCATTTGTGTTAAGGAAAATGGGTAATTTTATTAAGTGATGTTATACAAAACTCTAGCCAGCAGGTGAAATACAAACTCTGCCATGCATTTCAAAATATGAGGGACTAATATCACATTTCTCATCCCCTTCTGAAGCTGATTTCAAATATAACAATATTCCCTAATTGAAGTTTGCAAACGTTAAGGCAAAATACTAACTTTCTAACAATGTTTTCTGAAATGCTTCAATTGAAATAGTGGGTAAGATATCCTTGTGCTGACTATCATGAGGATAGCCAACCTTTTGCCTTTGTTTACCAGTCTGTGATCTAGGGATAATTACACAAGGATAGATCATTTAATCAGTGGGTAAACATGGCTTGCATGCGTGCACTGGAGGCAGAGATCACATTTGTTTTTCCTCTTTATAAGAGTGGCCTTTATAAGAATGGTTTGCTAAGCCCATGAATTATAACTAATATAATCTGAGAAAAGTGAAGTGTAGCATAACTAAATGAGTAGAATGTTGCTTTTGGTGTCTTATGCCTGTTAAGCTGTTATTACCAGCAGACAGTCCAAGTAAGAAAAGAACAGAATTGAATCTAACAGTGATAACAATTGATTTAATAAACCAGTGTGCCAGACAAAAACTGAATTTTGTGAATTCTATCTTATTTGCATTCCACCTTGATGTCACCTGGCAAAGACACATCTTCTCTCTTTCCATAGAATCATAGAATGGCTTGGGTTGGAAGGGACCTCAAAACCCATCTAGTTCCAACACCCTGCCATGGGCAGGGTTGCCACCCATCAGATCAGAGCTGTCCAAGACCCCATCCAACCTGGCCTCGAACACCTCCAGGGATGGGGCTCCCACAGTTTCTCTGGGCACCCTCTCAGTAAGGAATCTTTAATGCGGTGTAAGGCATTTTGTGTTTTCTTTGTGGGTTGTTGTTGTTGTTTTAATGCCTGTTGAGTAAAACCAGGGGTGTGTGAACTAAATGATGATGCAAGCTAAGTGTAGGTGTGCAAGGCCAGGTTGGATGGGGCCCTGGGCAACCTAATCTGGTGGGTCACAACCCTGCTCATGGGGAGGGGTTGGGACTGGATGGGCTTTGAGGTCCCTTCCAACCCAAGCCATTCTGTGACTCTATGATTCTATGACTTTATGAATATATGAAGTGCTGAGCCTGACTTCTCCATCCCAGTCACTGTGGGTCCCAGGATCAATTTGGGGATGCTCCTGTGCCTTGGCCATGCTTCAGGCTGCTGTAAGAGGGAAATGCTACAGATGGGAGAAGAGGTAGAAATCTGAACTCCCTCCTTTGCACCCCACAAGGAGGCCAAAGAAGGAAGCATGACACAGCAGTGGTAAAATAAAAAGAATGGGCCACATGTAAGATTTGGGGGAGTAAAAGCAGGGAGAAAAAAAAAAACCACACACACACACACAAAAAGCCCTCTGAATGAGTCGGTATAGGGAACAACGCAGCTTTGTACAAACTACACTTTGCAGAATATGATCTGTGTACAGCTCTGAGAAGTTGTTTCCTCACTCAAAACACAATGTAAGCATGGTTTAGGAGCCCAGGATTCCTCTTACATATTGTTTCTATTATAGTGCAGTTCACTACGTTACAATGGCATCAGAAGATAATTCTTCCAAAAATACTCAGCATTTTCTTCTTTTTCAGATTCTAGAAAAATATATATTATCTCTCTGGTGAAAGCCTAAGAAGTCTTCTAAGTAAGTTAGATATATCATTATATTGCTTGATTCATCATGGGAAGGCAATGAGGGCGATACAGAAAGCTGCAGTTTTAATTCCTTGCTGATGTATAGAGGGGCAGAGCAGCATTTTTGGGCTGACTATTGCAAGCCCGAATATAAGACTGGTACCTCCAGAAGGCAGCTGAGGTCTCTGGTGAGGTGAAGTGCCTCACTGCCACAAGGTTTCTGCCTGAATAAGGACTACTTGAAGACTAAGCAGAGACCTTGTGCTTTGATTTAACTGAGGATATACAACATCAGAGACGTGAAGTCTTTTCATCATGTCATTCAAGCTGTGACTTTCGCTTGTGAAAGCAGATTTTCTGTTTGTTTTGTCTTCTGTCTTGTGTGAGAAGGCAGAAATTGGAGGCTGTAGGTGAAACAAATATAGACACAGGAACTACCATAGGTATTATCTGTTGTAAGCATTGGCAGAAGGTTGGGTATCAGCTCAATGACATGTAGAATGACTTGCTCTCTGGTTTGCCATAATACTTCATCATAACCAAGCTGGAAGCCAAACCAAATTTCAGATAGATACAGAGGCACAAGATCTAAGTGGTGCACTCAGAAGTCAGCACAGAAGCAAAATGTACTTCAAAAGGGGAACTGAATTCTTGCAATTATCCTAAAATGGCCAAAAAAAAAAAAAAAAGGCAACGGAGGATTATAACATTTATATAATTTACACTACAAGATATATGGTTACACCTTTCTGCTTTGGGAAGCTTTACTGTTCCCATGAGAAAGAGCTGTAGTAGCCCAGTGGTGCTGCTTGCGTGAAGTGATATGGCAGAAAGAGGGTCTATGTGGATTTGCTGCATTTTTCTTCATGTCTTAACAAGATTAAACAAACAAACAAATGAAAAAAAAAAAAAAAAAAAAAGAAAGAAAGAAGAAGAAAAACGATGAGAGAGACGTTCAGTTTCGCCACAAGCGAGTAAGGATTTTACCTGAGTCGACCTTGGTTTTGGAGGGAAAAGAGCTACCATGCATGGGTGTGAGCCAGGCTGTGATCTTCACAAAGATCTATGCCTTTATTTTCAGGCACAGGCATGGCCTGAGGTCATCAAACACACATTTTCCTCTTCCTTATTATCCAGTCTGTAGATTAAGTAGAGGAAATGAGAGCTGCATTTGCCTCCTCTTCTCTTGCAAAAAAAGATGTTGGTGTGGCAGGGCAGGCTGGGGCTCCTTCTGCAAACACAGCAGCTTGAGGCTGGACCTGAGATGAGGGCAGGTGATACAAGAGTTTGTGTCCATACCACAGGCCCCAAAGTAACAATTAAACAATATATTTGGGAGTATTTGCATTAGTGTCTTGATTTGGATTAGCACTCTCAGACACCTCAAGTTACTGGGCACTCTGTCTGGGAGCACATGAAGTGATTCCTTTTCCCTTATGCTAAATGGTATCCATTGTCACAAGAATATACCTGAACTTAAGTAAAATCTCCCAAACGTGTACAAGGAACATCACATCCTCGGCACAAACCATTTTGCACTACAGATCCATTACTCCTAAACCACGCAACTTGTAAAATTTGACATAACCCAAAGATGGTCAGCTAACAATTTATGACTACATAGAATGAGAGAATCATAGCATCGCTTGAGTTGGAAGGGGCTCTTTCAGGCCGTCTAGTCCAACTCCCCTGCAATGAGCAGGGACACCTACAGCTCCATCAGGTGCTCAGAGCCCCATCCAGCCTGACCTCGAGTGTCTCTTGGGATGGGGTATTCACCAGCTCTCTGGGTAATCCATGCCAGTGCTTCACCACACTTATTGTAAAAAACTTCTTCCTTATATCCAATCAAAATCTCCCCTCCTTTAATATGAAACTATTATTATTTCCCCTTGTCCTATCACAACAGACCCTATTAAAGAGTCTGTTTAGCGCAAGCATTACAACTTTCATTATTATTTACCATAATCAAGTAATATTCCCTGATGCCTACAATCATAGGAAAATGTAATTTGTATAAACAAACCTCTTAAGAAAACCTTTGCATCAAGCTGACCAGAGCTGGAGCATCTCAAATCCCACCTTCCCTCCTGCCAACTGAACTCCTGTCTGAGAGCATCTCTTCATAAAGCACTCTGGTGCTGCAGCATTTTACTTCAAAATAAATTTCGGGAAAATATTCTTAATGTTTTAAAACATGAGAGTTCCAGTCTTGCTTAATAAAGCCTAAACCAGAAGTCTGGATAAAAGCAGAACATACAGGAAACAGAAGCGAATTTGTACCTGTGTACAAATTTGTTGGAGAGGCGCTCCCCCTGAGGACGATGTCCTGCCTATGGCTGTCAGGACTCACACTGATCATCCCAACCTGCCAAGAATAATGGGAGAAAAGGAAATGTTGTCTCTACTTTTCCCTATGTTCATTTTCTTGTTCCTAGTAGTCGTTTCCAAGAGTGGGAGCCTGATTGGTTGAAACAACTGAGATGTTTTCTGCTGTCAGCAACAATCTGAGCTACTTTTCCTTTATTAGCATTCTGCACAGTGATTTCTTGCAGTAGCGTAAAGGCTTTCTTGTGAATATTTCCAACCAAAGCTTCTGGAAGTTGGCTTCATCATGAAATCATGCCTTTCAAATTCTGTACTGGATTTTTCCCTGTCATAAATATTTAACAGAGAATTAAAAGCTCCTTAGACGGTCTCAACAACCCATAGTTAATACATTTGTATCTAAAACTACTCATATTAATGTTTTTCTTTAGTATGAACAGTAGAGAATCCTCACTGAGCTGAAGTCTCAACAAACGAACAGGAACTGCGTATAGAACAATCAAGTACTGTAATTCATGGGAATATTAATGGAGCAATTTAAAATAAATATTGTGATACAGATAATTTTTACTACTGCAAACACCAGAATATTAGTAACATATTGCTACATAATATGGTAGAGTCTGGAACAAATAGGATGAAACAGGAGGGGGAATGGCAGTTTATGAGGGTGGATAGTGATAGGACAAGGGGGAATGGTTTTAAACTGAGACAGGGGAGGTTTAGGTTAGATATTAGGAGGAATTTTTTCACTCAGGGGGTGGTGACGCACTGGAACTGGTTGTCCAAGGAGGTTGTGGATGCCCCATCCCTGGAGGAATTCAAGGCCAGGCTGGATGTGGCTCTGGGCAGCCTGGTTTGGTGGTTGGTGACCCTGCACATAGCAGGGGGGTTGAAATTAGATGATCATTGTGGTCCCTTTCAACCCAGGCCATTCTATGATTCTATGAAATAAATATTTCCCAGTTCCTCTCTGTGAACTGTTTCATTAAAACATTAAAATCATCCAAAAGCCACGCATGACAAAGCAAGCAGAGTTTGTATGAGTTTGGTCATACCCAGCAGTGCCTCTGTAAATCACACTGAGGAGAGGTGTTCCCAGGGTTCACTCACCTAAGCCAAGTTCTCTGGACAGTATCCAGTATCTCTACACTGAATGGAAATGTCAAGATCACCTATGATGTCAAAGCAAAACCTTACAGCTCAGTTTTCAAAACAGTAGAATCTTGTTATGTGCTTGTAAACAGTTGTGCCCCTCCACCCCTGTGGCCTTATTAAAGCTGCTGTCAGGAATGCAAAATCACAGCAAGTGTGTCTCAGGGGTAAACCTGTAGAGCACCAGTTGGAGAGCTTTGCTTGTTTCTATATCTCCATTCTGTAATCATGGTAAGATAAAATAAAAGGTTGAAAGTATTTCTAGGTTAGATTAGAACTATCCCCACTTTCTGCAAAGTATCACAGAAATATTTTTCCAAGTGTCAGTTCATGCCTTAAATTGGTCAGAGCAGCATTTGCATCAACAAAATCCATCCAATAGCACGATGAAAATCATAGAATCACAGAATCATTAAGGTTGGAAAGGATCTTTAAGATCACCTAGTCCAACCATCCACCCATCCCCATCATGCCCACTAACCACGTCCCTCAGTGTCACATCCACCCTTTTCTTGAACACATCTAGGGATGGTGACCCCACCACTTCCCTGGGCAGCTGTGCCAATGCATCACCAGTCTTTCTGAGAGGAAATGTTTTCCCAGAATCTGACCTGAACCTCCACTGGCACAACTTGACGCCGTCACCTCTTTTCCTAACGCTGTTACCTGGGAGAAGAGGCTGATCCCCACCTCACTGCAACCTCCTTTCACGGAGCTGTAGAGATGTCACCAATGGCTTAAGAAGGGGCACAAACCTGACTGGCAATCTCAACTAAAATATTTCAGGTTAGTGAAATAAAGGAATTTGATTTTTTTTAAACATAAATCCATGCACCTTGCAGCTGGATTATTTAACGAGGATAACATTTGGCAACTAATGCCAGTTAGAGCTTGAATATTTCTGAAGCTATCAGACCTTGTCAAATGCTAATGTATGTAATTTAATATGGCAGGATTGCAGTGTAAAATTATTGCACTGCTTTTAAAATTATCAGTTTAAATGCTAACAAAATGTAAATGAAATCTGTTTATCAGTGATACAGAGTGCTTCATGAAATTAGAGAGAACAAGTCTGTGTGTTTTTCTGAGGTCAGGAAATGCCACTCTTGTGTGAAGAAAACCACTCCGAAAGCTGCTAATCAGGTTTATCTTTTTACTTTTAAAGCCACAGCCCTTCACCTCAACTTTCTGCCTTGTTGCTTTTCCAGTCCATCCAGCTATCACATATATTAATGCTCTCTTGTTTAGCTTCATAGTATGATTATTCAGCTCAAGTGAAGCTTAGCTTTACAAAACTGTCAGCCGTGTAATGCTGTGGACTCAAAAGCCTCTGTATTAATCACTTTGGCTGTGTTTTGCTGACGTATTGGTTTTTGTGTATTGACAAGTAATGTAGGGAATACTGGTGAAATTAGTGGCACATCAATCAGGGTCTCCCCAGAGCCAGCTCAGGCAGTTTCTGATTGCTTCCTCAAGCATCTTTTGATGTCTCTGAATCATCATCTAGAGGTGAAACAAATCCATCGTATTGCACACCAAAACACTTTGTCCTCTCTGTGGTTTATCCCTGAAGCACACAAACCCCCATTAATGCTGCTAATAACTGCAGCTGTAGGGAAAGTATACCCTTATGCTGATAAAAAAAAAAAAAAAAAAGAACATGAATGTGATATTTCTACCCCTACCTGAAGGAAGATGGATATAAATATTCTAATTTTGTACACAGAGTACTACAGTAAAATCAGGTCTTTTTCACAGATCAATTATTTTTCATCCAGTTTTTCATTCAGTTCTTGTCTCCTCTTATGCTCAATTAATTAAGGCGTATTTATACTATTATCTTTTTTATAATATTTGTACTTAATACTTCATAATTATCATTATCGTTATCTGAAATATACTAGAAAGTGAATGAAAAACTGCAGAGAATTTCCTGATTTTTAATCAGATTTTTATTCATTTATTTATTTTGTCTGACAAAGTTGCACCACTGCTGTGCTACCAGAGGTTTTAAACATTCTTTTTCCTTAAATAGGAAGTGTGAGACTGAAGCAGGTATTCAAGAGGACTATAGACAATTCAAAGCATCTTATACTTCAGAGAATTTTGAGGAAAATGATTGAATCAAGGAGGCAATTCTTTATCACCGGGGTGCTAATCAAGCTGCTGCAGAGGTATTTAAAGAACAGTTCTTCACATTGCAGAAACTAGATGGAGAGATCTTGATTTGCTGAGCAAGTTAGGTAGCTTCTACTCTTTTGGACAAGTACAATATGCATAGGCTAAAATCCTCCTGGGCTGAGCATGATGAGGAGCTGATACAGCTGTCCTGTTAACAAGGTAGGCGAAACGCAGCTTTCCCTTCCACCTCCAGGAGCACTCACACATATCCCATAGCATTTGTGCAATAGTTACATCTGATAGGACAGGAGGGAAGGGGAAGGGGAAGGGGAGGAGGAAATGAAAGGGAAAGGGGAAAGGAATGGGAAGGGGAAGGGAAAGGGAAGGGCCCGCATACTGCAGATGGCTGTGGGTGGTGCTGCCCCAGGGCGAGGCAGCTGGGAGAGGTGGGGTCATTGAACGAGCGCGGTGCACTGGGCCGTAGCCACGCTGTGCTGGTTTCTGCCCATCCATCACCTGTCAGGACTCTGCTCGAGCAGCCCTAGATGGACAGGCACTGCTTTGTCCATTGTTTCCCTGCTGGTCCCTCTGGAACTGCAGCCTTGGTGTGAATCCCAGTGAAGCAGGGGTTGTCAGGACGACACGTCAGCAATTTTGTAAAAAAAAATAATTTAGAAAAAGGTCACGTTGGGAGTAGGCATGCTGCTGAGCTATCAGACCTATCACGTTGCTCCATGTCGTTATAAGCTGTGCTAGTTTCTTCCCATCAACACCAGTGCTCCCTCCAGGGATGTGCTGACAGGTGCCTGCAGCCCTCCACCCGCTGTGGGATCCTCGAAGTTGTGGACTGTGAAAAGCTGCACAGAACTTCCTGCAAGGTTAGAAGGGGGCAGCTTTTAAGTCTCTAAACCAGCACTGGTCCCTTTCTGAGCAGACACAGCTGAGAAGTGAATGCCGTGTCCTCACTGTATGACCCATACAGTTTCTATGTTTATTATTTTCCTCTTTACACCTATTACTCTTACTGAACACTTTTATCACGCTTATTTAAAAAAATGAGAAACACACTCTGCCTTGGGGTGCCTATTTTTGCTAGGACTCGCAGTTTCCCTTCTGATGTTTTTCACTGAAAGCTTGGTAACTTTATCTTGGGAATCTTTATTAGAAAGCAGAAATCGTCTCTCCACCTTGGAGAATCAGAGCTCAGAAATACGGAGAAGTTGGAACTGTTTTGGAAGCGCCAGCCTCTTAGTAACAAGGATGTGGTCAGCCCAAGGAACAGGCTTTAATAGACTGTGATTTTTAAGTACAGACACCCTCTGGTGCCAATAATGAAAAAGGCATAGGCTATTAGGCCCTCTCACCTCAGGGGTGGCACCACACATTTCTATCTCATGAATAGTTCACAGAAGGAGCTACACATCCTTGGTGGGATGTGAGGCAGTGGGCACGGCACTGTGCTGAGCAGTTCCGTGGAACTGGAATTCAAGGGCTGTGTATACATGTCACTCCAAAAGTAATGCCTCCTATTTATTTCCATGGAAACTGCAACAAAGAGCTCAATAACACTTTGCAGTAGAGCAAATTTTCAGCTACAAAACACTAGATTTCAACACAGTCACCACCAATAGCTATGCATTATCACCAGTGATGAACGAAATTCTGCATGTTGTGCTTGTAAAAATCTGCACGGCTGTCTGGAACGTGCCTTGTCTTTCATGTTGCTGTTGCCACTACTGAAATGCACCACTCATCACCTCACTGTGCTCATATTTACTGTTGGGTCTCCATAAATATTCAGCAAGTGTTGATGAATGTCAGCTTTGCAATTTTTTATGCATGGAGGAATTCAGTGACACACCTTTGCTTTATCCATGCTTCTGTGTTAGACACCATTTTGTCCAACTGCCCAACTGTCCAATGTAAGAGGACAGTGGGGATTTGAACTTTTTTATTTTATTTTATTTTATTTTTCAATAGAAACTAGGGAAGAACAGAGTTGTAGAGATTTCTACACTGCATATCATGTTGCCCATAGAAACTTCCATCTTCCACACTGTAGCTTATTGTATTTACCTGATTACATCAGTGGCTTTTGCCTCCCGAGACCATACAAAGCACCAGTGGCCTACTAGTATTTTTTGGCCTTGTTTTCCAAGTAGAATTATTATTAAGTTATCCAAGTAGAATTGATCTACTTGGATAGTGCTGCAATGGTCCACAAACTATCTATCATCTCTTCATCCTCTTGTGGTGGCCATGTGAAGGAGATCTGGTAAGAGACCATCTCTTTTGGGGTGAAGTACAAAGACCCGGGTCCAGGGGAGTATAGAAACAGAGCCTTTGTGTAGGCACAGTGCAAGCAGTGCTCCATGTATCACTCTGGTTTTTCTCCTGACAGCTGAAGTACCTCTTTTTTCAAGTCAAGAGATATTTGCTTGTGTTTTGTCTACCATACTGGCATTTGATGTGGCATTGCAGAAGTGCATGAGAACCTCTAATTATAGAATCATTTAGTCGTAGAATCACCAAGGTTGGAAAAGACCTCTAAGATCATTCAGTCTGACTGTCCACCTACCACCATCATTTCCCAATAAACCATGTCCCTCAGCACAAAACATAAATGTTCCTTGAAATGTTCCTTCAGGAATGGTGACTCAACCACCTCCCTGGGCAGCTCATTCCAGCATCTGACCACTCTCAGAGAGGAAGTATTTTCTAATTTCCAAATCTCCCCTGGTACAACTTGAGGCCATTCCCTCTAGTCCTATTGCTAGTTACATGGGAGAAGAGGCCCGATGAACCTGACTCCTCATTTCCCTGTATCCCCTGTGATAATAGTTCCCTGAGTTACCACGTGTCAACTGAGTGGCAGTAGCTGACTCTGTGAGTGCTTTTAGCTTGTAGCTCATAAAGAACAATGACAAAACAAGTTGCACCAGACCTCAGTGAAAAAAGACAAATCTTTAGTGTTATCCTTGGCAGCAGCAATCGGTGATGATAAGTATGCAGTGAGCTGCTGTGGTTCAGATCATGCGTGGTAACTCATTAATAGTCATTGGCCAGATCAAGTGTCAGAGTTCTCAGCTCTCCTCAGCTCCTTCAAAAGTCTTAGGCAGGAACTGTGCCTCGGAAAGGACCTTCCATCTCAGACAGGGATGATTTCCACAGCAGTTGAAGCTGCAGCAGCTGGGGGATGTCCCACTATTGAAGACCTGTTGTGAGTCCCACTGAAGTAAGAAAAATATTCAAATCCCACCCTGGTCTCTGGCCAGTAATCTGTAAAAATCACTCCTGCACAGAGGAATGGATCTCGATGAATCAAGGCAGAATGTAAATGACAAAATGCAAAGAAAACCGCCTGGTTCACATGGGAGAGGAGCTGCAGCATGCCCAGTATACATACGAGGGATATGTGCAGAGACTCCTTCTCCCGCAGGTGATTTGTGAGAGATTTAACTACGCATTCTTTCCCCTCAGACGGTTTGGTTACATTGAGGGGGAAAGATGCGAGCCTGGAAGGGAGGTTGCTCCTTGCGGCATCAAAGAACAACAGGAGTGGGAGGCTCAAGCGAAAGCAAAAAAAAACAAAAAAGTTTTATGAAACATTTTTTAAAGTCGGCGTTTAAAAGCGAGGTATTGTATTGTACCCTTCCTGTCAGCTAAAGTGGCTTTTTATGGATATCAGCTCACAAGGCTTGACTGAAGGCATGCCAGGAATGCTGGATAGGTCAGCTGGATGCTGAACTGACATGTCCTAAAGGGGTGAGACATGATCCAAGAGCAACGCCAACACTGAAAGCATTTGTTAGAGTGTGTCAGCACAGAAGATGATCAATACCTACCGCTTTTAGTGGTTCTGTGTTCTGCATAGCACAGTGAGCAGTTCAGGAGATGTTTTATTGATGACACCACAGGCTCAGGCAGACTCTGTGGATAAAGATTTTCAGATTTGCTTTATGGACCTTTCAGTAAGGGGCAGTGCTTTTTCAATAAAATAAAAATTATTGGCGATCATTTAAATTATAACAAATGTCTGAAGTGTACCTTAGCTAATTTAGTTTTAATAGCAAACTAATTACAAAACCAATACAAAACTATTGATTGCTATACTTATATTTACCGGACATCATCATCTACCTACAGTTATGTGCACACTGCTAAATCTTTTAATTCATATTTTAAAGTCTTAGAGGGGCACCTGTGTCTTATTAAGGTTAAAAGCATTGCTATACATGGGAATCTGTTTGCAGTTGTTAAGAATTTCTTTTATTTTCTAGGCTACTGTATCTTACTTTATTTTTATTACTGTATTTTTTATCTGCTTCACCTGGAATTCTGTCTATGTGCATTGAAAATTTTGTCCAAAATTCTTCAGCTGCTTCAAAGAATTAATATATCACGCCTGAGAAAAGTACATATTGCTTTATTCACATCCCAGAGGTCATTTACTTTAAGTAATTCAATGTCCCACATGCCAGTGGGCTTTACATTTGGCAGAGGCAGTGTGCCTTTTGCAGCACCTCAGTGCCAGTCTTCCTATAGAGGCATGATATCTCAGCCCATTCTCCCTGTAAACCCATTCCCTGTTCTCACTGCAGTCCTTGCAGCTCTACAGACCCATCTGTTCTTTGATGCAATTTTACTTCTGTGCTTGAGCAGCAGGCTTGTCCAGAGCCCTACACAGCCCCCTCCCAGCTGTACGGTTCCACCACCAATTCTCCATCCAGCCCCACTTCCTTCACAACCTGCTTACTTTTTCCTCCCTGTCTCCTGTCATACACTTCTTGTTTTGTTGTTTGTTTGTTTTTCACAGAAACCTAGTGTCAAGTTCAGCCCCTCATTTCATTTTTCTAAAGCTTCCCTATTCCCAAACTTCACCGGAAAGTCTTTGTTGTTGTTGTTGTTTTTTACAACTGAGATCTTTTCTGAAACACATTTAACCCTGCCTGGGTGCTTCTACATTCCTGTGGTAGCACAGTAAAAATGCGACCTTTTCCATACAGAGGATCAAAGAAGATTACAGGGGTTGGAGAATCTTCGTGTGGCTTCACCCACACACCTGGGTAGTCTCACTCCTTGTGACCTCATCTGAAATCCTGACTCAGATAAAACTTCCCTTGAAATCAATTATCATATCAGCTAATCAAGGACTTCTGAACTTCGAATTAGCAATGATTATGAGCTGATTTTCAACACTAAATAAAATAGGCTTTCTTGATTTCCTTTGCTGCTCTTCTTGGAAAGCCGAGAGTTACTGCAGAGAAAAATAAAATCATGTTGATGTTTTGGGTTTTTTTTGCACTGCTGTATGAAGGCGGTAGATCCATGCGAGTGTTCAACACTGCACAAATCTCCTTGCTAAAAAAAAAAAAGAAAAAAAAAGAAAAAAAAAAATCCATATGTTTAAAATTCACAAAATTCTTTCCAGTGAATGTGCCTGCTCTTGTTTCTCAAGGGGTAGAAGCTCCAGCTTTATCCAGCTGTAACTTAAGAGCTCTTTTGAACAGAGTGGTAGAAATATTATTACATGAATCCAGCATGAGACTGCAAATCTGATTTCATGCTTCAGTTCCATTACTTTTTCAATTCGTGGAGTGATATAATAGACTGTTGGCTTTAGCTTCCCAATAGGATCTGACCAAGCATCACTGAAGTATCACTGAAAAAGTCATGGGGAATTTCAAAAAGGATCGAAACAGTTTATGGATAATGTGCTTTTTGTTAGGCTCCAAGAAGTAAGATTTTATCACGAATTCACAAACGACAACATAAGCAGACATACGTAGAGGATTCAATAACAAATGTGTGCAGCATAGCACAGTTCCTGTAAATACAGGAATTCTGTATCTAGCTCTGGGATTGCTAACTCAGAAAAGCATTGTTCTGCAGGATCAACAAATGAAATTAGTTTGTGTTGAGGCCGGTGTTGCAGTCCCGATTCCTGATGCCAGGTACGCAACTTGAGTATTTATACCACAATCTGAAATACAGATAGTAATGATGTGTGATGAATATTCAAAGAACCACAACAAAACTCTAAAAATGATCAATTATACTTTTTATTCTCTCTCCATGACTAGTAGAATTTCACTGACACTTTGACATTCAAGAGCACGTTTCCAAATACAAGCACGGTAGGGTTTCATGAACTGTTTTTCAGATGTGATGTTTCTCTGACTCCAGTTTCTTTCCTTGGCCAGGTGGGGGTGTTCTTGGCATAACTTTCCTCAGGAGCAAGATCCACGAATACACGGCAGTTCTCTGCTGACATCTGAGAAGAGTCAGTTTTACTCTGTGTTCTGGCTCTGACTGCAAGCAGATGGGATCACCATTTTGACTGGATTATAGAAATGGTCCAATTCCGAGAGTTCTGTTCCACCAAAATCCGCAGCAGTGAATCTGGGCTGATGGTTCTGGAGCAAGGAATGTCAATAGTGTTATAATTAAGATAATCAATGGACACAATGCGGAATAACTGCCTTTACGGAAGTTTTCTGTTTAGTATTTAAATTTCTAGCTGGGGTATGGTTGGATTATTTTTGTTTTTTGTTCATTTTTGTTTGTTTGTTTGTTTGTTTTGCTCTTGTTAAAATTCCAGGACAAAATAAGAATTCCGACCCCCCAAAAATCTGCAGTCTGTAAAACCTTAGCTTCTTTTGTCTGAATTCAGTTGTTTATCCTATCTCTGTGACATACTAAGTAGCTTCGGATCTGTATTAATGTTAATACTCATATAGATATACGCAGACTACTGTGTGTTAATACATGTAATGCATTTACACCTAAAAAGAGGAAGAAGTAGTGGTTTACAAAGATCCTATCAGACAATGAAAAAACTGTTACTGAGTGAAGGACGATACGAGATTTAAGGTCATACAGCATGGTGGCAGCCATGCCAGGAAATGAAGCCAGAACAGTGATAGATATGAGACTTCGTCCTTTTTTACTGTCACTCTTAAAGTTTACTAAAAATAGCAGTTAAGTGAGTAGCTCAGAGAACTAGTCTACTTGTTTCAGTGCCAATAAGAACTGAGTGTCAAGAAAATTCATTCAAATTTGCTAACATTTTGCAGACCTCTACATTAGGGCTCTGGACTTTCTCTTGACGGTGAGTTCTGCTTCCTGGAAAAGAAAGTGCTGTCACCTGAAATAGCTGCTCCCGGGTCACACAAGTGGGGCACACAACAATCAATAGTCATTACCATCACCGTTGTAAAAAGTGAGCATTTCCCTGCTTAAGGAGTATCAGCCAATGAAAATATGGTATGAAATTAATGAAGAGGATGCCACTGTGGATCGAAGGGTTCACAAGTTTCCTCTTACAAACAGGAAAACTTGTAGCTGAAACTGCTTTCCAAAAATTGCCCCATCAAGTTGGATTTGACACTGCCTTTGCCCCATGCAGTTGTCTACCCACAAGCCTGTGCTGACTCTTATTATATCAAAAGGCATATGTCTTCAAAACCACTTCTGCAATCCCTATCATCTTAGTAAACAACATCATCTTGGTAGAAGACACATTTCGGCTTTCGTTTTTTAATTCACAAGGCAGTATTACCCAGCAGATACTTTCACAGATCCATATACATACATTCCCATCATACAACAGTTCCTGTAAAGTAAGTGTTATGAAATTACAGTGCATTTGTGCATATACAGAACTCTGCACATAGATCTGTTCATCATTTCCATCTGCATCCCAATAACTTAACTAGTTTCAACCCAGCACAATGGAATTTTGAAGGGGTTAAATATCCACTTTTGTAGGAATAGGTGGCTAAGCAGAAAGAAGAGATGTCATTAGCGGTCTAATCGAAACATACCTTCTCTGATCACAGGATTGGAGCAAGCACTCCATCCACTGGAGAATTCACACAGGAGACAGGTATTATGGCTGTTCCAACCACAGGATAAGTTTTAATTGGTACTCACACCATAGGATCTAACCACAAGACACAAACGCATTAAAAAAAAAGCCAGGCTTCCTTAGTTCTGCTGTAGATGGAGCTGCAGATCTCTCCAGGAACCTCTCTGTACAGTATTTGTAGTAATTTCACCAGAGTTTTCATCTTCCATTTCTTATGAGCTAACCTCTCTCCATCAAAAGCATCCTGCTAAGCTCTGAGAAACAGATGTAGGAGGTCTCTGAGTGCTGCTTGGTGAACACATCTTGTGTCATTTCACTGCAGTTCAGTGAAGGTGCCACAGAGAGTACTCTGATACATAAGGGAGGAAAAAAATATATGTTTACGTTTCCCTTCTTTGTCATCTTTTCCCAAAAAGACTACCTCCAGTTTTTCAGCATTGGCTAATGAGGTCAGTGAGTTGCTTTTGGAACCATCACATTTCATCCCTAAACTAACAGCTGCTTGAATGAGTTGTTTGGTATAACTTTCTTTCATCAATCAGTAAAGTGTTTCTCTTGTGACTGTAACACCAAAACAAGGATTCACGTACCTTGGTTTCTCCTGTTTTTAAAACTGCCTGCGAGATCACCCTCCACTCTGAAAGAGAGACTTTCATGTCAGATAATTTTTAGGGCAGAATGAATCACTCTTTGGAAGTGCCTATGTGCTTTACTGATACAGGGACATCTAGATTAGATATCTAAGCTTTAACATGGTTGAAAATGCGAGAAAGCTCATTCAGAACATGTAGACCATAGCCTATAATGTAAATAGGATAAAGCTGAATATAATATACAGCTCCAAAGGTGATTTGGAAGGTAAGTGATTTGTTGACGACAGCCCAATCCACATTTGGAAGAAACTGGCATCAGCAGCCATCAAAAATCAATAGATCATGTTACAGAACACCAGCTAAGGATGTGGACTTAAAATAACATGATTTTATTTTCACTAAATAGAAAATGCTAGGCAGGCAGCTGTGCTTCTCCGAAGAGCCAAGCAAGTTGCCACACTTTCCCTGTGCCCACCTCCTCTCCCAGCAGGGGAAGAAGTGCTGACACACAAATGTTTTATAAATCTTGGCATGCTACTGACAAAAAGAAATTCCATATGGAAAACTGTTGTCAAGTGGGCTTTTCTAATAGCAATCCAAACCAGCAAGAATCCAGTGAAGTCAGCCCATTTCTGTCCCACTCAGAAGCTCCATATTCACTCTGCCAAGAATGTGCATCAGGATACAGCCCTGCTTAGTGGCCATGGACACAGAAATGTTAGCTTCCCTTCACATTTAACCTGCAGTGCTATCCCTCTGAGGAAGAATGGAAACCAGTAAACTGTTATCCTTCTGGAGTACCATCGCCCTTAGGTTCAAATTAGATGGTTTAACCAGTAGGTTCTTAAAAGCCTCCAAATGCTCAGACACTTTACATAACTTACAAGGAAAAGGAAATAAAATAGTTAATTTTTATTTTATTTTACTTTTTGAGAGTTATGTTTTACCCTTATGGAATAACAGTCTAATCAACCCCTTAAAACTTTAATTATGAGAAATCCTATTTTTTATTACCATATAAAGCTTTTTGCTTCAGATTACTTTCCTAGTCATTATAAAAATGACCTCTTTGTCCATCTTTAATGTAAAATTCTGCAGCAGTTTTTGAGTGTGTGACTGTACCACTCTAGACTAGGAAGCAAACTACAGGAGGAAAGGCTCTAACATGCTGTGTTTGCTCAGAAATTTCAGAAGATTGCCTATTCCCATACAAGTTTGGCTTCCTTTTGAAAATGTGCTTTGGGAAAATATGCAAAATCCTCAGAAACATTTTTATATTTCACCCAGGGCCAACAACATGGGGGATTTAAACACAGTTTAAGGAAAGCATCATCAGCCTTTTCTGAAATATTTCTCCTCTAGACCTGTTTCTGGAAGCCCTTGATTTAATGTATAGATTTGGCAGGATGGTGAATACAGTGAATATAATCCATTGCTGGTGTTATATGCTCTTCTTTCATACAATCAGCTAAATTGAAAGATGGATCAAAAGCCACTACAGAAGCCCACCAGGAACCCTACGTGAGCTATCCATGCATATATCTATTCTGTTTCAGTCTTCCGAAGACCTCAGAACACCAGGATTTCTCTCTTTGACATCGTCACATGAATGTCGAGAAGGAAAGGACCGCTACTGGCAGACAAATGCTAATATTTTTCTACCTCCAACAGCTACTTTTGTACTTCCTGAATCCATGCACGCGATCCTGGCAGAAGTCCAGGCATTTCTGCTCTGTTACAGTGCAGCACTGGCAAACAGCCAAGGAATCAGCAGTTTGAGTTTCCAAGAGGGAAAAAATAAATAAATAAATGAAATTCTTCCCAGAGCTTTTGGATGTGATAGGATTTTAATGTGATCCAGGATGTTCCATAGGTACACCTGTTCTTTTCTAGGTGGCAAAAGGAAGCATTACAAGGGGGGAAGGTACTGCTCTGTGCAGAGGGGCCCTAAAACCTGGCAGTCAGAGTGCTTCTCAAGGTAATTCTATCCCTGCTCTTGGCACGGTGCCCCTCACTGCATGCAGCGAAGCTGTATTCAGTTAACTATATCCATAACTGAGGACTTCATAGAGTTGTGACAAACACAGCTGATTGCTTTTCTCAAGCTCGGCTTCTCCTGGTTTTCAAGTGCAGACCAGCTGCTAGGAAATGATATATCAGTTTTTGCTGTAAGCTGCAGCTTTTTGTACTGAGGTGCTCCTGCTGTCTTTTCTGAGAATTCCAGAAAACTGAAACTACTGATGCTGTACTGGGGCATTTGATTCATTTTCCTTCTTTATTTTTAAGCAGTATCCAAATTATTCTCAGCTTCCTGCAACGCTTCTTATCACAAAGAGTGGTTCAGGAGTGTGCATTTGTGGTAATTAACTCATCATGAAAGTTGCAATGTCAGGAAATACATGGTTCTCCACACTTTTTCCCCTTCTTTCTCTCTCTCTCTCTCTTTTTTTTTTCTTTTTTTCCTAGCTACTTGTCTATTTATAGAAATACGTCTCACCCTTTACTTAAGAGGCAGTGACATGGAGAAACAGATATTTAGAGGAAGTCCGTATGCTTGACAAAATATCCATTACTTTTATCACCAGCGGAGACCAAAAAAGAATGAATTACAATACTTCATTTGGGAACGACTAATTGAATTGCGAAACATTCTGATGTTCTGAAGTCACTGAGGTAAGTTAAATACTAATACTAGTAAAAGGCAGGAAATGTTGTAGATAGGTTGCTGATTCACTTGATTTGAGACTAGAATTCATTTTCAGTTTATGTCGATGATGTGAGCTTGTCTAATTTCCACCAACTCTTATTAATCACGGGTCAGGGAATTAGCTCAGAGAAGAGAGCTGCAGAGGATTTGCACCTGCATAGTCGTTCAACTATGCAATTAACAGAAAGTGCTAAACTCTGTTTCATCCTACAGTCAGAGCTGTCAACTCCTTATTCAGTTTGAGAAGCACTTCAGTTAGTTATTTGACTGGCTTTGGTGAGGCATCTATCACAGGCGCTCTGTGTTCTTCTGGGTGTGTTAGCACCTTCAAGTCCTGCGGCCAGTGGCACAGAACACAGGCAAGTGGTTGGCATCACTAGGGGTGTGCTCAGAGTCCTCATCCTGTGGCTCTTTGACTGCATCACATTTGACTGTACTTTGAGTAGCTCCACTGAACATCTGCATGGACTGGAAGTTCATCATTTGTGCTGTCAAACTGATAGAAAAAATCCTTGGCACATCAGCCTCCTGACCCCAGATGCATTTCACAGACAGTTCAGAAGCTAGCATGAAGTGAATGCCGTCCATTTGGGCATTCACGCTGAGTGCAGTGATCTCAGTAGATGTTCTCCTATGCAGTTTGACCTCAATGACAAAGACAAATGCAGGCCACACTTAATTTACTGGTGCTGACATTGCTTCCAGATTGTCCTCGATAACTGTTCAATATAAAATACAACAACCCAGCAAGCCTAGCCCAAGCAATTGAATTTCATACATATATAAAATTTTTATATATCAATATTACTCTGTTAATTCAAATTTAAAAGCTGCACACATGTAATGTAATTATTACTCTTACTTAGGAAAAGCACGTGGTTCATCACAGAATGAAGGAAGGGGTGACAGACACTTCCAAATCAAAAGGTAGTTTTTATTTCCAGAGCTTTCTGAAATGCTTCTGAAGAGGAAAATGCTTTGGTCTTTGCAGTGTCCTAGGGGGCCGATACAAGCACTCTGTGAGCAAAGAGAATTGCTGAGTTTGCTACAGAGGGTGAAAGTTCAGTGCCATTGAAATAAATACCATGGTCCCCTTGATGCACTGAAGGCAGGACTTCAGTGCATAATATTTAAGAATTCTGCCTTGATATCTGTCAGTTTTGACTCTCTGAAATAACAGTAGTTCAACAACATACTCTTCAGACATAATATACTTGATTTTTTTTTTATTCACAAAGGAAATAAAAACACATCCTACAGGCACACTTAATGAAAGCTGGCTTAATAATTTATTTTTCCTGTATAGTTTATTTAATAGTTTATTTAAATGCTAAAAGGGATGACTTTGTTTACAGAAAAACAAACAAACAAACAGCAACTCAAACTATTTAATTCTCTGTTTGTACCTTCTAAATTAGCTAAATTGTAGCTGAGCAATTCATGATTTATCGGTGTCAGGAAGGAATGCCCCTGCTGAAAGTTGCTGTTACTGAATAGTCACTATTACTGAAGAACTTCAAGAAAAGAATATATGTTTATGACCTGCGATCTGAAGAGACATTTGCTGAGTGCAGAGTGAGTTTCTACTACTATGATTAAGTTGGAGGCAGAGAGAATGAAGGAAGAGGAGGAGACAGTAATGATTCCTCCTCCCCTCAGCCTTCTTTACTCTCGACTAAACCACATTTCCCTCAACTGCACCTCAAATGTCTTGTTTTCTGGTCCATCGTCGTCATTGCTCTTCTCAGCTCATACTCAGGCAACTCATTATTCTTCTTGTAGAGAGGGGTCCAAAACTGCATTGTCCTCCAGCACTGGAGATAGACCAATACTTGGATCAGTGCCACTTACAGAGGGACAATAACTTCCCTAGGCCTGCTGGCCACAGTATATCTCATGCAGGTCAGGGTGCTGTTGGACATCTTGGCCTCATGCTCAAATAGCTTTCAACCAGCATCCCCATGTCCATTTCTGCTGAGCTACTTTCTGGCCACTCTTCCCAAAGCCTATACAGCTTCCATATTGGCTTATGGTAAAGATTTATCTAAAGAATGATTTCCTATTTAAACCGATAGCTTTCAACCTAATTTAAGTAAGACTTGAAGCAACCACAGTAAGGTTTCAAGTCAGATAATGTATTTTCAGTTGTTATTTCTTCCATGTACAAGACACAATTTGTTAATGTATGGACAAAGCTAACAGGATAAAAAAGGCCTTCAGAAAAATATAACAAATATAGGCTAATTAAATGGAGATACCGGATCATTCATGTATACAAACTTGAGGGACATAGCAACTCTGTATGTGTTTTAGAAACAGGTTTTCTCCTTGGTTTAGATGTCTAAATGCATGTGTCTCAAAGCACTTCAAATTCAGCAAGTTTAGAAAGCTTCAATGTCATCCTAAAGAATCAGATATTGTTACAAGGAAGTTCTTGAAGTTTGTGCAAGTACGTGGGGTTTTTTTGTTCATACCACACATTAAAAAAAAAAATGACATGTACTCTATTTTCCAAGAATTTACTTCACATAATTTCAGTGCACTGATTATGCAAATAAAAGCTGCACTTCCAACAGAAATTGTATCCGACCATGGCCACGTTCCATACTAAAAATTGGCTTGTAATACATCAAATGCTAGAGTTGAATGATGGTACTGAAGAAATGCTAACATAGAACCTCATTTTTCCCACACTGTCAATTAAGAAGAGGATGAGCTTCTAGATGAATTTCATTTTGCATAAAAAGGCAATCTGGATTCTCTGTGGGAAAAGAAGTTTGCCCAATGAACTGGAATGAGATGGCAAGGAATGCAAACTATAATTCCTTCAAACTTGCCACAGAAAAGTCTTTTTTTTCCTATTCTCTCCTGACAACCCTTATTCCAGTGTCAATTTGCAGCACTTCAATTTCCTGAAAAATTACCTTCAGTAATCTCATCTGGGAATTAAACCCATGTCACTGTCAACATATTTTATATTCTTCATAAGTGATGGCAAATGTGCAGTATGCAGAGACCTCAGCAACTGCTTCGAGCCTTGACAACTGCAAAACAAAGATGTTTTGTGCTGGTCTAAGCTAGTGAGAATGAGAAAATTGCTGGAGCCAACTGCACATTTTGGGAGTTTTCCAACTCTGGCAGGAATTTTTATTTTTTATTTTTTTGCAACAAATGGTGCTAATGAGAACAATGAATTTCAATAATTAGGTTAAGAGGCTTAAACAAACAACTTAGCTAGAACAATGAAAGGTGGAACATAGATTATTGTAAATTTATTGCCACTGTAAACTGGTAATAGTTTAGCGGGCTATATGGAATTATTTTAACCTATTTCATCATGAACTTCGTTCCAGAGCTGTCCATTTCTCTATCTGCTATTCAGATTTAGAAACAGATAAGCTATGTAATAGAACAGGAAGTAAGAGTTTCTAGGGGATGAATTGACTGTGCAGGAAGTAAATTCCTTGTTCAGCCAAAGAACAGCTGTAAATTTTACAGAAGGGGAGTTCGGTTTATGAGTTAATGTCTCTAAGCTTTTGAAGAACAGCCTTCAAATCCCTGCTCTACTGCACATTTTACGTGTGATCCTGAACCTCACTTGAACCTCAGTTTTCCATTACCAACAAAACTACTGTACAAGGCAGAGAAGATTTTTCTTGCAGGGTTGAAAAGTTTATGACATACTCAGATAAAAGATAATGAATTCATTTAAATATCTCATGAAGCACTGTAATACTTTGCAAATTGCTCTACTAATTAGCTTCAGCTGAAAGCTGAGAGGTGCTCAATGGAAAGCTTGCCTGCCTTTGCATACAGGCTGCTGTTCTTCATGAGGAATCGGGTTATTTGTTTCCATCACTCATTTGTCATTTCTTTTATAAGTAAGTGAATTTGCTCTACTGTTCCAAGTTGCCCCTTTCTTTGCTCTACAGTTGGTCATGACAAACATCTTTTCAAAGAGATTTCATTTTTAGAACAATTACAAGAGAAACCAGGAGGACCATTCTTCAACTGAAGTAAAGATGTAGGACAACTTCACCTTATTCTTCAGGGCAGACTGCTATGATCAATTAAAAGTCGCTTGCACTGATAACTTTCTTTGGGGACAAGTGGAGTTTCTTTTTGTGCTTTCAAGATTCTACAGCAGTGTAACAGTTTGGGTTAAGTGACAGTTAACAGTGTGAGTGACAGACTGGAAACCTGCTACTTAAAGACCACTGATTGCAGTTTGTCTACATTTAAGTTGAGAAATCAGAATGGATATCTCAAATATTATTTGTTTTCTATTTATTAATTACTTCAAAGTTCACAACAAGTTTCTAAGTTGTTTATTTAAAATGCCTGGTTATATCATTAAGTAGGGCAAAATTCATTAAGTAAATAAAAATACCTGTGCATATGACTTGAAGGTGAAAAAAAATACCCACAAGAGGATATGAGAAACTACAAATGATGAGGATAAATGCTGGCATAACAAAATGCATTTTTTTAATGAATATTAGAAGAAAAGTATGACGACATACATAGAATTATCTTGATGTAGGATACAAATCATAATTACATAGTTACAATTGATAAAATAGCAGAGTTTGTAGAAACAAAATACATTTGATCTACTTTTACCATATAAAAACAATAAACTCTGACATCTTATGGTCTGAGGGGAACGCAGAACAACTTTCAGTAGAAATGAGCACTTTTTCATTTAGTGAACATAGATGGTTTGCCCTCAAATTGATTTAGGAAATCTTTAATCCTCTTTTTTAATACATTTTAAAAAACAAGGGGAATTCCAGGAGACTAAACATAAACTTCTAGTGTGTTACTATTTCAAAAAGTCCAACAAAATGACGGGAGTGTCGGTCAATTAGTCTGACATCTGATCCAAAAAATGTAACAGAAAAGCTGGGAAGTGAAATAATTAAAGGATAGCAATAAAAAAAAAATCAATTCCTGGCAACACAGTTTTATGAGAAGCAGATCATGTCAAAAGATCTCCCTCTTACTTTGATGAAATTGCAAGCTTGTTTGAATAATCAGATTTCTGTAAAATATTAGAATTTAGTAACACAGAATGTTCTGATTTAAACATTGCCATCCTATACTATTAATAAAGCAAATGTTTTATGAATTAAGAACTGGTTAAGTGGTAGATCTTGAAAAGAGATTGTCTCCAGGAAATTATCAACAGCTGAGTATACTTATAATGGAGTTTCATGGGGATCAGTAGCAGACTTGATATCATTCAATGACTCCACTGATTATTTTTGAAAGTAAACAATAAATCACTTATGATAACATTTGTAATTAAAAGGGAAAAAGGAAAAAAAAAAAAAAAAACACTTGGTAAAGTAGTAAATAAAGATAAGCCAATGAAGGCAGGATGATCTGGATCATTTCATAAACAGTACTTTGAAACAGACCTAGGGATCAAAGTGAAGGAGGAACATAATGTGAGGTCTCAGCATGCTAAAAGTGCTGATAATTAGCTCTAATTGTAGCCTGCCTGCAAACACAGCTATGCTGTTCTCTGGGTTTGGGCTCTTTAACGTGCAATCAGCTTTGGTGTCTCTGTACTGCACTGCTCTACACTTCCTCTTCTGCTGGTTAGTATAAACCAAGACAGCTCGGATGCCTCAGATGCCTCTGCCAGCATGATGTAGGTTTGCTCTTGGTCTGAATCACAGTGCATTCACAGGGAGAGTGCAATAAGTATTAAATAACTACTCAGTCTAGGAAGAAATAAATAATGAGAAGCAATTGCTGTAAGTTTAAGATATGTCTTTTTGAATTAAAATGTATTATAGTTAGTGTATGCACATCACTGGAAGAAATCATAATGGGAACTTCCTTTAGTCAATTTTCTGCTTTTGAATGTACATATATCATATTGCGTGAAAGGCCAGCAATTACCTTCTGTTAGATCAAGGTGAAAAGCACTGTCTAACTCTTTCAATGTTGCTTTTAAGAACAGTGACCTGTTAGCAATTTTTGTTTTCCGCTCACAAAGATAATCTTGCTGACACTGATTTTAGACTGGAAGAAGCCAAAACCTCATACTCACAGGCAGAAGAATACAGTATGTACAGAAGAATTTGTAAAGCAAAAGACAGTTCAAAATAGAAAGTACTAACAAGTCAAATCTAAAACTGTGCTCCCAAGCAACATGCCTGCCTCTTGAAAAAATGTCCTAGGCTGTCCCACTGTTAATGGTTTTCAGATGACAGAAAGGGTATGACCTTGAGAGGTCATCCCCTATCTTAAGTCAAGATCAACTCCTCTGAAAGCTGATTAAGAGAAAAATGAAATGTCAGTAATGTTAAGCACACAGGTATAAAAAAAAAAAATGCCCCTGCTACAACAATGTAAATGACTTTTAGCCCAACTGAACTTCTCCCCTACTCTGGGAATTTCATAGGAAATAACAGGAGTTTCTCATACAACCTATGAATGCAGGATCCTTTCAGAAGAATGTTTAAAATGTGCTGTTTTCTCAGAGACTGCAGATTATAAACCCAGAGAGCACTGCAAATAAATCTGTGTGCTGGTGAACTAGTTTGGGTCCAGGATTAAAGAGTGTCCCGACCCTGATTCAGCCCGGCTAATTTGGAAGTGCTGAACAGGTTGTATTTCAAGAGCAGCACAACAATGAGATCAATTACAAGTGACTGAACTTCTCAGTGTAGACAAGGCTCCTTATTCAGGAATATGCTCTTTTAAATTCAGTTTTATATCAGATAAAAACTTAGATTTTTATTTAAGTTCTTTATTATGGGAGTGATGAGGTGCTGGAACAGCTGCCCGGAGAGGTTGAGGATGCCCCGTCCCTGGAGGTGTTCAAGGCCAGGTTGGATGGGGTCCTGGACAGACTGGTCTAGTATTAAATGTGGAGGTTGGCAGCCCTACCTGTGTTGGGGGTTTGGAGCTTCATGATCCTTGAGGTCCATTCCAACCCAAGCCATTCTGTGATTCTGTGATTCTGTGATTATATGAGGACTGTACAGTCAGTACCCTAATCTGTCTACAGCCCCCTGCACACTGCTAAAACAAGAAACCTTCAGGACTTCATTTCTCACAGCACTTTTTCTGTCTGACAACAGGATCTTTAATTTAAAGGTCCTTGATATGGGGAAATCTATGTTAATCAGCATTTCTAAGTTCAAAGTGTACTATATACACCTTCAGTATTACAGTTTAGTTTAGGGAATATTACTGAACTTGGGAACCTGCTGCAGACAATCTTCATTGGTGTACTGATGGACAGTCGGCTGGAGCCAGCAGTGTGCCCAGGTGGCCAAGAAGGCCAATGACATCCTGGTTTGGATCAGGAATGGGGTGGTGAGCAGGACTAGGGAAGTTGTCCTGCCCATGTACTTGGCATTGGTGAGGCCTCACCTCGAGTACTGTGTTCAGTTTTGGGCACCTCAGTACAAAAAGGACATGGAGGTACTGAAGCAGGTCCAGAGAAGGGCAACGAGGCTTGTGAAAGGCTTGGAAAATCAGCCCTATGAGGAGAGGCTGAGGGAGCTGGGGCTGTTTAGTCTGGGGAAAAGGAGGCTGAGGTGAGACCTTATTGCTCTCTTCCAGTATCTGAAGGGAGCTTACAGTGAGAGCGGGGCTGGTCTCTTCTCAGTGGTAACAGGTGACAGGATGAGGGGAAATGGCCTCAAGTTGCACCAAGGTAAGTTTAGGTTGGATGTTAGGAAACGCTTCTTTACGGAAAGGGTGGTTAAACACTGGAATAGGCTCCCCAGGGAGGTGGTTGAGTCACCATCCCTGGATGTGTTTAAGAGCCGTTTGGATGTGGTGCTCAGAGATATGATTTAGCAGAGGGTTGTTAGAGTTAGGCTACTATGGTTAGGCTGTGGTTGGACTTGATGATCTTTAGGGTCATTATTTCCAACCTGAGTAATTCTATGATTCCATGATTCATTTTCTATTATAAATTTTTTGAGGATATAGGATAATATTCTCTCATTAATATTTCTGAAAACTGAATACAGAAAAATATTGGAAGAGATACTCTCCATCTTCCTAGATAAAATTATGTAAGAATTGAAAAACTAATACAACTACTATGGGAAATACCTAAACATTTACTTGCATATGACAATGAATTGCAGAATCTAGTGGAATTACATCATACAAACCCCAGCCACAGCCCCTGAAGTTGCACAGGCTACAGAAATATAGAATACGTTCTAGGATACATATATTAGATCAATTTAAATAGAATCATAGAATATCTTGAGTTGGGAGGAACCCACAACAATCATCAGGTCCAACCCTTGGCTACACACAGGACCACCCAAAAATCAGACCCTCTATCTGAGAACGTTGCCCTAATACTCCTTGAGCTCCAGCAGCTTGGGGCCGTGCCCACTGCCCTCTGGTGCAGAGCCTTTCCCTAACCCCCAGCTGCCTCTCCCCTGACACAGCTCCATGCCGTTCTCTTGGGCCCTGATGCTGTTCCTCCCCTCCCTGTGAGGAGCTGCAGCCACCACGAGGCCCCCCCTCAGCTCACCTGCTCTGGGCTGAGCAAACCCACAGACATCAGCCACTCCTCATAGATTTTCCCCTCTATGCCCTTCACCACCTTTGTAGCCCTCCTTTGGACACTCTAATAGTTTTACGACTTTTTTTTTTTTTTTTTTTTTACTGTAGCCCCATTACCTACCCCTGGGGAACCACCACTTGCAACTGGTCAGCAGCTGGATTTAATTCCATTCACTACTACTCTCTGGGCCCAGCCATCTAGTCAGTTGCTAAGTCAGTGAGGAGCATACGTGGTTCTTGTTGCATGCAAGTAGAGAAGGTCTCCGTCAGGGACCCTGGCTTACATATGTACCAGGCCATGCCTCCGGTCTAGGAACCACTGGATTTATCTTGAAAGGTTCCAGCAGTCACTGCAGATACCACAGTTCTTTGAGGACACTTTTCTTGACCTGTGTGTGATGCAAAGAAACAAAGAAAAGATTGTACCTGACCGGGTTTTAAGGATCTTAAAGTGAAAGAAAGGAGGTGACAGAAACAAACAGATGGAGCACGAGCAGTGAATTACATGGAAATATCCAAGGGAACTCCAGATAACCCCTTTTTCCATTAACAGCTATTTATATAGAAGGTGACAGTTGGGCCTTGGAGGTTAACATGCAGCATGTAAATCTCTTTTCAAACTCAGGTTACATAGATGGCATTGCTGTTCTCTCCCAACTGCAAAGGCAGTACACCAGCAACTTGTGTCTCCATAATGTTTTATTTAATGGACTTTAAAAGCACTATCCCTTCAGGATAATCTCCTACTGCTTGAAAACTGCACTAATGACAGTTGATAAACAACACTAAGCTAACAGGCTGGAAGCAGTTTGTAATAAACGATGGGCACTGGTTGATGAGAGATTTTGAGCAGGTCATGCATTTTCTATCCTAATTCCATAGCTTCATGATCAGGAAGATGAACAGCAGCCAAAGTAGCTGTTCTCCAACACCTGTGGTGTATTGCTTCTGTTCCTTTGAAGGCTGACTGGATTGTCTTCTTTAAAATAATAAATACAGGTGGGGGAGATCAAACTGATAAAAGTTGGAGGCAGGGAATTTTAATAGTATCTCTGAAGGAGGGAGACATTCATTTTGCTCAAGTAAAGCAAATCCTAGAGCCTAATATATCAAAAGGGAGAAATAAGCAAATGACCTAATGTAGAAGACAGAAGCACTTCTTTAGACTTATTTTGTATTAACCCATCCCCTTGTTACTCTGTGTTACTTATGTGGAGATTAAATTACCCTTTGCTTTAAGAAAATTGTGTTGGCTCATTAATGACTCTAGAGGGAAGCTTTTCAGCTGACTCAAGGCATTTTCAGTAAGTCAGTATTTTGCAGTTCTCTGCAGCATGGATTGAATTTACCACTTTACTATAAACAGAGGTCACCCAAGATATTTTCCTTAATAATTCTGTTGGAACACTACTCATGGTCTGCTATAAACATGAGTTTATATTGCTATAACTTTCTGAGGAGTTATTCTGGCAAAAATTCACCTGAGGATTCAATTACGCAAGTACACAGTATCAGCATATTCTTATTTCTGTGCTATTTATGCTCATTTCAACACCTCTGAACTGATACACCGTCATTACTTTAAATTGTAGCCAAACTGTACTGAATGTATGCAAGGCTGCTCTCTTGCCCAAGGCAAGAACTAACTTTTAATTTTTAATTGAAACTATTAAAATTAAAATATGTTGGAATGGCAGAATGACAGCTTTTCCTTTATTCCTGGATCACACTTACTTAGAGAAGCTTTGAACTTAAGAGTTCCCTTCGATCTAAAGCTCAAGTGAAAAGAAGTGACTTCTTCAGCTCTGAGTTTTTGTATATTTGTAGACTTCAACAGTCCTGAATGTTTAAACTTTACTAAAAGTTATAACACTGATTCTCATAATATCAGTTAAGGAGAAAATTAGATGCTCAAATAAGATCATGTCACAGATCAATTCTATTTTCAGTACAGCCTTCGGGTTTTGTACTCAGACATAATCACTGCAAAACCAAAAGGCAGTTGGCAACTTACTTAGAGGATGAAGGAGTGGACATCAAGTTAAAGGCCACTGGCCAGCAGAACATGAGAAATGAATTACATTTTCAGAGGAGAGCTGCTGGCCCCTGGGGAATGATATGCAGTTCAGTGTTTCTGTCATTGCTCCAACTGGCTGATCTACAGATTGGCTCCAGATCTGGGAACAACTCACCCACTTATCTGCACAAATAAATGCTGCAGTAAATGAGTATATGAAATAGAGAAAGAAAAAAGAAATGTTTCATATAGAATGTTGTGAATGGAATATAGAAATAATGAAATAGGTCATCAGGAGTGGTAGGACCCGGAGGAAATGAAAGGAAGAAAGAAAGAGAGAAAGAGACAGAAAGAAAAGGAGAAAGAAAGGGAAAGAGAGGAAGGAAGAGAGGAAGGGAGGGAGAGAAGAAGGGAGGAAGAGAAGAAGGGAGGAAGAGAGGAAGAGAGGAAGGAAGGAAGGGAGGGAGGAAGGAAGGAAGGAAGGAAAGAAGGGAGGGTGGAAGGAAGGAAGGAAGGAAGGAAGGAAGGAAGGAAGGAAGGAAGGAAGGAAGGAAGGAAGGAAGGAAGGAAGGAAGGAAGGAAGGAAGGAAGGAAGGAAGGAAGGAAGGAAGGAAGGAAGGAAGGAAGGAAGGAAGGAAGGAAGGAAAATTTTGGCTGGATTTGGAATGTGCTAAGGTTGAGAATTTAGAATGTAGTAGGTATTAGATAAATAGATAAGAAGAACCATGTGGATTTGTGTACCAATTTATGAAAAATGAATACACTTTCCAAACTTACATAATGCAAGACACTAACATGAGTTTTAGTAATTATTAAATATATCTGCCAGTTAATTGTTGGCCTCTTTGGCTATTTATTTGGGAGCCGTAGAGTATCATTCTAAGGTGGTATATCCACATGGAGACACTGCAGACCATGCAGGGGTTGTCTTAGTCTGTAGTTGTATAATTACATCAGTCTGTGATGTGGCTAGAGAAAATTAGTTCCACATGTAAGCAGTAATTGGCCAGATGATAGAGGTGGATCATCAGGCCATACGGTGTGTGCTCAAAGACAGAGCAAAGGGACTTGCTTATTTCAACACAATGTGTACACCTTTGTAAATTACATAAACATGTATAGATGCTGTTCTTTCTTCCAGTGCATAAGTCCCTGAGAAATTAAATTTTCAGAAGTTCAATGAAGCAAAAAATTTCTCTGCTACTTGGAGAAATGAAGTACCATGGAAAAATCTGGAGTATAAACTCATTAATGAATAATATGGAAAGTCAGAATATGCCAGGAATGAAAAGTAGATTATGCCAGTTCTGTTGGCACAGGAAGGACTAAACACCAGTTTCTCAATTAGTGGTGGGTGTTGCAGTAGATACCTCATGAACAGACGGCCATTGCTACATCCTCAGGGCTCCCATTCAGTAGCAACCTGCAGCAGTGATGTGCTCAGTAAAAGGATTTTGATGATATTTTTCTCTGCCTTTTGGGGGCTGCATTAGTGTATTCAGGTCTTCTCTTCAGTCACCCCAATTCTGACTGAAGTTTGAGCAGTATTTGCAGCCTCAGGTGCTACAGCCACTGCCGCCATGGCCCAACCTGGTCCCCCATCAGTCCCAGATAGAGGACTGAGCATAAATCTGTTTTATCTGGGAGTAATGACACAATGAGTCAAGTCATGTACTGAGGACAGCAGAGAAGTTGAATTGTATGTTTGGAGACTTATTCCCCACTCCTTGCCCGTGGAGAAAAAACTCAGCTGTAGAGAGGGACCAAGAGAAGTTTGCTTTCAGCAGTCTTTTCTCTCTGGGTCTTTGCAACAACACAACAGAAGTGGACAGGAATAAGAGGAAAGAAACAGGAAAACTATGCATACATCCAGAAACAAAGCAATTCTTGATGGACTCATAAAATATGACTGTGTAAGCAAAACAAAAGAACTCAAACACCTGCAGTGAGAAGGGGTCTTTTGCAGATATACTTTATAATACTTAAGTGGCCATTTCTGGTAGACTTTGAAGTAACACTGCAGCTTGATTGCTGGCCATTCCCTACAATGAAAGGTTAAAGGGCATCCACTATAATTATACTGTAGTAAATAGAATATGAAAAAAATCAAACTATAAGGCTGCAAGAGCAAACTGTTTTCCTGAACTGCTTTGTCCTCTGAAATATTTTGATTGTGTGACATGTAATGTTTATTGTTTTAGATGTCTTTCTACCCTTCAGCCTCTCTCTCTGTCAACACATTGCTCTTCAACTTCATAGCGCTCTTCTCTCTTCTCTGGTGCCGTGGGAACATAAAGCAAATGTTTCTACTGTTCTCAACTAGAAATTGTTTTTCATTATAATTTCAAGAGGGGCTTTGAAGTATCTGCTTAGGCTCTCACAGCTAATAACAGACAAGGCAGTTGCTATGCTACTTGTTGATTAAATGAAAAACAGACCTGATAACATGTGAAATCTTCTTAAGGGAGGTGTTTCTCATATGGAGATGAGTACAAAGCTGTTAAGACCTGAATTGCAAACTCATAAGTCTAAGGTTAAATGCTTAAATGGACACTTTAAGTTCCCAAAGTGATGGGCTGGCTATCTGGAGCCAGTGTCAGCTGGTGTAAATCATCACTGCCACTAGCTGAGAATTTGGGCACTAGGGGCTTTGAGGTCAAAATGTTTATTTTGTATTGCTAATAGTTAGAAATTCTAACTTTTCAATGAAGATGTAAATAATGGAAAGAGATTTCATTTTTCTGAGGTGGAGTGTGGCAAAAAATTTCAGTCACATCCGGGAGAAGATTCTCATCTCAGCAAAACCCAGTATAGTATTTTGAAGGCCATAAATAACATATAGTTTAATAACTGTAAGTCACAGTTTGGAAATGAGTATCTAAAGAAAGGTCCAGCATATGTTTCTAAAATAGAGAACAGACTTTTAAATTAAGGACAGTAGTCTACTCTAAAGCCCTGAATCTCTTTAGACATTGGAAGTCTTTTAAGTCTGCTGTACACCTTAACTCAGACTTAACAAAGGCTGAGCACATGAAGTTCAGTATGAAATATTAAAGTCACATGACATTCATTGAAAACTGACAAAAGGAGGTGGTAGAGCAGTTTTTTTTGTTAAACATTTTCACACATACATAATAGGATAAATGTAATTTAAAATTTCATTCAGAAAACTACAACACCCATTCTTCCCCTTCCCCTTGAAAACTGACACCTTTGCAGCAAAGGATGTAACAGCCATGATACCACAGAAAAAAGAAGGTAGGGTAAAGCATATTTTGTAGTCCAGGGACTTAAACTTTGGTGGGAGAGAACATAAATAGTTTTGCTCCTTGCTGTTTCATTCTGTGTGTTTGTTCGTTTAATTTGAAATGAAGAAGCAATCCACAGAAGCAGAACAGAAAATGCTCATATCGCTTATCTTACTTTCTGTGTTTTTGGTCTCACACTTGTTAGCTGGACTGCCGTTACGCAGTGAACGGGTGGAAGAGTGGTGAATGACTCAATCTAGTGTATTTATAAGCTTGTGGTTATCCTCTCAGAGTAGAGGAAATCTGAGTTTAACTCCCTTAAGCTAAGAAGGGCTTTCTTCTGTTCTAGTTATCAGCTGCTGATGATTTGTGTACCTTCTCACAAATCAACAAAGATAGGAAGGGTCTGCATTCTGGCTGAACTGAGAGGTCAGCATCAAGTACACATCTAGAGTGGATGTGTAGAAGAAGCTCAAGACAGAGATGGACACAGAGTTACAGATACATTTCCGTCTCCATAATTTGTTTTTCCTAGCTGAAAGAAAAAGCCCACCACTAACAGCACTCTTGTTTCCCATGAGTAAACAGTTGTGCTTTCCACCCCTATTCCTAAGACTCTAGATTTTAGGTGCTACATTACACATTGCAACAAGCGTCTTTGAATTGGGCCCTACACAGATGTAATCAAGATGTATTATCTAACATACTTATTGCAGGCACATGGCATCCTAACATATCAGTGATTTCCTTAATAATATTCACTAGTTGGAGAAATATAAGATCAATGTATTGCTAAACAGTAACACTGGATTTTTTTCTGGATGTACTAGTTTCTGAAAACAAAAATACTTATGATGTTAGAATAATAGGAAGCATTCCATTAATTTTTGCTTTCTAGAGAGGAGGTAAAAGTATGGAGATTTTTCTAGGGCAGTATGTCCACAGACATTTATCATTTTCAATCATAGAATCATAGAATGGTTTCGATTGGAAGGGATCATTAAAAATTATCAAGTTTCAACACTCCTGTCATTTGCATAGACACTTTCCACTAGATCGGGTTCCTCAAGGTTCCAACCTACCTGTCCTTGAACACTTCCAGGGATGAGACATATACAACTTCTCTGGCTAACCTGTTTCAGTATCTCACCACTTCCATAGCAAAGAATTTTTTCCTCCTATCTAATCTAGACCTACCCCCTTCTAGTTTAAAACTATTGCCCCTTGTCCTATCACTAAGTGCCCTTGTAAAAAGTCCCTTCTTGTCTTTCTCGTAGATTCCTTTAGTTACTGGAAGGCTGCTATAAGGCTCCCCTGGAGTATTCTCTTTTCCAGGTTAAACCCCAAGTCTCTCAGCCTACCTTCCTAGGAGAGGTGCTTCATCCCTCTGGTCATTCTCATGCTGTCTCTGAACCCACTCTAACAGCTCCTTGTCCTTCATGTACTGGTGGCCCCAGAACTGAACACAGAACTGTGCTCAGGATTTTTTGAGAGTGGAGTAGAGGGAGACAATCACCTCTTGCCCTGCTGGCCATGATGCAGCCCAGAACACAAACAGCATTTGGGACTGCAAACATGTACTGCCAGCTCATGTCCAATCTTTTCATATAGCCAAATCCTTCACAGGGTTGCTCTCAATCCATACATCACCTAATCCATATGGATGTTTGGGATTGCCTCAGCCTTCAGCGTCTGATGCACAGACTCAGACGTGAACGAGCCAAATCCTTTATTACAAGTTCTCACATCTCTTATATACCTTCACAAGTTTTCTTTTTCTAGTTTTCCCATTCGCCTCTCCATGTCAACAGAGCATTCCACAAACACTCTTCAACCGTTCATGTGGGCGCTTATCCAATCAGAGCTGCAGGCTGTCCTTTCTTCTTCTAGAGGTGTCCTTGGTTCTCATGCTGTTTATCTTGCCCCACAGCTGCTGCTCTGTACAGTCCTTCTTGTGTTCCCACATCAACCCATGAGTAGAGTGCTGTACTTGTTGAACTTAATGAGGTTTGCACAGGCCCATCTCTCAAGCTTTTCAAGGTCCCTTTGGCCAGCATCCCTTCCCTCCAGCATGTCAAGCTTGGTCTCATCAGCCAACTTGACGAGTGTGCACTCAGACCAACAATCCATGTCACCAGTGCATAAATTAAACTGTACCAGCTTCTACACAGAACTCTGAGGGACTTGTCAGTGGTCTCCACCTGGACACTGAGCCACAGAATGCTACTCTTCGGAGGCACCATCCAGTCAACTCCTAATCCAACAAATAATCCATCAATCAAATCCAAGTCTCTCTAATTTAGAAATAAGTAGGTTGTGTTTACTTTTCTTGCTTTTTTTAAAGTTTATTTTATTTTATATGACTTGTGTGTTTATTTTTGTTTGTTTGTTTGTTTGATTTTTGGTAGGTTTTTTTGCTTTGAACAGTTTCCATCTTTTAAAATGCATATCTATCTTTTAACAGTTGCAGACAGAACAGTGATTTCAAGCACATAAAGGAAATTAGGTTCAGGAATAATTTTTTTTATTGTTTCAGATTTTCTTTATTGCATTTGGCAATTTCATCTAATCTGTGCACTGTAAAAAGAAATCTTGTATTTCCAAAACAAACAAAAATTCCAGTTGCATGGTAACCAGCCCACATACTAAGCCCTAGAAATATCAGATCCAGAGTGCTCAGGGCTGTGCCAAATAATCAAAGTGCCTTTAACTGATTTCTCCTTATGATAATAACAGCAAAAGGGATTTTAATCACTACAATACAGAAAGAAAGAAAAAAAAAGGTCCTGTAGTCAAATTCTTTGCTGTCATTAAATTCAAGGGAGTTGTTACACTTATTGGAGATGAGGACTCCCACTCTTCACAAGCAGTGTGTCCTTGTGCTGCCTGCAGAGGGGAGTTTGCCTCCATCAGAAAAGGGAAGTCTCACCAAGCAACATGCTCTGTCTGTTGAAAGGAAATTTTACATTAAAGACATTGTGGACTTCAGATCTGCAAAGACAGCATAGGAATAAAGGGCACAAGAAGGTGAGGGGAGAAGGGAGGAATGAAGGCCCCTGGGTGTTTGCCATTCTTCTAAAGTTACAGAAGAAAAAAGACACACGATTGCATGATATTCCTCTGTGTGACTGTTTCACATTAATCTGATATTTTCAAAGGTAGTAGTTAATGTGGCATATGTGATGATGAGGATCCACTAGAGATATATTTCAAGAAGCTAGAAGGAAGTCCTGAAACAGGTATGAATGCCTTGATTAGGATCACAATATGGGTCACTATGATCAGAAATATCTCCACTTCACTATTCTGTTGATCAAGGGGTCCCTCATCAAAAATTTACACCTCCCATTTCTGTTTATAATGTATTGTCATGAAGAAAATGTAATGTAGTTTCTTATTTGTATCTTGTGGTTTCTCCAAAATCATGAGCTTGAGCAAAAGTGAGCTCACATCAAAGCATTCATTTAGATATTCTTGTTTTTCTGCCTATACCATGATTGTACCACAGATTGGGACTTTCACCTCTATTACAATTTTTCATTCATTTAAATACCCAGCCTTTAATCTTTGGATGATTATAGGGGGCAACAAGAGTACTCTCCATGATAATGTAGATATTGCTTATATTGCTTATTGAAATATATACTACATGTTCCACAGATGTAGACAGAAATGTCTACCATAACACAAAATTGCATGTAAGAAAAATATAAACTGCATTGCTGAATTGACATTTGAGTGTGAAGGGAACACCTGACCCTCGCTGCAAAACTTGGAGGTGATTTTTATTCTAAAATTGCTTTGTTTTTGAACAATAGAGTCGAAGCAGTGCCTTTCAGCTGTTTACTCAGCCTCAAAACAGCATTATGCCAATGGGGTACATCTCTTCACAAGTGAATGAATTCCTAAAGAGAACTGTCAGGTTTGGGGAGCACTGACAATTCTGTTGGCTGACAGCGGTGAATCTTCACTCTTGGTTGCATGAGCAGCAGTTAGTCGTCAGGTTTTACATAGTTCTCAGTTTAACCCAACTGCATGTTGCAACCCAAACCATGTGGTGTTTCTCATTGCCCCTTCATCTCTCTCTTCCAAATCCTTTACACACAAGATTTTTGGCTCTGTAGATGTACAGAATGATTGCCTGATCTTTTTACATTTTCAGATCTATTTAAATCAGGATTGCACACAGGCAATCCTCTTCTACTCTGTGGTTGCCACTAAAGGAGCTATTGTTTTCCATGGTAACAGACTAACAGGCTTCTAATGGTCAAGTTTCAACTGGTGTAGTTGCTTGACGAGAAACATAAATGGATGAAACGCAGACTCCTTGATCTAGATATTGTACTCTTGCAGCAGAGATACTGTTGGAGTGTGACAGGATTCAAGAGAAGCAACTGAGACTGGTACGTGGGATTTTCTGGACTACAGCCAGAAACTTATCAAGACAACTGTTCCATCTTCTAAACGGCTGACAACTTCGGGCCCTAAGTATATAGTTATCCATACTGGGACCAGTACAACAGGAAAAGATCTGTGTCTGCTACAACCATTATAGGTGATTAATTCTATCAAAACCGTTGAATTAATCTGAGTCTGCGGACTGATTGCAAATGGCTTATGAGCTGCCAAACTTCTGGATGAAGACATGCATCTGCCTCAGCCAGAGTGGCTTGTTCTTTTCATACAGCCTCTGTGAAGGTCTGTATTGCTTTCCCAAGATTGTCTGTTTGAGACAGAACAGCATATATGACACTAAAGGTTATTATGTCCATCAAAATTTCTGTACTCTTAGTAGTTTGGAATGACCAATGCACTGTAAAGGTTAACTGCATCTGATTGTAAGGGAGTCTATTTTAAAGCCTTTGTCTTTTGTCATTTTGTTTCAGAATTATAGTCTGAGTTGAACCTCACTTAAAACCAGCAGCCTGTGAGATCTATTAGATAATACGCCATTAAACACTTTGTTACCAGATGGCCAGATCTGTAGAAAACCTGCTACAAAGCACACACATCAAAAACAATGTCCGTGGGATGTTCTTGTTGCCAAAGGATTTGGGGGAATGCTGCCTTATGAGAGAATCATCTGTGTGCAGGACACTGAGATGAGAAAAACACCACTGAGGAAAGAAACACTAATGATTGCCCTAACAAGTGCTGAGAGACTGACCCTCAAAACAAACAAACAAACAGGGCTCATCAGGAATTTTTGGGGTAAGTGCTGTCTGAAAGAGGCATGAAGCTGTTCTAACAGGGAGCAGTCTCTTGTTTGCTTCCTCCTAAATTCAATCAAACAGGGCTTGTACTGTCTTTGTAAATTGAAAAAGATTGATGACACCTGATTTTAACACTCATATCTCCTCCAAACTGAAACAATCTTCAAGGCTCATTTGTTTTGCTAACAGTGGAGGTCAAAGGAAGCGCTATAGAAAGTACGTTATGGACTTGAATTGAGAAGAGACATGAAATCTTTGAGCCAGTCTTATCCCTGCGAAACATTCTGGCACTGAGGAACTGAGCAATGAACACAGCGCAAGAAAGCCACCGAGGCAGTGGGAGGCTGTGGCAGAAAATGCCTGCAGCTGTATAGCAAATTATGTGGAAGAGATGGGAAGGAGGGAGATTGGAGTAGCCTTGAAAAGAAATTATGCCAAATAGGCAATATGTCTGGCAGCAAGGATGATGAGGAAGAAACTAATTTTATAAGTATTGTAGAGAAAGAAGCAGCAGGACATTTGGGTGGGAAAAGGGGTGACAGAAATGAAAGTTGACATGAAGGTGGCGAGTCTGAAAAGAAAATGTTTCAATCTCCAAATTTCCAACCCTGATTATGCAGCTGTCAACCCTGCCCCTCTAATTAAGTAATTGATTAATTAAAATAAAGCACTTAATCTCTCCATTTACATATTATGCCTCCCACTAACCAGCGCTGACTGCGAGGTCCTCATCAGAAAGCTCCTTCCTATTTGAATTCATGTTAGTTCCCAAACATATTACTTTTTAAATAGGAAATGACAACATTGGCTCAGTGCCCTAGTATCATCGCAACATTGCCATATGTCAGTATCATGCTAAACATAGTAAGCAGAAGACCCAACAATATAATTATTGAGGACATCTGTCAGCAGCACAAGATACATCTGGGATTAGTAGATGTAATACTGGGAAGACTATAAGAAGCAGAGAGGAAAGTCCTTTTGTGTTGGCTTGGATTTTCAAGAATAGGAGACATATCCTCAGCTGGTGTAAATTTAAGTCATTCAAAGATGCTAATGAATCCAGCATCAGCTGCTAAGAATCTGACACTAAAATTGAGGCCAGTGTCATTACGTACAAGATTTAACATTTTCTGTATAAAGGTAGAATGAATGCCTCAAAACAATCTCAGTCTACAGCATGGAAAATAATTTATTAGTGGTCCCATCAGGTACAGAGTATCTTTTATCTCAGATCTGAAGGACTGTGGACAACTTTGGAAAGCTTCTGAAGATCGATAAAAATTCTCTTTAATGTTCTTTGTACATCAAGAATCTGGTAGTGTAATTTTATATCTCAAAAAAAAAAAAAAAAACCCTCTCATGGGTTAAAAAAAAAAAAAAAAATCATCTGAAGCAGAATAGTCATTACACAGACAGCCTGCCCAGGGATGTGTACAGATCATACCTGTTCATTAATCTGAGGGCAAGATCTTGTCAGGAAGCTAAGTATCTGCATTAGTGAAATGCTGCATTTGAGCTAATATCCCTTGCAGAAATCTTGTAGCCATGACTGTGCAATGCTGTGCTCTTGCAAATACGCCATAGTTCTCAGTAAGACAGTGTATTTCGAACACAAGGTTGTTCTAGCATTGGCTGTATGACATCTGGGCTGGAGGTTGCCTCTGTTTATACTGCAGAAGGGGGCTCTTTACTGTAAGTCTGTAGACAACCCTTAAGGATTTATAGTTAGTTCATAGCTCTGTTGTTTAAGCACCAAGTCCACAGTAAGGACTTGCATCACAATCTTCCCCAGAGAAGCCAAAGGATTATACCTAAGACATGCTGACAAGATTGAGCAATAATGAGAAAAGTTGCTTTCAAGAGAACGTGCCTTATGATGTATTGGATGAGAAATAAGGGAAAAGAAAGGTTAAGCTCCCCTGATAAAAGGTTTTCTGTCATGTGTCACATGGAACTGTTCACTAATTTATGCTGCAGATTAATAAACAAGGGCATCTTTGCCCCTCAGTAAGGTTTGTAGTTAAGAGGAAAAGAGTTTGCATATTGATCTTTCTCCCTACTGTCTCAAACTGTTTGGGTTGAAAGATTTCCTTGAGCCTTAAATCAGCAATCTATAATTAATGAAGGGTTGGAAGAAATGAACAAGACTACTGAATTGACAGAATGTAGGCATTTTGTTTTGTTTTGTTTTTCCTAAGACAGTGGGAAAAAAAAAAAAAAAAGCTTCCTCATGTCAGCACATAGACATGCCTCTAACTTGCCTTGCTCAGCAGGAGGTTCACTGAGACACTTAGGGGCACGGGTGTATTTATGTGCTTACATATGAGCTGAGTGTCTAAACTTTTCTAGTCAGCAAAGATATGGTCCATAAAGTCCATGTGTCTAGAGAAAGGGAAGGGAAGGGAAGGGAAGGGAAGGGAAGGGAAGGGAAGGGAAGGGAAGGGAAGGGAAGGGAAGGGAAGGGAAGGGAAGGGAAGGGAAGGGGAGGAAAACTTGGCACATTATTTAGTCAGCAATAAATAATTTTGTAAAATTGAAACAACAACAAAAAATATTGTTTCATTTTGAGGAATTTTTTCCTTAGGTAACTGCAGATTCTTCTTCTTATTATTATTATTTTAATTAGTTTGTAACACAATAGAAGGGGCTCAAGCCAATGAACTGATCCTGAAAACATACTAATCTGCATCAGTAAAAACCTCTTCTTTATTGACATTTCTTATATTTGGAAAAGCTTTATCTAGAGTAATAGTTTGTTTCTAAGTGGATCTGAAGCTACACACCCTTAACATGAGGGCAGATTTCCTTATTAGTGTTAAGAGAAAACATGCTGTTTAGAAATCTGTTCTGTTTCATTCTAAAAATGAAAGTTTAAGAAACACAGCCATAGAGAATGAATAACTTATTCTTGGCTGCTTGCAGCTTTGTAGTGGATTTTTCAAGGCAGAGTTGCAAAGAGTGCATGGATGAAAAGGAGTCAATGATGGAAACTACGCAGGATCTTCAGCATTACCAGCACTGTCAGTGGATAAGTGCTCTGCCCAGAGAACTAATAAGTAAGTTCATCAGTCTGATGAAGAACTATACACCTATTGGACTTGCTCACCAAAAGATTACATGCAAAATTTATAGCCTCAGTCTCATTAGCTTAAATACGTTTGAATGATTTGTGAATTTTAAGGATAGTAAGTATGTAACATGCAGCTTGTTGGACCCATGCAACTTGTTTTTATTTGCAGTATTATAGATCTTAGAAGCATTCTCTTAAGCATAGCATATTTAATTTCATAATGGTCTGATGTTTGTTCTTTCAGGAGAGTTTCTCTATGCACAAAGCAATTACTTAAACCAGAGCTTGTTTAGCTCACCTAACCAGAGCAGTCACGTAATATTTAGGTCTTTTCATATCTTGCCAGCATTTTTATTAATGGAATAGGGCTGTTCCTGTCTTAAATATTCTTTAGCAAATGTTTCCAGGCAGAACAAGAATGTGAATGACCTAGTGTTCTGCAATGAGTTTTAAATAAATGATTATTCTCTTGTGTAATTTTTGAGAAGGGAAATACAGTAACAACCACATAGGCCATGTTTATGCCATTGCACTTGATTTTTGTCTAAGTATTTGTGCAGGGATGATTTGTGGTAGAGGTGGCAGATGGAGTCAGGAGATTTCTTTGTTCACATTTTTTAAACACGCCCCCCAACAGCACTAATTATTATTTTTTTTTCTTTAGGATCATGCTGCAAATACTTGGATTTCTTTCTCACTTCACCCTCACGAGAACACATGCACTCACGTACATTCACACAACTGTATCAAACAATAACACGTACATAGATTCAAACAACAGACTGTACAACCTAGTTTGTGCTTAGAGTCTAGCACACAAAAACTGCTTTTCAGCTATCAGTATATTGCAAAGGTATTTCATAAATGCATTTGGCAGCTCATTCTTTACTGAATTAAGTCAGCTTCACACAATCCTCAGGACAATGACATTTACTAAAAATAAGTGAAAAATTAGATTTTCTATTTCTACATTTATAAAACTCAGGGAATTACTCTCATTTTGGTCAAGCCCATGCAAAACTAGAGTAATTCCCCTGACCTCAAGGAACTGCCTTCCTGTCAGGTTGCTGTGTGCTAATAAACAATCTGGCTGGGCCATTGGATATTGCATGTAATATCATTCAGTAATCACTCACCTCTGCCTCATCTAAGTCCTTGGCAAGACTTAGAACATGACTAACATATATTATCATCTGTTTGTTTATTCCTCTCCTTTCCAGGCAATAGTCATGTGCAGTGACCAGTGGAATATTTAGACTACACCCTATGTACTTATACCAGTCAAGGTAAGGTCTAAGATGTGCAGATTGCTTTTGCAGCAGGCAGTGTTGAGGTTTGTTCTAAGGATTTGTTCCCATGGGAATTTGTTTCCCACTATGGGTCAGTGTTGAGGGAGCTCTGTCTATTGCACTGACACAGATGTTTTACAAAAGCAGCTGCTCTGGCTGGGAAGATTCTAATATGCTCATTTCACGTGAGCTTTCCTTTCTGGGTCCTACCAGTGGATTTTCTATGATTTTATTTTTTCCCCTTTCACACAAAATGAGGCCTTGCTTATTTCCTCTTCTCCCACCTTTAAAGTGGACTTAAATCCTTCAAGCTGTATCACTGGTAATGCTTTTATTTAACATCGAACTGAAAGCAACTCCTTCAACGTACTGCTGTTTTCTGTGTCATTAATAGTGATGTTCACAGAGGACACCACTCAGAATTTTTACAATTGCTGTAAAGTAACCATCCAAAGGCATTAAGTGCTGAGGAACATAAAAATATTTCACAGCGGGAAATCAGGGAAAAGGGAAGCAAATGACACAGAAAAACCAGGTATATGGGCAAAACCCAGCATGATGGAAGAACCACATTGAAAAAAATGCACTGAAAAATAGAACAATGTTCTGCATTTGAAAAGTCTGGCAATTGTGTTAAGAGCTCATAACAAGAAAAATATGATTACCAGGTACAGAGTTTAAACAAAAAAAAAGGATGCTTGGTTAACACACTTTAACCACTGCCAGTATCATTTCAAAAGTGAAGCTAAACGGTGCTGAAATCTGGTCTAGGTAAAAGATTACAAACTGAGTCCTACCTGCAACACCAAACAATATTTGCCAAGAGATTGGGCCCACAGTCTCATTTTAAAAAGAGCACTTGCGTAACTGTGAAGATGCTTAATTTTTATTGCAACGTGTTGCCTTCAAATTTAATTGTTGCAATGTTTTACATTATAAATCTGTCCTGTGATTCTGCAGCTTTAAATAAATAAATAAATAAATAAATAAATAGATAGATAGATAAATATGTTGCTGCTTTAGGTATAGCAGATTCCTTTCATTTTCCTCCTCTTTCGAACGGTTCAGTAAAACGGACTCTGAAAACAATTTTTAATGCTGACTCCTCTGTATTCTAGCTTCATTTATGGGGGCAGACAAGGAGTCATAATTATAACAGCCTCAAATATAACTTTCAAAACACACTGCTTCTGCTTTTGAAGTACAGAAGAGGTATGTTCCCATTACTTTCTTATACTTCTTTTCTCAAACCTTTTAATCTTCACAAAGAAATGCAAAGCTGACCTAAGACAAAAAAAAAAAATCTTGACAGAATAATCAAAATTATCCTATATCTGAGTAAATCTGAGGGCTCTTTTCCTGATACTACAACCTGAGAACATAAAAGCATACATTTTGTTTGTATCTCTAGGAAAAACATGGACTAGAGTGTAAAAGGAGATAATTACATTTACATCCAGAGTCTTATCAGTCCTCTGATCTTCCAGAGACAGATAGCTCCCATCTCAGATGGAGACCCAGTGACTTCACTGAATGTACCCAACTGTGACATGAGGGTTTTGAGGACTATAATTGTAATGGGCACTTTGACACTTATCTGCTACACCCCAAACATTCACAAACCTACCTGCTACCTCACAAGGCAAAGTACTCCCTGGGTTTTGACACCCCACAGGTATACATGCTCTTCCATGGCCAAAGCTGGTAACTGTGCTATGAACCTATTTCCCCAAGTGTCACCAGAATAAAGAAGCTGATATAAGCTCTATTTTTACTTATTAACACACAGTGAGTGTGTTAATAAGTAAATATTAGTAAATATACTCTGTGATGTAATGAGCTCGCTCTCATCTGCTTTATTAAATTTCTGTTACTAGATAAAGACGAAAGTACAGTACTCTGAACCGTGTCTTTTTACCAGACCACATCTAAACAAAAGGGAATTCAGCATAAGAGGGGCAGATTGGCATTTCAGAGAGAGCACAACAACTATAAATGTTTCTACTAAAGAAAAAAAAGAATCAACCAAGGGAAACCCTCTCCACCAAGAAAAGTGTCTCACATTTCTGAATAGCATCTTGTCAGAATTCATGCTGTGCTTTTATCTGTCAGCCCTGGCTATCAATATGATCCTCAGGTCATCCAAACATGCCTGGAGCTGCATACCTGTGTTTTCTTTGTATGGAAACCAAGGATGGAAAGGAAGAGCAATCAGGTCTTAACAAGGCCAAGGCACACATTTGAGATGGGGATCAGACAAAGTCTAGACAGATTCCTTAGCTGGGTTTTGTGTTGTGTTTTTTTTTATTGCAGTAGTTGTTTTTCCTTCCCTCCCCCGCCCCCCCCCCCCCCCCCCAGATCCCTTAATACTAGCCATTTGGTCTTTATAAAACATCCAAAATGTGAATGTATTAATATTATTTGTGTGAAATATAAAAATTATATATTCTGCTAAAGTATTCCATTCTGAGTCTGTTATTATATTGTATACTGCACTTCTCCTGTTTCTTATACTGTTTAAAGATGTACACTAAAAACAATTCATAAAGACTCATTGGAAGAATACATCCAAAAATGTTTTTATTTCTTCCACATCCTTTCCTGCTTTATATAAACCATCTTGCACTTTAAGGGAAACAGAATCCAGAGATGCACTCATGCAGTATGATGGGAATACATGCCATACACAACAGCTGCTGGTCACCTTCCCCGCACAAACCGTGTGACAGCTCCATGACAATGTGGAAAGCAGTAAAGTTGATCAAAAAAACTTTGATCAGATGGTTTAGCAATGCTGTCTTTAAATGCTGCATTGTTAAACCAGTTACCTATTGCCAAACAAGAACAATCAAATAAAAAAACCCACAAAAATTGCATGAAGACAAGTCAAGTCTGCAATATAATGATTTGGATAATGGGTCAATAGTTTCAGAGATTTTGAAGGACATGAGTGTAAATCTGAAATTTATACAAATTTGTGGTATTTTCCCATCTCAGTGGCACAGTAAAGCTGCTTAAATAAAATGGAGTGGGAGAAATCAGCCACACCAGATGATTCATGTATGCTTTTGTCTCCACTCAACTCCTATTTTAAACAACATCTCACTGAAGTTTATAATCAAATGCTTATATATTTTTTCTTTACGGTATTGGTAAGCAATAGGTCCTTTGTCCACAATTGGTCTCATAAATGTAAAGTCAGCTGTTATTTCAAGTTGTATTAGATCTAGGTATAGGAGACCTTTGTTAACATAAATAGTTTAAAATTATCCAGTTATAACTAATTTTCTCAGAACCCTGCATTTAAATTTACATTGGCAAGCTCACACATTCCTCTTTGCCGGGAGAAAACTTATAGAAAAAGACATTTCACATACACATAACTAATATACTTATCTGATAAAGAGATTAAATAACACATTATCTTTAAAAGATGTGTATTATTCTGTGACTGGTAATAATGCTTAGGTATATTTTGCAGAAAATCTCCTTAGGAAATTGGAGGTGCAAAGTCAAAACCTATTCTGCTGTCATTTGTCCACACAGCCTTAGAGCTTGTAAAAGACAGTAAGATGTTGATTAAGGCCAAGGGCAAGTGCATCTGGGTTGGACCAATCTCAAGCACGGATAAATGTTGGGTGGAGAATGACTTGAGAGTAGTGCTGAGGAGAAGGATTTGGGAGTGTCAATTGATGAAAGATTCAACAGAAGCCAGCATTGTGCTTTCTGCAACTTAGCTGATGCAGCTAGAGCCCCTGCTGGTGAAAACTGAAGCAAAGAGGTCATTGAGCATCTCAGCTTTCTCCATGTCACTCATGATCAGATCCAGTTTCCTTCTGTCTGTAGACTAATGTGCTCCAATCTTGAGCCAGAGATGATTCTGACTTTAAAGTGCTTCGACTCTGTTTCACAGACTTCTTCCAGGTACTGTTCCCCCAAGACATGTTAAGAAATTAGGGCAGTTTCCAGATAATCATGATATTTCTTAATATTGCCCTCTTGAACTGCTCCAATTGTGTCTCTGTGTAAATATAAAAACAACTCCTCCATTCTTTGATCATTTAATAAATTGATTATTATTCAGTTATTTATCTACCACTGTTCAAATATATACAATTTAGTCAGAATTTCTAGGAATTGGCTCATTATTTCCATTTTTTCCATAGAACTCTCATTAGTCTTTGCAATCAAATATAGTGCTGACAGAAATTGTTCAAATATTTGTGACTAATTCTATTATCAGTTCATAGCGAATTCTGCTATTGAAAGTTTATTAATATCTACTTATTTTTCAGTTAGTTCTTGTAGGTTGAGATATGACATTCCTTTCTTGGTTGCCACTCAGCTAGATTTCTTTTTCTTTATTTTTTTTCTTTTCAATTAATTTTTTTTTTTGGGGGGGGGGGAAGGGGGGGGGGGGGATGATAAGTGGATCCCTCTGGAACCCTTGAGTTATATTGAAAAACACTAGAAATGTACATACTTGTGGAATGGTAGCATTAATTCTTCTATTAAGACATTCACAGTTTTAACTGAAATGCAGTTTGTATAACAGACACAGCTCATTTATGCACCTCATTCAACTGTTTGCAGCACACTTTTGTGATTTCCCATTAGTTAGCACGTCTGCCTTCTGCTACAAACTGACTTCTATTCTCCCCATCTGTTACAAACCCAATTTCATTATCAGTCACTACTATGAACACAACATAAGATATTTTATGCACTGAAGATCTGTCCTTTCTTCACAGTCAGAATTCTTGTGAGGTAATGATGTCTGCAACTAAGGCTTTCATAACAAGTTCATTCAAAAGATCTATTTATAAATGCATCAGCTTTTAATTAATATTAAGTTCTAAATTAAGTAAGATAAATCAGGAATTCAAATGAATCCCTATTTTCATATAGATTTATTTGATTAATTTTTTATTTGGATGTTTTCAAATTTAAAGGTATTCAGAGATTTTCTACAAGAGACTTTACAGTTACTCAAGATTGATACATTGCATGTATGTTGTAAGATATTTCAACTACCTGAATTAGAAAAGCAAAGAGTAATAAGAGATCCTTAAAAAATTGGTAATTATTACTAAATTAAAAGGAAATTAACTAAAAGACAAACAGTCAACATAGGAGAGGAAAAAAAAACAAAACTATGAAGTATATGAGGAACTGGAGAATCAATATTTTAGTGGCTAAACAACCTCAAACTGAATTCCAATCTCTGTTAACTAAGCAGCACTCCTAAGAATCAAGAGCATAAATGTGAGCTGGATAGAATTTTATTCAGTTTAGTAAATTTATATGATAAAAGCCCTAAAATGCTAGCTAGAATTTACAAAATGTTTTTATATTATAAAAACTGTATTTTAAGGTAAGACAGAATCTTTTTTTTTTTTTCTTTTTTTTTTTTCCCCTATAGCATATTAGCTAGGAATTAGGGGTTTAATATGTTAGTTATGGACTCTATTGAATTATAATTTATTTTGGTGTGTTGCAGTCTATAAGACGGAAGCAAGGAATGGAAGTGATCATGCATCTCACATTTTTTAACCTGCTTTTCCATTAAAACATGAGAAAATTAACATTGGCCTCCTATTTAGAGTATGACTTTGTTTGGTAAGAAAAAATATTCAGTTAAATATTTCTTACAAACTGAAATCCTTTTGGAATGTTCAGGGCTCACATAACTTATGAAGAACTTCCTGATTTTCCTGAAGTTTCTGAGTGTTTTCTTTTAATGGAAGTACAAAACCTGCAAAAGGTCTCACTGCTGTAAGACTTGATTGTATGTTTCTTTCTTTCCTTCCTTCCTTTTTTTCAATGAAAAGTATACCTCCAGCACTTTAGGGAGTGGTTAAAAAATATATTTATTTATTAAAAATAAAAACAAAATTCAAAACCAATGGACAACTCAAATATGAATAGAAACATGAACTAGCAGAAAATGCAATTTAAGTGGTCATAGAAATTTCAGGGGGGAAAAAAATAAATTGTGATGGTCTTTTTGTGAACATCTGATCCTGGCTAGTTAACTGGACTAGGTCAGATATTTTCATATATCAGCCTGTACTAGGTGTAAATATTATTTTCTCAAAATAATTTCCATAATGGATTTGAATGTTGTTCTAATTTTCAAAGAATGGATCCTTGTTTCTGTTTGCTATTACAGAGAACAGTGTCCTTCAATCTTACTTCCTCAAAGAGTTCTGAATATGCAGAAAGATTTCAGTGATATCTCTGATGCTCAAAGTTGCTTGCTATTGTCTTTTAGATCATGAATGCACTCCTTTGTCACTTGACCAAAAGACAGCTGATGTGAGATGTCTCGTCAGCTGTCCTTAGAATGAGGACACTCTATGAATGAGTCCCTATGCCTTTTGAACACTGTGACAAGGTTTTTTTTTTTGGAACTTTGGATAAATGTGTTGTCTTCTCCTCATTCAGTGTTCTGGCAGACAGTCCTCTGCAATGTTTACACTGAGGTGGTTCAGATGTGAATGCAATGCTAGCAATGTTTGTAGGTTATCTAAGTGATGTGTTGACAAAAAGTGAAAGGAGGAGGTATGTGAACTCAGTATAAAGGAGGAACATGGAGATTGGAGAGTATGGCTGGCTATCAGTGTTTGGGGGAAGTGGAATGGGGAGCCAGGACAGGTGCTAGGATAGCAAGAGTCACAAGTATCTAGACAGGGCCAGAATACATGACTGTGTTGGAGGACTCTGCTAATGGCAAAGTGAGAGGGCTGAGAAGTGAGAAAGGCTGAGGGATGTTGTGAGAAGAAAAGTATCCATCAGAGTATTTTATTAGCACGGGCAGCCATTTCAGCAAATATGAAAGAAATCTCCTGATGGTCTCTGCTGCTGTGTTCCAACAGAACATGCAGCAGAATTCCTTTCTGGTGAAGCTGATGTCCCTCTAACACTTACCTTCATTTTCCTTTGTTATTCCTCTCTCTAATTTATTGACCTTCTTTATGACCTGAATTATCCTAGCCCTTTCAGTTTTTCTGTCTGTGAAGTATTTTCTAGGTCTCTTTATTTGAACATGTTTGAACACAATGGACATATGTATAAGTTAGTCCAGAACAGGTCTATTTGTCTGGCTTCACGTCACTGCCAAGAGTCAAATCTGTCCCAGAGCTTTCAGAGCCTGGGCAATTTGTCCAGGCTTAAACCTCAGGATTCAACTTTCCATTAATGTATTGGCAACTTGCTTTTTCAATATTTTCAATTGCTTTTATTGACAAGCTCAAAAGAAGAACAAAAAAAGACCTTGTGTCCACTGAGAATGAGCTGATCTCTTACCTATAATCCAGAAAAGGGGAAAAGAACTAGTGGTATGATTGATGCTATGAAAATCCTTTTCCACCTGGGACATCCTTAGGTAACTATACAAGGATATAAGCCCTCACAGCAACAGGTATAAATACTATCTTGTTGAAATCTTTAAGTGAAATAAATATTCCTGTGATCACTATTTTAGTAAATAACCTACATCTGATTGATGCTGAAAACTGTAATCTTATCCTTTGTCATTATTTGAATGAATATAGGAAGGTGCTATTTAAACTTATTTATGAAGGTCAAGAAAGTGTACAAGTAGACGGAATATTGAAAAGCAGTGTGAATCAGAGAAATGATCAAACTTAAATCATCAGTATTCAAGTTTCTTTTGAGGTGTTTTTAAATCCTTCATGCAGTGGACAAAACTCTGCAAAACAGAGTTGGAAATGGTGCCTCTTCCTTTGGACAAGTAAAGCTTTTCTTTTAGGTATGAATTTCACATCTTGTCTGACCTGATTTCTATATTTGACAGCAGTTTGGTTTGGGCTGTGGGGGGGTTGTGTTTTGAAATGAGATATAAGTACAGGTTTGCAGCTCTGCCTCAAACTGCATGAACAGATTTCAGCTACCTTAGCTATCACACTGGCAAATCCACATTTCTTTCAGAGAACTTCCGCTGAGAACCCTGTTTGTTTCTAATACAGGCCTTGAAATGTCTGTGTTACACCATCTGGCCTTTATTTGTGGGTTTGCATGATAAAATTACTCTGAAGACCACAAAGTACAACTTTAATTCTTCATTTGTATTTGTTTTAATTTTAAACTTCAGTATAAATATATCTATTTCAGCTTAAATAGCTTTTTGGCACAATTGCAATAAGTGATGACATTGTGTGTTACAAACTGACTGACACTGCTGACACCAGCAAGTCCATGCCAGCCAATACGATACACAGCAGTAGCATTGGGACAAGGATAGCAAACGAGCATGTATCTAATTCAAGTTCTCTGATAGGATTAATCAGTTGACATTTTGCCACATAAATCAATAGCTGGATTTCTCCTCCCACCAAAAACCTTCCTTTCTGCTGAGGAAGCTATTCCTTCTCAACAAGAAAGTCAGAGTTTAATACAGATGATTGATTTGCCCTACATTTTTTGCATTCAGATTCAAAATACAAACAACAGATGGCTTTTCTTACAGTCCTAAACCTAGATTTGATTGTGTAATCCACTAAGAACTGCTGGAATTCAAACCCTGTAAACTAATAATGACCTATGAATTTTTCTTCTACACCACCTCAAACACAACCTGTCCAACAGGTACTCCAAAAGAAGTACTATAAGACCAGGACTATTCTGTCACTATTAACTGCTGCCATGGCACTGAAGAAATGGGCAAATAACCTCTCACTGGGCAGCGCCTCATTAAGGGTGACCAGAATAAACCAGGCTGCTCTCCAGATTGCTGCCTTCACCAGTTGGACTCTCCAATTAGCGCACATTACTTGGAGCTGTTACTTGTTTGAACAGAAACGATTGGGCTGGGTCTGAGAGGATTTGTCTTTTAATTAGGTAATTATAAATCCCTAATTATAGGCTGATAATCTTTCCAATATCTCCTCTTAACTTTGGCGCCAACAAGAACAGATGACTTGGACTTATCCTCGTCCTTGAGTAAAATGAGATTTTTGTTCCAGAGATAAGAGTTGTTTTCTGTAGATCATGAGTGACTGGGTGTAAAGATTGCTGGTATTACTTAATCTGCTTAGACAAGGCATTAAGGTGCATTTTTTTTTATATTGTAAATAGTTGATATAAGATGCTTTCTATCTGCATCTGTAGAGTGGCAATAACAAAATATGTAAAAACATTGGTACCCATGTATTCTGTTACATTACACATATTTTTTTTTCCATGGGTAGAATGTAAAATTTAACAAAATTCAGTGAAATGCAATTGTAAATAAGAGGAAAATTGGACACTTTATGACTACAACTGAAATTGCCTGCTGTTTCCTTAGTGAAAGCTGGCACCTTAAAGATGACAGACTGTTGCACTTGCTCAGTGAAACTCTTTATTTATTCATAGGATTGGTTTAGCTTCAAGAGCTAATTACATCCAAAACTTCATCAGAGAAAATTTAGAGAAGAAACAGCAATTTCACCCTGAAATGGAATTTAAGGAGTACCAAATCTCCATAAGAATCAAATTACAGGAATAACTGTGGAAAGAAAAGTGAAAGTTAAAAGAGATTTTGAAAACAATATTGAAGATTATTCCTTACGAAAAGTGAATAAAACAAACAAACAAACAAACAAACGAAACTGCTTTAAACAATGGGGCTAAGTAACCCCATGATTAAATGAACCATTCAGTTTTAGTTAGTTAACAAGAACTATGTTTGTCTGCATAAAAAACTGAAATTCTCATCTCAGGAAATATTTACTTTTCACTTTTCTGTTTCTTTTATGTTTTGTCCTGATAGTGTTGGGGGAGGACTAGCAAATGTAGGTAGTGTTTGGCCTACTAAAACTATCTGAAACTATTTCTAAGTACTTTGGTAGATGTAGAAATTGGGTGTCTTGAACTCACGCATGTGGAATTTATTTCTTCTAAAATACTGAGCACCTTGAAATTGGTAATTACATTGTCAGAAATATTGTGATTTTATTGTCATTTTTGAAAATGCAGAGTTAAGGTCATTAAACAGAACCAAAATATTACAGAATAAATTGCATATATACTTTGTGTGTAATTATTTCATGTTGATGACCTGTCTCTGGAAGCCCATCCAAATCACCAGGAAAGATGGAAAGATGGATGTAAAGGTTTTTTTTGCAGCTCCCTCTGCATTCAGTTGAATGTATAGAAATGAATTTGTAAGTAAGATCTACATATAAAAGCTCCATGGTATTTATGCACGTATAGTTAATTCTCACGGATGTGGATAGTAAGCTATAGTTATTTCAAAGACAACCTTAAAAAAATTCACAACACCAAAATGAATCAATTTGGGGAACAAAAAGATGTTAATCATTAAGATTTATTTTTAATTAGAGTTTTGCTAGTTTTCTGGGGGCATAAATTTATGAAAACTCTCTATCATTGCACGTAGCTGACATTTTGATATGGACTGTAAAGAAATAGTATGAACAAAAAGGTAAATAGGAGATGCTGTTTTGTCCCTGGAATAGTCTACATCACAAAGCACACCATGGAACACCAGTTAAAGAAAAAGAAATCTATATTGCTTTTGTCATTCCCACTTTTTTTCATATCTGCCTATACAGTGTTTTGGACAAACTCCAGTGCCAAATAATGGCTGGTACGGTACAGTTCACAGGCCTCATTTTGTAATTATGTCCATTGACATGAATGGTATGGCATAGAAAAGGGTCTAAAAAAAATTCTTCCTGTGACATTTTTTTTTTTTTTTTTGCCACAATTTGAAAATAGAAATAGCTTTTAATAGGTGTTTTACATAGGTGGACCAGATTACCCAGTGACAAAATTCATTTCTAGCTCTTCAGATATCTGTTCTGGTACTCAGATTATGGGAGAGAAAAAGTTGGCCCATATCAAGATGAAAAATCTACAACAGTTCTAACTAATTTTCTGAATATGCTATGTGCAAGGCTGTTTCCCAGTCATTTCAGAACTTTTCTTTTACTTCTTCCTTTCCCTCCCCCCCTCACCCCCCCCCCCCCCCCCTTTAATCAGTTTTAGACACAGTTTCCTCTCTGGTTAACCTAGCTCTGACTAGGATGAAAAAGACATTGTCCTCTGCTGGAAGAGCCATGAGATGAGGAAACCACTTCTGCAGGAGACAAGCTTGTGGTCAATTTTCTCCCTGTGTGTAGAGCAAAGAAAAGGCTTTTTGTAAAGAAGCATTTAAAATAGAGTTTTCATGAATCATTGTTTGCTGGACATGCCAGGGAAATCTAAATTAAGGAAGACATCCTTTCACTTAGTTAGGGAAAACCGCAGTTCATAATTCTTTCAGAAACACACAATGGCAAACTTTGTATGATTTAGACACTGGAAGCCAAACCAGATTAGATTAAATACTGGCTAGCTATATTTTATAATTCTCCAGGAAGCGCTTTTTATGAGAATTGGAGGGGAAAAAAGTTAACTGCAGTAAAACTGATCAGGAATTTTTAACTGTAGATTTCCATTTGAACATGTTAATGTGCAAAAACTAACATTTTATAGGTAAAAGAAGATTTGGAAGGAACTACTCTTGGAATGCTTCACAAAATCAAAAAGAGATTTCAGGCTTTATTTGAGTTAAACAGCAACTGCGGAGATCAAGAGCCTGGCTGATGTCCCAAAGTCTTGAGGCATAGGAAAACAGGTTTCCAGTGTAAAACACGTATGACATGAAACATGAACACAGATCTGCTGTATTCCTGGTGAATGTCCTAGTGACACAGTTACGTATTTAATAGTTTTATTTTGTTTTTTTTTGTCTTTTGCTGAAATTATTATTATTACAAACTTTATCAACTCCCAACACAAGAATTATACAGCTGCTGCTCAACAAACTAGTGATGGGATGCATATGAAATACAGCAGGCTCAGCAGTTCCCTGCATCAGGCAGGGCAGAGCAGTACCTTTCTCTCTGCTGTTTCATAAAAAGGCAGGGAGGTAACGTAATAAATCAATTCATCATAATCAATAATATGAAATTACTATTTCCATCTCTAAAATATAATAATGTGCCAGCTTAAATCTTCTAAACAACTACGACTGTTTATATTATTTTCTTTTTACCTGGGAATTGGTTTATTCCTTTGTTTATGCTGTGAAATTTGTAATACAAGAAAGGTGAACACAGATGTCTGAGTGAAAAATGTTTACTGAAATTAACCTAAACTAAAACCAAGCTCCAAAGGATCCTATCATTCTGGAACCAGACTTTACAGAGGGGCTTGGAGGAACTCAATATGCTAGCAGATGAATTTAAAATCCTCAAATTAGCAACGTCTTAAATTTGAATCAATATTTTAGCAGTGAAATTGTGACTTAGACATTTCTAAAATGTAATAAAACTATTAAAAACCTAAACATTTTATTTATTAATATTTTTTTCAAATTTACTGTTATTTTACTTATATTTGAACTTCATAGTCATCTTGTGAACGAGAAAACAGCCTTTCAGTATCTGAAGGGGGGCTATAAGTAAGAAGAGGACAGATTCTTTAGCAGGGTCTATTGTGATAGGACAAGGGGAAAATGTTTCAAATCAAAAAAGGGGAGATTTGGATTGGATGTAAGAAAAAGGTTTTTCACACTAGGTGGTGAAGCACTAGCACAAGTTGCCAGAGAAGCAGTGGAAGCTCTGTCCCTGGAGACACTTAAGGTCAGGATGGACGGGACTCTGAACATCCTGATGTAACTATGTCCGTGTTCATTGCAAGGGAGTTGGACTAACTGACCTTTAAAGGGCCCTTCCAACTAAAACAGTTCTATCATTCTCTGATTCTGAAGACTAGATACACAAGAAAAAAAAACTAATGAGTCCACGATATGTTAAATTTGATGATTCACTATAATTTGGACCTCACCATCAATCTTTAGTATTGTTCTCCAAACTGGCATAAAAATCGGGGGAAAAAAAGTTACTATCTATCTTTTTACTTAAAGGCAGGTAAAAATCTATACTTTTAACTAAACAGTATTTTCATTAGATATGTTATGGTCACTCAAGGTTATAAATCAAAACTTGAGAAGATATAAATACATGTAAATGAGGGACAAAGGAATCAAAATTGCCATTTCATTATGCAGCTGAAAATACTGTACAGTTCTAAGTTGCACTAAATGTTTTTATTTAGCAGAGTATGTCTTACGTAGACAGTATTCTACACTATATGACTCAAGTGTAAAAATTGCAATATTATAATAATGATGTTAAAATAAAATTTTGTGGAGAAAGTCAATCAAACTGTTGCTACAGAGGGCTTTGAGCAACATGCTTTAAAGGCTGAAATAGAAGCAAGTTAAATTCATACTGATAATAATTACTCCATTTTAAACTGAATTGTAGTAAAATAGCCAGTTGAAGAAAAAAGGATGGGCTGGGAGGAATATTAGCAGGAAGAAAGCGATAGAAGCTGTCAGTTCTGTGAGCTACAAGGAATGCAAAGCCAGGGAATATAAAAATGTTTACATGTGTCATGAAAACAACATCTCTTTTTAGTCAATGTTTTTTTAGAGATATTAGGATTTTCAGTGCCAAGTCCTCTTCTGTAGATATTTTAAGCATTAAGAGATTGAAGATGATAGACTGTTCTTTTGAAAAGGTTTTATTCCATAATCCTTCATTGACTGTCTTTGTGAGCTCATCTGAATGCATAACTCTAGTTTCTTAGGTGACTTTTGTTGTATTAGCTGAAGGATGTTACATTCAGGAATGCATAGGTTTAAGGGTTTTTTGTGCGTGTGTGTCTTAGGAGTAGTTTTTGGTGTCTGTAGACAGGTATCAGCAGGATTTACTAATACAGAAACAAGTCTGAAAGATCATAAGGCTTTCATCATGAAGACTGAGACCTTTACTAGGATATTGTGATTTTCCAAATTGTTTCAGTCATTCTAGTACACATTGGATTTCTCTGTGGAAACACTCAACAGCCAAACCACAGAAGCTTGCTTTAAATTCCACTGAAGCAGTTCACAGCACTGAATCAAGTCTCAAATTGGGCTTAGATATAATCAAGTTAATTAAAAATTGAATTCATAAGCACTAGAGAGAGCATAATTTCATAACAAATACAGGCCAAAGAAACCAAGATGAAGTAATGCAGAAGTCTTTTCTCAGTGTAACAATCCTGTTTCAACAGCACTTTTCCTACTGGTTCGTTATCATCCAGCTCCTGGGAAATCAGGTGACTTCCTGCCAATTCAAGATCATTAACGCTCTGAAAACAAACACATGATTTTCCATAGATCCTTGTCAGCATAATATTAAGACTCCTTCTTCATGGGAAGATATTTTGATCTAACCTCAGACAGGCAGGTGCTTTGATATGTCTTTTTAGATTAAATAAGTCTAATACTTAGTTTACATCAGGTTGTAAAGAAAGAAGAATAATAAGAAAAACAAGAAAAGAGGAAAGACTAAAACTCATCTCAACTCCATTCATGACTAGAATGTCAAAATAGATGGGTACAAACTCTTCAGGAAAGACAGTCAGGGGAGACAGGTAGGAGGTGTTGCCCTCTACATCAAAAACCAGCTGGAGTCTACGGAGCTGCACCTGGAGATAGATGCAGAACTGACAGAGAGCTTATGTATTAGGGTTAAATAAAAGGCAAAGGAAAAAGATGTTGGGTGTTGGTGGTCTGCTACAGGCTGCCTGATTAGGAAGACTGAGTGGGAGTAGGTCCTCTATAAACAGATAGGAGCAGCTTCACATTCACAAAACATGGTCCTGATGGGGGTGGGGGGTTTCAGCTACCCCAAATATCTGTTGGAGGGACAATGCAGTAGGGCACCAAAAATTGAAGAGGTTCCTAGAACGTGTTGATGTTAACTTTCTCTTCCAAGACCTTGTCCTCACCAGTGAGGAGAGACTGGTGAGTAATTTGAAGATTGAGGGCAACCTTGAATCATAGAATCACAGAATCATAGAATCACAAGGTTGGAAAGGACCTACAGGATCATCTAGTCCAACTGTCCTCCCATTACCATTGCTACCACAAGCTACTAACCCATATCTCGTAGCTCCTCATCCAGAAGCCTCTTGAACACTGCCAGGGACGGTGACTCCACCACCTCCCTGGGCAGCCATTCCAGTGCCTGACCACTCTCTGAGAGAAAAAGTTTTTCTTTATGTCTAATCTAAACCTCCTCTGGTACAACTTGTGGCCATTTCCTTGAGTCCTGTTTGCTGCCTGGGAGAAGAGGCAAAACCCCTCCTCATCACAACCTCCCTTCAGGAAGTTGTAGAGTGCAATGAGGTCTCCCCTGAGCCTCCTCTTCTCCAGGCCAAACAATCCCAGCTCCCTCAGCCAGTCCTCATAAGACATTTGCTCCAGACCCCTCACCAGTTTTGTTGCCCTTCTCTGGACACATTCCAGGGCCTCAATGTCTATATTGTAGTGAGGAGACCAAAACTGAACACAGCGAGGTGCAGCCTCACCAGTGCTGAGTACAGGGGGATGATTACCTCTCTGCTCCTGCTGGCCACACTATTTCTAATTCAGGCCAAGATGCCATTGGCCCTCTTGGCCACCTGGGCACACTGTTGGCCCATGTTCATGTGAGCATCGACCAACACCCCCAGGTCCCTTTCCTCTTCACAGTCATCCAGTCACTCAGCCCCAAGTGCTGCCTGGGGTTATTGTGGCCAAAGTGCAGGACCTGGCACTTGGCCTTGTTGGACCTCATCCCATTCACCTCAGCCCAGAGATCCAGCCTATCCAGATCCCTCTGAAGGGCCTCCCTACCCTCAGGCAGAACACCACCACCTCCCAGCTTGGCATCATCTGCGAACTTACTGAGGGTACACTCAGTTCCCTCATCTAGGTCATCAATAAAGATATTAAACAAGATGGGCCCCAGCACCAACCCCTGGGGGACACCACTTGTAACAGATTGCCAGCTGGACTTAACTCCATTAAACACTACCTGTTGGGCATGGTCCTCTAGCCAGCTCCTTACCCAAAGAAGGGTATACCTGTCCAGGCCACAGGCAGCTAGTTTCCCCAGGAGAATACTGTGAGAGACCATGTCAAAGCCTTTTCTGAAGTCGAGGTAGACTACATCAACAGCCTTTCCCTCATCTACCAGTCTGGTCACCCAGTCATAGAAGGAAATGAGGTTGGTCAAGCACAAACTGCCTTTCATGAAACCCGTGCTGGCTGGGCCTGATCCCCTAGACACCACGCATGTGCTGTGTGATCTCACCCAAGATGATTTGCTCCATATCTTTTCCTGGTACTGAGGTCAGGCTGATGGGCCTATAGTTTCCCAGGTCTTCCTTATGGCACTACTTGTAGATGGGAATCACACTGGCAAGCCTCCAATCCTCTGGGACCTCTCAAGATAACCAGGAATGCTGATAGATGGCAGAGAGTGGCTCGGCAATCACCCCTGCCAGCTCCCTCAGCACCCTAGGATGGAGACTGTCTGGTCCCATGGACAGTCCAGACGAAGGAGGAGCTCTTTAACTGTCTACACCTGAATCACTGGGGGTGTATTCCGCGTAGCAACCCAGACTTCCAGATCAGGGCATAAAGTTCCCTGACAATAACTGGTCTGCCTATTAAGGGCAGATGTAAAGAAAGCGTTGAGGACCTCAGCCTTCTCCTTATCCTTAGTGGTCGAATTCCCCACTGCATCAAGTAAAGGATGGAAATTCTCCTTGGTTCTTCTCTTACCACTGATATATTTGTAAAAGGATTTCTTATTCACTTTTACTGCAGTGGCAAATCTAAGTTCAAGTTGGGCTTTTGCTTTCCTAACTTCCTCCCTGCATACCTTAGCAACTTCCTTATAATCTCTCCAAGTAGCCTGTCCCTGCTTCCAGAGGACATACATAGATTCTCTTTTTCTTCCAGAGTCTCAACAATGGTTCCCAGTTCATCCACACTGGTCTTCTTCCCCTACAGTTTGCCTTATGGCATTCAGGGGCAGCCTGTTCTTGTGCCTTTAAGATTTCCATCTTGAGGACAGTCCAGCCTTCCTGGATCCCTTTACCATTAAAGAGGGACTCCCAGGGGACCTGTGCTACAAGCATCCTGACTGCAGAGACCATGAAGTGAAGAGTTCAAGATCCTTATGGAATCAAAGAGGTTGCGCAACAAACTTGCTACTCTAGGCTTCAGGAGAGCAGACTTACTTCAAACTCTTAAGGGAACTGCTTGTCAGGGTGATATAGGACAAAGCCCTGGAGGGAAGAGGGGCCCAAGAAACCTGGCTAGTATTCAAGGACCAACTCTAAATCCAGAAGCAGTACATCCTGAGAAAAAGGAAGGCTGGCAAGAATGACATGACGCCACTGTCTATCAACAAGGAGCTCCTGGACTTAGGTAAACACAAAAAGGAAGTCTATAGAAAGTGGAAGCAGGAATGGGTTACCTGGGAGGACTACAAAGAAGTCTGAGCAGCCAGAGTTCAGGTTAGGAAAGCTAAAACCCAGACAGAATTAAAGCCAGGGACATAAAGGAGAGCAAGAAGAAATTTTACAGGTATATTAGTGGTGAAAGGAAGGCTAAGGAGGATGTAGGCCCTCTCTGGAAGGAAACTGGAGACCTGGTCTCAAGGGGTATGGAGAAAGCTGGGGTGCTCAATGACTTCTTTGCCTCAGTCTTCACCAGCAAGGGCTCTAGCTGCATCAGCAAAGTTGAAGAAAGCAAAGTTGAAGAAGGAAGGTAGAGAAGGAAGGTCTGCCCACTGTAAGTGAAGATCAGATTTGGGACCATCTAAAGAACCTGAAGGTGCACAAGTCCATGAGACCTAATGAGATCCATCCATTGATTCTGAGAGAATTGGCAAACAAAGTTGCCAAGACATTAGCCATCACATTTGAAAGGTCATGGCTGTCTGGTGAAGTTCCCAATGACTGGAAAAGGGGAAACACAATACCCACTTTCAAGAAGGGAAAAAAAGAAGATCCAGGGAAGTGCAGGCCAGTCAGACTCACCTCTGTGCCTTGAAGGATTATGAAGCAAATCCTCCTGAAGGCCCTACTAAGGCATGTGGAAAATAAAGATAAGGTGATTAATGGTAAGAACATAACTTCACCAACGGCAAGTCAAGTCATGCCTGACAAACTTGGTGGCCTTTTATGATGGAATTACAGCATAAGTGGATAAAGGAAGAGCAGCTGACGTCATCTACACGGACTTGTGCAAACTGTTTGGCACTGTCCTGCATGACATCCTGGTTGCCAAACTGGAGAAAAATGGATTTGTTGGATAAAGAATTGGCTGGATAGTCACACTTGGACAGCTGTGGTCAATGGCTCAATGTCCAAGTGGAAACTAGAAACTAGTGGCATTCCTCAGGGACCAGTGTTTGGGACCAGTGTTGTTTAACATTTTAGGTGACATGTAGGTGACATGGACAGTGGGATCATGTGCACCCTCAGCAAGTTTGCAGACGATACAAAGCTGACTGATGCAGTTGACACAGTAGAGGGATAGGATGCTATCCAGAGGGACCTGGACAGACTTGAGAGGTGGGCCCATGCCCACATCATAAAGTTCTACAAGACCAAGTGCAAGATCCTGCATCTGGGTCAGGGCAATCCCATGTACAGATACAGGCTGGGTGGAGAATGGCTTGATAGCAGCCCTGAGGAGAAGGATTTGGGAGCGTCAGTTGATGAAAAACTCAACATGAGCTGGTAATGTATGCTTGCAGCCCAGAAGGCAAACCATATCCTGGGTTCCATGAAGGGAAGAGTGAACAGCAGGTTGAAGGAGGTGATTCTGCCCCTCTACTCTCCCCTTATGAGATTCCACCTGGAGTACTGTGCCCAGTTCTGGGCCCCCAGCACAAGGACATTAAACTGTTGGTAGAGCAGGTCCAGAGGAGGGCTATGAAGATGATCAGAGGGCTGGAGCATCTCCCCTATGTAGACAGGCTAAGAGCTGGGGCTCTTCAGCCTGGAGAAGAGAAGACTCTGAGGAGACCTTATAGCGGCCTTCCAGAACATGAAAGGGACCTACAGGAAAGCTGGGGAGGAACTTTCTATATGGGCATGTAGCAACAGGACAAGGAGAAATGGCTTCAAACTGGAAGAGGGTAGAGTTAGACTAGATATTAGGAAGAAATTTTTTACTGTAATGGAGGTGAGACATTGGAACAGGTTGCCCAGATTGGTTGTCGATGCCTGTTCCCTGGTAACATTCAAGGCCAGGCTGCATGGGGCTTTGAGCAACCTGGTCTAGAGGGAGGTGTCCCTGCCTATAGCAGGGGGTTGGAGTTACATGATCTTAAAGGTCCCTTCCAACCCAAATCATTCTATGATTCTATGAAATAACTGGTTATGTCTAGTGACATAAGTCTATATCCAAGCTAATAACCCTTCCACACAAAGCTCCTTTGATCATAAATTGGGAGGAAATACATACTTTTGTACTCTAATTAATTAGCTGAGATGTAAATGCATGCAGTATAAATGCTTACATTTATTCATGTGCATATCACTCTGAATTACTGTAAGAAGTAACATTCAAGTCACGATATCATGATCTTAAGTCTAATTTTATTTCTGTGGCTTCCTATCAGTAACTTATTTAAACAATGCCCTAATTTTAAGCCCATGAATAGTCCTATTGAAGTGAGTGAGACATTCACACATTAAAGACATGCTTCAGTGCTTTGCTGAATCAAGGCCTATGTGAATAAGGTGCCACATTTGTTTTTTCTTGCAATAACTCTGTTACATCACTTTACCTTTAGGCAGTAATTTCACTGTACAGTGGAATGAATGTTTTCAGAAAGCTCTCTTAAATTTTTAAGATTCTGGCATTTTTAGAGCATATGCTAGTAAATTAGTAAGGCTTTAATTATTTCCAATACTTCATAATAGCAGTGAAATCTAATAAAATATATTTCAATGTTTTGGCTACTGTATTAATTGAACAGTACAGCTGTTTCCATCTCATAGTAAGGACTGAAAATATAATTAGAGGCAAGCTAATTTTCTTTTTCAGTGCCTTTATTTAAAAAATGATGAGCCCAAACAGTATTACCAGGTACCAAAGTAACTTTGAACTACTATTTTAATGGCTAGATGGCAAAACCCATTCATCATTCACCTATATAATTTCAAATCCTTAGAAATGTAAATAGCCACGACAAGCTCAGAATGTATCTGAATGTTCAAATTATTCAGTTGTCCTTCATCTGCAATTTGTATGACCTCACTGACAAAAGCCTGAAGCTACAGTATATCTCAAACTGCAAGTTTTGAATCTGCATCACTCTCCCGAATCAGCTGACGGGTTATAATGAACTGGAACCTGAAGACAGAAATTATGAAGAAGGAAACCTTGTCTCAATGGTTTGACACTCTTTTGATCTTGGTTGACATCTGAACATAACACAATATTTTGGGCTTGGCAGCATATCTAGCACACTGAACCAGGATGGAGGAGTACTGCCAGGAAAAGATCATCCCTGCCACAGTGCACTTCAGCAGCTGCACAGGACATGCAAGCTGGTCAGCTGGATATGAAGTAAATGCAGACTTAGACTTCTGACAGCTTGCCAGCAGTGTCTGTGGTAGGGTCACAGCTTGACTTCTCCATCAGGTATTCACTCGTAGCTAAATTCCGTATCAGTTAGCTACTCAGTATATTGAGATCTTCCCAAACAGGCCTTGCTGTAAACTATTTATATATCAAGATATCCTGTAGCACTCTTTATAAAAATGAATGAACTAGTGACATTAAGCTGAAAGGTAAGCAAAGGTGCTGAGTGTTAAACATATTAAGAGAGGGAAAAAATCTGTTAATCATTTTATTAATGTTTTCTTTTCTGCAGAAATCCTTGAAAATGCTTGTAATTCTTAACAGCTGACAGGCTGCTGATTTTGCAGAAAGAAGAGGTTTTTGAGTCCCTTAACTCCAAGTCACAGTTGTTCCTTGTTTTGACTATTGGAGAATTAATTCAGTAACCTCCCTAAAAATAGTAAGCGCCTCTGCTTTTACAATATAAGGTCTACATCTGAGAAATATTGCAGTCAAACAAATGCTACATTGAAATGCAAGTTTAATGAATTACACTGGAGCCATGTAAGAGCCTGTCAAAGTCATTTTACTCCCACATGGATTTTTAGAATCACAGAATCCTTAGAGTTGGAAAGGACCTTTTAGGGCTATGTAGTCCAACTCCCCTGCAATGAACAGGGACACCACAGCTAAATCAGGTTGTCCAGGGCCTGATCCAGCCTCACCTTGAAAGTCACCTGGGAGACGGGGCAAAACAATGATGTTACTTAACTTGTTTCAACAAATTTAGTACTTATTTGAAAGATTCCCTCTATCATACACTCTAAACGGTGCTCAAAGATTCTCAGACTCTTGCAGAGTGTCAGATGGGGTGAGACCTTGATCTGTCATTTTATTATGAATTACAGAGTGGAAGGGATCTTAAAGCCCATCCAGTTCCAAGCTGCTGCTATACGCAGAGTTGTCACCCACCATATCAGACTGCTCAGGGTTCCAATCTGGCCTTGAGCATCTCCAGCGATGGGGCATTCACAGCTTCTCTGGGCAGCCTGGGCAGCCTTACCACTCTCTGAGTGAAGAATTTCCTCCTAATATCTAACCTAAATCTCTCCTCTTTTAGTTTAAAAAGGCTTCCCCATCCTAACACTATCAGGCTGTCTCCTTCCTGCATGTATCCCTTTGAGTACTGGAAGGCTGCAATGAGTTCTCCTCAGAGCCTTCTCCTCACCAAGCTAATTTTCTCTAAGCAATCTTTAATTTGTTACAGGGCTCACAACAAAATGCACGAGGCGAATCTGTTCAGTCTGTCTAGCACTAGTACTGTCTTGAGTACTGTCATGACAGTATCTTTACAAAACTGCAGTGAGGAAACTCTCACTTTTATATAAAACTTCTGATGCGTATTTCCAAGTAGGCTTGTCAATTATCCAGTTTGGGAAGACACTTATCTGCTACAGATCCTGGTACACAAGCCCACCCACCCACTTTCAAGCAAGGCAAACCAATGTCTTTTTTACTATTTCTTTGCTGCTTTTATTTCTTTCTTTGACTTTTCAAGGCTGTGAAAGGTACATTCATAGCTCGAAAATGAAAAGGAGAATTTATCTACTCATTCCCATCAAGAGCCATTAATTGATGGCACAAGAGATTGCATCTAATATCTTTACAATAAAATGTATTTAAACTTAGGTTATATTCTTAAATATATTGTATCTTGTTCAGGTTAGTTTTTTACATATGTAACTCAGAAAATACATATTCAAATTTTGGCGTGGGTGTTTTTGCTGTAGTGCTAGGCATGCTTGAGGTTTTTGTACAGAAACATCGATGGCCTTTTTCACTGACTAATATTTTATGCTGACGGAAGCATTCTGGAATATTTTTTTTCCTGTGGACCAACTAATTCCAAAGACACTGAAACAACAACCTCCAGGGTTTCAGGTTTCAGAAATCTGGAATAGCCCTGTCACACAGTTTTTCTACATTTTCTTGATTGGCAGAAAAGCAGTGGCCCTCGACAGACTGCTCATGAACTAAAAAGGCTACATGATCTTCAGCCTTCCTCGTGATCAAACCCACAAATGAAAAAAAAACTAGTATCAAATCACATTTATTGTTAACTGAGTTTGTTCTTTCTTCATATTTACTGGACGATGGTGATAATCATGGATAGTGAACAGGCTTAAGAAATGTTTTTAATAGCAACCTGACACTGTAAGGTCAAGCAATATTTAGAAAAATGAGATTTGAAAAACAAAAATAATGCTCCAGTTTCTACAATCTATACACAATAGTCAGCCTTCCAAATGTCCTGTGGTCACACAGTCACTTCTCTTGGTTCTGTCCTTATCCTTGTTATCAGAATATTATGTTGCTCTGTGAATCACCTGCAGATTTTATTACCTCAGACTATTCTCTGGAACTTGATTAAATAAATAATGAAATAGATTATGAGATTTATATGGACTTTCTTATTTTTCTCTTTTCCTAACATTTCTAATGAGGATTCTTTTTTTGTTGTTGTTGTTGTTGTTCTGAATCTAGTATCTTCTGTGTTATTCTATCTCAGATGAAATATATATGTTATATCAGGAAAAAAAGAATGTTTTTAAAAAGTCCTTTTTTTTTTCTACTCAAAGTATTATCACCTTATCATTATCAATCTTAAATCCTAAACAACATTATCATCTCCTTTACACTCCCAAATATCAGAGAAATTACTAGGTTAATTCAGGTCACTGCCTTTAAGAATTAAATCTGAGAGCAACAGGAACAAATAGCAAAGTACAGAGCAGACAGTTACGGCAACATATAGGAATTATGAAGAGTTTGCCAGAAATACCAATCTCATGTAGAGACAGGAAGAATTACTGCAGGGTATGTATCCTTATATAGGGATGTGTGGAAGAAAGTGTTCTTATTTCCTGCAAGTATGAGTGGAAAACAGTATAAAACAAAACAAAGAAGTAAAATCTTATCTTAGTCCAAGAGGGGTTCAAAATGATGCTCAAAGCTGCCACCTGCCCTCAGGGTAGCAACTCCATTGTTTTTGGACCACACCATCATATCAGTCCTACACCTGTTTCATCCCCCTCTCTCCTATTATCCCCACACAATCATCTCCTTTTGCTCTTTGGAGTTTGTATTTGTTTTCATAGCTAACAGGCATGGGTAAAAGCTGGACTCAACTTCAGTTTATGTTGGAATCTCTCCACAGTGAGAATGAAAAGTCACTATAATTCTTTCTGTGATCTTTTCGTGGCTCACAGAATTTCTGCAGTTGAGATCTTTGCAAGAGACAAGTGAACTGAGAAGCTTTTAGAAATTGCTGCTTCTGGTAACTAAGGACAAAGAAACAAAGACAGGATTTCCCTCTGGAAATCATAGTACTCAGGGTTGTTAAAACTGATTCAAAACTAGACAAAACAGAACAAAAATGCACATGTCAATGTTATAAAATACAAGAGCTGGGAGGAGGCTAGCTTAGAAAGTATCATTCCTTTTAGGAATAGACTGGACTCAATTTCTGCTCAGTTGATAGTGATCACTTTAAACAAGGTAGTAGCAGCACTCAGAATTCAAACACTGCCAAAGTGAATGTAAACCTTCTCAACATATGGATGGGATTTTTTTTGTTTGTTTGTTTTAAACACAGTACAACATTTGCTCACTGTTTACAGGATAGCCGGGGACATGCATTGAGTCTCTATACTTAGGTACGCCAAGTTCCAAGTGAGATATGCAATGTATTTTGTTATCCTTCTAGAACTTAAGCAGTATGTAATGATGACTGGAAATGACATCCAACGTGTTTAGAAGATCTCTCTGCCTTTTAATAACCACAGAAAAGTTTCCAAGCTTTGTGGAGTGCTTTGCTACTCAAATACAAACTGAATTTTAAATTTAGAAAGCCATCAGTATTCGGTTAACTCTGATTTTTTTTGTTTGTTTGTTTTCAGTCAGTTCAGAATAAAGCTTCAGAGAAGAAATGCTGACTACTAAAATCTGGAGAAATACAAGAAACAGAGAAGAAAATCAGAAAAACTGTAGAATCAGTTCAAGACTATTGAAATTAAAGGGAGTAAAATATCCCTTCTAGTATTGAATGGTTCCGGTTGGGAGCTGAAACTGAATGCACCCACATCTATTTTAGCTAGTAAGCTTTAAATGACCTAGATTTTGAGACTGCAAGCAGTTATTATGTTGATACTTTGCCTGCTATTCTTTTTTTATAAATTCCTTCGAATTTCATTACCAGTTAGCTACAGAGCTGTCTGAAACACTCATGTTCATATTTGAGCAGAGTCACAGGCTGCAAATCCTTTGAGATATGGTTTTTACAGTGTTTGGAATGAGGAAAATAGTTAGACAATGGAGTTCATCTTTCCTCAGAATTCTCCTTTCCAGATGAAAGTTACTTGCTATATTTTGCCTGTTTTTATTTAATTCTAATATATTTCATCCCTTTTCTTTTGACTCCACCCAACTGGTTTACCCTGTTTTTAAAGCAGGGTAATAAAAACTGGGCTGCAGCTGAGACCTCATGTGTGCAGGATAAAGAATAATTACCTCCCCCGTGTTACTTGCCACAACATGTTACTTTTTAATAGTATCATATTCTTCACCTGGATTTAGTTTGTGTTCCATTCTAACCTCTCTTCTTTAGTCCTTTTCTGTTAGTATGCTGCTTAACTAGCTAGTCCTGATTTTTTTTATATTTTTTTTAATTTTTATTTTTATGCTCAATTTTCTCTCTTAGCTATTGTTTTTAGTCGGTCGGTTGTTTTCTTTCTTTTGTTGTTGTTGTTCTTGTGTTGCTTTTGGACTACTTCTCCAATTGGTCAGAATTGGTTTGAACAGCAGGCACAGTCTTGAGTAGGCTTTCAGCAATGCATGACTTACAAGTGATACATGTAGTCACTCATACTTTTATTAAAAGTATGGAATATAAGAGGATACAGGAGAAATATACTGCCAAACTGTAGAGGAAAAAAAAAAAAAAAACAATGTTGACAGCTTCTCTTGTTTGTTTCTTCAGTGTTTTCTTCATTTATTCATTCATTTATTCATTCATTTATTCATTTATCACTGAGTAAATTGTTCAAGATACTATGTCCCTCTTTAGCTTAGGAAAATATAATGCAAAACAACGTCAAAAGACTTAGTAAAATCCATTGGAATATGAAATTACTTTCAGTTTATCTAACAGGCCTTTCTAAAAGGAAGGGAAAGTATGTTTGATTTTTACCTTCTTTTTGCTGCCAACTGGTTTCCCTTTTTTGCTCTCTTGTCTCATCACTATTTCTCCTCCTCCTCATAACCAAAGGGGTTTTGGTGAACTGGCTCAAACAAAAATGATGCTAAAGACAGTAAAGGAAAAAAATGTGCACCATTATAACACTTCTATAATGGTCAGGAAGAGATAAATTTGGCTGATTAATTAAAAAATAACATTGAATTTAGAGCCGAACTCTACTACCTCTAATTATAATTCCTCAAATACTCCTACTGACTACAGAGGGATAGGTATCTTGCCTGTTTTGCAAGAGTCTTGAGAAAACTACTTTGTAAAGAATCATTTTGGATGGTTGGACTGGATGATCTTGGAGGTCTTTTCCAACCTTGGAGATTCTACGATTCTACGATTTGGTCTTTGTCTAGAGAAGTGTGAATGTTTGCGTATTTAAATAGGAAGCAGGCAAATTAAAAACACTTTATGTAAATTCAGTATTTCTCAATACTTACTTAATAATTGCTTTTGATTTTTGCTTCATTGTATAGCTTGTTTGCATTGCATGCAATATGCCATGTTCGGTACAGTTTTACCTATCTTGTAAAGGTGAGCTCGTTCCTCTCTCATTCACCCTGCCCAACAGCAAGGGGACGGTCAGTGAGATGAAGAGTGTCAAATATCCTTCCAATGCATAAGAAATACTTTCTATGGAATGCAAGATGAGTCTTTGGAAAGTGTTATCACAGGAAACCAGTGACTGAGGCTTTTGTAAGTGATTTGACACACATAGAAATAATGAGATGAACTTATAGTGAATTATGATAGTAGCTTTGAAAGAATTATTTAATGAAACATCTCAAGATTTGGAAAAAGGAGCAGTCTGAGAAATAATGAAAAGAATAGACTAATTCTGACTACAGATTTTGGATCTGAGCTGGTATGGTAACACTTCTGTTTCAAAGTCCCCAAATTAAGCACTGTGATAAAAATTGATTGCAAAAATATAAATGCCTTATTTTCCCTCTAATATGAAAAAATAGCATAGAACCAAACTGGTTTACACTTTTATTAGCTTAGGATAAACCAGCCAGTTCCACCTGGATCCTAGTTTTGTTATTTCCTTGCAAATTGTAATGGCAGATACTGGCACTCTGGTCAACTGCTCACATGCATGTTTGCCACTCAGAACTTCTGCCTACTGGATAAAACAGCTGCTGCACAACCAATTGGGCCAGCACGTAATTCCTGAGTTGGAATCCTGCTCCCTGTTTTCTTGGAGATAAACTGTCGTAAAAATAAAATCAAACCAGCAGGTCACCAACTAATGTAACAGTATTGGCATGATTAGCTACCCTCATCCTTGGAAATTTGCAAGAAGGAAAAGAATAAGGAAATAGTTAATAAATCAAGACAAACAGTGTCACTAATATTAGATTATGGCATAGTCTTAATTGATACAAAGAATGTTTAAAAATTGTCAAGGTTATCAAAGTTTCAGGTGTTGCAGAAAGGAAAAATTCAGTTAAGTTGCAGAAATATTGTCCCGCTTTTGACCAGATAGATAGGTTTCTAAAGAAAGGCTTGAATATTTTCTCTTTTAAAATAAACCTATCATGGCAATAACTGAATTGAATTCAAGGAAAACTACTCGCATGTGCCAAGAAGGTAATGTGCCCCTTCACTTTCAAAGTGTTGGCATCAGTGTAAATTATTGCTTACAGGTGTTAAGTAACCTCTTTGATGTTTTTTTCTTTCTTTTTTTTTTTTTTTTTTTTTTTTTTAATTGGCAGATGCCCATTTCTTAGGAAGATAAAAAGCTACAGTAATGGAGCAGTTTAATAAAAAAGAACTAAGGATTTTTAGGCAGCAAAGAAATGGCTGTGTTTGGGCAATTTTGTTGAATGGACTTGGGCCCACTGGTTATTATTTTGCTTGAATGTTCATTTTGTTTGGATAAAGATACTGACTTGTAATTTAAGTAACACAAATAGCGACATTTAAAAATTGTTTATAGACTTTGGTGTGATTTAAAATCCCTCATCCAATACAGCCCTTCAGAATTATTTGTCTGAACTGTGTCCTTGATAGTTAGTCCCCTGAAATTCAATGGAACTGAAACTTCAGTTAAATGTAATACACCTAAACAAATTCCGAGAAAATTTTTGCTGCTGTTTTATCAAACTGATCATCAAAAAGACCCCATTTAGATAACTTCCCTTTCCTCAGAGTCCAACATTTGCTAAGTCATTTAAAAGGGTAAAAAAGGCAAAGGCTAAATCTGTCTTGTTAAGATACTAGTAATTTCCTGTTGACTTAATTGTTTTCCTTTGTAGTGAAGTAAAGGTAGATAAGGAAATCACTTCATGAATTTCATACCTACAAAGCCTATTTGCAGTAGTGCCTGTGGTTCTTTGCAAAAAACTTTACGATGGAAATCTATAACAAATGCACATTTTTCTCTCCCCCTCTCTAAGACAATATCCTCCTTTCCAAAAAAAAAAAAAAAAAAAAAAGGGAGCATATAAAGTCCCATTGCTGATTTGTACTGCAATAAAGCACCAAGACACATAGTTTTATCAATTGCTAGTATGCCTTTAACAAATCACAATTAAATATTAACAGCCTGTGGAGCAGCGTGGAGGGCTCTGCAGTCCTTTGAAGGCATATTTGCCAATTAAACAAAGTCTGACATTAGAGTAAAGGTGGCAAGGATCCAAACCAGAGAAATGAAAGTCAACCACTTCAGTGGCATTCATTAGCTCAACAGAAATTCTTTGTGTGGCCTGTTTCTTTACTACTGCCAAATCCACACCCTGTTCAGGAACTTACCCTGGCTCAGATAAGCTTATTATGGAAATAACACTTTGTCACCCTTTACAACTTGCTTCTTGTTAAATTATCTTTTATCTTCTTTGTAGAATTTGTCACCTCTCCTTGGGTGCCCCTTGTGTGGTCAAATGATGTTGTGTTTGATTTGGAATAATCAGTTTCCTAAGGTTAATTGAAGTTAATAGGATAATACTCCTCATCATCATATGAGAATGGTTATAGAGAAACATTTGTGCATATGAAACACATTGTTTTACATAGAAATGTGTTAATGTTTAAGTGCTTGCTTGGGTCATCCAGTAATACATGCTGATGGGGGTGTGAAGGAAAAACTGGGTGGGAACTATTTAGTCTGCGCATGGCCTTCCCAAAGTTTTGTTGCAGCTGCATATCGTGTGCTGAAACAGCAGAGATGGTTTGTACTGTTTCCATCTGCTGAGAACATGAGAAGGAGGGAAGGAGCCTTTCCAATACTCCTTGTTCTGCTGCCTGAAAGAGAAGCCCAAAAACCCTGGTGGAGGATGCTGGCTGGCATCCTGTGCCACCTGAATATTCATCACCCATGAAGCCTGAAAACTATACACATTCTGCAGTAACAGAGTTAAATCGATAAAATGCTCTTCTTCAAAGGCTTGGTCTAGCTACTATGCGTGTCTGAATGAACATCCACACAAAGTGGTTTCTTCTTTCGTGGCTTGAAGAGATAAGGATGTAGCAAGAGGAGCAGAATTCAGACTCCTCAGAAACCACTGAATGTAATAAATTCAAAACTGAGTATCATCATCCCCACTGGGTTAGGCTGGGCTTGGACTGTTATGGCAAGGAGTAGAAAAAGGAATGGTGCTAGGATGGAGAAAGAAAGGAGAACCAGACTTGATTCTCATACATCAAGGTATATAAGAAGCACACAGTAGCTGCACAGCAAGTGTATACGCATGTCTTGCCTCTGCATATCCCTACTACATGTGTTGATACCTGCATTTCAGTACAGAGTTGTTCAACATAGCTGTGCTACATACATATCTTTGATGACATTCTCAGCTCTGCAGCTAAATGCCCTCTTTTTTCTCCTGGACAGAATCACTGCCTTTGATTTCACTCATTCTCCCACACAGACACATGGAAACAAGATATCCATCAGTAAGTCACGACAAAAGACTAGAGTCAAGTGAAGAGAGAAAAGTAATTTCTTGGTCAGCTTTTAAATGACCATCACATTTTGAATGGTTCTTTGTATTTGCAATTTTTGAGCTGCTGCCTCGGTCTGTTTCTGGTGGTTCCCAGGATTTATGATGACATAAAGCTCTTAGTGGCATGGAAAAGATTTTAGACATCTTTTCTACATTCTATATTCGTGTATGTACATATTGCATATTCACTGTAGTCACAGCAGCTGCATTTTCCATAAACACTTACAAATGTGGCTTTCACTGAAGCAAGAAAGAACAAGTATATTTCAGAGTTAGATTGGTCTGTTTAGGCCTCATAAGCAACACTGAACTATGTCTCCTTTAGCAATACTACTGCTCATATCTAATTTATGACCTCAGTTTCACCATTTTTAAAAAAGACCCTATTTATCTCTCTATACGCTGGAAAATTCTTCAGCTGAAGTCACAGGAGTATTCTCCTGCCTTAGTAAGATATGAGAAAAAGAGAATTAAAAAAAAAAAAAAGGAATAAGAAGCAGCTTTATTTGTGAACATCAGTATGTAAGCATTTTTTTTTCCTTGCTCCAGTAATGCGTGCTTCCTCTAAAGCAGCAGGAACAGTGCCTCAGCAGGTGTCTATCAGCTGGTGCTGTGCCAAATTGCGATAGAGAGTTTGCTTTTAATCTTCTGATTTTGACATCACCCTTACTGTTGATTTAATGAGCCCAGTGTCATAAATAGGATTACAGACCTCAGAGGTCTAATTCTCAGCTTGTCAATACACTGAAGAGTAACAGTAACTATGGCAAATAATTACTTCAGATCAAAATTAGGTCTTTAAAATTTCAGTGTCGGAAATGTTTGCTCAGTGATCTGTACAGAGGGAATCACTTGTCCTTATCCCAGTGGAACACGATGGAACCCAGTGATGTCAACATCACAAATAGCACCTTTGCTGACACAGTAAAGAAGACAATACCGATATCAGGAAAACCAGATGAAATTGGTGGTTGTGCAGTGGGAACATGGCTGATCCCTGCCTCTTCTCTTCCCTCTGCACAATCTTTTCCTTTTGGACTTGAGTAAAATTAAAATCTAATTCTGAAAATACAAATGTTCCATGTGTTTTTCACAGAGTGTGCTGGGGATTAAATAAATGCTTCAGGAGGCTAATCTTTATCAAGAGAGAGAAAGCTCTTGCCTGTGCTTGCTTTATGACTCTAATTTTCAGAAATTGCCAGATTATCAGGATATCCACATGGGATGTTTGGTCACCTGGATAATTGTATTAGACAGTCTGCTTTAAAGTCACTGTTTACATGCAGATTTCAAAACATGATTTGTTAAGGTTATTTTATAGAAGTGGAGAGTCAGTGAATTCATTTGCTAGTAACTCAAAGAGGTCAAAGAAGTCCAAAGGTTAGGAATCAGGCTTCTTCTATCTTGTGTCCTGAATCACATTGTCTCTTAAAATCATTGTCTAATTTTCAACTGCTGTAATTTTTCCTGAAGTTAGTGAATGTGATCCACTTTATGACACGCACATGCAAATTGTTCAGGGTGTTTACTAGCAGTCATCAGCAAAGCTAAGTAAATGACACTTCCAGATGTGATTACACTGTATAAAGGCAGATAGTAATGTGCATATGTAAAATAGATGCAGCTATGTGTTTCTGCAGACACAAATATGCAGTCATGAGCACATAAACGCACTTCCTCTCTCACACATACATGCATATATGTATATTGCTTTTGGCAGATAGAAAAATAATAAGCTATAAGGACGCTTTTAAAATAAGCATTTATTGTACTTGCCTTATCAACTTAATAGATTTGATTGTAATTTGTGCAGTACAACACAGCTGTTTTCTTAGTAAGTTTCTGTGCCATAGAGATGCTTATGCAGATTCTATGGAAGACCTGTTTCCTTTGCATGAAGTACAGCAGAGTTAAGCCAAAGAAGGAACCATCTCTGCTGTTATAGTGCAGGAAGTAGTTCAGACAGGAGAATGAAAAAAACACATGGTTAAGTAAAAGACTTGAAAAATTGGGCAGCAAAGGAAAGAAAAAATTGAAAGCTGCTTGGATTTACTGGAGCTGTAATGTGTGTTCTGCTTATTTACATAAGGTCTATGTGATTATCTTCTCTGCTGTTTGGTAAGATTGGTCCTTACTGTGGTATCTGCTGCAACACATGGCACTTTTGTTATCTCAGATATGCAGCCCTCTTGTTAAAGAAACACACTTTCCAATATGCAACGTGAATTTTTGATCATTCACAGTGTTTGGAGATGAAGAATTTATTTCACACTGGTGGATCCAAAGGCCCAAGTTTGTATTCCCAAATGTATAGATTGCTCTGTTTTTATTTTAGGCTTTGCAAAAGATGTTGTTATTTCTTTTTTTTTTGTTTGTTTGTTTGAAAATGTACATTCTTCATTCTGGACTTCATCTTAATGCAGTTCTGAGACCAAAGGGTTTTTCAGTCATTTCCCTCAAAGGTTCTTTACTCACCTTGCATTCCTGTCTTATTGTCATTTGCTAAGGAAGAAGCCTTCCACTTTGCCCTCTTTCTCATGTGCTAGTAGATAGGATGTATATCTGGTTACTTTCTTCTGTCAGAGCGTGTGTATGTCTCAGAAATCCCATTGATACCATACCTACCTGTTACTTCTCTCACTTTATTCCTAATCCTGAAAGCAATAGTTCTTTGCAGACCCATCTTTTATTTTATCCATGGAAGGCTCTTTCCTCCATTCCCCTAGACAGAATGGGTCAGGATCTTTACAATAGTGATCACTGGCATGGTTCTGGGTCAAATAACAAATTATTTGTAGTTCTACTGAGCTCTTATTTTTTGTATCTGTGTTACATTAAAGCTAACTTCTTTGCAGATCCTTTAAGATGCATCAATTTGACTTCAAGTAATTAGCTTCACTCATAAGTAAAGGATAACATATTTCTTCCCATTTATTCTTTCTAATGTGAATGAATTGGAATATGTTGTCTGACATTACTCATATTATAATTAAATTGGATTTTTCCGTGGTAAGGTGACTGAAAGTCTAGAACTGATTTCATTTCTGAGCTTTTATAAACACCCTGAGGAAGCTGGAAAACAGCATTTTCCACAGTTTAACAAACAAAATTATGTTCTGTTTGGCACGACAACTTCTTAGAATAAAGAGGTAGGCTTCTTAGTAGTGACTCATCACTTTACTGTCTCTCTCTGGTCCCTTTTAATTGCCATTCCCAACAGTGTGCTATAAATGCCTGTTTTTTAACATTTCAAAATCTTGATGTGTCTAGAGCTCTAGGGAGAAATCTAAAAAATGTTATTTTTCCAGCAGTTTAACCTACTAAATTCCAAACATAAGAGAATAATTGAGATTAAAAGAGGCAAATGTGAAGTTACTCCAGAGATAAAATCCAATCTTACAGTCACCAGAGTGAAGTCACTAGAGGATTGTGGAATTGCTTGAAGATCAGGAACTAATGGAAAGCAATAGTGGAATGCTTTTCCAGTTAATGTTTTGTGATTTTTTTTTTCTTTCAAATATTCACAATTTCTCAAAATTGTTCAAGAAGTTCCCATTAACAATTATCAAATTCTTGACAAAATTAGTAGACATTTTTCTCAAATAATCTCCCTTTAAAATGTGATCTAAAATGGTACATATATATATATATATATATATATATATATATATATTTTTTTTCCCAGCTGAAATCTTATTAAATTTGTTGTTGTGGTTAGGCACTAGATCCTAAAACAGGGCTCTGTGCCTAGCCATCCACTCATTTTCATAAATATTTTTCATTATCCTTCATCTGATCTTGTGCAATGACATCTACATGTACAATTTTGATTTGATAAGTAAAATTGTACAGCACCAGTCTCTAATTATTCATTTACAACCAGCCATTGCCCATAGGAAAATGGGTGAGTGTGTGCACTGCTGCATGTTCAGAATAACACATGCACTCCTTTCTGAGAACAGCAAACATTGTATACTTCTAGGCAAGTACTCATATAAATTCATGTTGAGAAAGTGTTCTGGCTTTCAAACCATTTGCACTTTGTTTACTCATAACCTGAAAGGGATTTTTAAGGTTTGAATGATTATCACTTTAATATATAGGAACTGAGGCTCATATCGTGGATATTTCAAAATAAAATAGTGCTGAACTTAAACATTTTAAGACCTTCATGCTGCCTTCTACAACAGCTGAAGGAATTTTGAATTCACCAGTGACTGAAAATGATTAATATATTATCTGCCCTTACATCACAAGTGAGATTGTAGCACCTCAGACTGCTTTATGTGGAAGAACAATATTTCACACATTCAAAATTTCTTCTCATTTCCTTTTCTTCCTGGAATGTTAGGACTGCAGTAGATACATACTGCTTAGGTACTAGAAATTATTCAGCCCATTGGCTGAACGTGAGGTTGGAAAAAACAGTGCATGATATCATTTGGTAATTGTATGTTGGAAATGTTTTTATCAACTGTGCAACAGAAAAGGAAAGATATTAGCAAAAAAACATGGAGTAATTTTCCTCACATTCTATAGATGAAGAAATGGTGGCATAACCCTGAGAGATAGGATGCACTGTGAAACTGAACATGCGTAAGTGCTGAAAAACAGCATTTGAGAGATCTCAGCACTGAAATTGAGAGCTCATTAGTAACTGAAAATGAAGAGATCGTAGTACTTAGACTAAATATTTACAATTTATCCAGCCTGTATCAAATCTGGTCTTCAGCCATCGTTTCTGGTCCCATAGGCATTAGTAAATTATCTTTTCCTCTTGGCAGCCATGTTCACACTCTATTGAGGGTTAAACCTACACACCACATCTCTTCTGGTGTCACCAATACAATATGAAAATTAGCCAGACTAATTGCTCCATCAACTAAGAATGACCATACGCTGCTACCCAAAAATCAGGACAAGATTCCTTCAGTTCTGTCTGTCTGAGCAAGCAAGGTTTCCTGTGTTGAATAAAATTCAGCTACAGGCTTTACTCTTGGTAACGCCTGTACAACCATCCTACGCTCAGAATCTGAAGGCTCACGTGTCCTTGGAAGTTCCTGGCAGGTGATGTGTGTAATGCCACTAGAAAACTGGTTGCCAAGGTCTGACTTTTTCCTCATTAATTAAAACATTTTTGGCAAATGCTTTTGCTTTAGTTCATCTTACACTGGTCCAAAAATTTCAGTTCAAGGGGCACAATATGAATGCCCCCAGCTATTGCTCATAATCATAGCACTGATTCCAAAAACCAACAAAAAAATGAGCCAAAATCCTATCCCATTATTCTTGGCTGAAGTACATCATTGGCCAGCCAGCTTTTTGCACCTTTTTTTTTTTTTTTTTTTTTTTTTTTAAGAAAATCTATCAAACTTCTTAATGAGGCTGGCTTTTAAAAAAATATTATTAGTAGTAGTATCTTCACTGGAGTCTATTGCAGCAGAAAGGAGAGACTGAGCTACAAGATTTTCTTGCTGTTTCTCTGACTGACCTTGTTTTGACCAGCATGAACAAGAGGGACTCTTCATTGGCAATGGGAAGACTTGTTTTCTCTTCAAGGCTTTCTTTCTAGACTATAGTGTAAAAATGGTCCTATTCTCTGCCTCAGTTTACTTCAACTATAAAATGTATGTGATAATTTCTGCTGTAAAATACATCTGTGAATGGAAAGCTTTACAGAAGAAATAATTACAGTTATGCTTAAACAGTCCAGCACTGCAATTAAGTGCTTTTTATGTCTTGATAATTGTATTTCACTAGGGAAGAGTGGGCAAGCATCCATCAAACTTCCTGGCTGTGACTGAAATTCTAAGCTGACAGAAATGTTGTGGTACAGTCATTGATAACCACGGTTATGAATAGCTCTGAAACCAATCTGTGAAAGAATTCACGGCCTCTTCAGATTTACATTATTTATAGCATACCCCAGGATGAGGTAAATTTCAGTCACGTACAGCTTGTTTAAAAGCCGAGTAAATTTTTATCAGTCTCCTGAATGCTAACAGATGAAAGACCCTGTTCAGATCTTTAAGCCTTATATGGTAGATAGCCTAGCAAGAGCTAATTGGTGCTGCTGGCATTCTGTGCAGAGGTTAACATGAAATAAAGCTGTTTTATAAAATTATTATTTATAGTTTCACACAGATGGATTTGATTTGTAGTCTGGAAATTCCATAAAGCATCTGCAGTACCCAGAGGAAAGAGGAGAAGAATAAATAGAAGGAGTAATAGGTACATAGCCTGGTTTTAGGAATATATCCATTTCACACAGCTTCACTTTACAACTTCTGAAGTCCTTATTTGGCAAAGCTTATTACTGAGTCACTGGTGAGCAAGGGCCATATGATTTTACAGATAATTAGGTAAAAGCAGTTTGTTCCAGGCTAATATGGAACAGAACCTCTTTTTACCACCTCTTCCATTGATTGCACCGGGATTTTTGAAGAGCAAAGTTTTCTGCTAGCCAAATATGCAAAGCATTGGCCAAGGAATGGTCTGACTAAAATGTAGTTAGAATAGGTACTGTATCCTGGCATACCAATTTCCCTCCATGTTCCCATTTAAGGGGTAACTGTATGCTGTTGTCTCTTACTGAGTTAAGACATTATCATAGCTTATATCTCTCCCAGAAAGACACTTCTGTTGGCCTTGTATGTCTTGTGGTAGGATAGCACCACTCAGAGTCTCTTCAGAAAGTAGATAATGCTTTGGTTCTCAGGAGGGAAGGTGCAAAAACTAGATCAAACACAGGTGAGAACTGTGCAGTACTGCACACCTGTGCAAAGGATACCAGCAGAAAGACAAAAAACTGTTAATGCAAACCAATGATATTGCAACATGACACAAAGCTGACTTCAGTATGACTTAAATCAACAATGAAGGAGTACTAGTATGTATTATATAACCTTTGACAAGCATGCAGATCTCCAGTTTTCTGAGCAATAAATGATGATTCAGGCCTGGACTTAGCCACTGTGATGCACAGCATTATGTTGCTGAATAACAGACAAATTTCTATTCCGGTGGCACTGACATTACTGTATGAACCATCTTAGTGCCCTACATATTGGGGAGAGAGACCTAAGTACCATAAAATAGCATTCATCATACCAAACACAGCTAGCAAAAAGAAAATGCCTGAGAGCAGAGAGGTATGTTTATTCACCTTCTCTCCCCACCTTGCTCACTGGCACTTCTGTGGTAGGTGCCCATGTAAAATAAAGATTCAGAACCAAAAGCTGTTTTTCAGTTCCAACCACTGGCTTAGTGAATTTCCATACAAATGACTGGTTTGCTTTCATTCAAAATAGGGAGCTTATCCTACTTTTCCAAACTAATCTACTGGTTAGAACATTTACCTCCTCAGCCTGATGCACTCAGGGCTGTGCATCCTGCTTACCTACCCAGCAGGTGATTGGTGAGCACTGGGGTGAGAGGAGCTGCCTCTGCCACTTCTCTTCCTGCATATGGGCCGTTCTGTTTTGTGAGACTGTGTCAGGAGCCATTTTTATAACCCTGTGGTTAGAGAATAGGATCTGATCTCAAATGAAAGGTCAGGCCTTCCTTCTTTATCAGGAATGCTCTATCCACAACCTTTAGTCACACTGGTGCACTGAGGCCCTGCCTGCTTCACATGGGCTAATAACAGGGGAGCATGTAATTCTTTAGCATTAACATAGGTGAACTAAGATATTTTATTGCTATCCTTTATGTTTAAGCATTTGTCATTTTGTACCTCTGACTGACTAACAAGAGCTGAGGGATTCACATTGCAAAAAAAAATAAACTTTTTTACAACAAATGACATCAATGCAGCTCTTAGCTCATTTTCACAAATCACTTTTCTATGCTACATAGTAGTACAATATGGAAAAATAAGGGCAAGCTTTAGCCTTGCTGTTCATCTGGCTGCCCTCAAGACTCTTTGGACACAAGCTGGATGATCAGTTTCAAGAAAAGATGCATGTAATAATAGATGCTATAGGTAGTGAAGTTATAAAAAGTATTTATTTCTCTCCTAATGATCCTAGTTTGTTGGAAGAAAAAAAAAAGGGGGGGTCACATTATATATTACTATGATTCAATTTAACATCTAGGAATCTGTATGCATTTACTGTTTTGCTGGGAGGATTACCCAGAGTTAAATTGCAGGACAATATTTTCCAACTTAAGGCGGTTAAATTGAAAGCACGGAAAATGAGATGCTATTCCTGGCTATTAACCTGAAAGAAGAAGGGTCTATTTAATTATAAAGTATGTAATAAAGCATAATCATCTTGTAATGTAGGAGCTCTCATCTGAATTCTTGCTTCTGTGTCCATTTATAAACATTGCCTGGCATGTTACAAAATTGTTTAACGTTTATGTGAATGTAGTTATTCTACAGAATAACAATATGGATTTGCCTTTTTATTTCACCAAGGATATTTCACATCTAGTAGACATTTTGTCCTTTATCAGAAATAGAAAATAACAAAACATGTTATTTTCTATTTCCATGGGATGGACTGTTAACCATTATTGTTTTTTGCCAATATGTTTCATGTGGCCATTTAAAATACAAAATAATTTCACTTTAAAGACTTATAAAGTGTACCACAGCTAGCAATTCTAAGCAACTACAAGATGAACAGTTAAGCAAATTATGTTTCTTTTTCCTTCTTCTAACTGAGATAGAAAAATATTTATAGTACAGGTTGCTCTTCCAGAATGACTTGTTCACTAGGACTCTAAAAAGCTGAGACATGAACAGCTCTGAGAACTAATTAGTAATAATGTGCCAAGAGCTGGTTGGGTGTCACTTACTGGAAGACTTTAAGTCCTGGTTTTCACATCAGCCGTGATTTTCATTAAATCTTTGCCTTCCTTCTTCTATGAAGAACTGTCAGGAGCTGTGATGTGGCAGTACATCTTTCAAGGCCACCACACGAGGAAAGGACAGATGTAACTGAGGAGACAACTGAGATGAGCGTTGGAAGGGAAGAAGGTGACCACCATGGCTTGGCTACTGTGCTGGTACTCTGAGGTTGAAGGAAAGGCTCAGTAACTCAAGAGTTTGAGAACACTTTGGTTAGATGTAGGGTCCCTGGCAGATTCCTGGGAACATCTTGCTATCAGCAAGTAAATTGGTGATGTTCATGCCTATGAGAAAAAAGGACTATTTCATGAAGTTAATTGAGTGCCCAATCAAGGTCAAGGCCTTTCCTGAACTTCTTGAACACCTTGATCTTCTGTGAAATAAGCAAAGCTTTTGCCTGTCACAGCAAACATATATATATATAGTATATATATATAGTATATAGTATACTATACTATATATATATACTATAGTATAGTATACTATAGTATACTATATATATAGTATATAGTATATATATATATATATATATATTTGGGTTTTACTGAGGCAATATATAACATTACAAGAGAGTGATGTATTGTAATTCTTTTTCTCCTGGGTTTAGAAAGTGAAACTTTACTAAACTAGATATTCTGAAATGTTGCAAGTAATAACTAATTGACATTAGCCCCCTGTTGATGGCTTTTGGCATATAATTTCTTTGGATGTATTACAGAAAGAGAATATGAATACAAAGAGTAATTGCTTAGAGTTAGCTCACTGAGCTACAATTTGAACTGCAATTTGACCAGATATGAATGGAAGATACTGTTCGTTCCTTTATACTATTTATCTTGCTGTGGAAGAACAGAGATAAGAACCATACTTTCTTGTACATACTTGTAAGTATAAGAAAGTTGGGTTGAAACATACAACATACGTGTTGGGAGAAATTATAAACAGTTGTGACTGTTCCATTATCTGGAAGTCAAGAATATGAAAAAGAACTGAAGTGTTCCTGTTCTTCTATCTTTCACCATCTTCTAAACTTACAGGTCGACATCTTTCTACCACTACTTTCCAGCCTACCTGCATTGATTTCTTCTCTTATTAAGCCACTAACTACCTTTGTGGACATTACTGGCATACAATAACTTGATCCTTGATGTTGTCCACATCTATCACTTGCAGCAGCTGACTGCCAAGTGGTTACCCAAAGGCTGGAAAGCTCTTTGATCGTCTAGTCTGGACTTGTGTGCTAGCAATAGAAAAATTCCTTTTCTCATTATTATTATTTTTTTTAATGGAAGAACAATAAATTGAATAAGTTGCAATGTAGTCCTCATATCTTTTTAATTACATGTGGAAGAAGAATAAGTAGCTAACATTTAAACCAATTGTCCATTTACCCATTCTGTTTCATATCTGTATTATTTGCTTTACTCCTCCTTAAGTGTTGTTTTATTGTTTCATTTCACAGAATCACAGAATCGTAGTGGTTGGAAGGGACCTCCAGAGATCATCGAGTCCAACCACGCTGCCAAAGCAGGTTCCCTACACCAGGTCGCACAGGTAGGCGTACAGGCGGGTCTTGAATATCTCCAGAGAAGGAGACTCCACATCCTCCCTAGGCAGCCTGTTCCAGTGCTCTGTCACCCTCACCGTAAAGTTCTTGCGCACATTTGTGCGGAACTTCCTATGCTCCATTTTCTGGCCGTTTCCCCTTGTCCTGTCTCCACACACTGCTGAAAAGAGTCTGGCCTCGCCACTTTGCCCCCCACACCTTAGATATTTATAGACCTGGATCAGGTCCCCTCTCAGTCTTCTTTTCTCAAGGCTAAACAGACCCTGTTCACTTGGCCTTTCTTCATAGGGGAGATGCTCCAGGCCTTTCACCATCTTTGTGGCTCTCCGCTGGACTCTTTCCAAGTCTGGGAGTCATTTCTCCCAGTCTTTCAGTATTGTCTAAACTCTAGCTCATCTCACTCTTCCCCACTTAAAGAAACCTAGAGGATTGCACCTTTTTACCTTTCCCTTTTCCCATTTTGGCAGTTTCATGTTGTACAGTGATTCCATTTCCCAAGGATGAAAAAGAAAAGAAAGAAAGAAAGAAAGAAAGAAAGAAAGAAAGAAAGAAAGAAAGAAAGAAAGAAAGAAAGAAAGAAAGAAAGAAAGAAAGAAAGAAAGAAAGAAAGAAAGTAAAGAAAGGAAAGAAAGAAAGAAGAACAGAATATGCCTACACTGAGAAAGCGAAATGACTTTACCTAATAGATGTGAGCCTGTGGAGAAAAATACTATGAAGGATACCTGGCATTTCAGGGCTCCTTCTTTGGGCTCATTCTAATCTTGTTGCACTGTTTAAGTACTCATTAGCCAAAGTGCATTAGGTGTACTCCTGCAACACATTTCCAGATTAGTTTTATCCAGAAAGAGTGCAGTTTGCCTTCTCTGACGCCACTTTGTGTTGCAAACCAAAGAACAGTTAAGGGTGAGGATGAGAAGGCTTGCTTCAAAATCATGTTCTCAATCCAAACTAAAACACTAATGTAGCTGCACCTACATTGAGGAAGGGTATTTCTTCACCCCTCTCTTCTCTTCCTTGGAAAAAAAAGATCTAGAATCTCATTTCTGAGTGAATTAAATTTTATCCATTTATATCACTTGTTCTCTTGTCACACTGTCCTTCTTAGTCTGATATTCAATTGCTTGATATATTAACGTATTAATTATTTTCTCACAACCTTTTAGCCTTCATTTTGACAGAATTACACTTACAAACATCTCCAAATGAGGGAATATTTACCGCACCATTTTGCAAAATAGCACGTGTTCTTATCTATATTAGCTGATTCCACTTTATCTTTTTCACAGGAACACCTTGTTGGTAATGTTTAATGCATTCCTTTTATTAATAAACATATGTCCAAGCCCTTTTCCTCAGTTATTTTCAGTTCATTAATATCTAGCTTTTTACAGACTTGGTTTTATTAGTCCCTAAGATTAGTTGTTGCAGTCTGGACTACTGAATTTAGTACATTACTTTGGTCCTTGACACCGCTTGGCTATTCATCCTCCACAGTTAATCATTAACTCACCTCCTTCTCAGACACTAAACCCCTTGATGCTTCTCCTCTCAACAACACACATTGCCATGTCTTTTTTTTTGTAAAAAAAATCCTCTTTTATAATGCCTCATCATATTTTCCTCTACTTTAATCTCCTATGTTGTACTTTAAAAAATAGATTACAGAATTCTTACAGTGTAGAAAAATTTTACTCCAGTGTTTCATCACAGAAAGCTATCTGAATAGTATGGCTTAGGCAAACCCTATCAATTCAGTTTTGCACTTGATATGATTTTTCCATTTATCTTTAGCTTCAAAACTATCCAAACATTGTTCTGGTTAGTTATGTGTACAATTTTCCTGTTCAAGACCAAGTTGGATGGGGCTTTGGGCACCCTGATCTAGTGGAAAGCCTTGGAAGGGTGACTGGAACTGGAAGATCATTAATGTCTCTTCCAACCTAAACAATTCTATAATTCTATGATCTTCTGTGCTGTAAAGTCCATGATTAGAAGCTTAGATGTTAGTCGTCTGTGACTGGGATAGGATCTCTTTGTAGATTTTGTACTTTTGGCAGGGAGATTTCCCGAGCTTATGCTTCACTGAAGTCCATAAGTTACTTAGTCTGATTGACTATGTTAATTAGCTAAATTAATTTGTCTTTTTGAAACTGAGAATCTAATTATAGCCATACCCATGAGTATCTTTACATTTTGTTTATCTGAATCTAATAATTTTTGGTAATATCTCAGAAGATTATGAAAGTAAGTCTAAAACAGTCTGACTGCTCTTTTTGTGTATGAGTGATTTATTTTTTTTCTGTGAAGGAGCAGTTCGGTCCTACCATTATTAATGCCATTTGTCTTTCTTGCTATACTTGGAAAAGAAGTCATTCATTTTACAATGCCAAATGGTATATAATGACCTTGTACATTATTCAGATTCATCGTTAGGACTACAGGCACAGAACTTTTTCTTACAGCTTTCTCCTCAAATGCTAATGACACAGGCAGGGTTTACTTTCTTCTCAATGTATGTACTTATATTCATATTTTGTTTTCAAAATGTAAGAATGTGAAAAAGTTGATCTACCTAATCTTGCTTTAGTTATACCTTTCCTGAGCAATATATACCCTTAAATACCTCCAATTTAGTCATGCTTTCTACTTAACAATGCATTTATTGTCCTGTAATTCCTGCTGTCAGTTCTTACACAGTATTTCAAGTTTCTCCACTGGATTCTACAAACATGTCTATTATTATCTACTGATCATACCAGTTTCTCAAATAGATGAGATATCAGTTCTTTTCATAGTGATATTGCCTCACACAAGTACTTTTCCAACATTATTATTAAGGCTGTGAGTTTTGTTGTTGTTGGGGATTTTGTTTGTTAGTTTTTGTTGGTGGTAGTTTTTGGTTTTTGTTTTGTTTTGTTTTTGGATAAAACCATTTTATATAAGGCCATTGCACTGGCCAGCTTCACTGGAAAAATTAATGGAAAACTCACTAGAAACTGGTCTGTTTGGAAAACACGCAGGCAGAATGTGGGACTGGGAGGGTACAGAAAGTTACAGTTACAAATTTAAAGTGAGACAAGCCTGGAAAAACACCTGAAGCTATGGAGGTCAGTCTCTTCTCCCAGGTAACAGCAATAAGACTGGAGGTAATTGCCTTAACTTGCACCAGAGGAGGTTCAGGTTGGATACAAGCAAACATTTATTTTCAGAAAGATTGGTGAGGCATTGACACAGGATGCCCAAGGGGGTGATGTGGTTACTGTCCTTGGAGATGCTCAAGAACTCTGGGGATGTTTCACTGAGGGTCATGTTATGGTAGGCATGGTGGGGATGGGTTGTGGTTGGATTAGATGATCCCGGTGGTCTTTTACAACCGTAGTGATTCTATGATTCTGTGAAAGGGCCTGAAAAAAATGCTGAATAGATGCTCTTGTTTGCAATTTTTAGAGGGCCTTGGAATTAACTGCCAGAAGGTGAACAGCATTCCTCGTGCCTGATGACCACCCTGAAAAGAGGTGGCTGGCTGTCTCATTGGCCTGAACGTGCTGTTTCTTCCTGTGCTGTTCTTGACTTTGCACATATGAGATACTTGATCTAAATGACTACTTGCTGCATGGTGCCCTTCAGCAGAGTAGAAAGTGCTGCATAGAGAGCAATGTTAGAGGAGAAAAATGACATCAAATGCTAGAGGCATAATCTGCCACTACAACTTGTCCAATACCCAGGGAATGGGTATAGATTAACTGTTTCATCTGCTTCAGTCCATGGTAAAATACAAGTAGCTACTATGGCAACATCACATGGTACATTTGTTATCTCTGAACAAGAATGTGTTGGAGGAAATAACAGATCAGTATGCCATATGTGCTTTCATTTTCTGGAATGTTTTCAAGGGAAAACATCTGTTCAGATATTTTTCCTGGGATTATGGCTTGAGTTTAAAAAAAAATGTGAAGAGGAAGGGATACAATTCTCTTTCTCCATGCTCTCTTTTCTCTTCTACTATACAATTAAAATCTCTTAAGAAAGTGGAGTTCTTGCAACCTATGCCATGCTATTTTTTTTTCTGAGTGACTCTTTCCTTTTGGATTTTCAGTAGTTTCTCCAAATGGGTAAAAACATAAATATTCATTTGAATTCTTAGGCAGGGATATTGCGGGTAGGTGGGAAGTGAGGGTATGGCTGGGAAGTTAGCCAAAATCTTTCTGTACAAGCTGGAAGTATTATTTTAAGACATAGAGTTTTTATGTACCTATTCATAACTTTTTTATTCTTTTTTTTTCTTTTTTTTTTCTTTTTCCTTTTTTTTTTTTTTTTTGTGGAAAAGATAATCTATAATCTACAGTTATATAATAATAACCATATATGGTTATATAATAATAATCTGTGGTTAAATTATTCACCTGGAATTCAAGAAATATGTATTCAGTTCTTGGCATAACTACTCAGGTCATCCGTGACACTAGGCATGTTTTCTAACATTTGTATGGATCAGACCTTCCCCATATGATGGTAAACTACTTGGATTCCTTTCACTTAACTTCAGACATTTGCAGTATAGACATCTGAGCAAACTGCCTAGACTTCCTTTATAGTCAATGGAAAACCATAGACACTTTCAGGATACCATGCATCTGGATAATTTTAGACATTTAGATTAGAGTAAGATAAATTGCATTTTAGAAGATACTTTTCCTTTCCACCGATTACAAAGAGAATCCACTCAGAAGCTGGTATGCAGATTGTATATACCTACATTTGGATAGATAAATCCTACCTTTAAGAAGAAGCCAATTTCTTCATGTCCATTAGTAAAGTACCTTCACTGATATGCCCCTTTCTCCTGGCTGTAATTTCTGTGTGATACTTGAACACAAACTACAATTAAAAAGGAAACTGTAGGAGGCCCCAGTGCTCTTTCTTTCTTAGACACCAAGGTAAATTTGAATCAAATTGAAGGCACACTGATGAAAAAACTGATTGAAAGAAAAGGAAAAAAAGAAGAAAACAACAACAACAAAAAACCACATTGTTGGCAAAAAAAAAAAAAATCTGTATGGAATATTAAAAAAAAAACCAAACCTTTTATCATTTCAAAATGTTTTGAAAAATTTTTGTTGGATGCCTGTTATTAGAAACAGAAGTTTTTCTGTGTAAGATTTTCAGTTCCATACCATGAATCGTAGAATGGAAACAAAAACGAAGACAAACAGTGACAAAGACCCGTACATCACTGCAGCGGGCAAAAGAAAGAGACAAGTCAATAGCCACAACCTCATGTTAATGGGTTCAGCATTCAGCTCTATGGATCACCTTCATTTCAGACAAGATGTCTTCTTGCAACACCTGTTACATCTTTGTTGGGGCCAATCCATTTTTGCTCCTGCGCTCAGGACCAGCGTTGCCCCACCAAACACATATCTAGCTTAATCGGGACTGAAAGCATCTCACTGATTGGGGAAAAATATTCAATTAATTCCTCCATTCATGGGTACCTACTGATATTTGAGATACCCCAGTTCCAGATGGGGCAGGCAGTAAATGCAATATAGGATTTATGAGAACATGTGACCAGATGAGAGAGCAACTAGAAACCAGATAAAACATGCTAGGCATAATAAATGAAAATAAGATACGAATATATGCACAAGTGAGCTGGTCACACAGTGAAGAGATAGTTATGGTTCCTACATTAAGCATTAGTACTTACTTCCTTAAACAAGGCAATTAGTCTCTCTAAAATCCATACATATGCTGTGAGAATGTTATTCAGGAGATAAGGCAAAGTTGGAAGTTCAGAATTGCCTCCTAGAGGTGGTATTATTTTGTTTTATGGGGTTTTTTGTGTGTGGGGTTTTTTTTGTTTGTTTGTTTGTTTGTTTTTTGTTTTGTTTTGTTTTTTTCCAGTAACTGTAGAGTTTAAAAGGAAAGATGTGGAAATCCTGAACTATAAAGCACCACAGTTAAGATATGATTCATTTTGCATTTCCTCTAATGACCATGGAAGGAGGTGTTTCTAATATAAAATGCAAAGCATTTTACATAAGAAACATATAAGAAACACTCCATGCCTACACTGTTAATTTAGATGAGCAAGAAAATAAGATAGTTAGCTAGAACCCTCTCACAAATAGAAACAGTATAAACAAGTCAGTGAAAAGAATCCAAGGTGAATTTGAGACAGCTTCAGAACAATGTGATTCATCTCTTTCAAGTTTTTAATCAAAAGCTGAAACATCTAGATGCAAAATTGGAAATTTACTGAAATCTCAATAATTATGAGGCACTCTAAACATTTGCTTACACAAATATGTCACAAATATCTGATATAGTCAGCTAATTTTCTGAAGATTTTTGGATAATTTTCAGGTTAAGAATCTTCAAGTCTTACTGAAAATTTACATCTAGGTTAATCACATATGTGTCAACACACCAAGAATTTTGATGCCTTAAACAGAAGACACTGAAATAGAATTAGTGAATGAAACCAGAAGTATTATTTAAATGCCAAACCTTTGACTTTTGTCACAACTGTCCACAGATTGCATCTTCGTGGTAGCTACATTGATACTGTAGCATTCGTACTCTGTACCTGAGCAATTCTATGATTTTATGGTTCTATGAAGAAGTTACAGTACTAATCTTCTGAAATACTTTAAGTCAGTAGCTAGAACAGGAGATGATGAAATAAACCTGAATTAGGCCTGAAATAAGCAATAAAAATATAAAATAAATGTTTTGGAGCAACAAAATGTAGGATGCTCTGCCCTTGTCTATGTTTTCAGAGCTTTTAAGATGTCCTGGTACAGGAACACCCTGAGCTTTTCATATCTGCATGGAAGAAGAGTCTGGAAAGACAAGATTTCTTTTCCTAAGGGATGAGAGGTGTGGATGTGGTGACTGCTGCTACTTGGAAGATCCGTTATTGCAGTAAGTATTGTTCTAATTTCTCCCTTTGGGATAGCAGCTAAGTTTGGATTTTCAGGGTCTGGCACCAGAAAAGCTGGAAATGGAGCTATGGCTGTTTTGCCACTGTCAGCAACCCACTTCCTTGGAGGGCATAATTTAGCCAGGAAACACTTGAAAGTTTCCTTTTTAGGTGTCTGTCTTTGATGTCAATCTCAAAATTCCTATCTTCCTGAGGCCAGTTGCATATGTCTGCATACTTAAAGCTTAGCTGTTTGTCAGGCTGTGAATATCTACATAACCAGACTTTTTGCTGATAAATATTAAAAGAGGAATTCTCTGCTAAATCACTTTACTTTTTTGTGTGTGTACTGTGCATTAAAAGAGGCAGGTAAGATTTGCTTCTTGAGTTGAAAAATGTTGTGTTGTCCTCTACAACATGGGATGATATACAGATACTCAGTGCAGACTGAGGTTTCATGTCAGATGGAGATATTGTGAGTCAGGTGAAAATTGGGATGGAGCCTAGACAGGATAAGCATGAACTACCTAAAAAATGGAGACCTTCTTTCTAAATCATCCATACTCTGTTCTATAGATGGACTACATAGATTATAACACGGTGTGTTTTTTATTGCTGTTGTTTTTTTTTTTTTAATAGGACCATGTAAAAATACCCTTGACAACAGATGGACTTTGAGAAAATGAAATCAAATTACATTTGACAATTCTATAGACATGTAAATTTGTTAGGATGAGAGGAAGATTTTCGAACCATGCACAGTGTTTTTATTGAATCTATATTTTGAATAGAAACCTGACAAATTAACAATCTTATCTAAAAGCTACTATGATTATTTTCATGCCTGAGAAATTCACCTTATTTCTAACCTGTTTTGGTTCAATACTTTTCTGTTTTTCCCATTTATGCACTGTTCTTCTACTCTTGGAAACTACGGTCTTAAAGTCAGTGTCCATTTCCAGGGAGGTAATATTGTTTATATCGCGTATTTAGTCGTTGTTAGTTTAATTACAATGTGTCCAACATTGGAAAAGAAGTTGAAATATAAGAAATGACATAATGAGCCAGAGCAACTGCCTTTCTAACTCAGTATTCTTTTTCTGACAGCGGCAATAAGAGATGCTGTTTTGGGAGAGCACATGAGCCTGGTTACACTCTGTAGTTCATCTATGATCAAAATGCTTTTCTTAGGGATGGAGAAGCTGCATCTCTTTCTGCTTCTATCAGAATTTATTTAAGAAGATATTACTTATGAATTTATCTAATCTCTTTTTGAACTGAATAAATCATCTCCACAACCTCCTGTGGCCATAATTTTCAGAAGTTTAATTAGCTATTGCTTAAATAAATACTTTCCAAATAATCATGCTACTGAGATTTTGCAGAATTTGATTATATTCCTTTCAGCCTTTTCCTCTTGAAACAGAAGAGTTCCAACCTTCCTAATGTTTTCTTGTAATACTGCTTTTCCATCACCAATGTACTCTTCTCTAGTTCCATTATGTGTGTCCTGAGATTGCAAAATCACATACAATATTTGGAAGGTCTTATATAAAAAGGAAATTATGACATCTGCATAGTTCCCTTTCAATGATATCTAATGTCTTGTTGAGTTTGGGGCGTTTTTTTTGTTTTGTTTTGTTTTCTTGTCATTGATATGATATTCATTCTTTCATATCTGAAAGAACATAATACCAAATCTCGACATGGAAATTTCACTGTTTGCTCCCATTTTCAGGCCAGTGTCAAAGACACTGGATAAAACAGGTACTAGAATAGGTCTCTGAAGAACTACACTTTTGACTCTTCTCCATCCTGAAAAATAACCATTAAACTTTACTCTTTCTTTCCTGTACTTGAATTCTCTTTCAATCTCCAAGATAACACTACCTGAATTCATAGTAAATGGGTTTTCTAATGAACTTTGAATTTATTCATTTTGGTCAAAACCTTTCGAAATTTCAAATGCATATTGTCTCTTCCATTATCTTTATATTGTCTCTTAATATTGTCTCTTAATATTGTCTCTTAATATTGTCTCTTCCATTATCTTTATAGACTGATGCCCTCATAGACACATTAGTTCCCTGGATGAAAGCCCTGAAAAACTTTCAGTCTAAAGAAAAGCAGAACAGTATCTATTACCTTAAGAAGCTGAAACAAAATACTTCGTATTTAAAAGAATTTCTACTTGTCATTTGTGACTCAAGCCTGTTTAGTTATAGTAAAAAGGCAAGGCCATGCTTCCTACTATCTTTTACTACAGAAACAAAGTTTCAACTTATAGATGGGATTCTCGGGAACAGCAGGAGTACAACAATAACTTCATCATAAGCTTTTCATCATTTGGCCCCAAGCCATTCATCATTTTCCTTCTCGGTGAAGGAAAACCATACAGGGTATGACGAGAAGCAGTGGGCAAGTGGAAGAAGCAGGAGTCGAACCCAGGTCACCTGCATCCTAGTTACACTACACTAGGCTTTCTTCTAAGCCCAAGTTTCCTAAATGTAGAGTTGCATTGTCATTTGACCATATCTCATGTCTTCCCCTTCCATTAGCAGTAAGCTGAATTAAATTCCTGTACCCGAGCAATAAAAATGCTCAAATTTTGTGAAAATTCTGTTTCATGCACATTTCAGAATCTTTTTATTTTAAGCTTATCCTGTATTTTAAAGAGTTTGGGGTTTTTTTTTTTCCCCTTTTTTCACTTCAGTTGCCAATCCTTACATTATCCCCATCCTCAGCCTTCCTGTTTACTTGGTAAACCTCCCACCACTGAATCAGTTTTTGACTACTTCACTTGTAATCAGCATTCCTTTATTAAAAAACTATTCATTAGCTTCTCAGTGGCCCAATCTACTGACTACTGTGATAACTGTAAGACTTTCAGAGCTTTTCCCTCCACTCTGTTGACAGACCATTGGACTTATAAACAGCACCACGAGGAATAAGGGCTCATCTTTGTTTCAGCATACTTAAGGTGCTTTTATCTGTAGCTTTGCCTTGAACAAAATCCTGTTCAAATTGTACTAAACCCCAGATAAACCTCTCTTTCAGATTATGGTTTCCACCTGAACTCCTGTGCACTGAAGAGAGGGCACTGAATTCTTGCTTGTTTCAAGAAAACCTCTTTGAGTAATCCCCTGAGCTTGCCTACAGGGCTTGGATTTCCTAATGGATGCTTTGATGACAGGAGATAAGAGCCAAAGGTACCTTTATTCTCTTAGAAATTGCTCCAAACAAACAACCTCGATGATTAAAGCTAATAGAAATACCTGAAAGATTGATAGCTTGCAAAGCACTGCTGAGTGAATGAATAACTTCCCCTTTAGTTCCAAAAGCTAATATTTGTCCACATTTGCTGCCTTTTAAAAAAGTGCAATCTTTTTTGTATGCAGAGTGTTGATCAGGAACAAACAGACACCATTCAGCTATTATTTGAATTTTAAACAAAGCGTCCCTACTCCAGCTATTGAGGCAGCATTCTGCATGGGACCGCTTATAATAATTCAAACATGGCACAAGGAGGGTCGCTGGAGTAAAGTACATATAAGTGTGAACATGATACTCTTGTAAAAGTCTTTAATGATGTGAATGGGCACCGTACTATGGTATTCTATATGGGGGTTTTAAATTGCACAAAGACCCTGTAAAACTTCTATATCTGTTCCCAAGCAATACACCTATCAGAGAGTTTAACAAATGGAAACCAAACTCTGCAGCAAATAAAAGTCTTAAATTTACAGTGCTGGATTATAAAACAGTGTCTTTCAACAGCAGCTCTGTCTTATTTCATGTTCTGATGAAATCATTGCTTGCGAATGCCAAGAAATTCAGCTGTAAACTTTTGGCAATAAGTAGGCTCTCCTTGGAACTGCTGGTTTAGAAAACATCTGTAAGAAAGGAATCCACTGCAGAACCAATAAAAGAGGCTGAAGAGACCAAAACTTTTCCTAACACCTCATAACGCAGGCAGCGCTGTGAGTGCCACCAAGCCCTGTTCGCTGCTATGTGGGTTATGTACGTACCAGAGTTCATTTCCAAAATGGGGGTTTTATGATTCCCAGTGTCACAGAGCATGCAGTCAGTGAGTGTATCACATAACAAAGCAATCTAACAATAGAGCTGCAAACAGTTGAACATTTGGTTTTGAAGTGATGCAGGCCAGGAGTGGGGTGCTCTGATACTGAAAATTCTGCTGCTTTCTTTCACATAACAAAAGCAAAACCTTAAAAGGATTTGCTCTGAGTGAGTGGCTTAAGGAAATTTCCCTTTTAATATCATTGAGGGAGAATCTAAATTGATCTTATTTTCCTTAAAAGAGAATGGTGTGTGGAATGAGGACTCAGAAGACAAACCAAGAGTATAAAAGGAGAGGGTATGGGTGTGTTTTGACTGTTGAAGAGGAAACTGTGAGCCACTGTTAACTCAGATCTTCCTTCCCTTAGTCCTGCTCATCATCTGGCTTTTGGAGTCTAACTTGAAGGACCTACTGAAAAAGAGACAGAAGTATGAAGTAAGATTTGAAGTTATGTTCAATCCTCTGGCTGGATATTCAACAATCTTTAGTGTGTCTTTTCTAGAATCAGCCTTGGGAAAGAATTCTGATGCACAGAAGGTATAAATTTAACTCTTCTTACTCCAGTTTGCTAGCTTCCCCTACTACTTGAACAAAACCTATGGTCCTTATAGAGGATGATGGTTTCCAGGATAAGCCCAGAGGAGAGCTTGAGATCCAGGGCTCTAAGCAGAGATGCTCCAATTGCATTTGAAACCCAGTGAACAGATTCATTCCTTGTCCTCAGAGTTGTGGGAAGGGAACAGGTTCCCAGTCCTCTCCTCCCTCTTCCAGTTGCCTGATTCCTGCAAGCCCCATGCAATTGGAAACAGTGCAGCTTGTTCACTGATGCCAAGCCAACAGGCAGGGGAGGGCAACCATGACCCCTGCCCCCTACTCCAGTGCATGACAGAGAGCAGCATGAAATCAATTTTCTTCATTACCATTGTCACCATTTAATAAAACACAAAGAAAACAATATAAAGATTTTAATGAAAGGATTGAAAACATCTCAATTGACTTCAAGGGCAATTGAAAAATAAAGGAACTAAAAAGTTTTGAAACACTTCTATTCCACAGTTTCAAAATGCTGAATAAGTTCACCCACACTGCTACTCACCTGCCTGCACAAAGGAAAGGTTCCCCTCCAGGTCCCTGGCTAAGTTCTCTTCCTAGTAAGATTCATACAAGGTTTCACGCTTTGCATGGAGTTTACATCTGAGGCAAAGCAAGGGTAGTATGTGGGTTTTTTTAATTGCTCTTTTTTGTTGTTGTTTTTGTTTTTGGGTTTTTTTACTTGCTTTGTGTTACTTTAATACTTCATTTTCTAAACTGTGTAGAGAGCAATGGGAAACAGTTATTGTGTGTATTTGTAACTTGTTGGTTTCACTATTGCAATTGAGAGATTGTTCTCCCCAGTCCTTCACTGTCCTTACTACAACACTCTCCTTAGACATACCTTCGTGCTGTAGCTATCAAAATTATGACAAAAAAAATAAAGTAGAGTAGTCACTGTTAAAATATTTTTTTTTTCTCATATTTTTTGATGACTGCAGATGTAAGACCACTGCATGAGAACTTGATTTTTTTTTTTTTTTTTTTTCTGAAACAACCTTGAGTTCAGGCTGAAGGAAAAAGTTGTACTTTTAAAGACTTCCTTTTCACATTGAAAGTCTTTCATTTAAAGCTTCCAGGAGTTAAAGTTAGATGATCTCTCTCCTCTACCAGGATGTCTTTCACAGAAAAGGGACTACAGCCTATAATGAAGACTACAGGCACGATTAGATCTCAGGTTATTATGTGGGACTTGTTGGATTACATTCTAAATGATCAAAAAGATCTTTCTTCCTTTCACAACCTCCCAGAAGACTGGGCCACAGAGCTCCTACCCAACTTCAGAACTTTTGTAAGCACAGTTCATCAGACAAGGATGAAGACTCTGAGGATGTTGTGTGCGGAATAGGAACATGACCTCCATGTAGGTTTTGGAGAGTTTTAGGTAAGGCAAAATTCAGGCTTGTTGCAGAAGTACCCTCTTTTATGTTGTCTCAGATATACCTGAACCTTGCCCATGGAGGAAGCTCAGCATGACAAAGCAAATTGTACTCCTGTGAACTTACACCCCTCTGAAGGCCTGTACCAGATCCACTTGGAGTAAAATCTCTGATGATCTTCTAACCTGACATTGATCCATACCAGGTTAATCTGATTTGCAACTCCCTCTTTCTCAACACAGTTATGTGGTAGTAGGAGAAATATTAAAATATTACCTGGCTGGCAAGGTCTTGTTCTGATATGTTTTAACTTCTGCATTCCTGTTTATTTCCAGTCTTTCCAGTTATACAGTGAACAAAGAGCTCTCATGTTGACCTACTGCCAATATTCGTAATTTCTTCATAAAGAAGTCTGACCCTGGAAACTTACATTGTGAGTATGAAAAAGTGTAGATTAGTATTTTAGAGCTGCTGAATTATTAGGAAAATGAAATACAGATAAACATGGTTCCTCACCCCAAATGCTATGAACCATGCTGTGCCAATGTTTTTAAAAACTACATCACACAAAAAAATGTCACCTTTGGTTGAAAGAAGAAGTTATTTATAAAGGAGCAAATGAAAAACAAAACAAAACTAAACAAAACAAAACAGATGGATTTGCTACTGACAGACTCCATTATGTAAATAAATAGAGAAATAAGAATGTAATTTCACATTTCATGGAAATTAACTAGTGCTAGTCAGAAATAAATTATTCAACTAAATTTTATCATCCATTTTCAGAATTCAGCATCTTGTTTTTGGAGAAACACTGGTTTTGGAGAAACAAAATTGTTTGTGATCTCTCAGAAACTTGGCACAGAAATCTTTCCACAAACCAACAACCATAATAAAGACAGTGAGAAAGAGTGTTCCAGAATAATCAACAACTTCATAATTCAGTTACTCTTGTAAAACTCTTGGCTTAAATCTTTGTTCTGCCCTATTCAGGCCTAAATGTAAATAATAATATTCTGTATCAGAATGTCATGTTTGAAACCACTGCTTTGCTGTTTCTTCTAGGAATGAAGAAACTATTTTGGTTGTTAAAAAAAAAAAAAAAGTATTTCCAATATCAACAAGCGAGTATCAGCCCTGTAACCACAGCTGAGCTTGCAGAAGTGCTAGAAGGACCCTGTTGAGATTAGGATTTCTAAATATCAGGACAAATGTCTTCAATCCTTTGAAGACCCTCACTCCCATTCATAATGATAGCAGTGGCATCCAGTAGCCACTCAGTCTTGGCATTCACATCTTCTTTCTTCTGTGTACAGAAAGAAGATAAAAGGTGAAAGTTAATGTTCCTCAATTTCACAAATACTTCTGCAACTATCCTTGTTCAGATATTAATGCTTATTTCTACAAAAAGGTATCCTTGCTTCCCTCAATAGGGAAGAAAAGACCAACAATATGCTTGCACAACTGTCCCAAATACTGTGGATTCTCAGATCAACTCTTTTCTAGGTTTGTACCCATACCACACATAGTTTTGCTATCATGCTGTGGTCTGTAGGGTGAAGGGTGGATAGTGATAGGACAAGGGGGAATCATTTTAAACTAAGACAGGGGAGGTTTAGGTTAGATATTAGGAGGAAGTTTTTCACACAGAGGGTGGTGACACACTGGAACAGGTTGCCCAAGGAGGTTGTGGATGCCCCATCCCTGGAAGCATTCAAGTGGATGTCCAAAGCTTCTTTGGTTCCTTATTAAAGGCAAGAAGTTTGTGTGCTGCACACCAGCTGTACTCCTTGAAGAAGCAAATTAAGGAAGTGGTTGCTGAGATAAAAAATGTCATTGTTGCTCGGTTGGTTTCCCACATCTATGAGCCACCAGAAAGAGAAAGTAGGGTGGAATCAATACTATATATCTATATGTATATCAGTAATCTCAATAAATCCATGCCATCCTGTATTGAGAATTTTTTATGAAAATCCAGTGTATCACAAAGATAAGGCATGAGAGATGAATAGTGGAATAGGCAGGTATCCTTGTTTATTTTCATCCCAGCTGATGAGTGGGGGTATACTAAGTAAATCCTCAGCTTTTGACACAACTGATGTCAGCTCCTGGGAACTGAGGTAAGTCAATGCTGAGGGCACTTGAAAAATCCAACCCTATGAGTAAAAAAAGCTATATTAGTCTGTTGACCTGTGTTTGAACCCACTTGCCTTTTAAAAATAAACCCCTGTACAAATCCCAAAAGCAGCATATGGCTAGTTCACAGCATGGACTAATAATAGCTTACATCATCTTATTTTTAAAGTCAGTCCTTTTCTGAATTATAGGAACACCAAAAATAGAGTTGGAAAATTCCAGAGTATACCAGCCCTGTACCTCAGAAGTGACAAATCCTCTTTTTTAACCTCTTTATTCTTTTAGGAAAAAAAAAAAAAAAAAAAAAAAAAAGTAAAAAAGTCCCAACCTCTAAAACTACAACATCTGTCTGCCAAGTTTCAGCCTGGAACACATTTTTACAGTACTTATAATCCCCCGAACAAACTAGGTCTATAATGGAAGTGCTGACAGACCTTTAGCTATTCCAGCTATCTTAATAGCTCAGCTGTATTTATATTTCATTACATTTAAATATAATTGGTTGAGGTTTAACTCTAGTTCAATTTGATGAGAACTTTTTCATTTAAATATCAGTTCTGGGTGATGGGTCCTTTCTTGGGTGCCTTTGGTGTTATTATAAATGTAATTTGGGGGTTGTTTTTTATATTTTTCTTGCTAGCCCATTTGTATGGTTTTCCTTTTAATTCAAAGAGTAACAAGAAAAAGAAGTATGCTCATGGTGCACGTGGTACTCAATTGTGGTTTGAATCTCAATATGAAGAATTTCACTGGAAGTTTCACACATTCTGCCTTTGTCTTGATTGAGGGATATTAGAGCTGGCTTGGAATGTCAGTGGTAAAGCAATGTGCTGATGTGCATGGATGCTTGATGTTCTCCCAAACTTTTTTTGATATTTCCGAATGAGGACAAAGGGAAAAGAAGACGGGTGTGAAGCAACTGTGGAAACAAAGAATTGGATGTGTTGGGTTGTGGATGAGTAGTTCGGGCAGAAATTTAGATGTGAGATGATGGTAGTCACTAGATAGAAAAGAGATTTTATTCTGAGTGAAATATGACCAAGATGGAAGGCTTTTGAAATTGAAAATTATGAAGGAAGTAAAACAATCATCTCAGCAGAATGACTTTAAAACACCAAATATAACCCAATAGTATTCCATCGGGGAAAAATAATACCCACTGAGTGAGAAAGTGGGATTTGAACTTTATATTTAACTACTGCCATGTACAAGGAGCTGGTGTGGCATTGTAGTTATTGATACTAGTATTGATATTAATTAGAAGGTAGAAATGTAAAATTAAGGTTGGATCAGAACAGTCATTTTTGCATCATTTAAGGGAACCATCTTAAAATGAAACACAAAGAGGAACATCCTCTCTTTTCTAAAAAAGGACCTTATTTATTTATTTATTTGTTTGTTTAAGAACTGTGATCTTTTTCCAGAGGATGTGATTTAGCTAGAAAGCCTTAAAGAAATAGATAATCCACTGGGGAAATCGTCCCAATTGCTCTGCTTTTGGTGATAGCATTATTTCCATTTATTTTGTGGTTTTGTGTCTTTGTAAGATTAGAGTCTCCAGTGTCTCATTTCCTTGTGATTACATGATTAGTGATTATATAAAATCACTATTTCATTTGTTAGCTTACTATTCTATAAATAAACTCCTTAACTCTTTAACCAACAAACATGTTTTTCCAAGTCTTGAACAATTCCTCCAGGACAAGTTCTAAGGTGAATTATTAGCTATATTATTGGACTGGATGTTCATGCTGATTTGGTAACTTAGGTGATTTGTGAAGCATTTTCTGAATCATTGCCCATGAAGACACAATTTCATATTTTGCAATAATGACACCAATCTTTTCTCTTTGAACGTGGACCTTCCATTTGTTTGTATTGTGTTAGGAAATATGCTTGACTGCACTCACATTAACTAGCAATCTAGATAGTGATAATTCAATGTCATTTTCTGAATTGTCAGCAATGACTGATGATTTTCTTTCAGATAATTGGAAAAATCATGATTGGCAACTGGACTAAGAACAAATCTATCTTTACACTGCAGTCTACAGGAACTAAAAAGAAATACCCACACTCATAATTAGCCATTTCAACTTAAAATGAAATACGTCTGTCTATAAAGTCACTTTTCTTAATAGAATTAAGTGTATTTTGAGTTAAGTGATGTTTTATAGAAGGAAAAATGAAAGTGTTTCATTGAGAGCAGAATAAGTTATGTACATCAAGGGAGAGAACTCTAGAGTATCTATGGAAAAACAATCAACTGTACTCTTGTATTTACTCATGAGCTTGCTGAAACTTTTTGCCCACATATAATATAATGACAAACTAACTGAAATTCCTTCTAATCTAGTGAGTGTGTCTTTACTCCCATATCAGCAGCACTATTTGAGAGTGAGAAGAAATTAAATGCTAAGCTTCTTTAGTTTGGAAAAGAGGTGATAGGGAACGTGAGAAAGATGTACAAAATCACAAGCAACATGAAAAAACTGAACACAAAACAGCAATTACTAAACATTTAAAGAATATGAATGCCAGTAGGTGAAGGGGAATTGCAGAATAATGGGGTAACAACAATACATCAAAAATACTTTCTTAATAATACATTGCAAAATAAGTTAAGCTGCAAAGGTTCCAGAATGTGTTATGTTTAGTAAAAGTAGGGAAAAAACATGCTAGTTGATGATACATGTGACACAATTTTTTACAGCACTTGCAATCACTTTTTTTTTTGTCAGGAAATAGAAAACAGACATTAAGCCATTGACAAAAAAATGGAAAGAAACTGGCAGAATGAAGATAAAATTATTAATGGGAAAGTTGGTCTTAAAATGAATCTATGCTTCTTCTATGCTCATGTCAGCCATTTGGTAGTTACACAAAGAATGAACTTAAGCAATTAGCAGAGATTCTTTTCTTTGGCTGGATTTACTGTGTTCATATTTTGCTCATTGATACAAAGAAGTTTTAAGTTGGGACCTTTGTGATCAGCAGTTCTGCCTGGAAGGCCAAAAGAATTAGCCAATGCTTTGCCAAGCCAGAAGGAACTTTCTTTCCAACATCACCAGCTGGAAGCTGCTTTTTTCATCCCTTCTAATACTCTATATCAACTGTACAAGAACAAGAGAGGAATCAGGTTGGGCTGATCTGGCAGGCAGGTTTCTTGGATGAGTGATGATGATGATACAACTTTGTTTCTTTCTCAAAATTTGCATCTCTGTGGCACAAGTCCTGTCCAAATAAATGTCTGTTTTGTTTTTGTTTCAATTTTAAAAGCTTCCTGTTGTTGAAGTATTACACTAATTCTCATCTGTGATGCCAAATGCTTCACTCAACAGGACTACTTGTCCAGAGCTTGTGACTACAGAACGAACACAATGTGTGTATTCTCCCAGGGGTTCCTGGTCTGTCAGGATCATAAGCAACTGTCTCGCTCCATCTCAAGGAATTTTCCCTCTCCAAAATACTTTTCATCATCTCCAAAGACGTTAATTGAGACATCCAGGAGAACAGCTGGGATGGTTAACACAAAACTGTGAAATAAAGAGTTTAGCTACATTGCATTTTGGGAGACCCTGTCAGAGAACATATTTTCACTCCAGCCAGTCACCCATGCCAGCTTTGCTCTAGCTGGGCTGGCAGAACTGCAAGGCTCCTTCTATCTTTAGCTGTGGAAACCAAGTATCTCAGACAGGAAAACTCAGTGCACTAGCATTATTCACTGTCATTGGTGCCTGAGAAAACAATGACACTGTCACTATATCAACCCATTTGATGTGTAGTGTACTTTCCTGGTCAACACAATCCTAATGCAATTGCATAGCTTTCTGGGAAGTAGCTGAGTAATGCCTCCTACAGCAGTATAGCACTAAAAAGCTATCAAAGATGTTTTAGTATTTTTATGATTATAGGTACCACATGCTGCACAGAAAAAAAAAAAATATTTTCTTCATGGCATTCTCAGGTAAAAGAAAAGCTAATATTCTGATGATAGTGCACAAAACTATATCAGTCATAATAAAATTTATCATTTTAGTTATGGTTCAGTCTTGAAAAGCATTACTTAATGATTGTATGTTGATCTACTTAGGTAATATGGTATGTATATGTTATTATTGTTGGTTTTTTGTTTTGTTTTGATTTGATTTGATTGTATTTTCATATTTTTAACTCAGGCAACTTTCCACGTCTTTATTTCTTTTAAAATAATTTGCTTCACTTCCATGCTGATGCTGCTGACAGTCCTCTATGGGGATATGAGAAATTCCTTTTGTAAAAAGTCCTATTGGCAATTGCTGTATCTTTTTGGACCTGTATGGAATCATTTACCCATCTAAACTAGAAAATGGAAAATATTTTAGTAAAGATTTTAAAACTGCTTTTTTTTAACTGCTATTGTTATTAGCAACTTAAACAAGTAAATGCTTTAAGTTACTTTTAGTTCTCCTGTTACAGCATCTGCTGAGCCAAAAAATTTTCCATGTATATTTACATACATGCAAGTATCTCCCATCCTTAGTCTCCTGTAAATACACAGGATAAATCTGTTGCTTAAAAAGAGTTGTGTATCCTATCTATCTATAGGTATAGGTATATCTATATAGTATATATCTATAGTCTCAAAGAACAGCATTATGGATAAGCATTTCCGTCTATCTTTTTTCTCACTAGGAACTAGGAGCTATTCAATCTAAAATGTATGAAAAAATAGAGCATGTTTGTTATCAATTATAGTATCTTAATGCCAGTATACAGAGTTAACTTTGGAAAATTAAACTGAATTCAGCAAAAATATCTCAAAATGCAAACATACACAAGCCTCCATTAGGGACTGAGCATTCACAATAGATCTTCAGCTCACAGTTGCCTTGATTTAGTCATGTTTTCCATCTTCAGGGTTTGTTTTTGTGTAGGATCTTAGGGAATTTCCATCAGTATTTTAGAAATTTTCTGCTTTAATACTCATAGACTCTGTATTTTGTCCCAAGCTCACAAGCGGTCCATTCCTCATTTCTGCTTCAGCACATGCTCTAAAGCCCCATTAAAACTAGCAGACTCTAAAAATGTCACCCTTCCTACAATGAATTTGCATGAATATTTTCAAAGATCTCCATTAATGCCTCTACCTAGAAAGTGATGGTCCTAAGAGGAGATGGTTCCATTTACTTGCATTAATGAAACTTTTTACACTGTTCTTTCTTACATGTTATTTATCATCTGTTTTATAAGTACCAAGGCAAAAACCGAAGGCAGTTTCACATTTTAAGTTGTGAATGCTTGTTTAGGAAACTGTAGACATTTTACAAGGTCAGGCTGGATGGTCTTCTGAGCACCTGATAGAGCTGTAGGTGTCCCTGTCTGTTGCATGGCAGTTGGACTAGATGGGCTTTAAGGGTCCCTTCCAACTCAAACTTTTCTGTGATTCTATGATTCTATGAAACTGCATCCAGGATGTTTATCATTTCTAAAATAGAAACAAAGAATATTTTGTTGTTGCAGTTGTGCTTTTTTTTTTGCTTTTTTTTTTTTTTTTTTTAATTTGCTTTTGTATTTTTGTGAAAGACCTGTTTTATTACACATTTATTTCTTCAGTGAGAGTCTAGTTAATCGGCAGGCTTAATACTTGGTGATATTCTTTAAAGATTTGATAGAATGATGCAACCAGCTTATGTTCGTGAGAAAAATAATGAAATAAAGGCTGTCCATTATGGGAAGAAAAGAAAAAGGGACATGGTTATTTTTCCTTCTTATGGTCTTCAATTACAGTGAAAGTTGTTGCAGTGAGGAACGGAATAAACATAAGTTGGTCGAGGGAACCCACAGAGTACAAATTATTGCAAGCTAGGAGAACACAGTGGGGAAAGTGAGGTACAGGTGCAATTCTTCCTCATTTTAGCAGAGAGATTTGTGAGATGACTTTTTTTAAAATTCCTTTATTTTCCATCATCTTATTTATATATATGTGTATATACATATGTATATGTATAAAGTTCATATTTTACATACAATTTTCACCTTTTTGTATTGCCAGTGCTTTGAATTTATTTACAGCTTGTTTAACATGAAGCAACTCTGTAGCTCACCATTGATAGATGAATCAAGATTAAGTTGAATATCCCATTGGTCCTAAAAATGCATTCTACTCCTATATAACAATTCACGTATGATTTTGTGGACTTGTAGTTCAGCATCAGATATTTTGGCACAGTGAAATGAAATGGTTCCCCATTATTCTCCTTTCTGCAAGAAAAATACTGCAGCAGTGATTTCATCCTTTTGATAAATCTTCAAGCTGTAACTTTTGCTTTTACATCTGAAGCAAAAGTGAAAAAGTATATTAAACATGGCAGCATTCAGGAAACAGCTCTGCTACATATCTGCCTTCAGAGCCTTTGGACAATGTTTTTCTGGTTTGTTTTTGGTTTTGTTTTTGTTTTTGTTTCTGTTTTTGTTTTTTACTTTTATCATTTAGACTACAAGCTTGCTGGGGTAAGAACAGCTTTACTTTTTTCATTATACCTAACACAAAGCAACCTCATTCTGGGATTCCATTGCCTATTTTTGCAATTCATGTTTGCACTAAAGGAATAAATGCCAAATGACATAGTATCAAGCAACCTGTGATGAAATATAATCAAAATGCAGCAGGTTGCCAGCATATTGATTTCTCAAAACAGCAGTAAAGAATTATGTCTCTATTTCTCCTTTTCCTAGATCTTAAATCATGCACTGGCTGCATGGAACAGCTGTACAGGGTTCTGAGCAGTCCCATGAAAGGAGTCTGCATGCTTCACAAAGAGCAGTGCTGATAACTGTTGCTCTACTGACTGAAGTGATTTCTGCTATTCCATACACGCAGGCTTGCAGACACAATTTTGAACTGTAATGTAAGCAAAAACTTCTATGATTCCTAAAGTCCTCCACAAAACAAAGCCAGCACGAAAGCATGTTCTCAGTAACTTTTGCTTCACCATCCTTTAACTACCTCATGAGAGCAGAACTGTAACAAGCACCACTGCGTTTCTACTTGTTGTATCATGGAGATGCCTTCAGCACTGAAAAGCAAGAGAAAAGGCAGCCTGGAAGAGAGATTATATATATACGGTACACCAGGAAAACTTGAGAGTTCATTTAGGCCACTATTTAAATATCAGAAAAATTTCTGATCGGAAAAGACTTTTCTCAGTCTTTTGAGCACGTGTATCTGAAGTTATCTTTGCCTTTCCTTCCTAGACAAACACACAGTGCTGTTGGACTGCATAGGTTAAATGATTAATCTTTTTTTGTTTGTTTATTTTCTAAAGGTGATAATAGTTATATGTTAATATTAATAAATCATTAAATATCTCATATATGACCTCTTTCAAGGTAAACCATTTCTACCTGCAACACAAACAGCTAAACTAATCATGGCCATTATGCCATTGTTTTGATAGCACACAATGTATTATTGAAACTCATTAATTTCTGCAATTCACTAAGAATACCTAACATATCGTAGCACTTTACCACATCAGGAGTGGATTAATTTGAGTTAATTCATTCCTTGGTGTAACTGACAGATAAAAATCAAGACTATCAAGAGATTAGCAGATGTTCTGAGCATTAACAATCTTTTTCTTTTTGTTGTTGTTGTTATTACAGTTCTTTGAATTTGTGCACTATCATCTACCTCTAGTTGGGTGGTCAGTTTTCCCACTGTCTCCCTACTCAACTGCTGCTTCATGTGAAGGAACGTACTAGAGTCAGTCTTCTTTAATGCACAAGGTATTTCCGAGAGTTGCTCTACCTTTTTTTGCTGTACAAATAAGGTTATTTCCAGAATAATTCTAACCTAATTAAGTCTCCTATTATCTCTCAGCCAAGTGTAATTCACATCTTGCTCTACCATCATTCCTGGAAAGCACTGCAAGGAGTATGAAGTGGATAACTTTTCAGACAGAAACGTGGAAGCTTTCAGTTTTCTATGTTCAATTATCTGATATTGCGATTAATAGAAGGAGAGAGAGAGGGAGAGCAGTAGAGATAGAGATCACTGATTGATCCGAGGTGTTTGGATATAATGTTAAATCAGTCAAGGACAATTACACTCAGTGAAATTTGCCATAGGTGAAAGATAAGGACAGAAATCAGGTAATGTGAGAAGAAGGAAAGAATGGAGTTTTAAAACAGGACTGCTCTGATTATTGTCTGCGTCCTGTGTATTGCTGCTACCCAAGGATATATACAGGAGGTTTTATTACTGCTGTTTCAGAGATAGAGCAAAGAAGTCATAAACTCATGGAAATGGAACAAGCAGCTTTTGTATCACAAGCTGCCAACATCAGCTGACATCTCTTTTTCCTGTCTGTGAAAAACTAAAACTAAGAGGTGTAACCCGTCTGCTAGTTGGTACTGGAAGCAGATTACAGTGCTTACATTCACAAACCTGTTTCAGGAATACTCACACTCCATTATGGGAAATCAACAACAACAAAAAAAAAGCTTTTTCTTTTCAGTTTTTTCTTAAGTGGTTCTTCCCTGCATTGAAGCACACTTGAGTTTGTTGGAAAGAACTAGACTGAAAAGAAAGAACAGAAAGAAAATAACATACAAGGAGCTCACATTTACTTATTTTGTTATGAAATCTCTAAATATTTCAGAGTCTGACATCCATCCAACACCTGCTGGAAGCCCTGGTGTAGAGTGGGCAGATTACGCAGCCCTTCTCCATGCACGGTACTGGTTGGTTCTTTTAAAGATGCCTTCAGAGGCTTCTGACCTCTAGCTGAATATATCCTTCTCTTACAAGGGTACATCATATCCTTCAAACTGCTTAAAAATCCATGTGAATCTGCTAGTTGCTGCTGATACGGGAGAAAGAGAGAAGTTAAGTTTAAATTGACAGTTCCTTTCCCTCTTCTGTTCTATATCAATTAAAGATGAGTAAAAATTTTATTCATCATTCGGTGTTGCTGGGATCCTGCTGGACTTCAGTCTTTCCCATACTTGGTTTCTGTGCACAAGAACGCAATAAAGATATTTTCATATGGGTTTCAAATTAGCTGAGTCTCCCTTCAGATGTCCTTACACTTTCACAGTATCTCACAGGGATTGTATTGTATGTCAAGAAAAGGCTTAAGGAATAAGATGTGAAACTACTCCTGAAAACCTGATAGACCAACTTAATTCTTGACAAGCATTGTCTGTGAGATCTGTTTATTTTTAAAAGCTTTTTATTTACGTGACTGTCTTTGCGTTTAGAGCATTTAAAACATATAACTGAAGGTGAAAAAAAGCACTGAATGAATCTTCCCAATAATCCGCAGCTATGCAAGAACTTACAGTGATTCAGAACTTAGATCTTGGAGCAGGACTGAAGAGAGGGAGGAAGTAAAAAAGGAAGTATTGAAAGAAAATAAATATGAGATGCATTAAAAGGTGTATGGTGAGTAGGTCAAGGGTGGTGATCCTCCCCCTCAACTCTGCCTGGTGAAGCCACACCTGGAGTACTGTGTCCATTCCTGGACTCCCAGTTCAAAAAACGCAGGGATTTCCTAGAGAGAGTCCAGCAGAGGGTCACAAACAAGATCAGGTATCTGGACCATCTCCTTTACGAGGAAAGGCTGAGAGACTGGGACTGTTCAGTCTGGAGAAGAGAAGGCTGAGAGGGGAATCTCATCACTGTTTGTGAACACCTAAAGTTGCAAGAGTAGAGTCGATGTGAGCCGAGCCTTCAGTGCTGTGCAATGATAGAACAAGTGGTAACAGGTAGAAACAGGAACCTCTGGTGTTCCATATAAACATAAAGAAGATCTTCTTTACTGTCAGAGTGACAGAGCACTAGAACAGGCTGCCCTGAGAGGTTATGAAGTCTCCTCCGGAGATACTGAAGACCCATCTGGACCCTCTCCTTTGCAGCCTGCTGTAGGGAACCTGCTTTAGCAGGGGGTTGGACACGATGATGATATCCAGAGGTCCCTTCCAACCCCAGCAATTCTGTGATTCCGCGATTCTTCTTCCTTAGGTCAATATTTTCACTATTGCTACACAAAGAAAACTATGTTCAAGAGGAAACATATCCAAGCAAAATGCAGTAAATGAAGAATCACATTAATCTGTGTCCTTTGCACGAACGCAGGAAATGGATAAATGAATTTCAAACTATTTATTTTGCATAAATAAATGTTTTGTTTTGTTCATTTCTCCACAAAACTTTCAAGCAAGAAAGCTTCCCTAAAATGGTTGATGGAGAAGAAAAGGAGATGGATAGCACTGAGGTGTCAAAATGGCTTGTGGACAAGGAGAAGACTTAACTTACCAGTGCAGCCAGTTCTGTAGCCAAAAGGAGAAGGATTGAGATAAAAGATCTTTTTCCTTGCTGGCCTGAGGCCCTGGAAGTATGCTAGGAATGCTGCTCTCCTTCCAGAGGAGCTGATTCAGTTTCACTTGTGGCAGTTCAGTTCCCACTGTCATCACTCTCACAGTGACAGTTGCTATAGTGAGTGAGAAAGTGCCTTGACTGGTTGTGCGTGCTAACACAAAAGGTTGCCTGTCTCCTCCGCAATTTGGCAGGAAACCCTTTAGCACTGATGATGTGTAGCTGTGCACTCACTCACTGCAGACCTCACTGGATCTTAACAGCATATTCCTGGAGAGAGCAAGCAAGTTCAAGCAGTGCTGACTGGTCTTTTCCCTTAGAGGAAGCCTACCACAATATCTGCACTTGATCCATGTGTTTTCCCAGCTGTTCCCCAGCACTTTGTAGACTTCACACCTGTTTTGTGAGAAGAGAAAATATTCCTTCATTTGAACCTACAAGAAAATGACTCAGCTGATCGCTGCAGGTCCTCTCATGTGAAACCTGACCCACTTTTAAGAAGTTAACAGAACAGATTTGCCCTTGGGATGCAATTCAGTACCACCACTCTTCTTTCAGGTGCCAGCTACTAAACTGAATTTAGGACAATAGATACTACATAATTTCTCCATATGGCTTCACGCCATTTCAATTCAACATATTTAGGTTTAAAAAGGGCCTATGTAAAGTCTGCACAAAGATACAGACTTCCTCTTTACATACATGCATCCACTTGGGGCCAAGAAGTGCAGAAAATGCTCCAGTGGGTACAGCAAGAATTGTTATTCCATGTAAGTGAGTACAGTTTCTCTAGGGAAAACTGGACATGTGACATGTGCAATATAGTGTTTTAGAGACTACCATCATAACATACCAAGGAATCTCAGTTTTTAATTCACTCCTTAAGTAAGGAATTCACACCTGTATTCTCCCACTACCAGAGTAACATAACCACTACAAAATCATGCAGTTGTTGAGGTTGGCAGGGACCTCTGAGTCCATCTGGCATTTTCTTTAATAAAAAAAGAAAAGGCTTCTCATTTATCTGTAGCTCTGCTGTCACAGGTAGGTTCACAGCTTAGAACACCCTGAGATGGACAGCAAACTGGAGTGAAAAAGTTGATATTTCTCTTGCCAGTGGAAATGATACGGTTGACCACCACTGCTTTTCCTGGGTGATCCAAGAAATTTTCCTCTGTGTTCCGAGAATGTCTCTGTATTTCAGAGAACTTAAACCTAACAATAATTTGTTTCTAGCCTCTGAAAAGACAGAGGTGCAAGCCTTTAGTTAGACATTTAAATCTGATGTGACTGAAGTATTACTAAGTATATTTGAAGCTTCCAAGCCTTTTTTGTTTTGATTTGTTGGAAATTGAAGAGCTGTTATTATTTATCTACCTCTGGATTTGGGCAACAGCTAAAGAAAGGAGTTACTATTCTCCACAAGAAGATATTGTTTGATATGTTGGTTAAGAAAAGCTTGAAAGCCATTTTAGATCATCTCCGCCCTTCCAAGCCTGACTCATTTTAAGACACCTAATGTGGGTTCTTCTGAAAGTATTCCGCTTTTCTGGTTTTGTGTAGATTGTTTCAAAGAAGAAGAGTAGAAAAAGAAGTAAGCTACACCTTCATTTTACAAATACCTGACCTAAAATGGAACAAAAGAATGGTCTCTTGCTTAAGGCACTAAACTGTTATTGTGGAACTACCTGGAGCAAGTCGTTTAATCTGTCTATGCTGTTTCCATAGCGAAGGTTTCTTTTTCTTCACCAGCAATTTAAACAATAAGCTCTTCATGGCAGAATTTGTTTTACTTTGTGCCTTTGCATCTATACTACAGCAGAGAGCTTCTTTCTACAAGCTATAACAGTGTATAAATAGAAATTAAACAGAAACATGAATAAAATTTTGGATAATTTGGATGATCAGTTTTGAGGACAGAAGTTTAGATTCTGGAAGAAAAACAGATTTCCCACTGACCAAATATTTTGAGGTGTTTCTTTAGATATCTAAGTTGAATATTGCAAAGCATAGCTTCATTTTCACCCATCACAATTTCCTCTATCTTAAAATGAACACTACATAATCTGGAAGGATGTTCTAATGTCATCCTCTTTTGAGGATTTTTTTTATCATGGACCATATTCCCTGAACACATCATTATTGGAGACACCATTATTACAGCTTTTGAAATAATTAAATTATCTCCAAGAAGGAGCTATACATAAAAAATGTAGGACCCTTATTTATGTTATAAATTATTATCTCAGGGACCTAAATTAGAATGTCAAAAGAATTTGTCAGTGGAAAACAAAGGAAGCGCATGAACCTCCCCTAGGACAAATCTGATAGTTCATACTTGCATGTCAAATAGGCACTGCCCTCACCATGTAAATATCAAACACCAGATCCTCATGTGGTGAAGTTACCTTTCCACTACCAGTGGAGCTCTGGCAGTTAACACCATCTGAGGGTATGGATCACATGTAATTTATGGCAAGCCAATGTGTCTCAGAATATGCAGCGCAGAGTCTTTATCCTTTGATTCTTCCAGTAGTTGTAATGGTTTTATTAAAATGTGGCAGTTAGGATTTTTGCTCTTGGAAGCAAAATTATATTCGTTACTTTATGTCAATAACATGTGAATGGACACTTTAGAAGAGTCATGTTTTAGACAAAGAGCAAAAAGAAATTAGGGAGACAAGTGGGTAAGAAAGTAATGAAAAGGTTTCTTAATTATTTTTTTAATGTTCTGAAATGTGTTTCACTGTAAATTTTCTACTACTAGTGTAGTAGACTTATTAGAACTGCACTGACTATTTTATTAACAGAAACAAAATTCAAATCAAAATATTGTTGTGGACGTAATATTAAAACTAGCAGCATACTTATTCCACACTGTTTTACACTGTGTCAGCTGGAAGTTATGCACAAAGTATTTGTGAGAGCAAAGAGAAGGAGAAAGGCAGTCCAGCATTATTGGTTGTATATCTGCTATTATCAGTCAGATAAAAGTGGAAAAAAATAGGAAAATAATTTTGAGAGTTGGTAGCAAGAGGCCTTCAGTCTTATTCTGAGCAGTTACGTTCTATCATTTCTGCTATGAAGATTCTGACATTCAGTATAGTGTCTCGAAGGGTATTATGATGCCTATGTGCTACACATCCAGCTCCGAATTCCTAAGGTCTATGTGATTGCATTAGATCCCTGGAAACAAGCTCAATGAAGGTAAAGCTCCACACTAGGACTCACAGCAACCTGTCTGTTGGGTGAGAGAACATATCAGGCAGCTGAAGAAGAGTATATCTGCATTCTGCCTCTTAGAAATATCCATATCCCTTCCTCATCACCAAGGACATTTCTAAAACTAACTTACACTAAAGTAAAGTAAACTAAACACAGTTAGAACATATTCATCTAGAGAAACATCAAGGTGTAGCCTTTTGCTGGTCATTCTAAACAGCCAGTGCTTTTGCTACTGTATAGTTGTAATCATACAAGGTTGTAATAGATGGATAGTCAGAAGTTATAGAGGAATAACTCACTCACACTGAGGCTCACAGTTAGGATGGATGCTTACCACAAGGAACCCCACACAGAAGCAATCTCCAAAAAGAGATGCTACCTTAGTGGTGGTCAGTCCTTAAATGGGATCTAGGAGAGGTGGAATCAAGCTCCACCCCTTCTGGAAGCACAGCTGAATTACCTTCACCTGTGCTGACCCGTCACTTGCCTCAGATGGTTAATCAGAAGTTCAGGCTGTGATTAACAGTTTCCAATACAGCTACAAAACAGGGACATTTGACATCCATGTCCTCTTCAACTTGAGTGGTTTGTTCTTCTGGTCAGGAAAGTAATGCCACCAGCTGGCTACACAGTACCCTGGACAAAAGCGTTCTCTTGACCCAGTTGAAGATGGGCCATTCTTTGTACTCACTGCATTTTCTGTACAATGCATTCTGTGTACTGGGAAAGATTTAAAGAATTCATTAGGTAGAAGAACATGCTTTATCTGCATCCCAAAATGTGACACATTCTTTACTTCTTGTTGTGGAATCACAGGACAGAGGGCAAACAAGAGCAGAGATGTGAGAATGAAGGTTGTGGCATAGTTAAAAAAGAGAAAAAAAAAGTCAGAGATGTGATTTGGGAAGTCCGAGTAACTGGAAACACAATTCAGAAAAAAAACATACAGGAAAACCCATTTGAAACTGCAAAATCGATATGGGGTTTTCATAAATTACCATTATGTAAAGCAGTTGTGTTTAGAATATGGGGAACACACTCATTCATTGAGTGCAATACTGATAAATTCAAAAGGAAAGGGGCACAAAGAAGGGCTTCCAAAATATAAAATAAGAAAAACTTTCTCTGGCTGATAAGGGAAAAAAGTATAAGATTGTTTCTTCTCTTAACATGTAAATGAAGTGAGTATCAGGAGGAAAGATAAATTTCATGATGGCACAGGGACATATGTAAACTGGCTAGAAAAACTATGTTGAAAATGTACTACTTTATCAAAGGAGTGAGATTCTGGAACAGCTGTCTAGAATCAGTTGTAGAAGCGACTCCAAAATCAAAATGAGTTTTTAAGAGGACTTTGATCACTTCATAAAAGGATTACCCACAGTAGTTGCCTCAGGTAACAGGGCATGGGTTTCCAAGAGTCAAGAGGTCCTTTCAGTCTTGTGTTATTGTGAATTTAGAAGGTGTTACTAAAATAACATCATAAATACCTTAAGGTAATTTGAGTAGTTAAGCAAATAAGTAGATATTAGTCCATGAATCTGGGACTGTTCATTGGCAGCACAGTGGTTATCCCTTATCTGTGTTTAAAAGGAAATTGTTTTCCATTTCCCACTGGTGATCTTTCTTCACTGTCCATATTAATTATTTTCGTCTATGCTTTATTATTAATTTTTTTTTCACTTGAATATGTCGAGTGTCATCTTGGTTTGCCCAAGGTATCCTGAGAGCTGGATGTTTTAACTGTTTTAGCTAGAAAACACATTCTGTAACAGATTTGTAATTTTTGTGGATCCAGTGCACAGGTTATAATTTGTAATGGAAAAAAATGTCAGTGATGAGCAAATGACATTGGAATCTCTGTGTACTCTACAGAATTATCTTAGGGTTTTTAAAGGAATTGGTCACAAGTTATTTTTGGTCTTAGAGAAAGCTGTACCTTTCTTCTACACCTTGCTAGTGACTGAAGACTACTGTACCAGCTTTGTGACAGTGGAAGTACAACAGTAAATAGTTGGAGATTCTTGTAAAATGACTGTGTTTTGTTTTCAGCAGCAAGCTCAGTGGAATCACATTACCATGTAACATCCATGCAGTTAGCTTTACTCGTGAGCAGTCATATCTTAATACTGGCCTATGTGTTCATAGTCCTCAACAATTAATAATTGAAATTAAAGATTTTATTTGTGCTAGAAATGTATCCTAAGGCAATTTCCTAACTTTTTCTTAAGGTTCAGAAAGCTCAACATAATTGTAAAATTCACAAACTTTAATACTTGGTTAATTCAAACTACAGTATGCTCGCCACTGTCTGAAGTAAAGTATGATAATGGGTAGTCATCTCCTCTCACTTATGGAGATGAATTGCATTTTAATTACAGTAAGAAATGTCCACAATGGGAGGGAACGGAGGTTGTCGGGGCTGTGAAGAGAAGGAAAATGACAGATTCATAGGCTTTCTAAACGTTGACCACAATGAGCCACTGGTGAACCTGTGAGGCTTTTCCTCCTGTTTCAGACATTTAGCATCCTTATGTAGTATAGACACATTTGTATGCTAATTATAGGTATGTGAAGGAAAATATTTTGGGATAATATTTTAATTTCTCTGTACATATTAAAATATTTGTGCATCCCTGTTCCTTCTTGGAATTATTTATTCTTCATACCATTAGTAATACCATTTTCCATCAGCAAAAGAAAAAGTAAAACAAAAATTCCATCTGATTTTCAATGAGAAATCAATGTATGTTTATCAAAAGCTCAGAGATTGAAAATAAGATTAAGGGAGGTCTCTGTTCATCTTCAAACTAGCTTCAACAAATAACAACCTCACACTGGTTTTATTAACATTAAACAATTTGACAAGGCTGTCTTCATCAGCCTTGTTGCTGTCTACATTTTGTCCAAGTTTGTTAGTGGTTGGTAACTATTCTGCATTGCATTGCTATGATAGATTGCCTCCCATGGATTTCCAGCAGAAATAATTGAAATTTCCTTGGTCACAACAGGTAACTCTGTCCTTTAATCTTTTATATAAAGAGTCAAGTTCCACTCTTAAAACTCAGGATTTTTGTTCCTACAGTTCCTAACAGAAGGATGTGTTGAACCACTCTGCTTTAATGGTTTTAAGTATTTTTTGCCTCTTGGCTAGCTCGTATTCTTTTTTTTTTTTTTTTTTTTTTTTCTTGTGACAGTATTGGCCTTTAATTTAAATAGTTTCATTTCTTTCCATGCTTTCAGCATTTATCATTTTGTTGGATCAACAGTTATATTACCCTTTCTCTTCCTTCATTATATTTAATAGAATAAACCAATTTTCTCCAATAACTACATATCCTTCAAAAAATCATTCCTTTTTGATTTTTATAAGACCTGCTCATCTATCAGTGAGGGGTGGCATTTGATCATTAACCACAGAATAAAGCCAGATTTTTCTCTTAAAGCAAGATGTCCAGTTATGCACTTCAAATGCTTTTTAAGCATAAGGTTAATGGCCATATAAAGAATGCAAAAAAATGTTTTCAATTGATATACCATTAAAACCTGAAGACAGACTTAAGGATCACCTAGTTCTGAGTGAAGAATTTATGAACACTAATGACTAACCCTAAAAAACAATGATATATGGAACAAACCAAATGAGTTTTCTGCTGTTGAAACCCCTGTGTGTGATGATGTTTTCTATGAATTCCTCAAATTCTTTGGTTTTTTGGGTTTTTTTTAATTATTTTTTTTTCCTCTGATTTCTTTCAGGAGCAACAAAAATGTCTTCTGTTTCTGGTTGCTGTCACACAGCTTTTAACATCAGTTTTGATTACTTCAAATATGGCTTGACAGAATAAATCATATTTTTGATACAAAAAAAAAATAAAGATGAGCAGATCTGCATTTTATTTTCATACCTTGTCCACCTGACTTCTCAGCAGTTCATGTCATATACTTTGAAAGAATTCAACCACTAAACAAGTCACTTTAATGTTAAAAAATTTCTTAATGATTTAAGTCAATATCTACTACTAAAAATTGGTAATTCAATAAATTAACAAATGGAAATCTATTGAATAATTTTATTATTTCTTCAAATCACATCATGTAGTATTGTCATATAAATTCAATTTATATGTATTTATATGTATGGAAGCAGGGTGGGACAGTTGATGCAATGCCTCCAGCAAAACAGTCTGTGGACCAGCCAGCAGGTCTGTCAAGAGCTTCAGGGTCAAAATCAAAGGAGCTGTTAAAAAGCAGGACACAACAGATATCTACACCTCGGTAAGTTATCTGCTGCTGACCAAGAAGTCTAAAGCATGGGAGACTTCAACTTCTGCAATATTTGCTGCAAGGACACTTCCAAGTGAATGAAAATTTGTCCAGTTCATTCGTGTGGTGGTCAGTATTTCAGTTGAAAGCCTGACAGCTGTCCAAATACAAGTGGAGTTCTTTCTAGGCTGATACTGAAGTCAATGCAATTCACTATCTTCATCTAAAACCTGGATAATGGACTTATCAAGTTTGTAGATAACATCGAACTAAATGTGAACACCTGATGTGCTGGTTGGCAGGACTCCTATTCTAAGGGATCTTGATTAACTATAGAAATAAGTTACATAGGGATGATATGGATCCCTATCCTTGTGGGGGATTAAATATGACTGATTAGAGTGCTAAGCACACTTCTCAGACTTGGAAGCAAGCTTAGCTTTGAGATTGGACAACACGATCTTCTGAGCACCCTTCCAACTCAAACTTTATTATGTTATCATATTGTCAGCTTCACAGAGCAAGATTCAGAGTCTGAGATTAGATATTTTTTACTTTGAAATTTGCGAATTTTTCAAAGTATTTTCACAGAATCACAGAATCACAGAATGGTAGGGGTTGGAAGGGACCTCCAGAGATCATCGAATCCAACCCTCCTGCCAAAGCAGGTTCCCTACACCAGGTTGCACAGGTAGGCATCCAGGTGGGTCTTGAATATCTCCAGAGAAGGAGACTCCACAACCCCCCTGGGCAGCCTGTTCCAGTGCTCTGTCACCCTCACCGTAAAGAAGTTCTTGTGCACATTCGTGAGGAACTTCCTATGCTCTAGTTTCTGCCGTTTCCCCTTGTCCTGTCTCCACACACTGCTGAAAAGAGTCTGGCCTCTCCACTTTGCCCCCCACACCTTAGATATTTATAGACCTGGTCATATAGATCAGGTCCCCTCTTAGTCTTCTTTTCTCAAGGCTAAACAAACCCAGTTCACTTAGCCTTTCTTGACAGGGGAGATGCTCCAGGTCCTTCACCATCTTTGTGGTCCTCCGCTGGACTCTTTCCAAGAGATCCCTGTCTTTTTTGTACTGGGGAGCCCAGAACTGGACACAGTACTCCAGATGAGGCCTTACCGGGGCAGAATAGAGGGGAAATATCACCTCCTTCAACCTGCTGGCCACGCTCTTTTTAATGCATCCCAGAATGCCACTGGCCTTTCTGGCCATGAGGGCACACTGCTGGCTCATGGCCAACCTGTCGTCCACCAGGACACCCAGGTCCCTCTCTGCGGAGCTCCTCTCCAGCAGGTCATCCCCCAACCTGTACTGGTGCATGTAATTATTCCTCCCTAGGCGTAAGACTCAACACTTGCTTTTGTTAAACCTCATCTGGTTTCTTACCCCATTTTGTCCTGTCTCTGATTGAGTGGACAAAGATGTTATGGGAATATTAGTTCCTTGCTGTACTTATTCACTGGACAATATTCAGATTTAATGAAAGTAAGTTGGAAAACCTGAAATAGATTAAACCTAGATGCAGTAGCAAATGACACAGTTTTTGCTGAATGAGCTAACTGAACTGGATTTTAGAAAAAAACTCTCCCAGCTCTGTGAAAAACATTCAGAATGAATCAATCATCTTTGAAGTTTGACTGCACATAGCTCCTAGACCTGTTCCATGCCACACCTTCACATCAAGAGAGAGATATAGTTTTCATGCTGTTCCATTCAACCTTTCAAGTTAAAAGTTGTTAATAAGGCAAATGCATTGGGTAGCCTGTTTTGTTTATTTTATAAGCAAAGAAGTTTCACGCAAATTTAAATATTGATAAACATTTTGCTTCACAGTGTTTCTATAAATTGTGGTGCAACTTTGTATAGTTTGTGGTTTGTTATCACTAACTAGTCTGTTCACACCTTGCTATGTGGAGCTTTACAAGTAACTCCCTGTGGTGCAAAATGCAAATGAGCTTAGTTTGAAAAAAAAACTCAGCATGAAGCTGTGCATTATGATTTGCCTAGAAAGTAAAATATTCTGGAGGTTGTTTTGATACTGAAAATGTAGCTGGATAGTCATAAATGATAGAACTATCTAAAACTTCCTCTTTTATTTGCAGTTCCTTTTATTTATGACGCTACAGCCTGGCATATGTCACTACAGAAAATCCAGGAAGCCTCTCAGGATTTAAGCAGCATAATATATTTTACAAACAACATTTCAACGTAGGAAAAGTACAGGGTCTCTTTACCAAGTTACAGAACAAAACGACTGAACAATACCAAAATGCCTTAGAAATAAAAATCAGAAAAATAAAGAAGGAAACTATTATTCTGAAGCAAAATATGCATTTTTATATGATCTTTAATTTTAATGGTTCGGGTATCTGTATGCTAGGGCTCTCTCATATCACCTCTTCCTAGAATTTGCAATTGAAACATTGTAATTCATTAGTACTGTCATAGCTAATGAGAAGTTTTGATTTTCCTATAAATATTCTGCAGGAAAAAAAGCCAGAAGATAGTGAACTAGGTCTAGTTAGACAAAAACATGGATTAAAATTTCTTTCTTAATTTTAACTATTGCTAGACTAAGTTGTTAGAAAATCTTGTGTGATTTATATATTATTAATATTAATAATAATAATAAAATTAATGATACAAATATAATTTGATTGAGCTTCATGTATTACATAAACCAAGACAACCTCAACTTCATGCAACTTTCTGGAGTCATAATGAAGTATGCAGCAAAAAAAAAAAAAAAAAAAAAAAAAAACAGAGATGAACAGTAACAAATGAATTACTACAGAAGACTTATATACTGGAGAATGTTTGGTCAGGTTGACTGTCAACTCAATCACATATGCTATTAGGCGGACATATTCAAATATAGCTGATACAAATAACTGGCATCCTGATCCATAAGATGTTTCTCTGCTTTGGATCTGTGTCTACAAGAACACTTTTTGCAGTAATTAACTATGTTTGAGTTACTCTTGAACTAGTAAAGCATAGCACTCTGTTTTACACCAAACTGCACCACAATACTAACTTTGCACATTTTAGCACAGCTTTCATGGACAATAACCAAGGCTCTTAATAGCTATTGTTAACCAAGTCATTTCATGCATTATTGCTGTGCAAGCTAAGGCAGTCTTTTTTTTTTTAAAAAAAAAAAAGTGTAAGGGAGAAGAGCAAAGCATGAGATGTTACTGACTTATTAAAGACTCGGAAATAACCCTAGAAATGGCCACTGACAGGTTGTGTTAGAAAGCCAACAAAGTTTTCAATTAGCCTCACTAAGTCCAATCTACATGAGCTACCTAAAGGTTGGCTACCTAGGACTAAGATATGGTCAAGCACGTTAGAAAAATATTTACCCTGAGATAGAAGCCGACAGACAAAGGCATTCACATTGTGTAACACGCCAGAAACACAAAGAGGAGCTTTTAAACACAAACTACATCAGTTAGTGCAATACTAGGTACACTTCTTTTAGAAACCTCTGTTTTTGCAGGCTTAGTCATCCCAGAAATCTGTCTTCTGTTCCCCTTGCCCATCTTCCCTGGCACACAAGTGGAACAAGAAATGTCACCCATAGCCAAGTAGGTAGGACATGGGAGGAAGTGCTGAGCCATCTCCAGATGTGAAAGGGGCTGGAATACTGAGAGTATGGGAATAGCTACTACTGAATTGCTTTCTGCTTATTCACCCTATTCTCTTGAAACCCTTTCATTAAGCTGAAATTTTATAACGTGATTCAAAGATGTTGCTGGGAAAATATTTTGATTGAGTTTATAGAAATCTTTAATGAAATTGGTATGTACTTACGCAGGGATAAGCAGGCATTGTGATGTCTGATCTATGCTTTATTTCATGCTGTGCCTTTTTTGATTCACAAAAACAGATTTCTACCTAAGACTGCAAACTTTATCAATTAGTTCTGTATTATACTGTCTAAAAAGTTCTGTGTGTAGTTACTGTCTGGCTTCCTTGTAGAATTCACATGTCACCTTGAGAGAGAATTTTGTGTTGTTTTTTTTTTCAAATAGCACAATACTTTAACTGAGCACACTAAAACATCCCTGCATCATAGGCAAGCTGTGGGAATCAACAGTGTTAAATAGCTGAGGTGCTTGGTAGCCTGGTGATTAGGACCATATAAGTAGTTACACAGTCAATCCCTCTAGGGTTAAAACATTGTCGAAATGTGTGCCCCATATATCTGTGTCAGATGTGACATTTTCCTAGTACAAAATTATCTGGAGACATTACAAGCAGAATTGTGGAAGGATCAAAAACAGCTTGAGTGGCTCACCCAGTCCCTTGTTGCAAGATAAAATGGCATGCAGCTGACACAAAACATCTCAAAACCCTTGATTTGCTTTAGTGTCTTTTAAAGTACTCCTTCTGAAGAAGGAATATGTGTGCACACAGGAGTTATTACCAGCTAAAAACTCTGCTGATATCCCACCTTAGCTCACTGCATGCATCTACTCTAAGATCAGATGCAACATTGAAAAAATATTTGACAGAGGTATGGTTCTCTTTTGATCTTCATGAATTCCTGACATACTTCTACTGATCATGACCTTCCTGCTACTTTCAGAGGTGTACAGAAATGAGAACCATCCCTTATGTGCTGCCAATTTTTATCTTACCAGAGAATGGTGATAATTTTTTCCTTTTGGGGCATTTACAGGGGGCTGATCATAGGCCTGCATGGGTTTTTTACCTATATCAACTAAAATAAAATATACTGCAATCATGATTCTTAAGCTATGCTCAGTGGCAAGTCCTATAAAACACAGATAAGAGATCTGCTGTTTTGTATATTAATATGGATTTTTATATCAGATCACTTTCCAAAATTAAAGCAGCTTTGCTCTCAGCACAAGTGGAATGCTTAAAGTACGTCCTATTATAAAAAACAGAACTTTTCAGAGAAGGATATACAGTTCCTCAGTTGCTGATCTAAACTAATTCACACAGTAAATAGGGAATCTCTGGAGCTATTCAAGTTTTGTGATGATGTCAACCCTGATAAGTGGACAAGATAAACACATAGAGATGCTCTTCTTGATTCTCTGCCAAATATGTCCATTTCTTACTTTTACGCTTGCTCTTCCTAAACATAGATTCAAACTCTAAATCAAATTATCTGAGAACTTCTGACTGAGGTAACTGTTCAAAAAATTAATGAATATATCCAATATCATATTTTTGTACATTTACAGCCCTTTCCATGAAGAGCCACAATGCCATGTTACTGATGTAAGTTAGTTGAAATGTTAACAAAATTTTAGATTACTTTTACCTCCAGAACTTCTTTAGTAATCTTAAAGACAATGAAAACCACCACAAAGAATCATAAGGTCTCCCTTTCCAATACTTCAACCTGCTGAAAATAATTCGTACTTGCTGGCATGAAAATGTCTAACATTAATAACTGCAATGTACTATCTTCTGAAGTTTCCAATTGGAACATGTGTGAAAAGGAAATTATATTCACCTTCTGATCTGTCCTTTTTTTTTTCCTTTTTGCTTCTGCCCCAAAATACAAAGGAGATATTTCATGCAAAATAAAATAACTGTACAAACATTCATAAGTCTTTAATATCCTCAAATTTTATGACCAAGAATTCTGCCCATGCTCTTATCTGTCCCAAAATTCTAGAACATTCATATCAAATTAATTACTGTTATTAGAGTATCTTTTCAAATCCATAGACACTGAATTTTCTCACGTATGCATAAACACGTGTAATCAAACTTACAGACTCATAGAATGGTTTAGGTTGGAAAGGACAAGAAAGATCACCTAGTTCCATCCCCCTGCCACATGCAGGGTTACCCACCATCAGATCAGGTACCCAGGGCCCCATCCAACCTGGCCTTGCACACCTCCAGGGAGGGGATATCCACAGCTTCTCTGGGAAGCCTGTGCCAAGGCCTCACCTTCCTCTGAGTAAAGAATTTCCTTATAATATCTAATTAAAATCTCCCTTCTTTTAGTTTATAAAACATTCCCTCTTGTCCTATCAATATCAGATTGTTGGTCAAATGTTGGTCTCCCTCCTGCTTATAAGCTCCTTTCAAGCACTGGAAGGCTGAAATGAGGTTTCCCTGGGGTCTTCTCCAAGCTAAACAAGCACTACTCCCTCAACCTTTCTTCATAGGAGAGGTTCTCCAGCCCTTTGATTATCTTCTTGGCCCTCCTCTGGACCCTCTCCAACAGTTCCACGTCTTTCTTGTACTGGGGGCACCAGCCTGGATTCAGTACCCTTCTGGGACCTCAGAAGGGCAGAGCAGAGGGGGAATATCACCTCCCTGTCCCTGCTGGCCACCATTCTTTCAGTGCAGCCCAGGAGAATGCTGGCCTTCCAGGCTGCAAGTGCACACTGCTGCCTTGCGCCAAACTCCTCTATCACTAGAACCCCCAAGTCCTTCTCCACGGGGCTACTCTCAGTGAGTCCTTCTCCCAGTCTATATAGATATCTGAAGTTGCTCTTACACAAGTAGAACACTTTGCACTTGGCCTCACCGAATCTCAGTAAGTTCACATGGTCCCACTTTTCAAGCTTGTTCCCGTCCCTCTGGATGGCATCCCTTTCTTCTGTTGTATCAAGTGTGCCACTCTGTTTAGTGTCATCAGCAAGCTTGCTGAAGGTGCACTCAATCCCGCTATCCAGGTCACTGATAAAGACATTAAAGAGCATCGGTCCCAAGACTGATCCCTGAGGGACACCGCTTGTCACCAGCCTCCACTCAGACATACTCTGTGACCATCCAACCAGTTCCTTATCCACTGAGTAGTCCGCCATTCAAATCCATATTTTTCCAATTTAGGGATAAGAATGGCATGTGGGACTACATAAAAGACTTTGCAGAAGCTCAGGTAGATGAGATCAGTTGCTCTTCTTTTGCCTACTAATGCTGTCACTCCATCATAGGTAGCCACCAGATTGGTCAGACACAATCTGCCCTTAGTGAAGCTGGTTGTCACAGATCACCTCCTAATCTTGCATGTTATCTTCCAGGATGATCTGCCCGATGATCTTCCCAGGTACAGAGGTGAAGCTCACTAGTCTATAGTTCCCCAGTTAAATTTATGTATGTGGAGCTTTTATCACTTCTTAGCAAAGTTAGTTTTGTGATTACAACCACTGTGGCCTTTCACAAGTGTGAGTGTAGATTTCTGAATATCTATTAAAGGTTTCTTAAGAAATTTCTGATTATTATTAAAACATTTCTTTATTAACGTCTGCCTCCTGTCTGATCTGGTTCATAATTACTTTCAGCTTTTTGTAGCTTTCCCTCTGAAAGTATCAAGTTTATATATCACTGATTTGGATTTTCTTCTATTTAATTATTGCAAATATAATTAAAACAAAATCACATCTCTCCCGAGATAATGGCATTCCCTATGAAGAATAACTAATATAGGGTACATTTTTCCATACCCTTTGGATTTTCCACTTCCCCTTATCCCTGATTGGTTTACATAAACGTATTCAAACATAATTAGCATTTTCTAATGCAACTTGGGTACAAGTTAATGCAAAGTAGAGCTGCATAAGGAACAGCAGGAGCCAAGTTACTTTTGAGGAGAGAACTCAACCAGCCTTTTTGGTTGAAGACCTGACATTTTTCTTAGTTTGATTTAGTGCTGTTGGCTTATGTCTCATTGACTACCTACATGGAATGGAAAAACTTTGGATCATTTCTCTGCTCTCCACCCTCATGGGCCACCATTATACCACTGAATGTTGTGAGTCTACCTTCATATTCCCCTATGTACCCTGACATCTATATAATCTATATAATTTGCAGCATGAAAGGAAGACATTGGGTATGAATTTTTTAAAAATACTTGAAATTCTGTTGTTCTGGGCTTTTTATTTAAACCAAATCCACGAGAGTTGAAAACTTGGGTGGAGAGAACACCCTACTGTGATATCATGGTTTTGTTTCCTTATGTGTTGTGCCAAATACCATAGAGCTCTCACAATTTTGTCTAGTAGCAACAAATGACAGCTATGGTATGTTAGGACTGTGATGCAGGTGTACCAGCGGAGAACTGAAATGAAAAATGTTGGGTTGTCTTTCTTTCTGAAATATCTGCATTTTAGAAAGTCCTTCTGTCTATTTCTCGAACAGTGTAATTTCCTAAGTCTAAGCATAACAAGCTGTTTGTATTTCTCAGCCTTTCCACAACAGTGAATTACAACTTCCTGAGGAACAGAAGGAGGTGCTGGGCTCTACTCCTGGGAACTGATGACAGAATGTGAGGAAATGGCACAAAGCTGCACCAGAGGAGGTTCAAAATGGACATTAAGAAACATTTTTTTACTGTGAGAGTGAAAACACTGGAACAAGATTCCTAGAGAGATGATTGATATCCCATGCCTGTCAGTGTTCAAGAGGCATTTGGATAAATCCCTCCATAACATGCTTTAACTTTTGGTTAGACCTGAAGTGGTCAAGCACTTGGACCAGATGATCTTTGAAGGTCCCTTCCAACTGAACAATTACATTTAATTTTACTCTTTTTTTGGCTTCCGAAAATCTCTCCTTTACAGTAAAAGCATGAGAAAATGAAGTTAAGTTACAATAGAGAAAACAAGACAGTTGGACAGATGTAAACAGCTTTTGATGCACTTCTGTGTCTTTTGAATATTTTCCTTGTGTCTCAGGTGCAAATCAGAGGAGCAGTGGCCTAGATCATCATGAGCCCTCATCTGCCACATGGTAGGTGGCTGTCTCTCCTGACATAATTCTACTCTGACCAGCAATGCTTGCGAGCAACAAAAGCAGGTCTGTAATTAAACCTGTATCCTCTTAATTTGTGCTTGGCCTATCTGACTTCTGCAGCTCTGAATTAATCACACCTGGATGATCCATATGAGAAATAGGTGAAGGTGAGGCAGGGCTGTGTCAGTCAACATAGCTCTCAGAGAGTGCCACAAATAGTGTAGATGACAAAGGCTAATTTAGAAATGAAGTTTTGGATTTCTTGTTAAAAAAAAATCTGGTATCAATTGAAATTAAATTATTTTTGCTTCAACTCTCTTTGATAAAATCCAAGTGCTAGATTTTGCAGAAAATTTTTCCACAGAAAAATTCTCACTCGGCTGTAAATTCAGATATTTCCTGATTTCTTCCAGCTCCTCCAGCTCTACTATAGCTTTCCACACTTTATACATCACCTGATGTTTTGAGAGAAACCTGTGGCTTACTGAATCACTTACTGGCACAGAGCCTTGCTTAAATATCCTGCTGAGGTGGTTTGCCTGGCTCTTCATATCTCTGAGGATTTTTAATGGATCGTTTTGCCTGAAATTAGGCCAAGAATCTTCTTCAAAAGAATTGAAGATTTTTAAATCGTTACTACCATTCCCTTTCAGATTAGATTCATCAAAAGATTTATAATGTTCTTCCTACCACTGCTAAGAAAAAAAAAAAGAAAAAAAAGAAAAAAAAAAAGAATTTATGCTTATTCCATATTACATTATCACTAGTTCTAGTATCAGCCAACGACTTATCCAACTTCATTCCTGTACTCACAGATCTGTTTTTCACGTGTGAGACTGGTGACTGCTACCTCAGCAACACAGTGTTAATTAAATTAACCAATCTTTTCAGCAAGAGAGTAATTCCCTCAGGACAGTCAAGCAGTGGGACTGACTGAGAGGTCATGCTATCTCCATTCTTGGAGGTTTTCAAGCCCTTCACAATCTGGTCTGACTCCTGGTGTGAGCAGTAGGTTGGACTAAAGACCTCTGGATGTCCCTTACAACTTTCATGATCCATGATCATCTCCAGTTTATTTTCCCAGCAATTGACTTATTTTCATTTATCTACAGTATTCAATATTGAATTCATTTCTTGATGATATTTGTCCAAATCCTAAAAGTTTACTCATGATTTTTAAAATACACAGACATAGGAATGTACATAACAACATTGTCTCATTGCATTTTTGGGTTCCTTTCATGAAAAACTAGGATAATTATCAGAGCTACTTCAATAGCTATTGTCATAAGCATGCAGTATCTTTCCTTCTCTCTGTAGATCCAGAATGTTTCAGTCACCAGTTTTTCCACCTAGCATATTTTCTATCTATGTTATCCAGCTGGAAAGAGCAATAAGATATAACATCATGCTATAAATTGCTGTTGAGTTCTTACTGTTTTTTACCATGGTGAAAATGGTCAAATACTTATACAGATTCTCTCTTACCATTGAATTTAATACTTCCTGACACTGTCTGAGTCAAACTAAATGTGTTTCTGTAGATTTTTATGTTCAAAATGTCAAATTTTCTCATGGCAACTGCTTCTCATCTCAAAAATATAAAGCAGCCCATTTCATATAAGTCTTGACAAGAATGAGAACATTTTTCATGTCTACAGGAATACTTACAGGAAAATCTGTGCCAAATTTTCATTCATTAATTCATTCTTTCTTTATTTATTTATTTTCATGAAAATCAGAATGATTCAATTTCTACTTGAGATTCTCCTAAACAAGTATCTTTACAGCCTTTCTGAGTGTAACATCATTAAATATATTATAAAAGGCCAAGTAAAAAAGCCCTTAGTAAGGACTCAATTGCATAATAATGGTAGAACTCCATAAGATAATGTATGAACCTGATCAAGGGTAAAATCTGTAGGAATTTCATCTCCGTCTTTAAGTTCAGTATTATATATGAGAACATGATTCCTAAGAAAACTTCCTCTCTTTGGAGATGCTAGGAATACTGTTCTAGGAAAGAAGTGTTATCCAATACTGTGAAGATACATATAAAATCAATTTCTGATGTTTATTTCAATCTCACTATCTCTCATGATTTATTTTGCTACAATTCTTTTTAGAATTCTAATCCTCCCATGACAAGTCAGTGCACTGTCTGTATCTTCAACATTTGCCGTAAAATTGTATTTGAAAACACAACATTTTGTTGGAAAACACAAAAATAGTGAAAACAACTTTGCAGCTTTTATTCAGGTTTTTTCCAAAATTTGTACAGGATTGGTTTGTGTTCTATGTAGAACAAATAACGCATTTTTACTGTGTTTATATGCAGTTATTTAAGTAAAACTGTAACAAAATTCTGGATCTGAGAAATTTGTATAATTTTGAACTTAATTTCAGATAATCACAATACTTCTCAGCTTGAATTATCAAAAGTAATTCAGTAATCTTTTCAAAGCCATAACATGCTTGTTCTTAGCAAATTAATCAGTACTTCAAGGGGGAAAATGCCACTAGCAAGTTTCTGTCTCTATTTTGTACATCAGTAGCAAATGTTCTAAAGTGCAAATTATTTAGAATTGTAGCACACTATAACACCTCCATAAGTTCAGATCACTGAATTAGTGATGAAGTTAGCTCTGTAGACAGAAACATTTGTATATGGTGCGTACAGAATATTCACTGAATTAAGTAACAGCAAATTGTATGAAGTCTAATGGGACCACATACTTTGCTAATCTAAGCTGTCATGGAGTTATGGACTAATGATGAAAGGATTGAAAGAATTAACCCAGTTTCTCTCCTTCTGTTATCAACTGTCACTGAGAGAGTGTGTCAGGGAAAGCTATTCAATCCTCGATTCTGGCAAACTTACAGGAATGTTTGATATGATTCTTACTTGTCCTTTAAATAGCAAATGTGAGTATTGAACTGTTTTGTTTTTTTTTTCCTTTTCCACCTCAGAAAATTCTGCAAATGGGACCAGTACTTTTTAAAATATATATATATATATATATATATTTCAATTTAACTTATTTTGTTTATTTTTCTTATTTTTTTCAACTTGTATTATAAAAAAATACTAAAAAATTCTTTCTGAAAGGTAAATAAATCAAGCGAAGAAAGAGGAGCAATGTTGAAGTTCTCATTTTGACATTGATGGAAATAGTGATTCAAGTACAGTGTTTCTGTAAACTGAGAAGAATCAATGCTTTGAGTTCCATCCATCAGGGCACTGGGACTGTGGCGGTGACATTTCCAGCAGGCAAACTGTTTTCAGTCTTGAAGGTTTGAGCACATTTGCATGGTGTTACTGCACTGTTTTAGTAAAGGATCCACCTCTTTTTTTTTTTTCCCCCTTAGATATTAATAAACCTTCTCCCATTGGGGCAGCAACAGTTTAACAAGAAAAACAAAAGCTTCTCACTGTGTTGAAAGAAAAAGTCATACCCAGTCAGTAGCTCTCCACTGGGGCCATCCCTCATGGCACTTAAAAGTCATTTCAAACTTCACTTCATCACCTTGGTGAGCTAATGAATGCTACAGTCTCACCAGATGTGTTTCTCTCAGATGCAGTAAGCACTTTACATGGCTTTTTTTCATCTCCTCCTGGGAAGCTATCTTGAGAGGATGTTTATATGTTAAATTGAAAGAGAACTATGGGAAAGAAATACCAGTTCTGCTCTAGCTTATGAACATTTCTTTCACTGCACTGAAATGAGTTCACATAGTTAGATACACATAAGCTAGGGAGGAAAAAAAGTGTACTTCCTATTGTAAAACTAGAGCCAGATGCCAAAGATATGCTTGACAGATGCAACAGAAAAAGCAACAGTGTTTTACTAGTAAAACCATGTGCAAGACATATCTATCTCTTCAGACATATCTGTTATCAGATCTTGATTCTGTTCTGAAATGTTCTACCTATTTGCATGAATTCATTTAGTATTTGCATTTACTTCGGCTTTTTACCAATCCAGGGGGTGATACAAGGTCACGTGTTTTGCCCAATCATTGCTCCTTCTTCTGAGGCCAGTTCTGCCTTTCTGCCAGGAGGTGACTGGGAAGTTTGAGGTCGCCTTCTCAGTAGAGAATAGCCAGGGTGCAGGTACTTTCTGAACATAGTTTCAATGAATTACATGTATAAATGGAACAGATAGTTGAAGAATTGCTAAGAAACTATTATAGCCACTATTACAATCTGCATCCTATCAGATTTCCATGGTGCAACTCTGTTTGGGAAAAACTCCAATCGAATTCAATTTAAGTGCCTCTGATGTTGGCACTATACATTTTATTGCAGAAAAGAAACTAACGGGGAAAAAAAAAAAATAACCTGTTTAAACTTTCATTTTTAGAAGGTTATATAATAATACAAGAACACATAATTTCCTAACTGTATGTTATGTGTTGCTGTGCACCTGGCAACACATGTTCTTTTAGCTCTGTGCCTGTGCTGGACTATCGGGTAAAACCTACCCAGGCCAAAGAACTGCATGTGAATACCAATATGGTGAGCAGAAAAATGGCGTTTATTGCATCGTGTGATTTACCTATATACCTATCCTACTTCGTCTACGCCCCTTATGCATACATTAACCCTTTGACACCGAGCAAGGGGAGAGTCCTACCACGTCACATCCCGAATCCTCGCTGTTGCCTACTACAACAGTTATGTCATCATACTATTACTCTATAAAGAAAATGTTTAAAATGCACAGAAATGCAGTTCCTCGAAAATGTTGATTATGATTATGAACATATCAATTTGGGGAAAACTTATAAATACATAATTTTAAAAGTCCATTCTTCTCATTTTGAGACCCCTGGACAATCAGCATTGACTTTGCTCAAAGAATTGTGTCCTGGAAACAATCCACATGCCTGGAGACAGATTCTGTAATGGATTTGGGGCTAGGGGCCTGGATTAGAACAGAGCTACAGATTTACATAACTGAAGCTAGGTTAGCTAGCCACTTGAGCTTTGTCCTAACTACAAAGTAATTCAAAATTCTTTATACCATGCTCATAATTACTGAAAGGAGCAGCAGAGAAAGCAGTGTTTATTAGAAAAATTTGCAAGATAGTTGCACTTTTAGCATCTAGAGTATAATGTAATTTCAGAAAGTAATTAAATGAAAAACAGAATACATGAAGATTATAACAATTATAACGCATAACCAGTGCAAGATTAAATAGTCCCAAGAATTTGGCATAGTGTGTAGCTAAGCTGATTTATTCACATGCTCAAGCAGTTTAGAGTAATGTCCTTAAAGGGAAGCAGGGGAATGCTAGTGATCAAAAGTCAAGTATTGTTTTTTTCTCTTCACTTTCATTTTTCCGTCTGGTTTCTTCTACTTTTTATCAGAGCTGTTCTGACAAGGTTTGTGCTGATATTCCAGCAGCTTTCTTTTTCATGGTAGCTTTCTCAGCAAGACCTAACTCACTGCTTTTCAAGGGTAGTTAACATCTCTCACATCTAGCTTAAGAGATTCCAAATATTTTAATCTCTATGATCCACACAAATATCCTCACTCTCCCATTTCAAATAAATCATGACATGAAAATTGTAAAAGTGATTAATAGTCATGAAGGGAGAACTCTCACAGTACTTTTCATCTCCTGCATGATCTACACACTACTGCCAGCAGCACGCAGCCCACACGTGGAGTTCAGCAGATTTAGAAGAAAGGCTGGATTCAAAGCTGCTGACCAGGACTCTCAATGCCTTTGAACCACCAGGTTGGATGATGTTCTTTCTACTTCCTATACGGAGCTGCAAGGAAGGCATTTTGGTGTACTCATCTCTCAGAAGGCTTGAACAAAAAAATCACTGATTTCACTTCTCAGCACGAATACATTGTAATTTCATGGAAACTGGCATTGCTATACTCCTTGATGCTAGCTGAAAATATAAGCTATATTTTTGTGGTTAAAATGTGGTATTTTGTTAAACACTAAAAAAAACAAACAAACAAAAAAAAAAACAACACAGGCCAAATTGACTGGATATTTGTGTCTTTGATCAAGTTCTGTTTAGGTAGGATTGTAGAAATCAGTGTGACACAAATACATTGGAAGGCATTTACTACCACAGGGGTTACATTGGCAGAGGGGGTTACATATCTGCAGCATTTCCTATTTTATGTACAAGAAATACTGCGAATGTAGACATCCCTGTGCTGTAAATGATAATTTTCTTACAGCTTACTTTACATAAATATCTGTTTTTACTTTTTCATTAATTGCTGTACCGTAAAATACTGTTACAAGATTATTTGTGATAAAAATCCAATGTTTCTGAAAACACGATAATAGAAATCTAACTACAGCTGCAAAAGCACTCAATTCCTTCTTTATTTAAGCACAACAAACTGCATTAAGCATAAAAAGGGGCACTCTGCATCTTCAGACTGACATTTACAGTAGTTCAAAATACAGCAAATCTGACACCACCGAATAGAATAATATAATAAGAAAACTGATTGATTATTTAATGTCTGCACAGCACTTTTAAATGTGCAGCACTGCCAACTTAATGCTAAGAAACCATTTGGATAGGAATGACATGTGTAAACTGAGACTGAAAATTATCCTTCTGAGGAAGAAATGCAGTCTTTAGGTTGTAGTGTTTAGAAAGTAGCTTTATAAATAAAATGATTTTTTGGTTGCTATGCTCCTATTCTGTGAAGGTTAAACCATATACATATATGTTATCAAAAGAGAGCAACATAGACAGTAAATAATATTAAATTATAATTTTCATTCAGAATAACGCAGAAAGTATGCAGTCATCATCTCTTTAGCACAGACTTGTAGACAGCTGGATTAGGTGGAAGATGATTATCAAAAGGAGCTTCCCTGTGACCTATGACAGGTAACTGACCATCCAAGCAGAAATACTGGGTAAAGTGCTGTGGATAACTTCAGAGACTACTTAGCTAAACAGCGAGGAAGTTCTCTAAATTGAAATTGAAGTTAAGATTCGATTGCTTAAGTTATCAAAGAAAAAATAAAAGGGAGCCTAGTCATAAAAATAATTATGAAGTGTAAAAACCTACTGTATTTAGGAATGAAAGACTGGACTTTCAGAGAGGGGAATGATTTACAAAAGGACCTTATGTTAATAAGATTGTTGCAAAATAATATTGGAAGGTAATTTAGAGAAGCTGTTGCAATAGACAAAACCCATGACCCAGCTAAAAGCAGAGGGAAATGCTGCCAGAACCAAGCATACCATAAAGTGAGAGATCTGACTTGCAATCAAACACCTGCATGAAAAGAGATATTTGTGCATGAAGAGGGTCATATTCAGCCAGCAAAGAGACAGGTGTAGTAAGGGTACAGATGTAATAGGTTTGTTTTCATATGGATATCATCTTGCAAAACAAAAGGAAAGCCGAAAGCTGAGCATCACTGAAGATATATATGAAATGCCACAGGTAATATATTTACATAAGCTTGCAATTAGGCAAAGTGAATGGAAAAACTTTATAGAAAAGAAACACTTATGCTGGTAACACTGCATTTCTTTAGGTTCACTTTAAAAACCAAGAAATCGAGCAGACTTAACTATACAACCACCTACATAACACCAAAAGATGTGTATTAGCAATTCAAGAATTTCTTTTCACATAGTCATTTTGTACCATTTACAGATTTTCTTCACTGTGACAGTGTAGGTGCTGTTGCTAAATTAAGGAACAGAAGTTATGCAGAGTTCAAGTCTTGTGAGGTCCTAGAAGAAGTCTAGTCATGTCCCTCTTGAGACTTGGACTCTATTCAACTCTTACTCTTGATTATTTGGCATACTGGAGAAAGAAACACTCCACCCTTTTCTTTGGGTACCTAATCCGTAATGTAGGAAAGTAGCAGAAGTTAAGAAAGCAGCAACACATGTTTACTTTTAAGTTAATGTCATGGAAGTATATACCGTAAATTAAGCTCTCAACCTGAGCTGAAGTTTAGAACTAATCCTTTCTCAAGAAACAGCTGGGTTTAAATTCTACTTATTGTATGGGTGTCATTTACAGAAGCCACTTTCCTAGAAGGAAAAGCACCACGGAAGCTGATGTTCCTCAGTCAAAAAATAAAGGTAGGTCACATCAGATATACAATAGCTGGCTTTGACTCAGGACTGTAATATGCAGCTCAAGACTTTACTGTTTACATCAGTTAACCCCCACATTCCTAATATGAGGTGCTGATGTACTGTCATCAATGGGAAGATGGAGGCTTTGAGAGGGAAATGTGAAGATAAAAGGAAAGAAATACCAAGGAACAACTCCATGTGTACTGTTTATTTATTTATTTTTCGTTGTTAGACAGATGCAAAGTTTAGGCATTTTAACAAAAAACAGGCTGCTCTTTACACCAGTGTGAGAACTTCAGTCTTCTGATACCTCTTAAAGTATTTGATGAGAGACTAATAGTCTGACAGGCTAACACTTCACTTCCTTCCAATTAGGAGACTTTAACATCAAAGCCACAGTCCTCCACTCAGCAAGGGCTTACTTGAATGAATTATAGAGGAGAATAAGTCCAGTAGTTTCTTGTTTTTTCCCTTGCAGAGACACAGTCCAGCATAGGCTTTAATAAGATGTTTGAGGTCAAAAGGTTCAGGTTCCTCACTGTGAGTGCTACGAACCTGCCAGAGTGTTTCAATATGTGCGGTGTTTGTAATGCAATCAGGCAAAGCCGAAAATTCTATTACACCCTGTCATGTGGCTGACTTCCTTCTGGAGTGCTCTCCTTTATAGCTAAAGGCAAAGAATACGGGAGTTTTAGTGCACTGTGAATCTCCTGTGTTGCCATTTCAGTGTGCTGAAACAAATAATACCTTTGCCACCATCAGTTTTTGGCTACGAAGGAACTGTCCCACATCTGTTTGATTATGTGAGGGAATGGATTCACCTCACCTTGGTTTGGGCCCTCTGCCTTCAAAGAAGGGAGAGCAGCATCCACTGAAGAGCAGTGAACACACAGCTTGCATGTGAAATACATAAGATATAACAAAGATGAAAGACCACTGCAGAGGTAAAATCAAAGAATGAGGAGACACGAGACTTTTCTCAGACATGAAAATCCCATAATTAACATCTTGAGAAGAGTTTCTGTGGTATCACATCCCTATCTCAATAAAAGCAAATATCTAGAACAAAATGTTTCATGCAGCTCTTCGCTGTTTTCCAAGGTAAATTATTTCTTTTTATCTGAATGCCACTTTCCAAAGTTCAATATCCAAATTCAAACATCTCATCAAATTAAAGCGCTTTTAATTTTTGTGCCGGGTAAATCTCTCTTGTGTTAGTTTAAGTTTAGTCATTTATTTTTCTCCACATACCCCTCACCTTCAACTGTAGAAAAAAAAAAAAAAAAAAAAGAACTGAGTTAGGTAAACTGATAAAGAATATTACCCTCTGACAGCAAAACCAAATCCAACTGTAGTGATGCTAATTGATTTAAAACAGACATCCCATATGGGAGGAACAAAAATCAACATCAGCATAAGGCAGATCCATAGCAATGCAGCTGGAGCATTGTTTTGAAAAAGTGTTCTTATGATTAATTTTGGTTTTGTTTGGAAATCATAGTTTTAAACTGAAATAAAGTTACAATAATGTTACTGATAAATAATAGCTATGTGTATTGGTCTTGCAATAATACCCAAGTATATATTCTTGCAATATTACCGATGTACATTGGTCTTGCTCTTACCACCAATAATTTCATCCTCCATTTACTGTAACTAGAAGAAAAACAATAAGTTTGCAAAACTTTTTGCTCAGAAATGTTTCTAAACATTCAAACTCCTCTAAAAACAAACAAAAAAACCCACCAAATCCTTTAAAAATTTTGTTTCTTCAGTTCCTATTTCCTCTGTTTGTTTTGCTTCTTTCCAATTCGTTTGTTTCCAACCTATTTTCCCTATCCTAACTTTTTTTTTTTTTTTTTTTTTTAATTTATTTACTTATCTGAAGAACGAAAATGAAAAGAAGTGGTCTTTTTTTGCAACTTACTGTTCAGGATAGTGGCTATAGATGTCTAAAGGAATAATCTTTCAGTGCTGTCTCTGAAATCTTTCTGTCTCTTTACAGAAAGGGTTGTTAAGCACTGGAATAGGCTCCCCAGGGAGGTGGTTGAGTCACCATCCCTGGATGTGTTTAAAAACAGTTTGGATGTGGTGCTCAGGGACATGATTCAGCAGAGGGTTGTTAGTTAGGGTAGTACGGTTAGGTTGTGGTTGGACTCAATGATCTTAAAGTCTTTTCCAACCCGAGTGATTCTATGATTCTATGATTCTATGATTCTATGATTCTATGATTCTATGATTCTATGATTCTATGATTCTATGATTCTATGATTCTATGATTCTATGATTCTATGAAGAGGACTCCTTCAGTATGAAAGCTTGAGCTGTGAAAGGACTCCTGCCAGTGCATGACTCATACAACACTGACACATCTGTAACAGTTTCAAAAATTATTTTCTAGAAAATTGCATCACAGATTGTCTCAGGAATGCATCACACCATGGCCAAGAAAAACCTCAGCAAGTAGGGTTGAGAGTTGAAAATAATTTCCAATATGTAGGTTGGAGAATGAGAAAATGAACTCAGCTTCTTCTCCGTCTTCTCTCTCTCTCTCTTTTTTTTTTTTTTTAATAGGAAAATGATGGCTGTATTCTTGTTGAAAATGTGCGTTTTGAAAAACAATTTCTTTGTGACTAAACAAAATTGATGTATAGAATCCATAAGAATTCATTAAAAATGTGTGGCTCTCCCACAGATACCCAACATTTATGCTCTTCTAACTCACTTTTGATGGGAGAGAACACTGACGTAGTTTCAGCTGTTTGAAATTCCAAATATGTTTCTTGTCATGAGCTGGTCTATATATACATCTTTTATGTTGCAAAGCATTTAGAATGTATGAGGTAATGAGAGAACATAAGTTCTTACAGAGTTTCCTTTTTCCACTAACGTTTCTTCAAAGTTTCTTGGTGCAAAAGGATTGTTCAGTTTTCAACCGTCTTTAAATAACATATCTTGTGTCTCTTGCCTTGTTCTTCTCACCAAGAGATTTTCAGTTTACATCTAACTCATAAAAAGAAGCATAGATGAATGAAATGTGCTCAATGAAAGCATCAAAAAAAGTTCCCACACATAGTTTAAGATAAGTACATGCATAATTACCATTACACACTTTTTGCTACAGAATCAATAATAATGCTTACAAACTATTTCTCATCTGGTATGCTTAGTATCCATTACTAGACTAATTGTCTTTTAAAACTGTAAAGTAATAAACCATAGTTCCGGGACAAAATAAAAGAACTTTTTATTTTATTTTTTCAGTTTTTGCTTTCTGAAATCAAATAAAGAATTTTGGGGTAGGTTCCTGTAAAGAGCTTTGCTTCTGTATTTTCATGTGCTTTTACACTGTCACATGAACAGAGGTACAACTCACTGGTTTTGTCATACATATACTTATTCTACAAAGTTAAGATTGATTGACACCACAGTGATCAGACAATGTTTGTCTGATGTTATTTCCATGTTATAAATGTGTCTACAAGGTTTAAGCTCTAATTTAACATAAGTTAACCAGATAAATTGAAAGTATACTATCAATAAATGTCCTATAGGAGCAATGCACATGACAAAATTCACTGTGGAGAAACTTTTGCCTGCTTGCAGTACACCATAGAAGTCAGTCTAAGCAAGCTTTTATTTGATTCCCTGATGTGGCTGAGCAAAAGATCATTCTGAGTATTCCATACTAATCATGTTATTTCAAATACTCAGTCTATATACGTCTGCCAGTCCCCACTGGTGAAAGACAAACTTTATAAAGTACAAAAAAGGACATCAGAATATTGTCTGTGAAGTGTAATGAAATGATAACAGTATATCTTCATACTTCCTAAATGATTTTAAAAACTTAGTGCACTGCAGGGGTCTGCCTCTGTGGCTTAATGAAATGGCGCAGTTCAGATTGCAACCTGCTGTGTGAGGTTCCCCCCTTGTTCAGAGCAGTTCGGTTGCTCTGTCCCCTTTCCTTTTTATCTTTCCTTTCCTCTCCATTGCCAGCTAATATTCCTGAGGAGGGGAATGTCACTCGGTATCTCCCACATCCAGCTGGTGATTAATTTTCACAGAATAAAGATGGAGCCTTTGGAACTGAATCCAATGCTACAACTTGATTCTGCAAGTTGCCAGAACATTCAGTGTACAGCCCTGCTAAATATTAGCGCAGATGTTAGATGTTCTGCCTTTTATGACTAACAAATTGACCTCCATACTCACGCTGGGCAGATATACATGACAATATAGCTAAGCATAGGGCTAAGCACATATTTACGCATGCACACACATGCATATACACTGATGACATGATGACTTTATATTTAGACTACAGGTATCTGCAAGTGAAAAATGCATACAAAATAGATGTGACTTCACAGGAATTTGAGCAACTCTTACAACTAGATACCCTCAGGCTGACCTTCCTACAAGTCTTTGTATAATACCCATTTGTCTTTATGTCTTTTGGGTATGATCATGTGGGTTTCCCTTAGGTGTGGCTGTGGCCTGAAAGTAAATAGAAGTAAATACACTGATTGCTGCCACAACCTCCTAGAAAGAATGCTTGTAGATCAATGAGGGGAGAAAGCAAGAACAGTTATGCTTGGGAAGGAGTTTAGCAGGGAAGATAAAGAGCTAATATTGGCTGCCAATGCCCATTTACCAAATTATTCCACTGTAACTTTGTCTTGAAGCAAATGGCCAGCTGAAGCTTTTGGGAAAGCTATGTTGAACTCAAGGTATTGTCATGATGGGGTGATCTGGAGTATCAGTCCTGGGTTAAGTCTTGAGCTGAGATCTGCTAGATATTGTACTAACATAAAATAGAGGGAAAATTCAACTTCCAAACTGTAGGTAGTTTTTACTGGACATTAATTATAAAAATCATGTCGCCTAAATTTACTGCATAAATGTCTGTAATTCCTGTGCTCCCTTTTGAATGAAATGGGCACTTCCAGGCATTTTTTTCAGACCTACTTTAGATAGATCTACTTAAGGCTAAGATGAATCTCACCCTAGAAGTGCCAATTTCTCTTCATTGATAGAGAGGGAGCCTGGGGTGACTGACTTGTCTGTGGATGGATGAATTCCTGCCTTTCTGTTCCTAAAACAGTCCTGTAGCTGAATTAATGTCTCTGGTGGCACATGGTCTAGCAGAGATGCACTACTACATGTTAATGTACACAATACTAATCCATGGAGGATAAAGGCATGCCTTTGTAACACAATGGATTTCTTTACCAGATGATGAACTAAAAATTACACTAAATCATATCTCATTTTGTATTTAATAGCAACAGCCTAATACGTAATTTTACTCTGTATGCACTGTATAGTTAGTTAGCTTTTCCCATCTTTGAACTGACATACCACTAAACTAAAATACTTCATTCTATAATGGGCTTAATGCAGAGGGAACAAACTATCTGCAGCTCACCTGGAAGCTGGTGTCATGTAAAATAGCGCAGGCTTTTTATTACCACCCTTCCTTTCCTGTTCTAAAGTAGCTCTAATTCCATCACCATCTTTAACACTGGAATTCATCGCTTTCAGGGTTGAGTTTTTGCAAACACTGTTTAAGCAGTGACGCATTCTACTTTACTGTCAGTTAGGTGACACAAAAGGGAATCCATTCCAAGTCATTTGACTCTTCTTTTTCCATCTGAATTTCCTATGAAGGCTGAGGCCATTTTCCAGATCCTGAGGGAATGAAAACAGCCTTTCTGCAAATTTCAAACAATTTTTTTTCTCAGTCCCTTAACAGCTACCTTGTGTGATCATGGATTTGATAGAATCATCCTATATATGCTGATAGTATTTTGAATGTAGTTCTTTTTATTCTACAAGCTAGCTGTACCTGAACTGTAAATATGGATATATTGTTTCTACATAAACTTCTGCAAAAAGGTGTATCCTGAAAAGATAGCTGCATGACTTCTAAATCTGCAAGTACTTGCTTTTAAGGGTGATACATTTTCTATATTTCATGGTAGGTTAATGCCAAAGGAATTTGGGCTATATTACTTCATTTCAATTTTACTATTGCCTAATCTTTAATTTCCTTCCAGTTGTGGTTGTGGTTGCTTCCATGTGCACTGCCGCAAGAAGAAATTCAAGAAAAAACATCCCTCTGCTATCTCACAATAGGTCTTTTAAAGTTCAGGTTTAGGAAAGTCAGTTAGGAAAATCTTGATCTTGACCATAGCATGGCCTCTAGTAGCAACATCAAAGTAAAGATAACCTGTCCCCAAATTTTCTGAAGATCTTTTTTCTTCTTTCAAAAGTATTTGCCAAGATGAAGAAGTGATCAACTTCCTCTTTCTACACTGCATCATCTAGATAATTTCTTTTTTATCTGAGACAAAGTATCCAAATTTGCAATGTTGTGCAAGCAACACAATAGAAATGATTTGCATGGGCATCACTAGCTTCCTTATAATTAGCTGGGATGTAGATTGAGATGCCTGACTTTCAAGTATAGATATAGCATCCTTTCTTTCTCCATATCTAACAACAAAAATGAAAACCAATAAAAGGTGATTTACTCCACTTAAGATGTCAGCTTCCCTTCAGAAGTTCTGGATTGCTCCCATCATAGTAAGGGAGATCAAACAGAACTGGAAGCCATTGGAGAGGGTCCAGAGGAGGGCCATGAAGATGATCAGAGGGCTGGAGCACCTCTCCTATGAAGAAAGGTTGAGGAACTTGTGCTTGTTTAACTTGTAGAAGAAAAGGTTTTGGGGAGATCTCATTGATGCCTTCCAGTACCTGTGAGGAGAGCTTACAAGCCAGAAATGGACAGACCTTTTACACGATCTGATAGGATCTGATAGTGATAGGACAAGTGGGAATAGTGTTAAAATAAGAGGAGATTTAGGTTTAGATTTAGGAGATTTAGGTTAGATATTAGAAAGAACTTTTTTACTCAGAGGATGGTAAGGCACTGGTACAGGCTGCCCAGAGAAGCTGTGGAGGTGTTCAAGGCCAGGTTGGGTGAGATCCTAGGCAGTCTGATCTAATGACTGGCAACTGTGCCTGTGGCAGGGGGGCTGGAACTGGATGATTCTTAAGGCTCCCTCCAATCTAAGACATTCTATGATTCTCTGATCAAGGTGACTCTGCCACCCAGTTGGATACCTGACCTTTCACAGAAAAACTCCAGGCTGGTGTTTTGAAGCAGGGAAAATCAGCCCCCCAAAGCTGGTGACATTTCACTGGATAGCAATGCTGCTTGTGAGAGCAGGATGGGGCTAGGTGGATGGAGCAATAGCTGCTTCCTACAGATTCACAGGTTCACAGGGCTTTGTTGGAGGAGGCAGTGGGAGTACACAGCTGGCAATTTCCTAGAGGGTATGAAAATGATTCTCTGCTCAAGTCCAACATGTTCAGGCAGCATCAGATAAGGAAGCAATTGGTATATTCACACCTGCTCACATTCAAACTATCTGCTAGCTGCTGACACAAACCTCATATCTTCCTACAGAGACATCAAGATAAATGCGGACGAAAGGGAGCTCTGCAAAGAAAAGCTGGTCTGCGCTGAATTGAGTGATTCCTCTAGGCTCTGACCAGCAGTTTGAGGTCAACTTAAGCAGGAAAGACAAAAAAAAAGGTCCCTCAGGGATTATTCAGAAGCTAAAATAGAAAATTTGCTCAGCCATTTATCACCTGGATTTGACCTCGTAAGCAATATAGGGTTTTTTGTTTTTGTTCTTTGTTTTTTTTTGTTTTGTTTTGTTTTGGTTTGGTTTTTTTTTTTTTTTAACAATAAGAAGGCAGTGAGGGATTTGGAAGTGAGTGAAAGCAAATTTATCTTCCCAACACTTTGTTAGTGACACTCCATGGCTCTCTGCAGTGAGACCCATAGGCTCTCTGGGCTTTTGCACTATGTCAGTGAACAAGCAACATTAGGTTCTGTGTAAGATGGAAAGTGTAACTGGGAGCAGATTTCACCTGTGTTGTTTGTTTTTTTTTCTTTCTTTCTTTTCTGCAATTTCCTTCCAAATAAGCACATGAAAAGCCTTTTATTCTTTAGCAAATCTGTTGTCATAGAAAGTACTGATCTTATAAGATGCCTTGCATCTTCCTCTCCCACAGATACTGCCCAGAAGCAGGTGCTTGGCGTCTCTCAGGATCAAGCCCTAAAATGCTAGTTGCCATAGTGACTGAATGTGAAAGAACAATAAAGAGCTGTTTACCAGGGAAACTTATCAGCAGGGCTCGACAAAGCACTGCAAAACTGTAATTAGAGTTGCGGTTGAAACATAGATTTATTTCTACAGCTAAAACTAGGCAAAATCCTTTGACTTTGATTTCCTCCTGATATTACCCCTTGAATATCCCTTGTGTAAGATCCCATTCAAACTGTAAGTGAATTATAGAAGAGAAGGCAAAAATTAGCATTTCGAAAAATCCATAAAAAACAAAAAGCTGCAAAACTGCATGCAAATGACTGTGTGTGAAAAACGAAGCTTTGAGAAGCAAAGTGCTTTGAAGTGTCCAAGGCACCCAGAGGTTGCTATATTCCATAACAATCTGGAGAAAATCTTGCTAGTTTAGCACACATTTTTAGGATGCAAAGATTCTTTTCGTATTTAATTGGAAGAGCAAGACTGCACACAGAACACAGAGACTCTTTAGGTTTTCATATTGAATTTTTCTTGTTTTTCTTTTTGCTTCATAGGATTTTGGTTTCCTGTGTTGTCAATAGAAGTGCTATCACAGCTGACAAGTTAAAACATTTATTGTTAATAGCAGTAATCAATGTTGGCTTGGCAGTTATGTGTCCTGAATGAATTCAGAGGTGCTCTGTGAAAAACATTTCACAAATGCCTGTGAAGGGAAGGTCTTTATGGTGGAGAGCTTTTGCTGTAATTAAGCAAAACAGATGGTGCTGGAAGGGAAACAAAGGCACATGGAGGTGAAGCATCTTGCTCACAGCTGATCAGGGGCAGATCTCACCCTGTTATTCCTGAATTGTGAGGACTCCAAACCACTGTCGGTCAACAGGACAAATAATTGTGCACTTTCAGCATTCAGCTGAAACACTGTCTGTGTGATGTGGATCTTAAGATCGTGGAGTGCTGCTGGCCCCCAGTAGCTGAGAGTCTCTGTATTAGAGGCACATCAGTACTCCCATTTCTGCATACAGGAATTACACGCTGAAAGTCTGACCCTTTTGTCACAGGATTCAGGAGGGAACCTGCAGATTAGGGCACTTCTACAGGAAATACTGTGAAATTTCTTGTAGCACCGTGCAATTTATGCACTGGCGTATATCATGAGATAGTAATACAATAAAAAAATATGAAACAATAGCAAAAAATAAATTCAATTATTTCAAAATAAATTAATTCCTCTAAATAAAATTCTCTATTAAGAATGACATAGAATCACAGAACCTTAGAATGGTTCAGGTTGGAAGGGACCTCAAAGCTCACCCATTTCCAACCCCTGCCATGGGCTGGTTGCCAACCACCAGATCAGGCTGCTCAGAGCCCCATGCAACCTGGTCTTGAGCACCTCCACGGATGGGGCATCAACAGCTTCTCTGGGCAGCCGTGCCAGGGCCTCACCACCCTGTGAGTAAAGAATTTTCCCCTAACATCTAACCTAAATCTCCTCTCTTTAAGTCATTCCCCTTCATTATTAGACAGTGTAAGGCTTGCTCCCTTTCCTGCAGTGATACTGATACTGCAGCACTGATCCTCACTGCACTCCCACAAGATATTTGCTCTCTCATCTGTCTGCAGATTTTGCTATTTCTTCAAACTTTCCTGGTTGCTCACCTTGTGACTCCCATGCACAGGGCAGACACAGAGAATTTGTAGCACTGTTCCTGTTAGTGTGGATCTTGAATCAGACAACATTTGAAACACCAACACTGCTATTTTTCCGGTTTCAGTAGCTATAGTTGCCTCATATGTTCACCTGAGAATAATCCTGCTGAATATGTGAAACTCATCTCTTATGAATCTTCTAAACCCTGCTTTTATGTACGTAGAAGAAATGAATCAGCTGTGCTCCCAGGCAGCTTTCCTCAGCACAGATAAGGAATGAATTTCTAAGGGGCAAGAATTGTTTCCTTTGAACACTAAAACCTCTGAACTGATTTCTCTTCCATCTCAGTGTAAACCCGTCACCTTTGTTTCAGTGGGTTGCAGCTGGATGACACTGGTGAAGGTCAAACTCTTTGAAGTGTTATAACCTGAATTACAAACCAGGTCTGGAAGAGAGCTAGTGGGTGGAAGGAACACAAGCCAGGGCTGATCTCTGCATAAACTGCGGCTGCTGTCAGGATCAGGAACACTGAAATTTGTACCAGTGGTCTCTGCTAATTAGCTGCTATATGAAGTAAAATGCCTGGTGTGCCCCAGGTAACTGTTGTTGTGAGAAAAGGGGAAAGATAATGGTATCTGTTTCCTGCAATCATTTCTAATGTTCCCTTATCTCCATCACTCACCTTTTGTAATCAGCAGGAAATCTCAGATGCATTCCTCACCCCCGGGGCCTGGGGCTGTGCTCACTCCTGGGACACCCAGAGCTGCCCTGCAGAAGCAGGCTGGACACTTGCTGCTCATTTCCTGATACATTTTGAGAGGCCTTAAAAGTAGCGTTGTAAGGAAGAATACTCAAGTGTTGGAGCAGAAAGTGTTGCTGAGACATCACGAGTGTGAAATAAGAGTAATGATAAAGATGAAGTCAGACAGCTGTAAATGCACAAGTTGTTGTTGGTTTTTTGTTTTTTTTTTTAAACTACTTTTACCATTGATTACTTTTTTAATTTTTGTTTTTCATTTTTTATTAAATATGGGACTTTATGGCTGAATGACCAAGATCTTCTTGCAAAGAAAGGGCTGCTCCTATTTACGTGGTGTTGGGGGCTGCTCTGCTGTTTTGTACAGAACCAGGATGTGGATACTGCCTAAATGCCCATCTGGTTCTGAGATGGGTATTCAGACATCTCGTAGGTGAGGTCCCGCTGTTCTGTCCTCTATGACACTTCAAGAATGAAGTGATCCTTTTTCTGGATCATTTCTTAGAATGATTTTCACCCATAATAGAGACACTTTTTTTAATGCTATTTAGCAAAAGGGCAGCTGAATCACTAGTAAACATTGGGCTCCAGTGACTGACCATCAGACTCTGGGCTGTGATGTATGACTTAGCCACCAGAGACACACCAAAATAAAAATAACATCAGTGTGAAAAGAGTCTGGTGAAAAGAAAGAATGTTCTGCTTCAGAACAAGAGCTCAAGGAGGGAAGGTTTACACTAGATGTCAGCAGGAAGTTCTTCACAGAGAAAGTGGTGAGGTGCTGGAACAGGCTACCCAGAGGTTGTGGATGCCCCATCCCTGGAGGCGTTCAAAACAAGGTTGGATGGGGCCCTGGGCAGCCTGGTCTAGTACCGGATCTGGAGGCTGGCAGCCCTGCCTGTGGCAGGGGGTTGGAACTTGATAATCCTTGGGGTCCCTTCCGACTCAAGCCATTCTATGATAAGAGCAAACTCTCAGTTTGTTGGAGGCATCTCTTACAGTTATGGCTGTTATGAAGTTAGGCTTCAGATGGAAAAAGAAACATTCAGACTCTCCCTACAACCAATGTGAAGTGTCAGGCACTCCACACAGTTCACTCTACTATTCCAAAGGCACCTTCAAATGGAGACATTTCTCCCCTTTTATGAATTATAAAGTAAGCTTACATGACTAGCTAAAATTAGAGCCCTAACTTTGATGGCTGATATTAATCCTACCTGGTAAAAGAAATATAGTAAGTGCTATGTGAATGAAAAGTGTCAGATATATCATGCAGCAAGAAGAAAACATAAGTCAATGAGAATTTACCAATGTATATTTCTCTCTTCTACAGAGAATCAACTGTGTTATATCTTTCCCTCTTCTACAGAGAATCAGGGAATCACCAAGGTTGGAAAAGACCTCTAAGATCATCCAGTCCAACCACTCACCTACCACCCATATTTCCCCACTAACCCATGTCCCTCAGTGCCACATCTCCATGTTTCTTGAACACCTCCAGAGATGGTGACTCCACCACCTCCTTGGGCAGCCTGTGCCAGCATCTGACCACTCTTGTTGGAGAAAAGGAATTTCCCAGTATCTAACCTGAATCTCCCTGGTGCAACATGAGGCCATTCCCTCTCATCCTGTTGATAGTTATGTGGGAGAAGAGGCTGACCCCCACCTCACCACAGTCTCCTTTCAGGCAGTCTTAGCAATAATGTCACCCCTGAGCCTCCTCCAGACTGTCAGGGGTGACATTATTGCTCTCTAAGACTGCCTGAATGCAATAGGTGAAGCATAAACTCCCATTATGAATTTTAATTCAATACGTACAGATACCAAACCTTTCCAATACATATTCTTTTTTCGTTAAAAAATTACATTTGCTTCCTAACATCATGAGTTCCATGAGAATGCATCAGTATGAGAACTCAGTAAGTTCCATCAGAATGGTGGAGCAGCTGAGGTAGATTGTATTTGGATCCCTCTGAACTCTGCTCTGGAAATCAGCAAGCAGGGACGGACAACATTCAACTTCAGTGGTGCCAGAAGTACTGAACTGAACCCATGTACTAGGAATTCAGAATTTTACTCATATGTCTGCTTCGCTGCAGTCTTCCCATACACACTCATAACAAATCAAAAGCAGCATATCTGAAAAAGAAAAGATAACACAGAACGAGCTACAAAGTTATAAATACCTTTTGCAGTATGTTGCATGTCAGCTTGTAAAACAGAAGATAGTATTTCTTGGGGAAAATTGTCCAAAATAAAAATATTCTATGGTATATGGAAGTATTCAAAAAGTAAGGGCAATACTGATGGACTAAGGCTGGTAGTATGCAGGAAATTAAACATAAGTTTACAATATATACTAAAATGACAGAAGTTTGGGGCTTCATTTGGAAGGATAATTCTATCTCATGAAAAAAAAATCGAGCTTTGGTAAAAAGCTGGGAAAAAAAATACAGAAATGTACGTAAATGATTGAAAGATATTGGGGGAAAGAAAAAGAAAGAAAGAAAGAAAGAAAGAAAGAAAGAAAGAAAGAAAGAAAGAAAGAAAGAAAGAAAGAAAGAAAGAAAGAAAGAAAGAAAGAAAGGGAGAAAGAGAGAAAGAAAGAAAGAAAGAGAGAAAGAAAGAAAGAAAGAAAGAAAGGGAGAAAGAGAGAAAGAAAGAAAGAAAGAGAGAAAGAAAGAAAGAAAGAAAGAAAGAGAGAAAGAAAGAAAGAGAGAAAGAAAGAAAGAGAGAAAGAGAGAAAGAGAGAAAGAAAGAAAGAAAGAAAGAAAGAAAGAAAGAAAGAAAGAAAGAAAGAAGGAAAGAAGGAAAGAAAGAAAGAAAATGTACCTTTCTTCAGCTAGACATTAATGATATATCCACCAAATACCAGCTGCAAAACCCCTGGTAAGACTGAGTAGAGTGTCAACACTACTGCATGGAATCTGATATAGAAAGTCTGTCATTATTTACCAGATATGCAGTGCAGGGAGCAGTACAAGCATAGTGTATAATGAAAGAATTAAGGAGATCTCTGACCTCATTTTCCGGATTTGCATGGACTTTCCATATGACGCTGGCCAGAATCACGAACTTTATCTGTTTCACAGCTTCCTCCTTCTAAATGCCTATGTTGTTTTCTTTTGGGTTGCCTGTTAAGATTGCAGGCTTTTCAGAGGATGATCAGTGTTGGATCTATGGCTTTTCAGAGCATGATCTATGTAGGAACATGATCTATATTACTACTATAACTCTCATTGCTACATAATAATTTTCTCTAAAGCCTTGGAGAATGCAGAAGGTGAAAATGCACAAGTCCTTTTGGTCCTAAAGGGTGACTGAGGACTTGTTGCTAGACCTTTTTTATAACTGAACTCAGAAGCCACATTTCCGTCCTTGGAATTTTATGCCTAAGTGTGAGTTTTCACTCTCTTTAAACACACTCACACGTACGGTAATCCGGATGATGGAATGTTAGCAATCAATCTGTACAATTTTTTAAAAGCAATTCAGAAGTATTATTTCTCAATAAGATAGAAAGAACTGCTAATGTATTTGTTAGTCTTTCTTCATTTATCTATGAAAATAAATCCATGAATGACAGCTCAGACTGTCATATCTTTCTGATTTCCACTTATTTTAGAGAAATATTTAAATTGAAGGCTGCTGTAAAGAAAGCACATGCACAAGCACAAAATACTACTCCCCTCCAAATCCTTACTAAAGCACTAATTCCAGCTTTAATCTGTTCTACATTATTTTCCTGAATATTCAAACTTCTACAGTAAAGTCATTTATAGAGTAAGCATTTTAATTGTTTCACTAAGCAGCTGTACAACATGGCCTGCACACTTTAAATGAGCCTAGAAACAAGTCTAGAAGAAAAACACTAGATTATTAGTTTTTTTCTCCACAATTTGTGTCAACAAATAGCCTCCACTTTTCTAGCTATGCTACCTGTCTTTCTCTGTCAGCTGTCAGTGGTTTGCTTCTTTTTAACAAATGCAGGGCCTTCGAAGTCCCCCCAGGCACACATACATCAAGAAAAATGCTGAGATTTGTCAATTCCCCTAACATCCATTTAGGATTATTGTCAACATTTATAAATCTATAAGCAAAAAGTTCCCTTGAGACTAATTCTTTTTGATGGTTAGTTGAGGTAGGTCACCCGGCAGGGAAAATCTTGTTGGTGTAAAGGAAGGATGAGCTGCCTTCAAAGCCTTCTTTATTATCACTGATCTCTGAATTTTTTGACTGCTTCTGGGATAGAATTTATCGTTTCTGTTTGTGTCAAAAACTTGACTTGTTAATGACATCTGTGCATTTCTATTAGAGTGCCACACTGGGTTTGGACTTGGGGTGAGAATGAAGTATATAAAAGTGTAGTCTTTAAAAACCTCCCCTTCCCTTCCTTTCCCTTCCCTTCCCTTCCCTTCCCTTCCCTTCCCTTCCCTTCCCTTCCCTTCCCTTCCCTTTCTTGCCTTGCCTCAAGAATTTGCCAGTTCATTACATATAAAATTGGGAATGTATGACTCTATTATAAAAAGTAAAGAAAGGAAGCACTGAAGTGCTGTGTTGTCAGGCAATCTGAGTTGAAAGGCTATATTAGTGTCTTACATTAAAAAATTGTTTTGGTCTAAGGATCATAATTATTCTCAAAGACATCTCCATTTTTAAAATTGCTTATACATACACTAATTTATTAGGTTTACTTGGACAGTCTCATAACATTTCAATCAATGAACAAGTGTTCTCATTTATGAATATTCTTAGAAAGTCCACTTAAAATCTATACATAGAACTATAGGTAGGTTTGATGGTAGGAAGCTAACTCAGATGTTTTCCAACCTCTCTGAACATCTTTGTCAATATTGAGTAGCTGAAAACTACTTAGACAGGTAACTACTTAGACAGGTTCTCCCAGTGGAGAAGTCCTGAGTAGCACAAGGCTTCAAAAGAATGTAAAATAGTTTGTATGGCGGAGGTGAAAGATCCATTTAGCTTAGCACTCAGCCAGGTATGGCAGGAAGAATACAACAACCAGTCAGCACAGAGTAATTTTTCATCTGCATGTGCACCCAAACTCCACAATCAGAATTTTGCTGGCTGTATGGATGTAACAGCTCATTTCCCACATGAAAAACAGTCCAGCTCAATGTTGAGCCCCTGTGAATTGTTAACTTCCAATATCCTGTGTTTAATTACACATTACATGAAGAACAAGTGGGTGAACAGCTGCTGTGTGAACCTGGAATCTCTTTACTACCTAATTCTTCATTTTAAAGAAGACTGGCAGAAGAAAAATGGTCCATAAGTTCACAGACTGAAAAATTAAACAAAAACAAAAACAAAAAAAAAGAAAGAAAATTTGAGGACAAGCACTTGAGGACTCAGGGTTTCACCAGAATCTTAATATTTATTATTGGGAAAAGCAAGTGCACTAAATAGTGAGATATAACTGTTTATTCTCCTATTAAAATATGCATGCTTTTGAATTGCCCTTCTGAAATTTCATGCCTCTCCAAGTCGGTCTCCAAGTATTCAATCATGGCTGCTCAGGGGTTCTGAAAAACAGTGAACGCAAGAAAAAAATTAAGGCACATGCAATCAGCAAATCTTCCTTAGGAATACATTTTCTACAGATAGAACTGAACTTAGTATACAATGTCTAGGATATGAAGTAAAAAAAAATGACTTTGGGATTTCTTACCAATGGTTAAAAGTGAACTTAATAAGATATATGAGCAATGCCTGGTTACTAGATATAACAAAGATACCAAACCCAGTGTCATAAGAGGAATTTAATGAGTACTCATATTTGATGGCAAAGCAGCAAGATTTAAGTAATAGTGGAATTCCTCTGCATCGTCCAGTTAAGTTTGTGTCAAAGGCAAGTGACTAATAGTGGCATGAAGGACCAGAAGCTCAGTGAAGAAAGTTGGGCTGCAGTGGGGAGAATTGTAATATTTGGTTTGAACACTAGCAGAAGTGGGGTTTTTGTTTTTGTTTTGTTGTTGTTAGTTTGTTTTTCTTTTGCTGGAGTATACTGCCATTTCCTTAGAGAAGTTCTCAGCAGTGCTCTATCAAAATGCTTTGGCAGCACATTTATGTCTCTCTATTAGAAAGAAGGGGGAACTGGAGCAGAAAGTGAGGGAGATACCTCAGCGTATGGAGAGAAAGAATGAAAAGAGAATGTACAGAGAAGGAAGAGCAAAGAGAAAGGCATGAAGAAAAATGACCCATGAAAGGTTAGGGCTCACAAAGAAAGGACTCGTGTGCATGGCAGTCAGGGGAGCAGAAAGTCCTCCTAGGTTGACTAAGCAGAGCCAGTTAAAAGGCTTTCAGTCATACTGGTGATTATTAGTCCTTTGAAACCTATTAATCCTATTATGAGGCTGTGGAGCACTTTTAGAATTTAAACAGACAAGCACCTATATTTAATTTTTTTGCCACATATTTATTTTGTTCTCCGTCCCTTCTGTGTTTATTTCTTTCAGTTTCTTTTACCTTCTCCTTTGCATCTTCCTATTTCTGTTTCCTTATTTCCTTGGCTCTCTTGTTTCTTCCTACACGGTATTTAACTAGAGATTAAAGGAGAAAGGCTGTATGCCCTTTACTATCGGCATTCCTTGCACTGGGAGGAGGGGGATGAAAAACAAAGCTCCAGGAGTCTCTCAAGCAAAAGAGAGTATTATTGCATACACAATAACATAGTTCATAAAAGGGGTTTAAAGCGGATACAGTAAACAGAAGTGTAAGCTGCAAAGTTTGGCCTGGGCTCACAGGCTTTGCCAAGCAACTGAATGTTCATCAGGCACAGTGGTAACGTAGCCAAACTCCTCAGAGAAGATGCAGAAAAACATGGTCTTAAAAGGAAAATGGATCTTTCTCTTCTTTAGATTCCCAAACATTCAGTCGATAAGTCTTCAATCTTGCCTTCAGCAGATCCCTGTTTTGAACCTGGAAAACCTTGGGGTACCTACGCTGTTGGACTGTGCTCTAAGCAAGTCCACAACCCAAGCGAAGACACTGTACAATAAATTAGAGAGAATTTAAAGTATGTAAATTAAATAGTTAACACTAGACACCCTTTCTCTTTCCATAATGTGCTATCATGATTAGGATTGACTTGGCTATAGATTTCAAGGTGCAGAGCCCACAGATTTGTCCATCAGGGCACACTTTGCAGGGTACAAGCTCCCATGTTGCACAATGCAGCAGCAGCAAGAAATCATCACAGCCTCTCCATTCACAGTGCTATTGGAACAATGTCTGGCTTAATTTTTGTCTCAATTAAAAATATGTAATCAGGAGGCACTGCAGAAGATCTTTTCCAGGTCACTCCTCATTTATTATATCTTTAGTCTTTCCCCTTTCTCCATCACCAGACAATCATTTAAATAGCTACGATTCAAATGAAGTGTTGAACCTTTAATTAAGAGGTGAACCATGGCAAGGGACATTTTGTCAGCCAGGATGCCTCACGCCAGCTAACTGTTCTAGCTAGTGCCATCCTAACAGAGAATAAGCTTTCCCTGGGCAGCAGTTTGGAGGCCAAAGGCACAAGGCACGTGGGAAATCATTCTGGATCAATTTTAGTCTTTATGTATATAAACAGAGATCTGTTTACATGACATTTTACAAGTAAGGGCTGGAGTAGTAAAGACATTCACAACAAAGAACAAGGAGTGCTGTGAAATGCAAGAGAATTAGGCACTGCAGAATGATGGGATGAAGGTCAGCTTGCCAATTTTCTGTTAAGACCATTGTGGTCTAAATGGGTGATTGAGACGAGGGGTCCCCAGCCCACTCAGTGTGAGGTGAAGCCTTGGGAGGCTCAGGAACATATCCTTCTGGAAAAAAAAAAAAAAAAAAAAAAAAAGGGCGCAGTCACAGGGCTGGAGAATGAGCCAAGCAGCATTTGTGGAATTCACAAATGGCAGGGTGATACTCTCCATAGTGTGCATATTTATTTTGATGTGGTTCTCTGTGGGCCACAGGGTATAAAATCAAACCACACAACTGACATTTACACTACAGCAGCTTCACTGCTGTCTGGCAAGGAGGAGAGATTCGAGGGTGGATATAACTATGACTTTGCTCCCAGTGATGTTCCTCTTCATTACTAGGTGTAAATGCTCAAGAGCTGAGCAATTGCATTAACACCTTTGCTGTAACTACTGTAGAATTAAAAATGCTCAAGAGCTGAGCAATTGCATTAACACCTTTGCTGTAACTACTGGAGAATTAATTGGTTTCCCATTCTTGTCGGTTTTTTTTGTTGGTTTTTTTTTTTTTTTAATGACAAAAGGAGAAATCCTTTCTTCAGGGGTTTAAGTGCCCTCTGCTTCACAGGGCCTTTTATTTGAGGAAAGAAACTGATTTGAAATGTGTATGACAGTTTCCCCACACTAATGAATGTCTATAAATGCCCACATATGGGTGAGGGTCTCTATAACGTCAGTTCATCCACACTGCTAATCAATCTCTAAAGTGCTAAAAATGCAGACAATAGGTATGTGTGAGTCAGATGAGTGTTACTAACATTTCTGAGACCTCATTAGCCACAAGATCCATTCACTTACTCCTAATTCATTAATCATTTTCTAGCGCAAAAGACTGATTCATAAGAAAAAAATAATTCTTTCTGCACCACTTGTTCTCAGGTAACCTACATTTCAAGAAGTCAGAATTCAGATTTAATTTTTTTCACAGACCTGAAAAAAATAATAGGCTATCTCAGCATTCCTGCATGCATTAATACTATTCATACAAGGAGTATAGCACATCTGTGACAGGCTGGTTAACCACTGGAACGAACTACTTTTGGGTTCTGTGTTTCCTGAGGTCTTCAAATAACGTCTGTAAACCTCACAAAAAACGTGTTTTATTCGAATACAAGTTATTGATCTCCATAATAATAACTAGAGAATGCTACTGACTAGATCACTTGATTGTCTCGTGATCTTAAAATAAATTAACCCATGAAATTTGAGCAGAGGAAAAATAAAGAAATCTTGTTTCTCATTTCTCATTCTCAGCCTGCCTGTGTTCATAGTGGAGGTATTTCATCCCTCTGATTATTTTTGTGGCCCTCCTCAGGATGTGCTTTAGCAGTTCCATATCTCTCCTGCAATGAAGACTCCACATCTGGATGCATTACTCCAGTTGAAGTCTCACCAGCACAGACAAGAGGGACAGGATCACCTTCCTTGAGCTGCTGGTCATGCTTCTTTTGATGCAGCCCAGGATACAGTTGGCCTTCTGGGCTGTAAAGGCACACTGCAGGCTTATGTCCAGCTTTCCATCCACCAGTATGCCCAAGCTCTTTCCAGCAGGGCTGTGCTCCATCCTTTCATCCTCCAGCTTGTACTGACAGCAGGGGTTGCCACCACCCAGGTACAAGACCTTGCACTTGGGTCTGTTGAACCTCATGAAGTTCTCCTGGACCTACTGCTTATGCCTGTCTAGGTCTCTCTGGATGGCATCCCATCTCTCTTGAGTGTCAACCGTACCACACAGCTTGGTGTCTTCCAATAACTTGCTGAGGGTGCACTTGATCCCACTATCAGTGTCACTGATGTAGATGTTAAAGAGCACTGGTCCACATACTGACCCCTGAGGGGCACCACTTGACACCAATCTACATCCAGACACCAAGATATTAATCATCACTCTCAGAGTATGATCTTGGTATCAGAAATAATAAGGACTCACTGGTAATGAGTAGATAATTGGCACTAAATATATGCATTTATATATTAAATCCTTTACTATTTAATGAAATAAAATAATTTTCTTATCTGAAATTTATCATTCATGTTTCACTAGCATATGCTATTGTTAAAATATTTATGGAAGAATAAGAACTCTAATACAAGAAAAAGAGATTTTACTTACTGCACTCAGGCAGGATACTGGAGATCTAGGTTTAAATACCTGATCTGAATAAGATAGTTAAATAGACTTGTCATTGTTTAAAAGTTCTTGTTTTTCTCCCATTTTAAAATCAGGGGGGGAAAAATCGTAGATCAAAATGTGGAAAACTATTTTCTGCTTTTGTCTGCCAGAAATATTTCATAATGAAATAAAAATATTTTATTTCACAAGCCTATGGAGTTTCATTTATTTGATGTGGGAATTGTGTAGCTACTGTTTTTCCTTATAATAAAAGTATCTATTTAAAATGCTTTTCTCTACTTGTATTTTACTTGCAAAGACCAAAGTAATTATCAAATGAAATCAACTACGCTTAGGCTGGCATCTCTTCTTTCACAGTGACTAATGCTTAATGCTTTAGACAGAGATACAAGAAAACCAATTGTTAGTTATGCCTTACCTCTAATTTGTTTCCCCCGATGCTTATTACTTAGAGGCTAGCATGTATCTTGTGTTTTTGTGTCACTAATGCATTTTTTTTTTATCCTCCCTGATGCATCTGTGATGTTCCTAGTCACCATTAAGATATTTAGTCTCTTTAAGAGTCGTGTTACATTCCTGATCTTAATATCTTGTGGCAGTGAGTTCTGAAAGTAACTAAAAATGAAATATTTCCTTTTCATCAACAAGAAATCTGTTAATCTGTTGCCTTTCAATTTAAAAGCATTCTCCATCTGTTCTTATGTTGTAGGGAAAAACACAGAAAGAACAGTTTGCTGACAGAGACATTAGCAGTAAATCTGGATTTGATTTGCAACTTTTTTCCTGATTTAGTAGATTGAAGCCATTCATTGGATCAGAAGCACCGGTTCCCATTATCTTCTGGAGTGTTTTGAACAGTATGACCACTCCTTTTCGCTCTGTCCTAATTATATGAACTTCAGGGGCAAACAGTAGTCTCCTTTGGTACCCATGATTAAAGCATGAAAGTGGTGGGAAAGACACTTTCTAACCTGAGGGAATGAATTGGATTTCAGTTCTCAGTCCTTTGAGAACATCACTAAATCATGTTGTGAAGAAAAGACTGAAGGAAAACCTAATTACAATTCCCAGTCAGTTCCAGGCATGAGTTACTCTGCAGGATCCTAAAAGTTACCACACCAACATCCATGATTTCAAGCAGAACTTGGAAGCCAAAAGATTTTAAAGAATCAGGGTATCAACAGGTCACCACTAAAACATATATATATATTTATGGGAATAAATATGCAAATAGATTTTGAGACATCTTGGAAACTTCAGGAAAAAGTAGATGAAGATTCGGACTCGGGAACCCATTAAGATTTGTATCTCTTATTTAGGCTCTAAATGTTAGTGCTATAATCAAAACATTTATTATTTTTTCCATTAATAGTTAACAATGCCCATAAGTAGAAATATTATAATATATCTACATCATAGAGACAGTGTAAAGGTACAGTAATTTTTATATCCAGTGGATAACTCTCTCATATGGCAGTAGACCACGGGTGAACTGTTTGCAGTTCAATTGCAAATGGCATGGTAGTGTTATATGTTTATCTGCTTTCTTATGTATTTTCACATGTTGAGTCTTTACAGAGATACAGATGCCATTACAGCATACAGAGGTGAGAACAAAAGCAGTTTTAGTGCCTCAGGTTTGCGGGTTTGCAGAAGATACTCTGTCATCCTGCTCTAGCACTGACAGGAAGGAGGTTCTTTTTCTTACCAAGGTCTTCAGGGGATCAATTTTTAAGATTTTGAAAGGCCAAGCACTTCTCTGTTCGCGATTTTGTTTTGTGTGGTTAAATTGAGGGGGGAAAAAAAAGAAGAGGAAATGTCTAAATAGTTTAACTGACCAGATAAAAAGAGGTAGACTTGCAGGATACAGCTCCTATTTAGCCACCTAAATATCTAGATTCTTAAAAATCTTGGCATCCAAAACTTCTCAGTAAGATTAGTTTTCTAGAAACAATGGTAGCAAATGCAGGCCAAGCCCTTTTCAGAACATAATCTTCGTGCCTGACCAGTTTTGCTTCTCATCCTGTATGGTCAATTAATGAGTTAATTTCCTTCAATGTTCATATGAGCCTCTGACACACCACTAAGGAAACAAAAGAAACATTTCTTAGGAGGAATTATAGTGTTGCTAGTAGTGGCTTAGGAATGGCAATACATCTTGATCCAACTTTTGAGCATGCTGTTCATGCCAATAAATATATTTGTTGAGGTCTGATACTCTTTTAGGTAACCTTCTGCTGGTTTCCAGCTCCAAATCTGAGTGAACTTCTGCTGCCGCCTACTGAGTCATATGAAATAGATATACATAATAGCAGTCACTGTCCAGAAAAGTCATTACTCCCATCCTTTTATGGGAAGAGACCCGTGCATCTTCCTCAGGGAAAAGCAAATCTCCTCTGAGCTCTGCACTTAAGCATCGTAAAGCAGCAGTCTCACCAGCATTGGTGGACTCCTGCTACAATGAGATTAGACAAAAAGCCACTACAAAAGATTCAGAATATAATGATACTCCTGATGCTTTCACTTTTGATGTCTTAAAAGCTGTCTTTGCATTATATTCTGCTGGCTCCATTGCAGACTCTGGGGCATTTGAGTAAGTGAACATGCAAGCAAAAGGAAAATCAATCTCCAGCCTCCGGTAATGGCACTGCTGGTGCAGATGGTCACTAAATGCCAGCAGTTTATAGGCTTCAGTCTTGAGTTTGAGTAGCAGAGATGGTTCCCAGTGGAAAAGAAAGAGGAAACGTGAAAAATAAGGTCTGTCCTTCAAATCAGAATTGTATGCAGTTCAGTATACTGCTGTTTAGTATCTGACTGTAGGCTGCTCTGCTTTCACAGCTTGGTGCAGATTTGGGGGGGGGGGGGGGGAGGAGGGGGGCAGGGATCGCATTTGTTTGTTTTAATTCTGTGTTGAATTAGGTTTCAGATATCGCAGCCCATACCGGAAGATGTCAAACACATGGCCAGTGTCCATAATGACAAATTGCAGTGTTTTGTCAGGTACACAGGAGAGCGCCATTGTGTGTGGTTTTTCATGTAATTTACTAAGAAATAGGCCTTGTTTGGCACATATGGCCTTGGAAAATATAATTTTCATAGTTGCAGCTGACCCTTTCCAGGGGCCAATGATAAATAATAAATAACAGTAATAAATGCCAGTATTCTTATGCATAGGAAAAGGATCAGAACTTCATGAGCATAATTCCACATCTTTCAAACAAGAAAAATAGCATATTTAGGAAATAAACAAATAAAAAATTGGAAAAAAAAAAATTCTAGTTTCCCACTTAGCTAAACTGGTAATTCAGGTTCTTATGAATAAAATCCAGCATACACATTCCTTTGGGCTTTTCGTGATATTTTTCTTTACTCAGGCATGCATATATTAAGGAATCTGAGGTTTGGAAAATGGTTATTTTAATAGCATTTTTTCAAAAACACTTAGTTATTTCATTAACAACAGAGGTGTATCCCTGGTGAACATCCTTGAAAAAAATGCCTCGTGAACTTTCTAGGAATAATGAAATCTCAGGCTGAGAAACTTACACATCCATTGTGTAATCTAAGAGTTGTTTCATTCTGTGAATGCTTGGCTAGGTTTTATTCCTGGTAGAAAAAGGTGCACTGGAGTAACTAGCTGGGACTGGCACTACGGCAGTGCTCCATTTCTAAACAAAACCATGAGAAGCTGTGTACTCGTATTCGTGAGATGTGAGAGCTGGCCCCAACATAGTACAATGCTTTGTGTATGTTGGATTTCTCCAGTTTCTTTTGTCACAGGATTTCTCACATGCTGTTACTTCATTTGGAAGTTTGAGGAAGGAAAGAAAACATCTGGAGCAAAGGCAGAGGGTGCAGAGGTTAACAACTGGTGGAAAATACCCTAGCTACTCCAATTCAGTAGCCACCAGAACTCCACTAATTCTGCATTCCTTTCCACAGAAAAACTCACCCATATGTTCACGTAACTGTCAGTGCTCAGTATTGAGATGCCAGACCCCTTCACAGCAATCAGGTTGTCAGGACTTTTTCACGTATCCTGGACCTGAGCGACTGTGAGGATGATGTGCAGTTCATTGAGCGGGAGAGGAATTCACTTTTCATTTTGATATGGGAGCTCAGCTGTCCCAGGGGCACAAAGGTGATAAATTGGCAGAAACACACTCTTCAACCACTGCCCCCAAGCTGGGAAATGATCCTTCTGAAATTATTCAGGTCATAATATCTACTTCTGGTCTGGGAAACCTCCCTACTGGATCTCTACTGGTATTGATTTTAGTAGTGAGAATACTCTACCCTTCTGCTAAGTGTGTCTAGAGGTAGTAGAGCAGGCTTTTTAGGGAAACTGTGCAATTTCTTTTTGTTCCAGTCTTCTCTTTTCTCTGTTTAAAATACCCTTCACTTTTCTTTAAGTCCATTGGAAAAGCTGAAAATGAAAATATAGCATAATTTATTATAAAGATGACCCTTTTTCACCTTTTAGAAAAATTACAGTACATTATAGACTTATTTTCCAAAAATTTCCCTTCTATTACCACATTAGCTCTGGCAGCACTAAGACAGACAGGCTGCCCTGGATTTACATTCCCCTCAGAAACAGTAGTGAAGCAAAAGATGACACAGTCAGGCTTTCATGCTAGAGATTCAGACCCCATGTTGTTTCCATGTATCAAGAGGATCTGCAGCAGCCATATTTCCATTTGACAAATTTCCTCTATTTTTCCCCCTTTCTCCTGACATCTTACATTGCAGCCCACAGCCCCCTCTCATCCACTCCCCACTTTCCATGTTATGGCTGGCGAATTTGCACAGCTGGTGCAAAATACTGTGCAAGAGGTGGCCATACCACGAAGGGTATTGATGGGCAGTGCAGATACATGGGGGCTGGAGATGAGGCCCTCTGATGTCCTCAGGCTGGAAACTGCTGTCTGTTCACTCTCAGGTACTTGTGAGCCCCTCAACACCAGTAACTGAGAGGAAGGGTCCTCTGGGTGTTGTTGCTAATTTAGAGATGCTAAAGAAAGAAAAAAAAATTTGAAAGTGAGACTTTGGGCCATTTGTTGTCAAACAGCAAGGGAATGCAGGAGAGAGGAAGTGAAGTCTATTTTATTAACCGAAGGTTGATTACCACAATACTAGAGGAGCAATCATTGCTGGCCCACCTTGGAATGAATACAGATTCATCTTATCTCTCCTCAGCTGAAATGATTTCAAACTGTGTGAAAATATTGCCTCTCAGGTTAAAAACCTCCAAGCAAGAGCTGCATCTTAGACTGAGTTTAATTTTGCTAGAGATGTTTGGAGGTCAAAACCAGACAAAGAGTTTATGATATTAAATGACATGAAAACATGTTTTGAAAAATGATGTTTCCTTCCTGAAGAAAGGAGAAGAAGAATTCTTGTCTCCGCAAATGATCTGAGAGCTTCTGGTGTGTGAGCTGCTACAAGATTTGTATTCTTGCCAGCAGAATACAGGTGACTGTGACACATTTGGCAGCATGTATCTGTGTGTGTTCTAAATCTGTGTGCACCACTTCAGCTGGCTGGGACTGTCCAGCCACACTGCCCTAACACCACCTGCATGAGCTTTTGACATTGAAGCCCACACTTGGAGAGACAAAATGCACTGCTGTCATAACAGGCCTGCCCTAGATAGTCCTGGTGCTGATGGGTAACTTGAAATGCATTGTTAAAGTTGACTGTTGACCTTAAAAATGACTTTGAAAGCAGAGTCCTAGCTCAGACTACCCGTACGTAACAAGACTGTGCTGTCTTGACTGGTCTATGAACAACCTTTCATATGGATCTATTTCTACCATCACGGTAGATAATATTTTCATTAAGATTAATCATTGTTGCACATGCTCCCTTGTGTAATTGCCACAATTATGCTTAATGAAGCCTTAAATTCATTTGTGCCGCCTGTTTCTGCCCATCTTTATTCACACATGCTTTTGCAGTGCAGCCCTGTAATCTATCCTGGATTGTTAGTGAGGAAGCAGAAATCTCCTTGCTGAATCGATGATTCTCTCTTATAGGATAGAACCAGAGTGAAATAGGCTTGCAGAGAGTAAAGAGTTGAAGGCTATAAAGCAGCTTATAAAAATTCCTGTTTTTTTCATTGATAATAAAGGGAATCATTCTGGCATCCAGCTTTTATAAAAACAGCACAAATAACAGAGACAGGAGAGCAAAATGAGGTACATGCATGGACTCAGTAGGTAGGTACTTGAACTCAACCTTTTCTTGTCAGTTTGTTTACCCACCAGCCCATGTCAAACAGATTCCCCATCTGAAGTAGGTGTCTAACAGGAAGAAAAATTATCTTTTCACTAGGACATACAGTAATGGCACAGTAAGTGCAAGCTCTGATTTTGGCATCTCCTCTACCCCTCCTACCTTAGCTGTACAACCAGCCAAGAAAGCGTCAGGAGGAGCTCTGAGTGAAAGTATGGCTGCCTGTAACTCAGAAAAAAAAGATTTGGTAGGGTATGGGTCCTTATGCTGCTGATACATACAATTTGATCAATGGTATTTAAATGAAAAATGCCTACAGAGACTCCAGAGCAAAATAAGAGGCCAGCTTCCTTTCTGCAGTCAAACTGGGGGAGCCCCAATGGTCTGTTGGGCTCAAGTTGGACCTTCTCCTGTGTGGAAAAAGTGTCTGGGAAGTTGCTCTTTCTGACAGCATTTAACTACCTGCAATTGTATTTAATTCTTGCCTCCCTCTGCATGTGCACAGCACTGGATCCCAGAACTAAGTTTTAGAAGAAAGTAAGATAAATGATGCTTTGATAGAAGTTGAGTATGTAAAATGGGAAGTCAAACTATAGGATTATAGATCCCTGTCTCAGAATCCTTCGTCTTTACTCAGAAAAATATTTATTAGTCTTTAAATAATTTTGCTGAACTAAGGACTAGATAAAGAAGCTAAAAATAACTCAGTAATAACAGATATTTGCACAAGTGCTTAGAAAAGCGTAATAAGCATAGTGCACAATGTATTTAACCTAAGGATATTACTTACATGTTTAAAATTATGAACAGTCTCAAGCCTTTGCAAGTGCAAGGACATAGGATTGAAACAAAAAATTTGTCTGCTTTCGTATGATCATTTGATTATGTCATAGAGAAATTTTTTCTTTAACTGATAATATGTAAAAATGTGTAAAAATATCAGCATCCTTTGGTCCTTTTTAGAAATGTTTCCCAGAGTTTTAGGCAATCAGAATAGAGTGTGTACATAGGTTTTCTACTCCAAAATAGAATTAATTACATTTCATATAGACATGTACACAGAGATCAACACTTTAAAGGATCATTTGCTTTCTTGCTTTTCATGCAAGTAAAAAATAACTTTGTAGCTAAATTTTTTGCTATTGTTTGATTCAATCAGAATTTAATAGTACTGACATTTACCGGATGGTCATAAAAAGAAAGCAAAGTGAAAATGACAAAAAGCCCCATGTTTTGCTGAAGTTCACATTCAGTGCATCCAATCTACAGTCCTCAGAGACAAAAAGAGAAAAGAGCAGGTCTGTAAAACAGCTGCCAGTGTGGTGATCAAACCCAACAGATTGCGGTCTGGCCAGATCTGGTGTCCAGATAAAAATGGTATTCATGCTAACCATCTGCCTGCAGGTCAGTAGGGACAAAAATTAAAAATAATTACCTCTAATGAATGAATAGACAATGACAGTCCTCTGTGAGGTATGGTATCATCTTTTTGTGGGCACACACACGCGCTTATGGGTAAAAAGTGGTTGGTTTGTTGTTTTTTCAGAATGACATTATCTATGTTTTTAAATATTTTATTTTTACTTTAACTCTCTCACTCTCTGGCTTTATGTGATTATAGTTTTAAAATACGGTTGTTTCTTTATCCTTGCAGTTGTATTCATCATAACTAGTATTTTGATTGTGTCTATTGTAGTACTCAAAAATCAGGTTCTTACTCCTAAAATCGCACTGAGTCAATGAGCAGAATTCTAGACTCAGCATTTCCAATAAGCAGGTTGGGCTTCCAGATACAAAGCACGAGGAGAATCAGAAGTCTTGAAAGAGGGAACCTGAACACTGCCTACTTGAGGTGAAATTCAGCCAGAGCTGCTTAGAGGAGGTGAGAGAAAAGATCTTGGTGAGGGTAATGAAGCTTCCTGGGGCTGCGGGATTCAGATTCAGAGATTCTGCTAGTGTCTGTGTACAACATATTCCATTTTTGAGAAAAAGAAAGCATTGTTTGTTATGAAAAATGTAATAAATCACTGAGATTCGTGAAAAGCTTTTCTTAATATCCCCTTAGATTGGGCTATTTTTCCTACAGGGATACTAAATAGCCCGTATGAATTTCAGAAGATTACACTTTTTTGTTCGCTTGTTTCTACAGGTATGGAACGAGATTTATTTCTATCTAAATAAGAAGCTCTCCAATCAAATTAGACACTTGTCTTCTATACTGAGCAGCCATGAATACCCCAACATCTTACCCAACACTCTGGCAGCAAAAGTGCTCCAAAATTGTACTCGGTGCACTCCAATTTAAACATAGTCTGCTGAAAATATCTTCTTTGTACATCTACTTAAAAAGAAATCTAAGTTCCCATGTAGTTCATTTAACCACAAAGGAAGCCAATAAGAAGTGCTTAAGACACTTTACTTACATCTTAATAGTATTCCTTGGGTCTTCTTTCCCATTGTGTGATGCCGGACTTAATCAGATAGGTAGGAGGCCACAGCAGAAAGGGTGCAAAATGCTGCTTTTTGTTTGTACTCACTGTTGGTGTGTGCAAACCTCAATGCAGAGTTCAAGAGGGTGAAGGACAATGAGCAGGAAATGTTGTCAGGTGGCCAGAAAGTTTAAATAAAGTGGACAACAAAAATAACACTGGGGATGTGCGGGAGGGAACACAGAAACAAACCAAGAGGCTAAGAATGGTGAAGAACAGGAATGAAAAAGATGTAATCAAAAGCACATTAATCAGTCCTGTGACAATTTTTTGGGTTATCATACACAAAACGGAAGCAATATAAAGGATACCTGTCCCTCAAAGAAGCTCATGAGAGTTACACTGGGGGTCAAGAATATAATATAATGATAAAACCTGAGTTAATCCACTGCAGAAATCATGAATTGCAGAAATTTTACTTCGGAAAGGAATATGCATGTAGAAATGTATATTTCAGAAAGGAATATGCATGTAGAAATGTAAATTTCATCTTTGATAGAAGAAAGCTAAATTTCCTAACTTCCAAGAAAATGCTGTATCCTGGAATCAGAATACTCTTGGCTTCACAGTTCTAAGCTCAAGCATGTTGTTGTAAATTATACTTTAAAAAACAAAGATGAACTTGTTTCTTTCAGCATCCTACAACCTCACCAAGTCAAGCATTACTGGTGCACAAATTGCATCCAAAGAATCTCCTGGAAGTGCCAGAGCTGTTGCTGAAGAGCCCCATTGCAGAAGGCACTGCATTGTCAGTTCCTGTTTCATATCAGCTGAAGTTCAAGGCCAGGAAGTGGAAGAAGTCTGGAGCTCAGCTCATTGCATGTAGGGCAGCATGCTCCTCATGAGTGGCAGAACCCAATGGATATTTCCTATGGGACTGCTGCATATGAAACACCAAGGTGCAACCAAATTACTGCTCTGTGTTTTTTACTACAAAGCAGCTCAGGCAAGGTTGCTTGTTCTTGATTGTTATTGTAACAGAACATTTTCCATGGTAACCACAGAAATAAGGTTTTGGACTATCCAGAAATGTGAAGGAAAAAAAAAAAAAAAACAGAACTACTACAGCTCACAGAACTACAGATCAGTGCTAATTTCACAGCTGCCTATGCATGAAAACTCACTGTTTTGAACTGGTCTTCTGTATATGTCCCACATTAACAACACTTACTTAAAAGCTACACAGATATGTATATGTAAAACTAAATAAAAATGTTTCGGAGTAAATTAGTGATTATGCATATGGCACTTCTGGTTGGGACAGGATGAAATAATTGCATGAAATAAATACCACAGTATCATAGAACGATTTTAGTTGGAAAAGACTTTAAAGATCGTCTGGCTCCAATACCTGCTATGAGCAGGGACATCTTCCACTAGATCATATTGCTCAAATCCCATCAACTTTGCCTTGAACACTTCTGAGGATGGGGCATCCACACTAATATTATTACATTTTTTATGTAATCCGTACAGGAGACACTCATATGGAGTACAAACTGTTCTATGGTGTAAAAATGTGTACTAACCAATATAGAATACTTAACTTCTCAAAATAGTACTTAAAACAATATGTTGCACCTGTCGTCATAAAATACCAGGTTCCGAGAAATATAAGAATTATAATCCTTAAGAAATATAGCTGACATGAATTGTGGTACTCTTTTTAAGGCAATTTCCAACATTTATTCTTCTCTTTCTCCTGGACAATGGCAGAGACTGATTTTCACTTCCAATCTTTAGATTATGTCTCCTTTAAAAGTAATGAAGTGTTCACAGGCTTCAAAGGTAGACCTTTTTAGCACCATCTAGATAAAAAAAATATATATATATATAGGAGGTAAGAGGGGGTAGGAATAAAGCTACTGACAGACTGCAGAGAGCCAGCTGTCTGAGAAGAGGTTCAGGCACTGCTAAGCAGAACAAAGTGGAGACAGCCAGGCATGGAGACAGTGGCAAGGAGGCCACCACTGTAAGCCAACTTCTCTATTTCAAAAGCAGTTAGTTCTAGATTTAAAAATACAAACAAACAAACAACTTTTAAAAAATTATCAGCCCTGCTGTATGGTCTTGTTGAAAGAGAAAAAGGCTCTTCTCACAACGTTAGTGCTTTTAACTCATCCTTGACAAAACTATCTACAAAGTTAACCAATGCAGTGGGGCAAGCTCTCTTTTAATTACTTCTCATGCAAATATAGCAATTATTTAAATTACAAATATTGCTGTCTGACCATACTTTCACATCTCTGCAGCTGCTGAACAACCAGCTTCTGGTCCTTTTTAAGACTGCGCATTTTCCAGGAAATTAAGACCATTTACCCAAGGCAGCAGCTGGCTCAGTTCTTCTAAAGTAGATTTCTCTGCTATGTAGTTCAGATTTGTCTTCACAAATAATGGCTATAACCATCTTGTCACAGCAGCCACAATATTCTCCTCTAACAAGGTAATCACTGCAAGCCTGATATCAACGTATAGTGGTGACTTCAGAATATGGTTGTTCCCCGTTTTTTGTTTGTTTGTTTGTTTTGCTTGTTTTTCAGGTACTGTTTCCTTTTGGAGACTCAGAAGTGCCAAGTGATCTATAAGGAGACATTTATTTTCAAGCTTCTGTGCCTTGCTTGACACAAAATAGAAGGTCAAGGCATTTTATATGCAGTGTTACGCATACTGCCCGTCTAAATCTATTGTTGCTCAATGTCAATGCCCAAGGCAAAAGTTTTGGCCAGCTTCTGCCTGGGCATAATGCCATCCTGACAGATGGGCATGAGTGTAGACAATCAAGAAAGTATGTTTGTTCATCAAATAAGGGTGGTTGGGGCATTTTTCCCAGCTGACACTTTGAAAACAGCTGTCTTCTTGCTTGTTTCTGGTTAAAAGATCTGTAATATTAGTACTTCTTCTCTGAACTAAGCAAACTGTCAGTAAATGAAAGAGTCATTTTACAATTAGCTGTGGTTAGGAGGCTACTTTTAAAGAGCGCTCTAAATAAGCATTTATTTTCACTTCCAGAATTAGGAAAAGTGAGGACCAATTGTCAATGATTCATCTCAGTTGCAATTAAACAGAGATCACAGATGTGTTCTCAGTTTTTATGCAACACTGTAAAATCTGCTGCCCTCTCTACTGCTTGTTGAGATGACTAGGAACTGTGCTACTCGCACTCTGCTCTCAGCTCTGCTGTTTTCTCCCTAACCTTGAACAAAATGCTTAGTTTCTGTTACCAAGAGAGACATATTTACCTTGATTTTCCAATGAAATGCCTTACTTGATCCTATTTTAAAAAATAAAGAAACAAACAAACATTCCACTGATTAAGTCCTTCATGATCTACAGATAAGTTTCAACATCTTGTTTCTTTAATGTTAAACAGATTCAGTCTCAAATTTTTGCATTTTGTTGTCTTCACATGTAGTCATTTATATTACTGGGAAAAGATTTTATCCAGCTACAAGGAAAAAATGAACAACTCAACTACCAAGAAAACAACAGTGGTTATTTTGTGGAGAGTCGTAATGATCAATATGCTCAAGAATATATAGTATACCATGATTTATAGACATCATGTGTTTATACGCTCAAGTACAAAGGCTGTTAACCAAATTATTTTCTTGCCATTCTGCAACTGTTTTAATATAGATGGAACAACATAATTGTGGTATTTGTGATATTTTCTAAAATCAGCGGATTTATATGTGATGAGATGTGATGATTGTATTCTAATTAATTTCCTGTTAGGAAAAAAATCTTCTCAAAAAGAAGAGGCACTGGAATAGGCTGCCCAGGGAGGTGGTGGAGTCACTGTCCCTGGAGATGTTCAAGAAACGTGGAAATGTGGCACTGTGGGTTAATGGGCATGGTGGGGATGTGTTGGTGGTTGGACTGGATAATCTTAGAGGTCTTTTCCAACATTAATGATTCTAAGATTCTATGACAATGTACCTCAGATTACTGCCAAAATTACACTTGATGTGTGTTCTGAAATCTGTGCAATTCTAAATTACTTTTGAAGGAGACCCCCTGAAAAGATCTTAGACATCTAATTTCAAGGTTCACATTTCAACCAGTAAGCTTCACTATAAAAGGTCCTGTGTCACAATATGAACACTGAGTGCAAGGATACATGACGTGCACATATAAAAAAAAGAATTTGCAAAATATCATGGTTTCCCACACAAAAATTTTCGGGGCTGAAATTGCCCCTAATGATTTCCCAGTACTTAGCACAAGAAGCCCAGGTCCAAGAAGAAGTGGGATACATGGGGCTTCTTGGCTGTCTTCTTGGACTGGCAGTTCTGTTTACTTAGGAAACATGTTGTTATATCGCGCATCCACATTTGGACCACAATCTCCATCTCCAAGAGCTTGAATATTTACAGTGAGAACCCCTGGGAATCAAAATATTACTTCACAAGGCTATTTTCCCACAGATTTAATGGGGAATATCTTTCCCCTTGAAAATCTGCCAGGTCTGAACCAGGCTCTGAAGTATTTATGTATAACAGGGTACTCACTGAATGATCACAGGGATGATTGTGCCTCATTTTGTCTTCACTATTTCCATCCACGTACGCAGATAGTGGTTTCACCTATGAGAGGCTGACATCACCCTAGATCTTCTGTGCATGACAGTGAGTATTGTGTCCACTAGGCTGGTCGTGCTTGTAGCAGGGGAAGATGCTGACCCACTTTCATTGTATGAAGCTCTTTGTTTCCCCGAGAGTCTTGAAATGGGACAGGATTGAGAGGATATTGGGTCCGTGTACCACAACCATACCTGGGCAACGTGGTGAAAGGCCAGCTGTCACAGCTCTTCCTTGTCTTTCAGTGCTGGGTTACCCTGATCTGGACAAATAGGGAAGAAGTAGCTTTTCCCACCAAGTTCATTCCTGAAATATCTGAAGATATTTTAGCAGAACCATGGATCATCAAGGAAGAAAGGTAAAGGAATTTTTTTTATTATTATTATTTTTTTTTTTTTTTCAGAAAGGAAATTTTTTCTCTAATCTATTTTTTTTTTTTTTTTTTTTTTCCACATTCACAACTATGGTTAAAAAGGGAACCAGCTTCATGGGCAAAATAGCTTCAGGACCACCCAGAGAGCTCTGTTCCCTTCCCCTTGTCTAAATCACACAAAGAAAAATAAACAAATGAACACAACATTTGCCTTCTCATCCCTTCTTTTCACTAAGGGGTCAGGAGGGTCAGGGATCCTTCTTTTGCCATCTCTGGACACCCTTACCCTCTTCAACAACCAATCCCAATGGATCATAGCCTTTGAAATCTTAAATCCTTTAATCAGTTTCTCCAGCTTTCTCTGTTGGCTCCTTTATGTCACATTCCTGGGCTAATTCAGGTACCTTCATACAGCATAGGATTTGGATGACAGAAAACACATGGGTAAGTACAAGTCCAGAAATCTGTGCGAGTGATGGGTTGATTATCTTTAGCTTCATTAAGGTTGCCCAGCAACATGAGCTTGTATTAATCACGTCAGAGCAGCCACATCCTGACAAGCTATCTGCAGTGCCAGGATACAGACCATTCCCGCACACTGCTGAGAAACATTTCCCATGAACTGTCCCTCTAAAGTCAGTGTAGTAATCGGTGAGTGAACATTTAGGCTTGTCAAAAATTGTATGAAGAATTTTTCTCGCTACAGAAACAAGTCCAACAGGAAAGGAATACAAGACACAGTATAAAACAGTTTTTCAGTAACCACAAAAGAAAGGCATAAGGAGCAGTAATAGAAATATTAAAAGCATGGAAAGGTGAGCTAGGTAATTAATTAAGAGATACAGAATTCCCTGATAGACAGATCACTTACTGTACAGTTCATAGCTTTGCTATGCCTGGGAAGATGGAACGAACACATTCTTGAGAGATTCATCACCAAGTCCATAGTCATTGTTTCCAGCTGGATTTTTTCCATTTGATAATTTTATACTATTAATCAGAGCTCATCGGATACTGCAGAAATAGCATTCAAGAACTTTGCTTGAAATTCCAAACAGCTTCCTCATGTTTTTCTATTCCTTAATACGATTATGCTGCACTTAGTAATGTTCTTTTTTTATCTCAACCATTTAATCATTTAAAATTACCAGGCATTCAGTGGAGCCATATCTAAACTCATTCTCCTGTGCTGGACTGAACTCTTCCATGAACCGCTCTTACAGCAGAAAGCTAGATGGGAGTTTCTGCAGATTTCCAGACAGAATTGGCACTAGATAGATCTTGGGCTTTAAACTTGGACCAGGGTTTACTGAAGTATTTGGTAAAGTATTATCACAAAATCATAGAATCTTCAAGTTCTTTAAAGGTCATCTAGTCCAACTCCCCTGCAATGAACAGGGGCATGCACAGCTAGATCAGGTGATCAGAGTCCTGTCCAGCCTGACTTTGAACATCTCCAGGGATGGGGCATTCACCACCTCTCTGAGCAACCTGTTCCAGTGCTTTGCTACCCTTATCATAAAAAACAAATGCCTTATTTCTTATATACAATCTAAATATTCCCCTTTTTTAGTTTGAAACCATTCCTTCTCATCCTATCACAACAGCCCTGTGGAAGAGCCTGTCCTTTCTTATAGACGTCTTTTAGATACTGAAAGGCCACTATCGGATCTCCCAGGAGCCTTCTCTTCTCCCGGCTAAACAGCCCCAGCTCTCTCAGCCTGCCCTCATAGGAAGGTGTTCCATCCCTTGGATCATTTTTGTGGCCCTCCTCTGGATACACTCCAATAGGTCTATGTCTCCTGCACTGAAGACTCCACATCTTGATGCAGTACTCCAGGTGAGGTCTCACCAGTGCACAGTAGAGGGCCAGGATCACCTCCCTCGAGCTGCTGGACACACTTATTTTGATGTAGCCCAGGATACAGTTGGCTTTCTGGGCTATAAGGGTACATTTCTGGTTCATGCCCAGCTTCCCATCCACCAGTACCTCGAAGTCCCTTTCAGCAAGGCTATGCTCTATCCTTGCATCCTCCAGTTTGCACTGATAGTAGAGGATTAATGAATTCACCTTTCAGTAATGGTATTTCTGGAAATTTTCTTTTAACAATAACGGCGTGAATTAAATGACAGTGTTGTCAGCTTTTTAAAATAATGTGAGAGTTTCTCAGTCACTTTCCAGAATGCTTTAAGACTCTGTCCTAATGGTCCATGTAGGCAGCATTGTACCAAAGTCTCTCTAAAGTCAAATGGATTTCCAGAAAATTTCTACGGTTTATTCTTTTACTAGAAAGGAAGATAACTTTGTATTGAAATAGTCTAGAGGAGATATATACTCGTGTCTGTGTACATATCTGCTTCTAATTGTCTACCACCACTGCATCTAGTAGAAAATGAGCTTTAATTATAGTGCCCGAATCACTGTGTAACTGATACGTTGACTGCTACTGCACCAATGAGGCGTCTCGGCTTGCATCAGAAACAGTGCAGCCAGCAGGAAAAGGGAAGTGATTGTCCCCCTGTACTCAGATCTGGTGAGGCTGCACCTCAGGTACTGTGTCCAGTTTTGGGCCCCTCACTGCAAGAAAGACATTGAGGCCCTGGAGCACGTTCAAAGAAGGGCAACAAAGCTGGTGAGGGGTCTGGAGCACAGGCCTTATGAGGAGTGGCTGAAGGAGCTGGGATTGTTCAGTCTGGAGAAGAGGAGGCTCAGGGGAGACCTTATTGCTCTCTGTAACTTCCTGAAGGGAGGTTGTGGTGAGCTGGGTTTGGCCTCTTCTCTCGTGTCATTAGTGATAGGACTAGAGGCAATGGCTTCAAGCTGTGGCAGGGGAGGTTCAGGCTGGATGTTAGGAAATACTACTTCTCTGAAAGAGTGGTCAGGCAGAGGAATGGGCTGCCCAGGGAGGTGGTGGAGCCACTGACCCCGGAGGTGTTCAAGGAACATTTGGATGTTGTGTTGAGGGACATGGTTTAGTGTGAACTATTGGTGATGGGTAGATGGTTGGACTGGATGATCTTGTAGGTCTTTTCCAACCTTGGTGATTCTGTGATTCTGTGAATGATGGAAAACTGTCAATAACAACTTTAAAAAATATATATCTGTTACTTTATGTAACAAGAGAAAATGGCATGGAATTGCATGGAAGTTCAGACTTATAAAGACAATTTCAAACATTAATAAATGTTTTATTCCTATTTTATTTTCAATGAAGAGATGGAGATTACTCGTTTTGCTCATACTTGAACATGTGAACATGAAAGTAGCACCTGAGTCAAGGTTTTATTTTGTTTAGACAATTTTGCTGAGTCTTCAAATAGTTTCAAATAAAGAACATTTCATTTCATTGAATGCTATATGTGTACATCTACATGCTTTTTTTTTTTTTTTTTAATTAAGTTCCACATTCTTACTGGGAATGAAAACTGCTCTTGGTCCACTATTTTGCAGGATGAAGTCCAGATCACTGAATCTGCATTATATTTAACAAAACACACAAACTGTCTTTTTGTCTGCATTTTCCCCAGCCATAAAACTAGGACAGTGCAGTTTCACTTGGCACTCTCTACACACAGTCTAGACTGTAAATTTGAGTCGTTATGGACTGCCTTATTCTATATATAGCATCAATATGATGAGTTTCTACTCTCAGTTGAATTTTGTTTATGCAGCAGATAAGTTAAATATTATTGCTAAAAGAATTTAGATTGCCAATACATTTTATCAGTTGAACATCTGAAATATTAAGAGAAATTAAGAGAAATGATAGTGATATGTTTACTAGTATAAGTGCTATGGGTAAATCCATTAGGTATGGAGAATTTCTGTGTTGATAATAATATTGAATGCCATATATTTCAGGTTAGGAGAGGTGCTAAGTTTCATACTAAATGTGTCTACTAGATTTTATGTTGAATGTTCTTTTCTTGTCAGACTGAACAAATCACTTGTAAGATAATGTAAACTTGAAAATTGATACACTACATATGCATCGTGTACCAACATTTTAAATTACTACTATATTAGTAATGGTTTGGTTTATTCATAATAAATCACAGAATCAAAGGATTGCAGGAATTGGAAGGGTCTGTTGGAGATCATCAAGTCCAACACCCTGCTAAAGCAGGTTTCCTACAGTCAGTCACACAGGTAGGCATCCAGACAGGTCTTGAAGATCTCTGGAGAAGGAGACTCCACAACCTCTCTGGGCAGCGTGTTCCAGTGCTCCATCACCCTCACAGTAAAGAATTTCTTCCTTGTGTTTGTACAGAACTTCCTGTTTTCCAGTTTCTGCCCATTGCCCCTTGTTCTATTGCTGTACAACACCGAAATGTGTCCACCCCCATTGGTTTGACTCACACACTTCAGATATTTATAAACAGTGGTGACATCCCCTTTCTGCCTTCTCTTCTCCAGACTGAACAATACGAGGCCTCTCAGCGTTTCCTCATATGGGAGATGTTCTAGACCTCTAATAATCTTTGTGGCCCTCTTCTGGACTCTCTAGAAGATCCTTGTCATTTTTGAACTGAGGAATCCAGAACTGGACACAGTACTCCAGATGTGGCGTCACCGGGGTAGATTAAAGGGAGACGGTCATCTGTGTAATGATGTACTATATTTCATCAGTATAAGTATCAGTTGATATATGTTTCCACCTCATATTCGTATTGACTTAAACATGTAGGAACTATCTGTCTAGCAACGTATGCACACGATGCCTGGCTGCCCCACACCACCTCAGCGTGCAGACCTGACACTCACAGGGCTTAGTTTTCCATCCGCTTCAGTTGAAATGTGGCATGGACTTGGTAAGTGCAGTGTTGTCACCTCACATCCTACACCCAGGCAACAGGTGCTGCCTTCTGCTACCTGCATGCACTGTGGCTTAAGAAAAATCTACAGAAAATATAGAAACTTTGGAAAAGGACTTTTGATGCACTGACTCTGGACATGTGATCTAAGTCAAAACTGTAGAGAAAATTCACAGGGCAGAATATCATTAGTATTTTTCTTGTGTGGTCTATAGAACAACCATCTTAGTGCCAAACATAGGAAGTATCTGCAAAATAGGAGGAATGAGAGTAAAAACAAAACAAACCAAAAAAGCATTTATTTTGTTGTAGGATAAATAAAAGCATGACAAACCTGAAGGAAATAACCATGATATTCAGATCACAGATTTTGGAAGCTGAGAGAAGGTATAAACCAAAAACATTTTGATTGATGGCTAGATAGCAGAAAGTACCTCGTGGCATCAGAGGCTGTGTAGGAACTGTTTCAGCTGTTTCACAGTACACTTACTCCTGGCAAAATGGGTGATTTTATGAAAATGGTTCAGAAAGAAAACCAACATATATTTAATCCACAGGCATAACAATTCTAGAGAAGTTTGGGAGAAGGAGAAAAGCAAGCAGTCCCCCTCAGTAGGAGACACATTTGTATATATGAAGAGAAGCTGGATCCCGATTTTCAGCTGATAATCTTCCCAAATGTATTTATATAGAGTTCTCCTCTCCACTTCCTTTTAGGGGAAATAGTCTTTTTGCAGCTTTTCTGTTCTGTGTCTAACAAGTGAATTTCATAAGATGGATTGAAGAGTTCAAAAAGATCAAGCTGTCCTGCTGTCCTGCACATTTTGGGGCTTCTTGTTTCCATCTGGCAGCTGAAATACAGCAGATAGATGGGAGAAAAAAAGCTGGAACTACTTCTGCCTGTGCCACTTACCAAAAATCTCAGAGTCCTTGGAAATGAGGATCACTGACTGTAAAATCCCAGGGAACTATGGGACTCCTGGAAGTGGGAACTGAGGATTTAGTCAGTCAACTGCATAGCAGAGGTCAGTTAGGAAGGAAATCGTTCCTTCCCCTTCTTTCTTCTCATCTCGTATACATGATTTAATGAGGAGTACTGGAAATACTGACGTATAAATAATTTAGGTTTACTCAGAGCTATGAATTATCTGCAACCATCCTTCTAGTGCTTTCTTTTGGTTGGAGGAGCCTTTCCTCCCTTAAAACTGCTGTCACCAGGGAGAGAGCCCTGTCAGATTTCCTGCTTCTCTGTGTGTTCCGTGATCCTCCCTGCAGCTCTCACTGGAGAGCTCACCCCTGAGCCATTCCCATGCTGGTGGGAGTGGAAGAGGGCAGTGCTCTCCAGCTCCACCCTCTTCCAATGGAAATGTCATGAGAAAATGTTTTCTTGAGGTTTTTCCTGTTAACATGCTATGAGAATGCTTGCGATCAACTGTGCATTTTTATGGCATTTTGACTGAAAGTAACGTGAGAATATCCTTTCTCACATTATTTCCAGCAGAAATACCCTGAGAACATCGTTATTGGAGATATTTCTATGAAATGTTCTTAGAGACTGTATATGACTAAAGTTGCCTGTGTAATTTTGTTCTTTCTTCCAGCAGAAATATGGGCAGCATCTAACGTCTGTCCTCTTTTAACAGTTTTTTTTATTATTGTTATTAAGCTTAGTCTAGATTCGTGCCAAATGAAGCCCTTGCTGAAATAGCTGATTTGATCCTTCTGTGTCCAGAGACCTATCCAAACTGAATCAAAGGTTAAGAAACCAGATTAAGCTCCACAGCAATTACAGTATTTATGGGATTTCCTTCTGAGATGAAGTTGTTTCCACTGCCCTTTCTATTTCAAAGTGGACCTACAATAGGGCTGAATAAAACAGTGGAATAGTAGAGACCGGGAAGAACAAAGACCACATACTGTAAAAAAGGCATTCTAATTAAATCAGAATGAAAACACCAGAATGCCTTTGCTTTCAGAGGAACAAGTAAGCGACCCAGAGAACCTTATAACTTGGCAGTCTACACGTTCCTTTTTTAAAAAAGCAACCCACATCTTTAAAAGGAAATAAATCCTGGAAAAAAAGTATAAGATGTGTCAAGTCAATCAGCTATTTATGCCATTTCCCCCCATCCTGATGTTTCCCTCATGAATTATGCGCTTTCAGCTGCCACTACTTACATATGTGGGCCCTCGTGGCACGTTTCCCAGGACCAGCGTGTGATTACGGATCATAGGAAATGAACATACACATTGCTCCTTCATTAAAGGCAGAGATGCACAATTCCAACTGCTCCATGTTAGAAATCTCCACTCTATTTGAAAAATAACAGCTGTTATTAAGAACATCTATAACTATAATAGCTGCAGCCGTGAAAACTAATCGCCGTATTTTCATTGTAAAGTGCAACAAAGGAATTAAGAAACAGATGCCCATTAAAAAGGAAAAAGGTAAAGTAGCCACTAAGAGTTTCTCAATAGCCAGAAGGTGGTGCTACATTGTAATTTAGTCACAGGGGGGTCAGGTTTGCATCTTTGATATCTTATGCTGCTTGATTCACTTTTATTTTTTTAAAAGAGAAACGGAAGATATTAAACCATCTCAATTGCACTGCAGGGAAGTGTTCAGCAGAGGTAGAAAGAAACAGAATTCAGTTCCAGGTATGGCGAAATCTCATGGTGCGACAATAGAAGAGCAAGTCTTCAGTGGAAACTTTTGTTATCTTTCTGTATTTCTTCACTGCTGATGATATTTAATTCTGCCGCTTCCTTAACTCCTCAGTTTCATCACGACTTTGAAAAACACAATCCAAAAAAAAACCCTATCAACCATCTTGCTATGTTTCTTTGAATAAATCTTTCTTCTTGTAGCCCTTCACACCAGTTTTGCCTGGAATCTTTCACCTTCTTCATTTTATGAGCAAGAAGAGACCAGATATTCAGCCCCAGGTGGGCACTGTTACCTGTTACCTCCGATGACATTCTGTCAGTTCTTGCCAGCTGAGGCAGTGTGATCACTGTCATTAGCAGCAAAAGAGAAAGGGAGCAGAGCTTCTGTCACCTTGTGTATATCTGCACAGTGGGAAGCAGGGCAGGGCTGGGTTCCAGTGATGTAGCTCCAGTAAAGCAGTTTGGGTGGTTTTTCTGCCTAGTTAGACTTTCTGACCAGGCATTTCCTCAGCCTTGCTGCTCCCCAGGTCTGCACAGCTGCATTCATGTAAATGCTTTATTTAGAGTCAGGAGTGAGGTTTTGTACCAGACTCCTAAATTCTCCCTGTTTTCTGTGTCTTGCTTTGCATTTTTAAAAAAACTTGGAAAGCAGGTGCTGGATTTCTCTTGGATGGCAATAAATGGAGAGAGGTGCTCCAGTAGCACAGCCAGTGCAGCCTGACCTCAAGGGGCAGGCAGGATCAGAAGAAATGACACAGGATCGGGCCCCAGTGAGGCTGAAACAGCCCTCCCTCCCTCTCCTGAGTGCTGTAAGATCTGGACGCCGGGGCCTCAGCAATAATGTTGCTCTCTTACAGATTCATTCCCATTGATCTGCTTCACCGGCTCATGTGGATGTAGCCCAGGGGCATTTTTGAGTTGGTGTGAGGTCATACAGACAATTCCCCTGTGTTCTCTGATGAGAAAGATACTCCAATCTGAAGCCGCTTTTTTTTTCTTCTTTTCTTTGGTGGAAAAAAAAAATGTCACTATTAGTCAGGCAGCTCCCCCAAGGGGATAAGGTTTTGATTCAGTGGAAAATGGCCCTGACCATCAGAACAAATCATCTCATGGAAAAATATTGCCTAGTAATGCCATCATCTTTGTTGTTTGCATTGCAGAGGCACGCTGAACTCACAAGCCAGCACCCATTTATGCTAACTACAAACAAAACCATGTGTTCCATCATAAAGCCATGCAGACTCATTCCCTTAAGGGGAGACATAAGTTCACAGAACTGAAATCCATTGAGAATACACATAAACCACATGTGGTTCAGGAAATCTCTGGGCTGAAGGCAGATGGTGGCTGGGAGAATAGTAGGGGCATGCTCAGATGCCCTCTTGTTCTTTTTTAGACATGGTGACATTTCACATGGCCAAGAGCCACCTTCACACTTCTCGTATTTCCTGTGCCAGGTTGCAGGACCTTTGTGGATCTACTGCAGATTTATTCCCTGTATTTACAATGCCAGAAAGATGTTTCCAGTTTGATGCAAACATACAAGTTCTGCCGACTGGGGAGGGGGCTTAAGGCATGAGCAGGGAAAGACACAGACCTGATCCCGGTGGAGTATGAATAGCGTTTTCTTTCTTATGACAGGATCATGACCAGACTTACAAAGAGAAACTTCATGAAAACTTTGAGTTTCCACAGAAATAAACCTTTATTCTTTTTTGGTATGCAATGCAAAATAATTTTGTTTTCAATGTAAATATAACTATATGTATATGTAGTTATATAGTATAGTTATACAGTAGCTTTTAAATTCACCAGATGCTTAATGACTGCTTTCAATCAGAAAAGTGGCTCATAGCAGATGGAATATGCCTTAACTATTTCCAAAACCATGGTGTTTTATTGTATTAAATAAAATGAATTTTAAAGCACTAGGGGCAAAAAAAGAAACCTTTCTTTAACTTATGTAATGACAAAACAGACAAGCTATTTAAATATAATATTGTTTAAAGCCGCTGTAGATCTAAGTCTTGTACTGGCAGAGATCATATTCCGCTCGGGATAAGTGCTTGTGTGAGAGTTTCTTATTGCTGGAAATGCAGGCCCATAATGGAGGTGGTGACAGACCTTAAATTAGCACAGTGCTACTGTACAATAATGTGTCCTCTCAGTGCCATATGGTTATGATATGCGGCCGTTTTCCTATGCTGGTTATAAATTTGGACTGTCTGGCACACATTACAGAAAGGAAAGCCTTCGCTGATCATTTTAGCCATCTTCTTTGGATCAGCGAGAAATCATTCTTGACAGTCTTAATTTCTAATTTTTAATTGTTGGCATTGCTGAAGTGCCCCAAATCCCCTGACAGGTCAGTATCCCTTGTGCTGCACAGTTGTCACCTTCTGTAAAAGTTCAGAGCAGCTGATGTGAAGAGGGAATTAGAGGCAAACAGAACTGAAGCTAAGGTGACACTGTACCTGATGTAAAGATTACAGTTCTTAACCTTTCCTGCTTTCCTTTTCGTCCTTTTGTTATACCCCAGATGTCTTGGATTTATTGTTACCAGGTCACATCCACTGGAGCATCACAGAACTGGTATGTGGAGAAGCTCGCAATGAACAAATGCAGGAGGAGTGTTCCAGGAACATATCCCATATAAAGAATTACTTAAAATTTGTCTACACCAAGAAATGGGCTTGGGATAGAAATCCCACAACTAGTGGAAACTCATGCTGCTAAGTCCAAACTGTAGATGTAAGACAGCACTGTGCCACAGTGACCTGTTTCTCAGCAGGGATGATTAGCTTGGGCACAGCACTGTCTGATGTGGGAACAGTGCATCAGATGGGATCTGGCCAGGGTCCAGGCAGCTCAGCACGTCTGTGTATCGCACGCTCCGGCACACCAGCACTAGGATTAGCTTGGGCAGACCTCACTTGGGTCTGTTTTAATTGGTCCATAAATGATAAGAAGCCCTCATTGCTTCTCTCATCCAGCTAATCTCCAGTTTAATAAAGGAAGTTCTTTCTGGTGATCAGACATCTATTTTCTGTTGTTGGTGGGTTTTTTTTTTAATTTAAATATTTAATTCCAGTATAAATTAATTGCCTTTCACAAGATCAGAGTCCTTTGAAAAAGAGACACCCTGGCAAGCCAAGCGGCCGTGTGTTTTGTTGCCATTCGAGGGGGCTTGTGCTGAAATCCCATCTCTGCTGCCTTTCTCTGCTGAGGAAGAAGTACCTCATATCACAAACCAGCAGCCCCTTCAGGCAATTGCCATTTAAAGAGTGGCATTGATGGGCTCCGTAAGGAGCCCTATTCAGAGCTCTCTAGCTGGCAGCATGATGTCAGTGATGTGGGCGGCAGTCCCCTGAATTTGCTTTGATGGTATTTGTGCTCTTTTTTTTTCATTTTTCACGAATGAGTGATTCATTTCTTTGAAACAATGTGTTTGGAAAGCCTGCCCCGCTAAGGAATTGTCTACGCAGTGGGGGAGGCTTGGAACATTGTATGTCCTCAAGGAAGTCCCAACAGGGGTTGTGCCAGATCCTCGGTGCAAGAGGTAACGGGGATGCTTGTATCCAATCCAAAGCTCCGTGAATCAAAGGCTCTGACTCTCAAGCACAAGTGCCAGGGTTTGGGCAGATAACCCAGCCCATGCCAATTTGGGGCAAAAAAGAATGTCCCCGACTAATCCCGGGGTTTCAGACAAACTCAGCATCACCAATTTTAAGAATCCCACAGCACTAAGAGATGTTAAATGAAGAAATAATGTGATCTCGTTTCCCTAATAAGAACAAAAAAAGGGGGGAAAAAAAGCAACATTTTTTACTGCAAAAAATGATGTTGCTTTGGGTTCTTCACTGCAAACAGAGTTTGGGTTAGCAAAGGTAGTGTCAAGAGGAGGAGAAACCTCTCCTTGTTTGTGGTTCAGCTGCTGCTGAATCACAGGTTTTGCAAGTGGTTCATGGGCAGTTCAAATGCTCATGTAACAGGTGAGCAGAAGCAGATTTGGCTGATATGAGGTTGTTGAATATTTCCGTGCCATCTTCAATAGCAAGCATCAGACAGTCGCTTGCAGGGTGGTTCAGACTGGTTAGTCTAAGCTAAGGCAAAACTTCATATGTAGTGGTGAGAATAAGGGACCTGTAATAAAGTATCCAAATATCCTACATGCAGCATGGAACTGGTGGCAGCTAATATTACATCCAGAAGCAGGGCCCCATCTGTGCTCCTGTCGCTCACTCTCCAGCAATGAAGCTCCTAGATCAGGTTGAAAATTAGGTGCCTATGTTCACTCAGAAAGAAAATGTGAATCCACTTCTGCTCAGAGGTGTGAAATCAAGCATCTCTCATTCTTTTAAAGAGCTAAAGGAGAGGGCAACAGCCCATTTTGTGTGTAACACACCCGTGATGTGAAAGAGGAACATGAAAGTATTTCATAGCTTCAGACAAATACAAGGAGTTTAATTAATTTAATTTTGTATGCCATATACAAAATGTTAAGCGGTTCGTTGCAACAGATGGTCTTTACCTTACTGAAACAACAGGCTTCCTCTCCTAACAAGCCCTGCACGAGGGGACCCCCGTGGGAAAACTGATCGCCTGACTCCACAGCAGAACCCGTCTCTAGTTCAAATGACTGAACCCAATCAGAAGGACAGAGGACTTTGTGTTAGCAGAGTACAGTGTCATCATATATCAAATGAGTGTTTCCTTAACCCTTCATAGAACAGCAAGCGGGTTAGATTACTTTTCCAGGAAACTGAACTCTTGTCTCTACCCTTTTCTAAAGTTTGAATTTATAGCAACGTGTTTTAGCACAGCTCTGGGGTATTCTGGATTGGACAGTCCTCATGCCTTCTGCTGAGTGTATCACTTGGTGGAGGAGGGTGAGTGTTTGAAATTCAAGGTCAATAATACAGTATTGCTGTTGCAGATATTCTGGATGGAAACAGACATACTTGTGATTTGCAGCACAGGTAGTGTGAGCCCGACCCGAATCATTACTGAAACATTCTGTTACAGAAGCCTAGAATTCAGTACATCAGTGCTCAGGTTATGTCTCTGTGACACAAGAAAACAGTTTAATGGGCTCCCCAACCACACAAGAGAAGAAAGCATCCCATTCTCCTTTAGCCCTGCTTTCCTAGCCTATAGGATGAGATGTTATCCACAACAGCTGCAATGCTCTAGTTTCCCACCATGTTTTGTCTGTTTTCATTGAGCTCAATGGTGTCCAGTAGGTATAGGGAAAACTTCCCTCTTGACAAAAATTCAGAAGTAGCTCCCCATTTGTTCTGCAGATATACACATGCTATATAGTGAGTAAAGGCAAGGAAACACTTTGAAATCAGGCTTGTTCCATATTTTTTTACACTGGAAATTGATATGCCATACGTACTCAGCGGAATCTTTCCAAAACAAGATTTGGCACTAAATCCCAACAACAGTCTCAGAAACCTATCCTGTTGAAAATGTTATCAAAATGGCGTATTCTTAAAGAAATTCAATTTCCAATACGCATTTTGATCAGAACTCCCTAGCTAGTCCCCTTTACTTATTTACTAAGCCACTTAGTATTCTCTGAAGTGTGAATTAATGTATTTTGTACTACAAAAGTGCATAGATACTAGTTTGACTTACCTGAAGAATAGCCTTTCAAGAAGAAATGTTGCCAGCATAATACTTCTTCACACTTTTTTGTACTTTTGGTACAAAAAAAAACAAACAAAAAATTGATTCTTCTGCTGAGAAAAATTCTGCAAAAAAATCAAAAGTTGTTACATCGATGATATTGAATTACTATAATGTTACATACTAATTATTGAACCTTCAATGTTTGCTTAAAACATATTATTTTAAATTAGTGAAACGTTATTAACATTATTGAATCAAAAGAAGAAATTATTAAGTTACTAAGTTGACATAGTATAGAATATACCAATACAGTTAGTTAAAATATTTCATTAAAGACTTTTTCATTTAAAAATGGAAAAAAAAAAAAAAAGTCAGCATTTCTGGAATTGCCAGATTCATAAAATATTTGGCTTTCATGGAACTGCATTCCTTATTGGAAGCCTGCTCAAAAATCTTCATCTAAGTCTAGAATTATACACAAAGGAATAGAAAACTATGGTTGTGATTTTCAAAGCAGCAGAGAAAATAAAAAGCATATGGATCCTATTGAAAATTACCATGATTTAGACCATGATTTGGACTTCTATGGGCTCCTTTGAAATTTCTAACAGAATAATTTCTCAAGCAAAGTGTTCCTTCACTCCCTTTTACTTGTTCAAAATGAAAAGTAAGGTAGATATTAAAGAATACTTTAAGTGTTGTACACTGCCTTTTAATTCTAAGTAGGTGTAGAACAATAATTCATTTTTATACTGATAGAAGGCACTCTAATGAGGTTATATGTAACTGTTGGTGGCTGTTGGATTTCTAGTAAACATTTATATCTCAAAAAAAAAAAAAAAAAAACAGGCAAATGTTAGACAAGCAAACCACCATCTGAGCCAGATTTACTTTGGAATTTTAGATTAAATCATAAAATATTACCCAGAAAGTGATGTGAAATCATCTAATGAGATTTCCTGCATTAACATAAGTGATTGCAATTCATTTCAAACTCCAGTTGTGTCTCTGTGAATGCTAACTTCACAAACACAAAACTTCCCACTGCACTCTTATTCACAGGCTTGTCAATCAGGTGCTCACCGTTCCTTTAAAGTTTAAGCCTTATTAACCTACACACTGGATTTGACTGATGATAGGCCACAACAAACAAAGAGCACCAACTCTCAGGTTCCAAATCCTGTCATCCTAGTTCAGCGGGTCCCTGCAAACCCCCTGTAAGAGATGAAAGGATCACTTGAATGTCTGATTATTCAAACACACAAGCAATGAGGGCACATTGTGGGGGAAAAAAAAGTAATAATGCTAGTGGAGTCCCTTACTGATTGAGATATCTTCTAAAAAAATAACTTGGTGCTGACCTTTACACACTGATGATGTTGGTTTCTAGCCCAGGTCTTCATGGGTTATGTCAAATGCACACTGTGAACCCCATGTGCAAGATCTAGATTCAACATATACTTGGCAAATATAATTAAATTGAAATCAACCCATGCCAATGTTGCCCAGATATGGTAGGAAGCCAGAACGTTAACTGCTTCAGAGGAACTCTAAAATCACCATAGTTCTAGCAAGTAGAATTTTCCTTTCCTAAATAAGTTGTCATAGGCAATTTCATAGTTCAGAATTTCAGTATAAGTACACGTTTATACGCTACCTTAGTATATAGAAGAGATTGTTTTATTATTAAAATCCTGCTCATTAGTGACCTGGCATGTTGGGTGAATGCAATTCTTGCTGACTAAGCCTCAGTGTATCTATCAGAATTATTTTTAATATTAATTAATATTATAGCATTGCCTAGAGACCTGTCAGGCAGAAGATCCTATACATGTAAAGTAATGGCCCTTTCATCTTCTAAAGAAAAAATCTAAATATTAATTATGCCTTGAGTATAGAATTGAAGAATGGCGGGGAAGGGAAGGATAAAGTTAATGAAGAAGTCTGGAAGGTGGCTTTTTTGTTTTGTTTTGTTTTGTGTGTAGAAATATCTTTCCATAAGTATTAGATAAGACAAAGAAGGTTCTTGTTCAAGAACCAAAAAAGTGCAATATCCCGAAGGCAGAATGTAAAAGAAAAGCTGACCTCAAGATTTTTTTCCAAAACAGACTCTTCTTTTTCTACTTTTCTGGTCTTTTTTGTATCAATTTTCTCCTAAGAAACTATGCTGCATGCCAACAACTGTTGAGCCTGCCTGCAAAAAGCGTTCACCTAATGGCTTGTTAGTTTCCCACTGAGCTAACTACCAGTCAGTAAAATGTAAATGACACAATAAACAGTACTGATGAGAGGATCAGATCATAAGTACGACAGTTTCATACAATACCTTTTGAAAAGGAGGAAACAAGTGCAGGTTATAGCTGAACAGCATAGAGAGCTAGTCTTAACAGTTCTTTTATTCTTTCTACCAAAACAAACTTTTAGTTTTTTGAAGGAAAAGTATATATAATAAATTGATGGGAAATGTGCTTTTGTCATAGAAGAAATAATTTTCCAATACAAAGTGGCAGTATCAAAATCCACCTGACTTTAATAGTGTATCCTAAGACAATACATTAAAATATAAGAAGAAATAAGGATGGTGAGAGGAAAACAAGGACAAGTATCTATCAGGATATGAATCCACAAATGGATTATCCTTCCTACACAGTATTATGTCTTCTTTCTGAGCCATACTGGTAAAAAAGAAAATGTTCAATTATATTTTATGAATTTTTGTAAGATACTGTATCAACTGTCAGAGATAGCAAAATAGGTGTTCTGCACTTTTTTTCTAATGACTTATTATGTGTTTGCTCGTTTCTTTAGAACATGGTGAAGCTAAGACTTTCGTCTTATTCTGTGTGAGATATGTCAGAATACTTCTTTAAGAATACCTCTGTGCATTAATTAAAAATGTTAAATAAAGGGTAAATACATGAGTAAATTTATATGATTCGGAATCTCACATCAAAAAAAGGACCCAAACATATATAAGCAATATGATGTTCCTCTAGAAATACAATACTTGTGCCATAACTTTGGCTTTATGTTGCAGTGTTAGAGCAAGCCTGAGAGATGAATGTAAAAGATAAAGAAGCATTGTAAGGTCAGTGACTGAGCTCCTCTTTTTCCTAATCGGCTTCCCTTGTTATCCATCTAATTTACAAGAAGGTTAACCTTTTCACTACTGCTAGAAACTAGCTGCAGCTTTTTATGAGATGACCATGTTAACAAATTAATCATTACTCTTTGTAGAGCTCTGCAACAAGACGTGACAATATATGATACTATTTAAAAAGAAGAAGAAGAAACAGCTGCATTTTTCCTTCCAAAGAGCACTCAATTGCAAGTGGGTTTACATGAAAATAGGTATCAGGACTTCACAGATAAAAAATACTTTATTGAGATAGAGAGCTTTGAAGGCCGTGGAAGGAATACCAGTTTCACCTACCAAAATGATTTAAGGTGCATTGACCTGGAATTTTCCAAGGAAATATATTTTAGTTAAAAATACATTTCTTTTCAGTTAAAAATTCACATATAGACTTCAACAAAAAAAAAACAAAACAGTTGCAAATGAATGTTAAACATAAAATTTGCAGAATATTGTATTGCAATATTTTTTTAAGTAAAGATTCATCTCAAAGAGGTTGAAATGACCACAAAATTTAGAAATAAAGTAGAATATTTGTAGATAAGTAAGTTAATAAAAAATAATTAAGTATCCAGGAAATTTTTTGATGTTTTTCCTTTCTTTGAGAACAAACATATGATGATGAGAACAAACAGGTAAATGTGCTGGAAAAATTACTGGAATGCAGACTTTTAGTTTCTTTTAAGCAGTGTTCTATGTCCCAAGCATAGGAATGACAGGGGGAAAAAAATCAGGATGGGCAATCCAAAGCTGAGGGTCTACAAACTGGAAGATAGATGTTGAGTGTTTGGCTTCAACACAACCTGTCTGTGTGGCTCAGACACTTCACTCCATGTTCAGCTATCCTAAATTTGCAGAAGCTGCTAAGGATCTAGACCTCACACAGCATCACTTGACCCCTAGAAACACATACATTTAGTAGTTCTGTTCTGGAACACACACAGATAAACACCCCAAAGCACCACAGTGTGATAGTACAGGTGGCTGCACCCTCATTAGGTAAGCACTGCTCCTAGGAGAAGTGCTCCCTAGTTTCAATTCAGGACTTTCTTTATGAGGCTGACAAGGAAAAAATGTCCCCAGAAGGACCACATTCATTAGCTGTGCCCTTGCTACGGCGTAGGCAGCACAAACTGCAGCCACTCTGCAATACGGTTTCTTGAATTAAGAAAAGGAAGGTAGTGTACAAAGAGCATCCTTTACTCAAAAGTTCATTAATCATCTCAGTGATTAGTGGGATCCTCCTGGTACCTTCTGCCACAAAGGATCAGTCCAGGGATTAATATCCTAATTAATGTGAGCTCTGTGGAAACTATAGTGATGGAAGGGAGGGCTGGAAGTACCCTAATTTGGAAAGAGACTGGGAGAAATATCTGCACGCTGCCTTTCTTTAAAAAAAATTTGCATATCAATGCAGAATATTAGAGAGAACACATGAAAATGTTTAAATTCTAGTGAAGCAGAGCTGGAAGTGAAATAGAGAATTTGGACTAGACAGTGATTATGTGTCATATTATGTAAATTCAACTCTAAATATAAATAAATTGATGTGATGACATCAAGAGCCAAAGAACAAAAAATTCAGTGGAAGTCCCAGACTAAAAATTGAACTTTCCATATTCTAAAAATGTTATCTTCAAGCTGATAAAGTTAGCAAGAATTCTTAAATCCAAGAGATGGCTTTTCTAGGAAAACTTCTGGGGTCAAAATCTCTGTGCTCTGTTCTGTTTCAGTTGTGAAAGAAGCAAGCTGAGATTTTTTTCTGAATCTGGAATGAACCCCTGGTGGCCCAAGAGATCCATTTAGGAATGGACCAGAAGTCGTCAGAAGTATATTAGTAGAGTGTGTCATTCATTGAGTGGAGAAAATAGAAGGAATTTGCTTTTTTTCTCTCAAAGAAGGGATTGTAGTCATGTCAATGATTTGTCTTGCATCCTCTGTCTATGCACCTTCCCTTTCTCTTAATCCTTCAGTTTTTACTTATACATATATATATATACACCATATTAGATTACATATAAATCATCTGTTAGCAGAATCTCTACAAAATCTTCTTCTTTAGGCCATGTTTGTTTTCAATAATTCTTCTTAAGTAATAACTAAATTAGAAATATATACACAAAATTTTGGTGAAAAGGAATGAACTATCCTATTATTAGGTTGCAAGAGTAATTCTTAGGCATATGGATACCTTTAGTTGGAAGAGTAATTTTTAAAGTATTCAAACAGTTCTGTGATTTCTTCATAAGTCAAAATTTTCCACTAGTTTTGAACTTTTAATTTTGGGACTCCAAAGTGCAACATTTAGGAATAGGTTTCCATTCTAACCTCAGTGTGTATTGCAGGTGCTTGACATCTCTAAACACTGCGACTCATCATCTCAGTTTGGATCTTCAACAATTTAGCCTTACTATTTTGACTTAATGTTGGCATTTATTATAATCATGGATAATTATGTGTAATTATAATTAAGCTCTAATCCTCCTCAATTACACTGACATAAATTAGGCATAAGGCATAATTTAATCAAAGTTAATGGATTTACGCCAGTGTAGAGCTGACACAAGGATAAACTCAGATCTTGTATCTCATTACAAAGTACAGTATTTTAAATATACCGGAGTAAATCCAGTTTATAGGTTACTATTTTTCAGTCACATTAAATGTTTGCTGTTCGTTGATTGTCATTGCTAACAAAAAATGGAAAAATGGATTTGGTCAGAAAATAAAGCAAAAAAATTGCCAAGGAAACAGTGAAATCTCAAAGTATTTCAAATCATTTACGTGAGAAAAAAATATATATTTTGTAATATCATAAGGATGCCTGTAAAAATTACTTTTCCTAAAATAAATCAAAGGAAGTTTCACTCCCTTGGGAACTTTAAATGCGTGTGATAGAAATACATCCAGATGCTAACTTTTCTAACTGACCAAGAGTGGACTTAGAGAGCTGGTTAGGGAAACGATCCTTTACAAAACATGGGATACAAAGCTTACGTTGTTGAAAGGAGAAGCATGTAATCAGCTAAAGAATTCCTGAGAAAGACCAAGGGCAGCAGATACTGAAACCTTGAACTTCCTTGCTTCAATGCATTTTTCGCATGCTTCCTGAAGAAAGGAGCAACCAAGGGAATTTATTAACTTTTAACTTAATTAGGTAGATGCCAAAAAAATGTTCATTCCTGGAGTGGTCTGTTTAGACATTGCAGCCTTCAGAAGACTGCAGTTCCATTCCAAGAATCCAGTAGAGAATTTTATTTTTTTATTTTTATTTTTTTTATGAAGCTATGCGAATCTTTTAATCTTCTAGATAGAAAACGAGAAGTTTTAAATGAGACTATTAACATGCACTCAGGACATAGTTACGGAAACAGGCAAAGTATCATATATATATTTGTATGCTTAACTCACATATTCTATTGCAATCTAATGTAAAACTTTACAAAATAATAATCACGTTCCTGTGAAATCTGACAGCTGTACATAGCTATGTTTCTATCTACACGTATATACACATGAACAATTCTTTTCTAACTGATTCACTGCTTTTTGTGAGCTCTTGTATAAAATAACTGCCTTTCTGAAGAAATGCTGTGGCAAATCCATAATACATTTTGGAATTAATGTTCTCCCTTGGCTTACTCACATTAAGCTGTTATTTCTTTTTATTTCGGTTGGTTCCTATTATGAAATTGTTGATTAAAAAAAATAAAATACAAGAGCATTATTTTCAATTTCTCTCCCACGCAATGCTCACAAACAATTGCTAACTGCAGCACCAGCACCTGGACATCTGCTGTCTTTACTGAAGAGTCTGCAAAAGTATTCAGATACCCAGTTTCCCTCTGAGCTACAATCTCTGTTTCACACGATGTCTTATGTGTTATCCAACAGAGAAGGTGAGGAGATTCATCCCTGTCAATGGTAACTCAGAACTGGCATTTCAGCCTGACAGCAGACATGAACTGTACATGACTGTGTATAATACTAAGAAAGAAACAGGCTTTTAAGAACCACTTTTTCAGAAAATGCAAGCTATAGACACAGAAGAACAATCACTGTGTACTAAACTATAATCAGATTAGTTTTTATTCACTGGGTTAATTCAGAGAATCAGAATTGCAAAGGAGGTAGAAGTGAGTACTGGTGACAGAAAGTGCTTGATCCACCAGATCCTGGTGGTGAATTCATTGGACTACTTCCAACTGAATTAAAAGGTGTTTGAATTAAGTGCAGAGTTTATATGGTAAACATATAGACAATGTCATAGCCAGAGCCAACAACTGCAAAGCAAAATTTATAAATAATCATTTTTACAACAGACTCTTATAGCCATCCACTGTGTCTGAGGTATTCCCTCTATTCATTTTGAAAGTGAAGCATTATAAGAGATACAAGACATAAATGCCGGACCTATAACAGGGCACTAGAATTATAATAAAAGAAAATTTGTACGAATTCACATTCTATAAAACTGTTGGTAAAGGCATATTTTCTGTTTATTGCTCACAATGGATACTAGTCTTGTCACTAGTCTTAGATGCCTACTAGCAAATCCTACTGTTTGCTGTCAGCATTGCAGCCCTATTAATCTTGTCACCAGCTGCATATTCAATTCGTGAATCAATGGCTTTAATCATCTTTATAGTTGCTCTTTTATTCATGTCTATTGATTACAGTACCACAGTATGAAACAGCAGAGAACTAAATGACAGAGAAGCATTGAAAAAGAAATTAAATTGAATAATTCTTCCAAAATGCTGTCTCTGAAGAATTTTGATGTATCAAGCATTGCAGGGAATTCGATTACATATCCAGAGGCCTTCACAAAGTTTTACATGAAATACATTTCAATAAAGTTAAAATTAATTTCATTTTGGTGAAAATTCATATGCATCATTATTTTTCTCAACCACAGAAAATAAAGAGTGGATGGTAACTGAAAGGCTGAATGAGGTTAACCAGCATAATTGAAGGATGGCTTCTGGTCCATTTTTTTTCTTTTACTGAACTATTAAAATGCCCCAAAACTACCTTGTTTATTTTGAAATATAACTATTAGCATGTCTAAAATACTTCAGTAGACTACCAGTCTGCCTAGAACCACATGGCCGTTGACTTGAACAATTCCTAACCTGCTCTGCAGACAACATCCTCACTTTAACTCAGGTACACAAAGGTAAAACCCCTCCATGTTTACTCCTTTGTTTTAGATACAATCTTGGGGAAAATGCTCTTTACTGTCCAGTATGGAGATGATCATGAGAACATGACAAAAATTTTATGCTAATAATGTTACTAATCATAATAATCATAATAATGTCACTAATAAATGTTACAATACCCTTTTCAGGAGATGCCTAAAAGGCATCACAACAACAAATAAGAAGCTGTCGCATTACCAGGATGAATCTCAGAGCAAGTTTGGAGGAGGACCACAAAAATAATCAGAAGGCTGGAACTGGAGCACCTTTTCTAGAAAGACAGGCTGAGAGCTTGGGTTATCTAGCCAAGAGAAGTCTCTGAGGACACATTGTTGTAGGTCCCATAAAGGGGGGGCTACATCAATGGTGGGGAGAGGCTTTTCACCAGGATGTGTAGAGATAGGACAAGGAGAAATGATTTAAAACTGGAAAAAAAAAAAAAAAAAAAAAAAAAAAAAGGTATATTCGGAATAGATTGCTGGAAGAAATTCTTTACTATTATGTGGCTAGGCACTAAAACAGTAAAGCTGTGGATGTCCCATCACTGGAGGTGTTCAAGGTTAGCTTGAATGGGACCTTATTCAGAAGAACATCTGACTATGGCAGAGAAGTTGAAACTAGATAGTCTCTAAAGGTCCTTTCTGTCTCAAACAATTCTATGATTCTATGATGAGGATTATCTTTAGGCTAGGAGAATTTCTACAGTAATCCTTACTTCATGCTGTTCCTGAGCCAATATGAATCTGTTAGCTATTTCAGATGGGTGTCAGGAGATACCTCAGTTCAAAGCACTTGAATCAAACTTGGAAAACTCCCATACAGGTTCATAGGAGTTTTGATTTTAAGAAGGTGATATACACACATACATAGAACTGAGTGTGTTTCCTTCACATTTTATGGCTTGTGAAGGCAAGTGAAAGAACAAAATCTATTTTGATGTGCTGGAAGTCAAAACAGCTTCCTGCATGTGATTCATCTGTCTCTGTTACATTATACAGGACTGGATCAAAACAAGCTTTTTTTTTTGCTTCTTTTTTTGTTCTTTTTTTCCCTCAGAATGAAGTGTGGGTGTCATGGGGCAAGAAGAACAGTTTCTCTTTTTTTTTTTTTCACCTCTAAACATTTTTTTTCCCCCTCTTCATTGGAAACATAATGCTGTCAGCTGTTTCTGCCATCTTCCTATTTCAAGTTCTCTCTCTCCATCTGTGTTCATATATTTTTTTTAAACTCTTAATCAGGTCCTGCCTCATCCTTGTATCGGAATTCATCATCATATGGCACCAATTCAGACCTGTAACATGAATAAAGGTTGGTATTTATCATACCTGCTGTAAAGGAAGTGCCTGTAAAAGGAAAGGGAGCATGTAATTCCCTGCCCTTCACTTTCTCCTCAACCTTTCACCTTTTAATCAATAGCCACAACCCGAAGAGATCTCACAATGGAAAGTTAATTATGAGACCATGAAGATGAAAGCATATGACTGGCATTTTCTAAAGGTACTTTACTTTTAAATTATCCCTGATTTACCTGCATAAAAGGAAAGGAAGTTCCCAAAGATTATTCTAAATGGGCCAGACTTTTCAAATTATTCAGATGTCAGTTTTTCCAAGTAGAAATGCAATCTTGTCAAAATGTTCTTTGAATATTTCTTAAGAAGGGTTCCTCCATTTGCCAGTATGAACTGGCAAACTACTCATAAATTGTAGACATGTTAATGAACATGAGGACTGGAAGGCAATGCTCCATGACAACTCCACAGCTATGAGTTGTACATGAGTAGCAAGATATCTGGATGCTTTTTCTTAGCAAACTAAGAAAACCACAGAATTCAAGCATTTGTATTCATCAGCTCTGAGAATCTGGTAAACAACTATTGAAAACCACAGGGAGGAAATCTTTGTAGAAGATTGTATGATTCCATGCTGGAATCCAATATCATTCTCTCATCTTAATTGCATAAACTGAGGACAGCAAGAATCACTACAGAAAAAAATTGTCAAAAGAATAATACAAATATTAGCTTATTTTATTGCATTTAGTATTCAGGATGGCCAGGTGAAAAGTTTGATAGTTGTATTAACTACTGTAAATAATAATTTATATTGCTCTTTATTACATGAAAATCAAGAAACTTTGATTCAATATCAGTTACAGATAAAACCCCAATTAGAACCAATAGTTAAACAACGTTAATTAATTTTAGAGCTACTCAATGAAGATATCAGATTATTGAATATATAGGTTATCCTTAATATTATACCTTAACTCTATTGTATCCTGTTCATATATAATGACTATTATGAGTTTTGCAACTGAGAAAAAAAAAAGGAAGTGAGATCACCTTTGGTGACAAGCTAGGGAAAAGACTTTTCAGCATTCGGAGGTTAAAGCCTGAAGGGAAATGGAGTTATGGAGTAGTGAAAGGCTGCCTGGGGGCCACTCACTTCCCCAGGGAAAGAACAGCTGAAGAACCACATCCTCTGCACCCAGCATTAGGACTCTGAAAAGGACCATCTCCCTCTCTTCTGAAGAATCTGACATTTGGTAAAGGAAACACTGTCTTTGTATGAAGTTTTTGTATGGATTACTAAGAAACAGAGCACATTTACCTCACTGATACCTCTCTGTATAGAGACATCAGCTTTCTCTGTTGTTCTGACAGTACCCTTCCTCTCCTACAACTGCTTTAAATTATCTATTTGGATATTAATACTTCTTGCATTGTTTTTGTTTCCCTTAAGGTACGAACAAAGCAATCCCCCTTGGATTTTTATTGTGATACTTAATTGTAGAGCATGAATGCAGAAAGAAAGACTCTGATTTGAGATGGCAAAAGATTAACCATTTATTACTTCTGTTAAACAGGGATTAATTCTTAGAAGAACTGAAATCAGCAGTAAGGAGGAATGTCAGCTCTTCTGGGATCAAATCCATCATACCTATATCTGATAAAATAAGTCTTTTAGCAAGGTTTCTAACATGTACAAGAGAATGTTTTGTGCAATTTCTTTTCCTTATAATGCAATAAACTTTGAGGTCATCTACTGTAAATGAATGAAAACAAGCACTTAAACTGTCTTGTGCCCTTGGTATTTTTTTTTAAATGCCTTGAAATCATCATTTGATATCACTAGTTCATATTCTTCATCTGTAAAATGTACATGCTAAGTATGTATACATGTCCAGAGAACTGCACCTAAAACTCTGTATAAGGATCTCAGAGGATTTGGACCAGTGCGATGATTAAATAACTGCAAAAAACTATCCCAATACAGTTGATATAATTTGTGATATAACGTTACTATTCCTCAACCCCCCCACTCCCCCAAAAAAACAAACAAACAACAAAAAAACCACACCAAAACTGAATGATAGAACTCCTTTTCCTTACAACATTATCAGTTCAGCTGTGACAGGAAGCCCTCTGGATATCATTCCTACAAGCCTCTTGTTCACATTTCCAGATAAAGGGACTTTCTGATAGGTTTTGAAGTTACGCATGATTATTCAAACCAGAGTTTGCATGAATGAGCAATGGTGAGTATATAATCTACGCAGCTCGTAATCCATGCCTGTATCCCTCCAAACAGAACCAAGCCTCTTATGTTCACCATGGAACTTGGATGTTTAGTAATTTAATAGGCTTAAGGTTTAGTTCTTCAAAGTTATTGTGCAGATACCTTTAATAAAATACACTCAACATTGCCAGCAAACATTCTAAATAAATGAACACAAGAAATGTTAGATGCAACTTTATTATACTGTTAATACTTGCTGGAAGGCTTCCTGAACTGTTTGGGGGTAGTGTTAGTAGTGATGATAAACTAATTTGCCACGGCTCTTAAGTTTATGTTATCTTTTCTTATCAGCCTAAGGGTAGGTCAGGAAAAAAATTGGAAACATTTGCTAGAGATGGCAATGTTGGCAATTCAAATGCCTTTGTAGAGTGTCAGCCCATCCATACTCCCAGAATGGATAGTTTGATGGTCCATTTGATTCTTCAAAGCAATTGAATTTCCGGCACCCATATCCTGATGAAGTGATATACTGCAGTCAGGTTGCAAGATTTATGTATATGTATATATTTGTGATACAGATAGAGATATATAGATACATGCAAGATATATATGCAAAACAACTATTCCAGCATTCTAATTTTGCCAGCAAAGACTGAGCTAAGAGCAACAAATTGCAGAGTCAAACAGTACATAAAATGGTGGGATCTGTTGGGTTTGTTGGTATGGTTGTTTTTTTAAGTAAGTTCTCTCAAGACAATAAAGCTCAAAAGTATAAATACATTGTGAAATAAGATAGAAAGAAAAATAAAGCAAGTTACCAGTTGTTCTTTAATCTCAGAATGCATGTTCAACTCAGTGATAATGAGGTTGGTAAGTGAATCTCATCCTTATCCTGATGTGTTTGCAATACCCAGGAACTATTAGGTCTTCCACTATTTGCAGAGGTCTACAAAAGAAAGGAATCTGAGCCTTCTTCTGCCTTCTACTGCTCCTCTCTGTGCCACTTCACAAATTCTGCTTGCGTTTATACTGTCCCTGTGAAATCAGAGAATTGCTTGGCTGCAGCTGTCTTGATTCTTCTATTTTATTGCAGTCAGATCAGATGCCATGAAGTCAAACCTATCAGATTAGGAACTGTTGAAAAAGACGATGTCCTGAAGTCTTCTCCCAGTTTCTATTTCCCACACAGTCCTTCAATTCTTGTTGAATTTTCTTCTATTTTGTGTCAGGATTATCTGCTTCCTATAGGCTGATATATCTATTTCACATTTATTTACATTTTTATATGCACAAAGACAGAACTAGTTACAAGAAACGATCACAGACAATTTTCAAAAACTTTAACAGAAATGGTATTGATACAATTACAATAACTACAGATATGCCAAAACTCAGATTTCCTTCATGGAAGCAGAAAGATTCTTTTCTATGCAAGTCTTTTAGCTTTTAGGCTTACGATGAATGCAGTAGTGTGAATTATCTTCAGCTTATGTATAATTAATAAATATTCACTAAATTCTACCAATCAGCTCAAAATTATAAGACATTTTACTTCAAAATTATAAGACTTTGAAAGTACAAAAATACTTTACCTATGTTGTTGCATACTTTTAAATTATTAAAATGACTGATCTCATTCACACCAGTAATATTACAGTAATAGCACCCTATGAATATAAAATAAACCCTTTAACTGACGAAGAAATGCTAAGAGAAATTTGAAAGTATTAAAAAAAAAAAGAATTATATTGTGCAAAAATAGATGGCAATGAAAGAAAAACAGTTATTTTCAAACCAACATGTATGAAAGCTTTTTTTTAAAAAAGTCTTTTAAGCTCTTTATTTGTGCCACTTTTTTTAATTCTAGTAGTTCAGAAATAATAGTTCAGCAGAAGTTTCTTCAGCATGTGACTTACTGTATTCAATAAAAACAAGACCCAAATATACTGTATATCCTTCTCCTGATATACTGATGAGGGTTGATAGTCTAAAGAAAAAAGTGGTGAAAATTTTCAGATTAAAAAAACCCACAACATTTCATGATAGTGTTAATAGTGTGGTTTGCCTTGACCTTTTGCCATTGTGAAGCAACATTACCACTATTCTGGTAACAGTTAATTTCATTACAAAAGAAATGAATAATGTATCAAAGCTGCTGAGAAATATTGACCAAACTGAGAAAACACCACTGAAATAAGGACAGGAAATAGAGAAAAGCATCACCTTTAAACCCCTATGAACTGTTCTTATTTGCTTCCTTTAATAAAGAACATTTTCTCCTGTAGATGGCAAATGGGCATTTTTCTTTTCTGTAGATAATGATCTGGCTTAAAGTAGTCTCACTTTAAACAGAATATTTACTGAAAGAGCTAGTTGCTTCCTCACTTCCTCACGAAACTTTTTCTGTATTTTTCATTTACAAATAATCTGGTACTTTTAAAAAGGAAACTGCAAAAACATTGGAGTATTATGTCAAAGTTCATACTCTTAACACATTTAAAAACTTCACGTTCAAATGTTCAAAATGCCATACTGCCAGCCATAGGAGCAAAGCCAGTCCTTCCTGCCCTTCAGAAAGATGCAAGATTCCTGTGTCCTCTGAATACCGCTGTGTACTTCTGGACACTTTTCTCTACTCTTTGAAAGGCCTTTTGCAGGATTGTCTGAATTAAGCCCTCCAATTTGTGCTGTACAAGAAGTTAGTTGAGAAACCAGTCTTGATCTGAGAAGCCATGATGGTTTCTGTCTGGAAGTATGTTAGACTGAAATATTTTTACAGGATGTTGGCTTTGAAATGGAAAATCAAAAATCTCATTCCCCTTGCACCCACAATCCCTAGCATTTAAACAAGCTAATCTGACTTTCAGGGAAGGGCTGGCATCACCTTATGCTTTGTAAAAAAAAAAAAAAAAAAAAAAAAAAAACACAACAACATTTGATTCATCCTTAGTTTATTTGTGATATAAGGATTATCTGCTTATTACTAATAGCGAATGTGAAGATCTTATATTTTGGTGTTCTCAAAGTTAATGAGTGAAATGAATGCAGAGCTTCTTGGATCACAATACGGAATAACTCCTAAATTAAACAAATACAGTGGATAACAGGGAATGTGCATTCTTAATATGCTACAAGGACAGGATAGTTAGGGACTTACCCATGTTTCATTGTGGAGTCTCCACCAGGATTACAGAACTTTGTTCCTTTTAACTAATACAAGGCAGAACTTTTACTCCATAGCTACTCATCCTCTTCTGTCCTTTTTTATTTCTTTTTAACAGTAGTTCTTTAACAAATCCCTCTTTTCAGAGACCAAAAGCTGATATGTTCTGGGGAAATGCCAGCAAAATGTTAAAGATTGGCACAACTAGCTACTGTCATTCTATCAAGACAATAGGATTTGAGCGAAAGGGGTAGAGTTCTCCATGCAGAATTTAGCTGCTTAATCCTCTCTTGTGGGCTGGCACAAAATCAACAAAAGAAAGAAACCAAATTACCCAGCTCTGCTTTGGCAGATTTAGCCACTGTCAGCAGGCCAGAAGTTAATTCCCTCATATTCTTGTTTGCCACAAACTACGGCAGGCCTTGCTGAGCCAGGTTTCCTGTGTAAATCTGTCAGCTGAAATGATGCACAGCGTGAAGAAAGAGAGAAAGGACATGCAAAGAGTGTGGTCTTTTTGCCAAATCAAGTCCCCAGAAGTCAGACTGGCACTGGAACTACCTCTTAGCCTTCAGCCTGAGTGATGTTTTTGACACAAGATGAGAAGGATTTATAGTTTCTTAAACCACCATCACACACTCTTACACACTCTCACGCTCTCTCTCTCTCTCTCTCTCACACACACACACACACACACACACCACACACACACACACACACACACACACACACCCTTCCTTGCCAATAAGTAAGGATTGTTGTTACATTAAGCTCTGTGTGTGGGAGTCTGTTTCCCTTCTGGCAACAGGCACAAGCTTCCAGCTGCTCAGCATCTTTCTGAGACTCAACAGCATGTAGGGTATGATATGTTAATAACGAAGACTACATAGTCATCAAGACTAGTAAAATTGCAGTGTAAGTAGGAAATGCATCAACAGTTTCCTGTCACAAATACTTACTGACTAGTTGCAGCCTATGGTGCCTTTTATTGTGTGTTCAAACTAAGCTCTCGAGGAGATAATGTGACAAAGGCGGTCAGGCTGTTGGTATCATTCATTATTGCCCTCTTTCCTTGGAAATCAATTAGTAGCGTGTGAGCTGAGGTGAGTTTAAAATATTTGCAGCAACACGCAAAAGTACTCAAATTACAAAGGCTTTCTCACTATGAGCACCTACAACAAAATGGATTTTGGTTCATGAAATGTTTTACCTAAGCAAGTTTCATTTAAAGCAAAGACAGTTTCACTGGTGTAAGTTAAGAAAATCAGGTAAAAAAATACAAACTACTTACAGGGGAAAGAATATAGGCCACTTTATAAAAGATAATGGTTTCCACACAAAACCCACAAAAGTCCAGAGATTCCACATGTTCTTGGTGTGAAAGAGAACATTTCCTTAGAGTACTTGATGAAATATTCTTGACAGAATGAGCAATTCTGCAGAAATGCTGATCTGAGTGTGATATTCTCGGAAAGTTAAGAATTCTTATTGTCATTTTTTTTCTATACCAGAACTGGTTTCCATTTATACTAGACCAGTAGATGATATGTATGGCATATCTGTAATGTAAGCAGTGCAATTCAGTGTGTTAAACAAATTTCATGCTAATATTCAACACTTTTTTTTTTTTTTAATTGCATATGTTGGGACAAATTTTTAGATATACTGCAAACACATCTATTGATTTTAACAACTGGATGAAATGATAGAAGAATTAATATACTACCAATATATTAGTTCCTTTCTTAACTTGAGCAAGTTACTTCTAGCTAATAATCATAATATTTTATGTAAGTGCCAGACTTGTTAATTACGACTACTGAATTTAGGAATTAACAGGCAATTTAATACTATTCATGTATGCCAAGCCTTGATACAATAAATAGAGAAAACTTGTTGCAATTTCTAAATTAAACATGCAGAAGATTAGCACAAAAAGAGCCTCTCATCTATTTTGCTGTTTCTCGCTCTGACCCAAGACAGATGTTCATGTTAATAAAAACACCATGGAAACGTTTGGTGGAAAATTACCAACACTTCCAAGCAGGTTAACCTGGATAAAACCCAGGATGCTATCTAATAAAGACAAGTGCAGGATGACGTACTTAGGGGGAAATAATCAGCTGTGTAACTACAAGTCAGGGAATATTTAACAGATGAGGTTCCAGAAAAAGATGAGAAAAGGATGCAGTTTATCACTGCTCATGCCATGCTGTTTTGTAACAGCCTTTCAGCACCAAAACTGGATTTTGAAGGGTGTTAAAAGCAGAAGAAAACGGGCCAGATCCTACTTTTATCTCATTCCTAGATCTAAGCACTACATTGAGACACCTGACCCCAGTGAAAATACTATGAACTTGCTCTGTAGATAACGGACAGAAATCAGCACTTCCTGAAGGCAAAAAATATATATATATATTTAATCAGACTTTGGAGATCTTCCCCAGGAATCTCAGTAAAGTGACTAAATTTGCATGGACTGAGTCCAGGTCTAAGTGTCTATGGAAAATGATATGTAGAAAAAATGCGGCCTTGTCTGGCTCAGTGATTTAAGCAAATTTTTGAACTGTGCTTCTGAATTTACATGCCAGTAATCCACCTAAGCTTGTTCAAGTACCACGGAGGAGATACAGCAGGCATTTCTAAACACGGACACGTTCACCTCATGTCTATGACTATGAAAAGATGTCCATGGTGGGAAACAATGAGAAATGAGAAATTGGACTGAGAAAAAAGAAGGCTGCAATGTTGCAGTACCCATCGGCTCAGATGGAGAGTTCATTGGGTGGAGAGCCTGAAATTGCACACCTTTATCAACAGCATAGATGACACTCTATGGTGCTGAGGAGATGATTATTCAGGCATGTCTTTTGCACTTTGCTACTTAATACAGCCACTCTTAACAGCTTGAGATCTAGCCCAAAGAAAGAATAGCCAACATAGTTTCACTCTCTAGAAAATATCTGTTAAGATATATCTTTTTGGACATCCATCCCTGTGCAGTTCATTCAGTTGGAATTCACACTTAACAAACTTCCTCTGGATGTTTTATTACAAATTTGACATAAATTAAAAAATACCTCAGAAAAAGCAAAGCAAGTCTTGTTCTCTCTGGAGACGTGCCTGCACACTCACGTGACAGTCAGTAGGAGTGCATGGGTGTAACTGAGAGCAAGTTTTGGCTCACATAGTTTGAAATCTATTTGAACTCTTAAAATAAAAAGGTTTTAAAAAGGATTTCCTTCCTGTCAGCAAAAAGCCACAGACATCAGAGGAACAGAGTCAACCACATGTGTGTTTCTTTTCATGCTTCCTAATCAGATGTAACGATTGCTCACACTGTATAGATACAGTTTTTATGCAAGGATGTGCATTCCTGAGTCTTAGGAGCCTGCCAAGTGTAAAAGCAAACAGAACAATCTACACATGAGGTGATGTATGCCCTTAGGCTTTCCTGACTTCATCAGGGATAGGGAAATCTAACAGAGTTCCTCTTCCATCCTGGCTGAAGTAAAGTTCTCAAGAGAAACTAGCTGGACTCTGTCCAGTAATCATCCTTTGATTGGGATGGTAAGTTACTTTTCTGAGAGTACAGAAGAACAACAGCAGAAGGAAAAGCACTTATAGGGGCTATAAATAGTGCTGCCGAAAACCTAACAAAGGTGTCACAGTGAATGACTTAATCCACCATGCGTGATGCTATTATTGATAGTGACTCTTCAGCTTGTGATGGGGGAAGGAGCAGGGAGGAAGGAAAACATACATTAATAAACTGAAATGCTGAGGAATTATCAGAATTTTTACATAACATGCTCTTAACTAGATGTTTTGTAGGTCTGCTTATGCTACAGATGTGACAACCTCCACAGATAAAACTGAGCTACTACGTAGCACCAGTATGGAAAGCTTAGCAGGAATAGACAGCCCCATGTTTTACCACATTTATAAAGTAAATTTTGCAGCTATGTGAAGCTCTATGTTACTGCAGACAAAATGGTAGCATTACTCAAAGTAGGTCATTAAAACCTTACTTAATTAGTTATGTCTATGCAGTCTGCAGTGATTATATTATTATTACCCTACGTACCTGTATGTCCTAATACTGTGCCTTTAAACAATGTGTAGCTTTTCTTTGGTTTCTTGAGAAATCTGAAGAAATACAGAAGATTGATTCACTACTGAGCTGAGAGTTGGGAGAGCTGGAACTTATTTTGCATAATTTTCTTTGTTCATTTGTGATCTCACTATATTTTCTCTGCAGTTATCTTTGTAGATGAAAGATATCATTTCCCAGAAAATATTTGTATATTAACTATAACAAAATTTGTCTGAATCTTGATCATTTCAAACCAGCTTTCCTAGCTTAATTCTTACTTTTGGTCTGCACATTTTTTCGCTCCTGTGCACACGCACCAAACTTTCATAAAGAAATGAACTGCATTCAGGACTTTGATTAATGTTAAAACTGCTATTAGTCATGACCTCTACATCAGGAATCACTACTGTAACATAAATAGTTTTCTTGAAAGTGGTGGAAAAAGGCTCCTTATGGTTAATATTATGTTACACTTTTTTCTGCATGTTTTAGATTGCATGTCTTTACAGCTCCATTCTTTCCAAATACTGCAGAATGAGCAGTGATTAACAGTCAAAATTACATCAGGAGTCTGAAATGAGAAGGCTGAGCTTGTGACATCACCAAAAAGTTTCTCTGCTTTAATTTTGAAGACATACGAAGGCAGCATTTCAGGAACATCAAATTCATTCTTCCTTTAAGAGAACATTAAAACACCCTGGTCTACATATTTGACTTTGCAGAACTAGGTAAGGGAAGAAATGTTACAAGTTCTCACTGTGCTCATCTGACCTGGAGGATAATAGTCAGGAAAAAAAAAAATAAATAAATAAATCTAGATTTGCAAATGAGCTATTTTCACCCGGAAATGGATTAGAACTTATTAAAATAATAGTAATAAATAAATAAATAAATAAATAATGACACAATTTCTTAAGGTGAAAGCCTGTCACTTTCACTGCTAGCTCTGAACTATACCAGTACTGAGGTATAAACTTCGTTTTGAGCAGTAAGCCTTACTTGCCTTCACCTATATGGTTAGCTTTATTGTAATTGCTAGAAGCCACTGAAATATCAATTGCGTAAATAAGGAAAGAAAGGGAGGTCAACTGTTATCGAGTGGTTCATGTACATGGCAGTAAATTTCACTAGCAGCCAAACTGCCCATTAGGAACAGTTTCTGACCACATCAAATCCCGAATTGTGCTCAGGAATTTTTGGAGAGAGCAGTAGCTGGCTGAGGTCAAAAATCCATTCTGACAACTTCACAGTCATTGAGTACTAAGACTCAGGAACATATCTTGGCAGTGTACAATTTCTGAGCATGGAGTGCAGCTTATCTGAGATTTCTTTATAAAGAAAAGGAAATATAGGTATGTTTATGGTGCAATTCATATTTGACTTCAGAATACAGTCTCACAAAACAGGTCAAATGAATCAAGCTTTGAAGGTGTCTATTTCTTTTTGTCATCTGTAAAGTAAACCTAGAGAGACTTACTAAAATATACAAGAGTAAATTATCGACACCTATAAGGGATAAATCCTTCTTATATGATTAGAGAAACTGGTTAGTGATACAGTTCCAGTAAACATCTTTTCCAGTACATGAGCCCATAAATTTAGATAGCAGATCCTTGCAGGCAGAGATGTGAGATCCATGCATGGTTTTCAGTTAGATCAAAAGGTTTCCGTTTAATTAAGTTTGTCCTTATTTATATGTACAGTGAGAGTTTTTCATGAATCTGAATCTAGCATTTATTCTTGCTATATGAAATAGCTATGCACATTGCAGTAAGAACTTGCATGACAATGAGCTAGGATGAACACAAGATTAGAAAAGTACTTTCATGACATTAAGACCAGTCTCCCCTCAGTACAGGCAAATCACAAACTCCTTTCCAAATGTTTACCTGCAAGAACAAAACTTTGTTTCTACACTTTCACTGAAAGACTGAGTTAAATAACTTCACAGCTCTGGTGCATAAAAAGTTATTCTACCTTTCAGCCTAAGTTCGTGCTTGACTAGCCTGCCTTTACTTGTTCTCCTTCCAAGTTTGCCATTTATCTTACATAGCCATTTTCCTTCCCTGCTGTTTTCCTCCATGGCATCCTTGTGGAGATAAATCATATCCTCTACCAGTCTTCATTTTTGTAAGCTATACCAATAAAGGCCCTTACCTCTGAGTTTAGTTCATTTTCTGTTTATCTGTCAAATTTAAATTAGATTTTCTTAAGCAAAATAAATGTTTTTATGTTTCAAAAACATAAAAGAAAATGGTTAAAATTTCTCCAGTTCTTTCCAAAATGATTTCAACTTATTGTTTCCTTCAGCTGGAAATGAGCCATCAGATGCGTCCGTTCTCATTTGCTTTTTCCACACAGAGATCACACTGAGTCTGGAGGTTATTCTAGTACTTATTCTACTCTTTTATTTGAACATAATGAGATCCTTGAGTTTTTATCACATCTGGGGTGTGATTCTTTCCATCTTGTTCACATTATATAAAGGACTTTTTGTTCTATGTTCAACTCCTTCATGATTTTTGAGACATAAGTTAAAAAAAAAAAAGTATTATTTTTTAGCTTGAAGAAGAGAAGGCTTCGGGGAGACCTTATTGTGGCCTTCCAGTACTTGAAGGAAGCATATAAACAGGAGGGGGAATGGCTGTTTACAAGGGTGGATAGTGATAGGACAAGGGGGAATGGTTTTAAACTGAGACAGGGGAATGGTTTTAAACTGAGACAGGGGAAGTTTAGATTAGATATTAGGAGGAAGTTTTTCACACAGAAGGTGGTGACACACTGGAACAGGCTGCCCAAGGAGGCTGTGGATGCCCCATCACTGGAGGCATTCAAGACCATACTGGATGTGGCTCTGGGCAGCCTGGTCTGGTGTCTGGAGACCCTGTATGTAGCAGGGGGGTTGAAACTGGATGATCATTGTGGTCCCTTTCAACCCAGGCCATTCTATGATTTTGAGCAATCCTTTATTATCCTTAGCCACACTCTACTATGATACATCAGTTTTGTTTTTCCTTTCCAGTGTATTTCTGCAGGTGAATAATTGCTTTAATACCTGCAAGGTTTAACCCACCTTCTCTTTAGCCAAATCTCTTTGTTTTAAATTATTTCTCAGGCGTAGTGTTGGTTTATTTGTTAGTTCAGTTTTGCTATTCTTTACCGTTTCTTTACTTAATCCTAAAATTCTATTTGGAAGCGGCTATTAATTTATCCATTGTTCGACAGGCTTTTCTTTGGAAGTTATTATTCACACTACTTTCTTCACGTTACTTTCAATAAGTTTTCAATCAATCTGAATTTTAGCGGAAATTTATAAAAGTTGTAAAATTTATTCCCGACTGGTCTGTTCTAAAGCTGAAAATTACTTACTTTTGTTTATCTGTGTAGTTTAAATTGAATAAGTTCATTAAGGTTTTACCTAATGTAATTTTCTACTGCTATTGGACAGCTACAAATGGTGAGATAATACAATCCTTTTGGACTGAATGATACTATGGGAAAGTGTTATGGCGGCTTTTGCAACTATACTGTTATTCATAGACTCTGTTTTCTAAATCTCATCTGTGAAGTAAAATACCATGATGGCTTACTTATTCCTAATATTTATCATCTTGGCAATAATAAATCTGTTCCCATAAAAATTCCACCTTGGGAGTCTATAACATAACTATAGTAATGAGAACACTTCCTTACATTCAAAGAAAATATGTCAAACCTGAGATATTTTGACATAAACATTTGAGGTTCAGTGAACATGCATACTTCTATAAAACTATGTTTCTTAGGAATTTTTCTGACCAGCTACACAAGCATCCCCCACATAGGCGATATGAAATCTAATCAAGCACAGATCTTATAAACGATGTCCAGACAATCTACCAAGCAAATGAGAAACAAATTAATCTGAAAAAAAGATTTGTTCCTGCTTCATAAGAACACATCACATGATAATTCCAGTGCTTTCTGCTCCTTACTTCTTGGGTCCAATAAATTGCCTAAAAAATTGGGTAAAGAAAGGAACGATGTGGAACACAACACTAAAATATTAATGGCAGACACTTCTTTGTTTTGGGAAATCTTACAGAAGAAAACTGTATTAAAGGTCTGTATTAATAGAAGGTAATCTGATAGTACAGGACTGATTATAGCAGTTTAACACATGCTTTAGCTATGCTAAAATGCTTTAAAGTAGGTGCATATATGTATATATACAAACACCTACGTACATGTGTAGGTCACTCAGAAAGTAATGCTTCATATTTATTTACATGGAAACTATAACAAATACAAAGGGCACAAGAACAACAGTTGATAGAGCACATTCTCAGTTACAAGACATTATTTTTCAACATAGTCACCACCATGAACTATGCATTTTCGCCAGCAATGAACAAGAGCCTGCATGCCACTTTTAAAAATCTGCATCAGCAGAGGTGACCCAATGTTGGCACTGCTGAAACACACCACCACAGCCCCACTGTGCTCTCATCCTCTGTTTGTTCTCCATAGACATTCAGCAAGCATCGATGAATGTCAATTTTTTTTCCACATGGAAGAATTCCATGAATTGGAAACACTGAACACTGAAACACTGAAGCTGGACTCTTTTCAGTAGTGCGTGGGGACAGGACAAGGGGAAATGGGATGAAGCTACAGCATAGGAAGTTCCGCACGAATGTGCGCAAGAACTTCTTTACGGTGAGGGTGACGGAGCACTGGAACAGGCTGCCCAGGGGGGCTGTGGAGTCTCCTTCTCTGGAGATATTCAAGACCCGCCTGGACGCCTACCTGTGCGACCTGGTGTAGGGAGCCTGCTTTGGCAGGGGGGTTAGACTTGATGATCTCTGGAGGTCCCTTCCACCCCCTACAATTCTGTGATTCTGTGATTCTGTAATTCAATGACATACCTTTGCTTCATGCACACTTCCAAGCCAGACACCACTTTCTCAAGTTCATGTGTATTATCTTTTAATCTCAGTACTTCTTTAATTTGCTGAAGCTTTTTACAGTCTTGAATCAGTCAAAAACAGAGTGAAAAACAATCAAGTAGGGTAAACTAATATGTGTTCAAGACCTGAGCCTATGCACAGATATTGCTGTTTCGAAAAGTAGACGCTTGGGTCTCCAGTAGCTTAGATGCTTCTGCATCTCGTTCTCTATCATTAAGCATTTCACTACACATTATGAAGCAGGCTTACTCAGTCTTTTAAAGCTGTAAGACTCAGCCTGATCTAAATTCAGAGACTAAAGAAACAGTTTTGAGGCTGGAATAAGCATGTTAATTTGGGAATATTTTTTGCTATAAGCAGATGAGTCCAAAATTAGTTCTGAGCCAGCAGTGCTCCTATGGAAGGGGTATCTATCTCAGAGATTATACTGACACTTTCACAATTACTTTTTTTTTTTTTTTTTTTTTTAATATGTTTCTAATATCATGCCAGTTGGGAGAGCTTCCTGGTGACTGGGAGAAAGCAAATTTGACTCATATTCTAAAGGAACAAAAAGAGGACATGAGGATCAATAAGCTGATCAAACTCAGAGTGTTATACAGAAAGGTGCGAATAATCCACAAACCATTTCCAAGCATATGAAGAATTATAGTACTACTGAGACTAGTCATCTTGGGTTTAAAAAGAGGCTTGACGAAACTGACAGCTTTCTTTCTTTGATGAGAGGAGTGGTTTGTTCCCTTCTAACCCCAACTAGTCTATGATTCTGTGAGTCAAAATCAAGTGAGAAAGCACTGACATAAATGATTTTGTATTTATTTTTCCTCGGAGTAAGAATGAGCCAACTCAGAACTCAAATACAAGCAAATTACTCACTAAGAATATTAATCAATATGTCACTGATTATAATAGACTCCTACCCCAAGTACGAGAGATCTGATCACAAGGAGTATCGGTTTATACTTCCCTTAAGTGTTTCCTTGACGAGCAGGAAACCGTAGGTCAAGGCCTTGAGTAACCTAATACACCTTCAAGGTTGGCCTTACTTTGAGAAGGGCAACAGTCCAAAATACTTCCAGAAGTTCCTTCCAAATGAAATTATTCTTTACATCTATGGCATGAAGACAAGAAGTAATGGTGCATAACTTTCATCAATGTGTGACTGGTTCCAGTCCAACGTGGGCCAATGCTGCAAGAAGGATTTTGGAGAATAATGATTGTTTTGTGATTGGAGGAGGGATATTTTCATCTATCCACTTTAGACGACAAAGATTTAGCAAATTTTATGGAAGATGCATCACAGGAAAACTACGGATTTTTTATTGTACTGTAAAATATTAATGGAGTTCATAAGTGCAAACCTGATTAAAATCTGAATTCCTTCCTTATTGCAGCTTAGGACATGATGAATAGGCCTTGCATCTCTCCCAGCTGCACGGACAATATATGGCAACTTCCAAATTCTAGCTGCGTCTACCATGTTTTATCACGATATCAGCTTACTCATTGAGGAGACGTGAATTAAGAAGCAGAAACTGTTATTTTCCTTAACAATTTACAAATACTTTCAGGCAGATTTAAGATTGCAAGGCACTCTCTGGAAGCGTTTGCATGTGTATTGTATTTATGCTACCACATAAATGATCTTGGGAAGATGAGGGACATTTTCTAATCTTTCTTACACGATCCCAAAATAATCTTTAATTGGTGTGTTGGATATATTTGTTGGTATTGTTGATTTACTGGTAAGTGCATAATGAAAGGTAGAATTTTTTCTGGTTTTGTTTTCAAATCCTGTTGGGATCACATTTGTTCTATTAATGATGGTTTTCTAGTCATCTTAGTATCTCGTGCCAGTCTTGGTTATATCAATACTTTCATTGCCGAAATACCATCACATCACTGTAATTTTCCAAAAGCATCAAACTTCTCAGGTGAAACACTGACAACCTCATTTCAATCACAGTCTGTATCACAAAACTTTAGTTAAACGCACTGTTGAAATCAGTAATAAGAATACAATTCTTCAGGAACATCTCCAGAGCACATAACACAAACCTGAAAACATCCAGTGATCCACTGACAGCCTGGGAGCTCGCTCCTGTACTGGGCACTATCTTTCCTGAGCTGCATAGATATAGCTTTGACACCTCAGGACTAGCTCAGAGGAGGAGTTCAGAGCCAGATTCCTTGCCCCAGCTTCCCAAACATTTGAATTTTTCTTTATCATACGTATTTTTGCATCCTCCAGTGCACCCTCGAGCTCCTCCATTAACTTCCTACCAGGTAAATAATGGTAGTATGAGTTTATTTGTTCACACTTTTCTCAGTTCAAAAAATAATTCCTGTGGCCAGTATAATATCAAATATGTCCTCAGTAGATTCAGCTGTGTTCTGAGTTGAGGGGGTTGATTTAAAAAATAAAAATAAAAATAAAATTTAAAAAAAAAAACAGAGAGACTAAAATGCATCTGGATAGTTCTTTGCTGAGTGTCAGATATTCTGACGTATGCTATGTATATATACATATGTATATATATTTTTATAACATTTTATCTATGCTTGTCTTTTATGTTTGCCAGGTTAAATAATAGTCCTCTTGATAAGTAACTAGTCATGATGTTGTTTATGCACATAATTCCCATTGTTTTCCACAGGCATCACATGACCCAAACCAACAGGATGATTATGTTCCTGGATTGACTCCACTGATTGTAATAAAATTATCTTAGATTTACACTGACATAACTCAGAGCAGAAGTTGACCTCACAGTCTTTATACAAACTGTGTCTTAACCCAGAAAGATTTTTGTCAATCCCTTTAAAATATAAAAAAATACCCTTCATAATAAAACTCATAAGACTTTAGAGCATGACCCTCGGCTATAACAATTCAGAAGCTCCCAGGGTCCTTCCCCTCTTTAAAGAATGAGAATAAATTCTGACAGCTGAATAAATATAAAGGGTCGAGTGTCAGTCTGAGGAAACAGGTTTTCATTTTGGCACAGATGACTTTGGTTCACAGATCCTCAATGGAAAGGGAAATCAATGTCTGCTCAGTACAGGATTATTTGTTTTTCAGAACAGCCTTTGGATAGAGATAAATGTCCCCTGCCCCCACACCTATTACAATACCAAACAGCCTGCAACAAAATAGAAAACTTTTTCATACCGAATGGAAAATGACACATCCACCTCCTCCTACACTTTCTCTTTTCCTCCTCACTAGCCTCCCCCATGTGCTTATACAATGTTTTATCTTCTTGTATGTTGACAAGTTAGCTCAGCTTGCTTGACTGATGGAAAGGTGCAAGACAGTTTCTGCATCACCGAATACCTGTTAGTAAATTCTGTATAAATGCAACTTTTCTTACCTCAGAGCATTTTTTTTCTGTGTTTTTGTTTGTTTGCAATACAAGTGTGAACATAGAAGTCATTCTACAGCCATTGCCTTCATCTCTAATCAGTGTTAAATGTATTTCTGATATTATCTTTTCTATTACAAATTTACGCACTATTTCAAAATTTAGTATTTGCTTTCATTGCAGCTTCCACTTTCTATTAAAAAAAATAAAAATGTCCTTTTCCCTATCCATGCATATGATAGGGAATGTGGAAAGAGGTCCTTCAGGTTTTTTTGGATATTTTATTTAATCACGGGCATGTGCTACTAATGACCTCCTTTTCTTCTTCCTCTGTCTCTAATTTAACATAAAAAAGTGAGACTGCCCTCAGACTGAGCATCTTAAAGCTCATCAGTGTATTTACTGAAGGAATGTGTCAGATAATTGGGCTTTCAAATTTCTGGTTTCTTTCAGTGCATTTTGCTGTTTAGATTAAATACTACCCTGTTGCCCTTCCATCAAGAGTATCACTCTGCACCTTATACTGTCCAGGATTTTAAAGACTTTTGTTTGAATCTATGGTTTCTGCCACAGTTTGGGGTAATGGTTAGATGCTGCACTGCTGTGTGTACAGTGGCTATACCAGAGCATAGCAGTTATTATAAAGTAAGTGTTTAAGCAGCTAATGTCACCTACCTGGACTTTATTTTGATACCGTTCCACACAATATCTTTATCTCTAGATTGGAAAGATACTTGACAATTCAGTAGGTAAGAAATTGGCTAGATGGCCTCAACCAGAGAGTTGTGGTCAATGGTTCAGTGTCCAAGAGATCAGTGACAAGTGGTGTCCCTCAGGGGTCCATGTTGGGACTGTTCGATATCTTCATTAATGATATGTACAGTGGGATCAAATCAACCCTCAGCAAGTTTGCAGACGACACAAAGATGAAGTGGCACATAGAAAGAAGGGATGCCATCCAAAGGGATCTGAGTAGGTTTGAGATGAGAACCTCATGGACTTCAACAGGACCAAGTTCAAAGTCTTGCACTTGGGTGGTGACAGTTGCAAACATAGTGTGGACTGAGGGATGAATGAATTGAGAGCAACTCTGCAGAGAAGGACTTAGGGGTAGCGGTGGCTGAAAAAATGGATGTGAGCTACTAAAGCATAACCGAAGATAACTGAAAGGTAACTGCATCCTAGAGTGCATGAAAAGGGGTGGTTGGCAAGGCAAAGGAGGTGATCATATCCCTCTGCTGTGTCCTTGTGAGGTCCCATCTGGAGTATCGTGTCCAAACCTGAGGCCCCAGAACAGGGAAGGCATGGAGCTGTTGGAGCAATACCAGAAAAGGCCATGAGGATGATCAGAGGGCTGGAGTACCCCTTCTACAAAGAAAGGCTGAGGGAGTTGGGATTATTCAGTCTTGAGACTGTTCCAGAACACCTCACTTCAACCTTACAGGATTTAAAGGAAACTTATAAGAAAGACAGAGAAAGAATTTCACAAGGATTTGTAGAAACAGAACAAGATGTAATGGTTTTAAACTGAAAGAGGATAGATTTAGATTAGATATCAGGAAAAAAATTATTTACTCAGAGGATAGTGAGGCACTGACACAGGCTGCCCAGAGAAGGTGTGGATGCCCCATCCCTGGAACTGTTCAAGGCCAGGTTGAGTGGAGCTTTGGGCAATCTGGTCTAGTGGAAGGTATCCCTGCCTATGGTAGGGGGGTGGAGCAGAATAATCTTCAAAGGTTCCTTCTGACTCATCATATGAATCTGTAATTCATTTTAAGTGTCAATGATGGAGTTGTCCTGTCCTAAGGTATGTCTGCCTTCTTTTGCAGTTTACAGCTTCTGAATATACATATGCATACGTATCTCTTGAGGAATGCAGCCAAAAATCTACCTAACAGACTGTAGGAAATAATTCAGTCATTTCAGAAAAGAACCATGGCATGGCCATGAACAATATGAAACACAGATAGGCAGAATTCACTGAATACTTTAGTTTCTACTGATTATTTGTTCGGCTCCAGCCAGAACACATCATTCCTGATTTGCATTATGACAAAAAATAATAATAATAATAATATGGGTACAGTTATTCTTTCTTGTACTTAAAGTCTTTAGACCATTAAAAGCATCTAGCAATGTGTGTGTTCTTTCCCACAACAGATGCTAAATAACAGCTTGTAAGTAAAAAAAAAGTATTATCAAAGTCAGTGGTTCAAAAAATGCATGTATTTTTTTTCCATTGAACACATTTAATATATGACAGAGGATTAAGTATTATAAAGAGTGAGGGTTAAACTGTACATCAATCACAACATCGATTATGCAGCAAGCAAATGTTGAGTCAATACAGAACATTTTGATCTAGTAATTATCTCTGCCTCCAAAACTTTTAAAAGTATGATTCAAAAGATATTGAAGGCCATACAATTCCTTCTACTGAACTTATATAGTCTGGAGTATCTTTTTATCATGAGCAGTGGTTATAGTTAAGTAGGATGAATCAACTGAAGTTGCAACTGAACTGCAATTCAGCTACAGGCTTTCCAGTAGATCCATAGCCACCCACAGAACAGGAATAGCTGAAAGAATGAAGGGCGCATGGCTGGTATTAATGAAACAAGCAAGAAGAGTAATAGGAAATAATTGTTTACATATGTTGAAATGCTTTTATTATATGTTCAGAATCCACATATGGAACATTTGTGCCATGGAAAATAGTGAGGGATATTTTACTACCAGCCTACTCCAAATCACTAAGACCTCTGTGAAATCCTCACTTTCTCCACTGCTGCTCCTCCGATGTCAGGTAATGTAATTCCACATCTCTGCTACTTTAGCTGGTCCAGCAGGGACACTGTATGCAGAGGTCATGGTGGGCTTCAGATTCAGGAATGTGGCTGAGTCTAGTATGCCAATATCTGTCCTTAAATGGGGTCAGCATTTTAAGTCCTCATTTAACCCCTGCACTAGTCTAAGGACAGCACTGAATTTTCCTGTGATATTTTTATCTAGGTTCTCTTAAAAAATGAATAATAATTTGTTTCTGTTTGTTTAACTTTTGAACATTGTGAACAGTGTCAATCAGTCCAACAAAGACATAGGAGTGTTACAAAGCACATAAAGCACATGTAAGAAAACTCAAGAGACCTGGAAGTCCTTTTCAGTGTCTTAATGGCAGATGTAGCAGCAGAAGTTCATAATTTAGCAGACAGCTGTCACGGGGTTATCTAGATCAATCTGTGTCCGTGACAGGGGGGGCAGTAGGCCCGTGGGCCCCCGGCCCCTGACAAAGGGGAAGGGAAAAAAGGGAAAGGGGTAGGGAGATGGGAGCTGGGCTCAAGGAAACAAACAGAGCAGCGGCAACGATCTAAGGAGTAAAACTTATTTTACTATAATACAATCTAATTGGAATTGAGGCTAATAAATCAAGTGAAATAAGAGAGAGAGAAAGAGAGGTTTCCGAAGACCGAGAAGCCTACTTTGAAATTGAAGGCGCCGCGGCTTGGAAGCACACCCACACTCGCTGCCAGGCAGTGAGAGAGAGAGAGTGCCAGCGTCGCTTCCGTGACGTATTTTCCTCTCTGACCGCGAGGTCCCCTGGGATGTGTAGTACTTCTTCTCTGTGCTCCACATGATGTTATGATGTGGAATACCAATAGCAAAAATTACAAAACCATGACATTCCACCCCTTATTCTACATCACTACATCATGCTTAAGATACATATATATATATATATATATATACAAATAAACAATACAAAAAAAAAATAAAATAAATGCATTACACGTATAGGTCTATATACATATATACACATGAAATTATTGACTGCACTCCCCCAACATCAAATTCCCTTGTGGTACACATTGAACATCCCCATCTTTCTGCATCACCCACCACGTGCACCCAGGTCCCTGGGCAAAAACAATTCCACGGAGGGGTTTGCCCTTTCCAGAGGCTGGAAGGACCCACACTGCTTTCCCCAACATGCTCTTTACATGTACAACAGGGACCTTATCTCCCTCTACAGTATGTAGGGGGCTGGATTGGGTAGGACCATCACGATTGACAGATCCTCGGGTATTGACCAACCAGGTGGCTTCTGCCAAATGCTTCTCCCAGTGCTTAAATGTTCCACCACCCATTGCCTTCAACATAGTTTTCAACAACCCATTGTATCGTTCAATTTTACCAGAAGCTGGTGCATGATAGGGGATATGATAAATCCACTCAATGCCATGATCTTTGGCCCAAGTATTTACAAGGGAATTTTTGAAATGTGTCCCATTATCAGACTCAATTCTTTCTGGGGTGCCATGTCGCCACAGGACTTGTTTCTCAAGACCCAATATGGTGTTTCGGGCCGTAGCATGGGGTACTGCATATGTTTCAAGCCACCCAGTGGTTGCCTCCACCATGGTAAGCACATAACGCTTACCACTGCGAGATCGTGGCAAGGTGATATAATCAACCTGCCACGCCTCCCCATATTTATACTTTTGCCATCGCCCTTCCCCCCAGAGAGGTTTCATCCTCTTGGTTTGTTTAATTATGGCACACGTCTCACAGTCATGAATAACCTGTGCAATAGCGTCCATAGTTAAGTCCACCCCTCGGTCTCTAGCCCACTTATATGTTGCGTCCCTTCCCTGATGGCCCGAGGTCTCATGGGCCCATCGAGCTAGAAATAATTCACCCTTGTTTTGCCAGTCCAAGTCTATTGGAGCCACCTCAATTCTAGCAGCTCGATCTACCTGATGGTTGTTCTGTTGTTCTTCAGTAGCCCGACTCTTGGGCACATGAGCATCTACATGACGCACCTTTATAACCATATCTTTTGTTCGGGCAGCAATGTCTTTCCACAGTTCAGCAGCCCAAATAGGTTTACCCCTCCGCTGCCAGTTGTTTTGCTCCCACTGCTGCAACCACCCCCATAAGGCATTTGCCACCATCCATGAGTCAGTATAAAGATAAAGCATTGGCCACCTCTCCCGTTCAGCAACATCTAAGGCCAGCTGGACAGCCTTTACCTCTGCAAACTGACTTGATTCTCCTTTTCCTTCAGTGGCCTCTGCAACCTGTCGTGTGGGGCTCCACACAGCAGCTTTCCATCTGCGATGCTTCCCCACGATACGACACGATCCATCGGTGAACAGGGCATATTTCTTCTCATTTTCTGGTAGCTCATTGTATGGTGGGGCCTCTTTAGCACGTGACACTTCTTCTGCTGGTGATGTTCCAAACTTTTTACCTTCAGGCCAGTCCATGATCACCTCTAAAATTCCCGGACGACTGAGGTTCCCCATCCGTGCTCGTTGTGTAATCAGTGCAATCCACTTGCTCCAAGTGGCATCAGTAGCATGATGGGTGGAGGGAACCTTTCCCTTAAACATCCAGTTCAGTACTGGCAGTCGAGGTGCCAGAAGGAGCTGCGTTTCAGTACCGACTACTTCGGAAGCAGCCCGAACCCCCTCATATGCGGCTAAGATCTCCTTCTCAGTGGGAGTGTAGCCCTCTTCAGACCCCTTGTATGCTCGACTCCAAAATCCCAGGGGTCGGCCTCGAGTCTCTCCTGAGGCTCTTTGCCACAAACTCCAAGCGGGACCTTTCTCACCAGCAGCAGTGTAGAGGATGTTCTTTACATCCTGTCCCGTCCGTACTGGCCCCAGGGCCACGGCACGGGCTATCTCCTGTTTAATCTGTTCAAAAGCCTGCTGCTGCTCAGGGCCCCATGTAAAATCATTCTTCTTCCGCGTCACCTGATAAAGGGGGCTTACAATGAGGCTGTAGTTTGGAACATGCATTTTCCAAAAGCCCACTACGCCCAGAAAAGACTGTGTCTCTTTCTTGCTAGTGGGCGGAGACATAGCAGCGATTTTGTCGATCACATCTGCTGGGATGTGACGACGCCCATCTTGCCACTTTATACCTAGGAACTGAATCTCTTGGGCAGGTCCTTTTACTTTGCTTCGCTTTATAGCAAAACCAGCTTGCAGAAGAATTTGGATTATTTGCTCTCCTTTCTTGAAAACTTCTTCTGCTGTATCGCCCCACACAATGATATCATCAATGTACTGCAGGTGCTCAGGCGCACCACCCTGTTCCAGTACAGTTTGGACCAACCCATGGCAAATGGTTGGGCTGTGTTTCCACCCCTGGGGCAAACGGTTCCAAGTATACTGAACGCCCCTCCAGGTGAAGGCAAACTGTGGCCTACAGTCTGTGGCCAAAGGAATGGAGAAGAAGGCGTTAGCAATGTCAATGGTGGCATACCATTTGGCTGCTTTTGACTCCAGCTGGCGAATCAACTCATGAATGGGGAGCAAGGAATCCCTGTTGGTGCGGTACTGCCGTCTGTGCACAGTCTTTGTAGCAATCGGTACCTGCTGCTCTTTCACTCGTAGCAGCCCCACAACAGAAGGGTCTTCCGATAGGCCAGGCAAAACAGACAACTGCTTAATGTTGTCTGTATCTACAGCAGCTATTCCAAAGGCCCATCGATACCCCTTAGGATCCTTGAAATGTCCCCTTCTTAAGTAATCGATACCAAGTATGCATGGAGCCCCTGGGCCAGTCACAATAGGATGTTTTTGCCAGTCTTTACCAGTGAGGCTTATTTCAGCCTCCAACACAGTCAATTCTTGAGAGCCCCCAGTCACTCCAGAAATATGGATTGATTCTGTCCCTTATTTGGTTATATACGAACACAATTCCACAACAAGAAAGCATGACATTAATAATCGGCCAATACGTTGAGAGGATCATAACTGTTTTCAATCCCTTAAACAGAGCAGCTATAATGAAGAGTGGATTCATAGCTGGTAGCTGCTAAGAAAGGAAAAAAAACCAAAAACAACCAAAGAACCAAAACAGAAGACACTCTGTACAGTGTCCAGAGTTTGGCAGACTGCCCAGACTACAATCTAATCTATGAAGGTCAGGTAGCAATGCTTCTGCAGTCTCTGGCTTAAAGAAATCCTGGTGTTTTTTGCTTCTTCCCTACTAACTAACTTTTAACTACTGTTAAAAGCTTTAAAATTGTGCCCGCCTTCTCCACCAAAAATCTGTCACGGGGTTATCTAGATCAATCTGTGTCCGTGACAGGGGGGGCAGTAGGCCCGTGGGCCCCCGGCCCCTGACAAAGGGGAAGGGAAAAAAGGGAAAGGGGTAGGGAGATGGGAGCTGGGCTCAAGGAAACAAACAGAGCAGCGGCAACGATCTAAGGAGTAAAACTTATTTTACTATAATACAATCTAATTGGAATTGAGGCTAATAAATCAAGTGAAATAAGAGAGAGAGAAAGAGAGGTTTCCGAAGACCGAGAAGCCTACTTTGAAATTGAAGGCGCCGCGGCTTGGAAGCACACCCACACTCGCTGCCAGGCAGTGAGAGAGAGAGAGTGCCAGCGTCGCTTCCGTGACGTATTTTCCTCTCTGACCGCGAGGTCCCCTGGGATGTGTAGTACTTCTTCTCTGTGCTCCACATGATGTTATGATGTGGAATACCAATAGCAAAAATTACAAAACCATGACACAGCAGATGCCCAGCCACAAGTTTCCAACCACTGGGAAATTTCAGTCAGATCTTAAAAGAACAAGATGAATATCCCATAGGATTTGCTTCATTTAGCCAGGATGAGTAAATATTTTGTTGAACTATTTGTTTTTTGTGTGTTTTCTGATAGCAATAAAAACGTGTTCATAATCACATGTGGCATTGATTATTTTATTTAAGTTTTACTTCAGACATCCTAAGCTTTAAGAGCTTACATTCAAATGATGAACTGTAGTATAACTGGCATCATTCCTTGAATTCTGACCTTAGGTAATTTCTTCTCTTTTACCACTTGTTCTTGTTCTTGTTTTCTAAACTGCACACTTGGTAAATTACTGAAAATTTTATGACACGCTCAGTGAAATTTTTGTGATAGTCTTGATTCGTGATATGGTCTGAGTAGACAAACCACTAGGTTAACCAGGAATTAAATTTAAATATGAGGGAAGTCTTAATAAAATAAATTGCAAAGTAGCTCCTACTTACAAACTATCTTTCAAAACTCTTTACAGATACACTGAATTGCTCAAAACAGCAAATACAAAAATAAGGCGTTTTGTCTTTGTACATGCCACTGATATTTTATCAACAGTGTTGAAAGATCACAGTACATAAAAGCTTTGCAGTTGATGGCAGGCAGTAAGGATAGTCTTTTCACCTAAAATGTTGCTGGATAGTTTATTAAAAGATACAAATATCATATAAAGACCCAATGCTGTAATTCTAATTGAACCAGAACTTAAATTTTGCTAATTCTTCAAGCATTAATAATAGTAAACTTCTAGGGAAGTTTCATACTTAACAAGGAATTTATTTATTTATTTAACAAAAATTAAGATTTAGTCAAATTATAAAAAAAAAGTTAAAAAACAATGTCAAATTTCTCTAAAGCGAACCTCATATCTAGACCATAATAAAAACAGAATTGAGATTTAGTTTCAGAACATGAGTTTTTCATCATTATGACATAACGAATTCAAGGAATCCAAATAAATTTCCAATGGAATTTACACAAATTTGAGATTTTTTTTCTTGTAAGCTTTCTGTCATATAAATTGCAAAATGCACTAAATAACAGAAATGACACGCGATTCTGAATTACTGTGAAATTCTTTCATAATATTTAACAAATAGTTTCACATCATTTCTAGACAGGTTGGAGATATCTTTAAAAGCACTTTAATTAGAATGAGTTAAAAGGCATCTCACCACCACCCACTACTACTTTCTTAGCTACCATTGTTTTGTTTTTTTTATATGGGATTGCATTGTGTGAACCAGAAATCTGCAAGATGCCTAAAGTCACCACAGTGTCTTCCAGAGCACAATGGCATACCTACTGCAACAAGTAATTAATCTTGGGCTCAAGATTTCCTGAGGGGAGCCTATTGACCCAGCACAATACATGAAAGTATTTTATCCTGTGTGTTCCCCTATTGACCCCTTATCACCTTTTTTTCATGCACTGTCTGCACTCATACCAAACTGAAGAATTTGTCCTTCACTCTGATATTCTGGGCCTGCTTGACCCTCTCTTGCTCCATGGATGCAGATTTCTTGATCATGATTTCACTTAAGGAAATCACTTAAATTAAGACTATTCAGTAGAAATTAAGTAGAAATTACGACTATTCAGTAGAAAAGTCTGGCTAAGTTTTACTAGATATTCAAATACACATGAATGAGTACAGAAGTATCAGGGACACTGGATTTTACCCACACCCTTGATCTCACACTGATGTTGACAGGAAGCCATGGCATGTAATAAGGCTGCATTCCATCTCTTCATCCACAGAGAAGGCGGCATGGGAACCATTGGGCATGCTCAGGACTAACGGAGCAGAGGAGGCATCACTTCAGTTTCTCACCAGTCACTATCATAGTCCTTCGAGCTGTGAGCTTGGAAAATCAGCCTTTGAGCCTTCTGGCACATAAAATACTCATAAAGGTAAATTGGAAAATGGTACATTGTGTCTTAGCCTATCCTTCTGTATCAATACCAATATAAGATCCACCTCCTATCTGGGTGCTGCTGTAGAGAGTAAACACACAGGAAATTTTGGCCTCGAGTCCTCTCTTGTGCCTAATGCATGTAATAAGGTTAATAAAGCTAAATCTTTTGCGGATATCAGAAGTGAACCTGGTTTTCTGAGAATGGTTGCTCAGGGTTCTTGAATTCAGGAATCTTTGGGGGGGTGTTTCAGACTGCAGAGCCAGGAATGGAGGTTCCAAAACTCATAGGAAATTGCTGAGCACTGAACTTAAGTTTCTTCCAGAAATTCACCACTGAAAACAGTGGAGAGTAGCTTATATACATACCCTGTTCATCAAGTGGAAGGAATGTGCCGTTACTGCCATTTTCAGAATAGTGTAAAAGCAAAAGTTTAGCTTAAATTTAAAAAACTGTTTCAACTTCTCTCCTGCAGAAGCAATTACATTCTGCTGGAAAAGCTGTGCTTCAGGGTCCCTTAATAATCAGCGACAGCAGACCGCCAACTGATTCCCACAATACACTTCAAAGGCCATCTTGGGTAAATATGTGAAAACCATCCTAAACTCTTACAGAAACTGTAGACCCAGAGTAAACACATCCCCTCCCATTCCCACCCGTCAGGCTTCCATCTACTGTAATTGTTTCATCTCCTTACTCCTCTGAATCTGTCCTTGGGAATACTTTCTAACACAACATTATCTACTCTCCCACACATTTGAAAGAGGGTGAAAATGAAATCACCAACAAGTATTTCCAGTACAGATAATCAAATTGTCAATAGAGCTTTTAACTACTACAACATCTTTCATTTTTAATTAATAAATGACCTTGGGCCCAGATCCTTACTTCATTAAATTAAAATAACATTGCTATTATCAATGGCATTCGTCTTGTTTCACCCAGCTGCATATCTGGATTGTCTGAACTCAATGGAAGTTTGCCACTAATTGAAGAAGAATGAGAACTTAAATCTGGATCTTTTTATTTATTAAAGATGTTACTCTCTTAAATAGTTCACTACAATGTAGCAAAGAGTAATATAAACAGAAGGCTGAAAACAGAATTCTATAATGGGGTGGAGGTTGGATCAGATGACCACCAGAATCCCTTCTAACACCATTCTTTCATTCCATGACTTTGTAACACAGCTTGTGTAGTGAAACTGAACAATGCCAATGCATAATACAGTAATTCTGATTTGAGGGTCACTTACACCTTACTTTGAAGTAGCAGTGAATAACAGGTGAAGTGCAGGAGCCAGTGCGACTCCAAGTGATTACATAGCAGCATGATGAAAAGCTAATTTCATTTTGAAAAAATGGAAAAAATATGGGCAAGAACAGACTCACAAGTCAGCCTGAGGAGTTTTAGGAAAGGGAAGGCACAGAGACATAGCTGTGGAGAGAGCAAGGGCTCATGAATACGGGTATACATAGAAATGCATAGAAATATGAACTATAAACAAGTTAAAATCTTCCTCTGGTCTTTTTGAGAAGAAGAAGAGTTTGGCATTTGGAGTATGCGTAGGCAGGGAGGAGTGCTATGGTCAGAGAGCACAGACCTGGTATCAGCCCTTCAGAATCAAAAAGGGACCTGCAAGAAAGAAGGCAAATGGACTCTTTAGCAGAGTCTGTTGTGATAGAATAAGGGGAGATGGTTTCAAATTAAAAGAGGAGAGATTTAGACTGGATATAAGGAAAAGTTTTTAACAATAAGGGTAATAAAGCACTGGAATATGTTGCCCAAAGAGGCTGGAGGGTGCTCCATTTCAGGTGACATTCAAGGTCAGGCTGGACAGGACTCTGAGCACCCTGATCTAGTTGTAGGTATCCCTTGTTCATGGCAAGGGAGTTGGACTAGATGACCTTTAGAGGTTCCTTACAACTCAAACAATTCACATTTGCTTCATGTCATGCTGTAAGAGATCATTCTTCATGTGTGTTTATATGGATACATGGACACATGAATGTGTATTCAAAAAAAGAGTTTAAAAGGAAAGTTTTATATTTCACATATATCTTTTTTTTCAGACATTTTATATCAGTTCTATGAAGCATCTGGTGTCCTCCTCCCACAGTCTTTTTCTCCTTTGCTTGGAGCTTGCCAGATTCCCTGTCCCATCAGTCCCTCCCATCCAAAGCAGATACTGGTGGTGAGGATTCAGATATTTTCTTTGAGTATTTGGTGTGTTTACACAATGTTCATGGGACTGATGTACCCCAAGGACTGGCAACTAACATCATGGCCTCTCTGGAGGCAGCAGTCTTAACTTACTGTTTTCCAGTAAAGATCATGCAATACTAATTGCCTGCTGAATAATGATTTCAAACAGACAGTTACTGCATGGCATCTTTGAGTCTCCTCTGACAAACTTTATCCTTAGTATTCACAGATCAGCACTGTTTAACACAAAGACATTTTCCATTACAACACCAAATAATGTAAACTTACAGAGGGGTAACTTGCAAGGGGTGTTACTTCATATTCATATGTGTGCATATATATATTTTTCCAAATGCTTTACTTTTTTAATTATTTTTTTTTTTCTGATTATCAAGTGAACATTGGTATGATTAATATTCACTAAGAGTAGATAACCTCATTACATCTAAGGTACATAATTCCGTCTAAATCTTCTCCTTCTTGTGTGCTGATTTTCTTTTCTTTCTGGGTAACTTGTGTCTACTATGAATTTGACCAAATTAAATACTTGCCAAGAGTTTGTGCCACTGGATGACAAGTGTAATAGGCCATATTTATTTGCTGCTTTTCTATTGCTACACATACAACAACTATCCTTGAGCTACAGACACTGAGCTATTTTCTAATAGCTTCGTAAAACTGTTTTTAACAAAACTTGTCTGGATGTTCCTACATAACAATATCTTTTCTTAGTTGAAGTTAATTTTAAGTCTAGAAACAAACTATATTCCTAGTATAGAGACATTTTCAGTTGACTGTTTCTAAAGAAATAAAACTCTTCTCCCTATAATACTTCATCCATCTATAGAAAGTTACACAATAATGTTTCAGATATGTTAGTTTGCACTGAAGCAAGAGTCGTTTTTGCAAATATGTGAATAGTATAAAATCTTAAAATTATTCACCTAGATATGACATAGGGGCAGATAGAGGATGTAAATGTGTGCTATGGGTATTCTAAACATTGTACTAGTGAAGGTGGTGTGCTCTGATTGGAAGTGAGATCAGACAACAGAGGATGTTTTTCTAGATTTTTAGAAGGATGTGGCACCAATATGGTTCTATCAGGGCAGAGATATGACACTTTGGGAAACTTCCAATATAAAAGCAGGATCAGATCTCACAGATTTTTCAAGGAAACTGATTTCCTTAAAATGCCTAGGGAAAACTTAATACAATATAGAAGGAGTTTCCTAATGTTGAGCACTCCCTTCAGTGATTCTTAATAAAGTTTTTTTTCTTTTATTGAGGAAAATACAGTTAATTGGTTGCTCGGTTCATATGAAAGATAAGCAGGGACTGTTTCCTGGTTTATAGTTTTAGTAACTCCATGTCACTGTCTGAAAATAATATTCATTTTTCAAGTAAAGAATCCTCTTGATTTTTAGACTCTATTTTTTTCTTTAAAGTCATAGTGCACCTTTAGGCTCCCAAAAACTGTTCATTTAAGTGTTCACAACAGACCAGAGAATCCTCATGACTGTTCAGTGTTGGGAGGGAAGTGAGGAACAAACAAGGCTGAAAACTTTGGTTCAGGAGAGCTCAATACCAAGCATGTATTACTGCACTATCAGATGCCTCTCCAAAGGAGAAGATGTGGCTTTATAAAGTTTATGTTGCTGCTAATCACCAGAAACAGTCCATGAAAAGGTAAGTAAAGAATTGGTAAGAGCTTCTGATGTTGGAACTTACTTTTTCATGTACCATTGTTCTCTGACCAATTACAATTCTGTCAGATTTCTGAAATAGTTGCTTGTAAAATTTTCCCAGAGAAGCATGTAATTAGAAACCTGATATGTATGGGGCATTTATATATCATCTGGGTCATTTAAATACCATGGTATATTTAATTTTACCAGTGTTAAACATCATACATTTCTTTAACCAGAAATCACATTAATTCAACAGTACCCTCTTCAGTGTTGTTATTTCAGGTAACTACAGTAACCAAAGAGTGGTCATGCCTGCAACTGGTTGGCAGCTCCCATTTCCTGCTGCATTGGTGGAGCCTAACCAACAGTAATGAATTGTCTGAAATACCACATAGACTTCTATTCTCCCTCCCTCTTGGAATATCCAGGTGGCATTTTGCTACTGGTTTTTCAACTGGCATAATTCCAATTCTATACTGAAAAAAAAAAAAACAACCCTTTACTGGGATTGCACTGATGATTCATAACCATCACTTGCTTTCAACTTACAGTATAAGCCTTTAAGGTCAGATTCATCACAGCCAAAATTAGGTTAGCAGACGTGTAAATCAAGAGTACAGACATAATATTATCCTTAAATAAACAATGGTGGGACTGACTCTGAAGAAAGGTGGGTGGTTGTTCTTTATCTCCATGCCTTAGCTGGATGCCTGAAATTCAATGAGCTGAATCTAGTTCTGTATCCTTGTATTTTGAATTACTGCCTGTTTCATTTCTTTTGCTCTAGTCTCTTGCTCATCAAGGTCTTTTTCTGCCTACCATCCCAATCCTCATTTTCATTTACAATACTTCCCATTTTGTGCTAAATTTGTTATGAAATGTATTCAACTATATGTATATATACATATTGGTAGGAGGGGAATGTCAGTACGAAGGCTAATTATACAAAAAACAATTCTTGCAATATGAACTGTGGTTATATAGCCTTGAAAGTTCACCTTAATTTTACTAATGTGCTTGTATTACTACTCACCTTTCCCTAAGTAGCTAACACTACGGGACCATACTTGCAAAGCATTCTCTTATGTGTCTTATCAAAATGGCTTCTTCAGAAGTTTTGTTTCCCCACTGAAAAAAGATATGTGTATTACACCTAGGACTAAAATGTTAGCTTTTTTTTTTTTTTTTCAGAATCAGGCTACACTTTAGATATGCAAATGTACCTGTGACCCATATCTTCTACTCATTCCAATTATATCATTACAATAATAGAAGGTGTGAGCAAAAGTCTTCTAGACATTTTTAGAAAAGTCAGCACTCATCTGCTTGTCCTTGAAAGATGCAATAATATTTACAATGATATTAAGTAGTAATGATAAAAGTAGTCATAATAACTGACAAATAATAAGGATATTCGTGTAATCTTTGTGACAAGAGGATTCTGAGGTAGAATCAACTGATGTTTGCAATGAATCTTGGATTAATCCAGGTTATATAATAGGGGACTTATTGTTTGACAACCAATATATCTTGTTATCCTTGTTGATTTTTAATATATAAAAGAAGAGAATAGTAACTGGCTTAAACTAGCTTTAATCTTGCCAGAAAGAATAATGTTATAAATTAATAAATCTGCCTTTCATTAATCCGGTATCAATTAAAGAAATAAAAAATCCTGGGGTCCTTTTGTTTAAGAAGGCAAACTGCATAATTTAATGACAAATAAAAAGAATGAGAACTGGAATGTTTGCTCACCACTACTATTAAGAAACAGAAGTGTCTTTTCACATTTCTACAGCATATTTCACCCTTTGAAGATTTTCCCTCACAGAACTCAGAGCATATTTAACCACACACAGTCCATAACTAAACACTCAAATCAAAATTAAGCCTACTTCATTTTTAACCCTACATTCAGCAACAGTAATGACTGAGTATTTGTGACAAAGCTGCAGAAGGGAGCTCGTACTTTAAGGGTCCAAACGTTGCCTCTGCTGAAGCAAATGGAAAGCTGAGGTGACCTGATCTGCCTCTGCCCATTAGGGACTTTTTGATAGTCATTGTCTTCAAGAAAAATAATTGCTTCCCAAGAATGCTCAACTAAATCATTTTATTAGTGTGAACTGGATTAAGGTTATAGGAAGGTCCCTGTTGCTTCTTACCCAATAATATCTGACCATGCATATCAAAGAGTGGAGGAGGCAAATTATTCATTATTTCACCAGCATAATGAAAGCATAAGAGAGGTTTAAAAGGACGCTATCTGCAGCAGGAAACTGTCAAAGAACGTGGGAACACAGCCCTCCTGCATTTTTGTTTCAGCTCCGTTGATCAGAAGATTGAAAGGCCTGCTCTACCTACAGGGGTCCTCTGTTCAGGCCCCACAGTGCAATTATAATCCGTCCTCACCTCCTTTAGAATGACAGGCCAAAAACAAAGCCTAGAGCTTTTGTGCGGCTTAGCATTCCTAAGAAACACAAATCTTCATTTCTTTCTTTCTTTTTTAACTTTTAAGAATTAATTAAAATTGCTCTTATATAATATTGAGGGATAAAACAGCTTAAAATTATCTAATATGTTTTAAGAGTGGAATTTTTTTATATAGAGCTCACGGAAGGATCAGTTGCTAACTGCCACAAGGTAGAGCAGCTCTGCGTTTGTCTTCGTGCTGCCGGCAGGAGGAAGGAGCCCAGTTGGCAGAATTTTGCATGAGGCTGTTTAATTTCATCTTTTTTTTCCTGCCATTACTCCTGTTGTTTACACATTTTGGTGTCAGAAATTTGCAAGTAGTTAAATCCTCAATAGCTCTTGTAGTTAATCTCGTAGTTGAGCCTCTACTTTTCAAGGGCTGTCTGAACAAAAGCCATACCCCCTCGACAGCTAACATGTATACTTGGGCGCTGCAAGAGCCTTAAATGGTCGTGCTATTGGGACTGCGATAACCTAAGTATATTTAGAGTCAAATGATCTATGTTAAAAAGCAATATTTGGTCTTAGCTTCAAACAGCAGAGTAGTTTAGAGGTAACAAAGACCTGTTCAATTTTAAAACAGTGAACTATTAAACGTGTTACATAGACTACTTGTTTTATCATCATGTGGCTGGCCCATCACATCACTGTGCTTCTCCTGAGGAATGCTGTAGATTACATGATTATAACACATAGGAAAATAATGTGCTCAGCATTAAATTTTCAGGCCACCTTGCTTTACCCCGCATAAACTGGTGCTAAGCAGGCTGAACTGAACTGACAGGTTACATTGTAAAATGAGCACACAGAGCACCTTCAGCAAGCAAATCTCAAATAATGTGTGTGACCTTTAAATGCATACATTTGCAGAAGGTTAGACAAGATTCCACGCTGCTTGAAAGCATTAGTGAAAGAGATCAATATGGGATGCTACTCTGTACTCCAGTTGTGTGCAGGTCTGCTCTGAAAACGTAAAATCAGGTGCTAACAAAAATATTGGCAATGGCACGAATTTGTATTGCTGTTCTCATCCTCTGATTTCTTCCTTCTCAACTGAGACAACCCAGAATTACTTTTAAACTGATTTTTTTTTAAAATATCTTTAAAATGTCATATAGATACAATATTAGTAGTGAAATCTTCCAAGTACATGAGTGTATTCAGAGGTCGGGCTGTGTCACACCTGTTGGTTCTTACCGGTAAAGTCACACTTGTATCATTTTGCTGTGAATATTATTTAATAATCGCATTACAAATTGCACTTTTTTTTTTTTTTTTTAATAGGTAATCAGCTTCTCAGGGGTTAAGATGACTGAATTAAGACCATTTGCAAACACTTAAGAAGGAAATAATGGCATCATTATCAAGATTTGTTTTGCTGTTGGGAAGGTGTAAGGCAATGTAAATCAGGCCTCTCCTTCACAAAGCCACCTCCTTTTGTTTGTTTGTTTGATTGTTTTTCTGTTTTGGTTTGGCTTTTGACTTGGTTGTTATAGGCTGATTTCCTTTGTTTGAAGGGGACAAAGGCACATTGTTTTATTCTCATTCACTTATGGTTTATCTCTTTGCCCTCTAAGTGACACCAGTTGTATTGTTCATGTAAGATACCAAGAGCTTCAGGACAGGAGGCAACCAAGCAGTAAATAGCCAGTAGGGGAATATCAAAAGCCAAATGTTTGGTTTGTCATTCATGACTTATTCTATTACCTTCAGCCGGACTACAGCATGGAAAATCAACTTCTAGAGCAACAGATATATGCTAGGACTTGGTGGAACAACTATCCCTGCTACAGTTCTGCACAGGAACGTGAGAAATAATCTGTAGTGTTTCTTTAGCATAGTCCCACTAGAGATATATTTGTAGAGAAATGTTCAAAAAGTCATACATTTATTCAAGCATGGAGCACTCCCATTCTCTGGGTTGAAGCACTAGCTATCTCATTCTATATTTTGCAACAATATTTTGCATCTAGAATCCTTTTAAAAATAAATCTGCAAATTTGCAGGTAAGAATAGATGTAACGTCTGTCTGACCTTCATTTAACTGATGCAAACATATCCTTCTCTGGTATTCAAAGAACTTCTTTGATTATCTTTAAAAAATGTGTAGGACCTACCACAATCCAAAGACCTTAACACTAAAAGAAACCTTCAAGAGGGATGAATCCATCTTGAGGAAATGTATAATTCCCTGAACTCCATGTTCCAAGTGAATGTGAAGGTCTAGGTGGAAAAGTAGGTGCTTTAACTGAAACTGTACTTCATTATAAATTACATTTAATTCTGCAGAACTTCAGGTCAAAACAGGCTAAATAAGCCAAAAAGATATTGACTGCAGATTAATTCCTACACTTCTTAATTAATTTTTTTTAGGAAGTTTCTAGCCATTTCCATTTTAGATTTCCATTCAACTATATAAGATCCATTTAAAACCACTACAAAGATCTACTTATTGGTAGTGATTATGAGCAAAAAAAGAAACTGTGGACATTCTTTTTTCCTGTTGGCCTTAGTAGAACTAATAATTTTTAAAAAATATTTCTGTGTTTCTTTCCTTTAACAAAAACTAAAAATAAAAATCTTCTAAGAAATTCTGAAACCCTTGAAGGAACTACAAGTGATTTTTTAATTTGAGAAAATACACCGTGGCCACAGTGATCAATCTTCACGGTCTTAGCCCTTCTACCATCAAAATATTGTCCCAAGAGGAATGCTTGGCCACAAAATGTTGATTTAAGACACCTTTTCCAACCTCTTTAATTTTTTCCTCTAGCCATGTTTTTTTCCAATGAAGTCCCTAATGTCAAATGCTTGTATTTTTCCAGGAAACAGATTTAAAATGAACAAAAGAATAGGCATATGATGTTATCTTACACGTTCTTTCTCCCCTTGCATTTCAAGTATATTTCCTGCGGAATGGCTTTTCACATACAAAGCATCTCACGATTTTAACTTTAAAACAAAATGATAATGTCACCGTTTCTCTGCAAACTAAGGGAATCGAAAGAACAAAGCAGTACCATTGACCCCACAGCTGATGGGTGAAAGCCAGAAGGGACATCTAATGCTCTCTAGAGGTATCTGTCTGTCTTCCTAATGCAAGGAAATTGCCTCAAACTGCATTTGAATAGAAATACATCATTGAGAGTTGGTGGACTATTAGTAAGAAAGCAGGCTTTTAGGGACTAAAGGGAGATCTTCCTGAATACTCTTTACTCCCTGGTTATATCGGCTGTGAACTGTCTCTTTTTAAAGAAAATAAAATGAAAATAAAAATCTCTGAATTCATTTTTTTTTTTTAGTTGGGTTTTTGGTAGATTTCCTTGAGCTGGATCATCCAAAAAAGTTTCTTGCTCCTTTATACCTGTGTGCCACCATTAGATCAAACTGTGTGTATGGAGGTGTTTGCGTGCAGTCCCTCAAAGGGAGGCTGCATTTCTAAAACTCAGACAGTTCAGGTCACTCCCAGCTCAGCCAAGACACCCATCAGCGACAGCTGTGACTATAACTCCCATAGAAGGCTGTATCAGGATCTGTAATGGACTCTGTGCACCCAGAATCTCTTCTGCCTCCTTAGTTTGACTTGTTCTTTGCAGTATAGCAAAGATAAATTCTCGGTTACTCTGACCTTTTTCGCTTCCCTAAAGCTGTCAAGAACACTCGAAACAGAAACCCAATATTATGTATCTTTGCTTTGTCTGATGGGATCTGAGGAGGAGATCGTTGGGTTTTCTTCTGTAACAGCTCTGATGTTGTAATTAGTGAGAAGCTCCTACTTAGAATTTTTTCAAACATACCCTGTATTCCTACAGAAAGATGCAGAGGCTAATGAAATGTGCAAATGGTTAAAGTTCCAACACAGCTAGATATGCATAACGTATTTTGCATATGCATAACGTTTTATGCAAGTATTTCTTAGAAATGTGTTACTCCAATTACTGCAAATATTAATTTGTTTCCATGCATATATGCTGTGGCAGGGGTTGTATCTATAAGTTGCGTGTTGTTTTACACAGCCTACTGGAATCTAACTGGTAATCTGATTTTTTTTAACATGCTGTAAAGCTTTGTCCTGAGTGCAGAGACTTACTTAAAATTAACATACCCAATAGCTGTTTGTCATCACTTTTCAGGTGTGAAAATTATGTTTTAAAAATAAACGCTTGCCTGTTGTAATATGATTGAAAATGATTTTTTTAAATTATTTTTTATTTATTTAATTTTTTGGCCCAGTAGTCGAATGTTTCTCATCTCGATATGTTCTCATCACAAGTCAAATTCACTTGTTAAAACCTTAAAGAAAGAAGTGAGAAAAACCATGGCAAGACAACATGAAAAGGAATTGTTGTCTCCATGTCATCCATCTGTATTGTCAGATTTATGGAGTTTGTTTTCACGATTCTAGAACTTGGAGATCTTCAATGCAAATTCACCTTTCTAGACAAAAGGAATGCCAATTCATTTCTGCAACAAACATGCTAGTTTAGGTAGTGTCTTGAGGATTACTGAAAATCAGTTTTCCATTGAACTTGCAAAGGTGCAGCCGTGTCCAGGAGGTACTTTCTGACTGCACATAGCCTGCATACCCAGGACCTGACATACCTGACATACCACCATGCAGTTTAAACAAGTTATTCATAAACCATTTATGTGCTTGAAAACTGGAGGAGTCACAGAGCATGATGTGCTTATGCCATCTGTCCTGAAGCCTGCCAGTCAGCTCTGGTGGAAATATGCCCTTCTATTTCTACTACATAAAATAATATCTGTATGGCTCCAAAAAGGCCCACAAATTGCTGTCTCCAGAGTAAAAATACCATGGTACTGGTGAAAGAGAGAAATATCACTTCTTCTCCCCATAATTTACCTTCCTTCTTCGGGACGTCTAGAGAAAGTAAAGACACTTATAAAACTGTAGGCTCACAGAATGGTTTGAGTTGGAAGAGACTCTTGGGCATCATCCAGTCCACCCCAACCCTGCCTTAGACAGGGGCATCTTTCACTAGATAAGTTGCTCAAAGTTCTGACTTTAAATATGTCTGTGTTTGAGGCAACCACAACTTCTCAGGGCAACCTGTTCCAGTGTCTCACTGTCCTCATCACAAAAATTTTCTTCCTTATATCTTGATATGCTCCTTATATCCAGGCTTCACCAATCCTGCTTGGATTGCTTGGGTTGAAGTTCCTGATGGGTAATGTCAGTGCAGAAATCAGCTTAAGCTGATAAGAAGTGTAAGCATGCTGTTATATAGCATGTCATGTATGGTAATAAACAATATAGAGATTATTTTGAGGGCAGTGATTCTAAGACATACCAGTCAATGAAGTTGCAAAATATTACTGCCAAGTGAGAACACACTAAGCACTTCTATTTAATTGCTACACTCATAGAGTTAATATCAAGCAATTGCAGTCTTAATTGCTTTTACTATCTTTCTCTGAAGCTTTTCAACAAATGTAGCTTGTGGTTTAGAAAAACAGGAACTACATTAGGACTTTTCCTTCAAATACTTATTTTTAGATGAGACATGATAGTACTTGCAGAGACCATCAACAGTTTTATTAAGCTTTAGCAAGTCTCTTCCCCTCAAGCAAAAGTTTCCTCTGCCTGTTGACGGTTTTATGGACAAAAGAAGCAGCACATTTACTGGCTGTAGCCTGTAAGAGGAAGAATAACTGTAGTGACAGCATGGTAAAATTTTGGAGGCAGAGAGAAGTAAAACTTCAGGTAAAATACTGAAATTTGGTGCCAGTCTTTAAAGTGGAGCACACTCAGCACACTGAGAAGCAAAACATCTGATTCACTCTTTGTTAGCCCTTTTGAAGTTATGTTCATCATTTCCATGAAAGAGAAACTTAAAAGTGTTCCTCAAAGACACCTGCTTGAATCATGCCCTGCTTTACTTTTGTCCAAATCATCTGAAGCAAACATAAATGAAGACAACTACTTTGTAGTGTCAGATTCCGACTGCAATGCCAGTAGAAAGTGCCAGGTTCTGTGCCCAAGGTGACAGGAAAAAAAGCTGAAGAAGAGTTATAGCATTACAAACCACCAGATCTCATAATTTCTTTGTAGAGGCAAAGACTATCAGGGCAAATCTCTGGCCAGGGCCTTGGGAAAGCACCATAAACAGTCTTTTATAGATCTATAAGGTAAAATCCACTACTGCAACCTGCATCATCATGAAAGATATCATAAGGTTTACTGCATCCTCCCACTGCCATAGATATATCATCTGTCCTTACATGAATGGGTCAAATCCACTGTCTGAACAATGTTTTTGTGCTTCTGTGTCAACAAGTAAACCTTATGAAAATGTTTTCTTTAATACCAGTTTTGCTGAAACTATTCTAATATACAATGATAAAGAAGATGCTTCCCATGCTTGAGTTCTCAGCCCCATGGGCACTCTGGGCTACCAGAGGATCTCTGTAAACTCTAAGGTAATATCCATAACACCATATAGCTTATTATATCATCTGGCTTCATCAACCATAAAACGATTCCAGTTTGAATATGTTCTACTTTAATTGGCAATTGTGTTGCTATCTGTGCTTACAAGTAGAAGTCAGAATAGTCACGGTAACTACTGTTGTGCTATTCTGCAGGCTAATTTGAGCTATCTTAGCAAAGGAACTTAATTATTCCAAAGCTACACAAATAGTTTTGTTGTGAATATAACATCAGGATAATAATATTTTAATTGAGGAAAATGAATAAAATTTGGTGAAAAAGCAGGAAAATATTTCAAAATTTGGTTGTTTTTCGAGTTAATTGACAGATGCCGCTGAAAATTTTATCTAACCTTATACTTGATTCTGCTTTGAGATGACCTCAGATCAAAAGACACCCCCCCAAAAAAAAATCAACAACAACAACAACAACAAAACAAGTTATACAGTTTCTGCTTCTGCTTTCTGCATTTTAACTCAAGACACAGTATAAAATCATTATTTTTAATACGTGTGCTTTATGTTGCAATTTTGATCATACCATACCTGGTATATTTAAAGAAAATGCACCACATTTTAAAATTATTGATCTGTTACATTCCTATTTAAAATGTTTCATACATTGGAATAGAGGATGGACTTCAGAAAAGATGTGTATGGGAGCTCTCTCTGTCCATTATAGACCTTGCTTTTCCTTCCATCCAAGTTAGGGATAAATTTCTCTCGTTACAGTGATGCAGGATCACTGAAACCACCAAAGTACAAAAGAAAACAATTGACATTCTATACACTTGATTAATAGTGTAAGATTTCTCTTGCACAGCTAACCTAATTTTCCTACCCAATGTTTTGGAGTGAATGCAAGAAAAATGTTAAAGTATCCGATGCAAAAATCAGACTGAGTATTTACCAGGTGCATTTATTTTCACTACATTGTCACCAGCTTTTATATTGTCTTGATGGTTGAGATACAAAACACAGATTGAAAAAAGAATGGAGGAAAAAGAGTCATTACTCCTCTACATACATTATCATCATTGCATGGATTATAAGCATAATAATTGAAATCAAGTCAGCCATCTCCCACCTTGACACTGTTTGCTTTAAAGAATTGTATTCTCAGTGAGGAAGGAAATCTTGGGCTTTCGTTGTTAAAAATGTTCTTTAGAGCATGGAAGTCAGGTGCTTCTTGAACTAATCTTTTCTCTCAAGAAGAAGCCTAGGAAGGTCAGAACAGACAGGCACCTGATTGCATATGGAGAAACACGGTGACTCAGTCAATACTGCAATTTTAGCTCTAAAGAATCAAAATTACATAAGTAGATCAAACTCTACTTGTGTAACACAGATAACAACATGAAGAGTACTGAAACAAAGGAACACTGTGTTTAGGTAACACTGCCAAGTAGGAACAGTTACAGAAAAATCCTCTGGATTTACAAAATAAATTCTCTTTCTTTTAAATACTTTTGCCTCAAATTGAGATGTTACTGTCCCTTCAGCTTCCACTCAGTATTTCAGAATGCGGTAGTCCAGTTCCCTTTTTGCAGTGCAAAGTGAGGTCCCTTTGTACCAAAGTATCTCCACTCAATTTTTGAAAGTCCACCGGTAAAAGTAGTTGTTCATACTACTATCTCTGTTGTCTCTACAGATTAGCTTCCATATAATATGAACTTATGCTTCTTTAGTTATATGGAGTATCACTTTCAGAGCAAAATCTCACAGTTCTTTCATTAAATAAGGCACTACATAAAGGGATTCTTTAAAGCCATCAGATTATTCATCCATCAACAAATAAATATCTGCACAGGAGCAAGGACACTAATGTCCTCAAAGTGTACACTTGTATGCCCACACATATCTCTTGCCTGCAGTTTCACGGACTCATCATCACAAAACATATTAGCAGAAAATGGGTTTATTTCCAGGTTTGATATGACAGATTGCCCATTCAGGTGCAAGTTACTGTTTACTACAATTTGCACAGACATTTACTTATTTATGAGGATTGAGCATCTGATCCTCTTTCTTCAAAAACAAATCGTGGAAAAACCTCTTCCAATTCCAAATAGTAGCAGCAATCAATGAACAGTAAAGGCATAAAACTTCATGACAGGAGGGACAATTTTCTTTTCCAGTAATATTCATTTGGCTGAACATGTCCAATAGCAATGCACCACACATATGTTTACATATCCACTAGTGTATAGGTATAGCTGCCGTGAAACAATTAAATCTTCTTAAGCTTGTCAAAAATCTATTTTTTTTTTTTTTCCACTGATGCAACACCCAATGAAATCAGACCAGCTCAAACTTTGCCTGAAGGGGAAGCTCTCAGGTCCAAACACAGTCACCATGTAAAACCCTGAGATGTTCCCTGCGTTGTTATGCAGGCCCAGGTGACTGCAAGGCTCAGGTGTCTGCAAGGCTGTTCTTATTATTAAGGCAGAGGCTAGATATGATAAATAAGACAAAAAAGGGTTTTACACTGGGGGGCAAACGTATAGAACTCTCAGTTGTACATGATCACACACGCGCAAGGAAGCAGAGGAAGCACTGCCCAATTGTCATGTGGATTATTACATTTTTAGCTTCTCAGTAGTTTGCATCGAGAGCAGTCACAATCCATCCTCTGTGGTCTATCCCTTAGAAATGAGCAGTCAGTGAAAGTAATAAGGAACAGAGAATGCAAAAAGAGAATAATCATAGGGAGTATGTTAGAAAGGGAACAAACATGCAGGCTGCATGCCAAAACCTCCACGTCATGCTGTATACCCTGGACAGTTCCAGAAATCACAAGAATTATATACACTCAGAAGCCAGAGTTCAATTCCCTCAGTTACAGGTCATTGCACCCTGTCAGCTATTAACAGGAAGAGCAGACATACCATAAATATATACTACCCAGCCTTTGAACGAGTTATGTCTTCAGTTCTTGTTCCTATTGGAAGACTCTTGGCAAAAGACTAGGAAAGGACCTTCTGCTTTCCTAAAATGTGTTCACAGTCACAGCACATTTGTCTGTGTTCCTGCCTTTCCTTTATTTTTAATGCTTTCATGGTATTTGACAGTGTACGTTTTACAGAGTCTCCTCTGTATCTTCCCCTGGCTAAGCCAGTCAAGCCAAACAGTTCTTTCATGATAAATTCTCTCCTTTTATTGATTATCTTCATAATTCTCCACCAGAAACATAGAATCATAGAATGGTTTGGGTTGGAAGGGATCTTTAAGATCATGTAGTTCCAACCCCCTGTGATAGGCAGGGACAACTCCCTCTAGACCAGGTTGCTCACAGCCCCATCCAGCCTGGCTTTGAATGTTTCCAGGGAGGGGGCATTCACAGCCCCTCTGAGCAACCTGTTTCAGTGCCCAACCACCCTCACAGTAAAGAATTTCTTCCTAATGTTTCGTCTAACTCTACCCTCTTCCAGTTTAAAGCCATTTCCCCTCATCCTATCACTACATGTCCTTATAAAAAGTCCCTTCCCATCTTTCCTGTAGGCCTTCTTCAGGTACTGCTGTTTCTCATTTCATCATTTCCAGCTTCATGTCAGAATAGCACTGAGAAGGTGATGCTTCTGTATAGTCCCCGATTACATTTGCCTGGACTGAGAGGTAGCCAAGGAAACTGAGAGATCTTAGAGTCCATTTTTCACTCATTCAGCTCATTCATCAAGCACTGAAGAAAGCTTCCTTGCAAAGATTCCTTGCTCGTGAGGACAGAAGGTGTCTCTGGACAGGAATCTTATTTTGTAATATCCTAAGCTGCTTGAGGTATTTCTGATGCTTTAGGGAAGTGGATTAGATAAACCAGCTTTTCTCTTTTGCCCTCCATTACCACAATAATTTTAATAGCAGGCAAAGGAAGTCTTGGCTTACTCCCTCCGCTACATGTTGCAAATGAGGCAAGGTTCCCAAAGTCCTCCAAGCCTACTGTTCCTTATCCTAACCTGTACTTTGTTTTGTATCATATTAACAAATAAGAGGTCACAGAGACCCTGTGTTCCACTATTTCTTTTATCCCACTGCAGTTATATCACAGCTACTAATTTGATTCTAGGACTGTGGATTCCAGGTCAATGATTCACAGAATAATATTAATGGGTCTGAATTAAAAAAAAAAAAAAAAAAAAAAAAAAAAAAAAAAAAAAAATAGTGCCATCTCTTGATGTAATTAAACTGTACCTTCTTGCTTTCATACTGTCCCTTCCCTAACTCAGAATCAGACTGAATGTTCTGCACACATCTTAAGTTATGAATCCTAAATACCTTTTATTTCCACATCATTCTGCTTTTTAATTGTCCTAAGACGTTCCAAACGGTAACTATCACTGTGAAGCTTCCAACACTTAAAAAATCTTCTTTTCCTATAATATGCAATAAAAAGGCATTGATTTGAGCATTTTGCAAAACATAGATTTGTTTAAAGACACACTGTCTGCAAATCTGACATGCTAATTTCCCAAGTGTGATAGGTTTTGTGTGCAAATACTCAACAGTAAACAAAACCCAAGGTTTGCAAAAAAGAATTTCTGAGTAAGTTTATTAGGTTAAAATCTGTTTTGTTTTGGTGTGTCACTGTTGTTGTTTTTTCTTGGTCCCACATGGAGAGCAAACATGGCCTGGAAGAGTGTTATGTCAAGTACCTCCCATCATGCATTGTCGCTGCTCAGTGAACTGAAGTCTAAAAAAAAGTAATTCCTCATTTTCATCTTGACTAGGATTCCCCTTTTCTTTGCTGTGAAGCTGCACTAATCCTTCATTCAGCGCAACCCACACCCTCTGGTTCCACTCGGAGTTCTCCCTTTCTAACATCATTGTATTCTTTATCTGGGCCTTCTTCTTCCAATAGTACTCCTTGAAAGCTCTTTCACAGACAAGAAAGGACCAGCTCCATAATGGCCAAGTTGGCCCTTTTCTTTTCTCTCTCTTTTTTTTAAGCTTCCGACTGAGCTTTGCTATTTAATCTTCTTGAGGCGTTCAAGATGTCACTTGCCTCTGATGACTATAGACAAAAGGGAAATCCATCCAACTTGAATGCAGTGTATACTTGAATACATTGGGTTGCTTTGAAGAGAGTTTCTTGAAGTCTCTGTGTTTCATTGGCTGTCCTGGTGGCCTCTGTGCAGGTCTTTATGTTAAATCATATGCACTTTCACAGAGCATGTTTCCTGGAATGTTACCTGAATGTTTGCAGCCTTAAATATCAGCAGGTGAAATATTCATCCAGAAACGATTGTTTCAGTCAGCTCTTTTTAATGAGATAATGAGATTTTTCTCTCCTCTCCACAAGCACATGAGAGTAAATTAAGCTTTGAGGATGCTTTGGCTAGTTGGTTTGTACATATTTTTCAGGTAACTCTGCAATATTGCCCCTTCTCACTGCTGCAAGCTGAGGAAAGGGTGAATATACAGAGAACCGAGTGCAGCATTCCCTCACTACAGCTGCTCCACTCCTTCTTCAAGCACTAAAATGTTAACAACATTTGTCTCTCTATAATGCATTACCTCTAGATTTATTTTACACTTCAGCTATTTTAGGAAAACAGAAACATTAACACGAAAATATTTTAATAACTCTTACAGACACCACAAGTAAAATGCATTTAATTATATCCACATATGCTCTACATTTCGTGTATTCTCTAAAGGATTTTTCTGAAGTGCTGACACCTAACTCTTTAGCTACTGGTTATCTATGAATATTTATACAGACAGATAAGAGATTGGTGATATGGAAGATGTAGGATGAACAGGCATTTGTCTGTATTAGTCTGTTATTAGTCTGTATAGTTACATTTTGGTTACCTTGTTTTTGTGGCCTATATACAGATAAAATTCTAGGAAACAGAAAAATGGCTAATGTTCATTCGAATGTGAATATAAGCACTAGCAATCTCATTACATAGAAATACAGAATATGAACACTCTATGTTAAAATATGAGTCTACCAATACCTAGTATTAGTCATGAGTAGAAAACATGCAGTCTTTGTAGCGATATATACAACTTTTCATTTCCCATATCAATCATGAGAACAAGTTGAAGTTCAGATAATGGCCAGTTCAATTTACCCTAATTGTTCAGGACTTAGCCTGACTGTTTGCATTACAGACTGTGGCCACTGGGTTCTCAGTAGGGGTTTGCGGCCTACTCCATTCCGTAACAAACCCATGTTCATGCGTCGATTCAGATCCATCACCCTGAGATAAACTGTGAATATTGCCCTTTGTCCTGTGCTGCATTCTTTCATGCATTGTGTAGTGACTATTTAAGGATTTAAAGGCTCATTTGCACAATTCTTTTGTCAGCAGCCTCAGTGCAGAATGGAAAAGTGATGGCTTCTCTGTCTAGGTTGTGCCCTAAAGCTCTTGTGAGGGAAATCTACATACATAAGTTTTTCTTACACATGCAGAATGTCAACACTAAAAAAAAAAAAAAGGAAAAAAAGAGAAAAAAAAAAAAGAATGACCTGTCTGTTTCTGTAGCGTAAAAGGTTATGGGTTAATATATTATGTGATTTGTTTTCCTCTTTTGTGGTATTTTAAAAAAAAAAAAAAATCAACACTTGAAAGCAAACAGTAAATGAATACAGAAACATTAGGTGTTTAGAAATTAAGATGATTGAGGTTGCTGGAATTTGCAAAATAAATCTCCTTTGCTGAAGGAGATTGATAACATTAATAATTCAGATGCCTCAGTTGCTCAGGAAATGTCTGAGAGGATGATATTTCAAAGGTCCATCTCATCTGCCTCTTCTGTATGTCTGTTTTGTTAATACATGTGAATTTAAACAAACAAAAGAATTATTGGAATGATAGTATATTTCCACACACACCTATGTACATATAGGTGTATATATTCATTTTAAAAAACAATCTAATTACTCTTCCCCTCAAAGTAAATCTGGTGGAAAGACTGCAAACTAAAATTAAAATTTGGTAAAATGACTTTCTTGTGTCCAATCTGATAACTGGAAACGCTGTGCTAACGCCATCTGAGCCATTTACCTGCCTTTTTTACTGTATTATTGCTTTTTATTTAACACAGATGTATCCTTATGTTCATTAAATTTACAGTCATTTCTCATAAATAAGCACAAAATAATGCAAATAGTAATGCAATATCACCTTTTTACATATAGCATATTTCATTAAAGTTTATGACTGAGAGTATAGGCGCTACTTTTTTCAACAATTTTCAGAATAAATTGTTTTGTGATGTGTCTTTTATATCATTTAGTATGAATAAAATGTGAGTCAAGCAATTCTTACAGCTGGAAGCAAATGTTGAAGTATACAATAATTTGGTCTTCAAATTAAATCTTGCTGATATTATCTATCTATGTTTTTTCCACCTATTCATTATTATTGTTGTTAGACCGAATCTGTCTAGACTGACTTTAATCTAAACTTCAGCAAAATGGGGTTTTTTTTATATTCAGATGGGATATTCCACCTTTGATGTTGGTCATCTATGCCCTCTGCTCTAAAAACATTATGAGCTTTTATCATCCAAATGTCTGCTTTCCCCCAGACAATTAAAATATTTTCTCAAATATCTCTATGTGCAGTCAAAATCTCTATAGCTACCACATCTATCAAGATTTTCCTCAATATTTATCTTTGCTGTGGTCCAGGTGGAAAGCTACTATCTGGTAGCAAATGGCATTTAGTCATATGTTTCAAGTTATTTTATTATTGATAACATTCGGTTTAATAACCATGCAGATCAGGCATATAGTCAGTGTACTCTGCATTAAAGATTCTGTTTACTTTAGTGACCATGTCTTTCCCCTCTTTGTCTTCCCTCCATGTTTCACTTTGGACTGCAGACTCCAGGTTGTGTGGCACAAGAACATTCACCCGCTCTATAAGGTCCCTATGGCCTTTTTAGTATTTGCTATTTGCTAGTCACAGGCCTTCTGTGACTGACTCGAGAATAGTTGAACAACCAGCTTTAAATTCACTTCCAGTGAAATACATGCTTGTTTGGTCTTATGTAGAGCTCCTTTTTATTTATTTATTTATTATTAACTTGCAAATACAAGAATTTAAATACTTTGGAAAGTTAGAATAAAAAACTCGGGGTTTGTTTGTTTGTTTATAATATGGGGCATATTTAAAAAAAAAAAAAAAAACAAACAAACTACAATGTAGATTTTTTTCTTTCTATTTGTTAAGCTCCAAGTAGGACACTGAAAAAAAACACATAAAAGCATAAAAGAAATCTTACACTGAATATTTCCGAGAGGATTGTAGACCCTTAGAATTCATGTAGATCATAGTCTCTGCGTATCTGAAGATTGTCTGTCAATATAAGCCATAATGTAATATAACATAATATAACCCTTTAGCTCTCTTGTCCAGACAATTCCGTGTATTATTATGTATTGTCTATTACATTAGCCTGAAGATAGGCAAAGTGCTTATCCCAGTGTGATGTGTCCTCTCTGATGGACTGATGTCACTGACACGAGGTAGCCTTTGAACACTGGCTCATGGTCCTGACTGTGAGAAATGGTTCTATCTAACAAGATTCTAAATCATGCTGCAATTTTGGAATAATGGGGACTGAGCTCTGCCGTGACTTCATTAACTCATTTAAATGCAAATGACCATTTGAAAATCTATGTATCTAATGTGTATCAGTATGTTCACCACATAAAAGATTCTGGTGTCCAACAGAATGATTACCATTTATTCCAAGTTGCAACAACAGATTACAACAGTGTGTGAAAGTCCAGGTGAATGTACAGGCCAGATCACTGAGCAGCAGGGAATTTAGCTGATTGTATCAGTTTCTACTATCGGATGAAAATACAGCCCACAGTCTTCTGGAGTCATGGATGTAAACAGAGGGTAGTTTCAACTCCAGAAACTTGTAGGAATTGCTTGTGCAGGAAGTCATAACAGCCTCTAAATTCACAAACTTGTTCCTGTCCACAGTGAATGAAAAACTGAGTAACAGAGAGTACCTGGCTACTGAACAGCCTCTTAAAAAAGAAAGTATTATAAAGAGTTTAAAAAATAAATCTGATTCACACCAGGGAAGAACAAAGGCATCTCTTAACAGGTCTCCTTAACAGATATTCACCTAAACTGTCGTAAAAAAACCTCCATTCAATCACATTTCAGACTTTCCCTAAATATATTTCATGATTGAAGAAGATATGTATTAGTAACTAATATACTTCTCTCATCCTTCTAAGAGTCTTTCATAATGCTGTATATGAATTTCTGTAAGTTGTTGTTTCACAACACAATGAAAGATTTTTATGTTTTGATTTGAATATGAGGAATAGTTTGTCATTTTAACTAGCAAAAATGACTCTGATAGCCATGAGCTTCCTACATTGCAGATGTTTCACTGCTAAGATGTACAAGAGTTTCACAGTAGGTGTAAAACATGGAGGGAAAGACTGTCATAGGTTATGGATTGTGAATGTCTTTATCAGAAGTGACCTTAGAGTGGATTGTCTTCATTACAGTACGGAATGACAAATACCTGGAATACAGTGGGCAAGAACACATGTAAGGTGCTTAGCCACCTGGAGCTTCACTGCCTGTGGCTGAATCCCTGTGCCACCATAGTTCAACTGTGGGCTTTCAATCTTCTGGGGAGGAATTAAGAAAAATTAAGGCTCTTTGCCTACACTGGGTTTCAGTTCAACAGTGTCCCACGTTCTTGATAAAGGCAACAATTTGCCTTGCCTTTGGAATGAGCCTATTTTGTAGAACAGGTAGTATTCTTTCCTCCATCTAGCACTGGTTCAGCATCAGCTAGCTATTGTTAATATAATTGTTGTTTTAAATTAGGTTTCTGAAAGTTGAGTGATGGTTCTCTGCATGAATAACATGAACACATATATGTAATATACAGTTACATGACAAATCAAACCAATTTAAACAGATTCAGACCAAGTAAAGTCATAATAATATATTCCACAATTCATTACATTAGCATTAATGGTGATTATGATGAACACCCTTTTTATCATCTGAAGCCAGACTTCCCAGTTTTAATCTAATTTTAACCCATGACTCTTAACAGTATTTTCCTCAATATTTTATGTCAAGCTGAATATCAGCCATAATGGTGACACTTTTCTATCACAGTGATTACCTCTTTAGCTCTTACTACTGTAGGTCATAAATTTTACTGAAGTTACCTTGAAATTATCCTTAAGTGTCATGTTTTTTGAAGGTAAGAATAACTGAATAGGACTGATAGACTTCTGCGTGTGGACAGTCAGAATGGCTTTTTTTTTTTCTTTTTTTTTTCTGATCACAGTTTCCTAATAGAAATTATTTATCTTAATCACAGACCAGTCAATGGGAGATAAATCAGGTGCAATGCAACTTCATAACATGATGTGAAGCATTTACTTTCATAGGAAAACACAACAGTGCTCTCTTTCTGTGCTGAAGAGGCATGGTATGGATAGCATCAGTCACTGTATTTAGATATTCAAAACAGAGAGCAGAAAATTTGTTTGAGATGTTTCCAGAAGCTGTCTCAAGGGTTTATTGTATATTCTGTGATTATATATTCTATGATTTCATAATCACTAAACATAAACACTAAAAATTAGCACAAAAGTAAAAGAAAACTTCATTTTGAAGAGTCTTTTTCTTGTAATATTTTTTAAAAAATATTTTCGTATTTTTGTTCTAGGGAAATCAATAACAGTTTTAAATTGTAAACTTTCTAACAGGCAATACTAGAACTTGTAGCAATAATGTCTTACGCATTTTAACATAATGTTAAAATTTCATTTAGAAACAAATAGATTCAACCTGTCCTGCTGTGTGTGTTGAAGTCTGCATTCTCCTACAGCACAGACAATAAAATCTCATTAGCTATTAAGGAAAAGCCAACATCACAGGTAACAAAATGAATTTGATGATTTATAGGGATGGATATTTTTCTTCCTATGTTGTGTACAGATATAGCAAACACCTGGAAACCTAAAGGGGAGTATGACATAGTAATTCCACACTGAGACAGCAAATGGAAATAGGAAAGAAATATGAAAGAGCAATGAAAGTGAAGTACAAAAACTGAAGGATTACAAACTCACAAAACAAGTAATGATAAACACCTATAAAGATATTTTCACCTTTATATGAATCCAATTCATTCTTAATCTGTGTAGGCTGACAAAAAAATTGCTTAGTAGCTTTAAAGAAAGCCACGGCTTAGTGCAACAAAATGCACTAGAGCTACTGAGAATTAGCCCAGCAAGGTAGAAACGAAGTGGTGCCTAGTAATATGATAAAAAACAGAAGGTTTCTCTGAATCCATAGCTCAATCTACAGCTATGATACCACACCAGAAAATGTCAGAGAATAACATCTGACCTCTAAAGGTTATTAATACTGGCTCATGCACTCAATTTACTTACCATTGAATGCATTTCCAAATCACGGTGACCATTTTCAAATTGCCTATAATAAAATGATACCTAGATTATGCGTAGGACTGGTAAGGGAAAGTGCTAGCTGGCTGACCAAACTATGGTCCTTGCTAGCCATAAGATCAGTTTCAGTGGCTAATTACATTAACTACATTAGCACAGGTGTGGTCTGAGAAACATCTTCCAGAATACAAAACAAATGGTCAAGTAAAGGAGAAAGTCTGCCAAGTTCATTACAGTGTTGTCATATTGCTGATAAGAGTAAGATTCCAAATAAGATAAATTATCTTACAATTTTGTCGTAGACTTTAGGAGTCTCCACACAGAACACGTTGTCTTTACAGACTCTGGTCAGAAATGTTACCATACACTTCACAGTGATTCTAAGACCACATATGAATAGTGTCCCCACTGTCACCTAAAATGTTCAATTCTTATTGATCCCCGTCTGTCTCTGAGTGTTCATATTCACCCTGTCAAAAAGTTCAAATATATCACCTAGGGGTTCACACTGCTAGTCAGTGTTTGGATGTAGCCAGCCTGCTTTAAAGCAAAGGGCTATTTAGCCACGTGAATGCATGCCATGTCAGTTGGTTGATCCAGCACATTTTGTTTTGTTTTGTTTTGTTTTCAAGCACAAGCATAGTGTAGGTGTCAGATTCATGGCTATGAATTCCCAGGGCTGTGAATTTTAGTGAGTTCCTTTACAGTTCTTGCTCTAACTGTCTGATCCCATTGACTTTTATAGAAGTTAAGCACTTAGACACTTCTACAAAGGTCTCTTTTTCAGATGTTTGCACACTCTAACTGTTTGATCCCATTGACTTTTATAGAAGTTAAGCACTTAGACACTTCTACAAAGGTCTCTTTTTCAGATGTTAAGAACATATGGTTCTAAAAATAAAGTTCTGTAAACTGTGAATCTTTAGTCTATAGATTTGGTACAATCCGGCTTCAAAACTCTGTTGGTGACATTGTAGAAATAACGTCAGAATAAGGCAGAGAATTATATTTATCATCCATGTTAGTTTATAATATCATTCTCATACAGCAATATCTTTACTGTAAAAAGATCTAACTAAACAGATTAACATTCATAAATATGTATTTTAGGGATGTTATTTAATTTGGTTTATTTTTTTCCTGTTATCTGTTCCTCCTTGCCCTTACACATTCTGTTTTGTTTTTATTTTCACTTTCGCACTTTTAACTGATAATGTAACAACATTTGCATTTAATAATTTGCATAATATAATTGTCACAAACTTTAAAATAAATGAAAGCTTGCAGATTATGAAAATGCAGAGCTCAGCAATACATAAGTATGCGCAGAAAAGAACGATGCTGATAAGGCAGTCTGACTTGCTAATAACTGTAGTAAAATTTGGTTCCTTAATCCACAAAACAAAGCTAATTAAGACAGAAAAATTGAAGCACAAATTGAAAGTGATCTTCTCCCACCCCCTGCCCCCCAAGCTGTAAAGAGTTTTTCTCTAAAAGTGGCATATAAAATACAGTGTATCTTGGATTTATTCCAAGAAGAATTGTGAGCCAGTGCAGAGGGCCACACTGGGATTAACAAATACATGAAAGCATTTGCATTAGGAGTACAGCTGGAAATAAACCGTGTGAGATGAGTAACACTTACTTTATGTTTACAAGAGAAAGGGAAGTACACTTGAGTTTGAAATGGAAGATATCTGACTCTGTTGTGTTTGGAGTTGCAAGAGTATGAGAGGGAATTGAATAAATTATTTTTCCTGCTTAGAAGAAAAGACCGTACTGTGAGCATGTTTAAGTTCTGAAGTCCTGATTAATTTTAAATTTCCCTATGATATTAAAAAATTGTATTTCTTACTCAGAGAAATGTTCTTCAGTTGCTCCTTTGCAATACCTTAAACTTTTCTTCCCTTTTTTGCCTCACTCAGTGTTATTCCAATTTTCTTCTGATATTGATATCCATTTTCCTAGTCTTATCTAGCCCTTCATTACCCTTCCCCTCATTTTTCCCAAGCCACCGTATAATTATCTTCTACATTCTGTTGTGAGCCCTGCCCCTGTCTCTGGATGCTGTGGTCTCTAGGAATGGTCCTCCTGTGAAGCCATTTCATGGAGAAGTCCCTTTCTCCCTGTCTGGATGTCTCTTGTTCTAGTGCTCCTTCTTCAGGTCTGCTCCTTACTCCTCCCAGCACATTTATGGTTGCCTGTTCTCTACCAGTGCATCTTCCTGTAGTTCAGTCCTAGTATTATCCTAATCTTGGAACTGGGGAGCCTAACTTTTCCTCAAAACATTCCAAAGAAGTGAATTATTTCGACAAAGTAACACTGAACTAGAAACTTGCACCAGGTAGAGGGAAATAATAGAACTCATCACTCCTTTCAATGGAGAAACAGAGGGATACAGTACAGTATTTGTACCTAATTTATTATCTTTCAATCATTTCTATATTGGTATAGCCAGAAATTTTGAGGAATGAGTGCCTTGAGCAGTTTCAGTAGAGATAATTCTAAATTGTCAGTGCTGCAGTTACTCTGGGGACAGATAGAAATTGTGGCTATTTTGGCATCACTTTGTATTACCACAGAAGTGATTTTTAAAAAAAGAATAAAGGGTGTCAGCACAGCCACAGATACTTGACTGTGGTACAATAGCAGAAGTAATGCTTAAGAAGAACACGTTCATTTGGCAGTATGCTCAGTAAGATGCAAGAAATCTTCAGCCTTATTTGTATAGCCTGGTAAAAGAGTTATCAAAGGCATGAAGTCACCTGAACTTTAGACACACTTCCATCCTGAAGAGTCTCCTCATGCAGTCAGATTTATGGGTGAAAGAAAGATGGGTCTTTTGTTCTTAATCATTGTTTCAAAGAGTGTGATAAAGAAACAGTAGGTATGGAACCTTCATTCTGTTGTTCTACTGGATCATAATTCAAAATAATAAACTTAAGAGTTGAAGTTTGCCTCTTTATGCTTATTCTATTGACCTGGAGCTTCAATAACATCAGCTTTTTCCCCATGCAAACTCATCTAGTAACATCTCTGTCTGCTTTGGACAAGTAAACTCTAGAAAAATTTGGATATTGTTGTCAGGAATTACATTTGTAATTAAAGATATCACCTCATCTATATCTGTAAAATGCATACGATCAGTCAGTGCCTCTTTGCTTCTCCTATCCCACTGTTTGCAAATTTGAAAGGAAAATTACCGCTGGTTTTCACAAAATAAATCCACAACCTTGCCTCTTCTTTCACTAAATGTGCAGTTCAGACAACAAAGAAGAACAGCCTGAGACATTTTATTATCATAAAATGTTACTGCTGTTATTTTCTAACTCGTATCCTCTTTAAAGATGTTATAGTTTGTTGTATTTTTCTTTCTGAATTCATACAGTATTATTTCAAGCTGCCTCTTTAAAACATAGAAACTAGTTTTCCTGGAAATATGCAGGCTAGCAAAAAATGCCAGGCTGCACTCATAAATAGTATGTAGGACAGGACTAACCCTAGGGGCCAGTTCACAGTGAATGTGTTCTGCCCTGGAAGCAGACAGTAGTTGCAGGGCTGCAGCTGTACAGAAGTCTTGTCAGAGCAACAGAGCTTATACTCAGAGTAGGTTGACCATGGCTGACTTGAATTTGTTGGTTTACATTCTCTTAGAAAATGTGTGGTTTCTTCTAATAATTACGTGACCAGTTTTGGATTAATTCATCTTTAACATATACCATTATGAACCATTTTAAATGAATGTTAAACATAAACATCCTACTTTGTTTATTTTCCTCTTTCATATGTGATCCCAAAATAGACACTTGAAAGCACTCTCAACTTCCCTTTTTATAAAGGCAATTTCTATCCAAATTGATTAGATTACTTCCATGAAAAACAGCCCAAGACACACACACACACACACACAAAAAAGAGGGGGGGGGGGGGGGAGAGAAAAAGAAAAAGAATAAGAAAACAAAGAATACTACTACAGATTGGCATTGAACAACTTGGGGATCTGCCATAGGAAATGTTTACATACATTACTGAATGGTCCAAAGAGAAACATCCTTATCAATGAACATCATCATCTTGCTAGACAGTATCTGAAGTCTGGAAATACTTCTAAAAAGCAATGTAAAAGATAAATTCGTCGTTGGCATTATCTTAAGACTGTTAAATAAATGGACTTAACAGAAAAAATAAACCATGGATGTGATACAAATTGTCTTCATTTTTTCGGCTGGCAGACTTTAGGTAGCATAAAGCCACAGCTTTGTATCCTTAATCATTTGATAAAATGACATCACATCAAGAAAAATTAGCCATCTAAGAACTGAATTACACTGTTTGGATAGTATAAGCATTCATTCCATACATTAAATAGCAGAATAAGCTCTTGTTTAGTCAAATACCATCAGGGAAAAAACATAGTAAATTTGAGGAAAAAATGTTTAGATACAGACATGAAGAATTAGATAACTTGCAGTTATATTACTTTTAGGGTATAACTGTCTTGAAAGAGTTAGCAGTATGACTGAGAACAGCAAGCAATCTAATGGCTACCTGTTTCCTTTAGGTAAGCGCTTATGTCAGCATAAAGTGTTTTCTCCATGAAGATATAAAACAAAAAAGTTAAGAAAGTTAGAAACTTTCTTTCTAATTTAGAAATGTCTAATAACTTAGAACTTCCTTTCTAAATTCAACTTTTTATTCTGCTGCGACAACTTCTGGCTCCAGTATGGAAAAGTTGACAGGTTAGTGATAATTAAAATTGTCCTTGCTTTTATTTTATTGACTTTTATTTTGTAAGAACTGCTGAATGAAAACAACCAATGCTGAGATAAAGGTTGCCAAGAAAATACAATGCTCTTCTCCTCAACCAATTGAACAATCAGCAAGTGCTTTGCAGATGTCTTTGTAGATGTCTGCTTTATACCAGACTTGCTCCAGAACGGTCATGGCTCCAGGCTGGTCATAGCACAACTTCTACATACTGGGGATATGGAGATGCAGTAAAGGATGTTAAGTAGATGACACGAGGATAAATTGAAGCATCATAGGTACACTGTAGAATGTTGTTTAACATTGTACAACATCAGGACTCTTTCAAGCCTGAAGGATATTTCAGGAAGATGCTAGAGATTTGTCTCACATGTGTGTTTGGTAGATTTTAGGGAAAACTGACTATTCTTGTCTTGTTTGGTGGGGAAAAAAAAAAAAAAAAAAGAGAGAGAGAGAGAGAATAAGGAAGCATCATGCTGTATGCATGCATGAACATTTATGTTTAGTCAGAAGATGGCAATCTTCATTGCTTTTTGCTCCACCCATAATCAGATAGGAAGCTACTAGCCAAAAACATGACTCAGTGGTGCCACGTGTTTTTGAGAATTCCCTTCCCATGTTTTCTGTCAATGAGACACTTGATAAGTCATTGCACCTTCTTCTCTCTTGGGCTTTCCTGGATGTGTTAGGATCACTGATAGGATGTTCATCTCTGTTCCTACTTTTCCTCACGTTGCTTCAGTTCTGTATCAATAAGAAGAGATTGCTCTCCATTGCTGCAACCATCACAGTTGTACTAGTATAAACTGTTGTGGTTTAACCTGGCAAGCAGCTAATCACCACACACACGCGGCCATTATTTTTCCCGTCTCTACCCTCTCAGTGGGATGAGAGAGAAAATTCGAAACTAAATAGAACTCATGAGTTGAGACTAATTACTAAGACAGATGGAAAAAGGAAAAAAAAAAAAAGCAACGATAACAATATGCATATATATCCACAAAATAGCTGCTTAGCACCCACTGACCAATGCCCAGCTAACAATTCAACTGCTCACTCACTCACACCCCACTGTCAATGCAACATCTTAGCAACTGCTAACCAACACGTAACCAATCCCTGAGCAACTCCTCACAGCTTCATAGCCCTTCACATGATATGATGATCCAGGGCTGAAACACCTCTCCTATGAAGAAAGGTTGAGGAATTTGGGCTTGTTCAGCTTGGAGAAGACTCTGGGGTGACCTCATTGTGTCCTTCCACTACTTGAAGGGAGCTTACAAGCAGGACATTTTACATGGTTTGATAGTGATAAGGCAAGGGGGAATGGCTTTAAACTGAAAGACAGGAGATTTAGATTAGACGTTAGAAAGAAATTTTTAACTCATGGTGCAGTGAAGCACTGGCACAGGCTGCCCAGAGAAGCTGTGGACGCCCCATTGCTGGAGGCATTCAAAGCCAGGTTAGATGGGATCCTGGGCAGCCTGATATGCTGGGTAGCAACCTTGACCATGGTGGGGAGTTGGGATTAGATGGGACTAGTGGGGACTAGTTTCCTCCAACCTAAGCCATTCTATCATTCTGTGATATGATTCTATGTCACCTGGTATGGAATAATAACCCCTGGCTTAATTCAGGCCAGTTGCCCTGGCTTCACCCTACTGCCATGCCACAGACAGTGGCTTTTCCAAGCTGAGTGACTTGGCCTGGCCCTGAGTTTGTACCCATCACTCAACCAAAATAGTGTGATATTGTAACCAAAATATGTGATATTACCACTATCTATCTCAGCTGAAACCAGGACATTAATATGACAGCTTTTCTTCTTCATGCTTGCCTCTTCCTCTGTTATTCATGTTCCTCCTTAAAAGCTCTCCTATTCATCATGTTTCTTAGAGTGCACAAGTATAATATGTAGTTAACTGTGGGACAGTGACTGACTGCATCTTTTAATGTTAATTGAAGAAAAAGACAGAAATTTCAAAACCCAAAATAGTAGGAATTGTAAGTGTATCAACATTTCCAAAGCTAATCATTTTGATTCATACTCTGGAAAAAACATGCAGGCTAACAAACAGACATTATGACTACAAGAACTTTAGTCTTGAAGCCTCTGCAGTTTATCATTGCCCAGCATTTTGACTCTTACATACATATACAAATATTGCAACGTCTTATTTTATCAGTTCCAGCCCTGCTCCTCTAAATCCAGGAAGGAAAAAATTCTTTTGTTTCATGGAGGTATGTTTTTCAGTCATTTAGTCCATAATATAGTCTATTCCCCTTTCTTTTTAGACATTGAAAACAAAACTAAACAAACAAAATTAAACAATTACAGAGCATAGACGAGGTACTGCATGTGTGAACAGTAGTTATTCTTATAGGCTTTAGCTAAGCATGTGGCATAGTGACTTGTAACATTAAGTCAGTTCTTCTTATAGCTGTTTATTAAAGTGACATCACAATGACAACTATGGGCGGATGGAAATTTTGCAGTAGCTTCCTCAATAACAGCTTTTCTCTGTTATTAAGTTTAGATGGAAGGCACATTATGCTATTGGAATCATAGGACCACATAAAAAATGTGTTATATCAAATATATGTGTTATATCAAAATCATAAAACTATGTCAGAAGAACATTTTCCAGTATGCTTTCTGTAACCCAGCCCTACAAATTTTGTGGATGTTTCTTTGAAGTGGATATTTAAAAAGAGAATGTTGCTTTTTTTCAGGTCTTTCTTTTTTTGTTCTGTAATAACACTCATTTTACATTTTCTTCTTCCTACTTCTAACATAATTGTATTATATTACTGTATTTGTGTTGGTTAAATCAGGCATTTGTGTTGATGTATATAAATATATATATATATATATACACACACATATATATAAATAAGGTATTTGTGTGGGTTAAATAGTTAGCATTTCAATTATTAAGCAAAACCATTTTCCCATAGAAATCAGAATAACCTAGAAACACCCAGTAAAACATCTATAACATATATAATATGGAAATAGTGTTGTGTGTGTGTGAAGCAATAATTACTGTGAGTTGTGATGCATTTTGTAGGCAATGTTTCAGATGTTTTTTTCTTTAAACTAAGGAATTTGTAAACAATGCTGCTTTATTAAATTCATCAGTTGCTTGAATTCAAATCTTTTGCATTTTTACAATGTCTTCATTTATTCTAGAGTTCGTTTATTCTAGAATAAACTCATTTGGGATTGTTCTGAATCTGTGAGAAGTCTCAACTATGTGAAAGAAAACCATATGCATTGTGTATAGGCAGTGTGAATATAGTTTGTTCCTTCCCCCACCCTGCAAATGCTCCCTGTTTCCTCTTTGAATTACAAGTGATCTCTTTTTTACAGAAGGGCCTCAAATGAATATAGATTATAGTGGCAGGGGTTTTTTTGCTTACTAAGATCTTTTGGTGGCACATTCTGCATGTAAATGCACCAGTCTTCACTAAGAGACAGGTTGTTCCAGTAATCTTGAGTTGTGCATTTCACCTTTCAACCTCTGAATTACACCTGCAATTAAAACTTAGAGTTCATCTTATTATACTCCAAGCTTCTTGGCAGTAGGCTTGATTTTCACTTTGTTGTGAGATCACTTTTCAATAAATACCTGCATATGACACAGCTGAGATGGTCCTGCTACTCTGTGCATCTCAAGAGCATCTTGGTAACAAAACAGCTGATGGTTAGAAATGATTTAGAGAGGAAACTTGTGGCTTTCTTGCTATGTTCAGCTCCCAGTCTGGGCCACAAGCTTCCTTTGTCACTCTGAGAAAGTCATTTTATCTTTGTGCTTAGTTTACACTCAGGAAAGTGAGGCAATAGAGATATCCATAACAGTGCTCACAAGAGCAAATTCATTGATGGTGAATGACTTTGAGGTACCGATACAACTATTTTAAATACTTGTTTAAGATGTTAACAGCCTCATAGTATTTGCATGCTTTACAGGGCCATACTAAGAGGCTGTGATTGAAATGAACCATCTTGGTCTTGGGATCCCAAGACTAATGCACCAAACAAATAGCATTTGTATTCTGTATAATCTTTAGCACACTTTTCCTTTATCTATCTGGTTACAGGTGAGAAGTTAGAGAAGAACAGGTCTACAAGGGGAACTTCTGAATCACACCACAGCCTAAACTCAGACTAAGTCCAAAGATCTCATGGAAGCCAGATAGAAGGGTCATTCACAGATCATATGATATACCGAGCATGATAAACCTACTACCATTCTAACACAGCAACAGCAATTCCCAACAGATATCGATCTAATCAGCTCTAAGCTACCTCCACCTCTGACACATTCTGTTCCAGTGCTTGACAGTACTTGCTTAAAGTAACATTCTTTCCAAACTATACCTCCTTGCTGCCTTTTTAGCCTATTTTTCACCTGCAACCAATATAGTGAGCAATATACTGTCTTCCTGCAATTGGCAACATTTGGCATATGCTAAAACTCCTCAGTCTTCATTTATTTAGACTAAATCATTCCAAGCTTTTCAGATGATTCTCATAGCTGATGTTTTTGCCATCTTCACTGCTCTCCTCTGGACTCTTCAGTTTGTCAATAACTCTCATGAAATGCACATACCATCTCACATCTCATGTACCTATGCTCTAGATATTAAGTGTCTTGAAGAGGGGAAATCTCTGCAGCAAAGTAAGGCAGTAAGAATACTGAGCTAGTGCTGTTGCGATGCCCCACTGCTTTTCCAAAATGTTTCCAATATCACCCCACTAAATCTGGAGATAAAAGCTGCTTTTTAAGAAACAATGAGTAAGAAGCTCATCTCATTTGTGCAGAGGAAGGAACTGAACAAAGTTTTCCCACACCCAGTGCCTACTCAACTTTCAAATATTGAATAAAGGAAAAGCTTTAGCTTGTTGCAATCCATACACTCCCAGAGCAACATCAGAATCCTAAACATTCTCAAGACCCCAGGCACCCTCAGGGTGTTCTCAAAGCAGGGCTGGTACAGCAGATAGAAGAAAAATGCATGAAACAGAGTATTAAATTATCTGAGATTCTGACAAGTGTGAAGTTAAAAAATAAAAGCACAATACTACTTAAAAAAAAAGGTTTTGTGCATAGAAATAGAGACATAGGTACCTAGAGATTGACAATTACTGAAACTCAACTTGAGTCTAGATTATGTAGCACAAAGTCACATCGGCACACCCATATTTACTATTTATTTATATATATATATATATAATATTTATATATTATATTTATTATATATTATATATTATATATATTATATTATATATATATATATATAATATTTATATTTAGTATAAACTGATGTATCCATAGGCATTAAAATCATAGGAATTTCATTGGTTTAACTCAGAGAATCAGAGCATCCATTCCTTTCCCCCCTCCTATACCCCCCCTCCCCCCCCCCCCCCCCCCCCGCAAAAAAAAAGCTCTGTAGGAGATGGAAGCTTGGGAGTTCATGGCTTAAATTCACAAGTAAAGCACTTCACAAGGCAATCTACAAATGTAGTTCCTTTCTATCATTTTCATGATAGAATAGCTGGATAACTTTGCTGTAAATTTATAATTTATGTTCATATTACAAATTCATTGCAAGTTATAGATGCTGTTAAAATCAAAGTGCAGATCAGCAGACATTAAATTAAACTAGTTCCAGGGCATAGCTTTTCAATAATGTTGACCTAACCTGAATGAGGTGAACAGGTAGCTCTGTCAGCTCCTGTAAATTTGTTATTATGTTACAGGCTTGTATGAAAATTACCCAGGTGGAAATCAATTCCACATTTGACACAAAATCTCCAACTGTAGTCTACGGAGCGTTGCAAGAATTATAGGTTATCACAGAGGCAATTTTATTCAGATCTTTCCACCCCCCTTCTAGTTTATTTAGGACCACATCCTGGGAGTCATTCACAAAGAATGACAGAAGCCTGGGAGGTAACAAAGTCATTCCTCACTTAAATCGAATTTCATTGACACCTGAGATCAATTTGGATCAAACATTTGAGGATGTGGATTACAATCCTATCATACTTTGTTACTGAGCAACACCAAAGGTTCATTCCAGGCTGCCACTGAGGCAGAGACAAGCTCTACAGGAATTCTGTCTACCTGCAGATCTTTCCAAAATGTTCTGCTTTGTGATAAGTTGTTTAAATAACTGTTGTTGCATCAAACCACTGTTTGTTACAAACCCTAAAATTAAAAAGACAGCTAAGCAGCATCTTAACTCCTATCTCTCCATCTGATATCTCACCACTCACACTGCTCAACAGTGTAGTACTGGTGCTGCCAGGTTATCATGGATGTCTCTTGTCATTAGCTGAAGAAGGCTGTTCACTGTCTGATAAAAGAAATCCTCTGGTAGGAATAATTTAGGTAAAAGATAGTTTATTAAAGCTTACTAAAGAGAAACAATGTTTGTCAACTTAATATCTCTCGCAGATTTTTATTTATTGTAGAGACATAAGCTTTAATGTAAAGAGACTTGATTGGTTCAAAGAAAAAAAACACTGTAAGATTATGGAGAAATATATAATGTCAGAATGGTATCTGGCATTCAAAGAAACCACAGATACTAGTATCGAGGTTCTTGGGAGGTTTTATTTCAACCTGCTCATACTCATAAGAGAATCACTCCACTAATATTTCTGAGATTCTCTGGCAAATGTATTCATCAAATAAATAACTTACATTATAAAGGCATAGGAAAACAAATGCAAACAAACAAACAAACAAACAAACATCAAAAGGTATGTTTGCATATAGTCTTTCCATTTGGAAAATGGAGACAATGAAAATGGTTTTTTTTTCTCCCTCAAAGTCACCATCCCTGGAGGTGTTGTAGAAACATGGAGACGTGGCACTGAGGGACATGGCTAGTGGGCATGGTGGGGATGGGTTGATGGTTGGACTAGATGGTCTTAGTAGTCTTTTCCAACCTTAGTTATTCTAGGATTCTATTCACCTTGGCAGTATTGGTTGTTATCTACAAGCCAATATGAAACCCAGTATGAAATCCAGGTCAATACAAAAAGCCAGTATGGTCAGTGAGTCTGGTGCTCTGAACAGTGAACTAATCAGTACAGCTGATTATTTTATGCCGTATTTCACAGTCACTGCACAATTCCATTGTATACTCATCATTCCTGAGAAGGGAAGAGAGATGTCACTGCTGTTACGAAGATTCTTAACTAAATTTCATCTTTCATCACTGGCATTATATGTAGCTTTGTTGCAAGACATACACTGAGTGAATGACTAGATCCAGATGGGTTGATGGCAAAGTATACTCTGGCTTTTCTTCTGAATTTGGAAGAACAGCATCTTGTAGAAGCACATTTAGGACCAGATTTTCTGTTTTATTAGCTTTAGCAATTGCCAACAGTTCTATGTGTTCATCTCTCAGCACTAGTACTGACTAACAATTACTCTACTGCTGCCAAACCAGGACAAGGCACATTTGAAATTCTTTTCTTTTACATTTTCCTTTTCAGCATACCAGTTTATCTATTTCAAAGCTTTTCAAAACTCTTAACCAAGATGTTCATTGCTTTTATCTTTATCAGATTGCACATCATCCACTTCCTCTTTCCTGTGGATGTCAGCCAGCAGTGTCTGTTGATTACATCCTTCAATAAGCTTTGCATTTATGTATCTGCCTGTTCATAGAATGGCTCACATATAGAAAGAAGTATTTATCTTTTTATTATATCTTTTTATATCATCGTGGCTTTTCGACAATATAGTAGTCCTTGCATACAGTGGGGAAATGTGCCTCCTACATGTTTTTCTGTTAGAAAGATTAAAACTCACCTTCTTATCAGGTAGGTAAAATAGTGGGTGCCCTGTGCTAAAATCCATGGCTCAGCAAATGTTGGAAGAAGAGAGACTTATTTTCCAAAAATCTACTGGAGTTCAAATAAATAAATGCATTCAGAATAATAGAAAGTACTCCGTAGCACTGCATAAAATATTCTGGGAATTTTAATTAATGATGAACAATTTTCTAAGGGATCAGCTTCAACCAAGAGTTTTCATCTTCATACAGAAATTGCCAAAATGCTTTTAGGAAGATGATGTTTGTTGACTCTTTTTAACCTCACCATTCATGAGGTTATAAAAAATAACTAAAAAAAAAATAAAAAATTGCACAATTATTATAATAGCATAGATAACAAATGTTAAATCAGAAGAGGTTGATGCCAGACTGATGACTATTTGTTTTTGTCCATAATAATCAATACTGTTTCACTATTTTCCGCATCTCTCACATACCCAGGCTGGACCTGCTTCTGCAGTGTATCAGTTTTGGCACACTTCTTCAAATTGACATTTTTAATTAAAGAAAGAATTCTAGATGGACCTACAAAACTTTTATAACCATTAGTATCAACGTTATCTTGTAGTAACTCTTAGATTGAAATATACTTTTGTTTATTTTTTATCACTGCAGAAAACAAGAGTTGAAAAAATCAGAATTCCCTTTCTGATCCGAAAACTTCTTATGTAACACTGATAATTCATTTGGCACGTAATCTTATGGCATTCCTCTGCTCCAGTTATGCCTCCAAATCAGTGGTACAGTTTCATTTATCACTGTATAGAAACTGCTTTAATTTTTATACATGGGAACTGCTGGAAAAAGCCTGGTCTGTTCCAGAAAATGTCTGTTTAATTTTTTCAAGAACAAATAAATAACTCAGTGTTGATTGTTGTTTCCTTATCACCCTTATATACAATTAGAAGTTGGTTGTTTTGTCTTCTTTGTAAGCTTTTTGATAATATTTGAGCACTGTAGATGTATATGAAAAGCTTAAAACATCTTCACAAAAAACACACCTACTTCATATCATATAGTTCAGGCTGGAAGGGACATCAGGAGGTCTTCAGTTTAACATCCTGCGCAAAGCAGGGTTAGCTTCAAGGTCAGACTAGGTTGCTCAGGCTTAAATTTATTTCTTGGACTATTTTGTAGGTTCCCTGATTTCAGGAAGAAGGAATGGTTTACAAATGTTTGAGAAATATGGGTTTCGTTCACATCTCTTTTTGAACTTTCTCCACAGTCAGCATCTGTCAGATGCTGAGGTGCATTGAAATGCATCCTTTACCTGTAGGCGTACTAATAACTTGAGCAGTGTGCTACTGAAAATATTTTTGTTTCTATTCTATACCCTCTGTTTATCATATAAGATTTATTGTTATTATTAATAACAAGTAGTTAATTGTGTTGGGGAAACATGTGTGTATTTATTTCTTGTATTTTTAGAGGATTGTCAAGGGAGCCCAGAGATTTACGTTGTTAATTTTTAGATCCTGTTTGGATTATCCAGTTGAAATAAAAAGGTGCAACCCACTAATAAGCATCCTGTGTTGTGTTCTTTCCTTATCTGATCTTATATATCAGAATTATTTTAAAAGAGGTAATTTATGTACCTGTTTTGGTTGTAATAATGAAGTAAAAATTAGTGGAGGACAAATTGGAAATACAAACTTCCTAGCTCTGTGTAAAAAGCTGCTCTCAGTATCATATTGCTGAATTTGAGTGGAAAACTTTGTTTAATATATACAAAGTATGTCATATTTTATTTTTTATTTGTCTCTATTTTTTAAATGGTTCTTACACTCCTGGAGAAGAGAAGCCCCTTGGAAGACCTTATAACAGCCTCCCAGTACTTAAGGGGGCCCAGAAGAATGGCAGGGAAAGACTTTATCAGAGAGTACAGTGATAGGACAAGTGGTAACAGTTTTAAACTAAAAAAAAAGAGGGTAAGTTTAGATTAGATACATGAATAAATTCTCCACAGTAAGTGTGGTGAGACACTTGTAAGAGGTTGCCCAGAGAGTCTGTGAATGCTCCATTCCTGTTCTGGGCCAAGTTGGATAGGGCTTTGAGCAATATGATCTAGGAAGGTGACGCTGCCCTTGGCAGAGGGTTGGAACCACATAGGCTATAAAGTTCCTTCCAGTTCAAACTGCTCTATGATATGGGTATCACAAGAGAAAGGGATCATATTGAATGAATCGTGTCTTCATATGAGTAGAAGCAAATTTCTACAACTGTGCAAATGAAGTAGTGTTACTTCATGTTTTTTAACACTATTATAATTATTATAATTAAATTTCATGTAAAGATTTATTTCATCCCAAACCTCTGCTGCTCTCGTTAACCAAAACATAAAGTTATGTGCTTTTGTTAGGAACACTGCATATAGTTGAAGTGTATTTATGATATCTAATACAGGAACAGCCTTCCATTTACATACTTATTTGAGTATTCCATGAATTAAACATTGTGTAATACAAACTTCCCCATTCTTTTCCATATTCCTTTAGTTCATCGGAAAGAATCTAAGTCTTGTGGTGTGTTGTGTATAATTAAGCGTCTAATCTTTGGGAGGAATTTTATCTTGACCTTTTCATATTCTTTTGAACTATGGTTAAATCAACTCTTTGTTCTTAATGGCTGTCAATGTTATCTCTACACTAAAAATGTAAGCCTATTTTATATTGTATATTAGATTAAAGCCCACTAGAATAGAATCATTCTTATTTAACTATATGCGAATGTTGGTTTCATTCATTTCAGAACATTTGTATTGGGATTGTTTAGTGTAACTGTAGCATATAGCAGAATCTTGAAATGAAAGTTTGTACATTTTCAGTATTTGGGATGATTTGTTAAGAAAGGTAGAAGCTCGTCAGATATCTCTTTTCAAACAGCTGTGAATGTCATCAGGAAGCTCTTGTAGGATGCAAAAAAAAAAACCACCACCACCAACAAAACTGTGGGATGGTGCTATGTATGTTATACTACTGGGACAATTCAAGTGGTTTTATTCCTTCATTCATCTTCTACTCTCAATGTTCTTCTTCAAAAAAAGATTCCCATGAACATACCCCTGGGTAGGTTGAATATATGAATAGAGATTACTGTGGTGTTGTTGAATTCACGCAAAATATATGGTACTGTGTTTATGACACAAGACAAATAACTTACTGGTCTTTAGTTATGTAAGAGTAAAGTGAGAAACAGCAAAGTGTTGCTTTTTGCATAATTTACAAAGAAAATATTAACCACGAACAAAGAAAAGTAGTAGGCAAAAATTAAAATCTGTTAATTTAAAAATCACATATCCAGATTTCGCAAGGATAAAATCACTGCCTTTGTTACAGAGATTACTAATTTTACAGAGAGATTTAATTTTAACTTATGATTTAATTCTCTATGATGGATAGTTATGACCACTTCTTAAGAACGGAGACTAGAAAAACAAATACCCATTTTCCACGGAGCAGATGAAGTGGAACTATTGATTGGATCTGATTCAGCTTTCTCCTATTTCACGATGTGCCAGTAACAATTACTGAAAAGCATTTCAGTATAAATTAACTAACAATATTCCTCTAATTCTGTAACTCAACAGACGAAGTAACTTCCTTAACCCTACACTTATAGGTGAGATGTGTCCTACAGATGCCACTTCTTTGAAGATGCACCCACGTATGTAAGACGCTTTTGGATGGTTTTTAAAGAGTATCTTTACAGTAAACTGTGAGAAAGAGTGGGGAAAAAATACACAGGAAAGAGAGAAGGAAGTCAAAGTGAAAGCACAAAGATCAAAGAATGTTTTACAAAGATAGACAGAATCCAGGTAGATGAGTTCAATATAGATAAACAGCAACAAAAATAACAGACAAATGAAGATTGAAATAACGATCCAGCTACTTAGATTTCTCTCCTTCTGTATTTTGCGTTAAGAACTGCATGCTGCTTTTTCAATGGTGGTACATCAGTTTGCAACAGCACAAAGTTCAGACCCACAAATCCACTGGAGAGGAAATTTAAAAAGAACTGGGGGAGCATATGTTGTAAAGAGAGCAAAAAATATAATTTTTATGTTTTCTTGAAGACACTGGCAAGAGGAAGGGTTATTTTCTGCATCAGTATCAAAGATCATCATTCCTCTCTGGTATGTACACCTATTTTGTACAAATGACTGAGGAACCACCACTAGCTGTTTCTGTGTTTGCAGGTGTCAACATGTGAAACCTTTGCCCCTCTCCATCACCGGTGAAAAATTTCTTCCTCATTTCAATGAGGTAAATTTTGTACTCATCACTGAGAGTTTTTTTTCAAACAAGGAAAGCACACTTTACCCCTTGAGAGTTCACCAAAATGTAGCACCAGAAAAATCCAGAAGATTAAACTTCACAGTATGACAATTGGTTTTAAGTGCTATCTGCATACACAGTCCTTCTGATGCAGTAAAAATAGCATTTCCTAATTTATATTTGCATGGGAAATTGCAACACAAGTGGGAAGAAGAACAATTACAGATACTTTCTAATTAAGGTTCCAAAAATAAATTATGCAAATGAACCTCAAAAGGCTTTTTAAGCTCTTTCCAAGATTTCTTCACCATTTTTAATGAGCATTTTTGAATTCTTGTCTTTGAATTAAAAGCAAAAATGTAATGTAATTCAGCATATATATTGTCATACTAACAAGGTAATAAGTCATTTTCCTCCAGCACAGAAAAATATAATATTTTCTTCGGTTACTGATTCAAGATATTATTGATTACATTACATATTTTATACTGTACGTAATAGGCAAATACAGAAAACAAAATCTAGTTCAGAAGGTTATGTTTCATTGTTAAATAGGAAGCATCAGTAATCAAAATCAGAAGAATGCCAGTTTTGACCAAAAATCTTAACAGAAAAAGCAGACAATGAAACAAAACCTTTCGTGAAACCTTTTCAACCTTAACAATTATGTTCATTCAAACAGTAAATTATGTATTATAAAAATATTCATGTATATAGAGCTAGGTACTCTTTTTCTCTGGCCCCAAGTACCAGAGTTCAAGGAGCATTTGGACAGCCTTCTCAGACATAGGGTTTGGATTCTGTGTGCTCTTGAGTGGAGCCAGGGGCTGGACTTGATTATTCTTGTGTGTTTCTTCCAACTTGGGATATTCTGTGTTTATTCTATGTTTCCACAGGTGGTAGTGTCTTTTGAAATATCAAGTCTGACATACAGCAATTCCTCCAGAAGGGTGCAGTTGTCCAACAAATATCATGTCATGTGGCAGTTGCATTCCAACATCTCAGGTACCCAAGGTTTATCCAACACCATTAGGCATATTTGCTTTCATGGATGGGACTTTTTTATGAGTTTTGTAGAACAAACAATACAAGGGATGCTCTGAAAGTAATGCCTCCTACTTCATATTGTTGGCCCATCAGTTCAGAGGCAGATGTTGGTGGCATGGCAGTGGATGTTGAACCTTCCCACCAACACTCCATGGGCTCTTGTTCATCGCTAATAGTGCTTGCTGACTATGCTGAAAATAGTATCAGGTAGCTGAGAATTTGCTCCAACAAATAGTGTCATTATGCTCTTTGTTTCTGTTGTAGTTTCCATGGAAATAAATTGGGGGCATTACTTTCACAGCAACCTACATATACTCTTCTTTGTGCAACTTTCTTCTAGAGTTCAGTTGGTTTCATTATAGGTTTGGGCCTCTGACTTCTGCTTCTTTGGAAATTAGTGACTCTATTTAATCTTCCGAGAAAAGGAAAATAAAATAATAATTTAGGAGAAAGAAAAAGTTTTCATGAACCTTGCTGACAAATAAAATGCCAAATGCACTTTTTTAGTCAGTTATTTATGGTCAGTTGTTGAAACTATCTGTAGCATAAGAGAAGAAAAATGAAAAAAAAAATGAAAACCTTTTTAAACTAGCTAACATTTTTTCCTGTAAAAAAAAAAAAGAAAAAAAAAAAAAAAAGACCACTACATTCCAAAAGGAAAAAAGTTAGCTTCATTTGACAAGTATGCTGACTCCTCACCTGCAGTGTTCACAGCACAAAAATCACACCCACACTTGGAGTTGTAAAATTGGAAGAATAACATCCATAGAAATGTAATTTATTTTAATTCTATCATCTAAAAGACAATAAAAATGGCAGAGACCTTTCTTTTTTCGCTCCTTTTTTTTACCTATCAGTTTTGTTGTTGCTTTATCACATGACCTCGTGTTCTGTTACAATAAGTAAATAAAAAAATATATAAAATGCAACTAAAAAACAAACAAGGAAACAAAGAAAAACAAAACACACACACATACAAACACCCCATCACCACCAACAAAAAGCCCAAAACAATGCACACACAACAACAGGCCTACACATCAACAGCCTAAAGGGAAGTCATTCATCCCATAATTGCCCTGGCCTCAAACAAGCCATGAAGTAGTGCACACAATAAAAGCAATCTGTCCTCCTTTAAAAGGAAGTTCAAACAGCTGCCTCGAGTTTTCTATTGCATATTCAAAGTGATAATGTATGAAATTATTAACTTCTGCACTGGGGTTTATGGCATTAAGAACCCCCCATCAAGCAAACAAACTAACTATGCAGCTAATTTTAAGGACTGCTTTGTTAGAGACTTCTGGGTCAATTGGGCTTTCAAAAAGAGCATGGATACTTTAAACATTTTGGAAGCTAACTTAATTGAAGACGGATGGTGTCTGACATCAGAAATGCCCATTTCCCTTTCTTTGCATGTCATTTCCCATGTTGATTTGTAAGGATACCTAAGGGTTATATGCCAAGCCACCCAGGGGAGAGACTTCTTGGTTGTTTGACAGCTAGAGCAGCTCAGCTTACAAGACAGTGAACAGCACAGTTCATCAGGGGGTTGATCCAGAGCTTGTTGGATTTAATGGGGGCATCTCCTTTGATTTTATTACTTTGGATCAGAACCACTACAAGGATGACACAAGTATCAACTGTATCTTTAACTTATCCAAAGGAGTAATAAGCTCTTTAAAGCTGCTCTGCTGCTGTGTTATTCAATAGACGAGTTTCTACAATTCTGCTTTCCTTTTTCAAGTCAGCATCACTGTTTACTTTTTTTTTTTTTCTGCTGTTCTTGCACCTCGCCAGCCCCCAAGCAAATGTTATCTTATCACTCAAAGGTGTTGACCTCTTTTTTGCTCCTCCTCCACTCTCACAGTTCTTCCCCCACAGGATTTGAAATCATTAAGGGGGAAATAAAAGGTTTTCCTCTCTCAGATCAGAATTCACTGGGTTGTTCTCTCATTCTTTTCCTCATTTGATATAAAACCGAGCTTTCTGACTTCTCAGCATCTGTGCAAAGTTATGCATTTTTTTTTTACATTTTAGAAAACAGAAAGAAATGCCTTTATCATTGTCATTTTTCATCTTTGGAAAACTTTATTTACATAAAGTCACCAAGCTGATAACCTTAGCAATCAGAAAGCTTATCACAGCTGAAAATGCCCTAGTAGGTTGTCATCTCAGAGACCAAAATCTGAGTGAACAGCACAGCTCCAGTTCCATAAAGGACAATAAATAAATGCCCAGTACAGGTTATGAACTCCACAGTCTGGAATTATGTGTGGTTGTGGAGAAACCTTAAAGAACTCGCAGGGAGACTGTGACATTTCAGAGTTTACCAAGAGCTAAGCAGGGAGCTGCCTCAGCTAACTAGTATGAAGTTCTGAGGATAAAGGTGTTTGTCTTTAATGAATCTGGGGGCATTCATGTGTCTGTCAGAGCTACAGTGAAGCATAGCCCTTTCCCCGAGATGCATGGCTCTACATTTCTATATTATAATCTTACCTGTGTTTGAAAGTCTAACATGCTCTATTTCTCTCCCTTATGGCATACTCCTAACTTTGAAATAAAATAATTTGACACATTTAATTACAGATATTAACTGAAGACCTCTGCTTTGTCAAACTATGAACAATATCCAACAGCAACTAAATTATTCTTGCCTATAATCCTCTGAATGTTTCAGAACATATTGATCTCCAGTAGATTACGTTTCGGTTGTATATTTGCAAAAAATTCTTAAAGTGTTTCTGGGAAAAAAAAAAATAGACCATCTAATTTTACTTTATTATCAATTAGTTTCTGAAAGGACACAAATTATTTGTCATTTTCAGGTAGCCTGTACATTAAAAAAAAACCCAGTCCAAGACTCTTAACATCTGGGGCATGTCTGCTTGCTACCAGTGCTCACTCCATCCAAGGCAACTGCCAGAGGAGTCTCCAGGCACTAGCTTAATATAAGGATTACTTAAAATATACATGATAGGAAAATAACCCGCTTAGATTGGTTAATAAATATTTTATTGATGACAAAATGTCCAAGTTTTCCTTTACTACTTCTGCTTTTCTTCAGTGGACAACTGAAAACTATGCATTGAAATAATACACAGAGTGAAATCCGTTCCTGGGAGGTTTAAATGTAAAGAACTTGAGGACAAGTCACTAATTTTAAGGCATATTCAAACAGTCACTTATCCGTGCAGTCATTCGATTCCAGTGCGTGGATGAAGCTACAGTGATAGCAATGCAGTCATGTCAGTACTACTGTGTCCTTGTACTGCTGTAGCCTGACAAGTGAAAACTCATGCTGCTCCCAACGTAGAGACCTCAGAGCGAATGCTACATACAGAATGAGCCTAATTGTCAATGTGAAACAGGCAGGGGCATTTGCAGATGTAAATTGAACTGTGGTGAAGGTAGCAGTAGAGTTGTAACGTTCTATAAATTACTTTGTGGGCCTCACTTGCCACCCCTTACAGGGCTTTCACTTGATTCAACAGGGCTCTAAGCAACCAGGGAAGAAAATTTCTTTTAAAGAAATTTAATGCAGCAGAACTGATTAACTGGGGAGCAGCCTACAAACAGGCAGCTGAGAGAATGTTCTCGGCAAGCCCTGTTATGTTGGTTTTATTAATTAACATCTGGCTTCCTGCCTCTAAATTGGGTCCCCTTCTTTACTGCTTTAATGCCATGTTTTCATCACTTTTACTCTGCAGTGTACCCCAAGAATGTGAGATTAAATCCTTTGGCTGTTCAGCTTCTGAAACATAAGTCAATCCACTTTAAACTGCGTACAGCAACATAGCTCTTGTGCTCTCAGCAAACCTCATTTTCCGTCTGGGACTTGGTGAAGAATGACAAAAGGGAAGAGACAAAGTCTTGCATCACAGAGTAAGAATAGTGCAGTATGCAAGTACATAAGAGACAGCTTTTAGCTGAAGAAACATTGTCTGTCATTAGGAGAATATTAGGGTAAGCATGTGAAGGCAGCACTGTCTTTGTGGCTTGAGCCAATCTTAAAATGGAAAACCAGGATACGTTTTACGGCTGAATTTGCTGTTGTTTAAATATATTACAAATGCTGCAGTGCAACTGTGGCCACTGCAAGCTGCTTGTAAACTGCATCACGAAAAAGTACAAGCTTTGATCTCCTCAAAATAAAGCATCTCTCTTAAAGGAGACCACATAATGTAGATTTCATTTTAGCTGATGGTTTTCAGAACAGATACCAGAAACTATACATAATCAAAGGCAGTAACTTATCTGAGCAGGTTAGAAAGTTCTACATTTTAGCAGCTGCTCAGTTGCTAGTATCTTTTATGCTATGTACCCTAACACAAGCATATTTTATAGTACTCAGCTAACACCCATGTATTTTATTTACTGATTACTTTACAAGTCTTCCAAGAGAGGGCTTATTTTCAAGTGTAATTCATCATCTTGAATTTCTTTGTACACTTTTCTATAGTTTATTTTGTCAGAGACCTATGTGTTTGTTGTGTACTGGAGAAATATTTCTTTGGAAGTGACACTATTATGCTGTGTTTATTGTTCTTCCTGATATGCTTCTTCTTTGGGAACTGCTGTTAACTCTTAGATTGAATTTAATCTCTTAAACTACTCTGGTGCTTTTCTCTTCTCACTGTTTCTGCTCTCCTATCATGTATTAATCACTTTCTGGCACTCAACAAACGGCAAAACTAGTGACCACTTTGGCGATAAATGATGTCCTTATTTTAAAATAGCTTTCCTTAACATGTGCAGTTGCATCAACTTAGAGAACGCAGTTGTCAATAAGTAGACATAGCTTGTCCCTGGGTAACATGTTTGTTGCTTACTGCTGAGCCATCAGTTCATCTGGCTGCAACACAGTAATAATTTCTTTCCATAAAAGATAAGCCTGTTACTGACAACTGTATGTGAATGCAGAAATCGAGGACTGACATGGGCACTAATTGCAACTGTTAGAAATTTTCTTAGTGATTTCAGTGAATGATTGACCTATTTCAGAGGAAAACGGCTAAATGTTCCCATGAACGCAGTTTCAGCATTTCCAGTTTGCAGAATTCAAAGAGAAAGGATTCACCTCATCTCTATTTGTCCATCTCAGAGTTATTCTTTTAGTCTAAGTCAGACATCCCTATTCCACCTTTTGGTTTATTATTTGTTATACATATATATATTGTTTATTATTCCTTGTTCGGTTTGTCAAGAGAAGGAACATGCAGCACTAGTTTATATTGATTACCCAGGACAGCTGAAGTTTAGGTTAATATCATCCAGTACTACTGATTTCCAGGAGAATGAATGGAAAAATGTAGTTATGTGGGATGTCCTACTCTGTTGTTTTCTTTCCTATTAACTTCCTTAATGACGTTAAAGTCCACACATTTTCAAATAATCCTACTTTTTTGAAACTGACTTCTGAGGAAGGCCTCTGACAGGCAATACCCCAGGTAGCCTCTAAAATTACTACTTTTTAGTGGCCAGCAGGGTGAGGGAGGTGATTTTCCCCCCTTTACCCTGCTCTTCTGAAGCTGCATCTGGAGTACATCCAGGTCTGGAGCACAGACAAGACATGGAGCTGTTGGAGCAAGACCTGAGGAGGGTCTGGAGCATCTCAGTTGTGAGAAAAGGCTGAGAGACCTGGGTCTGTAAAGCCGGGAGAAGGCTGAGAGGGGATCTGCTTATAAATATCTGATGTGTGGGTGTCAAGTAGATGGGGTCAGGTTCTTCTCATTGGTGCCCAGGAACAGAACAAGGGGCAAAGTTCCACAAGCTGGAACACAGGAAGTTCTATACAAACATGAGGAAAAACTTCTTTACTGTGAGGGTGACTAGAGCACTGGTATAAGCTGCAAAGAGTGGTTGGAGAATCTCCTCTAGAGATATTAAAAACCCACCTGGATGTTTTCCTATGCAACCTACTGTAGGAAACCTACTTTATCAGAGGTCCAGAGGTCCTTTCCAACCCGTACACTTCTGTGATTCTGTGAAAGCAACACAATAATTTTTCTTAGAAGTTCCTGCAGATTTAATTACCTGCTTAAATCTGTCCAAATTTTTCACAGCTGTGGGTGGGATGCCAGTTTTGGGATGCTTCCAAAGACTTCTATGCCCTCGGAAGTCACATGATAGCAAGGCTTTAAATACCCAGATATGAGCAGCTGCACAAGAAGAAATCCAACAGCTGTTGAGCTTCTCTGCCCTGACAACTGCAAGCCAACAGAACCAGAGAAAAGGTGTTGGGCTGGAGGGACTCATCCCAGTGAGCACAGCTGCTCCATGTTTATCAGATAGCATGTGGGCAATCTGGGCATAGTGATTAAGGTGACCAAGTAATGGATGAGCACAAGAGGGCATATGTATGTGTCAGTTACCATAAGTTAAGCCACTTTTATTTTATTCTCTCACTCTATAATCCCACTTAGATTTTAAGATTTTCAAGGTAAAATTTTCCTCCTACTATGTGCACAGCAGACTTCAAACCTGAAGTCATACAGCGCCTCGGCAAGGTGAAACATCTAGTTTCTTCTAATTCCAAAAATACCGAGGTCATTCAGTATGTTCCACGTTAATTCATAGATTTTCAATGTATCGTTTAGCACATTCCTTTTCCTTTTCCAGGGGGAAATGCCTCATGATCTGTGTATTTTTAGCATATGAGAATATTGTTGGTTTTTTTTTACAGAAATCCGTGATCCATTTTAGGGAGTCGGGGCAGAGGATTTGCTTCTTTTTCACCACTTCTCTTTCTGTATTTTGAGACTGTCAAAATATTAAATAATTTCCATGTTTAAAATTTCTTCCTGCACAGGCTGTTGCTTTCCTCATTTTTAGTTTCAAGGTTTCAACAGACACACACAGACACCACTGAATATAGGTCTCCTGAAAAATGTTTCCTTTGAATGAAGATATTAACAAAACCAGGAACTCTCAAGAATTACTGAAATCACAATCCCTGTGATGGGACCTGAGCACTTTCAAAAAAAAACAGAAGCCTATCAACCATCTTTTTCTCACTACTGTTTGATAGCTCCAATCAAAGGAACAGGGTGAAAGACAACAAAGTTAACATTCAAATTCTCATTACTACCCATTGTGTTTAAGTTCAGGACTCGTATGCAGTATTATCCGCTGGAACAGGCTGTTAAGGGAGGTTGTGGATTCTCCTTCTCTGGAGATATTCAAGACCTGCCTGGATGCCTACCTGTATAGCCTGCTGTAGGGAGCCTGCTTTGCAGGGTGGTTGGACTCAGTGATCTCTGGAGGTCCCTTCCAGCCCCTACAATTCTGTGCTTCTGTGATTCTGATTATAACTCACATTTCAAACCAGGTAATGAGATTATCACCCTTTTAAGAGTCAGATAAAACAAATACTTCTTTCCAGCACCTCCACTTTTGGCACAGACTTAGAGATCGCTGACACCACAGAGAACTCATCATTGCTTCAAAGAGCAGAGAATCTGCCCTTGAATTATTAAAATATTTCCTCTCTCACCTTGTTAATTTAATATAGTGCAAAGAAAAACAGATTTATTTATTTTTAATAAGAAGAATGTGTTTCTCTCTTAAAGCAGTATGTTGCAAAGAACAAAATGCAGCAGTGAGCTAGAGGAAGAATGGAAAAGACACCCATTACTGTGTCCTGAAGAAAAAAACACAGGAGGATTTTGTGCTCAGAAAGAGGAATTTAAAAATTCATTACACTGGAAGTGATACAGTGGGTTAATTCACTGCCCTTTGGAGACCTGAAATGTATTTGTGCAGAGAATGTGTTTTGCAAATCCCCAATCCAGCACCACACAACTTGGCACGAAGAGCAACAGCTGCAGTGCTGCAGGTTGGGGGACGTGCATTGGCAAAGGCTGATCTGGGGAAGCTTGTTTAGCACCTGCCTGCATCGTGCCTGGCTCTAGCCAGTGCTATCAGTTTCTGTCTTTGTTAAAACCTTACAAAACAAGCACATTCACAAATCTTTCTCTGAGATAACTGTTGCAAATAGAAGGCTGCACATTTCTTCCTTCCACGTGTATTTTCAGTCCTGTGAAAGGAAAAGAGAGAACAGAAGCATGTATGTTGCTGTATGATTTAAGCTATAGAAAATGTTTAATCATTAGTTTTTAACAAGCAGTTAGGAAGTGAATTAACATTCATTACATTAATAAACTGGATCTGCAAAGATAAAATCCAGTGAATTCCACTTGGATTGTTAAGGCATTTCACTTCCAAAGGATTATTTACATGGGATCAACATGCTCAGCCAGCCTTAGCTAGTTCTTTGAGCTAATGTGGTTAAAATACACGAGACATTTTGGAAGAGGTGAAAAGATTGCCTATGACTGTCCAAAAGTGTTTGACCTGCACAGCTTTTCTTTACAGGGAAACCTGGCTTCACACATTTACTTCTGTGTAACCAAGCAATAAAACGTGCTTAATATTAAAGACTGAGTGAATAAACTGTGTATAAAAGCACCTGATTCCCTGTTTTGCAAATGAGGAGGCAAAGTCAATGCAGCATTTCTTCTATAGACATTATGAGGTGATCTGTGCCCTTCATTAAAACCACTCCCTCAATGATTTGTTTTCTGTAACTTTTCTGCCTCTGCTAGCATACTATCTACCTGAGCAATGTATGAACTTCTAAGTATAAAAAGTGCAAAGCGGACAGAAAAATGCAATTTTAGTATCATTATTCTGTTGACCAAGAGCATGAGATTCATTAGCCACCAGAAAAGCAAAATTATCAATGAGTCAGCACAAAATTCTTGTTCCCATTTTACCATACAAGACTTAATTTGTATAAGAAATTATTTATCAAATAATTTGATAAATTATTGCCTAACACTGGCAACAAGATCTGGAGGAAAATGATAAAACGTTTGTTACTAATAGCTCTGTGTAGGACTGGACAGTCATGACCCTATCAGAACAAGCTGAGAGAGCTGTGGCCTTTCAGCCTGGAGAAGGGAAGGCTTCAAGGAGACCTTAAAGTGGCCTTCCAGTACCTGAATGGGGCCTACAGGAAAGATTGGAAGGAACTTTTTAGAAGGGTATATAGTGACAGGATGAGGGGAAATGGCTTTAAACTGGAAGAGGGTCGAGTTAGGCTAGATATTAGGAAGAAATTCTTTACTGTGAGGGTTGTGAGACACTGCAACAGGTTGCTCAGAGAGGCTGTGAATGCCCCCTCCCTGGAAGCATTCAAGGCCAAGCTTGATGGGGCTGTGAGCAACCTGTTCTAGAGGGAGGTGTCCCTGCCTATCACAGGGGGGTTGGAACTACATGATCTTAAAGGTCCCTTCCAACCCAAGCAGTTTTATACTCTATGATTCTATGATAATTCTGCTCCATTTCTCCAAAGTCCCGTATAGTGTAGTGTACAAAAAGTGGTAAGAAAAAGAAAGAAAGAAAGAAAGAAAAAAAGGTATTTTTTCTTTCAAAAGCATCTCTTGGCTAATCTTCAGTCTATCTCAAAGAAAGGTATAGGCCTGCGTATCACAGAAGAAAGTTATAGGAGAGAATGGAAAGTTGTTCAAGGCCCAACCAAGAGACAGCTATGCCTATAGTTGTTCATAAATAAAACGTTAGTTTGGTATTAGAGCCAGCATTGTATTTCCCACATAAGTAAAAGAAATGGAGTATACCTACAAAATTATATAATTCCAAGGCTACTAAAATTGACTTCATATGTAAAGAAAAATAATTATCTTGAACTGGACAATATTTTCATAAGTTTAATATGTGTAACAGACATTTTATATGAAGTTTACATGCATTAGACTCACCTATATGAAATCTGCATAATGCAACAACGGGCAGTAAAAATGATTAAATTCATATCATAAAAAATCTTTAAAAACATTTAAAAAAAGTTAAAAAGACTTCACAAATGTTAATTTCATATTTGTGCCATTCACTTTGCTGCATAATACTATATATATTTAATGGGGGGAAAGTGTTGATTGACTGCTATCGCCAGTACTTCTGTACGCTTTATAAGATAAATATTGTTTTCTTTTCTCTCTTTGAAGCAGATTCTAATAACCTTACCTATATCCAGCAATATATTACCATATAACTAATTCAAATTAAGTCTGTATAATTGTAAAATATTATTCTCAGGAAATAGATCACTATTTTGTCCTTGTTCAATTTTACAAATAACTAATACTTCAGCTTCCAATATCTACAGAATTTTGAGCCACTATAAACTTCATGACGTAATCACCACGTTCCACTGAAATAAATAAAAGATCTTTTAATCAGCATGAAAAGCAGTAGAGCTTCTTCTGCCAAATTTGTCACTCTGGAATCTTCAGAAACACTCAGTCTTGTTTCTAACTCTACTCCAAATTGTGTCAAACTAAAAAATTCAGTAATTTCACAGGAAAGACTTATAAGTACTTTCGAGAATCCTAGGTGCAGTTTAATATTTCTTCTGAAGTTCTTTCTGATGCTGTTTCATACAAATGCTAATACAAAATAGGAGAAAGTTATAGGAATGGCCATTCTGTATGCTTTTGAAAGAATTCATAATACTTTAAAGAAGAAAAGCGATATTCCTGTTGAAATCGGTATTGCAATTTTTGTTGACCACAGTAAGTCCAGGATTTCCCCCATAATATATTTCAAATTACTTAAAAGCTTCAGAACATTACTTCAGTGAAGTAGCTTAAAAAGTAAAAAACCTGTTTAGATATTGACAGATCAAAGATTGTTGCACGAATACCACATGCAACAAAAAGTGTAGAAAATATGAACGCTTGCTGGAAAACACATTTTCCTGAAAACATGTTGCAAATGCATTTCTGACAGCTAATTAAAGCTATTCCATCAGTCATATTTATGCAAGGTCCAATGAAATCTGAAATGAAATGCATTAAGAAGGCTCTGACATGACAGTCAAATTTATTTTTCCTAGTATATCCTTAAGTTAAAATATTGGTGTTGTTGTCTCCAATGGGAGTTTTGCAGTTAGATTTGAAAAGCTGTTTTTTACTAGCGTGTGGACTTTATTCGAGTTTCCTTATTTTTAAGGCAACAGTTATGAACAGGTTATTCCGGGAAAATTCTGGATGTCCCTTGGCAAACTAACTTTTGACCATGTAACCCTTTAATCTGAGATGAATTTGTTATCCTAGTTCCAAACCAGTGTAATTTCTTCCATGCGCAAAGCAAATTATTTCTGAGATGGCTGCTTGTTGCACAAATACCCCGGTGTACTTTAAAACGTATGCTCCAGTTCTCTGGAGTAAACCTACGCCGTTGTATGATAACTTAACTTCAGGTAAAAAAACTAAATGCATGCAGTGAAATGAAGTACTGGATAGTAATTACTGTATAAATAAGCGATAAACTTCCAAAAAAAATGTAAATAGACATATAAGAAATTAAAAAAGAAATAAGTAATTCAAATGTTGCGTTGTTATTTTTAATGTGAATAAACAAAAGAATTGCAGTGTCAACATGATGAGATTACAGTGCCATTTGTGTTTTGCAAAAAGATTATATTAAAAAACACAGACTTTCACCTTTCCCTGCCACTGACTTTGTGTTTGTGTACACTTGAGAGTTATGAGAAATGGCTCTAACTTCTGACCCATGCATAGGATCTGATCGATGGATCTGATCTGATGGATGTGGATGATCACCAACAGTGTGGTACAGAATATGAACTGTTCTTGTGAGTCTTCATAGGTGGTGTATAGCTATTTAGGAAAGCACAGAAGAATTCATAATGGTATGATGGTTCCTTTCAGCCCTGCAGAAAGGGGTCTGGGAGTGCTGGTGACAGTAGGCTTAACATGAGCCAGCAGCATGCCCTGACAACCAAATAGCAAGCTGCATCTTTCGAAGCATTAAACACAGCATAGCAAGCCAGTCATAAGAAATACTTTTACCACTATAGCACTGGTGCAGACTCACCTTGAATACTGTGTGCAGTTTTGGGCTCCACAGTATGAAAAGGCTGTGAAAGTCCTTCAAATTGTCCAGAGGAGGGCAACAAAACTGTAACAGGGCTGGAAAACGTCTTATTAGGAGAGGCTGACTCACTTGGGCTTCTGATCTGGAGAAAACGAGGCCGAGAAGTGACCTCACTGCTCTCTGCAGCTCCTGAGGAGGGGAAGCAGAGGGAGGTGCTGGGCTCTGCTTGTGGGAATTGATGGCAGGATGGGAATGGCACTAGGCTGTACCTGTGGAAGTTCAGTCTGGACATGAGGAAACATTTATTTACAATGAGGTTGGCCAAACACTGGAAGAGGCTTTCTATAGGGATGGTCACTCTTCAGTTTTCAAGAAGCGCATGATAAATGCTCTCAGTCACGTGCTTTAACTTCTGGTTAGCCCTGAATTGGTCAGGCAGTTGGACTCGATGGCCTTTGAAGGTCCTTTCTTCCTGTCCTATCCTATCCTATCCTATCCTATCCTATCCTATCCTATCCTATCCTATCCTATCCTATCCTATCCGAAGCAAAGAATGTCTTCACCAGTCTTCTACTAGGAAGAAGCTTTAATTGGAATGCAGTTAAGCTCTTTAGTGCTTTGGCTAGAATAATAGTAGTTTTGACCAGACAAGTTATAGAATGAGCTCAAAATCTAGTTTTTGCTTCAGAAGAGAATTCAGTCAAAATCATGAGAAATTTTATTTATATAACAATGTTAAAATTTAATTGTAACCAATATATTTAATTTAATTTTATTTATTGCTATATTCCTCACATAACTAAAGATTTCAGATATCAAATATCAGGTATCCTATGTGATACACCAAGTTCAAGAATGAGGCAAAGACTTGGATCAATTAAATGTTTATTAAAACTGAACACTACGCAGTGACACCAGAGATGGCTTTCCTTTTTATGAATTGACTCACAGATCTTGTTTGTGAACAGAGGCTCTCTGTGGCAGGAAAAAAAATAGAAGAGGAAAACAGTACTGGTACAGAGTCTACAGAGTCTTCTCTTCCCTGTCTAAATCAATGAAAACTCTTGCATGACTGCTAATTCTTCTTGCATCAACTGACAGTGCATGCTCACTAAATCCATACATGTGATGAGATTCTTTCAGAGTATACGAAAGGATATGTAGTGGATATTCCTATTAGCCTTCTCTTTTTGACAGTTCTCTGACAGATGTACTGTTTGGATTAAAATATTTCTTTTAATTGCAAGAAGGAAGATAAGGTAGTGTCACGGGAGTTAGTTATGCTACTGGACCACCATAAAATCACTGTTATTTGTTAATGTCATTTACAAACTGCTAAAGTAACATTAGTAAGTGGAAGCACTTGATACCAAGGAATTTAAGCATACAGTAAAGAAACTTTATGGACAGATCATTAATCTCTAACTGCAAAGAGTTAGAGTTGATTTTATGCCAAATGTTTGACTCTAAAGAGTTTGCCAAATGGCAAAAGCTACATTATAGAAGCAATACGTATTAAAATAAGACCATTTAAATTTTACATCTACTGTGAGAATAGGCAAACACCATCATATTTTTAACATAATCTCCAAATGTAATTCCTAATCCAATAAAAACATCTAATAAAAATTGGCATCAAGTTGCAATAAAATTAATTAATGTGTTGTGTACCACATTATGTTTTCATTTCCAAGTTGTTAAAGCAGCAAGTTTCACCACTCATTCTCATGCACTACATTTCTGCCACTTCTCTGTTTCTGTGTGGGCCCATAAATGTGTTTCCACCGAGAAAGTACCAGCCTGTAGTTGAAAAATATAGTTGTTCTGTTAATAAAAATACCTGATAATAAGAAAATATATCATCATAGACTAATTACACTCTATATATGCACCGCATTATTGTCTCGAGTCATGCCTGAGTGTGCTATTGGGCATGGGCCCAAGAGGAAGGCCACAGATGAGCAGCCTCAATCCCCCTGCACTCATGCTGCTACCAGACACAGCCTCCAAGTCCTCAGCTTGCCAGGAAGATGTGAAACTGAGGAACCCAGGAAAGGATGATACTAGCACACTGAACATCTTGTGAGGCTTACATGCATGCAGAGGGTGCTTCAGAAACCAGAGAAACAACTTGCATGTGCAATATCATCTGGTATGCAAAAACAAATACATATTTCTAATGAGAAACAAGAAAAAAAGGTTAATTTTCACATTATTAAAATTGTATAAGGACTGTGTTTTACTTCAGAACATTAGGAAAAGCCTATATAAAAATTACTTTTTTGCTTAACGTATTATTTTATCTTAATTTCACAATACATTATAAGATTGTTTTATGAAACATTTACTTGGCTTTTTCATATACTAAAAATACACGTAAAAGGTATTCTTGGGATGCCTGTGGTAAACTGTAACTTTTTAATCCTGTCTGTTTTTCTACTTAAACATGAATTGTATATACATGGCCCTGGAACGTGTTCAGAGGAGGGCTACGAAGCTGGTGAGGGGTCTGGAGCACAGGCCTTATGAGGGGCGGTTGAGGGAGCTGGGATTGTTCAGCCTGGAGAAGAGGAGGCTCAGGGGAGACCTTATAGCTCTCTATAACTTCCTGAAGGGAGGTTGTGGTGAGCTGGGGGTCGGCCTCTTCTCTCGTGTAATCAGTGATAGAACTAGAGGGAATGGTTTCAAGCTGCGCCAGGGGAGGTTCAGGCTGGACATTAGGAAGTATTACTTCTTGGAAAGGGTAGTCAGGCATTGGAACGCACTGCCCAGGGAGGTGGTGGAGTCACCGACCATGGGAGTGTTCGAGAAACGTTTGGATGTTGCATTGAGGGGTATGATTTAGCTGGGAAGTATTGGTAATGGTTGGACTGGATGATCTTCTAGGTCTTTTCCAACCTTGATAATTCTGTGATTCTGTGATTCTGTGAATTAGAACCACACTATATGCTGTGTGAAAACAGTGAGGGAAGCAACAGCTTCCCTGGCAACCTTCTGCTCTCAAGGAGAGAGGTTTCATCCCAGGACACAGAATGGATCTATAACAAAGTCATTACTGGAATTCTTCTGATTCACAGTCAAAGAAAAAGTCCTGATAGACTCTGGTGACTGAGCAGTGCTTGATATTGTAATTGCTTGGATTTGTCATGCTGTGGATCCATCTTGGATTTTGACCAAACTAAGCAAGGTATTAGACATCTGAAACCTCTTTGTTTTGAAGGTAGTCTGTGTAGGTGCCTGGAGATACGTTCAGCCAACAGTACATGGCCATGCAGTGCCATCGATGTGACTGGGGATCTGAGAGTCCTGCAGATATGGGAGATAAAGCACAGGGACCATGTCCATAAAGCTGTGCACTGTTTCTTAGGAGGTCTGCCAGCAGCGTGGCCCTTTGTCAGGAGGAAGTTGTCAGGTGTCTGGATTGTGCAAAACAGCTAGTATTCTACAAAGCTTTCTATGAGGAAACAGGTGTCAGTGGGGAAAAAAAAAAAAAAAAAAAAAAAAAAAAGTGCTCATGTCCCAAAGGTATCTGTCAAGCAGTAACAGAAAAAACAAAATCACAAGTTCAAAAGCCATACCTGCCAATGATGTCGCAACCTGAGATTAGAAATCAGGATACTTAAAACTCTGAGTTTTGAGCTGACAAGAAAAAAACACAGTAATCACTGTAGGGTTTGTTGTCTGTCTGTTTGTTTTTTTGTTTGTTTGTTTTTTGAGGGGGTTGGTTTTATTCCTCTGGAGACATTTTCCTGAGGGCTAGAGCACTAGGCATTGCATAGTAAGATGCAGCACTGGAAAATGGAAGTGAGGGAGGGAATGAAGGCAGGATGGGAGAGTAAAACTAAAAAATCAACTGAAAGCTTTAGGAAAAGGGAGAAGAGAGAAAAACAAAACCATGAAGGATCAGGTAGGAAATAAATAGAAAGAAAATCCCTTAGGGTTAATCCAGAACCACAAAGTAGCCTTGCTACAGCCTTGCTATGTTATTGCATATCACATTCTGTATAAGTATCACTTAAGCCACCTCTTTAATGGGATATGGCAGCTGCATGGCACAGTGACACTTAACAAACAGCTGAGGAAAGGAAGGATATAATACTTTCTACAGGATGAACTTTATGAGTTTATGATGTAATAAGCTGAGTCAGAATCTGGCTAGCATGCTGTAATTAAGCCTTCTAATCCCCCTCCCTCCCCCCCCCCCCCCCAAAAAAAAAAAAAAAAAAAAAAAAAAAAAAAAAAGTACATCAGCTATTAAACAACCCCAGTATTCATTTTATATCTCATCTGGCAAAAATCCTGTGCCCTCTGCCACCTTACAGCTCTAGTACCACTTTGGACCTACGTAGATCATCAATTCCTCCAGTTGCTCTCTCTCTATGTTCTTCAAATCAGAACTGTTCTTGGGGAATGCTACCAAATCTGCAAGATATGGCAGGGCTGTATTCAAGGTGGTGCATTTCCCAGAGAAATCTGCCCAAGTGTGGATATAGAAAAGCCAAGCTCTTGGATCTTTAAACTTGTGCAAGCCAATAGAATCTTAGAATGGGTTTTCATGCTTTTGACCTTGTGTTAAATTGTTGCCTCTGATCTGACTTGGGATGGAAATTCATATTATTGCCCTCAGGAATAAACAGTGTGTGCCCTTAATTATATTTCTCACAATTAGCTCAGTTTGTCTTAATCGTATTTATGAGGAAACTGGGAGACGACATTGCAAAAAATAGCTTTCAAAAAATTTAAATAAATACTGGTGACTAACGTGATTGCAAATGCTCTGACTAGTGTGATGACTACTGATGTATGGTCAAGAGGCATTCTAATTTCAACTTTTAACCTTAGCCAAAATTGTTCTTTAAGGATTTTTCTAAGTGAAAAGACCACAATTCAACCCAGTTTGTACAATTAAATGGTGCTGACTTCACATGTAGCGTTACATAAGTATAAAACAAATAATGCAGCACTGGCTTGCATTCATTCCAACATGTCATTCCTTTCTTTACAGAGGTGAAATTTTGGTAGTACTTGGTAATGGTTTTGCACCAGTACTGCTGAATATTTTCTGGAGTGTTCCAGTTGGCACAAATACAATGTTACATTCCAAAGAACTATTCAATTACATTCCTATCATATTTTTGGTCAAATGCTTTTAGTTTTTATCTATCTTTGCCCTAAATAATTTCAGTTCTTTTTTGGGGGGTGAGAAGTGAAACCAAGTTTCAATTTGGAATAATTTGCAGTTTCCAGTAGGAAATATCTCCATTTCCTGGCTAAACCTTGCTAGACCATTTACACAAACAATAAATTCTGTGCATTATCATCCCACTGCAACCATCATGGATAAATTAGTATTGTGTGATGAAATAAATTGTGAAGAATATATCTGAAAGGCTCTACTTCCCAGAGGATTGTTAAATCAGGATTGGACCACTGCTACACCTTTTGATGCATTATCTCACATCCTGTACACCTCAGGCACTACTACCCACTCTGGAGCCGCCTTCAGTTCAGAATTTGTGCTGGTTTAGAAAGCAATACCATCCATTAAGCAGAATGGGAAAGAATCAAAATATGCAGATTTACTTATGTTTTGAGTCATATCAATGAAACCCAGTCGTCACATCAGTAGACAATGTACCTCCTAGCCTTACTAAAAGATGCAAATAAACTTTAGTATCCCTTGTGCTTGTACATGTAGCACAAGATGCATCAAGCTTGACACCTTTCCCAAACAGATGTTACTATTTTTTGTGTGTGTGTATAACAGATAGAGATGTTACTACCCACTGTTTAATGAATTACTTACAGTGGGTGTCATTCTCCACTATCTTACTGACCTTTATTCACAATGAAGAAACATAGAGTTCCATATCTTGAAATACCTTAAAAGGAACACTATATGTGTTCACTATGCTGAGTAATTTTGGTACTAAGAAGATACAGACATACCTTTTAAATTTCCATTTGTCCCTCACTTTTATTGAATAATGATTTACACACACATTATAGAATGGTTTTGGCTAAGTTTGGGAATAGAGAAAAAAGGTTGAGCAGAGGTCCCTTTTAAAATCTTTTATTATCTTGTTCTGTGCAACTTCTGGTTCGGTGTTGCCCAGTGTTTTGTCAGATTGAGTCAATTAAATTTTTCTTCATACAGCAGTGAGTCAAATGTGTCTTTTTCGAACTTATGCAACTTCTACTCTACTCTATCTTCAGATATTGCAAAAGAGTAATCTATGAGATGGACAGCTACCAATGAAAATCAAACTGATCCATTTTCTGGAACCTAAATGATTTCTCTTTAACTCTTTGCTCCTTAAGATAAATTCTGAAAATTCTGAAGCAAATACTTCATAATTTTAAACAAATATTTTCTTTACTCGTTGAAACAAAGAGACTATCAGAACACAACAGCAGCATTTAGGTACTTATCTATCTGCTTCATTGGGTGTTCTGTTTATTTTCCATATTTTTACAGACTTACAAATACTGGTAATAATATTATAGATAAATGTTGAGATCATTCTCTACCACTATTGAATTTTTCTTTCTTCTTATTATTTGCCATCCAGGAAATAAGAAGACGTAGGCAGACGAGGAAGGGTCAGAGTGGACAAATCCTGAATGCATCTTTAGGTTTTATAGCCCACCTGGCTATTCTGGATATTGTGATCTTTTAAACATGACTCAAAGATGAAAATTTTAAGGCATGAGATTATTTGTGGGTAAAAGTTCACTTTAAAACAAACATGTTTTCCTGAAAATATTTTTATGAGACAATTAGCAGCCCCTCCCTTTACAGTTCTCTTAGAAAATAAGCAGACATTGATTCACTTCCAAGCTGCTGATGAAAAAATAAGGGCTCAGAGGAAAACAAAGCAGACAGGGACAATGCTGTTGATATAAATGGATGAATACATTCCATTGACAACTCATTTTGTCAGTAAGATCTAAGTAGCGGGGGAAAAAAAACAGACTTGCAAGCACAGTAAGTTTCCTGCTGAACTCTGGCATATGGTAGAGAATCAAGATCTCAAAACACTTTTCTGAAGCAAAAATTAAAAATGGTAAAGGGACATTACTAGACATTTCTTTTTGACAATGCTGAAGTAATTGATTTTGAAATTCTTAAAATACTGGAGTATAATATTACATAAAGTGTAAAACCAACTCCAAATGCAATAAAATGTAGAATTTTACGTATGATTTATAATCTTCTCAATTCAAACACAAAATATAACAATGATTAGGTATGACTTTAAAGAAAATGTGCATAAATTTCTGCATGTCAATCTATAAGTTAATATGATAGCATTTTGCATTGATGCCATTAGAGGTACATATTGACATATTCATTGGAAACTTTCTAACTTTGGCAAAATAGCATTTCATCTCCAAGACTGTTTATTATTTCCCTAAAATACTTTTGGTCTCTTATGTCAGGAAAACAGCCCAGTCATGAGTTATGTATCATGATAACACTGGAAATATTATGTTATACACATAGTTTAGAAACCTGTCCTGCTTTTGGAAGTGACTCACTGTCACAAACCCGCAGACACATATTTATAGTTTCTTTTGTCCCAGCTTTGGATGCCTTTGCACTCATGTCAGGTCATAAAGATCCCAGGGCAATATAGAATTTCCTGAAAATAGTTTAATTGCTCACTGACATTATCCTGAGTGAAATCTAATTAAAAATGAAGACTTTGCAGCTCTTGCCAGCTTGCAAAACATGCAACACTACATTTATTAATGAGTGAGAGAATATCTATCATGGCATTTAATCCACTCAACACTAAAGAAAAGGGTGGTATTCTTCATTCCTACCTTTAACCATATAAAAGTTAGATGTCTGAGTCTAAGCTATTGACCTTAATCTGGCTGTGTGGTCAATAGAGAGAAATAGTCATTTCACAAGACAATTCATCTGACCTTTCTTAGGTACATATTTTAAGATGAGATGAACAGTTCTCTAGAGATTGAAAATGAGATGAACTGCCATCCAGAAATTTGATGTCTGTATCTAACCTAATCACCTGAGGCTTCCTTTACAGCCAGTGGAGAGAAATAGGATTTCATGCATGACCTTCGTCTTACCACAAGGAATCTAACCTCCTGTGATATGCTTCAGCCAGGCTGCAGCACTTGAAATTCTGGTAGCAGTCTAAAATCATGGAATCTCTGCTTGCAGCATAACTTTCTGACTCATATACCAAGGAGTGGATTCTGACATAACTCATTTCAAATGCTCTCACTGTTCAGCACTGACACTTTTCTCACCAGTTTCTCCAACTGTATCTCCAACTGTTGAGATAGCATGACAGTATCTGCCCATGCTATCTCAAATGTTCACGCACATACTACAGTAACAGTATAAGAAGGGATCATTAAAAATTCCAGCAAATAAAGAGCAAGGATACATCCCCTCTGAATTTTGCACTGGATTAAAACTGGCGTAGCGCTGAATGAACCACATCAACTTCAGTGCTGTTACTGTGGCGTGAAGCCAGTAGAAGAGCACAATAGCAATGTTTGTGAGCCTTTCTTCGGTTTATGGCAGCTGTTTAGTTCAACTTTGATCATACATATTTTTTGCAGTTAAGCTTCTTGGTCACACTGTCTTTGCAGAGATAGCTGTTCCGAACAATGTCCATGTTCACATGCTAACAAAGGTATTTGTGCATGTGGATTAACTGGTTTTTGCTTGTCATGTACTTACATGCTTTTGTGTTGGCTTTGTTTTGTTTACAAAATGATATTCAGCTACTTAAAGAACATAAGTATTAGCATATGACATAGCTGAGCAGCTGTTCACCAGAGTTAGCATTAGTGTAAATTGCTCAGTGGATAGGAAGAGCTATATCTCATCTTGGGTCAAGACAAGAGGTTGGTAGCTAATTTAATAAAATGGTGAACAGCAGATGTTCCTAGGAAGGAGTACAAGAAGATGCCTGTGGCAATGAACCTCTAGAATACACTTCCAGTTTTCTGCACTTTGTGGCTCAAGGACTTCTTGAGCTGGCATGGGAGTCTTCACATTTAACAGTCCCAGAGGAATTCTTCTTCCATATAGAATGTATCACTTCTTAATCTATATAAAATTCCATCATTGCAAGCATTTGACAACACAGATTTCCTCAGTTCAATTTTACAGTGTGAAGACTCCACTCCCTGTTTTCAATTGCCAGTTCCTCATTTTATTTGATGATTTCTCTTTTTTTTATGATCAAAGAGATACAGATTGTTCCCCACTAAACTTCTTCACCTCCTAGTGGATACTGTAGACTTGTATCATATCCCCCTTCACTCATCTATTTACAAGGCTCCAGACCAGTCTACTGAGTAATTTCTCATTTCAAAATGTTCCATAACACTGGTCATTTCTGTTGTGTCTTTTTCTGTCTTTCCTAATTCTGTTAAAATGGTTGTAAGCAAAAGGGCATCAAGAGAAATAAGGGTGGAAGTTGAAAGGTGAAAAGTGCGTATGTTTAAGAAAAAGTACATATTTGGGGGTTGTATGTTGAGATAAACAGAAGCTTATGATTTTCTTCTTCCTAGTTGAACATGGTGACAGCATTCAAAATAGCTCAATAAACATAAACAATTTCTTTAAATGTCTCCATCAATTTTTGTATAAAATCCTGACATGCAGATATCTCATAGGTGATAAAAATGCTTCCACAAAATGTTAGGTAATTTTTACTTTACAAACATGAATATTTTTATCCTCTCCAAAATATATTCCACTAATATTCCTGGCCAGTAAGTACTTGGTAGCTCCAGAATATGAGAAAAACATAATGCTGTGAAAACATTTGAAAAGGATAACAATAAGACTCTTGTAATGATACGCTGTCAGGCAAAACAAGCACTGAGTCCTGGCTGATACAGGACTCAGCAAAGAGATAAAAGAAGGAAATATAATTGATGCCAATCTAGGAAACTATTCAGAAAATAAATCCTGTCAAACTAGCAATATATTTTTATGGGATTGAGTGTCGACTGATGAAGGAAATTATATTAACCCTATGTTCTCCCTTAGACATTCAATTTTAAATTCTATTACATTGAATTAGATGATGCTAAATTAACACGGCACATTAAAATTTAGCAGGGTGTACACCTAGGATTAAAAGACATATCTCAAAATATTGTTATAAAATGAGACCATTTCTATGGAAGGTTTTACTTAATGTTTTGTCAAAAATCTGAAGAAAAAAAAAACAACCAACAAAATAAACACAGTTAATATTCGTAGATGATCATTATAATGGTAACAAATCATGAGTAGCTCAGTTGCACACACATTTTAGTTAATGTGTTCAGGTGTGATTAACTATATTGGCCAAAGTTACCCCGTCAGTTTTACCAGGAGGGCTTAAATAGTCTTCTCATGGAGGAAACATCTTGAATAGGTGCTTAAAGTTCATTTTATTGCAGCATTTGACCTTCCTGTAATACCCAGAGAAAAAAAAAAAAAACACAGAAAAAGTGTTCCTTGTACAAGAAGATTCCCAAATCTCTGTGAGAAGGAAGGTGAAGGGGCATCAACGTTTATAAAAATGCAAAATAAAACTTTGGTTACGAATTCTTGTCTACAATGTAGCAAAATTCAGTGGCTGAAAGATGGAACTAAAATGTCTAAGGCTAAAAATGAAGAAGAAATTTTGTACCGTGAGGATAATTAGCCAGTGAAACAACTTACACAATTTCAATCAAGGCCAAAGTTTTTTCAAAACATTTTAAACTCAAGTTCAAACTGAAAATGTATAGGCCAGGCTAGATGGTTACAGTGATCCTATGACTCTATAAACCTAAGCACACCCTGAAGACCAAATCTGAAAACAAACAGCAGAACATAAACAATTTATGAATAGTTATAAATAGATATATATACATATATATATTTTTTTTTTAAAGAAATGAGAATTCAAAAATAATTCAGAAACAGAAAAAGAATCATAGAATCATAGAATCACTCAGGTTGGAAGGGACCTCAAAGATCATCAAGTCCAACCGCAGCCTAACCATAGTACCCTAACTCTAACAACCCTCTGCTAAATCATATCTCCGAGTGCCACATCCAAACGACAAAAGAAATATTCATCATTAATAATTTATTTCAGGGCAATAAATCATTTTGCAGTACTCTGAACTTTCATTTCTGTAACTGGGAGCTGAACAATGCCCACTGAATTTACTTAAGAGTTCAGTAAATTAAGAAAGACAGAAAATGCTTAAGTGACTTTTTGAAGTTATTTTTGCATGATCTCTGGCATTTTCATTTTGAGTGCCACATAATTTTTCCTAAGCACTGTCAAAGCAAAACTGTCTAGCTGCAGATAACACATATGATTGTAAAGATGTTTTCTGTCTCTTTTGAAGTTGCCCTTTTGAAAAGTTTTGCATGTAAAGCCAATCTGTTGAGCACTTACTAGAAAGACTGTATATGGTTCTGGTTATTCTAACAGAGGGATATTATTTTCTTTATTTTGCTGTACGGATAATTTTCCCTTAACAGTAGGTCTTGGTATACGTAGGACCCATCTCCTTTACGGACACAAAAGAACAGATGATGTTTTCTCAGACTTTAGATAAACGGCAATCCTTACATAATGGTGGGCATTTCCTCTTTGGAGATCGCCGCTGAATCCGGACATTCAAACAAACTCACTGCTAAGCTGCTCCCTGGGGCTAGGCTCAGTTTGTCCAAAGCTATGCTTATTACATGTGCTTTGGTCAGCAGATATGCAATCTTAGACAATAGCTTCTTTCTGCAGACAATAGTCAGTATTAAGAATGTCATCAGATATAATGGCTACGAGCGGGACAATTCTGCTTTCTTATGAAAGCGTTCATAATGGAGCGGTCAAAGTGTGTGTGTCTGTGTGTCTGTGCGTCTGTGTCTGTGTGTCTGTGTGTCTGTGTGTGTTTTAAGAAAGATCCACCAGCGTGCTGCAGAAGCAGCCTGCTGGTCTCAGAAGAGCTGGCTCATGAAAGGTGCCATTTATAGTGCTTTCACAGTGCCATAGAATGGAAACATTAGGTAATAGTAAAATCCCAGAGCTAGACTTACTAAATTCTGAAAACTTACTCACATTACCATGCTTTATAGGGCTTTAGGGACTTCATAACAACAATCTGTGCAACTGCAGACTTTGTTTAATGAAAAAATAAATAGAAATAGTTACCCCAAAAATTAGCCTAAAGACTGGTATTCCCTTGTTAGTGCCCTTTAATAATTTTCACTATGCCTCCATTTGCACTCTGTCTAGAAAATAAAAGGCTTATTCATGCACAAACACACAGATCTGCCTTCTCAGTGAGAAATTTTGTAACATTTCTGTAGTGGAATCAACTGTAGCAGCTCAAGGTCTTTTTTTCTGAAAGGGGAAAAGCGGCTAGCTGGATATTGCATTACTTTCAGGAGATTTCTTCACTGTTGTGTAATTTATCTGACAGTCGCCACAGGGTTTACATGCCACTTTAGTTACCCTCCCGATTTTTAAGGGATGGATATGCACGCAGAAATTAGGGGAGCATTCATTTTTCCCCCTAATTTCATCAAATTACATGCACTGTGATTCTAGATAAATCACACTATTGCACTGTTTCCTTTTTCACGTTTGTGATGACTTGTGGGTTAGCTTTCCTTTGCCTTTAAGCAGTCAGAAGCAGTCACTGTGCTTTTGTTGGGATTCATGTCCCAACCAATTGAGTTAGTCTGATGTGTCCTCTGAACGGTGTCCTCTCAGCAGCTCTTCTAAGTGCTCCATCATGTATTTGTTTGGTGTTTTATCTTATCAGGAGGTATCAGAGCCAAAAATCCAGAATGTCTCACTTTCTGTACAAGGCTCCCCGTGTATTTTAAATGAAGTAGATATAACAAAGAACACAATGTGAATTTATGCAGCTCCAGTGCGAGAGAAACAAAGTAATTGGTTGAAGAGGCAGACAGAAATATATCAGCCTTCCAACCGCAAGCGACCCTCAGGCAGGTACAGCACATACGCCTTCTGGCTTCTGTGCAGACAGAATTCAAAAGATCAGCCTTTTTCTGACCTCGGATATGAGCTTCTGGCTAAGACCAGCATCCTCCACAGTTCTGGCGGTTTGCAAAGACACAGACTGGCCTGGGTTACAAGTTGAAAGCACTCATCACAGCTGAAAGTGCATTTTTGCCATTGGGATAGTAGAAAACTGAGAAAGAAAGACATGCAGCTGGGGGAGGAGAAGGCAAAGCAAGACTGCTTTTTCTCTGCTCTTGAAACCTATGATGCAAATATTTATGCATGAGGCTGAGTGGAATTCTTGGGTCATCCTTCTCCTCTGTCTAAAAACATACCCACATCTGAAAGCAGAGCTCACAACAGTGCCTAAGTTTGAGAACGTGCTGATGTCAGAATTCCGTGCTATTTACGTGCCCTAGGTGAAGAGCAGCCAAGAACCTGCTTATCATAAATCTCTCCTCTCCCTCCCTTCATCCTCTCCACTGAAACCCCTGTGATTTTCAGCACAGAACATCAATGCACAAGTAAGTTATTCTGTGTATGAAAGCAGTGCTTGTGGAAGATGTTTGAATACACAGTCCCAGAGACTCATGTCCACTGCAGAATAGCAAAGGAGAAAAAGATACATCATGGATAGCAGCACTGTCAGCTTCCTCGCTTGGACTTACCAGGTTCACTGAGCCTGAAGAAACATCCACTGGAGTGAAAGGATCATTCAACCTTTATAGCCAAGTTGTTGTCCTAGCTGCTAAAATTGCCATATAGAAGGCTAATTAGAGCTGGTTATTGTTATGGCTTTTGCAGTGTTCACAGATGTGAACTGCTCACCCAAAGCTAATGCTGCAGGTTGTGTCACTTATACAAGCCATCAGATGTAACAATCTGCTAAACTACAGTAGACTTATACTTGCCTAGAGAGGAAATCAGAGAGAATGGGTTAAAAAACCCTCGAGATCCATCTGTCTACATGAGGAGATCATATCTACAGCATTCTTGAAAACTATTTGTCTAACCTACTTTTATAAATCTTTTCTAAAAGGGACTCCGGGGCCTCTACATGCAGCTCATTCCAGTGCTTCAATATAGGAACTTTCATGAGAAAGAAGGTTTTTGAGTGTTTAACCTAAACTACCTCCATACTTCTTATTTGCTATATTCTTGCCCTCTCTGCAGGGTTCCACCATGCAGCAGATAAACACACCTCTGCACTTTATTCTCAGCTTATAGTCCTTTCTTCAAACATGACAGTTTCTAGGTCATTCTGTTATCATTCTGTTGTTTGCTCTGGACCCTTTCTGGCCAGATTATATATCCTATAAAGCATAGCTTGAACCAGATGAGACACTGTTCTAGTCTATGCTTTGCAAAGCTGTAGAACACATGAAGGTAACTGTAATGTCTTACAGGTAATCTTGCTGCCTGTACATCCCTAAGTTCATGGGTTTCAAAGAAGCAAGATTCAGCTCAGCATGTCTGCTATGTGAGTCAAATGACTCATTGCGGTCATCTCCTTTCTTTTGCTGCTTTGCCTGACTCTTCATCCCCCACAGAAAGGGACTACTCTGGCCATGCTCCAAAATCCGTACAGAAGCACTGAGAAGCTTGAGTTGTCGTTTGGTAATGATATTAATGACAGCAATAAATAAAATAAAAGAAAAAACCTTCACAAGACTGCTATTTCTCACTAGTACATCCAAGCAGGAGGTGGGGAAGTCAGCAATATATTTAACAGCATATCAATAGTCCTGGCTGCTTTTTTTTTCAGTGCCTCATTCTTGCCTCAGTCCTGTGAAAGAAAAACTAGATATTATTAAGAGAAGGATTGTGTTGTTTAAATCAGGATGCAACAGTAGAAATATCCATAGGTTTGGGGCCCAGTTATTTCTCTTAAAACTGAAGACAGACAACACTCAAACTGCATTAAAACTGTTATTTTCATGACAGCAAATATCTCTGAGCTCATATATTAATCTGGAACCTTCGTGTATCACAATGCCCCAAATGCACAGCTGTCAAATAGATTATATCTGTGATTGATATAAGATGTATGGATATGACGTCGAGAAAAAGCTGCATTGTGGGACAAATGTCCCTGAGCTTTTGGTACTATAGTTCCCAAAGAACTGGTATATGTTTGAACTGCTTTATTTGGCATAATACAGAATTTCAGTAGAAACTGATTAGCAGTCTTACTGGAGAAATACAAAAATCCCTCTATACAGCATTTACAGCTTCCATCATTTAGATTTTTTAAAAAGGAATGACCTGTGTAAATAAATATAAACACCAAAACAAATGTATATGAAGGGAATGAGAAAATTAAGTGCTATTCTTAGCAGAGCAGTAAATGAGATCCCATGCATTCTATTGAAACCAAAGAATTTCTATACAAATTAAAGCGTGTGGATATTTATGTTCTTTGGAACATTTTTGTTTTGTTTTGTTTTGTTTTTAATATTTGTTCTAATGCTGTGCTTAGTGAGAAAACATTGCAGGAATTTACAAACAGGCATTTCATTTGAAGATGAGGTTCCTATATTGAAAATAAAAGCAAAAGTTATTGCATAGATGAGAATACTTCTTATGTAAAAATAGGCTTGTAGATTTTACACAATTTGAAACTTTAAATAAACTTGCTACTTTGCAAAGCATTTTTCCATAATTTCACACTTTCTATAACATTGTGGCTTGAGATAGTACAAAGGTACATGGCATTTGGGGCTCAGAAAGACCTTTGGCCTTTGACCTTAGAAGATCTCTATGTGGAGGCCCACGGTGGATTGAATTTTGACAGTACAGTGCCAGAGCCGTACAAAAAAGGTATTCATATTGACTAAGTCAGTGGATATTTCAGATCAAAATGTCAGCAGTTGTCTTTTTCAGCTGACATCCTGGTCTGAGAAAGTTGGATTTAAGGTTTACTTGACTCTCATATTTGGATTTCCTGCCATATAGGGCTGTGTCATTAGCTCTCTGGAATGCCTTTCAGTTTCTTCCTCGAAAAATGCTAAATAAGTTCTCACTTTACCTACTGACTGAATAAGAATACAAAAACAGCGGACAGCTGTGAGGCATCTGCGTGTCACATAAACAGTGTTGGCACAGTTTCTGCATTCAAGAGATCAGCAAGAGCCTAGTAAATAAGCTTTCTTCACTAAAGACCACTTTTGTCCATGATCATTGGAGCTGTGCTTTACGCATACACTCTCTGAATTCCTCTTTTCTTCAGTAATCACGCATGCCTAGCATGATGGCTGATTCTATTCTACAGTCCAGGGCCATGTAATTATGTGGATAATTGGCAGACAAGATGTTGTGAATACCTGAATCCCAGGTTAATTGAAACTAACACCTGCCTGAACTGTGCAGTTGCAATGGATGCAATAATACAACAAGATCAGGTCCTACTGAGTTGCATAAGCTTTTCAAGGCGAGGGTTTTGATCTCCTCCTTTGATTTGAGGGCGGCAGTAAACTAAAGTATTATGCCTTTGTTGAAGCTTATAAAAGATGAATCTGAGCCTGAAAATGAAGATCCTTCCAGTTAATTTGTATTGAAAAAAATCACTGAGCACACATCTTTTGCATCTTTCAGTTAGAAAAGAAACAACAGATACAGCTGTGATCACAACTGTAGTCAGTAACAACACTACAGTTGAGTCAACCCAGAGTAACCCAAGCCATTACCCAGGTAGTACAAACTGCAAACTTTGGATTTGCACAGCTCCGTACAAGCAGAATTCCCACCAGTGTCATCAAATGTCCCAAACTGGACAAGCGTTACAGCATTACGCAGGAGGCGTTATCCCACTGTTTGTGGGCTGTGGTTGATTTTTTGCTCTGTTGTCCTTCATACTGCCATAGCTCACGGACAGCTTGCTTAGATGTCTCCTGCATTCCTGTATTACTTTCTTATGCACAAAATGGGGGTGATGGAAAGTCTTTACAGCACAGACAGGAGGACAAGCACACGTTCTGTCAGAAGAGAAGGGGAGTACTAAGACAAAGATGCCCAAGTCATGGCAAGACCTTGAGAACAGGTATGCTTTTCTTTATAAAACCTCTTTCGCTTTTCTTCTTCTTTTACTGAGACTATGGCAATCTTCGTTTAAATCAAATCATACAGATAATTTTAAACACAGCTTTTGTCTGACAGAGTTCAGCTCCTCAAAGCTTTCAGTTCACGTAGATCTCAATTACAAGAGAATACTGGATTAGAGAAGGAAACCAAAGTAGTTTGGCAATAGAATCCGGTATGTTTAGGAAAAAAAATTACATTGTACAGTTATTAATAAGAAGACAGGACTCGATGACCCAAAGTGTTCTATTTCTCGAAGTTAAACAAGACATGATATTTCTCTGTTAGAATAAATAATATTGGACTTAATTATAACGGTGTGAACTGTGTAGAATTACCGTGCTTTTTGCAAAGGAAGAGCAAGTAGAAGAAATATAAAAATGCCAAAATGTAGCCAGAAGTCTTGGAATTTTCAGAAACCCATGGCACTCAGATTACTAAGGCACATAATCTTATTACAGACTTCTCTGGGAACTGCTTGACCACCCCAGTTGCCTCTGAAAATCACAATCAATTTATTTGTCTCAGGACTAATGGGGGGAAAAAAGATTTCAGGAATGAAAAGATTTTACTGTAATGACCTGAAGCAAATGGGAGAACAAAACACCAGCTTTAGAAGTCATGAGGGGCACAATCACTACAATTAAGGGCAAGGCAGAGAAGTGAGGAGGAGGGAGCTGGGAAAGCAAAGTCCCCAAATTTCAGCAGTTACATAGGCCCTGGTTTAAATACAGTATGTCTGGAAAAAAAAAAAAAAAAAAAAAAAAAAAAAAGAAAAGGTAATGTATTTTGGCTGATAAAATTTCAGAGGCATTTTCACACAAAGCAGAAATATATCTATCTGATAATCTTTTAAACAGAGAGAAATAGGAAGTAGTATCTCTCTGGGAATCACATATCTATAGGTTGTAAATGAAAGTAACAAGAAAATTTCAGCAGTTAGTGCAGTTGTAGCAGCTGAACAGAAAGTCTGAGCATATCTATCAGCCTAGTGATTTCAAAATCTCTTCCAGGTAAAGGCTGTGTCCTATACAAGTCTTACTGTGTTATTCTTTCACCTACCAGAACCCTTTTTGTTTGTCTGTTTGTTTGTTTTTCCAAGATGAGCACTGCCTGAATAGCTTTTTAACATCTTAGTTTAGATCTGGCCTTTAGATCCTACCTTACTTCCAGTGATGCTGGTAGGAAACTCTCTTGGCAGATATTCTGTTAGATGACCATACCTAATGCCGTCTGTTTCCAGCATCTCACAGCGTTACATCCATCCCATCAAAAGCTGTGAACCATTCTCTTATCTAATGACATATTCTTAAGTGTGAACACAAGGTCCAGAAAAGTCATTCTCAGAACCCTCTTTGTAAGATGCCGTTCTGGTGGAACCTTGCCAAATCAGAGTGGCTGCTCCACTACAAAACTCACAGAAATGAAGCATGGCAAATAAATAGAAAATTAGATAAAAGTTTTGCATGATCACACAGTTAATCTGGCTCAGTTACCTCACAGTAAACATAGTAGACACCTTGTCCAGATAGGATTTTGCTGGGCAATCTCTATGCTACATAAATGGTCTCTTATCAAGTGTGCTATCTATCTTCTCACACCACCACCCGTCCTGCAGTAAAAGACAGAAGTACAGTTATCCTTTCCATCACACATCCTCTGGCAAAACACAGGGAGCTCTGGAGATTACGTCTTGTAGTATATATTTGGCTAAGATACTAACAAAGCCTGAAGGTAAATCCCTGAAAGATTGCAAATGCTGAGGTGACAGGAGGGGGGGTGCTGAGAGGGTTGTGGAGAGAGACACTGCACTGCTGGGAGAGAGCCATAGCGATGCCTCAGTCAAATCTGACCTACTTTAATGAAATCAGGTCATCTGTGAGCTCTTCATTACCCCCAGACTAAACAGTACAAAACACAGCAGCCAATGTTTCTGTCTTTTCAGAGTACCGCTAATTCTCATCACAACATTGTTATGTGTTCCTTAATATATATTGACTTAGTCATCTGGCCACACCAGAACTGGTAAACAGTGATTTCTAGTGAAAGCTGGAAGGAAGTAAAGCAAACGTGATTACTGACTTTAAAAACAACAACAACAACAACAAATATTTTAAATTGCAGAGTAAACACAACCATGCCTCCAGAATGTGTCCTCAAGGGAATATGGAAACAAAAGGAGGCACAACTGTCTCACAACATTAGCCCTGACGGATGGAGCTCACCTGTCACACCAGCAAACCCTTAGCTGTTACCAGCCGTGCTGAATGATGAGGCGGAGGCTGGAGTCAAGTGGAAGCTGGTACTGTAGGCTTAGGCTCAAATTCTGCTCAGTGTTCAGTCTTCTATAAACTAGGAGGGTGACAGCCTCATAACAATAAGGTATATACTGGTGAAGTTCTGATGCGATGCTCCTATCTATCTGTATTTCTGTTCATATCATATAGAGATAGATATATCTGAGTGTGCAAGTATGGATGTTTTCCCAGGTACATATTTTATTACGTATATGTGTATATCCATTTGTTTCAACAATAATATGTCTGTGCTTGACAATTAAGATGCATGTTTATAGATCCAGAAATCTATCTATATATAGCTATATACGCATATGCTTCTAAAGATGTGTATCTGTATATAAAGAAATATATATATGCAGGTATATATTCACAAAGAAAGATCTCTGAATCATATTAAACCTGCACTATTCACAGTATGAGCATTGTGTCTGTGTCTATATGAGTAGTATATGTGTACAATAAGCTAATATGTATCAAAGAAACATTCAACTTATGCAAATAACTAACAAATTTTGTTCCCAGTGTTTATCATAGAAGTGTAATATTTACAATTTCTGTCCAGTATAAGTTAGAGAAGTCTTTATGTTCATTATGTTTTGGCAAAGGTTCCACTCATTTGTCTATGTCTGTCAATAGCATCTCACCTGGTCCCACGTGAGATGCCATACAGAATGACATCCAAGCACCTGCTGCTACTCTAAAGCCATAGGTCACAGAATCACAGAATCACAGAATGACCCAGGTTGGAAGGGACCTCAAGGATCATGTAGTTCCAACCCCCCTGCCTAGCAGGGCCACCAAACATACACATTTACTAGATCAGGTAAATGTGTCACCATGGGTCCTGTGTCATGCCTGTAGCTCTTTGTAAATACTTCCTATAACCCAGCCCATCAAAAAAGGCCACTAATATAGGGGAATGCATTGGACCTTTGCTTTCCTTTATCTACAGATGATGCATTCTATGAATCACTCTATGATTCTATGATTTTTTGCTTTCCCTTATCTACAGACATTAAAATGCTTCAACAGCATCTTTCTCTCTTCTGTGTTTTGTAACCCTTGTTTAGCTGGGGAACCCATTTGGTGCTTAGTACAGAACTACCTTCTATTACCTCAGTGTCCACATGATATCTCAGACTGTCCTTGTTACCTCCCTGTGGGCGGCTGTGGGTGACCCATCTCCCTCAATATGGGGTCTGGAGAGTAGCGGTTCACACATACCAGTGCTCTGGACAGACACAGGTGAAACAGATGGTAGCCTGGAGGTCACAGACATGAGGCCATACCAAACTTTCTTTGGCAATGCCAAGACAAGGCAACTAACACAGTTCTTGCCACTTACACCTTCGTCTGCTTATTTCTGTCCCTGATTGATCTCCTGCATGTGCACAGACACATCAGGAACTAGTGGTCCAGATCTTGGAAAAGTGCCCAATTCCAACTGAAGCTAATAAGTATTACACATAGAAACACACTTCAAGTTCTGATGTTTCATGTTATGTAGATTCATCATAGTAAGAAAAACTACTCTGATAACTGGAACTAGGAGAGGCAGCTCTCAGAAGTCCAACATGGGTGTTACAGATTCAACACTTGTTGTCTGTGATATAATACAGTATCCGCATTTTCATTCTGGGAAATGTCTCAAGAGCTATCTTATAGCCTCTGCTGCTACTCAGACTGCTCGCTTCCTCTCATCCTAACCAACTGAAACTTCTGTGTCATCTGTGTGACGGCAAGAAATTGCCAGAGAAAGCAGTCTTAGAGAAGCAGAGGAAGGATGAAACATACAGGAGCACATAATATTCTATGTGCTTTTACCAGAATGCATTTGACACCAGACTAAAATACTGAAAGAAAAAAAATATATATAGGAAATTCAAAAGTCTTTGAATAAGCATAACTAACAATTATGTCCAAACAAATGTATTTCATCTCTTTAATGTAAGACCTAGTGATAGGAACTGCTGAGTCTCCATTATGGGCTGAAGTGATCCCTTCTCTTGAGGAGGCAGCGGAAGGGTAGGAAAAGGGAAGGTAGAGAAAGATAGTAATTAGTATCTGTAAAACCCAGCTTTTAGCAGAGTACTTAATGGTGAGATTTTGGCAGACAAATATTGACACCATGCTAATGTTGCTAAGCTAGCAGTTCCCTGATGAAGGGCTGGAATGTGTGAGTTGCACAAAAGCCTGCAAATGGGATAATACAGCACCAATGCCCTAGCAGCACTATTCTCTGCTACTACATACATCAAAGGAGAAAGTTTTCCTGCAATATTTGCTCTTTCCAATGGAACAAGTCCATCCTGGGTTGTGGTTGTGATGTCTGCTGTTGTTTTCCTGTGGAAGGAGACACGGAACAGTACTGAGACAGTGCTCTTTCCCTTGGAGGAAGCAAAGGCCAGATAGGGGAAATGCCTGACACACCGTTAATCCCCATTAGAACAGATCACACACTGGTCCCTGCTTCTGCTGCTGCTTCAGCAGCACTGTGCCTGGATCCACATTGCACCCAGACCCATGCCACACCTCAGTGTCACCTCACTGTCAGTGTGATTTAACCCCTGCAGCCTATGGCTCTAAACACATATAGATTCAGGCTTTGGCAGGGTTTCTGGGTTTTGTCTTGTGTAACGTACAGAGGGAACCTACTTTAGCAGGGTGTTGGATTAGATGATCTCCAGAGGTCTCTTGCAACCCCTATGATTCTGTGATTCTATGCTCTTTAAGATCTCTTCCAATCCAAGCCATTTTATGATTCTATTTTATGATCTGCTTTGATTCACAACTGGAACTTCAGATATGCCTACCGTGTTCTGACTCACATAAAGCACAACTCAAAGACAAAATACCGGTATCAGTACCTTTCTATTACAGGGTTTTGACTTCTGGTGTATTCTCCAAAGAAATACAACTATTTCAGTTTGCATACTAGGAAAATAACTGACTGAGAAAATGGGGATTTCAGTACTGAGCAAAAACATTTTTGCTTTTTCTGAAAGAGTTGTTTTTATATCCCAGTATCATAACTGTATAACTTTATAGTCTACTCTGAACCACAAAAAACTTAATCTAATGCTGAAGAAACTAGAAGGTCTCCCATCAATTTCCAATCTTTTGGACTACATTCGCAGTAATCTTTAGAACTGATAGTTCTGTCTGACTTTCTTAAAAACTTTCAGGAAAAGGTACTTGTGAAGCTTCACGTTCTCAGTTGCAGTGCATCTGCCCATCCAGCAATATTTTGGATGCCTTCAGAGAATGCAGTTCAGGCTGGTAACACTACTTGAGACAGCAGAATGGAAAGCCCAATAGTTTTCATATATATGCTCTATCAGATTAATCACGAACTGTTGATTCAAAAGATATCAAGTGACAGAGATCTTGTTTCCATTTTACCATAACCAAGGTATGTGCACGTATTCATGTACTTCTATAAAAGCAAGTGATACTTATTCTCCACCAGCATATCAGAGAGCAAAACAGACAATGCTATATGTGCAACTACATACACACACCAAAAAAACCACATAAACCAAACGAACCATTTATAGCTAGGCAGATGTTCATAATCTTAATTTTATTACCTCCAAACAACCATGGTTGATTCAATACACAAAAAGCAGTAAATCATGTGATGACACGTAAAACAGGAAAAAAGAAACACAGTAATAATCCAGGAAAAAAAAAACATTTATGATTGTGGCTTTCCTGGCTTGTGCCTCAGAGATGTTCAGACTTTGGCAAGGCGTGGGCTATATTTTCATAGCTATAGTATGTTATTGAGCACATCAGTGTATTAACTAGCTGGAAAGAAGAAAAGCTAGACAGAATTGCAGTGTCTGGCGGTTTTCCGAAGACAGCAAGCAGTGGATACCTTTTAATTGCAGAATGACCACACTAAGTACATAATCATGTATAGAAACAACAAACATAAAGGTTCTTGATGCAGTCTTATTTTTCCATATATTACTTCTACATACTATACGAGCATGATGAAATTACTGACACATTTGCTGAACTGAGCTAAAGCCAACAGAAATCCACATCATTTTCTTCCTTTGTCTTCCAAATACTCTCTAGGTCTTCTCTGACATATTTATAGCTTTATATCCACATTAGTTAAAATCTTTCATGTGATTTTGGTTTAACTGATTACATATGCTAGTAGTAACACAAAGCATATACCTAGGTCACTCCAAAAGTAATGCCTCCTATTTATTTCCATGGAAACTACAACACATGCAAAGAGCACAATAACACTATTTGTCAGAGAAAACACTATTTTGCAACATAGTCAGCACCATTAGCTATGCATTGTTGCTAGCTTTGGACAAAAGCCTGCATACCATGATCATAAAAATCTGCACCAACAGAGGTGAGCCACTGTTGCTTTCACCACTGCTGAACCTCACCACTCGCCACCTCACTGTGCTCACATCCAGTGTTTGCTTTTCATAAATGTTCAGCAAGTGCTGATGAATGTCAATGGGTATCATTTTTTCTGCATGGAGGAATTCAGTGACACACCTTTGCATCATAGCACTTCCATGTCAGATGCCATGTTGTCAGACTGCCCCTCGGCTGCCATCTGTCACACAGCAACAACACGTAATGGAATATTGGTGGGAAGGTTCATCCTCTACTGCCATCCCACCAACATCTGCCTCTGACATCATGGGCCTCTATAATAAAACGGGAGGCAGTAGTTTCAGAGCAGACTTCATACATGTAATTCCTGTATATTCACACATACACAGCATATATAATCCTCACCAATAAGTTAAAAACTTTCCTGCATATTATCTGTGTGTGTTGCTTGCAATCCATTCTATAATTTCTACAGAATGACTTGCATGTAGCTTCTGCAGTCAACAAGACACAAGACCGTGAGGTAGCATGGAACTACTCACTGGTTGATGCCATTTCCTGCAGGAGGAATGGAGGGAAAGGAGGCTGGGGGTGAAGAAACTTGCACAGACACAGGCAGACATTATTCACAGTGATAACTTTTGCCCATGAAGATCAATCTGCTTGGACTCTAGAAACAATGGAGAAAGCCTCAAGAGCTCCAAATGTAGCTCAGAGTAGGAACCACGAATGCTATTAATTAATCCTGAAGGGTACTTTCTATATTGACCCTATGTAGCAGCGAGCTTCTGCCAATGCATTTCACAGTGTGTACAGAACTGCCTTGAAATGAAACACTTTGATCTTATTCAGCAAACTGAAATATCCTGACCTGGATTGATCTGACCTCAAACCAAATATTCCATTACATTCTGCTGACAAATATATTTGATTTTCAGATGAAAGTTTTTGCTTTTTAGGCTAAAAGTGACAATGAATAAATGCTCAACATAGGTTTCTCTTCAGTGAAAACTTTTCTTTTTTACTGAATGTTTCTGATTGTACCCCATAAAAAGTGCGTATAAATTCAAGTACACACAAGAGTATATCTGTAAGATACATGCACATAATCTCACATTTATGCTGTATTTGGAATGCTACCAACAATCCGTTGGTTGATAGGTCAGGATTCTCCACTCCACTAGCTGAAAAAGATGTTAAAATATGGGAAAGCTGGGAAAAAATCATAGAAACAAACACACACAAAAAAAGACCTCTTGCTTTCTTGGTATGTAAAAGAAAAACACTAAATAAACAATTTGCGAACCCAGTAACGAAAGTCAACACTTAAATCTGTGTGAGTTCTTCCTATGTCTATTTATTTTTCTGTCTCCAAATATTAAATGCAAACTTTGATATAAAGCCAAGTATTAGGTTCCATACATGGAAATGCTTTGGTGATTGTTAAAAATAATGCTGTGGCGTCTCTTGTTGGGAGGTTTGGAAGAAAGAGAACTTAAAAAAAAAAAGAAAAAAAAAAAGAAAAAGAAAAAGAAAAGAAAAGAAAAGAAAAAAAGGAGAAGAAAGAAAGAAAAACAAGGAAAAAGAAAAAGGAAAAAAAAAAAAAAAGAAACTGTTCCACTTCATCTAGCAGTGCTGCAATACATCACTCCAATTAAATCCCAGCCAATAAGCAAAGGGACGTGTTAAGTAAAATTCATGAGCTTTGAATGCATGTGAATGAATATGCCAATCAGAATCAATGCCACCCATTCATCTGGTGTAACACCATGGTGATGACAATGAGCTTGAAACCAGCCTTTGTTGTCATCAGCTGTGCAGTAGTTGCCACAGCCCTAGCCTGGATCAAATGTGTGGGACATTTAAATCTTCAGCATGGCACCAACACACAGAACATCTTATTCATGCCAAAAAAGGAGCTATAATAAGCCTCCGAGTAAATAATTCAGGATCATTTCCTTCAGGGGTGCAAATTGCCTTCTTGAAAATAAGGCAGTTCCTCTCCTTGCTTGACTTTACTCCATGGACACTAGCAGAACGTTTTTAAGCCACGTATTATATTTGTCACTTCAGAAAATCAGTTGCTATACTAATGGCTGTAGCTGAGACTTCTGTGGGCCTTAACTGATATTGCAATAGGAATATCTTTGTGGAGACCCTGCATCTCAGCCCCTTTGAGCGCTGCGGTGGCAGATGGCTAGCTCTCACTGCTTTTACAATAACCATTTCATTTGTGATGCTTGACCTGAATTCCATTCCTTGTTTAAAAGTGTGTCTCTGTTCTCAAATGGTGTTTCAGAGAATTGCCATTTCCATAGTGTTTCCACATGCTGTTCTCCAAATAACACATTTGCCCATAAAACAGAGTGGATGAAAAGAATATGGAACTAGGTGTCACAATTGAAAATGTCTAATCTAAGAATGTATATCCAAATACTGATGACAACTTCATTTTTTTTGTGTGTGTGTTTAAATTATACCACTGATAGTTTCTTGCATGTCAGTTTATATCTCCTACAGACCACACTGTATTTTTAGTACTTTGTGTAAATGTGAAATACTGTGTTAGAGAAACAGGCCTGTGCGTGGTAACATACACTCAACTTCTCTGTGTAAATTAAATATGCATGCTTTCAGTAACAGATCCACCCATTAATCAGTGTTTAAAAAGATGTGACAACCGCTGCATGGATCTGCTACTCCCCCAGTCTACCAGAGGATATTTTTTGCTGCTGAATACTTTTTCTACACACTTCTCATGCTATTCCTCAGATCCTGAGTAGGAAATTAATCTTAAGAAGAGACATAAGTGATTTTAAGGATCTTTCCTTGCAAATAAGTGTTCCTTCTGAGGTTTCTTCTGCAGAGAATTAAAACCTTAAGCAAAGGAAGCTGAAGGCTTCATTCAAGTACACGTTTGATGATACTGTCTCAAACAGGATGTCTAGATTTATCAAGAAAAACATGTATTTTGTGGCCATTTCTTCTCACTCCCTAGTGGTCTCTCTCAATGTAAATTCATTCTAAAACACATGAAAATTTGATGTTTTCATAGTTTGGGGTGGAAACATTGTACTGGATCTGTGCAAAAACGAAGCATGACAACATCCCATTGACACAACAACCCTTTACTTTTCTTATCTGAATCAGAGGCTCAGAAAGTTCTCTTCCAGTTTGCACAATGTAAAAGAAGCCCCAAAAGCATGAGTCTTTTTCTCGGCTTTATACTCAAGCAATCACTAAGTAAAATGGAAAGGTGACAAAAAATTCAAGTGTTAACAAGAAGTAACAGATATATATTTCCAGCCATTCCTCCTGATACATGACCATGCCATTACCACCAAAGCAAAACCATTTCATTAATCTTTTAAGCTGACTAAAGAGAATTCAAGTAGTTATCCTCATGAGGAGGCTTCTGAAGTTCATTGCCATGACGGAACTTTTTAAGGTTAAGAGTACATATCCACAGTTCATAAACTTAAGACAGCTCTTGGAAGGGCTTCTGGTCTCCTCACCTGGAATAAGATCTCACACCCATGAAAAATATTAAATATTTCCCCCAGTCAGTTGCTTGGAATGATAAATTTCAACTCAAAGCCGGTCATATCCTTCTATATACCCAGATGACAGCTGCAGAAACTGGCCCTGGCAGAACTCCCCATTCCAGAACAAACTCCAGATCACCTGAACTCCTGTGCTGCCTTCTATCACAGGTTACAACAAGCTCATTAGACCTGTTCTGTTTCTGTTCCACCAAATAAATCTCAAAGTTTTGCTTCTTACCATCAACAGCGTTGAGCACAAGCTAGCTGAATATGAAGTCCACAGTCAACAACTCTTCCATGTTGAAAAGGTATATGAGAAACTTTTTGTAATCTGGATAGTTTGGTTGGAACTAATGTATCTTGTTAAGCGATCCTATATTAAAAGATTAAACTCTGGCATGAAATGTGGATACCTTTTGTTATGCCTAAGTGGACCAGCAGGAAATAAGTCACAAACTTACTCTCTTCCTCTGCTGTTCCTGTGGTTTAAATGTTCGTCCAGTGATCTAAGCACCTCTTTATATTTGAAATTATACAGCTAACTAGTTCAAAGATTAAAAATGCACAAATTAGTATAGAGTAGTCTAACAGTTTTAGATGCCACTATTTTTACACTTACCCTTACTTTCTGACAGGTGATCTAAGGAATTTCATTCAACTTAATGAGAGAGTTTTCATACAAAATCTAATCATAAGGTGTTTAAAGTCTCTGCACAGGCAGATTAAAAACAAAAACAAACAAACAAACCTCCATCAGTTTGACAGTCCTCGATATCTATCCTAATTACATCAACCACTTTCTTCTTTCTGCTCCCAAACTAGAGGTGAAATTAAAGCTCTATTCAGTCTTCATCTAACTTATGAGAAAGTTATGTACACAACAGCTAGAGAGTGAATCATGGTATGTTATTCTCTACATTATTGGGATATTTGTCTGTTTGTATTAACAAGAAAGCCCAAACTCAACTGTGTTTTTAGTTATCAGCTAATTTTGATCATTAATGACTAAAATCAGTATCTAAAAAGAGTTTTCAAGGGAAATTTATAGATTTATACTGTTTTGTTGTTGTTGTTTTGCTTTGGGTTTTTTCTGTTTTGTTGTTGTTATTTGTTTTTATGGCTCAGCTCCTCTTGCTGCTTTGGGAATCTTAAAAGGGACAATCTGAAACTGTGTCTACAATTGTGTTTAGTATGAACTCTCTTTCAACATTAGATTGAATGGCATACATACTATAACGTATAAATCTATGATGTCTAAATGAAGAGCTAGTGTGGGAACCTTCTTTTTACAGGAAGTTATTATGAATGGGGCATGTTTATGTCCCATTTTCAGGGTGTTCTTCAAGATAAGAAATATTCTTTATATGTGTAGCTGATTTAGAATAAATATTCCTTAAAACCATAACAGCATGCATGTACAAAGTAGAAAATAAAATACTACATTATTTTAAAAAAATATAACAAGTCACCAATTACTTCAGCTTTAGGGGACTGCTCATGGGCTAACTTGAGATGTAAGCAAATAAGTGCCAATTAATTAGAGTCTGTGACAGTGTTCAGTGCCATCCCTTTGATCTTTCACTAGCAGCTGACAACAAAGCACACATACGCACAATGCTTTAGTTTCAGTCAAGTGATCAGCAAAACATGTTCAGCTCATTTAAATAATAGAAGCTGGTAAAATGCAGCTATCTTTACAGCAATAAGCAAAGATTTGAGTTCAGATGACAGCATCTGGCATTTACAGAACAGATAACTCAGAGCCATTTGCATCAGAAGGATAACTGGAGCTAAACTTAAAAACGGACGATGCCACAAGCCAGAAGCTAGAATAAATTCCACAATCACTCCCCTGCTCACCCATTGGTATTCTGGCTATTTAACCACAGATATAACATTGCTCTGTGAACAGTGTCACACAAACATCTGGGCAGAAAGACACTCTGTGGATCGTACACAAACAGAAGATGTGCTTGTTTCAACAACACCAAAATTCAGAGGAAGCACAGAGCAACAAAAATCAGTGATGTGTACAAAACAGAAATGCATTACAAACCTGGCTTTCTGCATATGCAACTGTCACACCTTTTTGAGCTGGGTTGTTGGGATTTTTTCTGTACGTGTTTATAATTTTTGAGGCGTATTGAAAGGAATAGGTATTTGACTGTAAAATCAGAGATGTTTGAAACATAATTAATAATACATCGTTTGAACAGGGTACGATTCTTTAAATACTGTTCTAAAATTGCAACAATATATTCATACACTGCAAAAGATTTTCCTAATACTGTCATATCTTAACATACAAGGAAAAGTCACTATCTATCTTGTTTATTTTCTTCTCTATTGCTCTAGGTATTTTGGCCTAGTTGTGTATGTGGTTTCTTCTAGGAAGCAAACTGTTGAGAGGAAGCAGGAATTTAGCTGTACTGATGTTCCAGTTCAATGGAATGCTTGCTTAAGTTAATCCTACCTCTAATTAGAAATGTAAACTGAAGCTATGTTTAAGTGTGCTGTGGAGTTGCAACGCAGAAAAGACAGCTGCAGACAGACTTACTCATATTCTCAGGTGATGTGGATTGTAGCATGGGGAGGACTGGAGCACAGGACCGGAGCTTCAGAGAGTAGTGTAGCACTGCTTCCTTCAATCAGTGCTGCAGAATCAGTGACTTCTGGCCTCTGTTGACTCCCAGACTATTCTCCAGGTTTGTGCCTGTGCCAGCAACTGTTCAGCTGATTTGACAGCACAGATTAACAAGTCTGAGTTTCTGGGCACTGTCACTCTTCAATTTGCTACAATAGAATCATAGAATCGTGGAATAGGGTTGGAAGGGTCCCCAAGGATCATCAAGTTCCAACCCCCTACCACAGACAGAGCCACCAACCTCCAGATCTGGTACTAGACCAGGCTGCCCAGGGCCCCATCCAACCTGGTCTTGAACACTTTCAGGGATGGGGCATCCACAACCTCTCTGGGCAGCCTGTTCCAGCACCTCACCACTCTCTCTGTAACGAACTTCCTCCTGACATCCAAAAGACTTAGCTTCTGTGCATCCATGATGTGCCCAGCAAGAAAAAGATCTCAAAACCAGCAGACATTTGAAGACATTCCAAAATTTAAAGATGCTTGGATATTAATAATGTCTAATTATTTGTGTTTCACCAACTATCAGGGAACAAGCATGTTCTCCAGAAAAAAAATGAAGCTTCAGAAAACTCTGAAATTTGGCAGTGTAGAGATACAAAATGTTTTTCATTTAATGGTACATGTTGTTTTTCTTGTTTTTCTTTTCATGGTTCATCATCATCCTCTAATAATCAAACAAATAGACTCCTCTTCTGATACAGTAGCCTGTAACTTACAGGCCATGGACTCTCTCCACATCCCTGATTTTGTGTATTGGTTCATACACCATGAATTAAAAGTGTGATTTGTCAACATTTGCTCTTACCTTTTCATACCACTGCCAGAAGATGCTTCTTAAGTGACCATAAGAGGCTCCTCCAATTTCCTTTTTCACTCCAACTGTGAGAGCTCCCAGAAAAGGATGCCGCAGCTCCTGAGGATAATCACCTGCTTCCATCCCCGGTAACATAAGAAACAGAGTCACTGCTGCATGGTGTTTCCTCCCATAATGGCTGTAGTCAGTCTCCTGTGTCCTGTAATCATGTTCAGCGTACACATTATGCCAGGCAGGCACAGAGGGGAGGTGTTGGGTGTACTACATACAGGTGAACTCATACATGGTTCAAAAATAAGTGCGTTTTCCACTACGTGGTGTGAGGGTCCTGAGCTCTGGAGCTTCACTGGCTGCTCATAAGGCCATGCGTTTCTGGAGAAGCACTGGTAGCCTTAAAGCTTTCCAAGAAAAAGCTGGAAGAAGCCTTGCTGAGAAGCTTCCAAGTCCTCCTCTTTCCCCCAGGAATTGTTTTGGGACAAGACACTCACTAGGCTTCAATTTGGCCTCAGCTGATGTTTTCATCTGCAGCATACTTGGGTGTAGAGGGGAATGGCTGCAAACTAAAAGAGGGGAGATTTACATTAGATGTTAGGAAGAAATTCTTTACTCAGAGGGTGGTGAGGCCCTGGTACAGGCTGCCAAGAGAGGCTGTGAATGCTCCATCCCTGGAGGTTCTCAAGGCCAGCTTGGATGGGTCTTGGGCAGCCTGAGCTGGTGGGGCAACCAGCCCACAGAAGGGGATTGGAACTAGGTGATCGTTAAGGTCCCTTCAAACCTAAGCCAGTTTATGATTCTATTAAACTGTCTCAGATTGTCTTTAGTAACTACGTTTCTCGGTGTTTCCTTCCCACCTATGTTTGACCAAAACTTAAGAGAATTTTTGTAAAGGAATGGTTCACTTCAAGAAAAATAAGCTTCTGCACATTATCCTATGGACTTGGAAGTGAAGCACAAAGGTTGACTTTTACATTCAGAACTCAAGAGTGGCCATGTTATGTCAAATCAAAAGTTCATCTTGCCAGGTATTCTGTTTGCATCAACAATTAACAGCACTGCTATGGAAACATGTGGCAACACAAAATATTTCTTACATCCTACAACAAAAAACTTGCAATGATTAAGTGGTTTTCTGATATTTGAGCCCCAGTATATCTAAAATGATGATGCTGCTGTTTGCAGGGAAGAGATAAAACTGCTTCACACAGTTTGCCAACCCTGCCCACAGCAGAGGATTGGAACTAGATGATATTTGAGGTCCCTTCCAACTCAGGATATTCTATGATTGTATCATTTTGCTCAGCTATAGCTCAGGGTACACTTCACCAAAGTGAAAATGAGATGGGAAGGGGATAAGTGAAGTGGATCTGTGCCCCATTTTGCTCAAACTCAGTCCTCAATTCTGTTAAGCTGGTCCAATTAAAACCACACCTTTTGATACTTGGTTCAAAAATTCCTTATTTTGTCTTGGTTTAGCCCTGTTCCAAATTGATTTAGATTAAAGCACTGTAACCTTAGTCTAAACAAAAAGAATTTAAAGAGAGTCCTTTCACATTGGATTGACCAAACTAGTTGAAAATTATAATTTAACTTCAATTGTTGTAGCACTGTAGATCTAGATGAAACAAATGTGTAACTGAAAGAACATGGCCTCCGGCATTTGTTAAAATATCCTATTAATCTTAGTAGTACAATGACTAGCCCAGCTCTCACTTATAACATGAATTAGTCTATCAGCTCTCACATTTAATCAAATCAAAACTTCTCACTGTTTCTTCCATCACAGAATATAACGTTCAGTCTCAAAGTACCCAACAGCAAAAGACCAAGGTAACAAACAGCCTTCCTAGCTTGCTCTGAAAACACCAAGACAATCCACTGGAAAAAAATATGTAGCAGATAAACACATCCTACCACTGCAGGTAAATTTTCACTTTTCTTAAATTAGTGTATTTATTGGAAGGAAAACGAGCTGAAGTAGGAAGGCTGAAGTTCAATGCCAAGACATCACCATGAAAACTCCTTTGTTTACTGTTAATACATGTAACAATTCACATGAATACACCAACACAGATGAAGCAGCACAAGCTAATTCCCACTTCGGAGACCTGCCACATCAATTAAGAGATGGCTTATGCTTTCATTCTAAAACTTGAAATGCCATGCTAAAAAACTAAGCATTCTCATCACCACATTAACATTCAATTCAGCCTTTCCTGGCCCTTTTGCCATGCCTTAAGGTCATTTACAGCATGATAACAATGCTAGACGCTCAGCCAGGCCAACGTTGGGCTAAATCTACACTACAAAATCCACTGTTCCATAGGACTACAAGCAACACAGGTTTCCTTGCTTTGAAAATGCCAAATCATTTTAAAGGATTCATCTGATACTCAGGAATCACCATAAAAAATGGTACTACCATATTTCCAGCAAAGCACTTAAATAAATTATAACGTTTAGTTTTCATTTATGATAAAATCATACTAGGTCTTTCTGACAGTTCCTACATTTAAGTATATAGGTGTTTAGTCATTTAAATTTCTTAATATCAAGAATTTTAGTTCAAAGCAAATATTGCAAAGCATTTCTGTTAAAATTCATTTGAAGTTTAAAGACACTGATTTTCAATGAGCTCATGCATATTTTGTGCTTCATTTCTATGAATATGCAAATGAGTGTCTTAAGCGGCAACAATATCAAGAATTTAAAGAAATTAAATTTTTAAATGCAAGAATTTGTTGGAAATTTAGGTTTAGATGTTATATTCACTCCATAAGGAAAAGAACCACAGTTATTCCTTCATTCATTCATATATAGAATAATTACATATCCAAATCCCAGACACTGAATAATCATGAAAATCTTCTAGAAACCTACTTGCTAAATGAAATTTCATTCTAGTATTATCAGTGATGACTCTATCAATCTATCTTGGAAAATAAATAAAAGTTTCTCTTTCAAATTTGTGAATAAAAAACAGGATTTGGACGGATAGCTTATTTAAAGTGTATTTTCTGAGATATTCACATATTGCTTCAAATAAGGCTGCATTTTCCAATTTTTCTAAGTGCTCATAGCACTGCATTAGGATGATCTTTAATGACTTTTATCAGATTACCATAACGCACCTGTGAATTAAAGTAGTTCTTTATTTGTACCTGATAGAATAAAGACTGTGGCAAAATCAAATCAAAATATAGATCTTTTTATCACCTAGATCCAAAATCAAGACACAAAGCCATCTTATTGCTCAGAAGTGGACACTACGAAGGATCAGACTCTTTCCCACAGTGCTTACACAGAATGTTTGACATACCAGCGTCCCTTATGGAGGAATTAGGTAAGGCAGAATGGTACCAATACTTGAAAAAGTGTAATGCTTCTGACTAAATGTGGGCATGTACAATATATCTGAACTATTAAGTCCAAGTTCCTTTTATAGTCAGTGAAGGGCTAACCATTAAAGTTCATGTAGTATACATTGTCACTCTGTTCAACAGAAATTAGATGCACATATCTGATTGGACGATTAACAACGTCATGGACTGTACTCCACTGATAAGAAGAAAATTCAGAAGTGATTAGATACAGAATGAATTACGGAATCATTAAGGTTGGAAAAGGCCTCTAAGATCACCTCGTCCAATTGTCAGCCATCCCCACCATGCCCACAAACCACATCCCTCAGTGCCATACCTCCACATTTCTTCAACACCTCCAGGGATGGGGACTCCACCACCTCCCTGGACAGCCTGTTCCAATTCATTATCACTCTTTCTTGAGAAGAAGTTTTTCCTAATATCCAACCTGAAATGCTACCCTTCCAGAAACTGAAAATTAAGTGAAACAGTTCAGTCTGCCCTTTAATCCATGCTGTTTTTCAAACACAGGTAGACACATTACAAGATCAAAATGCTAACACAACTGAGGATTTCTTTCACTGACTGGAAATTACATGCATTTATGCTGTGCAGTAGAGAGGCAAGTAATCTGCTACTATTATGCAACAAATGGTATGCCTAGGATTAATACCATAACACCATAGGTGTGGCAGAGGGTTAACTTGGAGTTCTGGAGGCTGGAAAAGACAACCATTTTCTGTCCAGTAAGAGATGACATGACCAGGAGAAGCTCGATGGCAGCCCCAAATGCAACCAGGGAGGCTGTTCCTTCTGGGTAAAAGGTTTTCTCCAGAGTCAAAAAAGACAGCTGTTCCTCTATAATATACTTTTTGACAAGGCTTGTCTCAGTGCTGCTCCATCCAGTCTCTTCCCAAAAAGCCTAGTGTGAAAAAATAAGATATATTCAAGTCTTGTGAATAGCTTGCTAAAGAATGTCTGAATTAGTCAGGGAGTACTTGAGTCGCCTTACAAAAGGAATCTCTGGAAATCTTGGGACAAAAAGAGCCTACTTCCCATTTGGTTTCCAATGCTGTACTTCTAGAAAAGCCAGCAGTCCAGCAGCTGAGGCTGAACGTAAGCTGAGCAGCTGCTAAAAGCTCTGCTGTACTCCTGAAAAATCAGTGGCTTATCACATCAGTAATTGAGAGTCACACGGCTAAAATTCCATTTGCATTTGCTGCTACTGATATAGCATAAATATTACATTCACATTACATTACTGAATTAATACAGTACTGGTCAAATAAAGCTGTTCACAGCGATACAGCTATCTGTGCTATTTAATATTATGAAATGATCTCTTGTACATTATGCGATCCTACTTTAGCATAACTGATACTCTTATGCTGGAGCAGAAACGAAAAAGGAATTAAAATCACTGTACGTAACAAGGAACAAAGTACACACAAAGAAACATGCTGGCTTGGTAAACAAGATGGGTAAATAGAAGAACGATTAAGTGGGTTAGAGCCCTTTAACCTGAAAAAGAGAAAATTAAGCAGGGAAAATGACTGAGGCCTGTCAGCCGACAGTAGTTGTAGAAAGTCAAACCGAAATTTTCTGCTGTCTGCCTTTCAAAACAAGAACTAGATGTTCCAACAACCAAAATGAGATAGTTCTAATGCGGTTCATAAGAAAGTTTGCATCTCCGTTGAATATGGTGCTGCGGATGTTAAAAATCATTTGGTGGTTCAAAAAAAAAAAAAAAAGGAAAATGAATGGAAAAAGAACTTTCAAGAAAAATGACTATACAAAAATACAGAATCCTACACTTCTGCTTTCAGAAGCTCCTGAGCATGATGGGGATGAGAGAATATCCTCAGAAAATACCATTATATATCCTGTTCCTTCCTTGGGAAAACCCAAGACAACTGCTTTTGTTTTCTGTAGAAGAAAGGATGACAAATCTTTCAGCAGATAGACTCACTGGCAGAAATGATGTCTTTTTTTTTCTTTTTTTTTTTTTCTTTTTTTTTTTGTATTTTTGTCTTTGGGAATGTAAATGACCGGTTCGTATTTGTAAATTGGAAAATCAATCAGAATTGTGTGTGCTACAAATTTTGCAAGAAAAAACTTCCTTACATTTATGATAAATTCATGAGCAGCTGCCTGCAAAGCTCTCAGAGACTATGGAGTTTAGACCTTGAATAGAGAAACATATCTCTTACAAAACAGTTGTGTTCTGCTTCATCCCTACACCTGCTCTACCCTACAAAGGTGTAAGCTATACAAGTGCTGAGTCACTTCATTGATCCTTGGATGACCTATCTGGCATTTGTGTAATCAAGAGAAAAGAGATCTGTGCCCAGATGGCAACCTCTTTGGTTAACAAATCCTATTCTCACTCTAGAGAGTATTGACATCATATGGACGCCACAAGACAAAACGATGCGTTTCAGCAAATCCTTCTGACTCTGCAAAGAATTTTCCATACCAGATGCTGAGCATTTTGGTCCTGCTCAGAGCAAGTTTTGAAAGACACCCTTTCAACTTTAACAATACTCAATCACAGAATTTGTAAGCTGCATGCTGTAAATGAAAAAGCACCTGGTAAACAGTCCTTAAATGATAGGTAGCCTATATTTCATCAGAGGAGTAATTAATTATCCACCTCTCTGGCCACAAATGATCTTTTACTCAATTTTTTATCTCTTTGCATCCTCATAGTCTTAGAAGATCTTATTTTCATGCCTCCCAGCAGCTTCCTTGAACTATCTGCAAAAAAATGAATTAATTTTGTAATTCTAAAGCAGGAAAGACCAGCTCTTCTTCAGAGGTTATAGCTACGATCACTATTTCCATTTCCTTTAGGGTCTGGCTAAATGGCAGATGAGCATAGATCGGGTGGACAGAGTATGAGCTCCTTTCCTTCAGTAGGACTGTGAGCAGATAAAAATATTGCCCTATGTATATGAGGGAAAGGAAATAAATAGAGTTGCAGTTCTCAGAGCAGCACTGTGGGTATTCTGTGTTTTACAGCAGATCACAGAATCGCAGAATCGTAGGGGTTGGAAGGGACCTCCAGAGATCATCAAGTCCAACCCCCCTGCCAAAGCAGAGAATGAAGATGAAATGAAGAATGTTCTACAACTTTTAGCTCCATCAAATGTCAGTGCTGTAAGAAAGATCTTGCATTAACCAGATTGTGAATTATACAGTTTTGAAATCAAGAGACTATACAATGTGCAATCATTCAGCCTCAGAATGATAACTGGAATAGTTTATTTTAAACTATGCATGCAATACAAAATACCCACATCCTATTCACAAACCACATGAGTAAATACCTTAGCATATTGTGTAGCTTATAGAAATGACCAAACTTTCCGACTACCTCAGCCACACTAGACAGTGTTCTGCCCACAAGCACCAAAGAAATGAGTATCTATGAGATTAATTATGTCAGGGGATATTGAGCCATTACATTATTTCTGGTAGATCTAGCCTATAGTATTCAGTGCAATTATGTAAAATAGTGAAATGGTAATTAGTGACAAAGCTTGCTACCTGTAAGCTTTACAGCATGACTCACATATCTGGAGATAAGAGATCCTTACGCTGTAATTGATTATTAAAGCATGAAATTTTTGCAACACTTTCACCTTACTAAAATGCCACTTTCACTATCAAAAGTTCCTGAAGGTAATGTTAATACTATGCTATGATGCTAATGTCAGAAATGTTGCAGTAGGAGTTTTCCTTGCACTCAATCTGACCATGTATAAGATTAAAAAAATATACAATTATGTTACATGCTTTAATTCATAAATATATTTTTAGGTAGTAGAATGGTTGTTTATATTAAACAAACAAAAAAAAATCAAACAGCTTTAAAACAAACAATTGGAAAAAAGGAAGAGATGGATGATTAAAAGGATGAAGAATGAGAGGGAGAAAGGGAGGAAGGAAGGGAGGGAGAGAGGGAGGTTGGGAGAGGAAGGAAGAGAGGAAGGAAAGAAGGCAGGAAGGGATTGAAGGGAGGGAGAGAGATAAGGGAGGAAGGGAGGGAAGGAGGGAGGAAGGCAGGAAAGCAGGAAAAGCAGGAAGGGAGGAAGGAAGGAAGGGGCTTCATTCACTTCTATTTCTTAATGGCAGATGAGGAAATTCCTGAATTAAGTCAGTATTCTCAAGAAATGAACACTGTAAGACTAATTCATTAATGAAACAGATCAATATTCATTTGTTTCACACATGTACAAAGGGGAAAAAAAGATTTAGCCAAGTTTGCATGTAACATTTTAATACAGTTTATGTGGTATAAAAATATTTTAAATAACAACAAAAATATTTGGACAAATATTCATAGATGTTTTAATCATGAACATGTATAAAGGGTGCCTACCTGATCGTTTTTGTGCATTTAGCTGGGAAGGCAAGTAGCTGACACTAGCATATTTTAGAACCATTCTCCTTACAGCTTTTGGATGGAAATTTAAAGATGATAATAAAGCTGGATCCTTCCACACATCTTCACAGAGTAGTGTCCTGCCATCTGCAAATTAAAAGTGCTAAATCAGCAATAATATCTTAACAGTCTTGAATGGGCTTCTGGTCTGGCCCTCTACAAACGTCTTACTAACACCAGTGGGATTTTTCACATGGAAAGGTTTTACTCAGTTAAAAAAAAAAAAAAAAAACAAACAAAGAAAGGAAAAAAAAAAAAGTGAAATTGAACATTAATATACATTTTTAACTATTTTAGTAAATGTTTAGTCTGGCAAGATGAAAGTTAGTTACGTTAGTATGTGCTATCCTGAATGTGACTTCTTTCCTCTACCTTTGCATTCTGTCTGTATTCTTCCTACATAACAAAGAAGTCTGTTTTGAATGAACTGGTGCAGTCATGCAGTGTGACCTGTACTTGTACTTCACGCTGAATTCACTCCAGGTGACACACAAGAAGTCCCAGAGCTGAGTCATGGAAACATAGAATCACAGAATCACCAAAGTTGGAAAAGACCTCCAAGATCATCTAATCCAACTGTCCACCCACTACCAATATTTCCCCCCTGGATCATGTCCCTTAGCACAACACTGAAATGTTTCTTGAATACTTCCAGGGATGGTGACTCCACCATCACCCTGGGCAGCACATTCCAGCACCTGACCACTGTCTTGGAGAAGATATTTTTCCTAATATCCAACCTGAATCTCCCCTGCTGCAACTTGAGGCCATTCCCTCTACACCAATTACTACTTATGTGGGAGAAGAGGTCAAACTCCAGCTTGAAGCTATCACCCATGCTAGAAAAGGAGAGTGAAGCTAAACACAGCGCTGGGAAGCAGTCTCAGGGAGGAAGGGGCGCTTTTGCTCAGTTGTGGAGTGAATGCTTCTCAGCATGCTGCAGGAGATATCTCGTTCTGAACCTGGCCATTAACAACTTGAATGTAGTGCCCTACTAACACACATCTTTAGTAGATGCAAATACAAACAGCAAATACCCCTATGGGATAGTTTGACGATCATTTCCAAATGGTTTTCACAGTATTGTATGTGCAGAGGATTTGTCAGAATTCACATGTGGATCCCAGCATCCAGAAGTGGAGGTTTACCTATGCAGTTCGTTTTAAGTCTGATCTGTATAGTTCAGTCAGTTCTGCTTAAATTTGAATGAACTGACTTCCACCATTTTTACATGACCCAAATAGATCACTGTAAATCTAACTTCAGGGAAATCAGATGGATCCAGGTTTAGGTTCTGTTCAATGCACAAAACAGCAGCAGGATCTGGTCCAGTTTTATGCTTTGCTCACAGCATCTATTCTGTAAACTACAAACAAGCTACATCATAGTGGGATCAGTGATTTGTTTTGCTCGTGTTCTGGCCTACAGTGGTATTTTTAAGTGAAAGATGAGCATGTATTCAAAAAGATTTTGATCAGCACTATTCAAAACTAAAATTCGACAACTGACTTGAATGCACATGCATTATAGGGTATGAAGGCATACATATTAAGAAAAGGTGTTACAAATCTTTTTTGTAATGAATACAGTCTTGTACCATTGTGATTTAGTTTTCAAGATAGGAAAAACAGCCTTTCAATGATACTTTTGCAAAGAACAAACCCGTGCCTGCTGCAGGAGAAAGAAATTAAAGGAATATGTAACATAAAATAAATATGAAATAAATTTTCCGTAGTGCATTTAAAAGAAAATCATGCAACATACAAGATGATCAATCTGTGCAACTAAAGAGAAAATGATAAATGATGACAGCCAATTGGAGAAAGCCTTCTAGAAACATCTGGCAAGGACTATGTTAGCTACGGTGTCATTGAAAATCTTCCTTGTTGCTCTTCTGCAAAATGAAAACAGCATGTTGATAAATTCATGATTGATTTCACATTAGGAGGTACATGCTAGCACAGAGGAATGATGCACAATACCTAGGGAGAATAAGAAAAATGAATGGTTTTGATAAATACATGTTAGCACTTCTCTGGGAAAAGAATCAGAAATGAAAAATATTCAGCTGGAACAAAAATGTGGAAAAACAACGCTGTCAACAAGATAGCAAACAGCAATTATATGCAAAATTTCAATACAAGAAGTCAAGAAAATACTGCAGATTGACACTGCATACACAGACGTGTGATCACAAAATATAACAGCTTCAGATGGCTCCCATCCAACCTGCATACAGCTCTGTATTATACCTTCCTCCCATCATTACTAATGAAAATTTGAGGTCTGTTGGGTTTTTCACTAACAAAAGGAAATAGGGTGCGCAGTGAAGCATTTCTTTAATGTCGTCCTGCTTGTTAGTACTGATGTGCAAAGCATTCTTTCCTTGAACACCAAGAAATCAAACAACAAACCCCCTGCCACGTTTCATTTTGTGGCCAGCACCCCTTGAGGACTATCCTAAATTTTCTCTTGCCCTCTGAATTTTCTAACTAGCTGTGCCTACACTAGTAAATCCAGACAGATGAGGGCACGGGTCTACAGTGGTCCATATTACAACCATAGTATCGTCTCTAGTTTTGGCTATGCCAGCTGGACTCTCCCAGTCAATGCTGAGGCATAATTCAGGTGTCAGCATGGCCCGGGGACCACTCCCAGTACAGAACTTTGATACAGCCAACATGTTTTGGAAAGGTATGAGAGTTTAGCTGTATGGGCAAGGACTTTGCCATGCCCAGATGAGATAGTAGTTAGTTTTATTCTTTAGTATATATCTGGGCATGTGCTCAAAGATCTTCTTCAGACTGTTGACATTTTCTCACAGTTCTCACTTATTTCAAAGAAATTGATCTAGCTGTATAATTTCTGTCGCTACCTACTCTTTTACTTAGTTCAGATTTTGCTTAGTACAACAGCTGTAATGTCAGCCCTTTATATATATATGTATATATATATGTATATATACTTTTTCCTTCATTTAATATAAATAGACTTCAGACCCACAGGTTTTCAGGTTGCCTCTCCCCCCACTGCAAACATACAATTCTCAAAAGCAATGAAACTTAAAAATGACCTTTCAAAATCTGTTTCTCTGTGTGGTCCTCCAGTGTAAATTAATCACTTCTTATAAAGGCACATATGAATTAAAGCAATTTTAGCCATAAAACACTGATTTGATTTCCACTTTCCTATATCTCAGTTGCAACAGCAATGTAGGTTAGACTGACGGTGTTGGCAATATTTTCTGGGGCCAATTAAAGCCATGAATTATTTAACTGTCTAAGAAATAAACAGATCACATTAGTTTTCCTTTATTAATGCAAATTATATCTACTGTAAAACTTTTTCTCTCAAAAGTATAGTAACAAAGCAAAGCTCTTTCCTGTGGAAGTTAGTGTATTTGAAAAGAACTCTTGATCTGAAATCAAGAAGTACTTTTAAAAAATCCTGATGAGTTGCTGTTACACTGTTAATTTCTGGAGCTTTCTTCTGAGAAGAAAAAAAAAAGAAAGCTGCATCAGTAGAAGAAGGAAGTGCTACTCATGTTATCATGTTCTCTATCTGGACTTCAGTAAGGCCTTTGACAGTTTCTAAACTGGAAAGATATGGATTTGATGGGTGGATTGTTTGATGGATGAGGAACTGTTTGAGAGATTATATGCAGCGAGTGGTGGTCAATGACTTGATGTTCAGATGGAGATCAGTGAGAAGTGATGTCCCTCAGGGATCAGTAATGGGACCAGTGCTCTTTAACATCTTCATCAACTACATTAACAGTGGGGTTGAGTGCACCCTCAGCAAGTATGTGAATGACACTAAGCTGTGTGGTGCAGTCAACATGCCCAAGGGACAGGATGCCACCCACAGCAACCTAGACAGGCTCCAGCAGTAGGCCCAGGTGAACCTGACAAGGTTCAATAAATCCAAGTGCAAAGTCTTGCACCTGGGTCAAAGTCTTGCACCTGCTATCAGTACAAGCTGGGGGATGTAAGGAAGGAGCACGGCCCTACCAAAAAGGATTTGAGGGCACTAGCAGATGGTAAGCTGGACATGAGCCAGCAATGAGCCTTCGCAGCCCAGAAGGCCAACCATATCCTGGGCTGCATCAAAAGAAGTGTGGTCAGCAGGCTGGGGGAGGAGTTCCTGCCCCTCTCCTCTGTGCTGGTGAGACCTCACCTGGAGCACTGCATCCATATGTGTAGTCCTCAATACAAGAGAGACATGGACCTGTTGGTGTAAGTCAAGAGGAGGGCCACAAAAATGATTCAAGGGATGGAACACCTCTCCTGCGAGGACACGCTGAGGAGAGAGATGGGGCTGTTCAGCCTGGAGAAGAGAAGGCTCCTGGGAGACGTGAGAGCTGCCTTTCAATATCTAAAGGGTTATAAGAGAGAAGGGAACAGTGTCTCTAGCAGGCTCTGTTGTGACAGAACAAGGAGAAATGGTTTCAAACTAAAAGAAGGGAGATTTAGATAGGATATAAGAAAAAAATGTTTTACAATGAGTGTGATCATAGAATCATAGAATCACTCAGGTTGGAAGGAACCTCAAAGATCATCAAGTCCAACCACAGCCTAACCATAGTACCCTAACTCTAACAACCCTCTGCTAAATCATATCTCCAAGCACCACATCCAAACGGCTCTTAAACACATCCAGGGACGGTGATTCAACCACCTCCCTGGGGAGCCTATTCCAGTGTTTAACCACCCTTTCTGTAAAGAAATGTTTCCTAACATCCAACCTAAACCTACCCTGGTGCAACTTGAGGCCATTTCCCCTCGTCTTGTCACCTGTCACCACTGAGAAGAGACCAGCCCCACTCTCTCTGTAAGCACCTTTCAGGTACTGGAAGAGAGTAATAACGTCTCCCCTCAGCTCCCCTCTTCCCCAGACTAAACAGCCCCAGCTCCCTCAGCCTCTCCTCATAGGGCTGATTTTCCAAGCCCTTCACTAGTCTCGTTGCCCTTCTCTGGACTTGCTCCAGTACCTCCACGTCCTTTCTGTACTGAGGTGCCCAAAACTGAACACAGTACTCGAGGTGAGGTCTCACCAGTGCCGAGTACAGGGGCAGGATGACTTCCCTAGTCCTGCTCACCATACCATTCCTGATACAAGCCAGGATGCCACTGGCCTTCTTGGCTGCCAGGGCACACTGCTGGCTCATATTCAGCTGACTGTCCATCAGTACACCAAGGTCCCTTTCCATCAGGCAGCTTTCCAGCTACACCTCCCCAAGCTTGTAGGGTTACCTGGGGTTGTTATGGTCAAAATGAAGGACCCAACACTTGGCCCTATTGAAACTCATGCCATTAACCTTGGCCCATTGATCCAGTCTATCCAGGTCCTTCTGCAGTGCCCTTCTACCCTCTAGCAGATCAACACTCCCTGCCAGTTTGGTGTCATCTGCGAACTTACTGAGAGCAGTGATGAAGCACTGGCACAGGTTGTCCAGAGATGTGGTGGATGCCCCATCCTTAGGGACACTCAAGGTCAGGCTGGATGGGGCTCTGAGCACTCTGATCTAGCTGTCGGTGTCACTGTTTACTGTAGGGGAGTTGTACTCAATAACTTTTAAAAGTCCCTTCCAACTCAAAGGATTCTATGATTCTATAATTTGCAACAGATGGCTCATCATTTCTTGCTGTATTTTGTTCAGAGACATGATTTATCAGCTTAAAATACAGAAATTTATATATAATTTTCATTGAGTCAATATCAGTTTATCGATTTTTGTAATGATAGAGCTTCACAGGAACTGTAATACCTGCTCCCTTAAGTCTGTAGCCAACTTCCTGAATCATGTTTTTTAGCTAGACTACCTTTCTGGGCAAGGTGGCCCATTGCTTCATGCACACGAAGTTTAGCAGTTGATTCTCTATTTGACAAAAATAAAGGTTATGGTTTTTGTTTGTTTGTTTTCTTTTAAAATATTATCCTGCCCTATGGAAACAAAAGGATTTGGTCTAGATGCATACATTATTTACTTCATTTACTGAAATAAAAATATTTTCATTCTGATTCACAGGTTCTGCTGTGTTATGAACCAAATGTGTTTGTTCATTCTGCGTTGTGCTGACTAGTTCTTAGACTGGTGGTTTTAAAATTCATGCTTCCTCCTTAAACTTCAAGAAGAAAACACCCAGCAGAAAAACGGCACATTCTCTAGGAGAACTTTCTCACTCTGACCTGAAAGAAGAGTTTTTCTAAACAGGAAACAATGCAACAAGGGGAAAAAGTCAGAACATGTTTGGCTTGAGGCAGGGGATCTTCTTTTCTACCAGGATCTCATTTATACTTCCTCAGGCTACCATATGTTGATCTGAATTAATGCCTTTGGAAAAAGTCTATACGAAATTGGGAGATACAAAGACCTTTTTAGAAATCTGCTGCAGCCTGGGAGGGAATGAAAATCTAGCTTGGGAGACACTAACCATAGGAAAAAGGAACGTTTTAAACACTATTACTCAGAAAGCCATTTCCTATTCCATCAACAACAAATAGCAATTTAAACCATCTTAGAGTCATTTTCTAATATTCATAATTACTGGTATTATTTTACTAATTAATTGCCAGGCTATAGGCAGATTATGGCATTGATTTGTTCTTTATCACATTTTTCTCCAACTCATCCACTCAAACCACTAGCTCTTGCTTTCTTGTTTCAATCCAGTACCACAGGAATAGACTCCTCTAAGCAATCACTTTTCTTCCAATTATCTTGTGGAGGCTGCAAAAGGCAGAGGGGAGGGGACCAGAGCTGCCCACCTCTTCCCCCAGCTGTATGGTTTCTGGAGAATGCTGGGGATGCTGCTTCTGGCTCATCTCCTTTTCTCTCATTGCAAAACACCGTTTAAAAGGCAGGAACTCTCATGAGGATGGTTATAAAACGAGGATGCACATTCTGAAAGCACTGAGGGATTTGGTTCAATTCTGATCCCACTGAAATGAGGGCTAGAACTCTCTCTGACATAGAGGCAAAACAAGAACCTCTTCAGTGGGGGCTAATATGCAGCATGTTTAAAACTGAACCTCTCCACAAGTCACACACATTACTGTAAAATTAAAGATTTGTAATGTTTCTTTCAACATTCTCATATTCTTCCATTCATGTACACGCATTCCAAATGGGAATGCAGTCACTTACCCTTGTAGCTCAAACAGTGCCCATTTTGTCAGCTCAGCAGCTGAAGAGTGGGGCAATAACAGGTAAGATCAAAGGGCTTAAATAGCCTCTGCGGTCAGAATGACAAAATGCTTACAGCCTCGAATAGGATGTAGTCATTAGTCTGGGGAAATGAACGATTTTGCTGAATGGACACAATGGGAACTGATTTGGAGTGAAACAATGGGCCTTCACCTAATTGTAAAATCAAGAAGATTTGCTAGGTACACAGGAACACTCCAGCTTCGTTTTGAAGTTAATGTGGGATGAATAAAACAATGGAAGAAATGACCCAAGCAGGGCAACATTAGAGCAAGAACATTGATGGGGTCAGGGTATTTTGACCTTTAGGGTTAACCAGATCAAAGGGTTTGCTGATTAGCAAAGTTGCTTTCTTTCTTTTTTTTTTTTTTTTTTCCTTCTTTTTTTTTTTTTTTAATTACCATAAAATTGGTGTCTCCATGGTTATTCTTCCAGTTACCTTCACAGGTAGAAGTTCTCTATATGAAGCAGAAGAACTAAGTCATGACAAGCCCTTTGTAATTTGAGAAGGTACACCTACAACAGGAAAACAAATCTGTGGAATGTGTTTTCTTAAGGGTGATATTAATTCCTTCTATAACATAAATGTTTGATCAGTTACCCACTGCAGGCAGTGGAAAAGCTGCTTAATGGCCTCAGAGAGGTCTGTCTCAGATATTAAAAGACATCACCAGTTTATTGAGTAATTAGGACTCTTTTACTGTCTTCATTCCATAATATTTAAAATGTATGAGAAAGTCATTGCTTTAGCAACAAATACGGTGCCATAATAGGAGAGAATAGTGCTAAAAAGGCAACACTTTTACAAATAAATGTAGTGTCCCACAGTATCAGTACTTCATAATTCTATGCTCCATTTTATTTCTGAGATAACAGAGGGGAACCCACTTTCCAGTCTGCCCTTTTTTGCAAGACAAAGATGGCAGTATTAAAAACTTCACTTACTAGAATTAGGAACTTCAACCCACATTTAGGCAGACACATTTAAAAACAGGGCCCTAAATGAAATGTCAAGGTTACCAAATTTTTCCATGCTACTATCAGAGTTATTTTAAGTACCATACATGAGGAACTGCCCTGTGTGCTTCAGTTCTCCTTCTCGCTCCCACAGCTTCTAGAAATGAGAAGAGCTAAGGAAAATCTGTGTTAATTCTGAGTGCTGCATCACTTTCTGGGTTGTTTGGAAGTTGTTTCAAGTTAGAAAAAGTTCTCCAGGAACTGATGGAGCAGATTTAGGTGCAAAAATCCCAGCTACCACTTCGGAAAAGACTGAGAGTTCTGCAGTCCTTCCTCCATTGTCGCCTTTTGTTCCGGCAATTTACGATGCCAAAAGCTCATTTCCTATTTCCCCAAATGACCTAGAACCTTATTTTCTCTACAGCTCCAACTAAGCTGCTGTCTCTCAAAAAATCCTGTTTGTCACTTAAAGATCTAGGCCCATAGGAGTTGGCTCTTGATCCTTTGCTTTTTAATTTACGAACAGCCCTTTGACAGGGAAATCTCAAAAACCTAAATATATTTAATGTGTTTTTTATCATCCGGCTGACATATTCATTTCAGTATCTTTAAGACAGCTGAAAAAAAGTTCTGCCAAATTCACATGAAGACTGTTTCTTCCTATCTCCCAGGTGTTCAGCATACGCTTTGTGAATATTTTGTAGACAACTGCACCTGTGCTTGCCTTCTGCAAGCAAGAAAGTTGTTTTCCAGGTATGAGAAAAGGAATATAATTTATCAGTTATAAAACATTTGGATTCCCCATGACCTGGCACTTAGAATCCCAACATAACTTTGTCTTTCATCTAGAGGTGGTTGCTGTTCAGTGGTAGTCAAGACATTCAGTTTAGAAGAATGATCATTCTACTGCTTCATTGCTTTCAGATTTATATACATCTCACACACAAGTGGTGACCATTAGCAGTCATGCATCCATGAGGTACAGTTTTTCAGGACTCTTCATTAGGAATATCTACTAAATAAAAATCTTTATCGTTGGCTGGGCTGACATATTATATTTGTAAGGACATCTTTCAAATTAGCAAATCTTAAGTGATTTGAGACAAAGATATTTGTGGGAAAGCTATGAAATGCAGAAGAAGTGACAATGTAATAAATCTTGCCTCCAACATTTAGATACGTCCTACACTTTGTTCAAGAAAACTATTTATCTGTATCATCTGTATCAAAATGTAAGAAAAGTGAGATAAATAAAGCTTTATCCTGTATTTGGTAAACACTTCTTAATTAATTAATTCCATTTTAAGAAGCAGGCATGCATACTTTTACATGTCGTTACGAATTCTAGGATACTTTGTGAACTTTGTACAGGACATCTCTTGAGAAAGGTAAGTTTTACAATACACTTCTGTTGGAGAATTAGAACAAATTCAGTATCAGATGACTCCAAAAGACGCTCTGAACTGGGAAGTGTATATATACATTAAGAATTACTCCAGGCATTCTACATCAAACCATTTTATTCCAATGAAGCCAGTAGAGCCCAGAGCTGTATATGATAATCTGTGAAATGCTAATGCATCTCTACCAAAGTAAGAAAGTTTTGTTTTAGAGAAAGAGAATAAAGCACAGAAGACGAAATTTTAAAGCTGTATCAGTCAGTGTCCTTCTTACTGTTTTACGTGTCACCACGGTTTCACTTGGAGACACTGAGCAGAAACTTCAAGTTCATTTCAATTTCAGTCATTTAAGTTCCAAGCTTTAAGTTTAGCTACTCATTCTAGATATTACCAGTGACATAAAATTTGAGGGGGGGAACTGAGTCTTAAATTTTTATGGCATCTAATCAGTCATGATAAAAATCTGCTTTAAATAATTTGGATTTTAGGTCTGCGATATTTGCTAAAGACATTGCAGTGGGATCAAAGTAGCTCAGATGATACCATTATGGGGGTGTGCCCAGGAGGACATGGTTAGGACATTCTTGGAGATCCTGTGATTGCTTTGAAAGATTCTGGAAAGCAGCCTTTATGGAAAATATCTGGAACTCCCTCAGACTGGCATAATTTCAGACCTCATAGACCAAGAAGGCATTCAAAGCAAAACCCAGCTCCTGAAGGGATAATTTATATGGAATTTTTGCAGTGTTTGGTATTTAGAAACCTGGATTCCATCCATTGCTAACTTACTTATTTTTTTTCCTAATTTGCCCAGAAGGCTCATGAAATGCATTATAGATCCTGCATCTAAAAAAGGGAGCTGCTATTGTGTTCTCCCATAGTCATGCTGTCCTTCAGGTACACAACTCAGAAGATCACTGCAGTTACACCCATCCTTGTTCTAGTCAGGATTTCAAAGAAAAGATCAAGTTAAAGGCGTAAAATAAGGCTCCAGTTTTGCATTCACCGTGTTAGGTCCTTAATCAGCTGCTGGAACATACCTGGCGAGCAGCTGCAGACTGTTGCGAGTTACTGGAGACCTCCCACTTGGTTCCTCCCTGTCTACCTCTACACCCTAATTGTACATGAAGTGTTATGAAAGGGGAATTCCAGTGCCGAGAGGTGAGAGGTGGAGGTTAGCTCGCGAAAGGACTTGCTGTGCAGGCACAATGGCTTAAGAAAGCACAGTGTCATGAGATGCTGGCCAAATGGAAAGCCTCTACAGCATGAAAATAAGAAAATAAAAAGTATTGGAGGTGTTGGTGCACGTAAATATTTCAGGTTTGTTTCAACTTTCAAAGTTGCAGTTTTATATAAGTGATGGATGACTTATTTATTCCAACGGATGGGCACATTAAAACAGTAACCAAGTGTAGTCTTAGGGAATCTGGGACATTACTTACAAAATCAGAGATTGCTCTCCTCCCTGCAGTCCCAGGAATTGCTACTTTTTGGAGGCCTGAAGGAAACGAGTATTGTGAGAAACCCAGAATTAGGGACAGCAGTGTGCATCTCAGACCTCTTGCTACTGAAAGCGCAGTGGATGAAATGATCATTCAATCATCTCCGTACTTTGCCCCGGGAGAGGCTGATGCAGTGTAAAGAATAAAGGAACCCACTTCACGTGGCCGTAAGGTGAGGCAAGAGCAGTCAGGGAGGAAGCACCCACCCCTGCAGTAATCACAGCCCTTGAAAAGCCTCTCAGCTCCTGCCCTTTTCATCCTGCCCCAGACCTCAGCCCCACATTCTGCAGGAGACAAACAGCCCTGAAAACCAGGCCCCTTTAAAGAGCTCATGCTAAGCAGTCAAAATCAATTAGCACTCTCAAAGTAGGATGAATGATAATGGATACAGAATTGCCTTGGTACTCAGGGGACTGCGATTCAATTCCTACCTCTCCTACACTTCCTCCGTGACCTTGGGCAAACCCCTATCTCTTGCTCTTTTCCTCTAAATCATGTTTTATATATTTTTACCTCGTGGGATTTTTGCAGGGAATTGGAATCCTTTGATCGCAAGGTACATGAATCTAGACAGAGTTTTGAAAGTGTAGGTTTGTGTGATTTTATGCTCTCTCCATATCTTTTGGAGCTATATTACTATTTTCTAAAAAGGATCAATAAAAATCATGAAGAAATTCAGTAAGATCATCGGGTAAAACAGTTACACTTCACTCAAGAATCTCTGATAAAGAGCAGGAAGGGAATCAACAGATTAATTTTGTTATTGTTGTCGCTGTTTTCTGTGAAACAGGTGAAAGGCATGGACAACCAATCCGCCTTCTCTCAGAATCAGGAACTGATGTGCAGCTATTGATGAAAGCAGCTGGGTGCAAACTGCAAGGAAAAAAAAAACCAAACCACACTCCTAGGCCACAAACTATTTCAGAGGCAGTAATGACAGTTAAGCATATTTGAAAGCTGATAAAGGTGAGCATCTTTCAAGATCACCCTCTTTTTCACGGGAATTTTTCAAAAGGTCCCTATATCGTAACTAAATATTGGCACTCGCCATAAGTGCTCTGCATAAGGCAGCATCGTTCTGGGTTTTGTGGTCACAGGCATTTTCCAGGAAAAAAAAAAAAAAAAAAAAAAAAAAAAAAAAAAAAAAAAAAAGGTGTTCCATGAACTCATGACAAAGTCTTATAGAAACGTTTTCATATTTAAAACAACGTATTAAACAGGCACCTACACATGGATATGGATGCACACATGTACATTTTCAGATCCATACACACACAAAGCAAATGAACTAAATTCAGGGTTTGTGTCTTCGCAGCCTTAGCTGAAGGGAAATTTCTTGCTGCTTAACCTTTGGGTTTGTTTTATTTTAAGACAGTTACACTTTTCTTTATACTTTAAAAATTAGGGTGCTTTTTTCTTCCCCCTATCCTTGTTTCATGCAGATGATGAACCCTTTGAAATGTGCTTGCTCTTGTTGCCCACTAGAAGGAGAGGGGTGAATGCCACATATCTAATTGTGTGTCTCCACAGAAACTTTCCTCTAATTCCTGGTTGCTAACCCACATTCTTTAAGTCCTCTGGCCTCTTTCCCAACACTCCTCCTCTGTCTCACAAAGAAAAGAATTTGCTTTTTTTCCCCCTATCCAAGGTCTTTTCTCATTTCAAAGCAAGCTACTTGAATGACTATTCAGTGTGTGCAGAATGAGGTCTCTCCACAACACTATGCTATAGTAAAAGCCGTGTGTGCTTATAAAGGCTGCTTGAAGGCAGCCCTACCCCACAGTGGCCCAGGCAGCATACACAGCACCCTGACCTAGCCATCTGTATGCAAATTCTCCACAGACTAAGTAAACTTTTATAAAAATGTTCTGGCCCCTCTTTCTGTGTGTTTAGCAATTATTAGTGCACATTGGTCCTTTGTGTTATATTATTATGCTTTGTGTTCAGAGGAGACTCCCTGGCACCTGCGCTTGTAGGTGGCAGATGGCAGTTCTTGGCAGCAATACGGAAGTTTTCCTGAATGCAGCTAAGCCACAAACTGGCATCTTTTATTTCTTTATGTGTGTACTGAGGAGAAAGGATTAGTGGTAGATTACCAGCAGCCTATCAAGGTATTTAACAAAAAAAAAAAAAAAGAAAAAAAAAAAGAAAAAAAAATCTAGCTAATGTTTTTTTCAAAAACAAGGAGAAAAGAGAGTGTATAGTGATGACTTGCATTCAAATTGCCAGCAGATAGCTAGGTACTAATGCAGTCTGTAACACAGAGAGGTTGTGATTTTACCATCCATTTTACCAAAAATGGATGCCTTGCTACTAACTCATGCTTCTTGAACATTTACTGTTTTGCTCCTGCGTGCTTTGGTGGAGGCTTGATGTGAGGTAGCATGGGTTATTGATAAAGTGTCTGGGTAATAAGGGATCCCGAGGTGTTCAACAATCAGATAACATGCAGAGCAATCAGAACACAGCTGGCTCTGGGGTGTGGAGAACCATTAAATCAACCACTGCTGCTCAGGGTGCTGCACAGCATGGGTGGAAAGGAGAAATGTTGGTTAATAACATCCACTTGTGAATACCCAGAGGCAGGAGGGGTGTCTGCCTGAGATCTGACACCACACAAATCAAGAAATCAGTGAAGGGCATACAAAAGCTCCAGATGCTAAAAAAAGGCATATACTGTTGATGAGTATGGCCACAGTAAAATCAAAGAGAGAACGATTCCTACAGAAAGAAATAACTGGAAGGATGAGGACCTGGGAATTGGTTCTTGGTCTTTTTCTGACACCGTCAGCTCCTGAGGATGCAGGCCAGCTGTGATTTCTAAGAATGGGTGTTCCTATGGATTATATCATCTTCCTCCATAGCCATGTTTCCAGCACTACAAACAACATCTTAAAAGAGCCTTTTTATTAATATGATTTCTGTACGTTTCATTTTATAGCATGTTTCCGTGGTACATGATTTCTGCCTTTGAAACTGTTTTTAATAAATGCTATCATTCTCTTTGACTGCATGCAGTGTTAGACTTCTCAGAAGATCACACAGCAGCCTAATACTCAAGGGAGAAATAGTCTGCTACGGGATAGAGCAGTTCTCACCCCATTAGGTGGGCAAAAGACAGAGTATTTGAACCACAGACCTCAGAGCACAGGGAAAATATTGTCTTGTTCCAAGGTAAGCCAGGGAGACTGTACCATGGCAGTGCAACCTTAGGTGGCCTTTTAAGAGCAAAATTATAGGAAAAATATATAGAAAGTGAACAAGGCACACAGAACAGATATTAAAAAGATGGGGAGAAAAAAGGGGCTCAGGAGAAAATAAATATAAAAAATCCAAATAACAAGTGACCAAAATGTTAAATAAAAGGAATCATATACATATTCAAAAACAAACAAACCAACCAACCTCATACCACACAAAACATGCAAACAAAAAAGTCACCCAAACCCAGGGAGAAAAAAGGATGAAGTGAAAGGAGACACAGAGTGAAACACAGACTGATGATATTGTACGCATACACAGAAAAGAGTGATTAGGTTCACCCCAAAAAAAGAACAGAAACAACAGTTATTGGTACAGTATAACTACACACCCAGCCCATCTGTGTGAAAGCCAGCTGAGGTGGACAATCCATAACTGGACTGAGTTTTGGTGGGGTTTGGAAAGCCCCATACCTATCAGCATTAGTCAGTAAAGAGCATGTTCCCATGTCATGTGCTAAAATCCCACGGTGAACAGGTGGTTTTAATTTCAACTCCCAGCACCCTCATTCAGGAATATAATCTTGCTCTTGCATATTTTGAATGTGACTCAGTTTGGTTTGTATTATCAATGTATGCTTCTGAAGATGTGGTACAGCAATTGCAGCGATGGAGTTAGTTATTGCAGAGACACGCCACGCATCTTTCTCTTACTTCCATCCCTCCACACAGCAAAACTGTCAAGGTCAAACCTGTTAATTTGGTTTTTGTAATTTCTGACTATGGAAAATGACGTGGTCTTGAAAACACTAGAACATTCCAGCTATGCTAATTATAGTAAAGGCCAACAAGTGAGGGAAAAATGAAGGTATTTTGCAATTAGACTAAAAGGAGAGAGATTCATAGATTCATTCCACCGGCTTTAATGACATCTACTCTACAATAACTTGAACAATTACTTCAATCTTAAGCACAGGCAAAAACGACTTCTTCCAGAAACTAAATTAAAGCACGTATTCTAGAATGCAAAATTTATTTTAAGGACATCAGGTGTAAAGCCTGTAAAAGGAAGAGAGTGTAGATTTTATTGCAGTTCAGTTCATTCTTAAAGAAAGGGAATTCCCCCCAAGGCAGAAAAGACAGTAATTGCTGGCACTGGCTTTCTTATTCAGAGGGGAAAAAAAAAAAAAAAAAAGCTGTTTACACTATTTTTGGAATAAAAGTTATTTTGGTTGCATTTTGTAAACAGTAAACACTAGACTCAGTAAGAGTGTATATATACATAAGATATATATATATATATATGCACATATATGTCTTTATCAAAAGGCATTTTGGTGTGAGTATTAAGAAGAAATTAATTGGAGAACTTTACAAATGACAGCCCTGAGGCACTAGAAGAAATTGAGGAGCTTGTGACCCCTGCTAGACTGAGCTATTATGGATGTAACATACTGTAAAGCAGATGTCCAGACTCAGAAGTGCCTCAGGTGCATCATTCTTCCTCAAACATAAGGCAGAGACATAGAGCTCACACCATCTGAAACTTTTTTGAGTTTAATATTAATTTTCCTCCCTGTAACAATTGCTTTATGCAGCTGTCAGAAATTACAGCAAGACCAAAGAGTTTTATTTCTGTTTCCATTTCCCCCCCCCGCCCCCCAAGTAGTAAGAGGGTGAAGTGATTTGACAGAACATAGAACTGTATTCACTATGAACTAGCACTCACCATTGTTATCTGAGCATGATGCTGTAGAGGTTAATAAAAAAGTAGGCAGACAGTCTCCTTTGGAAGACTCAAGAGGAATCTGCTTCTCTCCAGTGGATAACAGGGCACCTAGCCACTTACTTGGATTTACCAACCATTTAAAATGCAATTTCAAGTAAGGTGCCAATACAATCCAAGCTCAAAGAAATCCAATGAGTACTAAAATGTTACTTCACACTTAGTTTATCTGCAGATATACCCAGGAACTGAAGTTCTGATGTTTCTCCTATATTGTTGGTTAATATCAGTTTGGTTTATTTTCAAGTGCCTACAGTTCTGCTGCACCTCTGTTTTCGTCTATCTGCTGAATTTCTGTAGCTTGTAATTACAGAAGTATCATCTTGCAAGGTACTGAAGACACATGGCACTCATTAAAACTACCGTTTTTAATAACACACAATATATGATGTCCTACACCGAATCTAACTCAAAGGCTCTGCTTTCTTCCTAGTCACCTCCATCATCTTTATGCATCAGATTATGGAGCTATCTGACCTTAACGTTGACTCCTAAGCAAATGTAAGGATGAGTGGTATCTTCTAGCAGTCAGCTCTGTAGTCTCAGACTGCATTCTGCAACATACATAGCTATACTGAATACAACTCTTTCAGATAACTTGGTATCGATATAGACCTATATACACATTAATATATACATTTTGATAACAAATATATTGCAGAAGTCATTTAATTTTGTATTGCAAGCCATTCTCAAACTGTTAGAGAGTAGGAAAATCCATGAAATTCAGCAGACTATTTATACCTGATACTGGCTAATGGAAGTACTGTTGTTCAGAAAGTCTGTTTGGATTATTATAGGAAATGTGTTTTTTCAGTTATCCAAGCATACAAATATGCATCTATAATATGAAAACACTCCTTTTTTTTTATGGCTTCAATTTCCATTTTGCTTCATCACCCTAGATATTGTTTATGGTAAAGATCCCACCCAAAAATGAGTCAGTGTACGAAGTTGGAGTCCTACGCCTTCAATTTGAACTGCAAAATGTTTTCCCTAAGTAAGTTATCTGAATTCATAAAACTTCACAATCTGATCATTAATGAAGACTCGATGAAATCTGAGAGGCATGCATGTGCACCATGTTATTCAATAGAGTACATACAATGGCTTTGGGGTGGAAGGGACCTCAAGGATCAAGTTCCAACGCCCCTACCACAGGCAGGGTTGCCAGCCATTAGATCAAGTACTAGATCTGATTGCCCAGGGCCCCATCCAACCCGGCCTTAAACACCTCCAGGGACTGGGCATCCATAGCATCTCCATGCAATCTGTTCCAGCACCTCACCACTCTCTCAGTAAAATACTTCCTCCAACATCTAATCTAAATCTCCCTTCCTTTAGTTTAAAACCATCCCCCTTGTCCTGTCACTATCTACCCATGTAAAAAGTTGATTTCACTCATGTTTATAAACTCCTTTTAAATACTGGAAGGCTGCAATGAGGTGTCCCTGCAGCCTTCTCTTCTCTAGGCTGAACAAGCCCAGTTTCTTCACCCTGTCTTCACAGGAGAGGTGCTCCAGCCCTTGGATGATATTTGTGGCCCTCTTGTGGACCCTCTCCAAAAGCTTCACATCTCTCCTGTGTTGGGGGCTCCAGATTTGGACGCAGTACTCCAGATGTGAATTCACAAGGACATAATAGAGGGGGACAATTACCTGATTCACCCTGTTGGCCATCCCTCTTCTGATGAACCCAGGATACTATTGGCTTTCTGGGCTGCAAGTGCACATTGTTGGCTCATGTTAAGTTTTTAAGTACCAGAACCCCTAAGTAAGACCTTCTCAGCAGAGCTACTCTGAAGGATTTCTTCTCCCAGTTTGTATATGTATCTGGGATTACCTCAACCCAAGAGCAAAACCTTACACTTTGCTTTGTTGAACCTCAATAGGTTCCCACGGGCCCACCTTTTGAGTTTATCAAGGTTCTTCTGGATGGCATCCCTTCCTTCTGCTGTATTACCTGTACCACTCAGCTTGGTGTTACCTGCAAACTTGCTAAGGGTGCACTCAGTCCCATTATCTATGCCATTTATAAAGATGTTAAAGAGTACTGGACCCAAGAAAGACCCCTGGAGGACACCACTCATTACCAGCCTCTACTTGGGCACTGAACCATTGACCACAACCCTCTGATTGTGACCTTCCAACCACTTTCTTATCCACCAAATAGTCCACCCTTCAAATCCATCTCTCTTCAATTTAGGGATAAAGATGTGGTGGAGGACCATGTCAAAGGCCTTGCAGAAGTCCAGGCAGATGACATCAGCTGCATCCCCTCTGCCCAGTGTCATCACTCCACCATAGAAGGCCACCAGGATGGTCAGGCATGACCTTCCTTTGGTGAAGCCACGTTGGCTGTCTCCTCAAACCACCCACTCATCCCTCTTACACCTTAATGTATCATCCAGAAGGATCTGTTCCATGAGCTTCCCTAGCACAGAGGTGAGGCTCACCAAGCCGTATCTCCCCAGATCCTCCTTCCTCCCTTTGTTGTAAATGGGAGTGATGTTCCCCTTTCTCCAATCCACAGGGACTTTGTCTGACAGCCATGACTTTTCAAACGTGATGGAGAACGGCTCAGCAACCACATCAGCCAGTGACCCTGGGATGCATGCCAGGTTGGTTTTCTGCCTTCCCTGCCTGCTTTCTTATTCTGAGGGATGGAGGGCTCTTGCATTCTCATAAAGGCATCCTTAAAGAATAGTCAGCTTTGTTCCACTCCTTTGTCTCTAAGGTCTTCTCCCCAGCAGATCTCATCTAACAATTCCTTAAACAGCCTAAAATTTACTCTCCTGAAGTTCAGGGTCCTGACTCCACTCTGCCAGTCCCATGTTCCTTGAGATGACAAACTCAACCAGGGCATGGTTGCTGCAGCCCAGCCTGCCCCCAATCTTTATATCTTTAACAATCTCCTCCACATTGGTGAGCACCAAGTCCAGCAACAGTTCACTTCTCGTCAGCCTGTCTAATACTTGAACCAGAAAGTTATCATCAATGGACTCCAGGATCATTGACAGCTCACCGTGTTTTCTTGCCAGTAGGTAGCCCCCATCCTGAAGCAGGAAGGCCTCATCAACATGCTCCTCTTGATGTGATGGCCTGCAGAAGACCTTGTCCACCAGCTGTCCTTCATTGGTCCTGTCCCTAATTTTAACCCACAAGCTCTGCACCTGTTCCTGACTGTTTCTCATAGGGAGCTCCTGGCAGTCTATCCATTTCTTAACATAGAAGGCAATTCCCCAACTCCTCCTACCTTGCCTGTTGCTTCTAAACAGTTATTTCAGACTTTCCAGCAAATCAATTGCAGTGCTCCACACACAACATCTAAGGTAACTCTTAAATTAAGCAAAGCATCCCCACAAATCAGTGTAGTAGTAACCTCACTCAAATACCACTAAAACCTTTGAAAGTTTTTCATTCTCTTTGTGAGGTTTTTTTCAGCCTCTGCCTACTCTCATCCAGATAATGAGAAAATACATATGTGCTTCAGATTTCTCCCTCATTTTCTAAAAGGGATGGGACTGGGATTAAAAACAAACAAACAACAACAACAAAACAAACAAACAAACAAAAAACAGGAAAAAAATAATGAGAATGATGGGAATACTTCTCTGGGCAAGTAACCTTTGAAACTGATCATTCTAAGTTAAAAGCCAGTATCGCACCAAAATGCCTAAGGGTGAAACACATCCAAATCTTGAATTACTAATTTATGATTATTCAAGGCTATCAGGATGCTTCATTCCTTTCATGAAATAATCAGCACTGTTGAGTCTTGCCGAACTGAGGTAGTTCAAGATGCACTCAGCATCTTGTAGAACTAAAAGAAGCATGTTTTCTGGGGAGACACCAGTCCACAAATAAGCTTATAAAAAGGCTTATTATTATATTCACACATCCATTTAAAATGAGTGAGATTCATTTCATTTTACTGTAACCACTCAGAAGTTAGGCATTATTCATCTGGAATTCCCTGCTATTAAAGGAGAGATGGGCATCTCCGAATAGATTTCTCACAGCTGCCTGAAACACCTGCCATGTTACGAGATGAATTGCCTTCTGGGGGTGCCCATCTCTTACCACTGGCTTCAAGGAGACCCTAGAAGATTAGCTTCAAATACATACGTAACTGAAGCTAATTGAGGTGGATCATGGCTTGAGAATATTTGTTCCTTTGTGCATGTTATATAAATAATTGTTCACTTTCCTAAACAGATACGATCATATGGGTCCCAGCCTTACAGCACTGTTAGGACAGTCCATTTCCATCACCCTACCATTTGTTTTCACATGGAACCTGATCCACCAAGTCAATGAAGCTCAATGAGAACTGAAGTGTTCAAGGCCAGGTTGAATGGGGCCCTGTGTAACTGATCTACTGGGTGGCAATGCTGCCCACAGCAGGGGGTTGGAACTAGCTCTCTTCCAACCCGAGCCATTCTATGACTTTATGAAAAAAAACAGAGCTGCACGTACTTTAAAGATCTATCCTGCGAGAAACTCTTTCTCTGCCACGGGAATTCCACTCAATATATCTAAAAAACAGACAAAAAACAAATAAACAAACAAACAAAAAAACACAAAAAAAACCCACCACTACAAAAATCAGCTTCCTGTAGAACAAATGAAACCATAATACTGCACGACTGCGTATCCAAGAGGAAAACTTCAGCAAGAAAACAACAGGGAATAGGGAAAGAATTTCTGGGGGAAAGAACATAAAAGAGAATGAAATTAGGATTCTAATAGAGGTTTATCTTTAGAGACAAAGCTGAATGATTCACCTTACCCTTTATGCAGTGAACAAGAACAAACTTCATGCCTCAATAATACTTGTAGGTATGCACAGTGTGCAACGCACTTAAAAAAGCTGAGATTACAGGTGAAATTATGGTTCTAAGAAACTGAAAACCTGTATTAAACCTTGATAGGCTTATTAAAACAAATGCAGCTTTGATTTTTATATAAATCATACAGTATTATATCGATAAACCTGAAACTTGTAAGGGAGATTTAAAAATATTGCCTGGCATTCATTCTTTGAGAGGAATTAACTCTACTGGCCTTGAGATAGATTGAGCGCCAACAGGAGGATGTAAAAGGAAAGACTCATATTCATCAGAGGTTCATGGCATTTAAACGTTTTAAACAATCATATTCTAAGGTTGATTTTGCAGGCTGCCTTAGTCACTATCTCCAGTCAAGACTCTTGTGTAAATGGGGTTTGTTCTACCCTGACAGTGTGCCTATTGTAACTTGGGGCCACCTGTTAGACAGCATGAAGTGTTGCCTAAAAAAATACACAATAAGCAGATTGTTTGTTACAGTTGTGCACAGACAACTGTATTAGTGTTCTTCACACCATATGTCTATATAAACAGAGCTGCAGTGAGCTATTCACCAGACTCAAATACTGATGAAGAAGCTTCTCTTAAAAGACCCGGGGCTTACAAGCATTGGTTCACCTGTTAGGCTTACATCAGGCTTCCAAATGCTTTGTATCAAAAAAGAAATATTCCTTCAGAAGATTCTGCAGTAAATTTCATGCTAGAAGCAAAAAAAAGCAATCAAACAACAAACAAATACCCCCACAAACCAACCAAACAAACAAAAACATAAATCTCACATTTGGTGGGTTTAGTAGTTCTGTGTAAAGGGAAGAGGGAGGAAATTCCCTCTACAGAAGTATGTTGGTTGTCTTCTAAAGTAAAAATAATGTTATATCATTTTATATTGCATGTGATAATTGCTGTTATTTTTTTTCTTATTACTATTATAAAGTATTCCTTCATCCACATGTCAAAGGTAAATTTGAAGTCTCATAAGGTGAACTTATGATTTCAGTCATACCACGCTTCTTGCAGCCTTGGTGAAACTGCCAAGGACTGCCTATTTTGCTCATTTCACATGGATGGATTCTGGGGAGGGAAAGAAAATGCATCTTTTTCTTTTGTGCAAGTAAATTAAGCAACAGACACCACTGATAGCCATGGGGAAGGGGAAATGGAAGGGGAAGGATGGACTGACTATACAAGCAATTTAACAAGTCTGGTGTAAGGATAATGGTTCAGTGTCTGATTGGAGATCAGTGCGAAGTGATGTCCCTCGGGGGCCAGTAATGGGACCAGTGCTCTTTAACATCTTCATCAAACAGTGGGGTCGAGCGCACCCTCAGCAAGTTTGTGAATGCTGTGTGGTGCAGTCAACATGCCCAAGGGACAGGATGCCACCCACAGCAACCTAGACAGGCTCCAGCAGTAGGCCCAGGTGAACCTGACAAGGTTCAATAAATCCAAGTGCAAAGTCTTGCACCTGGGTCATGGCAACCCACTGCTATCAGTACAAGCTGGGGGATGTAAGGAGGGAGCATGGCCCTACCAAAAAGGATTTGAGGGCACTAGCAGATGGTAAGCTGGACATGAGCCAGCAATGAGCCTTCGCAGCCCAGAAGGCCAACCATATCCTGGGCTGCATCAAAAGAAGCGTGATCAGCAGACTGGGGGAGGAGCTCCTGCCCCTTTCCTCTGTGCTGGTGAGACCTCACGTGGAGCACTGCATCCGTATGTGAAGTCCTCAATATAAGAGACATGGACCTGTTGGTGTGAGTCAAGAGGAGGGCCACAAAAATCATTTAAGGGAAATGGTTTCAAACTAAAAGAAGGGATATTTTGATTGGATATAAGGAAGAGGTTTTTTGTGGTGAGTGTAATGAAACACTGGATCAGGCTGCCCAGAGAGGCGCTGGAATTTCCATCCCTGGAGACACTCAAGGTCAGGCTGGACAGGGCTCTGAGAACCCTGATCTAGCTGTAGATGTCCCTGTTTATTGCGGGGGAGTTGGACTAGATGACCTACAAGTATCCCTTTCAACCTCAAAAGATTCTATGATTCTGTGATCACTTGCATTAACCTGGGTCTTAGTAGTTACTGTGTCATGTGATCACAAATAGTATAACAAAGCTTATCAAGTTCTATTACATTCTTACACATTACATTCTAGTATGTTTCTACTACTGACAACAGCGGAACATATGTAAGAAGGCATGTATTAATTTCTGTTCTACCTGCCACTTGGGTAGCAGAGAAGAGGTATGGAGCAGAAGCCTCTTTGGCTGCTATTCTCCTTAATTAGATTCCCCCCTGGAGCTGGTGCAGGTGTGGGACATAAACTGATCCAGCAGAAAAGCTCACTGCAGCTATGTCCTCATGGAGCAAGGGCACAGAACCAACAAAATGTGAAACGGGGGTCACCATCTGGTGCCTGCTCTACTCCCAGAGCAGCCTGGTTCTGTATTATGTCCTTCAAGGCCAAATTTTTTTGCATGACACTCTAGCCCCTAGAAAAAAGAACTTTTTGCAGAGGCTAACAGCATTGTTCCTACAGCACTAAAGCTGATCTACAGCATGCAAAACACCTATCAGAGGAAAAAAAAAAAAAAAGAAAAAAAAAAAGTATTATGAGGGGATTTTTATTCTCTGGCATAGAACAAAAGAACCGCAGCAATTTATTTTCTAATGACTGTTACAAAGGTTCACCTTACTGCTGAACTCCTCTAAGCTGCACAGATCAACTGTTCTAGCTCCAAATACATGCCGGAATTATTGTAAGCCTGTTTTTCATGTATGAAGTGTTTACCCTGATACAGTTAAAAGTAGATAGGCAGGTTTTGGATCCATTCAAAACAAAAAATATTATGAACTAATCTTCTGCATTTTATTATTTATTTTTTTTCTCCAGAAAGGAGTGTTTGCTCTGAGGAGCAGCATTGAAGTGGTGATTTTTAAAAGGTTCTGCTTCAAGGACAGTTAAGTCAATCCTCTTTTCCAAAAATTAGCGTGAATTTTCTTTCCATGTCCTTGTTTATTTCTATTATCTCAAAGAACACAATGCCTCCCAGTTTCATGCATTATACCGGCCTATGGAATAATATTATGTCATAATATAGTCATCATTAAAAAAAAGAAAAAAGAAAGCTACTGATTTTTTTTTCAGTACTATTCTGTGTAAAATTTGTGAATTTCTTCTTATTTCATTGCCAAATCATTTTTTATATCCAAATGCATGTTAAAGTCTGAAACTGCATATTTAACTTCATTCCTAAGTCAAACATTCAAATTAATTCATGTTTAAATAAGCAAATTTTGAAAAAGTTTTTATTTATATATTTCATATTTACATTATTTCATAATTGTAATACCTAGAGATCCTTACGTGAATGTTACTATGAAGTCAACAGTCCAGAGCATAGAGAGCTAAAGCCTGGGGGATATGGCCACATACATAAATATAAAGGAGGCACAATTATAGCCTGCATTGAGTTTTTGGCCTTCCTACTGCACTTACAAGTAGCAATGAGGATACCATGACACAGTTTCTAGCAATCCAACAGCAAGTTGTTGCTACAAGCTTTACAGTGAAGGATTCCACATTTTAGAAAAACTCAGGTTCCTAGCTAGGAAAATCACAGGTGGGGGGGAGTGAAGAATGTCAACAGGCCAAAGATGACTTCTTTTCTCTACGATCCCAAGATCCACTCCAGCCATGCCAACTGATGTCCATGAATTTAACTTATGTTTCTTATTCAATCTGATATAATATGCCAGAGCCCACACTTTCCTCCTGTAACTAGAGGTCACTGCCATCTTGGTTATGAAATTATGTGCCATAATCCCACATACTGCATCTTTGCTTCAGAGCCCTACCAGAGAGACAAAAAGTGCAAGGTAGAAGCCTTATTAAACTTCTTTTACAGAGCAATCTAAAACGCGGCAGCCACATCTACAACACATCACAGATGGTCTCAGAAACAGCAGGAAGCATGGGCAGGAGGATGGGATGCAAAGTGCTGGGAGACAACTAGCCTGCCAGAAGTATTAGCTACACTGTTCCAAAACTGAACTGAAGGAGTTTTTGCAAACAAGCAATGCAGATGGATGACAAATTTGGCCTCAAACCCTACTCCAAGATTGACACTTACACAGACTCACAGTGAATACAAATCCTCAGTCAAAAGACCAGTCCAAGCACAAAACTCTAAGTAAAAAAGGGTGATATGAGCTTCTGTACAATCACCAGACTTATGAATAGAGAAAATGTGTTTATTTTATTTTCCTGCTGAAACAAACAAAAGAGAATCCTTTTCCCTCCCAAACTCTATCTTCAGTTATACTAACTCTTTAATTTCCTTATTAAATCTGTTTTCATATATACTAGTGCTTTAGTTCCTTCTTTTGAGAATCTAATTGTAAGTAGATCACTCTGAAAGTAATACCTCCAATTATTTCCATACAACTAAACTAAACCAAACTAGGACATATACAAAGAGAACAATAACACTACTTGACAGAGCAAACTGTCATCTATAGAGCACCATTTTGCAACACAGTCACCAGCATTAGCTATGCATTTTTGACAGCAATGAATAAGCGCCTGCATGCCACTCTCGTAAAAACCTGCACCAGCAGAGGTGACCCACTCTTTCAGAGCCGCTTCTGATGGTGTCATTGCTAGGGAAATGCCAGAAACACAGTAATTTCACTGGCCCAAACAGACGGAAAACAGAGGGCCACAAATCTAGACTACATGATGAATGTGGTAGGATAGTCCATCCAAGATTAGCAATGTGCTCCATGGTCTTCAAACTGGTATGGGGCCTGACATTGTCATTCTGCAAGAGAAATGTTTTCTTCTCTGATCTGACTTTGGAAGTTCAAGCCTTCTGCTTACTCAGTGTCACAATGTAGCTACCAGAAATGATGGATGGTCTGGGTTCCAGGAAATCCAGAAGGATCACCCCTTTCCTATCCTAAGAAAGTGCACATCATTCTGCCCACTGAGGGCTGCATCCTGAACTTTTTCTTCAATAAGAATTCATGTGACCACCCCACAGACCGCTGTTTTGATGGAATATTGCCACAAAGGTGCACACTCTACTGCCATACCACCATCTACCTCTGACATGGTGGGTCTATATAAAAATAAAATAGGAGGCATTACTTTCAGAGCCCTCTTATTTATCATGGAAACTTCTAAACTGAAATATGAAACATTTATTCTGTTGAAGTGAATGCTATTTTTTTCAGTATTTTACTTTTGGCAGATGAGAAGGAAATAAAGGGAAGTAGAAACTTCTCACAGTTTAATCTACCTTTTTTCTTTTGAACTCCAAAACTACCTTTCAGACAACCTTTTTTTTAATTATTGTTATTTTAAAAAAGCTGCTACGTGTGAAATAACTATTTTATCACAAATTCTTGCTAATACAACGAGAGTGTAGACTTATCTGCCAAAGACATGGAATTTTGTAATAGCAATTTTTAAGTTTTATTCTGTAATTAAAGTTTTTCTTGAAAATTATGCAGCAACATAAAAGCGTACAGTGAGATTATAAAACCTATTATATATGGGTCTTATATATATTATATATGTCTATTTTTACCTGGCAAATTTTATATAAAATGGCCAACAAGAAAGCTGCAAGGCTATGCATGATAACCCAGTACACATGGCTATGCCCCTCTTTGCTTCTTGAGGAACTTCAGCTACTTTCTCCTCCAGTCCTTCATGCAGCTTTCCTCTGGGAGGAATAAGGACAGGTATAAATAAGCAAAGAACCACAGTTAGACAAAATATGCAGGGAGCAGTTAAAGAGAATTATTACAGTCCAATGGCACTGTGGTAGCTGTGATGTCAGGAACACACATCAGAAACAGGGCAATATCCTAGAATTAGGGACCCTGTGTGCTAGCAGCAGCCAACCTGCCTTCATGTTTGGCTAGCGAACAGATTACACAGATTTCAGGTCTGCTGGTAAAATTCACATGAGATGATGAGTAGGAAAGGAGGAATTGTTTTTATTATATTAAAATATATATGTATATATATTTCATTTGAACCGTCTATGCAAAATTTTCTTATTCATTCTGTTTAAATCTTTAAGCATTTGGAGGTTTTAATTAAAATGAGAATAGAAAAGCAAAAAGTAAAAAAGAAAACCCAATATTTTCCTAGAAAGGCTGAGGTTTTCTGGGATTGTCTTTACCTGACTGAAATTTTACCACCATCTTCATTTGTATGTTACCAGTTCAACACCACTCATTTCAAGTTGTTAAATTACACAGCTCTTGTTATTTACGTTGTAAATGCCCTGAATCAAAGCCTGTGTCAATGGGGGCTTGAAAATATTCCTGGCATGCACATTATATTGAGAGGTTCCTGGCTGCTCCTTTAACATATATGTCCATCATTATTTGTTCAGCTTCTTCTGGGATCAGAGTTTATTAAACAATGGAACAAAAAAGCAGTCAAAACAAAACAAGAAAATCACAGACCAAGACCACATTTCCTTACAACTCTACTTTCTTCTGTGTCACTCAGAGTTTCTTAGAGATACTACAGAGGTTTCTTAAGATACTGGTACATCACTGGTAACCTGTGTATCACATCTCCCTAGGACTCAACAACAGTCCTGCTGTTATGATGACTGCAGTACTAGAATATAGTTGAACTGTTAACTCTTTTGGGGTATGACATTGGTGGTTTTATTTTTGCTTTTGTTTTAATCTGCTGAGTGCCTAAATACACAGCTCTAAAAAGGCAGATCTGAATGATGCCAACGGTGCACCTAAATGTTTTTTGTTTTGTTTTGTTTTCTAATCCAAGCTTAGATTAGAGGTATATCCTTACGTAGCGTTAATTTTTGCTGGTTGGTGTATTGACTCCCCAGCAGCCAGTTGGGGTAGTTCTGTAGATTAATGATTTGCTGTAGTTAAATAACTCTTTTAATTTACTACTGTGTCACTTAGGAGAAACCACAGAAAATTAACCTCCTGCTAAAACTGAAGTCATTTATCTCTTAGAGGTTTAGGACCGCATCAGCAAAATGTAGATATACTGTTTTATTCCACTTTACTGCCAAAAAAAAAAAAAAAAGACTCAACTTGAATTTTTAGTGGGAACTTGAAACCTCAGAAGTGACACAAACATTTTCCTACATTTGATCAAATTGCATTTGATCATATTGTCTGGCAGTTTGTTAGGCCATCAGAGAATACTGTGTACATGAAACTAAGATGATAAACAGTTGACATTAGTTGAATTCATATCCACAACTAAAACGGAAGGCAAGGTTCCACAAGAGGGTGAGGAAGCTGAATGAGGGGCACAGGGCAGAAAGTTAAAATTAGTCCAGGTCTTCCGTCTTCTAATAATCTCCTATCGCTCTTTTCCTATCTCAAAAGTGTTTCATCAGTGCTTAATGGAAATATTAAAAATAAAATAAAATAAAATAAAATGTGAGCACCAGCTTTTTCTTTTTTTTTCTTTTTTTTTTTTTTCTTGGATTGTTTCTTGCTATCAATTTTAGTCATAAAAAAATGACAGTGATTTTCTATCAGTTTAGCATAAATAATGCAAATATGCATTTTTCATAAAACATTTCACTGAACACTGAGATTTAATAATGCATTTAACTCTAACTTCCTATTTTATATTTTTGATCATTTGCAGACTTCTGAAACATAGGCTTTCCGGGGTCAAGATATGCTACTGAGAATGAAGCAATACTGCTCTTTTCAGTGGTTTTGTGTTAATATATTCATTTCACTTTAGATGGCCTTGTATTGCGAGAATTGGCCATTTTGAGTTTATAAATTTTAAAGCAGTTGTGCATATTCAGGGATATTTTAATGTCAGTAATTATGATCTGCCTACGAGGAAGCTTCCCAGCCATTTCACGTATTTTAAACCACTCCCTACTCTTGCTGGACGGTGTTCATCTGCATTTTATATACTGCCAGCTCCTGGGCCTTGTAAGCATCACTGCTCCACGGGACTATATTGACTGATTCCTTTTCAGGATCTGATTCATACTTCTATCTCTGTGGCATGATTTAGGCTAAATTATACCCTATAAATCTGTTCTAGTTGGTATTTTCTGCCTCTCAAGCTTCCAACAGGAAAGCTTGTATTCAGGTTTCACAGCTGGGCAACAAAGGACTTCCCCTAGGTACTATGTCACTCTTTTAAAAACTAAAGCACATGGACTACAGAGGCCCAGCATTTAAATAGCAACATTTGCTACCCTGGCTGAAGGGAAAAAGGTAATATCCAGCAGTAATCTCACACTGTAAATTTGCTAGAGAAACAACATGCTGGTAAAAATACACATGAAATAAAATTGTCAGCACTGGGACGCTCGTTTCTTCCAGCCCCACTGGCGTTATCAATAGCGTTAAGCACAACATTCATAGGAGCCCTTTGTGCTGGGAGGGAAACCACAACGCTCCGCCTCACAGCCGCCCCACAAGCTCAGCCCAAGCAGCGCAGCCAGCTCTGTCACCCTAAAAATGCACACATGCATATATACGTGTCTATAGATGAGTATAACCCACGGTGCCCCGTGGAGGAAGGATCTCCAGTGGGATGGCAGGTGGTGGCCCCCACTGACAGATTTTTCGGCACACTGCAGACGGGTTGGCCGGGTGCCTGGCAATCCACTAGGACTGACACATTTTGGGCAGAGCAGCGGTACGGAGGGAGCCATGTGGCCGATGTTAGTAAACATTATCCAGCACAGTCTGGCGTGCCACCGCCAGCAGCGGGAGGGTGAGCGGCTGGCGGGGCGCAGGGCCCGGCCGGGACCGCCGAGCTGCCCAGGGCCGCCCGCCAAGGCCCGTCCGCCAGCAGCTGCTCCCGTCGCCATGACAACGGCGGCCGAACAATGGGCCGCAAATTCAGCGGGCGGCCTACATGGAGAGCCCGATGGAGAGAGAGGGCCCGCTGCAGGGAGAGGGCCCGACGCCCGGATCCCCCAGAAAAAGAACATTCCGTTAAAAAAAAAAAGAAAAAAAAAGAAAAAAAAAAAAAGTATTATCTCCGGCAGCGTCCCTTCTGGAACACCTTCAACTGTTCGGACATGCAGGGTCTCCATCCTCCATCTTGGTTGTGCCTCTCAGAGGAGCAGGTGTAGGAATAAAGGCTGGATTGCACAGTGTTAAAATAACAGGGGCTCCATTTCTAGGGAAATTCATTGGGCTCTGAGGGAGTTTTCTCCCTTGTGAATTTTAGACATGACTGAAAGAGTTTGGGCTTTGGTATATATCCCAACATTCTCAGAGGCAGAGGGGCTTCTGGACACAGCTGCCCACCTGGGGATAGCACTTTCAGTTTTTCTGCCCAAACTTAAAGCTTTCAGCTTAATTCTCCCCTCAAAAGTAACTCTTCTTCCTACTGGAAGAAAATTATATATTTTTTAGAAAGAAAGAAAAACATGGGGCAACTGCATTTAATACTCCTCATGTCCCTCCTGATAAGTAGATAAGTAACTGGGCAGTCTTGAGCTTCCCACTCAAAAACAGGATTGTCCTTGGGATAAGACAAGAGGTAATATAGTTTCAAACTGAAATATGGGAGATTTAGATTGGATATAAGAAAAGGTTTTTATACAATAAGAGTAGTGAAGTACTGGCACAGGTTGCCCAGGGAAGTGGTGGATGCCCTGTCCATGAAGACACTCCAGATAAGGCTGGACAGGGCTCTGAGCACCTGATTTAGCTGCAGTTGCACCTGCTCATTGCAGGGGAGTTGGACTAGAGGATCTTTAAGGGTCCCTTCCAACTCAAACAATTCTGTGGTTCTTTGATTATATAAAACCTGTGAAAAGCAAAAGCAGGCTCTTGCCTTCATGCACTTGCAACATGAAGAATTTCTCCCACTTGCAAGACCTCTGTAGCTGTGTGCAAGAAAGGACATCTTTAAAAGAGGAGTGGACAGTGTCATAAACTTGGAAAAAATACAGCAGCAGCCTCTGCGTGCAAATAAAAATACCGTCCCCTCCTAGTAAGTCTAATAATCATAGAATGGGTTGGAACAAGGTTGGAAAAGACCTACAAGATCATCTAGCCCAACCATACTCCTATCACCGTTACTACCCACTAAGCTACTAAACCACATCTCGTAGCTCCTCATCCAGATGCCTCTTGAACACTGACAGGGATGATGACTCCACTACCTCCCTGGGCAGGCCATTCCAGTGCCTACCACTCTTTGTGAGAAAAAGTTTTTCCTTATATCTAGTCTAAATCTCCCCTGTGACAACTTGTGGCCATTTCCTCGGGTCCTGTTTGTTGCCTGGGAGAAGAGGCTGACCCCCTCCTCATAAAAACCTCCCTTCAGGAAGTTGTAGAGTACAGTGAGGTCTCTCAATTCACTGAAATCTTATCCTGCCAACCACAGTGTCTCACAGAAGCTGCTCCTTCACATACATCAGAAGCTTCTCTTTCACCAGTATTGTTACACCCAGATAGCAAACCCTACTCACTGTTTGGACAGCAAGTCCAGATTTTGGGAGATTTGTATAGAGGTATGCAGTACTTCTCCAGAATACATTCAAGTCTCCTGTCCCCTGTCAGATACAATATCTTCAGAAAGCAATTTTTCTTACATGAATGCCCTTTCTCCATATCAAATCAGTCTTTTGGGATTGGTGGCTCTTGTACAGGTCTCCTGTGGAACCTCATACAGCTTTTAGGAGGAACTGGTTCTTATTATGCAACCAAGAAATAGTCATGCTTTCTGCAAAATCTCTTGAGAATCTGTTACCCAGCAGAAATCTGCATCCACATACAATTCTGTTGACTTACCAAGTGTCACTGAAGGAACCGTATAAGCCAGGTTGTGCAAGACAAATGTCCCTGAGTGATAAAAAAGAATTGCATGGAAGTGTCTTCTTTTTCTGCAAATGTATGTGTTCAAGATGACAAGACCCTAACCCATGGTGTAGGAGCAAGTAATTAAGAAAAATCTCCTAAATGCCAGGTATGTCATCTTTATGGGTAATATGTCATATGCAGTCCTATGAAAGTCCAAATGAGGGGTAGAGCTTTTGAATTTGATATGTATGTGCAATTAATATTTATTATGAATGTGATTTATAAAATGTAGTAATGCTCTTAGGAATGTTCTGAACGGAAGAAAGTTCATGGTGTGCACAAAGAGTGTCCTAATTATGGGATACTGTACAGTTTTCACCACAGGGAAACTTTCAATCAGCAAGTAATCTATTGACTGCATGTATATTTTGCATCTGAGACTCAGTTCTGGAAAGCAGAGAGGAAAGAAGGTGAGATGTTACAGCCTTGTCTGGCCACATTCCTGTTACATAAAAGAATCAAAAAGAATGAGGAAGAGAGTTCTGGATTAAAAAAGCAAAGAGGCACAGCTGGAGGCTGGATTTCTTACCTGGCTCTGTATGTTAGCTGAGACCTATATATGTCCAAATGCCAGGACAGCAGGAGAAATCCTTTGACCTTGGGAAAACTCTTCTTGGCACCACGCACAAATGTGAGCTGCAGTTAATTAAGTTGCTTGGTATAAAAACAAAAGCTGCGTTAGAAGACATCTGAAATTGAGTGGGTCTAATTGCTATAAAAGTAATTGAAAGACTGAAATTGAAAGACCCTTTGTTCATTCAGGCATGAAAAATTATTAGTTATATTTATTACAGTAATTTCAATGGGCTTTCTGGACCTAAGTCAAACTGATGTGGTGTGGTACATTATGTACAATCGTGCCTAGCTATTTACATTCTTAAAACTAAGTCCCGCAACTTCCAGCACATGGTGGCCACATACAAACTGCTTATTGGGAGTGCTCCCTGGCCCCTGCTAACCCATAGCTGTGCCTGAATATGGCTGGGGAAACAGTGGTTGAGGCAAAGCCCTGCCAGGAAGTGTGATGGTGATGTAACAGTGGGGACAGTCACAGCCCACTGCAAACACCTGTGTCTTAGGCCTCCTTCACTTACTAGCTCATAGATAATCTGACAGATCTAAATGCTAAATCAGTAGGTTTCAGTGGGAACTGGGACAGGATCAGTTGGCCTTTCTCTGTTTAATTTTTCCAGTTACATTCTTAATTTGCCCAGCTGTAGTTGCTTATGGTACAATTACAACATTACAAAGTGAAAGAAGAAAGAAATAGGATTAGGAAGTTCAAAACAAACAGAATCTTGCATTGTGGAAAATGTGTAAAGCAGACCTTTCTGTTGAGGCCCCTTAACTGCCTATCTCAGCAACAGAACAGAAAGCTTTGTGGAATATTTAGCATTCTGAAATACCAAGGAATTCTAAAGATGGAAGAGTACCCATAACTCTGCTGCAAACAGTGGAGCATCATGGATTTTCTGAATGTCTTAAAGACTTAAAAGTACTGTTTTGTTTGATAATGGCAATGCACATGTAAAAAAGACATTTTGTAAACTCTGCACTGCATTGCATGTTTAGGTGAAGAAAAACTAGTAAACACTGCACTCCCCATGGGAACAACTCACTGTGGTTTAGGATTTGATTCAGATTTGAATGAAGTCAAAAGAGATTCCTGTGTGTCACTGGCTCTTAATATTCACAGTTCACAGGTACTTGACGGGACTTCAGGTATTGTCCAATATTTGTTCCTTCTTTTACAGTTTTTCTGGTCATTTTCTCTGGCTTACTTGTCAATGTATTTAATGCTCCTAGCAACAAAATACAATAAAAGTCAGAATATAATGAATTGGCTCTAGTTAGAATAGAAAACGGATGGGTTATGTTTCAGCATGGTTGAAAAATTAACACAGAATATCTAATAACTAGTGTTATTTTACCATGTATACCAGAAATAATAGGCATTAAATCAATAACTTTGATGCATCTAGCCTCGCAGAGCCTGACATAGCTCTATGAGGTAAGTCTCACTGCATAAGTCCTGGGTTGGACACCCTACCATGAGGGAAGTGAATCCAGAGTTTTTCTGGGTCCAACTGGTACTGTGAACACTGCAGTATCATTATTTACTTTATTAAATTGAGCAATTTGGAAATGCGATTCCATCTTTTGTTTTTAGACTTAGTTTCATTTTACTTTCTTCCTCTACAAAAGTATGTCCAATAAAACATGAGGATAAAATTGACATCTTACCCAATTACTACTGTGTTACACTTGTGTGAATAGTGCAGATATTGGGTATTAGGCAAATTACTAATACAAGCAGCAGTTCTTTCTGTGGCATAGATTTCTCTGGGAATGTTATTTTATTGTATTGCATTTAGTGGTTGTTTGTTTAAGGGGGAAGAACAGACATTGCTGGATTTCACTGATTCAGTAAGCTTTCTGGCCTGAGTCCAGCAAATCATTGAAGCATGTGTTTAACTGTAATGAAATAAAATTTTAGCTCACAGTACTGCTTATGTATTGAACATACAGTATGGGCTGAAACAGAACCAAAATGATGAAGAGAAAAAAAAAAAAAAAAAAAAAAGCCAAAGTATTTTTATACACACATTTTTTTAAACCTTGATATTGTTAAAAGGGGCATTTTCTACCATCTATGCTATACAGTTCCTTTTTACCCCTCCCAAAAACAGGCAACTAACTTTTCTTGATATGACAATCTGACAGTTATATCCTGTGTAACTGCCAGCCTGGCCCTTTTAAAAAATATGCTATTAAGTTAAGTGGAAGCTTTGCCTGAGCAAGGTATGCAGAAATGAGTCACAGGGAGTACATGGAATTTTCTCAGGACTTAGGGCTGTGCCTGTTGTAGCCAAAGGCGAAATCTCTGGTGGAGCTCAGTAGTGCTTCTCTGAATACATTCATTTTCTGTACCAATCATCTCTGTTTTAGTGAGAAACATAAAACCAACATGAAAGTCATGCTGAAACATACCACAAAGAAAGGTGTGTTCTTAAATTGGGTTACCTAACCCAGGTTAGATAATTTAAGCTGCGGTTGCACAGCAATTTAAATTGCCTGCCAGGGAGTGTAGAACCACATCAGCCAACAGTTAGATGGGCATCGGCTATTGCTGAGCTGCAGCCCCAGCTTCAAGCAGCAAGTGAGACAGGTGAGGTTCCCTGGGTCAGTTAGGATGGAATACGATGCACAAATCCCATTTGAAGCTCCGGTTGCTTTCACCTATCCATGTGAAGACATTGCTGTTGGATTTTTGAGTTTTTGCAATGTAAACAGACTGGGTGAGCATTTTTAGAGACATGGAAACTTAACAGAGCTGACTTCTATCTGTAGTAAAGGGAATACAGTTCCTTCTTCAGAAGGCTTGCAATCCTTGTGCTATCATTCCCTGTAGAGACCCCAAGATTCTAGCTTACAAAAATAAATAAATAAACGAACAAACAAATAAATAAATAAAAGAAAAAAAAAAGAAAAAAGGTAAAGCTAACTTATGAGAAGTTTTCAGTGTAAAAACAAAACAAACTTGCTTTGTTTTGCAGGTTAGATGCCTAGGAATTTATTTGTTTGAAAATTTATTTGGTTGCTGCCAAGAATCTTTTTTTTTTTCAACAACAGCATTAAAAAATGAGTAGATTTCATTCATTACCAAAATAATACATATATTTTGTTCAGTAATAGTTGTTTGAATTACAGGTGTTTGGAATTCAGGACGAAGCTGATGTGGCTGCATTGACCTGCTCAAAATCTGATGCTACAAGTTCTGATGAAGTTTAACAGTTATCTAAAACATACGGAGTTTGCTGCTGCTCCATTTTTCTTGCCATCTCCCGTCACTGCTTTCAAAAAATATTTTTAAATGGTTATTGTTTTGCATTCTTAGCACATCACAAAGAAGTGAGGAAAAAATCACACTTTGGAGAAAAAAATGCTGCCCCATGACAGTTTTTTGTTAATTTTGAATGATAAGAGGTGGGTACAGATTTGCTTCTCTTGTGTTTAACCTTCATTTCTGAACGCTGACATCAGCACCAGATTTCTCTGCACACCAGAGAGGTGGTCTCTGGGGACAGAGGGAAGGATTATAAGAAGTGGATATAGATCATAGATCATAGAATCAACAAGGTTGAAAAAGACCTACAAGATCATCTAGTCCAACCATTCACCTATCACCAATAGCTCCCAGTCCTATTATACATGATCATATAAAATTATCCAATACAAAATTATCCAATTATCCAATCCCAATTATCCATTATTGTGCCTATCTAGGATGCAGTACAAAAGAAAATTGACATTGTAAACCCGAAGACACTCCTCCATGACTCCTTGTACAGAATGTCTGCCCTTGAGGCTAACAAGAACACCCACAACTATGAGAAAGGATTTAGCCCGGCATTGGAGGACCATAGTGTTAGGAAACAGAAAACACATTAGAAAAGCATCAATCAAAACTGGAAAACAAAACAAATCTTTTTACTTACAGTCAACAAAACCTTCAAGATGACTTGAACTTATTTTCTCTTCGACTTATTCTAAGCATCCACATTTGGATCTCCACTTTACCTCTTTGTATGTGGCTTCAGGTTTGACTCAGCATAAGGATTAAGTGTGGCAATGTTGTTGGTATGTGTAGGGTGATGTATATATTGGATTTTGGCTTGTTTTGTAAGAGCTGTAGAATTTCCTGTCTGATTGTTGGTTGACTTTTATCTTCTCATCTATAATTACAACAATTATATTTCAGAAGACTAGAAATAAACTGAATTCTATGCTAACCTGAAACTTAAGAGCAAAAGATGAGGAATAGGGCAGAGAATTTGTTTAGTTTTTTTGAAGGTAGATCAAAAACAAAATGAAATGTTTGAGGCCTAAGAAAGGCAACTACTGACTCACTTGTTCCAGATCTTCTCCCTTGGACATGCTCTAAAATACCCTGGCACTAACCTAGAAGGTGGCAGTTTTTCTGTCTTTTCTTTGCTTCCTTCAGTTTCCTTTAGGTCAGAGAGCTGTACACCAGTCTCTCTGGTCCATTGTGGCCCAGGAAATTAGAAATATTTTCAGCTGTGTCAGGTTCTACATATGCAAGTTAGGAGGTTCAAAGGGAAGCTTAATTGACACTAATCCTCATCTTGACTTTTGCTCACCTCCTCCTCTTTTCCCACTAAGCCTTCCCACCTTCCCACCTCAAAGCCACAGAAGCTTTACGATTTTTCTTATAAAAATATATATATTTAACCCTTTGGCAATCTCTTAATGCCCTTTTATTAAATCCCTTAACTCCTTTTATTAAGTCCAGGGTAATTAAAATGATTATAAACCTCTCTTGAGAGATTATACCCTTTAATCATAGTGCATAATTGCTGAGATGTAGGCAACATTTGTGGTATATCAAATATAAAAATACTTTGTGCAAAGACGTTTAATAACAATTTTTAAAACTAAGATCTTGATTAAGGAGGTTTAGGGCATTAAAAATTGTATCTACATGTGGTCACAACAAAACATTGAAGGACTTCCAGTACTTTTCCACATGTACAATGGCATAGTTGTAATCAGGTTTCTCAGTTTTTTTTTTCAACTTTGGCTCCTCAGATGGCATAATCTGTCCTAATGCCATTGACTCCTGTGCTGTTACTCTACTCTGTTTTCTGGGCAACCAGAACAAATACACAAGTAAAATCCCTTCTTGAGTCATTATTCCTCAGTCAATAGAAAAAAAATCGAGGTCTTTCTTTTATTCTAAAGCAAGTTTAGAGTTCCTGGCTGGGAGCTGTGCACGCATCCAATCTGCAGCATAGTAAGGTGGTCAGCTGAATATATCGTTTTGAACACGCACGTGGATGGATGTTGTTGCAATATGATTGTGCCCGAAGTAAATTTAGGAACCCCTTTTCTAATGTAAAATATTAATATACACTGAATTTATTCCCTCGTCTGTGTTTAGGGTTTAATTAGCTAAAATTTCTCACAAAAGTAGGCTTCATTATCACATGCATAGGACATTAAATAGGACCAAAGGAGTGCTAAATCAGTCCTTGGCAGCTGCTAATCCTTTCTCTAACTAGTAGTGGTGGTTTAATCCCTGTGTCCCCTCTGCTTCTGTTAATATATGGCCTGAATTTCAGTTCATATTTCCAGAACCAATCTCCTAGAAGTTCAAACATTGAGAGTTGAGAGAAACACGAGTGGTAACACTCATATTATGGGCGAGAAACACGAGTGGTAACACTCATATTATGGGCACTCCTGAAGTTGTAGGCACTTAAGACAGCAATAGAATGACACGGATCAATATCAGAAGTGTTTATTTACTCTGATGCTTGCTACTAGACTGAATACTGAAGGCTCAAAATTAGAGTTCTGATAAGAAAAACACTAGACAGCCAAGATATTTATTTGTTTTATATTCGTTTTTATTGATTAACAGAGAGGAAAAAAATGAAATTTGATAGGACAGATGCCTTACTCTTGATCGCTGCTAGTTGGTTTATTTTCACTGATGTTTACAGAGCTGAAGCATTGGAGCATTGCGTATTGTCAACACCAAAAGCAGGATAGAAGGATGTAGTGTTCTATAGTGAAGGAGTTCATGAGTAAATCAACTGCTTCTGGGTTAATATTCAATGCATATCCTTTTATTATTCCGGAAGAACAAAATCCGGTCTTTGAAAGCCTTCTATTGCTGGAAAACAAACAAACAAACAAAAAACAGTATTAATTTTTATGCAGATTTTTAATGTTTGTTCAGTTCTAACTGCATGCTTTTATTATAATAAATTGGCCTATCAAAAACAAATGCCAGTAAGAAACAAGGGTCTCAAAAGAGGGAGAGAGTATAAAATACACTGCACTGTAACTCTGTAGGCATTGTAGGTCTTTCCTTTAGAAATTGTGGCATGTCTTGGGTTCATATTTAACCCCTCAACTGAGCAAGTGTTCAGCAGCTCACAGAATGGGGACCCTGTGTTTTAGACTTAAATAACAAAATTACATTAAGATACAACTATTAGCAAAGGTGAAATAGATTCCAAATCAAAAAATGCTGCAATAAGGTTGTAGAAACAATTGAACAGAAACACTGGAAATGTTAGAGCTATGATATAATATCTAACAGATCTAGCTGCAAAAGTTAATTGTGATTTTTCTAAATGTACATCTGTTGTGTTTTTTTCTTTACATTGAACAGAATATGAGTTGTACTATAGTTCCACTTAATTTAAAATGTTGTCAGTATATAAACATCTGAAATGTATCAGCATGCCCTGTCACTAAGCTTTGCAGCTTCTGAGGATAAAATAAGGTCCCACCCACCGTGCAGTATTATAACATGAGAGATAATTTAGGAAACTTTATCAGTAATGCAGAAAATTTTCTGGTGGTGATGAATATTGCTGTACAGTGATGATAAGCAGAATATATGAAAGGAAAAAAGGAATACAAAAATACTAAAGTTACAGAGATGCTGTTATAGCATCTGGTCCGTGAGTGCCTAGGAAACACTAAGATCCATAAATCCATGGGACCTGATGGGGTGCATCCACGGGTGCTGAGAGAGATGGTGGAGGTCATTGCTGAGCCGCTCTCTGTAATCTTTCAGAGGTCTTGGAGAACTGGGGAGGTGCCTGATGACTGGAGGACAGCCAATGTCACTCCGGTCTTCAGAAAAGGCAAGAAGGAGGACCCAGGTAATTATAGGCCAGCCTCACCCCTGTCCCAGGGAAGGTGATGGAACAGCTTGTGCTGGATGCCATCTCCAGACAATTGGAGAAAAGGAGGTTATCAGGAGTACCCAGCGTGGGTTCACCAAGGGGAGGTCATGCTTGACCAACCTGGTAGCCTTCTATGACCTTGTCACTGGCTGGGTGGATGGGGGGAGAGCAGTAGACGTAGTCTACCTTGATTTCAGTAAGGCTTTTGATACTGTCCCCCATGACCTCCTTATAACAAAGCTGAGGAAGTACGGGATAGATGAGTGAACAGTTAAGTGGGTCATGAACTGGCTGACTGGCAGAGCACAGAGTGTTGTCGTTGGCGGTGCAGTGTCCAGCTGGAGGCCTGTAACTAGTGGCATCCCCCAGGGGTCTGTGCTGGGTTCGGTTTTGTTCAACATCTTCATCAGCGACCTTGATGAGGGGATAGTGGTCACCCTCAGCGAGTTTGCTGATGATACAAAGTTGGATGGATTGGCTGACACGCCTGAAGGCTGTGCTGCCATTCAGCAAGACCTGGACAGGCTGGAGAGCTGGGCAGTAAGAAACCGGATCAGGTTTAACAAAAGCAAGTGTAGAGTCTTGCACCTAGGGAGGAATAATTGCATGCACCAGTACAGGCTGGGGGATGACCTGCTGGAGAGGAGCTCTGCAGAGAGGGACCTGGGCGTCCTGGTGGATGACAGGTTGGCCATGAGCCAGAAGTGTGCCCTCGTGGCCAAAAGGGCCAATGGCATTCTGGGGTATATAAAAAAGAGCGTTGCCAACAGGTCAAGGGAGGTGATCCTCCCCCTCTACTCTGCCCTGGTAAGGCCTCATCTGGAGTACTGTGTCCACTTCTGGGAGGGCCATAAAGATGGTGAAGGGCCTGGAGCATCTCCCCTATGAGGAACGACTAAGTGAACTGGGTCTGTTTAGCCTTGAGAAAAGAAGGCTGAGAGGGGATTTGATCCAGGTTTATAAATACCTGAGGTGTGGGGGCCATAGTGGTGAGGCCGGACTCTTTTCAGTAGTGCGTGGGGACAGGACAAGGGGAAATGGGATGAAGCTAGGGCATAGGAAGTTTCGCATGAATGTGCGCAAGAACTTCTTTACGGTGAGGGTGACGGAGCACTGGAACAGGCTGCCCAGGGGGGTTGTTGCCCAGGGAGTCTCCTTCTCTGGAGATATGCAAGACCCGCCTGGACGCAGGTGTAGGGAATCTGCTTTGGCAGGGGGGTTGGACTCAATGATCTCTAGAGGTCCCTTCCAACCCCTACAATTCTGTGATTCTGTGATAGATGACCAAAGCAAAAAGCATATGAATGCTGCAGAAAAGATGAACTAGATGGGTTTAAGATAACTTGATTAGTTAAAAAAAAAACTTTATACGCACGAGAGAAAGAAAACAGGTTGAAGACACAAATAGTTGGACTCAACTAGTAATTTTAGGCACCTGAAATCAGGTGTCACTGCATTGGTCACTCTGAAATTAATGCCTCTTACTTATTTCCACAAAAACTAGAAACAGATTTAAGTTCTTAGGAGTTTAAAAGACAGCAGTTGTGTAAGTGGTTTAAAAATGTTTTATGAGTTTTCCTAGCTACTAGTCATTAACGAACTCTGTATGATATTGTATAGCTCCCTCATCACTTACATAATGAATTGAAATAGTAATTACATATAAAGGGAAATTCTGGGAATTCCAAAATACTACATACTTATTTTGACTGTGTTTGGAAGCAAAAAGATGTAGCTGCCGTTTTACTTAATTGCAATTTACTTAATATGCCAATTAAACTAACTGTATACTTACAATCCTGCATCCATTCACTATTCTATTGCAATAAATACATTTATTAACCTGCAATCCAAATCACTGCTTTAAATTTCATTTTGTAAGTTAACATCAGATACAGGTCAAGTAACTGATGGTACCTAGCAGCAATAACAAAGCTATTAACACAGTTCCCATAACTGCCACTTTCACATTATAATCACTTTTTCTCCACACTGCAGAAGAATGTTTGGACCCATTCCAGTAAGACTCCTATGTAGATGCTCTACATCTGAATGCATATGTCTTCTGGGAAGAACCTATGTCTAATAGTGACATAAGGAGAATTAGGAAGGTAAGAAGCTAGGTGCTTCAGAGAGTATCACGCTTGTAATGCCTGTAGATTGAAACGTGCAACTAAGAAGTCAAAACCATGATTTTTGCTACCTCTGGCATAAGACTGGACCATGTTTAGCTCTTAGACACTGTTCTTTTGAACAGGACAGCTGTCATTCTTGAGTAATGATTAATACAGCAATTCACAGGAATACAGTCTAACCTGATTCAGACAAATAACAGAATGCAGTTAATTTCCCTAAATGCATGCAGTATAAAAGACAGAAAGAAGTAAATACTTAATGCAGACAAATGAGATTGGGAAATTGGATTGAATAGAATGTGAAAAAGAAATAACAAGTTTATTTTATCATAAAATGAAAATGTTTCCACTTACCTAAACAATATCAGATGGAAGGTCTATATCATGGGAAATATAGATCACAAATAATAGAGCAGCTGTAATAGCATACACAAAGCCTAACAATGATTATGCATATTACATTTAATTCAACACTTCAGAGATTAGTAGTAAATAGGCCTAATTCATTTATGTCTGATGCATGCTACACACCCATTCATTTCACCAAGACACTTAAAAATATTGGCCATTAATTGTACTCTCTTTGTGGATGTGTTTGATTTTTCAATTTCTGTGTTGTTTAGGAGTGTCACACAGTGATCATGCAGTGGGAAACAAAACACAGTTGTTTGCTTTTTCTTTAAAGGACCAACTGGCTAGTGTTCTTACTCACTTAAAATATAGATTTGGTTTTATTTAGCAGGGTTCATAACAACTGACATACATAGGGAATTCCTTGGGTGCACGCAGCATATATGTTAGTCTATACCTAAAGCACACATACAGGGGTTCTTCCAAGCTCACAGATGAAGAGTAACTTGTTGCACACTATCTCCGAGTCACTTGTTGCTAAAATGCATACATAACTGCTCTCATTGAAAGAAGAGGCACAAAGCTGAGAATTACAGATCTGCAGACAGGTGAAATTCCCATCTCATGCATACTAACAGCAAAATACCCATTTTGCTATGGCCAAGCCTCCTTGGAGGGTCAGCACAAGCAGACAGGCAGCAAAAACCAGTTTGTAATGGCAGAATGGAAAAGGTAGCACAGCAGAAGAGAAAGACTGTCTGGGCACAAGGGCTCTTCAGGCAAGCTGCTGAGGCAAGCTGGTTGCCCTGTTCATTGGTACTCCAGCAAACACTGCTGTGCTGGCCCTACAATTAGCATGACTGTTTTTGCAGTGAGCTTTCTGGAAGTTTTGTGTTTCTCATGCTTCTACTGAAATCCCTGCTTATTTTACAGGGGTGAACTTCAAATCCCTTCAAGTTTGATGGCTTTGGGCTAGTGAGAGAAAATTCCAGTTTCTAGTAGAAAGGTGAAGGGGAAAAAAAGAAAGTGGAAGTAGAGACAAAGAGAAGGAAACTCAGTTATAAATCATGAAGCATTAGCCAAGAGTGTGATAAAAAGTATGGTACATTAAAAAGTACTTAAATTCATTATACCAAACTTAAACCTTTAAATAAAATTAATCTGATTTAAAACAGTCACAAGTCAGGAAACTCGGGCTTAAGAACAGGATCCACTTCAAGTCACTTTATTCTAGCCTGGTTTATCAGCATATTTGCCGGGAGCTACTGTAACCTCTGCAAATCTTACACATCATGAAAACTCAAGCAGTTCTGCCAAGAGTTGGTGATAAGTTGCTATAACAGCAGCTTGGGGTTTGAGAAATGCACTTTCCTTCACACTCATGGTAACAAGTGACCTGGTGGTAATGACATCATTAACACATTTCACCTTTTTATGCTCTCCCGCTGGTATTTTACTTATACTGGTTTATGGGGGAATCATTTCATTTTGGTGTTTGAAGTCCCTTGTACTTTTTTTTAGTAGTACTTTAAAGAAAATAAAGATAAAAGCAAGAGGAGATGATGATTGTCCTCTGTGATATGTGATTTGGGAGGAATCCATCTGATTCTATCACCAGATTCAATCTTGTATAAAAAATAACTTGGGAATTTTTATGGCAAATCAGATAAGATTGTGATTATTCTAACTCAGTTTTCCCGTCAGGAATAGGCAATACCCTCTTTTAATAACCAGTTATTAGGTACTTGTCAAGTTTTCTAACAGCTTCTCCCCGTTTCTGCATTTTTATGCAAGGTAGGCATGTATATCGAAAACAAACAAAACAACAGGCTGAATAGTTCCTCCATTCATTACGTAACATAGTCCTTAATAATTCTTAATTCTAGCTATGTATGAAGCAGGATTTTTTGTTCTGGTTGTTGCTATGTCTCAATGTACTTCTCTATGTACTCTTTCAGGTACTGAAAAAAATTATTAAATCTAGCGTTTCTCCCTTTCAAAAGCTATCTTTCTGACACCTTTTTTTCTTATGAATCTAAACCCACTATCCCCTATTTAACAATTGCAGTTTAATAACATCCTACACCTGAATTTGTTTACAAAAGCAGCTGCCAGTAACAAATTGCTTCCTGCATCAACAATGTGAAAGCAAACATATTAACCCCCAGAAGTTGGGGGAGGGGAGGGAAGGAAAAGAAGATAAACTCACCCAACAGCAGCAAAAACTACAGTACCGTGGAGCGGACGGGGCAGATCCTATCTCCATTGACATCAGTTGGACGTTTATCGCTGAATTCAAAAGGACTGCACATTGAGAAAGGATTTCAGGATGGGAATTTTTGCTCGATTTCCAAACAAAGCTAAGTATTTGACACCTTAATTACACTCCAAGTGCTCCGCTAACACAACAATACGGGACAGAACTGGGTTCATCCTCGAGAAAGGAGAAGTAATTGCTGTCTTCAGCTACCTAATGGAATGTTGCAGAGATGGAGCCATACTCTTCTCTGAGGTTAAACACAAAAGACAGAAGGCAACGGACTCAACAGGAAAGAAAATTCCGAAGGAACATCAGGAAAACTTGATTGTCGTGGCAGTCGGACACTGAAGCGTCGTGTGGCTGTTCAATCTCCGTCCTTTAAGACATTAGAACTTTGTTTGAACTAAGTTTGACCCTGAGCAACCTTCTTTCTCACGTAGTTTGTTCTTGCTTTGAGTGGAGGATATGAACCTGATGTCCTCAAAAAATGGGAAGGAATAAAGGTTGTTTATGGAACTGTTGCAGCTCTCAAATCTGATTTGAGAAGGTAGCATGTTAAGTGTACATATTCAAATGAAATCTTCAAAAGTCACGTAGGCCCAGCTGAATCCAAGCAGAACTGCACCGATTTGTGCCAGTTGAAGATATGGATTTGCTGCACTGAACCTAAGTTTAGCTCCCTGTGTTTTGGGACTGGGGGTCAAATACACAGGCTATGACACACACCAAGTTACTGTAGGACACCGACATATGGCACACGTTATTGATGACTTTGCTCTCCTACTTGTCCTACCTCAATGCAAGTGAGATGTTCCATAGCTCAGTCACCAAGCAAGCTATACCCTGTGCATCATGGCTGAATAAGAATCACGTCCTAGATTAGCTCCTTTCAACTCATCCCTTGTTCACCAATCTATACCTTGTATTTCAAGCTTGGCATTGAGAAAGAGAACATCAGAAGTACCTGTACAGTCTAGAAAATAAAATAGGATCTTAGTCTCAAGCAACTGATCAAAATACTGTGTTATCTCAGTCAAGTCTTGCTTCTGTCACACGGAACACCATTGCATCACTCAAGATGACCACCTACCAATTTCTTTCCAGACTACACGCCGTATGACACATACTTTACAGCTCTCCATACTTCATTTTCAGTATGATTGTCACCTAGTACAGTAGTAAAAAAAAAAAAAACAAACAGGATCTGCAGCTAGTCAATAAATGACTGTTAGCCCCTCTCACACTTCACTGTGTAAGTCCATGTATGTAAGTCCATTAGTCTTCACAAGACATCGAAGTCTCTCCATTAACTGCCATAAGGCCGGTCCCCTGCAAAGCCTCTGACATCACAAGAGATGTATAGGAAAACTGTTCTTGCAATTACTTTTTAAACCAGAAATGGCAATGTCGTGACTGGCTGAATTTTTGTATAAAATGACCTATACTTTCAGAGTTCAAATCCCTGGACATGGCACTAGTTTTTTTGTTGGTTTTTTTTTTTATTATTATTTCATAAACATTGCAAAGTTTATTTCAAGGAACTTCATTTAGAAGAAAAAATAGTAAATGGCACATCATGTAATTGCTATTTATTTTCATAAACATGAGGTATTTCAAAGTGCTATAAGACGCAGCACTAAATGTACACCATTGGAAGAAATTAAACACAGAACTTTGCAGTTACCCAGTTCTATGCACCAAACATTAACAAATACATTAACTGGAAGAAACAGGCTAGGAAAAGGCATATATAGTAAATTTCTTTACAAAAGTTTCTTAGTTCAAAAAAGTGATAAAGTAATATCTACTCAAAACTTTCACAACTCATTTTCATACGAAAATATAAGTATCAAATTTAGTTATGTATCAGCATCATACTAAAGTATACAGGCAATGTAAGAATTAGTACAGTACATAACAGAGATTAACAATATATTTGTATACAAAAACATGCTCCTCAAACATTGAGGTATTACAGTACTTAGGTATGAACTTCCAGTCTAATACTGGCAGCAAAAGCCACCTCTCATAACCCAAGACATGTACAAAAGGCAAGTGTGTAGATGGTATTTACAGAAAATTCCCAGAGGGGTACAAATGCCAACCCCCTAAAGTAACATCTGTTAGAACATAAGCACCATAAAAATTAGGAATGAATGTTTTTAACTCAACTAGATGTCATCAGCAGCTCCAAATGCTCACAACAATTTAAAAAAAAAAATTAAAAAAATCCACCATCTACAGTTCTTAAAAGGAAAAACAAAGGCAGTCCATTGTTGTTTGGTAGCCTTGCAATAAACTTCTTGCAAGAACATCCATTTGCTCCGTACCCGGATAATAAAAGTTCGTCAATTACTTCAGGGACTGGATTGAAAGTAAAACCAACATTCTTAACGTCAAAAAAACACATTTTTTTTTATTTTTTTATTTTTAAAGAATCAAAAATGTGCAAAGTGGCAATGACTGTCCTGGTCAGCCAAAAAAAAAAAAAAAAAAAGGAAAAAAAAAAAAAGAAAAAAAAAGGAAAAAAAGAGGAAAAAAAAAAAAAAAGCTTAGCAAGTCCGCTTGTACTCAATTTTCTTTAGCAACTGTTGTTGCCTGGCTTGCAATTTCTCCTTTTCTAGCAATAACTTCTGCTCCTCTGCCTGAAGGGAATGGACATATTCAGTGGCTTTTTTCAAAATCACAACTTTTGCAGCTTTCTCATTTTTAACAAGTTCTGGAACGTGGTCCCTTAACGTGAGGAAACTGGACCGCAGATCATTACGCCTCTGACGCTCCAAGATATTATGGTTCCGTCGACGTTCACTATCCTCAGAATCAGAGTTTCGAGGACTTGAACTCTTAGACTTTGGTTGGATCACGGGTTTTACTGGACGGGGCACCTCGGCTTTTAACTTCTTCTGTGGCGGCACATCTTCACTCTCCATATATGGAGAAGGAGCGGCATAATTATGCTGCTGGTGAATTGGTGCACAACGCTTTAAAATCAGTTCATTCTGCTGTGTCCTGACCGATGGAAAAGTGGTATTTTTAGGACGCACTGTAATAGTGAGGGTGGTAACAGCCTTGTTGGAGGAGGAGCGTCTTTTCTCCACCGTCACAACATCTATTTCTTCTTCATCATCCTCTTCTTCCTCGTCTTCATCATCTTTTGGTCAAAGAAAACGGAAAATGAAATAGATATTATTCTCTCAGAAAACAAATATTAATAGTTGTTGACAAAACATTCATATTCGAAACACCAATAACTGATGGTAAAAAAAAAATAGGGTGTGCTCACTGTTTATAATAATAGTTCTAGAGATGTATGTAACATGCACAAAACAAAGAAAACCAAAACAAAATACATTTCTGCAAGTTCGGGAACTTTATGAGGTTTGTTTTTCATAGAATATTCCGAGTTTGAAGTGATCCATAAGCATTGTGTCCAACCTCTTTAACCACTTCCAATTTTAAATAAACGTGGGGCTACCACCCAACTAATCCCGGTGACGAAAAGTTTTCATACAAAATGCATTCATCTTTACTACAGCTGCAGACCCGGGGCACAAACTGCACGCACAGAGCCACAACAGAGCCCCGGGTTGGTGGAAAAGCAGACGGGAAACGAAACAATCGCTGGGTTTGTTCTAGTGCAGAAGGTGAAGCTGCTCCCGCCGGGGACCCTTTAAGCCGGCGCTTGGTGCGGTGCCAAGAAGACAGCTGTTGGAAGTGCTTCCTCACCCAAAGCTGTCAAACCAGACATTAAAGGGACAGCAGGCTCCGCGAGCCGAGACGGATCGCCAAGTTTATGGTGACGATCATACGGACCGCTCACTTACATACCCAGAACTACTACACTACCGAACCGGGTTTCTCCGATGGGAACTACCTGAGAGCATTTTAGGCTCTGTAAGCGTACAGACAAGAATCCTGCGAGGGCTGCCAGTCCGTTCCAGCCTCCCCACACTGTAAACATCCTCCACCGAGCGTGGCATGGCACTGCCCCTCGCTGCCGACCACACACACTCCCCACAACGACCCCCGGAATGGCGCACACAACCCGGGAGGACAGGAGGATATCGGGAAGCCCCAGGAGCCGCACAGCACCGCCCGTCTACACCGTGCCCGTTGCTGTTGGCCCACAGCCCCACAGAGAACCCAGCCCCGTAAGGCCACAGACCCGGGCCCCGCCGCGCCTGTTGCAGCTGCTGCCGCCTGCCGGCCGGCCCGCATCCCGCACTGCCCGCCCCGTCGAGGCCCGCCGCGCTTACCCGAGTCGCTGAGCGTGTCGTCCCCGGAGCTGCTGCTGGCCCGGCTGTCCCCGGCGGGACGCGGCGGGCGGGCACCCCGAAGGGTCTCACCGCTGCTCGGCACCGCCGCTTCCCTCTTGTTGACGGGGAAGGGGAAGACCACGGCCGGGTCCACGCACTCGGGCACGGAGCCGCCCAGCTCCGCTCGGCCGGGACCGGCGCTGGGGCTGTTCGCGATGGCGACAGCGGCGGGGGATACAACCGCGGGCGGAGGCGGCGGGGCGGCCGCGGACGGCTTGCCCTGCAGCTTCTCGCTGACCGCCCGCTCCAGCTTCTCGCGGGCCGAGAAGCCACTCCACATGCAGTCCTGGATGATGATGGAGTTGAGGTTGTTACTCGCTCCGAGGCCCGTCTCGAAGAAATCCGCGCCATCCGCGCCGCCCCACAGCTCGGCCTCGGGGGGCAGAAGGAGCAACTCGGACGCCCAGTCCAGGGGATCGGCGGGGCGGCAGCTCCCCAGGGCCGCCCCTCCCCACGGCATTGGAGCCCCCCCCGGGGGGTGCTCCTGCAGCCCGGCCCGGCTGGGGGACAGCGGAGGGGTGGGCAGCAGCTCGAACTTCTTCCAGATGTCCTCCCCGGGGGGGGCCGAGTCCGGCCCGCATAAATAGAAATCATCTTCGTCCGGGTAGAAACAAGGCTGTAAGGAGTCGAACTCGAGGTCTGGGTTCTTGCTGATCATTCCCGGCATGGCGGGGCTCTCCGTGTCGATTCCCGGGCTGGGGGCTCGCGTTAGAGGCGGGTTTTACGGTAGTTCCACCAAGGAGAGGAGAGGTGTGCCCAGAACCTGAAACTAAAGCAAAAAAAATGTAAATAAAGAAACGAACACAATTAAAACACGAAAAAAAAAAAAAAGGGCGCCTGTAATTCCCTATTATATAGTGAAAAGAAAAATAAATAAAACGGAAAAGGCAAAATAAAAACAAACCCAATCCCACCACGGATAGTTAAAAAAAAACAAAAAAACAAAAAAAAAAACAACACAGGAGCCTTTACAAGTTAAGGAGGAACGCATCGCACCTTTTCGGACGCCGCAGGGCAGCGGCCATGAGCCGCTCCGGGGTGCACACACACACCTCCGGTCCTGCACAGAGCTCCGCGCTCTGCCCGACCGCCTCCAGTGCTCCGAGCAGCACAGCCCCGGGCAGATGCACGCCTCCCTGCAAGACAGCCCTCCTGATACGCGACCACAAGCAAAGGAAGTTTATTCCTTTTGTCATTTCCAGTGTAGTGAGAAGGATGCAAAGAAGGGGCTCCCCGAGCCGTGCAACCCCATCAGGGGGAATCCAGCAGCAGCAAACACCAACGCATGAACACACCCCAACAAAGCCTGACTCGCTACAGGAAGTTTTTCTCCCTCTTTGCAGTTTAACACGAGAGCCACCCGCTCCGCGCGGTTCGCCCCGGGGGAGCAGCGCCCTTACCTCGGTGCCCCCGCGCTACCCGCGGCCGCTCACCCGCAGCCCCATGCTCCTCTGCATCGAGCATTGAAACCGAAATGAGCTCTTAGTCCCGACCCAGCGAAGGGAAAACGCTGTGCTGGGTTGCGAACAGCTGACGGCGAGCAAAAGGGGGAGGAAAAAAAAAAAAAAAAAAAACAACAAACCACACACAACAAATCCGTGCAAAGCGCTCTGATGAAATGCACCGAAACGCAGCTCAGCTGCTCGCCCCCGCCCCGCCCCCTGCTCCTTTCCAGCATTGTGCGCTTCCCTGCTCCCGAAATACACGAAACCGTTAAAAATGCGAAGCAGCAAAGAGGCACCTACAGAGTGCGGCGAGCTCGGTGAGACCGCTCCGCAGCACAGCCCAAATATCCGCTCAATGAAACCCCCATTGAGGGCCGGCGGAGCGCTGCCGCTCCCGTCCCATCCTCCCAGCTGGATGTGGGATTGTATTTATTTCATGGGGGTTTTGTCCTCCCGCTGCTGGCAGCCCAGACCCTGCCGCTTCCTCCTCCTCTTACCTCCCCGCTGCCGGCGGTGGGTGTTGCGAGGGGGAGGAGTGGCGGGGTGGGGGGAAGGGAGGGAAGAAAAAAAAAAAATAATAAAAATAGCTGACACACCCGGGGAGCATTAAAAAAAAAAGGGGGAAGCGCGGCGTAACCCCACCCCCTGATTTCCATAGCGCAGGGAGGTGCCTCCGCTTGGCGCCAAAAGCCCCATTCGCTCTTTATTCTCCGGCGCGGTGCGAGGCGCTGGGCACGGCCCGGGGGCGCGGGGCTCGCGGGGCCGCCCCTCCCCGCGGGGACACGGCGCTGCGTGAGAGCGGCGGTCCCTGTTTGCGAACACCGAGGAGGAGTGGAAAAAAAAATAATAAAGAAGAGGGATAAAGGAAGTGTCTGGAATGTGGGGTCTCGCCCCCGGTCTGGGCTTTATAAGGAACGAACGCTCGTCGTGCGCCTCCCCGCTCGCCGCGCACACCTCCGGCCCCGCCGCACCGCACGGCAGCTCCCGGCCGGACCCGGCGTTCCGCCGCGCGCGGCGACACCTTGCGGAGGGCTGGAGGCGCGGCGGGCGCGCGCGTCACCCCGGCGGCGGACACCCACCGCTCTGCCTCCTTCCCCGCGGGCGCGGGGCAGCGGCGGGGAGACAGCAGTACAGCAGCGCGGCGCCGTCCTCGGCGGTGCGATCCCGCTCCGGCGGCCGCTCGGGGAGGCGCCTCCCCGCTCATAGGCTGCAGGTTGAGGCGGGGACGTGGGCGTAGCTCGCAGGAAGGCTGCCGGCGGCCGTTTGTGTGCGGCCGGGCGGGGCGCCGCCTCCCGCAGCAGCCCGGGGTGAGCCCGGCGGCTTCAAAAGTGGCAGCTCCGATAGAGGGTCTGCGTGAGAGTCGCTGAGGAGGAGCTTGTTTGTAGAACAGAGGCAAACAGCGACAGTCCATGCACCTTCACCGCGTTCCCCCGTTGCGCTCCAGCCCCTGGGTTACGCTGTTCCCTGGTGCGTTGCCCGCTTGCTTCCATGTTGTGCTTGGGTGGCCAAGACTGAGGTTTCAAGGCCCCTCCAGGAAGGTGAGGTAACCTTAAGCATTCACGCTGTTTGCATGTCCGCTGCAGAACTGAAAGCATACAGAGGGGCTGGCCAGATTGGAGCTGGGTGGGCCTGGCTGCAACACGGAGTGCCGCAGGAGGAAGATGGCAGCTGTGGGGCTCCCACCTCGGTATGAAGGCGCTGCTTCACACCATCATGGCGGTGGCCCGGTGCATCCATGGTGCAGCAAATACCAAACTGCAGTGTGCAACCAGCGTCTGGGTGGCAACCACAGCACGAGGCGCAGTGCAGTGCCAACTTAAGCGATGGCAGATGTGTTTTGATGCATTGGCCAAACACAGTCCTGGGAGCAGCAAAATATATATATATACGTACAACAGCTGTGCTTTCTGTTTGGGTACAGGAGTTTGAGAATTGGTTTCAAGATTGCTTAAAAAATCACCTTTTCTTCCCCCCCCCCCCCCCCCCGGTATTCATGACTGTTTTCAGTCAACGTAAATACATTACCTGTGAATTTTCAAGTGGAATGTACAGAGTTGTGATCAGATATTCAGCTAAGAAAAAAAAAAATCCAGTCATGTCTCTTCACCAGATTTTTACAAACCATCTCTTACCAGAGAAAAACAGCCCTCGCTTCACAATCACACATTATTCATGCCATCACTTTTTGGCAGTATGCACATTTGGGAATGGCTGTTTTCAAGGGTGAAGCACAGGAAGAGTAAAATTTCATCAAAAAATCTCTGATGAACATCTCGAGAGCTCACTGAGAATTGCACCCACAGCCATCAATCCAGCTTGATGTGTTAGTGTCACTCCAACAAGGTCAGATATCCCACTAGTTTTATGTTTCTGTTGCTCTCTTTTCTGTGTTTTAATGAAAATATTATTATTTTGTTTGTAAGTTGTGTTGCTTATATGCATTAACTTTACCATAAATTTTATGAGGGCTGCTCCAAAAGTAATGCTTCCTGTTTTATTATATCAGCTCATGACATCAGAGGCGGGTGTTGGTGCTATGGCAGTAGAAGTTGAACCTTCCCACCAGTGTTCCGTTACATTTTGTTGCTGTGTGACAGATGGCAGCAGAGGGGCAGTCTGACTGAATGTAATCTGACATGGAAGTGCAGGTGAAGTAAAAGTGTGTCACTGAATTCCTTAATGCAGAAAAAAATGGTGCCCACTGACATTCATCACCGCTTGCTGAACATTTATGGAGACCAAAGATTGGATGTGAGCACAGTGAGGCAGTGCGTGGTAGTTTCAGCAACAGTGCCGTCATAGCAGCTGTGGAAAAGTGGCTCACCTCTGCTGGTGCAGATTTTTATGAGCATGGCATGTAGGCTCTTGTTCATGGCTGGTGAAAATGTGTAGCTAATGGTGGTGACTATGTTAAAAAAAAAAAACAGTGCTTTGTAGCTGGGAATTTTCTCTATCAAATAGCGTTATTATATTTTTTGTATTGGTTGTACTTTCTATGGAAATAAATGGGAGGCATTGCTGTGTATATGCGGCCCAAGACATTTCCTCTTCACTCAGTGTAGCCTAGGCAAGTCAAAACGTTGGACACCCATGCTCAGTATGATTGCAGTTGAAGTACAGGGTGCTGCAGGTGACTTTGGATACACTCTGGAATTACAACTTGGCTAGGAGGTGGCAGCTGGCTGCAGTCAGTCATGGAAGGGGCAGCGCACCATGAAGTGGAGCAGTGATGAAGCCCGGCTGGATCCGTGGCAGTATGCTGTTGAGATGTTTGGGGTGTCTGCATTTGGTGGTTTGGCCTCCATCCCCAAACCGCGCTTTGGATTCAAGATGGCTGATTGCATTCATTAGCTGATGGGTGCTCAGCACTCTGAAAACACAAAGCCATAAGAAAGCACTGAGCTTTATTAGTTTGTTTGGGTGGTTTGGTCAGGCAAAACAGTGTGGGTGTTTTTAATTTATTTCTTCTTCCATTTCAGTAGCCTTTAACAGGTTGCAGCCCATTAGTTTTACCACGTATAAACAATTTATTCATGCTCATCATTTGAACACTTTCCACAATTTATACAGTTATTTATCATTTAAAAGTAATTCTTATGATCAGACTGCCTTAACTATCCTTCAAATTAATTCATTCTATCAATCTATCAACTTTTAGTCTACTGGGGTATGTAGTGTGATACCTTTTGTACCTGAATGTGATCATTAATGAAAGATGATGCTCAAGACAAAATTTCTAAAGTAATTTTCACTGTGGGAAAACAGAAAAAAAAAAGAGGAAGTGAAAAGCAGTACATTGAGAAGCATTGCAGTTAACAAGCACTAATTCTAAAAACCAAGGTCTCTTCCTTTGTCTTGAATATTTAAGAAGGACATGAAAACATTGTACAAATCTTTTAAATGACTGCACACATCTATGTGGGTGTTTTTTTATTTGACACTTGTTTTTTGGTTCTTTGATCCCTTCTGTCTCTGAAATAGCACGTATCAGGAAGGATCTAGGCAAGTGGAAACCTGAAATTACTTACAGTTACTGTGGACTTAAAATTACTTCATGTCATTGAAACAACCTGGGAGTTAAGATGTGTTTTAGTATTGGATCCCAATGAAGACCATAGAATTGTAGAATGGTTTGGGCTGGAAGAGACGTTAAAGCTCATCTAGTTCCAACCCCACTGCAAGGACAGCTCTCACTAGACCAAGTTGCCCAAAGCCCCATCCAGCCTGGCCTTGAACACTTCCAGGAATGGGGTGTCCACAAATTCATTGGGCAACCTGTTCCAGTGCCTAACCACTCTTGTACTAAAAACGTCTTCCTAACATCTAATCTAACTCTAAACTCTTACAGTTTAAAACCATCATCCCTTGTCCTGTCTCTACACTTCTGATAAAGCATCCCATTCCAGCTTTCTTGTAGGCCCTCTTTACGTACTGGCTGCGACCAGGTCTCTCTGGAGCCTTCTATTCTCCAGGCTGAACAATCCCAGCTCTCTCTGCCTGTCTTTGTAGGAGAGGTGCTCCAGCCCTCTGATCATTCTTGTGAGCACCATGTCCTTCTTGTGCTAGGGGCTGCAGAGCTGTACTCAGTACTCCAGGTGGGCTCTCATGAGAATGGAGTAGAGGGGACAGTCAGCACCCTCGCCCTGCTGGCCATGCTTCTTTTCATGTGGCCCGGGGTATGGTTGGCTTTCTGGGTTTCAAGCACACATTGACAGCTCATGTTCAGTTTTTCATCCACCAATACTTTTAAGTCCTTCTTCTCAGGTCTACTCTAAATCTGTTCTCTGCCCAGCCTTGTATTTTGCTTGCAATTGCCCTAACCCATGTACAGGACATTGCATGTGGCCTCATTGAACATAATGAGGCTCACAAAGGCCCACTTCTAACCCCTGTCAGGTTCCTCTAGATGGCATCCTTCTGTGTTGGGATGTGTATTTCCAGGTCTTAGAGGAGATTATCCAGCTTTCTGGGGCCCCTCTTCCCTTCAGGGCTTTATCCCGTGGACCAAGCAGATCCATGAAGAGAACAAAGAATGCCTTCTCAAAGTCCAGGGTTGTGAACTTGCTGTGTGCCCTCACTGCTACCATAGTGATATTAAACTCCACTTTCTCATGTTCACCACAACCAAGACTGCCTTTGATTTTCACATTTCCCACTAGCCCCTCCTTGTTGATGAGAACAAGGTCCAGCATAGTTCCTTTCCTTGTTGGTTCCTCTATCACTTGGAGAAGGAAGTTACCATCAGCAGTTACCTCCTAGGTTGCTTATGCTATACTGTGTTGTTCCTCCAACAGGTACCTCAGCAGTTGAAGTCCTGATGGCATGAGGCTGCACCTATAGTCTATAAAGGCCCTCAACCTCTTTGTCTTTCAGGTGGAAAGGTCTGTAGTAGCCCCCCACTATAATGTCACCTGTCCCTAACTTCCCTTAATCCTGACTCATAAAGCTTTCCTTCAGTTCCTGATCCATGCCCAGATGGAGCGCCCAGCTGGTCTCTGACATAGAGGGTGATACTTCTTCCTGCCCTTCCATTACAGCACTGCACTGGGAGCCATCTCACAAAATCTCCATGGTGCCAATAAGATCACAGATGCCAGTAAGTTCAGACCAGTTGTGAAGCAAATATTTAAGATGCTGTGAGAAAATTGACTTTATTCTCAGAAGTGTTTGAAGTCTAACTAAGCACCTCCCAGATGCAACAGGGAAAACTAGGATCATAACGTTCTGAGAGCTGACACTGAACTTGCAAAAACATTCTTTAACTGCATATTTTGTGGGAGATTTTCTTCATTGTAGTCTAAGTTTATTCTAAACATGTTACTTCTTGGAGATTTCTGTAAGGTTCTCCAAAGACTCAGTGAAGCTATTGTTATGCAGGCTTTATTTTCCCTTTCTAACTGGAAAAATAGAGAAAGAAATTGTGCGTACAGGGTTAAAAGATACTTTTGCTTACAGTGTGGTAAGAATCCAGGTAGAACCTGTGGCCTTTAATTGGGCTTAACAAGTTTGCAAACCACTGTGCTGAGGGCTGAGACATCATAAACACCTGGGGGTAATCTGTGGGCAGGTTCCTGGTGTTCTGATCAGCTGTATTTTCTCTTTTTTGTCCTTTGTGATTCATTAAGGAAAGCTGTGTAAGGCAAATTTCATATGTGACAACATGTGTCTCTATTCACCCTTATGACCTGCAACTACACCGGAAAGTCAACAGAAATAGAACAGTATTACTTGGTACGTGTAGAGTTGTCTCATCCCCTGGCACCGAATGAGTATACTACGGAGCTTAGGACTCCATCTTAATACATTGCGTCTACAAAGGGTTACCTTATTCAGGGAAGAGGGATGTCTTCTAGGTGTACTAGGCAAAAACATGGCAGAATTGGAATAATTCATCCCTGTTCTGTCTCAAACAACAGAAATGAGATGTGAAAATACTCCGTGTAGGACTTGGAAGGACATATGAATATTGTGTAACTTAGGGCTTGTTTTTTTTTTTTTTCTTTAAACAGAGACCTGATACGCTACCTGTTAGACAGCAGTAGTGATACTTCCAGATGGATAAAGTATTTGGTAGGCGTTATTAACAATTTTCTTTTTTAACATAGTAGTCATAAAAGCTGCCAGGTCCAGAGTAGTATATACCTCTATACCTTTTGTAAACTTGCTAGGTAGTTGTACAGATCCTTGCTGAGTAGCTGCTGAGTGTGTAACCTAAAATATTTATCTTGATACTCTCCCTGAAGGTAGAGTCTGGTATTACTTTTACTCTTGTTCAGAAGAGACAGAGTAAGGGACTTGCTTAGTGATACTTATGGGGATTGAAGCAGATTTCCCTATGCTAATTTTAACAGTGTGAGGTAGCAATGACTTTCTCACAAGTTCTTGCAGAGTGCATCATCATCATTTATTAAGATGAAAGAATAGCTCAGTCTCTCAAATCCATTGGATGTCATCTCTGCAGAGCATACTGTCTTCTCTGCTACATTCACAGATGTTGTGACTTTCACATACCAGCCAAAATGCCTCGTTTTGTATCATGTTTCAAATGACTTAGATGTAGAAACACATTGAAAATCTTGACTTATTTCTCTTAGAAACACTGCAGAGGTCACCAGTCATTCTCTTCTGCACACTCAGGAAAATTTTAAGGAGTACCTGGTAATCAGAGGACTAATTCTATTTATGTAAAACTGATTGTGAGGTCATATTATCCATAAGATAATATGGATTATATTAATAATTATCCTGTGATAATAGGATATTTCTTTGGCTGCTGAGAAAGGAGAAGGTACTGGATTTAACCAGTTAACTATGGCTGAATGCCTCACCTCTGGGTACATCAGAAACCATTCTTACCAACCTTACCATTTTTCTGTAGTCAGCAAAAGTAAAAATAACTTTCTTCCTTCTGTATGTTCTGTTGCCATTCAGTTTCTTCGAAAGCAATTGGTCAGGCAGGCATTTGTGTATTAGTGTTCTCCCTCAGCTTTCTTCAACTGCTCAGAGAGCTCTAGAAGATGTTCATTAAAACCAGAAGGACTAGAGATGTATTTCTTAGATTTGGCAGAAACTGATAGCAGTTGCTTGGGAAAACATCTTACTTGCAACAGATTTTTCAAACCCTCTTTATGGCTAGATAAACATCTAAGCATTTGGTGCCTTACAGATGTATTCTATAGCAAAACAAAACAAAAAGAACTTCAAATAGTTATGGCTAAGACCAATACATGAAATGTAATAGAAACAAGAAATTTTGAGAGCCTGTTTTCTGATGTCTGTTCTTTATGAGGATTCTTGTTGTCTACTAAAGAGTGAGCTTATTAACTCTTCCTGATTGAAATATTAATAGGATCTCTTTTGTCTCTCCAGTTTCCAATTTAATAAAAAAAATGTAAGAGTTTTAAGGTGGTTTTTTTTTAGATCTCTCCCCCTCAGTAAAGTTTGGTTGAAACTTTCTAGTGAGTTCACTAGAGCGAACTCTAATGAGTTTTGCTGTAAGGAATGGCAGACAGGTAACCATTGTATTTCTTTGGTTTTCTTAGGAAACTAGGCCAAAAACTACCTGATTTTAAAAAGAGGACATTACAAATCACAAATGTGCTAAATTTCAAAGCTCAAATATTTAGTTTATGCACCAAAAAAAATAAATTCAAAGAAGAATACATAGCTGCTCTTCTTGGATTGCCACAATAAGTATTCATTATTGTAGACCCTCTACATGGTTCATGAAAATGTACCCTAATTGTAAAATCACTTCCAAGGATTTATAGTTCTTGCAAGTATTCCTTCATGAGAGAGAACATGCGATTTTCCTAAATGTAATATTTGTAGAAACATCTGCTTCATAGTGGCATGTAGCATCAGCCTCTACACTGTAGATCAGTGCATTTCTTTTCTGCTTTTTTGCTTTTTTTTTTTTTTTTTTTTCCCTTTAAAGTACGGAAAATGTGGTTAATGTCCAACACACAAAGACACCAATCGGTATCACTGTGTTACAAATAAATTGTAAATCTAATACTCTAATAGTAATTCTGGAGATATCAACTACGCAAACTTACACTGTGCACCCTCAGTCATAGAAAGTATTGTTGGCTTCTTGGCTGTCTTTATAAAATAATCTCGTCACTGTTCTTAACTTTTGCTGAAAGTTGAGGGATTTAGTCTATTCAGGCAGTACCCATGCCATTCAATGTTGGAGCTAGAGAAAAACTCCTCAGAAAATGAATTTAGACAAGCTGGTGGTAGTTGTGCCTTTGTTTTGCAGCAAGAAGGAGACTGCTCAGTGGCTTACTGCTTCCGTTGGCCTGTTGCAGGTCATAGGCAGGTGGGAAGAGGGCTGGTGGTTTTTCACAGCTTAGTGAAGCATGTTTTTCTCCCCGCCAGCGGACCACTGCAATGCCATAATGCCAGTGTATCATGAAATCTTGTTTATCTCTGTTTAATTCTCTGAAGAGCTTAGTTCATTTAAAATTTTGTTAATGCCACGGTAAGAAAGAGCAGGCAGTGAACGCTGGTAGACCTGTAGCAGTAGTTCACACCATGTGTAATTGTGCTGCTTATGTGTCCCTGAATCTTACCCAGTCCCCCTTCTACCTCCTCTTCTTTGCATTGTCATCATATTTTCAGTCATTTAGTTGTTTGAAGCATAAAAACAGCTTATGTTTGTATGTACTTAAGTGCTCTAACTTCTTTTTTGAGCAATTGGCAATTTGTATGTTAGCATGCAAGCTCACATGACTGACTGTTTTTGAAACTTTAGCTCAAAATATTTCACTAATCACAAGCCCTTTGAAATAATTCATTGCTATGAAATACTTTACCAGATAATTCGCTGAGACAAATATGAAATGTGCTGTTGGGAATGTAAAATTACAACCAGTCACATTAACCTGTATTCATTACCTCCCTTTCAAACATTTCCAAATATTACCCATAGAGAAAGACATACTCAGAGAGTGTTTTGAAGCATGTATTCTTTAGTTTTCAGTTGGAATCTGCTTTATGTTTAGGAGGAAGGCTTTAATTTCCTGCATCTGAGATTCATATTTAAATGCAAACTAACAGGAAGATTAGTTCTTAGAGAAGAGCTATTAGTGACTGGCCAGAACGGTGTTGGGGACTAGAACATAAAAGAAAAAAAAAAAAAGGAGGAGAAAAAGAAAATATGGACTTAAATGAGTGAATTAGGGGATGCATCAAACTGCATTCTCAGCTGGTGTCAATTGATATGGCTTCCTTCCATTGGAACTGTGCCAGATTATACCAGCAAAAGATCTGTCCTGTCATGATTCCAATTTTAGTCTAGGGCCACAACTTGAAAGTAGTTGTCTGCAATGTTTAGTTTGTTCTTATTTTATATGCAACAGATAGAGCTGTTGCTGATAACCTGTGGGGCATTCTTCAAAGCTTTGCCATAAAATCTGTTAACAGCAAAGGAAACGCTTAATGCTTATTGCAGTAATGAAAATATCTTCAGACAAGTTAAAGTCCTTTATGGAGTATTGATGGTTTTATTATTATTGCTGTTCCCACTTTGGTAAATCAGTATGTCAAAGTTTTGTTTATTTACATGTCACAGAAGCTGGTGAATTTCTGGCTGTAAGCAGAAATGTACAAGCAGTGATATCACAGTGTTCGGATGTTTTACCATTCCCTCATCCTTCTGCACATGTTTATGGTCTCTCCAAGAGAGACATGGGCATATCCTTAATGTCACTGAGGCTAATTCTCATTGATTGCTTTGAAACGTTCAGCCCCCTTGCCAAATTATGGACACAGGAGCTTTGAAAAAGGTGTTCACCGCTTGCTTAAACAAATAAGTAATAGCTAGAGGTGAGCAACTAGACTCAAAACTCACAAGTTTGGATCTGTTTCAGCAACTCCTACAATCTATCCACATTTTTAACATATTCATAAGTTCTTCCAGCTAAATGCAAGAGGGTTTTGTGTGAACCACAGTTATTCTCAGCTATTGCTTTGAAGTGAGCCACAGTCAACTGGAGGCCAAAAGAGGCTGTACAAAAACGTTGTCTTGTTCTGAGTGCTTTACATAACTATCATAAAATTGTGTGACAAATTGCAAAATTTCAGAAGCAGAGAATTTTAGAAGCAAGTGCTGTAACATATGTGGTTTGATTTTTTTCTTCAGTGAATAGTAAACTGTTTATTGTACTGATCATATTTGACATTGGATTCCTGTTGCTTGGGATGTTCCATTTTGAATGTTTTAGAGCTCATCAACATTGTAACTTTGGCCTCAGTTATCCATTTGTCTTAAGATGTTGTCACATTTCACTGACGTATCTGAATATACAGTAGAAGATGTAGACCTGCCAGCTTCCTTCTGTACCTGCCTCTCATGAATTATAAAAGCAGTTCGGCTGCCTAAATCTTCAGTACCTAAAGTGACAGGGAGAAAGGAGAGAAAACCTGAACAGTATGTGGAAGCCAAATGCAGTCAGAGAAAGGAGAATGTAAGACAGGACTGCGCTTCAGTCTTGCAGCCAACCAGAAGAAGGTATTAATGAGAGAAAAAGAAATTGCATGCAGTTTTGGCTGAATTCTGTTATAAAGCGCCAAAACAAATCCATTTTCCCTTAAATCTGCTCACTTATTTTGTTTTTATTTTTATCAGAATGAATTCTTTTATTTGGGTAATTTGAATTGGTAAGTCAGAAAGCAGCAATTAAAGACAGAATGTCCTTGCAACCCTCAAAAGTTGAAATAGTTTGAAAATGTTGCTATTTATCTTTAAGACGAGGAAAACAAACAAAAACCCATACATTTATCATTGTTTCTGCTATTAAACAAGCATATTTTTGTTTGTTATCTTTTGATAGCTGTTTAGGAGGGACTTCCTTTTTTTTACTGTAAGCCAGAGTATCCACAGCTGCAATTCTGGTTTGGTAGTGCACAGCTATATTTATGTGACATAGATTACATGTTAAATGTTTTGTTTATCAGTTATCTAATATTTATGAACCATTACAGTGCTGAGGTTTAGCTAGCAGTTTTCTGTGCTAATGGCGCATGTATTTTGTTTTCTACTGGTGATTCTATTGCTAGGAATGGTTTCTGTTTAACGTGGTAGCTACTGAAATGTTCTTTGTATCCACAAAGGTAATTTTACAAAATATCCAGGTTTACAATAGATGGACAACATTTGCAAAGGAATACAGAAATGTACATTAGCTCAAAAAAAAAACCAAACAAAAAAAAACCAACAAAAGCAGCTTACATGTAAGTTAAAGGCACAAAATAACTAGACAGTGAAAATATATTTTCATCCTGGGTGCTGAGGGATCTGGCAGAGGTGATTGCTGAACCACTTTCTGTCATCTTTGAGAGGTCTTGGAGAATGGGGGAGGTGCCTGAAGACTGGAGGATAGCCAATGTCACTCCAGTCTTCAGAAATGGCAAGAAGGAAGATACGGGTAATTACAGGCCAGTCAGCCTCACCTCTGTCCCTGGAAAGGTGATGGAACAGCTGGCGCTGGATGCCATCTCCAGACAATTGGGAGGAAAGGAGGTTATCAGGAGTACCCAGCATGGGTTCACAAGGTTGCTTGACCAACCTGGTAGCCTTCTATGACCTTGTCACTGGCTGGGTGGATGAGGGGAGAGCAGTGGATGTAGTCTGCCTTGATTTCAGCAAGGCGTTTGATACTGTCACCCACGACATCCTTATAACAAAGCTGAGGAAGTACGGGATAGATGAGTGGACAGTGAAGTGGGTCATGAACTGGCTGACTGGCAGAGCACAGAGGGTCATCGTTGGCGGTGCAGTGTCCGGCTGGAGGCTGGTAACTAGTGGCGTCCCCCAGGGGTCTGTGCTGGGTCCGGTCTTGTTCAACATCTTCATCAGCGACCTTGATGAGGGGATAGTGGCCACCCTCAGCAAGTTTGCTGATGATACGAAATTGGATGGATTGGCTGGCATGCCTAAAGGCTCTGCTGCCATTCAGCAAGACCTGGACAGGCTGCAGAGCTGGGCAGTAAGAAACCGGATCAGGTTTAACAAAAGCAAGTGTAGAGTCTTGCACCTAGGGAGGAATAATTGCATGCACCAGTACAGGCTGGGGGATGACCTGCTGGAGAGGAGCTCTGCAGAGGGACCTGGGCGTCCTGGTGGATGACAGGTTGGCCATGAGCCAGCAGTGTGCCCTCGTGGCCAAAAGGGCCAATGGCATACTGGGGTGTATAAAAAAGAGCATTGCCAGCAGGTCAAGGGAGGTGATCCTCCCCCTCTACTCTGCCCTGGTAAGGCCTCATCTGGAGCACTGTGTCCAGTTCTGGGCTCCCCAGTATAAAAAAGACAGGGATCTCTTGGAAAGAGTCCAGCGGAGGGCCACAAAGATGGTGAAGGGCCTGGAGCATCTCCCCTGTGAGGAACAACTAAGTGAAACTGGGTCTGTTTAGTCTTGAGAAAAGAAGACTGAGAGGGGATTTGATCCAGGTTTATAAATACCTGAGGTGTGGGGGCCATAGTGGTGAGGCCGGACTCTTTTCAGTAGTGCGTGGGGACAGGACAAGGGGAAATGGGATGAAGCTAGGGCATAGGAAGCTCCGCACGAATGTGCGCAAGAACTTCTTTACGGGGAGGGTGACGGAGCACTGGAACAGGCTTCCCAGGGGGGTTGTTGCCCAGGGAGTCTCCTTCTCTGGAGATATTCAAGACCCGCCTGTACGCCTACCTGTGCGACCTGCTGTAGGGAACCTGCTTTGGCAGGGGGGTTGGACTCGATGATCTCTGGAGGTCCCTTCCAACCCCTATGATTCTGTGATTCTGATGTTACTTAAGCCTTCTAGCAACAATTTTCATTGCATCAGTTCATGAGTGCTAAATATGTGGTGTTTTGGCAAGATCATTGCCTCAGACACACTGGTACTCTGCTGGCTTTCCACTCCTTTGACTTGTATTCTGGGTACAGGCACTAGATCAGCATTAATCAGTGCAAAAAATCACTTTTGTGTGCCAGTGTTTCAGACTGCTGGTACAGACTTGTTCTTGGCAGAATAGCACTACAGATACAAGGTTGGAAGGCATCCTCCTTACAGTACATTGCAGTGCATGAGTTTTCTTCCTATTCTGGAAAAAAAAAAAAAAAAAAAAAAAAAAAAAAAAGATTATTCTTTTATTCTTTTTAGGTAGTTAGGAATAGATTGTGCTTTTGTAGTAAAATGTACTCACAGCAAATATCAACAAAGGGAATATAGGTGAACATATCAAAAGAATAGTATTGTATTTAAACAGGCAGCTCCAGAAGTAGTAACACTGTTTGATAGAGCAAATTCTCAGATACAAAACACTATTTTTCAGTATAGTCACTACCACTGAACCATGTGCATTTTCACCAGCCATGAACAAGAGCCTGGAGGCTATGCCCATAAAAATCTGCATGGCCATCTGGAACATGACTTGTCTTTCATCTTGTTGTCACCATTGCTGAAATGCAGCACTCACGGCTTCAGTGTGCATCCACTCTCCATAAGTGTTCAGCAAGTGTTGATGAATGTCAGTGGGTCCAAAAGTTTTCCCTCTCATCAAGGAATTCAGTGACACACCTTTGCTTCATCTGCACTTCCGTGTCAGACACCATTTTATCAGACTGCCCTTCTGCTGCCATCTGTCACACAGCGACAGCATGTAAAGGAGTAATGGTGGGAAGGTTCTTCCTCAACTGCTGTACCACCAACATCCACCTCAGACATTATAGGCCAACATAATAAAATAGGAGGCATTACTTTAGGAGCAGCCTTCACATGCCGAGGCATGTCTGCGTGTATGTTCACATACAGTTTAAATGTTCCTGTGTATTTTTATACTCCAACTTATGCTTTAGTAAATGTTTAAAGCTGTTTTTTCATTTGTTTGTTTTTCTGTGTAAAAATGTAAAAAAATAAATAAATAAAAAAATAAAAATTGAATCCTTGTCTACAGAGCTTTTCTTTTTTATATGACATTTCACCTGCCAGCCAACTGCATCATGCTATGGTGTGCTGTGTGGACATACCGTTTGCTAAACAAGGATAGTGTTTGTGTTTGATAGTTGCTAAATATTTCATGTTGTTCATTTCCTTTTTTTCTTACTAAATTTTTATACTCATCTTCAGACCCATGGGTTTGTCAAACAGTGTGCATCAGAGCTGGATTCCCAGTAGGTGAAGGCTATTCTAAGTTAGGATGCATTGTGGAAATGTTTTGATTCTGATTTTAGTTTAGACTTTTGTCCTGTGGGAGATCATGAGCAAGGTCATGTTAACTTCCACATTAACTTTCAGTTCTCCTCACTTGTAAAACAGGGATAATGATGGTTAGCACCTCTGGCAACTGTTTTGAGAACTTCTGGTAAACTGGTAAACCAGCAGATACTTACCAGGTTCTCAGTTTGTAGTATGTTTTTACTTAGGTCACAGTGGAACAATATTCAGCAATGAGGTAGGATTGCTCAACTATGTAGAAAGTAAGGCTAAATGCTGGAATGAAACAAAGAGAGCAGTTCATGTCACCTTAAGGCGTGGTGCAGACATGTACATCTGTGCTAGTCATCATAGGCTGCCTAGTCAATGGAGAAATGATCTTGCTCTAGATGTCTGCTATTACATGAAAGTAATGCCTTATGAATCATGTATTTATTGTATTATTTAAACTTATCTCCTGCCATAGCAGTACCCCCAGCTGCCCTGTACTGGTTCTTTTATTTCACTCAAGCATCACTTTCCTAAAGTATTGTTGTTTTTTTTAATACTAACTTGGACAAACAATGCAATACTTTTAGCAGTGATGCTATTATTTTCCTTTTTCTTCCCGCCCATATTTCATGTTAACCTTCAAAAATAATTAATTAAGTATATAAATAGTAGCTGAAACCTCTTCTCAAAGAATATCATTGTGTTTGAAAATATGAAGTGCTGAGTGTTGGTCAGCAACTGCTGTAAAAAAAAATGAAAGGTAAATTTGGCAGGCAGCAGCGAAATGCTGAAGTGGTGATTAGTCTTTTGACAAATAGATTAGTCTGGCTTGTGCAACTGTCAGGATGGTTGTATACATGTTTTGCAGTATTACTCTGAATGCAGTACTTTTGGATTTGATCAGAAGTCAGTGTGATTGCATAGAAAGATATGTCACTGTTAAACAAGGTTTATAAAAATGTGTGCTGTTTCTATGCCTCCGTCTGAGATGTGCTGGTATTTCTGCCAGCTCTGTGAATTATGCAGTCATTGCTGTGTTAGCGGTCATGTGAATGCAAGATTTTTCAATATATTTACAGAAATACGTTTTGACCTCTTTGGAACTGGGCTGGTATTATATACTACATGTATATAACAATAGTAGAGAGTAATTATGTGTTCATAGGGTTTTATTCACATGAGGTTGTCCTCATGAAATTACCACTGAGAGAGTTCCCGCATACGCATTAATGTTGGTGTTTTTTTTCTTGGAGCTGGCTTGGGAATCTGAGTTAAAAATAAAGGTGGATAATGAAATGTGATGTACGTGGGCATTCCTCATCGCATTATGTTGGTAGCTCTCTGTTTGACATTTTGGAGAAAATATGAAAAGATAACGAGTAAGCCTTTGTGCATACCCTATGGATCGGAGAAGAAAAGAAGCTCTTCCGAGAACTGCATGTCGTTAGCAGCGAGTATTGGAAACCCCCCCCCCCCTGCTTGTCCTGCCTTGTGAGAAGTGAGACTTGAAAGAACTTTCACTTCTTTTACTGGTTTGAAAACATATTTGACCTCTGAGAAAGGAAGCCAGAGAGAGCGTTGAATAAGTTGATTTACCATCTTTTGAAATACCTCCTTTACTGGTTCTGTGCCAGAATCTGAAGTGCTGTAGTGACAGCAGCCAAAAGGGAAAGGGGATTTGGATGGAGATAAAGGGAAAGATTAAAAAAAGAAGTCTAAACCTATATTTAATCCGAAGGTCTTGTTATCTGAAGCTGGCCACTTCCAGGAGCTCTGCAAACTTCTGCTTTAGTGAATGAATTGAGCCCTGTGTTATAATGACAAATACTTCTCCTGGGAAATACTCATGTTGTGTTACATTAATGCTACAGTGGGAAAGTACAAATTGAGATAGATATAAAAGATACAACTTTTTACATCTGTGGAGCATGTGGATCATGGAGGCAGAGATGACCCAACAAAGTCGAAGCTATGTGTCTGAGTTGCTGAAATACAGGTTTTGGAATGACATTCCAAGAGCAGCTGCAGTCGAGTACGTAGGGCTGTGGGGGGGTGTTGGTGTGATTATCAGTGGAAGGTTCAATTTTTCTTCATGAAAATGTTTCTATAGTCCAAAAACAAGGGGAGTTTACTAGTGCTTCTGATGGATTAACTATGAAACACTGCTTCTCAAATATGATTCTCAGATTTTAATTCACATCCTTGTCACTGACTTTTAGCTGGTTGATTTCAGTAAACTTCTCCTGATTTAAACCAGCTGACAGCCTTTTCCACAATCACTGTGGTATTACTCGCTTTGAAGTGTGCTTCTGTACTGTAAACTCTTTGGGACGGAGCTCCAAAGTCCTAAGAAAAGTGATTTCAGGTCTCTTTGGAAATAGATTCAGCCGCAGATGTTCACCCCTAAGTAACAGTATTCAGCAACATACATTCTAATTTTAGGACAAGCAGTGAGTAAACATTGCTAAAATGAATTTATCAGGACCTAGGTCACCCTTGTGATTCTGTGACACCTTTGGAAATGGTGGCATTTTTTCATGCTTCCTATACTTCTACCTAAGTATTACATCCTCCTTTTTGCCCACTTATTCATAGAAAGGTCTGCACAGTGGTTAAAGACTCAGAAACTAAACATATAAGGCTGTATTAAATGCTCGCTTTTCCCATATGTTTCCTTTTTATTCTGCCATTAGAGCCCCATGCTGCATATGTGGTGAGTGCATCTTTGTTCTAGATTTCCCAAAGTCCCATCACAGCTGGAATTGAAGCAGGTGAACAGAGACAGTCAGAGAAGCCTAAGCGTCAAGCAGCTGTTCTGAACTGTCCAGAAGAGTGTGCTTAATTAGATTTCTTGAGATAAAGACAGTACCCATAAAGCCAGAGCAGTCTCAGCAGGAGGATGTAACCATGTTTTAGCCAGAAAGGAAAGAGTGGCAAAAGTGAAGGCTTTGGGATGGTGTGAGGACTTGGTGACGTTTTGAGTAAGGTTGAAGGCAGAGAGGCTCAGTGTAAGAAGCATTTGAGCTTCTTACTTACTGTAATTGAGAGAAACAGGGAGAATTTGAGTCCTTTTGTTGTTATTTGAATCTTCTGATGCATAAGAATGTCATCAGAGAAAAAAAAAAAAAAAGGTGCTTCTTGTTTATTCAGGTTAGGAAAGATGTTCATTAAGTATATAGTCACACAGTAATTATGTCATCAAATACTCTGCTACAAAACTATCCTCAGTGAAGAAGAATTTCCTTTACACCTGATGATAACATTTTTCAAAATAAAATATGTCAAAGCTTAGAAGTTTATCTTGGCAGAACATCATACCATAAAATAAGATTGAATGTATCCTGTCCAGATCTCTTGCTTCTTGTAATGGTGCCTAAGGCTACAGTCCTCCAGATGTTGATACTACTAGCATTTACATTTTGAGTGGAAAAGCCTCTTGTTACCACAGACACTTTACAGTAGAAATTTTACCCTTTTATCAGAACAGTTTGTCTGATGTAATACAAAAAAAAATGTAGTTAAAAAAAAAGTGGAAGGTGTTTTTTCCCTGTTCCGAATAATTTGCCTGTAGCAATAAGTACAAGAATGGATGGGACAGCAGATCTTCCATGTACCTTCCTTCCTGGTCCAGGATAAGACAGCATGAGTTATCAATAAATTGCAAAAATTGCCTTAGTCACAGGAAGGAAGTAGAAAAAACTGCAGTAGAAATAGTACTGAAAGAGCAAGCAAAATGTTTCCTTGCACGAGCCAGGCATCATCAGGCCTCAGCTGCATTAAATGTATTGAGCTGTACTTAGCTTGGCCAGCTCACACTGCTGGAGTCTTGAAGGGGCCTTAAAAGAAGTGAGAATGAGAATCATTTCCTCTAAGTTTTGGTAATTAATCCCATGGGGGAATCAAGAGTTTGTGGTTAGACAGCTCCGTTTGCCTGGTTGTGTTGGATATCCAGGCAGCTGGTGTGGTGCTGCAGAGGTGGTGCTGCTCTGCAGGGTTTTGTGAATGGAAGACAAGTGCTTAAGGAGTAGGAAAGGGATAACAGGACACTGTGAAGAGAAAAACATGTTTCTCAGTGTTCATTTATAGCAACACTGTACACTGGAACACTTGTACAACCAACGAGAATGAACAGACTTCAGTGGGAATTAAACTTAAAGAAAACACCCTGAACTGTATTACCAGTATTGAAGATCAGTATTAAGATTGTTTTGTCCCACTGTCACTGCTTTATCTATCTTCTTACCTGTTTTGCTGGATTGGTACCTGAAGCTTGAATCTGGTAAAGAGATTCATGATGTAGTTTCCCAGCCTAATTTTCTGCCCTGTTGATGTACTTCTGTGCAGTAGACTCTAAATCGGAGCTTATGAGTGTCAACCTGGGAAGAAGGGCATGGATGATCACCAAAGCTTTCAAGATCAAATGTTCAGCTTGGCATCCTCCAACAAACAGATGAACTGAAGCTTGGTCAGACCGTTACTGACAGTTCCAAGGAGTCATGAAAAAACTCACCAAGCAGAATGTATATACGTTATGTTTGTCATGCATGTGTGGTTTTGTGGTAGTGAGATAGATGTGAGAAGTAACAAAGGTGAGAAGTAAAGAACTGAGTTTTCCATGAAAATAATTTATAATGGTTTGCTCAGCTGGTGTTTTCCCACACACAACACCTTGCGTGGGATTGCCTAGCTCAAAAAGATGCTGGGATTGTCGTGTGCACAGGACTGATTTACAAGTTATAATTAGTCAAAAAGAGAGGAATCAATCTAAAAATCACTTTAGATAGTGACTTTGTATTGTGACTGCAATACCATCAGAGTCTATCTAGCAAATATACACATGCTGATGTTTCATGTGTCTTATAGTCTTTGTTTTGTGCTTGCACTTCAAATAATTTCTGTTCAACCATGATATCCCGTGGCATGGATGGATGCTTGTTAGTAGAACAAGTAACATAATTCCTGAGTTAGAAAGGTCATAGATAGGGCAATGGGACTTGGGACCCAAAGCTGGAAAATGTATTAACATAGTTTAATCAGTCATACTAAATTCCACTGTGGCATATTTCCTCAACAAATTAGTTAAAAGGATTCTGGGTTCTGTCACAGGAAAAGAAAACACTTAATCTTTTATTCTGAAAAGAATATTTGTTCCTTAATTATTGCGCCTGAAAGTTTTGTGGGGTTTGTTTCCTTTTTTCTTTTTTTCTTTTTCTTTTTTTTTTAAAGTGTTTATTATAGTTCATGATCTAATATTTAAAACGTTACACTAAGACTTCTACCTTCTCCTGTAAAGTTTGCTGGAACTTTGTTCGACAGCCTTGATCAACTTGCTCACTGCTTCTGTGTCCCAGTCTCCCTGTACTCAGCTAATGGACTCAGATGTGTCTGTAAAGTGCATGGCACAGTATGATGCTGATATCAGGTGGAATTTCTAAGAACTGCTGAAGTTTAAATAAATAGGAATTATTTGGGGTTTGGCTAAACTGCATTAACTTTTCTGGTGAAGAACCATTGCTTCAAATATCGAAAGAATGCGCATGCAAACCTTTGGCAAGCCAGCATGTTTTCTGGTGGCACAGTGTGTATGCGAGCCATCATAGCCAAGGAGCATGATTCAGATTCAGATTTTCCCAAGCAAAGGAGTGCAAATGTGGAAAATATCAGCAATATCCATCTGAATAGCTGTTTAGTTTCCTAGAGGACCATGCAGGACTTGTGAGTTGCTCAGCATTAGTACCCCCTTTCATAGTTTGCAGCTAAAAGTGGAAACTGATTTAGAACTTCTTTAGTGTGGCTGTTATTATGCATCCTATGCAACTTGCACCTACCCTTCTCCTTCCTCAGACAGGAGGGCTGAGAAAGGCACTTAAAGAGGGAATACAGTTCTAGTGTTATGTGGAGATTCTGTAATAATTAACAGCACTCTTGCTGAGTTGCACTCTTAATGTGTTCAAATTGAAATTCCTCTTCTCCTAGAGCAGTTGCTCTTTTTCACAAGTACCTTGTAGAGCTTTCTAGCTTATAAGCTTCATAATGACGACACCTCATACTACACAGCTGTAGTATGATTTGCTGTGTTGAAGAACTAATATATGGTTACTTCTTTCTTTTAAGTAGATTTGACTAATGGAGTTTTAAAAAGTACAGAACTAGTTCATGAAGTTCAGTAATTAGTGATATGGTAAAAACATGATTCCCCTAAATTGCTTTAAAAGTTGGACCATTTCCATCTGCACCATTTAAACAGGTATTGATTTAAAGGCAACTGCTTCTTGCCTTTTGCATTTCAGTATTACTCTGTTCATTTTTTTCTTTCCTAAGGTTTAAATGTGAGTCCCACAGGCTTATTAGCCCTGCCTTTTGTATGTGACTGCTCACTGTGATCTCACTCATCAGTCAAATGGAAACCACTGTCTTCAGAAGTGAGCCTCTCTTTAACAGTGCACGGTATTTCTATACTAAGTGTGTACTATGCCATAAAATAAAGTTTACGTTCCTTTAGGCTTAGTACTATGACATTTGTGAGTATAAGTGCTGAAGCAATTTGGAAAGAGATGTGCACTTTATATCCTACCAGAGAAGCAGTTTTATTACTGTGTATGCAAAGCAACAGCAAAGCAAAGATTTGCTTCCATATTTTATTAGCTAGCATTATCATGTTGCAGGGCCTCTTCCTGTATCAGTACTTGTAGACATATAGAAGCTTTTCTTTATGAGCTCACTAAAAAGAAAGCAGGAAATTAATAATGCAGCTTCTGAATCTTTAGAAGAAGCATTTGCTTTGGAAAATGAAGAATTTTTTGAGTGGTGTGTGTCCCAACAAGGAGGCTTCCAGATCCCAGATGTGGAAGAATACCATTGTGCTTTACCATTGGATTAGGAAAGTTCAATGGAAATAAAAGCAATTATCTTAACTGTCATGTAGAGGAATACCACTGTTGGTAGTACCAGACATTTAAATACGGGCCAAGTCACATCCTGAAGTATCCTAAAATATTTGGATTTTATTTGCTTACTGATTTTACTCCGTGAGTTGCACTTTCTAAGTTTTCCATCGACATCAAGAAACCGAAGCTGAAATTTTCAAATAGCCAAAAGTTATCAGAAACATTAATTTTAAGCAGATTACAAAGCATCACAAAAGTCCATGGATTTCATAATACTGTGGTAAACACTGTTCTGTGATAGATTTTACATTCTCTAAAATGGCTTTTGACTATCTTTGGAATCTGAAATTCTACACTGAGAAAATTCATGTACAGTGAAATCTCCTGTTTTGGCAAAGTTTAAATATACAGATGCATATATTTTTATATATATTTCAGTTTATGTTTCTTCTATAGAAGACAGCTCAAAAGGTGCTAATTAAGGATGCTAATAAATTACTTCCTAAAGAACCATGCTCACATTCATACCATCTTCCAAGGAAATTCTGACAGAACAGTTTCCTGTAGAAATAAGTATTGCCCTCACTGTGAGAATTTTCACTATTTAAGAACCTATTTGCTAACTGCATTCTTAATCCATAATATTTAATACATGCAGAAAATGTAATGCCTTGAATATAGATTGCCTTGTTTAAGAAAAAAAAAAAGAAATGAAAAGAAAAGAAAAAAAGCCATGACTTGACACTGTATTCTGTACAAATCAGGATGCTTTTCTCTAGGTACCAGCAGACCCCTTGTTAATTGCAAATGAGTTACAAAGGTGGAATCTAAATAAAGCCAGTTAATGTATTTGATATGATATAAATGCGGCACAGTAATTGCCACATCACAGTTACTGCTTCTGAACATTTAAGCATCGTGAGTCAGCTTTAAATTTCTGAAATTAGTCTTTGAAAAGTCAATACGTATGTGAGCTTCTAAGTCTTGCTTCTGAAAGCATGCAGGGTACTCACACACCAGGATTCAATGAGTGCTGTTGTCTTCTTTGGTATCATTAGGGCTGGGTCCAAACCTTAATAAACTGAAAATGATGTGCAGGTAAATTCATAAGGGTCCACAATATAGTAAACTTAGATTCCCTTATTTGTGCTTCTCATGGTCAGAAAACAAACAAACGAAAAAATGCCAGGTTTTGTGATGGGTAATAAAATGACTGAGATAGTTTATAATTAGCCCAAAAAAACAGGATTTTCCTACACAATCTGATATGATAGCAAGCATTATTCATGCCACAAATTTAGTCGATTAGTTGGATTAGTTGGACCTGGAGCATCTCACTTATGAGGAAAGGCTCAATAACCTGGTTTGTTTAGCCTGGGGTAAAGAAGACTGAGCGAGGATCTGATTAATGTTTATAAATGTCTAAAGGGAGGTGGGAGGCAAATGGATAAGGCCAGGCTCTTCTTAGATGTGCATAGCGATAGGACGCGGAGTAATGGCCTAAAACTTGTACATAGGAAGTTTTGTACTAACGTGTAGAAAAAACATCTTTACAGTAAGGGTGAAGGAGCACTAAGTCAGATTACCTGTTGATCTTGTGGAGTCTCCTATGGAGATGTTCAAGACCCATCTGGACGCCTACCTGTGCAATCTATTGTAGGGTACCTGCTTTAGCAGTGGGGTTGGACTTAATGATCTCTTGAAGTCTCTTCCAACCCCTGCAATTCTGTGATTCTGTGATATTACTAATAAAAACTCTAATTTTTCTATAAACTCTTTGAAGTGAAATGCTGTACATCATTATACCTCTTGTCTACTTGAGGTTCAGTTTCAGTCTACTGTTCTTTACCATTTAACAAATTTTCCAAGTACCAGGTTATTCTTAACGTTACGGAAAAGATAGAGTTGTTTTTAAGTACTTCTTCTGACACTGAGTTTGTTATTTGGTGTTGCATGTAGAATTCTGGAACAACCAGATAAAGATGTAATCCTAACAATGATGGATTTCCCTACTGCTGGTTTTGGGTATCAACTCTTTCCAGAGAAGACCAGAAGCCTTTTAGGCATGGTGGTGGTATCATACCATTCCTTCAGAATAAGATTCATAAAGTTAAGCCAGCAAGAGATCCACGATGAAACGGAGTGCCTGTATCCTGTGTACTTGTAGACCATTTCTAGCAACACTAAGGTATTGTCAATCCTGGGTCTTGGTATGAATCAAGCATATGCCAGGTCTACTTTCTTAAATTCTTGAACATTAATGTGTTTTGGATAGCTTCTGAATGAGCTCGTTCGGAAAGGAGAAATTTGATATGTTTTTTGGTTGGCTAGAAACATGAAGGATTGCAAAGAGTTAACCTTAGCTGAGTTCCTCATTAGTCAGACTAGTCTGGGCTTGAGGGATTAAAAAAATGTTTTTTTGAAAGCCATGTTTGTTATTGCTGTAGAAGAGGCCTGTTTCATGAATCACTGAAAACATGAAAACATGCAGAAGATGTTTTAGGCTGATGATTTCTAAGTTACTTTGTGCTAGCATTTACCTCACTGTGAAGAGTAAACTAAAGGGAGGTCTTATGGAATTATCTTTGGAGAACCCCGGTTGGTCCGGAATCCATTATTCTGCTTGCATTCGCGTCTTTTGTTTGTACTGACTGCAGTTCCTCCAAGAAATAAACTGTGTCAATGCTGAATAATAATTGAGGGTTTGATTTCTCATCATGCATCCAAACTCAAATTAAAGGAACATTAAATTTACAAGGAAATTTCACATTTTAAAATAACTGTGTATCCCTAGTTCAGCTGTTGTGTGTTTATGTTAGTCTCTTGATGGCAATGCATCCTATTTTTACTTTAGAATTCCAGGCTTACACAGTGCAAAGGATGTCCTCCTCCAGAACCAGTGTCAGTGTTATACAGTTCAAAAAGGTTGTGCTCAGAGTGGCTGCAGAAGTTGAATGAGGCAGAATATTGCAGAAAGAGAAAGAAATATCAAGTAAGTAAGAAAAGACTTGCAAAAATTATTTTTAGTCCTATCCTCCTTCTGCCTGGAAAGTTATTTTGCTTAGCACGTCTTCAGATTTGGTGTGGAATTACATGTTTTTATTTTCAGGGTGTTCTGACATTTTTGGGCTTAGACTTAAAGAACACTGAGCAGAAAGACTTCAGCTGGGGTATGTGTTTGTACTATGTAAAATATTATTAAAAAGAGGCTGTGTATGAAACAAAATGGACTTCCAGAATGATTATTCTGTCTGCTTTGGCATTCTTTCATAAAAAGAGGAAATAATAGTAATAATTCTTACTTACAGAAGGGATATGTAGATAAATTCATTACCTTTTGTGAAGTGTTGAGGGTATATCATGGAAAAAAATAGGAGGAACTCATAATAGTTCAGTGTTTAAATTGTGGACATATTAAATATAGGCTGGGGAGAGACCAATGTTACAGCTACTGAGTCACTTATGTGAAGGTTATCAATGCCTTGAACTTTCCTGATCATATCCTAAAGCATCTACAACAAGATTAAACACCAAAATGAAACCTGTATCTTTTGCTTGTGCTTTGCTTTTACAGATGCTTGGCTCAGCATGTGTTTGAGCTCATATTTAAGCATGGTGTAACTTTAATATAGCACTAGTGGTACTGAAATCAATCTGTGAGCTGATAGGGTCACACAAAGGATTTGTAATCTTAAGTAAGTAAGTAATTACTGTATCACTGGATGGGAAGTAAGCCTCTAAGCTTTTTCCTATTTCTAGTCAGGTAAGAGCATTTTGTAGGGCTTGTTGATCATCAAGTTGCCAGAGGATGAGCAGAAAGAAGCAACTGATTAACAGCTGGTTGCATCTGGTCACAGCCAGGAACGCATCGCAATAGAATAAACAATTCGGTTTTCAACAGCTGCATTTGCAGTTACAGTCTACTGAATCAAGTAAGTGCAGCTTGCCAAATATAATTTGTGAGCTAGAAACATAAATTATCTTTAGAAACATTTAGAAGAGAATGCTCTTTATCCTACCATCTTCTCCCTGTCTAAGATACAGTTATTTTTAATTCCCTACTTTGTTTTAAACATAGGCAACATACTTAAGCATTTTAATTCTTCACTGTGTTTTGTACCTGGATGTACATATTTCTATTTCAGCATCTAAAGATTCTGTGCTCTTCTGTTTCATTTCTGGGAATGCTTGTGAGCTGCTAGATATTTCCTGATATCCACCAAAGACCTTTCTGTAGGCTTGTATTGAAATCCGGTGACTTTCCATAAAAGTCACCAGCTACACTATGGATGGATAACAGTAGAACACTTCATTGAAGAACAAATCAGATTTAGAATGTAGTTCTTTAATGAATTGCTTCAATGTGCTACTGAAAGCCAGCCAGAGACCTGGAGATGGTCATACAGATGTCCTGCCAATTGAAGACATTGTGTCCAGAAGTGGTTATATAATTTCTCCATCAAGATGTCAGAAATCTCAGACACTGAGATTAAAGGAAACTTAAGTATACACAGGGTATAATACTGGCTGACAGTTCAGAATCTCAGGGGAAGGTAACCTACAGAGAATGGTGAATCTCAGGCTGCAAGTTCGTAGAGAAGAAAGAAAGGGACTGTTTTACGCCTGAACTTGTGGTAAATAGTGGTAGAGAAGGTACTTAACTGCAATTTGGCATCTGAATGCACTGGTTTACTCTGAACTGATTTGAAAGTGCCATATGTCAGAGCAAGTGGCAAGTAAGGTACAAAAGATCTTAAGAAAGGAATAATCATGTCATTTGGCCATTCAGAAAACTTAGTAATTTAAGGTACGGAACACCTCCACTGCAAGGACAGGCTGAGAGAGCTGGGGCTGTTCAGCCTGGAGAAGGCTCCAGAAATACATGAGAGTCGCCTTTCAGTATAGAGTCATTGAATGGCTTAGGTTGGAAGGGACCTCAAGGATCATCAAATTCCAGCCCCCCTGCCACAGGTGGGGTTGCCAAACACTAGATCAGGTACTAGATCAGATTGCCCAGGGCCCCATTTAAATTTATCTAAAGGGAGGCTATAAGAAGGAAGGGGACAGTCTCTAGCTGGATCTGTTGTGATCAGACAAGAAGGAATGGCTTCAAACTAAAAGAAAGGAGATTTAGATTGGATATAAGGAATGTTTTTTTTACAAGGGTGGTGAGGCACTGGAAAAGGTTGCCCAGAGAGGTGGTTGGATGCCCTGTCCCTGGAATATTAAAGGTCAGGCTGAGACAGGGCTCTGAGCAGCCTGATCTAGCTGTAGGTGTCCCTGTTCATTGCAGGGGAGTTGGACTAGATGACCTTCTGGGATCCCTTCCAACTCAAACAATTATGTGATTCTAATAGTGGATGTGAATAGATGTGCATATGTATGGCTGTGCCTTAAGGCCTAGTTAATGAGCGGCAAGGCATCAGCTGGGGTGCAAAACCAGCCCACTGGAGGAGAAACGGCCAGTTTTTCTTTGGAGCTGTGAATATTCAGAACAACCTATGCCCAGCCTTGTCTCCTGGTGTCCTGACTTCTGACTGCACTTACTGACTGTGTCCTAAACCTCTGCTGTAGTTTGCCCTGTCTGCCATCATGTCTCTGGCCCTATCTCCTGCTGTTCTTTCCTGAACACACCTCAGACATGACTTCACCTTGTCTGGGACTGCTGACCGGTCCTGTTGCTGTCTCCAGTCTGGTCCTGCTCTAATACTGCAGGACTGTGTCCTGGTCAGGGAGGTTACTGCCTTGTCTGTGCTGTGGCACCCTCAGCTCCGGGTCACCTCCCTCTTGGACCAGTTCTGCTCTTGCTGTTGACAGGCCTGTAGAATCAGTCAGCTGGATTCATAGTATTTGTCTTATATTTCAAAATAACTAGCATGTACATACATTACATTAACTAAAGGCTGAGTTAATTTTCATTATTTCTGTTGTCAAACATTCTAGCCCTAGACATAGCCCACAGCCTGACCAAAGCAGGTTCTGTACCACAGAATGAAAAGAGAAACTCCATCCTAGTCAACTTGAAATATAAAGGAAAGACAGGAGAGCCCTAGTGGCAAGTGATCAATGGACTGACAGCTCACAGGGCAAAGTAATTCCAAGGTGACATCTGAGATGGTCTGTATACCCTGAGAAAGCATGAATTTGTTAGCAAGGTGTAATGTCCCAGAATATGACTCTGCTTAGTTTAGTGCTCCCATGAAATAGTGCAGCTCAAACTGAATTTCCAGAATGTATTATAAAAACAGGCCAGGGTTGCTGAAGAATTGCCTCAGTGCTTGGAAAACAGGTAGAAAACCTCAGAAAACCTTAAGACCACATATATAACAGATTTCTAAATTAGGACATATCAATTTTAGGTAAGATTTAAGAAGATAAAAAAGCCTTTCAAGTTATCTTTTGATCCACATACCACTGTGAGTGCAGTTGCTCTTATGTAGTACTTTTACCAGCATTACACAGAGAGTTATTTCCAAAGTAGATAGACAGCAGACAGAAAAGTTTGTCTAAGTTATCAAAGAGCCTTAAATATACCTTCAACCTGCTCTTATCTCTTAGGTAAACTGTCTAATTATACATTTACTTGGGAGTCTAATAGACTTTCTTAGAAATTATTTCTACTATTTGCATAACAAATCCATTTTTTCTTTTTTATTCGCCTTTTTTTTTTTTTTTCTCATTAAATGAACAAACGTGGGATCCGATTTCATCATTTACTTCACCTATTGTTATTATAGTTGCCATTTTGCCTTTATAAGGGCAAGAGGAGTGAGCCTGCAAATCTACAGACAAGCCTCACATGATACTTAAATGATATGGGACTTGTAATAACCTTTTCTTCTTCAAATTCACGTGAAGCAATACAACTTAACTTAAAAAAAAAATTTCAATAGCAAACAGGAATCCTACTGGTACAAGTTTTAGGTCCTCAACCAGTAACATGAATGTATCCCCGCCAATAGAACACACAGAGCTTTATGACATTTTGTTTACTTATTCATCTCAACTTTCATATGTAAAAAGTATCATAAGACAGACAGATGAGCAGTGATTTCCTAAGACTGTCAGATGGACAGCTAGATATATTTTATTAAAATAAAAAACTGAGAATAATCTGTTTAAACTCACCTGTATGAATGTATGGCTTTGGTTCCTGAAGATGCCTGAAAAGTGAATCCAGCTACAGAAATAGTATATACTTACCCATTCCATCTTCATTGTTAACCTAAAGCTAATACTGAGATGGTATAATTGGCATTACAAGCAGAAATCTGTCACAAATGTTTTTTTGGCTTTACGCAGTTACAGGAACAACAAATGTAACATGGACAGAGAAATTCCCTTGCACGGGTGGAATAAATGGCTTCTACTAGAACCAAGGCTATAGGTAGGCTGAGGTGGTCAGTGTTTATTGGAACACTATGTTGAAATGTGAAATGGCCTTAGAAAATGGATGTAGATTAAACATCTGAAGAAGCCTGAAATCTCAACACAGTCCATGTAGAGCTCCATTCAGCCCCAAATCAAAGAATCGGGGCTGACTTGAGACACAAGGAACATAAGCAGGAGGAAAAAAAAAGGTGGGAAGGGACAAAATAAACTTCTGTTTCACCTTTAATACCCGCAATAACTAGTGTAAAGAATCCAAAATGCATTAGGGGATCAGTCTAGTGCCCCTGCAGAGGGAATGAGGCCAAGTGTCTGCTCTGATCTGCGTGATTGCTTTTTATGGCTGACAACAGATTGGACCCAAGGTCTTGGTTATCAGCCCACAATTACTATCAAAGTAGATCACAGAAGTAGTTGCTTACTTTAAAATAAATGTATTAATTTTTTAGCATTCTCAAAAGTAAAGAGATGAGGAATGAATGGACCATTTTATTCCAGGAGATCCACGTAACAGTAGTGCCCTGTGAGCATGGATTTCAGGTCAGCTAAAGCAGAAAAAGGAAGGGGGGATAGTGCTCATGTCTTGAAGCAATATTTAAGTGCAGTTTTAGCCATAAATTGACAGAGATTAAATTCACACATTTTTACTTTGTGTTACTGCTATTTTTTGGTGTCAGTTACTCATCTACACATGTGAGATAAATAAATGGTGGAGTTTTATCCTGTGAGCAAATACACTGATTGGATTATTCACAAGATACAGTCCAACTATTTGTGAGAGGCATGGCACAGTTATAAATATTTAAATAATACACAACTACTTGGTCTTCCATGAAAGCAAAGCAACACAGGGGACATTTCCAGAGCCATAGCACTTTAACGATAATAAAATCTAATCTCATTACCGCTGTGTGACAACTTCGGATGTCCAACACTGTGGCTTTTAAAGAGCCACAGCCTCCCAAAGAAGAAATAGTATTATTAGAAAATGTTTTTCCTGTTTCCATTAGCCTGTTGACCATTGAAATCTCTGTCTCAGTACTGAATCTGATCCTGATCCAAACACAGAAGGGTCAAGATTTTTACATGCCAACCATCTGTTTGCTCTTTAAAGGAATGCTGATCAGCCTTGTAATGTCCCTGCCAGTGACAGGTAGAGGAATGTGAAGAATGCTTAGAAAAAATCCATAAAATGTAACTCTTGTTTTCTTATCTCTTCTGTCACAACAAGAAGAGGACACCTCGCATCACCCTGGTAATTGTCTTTCTGGCAAATTGTTTCTTTAGCATTTCCTGCTGTGAATAGGACAAGTAGCCATTATTCCTTTAACCTCTGCATCTCCTTATCTCATTGAATAAACGTATTATGGCCACAAACACCTTTTAAACGTATGAATTTGCCGCGCAGTGTCTTTGTTGCTCATAACTTTTAGTTTTTTAGTCACCACTGTTGGTTTCTATTTTTGAAAGTGGTAATAGAACAGAACAGCAGATACATGAAAGTATAAGATGCGTCTGAGTAGCATCTTGGTAGCATTCTGAAAGGCAATGGAAAACAATTTAAGGTCTTTTTTTTTTTTTTTCTTACTCCAGGTAAAGCCCAAATCACAGCTTTGCATGTGATCTTGTATTATTTGTGGCATATTCTGTGATTTATTTAGTCTGCGATGTCCTTGAACCATAAGATCATCTTTTAGTTTCAGTATAGCACTTCACCTTGTTTTAAGCAAAAAAAATTTAAGAAGTCTGGAAAAAAAAAAAAAAGGCTCAGTTGCCTAATCTGCAAGTTTGGGATTAGAACTGTTAGCTCCTAAATGGATACTCCTTCAAATAGCATTGCAGTAAGCACTGTGAAAGCTGTCATGGCAGCACAGAGAAGCCAGGTGATCCCATTATGTGCAGCGAGCACAGCAGTGCTGCTGGCTGCTCATGGCGAAGGTGCACATGTATTACGCTGGTGGACACCTCATGTGCTCTCTGCGAACCAGCAGACCTGAACAAGAGAGTTAACACTGAGGGGAAAAAAGAAAAAAAAAAAAAAGAAAAAGAAAAAGAAAAAAAAATGGGGGATGTGTGGGCTTTCAGCTAATGTATGTTGGCACAGTGCCATGAAGCTATGCTGGTTTATTAAATGTAAGAGCTGCTCCTTATGTGTAAATTAGGACTGCCACCTGGCTGGTTTCCAGCTGTCTTGCCTGGTTTTATTCCGAACTTGCTGGCTGCTGTTGGAGCTACTGTGCAGATTGGTCTGGAGATCCTCAGCGGAGATTTTTTGGAAGGTGGCTTTTTCTGTTTCAAAGATGACTGCCTTTTACCTGTGTTTTAACAACAGTGTGCCACTGAAGTTGCAGAGGGGAAACTTACTTAAATGATAGCGATCACCGTGACGAGAAAAAATAAAAATAGATCATTTGAAAAAAAAAAATGTAGTAAAACCAGGTTAGCTTCATCTAAATGAAATAATGATGAAAAGGCATGCATTATTTGTTTCCTTTTATGGCCTTACTAAGCTGTAAAAGTTTTGTAGATACCCAGTTATATTAGAAACATATTTTGACACTGTGTTGTAGACCAATAGAAGCTGGTAGATAAAAGTTTCCTTTTCTAAGAACTTTATAAATATATTTCCTCATAATTTCTTTGTTGGTTTTGATTTTCTTTGCGGCTCTGGAGATATGCTAATTGACATATCTCTGCTGAATATGGTTACTAATAAGGAATATGTTCTGTGTAATTTCAGGCCAGTTGATATTCTTTCCTCTGCAGTGGCCAGCATGAACTCAGACAGACAAGACTGAAAGTACAAGTACTGGATGTTTAAGTTAATTTCATATCCAAAGTGTCTGAAGAAGTATTTTATGATCACACTGAATTGCCACTTTTAAACCAGGAGTGACGCTTCTAAAATTCAGATGGGTTCCCAAATTCCTCTTCATAATTAAAAGGCAGCGTTTGTATGATGACAGTGTATACTCATGATGTGTGACTGCGCTATACAGGGACACAGAATCATAGAATATCCCCAGTTGGAAGGAACCCATAAGGATCATCAAGTTCAGCTCCTGGAATGTGAAGCCTAATGGAGGTTTGTTTGGTCAATGGACCTCCTTGGCTTTATGTTCTTGTGTTTGTGAAGTTGTATGGTCTTTCTTCTGGCTTTGAAATAGACTTAACAGCCTCAAAACTACAAAAGCTACAAAATATTTGCATCCTCGTGCATAGATGAGAAAAAAGGGAGACCATTAATTTCAAGTAAATCATCAACCCACTTTTTTCCCACATATAATAGTATCCGGATGTTCTACGTCTGCTAGAAACAGCTCACTAGCACCTAATACTTACAATATGTGTATAAACAGAGAGGTCTTGTTTACATGCCAAATGCTTGCACTTACCCTGCTGTCTGGTGTTGGAAATAGAGTTGTGTAGCTGTGAGTGATTCCGATCCTTTGCAGACATTTCTGTTCTGTATATTGACTAATCAGATCATCATAGGTATTTATAACACGGGGAAAAAAATGGAGATGGGTGGCACAGGCATAATTAAAGGAAAATATGAGTCCTGTTTTCTAGACTGGATTAGTTCTTGGACCTAAGCATCGTATCATTAAAAAAGCCTCCAAGCAGAAAAATGCTGTTTTGTCCTTCTCATAACATGAAGTAATCTGCTGTGATCAGATGTTCGACACATCACAATATATTGTTCTCTATCCAGTAATCTTGGAACAAAAAGTAGAGGAAATGTGATGAGACATGCAGCAAGCTTCCAGGATCAAGACACTGTGTTCAGACAGACTTTTAAATTAGCAAGTGCTTATCTTACATCCTAACAATTCATGCAACAAGTATAGAGATGTAGAACTGAAACAGATACACCTTGTGAAGATTGCTGCATTCTGAACACAGTTTTCTATTTTCAATGTATTCAGATAATATGAAATCTGTCACCGTTACTATATCTCACAGTTATATCTCTGGCAATTTTTTTATTTTATTTTTTTTATTCTTTTAATTTTAATTTTAATTTAATTTTATTTATTTATTTTGTGGCCAAAAAACAAAAAAAAGTCTTAAAGATGCTGAAGTCTATAAAACAACTTTGCCCGCAGGGGCACCAACAGTTCACGATCTGGAATTTATCAGCACCCCCTCCCAATAATTGGAGATGTAAAATTTTGCAATATTAAGACCGTCAGAAAGCACAACTTCCCTTGTGAGTAAGTATCTGCTTTGTGTTTATGCATGTTAAAATTATCTAGTGAGATAATTGCAGATAATGGATTTTAAATGTTCTGTAACTTGAACACTCATATACATGAAGTTTTATTCTTTCATTTCTGAAACTCATGTAATCTAGCTGACTTTTGTTGATTATAAACACCAAACTGCCAGAAGAGCCAGTTTTTGCTGGCACCTCATGTCAGATTCCTGAAAACATTTCCAGAAATATTTCAGATACCAGGGAAATCTGGTATTCACACAGCATGGAGATTTATCTCCTATCTTGTTACTCAGCAATGATCTAGGGTTTGTTTTCTTTTGTTTTCCTATAACCAAAATGCTTTTTTTACAACTTTCTCACAGCTGCAAGAAGCTGAATGAGCTTGGTCACAGCAGCAGCACTCACAACCCAAGAAGGAAACGACATACTAAACTATAACCCCAGTCTATTTCCTATTTAGGAAAAGGTTGAAGTACCTGCTAACCAAAACAAAGGCAAAAAGAGCCATTGTTTTCTGCTTACCTGGCATATTTCTTAAGCATGAAAGAGCAGTATAATTCCTGTCTATTCCCATTAGATGCACATATTGCTATTCAGATACCATGTATGCAATCTAATTGTGTAATGAACATGTCTTAGGGCCCCTATTTATGTAGGTTATATTTACCTTTGAAGGTCTTTATCCCCATAGATCAGCTAGTTCCTGTTTCTTGCTTCAAACCATCTCTTAATCACCTAAGACTTCTGTGCTTTTCTTGTCTTTTTGACACTGGATTATCTCAAGATTTTTTATATTTAGCAAGTATAGTGAAGGACTGCTATGGTTTTGGAAAGTGAGCACGTACATGAAGGGGGCAGAAAACTTTGCTTGTGCAATAAATGTTTTCAGTTTGTAGCACTGCATGATCTTCCAGTGGCAGAGAGCTGTAAAAACAAGATTCTCCATGAGTCACAACCAGGGAGTCACAACTTCTCATGAGAGTACAAATGCAGTGTAGAGTCAAACTGAAGGAGGTATGACCAAATAAATCAATGTAATAAGGAAAATGAGACAAACTGTTGTGTATTAATGCTAGCTGGATTAATTAACTAAGAATTGGAAACAAAAAGGGTAAAGCACTTGAACATGCAGAATTGCTCAGTATATACGTCCTTGTTAAATTTGGAGGAAAAATTAAACTATGAGTTTGTATCATTTCTGAAAGATTAATTCCTTTACCTATCCACCAGGAAAATGGAAAATAAGAAGAATTTAAAACAACTTCTAAGGATAGTCTTTGAAACATTATTTGTAGAGATATATGAAGGAGTCTGTAAACATTTGGTTCCTCATATGTAATACTTTTTACTTATAACTTCCAGAAAAACTGTGACAATTCTGTGAAACTACTAGTGTTAGTTTACTTAGTGTAGTGTTAGCACATACCACTGTTCATTAAAGGCAATGAGGAAGACTTGTATAACCACAGGCTGACAGTGATGCAAATCCTAGGACGGAAGGAGTGAGAGGGTTGACATGGGATTTAATTGGAAAAGAGTGGTAGGTGAGGACTATAATTGGTGAAGATTGTTTTCTGAAAAATAGTTCTTTTCAAAAGAATTTAAGGTGGTACTTTGAGAAGATTATGGTCGTTTGGAAAAACAGTTATGTAGCTGTATTTGGACTCCTGCAGGGTGAGTGGCTTCATGTTGTCTGACACTGTAATTCAAAATACACTACCATACAATAACGGTAAAGCATAATGCCAGATTAAGAGGTGGCTGACTGACAGATCACAGAAACAGCTGTCAATTGAGAGTCATTGTTGTTCAAGTGTATATTTTCCCAGAGGGGCTGTGAAGTCTCCACCTATGGAGATATTCAAGGCCTGCCTGGGTGCCTACCTGTGCAACCTATTGTAGGGTACCTGCTTTAGCAGAGGGGTTGGACTCAATGATCTCTTGAGATCCTTTCCAACCTCTGTGATTCTGTGTATTTCTGCATTATATCCCATAGTTTTCAACATTTTCATCAGTGTCTTGGAAGCTGACAAAATCAGTTGAGATTTCTGTCTAATAAAATAAAGGGTGCCTTGGAAACTGCTGAGGTGAATAGTACAGTCATTCAAACTAGTAGAAACTGCTTAGGAGGCTGCCCAATGCTAAAATGTATCAAATGTCTGAAGATCTCTGAAGATTTTCTCATCTCCCTGCAGTTTCTCTGATCCCTCTGCATCTCCATCTTTGGGCATTCTCATTGATTTAGACAGGTGCTTTATGTTCTGATGTCTTCCATGTTCTCTGCATTCACAAATGCATCAGTCTACTGGCATGATTCCTTGGCTATATCTATGGTTAAAAAAAAAAAAAAAAAAAAAAAAAAAAGAAATAGACAACCTAACTACTATTTTTGAGGCCAACTGGCATGGTCTGGAAACTTCCATAATGTTACATTTTCTTTCCCTTTAGAACAGGATGGTCTCATCTAAAGTGCCCTGTAGGAGTGGTCCCCAACCTCTGCTAGTTCCCAGCCTATTTTCTAGAGTAGCGCGAAGGTCAGAAACCTGGCAAGGGAAAACTGAAATCCTGCCTTCTCTCTCTGACATCTTTCAACGTACCCTCAACTGACAGATCAAATTCAGTGTAGGTGAAGCAAAACATGTATGCCCATCATAACCACTTCTAACAGGTATGTCCTCACAGGTAGTGCTTTTCCTGATCTCTGCCAGCTTTGCTAGTCATGTAGAATGATAATCTGAACATCTCCTTCGACTCTAATCTCTCTCTCAAGCCTTGTATCCTGTCTTGATCCATCAATAACCCTACTCAGCTTACACTCACTGTATGAATATTAACAAAATAAATCATGAATAGTAAGAAGAAAGTTATCTGGGATCAGAGAATGGGGTAGGTATTGAGAGCACAGGGAAAGCCATATCACAGAAAGCATGAAACAGATTTATGGACCATAGTTAACGTGAACTTTTAGAAGGATATATGGATAGATAACCAGGGACTACAGACAGGAAATTGATTGTGCCTCTGCAAATGATCCAGATCAGCAGATGCAAAGACCCTCCAATTTCTTTTCCCCATGAGAAAAAAATAAAGTATATATAATTTTGATGTTCACATTTTTGAAACAGATGAGGAACGGTTGGAAGTGGTATAGAAAATAACTGTAAAAATATTCAAGGACTGAAGAGAATAACATAAAACAGTCTGTTTATGAAAGCTGACTGGATAAAAGCAAGTAAATGCCTTCGTGTTACTTGATACTGAATGAAAAGAGCACTTACCCTTGACAGCAGCTAGGAGGTGAATAAGAAGACTTGTTCCAACCTGAGAAAAATGTTAGAATGGCAAAGAATGCTAAGATATTTGCTTCTTTTCTGTTTAACTATTACTGCTTTGTATACACTAGAATGTTTTTTCTCTCAGAGTGCTTAGTACCACATCTGGGTAGGCAAGCAGAAAGGCAGTGATACTTTTAACAGTAAAACAGTCACGCGAACACAAAATTAGTGCATAAATACAGAACACTCTTAGTTTCTACATGTTGACAGTTTGTTGAAAGTAGCACCCAAATAACTAGTTTAACTTTAATTTGCTACAGTCTTTACTTGCAGCTTGTGTCTACTGTTTGTTAATCGTTTCAGGTGTCTAAAAGTGTATGTAAAACACATGGAAAGCATGTGCTACCTGGAAAGATTGCTGAAGATCTGAAATGTAAAGCCCTTAAGCTAATTCCTTTGCATTGTATCTCCATTTACTGTAACTGAAGTGAATAACATTTCACCAGTGATGAATCTGGCTCAAGCTGTTTATTTGCAAAACAATATGGAGAAGGGAGAAAACAGCTCTTTTCCTGAAGATATTTCCCATAGCTGTATATTGAATATCAATGTACATCATAAAGAAAACTGCCTCATTGATTCAGTGAGACCATACAGTACAGTGCAATATGAGCATAGACTACACAAAGAAGGATTTTTCATTTCTTTACTTAAGTATGAGATTTTTTCATTGCAAAGGGCCCTCCATCATGTAACAAGTGCAGTATTAACACCTATTGGATAGCATCACATAGACATCACTCCATCAGGCAGACAATCCACAGTAATTTTTACTGCATAGCTATTTTTCTTCCCCCCCCCAATTTTAATTCTGCTTCAATTATATCCATTGCCACTGGTTTTGCCCTTTGTTCCTTTGTTCAGGTCTTTGAGAGATAAATATCACCTATTTCCTTGCTGAGGAGGTTCTATGCAGGATTCCAGAAACATCTCTTAAGTGTCTAGAGATAAGGAAGATGAAGCATGACTTTTGCTTTCCAGTAATAATATATATTGCAGGTACAGAGTGGAAGAATGAAGGGAGATGTAAACTTGGATGCAGTCTACTGAAGTCAATAAATTCCATGGGGCCAGTAACTTACTCTTTGAAAAATGTGGCTCCATTGATTCACCTCATGATGAGCATCTCTCCCTGCATATTTCTGTGGGCACTGAATAAAGACTTGAGTTCTACAAGTAACTATCAGAACTCTAATTTAAAATCAGCATTGTAAAAAGCTGTGTCCTATTCACATTGGCTGGCAGCAGCAAGCACCAATGTGTTTATTGAAACTTCTTCCAGGGCATTGTAATTGTCCTTATTTAGGCAGCCTTAAAAAGGGAGTAATATATAATTCATGGCAATCTTTAAAAACTGGCTGACCAAGGCTCTGACAAATGCTTACAAATGGGGATTAAAACCTGAGTTGTCAGAGAGATAATTAGTTTATTCCAGCACACTGAAAGGCCATGGCTGTGATGATGATGGGTGCCATCTGATGAGTAAGGAGTCACATTACAACACAAGCACAAGCTCCCTCTTCTACTCCCTTCTCCTTCAGCATAGACCTTATTTAGCCAGCTATAATACTGCTTTTCAGAAGAAGAAAAAAAAAAGAAAGAAAAAAGAGTTGTTTTTACGGTGTTATTTTCTGGATCTTTTCAGACGGTGATTGACAGTCCCCATTTGGCTACAGCAGCATCTGAGACCACAGATGTCAAAGAGAAATATTTGCAAATTCTGTTCCCTCTCTTAAAGCAATTATTTTTAGTTTCTGACGAGCAGGCAACTATACCCAGATATTCAGAAACAGATTCCTAATGCAAAGGCTGACAGTAAATTGGCCATATTACAAAACAAATCGTACCCTCTGTCAGTAGGTTCCATACTCCGGATTTTCTTTCTACCAGTGTTGCTGGACACACCATGAGAAGATGGGGTCATTTCCCCATCATTTTTATACAGTTAGGACAACTGTGAAGGGAGAGCGGGGGAGGGGGGGGGGGGGGGGCGAAAACAGGTAGTTCTTTTGCTGGAGCATAATGAAGAGCATGAAATAATGTGCTGCTACTCCGGAATGTACCCAGACAGAGGCAGCAAGTAGGCTGAAATCACACTAAATAACCTGTAACCGGAGACGTGAATTTAAAGTCAAGTAGCTCAAATTGCAAATTCTTATCTTGCAGCCTATGAGAATAAAATACTGAAGACGAGATGCATGGTGGCTAGCTGTCTTCTTACCGTGTGCCTGATCCACAAATAACAGAAGAATAAAGACAACTGAAAAAAAAAAAAGTACAGTCCTGATCAGAACGACACTGCGTTGTTGAATATCAGCTGGCTGTCAAATAGTTTTTCTCTTCTTGTTCCTGATTGCCTTCAATTCATGTAGGTTTCTAAATTTCTGTTCCATATTTTTACTTCCTATTGTGCTTTCCAAGTCTTCTGCAGTCACACAAACAGATACTACTGATGTTCTTACGTCAAGTGCTGAGATACATAATCCATTGTACAGAGAGCAGAAAGTTAAACAAAGTATAGGAAAAATATTTTGATCTATTAAAAGTTGTTTCCAAGGAGAACATTTTTCATAAGTATTTAGCTTGTAGATGCAATAATTCCTTTTTGGAACAAAACTAACAATGCTAGATTTTGAATAGTAGAGCACTGGCAGCTCCATAGTTATAGTTCCTTGTGCTAAATGAAGCCAAAGCAAGCCTACTGTGACTGATAGAGCTGCCTCTGCAAAGAACAGGTCTAGTGAAAACAGATTTCCACAAATGAAGATGTTAACAGGCAGAAGAGGAACTGAAATGCATCCACTTCAAAATAAATACCAAGCCACAGAGCACAAACCCAAGTGTGAATAATGCTAGAGACGGGGCTTATTACCTAAGGAAGTGTAACATAATACTGAAAGGTCCAGTAGAAAGCTGAGATGTTTTTCATGAAATAAAACTCAAACCTAAAAAAAAAAAAAAGAAAGAAAAAAAAAAGGTAAGAGTGCAGAAGGATAGCATGAATTGTATTGCTTTCCATGCTTTTCTAAGCCTCAGTCCAAGGAAGAAATAGGAATTGTTTCAAATTTAAAACTCATGCCATGTTTATGTTGCATCTGTGGGATGCCTGCTGATGTCACCATGACAGTGGGAGCACAGTATCTTCACATAATGGAAATGTCACGATACTTGAAAAAATAGTGAGATATGTGCCACAGATAAGAGATCTGCCTCACAGCTGAGTGAAGGCAACTTTGTTCTTGGCCATCAATAAACTTCCTGTCACATGCATCGCTCCCAGCCCCACTGACTTCAGTCCTGGTGAACTTCCTTCTTTCATGATTGGTGAAGTGCCTGTGGCTGGATAACAGAGCTTGGTGATTTTCGAAATGTCAGTATTAGCAGAGTGTAAATGACGAGAGAAGACAAGGAGTGTAATGCATGCGTGTAACACTTTGATGTGTGCAGATTAAATATTTTACAAGATGAATCATTTCCTGGTGCGTCAAATACATTTTTTTCCTGTTTGTTTGTTTGTTTTTTCAATAGTTGCATTATTACATTTTTTACAATGAAAGCAAAGACATTTTGCTTGTGAGCTCAGTCACATCTCTTACAGCTCCTTTCACCCTGCTCCTTTCACTTGCTGGCTGGCTGTATGACCAAGCGCCCACGCAGCATGATGCGATATGCGATATGATAAGAGCGTACGTGGAAATACACACTTGTCGCTCACGGAGATTCTATCAACGTCCTTTTGCTGTGAGTTGCTTTCATGAAATGAACCTGCCAAGAGCTTTTCCTTGAAAGCTTAATTCACAGAACTGATGTCAGATTCCAGGTTTTATTTCAATTAAAAGGTGTTTGTGTAGTTCTGCCACTGCAACGCTCTTTTGGTCACATGCTAATGTGACACTGTGTTGTATCTCTCAGAAAGGGTCTGACAGCACTTTTATGGCAAGCCTCTGTGCCAAGAGATGTGCAGAGTTCAGTTCATGATGTTATGACAGGTGCCAGCTAGTGGGATCGTGTGGGTCAGTGTTGGAGGTCTCTGAGCAAAAGCATTATGGGTGGCATCAGACATTTATGTCTCCCCAGTGCCGATGCCTTTTTAATTCAGAAGCTGAGTGGATTCAACTGAAGGCTGAGTATTCAATTGCTGAAATGTAAGCCTGGAAATTCTGTGGCTTGGTTAATTCCATAGCAATATACATGGATACAATAAAGACAGCTCAGTTACAAATGGCTGTCAGGCAGGGCTTGCTTGCAATACCAGAAGCTGAGTAGAGATAGGTGATTGGCATGAGCTGCATATTCTTAGTTAAGAAATGAGATATCCATATAATTACTGTTTTCACCTTTTTAATTGTGAAAGAGGTTTAAATCAGAAACAGCCAGATTTTAAAATGATTTATTTCATTGTATAAATTAATAAATGGCTCTTAAAATTGCTTATTCATAAGAAAATGGGTCTGCTTGGTTGACTTTTTCCAGTTCTGTCTTCAGATTTGTCTCCAGGGCAAACATCTCTTCAGCTACACACCTGGCCTAGAAAAGACCTCCCACTTCAAACCCTACTTGTTTTGACAGTGCCTGGTATGACAATCCTGCAGAGCAAGAGATTTGACAAAGCAAATAGCAGTTCAGAAAACATCTATCCCATCCAAGTCAGACTGCTGTTTCAAAGTAATTTTCCCTCAGTTACATGGGAAAAAGGTATTGTTTGGGTTTGTAGGCTTGGAAAATCAATCTGGTGTAATTATTTTCCCAAGGCTGAAGGCCTTCATTCAGTTGTCATCTTCATTGTTGTGCTAGCAGTCTTACCTGGGGCTAGCTTGCATCTCTGCACTGCTGCTCTTGCAGAAGGATGATGGGAAAAGGGATTACTGAATCTGACATTGTGAACAATATGTGCTTACACAGCTCTCTTGTCATCGAGTTTTCCTGTTTTCAGCGGGTCTTGTTCTGCTGGCCAGAAGAAAGATACTGGTGGATGACAAGCTGGATATGAGCCAGCAGTGTGCCTTTGTAGCCCAGAAAGCCAACCATGTCCTGGGCTGCATCAGGAAAAGTGTGACCAGCAGGTCAAGTAGATCCTGCCCCTCTACTCTGTGCTCCAGTTGTGGAGTCCTCAGTACAGAAGAGACATAGACCTGTTGGAGTGTATCCAGAGGAGGGCCACAAAAATGATCCAAGAGTTGGAACACCTTCTTTACAAGGACAGGCGGAGAGAGCTGGGGCTGTTCAGACTGTAAAAGAGAAGGCTTTTGTGCTTCTGAGAGCTGCCCTTCAATATCTAATGGGAGACAATGAGAAGGAAGGGAACAGACTCTTTATCAGGGTCTGTTGTGATAGAACAAGGGGAAATGGTTTCAAACTAAAAGAGGGGAGATTTAGGTTGGATATAAGAAAAAGTTTTCTATGATAGGAGTAGTGAAGTACGGGCACAGGTTGCCCAGGGAAGTGGCGGACACCCTGTCCATGGAGAGACACTCAAGTCTCCATTTTGTGTTACACAGCTCAGACATCTCCTGTTCTGCTCTCAGAAATGCAGCAGGATCTCTGCCATGTCCTATCCTGCTCACTACACTACTCACAGCCAGGCTGATGGGAAGTTACTATGCAGAATTGTGGTGGCTCTGCACTAAAGCAGCACAAAATGTAACAGAAAATCAAGCTGGGGCTAAGGGGAGAAATAGTGTCTCCCTTTTAGGTTGTAGCATAAAAACAAACTTCTGTTATTACATAATAAATGTCCCTTGTGGTACTTGTTTAAACATTTTTTTTTCAGACTATGATTAAATAGTATTTTAAGATAGTAGAGCCAGCACAAATTGTTTTTCATAGTGGAAGGTAGTGAACATGCCTGATGGTGCATAAGTTACCACGCCGATGAAGCCTTTAGACACCTCTGTTTGAAAGGAGTAGGACCTGCAGGTCTGAACAGTGAGGGGATGGCTCAGTGATCAACAGTGCAGTCATGCTTTGTTTTCAAGTTCGCTTCCCAGATAAGGTCTTTTGGTTCTCATCTGGCAGTTTGGTGAGCTTAAGCATGTATCAGAGCTCCTTTCTCCCCTGGCAGCACTGATTCTGCAAGCCCTTGTCCCTCATGGCAGAGAATTAAGTCTGGAGGAGATATTTTAAGGATCATAGAGGCAAGGCTGAGGGGGAAAATAGCACTGTATTACTATAGTTATTCCATAAGAGTACTAAAAACAACAGAATAATTGGAGCAAGAGTGGAAGAAGTCTGCTGATTCATCTAAAATGCAGTGAACACCTCCCCACTGTGTTACTACCACACAAGCACAGCTTGCACAGATAGGAAGCTTCTCCAGATGTATGTGCTATTTCCCCAAATTCAGTTACACACTTACATACTCAGAGCTTAAATTCAGTTAACACCAAAGGGAAACATATCTTTCAAGCTGCAATACTGTTCGTAAGAATCTCAGCTCTATTTACATCTTTATTTTTAAGAAAATGTCCACCTTTAGGAAACAAGGCCACTTAAGCAGTAAAACTTAAGTATAACAGTTAGAACAATATAAATGTGAATCTAAGTAATTCTGGAAGGAAAAAAAAAAAAAGCAGTGCCAAACCAACATATGACTCGTAACTGAAAATCAGCCCTCAATTTCTAGTGTTAATTATTTTAAGTCAGCATTGCATTTCATTTCCATAAGAAGGGGATAAGGAAGGTTACAAATCTGTGTCATCTACTGTGAATGAATTCTTATTTCAAAGCTCTCCAGCCCACGGTATTTAAATGATGCCATCACTGAATATTTTTCCCCAGTCAAGAACTAAGCCTAATGAGATGAGGAGAGCACATGCACATGTTTAGTCCCTAAGAAAGGATATTTATGCTCAAATAGACCTATGGAGCTCAGAAAACTACACAGTCACCACTTAGAAAGTTTTCAGAGCTCTCTCAAAGCAGCAACTTCCCCGGTGATGTGCACACTAAGAACTACTTTGAAAGTAGCTCTTGTTAAGCAACAACCACTCCTCTAGTCTCTTTTTCTTCCCATTCATTTTCTTTGCACCATAAATATTACAGTACAGAACAAGAAGCAGCTCCACAATAGATATTCATAGAATCATAGAATGGTTTAGGTTGGAAGGATCACCTGGTTCCAACCCTCTGCAATGGGCAGGGACACCTCTCTTTAGACCAGGTTGCTCACAGCCCCATCCAGCCTGGCCTTGAAGTTTTTGCTTAGATATTTTGAGTTACGAATCAATTCCTTTGCGATTTTTTTTTTCCTTTTAATGCTATTATTTATATATAAAGGATAGATTCTGGTTTTCTGTTACACCATCATAAACTCTCCACAGATTTAATATGATTAACCACGTTTTTGCATACACAAAGACATAGTTTGGCAGAATCTTTACCAAAATTTGAAGAGGTTTAAGTAAGGCACCCCAAAATTGAAAATTAAAGTGAATTTCAGCTAGGGTTAGTACTATCTGAACGCCAAAGAAATTCCCAGATTGGTCTGAATGCCATACACAGTGCTCTTGTAGGCTTGCTGTCATTGCTCTTAGAGACCTACAAAGCATCTGGATATTTCCAGGATTCGGGAAAGCTGCGTTTCCTGAGAGAGAAGGGAATGGCTTTCTTTTTCCTGAAGTGCTACCTATGCATTCTGTCAGCTGTGTCTGTAATGTGCAGAGATTACACTTTGGCCGTGTGAGGATACATTTCCTCGTTATGCCACCTTGCATTGGGGATGTCATATGAACTGGTTGGTTTATGGGAATAAAATAGTTGATGTATAATAAAAGAAGGTAATGACTCTTTCTCACAGAAACTGAAGACCAAAGTTCCAACATTTTAGACAAGACTTTCTCAGCTTGAAAGCTTTGAGAGGGTGCCAATTCTGAATTCTTATTTCGTGGCCTTTTATCTACAAGATCTATTCTTCTTCCTGTGAAAGAAGTGAAAAGCAAACAATAATAAAAGATTTTCATCTGAAAAAGGCATGAGCACAAGTTAAACAAATGGGTATTTTTCTTTTGATTAGCTCTCATTTGCTACTGAACTGTGAATTTGCTGCTTCGTTAAACATGATGTGAACAAAGGAAAGCCTAATTAAAGGTTGCTACCTCTCCATATCATCGGTGCCTAAAACCCATCATCTCTCTACTCCCTCTTAGAAAATGCATTATAAAGAACTGATCACTGTTTTTGTCACAAGGCCTAAAATATGGTATGCTGGGTCATATGCTAAAAAAGTTTGTTATAGATATGGTAATTACACTTCAACACATCTTACTGTGGCTAGTTATTTCATGGGACTGAAAGCATATGTCTTGTTGAAATTAATGGAAGAAAACAAGACCAGGGCTGTAAAGAGCCAGCCTGACAGACAACATGAAGCAGAGGTTGAAAATCAGGTTATTCATGCAGGTCTGTGGTAAATGTACCAGTTTATTAAACACCAGCAGAGAAAGCAGACTTAATAAAGCTTTTGTGTACTACATGCTTCCTTGGCTGCACATGGGACAAAGCATCCACCCGAAGACATATTTCTCCCAAGGCACCAAGGCTAACAAGCCTATGAACTGGGAGGGGAGCTCTAGGAGAAGACCTTTCCTGCAAACATTGCATCCTAATACACTGAATTAGCAGCCAGCTCCAAGCCTAGCTTTGAAAACCATAGGATCATAGAATATCCTTAGTTGGAAGGAACCCATAAGGGTTGAGTCCAACTCCAGGTTCATCAGTTTCAAATGGTTTCATCTCTGGAATCATAGAATCATAGAATCATAGAACCACCAAGGTTGGAAAAGACCTACAAGATCACCCAGTCCAACCATTCACCTATCACCAATAGCTCCCACTAAACCATGTCCCTCAACACAACATCCAATCGTTCCTTGAACACCTCCAGTGTCGGTGACTCCACCACCTCCCTGGGCAGTCCATTCCAGTGCCTGACCACCCTTTCTGAGAAGTAGTATTTCCTAATGTCCAGCCTGAATCTCCCCTGCCGCAGCTTGAAACCATTGCCTCTAGTCCTATCACTAATGACACAAGAGAAGAGGCCGACCCCCAGCTCACCACAACCTCCCTTCAGGAAGTTATAGAGAGCAATAAGGTCTCCCCTGAGCCTCCTCTTCTCTAGGCTGAACATCTCTAGCTACAACCCATGTTAAAGATTATACACACAAATATACATATAGACATATATATGTGGATTTGCATGTATAGTATATATGCATTTGAATGTATATATTCACAGCTAGATATTGTGTTTCAGTTTCCAAGCTTTGTAGTGTGCATAGAAGCTATGAACTTTGCTGTGCTTTATTCTGTGTTCAAGTTCTTGGCTAGTCTTGAATGGGGAGAAATAAAACTTTTTCAGTATCTAATATTTGGAATATATTCAGCAGTTCAATTCTCTTGCAGTGATTGTTGTCCCACTGCAATGGGGATGTCGAAGGGAAGCCAGGGGTAAACCACTTGTAAATGAGTTCATCTGCAGCAGCAGTCAGGGAGCAGACAGTAGCTGTTCCTTGAAGGTCTGGCAGGGAGACCAGCTGTTAAGCTAGCTACGAAAACATTGACTTGCTGCTTTCAAACAGGAAAAATATGTGGTACCTTAGGAAGTTACTGGGGGAGGGTTTGGGGGGGGGAGATAAAAGCTAATTAATTTTGCTAGAATACAAAAGAAACAGTTAATATATGACTTGGATGACTCAGTTCAGGAGTTGAACTCGACGAGCCTTATAGGTCCCTTCCAACATGGGATATCTTGTGATTCTATGTTTCCTGCACCCTTTCTCACCAATAAAGGAGCTGTATGTACACCTCAGTTTTCACAGGTATGTTCTGAATCTTTTTATTCCAGAACAGGCCAATATCAGCACAGTTTGCTGACAAATTTAGACAACAGCACTGATTATATGTTTATGTAGTAGTTTACACTTGAATAAAATAAAAGTGGAGAGCAGGCAGAAGCTGGAACTCATACTTTCCACCCAATTAACCAAAGCTGCCAGCACCACAGCAGCAGGTCTGCACAACATGGATTGCAGCATTGTCTACTTCAAAAACATCAGGTCTTTTATAGTCCGTACTGGGCATAGTAGATACTTGCACCACAGCATAGCAAATCCAAGAAGTCGGATGCATCCCATGTGCACTGAACTTGCACCGGGTCCAGTGCAGTCTTGTATTGGTATGCCGTGGGTTTTTTTGCCCATGATTTCCAAGGAGTTATAATCATAAGTTATGCTAGACATAAGAATATTCTGCCATATCTGATGAGTTGTCTAATTTGATGATGCTCCTTTAAAGAACGTGTAAAGAGTTGCTGTAGCTGCCTAGAATATAAGACACAAGACATTTCAGGTAGATCTATACTTTATACTGTGAACAGCATTAATTAATTGTGTCTTCTCCAAGAGGATTACAAAAGATATGTATTTGCTTTCACCTATTATGTGCTGGGCCTTGATGTTTATCAGACCAGCTAAATATAATACAGTAAGATAGTGTCTTCTAAGTTTGGAGATGGACAAAAGCAAGCTTATACTTGGCTAAAGAAGGTGGTGTAAGCTTCTCTCAAAGAGCTTCAGATATGGCCTGCTCTGTTGGAAAAAAGTTTTGAGGGCAGGTTACAAATCAGACTGCCTTTTTTTTTGGTCTGTTTATGGCTCTGAAGGAGAGGTTTAAGTTAAATTGAAGCTCTATGCCTACAGCAGAGTAAAGCTGCTTACTCTGGAGGTTGTACTGGCATAACTTCTCCTAGACAGCTAAATCAGCATGGTGGACAAAACATAGACAAATTCTGCAGATGTAGAGTGATAAAAACTTAATAGACTGTAGGATGGAGGGGAAGAAGGACAAGAATAACAACAATAATTTGTTGTTTGTATTTCACAAGCTTTGAAAAACTTTTTTGAAAAGTCCTCTTTCCTGTTTCTGTGTGAAAGACTCAAACAGACAATAGGGAAAAATAATTCTGTGAGGGCTTAGGAAACCACACTGCTGACTATATAGAAAATTCCGGAAATAAACAGGCTGAAATAAACAGAAAAAAACACTTTTTTTTTTTAAAATCTTTTCAGTAAATCTTTTCTCATAGCAGCCATATGCAAAACTATTTCAGACATTGCAGATAAGTGCAGGTTGCTTCAGAGAAAATACGTGATGCACAGCCTTTTACATCTGTGGCACGCTTCCCTGCAAAGTATTCGCCCCTTTGCTCACCAAGCAAACTCCAGTGTGCTGCACATTATCTTAGCCTGCACACGTGAGTAGGATTTGTGAGTCCCCAGATAGGGGCATACAAGTTTGAGATGACAATGTCAGATTTTCGCAAAGGGTAGTGGCAGCTGTCCAGCTCTCAGGATTTCCTCTGTCAAGTGATCCATGATGCAGCATTGGCACCAGCTGCACAAGAAATCACATATACCTGCACCCTCAAAGGGAGGTCAAGTGCCCTGCTGACAGCCTGCAGCAGGCATAAAAGAAAGAAGGAATGCAATAAGAAAAAGCAAGTGATGGCTCTCAGAGAGAAACCAGGGGGAAAAGGTGCACGCTGAGTTTAACATGGCATTTCCATCACCTTCACACATGTGGGCTGGCCTTGTGAAAATGGAAGCAGCTCAGCACTGGTAGGATTGGCAATGCTGGTGCTTCATTGAGTACAATTAATACGTCTGAAAGGCACAATGTTATTGTTTATTGCCTGAGTTGCACTGCCTACTGCTGAAATGAATTGCTGCTTCCTAAATTTATTCAAATATATTCAAACCACATATAATAGAGGGACATGGCTTACAGGCTCCTATGACAATGATTTCCCAATGGTGACATTCATCGCAATAACAGAGAGTCGGTACTTCACAGCTGAGCCCGTTTTCACAGCCCTCCTGACCCAAGCACTCATTCATGCAGGCAGCATTGCTGAAAGGACCAAGACCTACTACTTTTCATGGATGCTGCAAAATAAGCTCTGCAAGCATAAAGTTCTTAGGACTGGATTGGCTGAGATGCCAGATGATCTCTAAACTCAATGGGACATTTGCCATCTTTCTGGAGTTCACTCCCTGTCATGGGAGCTCCTGTTCATGTCTGTCTTCATGGTGAAGAAACATGACCTTCAGCTGCTGTGCGTTGCTTCAGGTGGGAAGGCTTACACAGCTTGGGCTTTGGCATTTCAACAGGCTGGATCAAGAATTCTAAGGTTGGAAAAATTATGTTTGAAAAATAGTACAGAAACACCATTTTTCAGCAGGGATTGCGCCTGGCAGTGTGTCTGACGGATGTTCAGAAGCAGAATAAGCAGCACTCAGCCTGTCCTGACCATCTGCCCAAGTCCTGTTTTCTTTTCCTCATTCAGTTCCATTGGAAAATATCAACAGAGAGTGGTTTTTTACTTTACCAAGAAAGATCCTGTGTTGGTTTGTACTGAAACTCTTGAATCCTTTGTATTCTGGGAGAATACAGCTGCAGCATAATGAATAGTAACCATTTGAACTCTCCAAGATAAACTGCTCCAAAACTTGATAAGGGCTCTTGAACTATGTGCACGCTGTACACAGGACTAATCACACAATTGGGTAAATCTTATTTTCTGCTCAATTACAAAATAAAGGCAATACAGTAGATGTATCCAGGACATAAAGCAGTGATTTGGGAGCAGATGGAAGTCTGAGCAAGTACTGAGTTATGGACTTGCTTTTTTTTCCTCCCGTCAGTTTGGTATGATCATAGAAAATTCTCCTAAGGAAATATCCAAATTAAGGACCAACTGCATCATTAGCTGAGCAGAACACAGAGAGGAAAGACACAGGTTATTATTTACTTGTAGCTATTTATGACAGCACCTTGAGGAACAGCTGATCATGGAGACACTACTGCACTGTTCAATGAACAAATGCATAGACAGCTGTAAACAACTAACACTTGAAAGAGTGAATTGCATGGAATATACAAATGTTTGTTACCACCCCCCCCCCCCCTTTTTTTTTTCTTGCAGAGAATGCTGAAGCACAGTTAAGATTCAAATCCATTTTTATTCAGTCTTTTAGATAAGTTTATCTTTCATTGCTATGGAGACAAGTCATACAGCTTTCAGCTTAAATCAAAGAAAAATATGTATGCAGGAAATCATTGTAGCCTTGATAGCATTGTGTTCCTAAATATTCTCTTCTGTTTCAGTTATCCACTTCCTTTCTGAAACTCCTTTATACTATTTCTGTTTGAAATGTATACAACGTGATAGAAATTTATTTCACTTGAATATCTAGTTTCGTGTCTGTGACCACTGGGAGTGTCTGTAGCTCCTTCCTAGAGTATTTCTACATCTCCCAAACTTTGTCTGGGAGGAATCACCCTCTGGAGGAGATTTTCACTCTCTATAATTACAGTGAAAGCCTACATTAGTAGCCTGGACAGTCATGCTTCTCTTCAGAGAACACATTTAATTTTCTGTCATGTCAACTAAAATATATATGAGTAAAAGAAACAGTACCAGGCTTATTCTCTCATTGTGAGGCCAAACTGAGTTATTCTGACTGTGTCCTTGCCTGCAGTTTCTTACCCTCTAAAGTAGAGCAGTCATGTGGAAACTTTGTGCTGGGAAAGCTTTCTCACCCATGCTGGCCCAGCAGTTATTTGGTAAAGCTGTATCTGGTGCAGACCAAAGCTGTGTCAGAAACTGCTCTAGCTCCAGCAATTTTGTGTTTGGGGTGATTGAGCGCCAGTGCCTAGGACCATTTCTGGGCCATGTTTAATTTGTTAGTGTAAAGATAGCCTTAAGGTGCAATTCATCTCCTCCCAATATAGACATCAAATGTAGATGAATATTTCTTAAGCTGTGATCTGTGTACCATTTGGTGATCTGTAAGACATCACAAGGTGATTTCACAATTGTTTTGAAACAACATCAAAAGCTTTTAAATATAAATGCGCACACATATATTTCCAGGCATGCAAGAAAGAAAACAAAATGGGGAAAAATAAAAGTCACTGTAGATTTTTCTCAGGGTACCTGTGTTTTATTCAGATATAAATGAAAACCATCATGGCAACGCTGTACTAGATGATCCTTGGCATAATTCCAAAAAGGTTGTCTGGAACTAGGGTCAGAAAGAGTTGAAAATCAGCAGGCTGGATGACCCTGTAAGAGTCCAACCAGACTTGTGACTCTGTTCTGATGGAAATCTGTGCAGACACATATCAGCTTGGGTGCAAGATGACGTTACAGTTCGATGAACTCCATCTATTTCTCACCTGTACTAAGTATACAAAGTGAGACAGAAGCAGGATGTAGATGGAAATGAAAGTCATTATGGGTTGAACTGGGAATGAACAGTGCTCTGGTACCATGATCATTTTGCTCTTGTTGAGTATGTATTGTACCACAACTGTACATGTTATCATTTACTTTTTCAGCTGTGGTACCATGATGCTAGTCGTGTTCCGCATTCAGTGCTGAGATTCTCATCCACACTTCTGTACCAGTCCCGGACTAGGGAAGCCTTGCATCTGTGAGATCTCTGCCTACCCTTTTCCACCTCCCCACATGGGTTCCACTGTAAAGCAAAATATTGGGATCTGACAGTGGAGATCTTTAGCCCAAAGGTAGGAGCAGAGAAGAAAATCGATTCTGGTAATGTGGGGTAATAGGTTCAGAGCAAAAAGTTCTGGGATTGCATCTGGTGAACAAAGAGATTTTGCTGGAAACAGAAATCAAAGCTGGAAACCCAAAGCCTGTTTGCACTGCAGTTTCTGTCATAAAATAAAGCCCACCATGTAATGTCGCCGACAAGATTCAGCTGGCTGAGGAACTGGAATTAGTGAGGGCAAAGGGACCTCCAAGATACTACTGCTGCCTCCCCAGCTAGAGAAACATCTTCGTTCCATTTAACCTCAATGCTTTTCAAGTTAAGCACTGGGAAAGTTTTAAGTGAGATCACTTCAGGTAAAATTTGGATTCAGCAGACATACTTTGCCTGAGATATCTCTGATGCACCCATGTACCACATTTCTCCAGCCTGCAGTGCTATGTTCAAGAGAGGTTTACTGTGACATTTTTCTTTATCTGAATTTATTCTTTTGTGGTCTGTCCCAATGTCATCTGAAAATTTCTATTAACTAATTTGGCCATCAACCAGTTTGTCTATGCCATATAATGGGGTTTTGTATAAAGTGGATTATTATTTCTTTTTGGGTGTGTTAGGAATGTCATGTTTTAATCAATGTCTCTTTGAATGTTAAATCTAATGAAGGCTGTAAGTGACTATAAACGCACTCAGAGGGTTGCCATGGAAACCACGGCGCTGTCTCTGGGTACTCCACAGGCAAGCAACTAGGCCCCCAAGAGCATTGCAGCACTTAGACTGGGAGTTTTTGGTGCCTTGGAGAACAGAGCTGGGTGCTGGTTTGGGGGCAGCTTGTCTGCACTGTGTTGTGGCAGTAGGAGGGCAGCTGGTGCAGGAGGGCTCTCAGGCCCACAGGCTGCACAGTCCTGATCACAGTTAAAGGAGAGGAGAATACAGCAACAAAGGCCCTGCAGTGACCCAGACTTACAGCCCCTGAAGCTGCAGGGGGAGAAGAGGTTAGGACCTGTGGACAAGGAGGAGAAGCCTCCTCATCCATAGAATCAAGGATGGTGATGAGAGGAAAGGCACTCTGGCAACTTGGAGGGTACCTCTGACCAAGGCGGTGAGCACTGCTGAGGACCCAGAGGCTACCTGTGATCGCTGTGCATTTCAGTGTATCAGCAGACACGCTGTGGTGTATTAGCTCCTCTGAAGCTTCTCTCTTCCCCATTACCAGCATCCATGGAGTGTCCACAGAGGGCTGATCCCTTGACTGGAACTGGATCAAAAACAAACACCTACAAAGAAAACGAAACTTACTTTTTTTCCTTTTATTTTGAATGAGAAAATACTAGGACAGCTTTTTAGGATATTAAAATGAAAGAGGTTTTCAAAATGCCATGTATTTATTGTCCGTTCTGTTTCATTTCCTTATTACAGCTTCATATGGCTCAGAAAATAAAACTTCATTGAAAGATCTTTGGGGCAGAGATCACTATGATATTTATTTTCAGTGCTGCATGATCTCAGTTCCTGCATAAATCTTGTAGTCAGTGTTGTGCTATATGCGCAGTAATAATAGCCAGAACTGTCTACTAAGTGTTGCTATTACACGTGTTCATTCCCACTTTGATGTTCCCGGGCTCGCACTGAGCTCTTTTATTCAGCCTTCAGCAATACAAGGTAGTCCAATCTCAATTAAAAAAAAAAAAAAAGAAAAAGAAAAAGAAGTTTTTATTGTAACCCCCACAAATAGTAGACACATTACTTTCATTAAGATGTAGAGTACTTAATACCTTTCAAGTTACAGGTAAATAAGCCTTCCACTCTCAAAGGTGTAAAGCAGTGGAGTGAAAGTGGGCATATTTCAAACAGACATGAATGCTCTCTCAACCTCACTCTCTCTCCCTTGGCTCTCAGCCACAATTTTAAAGCAATTTGCCCTAATCTGCCATATGGTTTTCTTTCTTTGCATTTTATAAAACTGCAGGGCTAAGTGAATGTGCCTCTTCGACAGCACTGACACAAGCCTGATTTAATTTAGACTTATGTATTAACATACCAGCTAAATCAGTGGTGCAGCCTACGAGGGAAACCTCAGTGCTGTGCACGGCAGAGCTGCAATTAGTTTCCGAGTGGCACTGGCCTACAGCCCTTGAACTCATTCTTGTTATTATTATTTCTAGAGGTCGACCCAGACGAACATCAAGTCCACTCCAGCAGCATGTGACCCCTGCTCCCCTCCCTGAATCAAATCAGGCCTCCGCTGAGACATTCTTCAGGCCTGAAATCACTTCCAAACAGCAGACGGTCTTAGTAAATCTGATTCATCATGTGAACGATCTATATGTCTGCTGTATGAAAAGCATCTCTGACTGAGACTTCCAACAAGCCCTGGCAGTGAATCCTTTTATTCAAGGAGTCCATGCAGTACACTTTTATATCACAGATGGCTCCAGGACTCAGAGACAATTTCCTTAAATAGGCGCTTGCACAAAGCTTGTCTACACATTTTACTTAGGAATTTTTAGCCTGTAACAAGAATGTGACATGGTTCACTAAACATACGCTCTGTGGGCTTTTTGCCCCCTTAGCTGCACTGGGGCTGCTCCCGTGCCTGTGTGCATTCATCTGCACCTCACTAGCCATGGGTAGCCTTTCTCATGGACAAAACTAGACGATGTGCTTCAGCACAGTGTAGTATAAGCTGCAACCCCAGCGACACACATTAAACGTCGCAATCCCCCTTCTTCCACCATTGTCTTCAGAAGATGCTGAATGGCAGCACTGCCACACAGGGTTGGGAGATGGGTGACAAAAACACAAATTCTTTCTTCTAAACCCAAAGGTTTTGAAGGTGGGTATAATTTCCAAACCTCATGGGCAAAAAAAAAAAACATCTGCTTTACAATCATGCAAAATTCCAGATACCTGGTTAAAGAAATGCACTTTTTAGCTGACTTCAAAGTGGAAGCATCTATGCTATTTTGTTTTGTTCAACAGACTTACAAACTGGAAGTCTTTATAAGAACCTTTCACTCACATTTCAGCTCAGCTCTCCACAGTCAGTCTTCCCTATAATGAACATCTTTGTCAGCTGTTGTATTTTTATAGAATCCAGAAACGAAATGTTTACCAGATCTCAGAACATTTGTGGCAGATTTGACTTTTTTTTTTTTTTTCATTTGCATTTTGTTTCTGCATTTACCTTTTATTGAAAGCAGACGTTAATATTGTGCTTCCCAGGATTTGATCGTTTTCTTTGATGTAAAAAAAAAAATGTGCAGAGAAAAATTGTTAAAATTATTTGTACACAGGACACATGTAAACCTTATCCTCTCATCTCAAAGGGTGTTCTTTCACAAATCCCTGAAGGAGCTATTGGCCTCTGCAGCAGCTCCACATGCAAATGGCATAGTGAGCTCATCACACCACTGAGACATGAGAACTATTTGGGTCCACCACTGTGGAGAATGGTTTGTTTAGACCAGCTTTTTTGCTTCTTAAAAGTCCCCGTGGAAATTCTAAACACTTTTGGGGAGGTTAAAAAAAAAAAAAAAAAAAAAAAAAAAAAAAAAAAGAGTATTTTGAAATCAGAACAATATCTCTGATGAGTTACATCCCAGAATCCTGAGGAATTTGGCTGATGTAGTCACCAAACCACTCTCGATGATATTTGAAAAGTCGTGGCAGTAAGGTGTTGAATGCAGAAAGCTTCACTAAGTGCAGGTCCTGTGTGACCAACCTTGTCACTTTTTATGATGGTGTAACTGTGTCAGTGGACAAGGGAAGAGCCACTGATGTAACTTCAGTAAGGCCTTTGACATAGTCCCCCATAACATCCTGCTCTCCAAATTGGAAAGATATGGATTTGATGGGATGACTGTTCAGTGGATGAGAAGAGCATTGAAACCAGGTCTTCACTTTTGGCAAGAGTGCTGCTGGCACTCTGGCTTTGATATTAACAACAGCAGCAGTTACTGGCTGCCACAGTGAGTTAGCTTTGCTCACTGAGTCTTTGCTGTAAGCATGGAGAGGAGGCATCAGCATTTAGTTCCTCTGCAATAGTAAGAAACAAGGCTATGGACGTATTCCGACCCTGGGGCTCCACACTTCCTATGAGCTGAAGTTCAGCAAACTGCCAACAGAGAAGAGTGCACAACAGTCTTGGAAGCACCTAAACTGATGCTGACTAAGTCAGAAGGTCCATAGCTCTCAGCAGTGTGCTATGCAAACTGACCAGACCGAACCACAATCATGCAGTTCTGCAGACACAGCTACAGATCTCTTCCAAAGCCATTTCGCCTCTCATCCAACTCAGTGGTTGACAGCAGTGCACAGCTACACCCAAAGTGACGTTACACATCCCTACTCCATATGACTACACAGACAGCGTGGCAGTCCAAATTATCCCAAGGTAAGAAAACACAAATCTAACTAACTAGACTGTCTTAGTTTTATACAAACATGAAGTTAGAGAGATAGAAAGAACTGTTTCTAAGCCAAAATAGGGCTACTTTGCAGGTTTCACATGCTTTTTGCTGGTGCAGTAATGCATCTTAAGTCTCTGGTTCAATAATATTCACGCTCATCTTTAAATGCTCAGAAGCTCCATCAGGACAAATGGGTCTATCTATCTCTTTATTTCCAGGTGTATACTGAAAGTTCTGTTGAGTGAAGGCCTAAAGGAAGTGAAAGAGTTAATACATCTATTTAAATGGTGACAAAGGTCTGTTTTGGGTATTTTTGTATAGTGCTTAGATATTTCGTTGGAAAAATAAGTCTTTGACATCTCAAACTAACAATGCTTGGAAACATTCCAACTTAGAACAAAGAAACACTCTCAAGTTGTTTCAAGTGGAAGCAGATCTAGAATCATAACCAAAGTGCAAATGATTTCAATCCCCTTGATGAATACAGCAGTGGGAGAGGGACATTTGAAATCACAAAGTGCAAGATCTACAGTAATTATTGCAATGCAAGCACCTAACACTAAATACCACTAAGTAAAATATGACCAAAAAGTAAGTTCCAGAACTGGAGAAATCATCTTCCCCACTGTTTCACTGCTAGCACACCTGCTGCCATAGCTGTGTCAAAAGTTCTCTTCAAGAGAGCCCTTCAAGTCTTCATCATCAAGCAGTTCAGGAACTGTCTATCTTCTGTATGCTATACACCTTCTCTTTCCACCTTTAACTGTCTTGCAGAACCACCCAGGAAGACTTTGCATCCTTAAATGCTCCACCATGCCACATCCAGGGGTGTGTAAAACAAATGCTGGTTTCATGGTGTAAAACCAGCACAGCTCCACATTATTTCAGGTACTGTAAAAAGAAAAACAAGAACTCCATATGTAGGATCAGTTCTCAGGACCTATAGGGGACTCAGGGCCAGCATCGGCACATCATGAACACAGCCAGAGTATGCTGTTTTCTAGAGCATGGCCTCTGACACTATTTATTTATCTTTTTCACCAGTGAAGTCATACTGTGACATGCCAAGGTCAGAGAAGGGCTCGGTTCAGTAAGGTGCTGTACAAAGAGAAACAAAAGATCATGAAATGCCTACACAGAATGACAGAAAGTAGATGGATACAGTCAGAAGTGAGGGGAAGTGGGTCTCAGTCATTTGATATTCTGGTCCCAAGAAAACACTAGGCATGAAGCAACGAAGCCCAGATTATTGTTCGTCAGCTATGAGACAAATTATGTCACGTTAACCCACTATATGATAAGAATGTCTGCTCTAATATTATATAGACATTTTTCAAACATATGTCTTGGTAGACATGGACTTCTGGATAATCAGTAAAATCATGTATCATATATGAGATAAGACATAACTATTCTTATATGCTGTAGGAAATGTGCATGAACAGAGTACATAAACATTTAACAGCCTTGGAATGATCTTACATGTAAGAGAATTATTGAACTTATTTTTATCAATGAAGTAGTCCAAAAAAGTGAGTGAAAGCCAAAGATAAAACTCTCAAAACTACCACTGGAGGAGTTTTTGTAGAGTGGTCCTGGGCTCTCTAAACAGGATGCGGTCCTTCTCTCACTCAGGAATCTTGACCTCACATTTCCCCCTCCAATATGGAGCTCTTGGCCACCTGGTTGTACTTAGTTTTGACCTGGGTTTTCCTCAGTCCCACCTGTTGGAGCAGATTCCTTTTCCACTAAGTATTTAAATATGCTCTGAGTCAACAAGAATGCGTTGTGTATGAGGGTGGGTCTGGGGACACTGCCCCAGAGAATGCACTGCAAGATGTTACGTATTACAGCTGCCTGCCAAGACGTGCATTCAGCATCCCTTAAAAAGAGGAAATCCAGAAAATTAAAGCTGGGAGAGCTTCAAGACCAGCAGATGAAAGGTAGCTGATTCCTTATCCAGCAGTTTTACTAATTGCAACGTCAAGTTGTTGCTTTTCCAGCCAAAACTATTTCATGAATTTGACCTAAATTTGTTAATAGTTTTGGGACAACCAGAATTGCATTTTTCCTCAAATAAACTATTCATCAGGAAGAAAATTACCACTCTTGTCACAGAACACCAGCTGCCTACCCATTCACCAAAAAAAAAAAAACCCAAAAAACATAGTAATAATAAAATAATTAAAAAAAAAAAAAGAAGAAGAAGCTTTAAAATTAAAAGAAACAAAATTAAAAGTCTTAGAGTATCTCTTAACAGTCACAGAAGGCATGTAAAAGGAATAAAGTAAAGAAAAAAAAAAAAAAGAAGCAGGAAAGCAAAAGAAACATAAAACAGTATGGGATAATTGTAAAACTCAAGAGGTTATTTAACTGAAGAGTTATCTTTCAGAAAATGGAAATCTAGCCCAAATGGAGCCACAAAAAATTTTGTAAACTACAGCTTGCAAAATGGATATTGGGAATTAAAACTGCTTTGTGAAATGCATGAACTTCATCAGTATGTGAGTCTTATTATCTGAAACATCCTTCACAGGGAGTTTGCAGAGGGCTTGGAGGGAATGTGAACAGCAAGCAGAAAACAGAAGAACAAAAGACAAATTATGCAAATGTATCAGATTTGGGAAGCTGACATTGTTGCCTTCCCAACAACTTGAATAACAGTGTTTAAATACAACTTTCTTTTTGTAGAAACCACCGCTTTCTAAGCAGTGCCTCCAAATGTTTTCCCATCTGTTTCAACAAATGTGATAATGAGGAGGTTATGTTGCAAGCTTCAAAAAAATTGAGCTGTTTGTCCAAACTGGAAGGCACAAAGCAGGTAAAAGGTTGTTCCAGTCGCCATATTCTGAGTGAGTATAATCCCAAATACCCTTTTTTCTTAACTCTGCTTTCCATCCTCAGAGAACAGCAACACCAGTTTCACTTTGGCTAGAAGGAAGAACAGAGTAGAGCAGATCTCTTACAATTCTGCCTTGCATGGATGTCTCAATCAGCTATAAAAACAAGCTATGTCGGGTAAAGGATTCTGCAACAAGATTTCATTTTCCTTGCTGTGAGCTGTTAATGCAAGATGTGTCTGAAAAGCTAGAAATTTTATTTAGCTGTGCATTTGGAAGTGAGGGAAGTTTTTAACTTCATGCAAGAGCAGAGGAGCCTTTCTCTGCAGCAATATTCCTCTGGAGCAGCATTAAGGCCATGTAAGCTTTTCAGTACTGTCCTGATATAAATAATGCCTAGCAGCTTACTCGCACTGGAAAGATGACATTAGCTTCATTGATGAAATGGGAGCTGAGCTTTAAAATTCTGACCTACGTATCCTGCCTCTGTCCTAGTATCATTCTGAAGTAATTCCAGTAGAAGTGACTACATTTGTCAGTACTTGAAACTGGAGTGTTTAGGCAGAGTCCAACCAGGTCTGATTCTACTGCTTCTGCTCATATTCACAGTGCAGCTGAGATTAAAAAAAAAATAAAAGGGTCAGGAGAATGGTCATAAAAAGAATTTTGAGCGTTTTCTGAAGTAAGCTGTGGAAACTTCATGAACAACATTGGGATCAAAAGAGAGAAATATGTGGGAGCATTCACATAAATATAGCACTGTGATGTTAGGGCTAAGCTGCATCACTATAGACAAAATCAAACAGCAGTCACAATGTGGTCTTTTTGTAGAGGGGTAGGGTAGAAAGCCTTGGCTTCATAAATTTCCTTCTGTCTTTTCAGTGTTCCTTTCATATTCTCAGAGATTAAAGGTTGAAGACTGTGATTCAGTGATCTCTGTTTCCTAGATAAACTGTGAGAAGTCAAAAGAAACTGTAAGAAAATAGAAACTTTTATGGGTAGAAATAATGTAATGTATCCATAGGGCCCCACATAACATATTGCTGGAAGTTTTCTGTTGGTGGTATTTAACTTTGTCCATCAATCTTGTGTTTCCATATGTTCAGCAGCTCCCCTGGAGCAACAGAAATCTAATCAGCTTTCTTTCTGAACATCCCCTAAATTCCAGAGGAATGGTGACTACAGGCAGATTGGCTATAGGTGTGTATATGGGACATATTACACATGCCATGTATGCACCGAGCAGATGGGCTTCACCACGTAGTAAATCTGAAGTCCTCCTAAAGCATCCAATTTACTACCCATATGTGGAGCAGTTCTGCAGAGCACAGCTGATGGGGTCAGTGTTTCCCGCATAGATCTCCAACTGCAGCACACATTGCTGCCTGGGAAACCCCTGCCAGAAAGCCACTAGTCTTCCTTCTCCCTTCATTCAGGTGAAGGAGGATAGGCTGTTAGAAAGATGCCTTCCTCTGGAGGCAGACGTGGAGGGCAGGGAAGCAGACTTGGAGGTGGTTGTTTCATTAGCACCTTAGTCCTGGCAGCACCTTAGCTCTGCAGATGGGAGCAGACTGGGTGCACCCAAAGCTCACCTGCTCTCCTACCCCTGTGTGCCTGGACATCCCCAGTCCTGCAACGCTCTGTTCAGGGAGAAGCTGTGCCAGAGTGTCCCTGTGGGCACATAACTTTGGTTTTTCTGCAGTGGCTTCTCCTCACCATCACTGTCATAAATGCCCAATTCCTGCTTACACTGTGGAAGAAAAAAAAGTAAGATATGCAGTGGAATGTACTGTTTAAAGGCTATGGGGGACTTTCTCACTTTCCTGGTCTAAGCTAGTCCATCTAAACAAAGATACTGCTGGAGATGTCTTTGTGACTTGCTTTGGAAGGAGGAGAAATGTGTGCTTCCCTACAAGGGGAGAAATAGGTGGCCTAGGATCCCAGTCCTGTTTGAATGAATAATAGTTGCATTTCTTGCTGAGATTTATGATTTTATTAATTAAGCATTACAAGATTATGATGGCTAGGGTAAGCCTATTCTTTAATTCAAATCCACAGAATACATAGTAAATTTACTCTGATAGTTCTTTCCTGCCATAGTGACACGAGAGCATCTAGGAAAGCTTATTTACTGTTTGTTTCAGCATACTGCTGAGTTTTATGAGCCAATGCATTTCATTCCCAGAAATGTGCACTACAGTAGAGAGAATTCCACTTTAGAGCTGAAAGACTCACAACATGTCAATAAAGGCAGTATTATCACATTAGATACTGCAATGAAACATACACATTCTTAATGATATCTTGCTAGCTTCCGGACTGAATTCCCGTCAGGCATTCATTTCCCTCCTCATGCTCACTGTCTATTTGCTTCTGCTGATATCAAGCAACACTATGCTTAATAGAAATCTTCTGCCTTTCTTTTAGCGAGTAATGGCTATGTGCAATCTGGCATGCACTGGGAATAAAGAAGCTGGGAGAGTGCTTTTTCTTTGTTTAGGTAAATGTTTCCTCTTTGATCCAACATCTGCCCTTTCTGCTGCTCACACTGCAAATTGATGCAGATCTAGCAGAAGGATGGGAGACATTTATAGGGTTTCCTGTTAGGGGGTAATTTTGGGAGCATCATTTTTCCCTTCTCACTTTTTGCCTTCAGCAGCAACAATCCAATTCTTTGTGTTTTCAATGGGAAGCCAATTCTTTGTCTTGCCCCTTCCTTCTAGTTCTCCCCGAAGGCTATAGAAAGAAAGAACATGAATAACCAAGCAATGAAATCATAAAATAGTCCCACTTACTGTTATCTTTCCAAGAACAGTAGAGGCATTAAAGTTCTGAAACCTTTTTTCTTGAAGCAAAGATTTCAGCTAGAACAGGAAATGGCACAACATAAATTCCGTTTGTGACAATTATTATAACATGAAAGGGAAATAGTATAAATCACTGATGTCAAACACTCTGTTCATTGGCTAGATCTGGCCCATTTGAGCTATTTATCTCCTTCCCGTGACAGGTTCAGATTTCGCACCACACGTGCTTTCATTTTTTAAGATACATGTTTCAAATTTTTATGCTTCCGAAAATGAGCTTCTGAATATGCACTAAGCAGAAGCTGCTGGAAGCTGATGTAGAGTTGTCTTTTTTAAACTACAGAGAACAAGATAAACATATCCGGAGACAAATTTGACCCCTACCCATTTCAGTGGGTGTTAGCATTTCAACTTAGTGATAATTTTTGTGGTTGATGTTGAAAAGTTTCTCAGAAATTAATTTTAAGGGAAGATAAAGATGTAAACTGAGTATTTGTGTAAAAAATACATATATATTTGAAAAGAGCTTAAATTTTCAAGGAAAAGAAATAAGAAATAACATGCACATCTATGAGGGCTGCTCCAAAAGTAAAGCCTCCTATTTTATTATGTTGGCCCACAAGGTCAGATGCTGGATGTCGGTGGTTTGGCAGTAGAGGCTGAACCTTCCCATCAGTATTCCATTATATTTTGTTGCCGTGTGACAGATGGCAGCAGAGGGGCAGTCTGACAAAATGGCATCTGACATGGAAGTGTGGATGAATCAAAGGTACATCACTGAATTCCTCCATGCAGAAAAAATGGTGCCCATTGACATTCACCAGTGTTGGATGAACACTTAGGGAGACCAAGCGGAGGAGTGAGCACAGTGAGGCAGTGGTGGTGTTTCAAGCAGTGGCAAAAACGAGTTACCTCTGCTGGTGCAAGTTTTCTCAACTGTGTCACAGAGACTCTTTATCATGGCTGGTGAAAATGCATAGCTAGAAATACAGTGTTTTGTAGCTGAGAACTTTCACTAGCAAATAGTGTTACTGTGCTCTTTCTTTGTATCTGTGCTTATTCCCATGGAACTAAATAGGAGGCATTACTTTCAGAGCAACTTATGTAAAGAACATCCCACCTAAGTCTGAGAGACATTTACTAAACACAGTAGTTTTAGCATGATGTAGGTGCTGAAAAGGAATGGACTCATCTGAGGAGCACAACTTTTAAATGTGACTACCCCAGCCATATACAGACCTGATGCAGTCTCTTCCAAGGACAGTGCAGTATTTTTGAATAAAGGCAACTTACATCAAATGCTTTTTTTTTTTGGCTTTTTGTGTTCATGTGAATATTGATTTGAATTTTCGTAAGAACAAATATAATCAGCTAGATATTTTTCTTAGATGAGGTAGGGTTTTTTTTTGTTTTTTTTTTCACAGCAATAATCATTTGGTCAGATATTTTATTTATATTCTCACATAAACAGTAGTGCATGCCTTAGGCAGTTGCTGTTGGAGACAGCATACTTCCCCAACAGGCTTTTGAACCAAAAATCAAGACCATGCTTGTTTTATGCTCTAATACATTAAAATTTACTGCTTACTTTCTATATGTTAAATAAAGTTACTTCATTAAGAAGGGCAGATATGTTTTTACGATGTACTCAGATATATAACATTGTAAACCGTATAATTCCTTCAGCAAAGTATTTCAAGATGTTCTATGATGTAAGGGGCTGTGAAAACTAAGACAAAGATGGATTTTAAGAGAAAGTATTCTCAGGGATAGGATATTATATTACAGGAATGTTTTTTCAAGAATCCAACAATCCTGCCTTCACAGATTATTCCTAAGTTAGCTTTGAAGTACTTTGCTTTAATTCTTGCTGCTATCTTGAAAAAGTCAATGATGTATTGTGAATATTCCTCTTTTTACACTGTTACTTCAAATACTGCTTACTATACATACTGTGAACATAATATATTAAATCTCTTGTAAGTTTTATGTATATCTATAATCCAGTGTAGCACAGGATGGGAACTTCAGAAGAATCCTGACTTTCAACATAAATTCTTATCAGAACTTTTCAAATCATTATTTAAGCATATTTTTCTACTTTTCTTAATAAATATGAAATTACATGAAAGCTGTGGCTTTGGTTTATTGCTGTCTAAATTTACAATACAATTTTCACACACAAATTTAACTTCTGTTGAAAACTAGGACCTAAAATATTTTTATTGTGCAGTGGAAATATAAGGTGGTTTAAAGGTTGGTTAGAAATCATTAATTCTTATTTATGCTAGCATACAACCTTTTATCAGGTAGTTAACAGCAGCTAATGGGACATATTTGATTTGTACAATGTCTCTCCTGACAAATAATTTTATTTGTCTCAGCTAGAGACTGGGAAAACTAAAACAGGACGTCTCTCACTTCCCTTAAAAACTGGGATTTCCTCCATGAGAATTCTGAGACTGTACATAAACAAGGAAATCTTTCTTCAGGAGGAGGAGCAGTCATGAACTGGGGAAAGCAGAGTGGCACAATCCATACAAAGCTGAGAATTAAATAAATAGAACCTCCCATTCACAAACATGATAATAGTTGCTCTAACTCTGATCCTCTTTACAGCAAGCTCTGTGGCTGCATCGTTTTATCCATGCTGATCTGGAGGTCTGTCTTCCTTCCTGGGCCACAGTTTGTCCCATAGATGTTTTGCAGTTCCCAGCTCTGGTCTGGTCCCTGCAGTCCTCTGAACCTTTGATGCCTTCACTTCTCGTGCATCAGAGCCACAGCCACAGGAACAAGCTGGGACCATGGGGATCATGCTGTAGGGCTGGAAACAAGTCTTTTGCCACTGATTAATCTGTGCCTTTTCAAAACCTCTTGTTGGACCAGATCCTCCCCAAATCCTATTTTGTATTGAGCAGTTCCAGAGGGTTGCCTCAGGTTATACCTACAGCTGCTGGGATCAACAAATTATGCAAATGAATCTCATTATATATATATTTTGGCTTTTTTTTTTTTCAACAGTAGAAAGCTTTTTACTTCTTTTGAACCTCAGTACATGTATATAATTTATATTGCAATAATTTCAAGTGAGAGAATTATATTATAGTCATTAGTTTTACACATTATATGATCTTAAATTTATACTACTGATAATATTTTCTCACACCCTGATCCCCCTGTTATGGCAGCAAGATGGTTATAGCATCTTGTTATAGATCAGAAAACTCCCAGTTATTTTAGGTTAGCAAAAGCTAGGTCATTTGGTAGGGAAATGAAAGACGGATGTAAGATTAACCATTGCTTTGTTTTAATTACTCCTGCCTAGATATGGGAACTCGTTTTTCATTAAGCAGGATGATTCTGATTGACATTTTTGCTCTGGATTTATGTGGGTAGGTGATCAAATCCTAATCTATTTCTTTCACAACAAGGGAAGAGCTTCAAGAACAGGGTCTGACTGTATTGAAGCTTTCCCCTAAGATTCCCTCTTTTCCACATTTGGTGTGTTTATCTTGGAGGCTCCCACAGTGGAATTCCATCATCGCAGAATATATTGTTTTGCTTTAAGAAATTTTGCTTTCAGCTCCTTGAAACCTGTCGAAATATGCTACTGGAATTTAAAGCCACACAGCTGCCTTTAACGTTACATTCCCTGTAGCAACCTAGGGCATTAAATCAATGGGTCTATTCAAGTGAGTAAACGTTCCCTGTTCTGACTATCAAGGATGCTTTCTCAGAATAGCACACGGTTACTGAGGAGAAAGTCAACACTGAAATAAATCCTGCTATGGTAAAATTCAGGTCTGGCTGATGTCAAGGAAAAGTCTGGCATTGGTTGTAAAAGGCCAGGATTTTGCCCTTTATTTATCATACCCTCTCCACATACCTCTCCCCTCGGGAGATGGTATCATTGTTACTTATTTATGTGGTGCCATTAGTGTGCTAGGCACATCTATGTGCTCCTTGCTTGGTGCGGATCTGTGGTGCTCCATTAATTCCTGTTCTGTTCCTGTTCTCCAGGGTGCTGTGCTTGCTGCCGGGAACAGGTGGTGCAGGCTTGGAAACGATGGCAGAATTAAGACCTCAGTGCTAAATTTTCACACCTCCTTATGATCTCCTTTTCTAAGCCAGAGCTTTTAAGGAACGCAAAGCACTTCTCAAGAGATGCCCTATTTATTTATTTGCATTTTCAACAAATGAAAATGTTCACTAGAATACTGTGCCAGCACTTATAACCACCCACTGAATAGATATTATGGTAAAGCACTCTGGTCATTATCAAGCCTCAATAAAATTCATATAAATATGTAATACAAAAATCAAAATGATGCCTTGCTCTGCCTTAGACCTAATTGCATTCATTCCATTCCTTTACCTTTTGTAGTAGCAGAAACGATGTCAGTTCCAGAGCTGGACACTGATGGGACACTTCTGAGAGTCCTTCATGAATACACACAAGATGGTGACTTGCCTTTGTCCCAGCTCTGTCTTTAACCTATCATGAACAAGATATATTCTTTCTCACTTCTCCGCCTGCTTGTAGTTTAGTTTACCTATTTGCCTATAAGAAAATATCAGGATAGAATTAATTACTGAGCTTATGAATAGGGCTTTATTTAACTGCAATCCATGATTCTTTTATCAATATAAAACAAACTAACAACCCCCCCCCCCCCAAAAAAAATAACAACAAAAAGACAACCTGTGGAATCAGTAGAAGAAATAAATTTTTCAATGTGAAAGCAAATCCACAGTAATATAGAAGTCTATTTTGTAGGTTTATTATGTCACTTTTCACCTGAAAATACAGTGAGTCCAACAGACCCTCTTCTTATCACACTGGCACCAGATAACCCAAAGCTATTCTTTCCCGCTCTTTACAACATGAACTGTAGTTTTAAGATCAAATTCAGTGTATTATAATGTTGTGGAACATCATCTGGCTTTATCCTGATGCAACATGAAAGCTCCCTCCTCACTTCTAGGAGAGAACAATGGTGATTTTGCTTGGTCTGCTGAATAAATAACAAATGTAGTAAATCATCAGGAAAGGATTTTGTGGTTTTGTTTTATTTCATTTTGATTTTTCCTTGAGTCTAGTCAAACACTGGAATGAGTTGTCCAGAAGGTTGTAGAGTCTTCATCATTATAGATATTCAGAACAAAACACTGAGCAATTTTCTCTAACATTTCCTTCTCTAACCAGGGCATTGGACTTCATGAGTTCCATAAGACCCTTCTAACACAAATTATTCTATAATTCTATGATTCTAATAGTAAATTAGGAAATCAGGCAACAGTCACAGCTTCCTTATGCAAAGAAGGACAGACTAACTTTCTTACTCAGACATATTTTTTTTTCAGTCAGCTCAGAGCTAAGCTGAGCCTTTATAATTCACAAAAAGAAGAGACATAGAGGAGGGATGAATTTAATGTCAAAGCAGAATGTATTCAACAGTTTCTGTAAAACTGTCTACTGATCTCACAGGGCCATGGCAGTATGCCACAGTGCTCTGTGGGCAAGGTGAAAGGAGAATTTGGACTTTGAGCCTACTAAGTTCTATGTCTCGCTGGTGAGCTTTTCAGGGATGACTTCTATCTTTCCATAAGGAATTAGATCACCTTGATCCAGATCTTTCTTCATGATCACTGAATTTCCACCAAATTTGTAATGAATGTCAATTGTTACCTGAGTAACAGGACTTCAGACAACCCAAAAGAAAAAGCAAGATTTCATGGTTTTCTTTGCTAGTTTTACTCAACTAGTCATCACTTCCTACTCCTTGAGCTGAATTATTCCTTGCTGAAACTTAGCCAAAGCAAATGATGCTACAAAGGATGCAATTTCATAGTTATAAGGTTCAAAACAAGGCCTACATATCATCTTGTCTAACATCCTGTATAATAACAGCCAAAGGACCCCTTACCTAATTTCTAGCTCAAACACAACACAGCATTGTTTTTTGCATAATCCTAATTTTAAAATTCCTAATGACTTACAATCAATTATTTCTTTCTGTAATTCCTTTTTTGGTAGTTAATAACCCTCAAAGTAAGAAGTGGACATTTAATTTTAGTTGATTTTTTTTCAAGCTTCAGTCTTCCAGCTCTTAACATCTGTGAGACTGGCAAACTTTGAGAAGTTTTTATTCTTCAAGCAGGTACTCCAGGCCCCCTCCACCTTCTATCAGATATGCTAGGCAGCCTAAGCTCCTTACTTTGTATTATTTTTTCCTAACCCTTTTATTATTCTCCAAATGCTTCCTTAAGATGCCCTACAGGGAAAATCCTGAATTTCCTTCTTATTCATGAGGTAGAACTGAGCACAGAATTTCAGCAGCTATCATATCAATCCCAAATACAAAATTACCTACAGACTCTATGTACCTCTTTTGAAAGATCACAGCAATCACATTTCTCTAATGGAAGAATAAGAAATTACTCTTAAAACATTTAGTCAAGATAAACTGAAGTATTATGTTCTGTTATGAATGGATGCTTTTGTACTTTATATAAAATTGAAGAAAATATCAACTCAACTGCTGATCTTCGCCTCAGAGTATCCTAAAGCCCAAAGTAAAGGAATCTCCACACAGATGCCAGATGCAGGTTTAAACTCATGCTTAATAGGTTTATTAGGAATTCTTTAAGGACTGACCTAGCTTCAGATACAAACAGATATCTTGACATCTCATGTGGACATACGGACAGAGTTGCCTTCCTGCTCCCTCCCCCTCGGAATGTGCTGGGACTCAGACACTGTTTATGGTAATTCCCACTGGGACTCCACTCAACATGTTGCCATCTGAGGACTGAATACACACCGTGCCTCAAGTGTCCCCCTGGCTACCCACATTCACTTCACTACAAGGCATTTGACGATGGCATAGCCAGGAATTTCCCAGCACTCATTCACACAGACACGTCTGCCAGGCTCCATCATAGAAAGTCCCAATTTCATGTGTAGCAAGGCACTGTGGATGGGCTGCGTGGACAGCTGTAATCCCCTTGCAAGATACAAGTCATTTTGGAAAAGTAGAACAGTTGTTTTAACACAGTATCTGACCTGTCCTCGGTTAGAATGCATAGACCTTGAGCCCTGTCCTTCACAACTCTATATCCTCTTGTGTAATTCAGAGCTATAAATTCCAGCATAGAGCAGGCATTGCAAACTGCAACCCTGCAGGCCTGAGATCTATTCATGCATCTAACTATAAACCATGCTCCCTAATGCTCAGTCACCGTAAACAGCACTTTGGAGGAACACCCAGAAGACCTATAACAATGCCTTGCAGGGCACAGTGAAGCCAAGAATGCGTTTGTATCTCCCAGACTCTCTTGACTCAGATGTAAATTACACATAGGTAGTAAGATCTACAGCTTACATGAAAGTGACTTCCTCTGTCTGACTTTAATTGTTTTATGGAGACTGATTACTTCAGCAATAGCCGCTGGATTTATAATAGGTTTCAAGATTTCCTACTCTAAGGAAAGTTCATGAGTATCTGAGCAGATCTTGGGTTCTCTGCCCGTCATGTAGTTTGTTATACTGTTATATTTTAGCAAGTGTTAAGCTAACTAGCTAATTTTCTTCCAGCAGCTACCGAAAAGTGGAACTTTTTCTGAATGCATAGCATTGACAATGCCTGGATATATTTCACAGCCCATCTGAACTGTGTACTAGAGCAGCTATGTTGCTTGCTATGCCCACAGCAGCTATGCTAATACATTTCGGGTATGACTGCTATGCAACAGTGTAGACATTCTTTCTTTCTTTTTTCTCTTTTTTTCAAGGCTAAAGACAAGATTGATGGCCTAACTGGTCTATTATTGTCATTTAGGACAAATTCTCAACTGAAATAAATAGAAATTGCTGTATTGCATTAATTGGAACAGATCTTTAGCAGGAAGGTTTGAAGGGAGGCAGGGGTTCTTTTGGAGATAGTGATGTGAGACAAGGACACAAAGGACATGAAAGCTTGTTACATTAAGGCTGCTAATCTCTGTCATTGCAGGGTCACCGTGCTGCAAGGACACAACTGTCTCTGCCTCTCTTTAGTTAAAAAAATTAATTAGGTTTAATTGAAAAAAAAAAAAAAAAAAAAAAGAAGACCTCATCTCTTAAATGAAGGGTCATTCTGACCCTCCTTTAATTTATATAGAAATTAACTAGCCTACGAGTCTCTCTGTAAAGATTCAGTTTTAACTCATTTTCTGTCTGGTGAGAGGCAAGAGAGAAGTCCTCTCATCTTAGCTGAGTAGAATTCCATAAAATCACAAGTGTTACTGTTGGAAGAGGGGTCAGAAGCAGGATAAGGGTCTGAAACTCCTTTAAAAATATGAGTCATTTACTTTCAGTGCAGTGTTCCTGATGGCTGTGCTACATTGAAGTGAGTGTCATTGTAGGTGGTTATAGCTGTGAAACAAATTGGAGGTGTTTCATAACTACACAGTTGGCTTCCTATTTGATGATGAGTATTACCTCTCCTCTGCAACAGAAGCAAGTCACTGCAAGACACAGTGTGAAAACTTCTAGCTTAAAACAATAAGAAAAAGCTTAGTCTGTTTGTGAAGAATGTGACAAAACACTGTCACACTTAAAAAGTTGATCTTGTATTTACAATGGCATGATGAGACTGAAAAGATTTGAAGCTTTTCTTTTTTGCTCTAGCAACAGCTTATGGTTTTGGTTTTGGATAACGCATTTCAGACTTGCTTACACAAAATGTGAAATCAAAATTGGAGCTGTGGGCTTCTGCTGGTTTCCTGTGAAAATTATTAAAACCCTTAAACTCCAGTTTGAGGAACAGTATAGCTGTGAAACCCCCTGGTGCTTCTTGGGACAGACCCATGAGAGGAGTTTTATCAGAAATCTGTAGGTATCACAGCAGAAGTGGGGGAAGGGGGGAAAGAGAGGGGGCTCAAGGGCAATTTCTTTTCCTTCTCCTCCTGCCACCCATGTCAGTTGGCATAAAAGAATATTTTGTTTTATTTATGTTTCTCTTGGTTTTACATTGTGTTTCATTTCTGATGTAATTAAATTTAATATTCAGTGCTGTATATATTAGGTTATAAGAGGTAGTCGTGGAAAACTGAAGAACGTTTTGATACTGTCTAGAGACACCAGTTATACGGCCTTTAAAACACTGAGCTCAGGTTTTTACTTGAGTCATTTGAGAAATAAGCAAGATAATCAAATGCTTTGAACCTGATTTCTACCTGCTAAGCAATTCATTGTTCTCCCCTGTGAGATGTGCCATACACTTTCTCTCCACAGAAAGGGAATGACCTGATTTGAGCGTGGAGTGCTAAAAGAGATTTCAAGATGTGAGAACCAGCCATCAAAGTGTCATCAAAGTTAACTTAATTACTAATATTTGTCTTAATTTATCCTTACTCTTTTGTTCCACAATATTTTTATGGGCTTCAGTAAAATCCCTCAGTAGCCATTATTCTACTATGATTTTTATTTATGTGAAGTAAATAAGAGTTACTGAGAAAGACAGTGGATAGGATAGCAATCCAAAAGAAGTAAATATTTAAGGATACAATAAAGAATATGAAGAACTTAATGGATGATATCAATCCTCCTTTTACTGCAGTTAGAATTTCACTGTTTAGTAGTAAATTACTGCCTCCACCTCAACAGACAAGGCTTGAATCAGACAACAGAATAAGGGCACCTGTGGAATTTGGAAACATTAATGTAGGTGCTTAAGCACACATGGTGGGATATAGAAAGCTGTCAGCTCTAGAGAAGACTAAACTCATGATGAAATTTTCTGAAAGAGAGAAATCATCAGCTAAACTCAAAGGGCCAATTTTTAGACATCTGAATGCATCCAGTAATCCTATTGAATTATGTAAAACAAAGCTGAAATTAGAGAGGGCTTGTGTTTAGAGGTTAAGTGGAGAGAATGTGACAGTGAAGATAATTAACCATTGCAGGCCTGATTATGTGGCAAATTCGTAGTTTCTTGAAGTGCTTCAGTTGTTCTGAAAAGATAAGGTGACTCAGACTGAAATTTTGGTCTTAACAAAGGTGTAATTGGTTAAAGATGCATGCAATGAGTCATACAAGAGGCCAGAGCAGATAATTCAAATCACTGTTGGAAAACGTGTGCTCAGCATCTTGGAAGGAAGAAAACACATGTTCAGCTAATCCTATTTAAATTTAGCTGCATGGAATGTAGTTATCTGGTTGGTAGCTATTTAGTTAGTCGTCTTCATTCCTAAAGAGTGAATGGAGTGAGATAGTAAGATGTGGTGCCTTCTGGAGGTGTCTGTTTCTCTCCACTGACTCTAAAGGAAGACCAGGATGGTTGAATTACGTTGATTAATTTGTAAATGGTAAAATGAATTCAGGTGTCCATGCTTATATCAAAATAACCCTTTGGTCCTTCCCAGTTGCTGAGTGAAGATATATATTTTCACCTTTTCCTGTCTCAGCCTGTTGGGACTCTCTGGGTTTACTCATGATTTATACCACGTAAGGAAAAGTAGTACCTCTCCTGCGTTTACTGAAAGGGTTTTTATAAATGTTCATAAAGCACAATTAATTTGTACAACTAGGAGACTAGATACAAACTATTGAGATATTTGGCTTATGTGCACAGAGTTCAAAACTAAATTTTTATTGTTTACAATGTTATATTATTTATAATGTTAAAAGTGGAAGGTTGGATCCCAGCAGTATACACTGACTTCGGTAAAGGATCTGGTTTGTGTTATTTGGTACCTGCCGGAAAAAAAGAACATGGCTATTTTTGTTGGACACATCCTTTAAGAAAGTCCCATTCATCTTTTATACAAACATCTAACTATAGAGCTAATCTACATTGCTCTCATGAAAGGATAATTCATTTTGCAGCACCTGTCCTCCATTAGCAAATAGGTCTAATTTTAACATATTCAAAGTATACAAGGAAGCATAAAACATATCTTACATGTTTTCCAGCAGGTCATGGAAGAACTGATATATCCTTAGATGTCTTGTTTGTAAAAAAAAAACAACCCCCCCCCCCCCCCCCCACACACACACAAAAACGAAAACAACAACAAAAAACCATACAATAGTGTTCAGCAGGTCTAGATCTTGCATCTGCTGCAATTAGGTGATCTCATTTTGTACTTAGTGGGAGTACTCTGGTGTGCAAAGTTACAAAGGTGAGTTTTTGTACCAGCATTTCTGTTCCATTTCTGGAGAATTCATTTGATATCATCAATACAGATAAATACTTGAAGGCATGATGCAATGAAGTTGGAGCTAGGCTCTTTCAGTAGCGCTCACTGACAGGACAAGGAACAACAGGGACAAACTGGAATACAGAAGTTTCCCTTTGAACACCAAGAAGCACTTCTGTGCTGTGATTGATGGAGCACAGGCTGCCCAGGAGCTGTGGGATTTCCTCCCTGGGGATCTCCAAAAGCTCCTGGATGTGGTGTTGAGCGCCCTGCTCTGGGTGTCCCTGATGGAGCAGGGGTTGGCCCAGAGGACCCTGCCAACCTCAACCATGCTGTGATTTTGTGAACTCAGTCCATGGCTATCCAGTGGCCCATAGGCAGCTAACCAATAACTAGAGAATAAGCAACATCTGTTCCTGCTATTGGGTAAGCATAGTGCCTCAGAAAAATAAAGCCACATCTTGAAATTAAGAAAAAAAACAAATTTTACTTTGAGCTTATATTGCAAATTCATCTCTTAACTGCCCATAAAACTTGAGTGGTGTATTTTTGCCCTTCACGGATTTTTCTGCAGAAGGTGGATTTAACTGTTGGTGGATTCACCTTCAGATGCATCATTTTTTCCATGGGGAATAAATAGCCAGAAAACACTGAAATTGGTAACAGATTTAGTAAAACACCCAGGGTGCTGCCCTAATTTAGCTGGAGTTTGCTTTCAATTAAGAACAGTTGGGGATTTGTTGCTTTATCTTGCGTGTCATCTAGACACTTTCCTCTTACCTCTAAAGAAGGATGGTTTTATCCATTTTAGAGAATTTAAGTGAAAGACAGTGAGGTGTTCCCTTCATTGCAGTCATATTATATCATGGATAAAGCTGATCTTAAGCTTACAAAGATTTGAGATTCTGTTTTCTGTTGATTGCAAAGAGTGCAAATCTCAACCACTGTACGGGATCACAGTTCATCTCTTTGTAGCTTCTCTAGTTCTGTGCTTCCAGCCAGTAAAAGAAAAAAACACCTGATTGACAGTGCACAAAGAAAATTCCCATCCTACTACCATGGCCTGAGATCTATGGAAAATCTGGTATTACTGCTTCTCTTTTCTCAGAATGATCTGATTTTTGTCATGGTTTTGCACAGCTTGTTTTGGTCTGGTGAAGTGTTTTGGTGGTCAATTCATTTCAAAGGGATTTCCTGTGACATAAATGCAGGTAATGTTATAAGTATTTAAGAGTAATCCATAAGTATTTTAAGATATGGGAGTTTGTTTAACCGAAGAGTGGATCAGTTTAATCTGTGATCCAAAAGCTAATTTAGCTCAATGAAATCTTATTTTCCTCTAAACTAAATCTCTTTGGTTTGGAATAAGTCAATTAGAAACAAGCTTGAATTTAGCAAAATGAGAACATCCATGCAAGAGTGTACACTGTTTCAATTAAATTAATTATATTAATAGGCAACAGTCAAATTTTAATAGAAATGTAGGCGTTAGTAAATGTTATTTAACATGTCCAAAAAATGCACATCTTTAACGTGATAGCAATTAGTGTACTTCACTGGGTTTAGAGGAGTTGATGAACAGGAAAAGAGTTTAGAGGAGTAAGGGTTTGCTTCTTTTATCCATACTACATTTTTATGAACACCTTCAACAAACAAGTTAAAGACAGTATACGATTGTGTGTGAGGCCATTAAATACAAGTGCCATGAAGAGTTCCGAATTATCAGCTGAATCTGTTGTAAAGCACAGACTGTGAAAATTGCATTCAAAACCATGACCTGGTACTTTTAGTTTGGAATGTGTAATAGGTTATACTAAGAATGGCATATTATTTGCTACTAGTCTTATAATACAATTATAAGCTGGTAAACTTGGCCAAGGGTTTGACATGAATAATAGCCAGGGCCAAAATTTTTCAGCAACAATCAGTTTGTTGAATGATGTATTTTGTGTTTACGTACTCAATTTCAACTGTCTAATATTTTTTTAAAAACTTGATGAAAGTACTTTTAGAAAAGGTTATATTTTAAAATTAATAGTATAGCAAACAAAACAGTTTGGATCAAGCAGAATATTTCAAATTGACTAATTGGCGATGGTAACTTTTTTTTTTCTCATTTTGCCGTGGGAAGAAAAAATATTTGCTTTATTTCAGTCTGAATTGTTTTCCTCCCCACCACTTCTGTTTCTTATCTCAGAAAAATAAATGAACCCAATCCTTAATTTGCAAAGCTCCACCTGTTTGCCAGGGTATTTTGTGGCCAGCAGGAGTCAAAACCAGCTCATAGCGATGGCAGGAGAGCAAGCAAGAGGTGACCACTGATTTTGGGATGCTACTTGTGGAAGCAAGGTAAAGAAGAGCTTTGAATGGAAAAATGGCACAGATTTGCATTTCCTTTCTCTACCTGTTATTTTCCTAGTATTTCTTTTATAGGTGAGAATAACTTGCTCATATCCTTCATGATTGTCTGCGCAAATAGATTTCCAAATTAAACTTGGAAAGCTTTTAGTATAGAAGTCTATCCCTTTGTTCACAATAGACATTGCACAGACTTCCATTGCTAATGCATAGGTGATGCCAGGAATAAATATATCCCTCCAACGGTTGTATCTAAGGGTCTGGTACAGTGCAAGATCTGCATTTCAGATTTTGAATCCAGATGCCTGCATATAAGTGAAAATATTGACAGCAGCCATTGGGAGTGGTGTGAACCTGCTGCTTGGGCCCACAGAGTATCGCTCTTCCCAGCAGTGAAGCTGGGAAGCAAAGCTGGACAAAAGAATTTCTGAAATTCCATAACATTCCTGCAGCAAAAAGTACAGAAAATGGGTACAGAAGTTGCAGCCTGAGGAAGTGCAGCATGTAGTGCCTGAGCAGCTTGTTTGCACTTGGAATCCTCTCTCCAATCTATCAGAGCTTTTTACAAAGGCCTGTAATGGCTCAGTTCTGCCTTCACTGGTTGTACCTACACTAGTAAACTAAACAGAGCAGCACTGGCATGTTTTTAATCTGTGCTGTTAGTTGGCACATCCCCTGAAGCAATCTTGTCCTAGGGCTTTCCCAAAGTGCTCCCAGACATGGCTCTGGGGCACATGGTATTCACATCAGGCAGCTTGGATTCAGCCAGCCTCTTCTGGAGGCGTTTAGCTATGTGGATGTGTGCTGTTATACAGATTAGCATCTATCAGAGACTAATCCTTTGGTCCTTTTATTTAAGGTACAGTCCCTGGGAAGAATAAGAATGAAACTAGGATATATGTCTAAGTACAAAATTGCTTCAAAGCATCTAAACACTATTCACTAACAAAAAACCCTTGTGCTTTTACTAGTAATCCTTTCTAAAAATGCATCCTAAGTGCTCATAAACAGCCTAACTCTGTAGTATTAATGACTGAACTGTCAAAATAATATCAGATTTAGGACTTTCCTTTTCTCTGCCTCTCACATTTTAAAATGTATGACATGGAGCTGCTGGGGGCTTCTTTGCTGCATGGAGACCATATCTCTTCATTTGCTGTTTGTGTGAGGAAGGAAGTACAAGATTGCCCACATGAAGCTGTTAAGTAAACTGAGTTTGACAAACTCATTTTGGGGAAGGTATTTGGATGAACAATGAGGAGAGAGATTTTAAGAGAGAAGGAGAGGTAAAAAAGTGAGTGATGAACAGACGTTGAAATGGGGGTTACCATTTAATGCAATACTTCGCTGCGTGTAGGTGCCCTTTAAGCACCCTTAAGCACCTTAAGTGATGATCTGACTGCACAGGGTTGAGATATGTAGATATGTGTAAGAAATACAAAAAACAAAAATACAAAAACAAAACAAACAAACAAAAAAATCCCAAACAAATGACAGTAGGACAGAGTAAGAGCCTCATAGTGATTACCAGACTATAGGCAGGTGCTGAAAAGACAGCAAGGTAAACCACAGCAACAAACCCCCTAAATTACAGCAGACCAAGGTCGGGTTTTTGAAAAGGAGCTGTGTTGCCCTGCTGCCGTGCTGCCTGGTGCTGCCTGCATATTCTGAGTCATGTCTGGCAGCATGGCAGCTGGGCAGCTTCCCCAGGATGCAGCTGCTGGGCAAACATGGCTTCAAGAGGAAGAGGGGAGAGGAGCAGGGATTTAAGGAGAAAGTGAAGAGAAAGAGAAATGGGGCAAAACTGAATCATAGAATTGTTAAGATTGGAAAAGACCACTAAGAACATCTAGTTCAACCATTGACTCCTCACCACCATAAATATATGTACATAAACACATACACATATACATGTACACACACAGAAAGGGGGAAAGCCTTTTAAACAGACTGATGCTAAACAAGAGTAGAAGCCCTTACAAGTGGAACCAAGACTTTCAGTCCATAGGTATACCTATGTGGACCTGATACTTTCAAGGCCATTTGACACAGTCTGCCCATATCCATCCTATTAAACTGTCCAAGCCCCAACAACAGCCTGGCTTCAACCAGACTGGCTACTGGGCAGATTCCCAGCCTCTTGGAGTGCTGTGGGAGAGCTCTGGGTGGCCACTGGCAATGCCGAACCAGGGCCTGTGGTCTGATCCTGTTTAGTTCGCTAGGGTAGATGTAGCCTTAAAGTATACATCAAGTCATCTGTTGCCTTAATTCCACAGATTTCAAAGGATTTAGGCCAGAAGTAAACTTGCCCTAAGCTGTGCATTCTTGCAGCATGCTCATTATCACATTTGCCTTTGACTTGCACAGCTGTAAATCCATGGAAACCAGAGTAATTCAGGGATGAATCATGTCCATTATCTCCTTGTGTTTGTACAGCACTTAGCACAATGGTGCCCTGATCCTGATGGGAATTCATGTTATTTTAGGACAATCAGAGCTTTCATTCGTTAAAATAAAGTATATTTTTAGCCAGAGCCAGTTTCAATGGCAATGTATAGGGTGTGGGGGGTGAATGAAGGGGAGGACACAGCTGATCCCCCACCACATGACTCTGAGTACACGAATCATATGCCTAAAAGATTAGCTCCTCTCCTGGTCAGTATGGTTGTGAAAATATGAGCAGTGTGGGTCTTGGAAGCTAAGGCAGAAAACAAACAGCATAGTCTCTGAATGTCATTTCTTTTAATTAATTAATTAGTTAATTAATTAATGCATCATTATTAGGTTGCTCGGGATTTGAGGCCCAGTTTTTGATTTTGGAACTTCTGGGGTTAATACTGATATGTTTAGCGCCTTTCCTCAAAAGCAGTAAATCAGATGCTATGCCATTGCTTTCCATGGAAAGTTAGATCTCAGAGAGGTGATTTGCTCACACCATTTTTCCCCCCATGCAAATAAAATGAGCCAGGAACACTTGAAAAAGCAAGTACTGTGCTTGCTCAATGTTCAGAGGTGCTTGTTTCAACTCTTTTATGAAATCTTGTTAAGACCAGTAGGTCTTATAAACTCTAATGAGATACATATGTGGAACATACATAAAGACGTTGCACATGTCTTTCAGAATATTTGCTATATAAAAGACCTAACCGTGTGAAGTTATTATTCAAAGCAGAGGTAAGTCCTAGAAGAAGACAGAACAAAGCACCAGTTGCAGATTTTAATCCTCACAGGGCTTTCTGCTGGTTCCTGTGAGCTGGAAGCTGAAATGCATGTTTCACCTTCCAGTTATTTTCAGACATAAACGGAGGAGATTGAATATCAGTTGCCATTAATCTCAATGTCCTGACATGACAAAATCACAATTACTTCCATCAAATGTGCTCTGATGCTCACAGCTTAGAAACATTAGAAGCACGTATTTTAACAACCAAAAATTATGAGCAATTATTGTTAGAGTTGTAACAAGTTCTAAAAACTGACACTTGAAACTAGGGGGTTGGCTTTCCAGTCCTAACTTACCCGTTAGGAAAACATAAATGCAAAGATTAAGCTATTTCAAAGCTACTGCTTTGTTTTTCTTCAAGTCACTTTATTATCTCACTGAAACACAGTCTTAAAATCCCATGCAGTGAAAATCTGTGTCCAGAAGAGACTGTCAATTTTATGAAACATTCAAAAACCCTGTTCTTCGTCTTGCAGGCAGACCCATTAATTCTGCTTTATCTAACTAATTAATTGAACACATTTTGTTTGGTGTAGGAGTAAACTATTTTGAATCCAACTATTAGGGAACGATCTGACACTGCTATAGCTCTAAGAAACACTGATTTAATTCAAGAGCTGAGTTGCATGTGCAAGTCTTTTCAGTATGAATGCAAACTATGCAGCTGTCCTGACAAAGGAGCATTGTGCCACGCAGTTACCTGATGTGTGTGTGCCCTTCCCCTGTTGTTAGTGTATTTGTTCTAGCACATCTGCTTAAACCTGGCAGTCTGACTTTAATGTTCCCATGACTGTGTCAGAATCCACAAGTTGTTGAAGGCCTCTGCATTTTAGAAACAATGATGTTTGTAGCTCAGTGCATGCATGAAAATGGTGATAACGATGATGCCTTTTCCCGAGCATAATATGCTTTTCACTAATACGCCCAAGAACTAGCCTAGAATAACCCTGCTAATTCAGACCTTTGACAGTCAAAGGGAGAAGTTATGAGTTGTACAAAATTGTCACGGTAGCATAGAATATCCTGAGCACAGAATCGTATCCACAGAATCATAGAATATCCTGAGCAGGGAGGGAGCCATAAGGACCACTGAATCCAACTCTGGCTCCACATAGGACCATCCAAAAATCAGACCATATGTTTGAAAGACATATCAACATCATGAAAATTTTCTCTGAAAACTAATCTATGTTGATCACAATAGGTAAGTAGATCACAATTACAAAAACAATTCATTTTTTACTGACATATTAAGTTGCTGAAAGGCTGCTTTTCAGCCCAGTGAAGTAGTCAGTCATCTGTGTTCTATTTGCTTTATAAAATGATGAGATACATCTGCTCTAACTGAAGTAATTAAAAGTAATGGCTCTAGGATTTGACTGATCACTCCAGGCTTTTATAATCAGTGAAAGAGAGTGAAGTTCATCTGATATGGGTCTTGAAACCTACTGCAATGGACTGCTCTGTGGGGATGCCACCCTTCAGCCCTCCTTCTCTATGTGTGTCAATGTGGGGAAAATGACTCTTGTTTCTTGAAAAGTGCTTTCATTTCTGTTACTTTCTATTGATGTTGCAAAGAAATATAATGAATTCGTACAAGCCATCTAAATTCAACACAAGAACAGAAGACACAGAAATCTCAATCAGAAATTCCACATTTACACAGATGGAAGATATAATTCCTTCCCTCTGTCCCAGCCACGATCAAACACATACACTGGGAGATGGGTGACAAAGAGGAGATGAGAGTGATACCCATCAGCGCCAGCGCCAGCGCCAGCAACCCACTTCCTGACGCTCGTCTGAGCAGAGCTGTCAGAGATCAGAGCATGCATCGCCAGCAGGCACTGTGCTGACATCAAGTTGGGAAAGATGCGCTGTCTCTGGAAATGCAAAGGAGATGGAACCGAGACCCATGCCAAAGCAGCTCAGATACCAAGCATAGGATTCATACCAGTTTCATATAGTATAAATCAGCAGCCTGATCCAGTGGTTGGTAACCCTGCCTAGGACAGGGAGATTGGAGCTCGATGATCTTTATGGTTCCTTCCAAACTAACCCATTCTATGATTGAATGATTCTGTACCACCCAGGTAGATGTGTGCCATAGTAAGGTAATGCAGAGATGCTGGCCAGTATCTCCTCAATTTGCTAAACAGCAGTCAGAACACAGATGTGTGATCTGATGCTCATGAAAGAAATAATACATTAAAGTAGTAGAATTCCTCCAAAACGTGCTTGGTCAGTAAATGTTAAAATGAAGTTTTGTAAAATATGAAAACAAAACTAGTCAGCAGTAAATGAAGTTAATCAGCAAATTCCTTTTTTTTTTTTTTTTTTTTTTTTTTTTTTAACAAAAACTCAAATGTATATTACTAAGAATAGGGAAAAAAAAATCAGTGAGAAATCTAAATTGTACATCTAACTTCTTAGATGACCAGATACAGTGAATTGAATCCAATAAATTCTAAAAACCATTGTCAAAGATTACTCAGAAATAAGATTTTACTGTATTTATGGTCCCAAATAGTGTGTGCTGTTTTATAGCAATGAACTTTCAAGCAGACAGAGAAAGGTCTAGATTGTTAGGCCTGAATAAATCTTCTTTATGCCAGTGGAGTATTCACCCCTGCCTGCCAGGCTGTGACTCTCTGTCCCTTTGTCACCACAAAGGAGTCCAACATCTGCACTGCTTTTAATAACATCAAATTATTTCAGTTTGTATCATCACCAAAAGTGACAAAGCAAGATACAATACATTATGGAACAAGGAGGACTAGGTGTATTTAAGATAGTGGGATGCCTTTCTGTTGTAAGCCCAACTGTGTTCACCAGTATTTCAGCAGTGCTGAGCTTTACATTGCAACATTAATTATCTTTCCATTTCCTGACCTATTTGAGGTGTCTAAATGGGTCTGAGAGGAGCAAGTTAAAAGCCTGGAAAAAAGACATGCAGCAATCATACAAAAATGTCATAAAAAGGGACACAATCTAAAATTTTGTCTCATTTATGCCTTTAAATGCATCCCTGACTTAAGTGCACTATCAAGCTGAGATTTGGAAATTGAAACTACTGGTAATTGTGTACCTTAGCAAGGCATTTATATAGGCAAAAATCTGACTTTTTTTCCTCAGGAAACAGTTGATATTTGGAAAAGACTTAGAGTTAACTTACTGACTTCAAAATAGAAGATCTGGATTCTGCTTCTTCCTTGGCCTGAATGGATTCAAATTAACCCCCACTTCACAGAAAAATGCTCCAGTTGCATGTGCTATAAACCAGTCATAGTGGGACATCACCCTTCCCATTGGTTAGCCTTGGCAACTTTTATGTAAAAAGTAAAACCTGTAAGACTTGTAGGAGAACGAGCTCAGTATAACTGTCTGATAGTCGTACTGATCCAATAAGCAAAATCTCATGCTGAATACTCTGATGTCCTCACGTATCTTGTGTTCTATATAAATAGACATTAACCCTGAAAACAGTGCCACTCTAGGGGTCTGAGCCCAGGTAATAGTTCTATCCTTTCAAGACTTGCAGTTATTTTTCTCTGTCAAAAGAAGACTCTATACTGAAGAATATACTAAAGTAATAGAAACAATCATAATGGTCTTCACTAAATGCTCACAGAATTGTACTGATGTTCACAGGAATGCATCAGCATTGTGTTTTTTACATAAGACATTCTTTGAGTAGGTTTTCCTATTGAGACTAACACTGTGAAGATCACAAGACTTCCTCCTGCCCAAAGACATTAGGTGCTTATATTCAGAATTCAGCAACTCCACTATTCCCATGCTGCTGGCAATAGTGAAATTCAAATGGATTAATTACTGACATCTTTAAATATGAATAGACTCCTAGTTGTCTTGAGAAGACCTCAGCATTAATACAGTAATTGTGACATGAAATTACCTCATTTAATTGTTGAGTTTGACTTGGGCATAATGGCTATTTGACATCCCAAATAGAGGAAGAATGTGAATTATCCTGCAGTTTGGAAATCATCTCATCTCATAGCTGATGTAGAGATAGTTGATAAAATACTTTTTCAATAGAGTATGCACAATGATAAACATGTGTATATCACTATTTTTTTTTAAGGCAGAAGTGTCTGATTTAAAATTTTGTATTAGAACAGAAGCTTTCTTTAAATATCTTCAACTTATTTGATGATGATTGCTGCCAAGATCAGTTTATGTGAATGTGGTGGTTAAACACTAATGGGCAGCTAAGCTCCACCATACTGCTCTCATTTCACACTCTCAAAAAGACTGGGGGAGAAAATATCATGAGAAGAGCTCATGGGATGAGATAAGGATGGAGAGATTGCTCACCAATTACCTTCATGGGCAAAACAGATTCAGCAAAGGGAAATTAATATAATTTATTGTATAATGCTAAGAGATGAGAGCACAGAGAACTAAAAGCCAAGTACAGTCACCTTCCCTCTGTCCACCATCTTCTATATCCAATCCCTGAGCAGCGCAGGAGGATGTGGAAGGGGCTGCACTCAGTCCATAATGCTTTGTCTCTGCCACTCCTCCATAGTCACTCTCTGCCCCTGCTCCACGTGGGTCCCTCCCATGGGATGCTGTCCTTCCACTACTGATCCTGGGTGGGTTTCCCATGAGCTGCAGCTCTCCAAGCACTGCTCCAACACGGCTCTATACAGCAGAGCCCATCTTTCAGGAGGGCCAGTGGCAGGTCCCTGATGGAATAGCTGGAACTGACTCTCATCTGACATGTGGCAGTGCTGGGCTCTGCTCAGAGATGCCAAAATTGATGAACCTGCTACCAAAGCCTTGCCACATTACAATAAACTAACGCACCACAGTTATCACAGTTTAAAAAATGTAAGTAGCTGCTCAGTTTCCAGCAGAGATTTCATTACAGATAGGATTGATGGAAATTTTTCATTATACAGCAATTATGGCAATTCTGTGATTTGCTTAGTCCTTGATTTAGAATAAAGTCTCTGATTTTCCATAAAGAAAGTATTTAAAATATTTCTGGGGAGTCATTAATGTCCTAGGCGTTGCATTATATTTGCAATATATCTGTACCATGTGAAATCTACGTATCTCGACAAAACATTGTTCCAAATGAAAAACCAAAATATTAATTTCAGAAAGTGGGAATAGAATGTTCCTTAGTGATATCAACACCTTCCCTTCCTGAGCTTTCTCTATCATTTCAATGAAGAGACAATTTCTGATGGAATTTCAATTGCCTATCTAATTGTTGTTTCAATTTTCATCACAATGAAGAGATGAAATGATGTTGAATTTTCTGTTCCTTAGTTAACTGAATTCATATCTCCAAAAGAAAGGTGAGATCACAGACAATATGTGTCTTTCTCTATTGACTTTTCCTCCCAATCTTCCACACGACCTCCCTGTGATGCTTGTATGCTGTTGAATTTTTTCTTTCTATGACAGATTGAGAAAACAAGCAAATAAACAAACATACTTACCTAGAAACCAAAAGGTTCAGCAAAGTGCTTTTTAAAACCACAATAAACCGCAGTCTGTGTTTCAGTATCTTAGGTAAACAAGATAATTATCATTTTATCTTAATTGTTAGCAATTCTATTAAACCAGCTGCCTAACTAAGTTAAAATGACACACTATAATTTGTAAACAAAGCTGAGTTAGATTTGTATTCAATTCACACAGTTTTAACAGTATTTTTGTGTTTAGCTGGACAGATCTTTCTAATTCTGTTTCAATTGTTTTTTATCCGTTTCCAGGCAACGCAATATGTAAGGTTTGCTTACAGTATGTAAAAGCTACAGATGAAAAAATAAAAAGTCGTAGACTATGTTAACACATATCAAACAAAATGGAATCCTGTTAAAATAACTGACAATTGGGTCGTTTTATCCTGATGAAAATATTCCTAAATACTGTTTTCTGGGATCTGTTCTGCCCATATGTCACTAGGAATTAGAGAAGCTAATGTTGGAGTAGGTTGGCAGAATTGCACTTATTTTAAGTATTCTCACCCATTTGCACAGGTCTGCCAGAACAGCTTGACAAAGAAAGGTTTTTGCTAATGAATTTCTACCTGAGCATGCTCCATGTTGCCTGATTAATATGTAATTTTACAGCGTCAACAAATATGACATGGGTCTAGAAATATTTGGAGAAATTATTCACTATTCATTTGCAGCTTACTACATACTTCTGAGTGCAAAATGCAGTTAGAATGCTAGCTGACTTCTAGAATAAATACCTGGCAAATTATTTGTAAAGAGATGTTGACCAAGCTCTGGTCATGTCTGATAACAGCACTATGCTGTTTTTCCTTCCTTCCCTTCAAGGAATGATTGGATGTTGTGTTGAGGGACATGGTTTAGTGGGAGCTATTGGTGATAAGTGAACGGTTGGACTGGATGATCTTGTACGCCTTTTCCAACCTTGGTGATTCTATGATTCTATGATTCCCGAGAGGTCTCACTGTATGCTGCTTTCCTGCTAAGACTTTATTTTGCTCTCAAAGCTTTTTTATTTATTTATTTATTTATTTTGTCATCTTCTATCAATTTAACCATTCAGGCTTAATCTCTGTTGATGACAGTTCTGTCCTGAATGGTATGTTCTTGTCATAGCTTAATAATAATGATCCAATAAACCTCTGCACTTCCATTCCCACTGCTATTTTCCATATAAAACTCCCACTTCTCTAATTCCAAACTGAAAGTGAAGCTGGAATAATCTGAAACAGAGAAGCACCCTCTGGCACCTACCATCTTATATGCACATGTTGAGAGGTTAGTATAGTCAAAAGAGTGCATCGTCTCCCTTTTTTATTTACCTGTTGCTCAGAAATCTGAGATGAGCTTGGATTAGACAACAAATGAGAAAACACATCTTTAACTCATTCCTCGAGAGGTATAACTTTGGTGGTTTGATGCCTAACATGGAGTTTAGCACTTATGCACAAGTAAAATAAGTGCAGTGAATGTCAGAAACAAGCACTTTATTGGGGAAATGTTCATTCTGCATTAATGGTGCATATAATCTTTAACCAGTCTGGTTATTTGAACAATTTGTTCCAGCTAAGAACAGATTGAGCTGTTCTTTGAATCATTCTTCAGCAGGCAGTACAGTGTGATTTTATGATGACTTTTCTTTGTGCTGTAGCTGAGTTCATCTGAGGTAAAACTTGCTGAAAATCAGAAGGTTTGTAAAGGTACTGCACACTGTCTGCAACCCAGTAGGCTTGATGTGAAGGCCTTTATGTGAACTGTATGTACTGCATTTAAGCAATCATCACACATACTCTTCTAGTAACTTAATGGTTTGTTTTCAGTTGTATATCCCAGACATGCTTGACGTTCAAATTTTAATCCTGCTTTGTATATGGACTTCTCTTGAGTATCCTGGTAGAATGCATTCAGGGAACTGAACATGAGTTTGGTCATAGGAGGCTGCCAATGAATTGCTATGAGACTTAAAACTGCCATTGCTAGCTTCCAGGAGGGGAAGTGGATGTAATTGTAAAGCAAAAGGCATAGCCGTGGGACAATAGAAGCCTATTTACAACTTAAAGCACTTTTGAATACACAGGCAGAGTTACTTCTATGAATTCTCTGCATATTCCTGCAGCCTGAGGTCTTGACTTTGATTTATAAGGATAAAAATTTACAAAACCTGATGCAAATTCAGCTTAACAAAACTATAAGATTTTCATTTTTTTCCAGTTACAAATACAAGTCTTTTTGATTGTCTCCCCTTCCCCTTTACCCTCTCAAAAAAACAACTGAAAAAAAGCCCAACAACAATAACAAAACACTACAAGGGTCTCATTGAAACTACCGTGACCCAAAAGTAGAAGTCATAATTGCAGTTTAATGAAACCAATTTTATACATTCCTTTTATCTCTGCTGGGATGTTTATTGTCACAGTTTAAGTTTTCTCTTTTTAGACAAATTCAAGCCACTTGCTAACCTGTTCATGCTAAATGTCACCCTGTAAAATAAGTAATTTTGACAAATCAGCCCCCACGCTACAACCCCAGCATGGTAAAAATATCGCAGTCACATTCTTGCTTTTTGAAATGGAAAAGCTGAATGTCATTTGTCATTTCTGCCAAAAAATACCATTATGTTTCTTGTAGGAACTCTGGAGAAGCTCTGAATTTCAGTTAATACCTTAAGCAAGACAGAACCCCATTTCTGCGTAAGTATTTATAGAACTTCTGTGTACTGGGGCTTGGGTAAAACCCATAGTGAAATATCTAAATTTGTTTAAATGGCAGGAGTGAAATCTGAATAACCACCACTTTTCTATTATGCACTTTTTCCAGAAGAATGCCAAACTTTAACACAAAACCAACCTACCTGCTGATGTACCAGACAGTATGTAAACACCAAGACCTAGTTAAGCAATTTAAAAGCTATTACTCCCTGTTAATGTGATAGTGACATAAGCATCTGATGAGTGTTATTAGGAGTTATCCAGAGCTATATCAAGACATTTAAGTCACGCAGGGAGCCCAGTTTCTTACCTGTGTTCTAAGATCTAGAGAGACCCAAAAACCTGGAATGCACTAAAAGGTAAAGAAGACAACAGTGGCCACTTTTGTCTAGGATGTTACCACAGAAAGAAAAGAACATGAATCCTCTGCTAATGAGCCCAATATTGGATTGTTCACCTAGAATCGTCTTTTCACAAGGGTAGATAATGATAGAACAAGGGGAAATGGTTTTAAACTAAAAGACGGGAGATTTAGATTAGAGTTAGGGAAAATTTTTCACTGAGAGGTTGGTGAGACACTGCCACAGGCTGCCCAAAGAAGTTGTGGCTACCCCATCCCTGCATGCGTTTGAGGCCAGGCTGGATGTGGCTCTGGGCAGCCTGCTGGTTGGTGCACCTCCCATCTTCCAAAGAGACAAAGTGGGACAGCAAATGCAGCAGGCATAGACTGGGGGATTTCATCCCCATCTAGCATGTTAAAGCCAAGCAGCCAAGAGGGTAAGACTGACATTTCAGAGAGAAAGCAAGACAATAACAACCTGAGTTTTGATGGAACAGAAGGAGCATTTTGTTCTGGACTGGGAAAGCGGGTCTGGTTATCTCATTCTGGTCAATGTTCCTAAAACAGCTAAAAGTGTTAATTGTTTATTCTCCTTCAAAAAGAAAAAAAAAATGAAGTGATAGTTGTCCAGATTGCAGCATTATTTTATGAGTAAATAATGCAATGATGATTTCTGCACAATCTAAAATTATAATTAGACAGTCCTGTGGCCCCCAGCACTAGGGTGTTTCAACATTTCATGATTTTTTATACACATAAACTCACAAAATCCTTAGAAAGTAGGGAAATTGATAACTTATATCTCCCAGTTTTAAAATGGTTACTCAGTTATTACCCTGTCTTTTAAATATCACACACGTACTCATTCACATAGACCATAAAAATATTAGTAACAAAATTACATGCATGAAATTGCAATGAAGCTTTAATAGATCCCTTTTTGACATTTCTTGTTCTTTAGTCCTCAATTATTTTAAAGCTTAGCTTTCTGCCTTGAACATCCTACTAGCCACATAACAGATGCTATGATACCACAGCTTTGTTTCAAGAGTTACAACTGAGTTGGCAGCCACCCAGTGTGTGCCCCTGCACCTTCATTTGAAATAAGCTGCACCCTGTGCATCCTTCGGGTCTGTCAATTCGGTATCAAAAATGATAAGAGATGAGCTGTTTTCTGAAAAACTGATGCAAAATGTAACAGTATTCTTTGACCCTAGGGACTATAGGATGGCTCCTTAGTACTGTAAAAGAGCTGAAAGAAATAGCTTGGCTTTGGGGAGTTTTATGTCTCCAAGGTAGAATATGAAGTACCTGATGAGGAAGTTATGGTTCAAAGGAAGGTTACAAAAATAACAGCAGCCATCCTAAAGTTATCTAAAAGATTTACAAGAAGTCTACTACAATGTGTGGGTTTTGACCTCTAGGAACACTAAATTTTATTCATCTTGTGCTGGAGAACAAAACACACTTGGAACATTAAATCAGTTTCATTTTTGTGCTTGAGTGCTTATGGGATTTGGAGTAGAGGTTTAGATTATAAGGAAACAGTTGTCAAGTGTAAAGTATAATTAAGACAGTTTTTGTGCCAGAACCAAGATTCTGTTTTTCCTGCGGACAAAGGAATTCAGTTTTTCTCAGCTCTTAATATAGAGCGGGTGCGAAGGGTAATATTTTTTTACGTTTTATCTGAACAGTCAAAAATGCACTAATAACGCAGTTGTGTTCCATGAACTGATTGTTTTACAGAGCTCAGACTTTACCACAGATTTTCCTCCTGTTTGAGATTTGACCTCATACTTAAAAAACCTTCCATACATTTGAAAGTCTTCGTCAGTACTTGCTGTCAGTTCAAGTAGCCTACCACTGTTAAATTTCAGGTGCTGTACACAGAGCAAAGACCTGGCAAATACTTGGGTTCCCTTGCCAAATTTCCAAATTCTGCAGTTTTAGAAGAAGTTTTAAAACAAATCTAATCTTTTTCCATCTACTAGGTCTGTTATAGTGACAATAATTTTACTGGATTATGTACCAAAGACATGAGAATACCTCTAGAGGGCTTGGTCTTCACATATTATATGATTTACAACCAATGACAAGGTTTGTTCTAAGAGCGTGTGGTCTCCATATAACAGTGAATGTGATGGCAAAGGCAACAATGATGAGAGTGTGATCAGAGACAATGAATGAATCAGGAGGCACTGGATTCTTTTTTGCAGTTCATTGACCTACGCAGACATAAACAAGTAGTAGGCCTTGTCTTTAAGAGCCACTAGTATAAAACAAGAGGCAGCTGTAGATTTTTTACAAGACTGAGCTCAGAAAACTTCCCAAATTATTTCATCAGGACAGAGCATTGAAATAACAAAGCAGCATCCTTAGGCCCTCAGTGTTCAGTAATCTCTGGTTATTTTTACTTGGATGTACTCTGAAACTGACAGACATACTGAGAACATCTGTCTGGTAGCCTTGCAAAGCCCTTGTGGGTGGAAGGATATAGGTTTTTTCTGTCCCTTCTCACTCAACAGCAGTTGTAAAGCTACTGAAGTCACAGAGCTGGATTAATCTGTATGCACCCTTGGAGGACCTATCAGTTAGAAAAAGGAGTCTAGCTGACAAGCTTAGACTAAACAGCTAGAGTTTGGATAGTTGAAACCAAGTGACATGAATACAGTCTAGGATTTGTCTTCAAAATCCCCAAATGTTGGATAATACTATAAGCCAGTCTCTGGCCTCAGTTAGCCTTCCAAGAGGACATTTTTTTTTCCTTTTCTGTAAGTCGTTAGGCTTTCTATCTACTGCAAGAAAATCATTCCTTTATTTGTAATTCAGTTTAACACAGATGGGTGCTTGAATGGACATTTGAATAGTGACTGGGATTTGGGAGTTCTGTTATGGTCCTTATTTACTCACTGTCTTCCTGAGTCCTTGCCAGTAGGTTGCACATTACCTATGGCAGAGACCAAATTAAGGTTCTGAAGTGAGTCAAAGTGCTTGCTCCACCCACTAATGATTCCCTTCCATTTTGGAAGTGGTGTGGCTAAACCCACAGTGCGCTGCTGCTTTGCTTCCTGGACTGAGCCAACCTCTCAGAGCAAACCTGCCTTTTGCTTTTCTGGACTCAACTCTTCTCAATTAAACATACCCGTTCTTCTCTGTCTCACATAATAAAAATGAGAGTGTTCAAAACAGTGAAAGGATGAAAATACTATGGAAACAGTCCTGCTAACAAGCTGTGTGTATACTGAAACAAAAAAGGTTGCAGTTTGTTCACTTATTTGTCTATCTATCTATTTAATTCATGTAATGAAGTAATTCAACTTGCATCGTTTGGTGGGACAGAAGAAGTGTGGGTGACGGTGGGAGGAAATTTTTTTCCTGTAGGAACTGCAGTAGGTGAGGAAAAAGATGTGTAAGACAAGGAGGCACAATGTAAAAGAGGAAATTTGATAGAATCACATCTCTTTTTAAATCTGTTAATATGTAGAGAAATATTAAAAATGTGTCTGTTCTGGAGCAAGAAAACAAAATTTCTTATATATCACAAGAAAGAAAATGGTGTGCTGCAAGGTATGAAGGTAGGTACATTTGGGAAATGTATACGGTTTTGCCTCTGGGAGAACAAACCTCAAAACTTGGAGTCAGATGTACAGAACCACTGGAAGACTTTGAAAGACATTTGGAAGGTTTACACACACACACACACACACAAATAAAATAAAAATAAAAATAAAAATAAAAATAAAAAAGTTACAAAATAAGAAATAACACCCTAAGGTTTAGATTTGATTCTCTTGATGCGATTGCCCTTGATTCTAGAAGAAATTGCAAATACCTTTGTAACTTTTGGAAATAAATAACCTCATGTAGAAATCAAGTACCTAACCTGCTAAAACATGTATCAAATTTTTTCAGGGTCTAACTCCACAGCAGGATTCATGTGCTACCCCTTATGTTCTTATGCCCAAAAGCACCTTCCAGGCTTACCTATGAAGGTTCTCAACAAATGGTAATCTGCTCCACACAGCTCCCCAAAGCAATACAGTGGCGTTAGTCTGACAGCTTGCTTGGGGTAACAGGCTTCCCCTTTCTAGTAATTCAAACTTTGAGAAGCTGAAGATGAATAAACTTTGTTGTTGTTTAAAGTTTGCACTTTTACTGTAGATACAATTACAGCGTTGATGTGTATGTGTGCAGAGCAATACACATAAAACAGATCTTAAAACCCATGCATGGGCTTGAAGGTAAGGTAAAAATAAAACATTAATCTATTACACTTCTATGCACTGAAACAAACCTGTACTAAAGGAATTGAGCATTTACTGTCAGAGTCTGGTCTGGTATATCTACCTGTGTGATGTAGCTGTGCACCAGGCAGCCACATGGTCCACATTTTTCTTCAGAGCTGTGGACACCTCGGGTCACAGCAATTAAATATAGGTATCTGGTCTAATTCATCAATTCAGGTGCACAGGGAACCTGTGGAAAGAGAGAAACATTTCAAGAGAAAGCATCCCCCAATGTTTGTCTCCTACGATGAAAAAGAAACAAGAAATGAAAATATCCTTGTTGATCCGTTCTCTGAGTCATCACTCACGTGATTAATGAGCTGTATTCAACTCAGTACTGTCCTTTTAGAGGAGACAAAAAGTACTGAATATTCTAGCCTGAAATATTGGTGCTAACATGGGGATGCTAGAAACAAAAATCTAAAAGGTTTGAAAAGGAAGGGAACGGAAGTTGCTTACTCTAAAGAAAAGAAGACCGTGAGGAATATGTCCATAAAAGCAAGAAAAGAACAAACAGTTCTCCGTGCTTATTAAAAACAGAAAATAAGCAGTGGATCGATTCTGTGACAAAGAAACAGAAGGTGAGTGTTAAGATACAGTTTTGCAATAGGCAAAACAGTGAAGAAATTGCCTGCATTGTGTCAGTACAGTATCCACAAGCAAGCAATAGAGATCTTTGAACACATGAGTATTTATCAGAATTAATACAGTTTTAACTGACACTGTCCTGAGGTCCCTGCCATCCCTATGATTTGATAATTTTCTTAGTTGTAGTTTCAGCTGGGTAACATTTTCTTCATTTCCCATTAATTTCTAATTTTAGTTCTAATATCACTGAATCACAGTTGTAGAGGTTGGAAGTAACCTCTGGAGATCATCTATTCCAGCCTCCTGCTAAAGCAGGGGGGGCTGTAGTAAAATCATTTTGCTGGGATATTTCAGGCTAATCATTTAAGGCTTGGGTTAAGATTGCACTTCTTTAGTTATACATTAGCTAACAATGCGTTTAGATTAGGGACAGTTAAGCTACCATGAGATCAGATGTAATCAAAGTATACACTTGGTTCACTTGAACAACTGTTTATCAGTGTAGAATTGTCATTGTTGAAAGGTACAAAAATAAGGGAAAGGCAAAGGGAAGATTTCTGCTTTCTAGAGCTCTTCTCTACAGGCCTGGAAAAAATAAAGTAATAGACACTCAGTGTCTGGGGTGATATCATTGGAAAAATACTTTAATTTTAAAGCTTGTATGATTATCTTTTAAAAAGAGAATAAAATGAATAAAACACATAAATGCATGTTTAATTAATTAAATTATCCAGAAATCATCTTTTATGGCTAATCTATTCCTTTATGTGAAGACTTCAGAAACAGTTGTTATTTCATCGCTACTTTAACACAGAACTTTTTAAAACAGCCTCAGAAGCAAATGAAGAATGAACTGTTGGCTTCTGCCGTATTTCATCTCTGCCACAAGATTGGAAACGCCTCAAAGTGAAAAGTGCTCATTTCCTGAGAGCCACCTCAAAGCAAAAGGTCCAGTTAATTCCAGGTAAAAATTTATCTCATCTAATCTCATACACGGTGCACAGAAAAATTGCTTTGGCTACAGATTTCATCTACCTGTGCAACAGCTACTTCTGAATAGTAATAGCAAACTTCTCTACATCTTTTATAAGCACTGTCTTAAACTAGTCCACTGAAGTTCATCAAATAAGAAGTGAAGAGACTTTCTTGGATCTTTAGGGATAGTTCACTTTCCTCAGCAAAGGAGTTCCTGATCAAAGGAGGGGATCTGACAAATGTTTAAAAATATATAAAGGGAGGTGAGGGGCAAATGGATGAGGCTAGGCTCTTCTTGGTAGTGTTTAGCGATAGGACAAGGAATAATGGCCTAAAACTTGACCATTTGAAGTTCTGTACTAACATGTGGAAGAAATTCTTTGTTGTAAGGGTGACAGAGCACTGGAACAGGTTGCCCAGAGTGGTTGTGGAGTCCCAACCTATGGAGATATTCAAGACCCGTCTGGATGCCTCTTTGTGCGATCTATTGTAGGGCACCTGCCTTAGCAGTTGGGTTGGACTCAGTGATGTCTAGAGGTCCCTTCCAACACCTGTGATTCCGTGAATTGATGTCTTTCAGAATGATAAGACCCATAAAAGGACCTTACCTCGTGAAATTTTTTTGGGAAAGTGCTTCTCGCTGTCAAGGTAAGTAGTTTGAAATAAATCAGCAGAATTAATATATGGCCATAAGCAAAACTACACAGTTACATCTTCCAATAACTGGTATGTAATTCAATACTTGATGCCTATTTTTCTTTTGTTCCTATCAAAGTAGTAAACTGTTTATACATTTTATTGAAATTTTTGGTCTATTCCAGGGAATACAGGGAAAACAGGATTACATGGAAGAAAAACATATAGAACAAAGCAGCATTTTCCTTCTGTCACTGCACATCCACAGGGAAGAGTAATTTGTGGAAACATGGAGATGGAGGAGTAATGGATTTCTCTGTCAAAATGATGAGTGAAAGAAAGAAGCAATTACCATTAATGCACTTCAATTATGGCTCAACAGTTTTTTAGCTGTATGTTCCCATTTAATTTTCATTTAAAACAAAACAGTTGCCACAGACCCAGAGCTAAAAACAGAAATCCCTTTCAGCTACTGGCAAATTAGCTAGTAATGTTCTTATTATATAAGTGGAGGGAAGATTGGTTTCTTCCAGGCAAACACAGGAAGTACTTGTTTGTTTCAGGCACTACTCCTTCTACCCCCAAACTCACAGTTGAACTTTATTTCCAATGTTATAATCAGCTAAGCATGATAATACTTTTTTTCTGGTTCCTATTTAGCTTTCAAAGCCCTCACAGGATTTCTGTCATGGATCAGTGGCACCTTCCAGGAGGGAGTGAGGTCAGTGGACATCCTTGGTATACAGGAAGGTAGTTCTATTAGAAAAGGGAAATGTTTTCAAATCCCTCAGATCTCAAGCTACTAAAAATAAACTAATGAGCCTTAAATTAACTTTTTTTTTTTTTTTTTTTTTTTTTCCACAGCTTTTCCAAGCCAAAAGAAAAGTATTTATTATCTGAGAGTGACATGCAGGAAATTAGGCTTATAAATTGTGTTTAAATGATTATAGTTTCCAACTTTCCTTAATTCTAATCTTAATCTACTGCGAAGTTTAAGTAAGTTTTAACTTCAGTGGGTTTTTTTTAAATTGGTTCTCATTGCACTGGGTGAAATATTTGTAGTGGAAGGGCTCCTGAAGACACATCTTATAGGAATCACCTCGATATCCCTATTCAACTGTCTGCCTAGAGCAGCTGTAAATAGGTCCATATTCAGTGTTATTTACCTCCAATAACTAAAATGATTTTGATAAATTATCAGCACATTTGAAAAACTCTGGAATCAAGTCAGTGTTGGGATACCAGCAAACAAATTGATATAATGCAGAGTATAAAGAGATGGGAATTTGTGTGATGAAACCTATCCTTACAGCTACAGGTGATTCCAACTGGGCGATGTTTGATCCATACACATCAAAAAAAGAACTTCTGGTGAGTTTGGAGTAGACGAGCAAGCATTCCTCCACATAGTACCTTCAGTTAGGGTTTGTCTGTCCCAACAGTTATTCTTGATGAGGTCTCCTTTTTGGAGGGATGATGAGAGAATTTGAGTTATGGTTTGCCAGCTGACCTCATGAACAGAGAGTGGGCTTGTTTTATTTAGCACTATAAAAAGCCTGAATACAGAAGATGTTAAAGAACGTCAGGCTCTTTTTTAATGGGTATGACACAAGAATCATAAAATCTCTTCATTTCTACAGAGAGACTGCTACTGAACTGAGAGAGAGCTAATGCAAGCACTTGAAAGTATGAGTTTCTGTACAGGCCTTATATCAATCACTTCACAAAAGCACAGAACCCCAGATGGGCTGGCACTTCCCCTTTACATTGACTTTATGGGCAAACTGTTACCAGTTTGCATGTCACAAGCAAACTCTCCAGATTAAAATGGAGTGAATGACGTAAGTCATAGGCAGAGGTGGACTCTGGAATTATATCATTCAGTCCTAGAGAAAAATTACAAATTAAGGCGTGTTATAGAATACAACAACCAGAAAAATTACTACAGGTAGCTAGTAGCTACAAAACTCACATTCCATTCAAGCAAGCTTCAAAAAGTCAGAATTACTGCACTTGCAGAACTGTAAGAAATTCAGACAGATGAGGGTGAGTATAAGACCAAGAAGCTACTGGGATGTTTCCAAATCTTACTAAATCTGGAGCAAATCATGGTGAATAGGAATAGTTCATGCCTTGGGATGAACTCTTGGGACATCTTTGCCTTTCAATTGCGATCACTAATGGCTGAGTCCCACAGAATCATCAGAGGGAAATTTAAATGAAATCACTGCAAAACTGTCTGCAGAACTCCATGTACTGCCTAAAATCCTTTTAAATCCTTTTAATTGAAAACCCTGAAGAAAGCCTGTAACTTCCAAATGTCAGAACACAGCGCTGAGCCTTTTGCAATGACATGAACTTGATAGAGTGGGTGAGACAATCCCATTGTTTCCCTGCGAAGACTTGTCTTCCTTTTTCCTGCCTCTCCTCTGAAGATCCTGGCATTTCTTCCTCCACCTGTAGAGTTCCTGGAGGAAACTGTCAATATTTCATACTAAGTTCAAACATACCATGTTTTTATCCTAAAGTTTATTTATGTTTCTTGATTACACTTGTTCTGGCTCATTTCCTTTGTTTCATTCTTGCCAGAAAACCTTGCTAGAGTGCTTGTCAGTTATTAATAAATTAAGTCAAACAGTAGCAAGCATGGTTCAACAATTTTGGCATATATTAATGAATGCCATTTTCATTGTTAGGAGAATTTTTGGCCCATTTTCAGATCAAACACAAATTCCAGCCCTTTAACATCTGTTTTTACTATATTTAGATTGGCAAGCAAACAAACACAACAAAAATGAGACTTAAATTTATATTCTTAACAGAAGATGCACATACTCCATCAACAAATGCACTTTAAGAACTTTTGCATAAAAATGAAAGGAATAACTGAGTTTTGTTTGGTTACTGAGTGATTCTTCACAAAGTCATGGATGGTGAAATCAGAAAGAAACAGTATCAGACACCCTTAGATTAAGTTCTGTAAGAAACTAAGGAAAAAAAATAGATAATAGATCAATACTTTGTCATGAAATTCTAGGAATGGCCAATCCTCTGCTGCGATTGGTGAATTATTCCATTTAGTTATAGCAATTATATTTAAAGTTAAAAAACAAACAATAACAAACAAAAACAAACAAACAAACAAACAAACAAAACAAAAAAAACCACCCACATTTCTCTTCTGGATGTACCCTGAATTCACTTCAAACTTTTGTGGTTTTAGACTTTGTTTCATAGGTCTCATTATCAAATTGGTGCTTGGACGTGGAGTGTCCAAGGAAGTCATCAAAATCTCCAGCATTTATTTAGTTATCTGAAGATTTTCACGATATTATGTAGCTTTCACTTTCATCTTTTCTTTGAATTCTGCACAGTTCATCACCATCCATTTTGGACTGTAAGCTCAAGAAAACAGAAATGAGCAGACAAGCACTTTCTTGTTCTTTTGGCATGTTACTTTTTGCCTTTCTCTGTCACATTATGTCATGATTCTGCTTTTTATGAAAATTATATTGTAAGTGATAGAAACCAACCCCTTTTCTGAGATTTTCTTTTCTTTTCTTAAAACAACAGAGCACTGATCTCTCTTTGTAAAGACAGATTTTTCAATGCCTACATCTCCCACCTCAGGAAACCTCAATCATCTGACCCAACAGCTTTTATAGTATTTAACGCTATTAACAAAACAAAATTGAGCTGAGAAAAGTCCATATGCTTGTCCTTGCCTAGCATGTTCAGGACACCTGGCTTCCTGAGGGTTACTGAAATTTTCACTGCGTCACAGAATTGCAGGGGTTGGAAGGGACCTCAAGAGATCATTAAGCTCACCCCCATGCTAAAGCAGGCACCCTACAATAGATTACACAAGTGTCCACATCGGTCTTGAATATCTCGCCAAAAGGAGACTTCACAACTTCTCTGGGCAACCTGTTCCAGTGCTCCATCACAGTTATCAAAAAGTTCTTCCACATGTTAATACAGAACGGTCTATGTACAAGTTTTAGGCCATTTCTCCTTATTCTATTGCTACAAATCACCACGAAGAGCCTGTACTCATCCATTTGCCTCCCACCTCCCTTTACATATTTATAACCATTTATCAGATCCCCTCTCAGTCTTTTCCACAGGCTGAACAGATCTGTTACTCAGTCTTTTCTCATAACGGAGATGCTCCAGGCCCTTTATAATCCTTGTTGTCCTTCACTGGATTCCTTCTAGGAGATCCCTGTCTTTTTTGAACTGGAGAGCCCAGAACTGGACACAGTAGTCTAAATGTGGCCTCACCAGGGCAGAGTAGAGGGGGAGGATCACCTCCCTCGACCTGCTGGCCACATTCTTTTTAATGCACCCCAGGGTGCCACTGGCCTTCTAGGCCACAAGGGCACACTGCTGGCTCATGGCCAACCTGCTGTCCATCAGGACCCCTAGGTCCTTCTCCACAGAGCTCCTCTCCAGTAGGTCAGCCCCTAACCTGCACTGATGCATGTGGTTATTCCTCCCTAGGTGCAAGACTTTACACTTGCTTTTATTAAACCTCATCAGGTTCCTTTCTGCCCAATACTCCATTCTGTCCAGGTCTTGTTTTCATGGATATCTTGGTCATGTAAGACTGTTCCTCCACTGGATGGATAAAGTGGAAAGTAGCTTCTCAATGTTTATGTAAATAGTTCTAAGTCAGAAACTGAACTTATGTGTCAAAAATGCTGTAAACAAAAAAATATTACACACAGAGAAGTTACGGTATGTCATTAGGAAATGTATGAATTAAATTTACATTAGGACATGTATATGTGTTGATACTGATATTGATATAATATGATACAGGTAAAGGGGAAGACGTAGAGCATTATTTTCCATTGGTAATTTCAATCATTTTTGAAGTTCATACAAAAACTCTTAAAATCTATTTCATCTTATTTACTTGTACAAGAACTCCCTTTTATTAAGTCTTTATAGTCTTCTTCTTCCCTGGAAGATAGTATTCATTACTAATACATTGCAAAAATGTTGGATCTTAATTTATTCATTGTATTCATAGAATGTTTTCTTGTCAAATTCACAGATGTTATCCGTGCTAATAAAGAAGAACACAAACTTCCCCTTTAATATGAAAATGTGAAGTTAGTGAGTCCAGGCTGCCCCAGGTCTGCTCAAGAAGGATTTGTAGCTGTGTATGTAGTACAAATTAAACACTGGTGGGTGGGTTTCTAGATACTGAAATGTGTTCTATAATTTTAGATTTTAAGTGCAATAATAGTTTTTGCCTGGGCAAATTAGTAGTCTCCTGAGAAGTCTGGGATTTAGAATATGCCCAAAGACTATATCCAGTGAATATTTTGGGTGTGACAACAGAATTTTAAAGGGCAAGAGATTTTAATCCTATGGATGCAAACCATTCTGTGTCATTTGGTCTCGGGAGCAGAGAATGGTACCAGGAACATCCAATTCACTTGTCCACATGTATTTTTTGCCTCTTTGAAGGCTGAACACTTGCATTGTTCTAGCAGACTGAAATTCATAGACCTACTCAAGTGAACAACTATTCCTTAGCAATTGCTAAATGTATGCAATTGCCAATGTTATGTCAGGAATGCATTTAAACATCTGAGACGGCCTGTGCTTTGGTCCCAGCAACACAGCCTAAGTATACATTCGAGTATCCTTTTAACAAAAATGCCTCTCAGATTACACTTCTGACTTTTACAGTGTCAACTATGCACTTAGAGAAAATGACTGCTGAAGTCTGTAAACTTTATTTCTGGAAAAACTAGATGGGAGTGATGAACAAACTGCTCCAGGAAGAATTCAGTGCCTTTTTGAATAATCTATTGAACCTTTGAGTGCTCTTAAGTAGCAGTGGCTGACAGCTCCAACTGCACTTTCTAGACCTGAACCAGATGACATATTAAAGTAGTATTTTGTTACGAAAATATGTCCCAGTGAATTAGGAAAACATTTAGTTTGTGTATGTGAAGATTTCAAAGCTAAACACTGCAGCTGGTCTTTAATTTCATGCATTCATATGCTAGCATAATTTTGAGGGCAATTTAAAATGCAGTACTTTGGGAAAGGAAAATAACATTTTTATTTATGTTGAATTGAGATAGGCTGGCTTAGAAATAGGGAGGACAGGTTGTTTCCTCAGTTGCTTTGTGCAATAATATGGGTTGGTCTAATGAGTAATGATGCCATAGACAAAGCAACTTCTCAGGTTTCCCTGCTCAAAGGGAAGGATGAATGAATTTAAGAAAATGAACAAGATCTTTTCCAGAGTGGGTGATAATGTTCTGTGTTACGAGTAATACCTTTCCTAGGGTCTGCCTAGACTGTAGTAAGGCAATGTGGATTTCATAAAACCTCGCAGGCAGTATCTCTTGAAGTTGTGACTGATACAGGACCGCCTTCACTAACTGCAGGAAAAGCTTTTTTTGGTACTCTCACATCATTACATTTCTGAGGAAAGAAATCTCGATTGCAGAATGATAATTTGGATGTAAAATAAGGTACAGATACCAAACAGAACTTTTCTTAAAGCTTTCACCATTGTATCAATTCCTTTTCCATGGGAAGAAATTAAAATGAAATCAATCCAGCTACATATTTCCATCATTTTTACAGGAACTTCATATTTTTTAGCTATCTTCACAGGTAATAGATTTGATTCAAATCCACACAAACGTTTAAATGCTTGGGGTGATAATGGTCACATGGCCTAAGGTATTATCCAGCTCTTGTTTACACTTGTAAACAGATTTCAAATTCTTGATCTGAGAGGGGGGGAATCTGTTGAACTGACTGACTGTCTCTAAATAATTTAAGAGAAAAACCTCTTTTATATAACTCAAAACTACAGCAGTAACACAACAAAAAGGCGTATATCTGGGGTTTGCTTTTATTTTAGCACTGCACCACGCATTCTTAAATTCTACATAAATTCTTGACTTTTTTTCTCAGAACAGCTCCATGTTCTGGACTTTGCTATTGGCTCCTTTTGCCAAGGACAGATAAACCCAAACTCCAGGATCCAAAGGTTTGAGATTTCAGTGCAAGTTTCTATGTGCATCTACTTCTTCTATCAAAACTTTACAGCTATGGGGCTTCTTTCATGATTATGTTAAAAACAGACCGCTCTGTTATGGAGTATACACCATTTCATAGAAGGCTTCTGCAAGCTAGGTTTTGTCATTGAGATTATCACAAATGAAATTATGGCATTTCAATCTGCTCTAGAATTGAGAGAAAGTTCTTGTTTTCCACTATTTTCTGCTTTCTTCCTACAAAAGCACAAGACAAGGTTGTCAAGTGAACTCTCAAAACTGGTATTACTTTCTTCTAGAATCATCATGGGATAGCTCGGGTTGGAAAAGACCTTAAAAATCATCGAACCACAAGAAAATGGTGCTCAACGAAATCTTCAATCTTTAAATAAATCAAGAAGTTTAACTTCAACCTTTCTTTATGTTTCATACCACAGTCCTGCCCCAGTTCACTGGACTGTGGCTGTTGACAGCAACAGGAAGGTTTAAACAAATCCTTCTTAATTTTCAAACCAATAAATAGAAGTATGAATGCTGTGGTGAGTAGGTTTGACAAATTAATGCTCACTAAACTAATTCTATTGCCCTAGTAGAGTCTGGTAATCTTTCAGTCATTAAAATAATAATTGATTAGATAATCAGAATTTTTAAAATCCAGATACTATGATACAAACATGAGAAGGAATGTAGAACAGGTTTTATTGGAGAGGAAAAAGCATAAGAAATATTTGGATAAATGCTTATGAGCACTGAAGATACGCAAAGGACAGAAAAAACTACATCCCTTTCCTTCCAGCTGACCAAGAGAATCTTTTTGTAGACGTCTCATTTCTTCTATGTACTCCAGTATTCCCTTTGCTTATCCTGCTTTACCTGATCATGTGTTCCAGTGAAGCTAAATAAAGCAAGATGTTCCTACTTTAGGTATTTTAATCCTACCCTGGTTTATTGCAATGGCATTATAAATAAATAAAAATACTTTGGAATCAGATGGCTATTTTAACTATAAAACAGGAAAATGAAATAAAAATCTGGAGCTTTACTCTATTAAAATAATTGTCATGAGACTGCTCCAGAAGGTAACTTTTTAATCACACTGATCAGCGCACTGAGCTGATGCTGAATTCCTCATACGCAAGCTCACAAGCATAACGCAGTTCCATGGAACCACCAGAAGTCTGGCATGGTTTGGTTCTCCTGTGTATATTCCATCCAAATCTTGACAGACAACAGAGCTATCACCAACACTGCTGGTGTCTCTCATTCGCCTGCGCAATTCATTTCACAGCAGTTAGACTACAGAATTGCCAGGAAGATAGATTTTGTAAGGTAAGGCTTTGTTTTGCAATCTTATCCAGATGTTTTCTGTAGATTGCAGCCTGTGAGCTTAGGGCTGAATCAACAGGATATCCAGCTCCCTCACCTTGTTCTCTCATCCTGTACGAATAGGTGTTCATCCGACCACAGAGATAAATATGGACTAAGTGATATGAGAAAAACAAAAGGTAAAAGAGATGTTTCCTCTCCCATAAAAAAAATAATGAAAAAAAACCCAACAACTCAACAAATTGCATAACACTCAGTTAGAAAATGCTTGGGAGGATTTGAACCATGTGTGGCAGCAGGAAAGTCAGGAATAAAATTAAGTATTGCAACAGTCTCATATTTTCCTGTTTGAATCTCTACATGAGTGCTTTAAGGTCATCATTTTCACGCTGGTTAAATTAGGCACCTATAAAGTGTCATTAACGGAAATATTACCTTTAATTTAGCTTGGAAGAAAGTGATTCATTATAGTGTGCTAAAAGATAGCATTTTATTAATTGCCAACACGGTTTATAGTACAAAAGAATGAGACTCTTGAGCTCTAAATGAGTGTCTAGTTTCTTTTCCAGGAGGTATTAAATCCCTTTTAGCAATGATCATATTTAACAGTCTGCCATTTATCTGCTAACTGGAGTCATACTTATCATTCCTGGTTATCTCCGATGTGCCAGCTAGGCACATTTAGGCACAATCTGAGTCAGTGTTTACAAACTTAGAAACAGTGAAACAGGCTTATTTTTAAATATATGACTTCATTAGTAGTTTCCAAAGATAAATACTGCTCCACCGTTCTGAAAGGCTTGGCTCGGATGAAATCAGATAAAGCGCAGACACAAAAATGGATGATTCTACCGTACACAGACCCAACATTTAATTGTTGTGAAGGTTTTCCTTCCTCTTTACTTAATAAATTTGTGTTATTCTTCGCATGTTTATCACCAAAACAAATACTTCAAAGCTTCCTTTTTCTCCAAAACAAAAACAAACAGCGTCAGCTCCCAGCCCAGCATGTGAGCGGCCCAACAAGAAGCAGCCGATGGGTGCACGGCACGGAGCAAAACCGCCGATAAGAAAAATATTTTCAGGGACTACTCTGAAATTAACAGCCCAGTCCTGTTCCCATTCAAGGCAGTATTAACACACCCATTAGGAAAAATAAAAGAAGGCTAAGTGGTGGTTTGATGACAATGGAGAGACGAAAATGCTCAGCTTAGAGGGCTCTTTGTTTCTAAGGGAGAAGCCACAATGGCCTTCCTGGAAGTGAACAGCTGGAAGCTGGACCTTGGCAAATTCAAAGGAAGGGCGCTTTCCTCGCAGCGAGGGCGGTTAGGGGTGGAGACAGACTTCCAGAGGAATAATTGCATTCTCTAACTTCTGAAGACTTTAAATTGATCTCAGTGCTGTGCTTTATCCACGAACGTGTGGTTGAAAGTTGTTACATGATCTTGAGGATTTTTGGCGTTTAGAAGGGGCATGGAATAGAAGACTCTTCTGATTCCTGCATCTATGGAAAGAGGCGAAAGGCCCATCCTGTCTTCTGTTCCTCAATGGTCTGTTTTATGCACGAGATTGGGAAAGGTAAATGTCCCTTTTGGCATTCATGCATACTATTCAGTCAAAAGCAGATAAGGACCGTCTACATTAATTACTACAGTAATACTAAAATAATGCTCTTTTAACCACATTATCTATTTCCATCACACTTCTGGCACTACTGAGTACATGGTGTAACGTTGTCTTCGTTGGTCCAACAAGTGCATGGCACAGCTCTCAGCTAAGGAAGGATGCTGATGTTTAGCCATTCAATGACTTGTTATATAGCTGTTAAGTGAGGCATCTGGAAATCAGCAAGGTTCACCCAGAGGGCAACGTATCCTATATAGGTTGCATACCTCTCTTAAGATGCACAGCATCAATCTGAAAGTGAATATTCTTCACCTTCAATAGTAAGAGGAGATATAACTATGAATAGATGCCTAAATTTCAGGTTGCTAGTGGGAGGTAGGGCAAATCTTGCAGTGGATATAAGTTTTCAGCACAGATAACCAAATGCTGGCAGTTCCATCAAAGCCTTAAAAAGAACATAAGTCCCTAGTAAACAGTTTGAGATCTAGGATTCTAGGCTGTGTTTGAACAAATTGTATGGAAGCAAGCAACATCTTTTCCCTTAAACTAGTAACAGCCCACTTCAAATGTCTCAGAAGAATAAAAGAAATATAATTAAGTAATTATATGATATGTATCACTAGTAAAATGTTCCTTCTTCAGCCTGCTAATAATCAGTATAAGCCACGAGCACAACATTCCTTTATCTTCATTATTATCTCATATTAAAATAGAAATAATACTATGGATAATAAAATTATCAACATTTTTCTTTAAAACAGCAGTACTATTTGCTTTGATGATATCGTAGTGCAAACAACACACTATTTGGCTAAATGTTCCATTGTAAAGTATTGCTTCTAATTTTTTTAATGCTCTTCAGTCTTTCAAGATTCTAAAATTGAAAAGTCTTTCTGCTATGCAGAGCCTTTATCATCACACAAATCCCTTTTATATAGTCCCAGTAATGTAATCCCTACCATTGTCACCTATTTCTTGAATACCATCACGCATCTGGTTCCTACTTGGCCTTTTGTTAATTTTTATAATTCATGACTTTTCTAGCAAGGAAAGTATTTGAAACCATTTCAGAAATCCCACTTATTCTTTCTGCCTTATAGCACTCTGTATTTTGAAACAGAAATTTTAGTGATGTTTCTGAATATTCCGATATACTTCTGATATACATATTTCTGAATCCATATCCTAGCTCAAAAGCCACGAGTCCTTTAAAAGCTTGTCAGAGTAAACTAAAAATAAAAAATCATGTTTTAGTTGTTGCAGTTATTCCAGATTGCAATAGATAAGTCTTTCACAATGGCACACTAATTAATGCTTGGTTGTTACATGAATTATTTCTGTCTATGTTACCCTATAATATTTTCTTTGTATTTAAATATTATGTGCTAGCAAGCAGCTAAACTTCTTAGTTTCCTAACCAACAGAAATATCTCACAATTGCAAAAAGAGTTTTAGCCCAAGTTTAATTCACCAGAAATGTGATCTCAATGAACCTGAAACTTCTTGTGAAATTTGTCAGAATTTAACCAGTTCATTTTTGTTGATCTTCCCCTCCACTAAGAGAAACAGCCAGAACAAGAGCAGAGATTCGACTTTGGCTTTTCAGAAAACGATTTGGCCCCTTATCTTTCATCTTACTGAGGACTGGTGGTTAGAAGGGCACGTTTCTCACATTCATTCTTAGAATTCTTGTATACGTGGCATAGCCAAATGTTTCTTGGACAAGATAAACTTTGATTATTGGCAGAAATTTGAACAACGGGTGCCAATCTATCTTGTAGGAAGCCAATCAGGCTATGGAGTCATTATTGCCTGTTTGATGCCTTGTGCAATAAAATTTTACTGTTCCATGCAAAAAGTAGCATCTACAACAAAGAGCTGGAGCTGTAAGGTTTGCAGTTAACACTCTCCACTGGAAAACTGAATGAAGAAGGATGTGGCATACCACAGTGAATTCTCTATCCGCTGATCAGTGAGGTAAGAGGGACCAACCGACTCGTTCATTAATCCAACTCATTTTCTTGATTTCTCTCCGCAAGCATTTCATCAGGCATGAATAAAGCATTCTAAATGACATGAAGGAATGTGGTTTTAGTGTTTCCCTTTTATAATAAGAAATTTTAAATTCTCTTTAGTTTAATCCAAATCATTTGCTTTTATTAATTAACTGAGAATGTACATGAGTTGTTCGTTTGTTTTACACAATCAGATGATAGAATCATAGAATCATAGAGTGTCTTAGGTTGGAAGGGTCCTTAGAGATCATAATTGGTCTCCAACCTCCATGCTGTGGGCAGGATTACCACCACCGGATCAGACTGCCTAGGGCTCCGTCCACAGTTCTTAAAATATACTGCTGAGATACTTGACCACTTAGCTGCCTAATTTCTCTTTCACAGATCTGAAAGTTGGATTAAAATCAGTTGGGTTGTACTCTGAATTTTGAAGTTATTTTGTCTTTGCTCTTGAAAACAACCACTATTTAGTTTCTTCAAGTTCAATTTTATTACAACTTTGTTGTGGAAAGTTTTTCACTCTGCAGTCACTCATGCCAGCACAGTCTCTTGGAGAATCTTTTCAGGGGAGCAGGAAGACATCCGTAAACATGCAAGTGTAGTATGTCTTTGAATTTGTAAGACCACCAGCTAACTGGTGGATTTACTATGAGAAAGGCTTATCTGTTCACAGTGTTTCAGATCAAGATAATTAAATAAAAAATGTGGATGGGATCCAAGTGGCTGGGCACAGCTTCAGCCTAAACTGTGATCAAGAAGAAAATATAGTATTTTTTTAAACATGTGGAGAGAGAGCCTGTATCCACACAAATTTGTCATAGTAGTGTCCAACCTGCTTGTATGTCCACCCTATGGTGAGGATAATGATATGAAACCAATAATAGAGCTCTATTATTTGGTCTCACAATTTTTTTCTTGCTGCAGAAGAGAATTCAGAAATACCCTTAAGGTTGTTTGGTGAGGCACAGTATTGTTTTGGGGGGTTTAGTTGTCTTTAGTTATGGAGGCCTAGAAGTGCTTCATTAATAAACAAAAGGAAAGGTTTTTCAATTTGCTCAATACAGATCAAGTAAATTATCCACTTGATTTTCTTAAGTCTTTTGGAAAATACTAATTTTCAAAACCTCTGCTGGAAACCTTGTGAGAAGGTAATTTCAGCCTGAAGGATCTGTTTTAAATTACACTTATACCTTGAATTGGAGCATCTTGCTGTCTTACTCTACTGCTAACAAGCAGAGGTTTTGGATAGGAGCTTTCAAAAATCAGTACACATACATAGAAAACGAAGGCATATTTATAACATTTTCATGAGGGTTGAACGATTTACATTCTGGTTATAAACTATTTACAATGCTTATATTTAGATGATGAATGAACATCAGATTAGGTATTGAACAAAATGGTGAAACTCCTTTCAGTTTTAGTTGAGTCTAGTGAGTAAGATGTAAAGGAAAAGTAGGCTAAGAGGAGGGCAGAAATGTTGGACTGATTAGTTATTTTTATCTTAATTTGAAAATGCAGTACCTCTTTCTCACCCATCTTGCCTTCCACTCTTCCTAACCACAGCAGCCATGTAGACGTACTAAATACTGTTGGAACTGTGAATAATGCATGCAGTATGTCACAAGTCCATAAAAGTCACCGAAAAGAATTATGTTGACCTCCGATATCATTAAATTAGACCAAAAATTGTTAAGGGAAAGTACTGTTACAAAAAAGAAGTAGAATCAGTCTGTTGGGAAGAAGACGAGGAAGGGAAAGGGAAGGGGAAGGGGAAGGAAGGGAAGGGAAGGGAAGGGAAGGGAAGGGAAGGGAAGGGAAGGGAAGGGAAGGGAAAGGGAAAGGGAAAGGGGAGGGGAAGGGGAGGGGAGGGGAAGAGAAGGGAAAGGGGAAGGGAAAGGGGAAGGGAAAGGGGAAGGGAAGGGAAGGGGGAAGGGAAGGGAAGGGAAGCGGGAAGGGAAGGGAAGGGAAGGGAAAAGGGAAGGGAAGGGAAGGGAAGGGAAGGGAAGGGAAGGGAAGGGAAGGGAAGGGAAGGGAAGGGAAGGGAAGGGAAGGGAAGGGAAGGGAAAGGAAGGGAAGGGAAGGGAAGGGAAGAGAAGGGAAGGGAAGGGAAGGGAAGGGAAGGGAAAAGGGAAGGGAAGGGAAGGGAAGGGAAGGGAAGGGAAGGGAAGGGAAGGGAAGGGAAGGGAAGGGAAGGGAAGGGAAGGGAAGGGAAGGGAAGGGAAGGGAAGGGAAGGGAAGGGAAAGGAAGGGAAGTGAAGGGGAGGGGAGGGGAGGGGAGGGGAGGGGGAAGGGGAGGGGAAGGAGGAGGGGGAAGGGGAGGGAGAGGGGTAGGGGGAGGGGGAGGGAAAAAGTAGAAAAAATGTTTGCTGTCTAGAAGCTGTTGATACTGTTTTTCTTTTACAAATACTGCCACACAATAGAAATACTTCATTCAGCACTAAGGAGCATCAGCATCTGGTGGCAAACAAAGTAGAAGAGAGGAAGCTTTCCACATGCATTATTTGTGCTGACCATTCAAAGCTTCAGCCTACAGGAAGATATAAATGCTTCACCAAATGAGAGGGTAAGACTAAAGAGAATCAACAAATCTAAGAGACACCATATGTGCAAAGACACTCTTTTGTGTAAGGTTGTGTCGTGGAGGGATATTTTAATGTGCAAGGAGGTGTTGAATGTGGTGCTTTAGGCAATAATGTGATACAGAAACTGTTTCTATTTATACGGAACTATTTCAGTGCCTCCAGGACTAGAATAGTCATCCTGGGTTACTGAGGGCTGCCGACCCGGAAACTTATGAAAGACATTTCTGTTTGGAGAGCCCTTTGGAGAGGTTGCTCAAATTAGTCGACATCTTTTTGAAACAAGCAGCAGTTGTGTGCGTAAGTTGGAAGAAAATACTGTGTTTCAATCAATGCTTACTTTCTCATGGGAAGAAAGTGTGTGAACAGATCAGAAAGGCACAGAGCCTTTGCATCTGTGTCAGGGCAAACGAAAGCTGGCAGTCAGGTTGCTCCCCTTCTCACAAAAGGACAAGTTGAGGAAGGTAATTACTGTTTAATATTTCCAACAGGATGTTTGAAGGGAGCATTTAATTATCCTGCCAACATCTATTCAAATAAACATGAGGGATTTAGAACATTTTTGGAGCTGCAGGCTTAAAAGAAATCCCAAACATTCTGGGGCTCTAAACTCTTAAATCTCCTGTGCGATGTGGCATAGTAACATGTTTCTATTGACATTTTGCCTTATACATAAAATGATGCCTGCCCTAGAGAACACAGCAGTGATGTGCCCTGCTAAATCAGTCTGCTTTCTCCTCTACCCACTGACTGGTGCCTAAATCCTGCCTTCAACCTTTACTGATGAATTACTGTTTCCAGTAGACACACTACAACGACAGGTGAATACATCTTTTTTTTTTTTTTCTTTTTTAATTCCCATTCAAAGCAAATCATTGGCACATTTTGAAAATACTGAGAGAAATATTCTGATCATTCTTGTTAGGGGTTAAATCATACTGCAAAGTGTTATTTATGCCTCTTGAAATTGCCAATAGAAAATGGCTATATAAATACCTATCTGAAAAAAACCTTAATTGTCTCCTTTACATATATAGTCACACATACACAAAAAATATATACATGTGTAAAGATTATCCTTTTTTAATAAATTAAATTTGAAATTAAAAAAAAAAAAAGTGAATTCATTTCTAGCATTGATTTATCTGTCCCTCTCACTTACAGTGTCTCTCTCTATCTCTTTTTGTTTTTGTTTTTTTTTAAATAAAGCCTTGTTCTGTTCCCACATCATCCCCAAAGTTTGTACAGAACCAGGTGAGTGAAGATTCAAGTGCAGGTCAGTTCTGCAGTTACTGCCAGGGTGTTAGTGATGTCTAACAAGAGAAGTGTTATACAATGCAGTCAATCTTTCCTACTGAAATCAGCTGAAAGTGTCTCATGAAATGCTATCACTTTTGACATAAAATGCAGACAGCAGTCATCATCCAGTAAGTACACTGTGAGTGAACAAGCTTTGCAAGATGATTTTGTTGAGAACAGAGTTGTGAGTCTGACAGGAAAACAAAAGAAGCCAATGCAGAGAAAGGGCATAAAGTCAGACACAGTGAGTAGGTGCTCAGCAAATCTGGTAGGGAACGCTTGGGGAAGAGTAATAACTGAAAGAAGTGGAAAAGAGTGAATAAGGATATCATTTGTTGGGGGTTGATTTTCTTTCATAATTGCAACAGCTAACAGGCCTCAGGTTCTTTTATTCTAACTACTCAGAGCAAATAAATAACAATATTGTTTTAATTGCCGTTAAAAGGAGTTAAGAAGAGCACTAATATGTATGCCTTAATGTTAAAAATCAATATATCAAAATTCAGTGCGATTCTCCTATGTCCCTGGTAGTTTAAGCACAAAATTATTTAGAGTTAAATCCTTTCTAACTGGTAGTTTAGATAAAAACACTAACATCTCATAGTGTCTAAATTTTAAAAACCTACCAACTGATAGGATTAATGTGTCACTGATCTTAGACATTGCTTTGGACTCAGGTTTGCCAGGTCTTATGATTGCTGAGAAATGACTTTATAGCTTAGGCACATCCAAACAGATCTTTTCTAATAGTTAAAGGAAATATAATTCCACCTCCTCCAGAAATTAAGCAAATATAAAATTTGAAAGGAAAAGTGATACACGGAGCAGAAGAGTGAAGGCAAGATGAAGATCTGGAAATTAGACAATTCTACTGTTTTTTGGTATTGTGCCTTCTCAGGTCGTAAGTTTATATAGTGGTGGCTGAATATCCACATTCTCTGGAGGTCAGGTAAGTGTCGATGACCTTTTTTTTTTCTTTTTTCACTAATAATTGAGTAGCTCCATGGTACTTTATATTTGTGAGAGTTCTGTAAGCAGCAGATGAGAAAAATGAAGGAAAACCAGAGAAAAAAAGATCAAGGCAACGGCAAAACTGTGAAGGCCACTGTAAAACTGAGTGGTTTAGACATGAATTAAAATCCGGGCACTCATTTAAACTTCCCTCTGAGTTTTCTGCTGTGTATGTGCTTGTATAGTGTTTTCTCGTGAGTTCTCTGTATGGGTTGCCACAAGGAGAGTTCAATTGATGGGTCTTGCATACCCCTTCTAATATAGCCAGTTTTACTTATGTCTGTCACCTTTAAAATCAGTTTTATGTCTATATACTACCTATTTACATAGGTAGGATGAATGATGTCTGGTTTTGTTTATTGCAGTCATTGTAATATTTATATTTCATTTCAAGATTACAAGTATAAAAGTCTGATTATGAATGAAATGGAGTGGAAGTCCTTGTGAGGGAAGAATTCACTTGTGCAGCATCCTTGAAAACTCATTATGTATGGGTTAATTGGAGCCATAGCCTTGAAATCATATACATTTTCCCATTTGTAAAGGATATTTCTGGCACTTTTTAACTCCTATGTTACTGAGATACCATCCACTGTTGTAAGAATCCAGTCTCTATGTTTTTTTTGTTGTTGTTGTTGCTGCTGTGTTCTCTGTGGCATGTGGTTTGAGTTTTAAGGCTTATTTCCTTTGGTCTAATGAGCTTCTGAAAGTGATTAAATCGAAGAAAGGCAGGTTAAACCAATGACATTTTATCAGAGGAAAGAGTATCAAATCTAGTGCCTGAAGAACTTATTGTAGGTTCCTGAGATTTCTCCCAATAACCTTAGGATTAGACCTAGTAAGCAGAAACTTCAGGCATTAAATGTTTACCAGACAGAGTTAAGAAAAATGCAAGCAATGATCAGAAAAAAATACTCTTACATACTCTACCCAATTATCTTTTGTGTGTCTGGCTCTCCATTATAGCTGCCTGCTTCTGTTTTTATTCTGTAAAATATTTTTATGCTGAACTGCCTTTAAGCATGTAGGAACTCTAGCCATATCTAAACCTCAGTTGTGATTTTGAAGAACTTGTAAAAGAAATGGCTTAATCTTACTCTGAATAATTTGCCATTAGCTCCCACAGATTAAAATGAATTCAAAATCAACTCAAGTTTTATGAAGATAGATGTAGAGGTATGATGAATGGACAGCAACTGTTTGAACAACTTGTTTCACCTTTTAAAGAAATGCCTGTGTCACATACACCTTGGTGGGATGTATGATGGTTACTGTATTTGAATGGGATATTACTAAGATGGTGGATAACAGTACCTTCGTTGTTGTTTTGTGCGGTGGCTTCGATCCATCATCAGTAACCCACCATACAACGAATTGCACATGCAATTGCTGGTAGGAGAGCCTGGCTCCAAAGATAGGCTGTAGGAGCCAAAGAACAGTGCAGTGGTGTTGACCAGGATAATGAGTAGTTCTGACAATCATCTGTTTACTCCTTGGTTGTTGTGAACTTACGCCTGTGTCTTCATTGTGCTATTTGTTGTTATTTATTAGGTTTATTGTAAAAACTCTTGCGCCTTAACATAAAGAGTTGGTCAAAATACTGAGAAAAATAGGCAATAAATAGATTAAAAAATGGGTGACATTTTAAACAAGCATCTTTTTTTTTTTTTTTTTTTTTCTGTCATCTTTAAAATGATCTTCTTGGAATAAAAGCATGATTTTCAAACACTACATTTGGTAGAGCATCTTTTATATCTCTTACTGAGCTGGATAGCTAAGTAAGGGAATTGAGGAGCTCTGCATTACTCATCCCTCTCCCTTGACAAAGACGCACTCCTGTACTCTCCTTAGACATGCTGGAGACCACCATACTGGTGCTGAGAGACCAAGCATAAGCATAAAGTTAATCTCATTTATAATTGACATCTGAAAAATAGATGCTTTGTTTGAGAGGTTATTTGGAAGTTTTCAGTAGAGAGAGACATAACTCCAGCGGAAGAAGATTAATCCAATCCTAAGACAGCAGTCTACAACTCAGGGCCTAAACTGCCATTCAGAAATTGCTGTCTCTCCAGTGCCTTCAAAGACAACAGTTCAACAATTCATACTTTGCTTTACATGCCAAAAGTTAAGCAAGATGAATCTCACTTTTGCTTTTATTTTTAATGATATATCTGAAATGTTATTATATGAGTTTCAATTTGAATTGGGACTTCAACATTTCTTGTTTTGGACTACTTATACACGGTAATGTAGCTTTCACAAATTAACGCTTAAATTACCCTTTATTGATAAATATTTTTTACATACATACTAAAAGTTTCATAAAGTAAAACAAAAGAATAGGAAGTAAGCCATCTATGTAAAAACCAAATAGGGATTCCATCATGATACCAAATAAGACATTTGCCAAGGACACGAGTATCAAGACAAGATTGCTTTCACACTATTTAATCCTGATTGCTAATGTTTGGTCTGTCATGTTAAATCTGCTTTCACATGTCAATAAGTGCTATTATAGAAAAAAATGACTTGAAAAGAAAAGATAAAGAAACAAGCCCTAAATGTTATACAAGTAAATACAAGTCACTTCCTAGCTATTGGAAAGAATAAGAAACTTTTGTGGGCAAATTTTTCAATTATTGTCATTAGAGACTTTTTCTGTACCTTCCAGTGAAGCAACTAGTTACGTCACTGTCAGCTGATGGATGAATCTTCTGGTGTATCAGAAATGGCTGCTGCTCTGGAGACATTTCCATTGAGAACAATAAAGTTTTATCAAAGCTTACAAGGCAATTTTTAGTATGTTGCATAACTTGTGCTGTCCTGAAAAGGAACAACAAAGCCATTCCAGTTTGTAGTTACACCCACGGATGCAGAAACTGAGTAAAAGGTTGATCTGGACATACTGAAGTCAATAAAATAACATTAATTTTAGTTAGTGAAGTTCTGGCATCACAGGTAGTATTAAAAGTTGTTTATACCTTCTAGTGCAAATTCATGTATTTTAAAAACCAGTCCAGCACAGTAGCTAGCCCCATGGACAGAAAACTGCCTAATTGCATTGGATACATTCTTTCCTCTATAGAAATAGTATTCCCTCTAGGTGGTTTCATTCATCTTTTCTTCTCCCTCCCACTTGTAATAGAAGACAAATAGCCAAAATATCTGCTGATCACATTCCACATACTTCTGTCAGCAGGAAAAGTAGAATTTAGGATAGAGCCCGGATACCGAGGGTGGTCAAAACCTCCACTTCCAGGATTCAGGGATGATGGAAAAGAACCCCCTGCTTGTCCTCCAGGGTGACCTTCCATTTGAGCTGTCGGGTTATCACAGATCCATCTGTAAACAAAGGATAGCAGGTTCCCTGGGCAGTGTCAGGATCACACTCAGTGTGACACTGTGTTTGGATGTTCAAAGAATCCCTCTCTCCTTGCTTTCTTTTCCAGGCTTAATAAAGGAACTGCTAAAACCTATGTAGCCTGATAAGATGACAAGACAGTCTTTTAGTGTTATTGATTGTATACAAGAGGTGGAATGATGAATTATTTCCTATAATGTACCATGAGTGGGTTTCATCTTTTTGAGAGATGTTCTTAAAATTCCTTATATGAATTCAGTTCTTAAACTTCTTGCAGGAAAGAAGGGGTCTTCATTAGGCCAAAGGGCTGGAGTAGGGCAAATATCTTTTACCTGATAACAGAAGGGAGAGAACATTCTGAGTGCATGATCTGAGAGGAATAAAGATGTATAGCATGTAAAATAAACTCTGGATTGCTATCATGAGAACGCTGTCAAAATGAACCAAGGGGACAAATTGTGTGCCTCTGAAGGCACTCCACGTATAATAAACTTCAACCTTTCACCACCATACTTCATGTGTGGTGGCACAGCTGACTGACTGAAGCTTTTTTTCCCTCGTTAAAGAGAAAAACAGTTTTATGACTTGGAAAAAGTGGTACTGCTAGCAGACCATAAACATTAGTATCAATCGTATGCAGCAATGTAAAATACAGAAGATATTGTACGTAGCTATCTTTTTCAACTGCTCCTACACCTGCCATGTCTTAGCAAAATGTCTTAGAAACTCAATCGAGGATGTACCATAAAGGATTTGCCCAATAAAGTCACTGAGAAATATTTTCTTCTGTATTTATTCTTGGTGAAATAATCCAAGTTTAAGTTTAGAACTTGAAGCAGTTTTTGCAATAAAGATATCTTAATAAGAAGCCCCAAATTGTCATTTTTTTCTTTGTGGAATCATTCTGTAGGCTTTGGCTGTGACCCAAATAAGCTACCAAAGAGGTACTCAAAGAGAAGTGAGGAAGTCAGGCAATAGGGAGGACTGAAGATAAGTCCAACCTGAGCTGTATACTGAGTAGAGGTTCAGTGAAGAGTTTCAGAAATAAACTTGGGAGTGCAAATGTAATATATAGATTTCTTTTTCCAGAAACAAACATCAGAGGAGCAAATCTCATTGTCACTAAGTTCTGGGGAAAGTTTGGTGTAACTGTAAATTGGGCAGAAAATCTTTGCACAGGTGGAAGGAAAGATGCTTTCTGTTACATACAGAAAAAGATATCTTTAGGAAAGTTTTGAATGGGCTCTGTTCACTAACATACATAAGTTGTTTTACCTACTGCTTATTCCTATTTAACTGCATGATAAAAGCTTAATTTACATATTGTTCCTGTAACTCAGATGTCAAGGAGGTTATCTGATACCTGCAGACACTTGATCAGAGTTTGCTGATGAAAGTGTGACCTTGTTGTCTAAATCTGTCACCCCTGTGACTCTACCACCATCATTGAAACTGCCAGCAACGGTTTGTCTGTAATGAGATTACTTGGTGGTTTCTTTGTCAAGCTTGTTTTTGTTGACCTGCCCAATGTGAGGCACTGTCTCTCACTAGGAAGTCAGTAAAGTATTGTATACCAGTAAATATATAATGACAGGACAAGATAAACACCGGGGAGTAGGAAGTTCTGATAACTTTCAGAGCCCATACAAAAACCTAGGCTCTTTATATTCATATTGAATGTGCAATGTTAGCGTGCATTGGGGATGAGAGCACTGAGCTATGGGGAGAGCTGTCATCCACCCTTCCCAGGAGTACTTTCTCATTATATACTGCTTTCATCAAATAGCTCATGCTGATGTACCTGCAGATACAGTTCTGTCTGAAATGGATCTTGGCATAACTCATTGTCAAAAAGTACAATGTTTTGTAATTTTTCTATTGCTTATAAATTTCTAAGTTACTTTTACATTTATCTTTTTATTTCATGGTTTCATATATTCACAACATTTATTCTTCCTTGTCCTCTCAGAAATAGTGGTCAGGCACTGGAACACGCTGCCCAGAGAGCTGGTGGAGTCACCATACCTGGAGGTGTTTAAGGAAAGAATAGAAGTGGTTCTGAAGGACATGGTTTAGTGAGCAATATTGGAGGTAGGTGGACGGTTGGACTTGACGATCTTAGAGGTCTTTTCCAACCTAAATAATTCTACAATTCTAGGAAAAGTTGATTAAAACAGTATCTGTGCATAGGATTCTGGTTTAAGAACCAGAAAACTACAAGTATTTCGGCTAGCTGATTGGCAACACAAGCTGTCTTGAACCCTATAGTACATTTATTTCACAGTGCTAAATTAAAGAAATTAAAAGTTTTCCTGATAATGATCCTTAGCAGTGAATGAAAGGTCAGATAATCACAATTATGGGAGCACTGGTCTAAAAAACACATTTGGTCACTATAAACCTCTGTTTAATGGAAAAGTAAATCTCAAATCTCTTGATAATCCTGCAGACATACTTTAGATTTATTTACATATCCCAAGGGAAAGATCTACATAAATGAATTATAGAGATGATCTAAGCAATCAGCTAGGACTAGAATTAAAGGAACCTAAAAGTATAAAAATCCTGTCCATCATCCCCTAGTACTTTTCTAGAGACTTACTGAATGAAGTGGAATCAAAAATACATACTGCTATTTCTTAATCAATTGTTTGATGTCTGTGTGCCAAGTGAAGTAACCACAATTCCCTCTGTAACTATATATGTAATTATATATAACTTTACAAAATGGACTTGCTTATCCCTTCCCCCCTTCTGAAGAATGTTCTATGTCACTGTGGCTATGTGTGCACACACTCACTGACTATGCACAGTGAATTAATTAAGAATAAATTATTACTGTACAGGTGATTTGCCTAAGTCATACTTTCCATAGAGCAAAGGCATTAATAACAAATCAGCCACAGACTAGAATCAATTCTTACCTACAAAGTGTCCTGGAAAAAATCTGTTTAGAGTTTTTTTTAATCCGGAAATGTGTCTGCCTGTTTTTCACTAAATGGTTCACAACTCAAATGAAGTAGAACAAATCATCTGAACTTCACATGACTAATAAAATATTATGAGCCAATTAGTGAGCTGTAGATAAAGCCTTTTTGAAACACATATAAAAGGTTGTCCCTCACATCTTTCTTTGCCAACACGTAGAGTTCTGCATTAGATAATCCACAAATTCCTCACGCAGCAAAAAAATAAATAAATAAGTAAATAAAATTGTATCTGGATAATTTCTTTTACAAGCCACGGAGTGTCTAAGCTTGAAAGATTAGTGCATGTACTTCCAAGATTTTTTTTTACCTGCTTTTTTTTTTTTAACATTTGTAAGGGATAAAATTATCCAAATCATATGCATATGCAAACTGGAATTGTTACAATCACATATCCTTTCTTCCCTTTCATAAGCTATATAACTTCCTATCTCCAGATAATATCACATTTGAGCACTCAGATGCAATACTTAATTATTTTTTAGCAACTGACAGATCTGCCAATAGAATTCATTTTTTTTAACAGAAAAGTGGAAATTTTTTTCATTAATGAGAGAAATCTCCATTCCAAGGGTAAATGCTAAAACAAAATCTTTTTTTCAGGAAGGTGCTTCTGAAAAAAGTGTAGTGTTTTAAATGGTGGAAGTACTAAGGAATGTAATGGCTTTAATAAAATCTGGAGTCAGTACCTGAACTATCAAAAAGTGTTCTTGAAGTTGAGGTTGGTGATGCCTGGTGGCAGCCTGGAAGTGGAAGTGCTGAGTCAGCTGCTGGCTGGGAGCACTGATGTTGACCAGAAAGACAGGATTTCTCCCTTTACTGCCAAATCTGAAGCATTTAGACACCCCCTGAGACCCTACAGACAATTGATCAGGTTCAGTGACAAATTTCCTTTTTGAATAGTGCATAATTAACAGAATTCTTCATGAATATGATGGGTGAAGTTATGGGAGTGCAAGGAAAATAAAACAGGTGGATGTTGTTCCCAGTGCTCAGATTGTTGCAGTGGAGTCACAACTCATATGGAGAAAAACGTTTAGGCAGCAACGATGGCAATGATACATGCCTGGTTCACATAGAAATGAGACAATATCCATATGGCCAAAAACATGAACATTGATGCCTGGTGTGAGCTGTGCAAAGACTGATCTTTGCCTTTGGTAACAATGGCAAAAGTAAGACAAGGGACTATACCAGTCCACAAAAAACACTGAGAGGTGTTTGGTCACAGAGAGGATTTTCAAAACTGTCAATCAGAGAGGAATATTCAAAGCCAATCTTAGCTTGTATCTTTACTGGACACTGATCTGTTTGCTTTTATGGTGTGTGCCATAATCTGTGAATTTGGTGTATGAGCTTGTGCATAGTGTCACACATTTTTGCCCACATGTGTCTTCTTTCTTTCAGTATGGAGCTAGTAACTAGCTTCCAGCCCATACATGACAGTCCTACTATGTGGTGCAATAAAAATTAATTAACAAATCATACGTGTAATAAGCTCCCTGTCATGTAAAATTTCCCTTCAAAAAATAAATGGAAAAGAAGGATCCTAATTAATTAAGAAAGTTACTTCAAATTTGAAGATTAAAACTATCAATGAAACTTTATATATCATGCGTGAACATTTCTGTAATAATAAGTTTCACTGATACTTCAAATTTGAATTTCATGCCTGTGTTCACAACCTTGACCAGAAGCAGGCTGATTTCTCACTGGAGGAAAGAAACGATGAAGTTCAATTAAGATGAAAAAGTCTTTATATTTCCATGTGTATTAACAATCTTTTATTCTCCTATCTCTAACAGCAGCAGGAATACTGAAAACATTGAATAAACACTTGGGTGGCATATTCAGTGGTTGTTGACAGGTGGTGGGAAATATAGCACACCATAGCTCAACAGGTGCAGAAAAGTTGTAATGCTGAAAGACAGAAAAATAATCAGAATCTTGGTATTAACTCTGTATCTGGCATGTGCTGTATGTAGCTTTCCTTTTCTTCTGGTATTAGTCTTTATGCGCAAAATGAAATATCAGAAAGTGATCATCTGATTTATATACTCTCCCTTACGCACAACTGTACCATGTATGGGACTTCTTGGAAATGAACATTTTGATCAATGGACCACTCAGCTTCTCTTGGGTTTCTTGTCTTAATCTGTGAATCAAAACCACAAAACCACACCCAATAGCAAAATGACGTATGGAAAAAATGTCTGTATGCCACATACATTTATCCAACTACTCCAAAACTAGTAATAAAAATATCACAAAAATGTCTTGAGAAATGTTATGTATATTCAAAATTTATTACTTGCATTAATGCTACATACAGTTTCTGAAGCTATGGAGTTGGCTTCTATACTTTCAAAATTTGTTGACTAAATTAATTATTCATCCTGAAAGAAGATGAAGACTTGTGACATACAGCATAGTTGAAGAAAATATTTTAAAAGATAATAAATAAATAGATACGTAAATGTGTCAGTCAGATTCCCTGACAAAGCAGAGTGGCTTTACAACTGCATGATTTGAAAATGTGTGCATTATCTTTATATTTGTTCTCCCAATTAAAACATTCACTTCTCATATGCATGAGAATCATATGGTTTATATTTGGAATTCTTAGAACCAATAAACCAAATATCTGTATTTACAAATCCTAAGCAAGAAGTGTTTATTTCAGACCATGTCCAAATCAGCAGAGTTTCAGGCAAGAACAAACAGTTTCCCTTGTAAACAGTGACTCTGGCTTGCTCAAACCTTTTTTGTACTTCTTTGCTGGAGATCAGACAAGCGGGTAGCCAACAAGTCAGAACATAGATACAGATATGTACGCAAGGCTAGAATAGCCTTGAGAGAAAATAGTATCTTTTACCTTAACAAGACAATAAAATAACTGTTCCCTTGAATATTGATGGCAATATGCTCCCAGGCACCACTCGGATGCTTTGAAAATCGAATCCTAAAATACTGAGTGTGATCTTCCCCGTGCTTCAATAGAAAATACATCCATGTGAAAAGGACAACCGCTCAACCAGTTTTTAATATAACATTTAATCATGCCCATTCTTCAGGCCTGCAATGACTTTTAGCAACATAAAGAGGTCTGCTCCAAAAGTAATGCCTCCTATTTTATCATGTTGGGCCACAGTGCTGGCAGCAGATGTTGGTGGTATGGCAGTAGAAGTTGAACCTTCCCACTATTATCCCATTACATCTTGATGCTATGTGACAGATGGCAGCAGAGGGGCAGTCTGACAAAATGGCGTCTGAAATAGAAGTGTGTATGATGTAAAGGTGTGTCACTGAATTTCTCCATGCAGTAAAAATGGCACCCATTGACATTCATTGATGCTTGCTGAACATTTATGGATAGCAAGTAGTGGATGTGAGTGCAGTGAGGCAGTGGTGGTGCATTTCAACAGTGTTGATAGTGACATGAAAGACACTAAGTTCTAGACAGCCATGCACAGCTGTCAAACCAAGCAGTGAAGAGCATCTCCATCAATTCATCCATGCGAATCAGTTAATGGCGGTGACCATGTTGAAAAATAACTTTTTGTAGCTGAGAATTTGCTTTATCAAATAGTGTTATTGTGCTCTTTGTATCTGTTGTAGTTTGTATGGAAGTAAATAGGAGACATTACTAGGAGTGGCCTGAGTAATTTTCTTGGTACCTTTATGTTATACTCTTTGTGATTCATATCAATCCACTGAAGCTTTCCCACAGTCAATTTCACCACCTATGAAATAAAGGAAATAGTAACTCATTTTCTATGTAACTGTTTCTGTCTCTAGGATGGAGGATCAAGAAGCAGTTATTTCACACCATACTATTTGTTTAAATTTATGAAACCACAAGGTGGCTGGGCACCTGATACTGGAGCAGATTCTTCCTTAAACATTTATTCTGCATACAACTTTTTGGTAGCAACTCAAGCATCACACGGTCATTCAGGCTTTCTGAATCCTTGTTACTAGTATAGAGAACCCATCAAATTCAAATTAAATAATAATAATCATCATCATCAATAAAGACATCTCCCATTTTTTTTCTGCTATTTATTATGAGTTCTCCCACATATTATATCTTGTAAAAAAAATCAGTGCAAATGTGGCCCTGATCACAGAGACTTTCTTGTAACTGAAAGGAAACATCAAAATGTCATACAGAAGTGGCAAGAGTAGATGCATTCACCCTTGTAAAACATGAATTCTGACGTCATTTTTACACATTTCTGTTTTCTAGAGTACTGACAATCTGTTTTTGTTCCTGAAGCTGTGACTGTTGTAGATTCTGAATATGCCCTACAATAATGGCTCATCCCTTTTCCTCTCCCCCTGCAAGTGTTTTGGAGTGGGAAAGCATTGATTTGGCTCTGATGATTTATGTACTACTTTGTTCTTTATCTGTTTGCACCTTGCCAGTAAAATAACATCATGCTATCATTTCCAGGGTTCGCAGGACCCTGTCAGCACTTCACAGTCAAAGGTCAACCAACTTCACAACTCGCGGTTAAATAGGTTGAATAATCTCACCTAGTATTAACCTCTAATACATCAAATGAAGAAAAATGGTACTGGCATCACTGGCAAAATAGCATTGCCATACAGCAGGCTGCTCTCACTGTAGCGAACTGGCAATATATGAATGTCTTTGAGATACTCAGTTCCAGAAGTGGATAATGAAACTTGTGCTGATTGCAATAGATTTATGTCTTTCTTTGTTCTTTATTTGTTTATAAGTATCCAGGAGAGCCATCTACATGTTGTTATCTTTCTTTCATCTTCTGAGCTGTCTGAGACCAGTTCATCCTTCCCTGACATTATCTCTCTGTCCTGTAAGCTTTTCAGAGTATATTTCCTACACTCATTTGCAAGTTCACTGGACCCTGGCAATACTTAACAGCCAAGTAGCAACAAGCTTGCCTTAAACAGTATAAATAAATCCACCTGATGTCCCCTAGTGAACATTCTTATTTTTGTATAGTCAACATACAGAGAGCTGGATGCACTGAAGACAGTCACCTCATTGAGAAATTATTTTTCAGGTATCCCTGTCATTGCTACTCCAGAACTTCATGGCTCCTCCAGACAGATACTATTATCCTGAAAAAATTACTTCAAATATAAATAATTTATATGGTAAACACTTCAGAAATTTCTTTATTGTGCTGTCTGGAACATCCTTTCCTCCCATTCTTATCACTAGGAAATTTTTGAAGTTTTTAATCTAGCTGGCACCTGTCTTTCTGACATTAGCTTTTACAACTCTCTTTCCCATCTGTCTTTTAAATTGAAAAAAAAAAAAAAAAAAATGGGAAGAGAGAGACAAAAAGAAAAGAATGGGAAACAAAGCAAAGTAGCACGTTCATCTATTTAAATGTTTTAAAAATTTCAATTAGTTTTTCAAAAAGTAATGGTATCAGAAAACAGATCACATAAAGAAAAAAAGATGTACCAGACATTTGCAATGAGAGAACATTTTGATGCAAACTTAGCAAACAGTCAGGTCAGAATATTGAGGCCCTGTTCAGCTGTTTCAAGAAACACTTCTAACATCCACTATTGATCAAGTCTTGGTTGTTCCACATGTAGGCATTTTCCACGAGAAGCCCAAAGAGCAGGTTTCAGGCTGTTTCTGAATAACACAGGAACAGAAAGTCCCACTGGGCTGCCCAGAAGCCTGCCAGCAAACAAGTGGTTTAAAGGGTGCTCTGATATCGATAACATTCAGACTACTGACAGTATGTGTTTCAGGAGAGTGCTCTGCTTGGTTGCAAGGCTGTTGGCTCAAGGATCCTCATACACACATACTATGGTGTTATTCCAGAAGGGAGGTTGTCATAACCAGAAAAGAGTATTTTTCATTGAAAAAAAAAAAAAAAAAAAAAGGAGAAATATTTGAAAAATTGCTTTCCAACACTAAAATTTCTCAGCAACCCAAGATTAGACATGGCAAAGAAAACAGCTTTAGATATTCTTTCTGGTAGGTCTCTCTACTTCTTAAAAATTACCAAATGAAAATCCCACTCAATAAACTTGCAGCTATAAAATCATACTTGATCCTTTTAAATATCTTACTTTCCAGAATAAATCACTTGGTTCTGAATGTTTTATTCATTCTGTCATTCACTGTAATGTGCTGGACTACAGTGACCTTTCTTGTAACTTCTGTTTTGAACGTGCCTCTGGTCCTTCTTGTCCCTTTTCTATGCTTACCAACCTGTGAACAGCAATATTTGAACTCTGACACTTCAGAATATTAGGGATATGAAAAAATGTAGTGAATCTATCTCTTTGGATATTCATACACAGGCTGAGAAGGCCAATGAGCCAAATAAGTCATGTTAAAAAACTCCTACGGTGTGGGAAATTTACTGGTGACAAACGTCAGCATGATATTTGAGACACATTCAGACTCTGTTACGAAACTGCTTTTCCTCTAAGGACTGTTTGAGACTTCTTAGCATTGCTAATGATCTACAGCCTTTATTATCTGACCAGTCGTCCCCTCTGTGAAAATATTTCTGTTCTGCTCTCTTTTCTTATACAAAATTAAACACATGTACTACAAAATAAAAGTGTGAGTACTTAACATTGGGACAGCACAGGATATCTGTAAAAGACAGCAAGCAATAGGTACTGTAATAATTCACTCTGTGTTGTTCTTTCATTGGATTTTCATTACATTTTCAATGAGTCAACGGGGTTATTCTGCCAATGGGATGACTATATGCATATAAGTACTTCTGAACACCTAAATCAGCACCGTGAATTAATTTAAAGGAAAAAAAAAAAAAAGACAACAATGGTTTGACACTGCTGTTTTGGCCCTGATTTAAGTAGCAAATGGCTAGCAGCTGCTAAAGCAGAGATGTGAGAATTTCATGAGGAAACGGACAATATTTATGTTATCTGTGCTTGGTACCTCCTCCCCACCAAGTTTTACGCTTTGACTTTAATCATCTGTCCTAGACTTTTGGCTCTTTATGCTCATGTTTCCTTTGACTAATAGGCAAAGTTTTGTATTGGTACAACTATGAATCTGCTAGCATTGGAAACTCTGAGAGCTGGCAAAATACGTCTGCTGAGGCAGGTTAGTAACTGGACTGACAGCAAATACACAGAATCCTCATTAAAAGAAATAAAAAAACATTAATGTCTGAAAAAACAGAATTTTATTTACATTTGGAATAAACTCTTAAAGCAGTAAGTCTGCAATTTGTATGCATTTTAATGAATGTTTAGAGCTTGTTGCAGTGATTTGCTTGTGTAAAGGTTTCATTTCTTGATATCCTAGCAAAAGCGCTTTCTACATCCTAAATCAACCAACCAGCTATGCCACGTGCTTTCCATAGGAAGGCATGTAGGTTGAAATTTCAGTACTTAAACTGATAGCCTGTAGACAATGTGTATAGCAGATTTGTTTGCATATCAGAATCATTAAACAATTCTCAACTTTTGGTGAATTTACATGAATCAGTCTATTCATAAACAAGATCATAGTCTTTAGATATTTCCTTTTTCTCAAACTGACCTACTCCATCTGCCCTGTTTATGCAACTATGCCATTATGCAACTATGCCATTAGTTGGTGGCCAAGGGCACATATAGTGTGCTTGTTTATGCTCTCAGTTCTCTGTAAAACTGAGGTCATTTTATGCAGCGGGAGGAGACTACTGTCAGAAATAATAATTAAAAAATAATAGGACAATTTTCCATAATGTGGGAGACGGAATCATTATACCCAAGATTCTGCATCCAGACAGCACTGTAATGTTGGAACAAAGGGCTCTTTGTTGCCTTTTGAACTGGAACACTTAACCCTGCAGAGGTTCTGAATTTGAGAATAGCTCAACATATGGAATAAGGTGACACTCAGGATCTTGGGCATTGCAGCTTAGAGGCCAGTTACATGATTATGTTTGTGTGTGCATTTTCTGTTTACTATTTTTGTCAAGGGAATGGTTTATAATTAACATATCTGGGATGCATCTCTATGGCTTTTTGGCTTGTCGTAGCTTTATGATTTTTGGCATCCTAAGGCTGTGCTGACCACACAATTATTTTCTAGCATTTCGCAATATTTAGCTGCAGATCATCTTTAGACAAGTGCACAGATGAAGTTTTCATGTATTTCTAGATCCAGAGAAAGGATCTGGGCCTTAAGGATTTATACAAATCTGAGTGTTGCCAGGCCTATGTATGTCTGTTAAGACTTTTTAAAAAGACTGTTGATGATTTCATAAGTTTTCTGAGAACAGAAAGTTCTTAATACAAGTGTATACCTCAAGCTGACAACTACAATCCATTACTCTTATTATTCACTGAGAAAAGGCAATGTCCAAGGGGAATTTCCTTACAATGTTATTTAGGTAGTTTCCTGAAAGGCAATGCATATTCCTGATAGTTCAAAATTACTGGAAAAGAGTTAGAACAAGGTTCATTGCACAGGTAGGATGAAAATGATCATGACTTAGTAAGTTATGAAGATTACATCTGAAGAAAATTGTGGCAAGTGTTATGTAATTGCAGGAGATTAAACAGCAAAGTTACAAAACATTAGTGAATTCTGGGGCCCATGGTATGGAGGTTATGGTATGCAGCGTTCTTCAAAGCATAACTTGAACAGAGAGGAAATTACAGTTGTATTGGTGCATCAAAATTTGGTGGAAAGCTGGGGCTGAGGACAAAATTCTGATGGAATCGTTAACAAGATGGATCTTAAGTCAGGTGGAAAAACACTAGATATGGAAGTTGGTGGCCCTGCCTGCGGCGGGGGATTGGAGCTTAGTGATCCTTGAGGTCCCTTCCAACCCAAGCCATTCTGTGATTCTGTGATCCTATTCTATGAACATGGGGAGGTGTAAGGAACATTTGTTTCTCTTTCAGGTATACTTAGAATTTGATCTTCCACACTGCACTTAAAACAATCTTCTTGCATATTTCAAGATTTTAAATGGTAAGATCTTAAGACAGGCAGTCCAGGCAGTAGAATATGCTTTGATTCCTAAGAAAACCTTTCCAGTTTTTACCACCTGAAGGAATGCAGATAACAAAGTGAACGTTTCTTGAATGAGTGCCTATTTTGTGGCCTAGCACAACAAAAATATTCTGCTGCCTCCAGGGACTTCAACTACACAACAAAAATCAAAATACATAGCATGATAGTTCAGTAAGGAAAGAAAATAAAAATGAAATAATTCAATTATGTTTATTTGATTGTAGAAAGCTAAGAAAGTTCTTGGTCTAACACTAAATGTAATGAAAATATCTCAATTTCCAGGAAAAATCTCAACTGGCACCAGTACACCATATGTACAGCATATTCAACATTGATATTTTTAAAATGAATTTATTTCAAAATCAAGATCATTGATTTTACAGTGCCCAGCTACAAATTATTATATGAGTAGAAAGGCCAGAAAATATTTCCCGTTGAGAAAACTTCTGTTATACTTCCTAGCAGAAATGCTACATGCGGTTTGAGTGTACAGTACCCATTTCATCCGTGATCAGCTGAATACACAGCTTCTACTGTTACAAACACGTTGTCAGCTCATTGACGTCAGATCAAGAATATTGTGGCTCATTTTTGCCAAAAGAAATGTCAGCTGTTTACTGAAGCAGGGAAGTTGATAAAAATTATTTTGATGGCATTAAGAGTGAGGCTGTAAGTGAGCATAGCTTCAGCATCTTACATTTTTGCAAAACATGGCTTTCATCCACAATAGGACAATCAAGACTGAACTGGGGTATGATTTGACATGTACACAAGGAGAAAACAGATGCCTAACAGCTCACATATGGTGCAGAATTCTTTTAAGAAAATCAGAGCGAGGATGTTGTTTGCAACTTTTTGGATTTAGGAGGACAGTGTCTTAAATCAATTAGAAAAAGATAATGTTTTTGGAATATTTTCTGAGTGTGATTTATTTTTCCACTTTGAAAAAAAGACAAGTGAAATAGGCATTTGTTCATTTGATGTTGTCACCACTCATGATTTGTAAAGTATGGAACTAAAACCCTGATAAATTCTCCATGTTTTATTCTCATGTTCTCTCCCCTACAGTAAAAGATACTTATGTGATACTAAAACTGCCTTGTATAAAAGTTACATGTTTCAGTAATGAATTTATTTTTATAAAGCCTCATAATATTGGGAAGTCACATCTCTATTTGGCATCTGGAAAATACTGGCATAAAATAAGACTAAGGGCTTACTTTCAGTAACATAGTGATGCCCACAAATGGAAGAGCGACCGAATGACATTTTCCTGAATCCCAGTTCTGCTTGCTCTCCACAAGACCAAGGCTATTTTTGAGTTCTTAGTCTTTATGTATCTTTTTTTCTTCAAAATATTATTGACATGCAAAAATATTTGCTGAGCTGCATTATGTAATTTTGCAGTCTGACTGGAGTATACACGCTGATTTCAGATTTGTTGTAGCAGTCTCTACTCTTGCATGGTAGCTGTGGCGAACCCCATGCCTGCAGACAGAGGAGCAACAAGACCATCTCCCCCACATATAGAACCCACATATATTGAACTTCTAAATGGTCAAAGACATTTTTTTCTAAAACCACAGATACTCATTTGAGCCCTGTACAGAATCATCCTTCCTGTAGTAAAATCCATTTCTATTCTTTTCCTTTCTTGAGGGGTAATAATTTCAATGCTGTTTTACAACCTGGTGCTATTAAGTTGATTGGTCATATTCGGTCCTGAAAATCACAGTTAAAAAAGCAGCAGATAGAACAGAGTCTATACGAATTTAAAATAAAACTGAAACAAAGTCACACATTGAGATTCAATGCTCAGGAAGAGAAAATTAGGAATGATAACAGTGAATGAATAATGACTTGACTAACAGAAAGCAGGCATGCTAGGACTGATTTCAATTTGGCATTACCAAGCCACAGTTACTAGGGATAATCCCTTTTCCTAAACAATATCTTTACAATATGCCAACAAATCATTTATTTGTCAATATTGAAAGCACCATTTCCTTAGATGGAACATGATTTGTGTACGTACATTGCACACACATTTTTGCTTGTTTAACTTAATCATACATTGAGGATTCTCAGCATATGATTTACCTCTTCAGTGATCATTGGTTTATTATAATGCAGGGCTGGCTAAAGATTGATTAATGCGGAACAGCCCTGGTAGACCTCTTTTATGCACATGGCAGGGTAGGCTGAGATTATTCCTATTACTACAGCCATGCGAGTGGCCTTTCCAAAGGCACACCTCACATTGATGTACATCCCAGTGAACTACAGAGAGAAGTTAATTTATTACATATTTAGAAAATAACTGCAGTTCTTGAACAACAGATAATGTTTGTTGGCTTACGTGTGGGGCTTGGGCTTTATTTATAAGAAGTTAGAAGGTTTTTCATAAACACAGCTATGTAACCCTAAAATGCCATGTTCCCAGAATGTGTGGAAATAGGAATGACACAGATGGATGAGCTGGGTAGGCAAGAAAATACTTCTAGGTTAGATGTATATTATGGTTAAAGTCGGTGAATCACATTTAAGTCACAGCTATTGATACTATGCATTATTTATCACTGATCCCTTTGAAACAGGCCCTCCAGAGTATTATGCCACATTAACTAATCTCCATTTTTCAGAGTCATCTAATAAGGCATTAAAGATCTGTGTCAGGAGGAAAGAGTATAAAAAAGAGAATGGCACATACTTCATATGTGTTTTATGCAAGGATGAAGGATCATTCACATCTCAGTGCTTATTAGAAGCACAAAGCACACCTATTTACCCTAGGTGAATTTTGCTCTTAAGGACAATTTACCTTATAAATTAATGTTTTCTACAAATGCATATGGGAACACTCCTTACTGAAGTTTTCTGTCATTTATTTTATCAAGCTATTCCTGTACTATTGTACTATGCAATCCATGAAGGAATGAAGACAAGCCAATACAGATCCAGGGAAGGCAATGATAGCATTTCCTTTATTCTAAGTGAAGGAAAAAAAAAAAATCAAATCATTTGGATTTGATTGGATCAACCACATCGACTTATAGTTTACTGACATATTTACCTGTCGTCTTCCTAACTCATTCTTAGTGACATTTCCACAGTTTTCAGGCTTCACCACTGCTCTGTTCACATGCATTTAATTTTTAAGAAATGTTCTTTTTTTTTTTCCCCCCCAAATAATTTGATGCCTGTTGTTTAAATTAATAGATCTTAAGATCAGAAATCACTGGAACCTTTACTAATTGTCTACTCCAGTCAGGTAGGAAAGTTAACTTATTTCTCTTGAAATTTCCTGATCACTAATTATTCTCTGAGGTTATTTTTTCTGGTTTGAATCTACTGTGTTTTGCTTTTATCTGGATCTTGTCAGATTTTATCAGATGATGTTAGCTCTGCACAGTGTTCTTGTCACTACTAGATCTAGCTTCCATTTCCTTTTTTTCTATCATATAAGACAGGTAACTGTTGAATAAAACGTTCAGCCACAAGAAGTATAGGTGTCAGTGTGTGACCTACTAACTGTAGAATTCTGCATTTATATATAAATTTGTACGTGGGAATGCACACTCACATATTCAGGGAAAATTATATGTATTTACACAAAAGTATTACTGAAGGAAGGAGACAGCCTTGTGGCAATGGAGACAGGTCCAGTGGTTGGAGAAGAAAAACGAAACCCTTGCATGTGGGCTCCAGAAGTAAAAATATGCTCGGTGTTTAATATGAACGCTTACCTATATGCATTGATTTCTTGTTGGTGGAGCTTTCAACATTATTTCTTTATTCCCAAGAGAACATAATGAAAGTTCAGTAATGTGGAAAATGCAGAATATATTGTCCTAAAATCCCCCTCATTATTAAAGCTACAGGGAGAAATATAGGAAATCAGTCTCAAAAATGCAGCTAAAAGAACTGAAAGTTGAATTCAACCACCAGTGAATTGAACTCCCACATGCATACAGCTTCAGACAATAGGCTGATTCAAGACAATGAATGCACAAGAAAAAAGTCACTATTCTTCCATTTCTCTCTGCAATGCTAATTCTTTTCCTCAACTTGAAAAATAGATCCAGTGTTGAAATCCTTTCTCTCTTAGTTGATAACATCAAATGTACTATGATATCACTTTGACTTCATCTTGACTCCAAACATAAAGTTTTTCCAAAGAAAGATGTATATTATCACAATTCATCTGCTCTGTGAATTGTTGTTCTGAATTTTTCCACATATCCAGATGAAACCTGGTAAGAGAAGAGAAATGGAACTTCATAATGCTACCACTATCTTAACTGATATCTGAAAGCTGGATTATAAAGGACAAATGCTGCTAAGAGAAGTCAGTGCAGTCTGATCTTCACCTAGCATCCTTTGGCACATCATTGCATTCTGTGCAGCAGGGACAATTGAGCCACATGTATGCTCTCATTATATCCACCAGAGTGCTACTTTTCTCCATGTTTCTGAGCTGTTGCTCAGAGATGGACTGGGACTGATTTCTTCAACAAGCTAAGAGTATGTCCAAGCCAATCACTGGGGTTCCTTCTCGAGGCAATGGGCTCAGATGGTCACCTTTAGAGGACAGCTCATCTCAAGGCACCAACCACACTAGGTATGTAAAATATGTGAAACAGTTTGCTTTTGGAGTTATCTCTTCTCACTGAGTAGAAAATGAGATTTGCTTTGATGAAGCAGCATTTTTACCTGCCAGAAGTTAGATGAAAGGAATCCCAGACATATGGATCTAATTGGCCTCTATGTATTATAATGTGTCACACTGGCCCGATCTTGCAGATCTCAGTCAATGGCTCACTGCGTGAAGCCATCACAGAAGTCCCTGTCCTGTGAAGCTTGCAGTAGAAGATCCTGTTATGCATGTACAATCTTGATATACATAAACTAACATACATCTAACTAGGAAGAATCTTCCTAATTCCCCCTTTTGGAGGCTTAATTATTAACTTATTTTTCTCGTCTGGCTGACATAAAAGGGGGCTTTAGAAAGACAGCAACACCAATCAAAAATGAAGTGGGAATTGGCTGCAATCTGATGAACTGACAGGCTATTTTTCAATTCAGTTTCTCAGTTTAGGGACAAAACATGGGTACAATTTAACAGTTAGGATGCAAACAGCTGTAGATTAGAGAAGTGAAATACTTGCATACAAAAATGTATGTATTTTTTACATGCTTACATGAATGTTTACTTACTAATTATTTCTTGTGATATCCAATACGATTAAATTCAGTAGTTTCTTAAATTAATAATGCAAGGATATCATTTCGAACTTGGAAGTGAACATTCCTCTAGTTTTAGTGGAAAGTTGGTTGAATGATTAAAAAAAAGCAAACGAAAATCGGCAGTAAATTGATGCATTGTTCACCCCCACCAATTCAAAGAACAGATTCACCATATGGTCTTTTTATAAATATTTCGGAAGTAAAGTGACTTCTGGAAGGGATTGGAGTCTGAGATATGCACAGTTATCAGCATTTAGAAGATCCAATTTGAAACATCTGCTAACTCTTGAAAGAGTTATGTTGAAACAAAAAACAGTCTTTTTTTTAGGAGGATGTATATTCAGAATTTTATATCCTCCTCTCTTTTCTGCAAAGATAGTGGGAAGAGAAGAGAGTTACACAAGCATTTTGCTTCCATCTTTTCCAGGTCCAAGATTTAAAGCTTTATGGTGAGGAAAATCAAGATGACAGATGCAAAGAGACAGTAAATTACTGACACACTCCTTTTCAATCATGCTTTGAAGTGCTAAAGAATTCAGACCAAATCTCAACCATGAAAGCTTTGTAAGAGTCAAGCTGCAATTTACCAGGCCCGTGGAATGTAACTCATGTATTTTTAAAGAATGTACTTTTTTCAAATCTTCAGGTTTGGGACATGACAAAAAAATTATGAAAACAGTACATGTTTTTGACCTCTGCAATGTTTATGTGTTTGGTTATGCTGTTGTTATCAGTATGCAGTTACAATCCCTACAACTTGCACTTCTTCTAACCTTCCAGACAGACTATAAATATTTAACAATTTTTGCAAGTTGATTTACATAGTACTTACTGGGTAAATAATACCTCACTTCTGAGAATAGTGCAGTGTAAATAATTAATCAAATATAATAACAACAAAATAATAACAAAGAAAACATCAGTTTATCAACAGTTAACAACAGTTATATTTAGATTTCAAATTTTTCAAAACACTTGTTTTCTCTCTACGTTATTATTTTTCTTCCTTCCTTTAGTTCAGTGCATTTATTAATGATACTATTGTGACTTAAATCTCAATCAGAACAATTTATTTTTTCTGAATTATTTTGCATGCTATCGGTAGAAGAGACATTCAGAATATTTGCTTAGCTTTCATGTATCACTCCAAATGACTAATTCTGTTTTGGACTTGGATCTTGCAATAGGATCCCAAATGGAAGTAACTTTTACTCTTTTGGAGTATCACTGAAGTCAACATACATATATACTTAGTGGAATCAATAGCAAATTCTCTAATGGAGTGATCTACCTCTGAATCAAGCATAGATATGAAAAATTATTTGCAACACACTGCTAATGTGTACACAGATCTCTGGAAATGTTTGAATCAGTTCGTGTTCCAGAAGTTGTCATATCCCTCTGTCTCCCCATGTAGAGGTGGCTGAGATTATCATCTGATCTGAATAAGAATCATACACATTTTAATAGATAAGAGGAGAAAAGGCTAGCCGTGAAAGAAGTCTCTGAGTGGATAATCAGAGAAAGGAGAGTCAGTAGAGGTCTAATTTGGCTAAGGCAGTAATCTGTATAAAATACCTTCCCAAGAGCCTCCTCAGTGAATATATGAGAGATGACTGTGCTGATCAAATACAGTGAAAGGACATAGAAGCAATCAAGACAGTACAAATTGAGTCCAGAAACAACTTCATCCATGTTACTGGATAAGAGAAGGCACATTTTAAAGATGTTATACAGTTGTTGCTGAAGAAGAAGTCAAGTCAAAGTCTAAGTCAAATATGAATCCAAAGAGGATTTACACATAGTTTTTGCTATAATTCAGCTTGCCCATAGCATGGATGAAGAAAAATATTTTAAAAAATAATACAGTAATCCACACAACTTAAAAGCTACTAAAGAATTATGTATTTATTCTTTAAAGAATATCTTCTAATACTTGACAACAGGATATGTGGGAACGGCATAAAGCTGTATCAAAGGATGTTCAGACTGAATATTAGAAAAATTTGTGGATGGTCAGACACTAAGAGGCTTCCTAGAAAAGTGGTTGATGCCCCATGCCTGTCAGTGTTGAAGTGGTATTTGGATAATGCTTTCATGAACATGCTGTAACGTTCAGTTAGCCTTGAAGAGGTCAGACAGCTGGACTAGATAAATAATTTTTGTAGGTCCCTTCCAACTGAGCTATTCTATTCAGTTCCATTCTATTCTGTTCCATTCCATTCCACTCTATCCTACACTACACTACACTATCCTATTCTATTCATGTTTATAAAAATGTGGTAATGTGATGGATCTGCAATAGGCAAAGAAAATTTGTGGAAACAGAAAATTTTCTGTGGAGTGAGGTTAGACAGCAGAGATCTCAGAAACTAATGCTGTCTTAGTAAGTTAAATAGTGGCAGGTAACATTCCCAGGTGCTAGTATTCAGTAATCTCAATGAGGAAATTGTTAGAACTGTTTAGATCTGGGCCAGTTAGCAATCCCTTCAGAATTTCCTGGGCATGCTTAAGGACTAAGCATGAAGACATTTGCAGAAGAGGTTAGTAGTGTGGGTAAGTACCATTCTTTGGCAACTGGCTTCACAGTTAGAGGATAAACACACTGCATTTAATATATAGATACAAGCAGTAAGGACACCCCAGGACTGCATGAAGCTATTTCCAAGATTTCCTGGAGATTACAGAAATGTCTGCATCAATGTACTTCCAAAAGTATTTGAAAATCTGGAAAGATTTCTTTTTAAAGTCTGATATAATTGCATGCTTCCTGATGAGATGGGAATACATTTATGCTTTAACCTCATTTTCACTATCCAGTCAAGAACAAACAAACAAAAAACAGGCAGCCACAACCACATTTAATATTTTTTTTATGAAGCATCTTGCCGTTTGGGTTTGAATTAACTACAAAGACCATGTTTATTATTTATAATATAAGTGAAGTAAAAGGGAAGAAGAAAATATGTTTATAGCTAAGAATTAAAATGCTTCAGATATCATTGCATTATGATGTCTTAGAGCAATACCTGCATTCCACTAGAACGTGCTAGAAGCCAAGCCTGAACAATGTCATTATTTGGATAACAAATGAATCAGTTTTCCTACAATAAAGAAGTAAACCATAGGGGTGCATTTATAGTCTGAAGTCACTCAGTTCATATCTATTTTTCAAATCAGAAATAATTTATTTATTTTTCTTATTATTTTTCTCTACATTGTTGCTATATAAAAGATCTAAACAAACAATAAGGAAACTAGGCAATAGTTGTAACTATCTATGTACATAATACTGTAGTGTGAACAATGTGATGACAGCTGGAAAAATGTTTTCCCATTGTTTTGTTTTTCATTTCTAGTAACATGGTTCTTTTACCCTTTAAAAAGAAGCTTAGAAATCTGACACAGACAACAATGTTGGGGGGCACCTCTCTCCTAACCATTAATTTAAAATATATGTATTAGTTTATATCTTTATTTCTGTTTTATTGAAAGATTTTCCAAAACATTACGTCCTCTGCTACGCTTTAAGTTTTTGTAAAACATTTCATTGCATGTGATTACAGACACGGAGGAGCAGTTCCACAGTGCTAGAAGTATAGATGCACCATTTATGTCCTTGAAGACTCAAAATTCAAAAATCCCACATCGACCTTTTGGAGGGAAATGCTTCAAGTCCACAGACACACTGACTTTGAGTTGGCTTTATACATGTAATGTCATAATCAAATAAAAGATGTTCAAATGTATCCTGAATTTAATTCTTCAGAGAAACATCAGCTTCATCCTTATGATTCTTGGGTGAAATCCTAACATTTATGCGTTTAGATAAGAATTTTGTCCTTGTTTTCAGTAGATTTTGGACTTGACTCACTCTTTTTATCCTTTCTGTAAATAAAATAAAAGAAAATGTTGTTTAAAAAGGAGAAAAAAAACACCAAAACAGGTTTCTTAGCAATGTATGAGAACTTCTCCCCACACTGAAGGAGATTAATGCACAGCAGTGAACAAAGCCAATGTAAAAGGTTCAAGCACAGCTTTGTAAGTGACCACATACGAATGGTAATGCAGCCCTGAGCTGAATTTCATGAAATTTCTGATGAGTGGTGCTGCAGCTTCCTATGGGAGGAACCTCAACAAAAGGTCATGCTGCAATGCTGAGCCACCAAAACCAGTGCCAAACAACTTTGCTCTCTGCCTGTGTTTTGAAATCAGAAAGGAAGCAAAATTGTATTTGTTTGATGCTCTAAAGATCGAGATCTGTACAGTACTGAACAAATTAATGCTTTAAAATATTCTTATTGAGCTGCTTCAATTCAGTAAGTATATTCCATTCAAGTACTGGAGCTTTACAAAAGTATGATTTACTATCAGGAGAACAAAGACAGCTGAAGAAAAGAGACATACAAATGTAACCCTGGTACATAAACAAACTATGGGGCTTTAAGTCACTAACCAGTTTAACTGCACTTTTCTACTTCATTTGGCTGGATTAGCTCTGGGGAATTACCAAACAAAGACAAGGAGAGGAAAATGTTATTTCACAGAGTGCTTTGTGGTGTACCTAATAAATCTTATTCTGGAGCTTGATTGTTCGCTGATGACAATGGACCGTGCCTTCGATGTCATGACCCCTGGCAGGCTAAGGGGCATGACTCTCAAAGGGTTAATCTTGTGCCAACTGTCTAATAGTTGAATTCAATACTAAAGCAGTCTGGAGATAACCAGCAAATAATGAGTCTGAAAGGCAAAGGAAAGGATGGGGTACATGCCTGAGAGAGCTCAGTTGACAGTAGAGTTTACCATGGGCTACAAATACTATGTTGCTGGCTTTGACTTTTCGTCATAAAAATATAACAATAGAATCAGTGCAAGCTGAAATAACAACAACAACAACAACAAAAATACTGGAAAACTCAAGAATGTTGAAATGGAGACACAATTTCAGCCAAAACCAAGCTGTTTAAAGCCAAGGCTGTCTTCTAAGTCAGTACAGGTGTTGTGGTCTGTCAGATCCAAGAATTTGTAAAATGCAATGTCATGAGACAATTCTCCATAAAGTCAGCCTCTATCAATATGGAGAACATCTAAAGATTCACAATATCTTCATGAAGCCAGAACACTTTTATTCTGTGCTATTTTAGTCACATCCACCTAGGAGAGGTATTCCTGGACATCAAAGTGTTATATCCGCAGATTATCTAATGTAGGAGTGTCTCTGACACCGAAATTGTCTGCTGATGCCCTGCGCTATCCAAGATTTGTTTGCTTGAGCTTTTCTCTATTTATGGAGAAGCCCTTGGTAAATTTTCTTGTTGATCATAAGGAAGATCAAAATAAAAGGAATATATATATATATACATATGTATATATTTATAGAGATGCCCTTCATTTTCCTTCATCTCCCTCTGTCTTCTCCCTTGGTAATTGCTTCTATGCCTAAAAAGGAAATCCTCAAACTGCTATAGGAAATCTGAAATCACTGAGGGGAATTAGATGGAAAGATGAAGGTACAAGGCTGTGAATCAATGGAGTTTTGCCATTCACTGTCAAGTTGTTCGTTCTCCTTATGCCAGCCTGTTTTTCGAAATGCATAGAACTGATTGACTGGCAGCCTGGTTGCTTCTGCAGGCAGCCCAGGTGTCCCCCAGTGGAGTTTTACCAGGGAACACAATGGAAACAAGATCAGGATCAGGAATAGGAGAGTATGGACACTGAGATTCAAGTGAGGGATTTAATCAGTAACATTCAGTTAACGTTAATATGGTAACAATTATCTGTGAAAGTGTGCTTTGTTCATAATAGCGCTTCATTTCACACAGCCTCTCAAAGAGAGAATTAGATCTACTTTTTATGCTTCGGATTTTTTTAGTATCTGTATCTGACTCAAATTCCAAAGCTGATCAGTCAGAAGTGACACACTAGAAATAAGTCTTTCTTGGAGAATATTAGTTACTACTTATTTTATGAAAGAAAAAGGAATTTACTATGCATTCCTTTGGAAACCATCAAAATGTTTCCAAATGCAGACAGCATGTTACATCAGTTCAATATCCTATAAATCCTGCTTCCATACATTTACTTGTAGAAATCACAGCCATGTTTTCCATATGTCTGGGCCTCCAAGATACAGTGAAAGCTTTCATTCTGATGAGCACTGTCAGGTTGGGCTTTTCTTCATTATGCTGTTGATCCAATATGTCAGCCTCTGTAAGCAAAGCTGTTGTTAAATAGGAGATGGGTCACCTATAATTATCTGGAGCCCTAGGGGACTTCCTGAAAGGCAAATGAAGAAGCAATTGGGTCTTAAGTTGTCCTGTGTGACTTCTTGGTGTTCAGCACCAATGGACCATGCAAGTGAGTTGAGGCTATAGTTAAAAACACATCAGAACAAACACTGGAGAATGAATGAAAGAACCTGAGAGAGAAAAAGGCAGAATAATGCAGAGGGGATTTATTTCAGTTCTATTAAAGCCTGAATACTCTGAAGGCCATCTATTTTGCAGAGAAAGATGAAGAATGGAATTGTACAATAGTGGATGTAGGGATAAGAAACTCAAGTTTTCAAATGAAAAACATTGTGATCTTTTCTATGGTGGTTATATTATAACAGAAGGCATTAACGTGATGGAGCAGGAGAGAAATTTGCTTCCTCTGAAGAGGAGAAATTGTATTTTACTTGCACTTTTAAAGCTAACATTTTCAACTCTTCACATTCATACTTATTTATTAATGAATCCAAGCTTGCAAATCTACACCATAATTCTGTCATTAATGCTATAACCACTTCAAAAAGATATTGGGCACTGAAGGTTATTGCCGATTTCCAAGGCAACATAAATGCAATTTAGGAAGGCATGTATCAGGTGTATGTACCTGCTCAGTTTTAAAAGCAGTCTAGCCACATACCTGCAACAGTTCCTAACTTTGTCTAAGTATCATTTAATATGAACACAGATATATGCTTTCTAGGTATTAGGTGCTTCATAGAAGGAAGGATGATCCACCTATAAATCACATTTATGACCTAAAAAGCATAATTTGAGGTCTGCTTGCTTAGACTGCTTTCCAATGATCTCTGAACGCATGGTCTATTTCTGTCAACAAAAATCTCAAACGCAGCTGCCAACAAATATTTTTAACATTGTTCTGACTACAGCCATTCTAAACCAAATTTCTGTGACAAGGTTTAAACCCAACTATAGCATATGGTGACCAGTGATGGCCGATCCATACTACACACAGATGTTTCCAGATCTCACTAAGATGGGGCATTTAGTTCATGAAAATAAGGCTTTTCTGCACTATTTGCATAATTTTCTGGAATGGCTCTGAAATATAAAAATTCTTTTACATACAAAAAGAAAATAATGGAACAATGATTCTATATCTCCCTCCACCATGTTACCAAATTTCACATTCTAAGGAGAAAAAAAAAAAGATAAAAAGAAAAAAAGTACTTTGAATGAACTTCTCAAATGAAACATTTATTCCGAAGTATGTTTAGAATATTTATCTATAAATGATACTCTTGGATGAATTCTCAGCATGTAATTTTATGAAATGCACGTTAGCTTGGGATAGGGAAGTGTGAAATCAGGACGCACACATAATAGCAAATAGAAGACATGGATCAGTTATTAGCTTCAGATTCAAGTTCATGGGTAATTAGCAGTTTGGTATGAAAGGGTGAAACTTCCTCCTGTTCTATTCTATATAAATTAGATTTATGACATACGGATGCCCTTTTAGTCCAATGGCCTTGAAATGTTCAGTGTGAAGAAAGTATGTGTGATGTGAAAAAGTGTTATGTAAAATGATTGTGGTTTAATCCTAAAAATCTGATGTAAAGACAAATGTGTATTTTATTATAATTTAATTATATCCAGTTTCCACATTGCATTCCAATCTTCAAGAATTATTTACATTCCAATTGTTCCTTTTAAAAAAGAAACAGACAACTTTTTGTAATTGAGACTAATTTGATTTTGTGTCATTTCATATCCTGCAGAGAATAAACACAGTTCACTGCAAATTTCGTCAGTGGTAGTGTCTCTGTTCTGACAGGAAGATTTTAGACTGCACATTTTATATATTATTGTGGCTGATATGAAGCATATTATTGTTTCTGCTGTTGTTACTGTATCTTTCAGATAATGTTGTCTAAGAAGGTTAAAGAAGATTGTGAAGACAAATACCTAGTTCCCTTTGCTGTAATTACACTGTTTTAATGATCTACCTGTTCTGAGCCCAGATAGAGGTCATTTTGTTCCCTAACAACCAGCTCAGAGATACTCAAATACTAGTGAATTCACATATGTCTGTAGGTATGCTGTATTTTGTAGGCTACTGTGTTGGCTTTCCTTTTTTCTTATTCTTCCGCAACCAGCAGCCAAAATTCATACAGGGTGACAAGGACACAAGATTATTTTTTTTATCTTTTTAATCTTGTGTTCTATTTTCTTGTCTTTTGGCTTCGGATAACAACATCATATCAACAACAGCTCATATCATTTTTCTGCTCTGAATTGTCAGTTAATCTCATAAAAGCAGAATGTACCTAGATGCTGTCACCTTTTCTCCACATAGTCACTGATCTTTGTCAGCACATAGTGTACTTTGAAGAGAAAGACACATCAAAAGCTGACATAAAAAGAATGCTTCAAAACACCACGGACAATAGAAAACTGTAAGACATTTGGCTGTGTAGAGTACAGCAACTTGGGCTGTATTGTGTGTCTAAGAGCTATGCACCCTGAATGGCCTCATGGTTTACCTGATGATATCTATTATCTATCAAAATTATAGGTAAACTGGTTGACTTTTTCACTGCCTAGTATAATGGTAGTCTTGTCTTCCTCGTCTCAATATCTACTGCAATAATAAGCAATGATAAAAACAGAGCAAGAAAAATGGTAATATTAAATACTAAAATAAGGCTGGATGCAGATGTAAAGAAGTGGTCTGGTAAGCATGAAGAAGTGAGCAGCTGGGTAGTCTCATCTATAATGGGTGATAGCATGCAAAGTTTGTACCATGGTTCAGAGTAGAGATCCCTATCAACATCCCAGTACTTGAAAAAAAATAAAAAGCAATCAAAAACTTGAAAAATCTATCAGGTAAGTTTCCCCAGTGAAAAGATGTGCTTGAGTTTCTTAGCCTAATGTCACAGGATAGCACTTTTTTTCTATTACCTGCCTAAATCCTTTCAACCCCTGAGCCACATCCCAGTAATTATGGTAGCGTTAGGCACAACAGTTTCTCTGTTTCACCACTATTATCAATGCTCTGTTATCAGTAATTTTCCTCAGGGAGCCATTACAGTTGTGTTGCAGCCTGGGGCGTTTGCAACATGGTCTTTGTTCAAATTTGTGAAGTCCATTCTTGGCTATTAATGCCTTTGTTAAATGATCCATTTTCAAATGGAAGTTCACTCCAGCAATCCTGCTCCACTTGGTGTCTGAACAGGGGAAATGCCCTTCTGCATGCTAATTAATTAGATATCTTGTCCTTAAAAAAATAAAAGGTATACAGTATAGAGCTCAGATTAAAATTACTTCTAGAATATATACTCCACATATCATTCTTCTCAGTTTTTCTCTAGAGCTTCCTTTCTTACTCGAGTTCTAATTAGTGGAGGTCTAGAAACCTAAATTGATTTGGTTTGGCTCTTTGTGTGTGCATGTATACTACATTAATTATTAAAATAATAGAGACAGATTTCCATGAAAACTCAAAATTTTTTGTAAAGATATGAAAATATGGTATTGGTATGTATGTAGGCATAGTCTTGAAAAAATTATTCCAGTGTTTGATGATAGTTGTAATGTGAACACATGATTCCCTTAATCTTCAAAACAGTGGCCAGATTCAAAGCACAGTCTTTACCTTCTCCAATGCAACTGTGTTTGGTGATACACCTTTTGTATTTATTATTATGTTAGAAAGTTTTCATTAAATAAAAGCTTTATTTCAGAGTAGATTTTACTCTCACATTCAATGTTAAAACCAAAGAAGTGTTTTCACTTTCTGTTACATTGTTTTCAGGGTACATCTGATATACACCGCTGTCACTAATAGAGTGAAAGATCTATAAAGAACATCCACAAATAGTCTGAGATATTCAGTAAATTTTCTCTCTGTGAAAGACAAGATCACAGGCTTCACCATCGTTATGGAATATCTTATTGTTCCCTTCTCTTTGTTTATCAATTTTTGCAGGAAATCCTACTGAAGAATGAAGCCAAGTTGGCAATAGAATAAGAGAGATGAAAACTCAAGTCTACTGATAGTTTGGTGAGATAGAAAAAGAAACACTCTTCATCTTGGGCAATGAAATAGTGTCAGGGTGGTAGTAGGGCTGGTGAAGAGAATGCAAATATTGGCCATACTCTCAAGCAAAAAAACCCAAATGAATGGAAAAACAAAACATAACCCAAAAGCCTTAGAAATCAATAAATTGATTGAAGGAACATTAGGATATTTATTGTAAAATTATATCTTTTTAGTAATTCAAAGCTCTTATCAGCTACAGAATGACCAATGTAGTAGGATCTACTTGAAAATAAACTAACATATACCTGGGAATTTCTACAACAAAGCTGCAGGTAGTTCAAAGAAATTTAGTCAGTCTTTGTAAACAGAGTATTCACTTGTGCTTCTTAGGTATGAAATACCACAGCTACCTGTGGCAGTTGAAAGGTTTCTGGTAGAAAGCAACAAGTCCTGCTGACATCTATCAGTTTCACAGATTATGTTAGATTTATTCGATAACATTTGTAAAATCTGATTCTACATCTAAAAATTCAATATTTGTTAAAGCTCTAGGCTATGTCTAATCCTATCCTCCCAATTGGGGTGGATAATCCTAATTCCTCTAAGAACTTTTATCAATATCTTGTAAATAGGATTTGTACAATAAAATCTAGAGCTGGTAAAAATGTTGATAATATGATTGCTTAGAAAAGAAGAATTAAAAACATTATCAACAGTAAGCCTTGTTTGCTTCACAATGTGAGGAACACTGTTTATAGAACCCACTTGGAAAAACAGCAAGACACAGCCTTAGAAGAGCAGATAACAGAACCAAACTATTTGGGTCACTCTGAAAATAATGCCTTCTATTTATCTCCATGGAAACTACAACAAAGAGCACAATAACATTGTTTGATAGAGAAAATTCTCAGTTACAAAGAACTGCTTTTCAACATAGTCACCACCATTAGCTATGCATTTCACCAGCAATGAACAAGAGCCTCCATGCTGCGCCCATAAAAATCTGCACCAGTGGAGGTGACCCACTGTTTCTTAGCCTCTATGACAGCATTGTTACTAGGAAAATGTTGCCCACATAGTCCATCGTTCATGGGCCCAAACAGATAGAAGTCAGAAAGCACCAAATCTAGACTATACAGCAGATGTGGCGGAACAGTCCAGAGAAGATTGGCAGTGTGGTCCGTGGTCTTCAAACTGGTAGAGGGCCTGGCGTGATTGCTTTGCAAGAGAAGGGTTGTCTTCTTCTCTGGCCTGCCTCTGGAAGTTCAAGCTTTCAGCTTAGTTAGCACCTTGATGTAGGAGTCAGAGTTGATAGTTTATCTATGTTGCAGGAAATCCAGAAGAATCATACAATCATAGAATCACCAAGGTTAGAAAAGACCTCTAAAAACATCCAGTCCAACCATCCACTTATCACCAATATTTCACACTAAACCATGTCCCTCAGTAAAACATCTACACGTTTCTTGAACACTTCCAGAATCAGTGACTTCACAATCTCCCTGGGCAGCCCATCCCAGTGCCTGACTGCTGTTTCTGAGAAGAAGAGTCCAACCTGAATCTCCCCTGCTGCAATTTGAGGCCATCCCCTCTAGTCCTATCACTAGTTACACTGGAGAAGAGGCCGACCCTGACCTCACCACAACCTCCCTTCAGATAGTTCCATTTTTTATAGGCTTTTCTACTAATAGATAATTTCATTTAAAATAAACACAGAGTTCTTTTATTTGAAATATGATATGGGAATTTTTAACAATTCCAAACAAAGAAAAAAAATAAAATTGCTTCTTAAGTAACTTCCATGTCTACTCCATATCTTATGGATGAAATACCTATTGCACACTAACAGATCAGTTTTCAAAAAAGTGGTAGACATAGTCTATTCTAAGGATCCCCACCATGTTGAATTTAGATCCCAAAGGTGTCTGTTTGCCATGCATTGGAATTCAAAGGAGTGTAGAATGTCAGTCTTGCTTAAAATTAGAAGTGATTATCTCCAGTCATCCTTCTGAATCCAGTTCTCAGTAACTCCCCTCTTTCTTTCACCATTAAAAATAAAACTAATACTATCCCTATATTTACATGCAAACCTTCAAAAGAGGAATATTTTCTGTATTTTCCAGTTCATGTAGACATCTAGATGTGATTTAAACAAAATTTTGGGGCAAGCTTTAAACAAATTCTTTTTATCCTTAGAAAATCAATCCTATTTTCTTATTGCTCTTTCAGCACTAAACAATATAAATTGATATTTTATTTTAATGATATGATATTAAATGATATTAAAATTATATTTTAATTGATAAAGAGACACTAATCAGCTAACAACTTGATGCTACTCTGGGATACAGAGCATTTAAACAAACTATTAAAAAAAACCGTGAAAACAGACAAGAGAAAAAAAGAAGAAAACCTCATACCTCTCACTTGTTTTTAATGTTGATTTTCTTTTCAAGGGAAGAAAAAAGAAAAACAACCACTTTGCATGCTTTCCCATCTGCAAAAAATCTTTGTAAAAACCTTACTATCTTCTGTAAACAAGGTGAATGAAATATATTAACAATGTAATTGAGACAAAATAAGAGTGTACAACAGCTTTCTAATTTCAGGAAACATGAAACTCTAGAGCATTAGCAGCTGATCCAGTTACAAAATATTAGCTGCTCTGAAAGGGAATCAAGAACAGCAAGGTCATGGCACAAACCTCCTTGCAGATGTTGGATTGGTTGACACCTGCAATTCATTTGGAAGCAAGTATTTATTTAAGTATCTTATTGTGCTACCAGGTTTTCTCTGTTTTCATGCTAATACTTTGCTCCCAAGGAACCAAAAGAACTAGAAGAAAGTTAGTGCAACTCTTTCCTATGTACAGTTCTTATTAGCATAATCACAGTATATTTTATTTTTATTTTACTTTCCTTGCCTCAGCAAACAGATCTGTAAACAACTGCCAGAATATTAGCAGTGCATTTATCCCCTGCCTGATTTTCATTTCCTCAGCAAAAGAGCTAACAGAGTCTATCATATTTCAAGTCTCTATGTGGTTTAAGAATATTGATAAGCACTTGGAAATTTGATTATTATTTGCCCACATTTGTGCCAACCTCTGAACATATATTTGTCTCCATGTAGATGCAGTTTCACAGAGATTTTCCTTCTCAGAGGCAGAAGCATTGGAACAGAGATGACAAGGTGTTTGCAGAAAAATGGCATCATAGAAAACCTGTTTCATGGTTTCTTGGTAGGAGTTGACCACCCTTTGCAACACCATGTTTACAACATTCACAACACAAATGTCGAGAAGAATGTTTGTAGGTCTCCTTAATATATCAGCAGAACAGCTGGATACAGACAGTCAGAAGGTGTTCCCAAGAAACAAAACATTAGTAATTCTTTGTATACTCAGAGACTCCCTAGGATTTGGGTTTCGCAGGAAGGAGGTACATCATTTATTTAAGATACCTGGAAACAGAGGCACTAAAATCCACAAATCGTTTTTAAAATTGTGAGTTCATCACAGTTATAATGTGCAAAATTAACTACATTCTGTATATAAATTCCACAGATGAAAAGAACATCCAACAATCTTACAAAATTCATAATAAATGTGAATTCTTGCCTACCATAAAGGAGAAGCTTCAGAACCAATATTTGCACAGGAGTGCAGATTTTCGCAATCTTGGTTTAAACTACCATGTCTGGAATCAGACATAATAAAAAACCTAAAGAACAATGGTAGGGTATAGGCAGTGAGGTCAGGCAGATTCCCTCCACAGTACCAGGACCTGACAGACTACCACTCTGCCTGATTTTAATGGAGATTCCAATCATCTGACTGAGGAAACTCAGGACATTATGCATGTGGGATTTCTGAATCAGTGCCCATAAGTCAGCCAGCCCTGTGGCACAGGTTTAGAGGGACAGAGGTTGCTCATCCAGCTGAACAACCGCGTCAAGGCAATGATACGTGTAGGATAAAACCCCTTCATCTCTGAAGTGTTTGTAGCTTGGGTCTGGCACTGATCTGACACCATTCTGGCACCTATCCTGAGTCACTCGCAGTCGTTTCCAGCTCCTTGCTGTGCCATGCTGTGCTCTTGTGTGACATTGCAATGCTCAAGTGCTTAACTTGCTTTTGTCAGGCTCTTCCATCTGGTCACTTATGACAACATCCAGGCTGGATGTGGCTCTGGGCAGCCTGGTCTAGTGGCTGGTGACCCTGCCCACAGCAAGGGGGTTGAAACTAGATGATCTTTGAGGTTGTTTTCAACCCAGGCCATTCTGTGACGGGCCTTGGTACACAGGTTGAACTTCAGTTTTCTTACCTTCCTTTTGTTGTCCTAATCATTAAACCAAAATCAAGACTTTTTTCTCCCCCCCCCCCCCCCCCCGCCCCCAGTGTGTACCGCTCAAGGTCCCTTCTCTGTGGCTACAAAATTAAGATTCTCAGTCCATTGGCAAGAAATCTGCCTGAAGATAAAATAACCATGACCTGCAGTACTTCCTGCCACCAGTTTCCTGTCACTGTGAGAGCCGGACTACTCCAAACTGTCACTATATATAATATATATACAAAGGAGGCAAAAGCAACACTGTCAGTTGATGTAGCTAACCAGGGGAGGCCTAAAACCCCAAAGAAGAATCTATAGCTCATATGCTAAAGCATTAATTGAAAATACTGTCCCACCAAATGCCCTAAGCTGATCAATGATGGTGGCTGCTGCATGTGGTTTTATTTATCCTGCAAAGATAAGTAAATAAGAGTAAGTAGAAATCAAAATCCTTCAAGTCCATAAAGAAAGACTATTCTATCTTGTTTGGGAATACTAATACCGTTAGTAATCATGACTGTGTTGGATACAATTTTACTTTTCCAGGATTTACAGAGAAATTGAAAACTTGTTCAGAGCCAGACAATACCCAAATGAAAAAGGCTTAATTTTCAATGTGTGCTCAGCTTATCTGATATGACATCTTCTTTTCCTAGTTAAAATATTGTGTGCTAACATTTGCAAATTTTGAAATGTGTGTTACCATGACTGCAGCAAACATTCTATTTTTGGATTCTGTTAATCTCATCTTAAAATACAGAACAGCATCTAATAACAGCAGTTAGTATTCTTCTTTCTTGCACCAATTCAGCTATATTATTAAAGAATTAGAGTCCACTCAGATGCACAAAAGTGGTTTTAGACACTTCTTGATTAAATTTTATGTGAACAAAAACCTTTTAACATGAAACTAATTTTCTGCACAATTTACCAACAAGGCACAGATCTTCAAGCTAAAATTAATAGGTGCTATTAACATTCCATTTGTAAATATCTAATTATGCAATGATAGATATTCTAATCTGTTACCTAGGCAATAAGATAGGATTTTAGTAATCATTCTATAAAGTCTACATTTAACAAAGAATAAAGATTTTAACATTCCTCTCCACATTAAACATACAGACATGAATGCCTGGATGCACATAAGCACTCTGTAACAGACATTACAGAGAACAGCCATCATCATTCTCTTCATCGAGATGAATACAAATGTTCAGAAAGAGATAGCTTTGATATCCATCGAAATATTCTACTGTAATCCTTAATAATCTCCTCAAAGCACAACGATATATGAAACACCAAAACAACCACAGAATTTAAATACTGAATGCGATCGGGATTTCCCATTGTCCTCTGATGAAAAGTCAGTTTGCAGAGAATGAGTAATTCACCATCACTGCTTTTGTGATGAAGCATGACCCTTCAAAAGCATCATTTTCTATACCATGATATTCTTTGCGCTGACTCAGGAAATGACAGATACTGAATTGCTCTGTACAGATCCTTTTTTTATTTTTATTTTTTATTTATCTATTTATTTATTTCAGATTGGTTTTGACCTAAGCATGTAAGCGAAAGTCTACTTCCAGATGAACCTGTAGTACCTTTTTAGGTTGAGTAAAGAGTACACATATTATAGGAATCCTTTATTTTATGCTCACGTGAATTACTTCTGTTCACTTCATGGAGGACTTTCAGAGCACATAAACAGGTACTGTTTCAGAAAATGCACTGCAGAAATGCAATTCCACTTAGTAAAGAAAGAATGTTAGGTCCACAGGATCAGACTAGAGCAAATCCAAGACACTCTCTTTTGTAACACATACACTCGGTCCTCAGCATCAACTTTTTGGCTATAATATCTTTCTTCTATCTAAAATATTTGATAAGGTAGATGTACCCTATAAGCACAGAACTATGCACATGTGAAGCACACAAAATAAGAGAGAAGATTATGTGAAGTCTCACTATTCAGGTGGAAAATAAACTACACAAACTGGAATTATGTGCCTAAGACATCTCAGTTCCTTTACTTTGGTGATGATGATTATGATATTATGTTGAATTATATGTTTACATTCTTTCTCCACAGAACCCCTACCTCATTACACATGATAGATAATGATTGCTTGAGAGAAGGCATACTCAATATTTCATTTCATTCTCTGTCTTCGGTGTATGTATGCACATTTATTTACTGCACACTATTCAAATCCTTCTGTGGAGACAGATATATTCATTATTTATTAAGCTTTCCTTAAGCACCCATCACAGTGGACTACACCTTGCAGATATATCTGTATCTTGTGGACTATATCTACATTTTGTGGATGCCCCATCCCAGGATGCATTCAAGGCCAGGCTGGATGTGGCTCTGGGCAGCCTGGTCTAGTAGTTGACCCCATCCACAGCAGGGGGCTGAAACTAGATGATCATTGTGGTTCTTTTCAACCCAGGCCATTCTATGATTCTATGATATCTAGTCTAGTAAATAAAATGGGTGAGGACCTCCTTCTTTTGACCCTGGAAGCAAGCAGAGTGGGACAATTTGCATCCAAAGAACAAAACTTTTTCACAAGGATCACCTCATCCATACTGACTCTTGGAAAAAGTCCCTTGTCTGCACTTACAACCACATGCAGCTTTTGCTATTCTGGAAGCATCTCCTGGGGGGAGGAGAACTGTGCATCTCAGCCAAAAGTTTGAAAAGGACCAACTAACAATAAAATGAGAAGGATGCTGATGTGCTACTGTGTAAATCTGTGTCTTGGTCTTCCTTAATTTGCTTGTATAAATGGAAGCAAAGTTAGACTCTGGCTTATGCTCCAGTTCCCGATGAGCTGAAGGGAGGCTCATGCTGATTTTACTGATGTGAGCAATAGACACAAAAATGTGGATGTCCCCATTTTCCAGTAATTTTGAATTCCCAGTCTGATATATAAAATATCAGTTTTCAGAGATTTGTCATAAAAGCTTAAGCTTTAACTCTTTAAGAAGAGTGTGTATTGTGTCAGACCAAAAGTCCTATTGGAGTAATATCTAGTTCAGTATAATTGTAAAAAGGTCAGTGGATATTGGGAGAATGAGTACAAAAAAGGGTAAATATTGAGCAAATTCTCTACTGAGAGAAACAATATTCAAAATATAGGTGCCCTCTCAAACACAGTCTATGAGATAACAGGGTTTTTTTATTTATTATTTTTATCCCATTTCTTATTACGTCTTTTGACCATTACAGGCAATTAAACTGATACCACTTTCCAGATTTGTTTCCTAAACAGTGAGGATTAATTTAGAATCCTTTATCTTACATGTGTAATTAGAATGGCTGTTTGATTGTGGCATTTTATTTTTTGTTTTTTCTTTTACTTTTTTTTTTTTTCTATTTGCATCACTTCACATACATTAACAGGGTAATTTCACCTGCAGTTTCACCGCCTTGTCATTCCGTGTCATCTGTGTAAATTTTGCCAGTAGCTTCAGTTCAGGCTGTTTTGTATTGCTTTGCATTAACATTCATTTTATATGCCCAGAACACAATGGCTTGAGTAACAGCTGTGAGCACTCAGCAGTTATGCAAACAAGGCATAAAAATCTAAAAATGTGCATTCTAAACATGAGGACAGTGTAATAAATGAACAAAAATGAAAAGTTCACTTTAGGTAACTTGCCAGTCAAACTCTGTGACAGGGATAAAAATTGGTAGATGCTGCAAAGAAAGAAAATTTGTTAAGTAAAGCAGATGTATTGAAAACTACCATTTCTTTCAGATGTCTTTTGCCCAGTGGACACCGTCAAACCTAGAGCAGAGTTCTGAGAAAATCTTACTTACATGCCTGACATTTGTGAAAGATGAAGGATAGTGGTTTGTTCTAAACCTAGACAATCTCATCAACACGCAAACAAAACATTTCAATTTTTTTCAAGCTCTAATTTCCATAAGTTCTCCCTCACCTCCACATGAAGTTCTTTTAGATATGTGTTATTGTACCAATCACACTTACTTACATTCTAACATCCCACACTTGCATCCTAGCACAAACCTAATGAGGTTCAACAAAGCCAAGTGCAAGGTTGGGTTGGGGCAATCCTGGATATGCATACAGACTGGGAGAAGAACTCACTGAGGGCAGCCCTGCAGAAAAGGACATTACTGACAACACGTATATCCTCTATTCAATCATGCATGATGTTGAAGATAGACAAGTTTGTCTCCTGATAACAGCATCTTACAAAGGAACTATTCAAAAACAGAAAAAAAGAAAGAGAAAGAAAGAAAGAAAGAAAGAAAGAAAGAAGGAAAGAAAGAAAGAAAGAAAGAAGGAAAGAAAGAAAGAAAGAAAGAAAGAAAGAAAGAAAGAAAGAAAGAAAGAAAGAAAGAAAGAAAGAAAGAAAGAAAGAAAGAAAGAAAAAGAAATAAGAAGTAAGTAAGAAAGGATGAAAAAATAAAAGCATGTAACATAAAGAAAAAGAATTATAATGTGTATTTCTGCTTTATACTTTAATTTAATCTCACTGGTTAGGTCACCTGCCCATGCCAAGAACTCTCAGTTTCTTGCTTCCCATTTATCTTTTCTGGAACATCACGATAACTGTTCCACAAGCACCAGTGACCTAAGAGCTTTCCTTTATTTTCCCAAATACATTTAAGATGATAGAAATATGCAGGAGTATTTTGGCGTGTGGCATTGCATGGAATCTTCAACGGCTGCCATAGAAAAGAAGGTATGAATCCTTTCTATAATTTATCAGAGTACTCCAATAAACTATTAGAGACACAGAACAGGAGACATCTCTAATGAATTTTCCAAGAGCTGAAGAAAGCAATACTTTTCACAAAGGAGCCAGAGTTATAAACACCTATTAATTTGTCTAAGTACCAGTGGGGCCTGAATAGAGGGGAGGAAATAAAGTACTATCAAACATCAGAGCTTTACAAAAGCTTTCATTGAAAATTCCTGATGGGATACTGGCAAAGAGGGAAATTGGTTTAATAAAACTGTCATACAGTATTGGAGGCTTAAGTGGTGATATTTTTTTTCTTTAACTGAAGAGATCAAATACTTGAATCCAGAAATAATGCTATATCTCTAAACTTTGTGTGTAAGGTTTTTGTCCTATACATTTCCAAAGTATACAAGGAAGAAGTGATATTATTCTCAGTTAAATAAAAGTCAGCTCTAGGCTTCCATGCAGATAGAATGCCAGCAAAGCAGTCAGGCTTTCTCCAGGAAATATCACAAGGGATAGGAAGAAGACTTCTCTTAATCACAGTATTTCTAGGAAATCTTTATGTTCTTAAGACTGTGTTTTAGGTGAGATTGTCCCACACATGTATTGGGACACAAAACTCAAACAAGTGAACTACAGACACTTTGACTGTTTTTTTATTGTAGCTTTTAGTCATGCTAAAGCAATTCTATAAATTGCTTTATGACAACACTTTGGATCAGAGTACTCAGCTTGCTTCACATAAAGGACAGTATGGTCTCATTCTACTCACTTAGCAAGTCTATATCTGGCTCAGTTCTTCTGACACTCACAGCTGAATCACCTATGCCATATCAACATCAAGGTCTCCCTAACTCCTACATCGGCAAGCTCCACTTGCTGTAATTCACTCTCGTCATGTAGGCTGGACATGGCCCAAAACACTAGTACAACCTGATGGAGAAAAACTGTAGAAAGGGAAACAACCGAGGCTATCAGCAAGAGAAACATTTAGACTCTGTATTTAGGGCTGGAGCACTACTACAGCACCCATGATGGCTAAGTCCTTGGGAATTATTCACATTGACTCATCAGCTACCATGACATAACAGCCTGCAGAACCTTGAGGAATGGCTCATTCCATAATAACTGAGAAAGGAAATTCTGTCATCTAATGCTGGTTATGTTCCTTAGGATGTGTTTCAGTCAATAGTGCCTGGCTCTTTTCATTCAAAGAGTTAAGTTTGTGTACTGACCTGAACCTGTCCTTAAGATATTTAACAGTCTCCTTTATGGTCAGTGTCATAGATCTTCAGGAGCTGTGAAGATCCCGTCGGATGTCTTCCAGCTTTGGCTCATTTTTGACCCTCCAAGTGGCATTAGAAGGATTCCATGATCAACCTCCAGGCAGATCTTTCTTCAGGAAAAGTGACTGCCATTAACAACACTTCCACTCTGGAGGCAGGTTGATCTCCTAATATGAAGCCACACCTGAAGTACACACATCTGAAGTCAGGAGTTCCCATCTCAGTTCACTGAGAGATCCCATCTGGCAGTTCAGTCTGTATTTGGGAGTTGCCTTTTCAAAGTCCGAGAGGAATACAGCAGAAGACAGATGAGACTGTGATAAACCTGAGCCAACTGGACTAAATCCAGGGTGAAAGTGTCCTGTCCTGAGAGTCAGAAACATCCAGTATACTGTATACCAAGGTGCTATATAAGTCACTACTGGCATATGTTTTATACTACCCACATGCTAATCAATAAAGCAATTCTTGGGCATGGGTACAAGAACTGATTCTTACTCATTTAAACAATAAAAATATTAGAGTGGTCCCTTTAAATATTTTGGCCCAAGACAGACAGCTCTCACACATGGTGTATATAAGTTAGTGCATATTCATTAGCGCAGGTGAGGAATGACTCCCAACAGGCAGTCTGGATATAGACACCTGGTTTCAAAGTCCAGGAGAGCTAAGTTATATGGACATTGCCATACTGTAGTTGTTGGACACAGGTCCAGAGAATAGCCTGGTAATTATAATTTATTAGCATGAATATAGTCCAACTGTCTCTGGGGTCATGAAGCACTACGGAGAGCATTGAAAACCATATGTTTTCACTTCCTAGAGAATTCTGTCACTCAAAGTCACGGCTGAGAAGGACAAGGAAGGAGGGAAATAAAATAAAGACAATAAGAGGAACAGAGAACGATGGTGCTGTAATGTAGTGCAGAGAACAGTTTATGATCACAGTGCCTAAGGAAAGCTTTGTACTTAAAACTCGCTACCAGGCGCTCTTCTGCTTGCATACCTCTCTCTTTTTACATACGATTTCCAGCAACTGAGTGTGCTGCAGGCAAGGGCACCAAGCCAAAATACTCACTGAGGTCTGCTCCCATGTCAGCTGTGGCTATGCGGGGCCTTCACAGGGGCTGTGAGGTAAATGTATATGCCTAACTAGAGCAGTGAGGTAGTCTACAACATTTATGTGTACATGAGAAGGCCTCCAGAAAGCAAAAATAAATTAATAAATAAAGTATTAATCTCATATCTACACACCTGATTTCTTTCAAGACCCTGAAGCTGCAGTCATGGTGAGAAAGAGTTGAATTTATGAAGAGGCAATAGGTATGGCAGTGATCCCAGTGCTGGACTTTGACAAGAAGGTTGGGGTATGCAGGCTGGACTTGCCTGCACGTACAAAGCCAAATGACGTAGTCAACTTCTTTCACCTAGTTACTCACTGAACATTAATTTTATACCTGAGAATATTATCAGCAACAGTGGCAGATGATGAATCGAGCCTTGTTGGTTGCCCCTACATGTCATACTGTCTCTTTCTTTGCACCTTTTTCCGGATCATGTTACTTTGATTCGGGTTGCAAAGGGATCATCAGGCGACAGATCCTGCAGTAAGAATTTCCTTGCCAAAATAGATCTGATTTTTCCAGAAGTAGCTAAGGCAACTCCTATATGATATGAAGGAACCAGCTAAGAGATCAGCATGTCACTCTTGACTTCTAGACAACTCTACCACTTCTTAATGAAGTGTTCTGATAATGAATATTAGAGACCATTATATCATGGTATAAAGAAGGTACAGGCTCTCATACCCTTTCTTGCCATAATTTTTTTATATCATGTACGTTCTGCAGCCAAGGGAAGGAATCAATCTGGCAGTAAAATGGTAGCCACAGATGGAATCCAAGAGACTGTTTTTGTAGTACATTTCCTTTTCTGTTATACAATATAACAGTTACAAACCAGCAAGACAAAGAATTGATGTGATTACCAGTGTAACAATACATTTCAGAGTGTCTGCATTTCCCTCACCTTGTCTCTCTGGGATTGTCTTCACTGGTAAGCTCTGCTATTTATTATAAATCACCTAGGGATATTTTAGTTCCTGCTGTCTTTCTCAGTATAACTACCTATGAATAGCTTCTTTTTTTCCAGACAGTAGTTCACTTTATAGGAACCGATTCTGGTTTTAAAAGCTGTACAGATTTTCCAAACATACTTTTTCATAATGGTCTTTACAACTGAATTCTTACTCTGAGTATTCTGAGTGTGAAATGTTGCTTTTCTGTTTGACATTCTGTAACACATTTTGGTCTAAGAGTAATTAATAATTACTCCGTAGAACCAAATGGTATAGTAGCTAAGGGATTTCATTCAGCTGTCTTATTTTAGACATCTAATTTATGTGCCTCAGGGTGTAATTTCAGGAGACGTTAGCTTTGGAGACAGACAGCCTAAGAAGCTGTGCTGCACTTCATCACCTCCTGAGCTGTGGTGACCCAACACTTTGTGAAACCATGGTGTAAAACCCATCAGAGTGTGATCTGCTAAAAAGGGGGAAGTTGTTATATGTAATACAGATCATGTCAGCTGTTCAATTGCTCTCCAACCTTGTAAACTGGAGAAGTAAATGTTGGTACAGCTGGTGCAGGAATATGGTATGAAGAAGGGTAGGGAAGTCTTAATCCAGGCTTTCCTCAAAACATGTGTCTTATAAAGTATCCCAGAAGCGTGAAGCTTCATCCTTTTGGGTTCAAACATATTTCCCTTGACAATGTTCAATATTACCAGATGATTTGAGACATGGGTCAAATTTGGCTCCTTCCAGAGGAAGCTATTTCCGTTCATTGATGAGTTAGGAAGTGTGGGAAGAAAGGGATGCTATCAAGTTGCCTAGATGGAGCACCTTTATTATACCTGAATTTTAGGTCAACAGTAAATTCTTTTAAGGGAGATACATGTATTCCTAATAGTCAATAGAGAAAGGCAAGCGATAAGTGCTGTCTATATTTATGGAGACAAGGTCTCATAGTGAGGGCTGCAGAGACATCTGCCTTTCCCTATTAATTATTCAGAGAAATAATATTTTCTTAAAGGTACTCCTGAGGCACCTAAAATTCTCATGTGAATTACAGACTGCATGCCACAGCTATGATCTTACTTCATCATGTAAATCAGGTACCGGTGGTATGAATATGTCCCCTGAAAGCTGCTAAGGACTTGAACACTGGGAGATAAAAGGCAGCATCCTGAAATCCCTTATACTTCCTATTCTTTGTCACCTAAATAACATCGGGGAATGTTGAGCTGTTCCTTTTGCTGCAGCTCTCAGTTTGCTTTTCCCCAAAGGGATGGTGTAAATGGATTTAGCGTGGCAGGGCAAAGAGAGCTTTACTTTGCACAACAGATGTGACAGCCATGCTGTGTAAGCATAATCATTTTTCCTCTGGTCATGTGAAACATTCACTGAAAATATAAAGAAAAGACTGCAGAATGAAACCCTAATATGTTGGTGCAATGGAACTAATCAGAATATTAGTACAACGTACTTTTAAGCAGTCTCAGTCATGTTTTTTCTCTCAAGTGGAACACGCTATTGAACTATTCTGCACAACCCAGCAAAAGACTCCATCAGCTCTGCTCACAGTCCTTCACAGAAATCTATGAAATGCAATAAAGCTCTTCTTGGGCAATTTCACTGCCAGGGAAGAATGCAGGAAGGGTGGAACACCAGCTCTCTGATGGAGTAATTTTAGATTTTATTGTAATGCCTGCCAGTGTATATTCCACATGCAGAGATTACTAAAGCAAACTGTGAAAGGCCACAGCCTGCCCTGTAACCCTAAAAGGATGTTGGGCTTGGCTGTCTTCCAGGGCAGCAGGATGTGTGGCCTGGATTAGAACAGGAATATTCCTAACATTCATTGCTTTTTAATGATGTCATGCTTACTAGCTGTTGCAAGTCCTTTATGCTTTCCTCTGTAAAAGCCCTTCTAATACTATCAAAACTTCCTAGTGAGAAAACATTTTAAAACAAGCCTGTATGCATCTTATCCATGTGCTGATAAAATTACAAAACTACTAAAAAGCATGATTTATGGAAAATGTAACTCAGCCCTGATGGCTGTAGTTATTACACGTATGTGTCAAATATTTTGCAAATATAGTAAAATGAAGTCACCAATACCTACTAAATGAGTATCTTAATGTTCTTAGGTTTCTCATTAGAAAAGTCTACGTTCAAAGGGTTTAATTTTGCCTTATTTTATCTGAACATATAACTCTGTGTTAAAAAATGCAATCACTTTAATATTGCAAGTTTATATCAAAGAGAATGCAATGAATAGACTATAAAATGAAACATGAATATCTTCAAATATTTTGTGGCTATGAAATGGGTGCTGGCTACTTCTTAATATGATATATGAATTCTGGAAATAAATAACACAATTTTTGATAGTGTTATTAATTATAATTGTGTTTATTACTTATAAATTCCTTTTACATTATGAACATCCAATTACAACCATCAATTTCACAAGACAAGAAGAGGTGGTAGCCCAAAAGATTCTTACTTCAGTGACGAGAGTTTTTAACGTTACCACTGGGCCCATCAAAACTGAAATTTGAAGCTAAAATGACTCAGATCACTAGAATTGCTGTTACTTGAAGAAAACTTAGAATCTTGTGGGTTTATTTCAAATCTTTCCAGGCACCAATGTAAAGCCCCACCAGCAGAACTGCTGGGTTATTGGCAGTCCTTTTCAGGAGACAATTTTCATTTGAACAATGAATGTTGAAGTGATGGTACCTAAAATGCTCCATGATTTTATTTCACTCTGCTGTAATTCTAGATCGAGACCTGGAAATTGGCAACACAGATGAACAGCCAAATGCGAGGCTACTCAGACAAGAGTGCTGAGAAACTTCACAGTTTAAAAGAAAAATATGGTAATGAGGTATCACAGTGGAGCTCCAGAAACAGAACATAAGGAATTTTCTTCAGAGTAAAGCGACTCAAATTTTCAGATCATGTCTGAGTAGGATCAAGTTACACAGGTTTGTTCAAAAGGTAACGCTATCTGCATCCTCATCAGCTCCTACACCATGCTTTCTTTTGGGACAGGGTTTTTTGTGGGGTTGCCAGACATGGGGAGAGAGGGCTGTAGAGAAATGTGCTCCTCCACAAGCAGAGTCAATGGAGCAGGCACTGTCTTTCCTATTGTGGCTTTGCAAGCACAATTAGGCCCAAGAGTGGTTGCACTTCACTCATCTCATAAAGATTTCTCTTGACTAGAGACAAAGTCCCTGGACACCTCTTTCCATCTCCACAGTACTGGCACAGTTAAAGATCTAAGGTGTGCATTTACCTTTTTGAATTTTATTGCTAAGAAGAAACAAAAGAAAATGGCCTTTGCAGAAGTTTCACTTCCAAATCCCTGTCACTTAATGAAACTGGGTGCTGGGGACTGTTTGGACCAATACTACCTCCAAAAAATTAATCTGTCCAGTTCCTACTACTATTTCCCTGCCAGTGACCAAAAGAATCTCTTTGAAACTCCTCAGGATGCAAACATTTTCTCTCTTAACCCAGTAGGACTGTAGCAACAACACCTGCTACTCTCTTCATCCTTTTTCCCCGGCCATGCCATGATCCATTCATTACATGTCTGCACTACTCTGGTCGTCTGTTTAGTAGAGAACATCTTTGCAAATGTCCTTCTGATAGAGCTCTGTTGGCTGGTTCACCTCAGTTGGAGATGCAGTCACTTTTGCTGTCTGGTCTTATTTTATTTATTTTAGCTGCTTGGTCTTACCATAGAATCACTGAACATTTGGGGTTGGAAGGGACCTTAAGGATTCTTTAATGTCTTCAGCTACCCTCACTCAGACAGGTGTTGAGGTCCTGCTTTTCATTTGAAGCTGCTGGCAAGGTGCCTGGAGTACCTGTTACTCCTTGCTTGAGCCCAGTGTGCCTCCTGCGCTCACCAGGCTGTCCTCATCATGTATTTTCTTTTGTGCAGGTGAGGGTTTCCATCTCCCTACCAGGGCTATGCACCAGCTGCTTTGCTTGGAAATTGTTTCTACAGAAGGAATAACCTGCTTTGGAAAAAAACTAAACCACTTTATTCAGAAATGTATTTAGGTTTGGTCATCAGTATCAGTAAGTGTAACAAATGCAAAAACCATGGGAGAAGAAAAAGAATATGTCTTTATAGTATGGATTCCAAATTTGAGGTGTTTTATTTTAATTAATTAATATATAATCAATTTATTTAGTTACTTATTTTATAAGTTAACCTAGATTACTGCCAACTCTACAGTAGTTACACAACTTTTCCCTTTCAGTATCTAAAGGGCAGCTACAAGAAAGAAGATGATAAACTCTTTAGCAGGGTCTGTGGTGACAGGACAAGTGGAAATGGTTTCCAATTTAAAGAGGGTAGATTTAGGTTTGATATAAGGAAATAAATAGTCCTTCACAATGAGTGTGGTGAGACACTAGCAAAGGTTGCCCAGAGAGGTGGTGGATGCCCAGTCCCTGGAGACATTTGAGGCCAGGCTGGATGGGGCTCTGAGCAATCTGATCTAGCTGTGAATGTCAGGGGACATTCACATTGCAGGGGAGTTCATTGCAGGGGAGTTGGACTAGATGGCCTACAAACATCCCTTCCAACTAAGGATTCTATGCTTCTATAAGTACATACTAGCAGTTTGGCATTGTTGTTTCATTAGACATTGCAGAACAAACTGAGCCCTGGCAATATGCACGTGCATGTATCTGTGCTTACGCTTAAGTTATAACAAGGTAAATGAAATCTAGTCAATTGAGAAATGCTAGATTTAAATTTTGTCAAGCTCAGTTCCAACTGAGCAAAATCAAGTGTCTCTTTTTGAGAGGACAGGAGATTTTTATTAAATCAATCATTCAATACACTGCTCTTTCTTACTCTGAAGACTTCTATAGATCCTATATATATATGTCTGTGATTGAAACATCACATTCTGCAGACCTCATTTACTCTCTCTAGAGCAAATTCTCATGGTTTTCCAATATCAGAAGATTTTAAAAAGTGCAAAAATAATCCTACAAAAACAAATGCATGTGTTTGCTAATAAGGTTGAAGAGAATTAAAGACATTAATCTTATTAGGATTCATAGGAATCAATCATGACAATTGGCAAAGAGAAGTACAGAGATCTGTACCTTGGGCAGAACAACAGCCTGTATCAGTACCGGAGAAGAGTATTGGATTAAAATGATCCAGGGGTTATGGCAAGTGGCATCTGGATATAGCTAACAGTGTGCTCTTATCATAAATCTGGTAAATTACATTTTTTGCTACGTCCGGAAGAGTGTGGTCAGTTGGTCAAGGAAAGCCAATATCTCCCTCTGCCTGATAGTGGTGAGGATGCAGGTGGAACACTGCTGGGTTTCAGGACACTTGGTTCAAGAAGGTTGTTGTTGGTCCAGCAGATAGCTACCACAATAATTAAGGGTCTGTGAGCAAAACTTGAAGGAGTTGGGCACCTCAAGTCTGCCAAAATTGTAAGCCCAGAAGTGATCTAACCCAAGCCTGCAATGTGGAGCTACAAAGATAAGGGAAACAACATTTTCTTAGTAGCAGCGTATGGTAAAACAAGGCACAAGAGCTACATGCTGCATTAGGAAAAACTTTGCTTGAATAGTATGGCAGCATAGGAGCAGATTACCAAAGAGGCAGTTTACCTTTCTTTACAAGTTTCCAAATCCAGGTAGGCAAGCCCAGGGCTAACCTGGCCCAGCCTGGTGACTCATTCTGCTGGAGCAGGCCCCCAGCTGAACCTCCTGACCTCGGCAATCCTGTGAATTCACATACTGGGTCAGACCTTTAGTCCTTAGTGCCAACTCCTTGGCCAGCATCCAGTAACAGATGCTTTAGAGGACAACACAGAAAACCCTGATACAGGCTATTATGGAACAATTTGCTTCGAGCTAGAAGTTTATTGTAAGCGTAATGAATTTCAAAGAATTTATTGTAAATGCAGTTTGTAACAGGAATGTTAAGATGTTGAAAACAGTTTTAGCAGCCTCCTTTCAGTTTAAACACATGAGCATTCCCAAGCAAGGGTTTCCAGGGAAAAAAAAAAAAAAAAAAGGCTTTAAACCTGAAATCCTGGTCTTAAACTCTCCACCAGGAATAAAAGTTCTGATTCAGCTGATTCACGTTAAAGAAAACACAAAGGCTTCCATTACAATTCAGCCCTGAAGGAGCAGTTAGTAGCAATTAGAAAATTATTACCACATCACAATCCTAGAGTATGCCCTGAGGAAAAAGCTTTTGACAGGAGACCACCATTCCTCTGATCTTGCTGCCAAAAGAGGGGTAGCACTACTCTTATTCACACGGGAGAAAATTATTCTGGCCCATGAATGGTAAGCTTTTGTACTGACTGTCTAATACCTGCCTATCTGTCTAGACAGATATTTTAAAATGTGCTCGTGTAATACCACTCGGGAAGACAATAGCTTCAGGAAAAGTATTGTATCTAATAAAACTTTCCTCAGTTTGTGTTTCTCATTGCTCCATCCTGGAGTTTTAAGGAAATGGCTTTGAAAATATCACAGCCAAATTCCATCACTGGTTCAATGTATGTACAGTTCCAAAAAGTGTAGATGAAAGTAGACTTGGCCATAGACAAGGGTAACATAGTCACATGTTTCTAACTGTTGCTCGGAGAAAACCAGACAGAAAATGGTTTATTCACACTTTTAATATTCTACATTTTCCCACAGACAGATATCTCTCAATTTTGTTTATGATCCTCTATTTTTTCTCATTTTATAATAATGTTGAAAACTGATACTATTAAAAAAAGTATGTGCGATCACCCTCCAGCAACTACTGGTGTATTATATGTCCCTACAAAACAGACACCTGGAGACCTCAAGTAATGATTCACAATAACCCTATGAAAATGTTGTCTCATTTAAATAAATATATATATATATATATATATAGGAAACAAAGCGTATGTGACCTCCCAGAATCAAACAGGAAATGTGTAATCACTTATGGAACAGGGCACAAAAATGTCTCCTCACACAAAATCCCAGACTCCTTCATCCGCCTACTTGTATATCTGGAAGGATGTCTGCACTAAAGAGACTGCTAGGAAAGTAGATAGGGCTGCACTATTATCAGTTTGGTCTACTTTGCATTTTACTCTATTTGCAAGTCGCTCAAGGTCTCACAGCTCAGATTTATAGGGGAACTTGTGACAAGAACACTGACACTAATGTTACAAACAGTAAAGCTGAACATCAGAGTTTCTTTCCAAAATACCATCTTGATGTATTTTCAGCTGTTGGCAGCCTAACAGAAAGAAATAGCTGTATTTCTCTCGAGCTGAACAATCATTTAAGAGAAAGGGCATGAGCAGTGCTGACTTTATATAATTAATGTACATATGCTCACGCCAGGTAACTCCTGCTTTATGAGTTCATTTTACAGAAAAGTTGCCAAATAAATCAGCATTGCTGAAGTGGAATGATTTCTTTGGCCAAAGCCAAGTATCCTTCTATAGAATATTCCCAGTAACACATGAACTAAGTGCATCACAGGCAGTTGCTAAGCAGGACAGAAGATATTATGGAAGCAAACTTCAACCTTTAGCGCAAAATCTGGCTGCTTTTAGCAACAGTTACTGTACTTTGACTAGAAGAAGCAGGGTGGATAAACTGATACAGGAAAAATATACTTCGCAGTGCAGCAGAAAAAAATCAAGGAAGCTGTACACGTCAGCTCATAAACAGATTTTAAATCTCAATTAGAAAATTGTGTTTATAAAAGGAAAACTTGCACACGTGATGAGGAAACGTGGTGTTTATACATGTACTTTTGCTTTCTATCTATTTACAAGGTCAGTAGGATGTACTGTCACAGACTCTCTTCTATCTAGCATCCACTCAAATGAGAAAAACAAGTATTTCAAATGGCAGTGGAGTCTATTCCTGCAGTCTTCTGCCACTGTAGTCCCAATGATATGTTCTTAAAAGTATTCTCTCCTCTTGTTCTCACTACAAAACTGCTAACAGTTCAACATTGTTGACTGTTTCCAGAGCCAGAATGGTTCAAGATTGGAGTAGAAGGGGTGGAAGATATCATTTTTAAATACTAGCAGACCTGCATGGTTGGGGCAGCGTCTGTCTGTATTATGTCTGGCACTAATACGTGCTATTAATCATTCACCTTCATAATCACTGAATTCACGCCCTTAGTTTCCTCTCTGCACTTCTAATGGACTCTTTTTCAATTATGGTTCTTCTGTTTATACACAGAGCACTGCAGCAGCCATCAGTAGGACCAAATAGACTTTGAATTTAAATGCATGAGCTTCTTAAGGGAAATAGACTTTAATTCTGATACACGTCTTTTTATCAAAAAGCAGACTTACTTCACTACAACTGGGATTAGTGGAGGCCAAATAGAGCTGGTTTTATGCATACCTAACAGCGTGAGAACAGCAAAATCAGCTCCAGACTCAGCAGGATATTAAACTTTTCTACATCTCTTACACCAGATTCCAGGAGCACTGCTGTGTGGAAGAGTGTGTTTTAGGCAGTTGTGAGCAGGCTGTACCATTAATACTCTTATAGACTAATGCAGAACAACTTAATTTGCTCCCTGTCTCAGACCCTTTGCTTTCCCTTCATCCCAGTCTGGTCCACAAGCTGGTGATGTGCTGCTCTGTACCTGCTTCCTGTAGCTTGTGGAATTTGTGAAATCTTAGACACTTCTGGGTATGTACTGAAGTATTTTGCACGTTTATATATGTCATCCGTATGTTTTTGTATGCAAAGATGGGAAGTACAAGCCTTGCATTTGGAAAGAAGTTCATTCTACTACTCCAGAATCAGGAACATAGCCACCTTTTCTACAGGCACACTGATACTGGATCTCTATAGCTGTCTTGTCTCAATTGCAGCTACCACCATGGAATCAAATGATTCAGTCAGCCCCAGTATGCAAAGTCCTGGGGGAGCAGCAAAACAGTATCGAAGGAAAAGACCAGTGTCATCTTCTACAGACATCCCCTTCCAGAAATCACTTTCTGCGTACGTCTACAGAGTAGTTCAGCCATTGGCATCAGACAGAAACTGCTGAGCCAGGGTGGGTCCTTGTGGCAGAAAAAAATCAGTTTGCCAAAGCTACTGAGAAGCATGACCTTGCTGTGAGACCCCACAACCGTTATCCATCATGATTCAGGGTCTGGCTGTGGCATTAATATCTGCATTCATATCATGAATCCACTTTTGTTTTGCAATTAAGCAGTGTTTAAAAAAAAAGAAAAAAAAAAAAAGAGTAACCTTTAAACATAGCCTGGCAATGAACCCATGACCCACAAGAATCTGTAGTCCATTAGCAATCAGTGACCCATCAGGTTCTCTGCTTTACAATCTTCATTATCTCACAGTTGATTGAACTGATGCAACATGACAATTATTAATTTACTTGGAAAAAACAAGACTTTAGGACAATTTAAATTTAGGACTAACTCTCAGTTATTTTAGGAACTTCAATTTTCAAAGTCTGTCATTTAAAACTGAATAAGACCATTATTTCTAATCTTCTTTGTAATTCTGTGTTCTCTAATGTAAATCTCATTGATTGCCTTATTCATGGCTTGAAATATTTTTTTCAGTTGTTCTGTCATTCTGACATTAGAAGACTTTCTCTGGACCCAGTACTTACCCAAGAAGATTCACTTGCAAGAAAAAAATGGGCAGTACAGGGATCCGTTCCACATGCCCTGTGTTCTCCAGCTCCATCTTCTTCCTGAACATAAACACCGACCTTAAAGCAGCAGTGTAGCTCTTTGCCCTCTTCCCTTCCTGAAAAGGAAACTGTCACTTCCAACTATTTCAGAATGTTAATTCTGTAAAACAGCCATGCTACAACCCTGCAACAATGCACAGTTTATTCTGGGTGGCTTTGGAATTGCCTCTGACTCCTGCTCATTTCCCAATAATTACTGATAATTACACCACTCAAAACAAAATGAAACACAACAGACTCTTTTAAAGCTGTGGAAACAAAGTTTGTCCAGAAGCTGACCTTCCCGTTTGGAGGTGAGAGGAAGTGTGCATGGAATTATATAGGCCTGATGAGTTGCTTTCTAACTCATTTTGATAGAAATCAACAAGCATAGGCAGGAAGAAAACCAAGGCAGTAGCTTTAAGGAGCCCCAGGCAGCAAGCTACGTGCAGGCTTAGGTTTATACAGTGGCTTTAGGAGCTGTCAATGCTCTGCCTCGCCTGTTATCTTAATATACTGCAACAATGGCAATGATAAACAACGTTCATTTAATATAAACCCTTCTTTGCTTGTTTATAGAAAGAGTTTCTTTGGTCAGCATATAAACGCCTTTGAGGTCTTTTTAAGGCTAACTGCCAGAGAAAAAAGGAGAAAAAAAGTCTGCTGGGGGAGCTGAGGAAGACCTGCCAAGTGTCACTTACACAGGAAAAAAGTTTTTATGGCATTTCTCTTTTTTCTGCAGACGGATTTTACAGCATGTTTCAGCAAGACACTTAAAATCGCACTCATCCTAAGTTTCAGTCATCTGCGTTTAAATTGTCCTGGCAGAAGCAAGGGCCTTGTAACTGCTTTTGAACAGCAGTGCAAGAGTTTTGGCAGAAAGACCTTGGACTTATGATGCTGCTTTTGCATCCATATAAGAGCTGATGCACAAAGCAGCCTTGGAGCGATGCTGCTGCTTTTGTTGCAGGGCACATGTACAGGCACCAGTGGGCCTTGGAGCGGTGACATTTGGGCAGGCACTCTGATGCTATATTTGCTATATTTCCTTCAGCACAAAGAGTGACGGACAGAGGGGCCTTGGATATCAGACAGTACACACACAGTAGAGTTTATGCGCATCATTCACACACACAAGTGTTCCACGAGCCACTGGGGTCCTGCACTTCGCTCAAACATTTAAAAAGCAAACAACAATCCATTTTTGTATGAAGGCTATATTAATAACTTTGAGATATCACTATACCACCTTTAAAGGCAATAGAAAGCAACCAGCTGAATTCCTCAGCTTTTCAAAAATAGCTCCACAGCTGGTTATATTCATTTGTTTTCCTTTTGGCATTCCTTCGCTGGATTCAGCAAGCATGATCAGCTGCTATCCACTGGAAGCACTATAGAAACAGATCTATTATAATTATTATTATTTATCATTTGTAAATACTGACAATGTGCTGCATCGCACTTTGTCATAAAGAGAGCAGATGGTTTATTATAAGGTTAACGTTCTGGAGCTCCAGCAATACTGCATCTGATTTGCCAGCCCCATTACTCCTGCAGACACTGTGGAATAACTGATGAAGGCAGGATTCAGCACTGTCAATACTTACTTACAATTTTATTGTGTCCCACAATGGCAGAGCAATATAGCCTCTGTAGGAGCTATGCTGTTTGTTAAATACAAGACATAGGCTTGATTCAGCAGTAATTAAATGGAGACCTTCAAGGAGAAGGATGCGGGAATGCTGACCAATGAAAGACTCAACATGAGCCAACAATGTGTGTTTGCAGCCCAGAAGGCCAACCATATCCTGGCTGCATCAAGAAAAGTGTGAACAGCAGGTCAAGGGAGATGATTCTGCCCTGAACTCTGCTCTCGAGACCCCACCTGGAGTACTGCATCGAGTTCTGGGGTGCCCAAGACAAGAAGGACATGGAGTTGTTGGAGCAGGTCCAGAGGAGGGCCACAAAGATCATCAGAGGGCTGGAGTACCACCTCTACAAGGGCAGGCTGAGAAAGCTGGGGCTCTTCAGCCTGGAGAAGAGAAGCCTCCAAGGAGACCTTATAGGAACCTTCCCATACCTGAAGGGTACTGAAGGAAGGGTACAGGAAAACTGGGAAGGGCCTTTTTAGAAGGGTGTGTAGCGACAGGATGAGGGGAAATGGTTTTAAACTGTAAAAGGGTAGATTTAGGCTAGATATTAGGAAGAAATTCTTTACTGTGAGGGTGGTGAGACACTGGAACAGGTTGCCCAGAAAGGCTGTGAATGCCCCCTCCCTGGAAGCATTCAAGGCCAGGCTGGATGGAGAGCTGTGAGCAACCTGGTCTGGTGGGAGGTGTCCCTGCCTATAGCAGGGGGTTGGAATCAGGTGATCTTAAAGGTCCTTTCCAACCGAAACCATTCTACGATTGTATGATTTGCCTTATGCAGAAAATCAGAGAAGCAAGTGATCGTATTTCTGTTTCTAAATGCACAACCATCACTTTATCGTTTTTTCTGACTCTAATAGTCCTAAAAATCTGAGAATGTCGAATGTTTATTACAGAAAAAATCTAGTTCTTCGAGTTGTAGGTCAAATGTGGAAAAGAAAAGCCTCAGGGCCACCACAGAATGCTAACAAACCCCACGAATCCCCCACAGAACGCACAAAGTTAATTTTAATTACTGAAAAACTAAAAATCAGGGTGAAAGAAATCTTATACATTGTTTTGCCTATGAGGTGTCTTCTCCAGAAGGCTCCAAGGAATACTCACTGAGTATTAAAAGTGTAATATGGATTTCCAAAACATCAGCCATGATCCAGGACCTGGAAATCTCTCGCCTAACTTGGATAGGTTAATGCACCTTTCTTAGTCACCAGCAAGAAATAATCATGTCAAGTCACCAGATACGTGGATTGAATTTTGCAGTTTTATAGCTTTTCCTGTAGACTGTAGTCTGTAGCTAGTATGGTTCAAAATCCAAAACTAGCTGACAAATCTTCCAGTATCCAGTCCTGATTTTTAGGACTTTTTCTGATGCTTTCAAAGATTTGGAGGGGAATACCACTGGCAGAAATGAGTTCGTGCACTGAAGAAACACTGGAAAATATACGCAGGACTGGCTCTCTCTATGAAAAGTTTATGGAAACTTGAGCTGCTTGGAGGCAGATGTGACCAGAGATATCTGGGGACCAGAATAAAAGGAAGAAATGAAGTAGGGCTCGACTGCAGCCTGTTTGAGGTGACTCTGCTGCTGCGTCCTTTTCTTGCTTTTCATTTTTACTATCACCACTTGGCATTAAGTTAAGGCAGTTTCCTGAGGGAAGGATGATTTGGGTAGCTACAGTCAAGCTGTTCTAAAGACAAGGAGAAACAGATGAGCAGTATGTAAAGAAAAATGCACTGTTATGTGTAAAATATTAGCCACAATTAATGTTAATGAGAATTAATGATTTTGACATCCATGTGAGAAAAACTTTGTGTTTATGCTATAATTTTAAATAATAAGAAGAACAATAATAAAAAGAATAAAAATAACATAATAAAACAAAACAAACAAACAACAACAACAACAAAAAACAACAAACCCAAACCTTGATTGTTTTAACTAGAATAAGAGATTTTCAGTCTTTAAATCTCCCATTTTCCTAAAGGTTGAGATGTAATTCATTGTGAAATTCACTGAAATGTTTTAAAGTGAATGACTAACTTATCTGAGATGGATTTTTTACTTCAGAAGGCAAAAGGAAGAGATGAAGATTCCTCATTTTCAGGATTGTCAGAAAAGAATCCACGGGAAGGTAGTATCTAAGAAGTTTGCTTATTTGGGCAGAAACAAGTGAAATGGAGAAATAATGGCTTCCTCGTTTCCTGTATTTAGCAGTATCATATCAAACTGGTTAATATACTTTTAAATAAGTTTGAGTAGATCATAGAAGATCACAGAATCATCTGTGTTAGAAAAGACCTTCAAGATTATTAAGTCTAACCATCAATCTGATTCACGAACTCTCATCAATAAAACATTTCCCTTTAATGCCACATTCACACATCTCTTAAATACCTTCAGGGATGAGTACTCAGTAGCCTATTCCAATGTTTTGTCACTCTCTCTTTTAAGGAATTCTTCCTAATAACCAATTTAAATTTAAATTTACTTGCCACCTGAGAAGAGACTGATGCCCACCTTGCTATGGCCTTCTTTTGGGCACTTTTAGAGAGCAATTAAGCCTTCCATCAACCTCCTCTTCTAAACAACCCTAGTTTCCTCAGCCACTCCTTATATGATTTGTTTTCTAGTCCCTCCACCAGCTTCCTTACTCATCTCTGTACATGCTCAGACAACTCTGTATCTTTCTTATAGGGAGTGGTGCAAAGCTGGACAGCTCTTGAAGTGCAGCCTCACCAGTGTTGCTCCCAAGAGGACAATCACTTCCTTAGTTCTTCCAGCCACACAATTTCCAATACAAGCCAGGATGCCATTGGCCTTCTTGGCCACTTGGGCACACTGCTGGCACATGTTCAGCCAGCTGTTTGGTGACCAGCAACTCCAGGTCATTTTCTAGCAGTCAACTTGCATGCCTCTCTCCTCAAGCCCGTTTTTATTCATAGCGTGGTTACAACCCTATTAAATCTCAAGTGATTGGATGCAGTCCTTCAATCCAGCCCATCCAGTTCCCTCTTCAGAGCCTTCCTACCCTCAGGCAAATTGACGGTTTTGCCTTACTTGATGTCATCTGCAAACTTCCTGAGGGTTCACTCAATGCCCACCTCCAGATAACTGGCGATAATGTCAAACAAAACTGGCCTCAAAATGAGCCCTGGGGAACACCACTCATGGTCAGACATTCACAATGTCACATTGGGTCCAGCCACCTAGTCAATTCTCTGTGATGTGATGGTATATCCACCATTACAGGAAAGTATGTCACTTACAGACTATTCATGAATACTTTGATCTTAATTTCAAACAAAGCTTAGACATTTTCTCCTACTACTCCACTCTTGAAAGACTTCGTAGGTCCAAAGTTCTTCATCCAGAGAACTGTACGGATGTCCATGCCTCAAGCAGCCAATATATCCAGGAGAATATCAAGGTTGTGGGAGATCAGGTTAGTGAGGCAGGACCTGCCTTTTATTAACTTATGCTGGTTGTTCCTGATGACATGATTGTAGTGCATATGCCATATGATGACACTCTGATGTTTCTTGGAAAGGAACAACTGGATGTTCTTGCCTACGGCAACAGTGAAGAAACAACCACAGTAAAAAACAGTCTTGAATGGATCAGTGATATGGGTATGGATGAGTTTTTAATAATGCTGCTCCTTTCCGTCAGGAAATGACTCATGATTTTAATTGCTAGTAGCAGCTATAGAGGAACCTTAAACTGGACTGATAGCATTATATATATTGTATTCCATAATGTAAACTGAGGCAAGGAGCACAGCGTTTATGTAATTTCTAGAATAGAAAAAAATAAGCCACATTCACCTGGTATATTTTGGCAGTGACAAGGTACAGTTCTGCTAGAGAGAGGTGCAGAACATGTGGTCATCTCCAGGATATGAAGACAGCAAAAACACTAAAACATCCCACAGATGCAGAAGGGAAATGCCCAAACTCCTTGTGTGTCAATGATGTGACAGACAGGCAGGTCATTTCTAGAGGATGGGGTGGAGGAGGTGTTCTCAGTAACATAATAGGGAAATGTATGCATGCATGAAAGGAGGAGGAAACAGGATATTTTGAGGGAAACAGAGGAAGGAAACAGAAAAGCAGAGAAACAAGGGAAGGAGAAGAAGAGGAAAAAGCAGATGAGTGAAGAGATGAAATTGGGAAACAGCACTATTAGCTATTTTGATAGCTGCTTTATTAGCAGTTTAATAAATGGTGTTTTTTTTTTGTTGTTGTTTTTCTTGCTTACAATTCCATTTAAATCACTGCTAAATTTACAACAGGAATGTAAAAATGTGAGTTTCCCAAGACAGTTTCCCAATTAATTATTAATTGAAATTAAGAAACCATTATGAAACTCTGGTATTCAGTATTTTGAGGGCTTCTAAAGTAACTTGAGAAAAATAAGGTAGGCTTGTGCTTGTGCTTTATGCCAGTGTATATTTCTCTCTGAAATTATAGTTATACTGCACATGCAGAGACCCACAGCTTTCTGAGACTGTTAGATTTTCTGGATGGAATGAGAGATTGAAAGCTTAGGTTTTCAGAATTTGTCATCAAAGTCTTTGCAAAATTGGACTATGACTCAAGTAACTGGCAACAATTTTAAATGTCAAAAACAGAACCAATATCTGTTTCAAAGGGACCTAAGGTAAGATATTATGATGTCTATGGCATATGCACACAAAGCAGCAATGTTAGTTAAGCTCTTTTGTTAAAAACTGAAAAAGTAACAGTTCTGACATCTCCCACCTGTCCTGTGCACAACACCCATGCCATCAGCTCTGAGCAGAGTGACTCACAGGGCATGGGCTCCTCCACCTGAAATGCAATGGCTGAGATGTTGAGTCTATTTCACAGCTTGAAGAGTCTATTTTGCCTCCTCCAGGGCATTCAGTCTTCATCCTTCAGTCTTCATTTCAAACACTTCAAGTTTAGAAATTTTTTCCTGCTCTTCCACTCTTAAAAGGCACCCCAGAATCTCATTCCCCTGCACACTCTTCAGTTGTCTGCTGTTGTCCTTCCATAACATACTTTGTGGCCAACCTTGCTTACATTTTATGGAAACAGCCCTTGGCTTACTACTTCTTTCTTCATACAGCTTGTCCTACAGATCTATTAAAAATGTGGGAATGTTCATATTGGTCCAAAGGAAAAAAAAAAATGCATTGTTGACAAGATAAAAAAAAAAAAAAGAGTATGTAGAGGGAGATTATGAGATACAGGTCTAGCTTGATCCTGCTTCTCAAACATTTCTCAGCTTCTGGTAACAAAGCATTTTAAGTTGGAATTGGGGGCAGCATACAGACCACTGTGATTAATAGCTCCCCCGCTATGAATCCACTGAGCCCTTTGAGAATCTGGTGATAATTTTAGCTTCCACAGCATCCTGTGGCAATGAATTCCACAAAGTAATTACACTTTGTAAAGAAAATTTCTTTACAAACGTCTTTTGTTTGTTTTAAAATTCTGGGTTATCCCTGGTTCTCTTGAAAACAACAGTGGGCAATGATCCCCTAGAAAATTTTCTCTATCTTTTATGATTTGACAGATGACAATTGAATAGATAGACCCCAATTTATAGACAGCAGGATAGATCCCACTTTCAAGCATTTACTTTCAAAGCTGATCAGTTCTTGTTTTTCCTGGAAAGTTCAGCCCATTTAGTCTTCTCAAAGGTGGAATCACTGTAAACATTCATTGGAATTAAAACAAATGATCATAACCCTCACCACTGAGAACTGGATTTTTACCCAGTTTCTGTTCTGTTCTTAGCCTTTTCTTAGTAATCCTATATTTTTTCAGTGTCACAATTTACTGAGCAGAAATTTTCAAGGAGATATCTATATACAATTATTTAGATCTCTTTCCTTCTTCCTTAGATTCCAATATTCTAACTGTAGAAGGAGGGGGTTGTGAACCTTACTTTGTCCTTATTGACAGTTAATTTAATCTTTCATTTTATAGTTCAGTAACTCAGTGTTGTGAGATCCTTATGCAACTTTTCCCAGACAGGCTTGAATACCTTTAGAAATTTTGTTTCACAAAGAAACTCCATCACTTCATCATTTTTAGATCCCTTATGAGCAGTCCATGTGCTACCAGAGACCCTGGAAGAGCAGAGACCACTTCATAATCTTCCTCCATTTATTTCTATCATATGTTTCCTAATTGTAAATTAGTTAATAATTTTCCAAAACTTTTCCTCTGATTCTATGGCAGCTTAATTTTCTTTAATTTAGTCTTTAGTGGTGGTCCATGTCAAAATCTTTTATGAATTTCAAGTATGATCTATCAGCTCCTCATATGTTCATTGACTTTTCTCTGCAAAACAAACAAACAAACCAAAAAAACCTTCTTAATCTTGGAGTGAGATCCAGCCTGCTTAGATACTGTGTTTAAAACATTGCAAACAGCAATTCAGTTTTCTACTTTTGATCTAATGCTAAACAGTTATCATGAACTACCAGGAAAGTTCTTTGGGTTCTTAACTTTAGTCACATTTGTGTAACCAGAAGGGCATTTCCCATTGGTTATATACATTGCCATAGACAGAAACAACCCTGCTGCAATTTAATGTTGATGGTACAATTCACATAAACTACTTGATAAATATCTTACCCAAGGTGTTGGCAAAACTAAGTATGAGGCATCATGCAGTCTTGATAAGGACAGAGTTAAGCTCATGCATCAGCCACTGGATGATGCCATATCCTGGGCAAAAACATATTAGTCCTCTCATCCCCTCTTAAAACTTCCTTTGCACAGGCATGAGTGCAAGAATCTTGGGTTGAGGAGAGCAAAGAAGAAGAAAAATAATGCAGATGCTAGTGCTAAGTAAAGGTAAAAGACCTGACATTTCCAGTTTATTTGCAATGCTCTCGGTCTTCCCTTCTTTTTTGAAAACAAATTCAAGATGTTTCCTGTCTTCTTTAAAATACATTTCTGTCTCTCCCATTGTCATCTTCTGTTTCTTGTCAAACACAAGAGATTGCTGTGTTCTGGATGAGATCTTCCTAGTGACTTTTGCAAAGATATTATGACTTCCTTATCTATGATGGGAATGATGGGAATATCCATTCTGTTACAAGTGAGGATCTTGTTTGCTTTTCATTGATTTTTTTTTTTTTTCCACAGCAATCATGTAACACTTGATCAGTCAGCCTATAATTGAACGATTCATCCAAGCAATTCTCCTCTTGTTATATTCAGATTACTTATTACAGCAATTTGTGTAACTGACCTTGCTTTTCCTCACAGTATACTTCAAGTAATTTCATTTATTACAGCTTTCATACTCAATTAGTGTTTCCTCATTTATTTGTACTGATATCTCTTAACTTTTTGTAATAACATAATTACTTTGCATAATCCTTCTTTTAGCACTCAGGTCACTAATGACCTTACATAAAAGATAACCTCAGGGTCAATCACTGAGAAACTCCCCCAGGAATCTTATTCCATACTGATAACTCTGCAATGTTTACTGCCTCTCTCTCTGCCATCTTACAACCTTTGCATTAATACTGATTTCTACTTTTCACAATTTCCTCAACTTCAAGATACTTGTGAAATCCATATATTCTGATTATCTTTATTTCCATACCTTTGTAGCAATCAATCCCCCTGAAAAAATATATATATATATGTATATATATATACCTGTATTTTCATTTAAACTTCATTTCTGCTCCCATTCCATAGAATGTTTACTTTTTTTTTTTTAGTTCATATGGCTGAGAAGCCTTCTATTATTTGTTTTAGCTTTCTTTGCAATGACAAACTGAATTAGATATCTGGCAAGAGTTCTGGACTTTATTCTTGAATTTAATGCTCTCCAAGATGTAGCTTTTATAATTTTTCCACTCCTTATAGAGTCTTATTATTCCTACCTCCTTCTTATGTGATTATACATTCAATTATAAATGGAGCCTTCCCAGTTTTTTTGAAACATATTTAAAATTCCCCCATACTTAAAAATGCCTGACTGTTTATACAAATTTGATTGAAAGAAACTTCAGTCAGCTTTACATATAGGTTCCTAATTTATGCAGGTCTTTGACTTCACTATTCTGGTCTCATATTTATTGTATTTGTTCTACCAGATAGAAAACTTGATCAGATTTTTTTGTTTGTTTGTTTGTTTTCCTCAGTGTAATTTAACTGAAATTATCTTAGTTAATTAAAGTCATTTTCCATTGCCAGGACCTCTACAATATCCTTGATTTACTAAAGTGGATTTAAAAATAGGTTTATTCCCTATGCAGTGTTGACACAAATGAGATGCTGAACTTAGCTACATTCTGCAGGAATAAATACTACTACATACAGGAATAACTGAACTATACTGAGATTATTTACCCAAGTTTTTGAGTTGGTTGAATTGTTGAGAAATTATTTACTTCTTATTCATTTTATAGTTTGGAATTTTTCCCCAAATAATACAGTTCCCAGTAGTATTTATATCTGTAACAGTTTGAAGACATTTCACTGTCCAAGCTGATCCCAGCTGATCTATAACAAATTCTTAACAGTACTTCTGGAAAACCATTGACAGAGAACCTTCAAAGAAATTTTGGACTAAACTGAGTATCTGTGAATTTTCTTATAGTTACACTGATTCACTGACATAGAATGCCACTTCACTTCCCTGCTTTTATCTTTATTTCTGTCCTACTCAAAGCAATTACACTTTTCAGTGCCCTTCAGTAGATTAAATTAATGATATATCACAATGGTTTTTAAGTCCTTATAATTATCATTTAATTATCTAGACATCATTGTCTTATTTTCCAGATTCTTTGCTTTATTAGGGGAATATTTCCACTAATTTTAGATTTTATCCTGTTTATTGAATCTTCAAACTGACTGTTGACCGTCAGACTGCAGTTCCACCAAGTATCAATATTTCTTTTTTTTGTCAGTACTCTAATGACCTAGTACACTCTTGCTTATCATGAGGATTTTTGTTATTACTTGTCCAATGGTATAATATCTGTTGCCCATCTCCGAGAGTGTTCCCTCTCTGTTCCAAACACAGTAGAGGCAACCCAGTAGAGATAAGCTTCTATTTAGGAATTCAGTGTAGCTTAGACTGCTGTGAGAAATGGGCTTGCTCCAAGGGAGAAGAGTGTTTGGCGGAGAAAGAAAGTACTGGAACAGCCCCAGGAGATAGAGTGGAATGGACAAAATGGCCAGTGGTGCTAAGTGTGTGTGAGGAGTGTGCCACTAAAAGAGAAATAGATTGACTGAAAGGAGAGAAAAACAGGACTGAGATAAAGTGTTATGGAGAACTGGACAGAAATTATAAAAGGAGAGAAGACAAGTAGCTTGTGATTGGTGTAAAGAGACAGTTTGGTGGAAAAAAAAAAATGGAGCAATGAGACATATAAAAATCTTGGATTCCTGAACTTCTACGTTCCTATTCTCTCAGCAAATGTCTTCCAAACTTACTGAAGAGTGCTCTGTACTGGCTGGCCCACACACAGAACACAGTCTGACAGCTGATTAGCTATGCAAGGTCCAGATTAATTCTCTTGATAGAATATATCTTCTTGTTATTATCATGTTGAGAAGTTAAGAATTTGAGAAGTTTTGTGCTATAACTCATGATCTTAACAAAAATATTGTGACAAACATTTTTCAAGGAAAGATCTACCATCTCTAGATGCAACCCATGCATGTTGTTAAAACTTTAAATCATTCAATCGTTTACCATGTTTCTCAGGACTGGATGATTGCCACTATTCCATCTAGTTTCTGTACAGACTTAAAATTAGAAGCTTTTCTCTCATTTTCATTTTCTTTCTCAAACACACACACATAAAAACATATATACATTATTTTCTGCTGCTGGGTGCTATTCCAATGCAATTCTTTGATAAGTACAGAAAACATTTTTGCTTCAGAAGAAAAAGTGCATTCATCGCTTTACAGTGATCACTATAATATTGACCATAACTAGTCTGTAACTCTTTAATGGTGGCACAGTATGCACTTCCACTGAGCTTTAGTGGAAATTGATGTACACTGAGGGCAATGTATACTTTTTCTTGCGTAACTTACTTTCAAAATTACTGATTTTGGTTGAACAATGGTGATGGCAATTCCTATGACCAGTTGCGACCAATTTGTTCATGACATTAAATAAAGGTCTGTTATCTCTACAAGTCTACTTAACTCTGCCAATTAAGAATGCCAGAAAATCCATCACATTAAACACATTGACACTGTCAGACACACAAGGTAAAAGAATCAGAACAGACTTTATGCAGAGGTAACTGAATGTCATTTTGTCTCAGAATCATTCCCTTCTGTGTCATAGACCTGAGATAAGAGTATGTGTAACATTAAAATTTCATCTTTTTAAAGTTTCCTTTTTTTTTTTTTTTTTTAATTCATCTGACCTGATAATAACTGTCTAAAAACAAGTTGCGAAGTCTAAGCTAGTTATCTTGGCTCCTAATTCTGGAAGAGAGAGCTGTAAACCTATCTAGAAAGTATTAATTCCTGTGAAGACATATGTCAAATACGACAGGGTTGAAACTTTCTGGAGGTGATGGCTTCTGCCTGCTAAGTGTAGAGGGAGGTCAAATGATCAAAATTGGATCACAATCCTCTTTTAGAAAGAAAAATAATTCAACAGTTTCTCCCTTTATGTTGTCACACATTCATTCAAAATTGAAAGCTTTGTATAATAAGTTATATTTCAATACTGTAACCCACAGTGACTTATTAGAGTTTACAGATCAAAATCATGTGTATGCTAGTATTATAAGCACCTCACGTTTCAGATAAAACATAATTGCACCAGAATCAGAGAGTTAAAAAGAATAAAACGTTTTGCTAGTGATAAATCCAGAACTCCTGCTTTTATGAGGAAACACTTATGTGATAGCCATTGTGTTCTCCATAAAGCACAACACACGTCTATTTCTTTCATTTTGATTCATCAGAAACGTACAGTACTGAGCAACTTATCCAAACAGTGATGACTGGTATAGAGTGCATGCTACAGGAACTGTGTTTTATTACAGACAGTTTGGGAAAAAAATCACTTCTTTGTACAGGTGATTATAGCCTCTATGTTTTTAACAGTTTACTGTTGCATTTCTTCAAACAAACAAGACTTTTCTTATATTATTTTTTATTCTTTCATGTCCTTCTCTCTTTTTATGCCTTGAGTCTTCATCTGCTGCTTTCTAATTGCTAGGGAAGGCAGACAAGATGCCCCATTGGGAACAGATGGCTTTCTGGAAATCTACCAACAAGGGCTACTCCTGGAATAGATTTCATCTGCAGGCCCCACACAGAGGTAATATATGATACCTACAAATAGATAGTGCTCCAAAGGCTTAGGCAGGAAAAAATATATCCTGCTGAAGTTCTTAAGCCTTTTATGACCACAACTTGCCAACAGAAAGGCATACGAATGAATCCTATATTTAGTGTTCAATTTTTGAAGTTAACTTGCTATAGTTCTGTATTAGTCCCTATTCAACAACTACGCTTATAGTACATTGTTTCTAAAGAGCTACATTTTATTTTCCAAAGGTGAATTTAATACAAAACTTGAAATCAGTTATAATTTTATCCTACTTTGCAAGAGTAGTGTGAGATGTAAATCACTATATGAAAATAATATTAAAATCTTCTCAAGAGTAAAAATAAATAACATGGGAGCAAACACGTTGGTTTATAGTAAGTGTGAATAATTGTGATTATCAATGCTGTTTTCCGTTTCTGTGTTCCACACCTTTACATTCTTTCATCATACACAGAAGAGATACTATTTGTAAGATTTTACAAAATACATATTAGTTTTGGTTCAGTTTTCCTCAATCTAAAATAAAATTGATGAGAACCATATTGTATACAACTGTTCTGTGTGTCTGGAAAATATTATTGTGAGGTTATGGATGGGGCTGTAAAACGGAGAGATCAGAGATATACTGTTTATAGTAAAAAACATACAAACTACAAATAGTAATGTGACAATGGCATTCTGTATCCTCAGGATTCTAGCTTCAGACTTGAAATAACGTATGGTTTTCTTGTTTCCATTCACAAAGCAAAATGAGTACTAGAGAACTTTATTTTTTGCTTATTTATGAATCATGGAAATGATATCTTGTAATTTCATTTATGAATAGACTTAGTGAAAAGAAATACTAAAAATTCAAATACCAGAATGCAAACTCCAGAAAGAAAATATCAATATATGCTAATTTCATCATAGGTTTTAAGAATTTGTACATTTTGGTGTTTTGAGGAGGAACAATGGCTTGACTGCTTTTCTGTCCAAGTGGGTTCACAACAGGGTTAACAATGTTATGAGCACTTTTGGAAACTTGAAGATGTTCCAAAGGTTATTTATTATAAAGAGACATTGTATAAAGCACTTGGAAGCAGAATCACAAATTAGATATATTAACCATACAAGGAAGGGAAAAAAAAAAAAAAAAAAAAGATGGGAAGATCCATTCTTTAAATAGAGGAAGAGAAAGTGGGGGTTTACTTTCTTTATGAGAATTCAGGAGAAATGGTAAGTATGGAAGAGTTCAAAGTGTTTATTTTATATAAACTAGAACATAGCTACTTAAGCTGTAAAGGGAAGCGATTATAGAAACTGTATGTCCCCACATGTGAATCAAAAGATACTTCTCAATTTTTGAGGCAATCATCTTCAGCCATTTTTACCTACTCACTACTTGATTAAAGCTGATTTTATTTTTTAAATAAGAAGTTCTGAATTGAGAGAGTGAGGCTGGCAAGCACTGCAAACAAACCACATGTGCAAAGCCACTAAGTTACTGGTGTAATGGACACAGAAATTTGGATGCAAACAAGGAAGAGTTGGCACAGCTGACACCAGTTCCTTTAGATTGTTGAAGCTGCTAATAGCTCGAAGGAGCTTTTCCACAGTTACCAGTGTGTGAAAACAATTCACTATGTACACTTCCTTTTCCATGCATGTTTGATGATTTGAATATGAGACCTGAAATAATGTTGTAAATGTTTCATGGGGGGGGGGGGGGGGGGGGGGAGAAAAGTGCTCGAGACTGGAACAGAAAGAACTATACAATAGGAGATCCAGTGGATTGTCATATTAATTTGTTTCATAAAACCACCAAAGAAATTAAAGAACACGTATTGGAAGAATGTGCCATCAGGTGTTGTGCAACTTTCTGCTAAGATCTGGGGTGGAAAATGCAATGTTTTTTTCTCCATAAAAGTTGTATTAACTGAGGCTTTTTTGTTACCGAAACATTCACTTGATCAGTGATAACTTTCAGCTCAGTTGACCTTGGCTACATTTGAGTCAACAGGCTAAAGGTGAAAAGCTCTACCAACTCATTCCTCCAACAAGATTGTAATCTTAAAACTGAAGCAAGACTTTTGCTGCATTTCCTACTCTCTTTACTATCTCTGTCAGGAAGGAGGATTGATGTTGTTCCATTTCCTTTTATTATAGTTTTTGTCACAGGAGGAAGTGGAATTTTTGCTCTTAACTCTTGGCCAGCAACCATAGCTTTGGGAGGAACACAGCATTAAATGTGGTAATTAAAATTCGATGTAACTATTACAGATAATTTGTGTGAACTTGGGCATGTTAAACTAAGTATATAACTGAGTATATATATATAATATATATAATATAATATATTAATAATAATTAATTAATAATTAATTAATAATTATTAATAATAATATAATATATATAATATATAATATATATATATATTATAATATATATAATATATATATATATATTATATATAGTATATATAACTGAGTGATATATTCTTATAGTTAGCAAGGACATCATTTTTAGCAGTGTCACAGATACTGTTAAGCAGAAACTGTGATCTAAATAACAAGTTAATAAACAGATTTATGTAGTAATTTATACAGTGGCAGAGAATTTGTCTTGATAATGAAAGGTAGCCAATCTTCTTCAAATTTTACACTTCCAATCTAGGTTGTCAATTCTGATTTCTAATGAACAGTTGTTAACTGGGTCCAAGCACTTGATTTTTCAGGAAGAGACACAAATGATCCGGAAAAGATCTCAAGGATTTTGTGGGTCATAATGTTTAAGTTCCAGCCATATAATGAAACTTCTATAGCTTTTAGATTAGCTCAGATTTGCACAAAATATGAATTGTAGTTTCATGTTGGTTGGATTCAAGATCTTTTGATTTTAAATAAGGCATTGTTTAGGCTTAGACATCATTTTAAAAAGCTTTGCTGGATACACACTTGATGTGTATGCATTTAACCTTTATCATTTATTTTATATTCATCTGAATTCACTGTGGAAAATTCCTGTAATATTTTAATTGCCGGGATAATATTATATAGTCGCTTAGAGCTTTTGAAAGTTTTTAATGATCAGTATTATGCACTACAACAGAAAAACAAATAGTGTCTCATTAATCACTCATTGAAGGAATAACTAACAGGTAAGTCAATGGAAAAATCAAACATCCTGAGGCAAGAAGTTACCTTATAGTAGTCAATTAATTAATGTCGCTGCCTTGAACTTTAAATGGATACAGTCATTTGAAATAACTGTTTTGAATGATACTGCTTAAAATCTACAAGTGAGTGTGGCGTAAAGTCAATTGAACATATGTCCTATAGTCAAAAAGGTGAAACAGTTTAGCAGCTCCTCAGAGATAAACAAGAAACGCAGATTGTTTTTGTTTTTCATGGACTCATTCAAATTATGGTAAATGTGATCTATTAGATTAATCAGATTTTCCTCCACATACTCTATGGAAGCCCAACATGCTTCTTGCAATTTTATACTTTTCTTACAATTGCTGTCTTGATGCAGCCATGTGAATCACCTGTTATGAGTACAAAAGTTAGGGGAAAGGAGGGAATTTACTTTGATTTTCCCTAGATGGACTTGGTGGAGAAGTAGTCCATCTGAATCCGTATTTACTAAGGTAGAAGCGACCTCTGTTCTTCATTACCTGGAGACAGGCTAATCAGTTGGTGTTAATTTGTTCACTCTTACTCATTAAAACAATTAATTAAACTTTTCCTGATAACAATTATGATTTCTTTTTCTTTCTTTCTTCCTTTCCCTGAGGAGACATTTTGAGGTAATAAAGCAAACACAGGGGTTACTTAAATGTGTAAAACGTACGCTATCAAACTTGTTCTCAAGGGCATGGTTTGTGGGGGGGGAGGGGGGGGAGGGAAATATAAGAAAAAAAGGAAAGGAGAATGAAGAGGAAAGAAAGCCAAAAATGAGCATAACTTTGTTATTATGAAAAGTGGGGATTGGCTTTTCCAGCTGTAAATTACTTAGCCAATGCTGAAGAAAAACTGTTTAGAAAAAAAGACTTTTTAGTATTAGGGGACTTACATACCATTATCTAGGAAGCCCTTCAAGGATAAAATAATAGACAAGAGTAATTTTGAAGAATCATTTGGAGGTATGTATAATGCTGGCTGACCATCTTCACAGAATCACAGAATCATAGGGGTTGGGTGGGACCTCTGGAGATCATTTAGTACAGGTTCCCTAAAATAGGTTGCATCTTGAAGTATCTCAGCTTTAAGATACACAGTAATGAATCTGCAGCACCTAAAACCATGCAAAATTTGCAGTTTCTCTTTCTCTGTATCTCATTAGAACTAGAGACATCCAGCTGACTCACCGAAATCTGAAATTTTATCAATTAGTATTTGCAAAATACTTTGAGGACACCAGCAGATAAATTCCACAGATAATAAAATACATTACAATTGTCAAATATCTCATTTGTCAGGAAGTCTTTTTAGAGGTTAGTTAACTAAGTTAAAAGGAAGAATTTATATGGTAAAACTGCATAATCACAATAAACACTCTTTTTATAAAGCATTATATAATTTCAGTTTATAGACAGATTCTGTTGCATGATAATAAACCATGCAGCGTGAATGCGAATGTAAATGAAGTGCTAAATGATGAATTACACCACTATGATTATACATCAGAAACAACATCCTTTATCTAGGCTGTTAGTGCCAAGAATGTTACTTAATACTACAGGATGGACTGAAGGGAAATGGGGAAAAATGCAGTGGAAGTACAGCACTATTCAATAGCAAATACAACATGTAGAAAGGGCAGTCTTTTGTATCAGTGTGGTCAGAGTATGCATTTGCACTATTCTCTTGGTTCTTTTAAGATATTTTTAGAGAAAATGTTTGATGAAAGACTGATTCATTCCATATTTTTCATTGGATCATCAATAACCCTTTTCCTTTAAACCATATGGGAAGAAGAGGCAACCAGTACACTGGCCTCAAACTTTGTACTCAGATCCTGATCGAGTTAAGCACTTAAGCATATGTTTAGCTTTAAATGTGTATGTCCCATTTTGAGACTATTCATGTGCTTAAAGTTAAGCATATATCTACATCTTTTGTTTATCCAAGCTGAACTCAGCCGTATTTAGACTGAATACACATGTAGCATTCAGACCTCTAAAACACTTAGCATATTCCAACCACTTTTAATCTAAGTGCTAGCAAAAGATAAATTATTTTTTCACTGACTTTCTATATTCTCACTGTTTCTAGCATGTTCCACAGTATCAATCTCTCTGCATTCATTATAAACTTATATAACTTTGCATGAAACATAGATGAACTGTTCTGGTTTCCTCTCCTAAATCAGAGGAAGTGTTTGTTCAAGCCCAGATGTTCCTCACAAATGATATTCCTCCCTTAGTCTCTAACACCTCTAGACAGAGTGTCACATCAACACATTTCTTTCAAGTCTGGATTCTCTTTCTCTAATATAACCATAGTCTGATCACCACCAATAGCAGTGGTAATACCACTTAACCATTTTGAAAATAGAACTTTAAACACAACATGAGGAAAGACATTACCAAGCTCTGGTATCATCATGGGCTCTACCAAGCTACCCTGCCCACAGCAGAGGAGTCGTAACTCAGTGATCTTTGATGTCTCTTCCAACCTAAGTTTATGATTCTATTGAGTAAAGGTAGAAACCCTAGGATGATCCTTGTACAGGGGGGTTGTACAGGGGGGCCCCCTGTACATGTACGGGGGGGGGGGGGCCCTCGCTTCAATTCCATAGAAATTAAAGAAGGGAGGAACCCTTACTTCAGAGGCGGAGTTTGGGGTGTGGCTTACTAGGAACAGGCAGGACTTGGGGGAGTTTAGGCGGAGTTTTGGGAGGGGATTACCAGGAATAGGCAGGACTTGGGAGGAGTTTGGTAGAATAGGGGCAAGGCTTTCGCTTATCAATAGCATATTGCAAAGGAAGAAGCTCTTGGAATTCCAGGCCTGAGACCTTCAGATAAGAAAATGGACCAATCACCATAAAGGAAAACTCATTCAAACTGACTTGACTATACACTGCGCATGACCAAGAAGGAGTGAAAAACGAGAAAACATTCAAGGAATTAGTTAGCATAGGACAACCCATTGTCTAGAGTGAGTTAGCAATACCTGCTTTTGCGTAATCGTGAGTGTGCATTTTGTGTGGTATAAATATGGCTGCTTTAGAGACACTAGTTGCGCAATTGGGGTGGTGCAAGCCCCCCAGTGTGCCGGTGTATACACCTAAAATAAACTACCTTACATTCTGACTCTTGTGAGTCCGAGTGCTGTTCCGCAGGTCAATTTTGGCGAGCCAGGCAGGAGACGCTCCGATCGAGGACCAGATCGCCCCGGCACTGGACATCCTGCGCGCACCGGACTCCTTTCTCCGGAGGATCTCCTCTTCCGGGCGATCTGAGACCCGACGGACACGGCCCTGTGCAGTGGACTAAGGTAGGAGGGGGGTTTGAGTCCCTCTGAATGCCGGCTTAGGGGTTGTGGGTTAGAGTCCCACTAACGTAAGGGGGTTCGAGTCCCTCTGGATCCCAGTTCTGGGTTGTGGGTTAGAGTCCCACTAAAGTCAGGGGGTTCGAGTCCCTCTGAAACCCAGCTAAGGGGTTGTGGGTTAGAGTCCCACTACGGGCTAGAGCAGCATTGTGAGGGGGACGCCCCCACAATTAAGATCTCTAGCTACCCGTATACCCACTGGGAGTGGTTGAAAGGAAATGATTGGGTTTTGGATCCGATAATTTGGAATTGCTATGGGAATATAAATTGGATAAATTCTTGCTGAAACATTATTGTGTGCACACCCCTTTCTTTAACTAAGTGAGCATGTGTGAGGATGAGTGATGTGTGAGTGAGACAGTCTTGCTGTAAATCGAGCGTGGGGCCCTGAGTACAGGATTTCACTCTCCTGTAAGGGAAGTGACTGGAAACAGACAAAGTAAAAGAGCACATTAAGAACGGTATTTCTGGTGTTTGTTTTTATACGTGTACTTTGGATTGGTTGTCTTGTGTACTAAACTGTATTGTGACTCTTGTTATATGTATTGGTCTGTGTGCTAAATAAATTGTGAATTGTTCTAGAAATGGGGCAGGGGACGAGTAAGCCTTTGCTAGGCAATGTTTCCCCCCCGAACTCATTTGGGATGCATTCTGTCCCATTGGAAAGAAGTTATTGGTGAAACAGGAGGAGTATTAAGTAAGAAAACCTCAAGTATTGCAATCAATGGTGGTTATTATATAAGTTGGAGAATGGAGAAAAATGGGTTTTTGACTGGTACTGTAAAACATAAGACCATATTGCAGTTAATGTTGTTCCTATGCAGGGAATTTGCAGATGTTGTTCTTCTTACAGTATCAGGCAGAGGCATTTGAAATTAACACAACAGAAAGAACTCCCAGACTTCTACCAGGCACCCAGAAGGAGGGAGAAGCCCACTAAGGACACTGCTATCTTGCCGTCACCTCCCGGGGAGTCCTATCGTTGGAGGGAATTATCAAAATAGCCTGGAGGGTATTCTCTAACAGGGGGGAGGATATGCAAAGGTGGGAAAGAAAAGCCCTGGAGGCAGCACTTCAAAAGGACTGTTAGACCGCAGCCTCTGACAGAACCGACAAGGAAAGGGGGGGGGGGGGTGGTTGGGGCCCTCTCCGGACAGACCAGTGTGCTCTCTGTAAAACGATACGGACACTGGCAGAGGAACTGTCCTCTGAAAAATAACAGAAAGCTTCAGCGAAACACCAACCTGGCCCCCCTTATCAGAGGGCTGCCAGAGACCAGGTCAGTCTTCCTTAGCAGATCCCTTGGTTAACCTTGAGCTAAGGGAGAGGGAATGTAAAAGGGAATTTTTGGTGGATACGGGAGCAACATATTCTATACTAAATGAGTTTCTTTTACCTTTAAGTTCTGATTATATACAGGTTGCAGGAGCGACTGGCCATACTGAGAAGGTGTTCTTCACAAAACCCGTGAAAATCAGATTGAGTAAAACATGGGAAATATGTCAATTTTATACTTGCCAAATTCACCTAAACCTTTATTAGGTAGAGACTTATTGGAACAAATGGGAGCAGAAGTCACCTTTGAGAAAGGAAGGTTGCAGCTAAAGGTACAGAAGGAAATGTTTATCAGGATGATGGGGCTTATGCAAATCATGGGAATAAAAAGGAAAACAAGATACCCCCAGAAACAAGCACATTAGTTTCCTTTGAGGTGTGGGCAACAGATACTCCAGGGAGAGCAAAAATGGCCCTCCCTATTGTGATTGCCCTTAAAGAACAGGCTCCACTCAGAGATCAGGATAGGGAAGGAATCAGGCCTATCATCGATAATTTTATACCTTACTAACTAACCTGGGGAGGTATTTGTCTTGGTTTACAGTTTTGGATCTCAAGGACGCACTCTTCTGCATCCCCCCTCGCACCTGAAAGCCAGAGGTTGTTTGCCTTTAAGTGGGACAGCTAACTTGGACAGTCTTGCCTCGGGGATTCCAAGGACTTGGAGCACTGGCACCAACCTGAGGGAGAAGGTATCCTGCTGCAATACATCAACAGCCACAGAAACCCAAGAGGAGTCATTGAGACAACAGAAAATGTTTACGCCAGCTGAATGGACCTTAAGGAGACTCCAATGAAAGGGGCAGAAAACTAGTCACAATATGCCCTTGGAGTCATGCATGCGCATGGGACCATTTGGAAAAAGAGAGGACTTCTGACTTCTCAAGGATGTATTGCAAGGCGCACCAAGCAAGAAGCAACCCTAATGTGAAAGGCAACAACTGAGCTATTTTGGAATCTAAACAGGTGACGAGAAAGGGAACTCCTGAGATCCAACTGCTGTGACCAGATGGACAGGTACAAGGAGAGAATCTAGGTGAGGTATATTAAGGAGGATTGTAAGTTAATGAGGGATCTGGGAGAGGTCATATCTAAGGAGGGTGGAGGTTGGTCTAAGACTGCAGATGGGAAGTTGATAGTTCCTTCCCCCAATCTTATGGAAGTTTGCGCAGAGGGAACATGGGAAAACACATTGGGAAGCAGAGGCTTTATATAAGTATTTAAGCCAGAAGGTAATAGCCAAACATTTATATACCATGATCTGCCAGCAACAGTGTAAGATCTGTGTAAGGGTGAATCCTCAGCAAGGTAAATCAACCCCATTTGTGGTAATTAAAAGAGGGAATTACCCTGGACCAAGAAAAGGGGGGTTACTGATATCTTTTAGTGTTAACAGATACCTTCTCAGGATGGCCAGAAGCATACCCCTGTGGGACCAACAAAGCAAGAGAGGTAACCAAGGCTCTTCTATATGAGCTATAAAGCTAGACGGTGTAGGATCGTGGGTCCACCACACGAGAGTCAAGAAGGCGAAAGAAGCAGCTGGACGGTGCATCCTGTTACTGATACCAAGCTGAGACTGCAACGAAATCTAACATGAGGACGAAGACCTCCGGTGATATAAGATTAATTTTGCTTGCAATGCTTGCTCTAACACTTGCTTATGCTATGTCAAATAATATAAGATGGGGAGGCTGGACGAAATGGGTGGAAGCTAGGGGAATAGTCCTTGAATTGTTAGTGACTTTTTGATGGACAGCAGATAGAGGTAAAAGGGAATGCAATTCAAGGGAGAGAAGGGCAGGAACTTGCTATAGGATGTCAATATAGAAATTATGAGACTTCTTATATCAACAAAAAGTGTTCCTATAGTCCCTGCTGGTATAATGCCACTCTCACTATGAATAAGGATTCCAAGAACATCCATACGGTAATCTGTCTCTGGGAACTTACAGCCCCTGCTAGTCTGGGATCCCAGAATGAGGACCCCATTGGGGCCCTAGTAATGGTAAAAGTACTTCCAAAACTCCCAGACCTATATTGTGCCACCTACCAAGGGGGGGGGGCTCTTTAACCCCTTGTACTGCCAATCTTACTATATTGACTGAGACAAGCAGGGTAATGCAGAGGAATGTAACCTCAGAAAAGGAGAAGTGGGTACAGACAGCCATACGGACTGCTGGATGAGCTTCACTCAAGTCCTAAGTGCCTACCCTGGGGAGACCTCAGACTGGACTGTACTGCTGAAAGTACCACCGCAAGTCTGTCTCCCCCCATCTACTCCCATGCCTGGGAGTTACAGTCCCATCACTAAAGGCATTGGGGCCTATGCAGTAAAGAAAGTAGGCATGCAAAAAATCCTGGTCCAGCCTGAATGGTCCCTTAAAATTGTCAATCTCTCTGTGGCCCATGATAAGGATTGGGACCACTGTCTACTGAACATTAGGCTTGGGCAAGGAAAGACCAGGAAGGTATCAAGACCTGGAAGACAATAAATGTAGCTTCCTGTGAAACTAGAGGGTCTTTAGGGTGGGTATGTGATGAAAACACTTTGGATCAACAAGATCTATGTCTAGATCCTCAGCAAGGAATCTGTCATTTTGAAGTTTGAAAGGATCCATGGAATTCAAGGATAGTCTATTTAGGGGTAGGATGTGTGGCTCTCAGAACCTCCGACCAAAACATCACAATATGGTATTGGATTTATAATTTTACCCATATCAATGGTAGTGATTTTGAATTTTCCCTCCCCTGCATGGTAGTTAATAATATTGCAAAAGATTGTAATCTAATTGATAAGCTAGACGAAATACATATAGGAATGAACCTCTCAGTTCCAAATAATACAAAAACAAAAGGAACAAAGTGAGAGAACTCTCCTTACAATAAAACACGGTCTGGAGGAGCTGCATGAAGTATTTTGAGCGCATCAAGAAAAATAGCGATTATCGTTGGTGGGAAGTTTTGTTTGGGTGGTCACCTACAGCTACTGGGATATTGAACACCATGTTACACCCTATAGTGTGTATTCTCATTTTTCAGCTTATGTGTATATGTAGGCCTGAAACTATGGAGATTGGCTGTGAAGCTCAGGGCCGTGGGAATTCAAGTGGCCGTGAGTAAAAGAATTTACTCAGGAGGAAAGAAAGGGGGGATTGAGTAAAGGTAGAAACCCTAGGATGATCCTTGTACAGGGGGGTTGTACAGGGGGGCCCCCTGTACATGTACGGGGGGGGGGGGGGCCCTCGCTTCAATTCCATAGAAATTAAAGAAGGGAGGAACCCTTACTTCAGAGGCGGAGTTTGGGGTGTGGCTTACTAGGAACAGGCAGGACTTGGGGGAGTTTAGGCGGAGTTTTGGGAGGGGATTACCAGGAATAGGCAGGACTTGGGAGGAGTTTGGTAGAATAGGGGCAAGGCTTTCGCTTATCAATAGCATATTGCAAAGGAAGAAGCTCTTGGAATTCCAGGCCTGAGACCTTCAGATAAGAAAATGGACCAATCACCATAAAGGAAAACTCATTCAAACTGACTTGACTATACACTGCGCATGACCAAGAAGGAGTGAAAAACGAGAAAACATTCAAGGAATTAGTTAGCATAGGACAACCCATTGTCTAGAGTGAGTTAGCAATACCTGCTTTTGCGTAATCGTGAGTGTGCATTTTGTGTGGTATAAATATGGCTGCTTTAGAGACACTAGTTGCGCAATTGGGGTGGTGCAAGCCCCCCAGTGTGCCGGTGTATACACCTAAAATAAACTACCTTACATTCTGACTCTTGTGAGTCCGAGTGCTGTTCCGCAGGTCACTATAAGCTAACAAGAGGATCATAGCATAGAAACTTGTTCAGTCACTTAAGCCATTAGGTACTAACCTGAACACATGCAGGGAGCAGATCTGGAGGAAAATGTGCCTTTGTTACTTTGCCACATTTGAGAGTAGACCACTTTTTAAACATTCTTGTTGCTTTTGCTTTCCTTTCATCTGCGGCCCATAGCCAAGGCTTTTGAGGAACTCAAACCGGGAATGTGGCCAACTGCTACAAAGGTTGTTACATGGTTTCCGAATTATGTTCTTGGGTAAGGCAGATGTTTAAAATACTGCATGCAAAAACAGTGAAATAAAAAATGACCAATAAAGCAATTAACTATAACAACACATTCCGCGGAATAAATTTTATCCATCATGTATGTTTGGCAGCTGCTACTCTCTGAGTGTTGTACTAAGTGAGAAAAAAAGAGAAGAGGAAGAGAAGAGGAAGAAAAGAGGAAGAGAAGGAAACAGTTTAAAATGAATCTAAATCTCCCAAAGGCCAAGATGAAAAAGTGCATTTCCTCAAGAAAATGCCAGGAACTATTCTTCTTACTGCCCCATACTTTTCCAGTTGCTCATTATTTAATTATAGCAATTTTATAGCATCTATTGTTACATTTCCTTGCAAGTAGAAAGAGAACAAAAAGTCTCTATCTGAAATTGCATTTATTTTAAATTAAGATAATTGCAAAATAGGGAAGAACAAAACCTGAAGCTTGAAGTATTTGAAGTATTTAATGTACCATAAGTTTGGTGAAAGCATAAAATAATTCAGGTCTTACTAGAAACAGTAAAAAAAAAACAAAAACAAAAAACAAAAAAAACCCAAAAAACAACAACACTGCTTTTTCTTCACCATTCATAAAGTGCCAATCCTGCTGCCTGATGCAGACTTCTCAAACATTTTCTCTCCTGCAGCTAATGCTCCTTCCTCCAAGTTTTACAAAAATTATCATATCTTTAGGAAGCATTGTGGTGATTCTGTCCTCTGAGTTTCAAAAATCTAAGAATCAGGAGCTTGTCCCACTTTTCACAAGCAGAAATTTAATTCTTGATGTTATATTATTTTAAATTTGCTCAGATAATTAGAGTCAAAATACTTGTATATAATGTTCATAATTCGCATGCAATCCTATGCATCCTTTCCTTTGTATCTTATGAAGCAAAGGAAAAGGCTGAGTAATTAATTATTTTCAGTAGAATTGTGCATGGCTAAACAATTTGCCTACCACTCAAACAACCTGCTTCCATTTTCAATTGTGCCTTGGAGGCAAATCCCCTTCTCAGACAGAATAGGCAAAGTCAGGGCATGGGTATTGGGGAAGCAGAGAGGGTGTACTCAGGCTGAGTGAATTCCTGGTCAGCAGATCCATGGGATACTAAGAAAAATAAATTCACTTCCTGTAGACTACATCCAGATCAGTAGCTCCATCCAGATCAGAAGAGGCAGACTACCTACAGAAGTGGACAGATTTTTGCATTAAAATTCCCCTCACAATACTCTTCCTTGTAAATAACTTGCCTTGCTGATAAACTGCAGAACTTTTTACAGACAACCTGCAGCTTATGAGCAGGGAAACAGTACTACTGAGCCATACTCCCAAATCCCACCTATTCCTAAATCTCTTGCAGCTAATAAAAAAAGAAGGAAATTGCTAAAATTAAAAACAAAAACCTTTTTTTCTTCAAGGAGGATCTTGTTCCCAGAGAAATGAAAAATACCAAAGACTCTCTAGTGACATCTAGGCTGTGCTACAGGTAAATGCTCCTCCCCAGACACATGAAGTGTCTCTTTCTGCAGAACTGTTTCTGATTCAACAGAGCCTAGAGGCAGGCAAGACAGGCATCCAGTCCTGGGTGCTGGGCAATATTCCCGTGTTCCACAGTTCAGACAGAGCACCGGGGATCTACTAAATATTCTTGTATGGTTTTAAATTGCATCTCCTAATTCTCTGAGATGATAGTACTACGTGTATGCAGTGGTGTCAGAGACAAATATGCAGTATTGGGTTTTGATTTATTGACATAGAAAAGAAACCTTCTTATTTGTATACTTGCTAACATTTGCTATGCTGCTAACAACAAACAATGTATTAAGATAACCTTGAAATTGACAATATTATCTACAGAATCTGAAGATGATTAAGGATAAGGAATTGTCTCTTGATATCTGTGACATCTTACACTTTTTCCTTTTTCTCTTCATTCTTCAGAATGTTTTGGAAAATTACACATTCCCTGCTGAATCATCATCTGTCATCATTTTTTTTCTCCTTTGAATTTGCATGACAAGCAGGATATTGTAATTTTGACATAATATTTAATTCCAATGTACTATGAGATAGAGGAGCCAAGAAGGAGAGGTGTTATGCTGGACCTCATTCTCAAAACAAGCTGGAGCTGATGAGGAATGCGAAGGCCAGTGGCAATCTTGGCTGCAGTGACCATGAAATAGCAGTGTTCAAGATCCTTAGGGCAGGAAAAAGGGCACACAGCAAGCTCACAGTCCTGGACTTCAGAAGAGCAGATTTTGGCCTCTTCAGAGATCTGCTTTGCAGGAAGAGAAGCAAGTGCCCAGGGAAGCTGATTAGGTCACTCACCTCCTCCAAGCTCAGGAAAGATGCATCAGAAAAAAGAAAAAATCAGGCAGAAACGCCCAGATGCCTGCATGGCTGAACAAGTAGCACCTGAACAAACTCAAACACAAAAATAAGGACTACAGAGGGTGGAAGCAAGAACAGGTAGTCTGGAGGAATTTGAAGAGACATTGTCCAAACAGTGAGAGAGCAAGTTAGGAAAGCAAAGGCCCTGATAGAGTTTCATATGGCTGGGGATGTTAAGGGCAACAAGAAAGGCTTCTCTGTACATCAGTGATAGAACAAAGACTAGTGAAAATGAGGGCCTTTTGCTGAAGGAAATGAGAAACGTAGTTACCCGGAACATGGGGAAGGCTTTTTGCCTCAATCTTTACCAGCAACAGCTCTAGCCACACCACCAAATTCACAGAATCCAAAGGCAGGGACAGGGAGAATGAAGAACTGCCCATGGTAGGAAAAGATCAGAACTGAGATCATCTAAGAATGTGCAGAAGTTCACTGAATATGGATCCATTATTAGCCCATGGGGTACTTTATATTGACTATTTTTATAAAAAGGATAAGGACAGGACTAGAGAAATCTTCTTCTTTGTCCAGGCCAGGTGAGCTAGGCAGGTACTGGTTTCCATGCTCAGACAGCCAATGGGTTGATTTCCATAAAGTCACGGTTATGATGCAACAAAACTATGGACATGATTCTGTATACTGACAAAAAGCCCTTGAAACCCCAAAAAGCACCTTTTCACATTTTCAAAGAAGTACAGCTGAATTTATAGCGCTGAAATGATAGATTTATCCTGGAGACTGAGAAAACAGTCCTTGCATGATTTCTTCTCTGAGAGGAAAATCTCACATCCTCCAGCTGCAGAGAGCATGATTTCTCCTGTGCAGATGGTTTCATCTTGTTATTTGTAGGTAGAATTAAATGGAATCACAGGATGATTAGGGTTTGATGGACCTCTGGAGACCATCTGGTCCAACCACCTGCTCAAACAGGGCCACCTAGAACAGGTTGCACAGACCCTTGTCCAGACAGCTTTTGAATACCTCCAAGATGAGACTCCATACTCTCTCTGGATAAACTGATCCAGTGCTAAGAGACTCTCACAGTAAGTAATTTTTTCCTCATGTTCATTCAGAACTTCCTGAGTTTTAGTTTGTGCACATTGCCTCTCCTCCCACCACTGGGCACCCCAGGAAAGAGTATAATTCTGTCCTCTTTGCAGCATTCATTCAGATATTTATACATATTGGTAAGATCCCCCCTGAGCCTTCACTTCTCCAGGCTGAACTGGCCCAGCTTTTTCAGCCTTTCCTCTTAAGAGGGATGCTCCAGTCCATTCATCATCTTTCTGGCCTTTCATTATCTCTCTGCAACAGCTCCATGTTCCTCTTGGACTGGAAAGCCCAGAACTGGACACAGTACTCTAGGAGCAACCTCACCAATGCTGAGTACAGGGGAAATGTCATCTTCAACCTGCTGGCAACACTTTGCTTAATGCAGCCCAGGATACCTTTAGCCTTATTTGCAGCAAGAATACACTGCTGGCACATGTTCAAATCAATGTCCATCAGGACAACTGCATTCTAAGATCCCTCTGTTCTCAAGGTAGTGACTTTGTGGTCATAAGGGAATTTACAAAAGCAGAAGAGAATTTTTCAGACAAAATTTAGTGTCAAAATAATCAAGGTAATGGGAGAGAGAAAGGCTTTAGATTATTTAACACCCTTCCAACTGAGTCAGTTAGTCACAGCCTTAGAGCATGACATAAATATGCTCATCCATAGTTCCAAATAGTTTTATTCTTAGTACAACAGAATAATTTCTGGAAGTCTTTCTGACACATCCATAATTTAAACCATATCTACTTATATTGTATGTGTTGTATAAAAGTAGAAGATGGAAAGGAAAGAGTTAAATGGAGAGTATTGTGTGCCACAAGTGAATACAGAATAAAGGGGGGAAGTGTGGAAGGAGGTGCAGAAAGACAAGTCAGTGTCTGTCAAAACATGAGAATCAGAAATGATTAGAGTCCAAATTACAAGTCTGTCTGTCATGAGGCATGATAGATTTAAAATACAGGAGAAGGCAAATGACAGTTAAAGAACAAGATGGAAAAACTTTTGCCAAAACAAAACAAAAAAAATATATCACAGAAAAGTAGCCTGACACAGCCAATCAAATAAAGAGTTCATCTTGATGGAAAATTTCTTATTACAAATGAAGGCAAATAACTATCTAGAAGAGAAATAGAGAATACTATTTCATGAACACTCTGAACATCTCTGTTTTCTGTATGTGTCCTTATCACCAAACCCACAGCCAACTGAATTGGGAAGAAATTCAGAAATTACCAGAAATATTCTCTTCACCTGGACAGAATTGTTTTTGACAAAGCCTGGTTCATTCGCGTCTGTGAGGACAGAATCCTTCTGCTAATGCCCCTGCATATATCATAATTGGCCAACATTCTTTAAATAAAGTGGCATAGGATATTTTAAAAGATAGGATAACCTATAAGTTAATTTTCAGTGCACTCAGAATGGACTCCCTCCTCATATCTGTATTTTATGTGTGGGCTGCCTTATAAGGCTTATGAAAGCTTGTCTTTCAGCCAGATTTCAGGCTATCATGTAGAATAATATTGGCTTAGCAAATAAGTTTGTGGAACAAATACAAACAGAAGAAATAAGGCTGAATGTCAAAATTCTATCTATCTCCAATTTAGACCTGCCAACTCTCTGAATATTTGTTATTTTTCTTGAAACCACAGCTGCTAAAATCAAGAGAAAGTTTCAACTTTTGTTTAAAAAGATGTTTCTGACACCCTAAAGGCTAAAGTGACTGAAATTGTGAAATAAGCAATGCAAATTACTCAGAAACCAGAGAGGAAATAAAAGAAATGCAACATTCATTAAAGAAACAAACCAAAACGAAAACAAACAAATAAAAGCCCACTACATCTTGAATGATTCTGAGAGCAAATCCATTATTTCTGGAGCCTTTCTTATCAGTTTGGCAGCACTTCACAGGTGGAGACCTTCAGTAGTGCGGGGAAGATCAGATGGAAGTTATTGTTGTGAATTTCAAAGAAATGTGATCAATCTCATAAATTTAAATTTGTGTCCCCGTTCAGATTCTAAATTTGGACATTTCCAGATCTAAGATTTTGCTCTTCATTCACCACTGCTTTGCACTGATGTATAAACAAGACCGAGTAGGAGAGTGGAGGAACAAGGAAGCAAAATGCTTGCTATCACTGTGCAGAAAGTTTTATATCAGCCATTATACACAGTGGCCACTTACAATCTTTTGTACATACAAATTGCTGAGAAGATGTAAACAAGCTTGTTCTCTGGGAACATGAGGAACCAGTCTTTAGGCAATGCATCTGAGTGTACTTTTTTTGCCCCTTTTGATAGTGCTTGGATGCGTAACTGTAATTCCACAGGATGTGCTTCCATTCTACCTGGGCCACCTAAAGTGCTGAACATTTCTCAGAGACAGAGCTTCCAACATTCATATTACCTTGATGACCCTCATCTACTCTTGAAATTGAGAAATCAGTAATCATATTTGTTGAAGATATATCATCCAGAAAGCAGTAAATTTATGTTGATTATTAATGCCCCTCCAATGCACCTGATATTCTTGCTCCTCTAAAGCAGTGGAAAAACTTGTTTCTGTAGCAGATGTCTTTTAAAGTTATACTGATAGTTATCGCATATTCACACACAGTATGAAATGAAACAATTGTGCCTAGTATGGCTTGAACATGCCAATCTCTAACACCTTGCACATAAGGAAATCCTTTAACAATGGAATGAAGTCCAAGCTAAACAGAGAAGAATTGTTTTGAAGGATGGCTCATTTCCTACTTCTGGCTCTTTACTGTTGATTATTTAAGCACTCATTGCACTTTATAAATGGAAACTGAATCATAGTTTACCATGTTGGAAAATTATTGGAAATTAGAGACCATTTGAGGCACAGACATGGCTATTTCCTCTCTGAACAGGAAGATTATGCTCAAATGGTCCTTTCGGGAGCTCTGAATGATAAAAAGCCTGTTTCTACCCTCTTTCAAAAAGCTCTGTGCAGTGTTTTCATATTTCATGCAGAAAAAATGTCAGGATGTCCCTCTCCAAACATGGATGTTAAAGCAGGAAAAAGGAAAGGTGAATATACATTTTTTACTTGTCTAGACAGCATAACGTCTGTTTGCAAGCCTGGAATGAGACAGGCCCTCTAGGTCTTCACTTCCCCCTTTGCAACTTATTCAACTTTATTTATTTTCATTTATATACAAAAGAACACTGGAGAAGGTAAGTCCACGGCTACAGGCAGATGTGACAGTATTTTTATAATACTACAATACAGCTACTATAAGACACAATTTCTTTCAGCACAATTAAAAATGTTAGCAATTTCCAGATAAAAATTAAACAAACAAAACACACACATACACATACACAAAAACCTTTCCCTTTTGCACTAGCCTCTTTCTTTAAGAGCTGGAGAAATTATTTGGGTTTCACTGTTTGTCTTAAAAGAAGGTGCAGGGTACTTGTAATTATCTAGAGAGAGATTTTAAAAGTAACTCATATCTGGTTGTCTTAGTAAGTGTGGGAGCATAGGAAGAGATGTGGGCCTAGATTGTCTGAGCCAAGGTCAGACAAAGCAGAGCTGTGGGGATCTGAAAATCCACTCTACTGCAGTCTCACTGGGGTGGGGGCTGATGGCCCTGGAAGCTGAAATGGGGTCTTGATCTTTGGGCAGGATGGGAAGATCAAGAAAGCTGGTGAGGGCCATTATGGGTTGGTGGTGCCTTTGGAGTCCTGACACAAGGAAGGATGAGAGGTGTCTGCACAGGCTCCAAGATTTGGAAGCAAAATAAAGCATAAAAGGAAATTCTGGAAGAAAGGGAAATAAAGAAAATAATCCTTTTGAATGCTGTTCATGGAAGAATATTGGATGTACTTTGCAGATCAAAGTAATTTCTGTGTGTAGACAAGGTTTAGAAAAACACAGAGGGCAAGATTCTCTTTCAGAATTACAGAATCACCAAGGTTGGAAAAGACCTACAAGATCATCCAGTCCAACCATCCACATATTACCAATAGCACTCCCTAAACCATATCCCTCAGTGCAACATCCACTTGAACACCTCCAGGGACAGTGACTCCACCACCTCCCTGGGCAGCACATTCCAGAGCACTCTTTCAGAGAAATAGTATTTCCTAACATCCAGCCCGAGTCTCCCCTGACACAGCTTGAAGCCATTCCCTCTAGTCCTATCACCAGTTACACAAGAGAAGAGGCTGACCCCCAGCTCACCACAACCTCCCTTCAGCTATTTGTCGAGAGTGATAAGGTCTCCCCTGAGCCTCCTCTTCTCCAGGCTGAACAATCCCAGCTCCCTCAGCCACTCCTCATAAGGCCTGTGCTCCAGATCCCTCACCGGCTTTGTTGCCCTTCTCCAAACACACTCCAGAGCCTCGATGTCTTTCTTGCAGAGGGTCCCAAAACTTGACACAGTACTCACAGTACTGTGAGTACTCTTCTTCCCATGATGCTTATTTGTACCTGCTAAGCCATGCTATTGTGGAGGAATTAGACACTCATCTGTTCCTGCTGCAACTGGTCCCTCGTGGCCTGGAAGGACAGGCATGAGAGTAGTAAAGAGAGTTGCAGTTGCTGATCATCAGTGCTTCCTACCTGCTCCCAAAGTAGTCACCCATATTACCATCATGCTTTTTGGAAGAAAAGCAAAGGAGATGGCAATTCTAGTTTCTAAATATATGTGTATACACACACACACATATATATATATACATATATATCTATGTATATATATATATATATTCCCATTCCTCACTTGAAATTCAGTTCTTTAGAAGATGGAGAAGTGGAGATGTAAAGAAACCTCTGTTAACAGTCCTCCACCACATTATGTAGGTGAACACCTTGCACTAGGCACACTAGGCAGATGTTTGCTTAATTTGTCATTGAGATTATTTTCCTGATCTTTCTGCTTTCCAAGAGCAATGCTTCCAAGAAACACTGTATATTTTTGTATGGCTTATGCAATTCATTCCTTGATAGAAGAATAATATTTTGATGTAGGAGATATGATAAAAATGCAGGAATAAGTAAGCAAATGCCTATAACCCATGTGTCCACAGAACTGGACAAGAAAAATAGTTAGAAACAGAATATTTAAATAGAATGGTAAAATCCTTAAAAGAAGCACTGTGCCCATCCATAAAAGTAAAATCAGACAAGGAAATCTGCTATTGTCAACACGTATGATTCTTGGCATTACTAATACTCTGTATTTCCATACCTTCAACACAGTGTTCAGATAGATCCCCAATGACATGGGATGCTTGTTATAACATGTGCAGAAACACTTTTATCATCTCCTCTCTCCACACCTCTAGTTTAGGAATCTGTTGTCAGATATCAAGGGGATTAGTTTCAAATGTCAAAAGCAGATGTGGGGTTATGAGCAATGATTTTCTTTTTTCTTTAAAGAAATACATAAACCTGCATTTCAGACACCTTAGATAAAGAATTCTGAATAGCTTCAAACAATTCCTGTTTTGCAAAGCTATTTAATATTCTAGACTGTTGGTCTGCAGGCGTCCAAATGGAATGCTAATTATCCATTTTTTTTCCCCAGCTAAAAGCTTCAAAGAGGCTGACAGAAGGAAAGGCACTAGACTGTTGAACAACAATACCATGCTTTCAGTAGGAAAGACAACTATAAAATGTTTCCTGCAGCCTAATTCTTCTAGCATCAGCTGATTCTTTACTAGTCTCTACTTGACACCAATTAATCTGTCCTCTACGGCTTACTATTCCTCAGGGTTTTAGGTGATATTCCTTTATTTTATGCTGTGTTTAAAATGAAAGTTGGAAAGAACACATTGAGCCTTGAACACAACAGAGTAATACATTTAAGTTCTTCCTAATTCAATAAAACATCTCTCATTGCAGACTTGCATTGCCCAGCAAAGATATTTCCAAGATTTAGGGATAGGATTAGAGGAAATGGCCTAAGCTGGGCCAGGGGAGGTTCAGGTTGGACATTAGGAAAAATTTTTTCTCCAAAAGAGCGGTCAGGCACCAGAATGGGCTGCCCAGGGAGGTGGTTGAGTCACTGTGCCTGGAGGTGTTCAAGAAACATTTAGATGTTTTACTAAGGACATGGTTTAGTGGGAAAATATTGGTGGTAGGCAGATGGTTGGACCGAATGATTTTGGAGGTCTGTTCCAAACTTGGTGATTCTATGATACTGTAATTGTTACTTTACTAGAAGATTTTCATATTATTTTCCTTAAAACAAGTGATGTCCACTAAAAAGAAGAGACAAACTCATTTCTTACTGTCTATCAAGCCAGAGGTAATCAACATTAGTTTTAATGTGCATCCCCATCTTATTCCCTTTTAACTATTTGCCGATGCACAGAGAACAGTTCTGCTCTTCATAAAATTACTGAGTGTCCTAAAAATGAAGAAGAAAGTCCAGAATACTTTGGCAAGCTTCATCAGGAGAGGTAATATCACAAGATACATACCAAAAATACATTCAAACTTTGTACTTTTCAAATTAGTAACATACATGCATGAAAGGTTTTCTAATTCTCTGCCAAAGCACGTTAAATCTTTTGACAATCTCACATCAATTCACTTGGACCTTCACACTGAAAACAACTCCATTGTTATTGAATTCCTACCAGTGTCAATATCCTGCAAGATTTTATTTTGTATACTAATGACCTTTAACAGTATACAGGTATTTATACATATATAACATCGCTCAATAATAGTTTTACTAATTATATTTTTCTATGAAATTCAGGCTCCTTGTAGATATTTATGATAAATTAGACTTCAAATTCACATTCCAGCTATTGTTATTAAACTCCGTATTAGAAACATTCGGAGACCAGTCCATAATTAAAACAAGCAGAAGCAAATAGCTTGAAGTTATCTCTAATCAACAATGTCCAAACCTACTGTCAGTCTTTCCTCTGTCTGAAAATGTAAGGGTTTACTTGAATCAAACCCTGTTTTGTCAGTGTACTAAGACTTCAAGAGTCATGGCAATCTGTTCCCTGAAAGGAGGAATTTGGGCTTCTGTCTCCCTTTCTCCCCTTCTTGCCTGGTCCTAGCCATACACCCATGTTTGGTATCTATTCTGAGCTAACATATCTCACCAACCTATCAAAAAAATACAATACAGAAAATAAAGAGTAACAATGTGCTAACATTGGACTGCAAAATGGAACTGTTCATGGAAGAATTCAGAAAGTGTCTTGGCCAATGCAGAGAATGCTGTGGGGCTGCGATGGATGGAGCTGAAAAGAAAGGAGCAAAACATTTGAGAGAAGTAAATGCCAGCCATGCTCATCATGGAAAGTGCAATCTATTAGGACCACACAAGTACTTCAGGAAGACTAGGCTGACATTGCATATGTGACAGTTGCTTTGTTCTTTCTCTGAAGTCATTCTCTAAAAGTTTTATGTTACGATTAGATTTTCTTCTAAATTTTTGTCTCTTCTGAAAATACTAAGCATAGGACAAAGAGTCTGGAACAATAGTGGACGGAACCGGAGTGTATTCTCCTCCATTTGCCATTCTCATAGTTTTCAGACTGAACACTTTTCTGCAAGTGTCTTCACTCTTCTCTTTTGAGTTATTTTGATCTCCCCAGTTCCATCAACAACATTAGTTCCTAATTACATCAGAAGCATCCACCACTCAATATTAAAATAATCTTTGCAATACACAGTCTATAATGGAACAATATGGTGATGGGATCACATGTTTATATGCTCCTAATAAGATAAGATGCCCACTTTCTTCCAGCTCTTAACACTTCTACTCTTAAGTGTTTTTTTCTCATTTACATTGATTCAGCTCTGAAAAATAAAAGTATTATTTACACTTCATTGGTATGAGCTCAGTATGGAGAACTGGAACAACAGCTGAGAAATTGTGTTTTGTTTTGTGGCCAAATATGGCACGTGTAGAACTTGCAAAGCAGCAGCTGAAAGGCTGTGTTTTTAATTTTGGGACCAATTTGACATCTTTAATGATTCTTTTGGGCAGTGATTCAGAAGACTTCCTCCCCTGCCCCAGACATCAATCTGGTGTGTTTCCATCTAAGCTTTTTGACACTTTTTGTCTGTTAAGATCAATAAGTAAAGTCTGAAAATAATTTATTCTGCAAAAATAAAACATTGTGGAGATTTCTGGTATCATTTTTTACTAATATATGACTTCAAAATTCAGGCTTTCCTTCTTCCCTTGCACATGTTAAAATACTTTATTTCAAAATTCATATATACTTTATTCAAAATTTTAATTACTTTTTATTTTGAAGTATGAATGTTAGAACGAATTTGTTTCAGCCACATTTTTAAATGAATAATTAGCTAAATTTTATTACAAAACTGGAACAGTGGTTGCTAAGGCTATAAGGATTTTTTCTTATAAGTCTTCGGATACTTTTCATGTGTCTGATTCCTCTAATGTAGATTTTATAAATGTGTTATTCATGAGAGGTGCCAAAAAAACCACATTGTAACAGAAGTTTTCTATGCATCCAAAGCCAGTGCCTCTCATGATAATCCTCTGCACATTTTTTGTCGACCAACCATATTTAGAAGATGACTGAATATGTTGTTCATCTAAAATCCTTTCTCCAGCAAAATATTTAATTTTAGGGTAAGATATACAACACCAACTCTGCTTATTGGGAACAGAGTTGAGAATACTTTTTAATTTCATGTGGGTATCAAACACTGCTTTAAATCACATTAGTATCACTTGATTTTATTTGATGTAATCTAAACTAAAGCATAAATGAGAAGATGGCAATGTGGAGTTATTATTTGAAATTTTACATTTCCCTGTATAAACTCATTGAAAACTATAGGAATTATACAAGGAGGCAGATTATCCGAGATGGAACAGAATTTTTTGGAACTAGCTATTTGTGGGGCTTATTTGCTGAACTAGGTACATAACTTGTCTGGCTGTGGTATTTTCCATGTCCCTGCTTGTTTTATATGCTAAGCAAGAGAGTGATATTAGCAGTTTTCTCTGACTGCATTGATCCTGCAGTACAAATGTGTAGAAAAAAAGATGTTAATTCTCCCCAGCATTTTTCTTACATCACTTAAATTTAATCTCTGTAAAATGCTGATGTACTCTACATGATTAGATCCATGGCTTCTGCAAGCTGAATCTACCTGAGGCCTGATGTATTGTTGCTGTGATTTCCAGTGACATAATTCTAAACATACAATTTGCATGGAAAGATTTATTTTCAGTAATTTTAGGAATTTTCACTTGGATATTTGTGTAGATTTGTTCTTGGACTAGTCAAAAATTCTTCACTGGCTTTGGGTAGCCCAGTCTAGTAGTTGGCGACCATGCACATAGCAGGGGGGTTGAAACTAGATGATCATTACAGTCCTTTTCAACCCAGGCCATTCTACGATTCTATGCTTCTATGCTTCTATGATTCTATGATTATGACTACAAGAGTATCTTTCTATGTAAACTTTTATTCATTTACAATTTGATTTTAAAATCCTTTCCTCAATTTATAACTACACTGATATTCTAATGCGAGTTCTACTCAGTTCAGAAAATTCTGCGACAGAGCAGTAGTTCATAATTATGAACTTCATTTCTTCCTTAGCTACTATCTTACTTCTTTATATTGCTTAACTTTAAAGATTTCACATGAAGAGATTACCCCTTGGCCCTGTGTCATCATTCCATTAATAAAAGAAACTGTAAAAGCTAAGAAAAAATGAATCCATAAAATAAATCACATCGATAAAAGAATAAAATCATTTAACCTGAAAGAACTTTTGCAGTTGCTCAGACAACTTTCATATGCCTTGGCTCATGCTGCGTGAATGTTTGCATGTGTAAAATAAGAGGGAGAGAGAAGAAAAAGTATGCAATTCTATGTCGATTAAAAGAAGAGCTAGTCAAAAGTATGTGCATGACTAATTGAGGACTCAGAAACAGAATCGGTCCCGTGAAGCTTACAAATTATTTAACGTTGGTCTTCAGCTCATTGCACTCTATTGTTTATTAGATAGACTGGTGCAGGCAGATCATTCTAAGCTGTAGCAATTGTCACACCCAGATACTTAGCTGAACCATGCATAAAATTGAATGCAGATACAGTTTTATCACCTGTGATATTTGTCTTTCTTTGCAAATGGTTATTTTCTTTCTTTGCTGTACCTGGTCTGACGCAGTTCATGAGACACTGAGTATTTGACCCTGGCTCCCTATTGAGAACTGACAAAAAAAAAGTATTTACAGATCCCCATATTATCCAATATCAGGAACCAAAATTTAAACACCCCTGAAACTAATCCAGATTCATCATCTGATTTTAAGACACATCATTTTCTACTCCAATATGCAGCCAATAATGTTTTTCTTCCACTGAGGCAGAAATAAAAAACGTTTGATGCCACCAAAAATTTAGTCTGGATTTTGCCAAAAGATCTGTGTGCAGTTATTTGACTGTTCACACAACCAGGTGATATATATTTTTTAAATGATAGATACTTTTTAAAAGCAGAAATGAAACTCATTCTCTGAACATTTTGTAGCTAAGAGATCTCATCCAAATCTTTTTTATTTTTTTTTTCCCCTAGATTAATTACACAGCAAATTTCATCTTTTTCTCTTCATTATCAATTCAGTGGGGCAAGAAAGAACTGTAACACAGAGAAAGTCAAAACTCAGAGTACTATTTCAAGGGGAGAGACAGATTAATATAGGCTATTTTAATGTTGCTATGGGAGATATTATTTCTGGACTATTTTTTCCTTTCTAATTAGGTTTATTATTTGTATTTGGGCAACTAATATTAAAAAAAAAAAAAAAAAAAAAAAAGAATTAATTTAAATGAAACCACGGACGGTAAAAAAAACAGCCTGCTACTCATGGTTTGTTTTTGCCCCCTCACCAAATTAGGATTATTTACTGTGATATTTATCTTTATTATTATTTCTGTGTCCATATACTAAAGTTTAGCACCTCTTCGATGCTGCTATTCTATGTTTCTTTCCTTTTAAGTTGCACATTAGATAATCAGACTTCTTTTGTTGCACATGTCAGAACAGGACAATTCCCACCAGTAAGTATTTAATTTTCTGTCAGTCAATGAAGAAAAGTGCGTGGGCCTCAATTCTTCTATTTCCTTTGAATAAAAGTGGTAGAATTCATTTAAAGCAAAAGTGGAGGTAGATACAGATAAAGAAAGGAGAGAGCAGAGAAGAGAGAATAGAGACTGCTCATCTGCAATGACCACTGCCATTTCATTTGGACCTGGGGACAAATAAAAATCAAGGTTTGTCTAGAAGGGAGTGCTGAAGGCTTCTGAGATCCTCATCACCCCACTCTTATCACTTCACTCTGTCATATCAATCTCACTAACTCTCTCTTAATTCATCTCCCATAATTTAAGAGTTGTGTTCTAGCTATTAGTAGTTGGTAGCTTTCCCCTAAAGTTGGATGGTTATAATCTTCCTCAGTTAATGCTGCTCTAATAGACATTTATTAGAACAAATCAGGGAAACTGGGAAACTTTGTATGCAGGTTAGAGAAAACTGTTTTTTGTTTGTTTGATTGGTTTTTATTTATTATTATTATTATTATTATAATGTAAGTAACTCTTGTCCTCGTGCAAAATTCTGGAATAAAGCCTATATGGTTTTTAACTCATGATTATATCCTGTTTAGAGTACACCATTTGGATGATTCGTTATTAAGAAATAGCTTCCTAGCAAAGAACATTTGAGATCTGACTCATCAGAAATTCTTAGGGGCAGCTGTAATATGTGCTGACATACCAGCTACAGTTTTAAAAATCTGTACGCAATAGCAGATATTATTTTCTTCCAGACTGGCTGAAATTACTTATCATGATTCACAGCTCTCACCATAGGGAGAGGCAATTTCTCATCTCTGTTGAAAGTCTGAAAATGTCTAAATGAAATCTTTGTTAGATTCAAAAGTTGCTCTTATAGATATCTATGTTTCCCTACTAAGCAGTGTATGAGCACAGGCATTGGAGAGTAAGACGTCTCTTTTCTTCATTGGTAGAACAGTCTCTCACATAGTTTTGGTCAGCTGAAACTCTCAAGTTTGAATCTATCCAAGACTGATAACGATCAGTCCTGGTAAGAATTTTGGATGAAGTTCTCTGCTCCGAAGAGAATACAACAGCACGGGCAGACGATGCTAACTGGCTACAGTACAGAATGTGAGCCTCAGAGCAGTTGACTACTTTTAATAGATATAAGTTTTGGATCTCATATATATTGCAATATATGTCAAGTATATGATAGACTTCTCAAGTGGCTGAGAGACAAGTTGAATACACTGTAACATTTCTACAAAGAAAGTATTAGATATTTAATTTGAGGACATAACTGCAGAACACCAAAATTATATTTTGGACTAGCTTTCAGTTATCTAAAGGTCATATTCTGCATTGCTGTTTTGTAGTCTCTTTAACTGAGTAGTAAAAAGTAAGAAAAGGAAAATAGAATTTAATTTAGAATGGCCATTTTGTTGGTAACTGTATTTGTTTCCATATGAAATCTTTGTTAGAGTTTATTTTCTATTTTTGAAAGTCAGAACTAAATAAATCTTCCTGGGGAATAAGATAATTCTACCATCTTTTATGTAGCATGCTGCAGGAAGAATTTAGGCTATTACTGTATTCATTTATTTTCTACATTCAAAGTTATCCCCCTGTGATCATACAAAATATTTTATAGCATGAGAAGGTTTAGCTTCCTCGGTCCAAGAAGGCTGCACAAAAATGTCTTTGGAAAGAACAAGCATAACTTAGAAGGCTCTTAATGTGACATTCTTTATAGGTTTTTGATACTTCATTATGGGAAATATAAAACATAACTACGTATGATATTGAATTTTCACCTTATGAAATAAGAATAACCCTTGAGCAATGTGATAATGGGTTAAGAAAGAAGATTAAGAAGAAAAAGACCATATACAATTGCAGGTCCCTTTCTCAGATAAACAGAGCCTGAGTTTTCTATCAGAGTTCAACAAATTTTAGTGTTTCTGGTATGTTTCCTGTGTAAGCTCTTGTGAAGCAGTAAACACTAAAGAAGCCCAGAGTTCATTGTATGTCTGATCATGTCTAAGATTTCAATGCTTATTCTGAAGTAGATATCAAGATATATTTTCAAGACAAATTATTTAATCTCCCTCCCTAACTGTGTTTTCCAGGCAAGCTACACTAGCTGCTTTGAAAAGGGAGTTGGTTTGTTGTTTTTTTTTTTTTTTTTTTTTCCAGAGAGCTTTCACTTCAACAGACTAGCCAAACATCTCAGGGTAAGATATATTTCAGCATAATCACTGATTCTACAGGGTTTGCAGGAGGTGAAATCAACACTGTGAGGGTTTCAGGTAAAATATTAATCTCCTTGAGAGTAGCATGTCTGGAAAATTCCTTCTTTAGCATTCCAGTGATGCCTAGATCATTCCCACCAACAGGAACAACACATATTTACAAATTGTGGGACAACTTTAGAAATTGAAATTTGCATTAAAAATACATTGAACAAGAGGTTACTTGTGACTACAACGTAAAACCTAATGATGAATTGTTTGTGATTGTCACATTAGGTGCTCTTACTGATAGAAGGGCTCATTGCTTATCTACTACATCCATCTAAAGTTAATGTAAATCTTTCAATTTCAACAGTTACAAAATTCATTTAAGTGTGAGGTTCCATCTTCATCTCTTTCATCTACATTGATTTGATGATATCAGCTCATACTCTGGTTTTGTATACTTATGCATATAAACCAATATGTTATTAATATGTGAGCTGAGAAGAAAAGCAGAGTGGTGTGTAAGAGAATCTATTCTACACTTAAACCAAGGACAGAATCAGTTCTGGGATGGAACGAGATTAATAATATATTTTCTCAAAGTCCCATTCTATGGCTAATTTTATTTATTCTACATAAAAATAGGTTGCACATATGACTAGTAAACTAACCTGGCCTGCCTAAATTTTTGTACTAGATGTTTCTTCATAAAATAGTTAACTTATGTCACACCGGTCACCTCAGTTAGCTGAGACACCTCCTTCTGTAGGCAGATTTGTTACTTTGGTTATCTTATATATCTGAGTAAGGGCCATTGCTTAAGGTCTACCATCACGCCTATCATTTCTGTCAATAACTTCAGAAGGCCCCCAGAAGAACAAGAGATGGGTTGTAATTTTATCATCCAAAGTTAGGATCTATAAAGAATTCTGCTATAAGGTGAGTTTTCACCAACTTAAAATAGCAAAAGGCAAAAAAGATGTGACTGTCTTTACTGAATCAAGTAATGTCACATTAAGCAGACAAAAATAATCTTAGTTCAGGCAAAGTGATAGAAATAGAGAAGTGTTGGTGCCATTATATAAGGTGCAAGAAAATTCTCCCCTGTATTATTGGATTCAATTCAAGACTTGTAAATTCAAACAGGAACAAATTTGGAAAGTAACGTTTATGCAGATCTGCTGGACAAAGGCAGAGATATGAAAAAAGTCAGAAATATCTATAAGCATACATGGTGAAAACCATCAGGGAGAAAAAAAAAAGTTATTGAGCAAAAGGATGCTGTTGACGCAGTAAGAAAAATGTGTAAAATGGTCATGAATACTTCTAAGCTGGAAGTAAGAGATATCTAATTGCAGGAAGATGGAGTTCTGGAACAGTCTTCAAGCAGAAACAGGGGGTGAGAAATCTTAACCTGTTTTATAATGAGTCTTTTAACATTCATAAACAGGTTTCATTTGCCTGTAACAACAGGGAATACGACTTTATGGCCCGCTAAGTTTTTCCAACCTTATGCCCAAAGAACACAGGAGGCATTGGCAAAAGGAATTCTTCTTGTACTTGTAAGTGGAGCATTTTTAGAGAACTTTCACTGGCAATATGTTTAGTTTCATTGTATTAAATGCATGCATTCACTGGTCATAATTATTTGAAAAAGCTGTTAATATACTTCAGTATATTCAATATGCTTCTCACTTTAACAGAAGTAGTATTGTTTTTTCAGTTATAATTGAAATTTTGCTGAGTTTGGGTGTTGGATGTAACTTATTCATACATACATTTCATCATAATGCAAAAGAGAAGGAATATCTGCTTGGGTTGTTTTTGTTTGTTTGTTTTTGGACTTGTCCCATTTGTCTCGTCCTATTTATTGAAACAGAGTTTATTCACTGTTCTAGCTGAATGTATCACTCTGCAAGTATTAAACATGTGCAGTATATTATGTGAGTGATTCTACGTGTTTTGTTTAAGATAATTTTTGTCAACATTGTTTTGCTCATTTATATTTAAAGAGAATTAAAGTTATTTCTTATAAAAATGAATAAACTCAGGAAATTAAAGTCATTTATTACTGTAGAAACTATTCTAAGACAATCTTTTAACAGTCACATCAATAAAACATAAGTAAAAGTTCTTACATTGCTACTATTAGACAGCTTGTTTTCCAGATCTAGTTATAGGTGTTAATATTAATGAAGTATTAATAATAATTTCAACAGCAACGTTGATCACATAATAATACCAGTAAAAATAATAAGTAGATGAATGTATTATTATGGTCTCATTTTTATCAGTGCTTTCTATACAGATATTCTTTCTTTTTCTGTTCAATTATCCTTTATTTATGCAAGTATTTTCCGAATTCACCCCATATAGACAGGTAGTTTGAAGTCACAGAAATAAAATGGTGAATTAGATAAATCAGTGTAGGGAATTTCATTCATGTTCATTTAATTGAGAAGGTCCTAAACAAATAACAGAATTGCTTTAGTGGTGATCTAGGGGGTTGGGATAGTAGTGTATCTGGAGATGGTTCATGGGAGTGGTAGACTGAAATTAAGGTTTCAGTAAGACATGGTTCTTACTGCTGTGACCCAAGTGCCAGATTAGGTCAATCACTGCCTCTAGAATGGAATCCTGAATTCCCAGTTCTCAAAATACTAGCTGCTAGCTACTGGGAAATGTAATTTCTTCAGCAAAGTTTAAATAATTTAAGCAAGAAAATGAAGCCCAAGCTTCTAAATTCTGGGCATAAATCCTTCACTTTGTCGTGTAAACCCAAAGAAGTGTCTTCTGCATTTTTTGTTTATCTCAGTTCTAATTGTACTTTTTATATCCTGAATGTTACAATACTTTATTGCTGTTGGATTTTTAATAAAGCAAAATGAAACTACTGTTGGAAAAGGATTTTTCTTTATTGAACACCAAAGTACTTCATACTAGTATGCTAAAATGCATGTAATAGTTGCAAACAATCCTTAGATATATATGGATATGCACTATGCAAGCAGGAAGGACGTGGAGCTCTTAGAACAGGTCCAGAGGAGGACCACTAAGATGATCAGAGGGCTGGAGCACCTCTCCTATGAGGAAAGGTTGAGGGAACTGGGATTGTTTAGCTTGGAGAAGAGAAGGCTACAGAGAAACCTCATTGTGGTCTTCCAGTACTTGAAGGAAGGAGTGGAAACGGCTGTTTACAAGGGTGGATAGTGATAGGACAAGGGGGAATGGTTTTAAACTGAGACTGGAGAGGTTTAGGTTAGATCTTAGGAGGAAGTTTTTCACACAGGGTGGTGATGCACTGGAACAGGTTGCCCAAGGATGTTGTGGATGCCCCATCCCTGGAGGCATTCAAGGCCAGGCTGGATGTGGCTCTAGATAGCCTGGTCTGGTGGTTGGCGACCCTGGACATAGCAGGGGGGTTGAAACTAAGATGATCATTACAGTCCTTTTCAACCCAGGCCATTCTATGATTCTATGATCTAAATAAAGGGCAATATAGATCAAGCTTTAATATTTTGGCAAAACCAGCTCATTAAGCCTTAAGCAGAACAGAACATAAGCAGAACATTGCTCATCCACATATGAGCAATAACTGCATCCAGATCAGAAATAACCTGGGTGCTGCCCCTGAGGTATACATCTAGGAAATGCAGCGTAACAGACTTTGATTCTTCAATAAATTTCGATGATAAGTTTAGATATTACAGATAGGAGACATGGGGGAGATCTTAAGAGGCCAACTCTTCCCCTCTGATTCCCAAAGATCAGATATTTCAGTGTCAATCCTGACATGTTCTTGTCCAACTTGTTTTTCAATAATATCCAGTGAAGGAAACTCAGCTTGCCCAGGCAGTGCATTCCACTGCTTCACTGTTAGGTTTTTCCTGTCATCTGATGTAATCTCTCTTGTGCTAATTAGAAACCTTTGTTCCAATTACAACACATTATTCAGTCGGTCCTCATCCCTCTTGAACTGTACACAAAATCAGACACTAGTACTCGAGCTGACACCTTACTAGTGCCAAATACAGCAAATATTTCAGCTGAATTAGGAATAACAATCCTATTTATTTTTTTTCAGAAAAGCATAACATTCTTGACTCTTGTCCAGATTGTGAGCCACAGTAACTCTCAGATCTTTTTGTTTAGCCAGACATTTTTTGCTTTGTACTTGCAGAAAAGAATTCTGTGTGTGTCCTTGTGGAATTGCATCTTTTTTCTCTGTGTAGCTTTTGCAAAGCCCTGGTCAGCTTTATCTAGTGGTACAGTTAGCCCTGCAATGAGACAGAGATTGGACAGGTGATCAGTTTAAATCATTCCACAATTCTCTGATTTTATCAGGTAATTTGAGTTTGAATTCTATTCTCTGGTGTACTTAAAGCTTTCTCAGCTTGTGTCATCTGCAACTCTGTACTTTTCTTCTGATTATTACATAATCTTTGCCTGTCTTCTAATTCAGGACAGATTCCTTAGTCCAATATTGAATATATTCTTCTATATTGACTATGAATCACCACTAAAATACACATCAAGTGTGGTAATTGTCATGTAACAGTACTTTCACTAGCTGACCTATTCATCACAAGTTAGACATAACTGTAAGAAGTCTGAAACCCTCCCAGTGACACCGTATGTTCAGCATTGGCTTCAACTTCAGGGTATGTCTCTGCTTTTCCCAGATTTCTACCATGGACCAAAATACTGCCCAAGTCCAATTCTCACACCCTCATCACCAGAGGTAGAGAATGACTTCTCGTCTCTTTGGCATTATTCCTGACACTGTCAGTTCTTACATAGATGAGAAGATACTAGGCCAGGTAAGACTTAGCAATCTTACCATACCATCCTGGATTTATATTGCTGGCATGGCATATATATCGTGCATATCAACTCCAGTAACTTCATGTATCACTTCAACTGTCTCAGGAACCAGCCACTAGACAATTCTCTTTCTTTTACTTCCTCTTGGGAGTTCTGCACTGTATCTCATGATCTCTTGCTCCTTCACCACTGGGGTTATTCTTCACTCACTCACAGGGCAACATGTTGGTACCAGATTGCTACAGGACACTGCATAAAGGTAAACATTCTGCCTCATATAGAGACCATCAGACTCTAAAGAGTATTAATCATCTTTTGGTTGCTAAAGCCACTATAGCTTTCTCTATATGATCACCTTGTTCTTACTGATCTCTGCACACAGATCAAAGTCCTGGCATTTTCTCAGTCAGCTTTTCCTTGTAGCACTTTTATTTGTCTCTTAGAGGTTCCTTGACATAGATTCTGCCATGCCAGGTGGCTTTTCATTTCTGAGTGTTTGTGGCAGATAGCTGCAAACAAAAGTTCCTGGAAATCCATCTGAAGATCATCATAGAGGTTTTTAAAGATCAGCCTGAATACAGTTGCTATTAATCAGAAAATGAAGAAAGCAATCAGCTGTAGTCAGCTTCCAAAACTCCCTTCCTTTTTTTCTTTTCCCCCCTTGCCTTCCTAGGGAACCATGTTTCTTCTAATGAGGTCTGACAGTCAGTTATTATATTATATCCATCCAGGCTGGCATACCTCATGGTCTCTAAATCTCATTGCAGAAACAATGAATGGAATCTTGCAACTTGAAATAGTAGTCTGTTTTTTTGTTGGTGGTGGTGGTTTTGGTTTTTTTTTTTTTCATGATTCAACTGCTATGGATACATTCAACCTCTCCAGTTCCTACATTTCAAGCCAAATGACTTCCTGGTCCTCAAAGTGGATCAGTTCTTCACTCTGTCTACCATAGCATCTGTACTGTTACTGAATTCTAGGAAGAAGGAAGTGATTTCTGAGAATACAGACATCCCTGGTTTCACTGGGAGATGAGTAGCTCAGGAAAAATTCCACATTCATGAATATTCCCTCACTCAAAAAATCGATTTCTCCAGTTTGAACATGGGCTCTAAAAACTCCAATAATTATTTGCTGCTGCTATTTGTTTAAATGCAGTAGTAATGGAAAGCAACTCAGCTCGATGAATGCCCAGACATACAGTTAATCATTTAAACTGGAACAAAGAGAAATAAAGAGCCTCATGGGAAGTAAAAGCATGGAGAGGGAAAAGATTATCAGCTTTGTTACTGCAAATAAGTCCAATTCAAAGCTCTCACAAACAAAATGAGAAAAGAAACACTAGTCATTATTTGAGTCAGTGTGGCCTTGTAGCCACTGTTCAATTGATGTTCTAAATGATACAGTACTGGACTAAGAGAAGACATCCCTAGGATATCTCTCACAGAATAAAAATGTCAGATACTTGTATATTGGTCACATACTTGTACATGGAGTTTCTTCTTTAGACAGACCAATATCTATTGAGGCAGTATCTGACATTCAGGAAATACTATTAAAAGTTTTGTTTCTTCCATCAAAAAAGCTTAAAAACCTTTTAAAAGATCTATGACTTACTGAGAAGGAAAAGCCATTTCCATCCTCATTCTTGTTAGAAATCTCAGTGTGGAGAAGGGCATATGATGGTACAGCTACTGCTATCTTCTCTCCAACAGCTGAAATGGCTTTATATGTGATATAAGACTGTCTTCATTGAGGTTGCTTAAGAAATCAAATGTAAGAAGTAGGTTTCAAAGATCCTTCAAAATTTGAAGACTAAAATCTTTGTGAAATTACATAAGAACTCGGTATTCCATCACAGTATAATTTGAGACATTTCTAGATAAGTGCTCTCAAGAACATTTGCAAATGCTGCTCTGAAGTTGGTGGTATTCAATTAGTGTTCATGAAGAACAATGTGTTTACTTTCTATGGGGGAAAAAGATTTTTAAAAAGTGAACAAAGGTATCAGTAGGTCTTTAATTCTTGTTTTTCCTCCCTCCCTTCCTAAATCCCAGGATCAGCCAAACCTGTGTGTACTTTTATCTAAGTTGAGTGACCGCATTGTAAACTTAACCTTGTCAACATGCTGTAAATGGTTTGAATTAATTAATTTCCTCTGGAAATCTGTTGTATCCTGTATCCTGCTTTAACCCCCTATGAAGAAGGCCCAATGTGGAAGTATCAGTTAGCACCATAGGCACAGCTCAGTGACAACTTACTTTGTTGTTAATGAAAAATGGTTAATGTTCCATGTGGAAGCCTACTGATGTTAATACATCCAGTGCTTTTGTGGGCTAACATCTGGTCTGTGTTAGATGTTAATTCTAATTCTCAGTCAATATTTTTGGACACTGCTACTGTTGGCAATTTATTGATATTACCTGTGTGTTCTGCAAAGCTTTATTTTGGTGTACGTAAAGTACATTTATTTTGTAATAATTTATTAGTTTTACTTCCACTTATTTCATCATGTTGGTAGGGCTTTCTTGTTTGAGCTCTCTTAAAAGTTCCTATTTGAATCATCCCACTACTGTCATGCGTTTGGTGTTCAAATCTGGCAAGATGTTACAACAAAAGTACATAACAAGAAGACTTCCTTAATTTCCTCAAAAAGAACTTAGTGGTCCAAATCACAGAAGTAAAGGGGTTGGGTAATTAAAAAATATCCACATTTTTGAAGGTTTATTATTCTATTGCCTGTATTTGAGAGGTAGTTCCACTAACGCCCCCTTCTTGATAATTCTATCCTCTACCTTGCTGGACTTGGAGTATATAGTAATTATTTTCTATTTATTAGATAGTAAGGAAGAAACTATAATGTACCAGATATTTGTACCTAAAACCCCATTGGAATTCATGCAGATGGTACTAAAAATGGTAAAATGTTAGTAATAATGTCTGGACATTTTAGGCAATAGTAAACTTCATTGATAAAGCAAATGAATTGAACTTTTTAAGTAAAAACAGGCTAGAGTGAGGAGCCTGATAGAGCAAATGAGACATAGCGGTGAAGGAAGACAGAACTCAGGTTAGGAGCAACTAGTCTGGAACACTTTTCCAACTGGAGAACTGGAATTGATTGGATGAAGAAAAAGAGATGGGAAGACAAAAAAAAGTAAGAATGAAAGTTGTTCATGAGCAGAGTGAATGGGAACAAGAGTCGAGGTCTGGTGGGAGAGACACAATCGGGGCTGAACAGTTAAAAGACTCAGAAAGGGGAAAGTCAATAGATTGGGAGTGGATGAAGCGATAGAATTTGGTTTGAATCCCAGATGGGACTGGGTGAGAGAAAACTAGATTTTGCTGAAGTTTAGTGGAGAGCTTGTGAGCAGGTGAGAGACGGCATATTCTGGCCTTATGGGAATGGCTGGACAAAAGGGATCGAAAAGAAGCACAACAGGCAGAAGAAATTCATATTCACAGTTCATCTTTGAAGGTGGGACTGGTACTAGGAAGCTGGTACCACTAAGAAGAGGGTAACAGTGAGGATAAAAAATAGAATGGTTTTAATAAAAAGCATTAATTATTCATTTCTTAATTCTAGAGTGCATTACTTTCCCTCTTCACCACTTCAGTGTGGGAGTGATGGGGGTGAGGTGTGCACTGTAAATGTAATTCATTAGAATGGGTGCTGTGGTGTGCAACACACTGTTAAACAATGAGATCTTAAATATCCTCTTTTATAAAAAAAATCCTTGGTTGCTATGGAGGCGGTTTCAAAAGTCCTTTGTTAGAATATGTGTTGTCTGCTAACAAAAAAGGAGGTCACACATTTTTTGGCTCAAAGATGATAACCAAGAAAAAAATCACCAAAGGAGTGGAGAATTAGAAAGTCAGACAAAAACACTCTGCCTACAGGGAAAGGGCAGTCTGTAACTAAGGAAAGAAGGGACAGGTAGGTCTACGTTTTTTGAATAGTCTGCACTTTTTCCTGGTTATTTATTTACAGAATTAAAGCTACATAGGGAGGGGAAGGGCACTCCTATTCAAAAGCTCTTGCTTGCTGTTAGAGGATTAGACCCGTGCAAACTAAACACAAACCGAAAGCTTCAGAGCTATCAACCTATCTGCTCTAGCAGGTTTGCTTCTTACACAGCTCAGAAAGGTGTCTGAGTAGCTTTCAAGGAAAACAAACAGACATTTCATCCCAAGGCCTTACTCTCCTGTTACTCGTCAGTATCAAGAGACTGGTTAGAACCAATCTTCAGTTTGGAATCTTAGGGTTTAAAGGAGAGAGGGAAGTGTAGGCTTCAATTGGTTTTAATTTTCTTTGTATGAGCTATTAACCCCTGTGAGTTCCTAGTCATGGGATAACCAGTAACTTGTCCTCTTTCAGATGTTTTATGCTAGATAAACCACACTGCTTCTGGGGAGTGCTGCTATCATCACAGAAGGCCTTTCATAGGCAGGGTGAGCTGAAGAGCTCATGATACCAAGTATGTAGCTTATATGCTGGAACATGTGGAGACTAGGCATGCTTGTAAGGCCAACCAAGGCTGATTTGAACCCTCTGTGCTTCTGTCAGTGTTACAGCCCTATTGTATGTGAGTCTGAGGCTCAGGAGGAGGGGTGCACACTGCTGCGAATGGGGCCCATGTGGGTGGACTAGGGCTGGAGAGCATATGTGAAAAGCAGATGTGGTGTGTGTTCCCAAGCAGAGCAGAGTGTGACAGCAGGGGCCTGGGAAAGAAGTCTCTGTAATGACCGTGTTAAGATATTTTAATAAAGAAGTTACCTAGTGTAAATGAATCCATATGTTTTGTAATCCATAGTCCCATTCTGCTTCAGCATCTGGCAACGTGGGGATTTAGCAGTGATAGAATTAATGGTATAGCTTCCTATTCTACTTAATGAGGAGTGGAAAACCATTAACGACTTATTTTAAATGACAGCTTCTAGAGTAGTCTTCATTAAGGAGGGCTCACAAGTAAAGGAGATTATGTTTGCTCAAAGACAGAAAGAATTACACTAACCAACAAGAGCAATTTCAAAGAGGGATCCATATGCACAAGCAAGTTGTCATTGCATATGTATTATAACTGGAGAGGTTCAAAACTTGTCAGAGAAGTGATTCTAAGGACATATTTTGAGAAAATCTTGTTTTCTATGTGAAAAGTATTCATTTTACTTTACTTACCTTTTGCCAGTCTTTTCTTATCCTCTTAATTTCTTCTCCCACAACCAGTAAGGGTCATTGCCATAAAAAAAAAAAAAAAAAAAAAAAAAAAAAAAAAAAAAAAAAAAAAAAAAAGGAAGGATTTTCTGGAAGGACATGAAATAGGTATTGGGTTTTTTTGTTTTGTTTTGTTTTTTAATTGAGAATACTGGTTAAAACTGTTTCTAATTTTCTTGATTTAACAATGAACATTTTCAGGAGAAATAAGCAACCGGCTGTATCTTCAATCCTTATGGGCTTACTGGGTCAAGTAGCTCTATGTAGCCTTCCTGTTTGTCCTAGCTCTTCCCCATAAAATACCAAATTGTTCTTTCAAGAAAACATGACACTGTCTCTAGATGAGCATCAAGCTAATGCTTGGTTTTGTAAGGCATATCATTCTTTAAAATACAGACTGAAGGTACCACTATAGAGAAAAAGGGAAATTACCCTTTCAATCACAATGAATCTGACTACGAACGTTTAAATATGCTGTTTTTCCCATTGACTTTTTTTTTTTTTTGCCTCAAGGTTGCATTCACTGCATCGTTTCTGGAACATCATTTCCCCAATGTTGATTATGTCTTTGAACGAATAGGATATACTTTAAATGCCACTGAGAATGTTTTGAAATCACACAAGTTCATAACGGTAATGATAGCTGTAATAATGCACTTTAAATAATGTTGTCTAGAATGATATTTATCATTTATGTAGCTACCTGAATATCCTGGCCAATAAAATCTTTCTGCAGTTTTCAGTCGGTTTGTTCCCAATTTCACATCTGTCACTTTCATAGGGTAAAAAATATCCATAAATACAATAAAAACTAAAGAAGTGAATTGTGGGCATTCACTGCTTATTTGCCATTGCTGCGATAGCCTTGTGTATTCTGTTGAACTGCAGTCACCAAAGGGGCACAAAATTGCACAGCTATTTATTTCCTACGCCTATTTTCATCTCTTCAGGAAAAGGAGTGTTAGGATTTTCCTCTCCCGACTGGCTGCTTTACAGGAGGGTGGGGTTAGGGAAATAATAAAAGGGAGTGAAATGTTACCTTGTTTTTACAGTTTTGATGCCAGTAGCTAGCCCTGGGGGAGACCGGAGTATTGGTAGTTAGAGCTTAGGCCATGTAAGGGATGCCTGGTTTTAAAGAAAAGTGCTTTTGCCTCACTCAGTCAGGTACCCCAGAGGCTTTAGTGGATGCAAAACAAATGTGCTACATGCTGCTACAAATCCTTACATTCATGCTAGCTTCAGTTTCCCTAGCCAAAAGAATGCAGCCCTACAAGATTTCCATCAACAGAACAATTTCTGTTCAAAAGCCTATGGTCGTTCCTGGCTGGTATAAACTGGAGAGCTGGGAGGAACCAGAAGCAGCTGCCAGACTGACCTGGACAGTGTAGGCTCCTTAATGTCCACCTCCCATTTGGGAGATTAGTGTGGCAGAATGCTGCCATATGCCTCCCTGCCCTTGACAAATCCCCTTCATTCCCTTGACACACATATAGAAACCCTTTACCCAAGTGGCCTGCAGAGCAACAGAGAATCTACCTTTGGGTTGGCTCCCATTACAAAACTCAGCTATTGAATGTTTTGCTGTGTGCACAGGATTTTGGAAAGAGATCGTCTTGCTGTCACTTATTTATACAATTCCAATTCTTTATTTCTAGCTCTGCTGTTCCCCTAATTTGGCTTCAGAGACAGTGACAAAAGATGTGAGGACAGGTTCACTTTCTTTCAAGATGTAGAAGATTTGTCTAGAGCTATGCGTAACTAGCTCAGGTGCCTTTGGGATATTACATTCTCTTCAGTGGTTAAGTTCAGCAAAATCTTGCAGCTTGTTTACACACATAATGCTCAAAAATCATCAGATTTGAGTATTTGATTCCATGGGTAAAGGTAGCAAGGACTTGTAGCTGTTTTATGCTTTACTGCAGCATGGGTCACTATTTTCTATCCAGGATCAGCTTCTAGAGAATTCCCAGCATTTCCCAGGCAGTGGCAGTCTCCACTGAATCTCCACATTTTGTGCCACTTCATTATTTCAGCTTTCCTCTCATACTACAGATCTTTACCACATGCTATAAGGTGCCAGAGAATGGTTTGCAAAAATAGTCTGAGTAAGATCTTCTTAAGACATCTCATGTATGCTTTCCTATGGTTGTTAAGGCCTGGGCTTGTTGGTTTCTTGATGGTTTTTTTTTTGTTTTGTTTTGTTTTGTTTTGTTTTTTGATGGTTGCTTCTAGTCCTAGTGCAATAAATTTAGAAAAACAGGTCCAAAATTTGAAATATTAATGGTATCATATAAGTAAGTGTTGTTGTACAGCAGCAGATGTATGCTATATATAGGTTTGATATCAGGAAAAGGTTCTTCACCAGTGGGTGGTCAGGCACTGGAATAAGCTCCCCATGGCAGCGATTATGGCACTGAGCTTGCTGTAGTTCAAGAAGAATCTGTACAGTGCTCTCAGACATCTGGTCTGATTATTTGGTGGTCCTGTGTAGAGGCACAGGTTGGACTCATTGATCCTTATGAGTCCCTTCCAACTCAGGATATTCTATGATTCTGGGATCCTATAAAGAATCAAAAAAAACCTTGTATTTGTAATTGCTTTTAAGATGTCCCCTCAACCAAATTTTGTCTTACCTGTGACCTCTGTTGCTCTGAAGTCATGATTATCTTGACCATCACTAATGACAAATAAAGCAAAAAGTGGCCATACACCTAATTCAGTTGTCTCAATAAAATACTTGCATCCTCAACATTGTGCATATGAGCTCTGCCAGGCTTTTAATGAAGATCATTTCCCTCCTTCCCTTCTGGGAAGGACAATAAGCAGTCATGTTTATCCCTGCTAATCAGAACTAAGCCTTATTCCTCACACACAATTGATGGAGAAATACTAATATTTCTGTTTCTTTTTGTTTGAACAGATTTATCTGAACAGAATTCAGAGACTCAATATACTTGTCCCTTATCCCACAGTGGTAGGAAAAAGGAGACGTCAAATTTGCTCATTCTGTGCTTCTGGTGCTTCTGCATAAATATGTTTTCCTATAATATTTTTACTGTAGTGCCCAAGGGAGAAATGCTAGCAGAATCCAAATATTTAGATGTTTATTATCCTTTGCACATGTATTTTCCATTAACATCAGTGGAATTAAACATGTACATAGGGAAAAGAAAATAAACAGTTAATGACCTAACAAAGAAAGGGAAATACAGGGCCCCCAGAAAACAAGTTAGATGTAGAGGGGAGGAAAATTATTTTCCTGAACTAATTTTACATAACAGCAATGGAAAAGACCTGGCAGACTTGCATCATCTGTCTCTGCCCTCTGCAGGACAGAGGGATTGTATCTATGTTAGTCTTTCCTGCTTCACATGTAAACTACCCTTAGAGAGTTTGAGTGACACTAAATCAAATGCCTTCAGAGCCTTATGACTGACAGCACTGTTGTGCAGTATCGCCAGAAGGAGAACTGCTTCCTCTGCTCAGAAAATACATGGCTATACTTTGTCCCCCTATTCCCTCTCTGTACTGTGACAGAAGGAAGTCAAAGCCCTACATCATGCTCCAAGGAGGATTTCCTAGCAGGTCGGTCTGTTTTAGAGGGAGGAACTTTAGGGCATTACAAAACCACAGCTTTAACTTCTGTGCCTGTGAAAATAGGAATGCATGCTGTAAAGAGTGCAGCCTCCAAAAATCCCAAATCAGTAAAGAAATACTGTGGATGGATGGAGTCACGGCAAGTTTAACATTCCACAGTTTTGATAAAAGCAGTGGAACAGTCAAGTGTGACTTACCAAAACTGTAGAGAGGTATTCTGACCATTTCTATAGGCAGAAAATTGAATGAAAAACAAACAAAAAAACACAGTGGTGTTTTTTTCTCCCGTACTGGTCCTTCTAACATTTCATGTGATGACTTCTGATGTCTCATTTAAACTGGCAACAGAAGCAGACACTTCAGATTTGCTGGAGTATTACAACTGCTGGTGTCCATCCTTCCCCCTAACACTGCATTATAACTACTATAAATACAGCCAAGCAGTAAATGGGCATCAACATACCATTCTGGGAAACTGGATGCTCTGATGAAGACTACTACATTGAAAACACACCACTTAACACATCTGAAAGTATTTATGTTCATCTAACAACTTGTGAACATCTTCCAGAGGAATAAACTATCCTGCCCATTGACAGACCTTTCCATATGGAACTGAAGGAGCACATATACATGCATCCTTTCTTGGAATAACACATTTCTTCTGGTCACCTTGCTTCAAAAGTAGGTAGTCAGGAACACAGTTGTGGTAAAATCTTAAGACAAGTTTTCTTTATTGCAAGTGTATTTGTAGTCATAATACCTTGGAACTTTGCTGTGGTTCCCAACCAGTGTATTTCTCTTTTACTTTTCTTTAAACTAACATCAAAAATTAGTGAAACTTATATATAAAAAGATAGTGGACTTATTGTTGAAATAATCACTAACTAGGAAACAGAGGAATAAGAGACCTTGGATGTCAAGTTGGAAACAGAGCAGTTCATTTGACTATCTAAATTAGGACAGGTAAAGCCAGAGGTCATCACTGATTCATTAATACTTCTACAGATATTCATGATCTGATGCTGACATCGCCTTTATGAAATTGAAAAGTAATACTTCTCTCTGGAAATATAATTTACCCTGATATTTATCAACTATGTCTCTGGGATGGTCATTATCCTTTATTCACTTCTTAAATTCATTATTATTTTTCCACAATGAAAGCCATTGAGATTTCCATATTACATTTCTAAATTGTTCTTGAAGGAATGAAGCAGAATACAGACATTCAGAACAATTGAGAACTGACAATTAAAAGTAAATACTTCAATAATTGCAAGGTGGTTCAATTAAAGTAACAAAGGGAACAAATTGTGATGGATCCATTCAGAGTCATAGTTTATTGTTACAGATTGGATTTGAATTCTGTGCAGTTGGGGTCAGGAATATTATCTCAAGGTTACAAGTGCCAGATAAAGTATATGAATGATGAATTACCTGCACTCGACTTTCTCTTATTTTCAAAGGAGAGGTGATGCTGACGTGCCAACTCTGCACCAGTGAGATTTTAGCAACATTTTTCTGGAATTTGGTTTTTACTTTATTTCTTTCCAATGGGTAATTGTATTGCCTGTCAGTCAGGCTCTCTGCATAAATATACACACTGGAGCAAGGAAAATCTTACAAAGCACAAGAAGGCAAAGTTAAAAAAAATGTCACTGCTTGTTCTGTTCTTAAAGAACAACTAAAAGGAAGACTGATGTATGTAGACAGGCGGCTGTCAGAATTATGAAGTCTGCAGTATTACAGAACCCAGAGTACTGATTAATTCATTTATGATCCAACAGCTTCACAGATTTTTTTTTCTCACAGATGATTTAGTGTACCTTCTACAGCTAAGAGGTAATTCAAATGAAAGAAACTTAGAATGATACAGTAGGCACTGCAACATCTAATATGTTGAATTAAGGATAACAGATTAGATACCTTCCCTTCTTTGTGTGTGACCGTGAGGAATCACACACCTCAGAATGACAGTGAGAAATACCACATGCAGTGTCTGAAGTTACTTAGAAATCCCTCTTCCTGAAACTCCAGCCTGTTTTGAGATCAAGACCAACTCCAAGAGACCCCTATGCATATCTGGAACCAAAGACAAGGATTTTCTCTGGAGAAATACCAGGTACCACCAAAAGTAATTAATCACAGCCCTTTAACACACGATGAGAAGAGGTGTTGCTACTCAGGCTTTTCTGTAAAAAGAGTTGATTATGGTGTTCAGACAAGAGGATGTGCAAGAGACAGATCCTGTTCTCAGTTTGAGAAGTTTTAAATTTATAGTTTCCACCACAGTAGGCAGTTTCCTCCTGGAAAGGGACAGTTATTCTAACACTTCACTGGGTTGGAAATGGCATTCGGCAATTGACTTGGTGAAGTTAGGCAATTGCCCAGAAAGGAAAGGTGAGTTAAACATATTTCTCTCTTCCCCTTAGCAAGAAAAAGTTTGGAAGTGAACATATTTAGCATGAGTGACTTGATTCAACATCACTGCTATGACATAATGTCAGAAAAAAGAAAATATGCACACACAAAAAAATCCCAGATGTGAGATATTGCTCTCTGTTCTGAAGAACATGGTCTTCTGCTTATTAGCAGTAAATAGCCTCACAATATATTAATGCAGGAAGATAAAGTTCAATATGTTTTCCTGCTTCCTCATTTTTATGAGACCATTACTGCTAAGCCTTTCAGAAATTTACTACTGAAAATCAATTGGCCATGACTGAACTAAGAGGCTGTATATATAAAGGTATTTTGGGAAATGTAATTTTCTGTGAGTTGTAACATTTCTGCTTGTCCAGTCAGTAACAGTTGTTTTTTTTTTATACTACATCTTACTTAACTTGCTAGTCTTTAAAGTCTATTTCTTCTTTTCTTGAGGGGAAAACATGAGATGAAGTGATCGAACACATTTTTTGGAGGCAGTTTCTGCAGGCTGATTTGTCAGACGCAATGAATGGAATATTTAATTCCATTAAGTGAAAGGAATCTTGGTTGATATTTGAGAGCAATTCCTTTGATATGAAGAGCTTTTTACAAAGTTGTCCTTCAGTCCTGAATATTGTTTGTTTTAGTGATGCTAAATACCAGAATATAAACTAAAATGTATTTGCATCTGGATCTGAGCAAGTAATAATTTCTGTATGAGTTAAGTAGATGACTTTCAAAACAGAAACACAAAGGAAGCAACAGCTAATACTGGGATGTGTAGAAAACATCAGTCAGACTGCTGGTCCTCTGCTGCCACCCTCCCAACATAGAATCATAGAATCATAGAATTACTCAGGTTGGAAAAGACCTCAAAGATCAAGTCCAACCGCAGCCTAACCAAAACTGAACACAGTACTCGAGGTGAGGCCTCACCAATGCTGAGTACAGGGAGTACAGTGCCGAGATGTTTCAGACATGTTTCAGAGCCCATTGGAACAACTTAAAATATACCTTTGTCTTGCCTTTGTTACTTACAACACGATAATTTACGTATTTTATATCATTTCTTTTCAGATTTTTCCCCCTAATGGAGTTGTTTTGTATGGCTATGCATATAGGAGGATGAAGAAATCTATATATTTACATTCCTTTTCTTAAAAATATATAGCTGGCATTGACAAGTTTTTTGGAATCAGAGAAATTAAAAACGCAGGACTTCAGAAAACTCCAAGAGATACCTGCTCCACCCTACTTTCTCACAAGTGTAATAGTATGTATTCTGCAAGAGTGAAGATGATTGAAAAATCTTGCTTCCTCATAGCACAAGTCAACTTTATGGGCAAGTCATACCTATTAATTTCTTAGTGTCAGGAACTGAATTAGCCATCTGTCCCTTTCTCTTTGGTCAGTGCCATCCTTAGCAAGACTTCAAAACTCTTGCCAAGGTTTTTTCTGATTCTTCTCTTACCATTTCAAAGCGGAGGATGTGATTCTTGTGTGGCTGGAGGAGTTCTCTTTATAGCTTTCATGCTTACCTGCCTCTCTCTTTCATCTGCCTTTGTCTGCCATAGAGAGCGTTGAAGGTGTTTAGTGGGAATATATCTTTTTTATTGACAGTTTCTTTTCTTCCTTTTTACTGAGTCATCGCAGTAACATGAGTGAAGGATGGGAGGTCACGGTAGAGATGCTCAGCTTGCTGAACACTGGATGTTTTCCTTGTGCTACAGTGACTGTTATCTACGTTTTTGTTGTTGTTTTAACTGATACAGAAAACAGGAAAACAGATATTTTCAAAATTGTATGCTCGCATGCTGAAATCCTGTTGCCTGTCATTTTTGTCCACAGTATCTTTAGTTTCTTCTTTTAACACTGGATTAAGGTAGACAGAACTGCTTGTAATCATTTTCCCCTTCTTATGTAAAAGGCAATTTGTGGCCTTATTTTTCTAAAAATTAAAGCATGTAAATGGTCAGCTAAAGTACATCTATATGATACATGAACCTTGTGCTACTGCTCAGTATCAGGAGACATTTTCATAGAATCAGAGAATTGTTTGAGTTGGAAGGAACCCTTAAAGGTTGTCTAGTTCAACTCCCCTGCCATGAGTAGGAGTATCTACAGCTAGATCAGGGTGCTCAGAGCCCTGTCCAACCTGACTTTGAGTGTGGGACTGTTGAAGACCTTACTGGAGCCCAGATAGATGATGTCATTGGCTCTTCTCTTGTCTGCTGATGCACCATAGAAAGCAATAAGTTTGGTCAGGCAGAACCTGCCCATGGTTAAGCCATGTTGGTTATCCCATATTACCTTCCTCTCTCCTATATGCCTTAGCATGGCTTTCAGGAGAGTCTGCTCCATGATCTTTGCTGGCACTGAAGTGATGCTTACAGGTCAGTAGATCCCTAGGTCATCCTTTCTATCTTCGTCTTAAAGATGGGTATGATTTTGCATTTCTCCAGTTACCAGGAGCTTCACTTGAGTGCCATGACTTCTCAAATATCAACAAGAGTGGCTTGATGACTGTCAGCCAATTCTCTCAGGACTTTTAAAGGTCACAAATATTAGGTCTTCAAATCTATTGTACTGTTTCCATTTCTCATTCACAGCTACAGTGTAGAAGAGTGTGGAGAATCAATGTGTAAATCCAGAATAATTTACGCTTTCCTATTTCTTTCATTTTCAAGTATTCCTTGCATACAAGAATCCTGCCAAAATGCAGTGGAGCATGAAACACCAGAAGCCTTGAATCATCAGAATCTCTGACTCACCTGAGAACCCAGTTCAGTAGGAAGAATTTCATCAGTCACTGGAATGCTGTCACCACCAGCAGTATGCTGAGCTGCAGTTATTTAGAATTATGTGTTATTGTAGGTCAGGGTGGGAAGAACAACATTTTAGCTAGGGACTTTAAAGAGCAAGGATATATTTATTCTATTTGACGCTTTACGAGGTTATTCTAGATAAAATTCTAATTAATGAAAAGAGTTCAGACTCTTCATTTTATTGCTGTACCAATTAGCTGCCATTAGCCCTATATATATGAGGGCTGCTCCAAAAGTAATGCCTCCTATTTTATGATGTTGGGTCATGACATCAGAGGCAGACGTTGGTGGTATGGCAGTAGAGGCTGAATCTTCCCACCAATATTCCATTATATGTTACTGCATGACAGATGTCAGCAGAGGGGCAGTGAACCAAAAGATGTGCCATTGAATTCCTCCATGCAGAAAAAAATGGCACCCATTGAAATTCATTGATGCCTGCTGAGTTTTATGGAGACAGCATGATGAACTGAAGAACCACAGAATCTCAGAATCACAGAATGACAAAATTGTGGGGGTTGGAAGGGACCTCTGCAGATCATCGAGTACAACCCTCTGCTAAAGCAGGTTACCTACAGCAGGTTGCAGAGCAGAGCAATCAGGTGAGTTTTGAATAATTAGCTAGAGTACATAATACAGTAGTTATATTTGTTTAGTGTTCAGTATATGAGAAGAGTTTGATACCTGCTGTTGCTGAAGTGAGAAGATTACGCAGGTTATATTTGATCTGGGATTAATTTTACCCAAACAGTATCCCACTTCCCCAGTGCTCTCCAAAAGGGAAAAACAAATTGTTTTATTCGATACTTCAGAGATTCTTTTTCAAGTATTTCCCGTAGTTGAGGGATTCACATGTTGCACCTCCTTTCCTCTCCTGTTCTACAAAAAAACTTGGCACCTACAAGAAATATTTAAGAGGTGCTTGGATGTATTCAATGTATTATCTTTTTATGTTTCATATCTCTACCTATTACCATTGTAATTGAACCTTGTTTACTCGAAATTTAATTTAGCAGATCCCAGGCATTCCCTGTCACTCTGCTTTTTGGAACTGATTCCATGCTTGTGGTGATCTGGAACAATTTCTCTCTTGATTTCACGGTTTCCTGGCAGCATACTCATATTTTGACTTCAGAAATGGGGATGAGGTGCTTTGGAAAGGAGGGAACAAGGCCCAGCCAGAGAGCTGGGAAGAACTCGGGCAAATTAGGATTCTTACTCCCACTGCTTCTCTTGTGCCTATAAAAACATGATCCTTTCTTCTGTGACAGCACTGAAAGAGGAGAAGGCTGTGCAGATTGGAGACAGAGACTGGTTATTCATGCAGTTCATGACATGCTCTCATCTGCCATCTCAGGAAGTCAGCCATCGTAGGGTACAGTTTATTTTGCCTGTGACTAAATTAGCACCGTTGACTGGGCTCAGACTATTATTCATTTCAAGTGGAAGGGTTTTGTGAAGATGGAGACACTGAGGATCAGGCTGGACAGAGCTCTGAGCAACCTGATCTAGCTGTGAATGTCCCTGTTCATTGCGGGGACTAGATAACCTTTAAATGTCCCTTAAACTCAAACAGTTCTACGATTACCAGCCCTCTCTCAAAGCTCCATGTTTCACCACTTAATATTTCCTATAAGTACTTCAAAATCACTCAAACATTTTGAGATCCATAGCACTATATGAATATCTGGATACAGAGGGTTCAGATTAACTGCTATGTGACTGAGAATTGCTGAAGAGGAGAGATTTTTTTTATGATGCAAATCATGTTCAAACTGTAGAAAATACCTGTGCAGCCTGGTTGTATTTGGCTGTCGTATTGGCTTTTCTACGCAAATACCCTTGTTTGAGAGTTAGTTAACTGCATCTACTCTAGATCAGGAAAACTGCCACTTTCAGGATGAAAAAATGCATTTGCAGCTCTGCTCTGAATATAGCAATGTTCCACAGCATGCTAATACATGTACAAGAATTACACTGATGCTATAAGCACTGTTGCCAGGATACTTTTGCAAGACATTTTTTTCTTTGACTGTCAGTTGAAAATGGTGTAAAATAGCTGTTATTTGAAGTATTTCAAACTACTGTTCAGCCATAATGCATTAAGTAGCACATCAACATCTATATGAACAATGCTTACTATTAATACTGCACAGGATGATTTCAAATCCCACAGTGAGCTGTGAGAGAAGTATAACCCCCTGAAGCAGAACCCCTTTCAAAATCACAGAATCACACAGAATCACAGAATTGTAGGGGTTGGAAGGGACCTCCAGAGATCATCGAGTCCAACCCCCCCGCCAAAGCAGGTTCCCTACAGCAGGTCGCACAGGTAGGCATCCAGGCGGGTCTTGAATACCCGGGCACTAATTGTCTTGCATCATCTGCTCTTTAGGACTGCATTTTCCTAAAAAAAAAATGGAGCTTGAGCATTGTAGATTCTTAAGAAGAGATAGGACTCAGCTAGAAGACCCTCATGTAAAGCAGGAATAGATCTTGCAAAACAATTTTCCCAGAAAATCCATTTCTGAATAGAATTTCAGAATTTCTTCAGTGTGCTCTGTAGTAAGCTTTTCAGAGAGCTGCCTGGAGCCACAGCATTCAAGGTCTCATCATTGTGAACTCAAAAATCTTCTGCAATCTGATATTATAAGATAAAACATCAAGACAGAGGTCACCCCACTATCGCCTAGAGCTCAAAGTGCTCTGTGCTGAGAAGTGCTATGGGGGATGGGAGGAAACCATCCTCATACTGAACGTTGTTCTCCAGTGAATTGCAAAGTGATACACAATTCCCAAGGTAACTTGGCTGACAACAATACTGATGTCTGAGATTCAGACAACAAGCCCCAGGAGGATGTAATTTCTCTGTCTAATTTATGTACAGCATGTAAGAGATCAGCCCTTCTGCAGCAGTCCTTACTCCTAGCCTCTTAACTGTACTCACACTGTAACTGCAGGAAACTGAAGGTCTCAGATTATGATGGGAGAAACCATGAGCTAAGGAGAGAATTTGGCTTTGTGTAGCAGTTCCATATCTCTTAAATATAATTATAAATGTGCTATGTGAGCTATTACTGTCATTATCTGTGAAATCACCTGCAATCAGTCTGGCTACTTTAGGTGTGTGGAATATTTCTCATCCTTCTTGGGAGCCCAAAAGAGATACAAAATCATTATACCTTTACCTTTTGTCTGATGAGTAAATTCTGATTGTTGGTATGAACCAAGAGAAGAGAACTCAACTTGCTGACATGGTGTAAAAGGGAAGCAGAAAACTGTGTAAACAAGTTATCCTTTTTTATAATATAAAATCGAAGGAGCTTGTGCATGCAGTAGAAGTGCAAGAGCATTAATCCAAAGTCTGATGACGAAAGAAAGAAAACTAAAGCAAAAGGTAAACATAGGATTAAATAGATTTTTTTTTTTTTTTTAATATTTGTAATAGGATACAGAGTATAAAGACATGAATTATTGAAGTAATACTGCCACTGCAGACATTGCAGTGATACAGTTTTTAATGTGGATTCTCATCCAAGCTGTCATCCCCAAAGGCTCCAAGGACTGGTGGATGTGTGGTAGCTCTCATCAGTTTGCTCTGAAATTGCACATGATGAGAAGCAGGTCCTGCCTGCCCCTTTGCTCTGTTCCACCTTTAAGTGCACAGTCTGAACAGCGTTTTCCTCTGAGACCTGGCAGCTTTCTTGCCAGCACTGAATGGTCCGCACTTGTGTCAAAGCCCGAAGACTGCCGGGACAGGAGGAGGCAAAATCCAATAAGAATATCTGTATTACTGGAATGATGATGGCCCTCCTTTTGACTAGGGATGGGCCTTTGTCAGTGAAGCAACTGGCAAAATTGCCACAGACATTGAGCCAAAATTGTTTGTAGAAAAATAGACAGTTTCTGGCTACCTGAGTATAACAGGAGTAAATAACGTTAATATATTTCCTAATTTAAAATCTCAGTCTTGTTTTTCTGGTAGTCTTGCTCCCTTCTGTCTGCTTTACCCAAAGGAGAAGAAAAAAATAGTCCCTCTTTCACTCTTGGGCTCTTGGTAGTTCCACGACACTGCCCTCTTTCTCCTGTGACATGTGACTCCAGTTACATCCTTCTGTTACATACAATTTTACACAACTTTTCCAGTGGATATGGAGGCCAGTGGAACAATCAAGGACAACTCTTCTGTCCTCTCTTACATGGCTCTGAATCACAACTTCCCTTACATTCCAATACATATTTAATTTTTCTGTGATTTATTCCTACCTAATGTGGTAAGCACATCCATTAACTCCAAGGATAACTGTGATTGCCTATAGAACACACTTTCAAGATGCTGTCAAAATATTTCAGCATCGGGCTGTCACTACAGGTAGGATGGCTGGCATTTTAAAGTTGTATTTCTTCTTATTTTTTTCTCTGTGCCCATTTTACAAGGATTCTTTCTTTCAACTTTGGTATTTGCAATACACTTCCAACACTGTTTGAGGTTGCCATCAAGGACACAATATCCAGCTATTGGTCAGTCACCAGTAATGTGCCCCAGAGGTTTATATCGGGACCAATGCCAATTAATATATTCATTAATAGCCTGGACCATGATATAGAATTCACAAATGATACACAACTGGGACAAGTGGTGGTTAGGCCACGTTTATCTTGACAGGCTCAGAAAAAATCCAAGGGAAGGAAAAATTTAGAGAGGACAAACCACTTGCGCTGAGCTGGGAGCTGAATGCATGGAATTCAGATTTCCAGAAAAGAAACTTGAAGCGGACAAAACTGATCACTGCAGTGAACATGAGACTACAATGCGCCCTTGCAGCAAAGAAAGCCAGAAGTATCTTCAGATGCATGAAGAAAAATATTGGTGGGCTGAGTGAAGTCTGCTCCGCAGAGGTAGGACACACCTGGAGTGCTTGGTATGGATGTGGGTGTAGAGGGACAAGTAACACAGATGGCTGTAAGGACGGTTAAGGGAATGAAGCATTCATTAGAGAAGAAAAGGGTGAGACGGCTGGGACTCCTCAGCCTGGAAAAGTCAGGGGAGACCTCTATATCTGAATATGTTTTGGGGGGAGTATGAAGACAGCCAAAGTCATCTCAATGGTGCCCAGTGACAGGACAAGTGACTGTGGATACAAACTGAATTTTCCATGATTAAACATGAGGAGTAACTTTTCTAGTGTGAGGATGATCAGTCAGATACAGTTTGTCCAGAGATGCTGCCTCTCGTTGTGTCTTGATTCTTGGAAATAAATATTCAGAAGCCAACCAGATATGGCCCACAGCAAACTGCTCTAGTTGGCCCTGCTCTGAGTTGTCAGTTTGGACTAGAACTCCAGAGGTTCTTTCTAACTTCAGGTTTTTTTTCAGTCTCTTCCTACACTATCAGTTTATATGGGATATCAAAGACCAGCTATTTTCCATTTTTTCACTCTACTGTCTTTTCATTACTTACCATCACAGTTACCATACAGTGCACTATGAAATTACACTACAGTAATGTGCAAAGATGAGAGAGTTTGTTCAGGATTGTGTTCACAAAGTGATGCAGTACTGTGGTAGAAGCCCAACAGATACCAATGCAGGATAAAAAAATGTGTTAATTTTGATGTCTCGATTTAATAGAATGACGGATGAAATCATTTTTCAGTAAGAAAATATGAGATATAAACAAAAAAGCTTTACTGAACCAATCAACTGGCATTGGTTTTGAACTTCTATTATTTCAGTTTTCTCTGTCTTTTCAGCCTGAAATTCCTAACCCAAAAACACCATTCTCTGTGGGGAAAAAAAAAGGTAAGGGAAGGGAAGGGAAGGGAAGGGAAGGGAAGGGAAAGGGGAAGGGGAAGGGGAAGGGGAAGGGGAAGGGGAAGGAAAGGAAAGAAGAAGAAAGAGGAGTAAGAAGAAATGTTGCTTTTAATTATTCACTAGTCTCCAGAGTTTCCATCCAGTAGTAATAGACTTTCCAGACAAATTATTTACTACATCATAGTTCATCAACAATTCCCTGTTTTAACTGAAGACCTCTGAAAATTTTAGTGTTCTGGGAAATTCCAGAATTCCTCAGTCATTAAGAGGACACTTCTATTTTAAATATACAAAAAATAGAATTACATGAATATCTGTCTCAAAAAGATAACATGGAAATATCTGACCTCTTCTCCATAAAAATATTAACAAAACAAATGACTTAATCTATATCTCATATGAGCACTTAAAGAGTTAATTAGCAATCAGAATGAAAAGAACTTTACAGAGATTTTATATCGCTTTAGGTATAATGAAACACAAAATGAAACAACTCTGCCTTCAAAAGCAGACTGTAACATAAGCAGAGCTCAAAAGGATTCTTAATGAACATCCAGTCAAAATGCCTCCCTCCAACCTGTATGTGCTTCTCTAATGACTCTACCATCTTCATAACTTTCACTTTCACCCTATATCTACTGTAATTAGCAATTGATCAGAGAATTTCCGGTTTAAACCCCCTAGTTGTCACACAGCAGAGCTTTTAGATTTTTTTTTAATTGATATTTTTATTTCAAAATGTGATTTTTCTTTTTAATTTTTTTTTAAATTTTTTTAGAAATGACCCTGCATGTCTTGTTTCAGGACATTTTCTTGTTTCAAACTCAGACACTCTTTTAAATCACAAAATTCTTCAATACTGAAAAAATGAAAATAATTTGATATTTTCTCCAGTATATTTTAAGCATACATTCAAGGAAATAACAGACAACATAAGTCAGTCAGCTCCATAAATCTCAAGAACTGTGACATTTCTATTAACAGTCTTCATGGAAAATTTGAGGCTCCATTTCAATACCATATTTATTTTAAGAAAAGAGTAATGTCAAGTGTTTCCAAAATCATATTTTATTACATATCTCGTGCATATTATTATGTAAACTGAATACATGTTTCTAGGTAGAACACATCTGGCCATAACATGGAATTTTAGCAAATTCCAGTAGCACTGTTACCAAAATAATTCACTCTGGCGATGGGAGGAAATGGCTCATAATCAAAGAGGGAACTGAAAGTGAAAATTCTTCAGATCCTTTTTCTGATACTGATATTTTGTGTCATCTTCAGAAAAGTCCCTGAACTAGTTTTATTAATGATAAAACAGCGATTATGATACTTGCTTCACAGGGGAGTTGTGAGGATGCTTATGAAATTCTGTCTGTCTGCAGGAAGAAAATCACTGCAGAAGTACAAAGTAACAACTTATTATCATTTCTATTATAAATAACTGGTCTACTGGCTTATTTCCATATAACAGATAATTCCTTATTCCTCTTTTATGGAATGTATTCTAATTGCTCAGTTAAACAATTAAATTTAAATCTTAAGTATATTTTGTGGTGTATTGATTTGGAAAAGAGGAAAAAAGGGGGGAAAAAGAGAGAGAGAGAGAGAGAGAGAGAGAAGTAGACTGCCTCCACCATCAAAGTATATCCTTTGCACATTCCTGGCACTACATCAAGGTTAAGTTAAAAGCAGCACTTGAAGGCAGTTGCATGTGGTAGATTGTACAACAAGGCTCATTACCCAATGGTGAGTCTTATATAAAGGCCTTTAATGTGGTACAATAGCATTTTCCAGCCTCTTTTAAAAGGGAAAAAGTTAATAATGTGAAAGTTTTATTACTTTTCTTCTTTTAAAGAAGTGCCTTTTTGTAGTGAAACACTGTGGCTAGTTAGAGTAAAAGCTCAGGGAATTTCCTTCACTCTGGGAATGACTGTAATTATACAAGGGGAAAGGACCACAGCAGTAAACTGGCAACATACCAAGGTCTTAACCTCTGAGACAGGAGGTGGAGAAATAGGTGTTAGCAGTCTTACACAAGTCCTTAAAGCATAAACATATGGTAAATCCATTACCTAAACTACAAAGAATGGAACCTTGCTAATAAACCTATTTACTAGGTTAAATAAATACTGAAAGTGTTTAAAAAAAAAGGGCTAGCTGTGTGACTTTTAAAAATCAAACATTTTTCACTTGTCAGAATTTGTTGTTTGGAATCTGTGAAACACGATGGCCCTTCCAACCCCATGAACACACACAGTCATGTCTTCCCACCTCACCCCCAGCTCAGCACTCACCACCACTGCGTGGAGCCTAAAGCATTTATTTGTGAATCAACTGTGCCAGTGTCTGCACTGACATGGGTTCTCCATCATCCTACTTGACTGCAGGCACTCAATATGACAAATAAAGCATAACTGGAATTCAAACGTATTTATCACCTGTGCTTCATGCCTTATTTGATTTTATCCAGCATAAATAAATCCTGATTTCAGAAGTAATGATATTCAGTAGGAAAAAGTACTGATGTGCTCATAAGTGACTACTGACAACACCAGTAGCAGTTCCAGTGAATATCTATCTTTGTGTCACCTTGATTATAAAAATACTAAGAAACAAAGAAGAAAGTGTACCAAAGCTAAGGAGAAACCTTTTTCAGAAGTAATACTAACTTGGCAATTGCTTCGCCAAATAATTGCCCTTCTGCACAACGTTGAAACGGGATATCCAGCAACAAGTCTTTAAGCCATCCGTAGTGGTTTCATGGGTTTGTAGTAAGGAGGTGGAATTGATCTAAATCCAGCTTAAGTCATTGGACTGATATCCTGTTCTTTTGCAGAGATACTTCAGATGGCAGTGTGGTGGGCTTGCTGGGCTGCAGGAATTCTCCTGCAGAATTCACATGAATTTGCCCTCTCAGTCACCAGTCTGTGAAAGGTTCTCCTTTCCTGCTGCTGGTTTGTGGCATGCCTTGTGATCCAATTTCTGTTGCATCAGGTTAAAAAAACAAACAAACAAAAAACATTATTCGGGAATAAAAGGAAAAAGCTTTTTAAAAAATCATGTGCCTGTGGAGATAAAGTGATATTTTGCTACCAGCTTGACAGAAATCCATCTGAATAAGTGTATAACCAAGCACAAGTCCCTTTTTATCAAGTAGTGTTTACGGCCAAGGAAGCATGTTGGGAGATCTATTATCTTTGCCCATACTCCCCATCAAACCACCTTCTGTAAATACACAGTCAAATATTAACGATGAACCTTGTCTCTTCAGGTTCATTAGTAAGATTCCCATGCCTGCATGGAATGCCACTGACACCTAGCACGGAGCCCCTGTGCTAGCAGGGCAGATGTCAGATTTAAAAGCACTGAATCAATATAATTTTAAATCATGATATTACAGAAGGTAGATAATGATTTGCAATTTAAAGAAAAGTGCTTCAAATTATGTAATTATGATGGTTTCATTTAGAGAAAAAAAAAGAAAAGGTCAGTATAAACCTTCAGATGTAAATGTTAGTTGTGTGATTTCAGAGTGGCAATACATAAATATTTGTCTGTGGGTAATTTTACATTAGGAGTAATCCATTGTTTAACAAATTAACAAAAGAAAATTATCTGGTTTTGCAATGAAAATATATCAAAGCAGAAAAGTATGTAGATTACAAGGGTCATTCTTTGAAATAGTGCCACTATTTGTGAAGAACTCTTATCCTTCCTGTATTAACTGAGAGCATCAACAGTGCACTGCACTCAAAAAGAGACAGCCAAAGAGAGAAAGCAAACAGCTATTTTAACCAGTGCAATTCCAGAATCTTTTAAATATTTCCCTTGCTTTCAAAATACATCCACACATATGAGTACACCACGAGCACTGCAGACCCAGCTGGTGTTGGATAAGAGATTTCTTTACAATGGAAAGTGATTTCAATACTGCAGAACAGAATAACACATTTAGAGAAAACTGTGGATGTGTCTGGAGAAGGTGACCCACATTTTTGTTTTATTTTCCCTCCTATTTTTTTTTTTTCTTTTTGGCAAATTTTGCCACCCTTGTAGGTGCCACAAACAGATTCTTAGCGCAGACCAAAAAGCTGGAACTGGATACAGAATAAACCAGAGCTGTGGAGGCTGGTCAGTGAGTTACAGAGATGTAGACGATATCAAAGTATCTGAAAAGAACAGTATTACGCATTGTTTTCACACAACATGAAGTATACATGCAAGTATAATGATGTGGATCTGGATGATATCTGGCTGGGAGGACAGCACAGTCTTTACTGTTCCCAAGTGATCCTGAGTGTGCATGAAGCAGAGGGTGCTGAAGGAGAGGAAAGGGCTGACAACCCCTTCTCCTTACCACCTCTCCCTCCAGATGTGCCTGGGGTAATAGCAGTCATTTGTTCACCAGTGATTTAAAGCTGTCACTTAAGCTAGGCACAAAAGGGTGGAACACCCTGGCCAAACAAGGGCATTAGCATCTGAGCTCATCAGCTAATAAAATATCATAGGATTCACCCAAAGGTTAGAAGGCGATTAATTGCTTGTTGGAAATGCAAGAGCTAACAGCCCAGGGAAGCCCTGCTGGGACAAACAGCAGAGGTGGAAAAAAAAATAAAGGACATTCTAGGGTACTTAGCTCTAGGTTTTGGGTTGTTTGTTTTTTTTTTTTCAGATTATTACAACCATGTCTGAAAGTACTGGTATTACCTCTATGAGCTAGATAGCCCATACAGAAGTGCTATAAAGATCTTGTTATTACGCACAGTAAATTGAAGCCAGATGAGATCTCCTGTAGACACAAAGTGTGAAACATGGGAACAGCAGTTTAGGAGAGTGAACCACAAAATCCACATTTGGCTACCTAATCACATAAGAATTTGCAAGTACCTCAGCTGTTTACATATATCACATTAGAAAAGGATAGAGTAATCCAGAAATAAAGGGAATGAGAAGAACTCCAAAATTTTCCATCAGTACAGTAACCTAATTGCTCACATGCAGAGCTGATCTGTCTCTTTCTTTCTCTTCTTAGGCTGGTACCGTATGAAAGGCAGTTATCTCAGATCCTCAGCAGCTCCACTTCCTCAGGCTGTGCCTAGAATAAAATAGCTGCCTGTATTCTAAGAGGTATCCTACTATATGACTTACTTTCTTATTATTATTTCTAATTTGTCTGTCAGACACACCTACATCAAGGCTATGGAAACATAGAATAATAGAATTGCTTAGGTTGGAAGGGACCTTAAACATCATCTATTTCCCCCTACTATGGGCAGTACCACAACCTCTCTGAGCAGCTTTTTCCAGTGTTTTGACAGCCTCACTGTAAAAACATTTATTGTTATGTTTTTGTGGAGCTTTCTATGTTCCGGTTTGTGCCCACTGCTCCTTGTTCTGTCCTCGGCTGAAAAGAGCCTGGTATCATCCACTTGACTCCCACCCTTTATATATTTATAAGCATTTATAATATACCGTCTCAGTCTTCTCTACTCCAGGCTGAACAGAACCAAATCTCTCAGCTTTTCCTCATAGAGGAGATGCTCCAGGCTCCTAATCATCTCTGTGCCTCTCCACTGAACTCTATTCAAAAGTTCCCTGTCTTTCTTGAATTAAGAAGCCCAGAAATGGACACAGTGTTCCAGATGTGGCCTCACCAGCGCAGAGCAGAGGGGGAAAATCACCTCCTTCAGCCTTCTGGCCACACTCTTTTTTAATGCACCACAGGATACCATTGGCCTTCTTGGCACAAGGGCACACTGCTGGCTCATGGCCAACCTGTTGCCCACCAGGATCCCAAAGTCCTTCTCCTCAGAGCTCAATTCTAGCAGATCAGCCCCTAATATGAACAGATACATACTGTTATTCCTCCGCAGGTGGAATAATTTCCTTTCAACCCACTCTGTCCAGGTCTCACTGAATAAGTAGCACAGCTTTCTGCCATGTCAGCTACTCCTCTCAACTTTGCATCACCAGCAAATTCCTTCATCCAGGTCACCGACAAAGATTCTGAACAAGCACTGACCCCTGGGAAACACTGCTAGTTAAGGCTTTCCACTAGACTGTGTGACACAAATCACAACTCTGAGCTCTGCCCGTCATCCAGTTCTCACTCCATCTCACCATCCACTCTGTTCCACACTTCCTAAGCTTACCTACAAGGATGTTATGGGAGACAGTGCCAAATGCCTCACTGAAGTCAAGGCAGATAACATACACTGTCCTCCCCTTATCCACCCTGACAGGCATTCTGTCATAGAAGGCTTCCAGATTAAGCATGATTTCCTCTTGTGAATCCACGAGGATTACTCTCCATCCCATTCCTTTCATACACATGCTTAGAGATGACATCCAGAACAAGTTGCTTCAACACATTTCCAGGAAGGGAGGTGAGGCTGATTGGCCAGTAATTTCTCAGCTCCTGCTCTTTTTGAAGACTGGAGTAACACCACCTTTCCTCCAGTCCCCAGGCCATCTCCCCTATTCTCCTGTTCTCTCAGCAGCAGGGCGGTTACATCATATGTAACAGTTTAAACGATTTTGAGGTTAACCTTAAATTATGCACTGCAGTGCACATTTGTTTCTTTTCAGACTTTTCACAAACATTTTCTCATTGTGTGAGACCCTTTTATATACATATATATATGTATATATACATATATACACATACATATATATATATATATTTATATATATATATTTTTTGGAGATTCTGTACAGAAAGACCTAAGTTCTCATCTCTTTAAATGCTGTGGTTGACAAAATCACCAGTGATGTCAGCATTTGCTGCATGCAGTTTTCTGGAGGAAAAGAACATGGTTTTCTAGAACAAATAAATACAAAATGATGAGTTTTTAAAACATCTTAGATTTTCAGAAGGAATTATGATATTCATAAATTCATATATTGTTGTTTGCATGTTCTAAACGTATGTACTCCTTTCCTCAATGCAGCTGTGCTACTAGAGGCAATTATTTGCAGTAATACACAGCAGGAACTAGTGAAGCAGAAATGCTACTTTACTGTGAATTGAGGGAAAATAACATAAGAAGAAGATCAAATTGTATGTTGGGTATTTCTAGTAGCTCACATTACGATTGCTTCTTTTTTTTCTACAGTTTTATCACTCCGTAGTCTGATTACAAAGAAAATCAATATTCAATTTTCTTCCTTGTTTAATTCTGTTAACAACGAGGTTAATGCAGAGAACTTATTTAGCTGAGCATTTTTGTTACTTTGGTATAGATACCTTCTGTGGAAAAGAATACACATAAATCATGAAGTCAGCCGATAGTAGAGCAACCTTACTAACACATGCTTTAAATATGATAAAAGAACAGCAACAATTACTAATTCCAGGTACCCCTCTTCTTTGCAAATACACAGTTTTTGCTGTTTTCCCTAAGTGCTTTGGATGTGTGAGGAATGCACAATCAGACCCTTAATATAAAAATTAGAATCATGCCTGTGAATGACATTTTAAGACAAAAAAAAACATGCTCCATCAGTCACAGGGAAGTTAGACGCACAGTCTAAGGACATTCGATTTTTTCCGGTGGATATATTGTTTTTTCAGTGGGCAAATTTTGCTGCTCAATTAAATTGTTATATAAAAGTGGCAAAGCAAATTTAGCCATTACTCGTTCAGCTCAAATATAGCTCCACATTCAACACCTCAGTCCGTGTATTTGATTAAGTATGTCTATGAATAGATCCCTCCTCATCTTTCTTACTGATTTTTTAGGTTCAGAGGCAGTGTGTTGTGCACAGCACATGCTACTGGAGTGAAACATGAAAAATTCAAGTAATGATTCTGTAACACAGCAATTTCAGAGTGCTTTAGGTCAGGAGTTTGGCTTTTAGGTTCATCATTCCATTTTCTTACACAGTGTAGTAGACTGCTTAACAATTCAAGCAAAACATTGCCTTGAGATGGATTTGGATTCTGACTTTCTCTTGTTTCACAGCTTTTCTAGCTATCTTTCAGAAAACCAAATTACGTTTCTAGGAAGAAATGAGCAGATACTGTAGCAGGAACAATTCTTAAGATAGAAATTGATATGAAAGGGCCAGTATGTACTATTTTACATAGTTTTCTGACAACATGACCAAAAACTATTGCATTTTTGTTAATTTTCTGCTAATGATCATCAGTTGAAATATCAACAATCAATGTTGCAGAGAAATAGCTGACAAGAAGTTTTGTGTTATAACTCTACCTGTTCCAGCTCTCCAGTGAAATATCCACACAGTATAATTTACTCCCAAAGGCTTAGACTGCCGGATTCAGTAGCCAGTATTACTGTGTCACTCTTCGACATTCATAGAATCACAGAATTACCAAGGTTGAAAAAGACCTACAAGGTTATTCAGTCCAACCATCCACCAATCACCAATAGTTCTCACTAAACCATGTCTGTCAACACAACGTCCAAACGTTCCTTGAACACCTCCATGGTCAGTGACTCCACATCCCCCTGGGCAGCCCATCCCAGCACCTGACCACTCTTCTGGAAAAGTAGTATTTCCTAACGTTTGGCCTGAATCTCCCCTGGTGCAGCTTGAGGCCAGAGCTGGATGTTTGAAGAATCCATTTTCAGAGGTTCTGAACAGCCCCTGTCCCTACTGATATTGACATATTCAATAAAGTTTTGTTGGTTTCAGTCAAAAATGAGGTTCTTGCTCCCCAGGTGCAATTAAGGAGGGTATCCACCTTCCTTGAACAAGCAGGGAATTCTCCCTGCCAAATAACCCTGATTCTCCTTGACTTTCACCATGAATAATTCTCTTTCCTTTTCAGTCTGCTAAAACTGAGTTCAACAACTGAATGTAATAAGATAAAGACTATATGATAAATAATGTGTTTAATATGCTCCAACTTCATGACAAAAGCATAATTGCAAACATCATTACCAACAAGACATGGAATTTCATATTAGGAAAGAACGTACAGTAAGTTCTTTGTGCAAATTAGGAATGGAGCACATTCCTCATAAAACGCCAGAATTTAAAATGAAAAAGCAACATATATAGCAGCTTGATTTTTTTTTTTTTTTTTTTCCCCTATCGAGCTGAATTAAAAGAACGAGAATATATTTGGCAAAGAAAATATAGCCATCTTCAGAAGACTCTGTAATTCAGTTGCTAACAGATGACTTGTGATTGTTTTCTTGGCATTCTATAAAAATACATAAACTACTTCCAGTGTAGTCTAAGGGTAAATAGGGAAAGGAATGTATATTACAGTGATAATCAAAAAGCTACAAATTAATTCTCAAAGGGACAAACCTCAGTACTACTCTGTTATTAGTGAGGCTAAATTTCCGTTTGCCCCAGGATGAAGCTTTGACTCAGAACAGATCCCAGGGTTTGGTTCTAAAAAGAGGTTATATGATTGCAATTTGCCACTATGTGAAATAAAAAGATATGTGGGGTTGGAGCTCAATGATCTTTAGGGTCCCTTCCAATCTTCTAAGCCATTTTATGATTCTGTGATTCTGTATTCGGCTCCATTAGGAATAGCGTTAATGAAATGCATTGAATCAGGTGAACTTTGAAGAGAATATGATCTTCATGAAAGCACTGATGTAAATTCAGTGGAAGGTTTTCTGTCAGAAAGGTGTTGTGCTGCAAAACATGTGTCTAAGTCTTTTGACCGTAGAAGTTATTTTGCACTTGTAAAAAGCCGCTGCTCTATATTTGACAGTAGGAGGCATCTACCACCTACTGTTAGAAAAGAAGAGAAGGAGGGAGGGAATCTGGGATGTCAGAAGTAGAGAAGATGAGTGGACACAGCTGGTGTGCAGCATCAGAGGCATCATATGAGGTCCTGAGAGACATAAGTGTGAGCAGCAGGAATTCCTAATGTTCCTATGGAATCCTTCAGATGTGATCGGTACATAGAACATGGCTTAACATAGTTAGGGATCACATTAAGGACAAATGTATAAAGTATGATACGTTATTTATGGTACAAAGAAAATGTGTTATTTCAAGTTTTATATGGAGCAATATCTGTGCCTACAAAAATAAACAGACTTTGCATGAACAAGAATGCTGTATTTGAGATATGAAAAGTTACTCTGCTGGACCACCACCAATTTAAGAGATCCTTTTTGCCTACTTCAGAAGAGCTGAAAGGATTATTTTATCACTCCTACCAGAAGTATGGGATCTTAGAAAATACCAAGAATCTGGGAAAGAGCAATGTCCAGTATAAAGAAAAAGAAAAGAAAAAAAAGAAAGGAGGCTGTTCATCAGAAGATTTCATTTAGCATTTAGAATTAGTTGTTGTCACAACAATGTTGATCATTGCTATCCATCCAGTTATATCAAACACAAGCAAAAGATGGAAATCTGACTCATGTCACATGAAACCCTCGACTGCCCAAGCCCACAAGAGCTTCTTTAGCCCTATGCGCAGCAATCACAAAAGAAACTAGAACCTTCATCACCAGTCCCAGTTCTTTAACTAAACCCTGAAGACTCTGTAACAGGTTCATAATTAACTCTCAATGCTGAATATGCTGAGATATGAGTTGTCTCCAACTATGTATTTCATATTCTGGAAAGGGCTGAGTTTTCCTCTCAGCCAGCAAAAATTAACAGAATTGGAAAGCTTTCTCCTAAGGAATAATTCAGAGTCATTAGATGATGATTCCTTGACTGAGCTTGAGCACGTTATTTGAACAGAAGTCACTGAAGTCTTAAGAGCTCCTAAGCCCTTTGTAACGAAGCCTCATCCCATCTGCTCCCAAAACAACTAGCTCCAGTTTCTGATGTCCCAGCATTTTTTCAAATTAATGCATTGTCTGGCTCTAGGGACTCCTACACATGTCAACCATAAACAGCAGCAGCTATATTCTTGTTTCCATCCTCTTTTTTTTTTTTTTTTTTTTTTTTTTTTTTTTTAATGTCATGGTCATTGAGAAGACAGCAGCATTCAAGTCCCATCTCTGATGAATAGCCTTCAGCTGACCCAGGTCACGGGTGAGCAGCGGGGATCTCTCTCACAAGCTCAGTACTACATTTCTACATCTTAATGTATTCTGCCCTGACAGAAGTGGAGAAATAAATGAAGTTCCACTATGCTGAATGCAATCAAATCTTAAGAAATCACTAAGGCACAGATTTCAGGGGCAGCAGTGCTGTTGTTCTTTGCTAGCAATGTCTGAGACAACACAAAACACTGGGACAGAAACACCTTATATCTACAGGCCATATTTGTTTGTCATTTGTCTATATCTTGCCTTAACTTTCTCATTGTAGGGATCTGAACAGATGAAATTAATCTGTTGATAGTAGCGACTGATATTTCCTTAGTTTTCCATCCTGTTTGATCTGGAAATTGGTTAAAAACAAACAAAATAAGGGTATTAAAAACTGTATGTGGAAGGGGGGAGATGTTCTTTATTTTTTTTTGTAAGTGAAATGCATTCCCACTATTAGATATAGATAAGAAAGAACAGTAAATATTTCCATGTCCTTCACATTAGAATCACAGAATCATAGAATCACCAAGGTTGGAAAAGATCTCCAAAATCATCCACTCCAATCGCCAACCTATCACCAATATTTCCCCCTAAACCATGTCCCTCAGCACAACATCTAACATTCATATACACTGGAGCCACACACACACACACACAGTCATAGCCATACCTATAAACAAAGTACATTTTTTAACTGCACAATTGTTCTTTTATATCTATAGATTGGAACAACATATTTTGTATACATAACACGTATTATATATTTCCAAATGCTTTCGTATTGAGCAAATTATTGCACTGGAAAGCTAGTAGAAGAATCAAACAGTTCAAAATAAGTGTTGAAACTAATTAGTAATAGAGGTTAATATCTCAGTATCTACACTCAGCTAAGCCGACATAATGAGATGTTCCTATTCTGGTATCTACATGAACCACGAATAACAGGTTTTAGCCAACCTTCACCAGTTTTAGTCAGTGCTTAAAATTTAACCTACCTTTTCCATGGTAAACAGTTATGAAATAATTTTCTTTGAAGCCACATTTTAGTTGTATTTATTAATTGTTTAGATAATTACTATTGTAAATGGAATGCTTGACTGATTCTGTAATTAGGGAGTCTGAATTTGAAATAATTTATTAGGTCTTAATTTATGTGCTGTGAAATCTGTTAGATCATTTGCTAGTCAGTATGTTGTCTAGAATAAAGGCATTTCTACAAAGGGATTTTAGGGTGAGGGTCACTACCATAATCAGAAACATACTCAGTCTGGCCTCCAGCTAAAGATTATATGCTTTTAAGTGTATTTCTGTTTTGCAGAATGGCCTTTTGAAGACTTAGCTATTTCAACAAAATTCCTTTTTCATATAGAAAAAGAAAAAGAGCAATTATTTTATAATGTTGTTTGACTTCCTATCATCACCACCCTTTCCACTAGATATAGATGACCCAGCTGATCAAGTGCAAGAAGTACATAGCACCATGAACTGACTTGTCTGAACCTCTGGAATGAAATCTTCAAAGTTAGGAACAGAAGTTGGCAGTGAAACTAAGCAGGGATTTGAGTAAAGATTTGGATTTACCCACAAAATAAATTGAGCCAAACCAATTCTTGTTGCATGCACAAAGGCACACTTATGTTTTCCACAGTGCAGGGAAGGAAATGACATTGGTTGGCTTTCAATCATAATTTATTGTATTCATCCATACACTTATTAAAACATAGAGGATTTGTCAGTATGTCTGTTACAAAATCAGGACTGGGACTCTTTTGTTGCTAAGCTCAGCTGTTACAAATGATATTTGACTGGAGTCTCAAAGTTTCTCAGCTCGTACATGTCACTCTGAAATTGAAACCTTATACTTTCAATATCTTTAGAAATTTTCACATGGAGGGCTTTAGAGAAAAGGTGGGATTGATGAATGTATTGCTTTAGGCAGGATTTATCTGAACATATATGCCTATATGTCAATCTGCATGTAGATGTCTATTGTAGACATATAGATATACATAGGTAGATGTCAATATTTCAATTAATCATATGCCCTACATATCCAATGAAGAACAACATGTGATTCATTTTAAGCCAATGACATAATCTATCTAATGAGATGAATAGTTTTGTTGGCACACATCAGAGTACCTATAAGAAGGGAGTTGGAGGTGTCTAATCTAAAGTGAGATGAGATTAATTTCAGCCTCACTGGTATGGTAAACAGAAATGACATGAATCTTAATGCTCTGAAGGTACTTGTTTTATCCTAGTGATGATGTGTTTATGATTTTTTTTTTTCCTATTTTAAATCACTTTTAATAGTTTCCACTAATCTTATCAATGTAAAAATATTCTTTGGGAAAAGATGAAACCACATTTGGATCTATGACCTTGATCCTGAAATGCACATATTGAGCTTAATAGTCTTCAGATGAAATGATAAGCTTAAAATTTTGAACAGGGACATGAGGGTATGAGTATGAGCCTTTCATTCCACTACTTTTTCTCTCAGTATACATGTACAAAACCAACTCTCCACATACTTACATTCATGACCTATTCAACTTTCTTTACTCTAGAACAGGTACTCAGAAGAAACTCCTAATGGAGATCAGTTAAGAAATAAATGAAAATCAATGCTTCCATAATTAGTGATAGTTAGATGGTTTGCAGTCAGAAGACTTTCCTTAGCATGAAGAAAGCCAAAAATATTTAACAGTGGAACATTAGAAAAAACAAACTAGAAAAAACTATGCATTGTGAGTGGTAGTTTACAGAAATGTCCTTTTGGAGGTTGTTATTTATAGGTGAATTTCATTCCGTAACTTCATAAGTAAATCCTCAAAGAATCATGACTTCTGCTACTATGCTTCTTTTAATGTTACCTTCTTTAAGAACATCTAAGCAAAGCCATCTTCACAACTTCCCGAGCTGAAGCAGTAAGATGAATTCCCTTGGTGCCAACAAAATGCTTATCGAAAGGCAAAAATCATGGTTATTTCTTTTACATCCTTGCTGTTATTCCTTACTTGATTGGCTGCTTTCTGCACTGTTCCTATATTACCTGGATTCCCAGGAGTTTTCTAGCACTAAGCGAATAATCTTTACTGAGGAGGAGGAGGAGGAGGAGAAGGAGAGAGTGTTATATGTCTGTGAGAACCTTTGCAGTTTGTTGCCAGTGAGTGAATTGGAACAATTTAGCTTTGAGGAAGTGATTTATACACACACATCCATCACATATAACCTGCTCTGCTCTGTTAACTCTCTGTTTGATCTCTGGAGGGTTGAGCAGATTAGGGAGGGTCTTCACACGGAGGTTTCATTAACAGCCAGTCGGTTAACCTGGCACGACTCCTGTTTCTGCATTTGGATACTTTAACGTGGGAAGAAAAGAAAAAAAAAAAAAAAAAAAAGATGTTAATTGGCATCATTATTTCCCAGTTCAGGAAACACCAATCACGCTGCAAGGGAGAATATGCTTCCTATTTCCTTGACTTTTTATTTTTTTTTTTATTATTATTTTTTTTTTTAGTGTAGAAAACAGAATTCGGGGTTATAATTTAAGCCATTCAAAATTGTTGATCACAATATGAGAATTCTGGCAGCATGAAGTACATCGGTAATCAAAGAGCACATTAAGCAACCACAACCAACAATAAGTCATGAACACTTAAGCATTACAATCCAGTTTACTGAGACAGGGAATGTATGCCAAGTGGCTGCTTTTTATAAATATACCAAGAGATTATTAGCTCTCGTCTGTTTGGGGAGAGAGGAGAATATCTGATCAAGTCAAATTGTTGATAGTATTATCAAACAAAGTTAAAGAACAAAGATGGAGTCACTTAACAATATGGCTAATACTGTTTTCAATAGGAAATTTTGAGATATGCTTTTCTAATAGAATAGCCAGAGTTCCCACAATGACTCCCCATGCATGTGCAATGCACTGCGTCTCTGTGTTTTACAGAACAGGGATATATTATTAATGAAAGGATTAAATGTAGTACTTCTTGTTATCCTTGGAAACCAAATGGCTGGTTTCAAACCAGTGAAGTGCTAACCACAGTTACAGTTCATAAACTTACAGAAGCTCTTGAAACTTGCTAGTTTCTTATTGAACTGAAGGAAATAAACAGGTGCATATTGTTTTGAAGAAGTATAAGAGAAAAGTTGGCAGAGGAAGGGCATAGTCTTATTAGCTGTAACTACTGTAATTACAAGATGGAAAAAAAATGGCAGTGGTTATTAATACTGTATTAATTATCTCAACTAAAAAAAAAAAGGTCTGATGTCACCTTCTCTACAAGCTGTCACAGTCTTTTAATTTGAAAATATTGATCTGTTATTAAGAAATACTCTATTTCAGACTCTATCTATCCCATATTTTCTCATCTGCCACCTCCCAGATGTCCAGAAAAACAGATGTGCTCCTCCACATGCCTTGATAGTTAACTGATAACAGACTACTCAGTACAAAGTTTTGGGAATTTACTCTCTTTCATATTAAGGTTACAATTCAAGTATCACTGGCATTTGCTAATGTGGTGATAATGCAGAAGAGAGAAAGAGATTGCTGGAGGGAAAAACTAGATTTAAGGCTTCGTGGACAAAAAGCAGCAACCTTAACTGTATACAGAATTTTATTGGTGGTCAGATGCCTTTCCTGCTGAATTGTTTCCTGTGTTTCCTTTACCTTTCATTACCTTTCCCTTTTAAGCCTTTGCAAGAAACACACAGCAGTCCTGTCAGCTCAGTTCTGTTCTTTTCATGAGCTTCCCGAAATGAGCAGTCTGTTTTCCACCACGGCACAGATATGAGCACTGTTACTGCCTTATACAATCAAATTAGTGATCCTCCTAGTCCAACAGAAAGCAGAAAATGTTGTATCCATCACAGTGTGTTTGTTAACAATCACATCCCTGTATCTGTGTTTATTGTCCACAGATAATATTGTGTATATCCATATGATAACCTGAAATTTCTGTGGTGATGAATTATATTACCTAGCATTAGCAGCAACAATTAGAATGTCTCTCCAGGATTAGCACTGTTAACACTCTGTCATTGTTCCTCTGATTTTTGTCTTAATTTTATTATCTACAGCTAATTGCTTGTATCTATCTACATGACTGTAATTAAATCAAAACTCTCTGTATCTGGGGCTGACTACTCTGGGCATGAATGCTGCCATGGATGATGGGTTATATCCATCAGTAGGTATGCCAGGATGCAAGTTCATTATTTCATTTTCAGTGGAGGTCATTCTATTCTTGTGTTGGAAGACACCGGGAGAAAAGGCTTGTGATCTATTATTTCTAGATTTAATTTATACATCCTCCACAAGAAATGCCTCCTTGCTGTAGCAAGGTTTGGATCTCCCTCCTTATGAAAGGGAAGTACACTGCATAGATGATGGGGATTATTTTCATTGGGAAGTTACAGAAGTCAGATACCGCATGGCATGTATTTCTGGTAAAACTGAACCCCTGGTGATTTTGTTTTAACCCAGTGCTCTATAATGGTTTATACAGGGTTACTGTTGGAAGTTGAGTAATAGGATGCACTGACTTTTTAGGTTCACCTTTAACTGAATGCAATATAGAGTAAAAAAAAAAAAAAAAAAAGAGGCTGAGGAAAGGACTGAAAGAGAGCTGTTAGTCCAGCTGGAGCCAATGGAGAGAGAGAGAGCCATTGCCAGAGAATGATAAAGGGTGCAGCTAAGCCTTATTTCTGAAGCTAGGTTCATTCAACCTGCACTTTTGCTTTGGAAAATTAAATTAAAAAATGTGTATATTGAAAATCATTGTTTGTTCTGTATAAGAGATGTCATGAGGTTTTCTTTTCATTGCTTTTTAAACAGACAGCCACCTTCACCCACAGCTAGCTCAAACTGTGTTGAAATGGGGATTGATGCCATGATGGAAACAATCAAGTGGAGCAGCTCATGCTGCACCCGATTTCAAAGACATTCCTTTTCCAGGCCATCAGCCGCCGCAGCCGCGCGGGAAGCGTTTCCTGATTTTACCACTACTGAGCAGCAGCCTGATGGTGTTTATGTATTGCAGGACCCCACTGGTGAGGAGACCTGCTGCCCCAGCACACCAGAAGCACCGTGAGGAGGAATTGGTACAATTGACAATGGAGCTGTTCACGGCGCTTGGGCTGTGAGTCCGTCAACCATCCTCTCTATCATGTTTATTGCTCATTACTCAGTTTTAAAGAGGCCCTTTTTTATCCTGGAGAATTTAACTGAAATATTGTCTTTTCTGATATTTTTCTTGCTCAGCAAAAATAACATCAGGTTCAAATGACATCAGCGGGTCCAAGAGTTCACTGGCGATGTTGATGTTAGAACGGTGCTACTATCGGCTTATAAACTGCTACACCACAGACTGACAAACATTTATCCCTCTTGTTACACTAACAAAAGCTGCTGTGTCATTCTGTGTCCCATTTTTAGCTCTGTTCAGAGCCCCTTACCTTATACTTTGACTGCATATTATCTGAGCCTGCAAACATACAGAGACTTACTTCTTGTTTGTGGTTCCAGCTGAGATAGTAGCACTGCAAGTAAGTTTACCTCAAAACTTCAGCCTCGTACACTCTTCTCCTTTGACATCATAGCTCTAGAGCTAAGCCAGAAATGTTCCAAACTTTTCCATGGCAAATGGATGTCAAACACAAATGGGATTTGGTTGATCCTGTGAGAAAGTGAGAATGGGAATCAGAAAAACTATATAAAAAGATTTATATATGTATATGTATGCATATATAGATGTTAAAGCATGAAAAAAAACTTGTTGTATATTCTAGGGTAGTATGAGAAGACCCATCTACAGACTGGATCAGGAAGTTTTCTTTACAGGTATAATATATATTGTGAACATTTAGAAGTCATTTCATCCTGATACAAACAAATGTTTATTGAAAACTAAAGGAAAGAATTAATATTTGTTATTCTCTTTTTGCTGTTTTCAGGGGGCAAAAAAAAATTGCACATCTAAAAACTATCCTTGCAAATGAATGCTCAGTTTGTTTAATTCAATAACACACAAATAGAGCCTGAAATCTGGCCTAATGGCACACATAAGCATAGAATCACAAAATAGTTGAGGTTGGCAGGAACCTCGGGTCCATCTGGTCCAAACCCTGCTACAGCAGGGTCACCAGAGCAGGGTGCTTGTGAAACAGAGTGGTTTGCATAAAAAATGCTCTGAAGTAGGATGTGATGGTGGCTGCAGCATTGCAAGGGCTCTGCTACTCCAGGAGGGACCAGTGCAGATGCAGAGCCTGCATGTAAACATGCCAAGAACTGCACGCAGTGAGATTTAGGATTTTGGAGTCAGCCTTGACAAAAGAGCACCATAAATAGTCAGCAGTAGAGTTTACAAACTAACTTCTTTCTTAATTGTTCCACAAAAGGTCCCTTAAATGGGAAGAGCAGTGGTCTTGACATCAGTAGTGAAAAGACAGACATTTTCACCAATATTTGCAAAATCCATTCATAACCAAAACCTCCCAGCATGTTCATCTGGTGAAGACAAAATACTTTCTTATAGTAAGTCAGGAAGATATTAAAAACTGTCTATCAAAAGCAGACATTTTAAAAATTGGTGTGTCCAAATAACTCGCATTTTAAGTTTTTAAAGAGAACTTGCAAAATAACTCTCTGGGCCATTAGTGTTGCTTTCCAATCCAATGCGGAACACTAGAAATGTTGCAGGGAGCTGAAAGACAGCTAATTTTGTGCTAATATTTTAAAAGGGCAAATACAACAACCTAGGTAATTATAACCCTGTCACACTGGTATTGATCCTAAGCAAAATAGCTGGCTGATACAGGACTTGATTAATAAATTAAAATAAGTTAATATAATTAATGTTAATCAGCATGGGTTTGCATCAAGCTAGTGGTATCTTTTATGATGAAATTATAAGTTTAGTTAAAAAGAGAATAGAGAATTCATACATTTAGACCTCTTAATGGCATTAATTTGATTACCCCTGATTTATTTATTTATTTATAAATAAAGCTAAGAAATGATGGTGATGTAAATACAGCACAGGACATATCAATAAAACTATCTGCCTGGTAGATCTACAGACTTACTTGTAAGCAGACATGCATCTTCAAGAACGTGGAGTGGGCTTTTATTTGTTTGTTGGTTTTGTGTTTTGTTTTTTTAATTAGTTTTTGCATCCTCCATATGTATTGACATATGTTTGTGAGTCCATCAGAGTAAGTAACTAATGAAGAAAACAAAGTGGTACAAGACACCTCATAACCTAACTATAATCTTTGATCTTAAATATGTGAACATTGGTTGTAGTATCTTCTAGAATAATCACCACTTCCAGCATACAACCTCAACCATTCTCAGTAATTAAAAAATAAAAGTTAAAAAAAGGAGAGAAATATCCATGATCTCTTCTAATTGGAAACCATTTCCTCTTCTTCTATCAAAACAGACCCTGCTGAAGAGTCTGTCCCCTTCTTTCTCACAGCCACCCTGTAGATACTGTAAGGCCACTCTAAGATCTCCCCGAATCTTTCTCCTCTCTGCACTGAACAGCTCCAGCTATCTCACCCTGTCCTCACCGGAGAGGTGTTCCATCCCATGGATAACTTCTGTGGCCCTCCTCTGGACACATTCCAACATGTCTCTCCTGTACTAAGGATACTAAGAGCTTAATCTCAAAAATAAGCTGCACCTAATTCATCTCATGGACTTCACTAGACTTAGTTCAGAATCCCCTATGACCTATGAGCAATTCATACCTTGTAATCAATTCAAAAGTGCACCTGGAAGCAAAAATAAAAATAAAAATCAATAAAATAAAAACATTTATTTTTTTTCATATAGATTTGAATATTGGCTTCTCTGATAGGCATATGGTTTCCCCCCTCAAAATGTATGTAATACAATAACCATATTTTAATTCGATAATAGGTAATTTTGCCTCATTACATGAATGTACATCTGGTAATTTCAAATCTATATTTCTACTTTTATCTTAAAAAGAAAAAAAGCTTTATGAATGGAGCTTATGTTTGGTTCCTCTTAGGCAAAACAGCCCCCTTCGTAGTGTTCAAAAGAGGTCTTGAAAATCCAGAAGAATATAACATAGATTCTGCTCTAAGTTTTAAATTGCTTTGCTTTTAAATTTTAGCCAGACCCTTAACTTTATTTAAATGCAGTTTTGATTGTACCTATAAAATATTTATGCTTTAATATATACAGTATCATTATCCTACACCGTGAGAAGCGTAAAAGCATACAAAAGTAATAGCTTCTTGACATAGTAAAGGATTAATACGTATGAACTGAATTATTTTTGTGTTCTATGAACTCACATTTCATGGGGAGATCAAATGTATAGACAGAGAAAATCACTCATCTAGCTTCAACTTCATAAGGACTTAACATAGAAACATGAGGTATGTGTGATCCCTCATCACCTTTACAAGTTGGATTTCAACGCGGAGATCATTAGAGAATGTTGCCTGATGGAGTTATTTAGTTATTTAGTTATTTTAATGTTAGCATTTAATTTTTGCACTCGAGAATTTAATCTTTTCTGTGCCATTCTGCAAAGTTTAATAATGATCACTTTTGGTCATCAGCATGTTATCTTTCGGACTTCTCTGATTTAAACCTTCCATTAAAAAATGCAGTGATATAACTGAATAACACAGATTTATAAAATTGTTTGTCAGAGTTACCTCTAAAAATGTCCTTGGTACCTTTAGAGAGAAGAACAGTATAATCCAATGTTATTACACAGCCCTTCTAGGATACCCTTCTGGTCCTAATGCCGCCTGTGTACAAAGTAACATACACAGACTTTTGAAATGTGATCTGGACAGTTTCTCAAACTTTGAAATGAATTATTGAAGGTTTATTCCTATTCTGTCATGTGTATAGGAAGACAGACAACTGCATTCATATAGCTGAGTTGCTTTGCTGCTCTCTTTCAGTGCAACAGCTAGAGCAAGGCTTTGTGCTACAGTTCCTTATCTATGACAGCAACTTAATGTTGAGGGCAACTAAATTGTCCATTTCTAAAGGCAGTATTTGAAATTTGCCATTTTGAAAATTGTTGCTCATATGTATGTCTCTAATTACAGTCAGATGCAATACAGCAGCAGCAAGTGCTGTTTAAGACTGCTGGCTACAATTCTTTATGCAGGTCCCTCTCACAGAAGTGCTCTAATGTCATTCCCAGCTAACATATGGTAGCAGTCAAGCGTGTAATCTATCTGGGAGTCTCAGTGGCAATACAAACAGGCGACATCCTCCCACTCTTCTTTAAGGACATATCAGTGTGCACTTTCAGTTAATAAAAATCAGCATTCCTTCAATTCCACCCCACCTGTCTGGAAGCATTTTTACTTGGCATGAAGCATGATCCATCCAGTTCAGTCCAATGCAGGCTGATCTCTTGCTCCTGAGCAATTGGTGTGGTTATAAAACAAAGCACCTCTGCGTGCTCTGCCCTCAGCTGCTCTTTTTGAACCACAGAACAAAAGAAAGTGTGGAAAATGGTCAGTAAGTGACAGAGATAGATAATATTTCCTAGAACGGTAACACCATAAGGAGCAGGAGTCAAAGCCATCCAGTTCTGTGTTTTGATTTCTGCTTCTTATTTTGATTTCTGCTTCAGCACTTAAACTGTAATAAGCTTCAATTCAGGGTTAGAACATATTATGAATAAAAACTTTTCTTGAAAAAAATATTTTGAGTTTGAAAATGTTATTTTCCTCCGTTTTTGTATACACCTTATTTATTTATTTATTTATTTATTTATTTATTTATTTATTTTCATGGCACTTCATACTCCGGTCCGAGAGGAAAGGAACAGAAAATAACAGGTTTTTACCAGCACCATTGGCAGGCATCTACAAAAACAGAATTCCTAAGGTCTCAAAAAAATCTGGCTGTGAAAACATTTCAAAATAGCTTCTTGTGCCACTCATGTGATTATTCCCAGACATACATACTTCCGAACACAAGTTCTTCTAGAGAAGAAAATAAATAAGAAAATGAATAGAATGAATAGATCAATCTTGCAACTATTTTTTTCTAGACCCTTGCAATGTACAAACTGCAAATCTGACCTTTGCTGTAAGAGAGAAAACAAAACCGGGTCCTTGGGTTAGCCCTTGGCTGTTAGCAGATTGCTCTTTAGCACAATAGGGAATTTAATGAGTCTTTCAAGCACAGCAGAACCTCCCCTGGCTGAGACTGGTACACACAGCTGCCACCTCGCCCTGCAATTTTGGTATTCCCAGAAGTTCTCATCAGTGCACACAAGTTGTGTTATCACCCCTAATTGACTGCAGGACTTCAATCACACTGGTAAATTTAGCAATAATTACACATCCTTGCCACCACTGAGGAATTACCTCTCAGGGCATGAAATCTGTTTATGCTCACTTCCAACAAATTCTAGGCTAAGGAAGTTTGCTCGGCTCCACAGGCAAATTGTCAAATAAAAACCTCATTCTTTAAATTAAGGACACCATGGAAGAGTAGTTACATTCGGCATCTTGATCTACTCCTTAGTTTCTCAAAAACAAACAAACAAACAAAAAAAAACCCCAGCCCCAAAAAGCTTTGTGTAACTAAAGGACAGTTTGTTCCACATAGACAGTAATACATCCCTCTCCTGACTTTCTAGTGCAAAATAATTTTGTGGTGCACAGAGTGACTTTTCAGAGAGATCTTAAGTTCCTTCCTTCCTTCATTTAGCTCACTACTTGTCTATCTATCTCAGCCTTCCAGTTCGTTCATTTAAAAACAAGAATTGTGAGCTTCAGAGCTTGTATAATTCTCTCTTTAAAGAGATTATGTGGAGAATGAGGTGAGGGAAGTCATCGCTTTGTTTCAGGAAATCACTTCTGCACCTCAGTGACAACACAAGAATTTTATCACAGAATCACAGAGTTGCAGGGGCAGGGAGGAACCTATGGATAACATCAGTTCAACTCCCTGCTAAAGGAGGTTGCCTACAGCAGGTCACACAGGAAAACATCCAGATGGACCTTGAATATCTCCAGCAGAGACTCCACAACCTCTCTGGCAGCCTGTTCCAGTGCTTTGTCACCTTCACAGTAAAGAAAAGAAGTTCTTCATTGTGTTATTATGGAACTCTCTATGATGTTCCACTTTCTGCCCCTTGTTCCTATTGTTGCTCACCACTGCAAAGAATCCGCCCCCATCGACTCGATTCCCACACTTCAGATATTTATAAGCAGTTATGAGGATGTGTCAAACACTGCCATGTGATTCCTTGACTTTTCTGCCAATGTCAAGTCCAGAATGACTTTCAGCAGCTGGCTGTTGCCCCCGGTTTTATCCATTATTAGCTCTCATGTTTGTAAGCTCCCTCAGAGGAATGCCGCCCTACTGTAGCTCTGCTGCACTAATCCCCAGACATGCTTTCTCCTTCCTTACAAGCTAAAGTCAATTTCTGAGATTGGTTCCCTAAATTCATACACGAATAATACCTTTTGCTAAAAAATCTTTCTATTAGAAAATCTTAAAGTCATAACATGAGTAATTGCTACTGATATAAAAAGCAGCATTCCACCATATAGCAAGGAGAACCAAGGAGCACTCATAATACTGGAAAAAGTTTCTCATGTCAGCAGCACCTTTGGAAACTAACTCATTCTTCAAAACTCTCTTTGCATCAAACAGTTACTGAGACTGCTGGAGCTGCTTTCATATGAAACAGAACCACCTTTGCAAGACCTAATTTCTGTGTGAAGATTAATTAGTTAAACGCAGGAAATAGTTTACTGGAGTATGGGATTTCTCCTTCAAATGAGTTGGAGACTTGAATTTGGTAAATGTCATCTGAGAAGGTGTGGCTGCTGGATGCAACACTGCACAACAGATCATCACTGCATTATGGGAGAGAGAACGCTCCATGGGCTCTACCTGAGTGAGCAATTTTAAGTAAGTGTCTCCTTAAGTGTCATCTTACAAATCGTAAGATGGCTTCATTTTGAGGGAGGGAGGTGGAATTACTCTCTGCTTATGTTTATTACACTTTGTTATGCTCACTACAAACATTATCTGAAACAGAACATAGCTGAATTTGGGATTTCTGAATGAGCTGCAGCCTTATATCATCTTGCATTACCTTGATTTGTTCTAAACAGCAGCAATATGCAAACAAGTAAAGAGAATTTGTATTTTTTTTTGCATATTAACTTCTTATGTGAAGAATGCTGCACACAAATTTAAGATTTTAACATAGTGATAAGGAAATATAAGAGCGGTTTCTCTACCTCATCTCTCATCCCCCACAGGCCATGCCTGACACATCTCTGAGGCTCCCGTTACCTTAAAACCACCACCACTTAGCTGGGCATCAATAACTTAACTGCCCCAGATCAGATCGCTTCTGGAAGCACTTTTGTTTAGAAGATTATTTTCAAACTGGCAATTTAAGTCTCAGTCAGGATTTGGTATGTGCTCCTTTTTAATTTTGGAAAGATCACATTTCTTACCCATCTTACCACTGCCTTTTCTCCCCAGCCTCTTGTTGATATTTCAATAGTTGTAAAATGAAAGGAGCCATGAAACTGCTTTGGTGATACAGGAATAAAAGGTAACTCGGCAGCAGAGCAACAGGATAGGTAACTGAGTACACACGTGGTCTAAGACTTAGAAAGGTCACTTCACTGAATGCTTTATCAGAAAAGCAGACATCTTTTAAGAGGTCATTATACAGGCTTGATAAAAACATTTCATACACAAACCCATACTTCTGGTTGTTTTGGTAGCCTCTGTGCAGTGTTTATTTGGACAGTTGCCCAGGGATTTCCTGCTTTATTAAAGACATCACATCCTAGAGTGTAGGATTTACATAACTCATTTAAGTGAGAAAGTAAGTACAGTAAAATACATGGAGGAAGCTTCTGATGCAATAGGTATTACACTGAAAAATGTAATAACAGAAGATGAACAGCAACCTTATTATTTATTTCCATCCTTAGCTATAAAGATTATCTTAAAAAGTCATTAGGAAAAAAAAAATTGTACAAGGGCTGATCCAAAAGTAATGCCTCCTATCCGACCATGTTGGCCTACAACGTCAGAGGCACATGGTGTGGTATGGCAGTAGAGTCTGAGTGCTCCTGCCAACATTCTGTTACATTTTGTCGCTGTGTGACAGATGGCAGCAGAGGGGCAATCTGACAAATGGTGTCTGCAGTAGAAGTGCTTGTGAAGCAAAGGTGTGTCATTGAATTCCTCCATGCAGAAAAAAATCACACCCACTGACATTCATCAACACTTGCTCAGTGTTTCTGGAGCCCAAACAGTAGATGTAAGCACCATGTGCCAGTGGCTGGTGCATTTCAACACTGTGAACTGCAGTGTGAAAGACAAACCCTGTTCCAGACAGCCACACACAGCTGTCACACCACAAAATGATGAGCGCACAATCAGCTCATCTGCATGGTGGAATATAACAAGAAAACTGCATGGAGCTGAGCATCAGCTTCAGTGCATTGGAAACAATGGTGGCAACATTAGAATATCACAAAGTTTGTACCAGGTGGATCCCAAAGATAGTGTCACACGGGACCAGAAAGAGCACTGTAAGCAAGTTCATCAGGACCTACTGAGCCAGTATGAGGCTGAAGGTGACAATTTCCTGCATCATGTCATTACTGGTGACGAGATGTGGTGTCACCATTATGAGTTGGAGTCAAAATGGCAGTCAGTGAAGTGGCGATATGCAAATTCCCCATCAAAGAAAAAGTTCAAGACTCAGCCCTCAGTGGGTAAAGCAATACGCACTGACTTTTGGGGTAGGAAAGGATCCTTCTGGATTTCCTGGAACCTGGACAAACCATCAGCTCTGACTGCTACATCACAATGCTGACCAAGCTGAAGGCTCCAACTTCATGACAGCCTTGGACAGAGAGCAAAGCCAGAGAAGAAAATCTTTCTCTCGCAACACAATAATGCTAAAACCCATATGAGGAGTTCAAAGACTGTGGAGCATGTTACCAAACTTGGCTAGAATGTTCTACAAGATTCACCACGTAGTCTTGATTTGGCACCTTCTGTCTTTCATCTGTTTGGGCTGTGTGATAACATTTTCCTAGCAACGATGCTAGGACAGGGAACGAGCCTCTGATGTCATTTATCTGGACTTCAGTAAGGCCTTTGACACGGTACCCCACAACAACCTTCTCTTCAAATTGCAAAGATATGGATTAGATCGGTGGATTGTTCAATGGACAAAGAATTGGTTGTAGGATTGAGTCCAGAGAGTGGTGGTCAATGGTTTCATGTCTGGGTGCAGACCAGTGACAAAGTGGTGTCCCCCAGGGGTCAGTGCTGGGGCCAATGTTCTTTAACATAAGAAGTAAATAAAAACATCAGTGACGTAGACAGCGGGGTCAAGTGCACCCTCAGCAAGTTTACTGATGATACCAAGTTGTGGGATGTGGTCAACACACCAGAGGGATGGGATGCCATCCAGAGATACCTGGACAGGATTGAGCTGTGGGCCCAGGTGAAGCACATGAGGTTCAACAAATCCAAACGCAAGGTCTTGTACCTGGGTTGAAGCAACCCCTATTACCAATGTAAGCTGAGGGACGAAAGAAGTAAGCACAACCTTGCTGAAAGAGCCAGCAATGTGCCCTTGCAGCCCAGAAGGCCAACCATATCCTGTGCTACATCAAAAGATGTAGCAGAGCAAGTGAGGCGATCCTGCCCCTCTACTTTGCACTGCTAAGACTTCATCTGGAGTGCTGTGTCCAGATGTGGAGTTCTCAGTACAGGAGAGACACGGACCTCCTGGAATATGCCCAGATGAGGGCCACAAAAGCGATCCATGAGATTACTTTTCTCCTATGAGAACAGGGTGAAACAGCTGGGGCCCTTCAGCCTGGAGAAGGCAGCAAGGTGACCTGGTAGCAGCCTCCTGGGAGCTACAGGAAAGGAGACAGACTCTTCAGCTGGGTCTGTGGTGACAGAACAAGGGGAAGTGGTTTCAAGCCTGAAGAGGGGAGATTTAGGTTAGATATAAGGAAAAAATCTTTTACAGTAAGGGTGGTGAAGTACTGGAACAGGTTACCTAATGTTGTGGTTGATGCTCCATCCCTGGAGACTTTCAAGGTGAGGCTGGATCAGGTCCTGGGCAACCTGATCTAGCTGCGGTGTCCCTGTTCATTGCAGTGAAGATTTTATGAGGGTAGCGTGCAGGCTTTTGTTCATCGCTGGCTGAAATGCAAGTTCAAAAACTACTACAAACATATTACTTAAAATCTACATAGCAGATAGCTGTAATGTAATGCTGATAATACACCAGATACTCTCAAAAATCAATAGAAGCAAATTGGATGTAGTTTCTGTTTTATTTTTTTTCCTCTCTCATTGTCCTTCACACAACTCACACAGTGACTTAATTAACAAAAATCACTGATCTGGTTAAAAGGATGCTGGTTCCCAAATGCATCTGTAGGATGACTGATACTTTCAAAGTATTCATTTCAAGCTTTACGTATTGCAACAAGCAACAGTAAATAAAAGAAAGTTGACTCTGGAGGATTCTGCAGTAATTCAGGCCCTTTACTTGGTCAGAAGATCGCAAACAAAATCCTACTGCAGGAGCAAGACTTCATACTTCATAAGCAAAGTCTGATAATACCATGCATGTTAGAATTTCTTTAATTAATGGCTAGTGATGGCATAAGAACGGTTACAAAAAGTTTCAGGTGACCCTAGCTTTATTACACTTTATCTACGACAGAAATGCAGTGCAGAGGGATATGCACTCATGCACTCCTTGATGTTCATCTGCTGAACTCAAGAACCCATTTTCCCCACCTTTCGTTTATCAGCCTACTTGAGAAGCATTTATTTTGCTAAATGGCTTAAGTAGGAACCCAGCTTATTGCATTATATGGATATTCACATATGGAAGTGACCACAGGCCTATTACCTCTTCAGATAGGCTAGGCACATTTATTCCTATGTCTGATTCCATAAACATGAGAACACTTATGTATAAGTTTGTGTAGCCAGAAGCAATTTTGCCTGCTTTCACAGTAGCAAAAAAGAGTATAGTAAGGGGGCCCCAGCTCAGCAGTTTGAACACTGAGTGGCAAACACCATCTGTATCCTTTTCCCCTCCATAAAAGGAACCTTTATAGGAGGGTAAAGGAAAACAAAGAAAGATTACTACAAGTAGTTATAAATACTCAAACAGTTAATCACCCAATAAGAATGCAGATTCTCTCAAGACATTGTACTGAAACCAATCAGTCAAAACACACATAGCTATTGAACAAGGGTGCTCCAATAAGTGATAAACTAACGGAGGTTAAAAAAAAAAGCTTATACTATCCCAAATTCACAGATGCTTTTATTAAAAGATGTTTAGGAAGAACAAAAACCTTAAGAACAGTAGGGACTTGCTTATTTTGTTTAGGGTAATCTTGAGTTTCCTTTATTTTCCCTTTTTGGATAGAAATGCTAGAGCACAGCATGTGTACCTACATTGGGGTGTCTTACAGGATTCCAAACCCAGTAAATTGCGACAAATACTTCCATGGGGCACTTATGAAAGCCTATCTTTTCATGCTGTTCTCATTTAGTCAGCCCCAGAAATCAACACCGAGAACAAAAAATAAACACAGTTTTGACATATACAGTAGCAAAAATTAGTGTCATATTCAGACAAGGAACAAGCTATTTAAACCAAAAGTTAGTGGATTAACCATCTTAGGAGCTTAAAATGAATGCTTATTCAGGCTGAAACAAGAAGTCAGTCATGAAGGAAAAGCCCTTCATTGCAAGTTTCTACTTCATACAAACAATCTTAATAACTTTAATTTCTTTTTCTTTCTTTCTTTTTTTTTTTTCTTTCTTTTTTTTTTTTTTTTTTTTTTTTTTTTTTTTTTTTTTTTTTTTTTTTTTTTACTTTGGAGTTTGTTTCTAAGGAAAACAGAATAGGAAGAATATAATCGACCCAGTACAGAAGACCGGTATACTCTAGCCATACATGAAACATCAGCTCCACCAAGAGGCAGTTAATGGTTAGTTACCAAAAAAACTTAACAAAAAGCACATTTGAAACAACTTCCTTTCTCCTTCCCCCGCAATTTCTTCCCACAGATTTAGAACAGTCTGCATTTCTATGTGCATGCCTATACAAAAACACACAATTATGCCAACTACTCCAGCTACAAATGGCTTATCACTTACTGTTATAGGTGAAAAGGCACACATATTCTGAGGTAAAAATAAACAAGAGACTTTATGACAGGAACAACTGTCCAAAACTAATTTAGTATGGTTCTCTTTGGCTTTCTAGTTTTTCACTTTTTTTTTTTAAAAGAAAAATCTTGTTTGCAGAGCAAATTATGCATTCCAGAAAGCTCATATTTTCTTTTAGTCTTTTAAGATAGCAGCCATTGAAAATAATACAAAGAGCAATCTATCCCATGGTTCCAAGTAGCTTACTGTGATATCACATCTAAATACTTTTCCTTAGAGACAGTCATGAAGGCAAGCTGTCCGAAAACTGAAGCAACTTTAGAAGCCATAGAATTAAAAATCACATCACACGATTAGTGAAGCCATTTTTACCTAAGTTCCACAAAGAATTAAACTCTTCATCAGCAAATTCTTATGATTTGCTTATCTACATCTGTACTATCAATAAATCTTTTGATGCAAATAATGATTCAGTAAATTAACTCCCTAGGCAAGAACAAAAAAGAACAAAAGAAGCTGTTCCATCTTTGACTTTTTATTTATCAAGAGCTAATACAGAGTTAACAATCCTGAACACACTGTTTATCATGCAAGAAATGTATTGAATTTTAATCCTTTTCTTCTTTTCTAACTATTGCTACTGAAGAGACGGTAAAGGAATTTTGTATTTGTAGGAGAGAGCATTTATTAACTCAAGTCTTGTCTCAAGTGTGGCACAATCAGAATGTTCTGAACAGCTGGTTAGGAAGATAGCCAAGATGCAAGAAAGATGTCTGAGCCTCCTTTTCAAGGGCAGCCAACTCTTGAACTGTAGGTGCCAGAACATCCACATGGCCTTTATAAAGTCCACCTGCCAAAAGATATGCAATGTAAATGATGCATTCAAAGCTATTTGTCACCACAACTAGCAACATTCAATCATAGTCATTCACTAAGTTAACAAAATAAAACACAGGCATACACACACTCTGGCTATTTGCAACCCACAGGTTGGATGTAAGAAATGCAAAAGACAGCAAAGAAATAACAGTGCCATTATGCAGCAGACAACCACTACATAATAGACTAATTCAAGAGTAGTTCATTGCTTACCACCAAGGGCTCTTTTCTGTCCATATGTAACTTTCCCATCAAAGTCATCTACTGGTACTTTTATGTCTGGTTCTACTTGGGAAATAGTGCAGTTTAAGTGTTCTTCAATTTCTCCCAGCAACTGAAGAAAGTTTAAATTTAATCACTTATATGTTCCAAGACTCCAGTTAAACTAACATTAAAAAAAAAAAAAACACAAAAACCACCACACCCAAACTATTCAAATACATTCAATAAAAGCTGTATATAGAGACCAGTTTTGTCTTAGGGACCAAAGGTTGATACATTTTTTTTTTTTTGCTCCAATTACTATACAAATTCATTTCCAATCTCACTATGGCTTTCCTCTTCTTAAAGAAAAACTTTCATTTCATATACTACTCTATTTATGTGAATGGAGCTACTCTACGTGTCATTCACTCTAAGAAAGAAAGGAAGCACTATTAATTTAAGAAGCATTCATAGCTAGTATACAAAACTAAATGAGAATTTACACGTTGTTTCCAGATTAGAAGAATAGCAAATCTTTAGCTCTATAGTTTGAAGACAAACTATCTAGACAAAAGTGTAATTAACATTCTATAACTCGACAGCATTTCATTAAAATGATGATAGAGAAGTTGAACATAAGACTCATAGAATTGGCTAAGAATACTAAGAAAGGCTTTATAATTTAACAAGTAAGTTATATAAAGTACAATTTATGTTTAAAATTCTACTTCAAAACACATTACACTTCAAAATTTGATTTATAAGATAAACAGTCGCTTAAGACAGTGATTACACACCACAGCCTTTTCAGAGGAATTAGAACATAACGGTCAATGAAGAGGTTTACCTGCATTTCATTGTACCATATGGTACAACCTCCTTCTTCCTTCAGCCTAGTATTATAACACCCCTTTCCACGACTACTGCATACATGATACCAAACCTAGACATAAAAGAAAACAACTTTTAAACTTTCAGAAATAGCTTAGTACCCAAATTTTTAATCAATTCTGTCATGAAAGTGAATTCAATTATCCTTTCAGAGTCCGTTTCAGTTAAGGCAGGAAGAAGCAGCAATTTTCCAATACAGGCCATTAAATCTGAGCACCAGCAGCGGATGAACTTAAGTAAATAGCATCCATTTGATTTTGCTTTTGAGTATATCTACCTTTTCTTTCTCTTTTGCCACAAGGGAAATTGCCAGACCCATCCTGAAATAATGGAAGAGAAGAGGTTTTTCAGCAACTATTGTCAATTTATTAAAAATCAAGAAAAGAAACTCCAAGAAATTATGATAGCTTCTCTGAATGCACGCATACCTTTCAGCTCTGCCTACTCTTCCAATTCGATGAACATAGTTCTGTTTTTCATCAGGGAGTGTGACGTTTATAACTGTACAAGACACAATCCACAATATACGTGTGTATATATAAGCACTAAATATAAGCTAATGTCGCAGACCACACCATTAAAATAAATATGGTTTTGATTGGTGCAATATTTCTCCCTAGCCCATTTATCAAGTGTGAGCTTATGTTCTACTACAGCAGTTACACTGTTACCTGCATTACCTATACTTAAAGCTTCCATTATGACTTCCCCGTGATTAACTTATTTTTTTGACTAGAGTGAAAAAAACCAAACTAAAAGAATCCCCAGCAAACACAGAACATCGAATATTTGAGAAGATACAGTGGACAATCAAAAATCCACCCAGATAAAGTGTTTCACATACGTAACTGTTTCCTTAAATTAAAGCTGTAAGTCACATATCTGTTTTAAGAGTTATTTACAGTGAAAGAACTGCAAATATACTGAAGTCATATGCAAGTTCAATAGTTTAGTTTAAAAGTTATGTCTTACCATATGGAACACCATGAATATCGATTCCTCTAGCTGCAACATCTGTGCAGATCAAGAAACGGACATCTCCTCTCTGTGAAAACAGTCAGTGGTGAGCTAAATAAACCAAACCAACAACCAACAGTAGTCCCTTCCATTTACTTCACCTTGAAGGTATGTCTGTATGTTGCATAATACTCCAAATAAAGCTCTTTTGTAGTACAAAAGTGATTTCTGACTACAAAAAAGTTTGGTCAGTTTACACTGATATTTCTTCCCCATCAACATACGACAACTATAAATCAATAAATGGCTTACATACTTAAACAATCACGTGTTTTGATTTTTGATATTCAAGGTACAGTAAGTTTATAAAAGTTACAGAACTTAAAGTTAGCTTTATTTAGAACCCTGTATTCTATCAATGAAAATCTATACAGGCCATGTTAATTGAGCATGCATTTCCACCAAAAGAACCTGCATCTCACAGAATTTTAGGAGCCAGTCGTAAAACATCCAAACCCAATTTAAATTAAATTGAGGACTAGCAGCACAGATTAAAACATAAGGTATGATTACAGATATTGGGACATGAAGGAAAAGCCTGCAAGAGTCTGCTGCATCACCTTAAATCTTTCCAGGTTCTGCTTTCTTTCTTGAGGTTTTCTGTCACCATGTAGACAGACACATGAGAACTGATGTCCCTTCCTATCAGGGCCTGAAAGAGTATGCATTAATAACATCATATATAAGGTATAACACAGCATCATACAGCAGTGAAAGAGGTACATGAGGGCAAAAGCCTCAACTTGAGGGAATTTCATCATTTATTTTCAATTAACAAACTTATGAATGATGCGGGCAATGAAAAAAAACAAAAACATCCTTCCTCTCCACTTTACTAAAAGGATTCTCTGCAGACATCCCCTTATTTCTTCCTAGTCAAAACTTACCTTGCTTCTTCACCTTGCTCCTCACATGTCCCTTTGTATTCTCCTGTATTTTGCCACATTTCCCTTCCATGTTTCCTCATGCGTGTACTTCTGCCTGCCCTCACGTTTTCTCCTGTGTCTAGAGCATCCACTTACATAAGTTCCTTCTTACATAAGCATCCTTCTTACATAAGTTCCAGCAGGTACTATATATGCTTCTTACTGGTTCAAATTTTTGTGCATAGTGGGTTGTTTCCAGCCAGTTCAGAGCTGCCAGTCACTGGCATGAAGCAGTTCATGGCCTCCTTCCACATGCAGTATCTCTGGACCTCCCTTCCACAAAACCCTGACTCTTATGCCTGATCAATGTAAAAAAAAAACAATACCTCGACTACAATATTTATGTGATATCTGAGTATCACTTAGTTCATCATAAAACGTTGTCTTTAAAATGAGCAAGGAAGGGAACAGAATAAGGTTTTAATGACAAACATTACCTCCGCCCTGTTGGATGAAATATTGCTCCATATTATCACAATCTATTTTTGTCCTGCAGAAAATAATGGCCTGGTCCATCTTGTGTTCCTTGATTGCCCGAACAGTGTACTCTCCTTTTAGGATTTTGATAGCTTCAGACCACATTTCTAAGTAAGAAAAGCCGTGTCAAATCAATCATTTTAAAATATGAAGTCTTTGAGCATGCATTTAAAGATTCTCGAGCCTTTTGGAGGACAATTAAACATTTACTAGAAGAGCAGGTGGGCTAGACCTTCAGTTTTTTTCTCCCTCACCCATGTATCCCTGCTCCAAGGTAATGCAATACAGTAAGAACAAAACTACTCAGTTTCAGGCTATTTATATGCACAAAAACCCCACTTGTTATTTACACATCTGCCAGATACATGTGAGTCTTTTTCTCTCCCATCTAATTATGGAAATAGCTCTCTTCACAACTACAAAAACCCATAGATGAGTACCGAGGAACACACCTCAAGACAATTATCTACTATAATTTAGCTTTACTTAACAACACTCAAAAGATCATTTTACAATCTATTACTATTTAACATGGAGTGATGATTACCTGGAGTGTTCGCACCAGGTCGTGTATTGTCCTTTGCATGTACTTCATCAGTCTAGGAAAAAAACAAAAATATGAACAAATCTTTAGTCACTTTACTGTAGCTATGGCTAAACCACACACAATCACAAGAATGGGGGGGGGAAGAAAACCTAATATCAACTACTTAGCATTTACTCAATATTTTTGTAAAGAAAAATGCACCAGTCTCAACTGTGCAATCAAAGATTCTGTTCCCAAACGATCCACTGAAAACCCACATTCTATTCTCATCTATAGGCTGTAAGAACAGAATTCCAGAGAAGGCCAGCTATAATTTGTCCATCTTTTTCCAATGGTACCAGTTGTTTACAGTTGCAATCCTGAAATTTCAAGTATTGTGAGTGCTTCTGGCTAAGAAATATTTTTTAAAATTAGTTTTAATACTCTTTTTTTTTTTTTTGGTTTGTTTTGTTTTTCATAATAATCTAAATTGTCAGAGACAAGACTGGAAATTTCTCACTAATCTTCCACTATAATTTATGCATTCAGTAAAAAAATCCCTAGCTTTTTAGGATGCGTTCAGGTGAGAAAAACTACTTGTCTAGTGATTTAAGTGTTATATGCAAATAGATAATTTCTTAAGTCACATGGAAGTTTCAGTTACTTAGAATCCTTCTGGTACTTAAATAAAGCAATTTGTTTTCATGTTAAACTCCGGCTAATTGATCAAGAGTTTTACGTTCATGAAAGAAGAGCAACTTGAAGAATCAAAACCCTAGAAAAGCCCTAGAATGGTCTCATCTTTAAACAAATAACCTCAGAGGAGGCAGCAAGGATGAATGCACCTCCCTTAGCTGACAAGACTCCGTAAGAATTTCTCTTTAAAAACTACCATACAAATTAGTATCAATAAACTTGAGAAGTAAGGTAATTTCTGTTCCACTAACAGACAATTTAATCTACCTTGAACTAAAGAAAAGTTCTGACTGTAAGCACCCAAAGCAGATTCATAAAAAAAAAAAAACAACCCAAGCAACTCTTCATGTAGACCTTAAAGCAATGTCCTATAAGCACTGCTTAATAATAAGAATATATGGTTCCTACTATGTTTTTCCCCTGCACTGGAATCATGTAAACTACAATGCAAATGAAATAAATTCATGTTAAGACTTAACCAAAAAGCTCTAGCAGTCCTGACAAAGGAAAGCTTCACAAACAATGAGGTGTTAAGAGAACCTACTGACCCCAATTGCTTAAGAGTTGCTAAAAATGAAACACAGTTCCAAGTTATTCAGAACTTCCAAAATAAATATCTTATGACTTAAATATCAAATTTCCCACCTGAATATGTGAGGTTAATGCAGAATTTAAACCCTAGTCTCAAACGTAGTCCAAAATGAAATTCGTTCCTCTAAAAATTGCTCATCTCACAGGTTAGATGCAAAAAGTTCTCTACAGAATGATCCATATAGTGGCATTTACCTATCCCTTCTGAATGACCTACAGTCTCTTCTGAACTACAGTCTGGCTACAGTTAGCTGTAGAATGACTGAATAAATGGTCCAGTGCCATTGTTCCTTACTACAAACTGCAATGCTACTCCTCCAGGAGTAGCTTTCCTACGTTAAGACTGAGCTTTTCAAGTACAGCGTTATGACATTACCAATATCATGCTGCTGACTAAATGGAACAAGCCATTTCATACACACTAAACTTTCAATAGCTGGCAAAGATCCTGTAACACTAGGCCTCAATTCTGCACGATAAAGTAAATACTGGCAAACAAATCATCTAAGTTCCACTTATAAACTACTTACTCTGATATGATTCTTGCCAAGCCTTTCCCAGAGTTTGTCGGTTTTGGGATTTACAATCACAACTACATGGTGTACAGTTTCAGGGACAGAATCTTCTCCTTTCAAATCAACCCAGGTAGGAAAATGCATGATCTTTTCAGATAGTTTTTTCACATCAAAAGAATGCAGTGTTGCAGAGCACACAATCACCTAAGAAGAAAAAAAGCTGTATGAATGCCATTGGAGATCAGATTCTCCTAGCAAAAATCCAAAAGCAAACAAAGCAAAACAACACACATTGCATCACAAAACAAAAAAACCTGGAAGAAGGGTATGTTGTAGCACACTTCAGCACAAAGTCTTCCAAACCAGCTTTCTTCATCATAGCATCTACTCAGCTCATGAGCGAGGACAAAAGGGAAGGCTCACTCAACTAACTCTCCTAGAGAAACTTAAGTCATTGGAGAGTAACAAAAATACTTCTACTAAGATGATTATTATAGCATCAGAAACAAGAGTGTAGGTAGTCAATGAAGTAGTCAATCATTTTCCAGATACATTTGTATCATATAACACAAATACTGTTAGACTCTGGGCTCCAGATGTAGGATCCTAAAAATACATGTTCCCAGACAATTACTGAACCCAATAATCACGTGCTGCTTGTGAGCCAAGAGCTGTAATAAAGAATAAACTATTTCAAAGAAGCAGCGTTCAACACCATGCAATAATTAACTGAAAGCAGCTGACTACAGAAATCAAGGACAGACTTTATACCTGAAGTCTCTTGCCATCTGAAGTTATCTGTGGAATTTGGCTGTGGATCCTGTTTATGAAATCTGAATAACCTTGAAGAAGAAGGCCATCCTACAAGGGAATAAAATGTAAAAAGCAGCAGTTCTTATTTGTCAATCAGTATACCTCAGTCAAATAAGCTAAACACTTTAGACTTAGAGGTCCACTCATTTAATTAGCTGAACAGATCAATGCCTAGCTGGAATATTATTACTGAGGAGAAAAAAAAACTAAGAAACGTAGAGTATTTGCAAGTACAGCTGCAGTGCTTCACAAGAAATTAAATATTTGTTTCAGCTGCTTCTACTAGCTAATACTGTGAGGCATTTCATCTTTGTCAGCACTCGGTTGTACTATAACACATCAGAAAGACGCACTCATTTCACAGCATACAGACTAGGACATAGGTTGACTTAAGACCTGCTGGGTAAGCAAAAATGCTTTCTTAGTGTTTATTTTTTCAAGCTTCCTGAATACTATGCTGTATAGAGACAGGGATTGAATTCATTAATCTTATGAATACAGTCTGAAACATATTTCTCTATCAGATAAAATAGCTTTACCAGAGATGCTATAAAAAGAGAAGTTATGTAGGTTACTAAGCTTAAAAACAAAAAATATAGAAGTACATTAATCTAGACTGCCTTAGAGGCAGCTAAATGTTAAGTGCCAAATGCTACAAAGCTATTAGTTGCATTACATCTTTCATAAAATGCTATACTGCATTTAAGAATAGAAATTAAATATCATTTAGTTCTCTACATACAGCTTCATCCAGAACGAGGAATCTAACTTGAGATAAATTAAGTTTTCCTGTTGAGACCAGGTCATCCAGTCTTCCAGGAGTTCCAACGACAATATCCACCTATGAAACACAGAACAGTATTTGTCACATAGCTAATACCTGTTTTGCCTCCACTTCCATTTGTGAGACAATTAGCAGTGTGATGCTCTATTTTCTATGAATTATAACAAAAAAATTCTAGAGTAGTTTGTATCAGATGGACGTCTTGTGGTCATCTGTCCCCTATCCACTAACACAAGCAAAGGTTACCTTCCAATTTAGAATTACTAGAACCATGCCTGCTAAAATTTTCAGCATCCTCAGAAAAAGAAAATCCCACAAAGTCTGCAGGCAACAAATCTATTTCATTCCCATTTAAGAAAAATTAGGCATACCTTTACAGTAAGAAATCTATTAAATCTACCAATGTTAGAAAGGAACTTAAGATTTTGCCACATAGAAGGGTTCAGCATTATAAACTTATGATTCATACGGAAATCTAGCAATCTTCCAGTTCAAGCCTTCTTAGGAGAAATTTCTGATTTCAGCAGTTAGAGTCATTGTAAAAAAAACTCCCCTCAATAGTGACAAGGTATTACTTCCAGAAGTTAGTCTTAAACAACAAAAATACTTTGCTATTACCTAAGAGACAATTGAATTGACTGTACATTCTATGCTGCAGTCAGCATAGAACTTGTTTGGGATAATGTTTGAACCTGACAATCACAGACCAGTTTTACTTGCATAAATGTGATAAAAGTAAGAAATCTGTTTTTATCTTGGTAATTAACAACAAATGTCTAAAGTAACATTTCTGCTATGTTTAGGTACTACTGAAAAATTTAAAATAGAATTTGATGAAGTACTACAAGTATTTTTTGTCTTGAAAGTAAAATGACAAGTTCTACAACAGAGCAACATTACCACACTACCAAATGCATGATCTCTTTTTCACAGGTATGCAGCAGTTACAGGAAACCTTAATACTATTCTCTAAGTACATTATGAGCTATTTAGAAACCAAACTTTTAACTTGTATGTACAAAAGGAATGCATCTTACTCCTTGTTCCAGCACAGAAAGTTGATCTCTTGCAGCAACTCCACCAATAATCAATAGTTCCCTGCAATGAAAGTTACATCAACATATTTGATTATTTTTCTATTCATGAGAGAAATTAAACATCAGGCTGAAGATCGATTCTACTATTAATAGTCGTGTTTAACATTTCTAAATAGTAATTGGGAAAAAATAGTAAAAAAAAAATAAAAATCTTTCCTTCTTACGTACTACATAATACTTCAATTCGAGAAGCTGGTAGTTCATCTAATCAGTGCAACATTTGTACTACAAGCACACTGATATCAATAGAGATGGCCTTGTATACAGCAAACCTGTTGGAGTCTGACTAGCGCAGAAAAATTAGAAGGCTGGCTGGCAGCAGATATTACTAAGAGGATTACCAGTGGCACTGCAGTTTAAGGTTCATTCAGCAACACAATAGAACAAGTCACATCCATGGACAACACTGTAAATGCAATCTAGGTAACAGAGGTATCGTTACCTTAACTTGGGATTATCAATGTATTTTTTGAACTGCTTCACATTGTTCAAAGTTTGTTCCGCCAGCTCTCTTGATGGTTCTACAATCAATGCTTTTGGAGCATTTGGAAGGTTTTGTGTTTGAACCACCTGTGCATTTCCTAAGATTTGGAGAAAAAAAACAACAAACAGAAAAGCCATTAAGACAAACTATGTATCTATCCTGAGATGTATTACAATAAACAAACACAAGTCCAAATAGTTCATTGAAGGGTGATGTAACTGCTTTAGATTAATGTTCAGATTATACGTAAATCTCGCAGGGATAACGGAACACTGGCCATGCAACCTAATTTTTACTTTGGAGTATATAAAAAAAAAAAAAAAAAAAGTGTTTGTTAAGAGGACATCCTGGAGCAGCTTGAATTATTTAAGAGAAGTTCTGCTACCTAATTCTGAACTCAAAGTGTTAATACTACTTCAGTTTAAGCTGAAGATGACTGAAGAATTTCAAAAAAGCATTGATTTTGTTGCCACTAAGAAGATGCTTGAAATCTAAAATGAGTACTGCAGTAATGTAGAAATGAAAGTAAACCAAATGCATTCTAAAACAATCTGAATACACAACTAAGAGAAAATTAAAGTTCAAACCTACCTGTATGCTGTGATTTTACAACATTACCATCAGGAGCTTTGCAAAGACCAATATAGCCATCTTTTGGTGGAAACTTGAAATCTTCTTCACCAAAATTGAATTTCAATTCAGCATTCTAGATTTCAACAAAACTGTGTCATATAGCTTCAAGAGACAATGTAAAATGAGAAATTCCACAGGAAGCTACTCCCTTGAGAAACCAGTTACATATTCTGTGGGGACAGGTTATTATTCTCTCCCCCTACCCTCTTTCACACCCTTCTTTCCCAAGTCTGAAGTCTAAAGCCTGTCAGACATTTTGTACTCAATTCTAGCTCTTAAATTCTGTATCAAAGTATTCAAACATTTATAGAGACATTGAAACTTTAAAACAAAATTTATATTCAATTGATATTCAAGGACTAACCTCAACTAAACAAAAAGAAAAATCAATTTTTGACTTTTACATTTCTCTGAACACCAAAATGTTCTACTAAAGCCTTTGCTCAATAAGACATCATCTCAGAGAGACTGTAAGAATAAAGACATACCCACTAACAGAATGATAAAATTTAGAGTAAATGAAATAGGAAACGTAGTTCAGGTAGACCACAAACTTTGACACAATTATTAAGTTACCTGTTTATCTCTACAGAATCACGCTACACCAAAATTTAATAGAGGAAAACCGTACTTGCTCCACACTATTCAACCCTCATATTTCAGTTTCAGGTTTTCAGTTTGAATTTAGATACTTGGTATTTAGCTTGAGCAGTCCTTGTCAAAGCTAACACACTTGTGACAAATTCAGTAGTGAATTACTAGTAGGCTGAAGGAAAGAGCATAAACGTGCAATATAGTAATCGCAGGCAAGCACAAGGATTTTATTCATAACTACTCAGTTACTGGAAACAATTTCCACCATCTTGCACGCACATCTGTAACATTCCTAAGTTACCTTCAGTACACAAGCTGCAAAGAGTGCCTGGTTCCTTATATGTGGTGGGAATTCAAATGCAAGGCCAAGGTCTTTCCCTGAAAGTAGGAATTGTATAGTCAGACATCATGCATACACATCCCTTTTCCCATACCCTTCAAGCATCCAAATAAAGTTCTCAAAAGAAAAAAAAAAGTGAATAAAACTTACCATTTTTGGAAAATTTAATTTGTCCTTTATCTATGTCTAGATAACATCCAATTGTATCATGCATGGTGAATTCCTGTAATGAGAAGAATTTTGTGAAACTAACAAACTTTAGAGCAATCACTGTATTAGGAAAACTTTGTGCTTACACTTTTGCCCTTTTTTTTTTTTTTAAACAGTCTTCACACTTCTCCCCACTAAATACTTATCTTCTAGACACACAAGTTCTACTTTTTTTTTCCAATACTACTGTAATAAACAGTATTCATATTTTTGATTCCATATCTTCAGTAAACTGCCAAATTTATCTTCAATACTCACACCTTCACTGCGGCTTGAAATTTACTTGAACACTGACAATGATAAATTCAAGTCATTCACCTGAAAGACTTCTGCATTATGAAGAAGTGCATTAATTATACACTTATTAAACAATTTAAATCCAAGCTTCAAGCACTGAACACTGTAATAGAAACCTATTTCATGACAATATGAGAAGAGTAACTCTTGTAGGAAGTATGTGCTATATATACTTAAATACTAGAAACAGCTTCAAATCTTTTCATGGCAGGAGTATTTAATAAAAACCTATCTGCACTATGAAGTGCTTCAAGTTTGACAGATCAGCAGTCACTATCAAAAAAACCCTACAAAACAATACTCAAATCTCCAAGTTTCACAGTACTGACAACTCACTAATAGCACAGACATTTCTGTTGTATTATTCATAAATGTGTTATGCTCAAACATCTATGAACTCCTGACTTGCACACTGCACAAAAACCACCATAGTTATTTCCAAAAATACATACTAAATATATACAGATAACAGTTTTAGTGGTTCAGCTGGTCCAACTGATCTACCTACGGAAGACTGCTATAGCTTTTTTGGCAGTTAAGTACGTATTTTGAGTTTTTAGAGTTTTTTTGATTACCAGCAAATCACTGGTATACAGGCTTTAACGACCTCACTTATCATACACTAGGGTATGCAGATTGGTGTTCTACAAGCTAACAGCAAAATAAGTACAGAAATATATCCAAGAGAACATTTAAAACACTAACCTATAACACAGAGAAAAGCTTTATCTTCTAAAAAAAGTCATTATTATTGCTATCCAGCCATTATCTTAAGCCCCAATATGCTAACTGCTTCTGTTAAATTCATTAATATGCTTTAGTCCAAAAATAGTTTGAGGTTTTCCTGGTATTTCTGCTTAGTAATTTTACCTTAAAGTTAGTACAGCTGGGAAAGACAACTGATTGCTACAGCTAGGAACCAAGACACAAAATCTCTACTAAAAAGTAATGAATTTAGAAATGAATAGCAGCAATACTATCAATAAACAGTTTAAGCCTACCTCACCATAGCTGTCAAATTGCTTGTTGTGAGACTTCTTACCAGTTCCACCAAATCCAAAGCCAAATTTATCAGTACCTGAAGACAACAAAGAGTAAAGCTTTTTACTATTTGTTTGACAGGTTACAGTTTTCACCACACTTTCTATCATTTATACTGCCAATTTCAACCTCTCATGTAAAAAAAAATACTACCTAATGCTGAGTGAAGACTTCTAGTTTTGACATATTCTAAAACATAATCTTTGTACAAGTATACTGATTTATTTCACTAGTTGCTGGTCATCTTCATGAAAACACTGAAAAAAAGGGAAAAAGGTCACTAGAAACATTAGCACCATATACAGATTTTCTCCTTTAAGCACATGATTTGTACAAGTCTTGGACTCCCTGATTCTTCTGGTACCCTTTCCTAGTCTCCCTTCTTTACAAGAAAAGGATTACAGCCATTACATAAACGTGACTGTGACAACTGTGTATACATGAGGAAACTCACCCAAATCTAGTGAAGCCTGCATAGTTGACCAACCAACTCTGCACAAGCCTTGGTCATGACAAGACACTTCGTAGTAGTATTTTCCTTTAAAAGAGAAGAAATAAGTTCAAAACAAACACCAAAATTTCAATTCCATTGAGGTGGTACAGTTAAGTGGGCCAAGATAATGTATAAGCAGTACTTCCATCCTCTACTGTAAGAGTCATAAAGACTCAACTCTACTATGTTATGGTGAAAGGGCTCTGTAGATACCTATGTATATGGATGGAGAAACATATCAGAGAACAGCAGTCCTAAGAAAGGTAAAGGGTATGCTCAAAGAACCGATAAGCTAGCAAGAGATCAGTGGTTCTACAGAATCCACAGCACCCGATTAAAATCAAAACAATGGGGATCTGACAAATCAGTCCAAGATGATCAGTATGTACTAGCACTGACAACTAGCTGCATGATTTTAACCACATTCAAGCAGTTACTATGTACAGATGCACTACAGGACTGTGCACACATGATGAAATGAGACTGCTCAAGGGTCTTAATGAACATTCAACTAGAATCACTGTAGTGTCAGTACACCTCTCTGCTTCCAAGTAACAGCTAGGACCAGCCACCCAACTGCTGCTCTCACCAAGGTTACCACAAAATTTGTGTATGCATCTGTATAGGGAACATGTAAGGAAATAATTCCAATGTACAGTGCTGTTAGCTACTTCCTATTAATAACAACTGAACAAAATACGTTCAAATGAAGACTAGTTACAAAGGAATCTCCTCTGACTCCACATCCGATCGGAGGAGTTCAAAACAGACTGAAGTACTTTTCTTTCCAAAGTCTTCAGCTAGCAGTAAATTGAATAACTGAGCATTTAATTAGATAGATAGTAAATTTTAAATGCAATTGTCTACATTAAGAATGGATGACAAGTGAGCATTTCAGTTGAAATTTACAGGAGAACCTCTGAGATACATTTTGTCCTTACCTTTGGTCACACCTCTAGTTGCTCTGCATCCATGCCATTCTTTTACTTCTCTGCTTTGACAACACAGACCGTCTGATCCAATTGCTGAAGGTGACAAGAAAGCTTTAGTTTAAGAAAACACTTCTTCAATAGCTTAAAAAAAAAATAAAAAGCTTTGGGTATATTTTAGTTTTATTCTGCTTCACAATGTCAACATTTAAACATGAAGAACAATTAAAGTAGTATTAAGACAACTCACCAAAAGCTGATCCTCTGTCATACGGGTTCATCTGCCATTTATTGAGCACTAAGTTTGAAAGACAACAACAGAAAAAGCATTAAGGCAACAAGGTAAGCCTTGGAGAACTCAAAATTCACATTACCTCTGCAGTCTGGCTTAATATTTTGGGAAGACAACCTTATTCGAAATCAATTCAAATGCCTAGGTCAAAGTGAATGCCTCCATCTTTGGCACAGATATCTAACACAAATGTATTCTACATAAGTTTGGATTATTCCATTAAAGACAGCACAGATTAAACTGCTTAAAAATTTGATCAGACACTAAAGATAAGCCAGAGATAAAGATTTTATTTATTTCTCTCTTAAGTTGACTGCGCTGTCAACATTGTAACAGTAGCTGTAACTAACCTCTAAGCTGACAACTTCCTTAAGGTCTTTGTCCTTCGTACAACCACAGTCAATGGCAAATCTCAATCTCCAACTACTAAAGACTGAACATAGTTACTAGCTTCCAAGCTGCTAGTCATGTTTAAGTATTAGAAACTCCAATACTGTAAGAATAACACCATGGTTACAATCTACGCTGTATCAACAAGTTTTGGCCCTGTCTAATGCCAGTTCACTCTAACATTTCCTAATACAAATTTGTAGCCACTCAAGGTGCCATTATACAGCTTCCAAATTTAGCTAGGTGCCAGAAGGAACACAAGATATACTCAGCACAGCAGACTTGAAGTTACTACACCGTTGCACAGCCAGATAAGTCAGTCTACACCTAAAAAGGTTTTTAACTCGAGCTTACATAAGAGGCCCAAGTTGAGTATATGATGTCACTGCCGATGCCTCATTTGTGCTAGCAACAAGACTTAAAACAACAACAAAAACAACAACAAAAACCCCTCATTTGAAACTGGTCATTACCACCATTTCACATCTTCCAAGGGAATAAACTTGCATGACTTCAAAAGAACAGTGAATATGCAGCACTGCGGATCTGTCAACCTTAAGCTAAAGGCAACCAAGACTGTGCAGTCCAATGCATCCCAGTTCCTTCCATAAATATCACAACATTTGTATTTGTAATTTTATGTCATCTAGAGTAATTACATTCTATTCACATTGTCCCAAACGAAAATAGAAGATCCATTTTAATTGCAAGTAAATTTTCTTTTACTTTGGGGTAATATGGAACCAATGTGAATCAACAGTACTCTAAACCTTACAAGTGGCATGGAAGAAAACTTACCTGCCCCACCAGTTTTAATAGTTGCCTTTCCTTTCTTCCCTTCCATTTGGTCCTTCAGTGTTTCATACACAATTTGGATAACTGGAATGCTGAAAGCCTAAAATATGAATTTATTTTGCTTCCACAATCTATACATTCTCAGATATAAAGTCAGCCTAGTTTTCAGTTGCAACACCCATGGGTTAGAAACATTTTAAAATAAGCATATGTTTAAATACTTATACAAATGTATGCACATTGTCTTGGCATGTTAAGTATATACCACTAAGCACAATGCCTCCTGTGGCATAAATACTTTTATTTCTGCTACTTTTTATATTAGATTTAAATTTGATTACTTACACCAGTTTTTCCACTCCCTGTTTCTGCAGCCTAGACGAAGAAAAATTTAAGAGTTTCATCAGTTTCAACATTCGCAGTAGCAATAATTCTATTAATACTTTTACCTCTGCATAATATAGAAAATCTTGGAGTAATACCACAGCTTCACATAAATTAGATTCAAATATAAATACACAAAATCTTTTCAATAAACTTGGAACACAAAAGCCTCCAGAGCTTACCAAAAGAGCTATCTATACATGTCTGATTATGCAATCAAAGACACAGATCTGCAAAAAGCATGATAACCAGGTATCTTCAAGGTTATTGACAACGAAGCAGTTACTGAGACAACATCAGTCATGTTCCATGCAGATCTGTATCACACGTTTACAACAAAGAGCAGATGAAATCAGATGGATTTCATTCATGTAGCAGTGCCTGTCAAACTGTCAAATACTGAAGCATAAGAAGAATGAATTCCATTTGAAGGAACAGCTGGAACCACAGTAGGAGCTCAAAGCTTTTGTTATCTAAGGATGTACTTTCGACAGAAGGGCTGAAGATCTAGTGTAACTACACTGGTTCCACCGCTTCTGGAAGGATGGAAATAATGCACAAAGAACACTCAAGGACTGTCCTACATACTTACCATGAGTACATCACCACCTCCCAGAATCAATGGGATAGATTCTGCTTGAATATCTGTAGGAAGGCTAGAGGAAAAAAAACCAAACACATTAACATAACTAGAAGTTATTTGGAAACAATTTTTGCTTGTACAAGAACTCACAAAACTCATTTTAGCATACCACATAGGCAAGATTTGAAAGAGCAGGTAAAAGTTATTTTTCCTGGCTTGCAGCTAAAGAAGTGAAAATGCCAAGATTTTCAAGGACGGTTTAGAATAGGTCATGTACCTTAACAAGCAGGGACAAACAGAAGCAGTGTATTCAGTTGTACCCTGACGAGATGGCTATATCATACATAAGTATATAAACAAGAAAAAGAGAAGTTTATTCTCTCATTTCCTTTCTTCCGGTGTTCACTTCTAAAGTCACTTACATATCTCTCATTTAAAAGATTACTACTCAAAACTGGAAAAGAACAGAAGTAAATATAACCAACATTTTCAACCAATCTCAGAGGATTAACACTAAGCATTCAGATAAAGAAGAATTACATACATTGTTATTTGCATGGACAGTCTTATTCCAAATGACAATTCAAAGTAAAATATTTTAGTCAAACAAGCAACTAGCACAAGGAAGAGTAACTTTCGTTGAATGATGCACTCAGGCATCGACACTGAAGAACAGAAACTCCAACTGCAGCCTGCAAAACAGTGAACTAGTATCAACTAGATAACAGTATTTCCAGCAATCCCACAACGCATAATAAGCTGACCAGAAGCACAAGGCCTTTTATCAATCAAAGAATACTAGAGCCGCCATACTTTGCTTGTCCAAGTTTGTGTGTTACTATTGTAGTTACAGTTTGTGTCCTTCAGTCACTCACACTGTAAAGAAATACAAGCAATGCAATGATACTGAACAGTTTCCACTTTGACACTGGAAAAAAAACACAGGTATTTTAAGCATGTGATACAGTATTGAAAAACAAGACACATTTTGCCAGGCCCAAAGGTATGCCTACTTACAGCCAATCCATCTCCTCCACTGCTTGAGCTATTTCAGGCATAACACCCATTTCTGTAAGGGGAAAAAAAAAAAAGTAAAGAAAATACACATAACAAGCAGTGTTAGTTACCTCAACATGGCCCAAAATTTATCACTGACACATGGAGATATTCAACCACAGACAGATGTAATAAGGCATAATTTTTGGCAACAGTATATGCAACTTTCTCTACAGAACTTGAGTGATTGATAAGAAACATACTTCCTTCTCCAGTCTACTTCTGGCTGTTCTCCCCAGCTTTAGTGATCATGAAAGAACCAGGGAATCCTGGATACTTTTCCCCTGGGGAAAGCAACTAACATAATAGCAAATAAAACACCCTGGGAGCTAAGTACTGCTTCAAGAGCACATACTTTTCATGTTCGCAAATGTAGGAGAACAGTCTAAACAAGCAGCAGGACAGACTTTGTTTTTTTATCTGAGATCTTAACTTTCTACAGTCAAAATGCAAACAAAAAAAAGGAGTACGTATGAAAAAGGGACTTGGATGCTTAAGTTTCTTTTCACCAGAACTTTCCATACATAGCTACAGCAAGGAGATTAACAGGAGAATGCTTCAATTTTGATACAGTTAGTAATCACATCCAGCTCTGAAGGCTTTTTCTTTGTTACAGTTTCTAGTAAACTCATCAAGGTCTGATGCTCATACCTTAGTTACAGGTTAAAAATATGAAATCATATGAAAAAGGTTGTAAGTACATACACAAATTCTCTGTCTCAAATTGAAACAAATAACAAAAAAGCCAGCACCTATTTAGCAACAATATTCCACCATCAAGAAAACTGATGGTTATCTTTCCAGGTCCATAAAGTCACACTAAGTCCATTAAATATCAATATACATGTTCTTAAAGGTTTTTACATACTGGTCTTCACACAGTCATGTTGGCTTTCTGTGTGACATATATTTTTTTCCCTAACCTTGATGATTCTGTGATTTTACATATGTATATATACAAATACATATTTAATACAAAGACCTCCAAGATCTAGTCCAACCATCCACCTATCACCAATGTTTCCCCACTAAACCATAACCCTCAGTACAGCATCTGAACTTTTTTTGAACACAGCCAGTGACAGTGATTCAGCCACCTCCCTTGGCAGTCTGTTCCAGAACCTGACCACTCCTCTGGAGAATAAAATTTTCCTAATATCCAACCTAATACCCAACCTGAACCTCTCCTGATGCAAACTGAGACCATTCTTTCTTGTCTGTGTTGCCAGCTGTATATACATACATACACACACACTTATATATGTACACAAAGAATGGGGTTTACATACTCGGATTTAATCAGCCAAAAACTATTCTTATGTTTGCTACAGTAATTTAAAAACTATGAAAAATGGGAATTATTTTGTGACTTGTTTTCAGAAAGCTTCAGTTTTCAAGTATTAATTTTTAAGCCTAAAATCTTATACAAGCCACACAAATAAAAAGCTTTTTCTTTTTCATAAGAAACAAACAAATAAATAAATAATATACATATAAAGAGTAAATTAGAAATAAATCCCTTAAACATTTTCCCCCACTTTTAATATACTTCCAGTCTATGCTAATTAAGTTCTTCTATTCTGCTTGTCCCCCAGGAGAACAGAAGGCCCTGGGGAGACCTGAGAGTGGACACCCAGTAACTGAAGTGGGGCAATAAGAAAGAAGGGGACAGACTCTTTAGCAGTGTCTGCTGTGACAGGACAAGGATAAATGGTATCAAACTGAAAGAGCGGAGGTTTAGACTGGATATAAGAAAAAAGATGGTGTCTTTTTTTTTTTTTTTTTTTTGCCATAAGGGTGGCAAGGCATTGAAGCAGGTTGCCCAGAGACATGGCAGATGCCCTGTTCATGAAGACATTAAAGGTCAGGCTGGATGGGGCTCCGAGCAACCTGATCTAGCTGCAGATGTCCCTGTTCATTGCATGGTGGTTGTACTAGGTGACCTTCAAAGGTCCATTCCAACTGAAATAACTATATTACATTCAATTAAAACAACTATCAACAAAATTAGACAAATGTTCCTCAACTATACAACTCAAACAATCCTGTCTACCATCTACATTCATTTTCAAATCTAAGGAAAGAGTTGCAGTATTTTCCTGATGATGATGACATTCATTAGTATCTTAGTTTCAGCTGAAACATTATTGTTTTCTTCAGACTGCCTGGTATGTTTTGGCTATAGAAGAAAAACAGTATTAACACAATGATGTTTATAACTGCTGCTAAACAGCGTTGTACAGAGCCAAGGTCATCCTACTTTCCCAGTAGAGGAACCGGGAGGGGACAGAATCAAGACAGCTAACTTAGCCTGACCAAGGGGATATTCGATACCACATGACATCATGCAGAAGTTCTGAAGGGGGTGGGAGTTCATCTTGCTCTCTTCCACTGCTAGGTGAGTTAGTTGGGCATTGGTCATGGTGTGGTAAGCAACTGCTTGTGCATCACTTGTTATATACATTCTTACATACGCACACACATATATATAGGTATATATACTCACGCACACACACACACATATATATATGCCACAATTACTGTTCCTTTTCTCTACCTAAGGAAGCAGTTTTACCACAACCCACGAGTTCTACTTGTTTTTTGCCTTTTGATTCTCTCCCCATTCCCACTGGGATGGGGGGTAATGGGCAGCAAGCAAATGACGTGGTGCTTAGCCGTCTGCCAGGTTAAACCACAACAGTCATTTTAATGCCCAGTGTTGGGCCTGAAAGGACAAAATAACAGCAGATCTGACCAGACTGTGTTAACACAGGGTGTTTTGGTAGTTTGATAATTGCTGGTCATGATGTTAATTCTTTCCCTATTTAAGGAGCTCCTGGAGTCTTCTCAAGAAATTATATTGTGTAGCACTGCTACAGGCAGTGATGCCAATCACGAAACCAGGCACTCAATCAGGTATCCTCGAATAAGTTCTCATATCATGGTTTGCATACATATTTTAATCCCTAACACAGAAGCAGATTTCTCTTATTAAAAACACTAACTGATCACTGCAATACACAGATCAGTTATTACAAGCTCTCTGTTGTAGAAGCCAGTCAGGCTGAGGAATAAGCCTAGACTTTTAAGTAGTCCTTATTAGCCAGAGGCCTGCGTATTACCTTCCCGCTAAAACGTGCAAATTAACTTCTGCAAATGTGCCTGAAGGCCTGCAAAAGCCCAGGAAGAGCACCTATACCCCCACAGGCCTCTCGAGCTGCGGTAGCCACACACTGCAGCGGGCGCAGAACAGGCCTGCATCACGCTGACAGCGCAGCCAGCTGCCCGTCGTGAGGAGACGGCAAACGTCTGACCCCACCCCCAGAGGACGCCGGCAGCCCAAAGCCATGAGAGATGCCCCAACGCTTTGTACCAACGGCGCAACCAAGCAGCCCATCCACCCACCCCCACCTGCCTCAGCTCCACGTACCCGAGAACGCCGCCATCTTCACGCCGCCTCCTGCCGCTCCTGTCGATCCGCAGTGCGCAGGCGCGGCGCGTGTCCGTTACTACGTGGCTCCGGCCGAGAGGCGAGGAGCGTCGCTTGCACGGCCGGATTTAAACGTTCCGCGTGGGTTTGGGATGGGAGTCCGCTTTACGTTTGTGAGCAGCGCTGCGGTGTTGCGTCCCCGTCGTTCACGTTTGTGTAATTTTTGGTATAACGCATCTGCGGTACAAAGTGCTGTGAGTTTTGTGTGAATAAAAGTACTAAAATCTTACACTCTTTTTTTTTTTTTTTTCTTTTGGTCGGGATAACATCGAGAGAAGTTAAAGGCAAGAATTTCAAGGTTGTTGCTATAAAAATACAATTAGACACCAAATACAGAGCTTGGTTGTTTTTTTTTTTTTTTTTTCTTTGATATTCAGTAAGGGCTTTATAGTTCACTCTGGCCTTAACTGCATTCAGTGTTTCCGCATAGAACCATATCTAGTTCCAACCCCCTTCGATGCCAGGTTGCAATGCCAGATCTCAGTGCCACCTGCAATACCAGGCTGCAGCTACACGTATTTTTCTTGCCTGGTTCTGTGTGGAGGCAGGAGCTGGACTCGATGATCCCTATATAACTTTTCCAACTAGGGATATTCTATAATTCTGTGGATTTCCCTAGCGGCTCCTGTTGCAAAAGGGCCTCGTTATATTCGTCAGCTGTTTTCCTGTTCGCCTCCTGGGCAGTCCTGGCTTCAAGAAGACCCACCCCAGCTGCCAGCACCTGAAGCTGCCGTCCATCAGAACAGCCTCTGAGGTGGAAAGGGGTCCTTGGCCTCACCCCCCCTCCCCCCCCCCTTATCGTTCAGCTGCCCAACAGCAGCAGGTGCCCCTTTGAAGCCCCGTCAGCCGCTCACGCAGCGCTGATAGCTGCCTGTCGCCCCGCCGCGCGGCGCTGAAGGGGTTAAAGGCCGCTCGCCGCGCGGAGCCGCTGGCGCTGCTGGTTTGGCCTCCGCCGGGCACCGTCGTCGCTGCGGTGGTGGGAGGGTCTGGGCTAGCATGGCTACTGCCGGCGGGGAAGGAGCTCTGAGGGCGGATGGGATGGTGACTGTCAGCGAAGAAGAGGACGGGGAGGAGAACATTTTGTACGACCTGCTGGTCAACGCCGAGTGGCCTCCGGAAACTGAGCTGCAGGTGAATGGTGGCGTGGCTGCGGCGCGGGGGAGGGGAGAGTAGCAGAGCGGAGCGGAGCGGCCACGTCGGCGGCGCAGAGGGAGGCGGGAGGCGCCGTGCTGTGCCGGGGGTGGGCAGTGCGGCACGGGGCACTGCTGGTAGTGAGCCTCGGGCCTGGAGGGGAAAGGGTGTCAGCAAGGGTGAGAACACAGCGTGCCCTTGGGGCATTCCTGCCCCTGTCGCGATGCTGTGTCTTGTCTTTCGCATTCCTTCGTTTCTGCGTTGCGATATGTTACCTGCGGTTCCTTGAAGCCCTTTTTGCTGTTCTATGTGAACAACACATACCAGGTTTTATCAGTGAGCAGGCATGAGGAAAGGCGTGATAAACTTCAGGCCTCATTTCCATCAACAGTTGAGCTGAGAGCGGTGCAAGCTGTGCTGTTGCGAATGAGACCTTTACAGCTTGCTATGTGTGAGGCAGCCCAGCTCCCTGTCCAGACCTGCAGGTCAGGGTGTTCATATCTGAAATTTCAGCAGTGAGACAAAAGGGAGAAATATGCCACCTTGTGCCTACGAGACATGCAAGTAGATGGCCAAGCTTGAAAAATGGGAAAATATTAATTTGTGTTGTAACTTTTTGTTTGCATTCTGTCTGTCCTTCTCAGTGAGTCAGTGCAATTGCTGAGGCAGTCTTTCATCCTTTTCTTTGTTTTGCCTGAGGTGTGGTGGTGGTTGACCAGGGCTGGCTGCCAGGTGTCTGCCACACTCTCCTTCCCCCTTTCTCGCAAGACATGGGGCAGAAAGTACAGTGATGAACTTGTAGGTTGAAGTAAGGATAGTGAAATCACTCGTTACTTGCATGGGCCAAACAATTTAGGTTAGGGTAAGATTAGTTTAATTTATTGAAAAATGATAACAGAGCAGGGCACTGATTACTAAAAAACATCTTAACCCCTCCCTCTTCTCAGGCTTGGTTTCAATCTGAGCTCTTCTACCTCTTCCCCAGGCCTTGAGCAACAGTGTGGTCAGTTCATACTGCTTTGTCTGGAGGTATTCTGCTCCTTCCTTCTCAGGCTCTTTTCCTGAACTAGTGAAGGGATATATTCTCTCCAGCTGCTGTTGTGCAGCAGTTTTTCCACTTCTTATATCTGCTGTCCCAGATCACAACCATCATTGCTCATAGCTTGGCTCTGCTCAGCAGTGGGTCCCTCTTGGAGCAGCTGGAGCTGACTATGATCTGACATGGGGCAGTGCTGGGCACTGCTCGTAGAGGCCACAACTGCATCTCCCTGCTGCCAAAACCTTGCCACACAAGCTTAATATAAACATGCTAAGGTAGTATTTTTCATCTCTTCTGTTGTACGATTTGGACGTAGAAGATGCAAACAGTGTGGTTTCATTTATTTATTGTGTTGAACTTTCAAATCTACTGCAGTTGTTAGTGCATTTATTGAAGTACTTTATCAAGACTTGATACTTAATGGGAGCCGCTGAACGGAGGGGAAGATGTTATTCTTTCACCTGTGACGTTTTTACAAGGTGCATTTTTCCATATGCATACATATAGGCAAGGATGGGTTTAACACCTTGTTATTTAGGTGACTGTGGCTTTCACCTGTTTATTTTATCCTGGCTTATTCACACTGTTTAGAAAAAGAAAAGTCGCAAAAGAATTCCTGCTGTACTTCCGATAGAACTGTTTGGTTAGAAATGAGTAAAGTGAGGGAAAGTAGGTAAGGAAAGGAAAGGAAGCTGAATGCTGCTTGGGAAATCAAATTAAATTTCTTCCCATACAGTCATCTGTGATCCAAAGCAAGGCTTTAAACAAAACTTTTCTCTATTGACTTCACTTTACTTTTCTGTTATCTCCTTTAGGATGGTTTAGTGGGTTTTATTGGTGGTAGGTAGATTGTTGGACTTGATGAGGTTTTTCCAACCTGGGTGATTCTATGATTCATTTTAGTCTACAGTCTGAGTTCTTCTGATGGTAACTGTGCACACTGGAAGACTGATCCTGTGATGAAAGAATAAAGTTCTATGAACTTGAAGACACACATGGATTTCATGAGCTGGAACTCCAAACTAGTTTTAATTTTAAATCTTACTGGTATTCTCATTTACCTGTATGGAATTCCCTTAGAGGAAGATTTCTAGGGGAAACTAACAAAAATGTGTAAAGGATGCATGTGAGGAATGGCCAATTTCAGATGTGTGTGCAGACTGGGAGAAGAACTCGTTGAGAGCAGCCCTGCAGAGAAGGACTTGGGGGTCCTAATGGATGAAAAGTTGAGCATGAGCCAGCAGTGCCTGCTTGCAGCTTGGAAGGGCAGCAGTACCCTGGGCTGTATCAAAAGGGGGATGGCCAGTAGGGAGAGGGAGGGGATTGTCCCCTTCTGCTCTTCCCTCTTGAGGCCTCATCTGGAGTATTGCATCCAATCCTGGGGCCCAGGGGGCCCTGGGGGCGATGAAGGATACAGAACTGTTGGAGTCAGTCCAGATAAGGGCCACAAAGATGATTCAGAAGGCTGGAGTACCTCTCTTACAAAGAAAGGTTGAAAGAGCTGAGTTTGTTCAGCCTGGAGAAAGGAATGATCCAAGGAGACGGTTGTGGCCTTCCAGTACTTAAAAGCAGCTTATAAACAGGAGACTGACTTTTCACATGGTCTGATAATGATAGGATTGGGGGAGGGGAGAGGGGGGGGTGACTTTAAACTAAAAGGAAGATTTAGGTTAAATGTTAGGGGAAAGTTCACTACTCAAGGAGTGGTGGGGCACTGGCACAGGCTGCCCAGAGAAGCTGTGTATGCCACATCCCTGGAGGCATTTGAGGCCAGGTTGGATGGGACCCTGGGCAGCCTGATCTGGTAGATGGCAGCCCTGCCTATGGCAGGGAGTTAGAATTGGATGGTCTGTAAGGTTCCTTGCAACCTAAGCCATTCTATGAACTGACTGTACCAGAGAAGAGACTGGTAGGAAAATCAAAGCAACCTGTATTCGGTGCAAGGAATATAGTCTAAGGACTGTAGTAGAGTATAGTACAGTATGTATAAGAAATATTTGGAAAAGTGTTTTGAAAATGCTCTTTGTTAGTCCAAAAACTTTAACAAGCTCATTTCCTTGGGAACAATTGCCACTCCTGAGTCTGGGAGGTTATCTATTAGTGCAGCTGTGTTGACTTCTAATGTACTGTAAGAAAACAGCCTGATTATTTCAAAGACTGTTTCTGGATTGCAGGCTTTGCACAGAGAACTACTAATCTTTATTTTAATAGTTTAATTTTTTTTTTTTTGAGTCCAGGTATGTTTTTAAACTTGCAAATACTCCTGACTTTTTGTTTATGTGTCCTTCAGTGTTTTGCTGCCCTGTAACTTGGAATAAGAGGGCAGAGTATCTGAGTTAACAAATATATACTGTATACTGAAGGGAAGAAGTAATTTATTCATCCATTACCTGCTGTAGTGCTCAGTTTGTGATGCTCTAATATCTTATGTAGAAAAATACAGGCATAAAGTTGTTTATTTTGGAAGTCTGTATGTGATGCCTTCCTTACTGATTGTCTTAATCTGTTTTTCCTGCTTTCTTATTAGCAAATAACTGTACCTCTTTTTATTGCTAGGAATATACGTATTGTGTTGTTACATGTTTGATTTTTCTGTGTTTGGAGAGTGCTATGCAAATGGAAGAAGTTTGGTCCTCCTGTCTACAAAAGTAGAACGGAAGTGGTGGAAGTGTTGTGTGAGACTACTGAGTAGTATGGTGAACTGAATGGCTGCATTGCCTTGTACAAATTGATGCTTAAAGTTTTACTTCAGTTGTTCTTTTTTTAAATGCATTTCTGAAACTTTGATAAGCAGTTTTTATGTAGTTTAGCATTGACATTTTAAGACAGGTTGTTGAACACCAATTGCTTTTTCTGAGGATTACAGTTCAATATGGCATTCATATGGCATAGAAAGAATATTTTGTAATGTAATACAGGAGAACATAGTCAGAAATCAGTTTCTTTTACTACCTGAAGATCACAGCAAAGCTGAATCAATAGATAATTTGTAGTAAATTTTGTGTATTACAGCGTGACGGTGAAAATATTTGATTCTATAGTCTGTTTTAGCTTATGGAGCTGAATTGCTGTATGAAGTTGCAAGTAATTGAGATACATAAGGAAGCTGTAGACTAGTAGGCAGCTTATGTTCAACCACAGAAGGAATGCTTGAATGCTGTATTTAAGTGATGGAGTATATCAGAGTTTGACCATTATTCTTGTAATTGCAGCCGAGAGGCAACAGAAAACACGGTGCATCATTTATCATCACTAGAGCAATTACAGGTAAATATGGTTTGCTTTTATGTTTATGACTCATGAGAATGATATGTGAATTGCTTGTAAAATTTGCAATTTCTGCTCCTTAGAGTGGCTAGTATAATGAAAATAGAGTGGAAGATTTGTTTTCAGAAAGATGTTTACTGTTAAGCAGTATTGCTGTGTTGTTTGTGTATTATTTTTGTGAACTTTCTTGCCTTTATTAGCTTAGTAGGTCAAACTAGAAGAACATGAATCCTCAAAGTTTAGAAGTTGTGATATATTTTGCAAAAAAGTGTTTTCTCCCTTGATCAGCTTTGGGTATTTGCTGTTCATTGAATTAAGAGGAAAATTTACGTTGTAATCATTGCCAATTCAGCTCTTGATTTATGTGGTAATTAAGTTGCAGGTTCATCTTTAGGCAGTTCTCTTGGAACTAACAGAAATATGTTTTTGGTTTTTTTTTTTTTTTTTTTGAGATTTGCATTAACTTAAATATTCATTAACCAAGAACAGAGATTTTTCACCAGCAACACCATGTTCTTTTGTGGGAATGTGTGAAATTCTGTGTACAGTAAGCTGGAGAATGTCCTAAAACACCCAGAGATGTAATCCCTTTCCTTCTTTTCTTTTTTTTTTTTTTTTTGTAGGTCCTGCATTGCTTTTGCTTCGATATGTCTGGTACAGGTAAGTTTTTAGTCTTCTTATTTGGCAATTTAATGTCATCTTGATTTTGTAGGAAAATTACTTTTAATGACAGTAAAACTGAACGTTGGTTAGAGTATTGTCTTCATAAACTGAAGTTGAAAACACCTGTGTTTCATCTGCAGCCTGTCTAGAAAATGAAGTGCATGCTAGTTTGTCTTGTTTATTTAGACTTCTGATAAAATAAACTTGCAGTTGGATCATCCTCTTTTTAAAAAAAGAAGTATTTATTCTCCCCACTCCCAATATACTGAGATACTGCAAGTGGAGTTGTTTTTTTTTTTTTTTTTTTTTTTTAATGTCTCAGTGACAATTACAATGGTATGGTAGGTTTTGCATCTATTGAAGTTATAATAAAAATTTCTTTTTTTTTAATTCAAAATGATTTGTAACTATGTAAGCAATGCTCACGCCCTTTACAAATCTATCGTCTGATTAAAAAGCACTTAAATGATCCCAGTTAGAAGATAAATGTATTGGAATAAATACAGCATCCCTGGAGAACTGCAGCTCTATGGTTATACCACTCTCTTGATGCCCTTTGAATGTTTGAAGATACCAGTTCTCTCTTTTAAGGGGCATCCTATTGTTTTCGAGAGTATAGAAAGGGACATTTGTTTTTGCTCCCCGTGAAACGGTAATGTAGTTTTAATTTAGCAGGCAATGCGACTTTCCCTGTTTCTGGTGTTCTAGTTTATTTTGTCTTTTATGTTTGTGTTTATGGGCTCCATGCCATCACGCATGTTTAGTTATAAGGATTTTCTTTACACCAGTAGTCATATTGAAATTCTGATTTCTAGTCTTTAAAACTGGTTCTGGTTGCCATTTTCTTCCATTTAATATATATAATTGGAAAGGAAACATTGAAAAAAGCAGGCGAATGTTAAACTCAGGTCAGGTTCCATAAGGCTATTTCTGTCTGCACGGGCTGTTCCAGTGCTTTACTTCATGGTGAATTTTTTTTTTTTTTTTTTTTTTTTCCTTATATCAGCTTCAGACCTTCTCTGTTTTTACTGACTGATGTTGTGCCCTGCATCTGTATGACTTTCTTTGGCAACCTTGTAGGTATCAGAGGGCTTTGGTAAGTCCTCTCTGAAGCCTTTTCCTCTCCAGGCTAAACGACAATAATTCCTTCAGCCTCTCCTTGTGAAGCAGGTACTTCAGTACCTTGACCATCTTGATTGCCCACCAGTCTTATTGGTGTCCTCAAATATGGCTACTGACCAGAGTCTGAAGATCTGTCCGTGGTTCTGTTAATTCAGCTGATGATACTGTTAACCTTTGTCACTGGCAGTGTAATGTTGGTGATTCATGCCTGTCTGCTGAAGTGTCCCAGATGGTTGACGGTTGCCTTAAAACTAAGTCATCTGGCATGGGTATCTCAAGTACTGCTAGGAGTATGTTCTGAATAAGGCTAATACTTTTCTTTTTTCAGCCCTGCTAAGTTTTCTCTACCATCTGGACTGGTTCGTCTAGTTAATAAGCAGATCAACTGGCACTTAGTGCTTGCAAGGTAACCAGTTTGTGTACTTGTATGCTTTTCTGTTTTGGGCCGTAGTGAATGTACTGATGCTTTCCATGGCAACAGCACTGAGTTAATAACTTATTAAAGTAATGCTACTGTCTTCGGTTGAGAGAAATACCGGAGGCTTTCACAGGCAGCTTTGGGAAAAGAAAGGTCAGTCTGTTATCCAGGGGCTTTTAATGCATCTCTGACTCATGTCTGAATATACTGAATATACAGCTTCTGAACTGAAGTAGCTTACAGTGTGAATGTGCTCCCAGCAGAAGGATTACAACTTGAGTTTCATCAGTTAGAGACTTAATACTTGCAGGTTATGTAATAGAAATTGCTTATTTTAAAATTAGGGGAAAGGGGATGCATGCTTTCAAGAACCATCTGCTATTGAATACCAGGGACAAAGCGAGAGTTCCAAGGTACAGTGGTTCTAGAGCAACTTTAGAAACAACAGAGAAATCACTGGCTTAAAAAAAAAAAAGCGTGTACAGAAATCATGGTTCGATGACATGAAAGTAGTATGGAATATTTTAACTTATTTATTTAATATCACTAAATACGATCAGTGGTTGAACAAGAGTTCTGTAAACAATACAAAACAGAAGGTGATGATGACTCTTTGAGGGAAGTGGAGCTCTTTTTGATGTGCAGCATGCCAGTTCCAATGATGCATGTTAGGTACAAAGGCCTGCTCTTAAGGAGATAACCTGGCTTACTGAAGTATGACGGCTGTTTATTCCAGATAAAGCAATGCACAGTTTTAGGTATTGCTGTTATAAGCGATAAGGAACATCTGATTTTGACCTTCCTTGCAGCAAGATTATAGGCATTGTTTCTCTTTTAGAGCTTTTTAGAGCTACTGTTGAATACTGTGACAGAAATATTTCAGAGACATGAAGAGAATTTTATTAAGATACTTCTTTGTTTAGAAGTTTGGGAAATTTGTATCTAAGTGTGCAGAAAAACAGCTAAAGCTCTCATCAACATTCTGCGAGAACTGGGTTTTAAATAACTTTCATGCCTGTATCCTGCTCTTTCAGCAATGGTAAACTGTTGGCTGTTGTGCAAGACCAGCGTGTAGAAATCAGGTAAGTTTAGACTGCGTTGTTTCATAACAACAGTTGTGGAGTTCTGAGTCAGTGTTTCTGTTGACTTGCTAAACAGAGTTTTGAAGACCTTTTCGTTCTTTTAGAATGCTGTGTATGTTCTGAAATTAATTTGTGAAATACTCTTAAAATATGTTATTGCTCAGAAAGCAAAAGCCTTCTGTTTTTTAGTCTTGGCCACTCATGATTTTAAAAACAGTTCACGCTCCCTGCCCCTCATCAGCAATTACAAAAGTTATAGATAAAATCTATTTGTATTTTCTTTTGTAGAGCATGTTTTTGTGATTTTTAAAATTTTTTCAAGATGTATAGGAAAACTGTCAAGGTGTTCTGGACTACTAAGCCCAATTTGTGGTCTCCCAGCCTTTGCCTTTCAATTCCCCTGTCAAGTCATTATGTGAGAAGAAAAGTTCCCTCATAAAAACTGTGACAAGGACATATTGTTCTACTTTTCTGTAGAATAGCTGGCTTTACCTTATGTTACAAATAATATGAATTGCCATAAAGACTCATGCTTTCCTTTTTCCTTCCGTTCCCTAACAACAAGCTTTCTTTTGCCAGTTCAAGAACACATTTAGCTGTAGTACAGATCTTGATTGAGTGTGTTTACTTGCTTCACAAAAATCCATTTGCTAGAAGGTCAGACCTTCCATTTATATGTAAAAGAAGCAAGTGTATGAAAATTGTTCAATCAGAAGTGGAGTGAACACCATAAATGTCAACTTATAAACTATAGAATAAATCTTGTGTTTCAACTGTATTATTGTAACTATATTCTTGCTTTTTTTTATTCTTAATTGTCACCTAGAGAATACTGACTAGTTAAAGAAAAAAACCTCCTGCAGCATTTCAGAACCTCAGCATTTATTTTGAACAGCATTACTACTAAATGGGAATATTATTTCTTATAGTCTGAAAGGGGGGTTTCTAAAACAGTATTGTAACTGAGAGTAGCTGCCTAAGGGTTGAAGACTACTATCTATCTTTTGAACAAGTAGTTAAGTACACGCAGGCCACTTGTGGCATTTTTATAGCTTTTTGCATACTCTGGAAAATGGAGTAAGTAGAGGTTTTTGTTTGTTCAGGGTTTTTTTTTTTGTCTTTATTTTTTTTTAAATGTAATATATAATATCAATCATAAGATTTATTCTGCAGGTCTGCAAAAGATGATTTTGGATCCACAGTTGGAATATGCCAAGGTATGGAATACAGCAACCTCTGTACCGTTACTTAATGTCATCGTTGTTTGTTCATGCATTGCTAAGTGGTAGTCTTGCTCTACTAACTTCTTAAAAGAAGTCAGTGGAATCTCTCGATATTTTCACTTTTTTTATTAGCTCTGTTTCTCTCTGCACCAGTTCTCTTCATTGTAGTTAACATGCAGTACCTGAAATGAAATGGTAGTTAAATTAATGAATTTTGGAGGCATACTGGATGTTGGAGGTTTGCTTGTTTGTTTGTTTTTGTTTTCCTCCTACAAGGTAAGTTTGTAATGATCACAGAATCACAGAATTGTAGGGGTTGGAAGGGACCTCCAGAGATCATTGAGTCCAACCCTGCTGCCAAAGCAGGTTCCTTACACCAGGTCACACAGGTAGGCCTCCAGGTGGGTCTTGAATATCTCCAGAGAAGGAGACTCCACAACCCCCCTGGGCAGCCTGTTCCAGTGCTCTGTCACCCGCACCATAAAGAAGTTCTTGCGCACATTCGTGCGGAACTTCTTCTGCTCCAGTTTCTGGCCGTTTCCCCTTGTCCTGTCTCCACACATTGCTGAAAAGAGTCTGGCCTCGCCACTTTGCCCCCCACACCTTAGATATTTATAGACCTGGATCAGGTCCCCTCTCAGTCTTCTTTTCTTAAGGCTAAACAGACCCAGTTCACTTAGCCTTTCTTCATAGGGGAGATGCTCCAGGCCCTTCACCATCTTTGTGGTCCTCCACTGGACTCTTTCCAAGAGATTTTTTGTACTGGGGAGCCCAGAACTGGACACAGTACTCCAGATGAGGCCTTACCAGGGCAGAGTAGAGGGAGGAGGATCACGTCCCTCGACCTGCTGGCCACGCTCTTTTTAATGCACCCCAGAATGCCACTGGCCTTTTTGGCCATGAGGGCACACTGCTGGCTCATGGCCAACCTGTTGTCCACCAGGACACTCAGGTCCCTCTCTGTGGAGCACCCCTCCAGCAGGTCATTCCCCAACCTGTACTGGTGCATGCAATTATTCGTCCCTAGGTGCAAGACTCTACACTTGCTTTTGTTAAACCTCATCTGGTTTCTTACCACTCAGCTCTCCAGCCTGTCCAGGTCTTGCTGAATGGCAGCACAGCCTTCAGGTGTGTCACCCAATCCTCCCAACTTCGTACCATCAGCAAACTTGCTGAGGGTGGCCACTATTCCCTCGTCAAGGTTGTTGATGAAGATGTTGAACGAGACCAGACCCAGCACCGACCCCTGGGGAACACCGCTGGTTGCAGGTCTTCAACCAGACTCTGCGCCACCAATGACAACCCTCTGTGCTCTGCCAGTCAGCCAGTTCTCAACCCACCTCACTGTCCACTCATCTATCCCACACTTCCTCAGCATTGTTACAAGGATGTCGTGGAAGACAGTATCAAATGCCTTGCTGAAATCAAGGTAGACTACATCCACTGCTCTCCCCCCATCCACCCCACCAGTGGCAAAGTCATAGAAGGCTACCAGGTTGGTCGAGCATGACCTCCCCCTGGTGAACCCATGCTGACTGCTCCTGATAACCTCCTTTTCTTCCAATTGTCTGGAGATGGCATCCAGCACAAGCTGTTCTATCACCTTTCCAGGGACAGAGGTGAGGCTGACTGGCCTGTAATTACCTAGATCTTCCTTCTTGCCCTTTCTGAAGACCGGAGTGACACTGGAGACACTCCAGTCTTCAGGCACCTCCCCCATTCTCCAAGACCTCTCAAAGGTGATAGAGAGCAGTTCAGCAATCACCTCTGCCAGCTCCCTCAGCGTTGTGTCCCATGGATTTATGAATGTTGGTGTTGCTCACGGACCACCTCTTCCCTGACTAAAGGGAAGTTTTCCATTCCCCAGATGCTCTCACTAACCTCCAGGGTCTGGGATTCCAGAGGGAGAGCTTTTTCACTGAAGACAGAAGCGAAGAAGGCATTCAGTATCTCCGCCTCCTGACATAGCAGACAGTACTTTCCAAAGAGAGTAGATGAGTGATGATCTGTCAGAAGATGACTGTCTTTAGGCTAGAGTCTCCAAACCATAGAAGTTACTGTCTAGAACGCTTTAAAGTTCACTTAAATTGCTCTTTCTAATTATTTCTAATCAAATGTGAATTTTTTCTGCCACATGGAGAAAGTGCAGTGGGATTCAACTGGTCTGATGGATCATAGAATCATAGAACCCTTGGTGTTGGAAGAGACCTTTAAAGGTTATCTAGTCCAACTCCCCTGCAGTGAGTGGGCAATGGTTTGGGTTGGAAGGAGTCTTTACAGATATTTGTGTATTGATACATAGAGTGGAATAGGCTATTTATAGTAAATTGCCACCTTTTTCTGGTTGACCAGATTGAATACTTGTTTTTGGGAGGTAGCGTGTACAGATAATAAAACTGTCACAGAATTGTGATAACAAGATCTGCTACTAGTACAGTTTTTTGGTAACTGCAAATGTCATTAAACAATTTTTTTTTTTTTTGTTGCTTTCTCTTATGTCTGTTGTTGCTTGTAGGGAGGGAAGAAAACTGATAACAATAAAATCTTTATAAGCCTTGGCTTATGCAAGTGAATACATGAACAAGGTAAAGACAGTCAGCAGTGGCAGGCAGTGGATGAGTTAAAGGTCATTAAGATGGTCCGCTGTGGATATTTTTGTTGTGGTTCACACTGTGGCACTAGTAAAGATCAGTTGAGTATAGGTGACAGTGCTGACAAGAAATTATATCAAGTTTTAAGAATGTTTTTCCTTTTTTTTTTTGTAGTGCCAAAAGATCCTAACCCTCAGTGGAGGCGAGTTGCATGGAGTCATGACTGTACATTACTTGCTTATGCTGAAAGCACTGGAACAGTGAGAGTGTTTGACCTAATGGGTAGTGAGCTTTTGGTCATTTCACCTGTAAGTACTGTCTTCAATTAAATTTTCATTTAGGAGAACTTAAACATAAAATATGATTACCATGCATAGATACACTACATGATGTTTATCATATTGCCTATATTATAGTTAACTAACATTGCACATTTTACACATGACTTAAAGTGTGTCCTTTGTGCTGTTGTACTTAGTCAGAATGTTCGTTCTTTTGGCCAGAATTGTGGTAGATCTCTAGTTACAGTGGATTCTGGAAGTATAGATTTGTCAACTTAATATGTGCGCAAATGATTAAGGATTGTAATAGTAGATTGGAAATTGGCAGTTTATAGGCAGATTGAGTTATAAGTCAAGAAAATATTGATATTAGAGCAATATGAGACTTTTTTTTCCCCCCCACCTTCAAATGAGAACATATAATTGCAGTTGGCTTGGCTGGCAGAATACATTTTGCGTTTTATGTATACAGAAGGAGGATATTTCAAGTATGTTTCCTTAGTGTATTATCTTTCCGGACATTATTAATAACGTACTTTGAAATCAAGATTTTAAAAAGTGTATTTTGTTGCTAATAGAAATGATGAAACTTTAGCTTTGTGGATACATTTTCACAGAAGTAGTAAATTTTATTCCCACAAAGTAACTAAGGTGTGTTTTTTTTTTTTTTTTTTTTTTCCCCCCCCTTCCTCCTTCCTACCTTTCTCGCTCTACATCTGTTTACATTTTTGGGTAAAGACAGCAAGTTTTTCAGGAGATCTGAGTTACGCCATTGCTGGACTGATCTTTCTAGAATATAAAGCGAGTGCTCAGTGGTCAGCTGAACTACTTGTCATTAATTATCGTGGAGAATTGAGAAGCTACCTTGTAAGGTAAGCATAAGTTTTGTCTTACTTTGATAACTTTAAAATAATTCTTTCCACTCTGTAAAGAGTATAAGTCTGCATTTATATGTATACATATTTTTTTCTCCCTATATTCAGTGTTGGAACAAATCAGAGCTTCCAAGAAAGTCACAGTTTCAGCTTTAGTAGCCATTATGCCCATGGAATAACTACTGTCATTTACCATCCGGGTCACAGGTAAGCATTCTGTTTGTTACCTTCCAATAACAGAAAAACGATGGACAAAAGTGGCAAAATAATGAAGTATGCTGCACGTATTTAAAAAGGAGGGAGGGGGTGTGTATTTTAATATTATTGTTTAATGAATTGGCAGTAACAAATTGTTCACTGTGGATTGCTGTATCTATGAAAGAAGCCCTAGTAGGTGTTTATATTGTAGTGTGTACAAATACTAGGGGAAATACACTTTCTTGAATGATAGTGGCACTGAGGCGTTAGAACAACCGGTGTCTAGCATGCTTGGGAACTCCAGAAGAATCCTTTATATTTATATGTATTTTTATATATATATATATATATATATACATACATATTATATGTACATATATAAATACATATATGTATTTATATACATAAATATTATTATAATAATATTATATATATTATATACATATTATATATATATATATACACACACACACATATATATGTATGTATGTATGTTCCATGTTTATGTTATCATGTCTTCAGTATTAAAGAGTTTTCACTGGGATGAAGGTCTAAATAGATTTTATTACCTCTAGGAATATAATTTAAAGAGAGGTTTTCTTTTTTCATGCTTCTTTAAAGCATTTTTTTTCTAAACCAGTGAGAATTGTTTATTTTCCTTCCCTAAAGCTATGATATTTATTGACTAATTGACTCTTATTTATTTGAGAGTTTAAATGCTTTTTTTTATTGACTTGTCAAGTTCTTAATTTTGAGACGACTAACTGTCCTTCAAAAACAACAACAACAACAAACAAAAAGAACCCACAACAAAATAAAAACCAACCAACCAAGAAAACCCTCACAAAATCAACACCAAAAAAAAACAAGTCTTGACCTCAGAATCAGTTTCTTTGAAGTGAACCTTTTCTGTTAATTTGCAGTTAATTATAATGCCAGTAGGAGAGTGTGAAGCTATGAAGTCATGGGCTGTTTAGCCCTTAACTTCAATTATTTCCAGTTTTTGGAAGATGCATTCTTAGCACACGTCCTAGGGTACTCTCTCAGAAAGGCTTGCAGTATGGCTTCTTTAGTGAAGCAGTTTAGTTGTAGAGAAAACAGCAGGGGAAACATGACTGAGGTATTTTCCTTGGTAACCTGAGTCAGTTCATCCGTGCATTTTCATTCTTCAAGAACAATTGATTTCATTTATCAAATACAGCACTTGGATTTCAGGAGAGAAAAATCAAGCTGTGTCCTTTACTGTTTGTCTCTCTTGTGCTAGCAGTATTTTTAGAGTGTCAGAAATAGCTTCAAAAGATGTTTCTGAATTTCACGTGGTTAAGAGCTGGAGTATAGGTTATTGTTCTTTTCTCTCAGAATTTGATTCTGCACTTGGACAGCCTTTTTTCCCTTTCTGACTTGGTATTTGGAGTTGTTTTGTGATGCTTTTTCTCTGCTAGTAACATATTGGGCACAAATGCTGCATCTTAGGCTGCCTAAGTCTAAGTCTTCAGTCTACCTCTGCTTTTGAACCAGATGTAGTTGGAATAGAGCCTGGTTAGCCAACTGCTTTGGTTGAAAATACATCTACCATTTTTATATCTCCTTGTTAAGTATCAAGGTAAATTCAGCAACTTACCTTTTCAATTGTAAGAACTTTTCTAGATATTTTTCTTGTACTAGAACTATTAGGATTGAATTTACCAGCACAGTGTTATGTCTCTGCATTGTTTTAAACTGAAATTGGTCTTGGCTATACAATACTAGGAGAAACCTCGCTGTTTTAGAAACTCATTATTCAGTGTTAAATTAGCTGTCTAACCTACCTTTAAGGAAAAACTGGTTATTGACAAGAACTAATGTTCTTCTAGCTTATTACTTTAAGAGATTAATTTTGAATGTAGTTACCTCTTTCCACCTGTTATCTAGTAATTCCACATAGTTGATACTCAGTATACTAAATCGAGAGTTTGATATTTAGGTTATGGAGCTTTCTTGGCACTCTGACCGGACAACAGAACCAATTCATTCTTTTCTTGTTCAGACCAAGCTAAGTGGTTCCTAACATATAGAGATTGTTTCAGTAGGAATTATATCTGATTCTGTAGGAAAACTTGAAGCAGTAGGTCTTGAGAAGAAAGTATGATCTTAAGTTTCACTGGTGTTGAAAAATGTGAGGTACTTTTTAGATGCTTGAATGTTTGCGTTCTTCTATAGACTGACCTTCATCTATGATGGAATTTACAGTGCTCTTTGGTTGGTAAAACGTGTGTGTCTGCTTCAGTGTGAGCTCTATGTAGGTTCTAATGGGAGTTTCATCACCTTGCTTATTTTGTGAATCTTAATTTTGAGCTGAATACTGTGGGGTTATCTGCAGTTTCTACAGATGTCTGGTGTTAGAGCCTAAAATGCACGATAGCTATGAAAGATTAAGGTTTTTGAAACTTTTGCTTTTTTTTGGTACCAAAATTGAGACTTCTCCACAACTCTTCATTCATCAGGTTTTTCTTGAATGCCTTAATTGAACTTGCTGTCCTTCAGGCCAATAGTATGGTAGTTATCTTTAGCCTCACTTTATAAAACCCTTGAAAACAGGGTACGGTTGAGATATGTAAGGGTGAACAGCTTTTTGAGATTGAAAGGCCCTTTGCTGGACTTGCTCCAGTATCATGTCCATGTCTGCTGTACTGGAAATGTTAAGAGTTGGATCCAGCAATCCAGATTGTATTAACATGTGCTAGCCAGATGGGAAGGATCATTCCTCCCAGCATAGTGACAGTGATTTTCCTCATGCAGTCCAAGATGGATTAGGCCTCCTTTGCTGCAAGGGCACGTTGATGGTTTGTGGTCATCTTGTTCATTAGAACTCCCCAGATACTCTTTTGGAAAGCCATCTTCCATCTGTTTTGTTCTGTCCGGTTAACACAGGCGTATGTGGCTATTCTTCCCATGGTGCAGTGTTTGTGCTTCCCTTTTTTGAACTTCCTGAGATTTCTACTGGCCTGTCACTCCAACCTATTGAGTTCACTCTGATCATAGCACAGTTGTCCAGTGTATCAACCCCTTACCCAATTCTGTCAATAACAGCATGAAAGACAGTGTATTCTCTTTGAGGGCCAGCCTGAGTAAGTGTCAGTTATTAAATTAACATTGCTTTGTGGCCCATCAGGAGTGGCCTAAGCCTCTAGCTTTTATAGGAAACCAAGTATGTGGTGTGAAAAAGTAGTACTTCACATTTTTGGGGGTGAGGGAATTGTTGGCATAGTATTTTCTTCAGATTTGGACTAACTTAAAAAAGAAAACGTCCCCTCCCTCCAAAAACAAACAAACAAAAAAGAACCCAGAAAAACCACCCCCTCTCCTGTTGTGATTCCCAGCCTACCTGTCAACTCTTGTTATTTTGGAGTCATCTCCTGTCTAGTCTTGAAAAAATAATTGGTAAACAAGGCCAGATCTTTGAGCCTCTCAGGAGTACTTTTCATTTTCCTTCGATGCCAGTTGTGTTATTCATCTTAATAGTTTCTGCCCCCGCTGCTGCATTTTGCTCTCTGAAAAGCTTTTTAAAATTTTAAGTACCTGCTGTGATGATGAATTTCTCTGCAGTCCTGGGAGAAGGCTTTTTGTCTCGAGGTTGTGTGTTTTGTGTGCGTCTAAACTGATATGACATCTTAATTCCAGCTGTCATTGAGTTTCGTTTATCCTAAAAGATACTTTTGAATTATAAATATGTTGCACTGTCTGTGACAGTTTTTTTCCAAAATTTCTTTGAAAAGATTTATCTTGATGGAGTTTTTGAGAGCTCGTTCAGGCAGTTTTGAAGCCAGTGCTGTCACTGTTATTGACAATTCTTCTCTTGGTCTTTCTGCTACTGTTTGTTTCTGAGTCACCTCTGGCACTGTGCAGTCAATTGTAATTGAATTTTAGTTACTGCTGTTGCTGAAGTTTTTAACTGAGTGGCATGTTGCAGTGGAAGCTGGTGCTTATGGAAGACTGTAGATGCCTGTGGATGGGCAAAACTACAGATAAATTAATTTTCTAGAGGATTATGCCTGCTGTCTTTTGGTTATTAGGAACTGACAGCTCAGCTGTGGTGATCTCATGAAAGAGATGCAGATGCATGTGAAACTTTCTTCCATGATTTAACAAGAAAGTAGGGGGGTGAGGAGAGTAGGAAACTTTTAAGGAATCAGTTTATATGTAATGATCTATATAATATTGATTTTTGCCAGCATCTTTAAGAGTTGTAAAATACAACTTTGTGTTCACTGATGCTAGGCTGTGTGCTCAGATGGATGCCAGTGTGTTTATTCTTGACCAGCTAAAATGGACATGACCTGTATCATGCACAACAGGGTAGTTCGAATACTTTGTCCTGAAGCTTATTAGAGCTGTTAGGAGGAATTTAGGAATTTCAGGTGATGTATCATGTTTCAGATGAAGGGTTTTTTTCCAAGTTTTTTTTTTTTCTTGTTTTTAGCTGGAATTCTTCAGAAAAAACTTATGTCATGTCTAGGCCATGTTTTTGTATGAGTTGGGGGCAGTCCTTACCCTCCTTGATGAGAGGCAGCATGTCATTCTGCAGTGGTAAAAGCGTGGGAAACATGGGAAAGTTGCAGAAGGGAAATGCAGGGGAGAGGGGAAACAAAGATGTGCAGGAGAGAAATGAACGGATTAAGTGTATGACATTTAGTCTGTGAATTGTTCTCTTTTCAAAGGGCACTTTTCTTCAGTAATCAGTTTTAGTCTACCAGAAATACTCATCTCATATTGTACATGTCCATTAAATCAATACTCATTCTAGTGCCCTGAAGAGTAAGTTATGAAGAGATTTATTTAAATTGGGTGTCTTGTCATGAAATACACAGAGAGCTTCTTCACTTTTGTACCAGGTACTATCCAGTTGTCTGGGCAGCTAAAATTAGGTTAGATGTTTTTGTACAATAATATTAAATTACTGTTTGTTATTTAGCAGGGCTATAGCAGAGTTTTTTGTTAGTGAGATGCAGCATCGCTTTTTATTTCTCAGTTTATTTTGAAATGGATCAAAACGGTGGGCGATTGCTATATGAGCTTCAGCCACTAGGTGGTAGAATATTTCAAGAGTAACTCAGACTTTGGAGACTGATAACTGAGCGTTCACCGGCCTCAACTTCTGGCTTTTTCAATCCATGCCTTTTTTTTTTTTTTTTTTTTTTTTTTGCAGATACTTTGCTTTTTGACGGCTTGTTCAATAAATTGATGCTTCCAAACAGATGTAAAACTCTGTTCTTAATTTCTTTGTCAAAGTAACAAGCAGTTTCAGATTTAACTGATGATTAAAAAAGTCAAAGGCCTTAAAGGGAAAATACTTTGTGCTTTAAATCCAGAAGCGTTTTGAAATGGACCTTTATAGTAACTCTGTGCACTGAAGCTGAAGAATTTTAAATATTCTACTTTGACTGGAGGAAATACATTTACAAGTGATGCTCTGAAAGTAATACCTCTTATTTTGTTATGTTGGCCCGTGACATCAGAGGCATTGTTGGTATGGCAGTAGGGGTTGAATCCTCCCGCCAGAATTCTATTAATGTTTTGTTGCTGTGTGAGAGATGGCAGCAGAGGGGCAGGCTGACAAAATGGCGTTTGACATGGAAGTGCGTATGAACCAAAGATGTGTCACTGAATTCCTCCATGTGGAATTCATTGGAAATGAAATGTGGAAAATATTGTTCCTATGGACATTAATCAACTCTTGCTGAACATTTATGGAGATTGCACAGTGAGGTGATGGGTGGTGCATTTCAGAAGCGATGACAGCAGGTCACCTTGACTGGTGCAGATTCTTATGAGCATGGCATGCAAGCTCTTGCTCATCACTGACGAAAATAGTGGTGACTGTTGAAAAACAGTGTTTTGTAGCTGAGAATTTCCTCTATCAGGTAGTATTATTGCGCTCTTTGTCATGGTTTTTGTGGAAATAAGTAGAAGGCATTTCTTTCAGAGTGACTTATGTAACTGTTAGCCTGGCTTTAGAAAGCAAAGTTGAAATACCTCTTCCTGATGATTCTTTAAATAAAGGAGAAATAGGTTTTGTACCACTTATTACATTTCCATTTGTTCATGCTTAAACTGAATGACTGGAATATTGTTGTTATTTTTGTCCTTTCAGCTTAGCAGGGGACTGCAATTTATAACCACGTATTGTATTTTAAATGGTAAGAGTTGTGCCTCATTTGGGAAAAATAAGACTGGTAATGGATGGAGATAAATACTACAAATAACAGGAATTAATAAAAAAAAACAAACAAGAAACTTGTCTGTGAATGAGCAGCCTAATGTTTAAAGCTTGCTGGGACTGTTGTTACCCTGAAAGTTTCTTATTGCTACAAGCAAACTGCTGTAGTTCTGACTTAAAGTTAAAAACCAAACAAATAAAAACAATGGCACAACGTTTCTGTGGCAGTATATGAAACCAATAATATGCTTTTGTATATTTTGCAGACTTCTGCTTGTAGGAGGTTGTGAAACAGATGAAGATGGAGTATCTAAAGCAACTGCTTGTGGGATATCTGCTTGGAGAGTTCTATCAGGATCTCCCCATTATAAACATGTTACTAGTTATGAAGATGATATTAGAACAGTAAGTATATTTCCTCTTTAATTTTTGGGGGGGATGATTATTGTAATTAACAGAATTATCTAATGGGAAGTTCAGTATGCATATCTTTCTACTATATTAAAGTTATGGTGTTAACTTCTAATAATTTATCTCTTTCTCTCCAGTATGTATAACTTTTTTTCTGTGGTATGCTTTGAACTTCAAGTTTTTGAGGTCTCTTTTCTGTGGTTTTCAAGAAACTCAAAAAAAACCAACAAAAACACAAAATGCAACAAATGTCCACTGCCAATTTAAAAAAAAATAAAATGTGAAAGTCAATTTATTTTTATCTTTTTTTTTATTACTTCATAACAAAAGGCAGTACATCTGAGGTAAATGCTTCAGTTTGTCTGACTCCTGACTTCATTTACTTCTAGTAGCAATAAATGTTTGATTTGGTAACCACTATCATTTGGAAGTTTGTGAGGCAGTTGCACAAAGCTATACTAGAGTAGGTTCAGACTGAATGTTAGGAAATATTTCTTTACTGTGAGAGCAACTGAACACTACAATAGGTTTCCTAGGGAGGTGGTTGATGCCCCATGTCTGTCATTGTTCAAGAGGCATTTGGATAATGCCCTTTATGGCATGCTCTAACTTTTGGATAGCCCTGAAATGGTCAGCCATTTGGACTTACTGGTCTTTGTAGGTCCCTTCTAGCTGAGCTATTCTATAAATAAATAAAGATATACAGAAATGAATTTATATTAGACTACGACAAATTCCAGTATTTATTCTTGTGTAAATATTAGTTGGTACAAAATTAATGAATCATTTCTTTGCAAATGGGTAGTGCTTTTCTGTGGTATGATACATACACAGTGAAACAGACAAAGTTATCCCTGCATTATTTTAAAATAGACAGCCTAAGAAAGTTAAAGAATTCTGCAAAGATGTTTTACTACTTCAGATTTGACTTATTTTTTTGGTGCATAAAACAATATGAGATTCATTTCTTGGTATGTTTCTGTTTTTACAGGCACAGAGAAGAGGATTATTAAGGATTATGAATTTAAGATTTTACAGCAGACGGGGAACAGAACAGGTATTAAGGTCTAGGTCTACCCCAGAAATGTTTTCTACTAACATGATTGTCTGTTAATAACTGCCTGAGAGACGGATCTGAAAGGAGTTTTTAATTCATACAACGAAAGAATTAATGTTTCTATGAAGCTTATCAAAAATAATAAGCTTTTAATTTTGTATGGAGTAGCTTCTCTGGATTTCTTGAAAATCCTCTTAGTTCATCTGCTGAAGCTTCAATTTTGGGGTATCCAGCATACCAGCAGGAACAAAGTCAGTGATGTAGAGCTCCATTTTAAATACAAGCTTTCCTTCAATATAATAACCGTAGCATGGCAGGTAGATGATCCAAAAGAAGAGATTTGGTTGTGTTTTTTTTTTTTTTTTTTTTTTTCCCAGTGACATAGCTTGAGGGGAGGAAAAAAATAAAATAAAAATCAAAAACCAACCTTCTGCACAATTCCACTCCTATATTAACAAAAATCCACTTAATTTACAGGCTTACGATTTCATAAGTTAAACCATGAATAATTGATTTAAATTTAGGGAAAACAGACTCTTTTTTTTTTTTTTACTCTATGCTAAGAGATACTATGGAAGGGTTTTCCTAAACAGCTTCAAGTGTTTAAGATGAGTCAAACTTTTAGTATGAGGATGCATGTGAAAACAGCAAAACTGCTGTTAAAAAACCATTTGTTCTTAACAAACAAACCCTGTATATGTGTCTTGGATTCCCCCTTCCCTTGAGGGAGTGAGTGTTAAAGTCCTGTCACACTGAAGTGCTATAGTGTGCTTTCTATGCTTCTAAAGCTTTGTACACAGTTTTGGCTTTCTTCTTCATACCTTCAGGGCTCTCTACTCAGTGTCTGCATCACCTTCTCCTGCCCCTTGTTTATGGTTTATTTGTAGCTTTTGTTTGATTCACTCCCCTTTCCTAACAGAAATAAGCTTTCCCCCTGTGATTTGTTTGCAGAGAATCTGTCTCCCACTCTGCACTGTTTTCTCGAGAGAAAAATGGTTTGTATTGCATCATATGGACTTCAGAAGTAACCTTTGTAGATTTTTGAGGTTTTTAGGTGAATGGCTTGAAGAAAAAACTGGATGCTTGATTGGATGGTAAAAACAGGTCTTTCTGAATCTCTCATGGGTAGAACGGGGAGAGATTTTATTTCCTTCACTGAAAACAAAAAAGACAAGGCTGAAGTAACCTGGAAGTTTACTGAAAGGCTAGTGCTGTGCTAAACTTCATCTTCACTGCGTTTGCTAGTACTGACTTTACAAACAAAAGCAGAGAGAGTTATTACTGAATGTTTTAGTCAAATTGCTGAGATTATAGTTTAAATGTGGGAGATGCATTTTATGTTCTCAGTAGGGAATTGGCAACAGTATTAAGATGTGACAGGCACAGGGGCTAGAGGACTACCTGTATCTGAGATTTGATTCTTAGTGTTGGTAACTTAAATGCCAGTTTTAAAATGTGAAGTGGCAATCTGTTGAGACTCTCGGTATCTCTTTCTGCAGCTCGATCAAGCTGACAAGCTGTTTACTGAGGCAACATTGCCTGCTTTGTCAAAGGATAGATTAATCTCTGTAGATATCAATGCTTGGGTTTTAAATATGAAAGTATTAGCAACCACCCAGCATCTAAATTCAAACAGCAGTAGGGTTGTTACAGATGACTAAGTATATGTTTAACCCTTGCAAAAATCTGTGATTTGTAGCACTGATTGCTTATCTGAATAGGTTATATATTTTAGGCATGTTTTAAGCTTCTAAGTCCTTCAACAGTTCTTATTTCTTAGCACTCTGTGCATGCAACTTGATTTGTGGAGAGAGAATTGCCTTTAGTAAGTATGCACTATTCCTTGAGAAACTAGAGCGCAGATTATAGTATTCTAGGTACTTAAGAACATAATTGGAGAACACTTAAGAATTATTTCTGTTAGGAAAATAATAATGATTTGCTTAACAAAATCTCAATTATGCCTTCCTTTTTGAGTAATTTAAGCTTGGCTTTAAGCAGAGCTCTCTGTAGTTGCAAACCACTATGGAGCATGAGTGCAGTGAGCAGATTACTTGATCATTGTTATTTCTATGGCATAGCTAGAAGATAAAATAATAAAAGATAAAATAGCCACAGAAATAAAAATAATATTAAAAAAGCTAAAAAAAAATAAATTCTGAAGAGCGCATTTAAAAAAAAAACAACTCAAAAATACATGTTACTAATGTGTTATGTTCAAGAAAAAGAAGTACTAAAGCTTCTTAGTCATATAGAAGTCTACTGACTTCTCTTCTGCTCACTTATGTTCAGGTGTTTTCCAAGAGGTGAGGAGGATGTTGCTTAAAAATTGATTAGTTGGAAACTCGGATGATTGTAAATCCGACCTATTGTATGTTTATTGTTACAGTAGGATGAAAGTTTGTTCTCAGGTTTTTAGGAAACAAATTGAGAGTTTCTAAAAAAAAAAAAAGTTTTGGAAGTTCTTTTGTCTTTCACTGAAAATCTTTAAGTGAAAACTAGGCACTGAAAACCTGAAAATCTTTGTGAAAACACAGAAGTTGTGTTGCAGGGTGTGGAGGGCATACAGGGGGGAAAAAAAAAATATCTAAATCCTGTTTTCAGAACCTGCTAGGGCAGTCAGCTTGGCTTTAAAATTTTAAAGTTCAGTTTGTATGTATGATATATGCAGTTGTAATGTTCTCATCCACATTCTCTGTATATCTCATTCTCCTATTGTATTTCATTTATTTTATTTTTTGGGTGGATATTGTGACAAATAGAAAGGTTTGCTACCAGGGAGTGAGAGGTGCACACTAAGCTGTATGTTAGATAGCTAACTATCTAACTAGATATGTAGTTAGATATAGTTAGAGAACTGAGGTTGCTAAATGCCTTCTCTAGGCAGATTATTTAAGAACAGCCTTTCAGGTTTCATTTATAAATAAATATTCATTTACAAATAAATTCAAATACTTGGAGTTTTGTTAGTTATACTGTAGTGTTCCTCCTTTATGCCACAGTTGTCAGTTGTCATTTTACCTGTATTCTGAGTCCCGTTTTTTTTTTTTTTTCCTGACAATATTTGGCAGGATGGAATTTTCAAGATGAGTCTTTCCCCTGATGGAACTCTTCTGGCAGCGATTCATTTCTCAGGGAAACTAACGATCTGGTCTATTCCATCTCTCAGACAACAAGGAGAATGGATCCAAACTGACCAGGTATGAGGGACATGGGTGTCATGGACAAGCTAACAGGATAGTCTTGTATAGACTTGTTTGCAGAGGAGATAAGAGAATTTCATTGAACTGTGCTTTAACTATTATTTAGCAATAATTTTTCTATTGAAACTTGGTAACTTAAACTTGAAATTAATAGCAATATAGCTGGTTCTTAAAGTTTAATGTGCACGGCAACAAGATATATTGTTAGCAGCTGGGTAAATTGTACAGGTGGACTGAAATGCTGTTTTTAAATATGAATGAAGGCCAACATGGCAAACTTGGAATGGTTGAAACCAAATTTTGCTGGCAGTCTTGCTGTGTTCATTTTTTACCTTCCTTCTACAAGCTGACACTTCAGAATAATTTAACTGCCAGGGTGTCATGTAAGTCATGTCTTACAGAAATGGTTTGCAAAACTAAGTTTGGGACCTATGTTAGGAAATTCCAGGCATCTGAAAATTTGTGCATGACTGGTATGAATTTAAGCATGGAGAATTAGAAACAAAATCATTTTCAGAGAAGATCCCTAAGAACTATGTTCTTTGAGTAAAGGCAATACTTCGCAAGTAAGCGTATTTTTCTTGAAATAGTTTTGAAAAGAGACAGACCTGAAATGATGCACACTAGTATCTGAAATAGTCTGATTTTAGTCCGTATCTCTTAAGAATCAAGAATTACTGGGAAAGGCTTTTCATCTGAAGGGTGCATTATGTTCTAAACTTACAAGATGTGAACTGATGTTATGTAACCAGTCAAATGGGATCTTTGGTCACTAGGTTTAAATATGATCACTTACATCCAGTGTCTCCTATACAGTGTTTATCTCAGATTATTTTAGTGTACATAAGTGTGTTTCTTATTAGAAAATAGCTATAAAATTGAATATTTTCTCTTTAGCACTAAACAGTTGTGTTTTTGTGTATCTGTTGATATAATAAATTCACATGTGAAGTCACCATGAAATATTTGCAGTTTCTGACTTTTCTCTGTAATCTCCTTCTGCATGGTAAACATATGCATAAAGTATTGATTCCATTCAAAATTCTAATATATTTAGGTCACTCCTAAAGCAATTCCTCCTACTAATTTCCATGAAAACTACATAAGCTGCAAAGAGCACAGAAAAACTTCTTGATAAAGCAGGTTATCAGCAACAAAACAGTAATTTTCAACATAGTCTCTGCCATTGGCTATGTATTTTTGTCAGTGATGAAAAAAAGCCTGCATGGTGTGCTCTTAATAATCTACACCAGTGAAGATGACCCACTGTCTCTGTTGCCGCTGCTGAAATGCACCACCCACCACCTCACTGTGCTCACATCCACTATTTGATCTCCATAAACATGAGCATGAATTGATGAATGTCAACAGGTGCACTTTTTTCCACATGGAGGAATTTAGTGGCACGCCTTTGCTTTATATACGCTTTCATGACAAATGCCATTTTGTTAGATTGCCCCTCTGCTACCGTCTGTTACACGGCAACAATATTTGTGTGGAATATTGTCAGGAAGGTTCGAACTCTACTGCCGCATTACCAACATCCACTTCTGACATTGTGGACCAACATAACAAAATAGGAGGCATTACTTTCAGAACAACCCTTGTAAATATATTTCCTCCACTTATCACAGAGTATTTTAAATTCTTCAATTGAATTGTGCAGTAGGTTCTGTACACTCCAAAGCAAAACACTTCTTGATGATACATATAGGCACAGGTTTCTACAATAAGGAAGAGACGACATGGAAAAATGTTTTCAGGCTGTCCAGAGCGGTGGTGGATGCTCAGTCCCTGAGGGCATTTTAGGTCAGGCTGTATGGAGCTCTGATCAGTCTTGTCTAGCTGTAGGTGTCCCTGTTTATTGCAGGGGAGCGTGATGAGTCTTGGAATAGATGACATTAAAAGGTCCCTTCCAACTCATATGGTTCTATGAAATGAAGGCAGAGCGTTTTCACTGAAAGATGAGTGGGTCAGTGATGGAGTAGATATGCAGATTGTGAGTGATATAAAGATTTGCTTGTACATTAACCCTTTCTTTTCTCTCGTGTTTATTTCTTTAGCCGGGTTATGATGAAGTCAACCCAGATTGGAAACTGTCTAGTGAAAAAAGAAAGAAAATAAAAGGTACGTGATACAGTTGAATTATTATTTTAAATCACTGTGTTGTTAAAAGCATTTATAATAATATAAAAATATTTGAAATAGCTTAGTTTAGCCATGCTTAGAATAGTTGACAAGATGACGTGTATGATTTGAATTTGTAGCATGGTGTAGCTGAATGAGTGTCACAATATGTTTTTTAAAAATCCTGTCCTAGGAATATTCTCATAGATGTAGCCATAAATAAAAGGATATTTCAGCTAGTATAGGACTTGATTTATGACTAATTGTTACTTCTATGGAATGCGGAATGCTCAGCAGAAGTCTCAGCTTGTGTCAGAAGCCACTACTCCGTAATACAACAGATAACGTATTTTTAGAGGCCACAGCCTAAAACGGAAGCTTACCTTTATCTTTTCTGTCTATCTGTGTATATGCTATATATCTAATACATCTCAAATGCTAATGTAATTTGAAGAGCTTGCTTCCTTTCAGAATTTTGACTTTTATGTCCTTTGTCTGGTTTTGCCTTATGTCAGCCTTCTTTTCCCAAAATTCAATCCATCACATGCAACCATTTATCTCCTGGGTACTGCATGACACTTCCATGAGTGCAGACTGTTACCTGTTCAAGATCCATTTACTGATACTTGAATATGTCTTTGTTATTAAAAACTACCCATTTCTTTGTGCTGTTTTCTTGGTGATTCAATTTTTGTGTTAAGATCTTCATGGCCAACCAGCTGACTAAGCACTGAGGTAGCAGAAGGGTGTTAAGCTGATCTGTTTCTAACTGCTGTTTGGGGGAAAAGGTGGCTTTTCGTCAGAGAGATGGGAAGCGATAATATACTAAACAAATTGAGCTAACTCTTTGTGGTGAACACTTTGTCCCAATGTCCAGTTACCATACAGGTGACACAGCTTCCCTCCTTGTTATGCTATTTTTTTTTTTAATCTTGTTGGCACTTTAATATTCTTAATAACTTCATCTTGTGGGCTGTCTCAGGAGTCTTGTTCACAGTTGTCAGTTTTTCTCAAAAGCAATGAAACCTTCTTTGTTTCATCAATATAGTTAGATATAGTTTCTTGGTTAGAGAGAGGTTAGAGAGACTTGACTAAGGATGTCCTGGGAAATATGAAAGAGGTGTTTGTAAGCTATCTGAGATTTATCAAGTTTTATGCAATCAAATGAGTTTATTGTGAATTCTTTTTCCAAATTATATTAGAAAGTAATCAGATTAAATAAGAAATTGAGTTGCTTCTTCCCCCCCCATCCATCAGCTTTAGTTAATACAGGAATGGTTTCGCTAAACTAGCAGATATAAAATACAAATTCAGTGAACCAAGAATGTGTGTAAAATAATAAATGCTTGTTAAATTAGACCATCAGATGATAACTCTTAATAGTTGAAGCCACTTCAGTTCTTATCTGGTGTTTAAAATTGCCTTTCCTTATATGGTGCTTTCTTATTTCTTTATTTCAGATAAAGAATCCTATTACCCATTGATAGATGTAAATTGGTGGGCAGATAGTTCTGTGATCCTGGCTCGTTGCTCTGGTGCATTGACTGTGTCATCAGTCAAGACATTAAGAAACTTGCTGGGAAAGTCATGTGAGTGGTTTGAGAGTTCTCCTCAGGTCACTTCAGCTCATGACGGAGGATTTCTGAGTCTGGAGGTGAGGAATGCACATAAGCAAATATAAGGAATGCAGCAGAAATGGTTTTCTGTTGTTTATGTTGCATGCATATATGTGTTTATTAATAAGAAAAGTGATTCTTCTTTATCTCTAGGCAGGCAATTCTGAACCTCCTGCAATTCGAATGTCTATAAAAAAACTTAATTGCCAAGTAACTTGGCAATTGCACTTAACAAGTAATTGCCAAGTGTAGATGCAAAACTTCTGGAAGCGTGAATCTGAATTAAAGAATCTTGCTGCAGGAAACAGTTTGTGTTAGCTCACTTTTTTTTTTTTTTTTTTTTTAAACTGCTTTGTCAGTGCATTTGAAGAATACTGCAAGCATCCCTCTCATTTTGAAACAGATGCTTCTTGCAGAGGGAGTGTGTTTAAGAGAAGCAAGGAGCAAATTGTAGTTGACCAAGCCTTGGAAGGGATCTTTATTCACCTTTAGTAGGGTTCTAGACAGGAATAGATCGTAACTTTGGTAATGAAGTAGACCAGATATTTTCTTTGAAAATAAGAAGGCTTACACTGGAATAGATCTTAAACATCTTAAATATTTATAAAAATAGATGAGTACATACCAAAGCTTTTTGTGCATGTTTCTGGAAAGTTTTGTTATTTAAGAAAAGAAATGGAGCCAGTGACTGGCATGTTACAGCCTATGGAAGAACAGTTTGAAAATACATCTGCATTGAACATAAATCCATAATTTGCTTAGCTAATAGTTGAAAACATTTTTACGCTTGGCAGTAAGCTGCATAATTATACTGAGATTAAATATATCTCTGTAGATCTGTACTGTCTGTGGATGGTATAGGGCTGAGTGTATAATAATGGACTACTGTTAAGAAGCCTTTGCCCTTGCTTTAGTAAGAAAGTGATGAAACCTCAGATCTATAGGACAGACCCAGTCAGGGCTAGTGGAAAGTGTTAATCAAGCTGAGAAGTAAAGGGTTTGAAAGAGGAAAAAATGTTGATTTTGAAATTTGAAGTACTGGAAGTGTACATGTACTTCGTTTTCACAAAGATATACTGGGTGGAAACTTTCTGTTTTACCCTTAAGAATTGTCTTCTGTGCAGTGTGAAATAAAACTAGTTCCAAAAAGATTACGCTTGGAGAGCAGACCTGGTGATGAAGATGAGGGTGAAGATGACTCTGACTCAGATGATGAAAATTCTGCTAAGGATAGATACTTCAGCTACCTGAAGCAAGGCCTATATTTTGTGACAGAAATGGAACGATTTGCTCCTCCACGAAAACGTCCGCGTACGATCACAAAGAATTTCCGCCTTGTTAGCTTGAGGTCCACAACTCCAGAGGAACTTTACCAGAGAAAGGTGAGTATAAAGGGGAAGATTCCATCTCTGGTAATGAGCTTTAATTGAACAGGTTTTTTTTTCCTCTTTTTTCTTTTAAAGACTTGGTATATTAACACTAGGCACATATTTCTAAGGGCCTCATAGACGGCAGTGTAGCGTGCTACCTAACATAACTTAGGTAAAAACAGCATTATAATAATTAAAATAACAGGATGTTTGCTGGTCACCATGTTTCATTAGTGTGTCCAGACTCGTTGCGCTAATGTGTTTACAAACAACGGATGAATGTGTGGATATATTGAATTAAATTAATTTAGCTTGTTATTATCCAGGGAATGGGTTAATTTATACCTTGATATTGCTATTATATGAATATTTTTTGAGACATGCCATGCATACAGAGTAGCCTTGTGACTCACTTTTGTCGTAGAAGAGGTGCGTCTTTATTTTGAAGACTACTCTAGGCAGTACTTTGTTAAGGACACTTCAGTTGTTCTAATATTAAGCCAAAACTATACCTATTAGAGTTTCCAAGGGGTGCTGATGTCGTAGTGATTGCCTAAACAGCTTCTTTTTTACTGAGAAGTTTGTGGTTTTTCTAGAGGTTTCTATCAGATCTGAGTTAGGAGTTCTATGTGTTCTTATCTTACATTATGTTTGCTTTCCTACCTGCGTAAGCACACCCATAGTAATTATCCCTCTACCTGTTTTAACACAGAGAATTAATTATTGATTGTTTAATATTGACTTTCATTTTCACATGTTTGCTTTTTAGATTGATAATGAAGAATATGAGGAAGCTCTGTCTTTGGCTCAGGCATATGGCCTTGATTCTGATCTTGTGTATCAAAGGCAGTGGAGGAAGTCAGCTGTTAATGTTGCTTCAATTCAAGACTATTTGGTGGGTTTGTTTTTGTGACTTTAGCCATTTTTTAATTTTTTTTTAGAGTGGCTGTGTAATCTTTGCAGGAATCTCCATTGGGTTCTAATTTATGCAACATAAATTGGTGGCAGTTCAGAGAGTTGTCCTGTAAATGTCTATTATCTGTCATCTCAGAGAGAGTAGTCTTGTTAAATTAACTGAAGGCCTGATACAGAGACCTTAGAACTTGCTTTTATCTGAAATTAGAAAGTATCTCCAAGGAGAAATTTCCATCAATGTGCTTTCTCTGGTGTAATCTCTTCTCTACGTGCATCATTAGATTGTTTCCTGGCAAATAAATTGTAACTGCCAATATATTGCGTTTAAGAAGTTTCCAGGTATTGTTGAGTTATGTGGAAAGGTTAAGTTGGTATCCATAGCAAAGGTTGAATAATGAAACTTGTACTAAATCCAGCCTGTAACTGGAGCTCTTCTGTAGAATCCAATATAGGTTTTTGGTTTGTTTTGGTGTGAGAGAAAATAATCCAGCAGACAAGCATTGTCAAAACTGCACAGTGGTGTAAAATCTTTTCAAGATATCAAAAGAAATATATGCTGAATTTAATTTTTTTTTTCAAGTCATATATTAATTTGGAAGGTCAAAATAAGCAACCCTTCTCCATGTGGTACGTAATCTCAACCAAAGATCAGCCAATAAATCCAGTAATATTTTGTGACCTTGCTTTTTCCTTTCTGTCACAGAATCTCATAGGCATGTGAAGAGATCAATACTGAAAATGACTTCAGTGCTGTTGTGGAATACATTGAATGTATAATACCTATATCTTTAGCTCCAAAACATTATATTTCTGATAGTATAATCAGCAGAGCTTCTAATTAGAGAACAGAAGTAGTAATTTCTGTTCTTGTTGCTGCTAAGTCATCTGGCATTTGTACATTAGCATTGCAAAGAGTCTTAGCTTCATTACGTTATCAGAACAAAGTAAAATTCATGTACTGATAAATGAAACTGTAGATGACTATTTGTGGGGTGTTTTCCTCATATTTTCTTGGTTCACACTGACAGTCATCAGATTAACTTGACGTTTTCTAAGTGATAGAAACAAATTAAGAGGCTTTTACATCTCTGGTTTCATTGTTTTGGATTGAAATCGGGGCAGGAAGTCTATGTGGAGGAAAAGTATTTGGGGTTATTAGTCAACAGCAAGCTTAATATGAGCCATCAGCATGCCCAAGTGGACAAGAAGGCCAGTGGCATCCTGGCTTTATATAAGAAATAGTGTAGTCTGCAGAACTAGGGAGGTGGTAGTTCCTATCGCCTTGGCACTGGTGAGGCTGCATATGAAGCACTGTATTAACTCCCCAGGAAAGTGTTGGAGTCACCGTCCTTGGAAATGTTCATGAAAAGGGTAGATGTGGGACTGGGGGACATGGTTTAGTCGTTGTGGTGTTTTGGGGTAGTTGGTTGGACTAGATGATCATAGAGGTCTTTTCCAAGCTTAATGATCCTAAGATTCCATGAAATGTGTAACAAAGGGCCTATACTTTTGTTCTTGGACAGAGCAAAATTAAGAAGCGTGCGTGGGTTCTTCATGAGTGTTTGGAAAGAGTTCCAGAGAATGTGGATGCTGCCAAGAAGTTACTTCAGTATGGCTTGAAAGGCACAGACCTGGAGGCTCTTGTGGCCATAGGAAAAGGAGAAGATGGTGGCAGGTTTGGGAAGTGTTTTTTTTTTTTTTTTTTGGTTTGTTTTTTTGTTTGTTTTCTTTTTTCTCCATTTATTTTTGTTTAAACGAACTAATGAAGTAATAAGTAATAATGAAAATATTGATATGCTAATTCAGAGCATAAGAGGAGTTATAGTGCTGTGAATCAAAGTACTTAAAGATGCCTGCAAGCTTCCTGTTTAATTTTTACAAACTACTTCTGTACTGATCTTGTTTTCTCTGGATGTCTGTTACTTTCTGCATCATGGAGAACTTCCAATGTCATGATTTTTCTGTGAGGTTCCGTTTCCTCTGCCTTTCCTGGTTGCTGCTGCTGCTGCTCCTACAAGGATGTTTTATTGCGTATCTTAGTTGTAATGATGCTTTGTTACTCATTTGGGGAGGGGAGCAGGGATACAGGGGGTCAGAAATGCTTGCAGAGATGATTGTCATTCAGTTCCTGGTGGTGGAGTAGGATGTTCTTTCTTTATCCAGTCATCTATTACAATTATACGCTATGGAAATGCTGCCAATTCCACTGCTTCCTGTGGAATTGAGAGACATTTAACAGTCAATATTATTGTATTTATTTTTTTTATGGAGGGTAGGGAAGAGGTGATGGCTTTTGTTGGCTTGTGCTGCATGTCTGCTCCTTACTGTAGCAGATTTCAGTATTATAATTTTGTATGGAAGTTGAGATTTTTATTTAAGACTTAAATAGAAAACTCTGTTGATAGACATATTTAATAGTTATTTCCAACATCTTTTTGTTGTTTTTATCAGCATTGAGTTGATTGTTGTTTTTTGTCCTCCAGATTTATCTTACCAGGGGAGGCAGACATTGGTATTCCCTATGAAAACTTCTTGTCACCAGATGAAGAAACAGACACTAAAAAGGAAAAAGAGGCCAGGAAGCATCAAGAACTGCTATTATCATTAAACTTCTCAAAGTAAATGCAACGTTAAGCTATGTTTTACTCAGAATTACAAGATTATTATAACTACATAGTTATAAGAGTGTAGTTACGTTCGTGTATATTATTCCTATTAGAAAAGTGGTGATTTTAAATTGGTATTGTATTGTGTCCAAGTTCTCAGCTTATTAATTTCTCAGTATATTTCCATTGTTCAAATATGTAACTATTGTCTTCATTTGCGTATGTTGCTGTGTCAATTGTAAATGTGAAAGCATCTGTTTTGGAAACAGGCTGACACTGGAACAAAAAGAACTGTGCAGGAGCAGGCTGAAGTTGTTAACTTATCTTGATCGCCTTGAAACTTATGAGGTGAGAAACTTGGTAATGGCTTAAGCTCTTTTTGGGTTCCCATTACACAGATAGTCCTGTAACTTTTTTTTTTGTCACATCATCATATTTTTTGTTATATGTTGTAGTATTAATGTTTATAGTCTCCTTGAAATGTAGCAGTCTCTCACTTGAGAAATGTGAGCTGTTTTCTGTTCAAGCTACTGTATTTTTCCTGCTTCAAGGTTGCAGATGGCTAGCTTTTAACTTTGAGAGGCGTAGCTGGGCAGAAGCCTGCCTTGAACATACTGTGTTCATTTGCCAGCAAAACAGCCCATTTTCCCCTTTATTTTAGCAACAGTTATGTAGGGTTGAAAGTGTATGTTGGTTGGTATTAAGAGGACTTGGCATTTACACATGAGTGTGTCATTAAAGTAAAATGTCAGGGGAAATCTGATGCATCTTGAATAGTAGAACAATTTTGAGCATAGGAAATAATATACAAAAACATGAGATGTGGAATGTGGTGCAGGATCACTTGCTTTGAAACTATATCAGTCAGGCTAAGTAGGAAGTCAGTCTAATTCAGATTCTCTATCAGATCTCTTTTTATTTTATTTTATTTATTTATTTTTTTGAGTTACTGAAATGAAACATTTTGGAATGGAAATCTGAATTTTTCTCTTTTTAAATTTAACTTTGCAGTTGATAGTACTCAGGTTGATTTTTACTACATTTCCTTGTAACTGATGTTGTATAAACTTTAATTAGAATAGAGCAGAGAGTTGTCTTAGCTTATCAATCAGAAATGTATCTTTTTCCATACTGAGGTAAATTAAAACCAACAAAAAAAGTAATCAAAAACAAACAAAAAAGCAAGCCTCCACCGTGTTTTTTCCAGGTATAGTTTATGTTTATTCATGGTATGATGCATACAGTTTTGGATGCTGTTGTAAATCTTGTATGAAATCTGGTCTGTAATTTTTTAAATTTTTTATTACTATTATTATTATTTTGGTAGGAAATCCTTGGTGGTCCTCATTCTGCCGAACAGCGCTATGATGGTGAATTCTTCAAGAAGTTCAGAAATCAAAATATTGTTCTTTCAGCAAGAACTTATGCTCGGGTATTAATATTTTGTTATTCATTATTGCTGCTTTGATTTAGGTGTGTATTTGTTCCATTGAGTGTAGTTGAATCTCGATTAAGTGGAAGATGTATTTGTTTGATTGTAAATAAGTAAATGCAGGGACCCTGAACAAATTTTCTTCACTGCTGAAGAAAATTTTGAAGTCAAGTGTTTGTTATATGGCCTAAACTTATATTACTTCCTCTGTTTCAGTCTATATCAGTCTTCTGCAGTGTATTGTTTTTTGTGTTTAGGAAAGCAATGTCAGAGCCCTGGAAATCTTGTTTACTTTCCATGGATCAGCTTTACTTCCACACAGACAAGCAATTCTCTCTAATTTTCCAGAGACTACTTCACCACATGAATATGCTTTCTTGTTGCCTGAGGCTTGGTAAGAACACATTAGTGGATATTAACTTAAGTGTTATACATAAATTGGTTTGCGCATATGATGATCTTCTCTAAGTTATTGCCTGGAATCAAGGAATTAGCTTTGTCTCCATTTCCTGCGCAAATCTTCATTACTTTGTGCCATTTGTGCAAACTTTTTGTCTTTTTGGGTGATCTTTACTGGGAAGTCAGGAATTTAGGCATTCTTGTCTCCATTACCCATAAGCACGGACTCTTAACCTGCAGCTTCTGACCCAAATTTTCACTGGTGTGAGTAGAAGTCTGTAAGCGTTCTCTAAGAACAGGCAAAATTAAGAGTTAAAAATGGAAGTTTTTTTTTTTTTTCCTGGATGGATTAACAAATATTGCATTCTTCTGAATTTGTTTTTAAATACTGTTTAATCCTTAAGCAGTCCTTAAGTTTTAATCCTTAAAACTTCAAAATCACAAATTTTCTTGTCACAGACTCTTACTCTCACAAAGGAAGAATTAGGAAAAGGCTTAAATCCCGACTTTCCTTTGAGTATAAAATGTAGTTTACTGTCTATTTCATGTTGACTATTAATATAAACCTTCACAGGAGAGTCTTGAACATCATTCTACTGTTCTCAGTATTACTTAACAGAAATTTTTGCTTCTAGGTTGTTTCTTTCAAATGCTTCAAATACAGAATTAGTTTTGAAGTGTATTGCTCAATGCTCACGTAGAATTAGAGAGGTTTCATTTTTTAGGTTTTTGCCATAAGACTTTGAACTCATACTTCAGAAGGTTAGTTCTTTTGAGTAGGTTACAGGATGTTTTTGGAGCCTTCCAGTATTATTGTTGCATCTTTCATTTGAAGGTTTAAACTGTACTTTCTGGGTAATTTGCTATTCAGAAGAGGTTTTATTCATGTAGTTGCTCCTGTGACATCTTTTCCAGTTTATAATACTTGTCACTTTTTCTGAGTGGAAGTTAGTGTTTTTTTTCTTGCTATCTAATGTTTGCTAGCATCCTTTTAGTCATTTTGTTTAATATTAGGAACATGTTCAGCGTGTAAAAACCCTTGTTTTATGCTTTTCTTTAAGGTAACAGATCATAAAGAGAAATTATTGCAATGTTTATAAAACAGAGAAGATGGATTCTGAATTTTCTCTGTTGTTTTAATAAGATATATGAGAAGGCAGGCAGGAAGGCTTTTCTGAATTGTTAGAATTTATTGCTGTTGTTCATAAACAACTTCCCCTTATTTCTGAAGGATCGCTTGTTTTAATTTTTGTTACTGTGTTTGACTGGCTTGTTTAAGAAACCGATTTGTTTGCTGGGAGGCAAAATACTAAAGATTTAAAGTACTAGAAGATTTCACTGTTAATCTGGAAGTGAAGATGTGAAGTTAAGGTTTAAGAGCTTACTTCTGTCTGCTGCTGAAAAATGAAAGTAGATAGTTTGAATCTTTGTTCCATTGGCAGAATGGAGAGAACTTCCCAGTACTAGGATCAGTAGATATGTGCAAGTGCAGACAAGCATGAAAGTTGCCAAGTAGATAATATTATCACTAATATTAATTTAATATTAATACTATTAATAATATTAGACAATAAGTATTAAAAACTTTAAAGTGTTGACTGTAATAAACATCTTAACAAAAGGAAAACATTGTGAAATGGAAGTAGAGGGAAAATGAAGTTCTGCTAGCAGTTGCTCATATCTTCTGCGGTTTTGGAGCACTTGAATAGGTAAGAGGGTTGGAGTTCTCTGAGGTGACTTCTGTCCTTTTGGAAATTTACTGCTTTGCTCTGTATTCCTCTGGTTACTTACTCCCATCTCTATGGGGATTTGTATGAGGGAAAACTTGAGATTAATTAGAAGGTGCTGTCATGCTTGTGTGTGGAACAGGGGAAGTGGGGAAAAATAGGCATCTCTAACTATTGCTGGGTAAAAAGCATTGATACACAATTGTTTGCTGTAAAGCACCAACATGAATGCACATAGAATCCTGCATCTGAAGAATGTCAAAACCCATGAAAAATATTTTTGTAAAGGCTGCATTATTACTGTCATTTCATTTTGTCTCAAAATACAGACAATGAACTTAGAGAAAGAGATGCTTGTTTTGCTAGTGCATGTTATATGCAATCTTAAACAGTATTTTTTCCTGTTACTGGCAAAACGTCTACATTAGGATGGCACTTGGAGTCTGGTGTCCCAAAAACTTTGAAGCACAGAAGTTGGTGTAGCAAAGAGGAAAAAAGTAGTAGGTGATGGTGTTTACTAATGTATTTTTGCAGAATTGTGATCATAACGTATTATTACTCCTTCCATTTGTCATAATTATTTGTCAGCTTCTTTTACAATGATTATTCCTGAATCTGTACTGGGTTATTGGTATCCATGCTCCTTCCCAAAGGTTCATTAGGTACATTTAAGACAACTAGAGTGAAGATCATAGAAGTTTAGGTATTCAGAGGAGTTGATCTCATTAAATATGAGAATTAGTATGTGAGGATTAATCCCATAGTCAGTTTTGTCTTTTTGTTTTTATTTATTTCTGTAGCAGTACAGTCAGATAAAACTTACGCAAGAAAAAAAGCACACAACAGTTCTGAAGTAGAGCGTCAGTGTAATTGGTATTAATTTCAAGTATGAGTTTAAAAGTCGCTAATCTTACTTTCAACTGAAAATTAGAAAAGCAAGTTTTGAGAGGATGATTACATTTTCATGACTCCACGTGTTCGTGCTCCTCTTTGCATTGATTTCTGGTAGGAAAAAAGAAGGTTCTTGTGGTCTATGTAAAAGGTAGTTTGGAGGAAAATAAGTTCTTAAAACTGGTTTTTATGGGGATCTAGGCAGGTGCAGGGTTGGTTGAATTTGGCCAGACGGATGCTGCAGGAAGTTAGCTGGTTGAAAGTATTGTAAGTATTATTAGTCTTGAGGGGTTTTTGAAGGTGCAGGTGAGAACCTGAAGCTATGAGAAGGCCATGGAGACCATGAACTGATGACAAGGAAGGTGGGAAACTTAGTAGGAGCTGCTATACATGAGCAGAGCTGCTGTTCAGAGTGACCTGAACAGCATGAAGGAAATGCGGAGTTCTGTTCCTGTGAATGAAGAAACCTTTGGAACAGTGAAAGCTGGAGACTGACAGCAGAGAAGCTCTGCTGAAAAGGACAAGGAGTTCCTGGTGAGCACAAACATGTTATGAGCCAGCAGTATGTTCTGGAACCTAAGGCCAGCAGCAACCTGGCCTGCATGCTGGTTGCACCAGCAACCTGAGCCTGGGAGCATACCCAGAAGATGGAGCAGACTACTGCACTCATTCAGCTGCATCTACGATACTGGATAACCAGGAAATAATTTGGTGAACCAGAGTGAGGTTAGCAGAGGACCATCAAGATGTTTAGACGTCTGAGCACTTTTAAAAGCCTGAGGGGACTGGGTGTCTTCATCAAGGAGAATGTTTTGGGGGTACCCAGCAGCAGTTTTCTCACATCTTTCTATAGAGCATGAGCTGAACTGCAGTTCTGTTGTTTGCTGTGTTTCTGCGATGTTTATGCCTAGCTTATCCTGTCTTTGTTTACTATGTTTATGGTGACATACCTGGGATGCGTTTCTTATAGAACCATAGAATCACAAGGTTGCAAAGGACCTACAAGATCTAGTCCAACCCGTCCTCCCATTACCATTGCTACCACAAGCTACTAAACCGTATTTCGTAGCTCCTCATCCAGATGCCTCTTGAACACTGCCAGGGATGGTGACTTCACCACCTCCCTGGGCAGCCATTCCAGTGCCTGACTACTCTCAGAGAGAAAAAGTTTTTCCTTATGTCTTAGGGAAGGGGTTGCTCCTCTGTCCCCATATATTTTTAGGAAAAAGTACATGTTTTTCAGTAAAAAGATACTGTTCACAAGTATGTTGGAGTGAATTGTCTTTTGATTTCAAGTCTGAATTTAGTTTGCACAAATTATAGAAGTGTTTGTGGTTTTTTTTTTTTGTTTTTTTTTTTAAATAGTAATCAACTAGATGAGTCTTTGAGACAGGCCTGCTGGTGGAAATCCTTCGGAAAAAAAGAAAACTAAAACCACTCAAAGTTGCATTGGTAATAGAAAGAATTGGACTCTGACCTTAAAAACTAAATTAGATGTTCCTCTTTTGAAAACCTGTCCTTGGAGAGAAAAATAATCTGTAGGTTTGAATAAATGCAGTTGATAGGATACAGGATGCAATAGCATGGGCCTCTTTTGTCAAAGCAAAGAATGGAATGAATTGCCAAGCTGACACAAACAATAGAGTGGGAAGAGCAATACAGGGGGAAGTCAGCTCTTTTTGAGGAAATAGAGTTGAATACGTCCGTAATCTGTCAGTTTACTGAATTCTAATCATATTTATTCTACCGTTGAAAAGGACACAGAGAAAGGGAAAGAATAGGGGAAGCAGTGACTCAGAAGAGGAAAAAAAACAACCAAAACAATAATCCACAAAACCAACCAAACGAAATCTCAGATAATATTTGAATGAAGTTAGTTATGGAACACGTGCTGGTTTCTTTTAATTGGAAAAGAGGGACGCTTGCCTTAGTGACTACAGTGTTCAATTCCAATACTTGAAATTTTGGATGAGTGCACACTGCTGATTCACTCTACATTAGGTACTGTCTCTGACCTCTGCAATTTCAGTTTCTAGAGCAAAGGTGTGAAGTTGCATAGCATAAGCAGAGAGAGTGGATGATGGATGCGATAAAATATGCTCTGTGTTCCACATTCAGCAAACTACTTTTGCATGCTGAATTCACTTTCGAACCTGTCAGATTTATGTATTCTGTGCAGTTGTTCTGACATGTCCCAGTGGTGCTGAGTTTGCTGTGTATGTGTTGCAAACAAAGTAATGGTAGAAAATTGGAAACCCTGCCTCATGGCATACACTTGTTCACTTCCCCAGCTCTTCCTCCTCAGTTTCATTTGCATTGAATGTTTTTGAGTTTTCAGGGTGTATTTGGATTCCATAATCTTTCTCAGCTTACTCTTTTGCAATTGATAGCAGCTTTTTTTTTTTTTTTTTTTTTTTTGAGTTTTATAGCTATATTTCTGATGGTGACATTGCAGTTACTGATACAAAAATATTGAGTGGGGAAAAACAGATCTGCGCTAAAATTTAACTACTGTTTTGGGAAAAAAACAAACCAAACTTGTGATAAATGTAGTGATAAATATAGCTCTGCAAGTGTTTTTTGCCAATTTACTACTGGGATCTCCTATCATTTGCTAGTGTCAAGACTGCTTTATTCCAATCCTTGTGTTTAAACTGAAATACAAAGAGATTTTCTAAACCTTTTAGAATGATAAGAGAAAGTAAGGACGGTTGGACACAATTAGATAGGGGCCAGGAGGGAGTTGTGAATTTTCTGGCATTGTTGAGACGGTGAATGAAGTAAACAGTTCATTTGTGGCTCAGCGTATTGTGAACTCCACTTGGAAGGAGATTTGTCTGTGTTAAAACTGACATATAACAACTTAATTCTACAAGGATAAGATATTTTGTAGCTATGTAGGAGGTTGTTTTCTTTTAAAGTGTTGGTTTCCTTATGCATTTGGAACATATAGTTAATGATGATTACTATTCTGCTGTGCAAAGGGAAAGAAAGATGAAACAAGGCTTCCATTCAAGGTTGCACTGCAGTCACTGTAACATGAATCAAAAATTCTTCTGTTCGGATATCTGTGGTGAGATCTACTAATAAACTTCTATGAAAAGCCTAAGAAGTTAAATAATGTCACTTTAGAAACAGACGTCTGAGGGCATCTGTAGGTTTCATTTATGCAGAAGCATCTGCTGAAACATGAGATTGTTCGTGGTAGAAGGCAAATGACTGACAGCAGATGTAAAAAGGAGAGGGGAAAAAAAATAGTAGGTGCAGGCAAGCACCTCACCACATATACCTGAAGTTTATAAAGAATCTATAATGTACAGCTCAAATATTCCTGAACTAGCTATTTTTACACTTGTAGTAGACTTTTATGACGCTTCTTTCTAACACTTTCCATTTTTGAACTCAAGTACTTTTTTTGTGTGTTTGTTGGCAGTTTACATGTAGATGATGAAAACTAGTATCTGTATAGGGAGTAAAAACAGTGCAATTTCATCTTTGATTTAAGTGGCATGAAAAAAGTGAACAACTTCATAAAAACCTTTCGTGCAGGACTTGTCAATCTGCTTGAGCTTTCACAAAAACTTTACTGTGTTTTTTTCCTCTATCACATCCTTTTCAGTGGGGTTGGCAGAAGGGTGTTAAGTGTCTCATTACTTCTTCAGTTGGTGGATTTTGGAGGTGAGGAGAAGGGAAATGGAGGAACTGTCAAACAAAGAGAATAGTAACCAAGTGAGATATTCCTCAGCAAGCTACTTTTTTTTTTTTTTTTTTTTTTTTTTTTCCCTTCGAAAGCAATGGAAGTTAGTTGAAATTAGAAGCTATTGTTGGACTTCGGAGAAGTTATTTTGATCGAAGACTGTATTTAAAGTGTTTGTTACTCAGAAAGGATTCTATTTGAAAATGTATTAAAAAAAAACCTGTTTGGAACAGTTAAAATGTAAAGGTAAACCCAAGGTGTTTTGTGTTACAGGAATGGGGAAGAAATTTCTAGTTTTAGATGGGGAAAGGCAATTACAGAATGTTTTCTGAAATGAGTTGGTGAGAAGGGTAGGTGATTGCATCAGCCCAGCAAAAGAAGTTTTTTTTCCAGTAGCTTCTTGTTTCATGCTGGGTAGGTAATTATTACTTGCATATGGAAATATAACTGCTGAGTCTACAGGTTGTTAAGTATGTTAGGGATAACAGGAGGAAAGAAACACACTAACATTTGGGTCCGTTATGAAACTTTGCAAGCTGCGCAAACTTTGTTTCTAAACCTCCTGTACTAATTATGCTATTAAAAATTATTTTCTAGACTGGAGTTTTAATTGCAGGATGTAATTTTGCTATGTCTATGGCAAATATGCAGAATACGGCTGTTTAATTAAGAACTTATCCATGGTGATACAGTACAGGCTTAGATTGATATATTCTTTTTTATTCTTTCTTCATGTCTCATGGTAGCAGTATGCTTAGCCCTCGAAAAACCAAACAGTGTGAAAGTTGTGGGAAGTCTTGGTTTCTTGTCATTGAGATTCAGTGTTTGTGCATGGTTTTAAATTTGTGATGTGCACTTCTGCTGTCCTTTTACCTGATGATTTCCTGTGTTAATTACAGTGTTAGTATGTACAGCAAAGTTGGAAAAAAAAAAATGTCTATGATGTGAAATCAGAGGTACTATTCCAAAATCTCTTTTTACTCTTGTTTTCTTTTACTCTAATTTTAAGATTGTCAGTGGCTGTAGGAGTAGCTGATAGTAGACCTTAGAGTTTTGCAGATATTTGAAACAACTTCTAAATGCAACATTTCCTTGTCCTCTGCTCTCTGTTTTCTGTGTTTTGTTCAATTTGGGGTGTTGAATGGGGGTGTTACTACACCTGAAACATAAGAATTAGCTGTTTTTCAATTTTCTTAACTCGGTTCGCTTTTTGCAGCCTGCAAGCCTCTTTCCACCAATTTATTGCTATATCTTGTGCATATTTCTTGTGGATGGCTGGAATTCTTACAGACAAGGCACAGGATATTACTGTTAGTGCATAGTATAAGAAAAGGAAGACTGGATGACATTGGAGAAATGTTTGTGTATACAGGGGAGGACAGTTCTGTGTTTTGTATCTGTGCATGTATGTATGCACTTAGTGACTGTTGCTAAATTAGATGAAGTTACTGATTTATAGTTTTGTTTGACTCCAATATTATGAAATTGATTTGTTTATTGCGGAAAGTATTTCTTTTTAAGCTACTGTGTTACAGTTCTGCACTTTTAGGAATAAGAATACAGCATCAGTTAACTCGTGAATAGTAGTTGTCCGTGCTGTTTTACTGTTGCTGTTTATGGGGTCAGGAGAAAATGAATGAGATATAAATCTCATTATTCCAGTGCTGTGCAGCTTTAATATCTTTAGTTACTATGTGGTTTATTTCTTATCTCTACAAGTAGCAGAGCCTAAAAGGCTTTTCTTTTTCTCCCTCGTTTATGTTCTGTATATCTTGATATGGTTTTCCTGATTTTCACACTGCCTAAACAAGTAACCTACAATCACAAGTCATAACTAGTCATTCTAGTAACAGCTCATGTTGATCTTAATTTGTATCTCAAAGATTCTTTTTCCTTCAGCATTTAGGAAACGTTTCACTGTAGATGTTTGTAAAGAGATCATGTTAAATTGAATTGAGAAGATCAGTACAACAGAACCTTGTTTATTTCACTTCAGTACAGGAATTATTATAGAATTCGAAGGTTTTGTTTTTTTTTTTTTTTTTAACTTTAACAGGTTTTTGCTCATTTCTGTCCTTTGTGCTAGCATATGAAATCAGCATACTTACTGTGAAGCAGTGAAGATTCTGAAATTGTGTAGTGGTTTTATTTGATTTTTTTAAAGACATAATCGGTAAGAAAATGTTTGAGGTATGCGTCATAAATGGCTTAGGTAGGATATGTTTTTGTACAGATAGGAGGCAAGATCACACTTGTATAGCCAGTTTAATTCATCAGAATTTTTTAAAACAATATTGACATGAGAATTCCATTTTTTGTTATACAAGTTACGAGCAAGGAACACTGAAAATTATTCCTTGGAATGAGCAGAAACATCGTGAAGAAGACTGGTGTGAAAAAGCAGACTGCAGGTAAGTTTAAATAAATAGAACGAAGAATTTTTGTGATATATATGTGTAAGATAATGTTTACTTACTGATATTTACTTAAAATGTGTTAAATAGCCAGTGAGACTTGCTTCTCATTTTTGTACACAGTTATTTGTGTTTTGAACTTTCTTAACGAGACACGTTAAGCATTAACTTAAAAGTGTTAAGTTCACTGTGATTTTGTGATGAGCATCTTACAGAAAGCTGTAATCCATAACATGATTATAGCAGCATTAATGGATAATATAACTGCTTTTTTGTGTGGAAAAATAGAAAGCCGAAGTTTGGCTTGTCTGTGTCTTTAGTAGAGAGATTCTTTCGTGATCCATTTCATGTTTGGAATCTCCTATCAGTTACATCAGTGAGGAAAAAATAAGCACTGTGATTGGCATTTGATTTTAAAATTATTGGTGTATTTGTCTTCAGAATGACCAGAAATTTTAGGAAAACCTATTTTGCATGTGTGTTTGGGGGGGGGGGGAGGGGGACGGAAAGCAAGTAAACATGTATTTTAACGTATATGTACTTTTTTTAAGGACAATTGTTGAACCGACTTTACAAGATGAAAGCGAATTTCTGTATGAATCGCAACCTGAATTACTGAAATACAGGACTACTGAGCTTTCAGTAGAGCTTGTAACTGACTGGTATTTGAGCAGGGCACAGGAAATTGAAAAATATTCCATGCAGGTGAGAACAACAGTGAGGAAATGATGGTGGCTGTGTCACTCTGTTCAGTATTCTTCCGTGGAATTCTATCTTAATGGGTATTAATGGGATTATTTTCCAAATGCTTTCTATGAGATTTAGTCAGCTGAATAATTAATTCATAGGAATGAACAATAGATAGACTTGATTTACCATAGCAGACAATAGCACTTTTGTAGTCAAAGAAATATGTTTACCATTATATTTTATATCTGTAATTAAGTAAAGGGAGGGAATGTTGTGCACCGTGTATCAGGAAGCATGTTTTATTATGTCATATGATACTGTGCCATGTGTAGTATGGATGTGTGGCACTGCCACTTGCCAATTTGTAGTTCTGTCATCGTTGCTTCCTGACAGGTGTATTGTGTTTGTGGGATTATGGGGAAGATTATTTTTTCTTTGTTTCATTCATATTTTAAAAATGCGTGAAACTCTCTGTGGTTACAGATGAGCAGTGCAAGCAGAGCTCATCAATCATGTGCTCAGGTATTTTATTACCCCTAGAGCCAATAAGTAGCATGAAAAGAAGGTGGAATAAAAGTACTATTTCTAAGTTAGTTCTTTTATTTTTCAAGTTTGTGTTTCTTCAGGGGTCTTTAAGCATAATTCCAGCCTTCATTGCCTTCTTAGAAGTCTAAACAGATTCTTTCTCAGTGACTGAATATACTTTTATGTGAAAAGAGCTCATCTTCTGTGAAATACAATGCAACAACAAAAATCAGTAATTCAGAGACAACTAGATAAGTCATGTTACATACAGATAGAATCAGAATGGCTCGGGTTGGAAGGGACCTCAGGGATCATCAAGTTCCAATCCCCCTTCCACAGACAGGGCTGCGAGCCACTAGATCAAGTACTAGATCAGATTTCTCAGAACCCCATCCAATTTGGACTTAAAGACCCCCACAGATGGGGCATCCACAACCTCTTTGGGCAACCTGTTCCAGCACCTCATCAAACTTTCCCCTGAGGTCTAATTGAAGTCCCCCTTCCTTTAGTTTACTGCTGTTTCCCTTTGTCCTTTCACTGTCTGCCTGTGTACTTGTGTAAACAGTTGATTTCTCTTGTGTTTATAAACTCCCTTTAAATATTGAAAGGCCATGATGAGGTCTCCCCGCACCTTCTCCTTTCCAGGCTGAACAAGCCCAGTTCCTTTAGCCTGTCTTCATAGGAGAGATGCTCCATCCCTTGGATCATTTTCATGGCCCTCCTGATTTTGGAGATCCTCTCCAAAATTCCACATCTTTCCTGTTTTGGGGACCACAGGCTTGGACACAGAGCTCCAGCTGGTGTCTCACAAGGGCAGAATATAGGGGGACAATCACCTCTCTTGCTCTGCTGCTCCTCCTCTTCTGATGGAACCCAGGTTACCATTGGCCTTCTGGGCTGCAAGTTCACACTGCTGGCTCACATTAAGTTTTTCCTCCAACAGAACCCCTAAATCCTTCTCAGTGGGGCTGTTCTCAAGGATATCTTCTCCCAGTTTGCATACATACCTTGGATTACCTCAACTCAAGCGCAAAACCTTACACTTTACTTTATTGAACCTCATTAGGTTCACAGGGGCCCGTTTTTCAAATTTATCAAGGTATAGCATCCCTTCTTTCTGCTGTATCGATTACTCACTGGGCTTGGTGTCGTCGTCAGACTTGCAGGGAGTACACTTGGTGCCATCATCGATGTCATTGATAAAGATGTTAAAGAGTACTGGGCACATCATGGACCCCTGGGGGGCAGTGCTCATTACCAGCTTCCACCTGGAAGTGCCATTAACCACAATGCTCTGACTGTGACCTTCCAACCAACTCCTTATCCACTGAATAGTCCACCCTTCAAATCCACGTCTCTCCGGTTTAGAGATGCATAACTTCAGTCATTTAACTGATAAATTTAGTTTCAAGCAATTCTTTTGTATAAAGCTGAGAATAGCAATCCATATTGGAGTATATAGGCAGCAAAATATTCTAGGAACTTAGAATTGCCCATTAAACAGAGAGAATGGTGAAAGAAAATAAACAGGCAAATGGAATGTAAGCTAGACTTGAAGTTATTTTTTGGCAAATGGTTGTTGAGCCGGATTTTTAATTCTTTTCCAGGTGGATTGTGCTCTATCCCTTGTTCGTCTTGGCATGGAGAGGAATATCCCTGGTCTGCAGGTGCTTTGTGACAATCTGATCACTCTTGAGACAGTAGTGTATGAGACTGATGGTGATAGAACCTTAACTTTGAAGGAACTAGTAGAGATGAAAGACATTGAAAAGCTAAGACTGTTGATGAAGAATGTAAGTATTTTGAGGAGATCAGTAAGTATAGCCTGATTTGCAGTAGTTAAAATTACTGTAGATTGCATGTGTATAAAGATGAGCTAATGTCTGATTTTTTTTTTTTTTTTTTCCTAAGGAACCTCAATTTTTAATTCAACCTGATACTAACATTCGGTGTTTTTTTCTTTGTTTTGTTTCAAAAACAAAAATTGAAGACCAAATTATGTATTCTGGGCATGGAACTGAGTGTCAGTAAATCTAATAAAACCAGTCTTGTAAAAGCTGTGAATTGCTTTTTTAATGGCCCATCCTAACAGATCTTCAGTGCAGCTATTGATGACGGTTAAATGTTAGCAAAAAAAGATTAATATTCACCTCTGTAGCACTTATTAGTTTATCATCGTTGTATTTGGCCTATGTATGGCATTTTGGAACAGGAAAAACTGTGTCTTTTATGGAAAGGTTAGAAAATACCTACAGATAAAATCAGACATGAAATATTCAAAGAATATGTAAGTTCTAAAGGAAAGAACTCGTGCACTTATTCTTGCATACTGAAAGTAATGCTACTCTGATAAGGATGCAAGCAAATCTCTCACTCATCCTCAAGTTGTAAGAAGACAATGAGACCTTGACTTTCATCAAGTTTAGGGTTTTACTCATGTGCAACTTTGTCTCCTCATGTCATTGATAGCAGACAGATAATGTGTTGTTTCAGTACTTCATAATATTGTGGTCTGTGCAGCAGTAGTGAGGGTCAGCCTTCAGCTGTATTTTCTGATAGGTGTAGAGATTGTTTCAGTTATGTTGACCAAAATGTTACCCGCTCTGTAACTTGCTGTGCTTTCCAGTCCTCTGATGAAAAATACGTGAAGAATGTTTATCAGTGGATGATCCCTTTTCTTCACCGCTGTGAAAATCAGTCTCCTGGTCTGGCAAATTCACTTTTTAAAGAATATTTAGTGACATTAGCAAAGGACGACCTGACTCTACCTCTGAAGATTTTCCAGAATTCAAAACCTGCTGTGAGTATACCACCATCCTTATGATTCTGCTGGTTTCTTGGAAAAGTCTTGTCCTGGAGTTCAAAAATAGGGTTAGAAATGATCTGCTTTAGAAAACAAACCGCGTTTTTTTCCCTTCCTCTTGGACTCGGCATTTGTTGTGTTTTAGAAAACATAAATCTCCCTTTCTCTTATGAATGCAAAGAATATACCGGATTCTGTAACAGGAGATGAGGCCAGTGATTGTAAGGTATGTTCTATGCGATTACTTCACGCTTCTTGTACAGTTAAAACAATTGTTCTACTGCACATGCTATATGTTTTTGCATACTATTGAATGTTGTTAAATGTCTGGACAGAAATCAATCAGTGAATTAAAAATACAGTTTTTATGTATATATTGATACTGTTGTATGTGTTAAACAGATCTGACAGATGTTTGCAGCAGTTCCCTTCTTCTGCATTCTTTTCACCTCTCAAATTCAGGTGGAGTATAATGAAATACCTGTATTTTTTCAAGTGTTGGCAGTGCAGGAAAGAAGCTGAGTTGTGTTTCAGATTCTGTAGCTTCAGCAGGGACTTCACTGTGTTGTTACTAAGGGACTCACTAATTACAATCAGGAGGCAATTATTCACTTGGAGTAAATATGTTTTAAATTCAAAAGAAGCTAAACTGTTCAATTAGCTAAAGGAAACATAAAGTGGAACACTTTCTTTTTCCATTAGTGTCAGCAAAAAATTATTCCTGAACAAGACCAGCTTATGATTACAGCAATGGAATGTATTTATAGTTGTGAACGAGATGACCAGCTTGCTCTCTGTTATGATATTTTGGAATGCCTTCCACAAAGAGGTTATGGGTAAGCTTTATCAGCTAATTATTTGTAACTACTTTAGATGTTAAGTATTGTACTGAAGTAATATTTTAAAAATAGTTACTACATCATTAAAGGGTATGTATTTTTACTGGAATATTCTGTTCCTATCTGCATTTTATTGGCTTTCACATAGGGAGTGCACACACGTACAACCTCTGCCAAATAATGCGACAGTAGATGGTTTAAAGCAGTTCAGACCAACACTTCTTCTGTGCTAGTTTTTTAGGTTTTTGTATGTTGGTGAACTGAAGCCAAACAGAAGTGTTGTATTAGTCTTGATCTAGTTACAGTGGTGTCTTGCACATAAGAGTATGTTGCTGCTTACTAGCGCATGAGAGAGGTCTTCATATGGAAGACTTGTATGAAGGGCAGCTATTGGAAAGGAAATGAAAGTTGCAAATAGGAGACATAAGCTATTCTCCCAGTATCTTCAACATGTAGGTAGGAGAGATCCTGTAAATAGTCTAAGGATAAACTATGTTTTTTGTAGACTGAGGGTGTATCAGTTTTTGTTATCTTTCCGGCAAGAAACAAACCGTTAATTTTTTTCAAGCAGAGCTATTTATTTGATTCAAATCAAGGAATGCTTCAAACTTAAACATGCTGTGGAATCATAGAATCATTAAGGTTGGAAAAGACCTCTCACATATGTAATGATTATATATCTTTGCAGGCCTGAAACAGATAAAACTAGCAGTCTTCATGATGCAGTAGATGAACTGGAGCGAATTCTGAGGTATTTGATTTTCCCAGAATAATGTATTCTTACATAAATCCTGGGCATAGCCAGGAACTTTGCTATGTTAAAAAAAAGCAGCAAGAATATTCATCTCGTTTTCGGGGATATCATAATGATTAATTGTAAGATTTTATGTTCTGAACTAAAAATATATGTATTTTAGCTATTTAAATATTATAAAACTTCACAAACGTTTTGCTTGGAATATTTTTCAAATATTTTGGAAAGCTTTCTGCAGTGATGGGAAGGTTATTTCTAAAATACCCGGTGATTTCTTTTTTTTTTTTTTTTTGACCCTATAGTATTTTGGTTTAAAAGCTAGAAGCTGTGAAGATATTTTGTCATGTTATATTGTTGGTATTATGTATTAATGGAACAGGTTTTTTTGAGTAAATAATATTACTATGGTTAATCCATACTGTTACAGACTTCACAGAGAAGGTTTAGATTTGCAGAGCGTTATTTGATAAAGCTTTTAAGACTGCTGCAGCAGCTGTGCAGAATTTAAAAGCGTTTACCATTTATTTGCAGTGTGTCAGAGCTGTTGGAGAAACATGGGCTTCAGAAACCTGTTTCATTTGTGAAAGACACAAAGGACAATGCTGAGGAGGCACGGAAGCTGATGATTAGGCTGACAAGGCACACAGGTCGCAAGTTAGTATTCAAAGAGGAATTGGAGATAAAGGGGGAAATGACAGTAAGGGAACAGAACAGTACTTAACCTTATAGAGTGTACCTCACATTTTTATTATGATAGAGAACTGGTGCTTAAACTGAACGTGGAGTGCATAAAACACATTTGTTAAACTGGTTATTAACATGATTAGTGTTTTGGCTGCATTCTCCACATATGAAAAACTCGTTCTCACTTCAAACTTGTTTCAGTGCATTTGTGTACAACGAGCCTAAAAAGCGTACTGGCTACAAAACAATAAACAGTGAAGTTTAAATGTTGTAAATGAAGTTTTTTAAGACCTGTTTTGATGTTATGGAAAGTGTAGAATTTGCAGAACAACAACTTTTCTTGGTTTTCATAGAAGCTGTTGTAGCAGGGTAATATATTGCTTCTATGCATCGTACCTCTTATTTTCAGTATAATTTTTCCATTTTTTTTTTCCTGTTTAAGAACTAGTTTTAGCTGGTCTTTTAAGTGTAGATCACTTAAGTTTTTCATGTTTTTATGTTTTTAAAAACTTAAAAACATGAAAACATAGTAGTTTTCATGAGCAGAGAAAAAGATTGAATCTTGGTTAAAGCAGCCATGGTTGCTATTTTTTTTTGGTAACAAGTACAGCAGTTTATGATAGGGTAGTATGCAATTGGGGCACGCTAGAAGCATGAAAAATGGTAGATTGTTAATTTTTCTACGTTCTTGAAGAGATATTTTGCTTTGCAAAAGTAAAAGATACAGCTTGAGGAAATAACTGCTAGCTGAAACAGTTTGTGTATCTTGAAACAGTGACTTTTTCAATCTTAAGGCAATATCTAAAAATCTTCATAGTGATTTCATTGCTATGAATTTTGATAGTACACAGGAAAGCTTATAGTAAACATGGTTCAACACAGATCCATGGATCCAGAAGGTCAAGAAACTGAATGCCATTCAAACTTCAGGGATAAAATAAGCTTCCAGATACATCCTCCTATGGTTGCCTTATCCCATGGAAAACAAATGGAAACACAGTTTGGGTACTGTGTTGTTGTCAAACAATTTTAACCTACAGACACTATTTAAATTAAATGTTGATTAATATTAGAAGTGTTAAGTCTTTAATAAGTCATTTTTGATTAAAAAAATCTGATTAAAGACTGAAATAGCTATTAAGAAAATATATTTTAGGTGATAGAATTAACTAGTTCTTTAAATTTATTGAGGAACAGAATATTTAATTTTAAAAGTGTTTGCAGGCAACCGTCTGTCAATGAGATGCAATGGAAAGAATTGCTCCAGGATATGTTAGACATGCAGCAGAAAATATATACATGCTTAGAATCAGATGCTTGCTATGAGGTGAGTTTTATTTCCCAAGTCATCTACAAACTCTAATTTTTTGTTGTTGCTTACAAATGTAAATACATTTCAAGTGTTATTATTTGGTTGTCTGTGGACAGTTTTACGTGGCCAGAAATTTTCTGTGTTAATTCATTTTATCAAAAGCCTCTCTAATATATATCCTGTATATCTTTTACTGGAATTGAACATATTTTCTGAAATGTGTTGACTATTTTGGGCTTTTAATGTCCTAATATTGAACTGCATTTTCAACTTCTTGCATCCCATTAACTCCTCAGAACATAGATGTCAATTTCTTATCTCATATTTTCTGAATTCATACTGTAAATATTTGTGCTGGAAGCAGGAATAACTAGATACTGGTTACCAGTTACTTTTTGCTTTACTTTATAAACACAAAAATTTTGTGTAAATTCTTACAAAGATCCTTTCATTCAAAGGAATTGTTTCCATACAATACAGATCGGCTTATTGAAACTGTTGTTTCATATGATTAAATTATCATTTTTTCCTTTAGATTTTCACAGAAAGTCTTTTGTGCTCAAGCAGTATAGACAATATCCACTTAGCTGGACAAATGATGCATTGCAGTATTTGGTCAGTGGATCAACCAGTTTCATCTAAAGGGAAGCCGCAGTACAAAGTCGGCTACACAAGAAGTATCGAACTAGTTCTGGCTGCTAGCAGAGAATATTTCAATTCATCAACCAGTCTGACTGATAGCTGTATGGATTTGGCCAGGTATTTACAGCTATTATGTATGTAAAGATAATATGATAAGATGATAAATGGTAATTTGATAAGATAAAGATATGTGTAAAATTTATTTTACCCACGTTGCTTTGCATGTGTGTATCAAGGCAGGCCCATGGTTGCTGGTCTGTTACAAATTTCACATCGAAGACGAAGAAACGTGCAAGTCTTTTAACAAGGATGAGAAATTTTGTGTCATTTGACTTTTTTCTGTGTTACAGCACTGGGAACTGCAGGTGTGGTCACCAAGTTAGTACTGGATGGACAATAACATTTCATGGTTTCTTCAGTTTTTTTTTATATAGTCTTCCCTGATTCTGAGACTTCGTTTGAGGCAGTATGCCATTCTTTGTTATGTTAAGGAATAAGCCAAACAGTTCTTCAGAAATGAATTCATACATAGTGTTCTATAGAGACTGCAGTGCACAAAAGTTTCTATGTAGAGGTTGAAGTATTAGTATACATTATTATGTAAATTTAGATATGGACATATTTTCTGTTACAGTGTAGTTGCAAATAGGTAAAATATTCAAGTATTACCTATGTAAAAGGTTGATGCTTTAGGTTATTCTAAATATTTTAAATACAGGCATGTCTTGATATTGACATCTCTTCCCTTTTATTCTTAGAATTTAATTTTTGATTTATTTTCTTCTTGTAATGTGTTAAACTGAATGAATTTTCCTTTTTCCTTAGGGCACTTATCTAATAACACCAAAAACATAACCAAACAAAAGTATTTATATTCACTTAGAAAAGAAGACATGTCTTTTAAATACTACTTTCACTTAGAAGTGTACATTTAGCTACTAATTACAAGAACGACTGAACTATTTTTCTTCCTCACACACTATACAGATTCATCTTGATCTTCAGTTGTGTTGTATGTGTGGTAGCACTCTTTTAGGAAATATGCATCAAACTAGCTTTTAACTAAGTAAAGTAATAGTCAAATGTGTTACGAGGTCCCTTCCAACCTGAGTGATTCTATGATTACTTATTCAAATTGGGAAATTTTTCTCAGTAAAACTTTGCAACTTTAGAACTTTAGAGATTGACAACTCATGTATTTTCCATTAAGATTTAAAAGAGTATTTCACAGTTTACCTTGAGTAGGGGGGTCAACTTCTCTATAGCTTAGCTCAAAAATGTCAGAAAATGTGACTTTTTTCGTAATGACTTACATTGTGTTCCTCTCCTGTCCCAAATGAGCACACAGGAACGTGCTGGTGCACATGTTTGTATAATTAGAGGCAGTATCGCCTTAGGCCGAAGTTGTCAGGCATTCACTTTTACCACATCTGTTATGTACTGTTTGTTGTATTTATATCTTTTTCTGAAAACATTTTTTTTAAAGTATGTATTCCTAGAGATACTTATGAACGTAGTTTGCCAGTGAAAGTGTTATTTAAAAGCTGATTACATCCATATAATATTCATAAATACATGCATATTTTATTTAAAGTTTTAAAGTAGCATAGTGTTTATTATTGTATAATCTATCTTCAAAGCAATGTTTTACAAGTGTTTTTGTAAACCCTTGTTTTCATTTTCTGAATTTAATTGAGGAAACAGAATTTGTGACAAAGGACTTTGCATTTTCTTTTCAATCAACATTTTGCTTTTATCTTGTAGCATATGGCAAAACTGAAGCACAAAAATTTCCTAAGTAATTACGTATTTAAAAAACTATATATTTTGAACAGAATGTTGCTTTTTTTTTTTTTGCTTTTTTTTTTTTTTTTTAACTTCTGAAGAGAGCTAACGTTTTCATCCATAAATTTACACATTGATTTATCCAATGGCTTTCACAAAAGCTTGTTTCCTTCCTATTTAGATGCTGTCTGCAGCTTATTGTGGACTGTCCAAGTGCTATTCAGGAAGAGCTAGATCTCATTCGTGCTCTTGGCTACCTTGAAGAATTTGGTGTGAAAATATTACCATTACAAGGTACTACATATTTTTATTCTTCATATAATTTTTTGAGTCATATGCATAAAATATGGATGGCAAATAATTTACTGTTTCGTAAGTGTTTCATGACTAAAGTACAGAGTACCACCTTGTCTCCAAACAGCTTTTATATGATTTTTTTCAGATGATATGAGGTAAGATCCCTGCACATGGTATCTGTGTTCTTGAACACAGTTTTTTGAGTACTTTTAATAACTAGGTTACTAATTATAGAGTTTTGGAAGCTCTTGGTGACTTCACTGCAGCTGACCTCCTGCTTGCAAAGTAGTCCATGCATACTTGTTCTGATGAGTTATAAAATAGTGAGTAGGAGAGAACTGTAGGCAGTTTTCTTGTCTCAATTGGGTTGTTTCATTTTTAAGTGTATAATACAGAATGACAACAAAAGCGAATTTTTGTGAGCTGTTGCTTTTGAAGATGTTTAAAAACTTTAGATCTCTTTTTTAACTTGTATTTCAGTATGGAAAGCTGTTGGACAAAAGTTTGAAAGAAGGGATGATTACTGACAATTTGAAGTTGAAAGAGAAAATGGAATATAGTGCTGTATGTTTTATTATTTATTTTACCAGACTAGTATAATTCATTGCTCTTTTAACAAGAGAGCCACTTTTCTTCAACTGAAAAAAATACAAGAGAGCTCGTCTACTTGCCTTTCAGTAAGGCTTGAATGTATGGTATGTGAGCAACAGTATGAAACTGTATCAGCGTTGGTATTGAAAGCACTTTAAAAGAACTGGCTGAAAAGAGCACTAAGCACCAATGAAATTTGCTAGTCATAGAGTTTTACTTCTGTCATTGTGTAGAGAAGTACTGGGATTTATGTGAAGCACTTTAGGTCTGTGGAAAATGAAATGAATGTTCTTAGTGGCTGTTGTTATTTTAGGTCTCCCTTTCTGTTCTCTTTTTATTCATTTATTTATTTATTTTTATAAGTATTCATTGAAAGTGAACTGATATTCCATATGTGATATTTGGGAATCTTAACAGTTTCTGGAACAAGAGAGAGTCTGGTTTCTAGATCTTGCAGTACAGCACAATTGAATTTTAGAGCAAAATTCTTTTAGTCAGCTTTTTCAGCCTGTACATATACATTGTCATCTTTTTATTTGTGGACATGAAGGAATCTTAAGAAGTAAATTAAAGAAATGAAGACCACACAAAAAAGACCCCATAGGAATGTGGAAACAATATTGTATTAGCAAAGTGTAAAACAATTGATCTGTCTTAAATAGAATGTGTGGAATCATCACAGTGATTTCATTAATGGTCCAAGTTTATCCTTTTTTCAGTATCTTTGTAAATCAAATTTATCTGAGAAGATTAAAACAATGTTTTAAATTTTAGTGAAAGCCTTCAGGTGATAGGTTACTTTGATAGATTTCACTGAAATAACATTAAAGATCAATTCTTAGCTGCCTGGGCACGCTGCTGGCTCATGTTCAGCTGAGCATCAACCAACACTCCCAGGTTTGTTTCTTCCACATAGTCTTTCAGCCACTTTGCCCCAAGCCTGTAGCATTGCTTGGGGTTGTTGTGGCCAAAGTGCAGGACTGGACACTTGATGTTGTTGAACTTCATCCCACTGGCCTCAGCCCAGCGATCCAGCCTGTCCAGATCTCTCTGAGGACCTTTCTACCAAGCTTCTTTGGTCAAGCAGAATCTGCTTTTCAGGAATCCGTGGGTGGCTAGACCTGATCCCCTGGTTGTGTGATCTCCTTCAAGATCTGCTCCATAACCTTTCCTGGCACTGTGACCAGACTGACAAGCCTGTAGTTCCCTGGATTCTCCTTACAACCCTTCTTGTAGATGGGAGTTAAACTTACACGCCTGCAATCCTCGGGGACCTTTCCAATTGACCAGGAGCACAGATAGATGATAGATCTCAGATGATGGAAAATGACTTGGCTATCATCTCTGCCACCTCACTCAGCACCCTTGGGTGGATCCCCTTGGCCCCATGGACTTGTGGCAGTACTGGTGGAATAACAGGTCTTTAACTGTTTCCACCTGAATTATGGGGGTGTTTATTCTGCTCCTTGTCTGATACTTCCAGGTCAAAGGATAGAGTACCCCGATGATAACTGTCTGACTTATAAGACCAGTTTGAAGAAGACTGAGAACTTCAGCCTTTTTCTTATCCTCAGTAGTCACATTCCCCTCTGCATCCAGTAAAGGATGGAGATTCTCCTTAACTCTCCTCTTACTGTTAATATATTTGTAAAAAAAAAAGTTTTTTGTTCTGTTTTACCCCAGTGGGCAAGTTGAGTTCAAGCTGGACTTTTGTCTTTTGAATTTTCTCCTTGTTCATGATAATAAATTATATAGTTAAGGTAATAAAGGTAATTTTCAAATTTATGTTAATATCTTTTTTGAGACAGTACTAATTGTAAGTTTCATGGGATATGTTGAATTCGAGCTGTTGGTATGCTGGCTATTCCTCAACTTCCTCAGAAAATTTTTCCAGACATTAAATTAGCTTGATGATTTTGCCTGTGTCAGTTCTGTCAGTGTATGATGTGTTCTGTCCACTCTGAAATAAAAAAAAAAAGGGAGTGAAATCCTAGTTATTTGAGACATTCTGAAAGAAAGCTCATGTTTATTATTGCAGACCTTTTGAGAAAGTTGTAAAAATAATATACGCCATATATATATATGTATGTATATATATCTGTATTTGTATCTCTCTCTGTGTTTTTTTAATGATTACAAAGGTAAGTTTAAAAACATAGTCTGAAAGGTAGAAGCAAAAAAAAGTTTTCATTTAAGTCTCCATCTTCTTGCAGTCCCAGCCTGAGAAGCTAGTGATTGTGGCTGCATATGTTTTAGCGTTAAAAACTTCATACCTTTACTTACATACATTTCTTCAACTGTTTTTGGGCTGTTTTTCAGATGATGTTGTTATTCTTATACTGTCTATGTTGCTTAACAAAAATGTATCACTGGGGTTCATTTACAACAGTCTCTCCCATTCTTCTTCCAACAGTGCGTTTGTGTTCAGATCGGCTCGGTCTCATCAAGGACTGTCTTTCTCAGTTGCCAACAAACTATAAGCAGCCTGCTAAGCTCCTGGGACTTGCAAATTTGCTGAGGGTTGCAGGTAAGCTGTTATAAGAAGTTGAACCGCAATAAAACACAGATTTGTGTTGTGCTCTAGGACATCTGAGCTGATTGTTGGATTGTGTGTTCAAGGATATCTCTAAAATGTCATCTGGAAAAGCAGTCAGTGGGTCAGAAAGAAATAATTTATTTAAATGAAATATTTTACCTGCAAGCTGATCTTCAGCTTTTCTGACCTTCCATTAATACCTTAAATAAGAACAGCCTTGTCTAATCTTGATTTTGAGTGAAAGCTTATTTCAGACTGGAGGAGTTGTGGACGAGAATGTATTTTTTTTTAATAGTCATTTGGTAGTACTAAATTTTCAGCAAATCTTACTCTGTGTGTCAAACAGGGTAGTTCAGTATAATAATAGTCATGTTTAAGTTGGAGGAAAAAAGTCATCCATGATATCTGTCTAACAGCTGAAATTCATACTTCTGTTTATGTTGTGTGTGTCTTGTTTGTGCACTAAAACTAAGGCTGTGGATGCCCCCTCCATGGAAGCATTCAAGGCCAGCCTGGATGGGGCTGTGAGCAACCTGGTCTGGAGGGAGATGTCCCTGCCTATAGCAGAGGGTTGGAACTATACGATCTTAAAGGTCCGTTCCAACCCAAACTATCCTATGATTCTGTAATATATGATATATTGCACTAGATAAAACACATACCCTCTCAGATACTGTGAGTTAAATTTCAACTCAAAATTCAATATTCAGCTCAATATTTTAATTCCAATTCAAGAAGAGTGCATCTGCTAGACAGGCAAGGGTAAAGTGCATTTAGTTGTCATCGTGAAGGAGATTCAGAAGGGTGTGTTCTGAGTATAGTTTATTTTAGAGAGCAACACTGAAAGAAAGTAATAGCCTTGATAAGTACGAAAATAAATTCCAAAATGCTGCTTAGGTAATGATATATCAGCTAGTTTCTTAATTGCTTTAAGTTATTTGATTAATGACAGTAAACTCTACTTAAGCCTCACATTACTACCTCCTCTAAATTAGACACAGAAGTGTTATCTGAATTTTACAGGTGGGCAAAGTGAGGGAGGGCGAATGTGCTCAGCATGACTGCCAGCAAAGCTGCTCACAGTTAGGGAACTGGAGGTGTTCTAAGTTTCATGTTCCATTCTTAATCTATATAGAGAGAAAAAACAAAAAACCTTATGTGTCAGAAATCGGGTGATCTAGTAAACATCGCTATTTATTTTGACAATTTCTGATTCAAATTCTCCATAAGTATTTTCTGTTAATCTTTCTCTTTCCTCAGAATTTTATAATGATAATTTGATTTATATCTGTGTACTAATTCTAGTAATTTCTAGCTTTGTTAATATCCCTGAGTTAACTAAAACTGTATTTTTGAAATTTGTCTTTCTCAACAGAGACATTTTTCACTTGATGTATGTAGAAAGCACCATGAAGGATGGTTTGCATCCTCACAAATGATTCTGTTTGACTTTTAAGTTTTTATAACGTGGTTTAACTCAAGATAGTGTTCTCTTCTTTAGTTTGGTCACAGATGCAGCAGGCATCTCACCCAAAAAGCCTGTCGGGTGTTTGTGGTTTTTTTTTTTCCTAATCTTTTTTTTTTTTTCTTTTCTTTTTTTTTTTTTAATGATCTAGATCACATTCAACCTTTTGAACGTCTTTAATTTCCAACTCAAAAAAAAAAAGATTTTCTGTATTTCCATCTCTGCTATTATCAACATCTGCTATCTGAAGGTGAAACGCTGTAACAAAAGAATGGGGAGGAAACTTTGTACCTGAAAGACACCTAAATCTCACTGAGCAGACTAACCCCTAGAATATAAATGTGTATTTTTATGACATAAGGAAGCACTAGTCCTAAGCAACTGAAGCTATGCACACACCTGTCCACAAGTAATAAAGGCGAAATAACGTCTGACATATTTTTTCCAGTTTCTAAACTTTTGTTTGTATCTAGGTGTACGCAGTAACATTGACTTAATGCAGAATTACTGTGTAACAAAATAATGTTGCCATTTTAGTGGTCTTTACTTTGGAACGTATTATAAATCTTGCATTTCTATCAAAATGGCAAGAGGAACAACTCAGATTTGAGGACTTTCACTTTATAAAGCTTCATTATTAAGTTTTTCTCCAAATGAGGACCCATGAAGCTGAACTGGTGATTTTTTTTTTTTTTTTTTTTTTTTTTTCCTCGTGTCAGAATAGAAGAATGAAACCGTGCTGCTAATCTGCAGTGGGTTGTGTTTGAAGTGACTGCATTATTGAAACAATGCAAGCCGTATGAAAAACGGTTTGAGCTGTGTATTGCAGGGGCTTTACCAGTTGTGTTGGAACCCACAGTTATTCCACAGAACAACAGTGTGCATCAAGATGATGGAAGATTAAATGAGAGAAAAATATGAAATTATATATTTATAATATTATATTATTAATAATTATATTATATATATATATACTCATATGAAAGAGTATAGCTATAGACTGGAAGGAAAACAGTCTGTATATTTTATACTTGTGCTTTTGTAAAACATGCAGAGATGTATCTACTGCATCAAAATTAATTAGCTAAATTGGTGGGGAGAAGGAATTTGTCAGTGTATGACTAGTCAAGCACAGTTGAGAAGGAGGCCGTTCCTTGCTCAAAGTGTTCCATTCTTTCCTCCAATCCCACTGATTTTTAAGTAGTAATAAATAGTGATTATTTTATTTAGCTGAAATCTGAATAATGGTATTTTGATTATTCCTATTGCCTTTTTTTCTGTTGCTATTTAGATACATAACTAGTAATGCTGTCCAGGTGAAGCAGTGGGAATCAGAAGGCAACTGGCAACTACAATCCCTTGCTTTCAGAATGACAGTTCACATCTAGATTTTGTAGACAAGAGTTCTTGTTATCTATAGTTGCTTTTGCTTGGCTAAGAAGCTCCTGGGGTCCATAGGGCAAATTTTTGCAACATAAAAATTCTTGGAGTGATTAATTTGCAACACTATGCATTGACAGTATATAGGGCAAGAGGCCAAAAGATGAGAATGATGGAAAGCTAAAGTGTTCTCCCAGCTGTGTTAGTTGCAACGTGCTGGGAGCAGGGGAATCTTGATTGAGTGCAATAATTAGTGTAACTTTGCTTCCCTGAATGTCATTCATGCACATCCTATCTTTCAAGAAAGCTTTAAAACAAATTTGCTTTGCCTGTGTTGATGATTCTGCAAATTAGAATTAAAAATAACAGCTATGTAATTTAAGAACATGTACTCTTTAAATGGTTTTGGAACTGTCTTTGTTTAACCTTCTGAAATATTTGCATTTCACAAGTTGCAGTAATACAGTTTCATAAACCAATGCCCTTTTCAAGTGACTGTCAGTATTGACTTCCTAAAATCACTTTTAATAAGAGAGAAATGCGACCAAGAAGTTTGCATTGAAAAATCCACTCATTTTATCAGTTTCTTGACATTCCTCTGTCCCAAATTAAAATGAATAGCATGGGAATATTTTTTCCTGTGTATGTTTAGTCACCTTTTCATGTAGCACATGGATGTAGGAGCTAGCTTGAGACCAGAGCAACTGGCATCAGGAGAATAAATGATTCTTAAATTCTCTTGTGTTTGCTCCAGATTGGACAGAAAAAGCTTTAATAATAATAATAATAAAAAGCTGGTTAAGTGTGATAGTCAATACAAATAACATCTTTTCCTATATCTAGGTTTGAAAGGGAGATTAGTAGTCTGATAAAATTTTAATTTGCAAGTGCTGATGTTATAAAATCGAGGTCAAGACATTTGTCTGCAGAAATTCTTAATGAAACTTCAGTCAGAAGATGTCTGTAATATCTGAAGTGTTACTTTTGACTCACCCTTTGGGGAAGAGACATAACATTGCTCAGACGATCTAGTGACCAAGATGCATATGAGATGTGAAAAAGTACTCTACATTTAGCAGGGCAGGAATTTTAGATACCTGTGTCTTCCACATCTTATGAATCCTTGGCAACATGAAGTGGGAGTTTAAATTAGGAGCTCTGTTTAATTTAACAAAATGTAGTTGTAAATACGGAAATAATTTTTCTATCACAATTGAAACATGAAGTTCGTGTTTGGGTTTGTATGTCTCCTTAATCAATTTTAGTCTGTCTGTTTTGGCCATCATATAAGTAAGGCAGCACATACTTTTCTTCTAAACACTGTCTTAACCTAGTCTTAATGTGTTGTATAGTTTCTTTACCAACAATGAAGCCAACTTTTTAAAAAAATTATATTAATCTGCTGTTTTGTTTTCAAGAAGAAAACAGATAATTCTGAGATGTAATCTTCTCATGTTGTGGCTTTAAGCTCTCCTTAAGAAATAAAGTGGGAAGCTTCTATTGATTATTGCTTCCAACTAACTAATAAAAATACTCATTTTTTCTTACAGGAGATGACCAGATGGAAAGAAAGGGTCAAGTTTTAATCCTTTTAGTGGAGCAAGCTCTCAGTTTTCAGGACTACAAAGCAGCTAGTATGCATTGCCAAGAACTCATGACTGCAGGTGAAGTAAAATAACAAGGGTGTCATGGGGTGATGGTGGTTGGAAAGCTCGCTCTGAAGTGTGTTACTTCAGGCCGATCCATTTCATTCAAAAAATCATCTACTTTGTGCAAGTCAGCATGTCAGCTGTGCATGGTGTGTGGCGTGAAATCTAACAACTGCCATTTATGTCACAGATCTACAAAATAAGTCACAGTGTCTTTTGGTACGATGTTGTCTTTTTAGAATTTGGTCTGCTGATGTCTCTGAAATTATGAATGAAAATCTGTACTGTAATTCAGATAATCCTTTTCTTTTTGGGTCAGAAGCTCAAAAGTATATCCCATTAGGGATTCCATTTATAAGGGAATTTTGTATGTGTTTTTTTTTTTTTTTTTCTTGTCATATTTTCTTGTCAAGTTCTTTAAATACTCCAAATGCTGTATTTTGGTATTATGGAATCATGGAAGCATAGAATGATTTAGGTTGGAAGAGACCTTGGAGATCATCTAGTTCCAAGCCCCCCGCTATAGGCAGGGGCACCTTCCACTGATTATTTTTGTGTTAATCACCATGTGAAACAATATTGCAGTTTCATGTGTATTTGTCCATATGCATTCAGTGTTACTGATACACAGTTATCTATGAAATTATTTATGGAATTTATTTCAATTTCCTTTTAAGCTGTTACAGCTTGCAAAAGTTCTCTGCAATTGCTATCCCATTTATACATTGTTTGAAATAATTAAGAAAAATTTTTGTTAGATGACTGGGTAGGAATGTTTCATTTAGTTTTCTGTATGAAATATGCTTATAGTATTGTAGAGTCTGGTAGTAAGAGCTGACTTTTGTTTCTTACCAAATATTACAGGGCCTTGATTCTCTGCTGCATATAGTCACCGTAGTAGACACAAGCAGTACTGTTGAAATCTGATAGGGAAGGCATTTGAAAGTATCTTCTGTGACAGGGGCATGCTGTCGGCTCTGCGTTATCCAGAGGCATATAAACTTGTCCTCCAGTGAGTCCTTAATAGAGGACTTAAAGTGTGCTTCTATGCAAGTCTTTCAGATTACTCTCTATCAAGGCAATTAATATATATATGCTATTTATGCAATTCTTATATGTGAGGATATGAATGGAAGTAAAGGATGTATGTAAGGAATATGTATGTATGTAAGGTAATGTATGTAAGGAATATAGGTTTTGTTCCTCTGGCTCTTTTTTTGGCCACAAGTTTGCAAGAGGGTGAGGAAACAGATGCGTTGTTCTATTGAGGTTGAGGTTATTCTTGTTTTTCGGGTGGTAGTTCTTACCAAGGTATTAAAGAGGATTTCTCCTCCTTTTATTTCCTTAAGTCTATCTATCCACTGTCCTCCATCCCAGTAAGTTTATTCTTGTTCTGCTCTCTCTACTTTCACTGCTGCTTGTCAGCACACGAGGTCTCTTCTAAGTATTGTTACATAATGGCTGCTCAGTTAGGAGTGCTATTCTTGTAATATACTTAATATTATGCTCTGAAGTGCATTCTTATTTTCTTGCTGCCATTGTAAAAGTGTACTGTGTAGGCTTACAGATTCCTATTCCAAAGATATCTACAGCATGGTAGCAATGAGTCTTCAATGTGTTTGTTCAGTCTGAAGCCGAATTATATCAATCTGATGGAGACTTTACGGTACCTTTCTCAGAGGCTGTGTTGACAGGAGTAACACATACCCTCCTTTATCCCATCCAACGGGAATACTGCCACTTGAGAAGCTTGCTCAAAAGTAAGTTTTGTGCTCCCCTGTAGGTTATGCTAAAAGCTGGGAAGTATGCAGTCAGCTTGGGCAATCAGAAGGCTACCATGACTTGGGCATGCGTCAGGAACTCATGGCTTTTGCTTTGACACACTGTCCACCGAGTGCTATAGAGGCGTTGTTGGGAGTGAGCAGTTCATTGCAAACCCAGGTGCGTCTTTCTGAAACTTCTTTCATACAGTTAAATGTGTGTTAAGGTATTAAAGGGAACTTCTGCTCAGCTTTGTTTCCTGAAGTCTGTCTGTCTGCCACCCCCACAACAGCAAGCTTATACTCGTTCTACTCCATTTTTCTGTTTTCACTGTTATATTTCAGTGTGTTTTCCTTTAAGCTGTTTATATGATGCCTGCTCAGGTAGAAGTTCTTACTCAGTTCTTCTAATGTTTTAATTTATTGCCTGATTAAACATTCTATCTGCAAGTACATCTAAATCCTTTTTCTGATGTTATCCAGGTTCTGTCACCTGTTTATACCTTGTAATGTAACTTAATTAAATGTCCACATAAAAGTTAATTGAACACTTTTTTCATAGATTTGTTTCTGTATAATACAGCCATCTTAGAAGTTTTATGTTCTGTCTGAAGACACAAGGGGGAGAGGGGAGCAGTAGATTCATTACATGTGCAATCTAATTAAGGCAACTGCAAGTGCATATCCTTTTCCATTATAAAATTGCTTGTATAGCTGTGTGTATGAAAAATATAGGAAGCATGAAGGCAGTCTCTACAACTTCAGTAACAGGATAATAGCAGAATGAAATCCTACAGAGTGTTTGAAATGAAGTCTTGCTTCTGCATGCGCTCATATTTGGGCAGGTATCTACTACAGTTATAAGCTTAAACGCAAATGGAATCTTGGCAGAATTGATACCTGTGCAATATAAAAATAAAAGCATATTTCCCTCTCTTATGTGCCTATATGCACAAATAAAATAAAACATATGGTGCTGCATAAAGCAAAATGTGATATGCATTCTGTCGATTAGCTGCCCATTTACTGGTGTATTTTTCCTCTTTTCCTATTAGTTGTAACGTAGTGCCAGTGAATATTAGCCTTTTGCATCCCTTTTTCAAGGGACAAGATTCTCTTCTTTGTTCATAAAGTTTGGTACTGAATTGTTTTCTTAGGTTTCTTTATTAATGCAGTATGATCTGTTTCAAGCATACGGTGATGATGCCCCAGGATGCAAAGCCCAAATTGAGATTTCCATCCAAGGATGGTTAATCAGTATCTTCTGCAATCACTTCCTACAAAAGCTACACGTAATTTTTTTTTCAGTGCTCTTCTTTAACAAACTTAATGTGTTCTGTCCAAGTGTGCTCTTTTTATATACACAGGTAAATGCAAAATCTCTTTATGAGCAGTTCATGGTAACGAGATGATACTAAAAGACTGTGACTGAGTTTCTTTTGTAGAACTTTGTTAGTCCTATGGCTTGCTAATGTGACAGCTCTGCCTAGCACCTTAGTGGAAGAGTTCCTATAATGAGTATTTTTTATGAAGTCTGTTAGTTTATGTGGTAGAGAAGGGTGCATGTAGTCTAAAAAAAAAAAAACACAGCAATTCTTACATTGTATGGAAAAAAGTATTGCACAAAGTTCAGAGTGAGGGGAACATCATTTTTCCATGACTACGTAAGTAAGAAGATGTCAAATACATCTGTTCTCTTTTTCTCCCTACCTGTTTTGCCTCCTTCCTTCTTGTTTTTCTGTCATGGAAACTTTTGCATCAGAATTTCTTGGCTTTCCTGTGGTATTAGTGTTTTAAATATTATATTTTGATTATTTGTTTGGTAAGAGCTTATTCTGTCTCCATAGATTCTCTATCAGGCTGTGAATTACCAGTTGCTTCCTTCAGAAGGAGGTGAGAATGTGAATACCTCAGGACCTTCTTCACTGATGAGTAAGGATACAGAGGTAATCTTTATAGAGAATTCTTAAAGTAATAACGATTTTGCTTTGTATTATGCTGAAGAGCTCAGTTCGAGTGTGAGCAACATCTGCCTGGCTACTACATCAAATGTGCAATGTTTAAGGCTGTTAATTTCCATTCGTTGATTGTTATGAGTTCAAGAGATCTGATTTGTCTGTTTATTTGTTTTGCCTTGTTTCTTCCTAGGCAGTCTTAGCAGCATAGGAAAAAAAATATAAACCTAGAGGCAAGGCAGGAGGAAAGTGCAAGAAAACTTAACAAAATTAAATACGTTGAAGTTCGTTTGTGGTTTTTTTTGTCCCTCTTACAAACCAAAACACTTGAAAATAAGGCTGTACTTCGTATTTAATTCAAAAATATCTTGAGTTAAACGTTTCTCTTTTTACTGTATATCATGAGATATATGATTTTTTCACCTTTTGGATACTGCACGTGAAATAGATCTTGTGTGCAAAATTGGAAGGTACATCAACCCTGAGTTATTTGTGGAAATAAAGGAAGGCAGAAATAAAGGGGAATAGAAGAGCCTACCATTCTTTTCTACTTTTCATATTTATATTTTAACTGATTTAATTTTGTACACGTACAATTGGGAGTACGTTTTTTCTCTTTAAAGTTTATTCTATTTTCAATTTCTGAATGAAATGAATGTCTTTTTTTTTTTTTTTTTTTTACCTCTTTGAAGTCTGAATAGTTTTGATTAAGAAATTGTTTTGGGGAAAAAAAAAATTCATGTTTAGTTTATATCCCTTTCATTTTTCCCTCTATCTTTTTCTGTTTAATTCAGTGTTTCTTTAAATGTTAAACAAATCTCAGGGTGGGAGTTGAGAAGGAAAACTCTTAAAGAAATATAGAAAAGTAGAGAGGGAAGGAAGGAGAGTTGGTTTGTGTTATATAGGCTGTTTTTCTTTTTTGTTTTCAGAAAAACAGTTGGATTGCAGTCTATTTAATGTCATTTTTCCCTTGAAGGAATTTCCACCAGTGATAGCCGTCTTTGATTTTTGTGTGTTTAATACCATATAGTTAAAATAATAAATAATGTTTTGTCATATTTCAGAATGTTACACTACAAGTTCTGTACATTTGCTTATTTTAAGTGTTTGTCCTCATTTGAATTATATGAGATTTATAGCTTCTTTCATCTCTCACGGAGTTTTACAATGCCTCAAGAGGGAACATAGCCAACAATACGTGCTGTATAATCCTACCTTTGTTTTTAGTCAACATCTGATATATTAGAAGTGCAGTATGTTCTATAACTGTTTTACTGCTGTAGCATACACTGGGAATTCTTCCATCTGGACTCTTTGGAACTTCAGGCAAAAATATCATTGTAGCTGCAATTTCAAATAGTTGTGATGTATTTTTATATACATACAGACAAATGAATATTTCATTTATATACATACATATGCATGCATGTGTGTGTGTATATATATATATATGTGTGTGTGTATTTTTTGTGATTAACTGAAACTATCTTCTGTGGCACAGTAAATGTACTGGTTTTAATTCATTAATTGCTAATTATATAATGCTCATAGAAAGAAATAGCTGTAATTCCTGGAGGTGTGATGTTCTTCATGGAGTTCATTTAGTGTCACTGAACTCCTGTGCTGAGGAAGAGGAGATATCCAGGTGGACTCCATGCTTGCACTTATCACACTCCTGCTGGCAATTTAATCAGTGATGCACAGATAATAATGCAACTAACTAGCCATTAGGTGCTTGATTCAGTTATTTAATCAAAGATGTCAACAATTTAAGATGTCTTAAGGTATCCTCCTGTCCTTAAGCTACTGACTCCAAATGTCTAAGTTCTCTTGTTAGACCTAAAAGTATAATGAACATATCCTAATTACTACCATGTATATCAGACAGTCATCAAAGCTTGTGTTTTAAGTAGCTAAATGAAAACAAATTGTCTGTGCTTAAATTACATTACTTCCTAGGTTCCGATGACAGTAATAGCCTTAATAAGTCATTAGGCATCCAGTGACATCTGAATTTTAGCGTTGTAATCTTGAGCTGCATCCTTTTTGTGGTTTCTCAACAAGGTGTTGGTTTATGTTTGCAGTTTTTGATATTTATTTTTGATATGTATATTTTGATATTTATTTTTTGTCTAATTAGAAATCCTTCAGCCTTCCTTTCGTGTAGTCAACATATGCGAGTTTTCTTTAAAAAAAAGTATCTTACTACACTGGATCTTCAGTAATCTGTAGGAAATAACATTAGATTTCCACAGGTTAATTTGGACAGCATTAAGTTATAGACTGAAATTATTATGGTTCCAAATACACAGAAGAAAGATTTCAAGTTCTGATATGTTGTACTTAGCACACATTTTGTTCATTTGGTGAAATAAGAGCTGGAATTTCCACTTTATTTGATCGTGTCATCAGTGATAGACCTGCGAAATGCAGAATAGATTTCAGGAAAAGAAATAATTTGTTAAAGTTCTAGAGAAAATAAAGTCTTTAATATAATCAGCTTTAAGCAGTGAATAAAGTAAATACACTGGAAGTAAAAATAACATTATCTGCAGTGAAATTTTACTGTATCGGTGAACATACTTTTGAACATCCTTTTGCTCTGATGTCTGAAATTTTGTCATGAATTTGTAAGTTGTGAATTAATACCTCACATTCACTTGTTACTTTTGCAGACAGAATATCTATTTCAGTAAACTTTGCTGTAAGGAAAAGTGAAACATTGGAGACAAAGCTGTAAAAGTTTACTGTATGGTTGGGAATATTTATATTTTGTTGTGTTGGAGACAATATTTCACATTTCCATGCTAATTTTGTGTTTATATACTAATGTGTAAACTTTTTAAAGCATGCTGTGGACTTAAATCTTTCATGGCTGAAATAATCAGCACAGATCAACCAAATAGATGTTTTGAATATTAGTTAAATACTTCACATGACAAAGAGCTGGTGCAGAAAGCTTTCTTTGTCCCATACTTTAAGAACTGATTTCAGTTTGAGTCTACTGGTGACAGGTGACAAGACGAGGGGAAATGGCCTCAAGTTGCGCCAAGGTAGGTTTAGGTTGGACGTTAGGAATCACTTCTTTACAGAAAGGGTGGTTAAACATTGGAATAGGCTCCCCAGGGAGGTGGTTGAGTCACCGTCCCTGGATGTGTTTAAGAGCCATTTGGATGTGGTGCTTGGAGATATGATTTAGCAGAGGGTTGTTAGAGTTAGGGTACTATGGATAGGTTGCGGTTTGACTTGATGATCCTTGAGGTCCCTTCCAACCTGAGTGATTCTATGATTCTACTGAAACTGAGTGAAGATGTTTTGCAGGAAACCATAAAGAGACCTCTTTGTGGCTTTCTAGCTCTTAAGGAAGCTTATAGGGAGGAGGAGCAACTTTTTATGTGGACTAATTGTGATAGGAAAAGGGGGAATGGCTTTAAAATAAAAGAGGGGAAATTTAGGTTAGGCTAGACATTAGGAATAAATTCTTTGCTCAGAGGGTGGTCAGGCCCTGGCACAGGTTGCCCCAAGAAGTTGTGAATGCCCCATTCTTCAAAGTGTCCATGTCCACATTCGGTGGGACCCTGGGCAGCCTTATCTAATGGTTGGCAATCCTGCCCATGGCAGTGGGTTTGGAACTAGATGATCTTTAAGGTCCCTTCCAACCTAATCCATTCTATGATTCTTTGAATGTGTGTATATTACAAAAATGTCTTAGGTTTGAGAATAGGCTAGGATCTCATATTCTTCATTGCATTCTATTAGATTTACTGTATTTCTATCTACCTTGTAAGTGTTGAGTGCAGAATTTGAAGTCTTGATACTTCTTTGCTTTCTGTGGAGATGAGTGTTTACAGTTTACTGAGAGCTCAATAAATACTAACTTTACTAATATAACATTGTCTCTACTATCAGATTGCTTGAATTACTGAAGTTTAGCTTCAGCATGTTTGGTGCTCTCAATTACAGGGAGATTGTTATTTTTTATAATTGCTGAGTACATAAATTAAAACATTGCTGTGATAAACTTCGGAACTGTGCACAGTTGGTATTTGGACACATGGGATTACAACTGAATAAGAGGCAGAACGTTCTACAGATTGTGCTACTGACTTCAGATTTAAACTCTTACTTAACTTTTTTTTTTTTTTTACAGCAGCTGTTGCCTAAATTAATGAATGTTAAAATAATTGTTAATACAGCATATTAACGTACTGTGTGTAAATTCTAATGTGTTTTGGCATTAGGTCATTACTGTAATTAAAGTGTGGATCTAACACTTATTGTGTGTTGGATGTGCTCGCAGGATGACACCAACATCTCCACTAGCCAGTCTGCTGATTTGTTGTACTGGACAACAACAAAAACCATGAAGGTGTTGTCTAACACAACTATGACTACAAAAGCCATGCTGCATGCTGTCAGTGATGGTCAGTGGTGGAAGAGATCACTAACTTATCTTCGACCGTTACATGTAAGGGATTGCTGATGCACCTTGAGGTGTTTATGTATTCACTCATATGTTAGTATAGAAGGGCTCCTTTGTAGATACCTGACAGCTGAAGACCAAACTAATAAATTAACTACTGACATCAAGGGACTGTTGGCAAGCAAATCCCAATGAAACAATGTGCTTGAAAGTGTTTCCTTTTCCTAATTTTTTGCTTTCTTTTTTTAACATTGTGTGACAAGGCATGATTTAAACTTGATTGTAATTCAGAACTTTGGAGAATAAAGCACAGTGAAGTCAACAATTTAAGTACTTAAGTTATCTTTGGAGCTGTTTATTTTTCAGTTTTTTTTCTGTGTTGCTTATTTGAGTGGATTTTCTATAATATTCTTGATACCAGTTTCCGCAGTGTCGCTTTTAAGTGTGATTTGAAAAAAAAAAAGAAAAAAAGAAAGAAAGAAAGAAAAAAAAAGCTTTATGTAGGATGTTGCTTGTCTTACTCCCCATTGAATTCAGGAATATTTACATTGCTTCCCTTCTGAATAGCAGTTACAGGCTTTTCAATGAGGTTTTGTTTAAGCTGTACCATTTTTTCTACCCCCCCCAGGGGCAAGAACTTGGAGATGTATTAAAAAGTGGGCTGGGAGAAAATGTCACTGTGGAAAAGCAAGGCTGTCATCCGTTTTATGAGTCTCTAATTGCTGACCCATATGTTGCAGAAGTAAGTTTCAGTTACAGAATTCTGAATCTTTTTTTTTTTTTTCCCCTACATCTTATAATTAAGTAATGATAGGCATTTTTGATTATTTGTTTGATTTGTAAGAAACTAAAGTTTTGTGTGAATGTAGGAAAAATAGAAGACTGAGAGGGGATCTTATTAATGTGTACAAATACTTTAAGGGTGGATATCAACAGGATGGGGCTAGACTTCAGCGCATGACAGCAGGACAAGAGGCTAGGGCTCAAACTCAAACACGGGAAGTTTCATCTGCATTTGAGAAGAAAACATCACTGTGGGGGGTGACTGAGCACTGAAACAGGTTGCCCGGAGAGGGTGCAGAGTCTGGTTCTCTACAGATGGTCAAAACCTGCCTCGATGTGATCCTGTGCAGTGTGTTAAATAACCCTGTCTGAAGCAGAGGTGTTGGAAGTAGATGATCCCAAATGGTCCCTTTCATCCTTTACTATTCTCTGTGATTCTGTGGATAAATTCCAGAATTAAACAGAAATGAGAGCAAAAGAAAGTACTCAGGTCAGTAATTGTAACTGCAGAGTGTACTGTGCATGCATCAGTTATCATGTGTTACTTCTAGTCTGAAATCAGCTATGGCACGTACCAGAACAATTCTTTGGAAAGTTTTGCAGAAGTATTGTTGAGAACAGAGAAGCTCACAGAAACGAGGAGTGAAGCAAAAGACCTGCTTCCAACTACAGAAGGTACGAGTGTGTGTGTGTATTCACTCTTCTACTTACTACAATACAGTAAGTGTAGCAGAAGCTTTGGATGAGTTTAAATGCGGATAAATAATACATAATGCTTTCAGTACTATCTTGATATTTGTAAAGGTTATTCTAGTTTAACTTCCTGGGTTGGTAAGTAGTCTTAATACAAGTACATACAGTTTTTAGAGAAGTGAAGTTTCTGGAAGGAACTAGAAGAAATTTAAATATGAAAGTTGGCTTTTAATGAACAGAAACTGATATTCTTAGACTGACACAATTATGAACATTATGAATGAATATTTCCTTAATACTACAAACTACATATATTTAAAAGGAAATTTACAACACAGTGTTAGTATCTCTATTTGTTCAGATCTCGTGCCATTGTTTAAACAGCAATTCTTACTGCAGGATCGTTGCAGTATTTTATTTGCAATGTAACTGCTCACCTTCAGTTTCTGAAAGCAGTAAAACTTTTTGTCTTCTTTGAAATGTCTGAATTTTATAGGTTATACTCAGTAACTTGTTAACTGAAACAGTTCCACTTTTTAAAAGCAAAACAAAACTTTTGCAATTGTTTGATATTCCTTTTGGCAATCTTCTGCTAGTTTAAGAAATGAACTGTTTAAATATTTACTGTTAGTGTCTTTTGAAGGAAGAAATCTCTATTACATTTTACTCCATGGGAAGTTCTGCCATGAAAAGTGAGTGTATTAGTTCACTTACAGGATGAGAAAAGTTTAAAGTGAGACTTTCTTCATAATCCATGCAGTTTTATTTCAACTATTAAGTGAAAACCAGCATATTTGTTTTATAAGTCTACAGTTCTTTAATTTCAGATATGTGTTATTTCTATAGATAACTGCTACAGTTTAATTGTAATAATAATATGTGTCACATAAGGTCAACAATCATGAGTATAAATGAGGATGTATTCACGTTTTGTTCCTTTCAGATTCTTCCAATTCAAAAATAGTTTTAAGTCTGTACTGATTATCTCGTATCCTAAAATTCTGAAAGACTGTACTTCTAGCCATGATGCCTGTGTTTTAAAGGGGGGGTGGGGGCAAAGTTTAAAACATATTCATTACTTTCTTATGGGAAACTGTGTTAATTGGCAAATCTTTGGTAATGCATCCTGCTCCAAATTGAATAATTGGAACTTGTTGATTACTGTTCAGTGAATATTTTTGACATGGGAACGTTCTGGGCAGAAGTAAAGAAATTATAGATTCCAGGTTTAATTTTTCAGCTACTAGCTTCCAGCTGGAAATGGAACCATTAAAAATCATGTCTGTCTCCAAAGATCTGTATGGAAATGTGTTAAAAGGAGTGGGGAAGAAAGTGTTTCCAAAAAGACAGAGAAAACATAAAATTAATCTTTTCCTTTAATTAGAGGAAGAGTTATCTGTCAGCTTATCTTTGTAAGTGAATTTGTAAAGAAAGGCAGTGTGCGTTTTGCCAGTATGCTCAATTTCAGTTTTGAATAGACATGCATTATAGGAATAGGATATGTAACTTACAGAAACCCAGGATAGCCTTTTTTCTTTGTAGCTGATGATAGAAACTGGGGGTGGCTCAGTAGTAAGAAAAACTGTACTGATATTGTGCTGCACTTCATGGCAGTTTCTGTAGTGTTACCATGTAATAATTAAACCTTGGCAGTGCAAGTTGTGCTACTTCTGTCTCTACTGAAGGACACAGTGGTCACTTGGGGAACTTGTGTGATTCTTAACAATATACTGAATACACGTATTAGTGCAAAACTTTATACCTTGAATAGGTGAATTGATGACTTGCATTTTTCAACAACAAAATAAATATTGGAAAAGTTGACACTTCCTAGGTGTTGGTAAATTACATTTGTCACATTTTCTTCCTTACTTTTCCTTCCAAAACAAGCTTGCGGTATAAAGTCAAAATGTACACAGGAAGCACGAAAAAAAAAATAATTCATAAAAGGATTTTTATACGTTTGTTGGCACTTTATTGGCACTTTATCCTTGTACTCCCTATTTTGCTAGTCCTGTTATGTTTAATCCCTTTGGCAAACTTCAAATTTGGCAGTGGTCTGAATGATTTTAAGTCTTCGTAAGTTTTGGGAAGATGCATGCCAGGTCAGAGTGGCATCCTGATGATATCCATAGTCTCCAATTTAAACTCAGTGATTTTACATTAGAGAATTTCCATAGCACTATACTCGGAGACATAAAACTGAATTACTTTTGTCTTCATGTATGTGTGTTAGTGTGTTTGCATCAATAGAAGGACATATATAGATATATGAGCACATACTTGCACGCGAGCCTCCCCAGAAATGTGTATGTATATATTTATTCAATACAGAGTGTGTTCTTTCTCAGAAGTGATGACAGTGGCAGTAGTTTCTACTCATAAGTACATTCCAGTAACTGGGAACCTTTGTGTTGAGCTTCATGCAAGAGTGTGAATGAAATCGTATACTGGCTATGGTGCTGCTGGTTTGGTGCTTGTGCTTGTTGTGATTGTTGTCTGGAGGGTAAAGATCAATATTTGCTAGCTGGGCAGTCGTCTTGTTGCAGATGTTAAGTTGGAAGAGAATGCAGTATTTATTGTGTACCCTAGAAGCTTTTTGGTCATGGATTCTCCAGAGAAAGGATCAGAGGTCAGAGCTGAGGTTTTTTTTTCTGCTTGCAGGTTTGTTTGTTTTTTTTTTTACTTAAGTAGAAATGTTTCTAGGTTTGTATAAAAGTAACTTAGCTTTAGCTTACAGTACAAAATATCAATTTTGCGAACTAATTTATAGGGATTTTGTCATTAGATTTTGCCTGAGTTCTACTATGTTTGCTTGAACAGTATCCAGGTTATTTTGAATGTAGTAGAAACAAGCTGTCAGCACCAAGAAACTAATGGTAAAAGCTATTTGAAGCATAGAATTTGATGAACAGCTTTGTGTTTGCAGTAGCTGAAATGTTACCATCCAGACAACCTCTGTGAATACCTGTCACGTAGAAATTTGCTTGTTGTATCTGGCTGGGGGCCAGCCTGTAGATCCACTTCAGTCTAATGGCAAGTTAGTGATAATCTGAAAATTATAGTTGATCATTCAAACGTTTATATTCATTGGAATAGAGAATTCTTTCAGGGGAAACTGCATGCATGAAATAAAAGTGCTTCCTGCCAGCAAGCATTAAGAGTAGTTTATGCAGTGTGGGAATTTCAGTGGTGTGTGGAGACAGGACAAGGGGAGACGGCCAGAAACTGGAGCATAGGAAGTTCCGCACGAATGTGCGCAAGAACTTCTTTATGGTGAGTGTGACGGAGCACTGGAACAGGCTGCCCAGGGGGGTTGTGGAGTCTCCTTCTCTGGAGATACTGAAGACCCGCCTGGACGCCTACCTGTGCAACCTGCTGTAGGGAACCTGCTTTGGTAGGGGGGTTGGACTCGATGATCTCTGGAGGTCCCTTCCTACCCCTACGATTCTGTGATTCTGTGAATATAGATATTTGAGACTTTCTTAAAATAAGCAGAGTTCTGAGTTGCTGAAAGAGATTTTCTACTGACTGGAATAGCCAAAAAGAAGAATAAATAAATAAATAAATAAATAAATTCCTTAAGCAGTTTCTGTTCTAAGTTTCCTTAGATTTTTGAAGTTCCTTCTGGAATTAATAGCTTATATGCAGTTTTGGGAGTAGGGAATAGTAAGTGTATCATCAACATCATTATTTTGCAATTGTTGAATCTTTTGTGGTAACCACGGTGACACTTCACTTTGGTACAAAAGAGAATATGCATAAAGGAGCAAATGTGTTATTAATCATTAAATTCAGGACGCTTTCACTGTATCTGTGCCACCTTTGTTCTCTTTCTTGTATAAAGGAAAATATAACTGTTTCTAATTTTAAACAAAAAGGAAGCTGGGGATTTATAACGTGGGGAAAGAAGACAATTTCTTGTCAGTTTTATTAGAAGTATGCTTTTTATGATCAGAATCGTTGCAATTAGAAGAAGTATTATTATTTGTATTCGTTTCTACTATGTCTTTGTGCTTAAATTTCTGTTTCCAATATGCGGCAGGAGCATAGGAGGTTATTGTTCAGGGGGTTTCGTGTGTGTGTGAGAGGTTCTGAGAGGTGTCTGTGTGTGTGTGCGTGAAGGTTTTTCTTTTTTTCCCCTTCTTTCCTTTTCCTTGCATTGAAATGTAAATATGCTGGAAGAAGACTAGCTAATCTGTTTTCTTTACTCTAAATTTGCTTTAGATGTAGGAGTTTTTGTTTTGTTTTGTTTTTGCTCAATCCCTAATGGCAGAAAACCAGAAGGGGAAAGCAGATGCAAGAATTATGGTATCTACTTAAGATCTTAGTTTTCCCATATTTCCAGTTTCTTAGTCTGTTAATTTTTCACAGCTACCTTCTAAGCTTAGCTTTAGAATTTGTTAAAAACAAACACTAGTATTTAATTAAGGAAACTTCTCTTTTAATTATCTGTATGCTGTTTACTAACAGACCTAATTGTAGTCCGTGATACCTTTCCATTGACACGATTGTCTAAAGCTTAGATTTAACTATAGGTTATTTTATTAGCAACTTCTTGGTTGGATAATGCATTTTAGGTATAGTTGTCTGTGATATAGGTAAGCGATTTTTTTGCAACTCTTTACGATGTGTTTAATCCAAATCAACTTGTTTCTCACTATAAAGTTTCGGAGAATTTCCTCAAATGTTCTTTTTGTTTTAGTATTTCTTATTTAAAAAATGATGCCACTTGTTGCTTTTTATTTTTTATTTTAAGGTGAAAGTTTTTGATGTGTCGTATTGTGTTCAGTTGTAAGTGAATTTGAGCTCATGCTTGAAGAGAAGACATTTTGTGCCATTCCTCTAGTTGGTATCTTGTAACATTTGCAACATTGTGTTCATGCCTTGACTTCACAAGAAACATTTGCTTACAGTAAATATAGGTACAGATGATCTTTCAGTAACTATGTTTAACATCTGTTACCACGCTGTCTCATTCTTGTTTAAGGCATGGAACACTTTGTTGGGAAGTCAAGGTAAAGCTGTGCTGCGGTTTAATTACATATTATCTGTTTCTGAATTGCATTGATTAGTGTTTAATTAAGTATGTATAAAGTGCTTCAAGCTAGCGTCTAATAAAGTTAAGCTAAAACCATTTTGTCTGCTAGCTGTCAAGGCTGGATGGGTCACTAATCCAAGCATTATTTCCCTTCCATTTATACTGCAGTTCTGTTACAACTGGCAAGTGATGCTTTACCAAATGATATGGCCCTGGCTCTTGCCTATCTACTTGCACTGCCACAGGTATGTTGATACTGATTTTAAATGTATGTTTTCCAAAGGACTTCACAATTCCACAAGAAAATGTGATTTCCTTAGAGCTTTAAAACTTGTCTTTGAATTCAAATTTTAAAAAAAAAATAAAAAAATGTTTTGGACAGGTGCATTTAAAGGTAACCCTGAATGCACAAATGCTGTTGGACTAGGTTATGAGCATGGCACTGATGAGGTGACATGTTTGTCAGTAGGCCACCTGACTGACAGTTGCAATGTAGTTAAGAAATATGAGTAATAACTTTATGGTATAGAATAAGCAAAGCCATAGTTTGGCATTTTGGTTAGGTGTTTGTGCAAGGAGAGAAAAACATAGTAGTATAGAATTATCTTGTGTAGCATGGGAAAGCTGTTGATTTATTTCTGTGCCAGAAAAACATAGTTTTTTTTTCTAAATCACAACAAGGAGCTTTTAGAAAGTTTGTGCATTTAACGTTGTACATTTGCTAATTCTTTCATCTAAATTAATGCTTGCTTTCTTCTAGGTGGTAGATGCCAACAAATGCTTTGAAAAGCAATTGCATTCTGCGATATCTCTCCAGCTGGCAAGTTATTACTATAGCCTGCAGATCTATGCTCGTTTGGCACCATGCTTCAAGGACAAGTGCCACCCTCTCTACAGGGTTAGTACTTTTCCCTTTTAAAACCATATTCATTTATGTGCAGCATTAAAGCAATTTAAATAGCCAGTTACATGAGTTAAGCCTGTTAAGGAACTGATCTGACTTGCACTGTGAGCAGCTTGCTAAGTTATGCATAATGTTTCTTCCACAGTGCTGTAAATAGACAAGCACTCAAAAAAATCTGGAAGAGTATATTGTCTGTTCCTGAATCACAGTTTCACGTGCCATTAATAGGTAGTACCACTAGCCGCCTTCAGTGTTGCTTATAAACACTGAAGAATAATGCACATATCCTGTTCTTGCAATACTACAATACTTGTTTCTTGCAGTACTGATGCAGAACTTCCTAGGATGAGTAAGGTGCCTATTTATGCAAGAACAACACTGTTCAAAAGAATTCCATGGCCTTTCTTGACATGTGCTGTTCTGCATTTTAGTTCACAGGTGGTGTCCTGAGAATTCATCCTCATTCATTGATAAAGTTGTTAATTTCCTTGTTGGTTTTGTAACGTCATGGCTTAGCTAGTAATTCATTGCCTTTTATTAAAGGAGCTGTACAACAAACGAAATATGAGAGACAACATACAAAAGCTTGTAAGACCCAGATTTCTTAGTAGGAATTACAGTTGATGCAAAAGTCAGGTTCGGAATCACAACAGGCAAAATTCCTGTAGTCCATTGAAACTAGTCTCTTGTCAAACAATTCTAGCTGAATTTTTAAGAAGCTGTGTAGATGGATGGAGAACTCTTCGCTTTTGTTTGTTTTAAAGAAACATTGTATAAATCTTTCAGAACAGTACATGGGAGTACCTCTGGCACAGTGGCAGAAATTTCTCAGAATGAAGCTTGTAAATTTATTCCAAGAATAATGGGATGGTGGTGGTAGGGAGAGTTCCTCTTCCATTATTTTCAGGACATTCTAGTTAGTTAAGAAACATGTTTTGAAGGAATCAAGAAGACTAGAGGGAACGGGCTCAAGTTGTACCAGGGGAGGTTCATGTTGGGTGTTAGAAAAAAATTTATTCCCCATAAGAGTGGCGAGGCACTGGAATGGGCTGCCCAGGGGGGTGGTAGAATCTGCATTCCTGGAGGCACACAAGAAACATTTGAATATTGTACTAAGGAACATGGTTTAGTGGGAAATGGTGGTGGTAGGTGGATGGTTGTAGTCAATGATCTGTGATTCTATGAATCAGTAGCTCTGTTGGATCCAGACTTGACTTTTTACTGTGGCCTGAAATACTGTTAAAGTTTGCACATCAGAACAGAATCATGGGTTTCCAGAAATTCTCATTATCTTCTTTATACTATCAATGTCTAGAAGAAAAATCAAGCAGAGAATGTATATTTTGATGTTATTACTTTGTAATAAGGAGAAACAAAGAAAGTAAAGTATCACTGTATTTTTGTACCCAAGAAAACTTGATTTTGAAGTTGTTATTATAATATAAACATAGTTTAGGGCATGTGAGGTGTATTAGCTTCTTACTGTGAGGGAGGCATTAATGGAGCTCTACAACTTAATAAAACCATGGATAAAGATCTGCAAGAGTTATGCCAGACGGAAGAAATGAGAAAAATAATTCAGTAGTAGAATGGGCATGGAAAACATTGATGTGAGGTGATTCTCATTACCTTTTGAGAAGCTAAATTCTGTATATAAAAATTATTTTAAATTTAATTTGGACTGGAATGGAGTTGATTTTCTTCATAACAGCCCTTCATGTTGCATTGCTTTGCATTTGTGGCTAAATGTGTTGATAACACAACAGTGTTCTAACTGTTGCTGAACAGTTCTTACATAGCATTAAGGCCTCCTCTATCCTCTCTTTCAAATACGGTAGAGAAGACCGTGGCAGTGATGGTGGCTAGCTCCTTCAGAACCTTTGGTTGCATTTTGTTTTGTCACCTAAGCTGATTATATCCAGCTTAGTTAAGCAGTCCTTAAGTCTTTTGTATAGTGAATAATGCCTTTCTCTCCCCAGCTTGGCTTCTAGGCCCAGGAATCCCAGATACTTTGACAGTGAAAATCGAGGCAAAATACAGTACAGAGTGGACCCAAAATTTCCAGCGTTCATTTTGCTGCTGCTGTAACTATAGAAACCCATCTTATTTTTCCTGGTATCCGTTCAGAATTGTGAATTTAGCTGACTTTCTAATTCCAACCCTTGTTCTCTAGGCAGTGTTTCTATGTTCTTCTATCCTTTCAAGGATTAATAATATTCATTAATATTCATTTTCCCCTTCCTGTTTTTCTATCTCTTTTTCTTTTTTGAGCTTAGTTAGCAGTTAGTAACAAGTCACCATGTCTGAGTAAAGCCACTTCTGCACCTACTTTCTGCATGTGCATTTTGAGAGTTGTCTCTGAATTATTCTGTGGTTTTAAGATGATCCAGCTCACCTTCCCCTCTACAGTGATTTTAGACAGATGACAGGTGGGATTGGATGAGAGGAAGGCTGCATTTAAAGGCAATGTCTAACCTCCTAAAGTCCAGCATCTTTACCTTGCTGTTAGCCTTTACTTTATTCCTTTGAAATTCCTGTGTTTTGGTCCCAGCATCAAGGTCTGAGATTTAATATCATATTCTGCAGTGATTTTCCTTCATCTGTACCTGACGCTTCAGAAACCAGTATTGTTTTATTCTGCCTTGTTATCATTTCGGCAGATTTTAGGGAGAGTTTTCCGTAGGAACCAAGATTCTTGATTTGACAGTACTCTGAAGGATTTTGTTAATCTTTTCTCTTTCAAGTGGTGCGTAACAATCTACTACAATGTAGATTGTTACTACAATTCCCTCTAATCATGACCCGTATGTTTTTCCCTATCAACCTTTCCACAGAAAGGCTCCATGCATTTAAGCAGCTTTATCAAATACAGCTTTATTCTCTGCCTTTTGTGAAGATGCTGTTTCCATCCATTGTAGCACTCCAGTCATTTGAGCTGTCCCACTGTTTGTGTAACCTCATGATGTCATAGACTGCATATGAAGTTTTGCTTAGCATTCCTTCCAACCTACTCTTCTGATTCTGTTCACTCCATCCCACTCATGATGAAAAGTTGTAGAGCTAAGAATGAAATTCCCTGGATAATTTAATTTCTGTTAACAGTTTATAATCTCAGTTGTCCTTTCCTGATAATAAGTGACCAGAATACACATGTATGGAGATCTATTTTCTCTAAAAAGTAGTGAAAAAAATTAATTACCCTAAGATTAACTGATTTATTAAATTCTTGTCTCCATGCTAATAATTTAATACTGAACTGTTTCAGTGGTTTGGGAGAAGAGTATTTTACTGATTTAGGTGGGAGGGTAGGTTTTTTCTTGGAGCATCAAAGTACAAGTACTGGTAAATGTCAGAGAGGAAGGAGAATTGTGCAATAGAAGATGGGGAAAGATAAGCATAGCAGGAAATTTTTAAATATTTATTTTATTTCCTTACCTGTTATTTTCATCTCTGTATTTTTGTTGTTGTTGTTGTTCATTGCAACCAGAAATACTATCAAAACAGTAACTTCAGTGATTCTTTTTAGTGACTCTTTAGAGGTGGATTATAGTTGGTGAAGAAGCTGAGACTTCTGTTCCACAGAGTGCAGTAATTTGAAAATCTGATTTAACTGGTTTTTTTTGTTTGTTTGTTTTGTTTTGTTTTGTTTTTTTTAGTTGCTATGTGAAAGAGTGCAGTTATAAAATGAATTTGTGTTCCATGTGCTTAACCTGCTTCCCTTTTCTGTTGCTTGCTGGTTAAGGAAGCCTCTATCCACTTCTCTGTAAGAGGCAGAATGAGCCCTGTTTCACCTCACATAAATTCACTATCTGCAAAGTAGTCTTTAACTGCATTGAGTGGCTGCAACAAATGTGTCACTTGTGGCTTATTCTCCTGTCGTTTCCCATAGGATTATTTCCCACAGGGAAAAAAGAAATGGCATGTGAAGCAGTTGTAGCATGCTGATATGTGTTTACATATCCTATATCATAGACCCATTTTTGCATTAACGAAGGCAAGGTCAAAAGGAGAGTGCTTTGAACTTAGAACTGAACACATTGAAGTTTATATTGATCTTATGGGAGCTCATTCTCTGGCCTTGACCTGGCCCAAAGATAGTTCCATTGCTTACTTATATAAGATTGATTTTAATTATAGATGCACTTAGATTAAGTCAGAGAAGCAGAACTCCCATCCTTATTCTTTATGCTACAATTTCTGGTAAGATTCTCAGTGCAGGGTATTGAAAACAAAGACTTATTTCAAACTCAATAAATATTGTGTAAGAAGGCTAAATCATGGAGAGAGAGAGAAGCAGATCTTACAAGCTATCAGTTGTATTAACTCATGTTGTATCACTTCTAATGGCTTTAAATTGTAATACACGATGCTATAGTGCAGCTGGGAGGTAAATCTGTACAGAGGTGATGCTGACTCTTTCCCACCATACTCTTTATGCATGTGCTCAGTGGCCTTATTCTTTATTATAGGAGCTGTTCTCTTATTAGAGAGAGAAATTAAGAGTTAGTGGTCTGTGATCGCTGCGACAACGCTCTTAAAGTTCATTTTTCATGTGGATCTTGTACTCTGACACAGCTTATAAACAAGTGTTTATAAACAATAAACAAACTCTTATAAACAAGTGTTCGTATACCTTAGCCTGTCTGTTAATGTTCACATTTGTGTTTCTCAAGAACTCAAGGGTGTGTGCCATCTGATCACAATGACATCCTAGCTCACAGATTTCCTCAGCTATGGACTTAACCATGAGCAGCCCTTTCGCACCTTAGCACCAAGTGATCCTGCCAATTCTGTAGCTGATTTTTAACTACTTTTTAGAACTTGTTGCTGTCAGCTTAGTCAGTATAAGATAGTTTCAGATTCTTCTCCTACTCTTTTCATTTCCTCTTCGACCTGTCCACTGTGTTAGTTTTCTTGTTATTTTTTATTTCCTTAATTATATATCAACAAGAATATACTTAAATAAATAAATGAAAATAAAAGAATATCGCAGTTCACTGGACTCTATTGCATTCTAAGGCCTAAGTTCTCGTGAACTAGCAGTTCCTATGGAGATTTTTGTACATCTTCTGGTCATCCCAGCAATTAGTGATGCTGCAGAGTGTGACCATCATGTGCATTTGGTTGACGTGTGTCTGTTATAGAGAAGCCTGTGTTTTGCATATCCTCTAAGCTCGTAGTGCTACAAAGAACCATTATGCTTAGATAGGACCAAATAATATTTAGGCCACCCAAAAATTAGTTTTTACAATAGCTTTTTTTCCCCCCTGATTTTATTTCATCAGGATGAATTGCACTTAAATAGAGAGTATTGCATTATTGCCCATTTTTATTTTGTGAGGGTTATACAAGGTGTGTGGTTAAATCCTGCTTCTGAAAGCAGAGAAAATGTTCTCGAGCCAGCTATTCAGAAATACTCTTTTAGAAAAGGTAATTTTCAAACCTTGCATTTTGGCAGAAGTTTGAGGTCTTGTTCCTCTGGAGACTTATTTATAGATTTTCATGCAAAAGAGTTAGTTGGGTTAACTGTTGTTTTATTTCTTTCAAACGATTTTGTTCCTCTCTGGGAAAGGGTATAAAGGTGACCAATAGCATTTTGAAATGGTCTTAGAATAGTTGGTTGGCTTTATCTTCTGTGTTCCTTTCTTCTTCAGGTGATATTATAGTTTTTTCCAGTTTGCTTTGATTTTTAAGAGAGTCTCTTGAGAATTATGACCAACAGCTGAACACAGCTAAAAAAGGCGTTTGAGTGAAATAACGGAGTCATAATTTTCTACTTCGAATATGATAGTACTTTGTTATTTGCAAGTTAATGTAGAGCTGTGAACGATTTTAACTTTTGCAAGCAGCTTGATTGAAATTTTCTATGACTTTTTGTTTTAGAACACAAAATAATTAACCAAAATGTAATTCGTAGATGTTATCTATGTAAGTAACTTTGCTGGAGTTACAAACAGGGTTGAAGTTGAAGTTCTTGAGTAAGAACTTAGCTTTTCCATCTCTGTTTTTTTTTCTCATCTTTGAGAGTAGAGGATAAATGTTGGATATTTTTAGCCTAAGAAGCATTTCAGGAAAATACCACAGTAAAAGAAGATGGTTGCTGAGAAATTAATTGAGAAAAATGAGTGCTTTGTTCTGCCTTGTAGCCCATACGGTATTTATTTTTCAAGCTTTAAATTAGTAAGATGGAAATATTTGCATGTATATGATGAAGAAACTACAAATTAAAAGAATACCATGTTATATGTAAGGAACTATAACAGTGTCATGTTGTATTCAAGTTTTACCCTAGGAATGTATTGTTGTCCTATGGTCTGTATACTACTAAAGCAGCTGCTTTATACAGTAAGAGTATAAGGTAAGACGTGTTCAAAAAGAGCATCCATAATGTATTTTATTCTGAAACTAAACACAGTGATTTTTTTTTTTTTTTTAAAGAGAAAAGGGAGATGGACAAAAGATTGGTATAATTGCCAAAATTGAGGTGTTATTCAGTGAGAATAAAGCTGCCTTCAAATGGGAAATTGATTATGCAATGTGAATTTAGTAGGCACTTCACTCAAAACTATATAGTAATTTTCCATTTTTATAGACATTTTATCATCTGACATTTTAACCTTGCATTTATCATGTGTTAGTTCCACTAAAGCAGTGTTCAGATGAAATGACGAGTTTTTTCTGCTTGAGCCTGACTTGTCAATATCCTACCCAATAAGAGGGAGTTTGCAAGAGAACATGAGAGAGAAAAGAAACTATCAAAACGTTTTCTCTTGGGACAGATTATTCCTCTCTCTTGCTGGAAGAGCTGATTGAAAACAAAGCAAAAAAAGCATTTAAAACAGCACTAGAGCAATTTGTTCAACTCCTCAGACACAAGTGATTGAACATAACTGTGAAGGCAACTGCCTTGACAACTTTAAACGTTATTTTTATATTTTATTACCAACCACAGCCTCTTGAATTTTTTTTTTTCATCTGCAGCTGTACTAGCTTTTGTGTGTTGAAACTGTTGATTTAACTTAGGGATTGTGTTTGAACTCGAAAACCAATTTGTTGTCATTGCTTTGCCTGCTGCTGGCTCTTATAAGATCTTGTGGTACTTCTGTAGTCTGATTTCATATGCTAGGATTTTATCATAAAGTGCATTCAGTGGAAATTGAAGGCAATAATTACAGTGATGTGGAGGTATTTATATTATGTTGCCTACCGGTTCTGCAATTGTCTTGGTAGTCTGTATGAGTTCATTTTGACATAGATAGCGGTTTTGACCTTCGAAAGATTGTATACATGAAATAAAATTTGTAACTGCATTTTCTTTCTATTTTTTTTTTCCTGATAATTCTAGCCTGTGGTTATGCTACCTTTGAAGATGGAGTCAAAAATAACTTTGAATATGGTTTCTTTTGATGGGTTTTGTGTACTGCTTAGTCCAACTGTAATACCATTTTCAGTGTAGCTTCTGAAAGAAGAAATAAATACAATAGATTATGTGGTAGCAGCATATTTTTCATAATTCAAAGGCAATAGCTTAATTCAATTCTTTCTATTCGGTCTCTTCTCAGGGAGTTGCTTGCAGAAAAGTTTCTTGGGTTTCCTCTTCCCTCACATCTTTACTCATGCCAGCATCTTGGAGAACCTTTAGTCCTTGTAAGATCCTGAGAGTTTCCCAACATAGTATGTTGAAGCAGCAGTAGAATATGCTGCCTGCCTTCCTATTGAAATAACACTATTTCAAGTGTTTTAGCTTTTAAACCTGACAGTTCAGCACTGCTTTTTGAAAACACAAAACATTCCTTCTATTTATGTAAACCAGCAAGAAACAAAACAGGAAAAGAGATAGCTTCCTTTTTAGAGTCCAGTTTTGAAATAGTGCAGTTTTTCAGCCTTTTCTAGATTTATTTCTATTCAGAACGTGACAAAGCATGTTTGCGTGAAATTTTTTAAGGTTTACAGGTTTCAAAGTCTGTATATTTAAATATATCTGGGATGTTAGAGTACATTCCAAAACTGTTTGATGGATTGTTTAAGTCTATAACCCTTGTTTTAATATTGTCTGCATTTTATACATAGGCTTACTTGTATCTTTGGTAACTGAGGATTAATTGCCCTTCTCTATTTTATTTTATGCTAATTTATGCAACTTTATTCGGGCACATCTTGTGGCTTATAAAAGCGTATAGTTGTAATTATACAAGGAGTAATAGATGGATAGCCAGAGGTTATATAGGAATAACTCACCAATGCTGAGGCTCACAGTTAAGATGGATGCTCGCCAATATTGAGGCTCACTACAAGGAACTCCACACAGGAGCAATCTCCAAAAAGAGATGCTGTCTTAGTGGTGGTCAGTCCTTAAATGGGATCTAGGAGAGGTGGAGTCACCCCTTCCGGGAGCACAGCTGAATTACCTTCACCTGTGCTCCCACAGCTGACCCATCACTTGCCTCAGATGTTTAATCAGAGGTTCAGGCTGTGATTAACAGTTTCCCATACAAAAAGGTATTCTAATATTCAGTTATGATATGAAAAACAGGCCACCCCAAATTAAAAAAAAAATAAAAAAAAAAAAGGGTTGAGGGAACTGGGCTTGGAGAAGAGAAGGCTCCAGGAAGACCTCATTGTGGCCTTCTAGTACTTGTAGGGAGCATATAAACAGGAGGGGGAATGGCTGCTTACAAGGGGTGACAGTGATAGGACAAGGGGGAATGGATTTAAACTGAGACAGGGAAGGTTTAGGTTAGATCTTAGGAGGAAGTTTTTGACGCAGAGGGTGGTGATGCACTGGAACAGGTTGCCCAAGGAGGTTGTGGATGCCCCATCCCTGGAGGCATTCAAGGCCAGGCTGGATGTGGCTCTGGGCAGCCTGGTCTGGTGGTTGAGGACCCTTGGCATGGGGATTGAAACCAGATGTTCATTGTGGTCCTTTTCAACCCAGGCCATTGTATGATTCTAGCAAATTAATAATATGACAGTCTAGTTAAGGTTTTGTATTCTTGATTCACAGGGTGACAGTCTTGTTTGAGGACAAATGTCATTGATTTAATTAATGAAAAGACATCCTATGGAGGGATGTGTTTCACTTCTTGAGCAAGCAGGGAAATATAAACTATTTCTTTCCTGTATTCCTTTATTTTTCCTTTGAGCTTCACTGTTTAGGAAAAAAAATGTGACTTTTTCCTTTTATTTGTTTTCATCAGATTTATAGAACATTCAGTGTCTTGCTACAAGTATTGGTGGCAATTGCTTGGAAGTTTAGGGAAGATTCTCCTCTCCTCCTTAAAATAGCAGTGCTTTGCAGTGGTGCGATTTTCTTAAAAACATTGCAGATTGGCAACAACCAGAGGCAGGGTGGTGATCAGAGTGCATCTTCGTGTGTAGCAGGAATTTTGCACCTTGCCCTCTGGTGTCTCTTGTTTTGCTCATGTACATCATCTCCTAGTTTTGCTTGGTGTATGTACTCCTCTGTAGCATGATCTTTTTCTTCAGATAATGTAAAATGTTTTGAAACAAATCTAGTACTACAAGGATTCAGCACGAGTGACACATTCTGTCTTTCCTTTTGGAGTCCCGTGGCTCACTGTGGCTGCAGCTTTTGATCACTACCTTTTGATCATTGCATTAATCCAGAAAGGTCCAGGACGGTTATGTATTTGTGGTGATTATGAGCAGATTAGCCTAGGTGATCTTGGCATCTTTTTTCATCAGTGTTCCTGTCATTTCTGTATAACAATCTGAAGATCATTTACATTAAAAACAAAACCAAAAGAATAATACTTCTTTTTAAAGCAGTTTGAAAGAGTGCCACTTTTAAAATAAGTAAACAGGCGAAGTATAATGATCTAATTATACTAATGATGCACTTATGCTAAAACTGCCTTTCTATTATCATTTTTTTCCACGATTTTCACATGTTCACGTTATTTTTCTAATGTAAATGTCTGAATGAAGCATCGTAAAGGGAAAGGGGAAAAAAAACAAACACAAAACCACAGGATTGTTGAAGATTATTGTAGGGATCACGGTGAAGAAATTCCAAGATCAAAACATCTCATCCTTTTTTTTTTTTTTTTTAAAAAGAACACTATTTATTTTGCAACACCATGCAGGTGCAACTCCCAGCATGTGACAAAATAATGCTGCTTTAAAACATCTGGTCAGGTGCACCCTGTTGCCTAGTTGAGGCTCACTGGTAAGAGCTAGTGCGGTGTTGACAGGAGCTTCTCCTGGTCGGTGCTGTGTAAATTGCATCTAATAGCTTGGTATTAAAATAGGTCTATGCTGAACTGATAGGTACATTTTTTAACCTTTTCTTTTTTTCTTTCTATTTTTAGTTCCTAAGCAATGTCTATGCTGGATAGGTTTGCATCATTACAGCACCTATCGTAGCACAAGTCCAACTGATGAGTAGAATGCATTGGTAGGTCCTTCATGGTGGAAATTTCCCCTGGCAACTCTACTAAAGCCTCACAAGTTGAGGATGTAGTATGTCCAGGTCAGCTCTAGGGGCTTCACTGGAAACTGTGTATTTGCTTCTGTATTCATACATAAATACCTATCCTGATTGAGCTGTATTCAGATATCATATAACATATATATCATATATACATTCAGTACTGGAGCAGATAAGGGGTTTGGACATCTAGGCACAATTGCCAAGTATCCAAAGAATATGGAAGGCCAACAGAGAGGATAGGTAGTAGCAGAGGATTTTAATAGTTGTCATTAGGGAAAAGTCAAGTACGACTTCTTACCTGTCTTTCCTGTCAAAGTTCATTTACATATTGTTCAAAGTTCATACTACACATATTGTAAATGTGTGTGTATTTTTTTGATGTTTGCTTTTTAAGACATACCTGTTAAAATTTTAAGAAAGAGAATTTGTGAACCCCATGAATACTGAATAACTGTGCTTTTGCCAGTTTTGCTGATTTTGTTTCTGGCCAGCTACTGTTACTAGCTGGTTATTATGGCGCCTTTTCATTTAAAAACTGCCAAGGCTTCTTTGAGTGTTGGAAGCACAGCTATAATGATCTTTCTGTGTTAGTGTTTGTTAGAACAAACATCTGTGCTGGTTTAACACCAGTAGATAGCTAAGCACTGCCATGTTGTTCTCTCACTACGCATTCTCAGAATGCTGAGTCAGTCCAGCATTTGTCTCTGCCCCTTGCACATGGGTCCTTCCCATGGATTCTGTCCTTCCCAGTCTGATCCCACGTGGGCTTGCCACAGGGTGCAGTTCTCCAAGCACTGCTCCAACAGAGCTCCGTATCACGGGGCCCACCCTTCAGGCACTGCTCCATGTGTCCCTGCAGGGCAGCTCCCCCAGCTCTCCTGTACCACCACAGGCTCCTCTCCACAGGCTGCAGCTCCATTCTAGGTCTGCTCCTGTAGGTGCTCTCCATGGGCTGTGGCTCCTTCATGCCACAGCCACTGTTGTACCCCATGGCTGCACGTGGAGATCTGGTCCATCTGGTGCCTATTGGCTGCAGGACAGCTTGCTCTACCATGGGCCTCTGCTGGGCTGCAGAGAACTGCTGCTCTGCACCTGGTGCTCTGCCTTCCCTTCTATGCTGCCTTTGCTATCTGTAGAACTGTTTCTCTTAAATTTTCATGCTCCTCTCTCCCAGCTGCTGTTTCACAGCAGTTTTTTTCCTTTCTTAAATCTGTCAGAGCATAACCAGCATTGCTCATGGCTCAGCTCTTCTCAGGAGAGCTGGTCCATGTTGGAGCAGCTGGAGCTGGCTCTGATCTGTAATGGGGCAGTTCTGGGCTCTGCTCACAGAGACCACAGTTGCAGCCCCCTGCTACCAAAACCTTGCCACATAAGCCCAACACAGCATCATATCTAATTGAACTAGGTATCTAATGGATATAGAAGTATTTTTGCTCATTGCTTTAAAAATATGTTTAAGTAAAATGTAAGAATGTTCAAGAATGAATACTTAAAATTGCAAGTTCCTATGCAGTTTGATACCTCTGAGCACTTTACCTCTTTGTTTTTGCTGTGAGGTTGTGTTAAACACCTAATAATTGCTGTACAAGCAACTTTATTTAACGAAGCATTTTAAAACTGTAAGAGATGACATATTTGAGAGAAGAAAAACGGTGTGGCTCCCGTAAGCTGAAAGAAACTGCAACTTGGGAAAGTTTGTTTTCATGGAGTTAAAAAAAGCAGTAGAGAACTTCACAGCAGATCTGTTATGTGAAGTAACTGGCTGTGAAATTTCTCTTAATATGTTTACACATACTCTGAGAGTTGAGCTATAAGTCTTGCAAAAGGTGGAAGGGGACAACTCTTGATTGAAAGATTTCTGGTGGAGAAGAGTTCGACACAATGCTTAGTAAAGGATTGCAATTAAAGAACATCAAAAACTGTGTTTTCTTTAGTTTGAATGCATGTAAGTTAACAGCTGTTAGATTTTGCACTTTCATCTCTTAGTTTGTGGAGTGTGTTGCACTGTTTTGCCTTACACATACATAAATGTAAGGCGTAAGGCAGTACATATGGAGTAAGAACTGTTATTTGTTTTTGTGCTACTGTATCATAAAGTGCTCTTTGATTCAGTGTTTTTATTTTTGTTGCAACTTGATGTTGAAATGATCTGAAAGATGTTTAGATAAGAAAAATAGTGAAAAGACATAGTTCACAAAAAGCAGTCTTGACAGGCTTACTCCCTTTTTGTAGGTACTATTTGGTCAAAGTATTAGCATGCAAATAATTAGGTTGGTTAAATAACCTTACAGTGTTCCTTTGAAGCATAAGTAGACAATGTGGAAGATAGCATGAAAGTGCTTTTAGGAAGACGTAACAAATGAAGAATGAATCTTGGCATCAGTGGTAGACATGAGATGAGAGAGTGACAACGTGGTCAGAATATTATGTTTGGAAGTCAAGTGATAGAATTTGTTTCTAAAAAAAGGAATTTCAAATTTAAAGCCTGGGAGTGGACAGTATGATGAAGGTGGACCAAAAGTAAACTGGATTGAATCAGCCTTATTGCTATTTTTAAGTTACTGTTGTGAATACTAACTCAAGTTAAATTCTGTGTCATTGTGAGAAACTTCACAGTGCATGAAACTTAATAAAAAAAAAAAATCATCTTCTTCAGAAGCAATTTCTGAGGGAATTGTTCTGTGGCACTTGTTTGAAAATATTTTTCAAGATTGTCTTTGTGTTCTTCATGAATAATGCATTATGCTGTGCACTGGAAGAAGGTTGCTGACACTGGGTTCTACTTTTTGTAATGGAGAGAGAGGAAACCTAGCTAAATGGAACCAAAGTTACTTGTAGAAGTTGTCAGTGACGCCTGCCTTTCTTAGCAGATTGTATTGGAATTTGGGCAATTATATTAAACAGGTTTTCTCATATTGGTCTGATTTTTGCCTGTCTCCAATGCTCTATTTTGTAGCTTACCACCTAAAATTAGATACCAGGGTATATAATAAGCAATGTATTGATTTCCAACCAATATAATTGTATTGTAGAGGCTTTTCTCTGCTTGCCTGTCTCTTTTCTGAGGGGTTATTATTTTGTTACCAGTCTCCTAAAGTACCTTGAAAGAACTATTGATGTTTATAAAATCAATGAGTTTGCAATGTTTAGTGGGTTCAGAAGAATATCATCTGAAGAGGAAGAAGGATGCCCTGTAGCATTTAATATGACTTGGTGAGCAGCCTGTCAGCTAAGACTTGAAAAGGAAAAAAGTGTATATAAAATCAATTTAGAATGACAAGGAACCCACACAAGAGTTCAGGCATGCCTCAAGGTTCAAATGTTTCATGCATGCTCCTGTGTGCTGTATGCTCATAAGTTTAATAACAGAATCATTCTATAATAATAAATCCAAAGTGTATTTGTCCCGTACATTCACAATTTTTAAGATCACAGCAGTGAAATCTTTTTCTTTTTTTTTTTTCTTCTTTTAGAAATGTTACAACTACAGTTAGCATTCTGAAGTATTGCTTGTTGGCTGAGGGCTGTGAAGCATCACTGTTCATTGTTAGGTCTGGGGACACTGTAGTGGGTGGAGTACAGAAGTGGTGCGTAGTAGCTCAGTTTATAATGAACTACGATAAGCTGTGCTGCTGGCAGCCTTGTGGAGGAGAGGAGTTGAGGTTCTGAGTGATGTGTCAGACACAGCTTTGCTCTGGTGAGAGGGCCTAGACATAGCCACAGCTCAGATCTTGAGGTAATCCAAAACTCTGTGTGTTATTTTTCCATTTCAGACATGTATACTGTATTTGGTTCATGTTCTGATTTGCTGTGTGGGCTTTAGATTTCTAAGGCAGAAAACTAAGTTTTACATGTGATATTCTGTTTTTCTGTAAACAAAGGCAGTCCTAACAGTGATGATCAGTACTTAATCACTCGGAGCTTTCACTTTTTAATGTGCAAAGTAAATGAAATAAAGCAATGCATCTTGTCTATAATTTGCAGATCCTGCAGCACTTGTTCTTTTACAATATTGGTGCTCAATAGTTAAAGCGTTGCTATTCCTTTTGTCAGTTCTGCAAAATAAAAGATTAAAAAATCAGTGGAAAAGAAAACAAACTACTTTAGAGTATTGTTTCCATTTTTACTTTTGAGGTAGCATCTGTTACTACGAGTAAGCTTATTTGTAGTGTTTATAATTGAGAAATTGCAAAGTTTTCTTGTCTTGTTGTTTTGTAAATCAGTTGCCCAGCTTAACATTAGCAAAAATAAAGGTTTTAAAAAAACAAATTAAATCACAGTGACATACCTATTAGTCTTAGATTATTTAGATAAATGTATGTGTATCTTGTTCTTGAAACTATAAAAATGGAAAAATATTTCAGTTTTGAACACTGGAATCAATTATAAAATGGTAGATTTTTTTAAAGAAATGTGCAGGTGGTTTTTTGCTTGATTTGAAATTTGTTTTCATTTATTTTCACAGGCTGATCCTGAAGAATTGATTAAGATGGTCACACAGCATGTTACTCAGTATGCCTATACAGACTGGCCTGAAGAAATTGCAACTTTGATAAATCAGTTGCACTACTACAACGAAAGACTACTGGATTTCACTCAGGCTCAGATTCTGCAAGGACTTGGCAAAGGAGTAGATGTGCAGAGGTTTACAGCAGATGGACAGTACAAGAGGGAAACAATACTTGGATTGGCAGAGTAAGTAAAGTCTATTAAGTTTTTATTATTCGTTTTTAAATTGAGTTACTTTGAGCCTCAAAGCAAGAAAGCAAATTGAAAATGGTGCTGACCTTTAGATGGGATGATAAGTTACCAGTTCCTTCAGATATTTACAGTGTAACATGGCTCCAACTGGGGTCTGAAAAAACTACTCCACTTAAATGAAGCATTATTCAAACGACTGGATCTGTAAGTTTTAATGAGAGATAGAACTCTAACTTCATTTTTAGCAATCAGTAGACAAAAAGAAAATCAAGGATGTATGAAATCAGGGCATGGTAGAAGTCTGTTCTCTTTCTTTGATCTTCTGTAAACCTTTCTTTGAAATCTATTAGTATATGCTTAAGATTCAGTTTATGGTGCTCTGTAGCAAAAGAAACCAGAAACCCCCAAACTTCAGCTTCTTATTGAATTTAAGTTGCAATTAATTAAATTTATTTAAAATTACATATAAACTTTATCATATTTTTAGTAATCTGGTATTTTTCTTATATATTTGGGATTACTGAAACTTTCCCTGAGCATTTTTTTTTTCTGATTTTCTAGAATGTTTTTTTCTCATCTTTGTTATCCAGAATTGGAAAACAAATAAAGCTGTGCAATAGTAATTTCTCTTCATTTTAAAAATGCCTTCTATTAACCTCTGCATGCAACTTCTTCAAGCTGTGAATGTTATAAATTTCATAGAATCATAGAATGGCTTGGGATGGAAGGGACCCCAAAGATCATTTAGTTTCAACCACCCTGATGTGGCAGGGTTGTCAATCACTGAATTTATTGAACTCTGTATGTTTTGAAGGCAATCTCAGTTGAATGGCTGCTGGACTGACTGAGGGTTAGTAAAAATGAGACTTTGAAGCATGTAGTTGAGTGGTACTTCATTAGGCAGTTGCAAAGATCTAATTAATTACTTTTTCAACTTACAGCTTGCTTGCTTTAATCTTCTCTGTTGACTCCTAATCTGCATTTTCAGATGAAAACGTTGTGCAGATTTAATAAAGCATTTTTTTTTTTCTTGCTTATTTTTTGAATTATCATTAAGTGGCTCATGTTTTGAATCCTTTATGTAATGCTGTTTGCAGAAACAACACCTGGAAGAAATGGTACCTTATTTACAAAAAAGATTTATACTAGAAAAATTTGTTTGCTAAAACTACTTAAATAATGTCAGTGTTATCTTCCATGATTTGATGTATTCTCATTACAACATGTTACACATTATTTATTAAGCATTTAAAGATCTAGGTGCCTCACAGGCTTAATCAAGGATAGTTTTTAAGCAGTTTACAATTTCAGGAGAGAGAGGGGAGCAAAACATAGCAAGAATATATTAGAAAAAGAATAAGAGAAACTGGAGCAATACTGAATGGAAATTCTGGAGTAATCAGTTGAAGTCCTCAGTAGTTTTAGGCCAACCGTGGTGTATAAGCTTTCCAAATGTTTTTTCACTTGAGACCAGGCTTTTTCGTTGTGTTTTTTTGTTTGTTCGTATTTTCCCAGTCCGTCACTGTTTCTACTTCTGCTTAAATGCTTTAATCAGAAGTTGATTTTTTTGCTTGAGTGTTCTTGATTAGACAACTTGTGCACTTATGGCATGATCAGAATTTCCATCATTTGCCTTATTCTTGGCCAACTCTATGAATGGTTTTGGTGAGTACAAAACAGGTCTCATTCCAGAAGACTGAACCAGAAGATCCTGTCCTCTTACAATCTGCTATGGGTTTTAACAATGATGTTAGTTTCCGAACCATTATGTATAATTTTGATGTACTTCTCTGTTACCAGTGTAGACATAGCTTTTTTTCCCTCGTGGTTTGCTGCTGCAGAAGTTAAATAGCAATAACCTTCAATTTTATTTTCCTGCTTCAAACATGAGATGAAAAAAAGGCTCTTGGCTTAAATCTTCATTACACTTCTCCAGCTTAGTTGATAATGCTGTTTTTACTTTCTAAATCTGAGGGCAGGTGACTGGAAACATCAATCTCATCTCATTATCACTGAATTCAGTACTGGTTGTAATGCTTTCTGTAGCTGACTGATGCATACAACAATTGTGCATGCACCCATGCACGTATATATAGTACAACAGAGATTTAACAGAACGACATGGTGGTGGGAAAGTACTCTGAGCTTCCAAATACCTATTTCTGGGAGCTTGAAGATGATCATAAAAAATCCCAGCTGAGTAGTAATGTGCAGGCTTATTTTCAGAAGCTTTGTTTGTGCCGTGCATGCTGTCACATAGAGAGGTCAGGTAAGAATCATCCACAAGAGCTTCTCCTTTATGTTTTTGCACCACTCCTGGTGCAGAATTGAGTGAGGAAGTAAATCGTAACAGTACCCTTCAGTGGGGATTTCTCTGGCAAGTTTCAAGCTTACAGTGGCAGGCATTTAGGGCTGGGAATGAAGCTCAACTGTGGTGGAAAATCGGTGAGAATGTGTTGTTTGTTAGAGCAGAAGACACAGGAGAGTTGTTTTGGTTTTGTGTGTTTTCTTTTGCTGTAGTTATTTTAGTTCTTAAAGGTATTTCAGTAAATATGTATATTAAATATATTTTTTTTCCTTTTGATGTTTTTCTTATCCATTATTTAGTGTGACTGTCCTGCCTGATATTTTCCAAGGATTGTCATGACGTTTGAAAAAGTTTTGTTTTCTTTGTTTCTCCTTATTTTTATTTTATATTTTTTATTTTTTTGGTTAGTTGGTTTTTGTTTTTTATGTTCTGCATTGTATTCTTTCCTGGCATTTTTCTTCCTATTCAGCAATATTTGCAGCAACTCTTACAGTAGAATGTAATGTTACATTGAATTAAGCATGTGAAAATCAGAACTAAGCTGTATGAATGTGTTAGATCATTCAGGATGCAGAGAAGATCATGCCCAGTTTAGTATATTTCAAATTATGCTATAGATCTACATTTCTGAATGATAAAACAAAAACAGGGTGGATGTGCTAATATTTTTTTTTCTTACTTTCCTTTTGTTGGTATAAATGGTCTGCAGAATGGTACAGAAAATATTGTGTCAAAAATTGTTCCCTCATAGGATGTAATGAATCCATGTAGGTGTAAAAGCCACTCAAGTTTATGGAGTAAATTATTTTTAACATGAATCTGTAGAAAAGTGATGCTAATATCAATTTGCAGACTAGTTTACTGACAGTTGCAGTTGTATTTTGTGCTAGTTTGTTCTGTTTTTCCTTCTTTTGTCCACCATGATTTCTTAAACGAGAATCCAAAATGGTGTGGTCAGCAAATTAAATAATAGATCTGTCATGTAACTATAAGCAGAGTTTTTCTTGGAATTGTCTCCAGGTGGAAAAAAAATACCGTTTGCCTTAATTGTTTTGTTTTGCTTCTGTGCCAACATGAAAACAAGAACCGTGTGTATTTATTTGAATGATACTAGCTTCATTGGATTAGTAAAAATTAATATGAAGTGAACTTCAGGCTTTCATCTCTTAACAGATTGTTCTGTTAAAGTGATTTGCAATAGTCAAAAATAATTGTTAGTATTTTTAGGACAGTTAGAGTGTAACTGGACACCTTCACACTTTACGCCTGCAAATACTAGAAATGCTTCTGGTTGTGAACTTGTACATACCTATATACCAGTTGTGCTAAAACTCTTAATGTGTTGTGACCAAGTCAAGTAAGAGCTGTGATACTGTATAGTTGTTATTATACAAGGTTGTAATAGATGGATAGCCAGAGGTTATACAGGAACAACTCACCCACACTGAGGCTCACAGCTAGGATGGATGCTCACCACAAGGAACTCCACACAGAAGCAGTCTCCAAAAGAGATGCTGCCTTAGTGGTGGTCAGCCCTTAAATGGGATCTAGGAGAGGTGGAGTCAAGCTCCACCCCTTCCGGAAGTACAGCTGAATTACCTTCACCTGTGCCCCTGCAGCTGACCCGTCACTTGCCTCAGATGGTTAATCAGAGGTTCATGCTGTGATTAACTTTCCCATACAGATACATTTGTTCACTTTTTATTTTGTAATCAAAATGAAAGCAAAACTGAGTTATTTTTGCCGTAGCATAAAGATTAAGCAGAAACGCAACTGCCACTGAGAACCAAGGCGTGTATGGAGCAGTGCTCACCTTCAAAACACTTTTGTATCTTGATGTATTTTAATTTTTCCCCAAATAGAACAGTGAATAAAACAAGAAAACACACTTCATTTAATTTTATTCAGCTATGATTAAAACTAATGTATTGGCTTTTGGAGAAAAAAGTTAACAAAAATCATTACTCTTTTAATGTAGGTAATGATTTATTGTCATGTCTCTAGGAGCTTAGTGTAACTTTCCCTTGTTCTATTTCATATCCCTTTTCTATAAGAACACTTGAAGAAAACGTGTACAAGATTGCTGTTTCTTTGGCTCAGCGATACAATGTTCCACTTTGGGAAGTTTATATGATCCATCTGGAGTTTTTATTCACAGACAGTGGGTAAGTTTTCTTCCCTGCGTATTCACGTAGAAGTCTGTTACGCAGAAATGCATCCTAACCCGAGACGAAATGGGTTGCCAGTATGTTGGGGGCAAACATAGGTTTGTGTTTTCCTATTTCTTGCATTGTGACAGGTTATGGATTTCTGTTCTGTCTTTTCCCTATGATGCTTTTGTAGTCTGCCATGAAAATGTGTTATAAATGAATCCATGGGCATTTTCTTGTTCTTGTAAGTATTGTCTGTGATAGCAAATTATATTTTTGCGGTTCCTTGGAAAATGTTTGGGGGCATGATAATATTTTATAGAATCACAGAATGGGTTGGATTGGAAGGGACCTTAAATATAATCTATTTCCAATCCCCCAGTTGTGGGCAGAGTTGCCAGCTTGCTTGATCAGGCTGCCTAGGGTCATATCCTGCCGTGCCCTGAAAGTCTTCAGGGCTGGGGCATCCACAGCTTCTCTGGGCACCCTGTTCTAGTGCCTCACCACTCTCTGAGAGCAACATTTCCCTCTAACATCTAGTCTAAATCTCCCCCTCTTTTAGTTTTAAGCCATGTCCCTTTGTCCTGTCACTATCAAACCATACAAAAATTGATTACTATAAGCTCCTTCTGTATTTGTTGAACTCTCCTAAATAATCACAAGCAAAATAAGTTTGGGCTTCTCAGTCATGTTCTTCACATATCCAAGTTTTTTTTTTTTCTTCTTCTTCTTTTTCCCTTCTTTTTAATGAAAATAATTATCTACAAGAGTTATTGGCCATTTTTGTAGACTACAAGACAGCAGCCAGCCATACCTGACATTGATATCAGTGAGATTCTTCTCTTTTCCGTTCCACATTTAGTTCGTGTCTTTTTTTTTCTTTCTTTTCAGACTTTGATATCTTGTCAGTCATACAAGTACTTTAGCATATTCAAAGAGAAATAAACCTGTTCAGTGAAAGACCAAGCTACTTGCTCAAATTGTCATCCAAGTGTACTGTGATGTAGAGCCCCCTGTGCAATATAGCAGCTGTTATCAATTGTTCTGACAGACATAACGAAATTACTTGGTTTCAAATTTTAAACTGTGACAGCTGCTCTAGCTTGCAGTATTATTTCTACATCTCTTAACATTAACTATTAATTAAAAAGCATTAAAATGTTTTATGGAATATGAGACAATAAAACTAACACCTGATCGGTTTTGGTACAAGTTGTGAGAAGTTGAAATACCATTCTGGGATTTTCTTTGCTTCCTCTAGAAAACAGAGAAGTTATACTGTCAAAATTTTGATGCTGCTTCATGATTTAGTGTTTTAAACTACATGTAGAGTCAGGGTGTAAATTTAGTAGCATTGGGGTGAGTGTGAAAGAACCAGCTGATTTATCTGAGACTAAAGTACCAAAGGTGTTTTGCATCAGTTTTCTAGCACTTTTTGTTCTGTCTTCTGTTAGTATTCATGGAATTCTGAAATCACTGAAGTACAAAGTAACAACTATTTCCCTAATGAGATTCAAAAAAAGTCTTGAAAATTGATACATAATAGCATAATACGCTGCTGAGTATGTTTTGTTGTATCATAATCTTGTTTTAAAGTTGATTGACAGCATATGGCCATTAAAGTATATTTTAGTCTTGGGATTATGGCATTAATAATGTATGAGTCATTATGCATTCATTCTGAAATGAAGTTTATTCTAAGACATAATCTCTTTTACCAAATATGCAGTGTTGCTATAAGCCAGCCTTTATAGACAGAAACTCAAATAAAGGACCTAAATCATTTGTATTAAGTATTTATTTGATTAGTTGATGACAAATAAACCTGTTTTTCTGTTGTGCTTTGAATTTGAAAAAAGGTATATAATTCAGTGGAAACTAATAATTGTGTCTTTGGGAGGATCTGGTCAAATTTGATTTCCAAACTCTTAAAATACCTTCTATGATTTTGTCAACTTTGTTTGTGTTTATGAACTCAATTCCAGAATCTTTCTGAATGGTATAATGAACCGTTCACCTTCCTCTCCCAACAAATAACACAAAACTAAAGAAACAAAACCTTACAGCAACACTCTGCCAATTGAAGCTTAATGTCCATTCAGCCTATAGTTTGATTTTGGGGTATGGAGAGAAAAACTTATATAGATCACTCTCCTGAAATAAATCTGTTCTGAGTGTCAGTTTTGTCTGTTATTAAGGGTGAATAGCACTGTGTTTACATTAATAATGTCCATTTTTTCCCTTAATATACTAGAACTGTTACATTTAAACAGTAAGAATTTAGAGACTTAAATTAATGCTTACAAGCTTAGTATCCTATCTGTGAGCTATGTTCTAGACATACAAAAACGAACAAACAAACAAAAAACCCAAAACTTCTCCCTTAGAAATTTCTGAATGGTATAATGAACCATTCGCCTTCCTCTCCCAACAAATAACACAAAACTAAAGAAACAAAACCTTACAGCAACACTCTGCCAATCGGAGATTTCTAAGGAGTCATTAAATTCATTTTAAACTGAGAGAAGGTTGCAACTGTAGTATTTATTGTGTGAAACTCATTTTTAGGAGTGAAGCTTAGACAAGGTTTCCTTGGATGCCAAACAGAAACACGTGTGTCATTTATGGCATGCATAATGAGGAAAAAAATGAAGTCAGAATTCTAATGTAATCAATTCTAAAGGTACTGATTCTAAAACGTGGTTAAAATACATTCAATTTCATACTGAAACATACTACCTAATATGGTCCGTGGCTGGATGCAGGAGAGAGTCAAGGTGATAGCCATCAATAGGTGACTTCTTTCCTTGGATTTCAGTTACCTTCCTGATGATAGATGTATAAATTCAAGATGAGGCTTCACTGATATACATCCTTTTTTATCCTAGTTGAGGGGAAAATGTGAGACTGGCTGAGGTCAACCTGAGATTTGCTAGCATTTTTGTAACTTTCCATGGATGACAATTTGAAAGTCACTGTAATAAAACTGTCAAATTAAATACACTAAGCATGAGTGACACTGTCAAATAGGGCAAGAGCCAATTTTCAATGATAATCTCTGTCAAAGCATGCACAGATTCTCATCTGTTGCAGAAAATACAATGTACTAGATTGGGAGAACTGATCAAGCTTAAGATTTTCTAGCATCTTTCAGCTACAGGTGCCATGTGGTTTTCTGTCTATTATTTTTAAAGTCTTCCTGTACTCATCCACTGAATGTACGTCTACTTTTACATTTAGCTATAATTAGGGATTTGCAATGCTTCTTTGAATTCCATTTCAGTATGCGTCTCCCGTAATCTGTGTCCAAGTATGGACACGGGTTACATGATCAGGAAATTGAAGAGCATCTTAATTTTTATTTATGAAGAATTGAAACTATCAAAACTTTTAAGAGTAAGTATTTACACTTCCAAAATCTCTTGAAAAGTTGAACTTTACTGACTTCACTGTGTAAACAAATAAGTGTTCTGTCTTCAGGAATGTTCAGCTGAAGACACATTCATGACATGTCCAAGTCTTTGAAGCAGAATTCTGTTTAAATGCAGGTTGTCCACACTGGAAATAGAAGAAAGAGCACGAAGTCTCGGTCTTTTTGAGACTTTGAAAACAAGTCCCGAAACCTTATATGAACACATGGTTAAATATGTTTACCCAAGTATTGAAGGTAGAGATCACCAGCGGTTGCTTTATTATTTCACACTCCTGGAAAATTGTGGTTGTTCAGAAGTCGTGAAACATGCTGTGAAGCCTGAAACTCACATCAGACTCCTGAAAAAGTTCAAAGCAGTTGCACCGGGTATGAGAGCTACTACCTACTTTTTGTTTGTTTTTCTGGCTATACTTCATATTCTGTTTGCTGACATGAATATGCTTATTGAATTTATACTTGCCAGGCAATTTTTTGTCAATGAGCATATCAAATGCAGGTAAGTAGTTTATTAGGTAGGTGTCATGCCTTATAGGAACCTATTACAAGTTCCTTTTTTTTTTTTTTTTTTGGTATTACAAGAAATTTAGATTATCATAGCAAGCAAAAAAGAAAAAAAAAGAAAAAAAATTATATCAATGATGCATGTCAAAATTGTAGCAATAATTTATAGTGATTTTGTTTAAAGTAGAAATGCAGACATCCTGGAGCATAAACCTGAAAGGTGGATGTGAATTGTCTTAAGCAATTTTGAGAATAATATTTCATCTTTCAAAAATCAACATTACATCATATGTCAAAAACTTTGAGCATTTTTGTAAAGAGGGTAATTTTATTTTGTGCTTTTGCTTTGATGTTACCTTCTGCTTTTGCAGAAAATCATTATTTATCCCCTTACATTATTCCTCCCCTTCTTTCTCCCTAGTCTGTATGCATGACTGTAAATAAAAGAGGAGTGAGAGTTTTTCTAGTTTTACACAGGAATGTGAAGATGTAATTTTGAGTAACTTCTATTTTGTTTGCCTTTTACTCTTTGCCAATAGGTCTTAATTACAAAAAGCTAATGGATGAAAATGAAAACCCTTTGGAAACACTGGAGCCTGTACTTACAAGTCAAAATATTTTATCTATTTCCAAACTGGCTCCTAAAATCCCTAAAAAAGATGGCAGTATGCTATCACCAAGCTCCCTTTATACTGCCTGGTTACAAAATCTTTTTTGGAATGGTGATCACCATCTCATTAAAAAAATACCAGAAACCATGGATGAATGGCTACATGCATATGATGTGTGTTCAAAGTACTTTGATAGACTTGATCCAGATGATATCATCGCTTTTATTGATGAAATTACCTTTTCCTCAAAAGCTGTCACAAAGGTAAGTGGATTTATTTGAAGAATTTCAAACTTCAGGTGAAGCACAGTTGATGTGCCGTTAGGGAGAAATTCATAGCAAAACTTGGTATTTTTAATTTTACAGTTCTTGAAGATGATTTCATGAGCGTATACATTCCTGTATACCCTTCTCTTTTTTCTCCTGTCAGTATACAAAGAAGAATAATAGTTTGGATACAGGAGTTGGCTCTGGGGATAAGAGAGATTTTGATGGAAACTTAAAGTCCCAGTATTCTGGTTCAGAAAAGAACAAGATATTCTTCTCATGTGTTTATTTTACTTGTGCTAATCCTGAAATTCATTGTGCTGCAAGCTGCTATTTACTACCAGGCTTTTGCATACTGAATATGATGCTCCACAGAGAAGTGTTCTGGGCCACTGCGTATGGTTTCCAGGCGCTGTAATAATTTAAATGATAAACTGAGTCGTAATTTCCATCTGGCTGAAAGCCTAGCATTGAAAGAATGTACTCTCATGTCTGTAGCATAAGCTATCAGATCTGCATTTTATTTTTGCTTGGTGAAACCTAGTTATAAAGATATTTCTAACATAAAATTTTACCTATGCTTTGTCATGTATCTTTACTACCAGGCACAAAAGAGCGATAAGAGATTTCTTAGGTATTTCCTTAAGAGCTTGAGATACTGTCTTCACTAACTCAATCTGAAATGGAAAGATGATGGAGTTTTTGGTTTGCTTTGGTTTTTAAATCTTCTCTATTCTGCATCATGCTCATTTTACAGAACTGTTTATTCATGTTTTCCCATGAGGTGTCATTTTTTTTTCTCTCTCTCTGGATATTCTTTTAGAGTGCCAGAACATAGTGAAAACTTTTTTTGCTAAGAATCATGTCTCTGGTGACAACGACACAGCCCAAGTGAATGGCATGGAGCTGCCAAGGGGCAGGTGGAGGTCAGGGAAAGGCTTTACAGCAGAGGGTGCTTGGGCCCTGGAGCAGGCTGCCCAGGGCAGTGGCTATGGTACGATGCTGCAGCAGTTGAAGAAATGTTTGAACAGTGCTCTCAGAAATATGATTTGGTTTTTGAAAGGTCGTGTGGAGTCAGGAGTTGGACGTGATGATTCTTCTGGTTCTCTTCCAACCAGGTTTATTCCATGGTTTGAAGAGAGTTTCATGCCTATTGGGGAGATATTGGCAGTCATGATGAGGTCTCAGTTGCTAGATATGACCCTGCACTGAGGTGGCCAGGGGATGACTGTATTCAAATGAGAAGGAAATCTTGTCTTCATGTATGGCTGCTGTTAGCAATTACTTGAAATTCTTTCTGTTATAGTGCCTTGAACATTTCAGAAGCTATTTCTTGTTCATTCCAGATGAATGATGTAGGGGGTAACATCCCCTGTGTACATATTTTGAAATGTTTTGTTTGTTTTTGTTTAGGATTCTGATATAGTCTCTGTACTCTCTTAAGGTGAGTAGGTGTAAAGAGAAGGAACTGCCGATGGCTCTTTAAGGGTTATTGTGGTCGCTCTGTAAGCAGAATTTAGCAGAAAGCTCTTGGGCTGGATCCCAAAGTCGTAAAATGAACTCAAGAATTGTTTGAAGCAATTGATCAGATCAGCTGATTTAGCATCTACTGTGCACTGGGTTTGGGAATGAAACACCTGTTTAACCAGCTTGCAAACTATTCTTGTCTTAGAATCCAGTTAATAATTTTCAAATGGAAAGTGTGCAATGAAAAATCATAACAGTTCTTGAGACAGTGTTTATCAGAGATCTCTGTCCTATAACTTTTATGCATGAAGTATTTTTCAGATTAACGCTGTACCTTTTACTTAAGGTTTCCTGTTACATTTCTGTACATTTCTGTATTTCATAGAGATACTGATGTTTAGTATAGGTAAAGATCTGAAAAAAACTTGATGCTTACATGTGAATTAATCAAGGAGCAATCGAGAAATTTTCAAGTGATAAGAAGTTATGGAAGGAAGGCTAAGTAGGTAGGATGGAACGGTTACTCTGGAGTGGTAAGGCAGCGTGGAAGGCTGTGTAAGTTGAATCCAGGGTACCATTGGTGTTTTAAATGACTGGGAATTAAGGAAGCTGATACCAGAATATCCCTCACTGTTTTAGTATATTAGCAGAAGTAAGAAGAGGCAGGTAACAGGCCAGCAAAGCAATTGGAAGCCTCTTCTACTTGTGTGTCACTTGATAGAACAGAATGTGGAAACAGTGCTTAACTGTAAAAGGTGAATTAAAGCATAGGGACTTAGTGCTGACTTCTGCAACTTGTAATTGTTAGTGAGAAAGACAGGAACTTGCTGGGGTTTGGCAGTGGGCCCCCTTCCTTACCTTTGCTTTCTACTTGCTCTCTGTATTAATTTTTAAAAAATTATGTTTTAGTAAGACACATATAACGTCACAATAATTACAGCGTGGAGTATGGGTTGAGAAAGAAGAGTGGGTGGCCATAGGTCTGATTTATTACCGAACTTTCCTTATGGTGACATGTAGAAGTTGTTTGCATTTTTTGTATGTGAAGATGCTGTAGCCACTACTTTCATTGTTGCTCCTTCTGTGCTACTAACAGATGGACATCCGAAAGGTAGAAGGATAACTTCTCAGATTAGTTGAGCCATCAGTAAAAGGCTTTGCAGGGAGATGAATCAGCAGTGCTCAGCTGGCAAAGAAATTGAGAGAAAATCTCAGTTGGAGAAATGAATGAGCTTTTTATACTTCTGAGTAGCCTTTTGCATAACTATGTTAGTTGTCCTTTCACATCTAGTGATTTGAGGTATGATGAGTTTTCTGGTGACTGTGTGATCATATAAGAGCTCAGATGTATTCTTCCATATTTCTTGCAGTCAACAGAAATCAGATACCACCTGGAAGATGCGATTCAGTTCCCCAGTCTTAAAGATTCAAAGTAAGGGGTGACACTGTATGGTGGGAACTGTGTAGGCAGAGATGTATCACGGTGGGACTCTGATAAATAATTAAGCCCAAAGTAATGCTGTTAATGTACTGGATATTCTGTACAAGACAGATCAGACTACTTCCCAAACATTTTTTTGCTTTATATTTTTTATGCCAGCATATCTCTAGGATACAGTCTATGTTTTCCAGGGGGAGATTAAGGGTGACTTTTGAAGCTACAGTAATGCTTGATTGTTCTAGTGGCTAGTTATTCTTTGTTTTTTTTTTTTTTTTTTTTTTTTTAAATGCTCCTTTTGCTAGACTGAGTTTATTTAATTTTGAAATTCCAGCTTGCAGACTTCTTTTTCTGCTATATTAAAGAGATAATTGTCAAAGTTTTGTTTCCACACATTCTGTAGGGGCCACTTCAGCTTGTCTTTGATAAACTGAGTGGACGGCTTTGGGGACTTTTCTGGTCTTTGTGTTTTGTTTTTTTCTTCTTCTCTTAATCTTTTGTTATTTTTACAACTCTTCTGTGAATCTAGTATATCAGCATCTGCCTTCAGTTGAACAAAGCATAGATAGATGTTAAAACCTTCACTTGTTTCATTTACCTCTGAGTACCCTTTTACACATTGAAGGACTGAAGCAAGTATTGATCCTTTCATCAGCGTAGGCTACTTGCATATGGAAGAGATTGTGGTGATGAATGGCATTAAATGCAGCTGACCACAAGCGATGAGTGATGTTCCCCAGGGGTCAGTAATGGAACCTGTCCTGTTCAGTATCTTTATTGATGACCTGGATGAGGGTGTTGAGTGCACCCTCAGTGTGTTTGTGGATGATACCAAGTTGGGAGGAAGTGTTAGTCTGCCTGGGGGTAGGAGTGTCCTTCAGAGGGATCTGAACAGGCTTGATTGCTGGGCTGAGGCCATTGGGGTTAAGTTCAGCAAGACCACATGCCAGGTCCTGCATTTTGGCCACAAGAACCCAGGCAACTCTTCAGGCAGAGTAACTTCCGTGTGGAAGAAGTGGACCTGGGGGTGCTGGTCAACGCTCTATTAAATGTGAGCTGGCAGAATGCCCAGATGGCCAAGAAGGCCAATGGCATTCTGGCTTGTATCAGAAATAGTGTTCCCTTAGGAGCAGGGAAGTAATCATCCCTCTGTACTCAGCCCTGGTGAGGGCGCACCTCAAGTAGTGTGTTCGGTTTTGGGCCCCCCACTACAAGAAAGATGTTGAGGCCCTGGACATGTCCAGAGAAGGGCAACAAAACTGGTGAGGGATCTGGAGCACAGGTTTTATGGGGAGCAGCTGAGGGAGCTGGGACTGTTTAGTCTGGAGGAGCCTCAGGGGAGACCTTACCATTTTCTTACAGCTATCTGAAAAGGAGGCTGTGGTGAGGTGGGGTTTGGCTTTTTCTCCCATGTAACTAGTGATAAGACTGGAGAGGATAGCCGCAGGTTACACCAGGGGAGGTTCAGGTTGGATATTAGGAAAAATTTCTTTTCTGAGAGCAGTTGGGTGCTGGAATGGGCTGCCCGGGGATGTGGTGGAGTCACCGTCCCTGGTTTCTTCATTCAAGAAACATTTAGTTTTTCTGAGAGACATGGTTTAATGGAAGATATTGATGGTAGGTGGACAGTTGGACTAGATGATCTTGTAGGTCCTTTCCAACCTTGGTGATACTGTGGTTCTGTGATATTTACCACCTTTTAGATATTCTGTGTATGAGATTTCCCATTTTTTTAGATACTCCAAATGTTCAGTGGCATTAACGCTCATATTTTTGAATGAATTTGTTTTTTTTTTTTTCCTCCAGTAACTCTTCTTTATTTTAAATAATGCTGACTTTGCAAATCCTTAATTACAGCTGTGATCATTGCAACTTTGTCTTCGTGGCTTCCTTTGTGACCTGCGTGAAGCATTTAATATATATATACGTTAATATATTTTTAAATTTTGTTGTTGCAGACTTTTTTTGGTTGTGCTAGATGATCAGTTACATCTTCAGAGAACCATCTGTTTCAGCTCATATGTCATTACCCAGAAGTTCATTGAAACATGCCTGAAAACAAACCACAAAACCACAACTGAAATCAATTAGCTTTTGTATCACCATATTTTCGTTATTCAGGATAATATTGCAAATGGGGATGGGTGTAGTATGTTAAATAGGAAGAAAAGATTACAGCTTAAGACTGGAAAAGAGAACAAAAAACAGTGGTAAATCGATTAGGTCTTTTTTATAGAGAGAGAATTGAAGTTTTACTTCACAGCCTTCACAGACTCCCACATTTGTTTGACCTATGGCTTATGGTATTTTTTTGTTTACTGCTCCATTCCTTTTTTTTTTTCTTTGCCTAACTTCTGATGCAAATGAAGGACTTCATTAGTAGTGTAAGGGTTTTAATTGAAAGGTTGGCCCTCATTCCTTTTGAGTTTGTAATGCCTTTTTGACAATTTTCATCTTGCTTAAGCAGGAATATGATGTGCAGGTTCTGACTAAATGCCAAATGGATGAACAGCGGACAGCTCAACTACTGCATTGTTTTTTCTTTCAATTTGAATGATTTTAAATGCCATTTTAATTAGTTGTAGAAAAAGCTCAGCTTTAAAGCAGTTTGTTGTAATATTCAGCACCTTTTGGCTGACTGATTGACTTCTTAGCATTTTACATTGTTTTAAGGGAAATGAGTGTAACTTTACTTGAAGATGTACAAGACATGTTAATAATGTTCTTACAAAGCACAGCTGTATTCACATGTCAGATTTTGAATTGTGTCATCTTTTTGTCACTTTTTATCACTGTGCTCCAGTTCAATCAGTTTGTCTTGTATGACATCTTTCTCCATATGCATGAACAGTACCTCTTTTTCTGACATCAATACATTTTTAGATACTTAATTGTACCTTACCATTAGTATATTTTAATAAGTCTGCTTCAAGAGGAAACTTAAGGAGTAGTGTCATTCCTTTAACTGATCCCCTATGTTTGTTAGAACTTCTACACTGTTCTTCAGATTAATTGTACTATAGGTGGAGTTTATTTTCTTCGTGATAGCTTATGTGCCATGGATTTTTTGTTTATTATTTGCTGCAAAGTACAGCACCTGCTGATTAGTGACTAAACCAGCATTGATAACACGCCAGTGTTTTGACTTGCACAGCATTGAGACTTTCTCTGCTCCACATTAGTAAGTTGGATGTAGGCAAAAAGGTAGAAAGGGTCACAGCCTGGACAGCTGACTAAATCTGGCCAAAGGAATTCTATACCATATAAAGTCATGCTCAGCAGTAACAAATGAGGGTATTGGGGTGTCTTCCAAAGGCAGAAATTTTCTTGGCATTGTTCTATTTATGGGAGGTGGTGAGTGATTGCCACCCTTCCTCACTCCTTCATGTTTTAAACTATCTTTGTCTTCATTCAAAAGTTTTTTTTTTTGTTTTTTTTTTTTTGCCTTTGCTATTCCAGTTGTCTCCTCCCACCTGTAACAATTGGGAGCCATCTTTCATTATCCTATAATTAATGTAACTTGGTTTTCCTTCTACTATGTCTTGTTGAGATATGCCTATATGACATTTGGTCGTTGAGGTGTGTAAAGCTGGAATTTCATGGCAGAGACGGGAACTAAATCAAACTGTTTACTTTGAGCATCAGGTACAGCGTGTATTCGTTGGTTGCCTTAAGAGGCTGTAGAGTCTCCTCCTTGAAGATCTTCAAAATCTGCCTGGACCTAGTCCCGAGAAACCTTCTGTGGATGTTTCTGCTTGTGTCCCTGCTGGTGTTGGGCCACATAAACCCAGGCAGCGCTGTCAACCTCATCCAGTCTCTGATAGTGTTGCTGGGGTCCTGGGTTTTCATCAAAAGTGGAACTGTTTCTATCATCTCAAAGCTGAATGTTAGTCACTGTCAATAAGAGTGACAGAATTAGAAAGTTCATGAGCAAATGAATGTTACTTGTGTACTTTAAGAAGTACTTAAATATTCTGAAGGAACTTGGCTTCTAGGATGGATTTTTATCCTAAGGAATGAAATCTGTTGTGCTGAAGTTGTGTGATGTTCCTTTATTTGAAAATGAAAGAAAACTGATTTTTAGGGTTGTTTCTTTTTTTTTTTTTTTTTTTTAATCACACATTGAAGCCTATAGAAATAAAGATCTTTTTGAACTCTAGAACCTTTTAGAAAAAAGAAAACTTCACATTCAAACAAAGATTGAAGTAGCCCCTAAGCTATTTTTTTCACTGAGTATGACACCAAATCTCATTACTGAGCTGACTAGAAATATGGAGGATAGCCATTTATGTTTTAGAATAAAATAATCATAGAGAAGATATGTTAGTAGTGCTGCATTTTAGTAGTATGCAAATAAGAATGCAAAATTAAAATGGCCTTGGAATACTATTCTTGTTTTTAATGCTCTGTTCTATGTATGCTGATAGCATCGTGACTTTATGCATGCAGAATATTCACATAGTTCTCTAGGATATAACAGTTAGATGGAATACTTAAATTGTTTGCCTTTTTGCATCTCTCTTAATTGCATTTTGAACGTTAGAAAATATACAGTTGAAGGGAGAAAATGAAAAATATAGCTGTTTTCATCTTTTATGAGGTTTACAAAATGGATACATAAATCCATCCACAGTCATTAAATTGTAACGTGATAGGAAGAGTATCACCTTTCCCCTGCTTTTATTATAACAGCTTAGTTTTCCTCTTTCTGTGGTAAATCCACCTTTTTCCTATTTAAAATATCATACAGATCCAAGCTTTGTTTTCTATTTCTTGTGTAACTCTGCTTTGGAGTTAATATTGTTAGCATGTCTTTGTGTAGTAAAACGATAGTTAAAACAACTGATGTTAAAGTACCTAACACTGTGGGTGTAGGCAGAGAAGACCTCCATCTGTCAGAAGGTTTATTACAAGCATCTTAAAACAGGACTTGAAATTACAATTTAACACTTTATACATGATTTATAATTTTAAAATAATATTTCAGACTTTGTTTTAGATTTCTAGCTGATGCTGCTGTTAAGAGCACAGCAGTTTGCTGCAAATGTTGTCTGTATAAAGAGTATTTCCATCTTTATCTGCTCCCAAAGTACTCCTGGAATCTGGAAGCTTGGAAATCAGTAATTATTGCCTGGCTTCTATTCTGAAGTACTCAGTTCTCAGTTCCATTCTGATGCACTGGAATAACCCCATCATGCCAGATGGAAGCATAGAAGGAGACTTCATTTGCTATATGCATGGATGTATCTGGAAAATCATCTCCACTAGAAGTTTATTGGAAAAAAGCAGACTTTCTTTTCTTTTTTTCTCTTTTTTTTTTTCTTTTTTTTTTTTTTTTTTTTTTTTTTGCTTTAATGCCTAGATACATCTGGTTGTAAAGGTCTTTCAAAACAGCAAGTTGTTATTCTGTATAACTCGCACTTTAAATATGTAGATTTGAAAGGAGTTTGTATCTCTCTTAAAGCCAATCTGTTGCAGCCTTCATTTTATTAAAATTATGTAGAACTGTAATATACTTCTATGAGAGACTGATAAAAACTTGATAGCTGCAAAATCTTCATTGCGGTAGTAGTGTAATATAGTGGTAACCCACCTGTGAAGTAATTTCAGAAGATGCTCAAGCAGGTCAAGTCATATGTGGCTCAAGATAAGTTATTGAAGTAGACCTCCAAGTGGTCTTTGTTTATGATTATAGTCTTAGAGATCTATTTCAAACCATCATCTAGATCTAACAAAACTAAGCTTAGGTTAATTTTTTGGATTTGAGTTTTTCAGTTCGTGTTGTAGAATGATCCCCAGACATCTCTTAACACAAAGTTAAGCAGTTTGAAAAAAATAAAAAGACAATCTGCAAAATCATGAAAATTTCTTCAGTAATTTTGGTATGTTCTGTTGTGAGCCATATTCAAGGTCAATAAAAGAAGGGATGACAGAAGAAAGTAAATGGAATACTGATCTTTTTAAAAATAAATGAGTAAACAAGTTTGGTTTTCCTAGAACATTTCAGTTTTTTAATGCACAACTGTAGAACAGTGGACCTCTAGGCATTGCTTTAATACAAATAGTAGTGTATAGGTAATAATAATAATGATTAAATATTGAGCAATCTCTTTCAGCTGCCTGTTGAAGCCAGGATAGAAGTGACTAAGAAGGCTATTAAGGCAGTCAAACATCTTTCTGAGAAATCAAGAAAAAAACCCTCTGAGAATGACACAGAAGATACTAAAAATCCAGCTGTTGCATATGAAAAAACTCTGAATCACTTGCAGCAATCCCTTGCTCATCTGGAAACACTCACTCATAGTTTTATCACTTATTTGAAAAGCAGTGAACAGGTAATGGTTACCAATCTGATACTTGTTTTGAGCATTGCCATAACCAGCAGTGATACACATCAAACTACTGTCATATTTTTTGTGTTTTACAGCTTTGTTTTTGTTTACTTGGTGTTTGAAAATTCACTTCTACTGCTCTTTTCTGTTTTGTAGTAGATGTTTTATCTTGGCAGAAGTATAGATGACACGTACCCATAAATAAGGAGTACACTGATTTGTGTTCAAAACTTATCTGTTCACAGGACATACTACAGAAGTATGGCTATTTATATGATCTGTCAAGGTCAGAGAGAGACCAAATCCATGAGCAAGCAGTAACCATGTGTATAGATGGTCAACCTCTGGACATGATACAACAGTTGATAGAAGTGGCTGTTGGAGATCTTTGTCTTTCTACCAAAGATATTGTCCAATGTGCTATTAAAAAAATTATCTGTATGGTAAGGTAAGTCTGCTGTCAGCATTGGGTTTTTTGTTTGTTTATTTTAAATTGTGTGTTTGTTTGCTTTGAATGTGTGGATTTTATAGGAGATTAGGTAATGAGAGGAATTCACTTCTTAATTTTCCACTCACAGATAACTTCATATTCAGATAAGACAGTTGTTCTGAGTTTAGGAAGCCTGAGCTATCTGAACAAACAAGCAACAGAACTCATTCTGTCCACTGAGGACTCCTTTTAACTTTTAGGTTTACAATTCCTTTCATGCATTTCAGAAATTCTTGGCAATTTTATGATTGCATGTACTTCCTTCTTCATGAGAGGGAAATAGCATGTGCATTTTCATGCAGGTATTTGTGCAGTAGAAGCTTAACAGCAGCTGTTGCCACAGCATTTAATTCTACAAAATGAAGTATCATTTCCATCTTGCTTTGTTTTTTTGGGGAGCATTTTAGTTCTTTTTCTCATTTGCAAGCTTTATTATCAGATTTATGTGTTGATTTAAAATTATGAATACATAGTCTGTAAGTTTTTCATCTTTGTTTTTTGTTCTTGTAAAGAAAATTCTAGAGTTTTTGCTCTTGTCTCGCTTTGTATCACATCCAACCCCCAAATTAAACTGCAACTGTGATTATTCTGTGCTTCCTACAGCAATTAAAAGTAACAATGATTAAAATAAATGACACAACATTTCTTGGAGAGAAATTTTGATTTGAGGAAGAGAATTTATTTGACCAGCTCTTTCAGTGTTGACACGTACTGCTTTTTGCTGCTGATGGTGCCATCATGCAAACATTCCCTGCCCTGTCACTCCTGTCAATCCGTGACTCCCTGTCATGGAGTTATCTAGATCAATCTGCCCGTGACAGGGGGGAAGTAGGCCCGTGGGGCCCCCCAGGCCCCAAAAATAGGAAGGGAAAAGGGAAAGGGATAGGGAGATGGGAGCTGGGCTCAAGGAAACAAACAGAGCAGTGGCAGCGATCCAAGAAGGAAAACTTATTTTACTAACTATGATATCAGAATGCAAGATAACACGACATAATTCAATCTAATTGAAATTGAAGCTAATAAATCAAGTAAAATAAGAGAGAGAGATTTCCGAAGACTGAGAAGCCTACTTTGAAATTGAAGGCGCACGGCTTGGAAGCATACCCACACCCGCTGCCAGGCAGTGAGAGAGAGAGCGAGCGTCGCTTCCGTGACATATTTTCTTCTCTGACCGTGAGGTCCTCTGGGACGTGTGGTGGTTCTTCTCTGTACTCCACATGGTGTCATGATGTGAATACCAATAGCAAATATTACGAAACTATGACAGGAAGTGAGTCTTCGTCCCTATCCTTTTCTAGAATTCACAGCTCCAGAACCTCTGTAGTTGCATTACACAAACCAAACCAGTCAGTTTATACCACCATAGCAAAATGAATCATCTCTTATGTGAAAAGTAAGGAGAAAAATGTGAAATAACTGGCTTCCACACTTTATACTTACATGTCCTTGAATAATTCTGTTGATACGGGGTGAGTCCTGGATGATGCAAGAGGAGGTTAAATCAGCTGATGCTAGTTTTCTTAGCCTCAGTTAACAGTGAGTTTAGCATTTGCATTAACTTCAATGCATCAGTCTTTTATATGCATATATTCTTTATAGTCTTGTTTCTAAATAACAAATATAACACCTGTAAGGAGTCTTACAAACCTGCTGTAGTTATTGTGTGCTTCCTTAAATACCTGTTGTGTCTTGGATGACAAAGGAAGAAAGATTTTTGCATTGAAGAACGTACTACTACCTGTTGAGCTAGCAATGGTGTCTGTATTTACTGTCTTCTAGCCCAGAAAGGGCATATCTTTCATTCACAAGTTTGAGGTTAAAGTAATTTTAATTTAACTGGCATTTGGGAGAATATTATGTCTCTGAGAATATAGAGCTGTTTAAAATACGTGTGAATGGATTTAATGAGGAAATAGACACAGGTGAGGGAAAGAAAAGCAAGCCTATTGAAAAGCCCTTCAGTGAAATAACATACATTTTGTACATTGTTTTTAGTGCTTATTCCTAGCTGAGCTTGCCATTCTTAATACCTCCTCCTAAGAAGTGGTAAGTAAGCAAGTAAATAAATAAATAAATTTAGAGCTTTCATAATGATGGTGAGTATAAAATTCTTCTGGCAAGTAATGTGGAACTATGGTATGTCCTTTGAGGTTCAACCTTTTCCTGCCACAGTGAAACTGAAGATATTTATTAGAGCAGTGAAATAATAGGGAATGTGGCTTAGGGGCTTGAATGACAACCCATAAGGAGAGTGTACATGGAGAACATTGTGTTAGGATTAAATAAACCTCTGAAGATCCCCTTCTCTTTAGCAAGGTTGTACAATGTGAATGTTGAAGTCCATGAATGTTTGCAGCCCATTCAGAGCAACCCGTCTTCTTCCTATCAAGGAGATAGCAGTATTTGGACACATGCCTCTCTGACATAATTTAACTAACAATAAGTTCAGTTCTCATTGTTGTTGATCAAGAGCTAAAATATGAAATTCTGAAGGAAGTAAGCAGGGGAAGAAGTTCTGGGATTTGACATTTGTACCCCTACCATAATTTGTGTTCCTAGGGAACAGTATGTTTTGTGATCATTGTTAACAGCATATCAATGAGATCTTAAAAATCCTGCTGTTACTGATGCTCTTCCTCCTCCAGAGCATCATAAAAATACTCACTTTGACTCTTTTTTCTTTTTCTGTAGTCTGATTAAATTAATTCACCAGGGACATTCTCTTGGATTTGATGTTCGGGAATGCTGCCTGCTGGGTCTTTGATGTGCTAAGTATTCCATATGAAAGACCACTTTATCAATGACCTCGTGTAACCAGAGAAAACTTTGTTTTGAGGGAAGGAGTAGGAATGGGAGTGCAGGGGAGAAAGTCATTTTATATCATTTATTATAAATGGACAGATATTTCTCATTTTAATATTTTTTCCAGAACTGTCTTCCAAGGTATTTCTGTTCCAAACAGATACATGCAACACACATGAAAGTATTCTGCTGCTAGTTTGCTGCAAGGCTCTTTCATGTTTTATACCAGATTAGGTGGATAAAACTTAGGGAATTTATTTGGTTTATTTGTCATGAGGGAAAATTATATGTGGGTAGGATGATATGAGTGGACGTAACAGAATTACATAAGTCTACCAAGGAAAATAATTTACATCTCTATTTCTCAGCAATTATGTGTATGCTACAGCAAATTGAAGAGTCACAGATAAAAAGAAGGCAGCTTGTCAAAGCATTTGCAGCCTTCTTCGTCAGAAAATGTGTTCCTGAAGTCACTCAGTTTTGGTGTTCATAGCATCCTCAGCGATGGTAGAGCTTTTACATAGCAATATCAGTAACATTGTCTGTCTTGTTGGGGTTTGTCCAGTTGGTAAATAATAATTTGGTGTTACATGACCACTGTCCTAATGTGCCTAGCTGGAATGCGGCAGTGTGATGTATCTGGATATAAAGTTTTTGTCTTAATTCAACTTCAGAGAGTCTGATTAATATGCAGTCAATGACAAACTTCTCTAAATTCTCCTTTCTACTTCTTTTTCTGCAAATTGAATTATGTGTTCTTTATATAGGCATTGCAAAGCAGGAATGTCTGAAAGCTGGTTAAAAGTTCTGTTCTGCAGACCATGATTAATAACTCCTAAGCAGCACTTTTCATTAAAGATTGGAAAGTACATCCCTCCTGTGGACAAAACAGGAGAGAGTTGGGGCCTCAGTTCAACACCTCAGATAAACTCAGAAATTCACAACTTTTCAACTGGTGTGTGATACGCATTCTTTTGACCACTATTCTTCTTTACAAATGCAAACTGATGCTAAAAAAACACCAAAATGTTATAAAACAAGATGCTCTAATTAATTTACTGTCTGTTTGCCGAGAGGATGAAAGTCACAGGGTGGTAGTAGTCACATAGCAAAAATTGGAAAGTTTGACTGCTGCAGTGTTAAGAAGCATGAAGTAAAAACCCATCAGAGAATAGAAAATCCTTGAAGTAATATCCTCCCTCTTATGAAATTCAGTGAGACGATTTTATGATAGCATCACTCTAAATATAGCAAGCATTTAAAAGAAAGGTTGTGTCTTGCCATCTCTTAAGCCTACTGGCATTGATGCAATTTCTGTGAATGAAAGTGGTTTCATCTCTGTTCTAAGCTCAAATACTAGCTTTAAAGCGAGAGCATAACAAAAATCAAAGCATATTAACCGCTACATTTTATGTGGCATTTTCATTTCAGGGTTCATGGGCAAAAAACTGTGCTTAAAAGAAGTCTTTCCCATGAACCTGGGAAGCTAAATTTTCTTCAGTAATTGCAACATTTCAAGGGAAAATGCTGATTTTTTTTTTTTAATTTTTATTTTTTTAGCTTTGATACAGGACTGTTTTATATAATAGTTTTGCAGGAGACAAATTTCTTCTTTGACAGTTAACATTCAAAGTAATACTTGTAGGGTCATAACTCTGAACTGGAGTTTCCCTGGATTTTCTGTAACTATGGTGACAAGGAATGTAATTAAGGTACTGTAACTATAAACGAAACAGGCTGACGTGGATATGAAAAATTATGGTTGTATCTGTGAGATACATGAAAGTGAAACAGAAATGCACTACTTCTGTGATTGAAAATATGCATCCTTCCTTTCAGTTTTGTAACTGCAACCTCCCTTGAAACACATTAAGTATCTTCACTTATTGAAATGTTTCCTGCCTGTTACAGAAGAATCTTCTACAAAGTACTGAGTTTCTGTAAAAATAAATTACTTTTTGGTGTACTTCTGCCTTATGCAACTGGAACACAACAGTGCTGGACTGGGAGATGAGTGGGTGGAGAGGGAACCTTGGCCATGTTGATGTGACAACAGGCTCGGCATGCCCCAGCGGTGTACCCTGGCAGTCAAGAAGCAAACTGTTTTGGGGTGCATTGAGCACAGCATAGCCAGCCATACAAAAGAAATGATTCTCCCACTGTGTTTAAACTTCACAGTTCTGGAAGAGCAGTTCTGGGCTCCACAATATAACAAGGATGTTAATATCCTCGAAAGCGTCTAGGGCAACGAAAAGCAGGACTGGAAGGCACATCCTGTGTGGAGAGGCTGAGGATGCTTGGGTTGTCTGGTCTGGATGAGGCTGGGAAGCAACCTTACTGCTCCCTGCAGCTCCTGAGGGAGGGGAAGCAGAGGGGCGGTACTGGGCTCTGTGTCTGAGAACTGATGGCAGAATGGGAACGGCACAGACCTGCAACAGAGGAGGTTCAAAGGGAAAATTTTATTTGCCTTGTGTCTGATCAAACACTGGGGCAAGCTTCCCAGAGAGGTGGCTGGTGCCTTATGCCTGTTATTGTTCAAGAGGCATTTGGATAATGCCCTCAGTAACATGTTTTAACTTTTGGTTACCCCAGAAGTGATCAGGCCTGGGCCTTCAGATATCACCAAATTCCTTCCAGTGGAGCTATTGTATTCTACTCATTTTTAAGTAACATGCAATATCATAGGCCTATAATTTCAAGAACAGTATTGTCCAGTTTTGTCAATTGTTTTTATCTTCCTTGACTTTTTTCTGGTGCACAATTCTGGCGCACAAAATTTGAAGTAGAAGATCATGCATTAGTAGGTATAAAACCTCTCCAAGAGAACATATCTGAAAACATTATACAGGAACTGTATTTGACTCTTCTTTGTTTGCCTATGGAAACAGCTACTATTGATATAAATCAGATGTTTCTTAATACAGAGAAGTGATAATATGAAAAAGATTTTGGTAATCAATGGTAATCTGATTAGATTTAGCTAAGATCCAGTTTATTCCGTTACCAAGACCACTCATGCAATATATTGGAAACATTTCATGATCTGTGACTTTAGGACAGCTCGTGGATGATGAAGAAAAAATTTGTATCCTGTGTGAGGATCTTTTGCAAAGGAGGAGTCTAGGTAATCACTGTGTAGGAACACAGTTTGTCCTAGGAAGACATTATGACTCTTCCTTCATTTGCAGCTCCTAAATCTTTCAGCTTAGGTGTTCAGATGGGCTTTGTATTTCTTAAAATTTTGGAAGTTTTTGCCAGGCAATGAGCAGGACAGGTTTGTTGAAATTTTGAATTTGTATTTAATGGCGAGCCTTTTTTTGAGTGAGGTAAAAAGTCTTATTAGACTGAGCACCTAACAGGAAAAAAACAAACAAACAAACAGATTTTTCACCATCTCATATCATTTGAGCAGGAGTTGTTCAGGGTAATTTTGCAACTCAGATATTCTGTGATTCCATGATACTTCTGATGGGGATAACTGTTTGACATTGTGACTTTCTCCAGCTTGAATTGGTAACACCAACAGTATATGATTTGATTATTTTCCTGATATTTAGATGGAGTGCAAAACAGAAAGAGGTAAATAGGGCCGGAATAATAAAAGAATATCATGTATTTTCAGTGAACAGTTTAATTAGGTTAAAATACGTAGATGGATTTAATTTATTCCCTTTTCAACCATTCTTTGTGCTTTATTGAGGAATTTGATTAAATTTGCATCACTTTTCTGAAGTTGAACTAAGATCAAAATAAGCCTTTATCAATGTAATGACTCGAGACTCATATGTGGGGGTTTTGAGGTGAACACTGAATCCTATGCTGTTTAATACATGCATAAAGTAGCATATAATCTGTAAGCAAAATGAATCCTTTATTAATTATATTTGTTTCTGTTAATAGCTGCTCATTTAAAATTATTAGAAAGAAAACAAGGCAGCGGTCTTTGTGGAATCTTGACACAATTATTTGTTTAATGAGCTGTAGGCTCTTTTTATTTTATCTAACCATTTTTGGGCAGTAAAAGCAATACTAAGCGTTTAATAAGTACCAGCTTCACTCTTTTTTTTTTTTTTTTTTTTTCCAAATATGTTCTTCTTATAGATAACTGTAATTTACTGGTAAAATTAACCTTTTTTTTTTCCTTCTTTTTCCAGCTGCTTTAAACAACAATCAGGAGACCCTAGAGACACACACACACACACACACATATATAATTTATTATTATTTTTTATTTTTTTTACATACTTAATAGCAGAATAGCTTTGATAGGCTGATGAACAGTAGGGAAAATACACTTTATCTGTGGGTTTTTGAGTCACCCTCAGTAAACTAACTTGGGGACTGCTTGCCTGCCTTTCTTCAGTGCAGCATTCACAGACTCTAAGATTGGCAAAATTGTTGTTTCCTATTTCAGTCCAGGAAGATATGAAAACAAGGGTTACTAGTTAAGCAGGAAAAGTGGAAAACTGCCATAACTGTTAAGTAATTCACATATATTATAGAGTTGGGTAGATTTAAGTACACCATTAAGGACCGTTTTTACAGTGACTTGTGTGTCTTCCTTTAACAGTGGAAATGATGGTTCTACATCCGTCAAAGATCCACTTGGAATCCTGGAAGGCATCGTTTCTGCAGTACACGCCAGTGTTGAAAAAGGGTAAGAGCTTATTATGTGGAGTCCTTTGTTAAGGCTTTGAGAGATCTGCAATAAATCTAGTTTACAGTATTACGGTGTAGAATGGGAGAGTCAGTTCTAGTTATATTCTGAGATGCACATTCCAGAGTCCTTAGATACATGCTTCAAAATTTAACCGTCGAAGCAATAAGCTGAAATGAAAATCAGTGTAATTACAGGAGATTATTTACATTCTTTTAAGTGCTTGTTCTTATTTATCTTCCTAAAGCTTAGCTGTTCAATTTCCAAAATATAAATATTCCCCTCAGGAAAGCGTATGTTAACAAACAAGTGTGAGATCTGCAAAACACTGGAAATACTCAGACACTTCCTCTCAATTTCCAGACTTTTCGTGTACAGTTTGAATGACACTCAGTTGGCAGAGGCATATCTAATTTCACTGCAGTTCTGCATTCAGCAGCATCATTCAGGCAGTATAAAAACTAAGTAAAATTGAGATCTTTGCAATCTGAATATCTAAGCTGTCAATGTTTATTTCAGAGCTGCTAGACAGGATAAATTTGTATTTTTCTGTCTGATGTTACTTTCCCGTCTGCCTTGTTAAGACAAATAAGGGAACATTAGTTATAAATCGCATTCCACCTGGAGCCATTTTCTTGATTCAAATTAAATAAATAAGCTTTATAAGCTTTAGTTTGAAATTCTACTGAAAAATAGCAGAATAGACTTTTACTGATTTGTTACATGGTAGTTTAGAGCCAGTAAGGGACAGAATAGATTACTGTGTCTGCAGTTGCTAGCATGTTGGTTGAGTTGGTAGCAGTCAGTGTACTATAAAACGTACTTTAAGATTTAGAATGTATTCAGTATAATAAACATTTAAAAATTAAATTACATTATTAAGATATATTTGTTAATTATCTAAGTGATAAGCAAAATATATTGATTTATGACATTTTTTTCTTATAAGGATTGTGAACATTTTTCATTAATGTATTAGGACATGCAGTGATCCATCTAGCTAGAGATTATAAAAGAAGAGAAAAAAACAACAATTTGCTAGAGCCACTTGCGATGCTAATTTGTCTGTATAGAAAATAAAGAAGGGATCTTTAAGGAAAGAAAACAATATAGGTCAATATTAGAGAAAGTTGAAAACAAAAAATATGTCATACTGGAAAAATAAAGTGGTCGGTCTACATAAAGTACAGACATCAATCAGGATCATTTGCATTAGGTGATTTTTAGGTGCTGAAATTCAGGGCCATTGTGGTGAAATTGGCAGTCAAGGCAATGTAGGAATGATGCATAACTGGATAGATGGAGTTTTGTGATGTTTACAAGGTTATTTGAATTAAAAAAAAAAAAAAAAGATCTAACTGCTTCAGGAACCTGATATGAGGTCTGATTTGTCTGCACCTCTCAGAGATGAGCACTTCAGAGGCATACTCCTCCTGAGTAGACATCTAAAAGAAGTAATCATACTGCTTCTGGTATTCTCTGTACTTCATATAGCAATTCTGAGGAATCCCACTTTCACACTGGTTCACCTGGGTTCTGCTTCTGTGTAACACAAAGATAATCCATGACACCTCTAATGAAGTTTGAAATGTATTGAACAAAGCTGTTAAGAACTTTGAAAATACATCTAGGTAATATTTTGATCAGGATGTTTAACATAGTATTGTTTGATTATAGGGAGAAACTAGTTTCTTCAGAGGATCTCCTGGAGTGGCTGAGACCTTTCTGTGGTGATGACTCTTTACCAGTGAAGCCTCGCATTAAAGTGCTGCAAATTTTGGAACAAGACTTCCACCTCAGTGATGAAGACAGCAAGCTGCTTGTGTACTTCAGGACACAAGCTGTTCTCAGAGCTTGCTGGCCTGAAACAAAGGTATTAAAATTAACTGCTACTGATGATAGCATGAGACTTTCTTATGCAGGGATTACATGGTGAAATTTGAGTTTGTGGTCTGCTGTTGTCACTATGGGCACTAATCCTATTTTCCTTTCGAATCAAGGTTATAGTAAGTTGTGATTCTTTGAAAAACAAAATAGTTAACAGAATCCTCAGCTTTTGTTTAGGATCGTGGTAAGTAATACCAAACTTGATTAAATACTAATGATTTTTTTGTACGGCATGCATTTAACTTCCTCATTTTTTTTTTACATTCTTTTCAGACAACTGCTTGTCACTTTTACTTTCCTCTTTATCATTTACTTGATGTGATATTATGGTCAGAATTTCTTTTTTTCTGAACTCTCTAAGTTTTATACCATGAATGTGTAGTTGGAACATCAAGGACATTCTCAAATGGAAGGAGCTGGTTGATAGGGAATGCCTTTGATCATAGTTGGAATGTGCTGTTGTCTCTTTGAAGAGGCAGCACCTAAGGCAGTTTTTTTTTTCTTAGAACAGCTCATACCTTAAACTGTCCCAAGTGTGATTTTTAAAGTCTTTTTCGGAGCAAAGTAAGGGAAAACAACATGAAATTACTGCTGAAAGAACTTGTTATAATCTGGTTATTACTTGTTCCTCACAAAGAGACATAGGCCTTTTAGCCCAAGCTTTCAAGACAGACTAATTTTCCTTCTGAATTAACAGATTAGAAAATTCAGAGTTTTGATTTTTATTTCAGCATACGTAAAACTTAATCTGAGATAGTGAAGATCCTAGAATTAAAGTTTTCAGGAGTTAAAATTACAGAATCACAAAATTGCAGGGATTGGAAAAGATCTCAGGAAATGGAGTCCAACCTCCTTGCTGAAGCAGGTTCCCTATAATAGGTCACACAGGTAGGCATCCAGATGGGTGTTGAGTATCTCTGTAGAAGGAGATTCCACAACCTGTCTGGGCAGCCTGCTCCAGGGTGTGAAGCAGAACACTGAAAGATTGATTAATATTCAAAAATAACATTTTTTATGTATGGTTCTTTTTTAACTGCTACATTTCACTACTCATTTTGGTAAAGTGCTTATTATGAAAGTATGTAGCATTAGAAGGTTCTACATGTAATCTTTCAGGTACTATGAAAATCTAGTAAATGCTTAATGGAAAGAAATATTCTTATCTTTGGGGCTTGTGTTATTTTGAAATCATAGGTGTATCAGTTGATGCATTCAGAATTATTCAGAAGCAGGGTTAATCTTCCTCCATTTCCTGAATGCCTCCAGTGCCAAAGCCTTATGGAGATAAAATAGAACATTTATAATGCTTAGAAAGATAAAATAAAATCTGTGCTCTAAAGCATTTTGTATTAATTTTAAACAAAAGTACTATCTCAGTTTTGACTTGCTCTACTAAGACCTTCCAAAGGAATAATCATCATCATCATCTTTGAGAAAATGCTTATCTCTTGACTCCTTTAGAAATTACTTTTTCTCTTGCATTGAAAAATACCAGCACTTAACTCTTCAACAACACTGCATGTGTTTGTCTGATTGGATTCTTTATCTTCAGTTTGCTTCTGTTGTTAGTATGCAGTGTCCCATGACAACATTTTTTTTTTTTTACCTATGACCCTCTTTCCAATTCAAAAGCATTTCAAGTCTAAAATGTTAAACTAAAATGTGTTTTAAAAAATAAAAACAGACAGATCGTAGCTTTCAACCGTGGCTGTAGAAGAAGAGAAAAAAGGAACCTGCATTTGACAGAAACCTTATGAGACTCATTACACTTAAGAATCATGTAAGATACCAGATCGCTTTTATTTCCTCCCATAATCTGATAGGTCAAAACGTGTGCAACTTTGCAACACAAAACTTGCATTAATTTCTGTTTGTCTCATACCACATTAGGAATTAATCAAATGCACTGCATATGCCACTCGCTAATGTCTCCCACCATGACTGCTAAGGCTCTCTCAGCGGAGGTGCTCCCCTGCCTGATGGTCCCCACTTGTGCTATGGCTTGGGACTGTGCAAGACACTTGTATTTTACTAAACCCGGTGCAATTCTTGTAGACTCTGGTCTTCCAGCCAACTTAGGCCTCCCTATATAATATGTTAGTAACTTCTATTTTCTGATGTGGTGGATTCTCGGAATGATAGTTTTCAGCAGCAAAACACACACAGTTTTGGTGAAGGAAGGATTCTGTGCTGATTATAACCAACGTTCTGTTATATCATGGCAAAGAGAAGTTAATCACTTCAGTGCTCTACTCTTTTGCTGATGAATAAGAAGAGATTGCAAGAAGCTGTGTAGTAAAAAGCATAAGTACTATGCTAGTTAAACTCAAACCTTTTAGAGCCAATTATATACAAATGTGCCTATGATACTGTAATATAAAATTCTATGTGTATGGCATGTAGCTAAGTTCAAAAATAGTTTCTCTGCTTTGTAATAGCGAAAGCTGTGCTTACATGTACGTACATCAAAATAATTGTTTTTTCACTGCAGTTCCTGCTGCAGATTACAATCAAGAAAGTCCTGTTGTAACATGTTTAAAAATAATTCTAATTTTCTTGTCAGTTCAAGCTAAGTGTGATGGATGTGATCTCTTTGCTTTGAATGAATATTTCGTGATAGGTAGCTAGCCTGCGATTTAGACAAATTGGTTCATCTGTTAAGTACTGGTAACCGAAGTTCAGAACTCTTCATTTATGTCCAAGAAAACAAGTGAATGATTCACTACTTTTTTTCTCATCTATTCAGCTGATGTCAAACAGTAGTCCACAGGTTGGTGTTAGAAGAAAATACGACCTTATTTGATTTAATTTGATTTAATTTGATTTGTTTATTCTGTGAATTAACAAACTGAAGGTGGGATATTGTTTTCTCTGTGTTTTTGCTAGAATACATTTCACAGTCCTTCGTGATATGTTAGTAAAACTGCAGAATTCAGCAATTAAATGAATGCTGAAAAATCAAGAGAGATAGTTATCCAGACAGCTTTTCATTACACAGGTTAATGCTTCAGGATAGATGACCTTCAAGAAGCACCCTTGTAAAATTCTATTGAATTTCTGGGTTATTCGTGATAAACTGGTCAAACGTAGACATGAGGAATTTCAGAAGCACAGTGCTGTGTCAGTTCATTTTTGTGTGTGTGTGTGTGTGTGTGTATGTAGGTATCTGTTTCTCGAATGTCATTCTACCTTTGTTCATTTGGTCACCTTTTCTCATCCAGCAAAGTAGAAAAGCACTCAATCACATTCATTAGAAAAATAAAACGGTGGGGGAAATGGGTGGATGTTAATTTTAGCTAGTAGAGAAATGCGTCTAAAGGTTTTGTTAATGGAGTTAAATTTGTAATGTTTCAAAAAAGTACTCATGATATTTCTTTCAGACTGTTCTACCCATACTTGCTTGGCATTTCTTCCATGTTTCTAGACAATCCTCTTTTCCTCCCCCATTCCCTGGTACAAATACGAATACTAAGTGTTGTAAAGGATGAATGTGGATTCCTATTGAGTAAAGATAAGTAAAATGATATTGCGGTGTTCAATTACCAGAAAATGTGTGAAAGCCACCCTCAGAGTGTCTACTAATCCTCTTAGTCAGGCTTCGCATACATCAAAGAGGGCCTTAATATTTAATTATGCTCTAGGTGCTCTAAGTAGTGGTGCCACAAATCAATGTGCTTCTGGGAAACAGGCCAGCTCTTACAAAATTAAAAATGTACTTCATGGAAGCAGCTACCTATCAAACAGTCAGAAACACAGCAATTTCCAGTTCTCTAATGATAAGTTAACAAAATTAAAAATTCAGTGGTCCTCATTTTTCAAAGGCTTGAGAGTCTTTAATTCACATTCCAGTACCAACCTACCCTCCTGGAGGGAGGAAGCATGCATTGTTTTAATCCCCTTGATGAATTTTATCTGAGCTCTTCAGGTTCTGTAATTTTCTAGTTGACTGACACATGAAAATTATGGGTCAAAATACTGACTTTTTTTGTATATTACAAAAAAAAATGTTGGGGGGGGAGGAGAAAAATGTAGGTTAAGATGTTTACTTCAGAGTTTAGTTTCATCCATCTAAGATGGGAAATTAATTGTTTATATATAATATTAGGAAAAAAAAAAAAAATCTAGTCTATAATGACTTGCAGCAAGGTAAAATACCAACTAGCACTGTGTGTGTACTTTGTCATTTGCTGCAGTGTCCGGTTAGGGAGAATAAGTTACAGTAACAAGAGTTAGAGCTTTTCCCCAGGAAGTTGAAGGTATTAGCAAAGGTTCTGTAGGTGAAGCAAGTGTTAGTTTAAGACAAGAAGTTAACGATTGGAAAGCTTCTGTAAGACACACCTTGTCTGTAAAGGATTGTATAATTATTATGCAAATTGAAAATGTAATTACTGTTTGCATGCTACTTAAATGCAAATAGCTTTGTCATTTAGAGAAGGTAATCTCTTACCCTTCATATTATTACTGGCATTTTTTCCGTGATCTTGCAGGCTTGGAGATCTGCTGAGGGCTGGGTGTTTTTAAAAATTGGAAGGGATTTCTAATACAAATCTGAGATAGTAATTTTAGGAATCTTTATCTCTTATTTTTAAAATATAGCTTTGGAAAATTACTAGATTAATTTATATTTCATGTGTACTTTCCCAATCCTACCTTTGCTATTTACTGATGTAAGCAATTTATGTATGTTAGATTCAGTTTCTGTGTCTCAGCAACCTTCCTAATGTCTACATTAACATAATGACTTCCTGAGAACTTGTATATGGCTGTCCAACTTCCTCTTTTTTCTCCTTTTTTTCTGGCTCTCTTCCCTGGTGTATCAGAAGTATGTATCTGTGTACATAGAACTCCATGACTTCATAGAGAAAAAAATCTGTACAAATAGTAGGTTTTTACTCACTGCATGTACTTGTGTCAATTACATTTGAACATGAGTATATGGTAAGCAGCCTGAGATATAAGAATTCCCAAATCATTTTGCTGAAGGCATTTATCAACTTTCAGATAACTGTTCCCCTCAGTTAGCTTGAGCTGGCAAAGTACAGGTGAAAAAACAGTATCTGTTTAATCCTTAGCCATCGTTTATTTGTAAAACATGCTTAATTAGAGGAAGAATTTATAATCCTATCATCTTTGAGTAAATTTATTAAGATGTTTATAATTCTAGAGACATTGTTTCTCCATTAAAAATGCATTAAAATTAGGTTTAATAAATTAACTTCAAGTTTTAATTGATATTTTAAAACACTAATTTCCATTTCTTGAAGATGCAATTTTTCCATATGACAACATGTGAAATGTTTTGGGGGAAACATAAACTGTGGTGTATATGATTTATTAAATACTTTAGAATGCAAATGAATCATTTTCCATTAACTGCACAAATAAAATGGGTAAGACAAATTGAAGAGACAAGCAGTATTACTTGAGTGAATGTGATGGTTTCCTATGCAAGCTTTGAACGGAATGATTCTGTGGCTGCTGCGGTTGCTTTAGAGGAGGATAAACATGCTCTGGAGTTGGTTCACGTAGAATAATTCACTTTCTGTGATAGTTCTTTAGTAATGAAGGTATAAGTGGAAAATGGTTTTAAAAAAGAAGCATGGTGTGCTTTTATCTTTATTTCACAAAAATTAAGATCTCGTTAGTGACATATTAGCTCTTATTTTGTGGCAAAGAAATATGTGGGTGAACTGTAATGCAGCCTTATGTTGTCACTTGGTGAATTTGTGGCATTGGAGGCAGAAAATACTGGCACAGTGGAAGGATTTTTGCCTCTTTGTGAGTTTATATGTAATATTATCCTGTGACTGTTCTCCTCTCCATCCAGTCCCACTGTGATATGCACTATACATCCTGAAATGAAATACTTGTAAAGAGAATGTGATGTCCTTGTGGAAATTAGTGGTACATGCTTATGAATCCAAGCATTGTAATTGCACTTTTGAATTCAGCTGTACGTTAACCAAAGTCATGGAATTTCATTCAGTGAGTCTCATGTTGCTGTTTTGATGACACACTCACCTGAAAGCATCAGTTAATTTACGTAAGAAAAGAAGCAGTCATAAAATTATCAGAAATTCTACCCTTCACCATTTGATCCTGACCTTTGTTTTTCCTGCTAGCAGACAAAGTTCTTCATTGGTTTCCATTCAGAGGTGTTAAAGGTCTTATGAGGTATGAATTGTAAAACTGTTTCTCTTTAGGCCTTATTTTATCAATATTTTATATTAATATATTAATAACTGTTGGTGCCATACTTTTTTCAAACAACCTCATTCGGTCAAACACCCAGATGGTTGACTTTATTTAAGTCTGTGAACTATCATCTGGGGAGGCCCTGTCAGCTATTCATTGAATAGTGCTCAATAGGCATTTCTAGTAGTTCGTATTCATTAGAAGTGTGAGACTTTTTTTTAAAGTAACTACTTAATGTTTGTCTTATTCGATACATTATGTATGTAAGCACTAATCCTTTCTGATATTTAAAACGTGAATTTGTCTGATGTGTATGTAGCTAGTAGGGCTTTTTTTTCTAAAAAATTCAAGTTTGGGGTAGGTGTCACCACAACATTCCATATTAATATGCCATGTTTATGTTTGTTTTTTTCCCCTTTATGTAGCATTATAAATCTAAATATATTGCTTCTGTTCCTACACAAGAGGTTACCTATAACTACAGTGACTGCTGTGGCAATGACTATATCAAATTGAAAAGCACCAATTGCAGTGCTTACGTAACTTCATCTTGTATGACAGTTTTATGGTGCTATCTCGTGTTTCAAATTAGTTCTATGGCTGTAAAAGACTTACTCGTTTATTTAAATTTGTACAGCTTAAATAATTTTGTGGTATCTGTCCACTTGTCACCTTAAGTGCTCTTGGTCCCAGTCATAAATATGGATAAATGGTAGAGGAATCTTGCATTATTGTCTTTTTTTTTTTTTTAATAGATACCGATTTAATAAGATCCAACTTAATGTCATGTTTCAGTGTCAACAACCTGCTACTCCTAAAGGCGGGTGTTTTAGCTTAATGTAAGTTATTCTTTTTAAAAATACCTCTTTTAAATTGTCAAAATTTTTAACTTGTCAGTTTAGCCTATATGCAGGACAGTATTTTGAAAGCATTAATTTTGACAAGTTTTTGTTTACATGAAAACAGTTTTAACATAATTTTTCCTCTATTAGCAGAAATTGCAGACTGATTTATTAAGTCGGAAGTTATACACACAGTTGAAAACTGGGAACTTGTGCATGCACTGCTTAATGTTAGTGATAACTAGAAAATGTAAAGTGAAGAGACACTTGGCATAATGGAGAGCAATTGCTGATGCTAATTTAACAGCTTAAATGTAAAAGTAATATTTAAAGATTAAAGTCTTGTTAAAATTTTGCATCTCCTATCTATCACCCTTTATGTTTTAAATGAAGAGTATCTTTATACCTCGGTTATGAAAATGAAACAGTGATTGATAACTGGTGCTTACAACTAAAATTACTTGCATCTTTTTAACTCCCTTGTGTTACATAGTTTTAGCCATGCTATATGCAGACTCCAGTTTTTACATATTAATTGACACCTAGTCTATGCATATCTTAAATCATATGTATGTTAATCATGTCTTGTTCAATGTTGGCAAGCTAGATATACACATCTTTTCATATTCTTTTTCATTGTTCATCGGTATCTTTCTTTCTCTCCTTTCTCTCAGTATTTATGTATATGTTTCAGAGGTTTACTTTCTGCTGAAATGTATTTGCAGATTATGACACAATCTCCTGCAGAATATAAATGAATGAATTTTATTTACTACACAAGTTATACATTTTTATGCGTTAGGCAATGCACTTATGTTTACTGAATCTGTATGCGTTTCCTAGGAATACATATGAAACAGATAAGGAATTAAACAATATAAAAATCAGTTTGTCAGAAAAAAGTTCCTGGGTGTTTCTGATGTCTGACAGGAAAATGTGGGTGAAGCAAAGATGTGAAATCCTCCATGCAGAAAAAAACTGCACCTATTGAGACCTACTGCACCTACCTTACTCTACTTCTGCCATCTGCCATATGGCAAGAAAATGTAATGGGGTGTTGGTAGCAAGGTTCAGCCTCTGTTGCCATTACACCAATGTTCACTTCTCACACTGTGGACCTACATAATAAAATAGGAGATGTTACATTTGGAGCAGTCCTTATAAAAACACAAAGCAGATGCAGACTCTAAGGTATTTAATTTCAACTTCATTTTGTTTTTCAGTTCAAAGAGAATCAAAAGGCCTGGTTTTTCTTTCCCTCAGTTGACAGTCGTTACTAACAGTGTTTGAAATCATGGCCATTTCGGTGCTGACTTACTGATTAGAGTTCAATAGCATTGAATTTGGCTATATGTGAGAGAAGTCAATAGAACCAGAGAGTGGATTAAATGTCCAAAATACTTTAAAAACAAACAAACAGGGTGCTCCTGGGCTGTTCAATTTGTATGGGGTAAAATGTTTGACTCAGTCGTACTGTTTGCTAGCTGATCTCAGTGGGCATATTGTTCAAATTAGCCCTTGGCTGTTGAGCAAGGTATTTGCACGTAGTCTCCCTTTAGTTCACCAATGTCAGTTTAGAGGCAGACAATAACAGGTATTGTGATTGCGGAGCCTTGCAGTTGACCCTCAGCTGCCGAGCATGGGCTTTGAGTGAGATGGTCATACTGAAAGACTGGGGAAGTGACTGCAGGGTGAGCACATCTCACGGTGTGCAAGTACATAAACAGGTCGTTGCAGGTTCAGATCAGAGTCCAATCTAGCCTATTCTAAGTACCACAGGGGCCAAAAAACAGACATTAAATAAGAAAAGGAAGTGTACATTTGAAACTTAACCCAGTACTCTCCTCATCTCTGGGTAGTCAGGGAAAGTTAATTAATAATAGGAAGAAGAAGCAGCTCTATGCGTTGACAAGCACTACATTGAACTAATTCCCACAGGTAGGTGGAGATAATTTACTAGGAAAATATTTAACTGAAAGCTGCTGGCTTGTTTACAAATTAAACTTGTTTACTGAAATAAAAAAAAAACAACTATGTGTTTTAGAAAGCATTCTTGCTTAAACAGGTGATTTTAGTGCAAAATTATGGGATAAAATTATGTATATAGGTTACTGTATTGTTCATTAAAATGTTGCATCTAGATTAAGGTGAAAGAGTAGTAAGTATTTCCCTGCTTTTCCTTCTCTGAAGGATCTCTGAATTCCATTGACATGAAAAAGAGATGGCTAGTTTATTCTTTTTCAACCTTTTAACCTCTTCTGTCTGACCATACACCAGGTCTTCTAACCTGACTTTGATCGGCTAGTGTAAACTGTTCATTCTCATGCTTTCAGCTGTGTTTTCTTGATTGCTCTTGCACACTAGTAGACAGGAAGGATAAATAACATGGTGGATGATTCTTCAGCTGTTGCTGCTTTTCTTAGCCTGATTCCGTTGTCTCTGAAGATTTTACTCTCAATCACAGCCTGAAAGATTTCTTTTTAAAGACACCCTGGCTTAGAAATAATGAAACACTGGTAGTGTGCTGGGGGCAGCATCGCTTATGGTTTTGCCCTTAAAAGCATTTACTGTTGCTTTGGGATACGAAGGGTTAGAATAAGATGTTTTGATATGTTCTTGTTTTCTTTTACAAGTGTCTGGTGTGATGGTTGATAGCGGATGTCTCTCATCTTTACTCTGAAGCAAGTGAAATAAAGAATAGCCTTCAAAAGCTCCTCAACATACCTTTGCAGGGAAAGTAGTTGTCTGATTTCAGGAAGTGTTGTGCACTTTTGCCTGTTTTTTACTGGCAATTTTTAACGTTTGTTTTCATATTCATGTACTTATATAATCTATATATGCATATGCATATAACATATATATGTATTCATATAGAGTGTGTGTGTGTATTTGCACACACTTTTAAACGTCTGCTTAACTTAGTTGGTAACTTCACGTCATAGGATTGTAGAACAATTTGGGTTGGAAGGGACCTTAAAGAGCATCCCATTCCAACATCCCTGTCATGGGCAGGGTTGCCAACCTCTAGATCAGGTTGCCCAGGGCCCTGTCCAGCCTGGCATTGAACACCTCCAGGAATAGGTCAACAGTATATAGATGCTAATCATTATATTACAGAATTCTATCAGATTGTTATCAATCAGTGTTTATAAATCATGTGGAGTCCTTCGTGATGATTGTAAGCAAGCTGTAGCATCAGCTTTCCTGATCTTGAATCCAAGTAAAATCTTTTATGTCAGATCTGCTTATTATCTTAAAATGCAGTATAGATGAAGTCTCTACCTTTAGAGCCTGTAGTGGAGGGTATAAATAAAAACTTAATGCATTTTACAAGGGAGTCCAAACAAATTGGGAATATAGTGTGACAGTAAGGGACTACTCAAATGTATGTTTAATGTTTCTGTTTTTAATCGCATATTAATTGAAACTTAGACTACAGTGATGAACAGGAACATATTTTGAGATATTTACAATCTGGTGGATGTAACAAAATGAACTTCATAATTATGTAAATCAGTAGGTTTTTAGTTGTGGCTCTTGGAAACCACAAATATCTTTGCTTTTAATACAGGGAGTTGATTTTAAGCATGGATGTAGGTTTTCTTAATATACAAGTACTTATTCTGAATGAAAATATTTTTTTCTGATTTTTACATCTCATTTCTTTGGTTACAATCGTCCTTATCAATTATTTCCTTAGAATGTTAGTACTGGATAAAACCTATTGATGAAAACCATAGCTTTGTCACGCTTAAGGAGGGAAAAAAGTAAAATGCTGAGCAGAATTTGTTGCGAAGAATGAAGTGCAGGTATGTCTGCTTCAGTTTTCCTGTTCGCCATTCTAATATGTAAGCAGGCAGCTTTTTTTGGTTTTAACTTGTAGAAGGAGAGGATTGGGTTGAGTGATTGTTTGGTGGATCTTTTTATTAGCACTTCTGTTTTCTTAAACAAAACAGTCTCTAGGTCACCAGCCAAGTTGGTTGGCGTCAGTTCAAATCATACAGTTTAAGCAATAAAGCATTTTACAACTCTATCAGATGTCTGTCCTTCAGGATTAGGAGAACAATAATATATAGTGGATAGTTATGCCTCTGGGACACAATTTAGATACAGCAACATAGCAGTATTGCTGTAAATACTGATTTAAACTAACTTCCATTTCAAAAGCGAGATAATGTACTGAACTAAACAACCGGACCTGTGGACTGCCGTGCCAGAAATTATCAGTCATGTGTGATGTCCCACGGCTTTATTTAATCTTATCTTTCTTCAGTATATCATCATAAGTTTCTTAAAGCTGGTAGAACAAACTGTGGAGGCAACTTTTCATATTTTCACGCTTTCATGTGTGTCATGCATATAATGAATCTCTACAAAGCAATGATAAATATATGGAAAAAGATGAAGCAAAACTCTGTATTGAGAGGAGCGAAAGTTTCAACGTGTTGGGCATCTGATACATTGAATCTAAAAGGGAAGAAAGCTAGATAAGTCTTGGGAAGAATTTTCTCAGGCGGAATACTTTGATGTTTTTAGAGGAGGTATTTTAAGTGCATGATTTATTTATTTATTTATTTCCAATACTGGATATAAGAAATGTGCATTCCAGCATTACTCAGTATGCCTGGAGTCAGATAAAGGGTATGTTTTTGCCGAGGTTATCTGCTGTAGAATAGACTACAAGTACCCCAACCATCAAAATCCTTGTTTTTTTCTTAAGCAGTAAAAGCACTCATACCCATATACTTCACATTTTATGTATAAAAGAAAATGTTTTAAAAGCTTGTAGGAATCTTCTCTTATAAAATGTCCTACTAGCAAGGTGATTTCAGAACTAAGACATTGTGGCCGGCTGTCTGATAAATAACAGAACTCCAGCAATAAATAAATAAATAAATAAATAATATGTATATATAATCATTGTGAAGTGCTTTCTTATGGCTTGCAGCTGAGAGTAAGTTGAAGACTTCCCCTGTGGGAGAATGAATGATTCTATGTACGCTATCTCAAATCTCATGAATCTGCTGCTAATAATAAGATCATAATCACCTGAGGAAAATAGTGGTTTTAATGGCTGAAGCTGCATAATTCTAGGTGGTGTGTTGTGTGAGCACACTCAGAGATGCAAAGGAAAGGATCTTAAAGAGCATCCAGTACCAACCCCACCCTGCATGGGTAGGGTTGCCAGCCACTGGATCAGGCTGCCCAGGGCCCATCCAACCAGGTCTTGTATGCTTCCTGGTATGGATCATTATCAAATTCTTTGGGCAGCCTCACCACTTTCTGAGTAAAGAATTTCCTCCTAACATCTAACCTAAATCTTCCTTTTTGTTTAAAACCATTCCCTCTTGTCCTATCACTGTATTATCTTCTAAAAAGTTGATGTGGTTGCATATTTTGTGTTCTTTGTATAGCCTGTATTTTCCTTTGTTAATTTCCTGAATATTTTTTAAAGAAACATTAGCATTATGCAGATGTTTGTTTTCTTGATTTTAGGCATATTGTGGTCCCTTGTTAATAGTGAAATTCCGTACGTTAATCGTTTAACATGAGGCTCAATTTTATTTAATTTGTACTTCTTTTTATAAGGTATCATGAGCATTGTTTATAAAATTAATTCCCCTAATTGACTTTCCCTTTGTGGAGAATAGTTGTGCAGCCTTTTAAAACATAACGCCAGCTGTGTTACACTGCAAAAGAGAAAGCACAAAACTGAGGGAAGTCAAGACGGTAATGGAAAAATCTTACTAAAAGTCAAAACCCTGCTTTCCTTTTCCACTTGCTCCTCTTTTATATTCTTTATGGATTATCTGAATTTCAAGTGTACCCTTTGCTACCTTGCTGTAGGTGTCATTAATCTGTTTAGTGACAGATTCTTCTTTCCAGGCCTTTGTACTACAAGAGGTCTGAGCCTTTCATGGCAGGTTATCATTATGTAACCTTTGAATGTTTTAGATTTTTTAATTGAAAAGTCAAGGGATAGGATTTATAGTATACTATTACCGTGGTTTTGAAAATTAGTACACTGCTAGAAATGCAGTGCATTGTTGTGTTACAGGCTTTAGAGCCATCTGAATTGCTCATTCAGCGTCACTGAAAAGAGAATGTTCAGTTTAAATGGAATTTTTAATGTCTCTACTGTTTTGCTGTGCTATTACAAGGTGACAGGCTTAACTGTAACCTTGGCAACTTCATTTCAGCTAGCTTTTGCTCTTTTAAGATGAAATTTCTGCCTTTTAATATGGAGCATGCTCTTTCAGTTGTGTAAAGTGGCTGCTTCCTCTGTTCCTCTGTTGCGTCTGTGTATATGCATAGCTTGCTCCAAAATAATGCCTCCTATTTATTTATGTGGGAAATCAAACAGATACAAAGAGCACAACGACACTATTTAATAGAACAAATTCTCAGCTACAAAGCGCTGTTTTTCAGCATGGTCACCACCATTAGCTATGCATTCTTGCCAGCGATGTGCAAGAGCCTGCATGCCGCACTTGTAAGAATCAGCACCAGAAGAGATGACCGCTGTCACTGTTGCCACTGCTGAAACTCACCACCCACCCAGACTGGTTGGTCTCCATAAAAATTCAGCAATTGATGAATGTTAATGAGTGTCTTTTATTTCTGCATGGAGAAATTCTGTGACACAGCTTTGTTTCATCCACACTTCCATGTCAGATGCCATTTTGTCAGAGTGCCCCTCTGCTGCCATCTGTCACACAGCAACAGATTGTAACGGATTACTGATGAGAAGGTTCTACCTCTGCTGCCATACCACCAACATCCACCTCTGAGGTCATGGATCAACATAATAAAATAAGAGGCATTGCTTTCAGAGCAGCCCTCGTATGCATATATTTTTATATAATCTATTTATGTAAAAAAGCCACCACTCATTTCAGTGCAGTGCTTCAAAATCTTGTTTTCTTGTAGCACAGAACTGTCTGTTTTTGTGGTTTGATTGTAACTTTTCTTTCTGGACAACAATAAGGAAAGAATTGGAGACTGGTGAAGGTATCCTGTCATTCAGAGTTGAAAGCTATGTGGAAAATATTTAGGGGAAATGCCTTGATTTATGTTATAGCAGATGATGTCTGTGCTGTAATGTTTTATTGTTTTCTTTGTTTCTGGTACGTAATGTTGATCTCCTGCTTACTAGGATTTTTCTAGCCATTCTGGTGGACATACCATAGATTTCAGTCGTCTTGATAGTGAAGGCATTCGCACAGATAAAATACAGCTGCTTTAGAAAAGGTGCAGTTCACATGTAATGTGAAATGTGTACATGGTCATTGCAGAATTAGCAAATATTTGATGATGTTTTCAATAAGGTATACTTTTGAAAAGTATTCCTTGCATATTTGACTCTGTGAAATTGTTGCAAATGCTCGTGCATTCTTGATGTTAAAACATTTACACCTAAATCCTAGCTTTTCTTTTATAAGAAAAGTATATATATTTATTAATAGTCACTTTGTCGAATGAGTGAAATGATGCCTAAAACTTCCTTTAAATGCAGATGTATGTGGAGTATAGTAGTGACTAATAAATGCACCAGAAGCGCAAGATGCTGTGAAGATGGGGAAAAAAAAAAAAAGCTGAGACACAAAAGGAAGGAGGGATGGGAAGTTGTAGGTAGAATAAAGCTAGTCTTTTTTGTTTCTTGAAGGTAAGCATACTTGTCATCTGTCCTTCAGTCCTTCAGTACTTTCATTTCTACTCTTTCATTAACCTTCCATTTCCCTTATCCTCAGTGCTGCATTCTTGATCACATTCAGTCTTTAAGCACGCACACTTATTTCTTGTGTTGCTGCCTTCTAAATCTCACCTGATTCACAGTGAATGGAAGTGATGTGCATTTAAAACAAGATATGAAATGTGAATTTTGAATCATTTTTTCTTAAAGCAAACATTCTATAGTGTTTAAGTTCTTATTACTTTAAGTGAGAAATGTAGGTGTTTCTAAGGAAGCCAGTATAGGAAGAAATGTGTCAGAAATGCACACCGTGTTTGAGAACAGAATAGTTTTTCAAATTTGCTTTGATCACATTAATACATGTTGTTGTAAGCAATTATGTTGCAAGGATCCAGCTGTCCAAAACACTATATTATAATGTTACATTTTTCATGAAGTTAATTAAGCTGGTCTGAAGTAAAGTCTGTAAAGATGCAGTATTATGCCAAATTATAGGAATTCAGTTCCTGTTGAATAGGATATCCGATCTACTGTGATCTGCTCCCTACTGCCACTGGCGCCATTTTTGAGACAGTTCATCTCATCTTTTAATACTGATACTTTCTGTGCCATTTTCGGGCTTATATCTGTCATTGTAGAGATTTAGCATTCAGTCTGTGTTCTGAAGTAACATGCTACTTGCTTCAGTATCCTAAAATGTACTCAGTGGACCATCTGTAATGCTATCTCTTTGATCTAAAAGCTCAGTTACGTGTCTGAAAAAGGAATTTAAGGGCAGATGAATCCATGTGAGAGATTCTGTTGTCTAGTTAGTAAGTCATTTGCTAAGTTGCTAAATATTTTTGATCCTTAGAAATTAGGATGTCTTACGTCCATTTTACCTTTTCCTGTTCTCCCTTCTCTTTTCAGCCTTGTAATTTAAGTATTGAGTATAGTTACGTTTCACCTGAGGAGGTATAGATGGAATTGAGGGCTACTATAATTGGGTAACGTATGTCTGCTGTCTAAAACGTTTTAGTATGCAGTACTTTCAGACATACCCTGGAGAAAGAAGTAAAGTTTTCAACACTAAATATTTTAAAGTCATAAGTTTATGTAGGCAACTCAATAAATGCATCAGTAATCTTTGTTTTCCAACCTCTTTTGAAAAACTTGTCCTTGATATATCAGAGTCACTTTGAGAAGACGGGAATAAAAACTTCAGTCTTTTAAAGAAGCTGTAGAACTAAGGAAAACTTCACCCATGTTTGAACTCTTAGAAATACTTGGGCTAAAACAAAAATTTTAGCATTTAATGCTTTGTATCTTCAGCTGAATTATAAGGTAATACTAAGGTGGTTTATATATTCTGAAAGTTTTCAAATTTTGGATGAAAAAAAATCAGTGTTAGAATGTATTAATAGCAGAAAGAATGCCACCTTGTTATTGTAACATTTTTTTTTTTTTTTAACTATAAGAACTTACATGTGTCAGGCAGGCAGTAGCTATTCCATTTATGAAGGCGAAAAGGTGTGATACCCAAACTTTGAAATATAAGCTGCTTCTCGTTTAGTATCAAGTTGGTTCTCATTTACAGCAGCCTTTCTTCAACACTCAGACCTTTTACCTTGCAGTTGTTTTTTTTTTTTCTTCTTCTTTTTTACACTGTGCAAACTGCAGGCAGTAATTATCTGTAATAGAACCTGTTATCAGCTGAAGAGAATTCCAATTCTGACAGCAGCTGCATATTTTGAACGTAGATGGACACTTTTCCTGAGACAGAGTTATCTGGAGGCTGGGATTTTTGTCTTTCTTAAGCTTAAATACCTATACAGATAAATACTGCAGTGCTTGTCAGCAAAAGTTCTTCACTGAGAAAATGAATTTAAAGTAATCTTCCTGTACTTCTTCTTTTGAGACTAAAGATTAGATGATGCAAACTCAAATAAAACCATTGGATTCTCATAGACAAGTGAGAGTAATATATATTACAGAAGTACTGGACATGCACATTACATAAAACTATGTGTATATAGAGAGAGAAAAGGAAATTTAAGGATATTTTTTTTTACAGAGATGTGGGACTCTTGAGAACTAATCAGTGAATCTACTTTAGAGGTATATTATTCTATGAACGTGTGCCTAACTTTTCCCACAGTTTATTTGCTTTCCTGTTTTACTTGCATGTAACTGGAAATGAGAGGTAAGAAAATGGCTTTCTGTGAAGACTTTGGCTGTGTCTCTGCATTATTTTACGCCATTGATGTCCTTCACAGATAGCTTATTGCTTTTAAATCCTTAATTTTATAATGTTTTTCTTTCAGGTAGAGATAACAGATGTTGAAAGTGAAGAAAAAAGGAATAAACTCTTCCTGAGTCTTCTGGAATCTAGTCACAAACCATCTGAGTTTCAGCACTTGGTTTTACTCCTTCAAGCTTGGTCACCTATGGAAATGAGCAGCAGGTGAGAATTTCTTCAAACAAAAGAAGCTAAATTCTATTGCTTGGTAATACTGTATATCTTTCAGTCAGTGAATTAAAAAACGGTTAAGAGGAGTATGACCCTTTGAAATAACATTTTTGGGAAAAAACGGTGGTTTATTTAAGGTGGAATTGAATTGCTTTCTAGTAGAAGGTGTATAGTATACATCACAGAATATTTTATTGTCTCAACTGTTCTGCAAACAGAATAATTTTATTGCCTCAACTATTGCCCTGGAGATTTCTTCAAGTATTTGAACTTAGATTTACATATTTTACTTTTGGCCATACATAGAAAATCCATGAAAAAGAACAGGAAATTCAGAATTTTTCTTCTACTCAAAGTAATGCTCTACAGAAAAGTTCAGAAAGCTAATGTTCAGATGTGACAGGCTGTAAAATGTCTATGAGGATGATACCAAGCAGTGGTATGTCATGGTTGGTATTCTGTTGACATGGTATCATCTCTCTTTTCTTTATTTGTTGTCTGTTACTTTGTTATCTCTGAAAAAAAAATAGCCATAAGTAAAGAATTTATGCTAGGGCAGACATAGCTGGAAGATACTAAAATGATAGTTATTTTAAATTTCAGCACTGCGCCTATCAAAATGGGTATTTATTAAAATAGCTCATTTGAAACATCTAGGCTGTAATTTTTGCTGCACTGGTTTATAATGATGCTGACTTCTAAGATAGAATGATTTTTACGATCCTGTGTTAAGATGTAGAGACAACAGTCATGTATATCCTTTAATGAGAGCAGTAGTATATTTTCTGGCCAGTCAACATGATGTGCCATATTTCATCTGGCCATAGTTAGGCTAGAGGCATTAAATGATGCTTTCTTTGGATAACTTTGGGGCATCAATTGCATCCTGTTTCAGTGTGGGCACCACACTCCTCAAAGTTTTTGTGTACATTGATTTGTCAGAAAAGTTCAGACTTAGCTGTTCATGAATGATAATTCTTTTGTCTACTTGGAGAGAACTAGTCCACTAGAAACTAATCTTAAAAGGTTATTCACCTTCAAGCCTGCATTTTGTTTGCAATTTGAGCAGATTTCTGGATGATACTTTTGGTAAATCATTTATGACGGTTTTATAAGCTAAAACTTTTCTTCATTGCATAAAAAAATTATTAGGACTACTGCAAGTCTGTCACAAATTCATATCCCAACTTTCCTTCTTAGTTTTGTTTTAATTGTAATTGAAAAATTTGATGCCTCCCAGTATACTGAATCAGCCAAACTTTGTTCAATAGTGAACAGAAAGATTAGAGAGACCTTTTATAAATAGATGTTCCTGCCTACTGTTCTGCAGCAGAAGAAATTAAGAATTATTTACTTTTATCTTCCAGTTGGTGTTCCTTTAGGCTCTCTTCCTCAAGTGAAGAAAACAGACTAATGATTAAATATTATTTGTATTCGCAGCTAACAGTGGGCTAAGTTTTAGGGGTGGGATGCATCTTAATTCCAAGTTCTGTGAAGTCTGAACATTGGTACAAAATACTAAGAACAACTGTCTTATAAAGTATCTAGGGTTTTAAGTAGTAAGTATATCTCTTAGGCGTTTAGTCACAGTTTTGACAAAAAAAATCAATATAGCTAAGTTAAGGTAAGGTACAAGAGAAGAGGGAAAATGGACTCATTAACTAATATGTGTGATTCTGTGATTGTCGTGCCATTAACAACAGTTGAGGTCAGAAGGGATCCCTGAAAGTTCTTTCTCCCCTCCTCTGCTCAAAGTAAGGTCATCTAGAGCAGGCTGCCTAAGGCCACTGCTTTGATAGAGTCTTGAAAATCTCGTAAGATGAACTTGACAAGAGTGCACTCTGTTCCATTGCCATCCTGACCTGCCATTAAGAAGTTTGAGTACTGAACCCAGTACTAATCTCTGGGGTGCACTGCTGGTCACTAGTCTCCAAAAAGGACTTGTGCCAATGTTAACAACCAGGTTTTGAGTCTGCTTTACCGTCTGCTTATCTAGCCCATGCTTCATCAGTTTGCCCATGAAGATATGGGAGACAGTGTATTGAAACCCTGATAAATGTAGGTGTGTAATGTCAGCTGTCATCCACCAAACCAGTAATTTAGTTGTAGAAGGCTATCAGGTTGTTCAGGCATGATTGCCCCTTTTTAAGTTAATGCTGACTAAGCTCAGTCATCTTTGTGTCCTTCATATGATTGGAAATGCTTCTAGGAAGACATACTTCATCTCCTGCCCGGGTATAGCGCGAGACTGATCACCCTGTGTCTCTGCAGTCTTAAGGTACAAACTGCAAAGTTTGTACTGCAATTAGTTTTTTATTTTTACCTTTGACATAATTTATTATCACTAAAATTTCAGTGTCTTAACTGCTTTGACTTTGCCAAAAGGCACTGGAAAACCCTTCAGGAGAAATTGTCCCCTTCTCTTTCACTAGAAGTAGCCACTAGTAGCCATTTCATGGAGAATCCTTGACTCATGATTCCATAATGTGATTTACATGCAGAAGTTACAAGTTTTCCTGAGCTCAGCACTAAATTCATATTCATTACTTGAAAGGAAAGGAAGACTAGCTCAGATTTTCCAGATTTCCTTGAGTTTGCCTGAAACTCCACAGACTACCAAAAATTAAAACAAATTTGATTAGGGAGGAAGCAGTTGTGTTAATACTATGGGAAACAAATTTTTGTTTTGTTGTTTCTTTGTTTTTTCAAGATGGTTTGTGCAGAGTGTGCTTGCCAATGTTGCTTCTTTCCGTTTGCTTGCGAGATGGGAAGGACCTTACAATCTGTTCTCTTCATTGCCTTAGCTGTGTTTTGCTTGGGAAGAAGAGAATTGAGGCTACATGTTTAAAAAGTGACTGATTTAGTTCTCTTGCCCACTCCGCATTTTCAATTTTGTTCTTTTCTCAGTAGGAGTGTTGCATCTCTAGTTTCTTTATTCTTTATTTTATCGTATTCTGATAATTCAGTGATTGTTCAGCTTTCTCTTTCCTGCTAAGACTTGTCCCAATAGAAAAAAATGTGTCAAAGGTGGAACATTTTGCTCTCCCATGGGGTCTCTGTTCTTATATTCTCATTGCTTTCCTCTTATAATCTCTCTTGTTTCTACCAATAAGGCTGTGCTTTGTAAATCCTGTATCAGCAGGAATATGTACTGTGACTTGAAAGTCCTTTTTTCTAGCTCAGTACTGGTGCTTTAAAAAGAACATTAATGATGTTTTAATAGCAATCAGCATAATCATAGCTATAAGTAAATATCTTGAGACTCAGATAGGTTGTGGATGCCCCATTCCTGGAGGCATTCAAGGCCAGGCTGGATGTGGCTCTGGGCAGCCTGGTCTGGTGGTTGGTGACCCTGCACATAGCAGGGGGTTGAAACTGGATGATCGTTGTGGTCCCTTTCACCCCCAACCATTCTACGATTCTATGATCTTTTTTCCTCCACTTAACTCTATAGGCTCAGTTAGGTATGTTTTGGGATTTTGTTTGTTTGGGTATGTGTATTTATCATGTTTAATGGATAAACATTAAACATATTAGAAAGATTTAACCTAAATTTAAATTTAAGCTGCAAAATATATTTTCTTAAGTATAAAATGTGTTTTTTCTACAGTAATAATCTATTTGGTGTGCAGAAACAGTATTGGGCTGATCTTTGTCTTCTGTAATCGGTGTGCTGTCATCAAAATGAATTTGAGAGAACTCAAAACCTTACCAGTTAATAATGCTCCAGAAATGATGTTCTGTTCCCATTCTACCTTCAGTCCTACCACCTCTAGTTTGATTGGTTTTAAGAAGTCAGACTCAACTCTCTTAAGTATCCTTGGGTATGAGAGAGTAATCATTTTATAAGGTCTTGTCAAGTACATGGATCTTTGTAACTGCTGTTTGTTATACTCCACTGGGAATAATTTACATTTCAGTTTAATTATTTTGAATTTTATTAATTTTAATTATTTTGCTTCAAAAATGCTGGAATAACTCATGCCAGCTGAGAATCAGAGGCTGTGTTCTAGTTATGAGGCCCACCAGTGATCAAAAAATGAAATAAGCAAAACAAAACAATGACAACAGCAACAAAACCTTTGCTACTTTCTGCCTTCTTTATCTGAACCTTCTCTCACTCTGTTGTCAGTGATTATTATTATTATTTGCTTATGTCTGCATCTTTGGCAACACTGCCAGCAAATTCTGCTCTTCACTGGAGTCTTTTCATCATGTGTTACTCGTACTTCTCTCTTTTGTCTCTATTGCATTTTTCATGTCAATTGCATTCAGGTATCTATACCAGCATAGGTTTTATTTTATTCCCTTAATGTTTCTGCACCTGGGCTTCTAAAAAACCAACCTTAGTTGCTCAGTTGGAGTAAAACAGAATCTTTTAAGTGAGTGAATGGGTTTTTCAGCAATCCCATTTTTAAAATCAAGCTGTATTAAGAAAATGTTAAACAGAGAAGTGAAAGCAATTATGCCAATTGTTTAGCCCTGTGTATTAGAATCTTTTTTTGGTCTTGTTTTTTTTTTTCTGCATCAGAAGGCCATTGTTGCCAACTGTTTGTTTATTGTAGATGTAATGATACGTGTATGAACTCGAATATTTTAAGTCTGAGTCATCAGAATTCTTAACATTTTGGCTTTCAGCTTATGTGAAGTATCTTATAATTGAAGACAAAATTGAAAGATAAAACTTAGGTTTTATAGAGGCTCAGAAGGCTAGAGGTGTAAAAGAACTGAAGTTTGGATGTTTTTAGTAGCCTTTTCACTTTTTCTGAAGAAAATGTCTTCTCTAAGAATGATCAGTTACTCTGACAAAAGAATATTCTCCAACTACATATATAGTTCTTGTCATATCATATTGTGCCATGTTAACTGAGGAACCAGGGAGGTGGCTCAGTTGTTCAGTTAGCACTTTAAAAAATATTTATATTTTCATTCATATTATGTATACATGCTTTACTGCCTCAGCATCTCATATTCAGAAGTCATTTTAAGCACTTCATAGAGTCTTGAAAAAAAATAAATTAAAAAAAAAAAAAAAAAAAGAGAGCTTTAATTACTGTTAAGCTTTGCCTGGGTCTTTGGAATGCCTACATTCAAAAAGCATTTTTTATATTTGCTTTAAATATTAATAAGAAACCAAAAAGAGGCCTGATTTTAGGGGGATTGGTGGCTGAGTGCACTCTTTTTTTAAACTTAATGGAAAATTTCCCTCTAAAGACATTTTAGTTTGGTACAAAAAAAAAAGCCTTCATTTCAAGTTTGTGAAATAAATCTCAACATGGAAATAGTAATTGACTTCTATTTTTTTTTTTTTTTTAACTATAGTTGAACAAATGTAACGCTCAGAAAAGAAAACTGAATTCTACCTGTATGAGTCAGATTTTTGCTAACTGAATCTTTCTTTTATGTAGAAATGGCAGATAATGTCTATTTATTTGTAGTATTCAAAATAATTATAAGAAAAAATATTTTTTTTCAGAAAGTATACTTATTTGTCAGCTTTTATATTTGCATAAATTCTGTATAAATATATATTTATGTCTGATGCTTGACTTAAGGCTTGTCATATGCAGGTTTATTTATGGGATGCATCTTTCTTATTATTTCTAACTTTTCTAAGTGTTCTGTTTCTTTCTAACTATTTCTAACTGTGCTTTCAAGTGTGATTTCTGTTTTCTGTTTCTAATGGAAAATTCTTTCTTAATGTACTCTGGAGGCAGCAGCTATAAAAATGGAAATTCATGATGACTCTCCATGCCTTTAAGCAAGAGATGGATCACATAGCAAGAGCTATTAATTTAGCCAGTGGCAAAGATGGAATTGTGCTTTTTTTTTTTTTTTTTTCTTCTCCTGACCTTATTGGGGGTTCATAGATCAAGTGCATCATGTTCTGCTTGTCAAATAAGTTGGCTTCTTTGGGTTCAACCCTTCAGGTTGGAAGGGAGAAGAAGCGCTGTGCCGCTTCCAGCCAGACTCATGGCAGCAGTTTGTTCAGTGACTGTGACTGATGGAAAAGCTCAATTAAGTTGTCAAAAAGAATAAAAATAATGACTTCCATTTAGTTTGCATTCAAAGTTAACTGCTTCTAGCATCTCTGTCTGGGTTTTGTGTTAGAATATAATGACAGCTTCGTGTGGATGGGTTTTTTTTAAATATATATGAAATGGTAGATATCGGCAGCTGTCCTCGAATTGTCAGACCTATTCCTTGGTATGTGTCAGCAACCAATTCTTTTAAGAGACTCAATTTGCTGCTATATTTATTATGTTACTTTCAACAATTGCTGCTAAATAACACCATTGAAAAGGAGCACTTTCAAAGCACTTCACTGCTCCTTCCCACTTGTGCTGGACAAGTAGCTTAATTTACTGTGAGTTGTAAGATTAACCTGCCAGATTTGTTCCTTTCTGTGATTTTTTTTTTTTTTCCCCCCCCCTTCAAAATTTTTAAAAAATTTCAATTCCTTGGTTAAATGATTAATGACCAGAGATTGACTGGTGATTTTTAAACCACCTTTCGTGCCTTCTGAATTCCGTGCACAGATAATCATGGTGGTTGTGTTGTTGTGGCTGTATACAGTCTCAATCTACACTGCTGTGCATGGATTTAGTCTGTTTTAGAGGTGCATTGAAATGGATTAACATAATTAATTCATGTTAGCAAAATGGCAATGTGGGTGCGTTCCTACATGCTCTCATTTAAAAGCTTCAGTCTGCTACTCTTTTCTGCCAGTACATCCAGTCCTAGCAGGTACAACTGTCACTGCCAAAAGTAGCCAAACATCTCTGTGACCTAGCAAATAGCAGCTGTAGGCCAAAAAACGCTCCAGCAATTAAACTTTATAGTAAACGTTGCGTCTGCCAGCATGCATGATAAAATTTAGGTGTCTAATTTCTGCCTTTGGTTTAAGGCTGACTGTGTAACAGTGGTACTGAATGAATTTGTGTTTGGTTTTGGGTCCCTCAGTAGGATATTAAAAAAGAATGTTGCATTGCTTGAGCAAGCGCAAAGAGCAATGAGGCAGTGGTTGCTTTGGAAAAGAGGAGGCTAAGGAGGATTGCAGCAAAGAAGGTGTTGATCTCATTTTTCATGTAACAGATAATAGGAAAAGTTTTCAGTTTGTGCGAGGGGAGGTTTAGATTGGAAATGAGGAAGAATTTCTCACAGACAGGGTAATCAAGTATTGGAACAAGCTACCCAGGAAAGTGGTAGTGTTCCCATCCCAAGAGGTATTCAGAAGATCTGTGTAAGTGGCACTGAGGGACATGGTTCAGTTGAGAGACTCAGGAGGTCAGGCTGGTAGTTGGACTTGCTGATCTTGAAGGGCTTTGTGTGCATACGTGTAAGTATATGTATTCGTACATACATATTAAAGTCTGTGTTTTGTGGGCAGATCATGTGCAGATGATAACCCATGGGTGAAACTGGTTACCGTTATGCTGCAGAGATACCCACCTGAGGAAAAGGACAGCATGGGAAATGAAATTTTGAAAATCTGCCGTTCTTTATATGACACTAAGTACAAGCTCCCTGTTGAGGTAAGTTTTAATGCTGATTATCCTGGATACAAGTCCTGTTTTCAGGTCCCAAGTATGAGAATGATGTTGCTATACTGGATGAACTCCATGTAACATGATTAGGTGGCTGATACACAGTACATACAGTGAGGCTGAGAGAATTGGAATTATTCCATCTTAAGAAGATATGGCTGAGGGTGATAATATTGTTGTTTTTAAATACATGGAAGAGTAAATATGTAGAGGAGGTGGAAAACTTCTTATGGGTGCTTAGAAACTGAACAAGATGTAACAGACAAGTTACATCAAAAATTCTGATTACATGCAAAGAAAAAGTTCTTCTCCATTGAAGTGATGAAACAGTGGAATATGTGCTTGCCTAGGGGAGATGTGGGTTGTCCATTGTTGGAGATAGAACTTGAATCACATCTTGGGCAGTTCTTTTGAGGCTGACTGATTTAAGCACAAGTTAGGTTGTATGACCATTACAGGTCTCAAAGAGTCACAGAATGTCAGGAATTGGAAGGGACCTCAAAAAATCATCTAGTCCAGTCCCCTTTCTGGAGCAGGAACACCTAGATTAGGTCACACGGGAATGCACCCATTCTTTCATGTATTTCTAAAAGGACTTCATTTATGCATTACTGTTGAAATTAGCGTGGCAAAAGCTGCTATGAGAGAAAATTACTGACTCTTTAACTGTATAAAAGTTGAGTGAGAAATCCTTTAAAATGTGTTGGTGATAAAAATTTATGTGCAAGCAATTACTTTTTGATAATGTTCTGTCTTTCTTAACTGTGTGTGCATACTTCAAAACAAGAATCTCTGAAGGATAAAATTATTGAAGTGTTTTGTACATAAACAATGTATATTAACTAAGATATGTTTGAGAAATGATTAATAAACTTCATGCAGCTTTGGAATAGTTCTGTGAATATTTTACTAGGTTGATTAATCCCTTGTAATTATCTTCACACAATCATAGACTTCGCGATAGGAAAAAAATAGCTGATGTTAAGATTATAAGCAGAACAGAAACAGAAACAACACGTTCTGTTTAAAATAGACCGGTTGTGGGGTTTCTTCCTTTTTTTGAATAATCAGACTGATTGCAGTTAAGTTCAAATTCTATGTAAAACACAACTCCTGAAGGTGTCAGTAAACTGAAACGATGCATACATTTATTAATTTACTCATTCCAAGACAAATTTTGGTGTAAGGCTGGTTTCTGTATCCTTGGGACTGGTGTAAGTGTATGTAGCTGTTCTTCACATGGTGCTGAGTGGTTCATCACAGCTTGTAAACTCATCATCTTTTGCATGAGAATAGTCAAACTTTGCTGAAGTAGAATTTTGTAACTCACTTTAGCAAACCAGCAATACTAATCTCAGTTAAGGCTATTATCTTACCACAGTCAGTTTACCTAGAATGAGTTGTGATTTCTGAAATTGTTTTTTCTTTCTGTAACTAGTCCCCATCTGGAGTACTGAGGCCCCATCTGCAGTACTGTGTCCAGGCCTGAGGCCCCCAGTACAGGAAGGACGTGGAGCTCTTAGAGAGGGTCTGGAGGAGAGCCACTAAAATGATCAGAGGGCTGGAGCACCTCTCCTATGAGGAAATGTTGAGGGACCTGGGCTTGTTTAGCTTGGAGAAGAGAAAGCTCTGGGGTGACCTCATTGTGGCCTTCCAGTACTTGAAGGGAGTGTTTAAACAGGAGGGGAACAGCTGTTTACGAGGGTGAATAGTGATAGGACAAGGGGGAAATGGTTTTAAACTGAGACAGGAGAGGTTTAGGTTAGATATTAGGAAGAAGTTTTTCACTCAGAGGGTGGTGACGCACTGGAACAGGTTGCCCAAGGAGGTTGTGGATGCCCCATCCCTGGAGGCATTCAAGGCCAGGCTGAATGTGGTTCTGGGCAGCCTGGTCTACTGGTTGGAGACCCTGCCTGTGGCAGTGAGGTTGAAACTATATGATAATTATAGTCCTTTTCAACCCAGGCCATTCTGTGATTCTATGATAGTCCATTATCTATTTATTCACCATTTTGATGTTGTTTGGCAGCTTTAGTTGGATATGCCTTGTTTTTTAAAGGTACGCGGTATGGAAGAACCCTACATATGGGTATGAATATACAGATGTTATATGAAGTTTATTACTAGTAAAACTCATGTTTGAGAACCAACTTACCAATCTTTCCTATGAATACTAGCATATTGTACGGCAAGAGGAGTTGCGCTATAATGTTGAACTGTGTAGCAATCTACAAGCACAAGCTATGGTGTTTTAAGTTTGAACAGGAAGAAACACAGGTAAATTTAAATAATTAAATTATGTAATTTATATGCACAGCTACAGTGATTAAATGTACAAATTAGAGAGTTGACTGCACATGGCTAAATAACATGAGAATCTGATTGCTGACCATTAACCTATTGAGATGACTTCTCATTTGAATAAACACATATTCAGAGGAGAAACCTAGAATGAGAGAATTGTAAAAACTGAGAGGTCATTTCGTCAATGTGGATAACATTTCCATTCTGAAGTCCAAATGTTGTGATGGAAAAAAAGACTTAAGTCATTATGGTCTAGAAGTTAGAAAAAAACATTTCTTTAGATGCAAATTTAATCAGAAAGCATTCTTTTTTCCTTATTCTTCCACCTGTTGGTCTTTCTAGTTTTTTTTTACAGCCAAACTCTTTTTAATGTCTTCTGGGGAACTGCATAGCTTTAATCTTTGTATCTGTGTATGTGGGCTTTTTGTTGGTTTTATTTGCATTATTCAGTGAATAGATTTTTTGTCATTGGTTTTCATTGAAGTAAGCATTGTCTTGCTTGCTTGAAATGCACATTTGAACTGTCTGACTTCTCCTGCGTTTCCTGGTTAATCCCTTTAGAAAAGGGCAGATCTTCTTACCCCAACTGAGTGTTAAAGCTTGATTCCTCTTAAATATCATGTTTTTCTGTCAACGTGTAGGTCATGGTCATGTGTCATATAACCTAAACGCTTAAATGGGAGAATGCATCTAGTCTCTTCTTTGTAATCTACTGAGGTTCTTGTGGTCATAAGGTGCTTATCTCCTAGAATAACATTTCAGTCAGTTGGTTTTCTTTTTTCTATTCTTAGTAGATTATTCCTGCTTTTTATATATGAACTTACTTTGTATGTTTGTCTTCACTCGCAGTTGATTCCGAACTTTTTTTTTTTTTTTGAGGTTTCTGAATTTCATAAAATCATAGAATCGTTTGAGTTGGAAAGGACCTTTAAAGGTCATCTAGTCCAACTCCCCTGCAATGAACAGGGATATCTACAGCTAGATCAGTTTGTTCAGAGCCCCGTCCAGCCAGACGTTTCATGTCTGTAGGGCTGGGACATCCTCTGCCTCTCTGGGCAACCTGTGCCAGTGCTTCACTACCCTTATCATAAAAGACTTCTTCCTTATATCCAGTCTTAATCTCCCCTTTTTTTTTATTTTGAAACCATTTCCCCTTATCCTGTCACAATAGACCCTGCTAAAGAGTCCAACCCCTTCTTTCTTATAGCCCCCTTTAGATACTGTAAGGCTGCTCCCACGTCTCTCCTGAGCTCTCTTCTCCAGGCTGAGCAGCCCCACCTCTCTGTCTGTCCTTGCAGTGGCCATGTTCCATTCTTTGGGTCATTTTTATGGCCCTCCTCCAACAGGCCTATGTCTCTCCTGTACTGAGGACTCCACATCTGGACGTAGTACTTCAGGTACAAAACCATGACAATGCCAATTGTCATGGTTTTGTAATTTTTTGCTATTGGTATTCCACATCATGACATCATGTGGAGCACAGAGAAAGAACTACGTGTCCCAGAGGACCTCACGGTCAGAGAGGAAAATATGTCATGGAAGTAACACTTGCTCTCTCCCTCTCACTGCCTGGCAGCGGGTGTGGGTGTGCTTCCAAGCTGTGCGCCTTCAATTTCAAAGTAGGCTTCTCAGTCTTCAGAAAACTCTCTCTCTCCTATTTTACTTGATTTATTAGCTTCAATTTCAATTAGACTGTATTATATTGTGTTATCTTCCATTCCGATATCATAGTAAAATTAGTTTTCCTCCTTAGATCATTGCCACTGCTCTGTTTGTTTCCTTGAGCCCAGCTCCTATCTCCCTACCCCTTTCCCTTTTCCATTCTCGTTTTTGGGGGCCGGGGGGCCCACGGGCTTACGGCCCCCTGTCACGGATATAGATTGATCTAGATAACTCGTGACATCAGTTCAGAGTAGAGGGGCAGGATCACAGAATCACAGAATTGTAGGGGTTGGAAGGGACCTCCAGAGATCATCGAGTCCAACTCCCCTGCCAAAGCAGGTTCCCTACACCAGGTCGCACAGGTAGGCGTCAAGGCGGGTCTTGAATATCTCCAGAGAAGGAGATTCCACAACCCCCCTGGGCAGCCTGTTCCAGTGCTCCGTCACCCTCACCGTAAAGAAGTTCATGTGCACATTCATGTGGAACTTTCTATGCCCTAGCTTCATCTCATTTCCCCTTTTCCTGTCCCCATGCGCTACTGAAAAGAGTCCAGCTTCACCACTATGGCCCCCACACCTCAGGTATTTATAAACCTGGATCAAATCCCCTCTCAGCCTTCTTTTCTCAAGGCTAAACAGACCCAGTTCACTTAGTCGTTCCTCACAGGGGAGATGCTCCAGGCCCTTCACCATCTTTGTGGCCCTCCGCTGGACTCTTTCTGAGAGATCCCTGTCTTTTTTATACTGGGGAGCCCAGAACTGGACACAGTACTCCAGATGAGGCCTTACCAGGGCAGAGTAGAGGGGGAGGATCACCTCCCTTGACCTGCTGGCAACGCTCTTTTTTTATACACCCCAGAATGCCATTGGCCCTTTTGGCCACGAGGGCATACTGCTGGCTCATGGCCAACCTGTCATCCACCAGGACGCCCGGGTCCCTCTCTGCAGAGCTCCTCTCCATCCAGCTGAAGACAGGATCACTGTCTTCACCCTGCTGGCCACGCTTCTTTTAATGCAGCTCAGGATACAGTTGGCTTTCTGGTCTGCAAGGTCACATTGCTGGCTCATGCCCAGCTTGCCAGCAACTAAGTTCTTACAAGTTACTTACCTCCAAGTTCTTTTTGTAAGGGTCATGCACTATCCTTATATCTCTCAGCTGTTACTGATAACAGGGCTTTCCACAACCCAAATACAAGACAGCTTGATCCTGCCTAGGTCTCTCTGGATGGTATCCTGTCCCTTAGATGTGCCAAGCGTGTCATGCAGCCTTGTTGTATCTGCAAGCTTGCACTCAATTTAAATGCTATCTTTTGGTCTCCTGACATAATACTGCTTATACTCTGAATCCAGCTACTGAAGCTACCCATTAAATCTTTGAATAATACTGAAGCAAAAGCAGACTCCTGTGAAATCTGTTTTGTAAATCCATCACAAAAGTTTATGCTGCATCATGGCAATGACAGGAGAGTTCTTAACCTGTCACAGATACCATCCTATCCACTGTACACGCAGCCTCACAGCACAAAGCACTTTCCACTGTCATTGTAGATAAAAGCTGCTTGTCTTGGTCTTGGGAAGTATTGCAGGTGTTGGCTTACTACAGATGGTTGGATTTCTAGTTCCTGCCCAAAGCAGCAGTGCAGTCATTTGTGACAGATGTACAAGGAGATGGCTTTATTATTTGGACAGTCTTCCGTGCTTGGCAAATTGTCCCATCACTTTGGTGGAAAAAGGGATAGAGGCTGCTGCAAGGGTTTGCAAGTTGGACCACGCTGTTCTGTGTGTTATTTCCCTTGTGTCTCTGTCAGTGTTTCATTGACATTTTCAAAATCATGCAGAACTGAAAATACACCACAGTGATGGCCTTATTCCTAACTATGAAACATTTTTCTGTATGATTTTTTTGCATGAGTTTTCATTATGTTTTGATAGTTTTCACAGACTTTAGTATCTGATAAGTCAACAGTTCCTTTTCCTTCTGTGTGTCTTTTGTCTTCTGTTTCTTGAGGATGGACTGCACTTCTCTTATCAGTCTTACGTACGTAGCCCGTCTTCCTATCAAGGGTGATGTCTCTTGATTTATTATTTTTGTGGGTGCTTCAGGTGAATTTTTCAGTCCTAGAAACATGTTTACTTATTTATCAAAGAAATTTTCATTGCTGAATTCTCACTCATTATTATTGTTGATTTGGTTGAGATCTTTTAATAAAAATTAAAACAAAAAAGTTTTTTTTTGTTGTTGTTTTTTTTTTACATTTTGTTACTGGGTTTTTCATAGCAGTATTTCATTAATCACGATGCCATGTCACAAAAGTACCAGGAAAATAGAGGCAGTGTAAAACACTGGTGGAAATATGGGGCTCTGTTATTACAGCTGCATTTTGAAATGATGTTTAAAAGTGAGGGGCAGAACAGAGAGCCTGCAAAAGTTAGTGCACAGATTAAAATGCCTGAAAGTCAAAGACTGAAAGAGTGCAGTATATTACCTTATGAGAGACTGAGAAGTGACTTGATTGTAGCCGGTGGATGTTTTTAGAGGGAAAGGAAGCTTAGTTTACAAGGAAGTGTATAAAAAGAAGCATGAAAATCACCGGAATATACTTCTGCTTTAAGGGAAATTATGGATTCTCTACACTTGAACATGTTTCTGGATATCTGCTGTCTCCTAGGCACATTGAAATAAGGCACAAAGATACTCAAGTAGTACATCTGGTAGCTACCTGAAACTAAACTTTCACTTGAAATCTGCTAAATTAATTGGAAGTGTTGTGCTAAGTGTGTGTTTTCTTCTGTGGAGGCCTTTATGTCTCTGTGATGAACAAAGCAGATCGCTTCAGAAAATGTCCCATTAGAATGTATCACCAGTACTAGAGCATAATCTTGAAACATCCAAGATGCAGTCTAAACGGTGGCAGGTCATCTGATTTAAATGCAGTTGCTTTGAAAATAAGGAAGTTAATATTATTGTTGCATTTGCTTGCTGAATGATACATTTCTCCTTGTCTTAAAGCAGCGCAATGAGACAGCAAGCACAGTCAACAGCTGCAACATTGGTCTCCTTGACCTGCTGCTTTAAGCGTGTACTGTACCTAGTTACATTGGAAAATTTGCTTAGTTTCCTTTTCTTCCGTACACTGTCATAAAATATGATTTGGGGTTCTTTTAGAGAGCCTTTTTGTGGGTAATTTCTTATGATGCTGCTTCTCTGTTCAGTTTTGAGAGGCTTTCAGGTAGAAAAAGTTACCAAGTACGGTAAAACTGCTGTTGTGTTCAGTTTGTGTATCTTACAGTTCATAAGTTATTTTTGAAATATTTGAGCATAAGCTCCATTTATTGCCATGGATACACCTTTTCAAGGAAAGGAGACTTCGTAGAGTGAATCTCTGAGATTGCATTTAGTAGATTTCTTGTTATATCAAGCATGCTACTCGAAAGAAATGAAGTGCAATGTGAAATTATCATAAGCATTCAACAGTTGTGGTTTTTCTGATAGTTGTAGTGAAACAGGGAGCCCCTGGATGATTTGGCTGCCATTTTCAAGGGTACAGCGTTGCGCGATGCTCAAAACACTCAGTAAGCTCCCTGGAATACAGGACATCTCTGCTGGGTCTCTGTGCAGAATGGTTGTAGCAAATGAACAACATTCTTGGAAAAAGGAAAAGGAAATTGTAGTCTGATTTATTGCATAATTTCTTAATCTAAGTATTTTTTTGAAGTAGAAGTGGAGAAATCATTGCCCTGTTGAGAGAAAACAAAAGTGGAAAGTTACATGTAAGAGGTTGGTTGGTTTGCTTTGTTGCTAAGCTACAGTCCAAGGTGCAGATTTGGAAACACTGTTTTTAAAAGGGTTATCAGTTCTTCACTGATTCAGCTTTGGGATCCTAAATTTGTGCTATTTTATAAAAATCTGAGAATATATGAGAGAGAGAAAGGTTACATTGCTGTGCTTTAATCACTCATAGAACTCTGTATCAAGTTTAAAGTAGTTTTGCAACAGAGCTTTATGCTGTTGCACTGTGTTATATACTGTTATTTTCTGTTTGATTTGTTCCATTTTTCTATTTGCATAATTGAGTTACGGAAGTATCAAAGGTGTCTGTTACATTTCTTCCTGTGCTTTGCACTATTTCGCTGAGCGCGAATGGATTAATCCCAGAGAGGGCTGTGATTTCTCTGTTGCTGTTTAAGAAACTCCAGAATGTAATGTAGGTTCAGCGCCTGCCTTGCCTTAATGTAACAATCCACTTATAACCCTGTATTCTATGTTTTTTTTTTTAAATTTGTCTGTTCAGCTTTCCAAAGAGTTATTTCCATCTGGGAGTTCATTTGTTTCAAATGTTGGTTTTCATAGTGCGTTTGGCACAAAATTTTCATAAATTTTAGTATGAATGATGATGCTAATATCTCCAGAGATCTTGCTGAATAAGTTTACTTTTATTTTCAGTGTATAAAAGAATTATGCTTGCTGCTGCTTAACCATTCCCTCTTGCTGCCATCCCTGAAACTGCTGGTGGAAAGCACGGATCAAGATCTTCATACTATGGCACTGAAGCAGATAGCAGCTGTCACTAAGGTATGAGCAGTTGAATTAACCACGCTTCAGAGTTTATGATAATAAATTAGTTCTCTTATCTTACCTACTATCTTGATAAGCAGAGACTCTTGAGGCCCTTATCATTATTAAGGTTTTCCACAGCTATTGTGTTCACAAAGCAGTAACACAGCGCTCATAAGATCTTTTATATATACTTGAGGTAATTAAAGCTGACAACACTTTCTTTAAATTATCGAGTATGCTACTGCAACTCAATATGGAGGAACATATATTGTGTTATATAAAGTAGATTGTTATCTCTATGAGGCTATTCTTGCACTTTATTATTTTTTAAAGTGATAAAAGTACAACAGATGAGTTAGCAGGTTTCTGACAGACTTATCCTGCAGTGAGCAGGCACAGCTCCTTTGTTTTGTAGAACAGATAGATACAGGAATGTATGCTTGGAAATTTTGTGTAATTCTAAACCGATTCTCATTTGATACTGCAGCGGAGTTTCTGGTGAAAATAGCTGAATGCTGCCTCTACCTTGGACAAGAACTGAAATACATTACTGTATTTCTCAGTTGTTGTATGAGGTTACACTGTTAGTTTTTTTTCTTGTGTGTTTCCTTTTCAGTTTAGAAGTAAAATCTAAAATTGTGGAAGTGAGTTTCCTTGACAGAAGCATTGTATTATCTTTTCTTTTTTTTCCCTTCCTGAAGTTTGAAACTTCTTCAAACTTTTGAATGAAATGTGCACGTACAACCTGAAAGCCTTGCTTCGATTTTGTTAGCTGTGGTCTGCAATCTAGCTGTCTGTGGCAAAAGAGAAGGAATGGCTTTTTGTTCTTGCTGGAAAACTGCATTGAAGATCCCCAGAAGTACAATATTTAAGAAAAACAATGTTTCTGAAATTTATATCATCTCTTAGGGGACTCTTAGTTGCATATTACACTGTAAAGTAATAATTGAGGGTCCAGATCACTCCAGTTATATGCATTGCAACAAGTTTTTCAGTTTCCTTAGTTACAGCAATCAGTGCAGTGTGATCCCCTGCTTTCACACCATCCTCCATTTCCTAGGGAGGATATTCTGCACCTCGTTCTTCCAGGGATTCTGCTCTAAGTCTCTGCCCTCTTTTATTCTCAATTGGTTGAGGTTTTATCTGCTTCACCTAGATGTTCCTAATTTATCTTCAAAAAAAGAAGTGTTACTGAAATGTGTGAAGCACCAGATTCATGGAACATAACTGGACGTTTAAAACAGTTGCAGGAAGGGTAAAAGGGCTTGTTACATGCAGTACGTGCCTGCTTGTATCAAAATCTCATTATCATAGTTAACATCTAGTATGAATTTGGAGTATTTCTTAGTTGAAATTGTTGTTCTAGGGAGAGAACCACGGGGTTTTGTGAAGATGTTCGTATTCCCTGTTCCTTACACAAATTAAATACAAAAATTCTGGGTTTGTTTGTTTGTTTTTTCCACGAAATATAAATTTCTGAATATTGACCACCAAAGCAGTGGATTATTTGTAGTGTGTGTTTTTTTGTTGTTGTTGTTTCTTTGTTTTAACACCTACGGCTGTAGATATTGATTTCTGATCGTTTTTAAGAACAAGATGATCTTATAGAAAAGCATCTGCTTATCTGATGCATCCACTTTCTCATCTATATGTTCTGTTAACCTTTTAAAATTGACTTTCTTGTTAACAGATGAAAGCTGCTGAGTTAGTGACTAGCTCGTAAGCTTCCCAGCAGGGCTTTATGTCTGAGTACATTTTATTTAACTACTTTTCAAGCCCGGTGCTGTGCAGTAGCACTTTCTGAATGACTGCTAATTGTATTGCTCTATTAGCTGGCCTTTTCTTTCCAATGTGCTGCAGCATTCGTTTTTTTATGTTCTAGTCTGATTAGGTTTTATTGAAGTTTTAGGGGTAGGAACCATATTATCTTCTTAGTAATATAAAACTTAGTACCTACACCTATGCATTCCTGAAATTAGGTTCTTTTTGATTAGGAGAAGGCAGTTTGATAAGCTGTTTCTGATTTTTCTTCCTGATTCAATGTTAATATGTGCATATACTTCCATAACAGTGATACATAACCTAGAATTTTCAAAGCATTTAGCTTTGGTCTAATATTTCATTGTAGTTCAGTTAAAATGTCGTTACTGACTTCAGTCAATCAGACATAGTTTACTCAGTATTTGAATGTGGGCTGTGAGGAAAAGCAACTAGCACAGACTCTTCCAGTATGGTGTATCACTCATTCCTTGTTATATATGAGTCTCATATTGTTACGAAAGTTGGTATGTTACCAACTACAAGGGCTGCTCTGAAATAATGCCTCCTATTTTATTATTGTGGCTCACAACGCCAGAGGTGGATGTTGGTTTTGTGACAGCAAAGGTTGGATCTTCCCACCAGTATCCCATTACATGTTGTTGCTGTGGGACAGATGGTAGCAGAGGGGCACTCTGGCAAAATGTGGTCTGATTTGGAAGTGTGTATGAAGCAAAGGTGTGTAATTGAATTCCTCCATGTGGAAAAAATTGCACTTACTGGCATTCATCAATTCTTGCTGAACATTTATAGAGACCAAACAGTGAATGTAAGCACAGCGAGGTGGTGGGGGGTGCATTTCAGCAGTGGTGACAGCAACAGTGGATTGTATCGGCTGGTGCAGACTGTTATTGATTGTGGGATACGAGCTTTTGTTCATCACTGGCAAAAATGCATAGCTGATGGTGGTGACAATGCTGAAAAACAGTGTTTTGTAGCTGAGAATTTGCTCTGTTAAATAGTGTCATTGTTCTTTGTATCTGTTGTAGTTTCCATGGTAATAAATCGGAGGCATTACTTTTGGAGCAAGCTATGTAGATGCGCATACATATTCCATTTGACTATGTCAGTGTTTATTCAGTATAATTTTGTATGCATAATTCTTTTGCTTTTTAGCAAAAGTAATACAACTGTTAGTGCTTTCTGTAATTTTTTTTTAGTGTTTTTTTTTTTTTTTTTTTATAGGAAGCCCATTTCTTCTTCCATTAAACAGGAAAAGGACAAATAACATCTGGCAAAGGGAAATCATAGCTATTGATTCCCTGACATAGTGTTATAACAGCTCACAAACATGACTGTGAGAAAAATACAGCACTTGCTGATACGATGTATTAGTTAGCCATTTGTTTTATGTTGCTGACAGCTTTATGGATGTTTACAGTTAAAAGGATGATGCTGAAGTGCTGATACTAAGAATTGTGTAGCTTTTGCCTGTAATAAAACAACCAAGATTTTGTGTAAGCTCTTTCGAAATTGCAGACTTCACTTTTTATTGTGCATCTTTTTATAAACTGCCAATTGCCTATGTTCGATAACAGAAATTACCAGTCTTCCTTGTGTTGTATGTAAATAATTTAAAAAAAAAAAATTGAAAATGTAAAAAGTTTGCTTAAATAAGCTTATTAGTGCCAATGGAACTTGGACTTTATCCTTAGAAGCCAGACTTTTTTTTTTTTTTTTTTCTGATAAAGGTTTCCATGTTGTCTATACACTTGATTATCTTTCATTGATAAAGACTTTTTGAACAGTGCAACTAAATGTTCTCCTGCCTGTTGGTAGGTATATTGTTAATAAAGATAACAAATGAGAGTAAAACAATCAGTGCAAATACATATTCAGCTTAGGCTTTAATAGAAAGTGGGATCAAAAAATGTTTCGGTTAATCCAAAATAATACCTTTTTCCATTTACATCCTATACTTTCCGTGTTGAATTACTGAGACTACCTTTACCAAATAATATATTGAAAAATGTAGTATGGAAAATTATGAAGAATGTAGGAGATTAATAGGATTTCCAGTTATTTTTCCACAGTCTTGTGTTATTGTATGACTGCTCTCGTTATACAGATTATCTTTTGAGATAAATATTGTAAAATTAAGTATATTTCACCTAGCAGTTCTCTCCCTCTCACATGTACTTTTCTAGATGTCTTTTTACATTGCTTTAGTTTCTTACCCCCTTACTTTGTATTGTAACTAAGCTGACTCCATTCAGAAATAAAACGTATATCATTTTTGCTTCCACTTGTGGTGTAGAGCTAATAACTCAAGGAAGTAACAGATTCAGATCTTTTTAGCTGTTACTGTCATAAGCAGCTGTTATTTTCCCATTAGTATCCATATTTTGTAATGCATGGGCTTTCCAGTGCATAAGCTGTGGATAAAACATTGCCTATTGCTATTACCAGACACTCTGGACGCTTACATAAAAAAATGTTTGACTGGGAATTGCCCAGACTTTGACCTAGCCTTTTCTGTGTTAAATAAAGGGAATCTTCTGACCAGCTCTTGCTTATCTGAAGTTCTTGCTACAGTGAGATTTTTATCATACACCCATGAGTATAATATCTAGGTAGGCTGTAACAACAAACAGTAAAAATACTAGTTATTGATATGAGATATAGCATTAGTGCTGGAGAGTAGAACCACTTTTTTTTTTCCTTTTTTTTCTTTCATTTATGGTCATTTGAATTTTCAGAGGCCTCAGTGTTTACCAGCAAAACTTCCTAGATGCCTCAAGTTACTCTTCCCAGTAGGTCAGAAGAGCTGCCACCTTTGGCAAGGTTGATTTTCACCTACCTGTTTAGCATAGAAGGCTGTATAAAACTTGCATATTCCCTGCCTGTGCTTGCCTAGGAGAGCTGCTGTCTTGGCAGAGCTGAGTGCCTCAAGCCTTAGCCCATTTGCAGTTGATAACATCAGTGTGCTGATGGCAAAGCCCCAGGCAGGCATGTTTAAACGTTACTAATTATACACCAACAACACCAAGTTGAACATAAGACACCAAATGTCATTCTGATTCAGAAATACAGCTGTCTGCGTAGTGGTTGTACAGCTGCTTCTTGTTCGGATCATTTGCCAAGGGTGTTTCAGAAACAGCTTGAATGTGTCCTCTCTAAGACTTTGGGATGAGGCTCCTCCCTGTCCTGCTGAGGATACACAAGAAGAGATTGAGGCTTGTGGAGAGAAAGTGGTCTTCGGTTCTGAGCTTGTTGAGGGAAGCCCTGCTGAAGCATGATTTATCATCAGCAGATGTAGACCCTTTTATAAATTTTGCATCAAAGAGAGATTTGGATAAAATGTACAAACCCTGTTTCAAGCAGAATGCTTTAGCAATGCAGTGATGGAAATGATGAGTGCATCTATTGCAATTTTGTTTTTATGTGGCCTCTGGAATTTTAGATGAATACACACTTCTAGCAGGAAAAATTATTGATTGTCTATAGAAGCGAGGCAGTCATCAGAAATAAAACTTGAATGCCTGTATCATTAGTGCAGATATCAGCCAGCACCCAAGTAGGTATGTAAGACAAGGAAAAAAGTCAGAATTTACTTTCCATAACATAAATTCTTCTGCTTGTACCTGTGCACACTGTGTGAACATTATGCTAAATTTGTACTGTCAAAACCTACTGAAGGGGAAATGGGTGTGAAAAAGTGAAGCTTCTCCTGCTTAAGCCTTTCAAAAGTAACAGGTTTTTACACTAATGAAAAATTTAGCACGCTCAGCATGGTAGTGTCAGTAGATACAATGATTTTTCTCTGTCGTATATACTGTAAGTTTCACTTTAATGTGGTTTATTGTTTACTCACATGTTCACACAAGATGGAAGGCTGTTATGCATTTATTTGGCAGAAGATGCCTTTGCCTCTGAGATTTGCTTAAACTGCAGCCAGCTTCATTCCATATCAGTGGAGCAATGCTTTGGGGGATCAGCCGTGTCCTACTGGAGCCAGTGTTTTAAGATTCAGTTATGATCGTGGGAGAGTAAGGGCAATACATACACAGCGGATCCAAAGTGATTCATTAATAAGAGCCTGTTTTGCTGGCTGCCTAGAAAAAAACACAGCTTTTTATTATTAGGATGGTTGAGTTGCTTTGCAGAAATTGTCTTATCTGCCTTCTCTTTCAAAAAATTGTTAAAAAGAAACTGTAGTAAATTTAGAGATGTCTACTGTAGGTAGGTTGTAAGATGTCTACTGTGTCTACTGTAGGTTAATATTTGTTTTGTATGCTAGGTTGATATTCTTGTAGCCAATGTGTGCTAATTCAAAGAACATTTCAAATATGGTCAAAATCATCAGCAAGCAAAATAACATTGAATTTATGTGTAAACATGTAAAATTTTGAGAATCAGAAGTCAATCTAGACCAGTGTCATGGCTTCAACACAGGGGGAATAATTACAAGTCTAGTGAAGAGTAAAAGCAGAAGGAACAGAATCATAGAATCTTATTGTAGAATCATAGAATGGCCTGGGTTGAAAGGGCCTTAAGGACCATACAGTTCCGAACTCCCTGCTGTGAGCACAGTTGCCACCCATCAGATCGGGCTGTCCAGGGCCTGGCCTTGAATGCCTCCAGGAATGTGGCATCCACAGCTTCTCTGGGCAACCTATTCCATTGCCTCATCACCATCTGAGTAAAGAATTTCTTCCTCACATCTAACATAAATCTCTCTTCTTTTAGTTTAAAATCATTTCCCCTTGACCTATCACTATCTGTTTATGTAAAAAAGCCAGTCGTCCTCATTAGATACACTTAGGCCCAGTTTTCAAACCTGTCTAGGTTCCTCTGGATGATATTCTTTCCTTTCAAATCCCTATCTTTTCACTTTAGAGATAAGCATGTGTTGTGGGACCATGTCAAATGCCTTGCAGAATTCCAGCTAGACAATACCAGTTGTCCTTACTTTATCCACCAATGCCATTACTCCATCACAGAAGGCCATATGTGTATGTTCTTATTCTGGACTATCCTCACAGCTTCCAGTTATTTTCAGTCATATGTATTTGTCTATTTTTTCTCTTTGAGTTTGGATAAGCTTTTACATTCTGCAGTATCATTTGCTAAAGATTACAGCAGTTTATTTATTTATTTATTTTAACTGTTGTCTTCTATTTATTCTCAATCTTATCCTGTTAACTTAATTTGATGCTTCCACTTAGATTCACCAAAGTAGTACAGAATGGGAGTGGCCTTGGTCCCAGGAAATGTGTTAAAAGGAGCTGGTTATAGGATCATAGAACCATACTGCGGTTTGGACTTGAAGGGACCTTAGAGGTCATTTAGTTTCAACTCCTCTGCCATGGGCAGTGATACCTTCTATTGGAAGAAGCTGCCCAGGGCCTCATCCAACCTATCCTTGAACACATTCAGGGATGGAGCATCCACAGCTTCTCTGGGCAGCCTGTTCCAGTGTCTCACCACTCTCTGAGTAAAGAAGTGATTGTTTTCTTCTATCTAATCTATCTTTCCCTATCACTGCACACCCTGATAAAGAATCCATGTCCAGATTTCTTTAGACCTCCTTTAGATACTAGAATTCTGCTATATACGGTCACTCCCAAGATAATTCTCTACTTCAGGCTGAACAAGCACAACTCTTTCAACCTTTCTTTGTAGGAGAGGTGCTCCAGCCCTCTGATAGTCCCTGTGGCCTCCTCTGGACCCACTCCAACCGTGCCAAGTTCTTCTCATGTTATGGGCCCCAGAGCTGAATACAGTACTCCAGGTGGGGTCTCCTGACAGCAGAGCAGAGGGGGAGAATCATCTCCCTCAACCTGCTGATCATGCTGCTTTAGAATGCACAAGATACAACTGGATTTCTGGGCTGTTGCTATCTTATGTCTCCATCCAGTCACCTGCAGCTAAATACCTTGCAAAGATTTCCCCTTTCTGACCATATTTTCAGACAGCCTTGAATTCAGTTGATCAGTTTCAACCTAGCGGGCAATTCAGTCTTATGTGTAGGCTGTCAGACGCAACCAAGAGCATTATGTCTGCTCTTTTGTTGTGGATAAAAACACAGCAATGTTTTTCATGCATGAGTACAGGCAAATTGCTCTACTTCTGTGTTACATCTGTGGACATCTTCATGTCCATAGTATAGCTTCAGTGTTTTAATGTTTTTATGCTGAAAAAAAAGATGTACTACTTTCATACTCATCTCTCTCCAGTTTGTAGATTTTTGGCACATTAAATTACACTAATCTGCAGGACTTTTCATTAACAGGATAGTAGCCTGAAAAACTTAATTTAAATTAGACTTCCCATCTGTTGTTATTCTCATTAGTGTAATTATTGTTTGTGGTTTATGTCCATAAAATCAAACAGCGAAGTGCTTAGTAAAGCTGTGCCCTATGTACTGGTCAAGAATAGAACATATGGAGCTCGGAGGTGCAGCAGAATATTCCTCCAACCTCTCAATTCAGAAAAATACTGAAGACTTGGAGGAAATTGTCTGAGATTTCAATGGAAAGAAAAACATTTACGTAAAATGGAATAATGGAAAAAGTAGTGCGAGTGTGAAACAGCAAACCATCTTCTTGATTAGTATGATAAAGTCATTCTCTTTTTCAGGAAAACTTATAAACTAAAAAGAATAATCGTGTTATTAATAGTAAATTAAATATGATAAACAGCTGTCAGGAGATTAGCCACACCTAGCAGCAGTTATCTGAGGTTTTGTGATTGATGAAATATAGTATCTTTTCATGCTTTCATATTTAATGTGATCTATTTTTCTCTTTTTTAATTGGATATAAGGCTGTGTAGCATGCATCTTTTCCAAAATAGACAAATTATTACTGTTTCTTAGCATGTACATGGTTTTGATTTTACTGACTTCTCCTCTCACAGAAGAGAAACATATTAATCAGTCTAAAATTGTTTAGATTCAGTGAAGACCTTTCTTCTAAAAGAATTTGTCATTGCTTCAAAGGAAGTTCTTTCTTCTGAAGTTTGTGGCAAGTTTATCATCTGCTTCAATACTATGAGCTGCTGATGGTCCCTTATGAACCCAGTTCCTCTGCATACAAATTTCAGTGCTTTCAAACAGGGTAACAAAACTTGTAATGCCATGCATTCAAGAGAAGGTCACACGCCTGATGTGATTTATGCATTGAGGATCCTTTGACTGCCCCTATAGGGAAGCTGGAGAGAGTCATCTCCCACATGTTCATTTTAACTGGTGTGCATTATATCTCACAATGTATGTATGTAAGGAAGATATTCAGCAGTAGGTTTGGTTTTCTAGATTGATAGACTGTAGTTATGTTTGATCTTTCTGGAAGGTCCATAAACAAGTTCCCTGCAAATTGTTGCTATTACAGAGTAATGGTGGTGGAATTTTCATAGAATAGAGAATGGGTTTATAAGTCAGAAGTACCTCTTACAGCGTGCTCGTGGTAAAGCTAGGGGCAGAGAATGAGTGCTGCCCATTACATATGAACAAGAGGAGGCAAATCTCGGTACTGTTTTAGTTTGACTAAAACAGAGACAGAGAAATGTTAAATGTCTGAAAATATTATTTTATTTCATTTCTTTGAGCGTCATGACACCTAAACTGATTAAAATAGCAGTGCATTTTGTGGAACCTAGAAAATACTTTGATCAAAATTAGCTGAAATAGAGTTTAATGTACTCTGTTGTTTGTAAAGTGATAGGCTAGATTTTCAAGTGAATATGTACTCGGATGTATCAAATAGCTACCTTTTTCTGGGGTGTCTCACAAAAATAGCAATTGTGTGCTCCACATATTTTTTGGAAAATAGAATGTATTCTTCTGGAAAATCTATGTGAGTTTGAAAGTGCTGTCAATATAAAATATAATGCATCATATTAATGAAAGTGACTAAAATATGATATATTCTGCTCTGACCTTCCTCATTGTGCCCTTATTAATAAGGAGGTAAGTGATGCAGTCCATTCTGCACTCTGGGCACTGAGAACTTGATGTAAAACTTTGCATGTAATCCTACCCAGGTTATTAAGCTATCTTATTCCTTAACTTCATACAGGACAAATATTTATCCCAATGAAATGAAACTGTTAAAGATCAGAATCACAAAATGGTTGAGGTTGGAAGGGACCACTTGGGATCATCTAGCCCAACCCTCCAGTGCTTCAAGTGGGGTCACATTGGCCAGGATCACATCCAGGCAGGTTTTGAATATCTCCAGAGAAGGAGACGTTACAGGCTCTCTGAGTGACGTGTTCCAGTGCTCAGTCACCCTCATGGTGAAGTTTTTTCTCATATGCAGATGGAACTTCCTGTGTTTCAATTTGAGCCTGTTGCCTCTTGTCACGTCCACTGCAGAAACAGTGCGGCCCTATCCAGATGATACTCTCTCTTAAGATATTTGTACACATTAATAAGATCCCGTCAGTCTTCTCCCAGCTAAACAGGCTCTGCTCTCAGGCTACGTAAAAATGCATCTTTATGTGTTCAGAAGTATGCAAAGTATGTATTGTTGTTATTAATCCAGAGTACTATATCATCTTGCTTTCAAGGTCACACTGTGCAGTTAGAACAGTCATGGCATGTTCTGTTTGGTAGATGTATCTGGTAATTCATTTTTAATTACTATGGATTTTTCATTCTTTGCAGGTGGATGATTCCAATTGTGATGCTGAAATACTTTCCTTGCTCCTCAATGCCAAGTTAGTGGTAAAGTGCATATCAACTGCCTTCTATCCTCACCTTATTGACCACTTGCTGGCTAACCAGGCAGAAGAAGGCTGGGATGTAGAGGAAATAGCAAAACAACTTAAAGAAGCAGGGTTCAGTGCAGAGGCAGGATCCCTCTTGCTGTCTTATCGAGGAACTCATCCTGCACTCAGGACTTTTACATCTGCCCTCCAGACTATTCAGCATTGGATTTAATAATGTTGGATTTATTGATTTGTCTGGCTTTACTCTGGAGGCCTTCTACAAAAGGGAGAAATTGTTGTTCTAGTAACAAAATAACAAAGTTAGCTATCATTACCTATGTTTTGCAGAGGGATGCAAATAGCACACTTACAGTGCAGTTCCGTATACCTCCAATGGTTTTAAAAAATTATTGGTGTAGACAGTGTAATTCTGTAATAAAACTAGCACAACGTTGCACCTGATAAAGTTTTCTTAAAGGAGAGGAATGTTAAATGATTACACTCTGACCTGTAAATGAAATGTTAGTAATCTGATGGGTTATATACAGTTTGTCTTAATCTCTGTATGTAATTTACGCTTGTCATAATATAAAACTAATGTAAAAATATAAAGATAAATGGAGCAAAATATCACTATGAAAAGTAGTTCCTGAGAATTTCAAAACCTTGAAGTTTGGTATTGTGCAATGTTGTTTGCAGTAAGTAAAATATTTTACATTTATCATATTATCTCTTTTCTTCTCCTTCTTTTCTCTCTTTTGCCTCTTTTTTCTGAAATTCCCATTTTTCCTTGGTGATGCTTATTTGTAAGGACAAGCTGGACTTTTTTATGCTTTCATACTGCTTTAATCTTACAAGCATTTTTCTCTGCACTTTGGGGAAGCCCTATCTCAAATCCATGATGTTTATTCATAATTTTTGTGTGAAAGTGCTTTCAAAGTATTTCACTTGATTTCTGAAAAATTACAAGCGTGTTTATTTCCAAAATGCCTTTTTGTTTTAATAATCAAAGGATCGCTGATTTATTTTCTAAGTTTTTTAACAAGAGAATTGTTCACTTACTACATTGTCTGCACTACCAGAAGGTTTTGATGTTCCATATGTTAATATAAATTTGTTGTTAAAATGAATCTGTAAACCTTTGCCCTAATTTTGTGTTCAGATACAGTTTTTATGTAAAATAATGCATGGAAATTTTAGACACCATAGGATCACACGGGATGGAAGTGACATCTAGGGGTGATGTCCAACCTCCTCCTCAAAAAGGGTTGCTTTAATGTCAGAACGGGTTGTTCAGGGCTTTATTCAATCAAGTCTTGAAACCTGCCAAGGATGGAGTCTGTGCAACCCTGCCAGGCAGGATGTCCCCATGTTAAACTAGAGGAGATATATATATAAAGATTTGCAAAGCTATTTTGTTGCAGCTTCTGCCATTTCTGTCGTTTTCTCACCATGCATGCTGTGAAGAACCTGGCTTCACTATGTGGATAACCTTCTCGTAGGTACTGGAGTGCCATATGGAGTCCTTCATAGACTGCTCTGCTCTCTTCAAATAAAAACAAAGAAAAATAACCCACCAACAACAAACACATTCTCGTGCAGTGATTGCAGTTCACAGGTGAATGATGGATGTATCATGCCTACAGTACAGACACTGGTGATAGATTCAGTTAATACCGCTGACAGTCAGAATTCAGTGTAGATGCAGCACTGCCAGTATATTTTACTGGTTCCAAGCTTTTGTATGACATGGAAATAAGTGATGCGAGTTCAAGCCAGAGGGATTTCAGAAATAAACTTAATCATCATAGCCACTGCCCAGCTGCCTGGCACCTCTGTGGGTCTTGGTCAGGTCTGAATTAATCACCTCCAGTGCTGACTAGGGCTGAGCTCGAGCTAGTGACCTGGGTTGGGTGTCTTCATACTGAGTGCTGTGGAAAGTTTGAAATCCTGGCAAACTGTGTGGTAGGAACCTGCAATGGGTGCTCAGGGTCGGGCTGTCACTCTGCTAATAAATAAGCTCTCTGCAACCCCAGAATACGATATAACAGTTTAAGCAGATCCTAGTGGTGATAGAAGGGGATAATTAGCTGTGGTTGCTCTGTGCTTTAGCAAAAACATTTGTTTCTGAACTTTCTGTTTTTTGGGATAGGCAGGCCCTTCATTATGCAGCATGTTAATAAGCTGACTATATTGAGACAGTTTCTAAATCTCTTTTTTCTTAATGCCAGCTTGAATCATAAAGTGAGAGGAGTGGATTAAGAGCTTGAAGAGCTGTTTCATAACACATTTGTATTACTGAGTTCTTTCCAAGGCTTCAGGGTTTAGCAGCGGGTGATGATATATTTGTGGAACCACAACTGATTCTTGTTAGCATTGTCTTTGACTTGGGATCTGTTTTGCTGTATCCGCTCATATGCACTGTGAAAATTGTTCAGGTGTTTGCTTTCCCACCTTCCTTTTGCATTCATAATGAGAGTTTTACAGGTTATTTAATTCTTAAGATTATTAACTTTTTTTTTGGTACTAGCTGGTCACAGCTTTTCATTGTTTTAAGGAAGATTATCTAATCCATGTATCTGATGTACTACATACCAAATTCAGATGTATATTATGCAGTTATGTTGCCTTAATTTTGCTTTCTTACATGAACAGTCTCAAGAGACCTAAGTCTGGTGCAGCAAAGTGCACTGGAACTGCAGAGAAAAGAAAAGCTTAGAAAATCATAGAATCAGAGAATGTTTTGGGTTGGAGGGGACCTCAAGGATCTGAAAGCTCCAAGCCCCCCTGCCACAGGCAGGACCACCAACATCCACGTTTAATACTAGATCAGGCTGCCCAGGGCCCCATCCAATCTGGCCTTGAACACCTCCAGGGATGGCGCATCCACAGCCCCTCTGGGCAGCTGTTCCAGCACCTCACCACTCTCTCTGTAAAGAACTTCCCTCGATATCCAACCTAAATCTTTCCTCCTTCAACTTAAAACCATTTCCCCTTGTCCTGCTACTATCTGCTCTTTCAAAGAGTTGGTTTCAAAAATGAAATGTAACTGGAAACCAGTAGATGTATACGAACTGGATCACGGATCTCCAGCAAAAAAAATGGATTCTTCCATAGAAGACGTTTCTGTACTTAACGATGATTTCTTTTTTGGTCTGTTTGTGTTGTTCTCAGGTTAGTAGGTAAGTTCATAGCTGAGTTTTCTGACTATGCTCTTTCATGATCACGAAAAGTTAGTGTTTAGTGTCACCGTAGAGCTGAGCTGTAGTTAAAGTTCTAATGAGCTTTATTGATCTTCTGTGTTCTGTTTTGCTGGGGTTACAAATCCATGAGAAATGCTTTCCCTCTAGCCACCACTACTCTTGATTTATCCTGTATACAAAACTTGCAGCAATAATGAACATTTTAGTGTATACATCCAAAAATAATTAGCCTATGTTAGTAAATCTTCCAAAATAAAATAGGAAAAAAGAAAAAAAAAAAAAGAAAAAGAAAAAAAAAGGCTCATAAAAAGGATGTGTATCCCAGTGCTAGCATTTAGTAAAATGTTTTATATTTGGGACCATGGGAGTGACCACAGTACGCTAAGAAGTAATATTGTGCTGTTTCTTGGATATTTTTTTGAAAGGCTAAGGACATTACCCTGATAATATTCATAGTGTTTAATACAAAACCAACACAACACAAAAAAAAGCTGAACTGGCACTTGAGACCGTTCAATTTTGTCAGTTCATTTGATTTATTTGTTTGTGGTGGTGAGGTGGTTTTTTACGTAGCAAAATATGTCACAGTCCTTGTGGATGAGTAGAACCAGAGATTTGGCAAGAAAGATCATAACTCACAATGTCTTTCTCTGCTGGATGTCATAAGTGAAGACAGTATGTCACAGCAACCTGATGCAGAGAGCTCACTTGTATCTATAAACAGTGCAATTCAGTGCTTGGAGTTGCTGTGGTTCAGTTAGTTTCCTTGTGTAACAATTCCTGCTGTATTTTATTGTTTCCGTCGTTCTGCTCTGTGAAGAGATACTTTGAGGATGGCCACAGAACATGGATACCTTCATCATAAGGGTAAAAACTTCTATACTTGAGAAACGCACTCATTTTTCAAGCTTGTTTTAGTTGCCTCTACTGTCCCTTCAAAACAGCAATCTTCTTGAGTATTCTCTACAAGGTCAAATTCCACAAAGTGGCCCACAGGCAGCAACTATGCCTTTTTTAGCAGAAAACGGTGTGAGGTGACACCTTGGGCCATTTGCTTACGGGACCGAAGATGCCCAGCCAGCTCTTCTCCCAAAAGATGTGCTTATGCAAAAAGGTAGGATGACAGTAAACCATGTGGGAGCTGAATATACTACCTGCTTTCATCTGTCAGCAGGTGAGTTCTGAGCAAGGAAGCTCCAGTTGGAAAGTGCATTGAGATCAGGGCAACATCAAACAACCACAAGGTGGGAAAGGAGCCAAGGCAAAGATTTTGCTAAGGTTATATTTCACTGCAAAACACAAAGTGTTTACCACCTTGCAGGTTTATTGCACTGACTGATGGTGATAGACAGGAGATTCTGGAGGAAGGGAATGAATGCAAGACTACAGCTGCTTCACATTTCAGAAAAGATTTATTATTGTAGCGTATGTAGCCATATTACACCAGTAACATACTCAGTTGCGCATTTTTCAACCTATTGAGTCCCCCTGTACTTCATCATTTCTACATGCTCTTTGGTCCTCCTCTTTTTCCCTCTGTATAATTTTTACATTCAGTTCATTTCTGTACTGAATGTTGCAGACACATTAAATGTTCATAAGGTGCCATAAAAATGTTTGTCAAGTTGATTATTTGACTGAGCATCTAAAAGTGGTTTTTGCATAGTGTTATTCATTATGACCCTGAGCTCTCATTCTACATTGTTAGGAGTCATCTAGGATTACATTGCTTTCTATGCTTGTGCAGCTTAAAAATTTAAGATTTTTTTCCTTATGTTACATCATCCAGCACTTACAAATTGGATTCTATTTACCAGTTCATCACCCAACCAGAAAGTTTCATTAAGACTTCCAAGAGGTTTTCATGCATCTGCCATTTTTACTCCAAAAAATGTCTTTATTAGCATGCTTAGACACCTTTATTATTAAGTCCCCTTTTGTAGACACATAATGGTAAGCCCGATTCGAGTGCATCTGCCTGCACTTGAAAGCATCTAGCTCATTTTGCTGAAGATTAGGAGTATAAAAGGAGAAGTGTATATTAGGGTCCCACAGATGGCCAGAAGCAGGCTCTTTTAGGTTGGTTAAATGGCTCCATTCTCCACAAGATCTCTCTGCCTTCAGCTTTCATGTACGTGTCCTCAGTGATGCTTTGTTATGAGAGGTAGAGATGCAGTGCTGCGTTTCCAGTGACTGAGTTCCCAGGGCAGAGCAGGAAGCTTGTGGCAATGAGCCTCATGTTTCCTTAGAACCTACTATTTTTTAACTATGTCTGGTATCTTCAACAGGTAATTATAACAGCAAAGAACTCATAGAAAGAAGGAAAGAAAAAAATATATATATATACTCTTTCTAAGTCTGTCTGACTACTGTGACCTTCAGAAGTGTGAAAATCCTATTTACTTTGATTTCTTCATATAGTGATAAATTTTATCTGTCTTTTTTTCTGGTCTTGCTTCGGGATTGGCTAACAAAGAGAATGGCTTGGTCCTCATGCTAATGGCTGTGCTATTTTTCCTTATTGATTGAACCTTCATAGGATACACTAAGCTGTGCAAACAGATGATAAACTCTGAGGTTATGTCCAACTCAGTCACAGCTAGAAAAACTGTTCAGTGTTTCTATCTGAACAGAGACTGTACTTTCTGAAGCTGCCTGCAAGCGAATGGTAGAGACACTTAACAGCTTCCCTGTTGCACAGCCACTTCACCACCCCCCTCTTGTGTCACCTATCAATGCCAGATCCATGACAGTGATTTTTTTTTTTTTTAATTTACCTTCAATCTATTTATATATGGTTGTTATTGAAATAACCTTAGAAATGGAAATATCTAATCCAGTCATTGATCAGCATGTCTAGCTCCAGCAAAGCTGAGTACAAATTCTGTAAAAACTGAGAACAGATTCATTCTTCTGAAGACATAGAATACTGAAATACTGTTCTCTGGTAGCAGGTGGGGCAAGCCAGCCTCTTTTCTCAGGGCACAGATTTATAAGGAAAAGGAAGGAAATGATTAGTTAGTGTCAATCTCTGGTGAAAGTTGGCATGTATAAACCTTAACAAAAATGTGATCACAGTTAAAAATGCATTGTCCACTTAACTTGTACTCCTCTCCCTCTGAGATCAGTGTCCTCAAGCAATCTGTGCTGACGCTATGGCACTGAATGTCCTAGCACAACATTCCTAGGCTCGCCTTGCTTTCAAGGCACGGGAACAGCAAAACCACCTTTGCCTGAGCTCTGATTTACAGCCCAATTTCCTTTGCAACCCAGATACAGAAAACGGCGTGGCAGTCTCTTTTTGCAAGTGTCTTTATCTGTATAATGTGCATGTAAAATATTTATTCTAATGAGCAAAGCAGATGTATGCTGCTTAAAAAATATAAAGTAATGCTTGAAAACAAATAAGCAGAAGGAGTTTAGTCTAAATGGTAGAACAATACAGAACAGAAACAGCGCATGAAACCGGGGGGTGATTTTGATTAATCTGGTAGTACCATCTGCGCTGGTTCTGGCAGAAGAGGAAAAAAGGCATAACAGTAGCTGCATGCAGCTTTCAGCAGTATTTATGTGACACATAGACACTATCTTGTATAATCTTCAAAAGGGACTTCAGGTGCAATTTAATTCCCATGATTTTGTGACGAGTTCCATCCATTTAAGTGCTTAATGAATGTTTGTCATATCACAGTTTAAACCTTATTTCCAGTAAAGGCTTTGTAGAGGAAAGTGGAACAAAAACTCACTTAGGCCAATTTGGACTTTCATTGAATCCTCTGAGGTGGAAGGAACCTTTAAAGGTAACCTAGTCCAACTCCCCTGCAATGAACAGGGATGTGCACAGCTAGGTCACGTTGCCCAGAGCCTGGTCCAGTCTGGCCTTGAAAATCTCCAGGGCTGGGGCATCCTTTTGTGCTATAATTGCTGCAGCTGCTCCTTAAAACAAAGCATTCCTATTTAGGATGTCTTTTGTCAGTCTTGGGCAGTTTCTTAAGCTGCTGGATGTACAAATGGATGCAATGTGACTGTGAGAGATTAGGTATATGAAGTATACTTCCTATATGAAGTAAAGTCCAGTTTGAGGTGGTTCAAGATTTGAAGGGTTTCAAAATTTAAGTGTTGGGTTGTTGTTAGCTTCACATCCAGGCGCGATCTATATCTCTTCAATGACTTGATAGATCTTCCAAGGAAGGAAACTCCTAGGAAAGCACTTAAATAGGGGGTTTGGTACTTTCTTGTTGATAATGGAAGAATAAATGGCATGACCACACCAAACAGATCAGACTCTAACTGTGGTATTTTTTCTAAAATACTTCATTTATCACACACAGTTCTGGAGCTTTGTAGAGTTTGGTCTGGAAAGGAGTGCAAGTAGTGTCCTGCTTACAGATATGAACAGTTCAGATATATGAATAGAAGGGTCTGTAAGTTGCCAACTGTTTGTAATTAGAGCTCTATGTTTATAAATCAGCTGTTGGTTCCCTCAGATCATTTGGCCTTTAGAGGGCAGCATTTATTACAGTGCTAATCCTCAGAGGCCCCAGTAAAGACTCATACTGAGAAAGCACCGTACCTGGATGACCCCGCAACGGAAGTTTTACTCTACGCGTTAAAGACAATACTCTTAGAGAGTTAGCAATGAACTCTGCAAGAGAGCATCTAAGAGAGAGCATTCAAGGCTTGTGAAGGTCTTGGAGAATATGCCCTACGAGGAGCCACTGAAGGAACTGGGGCTGTTCGGTCTGGGGTAAAGAAGGCTGACGGGGAGACCTTAGTGATCTCTTCCAATATCTGAAAGGTGCTTACAGTGAGAGTGGGGTTGGTCTCTTCTCACTGGTGACAGGTGACAGGATGAGGGGAAATGGCCTCAGGTTTTGCCAGGGTAAGTTTAGGTTGGATATCAGGAAAAACTTTACAGAAAGGGTTGTTAAGCACTGGAATAGGCTCCCCAGGGAGGTGGTTGAGTCACAATCCCTGGATGTGTTTTAAAACCATTTGGATGTGGTTCTCAGGGACATGATTTAGCAGAGGGTTGTTAGAATTAGGGTAGTATGGTTAGGTTGTGGTTGGACTCTGTGATCTTTAAGGTCTTTTCCACCTGAGCAATTCTATGATTCTATGATCACAGTAACAAATGCACAGATTCTGCTCAAATCTGCCTGGCTACTTTGTCAGTTTAGGTTTATTTCTTTCCCCACCTTCATGTAATGATTCAAAGCTCAAACAAAAGTTTGCTCTTATGTTTCAGTTGGCAGGGGAAATTACTGCAGGGAGGATAGACCACATCTGATTAAATGTCAGTGCTCTGCTTATGCCTGGATCTGGGCAATATGATTCTTTCATTCAAAGAAAATGAAGTCTTCTCAGAGCTAGTTTTAAGCATATATCTATTTATAAATGAATGTTTGGAAATGAACTTCTGAAAGAAGTTATTTTCTCAGTGGCTTTCTGGAGGAGATGTGGAAAATAGGATGTTCCTTGAGACTTTGGTAAATGTCAGTCAATGTTTTATCTGACACTGGTTTTTACCTTTGGTATTTCATTGTGCTGTGTATTTCTCCTGGCTGAAAGAATCGGCAAAAAAAAGGGAAGGACTTATTTTTGAGTTGTGAGAGTAGTTCACAGAAGTACTGTTGGAGTCATCCATCCTGTCTGAAGCCAGAAAGAGTAGCTCCTTTTTTTTCTTACAATTCTGTAACCGTATTTCTGTATAAAACCAGCAGTATTGAATAAAAATAAGGGTAAAAGAAAAATAATTTTTGCACTTGACGCTTCTCTAACGGCAGGAGCTTTTTAACACAACATGTTTACATCTAATTCCATGAAAGGCCAAAAAACGACTTCACAGTTGCCCACATGAGGCCTCTAAAAATAGCTGCTCTTTTTGATAACTTCTCTGTACTGTAAGACCCTGCTTTAAATGTGGCAAATGGTATTTACTTAGAAAGTTGGAGGGTTTTTTTTTTTTCTACCTTTAAGAGAAAATGCCAGAAATGTAAGGAAAGAGAGTCAGATCTTGCTTGTGCAAGTTTTGCTTGTCTTAATTTTGTCTTTATTTTAGAGCAATTCCCCTGATGACTGAAAGGCTTTTACATACCCAGAAAATAAAAAGTAGCAGTAGCTCAATCTGTTAAGTTTCAGACCTGAAATGCAGAGATCACGTTCTAAAGTGTTTCCTTCCTCACCCAGATGCTTACTGATTTCACTGCATTCAACATCTATCAGAAAATTCTCAAGGTTCTGAGGACTGTTAATAGTGGAATGAAACAGGGAGCAGAATCAACTCCCAACGGTAAATTCCCTATTATTGCTGATCTAAGGCAATGGGCAATGTTCTTCATCTTTCTTGTTCTTTTTTCCTGGCAGTTTTTGGCATACGAGATTTTTAACAAAGGTTTAAAAACTGTTCTTGACAGTTGGGATAGAGGCCTTTGACAGCATGGAGAAAATATTCTTCCTGGTTTGCCATACCGGTTTGATCTATTGTCCTAAGGATGATAGATAAAACCAACATCTAATTTATTTGGGAAGGCTTCCACTATATTTTTTTGTAGTGGTTAGTTTCAGCTTCTGGCTTTAATCACAATTCAATAATTAAGGATTAAATCTGCGGGAGAATAAAAATCAGCAAGCTGGATTTTGTAATCCTGAAACGCCTCTGTGCAATTGCTCTAAGCTGCACACAATTTCAAATCTACAAAGGCTTAACGTGAGGAACATCTCTTGATAAAGCAGCAACATAACTGCAGGGAAAAGAGTACTGTAACTCCTGGCATCCTTAGGGTAAGTTTGAAAAACACATCCTCCAGTGTTTACAGAGCTGCCACTGAAGATTACTGAGAAGAACTGCGCAGCCATGCATGGGAGATGGTAGTGGACAGCCAACATCTCAAAGTGCTGTTTTACTGATGAGATTGGCTTAACCCTAGACCTGAGATCCCTTCCCTCTATCAGAAACTAGCATTTAGTGGTGGTGTGGAAAATAGCGTTTTGGGGCTTTTTGATGTCAAGCATACTTGGAGCTGGCAGCTTGTCTGGCTCTTAAGAGCTGCAGATCAGTTTGCATTGCTTAATGCATTTGTAACTTTGAGATGTTGACCTTAGGGGATGAAATTTCACTTGCCTGCTCTTTGCAGTTAGTGGATTGTGCGGTGAACTGTAAGAAGCAAACCATGGGGCAAGCGAAGGAGGACTTTGTGGTTGCTCATTCTCTTGCAGTCTGCCCAGATTTCTCCTTTCTGGGATAGAAAATAACACTCATTACCACTCCTCTAGCCCCAGTGATGTACAATCACATCTTCTGACATTTCAGATTGCTTAAGTTTTGGTAGAAGCTTACTTTTGTCTCAAAATGGTAGCTGTAAGATTACTGATGTATTTTTGGTTGTCACTTTTTGAAACGTCCTCTGAGAAAGAACATTCCTACAGTCTTATAAAGGGGGTATGTATATTTAGCATATGTAGCTGAACCAACCAGGTTTTGAATAATTCTCTTTCTCCAGTGACTCCGTAAGATGCATTATCAGTACTGTTTTTGCTTATACTGTATTTATGCATGCAGCTTGCTGCTTGTAGAGTTTATGAGTAACACAAAGGCGGCTGTCCAGCGACCTCAGACAGGTTGTGGCTGTTCTTCTCAGAGATGTTCCAGAAGAAGGAGCATCCCCTTTGTCTGGTCTTCCTAGCACTTTTAAAGAAAATTGCACATAAAGTGGGAAGAAGACAAATTGGAGAATGGTAAGGTATTTCCTTAATTTCTGAGTAGTTGCATGAGTAATTGCAAAATTAAATGGATGAATGTTGTCCCTATTTGAATTACTTCCAGACATGCTAGGATTTTTACTCATTTTTCTTATTTTGAATATTTCAGTGATTATTTTTACACATGATTTTTATTCTCTTTATTTCAGATTGCTTACCAAAACCCATTACGTTTTTAGGCGTCTGATATTTTTAGTCAATCCACGGCTAACAGAATTTTAAGGCCAAATACATGCTTTTGTTTTGCTCATGGTTTACCTAAATAAAGCTCTTTTAAATGTTTTAAGAGATGGACAAGACAGTGATAGAAGTGCATTTTTAGGCTTCTAGAATTTGTAATTAATCTATTCATTTGGTTAACAGGATTTTAAAGCCAAATAAATACTATTATTTTGCTCCTGGATTCCCTAACTAGAGCTCTTTCAGTTTTTTGTAAGAGGAAGACGAGACTGCAATAGAAGTGTATCAGAATCTGGGATATGTAAATTCCATAGACATCCCTGTGAATAGCAGCAGAAAAGCCTTGTACAGATGTTCAGAATAAAATGACTGAAAAGATCTTCACACCCCACTGCCATGAATTCATGGCTTTTATTCTAAGGGGTGTTTGTGATTCCTTTATGACTCAGCCTGGGAGAATGCTGTGAAATAATCTATCTGCCAATAATTAGATGATGTTACACAGATGCATTAGGTCTGTGTTTTGATTTGGTAATGATTACATTCTGGCCTAGAACTAACTCCATATGGTGCTTTTCCTTAACCTGTTTGAAGTGGTAGGACTTGCCAACCTTGTGTATGTAGGCTGACAGATGAGGTAAAGCTCATTCTCTCAAAAAGGTGGGGCAAGGTCGACAAAATGCTGTCCTGTCTTGCTCTTCCCCACTTAGACCTGGTGATTTCTTCAAGTTTTTCTTTCAAAAGTCTGAATGGTCCTGTGCACCAAGCAGAGCCTGTGCAAGAGCAGGGTTCTACTCCCCAGGTTTGTGTAGTACAGCAGTGCAGGTCTGAAGTGTCCCATTTCCATTTCACTCACCTCTGGTGCAGAGCTGGAATTGGAGAGGAAACAAGGAGGGACAGCCCCAGAAAAGAATGTTGGTTAACAGCTATTCATGGAGAACTCCATTTGGACCACTTCAGGATCCATGGCTGAGGCTCAGGCCAGCCCTTGGGTATACTGGTGGTCAAGAGTGCAGTTAGGAGAGAAGCGACGCCTGGGGTTGTTTATAGCAGGGCTTCAGGGAGCTTTCAAAGGCTTTTCAAGGCTTCTGCTCTCATACCAACCCTGTATTCCTCCATGTCCTGGTCTTACTCCTAAACATATAACTTCACACAGAACAACCGTTCTTTACTTCTATCTATTTAAAACTATGTTTATACCATGCAGATACAAGTTATAATGAGCTAAATTAGATATCATTTTGCTGTTTAATGGAAACCTGCTTTTGTAGCTAATAAAGCTAAAACAATGCTTCATGCAGATGAAGGAATATTAAAGGAAATGGAAAAGGCTCAGTCCCAAAGCCCTGAAAAGTCAGTCCAAAACATGTGGGCTGCTACTAGGAATGGCAGCAGTGGGCTAGAGATTCCATTACTCATGTCCAAACTTTTAGTCAGAGAAGGAATGCATTAATCTCACTTTATCTACTACTGATATAAAAGGAACTTTATGTATTTTAAATTTCTTCAATTTTTAAGTCATTAAAAAAAAATAAATTATGAAGTCCAGTACTTATGGAAGACAAAACTGACATGCTTGATTTTTTTATTTGTTCAATCAGGCCTCAGTTGTTTTTATAGACAGCTTAAAGCTTATCACATAAAAAGGAATAAATTTATGTGGGAGGGATGTATTAATAATTTGTGATACTGAGCATGCAAGGCCATAGTCAGTCATGTCTCTGCAGTGCAGAATGTAAGGCCCCTCGATGTGAGGGCAGGGTGTTCACTGTGGTTTTGCCCTGGTTCAAAATGTATGTATTTGCATTTCTGTAATCTGTTATGGTACCCTACACTTCTTTCCTCAGTACTCATCATCACTGTCTTGCTAGAAACAGCCCCATTTCCAGTGCAACGTTTTCTCTTTTTTAGCTTTGTTTGCTTTTGCCAAAGTCTGTTTGGAAAAGTCTGTTGCTATTTGTTTTAGTACATTTTACAAATTTTAATTCAGCATGTCTTGTCAAGTATCAGTTTATCCTTTTGTGTTTAGAACGCTAAGATGCATCTTCCTCTGCTGATTGAGCTCTTTCCTCATAGCTACTCAAGTACTTGGAAGTGTTATTTTCTGTGACTTCAAATCCAAGTTTTCATGGATATTCTATTATGCTTATTTGACATAAAAATGAAAAATTCTCCATCAGGGAGATGGAGATGAACTCCAAGTCATACATCTTCAACACCAAGAAAGTCAAACCAGTGACAACAGACAGAAACCAGTCTCTGCATGAGAAGGCATCCTGTTTGAAGCAATGATTTGACAATATCAATGGTAGCAAAATTAGATGCTGTAACAAGTACCAAGATGAAACCTTCTGTAAGTTAATTCCAAAAGCTAAAGAACACCTTTGGGTTAACAGTAGTGTTTTCTTTACAGTTCAGTTTAGCCACTTTCCAGTGATGCCAGCAGTGGAAAACATGATTAGCTTGCATGGCATGGAAGGTGTTTCAAGGAATGTCTTATAACATGTGGAGATGTTGCAGAGTCATGCTATTGATCACATAATTCCCATTTATTTTGTAGATATTTTCAGTGGCTGAGCATCCATGGAATTCTCTACGTATTCTGAGAATAGGTAAAACACAAAATACACACAAATACAATCATTTTGTCCATCCCCAAGGTTGAATCAGAAGCATTTATACCTAGAGCATCTTTCAGGGATATCTGTCAGAGCTTTTAGTCTGTTCTTAGATATGTCCTGTAATGATATTCTACACTTTCCACAGATAATCTATCCTACTAATTCACTGTCGTCTTACAGAAAACCTTTGTTTTATTCAATTTTCCTCAAAATGTAATAGAAAAAAAAATATCCCTTTCTCAAATTAACTCTTAGCATATTGGAGAATATCTCAATGTTTTTTCCTTCATTATAACCTTTTATATTTTGAAAACCATTTAAAAAGATCTTCTCCAGCTTACAAAAATATTCTTTTTTTTTTTTTTTCCAGCTCTTATGCTTCTTTTTCCTTCTTACATTTTAGAACTCCTTCGGATTCTCCTTGAATTGTCAAATTTTATTTGAAATATTGTACAACAGATACGGCCTTGTCAGTACTTAGCAGAATGGAATAATAACTTTTCGTGGTCTTCATGCAATGTTCCTTTACCTTCCTGTTACTCTTTTGACAACCATCTCATGTTCTCAAATAACTTTGTTTGTGTTTTACTGTAACCCCAGCTCCATTTCTGTATTGGTATTGTGTAAACAGTTATTTTCATTTTTATGTTTACACCTTTTTCTTTCTTTGATTGTGCCATTTTTTGTTACATTTCATGGCATTTATTCAATAAGAGGCTTTAGGAGAATGTCCTTGAGATCTTTAAGGCATTTGTAGCATCCACAAATTGTTTCTGGTCTATCAGCCGTATCTGCTGAAAAGTCAAAATATAATTCAAAACCTATGACAGATATTCTATTTCATCTCCTACCTTTCTATGATAAAAGTAACTGTTAATAACGATTGTCTGAACATGTTGGCTTTTTTTTTTTTTTTTTTAGTTTTCAATTGGCCGTGCCAGAACCTAATATTAACTTCATATAAATGATATTTCCCTAGTTTTCCTATGTAAATGTCAAGTGCCAGTAGCATTACTAAAGGCAAGAAATGTATGTTGAACTACTTCCCACTAGTCCCATAGCCCTAGTGGGATACCATGTGACTTAGGAAATCCATTTTTATATTTCTTGCCATGATAATATTATCAAGTAGCTTACAAAATAATTGCTTTCTATTTTTTTCCCACTTTCAGCTATCAGAGCTTAACCTCCAGTTCCCCTGTGAGGATTTTTGGAGGTTTTTGTTTATTTATTTATTTATGTTTAAAGATATGTTATTGTGGTAACTTTTTTTTCTCTGGAACATCTCTTACCTTCCTTGAACTTGCGCATACAGATTTGGAGGTTACTTCTGCTTCTTTCTTAAATACCTATTGTAAATTTTCATGAGGTTTAGCTGCCTTGACTGTATCTCACTTATCTTTAATGAAGTCTTTCATTTTACAGCCTGTTTTACTGTTGCCAGTTACAAATGCTAATTATGTTGAATATCTATTCACATTTAATTTTAGGAAAATTGGAGCAAAAAAACTTAAGTATTTCAGTTCATTTCTTTATCTGCTATTTCCTGTCCTTTGCTAATGAATGCTATCTTTGTTTTAGTTCTTTATGTTTTTCAAATGCAATTACTCTTCTCTTATGTCTCTTGCTTATTTTTGCTCCTTCCTTTCCTTTTCACTTCTTCACAGGTTTTCATTTTGCGTACAGGGTAATCCACATCTCTTCAGTTGCATTGTATCTTTCCATTTCCCTTTTCTTGTTTGCTCAGTTGAAGTATGTTGCCTTTTTTTTTTCCTTCCAAATGGAATTGTCTTCCTGTTTAGTAATGTCTAACTCAAAGTCCTTTACTATGAGTGGATACATGGTTTCGTACTTCCCAAAGCTTATATTTACTTGCCATTGTGCATTTGCTCAGTATTATGGGATTCTTATGCAATGTCTATCATTCAGAATGTTAATACTTTGAATCAGATTATTTGATTATAATTATTGGAATTATTATTATCTTGCTTAGATCATTTCAGGAAAAGTAACATCCTAGCATAAGTTCCTAGACTGTAAAGATGAACGCCTGTGATGAGAAGTCAATCAACGAGAAAATTTACTTTTTTCTTTCTCTTTTCTCCTTAAGAACTGCCCGTACATTTCTTGACTCTTACAAACACCCTTAACGGATTTGTGAGGCATTACTCCTTGTCCAGGCATACTCATCACAGCCAAATTTACACATCTGCTTTGTAGAAGTTTACATATGAAAAAATAATCTTGACCTTCTATTGAGAATAATAAACATTTTGAGGGTTTAATTCAGTTCAACGACATAAGTAAATGTCTGGTTTTAGATGCTGCAATAAAGAATTTTTTTAGATGGCACTCTTTTTTTCTGTGTGCTTCCTTTTTTTTTTTTCTTTCTTTCTTTCTTTTCTTTTTTTTTTTTTTGGACCTTGATCTTCTGGTTCCTTTAGAGATACAATTGTCAGTCTTTCTAATGGCTTTCTACTTCTGATCATAACACAGAATCACAGAATCACCAAGGTTGGAAAAGACCTGAAAGACTCACCCAGTCCAACCATCCATGTATCACCAATAGTTCTCACTAAAATGTATTGTGTTTCAAAGAATAGTTACTGTATTTTCTTTATAGTTTAAGTACCGTTTTCCTCATTTTTTTTTTCCTTGTCTTAATTTTTTCTTCAAGAGTTGGTTCTTTTTTAATTCCTTACTTTGACATTACTCAGAATATCATTTAATTTCTAGCAGCCTCACATAACAAACAACATAAACTTATGTTTCATCCCTCCGCACTCTGCTCTTAGCTTTTTATGAGGAAAGCTTAATTATTTTTTCAGTTTCTAGGATGATGTGTTTAAGCAATCTGTTTTTACTTGCAAAATTCTAATTTTTGTTTTCATTTGTAACCCAATATAAAGCGTACTTCTTTTTTATGCAGTGTTCCTTTAGAAATGAATAATCGATTTGGAGGAGAGGAAGCTTCATTTTTTTAATGCACCTCACCACCCTCTGAGTAAAAAATTTATTCCTAATATCTAACCTAAATCTCCCCTCTTTTTAGCTTCAAGCCATTCCCCTTGTCCTGTCACTATCAGACCATGTAAAAAGTTTGTCCCCCTCCTTCTGTAAATTCCCTTAAGTACTGTAAGGCTGCAATGAGATTTCTCCGGAGCCTTATTGTTTAGCTTTCTGCTAAACAAGCCCAACTCTCTCAATCTTTATTCATAAAGGAGGTAGTCCAGCCCTCTGTTCATCTTCATGGCCCTCCTCTGGACCCGCTCCAACAGTTCTGTATCCATCCTGTACTGGTGCCCCAGTCTTGGATGCAGTGCTCCACAGATGGTGCCTCATGAAGGCAGAGCAGAGGGGGACAGTCCCCTCCTTCTCCCTGCTGGCCACCCTTCTGTTGATGCAGCCCAGGGATACTTCTGGGCTGCAAGAGCACACTGCTGGCTCATGTCCAGCTTTTCATCCATCATGACCCCCAAGTCCTTTGATGCAGGGCTGTTCTCAGTGAGTTCTCCCACTCTCTACTTGCATCTGGAATTGTCTCAACCCAAGTACAAAACCTTGCACTTGGCCTTGTTAAAACTTTTTAGATTGAGTACATGTATAAAAATGCTCTGGCTAAAGATTCTGACTTATTTTTTTCTGGTTGTTTAATCTCTATATATTTATATGTATGTATGTGATCCAGTTTCTCAATTTTTCAAGTGCTGTTTAAAGGGCAAGGTAGTATGTGGGTATCATGTGGAAAAGGTGTCATCATATATGTGGTTAGTCCTCCTTTGCAACTGCCACAATCTCAGAATTTAACTCCTCTTTACATGAATATTGTGATTCTGCGGTGGGATTGCTCCACAACATCTATTTTTCCTTTTATTCACAAACTCTGACAGAAAGCTTTTCAAATCTTGGTTGGCACAGTCAATCTTAGAACTAGAAACCTCCTTCACTACAGAAAATTAAGTAGGCCAGTATTTCCTGGGCAGGTAAGGTGAACATGAGGTATCTCAGATCCACTGATATGAATGTGAAGTGAGAGCTCAAACTGATCAGAAGCTGAGCAAATTCAGTGAGCTACAGTTTCTGAACTCTGCATACATTTGAAAGTTGTATCCATCAGCGCATCACTGTTCTGTACAGAGACGAATGAGCTTTTACCCAGGAAAGGCTGCACTATGTTTCTCTTCATGAGAGATGTGATGATCTCTCTCTTGATGGATTTTTTTTTGGTACAAGAGAACTAAAACTATGTTAGGAAATTCAAGATTTCCATGAAGTGGTCTTCTCCTTTTGTTGTTTCATATGAGCTAGGTGACCTGTAATAGATTTTGTTTCTGTTTCAGTGCCCTCTAGTGTTTGTGGGGGTTTTGTTTGTTTGTTTGTTTGTTTAGTTCTGTTTTCTTCTTCCTTTTTTTTTTTTTGGCAGACACCAGGGTACTTCATAGCTAAATTCCTTTGTCCTCCACAGTGTTCTGCCTGACAGGTCACGTTTAACAGTGCTATTGTGTCCTCCTTTCAAAAGTGCTTGCAGTGCCTTTGGTTTGTGATATTTATTTCAGTCTGTTTCCTTTCCCTTTCTTCCTCATTTTTTTTTCTTTTTACAAACTCTAAAAATCTGGGGTTTATTATTCCTTGGACCACACACCTGCAGTGGTTTCCATGGCAACATGATTCTGCAGCCCCCAGCTGTTTCATTCCTGATTCTTATTAGCAGTTTGCTGGATGCTGGTAAAAGAACTGCTGGTTTGGTGAGGTGACCTTGCAGCTGATATCACAAGCATTTAATTGCTTTGAAAGTGTGTGTCTGGTTGCAAATCCATTCTCTTTGCCTGGGATGAGAAGTCAACTAAGACTATTTAGTAATATCATCTCATTACTTGTGCTTTTCTGTTATCTTTACAATTACCTGCTTAAGTTGATGGCTCATATGCAATCCAATTATTTCTCATGATCTAAACACATTCGCATTTCTCTGGTTCTTTCTCTACCTTTCAGAAAACTTGATAAATAACTGCAGGTTTAAACAACTTGCTGTAGACAAATAGAAGGTGGACTTTTAAATCTCTTAAGTACCTTCATTACAATATTTCCATCATTTTCCTGAAAGTAAAATCCTTATTACTTTGAGATGGGGTTCTGAGCAGAGATTGTATTGAATTATACAATAATCTTTCCGTCTGCTCTTTCTGTTTTATGCCCCTCATCACAAAGGAATCTGAATGTCTAATGAAGAGAAATGATCAGTGAGAACTCAAGGAAAAAAATAGATCTTCTATTTAGGTCCTTCCTGGTTTCTGGTGATAAAAGTCTTTTGGATTTACACCCATTAAATTGTTGCCAATAAAACCACAGTATTATGAAGACAGTGATGACTGTGGCATTAATATGGCTGTGCTTATTTGCTTTCTTATTCTCATAGAAAAAAATATAAAATAAAATCGGACACTATCAGAAATATAAATAATTTAACTAACTTTGTAATCTCAGAAAAGACAAAATATGTAAAATTATGTGGCTAAAGAAAAATAAATGCACAATTTGTAGTCCCAACAACATCACTGGTGCTTTTAGCTATGGGGAATGTTTCTGCCAATCAAACAAAAAGGAAAACAGAATAACAAGCCAACCAAAAAAACCTAACCAAACAAAAAACAGCAACAAAAGCAAACAAGAAAACTCCACAAATCTTGATGTCAGACTTTGAAGAATTAGGTTATAAGAGAAAGCTATAGGGAGGAGCTCTATGAGAAACTGGGAATTTTAAGATTTTTTGGTGTATTTTGAAATCCAGACAGAGTCCAGATAAGGCAAGCTGAACCACATTTTCACCTTATCATGAAATACTAATTAATCAAAACTGAAATTTTCATGGAGGAGTGTTTTCTTACTGGTTTTAATCTTTAAAATACTTTAATTATGAATATAAGCTTTACTTAGACTTACTTTTCAAGATAAATTATGTTGATTGTATTTACATCAACAGTAAATTGTAGGAATTCTCCAAAAGAAATATTATCACTGGTACAAAGAGGTTTGTTAATACTTTTGCTTTGTTTTGTTTAAGACATGTCTCCTGCTGAATTCTACAAAATTATTTGACACAGGAAAGAACTTGTATCCAGATTTTGGATATGTTAATAATTTTCTGGATTTTTTTTGGCTAGCAACTGTGAATGTACTGATTTTACTTGTATTTTTCGTATAGAAACGGGATTCTGTCTAATTTAAAAGGAAATGAATGATACTGAATGATCAATTTTCATAATTCTTAATATAAAGACAGCTGGTGAGGAGTCTGGAGCACAGGTCTTATGAAGATTGGCTGAAGGAGCTGGGATTGTTCAGCCTGGAGAAGAGGAGGCTCAGGGGAGACCTTATTGCTCTCTACAACTACCTGAAGGGAGGTTGTAGTGAGCAGGGGGTTGGCCTCTTCTCTCGTGTAACTGGTTATAGGACTAGAGGGAATGGCTTCAAGCTGCACCAGGGGAGATTTAGGCTGGACATTAGGAAATACTACTTCTCTGAACGAGTGGTCTGGTAGTGGACTGGGCTGGGAGGTGGTGGAGTCACCGACCCTGGAGGTGTTCAAGGAATGTTTGGATATTGTGTTGAGGGACATGGTTTAGTGAGAACTATTGGTGATAGGTGGATGGTTGGACTGGATGATCTTGTAGGTCTTTTCCAACCTTGGTGATTCTGTGATTTAGTAAAGTTTTTGGTGTTTTCCAGTTTGCTTTTCCCAACTGCTGTAGTGAGGATGTGATTTTGAATTTAGGGTTTTTTCCCTCCACTTTTTAGTGAGATTTCTGATGATCTTTAATTCACTAAATTGTTTTTTATTAAGTCAGATAAGATCACTAAAAATTGTTCTTTAGTATTTTCCATACATTTTGTTGTATATTCATCATGCCTTGGCCTTTCAGATGAAAACCCATTTATTTCCCTTCCATCTGTGGAGATAAGCCTGGCATTTCTGAACTTTCAGTATGTTGCTATTTATAGTAAAATGTGTTTCTATATTCCTACAAACACTGAAACAAAAAGCTGGAAATAGCTGAGGTGTAGGTGATGATAACAGCTTTAGCATCACTTGATTTTTCCAGATGCTATAAAAACATGTTAGGGTAAATGTCTCTCCAGTTTCCAATTCAGAAGTTTTCAGTAGACAAATAGAAAAAAAAAAAACAACAAAAAACAAACCCACAAATGTTTCTGCTTTCTGCTAAAGAACAAGCAAACGAAAAGGGTTAGTATCTACAAGTCAGATTTAATTCTCCTCTCATATTGACTGATGACCCGTGAAAAGATTCAGCACCTCAGTTGTACTGAGCTGTATGTTTTCATGGGTTTGAGAGTGTGTTTCTCTTATACACCTGTGTGGTCATAGTTTCTCTGAGTGAAACCTCAGGTATACTTTTGTAACCCAACAAAAAACAATTGTTTTTAACAAGTCTTGCTAAATAGATAGTACGAAGTGTTCAATGGAGAGTAGTTTAAATGAGAAACCTTGAACACTGTCTAAACAATGTGGCCAATATAGGAGTTTTCCGGGTTTGGAGTATGCAGCTGATATGCTTGAGTGACTGGAAATCATTATTAAATGTTTTGTATGCACTCTAGAATTAAGGGCCCATAAGCATGATTTTTGACAACTCTCTGTTTTTTTGCTAATGGATGGGCGGCTGTTGTCCAAGGAGCATTGATCACAGACTGGAGGAGAGAGAACATGGATTTTTAGGCACAGATACATCCTGCTCTATCTGTGCTTTCCGGGATTTTCTTGCTATCCCTGTGAAATCCGTTTTGAGTAGAAAGTTGGTGTGCTATTCTGATGGAGTAGATCTGGCTGCTTTTCAGTCAATGTTTATTCACTGAAATTACTTATGTTTTCAGAGAGATGTAGTATTTGATTTACAGCCCTTCAGTAGTAGCTTACCATGGCCAACTTGAATCTACTGGAGCTTCTTCTGCAACATCCTCTTTTTTTCTTAAGGGATTGTTTGTTAAAGAGGTGTAGGATCTGGACATGGGCTTCTTTAATTCTAACTCTTGCTCTACTAGTGATGAGGTCTGCAAATTTTTTGCATATTGACCCTATTTCTGCCCCAGTATTGATTAGTACAGCTGGAGTGTACTGAAAAATATTTAGTTAATTGAAGCTAAGAATTGTGAAGCCTATGAAGCTCTTACTAATTATGGAGCATCATGATTTGTGTGTGTATTTGTGTGTGCAGTATGATGGTTTATTATCTGTAACTTCATTCAGCAGAGGATTCAAAAGTTCAGCACTTGCAAGAAGAAGCAGTTCGTCTATTCAGTCTCTCTTTTTCCATCTTGAAAATCCATAAACATTAGATAAGCAGATATTGCAGGGGAGAATTATTTTGAATTATTTTGTCTGTCAAAAGATTGGAAAGAGCCACAGAAGGCAGAAGAGATTGGTGTGGTCAACCCTCTATAAATACCACATTCCCTCCTGGTCCCTCCCAACCTCAGCCTGCTGTTGATGAATGAGTTGCATCTTCCAGGAAGGAGCAATTAGAATTTGTGTGGTCAAGAAGTCACAGTTCAACGCTTGGCTTCTTACTGATGAATTTTAATTGTTAGTTGGAAAAGGATCCCATTGGCAGTGCTTGCAGAATCCAAGCCTTCTGCTGGAAAAGAGAGAAATGATGTTTTTAAGCTAACAAATTAGGCTCTGAAATAGTCACACTTCTGTCTTACGTGTACATACTTCTACAGATTTTATTTTTATTTTTATTTAATATGAATGGAAACAAAAATGTTGCAAGAAAGACTTTGCTCCTGACAGTATTAGAGATGAAAGCAGCTATAAAAGGCCACAGGCATCTTTGGGGAATTTTGTGACTATTGGATACATACACATCTCTGCTTGCACTCTGAACTCATCCAATGAACCCAAGTTTTCTGTGGCTACTTTTTCTATTGTGCTGAAGCGCTGCCTGCCATGTGTACAGAGCACTGGAGAAGGAAGGATACTCTGTATGCACCCCACATACTTTGCACAATATGGAGAGCGTGTGGCTGATGTGCTGCCGGGTCTCACACAGGAGGGCTGTGACAGAGCCTTCCAACCAACATAAATTTTACAAAATAAACAAAAAAGAAAGCCCCAGGGACTCACTGAGCATTACGGAATAGTTGTAGAACCATATGTATGATGCGAGAGGAACAAACACAGTTTCTAGTTAATAGGTTTGGTGGAATAGGAAGGAAATGCTGAGTAGCATGGCTGATTGTGCTGAGTGGCTGATAGCAATGTGTGAACATCTGGGGAAGGGAGGCAATGTCTTCAGCAGCTTCTAGCTGTCTTTCACCTTGATATATGATGCTCTCCATCTCTTCTGCCCAGTCAGCTGGACACCTCATCACAAAACAACCAGTTCACCTTTGCACTTCTTTGATGAGAAGTACATAAAAAATTTCAGCCAGAGTGACAATACTAATGGATAGAATGGCTGTGTAATGAGTGTTTATACTCAGAGGTTTTTTTTGACAGAAACAAGAGTTTTGCCTAACTTAGCTGCAAGAACACGGTGTGTTCTCTGTTAAATCTCTCCCAGTCTTGGTTATAACAAAAGTTCATGCACATTCAAGAAAACTTGTCAGATGTACTGGGACATCTCTGTCCCAGTAGACAGGAGAGCTGTATTAGGCAGGAGATACCTACATTGATTTCAGATGTGGATGAGGGTTATGTATGTTTGAGTATGTGCTGTCTTGACAAGAAGGGCTTTTAAAACGAGAGCTAGAAGCTTTTAAAATCTGAGGCTGGAAGATGCATGTCCTCTTACTCAGGACTGTGTCCCATGTAGGGGAATGACCTGTCTCAGCTTTTCAGAATATAGCCTTAGCAGATAAGTTTCTCATCACATTATGGTGGCCTTGATTTACATGACTTTGGACAGCTCATTAGGGAATTCAAGAAGGGTGGTGAGAAATGTGTTAACAAAGCAGTTAATAGTGCTGATGCTTCTGGAAGAAAAAAAAAGTTCATTTTTATTGTCCATTGAATATCTAGTGAAATTCAGGGCAACAAGTACCTTTGTGAAAGAGAAAATGAAATAAAAACATGATCTTATTACCTGAGAAAAAGCCTTACTTCAGTGTTACCTTCCTGTAGTGGCATATAAACCTTCTGTATGTTTTGGCACAAGAAACATATAACAATGAGTAGTAGTTGTTATGGATTTTGCAAGGACCATCTGTGCAACGAAATGCAGATCTCCAGGAATGCTTACGTTGTGGAAAATGGAACAAGGAAATGGAGTTGAACTTTCCAAGCAGTTGTGTTTAATCTGCATACAGCAATTACTTTTGCTGTCAGCAGGAGTTGAAATTTACCACTTCAGAAAAGTTTCTGAGAACCTGGTTTCTTCTTTTAAAATGAAGCTACATGTAAATGAGTCTGTGCTGCCCAAAAGCTCCCCTTTCGTACTACTGCAAAAGAAAGGCTTGCAAGGAATAGTTATTAATGACGTGACTGTGGCTGTGGCAGGATGTTCCAGCTGAGCTTGCAGGTCTGTTAATACTGGCTTTATACACAAAGATGTTGTCTACTGCTGTCTGTGCCATGAGGAATTAATTCAAGGCAGGATAGACAAAGAAGGGAAGTCAGTCCCAAGGATCTTCTTGTAGGAAAAATCAAAATGCAGTCAGAGATGTGTGTTGCACAAGTACCATTTACTTCCTATGTGTTTTTATTAGTGATAGCCCCCAATGTGTTTGGCTGCTGAATGATGCCAGAAGGAGCAGGGATGCTTTGACAACACACAGAGGGGCCTATTTTATGTTCAGTATTGTCTAGTGAATTAATCAGGGCCTCAAGACTTAAAATTGATTTAAATGTCACTAAGGGCAGTGCTCTTCAATAAAGGTGTGTTACTTTACAACAAATGGTATACGAGATACCATACTGTTCACTTTTCATATTTGCAGTGCTTAATACATGCATAATAGAAAAGCTCTGTGTCACCATTCCAAATCTCTGTTATGTGTGACTAAAACAGCATCTGTCATATTTCTGTAAGGGAGGCCAGGCATTGACATATCTAACTGGGGATTTTCACGGGTGAGTGAGATGAGAAAGTCTATACATTACAAAAAGAACCCAGTAGAAAAAAATGTGGCTAGAATCTCTTTCACCACTGTATTGCACATTTGTCTTAAGAGTAGTGCAATTTGAATCTTCCAAGGGACCTTTGAAAGGTGAAGTTGCCATCTGTACTGAGAAAAAACTCTTACGCTGGAACTAATTGCGTAACCTTAGGGATCTGCAAGAGGAACATCCAAGGGATCCCTTGGTGATCTGCTCTTTCCCACAAATCAAAGAAAGGGAAGAGAAGAAAGCCTTGGAGCCAAGCCAGTGGCTGCAAAAATAATTTGAAACTAAAAGTCTTGTTTCTGAAGAAAGCAATGCCCTGGTCTGCTACTTCAGCTGAAAGTACTTGTAAAATGGAATTGTTCATCTTCCCTTGAGGGGGACTAATCCTATCAGCCAGCAACTATCCTGGATGGCCACAAGAAGCTTAAAATAGCACTATGAAGGTAGACAATGTAAGTGTTAGACAAACTTAGTCTTCCATAAATAAGTTGAACAAAGAGTCATCTGTCTGGAAGTTCTTGTTTCCAGGGCTCAGGAGCTGACAGCATGCAATATCAAGTTATGCAAGGCAACGGTGTTTTCTTCACCATATTTGGGGTACATCTTTACTATGAATATGACAACTCTGAAATATATTTAGAAGTCTTCATTTTAAAAGTTAATAACATCATGTTCTGTCACATTGAATGTTCAGTTTTTGACTAGATGAAGTGTTTCCTCCTCAGGCACTTCTCAGAGCAACAACTGAAATGAAGTCCTTTATTCACAAAACAGAACTTCTTCCCAGCTTCATCCAACAGCGCAGTGGCACCACTACTTTGACTGGGAAGAGGTGGGTCAATGCCTTTTGATTTCTAGGCTGAGAAAAATATTTTACCACAAAGATGTTTGAAAAATCCCTTAAAAAAGGTGTGGGAGGGTGACAAGAGTTGTTTGGAGGGAATTTTGGGGAAAATATCCAGTTTCTGACACAAAAGTATTTGAGTATGCTTATCCTTCAAAGAAAGGCTGAAGTAGCTGGGCTTGTTCAGCCTGGAGAGGGTCCCTCTCTCCTGGGAAACCTCAGTGTGGCTTTCCAGTACCTGAAGGGAATCTACAAAAGCTGAAGAGGGATGCTTTATCAGGGGCTGCAGAGACGGGACAAAGGATAATAGCTTTAAAGTAAAAGAGGGTGGATTTAGATGAGAAATTAGGAAGAAATTCTTCTCTCAGAGGGCAGTGAGGCAGTGGCACAGGCTGGTCAGAGAAGCTATGGATGTCCCATCTCTGGAGGTGTTCAAGGCTCAGTTGAATGGGGCCCTGGGCAGCCTGAACTGCTGGGTGGCAACCAGCCCACAGCAGAGGGCTGGAACTGCATGATTTGTACAGTCCCTTCTAACTCAAACCATTCTATATTTTTTTATACCCTGAATTTTTTAACCATGAGTAAAATCAGGAAAAATATGTTCATTGTTCAAGCTTTGTATCACTTGTATTTTAATTTACATGGACAATTTCATAGAAATTTTTGATTTCTTTCTTCTTTTTGTCTGCTTGGTGTGGTTTTTATCTGTTGAAATAAAAATCATGGCACTTTTAGATTATATTACCTGTGTTCATGCAATATATTTACATCCTTTTTTCCATTTAAAGATTTCATTGCTCACTAAAATCAATCTGTGTTATTGCAGTTTTATAACCGAGAGAGGTCCAGACTATAAGTTTTACTTTGGGACATGAGCTAAGGCTCAGAAAAAAAAGATTAGTGTCAGAATAACCTCAAAAATATGTTTGTTAATGTTTAGTAGAAATAGCACCTTGATTTGACACAGCAGCAGTCCCGTGGTGTCAGACTAATGTTGTTACAGCTGGCCATGGGGACCCCTCCATATTGCAGGCCTATTTAGGAAAGGCTTCTCTGTCCCTTGATGCTGATTTCTATTTTGTTCTTCACAGCTGTGACCCTGCAGTCACCCAGTAAGACTGTCCTGGAGGAAATACTCTGTAACAGGGGAGCAGAGCTGTAAGCATCGTAATTCATCTCTGAGAAACTGAGCAGGGAGGAATAATGAAAGCCCTGGCTCCTTTCCTTTCATATACCGAAGGTGCAGGCATATGTGTAACGTGTGTCTTGTAAGTCACAAAAAGAAATCATTGATCCAAAGGTTAAATAGACAAAAGAAATAAGAAGAAAGATGAGATCAAATGATTCACCTGCTCTGACATCTGATGGAGGAGGAGTTGCTGCCTCTTCCCTGCTCCTGGGACTTCTAGAGGTCAGAACTACTGCACTGGAAATTCGGTGGGATGGAGAAGATATGACCAGTTTGATTTGCACATCTGTTTTATCTCATTTGTGTGTATTTCCATTAAAAGTAGCTGGGATGTAAAGGTGAATGAGCTAAAATAATTATAACCATGTTGGAAAAAGCTTTTATAACACAGCTAGTCTGCTTGAACTTGTCTGACCAACAAAGCAGGAGCCTTGGAGGGAAGATCGCACAAGCAAGAAAGATAAAAGAAGTCATTTTATAAGAAAGGTGTAGTCTATCTAGAAAGTTATTTTTTTTTTCAGTGGCACGCACTGTGTGAATGTTGGAGGAAATTTCGTGCTCTCTCAAAGAGCTGGATAGGCTTCCTTGAAGATCAGAATCATAGATTGCTTTGGTTTGGAAGGGACCCTAAAGATCACCTGGTTCCAGCCCCCTGCAGTAGGCAGAGACACCTCCCACCAGACCAGGTTGCTCACTGTCCCACCCAGCCTGGCCTTGAATGCTTCCAGGGAGGGGGCATTCATAGCTTCTGTGGGCAACCTGTTCCAGTGTCTCACCACCCTCACAGTAAAGAATTTTTTCCTAATACCTAGTCTAAATCTACCCTACTCCAGTTTAAAACCATTTTCTCTCATCCTGTCACTACATGCCCTTATAAAAATTTCTCCCCATCTTTCCTTCAGGTACTGGAATGTCACTGTTATGTCCCCCCAGAGTCTTCTCCAGACTGAGAAGCCCCAGCTCTCTCAACCTGTTCTTGTAGGGGATATGCTCCAGCCTTCAGACCATCTTCACGGCCTGCTTCTGGACCTGCTCCAACAACTCCATGATCGGGTGTGCCAGGATCATTCCTGCATGGTGCAGTTCCTTCATTATTGTATCAATCTCTCACTTAATAGGATGTTTTAATTTAGACATTGTGGTGTGCCTTGCTAACCTAAAGCAGATCTGCCATATGGTTGGAGTTCAAGAAGAGGAGGGCTATGGACTTACCTCAATAAAAAGCTGTCAGACCTCTTGGTCTCTGTTTTAATCTCCATTGGTAACCAAATGTATAATGGATCTCAGCTACTTGCTTGTGGAATTCATTAGTTTCTGAGTTGTGAACCTACAAAACTAGGATCTGGCTATTTTAAAGAAATGGAAGCATTAAAGGAAGATAAGAAATAAAATATGAGGATTTTACCTGGGAAAGCTAATTCTGTAGCAGAAATTACCCACTATATAAGTGTTTCACCAAATCTTTATGAGCCTTCTGAAAATATTTATAAACATATTTTACATTTATATATATAATATGCTATATATCATATATATCATATACATTTTAAGATATATAACAAATATTTTATAAAATTATTTTCTTTACGAAAAGCACATCAGTAAAGCCAAATAGGGTCACAGTTATGATTTTACTGAGATTCTAAAATATTCCTTTTCATGCCAAAGAAATTATTTTTGGCTGTCATTGAAAAATGACAGTGTTTAAAATGCAGCATCACAAGAGTGAACTGGAACAAGAACCTGGAAGCAAAAGTAGCTGGTCTCCTGCTCCCCTTTGCTTGTCTAATGCTATTGTGTTCCATACAATTAAGAACAATAATATTCTCTCCATGGTAAACTGATTGTACTTAATTCTGTGGATCAATAATAAACAATATGGTATATTTCAAAGGTGTGATAGCATATCTGTGTAGGCATTATTTAGACTTAAATGAGTTACATTCAAGGTCTTTGTTCTAGCAAGTCACTTGGCAAACTGTAGCTGTTAAGAAGCACCCCCCAGTACAAGAAAGATGGAGAGCTGTTGGGGAGGGTCCAGAGGAGGGCCACAGAGATGATCAGAGGGCTGGAGCACCTCCCCTATGAAGACAGGCTGAGGGAGCTGGGCTTGTTCAGCCTGGAGAAGAGAAGGCTGCGGGATGACCTCATTGCAGCCTTTCAGTACATAAAGGGAGCCTATAAACAGGAGGGGAATCAACTCTTTGAAAGGGTAGATAACAGCAGGACAAGGCAAAATGGTTTCAAATTGAAGGAGGGAAGATTTAGGTTGGATATCAGGGGGAAGTTCTTTACTATGAGAGTGGTGAGGTGCTGGAACAGGTTGCCAAGAGAGTTTGTGGATGCCTCATCCCTGGAGGTGCAAGGACAGGTTGGATGGGGCCCTGAGCAGCCTGGTCTGGTATTAAATGTGGAGATCGGTGGCCCTGCCTGTGGCGGGGGATTGGAGCTTCATGATCCTTGAGGTCTCTTCCAACCCAAGACATTTTGTGATTCTGTGATCTTTTCAAATACTTTTAAAAACCACGAATGAGAAGAACTCTAAAATCTTCATTGATTTTAGGGTGGACTTGAAAAAATACTTATGAGGTAATATAGCCAGTTAATTCCACTTTGCCATTAATTCCTGTCTGTTTGAAAACAGGTAACTATTCAATAATTTCTGTTAATGATTCTTAACTGAATGTTTCTAAACAACTACTCTTAGGATTTCTGTAGAGTTGAGCCATTTATTTTTAATGTGTTGAATATTTTGAATCTCACTGAAAATTTTCATTATATGTATACATGTATATATTTATTATCCCAAACATATTTGTTTTCTCTACTCCTTCTTTCCAACAAACTTGCTTGTGCTACAGATATTAGCAAGGTTAGCGTATCAAATCAATATCAGTGATGCTGGGCTACAAAAAGTAAGCCAGTAATTTGCTTTTTTTAAATTTTTTGTTGTTGTTGTTGGAGACAGTATTCAAAGAGAATACTATAAATGGATTTTGCATTTTCCTTCTTGCCTGAACTGAATTTTGATCTGTTATGCACAGATCTTGATACTGTTGTGCATTTTTATTATTAGAATGCATTTCTCTGGAAATGCTGGAAATTCCCAGGGAGGTTTTGTACTTTTTTTTTTTTTTTTTTTAGAATGGAATGGGTTCCACTTCATCTGTAAAATAGATGACCTGGTTTTGGCTGAGATAGAGTGGTTGGTATGGTGTTATTTTGTGGATTTAGGGTGGGAATAGTGATACCATGCCGTTTTACTTGTTGCTGAGCAGTGCTGCACAGAGCTAAGGGTGTTCCAGTTTCTCAGCTCTTGTATTGCTCTGCCAGTGAGGGGCTGGGAGCACTAGGAGCTGGGAGGGAACAGAACCATGACAGCTGACCTAAACTGGCCAGAGGGGTATTCCATACCATATGGTAACATGCTGAACAATAACACTGGGGGAGTTGGCTGAGGAAACACTGCTATTTCTTGGAGACTGGCTGGGCATCAGTTGGCAAGCGGTGAGCAATTCCATTGTTCATCACTCTTTGTGTGTGTGTACATACACACGCTCTCTCTCTCTAAATTAATGCAAATATATAATAATAACATGAGTGTATTCTTTATTTTCCCTTCATTTTCTGTCTTATTAAATTTTCTTTATCTCAAACCACCCCTTCTACTTTTTTTTCCTTTTTTTTTTTTTTCCCCCAGTTCTTTCCCCCATCCCACCAGAGGTGAGTGAGCAAACAACTGTGCAGTGCTGAGCTGCCTGCTGGGTTAAATCCCCTCCAAAAGCTGAAACAATTGGAAAAGAAAAAGGAAAAATCCTAAACGTTGGATATTGAAATAAATTCCTCACACAAAGAAAGTTTGCCAGCAACACTGGAAAATATTAGCAGATGCCTTCCCAAAATATTAACTATCTTAATCTTAAATATTTCATGCTGAGTATTTCAGAAGTAAAACATTTATACTGCAAATAATGACAGCTTTCTATGACAGTAGGACTTTTACAAAATGGAACCTGTGTTGTACCAGGTAATGTTGCATAAAATGATTTTTTTATTATAGCTTATGCACATATCATCAGAGATTTCATTCTGCAGAGATCAGTATGAGACAGAGTAGTGACTATCATCTTCTCTTGTATTTCCAATGCAATACTTACTTTTTTTTTTTTCTCCCCGTTTCTGTTGCAGTAAGAAAAATGTCAAAGAATAAAACAAACTCACTAATAATGTGAGGATACGCTAAAGAATGGAAGCTATTTTGTAAGCTTACTTGTTTCAGAGATAATTCGGTATGTTTATTTCTGACTTTAATGTTAAATAGAAGGACATAAAGCAAATAAAATGGGACAGATGATTGCCACCGGAGAAGTCTGCAAAAGCTGTAAAAACACAATTCAGAGCAATGTTGTTGAACTTTCCCAGGTGCTCAGATCTGTTCTCCCTCTGTCAGTACATCAGGAATTCCCTTGCAGAGGAACAGGAAACAGTCTTGCGACAGGGTACACAGAATCACAGAATTGTAGGGGTTAGAACAATGTATGATGCCAATCATAGCCAATTCATGCCCCTCCCCAGGCAAGTCATTTTTTTTTCTTCTTCTTTTTTTTTTTTTCTCCATGTCATCTTTGGGCAGAACTCATGGTTCACAGCTGCCAAAACTGTTTGAAAGTGGAAGTTCCTTATTCTTGGCTATGTACTTTGGTGATCTCATAGTAAACTTTTATCTTCCAACGCAAAACTGTAAATTTTGTCAGTTGACCTAAAACTGGAAGAGGATAGCTACGTAATGCAGAATGGCTGTTACCTGTGATCAGAGGAAATGCTGATAAATAGGATGGATGCCCCAAAAGTAATGCCTCCTAATTTATTATACTAGCCTAGAACCTCAGAGGGAAATATCGGTGGTATGGCAGGAGAGGTTGAACCTTCTCACCAATATTCCATTACATGTTGCTGTGTGACAGATGGCAGCAGAGAGGAAGTCTAATAACATGTCATCTGACATGGAAATGAACATGAAGCAAAAGTGTGGATCTGAATTCCTTCATGTGGAAAAAGATGATGCCCACTGACATACACTAAAGCTTGCTGAATGTTTATGGAGACCAAACAGCAGATGTGAGCACACTGAGGCTGTGGGTGGCATGTTTCCGCAGTAGAGACAGTGACCTTGGGGCACCTCCTTTAGGGCAGATTTTTATGATCGTGACATGCAGGCTCTTACACATAGCTGGCAAAAAAGCATAGCTAATGGTGATGATTGTGTTGAAAATTAGTGTTTTGCAGCTGAGAATTTGCTCTATTAAATAGTGTTATTGTGCTCTTTACATCTGTTGTATTTTCCATGGAATAAATAAAAGGCATTATTTTGGAGCAAACTACAGATATTTGCTTATGTAACAGCTGTGTGCGAAAAGCATGGATTTTGTAAACTGTGAGTGTAAAACAGTTTTGCACTGCATGCAAACCTCAATCTCCTAGAGAAACATTGAAGAATCCTAGGATGCTGCACTCTCCTTCATCCTTCTGAAGCCATGAGCACAACTTTCTGCAGTATAACTTTCATCTTGAAGAATCTCCCGGGCTCCATTTCAAATGCTTATTTCATTCAGGCACTACTACAGGCTAGGTCTGGTCTGCTGTTAGAGTGCTTTAAAGCATTAGTAAATTCAAAAGCAGGTGCTTTTTTGAAATGTATGTTTATAAGAGTAGATATATTTAGGACCTTTAAATATGTATTGTGAAATCCCTACATGTGCAAAATTAACTCATCCTTGCTGTACACATTCTGGCAACTCCTCAATTTCTCTCTCAGCACCCCTGGTGTACAACGAACATCTTTACCACTTGCCATGGAAGTCATGTTATGTGTTTTTGTCATGGTTTTGTAATTTTTGCTATTGGTATTCCACATCATGACATCATGTGGAGCACAGAGAAGAACTACGCGTCCCAGAGGATTTCAAAGTAGGCTTCTCGGTCTTCGGAAAACTCTCTTTCTCCCTCTTATTTGACTTGATTTATTAGGCTCGATTTCAATTAGATTGTGTTATATTGTATTATCTTGCATTCTGATATCATAGTTAGTAAAATAAGTTTTCCACCTTAGATTGTTGCCACTGCTCTGTTTGTTTCCTTGAGCCCAGCTTCCATCTCCCTACCCCTTTCCCTTTTCCCTTCCCATTTTTGGGGGCCGGGGGACCCACGGGCCTACTGCCCCCTGTCATGGGCATAGATTGATCTAGATAACTCTGTGACAGTTTTCTTTAAGGTGGTGGGAGAAAGTGTGAACTCTAATTTAGCTTACTCATAACCGTGGCTGTTGGGAAATGCTCCATGTATAATAATAATAATAATGGCAGGCAATAATTTTTTTTCATGTAGCATATCCTATATAAATTCTGAGACAGTTATTTATTCTATGACAAGCTGGGATAATAAAAATGCTTTCTTATTCTCATGGTTATCATCTACCTGTAGCAATTATTTAGTAGCTGTAATTATTGCATGCTATTTTATTTAAAAGCAGCATCACTTTATGTCTTAGCACCTACGTGATTTGAGAAGCTTTGGTCTTCAATAGCAAGTTGCTTCCTTTGGATCCACAAGGAGTTTTGCACACAAGAGGATATTCATCTTCTCTATTGCTTTGAACAGAAAATGACAATGAAAAGAACAGCTGAACACAGCTCAGAAATGCCAGAGAACAGCTATATTTTATTGTTTCATTGGCCATAGACTTTCAGGTGCCTTTGGCCTCAAACTTCTATAACCAAATCCCAAGGACTACTTCAGAAGAGCTCATAAAGCCATTGGTAATGCCAATAAAAGGATGATGTTCAGTATGAACTCTGGTAGAAAGAGCTGAGTATTTCCAGAGACTACTTTTTATTTATTTATTTGTATATTTAGTTAGTTAGTTAATTATTTTATCTACTCACTTTGGAACCTTGTCTCTAGCACTGTCAGAGAGAAGTGAACCATGCCAATGAATGTGACCTTTTGTTCCTTGCTTCCAGGTGCAACAGCTCGAAATAGTGATACCTGAGTATGGCAGGTCAGGGTAATTATCATTTCTTATTCCTGTTCAAAGAATTAGTTCCAAGACAGAAGTCAGCTTCTCTGGGGAAATTTTCTTTAATATTTACAGCCACATATCACTTATTCCAGGAATTCTCCCTTCTCTGGTTTGGAGGCACAGACTTATACAGCAACTTACGCAACTTGAGGTCTGAATAGCAGCTGCATCAGTGTGCAAGCTCCCTCAAAAAACAGTTTAGAACCTAACTTTGCAAGCTTTGCTGATCACCACATCCACAGTGATATCGTAACTGTCCTCTCATTCTTCCCATGTAGAGCCTTGTCTTCTGCGGGTGGAGGAGAGAGAAGCTCAGTCAATACCATTAAGATTTGTCTCCTGTGCACAGAGTGATCTTTCATTTGGTAGGTTTTATATATATTAAGGGTGTGTAGTTAGTCTAAAAACTCAGTGGCACAGTCTGTGTTCTACTAAATGCATATCAGAACCCTATTTTCATCTTACAAAATGGCTAGATCCACTTCCTACTTCTTTTCAGAAGATGCCAGAGTTGCTAAATGAACTTGAAGTCTGTCAGAGAAATTCCGAAAAGAAAACTGAAAGTGAAAAACTGTGGAAGACACAGCTGAATTGTATATATCTATCTTCTTCAGTTTTTCACCTTTCAAACACATCTTTGCTATACACTACTAAAGCAAACCCATTCGACTAATCGGACGTAATAAATATGCCACTATTGAATATATCCAGGAATGAATTCAGACAACAGAAAAGGAAAGTAAGTGTTTCCAAAACCAAAACACCTTCCCCTTCCCCTCTCAGAGGAACAAGACTTCCTTTAGTATTGCTTTTTTTTTTCCCCTCCCCAATTCAGTGAAGAATTTTTTTCATGAAACGACGTTCAGATTATTATTATTTTTGTATGTGTTGTTTGAACTGAAATGAAACGTGTGCTTCTAAAAACCTTCAACAGTGAAGAATTTGGCTTAAAGACAATTCAATTCCCAACCCCTCAAGACTTTGAAGAACTAAACTTGATTTAATAATATTCCTCTAGATAGGCTTCAGTGAAAGAAATTGAAAGTATGTTATGGTCTAACTTAATGTTGCTTCTAGAACATAATCTGCTGTTTCTAGCCAACATCTGTTTTATTTCCATTAACATACGTAGACATCCTTCTGGTCACAGACATGTTGAAAGAGGCTGAACCTATTACATCAGTCTTAGCAAGGACTGGGTGTAATTAGGAAGTAAGTATATATGTATGAAATATGTCCTTCCTCTCACCATCACAGAGGATGTAAATCTTTTACATCTTCTGCATATACAGCCTGATTTACTAGTTTAAAATGTCTGGGTTCTCTCCTCTCAGAGACTCTAATGTCAGTGAAGCAGGCAATCATCCCATAAACAATGTCATTCACTTCTATTTAAGAGGACCTAATATTTCTTTCCTCTGTGTGATTTTTGTTACTTGCGGGGAAGTAATCCTGTGGGCTAGTTTTGGCCAGGAGGATTAATGTTTGCCTGGAAGATCAATATTAGATTGTAAATAAGTAATTCGTGCCCTTGTCGTGTACAGTACTTTGTCTTTTTTTTTCTTCTTTTTTTTTCTTTCTTTTTTTTTTTTTTTTTTTTTCCTGCTGCTCAAGCAGTTAAAAATGGACATATCTTTCTCAATCTAATTTCAAAGAATGTTCATGTTACATATAGGAAAAAATCTATGGAATAATGAAACATACTCTGAATTGTCCATTTCTTGTTTTAAAGATCGATCATATAAACAACAGGTTTTACATTTTATGTTACAATGAAAGTCATTTTCCCCACATTTGCTTTACATACTCTTAAGGTAGAATCAAATGCATTTTGGACCTGAAATAAGCTATTTATTTTCTGAAATCTGTATTTATAAATTGAATCAACACATTTCAATAAATTATATTCTCTAATTTGAAATTGATTTAAACAGAAAACATAATGATAAAAGATATCTGAATAAGCGACTCTGATAATCTAATTTCTAAGTGACAGAGTTAGTATACCTTATTTCACCTTCCTTTTTTTTTTCAAGGTATTTTTGAATATGTTCTTCAAGATCTACAAGTGAAACTTTATAAGAGAAAAAACAAATCTCTGTGGAAGTTATTTTTCCCTTTTATGATTGACTATCCGATACACATATTCAAGTAAACAAATGGCAACAGTTGTCACCATGTTGTCACAGGTTGGCTTCAGCAACTACAGGTGCTCGGATGACTGCAACTTCTCAGACAGCTTCAGTCGCTGAATCTCATCACATTCACTTCTGTTGAATGTGGCCTTTAACTATCATGAAACTAGGCCCTCATTAATTTGTTTATTCATTTATTTATTAGGTTTTGCATTTGTCTTGATGTGGTCTCTTCAAAGTTTGTGTAGGCTGCCAAATTCATACGCTCTGTTGAGGCTTAAACAGTCCTTGATAAAATTAATCAAGGTTGGGGTTTATGTTTTAGGTTTGCAGCTTGAAGAAAATTCCAGGATTCAGTATTTCCTGTTACATATTTTCCTGCCTGTGGATAGATGAAATAAAACTAGTCCTTAAGCCATTTTACAAGCTGGATGTTTAGAATCTACAACCTCACAATATTAATTCAGTCTTCCTTGCTCTGTCTCCACACAGAAGCAGGTAAGATTAAAGATATGCCTACATTCAGGATCCTAACCACTCTCAGGGATAAAATGACTATAAAATAATTTAAGGTGGAGAAAACCTTCAGAGGTCATCAACTCAACCCACTGCTCAAAGCAGAATTGGGTTGAAAATCACACCAGCTTGTTTGGAGCCTACTCCAGATGAGGACTGAATACTTCCAGGAATGTTTAGTCTGCCATCGTTCTCAATGTGAAATACATGGCCTTAAATTTAAGATACGTATTTTATATATATGAATCTATACACTTTATTTAAGATATATTTTGATCTCTGATTTAGGGTTATGAGGCTATGAGAAACTGTCATCCTGTGTTTGTGTTTTAAAATAGTTACTGGACTCTAAATTTACCTCTAAAGAGGTAAATTTACCTATATACCTATATTTACCTATAGGCTATTCTAATACATAAGGGCTGCACTGAAGCACATGACTCCTATTTTATGATGCTGGCCCATGACGTTTAAGGCAGTTGTTGGTGGGATGGCATTAGAGATTGAATCTCCTCTTCAACATCGCATTACATTTTATTGTCGTGTGACAGATGGCAGCAGAGGGTCAGCTTGACACATTGGTATCTCACATGGATGTGTGTATAAACAGTGATGAGGAAATTCCTCTATGCAAAAAAGAATGAACTGATTGTCACTCATCAACATTTGCTGAATGTTTATGGAGACCAAACAGTGGATGTGAGCACAGTGAGGTGATGGGTGGTGCGTTTCAGCAATGATGCTGTCAAAGAAACAGTGGATGTGAGCACAGTGAGGTGATGGGTGGTGCATTTCAGCAATGATGCTGTCAAAGTAGCTGCGGAAAGGTGGGTCTTGTTTATGGTTGGCAAAAATGCATAGCTAATGCTGGTGAATGTGTTGAAAAATAGTGATTTATAGCTGATAATTTGCTTTATCCACTAGTGTTATGCTCTTTCTACCTGTTGTAGTTTCCATGGAAACAAATAGGAGGCATTACTTTCTAAGCAACCTGTGTATATTTTGACTGCATCTGTCAATGACTGTTTATTTTGTGGCTTCCAGTCCACTTATGCCTACTGATTATTTCTTTGAATTACCCCTGCTGAATTAAGTGTTCCCTCCAGGTCCTGTCCTCCAATGGAAGAACACAATATGGAATGGAAGAGATGAAGCCTCATCACTAAAAAAAGTGAGCAGGCTGTCCCTTACTTGGGCATGTGGAGGTTCAATCACAATATTCTTACCACATGAATCAATAAAAGGTGAAGAGGTGGGTGGCTAATCAGACAGGATGTACACTGTCTGGAAAACTGAAGATATAAAAGCTGAAGATGAAAAAATGTGAGAAGGAGAAAGTGAGCTGAGAAGAAATGTCAGGAAAAAGAGTAAATGGAGAAAAATAAACCAGTGGTTTGGTCTCAAAATGTAGAAACATAAAATAGATGTATACTTGATTTCCTAAGTAGATGGTTTCACTTTTCATAGCACAATTTATAATAAAAGAGAAGTACTTGCAAATACAGTCAGCTATATTTTAAATACAAATACAGAGTGAAGCACTGACATTCCTTATACGTATGACTTTGAAATTGTGATTTTGCCAAATCTGAGAAATATAAATCTTCATGCAGAATGCTATATTATAATCCAAATATTTTGACTTAAATGGGATGTGTGTCTCCTTCCTCCTGCAGCAATGTTAAGTAAATGTGTTACTGAAGGTGTAAGATGATAGAATTTGACTTTCTTCTTGGCTAGTCTCAGTTGTTGTTTTCACCAGATGTGAAGCACCACGTGTTTCCTCTAAGGAATTTCATTGAAATTTGTATTGCTGAGCACCTCTGTGCAGCTTAGAAGAGAAATAAAATATAGACTTTATTCATTTATTCATGATAATTTGGATTTAGAAATCTGCCAGTGATGCCAAGATAGATAGAAATTATGAGGGCTGCTCTGAAGGTAATAGAATCATATTACAGAGTCATAGAATCGTTTGAGTTGGATAGGATATTTTCAGTATTAATGGAAAAAACAGGAAAAAGAAAATGGAATTTGCATTATTTTTCGGACGAAATACCATAATCTTGATTCTGTACGTAAATCATGGGTATTTTTTCTGTTGTTGCTTTGTGTTGTTATTGGTTGTTGGTCATGTTTTTTTATGGGTCACTAACTGTTTTGCCATATAAAAGTTAAAAACTCATACAACATCAAAATAATTGCTTAGGCTTTTGAGAAATTATTATTCTCTAGTAAAAAAAAAAAAAAAAAAGCGACCTTTTCATTAGAGATCGAGTGATTCCTTATATTTTATATAAGCCAATACAATATAGTGGCTTACATAAAAATATATAGCTAAATATTTACTGATTGTAAACAAGAGGTAAAGAAGTTTATTTTTTAAATCAGTGTTGGAGAGACATTAAGAATCCTCTCCATCTTTTTGTGTAATGTGAAAACTGGTACATGAAATTACACGAACAGGAAAATGGATACTCATCATTTCTTCAGGAGAGATTTGTTGTATCTTTATCCTTTATGAGCTGGATCTCTAATTGCACTATTATTTCCTAACACAACTTTTCTGTAGAAAGTTGGAACATTCACACTCTAAGATTCTCCTTCATTTTTGTGCATCTTCTTTCAGTTTGGAGCAATACTCGTATCTGAAAAATGTCTGTAGTACATAGATACACAGCTTGTTTGCTGATGTTGAGGATTTATAACAAAATGTGTTAAATGGTAGCTGGATATTGAGTTAGAAAATGACTTTAAAAATTTATATCATTTTGAGGAAGATGGTAAATAAATATTTTTCAGTGTCCTGGCTTTGGTTTGGCTGCCAGATGATTTAGCACTGAATGAAAGTAGTCAGGTAACGTCTTCCTTACACATGATGAAAATCACACAAAGTGGAAATAATGAAAAAAATTAATAATTTTTGTGCTCTGAGTTTTGGCACTGTCATTACTGGTATGGTTTCCTTGGCCACCTTTTCTAAATTTTCCTTCTAATAGTATTTCATGAGTATCTGCTGATGTATTTCTTCACAAGAAAATTGTTTAAATATGAATAAATTTTAACACATAAATTACACCTTTTTCCATTCACACAAATTTTCCAAGCATTTCTAGTTAGAATTTTTAGCTATGTAATAATTTATTGTCAGAAAATATAGATGAGTTGAGAGATATATCTTCTATTTCTGTATATACTTCATTAAGCAAATTTCATTAAGCTAAAAAACAAATCACCAACACAGTCTTAGCTCTAAAGATTAAAGTGTTTCCTTCTGTGATATACTGCATCCTTCTTATTTACCATATATAGATTTAGCTAGGTTGCATACACATTATCCACCTGTAAGGTTTGATTTACCCTGGAATATGGATCTATAAGTGTTTTTTGGAAAAAAAACAAAAGAACAAAACCAAACATTATTAAATATTTAATTGTGGAAGTTAATAAAAGGGTTCTTCCACAGTCCAGGAACAATTTCATGTGAATATAAACGTCTTCCAATTGTCCTGCAACAGTGCAGACAACATTGTGTTTGCATATCTTCCATTTCCTTGTGGTCTTCAATCCCAAACTTCTGCTATCACAGTTTAAGCTGCCTGAGATCAGCTTCATGTTACTGCCACTCAGCATGGGCTTGACTTTAAGTTTTGGGTTTTCTAAAAAGGAATAAGAGAAAACTACTGATGTCAACCATGGAAAACAATATTCCTATATTTTTTTCCATGAACATGATTTTGGTGTTGAGTGTGTCTTCAGCAAGTTTGGGGTGAAGGTGTACCAAATTGAGTGGTGCTGTTGAAACAGCAGAAGGAAGGAATGCCATCCAAAGGGACCTTGAAAAACTTGAAAAATTGGCCTGTGTAAACCTAACAAGATTCAACAAACTCAAGTGCAAAGTGTTGCTCTTGGTTCAGGGCACTCCTGGATGCTTATACAGACTGGGAGAAGAACTCATGTACAGCAGCCCTGTGAAAAAAGACTTGGGGGTCCTGGTAGATGAAAAATATGAGTTAGCAGTGTGTTCTTGCAGCCCTGAAGGCCAACAGCACCTTGGTCTGCATCAAAAGTGGGTGGCCAGCGGGGTGATGGAGGAGATGATTGTCTCCCTCTGCTCTGCCCTTGTGAGGCCCCATCTGGAGTACTGCAATCAGACCAGAAGCCCCAACTCAGGAAAGCTTTTGGAGAGAGGCCATGAGGATAATCAGGAGGCTGGAGCCCTGCTACATGAAAGTAGCAAAGTATCCTTCAGAGTAGAATATCAGCAGTAGGTGTTTCACCGCTCAGGAGTTTGCAGTATCCCCTATCACACCAACAAAGAGCCTCCATATAACGATGACCAGTGAGTTGCATTTGAGCTGGTGACCTCGAGGTAAGAAACTATGGACCTTAACATGAATCTCGAGAGTCAACTGATTCTTGACATTTCTGCTCCTCAATCTCCTGTGCTTTCCCTCTGCCCAGAAAACAGCCAGCTTATTCCCTTCTAGTGACCCCCAGTCTCACACAGAACTCCCAGGCATGTCCCAGAGCTACGGGTGCCTCTTGCAGTGCTTGCAGGCTGTGTCAATGCTGGCTGCTCATCTGCAGGTGGCAGCAGGACAGCTCCTTGTGGCTTGCAGGGCTTAGGGGCTGATCCTGCCATCCCAAGTGTGCTGCAGAGCTCTTGCATTCAGAGGTATTTTTGCCTTCAAATGTCAGTTTTGGTCTTCACAAATGTGAAAATTGTTTTAATACCTCATTCATTCTTTGCTTATTTCTTATGAGTGTTCTCATAGTACTACTTCTATGGTAGTGTCTTTTAATCTTTTGTAGAATACAGCAAATTGCAAATGCACAATCTTACACAGTCTTACATACAAAGCATACAGCTTAAAGGCCCTGCTTCTATTCTGACTGTCACAGAAAAGCTCCTCTTATGTCTGGTTGAGGCTGTCTAGTTGAGGTGTCACCTCTTTGGAGGAAATCAGGCGTTTTCTATTTCCCAAGAAGGAAATGTGGACAAATCTTGCTATCCATCATATTTTGTTATGTGTTTTGCTTTAAAAGCTAATGGTTGTATCCAGACTGATTAAGAAATAGAGAGAGGAGCTGACCTTAGGGCAACTGGCATGGCACAGCTGCACTCTCTTATAGCCTCAAAACAAGACATCCGCATAAAAATTTTCTGTTGGCACTGAACTGACCCCAAACTATGTGTGGGCATGGGGGAAGCATGTGCTCATGTTTTGATGAAGAGCTCACTAAATATCAAACAGTATAGACAACAACACACCAGCACTTGTGCCTCTGCCTTCCCCTTTTTATTTCCTGAGGTAGATGTGGCTAATTTGGGTTATCACACCCATCTCTTCCCAAGTACTCCCTTTTAATTTAAGGTGTGATACAATAAAAGCTATACTGCTTCAGCCCTAGGCCAAGGACTAAATACATAAAAGCTTTAGTAATTTTATTTTTTATTTCAGCATAATTTATCTTTCTCCCTAGAAACAACATCACACAAACAATTCCACCCATCCCCCTCCCCAAACTATTACTGGTTAATCTGTAGAAAGAACAAGCGTCTAGCACTACTTAGCAGTTATCTCTGCCAAATAGTCCACTTCAGTCAACAGGTGCATTTAATTTCAGTGTGACTGCCTTCTTCATACTCTCAGGGAAAAGGACAGATATATATATGTTCCTGAATTAGACTCTGAAAAAACAACCTCTAGCTCTGTTGCCTGGCTGTCTGTGTGATTGAGAGGCAGTCCTGCAGAGGCTGATGCAGAGAGTGCCTGTGACTGACAAGTGTACGTGTGTCAGAACAAAGAGATGGAAATCACTGAAAGAAATGCTAATTAGCTCTTATGAATGTTTTTGTTTTTAAATTACCACTTGAGAAAAAAAAAAAATCTCTCCCTAGATTATAATTAAGCTCAAGAATAAACACATCTCGTTTCAGATGTTGGGAAATTTTTTGATAGTGCTTATAGAGAAGGTTAATATCTCTCTGATAAGGAAATATCAATCGTGTCTGTGCCTGTATGCAAGGACAAGTATTTGAGGAATCACATTTTGAGAGTAACTGCCTAGGCAGTGGTTTATATGATGTAGCATGTAGATGAAATCATTTAGGTTTTCTTCAGTATGCCAGCAAGGCTATAAATATAAAATATAATACATCTTTATCCATATTTACAGCTGTAAAACACAATTAAAGAGGAAATGAAAGAAAAAATAACCATGGCTTTAATGGTATTTTCTACATGCCTACCCATCTTCAAGCTTAAATATTAATGAAGCCATTTTACATATGTAAATTATTAAAGCTTTCAGACCTGGTGAAAATAAAGACATGCCAAAGCAAGTTTTTGATTTTAAGCTTTGTCAGATTTGAATGCAACACCCAGGTTTTGTTCTGTGTCATTAGTCAATTTTATCATAGATTCTCTGTCAGAAAATTCATAGGTGCTACTTATCTCTGGTAAAACAGGTTTTGGTCCTAACTCCCTGTCTGAAGCTTGTTTACTAAGAGAATCAGTGTACAGTAACAGAGGCTATGAAAACACAGTACCCAGCTGGCCTGCTTTAATTCCCCGTTGGGCTCTGCCTGACACCATAGAAGTAAACCAAACATAGGGGACAGGCCTTGAGCACAGCTGTGTGATCACAATTGTAAACAGTTATCGTGATCCCTAGCATATATATTTTTGTCTAGCTAGTAGAAAACGTCCCAGTATTTCTTAAGAATTTAGCAATTTGCAGAGGTGAAGGGCAATTCCCATAGGTGGATCTTTTGTGTGATCCCACCATTTGGGTGGGAGCAAGTTTGCCTCTACCTTGCAATCCATATACCCAAAGAATGCTTGCTTTTTAAAAATTCCTTGCATAAATATACCCCATCATTCCACACTAATTCCAAGCTACCTCCACTTTAAAGTAGACCAATGTATTTCACAAAATGAGACTTTGATGTGTTAGGAGTGTTTGCAGGAGGAACCACTGCAGCGTAGTAACAGTAATAACATTCCAAATTGCTGCAAATGAATTTTTAGGTGAAAGCAAGACCTTAACAGGTAAAAGCCAAAAATCATCTTCTTAAATGTAAAATGGCTATTTTATCAGCCAGTTAAGAAGAACAAAATATTGTACTTAATTTGGACATTTTAATGAGAAGGTCCAATCATCAGTGATAATGCATGACCATTATAATTTGGTTTTATAGGCAGCACAAATTATGTGTTTCACCACTTAATTGAGAGTTTTCTCTCTCTTTTTAGTTTTTGAATCTCAATGAAAAGTGGATTCCATATCATTTCTCCGTTTTCATGTGCCTTTCTGCTGATGGCTAGCAAAAGTCTGGGAGCTATGGGCTGATCTTCTAACACCCTCTCTTGCATTTCTGAATCTTGTACTGGTATTAAAATGTGCTGAATGCCTTGTCATGTTGTGTTAGCTCACTGCTGTGTTATCATCTGTCTTGCTGTGTTAACGTGCTGCTATGTTATTCCAGCTCTACCTCTGTCTTCAAAACTTTGTTCTTGGTCTTTCCCACGGTTCATGTTATTAAGTCACAGAAGGAACTGATCAAATTTAGTCTGAAGATTTTGAGCTGACAAGTCCTCAGGTGTCCACATCTTTTCTTCCTCTCTGTGTTTCCTACACTGAAGGTGAAGGCTAGGGCAAGAAGAAAATATCTATGGTAGGCTGTGAGTTTTTTTTTTTTTTCTTTTTAAGCATCTTCAAGTTTTGTGTCCAACAGACTTATTCTGTTAAAGTACTCTTGACGATTAGGGGAGAAAAATTAGGAATGGTTCAGGAAAAAAAACAAACAAACAACTATCCCAGTCCATTGTAAACATATTGTAGTAGTAGGGTCTCACCTGACTTAAGATACTTTATTGTAGGATTCACTGTCTGAGTTCTCATTTTATTAATGAGAGAAAGATCATTCGGTTTGGATTTTAGCAGGAAAAGAATTTCTGAAGTCATAAAACTACTGAGAAAGCTGTGGTCAGGAAGAGGAAAAAGTGCCAGAGAATCATGTCTGCTGCAGAGGCTGTGGAATGGGCTGTGAAAGGAAGCAGTAATTCAGTTGTGAGATGACCCTTTTAAGTATTCCCAACTAATGACCTCTAGCCAGACAACCTTGGCGTCACCAGCTCCTGTAAGTGTGTAACAAAAACAATTTGTTTTTGTTTTCATGGCAAAATCTGTGGTTCAGATTATCAAAAGGAGAAAGGTTCCACATTAAACAAACTGCTTTAAAAATGTGGTTATCCTGTGATCAGGTTTAGAGTAGACTGGGATACAATTTTACAAATGCAACATTTCATATAACAACATTTTCCCCCTGAGATTTTCCTGTCTCCCATCATGTATCTGTGTAGTTAATTTGCATGTGGATATTCCTAAATCAGTCTCTGATGTCCCAACTTGCTGCTATGGTCAGTAACTTATTCAGTCACAAAGAAGAAATTAAGTGAATCTGTCCTGGAATGTATGGAATGTATTGATACATAACTAGGGCATTCTTTCTTTTTTTTTTTTTTTTTTTTTAATTTGTCATATTGCCCATAATTATACAGCTATTACTTTAGAGAATCTGTATTTTAGAATTTGTAATGCATTGTCTGAGACAATTTCAGAGTTCATGTTGATATGTTCCATTGGTAAGTTAGGAATGCTGCATGAAATACCAGAAATGTACAACCAGGAAAAATGTTGTCCATCTTTGAAGAGGTCAAAAAGAAAATGGAGATTTTTAATTTTTTAAGGTAATTTATTATTTAAAAAAATAATTAATTATGCAGCAGTTATAGCATCACTATTGATAGTTGCAGTTAAGCCTATATTTTTCTTAGTCCAAACGAGTGACTTATATTAGTTGAATAGCATGCATGGTTGAGCTGGTTGAACTGGTCTCTTCCCTCACTATAAATTCCGGAGTCATTCCTCATACCCTGCTATCATCCCTAATACAGTATATATATATATTTTTATCAGCTCCTTGTAGACTGGAAATAACCTGTAGCTTAGCGTTATCATCATAAAAAATGTTTCTATTACTCAGGTTGATTTTTTTTATTTTATTTTTAACTTAAGAAAGTTTTTACAGCTTCACAAGTGCAGGAATTAAATAAAATGAAATATGAAGAATGCAGGATGGAGGAAATACAATTCAAAATTAATAAAATAAGTGATACACGTCAGGCATTTAATGGATCTCTGTGTTAAAAGACTTATGGCACATTTTTTCAGAGAACAGCATGCCTGTGTCCATGTGCTCATTGAGATTCCTCATCATTCTTTCTGCTGAACCTCAGCACAGCCACAGTCCCTTGGTCCAGCAATACTATAATGGTGTTATCTATTAAAACTGGGATGGCCAAGAACAGACATTTTGCATAGAATCATAGAATGGCCTGGGTTGAAAAGGACCACAATGATCATCTAGTTTCAACCTCCCTGCTATGTGCAGGGTTGCCAATCACCAGACCAGGCTGCCCAGAGCCACATCCAGCCTGGCCTTGAATGCCTCCAGGGATGGGGCATCTACAGCCTCCTTGGGCAGCCTGTTCCAGTGCGTCACAACACTCTGTGAAATGCTTCCTCCTTTTCTGCCTATTTGTGTTAAATATATATTCTTGTTATTGTTGTTAAAAAGAACTTGGATATTTTCAGTACATATTACATTTTTCATGGGGCCTTAACTAAGGACCTTGGTCCTGTTTTGTTTCTATACCTTTACATGTCCTTAAATTGTCTGTAAAACTTTTCTAGATGGGGATAAGATTTGTTTATTTATTGGCTATCTGTGGAAGATACAGCTGCTCAGCACCTCACCACAGGCAATGCAATCAAGTCATTATGCAAGGCAGACAAACTGATTTTCATAACGAAATTGGATTGTGTTTTGAAGTTTAACCTAATTTGAATCTTCAGAGCAGAAACAAGGAAATTTAGTACTTATCTCCACTTGTTTTTCTTCTCCTTTTATTTAACAATTTAGATCAATTTTCTATGCATTTTTATTTTCTATATCTATTTTGGTGACTCACTAGAACTTTTCATCTGTTAATAATTATTTGATCTTTTGACACTTGGAAAGGAGAAAGCTCTCAAGCTTGAGAAATACCTTTTTTTCATATATCTTTTTATTGCTTTTAGTTATGCACTTAAAAATTGGTGTTTCCATCCTGAGTTGCATTTCCCAGGTATTTTTTAGCTGACTAATGAGAAAATAGTGAAGCGAAGAAAACATTTTAAAGCTTGAAATACACAACCAGAAATGCAGTAGTAGCAAAAATTACAGCAAAAATTACTAGACAGATTAAACTGTGAACCAGAGCCATCTCCTCTCCTTTGGTTAGTAACCTCCTTGCCACAGATTGAAGAGACATACCATGTTGTTGACTCTGAATACAAATATGTTCTTATGATTAAAAAAAACCCTGTATTATTATTATTTTTTTTTCCATAAAATTCCTGTGTCACTGAATGAAGACAAAAATTTGCTTTTTCTGACTTCAGAATCCATATAGTATTGACTTTCAGTAACATTTATTTTAGGTCGGTAAACAAGCATACACTCATAAGCAAAGCAGAAATTGTATACGGTAAGAAAACTGTACAGAAGATGTATTAGTTACACAGGATTCACTGGTTTCCCTTGACAGAGGTTTCAGACTTCTCTGAGACTACTTGTGTAGGTGTTCCCCAAACTGAAACACGTTTTTCTTTCCTGCTCTTTTGTTTGTTTATTCTATTCCCAGCAAAGAAGACTGCATGGGATTCAGAAAGTCTTGTGTTGTCTTTGCCTTATGTGGCTCTGGAGATTGATTTTTTTCAAGCTTTTGTATGGTGTAAAAGAACAGCATAAAGAAGCAGCTGGGGACACTGTGTGAATCATGAGATAAATATGTAGGTCTCTCCAAAAGTAATGCGTCCTGTATATTTCCATGTAAATCAAAACAGATACGAAGAGCACAATAACACTATTTGATAGAACAAATTTTCAGCTACAAAATACTATTTTTCAACATGGTCAACACTTTTAGCTATGCATTTTGGTAACAGTGTACACCAGATAAGTGCCCAACTGTTATCACCATTGCTGAATCACAACCACCCATCACCTCATGCTCACATCCACTGTTTGGTCTCCATAAACGTTCAGCAAGTGAACGTCAATGGGTGTCATTTTTTCCACATGAAGGAATTCCATACACCCCTTTTCTTAATACACACATCCATGTCAGAAGCCTTTGTGTCAGACTGCCCTTCTGCTGCCATTCTCCATATGGCAGCTAAATGTAAAGTGATATTTATGGGAAGGTTCCTCCTCTACTGCCATACTACCAACATTTGTGTCTGACATCATAGGCTAACATAATAAAATAGAAGGCTTTACTTTTGGAGCAACCCTTGTGTTTATGAGTTTAATAAATGATCTATACTGTTATATTGTAATTATTTGAAAGAATTAAGCTGAACACAATAAGCTGCTGATCGAAGGAAAGGATTTGCTTGTACAGCAAGTTTAGAGGATGAAACACACTTTAAGCTGAGAGAGAATTCCAGCTAATTTTTCATGCATTTTCTACATTTTATAAGTTACGTGTCCGATGTATGAGAATGGACCAAGACTCCAGCTCTATTCACATAACCAATTGGATGTCTTTATTAAAGATCTTTAGTAGCTCTTGTGCTCTGTGACAGTGATATCAGGGAGAGTTCATGTCCCATTAATCTCTTTACATTATATCCGTTCTGTGTCACAATAGGAGTTTCAGTGAGTTTTTATAATCGTTAATTTTTATGAGAGTAGATGGTTAGCCTTGTTCTTTTTTTTTTTTTTTTTTCTTTCTCCTTGGCTTGGTTTGAAAAATATAATGAGGTACAGCAGAGGGTGTTATTAATCTATTTAAGAGGAAATTAATTTGACATGAAGTGCCTTTGTTTAGAAGAACACAACTGCTTTGTCCTGCATGCTCTGGGCTCTGTGCATTGAAAATTTATCCTTTTGACAAGATTTAATTAAAGTCAATTTCACACACATTTGAATGTTTTACTATTTCCTAACAAACAGTATCATTACTAGTGGCCACAATTTTTGTCATGTAACTGCTTTTATGATACCATAAACAGGTTGTTATGACTTCCTATTATGAGGCAGGAGGAGGAGAAGATGCAGATTAGATGATATGACATGGAGAGGAAGCTTTATATTCTGAGTGTGCCATTTAGTACCTAAGAAGATTTAGGCAGGAAGTACAAGAAAATATATTCACAAACCATTTGTATGTGGACGCAATCAATACTTTTTTTTGATGTATTTATCTCTTTCAATTTGAATTGTATACTTTTTTTATCCAGTCTCTTGTGGAGTAATGTCCATTGCTGCTCATTCCCTTACAGAACAGAACCAGGTCTGTGCTCCAAAAGTGCTGACACTTGCCACAGTAAAGTACATTCCCCTTACAAATACTGGTTCAGCTTTCACTATTTCCTTGTACTTTCACGCCAGTAGAGTTAATATTTCTCTGCCACCCCAACTTCTTCCATGATGCATCTAGTCCATGTTCAGAAAGAGCCAACTTTTCCTCAACCCACTGCCTAAGTACATTTCCTCTGCAGTCCTGTTTTCATCAGTTCCCCTAATTCCTGCAGTCATTTGATGTCTTGCTCCAAAACTGTTTTTCCTAGCCTGGGCATCTGACAATAGACTGCAGCAGAAAAAAAGAGGAACAGCCCTTCTAGGTCTTGTTATTTCACCATGGCAGAAGGTGGAGGGAGGAGATGATAGCAAAAAATTCTAGCTGCTTGTCCCTAATTGCATCCTTTGTCCCTGTTGCCTTCTCTAGGTAAATATAGGTCTCTTGAGGTAGTCACAAGATAAAAAAAACTTCCAGTGAATGGAGTAACAACTGAGACAGATGGCACAGAAAAGAGCAGAGATTGAATGACATTTTCTTGGAGGTTTTTTCAGAGTTTGGAGAAGAATGGTCTCCTACTTTGAGAACTCTGAAATATTCTTATGGAAACATTGCCTAGATGCTTCTGTGACAACTTAGCAGATTCAGAAGGACTGTTTGAGCTACACAGCACAGACTGGGGAGTGAATTTTGCTGACATTCTACCATTCTTTTTTTTATGCTTCTGGTCTGGGGTGTGACATGAGCATGTGAGATAATTATCATCTGTGTTGTGAACACACTGTAATAAACAAGGTAATTTATGACATGAATACACACCTGCAGTAGTCTAACTTGTAACCCTGAAGTCTATGCCAGAAATAAAACATCATAGATTGTATATGTGTATTTCATTTCAGTTAGTGACTAAACAGCTTCAAATAGACTGGTTAGTGGAAAGGTCTGAATTTAAAGATAACTCCAATGGTTTCACTATTTATCAGTATGAAACAAAAAATATTATGTGTATATAGTATAAGGTGTTTCTGTTCTGTTGACACTTGTTGGTAACAAGTAACTTCATATTAAATATATCTACAGAGATTATGGAAACATCAAGGATATTTTAGTGTATATCACAATCTAACATTTCATTTTCACATTTTTAAATCACAAAAGAACTTGAGAAAATAATGGGTGTTGTTCTTTTTATACCTGCAGAAAATAAGCTACAGTGAATCCTACACAAATTTCACAAACTGTCAAGACAGTGCTGGGAGGAGAATCCAGCTTTCCACTCCAGTGCTCTGTACCTTGGCCTATGGGTCTTTCATTTCAAAGGTGTGTAGACTACAAATGAGTTAAAAATATATATTCCTTGAAAATTCAATGTTTCTATTGAGACAACTGAAGGCAGAGAAAGAAGGGATGAAAGCAAAGGCTTGGACTTACTTAAACAAAAATGGCAAGGTACGTTCTTTTAATTGTAATTTGAGATTATATCCTGATTTGGGGTCCAAAACCTGTTAAACAGAATATGTAACTGTTCAAAAGAGCAACTTGTAGCTACCCAGTGTAGTTTTGTATGTAAATGATGATAATGCAAAAGTCCAACCATAACGCTTTGCTTAACATCAAACTGAAATAAATAAGTTATGATGTACCACCAACTCCAAGAAAACAAACGAACAAACAAACAAACAAAAAACCCACCACAATTAAAATACTTCATGGTTGAAGTGAAGGTGTCCTTCTCCATTGCCGTTATTATTGTCTCAAAGGATAATTTACTACATCTGACAAAAATCTTGCATACATTATTTTGTGGAATGAGTCACCAGTCACTCTAAAAGAATATCTGAACTAGAAATACAATCAAAATATTTTTGGCATATAATTTTGTATTCTAAACTGTTCATTCTGCAAAACAAGACTATACAAAATTTAGCACATACAAATTTATATTTTAAGAAGTTATAGTTATTCGGGTATTGGAGTGCAAGGGAAAAGATTTGTTGAAACCATGTCTAACATCTTTAGAACAGGAGTGTTTAAAGTTCATTTGGGGTGCAATCGTAAGGAAAGCAAATAATTGTAATACATTTACAGACCAGAACATAGAGCTGAACAGACTAAATTTCCTTTTATGAATGTGAGAATTACAAACCTCTGCCTTGAACTATATGAAATTTTCTTCCTTTGTTCTTTGCCCAACATTTCTTATATTGCTTATAACTAATTATAGTGCAAATTTCTCTATAATCAGTGATGCATAATTTATTTTCTCATGCTCATAATTCTGTTTTTCAGGCATGCTTATTAAAATATATACAAAAAATCTCCTTGTAAGATATACTATTCAGGATTTGATGATATAAATTTATACAGAAGTCAAGAAAAAATGGTTATAAATTTGTTAATAGTATTTTCAATTTATATCAGTAGACTTCAAGGCACAAAGAAAGCTTTAAAATACTTAAATTTAATGTATTAAAAAAAATCAATAAAAAAATGTAAAACTTAGGGGATATCTACCTTGCTTTTAGGAATGTGAATCTGTTGACTCAATGACAAAACCCATTTATTTTCCTGACTATCCTTGATTGCATTGGAGACTTCTAACACCAAAAATAGTGTAGGAAGACAGTAATCTTGTGTAATAAACAGAAATATTGGATAGGGGTCAAACCCAGGTCATCATTGGAGGCTTTAGAGTAGAAGAATGGTTTTACTGAGGAGATTAATGCTAAATATTAATGCAGTGAATTTAACACTCTGTTTTATGTATTTCTTTATTTTATTATAAATATAGAAGCTACATTTATACTATTAAGCTGAACAAGAATAGGACAATAGCCAAATACAATGGGGGTTGCTGCAACTCAGGAGCAAGACCTTGCACTTGGATTTACTGAAACCCACGAGGTTCTCCTGTGCTCACTGCCTGAGCCTGCATAGGTCTCTCTGGATGGCTTTCTGACTGTTGGGCATGCCAACTGCAGCACACAGCTTGGTGTCATCCACAGTCTTGCTGAGGGTGCATTCAATCCCACTGTTGATGTAACTGATGAAAATATTGAAGAGCATTGGTCCCAGTACTGACCCCTGGGGGACACCACTTGTCACTGATCTCCATCTGAATGCTGAGCCATTGACCACCACTCTCTTGCATGATCTCATGACAACTTCCTTGTCCATTGAACCTGTCTGATCCATACCTTTCCAATTTAGAGAAAAGGATGTTGTGTGGAACTCTGTCAAAGGCCTTACTGAAGTCCAGATAGATGAAATCAGTGACTCTTCTGTTGTCCATCAATACAGTCACACCATTGTAAGAGGCCACTAGGTTGGTCAGGCAGGACATGCCCTTGGTGTAGCAGTGTTGGTTATCCCATATAACCTCCCTGACTTCCATGCACCTTAGCATAGCTTCCAGGTGGATCTGCTCCATGATATTCCCTGGCACAGAGATGAGGCTGACATCAGTAGTTCCCTTGGTCATCCTTTCTACCTTTCTTAAAAATGGGTATGCTGTTACCTTTTTTCCAGTCATCAAGAATTTCACCTGACCACCAAGACTTTTCAAATATCTTTGAGAGTGGCTTGATGATTACATCAGCCAATTCCCTCAGGACTCTGGGATGTATCCATCAGGACCCATAGACTTATGGATGTTTAGGTTCCTAGGCCACAATCCCGATCTTCATTTGCAGCAGGAAGAGCATTTCTTCCCCAGTCCCCACCTTTTGACCCATCCACTCAAAGTGTGTGTATTGATTCTCCTTGGTTAGCACTAGCCCAAACATTGCGATTTTTTGTTTACTGTAAGTCAGAGGCTATTACTAAAAGACAGTATGTGTAAGGTCACCTTACTTCAGGAGTAAGAGTGTTGTTTAGGATAAAATAAACAGTAATGCTTGGTCTCAGGATTGAAATACAGACCCTAGTGAATTGTATTTACTAGTGAAGTTGTAGCCAAGGGGGCTAAATTTTGTGTTGCTCTGCCTGCAGAGTAATCTACACTTGGATTAAAATGTTGGCTGGATTAAAATGTTGGGAAGAAAATTTGTTTTAGCGTGGGTTCCACAAAAAATGACAGAATGAGCAGAAGCCTGCTGAGGGCTCCTGAACAAAACCCATGCCTAACCCTAAGTGATGCTTTGGTAATTACTACTGGCAGCTTCTTTCCAGTCATTAAATGCTGCCTGACATCATCTCTTTAAAAAATTATTTCAGGAAATATGTCTAAAATGCTAAAATAATGCATAAATAGGAAAAGCAATTATGGATATATATTTTTTGGAAGACGTGATGATAGTGTTCTGCTTGTTTATTTATGTATGTGAGGAGATGGAAAATATTCATTTCTATGTTTGGAGGAGCATAGTGTCGTGATAAGCAGGGATATTAGTCATGATGTGATTGCCAGGAATGATTGCCATTCCTACTGGAACTTGAGACAGCCCATTTATAGCATGCTTGGCATTGTGCTGCCTTTGCAGGACTTATCAAACGCTATGTATCTGTCTAAACTTGTCATCTGGACTCTGCAGTACTTTGGAGAGGAAAAAAAATACCTCTAGAGAGCAATAATCTCCTCATTGATGAGGAAACGTAGATGACTAGTTTAATTAGGCTTTAATTAACAACCTTGCCAAGTTCTCTATTTCTCACCAGGGAAAGCAACAGATATATTTACAGTCCAATTTAGCCAAACACAGCACATATTTAAGTGAATCCCTATTGAGGATCTTAAGCACATGATTAAGCCACACTGAATTTAATGAAATCTATAGATATGTGGGAAGCTAAGAAAATGTTTAAAGATGCTTTTGAAGAGTGTTTCAGCCAGGAACCTTATGAGATTCACTTCACTGCTTTTCTTGCCATAGATAAAAAAAATGAGTTGAATAGATGTAGTATTTTGTCTGGAGTCTTGCTGCTTTTCATCTAAATTTACCTGTTTATTATGTTATTTATTGTTACAAAATACAGTGTCAAGGACCTTTTTTTTTTTTTTTTTTTACATTTTAAATTTTTATTTATTTGTATAAGCTGGTTTATTTCTTCAAGGCATATAATCAACAAGAACTGTTAAATATCCATCTAAATTTCTCTTCAAATATATATTCAGACTTCTTTATGCTTCTTCACATCTGTTTTTAAGGTCTAGTTACTTCAAAAAGTTCCACATCAGAAAGTCTCCTTTCTCTGTCTACTCTTCCATTGACCTAAACTTTATCTCAAATGCAGTTAGATCAGTCTCAGATGCTGGCAATGAATAATATAACCTCGTTCCTCCTAATTCTAGCTTTTCTTCACATTAGGAACTGCCATCAATTATTTTATACATTGTTATACTGTTATCCTTACAACTCATTTTCCTGCTTGCCTCTCAAGCAAGTCAATTTACTGATATATTTCTATAAATGCCAATTTGGAATTACTTAGCTCAAGTCTCTGCTCATGAGCCAAATTTTTTTAATGGATTAGCCCTTTAATTTTCTTTTTATCATAATAATTTTGTCTATTTTAGGGACAGATAGTTTAAAGGAAACTATCATTTATGTTCATTTGTCAGGAATATTTCTGTTGTCACTAGAAGCTTAATAAAACCCAGAAAAGTACTATGCATATTTGGCTTATATATGAGCAGCAGAAATGCAATTTCAGTTCCTGATCTTTGTCTACACTTCCCAGAAAATATCAGAAACTCCAGAATACATAACAAGATTATTTGGTAACTTGGTCCAAAATGCCTGCTCATACTTAACAGTGTTTCTAATTTTATATTGAAGCAGTAGATAGAAATATGTGAAAAAAAGATTTTTTTTCCCTGTTTGTTTTAAAGAAATTGCATGCATAATTTACATGTGTAAAACTTCAACGTTAATGATTTATAAAAATCTGAATGTGAAGATGAGTTTAGCACAGCAAGTAATTCAATTTTTCTGTCATCTTACCAGCAACAACAGTGTGACATCCTGAAAGTCTAGGAAGTCTACAAACATAGGTGCAAGTTGGTGGTAGTGACAAGAACTGACATTAGCGTCTGTGATAAATGTAGCGCTATGAAGGAAACACAACAGGATCCTCCAGCACAATAATAAATAATATCATTTCCTGTAGCATCAGATTTAGTCAATGTATGGACATTCACGGAAAAAAAAATCCATAAATAAAGTAATTAATTTAAGTATCTAAGTATGCACTAGTATGCACTGTCAAAAGTAATTTTTACTTTTGCATCTTGAGCAGGCTATATTAAGCTGGCAGAAGCCAGGAGTGGTGCTAGTAAAGACAAAGAATAATTTCTGGATTGCTCTCTGCTAAACTATAACATATTACAATGCACAAGAACAGGGAATGAGAAAACATATTTTCATTAGGGCAAAAGGAGGAAGAGGAGGTCTTTTTCATTTACAATGGCATGGAAGGAGGGTCATAATATTGTGTGCTCTCCTTTCCATTGGAGGAAGGCAAAATCACAGCACAGTAACCAATTTACCTGACAAAGATATGAAAAAGTTTATTTTAATTTGAGAAAAGGAGACAGGGAGAAAGAGAAATATGAAATATATAAGATAGGAAGCTGAAAGAAAGACTTTTCTAACAGTTTTGGCATTTTGTTACTTTGTCAAATGTTAACATCCTACTTCCAGAGAGTTGCTGGCTTGAGAGTTCACACTGAAGGTTACAGGACAGGCAGGTAAGTCCAACCACACTGAAGCCTGATTTCAGTACTTCTGGCAATAGCCTTCTGGACTAACAGCTGGAGGCCCCACCTGTAACATACTGCTCTTACAGTGAAAACAGATGATCGTGCTGATCAACTCAATCTTGCTTAGGGGCCTACGTGCACAGGGCATTTAAGTGCCTGCTAGAGTGGTAACCCTCCCTCACTATATTACTGCTGTTTGGCTGTCTATTATCATGTTCAAAGGCACACTGGAAGCAGAACATGCACAGGAATACAAAACATTTATTTGTTTGCTGACACAGGTAACACATCCTTGTGCTGCTCCTTGGAATAGGCTGATCAATGGTGCTGGGTTGCCTTGTTTTTTTCTGCCTTTTCCCCACCCTGACAGGAATTTATCCCTCTTCACATCAATCAGTATTTTCCCACTTGGATTCTATCAGCTTCTACCATGGACCCTACATGTTTTCATGCATCTTATTTTGTGCAGTTCTCTGTCTGTTTGTACTGAGCTCATTTTCCTTATTTATACTGGGTGCTTAGTTGCTTTGGACACCTGTAAACCCACCCTGGTGTAGATATTCTGACCTAGAATAGTGCCTCAGTTTTTTGACTCAGTTTCTTTCTTCCCAGTTTTTAACTACAGTCCCACAGACCCTGGTTTCAGTGAAACTGAACTGCTTTCAGACACACATATGCTGTTTCATTAGCAGCTTGATAAAGTTATATAGAATCCATTGTCACTAGAATGCCAGCATTACAAAGGAGGTCTTTATACACCATTAACAATGGAGTTTTATTATTGGTGACTTTCCTATTAAGTGCTTTCTAGAAAAATGCTAATGAGTGACCTATATTGAAAAAAATGGATAACTTTTTATTTGTCTAGAATGAGTCCATTCTCATTTCCCATTTAACCATTCAATTTCCTTTGTGATATTTCCATACATTTCTACAAAGTTCTTTCTGATATAGTATTTCTACACATTCAGACTCTGTAGTTTGCATTTTCCTTCCCTCACTAGTTACACTGATGATTTTACCATTTTAATACATTTAATTTAATTTATTTTCAGTTTAATTCTATAATGATCAGAGGAATTCTCTGATGACCAAGAGGATATTCGAGAAAGTCCAGCATGTCTTCACCATGGGGAAATTTACCTGACTAATCTGTTTTGTGATGAACTGACAGCCTAGCGCTGCTTTTGGCCTGATCTCCCATGATATCTCTACAGCCAAATTTGTGAGATATGGTTTGGCTATTCAGACTGTAAAATAAATAGAAGTCTGGCTGGTGAAGAGGATCTGGAGGATTAAACACCAAGTACTGAATACTCAATTTCCTATCTACATGAACTCTGGGGACTGAGTTTTGATTAGCTCTCATCTGATCAAGAGACCGAGTGGTTCATAACAACAGGAGCATGGCCAGCACTGTTGATACATCTTCTAGATATTTATAATAAAATATATCATATAATACATCTAGAATTTTTTCACCTGAGAAGAGTGAAGTTTACCTGCTTGGGTGGGCACTTCAATAAAAAATAAACCTAAGTAAGTGGGAACAATGTGGAGATTAGCTTAAAACAACAATGTAGAGTTATCTCATGCTAGGCAGAAACTTATTTAGCTATTTTTTTTTTCATTTGAAGGATTTTTTTTTTCTGAAGACATGAAGTCTTCATATTTTCATACGCCATCAGCCTGGTTCAAAAATGAATGTCTCATTATTTATATGTTTATCTGTTTTTCTTTACACCTGGACTAGTTGTGTCTGTAATAGTTTAATTTTATTCTCAGTTTGTTTTCCAAAGGTAATGTAAAAACTGTTCAGATACTTGCAGTCACTTCCCAAGCAACTATGAAGTTGAATTTAATGCAGTTCTGCAACTTCCCTGATACTGAGGGACTGGTATATTGGAAAAAAAAAAAAAAGTGGTAAGTTGTAAGGATCATTTAGTAATGAAGTTCAGGACAAATGTATTTTTAAATCACGTCAGTTTCTCATGAGATCAATGTAAAAGAACAGAACATTGAGAGACAATGAGTAGAAATAGAGTAGAAAGAACATGTATATAATAGCTCAGGTTGTATTTAATCAGTTAGAAAAGTAGTGCATATTGCACTTTACAGTACATAGAACCTGTGTGATATGGTAATAAGTATCCAGCTCTTCTGTGAAGTGATAGCATTATACTTGTGATTTTTATTTTGTGAAACAATTGCTGTTTTCTTTACACTAAAGAGTATTTCTCTTAGAAATGCTCAGGTATTTTACTCTATGCTTTGCTGATCAGCTGTGTACTTAAGTACTTAGTTCTTTTGGGTGAGGTGAGGAGGGTATGGAAGGGGACAGAGTCTTTCCTGAAAAAAAGAAAAACTAACGAAGAGAATTATATTTATTTCAAATAATTAAAAATAGATCTTTAAATTAGACCTTTAAATCTGAAATGGTATTTGCTTGTACTCATCTTAGGAAAGATAATCTTGTATAGCGAAAATTAGAATATCATTAAATGTTCAAAGATTTTTTTTTTTTAATTATTAAATTAATTTATGCATACATTCTCTTCCTCAAATAAAGAATGAGCAACCTAGCTATTTATTTTTTTTCAGAAGATGAAACATTTGATCAGTATTCATACTTTGAGGGGAAAAGAAAGAGGACAGGCTACACTTGTCAGGTAAGTGTTAAACATGTCATTGGTGCTGACACAGAACTTTGTTTTCTCCTTCCCTCACTGTTAACATTTGGCTAGATTTTAATGATACTTTTTTTTCAGTCCTGGAAACAATTCATTACACAAAAGAATTCATAACATATTCATCATCTTTAACGAAGAGGAATTTTGCCAATGACTAACTGGAAGTTCAAAGAAGTAATAAGTGAAAATTCAAGCAATTCCCCATGTACCTTCTCTTGATACCTACAAAAATTGTGATTTATTAGAGAGAGATTTTTCATTTTAGAAACCAGACCTGTTGTGCCACTTACACCATGTTTGTTTAGAAATCTTTCTACATTTAATGATTAATTTAATCAATGCTTCTGTTACTCAGGAAGATGTAATTCACATCCCTCACTTTTGAAACCGGTCCTCTTTAAATTAAAATACTGGCTCTAGTTTTGACAGCTATGAGCTATCATGACCTTCACAAGAACTTCTTGGTATTATATCTCTATTCCTTGAAAATATGGAAAATTGGAATTTGTTTAGATTATTTTCTTTTTAGGGTTTACAAAGAAGTTACAGCACTGAATTTCTGCTTGGGTTTAAAACATTCCTCTTTGAGGGATGAAAATTCTTTTTCATAAAACTGAGGCATTATATAAAAATTTACATCCACAGAGTACATTCTATCAGGTACTTCCTATCTACCTTTAAATAATTAAAATATTTTGAATGAATATCATATTTCTTCTCATTATTTACCATGGTACTCATCTCTTTGATCACTGACAGAAACTTCTTCAAAAAGTGAATGGAGTTATTGTTTTTATACACCATCCAAATAGCTGTGTTAGGCAAGGGGAAATGTAGAAAGAAAAATAGGATTTCATGCCTTGCATATGAAATATGAAGGCACAAAACTTTGCTCAATATCACAGGAAATGTTCCTTGCACATCTGACAATAGAATTCTTCAGTCTGGTCCCTTAGCTACAAGGCTATCAATCCCTGCACTTTGAAAGCCTTACTGTATGTTTCTTTGATAATCATTAAAGACTATTCCAATGTTTTATTGGAAAATAAAGTGTTGAGTGTCAGGTTTTCTCATAAATAAACAAAGCACTAGAAAGGAAATTATCAGAATGAAATCTTTAGATTTGTATTTTTCTTCAAATGTGCAATACTGAGCCTTGAAGTGTATTGATTTATGTTCCATTGTGTAACATTAAGAGAGTGAATAGTTATGGAAGAAATATTTTTTAATTTTATGACTTCATTATTTTTCATTTAGAACATGCAAAATAGGATCACATTTCATAAAAGTGTAATAAGAATTAAAACAGCACTGAAGAAGGCTAAACAGATGGGTCTGATAATTTTATGAACACTGATATTTGGGAATTTTTTTGAGTAACTCATCAGAAATGTTGAGCAGTTAATTCTGCTGCAGACTATGATTGCTGGAATCACGAGAGAAAAAAGGAAAAAACAGCGGCAGTAACCAATTAAGCAGTCTCCTCTTGAATGTCCTCTTGTGAAGTTATTTAACATAGAGACAAAATATTTCCTGCATGACAAAGCAATCAATTTTAAAAAAGAATTTTAAAAAGCACAAATTTGTGAAAAAAAAAATAAATAAGACAAGTTGTCTTTTGGCACCATCTGTTTTATAAAGAAACTTAATTATTACAAAAGAATAGAGCGAGGTACGCTACCTGAGCAATTTTTTGGAGCACCACTCAGCATTTAGAGAATACAATGATCCAGCAGCATCCAGTACTCTCCTATATTTCCATTTTCTGAGTTATTGAAACACTACCATTCTCAGCTGGTTGGGATGTGCTTTGTGGGAATTATGACTTTGAGTCACTATGAGCAGCACATCTCCTAAGCAGCAGTGTGACTGTCAGTACTGTAGGATCTACTTTCCAGTTCAGTGGTTTGGTAACTGTGAAACACAAAAAACCCTCAACCACTGTATTTTCTGTCTTTTTTTTTTTTTTTTTTCCCTTAGTTATCCTTTCACATACATACCTGAGCCATTACTATTACTGTGCTTTCTCAGCACACTGGAAGGGAGGGATGGTGTGATTCAGGGAGCTGATTGAACCTGCCCTGATCCACAAAGATATTGTCACATTACAGTGTGAGCCCATTACAATTCCACTACAATGTGTAATGTTTTTCTTCATGAATTCTATATCATTAACTGAATTACTAATCTGTAAAAGACTTTGGAAGAAGTCCTTTTTGAGGATAAAAAAAATCCTTTTTCCCCTCTCTCCTGGTGCATTTTAAAAAATTTGAAGTTGCAGCTGGAAATTAAAGATGGTCTTTTGTCTTTGTTCATTAGTAGATAACAAATCTCTGTAACTACAATATTTCTGGTGAATCATTTGCCATCCCATCACCTTCATATGATCTACCACTTTCTACGTCCTGCATTATTAGTGGTATTGCATGTAATGACCATAGAGTAGTGACCTGTTCTTCCGGTCATAAACAAAGTGAAAGAAAATACACTTTATTGCCATTGCTGTGCACTACAATGGACAGATCTATTATGCTTTCTTAATATCAGGGAACCTGGTTACCAAAGCAAAAAAAAAAGTATGTTGTGATGACAACATTTTTGTGTATGTTAACTGCTATAATTCTCAGTGGTACTGCTCAAAATGGAAATTCAAAATCAGTCTTGAACATGGGTTCACATCTTTGGTCTTGCCAATATATTCCTGCAGAAATAAAAGTGTTTTGACTGAGACACTGAAAGAGTTTGTCTCTTTTCAAAGAAAATGTAGATAATTTTTGCTATAGCAGACCTAGTTTTTTTTTCTTCTTTTTTTCTTTTTTTTTTTTCACTTTTGCTATCATTTCTGTGCTTTACCCAATCAGTATTTCATTTCAAAAGTATAAAAAGATGTGGTAGCAGTTCAAACATCTAGTCCTTGCTCTGCTCTTGAATAGCTGAATCATTGAATTTAAAGAATTACGCTGATATCATAGTTCATGTGTTATTGGGACCATGCTATCGCCTTAAATACTATGAGGAAAGGTGGTTCTTTTTAGAGTACTGTTTGGCTCACTGGTATAGACATATTTTCCCCTGGGTAATAGGAAGCTGAATTCCCTCTTGCTGATGAATGGATTACTCACAAAAAGAAGTACCTCTTTGTATTCTTTCTGAATGGTAATGGCAAGGTGCTGTGCTTTCTGATGCATTCAGTGCTTCATGTGCCATTTAATATGCTCCCAGTATGCTTGCCAAGCTAAGCTCTCTGTACTGTCTGTGGGTGACAAAGAAGTTTAGAAGAGAGGGGAGTGTGTAAAATTTTTGCTTAGGAATTGTTAGAACATTAGACAGAACAAGTCTTAAAGTCTCCTGTCCTTTAATAAGAAGAGAAAAGGGGACTTCTTTTCCTGTCTTGATCTTATGTTTCAGTTTTTCATCCATTTATTTTTCATCTTGATTGAAACCACAGAAAGGGTTGTAGTTCTAGCAGTGAACCATAGCTCCCAAGATAAATGATCTGAGAGATTTCTGAAAAAAAGAAAAAAAAAAGAAAAAAAAGTGACTTCTTATTGAAATGAACCCAGATACCTTTTAATGTTGAAAAGATGGGGAGCTGGGGAAAGGTGGCAGGGTTTGAAGAAGAGAGAAGAAATGTGCTTTATGCAGGACTGAAGAAAACCTGCATCAAATACGGGTGACTTGGCAAATTTGGATTAAGTGTTACTGCCAAGTATTGTGACTGTAAAGATATTTTAGGGATTTCTGCATTTTCTACAGTAAGTGGTATGACAAATAAATGTATAAAGAGATTCATTCTGAGTGTTCCAACATTCTGTCACTGATGGTAAATAAAGAACTGCTCTGCGCAAGACTGACAGTCTTATGCGTTTACTGGGGGCTGATTTAATGCTCTATAATTAAGTGTAAAATTGGAAAAGAGGAAAATGTAATGATGAGCAAAATTTCATAGCTAGGTTTCTGAATTGCCAAATGCTTCAGAAGGCTGCAATTTCACAGCAGGATTGGTTCCAGAAGTGGAAATTGGGCATAAATATTTCCAGAGAGAGGAAATGTAAATTAAAAAAAAATAATTAAGAAACATACTTTGTTCTAATGAATTCTCTATCAATAATTATGAACTAATCATGAAGCTATGGTTTAGAAATCAACCTATGAAAAAAAGATCTTTAATGAATTATCTTCAGTTGTAAATCTGTGTCTGAGAATATTTCAAACAGGTGGTCGATTTTTGTGCATTATTTCATGGTAATTGCACATAAAATGCACTGGGTATGTTGGCTGCTGAACAAGAAACAATATGAATGTTACAAATCAGTATTTTTCAGGTATTATATAAATACTCTAGCACGCAAACACATCTAATGTTGCTTATTAATAGCACGTTAATCCATTTTTTTACATTTGGTTTTTAATGAATGGACTGTATTTTGCATTAATCATCTCCAGAGTCTATTTACAACAGGAAGTTTTAGGGCAGAATGTCTGACTCTTTCTTTGTTCTTGAACTAGCTGTACCCTGGGGGACAAAAGGGATACTATGCCTGTAAAAGGAAATCAGTATTCTGCACTTATCTAATTGGTTCGAAGACATATTTAAAACTTTGAAATGGCTTTGGGAAGAGGTAGGGTTAGCACTGAACCTGCGCTATGAATATTAACATTGAATGTATTTTTCTTATAAGATATAAGAGTAGTGAAGACTTCAAGACAAGCAGAAAAATGAAGAGTGATTTTGAAGACACACAAATAAGACAATCTGCTAGAGCCAGTTACTGACTCAATAATGAAAACAAGAGCTCTTTCTTAAGAGAATTCCCGCTGATATTAGGTGTAAAATGTATTTGAAACTCCTGTCAAACTAAAAGGCTTTGGCACAGAAAAGTGCTGATTATAGGTGTTAGTGAGTGACCCAATCCTGTGCTTTGTCTGTTAGATTAAAAGTCTGTTACTGATGGACAGACTGATGGCCTTGCTTCACTGTTGGACTGAATACCGGCTAGTTTTAGGAGTCAGAATTATTGTCTAGTAGTTAAGTCTCTTCAACGTGTCTGAGATTGGAAGCATGCGAGAAGGAAAACACTACATGTGGCAGAGATCTATATTTGAGCGTGCCAATACATCATGAAAAATAAGTCCAGAGAATAAAAAGAGTGCCAGAAGGTGAGCAAGTTTATAAATTAAATTGTTCCAGTTGGACAAGCTTCTTCAAAATTCTAGAAAAAAATAACTTATATTTGAATGGAAGTTTTTTATTCTTCATTTCAAGGTTTTTATGGAACATTTTAGGATTTTTTTGAAAGTAATTAAGTGGGTCAAAATGATCAATGGATGGGAAGGAAAACAAAAGTAGGGAGCAGACGAAAAGTAGAAATGCAAGTAATATTTTGATAGCTTTGTCAGAAGTCTGGATAATGGTGACAATTATTTAGAATGGAGGATCTGTTTTGGTAAAGCCAAATGAAGGAATGTGGTTTTAGTTTTCTTTTACTTCTCATTATTTTACCGCGTTATTGAATGGCAATGCATTATTGATCTTCTCCAAATAAGTCTGTTCTGACTACAATAGTAACTGGTGAGCAATCTCCCTGCCCTCATTTAGACCCATGAGCTGTTCCATTGTATTTTGTTTCCAGTCATATCAGGGGTGGGGAGATGATAGAGAACGGATTGGTGGGCAGCTGTCAGCCAGACTAGTTTGGCCTGCCAAAAACATTCATGAGAAGGTCAAACTGTATCTGACAAACAATGTATGGCTCACAGAACAGCTGATGTGAAAACACACTGCAAAACACTGCCTTTTTTTTTTTTTTAAATTTTCTTGTTTTGACACTTTGAATTCATTCAGTGGTTTTGAATATATAAATGTCTATGATTTGAACATATGCACTCATACAGATAACGATGGGCGTTCATGCATTTGGACAGGGTAGTCCAGTACACAAATCTCCAAGTATGGCTGTAATCTTCTTATTGCTCATTTCTTAATGTTATAGATGAACGTGCCTCATTCCTAGGAATTGCTTCCAAAATATTCCATATTCTGTTACATCTATGAAATATTTTATTTACTTAAGCTTTTTCAGTGGATATTTATATTTATATAGGTAGATCTCATTTTTATAGAAACTTCTCAGTCTTACTTTTTTTACATTCTTGTTTCTCAATGCTGTAGGAACAAAAAAAAAAGGATAATTATTTAATACACTAGAGATTACTCTTCGGGAAAATTACTCTGTGCAAAATAACTACTTAGTCATAACAGCTTCTATCTTACATTAGCTATGTATATCTCTAAATTCAAAGTAGCAGCAGTTATTATAGTTATTATAATTGATGCTTTGTTTTATAAGAACAATTGGGTATACCATTCCCTTTTAACAACCCTGTGTTTAGCAAATATAAACTGAATTCTGTTTTAGTATCTTATCTGAGAACAGACAACACCTCCTCTTTTATAAATAGAGAAAAGAGAGCATCAACCTGCAGGCTGCTGCATGAAGAGAGAGAATTCAATGTCAGGCATTGAATTAAATTACACAGTTGAACTAGTGGAAAAAGTTTAAGATAACAACTGATTCCACGTATTTGCAAAGTCTACAGGCAAACATCTGGCTATGTTTTTGTCCTTCAGGTATGACATGTATCTCTAAGAACAGAACCATCAAAAATCCCATAAGAGCAAACTGGCCTGGGAGAAAATTAGAAGGTAGGAGAAAAACATCTTTATTTATTCATCTTACCATGACTTTTTCTGCCACTAGGTTTGCTTGAAGTGAAATAATATTTCAGAATTCAATTCTGCTTACCTTAAAAAAGATTTTATTCTGCTTATTTTCTTAAGATTTTCTGCTAAGAGGAAAAGTATACTAGTACTTTCCAATATTTTTTGTCTGTTAACTTCCAGTGTTCTAGGACTATGAATACTGATTCCCTTTAAAAACATTAGCTGCATTTACATCAGATAATGAGTATTTTTCTTACTTTAAAGAAAAAAGGAATAGTTGTAGTTTCTCATCAGAGGCTAGAGACCTTTTGCTACTGCAAAGTCTTTAATGGAGTTCAAACTAGTATCTAAAATCCATTTTACCTCTCCCTTCAGTGCATTATTTACTTCTGCTGTATTTAACTTCCATGTAACAGAAGATGACTCATGCCATTAACTGTACTTCATGGCTGGATAGAATACTTCAACCTTTTTTTTCCAGGAAAGAAAATCAGTAAAACTATGGCATCCACTTTAGCATATGCAAACAAAAATGTGGCCATCCACCTATATGGTACTGAATAGAGAAGGCAGGCTGAAAAATGTAGTCAACATGTTAACTCTTCAGGTAGAATCTGTATAAAATACACACATCAATTAGATGCTCATTTCCTTTGCAAGTAAGTTTTTATTTTACTCAAATATTTGAACATTTATTTTATTGCATTAATGATGAAGGTACTTAAAGTCTTAAATTTTGTTGCATATCTTCATGGTTTCAGGTATGTAAAAGAGTAACATCAACATTTAATTAGGCTTTCTGTAGTAGTAGTAGTAAGTAGTAATTAGGCTTTCTGATCAATTGTGGTATGCCTTGTTTTTTTATAGGCTGTTCTTAACTTTGTCCAGGGCAGAAATGAAAAACATCAATTTACTTCATATCTGCCACGAAAATATGTATTATCATTGTCAATTTATTGCTGAACCAGTACATTAAAGAATGTAATACAACACATGAACAGAATGAGGCTCTGCCAAACTGCATAAAACTGTCGTAAGTCTCAATTTTCTTTGCAGATTTCAGTGGGAAATATTTCCAGTAAGTACAGTCTACCACTACCATTACAGTCCCTCCGGTGCGTCCACATCTCACTTCTCTCTCTTCTTGCCTGTAGACTCATGTTTCCAGAAGGCCTCAACCAACCAATTCTAATGTCTCTCTGCTCCCGTACAGGCCCACATCACTTCCATATTTACTGTGTATTGTATGCTTTACATACTTTTGATACTTGCTCTTTGTTTCTCTTTTTACTGCTGAAACTGTTTTGTCCAGCTCTGCGTTTCTTTAGTTGACCTGGAGAGTGTTTCAAATCTGTGGGTTCTCCTTCATAAGCCTGGCCCCATTTTTTTATCATCCCATGCCTATGCACTGCTATGGTGATGAACCCTGTGTCCCAACTTCTCAGGTCACTTGCTGTCATACTAGCCTGCCCACATGTATGTCGGTCACAAATACATTGCTTCGCAGGATAGAGCATTATATATAGATATTTGGAGCTCTCTCTATACCTATATTTATATCTAGATATATCTACATATCAATCTATAACTATATATATCTAGATCTCTATATACTGTAGAGCTCCCAAAGCTATAGGGGAAACACAGTTCATGGCATGAAACTCTGAGCTTGAAAATGCACAAAACAGACAAAATATGTGAACCCTAAGCTCCAGGAAACATCTACAAAGCATGTAGAAGTTCCATTCTAGATCTAAATAAAATAGCTGATGTTTTTGCCCTTGGTTATAGATGGGCCCTTTCCAATGGCTGGTGAAAGGACTGTTTGCTCCAAAGTTGCCATGCAGTCTATATGCACATACCTGGCTTTTTTTTATGAAATTGTTATGCTGTACTTTAAATCACCAAAATATCAATCCAGTAAAGAGGTAATGCATGGCTGGGGGAAGATACCATCTTTGTTGGATATGGTTTACAAAGTGAATGCTGCAATTTACAATGCTTACAATAAAATTTATTTTGAGCCAAAATTTGGGCTTTTAATCAGCTTATTTATTTACTCTGTAGTTAAAAAGGAATGTTTCAGACATCCTTCAATTAAGTCAGAAATTTTCAGTTTTTCAAGTCATAGGCACAAACATTTCTTTAAAAACTCTTCTTCATCCCCTTATCTAATTGTTCTAGCTGAAATGTAAGACGAGTTAGTGAGCAAATGCTTGAGGCAGATATCCAGAATGCAAGCTTCCACCTTCTCTGGTTAAAAGCAGTATTAGCAAAGGAGATCAGCAAATGGAAACATTGCCTCAGCTTTGGAAGTAACTTTGGATGGTAACTAGTTGTGGTTTCAATATCTTTGGCAGTTTGGTAGAGCCAGGACAGATATTGCATATACTTGTCCTCTAGAGATATGCTTTACATTCATTTTATTTTTCATTGCCTAGATTCAAACTCAAAAGATGAAATAAGTAATTTCATCTGCTGTAAGTACTGAGAGAAATATAAAACCTGGAATGTTTAAATTGATTATCAGGAAACTGTTTTCTGACATTGAAATGTATTACGCTGCTGGATTGTCCCAGAAGGCAAATAGCAGAGGCTTAACTTCTTGGTCATGCTGCTAAGCAGATGGAGGTCAAGAAAATTCTGTGAATCATACCTGCAAAGCAGGAACTGGGGAAGGTGATCTGAGAGGCATGTTAATCTATAAATGCTGTGATTTTGTGATTCATTTTAATTTAACATAATGTGTAGTGCTTCATGTTGTAGTTTCTGCACTGTCCAGGCAGGATGACAGGCAGTAACACAAGGGGAAAAAATGAGCAGCAGTAAGACAAAAACTTCTCCTGCTACTAATTAATCATCATATGATTTTTCTTCCAATGGCACCTTCTTTCCAACCACTGACATATGGTGCTTATAAAACCAGTTAATTTGCAATAGCACATCCATACGTCTACATGTCAGATAGGTGTTTCACTTTTGTAAGCTGGCGGCCAGGCTACGGTAAAAGAATGTTCAAGATAAAGGTCACCAAAGAGGTATCACACAGTTTTACGTGAGGGAAGGCAGAGAAGAGCAAGTGTTCTCTTAATCCTCCCGTATCCTATTCAGTCCATTATTTACAAGTTTTAGGGGCAGATGTGTAATCTGGGAAGTTTTCCAAACTCATTTTTCAGAACATTAGGTGTTCTCAACATCAGGCACACTAAGCAAATTCCTCTTTGTAACAGTTTTGCCACTAGCATTGAAGATGAGCTGCTTTCTGCATGAAAATAGATGTCTGAGAACTTGGGCCAAACCAGACAATTTGTAGATAAAAATTACTTAGAAAATCTTTTAGCTTGTTTCTCCCTTGCCCCCACCCTTCTGTTCTACTTCGGCCTTTGAACACTTACATAAAATGTCTCCTTTCAGGGAAAGTTTCTGAAAAAAAAAAGGAAAAAGATATACTACCTGAAAAAACTGAGAAAGATATCCAGAGTAATTCTATATATAGGACTGTGAATCATCTAGCCCAAGCTGTTGATCTATCAAAGAGTTTCTAAATATCTGGACTTCTTACTACTTATGCTTGTTATTTTTCTATTTCAGTGGGGTTCTTTCTGCAGTTTTTAATGCCTTATAATAGTGGTTTATTTTCTTTCCCTATGATGAAGAACAGAATCTTAAACACTAAGAATTATTGAAATGGACTGTTGAGTTTAATTTAGCAGCAACATCTTTTGCTTTCCTTTATTACTGATTTAATGAGAATCCATAGTGGAGTTCAGGCTTTTTGCTGTAGAGCCCTTGAGTTTAGAGTGGACTCAGCTCTGTCTGAATCCAGGGCAATTCAGCTGCTTTCCTGTTCTTTTAACTAATATATCGGATAAGTTGGCATCTGCAGCTGTACATCATCTGATTGGTTTTATCTTATTTATTTCTACATATATGTATGTAGAAGTACATACATGGGGGAACAATATGGAAGGCAATGACATGGGTCATGTTTTGTTAAGCTTTTGTTATCTTTTTGCCCGGAAGTTTTGATTTTTAGCTACTGTCTTTCACACCCCCTTCCCCACCCTAACCCTAACCCAACCCCCCCTCCCCCCCTTCCCCCCAGATTCTAGGAACAGTAGAACATATTTATACGTAAGGTTTGCTAACTGGCCAACGAACATCTTACATCTCACTGAAACTTGGAATTGAAACTAGAGAAAAAAAATGGGGAATTTCTTTAGCAAAACCACTATAATGCAATAAACTCTTTTGAAAATGAGTAATAATTTTACAAAATTTAGGTTTTTTTTTCCATGTGATGCACAATGTATTGAATTGCTAGCATTTATGACAGAAGTTGCAGTATCATATTGTGTTAATTAAATAATAAATGCCCATAAACTTCCTCACAGAACAGGTGTTTCCATTAAAAAAAAAACGACAACTTTTCTTATTTGAAAAACATAGCAGTCTAGCAAAGAAGCTACATCAGTAACTTCAGTAATGGCCAGAAGTTGATTTAATCATGTACTTTCAAGTTAAGAGAATGGATAAACATCCTCTTAAACTGGACCAGTGTTCAGCAGAGGGAATAACAGCATTATATTCAAATATTTATCCATAAGAAATTTTAGCCCATATTGGCTTTTAATACTGACCACTGTGTAGTGTAATTAAGAGAGGATTCAATAGAGGTCTCAAGAGTAATGAAAAAGGTTCCCTGCATTTTATAAATGGATCACATTAATTACTTCAACTTTCAGCATCTCTAATAATTCCCAGAAGAGAAACAGCATGTCCATTCTAATAGCTCTAAAGGGGATTCTCTGTTTACGCCACTGGATACACAAAAAAAGCTTTGTAGTCCTCTAAAGCTCTTTAGCTCTAGCTAATTAAACAGTGACTTAGCTTCTCATGTCAGAAAGTGGCTCATGCCTCATGGATATGGACAGTTTAGGAAAAATCTTTAACTATGCAACTTCCTTTATGCAGGATGATACTGAACAAGAGAAAAGGGAAATGGAGGTGGGGAATGGAGCTGGGGGGATTCCACTCCAAAGCTTATGGTATGAATACCCCTTGGGATTGAGAACATGTCATACCTCATTACTTTCTTCTTCAAGCACACTGCACAGTTCTTTCACTTTTTCATTTCTAATACAGTGATAAAGGAGTATGCACATATACACTATAAAAAGTAGCAAGCTAAAGAAACCAAAAGAACACATAATGCAGTTATTTTCCCCATTGGGAAGATGATATGAGGAGAAGTGAGCTGCGCATAACAGAGATTAAACATGTTGTTTTAATGTAGTAGAAAAGTCAATATTGAAGCTGTTCCATTTTTAATAAAAAATGCAAGTGACGGGCATGGATGTATGTGATAATATAGATTACCTATCATTCCTAGCATAGCTTAAACTAGCATTTGGTGTATTTATTGTCACAACACACAACACTGTGTTCAGTATGCTTGTAGGTTTAGAATCACTTCTTATGAGCCATATTTCTCCATGAAGCTAGAGAAGCCTTAACAGTTGCCCAGTTCTACAATGCGTAGAGGGAAAAGGAGTCACTACAGACGTGTACTTCCAGTAAGAGCTTTGATGAGAGCTATCCTAGCCATCCAGAAAGGAACAATCCGGGAACAGTTTGGTGTGATACATGGGTAGGGGCCTGACTTAGAACTCTTACTACTTTCTCTTTCTTTAAATGTGAACCATCTAATAATGTTAACGTGCAAGTTCAAATTCTTTATCCAGAATAAAGTCCTGTGTTGTATCATTTAGGCCCTTGGGAGGATATTCATCTAACTGCCAACCTATTTGACTGCAGCTGGCAACTTTGTGCAGGTTTCACCTTTAGCTTTATGCATTTTAAATTTAGGCAACTAATTTCTATGTATGTGTGTATGTATACATATATTTATTTACGATCCTTCTGTTTAAAGGTCCTGAAAAGTGACTTCAAGTGGCTCATTTCAAGAGTGGGTAAGACAAAGCAAGACAAATACATTTTTTGTTAATTTAATGTGATCAAATCCTGACACAGGCCACCCTGTAGAGTATATCCTTATAGATATTCAAAACCCAGCTGGAATGCTGCTTTGCAAGTACTTTATATCTAAGCACTCACTTTAATTTTAGATTTTTAGCACAGATGAGGTGAATCTCAGTTGATATCATCTGTATGTAAAAGCCAGACTGGCATGCTGAGATAGCTAGCGGTGGAGGAAAGTAGGTTTACGGTGAATTGAAGAACACAGAATAACTATGTTAGACAGCAAATTAAACTAGTCTTCAGAGATCCAAGCTAGAGCAGTGTAATTGCTGAACTACCCTTCCCATATGTATTATGTCAACACAAGGCTCTCAGACAGAAGCCTTAATGCGAACATTATATAAAGCAATAAATTATATGCACTTGTGAAATGTCACAAGGCAAAGATGTGTATAGCAAAATGACTCAGTTTTTTCAGTACCAAAGCACCATAATTACACATTCATGATCGTGACAGATACATCATGCTGAAACGTTTTATCTTCTTTCTTTCTTGGTATTCTAGGTAGATAAGATTTAATAATGAGGCTACCTTTCCCATAGCTGACAGTTCTTATTGCTTCCTTCTGCAAGTCAATTAATTCAGACAGAAATTGGAACAAAAAGAAAAAGATGATGTTTAAAACCAAAAGGAAGAAAAAATGCTGCTAATCCTATATTGCACCTCATGTTTAATTTCACCTTAGCAAGGTAAAATTTATGCATGAGTGAGGAGTAAAAGTGATTGTTAATATTTATATTTACATTTCTAAGGATGCACAAGAACAGATTTAGTTGCTTACACTGACTGTATGGCTTGGGGCATCTCACTTGGCTTCTTCTGGGCTCTAAAAGGGTTAGCCAGTCTCTTAAGTGTTTTATGTGTCTTCTTCAATTGAAAGAAAAGGAAGAACATTACAATATTGCATAAATCTGTTATCATCATAATAAAACAGGCAAATACTACTTTAGAGGTTCTGTATACTCTTTGCTTTTCTTTTTCTAGGAATGCTTGCACAAAACTTGCCGAGTTCTGATAATCTCTTGCTGCAGAGTCAGCCATGTACTCTGACGACAGACTCAGTCAGCGACTGCATTCAGCATTTTTTGTTGACCTTTACTGTTTCCCTTCACTAATGCTTGGTATTTAAGCTTTCATTTTTGAAAAATATCCCAATTTACTGCTTTTTATTTCAAAAAACCATATCATTTCAGGCATGCTAACAAGCCCCAGAGAGTATTTTGTTTTGTATTTTGCAGTCCTACAGTTCTCAGTTCGCGGTGCAGCCAAAGAGAGTGAAATAGAAATGAATGTCTGTGTTTACTTAGAGCAGCTTTCCAGATGTTGCAGGTGAAATTTTTGGAATTTTGCTGAGGATTTTTTAAGTGGGAGAGAGATCCTTATTGGCTTCAGCAATTTCTGACAGCTGCATTTAAGTAGTGAGTTGGAGATAAAAATATTTACGTCAGATAAATGCTAGTAAGCATGTAGAGAGTTATGTTAGTGAGAAATTTGTCATTATTGTCCTTAAGAAAAATTCACATGTAATTGGCAATGTTTATCTTGGCATCGGATTTTGAAGAGAATCTACAGGAAATACACGAACTAAAACTTGATAGCCTCTATTCCATGTTATGGCATAGATCTAGACTAGCTAAATTGAGTTGGTTCCCAAGAACAAACCAGTGGATCCCTCTAGTATGCAATGAATGATGACATATAGCGCTGCAGTGGAGAAGCACAGGACTGGTCCAGTTCTCACATCTGTATTTCAAAAAGAAGATGGGATGAGCCAATACTGTGAATATCACTGACATCAATGCGTGCATCCCCACTTTTATGGGATTAAAATTGTCATTTAATTTGCTCACCATTTAGACTCCTGTACCTAGACAATGGAAAAAAAAAAGTCAAACTTATGAATGCTGGGCTTGTACCATGTTTTTGCTTAGAAAAGGAGATCCTACATAGCATATACCAATTCACAGCTACATAGCTTGCTTATCTAGATTCAGAATATTTATATCTTCACTTCCTCTTAAATCTAGCATGTCTGAATAAATCACTGTGAGTTTGTACATATTTGTGGCATATGTTCAAGTGGCTTTTCACTGAGGAGGAGAATCCACAGCTTCCCTGAACAACCTGTGCCACTGTTCCATTCATCAGCAGCACAGTGAATAAGTGTTTCCTGATGTTCAGACAGAACTTTTTTTTTTTTTTTTTTTTATGTGTGTGCCCATCCCCACCTGTATGCACTTGTTTAGCATCCATATCAGGCTTTCTGAGCTGAGAAAAAATTCAAGCACTTGTTCCTTTCAGTTACACTTCGAAGAGGAGAGTAAGGAATTGTGATGATCTTATGGTCTTGTGGTTAGCTTCGTTTTAAAATAACACGATTCCTTGGGCTACAAAGATGATGAGGTACCAGGAGCATCTTCCTTATGAGGAAAGGCTGTGAGACCTGGGACAGTTCACCATGAAGAAGAGAAGACTGAGAGGAGATCTGGTCAATGCTTATAAATATATAATGGATGGGCGTCAAGTGAATGGGACCAGGCTCTTTTCAGCAGTATGCAGGGCAGTGGGCAAAAACTGAAACATGGGAAGTTCCATGCAAGCATGCAGAAGAACTTATTTACTGTGAGGTAAAAAAGAACTGAAACAGGCTGCCCAGAGTGGTTGTGGAGTTCCCTTCTCTGGAGATACTCAAGAGCCATCAGGACTCCTTCCTGTGCAATATGCTGTAGGAAATCTGCTTTAGCAGGGGGTTAAACTAGCTGGTCTCCACAGGTCCCTTCAAACCTCCACGATTCTGTGAAACTGTGATTAAGACCTGTAGGAGTAAAAATGAATGAAAGGAGCTTAAAAAGCACGTCTCATAATATTATGCATAGGAAAAATTGCAGCTGTTAAAATACATATAGATTAAACTGATTAATCTTCATTGATCTCTCTCACATTTGTCCTCTACAGTGTAATCTGAATGACTTCAGTTCATACAGGCATATCTGTACTAAGAATCCCATGTCAATAACAGTCTTGATATTGATTCAAGGGCTGTGAAATCTCACCTCTGTATTGCTGTTGTTGCACTGTGATTAGTATGAGAGTTAACTAAATTAGAGACAGCCGAGATGTAGTTAATTTCACTGGAGTCAGCCCTTTTGTTTGTGTAACAGTCCCACATTTAGAATATAAAGCTTTTCCTTTGGAAAAGATACTGACAGGAGCTAGCACTGCTCCTACTACAACAGGTAGTAGGGTAAGGTTGATAGTTTGATATATTCTAATTCCCTATTTGCTTAGGAAGAAGAGTGGAAAAATGTGCTGTGCACTGTAATGCAAGAACACTGCTCTAAAAAGTGCAGGGCCCATCATGACTACATGGTGTTCCTGTTCTTTTCAGGCTTAGCATTCAGTAAAGCCTCCCTTTTAAAAGTCAGTGCTGTGTGGATGTAGTTTGCAAATGATGCTAATGAAGACTGCCTTAGGTTGACTTGTTTGTCCTGGGTATAATCTCTTGATTCTTTTTTTCATGCACCATGATGTGTTTGATGACAACAAAAATGATTCATACAGTGCAAGTTCACAGATATAGAGAATAACTCCCTATGACGTTTAATGACAGCTATTCATGAATAAGATCAAAAGATTTAAAAAACCCTTTTCATTCTTTTTCTAACTGTTTCTCAGTTCTTGAACTAGAAGGTTTTCCTTTCAGAATAAAGTCTCCTGGGAAAAGACACAAGTAACAAACACTTATCAAAGACACTGAAAGACTTTTAAATTAATTAAGAAAATACATTAGAGAAATTTCCTCCAAGAGACATAAAAGGAGCTGCAAGCCGAAGCCTTATCCATGTTAAAAAAGTAGTCTTTCAAATGACCTAAATTATTTATATTTTTTGAAGTGCCTAGCCTTTTAACACTTTTTAACACCCAAAGAAATACAGAAAAAGAAATATCCATCAGAGGCAATTAGACATGAACTCTCTACCTTCAATTCAAGAAGTGATTTCTCCTCAATTCTCTGGTGTCTGTGAGTACATACTGAGGAAATATTTCTTTTTGCTTGCTAGTTACCCATTCTCTCACCACCCATTCTTGGATATTAGAGGGGATAACAGAGTAGGTGTCAACAGGTGCAGCTATTTGTTACCATGGTTAGATGAGAAGTTTACCCCCTTCCAATAAATAAGGAACATGATAAGAGAACGGGCGCTGTTCAGTCTGGAGAAGAGAAGGCTCTGGAGAAACCTGATAGTAGTCTTTCAGTATCTAGAGGGGGGCTGTAAGAAGGAAGGGACAGACTGCAAGGTCTGTTGTAATAGGACAGGGTGAAATGGTTTCAAACTAAAGGAGGGGATTGGATATCAGGAGTAAGTTTTTTACAGTGAGGCTGGTGAGGTACTGCACAGGTTGTCCCGAGAGGTGGTCCTTGGAGACATCCAAGGTCAAGCTGGATGGGGCTCTGGAAACATGATGGAGCTGTAGGTGTCCCTGTTCATTGCAGAGGAGTAGAACTAGATGACTCTTAATGGCCCCTTCCAACTCAAATTATTTTATGATTCTATGATTATAATTGTCTTGTGACACTAAAAATCCATAGTGCGTGTCAGAAAATGAAGCTCAGTGTAGCATTTTTATGATGCTCAGGACTCCTTTGCTGACTCCCACCTACGGCAGGTTTCTCTGGTGATGAAGTGGGAAAGTATCTTCTTCAGATGCTGCTCAAATCCATCCCTCAATGTCCTGGTGAAATTGGAATGTAGCTTAACAAGACACAGAGAGCACCAGTTCTATAATTCACTGCTCATTTTTCACAATTTTCAACAACGATTCCACAGTGTGCTCACAGCAGAGTTCTTTAAATGTTTTGATTCTAATAAAAATCCCTTTTGACAATCTTATGGTTGCATTTACAGAGATTTTTACAAGGTCAAGAAAAAGAAAAAGGGGAAAAAAAAAAAAAGGAAGAGGGGAAGAAGAAGGAAATTGGGGAGGAAAAGGGAGAAAAGGATAAGGAAAACTTAGCCACAGATAGCCACTGTGTTAGAAAATCTCCCTGATGTAACTCATCGTCAGGAAATTACAGTATACATAGTCAAATGGTAGGAAGATTATAACAATATTCTTTTGCTCTCTAGAGTGGTGTAACTTATCCAAGATAATCCATTCTCAGCCATCTTTCACACAACTCCACCTGAATGAAAACTACAGCATTTAGTCTATTGTTTTGCACTGAACTAACAATGCAAGAAAACTTCTGAATCTTTGGTACCCACAAGAACTAATATGAATAAGAACTAATATGAAAGATAACATGAAATCTTGTCTTAATTAAAGCCTCTTTTTTCATATGTACTCCAGGCTAAACAAAAGAAGTAATGTTCAAGCATATAAAATGTTACATCAACTTCTGGAAGAAAGATATTAAAAGTCTTTAGGTATTTAAATTTCATTGTATGTATTTACATTATCAGCCTCAATTATTTTATTTCTTGAAAAAGAAAAAGAAAAAGAAAAAGCAGTAATTCTTCTACTAAAGAAGGGCTTCCATAGAAATGTTTTCAAATAATTCTGCATTAATTCTGTAAACGATAACATGTACATTCCCATTGGTAATCTTGTATAAAAAAATCTAGTAGCCAATGAATAGCTGTAGAGACATTTCAGCACCATGGAAGCACAATTAGTTTCTTTGATCTGAACAAAATAGTACTAGGTCAGCTTATTATTAAATGCATGCATTTTTATTACTCCTGGGGAACTGTTAATAATCATAAAAATAATGCAAGTAGATATATTTTTCATATACCAAACCTTTGGTCTCTGTTTTCATTGCGGATAGAAAAAAGCCCATGATATTGACCTTGCCTCTGGCCTTTAAATGTCCTGCCACATAATGCTACAATCATGTGTTTGAAGTAGTTTTATTCTAATGGATGATTCATAATAAGTTTAAAGACTCTTAGAGCTTGTGTAGATTAGCATTTGCATAGTCCAACATTTTCATGATACTTCCACAAATTAGATTATAATTACCTATTTCATATATTATTATTGTTAAATCATAAAGGAAACTAAATTTTCCTTTATTTGCACACAGAAGTTCAATTAATTTTCCTAAACAAAAAGTAGTTTGATTATTGAATAATAGCATCTATGTAGTATATTAAAGTACAGTTTTATACTGTGTTTTTTTTTTTTAAATCGTTACTAAGCAAACAATTTATTGCAACTTCCAATCTAACTGCAAATTGTCATAAATTACTTCTAAAATAATTTAGTCATGGTTTTATTTAATACTGAAATAATTATAATTTTGTGAAAATTTATGTTTCTAGATGCAGAATGAACTTCAGCTAATTGAGATGCTATAAAAATATCCCTTATTATCTTTGTGACTGACTGACAATCGTTACGTCATGAAGAATTCCTGGAATGAGTACTGAAGAATCACTAAAAAAATATTAATCAGGAAATAAAAAAGAGTGTAAATGCTTAAACAAACACAGAAAAAAATAATCTGGAGATCTTCATCCAGGTGGCTTAGGGGTCCTGGTTGGTGAAAAACCTGAGTCAGCAGTGTGTGCTTGCAGCCCAGAAGGCCAAAGGTATCCTGTTCTCCATCAGAGGAGGGGTGGCCAGCAGCAAGAGGGAGATGATTCTTCCACTCTACTCGTGAGGCCCCAGCTGGAGCACTGCATCCAAGTCTGAGGCCCCCAACACAGAAAAGAGGTGGAGCTTTGGGAAAGGGTATACAGGAGGGCCACAAAGGTGTTACAAGGACTGGAGCACCTCTCCTATGAGGATAGACTGAAGGAACTGGGCTTGCTCAGCCTGGAAAACAGAAGGCTGGGGGAAGACCTCATTGTGGCATTCCAGTATTTTCAGGGAATCTTCCTCTACAGTCAGTAGAGTATTTTCAGTATTTTCTGATCTCTTCCTCTACAACTGACTCATATAACTGGATTATCATTTTCCTCTTGCAGTAAAGAAAAAACATCATCTGAAACGAATGAAAAAATCCTTGTATAAAATTTGCCCCTATAGGTTTTTAGCAAAGGGATAAAAAAACAACACATGAGAATGCTCGTATTGAACTGATGAAGTTCAGCTTTGTTGACTTTTTACACTGAAAGTAATCCATTTAATTTGGGTAGCTTGACTTCCTTATTCATAAATATAAATGAAGTTTAGGCAGTGAGCACAACCCATTGAAAATAATAGGAGCAACTATTAGAAATGAACTGATTTCTGACTAAGGAGTCTTATTCTCCCGTAACATGCTAAAATCATACAGCTTACATCCAATAGATCTTCATATCTTCTCCTTCATGAGCTTTCTAATGAACCTTGAAAATCAGCTGTCTCATTCACCTAAGCCACATACATCTTTTACCATATCTGGATGACCTTTTACAACTAGCCGGTATCTCCACTGACAGAAAATTTATGTTGTCTTGTCTCTGACAACCTACTAATTGGCTGTTGATTTTTTAACCGCCAGTTTTGCAAAGATGTTTGATCTTAACTGCAAATTGGGAATAATATTTGGAGTCATTTTGTTGTAACTTGATACGGGTAAATTTTCAGTTCTAAAAGTGGTAATATGCTGCAATAGGTGGTAATGAGTTTCTATGCCAACTTGTGTGGGGATAAATTAAAGGTTCTCTTTTACAGTGTTTTTCTGGAAAGCGGAAGTAGTTCTATTGGATAGAGAAATAATATTATATACTTTGCCATAAGATAAGATGTAGATGATATCCTGCTGCTTCCTTCATGTATGTTCATCTTGTGATACTTCCTTTTCAGCTATGCTTATGTTTGCTGGATAAGGGGCATATTTTCAGCCATCAATCAACATACTGAAATAAAAAAGGAAGTAAGAAAGAGGCCAAAAGGTTGGAGGCATAGTAACCTATGATTTCCTCTAAGATTTGTTATGTTGGCTGCAGAACAGAGAAATGAAATAGCTTAATGTTTTTTAATAACATGAAGAGCAGGGAATGGTGTACCAAATTTTCTGAAGCTGGTTGACAAAAAGGAAAGAAAGATTCTTGTAATTTCCATTGTTTAAAACCTACTTTTTGTTAAATACTTGTGTTGATTTCTAAAAAATATGAAAGCCTTCCGTGGAAGCACACTAGTTCTACTGAGACTTTCTCTGGGGAACTGCACTTCTCAGTTCCAGTGTTAAGTTTGAGAAAAAACAGTGAGAGAAAAGTCAGTTGTTTAAACTTGACAACTCTTGTATGAGATTTACTTTTCCAGTCTGGATCACAAAGATAAGGGAATAAACTGTATGCCTTCCAGCTTCCTCAGTCACTGAGCTATTTATCCACCTGGAAAGAGGTTTTATTTTTATTTATTTATCCCCCACCCCCCCACCCCCACATATCATCCTTCTTGGCTTTCAAAAATATTCATCTTAGTTTTTGTGCCAGCTGAGGGTTTGTGCAGCCTGAGGGGTTGAGGTTTGCAGATATTTGGATACCTATTCATAATCATCTTTACAGCTAACTCTTTTTAACCGAGAATCACATTTTTGTAAGTTATGACAGAATTTGGGTGTGATACCAGTTACTAGCAGTGTATGTATTCAAATATACATGCATGCAGGCACACATTGCATTGCTCTCCACAGTTTGCAACAGGTGAATTTACTGTGCTTTTTTTCTTTCCATTCTTCCCAGGATTATTGAGAAAGTTATAAAATAAGGCCTTAGGGAAAAGATAATTACAGAATTCAAAGCTAAATGAATAGATTTTAACAACTTCTTTTCATTCTCAGGCTCAGTGTCCCTCTAAAGGCTATTTCATTGGTTGTATCCATCAGGCTCAAAATATGCTCTTTTGCGCAGATTTATTTCCTGAAGATATCTCTAGTTATCAGACACTATGTACAATTTCCTGTGGATTTGCACAACATTCCTCAGAAAACTGGGGGGGAGGAAAAAAAAAAAAAATACTCAGTGTTCTGATTTGTTTGTTTTGGATTTTCCAGTCTGAATGTATTATTACAACACATAATCTGAATAAGATTTTAGAAATGATCAACAGGAGACTTTTATGGAAAAAATCAGGTCTCCTAAATTGAGATTCGCGTATACATAAATCGTGCTTTGAAAGGCACCCCAAAGGACAGTAATAGTTAATGTATAATTTTTTACCTTTTATTCATGACTGAGCAGAACCCAGAGCCCATTGCAGAGTGATGACGTCCTTTGGAAGATCATGATGGGGAAAAGATGTCTGAGCATAGGTGGATGCTACAATTAAAGATGATGGAGTGGCAAAGCTAAAATGAGCACACATTTTAAATTGCAAGTTGTAGGAGGTGATTACCAAGAATCACACTGAGTGATCACCATGAATCACACTGAGTGATCACATGGCTTATACAGGATCAACTTGCAGTGCTCCCCGCTAGTTTGCCAGACATGTTATCTTGTTTGTTCTCTATCTATCTTGCACAAAGGGAGTGTTACAATTTCAGGAGTTTTCAGAGACAGACGACTCCCTTCAATGACCATGTACAGGCCTCAGACATGTGTGATCTTGTGTGTACATCAAGAGACGTTTCTAATCAGGTTCAGAAGAAGTTTGACAGACTTCAGAGAAATCTGAGTATTTCCCTTTCTACTGGATATCCGGAACTGGCCAGGTTTCAAAGAAAAAGATGAATGTCTCACCATCACTCCCTCTCCTCACACTGTGCTAGCACTACCTGTCTTTGGTGCTTGCAACATTTGAGCCACTTATTAATATGAACTCAACGTGAACTTCATTCTCCAGCTTTTGAAGTCTTGGCTTGACTCAGTGTAATGATTTTTCTTCAAGCCAGTAAGTACAGTTTAAACAGTGCTTAAATGCCAATGATGAGATTAACACAATGGTCCTACTGTGCCAAATAGCATTTTTTGATACAGATTTGTGAGTCCTTCACTTTGACTTTGCTTCAGTAAAGAGGCAAGTGCTGGAAATGACAGTTACCTGAAAAAAAGGAGGAAAAAAGCAACAGAGCCATAAAAGCTTTTGCATACTTAGAGGATTCAGTCATCTAAGTTCAGCATGCCCTTTTTATGAGCCTTATCTCAAAAATGACTGTTTCAGAAATTTGCTTTTTTAGCCTAGTGATTTCAAAATATTCCTCTAACCAGACTGAGAGCTGTGTTTTCACATGCCCCACCAGTTACAGTTTAGTTTCCTGCAGTTCACTTCCATTTGATTTTTCCTGTGTGTAATCAGATAAGTACTTTCACTTTTCAGCGTTAGCCGCAAGGAAGATTGAGAATGATAATTTAAATTTCTCTCTCTCCTTCTTTTTCCCTTTTTTTCTTTTTTCCTTTTTTTTTTTTTTTTTTTTTTTTTGTGTGTGTGTGTGTGTGTGTGTGTGATCGTTTGACCATTTCCAGTCAGTTGTTAACATTGAAGCCTTCAGAAATCATTCTGTTTTGACTAAAATTATCTAATAGGTTCAACAATTAAAATTGGTGTCTGTGGAAAAAGCATGATGGCAGAAAACAGATAGGTAAGCAGACCACTATGCTTTTGGATGATCATGGTGACCACATGACAGTCCTTGTCAACAGCCAGGAAGAGGAATGAGTTATAACCAAGGTGATTCAGTATAATTTCATTGAATTAAACAGATTAATGTCAACTTCCCTGTCTTCTCAAGACAAATGAATGTCTTGGTTGCACTCATGGTTTTCTTGATGTTGCTGCTGTTTATTGCAGTTTCCTTTGTTTTGGAAATTAGCAATAAGAATTCTTAAGTAAGTACCCTGTTAACCATTTCATTGCCATAAAATGTACTAATAACATGCCCATGAAAAAAAAACTCTGAAAGGAAGGCATTTTATGATCATGCTATTTTTACTAAAAATGTTAAGTATTTATATACTGCAGAAGAGATTCTAACAAAAATGATGGCCAACATCTTTAACAATTAAATGAGTGTGTCTTGAAAGCTGATTGCAGTAGAAGGATGGACCACTTTCATTGATAAGAGTATGTTATCAATAAACATTCATTTTTCATAGTGAAAGGTTACTTGCTTTTGTTTATATTTCATTATACTGTTAATGAAATAACAATCCTTTTTGCACAATTTTAGTTTTGTTAAATAATTATGGTTTTTTTTCTATTTATTCGTTCAGGAAATAACCACAACTAGTTCTGGAATATAACTTAGGACTTATCAATTCTTCATTCACTTTTCAATCAATTTCTGCAACAATTAGGTAGAATTGACATCCTTGAAAAGTATTCTCCAGCAGTATCAACAGAAACTATGTATCCATTTTTGCACAACCTATTTTAAAAAATATTCTTGCACAACCTATTTTAAAAAATATTCAAGTGTAAAGAATGGAAAATCTTTGAGGAAATGTGACTCATGAGAAAGCAATGAAGAGCCTAGTCTATGATAGAGAAAAATAAGATCTTACATAAAGAACTGTATCCCTTCCCTCTTGCAGCACAGAAATTAAGATAGTTCAATTTGCCTCGGAGAAGAGTGTCTGAATACTATGAATAGCTTCCTAATTGTGTAGTTAGTGAAACACTACAACAGAGCAAGAAGTCTATGCAATCACTTCACTAAAAATTCTTACTACTATGTGACCACCAATCTGTCTAAATGAAGAAATGCTCTAGCTACATACAATCCTGCTTCAAAGCAGATAAATTGGGTGCATAATCTCCTGCAAATCCTCCCGGGTTTTCATTTTTATACTCTTATGTCTGATTCTTTATTCTCTAAGACTGTTGCATTTCACTCCCGTTGAACTTCAGAAAATATTTTTTTATATTATTTCAAAAATAGTGTGTGAAGGAAGGCATTCTTTTTCCTAGGAAAGTTGTAGTTGCACAGAAATCACTCTTTATTTGATTCTCTATTGTTTAGTTTGACAGATTAATTGCAATGCTAGCAGAACAAAATCAATGATCAGAAAATTAACATTACAGTTTTCAAACTGTTCTTGCATAGTTGCAGAATGAAAAAGAATAGATTAGTTTTCTTCCCCCATCTCACCGGAGATGCAAGAAAAATAGAGCATTCTAGCAATAGGAAACATCTTTCCAAGTTTTTCCTTCTCTGCTGGTTCCCTGGTCTGTTATTACTGTGTTACATTCAAAATTGAGATTTGGGAAATATCCAATGATTAACATTTCCCAAGAAGCTGGAATTGCAAGCAGAGGTGCTGAAGTGGTGTCAAGAATGACTGCTTTGCTGAAAAGCAAGTGGACTCACATCTTAAGATTTGGATTGAATTTTTTGTCCTGGAGACATTTAGGTTGACATCACCAGTCACCTCACCTTATAACATATGAACTTGATGCTGTTTCCTGATACTCTTCATACTCTTATGGCTAAACCATAGGAAAATTCTGATAGCTTTGTATGAACAATAAAATGTAACTGAATATAGTGGATAAGAGTAAATTTAAATTAAATCTGTACTCATTTGCAACAATTTTTATAATTTTAGGAATTACAAATAGGTTTTTTTTTTTATGGAAGAAAATCAGATAAAAGTGTTATTATTATTTTAAGAGGCCTTCTATCAGTCACCACTCTTTCTTAAATTCTTTTGCCTATTTCACCATTCTTGGTATGTAAAATGTAGAAGTTAGTCTAACACACCTGACACATTTAACACGTTTCCACTCCATGGAAGGACAGAAATGCAGTCTTCATCAATCTTTCCTGAACAGGTAGAAATAAATTGTGTTTATAAGTTTTGTAACGTAAGTACTTGATACATATTGGATGAAATGACCTTTGGAAATGTCTGTCTTTGTCATAAATGGTAGCTTGAGAGAGAAGTCATTCTCAGCTTAGATTAATCTGTCATGCTGCTAAATATTGTTTTATATGTTTTAGTTGTTTATATATGACATATGGTTCTATATGTTCATTATAAGTCTTTTGTCTTTTTTATGCATTTCCTATAATGACTTTTGTGTGTAAACTTCTGGCAAAAAACTGACTCTAAGTTTTAAAGTCAATCACTCTAAATTGTAAAAGTTATTTACTTTATGTTATCCCTGAGTTCAACTTAGACAGTTTTTTTGAAGGCCTTGCATGAGCAGACAAATTCCATCTTCTGTAGAATGAAGGAGATCTATTAGGCAGAGAGAAAGACAGAACTATTAATGTCTTTTCCTCTTTTCTTCAAACTCTCAGACAATTGGGAGTCAAATATCCTTCAGCAAATAATTTGAAACTGCGTTATGCTTTCTCAGAAGGTCAAGTAAGGATAAGTAAAATAACACTCCAAAAATTTGAAAAATGCCTTTGTGTAGAATAAAAAGAGGCCTTTTAAGAGGTGAGATAAAAAAGAAGAATGTTGGTTTGCAATTGAGAGGATTATAGCTACACTGCACATCAGAAATTGGCAATGTTCTAATGGTGTGCCTTTTGGACTTGTGCTGAATATGACAACTCCACAAATTCCTATTATCATTTCTAATACCGGTAGATTTCACCTCCAAATCATACTTCAACACCATATGATCTGATCATATTTCATATTCTTATTGGTCTCACTTTGCCAATGTGCCTATAAATGCAAAGATGTAAAGCAAATTAGATATCTAGGCTCACTTTGCCAATGTGCCTATAAATGCAAAGATGTAAAGCAAATTAGATATCTAGGCTAGCAAGTTTCATTTCACTTAGTCTAAATTTAATCAGTTTAAAATACTTTATATTAAATCTAGCTGGAGATCTTCCTGCCTGAGTTCAGGTAATATTAATTGAATACTAGGCAAAAGAAAATTATATAAACTTGTCAATTCAGCAAGAATGTCTTAAAAAAGACTTGCATAAGTTCTCTTAACAGAAAAATCTGCACAGGTTTTGCTGCTTCCTTGAGGAATGTTCATCTTTTTCAGTTTTGTTTATTTTTGCCTGGATAAGAGAATTTCAGACATCAAGCTTATAAACAGATGGTTCAGTCACCCAATGAAAAAAAAACACTGCAGCAATCATCCTAAAAACATTCCAGGGGAAAAAAAGTTATGGATTACACAGGGTATATAGAAAGCAGATGTTACTTTATCTTACATTATTCTTTTGTTTTGTTTTGTTTTGTTTTGTGCTGCATGAAACAGTATTATTTCTACTGTCTCAGAAATGTGAATGGGAGACTCTCCATGGCTATGGCTATGCCAGGATCCAAAGCTGGACATGGAAACTTGATAATCTACATTGCTAAATTGTTATGATGAATTACTTTTGACTTTTGTCAATCAACTTTTGGGTGGGGTTTTGAAATCAAACTGGATTAGCATTCTTTGTCAATGGTAGTTTTCGCATGGCAAAGCTCCTTTAGAAGTTTAGAGACCTTGATACATATATGATCAGTGTTCTGCCAGTTGACCTTACTTCCTGAGAACTTGTGATGTTACTATCTAGGTTACTAGTATAAAATGTAGATAACACTTACCAGAGGGAACAGGTCAGATTGATACTGATGTATTATAATGAACTATAAGATCTCTTAAGAGCCATGAGACACTCTCTTTTTTTTTTGTGTGTGATGAATAATATTCCTATAAAAGAATTTTTAAAGCCTAGGAGCCTTTTACTTCACCATATAAATAACCAAACTGATGTGGAAACAGGCACTGTCAGTAGTGTTGATGTTAATTATTGTTATGTTACAACACTATTATGCTATATATATATCTATATATTTTACCATTTCTTATTTTCCTCCTTCTCTTACTAGATTATTGGCTGAAATCATCTCAGTATGCCAAATCTGTTGCAAAGATTCTCAGTACTACAAGTACACTGTAATAGTTCCTGGCTTATGAATGCATCAAATATTTTCTCCAGTTTCCTCAGATCAATCCAGAGCTGTGGAAGTCCTCATGGAATAGTACAGAATAAATTATGCTACATTCTTCAATTCTTACTCAGATAAGGCTCTTAGTTATTTACTTTAGAATACAGTCTGAAGGGTTATATCAAAGTGTATTCAGTAATAATCTGTCATTTAAGTTATCCTTTAATTTTCTGTTTCCTAAGTGTTTAGGAATGTCTTGGTGCTTACTTCTTTGTATGGATACTGAAGAAGATTTGATGGGATATGTTTTGCACTTTTCTACAGGAATATTCATGGTGGAAGTGAGGCTTTGTGGAATTCCAATTACTTCCAAGTTTAAGTAGTGCAGCATTGAATCAAGATGTACAACTTTTCTTCCTGTTGTATCTGTGCGTGTTTAAACCAAACAACTTCAAAAGACAGTTGCTATTTCAGTCCATAGGTTTGAATATTTAATTCTAATTTCTTTTCTGGCAAACGGTCAAGAAAATATCCTAGGTTTTCTTTTTTTCTTAGCTATTGTTAAGAGCATAAAGTTTCTGCACTGTCTAGACAGTAATAAATGCCCTGGATTTGGTTTCTAACTTTGATTTGGTTCACTTTTGAAAACATGTAGTCTGACCTGAATTGCATGGGTCATAGAATTTAACAAGCAAGTTAGGTATTAAGTCTACTGCTGCTTCTGGGCCTATTACTTTCATGACTTTATCAGTAGAAAAACACAGCTTCAACACTATGATTGAGCAGAAAATTTAAAGGTACATTTGCTCTTGCTTTAAAAACTTCAAAATTATTTTTTTCAGGATGACACATACTGGACTTCAATAAACAGTTCAGTAATAGGCCTAAATCCTATTAAACAAAACCAGATGCTAAAGTGAAGAAGTTCCTTTAAGTCTCTTTTTGTTGTCAATAATAATAAAAGAATTAGCAATAAACCATTAGTTGAGCAGTGTACAATTTTCCAATACTTGCATTTACATCTCCCTGGCCTTTCAATTTAAATTTAACTTGTTTATTCCCATGAACATGCACCTAATTTTGCATGAGGCCATTCAGATGACGGATACATTTTAATATCACAATAGATCTAAAAAATAAACACTTGTGAAAGAAAACTCAGTTCATGATTGACAATGATACTCTCTGTAGTTTGCAGATTGATGCAGTTTTCATCAATCATTAGCAAATAAAAGCTCATCATAAGCTTTTTTCGTGCTATTGCATCTGTATTCATAAGTAGTTATGCAAGAAATGGCTTTCCTTCACAGAGCTGAGATGTGAAAGGCATAAGTCTTTGGTGGGAACTGCACATCATTACCTCCTCTGACAATCCTCAAATAGTCATAGCTAACTATGGTAAAATTTGAAACTCAAATATTTTACTGTTGCTAAAGGCAAAAAAAAAAAAAAAAAAAAAAAAAATGCTATGAGATGGTAAATCATATTCATCTGCAACATCACACTTGCTCTCCGAAATTCTATGTATGGGATGTAAATGTGACAAACAATACTAATTTTATCTTCAAACAATACCCAATCATGACACATAAAGAAAAGAATTTAAGTGTTCTATTGCATATCAGCTGTCTTTTTTCTGTGTGGTGAGAAAAGTTAACTTTTCAAATATTACTTTTTAATCCTACATTTTTCTGTCTTCATTTTACTATGCCATTGTTATGAGACTGTCAGGTGTTATTAACAGACTGCCTTGATGATGATCTTTGAGAAATAAACTGAGTTTTGTCCATGTTGTATGTGCAGGTGTTCACAGCATCTCAATGCCTTTGCAGTTAAGAATCAGATAAGGCAGATATAAAAGAAAGATCTCAAATATTACAATAATGACTAATGAATAATCGAAGCTTGAGCCGCACAGGTAGGTGTACAGGAATTATTTGGCAGGACAAGGGGAAACAGCCAGAAACTGGAGCATAGGAAGTTCCGCACGAATGTGCTCAAGATCTTCTTTACGGTGAGGGTGACGGAGCACTGGAACAGGCTGCCCAGGGGGTTGTGGAGTCTCCTTCTCTGGAGATATTCAAGACCCGCCTGAATGCCTACCTGTGCGACCTGCTGTAGGGAACCTGCTTTGGCAGGGGGGTTGGACTCAATGATCTCTGGAGGTTCCTTCCAACTCCTATGATTCTGTGATTCTGTGATTCTATGATATTTCAGGCCCTAAAATAATTCTCTCCATTTTTAGTATGAGTCATCCTAGGGAATCAAAGGGGAGAATTGTATTGGTATAGATCTGGCATTGTATTTTGGTCTGTAGTAATTAAACTATTATTTCTGTATTCTTTTTCATCCCTAGTACTTTATTTCAAGCTCATTTAACAAAGACTAAAGCCTCCATGACTCTTGATAGCAGCCACTTTATTCTATAGTTAACAGAAGAATGGTTCCACCCCCAACTCTGACATGGCCTGAAGCACTGCTATAACGACGTGCATTTTTCTTCTCAGATGATACATCATATAATACAAAGCATCTGTAAAAATCTCTCTTCCGGCTAGAAAGTTTCTGCTTTGTCTGTGTTGTGCTTTTATACTGGAGACCATTTGTATTATTTTAGCTTAAGGAATATCTAAAACACTCTCAGAGCCAGCCTGTTTTCAGTTATGTGCAGCGCCAGAGCAAGACAAAATGCATACAAACTGTCACACGGGAGGTTCCCTCTGAAAAGAGATTGCCCACAGAGTTTGTGGAATCTCCTCCTTGGAGACCTCCGAAAAGGAAAAGCTTATTGTTTTTAAATAGTGAAGGAAATTGCAAAGGAGCTAATTGGAAAGTGGGACTTCAAGGCAGGAAAGCAAATTTTCGTCCTATACTTCTGACAGTGTTAGATTCAAACAAACAATTTAATAAGTTATATACCAAGATTATTTCCATGGGTTAATTTTGCTGTCTTAATCCATTATTCTCTTTTCTCATCATTTTTTCCTTCCTTAAATAAAATGTTTTAATATATAATTTTCTGAGCATGACAATCTTGATCCATGAAATAAAAACTGAGTATAGCTCAAAACTTCATCATGTCAGGTAGCTCATATCATGGAATTATATCACGGAATCAGAGAATAGCCTGGGTTGAAAAGGACCTCAAAGGTCATCCAGATTCAACCCCCCTGCTATATGCAGGGTTGCCAACAACGAGACCAGGATGCCCAGAGCCACATCCAACCTGGCCTTGAATGCCTCCAGGGATGGGGCATCCACAACCTTCTTGAGCAACCTGTTCCAGTGTGTTACCACCTTCTGAGTGAAAAACTTCCTCCTAATATCTGGCCAAAGCCTCACCTGTCTCAATTTTAAACCATTCCCCTTTGTCCTATCACTATCCACCCATGTAAGCAGCAATTTCCCCTCCTGTTTATATGCTCCCTTCAAGTACTGGAAGGCCACACTGAGGTGGCCTTCTCTAAGCAAAACAAGCCCAGTTCCCTCAACCTTTCCTCATAGGAGAGGTGCTTCAGCCCTCTGATCATCTTAGTGGCCCTCTTCACCCGTTCCAAGAGCTCTGTATCTTTCTTCCACTGGGGGCCCCAGATGGGGCCTGACAAGAGCCGAGTAGAGGGGGACAATCACATCCCTTTCCCTGCTGACCGCCCCGTTTTTATTGCAGCTCAGAACACAGTTGGCCTTCCACGCTTCAAGTGCACACTCCTGGCTCACGTCCAGCTTCTTGCCTACCAGGATCCCCAAGTCCTCCTCCACAGGGCTGCTCTCAAGGGGTTCTTCTCCCAGTCTGTATAAATGGCTGGGATTGCCCCAACCCAAGTACAACACCTTACGCTTGGACATGTTGAACCTCATTAGGTTCACTTGGGCCCACTTCTCCAGCCTGTCTAGGTTCCTCTGGATGGCTTTCCTTCTCTCCAGTGTATCGACTGCACTGCTCAGCTTGGTGTCATCTACAAACTTGTTGAGGGTGCACCCGATGCCATTGTCTATGTCATTCATAAAAAATGTTGAAGAGCGTGGGTCCCAAGACCTACCCTTGGGGGATACAGCTTGTGACCTACCTCCAACCTGACATGGAACCATTGATCACAACCCTTTAGCTATGTCCAGCCAACCAATTCTTATTCCACCAAACAGTCCATCCTTCAAATCCATGCCTTGCCAATTTGGAGAGAAGGATGTGGTAAAGGACCATGTCAAAGGCCTTGCAGAAGTCCGGGTGTATGTCTTCCATTGCCCTTCCCCTGTCCACCAACGTCGTCACTCCATCATAGAAGGCCACCAGATTGGTCAGACATGATCAGCCCTTGGTGAAGTCATGCTTGTTTCATACATGCTTTAACATAGCTTCTAGGAGGCAGATGTTCTAGGCCCTTTATCATCTTTGTGTTCCTCCACAAATGATACCCTTTTTTTTTGTTTTGTTACATGCTTAATGTGGAGTCACAAAACACATGTTCCCATAGGTAAAGTAGACACTTGCTTGACTACAATGGGGTGAGTATCAGCAGATGACTCAAAGTTGTGAAAATTTCAGGACCAGGATGGAAGGAACTATGCTAAACTCACCTTCATTGCAGGTATCTCAAACAAAGTTTGTCACCCTATGTGTCTTTGTGGTCAGTAGAGAAAAGTAAGTCCAGTGTTTTACACAGAAGAAGTTAAATAAGGTGAATCTCATCCCTAGGCTTAAGTTTTACTGCCAGAAAAAAAAAGAGGCACTCAGGTACTCCAAGCTAACACATTCTGTTTTAAAATATATGTTTAAAATACATTGTTTAAAAACCATTTATAAGTATTCTCTTGCTCTCTTCATTGACTGCATGTATAACCCAGTGAATTTGTTCGGAGATGAACTTTCGGGCTGCTAGAATTGAAGGAGATGAGTCCCATTGACTGACTTGACAAGTCAATATTTACTGCACTGCAATAATTGATAAGAGTCCCTATAGGTCACAGAACTTACTTATTAAGTGCTGATTACCACCAAGAACACTATTTCTGGAACAATACCTTACTTGCATCCCTTTATCAATTGCATATCAGTCACCTGTCGGTCTGATTTATCAGACTGACAAAGTCTCAGTAGATCCATGGCTCAAACTCTTCCTTAAGAGCTGAACAAATCTAGGACCTGCCCAGGAAAATCAATAAAACTATTTTGAATGTCTAGCTATTTTGTGCTTTAAATGAACATGGTATTCAAGAAAATATCTTGCTCTTGAAAAGATAACTAACTCCTCTAGTCCTTCAGTTAACCTTTTTTTCAACACCATGGAGTACTTGGTGGATAAAAGTATAATTTGTGATCCATTCTTTACAGACACTGTTGTCTCACTAATTGCAGTGGTGGCAAAAAATAAAATCTGTGTAAAGTGGAGGTAAACCATTCATTAAATATTAGTTAATCAAGTAGAAATACAGTTTTACAATGCTCTCTGCATGGATTTCACATATCTTTACAATATTGTATGTAGCCATTCATCTGACTCTGTGATGGGTGAATAACTTTAATATGATACAAGTGGTAGATATTACAAAGTGGTGAACTTTCTGAGGCCAGTAGATTGTTAGGAACAGCATTTTAAAGAGTTCAGCTGAAGAAAGATATAATTTGCTACTTTCTGGAATTAATGATCTCATGTCACAGATAAGGTAAGTTTAATCTGTTCTTATGACTCAGATAAATATCTAAGAAAATAATGAATATATCATGACCAGTATAAGGACATTTTCCAGAACATTCATTGAGAGATTAGGTTAAAATAACCTTAAGATGTTTACTGGTCACTGTAAGTGACCTTACCAGTTTGAGCACACACTTCTAGTTCTTGTCTTTATGATACTATTTTGATCGCTATCTGTAGCTGACTAATAATAATGCCCTGACTCCTCCTGAAAGGAATGACTTGGTGTATTAAAAGATTTCTTAAAGTAACTGGCAGATTTCAACCGCACACCTACTAAGTAACTTACTTCATTTGACTACTTGATTGCACATTAAAATAAAAATCTCTCCTGTATAAATTTAGTGGCTAATGTGCAAACTTAATACTTTTAGAAGCATGTAACAGAGAAATAATTGAAACTTTTATCAGCTTTGAGAGAGTAGTCCTCAGTTCTGCCCCTTCATAATCATAAGCAATTTCTTCCAACAAAGCAAACCTGTTTATAAATAATAGCTGATTACAGATTTAGGGATGATTTGTCAAAAAGGTTTTTGAAACCAAGACAATAGTTTCTTTGTTACTGACTTTAATGGGAACAGGAGTGGAACAAGTACTCATTTCATCAGAGTTTCTTTGGAAAATAAAGGAACAGAGGATAATCAGTACTTTGTACCAAGAGGATTGCAAGACTGTATTAACACTACACTTCGGAGAAGCATCTCAGTTGAAGGTTAAACACCTGCAGCAAAGGTGTTGATGTTAACGAGATTTAAGCTCTTGTTTAATGCTGAGCTAAATCCACATGACACAGATGAGGTCAAGTTAGGCAGAACTTGGTGGCTGAACAGCTCGCTACTGGAGATGGTTTTCAAATATGTTACACAGTGGAAATCAGGGGTAGAAATTTTTTAAGACATTGCATGAAAAGATCAAGTCCAATTCACCATGTTTCTGTTTGGTTTTATTTGTTAGCTATCATCAGACCAATAGCACATGCAAATAAATAGTACTTAAAATCTAATCACTTGATGTTGCTAAAGAGAAAAAGAGTGAATGGGAAAGGATTAAGAGAGATAGACAAGGTGGAAAATCAGAGATGAAACATGGGAGTGGGTATTCAGTCTTGGCAAATAGCCAAAATCTTGGCACCAAATTGCATAACTTTTTGAGACTGTTGCTTACAGGTATACCCCTTCCACTATTTACCTGCTAACTCTCTCGAAGATATGGTTTGCTATAATTGCAGATAAGATTTATCTTTCTATTTATATTACAAAAAGCATCTAGACTTTCTGAAGTCTGATCAGTCATTGTTTTCTCCCTCACATTCATTTTTATCCAGACAAATATTTATTGATCCATGGTGCTTTGAAAGCTCTCTTTTAAAATAGATTTTCCCTCTTTGTCTACAGTTGACTTTTCCTTTGTACTTTTATCCCTGTCTCACCTATATAGTAGGAAAACCTGAGCATCTATGCTGCAGTCCCAATAAAACTTCCACAATGTTTTCATTTTTCTTATCAAATTTCACATTACTCTAGTTTAAGATACGATTTTTCATCATAAGATATTCTATCTTCTCCTTAGCCAATATTATTAGTCAATCTGAAAAGGAACACATCTCAGTCACTTGTAAATCATGTCTACATTAATCCTTAAATCATGACTCCATTCTTACTTCTTAATATCCGCTTTTAGTTGTCTTATTCTCTTTTGTTGTTTTCAGTGGATAGCATTTTACTGTTTGTTTTGATTTAGTTTTTAAAAGCTAAATTAATTTGAGTTCTGGAATCTATTTTTCATTTTTTGACTTTTTATATATTTTTTCCAGCTGAATGCCTAGTCCTTTAATTTCTTCGTTTTATGTTTATTTCCCATAGTCTTTCTGAAATACTGGGTGGACAGTTTGAAGTCCTTTTATACAGTATTTCCCCTTATAATTTCGGATGTATCGCAGAACATAATGGAAATTACAGAATTTTGCTGCATTCCAATCCTTTATTATTATGTCACACTGAATTTAATAACTGGCTTTCCAAATAGCACAGTCATGTCTCCTGTAACTGAATGTCTTAATTACAGACTGTTTAATTTAAAATTGTGATTACTCCTTCTGAGGTTTTTTTTTTTTCCTAACTAGTTCTTCTGAAATTTCTTTCACTGTAACCAAAGCCAAGTCTAATATATCGTTAACTCTTAGAATTTTGAGATGCAGTTTATCTGAATTGTAGTAGACATCTGAAATACCTACTTTACAATGCAATGGATTGTGTTCTGGAAATGGCCATTATTCATCACCGGCTGTCAAGAGAATGTTAAAGTGTCTAGTCCAGATGTTGGTTATTTACGCTGTCATTCATCCAAATGAGTCTTCTTACTGCTTATCCCAAATGCAATGAACATGTAACAAGCACTACATGGACAAGAGCAGAATTTGGGATGATATAGCCCATCAAGATGGAGTTGTTTTTGCGGTGCCCTCCAAGAATTCCCATATATACCACAACTTCAGTCACTGCACTGTATGGGCAAAGTCCCACCATGACAAGCCTTGTGTTCTCCTCCCCTGTCATGAATCTCCAGACTTACTTATGCAAATGGAAATACCACGTAGGAAAGAATTCAAGTGTTGAAAAATGAGGTGCTAGGCATGGTCTATAGCATAAGTGGAGCAGGAGCTAATCACCAGCACCAGATTCACATTTAGCTGGTCTGAAAGGACTGAGCACTAGTCGTAAGATAAGGTCCAAGTTGCTCGCACTCAGCTGTCCTGAAGACTGATAGCCCACCCATTTGTGGGGACTTGGCCTGGTTTGAGTGTTCTGAAGACATTCTGCAGAAAACCCATACAGGAGGGGTGCCTCACAGGATGTGGGCAACAGCACTGTCATGCATTTGAGCTGTGTGGAGAAAGGTTTTAACAAATCTGTTGATTGTAACTACCTTCCTAGCTGCAGAAAAGCACTGAATAAACTTTTTATTTCTTTCATTTTTAACTTAGTTTTTCCTTTATTTTTTTCTCTCTCTGCTTTTACTAAATTTACATTTCCCATGAGTAATAGCTTGATTAATCCTGGCATCTGAAAGAAACTCTCCAATGCCCTTCTGTTGGTGAATCACGTTTATTATCTAAAAGTTCACCATTTTGTTCTCCATTGTATTTTGCATGTATATCCTCAAATAATAAAATATTACTTAGCATATTCTCTCACAAAGGACATAAAAAGGAATTCTAATTATAGCGATAGGCTTTCAATTGTGATATATTCACAAGCTTTATTCCTGAGAGCGTTACCACATTGAGCATTTTTCTTAATATCTACAAGAGCCATCAAACCCCACGCTTAGCTGCTTAGACTAGTAAGCGTTCCAAGATGCTTCCCAGTCAAATAGATCTGAGGCTTCTCAGACTGTGTACACAATAGAGATTGCTGATCTTTGTGAAAAGTGATAGTGGGCAGCGTCAGAGAGAATGTTTGATTTATATAATAAACATGTAATTATTATTTTTGACCAGAGAACTGCAGGCCTAATTGTTTATTCTCTATGCAGGTTTCTTTACTAGTCTTTTTCTGTCCAAAGGCACTCACTCCTCCTTGTTCCCTTGAAAACAGTTTCAAAGCCCATTCAGACCATTTCCTCAATATTTCAAAATACAAATTAAATTTGATGGAAAAGAGAATGAAAGAGAAAAAAGATGCTGTTACAGAGAAATGTCAATTGGTTTGTACTTTGGATTTGGTATGGTTAAATATGCTTTGGTTTTATTTCCTCTTTTTCAGGCTCTACCAGAGAAAGTAGCTTCAGGTGAAGAAAGTAGAAGCACTGTGTAAAGGACAACTGTGTTCTACATTAAACAGAATTTCCAGAATATCTGTGTTGGGATAGGTGATGTTTTGAGGACTGACACATAGAATTTCCATGAATTTCTGTTATTTTGCAAGACAGAGTTCTCTTTATGTCATTTTTGTGCATGCCCCCTCCTAGGGATTTATGGTCATTTGCACTGCAGGGCAAAATTCCCAGGTTAAATGAGCCTGAAATATGAAGTCGCTATCATGGATGCAGAACTGTAATTTGAGGAAACTGTACTTCAGTATCAGGGAACATATTTTTCATGATATTATAAAAATAGATTATATTTTTAGTTATTCACCATACTATTGTACACTTCTTTTTTGAATAAATTAAATTAATATCCACAATGAAAGTTTACACAGAATTTGAAATGTAACTATACATTCCATAAACTTTAGTTAAGTGTGTACACATCAAGTGGTGTGAGAACAGGAAAGCTTAACTATCTGATGTGTTCGGTAGTGAAAAATGCAATTCATTAAAGGGTTCTCAGGATATACTTCTTACCTCTTCCTTTCCACTTATTTTGTGGCTCTTTTGAGGCACTGAATTTGGCAACTGATGTTGGTATTTTTCTCTTTTCATTTTGGTTTTCATAAGGGAGATTACATCACATAAGTGGCTGAGAAGCATCAGAAAAGTTTAAGGAAATAAAAGTAAAGATCACAGACAGGACAATGGTAAAATAAGACCTATCTTTTTGTGGTAGAGGACTTTTAACTGTATTTACCACACCCACATCACTTGCACAAGCCAGATTCTGAGAATGTGTAGCCAAGGTAAGCAGAAAGATAGAAGTGCGTGTGCATAAGCTAAAGTTCTCTGGTCATTGCAGGCCAGTATATGATGACTGCTCTGAAAGTAATGCCTCCTATTTTATAATGTTGGCCCACAATTTTGGAAGTGGATATTGGTGGTATGGCAGTAGAGGTTGAATCTTCCCACCAGTATCCCGTTACATTTTGTTGCTACATGACAGATGGTAACAGAGATGCAATCTAGCAAAACAGCTTCTGACGTGGAAGTACAAAAGAAACAAAGGTGTTGAATTCCTCCATGCAGAAAAAAATGGCACCCACTGGCATTCATAAATGCTTGCTGAACTTTTATTGAGATCAAACAGTGGATGTGAGTACAGCGAGGAGCTGGAAGGTGCGTTTCAGCAGTGGTGACAATGTTTCAGCTCTGCTGGTGCAAATTTTAAGGAGCATGGCATGCAGAATCTTGTTCATAGCTGGTGAAAAATCATACATAATGGTGGTGGTGTGTCAAAAAAAAATAATGTTCTGTAGCTGAGAATTTGCTCTATCAAATAGTGTTATTGTGCTTTTTGTATTTGTCATAGTTTCCATGGAAATAAATAGGAAGCATTACTTTCAGAGTGATCTACGTAATTGCTGATGAGGCAGTTATTTTCTGCCTGTTACCCAAGGATGACCATTTGCACTTTTTATATGGTAGTACGTGGAATACAGCTGAACGAAAACTGACAAGGCGATCTACTTGTAAAAAAGTAATGTATTTTCCCAAGATATATTTTCTTGTTGGTAAGTTCACTGATATGACTCATGGCATAGCTACAAATGATATGTAAGCACAATGTTTGGTCTCTCAGAGCATGTGGTTCTGTGACTGCACTTTAGAAGGTTCCATGCCCTATGACTTCTCACAGATGGTGCAAATGTAGATAAGTAGCCTTCTCTATTTCTCATTACTCTATCAGTTGCTCTACTTCAAATACCGAAGGAGATCTATCACACAAGATGGAAATGAGTAAGCCTTTACCTGAGAGGGAATTGTACCTCCTCATCCCATTGATCAAGTAATTGGATGGACAGATAATATCCACTCACAACATTCCTGTGTCTCGGCAAGGCAGATTATGGCTACAAAAATGCCAATTTCAGTAAATTCTACTGGTGAAGCTGCAGCTGATTTCTGAAACTGTAACTGTGAGAGAAACAGCCCTGTAGACACCAAGGTCAGTGAAGAAGGAGGACTGGAAGTGCTCCTGAAGAGCTGCTGCCTGTGGGAAGCCCACACAGGATCACTTCAGGAAGGATTGCATCCTGAGGGAGAGACCCCATGTGGAACATATACAGAGTGAAAATGGAGGAGTGGTAGAGATGAAGATTTACAGACTGACCACAGCCTCAATGCTCATTCACCTGTGCCAAGTGGATGGAGCAGATGATAGTAGAATGTGAATGAGGAGGAAGATGTTTTTTGTTTGCTTTTTGTTTCTTACTGTTTTAGTTTGTTAGTAGATGAAAATATATTAATGTCCCTTACACTAAATCTGTTTGGTCCACGATGAAAACTGCTGAGTGAGACAAACTCCTTGTCCTTATCTCAACCCATGAGCTTCCTTTCATCATATTTTCTCCTCTAATCTTTTGAAGAGGGCAAGTGAGAAAGCAGATTTATGGAGATGAGCTGCCCATCCACCACACAAACATATTCTGCTGATTTAAGTAAAAAGTGGGTGGAGATTCAAATGACTCTCATTAAGAATTCAAAGGCAAACTGTTTTTAGGTCATTTCTGACAATCTATATTGAGAGAAATACCTAAAGCGAATACTTTTTTTTTTTTTTTCCCTAACCTAGAACTGTAGTGCAAAGTTGCAAAGATAGCAAGATAGGCCTTGATTGTATTTCTAAAACTTCTTATATTATTTATACTATCAGATTTGAATTCAAAATATATATGGCCTGAAAGTATACATTTGACATTTTGTCTTTTATTTTGAAATTTCTGACTGGCAAATACTCTGGAAGTAAAAAGCAGTTGAATCCAACACTATCGTCCAGTGAAACTAATGCAGGAAGTATCCATTGACTTGAATTTACATTAATAGATTTGGGAGCAAAAAATGCCGTAAAATTATAAGATATAAAAATGGCTTCTAGACACACAAGATAAAAAGTTCACTAAGAGATGAATAAGCTATATGGCTATTCATTGGAGTCTTGTATCCACTGCTACAACAACAAAAAAGCTTATTTTTCTACATTACTCTTCAGTTAAACTTCAATATTTTTAGTGAAATAATCAATCAAATATTTGCATAATTTCATTCATTAATAAAGATAATTTTTACTTGCAGATTATATTACTGAAAGGGATCAGATATTGAAGGTCCAGCACTGTGGACTTTTAGTTTGGAGTTCAGAGTTCTGAAGAATAACTTATATGGAAGCAACGACTTAAGTATGTGTAATTGTTTTTACTACAGTGGTCTGCCTTCTCAGTGAGAAAACTAAACTGTAAGGTTCAGTAAACCAAATATTATAATTATCTTTATTTTTTGTCTGCTTTATTTTAAAAATGAAAAAAATATAATGTTTTATTTAAATCCTCAGTATTCAAAATGAATTCTCTACTTTTGATCAAGGCCTATGCTCATTAAGTTAATTGTAAACTTAACATAGTGAATGTATTAAAAGGCTTCTGTAGAATAAACCTTCATGTTTGACCATTATTTTCTCAATTTCCTTATAAATAATATATATAGACAGATAGATATAAATAAAATTTATTACTTACATCATCAAGAGGATTTTGATGTAGTGAGAAAAAAATATATATTTATTCTGTGAGAAGGTAATATAGAAATTCCAATCAGGATAATACAGTTGCATTAGAACAAGTGGCTGTAATGAATCCGATCCACTTATTCTAGGAATCTGAACGATAGCAGTGCTGTAGGTGAAGCTTACCCTAACTCCTATCATATAGTTTCAATCATATTAGTTTTAATTAAGATTCTTTCACATGTGTGTTCAAACTTGTTATTTTCCACTGTAATGGTGTTGCAACTATTCCTGTAGGATGACCATGTAGTGCTGAACAACATATTTAACAGAGGTTGTCCTCTTCAATCATTGTTGAGATTTTCTACAAGTCTGCTCTGTCTGTGATGCTCTCCTGCCTTTGGCAAACTGTAGCGAATGGTGGAACCATATGATTTGATTTCACAGGTGACTGTGTAAATAATATATTTTACACCCAATAGGAAGGAAGGCTGCTGATATGTCTGTAATGCCTGCTGTGACAAGGATCAGGCAGAGCCATTTGGGGGAGAAAGAAACTGTGCCTTCCTGCCAAGTAACTGGACAGAGAAAGGTTGGGAAAATGGACAGGAGACAGTAGAGGGACAGGAAAGAGCAAGCTGTCAGCAAAGCTATAAACTAATAGATACCTCCCAGGAGTAAAGGGCTGGCATCAAGAAGCAGAGCTACAGAAAGTCATAGAAATCACTCATATACAGAGAATTCCTAGGAAAGCAGTGAGAGTTTCCAGGAGTTCATATGAACCCAAAAAGCCAGATGACCCAAAGGCACTGAGAAATCCAGACTAATTGGGGGTAACTGCTTTGAAATGATGCAGCTGGAAGATCTTTGTTGATTCCTTACTTAGGATTATTCTATAGTCTGGCTTCATATCTCTCTTCTTTCTACATGAAGACTACTGCTGTTCTAGTGTGTAAGGCTTTTCTAACATAATGCTGTGCATGATGACACAATATGATATGATGATGAGCTACTTAGTTGAGGGTGTACTCACATTATAGGAGATATATAGTTAGCTTCCCTTTTCTTCCCAGTTTGGGGTCTTGGCATCAGATTTTTGTTGTGGCTTGTTGAGTAAGCATGGTAATATTAGAATCCTGTATGAAAGGAATCTTTACTCGAGAGTCTGAGTAGGAAAGCTGGCTTTTGACTAAAGCAACACTCTAAGTCAGAAGAATGTATATAACTATCTCATGTTTGGACATGCTGTCATCATTACAATCTTGATTTGCTTTGCTCTTGATCCTTAATCTTTATATTTCCCCGTGTTTTACAAATAAAAATTTTTACTAAGTCTTCTTGTGACTATACTGATTACAGCTGAACAGGGACTGTGTTTCTGTCCCTTTTGATGTTACTATGAATATTTATGAGGAAGCCTCAGCTTCTGCTTCATTTTTCTGGATCCAGTTATGTTTTACTAGAAGAGATGTACTACTCTGTAGTGATTGCATTGTTTTGTTGTTGGTGTTGTTGTTGTTTGTTTCTGTGATTTGTTTTGTTTGTTTGATTGATTTTTGTTTCATTTTTTAATGTACATCAAATTGGTCCTGATTTCATTTACTGATTTGCTTAACCATGGAGGCCTATTTTTCAACTTTCACTTGTAGGAATTTTCAACTAGTAATAACATGTCATAGAACACTGCTCTCTGACATGGTCTGAATCTGTTCCATAAAATTTCTTTGCAGTCCTTTTATTATCTTAGAGATATTTGACCTCAGTCTATTCAAGCTGAAGTTTTCTTGTATTGGGTAGATTTAATTGATGACCTTCCTCAAACACAAAAGATTACATATGTGGCAATGGTATATTTATATGCAGTATATCTTCTTGGTTTTTTGATATAAAGTGATTAATGATTATGTTTTAAAAAACAATCTTTGCTGATATATACAAATGTATTTTTAGTAGCAACAGTAACTTCTATGCATAATAGACAAAAGGTTATGTCACTGTAATTTTCTCAGTTTTATGGTCCTTTTTGGCATGTATACTACATTTTGAAACTGCTTTCATATTTTTCTGTATCAATGTGCAATTGTTCTCTGCCAACTGACTAGTGCCCATTCAGACCCTGAATAACAGCTGCCCTTCCAACCTCAGTTTTATGTCTGAGAATATCATCATGTAGTATGGAAGGGGATATCCTTGGCCAGTTTAGGTCAGCTGTCCTGGTTCTGTCACTCCCAGCTTCTTGTGCACCACAGCCCCCTCAGTGATGAGGCAGTATGAGAAGCCAAAACACCCATGGATCTGTGCAGCACTACTCAGTCACAACTAAAACATTAGCATGCTATCGATGTTGTTTTTCTCCTAAATCCAAAATGCAGTAATGTATCAGCTACTATGAAAAAAAATTACTTATATCCTGGCTGAAACCAGTATGAAGTCCTACTATTTTACTTAGGGATACAGAAGAGTTTTGGCTGAAAGAGGCCTTAGAACATCATCTATTTCCACATTCCCTGCCATGTGCAAGATTATTCTTGTCTTTTTGCTTAAACTTTTTAATTCCAGAATTTTTGCTGGTTCAAAAAGATCACTGTCTTCCAAAGTCTGTGTTTGGTTCACTGGTAGTTTTTTATCTTTTTTTTTTTTTTTTTTTTAATATATATATACATATAGTTCTTAGATGCACAGGCAAACCTCTCAGATTTCTTGCTCACAGTGTGGGAAATCTCATGCTCTGATCTTCCAGGAACACAAAAGGAAGAGATGTCATTGCTCAGTGCTGCAGTACAGGCCTACAAGTTGGGAAAAATGATACATCAGCTGTCTGAGGCTTGCTCTCTTTATGAAAGACTTGAAAAGTCTGTGTAGATGTGCAAACAGTATTTTAATGCTTCAAAAAGGAAATCAACAGTGACTGTCATCTTGAAAGGAGTGAGAGACAATGCTGTTCACTTTCAAATTGTTTCAGGTTCCTAAGACGGTGTCTGGGTTGACTGTGAGAGTGCAGCATTATGCTTGCTGTCTACAAGCCTTAGTGTCCAGCAGACATAACAACTAAAGTGTTTTACTCCCAATGGCCTGTAACCAATTTTTTTTTTTTACTGTTCCCATTTACTGACATTTTTGTATCATTAATGAAATTCCTAACAGACTGTAACAAACACAAATTCAACTAAGTGATACAGTATAATTTTGTTTGGTTTTCTACAAGATAATTTATAAAATAAAAGAGAAATATTTACTTCTTGCTTTGACAGAAAGTATTTAAATTACAAAAAAAAATTAGAAATTAGGATCTACATGGCATGCTTTTATTCACTCCATTCTTGCAGTTTGCTCACCTGACACTGACCTCTTGGTGTGATGCTGAACACCACCTCATAATACAGGAACCTCAAGAAATGCAGGGTGAATCTCAGTGTATCTACAAAGTGTTGGCAGTTCAAAGCAGCATTGGTAAATAGAGATTTTTCTTTCCTATTTTTATTTATCTGTTTTCTGTTTTACAGTTGCTGTTACAGCAGCTATTTAGAAGCGAGACCCATTGAAGAGATTTTTGTCCTTTTGCTTTCATTGATTCTGACAGTTTACCCTTCTTTCATTGTCATTTGAGTGATACAAAAAACAAAACCTTAAAAACAAGGTAGTAGAGCACTCCAAGACCTGTCAAATTTTAGATCGTCAAATCTGTTCTGTCAGCTTATTCCACAGCTGATAAAACCTGAGTATAACACCATAAACATCATATCTTCCCTAATTTATTCATGGTTAAAAATCTTCTTAAGCTTTATACATGACTGAACCATGTCTTTCTTGTCCTTTTTGGAGGCAGCAGATGTGCTTCCGATTATATGTGTATGAATTCCTTTCCCGAGTTGGATCTTTGGTTCAGTGTTTGGGCATCTGCTATGTATCAAAGAAATATTTTTCTTTGTGGCATAGAATGATGAAAATGTAGTTGCTGAAATATCTGGACTTTCCAAACACAGAGAAGTATTCAGTCTAAAATATTAAGGTGGTAAAAGGATAGTAGAGAAGCCAATGGTGTCATGGCTCATTGTGCTGAGAAGGGTGGTAATGTGCTAAAGACTTTTCTTGAGTTCCACTATTAGCTTTCAGCACAGTGTGCTTCCTGAAGTCATGTGGGTGACAGCAGTTTTAACGGCATGACCTGTCTAGTACTGTTATGAATAGAGAATGAGGTGTCAGTACACTGTAGGGGAAGAACAGCCAGGAGAAAAGAGCTGAGGTGAGGCAAATGGAGCTGGGGCCTTTCAGACGCAGTGAAGGCACAGCCTTACAGCCCCCAAAACAAGAAAAGCAGAGCGAGCCTGGTGAGGCCACCCAAGGTCACCAAGGGGTCCAGATCATCTGTCACATGCATAGTGACAGTGTATGCCTGATGTCAAGCCAGGAAGTCAAGGCAATGGGTCAGGGTTTGGTTCAGTTCAGTGAAGTACAGAGCCAGTCATGGATGTGATAGACAGAGCTTGAACTTCGGTGCAGCTCCTGCTGAGGGGGACAGGATCTTATTTGTCAGAACATTTTCTCACACAGGTCTTTCTACACAACTCTCATTCAATACAGCACAGCTTCATTTCTGAAGCTGACACTGAGCCTGGGCAAACGTAGGTGCTCAGATCCCTGGAATAGAGAAAAGCATTGGCAACACTTCTTAATGAACATTCAAGCTAGATCTTTGTTAATTCTTCTTGGTATTCAAACAGTGTTTGAATTAATATTTATGTTTTTATTTCTACGATGAGATTCAGGCTGCCTGTTGAGACAGGCAAATGTCACTTTGTCAGGGCAGTCTGTACCTCCTGAGGTAGGTGGCTAAGCTCTTTGCTGATAGTGAGAGACGGACTTTCTGAAGGTGATTTAGAAAGCTAGCTTTCTGTACAAGAGTTGTTGGAGCCAACAATTGCCTTTGCAGGAATCTGTGACAGTTCTGGCTCTGTTATGAATAACACTGCAAAATTAATGATGCCATTCACTCAGGAGCCAAAGAGTAAAAATCTTTTCTGGGAATAAGTATCAAATAAATTTGATGCCCTTTTCCATGACAGCAGGTGCTAAAGGTGTTATCTACCTTTTTAGACTTAGCTTGGTTGGTGCAGAAGTAGTCAAAGAAGTGCTTAGCTGCAGGCTCTCCAGGCAGACAAATTCCTGAGGTTTTTTTTCCTCTGGACTGTGTTAGGACTGTAAGGCCTTTTACTACAGCCACCTCCTACTGAATCTGCATCACCTTGCACCAAAACATGCAAGTCATGAATGTGAAGGAGAACCAAAAAAAAAAAAAAAAAAAAAGCATGACTCTAGCTTACATCTAAAGGGCATTTCATTGAGAGCCTGAATCCTAGCAGTGCAGTAGCTATTCCCTTGCAATGCAGTTACATCGAGCAGCTATTGAGCAAAACAAAAAAAAATACATAAGCAAAAAATTTTTGCAGGAGTGCTTCAAAATCATATCAGTCTCCTACCTCTGGTTCTTACTGATGTCAGCAAATAGAGAAAAAGAGCCATACTCTGAAGTGAATAAAGCTGAAGCTTGGCTCCCCTTCTGCTTCTTCCTCTAACTCATAGCTGTTCTCCTCCTTCTAGCTCAGCATATCTGCATAAAAGGTCCTTAGTTTAAAGTGGTTCTTACCTACTTGCAAGCCTTTAGGAGCTCTTGGGAATAAAGAACAACAAGAATTTGCTTTTTTGAAGGAAAAGGAAAAGCAGCCAGAGGGGAAAGGGAGTCAATACACTCAATAAATAACATACACCAAATCCACTCAGGGTTTTGTTGAATGCTTTCATCACTGTAGTTCTGTCGACTGCACATCTTGATAAAAACAAGATTTGTTACATAAACAATAGTCCCTGTCTATCTAAAATCCCCTTCCCACATCACTCAGTGGTAAAGTCTCCACAACAAAAGGCCCTCAGAAGTTATCCCTAGATAATTTCCCTGTATCTTCATAAGCAATTTTCACCCACATTGCTCAGAGCTGGACTTACGTAGGCAGAAATACTGTGTGCACTTAGCACAGTAAATAGATTGCTGTGGTTACCACTTTGGACTTTGTACAGAGAATCTCAGATTAATAAATTAAAAAAAAAAAAAAAAGAAAGAAAAGAAAAGAAAAGAAAAGAAAAAAAAAGTTCTCTCAGTTTAGTTGAGTGTAATAAGATGAAATTGTGCCAAAATTCTTCAAATATACCTTGCTGCTGGTTTCCCTGGAATGGAATGACAGTTTTTTGGTTTTTTTTTTTTTTTTTGATAAAAGGAGTTGTTTGGTGTTCTTGTTACAACGTAGAACGAGAACATGTTTTACTTCTGCTCTTGTCAGCAGTGCATTTAGGCAGTGGCACATTCTATCTATCTCCAGAACTCTGTTTTCATCTGAGAAAAATGAATGTTTCTGTGAATATTCTAAGGACTAGGATACAAAGGAAACCTAGGAATTTAAATAATTTGGTGGACGGATGTACACTCTCCACATAAAACCAACTTAGTCCTGGCATGCTAACAGTTCTGTCTGTTATTATAGTGGTTAATGTTCGGTCTTGTAGAGTAACTAAAAAATAGAATTGAATCACAGGATTGCAGAATCACAGAATCACAGAATGGCTTGTGTTGGAAGAGACCTTCAGGGTCATCTTGTTCCACCTCCCTCCTATGGGCAGAGTTGCCAAGCATTGAAGTAGTGTTACTGATGAAACTTGATTCATGTGTGGGAATAATCAGTAGTTACTGTTATTTTAGTAGGAGCACAAAGAAAAAGTGAATATAAGAAGCATTATTCCTAGCTTTTGTTTGCATTGTTTTCAATTTTGTCTTATAAACCCCTGGAGGAATGTAAGTTGATGAGAAACCTATATGTATTTTGGTCAAGGGTTTGAATTTCCCCTTTTGTCAGTGTTCTCTTGCAAAATGAAGTTTTAAGTCTGTTATAGGGTTGTTCTTAGGCAGGCATATCTGTGAGGAGTTCTGAGATTGAAACGTGTTGATTTTTTCTTGGTGTTTAATTTCCTATTATGGATAGGTGTTATGAAAAGCTAGAGATCACTAAGGTGTAATCACTCTAAAGTCACACTCTAGAATCATAGAATCACAGAACAGCCTGGGTTGGAAAGGACCTCAAAGGTCATCTAGTTTCAACCCCTCTGCTGTGGGCAGTGTCACCATCCACTAGACCAGGCCACCCAGAGCCACGGAGAATACTTTGCCCCCTTCTATTCCTCTATACATTTGTGGGTAAGCTATTTTTATATGTAAAGTGGAGGATTCATTTAGACAAATATGAACAATGAAAACATTCAAGCAGCAGTTAATCTCCTTCTCAAACTGAAATTTAAAATACCATATTGCTATTAAGGTATTCTAGACAATCATCTCAAATGCAGACTTCTGTACAGTAGACAATAAAGTTTAGTCAAAATCAATATAGAAAGAGGTGGCATTACACAATTTTAAAGCTCATTTTCTTTAGAATAGGATCAATTCAAAAGAGGTCAATGAATAACTCCATCATGAGGAACAATTTGTATGTATTCCGTGATATATTTGTTCTGCAATTTTGACTTAGAAATGGCAAAAAATTATTGTAGATACTTAGATCCCTTAGGATGTCAGAAAGCAGCACATCATACTTCAGGATCCATAGTTTCTAGTATTCACGGGAAAGGATGAAGCTTACAAACCTTTAGGAATCACAATAAACTGACAGTGAATCTGTTGGCAGATAGATCGCATTACATCTTTTCAGAGTGTACTCTATGAAATTTGAGATATCCACATACTTTAAATACTAGAACAGGTAAAACAATGAAAACACTTCATTATTAACTAAGAGATAGATAAACATTTAGTGTATCAATGTGAATCTCTGAACTTGTTCTTTTATCATAATAAAACACCAAGAAGACACCTTCCCAAATAGAAAGGTAAATAGTTAAAATATTTAAATAGTTAAATAGTTAAATAGTTAAATTGTATTAGCTCATCTGGCTGACTACCTGTCGTTTAATTAAGTCAAGGGCTATTAGTTCCTAATGATAAGGTAGATTCAAAGTACTCTAGAAAAACTGATCAGTGGTTGTGGTCTACAATAAACAGCAATATCTTATGGTAACTGAGATGAGTCTTAAATGGAAAGGTTATGATTTGGAAGTGTCTCATTCATGCAGTTCCAGATGTGAATGTTATGTGACTTATCTAGAGAACTATTGTTATTCTTTCAGGTTTTTTTTTTCTTTTTTCTTTGTCATACAAATTGAGCTTGAGAACTAGGTACATGTAACAGTGGGCTATATTGAACAGCAAGAAGCAGCTCAGCTCTCAGCTTAAACTTTGCAACAGAGTAGAGGAAAGGAATGAAATCCTTTTGACACCTCCACTGTCTCATCCGTAACCATTATGTTTTTATCCTTTCTGTCGTTTTAAAGAGTCTGGGATATTGTTCATCATCACAGTTGACAATTTCTTTGTTGCTGAGTGAGCAGCACTTTGACAATGTGATGCTAAGTGGATGTTTTTAGCTTCTCTTTTTGAATGGACTTCAGAGTTCTGCATTTTTTTTTAAATTGTAGTCTCTCTGTTAAGCTACTAGATGTGAAGCACTGTGGAGCTAGTGTTACATTTACATGACTCCTCCAAGTATACAAGATAGAAAATGCTATTAATAGTTATTTTCTAAGGACAGAAACAGTGGTCATTGAAGATATCCTATGTTATGGCAACTTTGGTGTGCTTGAACAAACATTTCAACTTCCTTTAATCCAAAGACAAAGACAGTAATATTTTGACAAAATGATTCCAGAGATGCATTGTTTTTAGCTATATGCATATGTTCACTTAAGCATATAAAATCTGTACTTGGACCTTAAGGAAAAAAAAACTTAAGTCATTTGGGGCCGGGTGTAATGATGTGTATAACTGGCTCAAATGCTTTGTGCTTTTGATAGCTCAGGTTGTTTGGACTCGAACAACTCATTTATACGCAGATTATCAAATACATTTATTTAGCTGTATATCATCATCTGCTTAAATACTATACAAAATCACATTTTAAAACTATTTTACCCTATTTTCTTGTCACCTAAATGGGAATTTAAGTATTTTCCCACCTCAGAAGAGTTGTATTGGAGAAAACTTAATGTGATGTTCTTGATTGTATCTGTGGAGGGTAAGCACTTACCATGAATTGATAATAGAATGCAAGAGTTGTAACCAAGCAATTGATAGATGTTTTCTGGTCTATGAGGGAACTTCTGTGTTCCTAAGGCAGAAATTGCCAATTCATCTAAGTCTGGTAGGCAGTGATCCATTAAAAAAACAAAATCCCTTTGCAACTTGCAAGATCCTGAGAAGATTTAGAAAAGAGTACTTGAACTAAATACCATATCAGTGGCCTTTCCAGAAAAGCTGAGGTACCTTCATAAAATCTTTTACTGCTCCAGCTTGCTCAAATATTGTAAACATAGAAATGGGTCTTCCATTTCCCAGGCTATCAATCTGCCATCTTTCTGAGCACTAAAATATCATAAAAAGTAGCAGGTGTTGCTGAGCAAGAGAAATAAAAGAAATTGAATGGTGAGCTTTTTTAGAGCAGTTAAAACCATGCAAACTTCATTCACAGAAAATGAAAGGGAATGAAGAAAATATAAGCCAGATCCCAGAATAAAACCGTAATTATAAAGTGAGATGAGAACACTAAGAAGTGATAATATGTTGTAGCTTGAAAGAAATAGAAAATGAACAGAAATAAATGTGTAATCAGCACATAGAGGAAAAAAAATGAAATCAGACTCTGATCAGACTCAGTTCAATTATTATCGTTATTATTATTATTATTATTATTATGTGGTGTTAAGTAAAGACTTGCACAGAAATAATTAGAAATTCAAGTTCAATGTTTAGAATTTTGGGACATCTGGAAAAATTCCTTTTACACCTGGAAATAGTCACTAAAGAGCAGAAATGCTACTCTGAAATGAATCATATTCTCATGAATACTATAGGGATTCTACCTTGGAAAGGAACTTCAAAGTAGTTTCTGACACTGATTAATTCAATTCTGCAAGCAATTAATCGGGATATACACTATCTGCTTTTACTTCCATAACAGAGAAAAAAACATAATAAACTACAGTTAAAATATGGATGTAATGCCAGTGAAAGAGTTAAACTGTCAAGTGGGTAATCTTGAGTAATAGGAGCCAAATTTAGTGCAGCGTGTGTTTCATGCACAAACATTGAAAGGAGACTTTTAAAAGGAAGGCTGCCCAAATGAGAGGTCTTGGCCATGTGGAATGCATGTCACGGAAACAGCTGAAAGAAAAGAATCGATGGTACATTTTGATCTGGCTGTAAACTATTCCTAAGAGAAAGGATGTGGGTAATAAAGATGGGCATGTAGAACTAAACCTTAAGTGCATAAAAAAATGTGATAGATTTGTACTGTTGACCCCATAATCAGAGCAAATGGAGAACAGAATGTTGTGAGACATTTAAAATAATTAAAACTAATAGAGCAGTAAAAATGAATGATTTCAACTATGCACACACTGACTGATCAAATATCACAGTAAAGCAATAAGTAGTATTCTAATCATTCAAAACAATTACTTCGTCTTAGAATAATTATTTCCCACCCATAAAAACTTAAAAATTTGTATCAGACCCTTATTTTAAAAAAACAAACACACAACAACAACAACAACAACAACAACAGAAAACCAACCAGATTTCAATAAATAATTTCACTAAAACATCCTTCTGAAAAGGAAAATTTAGTCCTAGAAAAAAAACTGATGGAAAGAAACAACACCATAAACCATTGCAAACAAAATATGTGTGGAAAATGAGAAAGTGTAAGGGAAACAGATCTTCAAAGAATCAAAAATCAGAATCTCAGGCTTACTCATTTCATCCATGATGAACTTTGTAGGGGTTGGAATGGAAATTACTTGGCAGGAACCTGTTTGCATTTCCTGAACCTTTCTAAAAACTGTTCAGCTATCAGAAATGATTTATAGCATTATATCCTCCTTAAATATGAATTAAGAATAACCTCCAGGGGTCAGTATAATTATTTCTATACCACATTTAGAAGCTGTGTGACAGCTTTTCCAGTGAAGTTTTTCTAAAATTCTCTTTTGTCCTTGTGACAGTCACTATCAGGATCCTTTTATGAAAATCCATTTGGATATATTAAATACTTACAGAGCCATATGGCACATGAAGTAGAGTCACACTATGCCTTAATATGACCAAATGCATAACTAATTGCAGCACAAATTCAGTTTTCTCCCCAAAATTGTGTTAAGTTTTTGTTTCAGTCCAAATATGGTTTCACTAAGAGACAAAATAAACTTTCACTTGAGGATAATTCCAACTTAGAACTTAGAGTTCACAATAAGCATAACAATGACATTGTATAGTTTTCAAGTACAATGGCTCAGTGCATTTTCATGCATTCTTTCAGCCTCTAACACAACACCGTATTCAATACTGATCATTCAGTTCTCTTCTACTAGAGATTCCCATGTACATCAGGTGACACTAGCAAGATGTATGCCAGTTTACAGAAGATACATCTCAAAGTTCCCAGAGATAAAGTACTGCAAGGAGGCAGAAACTGAATTCCAAAAGGTATTGTTGCTAAACTGGAAGAACTCTGAGCAGCAACAATGTTGATCAGAGATGTCTTCAAGGTGCCTCTGGGATAGAAAACCCAGTTCTACTGAGAGGAAGAATTTTGTAGCTTGGTTTGTAAAAGTTCATAATTCATGTGGTTACAAATGGCAAAAGAGGAGATGAATTCTTGAGGGAGATAAAGAACTGTCCTGGCCATCATATGACATGTATAAGTGTCAAGTTACTGAGTCCAAATATATACAGATGTTTCAGAAAGTAGAATGGAGGCTACTCATTCATATTGACAGTGCCTAATTTTAAGAAGGAGAGAACCATAAAATAGAAAGGCACATTAAACAAGAATTAAAAGACAAAGACAGAAGTGCAATATGTTATAGATCACATGTAATGGTTGTTGTGTCATAATGATATGCTATTGGTATTTTTCAATAGATTACAAATTGACAGGAATAATTGCATACGAATCTTAGAAAGCCGAGATATAAAAAAAATCCCAAACCTAGTTAAAGGGTGAGGTAAAATCATTGCTACAACCTAGAACTAAGGCAAATTTTCAATGTAAAAATAATATTTTAGGAAACTGAAACTATATTCAATAACAAAAATAATAATAATAAAAAAAAGACAAAAATCTAGCAGATCAAATGAAATAAAAACCTCAACAAAACAATTGAAAACATGTTTGTAGAAAATCATGCAGAGGTCATACAACTAATAAAAAATAAAATTTCAAACACATTGCATTCAGGGGAAGCCAGAGAGTCTTCATTTCCAAAAAAAAAAAGATCAGTGTATGAAAAATATGTTTTGAAAACTAATGATTTTTCACACCCACATTTATTGAAGATGAATGGAAGATTCTAAGATAATCTTTTTTTTCTTTTTTTTTTAATTCAAAACAAGTTTTGAGATTTGTGTCGAATGAAAATACCAGAAAAACCATGGTACAACAAATGAAAAGATTGACTCAGAAGTTTCAAATAGCTGTACAAAAGTATGAACTAGATGTAGGGTTTGAATTATTGGTCATAGTATGAAAATTCTTGCTTAAATTTGCAAAAAAATTTAGAAAGTGGTAACTATGATGCAATTTTCCAGAAATGTTAATAGAGAGAGTTCAAAGTGCTATAGACAGGGGAAAATATCCTGAAATTGTCCAAAGATATCACAAATAACACCACAAATAACACATACAAATGAAAACTATTTTGTAACGGGAAGGCATCTGTTATAAATATATTTGATTTTGAATGAGTAAATAAGGGATTCACAAATTAATACTTAGGTTTATAAAAGGCATAATCACTACCAAAATCTCTTAATAAACTCTTTATAGGAAGCAAACAATGGAATGGCCAGTCTCTACTGTGAAGACACTTAGGACATTTTATGGGGATCTACATTTTTCAATACATTTATTAATTATTTACAATAAATCATGTCATATCAGTAGTTAATTATTCAGATTGTCAGCTTTGTAAGCATGGAAACTGATGGTGAATTACAGAAGGATCTCAAGATGCCAAGTGTCTGATTTACAAAGTGGCAGAGATATGGGTGAGAAAGTGAGACATGAGGAAACAAGAGAGACATAGATATGCTTTGAACTGAAAATCCATTTCCAAATACTGTGGTACAGGAATAGAATTCTAGATTTGTAATAGTAAAACATAAGCTCAGTGGCCAGTAACTGAAAAAGTATTCTGAATTATTAAGACAAAAATAAACAAAGAAACCAAAATATAATTGATATCACTGGTATAAAGCCTCTGATGCACATTCCTGAAGGATACGTATTTTTTGAGTCTGCTGCGTCAAGGAGTTAGAAGGAAAAAGACTGAAAGCTAACGAGGTGAATGAAGGCATAGTATGAATTTTCATTGTGAAGGGTCCCATGAAAGAAAAGAGAAGACTGATGAGGGATGGAGGTACAGCAGAAATCTATAGAATTCTGAGTCCTATGGAGAATGTGAAACTGTTCCTATCTCATCCAAAACAAACGGAATAAATAGTTGTTTTAGAGAATATGTGGTCAAAATGTAAGCTTGACATAGAATATTTTGGATGGTGAAAGGAAAAAGAAGAGAAAAACATGGGATTATATGTCAAAAAGGTGAAATCAGGTTTGGAAAAATCATGAGCTATCACATGCTAGAAACTGACTCCTTTTAATTGGCCTTTTCTATTGGCAACAGGAGACTAGGGTAAATGGACTTTTTCCTCTAAGAATATTCTTATGATCTATATGTCCCATAGATGGTTGATAGTTTCTTGGATGTTTGGAGTCAAGCCCAAATAATTCTTTCCTGATCCATAAGACTGAAACTTTGTAAGATATAAATACTTGCACTGCACTGAGAAAAGAGGATTAGAGGATATTATACCTGTATAATAGTTTCATCTACTTTGCGTCTCAAATACTGTGTTCAGCTTTGGGCTTCTCACTTCAAGAAAGACACTTAGGTGCTCAAATATGTCCAAAGAAGGGTTACTAAACCGGTGAAGGGAACTGTTTTTTTTTAGCCTAGATAAAAGGAGGCTCAGGGGAGACCTTATCACTCTACACACTTACCTGAAAGGAGGTTTTAGTGAGGTGACAGTTGGTCTCTTCTCCCAAGCAACAAGCAGCAGGAAAAAAGAAAATCACCTCAAGCTGCATTGAGAGTGGAAGATGGGAATGTGGGAGTTAGGCTAGATATCAGGAAAAAATTCTTCACAGAGTAGTTTGTGAAGGAGTGCAACAGGCTACCCATGGGAACAGTTGAGTCACCATTCTTGGAGATATTTAAAAAACATGCAGACGTGGTGATTAGGGACATATATTGCTGGCAGACTTGGCAGTTCCAAGTTAATGGTTGGACTCAGTGACCTTAGAGGTCTTTTTAAGGCTGTGGAGACAGATTTACCTTGGAAAATGAGTCATCTTCTTTTCACTTTAGAAATGTAATATAAGTGTAAACTGTTGCTAGTTGTCTAGATGAGCTGCTCAGGACATAGAAGTAGATGGTATGCCTTCAGACTGAGCCTGCAAAGTTTTAGCTGATTGATGTCCTGTACATAGTAAATTTACTGAATTGAGCATGATTTATTCATGCTTATTTTTCTCAACCAGCATCTTTCTCAGCTTGACCTAGAGGTTAAGACTGAAAACAAGAGAAACTTAAATGAAAGGCAGCTTCCAAGAGTAGATTTGAAGCATAGCTGGAGGGGGTCGATATAGCTAAGAAGGAAATTAAATTGTCCTGGTCACAAAACTGTAGAGAAATACTTGTCTGTAAATAGTTTTATTTCATCTTAAAAATTACTCAATTAAAATATTGACTGATAGGAACTCTTTTCTAAACTTCTATAATTCAGACATGACAGAATTGTCTTTAGAAGAAAACAAGAATCATTGCTTCTTCTATTCAGATGGAAATGTACAAAAAAAGAAAAACAGCAAAATATATTGAATAAGGATCTGAAATTCTCCCATAGAAATTTGTTGTAATGCTGTAACTTCACAGAAGAGTATTACTGAAAGGGGTTACTGTGAACACCAAGAAATAACTCCACACTATAGAATCAGCTTATCATCATGGACTTATATTTGCATGTTAATAGAATTGTACTGTCATGAATATTTCTCTTAAAAAAAAAAAAAAGGGAAAGGAAAAAAAAAAAAGACTGTATTGATTATTTTCCCAGATGACATCCTTTACATATTTAAATTTTTGTAAATACAGTATTCTTGTTTTATTTTAATACCTTTCTAGGATTAAAAAAAGTACAACATATCAGAAGAGAACAAATTTTTAGAATTATATATTTTTTTTTACAGGAGCAAATCTTCTGTTTCATCGGAAACAGTCTATAATATTATGTGGATTTCCATGTTTAACACTTAAAAACAAACTTGTTGAATAAACACTGAATCAATAATTCATCAACTTGAAAAAAGGTGTTTTTAATCGGAAATTAAAGTCTTGCAGAGAAACAGTAAAGGTTAATCTTAAAAAAGAAAACTAATTACTAATTCATGTTTAACTCTAAATTCTAGCTGCTTGTCCAATTAAGATCCATCTGTTTCATAGCCTTTTTTGTACATATCAAACATGATGTTAAAAAGAAAATCATAAGTTTTCATGCAGAGAGGAGATAACATCCTCATTAATGAGAATTGTGCATCATTCCTATTATTCTGGCCCAAATAAAAAACAGTGATTTAATGAGTTATCTGTGCTTGTTGTAAACTGACTTGAAGATTAATCTCTGTTAACTACTTGTTTAATGTTACAGTTCATAATTAGTTACCTTACAGCCCTGTATCATCCATCACTTTACTGGACTGAATAAATTCTTTTTTAACTTATAAGAGTATATTTATCTTTGCTTAAGGCTGCTCTGGACAAAAGATATCTGGAAGGATATAAAGAGTGTTGATTTAGTGAGAGTTAATTGTGCATTCACACCACACTGTGTTGTTTATAAGTTTCTATGCTTCATTCTTTCTAGAATAAAAAAGAACCTTCTCTTGCAAATTTCTTCAAGTCAAATGGTAACCACGTAACTTTATATCATGTCCAGTTATAAACTGAACATGCACTCTTCAGTGGAAATGGGAGTCACATGAAATAGTACAATACAGCATGTAACATTTTTTTTGAAATCTGTAAAGATTAAATTCATATTTTGTTTTTGGTTGTGAATTTCCTAGGTCTTGGCTGTTTTTGAGACTAAAGGCAATTTGGAAACAAAACATTTCATACCACTCTAAGTATTACCTTTTTTCTGCTGGGAGGACCTTGACTGAAGAGAGACATATGACTTGGTCTTTTCTGCCCACAGCTATATTGTAGTGCTTTCTGTGCTGCTGATTTGTGAATTATTCTCTGTGATATATTGTATAACTTGTTTTCACTTCAGATTTTTTTTCTCTCAAGAGTTGGAGACAAACATGTGGGATCAATAGACATTTTTCTTTAGTAAAATGCCAATAATTATAACAAAACTAACAAAATGAAGAAAATAATAAAATAACTATGGAAAATAATATGGAAAATAGACTTTATTTTCACCAAAATCAACAAATTAAAAATTACAGTTCCCTCAGTGATGATATCTAGATCCCCTGGCACATAACGCTATATTCTGTTTTGGAACACATAATATTACTTTTAATGCCTTAATATATTATCACAAAGCAGATGAGTTAAAATTGCTTGAGGGGGCTATAATTTTAAATATGTTGTCTGCTGTGTGCATAGCACCACTGCCATAATGTTCCATTAATGTATTTTTCCTCATTTAACTATGTAAAGAATTGATTATACACCTTCTGGTGCGCTGCATGCTATGCTATAGAATGTTTGGTTAGGCGTTCAGCTAGTGAGAACAGTATAACTCAGGCGAAATTTTGAAGCTACGACTGTTTCCATCATCTGGGACATGATTCTGGTGTGATTAGCATGGAGGGGATAGAGCACATTAACATCAAGACATTGCAAGGTCTTTACTTGCCTTGCAATAGATTTTCCCTGGAATTGGAATGTTAATTCTTGTCTCTTGGGAAGGAACAGCTGCCTGATCTTGTGCTCCATTACATGGGTGTAAATCAGAAAGAACTCCCATAAGTCAGTGAAGTTATTCGAGCATGAAAAGCAGCATGATATCCTTAACAGGCATGATAGATATTACATAAGGTGACCTGAAATAAGCCTTCAGTGGTATGAAAGAACTGCCTACAATGTACTTCTATGTGGTTTATAAGTAAAGAATAGTAGGAGACCACCATTATCTTCATTCTGGTCAGGGGTGCTTTTTGTTCAGTAAGATCTGAAAAAGTGTTTTTTTTTTTTTTTTTTTTTTTTTTAAAAAAAAAAGGTTTATAAATCAGGCAGAAAAGAGGAACCTGTGAGGTGGTACAGAACAAGGAATGATTTTATTAACAAATATTTATTGAAGAATTTATTCTTTTGTGCATGTGTTTGTGTACGTTTTTTAAGATACACCACCTACTCAATGTTAACAAAAAAAACACACATCAACTGAAATAGAATGTGTTACAGGAACTGGTATAAAATGTTGCTGTTTGGTCTCCAAGATTATTCAATACAAGCCAAATTCAATAAGTGAGAGATATCAGTCCAAAAAAAGTGCTTAGTTTTGTTTGCTTTTTGCATATTTGGTGAAGTCTTCAATGGCCTGTGCCATAGCCAGAAGTAGTGAGACAGGTTTGTCAACTGTGGGAAATGTGGCTAGCCAGCCAGCTAGTAACTAATAATAATTCCTTACTGTTATTTGTAAGTTTGGTGAATATTTAGCTCACAAAAATAGTCAGGTAAAATGTTCAGTGATATCCAGGGTAGTGTTTCAGTTTATTCATGCTAGAGTCACAATGATTTCTCCACAATGATTATTCTTATAGATTAACAGCAGTCTCTACCTAAACCTATTCGTATATATTAATTAAAAGATTATTTGATTTATAAAAGCAAGAGTTTGTGTCAAAAAATATAGGCATGTGAATTTTCCCCCTTTGTTTTATGCGTGGTGTAAATTTGATGAGATTACATTCTGAGCTAAAAACGTCCTTGCAAAAACTGACGCTGACAAGATCTACTTGTTTCCAGTTTTGGTGAATCTTTCTTGATAATCTGCATTGGTAGTCAACTAAAAAGTTCTCCAGCTTTAAAAAAAAAACAACTACGCAGTAAATCACTTCTTTCTCTGAGTATGTGAGAGATGAATTTTAGTGCACAGGTCATGCAACAAGGGCAGGTAAGCTTTAGAGCAAAGTCAGCAGCAACTGATTCTGTTTCGCAGTCACTTCAGCGTCGGTGAAAGCACGTTTCACCTCCAGCATAAATTTTGTTTTGCATTTCTTTGTGAACTGTCTGCCTTTCATTAACTCCTATGCACGTTTCTGCCTATTGCAAGCAGGTTTCATTCATCAGAACTGTTTTCTCTTTAGATATGTATTAAAACATGCTTTCTTAACTATCCCAGGGGAAATCTACAGCCCTTTATGCAAAGAGATGATGGCACTCCTCCTGCTATATGCTCTGTATTTGACTGAAAATGGGTAGCCTTGCAAAGCTGAGTTGCACAGCATGATTTTCACAGAAAACATCTGGTTTTCATTAGTCACGTGAGCCTCAGAACCAGTACTGTAAAGCCTAATAAATTTTATCAGAGAAAAAAAAAATTACGTTTTCACCTGGTCACAGTTTATGTGGTGTACCTTGGTACTGCACGTTATTTACAAATGGACACACTTTTCTTTACTGTTTAAGGTGCATTCTCTTAAATTATCAGTTCATCAATTATCAGTCAAGGATATAAAAGCCAGTTTCTCATTAGCAAGTGGAACAAGGCACAGTGTCAATAAGATTAGTATATTTCACTTAACTGGAACCTTTGAATAAAATTTGGCTCTTTACAGCTGAGATGGGCTGATAGATACAAAATCATTTACCTGCTCAAATAGAGAAATGCAGCTATTTTAATATTGGACATAAGCTTTTCAATACTGTATTTTCCTGTGATAATAAGGGTGCAATAGACTCTTTATAGACTGGCTTAATCTTATGGTTACTGAAAATAATTTTCAAAACTGCCCAGCTGTTGGTGTACCTCATTGAAGAGGTGCTTAAATAATGCAAGCATGTGTGTTGCCGTGCACCTGGTAACCCATGTTCTTCTAACTCTGTGCCTGTGCTAGACCGAGTCCTCTCTGTCGCCTACTAGAACACATGTGAAACTCTTAGGTGTATTCAGTGCTTCAGAGAGATGCTTTATTATGTGAAGACTGAACTAGCAGCTCTGTAGGCCATGATATTTGGTGGCTGAAAATCTTGGATTATTTTTCTGGACAATATGAAATCCCTTATAGCTTCTTTTATCCTGATAATATTGGAATAGCTAACTGAGGTTGTGTGTTACCAGTGATAGCATATGGGTATGCTATATAGCATATAGCATATGGGACAGTATGGGTATAGTATTATGGACTAGAAGAACATATTGCAAGGTATTCTGTTAGAATAGGAGACTCCCAGCAAAAGAAGAACAGATTTAACAAGCATCAAAGAAGCCAGGGCCTCTACACAAGACTGTGCTGTCTCACTCTGTGAGAAGGTTGGGATGCAACAGGCAGGCATCAAGATACTCCCCTCTATCCTCCTTCAGAGCTTATGTCTATGCAAGGACAAGTAGACATCCAGAAACAATGACCAAGTACTGAGTGAGCAAGTGTCAGAATAACTTCTTCGCTAGCAAAAATTTATGTTTACCCAGTATCTGTATGTATAGAGGAGCGTTGAGAAGACTGTGAACCTAAAGTACTCAGCCAATGAGGACCAAGGGGAGAACGAGATAAGCATCAGGTAACAGGGCATAAAAGATGTAATACTGTCTTCTGCACGCTACTGCTTGCAGGAGGCCCACCATTGCAATAGTGAATAAAATCTGCTTTATCAGAGATACTGTCCTGATAAATTATCTGGATAGTTCCAACAGAAGGGGCCTGTAAGATCACCTAGTTCCAACCCCCTGCTAGAGGCAGGGACACCTCTCCCTAGACCAGGTTGCTCACAGCCCCATCCAGCCTGCTTCCAGGGAGGGGGCACGCAAAACTTCTCTAGGCAACCTGTTCCAGTGTCTCTCCACCCTCACAGAAAAGAATTTCTTCCTGACATCTATCTTCTTCCAGTTTAAAGCCATTTCCCCCTTTTCTGTTGCTACATGCCCTCAAAAAATTCCCTCCCCAGATCTTCTGTAGGCCCTCTTCAGGTGCTGGAATGCCACTACAAGTTCCCTCCATAGCCATCTCCCCTCTAGGCTGAGCCCTCACAGCCTGTTGTTGTAGGGGAGAGGCTCCAGCCCTCTGATCACTTTCATGGCCTTCCTCTGGACCTGCTCCAACAACTCTGTGTCCTTCTTGTGTTGGGGGCCCCAGAAATGGATGCAGTACTCCAGGTGGGGTCTCATGAGAGCAGAATAAAGGGGCAGAATGACCTCCCTTGAGCTCCTGATCACACTTCTCTTGATGCAGCTCAGGATGTGGTTGGCCTTCTGGGCTGCAAGAGCAATAACACAATGGTTATAATAAAATTATGACTTTTCTTGTTGTCTCTCTCTCCATATATACATACATATTTGTATATATCTCTATTTTTTCTGTATGCTGAATAGGAATTAAAGAACCTTTCTTAGATTGTCACTTTTGTTTAAATATTCCTTTCCTCCCTGGTGATTATGAACACATTGCAGCAACTGAGCTGATGTGTAATGGTGCAGCAAAGGTGTACAAATATATTTTGAGTGATAAATGATTGCTGAAATGCTATTACAATCCAGGATTGCTGTTATGCTTCTTTTTTTTTTTTTTTTTAATGCAATCAGTGATCAGAATTCCCTTACTTCACACATGGAGGGGGGGTGGGGAAGAGATATATTGCATATATCTTATTATATCATATTGCTTTCATTTCAGTTCTTACCTTTCATATTCACAATTGTATAAATTTATAAGCTGGAAAGGAGATTGACTACATGTTGTATTTGCTGTCCTTGAGCAGTCACTCATGATTTCTGCTAACAAAATCTGCACTGATGTTTACACCAGCAAATTGACTGTGCAGTTTCTCAGTTTCATTAGATTAATTGGATGACATTTCATACCTTGCAGTCTAGGGCATTAGAAATCCCAGAACATTTTTTTTTCTTTGTTTATTTCAAAATGAAACGACCTGATTTTACGTGTCTCCCTTTTCTCTTTTTCTTTGCTTCTCCTGCTTTTCAGTGCTATCTCCTTTCCTCGTATTCATTATTACCTTCATTTCCCTGCTTTGTCTAGCATCCATCCTTTCACTATGTGTCAAAACCCAAGGCATCGATGACTTCTACAGTTGTTTATTGTCTATGAAGTTAATTTGTGTGTCTGGCTTCAGATGGATTCCCTACAGTTTATGTTTTATCTTTTTAATAGTTATTCATTTAGATGCTCAGCTCTTTGTTTTTGACTCTTTACTGCCCAGGACACAAAACTTATCAAGCAATGCAGGCAGTACATTTAGAGCTACAGAAGAAATTAATACTCAAAGAACTTAGCATTGCATTCTAGATATTTTAAATGCATGCCATTGTTTGGTAGCAACATATTTTTTTTTCCACTTGCTCATTTCATTAATGATGTAATTACAATCCTTAAATACTCATCCTTTTGATAATTTTTCTCTCCTACTGACTCAGTTTAGTGGTTTTTACCTTCGCTGCTTCTTCTCTTCTTTCATAATACAGCACAGTGCTTTGCTTTGCCAGCACACTCAGACAAATTTCAGCTTGCCTTTCAACATATACAGTATACAATATTTCTCTTCCGTCACTCTCATGGCCCAAAGTAAAAGGTACAACTTGTCGTATCTATATGTTCTTAATGCAGCTAGTATTATGAATTACATAGATATGTATATATAAATTATTCTTGGAAAAACAATGAAACTCATGTCATTGGTCTCCTACATCCAGGCAGAATCATCAGTTAAACTTCTTCTATCAATCAAATACTTTTCTAACATACTTTAAAGAAAAAAAAAAAAAAAAGGAGAAACTCAAGCAATCAACTTTTACAATGAAGATCTTTCTAGCAATCTGCTCCTTGCACAAATATTGTCATTTCTGAAATAGCTGATCTAAATCCCTTTTGTTGCAGTTATGCTCACGATTTTGTGGGTATAAATGAAATGAATTAAATATTTAGGTGCAGTTAGTATACATGGGTATATGACTTGTTATAAGCCCTTTTAAAATCCAGATAGATAGAATCACAACATTTGAAACATTTATATGCAGGAAGATTTACAGTATTTTGTTCAGTATATGAATAATGGAATCAGTGATGGAATTGTTTTCTATTTCGGATTCACAGTTATCACTGCTCTCTTCTGAAGTCGTCTAACTTTTTCTTGAGAATTCTGATTACTGATTATTGTACCTTCCTAGACTGAATAAAATAGTTTCTCTTTATTCATGGCACATATATATAATTGAGGATGGCTCCTGGCTGGAGTATATATATTTGTTCCCTTGAACTTCAGTTCAATTTCTTAAGCAAAGCTGTTGATGCTCTCTTAGATTTTCTTCTGATAACAATAAGTAACAAACTACTTCTTCAAAAGTCATTTGAAATTTAATTTTCATAAAAATTTGTTACTATTCCAGATGAAGAATCTGTTAAAAAGCTAGCTGGGAGTATAATAGTATTATATAGTATATTATATAATATTATATATATTATAGTATTATAGCATACTATAATGATAGTATAATAGTCAAAAATTGCCTAATATTGGTTTTTTTTACCATCTGAAGGGTCTCTTTACATGTCTATAAAGAAAATGTGTTTCAATTTCCATGGCTGCTACAGTCCAGGTGTTGTGAATATTTCTTGGCTAGTATTTGTATGAAGTAGTAAGTAGAGTAGGGAGAATGCTATGGAAACACTGTTATTACCACCAAAGTATGGCATCTTGAAGACATTGCCTATCACTACTGCTTTAGAACACCCACTCTGAAAAATGAGAGGCTTAGAAGCACATTGCATATCCCATTGAGAGCCATCCATTTCTCTTAGTCTGAGCTTTGGCTAAAAATGTAGTTCATAGTGTTATGGAGATGAAAAAGCAATTTTTTCCCCAGTATTAGTTTCGCCTAGAGGCTAAACAGATCCTGTGTGAATTTCAAAATACTTCTCAAGTCTGTGAGTTGACATTATTTTTAAAATCATGTTTTTCTTTCTTTTCCATGATCTTTTTTATTATAGGCAGAGTTATTAAGTCTATCTATTATTAAGATTGACTGACATTTTCTATTATAACACCTTGTTTTCAATGGCTTGTAATTTAAACAAAGTATAACATTAGGGACTAAAAACTTACTTGCCAAATGAATGCATCATTTTGATTCCCTGCTTGCTTGCTTCAACCAAATCAATTCATCTATTTCCTATGAACAATACCTAGAAAAATATTGTTTTCATATATAAAAAAAAATACTGAAAACATTTTTCTGAACAAAACCTAACATCTTCATTCTAAGAAGTGGAAATTGAAATTTAGAGGAAGGGCTGGTTTTCTGTTAGAAAAATTAAAATAATAATAATAAAAATCTTATCATTCTTATGAGAAAACTAAATGAAATCAAGTCTACAAAACTTGATAAAAAATTAGAAAATCTCTTCCTGTTTATGCTCAGTAAAAAATGTGTTAAAAAATTTGTAGCTGAATTTCTACTCCAACCCATTTAAAACAAACCATCAAGGTAGGATAAAAAAAATATTGGAGCAACTCCAACATGAGTTGAATGAACACTCAGTTAATGTAAATGCCTTTTCTAGCCTTTACTTCAGATATCTAGGCAATAATTAACCTCACATTATGAGCGATAGTTTGAAAGGATTTTTTCTGAAAATTACAATTTCTGACTAAAACTCAGACAAAGAACCTCTTTATAATATTTCCTTTCTCTTTCTCACCTTCATTCAATGAAAGAGGAATTTCTTAGAGAAACATGGAGGAAATATTATGTACCTGATGACCATGTAAAATTTTCTTGGGAAAGGATGTGTGAAGATACCTGTGAAAATCAACCACTATCCACAGTCTTTTCCTTGTTTGCTCCCACTTTTTCTTCAAGGGGTCTTTGGTCTCTTATTTCTGTCACTGATACTGTTACTGTTCCTGTTCCTGAAAACTGCTTTAATTTGTTCCACTGGGACTGTTCTGGTGAGAAAGGGATGGCAGAACAGTGAAATAAAGTTTTGTGGTGAGCTTTATTATTGTCCTATGAATCTATGTTTATCTAGAACTTAGCAGAGAACGATCAAGAACAGGATTTATTGCAGTTTACTGGAAGTAAGAAAAATTCATCCTGAGATGGGAGACCAAACCAAAGAGCTACATATAAACTTTTAACATAAACTGTCAAAGAATCAGTTTATGCAGTATTTTATTATTCTCCTATATGATAAAATGTTATCATGTTTTCTAGTACTCATTTTGCCCCAGTTAGCAAACACTCTCTGGATAATTCACAAGCACAAGGAATTGCCATTAGCCCCAGAATTATTCCAAGGTACAATATGGATGAAAATATCATGTTTCAGTGACAGAGTTTAGCTGTGTGGATTCAAAATGCACTGTGTAATCCTGCCCGAGGACTAGAAAATATTCCTCAGAAAAATTTGTTTTCTTGTGTATCTGTAACTTTTATATCATACTTACACTATGTTCTCAACTGAGAGAAAAGGCAAGGCCTGGAAATACTTAATTCTGAAGTTTTGAGTGTGACGTAAGATTATAGCTTCCCATAATCTGAGAATACACACATTTGGTACGTGTCTAGCTCTGAGAGCTGAGTATGATAGGGTGGGATAGCATGTACAGCCAAGTCTATAAACCACTGCAAAGATGGACGCAACTTTTCTGTCACTGTAGAAAATACTGCATTGAGTGTCAAAGCGACTTGGATAAATCTCTTATCGCCTGTTCTGCTTGTATTCTTCAATTTAGTGTCCTCTCCATTGTGTCTATACAGTCAAGCAAATATTATAAATCTTTTCATTGAGCCAATCTGGGTCTAAAATAACAAGATTTACTTTAGGGGATTATTTTCCTCCCTATACTTTATTTGTCCTTTAGTTTTGGACTGATGGTGGTCAGCCATGACTTTGGTTAATGTTTTAAATGTCCCTGTGTTTGGAGTTAAATGAGGCATTCCTTTGCAGGGTTACTGTGGAGCATCACTGCAGAGATGATTACATCTTAGTGACCAATATGGTTTTTGGTGTCAATGCCCTTGGACAGCTGAATGTTGAATATTAGATGGTTCTTAATAGATGTCATTAATAAAAACAGTAATGTAAAAATTCTCTTTTTCTAAAGAAGTAGTGAGCTAAATTAAAATATCAAATCAAAGATAAAAACACTCAAAGATCAATGAAGAATCAATTTTGTAATTAGTAGATGGATTTTGTTTCCATGATTATGGTCTATTTTCTTCTCTCTTAAAGATTAGAATAAGCTGAGATGGAATCCAGAAAAAAAAAAAAAAAAAAAAAAAAAGATATAGGCAGGGCGGCACTTACAGGTATTTTGAAAGTTCTTCACCTTTGAAAAATGATTCCATATATAGAAGTGCTCACTCCTACTGCATAGAAAGCGTAGGACAGTTTACAGCTCTTTCATGTGTAAACCACTTCAAATGTATTTTAGAGAAAAAGCATGGACTCAGGTTTTATCATAAACTAACAGAACAAGAAAGTTTCAATCATAAATACTGAAGTCAAGTGATACTCTTCTGCTACCCAAAGGTATCTAAGAAATGATATGTTAGCAAGTTATGCCAGTGGAATATTTAGTTGTTATCAAGTGAGGGAAAGCCAACCAAACCCTCTGCTACACTTCCTTTAAATTTTAACATTTCCAAAACACACCATCTGCGGCATTTTGTTCTATACAAGAAATTGCTTCAAATTGTTCTGGGACTGAAAATTTTATAAGCAGCAGGAGAGGATTGGTTTGCTCCTAGAAACACATCAGCACAACCTGGTGTGAACAGCGGAAGCCTGGAAATTCTTATTTACACAGCTCCATCCATTCAGCCCATTTGAGTGATTTGTTTTAATACTTGTGTCACAGCCTCAGTAAGCACTCTGAGATGCCTCAACTCATCTATGGAGGCAGGATAGAAGAATGCAAATATAAGTCTAATTGCAAATGCAATTCCTAAGTGTTTTTTTTTTTTTTTTAAGAACATTATTAGATGAAGTTATTAGACAAGTGGCTTAAACATAAGGGAATGTGGCCTATAGCTTTTTTCCCAATCAATCATTTTATTTTACCTGCTGTAGGAAACCTGCTTTGGCAGGGGGGTTGGACTCAATGATTTCTAGAGGTCCCTTCCAACCCCTACAATTCTGTGATTCTGTGATTCTGTGATTTTTAAAAGATATCTCAGAATGTATTTTTGGGTTAACAAATTTAATCATCAGTTCTAACCTCCCTACGTTGCAAAAGGAATTATAAAATGTTGTACATAGAATAGTATTTTTGAAAAGACATAAGAATAATTTCTGCTGGTACTCATACTGTGACAGTAAACGATCCTCTGACACAATGCTTGGGATGAAACAACTCAAATGTGCGGCAGTAAGACAACACTGCACTGGCATTCAGCACTGACTCAGCTGAAGAAAGAAAGATACTTTTTGTGCGTGAGCTATCAGTAAAAGGTCGTGTTTATTTTTGTTGCTCTCCAGTTTTATAAATATCTTCCATTGAATGTATATAGCTTTTCCTTCTCCTGTAAGAGTGTTTTTCTCACATTTGCTTTCTGCTGAATTTGTCGACACTGCAAGGTTAGCCTAGGACAAGCAACATGCACCTTTCGATGCAGATGGCCAAGAGTGCTGCTTCAAACCATGGGTACAGCTGCATGGGAGGAATAGCATTAACCTGGCTTGCTCACTCCTCTCAGGTAGGTCTCTAGTGGGCAAGAGTCTCTTTTCAGAGATCATACAATAGTGTTATTCTGCAAGAAACAATTCTTGCCCCTGCACTGAATGTGTACATGCTAAGAAATCCAGAGAGACTATGGCTTTATATACTTCTGTTAACTATATTAGGGAAATACCTGCTCTGATGGTAATATACAGGAGATGTAAATTCCCAATGGTCTCATCCTCAGAGTTCATCCAAGAGAACTTCAAACTCCACTGAAAGACAAAAGAAAAATGCTCATAAGGCTGCTGGCCTCACTGTTGTCTCGGCATTCTTGTTTTAAAAGAACAGAACTAGAATAGCAACAGAATAGCAGAACTAGAAATGTGGTGAGGCCTGCAGATAAATTTCAGATTTACAGAATGACAGAGAAGTAGTTTTCCTTGCTATATTCTTTCCACTATTGTTTTCAAAAGCTGGTACTATAAATTTTCTCAGTATAAGCTGAGCAACATGTTAATTTTCATACATCCTCTTGATGCACATTTTCTTCAGTACTGAATATAAAATCATAAAGTGAAGCTCAGTGTAAAATATAGTAAGGTAAACAAATGTAGGTTTTCCTCCTAATGACAGGCAGTTTACCGTTGGTCTCCACCCTGGGGTGTGAAACTTATTCATCATTACAAATCCCATTCAAGGTAGTATCAAATAATCATTAGCAAATCTGTTGAAACAGTCATACAATATTACCGTGATATCTGACCGTCTTCAGGGCTGAAGAATCACAGAATCACAGAATCACAGAATTATCAAGGTTGGAAAAGACCTAGAAGATCATCCAGTCCAACCATTACCAATACTTCCCAGCTAAATCATACCCCTCAATGCAAAATCTAAACGTTTCTTGAACACTCCCATGGTCGGTGACTCCACCACCTCCCTGGGCAGTGCATTCCAATGCCTGACTACCCTTTCTGAGTAGTAATACTTCCTAATGTCCAGCCTGAACCTCCCCTGGCGCAGCTTGAAACCATTCCCTCTAGTTCTATCACTGATTACACGAGAGAAGAGGCCGACCCCCAGCTCACCACAACCTCCCTTCAGGAAGTTATAGAGAGCTATAAGGTCTCCCCTGAGCCTCCTCTTCTCCAGGCTGAACAATCCCAGCTCCCTCAACCGCTCCTCATAAGGCCTGTGCTCCAGACCCCTCACCAGCTTCGTAGCCCTCCTCTGAACACGTTCCAGGGCCTCAATGTCTTTCTTGCAGTGAGGGGCCCAAAACTGAACGCAGTACTCGAGGTGCGGCCGCACCAATGCCGAGTACAGGGGGACAATTACCTCCCTGTTCCTGCTAGTAACACTGTTTTTGATGCAAGCCAGGATGCCGTTGGCCTTCTTGGCCACCCGGGCACACTGTCGGCTCATGTTCAGCCAAGCATCAATCAGTACCCCCAGGTCTGTTTCCTCAACACAGTCCTCCAGCCACTCTGACCCAAGCCTATAGCGCTGCCTGGGGTTGTTGTGGCCAAATTGCAGGACCCGGCATTTGGTCCTGTTGAACCTCATCCCATTGGCTTCGACCCAGCTCACCAGTCTATCCAGATCCCTCTGCAGGGCCTCGCTACCCTCAGGCAGATCGACACTCCCTGCCAATTTGGTGTCATCCGCGAACTTACTGAGGGTGCACTCAATGCCCTTATCCAAGTCATCAATAAAGATGTTGAAGAGGACAGGCCCCAGCACTGACCCCTGGGGAACACCACTCATGACTGGTCTCCAACTGGATTTGACTCCATTTACCACCACTCTCTGGGCCCGGCCTTCCAGCCAGCTCCTTACCCAGCCGAGAGTGTACCCATCTAAGCCACGGGCTGCCAGCTTTTGCAGGAGAATAGCATGGGAGACAGTGTCAAAGGCTTTGCTGAAGTCTAAGTAGACCACATCAACCGCCTTTCCTTCATCCATCAGACGGGTCACAGGATCATAGAAGGAGATCAGATTGGTCAAGCAGGACCTGCCCTTCACGAACCCATGCTGGCTAGGTCCGATCTCCTGGTCATCCCACACCTGCCGCATGATCTCCCTCAAGACAATCCGTTCCATTACCTTTCCTGGCACCGAGGTCAGGCTAACAGGCCTGTAGTTCCCCGGATCCTCCTTACAACCTTTCTTGTAAATGGGAGTCACGTTGGCAAGCCTCCAGTCTTCTGGGACCTCACCCGTTAACAAGGAGCGCTGAAAGATAACGGAAAGCGGCTCAGTGATCACCTCCACCAGTTCCTTCAGCACTCTCGGGTGAATCTCATCCGGACCCATAAGAAAGTACCAAGAAGGTACTATTCTAAAAAGAAGTAACATACAGTAGTATATGAAGGGTATTCAAGGAAAACTAGTAAATCCTAAACACTATGGAACAACTCTATTAGCAACAAATCTGTGTGAAAAACAAAATAAGTCATAATAAATAAAGATTTCATAAAAATAAAATAATGTATAGCTATTACCCAACTTTGATCTTTTTCATTTAAGAGACTGGCTTCTGTGATTTAGGTTTAGCTTCACAGAGTCACAGAATGGTTCAGGATGATTGGGATCTTTGGGGACTCATCTAATCCAGCCCTCTTTTCAAAGCGCGGTCAGCCAGAGCATATTGCTCATGTCTGTGTTTCCAGTCCAGTCTTGAAGATCTCCAAGGATGGAGACCACGACTCTTCTGGGCAACCAGTTCCAATGTTTGAACACTTTCACAATTTTTTTTTTTCTTTTTTCTTATATTTAAAATAAATTTCTTTATTTCTGCATGTGCTAATCATTTTTTGTCTTTTCACTAGGCACCACTGGAAAGAACCTGGCTTTGTCTTTTTTTCTTCTCCTGGCCATCTGTACACATGGATATGATATGACACCCTTGTGAACCTTCACAGAATCGTAGAATTGCAGATGTTGGAAGAGACCTCAAGAGATCATTGAGTCCAACCCCCTTGCTAAAGCAGATATCCTATAGTACATGTGGGTGTCCGGATGGGTCTTGAATATCTCCATAGAAGGAGACTCCACAACCTCTTTGGACAACCTGTTCCAGGGCTATGTCACCCTTATTGTGAAGAAGTTCTTCTGCACGTTTGTATGGAACTTCCTATGTACAAGTTTTAGGCCACTATTCCTTGTCCTATTGCTTTGCACCACCAAGAGGAGCCTGGCTTCATACATTTGCCTCCCACCTCCCTTTAAATATTTATAAACATTTATTAGATGCCCTCTCAGGTTTTTTTTCCCTAGGCTGAACAGATCTGGGTTACTCACCTTTCCTCATATGGAGATGCTCCAGGACCTTTGTCATCTTTGTGGACCTCTGCTGGACTCTTTCTAGGAGTCCCTCTCTTTTTTGAACTGGGGAGCCCAGAACTGGACACAGTATTCTAAATGCAGACTCACCACGGCAGAGTAGATGGGGAGGATCACCTTCCTTGACTTGCTGGCCATATTCTTTTCCCTTCACTTGGCTGCCCTATCTTACTCAGTCTTTGCTCATGGGAGAGATGCCCAATCAATTTTGCAACCCTTCACTGGATTTGTTACAGTAAGTCTATGTATCTCCTGTACTGGAGAACCCAGAAGTGGACCCAGGACTTTTTGTGGCATTACATGTGTAGACCTTCCCTGATCTGCTGGCAGCCCAGGATGCTGTTGGCCTCTTTTTCTTCGAAGTTGCCTTGCCGCTTCATGGTCAGCTTTTGTCAGCTCTTAAAACCAAAACTAGTTAATACTGCAGAATTCCTTGGAATGAAATATCTACTAAAAAAATTACTTTCCTTGATCCTTTCTTAGACAGACAGTCTATATGCATTCCCAATAAGGAATTATTTATAGAAGGTTTGCTTGCATCATTGTTTGTAGTGACATCATGAGGAAAGTTAAAGATTTGACTCAGAATATTTTGTACCTTTTTGCTATATGATCTAGGCATTAGGACAATTAGAACCATAAGAAAGCAAATTTCTTAACACTGAAATAAATTTATTGACTGTGGAAAAATATTACATCAGTCTTTTTCTATACTGGAGAACACTGATTTTCAATTATTTTTTATGCCGAAGATGAACTTTGATAATGTGCTTAGATAAAGCCTATCTCTTTGGGAAATGATAATTTCACTGGAATTAAGAATTTTTCTGTTATATACACAAGCATAAGCAGGAAGTACATGGCATAACTCTTTGCTGAAAACTAAATACCTAGGATTTTTAGAAATATAAAAGGTCAAAAAACAACCTTGGGAAAATTCAGCATGTTTTCATTACCTAAATCTGATTCACTTTTTTTTTTTTTTTTTTCTTTTGTAATACCCTGTAAACCAGAACAAATGAAACAAATACGTGTTAAGGATTATGTAAAAAAAAAAAAAAAACTTGATCAATTTTTCATGATTTCATAGAATCACAGAATAACCTGAGTTGGAAGGGACCCACAAGGACCACTCAGTCCAACTCCCAGCTCCACACAGGAACACCCAAAACCCAAACCCTATGTCTGTCAGCAGTGCCTAACGCTCCCTAAACTGCACTTGGAGCTGTGCCCACTGCCCTAGACAGTCAGTTCCATGCCCACTGCCCTCTGGTAAAGAACCTGTTCCTAACATCCACCCTATCCACCCTGTTGCAGATCCAGCTGTTCCCTCAAATCCAACCACTGGCCTCCATACAGCAGATTTAATGCTGCTGATGGTGATTGGTTTCCTTTTGTTTGAACTAGTGGTGTTTGTAGAAATTCTGAGAAGAAGCCGAACTGTTCAAGCACAGAAAGGTATGTGCTGGTGATTTACTTCATATTGCTTCTGCTCTTTGGATTTTAAATAAGTAATAATGAACTCCTTCCAATTGCACTGTAAGTTTAGGCCCGGACTTTACTGTTTTACAGCTTACTGATCATAAATAATATTTTGGGGCAATTACATGATATAGCTTGCTGCCCATAAAGAATAAGAGGGTAAAATATTCACATTTAATTTTTCATTCCCAGATTGAATTTAAATTGTAAATAAGGAAAGTTCCTCCTGGTCTGGTTCTTAATGATCATAATAGGTTCTGTAATTCATGTCACAGTCCTTAAAGGTGGTAATACTGATTAAATTATAAATATCTTCTAGCATGTTCATCGCCTCTGCTACTTAAATACACTTCTGATTTCACAGAAAGCAATGCTTATGTTTAGTACTCTGTAGCACTCCTTAGGTGTGTTCTATCAGTACCTTTCAGTGTTGTACTCATGTGGCATATCCAACCCAGTAATATTAAAATACATAGAAAGATTTATTGAGAATCCTAATGAATATTTCAAGGTTCATGATCTACACTGTATGAAGATTTATTTTTTGTTGCCCATTAGAATTTGGTAATATTAGAAGGTTTAAGAGCAGTAGCGTAGGAAGGCATTTGAAATCTTGATATTCTTAATCCAAGCATTCCTGGAAAGTACTGTTCAAATGCAAGACACACACACAGACTACACTGTGAATGTATATGTCGCTGCCATGGTTTTATGGTCATCGGTATTCTACATCATAACATCATGTAGTGCACTAGGAATTAAAGTGTTCATGTCCCAGTTCAACATACTGAAGAGAAGAAACTACATTCACCAGATGACTGTTCACTGTGCTGATATCATTCCTGCACAGGGGGGAATGCATATAAGGTGCTGTCGGGTCATCTGACCTTCCTTTCGCTTTCCTTCATCACTCTTCTCCTTTGTCTCTCTTCACTGCTGCCCGTCCAGACTGCACGTGCTACTTCAGCATTACTGTAAGGCCTACAGCTTTTTTTTTTTTTTCCCCAGATACTCTCTCTCTTTATATTTAGTAAATTAGTTTGTTCCTCCTTGGATCATTGCTGCTGTTCTTTAATTATTTTGGGGTCCCTTTTTTCCCTTTTCTGGAGGTGTGGATTTTGTGAGGTCCCTCCACCCCACTAGTCACAGAACTGGGCCGAACCAGCCTGTAAACCGTTGACAGTTGCCCATCTCCTAACTTGCCTCTATATTATACCCACAATTTATGTAAGTTAGGGACAGGTTAGGCATGCCAGGCATCTTTATGCCTATAGGTTATATCACTGTTAGACATGTCAGCTCTGTAGCCTCTAGAGCTTTGTGTGTACCAGGGTTCCTAGCTGTCCTGTGTCAATAGTCATTTGCTTTTGATGGCTGAATATGCAAGCAAGACCTTGATTCTTCTGACATTTTCAGAGACTTCGAATTTTTGTAGTGTCTGTGAAGTCAGCCTCCGTTGCAATGACACTGAACTTCAGGTAGACTTGCTTGCCATCTCAGTAGTTTGTTTCATGCCTTGCTACATAAGAAGAACCACATTGAACCACACTTGCTGAATGATGCTTTTCTGGTTGTCTTGAATGGGATGTTTTTTTCTTCTATAGAAATTTATTTGTTTTTTATTTTGTTTGTTGGCTTTATTTCTCTATCTAGGAACGAATCAGACTCTGGAGAGCATGTTCTGATCAGAAAAAATGTACATTTTTTGGTCCGTGTTACTTAAACATTTTCTTCCACCTACCTGTGACTAAACCGGGTTTATGAAAACAGAACTGGGTAGAGTTAAATCCTCCTGATTTTTCCCTACTGTATCCTCAAGGAACTGTCTGTGTATTTATCAAATTGTAAAAGCCTTCTCATCCAGGCCTGTATGGTCTAAACTTCTCTCAAAATCTGTTGCTCATTTTTATCTTTCCAGTGGTTCCTCACTTACTTCACATTCTTTTACTATTCTTAATGTGAGTTTTCATCTAGCCAGCCTCTCCTTTAGAGAAGATATTGAATTGTCCAAATAGAAGTAGATGTCCCCCAAGATCACTCAAGAACCAGAAGGGACTTTGGAATTGGATGTCACTAACTGACAAGAGTGTGCATAATAGAAAGGCAATGGCTAGAATCAAAGGTGCTCCAGGAGTACAGTGAATTATGAGTTCTTCTACTGGATTTACTGAATTTACACAAACTTAGTGTTTATAAGGCTCAAAATAATTCAGGGCTTTTTTTGCCTGCCTTAAAGACCTTGAATTTCTGTTCAAACCATTACAGATTCTTTCCCTTGCTTCCAGAAGAACTTTATACCAGCCTGAGCATTTGTGTGTCAGTCACAGGTGAATGCAAAAGTCTTGAATGACTTTTGTGGGATTGTTTTTTGAGACAGTCATATCAAGAAAACTTCTCCAATAAAGGGTTTTGTTTTGTTTTGTTTTTAAACACAAACACATTTATTTCAGTCATCCTAAATATGCTTATCACTTGTCATGACATTTCAATCTTGCTGAGAAGAGAATAAAATCTGCAGTTGAACTAACACTCCTTTCTGTTTTACTAAAACTGATTTCTATTCAAGTTTCTCAATGACATTTTCTTTAGTTGTCAGTTTGAGGGTCATATTTAGGACATGTGGAAGTGCATATAACTGCATGGAATACAACCCTTCATATTTCCATAAATCAACTGCACATGTTACAGCTGGATGGACTATGAGATGGAATTTGATCAAAATGTTTTATATAAAAAGGGATACTACAAAAGTCCTACTAAGTTACAAAAGCATTTGAAGGAGGTTTTATAAGGAGGTTGCATGGGGTTTTGACAGATTAAAAGCTAATGGCACTACAGTCACAGTCTCAGTGGAAATCTATCTTGATCTCATTAAGAGCTGAGAGCTGGAGACACGGGAACAGCAATGAAAACAAATGATTCAAAAAGCAATGGAAACTATTATTTAGATTCCAGGGCTTCTCCTGTATTCACTGGTCATAGGCAAACCCCACAACAGGAGAAAAATCTATTAGAATGTAAAGGATGAGTGACTTAATGTAACTCAGAGTTTAGACTTTCTTTTTTGAAGCATCTAAGAAAGAGATTTTTGCAGTAAATCTATATCTACAAGGGAGTTTGTGTCGTAATAAATTGTATCAAAATCATGAGAAATTGCAAGAATAAAACCCCAGAAGACAAGATGGTTGAATTTAAAATGTTATCAATTTTTAAAAGATTTTCATTACTGTCCATCCAGCTCAGGCTCAAAGTGAATACATTTTTAACTTCTCTGGTTGGCATAGGTGAGATGACTTCTTAATAAGCCAGTTACTAAAACCCACAAATACTTAGCAAAAGAATATAATTTTTTTAGATTATCATATGTGATGCATGACTGCATATCCTAACCAGTAAATATGAAAGTGACTATGCGTGTGCTGATTCTTCACATTTATTTTAGCATCACCTTATCTTTTAGGATGAAAAATATTACTGAACAGCATTTCGTTTTCTGTGCTTTGTGCGTGTTTGTGCAATAACGTTTGTTTGATATATTTTTCCCTGAGATTGCAGTTTTTCTGATCATTAAGTTTTATTCCATTTAGCAATCCTGAAATAATGTTTCATAAGAAAAATCAGAAACAAGTATTTGTTAAACATTATTTGAGACATGCAGCTTTAAGGATGACATCTAGTCATCTCATTTTGTCACCAAGAAAAAGAAATGCTAAAACAATCATCCTAAGTAAAGGAGTATAAGTAAAATTTAGAGATTGAAAGCTGAATTAGAGATCAGGATGGATTTTAGTTTCTTTTTATTGTCAGTAGTCCTCCTTTTGTGATGCTTTAAAATGTCACGAGAATTTTCATCATTGCCTTATAAAAATGCATAGTTTAATAGCAACAGAGTGATTTCTTCTGTTTCTAAAGATATTTTTGATTTTCTATAGCACCTACTAAGCTTCTCAACTGATGTTTTTCTTTTCCTTATTTTGCCTTTTTTTTTAATACTTCATACAATGCTGTTCCTAATGCAGCAGTAAGATCACTGACTCCCATCCTGATTAACCCTTTCTTATCTTTCCTTTAACACTTACAAGAAAAAATATGTATTTTATTAGTAGGATATATTTTTTTTTTTTGAGTAGGATATTTTTATTCCTGTGCTTTTATTCTGCTTACTAAGTACTCTTATTATGCAAAGAAACAAGTGAGAAATGCATAGATAGCTATTCCTAGTGCAACTGATGGAGAATTAAGCTTTTCCAGTCGTGCAGTTCCAGACTTCTGAGGTTCAACTTCTTTTTTTTTTGCCTAGACAAAGACGTGCAGTATCATCTGGGACTGCATCCCAATGGACTGGCAGCAATGGAAAGAGACCTGAGAACGATCAATTGAATGGACCGAAAAAATAAATTCAGACATCTGAAAATGTACTTGCTGCAAACATTTAGGCATCTGTCAGCTCTAGGCACCTGAATACCTTCTACCTTAAACAGATCATGGTATTTTTCAATAAATCTGCAGCCAAATTGTTATATACATTTTTCTAACTCTAATGCATTCTAATTATTTTTCATTAGAATAAATGATAGGAAAAATGAGATTTTATTTCACAGTCCAAAATAAATTATATATTTTTAAAGATCTCTGTTTTTACAACAAGATTTCAGGTCCAAAAATAGAAATCAATTGCACTATATACCTGTGATGACAAGCTTTAGTTCACAGTTTTTGAAAGCAGGTGTACATGTTTTAAGTGTATGTGTTATGGATCTCACCATAAAGCATTATGTTAATTAGTTTTAAATGGGCAAGTTCTTTGTGGTAAACGTAGATATCTACACCGACAAACTTATCCCTAAAATTCTCACTGCCAGGACTTTTTGTGTCCAGTGTGCCGTAGTCCAATTTATCTGTGCAGGAATTATTGATGATTCTGTAATCTCATCAAGGTCTCCCGTAATTGCAAAAGATACCATTCCAATATTTTTCAAACCTCTGTGGGCCACCATGGAAGATTCATCAACTGCATAGTCTGTCACAGGAGTGTTTTATATCATCACAAGAGGAGGGCGTAATGTATTCCACAGAGAATGACATGAAGAAAAGCATGTCTTATACACATGCAAAATCTAAAGATCAGTGTTGAAGAACAAAAGTGATTAAAAGAAGCTAAATTTTACATTACCACCTCTATACTGTCTGTAAATGTTATCCTCTTAAGCAATCTATTTCATCAGCTGTCAATAAAGTTCGGGTGAAATGGTGTCTCCTGAAAGAAACCTGGAAATTGACTCATTTCAGGAAGATGTAAATGGACTGTAAATGACTATAAGGAAGTGATATAACTAACAGGTCTTTACTTCTTAGCCTATGCAAACAAGTGGCTCCCTAGTCATCTGCTGAGAAATATAAAACTAGAACAAGTAAAACACTAGAAAAGAGACTATCTATCTGTAATAAAAATAATGACATAAAGTAGCACTAGATAAACAAGTATCTGCAAATCTTTACTGAATGTCAAAGCTATTCAGTACCATCACTAGGAGGGCAAATATCCAAAAAGGATATGTTCTTTACCTGTGTGACTTTAATTTAAATAATTCAGTTTTAAAAATAAAATGTACTTTCAGCAGTTATCTGATATTCCAGTTTAATTGAGTTCAAAAAGCTGTTGCAGAGGTGGAAGAGATTGAATGGCATTGACCTTCTATGACTAAGAATCAGGACCACTACAAGCAGTTGGTTGAGCTTGTGACAGCAGTGAGTTAGGGGGTTCACTATGAGTTTGTTCAAGTCGTGAAGTTCAAAGCACCTTTTAGCAAGAGCTGGCAAAATCTTTTATTCACTGACCCCAGCAAAATAAAACAATGTTCAAGACAATTGTGCATTAATTAATCTCCAGTGGCAAATTACCAAGAATTAGCTCTGCATTATAACCACTGTATCATACACAATCTTTTTTTCTAACATTGCTGGAGGTTTTGGTGTAGATTGCTAATCAAATCATGCATTTTTGGAGTTATTTCTGCTGTACTGCAGAAACGTCGTTGTGGATAGATATGAAAGGAATCTGAATTTACAGTATGTATTAAGGATTAGCACTCAGTTTTACTAGTTTCCCTTATGTTTGTCTAGCAATAATACATATGACTGTGTTGTAGGTTATAATTTAAAAGAACATTTTAAGGTACGCTGCATTTTTTATTTTCACTTACTAAATGAAAATGCTAAGGGTCACCAAACTGCTAGTTTGCCTCTTGATTCAACACAGTGAAATTTGCAATGCAAATATGTAATGAAATTGTAAAATGGGATTTTTTTTTTTTCCTGTTGACATAGAACATTAAAAAATGTCCATATCATCTTTATAGACATACATTTTTAAATTTAGAATAAATAGATTGTGAAGTATTCACAGATTCACACTCTTCATGATATAAAAAAAAAAAGGCACCAGCTCTTATTAGATATTATTGGATACTGACATTCTATTTCATTTTTTGAGGATATATTCCTTCTTAAAATACTTCAACCATTATATTTTCAAGGAAACCATTGTATTGCTTTATTTAAAAAAAAAAAAAAAAAAAAAAAAGTGATCATGAAAGAACATCAGAATGATTATTATTTGAATAAACAGCTTTTTTTTTTTTTTCCTTCACAAGACCTGGTATACTTTTCCATGTTCTTTAGATTTTGGATTAGATTTGCCTTTTTTTTTGGAATGGAACAGAACCATTATATACTGATAGAGAACACTCCACGGGGATTTGTTAAAAGCAATCTTTCCTGGGACACTTTAAGTTAAAGGCTAAATTTAAATTGGGGTAACAACAGTCTATCTCAGTCAACATTTTGACTTCTGACTTGTAAGGACAAAATTTGCTACCAGCTTTCATGAGTCATGTACTTATAATAATGCAGTAGCAGTTTTGCAGACACAACTTACAGTGCATGTAGGTACAATTTGCTGTCCCATTTTTTTAATGATTTTGGAAATTTTCCTACTCTTGCACATTTATTTGTTAGGCTTCATCGTGTATAAGAAAATTTCACAGCTTTTACCCGAAATATTAACTTCCATGGATTTCAATACATACTTCTAGATCAATTTCTGGATGAAATTTTGACTAGGTTAGAAAATCCTCAGAATATGCTGGAAAGAAAAGCTACACCAAAATAAGAGTTAGAATGACTGAAACAAGCAGCTTTAGATGAGTTTGACAGTAGAACAGTGAAAGATCTTATAAACATTTCAACCTATCTGAATTATTAAAATAATTCCTTATAATTTCTCGTGAGGTTGAAATCGAACATCCCATTGTGTGTCTGCATGATCAAGAACTAAGTGTTCTGGATTCAGTCCATGAATTCAAAGGTGAGGTTAGTGTCCAAAAGTCGAAAATTCAGTCCACCCAGCAGTAGTAGAAATGTATGTGCTGCATGCTTGTTTGTATTTTTTTCCTTAAGTATGCAGGTATGAAATTCTCCCTTGTTACTAGTTATTTGTCAGTATTACGTGTTTTAAATTTGTCAAAATAATTAAAAAAAAATCAGGAATACTGCAGGTGATAATGAGGGTTTGGGGAATGGGAAAAGTAAAGAAAAGGACAATCAATATTTCATCAGCATGTCTCTGTAGGCTTCTAAAGCCCCATTTAAAAAATATGAGATATTATGACTGAATAACGCTGTATATAAAGGCTATAAACATGCATTTGCCAATATTATTAAGAAAAACTATAGCATATATATGCTGCTGGATAGGTGTATATTTTAATAATTAATTAAACCCTGAGCACTCAGAAATACTGACTACTTTCTCTGTTATTTCCTTCACACCAAGATATAGAAAAGAAACATGAGAAGAATCCCTGGAAACTCAGTATACTACGTGATATCAGTAGGTTGATAGCACTTTGCTGCACATATAAAAGTCAGGAGCCAGAGTCAACAGATCTACCCATGGAGTCTGACTTAAATGCCTTGGTTATTTTTCCCAAAAGAAAGTTGTAGTAAGTGGATGCCTCAGTATGGGATGAAGCCGAAAAGACAGAGTAAGATGAACTCTGGTCAACTGATGCCGCCATATCAAATTTATTGTATGTGTAACACATAGAGAAAGGTGCACACGTGAGTTCAGAGTAACTTAAGAATGGTTTCTGCATGTTCAAAAGTTGATGCTACCTGAGCTGTCATCTGTGTGGTTGCAGGAAAGTGTGGGTATGGCAGAAAGACATAATTTCATGTTTTCTTACATTTAACTTGTAAACTATAAATTGCATTTTCACTAGGGAGATCATTAGCTACTTAACTGTGGCATGTCCTGTCTGTGTCTTTCAAAACAAAAATTTTTCCATCTTGTTTTCTGCCTTTGATGCACAGTATGGCTTCATCCATACTAATAATATATTTCAGATCTCAGGTCTGGGTAACCCCATCCAAACAACCCAGTGGGGATGGTATCTGAACCAGCCTGGATAGCAAATCATAGACAGAAATACTTTGGGAGATCTGTCTTTGACTACAAATCTAAAAAGCAAAGAGTGTAGGCAATTATATTCCTGTTACTACAAGTATGTAGTTGTTTAATTTTCTAACATATATATACTAGAATATATCTAGTTGATATTATAGTATACATATATCTAATATATATATATATATAGTATATATATATATATAGTAAATTATATATATACTTAAAAGTAAATTTCTGTTACTTATTTTCAGGATGAGATACAAATGTGTATTAGAAAGCCAAAATTAAGGTGTTGGCATATAAGCAGCTGGTTTTATACACTCCACTTATGGACAAGAAAAGTGAAGTTAGTGGAGTTACTGGAGCTTTTTAGTGCTTTCATCTTGTAGTGAAGGTGTTTTGTAGTCATTGACTGCAGTCTGGGTGTGGTCAGTGCATTTTTGAATCATCACAGTATGCATAAGACATCCATGTGTGCATGAACGAGCTCATAGGATGCTTAAGCCTTTGTGGAACAGCAGTTGGAAGCCAGATAGGGTATTTGAAACGGCGTTAGGTGCCCTTGATTTGATAGCTGGATCTGACCTGGTCACTCCCAAAATGCAGTTCATATGAGCTGTTTGAGATTCCCTTTTGAAGATGGGATAAGTTAAGTCCCTGGAAACTCCTAATTCCCTCTATAATTAAAAAGAGGATCTTCCATAATCCTAACACTAGTGATGGGTGACTTCAAGACATGCAGTACAAGTAGATAAGATAAAACCTTTTCCCATATGTTTAAACATTACAACTATATTGAAAACAAGTGTATAATTTAATAATTTTTCTGGTATGAAATGAAAGATTGTTTGTAATGATTCAGCTTTCATTCTAGCATATAAGTAATGGAGCTATGATATTATATACAGGAGACGATGAGAAAGACTGTCCTGGTCCCAAACAAAGGTAAGAATTAACTTCTGACTTTTCACAATACAAGCAGCTTATGCATTGTTACAAAGATTTCCTATGTTATTATCTAAGGAAGATCGGAGCTTCCCTCATTACAATTTATGAGAAGACTGTTAGGGATGGAGAGGGGAGTTGGGAGAGAACAAGTGAAGCTGAGCCTGGGAGAGTAGTAAGGAAAGACGTGTATTTTGAATGTTTATATTTGTTTTACATGACCCAATTTATTTTAATTGACAATCAGTTAAATTAATTATCCTCTAGCTGTTTTGCCTGTGACAGTAGCTGGTAAGCAATCTCCCCATGTTTACCTCATCCTCCAAAACTTTCTCATCCTTTTTTTTGCCCCTTTGTCCCTCTGAGGAGGGTGAACGACAAGCTGGACGGTGTTTGGCCATTTGCCAAGGCTAAAACACCACAGCTTCAAACTGAGTTAGGATTAGCATGGAATTTATTATAGCACAAACATTTTACTAATGATCCCTAAGAATACATCATTAAAAACATAAGAATTGGGTTTCTTTGTAGCGTCATGATTAACATTTTAAATATACGTTTTTAATTAAGTTGCCTGTACTGGGACTAAAGCAGAGGAACAGCCACTAAGGGCTTGACATGCACCATACACAAGCACCATATGCCATATACACGAGCACCATGATCCATAAGTACTGTGGAGTCATTCGGCACTTAGGAATGTTTTTCTGTAGGTCATGTGTCTTATCTGAGAGTTGCATGTACACATTTTTCTTATTGTATGACGTTGAAATGACACTAGATGCTAACAGTTCATAAGGGAAATTTCAGATTCTGCTATCTGAACATGCTATGTTTCTTCAGACTAATGTACGAAACCTGTGAATATCTAAGAATGGAAACTTGCATTAGCTTGCATTTAAGCCATAGTACCCTTCATATATTCTCCATTGCAGCGGTTTTTTTCTTCCTTTTTTCTTTTTTTCTTTTTCTTTCTTTTTTTCATTCATTCTTTCTTTTTCATCTTTTTTTTTTTTTTTTTTTTCTACTTTTGATGTGTGTGTATGAGATTACTCTTTGTAGACAGGAGATCTGCTGTCTGTTCCTTCTTCAGCTTAACAGATTTTTACCTCCTGATACGCACGCGGTTTTTCCAGGCTGGGATCTGTTTGTTGAAAGAACTGTAGAAGTATGGCTACAGCTTGAATGAATCTCTACCATTCTACATCACAGAAAACTTGCTTTCTACATTAAAATAGATTATGGCAATTTTATCAGCCTTAAGCAGAATACTGTGTACAGAGAGGCTCTTTGTAGCTTAGAAGTTTGAGAAATATGTACAAGTAAGTTAAAGCTAATCAACTTTAATTTAAGCTGTAGGTCTTTTAAGCATGACTCATGCCATCATCATTATCTTACCCTTACAGCGTTACTAACATACTAGTGTAATTAAGATTGGTATCTTACAAAATTTATCCTGAGGAAATTTACAACACAAAAAGAATACTTTTAAGTTTTCTAACAGTACCAAACATATGCATCCTTTATTTTCATAAAAATGGGAATATGTTACTCCACTACATGGTAGAGGAATCTTCTATATGATTAATGTATTTAAATACAACAGTTATGACTGCAGAATACCAAACAGGTAAAACTACTTTGCAACTATGTTATGAATAATGTGGTTTCAGTAGTCACAATTAAAATGCTTAGTAGGCTTTCTTCAATGTCAATATCTATTTTCAGACATTTTAAGAATATGTTACTACCAAGGAATGCAAATTGTACCAGTATTTTCAAAGACATAAAAGGCATGTGGCTGTTTCATATTTTCTGTCCACTAAATAGAGTTGCTTTTACAGACCATGACAATGACTCAAACACGGGCAGATACCTGCACATCTTCCTACACTCCTTATGTCAACATATACACGGGAGGGGGGAGGGAAAGGGTGGCAGTAAAACAGCTACTTTGGACTTCTGGAGGGCAGACTTTGAACTTTTCAGGACCCTGGTAGGAAGAGTCCCTTGGGATTCAGTCCTGAAGGGTAAGGGGGTGCAGGAGGGCTGGTTGCTCCCCAAGAAAAAAGTCATAAAGGGGCAGGAGCAGGCTGTCCTCCTGTGCCGCAAGACAAGCCAGCGGGGAAGAAGACCAGTGTGGATAAACACAGAGTTTTCCTGAGGCTACAGGGGAAAAAGAGAATCTCCCTCCTGTGAAAGAAGGGATGGCTAAATTGAGGAGACTAAAAAGAAGTTGTTAGAATGTGCAGGGAGAAAATTAGAAGGGCAAAAGCCCAGCTTGAGCTCAACTTGCCCACTGGGATAAAAGAGAGAAAAAACCTTTAACAAATACATTAACAGCAAGAGGAGAGCTAAGGAGAATATCCATCCTTTACTGGATGCAGAGGGGAATATGACCACTGAGGATAAGGAAAAGGCTGAGGTACTCAATGCCTTCTTTACACCTGCCTTTGAAATTCAGATCAATTATCCTTGGGATACTCTACTGCCTGACCTGGAAGTCTGGCACTAGGAGAAGAATAAACTCCTCACAATTCAGGTGGAAACAGTTAGAGACCTACTACTCCACCTGGACTGCCACAAGTCCATGGGGCCAGATGGGATCCACCAGGGGGTGCTGAGGGAGCTGGGGAAGGTGACTGCCAAACTACTTTTCATCATCTACCAGCTTTCCTGGTCAACCAGAAAGCTCCCAGAAGACTGGAGGCTTGCCAAGGTGACTCACATCTACAAGAAGCGTCATAAGGAGAATCCAGGGAATAACAGACCTGTCAGTCTGACCTCAGTGCCAGGAAAGGTTATGGAGCAGATCACCTCAAGGGTGATCAACAGGCATGTGTCGGACAAGGCAGGATCAGACCTAGCCAGCATGGGTTCATGAAAGTCAGGGGTTGTACCACTACATAATACACAGCACATGGCAGACAATGAAGTGTTAAAAGTATAGTGGAAAGAAATTAATACAGTAGAGTCTAAAAATCAAGTAGGAATTTTTTTCATTTTGAAAGTCTCATGATTTTAACACTCGGTATTAAGGATACTTTTGACACTGGCTTTTAATAAATTTGTATGAGAAACAGCTTGATGTCAACAACCTAAAATACAGTAGGTAGCTTTCCTGTCCAGAATTGTATTTTTCTATTTCAAGAACTCGAAGATAATTTCATGTGGCATGAGAACTGAAGCCACAGTTATTCTCATGACAGTTGGCCCTTTTTGGCCTATTCTGACAGAGAGGTTAAAGCAAGAAAATATAAGCCATATGTCTACCCTCTGAAGACACACAGTATTTTAGTGAACATTTGATCACCTTTAAATAAGATTACTTCAGTTCTTGAAATAATCTGGCACAGTAACAGGATTCTTACATGTTTCCTCTCTTCACACTTGCTATCCTGATATCAAGGAGATCCCAAGGAATACAGAAATGAGATTATATGAATAGATTAATTTAGAAATTCAAGACTAGATTATTATTTTATTTTATTTACCGTCTCTGGTTTCCCACATAGAGAATTAGGAAAATAGACCCTTACTATTTCATCTACAGGAAAATGGAGGAGAAGGAATGTTCCTAATCCTACGGATGCATCTCAAAACAAGGAAAAAAAAACAAAACTAAACTAAACAAACAAACAAACAGCAACAACAACGAAACCCCATCCAATTAACTCTTTGGAAATGTATTTGAAATATATTTGCTTTGAAGACAAACAATGAAATGGAACTGAATGTATCAATTTCCCTGACCCTGCCATTTGGGGAGAGGATCTCACTCTGTTCATCAATTCTTTGTGCTGTCTTAGCCTTATGAAAGTTTTAAATCATTCAGCCCTGCTGGTCAGTGTGATAGTAGATTACAGAGGGAGTACTTCAAAGCTGCAGGAGCATGATCCATTTTAGCTTTCTTTTGAAGAAACATGACAGAGTTATTCCAGCCAGTTCAAAAGACAGAGAAACAGGGAAATCAAAGTGGTAATAGAAACTACAAACAAAATGTAATGTCTGCTGGGCCTGATTCCTGCTCTTCAGCCCTTCCAAGCACAGAAGTTTGACACTTCTTGTCCATTACATTTAAAGGCCAGTTCTTCCTCCCTTGTAGATAAGAGACATAGAAGTCAATAGCATGCAAACATCTGCTCTTTATTCTTCATTGTGTTGCTCCTACCTTTGTCTGCTAATAGATACTATTTAGTTTTGTGTTGTCTATCATACTTTTAAAAAAAATAATCCCTATAACTACATATATTAGCAGAGGCCCTCTCTGAAACACTTTGTGACCCTTCTGGTTGCTATTCCTTTTTAACTGGGCAGCACTGCTCTATGCCAGCTATTGCTAATTGGTCCCTTAGTTGCAGCTAGAGAAATAATTGGTTTATATTGGCTTCTTTGAGCCATGATGGTGTCTTTATAGCTTATCTTATTCACAATACTCTGAATACTCATTGTGCTGAAAGATTCAGAAGATCAGAGCTTTAAAAAAATTCTAATACATTTGGTATTAAAAATTCATCCTCAGAGTATGTCTTTGGATTTGAGTAAGGTTGCCAGTCTTAAATTGTATATTCTGGGATGAATATAGATGGAGGCTGCGTGCAGAATCATTCATGGGAGTTCAGAGATCAAAGGATATGCTGCTGTCTGACCTAGTAGAATACAGTGAGCTTGTTTCCCCATAGAAATATATGTACGCACTTCACTGAAATCCTGCTAAATGAGGTGACATACATCTTTATAGTGGGCTGTGACTGAACCAAGAGAGTATTAAAAATTATAGTCAAAGCTCTGTGAAAGACACTGATAAATTATACTGCAGACAGCAGACAGGATGTATTGTTTGCAGAAAAAAATAACTGTGGCAATGTGCCCACTTTCCCAGTGCCTGGAGCACAGCCAGCTACATTGGTATTATGACATAAATGAGTTTGTAAAGTACATTTAATGGTGTATCAACTTCTTTCATTTACCTGATAGCAGCTTTTTATCATTCTTAAGAGTTTGCAATTTATTCTGTCTGTTTTTCATTTTTCTTTGTTGTGCACAAGCCTTCCAAAAATGTTTGGCATCAATTTCAATGTTGTTTACATTATTAGACCAGTGAGCATGTGAGGTTATTGCACTTTATGGGATCATTTTGATTTGTTGTTTTTTTTCAGTTTCTCTTTTCCTCAATGTCCAGAAATAGTGTTATCTAATTGTTCCATTTATTTTGTTGAAATAGTAATCAACCACGTATCCAAAGATATCACCTTCAGGAAAATGAATATTTTTGAGCTTTTCCTATATGCTTTTGTTACAATTTGAAAGGTGTGACTTCGAAGATGCTTAATGTATTTTTTTGGCACACTTTCACTAAAAGCATATGAAGATATTTGAAATCAAATTATTTTATCAAAGTGATAGTTCGAAATTTAAAACAAATGGTTTTCTGAGTTCCGTTCCAGCTGTCTCTGGACACATGTACTTGAAGAATCATAGGACTGTTTGAGTTGCAAGAGAACATTAAAGGCTATTTAGTCTGACTCCCCTGAAATGAACAGGGATGCCTGCAGATAGATCAGGTTGCTCAGTGCCCTGTCCAGATTGGCCTTGACTTGTCTCTGAGGAAGGGGCATTCATCACATCTCTGTGCAACCTGTTCCATTGTCTCATCACTCTTATTGTAGAAATCTTCTTTCTTATACCCAGTCTAAATCTTCTCTTTTTGTTTGAAGCCATTTCCCCTTGTCCTGTCACAGCAGACCCTGCTAAAGTGTCTGCCCCTTTCTCTCATACAGCCCCCCTTTAGATACTAGAAGACTGCTCTGAGGTCTCCTTGGAACCTTCTCTCCTCCAGACTAAACAGCCCCAGCTCTCTCAGCTTGTCCTCATAGAGGAAGCATTCCATCCTTTGAATCATTTTTTCAGCCCTCCTCCAGATGCATTCTCTATGCTGAAGCTCAGCTCTCTGCATTGCACCTGAGCTATTAAGATCTACAGAAAGTTATTCTGAATGCAAGTTACTTCTTTTGAATTTCAACCTGAATGCTGTAGACCATAAGTACTTTAGTTTCAGTGGTTAGTTGGGGCATTTACCTGTTGGACTTCCCATACATCTTTAAATTTTCTCTATTCCAGACTTTCAAAATGTGGAGTAGAAGAAGTGATGGTGGTTGGGTCCGTCTTCAACATAGGCCTGGTCTGGCTGTTCTGCTGATGTGTTGTTACAACCTCTTAACCCGGACATGTACACCATTTCTAGTCCAAGTAGCACTGTTGTGCCCAGACCAGAGATAGTGAAGGAGACTACAGCTAACGTTAGCTTTCTCCTCTAATAAATCTACTCTTGCAAGAGATTTTGGATTCAGATAGCACTATCATCTTACTTCATTTCCTTTAAATGCTAGTTAGTAACATACATACAAAGAGTATTTAAAAAGGTAATTAAACATTTAACACCTTATTTGTAATTAGTTTTTAAAAATCTGCCTGTGTTATTGCTATTTTAAAATAGCTTGTAAGGATGGAAAAGAATTTAACATTCTTTCTCAACATCTTAGTAAAGCACAAGCATCCAAACAGTAGGGTAGCTGGATTAGTGAAGGGAGAACTTTATTATGAGATTTGTCAGGGGAGCACTTCACGAAACACCATATTCGCTACCAAAGGCTACAACAAACTGTAATGAGATTTAAAGACTTATCTACCTATTCTTTCACAGCTAAAGAAAGATCACGTCCTTGGAGAATTTGCTACAGTCCCAGGAATGCTACTGCCAATTTTATAGTACAGGTATAGAAAGGAATATACGCACCTTCCATTAAGATTATGTCCCTTCCTATTTCTGAAATATAAAGACTTTCAGATTCAATGGCTTGCTATGTATTAATATCTTATCTCTGTCTTGAGGATATTGATCTTAAATGTAAAGTGCAACTTCTGCACTATTTGGATCCTAAATTATCAACATGTCAGATTGATCTGCACTTATTATGGAGGTGATTGTGAAGCTTATTTCAATTGATTCATTTTATTCAGTTAAATGAGTTGGAAAAGTATAGAAGTTTAGATTTTGTGACCTGAAACGATGAGTACTAAATAGTAAGTCTTCAAGGTTGATTGAGTATATTTTCAAGTGGATTTTAGTTGTTTGTTTTTTATCTGTTGTGCACAACTGCATTCTATTAAATTACAAAACAATAATTACAGAGACCCTAAAGGAGAAGTTGGAAACATTAGTACAAGAACATTCCTTCAAGATGTCTTTAAATTCAGTCTAGCAGAACAACATAGTCAATAGGCAAGGCAGCCACCCTAAACTGAACTGAAAGCAGCAAACTCCCATGCAACAAATTAAATTAACCATTTAACAGATAGTAGTACAAACCTGAGCAAAGATGAATCCAAACACAAAAAGTTTGCAAACGCACAGACAGTATCTGTATTATTTCTCTATTATAACTGAAATTAGTAAGTCATTTATGTTGGAAGGAACTGCTAGTAGAGAGATAGGCATTGTAAATGTTGACTCCGTGGAACTCAAAATGAAGAAAATGAAAGTTTAACAAGCAAGAAACATTCCCATTGGGTAAATGTTTCATCATTCATGTGCACATCCTTTCATGTTCTTTGAACTGAATTTCAGAAGAAAAATAATCTGTACAGTAAATTTAAAGCCACCTTCACAATTTAATTCACTATCTTCACAGCTAAGATGTATTCTAAACAGTTTGTCTTTATTCTCCACAAGGGGTTCCATGCTTTTTCCTTTGGTAGTCCTGGGATGTGTCATTGTAGGAGTACCAGCACACGCAGGAGGATGACAAACAATTTAGGACTGCAGTAAATCACATGCATTTGAGGTGATTGAGTTTGGGAGAGCTGGAAGAATTTTGATAAGATTTTCCAAAGTGTAAGTTTAGCTCATATAGATACAATTAGCATTGAAATAATAGATATTTATACTTTTAACATATATAAGGACACACAGTGACGTTCTACTTTTAGGTAGTGATTAATGTCTCTACCATTCTCCTTGTGATCTTAGCGATTATATTTTTGGAGTGATAATTAGCTAAATCCTCTAATAGAAGAAATGGAGAATATAATCAATAGTTATTTTTATATATTTACTTTCAGCTTTTGACTATTTTTTATTTTGGTTTTAGCAAGATCTATATGTCTCTGAAAATGATTAGTGAATAACAAGTTTTGGCACTGTATTATTAAACATACTTATTTTTAGAGTGCAAACAGCAATTCCAGATCTCTGTAATTCAAAACAGAAGATGATTAATTTAAAATTATATCTACCAAGAACAATGCATCTCTCAAATTGGCCTTTTCTGTAGGTGGTTTTACAGAATTTTTGTCATACATTAGAGGATTAATTTGAAACATTCTTTTTCCCTGAGGTGAGTTCAGATCATTATCTACTGATGCTTTCTTTTAATGAAAATGTGCTTCCGAATTTGTTTCCTGAGTGCATTCTCATTTATTGTAGTGCTGGAAAAATAAAAAAGAATTTTCAAAAAAATATTTTCACAAGACATTTCTCTCTGTCTAATTTTCCAGTCTAAGACATAACAAACAGGTTGATTTCATTGAAACCATATTCAGGGACAGAAATCTCAGCAGATTCATTCATATATATATATTCGAGGATGACTCACTTTTGGCTCTCCTCTATCCTGAAAGGTGTTCAAGGAAACTTACCTCATGCTTCTATCCTTTCAGCAGATTTCCGCTGTTGAAAAGGTCTTTTTTCCACCCCCATGACAGTTTCTATTTCTTGTCTGGACTTTTGTGGGTAACTTTGTCAAAAAATATTGGAAGATCCACATATATCTTCTCCATGGTATAACCTTTGTCCATGTGTTCACCAGCACCCTCATAGCTTTCAAGGAAGCTAATGAGGCATACTTCCCTGTACAGAGGCTGTGCTGATTCTTTCCTACACAAATCTGTTTATGAATGTGCTCATTCTTTATTATAGAGTTGGTCATCTTAGCAGTAGTGGAAATCAGGCTCACGAGTTTCTTTCTTATGAGAATCCTCTCAAGATCTCAAATTTCAGACAGAAGTTTGTTGTAGTAGGCAACAGTGAGGACTCGGGATGTGATGCGGTATGACTCTCCCCTTGCTCTGTGACGAAGGGATAATATATGGTTAAGGGGTGTAGACGAAGTAGGACAGGTATATAAGCAAGCCACGTGATATGATAAACACCATTTTACTGCTCACCAACTGCAGTTCTGTGGACCAGGCAGGTCTTGCCCGATAGTCTGGCACAGGCGCAGGGCTAAAAGAACATGGGTTGCCAAGTGTACGGCAACAGAAGTTATACTCTGGCATGGTGGTTATTTGTGTCTGAGGAAAATTAGGCATTCTGGGTGGGTTTTTTTGTTTTGTTTTGTTTTTCCAGGTACTTCTTCATTATGTTCTTTAAATGAGTCAAGTACTTTGATGTCTCAGTTTTATACCCCCGTTACATCATCTTTTATATTTTGGTTTATATACTTGACCGTGCCACGATGTAGAGAATGTCCAGGTGAACTCTCCATACTTTAGAGCTACTCCTTTTCCTATCATCAAATATTTTTCAACCTAGATATCAATCTTCAATTTTGATCATGTCTTTGTATTTCAGTCTAATTTAGGTAATATCATAAAAATCAATCTTTGAAAAGAAAAAAAAAAAGAAAAAAAGATCAGGCATGTAACTCTTCCATGTGCCTTAGCATAGCTTCCAGAAGGATTGGTTGCATGATGTTCCCTGGCACAGACATGAGGCCGGATGGTGGATTCCACCTTCCAAACCATCTGCTTTAGGGCTGTATGTAGAGTAGCTGGTAGTGAAGACTGAGGCAAAAAGCTGTTGAATAACTCAGTCTTCTCCTTGTCTGTTGTAATCAGCCTGCCTTTATTGCTCACTAGGGAGGGTAAGCCCTCCTGGACTTTCCTTTTGCAGTTGATGTACCTGTGCAAGCCTTTCTGACTCTTTTATGTGCCTTTTGCCAAGTTCAGTTCCAACCGGGCCTTGGCTTTCCTGACCCCATACCTACACATCCTAATAGCATTCGTACTCTCCTCCCAAGTTACATGTTTCTGCTTCCACTGCCTGTACATTTTCTTCTTGCTCTCCAGTTTGACCAGCAAGTCCCAGTTCAGCCATGCCTGTCCCTTTGCCTTCCTTTCCTGACTTCCTACACCTGGGGATGGAGTGCTCTTGTTCAGCACGAGAAAAAATTGTTTTGCATACATTTGCCCAATTAGGTATTCAGTGGTCTCATTTGCTCATATTTCACATGTTAAAAAACTTCCATGCACAAAGTGACAAATTTTAAGACCTTACCAGCCTTTGAATAGATTATACTCTCTCTTGAATACAAAATATCAGCCTTTCCACTAAAATGCTGCAGTAAATAATATTTTCTTAAAATATAAATAAATAAATAAATAAATAAATAAATAAATAAATAAATAAAGTATAAATATATAAATATAAGTCATTTTCAGCCCTGTAAATTGAATATGGTGCAATATTTTCCACACCGTAAATATTGTTTTGTAACAGCTGTCATTTGAAATGAGAGGCTACATCAGTTCTGATATTTTCCCAGTAAAATGGGTCCTGCCACTAACGTAATATTAAAAGACAAAAGGTTCACATCTATTTGAACCCAAGAGATTCAGATGAAGTGGGTGAATCAGTTTTGCTTTCTGATTATAACACATTCAGGTAGTCTTTTTTAACAGTGATCAGTGATTCACCTCTGTCTTATTTCTTCTGTATGCTAACAATGCTAATTTTTCTATTTTCCAGCTTTAAGTTCATGTTTAATTATAAAATGGAAACTGATCAAAGAGGAGAAAAAAACATTATTTTTGTGTATACTGTTTTGCAAATAAATTATTCTGCTCCATGGATTGTTATTCATTTTAAATCTTTTTGGATAGTTGTCAGGTATTTAGGAAATTTTCGTAAAAACTGCACGAATGATTAACTCAAAATTAATGGCAATTTGTCCAAAAACTATATTATGTTTTTCTCTGGAAAAATTTGAATATGCAACCTCACAGAAGTAACATACTTTGAATAGTAATGTGCTTAAATAGAAGCATGGTAAAATAGCATACACAATAAAAATACTATGGAAAGTTTTTTATAAATTCTCCAAACCAAACACGTGTTGGTTGCTCTGAAAGTAATGCTGAAAGTAATGCTTTATATTTATTTCCATGGAAACTACAATAGATACAAAGAGCAATACAGCACTATTTGTTTGAGCTATGAAACACTATTTTCCAATATAGTCACCACTACTAGCTATGCATTTTCACCAGCTATTAACAGGAGCTTGCATGCTATGCCCATGAAAATCTGCACCAGCAGAGTTGACATACCCTTTGTCACCACTGACTAAATGTACCACTCACCACCACACTGTGCTCACATCCAGTGTTTGATCTCTGTAAATGTTCAGCAAGTGCTGAGGAATGTCGATGCATACAGTTCTTTCCACGTGGAGGAATTAAATGACACACCTTTACTTCATGTCACATGTCAAGCACCATTTTCTCAGGCTGCCCTTCTTCTGTCATCTGCCGCAAGGCAACAAGGTGTACTGCAACACTGGTGGGAAGGTTCAACTTCTACAGTCACCACACCAACATCCTATGATGTCGTGGGCCTACATAATAAAATAGTAGGCATTACTTTCAGAGCAGCCCTTGTAAGTGCATTAGACAGGATCATAGAAAATGCCTTACCACAGCACAGCTAGCTCACACAGTTAATCCCACTGAAACCGAATCAAAATCTTCTAAACTTCAGTTTTCAATTCAAGTGTCCGTCAGTATTTCACATATTGTAGCATGTGCCTTCCAGTATTGCAAGTTTAAGTACACTAGTGAAGGAGACTGACTTGGGGATGAATGTGGAAGGAATGGGTCAGTAACTTTTGCTTCCAGGCCAGTACTCATTTGTGTTGGAACAGATTTTGAGAGTAGGGAGGCTTTGTACATCAGTACTCCATAGTTCTTCTACCCCCTTATGTGTCACTGTTGGTATGCAGTAATATTATCAAGCTTTTTTCTCCTGTGCTTCAAATTCTAGTGAAAGGTAATGTGCCTCTTCATGTAAAAATGCAGCCAAACAGATCACAGTCTGGCTCTTTGAAATATAGTCTGTTTACCAATCTCAGGTCACATCCAGGGATGAAGATGATTAAAAGTCACTTTTTTTTCCCTTGATACTTTTAAGACATATAGATGCATCAAGATACTTATTTGGAATGACAATATGTATGATCACAGAATTTAAATCAGGCACATCACTGTGGAAGAGTTTCAAGGTAAGACATTGTCATGAAAGCACCTCAAAGTGCCTAGGAAATAAAGTTTCTGTAGCTGAAGATTTAACAGAAAAATATTATTTTCCACATCCAGACAGTTTGTTTTAGTAACTATAGAAGATAAAAAGCTTAAATCAGCTGAAACAGAAGGCTTTTGAGTCATAAAAATATATCTTTAGGCAAACATGATTTCAAGTTTTGGGAAGAAGTAAAAGCAGACTGACAAATTTTCTGATAGAAAGGCTATCTAAAAGATTTCTATGTATAAGCTATGATACAAAACCCACTTTTCTCTATTTTTTATGGTTTCTGTGATAAAAATAGAATGTTATTCTAGCTGTATTACAAGTACTGAATTATATTGGATGTTCAGGGTATTGGAATCCAGATCTGTGTTTATAAAAACAAACCTGAGGTGATAGTGAGACAATGACTATTACAGTACTTTGAAGAAGCCTAAAATGATAAAGCAGTTAAAAAGGGTTTTAAGTTAGTCTTAGATAAGGGAGTGATTTATAAATCTCTACCTTACATTGCTGAACACATTTAAGAATCAAGTATGAACTGAATTATGCTCAGAATCACCACTGCACTGAACAAACTGACTGTGTAAACAGCTATCTATTTCAGCTGTTTGGGCAATAGTATCCAAGTTTCCTCCTGACTAAGTCCATGAACACTCCTTTGCCACAGCTTTCAAATGATATGGTTTTAAACAGTCAAGAAAAAGAAACTAGATTTTCAGGACTCTTTTATATGTACATTTAAACATTAAGCTACAGCATCTATTTACTCCTATTCTGGTGTCAGTCTTGCATTCTTGATTGTTGATGACCAAGATTCCCTTCTTTGAATATTTTATTTACCCCTAGGTTGTTTTCTCCAGAATTGGGAACAACAGGTTGAGACTGAAAAGCCATGAGAATTGCTCACAGCTTATCCGAGTCTCAGGTTTGTTTAGGTTTTGAATTAAATCTCTGGAGCTCTACAGTGTTTACTCCGATGACACAAAAAAAAACCATAGATGTCCAAAGTATTTTTCAAAAACAAGAACACTTGTGTGTAATATAAGGTCTTTCTAGTTTATATACGCTACAGAATAATTAGTAAATATTATAGATTATAATATAATTTCCATAATCCTCTTAGTTTCTTTGTTCTTATATAGAAGTTTTCTAAATATAATAAGCCACTTTAAAAGCCTGAGAGATAATGACTATATAATATCTAGAGATCTTTTTAAAGATCTCTTTGAAGATCTCTTTAGACTGACCGTGTGAAGAACCTGAACCTGAAGATGTACAAGTCCATGAGACCCAACAAGACCTATCCATGGGTTCTGAGGGAACTGGAAGATGAAATTGCCAATTTGTTATCCATCATGTTTGAAAGATCATGGCAGTCCAGTGAAGTTCCCACTGACTGGAAAAGTGGTGACATAATTCCCATTTTCAATAAGGAAAATAAAGAAGATCCAGGGAACTACAGGCCAGTGAGTCTTACCTCTGCATGGAAAGATCATGGAGCAGATTCTCCTGAAGGCCCTACTAAGACACATGGAAGATAAAGATGAGGTGATTGGTGTTAACCAGCATGGCTTCACCAAGGGCAAGTCACACCTGAAAAATTTGGTGACCTTTTACAATGGTGTTACAGTATCAGTGGATATAGGAAGAGCAACTGTTCTCACTTACCTGAGCATGAACAAAGCTTTTGACACTGTTCCTCATAACATCCTGGTGACCAAATTGGAGAAAAACGGATTACATGGATGGACCACACACTGGAAAAGGAATTGACGGGATGGCTGCACTCAGTTTTGGTCAATAGTTCAATGTCTAAATGAAGGCCAGAGGCAAGTGGCATTCTTCAGGGACCAGTGCTGGGACAGGTGTTATTTAACATTGTTGTAGGTGACATAGACAGTGGGATTGAATGCACCCTTAGCAAGTTTGCAGTCAATACCAAGCTGGGTAGTGCAGCTGACATGCTAGAGGGAAGGGATGCTGTCAAGAGGTGGGCCCATGACAACCTCCTGAAGTTCAACAAGGCCAAGTGCAAGGTCTTGCACCTGGGTTGGGGCAATCCCGTGCACAAATGCAGGTTGGTGGAGAAGCAGCCCTGAGAAGGATTTAGGAATGTCAGTTCATGAAAAACTCAACATGAGATGGTTGCAGCCCAGACAGCCACCGAGAGAAATGTGTTCCATCAAGAGAAATGTGACTAGCAGGTTGAAGGAGGTGATTCTACTCTTCTACTCTACATTTGTGAGAACCCACTTGGAGCAGTGCATCCAGTTCCTGGGCCTCCAGCACAAGAAAGACTTGGAGCTGCTGGAGTGGGTCCAGAAAAAGGCCATGAAGATGATTAGAGGGCTGGAGTACCTCTCCTATGGGGACAGACTGAGATAGTTGGGGTTCTTCAGCCTGGAGAAGAGAAGGCTCCAGAGGGACCTTGTAGCAGCCTTCCAGTACCTGAAGAGGGGGTCTATAGGAAAGCTGGGGATAGCTTATAAGGTCAGGTAGTGAAAAAAGAGTGAAATGGTTATAAACTGACAAAGGGTAGATTTAGACTAGATATTAGGAAGAAACTCTTTACCGTGAGGGTGGTGAGGGACTTCAAGAGACTGCCCAGAGAAGCTGTGGATGTCTCACCTTGGAAGCATTCAAGGCCAGCCTGGATAGGGCTTTGAGCAATCAGGTCTCATGGGAATTGTACCTGCCTATAGACGTGGGGTTGGAACTTGATGATCTAAAAGGTCCTTTCCAACACAAAACATTCTATGATTCTATAATTCTATGAATATAGTGTCATTAAATGTTATTCTGAAGATTACTTGCACTTTTGGACATTTATGTGTACATTAGAGTATAGTCTTTATAAAATCATAGAATTAAAGAATCACAGAATTGATGAGTTGGCACGTTAGGGTACGTTAAAGGTAATCTTGTCCAACTCCCCTGAAATGAACAGGGACACCTATATGTTGCAGTAGGCAACAGCAAGGATTCGGAATGTGACGTGGTAGGACTCTCCCCTTGCTCGGTGTCGAAGGGTTAATGTATGCATAAGGGGCGTAGATGAAGTAGGATAGGTATATAAGTAAATCACACAATGCAATAAATGCCATTTTTCTGCTCACCATATTGGTATTCACGTGCAGTTCTTCGGCCCGGGTAGGTTTTACCTGATAGTCCAGCACAGGCACAGAGCTAAAAGAACATGGGTTTCCAGGTGCACGGCAACACCTATAGATAGATCAGCTTTTTCAGAGCCTGGTCTAACCTGACCTTGAAGGTCTTCAGAGCGAGGGCATCCCCCACATCTCTGGGCATTCTGCTCCAGTGCTTCACTACACTTACAGTAAAAAACCTTTTTCTTATATCTAGCCTAATTCTCCCCTCCTTCAGTTTGAAGCCATTTCTATTTGTCCTATCACAGAAGACCCTACTAAACAGCATATCCTCTTCTTTTTGATAGCCCTCTTCTGTTACTGAAAGGATGTTCTGAGGTCTCCTTGGACCGTTTGCTCCTCCAGGCTGAACAACCTCAGCTCTCTTTGCCTGTCCTCATAGGGAAGGTGTTTCATCCCTATGATCTTTTTTTGTGACTCTCCTCTGGATGCACTCTAACATGTCCACATTTCTCCTGTACTGAGGATTCCACATCCAGATACAGTACAACAATGAGGTCTCACCAGAGTTGAGTTGAGGGGCACGATCACCTCCATTGGCCTTCTGGCCATGCGTCTTTTGATGCAGCACAGCATGTGGTTGGATTGTTGGGCTGCAAGCGCACTTTGCCAGCTCATGCCCAGCTTCCCATCCACCAGTACCGCCACGTCCTTTTTGGCAGGGCTTCACTCTATCTTTACATCCTCCAATTTAAAATGGTAGTGGGGGTTGCCACAACCTAGGTGTAAGATCTTGCACTTGGTTTGTTGAATCCTGTGAGGTTCTTAGTCTCATTTTTTTTTTTGCACAGTTAATGAATGGTAGTCTCATTCATTCTTTACTACCCAGGAAATAGAAGGCGTAATGTTCCCCATGGGATTTCAACAGCAGTCTTTACTATAATATGCAACTGCTTCACAAGCACTAATTCTATATTATTATTAACTGTGATTTCATGATATGAAGACTTTTTATTCTTATTTAATATAGAGGTTACTGAAACTGAATGACAGGAGAGAAAGAAGAATCTATTGTTTCTACATGCTAATGATGTTAAATATTTAAACCTCATTTATGCCAGATGATAGATTGCATTATGGAAAACTCTGTATTTAAGCATACCACAACAGCTATGCAGGTGAAAGTACTGAAACAAAAATCATATCCTTTAATTGAAAACAGAGGAAACAAAGAATATACAGATAATGATCACCTGTGAAATGCTTGAGTAGAGTGACTTTTCCATTACATTTGCTGAACTCAGTTCCCCAAAGCAACATTTATCTGACTTTTTCATAAAACCACTGCTTTGCTTTCCGCAAGTACTATATGTTTTCAACTTCTGTAGTAAATGTTGCAGGGCTGTCTGAATAAACCCCCCACCCTGTTTACTTATGCTTCATTTTCAGTCTACTTCTGTCCTTGTGCAATAATAATGGGAAGATCTGTCGTATATTAATATAAAAATAATATTATGAGTAGAATAAATTGGTGAAATTAATAAAAACAGTCAGCGTATGGCAAAAAAAGCATGGAAAAATTCCACTTGAATTTTTTGTATTTATGAGATTACCATTGGTTTACAGTGGTCTCTTGACTGTCTTGCTCTTCATTCTCTACACACACACTCTTTACCCTCTTCAAGAAGGCGACATATTGAATTTTGATGCTCAAAAATTATATAAAGTGTTGTAATCTAAGCCTAACAAGTATTGAGGAGATGTATTACTTCACGTATTCTTTGTGCGTATGAGTGTTCATGCACATGTATATTGCAATTCCTGTTGACTTAAGTTCACCTTGAGATCTTAGTGATTCCAAGACCTTGTAATACTGCTCCCTAAAAACCAGCTATCTGTTCTGTATTTATGCACACTCTTATAACTGAAAGTTTATCTTCCACTTAAACAGCACCCTGTGTCAATCTCAATTATATCTTTAATTTGTCAATATTAGTCTGAACCCTAATTTTGTCTTCAAACTTATAGCCTGGTATAAGGATTTAGTTTTCTCTATTTTATCAGGTATTGTATTAATTAAAATATGGAGTAGTTCCATACTCTGGGCCTAGGAAAGATCCCTGGCAAACTATATTTAGTTCAGCTTTCCATTTTGCTAGCTAGTCATTCATAACTAAAGTGTAAGTGTGGTTTTTCAATCGTCCTTCTTTACAAATGTTAGTGTTTCATCTCAACTGTATTTATTTGGTCAAACTGCTTATGAGAAAGGCATCCACAGTTGAGATAAATGACATACCTTTTTTTTTTTTTTTTTTTTTTTTTGACAGGAACTTCATTTCAGTCTTTGAATTATTTTTAATAGTGAGCCTACGGGGAAGACTGAAGCAATCAAAATTCAAAGCTCTGCCTAACTAAAGTTTCATTAAAAGTTATTTATTTCTCTATAATATGACCTCAGAGGTATTATGGATGCATTTTGGTGCATAAGGCAACATTTTTTTTTCTTCTTCTACAAACAGAAGAAAATATTCAAAGTGTTCCCTATAAAGATGGAAGGATCTCTAAGCTAATAGAAAAGCACATGGAGAGAAGGTACAATTAATGAGTATAAAACTAGCATCATGTCAAGTGGACAGGTAACTGTAAGACTATTTAATTCCTGCCTCTTTCTTGAAGCATATCTGATTTGAAAAAAAAATCAAGGTTTTTATTTCTTTAACAAACTACAAATCTCATGTGCCTCTGTTATCAGTTGAAGATCCTAAATAGCACTAAAAAGTGCTCTAATTACTGAACAATGATTGCAGAAATCTTGATTATTTTCAGAATGTTTCGCAGAGTCTTTCCTGGGGAAAAGGGCTTAAGTGGATATAGTACGATGTATTATGTCATGATTCAGAATATTTTACTCTAAATTAACTGGTCTAATAATAAAATTTTCAGACCAGATGTTACCAAGACTTATCTTTGTTGAGAATATAATCTAATCCTGTTGAGAATACCTTGAAGTAGTGGTAAGTAAATTGCTGGAAGAAAACTTTTCCAAGTATATAAGGAAGATGAATAATGGTATAATATATCTGAATGTGAAATGTCACTGAAGAAAATGTGAAATTAGATATCTAGAATAAAGGAAAGAGGGAACAGTTTTAGGCACCAGAATCACAAGCAGGCATGCCTAAACCTCCACGTTTCTGCAGTTAGCCTCTTACGTTTAGGTAAATAACCTAAACACTAGGATGAAGAACTGTGTTTTTTATGTATTTATTCCTTAGTTTGTTGGTTATACATTTTTTTTACAGCTTGATTTAAAGAAGAATTAGATAGTATCATCTCCACACCACATGTTTACATTATGGCTAAGGGTGTGGGGAGGTAACAGAGGAAAGAATGTAGATTGGATTTTTCCAATGCCATGCTAGAGCTTTGACCGTTGCATTATTTTCTAATACACAGAAGAAAACTTGTTTTGAAAATGACCCTCTGATCTTTAAAGATGAAATGCGTCACTTAAACATCTACTTTTTCCCCTTGGATTTGGGATTTATTGGAGATAAAATTAGTTACATTAATTGTTAAGAGAATTTCTACATAAATTACTTTCAGGAACAGGAAAGCAGTAGGGTGGAAGGCAGACACAATCCGAATGAGCCAGAAGAGATGTTTTGATCCTCCCCTTCATATGACCCACAATTTGAACACTGTGCAAAGCAGTTAAAAAAGAAAGGACATGGATGACTCTTGGTTCCTCTCTATGAATTTAATTTGGAAAAAGCTGATGGAGGTGCTTTTAAAAGGGAAGCATTAACTGAAGGAGCAATGGCTTTTGCACGCCTGTGTAGTTTGCAGTGAAGGGTTTGGAAAGCCATAAAAGAAATAGAGCTATTCTAATGGAAAATGATAAAGAAATGAATTTCAGTTAGGCTTGCATTTGAGATAGAGAAAATCCTGGCTACATCCCAGAAATTATGCTAGAGAGATTTCAAGCCAAAGAAATGTAAAGGGAAAAGGTAAATTTAAAAAAGATAACGTGTACTCTGACCTCTAGAAAGAACTTGCATTTTAGAGTACAGCTATTCTCCAATTCATCCCTGTGCATTCACATTTTCTCCCCATGTTTCTACCATGTCTATAAAGTAATATATTATTCATATCTTACACTCTATTAAATTCAGGCATTTATTTGTGGAGTACACAATAATTATCATTACTAATGGAGCTACAGCTTTAAGTAAGAATGTTTACTCAGACACATCAAGTATTCACTATGAAAGCAATTAAAGAATTTGATGTTCACAGTTAAGTATTAATATTAATGTCTGAGAAACTGCATCCAAATCATATAGAGGTGGTTAGAAAGGCCTCTGGGAGTGAGACTGCCACAGAAAGCAGTGACATGATTATAGTTGCATGGAAAAATAATGGAAACAGCTACTTTCTAAGCATCTTCACTAAGGAAGGAGGGATTCTCAGCATGAATGTGACTATAAGTGGCAGCTTTTATGTTTGATTCGCCTGCTATAAAACATTTTATTTTTGTAACTGTCTAGAGTCTTTGTACTCAAATGTATTGCTTCTTTCTTTCTTTCTTTCTTTCTTTCTTTCTTTCTTTCTTTCTTTCTTTCTTTCTTTCTTTCTTTCTTTCTTTCTTTCTTTCTTTCTTTCTTTTTCTTCTTCTTCTTTTTTTTTTTTTTTTTTTAATCACTTGTCTCCAAATCCCTTTATGGATAGTGCAATTAATGGCATGGATGAAACAAAATTTTATAACAGTAATTCGCAGAGCATTATGATCTCAAGACTCAGCTTTACCTGACACTGACCTACTGCCAGACCTAGGGTGAGACATCTAACTTTTGGTCTAACCAGATCTAATATTAATGGGAAAGTTCTAACATGTCTCAAAGTGCATTTGGAAGGCTAATCAATAATGCTTGTAAAGTTCTCTGAGTGTTGTATCAATAAGCAATAAACTTTATTAGCTGAAAATGTGCTCAGACTGATTGGCAAGGTATGAAAACTCAATTTTCTGTGTAGTCTAAAAGGATAAATACTGAATAAAAAGCAAATAGTATAAGAACTGATTGTCTCTGAAGGATGACAAGAAATAGGCTTTGTCACTAAGGCTCTGTGGCAGCGCTCCATTTTCACTGCTTCAGGAGATTCGCTTTCAGATTATTGTTTCTTCATTTCTAGATGTCTCCTCAGGAGTTCTTTGGGCTTGAGAATAGGGCAAACTCTTTCGGTGAATCTTTTAGAGTTATGACTGCCTTCCTTGAACTGATTTGGCATTTTGGCATGCAACATGGTATTTTATGCCTTTCTTTACTGTATGTATGTTGTCCTGACTGTGTACGCAAAAAAAAAGTACAAATGCATTGCTGAGAAATGTATGTAAGTCAGAGGATACTAGGGAATAACATAACAGAGAGAAACATGACATTCCCATAGCAACGGTGGCAAAGATCTTTATGCTGATGTTGAGTAGAAAATTACCAATGATTTAAAGGGCAGCGGAAATAAGCTGTATGTGATTCCCAAATAATTTCTTACCTTGCAAAAAGAAGCCAATTTAAGGTCAGTGTCAAACTCCATTGGCAGAATAACGTTAAAATCAAGCTGAAGGAAGAGATTTATTGCTTATAAAATGTAAATACCGTGTATTGCTCTTCAAATTAAAACTCAAAATTTATGCATGTATTTCAGAATAATATTAATAATCTCCTGTAACTTCACAGATGTTTTTTTTTTTCTTTTTGTTTTGTTTTATTTTGTTTTAAATAAAATGCTTTTCAATAAGGCTACTTTTCTGAGTAGCCTTAACATCAAGCCTGAGGTGTTCCCTGTTTGGTTCTCATAAAGATATATTATTATAATTTGACAGTGTTTACTAAAACTCTGTCTTATTCCCCAAGGAATGATATTTCACAGCACCCATCTATTAAATTTTTCAGCTAGAGATGTTCTTACTGTTATGAAACCAATATTTTTCTAGGTGTAGAGACAAATTTCTACATGCCAAATGCAAAATAATGTTCATAATATTTCATGAAGTCTTCTGTAAAACTTATCTAGTTTCACTGGTATCTCTATTTCTACTTCTGATTAAAACTGCAGACAGATTAAAAATCAGTAACATTACTGGAGAATCCACAAGTGGCAGAAAAGCCTGCAAAAATACAATTTTAATGCTGCTATCAATCTCTTAGCTGCCTATAATTTTTCCAAACCAGCCATTTCATGGAGTGCCCAATGTTAATTACATCATGTTTTACCACAACAAAAGCAAAAACACTATTTACAAGTCTGTGTATAAAAATACTGTCCAATAAGGAAAAAAAAAAAAAAAAAATTATTTCCAGTTAACAGCAGCCTTCCAAACATTAAAAAAAAATAAAATAAAAAATAGTGGATATAATTGCTAACAGTTATCAACTTGTTAAAATGTCAGACTTGACAATGATGTTCAGTCATTTATTTTCTCAATCTGTTGCCAGATACCTGTTATCCATTCAGCTGAGTTTTCTTTAAAAAAAAAAGAAATTCAAAGTAAAATGTTTTGTAAATTAAGTAGTTAAAAATGTCTCTTAAAGTGCTTCAGGGAATATAATATCATCATGAAAATACTAAATCAAAGGGAGATAGTTATGAGTCAAGATAGTTAAACATCACCTACAAGCCTGTGGTTTATTGACAAAACGTTTGATGTTGGTTTGAAATTATCCCATTGTTGCTGTGAAAGCAAAAAAGACTTCCTTCTCAACAGTTGGTAATGATACAATAATGCCAAAAACAAACATAAATTGGAAGATGATCTGAAGATCCTTTGATGATGATGGCAATGTACTCTTGAAGCCCACAAGGCCAACCATATCCTGGGTTGCATAAAGAGAGGTGTGACCAGCAGCTTAAGGGAGATAATTCTGCTTCTCTGTTCTGTTCTTATGAGACCCCACCCAGAGTATTGCATCCAATTCTGGGCTACAAAGATGATCAGAGGCTGGAGCACCTCCCGTACAAGGGCAGGCTGATAGAGCTGTGACCTTCCGTTGCCTGAAGAGGGCCCACAGGAAAGCTGGGGAGGGACTTTTTAGAGGGGCATGTAGCAACAGGATGAGGGGAAATGCTTATAAACTGGAATAGGGTAGATTTAGACTAGACATTAGGAAGTAGTTCTTTGTTGTGAGGGTGGTGAGACACTGGAACAGGTTGCCCAGAGGGGTTGTGAATGCTCCCTCCCTGGAAGTGTTCAAGGCCAGGCTGGATGGGGCTGTGAGCAACCTGGTCTAGACAGCGGTGTCCTTGCCTATAGAAGGGGGGTTTGGTTAGATGATCTTAAAGGTCCTTTCCAACTTAAACCATTCTATGATTCTATAATTCTATGATGATGGGGCTTCTGTATCAGTTCTTTACTTATAGTAAGTACCAATTCTTTAACAGTTACCATCATAATTCATGCACAGTAGGTCAACTCTTGTGCCACGGTCATAAAGAATTTTTCGTATGAGTGGAATCTTTATGCAGATAGGTATGAGGATCTTCTGTGCAATTAACGCACATTCACTGGCCATGCAGCCAATTTTATACCCAACAAAGAACACAACTGTCAAATCTATGAGCTGACAGCTTCTCCAGGATAATCCTGTGGGAGACAGAGTCAAAGTCTTTTCTGAAGACTGGGAAGACTACATCAACAGCCTTTCCCTCATGCACCTGGTGGATCACCCGGTCATAGAAAGAGATGATGTTGCTTAGGCAGCACCTGACTTTCATGAAACCATGCTGGTTGGGCCCGATCCCCTCGTTGTCCTGCACATACTGGGATGTGGGAAATGGGAACATGATCTCAGCTTCTTATACAGGTCCTCAGATTTTGTTAAGTCTTTTCTTTACCCACACCTTAAGAAATTTTTGGAAGAAAGTCAAAATGCATTTTAATTAATTCACTATTCCACCACTTTTAGTTCAATTAATTTTTAATGTAAATATCTAAACTTTTACTTTTCTACACAGTCCTAACAGAAAGATTCCAACCTCTCAGTCTCTCCATCAACCAGGATGATCCAAACTGATTGTTTGCTACCACTTCCACACAAGTTGTAACTGTGTTGGTATTATCACATTTATAAGTTTCTGTAAAAATGATTGGACTGAAAGTTATTACAGGATATAAATGTTGACTTATGATAACTTTGTGAAATATGAGATTAATTGAAGGAGTAATTTCACTGCACTCTAGTGCCTGGGTTTGCAGTTTTCTTGTGAAGTAGGGAAGAAAAATGTTCCTCCTTTTTCAGTGCAGTGTTCACGATGTCAGTCTAGTGGGTAATTTCACCAGCAGGACAAATGAGGCATTTTTATGAAACACTGAGACTTCAGTCAAAACTGTAACATTGAATTTTCTGTGGTTTGATTACACAGTCCTTATCACACCATGGTGGGACATCAGCATGAAATGCCTAAAACAGTGGATAAAGAAACACAGGAAAGTTTGCAACTACAGAAAATCTCTGCAGATCTTTTCCTTTTTTTTTTTTCTTTTTTTTTTTTCTTTTTTTTTTTTCTGTTTTGGTTAAAACACAGTGTGGTCACATGACCTTTAAGTAAATATAAAATGCTTTGAAATTAACGTATCTGATATCTGAAGAAAAAAGAACATGAAATTTGGTACAAGATTCATCATATTATTTTGTTCTAAAGACTAAGTAATTTGTCACATTGCTATTTGTTCTGAATTCATTTTGCAATAAAATACATCCTCAATACAGACAGAAATAAAATTATTAATAATCTTTTCAATGTTGCAGGACTTATTTTTGGATGAAGAAAGGATTACTATTAGTGTCATAATTTTGTCCCCAGTCATTGACAAGTTCAGATTTGTACACCAACCTGTTTTCCTGTCTCCTCATTATTTGAGACTTGCTGCTTTATGTTGAAGAATTAGTAACTGTTTATTTTGGAGGTCTACTGCCTTTCTCTGGGTAGTTGGAGAAAAAGAAAAAAAAATCAGCAAACTTTGACCTTTTCTTTCTTAAATGGAACAATGTGAAATATGCTGCCTTACCTTTGGTACTGTTTTCATTTATGTTATACTATTTTATTTACAGCAAGGCAGACACAAATGAAGTACATTATTAGTTTCTGATTAACTCTCTGCAAATGCTACTGGAAGAATACAGTGTTGTCTTTATACGAAGATGGAATCTTTAGCTTGTATTTTTTCAGTATTAATCACAGAACTTGCTTGCAAATATATAAATTATGTGTAAGAAAAAATGCTTCCTGGGCTGCTCATATTGTGTCAAACTCATTTGTTATAATTCCATATCACAAAGTACAGAATGTGCTTGTTTGTTTGTTTGCTTTAAAAGCTGAATTATATGCTACTATTTACATAAAATGTATTTATGTTTTTCTATATTCAGGAGAGACGATCTTCAAGTTGAAGTTCTGTCTTCACTGAAATCAATTTGCCCTTGGATCCAATTGGAATAGAATGCCATGGTCTTGTCAGACTCTGATCATCTTCTGATTTGTCCTGAGACATTAAGGAATCAGCTATCCACTTCATTTTGTTTCTGTCAAATGGATTAGTGAAAGGTTATTTAGCTGCTTTTGCTGCAGTGTGATGAGACATGGAGCTATCTGAACTTACCACAATTCACTTCAGCATTTTCAGTGACGGACATTATTTTAGAAGTCTTTCATGAAGAATCATTTGTTCTGTGCATGGAATTTTGATTATATCAAAATTGGCTGTACAGATTACATAGATTTCAGATTTAATAATGTTGCACCTATATTTTCTGATGCTTCTGGCTGTATCATAGCCCAGCTTCAGCATACAAGATCTCCCTCCTCCTCACTTTGGCTACTTATATCCTTAAAGTGGGAGTTATTCATCCTTTAACTGAAGGGCTCACAAAAGATTTAGTGTGGGGAGGATGGATATTTTATTTCTGGAATTGGAACTCTGGGGACTGGGAAAAGGGGACAGTGGGCTATTTCACTAAAAAACAGACATTAGTATCATTATTGGAAATATCACTATTGTATCTGGCTGTCATTTATTCTTCTAAACATCATAAATTTGAAGCCAGCTATCCCATTTAAATACTTCAGATAGATGGGATGAATTGTACTCGGTGGATTCACCTTCACAATCACTATAAAGGGAGCCTAGGGTGACTGGTAACTATGCTTGAAGTGTCTAAAATTCGATGTCTTTTGCTTTCTTCTTTCTATTTCAAAATGTGATGCAACACATGAGTGAACCTGCCCAAGGAACAAAACTCAAAGGAGATAGCTTAAGCAAAAATACAGGTAACAATATGCTCAAGCATGTCTAGTAGGAATGCTGTGCCAGCTGGTGGTCTGTACTGACAACTCTCAGCTCTGCAAAATCCCAAAGGTCATTGCCAAACATAATGCCAGGCAGTCCTCTGACCTGAAAACCTTATTGTCCTAAAGATTCAGGTATTCCTGATAATGGTGTGCAAGTAAAGTGCATATTATTGGATCAGAACAGAAGAGAAAATAAGGAAGAATTACATAAAGAAAATTAAAAATCCTCAAATATGAACTGAAAATTTGGACCAATAACTAAAATGATCCTCCAGTTTCACAAGTGATAGCAAATAAGTATCTGAAAGCATACAGTCCCCATAATCTTAGTGCTTTTCTGTCTGTAATCAGAATAAGCCCCAGAATGATTGGCTTGGACAAATCTGCGTTGCAGAACTGTTATTAGAGCATATTTTTAATTCCCTGCACCTGACTCAGTAGTTTCCACAGTTGTCATTGTGCATCATTTGTCACTTCCCCACTGCCTAAAAACCACCACCCTCAGCAAGAGCAAAATAAATTGTTTGAAAGCAAAAGCCTTCTGCGTATATTTTAATAACTGAAAACTTTTCGGTTATTTATTTACACTCCAACTTCTACACTTGCCTTCATTTTGGGGAAAAGTGTAACTGTAAAAAATTATATTGTTAAAAAAGGCAAATGAGCCTGAAACGTGAATATGAGTATTCGATGACCAGATACCCTACTTCATGCCTTGCTTTGTACTAAAGACAACTGGAACAACACTTCTGCAAGTTGTATGCTTCAATGCCTTCTCCAGAGATTATTTTATTTTATGTACATACAAATGTATACAAAGACTTAGACAGTCTACTTTGAAAGTTGTTTCTGTGCAGAAGAAACATTAAGCAAATTTGTTATTCAGAGCTTATGCAATGTATTGTAAGACCAAACAAGGCAGAGATCCTGTCTGCAAATACATATTCTGTTCTTTTAAATGAATAAGTAATTCATTTAAGTGGACACCTTTGTCTTGTTCCAGTTTAGTTTATATTTATTCCAAATGAACTCTGCAATCCATGTAGGACATTATCACACTTATTTGCTCAGTTGATCACAGGTGTCAGGAGTGAAACCTCTCTCATGGCAGATAAATCATAGTTAGACTCAGGAAAAGGCCACTATGAAAGATGGGAACATGTTTCCACAGTCACGCATGAAGAAACAAACTAGCAATCCAGTCTAATTTAAATGAACTCCTAGTTCAGTGACATTCACGAGCAGTATCTCCTATCACAGATATGTCTGTTATGACATTGCTGTCCAAACTGAGACTGGATTTCATGGGTGATTTTTACACAGCTAAAAAGTTTGAACCTGAGATGGTGCCAATCTGAGCACAACTACACAGCCTGTATAAGAACATGTGATAATGTAGAGCATTTACAATCCTGTCAGGAGAGATTCCTTCTGAGATCTGTTTTTATTCTGTAGCAGGAGACCTAGTCAATGATATAGTTTTGAGAGTGGCAGTAACACTGCACATTGCCTGCAGCAATTCTCAATCTATCGGTCACTCTGTCTTTGGGGTTTCCAAAACAGAACTCAATTGACATTGGGTACATACCACAGCAGGAAGTTGCAAAGAGCTTTGGGAAACTGGATTGGGCTTGGAAGGTGTGTGGTGAATCTCACTGGACTAAGCAGGAAGAAGTGCTGGCTTGACACTGACTTCAACTTGAGAATAGATTTTTCTTGATTGTTACTGAATAAATACATCAGTCCCCTCAGTCCCTTTTGCTTGCTCCCCAGCTTAGGCTGAGAAGAAAGGTTGTGCTGAAACAATGTCCTCTGTCTTCCAGATAGTTGCTCATGCAAGTAATCTTTCCTCTACTCAGTCTCTTTTGTTTGTGCATCTTACATCATGTACAAAGACAATCTCAAAGGAGGATTTGACCACTTGCTAGTGCACAATAAGTTTTCCTTCATTAATAATAGATAGCTAGGATTTTATAAGCTACTGAAATACCTGATAAGTCTGTTAGCCAGCAGTCATCAGACAATTAGGGAATAATGAAAGAATCAACCTCCATTGTTCTTTGGCACATTCTTGCTTTTTTTTTTTTTTTTTTTTTTTTTTTTTTTTTTTTTTTTTTGTGACTTACCACTGTTTTATTTCCTAACATTTTACATCTTTTCATGAAAGTATTTTGAATCATTGGTCCGATAACCATCAATACCTCAACACTATTTTTGTCATTTTACTTTTCTCATCTTGCTTAACTTCATCTTACCTACTCTGCTGCAGTTCAGCAGCAATTCTCTTTGTAACAGTGAGTCAATATCACACAACTCTGATTCAAAAAACTGAAACTTTTGTCAAAAACAACGAAAGGCTATGGGTTGCAAGCCTGTTTAGAAAGCATTTCTTAGCAGTTTATCAGGTAAAGATTTGACATTTTGAAGAAGGTGTCGTGCAGATGACTTTCTGGAAAATATACAGATATTTACCAGAATAATAATTTGTGTACAGTAAATCATTTTGTAGATAAAGCATAACTACAAAAGGCACTTGCATCTCTGATGCTTTGAGGATGGTGCCGAACTGGTAGTTGTGTATAACAGGAAGCATACGTTAAAAAAGAAAGAGAAGAATGTCAATCTGTGAGTGACTATGACTTTCACTGGATGCTTACCAGGTTTCTTTTTATTTATTTTTAATTTTTTTCAAATCAAATTCAGTTTTATTTCTGCTCTTTTCCCCATTCCTCCCAGACTCACCCCACATCATTGCTCTCTCAGTTGTTTTTTAAGCATGAAACTAGCTCATATTCTGCTAAATTCTGCTGCAGTCTCCATTTTTAGTTTAATAATTAGGATTGCCACAGAAATTAGCAGTTCTTCGCCTACTGAGAAGGACAAGGAAATCTAGAGCTTTCGATTTGTCTTGCATTGTCTATTTTCTTTCACAGAGATGATGAGGGGCATACTACTGTGAAACACTTGGTTGACAGAGCGGTTTAGGTGCTGCATCTTTTTCGCCTTTCACTGGTTGTTAAAAAGATGTGATGATAACAGGACCTGCTCTTTCCAAGATCTCAGCATGAGTGTGTGAACAGGTTGCACATGATACAGGTTACAGGCTGATCTAGAAGGCGTGGTTGGCTTGTGAAACCTTTTGGTGCAGAATTTGGATCAGCGTAGCTCCCTGGCATGTGCTGTGAATATGTGGGTCTGGAGTACATAAAAAAGTACTTATTTCTGGGCCTGCATTCTAGCTGCTTCCAATCCTACTGTGAGTTCCGTGTGAAGAGCAAAGGTAGGTCTAGAAACTGAAACTGTAATTGAAAATACACAAATTGCAGAATAACCAGCTCACCCAAAGTTATCTAGCATTTTCCAGGAGATACAAATTTTTACTTTTTTACCCCCTTTACCACCTCCCCCCATGTGGCTGCTAGGTGACTAAAGGATCTCAAACTCATGGTGTAGTCCTTACACTGTACATAGGTGGGCAGTATATTCATTACACATATCTTGTGTGAAAGTAGAGAACAAAGAGCTTTACCTGGTTCTCCATAGGTAGGAGTTGTAATAGTAACATTTCTTGTCAACTGCGTGTACGTGTGGCATAATTTCTATCCTAGGAATTCTAAAAATAGAATCTGATTTCAAATTCCCTTTGTTCTCTTCCATTCCAAAAATAAGACCAGAGGGAACTACTTGAAGAATTAAAATAATTTCTGAATAGCACAAAATTTCTAGCTCTCTGAAGTTTATGTATGTTCTATCAGATTTTGAAGATAATAACTTGGGTCTGCTTTTGAAATATTTTTTCTTGAATTAGTATCTTCTGTAGCAGGCGCAAAAATGTTTTTCTTGTTTTCCATTTTAAAATTTTTGAATACCTGACCAAACCTAATCCATTAATATTAGGACTAGAAAAGACTTTTTCAAAAGAGTTCGTAAAAAGTGAGTATACATATACCACTGTCACTACATCAGTTTTTATCTAGAAATGATTTAGTTGGATTTCTCTGATTTATTAAGCATCCAATCCCTCACCACATTGTAAAGGACTACTGGAAATGAAGATCCATGTTCTTATTTAAAATGAACTTCCTACTTACAGTTCTTTGTTTGTTTGTTTGTTTGTTTTTAATTTTTGTACAGGTTCTTTGTACTCCTCAGGATTCTTGACTCTGCTGAGCATTAACTTCAGGAACATAAGAAATAAATGAGGAAGATCTGGATAGAAAAATCTGTAATCATTATAGAGATATTAGGTTGACCACTAGCACATACTTCTTCATTTCCCAAACTGGGAAAAAAATTTCATAATCCGTAACTTTCATAATATGTAATAAGTATACTGTAGAGAATATTACAGTTGTGCTCTGGACAACTCTAAGAATTTGTTATACATTTTTTGCATCCTGTTTTGAGGATGATCATAACTCCACATTGCTTTTCTGTCCTTCTTAAGATTCTGACAGATGTTTCCAAGTGAGGTGGAAGTTACATTTCCCAGTTGAAAAATATTCTTCTTTTAAAAGAGATTTATTTTCTCAATTAATTAGTTAATACTGTGAACATCATTGTTTTATAGGTTGCTACGCTTTCTAGCATTCACATTTTTACGTGGGTCACAGCATATCAAGTGCAAAGATAAGTCTAGAAACTGAATGAATTTTTCAGTTCCACCAAATTTCAGCAGCTGATAGCTATTCAGTTTATTTATAACTGCCTGGTAGACTGTTTCATGAAACTTTTAGCACAGGTTTTCACAGTTCCTAAGACAAATGCTACCGTTTATTGAAATGGCCAGAAGAAACACATAATAGATTCAAACATATGTATTCCTTTATTGCACTTCTTTAATGAGCTGAGGATCCTTCCCAAATTTTTATTCATGTAAAAAACTTTGATGCAATTCATTAATGAAATTTACTGCATTTTTAGCAGGTCAGCTAATGTAAAATTATGAACTAACAAGAGAGTACCACTTCTGAATACTTTTGACAAGTGAGATTTGAGAAAAGAGTGATATATACTCATCAGTATAAAGGTGACATATACTCATCAGTAAAGCTTTAACTTTTTTAGTGACTCTATCTTCCATTATGAAGAGCAACTCTTAAGGCTCCTCCAAAGTCATTTTTCCCTGAAAAGTCTTGTTTGTATTGTGCTGCATGATGTTGCATGGAGGATGACTGCCTGGAAATATTCTGATGTATGTTCCTGCTGAGATATGTGGTAGTTATTGACTTAATCATAGGTTTAAAATATACTGTAAGTAAATCTAGATATTCTAACACTTAAAAAGGGCGCATGACCACTACTGAGTTATTTAGATCAGATAAACTACAAGTTTGCACCCCATGTAGCATGTAAGTGTCTTTGAAAGCGCATGACGATTTATTCTGTGTACCTAAAAGACTTCCCAGAAGACAGCCTTTTCAGCCCAGCAGAGAGACAGGTACAGAAACCCCTCAGAGGACAGTCTCAAGTACTGACTTATTTTCATTATAGAGCATGACACTCAGTTCTGCTTATCCAGGATATTTCATCAGTCCTACCTTGTTACCTATATAGGTAGACCAAATCACACATTTTCATGTTCCTCCTATTTCTTTCTTATATGATTTTGGGCTTTTCTGCTCCAAATAGCTTTACAAACCGGCTGACTTTTTTCACATCACAGATCCTTGTATTTGATGATGTTGCAATTCTTTTTTTTTAGGAGTAACATGAATTTAACATGCAGTTTATTATGTCAGAAAGAAATCACTGTAATGGCCAATAAAATCTCTTTCTGTAATTGCAGGATGTGGTTTAACTCTTCTTTCTTTTCTTCTTTTCTGTGAAAACTCCTGATTAGAGAACCCCTAGAATAATTTTACTTATCATTGAAATCTTCAGTGCTACTTTTGTAAACAATGTTCCTTTCCAAACTCTTCTATGCTGTATTTATTGTTTACTTCTTACTTTAGTTAATATGAATAATTGAGTCCTGGTTTCTTCACATGAATGTAATTGCTTGCATAATGCTATTTTGTCTTCCCTAGTCATGTTTGTCTTATAATAACCTTTCTGGTTCTCTCTTTTTCTTTTTTTTTTTTTCCTTTCTTTCTTGTTTTTTGTTTCTTTCTTTCTTTTTTTTTCCCCCCTGTAGATGTGTATTTTTCCATGACATTTATTATTGTGCAGCTATGCTCTGAATTCTGTCTTTGTAACGCTTTGTGTGAACTGCTGCAGAGGAGTTCAGGATTACTTAAATCCATCCTAACACCCTGACAGCATGAATGTATTTTTGATTGTTCTGGCAGCTCTCTTGAGATTAGTTTTGTTGTAGGAATGGAGTAATTTCCAAAATTAATTTTGTTTTCTTTCTCCCACTAGGATGGCTCTGTTGGCCTACAGCTCCATAGCTCACTATAAGCTCACAGTTTCCCTTTTTAAGACATATAGTTCAGCAGCTCAAGACAACCAGCTGGCTGATCAAAGCTTAACAGTCTAATTTCTGATATAGTACAAAATTGCAAAGGATCCAGAGACTCAAAATTATGCACTAAGGCCAAAATCTGTCACTGTATTGTTGTACTCAGTACATTCAATTTCATAGGTGTTGCACTTGCTAGAAAATTACAGAGGCCCTTACTGTTGGAATGAAATCTCTGCAATTCAATGCCAAATAATAAAACAGCTGTCACAAGTAAGTGTTAAAAGATGTAGTTCTCACATAATGGCTTGATTACTTGAAAGATCATTGACATTGCAGGAGTGAGGATGGAAACACTATTAATTTTGTACAATTTTCATAACTATTTTCATTAACCTTTAATGCTATGATCTCTTTGTATGGATATATCATGAAATAATGCATCAGTTAATAGAATATTAATATTCAGGAAGAAATAACATTAACAGAGTACTGGAGATGAGTGTGAGGTGCTCAGGGTGGAATACTCAGACTGTCCTTATTGACTGTGAGGGCTGCTAGGGAAAATATTCTTACCAGGTTTAGATTACGAGCACTTTAAAACATCAGTGATCACTGCGGAATGTGTGGCATGTTGTCTCAATGCATACCTCAAGCAGCTTTGAAAACATTTAGCCCTTCACCTTGGTTAAGCAGTTATGAAGGGAGTTGATATTCTGAGGTCTTATCAACCCATTTGGTGTCAGCCCTTAAATCAACAGCAGCCCAGGAGCTTTTGTGGCTGGCATATGTATGCACCTTCAGGAGGAAAAAATAAGATCGGGCTTCTTAACAGTGAGTGGGCAAAGAGCAAACAATGTTTATTTGAACGTGTCAGAAAAATCATTTCAGTAGGAAAAAGAACAAACCAGATGCTACACAATTGGAAGAGAGTCATGACCACCAGCTAGCTTTGCAATCAGTTGGAGTGGGAACCCCCGAGCGAGCAGCCGTTTCTGTCTATTACCTGAATGTAAGCACAGCATGTAAGTCATTTGTTTTGTAGTTAGGTTTTCAGACTGGAAAGCCTCTATCCAATAATCCTACTGCAATTTTACTGTTAAATTGTGCAGACTGAATGTCAGTCAGTGAATTGCATGCAAATATTCTTTATTTTCAGGGGTTTCATTTACTTATTTCTTATATTCAGATTCAGATTTGCATGTATTTCTCTGTTAGTTATGAATGCATTCAATTGAATATGCTTTTTTTAATTTTTATTTTGCTGTAATATATTTCTGCCTGTGAAAGTATCATCTGAATGAATCAAAGGTTTCTGCCAATATATATATATACACTTGTTTATGTTTTCAACTTATGTATGCTTCCCTCACTCAAAAACAAACAAACAAACAAAACAAAAACAAAACAAACAAACAAACAACAAAAACCAAATCTGCTCAGGTATGTCTTTAAAGCAATTTGTTTATTAGTATTTTAGTGATTATTAATCATGTTTAAACTCGGCTGGCATTTTGAAATATGGACAGTGGAAAAAAAAAATTAGGGATATAGGAAATATAATATTAATGAAAAATATTGCCTGCATATTTTGTCATGCTTCTCTTCTTGTGGAAGAAACAGCTCAGATAAAAGTTCAGTGTTAGGCACTGTCAATACAGGTCTAAGATTGCTGTCAATGTAATAGGTTGCCCAGTATTACAAGTCCATATCAGTGACCTGTCTTACAATATGCTTTTCTAATGTCATTTCTTCCTAAGATATAATTGCAGAATAGGTATTCCCCTTCATTCCTGATGGGTTAAAGCAGTGATAACTACAGTCTAGGCTGCTTTTAGGACTGGAGTAAGCTAGTTAATTACAGAATTTTTTTTTTTCCCTTCTAAAGTCTTGTGCAAATAAGACGCAAGATAGCGAATGGTAATCCTACTGTGTTATACACAAAACATGAGCACTTGCCAATGACAGTGATGTCTACCTCATACCAGTATGATAAGTTTGAAGGAAACGTACTGAGATTACTGACTATTTAAAGTTGATGTATAGTAGTTAAAATAAATAATATCTTGACCAAAAACATCCTTCTGGAAGAACAGTAATTACTGCTATAGTAATTACAAAGCAGCTATATTTCCAATATTACCATTTTACTCCTGCCATCTTTAATATCAAAGAATTCCGAAAAATGAATTAAGTCTTGATCCTTCACCAGCTTTACACAGAAATAGCTTTTGATCTACACGCTTATAGTATAGAACTCACTTGTATGTCAGAGGTTACTCTTTAAGTGTGGATAAGAGCACGAGAAGCGGGCTTCTGCTATGTGACTGGTAGGCACTGACTTTTCATTCCTACATCCTTGGGGCTTACTTTTTACGTCTTGAAAAAGAGTGGAGCTGAGAGTTGAAGCCCATTGCAAAGCAATTATCCTTGATGTGCCTGTTTCCTGCAGTTCTTTTCAAGGGAATGACTTTGTGTAGAACCATGAATCAGGTACAAATTACCTTGAAACCAGACATTTATCTATTTAGATGAGTTAAAAATCAACATTTGTGAAAACTGACCTTGCTGCAAATGGTAATGAAAGCTAAACTCTGTTTTCAAAGCATTTGAAACTAACTGCAGTTAAGCAAACTGTTGAACTGGTGACACATCACTGAAATGTCAAGGATTAGCAACTGGGAATAGCCAGATGGAGTTCACTCCTGAAGTGTGTGAAAGGCTGAAAGGATCATATTCTAGCTGATATGTGTGCACAGGCAAGTGTTCCTGCACCTCAGAGATTTTGGCAATTTTTTTAAACCTTGATAAGCTACTAGAACTTGAGCGCTGACATCTATTACAGCACAATGGTCCTAGCTGTTCTGGCTCCCTTACTGTTCTTTTGCTGTGCGAGCTGATATATCTACAGGAAATACTATACTGCTCATTAGAATGCCTCTCCTCCTTATACTATTTTAATATATTTATTAAAAACAACAACGAGAAAATCACAAAAAAATGGACCACTACCATAAGAATTACAAACCTTAAATATTCACAGCACTCCCATCTCAGATTGTGATATATATTAAAGTGAAAGAATTGAAATTATTACCTATATTCTCCTCAAAGACTATGTAATTGAAAGAGGTATTGGACTTTAATTACTTATAATTAATTTTTGGCTTTTCTTCATTTCATAATGAATAGATGAGGTTTTAAAAATTGTTATAGAATTACCAAGGATTTACCTAGAGATCCAAAAAGACAGATAGGTGAAAGCAGGATTGAGAAAATAAGGACTTAGATAATTAAAAAGTAATGGTGAGCTTGTAGTTAGTCACATCTAAACTTCTCTAAAGTATTTTCTCCATAGTTCATAGACACAAATACCAGATGTTTTGATCATCTTGTCATTGTTAGGCTTTCATGTACTCTTTTTCACATAGAACTTGAATGGCCTCCATCAAAATTCGTATGCATGCAGTTACAATTTTGAATGCATACAGGTCACAGAACTATGCTATGTTTTCATAGCTACATGACTACATAGCTGAGCAGTTTGCAGAGAGTGAATAGTGCACATTCCAAAAAGTAGTATGTTTGGAACAAAGTACAAAAATTTAAATTATTTTCTAGACTTCTTGCATTTTCTTGCTTCGTTTTCTTTTTGGTTCATTTGTTAGATTTTTTGTTTGCTTGCTTTTATTTACTGTGTATTAGCTTTTGAAGAACAGCAGATCATATTGCTTAGTGCTTACACTGTTATCATACAAAAATATCATTTGCCTAACCTTGTCTGATGCATAGGTTAAATCAGGGATATATTCTCAATGATCATATAATCATAGGATCATTAAGGTTGAAAAGACCAATAAGATCATCTTGTCCAACTATCATCCACGCCTGTGAAAGCTCTAGACCATCCACCTACAGGATCTACCTTTTGCTTGAAAACCTCCAGATACTACTACCTCCCTGCACACCCTTTTACAGTTCATTACCACTCTTTCTGAGAAGAAATTTTTCCTAATACCCAAACTGAACCTCCGCAGTTTCAGCTCAAGACTATTACCTCCTGTCTTGTTGCTAATTACCTGGGAGAAGAGGCCAACATCCACATTACTACAATCTCCTTTCAGGTAGTTGTAGGGAGTGATAAGGTCTCCCCCAAGATGCTGCTTCTCCATAGTTCTGGGGAGAAGGATTTGGAGATGTCAGTTGATGAGAGACTCAACATGAGTGAGCAATGTGCACTTGCAGCCCAGAAGGACAACTATAACCTGGGTTACATCAAGAGAAGTGTTCATTAGTTCATTCATCTTTTCATAATGAATCTTGATTTCTTCTGAAACAGCCATCCTACAGTTACACTTCATAGCTATTCTTCACTATAGAACTAGAATCCTGCATCATCTCAGTTCCCTTTGTTACAGTTTCAAAGTAGTTACTAAAGTACTAAGAGAAAGCATTCCTCAAGAAACGTGTGGAGCACTAGCATAGAGGCAGCAAGGAGCAAGGTTTTACAGTGATGGGCTGTAAATACAGGAGAATGTACAGTGTCCCTGTCTAGAAAAGGCACTGTTTACAGTGTTACATGACAATTCTCTTTATAAGAGTTTTGGTAATTTAAGTGTTGTATCATTGCAACTAATATATTCCAATATCTAGGACTTACCAAAACACTATGATTATCTGGTCTACCATGGACCTAGTATATACAAATGTAACTCACAAGAGTTCCAAGCACACACGTAAAGATGATCCATAAAACCTCTTAGTAACTTGCCTAGGATTTTTTAAAAGCTTGTTGAAGCTTTTCATGATTGGAAGCATAAACGGGGACATCCTTTTATTGTACATAAGATCATAAACAGATGCTCTGGCACCTGCTTCAGAACAACACAGGCATAATTAATTCCTCTGGCATCCTCTGTGTGCATATGTTTGTGTGTGCTTGTGCATGTCTTATTTTATTATCATTAAAAGGGAAACATTTATTGCTGTTTGGTCTTATCTATTATTCCGATGGCCGCATTTTTTCTACTACACCAATCATGAGCTTTGATTATGACCAAAATCCCACACCACTACCCTTCCTACTTCAGTGTCTACGTAAATTGCAGATGTCTTATGAAAAGTCTGCAGAAACTTGGAGAAAAAATCTCTCTCAGTTTAATGCACATAAAGCCAAATGATGCCACAGCTCTTTTGCACTACTGGAAGTGAGTGGAACTGTACATTCCAGAATGCTATTTATATGTCTAGAGTAGGGAAGTATGTGGACTGCTGCAGAAATCTCATAATTACAAGATTAAAAAAAAAGATTACATTACCAACAAAAAGAGCAGTGCTCCAGATAACAAATGTTTTGTAAGAAAATGCATTTCTGTGACAACATACATATGGCATAAAGAATTGACGTAGGAGAGAAATCAGATAATTGGTTCTATAACAGAACTGCTTTCCATAGTCGAAAAAAACATGTCTGTTTAAGTAATTGAAAATGAACATGAGGTTGACTAAGACCACATCAGTTGTGTGCAGTGATGAGGGATGTATTTTTTACAAAGGTGCGGGAAATATTTTATTTGGAAAAAAAAAGTAGAATATTATATACACACATTAAGCTGGGGATTAACTTTTTATAAGGGCAGCTAGCGACAGGACAAGGAGAAATGGGTATAAACTGGAAAAGGGTAGATTTGGAGTAGATATTAGGATGAAAATCTTTACAGTGAGGGTGGTGAGACACTACAACAGGCTGCCCAGAGAGGCTGTGAATGCCCCCTCCGTGGAAGCATTCAAGGCCAGGCTGGATGGGGCTGTGAGCAACCTGGTCTAGAGAGAGGTGTCCTTGTCTATACAGAGGGTTGGAACTACATGATCTTAAAGGTCCCTGCCAAACCAAACCATTCTATTCTATAATTCTATGATAACATGTCATTTAGTATAGTTTTTCATAATATATTTAATACATAATAACATGTATAAGCATATAATTGAATTATATTGATACAGAAAAAAAACAAAAACACCAAACTTTTAAAACAAATAGTAAATACAGAGTGACTTTGTTATTGTACCTTGTTCTGGAAATAACTGTTGCTGTCAGAACTGAAGGAGCCAAAGAGAATTCATTTTGTTGGTTTTATGTATTTGGAGCACTTTATTGCTTTACATTTGGCCAGTGTCACACTTTATCTTATTTAGTCAGTTATGATGAAAAGTGCACTAGTTTTACCACCTGAATACTACCTTCTCAGTAGTTCCTGACTTAAGCATTTTGTATGGTTTAATTCATGCAATTTCTGTGTGTTCAAGATTTAAGACAACTAATCTTAAAATCTAATCCTAATCTACAATATTCTGCTCTGAGCCGTGCAGCCTCACCTTCAGCACTGCATGCAGGTTTGGGGTCATAATATAAGAAGATTAAACTACTAGAGAGCATCCAAAGGAGGTCTATGAAGATAGTGAAGGTTCTAGAGGACAAAGGCATATGAGAAGTGGGGTGCCTTGGTTTGCTCACCCAAAGGAGGAGTCTGAGAGGAGGCCTCATGGCAGCTGCACCTTGTCACAGGGAGCATATGGGCAGCGCTGAGCTCTGCTCTCTGTGACAGCAGCAGGGCCCAAAGGAATGGTGTGGAGCTTCGTCAGGGGAGGGGCAGCTGGGGGTTAGGGAAAGGGTCTGCACCAAAGGGCGGTGGGTATGGAACAGGCTGCCCAGGTCTGTGGGCACAGCCCTGAGTGCCAGAGTTCAGTGTGCTCTGACATAGGGTTTGGATTTTGGGTGGTCTTTTTTTGTGGTCAGCAGTTGGACTTGATCCTTGTGGGTCCTTTCCAACTGAGGGTGCAGTATGAGAATGAAACAGTAAATGTCTTAGTACTTATGTGTACTGAGAATACAGCCTCTCTATGCATGTAATATGCCTTCTGGGTATTAAAACATGAATAATTAGTTAGTAAAAAATAATTAAGTAATTTGGCATTTAAAACAATCCTCAGTTGTCACTGACACTTCCAATGCATGTATATTAAAAAATAAACAAATTATTAGTGTGTTAGCTGTATTGATGGAAATGTTTAAAATTTCTTCTGAACATTCTAATTACTTTTGGGAAATTCTCTGTGTAGTTGAACGCAATTTGAATTATTCATGTGGAAAATCCCAAATATTCTAAAAACATTTATCATTCCAACTTATCACAAACAATGTTGACTGAAAATCTACATAATATTTTCTATTTATTTCCATGAAAAATACAGTAGATACAAAGAGCACTAAGGCACTGTTTGATAGAACAAATTCTCAGCTGAAAAATAATTTTCAACATAGTCATCACCATCAGCTGTGAAATTTTGCCAGTGATGAATAAGGGCCTCATGCTGTGCTCAGAAGAATCTTCATGGCCTTCCAGAACATGGCTTGCCTTTTACCTCAATATCACCCCTGCTGAAATACACCACCTACTGGCTCACTGTGCTCACTGTTTGGTCTTCATAAATGTTCAACAAGTGTCAATGAATGTCAATGGGTGTGATTTTTTTCTGCAAGGTAGAATTATTCCACATCTTTGCTTTGTGCAGACTTGTCGTATGCAGTTCTGTCAGACTGCCCTTCTGTGCCATCTGTCATACAGCAACAACATGTGACAAAATGTTCATGAAGGTTCGACTTCTATTATCATACAACCAACAAACACCTCTGAAGTTGTGGACGAGAACAATAAAATAAGAGGTGTTACTTTTGGAGCAGCCCTCGTATGTTGCACTGCGGAATGCAAATAATATATATACTTTTTTTTCTGTTAAAAATATGTCTACGTTTATTTCTTTATTTTACTTTTGCCCATTGCTATCGATCAATAACAGAAAATTTTTAAGGAACTTGCTGGGTTTTTCTGACTATACAGGGAACGTAGACTTTTGTCTCTCTCAGGAGTGCTGTTTCATCAAACAATTACAATTACATGAAGTAGAATGAAATCAGGCATTGGTCTTTTCCCACAGAAGATAAGTTCTAAGAATAAGAGAACAAGATCTTTTAATAGTTTCCAGATTCAGATTTCAAGCTCTCCCTGAGTAACTAAGGTCAGATTTTCAGAAGATCTTGCATCCTATTTAGAAAAAAGTGTATATAAATTTAATTTTTAGCTTCAATAAATCTAGCCAGATTTTCAAACATCAAATATGGCAAAAAACAGTGGGTGCTGCATACTTCATGTAGATTATGCAGTACTAAGACTGATATTGAAAAGTGTTTATAAAGTATGACATGAAAAGCCTATTTTCCAACCAAATACATTTCAAAGTTTTCCTTGCTGCTGTGTCTGGATCAAGGCTGTGGAGTCTCAGTTCATCTAACAGGGAATCTAATCTGTGTGTCAATATTTGGCAGTGGGAGAATAACTAGTAACTGTAGGAGTGCCCATACCACAGATGCTCAAGTTGACTACATGTAAAAATACCATATATTGCTGTACATTTCTATAAAGACCGCTAAAAAGATGTGGATACTCGTGAAGGCCTTCGGAGGGAAAGCTCACCTGCAGACTTAAGTGACAGAAATGGAGGTGGACAAAATCTACTCCCTGAGATCCTTGTGAGATATTACCTAATTCTATTAATCATATATGATACACAGTTCCATCTAGATACCTGCAATATAAGCATTTAATTGCGTGATTCAGAATTCAGTCCATTCCTCTGAGAAAGTAATGTTGCTCTATATTTAATCCTTCCTTCATGGCACTGTAGAGACAGACACCAAACGGATCTCAGAATGAAGCATGTATTCGAACATTGCAGGTTTTATCCCTATTTGTCTGTGTATTCTGTTACCAGAGCCTGGAGATAATTGTTTGGGTCCCATTTCTGTGGGCATTTATGTGAAAATTTATGTCTGTTATAATGTGTGTCTTGTACTAATTTTATTTGTCAGGTGTGGTTACACATTTGCAGGTGTATGTGCCCTGTGTTGAGAAGAGCAGAACGAGAAAAAATGCTATCAAGAATTTCTCTTTTCCAGTACAAACCTAAAAGGTCTGCTAGTGATAAGTGACTCTGGAGCCTGGAAATAAACAAACATATGATGAAAAGACACTTAACAAAAAGTGTCTTTTATTTATGTGAACTAAAACTGAATTCAGATTTTTGAGATTCCTTGCTCAGGCATTAAGATAGATGTAAAACTCTCAGCTTTTCCTAACAGCTTGAGTTTCATCTCCTGGTTAAGTTAGTGTCAAAGAAGACCAATAAATTTTATGATGCTCTAATTAGCACTCTCTCAAGCTGTTAACATTTTATAGTTGCAGTCAAGTGGCATTCAGAGAAGTGTGAATTTATTCTGCCTTTGAAAATATTAAGGAAATCAGTTCTGCTGAAAAGGAGAAGTCCTCCTTAGAAGTTTATATGTCCACCAATAAAAACGAACTGATTCTCAGCAAGGCACACCAGTTGACTACAGTCAGATGAGTTCACTAAATAGGAATTTAAATAGGCCCTAAATCTACAACTTTCCTGTATGTCTACTGATACAAACTGTAAGTTTGTTCAAATGAATACTTGCGGTCATTAAGTTTATAATATTAACCAAAACTTCCAACAGAACTTCTCGTGCACAAGTCTACACAAATGTCCTAACCAGAAGCCATGGAAATTTTCTGCAATTAGATTCTTTCTGTTTCTTTTTCTGTATCTGTTACACTTTGCATAAATGAGTTGAAATTAACTGCAACAGACTTGAGATAATCTCTTCTGCTATGCAGCAGATCAGTCTTCAGTCTCCCAGTAAGGATTCTTCCTGCTTTGTTTTCACAGAGAAAATGAGTGTTCTATTTTAGATATATATAATTCCAGCAGAGTGTAGATCAGATCTATCTTTACATTTCTCTGAATAAATATTCCAAGGATATCTTTGTAGTCAGTGATAAAAACATGACTGTGTGACAGGGTGAATCATTTTGTTCTAAGGCAATTTTTTTTATGAAGGTCTGATGAACTATGACATAAAGTGCTTTCCTCTTTCCCTTGACCAGCCTGCCTCAGCTGCAGCTACGCAAAGCAGCTAAGATATGCCACAGTACCTGGAAATCCTAAGAGGAAGGCAGATTTTCCTTTCAATCTTATGAGGGCTGGGACTAAATGCTCTAGCTTGTGCTCTCAGCAGTTATCTGAGCCAGAAGGTTTGACTTGACTTAAGTAATTTAGAATATCAAAATGGTTCATTCATGAAACCTGTAATTTTTTTTTTTTTTTTTAAATGAACTCTTAATAAGAGATCAATTTTGCCCTTTTAGGTACTTGTTTTTGAGAATTTTTGGTTGAAGACTTTCGATTCCATTTTCTCTATATTTTGTTTCTAAGGAAAATGTGTAGTGCTATAGTCATAATAGTGCCATTGGAACAATTTGTCATGTTGTGTAGCCCTGTAATTTCATTTAGTGGTGACACAGCAACCCAGCCCTTCAAGGTTGATTGAAAGTACATTGACATCCAAAACATCAAAGTTCAGGTTCAGAAAACCAGTCACTCGTGACATTGGCACTGAAACCTCCAGTGGTGAAATAATGGGAGAAAATTCTGCAAAAATCTGTTCGGCTACAAGAAAGCTATGTGAGCTTTTATCAGATTTGGTGTGAAAAGCAATAAGAGTCAGCTGTTAGCCCGAGTACATTTTTAAGGTATATGTGCTTCTTCCTCACTGTTTCTAATATTTTGCACTTTGGGTGTAGTTTTCAGCAAAGAGCTTAAAATATCTTTTTTCCTTGAAGCATGGTACTTCTGACTAAGATGTAATCGTATTTGCAGACAATAGGGGAAACTAACACAACTGCAGCTCCTATAAATCTCATTCTGGATAAAAAAGAATGGGTTTAAGGTTTGCTTTTTGTTTCCAGTCTCAATGTTCAAAAGAATGGATGCTTTACTATTACTATTTTAGTGCAATTCCCTTTCACTTCTGATTACGCAATATTTTTATATGGTAGGCCTCAAGTATGAAATAATGCTAGTAGGAATTATGTAGGGCTCTAACTAGGACTGTGAATTAAATCAGTCTGACATTTGAGTTTAGCCATCCATATGAGTTTATAGGAAGGGGAGGTATTTTCCACACTTATAAGAAAAAAAGTGAAAGAGAGTGGAAAAGACAAATCAGTAGAACTTTAAATACAGCTTTAATCTGTGAAGTAGTCACAGATTTGTTAATTAACTGTTCCAGTAGGAATGTAGAATACTGTGACTGCAATTAAATAAAAATAAAAGAAGAGCCATGTCACTGTGAACATGGAAAGAAATAACAGAAATGAAAAGATAGCAGAAGGAAAACAAATTGACAGAGTTGAGTACTTTCTCAGTGTAGACCTGAGACAGGGCAATGAATCAAAACAGCATTCATCTTGGTGGCAGAAGATCTTCCAAAGTAAGTGATTGAACAAAACTAGTAATGTTGACAGAGGTAACAAAAGTGGAATACATAGATTTTGGTCTGAAAGCAACTTGGCTGAGGATTTTCAGAGGCACAAAGGACACACAGGCAATTGGCTTTCACTGTTTTGCCCACAGGAAGACTGACTGAAAATAAACTGTTGCCCCCCAGGTTGTATTGTTAGTATGCTAATAGAGAGGGAAAATACTTTTCTCTTCACAATAGTTTCTATAAAAATGTGGAATCAGTGCACCCCCTAGTATAGGCCCCAGGCCCCCTCTTATCAGTGGCAGGAAGGAAAAATCCATTTAATTTGCTTACTTTAATAGCAGCAGCAAAAAGGAGCACTTACTGATTCAGAATGAAGACAGGCAAACAGGATTAGTTTTGAGATCTGATATCCTCCAACTCCCCAGGCTTGGCTTGAATCTAAGAGCCATGACAGGTAACGAGATACCAGAACTTAAAACTGCATTATCCTGATTTATCAGATACTGTGCTCTCAGCACTTTGCTCTTCTTAAGAACCCATGAAGCTTAAGACTTTCGTTAGTGCCTTACACTTACTGTGCATTGTGGTTCTTCGTAAGTCTGTTTTTTTTTTTTGTTTTTCTTTTTCTTTTTTCTTTCTTCTTATCACTATACTGTAAGCAGAAAACATTCTTCCGAATCCTGCCACAAACAATAAACTTACGGTGTCTTGCTATACTAAGAGCTATAAGAAAGGAATAGACAGGAAGAAGAATCCCAAATTACTCAACTGTTAGATAACCTTGCAAGTCTTATTAATGTCTCTACTTCTAAGGTATACAGGACAGTCATACAGTCTCTGAATTTCTTTTTGGAGGAGCTCAGTTCTCCTAACTGGTAATGCAAAAATCTCAAGAAAAATGTGTTCCTGTTGTATACACTCTGGATATCTGGCTCTAAGCAGTGAAGACACTTGAATAAATCATACCTGAGGCTGGAAAATAACATATCATTTATAGATTCGCATTAGTAGTGATGTCATCATGAAATAGCCAAAAGGAATTTTTAACTGGCTGAGAAATGACAAATGAATCATAAAAATCATAGAATCATAGAAGTACATCAAATAAATACATCAAAATAGTTAGAAACTTGGAGGAGAAGAAAAATGCAATTTTACTGTCATCTTCTTTTAGTGCAAGTCTGTCAAGTTAAAAGGAACACTAGCTTTTTGACATTTTAAGTACTTTTTTTTCCCTAACTCTTTAATAACTTTAACATCACAAAGTCATGAACACTAGAGAAAAGAAACCAAACTGTGCTGAAGAAAGGATTAGACAGGTATACCCCTCTAATTCAGAAAGGAATCTTTGTGGACATTTAAGGATGTTGCAAAGTATTATTGTCTACCAAAAAAAAAAATAAAAAACCAAAAAAATAAAAAAGTCTGCTAGACTTTCAGTGTTTTCAGGACTCTTTAGAAAAATGAGAAAAATGGAGGGGGAATTCACTGCATAACGAGTCATCTGGAAAAAAAAGGTACTAATAAGACTATTGTTTTCATTTTACTTTTCTGTGTAGGTGTTAACTTCTATGAAGTCTGATCCCCATTTATATGAATTAGCTTTATGAATTAAATGAGGCAGCAAATTAACTTCCCTTGGAATTATTTAATACATTACAAAGTAAATAAGCAGCTTGGAAAGAAAAGAAATGAAACTACTTGAGTGCCTGTAAAAGTCACACGCCTTACCAGGGAAAGAGCCTAAAACCAATCTATTATAAAGTTTAACATGTTTATATTGGTATACACCTTCTATTCGCCATTATTTTGTCATTATTGAATTACACCTATGTGTGCAATTATATTTGTTCACACAGTTGACAGATGGTATGCAACAAGAAACTCTTCTTATAATAGCAAAAAGACCAGAAGAAGGCTCATACTGTACGTTACGTATTGCATCTTCCTGCTTTCATTTCCAATTGGATTAAGACACTTCTTCTATGTATAGGATTAGTGCCAATGTTGAAGAATGAGTGTTTGGTCTTTGGGGGCTTCTTAACCTCATTTATAAAGAGATGTTCTTGGTGAACCTGCAGTTTTCTAGACCAAACTGAAGCTGGCATATATCAAGTAGCTTAATTACTGTAAAGCAGTTTTACAAACTGAGGTTCCTTTAACTTGCAGGAGAGCAAATATAATCTGATGACTTTTAATTTTATATCACCTCAGATAAAGAGTGTTTCCGAACAATTTTTTGTCTGATTTCAACAGAGAATCCAAAGACATACATAGATAGAGTGGATCAGTGGAAATGGTTCCTCCAAAAGTACCCCAATTATTCCACCAGAAGTGGAGGTGTATATTAGGAAAAAAAATATATAATATTTTATTACCTGTCCATTACTTCATTAATTGTCCTTTAGTAAGAGGAGCAACCGTGAAATATCAAAAGACAACAGTAATTGAATCAGTCAGGAGATGATATACATTTGCCAGCAAATAGGAAACTGCTGTGAGAAATACAATGAAGGGAAAAATATCATAAACCAAAAGGGAAACTAGAAATCTTCAGTAGATGTAGAATTAGAAAGATTAAGCCCAAAGAATGTTTGATAACGGATCATTCTGGGAATGGAAGGTTTTGAGATAGTAAGCAGGCTGAGTGTATGGAAAGAAAGGAAAAGAGACATTTCAACTTTCAGTTCTGTTGCAGGGTATATACAAGACTTTGTAGAAGCTTGTAAGTTTATTATCTGTGAGATTTGCTTATTGGATTTCAAATTTTCCCCTTACTCTTATTTTCAATCAGCTATCTGCTGTTTTAACTGCTTCTGTCTCTCCTTTACCACCGTTTTTGTAGGAAGGCCAATCAAAATTTTCATTAGTTGTGAATTCATTAACTTTGGGAATGAAGTGGAGTTTTAAATGGAATAGAAAGAAGCAGATATATTTAGAGGGGTTTGCATATTATAGTGTCAATTTCCCTTCGTTCACTTTTGTCCACTTGCCCCATACAGATATCCTCATTTAGTCATTTGTATTCAAATCTTACCATCATGTGATGGTTGTAAATCCCATTTAAGATCCTAATGCTGACTAGGTATTATGGGAGCAGTAGACACAGACCTCCATAGCCCTAGTCTTCATTGGTTCATGCCTTTGTGCATGGTCAAGGAGGAGGATAAGGACTGAGCAATGGTTTGAGTGAGAGGACTTGACCCATTTTAAGTCTACTGTCTATAATAGTCTGTGACAACTGAAGAGAACCCCACTACCTGAAAAAAGTGAACGTTCTACCCATCCTCACAAAATGGCCTCAACAAACGCTCCATAAAATTGCAGGCTGGAATTTCTCAGCACAATCCTTCAGAAAACTGGAAAAAGTCCTCTTGGAAGTCTTTTTTTGAGCTTATGATGGAGATGATGACTAACAATAGGCAACACAGATTTAACAAAGATAAATTGTGTTTGGCCAACAAGGTGTGTGTGAAAAAGGTGAGAACAAAATGCATAAAGCTAAAACAGGGAAATAAAACACGGGGAAACTATTCATGGTTTGAAGCTGTGGTTGTTTAATTCTTCATTCTCATGGTTTTAGAAGTGTCATTAAATCCCACTGATCTGTGTAGCATTACAACTAAGCTACCATTAAAGCTGCCTAAAAATCTTTCTGCAGCTCCAGCAAAGGAGATTAAGCTCTGTGCTGTACTGCGTTGGTTCTGTGATGGTTAACATTGCAATATATTTTCACTTAAGCTACTCTCCATAAACTAGAAGAGCGCCATAAGAACAATGAAATATCAATGTGACATTTATTAAAATAATAATAATAATAATAATAATAATAATAATAATAATAATAATAATAATAATAAATGTGTTTTTAAATCTTCCTAGCTGACATAGATATGTAACTCTTTATTTTGTTATATTGTAAAAAAATTAATTTAAATATTATATTATTACCAAGACTCATAGATTATAAGTGAAATTTTACACAGCCACACTGATATTAGATACAAACATGGCTCATTAATGTTTTTTCTCCATTTAATGATGATATACAGAAATAAAATGAAATTGTAAAAGCTTCAGACAAGGTCAATCTAATTTCTTAGTTATGTAGAAAATATTAACTTCTTATAAAGAGTTCTTGGTTTGTGATCTTAGAAATTGATCATTTAGATAATTATTGCAATTAATTTATGTGCAGCAGTTCCTCATCAAGGCCAAGCTTATGTTAGATTTTCCTACTGATGCGTCATTTATTGCATTTAATCCTTCTGAAGCTCCATTTAAAATCCATATTACATTTTGGTAACATTTGACAGGAAAAAAAATATTCATTTTATAGCACTTACTGAACTAAATTCCATTCTGTGACCTCACCTTAAATCCTTCATTTTCTTTGTATGAACACTGTTACTACAGCAGATAATTTGGTGTCAAGTACTGCTGAAAGTACTCATCTGTGATATTTTTTTGAATGGCTAACCAGAGGATCTGATGAGTTCTTTTATCCTTGTTGTGTTCAGAAAAGAGAATTTTGAGGTAAAAGATTCATAATATCTTTACTCCTTGATACATATTAAACTGTAAGATTTAGTTTGGGATACCATATTAAGGCACTGGTGAAAATTCAATGTAACACATACCAGTGCCTAATCTTTATATCTTTCATTAAATATGCTGTTGAGAGTGAAAAGCAAACAGGTTATTTTGTTGTTGTTTTTGTTGTTGTGTTTTTTTGTTTTTTGGTTTTTGTTTTTTTTTTTAGCTATTTCCTTTATTGACTTTTTCTATAGCAGAAAAATGTGCTTCTTTTATTTGGCAATTTTTCATGTTGACCCTCTCGTTATTTGGATGATAACAAAGGCAGTTTATCCCCCCTCAATCTTTTGAGCTTCCCTCTAAAAAACAGTTGGACGATCTTAAATAAAATGTTATGAAAATTGTTTCAAAGACAGAAAAAGGAAATGTTTATTTTGTTTGTTTGTTCAAAACTTCCTGGTGGATACTACTAACATAGTATAAGCGACCAGTTTGAGGCCTGAAAAACTTCTTTCTGTCAAGCTTTTTAAGTCATCCTTTTTTGTTTGCTTTTCTAGTTATACATTCCCAGCAGTAATATCAGATGCAAAATTGATTTGGCAGCCTGAGCCAGACTATTAGACAGGAAACAGAAAGAAAAAGAATAGGAAAGAAAAAGAATAAGCTGAGAGTAAAATGATGCATCAGGGAGGAAAAAAATAGCAAAGCACTGAGCATCATATCCTAAATGAAATTAAGTATTTAGCCAAAGCTATTTTCCATTCTCTAAAAACGCATTCTATAATGAAACCTAGAAGAGCAAGTAGAGAGCTACTTCTTTTTTTAAGAAGTTTGCTAATGTTTAAGCATTTAGTTTAGTTGCTATTTGGAGAACAAACCTCAAATCTCAAACCTCTCCATATAAAGGCAGTTTAACCCCAGTCATTGGGTAGTTTATACATCTGAGGTCTCAGCCTTATAATGGTGGTGTCCCATCCTGAAGCAGCCCAAATGCCTGGAGGCAGAGAAGCTATTTCTTTTTCTGACACTAAAGGTAACATCAAAAGAATGGGTAGATATTATATCTCACTGTTGATTTCAAGAGAATGACAAAACTGCTTTGTATCAGAGTAGTACAGTATACAAGGTGGTTAAGCACACAAGCAACAATGACCCTTATCTCATGTTCCCAATACACCACAAAAATGAGCTTTCTATGTCGAAATACACATACTTTATGATGTTACAATTTATTATTATTATTTTTTTTAATTAGGTGTCCGAACACAAAATGTTATGAAATTCTAATTGTTCTAACTTAAGGGAATCGTTATTAGAACAAAAGACGCTGATCTGAAACTCGCAAGTCAGGCATTCCTGAAAATACTTTCCATGCAACTTGTTATTTAGCAGTGATCACCAGCATCATCAGGTGATTCTGTGTATGGCCTAATAATTGTTATGAAAGCCACGGGCTACTGTACACTCTGACAGATTTCTGAAGGAATGAATCGCTCTGTCTATGAGAAGAACTCTGCATGACCTGTACATAGTATCTGATTAACCTGGATAGACTGGATCAATGGGCCAAGGTTAACTGCATGAGATTCAATATGACCAAGTGTCGGATCCTGCATTTTGGTCACAAAAACCCCAGGCAATCCTACAGGCTTGGGGAGAAGTGGCTGGAAAGGGGACCTTGGTGTGCTGATGGACAGTTGGCTGAATATGAGCCCGCAGTGTGCCCAGGTGGCCAAGAAGGCCAATGGCATCCTGGCTTGTATCAGGAATGGTGTAGTGAGCAGGACTAGGGAAGCAATCCTGCCCCTGTACTCGGCATTGGTGAGGCCTCACCTCGAGTACTGTGTTCAGTTTTGGGCACCTCAGTACAAAAAGGACATGGAGGTACTGGAGCAGGTCCAGAGAAGGCTTCTGAAGGGCTTGTAGAATATGCCCTCTGAGGAGAGGCTGAAGGAACTGGGGCTGCTTAGTCTGGGGAAAAGGAGGCTGAGGGGAGACCTTATTGCTCTCTTCCAGTATCTGAAAGGAGCTTACAGCAAGAGTGGGGTTGGTCTCTTCTCACTGGTAACAGGTGACAGGATGAGGGGAAATGTCCTCAAGTTGCACCAGGGTAAGTTTAAGTTGGATATTAGGAAAAACTTCTTTACTGAGAGGGTTGTGAACACTGGAATAGGCTCCCCAGGGAGGAGGTTGAGTCACCATCCTTGGATGTGTTTAAAAACTGTTTGGAAGTGGTGCTCAGGGACATGATTTAGTGGAGAGTTGTTAGAGCTAGGGTAGTATGGTTAGGTCATGATTGAACTCGATGATCTTTAAATTCTTTTCCAACCTGAGCGATTCTATGATTTATTTACATGATTGACAGGTGTTGGCTTTTTTTTTTTTTCTTCCTAAAAAGGGTGAAGAGGAAGGACATTGCTATTTGACAATAGCTCTGGAATTTTAATCCTAAGCACCTAATGTGGTAGGATCTTAGAGAACTGTTTGAGTTGGAAGAGACCTTCTGTTCCAACACCCCTGAAATGAAAAAGGAAATCTACAGCTGCATCAGGTTGTTCAGAACCCCTTCCAGTGTGGTGTTTTGTGTCTCTAGGGATGGGGCATGCACTACCTCTCTGGGCAGCAAGTTCCAGTACTTCACTTCCCTTAACTCTCCTCTCTGTCTTTAAAGTTTATCTTTAAAAGGTTTTTTTTTTGTTTGTTTGTTTTTGTTTTTTGTTTTGTTTTGTTTTTTTTAACACTTAATGCATATGAACAAAGAAACAGTATATTCTTGATTCTTGTTATAATCAAGAAAGAAGTATATTACGTCCCAAAAGGCAATTCAGATCTTTGGTAAGATAACACATCCTGAAGACATATTTTTACTCCACTGTCTGCAGAAGAAACAGACCGATGGTATTCCTGACATAGGTGGTTTGATTAAATGAATAACCTTAGATGTAATGAAAATGGATCTGAGCAAATAGTTCTGTAAAACATGTATGAGTCTGATCTGTGTGAAACAAAAGCAAGCTCATCCTCTCCCTGACATTTCTCCTGTAGTCCTCTGTAAGAAGTCACTCCACTATGTAACTGGTCTGTATTGGAAATTGGGAAGGAACATTTCCTGATATGTTTCAATCGTAATGAGTTGGGTTAGACAAAAGAGACTTCTCTAAGTGTATATCGGATCTTTTTGACCCATACATTAATGAATGATTGGGAGATATCTGAAGAGTCAATTTCTGGAGTAGTCAACTCTTCAAATTTGAGGAGTTCGATACCTACGGCAGAGAAATTGTGCAACCAACCCATCTGTATCCTGCATAGGTAAGTTTCATTCATTTTAAAATGCTATAGATACTTTTAATTTTATTTTATTTACAACTGAGTGTTGTTGTTTTGTTTTTTTTTTAAACACTGATTACCTGTATTTTTGAAAATGTTTAATGTAAAAATTTTATGTCATTTCCTAGATTTTATAGTTTTGAATAAATAGAGCTTAAGCAGAACAGAATCACTGTCTTGATTGTTTTATGAAGTTAAGTTTATGAAGCAATCAGTCGGAAACGTTAAGGATATAAACTAGTTCCATGCTCAGTCAGACAGAAATCTGCATCTTTTTGGCAGTCTTTTGTTCTGCATTGGAGAGGAGGTGAGGCACAAGAAAGAGGTGGAATGTGGTTCTTTCTGGATATCAGTAAGAAAGGCCACTCCTTGATCCACAGAAAGTTTACCTTTGTCAGAGGTATTTTAAACTACAGATAATATCCATAAACCATTTAGATAATAAAAATCTTCCTGACTGGATAAAGCATTATCTCTGTCACAACACCCACTAGCATGTAGCACAGCCTAGCATGAGACAGTCTGTCAAATTCCCATACAGAAGTTACCTGTGTTAAGACACATGCTTCTCAAACCATAAGAAAACCAGCAGAGGAGACCCGGCCTGCTCAAGATCACTCCTTCCTCAAATGCAATGTCTTCTGCAAGATTCCCATTACAGCTGCTAACTTCAGAGGTTAGAAATAAATTCTTCACTCACAGTGTAATGGGGCAATAACGTAGGTTACCCAGAGAAGTTGTGGATGCCCCATCCCTGGAGACATTCAAGGCCAGGCTTGATGGGTTCCTGCACAATCAGATCTAGTGGGTGGCAGCAATGGACGTGGCAGGGGGGTTGAAACTAGATGATCTTTGACGTTCCTTCCAACCCAGGTGTCATCTCTTTGCATCCCTCCTTTTATGCAGTGTGGGACTTGGATTCATTCGCTATAGCGTTTTCACAATGAACCTGTTAATTTCCTATACCCTTTTATTGTTGATTTCTTGTCTGCTCTCCTCCTCCCTGTTACGTAATTCTACAGTTACTTTTGAAATGTCTCTCACACACACCGATCCCTACCAACAGAGGGAGCACTGGGTGCAGTCTGCAGTTGGCAGAAGAGAGCGTGTTCTGCTGCATAATTTCAGTTTAGACAGAAAGCTCTGGCCAGTCAGAGGTAGTCACATCAAGCAGGATACTCTGTCCTCCCATATATTGCCACCATTTTTATATTAAGTTTGGCATTCCCACTCTCTGGCGGTGCCTCTGAACTCCCATCTGCACCAGCTGCCACATTAACTGCCTTGTTTCTTTCTGCATATTCTCTTCAGTGACGTTGCCTTAGATCTAATTTAACCAAGAAGCCAAATATGAGCTTACTCTTCTCCCCACGAGACTTCCTGATCACCAGCAACTACTCATGGTGTCTTAGTTTTTGGCCGCTGGCCCTCACTCATGAATGCAGAGTTCACCACATGTTCTTACCTTCCACGCTCTGTTCCCTGCAGGAATCGAAAGCCTGACATTAAATTGCTTCTTTTTATTGCTAGACACCTAACCTGAGAAGGTTGTTTAGGTGATATAAGACAATAATTTGTCAATCCACAGTTTCCCAATACTATTACAATCGCACTCAGTTGAGTACTTAACGTATTCAGTAAATAATTCACATTACTACCATTTGTTTCACTTTCAAAATCAAGCGTAAATCATAGTTTGTGGAGAATGAATTTACTTGTTGAAGAAATCTGTTTCAACAGAAAGTAACTGATGCTTCCTTAGCACCAAATAACTATTGTTTAATATTTAACGCTCTATTTAAGGAAATGCAGCCATCTATCTATAAGCAAACAGGTGCAATCCACTTCCTACGGAAGCTTACAAGACACTTTATTTTAACTTAACTAAGTAGAAAACATGGAATTTTGTGAGCAGTTTGTACTTCTTCTCTAAAGAGAAAATGGTCCCAAACATTTTTCCTGTCATTCACCTATATGCAGATATAATATCTCTATTATGAGTCTACCCTGCAGTTTAATATTCATCTCCAGTTTCATTAGATTGCTGAAGTAGTTCAGAATTTTAGACTCATTACAGAGATTTATATTTTTGAACAGTGAAGAGGGTAATTGAAGACTGAGTTATAGTAACTAAAAACAGCAGAAAAAAAAGCCATTAAATTATGGTATGAATTTATATTTTCTAGTTTATATTATTTAAAAATTGTCAGGTTACCAACTACTGAATGGTAACAAAATAAGAGCAGTAAAAATGCAATCAAAACCAACCAAACAACAACAATAAAATACAGAAAAACAACAAACCATCCCGAAAACATTTATTCTGTAAACAGAATTGAAGTTAATCCATACAAAATAAAATTGTAGGATAAAGACCACTACTGTTCAAATAATTCAAACCAATTTTAACTCTAATTTACTATATACTTCTACTATATATTTATTTATTATATATTTTTTCTTGTTCAAATATCCTTTTCCTCAAAGAGCTCCTCTGCTGCAAAAGATATTAAAATGGAAAAAAAAATGAAAAAAAAAAAAAAAAAAAAAGGAAAAAGCAATTAATAAAACCCTACAATATTTGGAACTAAAGGAAATTCTTCCTTCTGTAGCTGGAAGAAGAAGATTTTGTCTACAGGCTTCCCTTTTCTTGATCAGACTGCTGGCAGTAGACTACAACCACAAGGTTGCCTTGGTCTCAAAGTCTCACCCAGAAGCATTTGACTTGCTCATGGCCATTCTTCAGGGATAGCTCTTCACACTCTATTCTTTCCTTGATGTAGACAGCAACACCTCCTCCACAGCAACACCTCCTCCCCTCCTTCCAAGCCTGCCCCTTCTGCTAGAAGCTTGTGTCCCTTCTGAACAGCATGTAGCCATCAATAGCCACACTCCTGTCATGGGAATCATCCCACCAGGCTTTGTAGCCTTCTTCAAGGATAACTCCTTAATTTCTTTGAATTATTTTCCTCGAGTTTCCCTGTTGCCTTCTGCTGTTGCCTCAGTGGTCCCTGGCTCACTGTCATAAGATTTCAAGTGTGCTTCAGTATTGCCAGCACATCACAGCAGGTTGAAGGCCCCCACTAGCATCCTGTCTCTCTAACTTAGCTATGCCATCCCACACATTATCACGGGCAGGCTCACTATCACTCCCTCCCCCTTCAAACCTAGTTATAAGCCCTGCCAATTAGCCCTGCTATCTTTTCCCCCAGTGACTGTCTTTCCCTTTTGACAATGGTGAAACTCATTTGGTGGCTGCAAGCCTGGTGGCATGTAGGCCATTCTGTTATCAAAAAACCCCAAACTTTCGCTGGTTGCATCAGCCACAAAGCCAACTGCTTATAGACAAGACCCTTCTGTTTCTTTCAGTGTCCTTACAGAGAGCAGAGAAGAGGACCTGTGCCCTTGCTACCTTTAGCAGGCATCTTAAGGCTCTGAAGTCCTTTTTGATGGTCCTAGAACTGCATGTAGGGGCTTCATCATTCCTCACATAGAAAAGCAGTAATGGGTAATGATCTGTTGGCCATAGCAGGCTAGTCAGTTTCTTGCCGATGTCATTCACTGGAGGCCCTGGGAGGCAGCAGACTTCTTTATGAAGGGGCTCTGCCCTGAATATTGGATGTTCAGTCCTCTGCAGGGAGTCACCTAAAACTAATACCAGCATACCTTGTATTTCAACACCTCTCCTCTTCCATACCTAGGAGGGTGTGTGGGGTCAGTGTCTGTACATATGAATTACATGAAGCGGTGTATTTATTTAGACAGCTTCCTACAAGTTCAGTGCTCTAATCGTAGTGAGAGATTCCAGCTGCCTGGAATCACTAAGCAACGAATAAGTAAATTAACCAGTGATTGGCCTGCTCTTGTCTGTCTGGTCAACTGGCATGATCTGAACCCTCTGGTACTTTCTGCTGTCTTAAACTCCAGTCTTAATCTCTAGACCATAATTATCATAACTATGTTGTACATTAGGAACATTGTCTTGCCCATGGTAGATCCTGAATGGTGCCTAGGAAATAGTCCCAGTGGACATGTGCTGAAACCATGCCAGAGACAATTCTGACTCTTTGTATGTGTAGATGATAGCCTTCTGGAACACTAGAAATTCTCAGGATGGTTTAATTTACATTCAGCCACACTCACTTACCATTTACCTAAATGTCTGGCAGCACTGCATATTAGAAAATCTAAATTGTTTGTAACTCTTTGTGTTAAGCACTATCATAGTTAAAATGCCTAGATAGCTACTTATAATGGATAGCATGCGTACCTAGGAATTATTCACTTCTATGCTGTACTCTGAGCACTCAGCAAATCCCTGAATCAGACAGGCTGGACCAAATGCTCACATACCTGAGAATACTCACTGGAGCAAGACTTGCCTTGGTAAGCAAAGAGCAGGTAGAGTTGAGCCACATCTGCAGATCTCAGCATCATCTGCATGGCTGTTTTCTCTTACAGTTCCTCAGAGGAATGGTAATCTAATATTTTCTGAAATTATGAATACAGTAGGGAAGCTTTTGCTGGGACAGCTCAAGGTGCCTCAGATTTTCAACTGGAAACCTATCCAAACTGAAAATCCACTGTGAAGTGTGGCTAATCCACAGTTAAAATGGATCTACTACAGCAAATTATGAGAACAATAAACCTTTATTCTAAATACTGAAGTCGTTCTCACTGAGGGAAGGGAGCTGCAGCCTTGCTTTACTCTCTTCTTCAGGCCCTAATCTTCCAACTTTTATAATCCTTCACACTGGGTAGCACAAGATATCCTGTGCTCAAACAGTCTTAATGCTCTGCAGACTTATTACATGAATGATCATTTAGCAAATAAGCATTATATTCTCCCTGATCCCTAAGAGAAAGAAAAATGAAAACCCCCAAACCCCACAACACTATTTTTTCCAAAGCAAAACAGGAGAGAAAAACAGTCTCAGTAATTTAATTATCTTTTAGGCTGACAGCTTTAGCTGTGTTTAAAAATTACCAACCGAGGGCTTTACATTATGCCTGCCAAAAAAGGAACAGCAAGAAGCAGATGTGCTTTACTCTTCTTGGGCTCATCACCAGTGAGGTGCAGCTGCTGCTTTGACTTTGTCTTTTGTGGCTTACTTTGAAATGTTGTCCCTTTTTTATCACTATGTACTAGCTTTATTACCTTGTTTTTTTTTCTTTACTAAAGACTAACTTCTGGCAACACCATGCTGATGAGATGCAAGAAGAATGCTCTGCGGATCTTGTGGTAAGTTAAAATTGTGCTATTGGTCCAGAGAACAGGTTTAGACAATACATATACCTCAACAGAATGCTGCAGAACAATGATAATTTTCAATTAATAAGACACTTCTCAGTGAAAAAGTGACAGTTATTTTATAAGAAAGGCAGAAATATCAACTGGAACATACTGACCGTGATTGTTCATGTTGCAAAAATACTTAGGGCATCAGATTTGTTTTATTTAAGTTGTGCTTAGAAGTATAAGGAGGTGGCAACATTAGGATAATGATTTGACTGGCAAAAAGATTAATGCAAATGTTCCTCTGTTTGTATAAAATGGATTAGGAGTATTTTCCCTGTTTATCTCTTAGCACGTCTAATAATTACAACAGCATAAAATGCAGAAGTGAAGATAGAATAAAATATTAACAATACAATATCTGTATTTTTTTCCTCCAGAAATGCATAGGAGTGTGAGGAAAAATCCTGGGGACAACTGCTATGGTAACAAATTACTAGAGAATTTGAAAATGACTGAATAGTTTCTGTTCTTCATTTTGCGGAATATTTCTTTCCTTGAAATTATTTCAGGAATCCATATACTTAACAGCTTCAAACTTAGCTATATACATATATATATATACACACACATGTATATATATTTCTGGAAAGAAGAATGTTTTATGGATAATAAAAGCAGTAATTACAGTTACCTGAGATGATGACAGCAACTGGAGTTGAACTGTTCTTTCACTTTACATCCTTAGGAAAAATATACTTGATTCTTAGCCAGACAACGTGAGTCTCATGATGAGAACTATGTATGAGATTGAGCTCTGGCCACAGCTTTGAGTTACAGAGTGAGTGTGAGCAATGAGCAAAGACAGTCTAAGGGATCTAATAGCATGGAGGAAGCAGGAGAGGGCTGATGAAAATATTGAGAGCAGTGAATATATTTGTTCTTTTCCATACACACCGTCTGATGTTATCTGTGGTCCAGGAGTAATGCCATGTCTCTGTTTTCCAGACTTACTTCCTTTCTCGGAGCTGCAGAGTAAGAGTTGATTCTTTGTAGCTAAGAATGGCAGAGGAAGTGGAGAAAACACATAGTTAGAAAAATGTGCTTACAGCAGACAATCCATCACTTTATCTCTTCTCTCACCCACATTATATTGGTTTAGATACATCTCAGCACTGTGTTTCTGTTGTGGTTACATCCTCCAGCTCCCCCTTACTTACCTTTAATTTGTTTTCAGGTTAGATCACATAGTCTGTCCAAAGAGATTCTTTCTGTATAGTCAACAGCTCTGCCCTCTCTCCAGTTCACCTGGCACAATCTAAGTAACCTAGCTTTCCGTTTCTGTTCCTCTGAGATTGGAGATGTAAACATGAAGGGAAACATTAAAATAAAAGTTAGATATTTTAAACATAAAGTTTAAATTAATTTTTTTCCACATAAGAAATGTTGAAAGATGAGACCTGCCAGCATATATGGTTGCAGTAACTGTAAGTGCTGTAAGAGGGACTTGGGTTACTGTGAATACCAGAGGTATACCTCTTATGTAATGAAGGGATCATGTCCTCACAGAAATGATAAAATATGCTAGATGGTGGAATGTGCTCTTCCATGCTGAGCTACTTCCCATTTCTGGAGCAGGATTGCATCAGCTATGCAGCCTTTGGACAAATAGACTCTTCTATGCCCTAGTGTGAACTTACTGATATGTTTTCATGTTCTGACTGTTTTCTCATAGGTGTTTAACCTAGGACGAGGTGACATCAATTTCAGATAATCTCCTACAGTTTCCTTAAATAATTCCTACTGGCTGCCAACCCATAATTCACAGCAGCTGTTGCAAATTGTAGTTTCAGGTGTCTAACTCTCCTTTTACCAGAAAACATAGGCACGTGGCAGTGGCCAGTTCCAGGGATACAGAAGCATAGATGAATACCCAGCATAGCAGTTGTCAGTGTTAGTACACTGACAATCTGCTCTAGGTCACTAAGATTTGAATTTTGTTTATACAGCAGTATTACATTTTCAAGCTTCTTTCCATTGTGGATATAATGAATGACAAACACATAGCTCTTTCAAACCTGTAAATCCCAGAGTGAGCTGGGACCTGGATAAAGAATGAAAGAAAAAAAAAAAAACACTTTATAAACCATGAGGTGTGTTTTTTGTAATGGACTAATTCAAACTCATTGTAAGCACCACAACTGCAACGTGGTATATTCTACAGATGGATAACATCACAACAGCAGTACACTTTTACAACTGGCAAACAGGTGTCTGGGTTTATTTAACAATCTAGCTAGCATAAACCAGATTTCTATTTATTGCGGGAATAGTTGGTGCATATGATGTTGCTTCAAGGAAGAAGTGAAGCCAAATCTTTGTGAGGCATTTGTAGATTTAAGGTATTCCTGAAGATATGGTTTCATGCTGCAGAACATATAAAAGTGCTATTTTCATCTCTTTTCAGTATACAACATCTCTTTCACTCTTTAGTAATATCCTAAGCCTATTATGGCTGTGTCACTGAGATATGAGCAAAACTTACCTCTTGGCATGTGTGAAAAAGAAAATGCATTCTTTTGTTTTGTAAATGTAATATAGAGCTAATTTTTATTTGAGTACAAACCCTACTAAGTATTTACAAAGGTAATCATGCTTTCCAGGTAAACCATTCCTGATTATGTGTTACACTGCTGTTAAACAGATAAACAACTTCCTGTTTTGAAGGAAAGTCTTTGGGTCTTACTGGGACTTGAATATGATGGAGATGATAAAGATCAGGACAGCTATCACTGATAACATAAGCTCTTAAGTTATTAACAGAAGTAAGTCTAATCATGGGGAAAATATTCTGATTGCTGCTAACCCCACCTCATATGTAAACCTATAAAAAAAAGACCAAACATAATGCTAAGAGTAATTGCTGAAAACAGAAACAATTTGATAAGACACAATCTAAGTTTGTAGTCACTGAAGAAAAACATTCAGAAAAAAATTGTAGATTTTTCATTTCTTAAAGCCTGTGTGAGTCAAAAACAAAGTATTGGGATGAGCAGAAAAATCAACTGTTGAAAATAAAAAGTCCAAATAGTGCTGTGATTCTGAAGAGTTTTTCCACTTAAAAAAAGCTGCAGAGCCTACCAAAGTTTTTGTTTAAATGCATTTCTATTTATTCCAGTAAAAAAGAGATTTTTTTTTTTCCCCCAAAACTCTTCCTGAAGATTATGGACTGTGTTTTTGCCTTTTTGCAGTGAAGAGGTTCATGAATGATTAATGAAGTTTTAGCTCCAAAATCTCTGAGTAATGGTATATAGCAAGTTTTACAGTGTGATCTATTATCAGCAAATGTATCTTCTGGTGTTTAATTCATTGGATATACTGTGCTGTAGAACTGGATAATCCTTTTGATTTCCCCACTTTTAGAAATTACCAGTTAAGTGGGAGTGAGAGTAAAATTTCGTGACAAAAACATGTGTATTGTTGTTAAGAATGTTGTCTCTTGTTTGCTTGCTTGGTAGGTGAAGAGTGGAGGGAGAGGATTTAGCTCTCATTTTCTGGCATTTTTCTTCTAGTAGTAAGGTATAATTTACATAGATCATCACTGCAGCTTTTTCAGCTGCTTTATTAATGGCCTTTTAAGGAAGCTAGCAACACTCTTCTAAGTAGCTTTGTTTGGAAACTCATATTATGATTAAGTTTAAGAATTTGGAAAAAAAAAAGAAAGTAATTCATATAAATTCTCTTGAAAGATCCATTAAAAATGTGATACTTGATTGGCTAATTTTAAAAATTAATGTTGTGAATATAATACTATTTATAGGGTACACTCCATTCTACTGGACTGCACCTCCTCAGTGAGAATTCTTACAATGAATGAAGCAATAATCTTATGGAAATGTAGCAATGAAATAATGGTTTTCTTTCCAGTAATGTCTAAAGCCTGGAGTATATATTGGGAACTCTCTAAAAGAAAGTCTCTCAGAGGAAACATCAGACAACTCCCTATAGAGTTGAATGTGACATATGGGTAATGAGAATATGTAAAAGAAGGAGTAAAATATCGACAAATAAACTATAAACTTGTAAATATATCTGACTGAGCCTGGCTTGAATTGCAAGCTCATGCAGAAATGATAGACTTTTCCCACAGGTCCATAACTGAGTGTCTTATGTCTGTTCTGCCCTACAATGATTGTCTGCAGAAGAGTTTGTTCTTTAAACTACCAGTCAGAATAAAAGTATGTACCATCTGCTTATAACTCTTGATATGGACATTTTGTAGCTAACCAGTAAGACAAACACTATATCCTAATTTTCAGCAAGACTGACAGGTTTTTTTCTGTGATTTTTCAGTTTCCTCTGTGATATTCAATGTATTAGCTGTAGGTTATCACAGCCCTTACCCATTCTAAGTAAGAATGACTGGAATAAGGATATGACAGCAATTCAGAAGATGACAGTGTCTTCAAAGTAGTGGTTCATTCTTTGATCAGATGAAACAAAATATTTTGCATTTAGTTTTGAACTATACTGCTCATGGATGAAGACTACGTACTTCTGCTTCAGCTTTTGTGTTTTACTTTTTACAGACAGAAGATGAGGACAAAAAATAGTTATGATTTGAATGACAACACAGCAAAGTTTGATGTGAGAAAGATTTGAAAAATTTATTCACTGAAAACTAAAATGACAAAATTAGCAAAGTTGAGAGGTCTTTAATGACTAAAGCAGAGCAGAAGTTAATTACAATCTTCAACTGAATTTATCTCAGATAGGTGATTTCTAAGCTAGAGAAATAAATATATTTGCACATACAGCACATCTGGACAGGAAGAATTTCTCATTTAAGCTTATTACTTCTACAGTGTTCTTCATCTTCTTGACCCCATATGATCCAACTGAAAATTATCTGGAATCTTGAGCAAAAAAAAATAAAATCTGAAAAAGGCTCTAACAAACACAGAAACATATAATTAATGCAAGATATTGTACTTGTGTTTTATAACCAGAAAGAGTTTCTATATGAAACAGAAATAGGAAAAGGGCTTAAGTATTAACATGACTGATGTTTTAGATGCAATGGGAAAACAGAGAAAGACGAAGAGAAAAGAGATGGTGAAATCTTAATTCAAAGAGCTACATGTGCTGTAGTTTAAACTGGCTATACACCACACAAGCTGCTCACTCACTGCTCCTACCAGTGGAACAGGGGAGAGAGCTGAAAAGTGTGAGAAGTTTGTGTGGGCACAGAACAAGATGGGGAATCCTGCTACTGGCTGGGGTGCGCGATGAGGATCCTAGTGTGGAGAAGCTGTGGATGTCCTCATCCTGGAGGTGCTCAAGGCTAGGTTGGATGGGCCTCTGGGCAACCTGATCGAGGGCCCAATTTAGTAGTTGACAACCCTGCCTATAGCACAGGGTTGGAACTAAATGGTCTTTGAGGTCTCTTCCAGCCCAAGGCATCTTACGATTCTATGAACTCATGGGTTTAGATAAGGACAGTTTAATGATAAAGAAGGAAAAAAAGAAAACAAACAAAAAAAAAAACAAAAGCAGGAAAGAAAAGATAAAAATAAAGGACATCATAAAGGAAAAAAAAATACAATAACAATAACAAAAAATAAGTAAAGTATGAGATGTACAGTGCTGTTGCTCACCACCAGCTGACCAATGCCCAGCCTGCCCTGAGCACTGGCAGCTGCCTTGGCCAAAACCCCAGTTCAGCATGATGCCATATGATATAGAGCATTCCTCTGGCAAAAAGTGATAGCAATTTTTTTACTAATTAGGAGTTAAGGAATTTTAGATTTGCAAAAATAAACTAACAATGTTTATTTCAAATTTGATGTAAACAATCAAATACATGAGATATTCTCCCTGTTCCACATTTGCAACTTGGAGATAACAAAATAAAATCAATCTTCTTTCCAGTAAAGGGGAATACTTTTTCTGAAAGGACACTGAGATTTGTTATAAAAATTCATTTAAAACAGAAGTGGGTTGGATCAATCCTTTATGGAGCTTAATGAAAAATATGCAACATATTACAGGATGAGATTTGTGCATATCTGCTCCTTATTAAGAAACAAACAAAAAATAAAACCTAAAACAATGTCTTCCGGGAAAAGGTCATTTGCTGATAATTGTCAATAGTTATTCTATATAGAATAACATCTTTCAAACTGCCTGATTCTTCACTGTACTGCTGTTCAAAAAGGTCACTATTATTTTCTTTTGTTGCTACAGTAATGAGTACATAGTATTTTCTCTGCCCCGGGACAATCACTCACTGAGACTTCTCCAAAAAAAACTTTTGGTTAACATCAAGGATGGAAAACACTAATATAAAGATTAAATAAAAAATAACAATAACAATAATAATAATAATTTAAAAAAAAAACAACACAAAAAACCTAAACTATGTTTTAACTGTGGTGCATCCCTGTTAAGAAACTATTCAACTGTGCCAGCTTAAACTCCGCCTAAAGTACAAACAAGAAACTCAGGTTCTACTTACTTTGACACAACAATGCAGAGTGACCACGTATTTCCCCGTACTGTCCATATAAATATACATATAATCTTTTTGCTTTCATGGATGAGCCAAAATCCATCTTGATGCTTAATTACAGACACCAAAGCAAATGCAAATGTTCTTCAGTGTTCAGGATTGAGAGCTTGATCACATCTTCTTTGCTATGCTTTGTTTTATTAGTTTGGGAGTGTTGATTTCCTAGATGAAATGAGTTAAATACTTCCTCTTTATGATCAGTGGAGAGAATTAATCATTTCTAGGACTTGATTCATTTGGTCTACTTTGTATGTCAGCTTCAGAAAACACTGAACTGTAACTAAAATTACCTTTTATTTTCCCATTGATTATAATGGGATCCGTAGGTGACTAGCTCATGTCTTTAGAAGACATCACCTGCACCACATACAGACATGAACATTTGAGTAGATGAATCTTTACAGAATTCCCTTGAAGTTATGGATGCTATACTTGAGCAAAAGGTTAACTTACTGCATTCCTAAACACTATACATTTTTCATTCATTTTGCACTAGAATTTTAATGTTTCCATTTCTGACCTTACTTCTCATCCTTTCACCTCACACAGTGTGATGGGTATAACTCCATCTTCTTGATGATCTCCTTTATAAAGAGATTTTGTTGTTAGGTTTACCCCGAGTTATCTTTTCTCCAGACTGGTCAAACCCCACTTCTACAGCCCTTCTCATGCAGTGCACCAGCTTTTCAACCTTCCAGTGATCACTGGTCTGTAAACAAACACAGCACAGTATGTTGTTAACTTTCATCATATTAACTCATGTTTACCTTGCAGAAGAGCCACTCCTCAGCCAGTCCATCTAGAGACGTATCATTGCACCCTCCTTACCAGGTGCACAACTTTGCCTTTGTCCTTGTCAGATTTCATGAGGCTCATTAATCCAACCTGTTCTGGTTGCTGGGAATGGCAGCTCTGCCCTCAAGCATAATAACCATCTAAACTGCAGACCACAATGCATTTGTATTTACTACGTTATCATAATCTACATTTATATGTATTAATTAATCTCTCAAAAGAATGGAAGGAAGTTAGGAATGAAGGAAACAAGGAAGTTGAAAACTGAATATTGCTGAAAAATTATTTTAAGATTGTGAAGATTGGATCTAATTTTTTCTATTTATTGGTATGGCCATAGTCTTTCAAGTGCTTATCAGCACACTGAGTTTGACCTAAAGACATAAGGTGATGTTTATCTCTCTGTTCATGATTACTAACTTTTCAACAACATTTAATGAAAAGAAAGAAGGAAAGAAAGAAAGAAAGAAAGAAAGAAAGAAAGAAAGAAAGAAAGAAAGAAAGAAAGAAAGAAAGAAAGAAAGAAAGAAAGAAAGAAGGAAAGAAAGAAACAAGAAAAGAAAGAAAGAAAACAAGAAAAACAAACAAACAAAAAAACCCACAATCACTTGGTGGTTAAAAATCTCATCTGAAACTTCAAAATCCAAGTTTCAGTTCCAAAGCTGAAGATAGGTTGGCTCTATAGATTCTAAAATGGTCTTTGAGTATTCGTGACTGCTTAGAAAACACAAAATTAAAGCTTCAGGTGCACAAAGTTTCACGTGGTCAGGTAGGTTAAGGCAGATTTCCATGCTCGTGGCAGAAGAATGCTGATGTGAAAATTTGCTCTTATGTCTCTACTGTGTAGCTGCATTATCAGATGGGCAAACTAAAGATTCATAAAGATGTGTATTAATCCTGCTGTGAAAGCTCTAAGTATTATCTGTTCTGACATCTCTTCATTCTTAAGTGTTTTCCCTATGAAAAAGAATTTTTCAACATATTTAGAACAAAAACACACTTCACAATGCTTTTTTTTTTTTTTTTTAATGAAGCATATTTTCTTCTTTGCAGCAAAACCTCCCTATAAATATTATTACACAGCTACCAGTAGTTTAGCTCCTCCAGTCCTCCCCTTTCTCAGATTGCTTGCCAAATTGATGTAGTGCGTATTACACAGAATCAAAACTAATTGATATAATTTAACCAATGTTATTTTAGTTGATTTTTCAAATCAGTGCAAATTAATTTACTGTGATTATTTCTAGTAAAATACATGAAATAGATTAATTTATTTTTCTCTAACACCCAATTTCCCTGAAGAGCTGAGCTAGGACTGAGAACATAATTTCACGTACATAAAGAAATGTTCAATGTGGCAATATTATTCACTTCTCCAAAGTGCTAATAAACTCTTTCTGAAGCAAACTTAAAACTCTGGAGCCACATTTAGAAGTACATAACCTCAAAACCTTTGCCTTTACTTCGCGCATAGGTTTTCCACCAAGAAGCTGAGTAAAGAATTTCTGTATAACTCTACCACTTGTAAGAAGCTGGACTTGAAAAACAACTGAAGGCAAGTTGCACTGAGAGCTGAAATTCTATATTAATTGCAAGTCTGCTATCTACTTGAAAGAACTCTGCATGTATATAGATAGATAGCAGCATTCACTTTTTATCCAGAAAAAATATGGAGCTACTTAAACTGATGAACTCTGGGTTTTGAGATAAGCTATCAGAAAAGTTTAAATAAATATCCTCAGAAGGTATCTGGACATTAGGACTATGATTTGACTTTACAAAGTGATCAGTAGCTGCAAATGCTCAACGGGAAAGTAAAATGACCTAAACTGGAGACCTAATGTTTAAATGACTGAAATTACCTGAATCAACACTAGCCACATTCTTTTCAACCCAGACAAACGTCTGCTGAATCAGTGACAGCACATATTGCAGCTAGCTTCAACATTTGGATTCACTTGCACCTGTACTCATGAGCCATCCAGCTGCTATCAAAGCAAATGCAGAGGCTGAGCTGTGGCAGAGCCACCCTCGTAAGGCACAGCCCACACACGTTGAAAATCAGTGAAATTACACTGGGATGCAATAGATACCAGAGTGGCAGGTCAAGGAAATGTTCTGCTTCCTAAGAACAGCCACTCTCAGGAAAGCTGCCTGAAGTTTTCAAAGCAGTGTAGGCAAAACTGAATTTTGTCTCCTCAAGTTTGAAGAGATTCTGTTGTTAAAAGGAGGGGTCTAAAGAGAGATGAAAAGTTCTGGCAGTGTGCAGAAAGACATAGAGAAGTAATTTTTTTTTTTTTTTAATGGGGTTGGGGCATTTCTCATCTGAGGAAGGATTGAGAGAGTGATGAGGAGACATAGGAGGATCCCATCAGTGTCTACAATTACCTGAAGATACAAATGCCTGAGGATGCAGTGGAAACAGGACCAGGCTCTTTTCAGTGACACCCAGGAGACAATGGACACAAACTGGACACAGTAGGTTCCCTGTGAACATCACAAAGGACTTTGCTATGCATGTGGGCAAGCACTGCTGCAAGTTGCTCAGGGAGAGAGTCTGTCAGAAATATTTAAAAAGCCACATGGATGTGGTCCCAGGCAAACCGCTGTGGATATCCTATCTTGAGCAGGGGTTGGCCCAGGTCTTTTCCAACCTCAATGATTTTGTTATTCTTGGAAACCTAAATGTTCAGGCTGTTCTGACATGAGGTGCTGACATGTGACATGGCCAAGCTCATTTGCTTCTAGTTATTTGTTTCCTTATTTTGCTACTGCTTAGTATCAAGTTTGACTCAGCATGATTGCATTGCTTTGCAGAAGCTAAGGCTTTATTCACTGCAGTTCAGGTGTATTTTTTTGTTTGTTTGTTTGTTTGTTTGTTTTTGTTTTTTCCCAAATGTCTGTAGAGCAAAAAGGATTAGAGAAATCACTGCATGATTTTTATGGCCTCTCCTTTGCTGCAAAATTTTGCATTCCTTTTTAATTAAAATTAGATAAAATTTTTAGAGGAAAATGTTTGTTTAATTACATCTTTCCAAACTCTCCTTGAAATCTCTCCTTTTTTTTTGAGGTACATTCAGATGTACAGCACTGCAGTGATGACCCTGACTTTACAACATTCACATCGTGATACGCTATGTCAGATTGAGTGGTACAACTAATGCGACGTGACCTTATGCTGTACTGAATGTCACAGCAGCATTTTGTTTTTTACCCTTCATTCCAGGTATATCTGTCAGAAATCATTCTTCATTGTGTCAACTACTCAAACACTTCTATCCACAATGGTATGTGTTATAAAACACCTTATCTTCAAACAGTCTGGCGAGTTAACCCCAGAATATTTTTCTCTAACCTTTAGTTACTCACAGTATTTTCTCAAAATAGTGTATTTTGTTTACCTCACTGAGTTGCACAGAAAAGTACCAATAACTATCTCTCCTAATTATTTAGCCTCTCTGTACCATAAGGTAGTCTTCTACGTTTGTTTTCATATTTCTGGTCAGTCCAGACCATCTGAGATAATTTTTTTTGCAGATAATTACTTTGGGAAGATTGTTCTGCAGTTGAGGTTTATAAATGAGTTCCTTTCACTATCCATATGACTGCTCTTGCTTGGTATGGAGTAAATGGTTATTGACAACCCTTTGAGGTTCTGAATGGATAAGTAGAGAAGTGCATGGACACAAAAGCCATATGACAGGATATCCAAGAAAATTTCAAATGTTCAAGGCTTTTTTTTTCTTTCTTTCTTTCTCTTTTTATTTTTTTTTCTTTCTTTTTCTTTTGGTGAGATCTCAGTACAAATTATTGTATTAAATGAATGTTTTGTGGATTGCAACCCTGAACATATCCTTTGACTGAAATCAGGCAAACTGTTCACTTTAATATTAGCCAGCTGATGATTACCTCTTTTCTGTCCTACAAAGATTTTCTTTGCCTCTAATCGATGATATTTCAAGTACTTGTTACAAATATTTGGCTTTCATCAGTCCACTGAACTAATGACTCCCACTGTAATAATATGCTGTATCTGGGACCTGGTCCAACTGCCATAAAAACTCTTTACTGAATTAGAAAAGAATTGAAGTAATATTCTCATTTTAGTGTGGGTTGTACTGAACTGATGTTTGTCACCCTTCAATTTATTCATTCCTGAGATGCTCCTGTTGAATTTTCTTTAGAGTTTTAGCATTCGGCAGCTCCCAGCTTGTTCAGGAATTGGTCCCTACTATGCATGAGGATTTTGTCTCTTTGCTGCATAACTGAAATAGTCTGGAAAACATAAGATCGTATATTTTGCTTAGTTTTGAACTAGAAAAGACAAATCGGGTTTTCCTTAAATATAATGATTTTAAAAAATCTTTTAAAATGTTCAGATTTGAACAAAGAAAGGCAAAGTGTTTTCATCATACTGCCCAACTTTGGAAACCTTTATGTATGTACTTTAGTTAGGACAAAAGTCCTCTCAGCCTAAATGTACAGTCACGGAAGAAAAACGGTCTCTCTCTTGAGTGTAATTCCTTGTAAAATATTACCTTCTGTGCTTTGAATCAGCACCAGGGTGAACCTCTCACTCTTTCTCCCATGACTCTCTGAGAGATCATAGAGAAAAAAAAAACAACAAAAAACAAACAAAAAATATTAAAACAAATATTGAAGTCAGTCTGATCTTCTACCAGTATACTTTCCCAACAGAAGTGTTTTAGGTAGTTGTTGAACTGGAGTTTGAATCTGGACCATTGTATTTAATAAACTCTGAAATAGCCATTTGTATCTGTTTTGCTTTCTTTAACGTACTATTTTTTAGTGCTGGTATATTCTTAAAAAATGTAGTATAAAGAGTTCAAGATGCAGCTGCACGTAGGAAAATAAATAAATAAATAAAGGTTTGCTTTTCTGCTTTCAATTTCTTTACTAATAATTTCCTAACTTCATGTTTCTTGTTCAACTTCTGTTAAGCAGGCACTTTCTTAGAAATGTCTACAATGACTCCAAAAATCTGTCCTCTGAGTGATAATAGCTCATTTAGAACTCATCATTTTATGCTCAGTTTTTCCTGTGTTTATTACTTAGCATTTATTAACACTGTATCTCTGAGATGTTTTATTACACTTTCACTTCTGTAACGCAATCAGCATTAGCTTTGACTTTCTGGCATAATTGTTCATCATCAGCAAGCTTTGCTACAGCAGTATTCATGACTTTATGTGAATTATTTTTATTGATTCAATGAGCTCTTCTGAATTCCTTTAACGTCCTTCTTTTTTGATTACTGTTACATTTTTGGGGTTGAATCTCGTTACTAAACTGTACATGAAACTTGTTTCTTACCAATGATAACACATAAGAGCCTTCTGAAGGGAACATTGTCAGATTTTGTAAGAGCTTCATGTAGATACCTCTGAATGGATCACCCCATATTCACTTGCTATTTCACCTCTTCACAGAAATCTGACAGCTCTGTGAATCACACTTTTCCTATGTAAGAAAGATGTTTAATTACTGATGTTGGGCTCTTTAACTTTGTCATATTTGTCCATGTACCTCTTCATACATATTCAAATGTGTATCCCCTCATCATCAAGCCTTTTTTAAAGGTCATTTTTTTTTCTTGTTACCAAATCCATTCACCAGCAAGTAACAATTGCCTATAATCATTAGTGCGTTACGTGTATAAATACGAAGTATGTAATCTTAATTAAATACATTTTTGACTCCTGAGTGTTTCCATGTGGTCCCAGAAATTTTGTTGTGATCCTAATTTATTTTGATTTTGCACTTATTTTTCCTAATTATACAGTTCTTTTAAAGAATACTAGACAGTAATGTAGGATTTGGATTCCATGCCCTTTACTGGACTGCATAACTATCATCTGTAATGTAAGCACTCAACATGAGTGGAAGGAGTAGATTGAAGCCCTTTTACTCATCCCAGCAAAAGGAGCTTTCTATTTGTTCAAGATCATTATACCTAAGTGATAAAGTTACCAACACTTATTTTTGGATTCAGCTATGTGTGCTTCTAATTTAATCAAAGTACACTTTTTGTGTAAAGTTGCTGTTGAACTCTAACTCACCAAATAAAAGCAGGAGACAAACATCTTGAAAACATTCAGTGATATTTCATAAACTGGTTTTGAGGCTTCCGTGAGGATAGTGTTCATCTATGAAATGTAATATTGTTATTTTCAAACCAAACTTTTGATTATGGACTTTGTTTACATCTTTGTTTAATAAGATAAGGAAAAAATGGCTTGAAGCAAAATAGCTAAGTGAAACACAAATCTTTACTAAGTGAGCAATCCTGAGTAAAAAATGGAAAGAGTGTACTTCAACTTTAAAACTAGTGTATGTGTTAACTGCAAACCTTGAACTCTTATTATCCTCTCAAATAATAATAACTGATTCTTTAAAATGTGCCAAATAATCCTATTTTCAGTTCATAAAAGGTTTTAAAAGTGAAAACATAATGTTGAGTTTGGATGGCTAGCAATTTTCTACAAAGAAGGACGAGGCTGCTTTCATTGTGCTGTAATCAAAATTTCTGACTTTTACTCAGGCAATATAATTGTGATTTATTGCCCTATTATTTCTATCATGTCATCGCTTAAAAATAAAAGAGGATTAAGTGTTTGGTGCCAGAATTAGGCAATGAATGACCGTAACAGAGAAATACAATTCCCCTCCAAAACATTATTTTAACAAAAATACATGTCTGTTTTTGAACGTAATATGAACATGGCATCTTTCCAGATACATGCAACACAGAAACTAAGTTGATGTTAAACAAACAAGCAGCAAATTTGCAAAGTGCCATTAATCTCTAATAGGAAGGCACTCACAAAGCAATGAATTTAAATTATCAGCAGCCAACTACAGCTGAACCAAAAAATAAAGGGATAAAGAGAAAGGGGAAGGATGGAAGGAGGGAAGGAATGAAGGAAAAAGAGAACAGGATTTTTATTTTTTTTTTTTTTCCTCCAGGGGCAGTATATAACAACATCAAATGAGAGACACAGGAATATTGCCTCAATATTTATTTATTCATTCATTCATTCATTCGTTTATGAAAAAAACAACAAATATAGCTCATTGCCGTTTATAGTTACCCTTTTGGATTTTCTATAGGCTATCTTGCTCCCCTTTGTAATCCTCTATTTCAAAGGCTACTAGACTGCTGTGAATCAAGGCTACTCAGCAGTCTGCTCCTTCTTGGCTGCAATGAGATGGAATTTCTCTGGATGCTTTCTCAGCACAGGAAAGCATTTTACGTTTGTGAACAATGGTGCAATGGGTGCAATGAATGAAAGAGAAGATTAAGAGAGGAAGAAATCATCATTTCTTCAAGACTACTTTCCAGTTTCTTGGTTAAGAAGAATGCTAAGAAATACATGACTTAGTGCTTGCCTGAGAAGGCAAGCTGAGAAGAGCTGGCTGACAGTAAAGACATGTAGATCAAGTACATGGCAGTATAGACCTAAACGGTCTACTGGTTCTCAGAGTGGTGTCCATATCAGTCATACTCTATTTCCAATTCCATGTTTCTCTGTCAAAAATCTGTATAGTTTCTTTCCTATTCTTGTTCTCTTCTAACAATGTGCAAAATGTTTTTTTGTTTGTTTTTTGTTTGTTTGTTTGTTTGTTTGTTTGTTTGTTTTTAAATAGACTTGTTAGGAAGATTCCTAAGATTACGTCATCTTTCAGTGGAAAAAATAATGTACATTTTTTTTTTATTTTCCTGCATGTCCAACAAAGGCTAAGAGAAACATCTAAGACATATATTTCCTTCTGATAGGTCTGATGGCTCTTAAATACCAATTCTTTATTTTGCCATTTTGCTAAGAAAATATATTGACATTTCGATTACATTCTCATTCATTGGCAGAAGTGAAAATTAAAAGCAAGGTTAAAATCATACAGGAAGTAACATTTTATTTATGTAAAGTTTAGTTAAAGTCATTATACTTACTGGTTGATGTGGTGTAGCATTCTGTCAGAGAAGGTAAAAATACCATCCTAAGAAAGAGAATTGTAATTTGTCATTTGTGGGATATGAATCTTATGAGACTTTCTTTTTTCTTTCACAGAAATGGGATGCATAAAACCCATTTAGTCCTTTGGGGCAGAAAATTACACTAGAAAAAAGTAACACAGGGTGATTTACTCTCCTCTATCATTAATGAACTCACTGTTAGTTTTTCTGCTTTCTGTTTGCAAGTATCTGCGTGACAGCTGAACACTTGGTTAATATAACAGGGATTGAGCCAAGAATCTCAATAGATAAGAATACCAAATTTAATAGCTTGACTAGATTTAAAAAAAAACACACAACAAACAAACAAACAAACAACCCCCCCCCCCAAAAAAAAAAAAACAACCAGCCCTCTGTAGCTGGTAGCTACAGTTCATAGAATCATAAAATGGCTTAGGTTGGAAGGGACCGTAAAGATCATCTAGTTTCAACCCTGCAAGTCTTGGGCAACTTCCTCTCCTGTCTTGCCCATCCCTTCTATTGTTTGTGAATAACTCATTGGTATGTTACAATTGCTCTAACTGCTTAGCTCTGATTTACTTTGCAATAATTCCAAACTAAACTTTATTCATGTATTTGCACTCACATAGCTGAGAGTTTAGCTCTTTGTGGAAGGAAGATAGGCTTTTCAGATAAAAGAAGCTAGCACTTAAATGTTTTTTTAATGATTCTCTGCAAGTTTTATTCCAAGGATACAAGGCACCATTTAACTTCAGCTATATAAAATAAAACATCTATCTGAAAATCACCAGTTAAGCTCCATTTATGGCCAATAGAGACAAATTTCTATTCTTCTACTTCAAACTTCACTTTTTGCCTGTTCTAGTGGAATGAATAACTTCTGGAGATACCAGTCCCTGCTTTGGGTGATTGCCTTTCTCAGCTGCAATATCAAATGCCTAAATATGAGACTTAAGTGTCTGAGATGCCATTTCCATTTGGCTTGCAGCCATCACTCCAGAATAGAGTTGATTTTCTGCAAAGCTCTTGTGTTACGTCTGCCAGATCAAGGCTGATGCCTCAGATACCCTACAACATCTGAAAGAGAAATACACAACTATGCTTAGGTACTTGAACTATTCCTCTTGCTAGACAATGGAAAGTGGCAAGGGAACTAGATACACTTTAAATCCCACTTTTATTGAAATCACTAGCAAAACTGATTTAATTTCACTCGTGCAGGTGCAGACCATTACCTCCCATAGGCCTCAGATTAACAAAAAACACACCTAAGTATGCAGTCTAGGTAGATATCAGAGAGTATTTGCAAATACTTTTTTTTTTTTTTTTTTTGAAAACTGTAAATATCAAAGATAGCTATGCATTTTTCAGATTATTTTTTCAGTAGAAGAAAGGACACCAAGTAAATTTACCTGCAGGTCTTGAGGATTTTGTGTGTAAAACAACAAAACAAAACAAAACCCCCAAAACCACAAGGAAAGAAAAAAACAACAACATAAAAAAAACCACCACCAACAAGGCAAACTGTTGACTAAGAATATGAATGAATATTAAATTGTGTAGTTTATCAGTTTGAAGATTCACTGATAGGAATACCTTTATTTGTAATCAAGAGAACAAAAGCACGTAGTTTTAAAAAGAAATGTGCATGATTGCATTATACAGTCACACAATCTATGCCCGCACAGCATTGTTATGGAAAGCTGGTTGCTTTGTCCATTAAGAAACTCTGTGATGCTGCATTCAAATGGAATGGAGTCTCCCTCATAGCGGAGGGAATGAAACCTGAGACCTGTTCTCTACTTTTGAAGTTTAAATCACTTTGAGAAAAGACCGGTCTACAGATTTTTTTGGAATTTTTTTGGAATTCTTTTAGGCTCCCAATTATACCACAATCTTTATATTGCTAAACTGCACTAGATGCAATATGCACATTATAGCAAAACTCCCAAAGTTTTGTGTCTGCAAAAAGATATACAAAAACATTTTAGATACTTCCAATGTCGCAGATTTTCTGACAACTCTAAGAACACGATCACAAGCCTTTCTGAGGCTAAAGACTGTGATGAGAATGATCTGAATGAAGCAAGGCATTTACTCACTTCTTGAGGAAAATGAAAACCTGAAGTAAATTGAATTGTTTTGAAAAAAATGATTCTCTAAATACAAATAATTTTTAAACATAACGTCTTCAAAGTATTGATGGATTCCTTTCCTTTCCCCTATGAAAACATAAGTCATAGAACAGTTTATATCCAAGTTCAATTTTCTTCAGGAAAAAAGAATAGATTAATATGTTTCACAAAGATTTATATGCTATTTCACTGTAAAACAGAATTAGTGGATTCCAAAATTATGAAGGCTGAAAACATCCAATTGATGTTTACAGAAGAGACATAGAGCTTTCAAGTATTTAATTTAAATAGGTGAAGTGTGTGTTGCATTGCTTTTCAATGGAAGCTGTTGATTTTTGATGATATTTTCCATATTTAAACATTTTTAAAATAGTAGATATTTATGTTTTATTTCCCACTGATTTTTTTTTGTTATGTAGCCTGCGTAGAAGAGGAATTTTTTCTGAATATGCAATAATAATACTAATTTTTTTAAAAAATGCTTAGAAGAATAAGAAACAGAACACAAATAAGATGTTCAGCAAGTAGAAAGAGATTTTACAATTAAAAAAAATTGTTAAAAATTTAAAAGCAAAACATCAGCTTCCACTCAAATAACAATATGAATCACTGATCAGATTTATAACTCTCCAATTCTTTAAATCCCTTAAATTGTTTAAATCCGTACTTAATTCATTGAAATCCCGCAGACATAAGAAAAAACACTAAGATGTCATTCCCTGCCTGAGGTTTTCACAAACTCTTGGAGTATTTAAATTGAGTTGTGCTTGTTTAATTATTTTCTCATCAGAAGGATAAACTTTTTGGCAACCAAGATGAAGATTCAGGTGTCTGACAGCCAAGGGTCTGGCGAGCTTTCCATGAACAGTCTGCAAAATTGGAACTACTGTACGGTGGTCAATGTAAGCTACTTTTTATGGATTTCATGCTTTGATCTTCCTTCTCCCAATAGGTCAAGAGGGACAATGAGGGAAAAAGTTATGATGTTATAGTGTTTGCTATCTTACTGGTAATAATTGTGTTATTGTCATTGATGTCTTACTAATTCTACGCAGATTTACAGAAGATTAGATTTTTAAGTTCCTCCAGACTCGTGTAGCTGATATTTAATATCTTCATGGACTGAATAATGAAAGTCTGCACTAGATATAGTTTCTGCCTAATTCTTTTTTCATGATTCAGGAGCAACTGGAAACTCTTTTATTTACCAGCAATTTAGACTGCTGAACACTTTGGCAGCAGATCAAAGTTGACACCTGCCAAGAGAAGCAAGAACTGTGTTGCTCCTTGTATGAAAAGAATGTAAAGGAACTCAGTGTCAAACACTACAGATTTTCATATCCTGGGTTCCTCTGCAGCTTCAATGAAAATTCTTCTGCTGGAAGGGAAGAACATTGTCTACACCATATTCAACAAATGGACAGAGGAATGTCCCATTTCGCTGGTGATCAGCAGATGCTGTGGAATAAAGCTCTAATATTTCCTCAAGAGCTTATTAACCTTTATGACAGCACCTCTCGTGTTAAAACATAAAAGTAGCCTGTCAGCTTTTGCATATTGTAGGCCAAGCTCTTTCAGTTCTCTAGGCATTAGTACTTCCATTAGCACTTTTTGACAAACTTACTGTGTAATTGTGGATACTGCTGATCACGTCAAGTCTTTAGAATATGTAGCCACATATCTATTTACTCAGCCAATTACTGAATTTTACATCATTCTTCTGCTGTCAATTTGTTCTTTAGAAAACTAGGCTTTTATTTATTTATTTAGCAATTTGTGTGTGCTTAAGACAGCCTGACTCAATTGCCACTCATAGTTTAGGGATAATTACATGTTAGATACTATAAATGGAAACAAAGCATGTATTTCCCTGAGAATACAGAAGAAGAGGAAAAAAAATAAAAAGAAGGCTGTAGAAACACTTTAAACCTCTTGTCTTTCCATACCAGCTGTTTGACACTAGCATTCTCTTTGAAACCACTTTTAGAGTGAAATCACGCAGTTATGCTGCTTCTCAGATACTAATGTTTTCACGTCTAAGACAAGACTGGATTATCCTCCCTAGGGCACTTTTTTAGCAAGCAGTTAGGTCCTTGCTAGCACCAACAATATTTTGGACCCCTACTGATGATAGAGTAAAAGAACTGCCTTCTGTCTTACAGAGAATAACTGCTCCTTGTGACTCACACTGCCTTACTCCTCTTGAATGTAGCTGTCTTTTTTTATCACAGTTCAAGTAAATTTACAAGGGTGCTTTAGTAAGAGAAAACTGAAAAGGCTGCTTATTCTCCAAGCTTACTATGTTGTCTTTTTTTCTGAGGAGCGCTCATTGTTCAGTAATGATATTCCCTGCTGAATTCACAAATTGAATCTGGGGGAAAGAGAGCTAGGATGTTTTGAAGGTTAAATTAAATGACACGTTTTGTCAGTGTGGCCCATAAAGATGATAATGTGTTATTTATCTATGAGTTTTGATGTGACCAGGTTTGCACAACATAGAATGTAATCTCTTGAATAGCTGCAAGATTTGTCCCATGTTTCTGGAGCCTGAACAGCCATGGAAAGCTTGTCGCTTTCTATTGGTCAAGTAGCATAACATAAAAATGTTTATATACCTCCAATCTGGACATGATGGGTCATAAACACTTCTCTCTACCCAGAATGAACCAAGCAACCATTCTTTAATTGACATCACATTTCTACCAATGTCTGATAAAGAATGCTGAACCTATTTACAGCTGTGTGCCCACTGCTGGTGGTAGAATTACTGAAGTTATCCTGCATGGGTGTTTGGAGACATGACCATATTATTTTACAGTGGAGGGACAAAGATGACAGAAAGAATAGGAAATGAGAAAACACAAACTATGTGTTGTTGTGTACTATTGTATTTTTAATAAGCTCACACCAGCATTGTTTCCAAGATTACCAGTGCTTTGACAGCATCCTGAGTGCCCCATCACAACTGTTATACCATTATACTTAGAGGAGCAGTGCAGCATCATTTTTACTCCATCGTTCTTAGCAAATCTGCCCAATGATAGCACAAAATATGTGCAGCAATTTTCTCACATCCAGCTTGCCTCCTCAGAGCACCAAAGTACAATTCAGTTTGGCTCTTGATGGAAGAAGTGGTAGAAAAAGAAAGCTTGTTGACTTGCATGAACACACTGAAGCCCATCCAAGTTCAGATGAAGTAGTAATCCAAAGTTTTGGGTGGGCTTTAGGGAAGAAGGGAGATGTGGGAGAAAATGAAAGCAGACATTAAAGCAGTGTATACAGTATTTTGCAAATGAAAGCTCAAAATTTCAGACCTAGCTAAGCATTACATAAATGACTATAGAAAATGTTTCAAATTAATGTAGCAAGTTATCTACAGTGTTATTTATGAGCTGTAATTATTTTAATTTCTGTGTAACACTGAATTATTGCTGCCATTTTTGGGTAAGACCGAACAACTTCTTTAACCTTCTCATAATTGAAAGCTTGCAGTTCATTTATTGCTTCCTTCTGAAAACAGAACTATAAAATATTTTACATTACTGTGGGGTGGAAAATAATCATTTTCTGGAACTAATTTGAAATTTTGTCTATATGTTGCCAAGTTCCTGAATTCAATGTTTTTAACAGAAACTGATAGTTGGACTCTGAGGATAAAGACACTATTATAGCACCCGTGTAAGTAACATCTCTAAGCCACTTCTTCTGTTCTGTTACTGTTGGCCTTAATATGAAAGATCTTCCAATATTCTTTATAATCTGTAGGAAAGAAATAAAATTCTTAAGAATTTAAGAGCTTCTTAAGAATTTACTTAAAGAATCTTAACATGAGCAAGATATTAAGATGTATAGAAAATACTGTGTACTTAGGGAACTTTATAGAGAAATAATGATGTAAATTAGTGTAGAACCTTGGAGATGTCTCGGATATTAAAAATCAGAAGATAGTCACTGCTAAAATTGAAAGATTCGGAAGACAATCAGAAAAAGGAACCTTAGAAAAACATAATAAAAATACGCTACATTTCCCTTTCTTAGCATAGTGAAAAATATGTAAGGATAGAATATTATTGGCAAGAGGATTAGGAACTTCTTGCTGTATCATAGAACAAGAACATATTTTTTTCACGAAAAATAGATGTAGGATATCAAACCATGCAAAATTCTGAGACAAGTACTTAATTGGAAACAAAGTGTGAGTAAGTATTTGTAATTTCTGTAGACTGTTCAGAATTATAATTAATTCTAACAAACATTGTGGAAAGAATATTGTGTCTCTTGTAAAATTAGAGAGAATATGAAGATAAATATCTCTATATTCTTTTACAGTTTCTGCTGTTGGTCACTTTGAAAAAATGGTTTAGTGAATTAGAGGAACACCTGGATTGATCCAGTACGACAAAAATCCTTTCAAAATTGAAATGTAAATAACTTAAAATTTGGCTGTCTGAAATTATGTACTTAATTTAAAGATTCAAGAATTCATTGATCTGAGGGGGAGGAAACCTTGTTGAGAGGATAAATCATAAAAGCCAATAAACTAGGGAACTCTCTATTGTTTTGGTGGTGGTGGTGATGCTGATGATTATGATGATTTTTCTTTGTTTACCTTCAGGGAGCAGAGGATGGATTTTATCTCCTTTCCTATTTTATCCTCATGAGAATTCAATCCACTGATACCTTACGGTCATGTTCTATCAGTATCTGAGATGCACCTCAGGAGATCTGATGGCAGTCAAAGACTCCTGAGTAGAAAATTTATTCAAAATTCCACATTTTGGCCACTAGATGACTCTCTGATCTATTTAAATTTAGCAGGAACAGTGGTAGACGCTGGGAACACAAAAAATTGATGAAGTTATTGTTGAAATTAGTAGTTCTGTATAGAAAGAGAGTCTGAAATCATGACAAAATTCAAGCTAGAATATTTTAATAATCTAAAATCTTATTTTTTTCTCCCTCAAGTCCACCAGAACTTAAGGAGAAATACAAACACACACACACAAGGACAAAAACTCAATCTTGAAAAATCTAATAGACAAATCTGAAACGCCAGTGTCATCACTACATTTGTAATAGGTAACAGTAGGAAATAGTGTCTGACGACCATTTTACTGATGTTCTGTTGGCTCTAAAATCTTCAGACAGATTTAATTCTTTCATTCAGAATTTTTGTTCTCTTCCTGGGAAGTGATATTATTTCTTTAGTTCTGTCACAAATGCTTAAGAAAGTTGCAGTAGCATAAAAGTTACTGTTACTCTCATCTCACAGATAAGCAACAAAGGACTTGAATGCATATGTGTGAGAAATAAAATTCAGATCTTATTTGGCATTCCACAACTAAGTGATGTATTGATAAATGTTATTCTGGATCATGAATTGTATGTCTGACTACTGACATCTGCAGTATTTTAGTGCTTGACAAACCTACTAAACTGACCAATTAGTTTCCCTCTACAAAGAGAATTACAGGGAATACCAAGATGTATTCTGCATTGGTGTTTTATGTTGAATCGAAGAACGGATGGTATGTCTGCCAATTGGTGTTCAGAATCATAAGAATGTTAGGAGATTATTCTGTGTTAAAGTGGATAGCAGTAAGAAATTCAACAAACCAAGTTTTGATTTATTATTTGTTTATGAAAAATCCAGGAACTAGCATTCCCATATATATATATATATTTATTATTATTATTATTATTTTTGAACACTTACAGTTCTCTCCAAAGTACATTACTGTCATGTGTTATAAAGAAACTACATACATTAAGATCCAAATTATCAATAGTTGTTGCTTACATCTAATGGAGAAAGTGGAACAATTTTGAAGTCCGTGTGAATACTTGCTTAGCCTTGTTTTTGATACTGTGATCAGAATAACTGTTAAATCAAATCTGTTTTTTTTTTTCCATCTGTAAAGATTATCATATTTGCAGAGGGCATTATTTAAAATTAATTATTTGGTCAGCAGAAGTTTAGTTTGGCATCTGAAAGGAGAAAAAATCTGTTTAAAATGTTCAAATTCTCAAATGAAAGTAGAAAATAAAACTAATTGTATCTACTCCTTACAGCTAAAAAAGTGTTGGTTTTTTTTTTTTAATCAAAATGATAAAGATTTTAGAAGTACTCAAAACTCATGTGCATTTTCAAAATATATTCTAAAATGCACTCACTGTGAGTGAATGAATGACTAATTATTTCAACTCAATAAAACAGATTTTAGCCATCATATAGTTTCAAAAGTAGGAAATTTTAATTTCAATATGGGACTATTTAAATGTAAATCTAAATTCTTCTAGTAATGAAAAATGTAGTAAAGTCCAACCCTTCAAATATAGATCTGGTGCTCATTATATTACTGTAAATGGTACTTCAATTTCATTCTCTGCTTTATCTCTGATCTACTTTTTATGCTTCATAAGGAATGACTCAGGCAGGAGGCAGAGTGGAGCTGGTATGTTGCAGACAGCCATTTTCATTAGGTATTTTTCATGATAGAATTCATCAATGGAACACATAAGATTTGCGTATTTCATTTTTAATTCCAGGTATTCTTAATTCATTTGTCTTCCTTGATAGCAAATGTTATTATTTGGCAGTATTTGATAGAGCGATTTATGGAGTCTGATCAGTCAGAGCCTATATCAGCTTAGCACACTTGTAAAAGTAGAAATGTGCAGTGAAATCAGGATATACAAGGGCTTCCTGTCTTTGTCTTACATTGTAAAATTTGTCTGCCAGGACCTAAAATTCAACACTTTGAAAGCAAGAAGTCAAGAGCCTTCTAAAATGCAGCTAGAATTTTTTATTACATAAACTCACCTTAGATACAAGAGATCTGTGTAACATTAGCACTTCAATGTCTCCCTTGTTTTAAGTAGTTTCTTTCATATTCTGTGCCTTGGCAGCTGCAGACAGGCTATAGCCATGGACAAATTCAGTCTAGGGAGATTCAGAAGCAAATCTGGCCGTCAGTCAAAACGCTTTGAAATGGATGAAAGGGGTCTATTGACTTTGATGGACTTTGGCTTAAGCTCTTCCAGCTTCCACAGGCAGTCTGAGGCTCTGGTTCTGGCTCCACACAATGTTAATATATTTTATTCAGTGGCTGCTTAGCTGTATATATTGAATGGCACTTGGAATAGGTGTAGGAATACAGAGCTTTGCTCCACTGGGATGTTTTAAGAGTGAAGATACACATATACGATATACACATATACATGATGCCTCCAAATTTTCTGTGGTTTTCCTGCACAGTCACACAAATTTTCATTGAATCAGAAAACTCTGAGTTGGAAGAGACCCACAAAGATCATCAAGTCCAACTCCTAGATCCACAATTTATCCAAATTTCTTGCATTTTTAAATTAAAGATTAAAAACAAAACAAAACAAAACAAAAAAACTACTTCAAAATTAAACTAAATGTCTAAGAGCACTGTATGCACTTGATGAACTCTAGTAGCTTGGGGCCATGCCCACAGCACGGGGCAGCCTGTTCCATGCTCACTGCTCTCTGGTACAGAATCTGTTCCTAACCCCCAGCTGACCCTGACCCTGCAGCCACAACGAGGCCTCCCCCCAGCCTCCTCCTTGGGCTGCACAAACCCAGGGACCTCAGTCACAGCGTACATGTCCTGCCCTCTACACCCTTCACCATCACTGCAGCTCTCCTTTGGACACTCTGATAGTTTTTTATAATTTTTGCATTAGAGGTGTCTTCTGTCAGTACATTATTAGTCGAGGAGTAACTGGACACATGAGATGAAGTGGAATGCTCATGGAAAAATGAAGAAAGGAATTACTGTCCGCATGAAAATAATTTCTGTAACCAGATCTGTGGTAAAATACACATACCAAGTTGTACCAAAAAAAACCACCAAACAGTTATCATTAAATTTCACCAGAATCTGAAACTGCCTTACCATGGGAAAAGGCCAGACTGCAAGCATTATAAGGAACTGTCAGACCAAGAGCGACTTATCTATGAAATAATAGCTTTTATGCTTTAGCAAGATGAAGATAAGTGGCTAAGAGTTCCTGCGATTTTTGAAAGTAAGACATAGTCTTAGAAAGTTTGTGGCCTTTATCTCTACTTCTGTAAGCGTAATATGCTGATCTAAGTAGATGACAAGGGGGAAAATGGTCTACCACCTGCTGCCTGAATCGAGCACTCACCCGCAGGTCACCAGTCTTGTCAAAAAGATTTGCACTGACAGAATATGAAATGGCATTACCATCAAAACATATAAGATTATCTTTCCTTTGAAGAAAAGCAACAGCTAGACTAACTTTGAAGTTAGAGGACAGGAAGGCAATTAGTTTGAAAGTACTAGACACAAATGGGGAAATAAACTCGATGTTGCTGCTAATAGAAACTGGCAGTTTCAAACCCTGAAAGATGGGCTTCTTAGTGCATTTTTTAGTGCCAAATCCCCAGCTGGAGCGAACTGATTTCGGACCATAAGAATGGAATCACTTAAATAACCATGTCCAATCCTCTATAAATGCAAGCTTTTCTGCTATACATAAACAGATTTCACAGAACATCTCCATGTGTCACTATACTCTCATGAGCCATAGACCATGTTCTGATAACCCATATGAATTTCAGGCTTACACTGAAAGACTAAGAGATATATCACAAGAATAAAGCAAAGGAGACGACTGTGGAAATTTAAGAAACTATGTTAATTTAAACTTTGCAGATGATATTAAGAAGTGAATTATGCTATGGAATAGCTAACTTCCTCCTCTGCTTGCAAAAGACTAAACAAGAATCTGGTTAGTGAAAACGCCTTTGAACATATGAACAAAATAGGGCAATTAGGCACTTGAGAAAGTACAGTGCTATCAAAGGGATCAAATATGGGCTTTCTGCTTGCCTTAAGCTCTAGCACAGCTTCAGCTTTTTTCAGTTTAATATCAGGGCTTTGGCCTTTAGAATATATTTGACTTTACTTAAAGCTATGCTACAATTTCTGGCATAACTTTCGATTTTATTTTATTTTTTTCAGTATTTTGAATATCAACTAATCTGAGCTGTTCTTAAAATATGTTAACTGAGTCCCAAATGGTTACATTCAGTTTTTGCACTTCATTATCCACAAATACACAATCCGCTGTCTTGCTGCAGTACTGACGATCATAGTAACACACTTGTAGAATGGCATGGGTTGGAAGCAACCTTAACAACTGCGTAGATCTAATCCCCCTGTTGTGGGCACGGTTGATACTCACAAGATCAAATTGTTCAGGGCTCCATCCAACATTGTCTTGAAGTATCACTAAATACATTATGAAGACAGCAAGTAAATATTTTCCCTGTTGAGAGAGTAACATGGCACCTATAGAAATGCAGAGCACAGTAAGTGTTAAAGCTGTTGCTATTACTGTTACCCAGTTAATTTCCTAAAGGACCCAGGCCATCCTTTTAAATGTAATCTAATCTATGCTAGCTGTTCAAGACTTTTCTGCCTTTCTTCTGGTACGTTGCCTAAAACTAAGGTAAGGCTTACCTTGACAATCACCTGAGAATTTTCAGAAAATACAGAATGTATCTGTTATTCTTTTTAACAGAATCTACTCTTGCTAGCATAAATCATAACTCTCTGAATATATGCTGAAATGTATTTTTGTTCAGACAAATTTGAAGATGCTATTAATACTATTTAAAACCTTGAGCGGCATAGATATCAGCTTCACATTAGAACACCTCTCACACTATTTCTCCTCATAAAAGTTAAAATCAGTTGCAGATCTCCTAAAATGAGCCATCAGATTTGCATTTTTTAAGATAACAGTGATATCAGCGGTGGTTCTCACACTGGAAAACTATTCCTCTGGCAGGCCACCAGAATTTAAATTTGGCAGGCTGCAAAGTGTAATGTAAGGTTTACTTGCTCAATCAAGCATTCAATTAACTAACATGTCAGTATGCCGGTCCTTTGTGAGACAAATAAAAGGCAGCTAAAGCGCATTGAGCCATCTGAATGGATAGTTGTGTAATTAATATTTGTTTTTAATTTATTGTAAGTTGTCCAGATGCTCTGGCAATGAGTCCCTCAGATATCCTTCAAATAATTGACGGAGTTCTGTAATCTTACTAGAGAGCAGCAAATTTTCCTGTTTAATTAAACTGGGTAAATGATTCAGCAGACATTTTCAAATTCTTTTTTAAACTTACTTTTTCCAACTAATACATTGATAACAGTTAGTTATACAATCATTTCTTTCAACTGCCCAATTGTTGATTGATATGGTTTATCAGTTATTCAGCAATTATCTCAGGTCATCATTGTTTTGAGACCAAAAACATTCTCCAACTCAGTAAACTGTGCTTTGTTAATACAAGGTTTGTCAAAGTAATAGTGCTTTTCCTGGGAGAGAAGAAAGCATGTAATTCAGGACATCTCATCTTTGTTAGTTATTTCAGCATTAAGTTAATTATATTTGTGTAATCATTAAACAGAGAGAGAAGGAGAGTAATATAGAGATAGGATGTGAGGAAATTATCTCAGATTGCACCACGATAGATTTAGATTGTGTATTAGGAAAAATTATCTTCACAAAAAGGGTAGTCAAGCATTGGAACAGTCTGCCCAGGGAAGCAATGGAGACCCCATCCCTGGAAGTATTTAAGAGATGTGTGGATGTGGCACTAATGGACAAGTTGATGGTTGTACTTTATGATTGTAAAGATCTTTCCCAATCCCAGTAATTCTGTGATTCCATGATTATGTGCTCCACTGAGCCCTCCGCAGCACGCTACTCAGTACGTCTGGTAAGTATTAAAACTGGTGGGTTTTTTACCTCTATTCTCTTGCACATTTGCATCATTCATTTATTCATTCTCTCCATTCACACACTAGATGAAATGTCATTTGCAGAAGAATTATTCTTTAACCTATCAACTCTGGTTTATTTTTATTCTGTGCAAAGTTACATTGATTTCTCTCCTGCCTTATTCCTGGCTAACAGTTTATGATCACACTCAATGTACAGATAACAGGAATGCTTATATCTTTGTGGTTGGTTTTGATCATACAAAGCCATTCTCACAAACACAAATAATAACAGAAATGCTACAAGCACTAGTGTACATAGAGACATTTATGTGAATGATAATGGAAACCTCACCAAGAAAGGGTAGATTGGCTCATAAATCAGATTTAAGAAATACTTTTTTGACCTCTGCATCTTGCATTCAAGATACAGTGGGTTCATTTCAAGATAAACTGCTTAGCAGCAACCTTTTTAAATGTAATACACTTGTATGTTTAAAAATCCTACTTTATTTAATGCTTTACAAAATAGAATATTCAATCGTGTTTTATAATATTTTATTTGCAGCTATGAAAGCTCATTAAAATATGTGAATAATATTTCCCAAGCTCCATTAAGCTGTCTTCAACATTTGTTTTTTGACTGGGGTGTCCTTGGGGTTTTCATTCTCAGGTGTTTGTTTTTTTACATACTTGTTAAATCAAAAACAAACACAAGGGAAAAGTCATACACACATACAAAATAAAGCACCGAAATGACTGTATCTGTAAAACACAAAACATTATGAACAAAACTAATAAAAAACTAAGCATCTCATATTTTTGAGTTATTCAGTCAGAAACAAGTTCTATTAAGATTTTAAATGGGACTAGAACTTTGGTGCTAATATTTCAATTCTATCAAACCCAAAATCCTACATTTTCTTGTTCCTTGGTGTTATTTTATTCAGTAAAGCACTCCTGTGCAGAGAAGAGGTCTGTGGATCTTGCAAACAGAACTGCTCCTTAAATATTAACACATATCTTACTCCTACTTCAAGAAGTAAGAAATATTTGACAGTCCACAGCTTAACATAAAAAAACAATTGTTCCTTTAACATGTTATGATTCAGATTCATTTTCATTTACATTATCTTGGACATTATTCTTATGAAAGTCATTAATCTCATGCATACCTTTGAGTGTGCATTAACAATTTTAGGAATGATTACTAATGATTTTAGGAAAATGAAATTCAAGAGAGGTTTTCTGTTATCATTCATATTATGCAAACATTTGACATTTCTGTTTATTCTAGGGTACATTATCAGCACAGAGAACTCAACTTTGGGTTCCTATGGATTAAAAAAGTAGCTAGCATGCCACAAAATGGAAATGAAAATGATTTAGCATATATATGCAAGCTTTTAGTATGTCAAAATTCGAAGCGTATCATTTCTATAATTGGTGCTCCTACCATAAGTGAGAATTTTACCCGTACGTTTCTGAGTTATCTGTATACAAATTACAAGTATAAAAGAACAGTTCAAGATTTCTGCTTTTTCTTTCTTCAGAAGAAGCTTGTTCTTGTATCATATTTCTTCACCTTGAAAGAGAGATAAAGATGTAGGGAACACTTTTACAGTCCTTAGCTAGAGCTAAAAGGACACAGGAAATATTGAATCCACATATTAACCGATTATTTTTGTAGGAGTCTAGCACTTGACACTCTTTTATATTGCCATAATTAAAGTAAGTCGATGGGTCAATTAAAGTGAACTTTTCAATATTAATGACCTTTGATTACACCTAACTGAAGAATCAATGATATGAAGCCAGGGCAGGCTAGAAATACTGATCCAGAAACCTTGTAAGGTAGGCAGACATATCATGCAACAAAGTTTGAATGTAAAGATTAATTAAGGTTATGTCATATATGCAAATAAACAGAACTCTGTTTATACAGTTATATGATAAATATTAACAGATACAGCATTCATTTAAGCCATCTCTGTTAAATGAAGTTGTAGCATGAAATGCAACCTAAGTTTCTTAAAAGTAACTGGTGCTATAACTGCTTACTCAGATATTGTAATTACCAGCAATGTCAGGGTTGTCCATGTTCTGTTATCCTAGACCTATTTTCAGCAGCAATGCTTTTATTTACTTATTTATTATTTTCAAAGCATTCACTGTTCTTGACAGATCTCATTTTCAGCCTGTATCCATCAAATAAGATTTCTAAAAGCAGACAGGTTAGCCTAGCTGTGGCCCAAATAATTTGGTGAAAGGTCAACAGTGTGTTCAGTGGGGAAGGAGCCAACTCAGCTGTAAGTGTTTTTCAAAGTCTCACCTTTTAGCTTTTCAAATAAGACATATTTGAGGAAAGTCAAGAAAAGCCATCTACCGCTTTACTTTCGAACAACTATGCAACAATAGGCAAGCATGGCTAAACAACAGAACACAGCTAAATTCAGTGTTATGCTTCCAAAACATTACAGGAAAAAAAAAAAAAAGAAAAAAGAAAAAAAAAAAGTTTAAATTAGTAAAAAAGAAAAAAATGTGGCACTATCATTAACATATGCCAAAGAGAGGATGGATAGATACATTACTGGGGCATTTATTTATTTATTTATGAACACACAAGTCAGTAGCAGCATAGTTCATACTAAAAGGATACTTCATTATTGCAAAGTGTAGTGCTCCTTGTTATTTTTCCTGCAGTTAGTAGCAGTACATCAAAACCCACATATTTAATTAACCTATCTTGATGTCAGAAGACCATGGCATACCCTAAAGAACAAATATTGAATAGTGTTTAAATCCTGTCAGTATATTCTTGGGTCTCCATTTGTTGCACAGTTAATGTACACACAGAAATGACTGCCATTTATTACCAATACTAACAAAACAGTCAAGACTTCTTGTGCGTGAATATGCATAATATATACACACACACTGTATGCATATGTATCCATATTTACAATTTTATATATATATTAGTTGTATATCAATATGCATATAAATTTCTGTTTAAATATTTACAAACAATTACCATATTTTTCAGATTCAGTTTTTATATTGCTTTCAACTGACTGAAAGGGCACATGGAAACAATGGGAACATATGGAAATAGATTATCTGTTTTGAGACCAGATTGTGATATGTTTATTCACACTGAATAACTTATGAGGAACATTTCTTCGGTGGTATAAAGTACCGTGCTGTGAAGGAGGGTCACGATGTGGCATTCTGTATTTACTCATGCCATTGGATATAGGTTTTCTTATAGCGATGACAGGGTTACGTTAGAACTAATTCTAGGGCCTGATCATTTCATTCAGTTGTAAAGCCCACCACAGGATTGTGTTCTTGAAACAGGGTTATTCTTTGATTTACATAAACTGGTAACAAGCTCTAACTTTTATGTAGGAAGTAGAATGAATGATGATTGAGGTCTTTCATTTTTAAGTTACTTATGCTGTTTAGTTCATGACTTCATGCAGCTTTTCAAAGTAGACTGCCAATGCCACTCTGTATCCAAATATTGTTTCAGCTTAGAAAAATTATTTGCTACTTCAGGCTGATGTCACAGCTTATTTCACTCACTAATTTGCCTAGACTGTATCACGAATCTCCAAAGTGGGAATGGTTTTGTGCACGAGGGGTACACAGTTACTCACCCTTATTCACTGTGGAGAAGAAAAAGGAAGAACAGCATTTCAAGTTTAGCAATGAACATCTTTCTTGAAAAGTCTGAAGTTTAACTAACTCTCCCACCTTTTCCTGTCAGACTCACATTGGTTTCAAATTCTGTTTGAGTTCCTATTAAAACAGCAGGGGATTGGCACTTCAGAGACTCAAGCCCATATGCTAATTCTCCATCTTCTATCAATGTCCAACACTTGTACCCACACAGTCACACAAGTGGAGAAAAAAAGAAGTTTGAAAAGCATTAACCCACTTTACCTAGGAAAATGCCAGAATTGCATAGATAATTACTATATGTACAAGCAAGAATATGCAATTAAGGCTCATCTGCTAATCATCATGTCTATAAATTTGCCATTGAATCTGTGTGAACTTGATGGACAGGATGTTGGCCAGACCTACTCCTCAATTTTAACCTCAAGAAAATGCCAGATGAAGGGGATAGACCTTTTATGATAAAGGACCTGATACTACAAACACTTGTGGAAGCAAGTGGTTTTATGCATGGATCATCTGCAGAACCAGAAACTCCCAGAACTCCTCAAATAAAAATATTCTTAAAAAAAAAGTAAAAAAAAAAAAAGTGTCATAATATAAAACCAGAATCTCAATACTCTCAATCTGCATGGCCTATGCTGATGATTCGTCTGGATATAACCACCTGAGTAAGTTTGTTAGTTATGCAAAACATTTAAAATGAAGAAACAGAAGTGTATATTACTACCTGCTCAAGTATAAATGCTACCGGACAAATTCTAGTTTCTTTCTCAAAAGTGAACGTTTCAAATAATGATTACTTTCCAAGGCATGGTGACATTTCAATACATGGAAAAAGAATAATTTCACAAGGGATCTGTATAATATACATATAATTAATACTATATTGCAAAAGAGAGAATACATAGTGCCACAATCACTTTCTTTAAAAAATTGCAGGACTAGTAGTTTATACCTATATAAACTGGGAGTAAATCCACTGGCACTCCAAGTAACGAAAGATTCCTAGCTCACTGCCTTTTCTCCAAACTAACATTTTCTTTTCATTTACAATCAGTTAAGTAAAATACCTGATTCCAATATTAATTCTCTTTACAATAAATCTGGAAAATAGAAAACTGACAGATCAAACTAGTATTTAGAGGATCCATGAATGTAGGGCTGTTTTACTTGTCATATCTGAACTCAGAAAGCAGAGAAGTTTCATATTTCATAACAATTAAGTAAATAAATTCCAGATTTGCCATGGAAACACTGACATTCATGAACAAACAGCAGCACATGATCACACTCTAGTCATACATTATTATCCTTTCAAACCTAATTCTGCAGTGAAACTGCTCTCAGCTTAGTATCCCAATCATACCTCCCTACATATTTCTGGATTAATCCTTTCAAACTGAGACCATAACCTTTCTCCTGGGATATAAAGCAGAAAAGACATCATTTACAAAATATAAACACCAACACGTACCACTTTTTTTTTCATCACAGCTAAGTAAAATTATGAGCAGAATACTTCTACGCTACTCCAGTAGAAAACTTTCATAGAAAATAACAATAGAAGTCACAGTAGATATCACAGTCCCCTATTTCTTCTGTAGTTGAAAAGACAGATTTGGAAACTTGGGCAGGGGGGAGGGAGCTGAGGTACCTGATCCTACAAGATGTCGCATGTCTCCAGTGAGATCCAGCATTCTCTCAACTTCAGCCAACTTTGGTTGGAGTTACAGCTGTTCAACACATCGCATAAAGAGGTCTATAAACTCTGACAGATTTTTGCACATCACTTACCTGAATATGAGAGACACTAAAATTAAATCAGGCAGGATAATTAACATTATGCACACGCTGCACAGACTGAAGGCCATTTCTTGTCACACCCTGAAGGCCGTATCTTGTTACAACCAGATTTCAATCTGAAATCAATGTAGCATAATATTGCCCTAAATATCTAAATATTCTGAAGGTTCTTTTTAGAATTGCATACACATATTTTTAGGGAGGAAGAAGTCCTAGAAAATGAAAGCAAAGTAACATGGAAATACAAAGCTGATGGAGATAAAACCTATTTTGCCACCCATTCCTGTACTTCTGTACCTACATGCCCAGCCAATAACCAGCACAATTCAGTCATGCCAGTAAAACATTTCACAAAGGCCCTCTATGCTTCAAAAGAACATGAAACAAATTTTTAATAAAATGTTAGCCTCAAAGCAATTCAAGAGATTGCATTTTGAAAGGACATGGAATATAGTATCCAAGCAAGAGTTTCAATAAAGCAGCTCCCCAAATAGCCAACCAAAAACTTGAAACGTGGCACAAAAGCAGGATTTGCAAGTAACCTAACCCTGCAGTCACATTACAAGACAGTACTTCAGTGGCAATGAATTACTTAGATATAAATATTTACCCTAGACTGCTAGACTGAAGAATGTAAACAGATTCCATGGATATAATATAATTTGTCAATCTCTTTACTGATGGAAATGGAAATGTTAACTCAGACAGGTCACTGATCCTGAAAGATGAGCATAATCAATTACTTTTCTACATGTCAGTCATATGCATAATTGCCTCACTTGCATCTAACTGCTCCCCAGCCTTTCATTTCTTGTTTCAAGGCACTGAAGAACCATTTCTATTCACTTTTCATTCTTTTCCTACTGCTTCATCACATTAACGCTGCTTGTTTGAGGACTAGTCTGTTTTCTTCCTGATTTCCACAATATCGCCTGTCTCCGACCTCAGAAAGGTGGCCCTTCTGTTCTCCTCAATGCCATTTTAAAATGGCACCTCAGTTCTCTTCAAGGTCCACAAATTTTAACCACATTTTAATCAATGCAGCCTGACCCAAAGCTCACCGAAGTGAGAGCCTTTCTATTAATTTCAGTGGATTACAAATTCGGACCAGAAACTCAGGACTAAAATCCAGAGAAAATAAAAACAAAATGATCTACGTGGATATCTCTGTTGCTAATGGCAGACTGCCACTTGAAAACAGTCACAGCAGTAATCTATCTCAGATTAATGCCATTAATGAGTATTTCCAATACACTCTTCCAGACCTCAGGTAAAGGACTGAGGCCCTAATTTCCTTGTTATCTTTCTCTGTACAGATTTGGAGAAATGCCAAAGACTTCTGACAGAGCTTGAATAAACACACATCTCGCAAGGCCAACTAAGGAAAACTGACATGTTCATGAACCAGGTTAGTTAGTCATTAAAAAGAATATATATAAAAAAAAAAACAACCAACAAAACCCACAACAAACAGTTAAAAAGTCTGTTTAGATAGAGAGAGGGAATATTTGCAAAGCACAGTGAAATGTTTAAAGTCATGACGTTCTGAATTCTCACTGGTGAGGACCTGCAATGCTACTCTTGCAAGGATCCTCTGTCTAACCGTACCTTATTCATTTGTGAACAATTTGAAGAAAAAGCATTTCAGAATTCAAAATTCACATGACTCCATTCTTTCTGTCTTTGTAGACACCTTGCCAATTACTCCGTCTCCATCTCTTTCTACCTCAGTTCTCCAACATATCTCACAAGGAAGAATTAAATTGCTTTTGCCCACTCTTCCTTCTCCTACTATTTATGTTCCATTTTTTCCCCTAAGTGCTTTGGCTGTATCTTTCTGCAATCTCATAGCACTGCCCCCAAGTGCTATGAGGTACACAGCAACTGGAACACTCTGGGAGATGTCATGCAATATAAATACACAAATGAATGTCAACGTCAAAGACTGCTAATCTTATGGAAAAGAGCTATTGTTATCAGACATTATCACCCAAATAAAGCTAAAATAGTACATTTTTAATAAAAGGTATGGCAATTCACTTAAAAAAAAAAAAAAGATGCTCACCCCATATTATACTAACCATAGTACTTTAAGGTGAGAGGGGAAATAAAAGTAACACTGCCTATTAGGGCATAACTATGCTATGTGTATCAGTAAACAAAGACTGCTTGATGACCTTCACTAAAGGAGTGCATTTATTCTTTTAAACATTTTTATGCTGATACTTATCATAGTGAACTACACTCCACCCTCACAGCTTCAGGTATGGGAGGGAAACCCTTTGTAGAAATGAAATTACTGTTGCACTGAGGTTGCTAATGACATTGTTTAATACAAAAAGGAGCCAGGATACAGTACATTGATAGGGGGTGGAGTGTATTGTACATACAGAACAGGGGTGTTACTTCTATTCTGCCATCTGACATTGATGTGGGAAGAGGGGACAAAAACAAATGCATTTTCTTTCCAGCACTGAAACATGCAGAGACAAATCGCTTATTACAAGTTGTACGCAGCTCAGAGTAATAAAAATAGATTAATACAGATTTAGAAATGCCCCAGTATAATTTTTTAGATTTTATGTATATTTAATATTTTGATCTTTCACTTCAAAACTGCAAGTTAAGCAATGAGTGAATTGGATCTGAAATACAGACAAGGCATTGCTCACATCACATTAAAAGGCATCTTAAATGCAGCTGTGGATTCCTAAACTTAGACTGAATGGGATTCTTAGTTGCTTAGAATTTGAAATGCAAAATGAATGGCCACATTAAATATATTTTAAGTGGAATTGCAAATATGCAATAAATTGCTGTTTAAAAAGACAACATGCAGAATTCAAATCTATTTCCTTTTCGCAGGATTCCGTTGATTTATGCATGAAGAGGTAGTGAAGCAGTGTTGCAGTGAGAGTCACTACAGCGACACAAACCCACAGCCCAAGCATAAGATGCTAAAGGCTGGATCTCCAAGGACCAACATTGAGTACACTGTTCTCCAATATACACCCTTCAACCAATGAATTTAGTTTCAAGGAAACAGCTGCTCACCAACTTTTTCACACACACAAAAAAAAGAGGGGTGATGGAAGCAGCTTATAAATTATGTTAACATTTAGCAGAGAGCTGCAGACAGAAAGCAAAGACATTATTTTAAATGTGATTAGCTTCAGCCAGAAATGCGAAAGCGTTTTCCCCTGTTGATGCCTTGCTAGAGTTGGCTGGGATAAAATTTGGGTTGCAGCTATGGGCTGAAGCAACAGTGTTGAGAAACAAAGCAAACAAGCACTTAGAACTCCCCCACCTGCAACCCCTTCCAACTAGCAAAGTACAATGGATGCTTTTGGTTGGCTGCAAGGCAAACATTAGCTAAAAACTCATTTAGCTAAACCCACATCCATGGCCCCCAATGTTTAAAATTTGTCATGGATTAAAGCCATGAAATAAAAATTAAAAAAATTTCAATTTGAAATTTTATTAGCATGTTGCTAGAATGGTCAACATCGATCAACAGGAGCGACTTTGTCCACACAGAGAGAACAGCCTTCGTGCACCTCCCCCCTCTTCCTCTCTCTCATGCGCTCTTTCAGCATTAACACTATTAAAAGCCAAACAAAATACTGGCTATGGGTGTAAAGAATGCTGTTTGTTTGGAATGTTGCCATGGATCCTGCTTTCAGTCGCGTCCCATGGAAAGAGGGTGCAGCCGGCTGCCCCTGTAGCAGGCTGGGCTCCCCAGCAGGGCAGAAGGAAGATAGCCATGTACCCCCGCTGCTCACTATTCTTTCCCATCCACTATAGCCAGGTCTTTGATCACTCTCAGTTTGCCACTGGCATCGATTCTGCGCTTCTCACGTATTAGATCCTCCAGGCTGTGGAACCTCACCGTGTGCACCTTGTTCTCCGCCAAGTGGATCTTGAGATAGTACTGCTGCTGGGTGCCGGCTGCAGCCTGCAGCTCCCCCCCGGCTTTGAACTCCCGTTTCCCGAAGCGGCACCAGGCGGCGAAGCTCTCTGAGTTAGTCCAGCAGATCTCGTCGCTTTTTAAGCCCAGGTGCCCGCAGGCGTTTTGCACCACCAGCTCAGCCACCAGCGGGCGGAAGCGGTACCAGCTATTCACCACCCGGCCCACGTTGCCCGCGGCCGCCTCGTACAAGCTGTCCTGGCGGATCTGCCCCTGGTGCAGGTGGATGATCTGCCCGCTGCCCACGTACACTGCCCAGTGCGGCGGCGGCTGCTCCGACGGCCCCAGGTAGAGCAGCTCCAGCAGGTCCCCCGGCTTGCAGAGGGCAGGCAGCGCTGACACCGAGTAGACGCTCAGGTCCCCAGCCTGGGGGCCGCTGCTGACCTTGGAGAAGATGCATTCCTGGCCACGGAAAGCGGAGAATTGGGTCTCGTTCAGCACGAGCTGGTGGTGGAGGTGGTGGGTGGGCGTCTCCTGGCCAGGGCTGCCGGAGCCCTTCACGCTGTACTTGTCTGGCTGGCCTCGCTCGTCCAGGTCCTCCTCCTCATCCGAAAAGAAGTACGCCACCCCGACGCGCAGCTCGTCCTTCTCGATCCCCGAGGGGTCTCCGGTCGGCAGCTCGCTGTAATTCAGGTGGGTGATGCGATCCAGTTGATTTCCCATCAATGACAGGGCGAGGCGAGGGCAGGAATCGCCGGATCTGGAGGAAGGGTGGGGTGGGCAGGGACAGAGAAAACGAGAGTGCAAACGGAGAGAAGGAAGAGAGAAAGAACAAAAAAATAAAAAATATATAAAAAAAAATCAAGACACATACAAAAGACTTCAGCGATTCCGCCCCGAGCACCCATTCCTCCCCCACTCCATCCCTCCCCTCCGTGCGAGGGGGAGACTCCCGGCGCGGATCCTTTCCCCTCGCTCTCGGGGTGCAGGGCAGGGCAGTGCCCCGGGGCTCCCGGCTCCCCGGCCCAACCCCACGCCGCAGGAGAAGGCGGCTCCTCGCCGCTCGCCGCCTCCGCGCGGGGGACGGAGTTGCTTAGGGAGTCTCCGCTCTCCGCTCCGCAAGAGAAAGGGCAGAAGGAGCGCTGGGAGGAGCTGGCCCGGAGGGTCCCGAGCCCGCTCGCAGCCAAGCCAAGCCGCTGTACGTGAGAACAGGCGGCTGGAGAAGCAGGCGGCCTCACAGCTGCCCGCTCGAGCCTCGCATCTCGGCCAGGACCTCGCAAGGAGAAGGAGAGGGGGGGGGGGAAAAGCAAAAAAAAAAAAAAAAAAAAAGCAAAAAAAAAAACCCAAAAAACATCCTCTGTTTCCAAAAGGAGTCCCTCTCACCCCCCTTCGTACCCGTGGTCGCCCAGCGGGTCGTCAGAACCCCCCCCAAACTCCTTTAAAGTCGTCCTGTCCCCATGGGCGCCGCAGAGGAGGTGAGCTCCGTCCTCCCCACTGCGCGCCTAGCTCCTCCGCCCGCGCCGCCCCGCTCCGCTGTGGGCTGCTCGGCCCCTCCGGCGGAGCCTAAGTACCGGCGGCGGCGCTCCCGAGCCCGCCCCGGCCCCGCTCATTGGCCGCGCCGCGCTGCGCCCGGTGGCGGCGGCTGTAACGGGGCTCCGCGGCGTCACTGTCCGGCTCGGCCTCGCTGTCCCCCAACGCTCCGCGGTTCGATTTGGGCGCCCTGTGGCTGGCCCTTGGCTGTGGCACGGAGACAGCTCGGTGTGGGCGAGGCAGGGCTATCCGGAGAGAGAAGGTTCAAGCAGTGTGCGCACCGCCCTGCAACTGAAAAGAAAGCAGAAGAAAAGTAATTTCCATGATAAGAAAAACGCCCTGGCTTTAGCTGGAGGGTTGTATCTATCCGAGAATTTCTTCATCCCTCAAGGAAATGAGCGCTCATCTAACTTCAGAAACCTATGTGCGATCTGAGCTCTGGGTTTCCCCACGGTCAGACGAAACTAGCCTTTCCCATGGGCTGTTCCACTCACCTATTGCACGGCCCATTTTAGGAGGGGATGAGCTGCCCTAAGGAAGTGCCTTTCTTTCACCATCACCAACACACTGTAATGTTGATGTTAGGTGAGGTGCCTCCTAGCTGTGGCTGTCCATATCTGGCTGCAGCAGCCAGATAACAGGGTCGTCCTAAGAATTGACTAGAAGATGGGCTATGGCTTGTCTTACATAAAACATAAGATTGCCTGATGGTAGCAGTCCATCTTTTCCTAAAATACGTCAAATCTAAAATCTACCATCTGTAGTAGTTAATACCAGTACATATTTTGCATATGATTTTGCACATTATGGAATCAAGGCTTAGCAATAATTAGCTGATGTGAGCACAATTTCTCCATAAGGTTGTGTTAGTGATGGGATTCTAACCTTAGATCTTCAGCGAGCTCTCATCATGGGAACTTCTGAGAAGAACTTAAATATTAAGACAGTTAATGAAAAAACCTAATGTAATTATTTGATTCACACGTGAGTCATATTAAAGCACCATTTTTATCTATTCACAGTGGAACTAAGTTTGTCATATAGACATAAATATTTCTATATTCAGTCCTTGTGGATACTAACCATCTTTACTTCTTACTCCCCAACTTAGACTTTGTTTGCAGTCCACTCTTTGGGTTTGGTTAAATAAGAAAAATAATGCTGTTGCTTTATTCTCATGATAGAGGCATGCAGCTGTACATATAGTGAGTTCCAGTTTTTCATGGTAAAAAATGTCATGCCTAGGTTTATATGGGTCAAATACTGGATTTCTTATGTAGACATGTGTTTACTTCAAACAAACCTTTAATTTGCCCATTCAAATATTTATATGGCTATCTTTCTAGGAGAGTATTTTGTTTCTCATTAATTTTTTAACGTAGGCAAAGGCATCAGATCATAAATGGAAGGGAGAAAAGGCTGTGTTCAGTGGTGTGACATTCTAAGACTGACCGGTTATTTTTCACTGTGGCAAGTATAGTATTTTGCTGGTTAAGACTTTGTGTGTTTCATAAATTCAGGGACTACAGTCTCAGACTCACGAGTGTCTGTGAGCTGCTGGTTTAGGATGCAGCATCCAGGGGTCTGTAGAATTAGAAATTGAATTTGAAGTAAAAACGGGTATCTAAAAATGATTATATCCTAAAATATGTGTTTAAAAGTTTCACAGGAGTAAGCATAGTGGATGTTACAAACCTCTGAAATTGTTTAGATGCTTTTGTCGTGATTGTCAGAAATTATACATTCTTTTATGGCACAACCTTCATCAACTGCAACATTTTAAATTAAGTTATGAATACACCCTAATACATTTATCATTTAGGCTGGAAAAGAGCGTAAGATATTTTGTGCTTTTTTTTTTTTTTTCATAACTGTTAATGTGTTCCATTGTTAAAGCTAGTCCAAGCAGAAGGCCATTTTCCATAGATACATTCTTCATCAACGGTTTCTGTTTTCTAAACAGTTTGTATCTTTTCTTGTTTAAAGTCTGCATCGTTTCAGATTGCACTCACAGTTCACACTTCCCACATTTGCCAATCATCAAGGCTATGTGGAGTAATTTTTAGACAGTTCCAAACAAACAATACATTATTTCATCTTTTCCATGCAAAATAGTACAGGACAAATTTCTTCAGTGAACTGCATGGTGCAGAAGGGATCAGTCTGGGTTCAAAAAAGACTCTACTCTTCTAACAGGATGGAATAGCCCCAGCCAAATTTTAACCATTTTCTTCACCTTCCCCATGCTTTGGGAAGTCTGCTCAGTGAGTGCAGCCCATCTCTTGCTGAAGCACTTACCCCTGTTCAGGACACCTTCAACACCTATTTCCTACTTACATTTCAGTTCTGGCTGCAGTCTGTCTCCTCAGTGTTTTATGCTCTTCCTCTGTCCCTGAAGAAGGACTTTTTTTTTTTTTCTCAGTTTCTCTCCAAGTGTACGAAATGTGCTATAAAACAAAGCAAAACAAATGCCAGTATAAATGTAGTTATATAAAACTGTCAGGACAGAAATTATGTAAACCAACAGCTTGAAGTAAACCTCTCAGTTTGAAAGCTCCTGTTGGTGTTAGAGAATGTTACAACAGTACAGTGTCCACAGAAGTGTATTTCTGTGGCCTACTGCTTGTTTTGACTGAGCTATTCTGATGAATACATTTATCATCTCCTTCAGGCATTTTATTTTTTGGGAGCTCATGGAGACTTACTTAGCATGGTAGTTAGTGCAGGGTTGGGTTGGCTGCTCTCGGATCATGGCACTGGCAGCACAGTGTCACTCTGCTCACACTTGTGTTCACCAGCTTCAGCCTCATTAACCAGGGTCATAACCTTGTCCTGCACCAGGACACAGGAATTTGCCATTAATCCATTCTTATTAACTCTAACATATTTTTCCTCAGACTGAGTGTAGGGAAGAAACCTGACAACACCATCATCTCTAGCTTTGTCCTGTTACACTATACTCCAAAGCAGTGAACTTACATTTTTCAGTGTTATTTTCCTTTGGTGCATTTTTCCACCCTTGGCATTTTGTCAGTCTTGCATTTATGTTTAATTTAATACACCGAGAACTCTTAAAATATGTAATAAATAGATACTCAGCAGCTTATTTTTTTAAATTTGTTTTTTAAATACTCTCATCATCTTGCCGTGAGCTCAGCTTTTAAGCCTTGGGCCCCTGTTGCTAAAAAGTGGAGCTGAAACCTCTATTAATTTAAATGAGTGAATGTTTGTGCAGAAAAAAAAAAATTGGAAACACATTTCAATAAACAGCCAGAGATACAAAAATTCACGACAAGTGTTGAAACCTGACTATGTTTTATGAACTTCCTCTATATCATAGAAATCCATCCATCCATCACAATTCTGGTAGCACTGAGTCTCAAATGTCCAATAGTTCACCTCTATTTCTATTGTAGCCTGAACTGCCCAATAGACACACCTAGACATAATGGGTACCAGGAATAATCTTCTTTACCCTAAACTCTCTAAAGTGCCAAACTCCAGTTGTAATTCGACTATACATTCACATTCTTTGTCTGTTTCCTATACCTTCTTTACAATCTCAGTGTACCTCAGGCATCAGAAACAAATGATTCTAGTCCTCTGAGAAACGTGTTATCTGGACTACAACGGATGCAGATGGTAGAGTTGCTCATTTTGCAAACATCTTCACGCGCAAATTGCCTGTATACTAAGGCAAGGCCATAATGCATAGGTTTGAGTAAAAGTATGGTATGCCAGCCCTATAACAGCAGTGACACTACGTAAGTATGTACAGTTTCTACTGTATCTAGTTTGACAGCATCAAATCCTTGAGCTTTGGACAGCTTCAATAATTTTTTGTCCAATGATGTTGAAATATAAAGAGTAAAAACTCACTAATATAAATAACTGTGGCCAGAGATTTGCCCTTTGCCTTTTTTCTTCACTTTTGCTGACTTCTGCTTTCTTTTTGCTTCTTGTATTCACGGGGCACTTGAAAGTAAAATTGGCCAGAGGCTGTTTCTCAGCCCTGAAGGAGATTATAACTACATACCTGCTCAGCTGAACTCTAAGCTCCAAAACTGGGTAGCTGCATCCAAGCTGCCTATTAGGAATTACTCCTAACCCATTTTAATCCCTACGCTGTATAGAAGAATATTAGCTAGCCTGTGCCAAAGCCTTTCAAGAGGCCATGCTACCAATTTAATAGTATAAGAAATACCGTTCCGGTCCATGGCCCTGTGACCTGGTTCTTTATGGCCAACTTAGCTTCTGAAGGAGAGGTGAGGCATGACCCAGTGTTTCTGTTGTTGTTTTCTTTTTTTTTGGTCAGATATCACCTGTAAAATCCCAAACTTAATTTCTTCATCCTGCTCAATTGATACAACCAAAAATATACTGCATAAAAGATTTTGAGGAGGGGTTGGAAGAAACAACTGCCCTTTTAAGTGTACTTATCTCCAGAAGACTTATGCAGATAGGATTCCACACCAGGAAGCTGTATCCCTTTCCACCTGTCAGGATGGAGCAGGATGTGGGGACCTCACCACCAGCACAGTCTCTGGGTGAACTGTTGAACAGAGCAAATCTGGGGAACCAGAATCATCCGAGGCCTGAATGTTATGGCAGCCCAGCAAGGCCTTGCCAACACAGGCTAGCAGCCCAGCCTAGGCATCAGGGGATGAAGCCCCCAGCTGAGCCTCCTCAACATTCTGTCATTAAATTCACTTTTCTCCCAGACATCTGCTCTGAGGTTATCAGAGCTGATCTTGAATGCAAGCAACAAACTCTGAGAAAGCAGAGGAAGAGCTTGTAGATCATATTCATTCACTGAGTATGAAAAAAACTAGCTGAGGGACTAGATTTTCATTTAGATGTCTGTCTCTGCACCACATGGACACTGAATACATAGGTTTTTGGGATAAGGGGTAAGAGAGGCTGCTCTTAAATTAGTTACTCTTTAGTGGTGCTTTTTTAAGTGTTCCAAAATGCTCTGACATACCACTATTTTCACATAGATACAGAAAAACAAAACAGTAACAACAAGAAAACACTCTAAGTTGACACCAAAACATTCAAATGGAGAAAACTTGCTTATTGTAGCAGTACATTTAACCTTATGCAGTCTGTTATTTTGTTCAGGAGCATAGTCTGAAAGTTCATATTATTTACATAAATTTCATTTTACTTTTTATCTCCGTTAGGAAATGAAAGAAAACATAGCCTAGCCTCGTATGAGCCTAACCAAATGTTTGTTAGCCACAGCACCTGTTGGGTTTTTTTTTGGTCTTTTTTCTTTGATGACTATGAATTTGAAATTTTTTGGTAAAGTAACCCTGGGCTGAAATTTGTTAATTCAATTATGCATTGATAAAATTGAGTTCAGTGTTAAAGGAGAATTTTTATCCTTTTTTTTTTTATCCTTTTTTTTTTCTTTTTCTTTCTCTTTTCCCTGTAAAGATGTAGTTTCCCATTTTATTTAATCACGAGTAAGAGGTACATCAACAGTGAGCTTTAACCACTTTAACCACCAACTACATACTCCTTCAACTTCTTTTGTGGCTGATCTTGTGATCATGTAGTTACAGTATGAGTTTAAATTTACAACACAGCTGAAAGAAATGTTAAAAAAGTGCCAGGTGGAAAACAGATCTTTCTTTAAAGGTGCTGGCACTTCGTAGTTGGTGCTCAGAAACTGTCAGGGATATCAGTTCCTTCTGAATATATCCTTTTGACATGGCTTTTATTACAAGTGGTTACATTGTTCCTATGGTAAAATGATGATGATAGTGTCAACCTAGAAGGGAAATTCCTATATTCTCTTCTAGCTTAAACTACAAGTAAATATAAAGTTAAAATGACTTCATAACTTTATTATAGGAAAAATGTCTCCAGAAACTAGTGCAGCTTCAGCAAATAAGCTGATAGGGGAAGAAAAAAAAAGAAAAAAAGAGTATTTGTAACCATCTTTCAATACAGCCTTATTAAGAGAAAGGACCACTGTCGCAAGGCAAATCAACTTTTGATGTCTTTCCTCAACTAGCATTTTATAACTTCATGCAAAACTTCCCTAATCAGTATGGCAGATTGAAAAACTTTCAGAAATATCTGGCCATAAGGAGTAAATTAGTAATGGTTCTTCACAAAAAAATGACATTTTCAGTGTCAGACTCTTTACTAATGAACTCTGTCCCTAAATGATCTAATGAGAAATCCATAATAAAAATATATCCAAGTACCTACTGGTTACTCAGGTAATTGCTTGGCCCTTTTATTTTTCACATATTCTTTGTGATACTTTATTAAGTCATTGTTCTCTAAATGCATTCTATTATAATTCTTCTCATTTTTAATAAGGTAATATTCTTGCTGCCCTGAAGGACTCATAAGAAAATTAAAATGTTTAAATAAAATGGGCACCCAATGTGTCTTTCCATTAGGGTAGTTAATATTTTATAAAATATTTTTATCTGTTAAGCTTTTAATACCTTAACTTCAAAAATGACTTTTTAAAAATATAAGGAATAACATATACCCCTTGACTGAGTAGCAAAGAAGAAATTCAATCTTTGTCTCAGTTGCTATTCATAAACTATTTGAGCTTCACTTTCGTAGTTTGTGATGTTAGCTGAACCCTTTTGACTAAGTTACAGAACTAGATTCAGTACTGGAATCATTACTTGCCATATATAAATACCTTTTGGAGTTAGCCTCTATTTTCCTTTTTCAGATACTGAGCCCAATTGTGGACACTTCAGCCATTTAAAACTTATATCAATTATACTTCCACACCAGCCTCCTCCTGCCTATAATACAGAGAAGCCTGTCACCAGGGACATGCACGCTATTTCCTTTGAAGGCAAGGAGATCACTGTGTGCATTCAAAGAAAGAAATACAGCTTCAAATGCTTAGAAATGACAAATTTATACAATTAGAATTCATTCTGTTTGCAAAAGTGTGGAAGTTGTGAATAAAACCATTGAGACTCCACAGTGGTGCTTTTAAAAATAGATCTCTGCTCAACAAAAATGAATTCAAGTAACTCCAGCTTGTAAATTCATTACTATTCCCAGTAAAAATTTGCAAACGTTTTGCCAGCCTCTAAACTTATCCTCAGGTCTGAAATGTGAGAAGCGGCTCTTCATATTCATCATTCTCACAGCTAAAAGGCTGGCTGACCTAATTAGACTTGCAAGTTAAATGTATTATCTTTGTACTTTGTTTTGTGATCCATATGAATTTATTGTTATCAAAAATTTTCAGAGATGTGTGCCGCTAAACTTTATCCAGTGATTTTATGTATACTGCTTAAAGGCCTGTAGACTACAGCTCGTTATATTTAGCCATGTTGTTTCTTCAGTAGTAATGGAAGTAAAAAGCCATGCAACACTGACATTTATCCCTTTGCTTAGAAGATGCAACATGACTTGAATATGTTTGGGGTAGGATGCATAAGGTGTGAAAGTATTTTACCTTAACATTTTCATAGTTTTGTATTTTTTTATTTTTAGAGAGCAGAAATGAATGCAACTTTGGAAGAGAATAAAATGTACTACAAGAAAAATAACATTCTGATTTGAGAAAGGACTCTTTTTGTACCTGCTTGTTTTCTTCTCATCTGTACTACAAAGTCCCTCTGAGTGTCCCAGGCTATGTCACTGAGGGCCAGGTTGGTGCTTTCAGTCGTTACTTAAAGAGAAAGGAAAGAAAGCTCTCTTCTATTTTAAAAAACAGTTGTCAAACTTTGTAGCGTATCCTACTGTTATTCATCTTAAATTTGAAAAATCTGGGTTCAGTTCTTTATGTAGCCACAGATTTAATTCTGTGCCATCTACTTTAAGTGTATCTACTCATTAGACATGCTAGAGACTATCTATCTGGCTATTCTCCAATCATCAAGTTATAACCTTTCCAGTGAGAGGATAATTCAAGGAAGCACGGACAAAGCTTTTAACTAAGTGATTAGAGTATTCACCTTAAGGCAAGGAAACTGGGGTTCCTATTTCTGTTCCAGTAGTTCAAAGACTATTTGATGCAAAATGGAAATAGCTTTGAGATGAGAATGTTCCCTGTGTAATAGGTGCCTCTTTCTTTCCTATTAAACAGAAAAAAAACTCTGGATACTACTTTCCTGAGAACTGCTTTCTGATTTGACCCCTAGTTACAAAGAGGGTGTTCAACATCATCAACATTTCTAGCAGCAATGTTTTACAGCAAGGAGGTTGGGTGCTGTGCCCTGTGAAGGATGGTCAGTGCTGCAGAGCACAGCTCAGAGCTCCAGGGAGTTCCCTAGGATTTATCACAATTACACTTGATTCTGCTGTATTGCTTAGATTCAGGAAACTTTAGTTACTTTAATGCAACGCATAGTTGTACTAAAAGACTTGGACTCAAGGTGTTAAATAATATAGAGAGAATTTTCCCTTGATAGAAATGAAAAATAGATAAATAAATAAAAATCCGTGGCAATGTGAGATGGTAATTTCTGATACATAAGACAGTAGCGCTACAATCTCAGGGCAAGTCTGGGGAGATGTTGTAACACCATTAAAATGAAACAGTGATGTTAATACGTCTCTGCAGGGAACATGTAAATGAAGTGCAACAAACATGGGATAAGGAGATGCTATAAGAAATGAATTTAAAAGATATTACTTACATATTACTTAACGAGCATTCACATGGGTTGATAGTGTTAGGACAAGGGGGAATAGTTTTAAACTAAGACAGCGGAGGTTTAGGTTAGATATTAGAAGGAATTTTTTCACCCAGAGGGTGGTGACACACTGGAACAGGTTGCCCAAGGAGGTTGTGGATGCCCCATCCCTGGAGGTATTCAAGGCCAGGAATAAAATGGATGAAATGCCAGGTGTGAATTCCCACACAGCTCTTGGGTTGTATTTGCCCTGTACAAGAGAACTGCTAATGATAAGAGGCCTTTGAAGACTCTGAGTCTCAGGATAAACTTATAGTGATTGTTTTGCTGCTTTTGGATTGTGCTGCCTCCAAAACATTATTGGTCATTTAAAAGAAACACTCAAACAAAAGCAAAATAATCTACGAAAAAAAAAAGATTATTTTATATTGAGTGAAAAGATTATGCTCTGTTAAAAGAGGGGGCTTTTAATCATGCACTTTTGTGTATGAAGCACAGATAGGCAAGTAGAAAGTGACTTTTTCCTCTGTCTCTCAAAGGTGGTTTTCTTCCTCATTAAAAAAAAACACTAAACGCTAATGTAAAAATGAAATATTCAGAATTTTCAAAAATGTGGAATATCTTTTTGATTTTGAATTTTCATTCAATTTAACTTGGATTTGAAAAATGTTTTTTGATAAGTGAGTAATGTATTTTGTGGTACACAGAGTATTTGCCAAAAGAGAAAAAAAAAAAAAAAATGTAGCTGTTCTATTAAACCATCTTAACAGCAGTATGTGAGCTTGGACTATGACTACAATCTTACATTGTCTGGACACATGAAATAGTGTGTTCCAAGATCAGACGGAGAATTCCTTCCAGTGCTAGAAACTCCTGAACTGGGCTTTGACAGCCTGTCACCACTTTGTTCCCCATTCCTTCCCTTCAATAATATTAGCTTACAGTGTGATTAGTTGAGAACTGCAGAAATAAACTAAGTTGATAAAGGGGAAAGACTCCACAAAGAACCAACTGTAGTAATTTAAACTGAAAATGATGCAAGTCAAATATATTCATTACAGCCTTAATTGCGCTCATGATCCTTAAATAAGTATTTATTTAGCACATTGTTTCCTTTTTAATTTCCTTTTAAAAATATATCTATTTTTTACTGGTCAGAAATAGTTTATGGGTAATAACTGTTTCCTTAAGTGTATTGATTGGAGAATTTTTTTAAAAAAAATTTCCATGAACTGAAATTGCTTCTTGTTTTCATCTTAAATGTTTTATTATATGTACTTTTCCTCATGAGCAGAAGCTTGTCAAAAATACCTAAGATATGAAAATGTTTTGGGTGCATGTAACTCAAAGTTCTCAGTGCAAAAACAATAACGGGAATTTTCATGGTTCCAAGGTACAGTTACTTTAAGTATGTGAAATCAGTACAAGACAGATGGAAGAGAGAGAACTCAAACAAATTCAAAAGAGAAATAAAACACCATATTTTCTTACTATAAAATCATTAACTATTAGAAAATAATTCACATAGTAATACAATATTTACTATGTAAAATAAGTGTTGTGTTAAGAGCACAGTAAAATACTCTGAATGTATTGTACAGAGCAGGCAACTCAATGGTTTTCCATTTAGCCAAAACAAAAAAATAAAAATAAACTGTCATAACCTAATCTTCTTCTTCCTGAATAACATCTCTGCATGCTGATTGTTCACATTCATCATTCCACAATCTCCTGGAAATTTTATTCAACATAATTAGTGTGAAAACTTTTAAAAAATGGGATATGTAGGAATACCTGAAAGCCAGTCTAGTCTATCTCCTGTGTAAAATGAGATTAACATCAGTGGTTTTTTTTGTTTATTTTTCTGACTGCACCCTGTAAACCTTGAAAGAGAGATTTCACTACTTCTCAGTCGGTTTCAGTCTTAAGTTACTTGCATAATGAGAAAGTCCTGTTTGAATTTCCAAAGCTGCAATTTGTGGCAACTGCTTCTTGTTGTCTGTTGTTACAGAGATAGTAGTGATGCGCTGGAACAGGCTGCCCAGAGAGGCTTCATCCCTGGAGGTGTTCAAAACCAGGTTGGGTGGGGCCCTGGGCAACCCAGTCTAGTACCAAACCTGGATGTTGGTGGACCTGCCTTTGGCAGGGGGTTTGAAACTTGATGTTCCTTGGGGTCCCTTCCAACCCAAGCCATTCTATTATTCTGTAATTCTGTGATTCTATGATTCTATGATTCTATGATGCTATGATTCTATGATTCTACGATTCTTTGAGTCTGCTACAAAAGTGAAGGGTTTAACCCTGTCATCTTTGTAACTTCATTGTTAGATTATCCCTTAACCTTCTCTTTGCCAGACTGTATAGATGCAAGCTCCTCCATTTCTTATGACCACGTGCTCTAAGTCCCTAAACGTCATTTGCTTTGTGATGGACCCTTTATATTTTTCCCACACTCATGTTGAGGTGTAGAGCCCCAGATTGAATGTAGTATTCCAGTTGCAGCTTTATCAACGATGTGTGGAGTGACTTACAAAGTACTGGACTCATTCCAAAAATGTAGCTCAATATGTGCTTTATCTCATATTCACTTCTGCTCATATTCAGCATGAAACACCCAAACACTTAAGAAAATGCTGCTCAGCCATACTTGTGAGAGTATTCCACCTCACATGCAGAATTTAGCACTTCTTCTTGAACTTCACAAAGCTTCTGTTGGCACAGTCTTCAGGTTTCTCAGGGTCCCAGTACTGAATCTGGATCAGCTGTTGCGTTGAACGCTTCCCCCACAAGTGTTCTGATGGAATACTCTGTCTCATCACCCAAAAGAAGATACTGAACTGCACCAACTCTGCTATCCAACCCTGTGGTACCTCATTCTTTACCAGTCTTATGACCTCAAGCAGGTGAATATTTTGTTGAAATCCACTGGTGGAGCCACTTTTCAGTCCAGGTAAAAAATGATTTATCCCACCACACATCCTCAGCCTCCAAACGATAATGTGAAATACACTGCCAAATGCCTCACTGAAGTGAAAGTTACAGGAACTGTTATCCTTTATTTTCACAGTCAGTCTTTCCTTCATAGAAGGCAATTATATTAGTCAGATATGATTTACCTTTGTAGATCTGTGCTGAATGTTCCTGATTGCTTTCTTGTCATGTTCGTACTCATAAATGGATGCCAGCAGGATGTACATACTCCATTCTACCAGGGTGCTTACTTTGACCACCTGATAGTTCCTCAAATTGTCCTTACCATTTTAGAATATATGCCTCATCTGTCATCATCATGATTTTAAAAAGTAACTGCTTTACATTTACATCAGCCAACCCTTCTACAGAACTGGATATCTCTTCAGGTTCTATAGGCTGAATAACCCACATTTTTCTAAGCAGTACTTGCCTGTTGCTACCTTACAGTTTTTCTGTCTAAACCATGCAGACTTACCTGGTAGGACTGAGGCAAAATCAAAGTTTTCCTATTCTTTCATTGCCAGGTTATCATCCCCATCCATTATTATTCATTTATTCAGTTGCTGTGTTCCTTTTTCTCCACTTCACACCAAAAGAGATGGTTAGGTCATCAAGAACATTGAATCCTGCAGTATTACTTAGTAATTATCAATGGGCCAAGGTTAACTGCATGAGTTTCAATAGGGCCAAGTGTTGGGTCCTGCATTTTGGTCACAACAACCCCAGACAACCCTATAGGCTTGGGGAGGAGTGGCTGGAAAGCTGCCTGATGGAAAGGGACCTTGGTGTGCTGATGGACAGTCAGCTGAATATGAGCCAGCAGTGTGCCAGGTGGCCAAGAAGGCCAATGGCATCCTGGCCTGTATCAGGAATGCGGTGGTGAGCAGGACTAGGGAAGTCATCCTGCCCCTGTACTCGGCATTGGTGAGGCCTCACCTCGAGTACTGTGTTCAGTTTTGGGCACCTCAGTACAGAAAGGATGTGGAGGTACTGGAGCAGGTCCAGAGAAGGGCAACGAAGCTTGTGAAGGGCTTGGAAAATCAGCCCTCTGAGGAGAGGCAGAGGGAGCTGGAGCTGTTTAGTCTGGGGAAAAGGAGGCAGAGGGGAGACCTTATTGCTCTCTTCCAGTATCTGAAAGGAGCTTACAGTGAGAGTGGGGCAGGTCTCTTCTCACTGGTGGTGGGTGACAGGACGAGGGGAAATGGCCTCAAGTTGCGCCAAGGTAAGTTTAACATTAGGAAACACTTCTTTATAGAAAGGGTAGTTAAACACTGGAATAGGCTCCCCAGGGAGGTGGTTGAGTCACCGTCCCTGGATGTGTTTAAGAGCCATTTGGATGTGGTGCTCAGAGATACGATTTAGCAGAGGGTGGTTAGGCTGCGGTTGGACTTGATGATCTTTGAGGTCTTTTCCAACCTGAGTAATTCTATGATTCTATGATTATTATTACTAATAATGTATCATTTCATTACCAACATTGGTCTCACTGTCCCCTAAAAATTATTTTTCTGTGAGTGAGACTTGTCCAGAAATAAAGAAGGGGGTTAGTATTTCCAACTAAGTGACTATGTTTAGTGAATTTTTGATTCTTATCTCTCTGATATTCCTTCTGCCAGTAGGATATTCATTAATCACAAAGGAGATTTTGGCTCCTTGCCTGGCCAAGAAAGTTTGCTATCTGTTTATCATCTTGGTCCATCTCCTTTAGGCAGTACAGTCAGGTGATATGTAGCATCCTCAGTTGGTTTGAGGCCTAGAACATGTACAGTTCTGTGCACCACGCTAACTATGTTAGGCCAAATGAGGCTCTAGCAAAGCTTTTTTTTTTTTTTCTGAGAATGCAAACATGAGTTCTCTCCCAACGCTCCAGTGTTTAGATCTGTTCAAATTTCTTCAAATTTTAAAAAGATGTTAGAAAAAAACACCCTCATTTCAAACGTGAGGTTTGAGCCTCAAAGCATGGTTCAACTTTATAAAATGAGGTTGTGAATATTTTTATGTTAATTTTTCCCTAATTCAATTCCCTAGAACGGTTCAGTTGTTTGATTGATTGTTGCCCACCAAAGAAACAGCCTCAGGCAGGCATCTGTCATAAAAAAAAAAAAAAAAAAAAAAAAAAAAAAAAAAAAAAAAAAAAGTCATCCCAAATCATTAATATTTTGCAAAATTATAAGCTATGAAAATAAGGACTTGAAAAATGAGGCATCAGGGAGCCACAGTATTGCATTATGCTACTACATTCCTTCACCAATAAATTATTGGTAATGACTGTATATTTAATAAACTTCTTGAACTACATATATATCTATTCATAAATGGGTGCACAAATTTGGTTCCAAAGTGCTTTGGATTTGTGTAGTTCTTTGTTACAATGCCTAGGTACTGTAATCAAAGTGAAATGGCACTCTGTATTCAGGATGTCCATGCTTTTTCGTTTTGATGTCTCAGCTTTCATTTTATTTTTGTTGTTTCTTTCATCATTAATTTTACTGAGGGATTCATATTAGATGCATTATTAATCCCTGTAACACTACCTTCCTTTTTCCTGCACAGTATGAGAAATTTCTTGCTTCAATAGAAATAATAAAGTGTGAGATTATTTTCGACATTAAATATGTGAATAAACAAATAAACAATGTGATTTTTCTGAGATCTCTATGCATTGTAATTTTCTTCCAAAGTTTTCACTGATGCATTAGGACTGAGAGGAATGAACAATCACCAAAAGCTTTTAAGCAATGAGTATGGTCATATACTTTATAACCTGAGAATTCTCAGCATGCAGCACATTATAACACATATTGCACTGGAAAATACAGAGAAATGTGAAATATGGTAACCAGACCTTTGTAGGGGTTTGACATACATTAAATGAAATATAATTCTAACATGTTGATGAACTTCAGAAGAGGCAATTAAATGTCTCACTGTTGATGGTTAATGGGACCAATTAGAGATGTGAAATGTGAATGGTACAGTTATGATGCCTACAACGGAGAGGGACGCAGGAGGAAGGGCAACAACATATTCTGAATGCCTACTGGAAAAACTACTAGGTTGAGATTTGGGGTTTTTTTAGTCGTTGAGTGAAGAGGAAGCTGATTACAAATACTGCTTTACTTTGAATTAAATTGTGTATCATATTCTTTTGGTAATTTTATTTATTCTGTAGACTTTATCACAGCTGCACTATGCGCAACCAATTCAAAGAAAAAGATTCAGCCTGTAGTAGAGAAATTTCAGCTGTAATATTTCTACATAGCTACAGTATGTGGGAACTCATGGGGCTTTGATGGTGTTGATCACTGTTAGCAAAATTATCTGATGAACTTGAGGCATCCATTCAAACCTGTGGGTGATAGTAATAATCCACCTACAGAGAAAATTAAAACTGAAGGAGTCTTTGGGGATCCATCAGCTGGCACAAGGTGGTATGTTTCTATGTAATGGAATCTATGTAGTGCTTTTGCAGCTGAAATATTTTCTCCTATTAAAAATAATGACCATTGCAATGCTTAATCTTTCCTGAAATAGTAAATTGTAGTTTTGTTTGTTTGTTTGTTTGTTTTAAGCAGTGCTGGAGAATGGAGAAATTGGGGTAAGAGTTCAATATGAATGTGTACAAATATTTGACTGTTTTTTGCTTTTTTTTTTTCTCTTTTTTCCCCAGAAGTAGTGCAAATGTGATTAGAATATATACTAGAGAAGTAATTCTCCCACAGTTTGAACAGAAGCTGTCTAACTTGTTATGAACTCATTGCATGAAGCAGCACTAAATAAATACAAAATGACTGTTTTGCTTTGGAAAGATGTAGGTTACATTACAGGACAATGGAGATCATTGCTATGGGTTTTGGTGAAGCTACTTCTGACATGAGCCATTTTACCTAAGGTGAAATTATTGTCTATAAAGGCTTCCTCTGAACTTACTTCCATTTTAATCCTCGGTGAACAATACTACACAACCGAAAACAAATGTAATTGGGTATAATTCACGATTCATGGAACAGCACCTGCTGTTCCACACTGGGACTGAAAAGTACTAGGAGGTGTGTTAATATAACGTGAGGCACATCCTGAAATGGAGTTAATGACTGCCTCCATTGTTTTCAGTGGGTGTGCATGCCTTCAGATTCACTTATGTAGATTCAGACTGAAATTCAGCAAAGATTTATCAGAGTTTTAATAAGAAACATAAGCACAAGGCAGCTGGAGCTGGTGCTTACTGCTGTTCTTGGTTTTGTTGTTGTGGCTGGTATTTCACATGCAATAAACAAGCACTATTAGAAATATCCTCTTCTTGAAAATTTAATAGAATTTAATCCATAAATACTTCTCTAAATACCTCTACTTTACTAATCATAAAAGACTATATGCACTGCAAAAGTCATAAAATAGATGAGGCAGTGAAAATGTTTAGGAAACATTAGAACTAATAATGATAATGACTCTACCAGAACAGTTGGAGCACAACACACAAAGACACAGCAAGAACTTACAGCAAGCTCGTTGCACTCTATGCAGAATCAGCGGTAATCCAGGGCTGAATAACTGGTATTACAGGCTGTACAGGAGCTGGCATTAGCTTCTGGGATTGGCTTGTGCTAGCAGAGCCAAAAATAACATAAAAGTTCATTTGATGTTTAGAGTACTTCCTCTCTCCCAGCATTCACTCTCTTTTCCGTCACTTTAAAACAAAAAACTTCAGCATACTGTATTGTTATATCACCTTCTTTTGCCTTTGGCTCCAGTTTGTGAAACAAAGAAGGTTCATTTTGTCTATTTCATTTGCAGGTGCAATACTCAGCAGATTGGTGGTGTTACTCCACATCAGAGCCGAGTGTGTCACCCAGAGCTGCAGAGCCCTGCTGACTCACCTGGCTGTGAGGTGTGAGGTGCTTTTGCAGAGAGGCATGCTTAATATGCTGACTGCTTTTGGCAAGCAACCCAGGAACATAAACAAAGGTAAGGTTCTGAGTCTGAGAGAACTGAAGAATAAAGAAAACTTCAAATAGAATAAACACATCGCTAGGTGCTGGAGAAGAAAATCACTTCTATACAGTATGCAATTTTTAATACATATTGTGTCAGTCTGGATGTATATTTTGTATGCATGAGTGTGCATGTTCATGTTCACAGGCTAGGAGCCCAGTGGAATTACTACCAATACAAGACACATTTCAGTTTGGAATACCTCCAGAAGAAGAATTTACAAGCTGAGCTTTGCTAGAATGTATTGATAATAGTAACATTAATAAAATTAGCAGCAAGATCTGTTATGTTACATTATGGAGGATGACTGAGGAACCTACATAGAGTAAATCATAAATAAATTAATCATTAAAAAATAAATTAAAAACACAGAAAAATAAATAATTGTCTACATTGAATTAGGTGTGTGTCTAGCCTAGGCCTGCTACCTTCCAAAATCTTCGTACCAAATATCTATGTTAACTTTAAACCCAAAGAGATCTTTGCATCCTGAGAAGTCCTTGATTCCCTATGTAGAAGTTAATCCTATATTTGATAACGTGAAATTAACTAACAGTTGACTATACTTCAAGGGTTTATTAGTCCCGGTATTGTCATTGGTAACCAACAACCTGACAAATAATACTGTAGTAATTAGTGAAACCAACTGATGATTGTCTTTTAACTTACTAACAGTTCAAATCTGGGAGCAAACACTGCATCCTTGCTAATGCATTGAAGTCATTGTATTATTGTGTGGAGTATTGTAACTTCTCTAAAGTAGTGACTGCCCATGCCTATATATTTATATATATTGTCTGTTTGGCATTTTTTATCCATATCATCTTTTAAAAAAAAAAAAAAGTTTTGTGGAACTCAGCTTCTCAATTACAGTGTTTAAAACAATAGTGATTAAAGGAAATTGAGAGATTCTCAGAAGGGAGAATGTGTAAATATTCAGAAAAGAGCCAAAAATAAACAAAAGGTCAGTGAAGTTGAGGAATGTGGGGAAATGCAAATGTTAGTAATAATACAAATCAAAAGGAAACAAGAAAGCATGCACAGACAAGAAAACCTAACTGCAAGATACTCCATTTTCCAGACTGCAGTGTTAGACTTTTTGTATTTCCTTGTCTTTCACCAGCAGTTACTAAGAAGTTATATATTTAATGCCAGTTTCTGTTCTAATCGTTTAAAATGTGTGAAACTACAAGGTTAGTTAATTCTCAAAAAGTAAATCTCAGTATGGTATTGGGATTCAGACGCCAAATGAAGGTAAAATGAGTATCATTCAAGTTAAAGTTTTTAGCATGTACTCATTTGTAAAGAGCAAAGGGGGAAAATGTGGTGTTTGGAAGAGAAACAGATGAACTAGAACAACAAAAAATGTTACCCTATGTTTATTACAAAACTTTTGTCCCCTTTCACCTTAAAAACACTCATAACGCTGAAACTTTCATTGGCTTTGGCTGCGAATGAGTGTAAGAGCACATTTGTTTTTGCGAGATAGGAAGTACTTAGCCTCTCAGTTTACCTCATTTAGCTGACAGGCTAAAGCCTGTATTGTGCTCAGAAGGCAAGTGTAACAGCAGTGCTGTGTACGCATATGTGTGTCTACATATATATGTATGTGTATGTATGTGTGTGTATGCGTGTATGCGTGGGTATGTGTACAAGTATATTTATATATGTGTATGTGCATGTATCTAAGTATTTCTGTGCGATGACACCATCTCCTTGTCGAAGCAGAGTGGCTTTTACCTGCTGGGGAAAATCCCTTGCAAGTGATGACATCACTCTCAAATACATCCAGGGATTCTCTAGGGCCATGTTGAGTGGCAGGGACCAAAGCAGTGCTAGGAAGAGTGCTGACTCTGAAGCCCAATCCCCGCATCTGCCTTCCCTCTGTTTTACCAAACCATGTACATGCAGCCCTTGGAGTTACCTCCCCAGTGTGCAGGAAGGTGTGAGTCAGAGGGACTGTTCCTCCTGCTGGGGAAATCAACTTTTTACATGGGAAGATAGTGATGGGACAAGGGGGAATGGTTTTAAACTAAAGGAGGGGAGATTTAGATTAAATGTGAGGGCAAAATTTTTCACTGGGAGTGAAACAGGCTGCCCAGAGAGGTTGTGGATGCCCAGTCCCTGGAGGCACTATAGGCTAGGTTGGACAGGGCCCTCAGAAGCCTGATCTAATACTTGATCTAGAGGTTGGCAACCCTGCCTTGTGGCAGGGGTCTTAGAACTTGCTGATCCTTGAGTTCCCTTCCAACCCAAACCATTCTGATTCTATGATTCTAACCAGTGCACTGGGGTCTATGCAGGCTGTAGCTGCCTTTGAAAAGAGGACTGCAAAGTATAGGAAGATCAGAGAGATGATATTCAAGACATTCCTCTATCAGCTTTCTATCTATCTGGTCAGTTATCAGTGAGCAGTGAAGCACATCATAGAGTAATTTACAGAAATGCCTCAAACATGTGATGGAAGGCCATGATCCAGCACATTATCCCATGTGTCAGCCAGATGTCTGCTAAGTAAAAGGTAATGGTAGCTCCCTGCTGCACCACTAACAACATGGCTTGCACAGATTGCAGGAGCTAAGTAAGTGCACCCTTCTGGTGTTGTGAAGAGGAGGAGGAGGGAAGCAGGAAAAAAAGGAGGGGTAGTCATCAGATACAACAGCTATACATTTAGCTTATAGCTATAGATAGGTCATTTATCGTTATTGTTTTAATTTTTGTTTTGGTAGCTGGACCAAGAAGTCAGGCAGAAAAATAGTCTAGTGTGGACTTGTCAAGATCTTTTTGCTGTTGATTAACTGTGTCGGAGTCGAAGACATTCTAATTTATTTATTTTTTTTTCCTTAAGGGGTAACATTGGAAAAGGGGAAACATAGCCCCATGTTCAGGAAGGGAAAAAAAGAAGATCCAGGGAGCTACCAGTCAATCTCACCTCTGTGCCTGGCAAGGTCATGGAGCAGATCCTCCTGAAAGTCTACAAAGGCATATGGAAAATAAAGATGAGGTGATTGGTGGCAACCAACATGGGCACCAAGGTCAAGTCATGCCTGACTTGCCTTTTGGTGGCCTTTTATGATGGAGTTACAGCATCAGTAGATAAAGGAAAAGCAACTGACATCATCTACCTAGACTTGTACAAAGTGTTTGACACTGTCCCACATGACATCCTGGTGTCCAAATTGGAGAAAAATGGATATGATGGAAAGGCTACTTGCTGCATAAGGAATTGTCTGGGTGGTCATGCTCAGAGAGTTGTGGTCAACAGCTCAGTGTCCAACTGAGCTCCAAAAGTGGAGACTGGTGAAAAGTGGCATTTCTCACAGATCAGTGCAGGGACTGGTGTTATTTAACATCTTAGTAGGTGACACGGACAGTGGGATGAAGTACACCCTCAGCAAGTTTGCTGATGACACCAAGCTGAATAGTGCAGTTGCCATGCTAGAGGGAAGGGATGCTATCTGAATGGACCTGGACAGGCTTGAGTGGTGGGTTCATGCCAACCTCATGAAGTTCAACAAGGCCAAGTGCAAGGTCCTGCACCTGGATCAGGGCAGTCCCAAGCACAAATGCAGGTTGGGTGGAGAATGGCTTGACAGCAGCCCTGAGGAGAAGAATTTGGGAGTGTGAGTTGATGAGAGATTCAACATGAGCCAGCAATGCATGCTGAAGGCCAACAATGTCCTGGGTAGCATCAAGAGAAATGTGACCAGTAGGTCGAGGGAAGTGATTCTGCCTCTTTACTGTGCTCCTGTGAGATGCCACGTGGAGTAACATGTCCAGTTCTGGGGCCCCCAATACAAGAAGGTCATCAAGCTGTTGGAACTGGTCCAAAGGAGGGCCATGAAGATGATCAAAGAACTGGAGCACCTACCCTACAAGGATAGACAGAGAGAGCTGGGACTCTCCAGCCTGGAGAAGAGAAGGCTCCGGAGGGACCTTATAATGGCCTTCTAGTACCTGAAGGGGGCCTACAGGAGAGCTGGGGAGGGACTTTTTAGAAGGGCATGTAGCGACAAGATGAGGCAAAGTGGTTATAAACTGTAAGAAGGTAGATTTAGAGTAGATTTTAGGAAGAAATTCTTTACTGTGAGGGTAGTGAGGCACTTGAACAGATTACCCAGAGAAGTTGTAGGTGTCTCACCCTGGAAGCATTCAAGGCCAGGCTGGATGAGGCTTTGAGCAACCTGGTCTAGCGGGAGGTGTCCTTGCCTATCGCAGGGGGGCTGGAACTAGGTGATCTTCAAGGTCCTTTCTAATGCACACCATTTTATGATTAAGATTCTATGATTTAATTTTGAAGTTTAAAATTTCTCTGGCAAAATTATTCACTGTAATTTCCCTAAATACTTATCTTTTTTTCTTAAGATTACACTTTCTGACAGATTTTGTAAGACTTAAATCATGCATTAAAGACTTAAGGAAGATTATGACATGCCACTGAAGCCTAGCAGACTTACATGGCCTGTAGGCACTCAAAGTAAAAGATATAATATAGAAACTATTACCAAAGTTAATTTGATTCTGGTACATTAAAAAAAGACTGTTGTACAGATTTCAAATATGGTTCCACTTCTTGCCCTTTGCAGTGTGTGGCTACTGAACCATCTCCTACACAGATGCAGAAGAGTGGCTGCTTGCTGTTTCTCTTCTGCAGTGTCTTAAAGCAGGGAAGGGATTTGAGTTTGGGTTTAAAAGGACTAAAATCTGTTCCTTGAGGAGACTCTGAAAGTGGTTTATTAATCCTTGCGTTTAGTCTAAACAGGCCAACATAACAAGGTATCCTATGATCAAATTCGTATTTTGTGTTTTTATGTATGTTTCAAGTGAGGACACATTCTCATGGCCTGGCTAGATCTGTAACATGTATTCATGCTTATTAGTATTTTGAGCAATATTAGTATATTATTATTTTTAAAAACAGAAAAAAAAAAGGGTTTTGGTAGATTGGGAGAAAATGTACGTAAAATATTTTGCTCATAACAGAAGATTTATAAGATGATTGTTTTCTTTCCAACAAGAAACAGTGTTCTTGTCCCAGATAAAGTATCAAGTTGTATAATGCATGATTTTGTCACAAGGGGCAAGCCCAGGAGGAAAAATGAATCCTTTTTCTTAACTTGCATTCTATTCAATATCCTAAAAGTCTCCTGGTTCCATTTAGACTGGCTTACTTACTGTTGAGTTCTCCTCTTCTCAGTCTTTGATACCTCATGTGTAAGCAGAACATACCTATGCAAAAGTTGACAGTAGTGGTTTATTAATTTTTTCTTGCAGACAGAAGAATGTACATGGCAATTAAAGATAATTCAGCACTCAAATCTGAACAAAAGAAATGTTAATGTCTATCAATACCTCAAGTCAAAAATATGAAAAAGAAAAAAAAATGAAATAATGAAGTCATTTTCAAGAAGTTTCTTTTAATACAGTATAAAATTTATAACAGCATAGCCAGACAGGGAATGCCAACTTCCCATTTTAAAATTTTCTTTCATAGTTTATACTTTGTTGTGAAAATTCACTGCAGTTGGATCCTTGTTTCTGAGAAGCTTAAATGGAAAGAAATATTGCTTATTAATTTTCAGAAACTAAAATAAAAAAACCAACAAAACAACAACCCACACTACTGGTCTCAGGATTTATTTAGTTTTACACAGCCACAGAGACTTGAATTATATTGAATTTCTGAGATTTTTATGACTGTCCTAGATATACGGAGAAACCCAGATAATTTATTTTTCCCATTTTCTTTCAGTGATAATGCATTTATTGATGAATTTTTGGTAGTCATCATTTTCAGTTTTAACAAACGTGCAAATCAAACAGAAGAGTTAGACAGCTCAAAGCCAAGTGCAGTAGCCACGTGCTGCACTTTGAACACCAACTGTATCCTGGACTGAATCAAAAGAAGCATGGCCAGCAGGTTAAAGGAGGCGATCCTGCCCCTCTACCCTGCACTGGTGAGGCCTCACCTGGAGTACTGCATCCACATATGGAGTCCTCAGTGCAGAAGAGACATAGACCTGTTGGAGTGCATCCAGAGAAGGGCAAAAAAAATGATCCAAGGGATGGAACAGCTCTCCTGTGAGGACAGGCTGAGGGAGCTGGGGCTGCTCAGTCTGGAGAAGAGAAGGCTGTGAGGTGACCTGATAGCAGCCTTTGAGTATGTGAAGGGGAGCTATAGCAAAGAAGGGGACAGACTCTTTAGCAGGGTCTGTGGTGGTAGAATAAGGGGAAATGGTTTCAAACTTAGAGAGAGGAGAGTTAGATTAGATATAAGGAAAAAGTCTTTTACACTGAGGGTGGTGAGGCACTGGAACAGATTGCTCAGAGATATGGTTGTATCTGGATTTTAGTCAAGTGTTTGACACTATTTATTTCCCACAGTATTTTCCTGAAGAAACTGGCTGCTCATGGCTCAGAAAGATACACAGTTTACTGCATAAAACTGGTTGGATGGATAAACTCAAAGTGTTGTAGTGAACTGAGTTCAGTTCAGTTGGTAGCTTGTCACCAGTGATGTTCCTCAGGGCTCAGTACTGGGACCAGTTTTGTTTAAGACTTTTATCAATGGTTTGGATGAGGGGATCAAGTTCATTTTCAGTTAAGTTTGCAGATGACCAACCAAGTTGGGAGTATTGAACTGAATTGTGGTAGGAAGGTTTTGTAGAAGGATATGGATAGACTGGGTCAGTGGGCTGAGTTCAATTGCATGACATTCAACAATGGTAAGTGCTGGGTCATGCAGTGGAAAGGCTTAGGAAGGAGTGGCTGAAAAGTTGTGTGACAGAAAAGGACCTGAGGGTGCTGGTCAACAGGTGGCTGAACATGAACCAGTAATGTGCCCAGGTGGTCAAGAGGGGCAGTGGAATACTGGCCTGTATCAGAAGTAGTATGGCCAGCAGGACTAAGGGAGTGATTGTCCTCTTGTACCCAACACTGGCAAGACTGCACTTAAGTGTTTTGCTGTTTTGGGGCCCTCACTATAAGAGGATATTAAGTTGCTTGAATGAGTGCAGAGAAGAGCAAAGAAGCTGGTGAAAAGACAAAAACAAGACTGATGAGACATGACGGATGGATTTGTGGTAGTTTAGTCTGAGGGGAGACCTTATTGCTCTCTACAGATACCAAAAAAGCGGTTGCACCAAAGTGAATGTTGTTTTCTTTTTTCAGGTGACAAATGATAGGATGTAAAAAAATGGCCTCAATTTACACTAGACAAGGTTCAGATTGGACATTAGGAAGAATTTCTTCATGGAGAGGGTGACCAAGCATTGGAATGGGCTGCCTAGGGGGTGGTGGAGTGCCTTTCCCTGGAGGAATTTGAGACGTGGACTTAACACTAAGGGACATGATTTAGTGATAGGATTTGGTAGGTCAGGTTGATGGCTGGTCTTGATGATTTTGAAAATCTTTTCCAACCTAAGTGATTCTATGATTTTGTGATTCTATATTAAGCTAGCTTCCAAGCTTTGTGGAGGCTGACTTAATGTTATAAAAATTAACCAGAATCTGGAACTATGGATAGTAGTTCCAGATAGTGATTTTTAGATTAAATTAGTTATATTTCCTATCCTTAAGTCGATAAGTTTGTTGGGAAGTATAATGAAAAGTGTGCAATTTTGTATTACTTCAGTGAGATATACTCCTCATTTTGAAATTTTCTTAACCCTCCTGTTCACAACCTTGAAGGCAGAATTTGATCTGCACTACCAATCCAACTCCAGAAGAAGCTCCTTCTCAGCTCTCAGTGTGAAGGACATGAATAGAATGTTCATAGTTTTGTAGTTTCTGACTGCAGTAGGCCTGAGGAGATAGATAGGTAGCAAGGAGACTTAGAGCTTCTTCCAAGCTATATGAGCATGCATGGGTTTAGTTCTTCCAGTTTGTGATGTTCATGGTGTCTGCACAATGACTCTTCTTTGAAATTCATCGAGTACTTTTTTGGTCAGTGTTTTGGACATGGCAATCTATAGGACTTCTGTGTGTCCTAGTGTAATTTATGCTGCAAAGTGAAGAATTATGTACAAGTTAGCTTCTGAGTCTTTTTTCCATGTCATGTTTTTCCTTCCTCTCCATCCCCCACACCCCAAGAAAAGAATCTCTGGGATTTCCTTTGTTGAGTCTAAATAATTATTAGGCTTTCTAAATTTGGTCTTTTACAATGATTAGCAAAGTCTTATTTGCTTAATGGGTTTCTATTTCTTGCTTGGGTGTGCCTTGTGCTCTCATGTTTTCCCAGGCAGTCACGCAACATTGCAAAAGCAGATTAGTGATGGACAAGGGCATGGTTACTCTATGTTAAGCAACATCTAACTGTATGTTATTTGTCAAGATTCCTGTTAAGACATGTAGCTCAGCTTTCATTTTGAAAGGATATGAACACATTCGGTAGCAAAGGTGAAGGTTACTGTCAATCAAAATTTTAAATGAAAAACTGCATTATTCAAAAACCCACTTCAATCAATACGTTTGATTTTTGTTGTTTTCACAGAAATTGAACGGAGTCCAAATTCCCTACAAAATTTATTTAACTGTATTTCTAGTCGTTTTAATTAACAAAATAAAATTACACATGAAGATTTGCTATACACCTAAGTGATCTGAGACATTTTTACAATTTCCGAAATGATTGTCCTCCCAGTTCTGTTAGTTTTAGATCCTATTTTAAAAACACACTGGGGATTTAGAAAAAAATAAATAAATCTAGTATTTCATCCTGCCAAATGAATTTCAAAGGGAGCTCACTTAAATCAGAGATTCCTCCTGAGATTATGGAGAACTGAAGATATATTGAGTATTAGATGAACAATAGCATTAATGAGACAAGTAAGTTACTGGTATGATAACTACCTTTCTTGTATGAAGACCAAGAAATTAGCATTTACAGTTTACCTTACTCTGACATCTTAACCTAAGTCTTTAAATCAACTTTTTAATTTTATGACTTTTCATTGGCATTTGTTTTGATAGAGTATATTTTAGAGGGAAACCTTCAAAGATTTCTTATGTTCCCAAAAATCTGGTAACTTCACTTGACTGTTGAAAGATAATGATAGGTCACAAGTTGCAGCAATTACAGATGCCTAAGTAACTGAGGAAATACACTGGCATAGACAAGCCTTCTGCAGTGCAAGCCCCAACAGGATTCTTCTTCTGGCTCAGAGGAAAGATAACACTCACTGCAAAGTCTGGAGTAGTGTAGAGACAATGTACCTTAGCAGGCAAAGAGATGTGAAACCCTGGAAGCTACTTGGTCTGTGGAAGTCCTTGAAAGGATCTGTCAGGTCCCCACAGACTCTTCAGGGAGAGAAATAGAGAAGAGTAAATTATGCTATTGGATCACTTGTAAATAGAGAGTCTAAAGCATAAAACCTGAGTTATAAAGAAGAACATGGAGCTGTTGGAGTGAGCCCAGAGGAGAGACATGAAGATGATCAGAGAGCTGGAGCACCTATCCTACAAGGGCAGACTGAGAGAGTTGGGGCTCTTCAGCCTCGAAAAGAGAAGGCTCCAGGGGGATTTTAACAGCCACCTTCCAGTACCTGAAGGGAGACTACAGGAAAGCTAGGGAGGAGCTTTTTATAAGGGCATGTAGAAACAAAAAAGGGGAAATAAATAGGTTCAATCTGAAAGAGAGTAGATTTGGACTAGATAGACTATGTTCCGTTCAGAGGGACATTAACAGACTTGAAAGGTGGGCCCGCATTAATCTAATGAGGTTCAACACAACAAAATGCAAGGTTTTTCACTTGTGCCGGAGGATTCCCAGGCATTTATACAAGGAAGGAGCAGTCCTTGAGAATAGCCCTGCAGAGAAGGACCTGGGTGTCTCGGTGGATGAAAAACTCATCATGAGCCAGCAAGTGTGCTCTTGCTGCTCAGAAAGCAAATGCTATCCTGGGCTCCATCAGAAGAGAGGTGGCCAGCAGGGACAGGGAGGTGGTTGTCCCTCTCTATTCTTCTCTTGTGAGGTCCCATCTGGAGTACTGTGTCCAGGTCTGGGGCCCCCAGTACAAGAAAGACAGAGAGCTGTTGGAGAGGGTCCAGAGGAGGGCCACAGAGATGATCAAAAGGGCTGGAGCACCTCCCCTATGAAGACAGGCTGAGGGAGCTGGGCTTGTTCAGCCTGGAGAAGAGAAGGCTGCGGGGTGACCTAATTGCAGCCTTTCACTACCTAAGGAGAGCCTATAAAAAGGAGGGGAGTCAACTCTTTGAAAGGGTAGATGACAGCAGAACAAGGGGAAATGGTTTTAAATTGAAGGAGGGAAGATTTAGGTTGGATGTCAGGGGGAAGTTCTTTACTATGAGAGCAGTGAGGTGCTGGAACAGGCTGCCCAGAGAGGTTGTGGGTGCCCTGTCCCTGGAGGTGTTCAAGGCCAGGTTGGATGAGACCCTGGGCAGCCTGGTCAAGTATTAAATGTGGAGGTTGGTGACCCTGCCTGTGGCAGGGGTTGGAGCTTCATGATCCTTGAGGTCCCTTCTAACCCATGTCATTCAGTGATTCTGCAATTCTGTGATAGATATTAGGAAGCTATTCTTTACTGTGGGGGTGGTGAGACACTGGAGCAGGTTGCCCAGAGAAGCTTTGAATGCCCCCTCCCTGGGAGCATTCAAGGCCAGGCTGAATTGGGGCTTTGTGCAACCTGGTCTAGAGGGAGGTGTGCCTGCCTGTAGCAGGGGGGTTGGTCATTTTTTTTTACTTCATAATTTACATGGAAAAAATGCATTGTCATTGTCATATTATCATGTCCACAAAGTTGTGTGTTTTAATCAAGACTCAAGTTACAGTGTACCATAGAGAATAAAATGAAAAATCTAATTTCTTCCCGAGATGAGCTACAGACCTTGCAAAAGCTATATGTCTTTTCATCCATGTGTGTATATCTTCTGTGCCTGCTTACTCATTAACTCACATAGTTCTGTAATTTTGGCTTAAATCTGAGATGTAATGTTGAGGAATACACAATACAAGCATAGAGATAGCAGTGTAGTTTAGGAATAATGCATGCAAAATGGGCATGCTGTGCTTCCTGAGCATGCCTGACACTGAAATGCCCCTGCAGTCTGCTCTGTGCATCATGCAAGACCTTTGTGGCACCATCTCTGCTGTCTTCTAAAGTAGACTTAATAAGTGTCTAATCCTTTCACTTCACTGTCTACTGTGAGCTTTCAGCCTGTTCCAGGTCACGATTTTGTTTCAGCTGTAAAGAGAAGAATTTGAGTTACAAATGGTACCATTTAAAATGAATAAATAAAACCAATGACATTACTCTAGGCTTATAAAGTGATAAGTGGTCAATCCAGAAATTATGACAATGAATGTTGGATTGTGGAATAATAAATCACACTATTTGGTGTCATAAAGAAGCATCTTACAATGTATAATGTAGATGTTGTTTTTTTAATAGCTTCCACACTTTATATCACACTTTATATTTTTATATTAAAAAATCTGTATAATTTCTGAAGAGGTAAATAGTTCAGACAAAGCAAAAGCATAGCAAGTGTGACTTGGAGTGCAAAACTGAAAATGCTTTGGAAATTAGGAGGTCTCAGTGGCACTTCCATTTGTCCTTGACTTTGGGCAGATAACTCAGTCCCATGTCTGTATGGTTTGGCAATTACTCCATCAAATCCAGGTTTCGGTCAGATAAGTTGCATAGCTAAAATGTCAACAGAAGCACAATTCATACTATCCTCCAGGTCTGTAGCAGTGTAGCTATTTCAAACCATTGGAATTCAGATGCAGTGATTCATAGACAAATGAATTTCAAATAATTATGAGGAAGAGATCTATAGCATTGAAATATTTCTGCAGCTATGAAAATGTATCATCATGATATCTTTTTGTTGTTGTTTTTTAGTATAAGCACATATCTACTGAGAGAACTAATGTATTTCCATGTTTGACACCCCATGAAAACATTCTATTATGCTTCAAATTAAGACCAGGAAATTACACATTTAGATGTTCTGAAAAGCCACTGAAAACCTTTGGACTGATAATCTTTTCATCACAAAATGTGGACAGTAAGAAGCTGATCTCCTAATTAAATTCTACTAGCTAATTCATGATATATCATTAAAAATTTAAAATCCACTCTTTTTTCAAGTACTTTTTTCTTATATTAATTATCTAATCACAACAGACTCGACTGATTAATAGTCCTTGTAAAATGTGTTTTCAGCATGTTGGAAAGGTCCATATGGTTAGAAAATTTGTCCTTATTATGGGAATTATTGCAAGAAGTCCTAGCCCCATTAAATGCTAGCAGGGTGCTTAAAACAGGGTAAGGAGAGTTTTGTTGGAGAGTGACAAGAAAACCATGAGGAAACAGAGAAGGGTTTTTCATTCTATTTGCATCTGTAAAATCTCTCAGACTCTGTGTACAGTACATAGCACAGAATAAACATTTTGAAGGAATGCTCTGTCAGAATTTTCGTTTAAAAACTGGATGTACCAGAAGTTCCTATATGTATTTTCATTATTGTAATGACCTGATGATGTGCTCTGCAAACTGTCTACAGGTAAAAATATGTTGTGAATTTAATTTATTGTCTAATCCTAACTCAATTAAATGACTTGACAGTAACACTGATGAATATTGAGAAATTCTGTGTTAAACTCCAGTTCATGGGAGAACATACTTAGTAATCATTGACTTAAATAACTTCCATAAACTAAATAAAACTAACAAAAAAAATCCAAACAGTTTAATAATACTAATATTCCTGAGTATGAGGTTTTTATACTCCCTGCCTCTTGCACACACATTCTAATAGTTTTTGAGCATTTGATAAGATATATTAGCATGTGTCACCGTAGCTACCAAGGCATATACAGATGGGTTATAAGTGCATAAAACATTACATGTATTTCATTTGTATGTATAACATATGTAATTTGACAGTGATACATCTGTATCATATATTAGGATTCATGCAATTGTGTGTCCATTAATTAGATTCATGTGGCCCAATTATAATTTGTTTCCTTCAAAACAGTAATGGAGCCACAATATTTCAAGCAGTATGAAGAATTCAAGCTTCATGATTTCTAAGAAGCAGAATTCAGAAAATAAGTCTTTCTCTTTGAACTACTGCAAAATTTAATCAAGCAACCTTCATGAAGAGTTCCAAAGCCATAGTTAACAGTGAATAAAGCAAAATAATAAGTATCTAAATATCAGTGTTAGACAAATCCCTCTGTCTCAAGTATACCAGGACAAGTGGTATACTAGTACAGTATATACATATATATATATATATACACATATAGTACCCATGAGATTAGTTTGAAAATGATGAAAACAATGACAAAAGCTCATCTTCTCCTCATACAAGAGAGTAATCCATGTTTTTCCTTTCATCAGCTTACAAGCTCTCATTTGCCAACATGAGAGATAGAAACTTACTTTTATGAGGAAAAGTTGATTTGATTCCAGCATCTGTGACTTGATATAAAACACTATCCATTGTGAAAATTCACAGTAAAATCACTGGAGCTAGAAATTCTGTAATAACACTTACAGATAATGCCAACTTCTTTAGCAGAAGTGAATTCAATTAACAGTGTAACTTTAGTCCTTATTCTTAGAAAGAACCTTCACAGAATCATAGAATCGTAGGGGTTGGAAGGAAACTCTGTGGATCTTCTAGTCCAACCCCCTGCTAAAACAGGCTTTCTACCATAGGTTGCACAGAAAAGCATCCAGGTGGGTCTTGAGTATCTCCAGAGAATACTCCACAGTATCTCTGGGCAGCCTGTTCCAGTGCTCTGCCACCCTCACAGTAAGGTCTTCCTCATCTTTGTATGGAACTTCATGTGTTCCCATTTGTGCCCATTACCCCTTGTTTGTTACTAGGCATAAGAACTTGGCTACGTTCATTTGATTCCCACACTTTAGATATAAACAGTAATAAGATCCCATCTCAGTCTTCTCCAGGCTGAACACTCTCAGGTCTCCCAGCTTTTCCTCATGAGGGAGATGCTTCAGCCTCTGATCATCTTTGTGGCCCTCCTACAGGCTCGTTCTAGAAGATCTCTGTATTTTCTGGATGGAGGAGACCAGAACTGGACACAGTATTCCAGAGATGGCCAGGTGCCCTTGTGACCAGGGCAGAGTTGAGTGAGGGGATCCCCTCCCTAAGTCTGCAGGCCACGCTTTCTAATGCACCCCAGAATACCATTGGCCTTGGCTTCAAGGAAACACTGCTGGCTCATGGTAAACTTGCTGTCCAGCAAGAGACCCAGATACTTATCTGCAGAGCTCCTTTCCAGCAGGTTATTGCCTAAACTGTACTAATTAATGCAGTTATTCCTTCCCAGGTGTAGGACTCTACACTTGATTTTGTTGAGCCTCATCAGATTCCTCTCCACCTGACTCACAAGCCTTTTCAGGTCTCACTGAATAGTAGCACAGCCTTGTGGTATGTCAGCCACTCCTCCCAGCTTTATATTATCAACGAACTTGCTGAGGATGGACTCTATCCCTTCATTCAGGTCACTGATGAAGATGATGAAAAAGACTGGATGCAGTGAAGACCTCTGGGGAACACCACTAGGTACAGGCCTCCAACTAGACTCTGTGCCACTGATCACAACCCTCTGAGCTCTAGCAGTCAACCAGTTCTCAGACCACCTCAGTCTCTGCTCATCTGTTACTAAGCTTTACTACCAGGGTGATGTGGGAGACAGTTAACTGGTTTCTCAAGCATAGTGACCACATCTACAATCAACCTTATCTTGTTTGTAAGAACAAAGTTCTGCAGCGCATCCCTCCTTGTCTTCTCATCTACCACCTGTGTCAGAAAGTTATCTTGATGCTTTACAAGAAGCTCCTGGACTGTGTGTTCTTGGCAGTGTTTCTTTTCCAGCAAATATCGGGTTGATTGAAGCCCCCAGTGAGAACCAGTGCCTATGACTGTGAGGCTACTTTCATCTGTCTTTAGAAGGCCTCAGTAACTTCTTTCTCTTTGTCAGGTGACCTTTACTAAACACCCACAGCAGTGTCAACCATATTAGTCTGCCCCTTAATTCTCACCCACGAGCTCTGCGCTCATTCATGATTCATCCCTAAGCAGAGCTTGATACATTCCAGTTGTTCTCACACATAAAAAGCAACCCTAATGCCTCAACTTACTGCCATTTCTTTTGAGATAGGACATAACCATCCATGACAGCATTGCAGTGAAGCGAGATGTCCCACCATGTCTCCATGACTGCAGTGATGTCATGGCCCTGCAAACAAACACGGATCTCCAGATCTTCCTGTTTATTCCACATGTTTTGTGCATTGGTATACACTTTGTTTTCCATCCATCCATGGATAACAAAGGATAACAGTTGGTGCAGTAATCCTCCTATCGAGAGAACATATTGAATTGTCATCCTAAATTCATTTTCAGTTTAAAATTAATTTTCAAATATGTGATTATTTCTTCAAGTGAGAATATCCTGATTTAAGAGCACATTTACCAGAAATATTAGAAGAGATTTATCCTAATCTCTATAGAAGGACACTAAGGAGATTTCTGACACACTCAGATGAGACATTCTTGATGCTGAACACAGCTTCAAGGAAAAAAAGTCCATATAGTAGCCCAGAATATCAATTGTTCATCTCATTTATTTCTTTCTATTGGGTATATGTGGAGTGGCATCCTAATTGAGTGTTAATGAGGAGTTAATTAGAATTAAGTGCTTCAATAACAGTTGGTGATTATTAGCTTTTTTTTAGAATGGGATTTTAAATCTAAAAAAGTACCCTAAAATTTTCAAAACAGGGATAAAACAAATAGAAAGGCCATTAGTTCTTCCTTATCTCCTCAAGCCCTGAATTTGCATTCCTTCATATGGTGACATTTTTATTATGATTTTTTAATGATAGTACTTACTGGAAACATGTCTCTCCTGCCTATCAAGAGGAAAAGACCTGTCCAGGTTTTTAGTAAGGCTTTTATATGCATCTTTCACCACCATGTTTTGTCTCTGCTATGAAGAAGCTGTTTCTAAGAGAGCAAAGATGTTATTAAGTAAGTGAACATACTTACCCAATTCTCAACCCATCTGCTGAACGTTGCAGCTGGGATACATGGATACATAGGGAGTTTAGCATGTTCCAGGAAATGGAGTTTGAAAACAAACTGATTTCCCCTCAGTCAAAAGACACCTGCTAAGAGGTAAAGTCTTAAAGTCAGTTTGGAACTAAGCTACATGTGGCCCAGGGACCACATCTGAGAGATTTTGTATTCCTTCAACCAGAAAAAATCAAATATGTCAGTACTATTTCTTGTATTTTCAGACATTAGCGAGACTAGCTCTTTCAATTGATTCTATATTAACTTTATACAAGAAAATGGAACTCTAAACAGGGAGATGTTGAAGAATTATTTTCTTCATGTTCTGGCAAGCATGACAAAAATTAACAGTACATAACTCAAAAGAAACAGAAATTACAGAATAGGAAAACTTCCACATACAATTTTTTCAAGTGGCTAACATTTCTCTTGTGCAGTTTGCACTAGATACAAGGTTGATATTTTCATTCTTTGAAATGAATGGATATTTTATGGATATTATTTATTTTATGGATATTACTGTTAGGGAGTGGAGGAATATGATCACTCTTTGACAAGATGAAGAAAAAGTTAGATAACTTTCTTACTCCCCCAGTTTCTCTTATGATGATGAGGCCTGAACTGTCTGTAAAAAGTCATAGCTAAGGAAGTGTGTCATAGGATTTAACATCTGCATACAGAATACTGCAGCCCTGCTCAGAGTTGCTGCTGAATGTGCATCCACATGTTTAAGTGGGAACTTAAAAAAAAATTAGCCATTTTAAGTCAGTCAAGTTGAAAATTTAATCCTAAAATTCAATAATATTAATAAGAATAATAATAGTAAGCAAATTTGAATTTTACACATTTCATATCACCAGGATATGTTGCTCAAACAATATTTTAAATACTAGAAAGTAATATTAATGTAAGTATGAGTTCATTTACTTGACTTCATACCCAGACATGATGAGCATGTGATACTAATATGAAGAGAAGACTGACCAATGTGGACTTCTGATAGATGAGGTGCTAAACATGATCAATAAAAGCAACAGAATTTAGATACTGTACTTACAATTTTGTGAGATATTTAACCTGATCATCACATACTGTATTCTATCACAAAATTAATGTAGTGCTAAAATGTGGTTGACTAAAATCTTCAGTTTGTAGTAGGGGTTTGGATGAGATTTTCTCAAGAGCTCTTTCCTAACCTCAGCTATTTGAGATTCTGTAAAAAAATTGAAAAATTATATTTTGTTTGGAGCACAGGAATGAATACCTGGAACTGAGTATTGGTTTACTCATTCTGAAGTATAGAAAGCAGGGAGACTAATTCAACTTGATTCACATAAAAGTGTGTTAATTTTTTAGCTGAGCATGTTCATTTTTTAGCTAAGCATGTTACCTGTACTGGAGTGACATGGTATTCAAGTTTAACATGGAAGAGATACAGTGGTCTCATGTTGTTTCCAGTATTCACAGAGGAGTTCAAGATTATTGCTAACAATATAATTTTATTATTATTATTTAATAATTATTATTATTTGTGTGTGTGTGTGTGTGTGATCAGTGTTTATCATCAGGTTTAGGAGATTCCTACTAATGTCTGTAAATCTACATGGTAATTACTACTCATTTTGCTAGATTTAAAGACTATGCAAAATACTTAGAAATGTCTCTTTATGAAAAATGAAGTATTTGCAGCAGTAAATGAAGATAGCATGGCTGTGTTGACTCAGGCTTAAAAGGAAAGGAAAAAAAAATATATAGCATGCTCTGGATATTTCCGTATGAATACAGTCTTGAGGATGAAAGGATTGAGTGCAGCCCAGCTGGAAAGGACCTGGAGGTACTCTGGATGGGAAGCTGGACGTGGGCAAGAAATGCACCTTTGCTGCCCAAAAAGATAATTGTATCCTGGACTGAATCAAAAGTAGCATGGCCAGCAAGGCAAGGGAGGTGATCCTGCCCCTCTACCCTGCACTGGTGAGACCTCACCTGGAGTACTGCATCCACATATGGAGTCCTCAGTGCAGAAGAGACATAGACCTGTTGGAGTGCATCCAGAGAAGGGCAAAAAAAATGATCCAAGGGATGGAACAGCTCTCCTGTGAGGACAGGCTGAGGGAGCTGGGGCTGCTCAGTCTGGAGAAGAGAAGGCTGTGAGGTGACCTGATAGCAGCCTTTGAGTATGTGAAGGGGAGCTATAGCAAAGAAGGGGACAGACTCTTTAGCAGGGTCTGTGGTGGTAGAATAAGGGGAAATGGTTTCAAACTTAAGAGAGAGGAGAGTTAGGTTAGATATAAGGAAAAAGTCTTTTATGTTGAGGGTGGTGAGGCACTGGAACAGATTGTTCAGAGATGTGGTTGATGCCCCGTCCCTGGAGACTTTCAAGGTGAGACTGGACCAGGATCTGAGCAACCTGATCTAGCTGTGGATGTCCCTGTTCGTTGCAGGAGAGCTGGACTAGATGAACTTTAAAGGTCCTTTTCAACTTTAAGAATTCTATGATTCTATGATTCTAAGTATTTACAGTTTCTAACTCAGTGTTTAAATTTATATGGCATGGATGCATTGTCTTATATATACAATTTTTTATGTTCTACATCAAGACTTATTCACCTTAATGAACCAGAATGTTTATAGATCCTGGAAAAATTACTGTTGCAGAACCTGTAACTTAATAAGGCTTTCATGCATACAAAAAGTATACATTCGCTTATATGGATATGTATAGATACTTGTATGCAATATATTTTTACTGATGAATATACAAAGAATTGGAAATTATTTAGGTATAATGAATCACCTTACTGATATATAAAAGATGTTCCCAGACTATCTGAGCTGGAGAAATATTGTCTTTATAAAGCTGACTTCATGAATCAGTCTGAGAATAAAATTATTAATGACCTAAGAAAATGTTTGAAATTTTTTACCCAAGCAAGAAATGCACTCAGAGGTCAGCACAGCAGATATAAGTGAATGGCGGTTTTGGGGGAGAGGGGCAGGGAAGGGCCAAGGGAGGGATGAAAAAACAGTAGAAGGCAATCTGGAAAGATGGCACTCAATCATGCGGTTGTCTGAATAAGGCTCAGTGAACCTGATCTCAGAGATAACAGCATTAACTATTTTAAATAATGAACAGTGTCAGTCTGAGGCCAACAAGCAATCTTGCAAGCAGCCAAAACAACAAACAAAGGATGTGGGTATTTTATGGTTAAACTGCAGAACAGTATTCATCTGCTGCCAGGGAAAATGAAGGAAGACTTGTTGAAAGCCCATTTTATAAGGAAGAGTGATAGCATGTCGTGATCCCGTGATGATACGTTCTGGTGGCAAGGACTACAATGGGAAAGAAAGAGCAAGACCTGTACTTTCATAAAATAACTTGTACCCTGGTATACAGGTAAATTAGTGTCACAGAGGGACTGACTTCAAAAAAGAGATCATCCTTGTTTGAAACCCTATGTATGTAAGGGTCTGGTTTTCAATAACTGGAATGTAACACGTCCACTCTGAAGCACTCATCCCATGGGAAGACAGACTTTGAAGAGCCCAGGCACTGAGTAATATGTGCTTATTATTATCAGACAGGATCTTTGAGGTATTAAAAATACGAAATGATTTACAGTGTGAATGTAACATCAGTTCTGGGTCATTACTAGTATCTACCAATTTCCTGTGTTTGAGAGCAGCCAGATGCTGAGTAAAAAGATAGATAATACAAACAGAACTGCTTTTCAACACAGTCACCTCCATTAGCCATGCATTCTCAACAGTGATGAACAAAAGCCTGCATGCCACGCTCATAATTATCCTCATCAGTGAAGATGACCAACTGTTGCTGTTGTCACTGCTGAAACATAGCACCCACAGCCTCACTATGCTCACATCCGCTGTTTGATCTCCATAAACATTCAGCAAGCATTGATGAATGCCAATGGATCACATTTTTCCACGTGGAGGAATTCAATGACCTGCCTTTGCTTTTGCTTACACACTTCCATATCAAGTGCCATTTTGTCAGATTGCCCTTCTGCTGCCATCTGTCACATGGCAGCAAAATGTAATGGAGTATTGGTGGGAAGGTTCAACCTCTATTTTTACACTGCTAACATCCATCTATGATGTAGTGGGCCAATAAAATATAGGAGGCATTACTTTTGGAGAAAACCTCATACATAGGAACATGAATATGATATTCAAGGGCAGAGAGACAGTTTTATAAAAACTTATGTATATTTACATAATAGATCTACATATATTTTTCTTTTTTTCACAAATTCTGTGCTATTATTTTTAAAAATTCTTTTTTTTTTTTTTTTTTGTGCAAAGTGCACATCATACAGTGGAACAGCAAGACAATTTATTTGAATATATCAGTTTGTTCTTGCTTCCTCTCACTCCCCTTTTCGTATCCATGAGAAATCTTAGTCTTTTATAATGTTCCCAGTTTGCAGTAAGTTTTCCGCTAATGTTATTTTGCAGCTGGTAAAAGCCCAGTAAGTGAGGTGTAAGTATGGCCTTTTAAAATTTGCATTCATTTTAAAAGTACTGGGGGAAAAATGTCAAATTTTAAAGTTATTAATCTTATTTCTATGGAGAATAATAATAATAATGTCTCCCATTTGCAAATTAGAGGTTTATCTAAAATGAACTTTTTAGTTTATCAGAAATGAATAATTCAGTCATAAAACATCTCCATGCCAAATATTCATAGCTACAAAGGTCAGCCTTGGATATGCACGTGGGTTTGTGTGTGGGAGCACATACAAAAGCAGGGTTTATAAAGCTACAAAACTGTAGCAAGTATAAAATCACTCTCATTACTAATAGCTGTACAACCAGAAAGAAGGATTTTCACTGAAAATCTGTTTTTTAGTCTAATAACACCTAAATCAACAATTAGCAAAAATTATGCATTTCACATTTAAGAGAATATAGTCTAACGTATTAAAATCAGAACATCATATGCTTGACTAAATAATATTCAAAAATCAACTATGTATGTGCATTTTTCCCTATTGTTTTTTTATTAGTTTGTCATCAGACCGTCCACTGACTTCATGGGTTAATGGCTGATGGTTTAATCTATGTAGGTAGTCCTTCTACAGAAAGATTTTCCAGCAATGGTTACAGAATAATGTGTGGAAAGTAAACTTGTCACTGAATGTTTTTCATTTATAAGGAAAGGGATTTTTACTAATCCAATTATTGCCTAAAGGATGGCAACAGTGCCAAAGCTGGTGCCAAGCTCTCCTAGCAGATCTTGAAAGAATCAAATCCAGGGTCTTAAAGAGCTCCACGTATCCATAAAGATTCCTTAGCAGTGCTTTTCTATTGGGATGGACTTAGTAATACATGTAGCTAAGTGAGGCAAAAATACAAATGAAAAAACCCTGATAACCTAGATACATAATCTATATAAGGAACCTACGCAGTTTCTGATCTCATTCCTTAGTAAAGCCAGGAAGTGGCTTATTCTTTCAAAAAATAATTTCTTTCTTTCATTTTGCCAAGATGTCAGTATGTGTTGTGTTTCACTTCTAAACTCCCAGTGCTGAATGTAACTCAGAGGATGAATAGTCTGTAGGAAGGGTAACCCCTTCTATAAGAAAGGTAGCCTTTGTAAAAAAAAGCATAGTAATAAAAAAGTGTATTTGAAAGGAAATGTATTAGTAGAGATTTTCATGTTTTGAAGAATTTCACTTCTTGTTTTGAACTCTTTGTAGAAAGGCTGAAGAGCTCAATAAACAACTGTCTACCCAAACTATCACATGCAAGAACATACTGCTTTTTTTAACTACAGCACAGATTGTGTGGGGGAAAACTCCTACAGATTTGATAAATAAAAGAAAGGTGGAGCATAACTCCACCTCTGACATTGTTGATACCTGCAGTGACCATCCAAACAGAGTTCCACAACATGATTCCTAAATAATTTCAGAATGAAACCACAGTAATTTCCGTATATGTTCATTTTGTTTTAACTTATAAAAAGGAGCCTTGTTTTTCTTAGCTGCAGTTGACTAACGCCTTCTTTCATTAGCATATGAACTACTCAAAGCAGTCGAAATGTCCCAAGGAATTCAAAATGCGTGTTTACTTTCTCTGTTTTATATTACATAAAGTGTGTGGCTGGTATCTATGAAACAACAACAACAACAAAATCCTTCAGGAATAAGAAAGAGCTCAATTCTAATTATTAATTTTTTTTTATTTTTTTTTCCATCACTGTGATAAAAATTCTATTTATTTGAATTCAAATGTACAAAGATACACTGGAGCAGAATTTCCAAGAGTATGAGCAACTTCAGAGTACATAACATTCCGTTTTGCCCAGATTACTGGTGGTGGTAAATGTGGTTTTCTTTTGAACAATTTTAATTTTTCTTCTGTCTTACAGTGCTGGGCCAGCCTTGAACCACTTCTCTAACCATCTCTCTCCTTTTAATCACATCTCTTCCATCTGATTAATGTGGCATGCAGTGCACCTCTTATATTCCTTATCTGAGTGTGTGTAATGACTGTGAATGAATTTGTTTTAGCACTACAGCATGCCAACTGTGAGTTCGCAGACAACAATTTTATATGAGAACTTCCTCAACATTTTCACAGTGTCATAAACAGCGGGTGGAAGGAAGTTTTCCAGAAGATACTTGACAACCAAGAGTCATTTTCTGCAGTATAGAGCCAGGAGGGTTTAATTCAGTAAGAAACTGCTCTATGGAACAGTCACTACCAGGGGCTAAATTTACAATTGGAGGATTCCCTTTTGAAGGTTCGTTGTTTCCAACTGGAAATACCAGTGGCAGTATGCACCCTGCATATTTGGAAGGAGGGCATAAATGCACCACTTCCCTAAAAACCTTTGTCTTGCTAGATTTCAGATTATAATTGCTCCTCTCATAGGATTTAATGCTTTATTTATATCTTTTCTTGCTGAATACTTCTAATTTCCTTTCCAGCTAATGAAACTCTGCTCATAATTTTTCTTCATCTCACCTTCTGACCAAGGCAGCCAGTTGAGACCTGTCCATAATGGCACTTGGGTTTCTTACTACTGAATACCTTGACTCCCAGGTGCAAGATATAAGGAGCTGGAGTAAAATCAAAACAGAATTACCTGAAAGGCTGACTGAAAGTTGTAAATATCAGTTACCCCTTTAAGTATATTGCTCAGCTGTACATTGTAATAACTGCTCCTTATCTATCAGACTCAACTATAGCTATCAATAAATATTTGTAATTGGAAACATATTTGCTGTCTCCTGACCAAACTGTGACTTGAATTGTAAAACCTATCCAAGATCTGGACAATAACAAAGATGACCTTTTGCATGGCAGTGCTTAATAACTCTGCAGGCACCTTTATTAATTGAGTTGTTTTTGTTAACTTAAAAACTCTTCTGGAGACAAACTTCAGGGAAGAATGATAACTAACTCAGTTCTCAGCATATCCTGAAAGGGATAGCTGGCTGCATAGTGATTTGCTTTCAGGAGAAGAGCTGCAGTCTGCTCCAGCACACATACTTTATAACTACGATCTGCTTCTCGGGTTTATGGTTTCATTACTATCTGTAATTTGGCTTTGAGGTCAAAAACACCATTCTGAAACATCCCAAATATGCATAAGAATTTAACATTTCCATCTGGTTCCCATTATACTCTACAAGAAGTAGCGAATGTATATTTAAGTATATAACTGCGCAGGGTTGTTTGATATAGAGAGGAAAGTATACAAAATGGAATATTTTCATCAGTTTATTTCTCCTTCCATTAAGTATACAATAGGGAGACTGGCTTGTCAGTCACAAATTTGAGACAGGTACTCAGGAGTTTGTTGAGACTATATGCTGGGTCAGGAGTCTGAATTATCTGCACTGAATTATACCCAATATCAAGTCTGCTGTTTAGTGCCGTAGATCTTAACATAAATATGCATGCAGTCATGTGGCATTTTGCTTTATTTCTTTCATCCTTGAGAATGTTTTTATTTGCTGTTTTTTTCAATTGCTGTGTCAACTAACAATATTTTGACATGCACTTGAAATATTTTTCCTTAATGGTTCCCAATTCTGAAGCTAGTAGTGTTGTTAAGCGTTGAAAATTCCTGTTTTATTAATGTTTTCTAGAGTTAGTTAATCCCTATGATCCTCCTGCCTAAAACGTCTGTGGAACAGATATCTGATGAATTTCAGACAATGAAAAGGCCAACACCTTAGCTAAGCTGCTGTTCTATGTCCCGTTTAAAATTCATGAATTTGTTTCACACATTTGCCAGCTTCCTGGTTTAAGATTAGGGTAAAAACAAAGAAGCAAGATTGAAAAGTCCATGGTCGTATGTTTTAAGTTTGCTAGAAATATGTGGATGAAAAATAAAGCATGGAGAAATGTCTTCATCACTGATTTCTGTAATTTTGTAATCCAAATGCTAGGTAAAAAACAAAACAAAACAAACATCTTTTCTCTTTCGTTATGAAAATTAGAAGAAGCTGCTTTGGGGTTTTATCCTAATCCATTTTTAAGTGTGTAATATTTAATTACACTTACTAGTCAGATATCATTAACCAAGCAATTAGATGTGTTTGTTTTAGCCAGATGCGATGGATACATAGCTTCTGTACTCAGTTTCTAATGATTATTGCTGTGTCTTAATAAGTATAACTCCATAATAAATGGCTTAATATAATATACCAAAATGCCAAACACAGATCTAAAAATTTAAATTAAATTGAATTTCTAGATTGCCAAACTTGATGCTCTATTTCAGTTGTGGATAATTTTACCAGGATTGGACCACTGGGTGTTTTCAGCAGCGTTTGTCTTTTTCTCTCTCTTACTTGCCTACTTCCTTACTTTCCTGTTTTTTTTGTTGTTGTTGTATGTTTCTTTTTTTCTTTTTCTTTTTTTCTTTGCTTTTTTCGGTAGGCAGTGAGAGGGATTTTATTTATTTATTTATTTAGCTGAGTAGTTTGCTCAGTAGAGCTACCCATAAAGCACTCAAAGAAATGGCAATGTTATCTTAATTTGTCTTTTGAGTGCCCAGACTTTTGGATATAGTTACACTATTTCATACTATCTATTTTTTTTCCTTCCGAGCATTGCTCCATTCATTGCAGAGGAAGGACACACCTCAGGGAATAGATCAGGATTGTGCAGTTACAAAAAGCTCTCCTTGTCACTGTCATTGGCCTTCCAGAGTCATCTGTAGCAGAAGGCACAGTGTAGTGTAGGTACAGTGAGTGCAAAAGAAAAATGTTAGATGGGGTGGGATGGTATTGGGAGAAGGCAGCAGAATGCTGCAGCAGGTTTGAAACATCCTACTTTGAAAGGCCAAATGGATAAGGCAGTATGTTATATTGACATAATTGTACTGTTTCTTGTATCTCATTCATTCTTTTCACAGTCCAGATATTGCTCATGGATTTGCAACGTGCCATGTAGACACACATGATTATATGATCCTTATTTTCTCACTGCTTGTATTGAGACTTCATGGTCTGATTTGCAGAAATTGTGTTCACTCACAGCTGCCACTGCTGTCTGTAGGGCGCTGCTTTGAACATCTAATCTGCTGCATAATTCTTAGCACTCCACAAAATCAGGTTCTGTGTATCTCTGATTGGATGAGAAAATTAGTGGGCACTTTGGTTGTTTGTATCTGTGTGCCTCAGTTCTCAGCCTGTAAAATGGGGATGACAATTTTGTCAGATGATTGTGAAAGTGAAGCTATTAGTTTAAGTAAAACACTCAGATCCTTCACTGATGAGTACCGAAAGAACAGCCAAAGGAAATGAATAACTGTGTTCAGAGCAGGGTTTAAATAACATGCAGCAAGTAGTGCACTGAACTACTTATTGAGTGTAAGCAAGAAAATAGCTATTGAATAGTTACTTGTTACACAGACAGTTCCCAATCTCCGCACTGACAGCAAAAAGATAGAAAAAATACTATGTGAACGTGTAATTAACGAATGCATCAAAATCAAAATACGTAATAAGCATTTCACTGTTTCTGCCTTGGCAATCATAATATTGACATTTCCTCACTTCCAGTGAGCTTCACTTTGTGCTCTTGTTCTCTCTGTTTGTTTCTTCGGTGTTAAAAGTGTGTGGTACAATAACTGTGATGACTTTTTGGCTGAATTTTATTTCTCCATAAACAGATAGAACTAGTGTTTGGAATTACTTACGTAATACCTTCCTGTTCTCTGGGCTGCTTTGCTTAACTTTGAAGACTGATATGAGCAGAATGTGAACAAAGTCTGTGTTTCTCATTCATCAAATCCTACACCCATTTTATCCTAATCTGTTCCTCTTTTTCATAATTTTTGATGATTCATTTGAGAGATTAATTTCATTTTCTGCAATTTTAATTTTGCTTGTGCAGTCCAGTATAGGATATTTATCCATCTTTTTCTTGAGAATAGAACAGAATATAAGGAAAAAGACTCTGTGGTAATCAATATGGCCATCTTAGTGCATGTACCTATGCATACCAAATATAATTTTGTTTTCACTTTGAAGTTTACATAAGCACTGTTGGTATTAAATTTGGGAATATAATCAACAAATCTCTATAGAAACCTTTTGTTGAAATAGTTACAACAGTTATCACCCACAGAACTGTTCTTGTTGAAATGAGAAATGAGACCATAAAACAACCCTTCTGTCAGTGACATGTAAATACAAGTGTGGCACAACCTAGTCAATAGAGACAGAAGGGATTCACCTTACAAATCACTGGCAAGCACCTCTAAAAATACAGCACTCACTGTTTTTTTCCCAAGTTCTTCCCATTACCTTTTATTCTGTCATATGTGGTAGAAGAAAATGATACATTTCACGTTGATTATTTCCCAACAGAGAGCTTATCTAAATTCAGCAAGGAACTAAGCAGTGTAAATTGGCATCAAACTTCTCAGAATTAGCAACACTTGTTTATGATCTCACGCAGTTTCTTTCCAACCCTGAGTAAACTGAAATATGTATGGTATTACCTGTAATTAGCGAGAATTTTAGTAATTTTACTGACATTTAGAAGTCTGTGTGTATGTGTACATCTCTGACATCCAACTTTTGTTTCCTCTGTTGTCATCGAGAGCAGTTTTAGAATCCAGTGTATCTAGTACATTACCAGATGAGATAAATGACACACAGAAATGCTTACTGCTCATTACAAGCATTTTCATGTTTAATATATTTACTGATGACCTGAATGACAGAATTGAAAGCACCCTTATTAAGTTTGCAGGTGACACCAAGCTGAGAGGAAGAGTTGATCTGTCTGAGGGTAGGAAGGCTCTACAAAGGATCTGGCTGAGATAGCTGGACTGAGACCAATGGGATGAAGTTCAAGACTAAGTACCAGGTCCTGCAGTTTGGCCACAACAGCCCCAGGCAACTCTACAGCCTTGGGGCAGAGTGGCTGGAAGACTGTGTGGAAGAAATAGACCAGGGTGTGTCGGTCACCACTTGGCTGAACATGAACCAGCAGTGTGCCCAGGTGGCCAAAAAGGCCAATGGCATCCTGGCTTGTATCAGAAATAGTGGCGCCAGCAGGAGCAGGGAGGTGATCATCCCTCTGTATTCTGTACTCAGTCCTGGTGAAGCTGCACCTCGAGTATTTTGCAGTTTTGGGCATACAAGAAATACTACAAGAAAGATATGGAGACCCTGGAGCGTATCCAGAGAAGGGAAACAAAGCTGTGAAGGGTCTGGAGCACAAGTCTTATGGGGAACGGATGAGAGAACTGAGATTGTTCTGTCTGGAAAAGAGGAGGCTCAGGGGAGAGCTAATAGCTCTCTACAATTTCCTGAAGTGAGGTTGTGTCAAGGTGGGGGTCAGTCTTCTGTGTAACTAGCAGAAGGGCTAGAGGGAATGTAACAAGCAATAGGACTAGAGGAAATGACCTCAAATTGTGAAGGGAGATTCAGTTTGGATGTTAGGAAAAATTTATTCTCCAAATGATTGATCAGGTGCTGAAATGGTTTGCCCAGGCATGTGGTGGTGTCACCATCCCTTAAGATGTTAAATAAACATTTAGATGTTGTTCTAAGGGACATTGTTTAGAAATATTGCTGGTAGGTGGAAGGTGGAGAATTGGATCTTGGAGATCTTCTCTAATCTTGATGACTCTATGATTCTACGATTCAATGAAATCAGGAGGTCTAGACAACTAATTCAGACTGAAAAAAAAGTGTGTTTTCATAATTGAAAATTTTGAATTCATAATTGATCACACCACACAGCTTAGTGTCCTCCACAAACTTCTTGAGGGTGAACTCAATCCCACCGTTCATGTCAGCGATTAAGATATTAAAGAGCGCTGGTCCCACTACTGATCCCTGAGGGACACAACTTATCACAAGTCTCCAGGCAGGTACTGAGCCGCTGACCACTACTCTATGGGTATGACCTCAGTACATGCTCTAATTTTTCTTTCCTTTATTTTTCTGCATGTGGTAATCTGAGATTAGCAGTAAAAACAGCAGGAAAACAAATCTCTGTCTAACATGATTAAGTTTCAGGTATGTGGAGATATATCCGGGGAATGCATTCAGTGTATGTTAAATACAAAAATTTAAAAAAGAAAAAGAAAAAGATCATGGTAAAGAAAATGAGTGTAGTGCATGCTTGGGTTTGTAATATTTCAGCCATGTGAACATCCTAAATCTCATATGTATTCTGTGAATACCATTAAGGATCCAGACAGTACTGATAGTGGTGTCTCAGATATTTCAGACTGAAATATATGTACTAAATTTAATATGGGCAGATTACGGTAAAAAAAGGCTTTCTTATGCACCGCAATAAATGCTGACATATATGATCCACAGGAAAAGATGAAGAAGAAGGAAGAGGGTCACATTAAATGAGACAAAGGCAAATCATGCAGTCAAAGGCCAAGGCTTTGAATGAAAAGGTAATAAGATAGGCAGGCAGAGAGTGGATTTTAAAGGAACGATGATAATAGAGGCAGTAGGGAAATGTGTTCTAATTCTGAGCTCTGCAGCTACAAAGATTAGAATGCAACGGCGATAACAGTAAGCAGTTTCCATTCAATGCTTTATATTCTTCTTTTCTAGACAGGCACTGTTACTTATCATCTATTTTCAGATTCATATGACTTTGCCCCTCTGTCTGTCAAGTTTCTTCTCCCTCCCTTTTTTTTTAACCTCTTCAACTTCCATCTTCACTTTTTATTGTATTGTTTTCTCTCTTTCGGATCATTTGCCTTCATTCATTTCTTGCAAACTGACTCAGTTCTCTGGTGCACATTATGAATATGACTCTGAGGGAAATTGTTTTGAAAATAATATTTTCAAATTTTGATTTTTTTCATCATTTGTTTCTATGAGTTCCTTTTCCAAAGGAGATTTTTGACCCTTCTTTCCTGTGTCATTAGCTTAGCTCTTAACACCGGTGATTCAGAATAGAAACCTGAGGTATGAGGAAGACAGGTCCAAAATCCTGCTCCAAATAGAACCAAGATTATAGTTAAGATAGGTTGTCTGGGACCTTGTTATAAAAGTCTTCAAGGATGGATGCCATTCTGGGCAGCCTGATACAGTGTCAGATCATCTCAACCTGGGAAGGCTGAGTAAAGACCAAGGCAAAGAAGACACTGAATATCCCAATCTCTTAATTTTCCTTTGAATAGAAAGTGTGAAACGTTAGTTTCATATACAAGAAAGGTTTCATCACGTGAGGAAAAAAACACAGTTACTTTGTTATTTCATTTGGCCTCAAGATCCTAATAATCATATCGGGTTAAATGTAAGTAATTTCAGAATCTAATGCCAGCTACTGTTCACACAGACTAGACCACCACCTTGGAGAACTGGCTTGAACAGACTGTGAAACTGATTGTGTTTTCTAAGATAATACTGTGATAAATTTCTCAGAAGCTACTTTGCCCTCTGCAAGATATGACAGAATTTATACTCAATTTGTATATGAGAAAACTGACACCTATTGAGGTTAGCATAATGACCTGACTAAAATTATAAGAGAGGAGAAACTATGGGAAAATAAAAATTATGGGACAAATAAAATTCTACCTATTAGATGCCTGCTATGTCTCATATTATCACAGAATCACAGAATCATAGAGGTTGGAAGGGACCTCCAGAGATCATCGAGTCCAACCCCCCTGCCAAAGCACGTTCCCTACAGCAGGTTGCACAGGTAGGCGTCCAGGCGGGTCTTGAATATCTCCAGAGAAGGAGACTCCACAACTTCCCTGGGCAGCCTGTTCCAGTGCTCCGTCACCCGCACTGTAAAGAAGTTCTTGCACACATTTGTGCGGAACTTCCTATGCTCCAGTTTTTGGCTGTTTCCCCTTGTCCTGTCTCCACACACTGTTGAAAAGAATCTGGCCTCGCCACTTTGCCTCCCACACCTTAGATATTTATAGACCTGGATATATATCTCAGTCTTCTTTTCTCAAGGCTAAACAGACCCAGTTCACTTAGCCTTTCTTCATAGGGGAGATGGCCCTTCACCATCTTTGTGGCCTTCTGCTGGACTCTTTCCAAGAGATCCCTGTGTTTTTTGTACTGGGGAGCCCAGAACTGGACACAGTACTCCAGATGAGGCCTTACCAGGGCAGAGTAGAGGGGGAGGATCACCTCCCTCTACCTGCTCGCCACGCTCTTTTTAATGCACCCCAGAATGCCATTGGCCTTGTTGGCCACAAGGGCACACTGCTGGCTCATGGCCGACCTGTTGTCTACCAGGACACCCAGGTCCCTCTCTCCAGAGCTCCTCTCCAGCAGATCATCCCCCAACCTGTACTGGTGCATGCAATTATTCCTCCCTAGGTGCAAGACTCTACACTTGCTTTTGTTAAACCTCATCTGGTTTCTTACCGCGCAGCTCTCCAGCCTGTCCAGGTCTCGCTGAATGGCAGCACAGCCTCCAGGCATGTCACCCAATCCTCCCGACTTCGTACCATCAGCAAACTTGCTGAGGGTGGCCACTATCCCCTCATCAAGGTCATTGATGAAGATGTTGAACAAGACCGGACCCAGCACCGACCCCTGGGGAACACCGCTAGTTACAGGTCTCCAACCAGACTCTGCACCACCAGTGATGACCCTCTGCGCTCTGCCAGTCAGCCAGTTCTCATCCCACCTCACTGTCCACTCATCTACCCCACACTTCCTCAGCTTTGTTATAAAAATGTTGTGGGAGACAGTATCAAATGCCTTGCTGAAATCATGGTAGACTACATCCACTGCTCTCCCCACATCCACCCAGCCAGTGACAACATCATAGAAGGCTACCAGGTTGGTCGAGCATGACCTCCCCTTGGTGAACCCATGCTGACTACTCCTGATAACCTCCTTTTCTTTCAGTTGTCTGGAGATGGCATCCAGCACAAGCTGTTCCATCACCTTTCCAGGGACAGAGGTGAGGCTGACTGGCCTGTAATTACCTGGATCTTCCTTCTTGCCCTCTTTGAAGACCGGAGTGACATTGGCTGTCCTCCAGTCTTCAGGCACCTCCCCCATTCTCCAAGACCTCTCAAAGATGATAGAGAGCAGTTCAGCAATCACCTCTGCCAGCTCCCTCAGCACCTGTGGATGCACCCCATCGGGTCCCATGGATTTATGAACACTGGTGTTGCCTAGGCACTTACGGACCACATCTCCCTTGACTGAAGGGAAGTCTTCCATTCCCCAGACCCTCTCACTAACCTCCAGGGTCTGGGATTCCTGAGGGAGAGCTTTTCCACTGAAGACAGAAACAAAGGAGGCATTCAGTATCTCTGCCTTCTCAGCATCCCCCGTTACCAGAGCACCGCCCTCACTTAGTAGGGGGCCCACATTCTCCCTAGTATTCGTTTTACTGTTAACATACTTAAAAAAGCCTTTTTAATCGTCCTTTATCACTTTTGCCAGATTTAATTCCAAGTGGGCTTTAGCCTTCCTCGTCACATCTCTGCAGGCCCTGACAACATTTCCATACTCTTCCCAAGTGGTCAGACCCTTTTTCCACGTTTCATGGACCTTCTTCTTCCCTTTGAGTTTGTGCATTATGTACCCAGAAGTTGAGGTCTCTGAAAACAAAGGTCCTTTCTGTAATTCTGACAGCAAAATCTTTCATTTACCATAAAACTTAAAAATACTGATTTTATAAATATTTCAAAGCTGGAATGTTTATAAAATATGTTAAATCAGTATCATTTATTCAGAAAAAAAAGATTAAATATACAGTCTTGTCAAGGTGAAACTTGTTGATATCACCATTATTCTGATAACGGTTCCTAATTCATTCATCTATGAATGTCTTGCTGAATGGAAACAGTGCTTTATCATAACAGCAAAATCCATTTTCAGATCAAGTGAAGAAAAGACAATTTACATTACCACCTCTATCTCACTGCCTGGCATTGTCATTAAAGTAACTTTCTCAATAAGAACTTTTCATTTGTGAATTATGTATCTGAATTTATAAAAGCATTAATATTTGTCAAATCTTACTTCTTTCAATACATTTGGAGGTCTGACATTCTGTATTAAACAAACAAACAAACAAACAAACTTGTGAAAGCTTGCCAATAAAGTGCTTTTCTGGTTTTTTGAAACTTTCATTTCTAAGTTGTAGTCTTCCAAAGACTCTGGATACTATAGGAGAATTTCCTTCATGGACTAGCTACATATAAATTGTGGATCCAGTGTACTTATTGGATGAAGCTTGCACAAAGTTCATAACAGCAAAAAAGTTGGCTTGGCCATGAGGAGATTGAGCTTGGTGCAATGGGAAGCCTTGAGAATGTCTGAATATCTCCTGGACTCCTGGATACAGTGCTGAAAGACAATGGAAATTCTATGTGAAAAATCTGTTATTTGCAAGATTGGCATGTTCAACAGTTTAAAATACAAGAAAGGTGATTTATGAGAGCAGCAGGATTCATGGGTGCAAAAAAGCCTTTCTACTACTGACAGTGCAGACAGCGTAATTATGTCTTTATTTTATTCTATCTGTGCTACGTCTCTCCAGCGTGTATTATGGGAGGGAAGGTCTGCAGTTTACCTCGTATATTTAAATACAGTTATTCTAGTATCATAGAATGATTTACGTTGGAAGGGACCTTTAAGATCATCTAGTTCTAACCCCCCGCAGTGGGGGGTTACTAGGCAGGGACACCTCCCTCTAGACCAGATTGCTCCCAGCCCCATCCAGCCTGACATTGAATGCCTCCAGGGAGGGGGCACTCACAGCCTCTCTGGGCAACCTGTTTCTGTGTCTCACCTTCAAAGTAAAGACTTTCTTCCAACTATCTAGTCTAAATGTATGTAAGTGCTGTGATCTTGGGTTAACATCGTATCAGTTTTCCTACCCTCCCCTTTGTCCCTGTTCTCCCATCCAAATCACCTTTCACCCTCACCCCTACTACTTTGGTAAAGCAAGTGAGGAGGAAACAGGTGCATCAGGAGGCCTATACAGTGATGTGTTGTTGATGCAGAATGGCTGCATCCAGTCTGGGTTTTTCTTGGTGGTCAAGACAGCTGAAAGTGCCTCTGACTAAAGTTAAATTTCTAGTTATTCAAGGATGTCCATGGGAAAGTTCAATATGGCCCAGATAAAAAAAAAAAAAAAAAAAAGTATGCATAAGAAAGCACACTAACAGTTTAACAGCAAACAACTGAGTTACATTGATGTGAAATTTGCTAGCACAAATGCAATTCTATAAGATGGGAAAGAATGCAATGATGAAATCATTCCCTCTATAGCTATGTGACATTAAATATATAGGAGTGCCAGAATAATGTTTTTAGTAATAAAGAATAATCTTATATTCACTTTCCTACCTAACAAAACCTACTGAGGGGCAACAACTTCTAATATACGTAAATACAGGCTAGGCAGCTCACATCTGCATTTCACAATAAGAGCATTCAGTGATTCCAGAATGCACTGAGAAATTTTAAGTGATGTTTTTCTTTTTTAAAGAAATCACATAGTTCGGCCAGAAATTACTGATATAAAACTTAGCAGCTGAAATCATATGCCCTATGTTAGAAAGGAGAGCACAGTAATCACAATAGTTCTTGAATCACCGATTAAAACTTTTCTTGAAGAACAGCCATAAAAATAAACCATAACATAAAATGATTTCTAAGTTTATTTATTTTTATGGAATTCTGTCATTTATTAGAAAAAAAAAAAAAGAAAAGAAAAGAAAAAAAAAAAAGCTGTCCTGAGGACTACTTGAGCAGCTGTGAAGTCCGCTGGAAGTAATACTAGATAAAATTTAGAAAATAATCCGAAAAATCTTCTCCCTTAGAGAATACTGTACTCTTCTGCAAGACTGCCAGGTGTGTTCCACAGTAGTTTACAAGTATACTGCTGAAGCTGATTGGCTAGTGCAGTGAACAAGTACATATGGATTGCAACGTTGCTTTTAGAATCATAGAACAGCTAAGGCAGCAAGATATCTCTGGAGATCATCTGATCTATCCCACTCTCAGAGTAAATCTAGACTAAATTACACAGAGCCTTGCACAGTCAGCTTTCAGCTTTTCCCAATGATGGACATTTCATAGCCTCTCAGGGCAACCTAATGTACTGTTTGCTTATGCCTGTGGTGAAAAAAAAATCCAGATATATGAAAGAAATTTCTCTTGTTGCATTTTTAATAGAAGCCACTTGTTCTTTTTTCCACTGACTTTCTCCATCTTCTACATATCTTCACATTTGATAGTTGTCTATAGGATAGTTAACTCTAAGATCTCTCTTCAGGTATCGCTTCTCAAAGTTGAACAATTCTATATGTTTTATATCCTTACATGTCTTACATATCTTATATATCTTACATGTTATGTGCTCCAGACCACTGACAGTCTTTGTGGCACTCCCCTGAACCTGGTTTTATGTCTTTTGTTGGACTGTATTCAGGTATAATTGATCAGATTATGCAAATACCATCCCACAGGTGTGAATAGAAGGGATGTGCCATTTGTAAGCAGTTGGCATTCTTTGCTGCTATGCAACATTATTGTCTCAAGTTTATCTTGTTCAGCAAGATGCCCAGGTCCATTTTCTGCGAAGCTGAACAGTCTTTCTAGCCCAATGGCCTCCAGCCCCCTCCTTTTCCAGGGCTTCATTACATCACAGATGAAGGATGAAGGATTCTGCATTTGCCTTTGTTGAGCTTCATGGGATTATTGACAATCCACTTCACTGGTATCTTGAGTTTTCAGAATAGCGGTCCTACCCTCCACTGCATCGATCCCTTTTTCCATCAGTTCCGTGCCCTCTACAGACTGGATCATTACTAAAATCTTTAAAAAAGGATTGGGCCTATCTTTTCCTCTAAGAAATCTCACTGGTAGTCAGGTAAGACCTAGAATGCTTCTTTATTATCACAGTCCTATAAGCTCTGTGGTCAGCGAGTTTTCAAACCACCTTTAGGCCATCTATCTAGTCCAATTCTCTTCATTTCGACTAGATGAGTATTATGAACAAAGGATGTTTTTGGATGTCATAATTGTGTCAGAAACATTGCTAAAGATGAAGTAAGCAATGTCCACTCCACTTTCCTCTCTGATGGAGATAATCACAACATAGGAGGACAAGGTCTCCCTTGGACCATACATCTTATCTCTTGGTGTGTGAGGGAGAATTAGAAGCTTATACATTACTGGGGGTTTGTTTGTTTGTTTCATTTCAAAATGTCTGAAATCCTGTGAGGTCTGTTTTTAAAGTATGAAAATAGAATTAGATACTACGTGGTCTTGGGAAGCACAAAAGTGTGCATGCTCTTTGAAGACACAAAGGTCACTGAAATAGTAATGGAAGAACCAATTTGCTATTTCGGAATGACCCTGGGGTGAGTTATCCTCTGAAGAACAGCTAAGTTCCATCTCTGGAATGACTACCTGACTGACTGCGAAATAGAGTCTGAGAGTGGACAGACAATTAAATGAATGGGTTTCTGAGAAGAAACCGAGGAAGCATGTTCTCTGACAGCGTAAATGTACTCTGTTTAAATACTGATACCATTATCACTTCACTATATGAGAATTCCTCTGTCGGAATTACTGGCAGAGGAGATCCTGGTAAAGAACAAGGATTCATAGCTCAGCTCCCTGAAGTTTTCCACATAAAGTCCAGAGCATGGATTTTCGGTGATGTGGTATGTTCCCTTGGTTGAAGCGGGGTATCATCAGAATTAAAGTTTATTTCTTTGCAGCTAAACAAGAAGAGTTTCATATTTCTTTAAGTTACCACATGGAAAAATACTTGAAATCACTGATCTAGAGGAAGGCAAACTCAAAAGCTTTAAAATTTGATTTAAGAATTATACTGTTTAAATCAAGACACTTTTTTTAACAGGGTGATTATTGATGATTTGATCCAAAACAGTTCTGTAAAAAGTAAAAAGACAGACAAGATGCAGGATATCTACAGAGTGGAGCAGGTGGAAAATCAAGTGTGAAATTGGCAATTTTTTGAGTTACATGGAGTCTAGGGCTTTATTGTTAGACACTGTGTGACTAGAACTGAATTGCTGAGGCTATGCTGTCTAAACAACAGCTATTTTTCATGTTGGAGTAATAGGATCTTGAACCCAGGTTTAAAGAATGTGAATAATTATGATTTAATTGTAGTGAGCTAGACAAGACATGACCAACAAATAGCTTTGACCCATGTAATGAAAACTTTATTACCTGTGGAGATAAAATGGAATGTCTCATTGACTAAGCTGGCTAAGGATTTTGATCCTGTCATGTCAGCACAGAACAAAGGAGATGGGACTACAGAATTGTACAAGGACAGTTAGTAAGACAGATTAATTCCTTTTGCTTGGGTTTACTCTGTAATGTTCTGATAATATAAGCCTGATAAGGAGCAAGACTCATCATACCTGAATGGAAAGTATTGAATTAATAAATAATTGTTCTTAATATACCATCAGAAAATCAGGAGATGTCTCTGATTTGTGGTAAATTTAGGATATTTGTTGTAGTTATAGATTATGTTTAACACAGGCATATCTCTGGCTAACAAGAGAATATTACTTAATTTACTAGAGAAGAGCACAAGTATGAAATCTATAAGCATCTTTAACTAATTACTCTGTGCAGTGAGAATACATTTTCACAGAGATTATGAATTTCATTTCAGAGGTATATGTACAAACTTAGCTCATTACTTGTGTTACCTGTAAATACTGAAGCTAGTGTATCAAAGAAAATCACACATCAATTTTATTAATAATATAAACCTACTTAGGTTTAGAATCAAATCCATAATCATAAGACATAACTGCAAATTTGTACAAACAAATTATCAAATAAAAAACTGAAGACTTGAAATGTAGAAGAAACTGTATTTTCTGTGTCACTACATTTTTTTCTCCAAATTGTCCTTTTCTTGAATGTGCAAAGTGCATATTCACCTGAGTTGGGAATGGTAAAATTTCACCTTCTATACTGCTTTTAGGTAACTGTTTTACAGGACCAAAGATCATCTAACAACTAAATAATGACACCACAATAACAAGATAAACTAAGAATATAGTTGTACAATTTTTAAGAAGAAGGATCAATACAAGCTTCTGAAAGAATATCATGTCTGTGGCCAGCAGCCATCATTCTCACCCTGTAGTTTACGAGGTTATCAATGAAGCCATCAGTCGCAATGGTGCAGTTTATTTGAAGGAGCTGAAGCTGAATCACCAGACTGTCCACAAATCTGGGAAACTGCCAGGGGAGAAAGCAAAATGACTGTGAATCTAAACAGTCAGGCTAATGTTGGAGATCTTGATCCACGCTTTGCCAGCCTTCCTCAGTTTCCTGGAGAAAGCGTGCTTTGCTGAGATGCTTTATATAAAAATAGGGATAATAAGTGTTGCTGAAGACATGAGTTTTGAACAGATAAGTGTTGCAGTGATGGGGAAGGTATGAGTGTCAGACAAAGTCTTAGATGTAGTTTTTGTTCCATTATGAGAAGGAAGGGAAATAAAGCAAACAAAACCCACCTGTTCCTTCTCAAAGCCTCATCTCCCCAGATCAAGTCTCTGTAGACTGAACTATGCCCAGGTAGGTATAAATTCAGAATTTTCTGTATATTCTTCTGAACTTTGTTTCATCCTTAGATATTTCAGCGACATAAAATATCAAAAATTCACTTGAAAAACGAAAAGGAAACATAAGCTCTGTGTAATATACACCACCCTGGTAAATAATTTATAGTTGTATTGTTTTTTTTTTGTTTGTTTGGTTGGTTTTTTTTTTACTGTTTTAAACACCCAGCTTCATTTTTGTGTCTGGTGATTAATAAAGGATTTTTGATTTACCACTTTTATACTATTACTTTCTGCTATTTAGTTCTATGTCTATATCTAAAGAGCAGATAGGTCCTGGTGAGGACATGGATGTTATTTGAAGATTGGAGCTAACTAAACTTTAACTGACAGTAAACTGTAAAATGAAGGTGTTATAACCAGGCTTGAAATAACTAGTTTTCCTTTTCTGCTAAGCTGAGACTGTTTCGGTCTTCACAATCTGTAACTCTGTTGTCAATATAGGGATACTTTTTGAGTCTGTCCTTCTGGTTATGGAACTTTGTTTTCTGATGGACATCAATGGCTTTTGCTTTATAACACAGAAAGGAATCTCAGCAGCATTTGTGGCTGCTTAAGCATATAATTTCTTTTGATGTTAATGGGAACTACGTGCCTGATCTACCTTGCACAGCCCTAAAGCGTTACTTCAGTTTATCTTTTTTTTTTTTCTTTCAGAAGTGCGTTTGTGATATTGCTTGTCACAGTGAGTTGATACACAATTTTACATTTTTTATACAAGCCAGAGCCATTGACATTTTTCTACTTAACTCATGTCATTATTGTATAATGACATTTATAGCTATTACGTGAACATATTGTTTATACAAGAGGAGATGGGGAATTAAAGCCAATGTTTTCCTGTGAAGGACACAAAAGAAGAAGCACAGTTTCTCCTAAACAGATGGGATCAAACAGTGTAGGTTAATGTGTATTTTCAGTAATGTCTGTCCTTATTCTACCCTGTGGAACCCACCTGTATCTGTTTTAAGCAACATGAAGTACATTTTAAGAGAACCTGGAAAGTAAACATACAGCCTTACTGAAGCCAAATGCTATTGGAGATCTATGGATCTGTAGCTTTTCTGTGTAGAATGCCACTGAACTCTTAGTTTTGAAAGTCACTAGGATGTGATTGGTATTTTTTTTTTCCATTTGCACAATGTACATTCACTACAATTTCACTGGTAAGTCAGCAATTTGAAGATAGCTTGGGCTATTCCTAACAGATATTCCTTTCTATCTGATGGAGAAATGAAATGATTTTCCAGCCAGAGTTCAGTTCTTAAGAAATGAGGGGCAGTTCAGAATTGACACCATGATATACTGGCAGTATCCTTAAAGACTGAGTGCTATCTGACCTGAGTCATATTCTCACCATGAAGAGTACTACTCAGGAAGATAATATTATGTATTATAAGATACTTCCAGAGCTCTCCATTTTTTTCTGATTTATTCATCCCTATTAAAAATTCATGACAATACATGCGGAGTGATTATTCCTTCAGAAAGAACTAGCATTGACTTTTCAGATGCAAGTGCAGCCATTATAAGGGCAAGAAAATGTTTTATATTCAGAAGATATATTAATTTACATATGCAGCTTAATTTAATTTAGGTAACTAAGCGTTAGTTGTTACAGTTCAAACTAATTACCTTAGGCTCCTAAATATGGGTGTTGACTCATCTTTGGGAATTCGCTATCTATCTCCACTGACCAAAAGAGATTTTTAGGTGCCCACATTAGAGAAAATAAATTCTAAGCAGTTAATTTAAGCTGCTAAGGGCTGATAGTCATAGGTCAACTCCCCTGTGTCCTAAAACACTGGGGCATAAGGCAACTCAACTGCTGACACCATTTAGATAAATTTGCGTACTCTGACATGACATGACTGAGCTGAGTGTTAATGCATTCTGCCTCTTGGGTGGCTTACTAGCCCATGGGCATATTCCTACACTTCTAACATGTTTACTTTTGCACTATCCTGGTTTGTACTGTAAGTGGAGTCAGTTTTATTGATAAAGCTGTATAATTTGATCCTGTCTGGGCTGGAAACTAAGTGTAAAGACACTTCATTTGACCATTCAAACAGATTTATTTTACTAGTTGGAGACCATTTAAGACTACATTCATTGCATATATTACAACTTCTCTTTACTATTTGGATCCAGATCTTTCAGATCTTTCTTTCAAGGATTTAGGTTGAAGTGTTCTATACTGATGAAAGCATGTTCTTGTCCGTATCAGGAGACAGCTTGTCAGGAGATTAGGGATTTAGTTCTTGTATATACGGTTTGAAAATAATTCTTGCAGCCAAGCATTTCAAATTGATTTGGCTGTTTCACTACTCCTCTGTTTTTGTATACTAACATTTGTCAGCTATGAAAACAATATTTTTTTTTCTTTTTCTTTTTTCTTCTTCTTCTTCTTTTTTTTTTTTTTCCCCCTAACTACATTTCTCTTTCCCCTGTACATAAAATATAACCAAACACAAGCAAACAAACAAAAACAGAAAAGAAGGATTATACTAATGAAATACAATTAATTATCCTCTTACCTGTCCTCAGTACCATCCATTCCCCCCAGCTGAAACCTCTTCCATTTGAGCTGAAAGAACAGCCTGTCTATGCAGAAGCAGACTGGTAGAAAAGCATAGAGAGATCCTCCATTTACTTTACAGATCTGGATTCCTAAAAAGAAGAAATAAGTGGAATAGGATTGTGGATTTTATTTATTTATTTATTTATTTGGTATTATTTCATCACTTCCTCATTTCTTTTTCTTCTTCCTAAGGACTTGTGACTGCGTCTTTATACAGCCATACCATGCAAATGGCATATCTGTATTAGCTTCTCAGTCCTTAAGTCTGTCCCATCTTCTCTGCCCTTCTAGATGGTCAGCATCTCTCCCATCTTACCAACACCTGTTTCTCCTTTGTTCCCAGTGATACTCTCCAGCTTCAGGTCCCCCAAAGGACAATTCACCTCTAACTAATCTCTCATCCTTGAATTCAGCCTTTACTGAGCGTTGCTCACCTGCTGGCCTAGCTCTTCTGTTACATTGTTACAGCAAACTGGGAACGCAGAAAGCATATGTGTAGCAGTAATGGCTCAGCAAAAGGAACATTTGCCCTTTTCAAAAAACACACCTCCCTCGTTCGTCTTCTCTGCAGTGTAGCTTTGTTTCCTTTCTTTGCTTCGCTCAACAGATGATTACAGCATCGTTAACCATATGGGCTACAATAGCATAATCTGCAGATTTTATCTGTGGTAGAATTATGGTAATATTCTTACATGGGCACTAGATCTCAGCTGCTTATACTCCTTATTTAATTGTTGCAATAGTCCCTAGTCTGCTATTCACCTCAGCAAACTGGTGATGATCAGAGGGCTGGAGCACCTCTCCTACGAGGAAAGGTTGAAGGAACTATGCTTGTTTAGCTTCGAGAAGAGAAGGCTGCAGGGAGACCTTGTTGCGGTCTTCCAGTACTTGAAGGGAGCGTTTAAACAGGAGGGGGAATGCCTGTTTATGATGGTGGATAGTGATAGGACAAGGAGGAATGGTTTTAAACTAAGACAGGGGAGGTTTAGGTTAGATGTTAGGAGGAAGTTTTTCACACAGAGGGTGGTGGCACACTGGAACAGGTTGTGAGGGAGGTTGTGGATGCCCCATCCACACTCAAGGCATTCAGGGCCAGGCTGGATGTGGCACTGGGTAGCCTGGTCTAGTGGTTGGAGGCCCTGCATATGGCGGGGGGGTTGAAAATAGATGATCATTGTGGTCCTTTTCAACTCAGACCATTCTATGATTCCATGATTCTATGCTTAAACACATATCCAAAGCACTGCTGAATCAACTGGCATATATGTGTGCGTGTTCTTCTGCAGACAAGACTGGATTGTTATCTCTTACAAAGGTGCTGCCCAGAACAGTAATTTGAACCACCTGCTCAATCATGTTCATTCTGAAACCTTTTGTTCATCTTAATAATCCCTTGTTACTCACTGTTCTGGTCAACAGTTTTGGAATATAACACTTTATTTGTGCAGTATGTTTGACATTTAATCTATGACACTTCTGCACATTTTTTTTTTATTTTTATTTTTTTGGCTCTAAGAAGATAACTTGTCTCATTTTATTTTCTGACAAATGACTTTTTTTTTTTTTTTTTCAGTGCTAACAATTAGCATTTCCAATCTTAGTTTTATTTTGTTTTGTTTGTTTATTTGTTTGGCTTCCTTCTAGATGATTTCAGGCTTGGGCAGTACGTATGTCTGTACATTACCAGTTTCTCTTTCCCCTCCCTTTCCTCCATGATCATGCAGTTTAGCAGATTCTCAGGATGCTGTTTGATGTGAAACAACTAGGTCCTTCCAGCTTGAAGCAATGGTGAGGTCAAAAGATGCTTTCTTCATTCAAGATCCAGTTCCCATCTCTGATGGCCACACATTCTGTTAGTGTAGTCCCCCAATATGATACCAGCAGATCTTGTGCCTTCACTAGTGTCAAAGGCATGCATCAAACATCCTCACTTGACAAATGATAGAAAAAATTCTGATGGATTGCAAGCAGTGTCTAGTATTTGGAAAAGTGATTTCTGTTTGGAATTTATGTGATATAAAGATCCATAAATATTGTCTGAAGAGTTTTGGGGATTATCTGATAGAGAAATCCTATGAACCTCTTTTGGATGAGATCTCCTGTTGTCTTTACAATTTGGCTAATACAGGCTTTGTTGATATAAACAAGAAATCAGCTGTAAATGAAATGCACATACTACATAGGTAGCTCTGTAATGTAATACCTCCTGTTTATTTCCATTGAAACTGTAACAGATATGAAGAACATAATAACACTACTTGTTAGAGCAAATTCTCATTGTTTTTTTAAGTCACTACTGCCAGCTATGCGTTTTTACCAGTTATGAACAAGAGGAGGCTCAGGGGAGACCCTATTGCCCCCTTTAACTATCTGAAGGGAGGTTGTAGTGAGCTGGAGGTCAGACTCTTCTCTCATGTGACTGGTGATAGGACTAGAGGGAATGGCTTCAAGCTGCACCAGGAATAGTTCTCAAATATTTGATGCATATAACTGTTATCTAATTTGACCATCCATACTAATATGAACAATATTTCTTTCCAAGTAGTTTTACTAAAATCAGTGGGATTTCTTAGTCATACAGTTTATCAATTAATCAGCAGAGAATGTGATGTGTCGTGTATGCGATGAACAGAAGTGTTTGATTTACTTGTAGGTTTTCTGTAAAACACTAGGTAAATTTCAGCAAGCCCACTGATTGGTAGGCTTTTTCACAAAAGATTCAAATGATAACTCATTTGAGATAAAACAGAATTTCATGTTTACATAATGTTATCTTTGTGGCTTTCCTTTGAAATTGCAACACTTTCTCAGATACTTTATTCTTGGTGTTTCACAATGTAGCTACTAAATAAAACTATTCTACTCCTATCAAAATTTAAATTTAAATTCCCAAGGACTTGAAAAAGGTCAAGATTTTCCTCCTAGGATTTTGAAGATTATTTTAATATTCACAGTACTAATTTATTTAGATTTTTTTTTAATTAAAATGCAAGAAAAGATTGACATCCAAGATAACATTTTCTAGTTTTCTACTTCAGCTATGTATATGTATATATTTTTCCACTGTATTAGAAAACTCGTTAAAACAGCTTTACATAAACTTGCCCTACAGATCAAAGTGGTCTTCGACTTCTGACCAGAAATGAATCGGTATGGCTAAATAATCACACAAAAGCAGAAGACAATGTGTAGTAGCCTTTTAAGAACAAATGAAAGTACAGCACCTTCTACTGCAAGTAGAATATATTAAGAAAGGGTTTTCTCATTAATTTTAAAAAGTTGGTGTTTTCAAGATTATATGTTACAGTTATCTCAAAAGTTAACTTTATTTGGATAACATTTTTCCATTGGACATACACAGATATCTGCTTCCCCCCCGCTCCACTCCTCCCAAATACCCACACGTATATACACAGAAATAACATGAAGGATACCTGTTTCTAATGCACAAACCAATTATAAATGACATGGGCAGGGAAAAAATGTTTAAATTGTTTAAATAATTTTTTGTCCTGTGAGTCACATGGTAATAAGGACCATTCTAAGAACAGTTACAGAAATAAAATAACATTGCTATGAAGCATGGTATGCGTATAAATTATTTCCATTTCAGTAGAATCATAAGTATCATAGCTCTTAGTCCTTCTCTCTGTAAATATAAATTGTACCAGATCCAGTGTTAAATAATTGACAGATACTTACACAGGAAAAAGTATTGAAAACTCACATGCATTTAAGGCATATGTATGACAGACAGAGAATCTCAGGTACCCAGCAGGTGATATGTCTCACATCTCTAGCCTAGGCATCTCTGAGTATAGCATCTCAGGTGTTGACTAACACAGATCAGAGGATAGCTATTATCAAAACTGAGTGTAGAGAATCGACCTCTGGAGCTGTTTCAATCTAACATGATGTCAATAATCTTCTACGTTCTCTTTCTGTAAAGAACAGAAAGACAACATACATGGCTATTTAGACAGGAAATTAGTTTCTTAGATGTGTACAGTTGAACAAGTCTTGACTCATTCGTTCTATTTGTCTCAGTAGTTTTTTTCAAAATATCCTGAGTTTATATACATATAGGATGTGTCTGATAGGGAGAAAATCAAGAACCAACACAACTGTTTTCAAAGCAATATTGCTCTAGTTCTTCGTAGCAGTCCAGAAACTGTGATTACATTAAGCACCTAATAATGCATCTTTTCAACATGCATTAATTTCCCTCATGCAATATACTAAATTTCCCTGGGATATTGCAGCCTTTAAACAAGTCTAATGTTACAAATAGATCCCTTGGACAATCAAGAATAACTATGCTTTCCTGAGTAGTTCTGGAAGTTACATTTTCTACTCTGCTTAGCAGAGTTTAAAGAAATGGCAACAGCCACAGTGCAAAATGGGTCAGATGCAGCCTGGGTGCAACACCATTGACACCACTGCCACTATTTATTTATTTATTTATTTATTTTTAAAAAAGGAATATTGCTGTTCAGGTAGGGATAGCTCAGAAAGAGCCTGGAACAATGTGGATAGTAACATTATCCTTAAATAATTAATGATAATTGTGCAAAAATCTGTTCCACATAGGAAAGTTTCATAGAAAAACAGATTTGCTTTTATATTATCCCAGGCACCTCAGCTCAGTAACATTTGTGCCTAAGAGAAGAAAGTAAGCAATCAATCTCTGTCTCATCACAAAATGATTTTAGAGCATCTCCTTTGAAATGGACAGTAGTAGACCCAGGGAAATATATCCAAAACATCTTTGAATAGTTACTTGTGGCACCTAGCACAGCTGGAAATGACTATGTTTTCCAGACAGCAATAAAGGGCTAAGTTTGAATGAACTAGCTTTGCTCCTTCCAGCAGAGAAGCAGATTTTCCAGGCTAAGGAGAGCTCCATGTTGCCAAGGCCAGACTGCTTCCAGTGGCTGACCTGGTTCCTTTGAAGCAAGCTCTATTCTCATGAGTAAGGAGTGGTAAACGAAATAAGGCTGCTTCGCTGGATCACTTGAATACGAGGGGGATTTCTGCTAAAGCTAATCTGTGGCCAAGTGACAGAATCCAGTGACACATTTGCTAACTACAAACATATGGATCAAAAGTATTTCCTTCTGTTGTCAAACAGTGCCTTCAGTCACAAGTGCTCTGATCTACTGGGGAAATATAAAACCCTTTGGCTTTGTCACTATAACAGCTTAGGTTGCGCTCCCAAACTGAAGAATGTGACTCATACTTCCCCGTGTCCATACATAAAAGTATCCTCAGGCCTGTGTCTGGTGCTCGATATGAACTCTTCTAGGAAAACTGGGGCAGTATCCACATTAGTCTTTTGGCATTCCACCTAACATGGAATTTATCATGGAAACCAGTCTGAAACAGAAGAATTTCTCAATTTTGCTTTGTTCACATGAAAGGCTGTCATATAGTTGGTACCTTTTTTTTTTTTTTTTTTTTCCCCATCTTGAAGACAGCAGGTCAAACTGCTTGAAAATAACCTCATCTTATACTCTTTCCTTCTGGTTCCAGAAACAACCCAGTAGCAAATGAAAGCAGCGTAATTTCACCCCATTCGCATCACAATTTTTTATAGTCTTACATGGTAAGTTTTTAATGGTTTGTTACTTTAAAATATTTTGTATACACTTGTGAGTTTGATCTCTGTCCTAAAGGCAATCTGGAAGAGCTGACAATGATCTAACACAGAGCTAGAAAGAGAAGTGGATTGTTAACAACACAATACCCATTGCTATCTGCTGAGTTGAGCAGTCTAAAAGTTGTAAGATTTTGTGATGCTTGAAGAAGAACCCTACCAGGTGCTTAATGTGAAATGTCACTCCTTAAAGACATAGGTAGGGCAATCAGCAACTGTCACTCCTTGAAACTCCGAAGCTACTAAAAAAGAAACTATTAAACCTTTATATCTCTTGTAAAAGGACCGGGCTTTAGCTTTAAAAAATATCTGAAAGAACTGGGTCCTTCTGACCATTCATAATTACCTCATAATTATAAATATGATATTATATTTCACAATTAGTTCATGATTATTCCCCTAGTGGCTTTCTTACTAAAACTGGGGAGAGATAGAAGAGGAAAAGAGAAAAGAAAGGAAATTCGTGTTTCTTTTAGGAAAAGAAATGATAAAAATGAAAAGCAACAATATACAAAATTACATAAACGTTATAAAGCTATTAGTGTAAGTGGTAATGATATATACACAGATCTACCAAAGCACCAAAACATTTTCCTGAGAAGACTGTGTGTGCTAGAAGGTTTCCTGTTTAAAGCTTGCCTCTCAGATATCACTTTTAACACCATTTTTAACATTTTTATCACTTTAGCTTTTGTGCTACCTGTAAATATAAAACAGAGCTTCTTTGTGCAAGACTGGGATGACTAGATGCCCTGCCTTTGCACTTGACAACAAATTACGGGCTGGTTCGGCCCAATTGCATGACTAGTGGGGCAGAGGGATTTTGCAAAATCCGCACCTCCAGGAAAAGGAGACAGGGGACCCCAAAAATAAGTAAAAACAGCAGCAACTATCTGAGGAGAAACAAACTAATTTACTAAATATGGTATCGGAATGCAAGATAACACACTATAATACAGTATAATTAGAATTGAAGCTAATAAATCAAATATAATGAGAGAGTATCTGAAAAGCTATAGGCCTTACAGTAATACTGAAGAATACTGCATGAAGCATGCAGACGGGACAGGCAGAAGCGAGGAGAGGCAAAGGAAAAGAGCCATGAAGAGAAGAGCCTGATCAGGTGACCTTGCCAAGAGGTATGTCTCCTCTCTGACTGCAAAGCTCCCTGGAGAATGTAGTTCTTCTTCTCTTCCGGACAGATACCTGGAACTGGAACATTAAAACTTTAACTCCTAGTGCACTCCATGATGTTATGATGTGGAATACCAGTAACCAAAAATCATAAAACCATGGCAGCATTAAGCATCATATTGGTGACCCTGCCCACAGCAGAGGGGGTTGAAACTAGATAATCTTTGAGGTCCTTCTCAACCCAGGCCATTATGTGATTCTATGATTCAGTGAAAAGATCTGATTACTGCTGCTTGACTAATGTTTTTACTCCCATCCCCGTTCCCCACACCCTCCCCCAAAAATTCAAATCTTGTTTGACTGAAACTGGCTGACACTTTTCATTGAATTCAGTCTATTGTCGGGTCTTCTGACGTGATAGAAAATAAAATAATGCAGAACAGATTAGAATAATGCTTCTTGCCAGAACCAAAATATGTGCTATAGCTGTTTCTAATCGAAATGCCTTCACAATTCGACATTCTTCAATTCACTTGAATTTTGTTGGCTGATTACAAATCCCCAAACAAAATCACAGAATGTATCTTTATAGCTTAAATAATATTTTTATTCAGTTTTAAGCGCTGTTTTTACAATTCATTGATTTTCAAAGAGCTGCCGTTTTTTGACCATTCAATTAACTTTTCACCATTTCTTCAACTACCTTCTACAAAGTAAACTACTTGTTTAACTTGCTACAATTCATCCACCTCATTCTAGCTCTTACTACAGAAAGCTGAGTCAGCACCCAGCTCTACTTGCCTGCTAATGTGATCTCATTTGTTTTGTCATGTGCCCCCCTTTATCTAATGCTACCTGTGAGTTTTGTTGTTTAATTTGAAATAAGGTGAAGGCTAGCCATGAGCTTACGTTTTAAGAGACTTCAGCTGAAGAGATATGAACATAGTGAAGTAGAGGTTTCTGAAGTAGCAAGGTAAAAGTTACATGTTGTGGTGTGTAGTCTGAGGGCACATTGGAGAATTTTGGGGGTGCAAAGCCTTCTAGGATGCTTTCAATGGACAATACATAGTGTTGCTAATTGGCAGGGGCTAACTTGTACTAACTTGTAAATCTGCTTGTACTTAAGTATCCTGAAAAACTGCATGAAGCTTGTCATTGAGCCTGTGCCCAGGACTTGGTTTCTGTACTAGAATAAATAGACACAAGTTCATTCTTACTTCTGTTACATGAAGATCCGTGGATCAAAAGATATTTGACATGTATCAGGGCTAAAAAGTCCAACCTCTTTTTTTGAATAAGTAAGTTCTTTTTTTTCCCTTTTCCTAGCCTTTTTCTTCTGAAGAAATGTTACTTGCTCAGCTGCCTGCCTCTGGCCTGCCACTACTACCATACGTCCTGGAGAAGTTTCTCTTCATTTACACAAACAAAGAAAAAGGCAGTCAGATTTCATGTTAGAGGGAGATGAATATAAAGAAATGCCTCTGTTTTCTACAAAATTCAATTTTAAAATGTGTGCTTCTTTTGTGTGTGTGTGTGTGTCACAAGATATCTTGTTTGTTGTGTTGACCTACAATGCTAAATGTCGTCTCTCTGTTGTATAAACCTGACTCAGCGTTATGCTTTATGTCAGCTGAACTGTTTTGGTCAAAGTAAACAATGTTTCCTGGCCTCCTCTATAGTCTCCACTATCTTCCACTAACTTATTTTTATCTCTGGCAGGTAATTAAAGGATTGATTAAAGGATCTTGCTACAGTGATTTCAACAACTTGTCTAAAAAAAAAAAAAAAAAAAAAAAGATTTTAAAGAATTTAATATGATTCTATGCTGTCATGTCAAATGTACAAAAGATAGGTCTTAACAATTGTTCCATGGGCTTTTAATATGAATTTTTGCTTTATTTATGTATTTATACATTTATGCTAATCTTACTAAGGTTTTTGTTGTTGTTGTTGCTGCTGATGTCATATGCTTACACAGAAATGATTTTACTCACACTTAAGCTTTCACTAGCAGCACAGGATTCTAGTTTTCTTCTTCTGATTTGTCATCAATAAGTTCAGAAGAGACCAATGAATGGAATGATTACTCGGCTGATTGTTGCACTGCTGCTCATGTACACTGAAGCGTGAATAATTTAAACTGTGCTGGCTTGTCAGTATTGGATTTTATGTGGTGTGAGGAGAAGGAGGTTTCAAATAAATCATAAAGCAGAAAACAAAACAAAACAAAACAAAAAAACTTCTATAAAGGTGAATTAAGGGAGAAAAGTAGGGTTCTATTGTATGTACAATGTGAAGAGAGAGGGGAGGGTAAATTCTATCCTTGTTGAGGAACAGTTTTGGATACTCAATAACTTTAAAACAAATTACATCAGACTGAGGCACTGTTCAGGTCTTTGGGAAGAAAAAGTTTTCTGAATTCAGAGGGAGTGAAAGAATTTTGAGATATATCTTCCAATAACTTACCACTTTCTTTCCTTTTTGAAATCATTACTTTATATAGTGGTAGTTTAATGGAACATGGTAACTAAAAAAATGAGCTCTGTATTAGGAAAAGAAAAAATTCAATGTTAAAAGTCACTAATCTATCAGTTGTCATGATTAAAGACTGGGAAGAAAAGGGGTTTTGTTGTTTGCTCATTTCTAAACCTCTCCATTTCAAAAACATTGTGAAATCTCCTCACAGAAGAATCAAATGCAGCAATAGTATCTCTACGTAATTTTTTCGTATTATTATTTGTTATTGATACTCTGGAGAACCCACAGAACCAAACAGCAGTCCTCTACTTCCTGCAATAGATGGTTGTTCCTAAATGAAAACGTACTGACTGAAACCAATGGTCATCTTTTACTACCAGTGATTGGCCAAGTCTCCCAGAATCATTCCAAGGGTTTCTCTATGTACTGGAGGTAGCACAACTGAAAACAATAATAGAAAAGCCTATGTTCATTTGCACAACGAGCATTTTGATTGTTACACTTTACCTACTTCATAGAATCATAGAATGGCTTGGGTTGGAAGGGACCTCAAGGATCACTAATCTCCAACCCCCCTGCTGCCTGCAGGGCCACCAGCCTCCACATTTAAAACTAGACCAGTCAGCCCAGGTCCCCATCCAACCTGGCCTTGAACGCCTCTAGGGGTGGGGCATCCACAACCTTGCTGGGCAGCCTGTTCCAGCACTTCACCACTCTCTTGGTAAAGAGCTTAACTACTTACACATGCTTTCTTTTATTTCTCCTTTCTGTTGTGTCAAAGGCTGATATATACTTTGTGCCTTAAAATAGTTGTCTAGTTTTATCGCAAGGTCTGAGTTATTTCCAGTTCTCTTTATCTCAGTGCTGCTGGTTAGCCTTCATCAAGGGTCAAAACAGATTTGTAAATTTGGCTAAGAACTGACCACGATATCTTGACAGCAACAAAATTTGATGGGATGCAATATGTCAAGTCCCTCTAGTAATCACTGATGATTAAATGCTGCTTTCCCCCAGTGGATGACACACTGATATGCCACCACACAGCTGATAAATATTATCTGTGGTTAAAAAAGAAAAACTATTTCTTCATGTCCAATATTAAGTACTGATTACTTGCAATAGAAATACATTACTTAAATATGCATTTGTGGTGAGGATGCTTTCATACTTTTAAAAGTCCTAAGGTTTTGTGTAAACTGGAGAAGACAACAGAGAACAGGAACATAAACTGTTCACATTTTCTGTTGCAATATCACAACATAATGGCCCCAATGTACTATAAAAATAATACAAATATGACATGAATTAATAATTATTTGAGAATCTTCTCAAAGAAAAATTTCCTTTCAGCATCTCATATCACACCAGGTATTTTTGTGAAGGGTCATTTCCACCTGCCTGAAACTCATAATGTATTTATATTTTTAAGGAGAGTGTTTGTTTCTTTAAGGGTCTCTGGTCTTTTTCCAGTACAACAAAGGTTTAATAAGAAAGGAAGGAAGTATTGGGAATCAAGTTGGATCGGGAAAGTCATGGAATGTCAGAATGTTCATCCAAGCAGGGTCGTTTGAGTGAGGATCATGGATCAGGATGACAAAAGTAAAGAATGAAGAACCATAAGAAAATGCTGAGACATAGATCTGAGAAAGTAAAAATGGAGACAATGACAAGAAATAAACTTCCCTGTCACACTGGTTGATGAGCTGTCAAGTTACAGATGCAACTTTCAAGAAGATCAACCTGGACTTTTGTGGGGTAGGGTTGGACAAGGACTGGGAGAGTGTAGAAAGTGCAGAGATTTGCATAGCTATGGAGGTTTATACATGTGAATTGGAAGCTGCACAAACAAAGAAGGACTCGGTAGAAGACAGTATGAAAATACCAGTCATATCTGAAAAGGGGATGATTCTTACACTTGACTGGAAAAGCTCTCCAACTGATCATAACAAACCATCCTATCTCAATAGTCCATCCTATCTTCTGGGACCCTAGTGATGGCTGGGTCCCAGCAGTGATCTTGAGTGCTTGGAGGAGGCAGTCAGACTTCTTTATCTCACTTACCTCATACCATATCAGATCTTGACATTTTTAGACATTACCTAATATTTTCTCTTAAAATTAAACTACTAGTGAATGAAGAATACACTTTATTTTTCAGAAAAACAAACAAACAAACAAACAAAACTATTAATATTTATTCATAGCTACATTTGTAGCATGAAACCAAGCAGAGCCAGAGTTTTCTCCAGTTCTGAGTCCAGCTGGCAGAGTTTGAGTACATCCGTATGACAATATTATTTTAGCCTATATCCAGCATGTTTCTGCCAGCTTCTGAAAAATGCCTGGTGACTTTTAGAAACCAGCTGGTCTACGCCAAAAATATAAAGATTTTTTTCTGAGAATTTACCAGTAGAGGCATTTAATTTTCATTGTACAAATCTGTCTAGGACCAGGAACTGTTGAATGTATCATTAAAGCTGTAACCCCGAGGTTCAGCATATAGGCTTGTGCATAAGACCGATGTTTTGTCTCCTGCAGAGACAGAGAAACTGACTTGTTTCAGGCTGTAACAGCAGCTGCTAAAACTGGATCAGAGGATATATTCTACTTGCCACTTACAATTAACCTATGTTGAGTTGTATCAGTTAGAAATAAATGAAAGATCATTAAAACTGTGAAGTTGTGATGTAATAGTGGGGTAAGTCCTGTTTTTAGGTTAGATAGCTATAGAGCTCAGTACTGATGAAATAGCCTGGAACAAAGTGAGATAAAGTTTTTTTGAAATTACTGTTACTCTTCAAATGCTATACAATATATATTTTTTTTGTTTGTAGAAATGAACAATATAATCATACAGTATTTCATTACAGTGCTTTTTAAAAAAATACCTTGTATTTCTACAAACCCTCATAGAACAGAAGAAAACATGAATGACTGTTTACATGATAGTTTGGAAAAAGGCAATTTATTTCTTTCAGTGGGTCTAGATAGTCTCTGTTTTATCATAACATTGCTGGAAGCTGCTTAACTGACCTTATTTCGAAAAGTGGGATAGACAGCTGAAAGAAGTTTCTCTGAAACCAGCATTAAAAATAAAAATGATAATAATAATAATAAAAATGAAGATAATAAATATTTACTTCTTAAACTTTCCTAATTATTCCTAATCTAATAAACTTGCAAGCACAAATACAGGATGGGTGGAGAATAAAATCATAGAGTCAAAGAATGGTCTGAGTTGAAAGGGACCACAATGATCATCTAGTTTCAACCCCCTTGCTATGTGCAGGGTCGCCAACCACCAGACCAGGCTACCCAGATCCACATCCAGCCTGGCCTTGAATGCCTTCAGGGATGGGGCATCCACAACCTCCTTGGGCAACCTGTTGCAGTGCATTACCACCCTCTCTGTGAAAAACTTCCTCCTAATATCTAACCTAAACCTCCTCTGTCTCTGTTTAAGACCATTCCCTCTTGTCCAATCACTACCGCCTCTTGTAAACAGCTGTTCCCCTCCTGTTTATATGCTTCTTACAAGTACTGGAAAGCTACATGCGGTCTCCCTGGAGCCTTCTCTTCTCCAAGCTAAACAAGCACAGTTCCCTCAACTTTTCCTCATAGGAGAGGTGCTCCAGCCCTCTGATCACCTTAGTGGCTCTCCTTTGGACCCACTCTGAGAGCTCCACGTCCTTCCTGTACTGGGGGCCCCAGGCCTGGACACAGTACAGCCCCAGATGGGGCCTCACAAGAGCTGAGTAGAGGGGGACAATCACCCCCCTGTCCCTGCTGGCCACCCCTTTTATAATGCAGCCCAGAACACAGTTGGACTTCCAGGCTGCAAATGCACACTGCTGGTTCATGTCCAGCTTCTCGTCCACCAGGACCCCCAGGTCCCTCTCCACAGGGCTGCTCTCTAGGAGATCTTCCCCCAGTTTGTATAAATACCTGGGATTGCCCTGACCCAAGTGCAGCACCCTGCACTTGGCCTTATTGAACCTCATTAGGTTAACACAGGCCCACTTCTCCAGCCTGTCCAGGTCCCTCTGGATGGCTTTCCTTCCTTCCAATGTATCAACTGCACTGCACAACTTGGTGTCATCTGCAAACTTGCTGAGGGTGCACTCAATGACATCGTCTATGTCATTGATGAAGATGTTGAAGAGCACCAGTCCCAAGACCGACCCCTGAGGGACACCGCTTGTGACTGGCCTCCATCCTGGCACAGAACCATTAATCACAACCCTTTGGCTGTGTCCAGCCAGCCAATTCCTAATCCACTGAACAGTTTATCTTTCAAACCCACACCTCTCCAATTTAGAGAGAAAGATGTGGTGAGGGACCATGTCAAAGGCTTTGCAGAAGTCCAGGTAGATGACATCCATCACCTTCCCCCTGTTCACCAAAGCTGTCACTCCATCATAGGCCACCAGATTGGTCAGGCAAGATCTGCCCTTGGTGAAGGCTGTCTGCTGTCTGTCTGGAATGCTGGCTGTCTGGAATCACCCCTTTGTCTCGTATGTGCCTTAGCATAGCTTCTAGGAGGATCTGTTCCATGATCTTCCCAGGCACAGAGGTGAGGCTCACCGGCCTGTAGTTCCCTGGGTCTTCCTTTCTTAAAAATGGGAGTAATGTTTCACTTTTTCCAGTCACTGGGGACTTCACCAGACAGCCAGGATTTTTCAAATATGATATGAATGGAGAGCGGCTCGGCAACCACATCAGCCATCTCTTTCAGAACCCTAGGATGGATATCATCTGGCTCCATGGACTTACACACGTTCAGTTTCAAGAGGAGGACTTGGACTTGTTCAACCATTACAGTGGGACAGCAACCACTCCCCACACCCTCACCTATAGGCTCATCGTCCTGGCACACATGGGAAGCCTGATCAGCAGTGAAGACTGAGGCAAAGCACTCACTCTGAGTACTTCAGCTTTTTCTATGTCTGAGGAAGACAACTCCCCATTACCTTTCATCAGAGGGGGAACACCCTCCTTGGCATGTCTCCTTCTGTCTATGTACCTGTAGAACCGCTTCTTGTTATCTTCCACATCCCTCAGCAAATTCAGCTCCATCTGCGCCTTGGCTTTCCTAATCCTATCTCTACACATACAGACAACAGCCCTGTATTCCTCCCAGGCTACAAAACCCTGCTTCCACTTCCTGTACATTTCCCTCTTTTCCCTCAGTTTAAGCTGCAGCTCTTTGCACAGCCATGAATAGCTTGAGAGAACCTGGAGGAGAAGGATTTGGGGATGCTGGTTAATGAAAGACTCAACATGAGCAGGCAGCCCAGAAGGTCAACCATATCCTGGGTTGCATCAAGAGAAATGTGACCAGCAGGTCGAGGGAGGTGATTCTGCCTCTCTATTCTGCCCCCGTGAGACCCCACCTGGATTACTGCATTGAGTTCTGGAGCCTCCAACACAAGAAGGACACTGAGCTGATGGAATGGGTCCAGAGGTGGGCCACTAAGATGATCAGAGGGCTGGAGCATTTCCCCTGTGACAGCAAGCTGAGAGAGCTGAGGCTCTTCAGCCTGAAGAAATCTCTGAGGAAACCTTATAGTGCATTTTCAGCACCTGAAGGGGGCCTACAGGAAAGTTGGGGAGGGACTTTTTATAAGGACAGGTAGCAACAGTATGAGGGGAAATGGCTTTAAACTGGAAGGGGGTAGATTTAGAGTAGATATTAGAAAGAAATTATTTGCTGTGAGAGTGGTGAAACACTGGAACAGCTTGCCCAGCAAGGTTGTGGTTGCCGCCTCCCTGGAAGCATTCAAGGCCAGGCTGGATGGGGCTTTGAGCAACCTGATCAAGAGGGTGGTGTCTCTGCTTTTAGGAAGGGGTTGGATCTGGATCATCTTATAGGTCCCTTCCAACCCAAATCACCCAATGATTCTATGATTCAATTACAAGAAATATGTAGACACAATAGGTAAATTAATATGTGTCTACATATTTACATTGAAATAAAACTGCAAGAGGCAGATGGATTCTGTCAAGTTAATGATAGTGGGAATCCAAGATGTTTACAAGCAGTTTTTTATTTCTGCTTTAATGAGACAAAAAAATTTAAACCCATCTGTTAGGTATGTAAAACTTCAGCTTTTCATGGTATTCCAAGAAACATAAAGTAGGCAGTACATACAAATGAATATGTTGTGATATTTTACTTACTTTTTAAAGTTTATGTCTTTAGGATTTTAAAAAGCTGAAGTGTTAAATCACAGTTGAACAAACTAACAAACTTTCGGGTTAAATCATGATGTTTCATATGCATGTTATGTAAATAGGATAAAATATATAGGTTGAAAATAATTTTACATTCTTGACAGTTTGCTTACTTAGTAGGCTTACAATATTTTTCTTTTCTGTAATACAGCTTTACCATGGTGTTGTATTGACATTTTCTTTTCAGCCTTAGACCTTCCTTGAGAGCATGCCTTGGCAATATTATTTATATGGGATAACTTTTCTCACAGCGCATGAGACATTGAATATTGCTGAAAGTGAATACAAAAGATTTTTTTGTCCTTAGATTCAAGGTTTAGCTGCACGGTTTAGTTACATTATCAGACTGCATCTGAGTTTAGCAATCTCTTAATGGTCTGGCTCTTTTCTTCTTCATTTCATATGCTATTAAAATCTTGCCACATTTATCATTGAGAAGTATGTGCATTACATTAGCATAAAGTAAAGAAAGGAAAGAAATTTATTTTCTACTTTTTATGCCCAAGGAAGTCAAACTGTCAAACACATTGGAGAATGGGATACCAGAAAATACATATGGTTTAACTAAGATTGAAAAATGATCATTAATCATTAATTTGTGTGATGATCTTTGCTGCACTGTTTCAAAAGTTTGGTGAATTGTTTTGACAAAATCTTTCACTTAACACGTATGCTTAAGCACTAAGAGTTTTTTTGTTGATCTCTTCAAGGTTTGCTTTTCAGTATAGTTAATATAGTTACAGTTTGGATTACAGTTCTGGGCTCAGTGGTAACATCTGATTTCTCCATAGTGAGATTAGGAAGTAATTGTTCCACTAGTGTATTAGATTCTCCCAACTGGTCTTCTGAAAAAGGCTGGATTGTCACTTCCTTTCTTTTGGATGCCCACAGAAATAACTCACATGCTCTTGCTTGCTTTCACCTGAGCTGTGAGAATTTTGAAATTTGAAGATTTCTCATCTGATATTAATGGATTGTTTTTATTACTTTGGCTTTCTTTAAAACAAAAACAAAAACAAAAAACAAAAAACAAAAAACCATCACTAACATATTAAAAAAGAAAAAAAAGTGTATCCTTTATCTTTACATTTCTTTTTGAGTTTACAGAATTAGGAACAATAAACAAAAGGAAACTTAGAAGCTGTTAAGGAATATCAGGGAGAAAAAGTGTCCATGATTATCTATAGCCTATTTAATCACAGTGCCAAAGGAATGAGTGTAAAATAACAAAGAGCCTGTCCATCTGTTTAAAGCTAATAATATGTGGAGGTGCCTTCCTGAACAAGAAATTTCACCCTTTATTCAGTGGCCATAGAAGGAACATTTATTATGACAGCACAAGGCAAAAACTTTTATTGTGGATTAAGAGTACATTGTTCTCCAAACAAATTAAGAATACTTTGACCTCCAAACAAATGCGTGTTTAGAGTCAACTGGTAGAATTCAAGGAGTGGAATAAAATATGAAAAAAAAACCACCTAAACAACTTGTTTCACTGCTCTTTATCTTCATGCTATCTAATACTTCTCAGTCATGTGTCTGTAAGACCCACACACCATGGGTACCTTGGGCAAACTGGCTGAACAACATTTTGTGATTAATAATCCCCTTCTAAGGTACGATTCAGAGTGAACATGCGACGACACTCCGATTTTATAGTATTAAATCAACAACAACTTGGAAATTACATTTCTATTTACATTTATACCCGTTTCAATTTGTAATAAATAATAACAGTTAAAAAAAGTAACTCTAATCTTGAGCTGAAATATTTGAGATCAGCATTATTTATTCCATGCTGAGAGCAGAGAGAACACAAGTCAAGGTTTTTATTCTGCAGTTGTAAAAAATGTTACAGATAACCTCTATTAATTTAACACAAAATTATTTTAGACTCTTGGAATTCCAAAGTGCAGTATAAAAACTTGTTTATCTTTGATTCATAAAGAGTATGACAAAGAATAATTTGATGTTATAAAGAGATATTCAGATGGAACTGTGTGGAGCTGAAAGGGACTCTTAAATGTGACTGAGGTAATCTCTGTGCTCTGACATATCTGTGCTAAGAAAATGCTTTTTAAGCAGCTTCTTGTTGAAAGATTCAACATCTTTCCTAGTCCATCCTTCCTAGTTCCTCCAGTTCTTTGTATGATTTTTCCTGATTAAAAAAAACATTCTTTATTTTCTTGCTGCAAAATGAATGGTTGCTTCAATACCTGCTTCCAGGATATTTGGAAAACAATCATTATAATCTTACTTTATGAATGGAAGAAAGAGTTCAATACATACATTTATTGACTCATAAATCTCACTTTAATTCTTTAACATCTGTCACGGGGTTATCAAGATCAATCTGGGTCCGTGACAGGGGAGGGGGCAGTAGGCCCGTAGCCCCCCGGCCCCCTCGAAAAAAGGGAAAAAAGGGAAAAGGGGTAGGGAGATGGGAGTTCAAGGGAACAAACGGGACAGCGGCAACGATCTGAGGAGTAAAACTTATTTACTAACTATGATATCGGAATGCAAGATAACACACTATAATACAATATAATTAGAATTGAAGCCAATAAATCAAATATAATGAGAGAGAGAGGTTTCCGAACACCGAGAGGCCTACTTTGAAGTTGAAGGCGCCGCGGCTTGGAAGCACACCCACACCCGCTGCCAGGCAGTGAGAGAGAGAGAGAGCGCGAGCGTCACTTCCGTGACGTATTTTCCCTCTCTGGCCGCAGGGTCCCCTGGGACGTGTAGTACTTCTTCTCTGTGCTCCACATGATGTTGTGATGTGGAATACCAATAGCAAAAATTACAAAACACAAAACCATAACATTCCACCCCTTATTCTACATCGCTACATCATGCTTAAAAATACATATACAAAGAGACAATATTTGAAAAAGCATTACACACACAGGTCTATATACATGTATATACATAGAATTACTGACTGCACTCCCCCAACATCAAATTCCCTTGTGGTATACATTGAACATCCCCATCCTTCTGCATCACCCACCAAGTGCACCCAGGTCCCTGGGCAAAAACAGTTCCACGGAGAGGTTTGCCCTTTCCAGAGGCTGGAAGGACCCACACTGCTTTTCCCAGCATGTTCTTTACATGTACAACAGGGACCTTATCTCCCTCTACAGTATGTAGGGGGCTGGATTGGGTAGGACCATCATGATTGACAGATCCTCTGGTATTGACCAACCAGGTGGCTTCTGCCAAATGCTTCTCCCAGTTCTTAAATGTTCCACCACCCATTGCTTTCAACATGGTTTTCAACAACCCATTGTATCGTTCAATTTTACCAGAAGCTGGTGCATGATAGGGGATATGATAAATCCACTCAATGCCATGATCTTTGGCCCAAGTATTTACAAGGGAATTTTTGAAATGTGTCCCATTATCAGACTCAATTCTTTCTGGAGTGCCATGTCGCCACAGGACTTGTTTCTCAAGACCCAATATGGTGTTTCGGGCGGTAGCATGGGGTACTGCATATGTTTCAAGCCACCCAGTGGTTGCTTCCACCATGGTAAGCACATAACGCTTACCATTGCGAGATCGTGGTAAGGTGATATAATCAACCTGCCACGCCTCGCCATATTTGTACTTTTGCCATCGCCCTTCCCCCCAGAGAGGTTTCATCCTCCTGGCTTGTTTAATTACGGCACATGTCTCACAGTCATGTATAACCTGTGCAATAGCGTCCATAGTTAAGTCCACCCCTCGGTCTCTGGCCCACTTATATGTTGCGTCCCGTCCTTGATGGCCCGAGGTCTCATGGGCCCATCGAGCTAGAAATAATTCACCCTTGTTCTGCCAGTCCAAGTCTATTTGAGCCACCTCAATTCTGGCAGCTCGATCTACCTGATGGTTGTTTTGTTGTTCTTCAGTAGCCCGACTCTTGGGCACGTGAGCATCCACATGGCGCACCTTTATAACCATATCTTTTGCTCGGGCAGCAATGTCTTTCCACAGTTCAGCAGCCCAAATAGGTTTACCTCTCCGCTGCCAGTTATTTTGTTCCCACTGCTGTAACCATCCCCACAAGGCATTTGCCACCATCCATGAGTCAGTATAAAGATAAAGCATTGGCCACCTTTCCCGTTCAGCAACATCTAAGGCCAGCTGGACAGCCTTTACCTCTGCAAACTGACTAGATTCTCCTTTTCCTTCAGTGGCCTCTGCAACCTGTCGTGTGGGGCTCCACACAGCAGCTTTCCATCTGCGGTGCTTCCCCACAATACGACACGATCCATCAGTGAACAGGGCATATCCCTTCTCATTTTCTGGTAGTTCATTGTATGGTGGGGCCTCTTTAGCACGTGACACTTCTTCTGCTGGTGATTTTCCAAACTTTTTACCTTCAGGCCAGTCCATGATCACCTCTAAAATTCCCGGACGGCTGAGGTTCCCCATCCGCGCTCGTTGTGTAATCAGCGCAATCCACTTGCTCCAAGTGGCATCAGTAGCATGATGGGTGGAGGGAACCTTTCCTTTAAACATCCAGTTCAGCACTGGCAGTCGAGGTGCCAGAAGGAGCTGCGTTTCAGTACCGACTACTTCAGAAGCAGCCCGAACCCCCTCATATGCAGCTAAGATCTCCTTCTCAGTTGGAGTGTAGCCCTCTTCAGACCCCTTGTACGCTCGACTCCAAAATCCCAGGGGTCGGCCTCGAGTCTCTCCTGAGGCTCTTTGCCACAAACTCCAAGTGGGACCTTTCTCTCCAGCAGCAGTATAGAGGATGTTCTTTACATCCTGTCCTGTCCGTACCGGCCCCAGGGCCACGGCACGGGCTATCTCCTGTTTAATCTGTTCAAAAGCCTGCTGCTGCTCTGGGCCCCATGTGAAATCATTCTTCTTCCGTGTTACCTGATAAAGGGGGCTTACGATAAGGCTGTAGTTTGGAACATGCATTCTCCAAAAGCCCACTACGCCCAGAAAAGACTGTGTGTCTTTCTTGCTAGTGGGTGGAGACATAGCAGCAATCTTGTCGATCACATCTGCTGGGATGTGACGACGCCCATCTTGCCACTTTATTCCCAGGAATTGAATTTCCTGAGCAGGTCCTTTCACTTTGCTTCGCTTAATCGCAAAGCCAGCACGTAAAAGGATCTGGATTATTTGTTCTCCTTTCTCAAAAACTTCCCTTGCGGTATTGCCCCACACAATGATGTCATCAATGTACTGTAAGTGCTCAGGAGCACCACCCTGTTCCAGTGCAGTCTGGATCAACCCATGGCAAATGGTAGGACTATGTTTCCACCCCTGGGGCAAACGGTTCCAGGTATACTGAATGCCCCTCCAGGTGAAAGCAAACTGTGGCCTACATTCTGCGGCCAAAGGAATGGAAAAGAAGGCATTCGCAATGTCGATGGTGGCATACCATTTGGCTGATTTTGACTCCAGCTCGTATTGGAGTTCTAACATGTCTGGCACAGCAGCACTCAGTGGGGGTGTTACTTCATTCAGGCCACGGTAGTCTACCGTCAGCCGCCATTCTCCACTGGCTTTACGCACTGGCCATATAGGGCTGTTAAAAGGTGAGTGAGTTTTACTAATCACTCCCTGACTCTCCAGTTGACGAATTAACGCATGAATGGGGAGCAAGGAATCCCTATTGGTGCGATACTGACGTCTGTGCACCGTTTTTGTAGCAATCGGTACTTGCTGCTCTTTTACTCGTAGCAGCCCCACAACAGATGGGTCTTCCGACAGGCCAGGCAAAACAGACAACTGCTTAACACCTTCTGTGTCTACAGCAGCTATTCCAAAGGCCCATCGATACCCCTTAGGATCCTTAAAATATCCCATTCTGAGGTAATCGATACCAAGTATACAGGGAGCCCCTGGGCCAGTCACAATAGGGTGTTTCTGCCAGTCTTTACCAGTGAGACTTATCTCAGCCTCCAACATAGTCAGCTCTTGGGAACCCCCAGTCACTCCATGAATATAAATCGATTTTGTCCCTTGGTGACTTGAGGGCATTAGGGTGCACTGTGCACCAGTGTCCACCAGGGCCTTATATTTCTGTGGTCGTGATGTGCCAGGCCACCTAATCCACACAGTCCAGTATACTCTATTGTCCCTTTCCCCCCCCTGGCTGGGGGCAGGGCCCCCCTATTTGTTACCTCGATTGTTCACAGCAACTGGAGCAGTCACCCTTTTGGAGAAGTTCACCTTGGTGGTCGATCTGTCTCTTAATTCTTTCACTCGTGCTTGAAGTGCAGGAGTGGGCTGCCTATCCCACTTCTTCATATTCTCCCCATGGTCGCGCAGGTAGCGCCACAAGGCAAGACGCGATGTAGTCTTACGGTTGTCATTTGCCTGAGCACGAGGACGTCTCCTTCTGATGGCTGAGATATTGGATGATGAAGGTTGGGAGGAAACCAAGTTGATCAGCTCTTCCGGTAGACAGTTTTGGGAATTCTGGTTCCCGTCAGATGTATCTGGTACCACCATGGATCCATCTGCATTAAGCATGGTAGACAGTTCGTCCCTCATATCTTCTTGTTTGCTCTCCACTCTGTCTAGCTTTTCAACTACCTTTGTGATAGCCGAAACACAAGCCCGTAGAGGGGCTAAATGTAACTCAAAGTCTTGAAGTCTGTTAACAAGTTCATTTACAAGGGGTCTTCTTACCCCTTTGCCATACATTGCTGCGAGTGTACTGGCATACCTTTCCGGTGCAGTCTTCGTGAATGTACGCCACATATTTGGTGTACACCTGACTTTCTCAGGGTCATGCTTTTGGTCTGGCTCGTCAGGGATGAAGTCGGAACTGTATAACATTTCCACTACGGCATGCTCTCTCAGATAACCGATACCTCTTTCCATATCAGTCCATTTCTTTTTCTCAGGCATCAGATCATCTTTGAAGGGGTATCTTTCTCTTACGGCTAACAGCATTCGCTTCCAGAGGGTGAAGGATCCATCCTGGCATGTGCCAATACCCCTGTCAATGGCTGAGTCTCTACTAATGCTACCCAGTTGGCGAGCTTCTCTACCATCTAGCCACACACTGTTGGCCCCACTGTCCCAACAGCGGAGTAACCAGGTGATGATAGGCTCTTTTGGGTGTCGTGAAAAGTCTTTTCTCAGACCTCTAATTTCACTCATTTTTAGAGATCGTTCAACAACAGTAACAATGTCTTGCTCACCTCCACCTCCTGCTCTTTCAGGACTTCTTGTTACCCTTCTGGGAGTAGGTGACCGGGATCTTACTGAAGGCCCCTCCCCTAGACTCAAGGCCGCTTTCCATGGATCGAGCCACTCTGGACCTCTTTCCTCCTCTTCTCTTACAGCGTCTGCTTCCTCTACTTTCTCCTCCTCCTCTTCCTCTACTTTCTTCTCCTCCTCTACTTTTCCTTCCTCCTCTTGCTTCTTCTCTAGCTGAGTTGAGACTCGTTTCGTTTTCCGTCCTCTTACAGGGGCAACTGACATCGATTCCGGTACCTCCTGTGGTTGAAGGACGATGGCAGGTTGGTCGGTTCTGACGCTCTCCCTCTCCAATTTGGCTCGAAGTCCGTTTCTTTCAACTGTGAGGATTTTTAGCTCAGATTCAAGCATGGCTTGACAAGACTGAATTCTGCTTAGTTCATTTTGGAGGGTGTCTCGCTCAGTTCGGAGTACATCCCTCTCGGACTTGAGGGTATCTTGCTCAGACTGGAGGGTGTCTTGCTGTAGTTGGAGGTTGTCAAGTTTGGATTGCAGGGAGTCTTTCTCATTTTGGAGGGCATCTCTCTCAGACTGGAGTGTGTCTCGCTCGGATTGGAGGTCTTTTCTCTCGACTAGAAGACTTTCTTTCTGGACCTGGAGATTCTCCGCCTCAGTTTGGAGACTCTCTCTTTGGATTTGAAGACTCTGTTTCTCGACTAGGAGACTCTCCTTCTGGGCCTGGAGATTGTCCCTCTCGGCTTGGACTCTCTCCTGGAAACTCTCCTTTTCGGCTTGGAGACTGTCTCTCTGGAACTGGAGATTCTCTCTATCAGCTCTGAGACACTCTCTTTCAGCTTGTATTGTCTTCTGGAGACTCTCCCTTTCAGCTTGGAGACTCTCTCTCTGGAACTGGAGACTCTCCCTATCAGCTCTGAGACACTCTCTCTCGGCTTGGAGACTCTCTCTCTCAATTTGGAGACTTTCTCTATCAATTTCAGAAACTCTATCGCTTTCTGGGATAGTATTGAATAAGGCCCGATAGGCATTAGCCAGGCCCCAGATCATTTGTGCCATTTGTGCCTCCTCAGATCTGCCTGAGCTACAACATTCCTGTCTTAAATAATTGTTTAAGCACTCAGGGTCTTCCAGGTGTTCAGGAGTAAAGCTCCATGACACCGAGGATGGCCATCTCTTTAGAGTCTCTCCCAAGCCTTTCCACACACCCTGCCACTCAGCACTCTCTGGTTCTGGGGAAGACTTCCTCAGAGCATTATAAGTCCAGATGCTGAGTGAGATAAGTAAAATAATGAGCAATACATTCAGGGACACTGACACTGTGGTCAAATGGGCATTCAAAAACTGCATAAAGGATTCAAAGGGGAGACTGGGAGCTTGCTTAAAAATCACAAGTTCTGTAAAATTAGCAGCTCCCTCTGCAGTTGTATCCCACATTGTATGCAGGTACCAGGTAGGTATTTCTAACAGTGTTTTCAATTGACTATATATACTTGTAGCTCCATAGAGAAAAGTGGCAAACTTAATCAGGGCCCAGTATGTTTTGAGCATCAAAAAAGAAACACCAATGGCATGCAGTCCCTTGAAAAGCAGTTTTACAAGAGAAAGCATTTTTTTTTTTTTCTTTACAGAAGCAAAATATCAGTGCTCAAAGTTTACAAATATCACCAGAATATTGGCAGTCCGCCTGGACTTTCAAGGCCAAGCTCTCAGTGAGCACCTGCAAAAGAGATAAACTTTCTCTACACAGCTAACGAAACTCTCCGAGAGCAGAGATTCGTTCTAACAAGCTAAAAAGCAACTTTTTAAGAGCAGAGAGGGATTATTTCAAAAACCAGAAAACAAGCCCCAATATCTTATCTTACTATCTTATCTTATCTGTGCCCGCATTCTCCACCAAGAACTGTCACGGGGTTATCAAGATCAATCTGGGTCCGTGACAGGGGAGGGGGCAGTAGGCCCGTAGCCCCCCGGCCCCCTCGAAAAAAGGGAAAAAAGGGAAAAGGGGTAGGGAGATGGGAGTTCAAGGGAACAAACGGGACAGCGGCAACGATCTGAGGAGTAAAACTTATTTACTAACTATGATATCGGAATGCAAGATAACACACTATAATACAATATAATTAGAATTGAAGCCAATAAATCAAATATAATGAGAGAGAGAGGTTTCCGAACACCGAGAGGCCTACTTTGAAGTTGAAGGCGCCGCGGCTTGGAAGCACACCCACACCCGCTGCCAGGCAGTGAGAGAGAGAGAGAGCGCGAGCGTCACTTCCGTGACGTATTTTCCCTCTCTGGCCGCAGGGTCCCCTGGGACGTGTAGTACTTCTTCTCTGTGCTCCACATGATGTTGTGATGTGGAATACCAATAGCAAAAATTACAAAACACAAAACCATAACAACATCATAGCTAAGTTTACCAATAAAACATTTCATGTTGAGGTGCCCATGACCCCTTACTGTGTCTTCAGTCAGTAATTCACATAAATATTAGTTGTTTATGTAGAACAATTACCAAGTAAATACCTTGTTATAATGAAGAAAAAATATTTCAACATTACAAATAGTTTGGTCTTATAACTCATTTGAATGATTATAGAATCATAAAATCATTACAGTTGCAAAAAAACCTCTGAAACCATCTAGTCCATGAGTGTCCACATTGGCCACATTGAGAGGAGAATTTTCTTGGACCTCACAAAATATATGGTATAGATAAAGTTAAAAACTTATTTTTAATATATATATATTGCTAAAACATAACAAAATGAGCAACAAAACATGAGACTAGTGGGATGTTTGACCTTGTTTCTGTGAAACTAATGCATCAGTCTGGTTTTATGGAACTGTCAATTCTTAGTGAGTTCTCAAGGTACTCAAAATTTCTGATGAGATTTTACTTTTCCCATATTTCATTCTTCCTTGAAAACAATTGTCCACAAATGCACATAATGTCAAAAAGTATAATAAGGCATGATTGTAAAGCAAGGTATATTTCTCTCTGGAAAGGCAGGCCTTGCAGAAGTCTTGTAAAGAGATGCAATAAAATTTTTGAGTTAATGTCTGATTCCAGTAGAAATTCACAGCTCGTGTTTTAATGTTGACTGCAATTGGAGTTGCAAATATACAAAACCAAAAAAAAGATGAAATTTTGGCAACCTTTAAACCTAGTCTCAAATTCCTTTATCAAAACAGAAAGAAAAGCCACATATTTTTTGCTGTTCACAGGACTGTATTTTACCAGCGTATGAAAATGCACACAACGATTTGTCATCATTTGAGTTAGCACTGCACTGCTCTCTTCCCTTGTTCTGATTTTGGCCCAGACAGAGCCAATCGCACACTGCTGTTTGGCTGTTGCTGAGTGATGGGTGTGCATGCTGGGCTGGGCTACTCTGTTGGGCACAGCTGCTGCCATGGTGGCTTGGGGCAGAGTGTGGCTGCATTGCAAGTTGTGCCAGACCTCATGAAGCTTGTGGGTCAAATGTTGGACATGCTTGTTCTAGTCCAACCATAATTAAGTAGGTAGTGAAAGTGTAACTGAGCTTTAAAAAGAGTTTAATCCAATTGATAGTGCTAAAGTTCTCAAGGTTCAATTTGATAAGAGAATGAAATGTAAATTCTGTATATTCTGTAAAGAATATAAAATTTGTGCTACAAGATTTTCCTTTCCAAAAGGTAAGATTTTTGATCTATATATATCTATTTTGATATTTGTTTGATTAATGAAATTGAGTTGTTCTTAAAAGGTATGTATATATATATATTTATATGCATAAATATACACCTAAATATTAATAATTAAAATACTATACAAATAAATCAAATTTGTTATAGTAGTTACAGTGTATTTTCGGTTGTAAAAATGAATAATACTATCTATCCCAAATTGTCTATTGACACCATGAGCAGTGATTCTATTTTGATTTTTTTTTTTTTACAGTGAATATCTTTGGAACAAATAGCAATTTTATCCAGTCTTCATTTTAAATATCAGATAAAAAGAGTAAGACAAAATGCTCCTTAAGCTTAGTAGGGTTAAATAACATGCACCTATTTATTATTATTATTATTATTATTATTATTTTTTCATGTGAGTGTGAATATATTTAGCTAAATATGTAATTAGATCTTCCAGTTCCTTTTCTGGAATCTGGCATTTTTCTTCTTGATATTCACACACAAGCAAAAATAAAATAAAATAAAATAAAACAAATCAAGGGAAAGCTAATGTAACAGTTTGACCCAAAGGCAATTTAGTGAGAACTTTGGAAATACGTACCAGCTGTAAATTATTTCAAAGGCACTTTTTAAAAGTGACAAGGGAATACACACATGTAGATACTCCAGCTGTTAGACTTTGCAGAAAGATAAGAACTTGCATTATATTCCTTAATGCAGAATGCTTAAATCAAATATTCTAAAAATAGTTACCATACCTCCACTATTGCCATATGTGAATGTAGTTGCAGAAAAGTATGGTTTGTGCATTTCTGACAGCTAAGAAATTTTAATTTTTCAAATGAAGAAGAAAAACTGATGCATTTTGTTGTTTTCTTTGTTTTTCTAGGTTTCCAATGCAATCCCAGATATGTGTCTTTTCATAAATCTTGTATCCGACTTCATTTTTATTCATATAACATATTAGAACATGGTTTTTCATGGCTTATTTTTCCCCTGAATCACAATTTTTCAAAGCTTGTTCAGAGTCCTGGACACTAGCATACAGTAACTGACGGTATGTTATTTAAATAAGCGTATATTTCCACTGTCTCAGCATATACTTCCCTATCTATTTTAAACAATCAAGAAAATGGTGTTGACTTTTAGATCATTGTGAACCAAAACAATTGTAAAAGCCTCTATAGACCTATGTTGACTCTGTAATTGAGAGTAAGTGAAGTTATTTACATATCTTGGAAGAGAAAGCAGAAAGTGCAATCTAAACACCAACCTTTAAAAAAAAATCTGTCATCTCTTAAAATACATCTTTCTCAGTCACAACCCTTAAAATTGTACTCTGAGGTGCATCTCGTCAATACGCATAGATTTACAGATGTTTTGGTTCCTCAGGTGGTTGCGAACCTGATCTTCACTTACAGCAGGAGGGACGTTGATTCCTTAGTTGCCACCTTCCAACCCATATGCCGGGAGAGCAGTTGCCTTTAAAGACTGAGGGAAAAAAAGTTGAGTACCTCAGCCTTCCTCTTGTCCATTGTTATCAACCTGTCTTTGTTGCTCACTGGGGGGGTTGAGCCTTCTTGGACTTTCTTTTCCTGGTTAATGTGCAGGCTAAAGCCTTTTTTTCTTTTTTTCTTAGCACCCCTCACCAATTCCAGCTCCAACTGGGACTTGGACTTCCTGGCTCTGCCGTACACAGCCTAGTAGCATCCTTATACCCCTCCCAGGGCGACTGCCTGTGTTTCCATTGTCTGTGCACTTTCTTCTTTCTCTCCAGTTTGGCATGGCTGAAACAGCCATGTTTCAGACAGACAATTTCTTGTCTGCATTTCCTGACCTCCTGTATCTGGGAATTGATAGCTCTTGAGTCCTGAGAAGTTTCCTTAAAAATCTGCCAGCTCTGCTCTGCTCCCTTGTTGATGCGGGCAATTTTCCAGAAGGTTCTGGTGATAAACTCCCTGAAGAGATGGAATTCAGCTCTCCTAAAATTTAGCATTATGATTTTATTCTTTGTCTGTCACACATCCCTCAGGAGTGTAAGCTCCACCACTGTACGATCATTACAGCCTAGGCAGCCCCCTATCCCAATGTCACTTGTGTTGTGTGCAACAGGTCCAGTACTGCATCTATTATCTGGATCAAGAAACTGCTTCTACGCATGCTCAGTGCATTCTCAGCTTTATTATTGAGGCAGATGGTTAGATGTACCCGTTTTTATCTATCTATCTCATTAAATCAGCCTCTGTTTTTGGAGAGAAAGTAGGAAATAATGTAACTTCTGAGGTGTAACCTTGGCCAAACTAACTCCTTTAAATGCTAGTGAACTATAGCTGCTTCTATGTGCTTTCAGCCTGGAAGGCTAACTGTGTTCTGGGCTGCATTATAAAAGGGGTGGCCAGCAAAGACAGGGGGGTGATTGTCCCCCCCTCTACTCGGCTCTTGTGAGGCCCCATCTGGGGCTGTACTTTGTCCAGGCCTGGGGCCCCCAGTACAGGAAGGACATGGAGCTCTTAGAGCAAGTCCAGAGGAGGGCCACTAAGATGATCAGAGGGCTGGAGCACCTCTCCTATGAGGAAAAGTTGAGGGAACTGCACTTGTTTAGCTTGGAGAAGAGAAGGCTCTGGGAAGACCTCATTGTGGCCTTCCAGTACTCAAAGGGAGCATATAAACAGGAGGGGGAACAGCTGTTTACAAGAGGCAATAGTGATTGGACAAGGGGGAACGGTCTTAAATGGAGACAGGGGAGGTTTAGGTTAGATATTAGGAGGAAGTTTTTCACAGAGAGGGTGGTAATGCACTGGAACAGGCTGCCCAAGGAGATTGTGGATGCCCCATCCCTAGAGGCATTCAAGGGCAGGCTGGATGTGGCTCTGGGCATCCTGGTCTGGTGGCTGGCGACCCTGCACAAAACAGTTGGGTTGAAACCGGGTGATCATTGTGGTCCTTTTCAACCCATGATTCTATGATTCTATAACAGAAGCAAATCATGAGAAGATCTAGCTTATGAAGCTTTCTTGTTGATAACATCCTGGTTTTTAGGATTTTGGGATTGATGCCCACAGAAGAAATTCAATCTATGGTTCTTGATTATTTATTGAATGGTTCTTGGGATACAAAATGATCTTGTGTAAAATAAAGCCACACGAGAAAGCAGCTTTGTCTAATTTTGGTGCAGATTTTAGAATGTGAGGAGATAGATAGATAGATAAACTTAGCACTGTCCTGATTTCTGAAGAAAGTTATGAGCAAATACATTAAGTGCTTCTAGGAGTGCATCTACAAAGAAAATAAGAAATATTTAACCCTGCCCACAGCAGGGTTTTGGAACTGATTAAACTGATTAAAGTCTTTACTGGACGAGGCTGGGAATGTGATCACAGAGGATAAGGAAAAGGCAGAGGTTCTGAATGCCTTCTTTATGTCTGCCTTTAAAAGTCATCTCGGTTATTCCCAGGGCTCCCCACGCTCTGGCTTGGTAGTCTTGGCTGGGGAGCAGACTGAACCCCCTGTGATTCTTGAAGAAGCGGTCAGGGAATTACTACTCCAACTGGACTGCCACAAGTCCATGGGTCCGGATGAGATTCACCCGAGAGTGTTGAAGGAACTGGCGGAGGTGATCGCTGAGCCACTTTCCGTTATCTTTCAGCGCTCTTGTTAATGGGTGAGGTCCCAGAAGACTGGAGGCTTGCCAACGTGACTCCCATTTACAAGGAAAGTTGTAAGGAGGATCCGGGGTACTACAGGCCTGTTAGCCTGACCTCGGTGCCAGGGAAGGTAATGGAACGGATTGTCTTGAGGGAGATCACGCAGCAGGTGTGGGATGACCAGGAGATCGGACCTAGCCAGCATGGGTTCATGAAGGGCAGGTCCTGCTTGACCAATCTGATCTCCTTCTATGATCCTGTGACCCGTCTGATGGATGAAGGAAAGGCGGTTGATGTGGTCTACTTAGACTTCAGCAAAGCCTTTGACACTGTCTCCCATGCTATTCTCCTGCAAAAGCTGGCAGCCCATGGCTTGGATGGGTACACTCTCGGCTGGGTAAGGAGCTGGCTGGAAGGCCGGGCCCAGAGAGTGGTGGTAAATGGAGTCAAATCCAGTTGGAGACCAGTCATGAGTGGTGTTCCCCAGGGGTCGGTGCTCGGGCCTGTCCTCTTCAACATCTTTATTGATGACTTGGATGAGGGCATTGAGTGCACCCTCAGTAAGTTCGCGGATGACACCAAATTGGCAGGGAGTGTCAATGTGCCTGAGGGTAGCGAGGCCCTGCAGAGGGATCTGGATAGACTGGTGAGCTGGGTCGAAGCCAATGGGATGAGGTTTAACAGGACCAAATGCCGGGTCCTGCACTTTGGCCACAACAACCCCAGGCAGCACTATAGGCTTGGGTCAGAGTGGCTGGAGGACTGCGTTGAGGAAACAGACCTGGGGGTACTGATTGATACTTGGCTGAACATGAGCCGACAGTGTGCCCGGGTGGCCAAGAAGGCCAACGGCATCCTGGCTTGCATCAAAAACAGTGTTACTAGCAGGAACAGGGAGGTAATTGTCCCCCTGTACTCGGCATTGGTGCGGCCGCACCTCGAGTACTGTGTTCAGTTTTGGGCCCCTCACTGCAAGAAAGACATTGAGGCCCTGGAACATGTTCAGAGGAGGGCTACGAAGCTGGTGAGGGGTCTGGAGCACAGGCCTTATGAGGAGCGGTTGAGGGAGCTGGGATTGTTCAGTCTGGAGAAGAGGAGGCTCAGGGGAGACCTTATAGCTCTCTATAACTTCCTGAAGGGAGGTTGTGGTGAGCTGGGGGTTGGCCTCTTCTCTCATGTAATCAGTGATAGAACTAGAGGGAATGGTTTCAAGCTGCGCCAGGGGAGGTTCAGGCTGGACATTAGGAATTATCACTACTCGGAAAGGGTAGTCAGGCATTGGAATGCACTGCCCAGGGAGGTGGTGGAGTCACCGACCATGGGAGTGTTCAAAAAACGTTTGGATGTTACGTAGAGGGGTATGATTTAGCTGGGAAGTATTGGTAATGGTTGGACTGGATGATCTTCTAGGTCTTTTCCAACCTTGATAATTCTGTGATTCTGTGAAACATTAAGGTCCCTTCCAACCCAAGATATTCTATGACTCTTTATTTCTATGGGGAAAAAAAGACCATGTGATTTTATAGGTATTACAGAAGCAAGATCTTTTGTGACATGAATGTTGTCACATTGTATATGGTATATTTTTATCTACATGAAAGAGAAGACTGAAAGAAACTAGCTTGCAGTTTATACCAAAAATATAGTGCATATACAATCAGATATGGCTGTGTAAGGAAAGCAACACTGAATACTGAAGATTTTGGGGCAAGGTTAAGAGAAATGAAGAACCTCAAGCTATCAACTGCCATAGAAAAAAGAAGGGAAAAATAAAAGAGAAAAAAACCCTCAAAATACTTATATCAGATATTTTAAACGGTTTAAATTCCCCAAATAAGATAGCGTTTCTAGCAAAGTTACATTATCCAGTTTTATGCTAGAGAAGCATTAATAAATAAATAAATAAATAGAGGATGAGGATGATGAAGAGAGTTATGTAGTAATAACCATAATTTCCTACCTTGAAGAGTGGAAAAGAATGAATGAGTGAAGATAGACTTGGATTAACCTGTAAGTGATAGAATGAAGGATTTATGCTGTACAGGCTCCTGGGAATTTTCTGTTTTTTGTTGTTGTTGCTTGTTTGTCTTTTCCTGAAACGCTAGAAATAAGCATTAAAAAAAAGTTAGAAAGCAGAGATAAGACATGAATGTATATCAGCTGAAAAACAAAAACATAATTTCATTCAATCTACATTTGTTATTTATTTATTTGTCTCCATCAGAATGTAGGAGTAGTAAAAGTCTATAATACAGATGGGGGAATAATTTTTGACCAAAGAACATTTTACATTTGAAGATAACCTGTCCTCCTCTCCTGTAAAATAAAGGGTAAGTCCACTGCAGGATTCCTTCGGAAAAGTCAGGAATGTCAGAAGATTTGATGTTTCAGGATTATACTTTTCCTTACCCAGCGTTTAAGAAGAAAAATTATTAGACTACAAAAGCTTACAGAATTTTTCAGACAGTGTATACTATTGGAACTTGTTAGCCCAAATTCATAAGGTATTTTAAGGTAAATATTAGTTACTTTCTTTGATGCAGTGGTTACAGTACTTTAATTGAATTGTGTATACACTTCCATTATGCTAGACTTTACAAAAGGCCTGAGTCCCATGAGGAGAGGTATAAAAAAATGCAGATAAATTCAGAACAGACAATATCAAAATGAAGGCAGAAAGGTAAACTCATCAAAAATGTGCAGGAGAGGAAGAATGAATGAAAATAGGAGAGAGGGTTAGTTAAAGAACTGAAATAAGGCAATGAATCATATATATTATAGGTCGGAAAAGAATAGAAAAAAGAAATCCCTACAGACAATCAAGGCAGAAGCAAAAGTATGCAATATCAGATAAAGGAAGCAAATAAGCATTAGGAAAACTAGTTTCATACTGACTCAATGCACTGTTGATATTAAGCTATTAAAAACAGTGAATTATGGATTGGAAAATATATTTAAATAAATTATCAGGACTTATGGAAATGTCCATCCATTTAATTCTGTGATTAAACGTATATAGTCAAAATATATAATAATAATAGAGGATAACAATACTCAATAATTAGCATTAATCCTTAGACTGAATCATAGATTCACAATGGTTGCAAAAGACCTCCAAGGTCATCCAGACTATCCACCTATAATCAATATTTCCCTACTAAACCATGCCCCTTAGTACAACATGTAAACATTTCTTGAACACCTCTAGGGTCAGTGACTCCACCACATCCCAGGGAAGCCCATTCCAGCACCTGACCACTCATTTGGAAAATAAGATTTTCCTAACATGCAACCTGAATCTCCCCTGGTGCAACTTGAGGATATTCCCTCTAACCACTGGTTATGTGGGAGATGAAATCGATCCCCACCTCACAACAACGTAATTTCAGGTAGTTGTAGAGAGCTATAATGTCTCCCCTGAGCGTCCTCTTCTCCATACTAAGCAACTGCAGTTCTCTCAGCCACTCCGCATAAGAAAAACTTGTGCTTCAGACCCCTCACCAGCTTCGTTGTCCTTCTCTGAACACACTCCATTGGCCTTCTCGGACACCCAGACCTACTATTAGCTCATGTTCAGCCAAGTGTCTACCAACACACCCACATCCTTTTCTTCCATGCAATCTTCTAGCCACTCAGCCCCAAGCATGTAGAATTTCTGGGGTTGTTACTGCCAAATTATGGGACCCACCACTCGGTCTTGTTAAACTTCATCCCATTGGCTGGGGGTGGAATACCCAAGGATAATTGGTCTGAATTTTAAAAGCAGGTGTAAAGAAGGCATTGAAAATCTCAGCCTTCTTTGCATCCTCAGTGATTGTATTCCCTCCACATGTAATAAAGAATGAAAATTCTCCTTAGCCCTTGCATGGGAACTGTTAATTTATGACTTGACCTGGTAATTGAGCACCTGGTGAAGGGGTGTGGCTGGCCAAGGAACACAGGCAAATTGTTTGCACCTGTGCTCCCCATATGACCAGAAAAGGTGGATCTAGGGTGGAGTCATCCTGGGCTCATGTAAGGGCCAGCCACTGATGGGAGAGCTTCTTTTGGACCTGGGCTTCTTCCTGTGAAACAGTACTGTACTGCTAGAGAGCCCCCTTCACCAGTTTGATGAGTTCCATTCTCTTTTCTGTATATGGTTATTGGTCTAACTGAATACTTTGCCTAGTAACACCAAGAACCTGTCAGAAGCATTTTTGCTTCTTCATTAGCAGAACTGCCTTTCTCTTACTGTTTTAACATATCTGTGAAAAATGTTTTTGTTCTCTTTTACTCTTGTAGACAAGTTGAGTTCAAGCTGGGCTTCTGCCTTTCTAATCTTCTCTCTGCATATCCTAACAACTTCTTTGTACTCTTCCCAAGTAAGACAGCAAACAGAAAAGTATCAGTAAGTTAGTGACATTTTCTAGTAACTTTTATGATTGAAACAATTGTATAACGTTCTGTTTATGAACTATGGAAAAATAGATGCTTTGTTCAGAGTAAGTCTTTTGTTTCACTTCACGTTTTTCGTAGAGTACTCAAAAAGCTGGCTGATATTCTTGTACTACTACTCAATTACTTTTCAGTTGTCATAGGTGTCTGGAGAGGTCCCAGCTGGCTGGAAGCTGACAAACATTCTCTCCAATCTAAGCCATTCTATGATTTTTCAAGAGGAGCAAGAAAGAAGACCCTGGGTGATTACAGACCTGCCAGTCTCACTTCAGTGCTTTGAAAAATGATGGAGAAGGTTATTCTGGGAGTTACTGAGAAACACCTGAAAGAAAATATACAGTCATTGGTCACAGCCCATACAAATTCATGAGGGGAAAGTCCTGTTTAACAATTTCCTTTTATGACATAATTACCCACCCACCTGGCCGAGGGGAGCCAGTTGATGTAACCTTTTTGAATTTCAGTAAAGCTTTCCATGTTGTTTCTAACAGAACCTTTCTGTCCAGGTCTGTTCAAAAAGCTTGCAGCAGACAACCTTGAATAGATGTACAGACTGAGGGATGAGAGGCTGAAGAGTAGCTATGCAGAGAAGGATTTAAGGGTTCTGGATGACGGCAAGTTCAGTCTGAGTGAACAGTGTGCCCTAGGAGCCAAAAGGATAAATTGCCCTCCAGAGTGCATCAGGTTCAACACCACCAGCCAAGTGAGGGAAGAGATTGTCTTGCTTTGTAGTGGTGTAGGGTTAACTGTGCCTTTCTTGTCACTATATTTTATTTCATTTTATTTTTGAATTGGCATGTAACAATTTCAGAAACAAATTTGACTCAAAGATCTTGAATAATTTGAAAAATGGAAAACATTTGTGTAGATATATAGATTACATTGCAAGTGTTTTCTGTTCTTTTCAGGGTCAAGGACAGCCAATTTGAAGAGGAGCATAAGACCGAATTCAGATGGTTCTTCTGTATAAAAAGAAGTACAGGGTAGACACCAGGAGTAATGATTACCTAATTTTGTAATTTTGTAGCTCTGTTGTATCAGAGAACTGACTGTTCAGGAAGAGCAGAAAATGATAACACATTTTTGTTTAGCAGGTAAGTATTTTCAGTGTGTTGCTGCAACAAAATGTTACTTTTTTTTTTTCTTCTTCTTTTTTTTTTTTTTTTTTTTTTTTTTCCCCAGTGTATTTGATTGAGAATCTTAGTAGGCTATAACTTGTTGCTGTTCCTGCACTTTGACTGTTTTCAGTCTGTTCAGAAGATTCTATATAGACAGATAATTTTTATAAACTTAAGCGAACAAACAAACAGCAGAGATTGGAGTCTGTGACACTGAAAAGTGTTTAATACTATTTGATGTGTTATGACACGGTTTTAAGGAAATCTGTAAAGAATGTTATGGTTACTTAAAAATACTTTATAGGTAAAATGTGCAAGTTACGGGGTTGCTATAGTTTCACTTACTATACTGTCTTTTCTACCATCAACACAGACTATTAACTCTCTGAGCAATTTAAATTGAGCACAAGGTTTACTACAAATGAAAGTTACACACACACACAAAATAAATAAATAAATATTAAAAAAATCTGGAAATTGAAGACAAAGTACAGGAATATTTAGGTTAGATTTTAGGAAATAACTTTAAAGAGTAAGGCTTTGAGTGTTTCATCTTGCACCATTAATATCTTTGGGGATTTAAACAGTGACTTGAATTAAAAATTAAGATGCAGACCTAAAGGCAAACCAAGGAAGTAGTTAATATGTGAAATTCACTTCCATCAAAGGTATTTTTAAAGTGCTCTGCGTGAGAGAATATCAGAGAAGATTTTCATGGGAAATACTTTTTTTTTTTTTTCCTTTTTTTTTTTTTTTTTTTTTCCTGTAGGGGTCTATGCTAAATGACCTCAGAGGCTTTAAACTGACTTTCATCTAATACTTTAGGAGTCTCAAAAACAGGCATTCTGGAGAGCAAGCAGATCAGTTACTCATGGTATGCCATATGTTATACATATGACAAGAAGTTTGAAGCTGCCTCTTTCTAGATGCTTCACAGTTGAAGGAAGCTTCTTTTCAAAACTTCACTGTAATTAATGAAGACCAAAAGTAAAGTCACTGACAAATTAAATTCCATGTGGTTGAAAAACTACTTGTCTATAAATCTTATGAGGCAGACCACTTCCCTGAAAGTATTTTCACAGCCCTAGGTCCTTCCACCCCTTTAATGACCATTATACAATAATAAAACTACACCACAAAGTAACAGTTTCAAGATAAAAAAGCAAATATATACAGCTTCAATGAACTATTTTCTATGTGACAGATATTTCATTTGACGAATTTGCCTATTTGCATTATAAACTGTTTCCAGTGTCATAATTTCAGAGCACAGCCTATAATTTTATTAAAATAACTCCAGTTCTAAGATTTATAGTAGGAAACTGATTTGAATAACAGCAGAACTAAAGCAAGACTTGGTTTTCAATCACACTAAACGCTGACCATTCTTGTGATTTAGTGCAAGTTTCCAGTGGCATAAAATGTATTAGTAGTTTCTAATATAATGCTGAGATGAGCGATACAAATTATTTTTTCTGAGTGATATCATTGCTGAAGATTTACATGTTTCATAGGAAGGTTGGAAAAATGTAGAATAGAAATGTACTGTGGATTATTGAATACTGACAAACCATTTATAGCAGAGGAAGATCTTAAACTGTGCATGATTTCAGGGTAAGCCAGTACTTGGTAGAAGTGTACTTGCCTTCTTCTTACACTTAGTTCCAGGCATTCATTTTGGTCAAGGGCTGAGGAGATAATTAGTGGTAGATGTAATAAGTGTGGCTACTCTCACGAGCGAAAAACTTTTTACTTTCTTATTTGCATATGCATACTCGTATTTATCTGGTTGTCTCTATGTATAATTCTGTTTCAGCCATTACATTGTACCATGGTGTCTGACAGCTCTTTTGTTCAAAAGTAGGAGGCTGATTTTGTAAGGAGTGTACAAACGCTATCTGAAGAATGACCCATTTGTCAGAACAGGTTGTTGAAAAGCACTGAATTTTTCCTTCTATGAAAAGAAAACAATTCCATGTGTTCAACACTTGTTTTCACTTGTAAACAGGTCTGATGTATTCCCAGACAGGTTCTGCAATGTATTTTGTCTGTGTCCATGACTATCACAAAATCAGTGTTGCATATATCTTTTCTTTGTATTCTTTTCAGGACAATAACTTGCCTTTCTGAAAAGATTAGAGTCAGGAAATCTAGTCAGATCAGATAAAATGAGGCAAGAGTTTACTGAAAATTACAGAAGGAAAAATGGAAAGAAACAATGATGGAAAAATAATAATCTGACAACAGTTCGTGAACTGATTCTATATAATTATCCTACACTGTAAATAATGGTATAAGAAAAGGCAACTGCTTCATCAGATTTCTGCTTCAGAAAATATTTGGCTGCCAACTGGCCAGTGTTATCCATTAGAAATGTTTTTTTGTTGTTGTGTTTGTTTGTTTGTTTTTAATTTTACCTTCATACAATTACATCTCCATTAATGATTGCCTCAGTGTTTTGTCAGTGTGTGTACTTTCATTCTGTATTTGAAATTAATAGAAGAAATGGCCACCTTCTGGTATTATTTCTGAACTTTTAGAAATTTGTATGTACTTTTCTTTCAAACTCCCATACATTGAAATCTGTTTCAAAGCAGATCTTTGTTATGCTGAATTTTCCTCGAAAATGCATAACCGTCCTCAGAGTTATTTCAACTCATATAAGCTGAAATTTGAAAACATATTTCCCCAAGTAGTTCCTTAGCTACAAGACAAATCTCATATTAGTATTACAGTGGAGAAGCTCTCTGCAAAGTTTCTACTATTCTTACACTGAACAGTTCCACACACTATTAAATCAGGTTTCTTTGTACCACTGCATTCTCTTTTAAACAATTATAATGTACATATAATTATACCCTTATATCGTAAATATCTGTATTGAAATGACCACTTGAACTGTCTATATTGACAAAAGCTTTTTCTCAGAGAATAATTTATTCAACCCGAAGAGGAGTTAGAACACATTTAGTAGGTTATAATGTTACATAACTAAATATAATGCACCCATATAAAGCTTTAATAATTAAATTACAATGAATAACCAAATAATAGGTTGGGAAAAGACCTCTGGTCTATCACCTAGTCTATCTTTAAGCCTAAGTAGAATATACTATATAAATTTCATTCTTAACAGATATTTGATTAGACTTTTCATTAAGATGCACATTTTCTGAGGTTCCCATAATCTTCTGACAATCTACCAGTCTTATCAGTAAAACTGTTTCCCCTCACATAAGAATTATTCTTCCTTATAATAGTTTAAATCCATTCCTTTTTATGCTGTCAAGAGCATAATGTTCTTCGAAATGCTTCTGGAAGACTTACCTTTTTTTTCCACCTGTATTACTTTGTATAGCTTCTGTATCAAACCAGAAGTTTTCTAAGCTTTTCATCTTCCTCATTGTTCATGTTCTTCAAGCCTCTGATCTCTGTTGTTTCTCTCCTCTGGAATCTATTCTATTAATCATAAGTCAACTGACACAAATAGAAGTTAATGCAACACTGAATAATAGGAGTACAACCACCTTCCTAATTCTGCTCATACGGACTGATATGGAATTTCTGTTACAGAACACTACGCCATTTAAGCCTGTGGACTGGAATTTCTTTTATGAATGGAGTAACCTCATACCATAATTTACATATGTATTTCTTACTTACTATGAGGAAATGCATAGGAAAATAAAGTCATAAGAGAAAATAGATCTAAGTGAAGTCATTTTAGAGTTAAGTAGGATCTTGTGCCCAGTCCTACTGTGAATGTTCTCACCATGTGACATTATAATCAAATCCTTGCATTGTTTTCTTAGTACTTAGGTAAAAAGGCAGAACTCAAAGTGATTATCTTTGTAGTTGTGACTATTTGAGGGCCACAGAGGCTGTAAAATGCTGTACTGAGATCAGTTTATGTGCAAGGAGTAATCGAGTTGAAGTTCAACTCAACATAAGACAGATTACAAATGGGAAGTGAATCATAGAAATGTTGGGGTCAGAAGAAACCTCTGCAGATTGCCTAGTCCAACCTCCTACTAAAGCAGGCTCCTTACAGCAAGTCACATGGGAAAGTGTCCCAGTAGGTTTTGCATATCTCAAGATAAGGGACTCCACAACCTCTCTGGGCAGCCTGTTTCATTGTTGCCATGCTCAAAGTGAAGAAATCTTTTCTTGTGTTTGAATGGACCTTCCTATGTTCTGGTTAATTCCCCTTGCTCCTTGTTATGTTACCAGGCACTTAGAAGAAGACCACAGCTTCATCCACTTTACTCTTGACCTCTAGATATCTATAAGCATTGATAAGATTCCCTCTCATTCTCCTCCAGGCAGAGCAGTCCCAGATATCTCAGCCTTTCCTAACAACAGAGCTGCTACAGGACCCTAAACATCTTAGTAGTCTTTTTCAGGGCTCTCTCCAGAAGACTTCCATCTTTCTTGAAATGAGGAGCCCAGAATTGGACATATAGTATACCAGATGTGGCCTCACCAGGTCAGAGGAGAGGGAGAGGATCACCTCCCTCAGTCTGCTGGCTGCACTCATTTAACACATTCCAGGATACCATTGGTGTTCTTGGCCACAAGTATGCAGGTGGCCTGTGGTCAATCGGTTGTCCACCAGGTCACCCAAGTCCTTCTCTGCAGAGCTCTTTTCCAGCTGGTTCTGATGCATGTGATTATCTCTCCCCAGGTCTAGGACTCTACACTTGTCCTTGTTGAACCTCATTAGATTTCCTCAGCCCAGCACTTTAGCCTAGCTGAATGGCAGCTCAGTCTCCTCTCCTCTCCCTATTTTATACATAAAAATTGCAACGCTATTCAGGAATATTCACTTTTTTTTTTTTTTTCTTTTTTTTTTCTGGTGTGTTACGGGTGGTTTTCAACACTTTTTTAATTATAGGCATCTATGAATTGACCATCTAATTTCACTTGACTTCTTTATCAGCAATGGACAAAATAAAGCGACTCTGGGGGTCAATTTAATTATTTAACATCATTATCTTAGGGGAACTTGAACTGACATCTGAAAGCAACTTTTTTTCATCATAGACAAAAAAAACACATTAAACACAGCCTATGCTGGCATTAGAAAATATACCTAGAGTTGTTTATCTATCTGAAATTAATCTCTTTTGAAATTTTGGTGAAATCAAGAAATGTAAGGCTTCAATCAACCCACAGCATTCATTAGTGGCAAGATAGACCACAGTTTTACATATAATTTTGACCTATCATATCTTTGTTAAGAGAAACATTTACCAAAATATCACATGTATTTGTCATGGCACTTTAATGGCATTTGGTGGATTTGAAGTACCAGTAGAATTAGATATTTTTTGAGATAGATAGATAAATTCATACTTGAACAGAAAATCAAAAAGCAGTTATTTGTGTACTCGCATGCTGTTTGTAGATCTCACAGTGACAGCATGACAGGAAATGTGTCATCTTTGCTGCTTTGAAGTTTTAATGTTATCCTCTTTCATTTATGTCATAAAATACAAATGCTATTGAATGCTAAATCTCTCTGTGATAGCTCATTTTAAAACGTATTTTGCAACTGGACAACTGTTTATGAATATTTTTGGCAAATGCATTTACATTTTATTTTGTGATATAATTAACAAAGATATATAATTATACTAAATAGACTTAAAAAATTATGTCCTTAGGAGAAGGAAAAAAAGGAAAAAGAAAAAGAATCAAATTTAGTCTCAAAGGAAAAGTAATTCAAAATCTACAGTTAAACGTAATTCCTTTACTCCTTTGGAAAAGGAATGGATGAGATTTTTGACATATTTTGTCATACACTTGGAAAGAATTCAACAATCAGATCTGTTAGGGAGTTTCTGATTTCAGCTTGTGAGAAGGATTCTGAAAAAAAGAAACATGACTTAAGCAAAAGAGAAAAATCTACAAAGTATATGGAAAGAAAACAGAAAAGCACTATACTACAAACTTTTCAATACCTATATTTCATAATACTTAATTTTTTTTTTTTTTCTCAGAATGAAATGATAATTAAAACTAAAGACTGATTACCAATTGTAAATCTGGTGTAAAATCTCTAGGTCATAGAAAGCAAGCTAAGAATAATGATAGTCTGAAGCATATAACTATAATGTGAGGGATACAGGTAGTTAAATTTATGCCAGGCGATTTTATTAGGGTAAAAGTTTTACTTTTGTCTGTAAACATATTTATCAGTTATTGACTTTGATTAGTAAATATGGCTTCATTTATTCTTTAGCAGAAAGAAGAGGGGTTCCTTCAATATTAAATGCTTTTCAATTATTTTAGTCTGTAAAATAGTTCTTATGCTTACCCACTCTTAAATGAATCTCTGAATTTCTTACCTAGTGACTTCAATTACTTGTGTGGTTTTATTTCATTTTCTTTCAGAGAATTAATTCTATTGAATGCAGGGCCTCTCTCTTGAATTCCTAAACTATGCGATTTCTTTTACTTGGCATGAAACAAACAAACAAATGAATGAATGAATTCATGGAAAAGACAGAAATTTAGTATTAATATATAAAACAATTTGTCTTGGTTTGTGTTAGTGTTAGAAAACTCTAAGGCATAAAATTTCAGAGAAAACAAGATTTCTTCTTGAAGTTAACATAAGAAGGCATGCTACTGCTCGTTACATTTAACTAGCCATGTCCAGTATGTTTTTTGACATCCACACTTTTCTTTGCCCACACAATAATTCACTTCTCTCAAGCCAGGAAGAAAGAAAATGAATGGCTAATGGCATTGAAGGCACGGCTAGATTTTTGTAGCATCAGTGAGTGCTACAGCTATGTCTATATTTCTTTAAGAAACAAGTAATCATGATGAACTGTCAGCTCTCTGACTGACAGACTCATAGAGTAATCTAGGTTGAAAAAGTCTTTCAATCTCAAGTCCAAGAGAGCTGGTTGTAGAGAGCAATAAATCCTCCCTTCAGCCTTCTCTTTTCCATATCCAACTTTTTGGCATAAACATCTTATCTTGAAAATGTGCATTACCAAGAAGTTGACAGTCAACCCCAAAGTCTAAAAGCACTTTATGCAAGATTTACAAATGACAGAGATAAAAAACTTATAGAGTAAGACAAAAAATTGGCCTCCAACACATCGAAAAACAAATCACAAAACCAAAAAAAAAAAAAGTTTTGGTAAGTTTCACTGATAAAAAGCTGCATGCAGAATTTTTTCATTAGCCCAATTTTTTATTCTATCATCTCATAATATGCAAGAGAGGACAATTTGAAGTCATTCTATACAAGAAAGTTTAATTTTAACATCAATGTCGTCATGGAATAACAATTATTTTTTGGTCCAGTTAATGTCACAAGTGTCTCAGTAGAGGCTTGTAAAATGTAATTCAATATATATCTGTTTTTCTGTTTTGTTTGTTTGTTTGTTTGTTTTCTAAATAGCTTTTTTTTCCCCCGCACTGGTAACAACAAGCAAAATCATGAAGATACATTCATACGTATTACCCATTTTAAGTCATGAAAATTGGTATCCTTTTTTTCTAATTATTATGAAGAGGATCACTCTGAATTGAAGGAGAAAGAACAGGATGTTTCTCTCATCCCAAGAAAGTAGTGGACTCTGATTTTCATTGAAAAGAAAAAGAGACAGCACTGGTTTAAATTTGAACTTTAACGGGGAAGAATTCCCTTGGCAATTTCAGTGAAGTTTATCACAACATGTCTGTTCATTACATCATTTCACATCAAATTTATTCCCTGTGCCAGGCCTCGAATTCTGCTGATTCTAATAGATGCAGTCTGGCATCTTTAGTTTACCTAAACTAAATACCTTATTTTCCCACACTGATAATAGATATATTCCTTACTGTACTTATTCTAAGAATGTTCTACATTTTCCCACGTGTAGAAAAAAAGAGCTTATGACTAAGCTCACTGTGGCGAAGAGACTAACCTGGCAAATCCCACTTGAGCAAACATCTCGCTGAATAAAGTCTTACCTTTAAGTAGTTTAGATATGCTTTTTTTTTCTGCTGCTACACACTCCGAAGTCTTGATCAAGCAGCAATTCAAATATAGAAAATTTATATCTGACTACTGTATACTTTCTTTGGATATTTCAGTCTCTTCAATTACTCTGTGATCCAGTCCTCTAGATTACAGTCTATATGTGTTCATGGTTGATGCAAAAGGTCCTGTTTGAAATCTTTTGCAAGCATCAGGGGGAAATAAATAAATGAATAAATAAATAAATTCCAAGCTTCAATTTATTTTTTAGCTAATTAGAGCGATTTTAAATCTCTTTGGCTTAACAAAACAAGATATTACTGCTGCTTCCAACATCTCTGATTATTTCAGTGTTGAAACTATCACTTCACTTTCTACTCTTTGTCTGATCCCTGAGGAGAAAAAAATGATCCACTCCCACACTTGAGCACTAGTTTCTTTACTTATGCCCTACTGTCACAGCTAAATGCACAATGTGTTTAGATACCGAAATCCCAACCGCATCTATAACAAACATTCCTTGACTTATATTCTAAAGATGGTTTTCAATGTACAGGAAGGAAAAACTTCTCGTGCATTTCTGGGCAATCAGCATTTCTTTGAACTTTCTGCTGTAGCATGAGCCATTGCAAAGAGAGATATATATTTTTATTATTATTATTACTTTTTTTCTGCAAGATTAACAATAAATTAAACCAGGGATTAGACAGCTGCTGTCTTTGAAGTTTGTGTGAGTTGGTGATTTATTTGCAAATGTCTAACAGGTAAGAAACAGATAGGTCAATTTTCGTGTTATTTTGACTGCACAGCTTCTGAAGTGACCAACTATTATTGACTAAAGGCTTGTCAGAACATATCAAGCTGACATGAATCACAAAAATCTGCTTACAAAATAACAATATATATATTGCTATTACTTTCCCACAGGCTTGCTTGAAGTCAAAGGATTTAGTGGTATATTAATGCAAAAGATACATCACAGAGTTCACGTGCACTGCGGTATCATCCTCACATACCCTAATGTATTGTTAGCATTCAATTTGAAACCATGACTATACAGTAAGTATAACAGACAGTTACAAAAACAAGTGATATGAGACAGAGATATATTTTCTTTGCAGAGGATTTCTGGCTGCTGTAAAACACATCTGGTCTAGGAAGAATTTTGAATCTGGTTGTGGAGGAGCTTCACACATGCAGAGGAGGTATGTACCTAATTGGGTTCAACAAACCTTGAACTGCTTGGTAATAGATTTAGTACAAGGTATAATAATACAATTGTCTTTCTGTAAATTTGCCTTTATGTCAGCAATATAATTGCTGTACTTCTGAATTTTAAAATAATACATCTAACTGACTTTATTCTATTGCTTTTGGCCCATGCTATGCTTTTGTCTCCAGGGTTGAGTTACAAAGCATTTTTGAATTTTAAATACAAGACATACACTGTGTCAATTAATTTGACAAAAAAAAAGAACTACCGGCAGCTATATGCCATCTTTATTCTCAGAGGTTTCTAGAGCAGATACAAACTCTAACACCTATTTAATCAACTTAGAAAGAAACTACGAAGGCCAACTGCATTCTGCTCCAAAGCTGAGAAGCTTCTCAAAAGTAGAGAAAATGTTAATTAAACACCTGCCAAGTTCAAAAAACTCTGCAAGGGAAAGTGAGAGGCTGTTACATTGCAGGTCTGTGTAAATGTTCAGAAGTAAATAAATAAATAAATAAACACAACAAATAAACTTAGAGATAATGTTAGTGGATCTCAAGATTCACAGATAGAAACTATTTTATATGTGAATCTAATTGCTCCAAACTCATTAGAACATCATGGTTATAAGTCATCTACAAAAAGAAAAAAAAAAAAAAGAAAAAAAAAAAGTCATTTCTATAACTGTTTGAGACCTTAGACATGCAAATGATTGGAAGATACAGCATCTCTAATCAGTACTTCAGTCTGGAAGTCTGTGCTAATTTAGATAGAGGTATGTTGTTTGTGATTTACCACTGCCCCACTGTAAATTCTAATATTTAGAGGCAATTCAAGAATAGGTCAGCATGGACTGATACTGCACTGGATCATAGCAGATGGTAGAAAAACCTACTCAATGCATTCACCTACTGCTTGATTTCTTTTCAAGCTTTCTACTCATTAGTGCGCTACTAATACTCATGAGAAATAATGAGCTGATTAATGATCCTTGGAAATTCTAGAGGATATACACTGTAGTTGTGAACGAATTTTTAAAATCTAGGAGGACAATTATGTGAGAGTTTAAAAGTATCTTGTACTTATACAATCTTTCTTCTGTGCTGGAAGAGACAAATTCTTATTCCATTGCAGGTGTCAGATTCTTAACTGATATAATTAGTGTAGGTCATCCCATCATTATTATTTCTTTACTGCTGCAAGTAGCCAGATGTTTGATCATTAAAAATAATGCTACTATCTGTATTTTGATGTGTTAACAGTATTCTTTCATGGATATCAGTGTATTCTTTAAAGTGCTGTCTTAGGAAGAGCACTTTTCTGCATCTTCATAGCGATTACCTTGTATCCAAGAAAAAAATAATGCTAGATTTTGTGGGGAAAAAATCCACCCTTTCAACAGCATATTTTTATCTCTTATAGCCAATCAACTGAAGACAAGAGAACACAGTAACTAAGCATGTAACATTTTTACTGAAGTACACTTCCTATACGTGTATTTTAAACATCTAAATCAGCACTAAAAGTCATGAATAATTATCTGATATTTAAAGGTCATTTAAAGATAGCAGACATAAACATTTCACATGACTTCTGGTGAGATTAGGAGGTGATAAACCACCTTGAAAACTGGAAAAATATTTCAAAATCACAATAGATATGTTATCTTCAGAAGAGTGCTTGATTAGTATTTAATAAGAAAATATGAAGCCATATGAACTACAATGAAAAGAAATACAATCATGAACTCTATTCCTAAATGCATCATCAGTATGCAATGACTGAATCAAAGGTCTTGAGGAAAAAAAAAAAAGCATTTTGATTAGATCGTTGAAAATCAAGCTTAGGTAAGGGAAACTGAATAATAATATATATTCTTTTCCTCTTTGACCTTTCAGTTATATTATTGTAAAGTTTGGGTTATATGGCTGTGATTTAGATTTCTATTTTCAGTAGAGTACCTTTCTAGTGTTAGCATACACATCCACCTGCAAAATTCCACTTCCACAAAGCATCATGGGACCATAAATGTTCATTTTCTCAGTGCATGTTGAATTGATGAATACTGAGTTTGAAGAATATATTTTCAATTATTACAAGATTTTTAAAATTAATTTGCTCTTGCTTTTGCATATGTACCACCACTTTCCATTTGCTTTCTTCCCTCAGTCATTTGAATGTGATTCAATACAAGGTTAGTACAAAGATAACACATATCAATTGTTCGTTGATTAAAAAAAAACACACAACAAAACAAAAATGAAACAAACAAAAAAAACCAACAAAAAAAACAACAAACACCTAAATGAATGGACAGCAGCAACAACGAAAAACTACCAACCAACCAACCACAAAACGTACCCACATGTTCAGTCAGGATTTCAATCCTCGGATAAAATATCATGTTCACTTATTCATGGATCTAAAAGAACATGAATGCAGCCAACCACAATAAGGAATATGACGTATCTGAATTAGTAAGCCACTGAAGCAATATATTTGTAAAGACAGCAGAATGAGTGAATAAAAAAATATATATGCGAGTTTCAGATTTTACAGATATGTGAACAAGGCACAAGAAAAAAATAATTTCTCTACAGAAAAGTGCATCTAAAAGTTGATAGTAGACACAGAATTTCTGCTGGAAAAGGAAAAAAAAAACAACAACTAATTTTTATATCTCAAATGCCTGATTTTTATTAAGTTACTTTGCCTACGTATGATCTTCAAATCTTTTTTAGTTATTTATTTTTAACATATATTTTTAATAACATTTTAATGTTATGATCATAGCAAAGTTAACTTCTGCCAGAAATGTATTTCAAAGTTTTCAAAGTCTTTCTATAAATAATCTGTTTCAGTTTTGCTGTACATGGTATCTTCATTGTCTTGGAAACAACATGCAAACTGTGAACAATGTGATAATATTCTATATGGAGTTAAAATCTGTATTATTGTGTTCAAGCTGTGTATTACAGGAATCATTTGACTGCATGAAAAAACACTTGAAATTACAGTTTTTTGTTGGTTTTTTTTTTGTAATATAATCCTTTTCTACATATTTATTTATGCATTGCCTGTGCCAATGCACATACATTATCAGCTACAGGAATGACTTTTAAAACACATACTCATACATGTTTTCAAATTAGTCATTTTTGTAAATCTAATAAAATATAATTTCTGAATGTGAGAAAAAAAAGACATACTGATTTTTTTACTGATTCTTTCTTTAATATGTAACTCTACCTGGAAAGTTTTACTTTTTCTACATTGATACATTCTCATAATTTCAGTGCCTTTTTCTGCCCTTTTCTTTCACTTGACAGCATAGCTCCTCCAAAATTGCACACCTCCTTCAGGTGAAGCGATGTATCTGGAGCTGTAAAAGAAAACTGCATATACATATATACATATATATAACACAAATATATATTATTTAAATGTTAGAAATGGTTTGTCACGGTTTTGTAATTTTTGCTATTGGTATTCCACATCATGACATCATGTGGAGCACAGAGAAGAAGAACTACACGTCCCAGAGGACCTCACGGTCAAAGAGGAAAATACGTCACAGAAGTGATGCTCACTCTCTCTCTCTCACTGCCTGTCAGCGGGTGTGGGTGTGCTTCCAAGCCGTGTGCCTTCAATTTCAAAGTAGGCTTCCCGGTCTTCGCAAACCTCTCTCTTATTTTACTTGATTTATTAGCCTCAATTTCAATTAGATTGTATTATAGTGTTTTATCTTGCATTCTGATATCATTGTTAGTTAGTAAAATAAGTTTTCCTCCTCAGATCATTGCCGCTGCTCTGTTTGTTTCCTTGAGCCCAGCTCCCATCTCCCTACCCCTTTCCCTTTTCCCTTCCCATTTTTTGGGGCCAGGGGGCCCACGGGTCTACTGCCCCCTGTCACAGACATAGATTGATGTAGATAACTCTGTGACATGGTTTCATCTTACATTTTTATATGTATAAAATATATGAATTATATAAAAACCTTATTTTGAACAACATATATATCCACTGAAATTATACAGATTCAAAACTGAAGGAAACCCTTTGAGATTTCTCCTATGTGTCTTGCTTTCCTTCTTGTGAGGAAGCAGTGAAAAACATAATATATTTTCTTGTTAACTCAATACAGTTTTACAGGGATTATCTGTAGTTTTATAGTCTTACAAATAGGTGGCACTAATGAATTTTGCATTTGCAGTAGCACAATAATGTCTTTCTTCCCAACTAAGAAAATACAACCCTGAAAACTTGATAGGACAGTAGGGAGTAGAATATGTCACCCAGTGGGTTGTACTCTACATACTTGGAAACTTTCAAGACTTTACTAGACTAAACCTTTAGCCATCTGGCCTGATTTATAGTTGGCCCTCATTTTCAATAGAGTTTGAGCCAGAGGCTACCTGAAGTTGCTTCCAACATGAATTATCTCATGATCCTCACATTGTATACCACAGCATTAACAAGAATAGCTAGATGAGAAAGTAACATGGATGAAGTTCCACTGATACAGGATTGGTTTACTAATATTGCAAACTTTATAGAAAAAACTATGCCTGAATTAATTATCATTTATAAATGCATCCATACACATGCTGGGGGAACTTATAATCTTTCCAGAACAATTAATTTCTAACACGTTTCTAATGTAAAAAAAAGCAATATACGGCCAAGGAATGACAATAAAACCAACAACAGCACAGTACTGTAAAGATGCAATTTACTAAAATACCATCATTAACCATCAGTTACTAGTCTCTAAATAGCAATAATTTCTAAATGCTCTTGTGCCTATGAAATAGACAATGATAGAATATAAACGTATTAGATCACTGAAACCATGTCATATATGAGCAAATATTGACTTGAGGTTCACAGTAAGAACTCAAAATGGCAGGAAATTCCTTTGCCTTGAATAGAAAGGCAAGTCCCTCATAGTAAAGTACCTTTCTTCAGTCTTAAGGGAAAGAATTCTCTCCTCATAGATTTCTCGGAATAATCACATACTTTATGAATTACCATCAAGGAGTTATCTAGATATATCTGTTATGATATTATGATGTAGAATACCAAAAACAAAAATCATAAAACATTTTCAAACTTACCTGATTACAGTGAATCATGTTAAAATGGTGAAATTATTTTGGGAGGCATTCTAAAGATTAGAAAAGTTGCATGGGAGTATTCTTTACATTCATATGCTGTCTCAAGTTACAAGAAATGTCAATACGGACTTATGTGGAAAAACATGCTGTGTCAAAATATGCTGTCTACTTGTCACCAAAATTCCTAAATCATTCAGTCTTTCTACTGATCGTATGAAACACAGCTAAAACAGTTTGAGATGTCCTCACAGACTTTTTCACAGTGACACCATTTTTCTCCATGTATTTATGCCTTAAGTGATTATATCATCATTTTTACCATGTCCTACATGAGTTAGACAATTTCATTACACATTATAATAGAGCAAATTTAAACCCTTGCCCTTAGTTTTTAGAATCAGTTTCTTTTGGCTTATTTTGTTGGTTGGGTTTTTTTTCTTCTTAATTTTGTTTTCTTTGCAAATCCCTGAACTGTGAATTCTTTTCTGAATCACTCTTTCACAGTAATTGAACAACCATTTTGCAGCTAAAGAAATACTATACAGACAAAGAGAACACAAACTTTCCTTGATCTAAAAGAACGAGTAAAAAGAATAGCCATCTACCAGCAGTAAAACTTCAGACAACCAGCACATGCCTATATGAGTCAGGCATAGTCAGATGAGTCAGGCATGGTCAGATGTGCTGGCAATATTCTCTGAAGTAGGAATTAGTTCATCTATGGCTTTGTATTTAGCATTTCAGCAGATTGTGAATGGCTGCTTCTAAGTGTAAGATTATTTAGGTTTTTAATACAAGCCCCTTATTATTTCCAGACAGTTTTATGTATTCCTGTCATTAACATAGATCTCTTGCAACCAGCTACTGTCCAGGGGTGTTTAGAGGTTAACTGCTTAAAGGTATATGAAAGCAACTTCATTCATAACTGAGCTTCTTTGACCTTCAGGTAGTCAGGATGTAAGCTAGCTCAAGTTCAGGAAACCTATCTCAGGTAAAGTATTATCAGTTCAGACTAGTATAGTCTTTAAAAAACAGAATATATGAACATGAAATCAGTAAGTCTTGAGTTTATGCTAGTTTGTGATTGGCCAGCCCAGCATACAGCATGTATTCTATCATCTGCCTGTTTTAGGTTGTGGAAGCAGCACAAAAATTGGTGTGTGCATGAAAATTATAGAAAATTACCAAACGAATCATAGTCCTGAACACAAGAACCATCTCAATTTAAGGTATCTATACGCTCTGTTTTGACCTGTGGTTTGCTTCTTCTTCAATTAGAATCACTGAATTTGTGAACTTGGCAGCAGCATCCATTCCCCCTTCATGGCAGGCTCCCGTCCTTATACAGACATAATTTCCGTCTTTTTCCCTATATCAGTTCCAGAAATCATGCTGTTTTTTATCTTTTTTTGTGAGGTGGAAGAGGAGGAAGCAGGGAGATGTTCAGTGAGATAAACAAACTAGGATACCTTGACAGTTACAACAAGCATGAAAGAAGTGTCATATGCCTATCAAAAGATAAGTGTTAGACAGAAACAAGACAATTGTAAAAACCCTTGGTAGACTCCCTAGGGAGCACTTGTCTTCCACTTTTCCTGAAAACAAGAAGACTGATAAAGGAAAGGTATGGCCATCAAAAAGCATGGCCACCATATTCTAGAACAGCATGGAACAGTTTTCTGGCAAGAAACACTCCCTTCCTTCTTTTATTTACACTTACAGAGGTGAATTCAATGAGCTAATAATGAGTAATGGTGCAATTTTGTGCTGGGAAGAGGAACGAAATGAAATATTGGGTAACAAATAAGAGAAAACTCTAAGTTGAAAGCTATGGGAAGCGGCTGAAGAGTCACAAATGAAGCTTGTAAAATTATTTCTCTATTTAGACTAGAAAGCTTTTGAAGCATGACCTGAGAAAAAAATAACAATAATGAATGTTTTAATGGAATATAATTTTAAAAAATGAAAACAAGAAAACATATTTGAAAGAGAGAGAATTTCCATGTAAATAGAGTTTTGGAGCACTGGAGCAGCAGAACCAGAAGTAGTATGAGGTCACTTATGAAAGGGAGGAATTAAACAGGACTTGCAGGATCTTTTGCCCAGCTTTAAGACAAAAGGGTGTTTCAGAGGTTGGACTACACTCTGTAGTGTATCTCTACATGGAGAGTCTTTTGTATCTCATGTACTGGGAATTTCTTCTTCACTAAGGTGAATTCTATAGGAAATTTCCGCTGCCTTATGTCAAGAGAGTTCTCTGTTCCAAATAGGTGAAAATTTATTATTCTTGAGGATATTAAATAAGAAAATAAACAAAAGAGTAAATAATGGCAAACCAAAGCCAAAGGAGGGATGAACAAAGCTGATTATTACCTGGTATATTTCCACTGTTTCACATAATATTATACCACCATTCAGCCACGTTGTATAAGAAAAATGTGTCTATGGTCATCATCATTTCTTTAAAATGAATGTTGTTGATCAGCAGCAGTCTTTTCTGAAATTGGCAGAAAAATATAAGGCTATTAAAGACGTTTTAAGGTGAACATGATTGGGAATGAAAATTGGTTCCTCCTAAATTTATATCTGTTGGCTTTTTATTGTAGTTCCCTACTTATATCACTTCATCACACAGCTTTAAAATCAATTTTTATTCCTTTTTATTGAATTCTATAGTTTTCACTTCTGCTATCCTTAAAGAATGATTATTATTTTTTTGTATTTTGTTATTTTTTTGCAGATATGAACTGTGAATAGATCAAAACTTAAAATTTGTATTTTCTGAAGGAGCCTGAGCCAGCCATGTTCAGACTGTTTTATTAATGATGTTTGAAATTACTGCAGAAGACGTAATGTGAATCATATTTCTTTGAATATGAAAACTGGAGGATTTTTCTTAAAAGAGTAAAATAAAATAAAAAAAAGTTTTGAATAAATATTTCTAAACAAGTGCCACACTGAAGGTAAATAAATAAATAAGAACCTCTGACTGCCCATTCTTTCAGTGCTCTCAATTAGTTGCCATGTAAGAGCCCAAGCAATATAGTTCAGTGTTGGAGAAAAATGTTAAGATCTGAATCCGCAGTTGGTTATTCAAGGGGCTCTGCTCTGATCAGTGCCTTACTTACCAGTGTCAGCTAAACTAATGGCATATACATTAATAGTTTTATTTTAAAAATGAAATTTCAAACATACCTATTTGAAAAGAGATGACTGTGAATTTTATGTGGCCTTTAATAAGGATAAAATTAGGACTAATTATTTCAGAGCAGTCAGATCATTAGCTATGTATAACAACTGTATATTTTTGGATGTTTCTTTATCTTATAAACAGAAATTACTTTACTAATGTTGTCTGTATTGCATCATCTTCAGTTCCATTTGATTCCCAAGGACCAAACATTAAACATAGTGTCCGAGTGAATATTTTACAACTGTTTTGCAAAATAAATGTATCTTTGGGAATCCGAACTGAATTACAAGAAGGAAAAGTGTTTGGAAAAACAAAAACAAAAACAAAACAGAGCAAAACAAAACAAAAATGCAACAGCTACTCAGGCTAGATTCAGGAACAGGTGAGACGTTCAGACCTGAATTATAGAAGGTAAGATAAGTCGTGCTTGTATCTGAACATTTCTAAAGTAATTCTTAACCAGTGGGCTAAAGGTTATGATTGCACAATAGGAATCATGAGTATCTAAATTTAAAAGTGGTTTATGGTATCTACAACTTTCCTGTATTCTGTTTTGAAAATTAAAAATAAAGCCATAATTTTTTTTTTTTAGAAAAAGTTGACACTGACCCATAGTTTTTTACTTTACTTCTTAGTTCACCTATCAAATTAATTTTTTACTTTACTTCCTAGTAAAGTTTTTTACTTATTACTTTTTACTCACCTATCAAATTAATCACCTTTAAAAGCAAACAGAAAAATAAACAAATAAAACCGATGTTTCTCAGTGTTTCTGAGAAAATTGTTTCTCAGAACATGATTTCCTGAATATATGACTTGAACTACCCATACATGCACTCCTGTAGTCTTTTTGAAGTGTTTTTGATTTAAAAAAAAAATGTGCTACAATCAATTTTTCTGGAAAACAATATAATTAATTTTTTCTTTCTTGCTTGCTTGCTTGCTTTTAAAGCATACAAAAAGCATACATAATATTATGACTCCAGGTCTAAAAACCAATTATAAAATAGCTTATTAAAAAAAATGCTTCCCATATCACACATAATGAAGTGAAGATCCTCTCCAATTTTTATTTTTTTTTTAATTTCTGAATCTCCTAATTCTTTTTATAACACTTTTCTGCTACTTTCCTGTTTATTTTCCATCAGAATACAATCAGTTTCTTAGCTCTTTCCTCCTAATTTCATCAAAATGCTAATGAACTGAGTTTGTTCAATTTTAAAGAAAATTGAGCTACCACTTGAGGAATAACATAAGAGGATAGCCATATATTTCTCATGAGTTTGAACACACAGTTTCTCTAAAAATATGTTACTGAGAGAAGTATAGGATCTACTTTGACTGATATTTTAAAATATTATTAATAAAATAAAATAAAATAAACACATTATAAGAACAATGCAATGGCATTTAATTTGTTTGAATGCTATGATAAGGTGAATGTCAACCTTGAGAAGATTCACAGAGAGATGCCAGAAAAGCAAGCTTGTTTTCTTTTACAGGTTTATATTTCTATGGAAAGTTTAATTAATATCCCCTATCAGGAATCACATAGCTTCTATGACGCTGGAAAAGAGAGGGAAGAGAAATCCCATAGGACAATGGTGCAAAAATTTATGCACAATCAGAACATTTTCAGTATAGGTAGAAGAGGTTGCTTTTAGTCCATTATCTTTAGCAACAATATGAAGCTATTTCTTACTTAACTCTGAGGTTGTAAAGGCAATCGGTTTGTTCAGTGATGCAAAAACTAGTCCTAAGCTTCTACCATGACCTTCTGGACAAGTACAGAAAGTTAAGAACGTAAGAAATAAATTTGTTGTGGATATTGATTTCAGTTGATCAGTGAGAGCATAGGCTGACAAAATATCATCCCTAAAAACTGTATAAACTGGTTTGATTAAGATCTGCCTATTTCCTCATGACCTATACACAAAATAAAGACGTTACGATTACATTAAAATGTTAGACATTGTAGCCTTCTCGGACAGAGGATGGAAGCAGGATGCAGGTTGAAGATACCTCAAAACATACACATGAAACAGATTAGAAAAAGAAAGTGTAGGTTCACCCAATCTCCATGTAGGTAGCTGCATATTAGATGTCTTTTATGTGCCTCTACGGTTGCAGTAGCTAAATTCTATATAAATGATGCAGATTAATAGGGACTTTTAGAGTTTAATCTGATCTGCTTAAGATGTTTAATTTGCACTGACATAAAGCATGTCTTAGAATATGCATTTCTGGGTTACTAATGTGTCACTTGTGCACATGATAATCTCTGGAGTCTTTTAGACATAAATATTTGCCTTTTTATCAGTGGAAATGCTTACTAATCATGCCTGAATAAAAAAAAATATAATACTTATTAGCAGAGAAGACAGTGAATTAGGCATGAATGGTATCAGTAAAAAATTTAGATTTGTGGGTTTTTTTGTTTGTTTTGTTTTCCTCAGATTATGATGTTCCATTTGCATAGACGACACATGCACAAGTGCATACACAAGAGGCACCAAGCTCCCAATCTTCTACTTTGTCTCCAGTTGAAAACATATTTAATTATTCCATGCATGGGATATAAATTTTAGCAAGACTGCATAATCCACTATGGTGAGGAAAGAAATAAACAAACGAACAAAAAACCTGAACCAGCCCAAGTGTTCAGTTGGAAAAAATAATTTAAGTTATTGAAATACCCACTAGTTGGAAAGTTGAACATCCTACAGATCTCTGACAAAGTGGGTTCTGCAAGTAGTCATGATTGATCCCACCACTCATTCCTCAACAACTTCCTGGCTTGCCATACAGCTGCTTCAGCCCCAGAGTCCCTGCTGTCAGAGGGGATACATGTCAGCCTTAGTTCTCAAGAAGGAATTCAGCAACCTCAACTGTCTGTCTCAGAGAAAAGGTCTTCAGGAGTTAATGGCTTGTATTATTATTATTAGTAGTAGTATGTATTATGATTACATATAATATATTGTTATTAGTAATAAGAATAATAATAATTGCTATTATATTTATTATTTAGGTATTATTTCAAATATTTTCAATCTTCAAGTTTCCACAAGTTTCTTTTCACAAATAATTCCGTTTTCTTCCAGACTAGACTCATGTACGTGGGGGTTCTTTTGTTATTGTTTTTAGATAGACAGATAGATAGATAGATAGATAGATAGAATGATTAGAATTCTACAGAAAACTCAAAAACCTGATTAAATGAATAATTCTTTCAAAGTAATGGGTCCATGTGAATTTTTTTTCTTTTTTATTTTTTAAAATATGTCAGCTAATGATGTTTCTGTATAAAAACATAAAGATTTAGTCACATTCTAAAAAAGATCTTTATTTTCTAATATAACAGTGGGTGTTTCCATTATCCATATAAATGGTTAGTTGTTTTAAAGCTTACTAATTCTTTGAACTTAGTAACATATTATGACACTGAGTTCTATCAGTTTAATAGGTTTCCATTATGAAAAACAGATGTTTTGCGATCAGTTTTAAATCTGTTCCGATCAATTTACTTTAGTTTCAATTTTAAAAGGGTAAACTGAAGCCTTTGAGTTTGCTGTTTCACTTATTCCTTTGACTTAAACCTCTCTACTGCAATTTATTACTTACTATCTTTTAATACTTCTTTTGTCATAAAATGTAAATATTTTGTCCTTTACATCTGGAATCACTTTTAACAAAAGTGATCACATAAGCAGGTTAGTGATGAATCCATAAAGAAAAAGAATCGCTGTGGTTTCATGGATCAATCAAGAGTTATCAAGTACAAGCCCTCAGGCAGAGAAAAAATTCTTGAATTCATAACTTCTTTAGCCAGGAGTCAGTCAAACTAGAAGAGGAGGAAAAATTTCAACAATTCTTATGACCTGCTTACTTCATAGAATCATAGAATCATAGAATCATAGAATCACTCAGGTTGGAAGGGATCTCAAAGATCATCAAGTCCAACTGCAGCCTAACCACAGTACCCTAACTCTAACAACCCCCTGCTAAATCATATCTCTGAGCACCACATCCAAACGGCTCTTAAACACATCCAGGGATGGTGACTCAACCACCTCCCTGGGGAGCCTATTCCAATGTTTAACCACCCTTTCTGTAAAGTAATGTGTGGCCCACTTTGTTCCACTTCATGAGAAAGACAAGAGTTGCTTCATTTTCCAGTAAGTCCCAACTGTGTATATGAGACATGAAAAGGACCAGGTTGAAAAGCATTTACGAGCAGATGAGTCCCTAGACTTATAATGCTATATCAATGTTGTTGAAATGAATTTACTTATTCCTGAGAGAACTGAGCTGTGACTTCCTGACCTCTTTTGATTTCACATCTGATGTCAAGCCCTGAAAATACTGCTGTTGGCAATGTTATTTTCTTGATATTCCACTACAATATAAGTTTCTTCAAAGCACAAAATGACTCTTTCCATCATATGTTTGGAAAAATTTGCAACTATAGTCATACCTGCGATTGCTGATGTTCAATCCAAATTCTTCTTTTTTTTTCTTAGAGGACACTGAAAGAGAACAGCCACAGAGGAAAACAAGATCAGTCTGGTTTTACAGTGAAGGAGGTACTCCAAGTGGAAAAAAATGACTCCATTCTTGATTTATTCCCATGGTTTCTCAGTATATTATTAAATACATAAACTTCTTCAAGTATGCCTGTAGTAGTGAAATAGAATGAATGCCCATTCACTGTCTCTGATACTGTTTTAGTCTAGCTCAGTACCTGTGGACCATTCTGGAGATTTGACCTGAGGCAGAAACTAGTAAGGATCATTACAAGACTAGTCTCTTGCACTGCTTAATTTTCTAGTACAGAAATGCAGCACAAGGAGGACAGTGCAATTTACCAATGTTTTTGTGAATCTCCCTCAAAATTTATTTGTCTGTGTAGACATCACTCTAATAGAGCAGGATTGTTATTCTTAGTATAGGCATTCCAGAGAATTTTTTTTTTTTTTTTTTTTTTTTTTTGAGAAGAAGGGATTTGATGGATGGACCACTCACTGCATAAGGAATTGGCTGGATGGTCGCGTTCAGAGTGTTGTGGTCAACAGCTAGATGTCCAAGTCCAAGTGGAGACTGGTGATGAGTAGTGTTCCTCGGGGGTCAGTACTGGGACTAGAGTTATTTGACATCTTTGTAGGTGATATGGACAGCGGAATTGAGGGCGCTCTCAGCAAGTTTGCAGATGACACTGAGCTGAGTGATGCAACTGATGTACTAGAGGAAGTGATGCTATCCAAAAGGACCTGGATAGGCTTGAGAGGTGGGCTCATGCCAACCTCATGTAGTCCAATTAAGCCAAATTCAAGGTCTAAATGTAATTGAAAGAAAAGTCCAAATTTCATTTATTCGTATTGAAAGATGATTATGTAAAGCAAACAATAATATTCTGCTACTTAGAGAAATGTTTTGACACTTTAATTCTTTATTATCACAGTTGTTTGTATCCCCTCTAATGGCAATATTTTTAAAATAGATACAAGTATTTATATTTTTCTGAACATTGTCTTCAATATGTTTATCCTTTAAGAATAATCCAATTCTAATCTTTTATTTTGTTCTACAAAACAGCAAAATCTACTGCTGAGTTCTAAAACTCAAAATAAATGAATGATCATAGACAAAAAGCATCTCAAATGTATCATGCATAATTATTAGATTCTTTCTCCATTTGTACTTCTGCTTCCTGCAGTTTCAGTTGACCACCAATGAATCACACATTTGAAAAAAGGGAATAAATCTATGGGCTACAGAATTGAATTCAGTTAATATGGTTCATGCTAGTAGGACAATACTTGTAGCACAGCAGGTTGAATTTGTTCTCTATTGCTAGCTATGAATATTAGCACCAAATGTCTGCAAAGTGATTTTCATTACCTGAAGTTTTCTGCTGTGGGATTCTTTGCAAGCTTAATGACCAAAATGTACAATGACCAAAAAATGTACTCTTTTACAATGGTGTTCTGCTTGGGCACCACACACAAAGGTACTTTAAAAAGTATATCTACTGAAAAACATGAAAATGCATCCTGTCTTGGTATCTGAAACCAAGTGTAGTCAATGAAGAAACCTTCTAAAGGAGCAGGAGTGGAACAGCTTGATAGTTTTATGTATAAATATATATATTTCCTGAGAATTAGCTCTTCTAATTGATTGCGAAGTCCATGAGAACACGTCACACTTTACATTATATTTTGTAAGTAAAAAGCATTACGGTGGCTTTGAAAGGTGAATTCTGCTGAATGTGCAAGGTTAGTGTGGTCTTTAAGGGTAAAAGGGAAGTTCAGCAGGGAAATTTTTTTCTTCAAATAGTTGCAACAGTAATCAAAACCTTGTTTTATGGCTTGGTACTGCACAGAAAATAAGCCTCTCTCCTGTATTCAATAGCTTGGTCTCATTATGCTTGTTGCTAGTAGCACTAATCATTCTGGTATTTTACACTGAGCAATGACATTGTGAATTCACCATTGAAAGCAGAGGGAGGAAAATGAGAAATCTAGCAGTTTTTCAGCTGTAAAATTTTTTTGCCATCTGTCATTACTAGTGAATGACTTCAATAAATTCATACTCATCTGTAATTGTCCTAATTCTCTATAATTTTCTTTAAGTTAAAACTATTTCCTTTGATTTTTGAGTTTGTTTGCTGATTTAAAGAGAGGCAGGCAGAGGAGAATGTGTAATTTATATGCAATTTATAATTTACAACCATGTAGCTGCCCATTGGCAGATAAGTAGCTAAAAAGTTACTAAGAGAGTAATTTAGGCATATGTTGTTATTCAGTGTTATATGGTGTTACAAGATGACTCAGCCTTCTTTAAAACACATGGGTAAGAAAGAGCATAAAGTAGATAACTATTTTCAGAAGATAATTGATGGAGTAAAGCCACTTTAAAGCTTATTATTATGTGCTATACTGATGATCTTAATAAACTGTAAGTAAATCAATAACAATTGAATAACAATCAATAACAATCAAATAACAATTAAAAACAAAACAAAAAACAAACAACAACAAAGCCCTCACGTACTCAACAATTTCAAGTGTGTTGTGATTTAAATGCAGATAATCCTGCACATTTAATTCCTCCAGAAAGAGGACAAAAGATATCAAAAGAAAATCACTAAGGGATTTTAACAAATTCTATTAAATTTTATTTTAATTATTTATTATTTATTTATTATATTTATTATTATGCACAAACTGGAAACATATTTAATCCTTTCTACATTCAGTCATCCAAACGAAAAACAATGCACATAGTTATAGTAAGGAAAGACCCCTTTAGCAATATTGGCTTTGAAAAAAAGAGGTCCTTAGCATCTGCAGACCAGAATAGATGAGGATGATGAAAATAATCATATAAGAAAACTCCATTTTGTAGAAAGCTTCACAATACCTCTCATGTTCAGGGGGTTTAAAATACAAACACTAGCAAGAAATTAAATGCAATCTATTAAAACAAACAAACAAAAAAAAAACCCCAAAAACAAACAAACAAACAAACAAACAAAAAAACCAGCTTCAACCAAGATATGACTGACTTCTTGTTTGTGTTTTGTTTACTACACATTTTGATGTCATGGCGTACGAGATATGAAATTTTTAAAAAAGCATCTAATGTAGTTGCACCTACCTGACTACGTGATATCAAGTACTGGCAGTGGGAATGATATCTTTAAAACCTGTTTACTATGACTGTAGGTCCTATTGTTAAGCTCGCTACAAGGAGCCTGAGATTAAATTTGAACCAAGACTTCAGAGACAAACTTGCTAAGCTAAAACATGAATTCTAACTGTCTTGGAAGCATACAAGGATGACAAATGGAGAAATATCTTTAATTTTGAAATCGTTACAGAAAGTAAATACCTTGTGGAAAAAAAAAAAAAAAAAAAAAAAGAGGGAAAAATTGGCTGCATTCTTGAATGTTTTAGCACTTTTACCTTGAATATTGACAACATACTTGTACAACAATTAAACCCAAAGCAAGATTATCGCTAGCTGGATTTTCTAACTCCAGTGGCTGAATTACACTGCATATGACTATTAACTAGAAAACTGTTAATGTTTGGAATACAATGACACATTTTTTTCCGGTTTTATTTGCTTATTTGTTTGTTTTTTATATCACCCCCCAAAAAGCCAACCAAACCAAACAAAGAAACAAACAAACAAAAAAACAAGCAACCAAACAATAACAAAAAAAAGCTGTTAGGAAGTTCAGAGAGCATCACAAAAAAAAAAAAAAAAAATAGAAGGGAAAAAAAAAAAGAAACAAAAGACAAATTAGTCATCTATGCACGGTTATTTTAGCACTTGTAAGAAATAATAATTTAAATTAACCCAAAATTTATCAAAGTACAGATAGGTATTTTTGCATATCAAACTTGCTATTATGCAGAGGGAAAACACCTCTACATTCTGATCATAAATTTCTCATTAAAGTGGGAATATCTTTGCTCTATAATTTGAGAAGGTATTATATGCATTATATAGCTTTACAGAGATAAAGTCAGACAAACAGTGTAACACTGAATGCATTATGTCATTGGATAAAGTTGTACGAATCACTAATAAGTAATTTTATGGTCAACTTTTTTACTCTTACATGAAGGCTTTTATAAAATTAGTTCTTTTTTCTCCCTTTATTGAGGGTGTAAAAATGAATATTTAAATAGCTGTTTCCAACTATCATTTTGTGCCCTTGTGGAACTGCACATTTCTAATTAGCTTTGTATAGCCCTTAGCCAAATTATTAGAGGAGCATTTTTAATGTTTTCTATGCAAAAATCTAGGCCAGTCAGCATCACACAGACTTCTTTCAACACAAATGCACTCCTCTTCTAAAAGCAGTGCATGTGTTACACTACCTGGGTTTCTGGTTGTTCAAGCAGCTCTGTATTTACTTGGAGTATCATTATATCAGAAGAGAAGACATTAATACTAGAAATGCACTTTAAAAAATTTATGAAAATAGCATAAAATATAGCTGCTTGTAGGAGCCTAACAACCTAATGAACTACTTCTGACTATTCAGAACAGTCTGGATGAGGCAGTTACTTTATATGGTCTGATATTACATTAAAGTTTTGATAATTTTGACATTTTTTTAAAAGAATTAAATAAATAGTAAAAGCTGGCTTGCAATCAGCATGAATTGGAATAATTAGTCACAACCTCATTTGCTATTAGTGGCCAAACTACTGGTGCACATCCCCAGTCGTACAGATCCATTTAAATAATGACAGGCTGTATCAGGCCTGCCTTTAAGAGAAAGGTCCAGGGAGACCTGCTAGCAGCCTTTCAGTGTCTCAAGGGAGTTTATAAGTAAAAAGGACACAGACTCCTTATCAGGGATACAACAACGGAAATAATAGTCTCAAAATAAAGGTTTATTTACGATAGTAGAAGTTTTTACAATAAGGATGATGAGGCACAGGAACAGGTTGCCCAGGGAGTTGGTGGACGATCCATCCCTGAAGGCATCCAAGGTCAGGCTGCACGGGGGCTACAGGGCTGTGAAAACCTGATCTAGCTGTAGGTGTTCCTGTTCATTGCAGGGGAGTTAGACTAGATGATCTTTAAAGATCCCTTCCAATTCAGATAGTTCTACAATTTTATGATTCTATGATCCCTAGGACACCTCCCTACACCCTCCACTAAAAATAGGTGAATGTTGTTCTTGCTGTCTGTGTGGACACAGGAATACAAAAATGGTGCATAGAAGTCTGATCTTGACAGTGGATTTCATTTTTCTGCTTCTCATTTTATTGATTTTTCTATAGTAGTATCTAGTTTCCATGCTTTTTGAAATGGGCCATGACGTCCATGCAATGTTTCCTCCCTATATGAAGACTCTCTTGAGGTTCATCTTCTAGATCCTTCTGGATTAACCACTGTCTCAGTGTCCATTCTTACTCTCACAGATTACTTCCTCATCTTCATTCACGGTATTCTCTATTAGCACTCACTACAATGATCCTCAGCCTCATGCGTTAAAGCTCTTCCTCTTCTGCTACTGGCAGACTTGGTGCTTACTGCCAGGGCAGCTGTATGTTCCTTAGCACAGGTTTGCTAGCGTATGGGTGCAACATCTTTTTTACTTTGGCTCACTGCTCTAAGGTCTTACTACTAATGTGTCCATGACAAATACAGAACAGAAAGTTCAAGAGGTTTTGCACTGGGGAAGTGTGGGATAATGTCTAGTGTTAGAAGCCTCTTCCGGACACATAGAGGTTAGAAAAGAGTAAAAAGTAGTATTTTTCCCAAACCTCTTATTTAAAAAGTTTATTTTTTAAAAATTGTTTAAAAAGATTGTGGCCAGCAGGTGAAGGGAGGTGATCCTCCTCTCCTTTGCCCTGGTGAGTCCACATCTGGAATCAGTGGGCAACAGTTCTGGCTCCTCCATTCTAAAAAAGACAGGGATCATCTAGAGAGAGCCCAACAAAGGGCCACAAAAATGATGAGGGCTTGGATCATCTCTGTAATGAGGAAAGGCTGAGAGGCTTGGGACTGTTCAGCGTGGAGGAGACTGAGGGGGAATCTTATCAATACTTATAAATATCTAGTTGTTGGGAGTCAAGAAGATCACAGAATGTTCCACATGAGCATGAAATCATCTTTTACTGTTAGGGTGACAGAGCACTGGAACAGTCTGTCCAGAGAGGTAGTGGAAACTCTCTTTCTGGAGATATCCAAAACTCACCCAGACACTTTCCTGTGCAACCTGCTGCAGGGAACTTGTTTTAGCAGGGTGTTGCACTGTCATCTCCATAAGTCCCTTTCAACCCTTACAATACTGTGATTAACATATCATCCTCCCAGGTTGTCAAATTTTGGAGCTAAGAAAGCCCGTCTAGTTAAGGAATGGGCTACCACTGTGATTCTACCAACAAAGCCTTTAAATGGAGAGAATTTGTACCAGAATAACAGTTTTTGAAGAAGCAGTCTATATTGCTCTTCTGAATGAAATTTTCTATACTAAAGATTTTGTTTGTTTGTTTACTTGTTTAGTTTTTGAGGATTACTGTCATTGCATACCTTCCTTTGCTATTATTGCTATTGTTTGAAAGGAATGCATACTGGGCTGGCTATACTAGATAGGTAATTACTAACAGGTAATTCCAGCAGCAGCATATGAATGCTACAGAGGTATTTAAATGCATGCTAGTCTAAAACTTCTAGCTTACTAATTGATAGCAAGAAGACTGACAGTGAGCTCTTAGGAAACCAAATCTCAGACTATGGGAGGCTATAAAAATCATCATTAGTATTCTGAATTATACCTGAAAGCACATCCAAAACCAGTGAAGAAATTTAGTACGGGTGTCAGCAGGATTGTCAGAGGTTTTTGTTCTGCATTCAACTAAAGGGAAAAAATAAAAGAGATGGAGATTTTAACTTATTCAAGAGTATTGGAAAGTAAATATATTTTAAATTTAAACCTGCATCTAATTGTGAAGACCTTGGAAAGTGAAACCTTGGTTTCATGAAATACCTTGTAATATTTTTACTATAGCCCCTTGCAATGCTTCAATCTTTATCATTTTCAGACCTGTAGGTCTGTTCCTGATTCTTCTGAGAGGTTCTCAACTGGAAAAGAAAGACAGTATTGTATTAGATTTTAGCGTTCAGTAGGTAGTGATTATTATTAGGGAATGCTTATCTCATATTGCATCAACATTTTAAAATAAAACCCAGGATCCTACTATTTTAAAATACTACCTAAAAATATCTGTAGACCAGAAGATTATGTTTTCGTATTGTCTGTTGTCGTTACTCTACTCCATTTATGATGACCCTAGTCTGTCTATGAAATGACAACAGGTAGATGCCAACAGTAACATTCTATGTAGGTCACTCCAAAGGTAATGCCTCCTATTTATTTCCATGGAAACTACAACAGATTAAACATGCACAATAATACTATTTGATAGAGCTTACTCAGCTACAAAACACAACTTTCAACATAGTCATCACTATTAGTTATGCATTTTTGCCAGTGGTGAACAAGAGCCTGCATGCTACACTTGTAAAACTTTGCACCAGTGGAGGTTATCCACTGTTTCACAGTGGTTATGACAGCACTGATGCTAGGAAAATGATGTCCATGCAGTCTATCTTTCATTGGCATGAATAAATAGAAGTCAGGAAGCACTAAACTCAAACTATGTGGTGGGTCTGGTGGGACAGCCAGGCAAGATTGACAACGTATTCCTTAGTCTTCAAACCAGTGTGGGGCCTGGCATTATCATGTTGCAAGAGAAAGATTGTCTTCTCCTCTGGCCTTACTGTCTCTCCAGGACTCTGTCCTGAAGTTCAAGCACTCAGCTTAGTCAGTGTCATGACTAAGTAGAAGTCAGTTGATGTTTTGTCCAGTTTTGAGGAAATCTAGAAGATGACATCTTTCCTATCCTAAAAAGGCAGAGCACATCACTGAGGGCTGCATCTTGAACTTTTGGGCAATTTGCAAGTCACTACTCCATAAAATACTGTTTTGATTCCAGGTTATAGTAGTGACAATGTGTCTCAACACCAATAATGATATGGAGGTTGAGTCTTCATGCCAATATTCCATTAAATTTTTTAGCCATGTGATGCTGTATTTCAACAGTGGCAGTGTAGTGAAGGATAAACCATGTTCCAGACAGTCATTAAAACCTGCTCAATTTTGAAAATAAATTATTTTACATAGAATAATCTTTAACATCTCTGTTTAGTTTCAAAAGAGATTTTTCAGATTTTAGCACAGAAATTGCCTTACCCTGTGAGCAAATATCTGTGAAATCTGTTGTGTATCTCATCCATATAGCATACTGAATTTCACTAAGAATGACAACTTATAGGTACTAGCAGTTATTTTTATATTGCTTGATATGACCCAAAGAGTGAATCTAAATTTTCCACCTTTGAAGGTCTGCATAAAAAGAAAGGTCTTTCTAGTTACAGCTATTAACTTTCTAGTTAATTGTTGACCTAGACAGTAGATTACTTTTGTGGAATTATAGTTCTCTGATCATAGTGAGTCACTTAAATGTAGTTTTTCAGAGGAGACTACCAACTACGTTTCTCATTTTCTAGGTGTTTAACTTGAGACTGTAGACACTGATTTATAGAAGTGCAAATGCAGTCAGTGGAGACTGTGCTTTGAATGTATAAAATGCAATATAAACTCTGAAAAATCAGATCCTACATCGCTTATTCTGGACACTTAGGATTTGTAGATAATCTTGAATTTAATCTATAAAGAAGCCTTACTTTTTTTGAATGGTAATGATACACTGTTCACCTCACAAGGTTTTATGGAAATAAATTCACAACTCTATGTCAAATGGATAAATATGAGTCTGGAGATAAATAAGGGTATTGATCTACGCAACATGTGATATGCCAGAATAGGTTGCTAGATACTATTTTCTATTAGTTTGAGGAAAAATTGTTCAGTAATATAAAATAAATACAATCATAGAATCAATAACATTATGATTTTTCCATTTAAAATTTGAAGAGATTACTCTGATCTTTAACATGGTTGTACTTTTTTTATACAAGTATTTTTTTAAGTACGTTGTTTTTTTTAAAGTCTCCAAGTTATATTTTTGAAATGTGTCCAATTAATACCATGACTTTCTATGAAATTGACATTAAAAAAACAAATTTAGAATACCTACTTGAGAAACCTAACCTAATTTTTGTAAGATATACAAAATATACACTTTAACATCTATACAGCGTGAACGAAGTTGTTCTGTGAGGAAGGGAGGGAATTATACACACTGGTTGAGGAAGTGCTATTCTTAGAATGAAAATGATAGAAAATTTTGATGCATTTACTTCTCATGTGTCACATCACAAATCAGAAAGAAGAAGGTTCCCTTAACTTTAAACTGGATGGTCCTCAAAAAAATTTCTAACATATTGCATTTCCTGATTTATTTGTTTATAATAGTTATAATAATAATGGTTATAATAATATTAGTTTCTGGTAAAATGTAGCTTTGAGATTATCTTTGATATACAAGCAGCAGAAAATAAGAAATTAAAGTCTAATAGAACTCCTGTACAGTATTCTTTCTGACACAATGTAGTCATTCATCCTCTGAGTTAAGGTTTATTTACTATTATCATTTAAAAAGCTAACAAAATTGTATGTACTATGATATGCCTGATTTGTGCTGTTTTTCCTTCTTTCCTTCATTTTAAATAGTTCCACTTATAAATGATGTGAATATGTATATAAAATTATTCAAGCAAATTTCCTCATAAAAATAATTGTATCTATAATTATTATAGACTTTATCTAAGAAAGCTGACGATAAAAATCTAATCCTCCACAATTTTTACAAAATTATTATCTTTAATATGACAATATCGAATATCAGTTTGACTCTTGTGAAAGCCACATTATGTACTTTTTTCAAAGAAAAAAATATACTGCAATCCATGATGTAAACACAGACAGAGTGACCTTGAGGGCCCAATCCAACTCTGTTGAAGAGAGTGCCTGTCTTTTGATGTGGTTGAATTGGACCTGAAGGGTAGGACTGACTAAAAAATGAGTTATATCAAACTCTGGAAGAAAAAGGTCATCTCAACCACAGTCCAAATCATGTCAACATTAATAGGGATTGAAATTGCCCTGAGTACTTGGCCATTCTGTAAACCTTGACAGCAAAGTGGTGCTCAGTGCAATATGCAAGAGGGAGTATGCAAAGAAGACAAAAATCACAATAAATTTTAATGCAAAAGATTGATAGATCCTTTTACATGCAAGAACATAACTTTCTCTAATCAGAGGGTAGAAATCCTTATGGTTTTCAATCCTTTGTTCATGCTCCTGAAAATATTACAAAACGTAATAAAAAGTCAGATGTAAAATTGGAGAAATCAATGTGCACATTTTGGATTATGCAGACAAACTTTCCAATTTAGTGTGACTTTTAATAGAAAACATTTAATATAGCTGCTAAAGTAAAAGAATATCTGCATGGGGTACTGTAGACTGAATTCATTAGTTCAATTAAAGCAACTAGCTCTGCACAGCTCCTCTCAAAGATCTGGAAGTAGACAGCTCTCCTTGAACGTTTCATTTTAATTGTGATAATATTGCCATTCTTCTCAAGAAAGAGAGAATGCAAAATGCTGAGAAATATTCTTGTTTTAATCAGATTCAAAGAAAAGAGGAGAACAGTCTTAAATATAAGAAAATAATTAACAATCAAATATAATGATAGGATTATTAAGCTGATTAGGATACCATGAATGCAGCTAAGTCTTGGAATTTATCAGAAATTTACACTGTCCTTTTTTCTTTTTAGATGTGTCTGCAGAATTAGGTAAATTCAGGCTACAGAATTATGAAAATATTATTATGAATGTAATTTATGGAGTGCTGAACAGTTAACATATTTCTTTTACTAATCAGTGGAGAAAAATATTCTGTTTTTCCCTAAAACAACTTCTGCTAGCACTGGTTGAATTAATCAACAATAATTCATGGAATAATACCACTGAGTTCAGGTTTACAGATGTTTTATTTCAGGAAGGCAATGCAAACCAGATGGGTGGATCTGACTCATGACTTCTAACAAAATTTCCAGCAAATGGAACCAACAATTTAGTTGTAGTTGAAGACATAATCCTCTCATAGTACTTCAGTTTCTACCTTTTATTGAACATGCATAAAATATTTTCGAACTTTCAGACGAATTTTGGAAAACTGCTTTTCTGCTGCAAGCATGAGGAACATCTGCTGTTCCACAACCCATCCCCTGAGATCAATGTCTCAACATGGTCTCTGCAAGAAAAGATTTGCCCTTTTATGCAGAATTTTTCTAGAATTAATCCCTTGGGCTCTTATTCTGACCATTTGCTATCAGCTAAGCTACAGCTCTCTTTGCTGGTTCAGATTAAGTAAATACAATTTTATAACGATAAAGCAGCTTTAGCCATAGTAATAAATGAATTCCCCCAGGGTAAAGACACTGGCCTAATAAAAGATGCTGAGCAATGTGTCTGACAGTGCTCTCCCTGTGTGTTGGAAGACAGTAATGCTCTAAAGACTGAAATTTGGCCTTATGCAAGTTGGTGTTCCACTTAAAGGCCTTTAAATTGCCAACAATTTTGCAATGGTAATTTCCTCCCCAAAAGGCACATTTCAGCATGGATACTATGGACATCAGCTAATGTTGGAAGATTCTCCCTCTAGTCTCACAGATGTCAGCAAGCTCTCCCCAGATCACAGTAGCTTCAGGGATAAACACCAGAGACTTCAGATTGTCCTGCTATATTGAATTGTCCTGCCAACTTCAGATATGAGCAAGTTATAGGGATTATAATGTCTGAAATGGAAGCACTGGAACACGTGCTAGAAAGTGAGACAAACATTTTGTCATCAGTAAGATTCAGATAAGTAGGACGATATTGAGCAATTTTACTGGTAAATTCTTTTGGAATTGCTCTCAACACAAATAGAAGCAAGTCCATGTATTACTAAAAGCTCCCATCAGAGAGGTTGTCTTCCTGTCCAATGTGCAAGATCATGACAAAATACTGTTTTTCTCAAAGTAAACAGACATTTTGGACATATCATCCTCTGCAGGGAACTCTGGCTGCAAATCATAGAATCATGGAATTGCCCAGGTTGGAAAAGACCTTAAAGATCATTGAGTCCAACCACAATCGAATCATACTACCTTAACTAACAACCATCTGCTAAATCACATCTCTGAGCACTGCATCCAAATGGTTTTTAAACACAACCAGGGATGTTGACTCAACAACCTCCCTAGGGAGCCTATTCCAGTGCTTAACAACCCTTTCTGTAAAGAGGTTTCTCCTGATAAATCAGGAAGAACTTATGTAATACCCAAATGTGAGAGACACCTGGCTGACAATGTTGGTCCTCTTGCTATGCCTGAAGATAGATAAATGCTTCTATCCAAAGAAGCAAAATCTTTTATCCAAACATACTCAAAATCTTAGTATAGCACCTGACTCAGTTGATGACTTGGCACTTGCTTTTTAAGTTCACTTGAGGAAACAGTCTGCGTTCAGCCTTTTCAAAGAGCAGTAAGTTGCGATAATGCATTTTTTTCTTATTCCTTTTTTTTTTTTTTTTTTTTTTTTTTTTTTTATCCTCTGAGATTTCTTAGTCTTGTCAGTGAATCTGCAAAAGGAACAGCTTTTGACTCAGAAAGTAATCTGTGTTCACTCGCCAGCCTCAGAAGTATATGGCTGGTTAGTACAAGTGTGGTGTTTTTTGGCAGGTGGCAGATATGATGATAGAATCAACACTTCATGGCCTACTGCCTTGTTGTAAGGCTCTATTATAATAACTTCAAAAAAACATTATGTCTCATACACAAGGTTCATTGATTTCTGGCTTCCCACATTTCTACAAGCATATTTTTCTTGGTTTGTTGCCAGAGTTCGTGACTCGGCAGATTATGTGAGTGTGTAACAACAGTGATTTGTTTACCTGCATAGTGACCTACTAATACCTAAATTCACAGCAGTACAGTTGGAAATGCAGAACATGGCAATATGTGGCAATATGATAATGTACTTTGGATAGGCGATGCTAGCAGAAGAGGTAAATATCCTTGTGCTGCACATCTTTTCTCCCTTTCCTCCACTAAGTCTGCATGTGCAGAAGTAGGTGCTTTACATTAAAGTAAAAGAAATACTAACAAAACTAAAATGTTATTTGGAGTTGTCTTCTTCTGCTTTTCATTAATACTGCTGCTTTAAAATATACGTTAAATAATGTAAAATGAAATAAATATAAAATTTGAAAAATAATTTTAGTGCCATTCCCAACAGTCAGTTTATCATTTTCATTACTCAGTATCTACCCAGTACATGAAAGAAGTAAAAGAGCAGTTAGAAATCTGACGGATATTATCTTTATTAGGCATTACTGTCTTATCTCCAAATTTAATAGGTTAAATGTCTATAGAAAGAACAACAGAGAAAGGAAAAAAAAGTAGTGGATTAATTCAAATATGGAAAAAAGACAAAGGATCCATTTTCCTATGAACTGAAATGCGCTTCATTTTTCAAATATAAATCATTGTAAGAAATAAAATTTCATATGAAGTAAAAACTATATTTGAAACCATGATTCAGTTAAAACAGCAAACATTGTCTGGACTGGAAAATAATATGCTCTGATTTAACTTTCTTACTAACACTTGTTAAATTTCTGGCATTTCTACATGGTAACAAAATTATGCAAATGAAAATTGTAGTATGCACATATTTCTATAGCTTAAATGATGGAAGCAATAATGTAAGTATATTTTTAAAGCACACTAGGAGTATTATAAGACTACAAAACAATTGAGGCTTTTTTTTTTTTTTTTTTTTTTTGATTGCTAGTCTTCATAAATTGTATGGCCAAATGTGACATATTGCAGTCACAAACACTTCAAAAGGCAGAATGGAAATTTGTCCCATGACAGAAATTCCTGCTCTAACCTACTATGGCTATACTGCATTCAGTGGAGAAAAGCACATTTGCACTGGACAGAGACAGAGACACTACCCTTGTGGAGTACTGAACTTCAGAGAGTCATTTTGAATACTCATAAGCCTTAGTTTGCTTGTGAATTTATAAAGGCAAGTATTTCCAAATAAGGATGGAGTAGGAACTTGTACAGAACTCTCTCTGAATGCATGAATCTCCTACGCTAAACACATTGCTAAAATGAGGTCTGATTTGTCATTTGTGCTTTTGTTAGCCAAAATGATCATAAACCTTCTGTTTCAATAAGAAAGATTGCAAGCTATATAAGAAAGGTTTGGGAGAAAGCACTTAGAGAAAATTGCTTATTGAAATCCTCACAGCTGGTAGTAGCCTAGAATGGGATCATTTGGTCAGTGAGGGTGCAAAGGGGTAAAATAAGGGAGAAGAAATAAAAGATAAAATAGGTTTGAGAAAGGCAGCAATCGAATTTAGTTATTAAGAGTTAATAACAGCACTTACTCTTACTTTTCTCTTATTAGACAACTCCCCCCCCCAAAAAAAACACCACACAAAACAAAACACAAAAATAACAGCTAGTAAAACGTCTCTCTTAATTCAGTGTGGACTTAGAAATTAATTAGGAACTTGGTAACTAGACAAAATTCAACAATGCAGTATATAGAGTAAAAGAGTACTTGACTCCATCTACAAAAATACTAGAAAAAAGAGAGAATCTTGCCTGACAATTTCAAATGTCCCTGGTAAATGCACAAATGCATATAGTCTATTAAATAAGAAGGGTGAATCACAACTGTTGACCTGATTTGTCTTTGGACAAGATCTCCAATGGCTATTGTTTGGAGTACTGAATTAGTTTCTTCCTAAATTAATCTGAGCCACAAAGTATCAAGAAGATTTTATTCTCATATTAATTTCATACATACGACTGTGATGTTTGGTGGATTCACTGGGGGCAACACCTTTATGCAATATCTCACATAATGTTTTATCATCTGCTTAGAAGTATCATGGTTCATGCACATATCAATTTGTGTCTCTTCAGTGCTTCTTTTTCACCCTTTCTACCTCTTCCAAATTTTCAGACACAGACGTCTAAGTTCTAAAAGTAGCATTTTTAGTCCAGAGAGATTTATCTTGTTCCCTGTAATGTGCTGGGAGCACACAGCATCACCTGAAGGATTTCTGTCAGAATGGTATATATCGTTCCTCCAGATCCTTAAGCAAGTCATGATTCGTAAATTATGACTGTTGCATTGTCTTTCCTTGCAGCATTCTGGGTGTTCTTTTCTTTTCTTTTCTTTTCTTTTCTTTTCTTTTCTTTTCTTTTCTTTTCTTTTCTTTTCTTTTCTTTTCTTTTCTTTTCTTTTCTTTTCTTTTCTTTTCTTTTCTTTTCTTTTCTTCTCTTCTCTTTTCTTCTCTTCTCTTCTCTTCTCTTCTCTTCTCTTCTCTTCTCTTCTCTTCTCTTCTCTTCTCTTCTCTTCTCTTCTCTTCTCTTCTCTTCTCTTCTCTTCTCTTCTCTTCTCTTCTCTTCTCTTCTCTCCTCTCCTCTCCTCTCCTCTCCTCTCCTCTCCTCTCCTCTCCTCTCCTCTCCTCTCCTCTCCTCTCCTCTCCTCTCCTCTCCTCTCCTCTCCTCTCCTCTCCTCTCCTCTCCTCTCCTCTCCTCTCCTCTCCTCTCCTCTCCTCTTCTCTTCTGTGTTTTGTCTCATCTCTTTGAGTGATTGAGAGGCCTGTATACATGCTGCAGGCTGATTCACCTGCTGCTGTGACATTCCCTGTACTGGCATTTATTACATTGTCTTATAAAAGACTTTGTAAAATAGGATTTAGACTGAATTTATATAGAAGCATATATTATTCCTGCAGTTCTAATCAAGCCTTGCTTGAGCACTTTCTAAATACGTTATTGTGTGCACAGATGTTCCAGGAGTAGTATGACTCTTGAAAAGGACAAAACAGAAATGATTTCTGCTGAAGTAATTAAGTTAGCAGAAAGTTGATTACTTATAACAATGCACTTGAAATTGTGCAAACCACTTGTGTGAGCCTCCTATAGGACTAGTAAGGTATTTTGGACTTTACAACTGTGTATTTCTCTAGCTGTACAGCAAAAACAGATTAACTGTAGTGAAGGTCATATTTTAAAAGTGAGACTGCTCCCTGAACTAATCTGTCATGTTCTTATCATTGTCTAAAGGAAATTACAACAATTACTTAGCTGGGGCACTAATATTAAAAAATATATATTTGTATTTTCTTTAATAACATTCGGACAGTATCATCTGCTTGTTATCTCTTCCCCTTCACCTCCTCAAATCAGCAGCACTATAATAGGCTCTGTCAATCAGGTGTCTGGAAATGTTGTTACTGTTCTATGTTATCTCTGACTGGACTTTGCAGTAAAGTTTGTCAGAACTCATGGTTTATTAATTACACAATACAACCACAGTCTTTCCTGGAACAGAATGGACAAAGTGATGTGCTTAGATGTTCTTAATAAATAAATAAATATATTTTTTTTGTCAATTACCAATTGACAGATTGTTCTTTTAAGCGAAACATGGAAATATTACATATACTGATCACTCGTTATTCTAGCAAACTGTTCTGATACTGATGACGCATAAATTCATGTGCCTAAGTAACAGTCAGAAAGAGCAGAATTTTCATGTTTAGAGCTTTATTCAAGGATTTAATTTCTTCATTGTACCTAGAGGAAAATGTGCCTACCAGTCTCACAAAATAGGACTCGGCTAAGCTTTAGAACCCAAGAAAGAATATATATATGTGCCATATCAAAGACATACATCATTACACTATTTAAAGATAGTTAATATAAAAAAATATATAAATAATTTTTTAAATCACTTTATCTAAGAACCATTATCAGTCTTGCAAGAATTATTCTTAAGTCATAAATCAGGTATACAGATTTTTTTCCTGAAAAACCATTAATTAGAGTATCTGAGACAGAAAGAGAACAGCAACTAAAAAACTGGAAAATATGATAATCCTTTGGACTTCAAGCCTATCCTTTGGATTGAAAAGATGTTCTAGTTATTAAGTGAAATTTAAAAAGCAGTATTATAGTACACTAATATATGGCAATATATGGCAATATATGCCATATATTACATATATGGCAATGTTTTAGTAATTTATGGAAATCAAAACAAAAGTAATAAAAAAAAAAGTAGTCAAAATGAAAAAGTATAATAAATGTTCTAAAATTTTATTGTGAAATGCACAACACTTTGGCTTACAACACTTCTAAACGACTGACTGTATCCTGCAATTTGTAACAAACAGAGCTTAATTTTTCTGAAAACTCTTCATGTCACTTTCCCAAATGTTGGCATATAGGTATGGGTTGGAAAGAAATCATCTGCCCTAACAATGACTTCAGCACAAGTAACTAACTAAAACAGAATTTATGTTATGTGGCTCAAAACCATATGTACTGCAAACCTCAAGTGAATCAGTTAATATTACTGTAGAGCCTGGAGGGACAGGAAATCAGAGTCCATTATGACTGGGACTACATGAGTACAAGGAATACAAGGGACAAACTCATCCCTGAAAAGACTTGCATCAAAATAGAAAAGTCAGTCTGGCAAAATTATCACAACGGAGGAACTGAAGCACAGAGAAGTCAAATCCTTCATTCACAGGCACCTAGGAAGCCCTTGGACACTACATACACCACATCTACTTGTATCATTTTATATATATATGTATGTATGTATGCATGTATGTATATAATATAAATTCAAGGTAGTATGATTTAATTCTTAATACATTCCAGTGTGAATGTATTGTTGCTCCCGTGTCCGAGGCACGTTCCGCTGGCGGCTAGTGATCTACCCTTGCTAGGGCCATTGCGACACAGACACCAATATGGGGATGTAGCAAATGGCATTTATTATAGCATGACAGCTCCTTAAGTACACATCTTATTACGTCTATGCCCCTTAAGCGTGCATCATGTTTCCACCACAGAGCGGGGGGGGGGGGGGTCGGTCCTACCACATCACATCCCGAGTCCTTGTTAACGCCTACTACAATATGCATCATATTCCTGTGTCCTTGTTAATGCCTACTACAACAATGTACTTTTAATAATATTATCAGGAAAATTTTATCATGCAGTCATGATAAATTTACCTCAAGAATATATACTTTAAATCACCAATGTCACAACTTTATCAAGTGTCATATTTTACTCCAGTAAAAACTGGAACTCTTTATGCATTTGTTTAGATACTTGGAATAATTTCTGTTATTTTAGGAAGACTTCGTTGGATGTACTGTGAGATAGATACAATTTCTTAATCAAGAGAAAATATTAAATAGAATTTAATTAATGGTTAGAGGTTAAGTAAAAAATAATACAATAAGAAATCATGTTATTTTATGAACAGTAAAGAGGGAGACATGTCTAGCAACATACATAAATTCAAAGTTAATGACTGCATTATGTTTATAAAGGATTATAAGTATGCAAAATAAAAAACCCATGGTTACTGGAGCTAATGACAGTAAAAATGATTGTAGTTATTTACTAATTTGAAAATTTAAAAAAAAAAAAAAATTGTTTGAGTCCATTAGTCAGTGGAGATAGACTGTGTAAAATAAAGCAGAAAAGCCAGAAATGTTCAACAAGTGTTTTTATTTGTTTGTTTGTTTGTTTGTTTTTTGTACTTAAGAAGTAATAGGGTGATTGATTACATCACCAAAGTATGATGAAGTGTGTTCCAACCCATTAGAAACAGTGGAGCATGTTGAACACGTATTAGGTATAAACACTTTTAAATCAGCAACTCTGGTGGAGTTGCAGACAGTATTAGAAAATGAGTTGACAGTGGAGTTTCTGGTCTAATGGCACTCATTTTTATTAAATTCTGAAACACTGGAAAAAGTGTCAGAAACCTCTTAACATTCAAAGAAGTTTCAATGGTCTGAACTTCATTTACTGTGAATTTAAATTATTTGGGAGAAAAGAAATAAAGTATTTGTCCAAATAAATCTGACAAGTTTGTAAAACACATCTTCATATTAGGACATGGAAGGCATCTGAAAGAGCTCTGCTAACACTTAGCAGATTAAGAATCCCTATTTCTGATGACCAGGGCAGAATAATTTTGACCAGCCTTTACAAGTCTTGAATACCTGTGTTAGTTAGGATGTATTACAAAATTCTTTAGGAAATTGCTTGCAAACCTGCCAAGCTGGAAACCTCACAAAATCTGGTTCCAATAAAATTTCAGATGTTCAGTTTAATTTTAATGCAAGTTAAATTTAATGTTAAAAAAAAATATAAAAAATTAAGGTAAAAACAGTAATTCATCTTAGTTATTTTTATAGAACTAATATTAGCATACTAGGCTGTACTGAGTTGCATTCCAATTTTCAAGCCTTATTAGAATTTCTTGATTTTTTTTCCCCATAATATTTCCTATAGAAACTGAATCATTTTAAAATCATTAATACATAGAACTTACATTAAGTTTTGTCTACCAAACGACAAATTTTTAAAGTTATTGTCTCTATGAAAGTCCTCTTTTTTGACATGTTGTCCCAAAAGCATTTCCCATCTTTTGCTAGCCACAGAGTGCCTTCTATCTAAAATTATAGTCCTCTTGAAATAGAAGCACTCATTCTTAAAACAGGGAACTGTCTGTCTTTATACTCTCTAATAAAATGTGTTTCTGCTGATATGTTTTCCTCTCATGACCTCAGCTAAGATGCAAGCAAGTCACAGATTAATGAACCATGAACTCCATCAAAGGGATAGTTTAGCATAGATTCTCTCCAGGGCCTTGTCCATCTGCAGGCAGATTCTCTGTACATTGAAAAAGTATAATGTCTTTTGTCAACCCCAAGTAATCTGCTTTTCCACCTGTGGTCTCTCTGTATCTTTCTGTTCATTAGCCTTGGCAAATAACTTATCACTCTTTAACTGTATGCCTTGCATAACAACAATATATCTCTGGAAACTTTCTATCACTCAAGTTCATCTGTAAATTTAAACCTTGTAAGTCTATAGTTGGCTCGCCCATGGATTATCAGCAACTTCCATCTGGCCTGCTTTCACACAGTAACTTCCTCTAGTAACAACTGAAGAAAGTTTGAGATATATACGTGTGTGTGTGCCTCTATAGGCTGTGTTAATTAAACAGCAGTGTAAGGGTATGATATCTATACCTTTCAAAGTTGGTCTGTTTTAAAAACAAAAGCATAGGAGACAGCTGTTATCACTCTCTTGTCTGACTCACCTGTGTCCTTATTAAAAGATATGGTGACCGTCACTTTTCTCTGCTCAGTATCTTCCACATTAGCGGGCAATTATTCTCCCTTCTTAATGAGATATCACACTTCAAGTTCTTTTACATTCTTCTCTATCAATTCCTGGTGTCATCTTACAGAATCACAGAATCATGACTGTTGGAAAGGACCTCTGGAAACCATCTAGAGTAACCCCCTGCTAAAGGAAGTTCCCAATGGTAGGTTAGGCTGCACAAGTAGGCATTCAGGCAGGTTTTGAAAATTTCCAGAGGAGCAGAGTTCTCAGCCTCCCTGGGCAGCATCTTCCAGTGCTCTGTGAACCCTAAAGTTAAGTGGCCCTCATGTTTGTGTGGAACTTCCTATGCTGCAGCTCATACATATGTCCCCTTGTTCTGTCACTGGACACCATTACAAAGAGCCTATCCCTATCCACCTGACTCCCATACTTTAGATGTTTATAAACATTTATGAAATCTCTCCTCCCCTCCCCTCCCCTCTCCTCTCCTCTTGTACTCTCCAGGCTGAACTTTTGCCTCCATAGCCTTTGAGGATCAAATTGTTGTCTGCAATTTTTTGTCTTTAACTGGAAAAAATTTAAAAGGGTAACTTATGGATCTGCTACCACTGTACAATTCTTTATTTTTTTTCTCAGTTTTCCCTCGGGCTGACAGTAGCCCGCTGCAGTAGGAGAGCACAGCACAGCCTTCCATTCGCTCTGCTCCCCCTTCTGGTGAGATGAGGGAGAGAATAGATTAAAAAAAAAAAAAAAAAAAAAAAAAAAGAATTCGCGCATTAAAATATCAAACTCATAGCGGAAAGCATTTAAAAATGCCTGCCCATTTTGCTCTTCTCTTTAGGAAAAAAAAAAAAAAAAAAAAAAAGAATTTCAGTAATTCACTTTTTTTTTTTCTTTTTTCTTTATTTTAAATTTGTTTATTCACATATATATTCTTCAATAGTTTAAACTCCGATTTTCTTCTAAGAACCCACGTAAAGGATCAACTGACCCTTATGTAGTCTGTTGAGGGATAATAACCATTCAAGCTAAGGGAAAATAATAGCAGAAGGTTTACTGGATACTTACTACGTTGTAGTATTGCTTATAGTTGTGCAAAACCCTTTTAGATTTGTGAATAGCAGAAGATAAGGTCTCATTTTCCATCCACAAAACACTGAGATTTTGCATGTGTAAATGCCAGTACAAAGTCATACATGAGGCTACTAATGTGACAGAAAGATACTTACTACAGCAGGGCAAATAAACTTTATCATTGGCTTGATATACCTGACGGCAGAACTGGCTCAAGTAAATCAGTACTTTTCATTCTTCAGTTTTCCTTTTTTCCTTTGTGACATTGCCGTAAAGCAATTGTAAATTATTAACTCCTACTGATTCATAAAATCATATATCTCATTTTTGGGGGGAACCCTGTGTTTTAGTAGTTAAACTGAGATATGTTATTTGTATGGTTTAATTTTACAGCAACTCAGTGTGAGATATGTCTGATCAACTTAGTATGTTAGAAAAGAAAGCTCTTACTAATTATTTTCAGTTTATTTTGATAACTAAAAAAAAAAAAAAAGCCTTAAAAAGAAAAAAAGGAAAAAAAAAAAAAAAAAGCGGGGGAGAATTCAAAGGGCTGCTTCAGTGGGAAGAGAGTTTTACTGTTTCGTGCCAATTTCAGTTTAGTAACACTGCCTCCTACTGTCAGTTTTGTGTTGAAACATCTTAAGATGAACGGGATGCTGTGATAATTGAAGGTCATCTGCCTGGGTTGAATAAAAGCAGCGCTTACAGGCTGATGCCAAGTCACAGTCACACATCAGCAGTGTGGCAACTAATGACGCTACCTTTGCTAGAAGAAATTAGATCAAGGGAAACCACTGTTAAAATTAAAGTAATTATTTCCAAATTTGCAGAAAGAGAACAATAGTATGTTGCTTTGTTTTAATTGGCACACACTCAGAAAGACTTAAACACAAAATTTACACTATCATCACTGATTAGTGATAACTTAGCAGTACCTATGTAACTCTCAGATAAATCCAATTTTCAAATACTAAGTTCCTCAAAATAAAAAAATAAATAAAATAAATCTGATTATCTGTGATTATCCTTGAGCATGGTTGGATATTCCTGTGGTAAAAGACCTTCATCCTACTTTAAAAAGACCAGACAATGATAAGATTGTCAGCACCATGTGCCAAGAATTTTTATTGATAGCCTATTTAATACAGTATTTAGTATATAGTGACTCCCAGGGGCCACCCAGCCAAGTAAGTGGTTTTTTTTTTTTGAGAACTCAATTCAAAGTTTTCCCCCAGAAGGTGGTAAATACCTAGGTTTGGAAAAGATTATTGCAATTTATCTGAAATAAGTGAATCCCATCACCTGGGGGATTACAATTGGAAAAATGCAAGAAACCATTCAACAATTTTAAATTCTCTAGGATGGTAAGAAATATTTAATTCACTTTTTGTCTGATGAATCAATATACTGCTTCCAGCCATTGCATCACCATATATAATCTGTGTTCATCAAAGGGAAATATGAGGTATGGGTCTATCCAGAAGCAAGATATGTTATTTGAAACTCTAGTGAATTTATTGCAGACACCATCAAGGCAATTTTAAAAAATAATAAGTTTCAGTAAACAAAGAGATAAACCAAAAATCACTCTGGTTGTGTCAGGGGGTTGCTTGTCTTTTCCTCTCCAATGCTTACTGTATGTCTCTTTTCTTCTTTGCAGTGAAGAAGGATGGCTTAGACTTAGATAAAAGATACTGATTCAGTTTATTCCCTGTTATAACACAGTCTACCAGTGTATTATCTTGAATATATTATTCCTCTCACAGTATCTTCACAATAATTCTTGGGAAAATCCAGATTGACACTAATGAGAAAAGAAACATATTTATGTTTTGCTCCTGTTTTTTACTTTTTAAAAAGATGGTGCAACTGTAATCTGGCTGAAGTGCTTTGTTCAGGAAAGTATAGAGATGTATATAGTAATCACATGTCCAGGAAGGTATAGCTAGAGGAAGGAAAATATACCCAGTTCAGCTGTAAGATGCAGGAGGTTAGGCACAATGGTTCCGTTTTTTAATCTTGGACATATCAAAGGCCTTTGATAGCACTGATTCACCAAAGAAGTAAGAAATAAGAATCAAAACCTAAAGAAATGATAATAACAACACATAAAAGAATAGAGAAATGGCTAATGTGAAAAGTGAAGGCACACTTGAAGAGATGCGCAACCATATAGCCATTGCCATGTCAAACAATGTGGAAATTCATGTGTCCCATTTGTACACACCAATATCAATGTAAATACAAAGTCCTTAACACTGTCTCTCGTTTTCCTTCTGCCATCCATTGATCTACCAAGTGTCTGTAATCTACTTAGATTATATTCCTCCTAACCCAGCTGAGCTAATTCTTTCACCTAAAGTCTGCATAGGAGTGGCTAATTGTTCCTATTGCTTTCATGGTTCTTGTCATGTTTGAAACATTTGTTTAATGTTAATTAATTAAAAAATATACAGAACTATAAATCTGCAAATCAGTCATCTGAGCTGTGTTAAACTTTTTTTAATTGAAGTTTCATTGTTAGGAATTTATCACAAAACAGTCTAATGAATTCTTCATTCATTCTGAAGAACTGCAAATGTCATCATAAACAAGCAGAAAATTGATTCAGACTATTATAAAGTCAAATGAAATAATATAATCTAAAAATATTTAAAGATCCCTATCTGGTCATTCTGTTTTTCTAGCGATATTTCTGTTTCATGTTCCCTCATGATATGATAATACAATCTATAAATGTTGTACAACCATTGCATTTACCTCTTTAACATCTTATTGAAGTGAAGAAATATCAGTTCCTCACCCATAAGATGACTCTGAGATATAGTGAAACTAAGAATGCAAAACAGCTCACTAAGTTTTAACGGATTTATTCTTCCAAGAAAAAATTTCCATGTGATTTAAGAACTATATCAATACCTGCTCACATAGACTTTCACTGTATATACCAAATAAAGTTACGCTTAATGACCAGCTCTTGCTAACGAGAATTTCTATCTTTTGCCTTTCTTATGGCTTCCTTTTCCATCACTGCATATCTGCACAGAATAAAGCAAAAGACCCCCAAGCTTGCTGTGGTACACGAGCAGCTGAGATTCTTGTCAAGTCATCTAAGATTAAGATTAAGTTTTCCCACTTTATACTTTTCTTTGGAGTCATTGCTTCCAACTTTGTAATCAATAACATAATTCTGTACTGCCAGGAAATTTATGAGTTTTATTTTAAGCTAGAGGGCTTAAAGTGGACTCAAACTACGGACAGGCATCAAATCTGCTTCTTGTACATATACAGCAAATAAATAAAGTACCTGTGCAAAAAAACTATTCTGCAGTACTGCAAATGAGTATAGATTGGAGGACTTTAGATGCACATATAAAATGCATATAAAGCTGCAGTGAATGGAGCAGGGGATGCTATGAAGTGCCAAGTGGAAGGGATGTTTTCATCTGGAACATGTGAAGCAGAAAGCTGTTTGTGATTGCTCAAAGCCAGAGGACTAACTCTCAGTAAAGCAATCCATCTAAAAATAACTATGATGTTTAACATATTATACATTTAACATTAATGAAATTTAGCATGTAAAAGTGATGAATAAACTGTCAAGAGAGCCATGTTACAGGTCTGTATCAAAACTGGAAGAGTCATTCCTGAGTGATATCAGTATGCCTCCATTGAGTTGAATTTCACTGGTTCATCCTGAGTGCTCAGTAGTGGCGTACCCATTGTCAAGCAGTTCTTCCACTATCTTACTACTTCTCAGTTCTTGTTTGTCACCATTCTCAGCTTTTATTTCCAAAATATCTAAAATCCCCTCCACAGTCTGGAAGGAATGGTTGCTTGTATTTTTTTGCTTGTCCTATTCTGTAAATTCCCAAGAAGTAGGTACTGTAACGGAAAAGGCAAATTGCTTTTCTCTGGTGTGTACACAATCTCATTGGTTTTTGTACATGTACTTTCATCAGTTGTTCTATTTCAAATAAGTAATAGCTGAAGCCCTATCAAAATGCTGCTTCATCTAAGGTTGTGATGGGTAACATTTGTATCTGACTCTGAGTTCTTCCTCTGAACTGCCAGACACCTTCATCCCCCACTCAGTGCAATAGGATTGGAAAACATAACACAACTAAAAAAGACTCACATTGAATGTTGCAAAAAAGGACAACAATGAAGTCCATTACATTTTAGCAGTGTACCAGTGCCAAATTACTTGACGATTTCATGCAAATCCTTATTCAACCTACTAGTTGAACCTGAAGGACTAAAGGACTAAACACGGATCTTTTTAGGAGCATTCTGGATTTCCTAGCTTTCAATTATATCCATGATGCAGTGAAATTGAAGCCCAGGGACAGCCCTCCACAAGATGTGTCACAATGGCATGGATATTTTTGAAGATAGCCTAGAAAAATTATTCCAAAGCCTAAGTACTAAGAAGAGAAAATAAAATTGCATGTGAAGTGTGTTTTTTCTTCTTTATTTTCACTCATTCACCAATTACACATCCTCTCAAGTACTCTGCTAAAGATTCAGAACAAAAGGTATGTTCAGAAAACAAATGTGCAGCAAGTGAACTTCTCAGAATAAACTTTTTCTTAATTTCACCAGTTCAGAGATATCATAAAGCAATTATGTAAGAACAAAACCTCACAACTCAAACATGCATTTTTAGCTGTATTCCTAATATTGCTTTGTCAAAGAGACTTCTGCAACTTGTTAGCAGGAACGATCTGCAACATGTGTATTAGTTCTACTCCATACTGCTCTAGCTGACTAGCACTCCGTATTTGATGCCTTTGGGAAGATATCATATTAGAGTAGTTAGTGATCTTGCATAAAGAACATGCGCTTTACTGAGCTGTGCACTTATTCTCACTTGCTTGAGAAGTTGTTGAGAAGCTATAACACCAATAGCTGCCATATTAGCAAATCCCTGCATGCAACTAATAGTGCTGGGATGCACTGGGATGTTCAGTATTGAGCTTAGATGCATGTCACGAAAGAGATAGAATCCTATCCTGTCACGAAAAGATATATTTTTGTTTGGTGCACAAAACCAAAGGCAACACAGACTGAACTTCTTCACAGATAAGATCTGCAGTGTGCTCTGAGAATTCATCTGGAGTTTGTCTGATGCTGTGTAGATGTGGAGTTTCCAGCATCAGAAAAAAATGTAAGATTTACTCATAATCTATATTTATCTTCCTATTTCTATCTTATTATTTAAGCAATTTAATTACAGTATTTTCTGTTGTGCACTTCTTAATGGTATCTGGAAAAGACCTTGCAATGTCCACAGAACAGAGCTTCCTATTGTTCATCCATTTGCCTTCTGTGACATGAGGACCTGCAAAGTAGAACATATGACTCACTGCAGTTCACAGAGGAATCAGCAGTTTACACTTAGCCAGGAAAGCCTAACACAGGCAGGTACAACAAAAAGGGTTGCTCCAAAAATAATGCCTCCTATTTTATGATGTTGGCCCACAATATTATGGTTAGAAAACAGAGAGAACACTTTATTTCTACCAATTGTACTCTCTTTAAATAGTGATGCTTTACAGAAATGATAAACTCTTTATAACTCATTAAAAAGCTGGCATTAGTTACACTGTGTGAATGGAAATTATTGACCTCAATTCATTTCTAACAGTTCAGTATTATAAAAGATATTATCACGGTTGACACTAATTAATACCTACTTTTTCCACCTTCCCAGAAAGTCAACATAATGAGCAAGTGAAACCTATCATTTACTTTTTCCTAAATTGTACTTCACTTAATTCTAAAATGAACAGTATAAAATTGTGGTGATGAGAAGATATTTACTACTAAAAAATAGTAGTAAATTAATTAGACTGAAGTTATCCTAAAAATCTTAAAAGCTTTTTAAATAAACCAGCAGATTGCAAAGTGTCTGCACTCATTTAGATAATTTTATAAAGAAATAAGTCTTCTGAACTATTGCTTTATATTATGGTTTTGGGTGATATATTACATTAATAATTTTTCACAAAGAAATTTCTACTCAGTTATTAACAGATGAAGATACTGATAGAAATTTTCAGAGATTGTTAAAAAACTAGGAGAAAATAAAGTGAAATTGATAGATCAAGACAAACAACTGAGAGACAGGATAAGCAATTAATACTTGTCATCTAAATTAAGTTGATCCACATTTTATGTGAAGTCTGTTCCTTCATCACAAAATGAAGAGTTTTGCTCCAGTGTAGAAATAGAAATAGAAAAATAGAAAAAAACAATTGACTTAGATATACTGTGAGCATGAAGAAAGGCATTTCCTGACCAATACCAAGAATCAGCCATGTTAGAATTATGGAATCGTCATAGAACCATATCATCATTTGAGTTGGAAGGGGCCATGAAAAGTCTTCTAGTCCAACTCTACTGCAATGAACAGGGACATCTATAGCTAGATCAGGTTGTTCAGAGCCCCATCCAGCCTGACCTTGAACGTTTCCAAGGACAAAGCATCCACCATTTCTCTGGGCAATTTGTACTTGTGATTTTCTACCCTTATTGTAAAAAACATTTTCCTTTTATCCAGTCTAAATCTCTTCACTTAGTTTAAAACCATTTCCTTTGCCATATCACAACAGACGCTGCTAAAGAGTCTGTCCCCTTCTTCCTTATAGCTCCCCATTAGATACTTAAAGGCTGTTCCCAGGTCTCCCTGGAGCTATCTGTTTCCCAGGCTGAACAGCCCCATCTCTCTCAGCCTGTCCTCATAGAGGAGGTGTTTCATCCCTTGGATCATTTTGGTGGCCCTTCTCTGGATGTGCTCCAAAAGGTCTATGTCTCTCCTGTACTGAGGACTCCTCATCCGTTTGCAGTACTACAGGTGAGATCTCACCAGCAGAGTATAGAGGCAGCATCACCTCCCTTGCCCTGCTGGCCACACTTCTTTTCATGTAGCCCAGGATGTGGTTGGCTTTCTGGGCTGCAAGGGCACGTTGCTGGCTCATAAGCAGCTTGCCATCCACTAGTACCTCCAAGTCCTTTCCGCAGCGCTGTCCCAGCTTTTGTCTCCCAGCTTGTACTGATAGTGAGGGTTGCCACAACTCATATGCAAGAGCATGCACTTGGGTTTGCTGAACCTCATGAGGTTCCCCTGGGCCTGCTGTTCAAGCCTGTCTAGGCCTGTCTAGGGATGGCATCCCATCGCTTGTGTCTGTTGACTGCACCATACAGCTTAGCATCATCAACTAACTTGCTGAGCATGCGCTCAATTCCAGTATTGATGTCACTGATGAAGATATTAAAGAGTGTCAAGCCAAGTACTGACCCCTGTGGGACACAGATCAGGAACAGGAAGAGGATTAATGTGTCTTTGTAGTTCATGGAACCTTTATCTCTGAAGAGTCTCAACTAATCACCACAGCATCTTTCATTAGTCATTGACTTCCCCTCCCAGCACCCCTGAGAAAAGATGAGGAGGATCTCGTTTTCTATATATATGGAAGCCTCAGAAGTTCCATAGCTAATGAGTGTTTCTATTCTTCCTGCTTGCATTCTGAATTTCAGCTTTCTCAGTAAAACTAACTAACTGCACTAGTGACAGAGTGAGTCTAATACAAACATTTAACTTTAGCCCAATTATTTCCTGAATATAAGGATGTGATTTCATAATAGCAAGCTAGTGTAAGAGTATACATTGAAAAGCCCTTATCATATACCATGTATCAAGATTAATTATTTCACTTAGCCTAAAGCACATCAGGTTAGTCTTTGCTATCATTTAATTATCTTTAGTTATCTTTTAATTATCCTGTTTCCCTACTACTGATTATATTTGTTGCTACTCCCCTGAACTTTTTTCCTTTACAAAGAGCACACACTGCTTTTAAACTCAGCACAATTTGTGCCAAAGTTTTGTAAATGCCACCTATGTTAAAATATGTATATATATGTATTTAAAATCATAGATGCCATCATGGTAGTATACCATCAGCACAGTATCTGATTGGAGTAAAGAGAGTGTTTAATTATTTTATAAGAACTGCTATGATCTGAAACATTTCTCTGATAATTACTTTTCCTTTCATGTGTTTTTTCATGCATTAAGCATAATATCAGTATATGAAACAGTGGAGACTGACCTTTCACTATTCTAGTCATTGCCTCTCTGCTTGATATGAGATATTATGGGATACCATATTATGGGATACCTTCTATAAGAGGAACCCACACACATGCTGGGAGGATAGAGGATGTTTTGCCTCAGCTCAGTTTCATTTTTATTTCTACAAAAACCTTGAAAATTAACAAAACTCAAAGATTGATTTGATAGGAAATCACAAGAGATGGTTCTTTGAGCAGTATGCGTAAAATTTTATCAATCTCTGCTACATAAGGTGCATAAATTAGCAGAGATAAGGGAAAGCTGGACTATGGTACAAATTTTTGAACTCTGGTGACTATTCAGTGTGAGTTATACTAAAAACCAATTGCAAGGGAACTCAGTGTCCTGCTTCACTGAACAACCTGTTAAAAGTCAACTGTGTAGTTTGTTGTCTGTTTAATTCTAGAATGCTAGAATTTAGCAAGAATGGTTTGCTTCACATAACAAAGGGAATAAAATACAATAAATGACTGAACATTAATAACAATATAACTAAAAACTAGCACCTCTCCCAGTATGTCTATATGAAGCTCAGCTAGAGCTTGGAGCTTTGTTGAAAATTTAAATGCACAGTGCCTAATAAATGATAGCTACCAGCACTATGCCAAATACAAACAATAAGCTCATAACTAGGTCCCACTGAAGCTGAAGGGACTCAAGGAGTTACGAGAGATGGGCTGACACGGCTCTGTTTGCCCAGATGTATGCCATTCATGTGCTTGGAAAGCACATCAAATCAAGCACATGAAAAGAGAGATGCATTCCTTCATCTACGGTTCCTAGATATTAGATTCTTTGCTGAGAAGTACTAGCACCAGCAAAGTCACACAAATTCCCTGTTGGCTGCTCTGATGCCAGTCACACACATAAAACACCAACCACCCCACTGAGTATTCGCACAGTTTGTGAAATAGACAACAGATTTCCTTTATATCTTGATTTATAAAAGTAATTTGAACTCAAATTTTCTGACCAAAAAAGTGTGAGTAGTGATAAAGGATATCTTACCAAGAGGGCATTCTTCTGCTTTCCAGTTAAACCATCTTGTTCATAAGATTTAAATGTCCCATTGTCTATAGGCAGTCCCATGTCTCTCCCTCTCTCCCTCTCTCCCTCTCTCTCTCTCTCACTACATTTGCAAATTTAATTATTTGTTCGGAACTAAGAATCTTCAGAGTAGCTCCTGTTCCAAGAGCCCTGAATCTGTTGAACATATATACATATATTTTTTCCCCACTCCCTACAGATACAGCCTAGGGAGACTAACTTTGGCCTTAGGCCATATGTCCTATGTAACCACCTCACAGTATAATGTTTGACATATTGGAGTCTGCACGTTGGACTGATTCTACACTTCTTCCTACGAAGTATTTTTAATTCTTTTTCTATTATAGACTAGAAGTAATGTGTATATGTAATGTAATATAGACAGAAGAACTGTGCAGAGAAGCAATATCAATTAATTTTTGCTATTAAAAGGAGAAAGAGGCTGCTAAAGGGAGATCTGTGCAGTATTAAATAAAAAACATTCTACTTATCCCAGACATTGGTTTGAGTAGCACTTGACATCAAAACATGAGGAAAATATTGTAATTCAGAATGTTTTCACTTGTCTGTCTAATAATAATTGCATGCAAAATTCTGTGCTGCAGCAGCACTTCTTTTTGTCAATTAGTGTAAGATGAAAATGTTTGCTGAATCCAATTCTGCATGGGTCTATGGTAATTTCTTGGTAAGTTTTCAGATTATAACCTTCAATTTGACAGGTTTTGTGAAATGTTATATGGCAACATCTGATTTATTTAGTTAGAGATGCTGCCTAATGAGAAAAATAATCAGGCCCAGTAGCCTTTGCTTTTAAATATCAGCTCCCACTAGAGAAATTTCTGCAAATCCTCAATGCTCTTCAGTCTGCTAAGTGGAGGTTTTCTGACTGAAAAACTTTTCAAATTCACACATCATAATTTAACTGAAAAAGAGTAGCTTTCCCCAGTGCATGTATTTGCCCCTCTACATTTTGTTAATGGCTTTTTCTTTTGCTGTTCAAATTTAAGCAAAGTTTTTATCTCCTCCTAGCAATTATTTGCATTTACTTTATGCCACAGTAGAAGTACAATCAATCCACAACCTGTGATTATACAGCCATTGCTATGACAATTCATTATCACACTTGCTTTGTAGAATGAGCAAATTCTGTTGTAAGCCAGAATATTCTTCAATAATATTTAGCACTTGTAACTTCTACAGAAATGTACAGATAGATATTAAATAACCAATCATTATAGCAGCCATGATTGATAGAGTGATATTATTTACCTTATTTTACAGAGGTTTTTCAGTATTACCAGCCAGTCATCTGGATAACCAGTACAAAAGCTATACCTCCAATATTCATGCTAAAGATATTCCTTTCCTTATTTCACTATTTCCAATACATTTATAATAGCAAATGTTGCAAACCAGTTACTAGATTAGTCTAAGGTTTCAAGGACAAATTGCTGTGCTATTGTTTTAAACAAAGGGAAGACTAGAAAACTGCTTGAGTGAAATCTTCATGGAAACGAGTTGAATTAAAATTCTTGCCATTCCACTATACCAAATATGAGTACTTAACTACAACAAACAAACAAACAAAAAAAAAACACCCAGCCCCCCAAAACAAACAAACAAACAAGAACACCAGTGACAGTATAGGAACTGAAAAAGACAAAGCTTGTGATGCTTAAGTCTCTCAGAGCAACATTAGATTAAGGCAGTTGAACATGACTGCTGTTATATGAAGAGAAAATATAAAAATATTCCGGAATTTATCAAGGTGCTTCACAAAGTCCATCTTACTAATTAATAAGGTCCCAAAGATGACTACAATTCAGCTTTCTTTTCTTTTCTTTTTTTTTTTATTTGTATTTTCCTTGCAGCAGTAAACTATTTCAGATAGATTATTTTGCAGAAGTTACGCTACTACAAGAAGTGTTATGTAGTGAAAAACACCTCATTCGTGGTTCCTTAATGGAATTCATAACATCTGCAAGAAATGTTTTTTTATTTAACTGGCATTCCTTATATCCTTCTGAAAATAATCTCAAGTGTTTTCTTTTTCACAAAGCACTGTAGCAGTTCACAAATTTCATTACCATTGCTTCATAAAATGTCAAAAGGAGCAAATGTACCAAACTTGTCATAATGGAGATGATTTACATAGTATTATTGATGACAAGTTCCTGTGACAAAATTGGATCATTTATCTTTGTTTAAACCAGATGTACATGCAGAGATGTAAGAACTACACTGATTTTCTGTGTACGCTTGTACACTGAATCATTACTTTGCTTATTAAAAATGGTTTTCAGAAAAGAATATTGTGTAAAAGGACTACATTAACAGAACAATATAAAAATGAATCACAGGCTTTAAAATGGCTTGAATTGCCTTACAGAATCGTAGAATCATAGAATCACAAGGTTGGAAAGGACCTACAAGATCATCTTGTCCAATTGTCCTCCCATTACCGTAGCTACAGCAAACCACTAAACCATATCTTGGAGCTCCTCATCCAGACGCCTCTTGAACACTGCCAGGGACGGCGACTCCACCACCTCCCTGGGCAGGCAATTTCCAGTGCCTGACCACTCCCTGAGAAAAAAAGTTCCTTCTTATGTCCAATCTAAACCTCCTCTGGTACAACTTGTGACCATTTCCTCAGGTTCTGTTTGTTGCTTGGGAGAAGAGGCCAAGCCTTTCCTCATCACAACCTCCCTCAGGAAGTTGTAGAGTGCAATGAGGATTGTAATTCAATATAATGCAAATTAATAAAAGGTATAAATTCTAATCCAAGCAACCCAAGCATTTAACACATTCTTAACAACAATTCTTTATTTATTTCTTCTATTCCTCTATTCTCTTCCTTTTTTAAATTTTCTTATTCTTATTCTTGTTCTTCTTCTTCTTTTTCTATTATTATTGTCATCTATGAATATCCTAACACACCAGATTTTTCCTTGAGAGCCCATCCAACCTCTGGACTGGTAAACCCAGTTTCCAGGGCTTCAGCATGAGAGTTTTCAGCTGCTCATTCTGCAGGAGGTTTTCTCTTCCCTTCCCTTTACAAATGAAGCAAAGAAGAAGCTGACATGCAAGAATGTTGGTCTCTTGGCTAGCCATGAACACCATATGCCCTCTGGATTTCTAGAAATATGATTATCTAGCTATCCAGGGGAAGAGCTATCCTGATGTAATTTAATCACTTATGTGAGGTGACAAATTTAAGAACCTTATCATTAGAATGTATCCTGTCATCAACAAAGTCCTCTTCATGACTTGTCTACATCCAGTTTAAGAAAGATTCTTCATTATTGTAGAGAAAAGTAGTCTACTAAATTATATGTTTGTTATGAGTACTCAGTATATATGTGTCTCACTCCAATTAATAGGAGTGAGAGGAGATTCTTTTAATATACCCGGCGTGAGATTAAGAAACAATGGTTCAAATGTTGGTCCAACCAGTTTATTACAAATCCTAGCCTTTTAGGGAGACGGGGAAGGGGAAACGGGTGATAGAAAAGGTAAGAAGAAAAGCAAGAGTTGCGGTAAGTGGGGATAGTCACCAACTCAATGCAGCAGTGTCCCGTTATCTGTTGTATTCCCGTTATCCATGTATTCCAGAGTCTGCCTGGGTCTATGGTGCTGTAATAGACCCACACATGCTCATATTAACACTCTTCAGTTACCACTGAAAGGATTTTTCTGTATAGTATAAGAAAGTGATTGTGCAATGACTTTCATTTTAACATTTAGACTACCAAGAAAGAGTAATGACAGTTGATGTGCTGAAAGGAGGACAAGCTGCCATTCTAGTCCAGGACAAGAAAGCTGATCTCATGCAAGTCACTGAAGGTCATTAAAGAACTTAAAAATACTTACAAATGTAAAGTCCTGTACAAATGCTTTCTGATGCAGGTACCTTTACATGAAGTGTACTTTGTTTTTATTTCAGTGCCTGCTGTTGCCCAAGTATAGCTTTTAAAGAAGCCTGATTATGTCTTAAAAAAATAGTTGTATTGGCTCTGACTAATAATTGAACATCACAGTCTGGGTCATGTTAACTATGGTTTTGCAAAACTTCATTTGAGGAAGGTGCATTTTTTGAAATTACAGCAATCTGCTGAGGTGCCTGGAGGACTTAAATTCATTGAGTTTCAATTCTGGATTTGACCAGGCAAATATTTGTAGTTTGAGTATATGTCAAAAAGTGCCATTTAAAAAGTAGCTATGGATGAGGCAGCTCAATGAGTATTTATAAGAAGCAACCAGATATGTACAAGCACTGCAGTCTGGAAGAGGGTCTAAAACTGAAAACTGTCATGAGAAGTGAATGTCCTTATCCAAGTCTTCTGTGTTATCACAGGTAATGTTGATATTGCTACCATGTAAAATTTGCTTATGACTTTATCTTATTTAGTTCTTTGCCACAATGAAAAAATTTCATTTACTTGCATAAACATTAAGATGTTATCAAGAGCTGAGAAATCCAGTAATAGGAAAAAAAAAAAAAAAAAAGAAATAGAAAAAAAAGTTAAGATGTGTTTTTAATTGGATTAAAACACAGGACACTCAGAAAAAAATAAAAAATAAAAGATCTGCAATATAAGTTTGCTTCTATGTTCATTTTTCAGTTTTATTTGAGTGTTTTTGTTTAATGTAACACTCTTGCTCATTGTCCAGTGAAAACTACTTGTACCAGACACCAACTTTCATGTTTTCACTTAATTAAAAAGACAAGGTTTTCAATATCTCACCTTCAGTCCCTGGAAAGGTTATGGAACAGCTTGTGCTGGATGCTGTCTCCAGACAGTTGGAAGAAAAGGAGGTTATCAGGAGTAGTCAGCCTGGGTTCACCAAGGGGAGGTCATGCTCAACCAGCCTGGTAGCCTATGATGTTGTCACTGGCTGGGTGGATGGGGGGAGAGCAGTGGATGTAGTCTACCTTGATTTCAGCAAGGCATTTGATACTGTCTCCCATGACATCCTTATAGCAAAGCTGAGGAAGTGTGGGATAGATGAGTGGACAGTGAGGTGGGTTGAGAACTGGCTGACTGGCAGAGCGCAGAGGGTCGTCACTGGCAGTGCAGAGTCTGGTTGGAGACCTGTAACTAGTGGTGTTCCCCAGGGGTTGGTGCTGGGTCCAGTCTTGTTCAACATCTTCATCGATGACTTTGACAAGGGGATAGTGGCCACCCTCAGCAAGTTTGCTGATGATACGAAGTTGGGAGGATTGGCTGACATGCCTGAAGGCTGTGCTGCCATTCAGCGAAACCTGGACAGGCTGGAGAGCTGGACAGTAAGAAACCAGATGAGGTTTAACAAAAGCAAGTGTAGAGCCTTGCACCTAGGGAGAAATAATTGCATGCACCAGTACAGGTTGGGGGATGACCTGCTGGAGAGGAGCTCTGCAGAGAGGGACTTGGGTGTCCTGGTGTATGACAGGTTGGCCATGAGCCAGCAGTGTGCCCTCGTGGCCAAAAAGGCCAATGGCATTCTGGGATGCATTAAAAAGAACGTTGCCAGCATGTCAAGGGAAGTGATCCTCCTCCTCTAATCTGCCCTGGTAAGGCCTCATCTGGAGTACTGTGTCCAGTTCTGGGCTCCCCAGCACAAAAAACACAGGGATCTCTTGGAAAGAGTCCAGCGGAGGGCCACAAAGATGGTGAAGGGCCTGGAGCATCTCCCCTATGAAGAAAGGCTAAGTGAACTGGGTCTGTTTAGCCTTGAGAAGACTGAGAGTGGACCTGATCCAGGTCTATAAATATCTAAGGGGTGGGGGGCAAAGTGGCAAGGCCAGACTCTTTTCAGCAGTGTGTGGAGACAGGACAAGAGGAAACGGCCAGAAACTGGAGCATAGGAAGTTCTGCACGAATGTGCACAAGAACTTCTTTACGGTGAGGGTGACGGAGCACTGGAACAGGCTGCCAAGAGGGGTTGTGGAGTCTCCTTCTCTGGAGATATTCAAGACCCGCCTGGACGCCTACCTGTGCGACCTGGTGTAGGGAACCTGCTTTGGCAGGGGGGTTGGACTCGATGATCTCTGGAGGTCCCTTCCAACCCCTATGATTTTGTGATTCTGTGATTCTACGAATGTAAATAATTTTTTTTGGGGGGGGGTAATGATTCTCCAGATTTGAGCTCCAATATTTCGTACATCACCAAATCTATTAAGTAACAATTGTTTTATTTGAGCTAATAGATGTGGAACTATTCATTTGTTTTCGTATTTTTTTCCTATGACGATGCTGAATTTTGTTTAGTTGTTCCAGGAAGAAATGAATGATTCCCCTAAAACAGAGACAATTTTCAAATTTAGCTTTCCGTTCCACTCCAAATCCAATTACTGTAGCAACTCCGCTACTAGTTAATAGTTAAATACCCATCACTGTTTCTATTATAACACTTTCAGTGGGCTATTATAACACAGATTAAAAGAAAATATAAAAAAATCTCCAATGTAAATCTTCACATAAATGGTTTTAGGCCCAGAATACATTAAAAGACCAAAAAAAAAAAAAAAGAAAAAAAAGAAAAAAAAAGCTTCTGAAGACACTTCACCTCCTCCTACTTTATAAATAATTTCTTTGTTGATTTTTACATTTTTAAGAGGAAAAGAAAATCAAAATTAAAATGTGAAAATGAGCATGTAAGCCATTCTTCATCTTCTATAAAATTAGCACCAAAAGTTGGGAAACAACTGGATTGAGAATGTAGGATAAATCTCTCTAATGCTTTAGTGTCTCTTGAATTAGGCTGTTCAGTCACTTGTTGTTAATAGACTATGTGACAATAAATGCTAAAGAGTGAAAAGACAACAAAAATGTAACGAAAAGCCTTAATGAGACTTCAGAAAGTCCTAATATGAAGCTATGGATGGTAGACCTGCAAGCAGAATTACAGTGTGAACATTGCCAGCAACACATTCAGCTAGCACCCTGAGTCCCTGATGCCTTTTTTAAAAACAATTGCACCATAACAAATCGAAATATGGCTTTGCTTATGAATCATAAATTAATGTCCGTGCATTTTAGTTTCCCGTTGTGCTGTAAACTGTGAAATACAGCACTCATCAAGCAACTCAGCTGTGCAGTTCTGGACATGGAGAAGTCAATAGCTGAGAAAGGGATAGGAGCAGTCACAGATTTGGTTTCAAAATATAGCCAAGAGCAACCCATTCTAAAATATATCACTTACTGAAACAGTGCACTGGGGAACATCGGAATGAAATATACGTTACCTTAGGATGCTGGAAAAAAAGGTTTTCAGACAGCTTTGCTTTTCGGCTTTTCGGATTTTTCTTTTTTTTTTTTTTGGGGGGGGGGGGGCGTGTGTGTGCGTGTGTGTGTGTAGTTGACTGTAGTTGTTTCTTTTCAAAACATTATTCATTCTTTGTTTTGCTGACTCTTTCAAAATTACTTCAGAAAAATATCAGAGGGTTTACAGTTGCAAAGGTTTACTAGGTTTGCATGAATAGCTCAATAGCTTCTGTATAATTTGCCTTAATTCAAAGTTACTTATTTCCTCTGCTCTTGCTCTGTGGTTGTAGAATTTCTCATAACCTTTTACAGTACAGGCTATACTCAAATAATTAAATATATAATCAACAGACTGTAACCCCAGAATGACCTTTTATGGGCCCTTAATTAGAACACTAATAGCTGCTAACCTAAGTACAATACCTGTCCTCCCCCACTTAACCTTTTCAAGTATTAAAATTGGCCATTTAAACTTGTCTTTGCTATCATTGTTTTCTTATTTTTTCTCGATTTGTAATTCTGATATTTTTTACTTCCTTTTCTGAGGTTCATTAACTTCTTGAGAGCTTTTGTTACATCCCACATGGGGAACGAAATTTGCAAATCCCCTCAGATTAAAGTGAAATGCCACTCAAGGTCATTTCCTCCTTTTCAAGAGGAAAACATCAACTTCAATAGGATATTTTTTCAAAACTGTTATCCTATATGCTTTTGTCCTCTCACAGTTATATCTACATAAGCTGTGCAATTTTTTAAGGAATTCAGATAAGCCTTTCTTAGAAGAAAAAGAGAGTGGGAGAGAGAGTAAGAGATCACCAGTTCTGGAGCCAGCATTAGGTCTGTAGATGGAGATGTTCCCTATAGTAACACCCACACCCACCCACTCACCCATCCACACCCACATACATACACACACACATGCACAAAGAAAAAAATGAAGGGAAGGGGAGGGGAGGGGAAGGGAGGGAAGAGGAGGGGAGGGGAGGGGAAAGGAGGGGAGGGGAGGGTCTCACTATCTCCTGTTTATAGTTGTAGTTAGCTCCAGTTCGAGGATTAGGATTATCCAACAATCTCATCCCATAAACAGAGAGCAGCCCAAGAGCACCTTGAAATCTAATCCTTATAACATGACCTCTCCAATTCCTTTAAACACTGTGAAGCTTGGGTGACTGTAGGCTTGGGGTGAGTTACGTGGAATAATTATTGGAGGTGACCTGCTGTGATAACCACCTCTTAAGTACAGCATCAGAGAAACCCCCAGCATGAAATGTGGTGGATATGCAGGGAGTCATCTGCAAACCTTAAATAGTTAGCAGTGCCAGGGTAACTTGGTATGATTTCTCTAAGAGGTACAGCATGGAGACTGTAGACAAGAGTAAAACTCCGTGGACAGACTCTGTGATAACACTTTAGGGATGGTACCAGGGAACTGATGCACTGTATAGTGGTCATCTTGAGTTACCAGCTTTTCATTTTTCTGTAACATCAATTGCAAAAAATATAGGTATGACTAGAGTCACTCAATCGCTACCTGAAAGTAGGAAAACTGTATACAAATGACCTAAGAGAAAAACAATTTTGCAGAAGACATCATTGCAAAAATGCTGGGAGGACTCTGCTGACTTCTGGGACCAGCCAATGGGCTAAGCCACTCTTGCACTCCCCATGAAGATGCCTACTGGATAAGGTTCACACATTTGGCTGTGCTGAATGCTTTCCTGGGGAACTTATAAATCTGCATAGAGTTACTCTAAAATATAACGCTTTTGCAGTTGGCAGTATTATTTTTATTATTGTCACCCACATATACTCCGCATACTTTGCCCTTTAAAGCAACACTTCCTAATGTGGAAATTATTTGGAACTATACTATAAGGAATGATTCAGACCTGTCACTAAATACTACAAAGTTTTCCCACTGTGAGACCTATGCTGATGATGTCACTTCAGATATCAAAGTACAAGATACATGGAAGGCCTAATAATTAAAAGTATAGGCTTCAAAATAACAGTTAATGAGGCAATAAAAAATGTGGCTTAAGAAAAGATCTGTCCTGGGCCAGATAGCTACACTTGTGTAATGCACGGAAAGTATGATAGTTTTACTAATGGACATCTATTTTTAACAAAAATCTCTTTGAGGTTACCAGTAGGAAATCCAGTACAAAAAAATGATGTCTTAAATCTTGTTTCTATATTAAAATGTCTCACTGTTTCTCTGTTTGCCACTCATAGCCCCAAACCTTCTCTAAGAGAAAGTATTTATATTCCTTCCTTTTCAAATAATTGGAGCCACTGTAATCGAACCACTGCATTTTCCTATGAAAGAAGTAGAAGTGATTGAGACTTTCATACACCTTCCAATAAAAAGATCTCAGCAGTATTCCATATCTTGGGAAATTTCATACCCGTAGAAAACTGAATTTATGTATTTTCATTTCACAAGGATATTCTTTTCTATACTGTATACAGTGTTATAACCGTAATGGTTTTGCCCTATCACTCTCCTGGTGGAAATGCTTCATTTGCATTAAAAAATGAGATATTTTGTAGTGCAGGAAGTTCAGGCTTTTTGCTCTCTCGGTACAATACCTAGTGTACTATGCAGAAAATCTGCATTCCCGTAACCATTAACTTGAAATGTACAATTTTATGTTGCTAATATAAGCACTATGGTCTGATGACCCAGAGTTCTCATTTTAGTATTCTCATGAACAGAACACTGTAGAAGAATGTGAGCATTGTTCAATTGCAATTGACAGTTTACGGCCAAAAGTGTGTGAAATTTCTTGCACTGTCAACTTTAACTTTTTAAAAGAGTCCTAAAACCAAGTTCAAACAGCAGTCTTAAGAGAATAGATTTTGTGAACTCTGTCATTACTTCATTTTGCCTGCATGCAAAGAAAATTTTATCGTATGATCCAAATCACAGTACATTTATTCTCAGATAATTTTACACTGCATTTAGTACCAAATATTTTCTGTTGGAATGTTTGTGTCAGCCATGGAACTGTTACAGAAACTATCTACACTTCTATGGTATGGAAGGAGGAGATTTTGTCTGGGCTTGGCTCATCTTTTGCCTCACAGAGTAACTGAAATATATTTCCGTGGTTTTAAGTACAGTGTGGTGATCAATAAAGCAAAAATACAGATATTTCTGTAATGCTTACAGAAAGGATATAAACCTTCCACCTTTTATGATATTCATTGACTTTTAATAGTACTGAAATCTAAAGATGTTCTTTTGAGCATTATAAAACTGAAACTCCTGAGACGTGTTAAAAAAAATATCTTCTGATCACCATGGCAAACTGGATAAAAAATATTGCTTCCAATCACAAGCAAGGACCTAATGAAGATAATAAGCAAAATATAACTTCCACTAGAAGGACTCAGACTTATTTTAGAATGTAAAGATTATTAAGATAGATAGATAAAAATATAAACTTTTTAAGATAAAATTTCTATACATTAATTCTAGAGTATTGTGGAGGAAAAAGCCCAAGTGTGCATGCACTGCTACTGTTGGCTCACTGATTGAATCCAACACTACTGAGGTCATCCAGAGAAGTCAGGCAAGATCAGTGGTAGAATGGCTTTACAGTAAACTGTATTGTCAACATTCTGTGACCTAAAGGCCAGATTTGGGAATCTCAGCTATGCCACCTTTGCTTATTTTTGCAGAAAAAAAAAAAAAAAAAAAAGGAAAGAAAGAAAGAAAAAAAGAAGGAAGAAATTCTGTTAGGCAGTAAAGGAATATATACCCCGAAGATAGATAAGAAGATAAGAATTTAACACAAGATAAGAAAATAAACTGTTGACATAGTGAGAATTACACAGTGATCCATGAAGAAATTAAGATAATACTTATCTTCATGAAAAGTTAGATAGCCCTTCAATCCCTCACAGACAGAAGATGAAAAGTCAGCACAACTGAATTTCAGCCATTTGGAGTAATGAAGGCTGATGGTGAGTATGTGAACAGATAAGCCTGTAGCATCTTAAACCTGCTATCTATCATGTATTAACTGAGAAAAAACTAGTGTGTACTCTTCAGTTATACATATCCTGGTAACAAAATATCTTTTCACAAAAATAATAATAAAATATCCAAATATGGTTATGAGGGAGGTTTACACTGTGTTCCTATATAAGACACATGTAATTTCAGTAAAACAGTTGAACATGCCCCACTTATCAGTAACGTGAAACACAAACCAGGGTAATAGTCCACAGATTTATCCCATCTGCCTCTTTAACAGGCCATGCAGATATAGCTTAGATTATAGCCCAGAGTATGAAAGTTTACAAGAGAGCTAGAAGTAACCTGAGATTCTTCAGTTTCTTTGTGGTATTGTAGTGACCAAGCAATCTTCTACGTTGCAAAGTCTTTGTGATTTTTCTTCTGACCATGAAGATTTTCAATAAAAATTGAAAACTATGCCTTTGGATCTTGTCATTTATATCTTCACAGAGAAGGAATTTCATCAGTTGACAATGTTATTCTTATAAGATATTCCCCAGAAGATTGATCTAAATCTTCATGAAGCTTGAAAAGTCACTTGTATGTTCTTTGCTTTTCATCTCAGAGGGTGATTTATAAAGAATACGCTCATGATTTAATAGATTTTGCTTGTCCTGTCTTAAGTAAAGAATGATGAACAACTACTGTACTGATAAACATGAATAAGGGCAATTTTTTATCAACTTTTTATCTCATATTAAACATTTCTAAAGGTAACATAGGCGATATTAAGATATATTTATGTGATATTAAAAAAAAAAAAAGTACTGAACATTTCTGTTATTTATCATCTAGGCATTTTTCTTTATATCCTCAAAAACGTTCATCAGCATAAAGCTCACTACATTTTAGAATGCAAATGGTACAGTTGCTTTATGGAAATAGACAAATTCATATTTGACAGCCTCAGAACTGTGAAGTAAAAATGACAACCTAAACCCCAAAACACTGACAAGCAAGATCGACCTGGGACAATGTAAATCTATAGTCACCTCAATTCGTTTTCAATGTATAAATGAAAGTTATTATTGTTGATCTATCATTTATTGGAGTCAAGTCCTGGCATCAATGCTGTGTATACCATCACAAGGTTTTAAAGATGCTTTCCTCCTTGTTTCTTCCTCCATCCAATATGTGCATATGTTATTAGCAGACTTTTGATTCAATTTTTGTTATTGCTGAAGCGATAGACAGAGGTAAAACATATTTTGTGACAGAGTTAACAAGGAATCTGAATTTTTCCTCTCAAAAGTATCTATACTTCTTACAGACAAACAAACAAAAAAAATATATGGCTTAGGTCGCATTTCTTTGCACTTTTTTTAATAGATAAAGCATGCCATAATGTTGTAGATGAAGTGACTAAAATCACAGGTGATATCCAAACTCTCAGTTTCCAGTTCAGACTTCTATTTATGAGATATTTGAGCCTAAGTAAGGAAAAACAAACAAACAAACAAGCAAACAAAAAACAAACAGCCTTATAATTTGAAAACATCAGGAGTAATGTTCAGAACATCTTGCTTTTCTTTAGGACGGCCAATCTGATAGGTGATCAGGTGTAATATTTGAATTTACAATATTACAATAAGTAGAACCCTTTACTTTCCAAAATTAGCAGATCTGTAGCGGAAGCACGTCTCTGGAATAGAATAACACCTGTTCAAGTTTCAGCACTGATCATAAGTAACTTATCCTGAAAAAGTATATTCTATTAACAGGATACATACAGTCAGATCCTGAGGATAAAAAGCATTTATCCAGTTCTCAGTCATGTGCGCAGCTCAACTGAAAGTTTTGCATTTAGTTTAAAGCAATCATCTAAGCTTAGAGACAGTCATAAGGAAAAAAAGGCACTGGAAGGGAATTGCACTCACTGTTCCCATTTAGAAGAAATCATAAGACTCAGGAAGTACAATAGTAGGAAAGAGATAGTACTCTTGTGGATATTAGTGCACATTTTAATGCAAAAAGAATACAATAAACTCAGTAAAATAATTTATGTCTTAATAAACAACATTACACAATCTTACGCGTAGCAAAATCAGAGTAGTGGAACACCAATATGGCATACTAAGAATATAAGCAAATCTTAAAAAAATAATTCTGCTTTCATGAACTGAAAGAACTCACAGGGGCTGAAACTGTGAACTTCAATACACAAGGCATAATACATTAGTAACAGTACTAAGAAAATAACAACAGTGTCTGTAATGCGATAAGACAGACCACAGAATCTGAAAAGGAATTAAATATGTTAATAGTGACGAATTTATAGATCTCATCTAGACTGAGAAAATTTCTCCAGCATGACATGCTATTTTTTCACAAGACATAAATTAGTGCTTTGTGAAGCTTCCAGTTAGGAAATCCTTAAAGGAGAAAAGACTCTTACTCTAAAGGAGGTAGTGACACCTGATTCAAAAGTTTGAGTATGTAAGTCATGTATCAAAACACAACAATATATGAAAGACTTAAATTCTTTATTGACCTCAAAGTATCTAATTAGCAAAAAGGATAAAATTGTTACATGTGTGGAGGTTGGTTATAGATGACAAGAGAAATGACGACCAGCTGCGAAAATAAGTTGTTTTTAATATTTAAATATTTAAAAATAGTGAAGTGAAAGAACACAAAAATCTATTTGAAGTTAGAAGGTATCCTTCAAAAAAACTAAAGTAGCACCCACATGAGAAAATAAAAAGAAGGAAAGAAAGAAAGAAAGAAAGAAGGAAAGAAAGAAAGAAAGAAAGAAAGAAAGAAAGAAAGAAAGAAAGAAAGAAAGAAAGAAAGAAAGAAAGATAGAAAGAAAGAAAGAAAGAAAGAAAGAAAGAAGGAAATAAAGAAGGAAAGAAAGAAAGAAAGAAAAAAAGAAAGAAAGAAAGAAAGAAAGGAAGGAAGGAAGGAAGGAAGAAAAAGAAAGGAAGGAAGGAAGGAAGGAAGGAAGGAAGGAAGGAAGGAAGGAAGGAAGGAAGGAAGGAAGGAAGGAAGGAAGGAAGGAAGGAAGGAAGGAAGGAAGGAAGGAAGGAAGGAAGGAAGGAAGGAAGGAAGGAAGGAAGGAAGGAAGAAAGGAAGGAAGGAAGGAAGGAAGGAAGGAAGAAAGGAAGGAAGGAAGGAAGGAAGGAAGGAAGAAAGAAAGAAAGAAAGAAAGAAAGAAAGAAAGAAAGAAAGAAAGAAAGAAAGAAAGAAAGAAAGAAAGAAAGAAAGAAAGAAAGAAAGAAAGAAAGAAAAGAAAAGATATATCTTACTAAGGGAAAAACATCCATAAAAAAATCCATTGATGTAAGATGCCTGACTAGGAGTCTGAGTGTCAGTATACCATGAAACAGTGAAAGAAGTGAGTAAAAATTTAGGCATAGAAGGAAAAGTAGAGTATTCTTTTGCATTCATGTCTACCGCAGGAGATCTTAGTCCTACACTAGTGTTTCCGCACACTAGGCCCATCAGAGAATGTGTCTGAAACTGCAATGTGGACAGGGGGTTTAAGCATAACTCAACAAAATGAACAGTAACAAACTGACACAACCAGTTGTTCCTCATCAATAGTTGTAAAGTAACTTGAGTATGAAATAGTATGCTGTCACATTTAAGTGTACTAATAGCTTCTCATTTATAACTGCCCTAGTACCATAGGATGAAAAGTAACATACTAGTTTATTCTTGTTTCTTTGAATGTGAGGATGAACTTGTTTTTTTAAACTTCTTTATTTTCATTTTCAAGACGTTGTGGAAGACCTGTAAAATGCTCAGGATAACAAATCAGTATAATCCAAAATGAAAGATTTCGGTGTGGCTCTTACAAGTTCTGAACATAATCCGTTTTCACAGGAGTCAAAAAGCATGTGGACAAGAGAGACTGCATCAAAAAGTCTGACTGGATTATTAAAGGGTACTTCACAATATTCTTTACTCAAGGGTTTAAGAGAAACGAAAGCATAAATGAAGAAAAGCATTTATCTTGTAATTATCTTTATCTTGTAATTATCATAGAATCATAGAATCACAAGGTTGGAAAGGACCTACAAGATCATCTAATCCAACCATCTCCCCATTACTATTGCTACCACAAGCTACTAAACCATATATCTCTTAGCTCCTCGTCCAGACGCCTCTTGAATACTGCCAGGGATGGCGACTCCACCACCACCCTGGGCAGCCATTCCAGTGCCTGATCACTCTCTGAGAGAAAAAGTTTTTCCTTATGTCTTATGGGCTATAAGATTGGAAATCAAGAATAGAAATAATTAGGCTACTTTCACAGTGTAGGGAGAGCACCACTGGAGATCAGAACAGGGACTGGTTCTAATGTTTGTGCTCTTGAAAATACTAATAAAGTCATAAAAAGTGGAAGGAATGAAAAAAGTTGACTGAATAAATATCTAGTTCACATTTGTAAAGATAAAAACAAATACAATGAATTACAGAAGAACCATGTGTAATTTCTACAGGGCCATAATACAAAATGGTAAATGAAATTCAGTGTCAAAAATGCCCAGTTATGTTCATGAATAAAGCCAACAAAGCAAGAAGCAAATAAACTCTTTTAATTAGAAAGTTAATGTACAATAGTTACAAGAAAAAGATCTCTGCATCATGGGCAGTTCTATTGCAATGCTTGGAAGTAGTCGAAAAGCAGAACTGATTGTTAGCAATTACTAGAAACTAAGTAGAGAACAAACATATGCACAAACATTTGCCACGGTATAAATCCATTGTGCTTCCTCCAGTACACTGCACAGAAATCTGGTCTCCCATCTCGGTAAATTCAAATTAATAAAAGAAAAAAATACGAAGAAGAGAAATGGGAATAATCAGAAGTAGGAAGAGCAAAGACAAAAAATTCAGTTTTCAAAATGTTCAAAGGGTCCATATTAAAAGAGAATTATAAATGAAGACCTAAGAAGAAACCTAGATCAGGGGAAAATAAAGTACTGTTGAACTGGATGGAAAATTTTCTATGAGAATCTTCTAAAATAGATAATATCCTCAAAGGAGTCATTGAAAGATTAAGAGATATATTACATTTAAATACCATTAATTCAAAGGTTGGTAGTAGGATTAGATTTCTCAGTTCTTGTCCTTTTATATCATATTCATATTAAATTTTAATAAATCATCATGTTAAATGCATGTAGGTATACTTTTTTTTTTAATGAAATTATCACAAAATCAAGTTGCTGCTTAGTAGTCAATGATTGGGCATCTTATCAAGTTTGCTAAATTATTTTGTCAAGAGTTTGTAACAGGTTTCTCTCTAACACACGTTAGAAAACGTTGCAGATTTCTGAGTCCACTGGAGTTCTAGAAAGCAATACTCTAAACTCTAGACGGCTTTTTGTAAGAGACTTCGTGTCTCTTAAAGTCTCTAAACTTCATGATGCTAACACACAAAAAATAATGTGGTAAGAAAATGACTAGAGAAATTATAAGCAGGAAAAAATACCTTCATAGAATCACAGAACTATATGTAGGGGTTAGAAGGGACCTCTGGATATCATCTAGTTCAACCCCCAGCTAAAATGGATTCCCTAACGCAGGTTGTGCAAGGTGTCTAAGTGAGTCTTGAATATCTTCAGAAAAGGAGACACCATTACCCTTCTGGGCAGCCTGTTCCAGAGGTCTGTCACCCTCGCAGTAAAAATCTTTTGGAACTTCTTGCGTTGCCATTTTTGTTCTGTTGCTGCACACCACTGAAAAGAGCCTGGCCCATTCATTTAACTCCTGCACTTTAGATATTTATAAATAGTGTTGAGGTCCCCTCTCAGCCTTCTCTTCTCCAGGCTGAGGAGTCCCAGGACCCTCAGCCTTTCCACATAATGGGACAAGCTCCAGATCCCTCTTAACATAATAAGAAAGATTAATATAATAAATACCAAATGAACCACAGTGTTAGGGCTATTGGGATTAGAAACTGAAATGACTCTGAGTGAATTGAATCAGTGGTACTAAAAATCAACAGACAATATGAATACAATTGTGCACATTTTGATTGTGGCTGATATGTTGCATTGTAAACAGTGGATTTTCTTCAAGGATTTCTTTAATTGATATAGTTTTCTGAAGAATCTTTATTCCACTTAAAATGAAATAAATGATTTAACTGTGTTTTCTAAAATGGCTTCTAAAAAAAAAAAAAGAGGTAATATATGAGCTATGCACTGACAGAAAATTAATGTTTTCTAAAGTGCTCATAGAGGCTTTCCAAGTTCCCGTGGAACATTCATCTTTAAGGCAGCTAATACAAAAATGAATAAATAAATACTAGCATTAAATGGAGGGAGGATGGCATAGGTGTATTTGCAGTAAAAAGATTTGGTCAGCCAAGGGGCAATATAGGTCAAACAAAAGCCATCAGCCCTAAAATAAAAGAATGTTGATATATTCTCCTAGCACAGTATTAATGTCTTGCAACTGCGGTGTCCTTTGTGATCTCAGCAAGATCTTCTGCAATTTCTCATTGTAAGAGATTATTCTTTTATACCATTGACTCAAAGCTTGCTAAAGGACACAGATGAACCTGGTCAAGGGTTGAGAAATCCTTTGTCTGAGGGACACAGATGGACAAGGCCAGAGGCAACGAGAGAGAAATAAGCTGCAGCTTAATAGCCAGGAAGCAGTCTTTTGTGTGGGCTTATCTTGAAGAAGATGGCCATCTCGGGGGATGCTGCACATGACTCTTACCCAAACACCCAGAGATGTCATGTAGGCAGGAAAAAAAGAGGATAAAAGAGGGATCAGCAACCATGACAAGAAGGTTTCTGACAACAGATTCCTCACAACCTGAGACCTGCACACTGAAGAAGAACACTAAGGTGTCTGCCATCAGATCCCTCACTATGGAAGTCCTGCTTGCTGACGGACTCTTGGGCCTGCTACCCGAGTCCTGCTGTCTCCCTCCCAGGCTTACCCTGTTGCTTCTTCCTGCTACACGCTTGCTGCCCAAGGCTGGCCGTGCTGCTACTGCTCTCCCCCCTGCGCTTTTGTCTTGGACCATCGGAACATCTTGCAATGGGACTGCTGCTGGATCCTGGTGGTGACTATCCCCACCTTTATGCAATCCTTACCTCTTTCTATCTTTTCTATTGCCTGCCTTCCCTTCCCCAACATCCTAAATCGTCCACCCTCTCCTTCCCCATCTCCCTGATTAAGATTTGTAATAAACTGGTCGGAACAGCACTTGAACCGCTGTTTCTTAATCTCACACCGGATATACATACACCAAAGAACCTCCTCCCCATCCTATAAATTGGAGCGAGACACTCATAAGGACTCTATGTTGACTTATAACCTTGTTGATACACACAGGAACGTGTAGATGATACAGACGTGCTAGAAGTTAAAAACACAAGCTTCCTTTTGGATCTTTTCAAATCCTATAGTTCATTGCTAAATCTATATATTTTTATCACACGAGAATGTCTCAGTCATAAGAAGGAAGACACCAGAAAATGCCATAAACCGAACTTAAGATGGTGCTGTCTGGAGATCTGGACCTTACTATATAAAGTGTATTGTACATATTGCCAGTGGTACTTTTAGACACTGCATCTCCAAAGTAATTATGAATATTTTGTAGAATGAAGATGTCATGAACCATTGCACAAACTGGCATTTGGATACTCAGCTCCTTGGGAAAACCACAGCAGAGTTTCCAGTATCCCCCGAATCATTCAGGAACCAGGCACATTTTGTTTAAAGATTCTTTATATGTTCTATGTGGAACCATAGTTACATTCCAGGGGTAAACAGTGTCAGCCCAACTATGAAGATAGCGGTGTACGTATTTACATAAACTGCTAATGACAGGTGTGCAGGAGGCTCTTATTTACAGAGTTAATATACAAGCACTGAAAAAAAAAATCTCTCAAGGGGGTGACTGACTGAAAGCTTAATTTACAAAAACTGGCTGATTAAGAAACCATTTATGCTCCCTTCTCTTTGGTAAAATATATACAATGTCTTGCAGTGAGCAGTGATATAGCAAACAAATATGAGTTACAGTATTCTAGCCAGATATGATATAAGCTAGAAAAAAGAAAAAAGAGTCAAGATGATGAAAGTGACATGCAGGTTTCTTATGATAGTTTACCAGTCAAAATTCTTTTTCTCTTAAGATCTAATAAATAGACCTTTCCACCCCCCCCCCCCCCCAATAATTTTATGTAAATACAATCCAAATTATAGAGCTGCAATATATACATTTTCAAAAGCCCTAAAAGACTTTAGCCTTTAACATGTTCCCCAAACAATTATCCCAATTACAGATTATTTGTGTAATTCATATTTTAAAAGGGAGAGAAAAACTATAAAAGTTCATTGCATGTGACAACACTAAAAGTAAGCATGAACAGTAAGCATTTTTAAAATGTGTAAAGCCTATTCATTACAGAGCAACAATAATGTTCTTCAGGATTCTGAACAACTTCTTATTATTTATGTACTTCTTGTGCGCATCAGCTTTACTTCATGCCTGGCTACACACTCAAGGTGTCCATTAGTCAGCACTTAGTCTGTCATATCTTGTAGCCTAAATAACAAAATAACTCATGGTGGGAGGTTCCAAAAGCTATAACAATTTTTTCCAATTTGAGCTTAATTTCAGCTTTAGAACTTCTTAAATATTGTTCACAAGACTTTTTAACATTTTAGTACATAAAGATGAAGATTGTATGTAGAAGTACAGCAAATTAAATCTTTTTAATATTTAGATATCCTATGTTCTCCCTTTAAGGAGTTTTACACAGCATAGCGTGGGAAGAGTTATGGTGAGTTCATCTGGGACTTCCAGATGCAGGGGGAAGGTACTGAAATAATACGGTTCTAGTTTAAAATGAAGTGTGATTCCTTTATCACAATGAATCCACCAATGATAGTTTTCAAAATCATGAGTTTAAAGAAAAACAGAAGATATCTGAGTTTTGAAGAAATTATATGAACTATCTCAACAGAAAAACTCTCAGATTTTATTTGGAAAAAAAAAATAGGTATACTATAATGGAATTAACTTAAAAAAAAATAGAAAAGAAAAAAAAAAAAAGAAAAATTGAGACCTAGAGACAAAAATTTCTTATTCTATTTATTTCTTTTTTGTTCAGTGGAACATCTCACATGCTGGATTGTGCAAATGTGTTATGTTTTCCCCACCCCAAAAAAAGATTTCAAATAAATAAGAATTAATGTTTTGTTTGACTTGGAAAAGCAAATCTTTTATCAATATACAAAAGACATGTTTTGTAAAAACAATGAAAAAATAGGAAAACAACTTTCTCCCTTCCTACCTTTGCTTTATTCTCAGGCCTGAGCAAAAAAGAATTTCTTCTGTTATACTTTTGGGTTATATCAAATTTATGAACCAAATGCCCTTTATCACATTGATGTGTACTAAGGATCTACACTGGTTTCTACTACTATTCTTCTATGTCATCCTAATTACAAAATCACAGAAAACTCACTAAAGCTAAGACTATGTTATCTAGAATTTTCAGCTGAAAAGCATATCTGGATTTTAGAACCTATTCTAAATTAATATCTATCTTTGTGAATGGCAGCAGGGGGAAATGCTACTACCTAGATTTATGCTACTTGTTTAGAAATAGTTCTCAGTTATTTTTCTTGCGCATATAAAAGTTGGGAAAAGATTTCTATTTCTGGTATTATAGAGTATGTATACCAGTGTGCCTGTGGAAATAGCAAACCTCAGTGTGAGAAAAGGGGCAACTTAAGATAGGAACTGCAGTTCTCACAGTGTGGGTGGCACCAAATCAAATCAATCCAAACCAAATCAAGCCAAAAAATGGAGATCACATAGAATCACAGAATCACAGAATGACCTGGGTTGGAAGGGACCTCAAGGATCATGTAGTTCCAACCCCCCTGCCTAGCAGGGCCACTGACATACACATTTACTAGATCAGCTTGCCCAGGGCCCCGTCCAACCTGGCCTTGAACACCTCCAAGGATGGGGCATCCACAACCTTCCTGGGCAGCCTGTTCCAGGGCCTAACCACTCTCCTAGTAAAGAACTTACCCCTAACATCCAACCTAAATCTTCCCTCCTTCAACTTGAATCCATTTCCCCTAGTCCTGCTATTGTCAGCCCTTTCAAAGATTTTATTCCCCTCCTGGGTGTAGGTTCCCTTCAGGTATTGAAAGGCTGCAATGAAGTCAACCCGCAGCCTTCTCTTCTTCAGGCTGAAAAAGCCTAACTCCCTCAGCCTGTCCTCATAGGGGAGGTGCTCCAGCCCCCTGATCATCTTCGTGGCCCTCCTCTGGACCCTTTCCAAAATCTCCATGTCCTTCTTGTACTGAGGGCTCCACACCTGGACACAGGACTCCAGATGGGGCCTCACAAGAGCCAAGTAGAGAGGGACAATCACCTCCCTATCCCTGCTGACCACCCCCCTCCTGATGGAGCCCAGGATCCCATTTGCTTTCTGAGCTGCCAGAGCACACTGCTGGCTCATGTTAAGTTTCTCGTCCATCAGGACCCCCAGGTCCTTCTCTGCCGAGCTGCTCTCAAGGACCACTCCTCCCAGTCTGCACAGGTGCCTGGGGTTCTTCCGGCCCAAGTGCAAAACCTTGCACTTTGCTGTGTTGAACCTTATTAGGTTCACCTGAGCCCAGCTTTCCAGCCTGTTGAGGTCCCTCTGAATGGCATCCCTTCCTTCCACCATATCAACCGCACCACTCAGCTTGGTGTCGTCAGCAAACTTGCTGAGGGTGCACTCAATTCCCTCATAGATGTCATTAATAAAGATGTTAAAGAGCACCGGTCCCAAGACAGACCCTTGGGGGACACCGCTCGTTACTGGCCTCCACCTGGACATAGAGCCATTGACCACCACCCTCTGTCTGCAGCCTTTCAACCAATTGCTTATCCATCGAGTTGTCCACCCATCAAATCCACTTCCCTCCAATTTGGAGATGAGGATGTGGTGGGGGACCATGTCAAAGGCCTTGTTCAGGTCCAGGTAAATGACATTGGTCGCCTTCCCTTCGTCCACCATTGCCGTCACTCCATCATAGAAGGCCACAAGATTAGTTAAGCATGACCTTCCCCTGGTGAAGCCGTGTTGGCTGTCTCGGATCACATGCTCATTCTTTATGTGATCGAGCATGTTGTCCAGGAGGACATTGATCCATGTTCCATGATCTTCCCAGGCACGGAGGTGAGACTCACTGGCCTTTAGTTCTCCGGGTCCTCCATGCTCCCCTTCTTGTATATGAGAGATGAAAATATAAGAAAAATTTTGAATTTAAGACCAAACTTCACATTCCTCCCCTCCAGTACACCCAGAGTATAGGCACAAGAATTCTTAATTCTCTTGGAGTAGATCCCTAGAAAGTATGAGTTTGTACAAATTCACTAGCTAAGGTGAAGCCGACATTATTCAGAATTAAAGTCCAGTAAGAATCAGCAGACTTAAGCAAAAAGGGGACTAGCAATTTTCTAACCATTAACCAAAGCAGGGAAAAAAAAACAAAACAAAACAACAAGAGATTTTTAAAGTGGGGAATGACAAATTGCTACTCTGCTCAACTTGGATTCAGAGGCAGTGTTCCACATTCATTATTTATTTCCCAATGCTGAACTGAGATTAATAACTTGGACATATGCTTCACCAAGGATATGTAATAAATTCCTAGAGCCTGAATGTTCATGTCACAGGAAGATAACTTAGGAGACAGAAATTTACATTTTGAAAGCTGTTTTACTAGAGTTTTGATATAAAAACAATGTGTTCACTATTTTATATACTGAAAGAGAAAACTCCACACCTCCTAGCTTTAGAGGGTTGAACCCAAGATGGGCCATTGCCATCTTATAATCAGAACTTTCCATCAAGTAACTGTCATGTTAATGTGTGATATTGTTGTTTGAATGGTAAGAAACTGAAGCATGTAAAGTTTCAAGCTGAATTTTTGCCAGTCTTACTATTTATATCATTAGTTCCTTTTGACCTAAATAAAGCATGACCAAATCAAAGAATGATAATTTGGTATCTTTTGCTCAAGAACACTTGAAAATCTGGTGAAATTTGAATCAGAACTTTTTACTAGTCTTCTAAATGAATTATAAAACTCCAGTTTGGCAAGTAGGATTTAATAATCTTGTATTTTCTTAAATTGATTTCAATTCAATTGCTTGAATGTTTTAATGCAATTAATCATAATTATTTTTCTTCAGGTTAAGCTATTAAAATAATAAAATATTTATGTATCAGACTATTAAAATATTTCACATTTTAATGCTTTAACAGGGATGCTACCATGTTCAAGGTCTAAAAGGAAATTTCTACGGGCTTTTATACAAAGTTTATCTAAATACAAATAGATTTAAATAATTACAAAAACTAACTACATGAAGACCCCCAGAGTACATGACACAATATTATATAGTTTTTGTTGAATATTCAGCCTTCAGAAAACATAACCAACGCATTGTGATAAGATGATGCTTATCTGCCCAGCAAGTAGATATTTTCCTCGACACATGGACTATGGCAGGTGTGTAGCATGCAATTTCTATGAAGACGTTTTATCCAAAATAAGTTAAAGAAAATACAATAATATGGTTTACACTATAAAACACAAATGCACATAAAGACCAAATGAAAAGCAATAGAACTTGAATTCAGAGCAACTACAAGTAACTGCATAGCGAAAGGCCAAAAAACTCTAAATAATTTTTTCAAAGAATTTTGTTGAGTATTTATGAATAAACAATTCATTTTTTAACATGTATGATGTTTTCAGGGATTTTTCATGCTGCTTGAATAAGAAGCATCCTCTTTTAGGAATGCCTTTACCTTTTAGGATATGTGTTCTTTTTTCTTTCTCCCAATTCATAGAATTGTAGAATCATAGAATCACAGAATGGCCCGTGTTGGAAGGCATCTTAAAGACCACCCAATCTCAACCATGTACTTTGGGCAGCGTTGGCACCCAGTAGGTCAGGCAGCCAAGAGCCACATCCAGCCTTGTCTTGAATGCTTCCAGGGATGGGGCATTCACAGCTTCTCTGGGCAGCCTGTACCAGTGCAACACCACTGTCTGAGTAAAGAATTTTCACCTTACATCTAACTTGAATTTCCCTTCTTTTAGTTTAAAACCAAACTGCCTTGTCTCATCACTGTCGGACCATGTAAAATGTCCGTCTCCCTCCTGTTTATAACCTCCCCTTAAGGCCTTATGGAAGGCTGCAATGAAATCTTTGCAGGGCCTTCTCTTCTCTGGACTGACCCATCTACCCCAACCTGTTTTTGCAGAAGGATGCGACAGTCCTGAAAATCTTTATGGCCCACTTCTGGACCCATTCCAACAGTTGTACATATTTCTTGTGCTGGGGCTGCAGGCTTGGGCACAGTTCTCCTGATGGGGCCTCACAAAGACAGGATAGAGAGGAACAATCACCTCCCTCACCCTGCTGTCTACCCTCTTTTGATGCAGACTAGGATACATTTGGACTTCCTGCTGGGCTGTTTTCAATGAGCACTTCTCCCAGTCTGTACATACACCTGGGTCTGGACCACTCCAAGTTCAACACCTTACATTTGGCTCTGTTGATCTGAGGTTCACATTGGCCAACTAATCAAGTTTGTCCATGTCCTTTTGGACAGCATCTCTTTTTTATCAACTACACCACTCAAACCAGGATTATCAGCAAACTTGTTGAGTGTGCGCTTAATTCCAGTGTTCAAGTCTCTGATAAAGATGTTTTGGAGCATCAGTACCAAGACAGAAAACCAAGGCACACCACTCCTGACTAGTCTACACTTGAACATAAAGCCATTGACCCTCTGATTGTGACCACCAACTAGTTCCTCAACTATCAAATATTCCAGTCTTAAAATATATATTCCACCAATTTAGTGTTAAGTATGTGGTACAGGACCATGTCAAAGACCTTGCACCTGTCCAGGTAGATGACATCAGTTGCTTTTCCTTTGTTTACTGATGTTGTCATAGCACAATAGTAGAAGACCCCCAGACTGGTGAGCAGCAATCTGCCCTTGGTGAAGATGCACTGGCTGTCATGGATCACGTCCTTGTCTTGCATGTGCCTTAACACAACTTTGATAAGGATGGTCCCATGGTCTTCCCATGCACAGACGTAATGCTCACTGGCCTGTTGTTTACTGGATCTTCCTTTCTCCTTTACTTAAAAAATGGAAGTTATATTTCCCTTTTTCCAGTCACCAGGAACTTCACCTGACAGCTATTAAGTTTTTGAATGTGTTAACGAGCATCTTAGCAACCACACCAGCCAGTTCCTTAGCAGGAGCTTTGAGTCTTGGTGTGCTTGTTGCACCTATACTCCCATGAAACAGAAAGTTTTTGTATGGGTTCCTAAGGCAAAGAAAATTCAAGTTCAAACTTGCGTCTTTACTGTGGGTGAACACAGAAAGAGGACAAAAGTACCAATATTTTAATGAAGAACATATGTTTATGACTAACAAATATTTTAAAATAATTATTTAACATAAACATTTTTTTTTGTAGTTATTTTCAAAGTAAAAAGGAAAAGAAATTATAGATATATTTGTAGAAACAAATTCAAGTTAGACAGTCAACAGTGTGTGTAATAGAAATTTCCTGTGGTCCATCTGAGATCCAAGATCCCAGGCTAAAAATGGAGAGAAGTGCTCATTGAAAAAACCTAGAACAATTAAAAAAAAATAAAAATGAACCAGCAAAACAGTTTGTGCAGGACAATGTCAATTCTTACACAGAATAAATAGTTTCTGCTTCTTTGCTCTCAAAACACCAGACAAGCAAAAATAATATTTAATGTCTTTAATTACAAAAACTCATATAGACTGTAATGATAACAAGTAGAGAAATATCAACATTTACAACAGTTCCTTTGCAGATAGGCATTATAACACATGAAGTTTATGCTCTCTTTAAGCCAGAGCACTCATGACTTATTCAGCATGCTGGAACAACGGGATCAAGGGAAAGATGTAAGCATGCATCACAAATGGTGTTAATGAAAGGAAGAATATTTTATTTTCTCTACATTTTGGGAGTTACATGGAAAATAAAACAACTGTAAAAGCAAAAAATAAAACCTAGTTTAAATGAATACTACTCTAAATACAGAAACATATTAGTTTTGTGTCATATTCTTATACTGTTATATGAAAAGCCCCCTGTAACAATTTTTTGAGAATCATGTAATTCTTATTTAAAATGCTTTAAAGATGTCCAGATCTTAATATGAATGGTGGAAAGCACCCATGTTTACAAATGATTTAAATGGAAAAGTGGGTAGGTTTAACTGCAAAGGTAACAGCCAAATCATCAAATGACTGGGGCTCTGATCAACATAGTCTAGCTGTAGATGTCCTTGTTCATCTTGGGGGAGTTGGACTAGAATACATTTAAATGTCACTTCCAAGTCAAACGATTCCATGATCCTATGACAGCAGGTCTAAGAAGATATGCCAGACAGAACTGCAGAAGGAATTTCATAGAATCATGGAATCACCAAGATTGGAAATGACCTCTGAGATCATCCAGTCCAACTGTCAATTTCTGGTTCAGGTTTGTCCTTACTTGTGAGATACTATCCTAAAACAGAGAAGGCATCCATCCTGTGATTATCATAGATAGGAATTTTAAAAACAAACAAACAAACAAACAGAATTTTTAAGTACTTTTTTGCTCTTGTTCACTTTTTAAATTTTTTTCAGTGAGTATAATGGGTGAGTATAAAGCGAAGTAAAACTGGTGCAGTGAGGTGAAAAATCAGGAAGAACATGAATAAAACCTTCAAGCTGAATTTTCACCTTGTCTGACTTCATTTTTCTTGTTAATAATATTTATATAATTAAACTTAGTGTGATAAACAAATGGGAATTAAGATTTGAAAGGAATGGTCTGAAACTGCTATTTTCTTTTATTTTTTCTTTTCATTTAAAATAGCCTTAAAATTTCTTAGGCTCATTACATTCATTTAGTGCACCTAAGCATCAGAGTGCCCACTGAGTCAAAACAGCTGTACTTCCTACTTCTTCGGACTTAGGCCGAGGCATCAGCTGTTTCCTATGCATTGCCAGGGAAAGGCTAAAATTTTGGTCTTCTAAAGATCTCACAAGAGATAAAATAGGGTGGTTATTGACTACTGAGTAGAATTTATGACCTTGAATAATTGAATGCTGACAATCTTTCTTCAAATAACCAGGCATTTAGCTGATGAAAGCTTATTTCATTTCTCCAAATAGTTCAGTTAACACAGATCCTTGAAAACCAAGGATCAAAGTCTGTCTTCTTGGTTGCTTTCTAATTCACATTATTAAATGCAATCTCCTTAGACATTAGATATTCTTTATTCTGAAGAAGACAGTCCAGATGCACATGTTGGAACTCTATTTCTCTATTATTTATTTCTCTGTTATTTATTTCTCTATTATTATTTACTTCTCTAGATCAGAGAATAATAGAATCATATAAAGTTTTGGGTTGGAAGGGACCTTTAAGATCATTTACTTCCAACTCCCCTGCTAGAGGCTGGGACACCTCCCTCTAGAGCAGGCTGCTCAAAGCCCCATCCAGCCTAATTGTGGATGCTTCCTGGGAGGGGATTTCCACAAATTCTCTTGGCAACCTGTTCCAGCATCTCACCACCCTCACAGAAAAGAATTTCTTCATAATATCTAATATATACCTACCTTATTTCATTTTAAAGCCATTTCCCATTGACCTGTCACTGTTAGCCCTTATAAAACATGCCTCCCCAGCTTTCCTGCAGGCCCCCTTCAGGTACTGGAAGGCCGCTATAAGGTACCCTGCTTCTCTAGGCTGAAGAACCCTAATTGTCTCAGCCTATCCCCATAGAGGAGGTGCTCCAGCCCTCTAATCATAGTCATGGCCCTCCTCTGTACCTGATCCAACCACTCGATGTCCTTCTTGTGTTGGAGGACCCAGAACAGAACACAGCAGTCCAGGTGGGGTCTCATGAGAGCAGAGTAGAGGGGCAGAATCACCTCCCTTGCCCTTCTGGTCACACTTCTCTTAACTCAACCCAGGATGCAGCTGACCTTCTGGGCTGCAAGTGTGCATTGCCAATTCATATTGAGATTTTCATCAAACAGCACCCCTAAAACCTTCTCCTTAGGGTTGCTCTCAAGTCCTTTTCCACACAGCCTGTATTTGTTAGTGGGATTTGTGATTGGGATTTTGTATTTTATAGGGTTATGAAATTGCCTCAGCCTCTTAACTGACACTATAATGATCCAGGCATCCAGGCACATATTCACTTCTCCTCTTAAAGAGACTTCTCAAGGGCTTCATCAGATCACAATATTCTATGTCAAATCAATGAGTACTGTCAGTAATTTCTGCCTTTCCTAAATATATTCTTAGCTTAGGAAGCCATAATAAAAGGAGAGCTGAGCAACGTCCTTCTCTGTGAGGGTGTACGCTTATTTGTTGGTAAACATTTCTCTTCCTGGATCTACCTGGCCAGCCATGAAAGAAGTGTGAAAGGGTACTTCTAAGAGACCAGTTCTTCATGATACAACATGATCCTGTAGGCATTCCACAACTATCACCTTCTTTCCATACCTGAAAAAATAATAAAATTGTTGAAAGTCAAATTTCCATTCTTTTTTCTGAAGTTGCTATCAGTTTACAATGAAGACAAAAATACACTCAACCAAAAAACACAGATGTCCAACAATGTGAAAATGGGATAAAATCAGCATAAAATAATAAATCAGTACCGAATGCTGTAGCATTCCCGTACCAGGAAGGGTTTCAGAAAACCATTTCTTCTATATCTTTTTCTCTCATTTTTTGATCCCTAAGTTTTTCTCTGTAAACAAAATTATCTTAGAAATAATTTCTTTTCAGTCTCCACCACACGAGCATGTCATAATATTTCTTACTTCTTACTCTCTTTGCTTTGGAAATCTATGCTAGTGCATTTCCAGTGTGCTCCTCTCAATACAATGAATTAAAACCTCAAAACAGCAACACATTTGTTGTGAATAGAATGCTCTCATTTAGATATGTATCTAGTCAAAGGAGATTGTAGACAAGTACTTTTTGATTGCCAGAGGTTTATAAATTAACAAATAGGTAAAAACTTCACAGGAAAGACATAAACCCTCTTTGAAACAAAACTGTGAGATAGGTTTCTCTCTGTTTTATAATCTTCCCACAAATCTGAAAATGGACTAACTTCAAAAAGCTTTACTCTAACTTTTTAGTTTAAGTGAGAATTAAGCCCCTTATATCAGAAACTCTAGGTGATTTTGTTCTCTGAGGTTTTCTAAACATCCAAGTCCACAGAATTTAAGAGTAAAAGAAAATGTCCTAACAAAAACACATACAAATAGCAGGTGCAAAAGCAAAAAGAACAATAAAAACAGGTTATGAGTGCTTTAAGGAATGTGAGTGGATTTCTCCTTCATAGTTTCTTCAAAGTCCAGAAAAAATCAGCTTCCCAGAGTGGGATGCTTGTTTCTGTATATGAAACATATTTATAATGTTGATATGCATGAATTGTCTGATATAATCTACATAAATAACAAAAGGTTATCATGCTTTATGTATTTTACTTTTGAACTGTGCTGTGTTCATCGGGCTGTCAGCTACTTTATCATAAACAGCAAACACAATTTTTTCCCATCCAAATAACTGCATTTATGAGAACCAAAGGTTCCATCTAATTCACTCAGAACTGATCTTTCAGAAAAATTTCCCTATCCATCATTCTCAAGTACAGCCCAACTTTTATTCTGTTTAAGAGTATATTACTCTGCATTTTCTTGTAGGAATGCAGACAAAGGCAGAACACTGACTCCCACTTCAGGCTGTACCTTACATATCCAAAATGCATCCTGAGATTTGTAATGTTAGAATTCTAAACAAGGTCATAATTACTTTTATGAAGTAGAGAAAAGTGAGAGGTAAGGGGGATCAAAGCAAAGTGACATAGGGGAGAAGTGATGTCAATGCTGTAAAGCAGATGAAAGGTTATCAAAACTGTTTAAATTCTGAATATCATCCTTTTTAGTTGTTGTTGTCTTCAGTCTTATAGCATTTGTGTTCACTGATATATACACATTATAAAAATTGATAGATTTTAATTTTTATGCTTGGAAAAAGTTTGGAACTGCTCTGATTGCATAGGACAAGCAATTAAAAACTAACTATTTTTTATTGTTTTGTTTTGTTTTAAACACAGTGGCATATATTTCTGTATTAAAATTTGCACTGTTAGTGTATCCTTTTAGAATTGCAGCAATTTCATGCTATTGTGGTATCATAGATTCAAGCTTTAGAATCTGAAGTCACTGCAACTCATCTGGTCCTCATTCTAGATGATGATAGCTCATCTCATTCAAATGCAAATGTAACCTCTGTTCATATGATATACCACACAATAGTTTTGTTTACAAAATCCACAGACAATAGTAGTTTTGCTGAAATTTTTGGATAAAAAAGAAAAGTTCTTCCTAAGCAGTAATATATTTGTGACACGATCCTTATAATTGACACATTAAATAATATCGCAATTTAGAAAAGTCAACAAAACTAATTTGTGCCTTTATGGGATTGCACTTCAAAATCCATACAAAACATTACTTTTAAATGAGCACTACCTAAGATCATGGAATAAGTGAATATCTCACTGTTCACTTTAATAGCTTTCAGTTTGCATGGATATAAAGAAAAGGTTTAGCAAGCAAAACAATGAGACAAACTAACAAACAAAAGTAGAAAATCAATAAAATCAAACAAGTCATAGCAGGAATGGTACCTGAGGTGTTGATTTCAATTTTGGAAAAAAATTCACGGAATTGCCAGGCTCATGAGAATATTTTTCTCTAAAGTTTTAACTTACTTCCATTATGTTGTTAACTATTATTGAAATGGATGCTGGTACTGCTGCATACCACAGAACCATAGCTGCTCTCTGTCAAGATGCATTTGAATGATATGGTTTTCTTAGGAAAGGCAGACTCCTTCCATTTTTTATTATTCCAGTAAGGCTGATAGGAGAAATAGTTGCATTCTCTCATCTACTGTTTTAGATGTATTTTAAGGAAAGAGAAAGGTAGGGATAGTCAGGAAATTAAAGATGGATTAGGAATATTGAAGGGATGCAGAAAATAGTCATACATTAAAAAATGAAAATATATTGAAAGTAGAGAAAATTAAGGAAAAGCAAAGATTAACTTGTGGGTATAATAGGAAATATGGAAAGCACATAAGTTTGTATAAAAATTAGGAACAGGAAAGGTCGTTTGAGACAGCTCTTATCCAGCGTCCTGTCTGAATAGCTAGGAAACATTTCTGTATTTATAGAAACACAGACTTATTATTTTAATTATTTTAATTATTATTTATTAATTATCAAAAAAAGGTTCCTGCTTCTTAAAGTGTCCTAAGTTAAAAGGCTTATTTTTAATTCCACATTTAAAACAATTTTGTTTCTTTCTTTATTTATTTTGAAGGGAAGAAGTATGGAAAAACTATCACGAATTAGCAGTTGCACCCTTTACAAGGATTAATTATACCTGAATCAAACTTGACATGATCTGCAATAAATTACACTTGCTTTTCATGGTGTATTCATACATACTGCAGAATGCAGTAAGGGCAATTCTGCTGTAAATCATGCCAGAGAGCATGGTTGTGTGAAAGGAAGAAAAAAGCTGAAAGTGAGGAATAGGGGGAAAGCAAACAAATAAGCAAACAAATACAGAGACAAAATTACCTGACATCTAAACACTTTAAAATATAAGTGAATAAATCTAATCTTTTTAAGAAAGACTGAAAATAGGGAATTTCTATTCTAAGTGAATACACAGCCACCTATAACAATGTAGTCTTTTGGGTCAGTAATGGCTGGCTTATTTTATTTTACTTTATGTTTTATATAATCTAATATTTAAAATCAGTTTGTAATTTGTTCTGAATTCAGGAGCATTTCTTTCACAGAATCACAGAATTGTAGGGGCTGGAAGGAACCTCCAGAGATCGAGTCCAGCCCCCCTGCAAAGCAGGCCCCTACAGCAGGCTACACAGACAGGTGTCAGGTGGGTCTTGAATATCCCCAGAGAAGGAGAATCTACAACCTCCCTGGGCAGCCTGTTCCGGTGCTCTGACACCTTTACTGTGTGTGAAGAAGCATATTGGTGTGAAACTTCTTATGCTCAATTTTATGTCCGTTTCCCCTTCTCCTGTCCCCACAGACCACTGAAAAGAGTTTGGCCATGTCTTTTTTACTCCCACACTTAAGATATTTATAAACATTAATCAGATCCCCTCTGAGTCTGAACAGATCCAGATCAAGCAGCCTTTCATTTCTCATTTACTTCTCTCATTTCAGATTTTAGAAATCTTCACAGTGTTCTATTGTGCAAAAATTATGCAGTGTGACTTCACTGCATCAAAAGGTGTTTACTTTTTTCTTTTTTTACTCACTGATTACCCTTGGATGTAATACAAATATGATATTAAATTAAACTTCATTGTGCATTTTGAATATAATGTGGTTCATATTTGTTAATGACAAAGAACAGACTCGGTATGTGAAAGATAAAGTAACTTTTCCAAACATCCCTTTGTATTCATAACCTGAAACTGGAAGTAAATATGCACAACTACTGCAAAACATATGAAGATTTTAATACTGATTTTTTTTCTTAATTTTCATGCACTAAAATCTTTGTAGTACAATTTTTCACATACAACTTAGATAGGATATTACAGAAGAAGCCTCAAAATAAACTGCTGTGATTTGAAAGTATGTTCTGCTTTAAATCAGTTTCTCGAGACTGAATCAAATATTTCTTGGCTTCTGTTATATTGTAAGTGACGTTAACTGTTTAATTAAATATGTTTTCAGTTTTTGAAGTCATTTGGTGACAGCGTAGTATGGATTTTGGTAGCTCTACATTACTCTACCATCACTTACCAGAGTCTGGAGGACTTATGTTAGATTTATCAGATTTTAGCATAAATGGTGAGTATCATATATTTATTTTTGTATGCACTAGAGAAATTCTAAACTTTGGTCTTTAAATTCTTTAAATATTTTTATTGCCTAGTAACAATTTACAATTGAGTTGAAAAGTTATTACCACTTCTTCCTATTTAGAAATAACTTTTTTATTTATATGTGTGGATTTTATATATATATATATATATATATATAAATATATAAAAACATAAATAAAATATATATATTAGATGAAAAAAACCCTTTAAAACATACAAGTCCCTTAGAAAAAAATAGACATATAAAAATATAAATTATATGTATATATACATATATATATTAGATGAAAAAAACTTTAATACGTATAAGTCCCTTAGAAAATGCAGAGGCTGAGGCATTTAGAAGGGAAACCGGGATCTCAGGTCAACTAAATTGTGATCTGGGTGTGCTCTGCCTATGACTTAAAAAGAAAGAAAGAATAGAAACAAAAATTAAACTCATACAATTGTGTTATATAGCTTCAATAAGATATAGCATAGATAAGAGGCTAAAGAAACCATGACCTACCAAATATAAAGCTAAAAAAGCTAGCAAAAATCCAGAGAAAAATTGTAGGGAGATCAACAGATCTGTTGAATGCAATAAATATATCAAAATCAGTGAAGGATTACGATCTGGGGTGAATATTACAAGTATCTCACATAACAATAATATAGTTAGAAATGTTTTACAACACTTCATTATAAATTACCACTGCTGACTACAGAAGCTTTTACAGCACATATGCATGTGATGTGTATGTTTGTAGTAATGTTCTATGCCTGGTAAATGACAGAAATAAGTAAATTCAATATATATATATATATATATATATATATATTTTAGTACAGCTGAATGTAAGTAACTGCTGATTTTGTATTTGGGACTAAAGAGTAAATGCCAGATACACCTATAAACACTGATACAGCTTAAAATCAATCATTTAAAAGAAAATATTTTAGCATACCATTTTCTTCCAATTTCAATTGACACTTGCACTGACCATGAAAAAGGAGCGGATATATAAAGAATATCACCGGAAAAAAAGGGATCTTTTTAGTACAGAGGAAGTGTAAGAAGGACAGCTGCAATGCTATAACTGAAGAAAGCCACAAAGGCTGCAAAATGCCTGGAACATAACCTGAAATGGAGTCACAGCACTATGAGTAGTGTGGTGTCAACAATTTATGGGCTGGTTCAGCCTGGTTCCGTGATTAGTGGGGCAGAGGGACATGTGGAGAGCCTGGTAGAATATCAGAGGTTTCCATTTAACTTCCTTGTAACAATTAAGGCAGATGCATGTGATCTGCTGCATTTAACGTTTCAAATGAGATCCACACCAACAGTTGCTACTAAACAAGCATTACAAGTCTTAAAGAGACTCTAGCTAGCTTAGTGGGTAGTAATGGTGATAGGAAGACAGTTGGACTAGGTGATCATAGACAGTTGGACTAGGTGATCATATAGGTCCTTTCCAACCTTGTGATTCTATGATCCTACACACACACACACACACACACACACACACACAAAGTAGTTAATAGACCACTTGTTCATCAAGCTGTCCTGGTTTCAGCTGTTGCTGAGTGATGGCTCTGCGCCTGGGGCTGTGCAACCACGTGAGGATGAGCCACTATTATCAAGAGGCAGCAGAAGGCAGGGCAGAGATAGGAAAGATGGCCTGAAATGGGCAAGGGGTTACTCCACATTATGTCTCATCACGAGAAAGGCTATAAAGCTGTGGAGCATTAGACAGGGTCTGGCTGCTACTCAGGGACTGACTGGGTGGTGAGATGTTGTGCTCCTAGCAGCATGTTAGTCAGAAAGCAGTTATATTCTTAGCTTGGTGTCAGGTGGCAAATAATTGCATCATGAAGATGTGTGTACGCAATGCATATACATATATTGCATATACATATACATATATATGCACATACATATACATATCATCATGTTGTTTTTTTTATTCTAATTCTTTGTTTTGTTTTGTTTTAGTAAATAGTTTTTATCTCAACTGACAAGTTTCAATTTCTTTCTGATTCTTTCCATCATTCTCTGAGGAGGGGGAAAGAAGCAGTTTTCTGGTGCCAGAGAGGTTATACCACAACAAGGGCAGAGGCAAGTAAGAAAAATATGTGATAATTGAAGATTTTCAAAGTTGCTGTCAGAAACACAGCCGAATACAGTGACTGCTATTTTGACAGATTTGGTCTTTAGATATAATAGCTTTAGCCTCAGAACAACTCTGTGTTAGGATGAACTGAAAACCTGGGAAATATGATCTATATGGGCTACATTTTTCATTTCATTAGTTTGTGGTTCTCAGAGGTAAAGGAAAGAATACTGCACTTGCTCCATCCCCGTCTTGTCCCACTCATGGGGTGTCCAGGAAGGCAAAATTTTTTTATGCTCCTGAGTCATGCCTCCTCTAGTCAGCAGGGCTCCCTACAGCGATAGAGTCATTCAAGACTCAGAATAATAATGCACACCAATTTATTGGGAGATTTCTTAACAGCAGTTAATATGCGGAGGTAAAAATGGCTAATTTTCTAATAACAATTAATAAGCATTACAGGTAGGCCAATATTAGGCAACAGCTACTACAAAGAGTGAAAGAATAAAAGAAGAAAAAGAGAAAAGATAGAAAACGAGACAAGAGAGATGGACAGACAGATATACAAATACAGCATAGAGGTTCACCGCTCCTTGATTCAGTGATATCTCGGTGGTGCTGATCCTCAGTAGTGGTTGTCCAAGGCTGTGGCAGTAAGCTGATGACTAATAACACACGTACTCATAATCCAGAGAGGTCAATCCTGCTCTTTCATAATGACAGCTTCTGTCTTTGAGGATCTCAGCAGGAGTTCTTTTGTTCCCATCTTCCAGGCTCTGTAAATTTGATTCAGCAGAGACAAGAGAAAGCAGGGAGATGACATCTTGTGTCTTGCTTTCACAGGATACAGGTGATGATATAGGTATCTTCTCCCAGTCTTCTGTATCAAGCTTGGTAACGCCTCCAGACAAGTCTTTCAGCCTGAAAACATTCCTGGGCCTTCCCATTCAAAAGCAAACAGCTCCAAAGAAGTGCTTTGGAATATAAAACTGTCCACAGAGTGTTTTGATTGTCTCATGTCGATCTAAGACTATACATTCCTGACCAGTCTCAGACACCCACCCTCATATCTAGATGTAACTCCCATCCCTTCCTCCCCTTCCTAAGTTGGATCAGATAAATGGCTACATGCCAAATGGGCCAGTACTCTGGAATAAACCAGTAGTAAAATATTCCTGCTAAGATTATATTCCTCTGAAATTACTTCTTAGCTTGTCAGTGAATCTACTGCATAACCTTTGACTCCCTTCCTACCATGTTCACTACCTGGTGAGGAAGGTTAGAATTCAAGTAAATTACCTCTATATATCTACATCTATCTAATGCACAAAAGAAAGAAAAAAAAAAAAAGCGCGTGAAGAGATATGAAAGAGCTTTAATTAGTGTTTAGACAAAATTGTAGTCGACATTCAGCTTCTCTCCTTGAGGATTATTTTTCAACATGATGATGCTTAAATATATATATATATTTTAAAGGCTCACATTTAGAAGAATCAAACTATCATTATTAGGAATGTCATTTTCTTCATTGAGTAAAAGGTTTGTTGTCTCCACAGTAACATTTAACATCACTTAGCCATTAAGGGAGAATAATGTAATAAAGTTTTCTTCTTTTTGTCTATTAAATTTTGTAACATTTGTAGTCTCCTATGTTCCATGTTGTAATTAGCCACTATATAAAGAGAAAGTAATTTTCAAAACATACACTGCAGTGCATAGTCATGATACTGACATAACATTTAGCGTAAGGAAATGTAATGGCAGCTTTGGGGAATCTTTTATTTAGTTGGTGACACTGTTAATCTACCCAGAACTGCAGGTGTTTTTAACAAGTAGATAAATATGCATCTCACGAATATTCGACTAGGAATAATAAATAGCCAGGGTTAAAAAACTGGACAATACCTCCATTAACATATATAAATATATATATATATATATACACACATGCACAAATATATACATGCATAAATCTTAAGATATCGAGAAGAAACACTGTATGGCCTAGCCTTGCTTAAGTGGACATCTTTTTAGATTAGCAATGTTATTATAAAACATATATATTATGTAGGTTGCTCCAAAAGTAATGCCTTGTATTTATTTCTGTGGAAAATAAAACAGATGCAGTAACACTATTTGATTGAGAAAATTCTCAGCTACTAATCATTATTTTTAAACATAATCACCACCAGTGCTACACGTCTTCACGAGTGATGAAAAAAACTTGCATGCCTTGCTTGTAAAAACCTGTATGCCTGTCCAAAACGTTGCTTATCCTTCACATCACTGTCGCCACTGCTGAAGTACATCTCCCACCACCTCTCTGTGCTAACATCCACTGCTTGGTCTCTATAAATGTTCAACAAGCATCAGCGAATGTACATCTGTGCCATTTTATCCAGATGGAGGAATTCAATGACATCTTAACTTCATATGCACTTCCATGTAGGATGCCAGTTTATAGACCGCTCCTCTGCTGCCATCTATTGCATGGCAACAAAATGTAATGTCATATTGTCAGGAAAGTTCAGCCTCTGCTACCATACCACTGACATCTCCCTCTGATGTCATAGGCCAACATAATAGAATAGGCAGCATTACTTACAGAGAAGTCCTCATATAGTTTGTCAAAATTACTAGAGTTTCATTTTCTCTTTTGTCAAATATTTATTTGTACTAGCAACACAAGATCAGCACACATGGTAGTATATTTTCTGATAAATTACGAAGTTTAAGCAATTTAAATGAAAGTAGTAAAACATATTCAGATTAGTAAACTTCATTTCATTTAACTTGGAATGACTCATTGTTTTAAGTATACATTTTATATGAATTTCTAAGCTCAGAGCTAACAGTTTCTATTAATAAACACAAATGTAAATCACAAACGACTTAGTAAATTTATGTTTACTTTGACTTCCCTTTCTTACTACCAGTATAGGTAAATGTGATCTAAAGAACTAACAAAGCAACAATTATTTTAACAGACCATCAGTATATTTTGCTTTGTAGATGAAAGGTATGATAAGTTATTGCATTAAGAAAGAGTATAATTAAATAACTTAGTAAAGTATGGTTAATTATCTAATTATCATTATTTAATCACTGGAATAGTCCACTGAAATAGAAGTGGTTCTGCTTCATTTCTGACCTCTTGAATTTCATTTACAACTAAACATGGTACAGAACTGTATACCTTCCTGTTTTATCATTAGATGTTATAGAACATTAGTGTATAGAACATTAGATATATAGAACATTAACATTCTATCAGTATTCTAGAATTATCATTTCTCCATCACGTTACACATGTTTAGTAGCTCATTTCACTTTTGAGATTTTTCATTCTTAATCTCATAAATTTTTATCACACTAGAGTTTATCATGATCTGAGAGGAGAACTAAGTACTTCAGCTATAATTAATTCAAAAATTATAGAATAATTACTTTGCTTTACAATAAGCCAATCCCAATAAATTCTTAATTGTCTTACTGATTCTTTATTCTATTTCTTATTTGTGTGACAGCCAATCACATAGCATACTCAATGAAAAAGTCTTTTACAGTGAGGTTGGTGAGACACTGGAACAGATCACTCAGTGATATGGTTTCTGCCCTATCCCTAGATTTTAAGATTATAGTGTTTCTGTCATCCTGGAACAGTTTTGTGTTATTTACATGATGATTTTCTGTACTTTTCCATTAAATTATCCAAACCCCAAAAATAAGAAGTCACAAATCTTTGTTATTCTTCCTCCTTTCATTGCTAAAGTCAGCTGTCCACTTCTCTACACTATTTTAAAACTAACCTGTTTCTTCCAGCATAAGAAAAAAGTGGGCAAGAGTTCTCATAATCAAGAAGACTGTGATACAGGATATGTAAAGAACTACAAGGCTGAAGGAAATGTGAGAAATTGTCATTTTTGGAATATGAGCCAATAACCACTTTTCTTTCTTGATTATTCCAAGTGTTTCAACTTTTTCCCTCCTTATTGTATTTCTACAATGAAATTAAATGTAATTGTCACAATAACATAATCAGCAGTAATAGTATTTGAAATCCAAACCACATTTAATGGTTCAATTTTCATTTCTTTATCCAAAAACATGACCTTTCCTGGATAATTACCTATCACAAGTACCTGTTAGCGTATGTAAATGTTACTATTTGCGGACAGATGTACATAATAACAATGCACAGAATTTACCAGTGTTTTGGTGTCTTGTCAGGTGGAAATGGGCTAATTGCTGTCCGTAAAACATAACAGGAGCAAATTGTTCTACATTCCACTTTGACATTATCCTGTAGAATCACAGAATCATAGAATCACAAGGTTGGAAAGGACCTACATCTAGTCCAATTATCCTCCCTTTACCGTACCTACGGAAAACCACTAAACCATATTGCCTAGCTCCTTATCCAGACACCTCTTGAACACTGCCTGGGATGGCGACTCCACCACCTCCCTGGGCAGGCCATTCCAGTGCCTGACCACTCTCTGAGAGAAAAATTTTCCTCTTATGTCTACTCTAAACCTCATCTGATACAACTTGAGGCCATTTACTCAGGTCCTGTTAGTTGCCTGGGATAAGAGGCCAAGCCCCTCCTCATCACAACCTCCCTTCAGGAAGTTGTAGAGTGCAGTGAGGTCTCCCGTGAGCCTCCTCTTCTCCAGGCTAAACAATCCCAGCTCCTTGAGCCATTCCACATAAGAGGAAATACTTGATTATTTATTTTCATTTATTTGCAAAGGCCTTCACATGAACTAATATACAAAACATGACCAGAATCATGAGTAAGAAAACAGTATCATTTACACGTTAGGGACATGAGTATTTCTCCACTCCTAGAAGTTCAGCTTGCTGAATCCAGGCCAAATGCAATTCAGCTCCTTGACTGAGAACAGATGATAGAGGTGAGAACTGTACTTCATTCCTTCGTGAGCTGCTTTTAATTAACCCGAGGGCTATAGTAAAACAGACAATAGTAAGGAGTTATGACATAGGCTTAGATAGTTGGGATAAAGATCCAGTGTATCAGCAGTGATCACAGTCAACCTCAGGGCAGTACAGTCTATCATGATGACACAGGTCCAAGATCAAGCTTACCAATTTGTCAGGGTCAAAATCAAGGAGGTATGATCAGGTACAGAAATAGCTGAAGTACAGGGTAGAAAGCTGGAGAAAAACCCTACTATAAAATTAGCTTCAACTAGTCAGCTTCTACCTGTATTCATAACAATTTTTACAATTGACTCAGCTAGCTGAATTAACTTTAACCAGGTAAAGTAAAGGAAGAGGGATTAGGAACTTCATGATGGGCAGCAATGTAGAGATAGATAAAGGTCAGGTGAGAACAGATGGGAGTCTGCAGAAATTTCTCCAAAGACTAAAATAAGGAAGCTAGAAGATGCCATCAGTATACTCTGTATGTAGATTTTTTATTTAAAGTTAGTCAAGACTGTCCTCTTATAATATCTAGCTGTTCAGTTACTGCTGCATCAACAGTAGCTAGTACCACTGTTTACATAAACATCAATTTAAATAAAATAATAGGTTCCATGATTTCAGAAAAACATAATTGCATCTTGCTTTACCAATCAATTACAAATACATAGGTAGAAGTGAGGTAAGAGAGATCAGGCAGGATCAAACTGTGTTTTAAAATTGTTCAATCACTTATTTCAGCAGCTTTGGCAATGAGATAACAGAAATAGGAAGATGAGTGGCTGCACTAAGAAAAGAAAAATCATCCTTGTACATAAAAAAAAAAAGCCATTTAAGACTGCGGAGTTTAAAGCATCATCACTCATTTATCACCTCTGGATTTCTCAGTTATGATTTCTGTGCTCTAACTTAATGCATTAAGTTAGTGCTTGGTGATCGTGCACTAATGCTAGAAAACTGTTTCTTTCATCGATGATCTTTTCAACACTAAGTGTTGCTCCAGTTTATGCTTGTCCATCTTGATGTGATAGTTTTTACTGTATAGATTCTTCAAAATCTCAGATTGATTGAGGTTGGAAGATTGATAGATAAACTTCAGACTTGTGAGACTGGAAAGACCTCAAATAAAAAGTAGAAATTTCGTCATTCAGATATGAGCAGCAGTTTCTCCTCCAGGTAAAGTTTAGAGACTTTTGATCGGTGCTCTTGTTTTTCTGTTGTTTGCTTTTTCTTTTCTGTTTGCTTGTTTGTTTGTTTTGTTTTTTGTTTTGTTTTGTTTTGTTTTTTTTATGTGTGTGCATAATATGAAGTATAGATCTGTTGCTGCTCTTTTGGAGTTATACCCCTCCTAGTTAATCCTTTCTATTGTATTAAACGTAAACAGTATGTTAGCATTAGTCTTTGTCGGTTTGACTTCTCAAATATTAAGGCCAATATACTCGTGTTAAGCTTATAACAACCATAGACCATTTCATATGTAAAGGGAAGAGATGGATGATTCAGCTGCCTTCTCATTAAGCTTATAATTCCAATTGAGGTAGTAAATGCCAGTGGGTTGTTAACTTAGCTCTTTCAGCTCAAGTACTAATGTTAAACTAGATAATATCAAATTCAAATCCCTATCCTTAAAAAGTAACCTTAATCATTCAGGATCCTTTATAATAAGCTGTAATAACTTAGAAATTTTAAAGTGCCAATGAATGTTCATAACTGGACAGACAGTAAGAACTGAGTAGCAAACACTAAATCTTCTTGCAAGAAAGGCTTACCTGAAGTTTTACTCCTGTTAAAATAAAATCAACTTAATACATCTGAATAATAATGCAATATTATATTAATATATAATAACTATATATCTGTCTAGCAATCCCCATGAGGATTCTAAGCATAAGATCTTTTGTAGAAAGTAGTTTGATCAAGATGATTTATTTTGTTAGTCATTTTTAATACAGATAATTACTGTGTCAATATTTTCATGTAGAACAAAAAGTCGAGTCTAGAAGTATTGCAAGGACTTAGTTTTTCATATCTTCTTTTTTTTTTTTTTTTTTTTTTTCCCAAGTGAAAGAAGCAATTGTTTTAGCAATTTCTGTTGAAAATGCTATTATCTTTATGCAATAAACTTGTTTCAGATGCACTGCCAACTCGCTGATCAATAACTACCTTCACACTTTATCCTGTTGCAATTCTGGAGTGCAAAAGCACTTTTAGTTGGTTAAATAATTTAAAATATCCAATAGATTGTGTTAAGAGCATACCAAAATCCATCCAAGGTGCCTCAGACAAGAAATGTAAATAGTTTAGATAGAGGGCCTATCCAGTAATATGTGATATAAAAGACCCTAAAAATAATCTAAAGTTTATCTTGATTTGCATGAACTTACGAAAAACTCAAATCATGATCATATAATTTTAATTTAACACTCCAATAAAAATAAACATTCAAATAGCATTTTCCTCTTAAATTTCTTCAATAATGGACCCAGAATCATGTTTATTTGTTCCTCAATTAAGCGTTGGGTTTTACTGTACCCTGTACTGAAGAGACAATTAAATTCTTCACAAGCAAATTCAGTCTTCTTTGCTCTGATCATTGACCAAAGAAGTGTAGAATCAAATTTCAGACCAAGTAAATGTTAAGATGATAGAAAAATTCTCTTTGAGATCAGCTTGAAATTTATGCATCTTTTTGAAGAGAATACCACATTTTTTCAAATCAACATAATCTGACATATTTGTTATTAAAATCAAATTGCTACTTAATTCCAGAAAACTATTATCAATTTCAGTCTTTGGGAAGATATTTCGTCTATATTTGTTCAGTCTTGCAGAGTGAAGCTTATTTCTTGAATGAGCAAACACATTTTGTTCTCTATTTTCTGTTGTTTTCAGAGTAACATAACTACAAATGGGAGGAAATATGGTTTCTTTCATCTTTCTAACTAATGAAGCGAAAGCATTCAATAAGTTTATTACTGTTCTCAGATCTGTCAGCATCTCAGATTAAGATGTACAATTTTCCTTCAATAAGTAACATAAAGCCCCTAAATCTGTCATTCTGGTTATTTGCTTGTTAGCTTAATATAGCCACACCAAACAATTTCATGGCTAAATATGCTATACAACATAATATGCAGTTTATTCTTTACAAATGTGGTAAGGAAAATCCACTTTCCAAATTTTACACACTCAGAAGTTTAAAGGATTAATAAAATGATTCCAGCTACCTTGATTTTATTTATTTATTTATTTGTTTGCTTGTTTGTTTGTTTGTTTGTTTTTAACAGATAACAAGTAGATGAAGCAGAAATCTAGTTGCATTACTGAAATAGGCCTTCCAATAACAAGTTTACTTTCACTGGCTATGTATGAGCTAAAACTTAAAAAACACCAAGGAACTGGAAAAATTGTTTATTCCACAGATACTGACTGTTTTTTTTTTTGTTGTTGTTGTTGTTTAACTCCTTGAATATTTTGTTCGGTGTCTCATACCCCTACATCGTACCCCTTAAACCCCTACATCGTACAGTTTGATATTTATTCCTATTCTTTTCATGGAGAGCCTTGAAAATAATAAATTAGAATAATTGAGAGGTAAAAACAACATCAATAATTAATATTTTTTTGCAAGAAGCAATGCTGATATTATAAATATATCTTTTTAACCACTACTAATGTTGAACTGACAGAAATCTGTCACTAGCCCCAAATTTTGGAAGCCAATGCAACAAATTTCTCTAATATTCTCTGATTAGAATGTCTGAGCATTTTGTCAGTGTATGTGTGATAAAGAACTAAACAGTTCAAAGAAAACTCTCCCACCTGTTGATTAAAAAAATCTTAAGAACTTGCCCTTTGTCATTTCACTGACAGACTGACCTGTAGTAGATGTGACAGGTTTGAAATCTTCATTTTTCTTGTTTGCAAAGCACATCTCTCTGTCCTTTCCTACCTGCATTCTGCTATTGAAAAATGCATTTTAGCTGTCTCCACAAATGTAACAAAACTATGATGTTCTGGTCTCACTTACCATTAAAAGGAGAATATAAATCCCTTGTGGGCACTGCAATTTTGGGAAGTGCTTATGTTACTGGTAATGACTTGATTTTGTTATTTGGTATTATTTTCCTGGTACTATTCTTTTTCTAACTGATCTTTGAGATCAGGAGGGTACCTCAACATTCTGAGAGCTCTTTTTCAGAATAAGAACATTAAAGTACAGAAGAAACGTATTAAAATCAGAAATTAGATTTTACCAGAAATTAAATCATTATTGGAAGGTAGATCTGTTTGAGACAGCGAAGAAGTGGGAAAAAAGAAAATGTGTTCATTTAGTTGTTCCCTTACTTGTAATATACTCATATTTTGCTTTGTGTTTGTTTTGTTATAGCTTGCTTTGAAGGATATTTCATTTCAGAATCTGCCATTACACTGGTTATAAACAGCAAGGTTTTGGTAGTGAAAGGTTGCAGGGGGCCTGTGATAAGGGACCAGGGGTTGCCCCTGTTGAACATGGATCCAGCTGGCTTCATGGCAGATGGTGGGGATAACATGGATAAATGAAGTAGTGGAGGGTAATCTCAAGCCTCTGAGCCACTCATCGCTTTACTGGAGGGGCTGAGCAAGAGACAGAAAGGAAATAAATGAGGTGTCTGGAATGCAGTGTGTATGGAAAAGGAGGAGCTTGGGTATTTAAAATGATCATCTTTTTATGTTTCCCAGTACTTGAATCAGTACATATTCATGATAATTTAAATTAAATTAAATCGAATTCTCCAAGCTGATTCTTCCCCCCCCCCCCCCCCCCCCCCAACAGTATCTGGCACGTGATTTAAAACTGCTAACTCAACTCTCATTCCCATTCTTCCTCTTTTTCTCACCCAGACTGCTGAGGGATGGAAAAGCAGTGGAAAAGTGAGCAGCTGTGTGAGAACTTGTCTGCCAGCTGGGGTAAGCCCACAGCAAACTGCATTCACCAGTTGTTAGCTTAGCTATCTCAAATAAATGTCTATTTGGACATAAAAAAGAATTTCCTTCTCAGTATACTTTCTGGAAAATTTCAAGTAATCATGATCAAAACAGTTTCATAGCTATTCATGCATCTACATGTATCCCAGCATTTAAAAGTAACAGTCTTTGAGTCTGAAACATACTCTTCTCTGCAAAATCCTTGTTGGCTATGGGGCAGTGTACTCCCCCATTCTTGTGTATATGAATATTATTATCAGTACACAATGCTTGCATTCCATGTATTGAAAACATGTAGCTTGTTTCTATGTGTAGTTTAGCATGAAAAACATACCATTCATAATGACTAAGTCTTATGGATTCAGTCTTAGAAGACAGAAGAAACACGCCCTTTTCCCTGTGTTCTTAGCTATTCCCACACCTCCGGTACCTCAATTTTAGCCTAATCATTTTAATGAGAGAATCAGAATTTTGTAATAGATGAGATTCATTATGAGACTGTAGCTCAAAGACCCATCTTTAAAATGTTATCTTCATGCTTCATTCACTCCTGAAAGATAATTTTTATGGCAACCTTTTCCCATTTACATGTACCAGAAGGTGGCATTTAGGAAGAAGAGCAATTGGTTATTTTCAGTATTTGTTTAGCAGTTAGCAAAGTGCACAACACTGAAATAATGCAGACCATTTATTTGCGAAGGCTCCTTTTTATGAAACCTTCTCTTTCCCTCAAGGCCTAATGAAGAGTTATGTTTTTCCTTCTTTATATATAAAAATCTATTAGCTTCTGCAGACACCTGGTAGGCACACGTCAGGATTACAAATTTTGAAGGATTGGGAATTGCATGGCCAGACCTTTACTAAAACAAGGCTACATAGCAACACAATGTGCTTCCAACCTTCTCAACAAAACTTCATTTTAGTTGGAATCTGAGGATAACGTCTCAGTCTAACACTCATGTTCTAGCAGGGTATTCTTCAAAAGAAGATAATTCTCTGAGGGCCACTTACAGATTTCCTTTCTTCTACTTGGAGGTTCAAGGTCTGTAAAATTGACTGAAGATCCTCCTCTCAATATTTGAAAGTATTTCTTGTTGTTACATCTGGAAGACAAATACATTAAAGGATTGCCAGCTGTGCATATTCAGAATTCATGAGGTAGATCCCAATTAAGCACAGCAGACTTGTTAACCATCATCTCAGTTAGGTAGGAGTAGTTGTTATTCACATTGTTATTTTCTCCAGTGCAACAGATAGAAAGTGTTACTTCACCTGAAACATTAAACTTGTCACATATTTCAGGGCAGGGATACATATAAGACAAAAACTTACCATGGATTCTGAAACAGGATGTCAGTCATCACTTGAAGGTAAATACACTTTCTGCAGAAAATGTGAAAAGTCATTCTCTTCTCAGTTGTATCGAAATGGATTTGTAGTTTCAATCCCAGCAAATCTTACTTTCTGAAAACCACTTCATAATAGTTTGTCCCTGGCTTAGCCAATATTCTCAGTGATCCATACTAGGATTCACAATTTGAAAAGCAATGAAGAATATGGTGTGCTCTAATTGCCTCTTGACTGCAGGTAGGTTATTGAAAAGGTAAAATCAATTTTACTATACAGTGAGCAGGCATGGAATTAAGGCAGACTTATTGAAAAGCTGGTCAAAAGTCATTTCCAATTGAAGAATTTTCCATCAGAAAATGCTAATTTGCCCATTGCACATTTACTGTCATCCAGAACTGCCCAGTTACCAGATAACCTGCCCAAAATCAAAATAGGAGCTGCTGAGCAAAGTGAACTGGCACCCTGTGTAGAGGGCTATGGAGAAATTAAACTTTTATTACTTCAATGTAGTCACTCATTACCTTTTCATGGATAAAAACTGGGGATAAGGAGTTAATGTGTTCACTTGGGTCTTTGACAATAGTACTTCCCTCCATTCTATATCTTTATTGCAAAAAGCATATCATACAGCAGTTTTAATGTACATCTTCAAAATGTCAGTTCTGGAAAACTTGTAGCTGTTAGAAACTTCATTCATATGAATTCTAAGAATTAGAGACTTTTTTTTTTTTTTTTTTTTTCCCCACTCAGTTCATAGTGAATTAGAAATTCATCTGAAAAGCCCAAGAGGTATTCTAAATACACGGTGGAGTAGTTTCATATAGAAAATACTGTTGCTGCACAGCGCAGATAACACAAAATCATGCCCTTCTTACTTTCACACAGTATTGTCAAAAATCAAAATTTAAAACATAAAAAAGAGAAAATCGCTCTAATTAAAAAATTTTGTGAGGAGAAAAAGTTTTTTTTTTTTTTTCTTTTTCAATAAAGAAGTTGACTTTGCATTATAGATACAATTACTACAAAGAAAACACCAACACATCAATGAATTCTACTGATATGAAGTGAGAGTTCTATTAAGAAAATTGCAGTTTATCAAGAATAAAATATGCTAATTCCTGTTCCTGTGAATCAAGAAACAGCAACAACAATGAGCAACAACAAAAACTACTATTCTGAAACAAACCTTAGAGAACTATTCTCCGGACAGATATTTTCAGGCCTATTTGTCAAGCCATTGCACTATTGTAGAATAAAATGTATTAAGGTCCATGATGAGTTCTGAACATTTTCTTCCTTTTCATATTTACAGACATAGTAGATCACAATGATGTCTTCCAGAACTAGAATCATGCAATGAACCGACAAATAACCTACTGAAGTCCCCAAGCAGTAATTCGTATGATGGACTACCACTGTAAAACTAATTAATTATTAGTGGATAGGGCAGGAGAGAGTCAAACCTTCAGTAGGTCCACATGAATCATCACTCTCTGCTGGAAATAAATGAATTTTAAGAAAGTCCTTCATATGTTTGTCTGAATACAGAATATTCCAAGTCGTCCCCATTTTCTGACAGCCACACTTAAAAATTATTATTACTTCTATTATTTCATTATTCCATGGGGTTACCACCAGGAAAAAAAAAAAAAAAAAGTTACAATTATGACTAAAACAGGAAGATATAGCTGTAATTAATTCAAATATATAATTGTGTTTATATGATTTTACATAATTTTATTCATGAAATCTATTTAAAAATACATTCTTTATTACACTTGAAATTCTTTAGTGCTTTCCGGTGTTTTACTACTGAAATCCACTCAACGATATTGGAAGTGATAAAGCAAATCAATCCAAATGTCCTCAATAAATTTTTCCTTCAAGCCATCCAAATCATGTTAGATTATGATTTTTTTATTATTGTTTTTACATTTTTTTAATTTTTTTTTGCAAAGATTGATGATTTCTACTGTTTATTAGGAAGAAAACAATATGGAGAGCCTAAGAGATATATCACTAATGCTGACTAACATCAAAATTACCAGCTTTCACATTGATATTTTACGTTTTCTTAATGTTTCTCTCGTTTTCACATTTCTCTTCATGTGGAGAAATAGATTTTTTGAATGAAAGACATGCCTATGGGCAAATAATAATGTCAGCTCATCACAGAATCAGAGATTAATGAAATAAATTCCTGTATAGAAATCTTATCATATGATCAAACATTCTACAACCTTAGTAAGGGTGTGATGTCTTTGATCCTCTGTTCCTGGAACACTTCCAGATGCATGGCACCAAAAAAAAAAAGGTAACCAATCAGTTCAAATACTGAACAATTAATTAAACAAGCCCTGACTAAATTATCTCCTAAATGAAATTTTGGTGGAGAATGGATTAATAAGGAGCCATATGCTAATGGCTGAAAGTCAGTAGCAAGCCATTTCCTAATCAGCCTTTTAGCTGTAAATAATCCTTTGATTATGCTCAGTATATTCCAGTGAAAACAGAACACATACCTCACCACATCAGCTCTATTCTCTGTACAGAAATATACCTGAAACACTCAGATAAGTACCATAGCGACACACATGAAAATTAAAGGAGTAATCTGATTAGCTGCCGCAAGAGGAAATTATTAGAAAAAATTCCTGTCTTCATGATCACAGTGTTCAAAACCTTTATTCCATAGCAGGCTGCACTTCTTCTGAGGTAATGATATAATAATGGGCTGAAACGTGGCTATTTCCCAGGATGTGTGGTATCTGCACAGCATACAGCAGGTATTAACAGAATAATATCAGAGCAAATCAACAGTTTTTCGAGGCTAAGACACCAAATACAGGCTTAGACCACATATGTCTAGCATGAACATATACTGACAAACTATGCTTCCCAGCTGGGAGCAACGAGAACATGGTTCTTCATAAAGAAAGTTCAGTCATAGTCAAAAGTCACAAGACAGAGACAGTAGTATCATGGATAATGGCAGTACTTTAGTATCTGAGAAAGAAAATAAGTGTTATAAACCTCGATTGACCAAGAGTCTAATGATTACCAGATAAGTTCAAATTGACAGAGCTGGGTTCAAGCCATGAAATCAGCTCTGTTGGTCAGAGTCATGATTCAGATTTATCAGGCCTGTGGCCAGGCACAGGCATAGCTGTATTGCTGTTGCAGTAGAATTCAAATAATGGTCAGGTTCCAGAGGCTCAGATTAAAAGCAACAGCCATGCAAAAGAAGATGGAATCCTTGCAGAGGTTCTTTAGCAGAACTGTTAAGGGAAATACTCTGCTGAGCCTTCTTCCAGCTTTTTCTCAAAGGAGCTCTAAAGCTGTCAAGACTTCTTTTACATCTCTGTCAGAAAGCTGAACGTATCTGAAGAACTAAAATTCTAGAGGTGAGTCTGCTGAACTCAAACAGTTTCCATCCCCTGAAAGATTTCAGTTGGCAGAAACAGTATATTGTTCTATATTTCTGACTTACGGTTGTCCTAGGAGCAAAACTAAAAGTAGTGGGATAAACCAGAGAAACCAGGCTGTTTTCAAAGATTAACAGCTTGGATCATTTCTGAAATTCTTTGCTGCTGGTTCAACAAGTTGTTAAAGAGTATGCTTTATTCTGGAGTAAAGTAAAAGAAACATACTGCACTGTAAACCCTTGCCACTTGTTTATCATTCATCCTTAGGCAGATCTCAGTACATTCCAGCTATTCTCACTTAAACAACAACTCCACCATTTCACACTGCTGGTCTGTATTTCCTTAAAAGTATGTAGCCATCCCTGACAGCATTCAAGTCACTCGAGCTGTCCCACATTGTCTCCACCATCACAATGAGATCATGGCCCTGTGACTACACACAGATCTCTAATTATTCCTCTTTTTTCCCTGTGCTGCATGCACTGTATACAGGCACTCCAGAGAAGAAAAGAAACAGAGGATTCGAGTGCCCCTAGAAAGATGCAAGAAGAACCCCCATAGTTATGCATGTCCTTGAGGTGGCTGGCCTTCTGTCTCCTGGCATGGGAGGCAGCTATGGAACATTTATCACTGTTCTTCACTTGTGCAATGGAGGCAATAAATTAAAGAGAAACCAAGTAAATTTATCTTAAAAGAAAGTAATACTCATTGCTATTTCTGAGAGAGTCCTATTTATTTTTTTTTTCTTCTTTTTTTTCCTGTTTTGTTGTTGTTGTTATTGTTTAAGATCTTCACAGTGATCTTAAGAGCCTCATTTCAAGCACATCATTTTGAAAGTCCTGTTTTTCTTTAACGGAAGTTTTCCATCCATCTGAAGAGTGAAAATGTGTCAGGTAGAAAGGGTGAAACCTCTCTGATATTTCCTCTTTTATAAGTAGCAGAAAAGAATTTCAAATGAACACATCTTACTATGGAGCTTTGAAAAGTGCAGAAGGGTGAGCTTTGGTGTTTCCATACATGTATAATTAAGACCTGATCTCTTTTCTTCATTCTGTAGACTTTCTTGATCCTCAACTGCATTATCTCATGGTCACATATTCCCAACCAGTCCTTCTTTGTTTGTAAGAACCAGGTACAGCATCACACCTCTGCTTGTTGGTTCCTCTGTCACTTGTGTCAGAAAGTTATCTTCCACACACACTGCAGGAACCTCCAGGACTTTGTGTACCTGGCAGCACTGTTTTACCAACAAGTACCAGAGTGGCTGAAGTCCCCCGTGAGAACTAATGCCCAAAATGCAGCATTCTCAGTAATGGTCTAAAAAACCATTTTCATTTATTCTTCAAAATTTTTGCTACTCTTAGACATCAGATCAGACATCTAGTCTCTCTTTTCTCATGCTAGGCACCTAAAATGGTGTGAAAAATAGTAGGTTACTCATGAACATTTTTGATTAGTTTCTTTCCCACAGCTACTGTTGTATAAATAATCCTCAGATTATTAAACATACTATGTTATATTACAGTCAAAGGACACAGGTGTTTTTTTCTGTTAAGAATGCACTGAAAATTTATAAATCATACAAATCAAATTTTATATAAAGCAATGTATAAACTGGAGATCTATCCATTCTTGAGCCACTTCAGTTTATCATTTGGTATATTATTCTAAATCACCATCTTTTTCATTTTGTATTAGTATATTAAACAATGGTAATTTCAGACATTTGACTTGCAGTTCTTGTCAGAATCAACTTTAGGAGATGAGGAGATGACCATTTGCCCATCTGGAAATGGTAACATGCTATGACACCATGCTGAAAGCTGGCAGAAGTCATGCATTGCTGTTCCTGCATGCAAACTGTTTTTGTTATACTGTTTTGAAATGGCCTGATTTTGAGTCAGTCTCAAAATGCAACCTAACAAACACAACAACTCTCAGATAAAATTTAGTAATTGGCTGCATGTCTAGTTGATCTGTTAAGGTAAAGCCAAACTCCTGACTTGTATCACTAATGAGTGTGAACTTTACTGTACAACCTTCAGTGACTTCCAATTTTAACAGGGGAGGCAAGGAGTGAGAAAATGACCGTGTGATGCTTAGCTACCGTCTGGATTAAAGCACGGTACTCTCCTTCTGCAATCAAAAATCACTGGCTGACATAAATTGAATTTCAAAAATTAATTTGACCAGGGTGCAAGTCACTCATTGAGATTTTTGTCTTTGTTCAATACTTTTCAGATTGAATCAGTAAATACGTTCCTATGAGCATGAAGGCTTTGATGTAATGTGTAAATATGAAAATTCAAGGATTTTACTTTTAACTGTACATTTTTTCTATTTCTTCTTCTCTCCCTGTCTGTGAAGAAGGGAAGAATTTAACATTGAAAAAAAAAAAAAATGAACATCAACAACAACAAACAACAACAAAACAAACAAAAAAAACCAAAACAAACAAACAAAAAAAAACAACAAACCAAAACAAAAAGAAAACAAAACAGTGTTTGGGTTACCCTTCTAAAAAAGCTGGGTTTTGTCCTTTGACTGGTAATATGTAATTTTATCTGCTAGAATAAAACCTCATTTTAATATTTTAATAGTAGTGTCTCAAACAGGGAAGAGGAAAGATAAAAAGGAAGATATCCAAGAATCAGGACATGATCACTGACACTTCATCCTGAAAGGTAATGAGAATTTCCTTTCATGTTCAAAAACCTTTCCAGTTCCATCACGCAGTTGATATCTTTCACAAGGTCCTTCAGAATCACACTGGATTAAGTTTTTGATGTTCTCTTCATAGCCTTCTCAAGTTGTTAACAAATAATCAAATTTCACAAAGGTAATTTATGTGATCATAAGGAACTACATAACTGAAAATATTGGATGAAACAAGAGGGGCAGAGTGAAGAGTAAATGAAAGAACATCATTATAAGTGTTTTATTTTTTCATTAATAGTGCTTGAATGGATAGAAGAACTTCTATATCATTGAGGACAACTGAATTATATCAGAGGTGTTAATCAAGCATTGAAAATTTATCGAATACGTGAAATCAGCATTTTGAAAGAGTTGAGAAATGCACATTTTATGTGCTATATTTACACTGTGTTAAATGAAAGGTTTTAATACATCTAGGTATTTGCTTTCGATTTATTGGAAAATTATGCCAATTTATGTTTTTTGGTTGTTTTTTTTCTGTTGTTTTAAGACAAGAAATATAGTTCAAACATGAGAAAGAAGAGCAATAATGACACTTGAAAGTCATATATGACTTCTTTATATTCTGCTAATATGATACCTTAAAACATTTGGGAATGTTTTAATGTTGGATGAGGAGCAGACTGAGTGTCTGATTGTGGAAAAAAAGTTATTAAACTGTATTTGATTCTCAAATTTTCTTGCATGTACACTTTCAGTATTCTCCCACGCAGAGTAAGCAAGTGACAGAGTAGGGGTTTAGCTATCATGTCAACTTGCTGTTTAACTATTTAAGTAATTACTTATTTAAGAATCTTGAAAAATAATAATTCATCCCTTGTCTTTTGCATAGAATTTCCATAGAATGGCTTAGGTTGCAAGGTATCCAAATCCCCTGCTTTTGATAGTTTTGGCACCCACTAGATTGGAATGTGCTCCAACCATCTGTGATCATATTTTTGTACGCTCCTCTGGACCCACTTCAGCAGCTCCATGTATTTCTTGTTCCATGGACCTCAGATCTGGACACAGTACTCCAGATAAGACTCAAGGGTATCTACAAGGGTAGAGTAGAGGGGAAGAATAACCTTCCTTACCCCACTGGCAACCATTGTTTTGATGCAGCCTGTGATACTGTTGACTTACCAGGCTGCACACACACACAATTGGCTCATGTCAAGATTTTCATCCACCAGAACCCCAGTGTCCTTCTCATCAGGGTTGATATCCTCGTCTGTATGCACATCTGGAATTCACCTGACTCAAGTGCAAAACCTTGCATTTTGCTTTGTTGAACCTTATTAGGTTGACACTGACTTATTGTTCAAGCTTGTCCAAATCTCTTTGCATGGCTCCCTTCCTTCTCTTGTATCTACTGCATCATTCAGCTTGGCGTTGTCTGCAAACTTGCTGAGAATATGCTTGATTCTGTCACTATGTCATTGATTATGATGTTAAAGAGTATGTTCTCTAGCACAGCCTCCTGGAGAACACCAATTTTCACTAACCTCCACCAGAACATTGACCACAACCCTCTCTGGCTGCAACCTTCCAGCCAATTCCTTATCCACGGAATGGTCCACTCTTCAAACCCACATCTCTCCAATTCATAGATAATAATGGGGTGTATGACCATGTCAAAGGCCTTGAAGAAGTCCAGGTAGACAACAACAGTTTCTCTTCCTTTGCCCACTGATATAGACATGTCATCATAGAAGGTCACTGAGTTGGTCGGGCAGGATCTGCCTTTGGTGACACTGTCCTGGCTGTCTCAGATTAGCTTCTATCTTGTATGTGCCTTAACATATCTTCCAGGATGATCTGTTTCATGATATTCCCAGGTACAGAGGTGAGGGTCACCAGACCATGGTTCCCTAGTTCTTCTTTTCCCAGTTTCTTAAAATTGGGAATGATGTTTCTCTTTTTCTGGTCAATAGGGTGTTTGCCTGAAAGGCGCAACTATTCAAATGTGATGAAGAGTGGTTTGAATATGAAGTAGAGTGGCCTGAGGCAATGCAGAGTGGCTTATCTTGCAATTTCTGGTATTTTTTTCTTTCTCGCTTTCCTTATTTTTTATATATTTTGATATTATAAATAGTGAAATGAAACTATTTACATAGAAATATTAATCATAGAATCATAGAATCATAGAACCACCAAGGTTGGAAAAGACCTACAAGATCATTCAGTCCAACCGTTCACCTATCACCAATAGCTCCCACTAAACCATGTCCCTCAACACAACATACAATCGTTCCTTGAACACCCCCAGCGTCAGTGACTCCACCTCCCTGAGCAGGCCATTCCAGTGCCTGACTACCCTTTCTGAGAAGTAATATTTCCTAACGTCCAGCCTGAATCTCCCCTGCTGCAGCTTGAAACCATTGCCTCTAGTCCTATCACTAATGACATGAGAGAAGAGGCCGTCCCCAGCTCACCACAACCTCCCTTCAGGAAGTTATAGAGAGCAATAAGGTCTCCCCTGAGCCTCCTCTTCTCCAGGCTGAACAATCCCATCTCCTCCAGCCTCTCCTCATAAGGCTTGTGCTCCAGACCCCTCGCCAGCTTTGTTGCCCCTCTTTGAACATGTTCCAGGGCCTCGATGTCTTTCTTGCAGTGAGGGGCCCAAAACTGGACACAGTACTCGAGGTGCAGCCTCACCAGTGCTGAGTACAGGAGGACAATCACCTCTCTGCTCCTGCTGTTAACACTGTTTCTGATGCAAACCAGAATGCCCTTTGCCTTCTTGGCCACCTGGGCATGCTATTGGCTCATGTTCAGCCAAGCACCAATCAGTACCCCCAGCTCCATCTCCTCTGCACAGTCTTCCAGCCACTCTGCCCCAAGCCTGTATTGCTGCCTGGCGTTGTTGTAGCCAAAGTGCAGGACCCGGCATTTGGTCTTGTTGAACCTCATCCCATTGGCTTCAGCCCAGCTCTCCAGCCTGTCCTCTGTAGGGCCTCGCTACCCCCAGGCAGATCCACACTCCCAGCCAATTTGGTGTCATCTGCAAACTTACTGAGGGTGCACTCAGTGCCCTCATCCAGGTCATCAATAAAGATATTGAAGAGGACAGGCCCCACCACTGACCCCTGGGGAACACCACTCATGACCGGTCACCAGATGGATTTAATCTAGTACTACAAGCAGCACTGTTTTCATGGCAGCACCATTAACGAAAACTTTCCTTTATTTTTCTGTGTAATATTTGTTTAATCACAAATGTACAAACAAGCAAATGAATCTGTCACAAAACCACCTTCAGTGTCAAAATTACTTTTGGATAATTATATAATTATCTTTCTACTTATTATTTCTTTCATTTCTTCCCTCTGTGTCATCAAACTTCTACATCACTGGAATCGATTATGGGTCTGTCACCTGTTCACTTTGGAACAAATTCTGATAGCTTAGACTTGATTTGTCTTTTTCTTGATATTTGTTTTTTCCATAATTCTTGTTCATTGAACTTTTGCTATCAGTCTATCATTCCCCCAGTTTTGACACTTTGTGCAGTCTCTAATACTTCATTCTTTTATCCTTGGTATATCTTTGTTGAAATTGAATGCAATTACTTATTATTTCTTCATGTAACATTGTATTATTTGTTTTATTCATATTACTCTTTCTAAGTCCAATATAATAGACTTTTTTAAATCACGGTGAGAATGATTTGGGTCATCAGTATGTTACAAAAGGTGTATCAAACTGTTATCTTAAATCTTATCAAAATCAGCACACACACATAACTTTTTCTAAATTACTTAATTAGCAGAGATATTATGAGAGAAATTTTATATACAGTTGGGAGAGCATATCAGACTTAGGCACTTACAGACTACTTTCCTTGTAAATTATACTTTAGATCACCAGTGTGTAAAATATCATTTCACACTTGATTAGCTACTTTGGGAAGAAGAACATTAAGATTCACATTTGCTTCCCAACCTTCATCTTCCTGTTCTCATCCTACATGTTACCATAAGTTTAGTATGCATTACTGCAATATTGCTTCACCGGTATATTAAAAGACCTCAGTTCCTTATTTATCTATCTGTCTATCTGGTCTGTCATGTTGTCTTTTCTTGTGAGAACTAGGTTGCTAACTATCTATTTCCTTGCTCCTTTAATACTGTAATATATATATATAATTTTATTTATTTATTTATTTATTTATTTGAACATTGGGTATAAAATCAGCATAGTAGAAAGTAGAAATGTGAGTGGCTGCCAGGTTAAGTTTTACATTGATATGAAGAACTTCTTGTGAAGGAAGGTTTCAGAAAGGGACATCTGTAACTTAATCATAAGATGAAATATTTTAAGGAAAGCAAGGCTTTTGCGAAAGAAAATCTAATGACAATTATACCTTTCTCTGATGCGTGGAAATGCTACTCTCTTCTGTAAAATGATTTAACCCAACAAGACTTTGCATTGACAAAAATGCTCTACAGTTGAGGCATTGAAATTTTGACAGCTGTCATCAACTCTTTAGTGATTGTCAGGTGACACAGTCAATATCACTACCACCTTACATGGCAAGAAAATGTTACAAAGTTTAAGAACAGTAAAAGGAAGTATTTAAAGACCTATCACTAAACCTTTGAAACTGTGGTTTTACAGAATTCATATCTAAAACATATTTGGAGAAAAAAATCCAATACATACAAATCCCATGTATTCATCAAGACAGTCAGTACTGATCTAGATAAGAAATAAATAATACTTCACAATCCTGTTAAACAATCTGTTTGTTACTTTTTTGGGTTGACTCAAGCAGGAAACTATACCCCCCAAACAATTAGTTTTCTGTCCTGTCTCTCCCAGTGGGATAATAGAGAGAACTGGAATGTTAGAAGTAAGAAAACATGGATTGAGATAAAGACAGTTTAATAAGTAGAGCAAAAACTGTGCACAGAATCAAAGCAACATAAGGAATTAATTCATTCACTATGTCCCATCGTAAGACAGATGCTTAGCCATTTTCAGGAAAGCAGTGTTTCATAATATGTAATGGTTACCCGGGAAGACAAGGGTTGTAACTCCAAACTCCACTTCTTTCGTGTCTTCCCCAGATTTTACTGTTGAAAGTGATGCCATATGGTATGAAATACCTTTTTGGCTGTTTTGGATCAGCTGTTCTGGTTGTATCCCCTCTCAACATCTTCTGTGCTCCGGGTCTACTAGGCTGTGAAGCCGAGTGACAAACAGAAAATAACTTGTGTAGGCACTGCTCAGCAACACCTAAAATATCTCTATATTGCCAACATTGTCACAAATCCTAAGCATAACAGCATAGAAGCTGCTATGAAAACAATGAAAAAAAAACAAACCTCAGTTTAGCCAAAAACAATATAATCATAGTGTATAATTAGCCGTAAGTGTCATAAAGAGCCATTAAACCTAGCATGTGTTGGTAGTGCAGCTAACTAACTGAAATGTCTGAAATGATGTGCATTTAAGCACTATTAGAAGAGGGGAAGGTTTAACTTATGTCAGTTAATTGAGTTAAGGCAATAACAAATACTAACCATGAAATATATCCATTTTGTTATTAGTAGTGAAAAATGAAGAGATGGGTTGCATGCCATTCCAAAGAGACAGGACATTCTAGAGATCTGAATTCCAGAAGTCTACTTAAACTAGATTATGTATATGGGAAGTATAAGAATTCTAAACTGTCACAATGGACACAGAATAGAAAATATCCTGATTTATTATTAAGCCTGCTGTATCTTGACATTATAAATCGCTCTTATGTTCCTTGCAGTCTGTAATCACCTTCCCAGAAGAAATATGCAAAATGATCAAATAATGAAATATTGATCCAAAAAAGCATTTAATGAGGTCTAACTATATAGAACATCTATTAACAAAGAAAGTAAAGGTTAATGAAACTATGTGAAAAATACAGAATGAGGTCAAATGCTCTTTTCCTCCTCTGCTAGAGGACAAAAGTAATATTCAGAAATTCACAATATGTTCAAGCTTTATAACTGTTATATCATTAACTTTTTTCATAAAGAAAGTAGAACTTTCATATGTCATATTGTTAATTAATTTTTATATAGTTGTAAAATTATATATATATATTTGATAAGAATGCTATATTCAATAAAAATTAGACATATGATTATGACAGAACACAGGCAACCAACAATATTATTTTTATAATATTTTTTTTTATTAGGGTTTAGGGAGGGTTTACTACAACCAGAAAAGTCCAGTATCCTTACTGAAGTTCTATTGCATAATGTAAGTGCTGCATCTGGCAGAAGAAACAGAGTTTATATGACTAAACAAAAATGGTGCATTCCTTTCCTTATCATAGAAGAGTCAAAATAGAATGGTTCAATAAATATGATAAAACACATCATTAAACCTGAAAAAGTAACTGCGACTTAAGGATTTTAAAAGATATCATAATTGCAAAATATTCTTCAAACTGTAGTGTAAGATTTTCTTTACAATATTTACCAGGTATAAAAAACTGGCCCTGGAGAAATATTTTAATTATAGGAAAGAAAAATATATTTTGGAGATTACTATAGGATAATATATAGAAGTTAGTGTGATTCCATTTATTCTCAGTACTCAGTCTCTGTTGAGCAACTCCACATCTTTCTTCATACTGAGCAGCTCAGTACTGTCCCAGTACACGTTTTGTTTTTGGCCATAAGCCAAAAACTCTAGTACACTTTTATTCACTGGTACAATGAGCTAATTGAGACAGAACATAGTCATTTATCTTTACAAAGAAAATGTATCAGGAAAGAATACCTTTTCTTTCATAGTGGAAGTTCAGACACAAATCTAGGACCAGATGTTTCTTCTTTTAATATGATTGGACACTTTTATCACACTGCAGAATGTTAGACCTAATAACATAATTTGAGACTTTACGTCATAATTGTTCTTTCTTGTATCAGAAATTTTCTCCTACAACCTGTCATCTTAAATACAAAAAACTATTCAAAAATCTGTTTGAAAGATCTGGCTTTTAGTTCTCAGCACCACAAGATGTGGCGTATGCATCAGTATGCAGTGTGTTTCTAACCAATTACCCTAAGAATGAAAGTCATTGTCAGAACAAAATTTTAAATTATCTTGAAGGATTTTAAGTAAGTGCAAAATTTATAAAATGCCTTTATTCTATTCTTTCATACTTACTTATTTTTAGGAAATGAACATTAAATTATTTTCTGAACCTTAGCAGGAACTTAATTATTTTTTCTTGCTCTAGGTATGTATAGGCTGATTGAAAGTAGCTTATTAAATCTTTAATAAAGAACATTATATCTTACCACTATGAGCCCAAATAAATACAGTGCTGCAAAGATAACATCATCTCTGACCTTTATGTTTCATATCATTTTTATTAAACTTAGATGACTCAGTAGCTCTTCATTCAGAATTTGAAAATCAGCTTATAAACTGAACAGCTTCAACTTTCTTTCAGAGTAAAAATGACAGTCGAGACTACCATAGATAACAAGTGTCAATCGGCCACCTCATCTCCTTGGAAGATATTTAAATTGAGAATACATTAATAAACAATATTTTGAACTATTTGTTTATATTATTTTATTCTGTGTATATGTGAAACCCTGAACAACATTTATCTAATATGCATGATTAAACTCTTAAGTGTTGAGAAAATTAAAACTTTCTTTGTTTGACTTGAGATCAATTCATGACAATTTTGATAGAGTCACAATAATTTCTGCTATTCATTACTACTGATTAAGTTACTGTACTTATTAATGCATAATCAGGAGTGGAATTCATTTCTGCTTAGCATTATAGAGAACAAGATTCCATGCAAATGATTTCACAAAGTCAATGTCCATATACCTTAAGGAAATGTCACATTTAGAGAAGAAACTGTAGCTGAAGAAATGAGGTTGACTTCCAAAAGAGTTTAGGCTTTCTCCTTTATCTTAGGGTATTTGAGGTCCTACCATATTTTCCTTGTAAAGTGAAAATTCTAGAATACTGAAGAACAGATAATTGTAGGATTAATCATTTCAAATTTCAAAAAACTACCAAGCTCCAGTTCAAAATGAAGTACTTGTATGCCAAAACCTTACTGTGTGAAATTTGGGTACAGGTCCAAGAACAGCTGTTACTAAAAAGAAAATCATTATACTGCTCACTATGAGAGTATCTCATGAAAATAGAAGTGTTAGTGTGTGTGATGCTCTTCATGGTTACTTCTTTTTGTCAAAATGTCATTATAAAAATTACACATTTTTTCTTCAGATTGTAAAATGAATGCTCTACAAACTGTTTATTGTGCTAGGCCTGCAGAAGTATGAAAATATGACAGAAAGGAACTGCTAAATGTGTTTCAATTTATTTTTTGGTGTAGGCCATACACTCCATTTCCACATAAAATATATTTCAACTCTGAACTTGCTAAAATGAAATAATAAAATGGAGATTTTCCAGACATACAGGACAAAAAAAAAAACCCAACCAAACAAAAAAACCTTGTTTTTAAAGCTCATATTTTTAATTTTTTAATGTGTTTTGTCTCTTATGTATCTAATCAACATGATACAGATGTCACGTCAAACAAAAAATGGTCCTAGTTTGCCAATTCCATGAGCAAGTTGTGTTTTCCATAATATAATGAAAGGTGATGTCCTCTTTCTGAAGCTACTACTATTAATGATTTCATAATTTGTATCTGCTGGCACTGAGCTGTCAGTGGCAAGGTGGAGGAAGCTTATCTGAGGGACCATTAGACAGCTGGCTGCTCAGTGAGATAGTGGCTACTGAGAAAAGTAGATCTTTTAGCTATTTATCTAAGGATATAAAAACTGATTGTATTTTTTTTATCTACTCATGGCTCCCATATAGATAAATCTTGAACTTCATCTTGTATTTCATGTTCAGGTTCTGAATTATTTTGTTGTATGACTTTTTATGAAGCTTGATAAGAAAAAGAATTATAAATCTACAACTTCTTTCTACTGGCTACATTTGAGATATATAAAGATTATTTTTATTTTATTTTTCTTAGATAGAGTTGTAAACAGTTACTAGTGAACGTATTTTAAGTCTGAAAAGAGTTAGAAGGGAATTTAATAAGAAGCTGGACAGATTATAATGAATGGGGACAGGGTATGGGCAGACAAGCATATTGATCAACAAATCATTCACACACAACAACCCCTGTCTTATTATCTGTTCTAATGCTTGCTTCTCCCCAGATCATCTACTTTACTCACTTCAGCTACAACTCTAAGCATACTATAAGACATGTGCAATTCCAAAATGTTCTTCTGTTGCATAGGGAATCTCCCATATCCCTGTGCAGCATCCCCCCTAAATCCAAAAAGTGACCTGTTGTTGACTCATCTTGATGAGTTTCATGCATAGACAGTGGTGGTGATCACTCTTTCCAGATCTGGGAAGAGCTGGACAGGGTGTCCCTTCCTCTGAGTCCCAGAATTGGACCCCTTCCTGTCTTTGTCCCCCTTTACTCCTCTGGACTGGTGGAGATAAACCACTGTATTGTCGTGTATTGGAAATGAAGTACAACTTGCACAAAGAACTTCTTTGCATTTTCTTCACCACAACCTAAAATAAATGATTGCCAAGTTGCAGCCTCCATTTATGCTGTGTTCAGACTTAGTCTGTGTAAAGTAACTCAATCTGTGTAAAGCACCAGCTTCATGTGTGAGGGACAGAGTGAGGGCGGTGGCCTCCTCTCAGCCTAGCCATGGCCCCTGGTTGGCTTGGCCGTGTCTGTCTCCTCCTGCTCTGCCTTTGTGGGGAGGCCACCACTGGGAGGGATTTCTATAGGATTCTATTAGATCTGAACTGATGAAATTTTGTGACGTATTGATCTTTCTTTTCAAATAAAGTGGAAAAGTACAAATAAATTCTTGTGACATACTCCATGCTTTATCATCATGGAAATTTTTTCCCTACTTCTTTACATATATCTAAGGGATTTTTTGCTTTGACTTCTGTGAACTTCCGATGAACTTTTAAGTCTGTTGGCACATTCATCTGGACAGCACTTCTAAATCATGCCAGTACTATCAATACTATTATATCCAAATCAATCTGGGACTCTGCTTCATCATGTAAGTACAACTGTTACTAAATGCTGAAGTAAGAAACCAATAATTTGATGATGTTTTAAAGTATGGCAATCAGGGCCCAGTTTCTTCTCATGGTTAGCTGAAATTTTTAAGTGACTCTCAGTCATGTTCCTGCCAGCGTTGTGAAATCAATTTTCTGTCATCCATGAAATCACATGCAGACAAATTGCACTTCAGGGTATGCAAAGGGAAGAGAAGCACTTTTTTTCTAGAAGGCAGGAAACCTGGAAAGTACTGTTGAATTTATGCACAAAGTAAAATTATATGCTATCTATTCACTGAGGGGAAAAAGCAATAACACTGGAAAAATATGGAGACTTGAAATAAACTTACCTGAAATTGATATAATTTAAGTGTTCTGTGACTATCATCATTGCAGAGTTAAAGCAATCTGGGCAATAAAATTGCATAGCCTGGACAATTCATGTTTAACATGGTAGAATAACACAGTTATTTCGATAGAGAGTAAAATTATAAATGTATGAAAGATTCCCAACATATCAAAGAATATTTTGGACTTTAATATTGAGAATATAATGTTCACTTGGGAAAATAAATAAATAAATAAACAAGCAAACAAGCAGATAAATATAGAATAAACAGATAGGCTTCTATTTTGCAGGTCCAGAGAGCTACTTCCTTTTGTTTATTGTAAGAAAATTTGAATTTTTTTTGGTTTCAGAAAAATTTGCTTTGTTCAATTTATGGGAGAAAAAAGGATTGAATGAGATTTTTTTGTCCCCCTTGGAAACTGTTAGAGGACTTCTGATAGTGGACAGTTAAGGAGATTTAAAAGTCAACTAGATATTGCAACTTTTAACATTTTTATTAAAATAACTTTTAAATCATTGTGCCTCTACTTATATATAGAAAAATATGAAATTACATAATCATAACTCAAATGCTGGTTTATTTGTTACACAAGATACACTCCATTGAGCACTAGGAGTAAGTAAAACAGATTATATGTACAAGAACTGATTTAAAGAAAACATGTTTGAAACTTTAGGCAGCTAGGGTTTGTTTGTTTGTTTGTTTTGTTATTCTTCACTTGTTTAGTTTAAAAGCAGTAAAAAATGATTCATTCTACAGCTAATTTTTATTTTCTGTGTGTCAGCTTTCAACTTCCAATTATAATTTTCACATTACCGTTCAAACCTGTATCTATTAAAATTAACCAGAAATTGTAAACTAAAATTTGTATAATTTTACTGTATTTTCATGGCCAGTGTTTACACAGAATCACACACACAGAATTATCAAGGTTGGAAAAGACCTAGAAGATCATCCAGTCAAACCATTACCAATACTTCCCAGCTAAATCATACCCCTCAACACAACATCCAAATGTTTCTTGAACACTCCCATGGTCGGTGACTCCACCACTTCCCGGGGCAGTGCATTCCAATGCCTGACTACCCTTTCCGAGTAGTAATACTTCCTAATGTCCAGCCTGAACCTCCCCTGGCGCAGCTTGAAACCATTCCCTCTAGTTCTATCACTGATTACACGAGAGAAGAGGCCGACCCCCAGCTCACCACAACCTCCTTTCAGGAAGTTATAGAGAGCTATAAGGTCTCCCCTGAGCCTCCTCTTCTCCAGGCTGAACAATCCCAGCTCCCTCAACCGCTCCTCTTAAGGCCTGTGCTCCAGACCCCTCACCAGATTCGTAGCCCTTCTCTGAACACGTTCCAGGGCCTCAATGTCTTTTTAAAGAAAAAGAAGTGTTTAAAGTAGAAGTGTAAATAAGTTTAAAGAAGTGTTTGTGAGTTACAAGTTAAAAAATACAGTCTTCAAGGATCTATTTACAGCTTATTTGATGCTCTACTGAAGCTTATGAAAGTCCTGGTCTTTCAGAACATGTCAGAGTGACAATTTTTTTTTTTTTTGTACTAACTAACATTCTTCCGAACCAGAGAGGAGCACTTTATTCTTTTCTGTTCTTATTTACCATCACATTACTATCACCTTAGTCAAATGTACAGGAAATTGCCTTCTATTGCATTTAGAATAGATATTAGAGTTATTTTAAAATATTTGTGACATAGAAACTGAATGATGATTGAGTCTAAACACAGATTCAGAATCAGAGAACCCACAGTCATGGTGGAGAGGAAACAATCCAGAGAAGAAAGTGCTTCAGAAAAGGGTAGAGGAAATACAGCAGAAAAATTACTGTGGTGACAGACAGGTGGGGAAGAGGGACATTAAAGGTAAATTTTGAATTATGGAGAGGGAAGCTTATGACAGAAAACTGAAACAGAAGAGCATGAAAGGGTCTGTTTTGTTGCTGGTGTGTTTATGTTGTTGCTGTATCTTACGTTTACTAACATAAGATTTGTTTTCTTTTTAAACATTAGAAATATTTAAAAATCTATGAATAAAAGGTGAAATATGACATTTTTAAAAAATATGCTTAATTTTTAATGTTTCAATTTCTTACTTCTCCAGATATGCTTTTATTTTCTTCCCCCCCCACCCCTAGAACAACCAGGATCTTCTTTTGTGTATTTTGAAAAATCCTTTCAGATAATGCATGTTAATATGCTCTTGTATAAACTAAATTAAACTATGCTAAAGTAAGGAAAATTCAAAATCTTGTAATGCATTGCAGGATATTAAAAAATAGATATTTCTGAAACATGAATTGGTAATTTGCTGAGATTGTCTTTTTCACTGACATATCCAAAGCAAAGCATAATAAATAATTATTAATTAATATAAATTAATTGCTTCAATTACTTCCTTGTACAATATCCATTTTTTTTTTTCAAAGCATTCCTGTAGTTGCTTTTACAAATATAGCAAGTGCTATAAAAATTAAAAAAAAAAAAATCGTTTCTGGCATTGTAAATAAAGTTGCAAGGGTTTTCCACTACATACAATCTAAGTTATTTTTAGCTTATTTAAAGGATAATATGAAATATTAGTTGACTAATACGAATAAAGACAAGCTAGAAATGCATAAGATTTCCTATTTTCTTCAAGGCATCCTAAGACTTCAGTATATACTGGCAACCTTCCTACTTATCTACTAGTCCTCTATCTTCAATTCTCTCCACACAAGATCATCTTAGACTGACATATGGGTTCAGGTAGGGAATGTAAGTGATTATAAGTTGTTTTAGTTTGTACTAACTCACATCCAACAACATTTTATCCTAATGTTTGTCTAAGAAATAATGTTTTGAGAAACACTGTGAATTCAATGTGTTCTAGATCAGGGTTTTATTACAGTCTGAGGCAGCAGACTGTCACCTACTCAATGAGTAACACGGATTCCTGCACCGGTTGAATTTCTGCTCCTATTACAGCTTTGACTGATTGACCTAAGTGGTCTCTTTAACTGCTGCTTGAAAGACTCAGTTGCATCCAGTTCACACCAACTCGCTACAATTGCAACTGCTCAGATATAGTTCAAACTTCTGTTAGTAGTTCTTTTGAACAGCTACTTTACTTACAAAAAACTAGCAAATGTAGGTACAGAGCACTATGCTGTTGTTGCAAGGCAAGAGGATTTTTTTCTCACTTTTCTGACATTGCAAAGATTTTTTTTGTTTTTATCCACAAATAGGTTTTTAAATTTATTTTTATTTCCATTTCCTTATTGTTTTTAGCAATGTTACATTGTCATTCATACATAAGGAATATTAAAATGTTCATAAAAGTTGTCATGATCTCAGTACTTGGTTTGATATCATATCAGTGCATGCCATGTGTGGCAAATGATATCCTAGATTTTCCTGGAGATTCACAGCTTCTCTTTTTACTTTTTTTTTTTTTTTTTTTACTTTATAGAAAGAGATTCTTTCAACAGGGTAGATCTGTTTTATCTTGAACCAGCCTCTTGAATTTCCTTGCTTGACCCACAGGAAGTAAAATATTACAGCTCAAAGGAACATAAAACTTCTACATTGTCTTACTAGCCTCTGGCATGTCTTCCCTCCTTTCATGCTTCACAATAGCTAGGATATTCTGACAATCAAGAATTTAGTCTCAAGATACTGATTTTCTCTCTCTCTATCTCTTTTTCCTTAGTCCAGAATATGACTTACACTTTAGAGGATTTTTCTACTATTTTGAAGAAGCAGTTAAAAAAGGTAAACCTACAGAAAAATGAGGTAATGTTTATATCTGCAAAAGCACCTCTTACTCTAGTGCTATGAGAAAAGTAGCTGATATTCCTTTGCCACTAGCTGAAATATTCAGCAGAATAGCCATAATTTCATGTTTACTTATCAGATACGAAGCAAGGTAAGAGTACAGTATCTTAGAGTTTTTGGCAAAGTAAAATAGTATAAGGGGACAGAAAGAGAGCACAGTCTCATATAACAAAGAGCAAGAGAGGTCCAAGAAAGTTGGACAGACTACAGAAATACTGTGAGGAGTAGGCAAGTATGTGAAGAATCCCGGAGTTTTGAGAAATTAGTAGTACAAACTAGAAGAGAAAAGAAGAGACATGGGTTTTACTAGGACATGGAGACAATACTAAGAAGCCAAGTGGCAACTACAGAGATGTGAGAGGAAAAAAAAAAAAAAAAAAAAAAGAGGAAGCTTTAGCCTAGTAAGGACTATAAATGGACAAGTGAGGATCAAGACATCAGGTGAAGAAGGATATCAATATGGGGAAGAAGTCAAGTGTATGGAAATAACAGCTGCACACATTCTAGCAACTGCTTCTCCCAGGAGCCAACAGAACTCCAAAAACTTTGACTTTGGCACCCTTTGGAGAAAGTGAAGGTCTGCATAATAAGGCATTGTAAATATCATTATTTCTGAATTCAGGGAATACAACCAAGATGCAAAGCTGGAACGCTAAAGAAAATCTTCATCTGGTTTGAATTTCCCACGGTGGTACAACATGATGAAACTTGCTTCCAAAAATAATGAAATGATTTCTTGATAAAGTGTCCTTCTAACTGGCATTTAAAGCATTATGGACAAAAGAGTGTTTGGTAACAGGCAAGACTGGTAAAATTAACTCAAAGAAAGGAATAGTCTAACAAAAATTATACACTAGAGACTTCATTGTCTCTTTCAAACAATCTCAGGTACTGAAAATATCTCATTTTCTTAGCAGGTGAAATTTTCCATCGTATGTTTTTATGGCCTTGCTAGATTCTCCATGGTCCTTAAAGACAGGCAAATCCTTTCACTACACTGTGGCCGCAGAGAACTCTTCGCTACAGAACTAGTTTAGATCTAGTTAGAAAGAGAGGCTCTTTGCAGATGGTGGCTCAGTAGGTGTGCTCATGCTGTATAGCACTGAAATCCAATTTGTTCCACCTAACCAAACTTAATTATGAGGTGTTATTGTGTTTTGTTCCCCTTCCTGACCCTCCTCTCTTGGTATAGCTTACAAGAGGTAGAGACAGAAAAGCACGAACATCAGGGAATCTAGTAAATTCTTTTCTGATAATAAGATTGTGCCTGTAGTCCTTGCTGTGATCTTTCATTATTATTTTTTTAGTCTGAGTACATTCCTGAAGTCACAAAGTCATAATACCCAGAATGAAAATCATAGCATGAATAGCTTTGACTTGCACAACAAACACAATTCTGCAAATTTACATATCACAATGTTTTGAAGAAAGATTAAAAAAAAAAAAAAAAGATTGTAAAATACGTTTTGGGGTTTTTTTAACCATTCTGTTTTCTGAACTCTGAAGATGATAGTGCAGATTCAAACCAGAGTCTTGTCAGTTTAAACTACATTTTTATTATATAAGGTGATGCCAAGTTTTAAAAAATGTCACTGAGTTTATTTCCTCAATATTATTTTTGTGCTGGTTCCTGAAATTGTCAAAGGTATTTTCAGAACATATAAAGAAAGACTTCTTTAGGGGCCTGCAAGAATTTTGTCTTCTACGTTTCTTTTCCAGAATCAAAGTGTAATTCTAATCAAATAATGGGTAAATGATATGTTGGAATAGAAAATATAGATGCAACAAGGTAATTGACAGAGAAGTTATTAATAGTTTTCTCTATGTAATAATAATAATAATAATAATAATAATAATAATAATAATAATAATAATAATAATAATAAAGAGTTTCTCCTAAAACTGTTAGAATGTGATTTTTCCCTTTTAAAATTATCTGGAACTTGTTGATTCTCTACTTGCTTCTCTTGTTTAATTTCTTTTCATATGCAGCTAGCTATATGACTGCTGAGAAAAATTATACACAGCTAGAGTGCTAATGGCTCATTCACAATCAATTCTATGAAGCTTGAGACATTTTTTTCAGTGTTTGAATTTAGCCAGTGTGTACCACCAGTGTCCACCTGTTGAGCGTTATTAAAGACCCGATATACTTGATATACTATAGCTTTGCATCCACTGCTGTCACCTATAATCTTACAACTCATTAACTAATATACTTTGGGTTTTATGCAAACAAAAAAATCAGAGCAAACAAACAAAAAACCAAAACAGTCATTATTTTCAGTCTTCAATACTAAAAGCATGGAGCATGAAAATAAGAAGACCTAGCGGGAAAAAAGTTTAAAATACAATATTAGCAAAACATTTGTAAGGAAGCTCATTTTGGTTTTTGAATTTCTTTATTTATTTTTTTTTTTTTAGGGTATTATTTATTTGTTTGCTTTCTTCTCAGCACTAGCATACAAGAAATAACTAATTTGAAATGACAAAAAAAAAAAAAAAAAAAATCTCCTTCTTACAAAGCAAGATGCAGAAAAATGCATAGATGCAACCATATAAAGTCCAATGGTGATGTTAATTACAAAAAAGACATTAAACTACACTGTTGAATATTCTGAACTAAGAAGAAACTGACATTAAGAATGGAAAGATATGAAAAATATTGAAATTAAGCAGCTGTGAATAGAAATGCTACTACAATTCCCAGAAGCAGGCACTGAACAAAGACATATTAATTTTAAACTGTATAATATACATCTGTGTAAAGTTACCAGCTTACCATGGCGGTCACAGATTCAGAGTTTAATTTGGATAAATAGGTTGAAGTGGGAATGCTGTTTACAGCTGGAAGGTAGGTCTGTTCTCAGCTGAGATAAATTGTTCCACCAAATAATATATTGGCAGGCTTATGAGAAAAGAATATGTGCTTGTGAGCTAAGGATACAAGTGGGAATGGATTTTATTTATTTAGATATTTTCATATCAGGTGGCAAAGCCATAAGTTCTAAAGGCTTATTCTGCTGCCAGCAGCAACTTAGATTATAGCATGTTTGAGTTGCCTTGGCTGCAGTATATTTTTTTCAAAGGTATGAATAATAGAAAATATCACGTTTCTTTTAAGCTCTTGAACAGGGATATAAAAGACTGTAGTTCTGCTCACCCAATAATTTTCCAGCCAAATTAAAGTTGTATCACTTCTGCTAATGTATTTGTTTCTGCTCTCCTTCTCTCTACATTTGTCTATAAAAGCCAAATTTATCTACTGCATTTATCAATTAGAGAATCATAACAAAAACATTTGCTGACTAGAATTATGGCAGAATAAAAAAATACTAGAAGTTCTATATTATCTTTTACACATTATAATACAGTCTGTAACTGTCTTGTTATATACTTTTAGCAGGAATATTGACTAACTTTGCAAAGTAATTATTGGTTTTTTTTTTTTTCAGTATGTTAAAAAAAAAAAACACAAAAACAAACCAAAACTGAAAAATCAGAGTTCTAGCATAATGATATTTACCATTGGTTGTGAAAAGAAATTATTATCCTTTATGTGACCCAGCATGTAGGGAACTAACATACATCAGGGTTTTTTTTCCAAAATCAGACACCAAGAGCTGTAGGCCGATAAATTTCATAGAATCATTTCTGTATTGCGTTAAAATGCATGGTTTAGAAGATAAAGCCAAGTATACATTCTTTTTCCTTTGCTATTTACAGTGTGTCTGTTGTGGTTTAACCCAGCAGGTGGCTCAGCATCACACAGTTGTTTGCTCACTTCCCCCCCTTCCCAGTGGGATGGGAGAGAGAATCAGAAAAAAAAACAACAAAGTAGAACTCATGAGTTGAGATAAAAAATATTTACTGAGAGAGAAAAGGAAAATAGTTATGATTATATGCATACATGTATATAGCAAGTGATGCACAATTAATTGCCCATAAGCTAGCCCTGACCAGCAGAAGAGAGCAAGATGAATTTCATTTCCCTACAAAACTCCTTCTGCACAGTGTCATATGGTATGGGATATACTTTTGACCAGTTTAAGCCAGCTGTCTTAACCTAATTCTGTTCCCTTCCAGCTCCTTGGGCCCTTTCCTACGAACAGCCCTTGGTACTATACAACACTGATTAGCAGCAGCCATAAAACATCAGTGTGTTATCAATGTTGTTTTTCTCCTAGAACCAAAAAACAGCTTCATACCAGACACACTGAAGAAAACAATTCCAACACAGCTGAAACTGAGCCACTGTATTCCTGATATCTTTTAACTCAGAAGCAATAACGTCTCAGTCAAGCTTCAGTCTTTTGGTAGTGGGTGGGTTCATCTTCTCCAGATCTCCCTTTCTATCTCTGAATGGAAATGCAATCCAGTAATCCAGGCCCATCATCTCAGCACCTGTTAATCAATCTGCTAATTGCTCTGTTAACAGAGAAACTGTGACAATATTGCCTTGTATGATACCAATGTGACTCAATATTATATTGTTTTGCTCTAACAATGAATACATTTTGTACCAGGCTTACAGCCAGAATCACTTCAAAATAGGAATTTTCTCTTTCTTTCTCTTCATCCATTTTTAAATGTCTTGAACTGCATAACTCCACATGATCTACAAATGAAGTCATTAGCTGTGAAAAAGAACATTTTAATGGAACCTAATTATTTAGAAAACTTGTTGAATTTCTGCCCCTTTTAGTCCATGAAAATATTTCCTAAAAAAGAAAAAAAATAACCTTTTGTGGATGATATTTTCTGCCCTGTGTTATTATGGGCCATAATCTTATAATTGCATGATATCCTTTTCAGTTGGAATGACTAAATTTCAATTGCAAATTCTAGGTACAAAGAGTGGGTCCACAGGCATATGCTCTCTTCTTCAGTGGTGAAAACATAAGTTGTTTGGAGTTTTCCTTAGACTGGGACCTGAACAGTTTCCATTGTATTGTTGTCCTCTCTTAAATATAATGCTGTTAAAGTGTACTCTTGACTTTCTGATCTTTTAAAGCTTATCATCATAATGAATTAGTTTTATTCAGTAGAAGAAATATTCTGGTGTACATTTTAAACATAATAAAGGCATTTTTTCAACATCATCAATTAAGATAAGATAAAGAAAAAGTCACAGCCACTTCAGTCTCCTAATTCCATCCACAGATCAAAGGTCAATGCATTCAGATTGAAGTGCTTGTTATTAGAACTTTAGAGTGCAAAGCATCTATTACCGGTATTGCCAGAAAAGAAGAATAGAGCTTGTTTAAATTAGGCAGCAGTATCCATCTGCAGAAACTCACAGTCTAACAAATAATCGTTTTGCTCTCATATCTAATTCCTTTGCAAATATCATGTTGTATTCTGTCTGAAGGTTGCTCCAAAAGTAATGTCTGTTATTTTATTATTTTGGCCCAGGTCATCGGAAGCAGATGTTGGTGGTATGACAGAAGAATTTGAGCCTTCCTGACAATGTTCTGTTACATTTTGCTGCAGTGTGATGGATGGCAGCAGAGGGGCAGTCTGTCAAAATGCTGTCTGACATGGAAGGGCGTATGAAGTAAAGATGTGGAATTGTATCCCTCCATGCTGAAGAAAATGGCACCCACTTATGTTCATCAACATTTGCTGAATGCTTATGGTGACCAAATAATGGATGTGAACACAGTGAGGCAGTGGGTGATGACTTTCAGTAGTGGCAGCAGCAACTTGAAAAACGAGCTACGTTCTGGACTTCTGGTGCAGATTTTTCAGACCAACCTACATATTTGGGTTTAATTCCATTAATTATACTTGCATTTGAAGTGGCTGAAGTAGTGGATAAATATGCAGATATTTTTATAATAAACAGGCAACTATTCAATATTAACATAATCAAAATGCTGTGAAACTGGCTCTGCATTGAGTAAGCATCTGTGTTTGATCATGATTTGTCTTAATAAGCTGTCAGATTTTTCAGTAAATGCTAAGTACATATGTTTCCAACATACTGCCAGTTTGCTTTGGAAAAATAGTTAAAACAAAATAAAGTAGTGTTATAGAATCATTTCAATTTTCATAATATACCATCTACGAGAGTCATAACAATGACCAAACTTACCACAACCAGACATAAAAAATAAAAATAATAATTAAAAAAGAAGCAGTAGAGACAATAAGTATAGGAAGTAAGACTGAGGCCAAATTAGTTTTTAATAATCTCACATATCCTACTGATGTTATTTCAATACGTTTTTTCCCAATTTTTGTTACTCTTCTTGAAAAATAATGTCCTCTCAGCATATCAAGAACGCTGTACTTCTCCTTATAATGAATTTCTCAGCCTGTTTTTATAAAGCAGTATCTCACTGGTCATACTCAAAGGTTATGTTTTCTGTCCTTTTCTGGTTTTCATACACATTCAACCAGAAGCAGTTATAAATTTAGAGGCCTTTAATGAAATTATAACTTTGATATTTTTCCCTCAAGTAGATTTCTGTTTCTTCTGGGACACTTCTGCTAATAACAGATCTGCAGAAACTTCTGCCATTTATTCCAGATCATCTAGTGCATACTGCAATACCTGGTCTCAGGCCTGTTCATTTTTTTTTAAAGGGATTAGGGAAGAAGGATCTTCTTTGTGCATGTGCTGTTTGTTGTTGCTGTTGTTTAATAAAATCTTCCAAAAATTACAGAAAGCAAGAATTAAAATTAATGAAACTCAATTAATAATACACAGGAAACATAAGCTACTCACTAAGAGGAAGCAAAAAGAACAGATTCATTCGTCTATTCTCTTTGTGAACTTCAGCACTGTCTTAAAGAATCTTGTGGATAAACAGCCTCTGAAAACAAAGGTTATTACAATGTCAACTGGACAACTATATTCAGAATTTTTAGAGTATGAAAGAAGTAGAGAAAATAATGATAGGTCTGGAGGATCTGCAAATATAATGTAGCCTAGCTTTTTACTGGCCTAAACTTTTTACTTATACAAAAGTCAGAACAGGAACTGATGAAGACACAACCCTTCAAAGAGCCATGTAGTTAACCTGAGATCTGATCTTTCCCAAAGAAGTACTACATCTCCTTTTGTAAATTAACTAGCCAGCTCAAGAAGACGGGTGGAGTCAGTCATTCAAACCAGCTGGATGTGATAGCAGTTGTGAAAGGAAATAGCAGTGGAAGCCCAGAGCAGTGCAGAAATGAGCTGTACATTAGAGTTCTGGCATTTGTAGGAATGGTATTGTAGATAATGCCTTTCTACATTCAAGTTCTTAAGAATGTTTTATAAACACTGAAAATAAATCATGTTATGAAGTGGATTTGACAGTTTTCTGTTAAACTAGCGCATATAATTAACCGTCCTTTATAAAGCTGATGAAGTATTTACCCAGTAAATTTTAAAAGAAAAAGTCAATTATGTTGGAATTGCATATTTTGAAATGCTTATGCTATTGCTAAGGTTTTGAAAGAATGCACATTAAGACACAAATTTAGCACAACAAAGCTTTATTCCTGTGCTTACTGTTCTTTGAGCTCTATTAAACTAGGACTGGCCTCCCATGGTATATAATAGTGTTAGAAATATATAACTCTGTTGTGGTTTATAGTTATTATACATTTTTTACCTATGCTTTACACTTCTCAAATCTCATTAGCCACTAATTCATGCACATGCACAGATTAACATCTGAATCTAAGGTTCTGCATTGCTGTTATGTGCACAAAAAAAGGGGTCTCAGTGCAGGCTGCTATCAATCATTTGTTCTTAATTGGTTATAATTAGTATGTGATAGTTAAAAAGAGAGGGAAACTACATCTCCAATTATTTATATGTATATATATATATATAGGTATTAATTTATCTTTTTTGGTGCTTAGGCATTGCAATGCAAAGAAAATACAAAGCTGCATCAAACGAAAATGAAGGCATTTTGCTCCTATTATTCAAAGTAAAATTTGATTTCTAAGAAAACAGTATATGTAGTTTATTGAAAGAAAAAAAGTGAAGGATTTATTTATAAATTTTCATAGACTTAGTATCCCAGTCCCACAAGTATTAGTTTTGTTTAAATCTTGCAAAGCAGATTACAGAATTGAAAACTTAGTGTGTGACTCAAGGAAACACTTTAATTTCTCTCCACCTGCTTTTGTAACTCACAAGGTTTCATTTGTTACTACTGATGAAGCTTTACATGACTTTTCTGTGTAAGAGGGTCAGGGAAGGAAAAGGCTAATCATACACATTCTGTATTCACAATAAAGGTTGCAACATTTATCACATAACAAATGGACTGCCCTGCAACAAAGCACTTGTCACAAACAATTTGCCTGCTGAAAGACAGAAAAACACATTAAAGTTTTATTAATCTTCCTTACTTATCATACAAGTATAGAGTTAATGAGTTAAAATCATGACTATCCCTTTTGAAAATTCCTTGTGTGTGTGTGCAATTGGCTTTACATAACTCAGGTCAGTTGTGTCACACAGAAAGTTTTTGTCAGCTGAATTCTTTGTAGTTCACAGAAAAAGTGAATTTGATCAAAGACATAGTACTGAATTAAAAAGTGGAAGAAAGAGAAAAAAATAAACCTTCCATTAAAAGTCACTTTTATTATGTTGTGGGTTAACCACAGCTGACATCTAAGCACCCAGAAAGCTGCTTGCTCATTACCTCTATTGGGATGGTGAAAAGAATCAGAAGGGCAAATGTAAGAAAACTCATAAATCAAGATGAACAGTTTTATAGATAAAGTAAAGCTGCACATGTAAACAGAGCAAAATTAAGTCACTTATTCCCACTGAAAAGGAGATATCTAACCATATCCAAGAAAATAGGACTCAAACTCATGTAACAGCTACTTGGGAAGAAAAATGCCATAGCTACATATGCACCTCCACTTTCTCCAAGCTTCATCTCAGCTAAAACCAGTACAATCTCCAAACCTTATTCCATACTATTTACATCATGTTAGTTCTCACATTAAGACAACCTCATTAAACATTTTTTTCCCTTTCCCTCCTTTGATTTATACACAGATATAATTCCCTTAGTCTATGGCCTGAAGTAATACAAACCAAGATGATGCCATATCACATTTCTTCACCTCTGTAGCACAAAAATTTCTATTGCAGAGATACATTGAAGACACCTTTGATCAACCTTACTGCTCGAAGCTGCTCGAAGATATTCAGTAGTTTAGCTACTACAGCTTTCAGAATTCAGCTTCTGCTTCCTTAGAGACAGTACTTTAAGTATGAGTACTTTGAGATATGTCTTCTGTGAACAGACATATGTCTTGCTACTGTTACCTGATGTACATGGGAATTTCTGGTAGAAGAGAACTGAATGCTTAGAAATGAGCATGGCACTGACAGGCTGAGAAGACACATGAAAATGCACTGAAATGATGTATTTAAAAACTGCACACTGACATTGCACTGTCTATGTCTTCATCAGTGACACCAACAGTGGGATCAAATGCACACTCTGCAAGTTTGCGAATAACATCAAGCTTTGTGGTGTGGTCAGCACACCTGAAGGATGGGATGCCATTCAGAGAGCTCTAGACAGGCTTGAGCAGTGGGATCAGGAGAACTTCATGAAGTCCAACTAATCTAAGTAAGTGCAAGGTTTTGCATCTGAGTCAAGGCAAACTCTTCCAATACATGTCGGGGAATGAAGGGATATGGCCACAAATTGAGCCAGGGGAGATTTAGATTAGTTATAAGGAAAAACTTTTTCTCTCAGAGGGTGGACAGGTGCTGGAATGGCCTGCCTAGGGCAGTGGTGGAGTCACCATCCCTGGCAGTGTTCAAGAGGTGTCTGGATGAGGTACAAGATATGGTTTAGTAGTTTAGTGGCAGTAACGGTAATGGAAGGATGGTGAAATGATTTCAAACTAGAACAGGGGAGATTTACATTGGATGTATGAAAAAGGTTTTTTACAATAAGGGCAGTGAGGCACTGGAACACATTTTCAAAAGGGGTGGTGGGTGCCCCATCTCTCTAGGTATTCAGTGTCAGGCTGGACTGGGCTCTGAGCAACCTGTTGTACCTGTAGATGTCTCTGTTCTTTGCAGGGGAACTGAAACAGATGACATTTGATAGTCTCTTCCTATTCAAATGATTCTATAACTCAATGAATTAGTCATTTATTTTATTTAATGTTTCATGTTGAAGCACAGTTGACTCATATACCAAATGGTTTCTAGGACGATCTGCTCCATGATCTTGCTCGGCACAGAGGTGAGATTGACTCACGTGTAGTTCACTGGATCTTTCTTCCCTTTGAAAAATCTGAGGCTTATTTTCCCTTTTTCTAGTCAATGAGAACCTCACTGAACTACCAGAACTTTTCAAATGTGGTAGATATTGGCTGTGCAACTACATTTCAACCAGTTCCCTCAGGACCCTTGGATGCATCAGATTCAGTGTTGAGCCCCTCACTACAAGAAAGATACCAACTTTCTGGAATGCATTCAGAGACAAGCAATGAGGTTGGTGGATGGACTAGAAAATGAGGTGTGGAAGGAGTGACTGAGGAAGTGGATTGTTTAATCTGGAGAAAAGGAGGTTGAAAGGAGATCTCATTGCTCTCTACAACTACCTGGAAGGAAGCTTTAATGAGGTGGGTGTCAGTCTCTTTTCTCAGGTGGCATGTGAGAGAACAGAAGAAAACAGCCTCAAGTTCCACCAGGATAATTTTCAGTTGAATGTTAGGAAGAATTTTGTCATGGAAAATGTGTTTAGATATTGTAATGGGATGCCCAGGAAAGTAGTGGAGTCACCATCCCTGGAGGAATTTAAGAGGTGTGTGGATGTTCTGCTTAGGAACATGGCTTAGTGACAGATTTGGTAGTTTGGTAGTGGATAGTTGCACTAGATAGTCTTAAGAGTCTTTTCCAACCTAGATGATTCTATGGTTCTGTTATGTAACTGTTACTGTGGGATTTCTGGCATCAAGTGGGAAGAAACATAGTGGATATTTCTCTACCAAGAGCTGATAGTCCTACCAAGCCTGAAAATATCTGTTTCCATGAAATGCCTTAAGTGAAGAAGGCTCAGTCCCACAACTCCTGTTCTCAGTTCAAATCCAAATGCAACCATGTTGTATGTGACACAGCTGTTTCATGTACTTCAAAAGGAATCCTGGAAATTCTTCATCTTTACAGAATATGTATGTCCTTTGCAAACATACATGCATAAAAGCAAAAACAGTGATGTTGATCCCAAAGGAAAAAAAATGTGTTGTCTCTTTGTCTGCTTCAGGTGAAACAACAACAGTAACTCAAATCAATTTGATGACAATTTGATGACATCTCTCCCTTACTTTAAAATCAAAATATAATATGTCCTATGAGGACCTATAACCGCAATTCCTATTCAACAATTTTTATTTCCTACAGAGAGTTTCTACTGTTTTCTCTATATGAAAGTGAATAAGAGCTGCGATAATAAAACATTTATTTTTAATAATGCTAAGCAAAACATGCTCACATCCCTCTGGGAGCTACATCTCCAACTAGCTGAAGCAGAAAAGTCACATTTGAATATATTAAGTCTGGCTGTTAAGAATGTGAGCAGATCTACATTCACTTGCATCTGGATAATTGATTGTTCTGCTGTATTAAGAGTGGAGGCATGAACCTTCCTTCCACAGCTAATCTCAAGCTTAACATCAGGCTAGCTTAAAGCTAACTTCAGAGAACAAAGATTGCTTTTGATTAGATAAATCCTATGGTGCTTCAAAGAACACATGAGTTCCAAAGCAACTTAATTAGCTTCCTTATCTGTCACTAGTATGTGAACCTGTCAGATAAATCTGAACCAAATCTGACCTAGGAATGGGCTTATCTAGGACTCAGCAATGTTTATACAATAAAAGAACATTGGGAGTATTTTTTGTATTGGATTAACAAAAATAAGTTGTAAAAATAGTAGAATAGATCAGAAGATTGTGAATATAGGAAATATTAGGGAAAAAATAATCTGCTTTAAACTGGGAAACTGCCAGCAGTATATGACAGAGGGGGAGAGAGGTTTAGATGTACTAAATTAAAATAGTATTTTTATGTTCTATCAAATTCAAGTGTTGTCAAGAGAGATCAGAAATGTTAGTGATGTGTACAAGACTGTGAATAATTATGGAATTAAACATTCAGAAAGAGTAAAATGTACCATCATGAACCAGGGAAATAATATACAAGAAAATTTCTTTATTTCTTTTTTTTTTTTTTTCAATTTAACAGGACCTAGAACAAAACAGTAATGTGCTGGATTTCTATAAATATATCACAAGGGTAAAACACCAAAGAAAGAGAAAAGCTTTCTAAGAAAACAAATTGTTTATATAAGGACTGATTGTCCATAATGAGTTCAGATGGGCGTTTAGTAAGTTTATAAGAATCAGAAATATAAAGTTGAAGAGAAGTATCTGAAGAAGGCAGCAGGACAAATAAATTTTATTTTATGATAATTCTAAGGATATCAAGATACATGTGAGTATTTGGGCTAGTAAATAATATTCAGGTGAATGGCTCCTCTTTTAATTAACTATTTTACATCATTAACCCTAAGTACAAATCAGTTCTTTAAGCTTGTGCTTTTCAATCCTTCTATTGTTTGTGCAATTACTTGCAAATTTACATGTATGCAAAACTGCTTGTACATTTAAGAGTGTATTATACTTCCAAAAAATAATAGAGATCCCTTTATACAAGAGTTCATGTAGTTCTTAATTCATGAAGATAACTGGGATGAGCATGGTCTGGGAGTTAAATGAATTATTGGAATCATTAGCGTTATGATAATGATGTAGAGTCAGAGATCTACCAAAAGAGATTTTGGTCCCATGGGGACCGCTATAAGAATTGTGAACACAGATAATGTTTTTCTCAACCCTCCCAGATATGGGGAGACACGGACAAAGAAACATATGAGCCTATGTAATCAGCACCTGTCTCCAAGACTGGTGCCTTGGGTTTTATAATCATAGAAGAACTTTTGATATGATAAATCTACTGTGGGCAGTAAAAGTTGCCCATAACCTGGTAAGACCGATTGAGAGAAACTTAAACTAGAACTGAAGTAGGAGAGAGATACCATTAGCAACACTAACATTAAGAGGAGTGGTGATATGGAAAAATGTGTGGCAAGGCTAATGAGACAACCTGTGCTGCTTCAGAGAACTGTACAGACTCAGGAGCATACCTGAAATGCTTGTATAACAACACAAGCAGCTGCTTCTAGTTGGGAAAATCCAGAAGCTTTGGTCTTTCCTGAGTAGATATTAGTAAAAGTTGGTAAGACTGAATCTCATGAACGGAGTATCAGGAGGAGTCCATCAAAAAACTGTGTCTTAGTATGCTATCTATCCATGATGAAGTTACCCACTTGATGGATGAAGGAAAGGCAGCAGATATAATCTCACAGGATTTTAGTAAAGCCTTTGATACTGTCTATCATGGCGTCCTTCTGGTCAAATTATCCAGCTGTGGCAATGGTTCACGCTATGCTGGCTGACAAACTGGCTCAACAGTAGAGCCCAAAGAGCTGCAGAGTATGGGATTATATCTTGCTGGTGCCCAGCCACTGGTGGTATTCCCCAAGGTTAAATTTTAGTGTCAGTCCTTTGAAGAACATAGAATCAAAGGCCAGGGTTTAGAAGGGACCTCTGGAAATCACCTAGTCCAACTTTCCCTGCTAAAGCAATTATCTACAGCAGTTCACACAGGAAAGTATTCAGGTGGGTCTTGAATATCCCCAGAAAAAGCAGATTCAACGGGTGCTCTGGGCAGTCTCTGTCCCCCTCACAGTAAGAAAGCTTTCAGGATCAATCAAAAATATCTTGCGTTATATCTAAGATTACAGTTCAAGCTGCTGTTAAGAACTACAACTTTAACCCTGTCTTCAGCTCAGTAGTTCTCTTTCCAGCAACTGCAGTAGGAAGCTTCTCTTTTGACAGTGCTCCAAAGAAACATTCTCAGGGCTTCAAGTCAATGTAAATCTTCAAAACCCTTTCTGCTAGAGCACTGCATTTCTGTGTGAGCACTAATGTCACACCTGTTCATGTTGCTGTGCACAGATGCTAGCTTTGCTCAGAAAGACGCACAGCTGAGTTAGATGATTTGCACTTCAGCTATCAAAATTCCATGTCTCAGCAGGGATTTCTAGTACATGCAGATGCTTTGGTCCTGGTTCCAGGGATACGGAATCTGATTCTGTAAGATATGCACATTTTTCTTTGAACTTGTCAACTTTTTTATCGATGATCTATATGTAAGCGTGGAATGCATTCTCAGCAAATGTGTTGGTGATGCTATACTGGAAGGTTCTATTGGGTGTCTGGAGGGGTGAGACGCCTTGCAGATCTAGAAAGACTGAAGTCATTAGTGCCATGAGGATCAACAAGGGTAAATTCTGGGTTCTCCATGAGGAATGGAGCGATGTCAAACTCAGGTGCAGACTGGAAGACAAATTACTGGAAAGCAAGTCTACAGAAAGGAATCTGGGAGTGCTGGTTGATGGAAGGCTCAGTATGAATTAGCAATATGCCCTGGCAGCCAAACAGACAAATCACGTTTTGGGATGAATTAAACACAGCATAGCCAGCTGGTCATACAAGGTGATTCTCCAGCAATATCTACTGTTGTGCTCTCGTCTTGAATGTTGTGTACAGTCCTGGTCTCCACAATATAAAAAGATTGTTACAGTATTTGAAAGCATCCAGAGGAAGGCAGTGAAACTGGAAGGATTTATTATATATATCTATGTATAGATCTATATTATATACAGATCTCCCCTATCAGAGGAGATTGAGGACACTTCGGTCATTTAGTCTGAGGAAGAGAAGGCTTAGACTTTACTCCTTGGTTCTCTACACATTACAATCTCTTCTTCCAGGAAACATGGTAGAGGATGCAGGAGTAGCACAAAACTTCACCAGGGGATGTTCACTGAGAAAAATTTCTTTACATCGAGGGTGGTGTAACACTAGAGTAGCTTTCCTACAGAGGTAATTGATGTCCCATGCCTACCTGTTTCAAGATGCATTTAAATAATGCTCTCGGTTACATGTATAAACTTTGGATTAGCTCAGAATTAGTCAGGTGGTTGTACAATATGATATTTGTAGATCCTTTTAAATGGAACTATTCCATTCCATTCATCTTATGAGTGTTGTAGGAAAAACTTAAAGAGTTCAAGGTTTCCCACTATCTTCATTGTCTGGAACTTCTAAATTTCAGATATAAATCTGTGGTAATGGAAAATGTCCAAATTACATCTCCCCCCCACCCCCCCCACACAGCATCGGTAGAATCTAGTATTATAACATAAACATGCAAAGTAACTTATCTCCTTTCTACTGTATACTCTGGAGATCAACACAATTTGAATCATACAATTTGTATGACAGTCAAAAGAAAACTGGATTCTGTCCACTGGTCTGGACTGGTCAAGACTGTAGTAACAGCAATTCTACCAAGAAGTATTTCTTACTCTTTTTCAGGTCATTTGAAGAGAGATAAGGCAGTAGGAAAATCTTACTAGGCAGTAAGAAATATCCTTCGATGGTTTCAGGATGGAATCTATTATTTGTTAAGTACTCTCAAGAGGATGATACAAATGACAATCCATTAGAAGAACATAGTCCAATTGCCATTTTTACCACATAGGATATTCTGGTATCATGTATATTGTGTGCCCTGCAAATTAAAGGTAAAAATTCATTTGCAAAGTTGTTCCCTACAGTCTGTGCTTTGCATAATTTGCTTTAACTTAGTCATGCGATGATTTCTGGGACATTTCACTTGGGAGTGAATTCTAGTCTTATACTCTAGTTTAAGTACAAATTTCCTAATATGCAATCTACAGTTTATTTAGCTTAATAGCATAGTCTTAGCTTTAATGAAGCCTTGTTGTCAACCTAGTTCATCCAACATGTGTCTTCTGTGTCAATAAAAAAATTAACTTTGCTGGAATTTTGTGAGATAATTACCAGCTTTCAGTTCAGGATGGTTGTCCTCCTGTATTCCCCATCAGGAAAATGCAAGCAGCAAATTAACACTGAAAATGTTTAAGAGTTGAGAGAAGCACCCCATGTTTTAGTGAAGAATTTTCTTAGGGAAATGTGTGAGATCAAAACATCTTGCAGTCTTTCCAGCTGGCACTGAAGGTGTCAAGCAAGGTAAGTTTGATGGAAAATACAGTTCTTGGGACACAGCTATTTTGGTTTATGCAGGCTGCATGTTTTTGATCTGTCTCTAGCGGAAAGTGATAGACATGTTAGTACTATTCTCTAGAATATGTGTAAAACAAAATTAACGCCTTCCTTCCTGGTCAAAGTTCTCTTTGTAAAGGCAAATAGAAGTGCAAAAATGACTACTTCTTCCCAGATTAATGATAAAATGGCTTGGTTTGGTCAGTAAGCTATTTTGATTGTGACACAGCAAGAGTAACAAAAATTCTGCTGTGAGGAAAACACAAGTTATGCCCTGATCAAAAGACTATTAGCAGTTGGTATTCACGGCAGTACAACATGGCTGCTGATTAAGAGTAATTTTCATGGGCATAACAGTTTTTATCGGATTTGCCATGGGAAAGATTACCTTTTCTTATCTCTTGGTGAACCTCTTCCTGATCTCTAGCAGTTATGTTAGACTTGATGCTTCATGATGATGTCACAGAGCAAATAGTTGTATCAAAACAATGAGTCAAAGTAAAAGGAAGTAGTCTTTCTCCAGTCCACTTTTACTTTCTTAGTATAGGTTCTGCTATACTTAGCAGCAAGACGGGACAACAAAGGATCTGAAGAGAGACTGAACAATGACCAAGCATAAGAAAGTAGAAAAAATGCATCCCCATGATATTAAAATTTGTACTTTGCTAAGCCAGTTTTTGGAAGTGCTAGGCTTACGGTCTTTTATAGAATTAAAGAGGATATTTTATTTCCTTGAAGTCTTGCTCTTGGCAACTTACAGAAAAACACAATGGAAAATAGTAAAATGGCAACATCCTTAACACCCTCTTTCTATTTTTCTCACAATCAGACACTTCTTGAACATTTTCATAGTATATTCTTTTCAATAAAATATTTGTCATAATGAAGAAAACATTCATTATTTATGACTAATTTATTCAATATTTAATATATGTCCATTCTTCTGATTTTTAAAAAATATAAACATTAATTAAAAGTCAACATTTTAGAATGACATCTCATTTAATTACACTTAAAACTAAACGGTATAGGTAAAGAATACTTTTCAGTAAGTCTCAAAGCCAATATCAGCATAAGTGAAAATAAAAGTAGAGTATTTATGCTTTGGTTTCAGCACCAGATGTAGTCTAGGTGACATGTTTAAATTATTAATACAGAGAACATCATTCCAATAACAAAATAGAAACCACAGATTATAAATGTGCATATGTCTTAACAGAAAGTGTGTTTGACTTATTAATATTTCTATTTCCTCTTCTACGCATTCATCATCTTATTCAATGAAAAAAGAGGCATGAATGTTATAAAAAAAAAAACAGGGTAATTAAATTTAAAGACTCCTTAGAAAAAAAATGTTCTGCATATGCTCATTTAAACATACAATTTTTTATTTTTTACAGTACCTTGTTTTGGTAGACATATTTCTTTAAATTATGACAAGTTACACATATCCATAATATGTTTTATTATGATAATTATGTTGATTCACTAAGACAGAAGAGCCTGTCAACTGAGTCTCGCCTTTGCTTTTAACAGGAAAATCATACAGTGATGTGTAAATAGTACTGATGATTACATTTAACTAAAAAATATGAATGCTTATTATCTTAAGAAAATACACAATTTCTTAAATATCATCTGATCTATAAATTTAGGTACTTTCATAATTATTTTACGTTTTATTTGTTCAAAATGAAAATCTTGTTTTAAAATGTTGTGAAATGCTGGAACATATGGGTAAATAAATAAATAAATGCATACATAAATAATTAAACCCTAAATACTAGCACCACAGCCAATAAAAAGACACCCCTCTTTTTATCTTTCCTCCCTTGTTATTTTTCCTGCTTTGCTACTGAACGGATTCTAGACGTCTTTAGATGACCAATACAAGAATTGGATGCTTTGTTATTCTACACACATTTATAAATAGGATAGAATGTTTAGGCTCTTATCTTGGAGGTTTTCCTGTGATCTATGTGGGAAAAGAAGGAAGGGCTTCACAGAGCTATCTTTGACTGAGAGAATCTCACTCGTAGAGTTGCACTCTACAACATCCTGAAGGGAGGTTGTGATGAGGAGGGGCTTGGCCTCTTCTCCCAGGCAACTAACAGGACCCGAGGAAATGGCCACAAGTTGTATCAGATGAGGTTTAGACTAGATGTAAGAGGGAAATTTTTCTCTCAGAGAGTGGTCAGGCACTGGAATGGCCTGCCCAGGGAGGTGGTGGTGCTGCCATCCCTGGCAGTGTTCAAGAGGCGTCTGGATAAGGAGCTAGGCTATATGGTTTAGTGGTTTTCTGTAGGTACGGTAAAGGGAGGATAATTGGACTAGATGATCTTGTAGGTCCTTTCCAACCTTGTGATTCTATGATTCTATGATTCCATGAATCTGGGTTCATACAGAAATCATAACAGGATTTTCTCAAGAATAATTAACTGCACTGAAGCTGGGATCCTGTTTTCGGTCAACCACAGTATACTCATTTTTCTTCAGAGTCTGTAGAGAGTCTATGAGCTTAGATTTCCTTGTCTAAATTCATTACCTCACCACAGACCTCTACTGGAGAAAATAGAACAAAACCAAACAAATAAGCAAAATAAGATAGACAAGTAAAAAATATTTTCTAATTAAGAACTGTGAAATCAAGTCTAGTCCTGTTTTAATTGGATACTGTTGTCCAATAAAGTCAGAAATGAAAACTGTTTTGTTTTTTGTTTTTTTCTTTTTCTCAAAACCAAGTAAGGAATTATAGAATTACCTTCTCATAGGTCCTGACACACAAGCTGTCTGAACCTCGGAAGAGCTTTTCTAAAGAGTCTTATTTCCCTCTTCTCTTTCTCATTGTTCCTTGTGTTGTTGGAAATTATATTTTCACAGACTCACAGAATATGGTATCTTTTTGAAAGCCATGCTTTCAAAACCATTAACCTTATAGACTGCTGTCTGGAAGTGTTGCAATTCAAGATTAAACAAGATAAAAGGGGATTAGCTGAATTGATCAGTAACACAGATTTCTGTTCATCAGGTCTGTGCACTCATATTAGGAAAGTCCTTGAAGGATGGTTTGAGATTCGTATTTTTAAATGCCGGATATTGAGATTCCACAACAAAATGTTATTACATGACATTCTTGAAGTGCAGTTTCTCAGGTAAAATTCTGTAGTGTTCACTGTCTTTCAGCATTTAAATCTCACCAAATGCTTAATGATTTGCATAGTACTGTAACTGGAAAAAAAGATAAAAAAGAAATCAACAACAACAATGCTTTGGCTGTAAAGCAGAACTTCGGATGTTTCTGCAGCCAACAAATGAAACTATTTCCACATGAGGGTTCGTTGATCTCTATATTTTCTAGCCTTCATTATAGAGGGTTTCAGACATTCAGAGAAGTAAAATATAAGAAAAATTTTGGGACAATAACAAAACCTCAGTGAGGAAGTAATTTCTGGCAAAGGCTGACTGTTCAACAGAAACAGATCTCTTTAGTCTCCAATATAACAAAATGAAAGAACTTAAGCAAAATTCAATGTGTTGATGTAGAAGGAGGATAGACTGGGAAAAATATTCTTCCCTTTTAATGCAGGAGTTGTCTCTATAATTCAGTTGGATTCACAAAAAGTCTGAAGTGTATCCTAATTCCCCAACCAACACAATTTAAATGAGATAAGCGCACTGTAATGCTTAATAACTTCATTCAAATTCCCCTTTGTGCACATACAAAGGAAATTCTGAAAGAAAAGTAGCTATAATTGAAAGCAAGACTAACAGATAAATTCATAATCTCATAAATACAGTACATGAAAAGTACTACTAATGGAAATTATCTGTGCTAATATCCTTTGTATAGACAAATGAATGAGGGTTCTTTGAATGTTGTGGTTGTTTTTGTTGTTGTTGTTTGTTTGTTTGTTTAAAAAAAAAGATATAATTTGTCATCCTGTGTCACACATCTTAGCCGATCTCTTGGTCTGAGACAAATGACACAAGTTGTTTTGTTTAGACCTTTCCATGCTGATTAGAGGAACTTAAAGAGACTGTTCCTACAGTATCTGACCTCAAAATCAGGTAGAGAATGTAGAAAGCTTTAAATGCATGAATATTTCCATGGTACTTGCAAATCTCAAGGAGAAGTGATAATTAAAATAGAATTTGCAGCATTTGCACATAGGTTTAAAAAATGTCTTTAAAGATATACATGCAAAAATGCAGATCCATTATTAGAAGATTCAGCAGTGTGTATTTTTGCAATAAATTCACTGATTTTTTGAGACAGTATTGTTTTCTTAGATCATCTGGCCTGATATTTTGCCTGCTGCAGGCTGCATAATCTCCATCATCACTTCCATTGACAAGGCTTGCAGGCTGATTTGCCATGAACAACACATTAAGTAATGTATTTGATTATATTGATTTGATTTTATTTAAGGAATATATTTGACTTCCAGTTTGAGCATGGTCAGCTTCACTATCCACCTGCAGGTAACTGTTCAAAATTTTTTTTTGTGCAGTTTGGGACCCTATGAGTACTTGTATTTTCTCTCTTTAAAGGAGTTGACTCACTATAATCAAGTCACATTTCAATCTTATTTCCAATAAGCTAATCAGACTGCTTTGAGTTTTTTCTGCAGCATTTCCTACAAACTTTGTGTTCTTCCATGGTTTTTATTTATTCCCTACAATATTTCTGTTATTTTATTGCCTTTTCACAAAAGTAGCAAGAGGAACACAGAAATGCTTCAGAAGTCCAATACCCATCCATAAGAAAAAAAATAAATATTTGTGTGTATTACTCTACTGCATCGACAACGAAAAATCAAACTAATTCTACCCTTTCTCACAGTTCTTATATTCTATTACATATATTTTATTATCGCCCTGCTTTGCAAGTTAGTTTCTCAGTTTATGAATATAATCTACCTTGCTTGTTCACAGATGTAGGATTAAGAATTTGATTAATAAATTATTTTTGTTTGAACTGGCTCATATCTCCAAGATTCATATATTTTGATCATTCATTATTCTTTTCTTCTGCATGTTTTACTGGCACTGATTTTATGTTTTCTTCTGGTTCACTGATTAAACACTGAACAATGTTGGAAGCTACCATGCCTATGAGACACCACTAGATACTCACATTAGAATACACATTTCAAGTTGCATCAGTTTCCTCAGATTTGTAACCTCGTATATAATCCATCTAATATTTACATTACTGATTTCAAATACTGCTAATCTTTATACCAAATAATAAACAGTACTTTGTCACAAACACCTTACAAGAGTGTTTCATTGGTACAATTGTCACAGCCAAACACATTAAGAATTTGAATAAATGTATAACAAGCCCTATTTTCTGTAGAAAGACATGAATTGGCAGTAGCTATAATTTAATCCTGTATTTTTTACAGATTAAATTCCCTATCACCTTTTTTCTTCTTTTGACTGCTACTCAACCAGATCAGGTGACCTTGAATTTCCTGGTTATCCTGCTAAATTCTTTTAACAGTGAGAAACTCTTTTTTCAAGGCCTGGATTTACGTTATGTTTCATGTCATTTTACACTATTTTGTTTAGTAATTTCAATTTTTTTTTTCCCCTATTTTTTGCTTTGAGATTAAAAACTTGAAACAGAATAATAGCATATATCTCAACCAGACCATATATGATTTCATGATGTATATTGTCCAGGTCATAAAATCATAAATGTTTACTGTGTATACTGTAACATTTCCTTACTGTCTATCTTCTAGACACACATGGACTGCAGTCTCTTTCAGTAATTCACATATCACATGAGAATTATAATATTTTGCAAAATATAATCTGAAAGAATTGAAAAATTTACTGAACATTTTCACAGAATCACAGAATCACAGAATTATCGAGGTTGGAAAAGACCTAGAAGATCATCCAGTTCAACCATTACCAATACTTCCCAGCTAAATCATACCCCTCAACACAACATCCAAATGTTTCTTGAACACTCCCATGGTCGGTGACTCCACCACCTCCCGGGGCAGTGCGTTCCAATGCCTGACTACCCTTTCCGAGTAGTAATACTTCCTAATGTCCAGCCTGAACCTCCCCTGGCGCAGCTTGAAACCATTCCCTCTAGTTCTATCACTGATTACACGAGAGAAGAGGCCGACCCCCAGCTCACCACAACCTCCCTTCAGGAAGTTATAGAGAGCTATAAGGTCTCCCCTGAGCCTCCTCTTCTCCAGACTGAACAATCCCAGCTCCCTCAACCGCTCCTCATAAGGCCTGTGCTCCAGACCCCTCACCAGATTCGTAGCCCTTCTCTGAACACATTCCAGGGCCTCAATGTCTTTCTTGCAGTGAGGGGCCCAAAACTGAACACAGTACTCGAGGTGCGGCCGCACCAATGCTGAGTACAGGGGGACAATTACCTCCCTGTTCCTGCTAGTAACACTGTTTTTGATGCAAGCCAGGATGCCGTTGGCTTTCTTGGCCACCCGGGCACACTGTCGGCTCATGTTCAGCTGAGCATCAATCAGTACCCCCAGGTCTATTTCCTCAACGCAGTCCTCCAGCCACTCTGACCCAAGCCTATAGCGCTGCCTGGGGTTGTTGTGGCCAAAGTGCAGGACCCGGCATTTGGTCCTGTTGAACCTCATCCCATTGGCTTCGACCCAGTTCACCAGTCTATCCAGATCCCTCTGCAGGGCCTCGCTACCCTCAGGCAGATTGACACTCCCTGCCAATTTGGTGTCATCCGCGAACTTACTGAGGGCACACTCAATGCCCTCATCCAAGTCATCAATAAAGATGTTGAAGAGGACAGGCCCCAGCACCGACCCCTGGGGAACACCAGTCATGACTGGTCTCCAACTGGATTTGACTCCATTTACCACCACTCCCTGGGCCCGGCCTTCCAGCCAGCTCCTTACCCAGCCGAGATTGTACCCATCCAAGCCACGGGCTGCCAGCTTTTGCAGGAGAATAGCATGGGAGACAGTGTCAAAGGCTTTGCTGAAGTCTAAGTAGACCACATCAACCGCCTTTCCTTCATCCATCAGACGGGTCACAGGATCGTAGAAGGAGATCTGATTGGTCAAGCAGGACCTGCCCTTCACGAACCCATGCTGGCTAGGTCTGATCTCCTGGTCATCCCACACCTGCCACATGATCTCCCTCAAGACAATCCGTTCCATTACCTTCCCTGGCACCGAGGTCAGGCTAACAGGCCTGTAGTTCCCCGGATCCTCCTTACAACCTTTCTTGTAAATGGGAGTCACGTTGGCAAGCCTCCAGTCTTCTGGGACCTCACCCGTTAACAAGGAGCGCTGAAAGATAACGGAAAGCGGCTCAGCGATCACCTCCGCCAGTTCCTTCAGCACTCTCGGGTGAATTTTGTCAGCACTTCTCAGTAATAGACTTACTTAATCTAGTTATTAACTGGATTTGTATTATTTCTATTGTATTATTAAATATAAGATTGTAAATCTGATCTAGATATTTTCATACATATATGTATGAGAAAATGTCATGAACCCTTACCTATATGTCAGAATGTTCCTTAAAAAAAAAAAAAAAAATCAGATTGCTTCTTTTTTTTTTTTTTTTTTTTGAGACAGATCTGATTTTTAATGCATATTAACTTTTCATTTTTCTGTTTGGAATATACTGTTTATTTCAGGTTGTTTAATTACTTAACAGTTTAGAATTTGTTGTTTTATTTACCATAATTGCACTGTGCTTGTGATTACTGGTTACTGGTTAACATGTAATCTAAATTATTTTTTTCAGTACAAGATATTAAACAAACTTAACTTAATCACTAGGTACAGTACCATATGTGTGTATGAGAACTTACATACATGCTTTAGAGACATCGGTACCTAAGCAAGTATCCAAGGTATATCTCTCAAGTCCAAATTCCCAGTAACAGCTTCATTCTTCCTTCTAGACATGGAGGAAAAAATCTTAAAATTATCTCTTTCTGTAAGATGAGACTGGCTTGTAAGAAAGTCACTCTTTTGAAAAAGATTTTGCTTACGTATGGATTAACATATATTTTTCCACCCAAAATATTACAATTCTGCAGTATATTTTCATTTAACATGATAGAAAACTCTGGTGTGATGTATTTACAAATATTTTAATTGTAAATCCTAGCTGTGGCCGGAATTTTCAAAGCTCTTTGCAATGTTGAGAGTTCTAGCTTTTATTTATTTTATTCCATTCTAGCCTTTACTCAGAATTATGTATTTTATCTTTAGTACTTAAATATTAATGCTACATCCACATGAATTTTTAAAGTCGTTCTGTGGCGAATGGGAAGTGAATTTCTTCCAAGTAGACCGCCTGGATTTTCCTCTCTTTCAGTTCCTTTGTAAGGTCCCTGCTGCCTTCTCTGATCTTTAGTTCTGCTTGACTGTGGGACAATTATGACTGTACGAACACTTACCTGAGATGTTTGAGAGTACCATTCAGACTGCAGAATGGAGTTGTTCATGACCTGAAGAGACTTAAAGTGAGATAATTGGTTGGTCTAAGAGCATCTGTACTGAGTAGGAACATGCTGTTCAAGTCAGGACAAAAAATAAAATTTAGCCCTCCTGAAACATTACTTTATTCCTTGAAATCTGATGTTTTAAACAGTTGCCATGGTGCACTTTTAATTTAGTTTCAAATCTCAGGGATTTCTATAGCAGACAATCTGACACAAAATAAATTATTCAAACATCCATAAATCCTAATTAGTCTTACAGGTGACAGAACATCTCTCAAATAAGTTGAGATTTGAAAGCAATAGTCTTGCTATTCTGGAATACTTAAATACAATGCAATTTGTATATGCTTCTCCTTAGTGAATGTTTAGAAATCATATTTGAACATCTCGGGCTTTTTCTTACACAGTAAAAATGACTCAAAGCTGAAAAAATAAAATCATAGTCTCTGATAAGTATGAAATTTGCCTTCTTTTCCTTAAAAGTTTGAAATATACCTATATCTTTCAACTCATCCATTTCCATTTATCTTCAGAAACACAAAAAATATGAATATACCCAATAAACACGAAAGTACAACAAAGACTTCTGTAATGTGGTTACCCTTGCAAGATACGGACATTATATGAGCTATTTTAAACCACCCATGTTAGAAAACAGAAAACAGAAACTCTTTCTGTTCCAGCTCCTAGAACTAAAGAACTCCTTTGGTTTCCACTATGCAGTTCTCACAGAAACTGAGATTTGCATGTATACTTTTGATAAAAAAAGATAAAAGAAAAAAATTTTCTTTGATGAAGCAATAGTAGCTATTAAATTAGTGGAACTAGTTTTTAGCCTGATCCCTACCTGAAGATCTGTCTGCACAGTAAAGGAATCAAGTGTTGTTCCTTGAACCTGTGGCTAACTGGCTTAGTTCATTTCATGCACACAGCCTGAACAGGTTTCTTCACCATACCAGGTTTGATATTTCCAAAATGCCCACTGGGAACAATTCCTAACCAGTGCTGTCCCCGGAACTACATGAAGTCTCTGTCCAGGAAAGTGCTGGCAATGGTTGAAACAGTGGCAAAAGGCTCATTAATCATTCCAGCATATGGACAGTTTTGAGCCAGTGCTCAAGCAGAAGTGTCCATCAACTTGCCTTCACTAGCAGGAAAATCAAATTTAAACTTGACTCTGAGTTGAAGTAAAATATTATGTTGTATCAAAGGTTATACTGTTTTGTGAGCTTTAAAACTAATAAAGAAGCTTTATGAATTATTGACAATGATCCTGAGTTTATAGATAGTTTGGACTAGGAACGAATCAAACAGAGCAGATTGATTTAAACTAACTGAGATAATGTAGCAACTATATTCAATCTAGTTATCTTTATTAACAGTACAGAGAACTGGGTGTACATACAGTGAATTCTTTCTGGCTCATTTTAGACATCTATATTAGGATGAGGTTAAATTTAATGCCTGTTTTTTTTCCCATTGATTGTAAAAGAAACTTGAGAAAACGCTATCTAAAATATAGATATTCATAGTTGGTCAGATTGCATAAACTCAAAGACCACTGATTTTATATATTTTTCTCTAGTCTGCATTACATCTTGGGAGAAAGTACACTGTAGATCATCAAAAACGTTAGTATTCACCTATGCCACATCAGATTTTTATTGATCTGTAAAGTCCACTCAATGAATAGTCATAGTTTAAAAAAGGATTAAATATAATGTTTTGAGAAAGAATAAGTATCCCAGGGCAACTACCTCAAGGAAATCCTGGAGATTCCTCACTTTCTTGTCGTCACAAAGTGCATTGTTAAAGGAAAATATTCTTAATGCTTTCTACATCATCGAGTCTTATCTTGAGTGAAAAATAAGTTTCAAAAGGAATATCTAAACCAATTTTCCAGAATAACTTTACATTTTAGGACATCAGGTTACTAATCATAGTTTACTAAATGGAAATGCACTGATTTTTTATTCTTTAGAAATATTTACGAACAAGATGTTTTGAGGTCTTCCACACTGCACGAGCAGCTGTCAGAGGAAATGAAGGTTCATACCCTGCACATAGCAGGGGAGTTAAAACTAGATGATCTTAGAGGTCTTTTTCAACCCAGGCCATTCTATGATTCTATGATCTCTTGTTCAGTAAGGAATTAATGCCCTCTTCAAGTGTGAATACAATAGAATGCTCACAAGAAATGCAACCCTAGATGAGAAAACAATGGGAGAGTAAATTTGGTTTTCTCTGCAGTACACCAGTTTATTTTTTTACCTCTGACTTCTAAAATTAGAACAAAGAGTCTTTCTCAAGTATCTTAGTAGCTGTCTAAAAATTTAATGGAATAAATTCTTGTGGATATTACAGAAATAAAGATTATTGACTGTTTAAAGATTATTACGGTTTTCAGTATGTAAGAAATGATATGAAAATAAAAACTAAACAAACAAAAAACAACGAACAGTTGTTGGGCTATGGGCTAAAGTTGTAGTCATAATGATAAAAATGAAGAAAATTATGTGAGAGTTGGTTTTGTGCACAAAGGGGAAAGATAAGATCACTGTGACTATTGAATTAAGATATGTCTTGAGCAGTGGGGTTCAATGTCAATAGATCTCCTCCAACGTGAGTGATTCACTATTCCTGTTTGTGTTTTTTCCTTTTCTTTAAAAGGGTCAAACAATGATTAAGATTTAAGAAAAAAAAAAAAAAAGTGTTTTAATAACTGTGTAGTCATTAATCATATTTAATAACTGTATAGTTATTAAAATGTATTTAAACTAAGGGTAATTTTTGCAACAAGAACTCTTTTTACCTATTCAGATATCTGCTTCTTAATTAAATATTGATAAAAATGCAGGTCGCATACCTGATTGGTGATAGCAGCTCTTATGCACCCCCGGCATACTGTAAAATTGAGGGAAAGTTCCTATGGACTTCTGTTTCAACCTGCAAGATAGAAAAGAGCTGTTGATAACCACTGTCACTGCAGGTCATTGCCTACAAAGTTCAAACAAGTCTTTTGACATGAACTCTTTGAGCAGCGATAAGCGCTTTTGCAGTACCATATTTTTGAAACCATCACGTACAGCACAGAATCAATATGTTATTTGTGGTTTGTATCTACTGGACATTCCAAAGGAAGATTTTATTTTAAAGTATACCTCCATCATATTGCCCTGTGTAACCTCATATTCAGTGGAGAAAATACAAAGTTAACAAATGGATTTTGGCAGTGCTGAAGGCATATGACTCAAGTATATTAAATTACTTGTCGGTAATTTGAGAACTTAGGACACTGTAATATTGAGTGTAAATATGATTAGTTTAACCTAGAAGACCTCTTTAATGATACACACTAAGTGCTTCTCCTGCTTTTATGACTGCATCTCATGTTTGAGACGTTTGCTGATGTCATAATTGAGGTTTTAAATATAGTAACACTTTCTTCGTGTTCCATACAAAATATTAAACATACCTTTTTTTTCTCATCCTACAAAATTAAATGTATCTGAGACATATTTGTGTTCTGATAATGCTACCATGTATCTGCTGAAGATCATGATAAGTCTAAGTCTGCACATTGAGACCTGACTAAATAAGTACTCAAATTATTTCAGATCGTTTCAGATTCATCCCACAAAAGTAGGCTTGTCTGAAGCGTCCTACCAAGCAATCATCTTGTAACTATTATACAAATGGAATTTAATATACCTTTTTCTCTTAAATCAATCTAAAAATACACTGTCTAAGAAACTTGAAACTTAGTGACATTTGCTGTGGCTTATTATTTGTGACTTGCAGCAGGATTATTAGTTGAATATTCTAACACTAAGAGAGATACTAAGATAAGGGAACATGAAGAATTTTCTGGAGTTTAAGAAAAAGCAGTTCTGTTTCAAGAGGAGTTCACAATTTTAGCAGAAGTAAACTTTTTGCTCCTTGAACTGGCTTTGGTGGAGTATACTACAGTCATAGATTCCTAGATAAGAATTAACCACAATAGCAATGTATTCTGGATTACATCTGAGTTCAGTCTATTGCATTTTAACAAGTTCTTCCCTCATGAAATGCTGTGAAAATTATTTTCCTCAGTTCCAAATGTGACCACCAAAAGAACTTCCCCTTGAGTCTGATCTCACCTCAGGTTTGTAATGTTGTGTTGCTTTGTGACCTCTAACCAATTTTTTATTCACCAAACAGTTCACCCTTCAAACCTCTATCTCTCTAGCTTAGAGGTCAGAATGCGGTGTGGGACCATGTCAGAGACCTTGAGTTATAAAGTCTTTTGAGATTATATCCATTTACATAAAATGAATGCTAAATAGTGTAAAAATCTAACAGCAGATAGTGATGCAGGTAGTGGGTATATTGTCACAAGTAATTTAACATAATTTGTTACCTGTGTCCTATTCAACCCTTGTTCAAAATAATTTATGAGTGTTAAGTTCCCAAGGGATTCCATATTTCACTAAGGAAACTAATAATGTATTCCCACATTTCATTTCCAGATGAGTTACCAGTGAACAAGAGGACCTTCCCTGTTATTCAATAGGAATTTCAATTGTTTAAAAATTTTCCTTGTATGTTCAACTTTGCTGAACATTGTACAATTATGTAATAAGGCATACCAGTTTATAAAGACCTATTACTTTTTAGTCTTGATTGTCTCCCATCAGGGAAGCTGGAATCTGATTTTGATGAATTACTGATATACCTTCCTAATTTGGAAATTTTTGTAATACAAAAAGAATCCTTATAAAAACTTAGACTCTTATAAATATATCTGAATAATACGCTTAATGATATTAACATTTTTGGTAATAATACATCTTTATAGAACTGATTATCTTTTAATATAATTCATGAAGAAAACAAAATAAAACAATAAATGAGATAATATTTCAAGGGCTATTTTCACATTAAAATATATCCTACTTTCTTCCAAATAAAACAACCCTTGAATATATTCTGCCTAGTAAAGTATGTATGGAGGAGTACTGTAATAAATAAAAATATGAATAAAATATATAAAATATAAATAAAAATATAGAAAAATACTGTAAAAAGTAAAATAATCAGTTAAACATCTACAATCATTTTAAATCTACCATTTATTTTAGATTATAAGAAGTAATAAAAATCAATTTAAATGTTTTTGCATCGATACTGATGTTATAATGGGGAATGAAGGAAAAACGGTGCTGATTTTCTTAATGAGATGAATATGCTAAATCATAAAGCTGAAGCAAGCTAGTGTAGTAAGACAATGGTGGTGAATTGGCTCACTTGAAATAAAAAGCATACAGGTCCTCAAGGATTGTAGAACAATTTAATGTTGTATAGAATTAGCTTTCTAAGAGCACTCTGTAGTGGTCCTGAGGGTCTCATAGCTCACTTATTTCAAATTTTTAATGCCCTAATTTAAATTTCCTCAGACTTAACAGTAGGCCCTACAGTCAGAATTTGCTATTTAGGGAAATTATAAATAAAGCAATTATCAGCTCAGCACTACTCTCGAAGACAATGATCATGCATGCAGTCATCCTATTAGGTCCACTAGGGATTACTGAGGAGTTTTCATGCATTATTATTCTGTTTCAACAAATGCATTTATATCTGAGAAAACTGTCTAAATTAGTATCCTCTTCAGGTTAGGTACTACAACAAGACATCTATTACATACTGAATCAGACTCCTATCCAGGCAACTTTAGGCATAATTATAGGAGCAATATCCATTCCAATAGAAACACATCTAACCTAAAAATATATAGTGTAATGTGCACTTTATTTTCAAAAATTCCTATTGGTTAATATCAGGCTTTGCCTAAAACTTATCGGAAAGATTATGTGCCCATTTTAAATTGATGTAAACATCATCTGAGGCAATGGGACAATCGAGAAAGGTTGAAATATTTCACTTGTTAGTGGCCTAATGTAACACCTCATGAGGTCAAACACTTTAAGCAAGATAAAATGATTGTATGGCTTTGTTGTGTCATCTACATTTTAAGTGAAAATCTCCATTAAAAATGTCATATTCCAAAGGTCTGCTAACAAGCATAAAAGATATTATTTCAAAATGGCAATATTCATATAAATACATAGTCAAGTGCTTTAAACATGTTAAATACTTTTCCAGTGGAAAAAGTAGTATCGATATCTATGAACATTTTCTAGAAAACCCCTAAAGCAATGATTCATCTAATATTCATGTGAAATTTATCCACACTTGCATGAGACATTAATATACCCCAACAATTTATTGAAGGAAACTATCAAATCATTTAGAACTAATTACCTCCATCTACAGAAATGCATAGTGATTCAGAGTAAACCCAGGGCCAGAGGAAGCATCCACATGTCCACTGCCTGCTAGTCAGCATCAAGTCAGCATCAAAGTAAAACTCAAATACAAGGAATTTTTTTCAAACATCTTAAACAGATCTATCATTTGAGTTGTGATCACAGCTCTACGTGAAACATTCATGGAAGTGAAGTACCTGCATGGAAGTCCTCGGTTCATTTCTTTAGAATTCTGTCATCACTTGATCCAAGTATGAAACTTGTTCGTGTCAAGCTTCTTCTAGAAGGTGTAGTGAACAGAAAACATGAGATAAAGAGGCAAAGAGATGTGGAAGAACCAGATATGGAGCTTGCATTTCGGTACAAATCCAATTGTTATTATTTCATAACCAGTTCATATGATATTAGGTAATACACTTGACTGTGCAATTAGTGGATATTTAGAAATATTTACCATGATTTTATATCCAGAAATGATTTGCCAGAAACTTGTAATCCATCAATTTCACAGCATAGCATTTCATAGTCTTTGTCATAAAGACTTCAGTCTCCACACCTTGGTACTTCCTTCCTCACACTTTCTCGATTGCTTGTAGAACATGTTATTTGCAGGTTGCTTAGTTTAGGAAATGGGATGTACTCATTATTCACCTCACTGAACTTAGGAATTTACTATCACACACAATCACAGAATCACAGAACTGTAGGGGTTGGAAGGGACTTTGAGAGACCACTCTGTCCAACTCCCTCACAAAGCAGGCTCCCTACATCAGGTTGCACAGCTGCACTAGAGTAACTCTAAGAATCATAGAATCATAGAACCACCAAGGTTGGAAAAGACCCCCAGGATCACCCAGTCCAACCATCCACCCATCACCAATAGTTCTCACTAAACCATGTCCCTCAACACAACATCCAAACGTTCCTTGAATACCTCCAGGGTTGGTGACTCCACCACCTCCCCGGGCAGCCCATTTCAGTGCCTGACTACTCTTTCAGAGAAGTAGTATTTCCTAACATCCCCTGGTGCAGCTTGAAGCCATTCCCTCTAGTCCTATCACCAGTTACACAAGAGAAGAGGCCAACCTCCCTTTTTTTCTTTGATTCTCCCTCCTGTACAGGCGGACAATCACTTCCTTGTTCCTGCTGGCAACACTGATTCTGATGCAAGCCAGGATGCCATTGGCCTTCTTGGCCACCTGGGCACAATGCTGGCTCATGTTCAGCCAAACATCAATCAATATCCCAAGGTCCATTTCTTCTACACAGTCTTCCAGCCACTCTGCCCAAACCTGTAGCATTGCCTGGGGTTGTTGTGGCCAAAGTGCAGGACCTGGCATTTGGTCTTGTTGAACCTCATCCCATTGGCTTCAGCCCAGCTATCCAGCCTGTCCAGATCCCTCTGTAGGGCCTCGCTACCCCCAGGCAGATCCACACTCCCAGCCAACTTGGTGTCATCTGCAAACTTGCTGAGGGTGCACTCAATGCCCTCACCCAGGTCATCAATAAAGATATTGAAGAGGACAGGCCCCAGCACCGACCCCCAGGGAACACCACTTGAACACCACTCTTAATCTCCACCTGCTGTTCCTAATGGTCATTTTTTTTCTCATATAAGTCACGCTGTAATTCTCAGCTCTATGTAAGATTTGTCACTTGCTTTACAGTATTTCGTGTTCTGCATGGTATTGTGTATAATGTCTACACATAAGCAATGAAATCCATTTCAAGTTTCTATTTCATGGCAATCTGAAATGCTCTTAAATCTGTATGGACTTTGCTCAGTGGACTCTAATCTGGTTTAGATACTTAGCTCACATTAAAAGCAATTACATGCAGAAGAAATGTTTAAGTCTTCATCTCCAGACTGAAGTTTGGCCTTAATTTTTGTATGTCTAACTATGAACTTCATATCTTGAAATCACTACCCTCTGCAAAACTTAACTCTTCAGTAAACCCCCAAACTTTACAATATTAAAAAGTTAAAAGTTTCTTAGATGTTGTATTGCTGCAAATATTGTGTACTTTTTCATTTATCTACACACAACTTTATTCAAATGCCTTTCTCAAATTAATATAAAGGAAGATGCTACAAGATTTTGATGCTACAGGATAGCATACAGAAACTCAGAGTCAACGTTTCTAGAACTGTTAAGGAGAGAATAAATTCTTCAATGACCACTTAAGTTTAAAAGTGAACTTTAAAAGATTCAGAACTAGCCAAATTTAAATCAGTATTTTCAAACCTTAGAGATTTTTGCATAAATAATATGATGCTCTTGACTACTTCAAAACAGAATTTCCAAACCTACTTATGAAATCTTGATGAAAATAGAAATGTAACTGAGAAAACAGACTGACTAAAATAGAGAAAATGAAGGCTGAATTGAATTGTGAATTTTCTATCATAAGAACAAAGTTAGTCATAAATATACTGCATACTTATTATAAAAGATTAGACATTCAAGAACTGGAATAGAAACCAATGCCAGCCCAGGAAGGTACCTAAAATGAAACAGTAGAAGATCGGAAGGAGTTATTTTCAGTACTAGGCAAAAAGTGAAAAATGTGAAAAAGTGTGATACAGACTAAAACTATGGTTTGGTAATTGATACTGTATGTGTGAACTAGAAATTACCAATTTGTGGAGATCTGAGACTGTTAATGGCATTGATACATGCCAGTGTTACACATAGGAACAAATGGGCTTTCAAGAAAGTAGAGAAGTCCATTTTGTGAGTATGCATTACAGATGTTTTGTACCTTGTATTGCACTGCATTGTATTCACTTGCCCTGTGAATACAATATTTGGTATGACAGGCCATTTTCAGGGTCTCCTTTGGTGGATCTAATTTTCAGATCTACCACCAACCCCTCTAAAATGAATGCTCAATCTCAAAGTGAAATTAAGTCACAGCTGCACTGCAGCACAGTGGTGACAATAAGACATATAGTTATCTATCTTCTATCTTGTAAGTCAGTGGCGGTAGCCACATCTACTAATGGCATGGCTCAAATCTCAGTGCTATGCCTGAGTTTGTCTTTTCAGAGCCAGAGACTCACATGCAGATTAATTTACAGTAGTCCAAACTGCCTGACTTGCACTGTTAAAAAATAATAACAGTAAAAATGAAACTGAACTACCACCCTTTTACTCTAATATCTGTTTTGTTAGAGTAATTGTGGCTCATAGCACAGGGTCACCATGCAAAATATGGGGAAACTGTCCTTGGAATGAGAACTGTACTCTAATATGCTATACTCAGGTAAGAAAATGGAATATTACCAATGTAATAAAAAATGTTACACTCAAGAAGTCTACATGATGTATTCATAAGATTGCAACCCTCAGTTTTCATTGTTTTACTGATAATCATTTCAAGGATTGAAAAATCATTTGAAAATTAAAACTTCCTGTCCCTGACCAACATTATTTTTCAGTAATGACTTATGCATCATCATTGTAGAGGCTTAGCTCACGTGAACCTCCCAGCTGTGTTGACAAAACTAATGGCACAAATATCTGCATATCTAGACACCCTACCAGGCATGGTTCAGCAACTAAAAGGGATGTTACTCCACTAGGACATTTTCATCTCTAGGGATACCTACCCCCAGTACCAGATGGCCTAGCAAAATATATGGTGCCCTAATCCACATCTTCCTAGAATATGACAAAGGAATCTACATGCTCCTGTGCAATGCCAGACAAGATTAATGGAACCAATGTGCCATTGATACTTGGCAGAATACTTATATTTTTATCATCATGGCTCATAAAGTCCAAAAAGGCAACGTCATCCGTCATCAGAACATCTTTATTTACCACCTAAGGAGACGCCAGATGGCTAGGGGATAAGTTTTTCATAAAGTAATGGACTTAAATCACTCTTGATTACTTGGAGTCTAATTCATATTTGGTATTTGCAAATGCAAAGGGAAAACATAGAAAAAAAGAATGAGATAAGAAGTCCAAGTGAAGCCATGGTTACTACCTGTGCCAGATTAAGCTAGTTCACTAATTTGTGGGAACCATAACTGTATAATCATCAAGACAGTCCTGGTGGAATATTTCCTGTAAATTTTTGGCAGCTGCCTGCCTGCTTCTGAGAATTACATGCATAGAACTCATGAAAAAATGTTCTTATCACTATCGCTTTTCTCCCTTTCGTTCTTCCTCCTGAAAGCATTGAAATCTCACTGTGCAGCTTCTGGCAGCCCCTGGCCTGAAGCTTCTGGCTGTAGATGGGAATCCATTTTCAACAGCATTTTAAATCCAAGCTCAATTGCTTTTGTGATATAAAAAATGGCATTTCTGGAGTTTGTTTTTCCAGCCCTAGTCCTTGCGTTATTGATACTACCTTATTTTGAAGACCCCAAAACTCTGATTATTCTTGTGCAGTGAGAACTGAACCCAAAGGGCTCTATTAAAAACAAAATGTACAAATACAAAATATAAAAATTCATTCAGAACCACTTATGATTCTTAATATAGAGGTGGAGAGATGCTGGTTTGCTCCCAGTTACTGCTCTAGAATTGGTAGTAGCAGGTGCTCTACTGATGAATGCAGCTTGTTTTTTTTGTTGTTGTTTTTTATTTGTTTGTTTTGTTTTATTTTAATTTATTCATTAATTTGGCAGGGTTTTTTGTTGTTGGTTTTTCTTTTTCTATTTGATTTATTTTCAAATTCAATAGCTTTTTAATGTAAAAAGCATGAGTAGAACTGAGAATCACAGAATCATAGAATTATTGAAGTTGGAAAGAATCTCTGAGATTGTCTAGTCCAACCACTCACATATCCCCAGTATTGCCCACTAAACCATGTCCCTAAGTACTATATCTGCCCCTTCCCTGAACAACCACTTCCTTGGACAACCTGTTCCAGTGCCTAAACACTCATTTGAAGAGGAAATGTTTCCTAATATCCAATCTGAATCTCACCTGGCACAACTTGAGGTCATCGCCTCTTGTTCTATCACCAGTTACCTGAGAGAAGGAGCCGACATCCACCTTGCCACAACCTACTGTACAACTGTATTCGAGGTGCAGCCTCACCAGAGCAGAATACAGGGCTGATCACCTCTCTGCTCCTGCTGACCACACTATTTCTGATGTGAGCCAGGATGCCATAAGCCTTCTTGGCCACCTGGGCACACTGCTGGCCAGAAGGAGCAGAACAACATAAGTCATAGATAGTAAATTTTTTAAACAACTATTCCTCATCTGACAACTGGAAACTGAAAGAAATTTTCTGAAGTTTGATTTATTGGTTATTGTTGTCATAAAAGTCTTGAATGCTTGTTCATTTGATACTTGAATTTCATGAAAATGTGAGAAGATCTTGATTTGTATTTCACTGACTACTTACTTATCTAATAAATACAGGTGGATATTATAATCTTCTATTTGAATGCTAGTAATGTATCTAAAGGTAGGACATTGCAGCCTTTTCATATTCCACTCAGAACACATGATGTGTAATAGCCTTAGGTACAATAGCTTAGATTGTCTTAAATTCCTGTTCGACTGTCAATTACCAGTCACCCTTTTTTCCTGTGATTTAAATTGGAATGTTTTTATAACTACTGTGGTACATTCTGCTTAATACTGTCAATGAGATCTTTCTCTGAGTTTACAGGCTCCATTACAAAGAAAAAAAATAATTGAAGAGCAGACTGTGATTCTTTAAATGCTTTGTTATTCTTGATTTATAGCATCAAAGCAAACAGTGCTATTCCCATATGTAAAATGAAGCATGGCTATATTTGTAGGATTTATTTTAGCTGACTCTAATAAACTATAACTATTAAAGTTGTTACGTATGCTCTCTTATTCTATCACTCCTTCCCATATTACCATTAATTTTCTAGGTTAAATTTCTGGATTTTTTATAAGGATAGTAGATTTTTCTCTCTTTTCTTTCCAAGGAGAAAGCAAGCTTTGAAGAATCTGTGAAGTTTATACTATTCAACTATGTGAATATTCTGATTTGATTGAAAGTGCAATGAGTGTACATTTTGCAAGTCAGTGTTGTCCTTAGTGCATAAAGAAGTAATTCGGATTTCCTAACGCAATGCAGTCACCAATGATTTCCAGAGTAAAAATTATTTTCTTAGATAAATACAAGTTTTAACATTCTTTTTTTTTTTTTTTTCTTTTTTTTTTTTTGCCCAGGTAGATGACAGGCATGCTGTGCTGTCTACTGAATACCACTAGAAAAAAAAAAAACCAAAAAACTGAATATATATTTTATGTTTTCCATCTTGCATTTTGGCTTCACTGAAGAATTACCAGATCTCCAAATCTTCAAATTTAATGAACCCTCATATCACACTAGATTTAGACAATAGCAGTTTTTTTTATTCATGCCATGAACGGGTTGAGAACTTGTGTGTAAAAATTAGGGACTGCATCAATAAAAGATATCTGGTGGTCAAGGTCTACTAAAGGCCACCTGATCCAGGGAAGCTTATTGATGAAGCCTTCCTGCTTCAACTGCAAGAAGAATTGTGCTCATAGGCTGTCATTTTAATGGGGGACTTCTTTTCCCCTGATGTCTTCTGGGAAAGCAATGTGGTGGTCTATAAGCAATGCAACTTTTTACATGAGCAGACATTGAGGTTTTAAACTACTTAGAGGTTAGAAGGAAATTATTTATTTTATGGCTTACTTACTGGTGGTAAGACACAGGAAGAAATTTCCCAGAGAAGCTGTCATTGCCTCAACTCTTGAGACATCCATGGCCAGATTAGATGATGGAGTCCTAGGCAGCCTTGTCTGTGGTTAGCAAATATGCTCTTGGTAGAGGAATTGGAACTAGATAAATTTTAAGGTCCCTTCCAACTCAAGCCATTTCAAGATTCATCATTTTGATAGTCCACAGTGGCCTGTAATTTAATCTGGGTTCATTTTCCCCATATTTCTATTCGTAGAATCATCTATGGTTTTTTATGTTTATTTTATTTTATTTTTTTCACACAGGGAATAATATTAAAAGGTAGGCTCTTTTTATTCTAAAGTCTATATCTTATTTTAATTGCACTATGCCTTGTTCCAAATGAAATGATACTTTCACCATTAAGTACATAAAATTTTGCTTTTAATTTCAGTGAAAGCAGTATAAGCTCCTGCATTAATTAAAGATGACTAGTTGTTGCTTAATTGTGGTATGATGCTTTTTCCCGATAAAGGCAAACACAGTATTACTGAGCTTAAAGAATGAATTTCAATAACACCATTAAAAGGAAAAGATTTCCATGATTTGCTTCTGATTTTTTTAAACTATAATTTATATGCAAAGTCACAGCTTGTGAGCACAATCCATCAATAAATTAATATTGCAGTTGTTCAGCTGTTAAATTATGATCCATTTTGGATGGTTTAAAAGCCTCTGGGATTCTTTATATATAGTTTCCTCTAGTGTTTATTTTTAATTTGCAGCATGTACTAAATAAATGAGTTATAGCAATGAATTTCTGCTTTGTGATTATTAGTTTTTTTAGATTTAAGTATTTTATCTTGTGGGATACAGAGAAATAAATATGATTTTCACACAGAGCAGACAATTATTCTCATTCAGTTTGTTGGGTTTCAAATTATTCAATCCAAGTGCAATCCCAGTGGCTAGCTAACTATACAACATAGCAATCAGAAGCTGTAGATCAATTATTATCACATGGGCCACATGGCCATGCAGGGAAAGAAGAGCACTGCACTGTAAAGGAAAAACTGGTTTGATGCTTCACTGTTTACTTTTCTCCATGTTTCTCTGACTAATCTGCTAGTATTTTGGCTTTTATTACGCAATTGTTTCAAACACGCTCAATTGTTGTGGTTTAAAGTATTTAGTACCCAGTTTATTCATTGTAAGTTATTCCTGTACTCTGATGACAGTGATGGATCACAGCCATAGCAATGCTGAAGTTTTTCTGTAAGGAACAGATTCAGTAAACTTTGACACTCCTCTCTTAACCCAAATTACTACCATTTCCTGTATTGGTTTCATAAAACCTAGACACTTATTTTTTTTCAAATATGTATAGCACATTTTTGTATACTACAGCTCAAATAGCTCCAGCCATCTCACTTCCTCTCTCCCCATCCAGAAAACTGCCAAATTCACTTCTCTTTGAGAATGTGTTCCCCAATTACGGCCATACCAGAGATCAAACAACAATTTTTGGCCTTTCTTTCTGTGTCTGTATTGGGCTTACATGACAAGATTTTGATTGTGGGGAGGGCACTACAAAGGTGACTTTTTTGAGCAGAGCACAGCAGTTGCTCCATGTCAGATTAGAGCCAGCTCCAGCTACTCCATAAGGTACCTGCCACTGGCAGAGCTAACCATGAGGGATGCTGGCTGTGTCTCTGGAAGAGATTTAAGAAAGATTAAGAATTGCTTTTTGGAGTCAGTGGAAACTACCCATGCTGCAAGAGTTCTTGAAAACTTGTGGTTTGAAGACAGCCCGTGGTCTTTCTGAAACACCTCATTGCATTGAATTTTACATATATATATATATATAATATATAATGCTATATTATATAGTATATGAATATATATATTATATACATATAAATATAATATGATATATATTTTTATATGTATATTGTGTATATATATATATATATAACATATATTTAACTAAGTACTTCTCTGATCTGTGGTCTATACTGTAGCTGAAATATCCAATAATTGCAGTACCTGTTGAAATACCTTCTTGGAAAACCACTGTTACAGTTCTGGTAGAATGGATGTGAGATGTCTCTGTGATTTACATGTGAAATATTGTTTAAATAAGTGACCAAGAAGAAAACTAAAAGGGCCTAGAAGTGTCTGAATTCTCTTCTTTAGAAGTGTTCTCAGCAGAACTTGGGAGGAAAATTACAGAGCATTGACATGTAGAGCCAGAGAATTTTACCTCAAGAGAAGTACATGGAGATTGGTCAAGGTGGGAAATATTCTGAGAGTGAGCACCATTTGAGTTCTGCTGTGGTTAATTTTATTATTTATAAAAGTGGTAGCTATTCTCAATTAGTATTCAATTACTGTCTTGATACTTTAATCTGGTACCTTTAAATTTCTAAAATGATGGAAATCTGAAAGAAGGCTAATACACCTGAAATTACCATTTCTTCTTTTACATTTCCAATAATAAAATTAAATTGTTAATGCAACTTCTCAGACATTGTTTGTTATGGAGTGTTTTACAAAGTAATGAATTAAATGTTGGTAGTGCAGTGCCCCGTAGGCAAACAGTGCTGCTATTATGCTACAATAGTGCATATGCAGACATAGAATTGTAACTTGATTGTGTATTGAGAATATGAATTGAGAGGACACTGAGGTTATTCTCTACTCATTTTATACCATTCCACAAGCCCTTAAAATTTCCACCTGAATACAAAAACACATTAAAGGCAGGAAAAACAGCAATTTAGATCTTGCTGATCTAACTGCCAGATTTAGCTACCCAAAAGCCTTTGTCACTGTTGTGTTTTGTTGCTATGTATAAAAGGTATAGTAACAGAAAAAAAAAAAAAAAAATCATCATTACTCATGTTTTGCTCACAAAGTGCTATGACAGCATCATCAATGATATAAATATTACCTTACCTTCTCATTCTTTATTTGCCTGTAAATGGCTTCCATGGGGATTTATTTATTTTATAATATTCCTGTTAGGTGAGGCTGACCACATTTCAGTTCTCCAGATTGTTCTTCTTTAAAGATGTGTATGACTTTTTTTCCAGCTGTCAGGAATTTATCCTGAACCCTATAACTTTTGAAAGATGATAGAGAGCTGCCTCTCTGTGAGATCAGCCAGTCTTCCAGAATGCTCAGATGATCCCACCTGATCTCATGGACCAATATTATTGCATTACCTAAATCAGTTTCCCTGCTACTAAAACTACAGTGTCACTCTGTGCTGAGGTTCCTGAAACTGGGAGGCCTGAAAGAAAACCTTGGCACTTAAAATAATAAAAAGGTGCATTTAAAACTGTAGAATTTATCATGACTTTGTCACTACATCACTCATTGAACAGACTCCCTAATCCTTTCCTTAGCCTTCCTCTCACTACCTATTCGTAGAAGTTCTTGTTGCCCTCACGTTCCTTACAAGACATCTTCTTCCTACTTCCTTATTGTGAATATTATTTTTTTTCACCTGAACTGAGAGCCTCATATGCATTAAAAATGCAATGTTTTTATTGTCAGCTCTGAAAAGGTCATTCTTGAAGATCAGCCAGATCTGTTAGTTTTTTTTTGTCTCCCAGTGCAGTCTTTCATGGCAAACAGCTGCAAATGATCTCTGAACTAGAGAGACTTCTTTTCACCTAGTTTCCCTTTCGCTATTCACTTTGTTCATTTCTTCAGTATTTAAAATGCCATGATATCATAGTCGTTGAGGCTGAGATAGAAATCCCAAACCTACACATCTATTTGACTGAAAGTAAGAAAAACAAACAAAAAATAAGAAAAAAACAAACACAAATCTGTGGTCATTGTAATGACAAGACACTTGAGATAGATACAAGCCTCTCTAATCTTAGCAAAGATTGTTATTTAACTTACTGGAAACAGAGTTTCCAGTTTGTCACAGATTTGTATGTCTCTCTTTTGTCTCTCTTTTACTTGACTGCGTAGTATATAATTACTTTTTTTTTTTTTTTTTTTTAAGTCTAATCATGACAAATAATCCCCCCAATAGTCAAAAAATCTCTTCAGTATGTTTTGTCTTGTGCAGGTCTTCATGTGATAGAAATACAAATACGTAGATTCATGTAGATTTTTTGGAAGTGGCTTCTTAAAACACATTTGCTTTTCTTCTCTGGCAGCTTTACCATGCTCTGACACTTAAGGACTGTTTTCAGCAGTGATAAAAAGAGAAAGAAACGTTCAATTATATATGTATATATATTCGTTCTAGTCAAATCCTTGTATCCTTGTCCTCTGTTTTAATGCATATACAGTTAAGAATGTCAGGCTATAAAAGAATACTTTGCTGGTTTATAACATCACTGAAAGTTATATTTGTTCTCATACAGTATATTTCCTGAAATTATGGCATACCTTATCCTTTTACTCTTTGCCCCTCATCATTATTGATTATGAATTGCTAGGTCACTTCCAGATTGAATTATGTTCATATATTCCCCTTAGAGTGCTAGTTGCTCACAGCTCTTTTCTCTGATAGCAATAAAAGGGTCTCATGAAACTGACCACCAACACTGTGTAGTTACTGCAGGTGAACAAACAAATTTTTGTAAGGATATCACAGAAAAATAAGGGAGAAAATAATAATAATAATAATCATCATCATCCCACTACACACAAGAGAACAAAACAAAACAAAAATTTACTTCTACATAATTCATATAATGTCTGTGCATGTTTGAGGTAAAAGCCCGTTAGAAGAGTATACCTTCAGAGAAAGAAAATATGTACATTACTGTATGAAAAGGAATATTTTTGAAAAAGTAGATAAAATACACTTCCATACAATAAATACATGTAGTCTAAAACTGTGCTGGGTAAGTTTCTTACTGAATATATACTTACACGTATAAGGCAATGTGCAAATTTGTGTTCTTTTTGTATCATTAAGAGCAAGTGAATTCTTTAAGAAACAAACTGCTTTTAAAAGAACTTGAGTTTACACACTGCCAAAACTCAGTAAAAGATTGTCACAGAACCTTACTGTTGGGTAGAAATATCAGGCTATCACTCATAGCCTGAATTCCTCAAGCCCAGTTAGAACCAACAGGTTCTGGAATTACCACTGATATCCAGTGCACACAGAGATTTTTCCCTTTTTCCCTGTATATTCTTTTGGTATAGTGCTGAATGTATATTACAGGAGGGCTGCTCTGAAAGTTGTGCTTCCTATTTTATTACAGTGGCTTGCAAAGTTAGAAGCAGATGTTGGTGGCAGGGCAGTAGAGGCTATGCACATACATGTTGTTGCCGTGTGACAAATGGCAGGAGAGGGGCAGTCTGATAAAATGGAATCTGACATGAAAGTAAGTGCACATAAAACAAAAGTGTGAATCCCTCCACGCAGACAAAATACCACCCACCGACATTCATCAATGCTTGCTGAAAGTTCATGGAGACCAAACAGAGGATGTGAGCACAGCAAGGTGGTGAGTGGTACATTTCAGCAATGACACCATCATAGCAGATGGGTAACTAAGGGTCATTTCTGCTTGTGCACATTTTTACAAGCATGGCATGCGGGCTCTTGCTCGAGTCTGGTGAAAATGCATAGCTAATGATGGTGACCATACTGAAAAGTAGCTGAGAAATTGCTCTATTAAGTGGTGTTATTCTGCTCTTTGTATGTATTGTAGTTTCCATAAGAACAAATAGGAGGAATTACTTTTGGAGTGATCTTTCCAGTAAGTATTTTTGACAAAAAGATTGCGTATGTATTTTTTATTCTTTTCCAAAGTAATTACAGCATAAGGTAGTAATACTTAGAGATGCATTTTATTTAATAAATATGCACTTAAATGTGTCAGGATACGGTCATATAAAATTTTGGAGTCTCAAAACTTCTGACTGTTAGATTAAGTTTGTTCAAAAAGCAAGTGAAATTTTATTATTATTATTATTATTATTTTCAAATATTTACATGCATTCAGCAATAGCAAATTCAAGTTTCGTTAGAATTCATTTCAGACTCAGGATCTTGCCAGTGCTTTTTTGTTCTATTCTCAAAGAACATTTGCACTATATATGTAAAACTTAAAATTGTCTTACCACGCAACATTCGAAGCAGCACAATGGCAGTTTTTTGCTCTTAATTCCCGTATATTATCCAAAATAGACTTTTGATAACAGGTCTAAAATTATTTTACTCTTTAATAGTAGTCAACAATGCCCACGGTGTAACATACTAATATGTAACTACTAACATGAAAATGCAGATTAAGAATTGTATTAATCATTCTAGACACAGCTCCTGACAGGAAGATATTAATACTATTAGAGTAATATTAATAAAATCTTTTATGAAAATATTTTCCTAGTACTATCTAATTTGCCATTTCACTACTTCTTAGCACTGGTGTGACACAGTGATCCTGCATCTAACATGCAAACACAGGCTGTTCTTCTCACAGTCATTTCCAGTAATGACTTCTTGCCGTGACAGAAACGTAATATATGCAAGAAATACAGTCTTCTTAAATCTAATTATCTCCTCATATCTATGTAGAAAATGTTTTACAGAAATCCAAGAAAAATTTTTAAAGCTTATGCCATACTTACAAAATATGAATGCCCATCTATTATGATCTGCTTTAATTAAGTTTGAATTAGCTTCTTTTTTTTTTCCTTTTTAAATCACGTGCATGATTATCATTTTCTGCAAAAATAAACAAACAAACAAATAAATAAATAAATAAAATAATTTTTAGACGTTAACTCTTATTCAGTCACATTAAGCCAAAACAAATTAAAACTTGTTCTACTTATAATTGATGTCTTGAATCAGCCTTTGGGATACTTTTCTTCAACCTTGTTCTATTTTTTAGAGAATGTAACAACTGGCTGTTGTTACAATAACTATTTTCTATCTGAAATGCACCATATATATCACAACTGCATAGAAAAAAAATGAGAGTGATATGCAGGGCAGAGAAGGAACAGAATAGCTTAAAGGAAAGAAGAGTGAACTCCATTTCAACAACTGCTGCTGTCTTCTATACTTCACATGTGGAAACAGACAAGTAGCAGTTTCCAGTTTGATAAATGTACTAGAAAGTTCATATATTATAATTCAGTTATTAATCAATTTTGTAACTAATCCTTTCAAAGTTTTGTTTCTCTTTGTTTTCTGTTATTTCTGTATTCTAGTTCATCTGCATTCTCTCATTTCTTGAAAGCTGTTACAGATTTCTAGACTGCAAATAACTATGTAAGGGAAGGTTTTATCTTTTTAATGTTGTATAACAACTAGTATAAAGAACAAATTGTGCCTTGGAAGGAATCATAGAAAGATCTTAACAAGAAGCAAGACTCTTCTCTCGTTGCTCAATTGCCCATATCCTCACCCTAGAACATAACAAACAAAGAGGTACTTAAAATAAATAAATAAATAAATAAAATCTTAATATTATTATTATTATTTATTTACTTTTGCCATTTCATTCCACCTTTATAGCTATTCTTAATTATTAAGTACATGCAGATTGTGTAAATTGCTTTTTGTAATAGGGCAGTCAGGATATTGGCACTCAAGAGTGATTTCTTTTCCTTTCTCAGCTAGATTTCTTTGATTATGCATTCCCTATCTGAACTGTCTACCATTAGCCATTTGTTTCTGTACTTTGGTTAGTGACAAGTGAGCGTAATAGGGTTTATCAAACAGTAATGATACATCCTTGTACGTAAATATTATTAATCACAATGTCACACTGGGTAACCATTGGGTCAGATGATAACTTCTGACCTGTAATTATCTTTACCTCTGGATACATGATTATCACATAAATATTAATAGTTAGGCAGTTCCACCATAACAGAACTCATGAAAAATCCACCAGTATATAGTATTTTAAATAAATACCAGAAAAATCAGAATGTATATTCTCATAAAATTAAAGTATAATAAGCCAATATGCAAATTTATTTTTTTTTTCAATAAAGTGAAAAAATGTTAAAAATTCTTCAGAAATATGTATATATTTTTTCTCCCCAGAGATATTAATTGCGTATTTGGGTCCAGGGTTGGAAATACAGAGAATATTTCACCCCTATTGAATTTTGGATGCTCAAGATTCAACCTCTTCCACCACAGATATATTATTTATTCACGTATTCAAAATAATCACCTTTTAATGATTTCATGCCATTTAATGAAAGCGTTTTCTCAGATACAATGGGTTTCTTTCTCTTTTAGTTTATCACTACATACGTTCCCTTTGGAGAATATATTTGATTGAAGTGGCAGAGTGGCATACCCCCTAAGGCAGAGTCAATGAAATCAATTTCTGAGGTCAAACGAGTGAACAAAAAGCAGCTAAATGGAGCAGATGTCTGATAATCACGGTCTGAGTCCTACTCTCCAGCTTTTCTCAGAAGGAGCACAGGGGAGCAGTTTGTAATGTTCTGCTTCTAGAAGCAAGATGGTTGTAACTACCTTCAAAGGAATTTACCAACAACAAATTAAAATGTTTTCCTATAGTCTTCACTTCTTAAGTTATTCATATAATTATTCCATGAAAGTCTCTAAAGTTGTCTGTCTTCTCTATCAGTGTGTTATGCGGTTTTATTCCCGGGAGTATCATAATGCTACTGTGTATCTATTAGAAAAAAAATATAAAAAAAACCCCGTATCCATAAATAAAAAAGAAGAAGGTTTTGAACTGAACTTACTCATGAATTTTTTCTTCATCTTAATAGTCATGATATATCTACTTTCATGAAAAATACAAATTTAAAAATCCCTTATCCTAGAAAGCACATTAAGAGGATCATACATAATAATTCACTGACAAATGCACACTAAAACAAATTCATTTTTCCAGATCAGATTTTCCATGACATATGGAAAGTAAATTTCAAGCCACTCTTCTTGTCACTGAAAGATTTATTTCATAATAATGTAATATGTGGTTAAATATTTTTAAAATATAAAATAAACAGTTTAAACCTTGACTACGATGTGTAAGATTTATCCTTTTGAGTAGCCTTATGACTAATCAAACTTTTAACGTTCATGCTGCATAATTTAAATAGCTATTCTATGCACCATATAAACAGGTAATAAAATTCAATCACTACAGATCATACTTTAAGTAGACAAAATACATATGGAAGAACTGACTGCCAACAGTCGTCCAGGAGTTGGTAGATCTGGGAATTAATACAGAAAAGCCAAAAATTTCTGCTACATAAATTCTCAAATTATAAGACTTAGAAAACTTATAATTTAAGAAAATTATTCATAGTTTATACTTCTGTCTCTGTTTCCTGATGAAAGGTGGAAAGCATCAATACTCCATTTAAGTACAAAGACTGCTTAGAAAGTAACACTTCCTATTTTAATATATTTGTCCATGATGTCAGAGGTGGATGCTGGTGATACGGAAGTAGAAGTTGAACCTTCCCACTAATATTCTGATATATTTCCTTTCTGTGTAGCAGATGGCAGCAGAGGGGGTTTCCTTCTCTCCAAATTGGAAAGATATGGATTTGATGGGTAGACTGTTTGATGGACAAAGAACTGGCTGCAGGACCAAGTCCAGAGAGTGGTAGTCAATGGCTCTGTGTCTGGACAGAGATCAGCGAGGATTGGTGTCCTCAAGGGGTCAATGCTGGGGCCAATTAATCTTTAATATCTTCATCAGTGACATTGACAGTGGAGTTGAGTGCAACCTCAGCAACTTTGCTGATGACACCAAGCTGAGGAGTGCAGTCAACACACCAGAGGAATGGGATGCCATCCAGAGGGACATAGGCAGGCTTGAGCAGTGGGCCCTGGTGAACCTCACAAGGTTCAACAAATCCGAGTGCAAGGTCTTGCACCTGCATCAAGATAATTCACATAATCAAAACAAACTGGGGGATGAAAGTATTGAGAGCAGCCCTGCTGAAAAGATCCAGGGGTGCTGGTGGATGTGAAGCTGGACATGAGCCATAACTGTGCCCTCATAGCCAAGAAAGTCAACCGTATCCTGGACTGCAACAAAAGAAGCATGGCCAGCAGGTCAAGAGAGGTGATCCTGCCCCAATACCCTGTGTTAATGAGGCCTCGCCTGGAGTACTATGTCTAGATGTGGAGTCCTCAATACAGGAAGGACTTTTACCTGTTGGAGTCCATCCAGAGGAGGGCCACAGAAGTGATCCAAGAGATGGAACACCTCTCCTATAAGGACAGGCTGAGAGAGCTGGGGCTGTTCAGCCTAGAAAAGAGAAGGCTGAGAGGTAACCTGATTGCGGCCTTTTAGTATCTGAAGGAGAACCATTGGGAAGAAGGGTCTGTGGTGATAGAGCAAGAGGAAATGGCTTCAAGCTCAGAGACGATAGATTTAGATTAGATATAGGGAAAAAATAGGAGCTTTCCACAGCTCTCATAGGCCATGTAGTTCTTGGTCCACTTGAATGAATCCAAAATGACAATGGCTGCTCCAAAAGTACTGCCTCCTATTTTTAACACGTTGGCTTTCAATGTCAGAAGAGGATGTTTGTGGCGTGGCACAAAATGTTGAATCTTCCCACAATATTCTGTTAAATGTTGCTGCCATATGACAGATGGCAGCAGAGGAGAAGCTTGATAGTTTCGTGTCTGAAGTGGAAGTGTGTATGAAACAGAGGTACATGTGACATTTAATTTCTCCACACAAAAAATTAATACTCACTGACATTCACCAAGGGCTTACTGAACGTTTATGGAGACCAAACAGTGTATGTGAAGACAGTGAGGCAGTGGGTGGTGAGTCTGAGCAGAGACAACAGTGACTTGAAAAACAAGTTCTGGACTGCTGGTACAGAATTTTACAAGCATGGAATGTAGGCTCTTGTTCATGACTGGTAAAAATGCACAGCTAATGGTAGTAACTATGGTGAAAAGAAGCGTCTTGTAGCTTAGTATTTGCTGTCAAATAGTGTCATTGTGCTCTTTCCATCTGGTGTATTTTCCATGGAAATATATAGGAGTCACTACTTTCAGAGTGACTGACGTACATCTTGGTCCTTGAGACATCGCCATCTTCTGAGAAACTGTTAGTCCCCCCTTACCTTTCTCTACTTGCCTCACTTTTATTTAACCTGGAACAAATTTTATCATTGATATCCAGTGATATTTTTCCTGGTCAGTGATGAGGTCTGCCTTGTTGCTGACCTTCAAGGCAACAAAACACAATTTGGTCTGCACTGCTGCATTGAATACAGTTATCTGTCCCAGGTTTCCCCTTTTCTCCAGAGGGTGTTTCAACAGACCATTATTATTTAGTCTCCTTTTAATCTTCCTCTATAATATTACTTTCTCATACTTTTAATCTTTTTTCAGAGTTCCTTTTTATTTGCCTTTAAGTTATGAAGACTCTAAAATTCAACAGTCATCTAGAGAATGTCCAAAAGCTAACTGACCTGAAATTCTTGATATAATTACTCTGCATATCCAAAGCCAATCACCTAGATAACTGTGTTATAATGTGTTCTTCTACCTTTGAGCATTTCCTTTGGGATGTGATTAATGTAAAGTATTTTAATCTAAAAATCACAATATTTTCTTTCTATATTTTCAGTTTCGACTCAATATCTTTGTTTATTTCAGTACTCTTACATTAATGTTTTCATACAAAATACCAAGCAGAACTACAGATCTGCAAAATGTAAGAAAACAGTGGTTCTCAGATATTTATGGGGGAAGTAACAAGCATCATGTAATTTAAGTATGTATAAAACACATACATATTTGAGTAATTTTCACTGTTAATGACAAGGTCTGGGATTTAATACTAGTTAAATGCTTGTGAAAATGAAAATTAGATCATACTAACCTACTGTCTACATTGTCTAGCTATTTGAACTGTTGATATACATAACTTAAAGCTAATATACTCATTTTGAAGTCCTGGAAAAAGCCCACTTGAGGAAAAACAGTTCACCTGAGGCTATGGTTTGGTTCAAGTGCAGCATGATAAAAGGTAATTTAGAAAATAAAAATAACAGTTTATATAGACACTTCAGTGTTCTAGAAAACAGATATTGATTCTTCCTTTTTAATCTTTACAGTTATCAATATAGTTGTGTTATTTATTGTTACATAATTCAAATCTCCTCAGAACTGAATCAATAATGATGTGCTATAAACAAAGAAAAAAAAGACTATCTCCTGGCTGCTATATGCATCTTTAACAAGCAGATTGTTTTCAAGAGACTGTTTATATTTTACATCAAGCAAGCAATCCGGTAGGTACAGCAATGATGTGGTAAACAAGTCCTGTTTTCTGTGAAGATCTGAGTGGCTTCCCAGAAAATATAATTGATAATGGTAGGCTACAAATAAAACTCTAATCCTGCTCCAGTCAATATCATCCAGTACATTTCTGGAGGAAAGAAAAAAATAATAATTCAGAATCAAAGACCAAGTCTCTGCTTTTCTGATCAGGAAAATATTTAGCAATCAAATATTAGCTACACTGCTGGATCAGATAGCAAAGCAAAGTGAAAGGAAAAAAAAACAACAACAAGAGAAGTGACATTCAATGAGAAACAAGTTCCCTGTTTCTTTGCTTCTAAAACTTCTGTTTGATACTCAGGCAGCTCAAATGACATTCAGTTATTCACCTCCCATATGTCTGTAATTTAATTGTAATCAAAACTGTCAGGGAGGTATTCTAAATCACAGAGGTTTGTCAGTGTTTGCTGGCACATGCATGGAAATTTTCTGTGTTAATCTTTTCTCTGACTTCAAATTTATATTAATGGTCATGATTCCTTAGGCTGCCTTCCTAAGAAGTGCTGGGGACCATGATTGAAAGAGAAATAAACTATATATTGCCTCCAGCAGAGAACAGCTGGTGTTTTAACTGAATACAAACCTAAGAAGTACAATTCTGGCTTTACATGACAAGGGCTTTTATGGCTCAGACACTAACAGCACCAAGCTTGTCCAAGTCAACCATAGGGACTGACGTGAAGAGATTACTGTAAGGTATTAGAAAAAAAACTGTCAGTAAGTGAGAAAGTGCAAAAAAGTTACAGAGATTCAAAATGCCTCATTGAAATGAATATTTTCTCTAACAAAGAAATACAACAGTAGAATGTCATGTTTCAATTTTCAGTATGTTTGAGTTATGTTTTTCAAAATTTGTGCCCTTGATTTATGCCTTAATTATTTCTTATAAGACTTCTGCTGTTAATTTAAAATATATATATTCTCTTATCACTGCCTTTTTTGTTATCAATATCTCTTAAGAGATATTTTTCTCAAAATAGCAGGCAAAATTATAAGAGATCCTGTCATAGAATCATAGGCTCACCAATGTTGGAAAAGACTTCAGGATCATCCAGTCCAACTGTCCACTTACCACCAATATTTCCCCACTAAATCATGTCCCTCATTGCAGCAACTAAATGTTCCTTGAATACTTCCAGGGACACTTTGCTCATAAGTCATAAAAGACTTTCAATTTCTGCAATGCCTAATTAGTTTACAAAATAAAACACCTAAGAGAAAAATACCTAGAAAGACTGAGGTGTATACTATTTTCAGATTAAGTTCAGTTGCATTGGAAATTTTTTACTACTTTATATTCTTGTTCTGTTTTTGTTCGTTTGTTTGTTTTACTTGTTTTCCCCAAGAAAGGAGTTGCATTGCTTTTGCCTTCTAATGGCACATGAACTGTAGTTTCTCACTGAAATTTTGGTCCAAATTTTGTCTTTTGAATTAGTTGAGATTTCTAATTTTAGAAATGCATATCTTTTCTTGACTAAAATATCAGACACGGAAGAACAGCCGATAAAACTATTAGTGATAAATTCATAAAATTAATTAACATAGCATGTTTGTATTTATGTTTGTATATATGGGTAGACTGCATCTATGGGCCGAGGTAAACCGTATGAGTTTCAGTAAGGCCAAGTGTCAGGTTGTGCATCTTGGTCACAACAACCCCAGACAACCCTACAGGCTTGGGGAGGAGTGGCTGGAAAGCTGTCTGAGGGAAAGGGACCTTGGTATACATATGGATAGTTGGCTGAATATGAGCCAGCAGTGTGCCCAGGTGGCCAGGAGGGCCAATGGCATCCTGGCTTGTATCAGGAATGGGGTGGTAAGCAGGACAAGGGAAGCCATCCTGCCCCTGTACTCGGCATTGGTGAGGCCTCACCTCAAGTACTGTGTTCAAGTTTGGGCACCTCAGTACAGAAAGGACATTGAGGTGCTGGAGCAGGTCCAAAGAAGAGCAGCAAGGCTTGTGAAGGGCTTGGAGAATATGCCCTACGAGGAGCGATTGAAGGAACTGGGGCTGTTTAGTCTGGGGAAAAGGAGGCTGAGGGGAGACCTTATTGCTCTCTTCTAATACCTGAAAGGTATTCACAAATAGTAGTTTAAATTAATTTTTCTGGTCAAGACATTTATGATATTTAAAATGCCTATTATATCTTTTCAATTAGATTGCCTAAACTTTTGTTCAAGGTAAAGAATCCAAACTAACAAAGCAAAAACATGTCTTGTAATGCAATAGAACTCTTATCTTCACACACCTTCTCTCCACCCCACTAATCCAGCAAATATGATTTTGCAACAACTGTTGACAGAATGTAGATTTTTATTTCACTTGATTGTGTCAGAATTTTACGGCTTGTTTTGTGCTAAATTAATTTTATTTTGTTTTAGCTGCTATTATTACCTAAATTTATTTTAACTACACAAGGAAAAATTTCTCAAGCAAACCATGATAAGATGTCTAAATCTTAAAACAAACACGCCCTAGACAACGGAGGGAGAAACACTTAGCATCATCTGCTTCTACATTTCTAGTTAAACCTAGTGAAGATTTCAGCATGCTGACAACTGTTATAAACCTCCATTCAATTACTTGCTTGAGTGATCCTTCTCCAGGCCAATTCAGGGGTGACACGCTTTGTACTCCTGTGTGTAGGGAAACTGAGTTGCATGCTGTGCTCTGGATAGTGCTTATGGGAGCATTGCCTGCACAAGAGAAACCTTGGTGTTCCGTGCACTTCCACTGATGCATACCAGTGGTTTTGTCATGCAAGAAACATCAGACAGGGAGATTATCAAACATTTATAACTATGAATGCATATGCAATGTGCATATTGCTTGAACTCAGACTGAATTCAAGCAACCTACCAAGACAAAACAGAAGCCAGATTGCGGTCCTTAGGAGTATACTAGATGTCCATGTTTTTCCAGAAAGAGAGGCTAAAGTATATTAAAAAAAGATTCTTATCAAGATATGAAGAAGAAGTTCAAACACATCTATCTGAGCTATACACTTCTGTTAGTGGAAGCTGGAAGCTTGCAACTTCTGGAAAGAGGAAAATTATTTAACCACTTGCAGGAGTCACTGACAAGGTGTAGGACCATTGTTACTAGGAAAGAAGAACAGACTCTGACAAGATATATAGCTCAGCTGGATTCGATTTGTGGGTTGGAAACAGTGACACCAGCAGGGTGTAATAGGTAGTAATGATCAGTTCTTCAGCCTCAATTCTTCATCCGCCTGAGGCACTCATCTGCCAAGCTGTTTTGCTAACTTTACCTGGCAGAGGCCTAGATGCTGTGGAGAAATTGCCATGAGTCATCCAGCCTGCCAACTATTACCCCTTGGTTCTCATCCGTATGGACACAACCAGTACTGCCCAGAGACACCTCTAGTGCACTGGGGTACTGGGAACCAAGAAGGTCCTGGAATCAAACCCATACATTCACTGAGCTTACCAGTGAAATGAAAGTGATTGAGTAGGGGCAGAAGCAGCCTATCTGTAACTGTGATGTTGGGTGGCTGACATTGCAGGCAGGGTGTATATCTTTATAACCTCAAATCCTTCTTTGAGAACCAATCATTGCTGCAATAGACAGGATATAGTTGACAAAAACGGGACAGCAATATCTTCAGGTTTATCTTAAATCAACTGAAGGATGGAGAGAAAAGACCAAAATGGAGGAGTAGAAACAAGGAAGACAGTGTTTCCTCTGAGGAAACAGCTTGACTGAGGCCCAGGCCAAATGCCTGTACATAAAAGAAAACATAATAGGAAACAAACAGTAAAAATAAGAAATCTGTATGAAGCTGTAAACATATAGACTCATTAGGGCCACAGAAAAATAGTGGGGTATCTTGCACAGCTGGAGTGTGGCAAAATGAAAGGCTACAAAATCTTTAGGGAGTAAACCATTCACAGTGTAAGGAGGCTACATCACTGGTGTATGTTAGGCACCTCACCTAAAATTGCTAGACAGTGGAGAGAAAAAATCCTGTACAAACAGCTGAACTTGAATCAAAAATAAAGAGTTTTGAACTCTTTTGAGACTATACTTCTGGAAAGTTGGTGCGTACTTTGCAGTTTCAATATCACTGCAATATTCCAAGCCTTTCTTATGTATTCAAGCAGACCAAAAACCTTAGTGCCCTAAATATAATCTGTAATAATTCTAGACTACATGTTTTACCTCTATTGTGCTATTTCCTACTGACACGTATAATCTCATGATTGACGCTTCCACAGTTGTTACAAAGAAACAATAAACACTACTTTCTCTAACTAGGGTATCTGACAATAGAAAGATTTGTAAGTGGCATTGAACCTTGTCACATTCTTACAGCTGACAGTGCAGTAATGATGATTACACACAAGTGTTAAATTCTCCTGTCTGACCTCCAAATGCAGTGTAGAGGAAGAATAAAGGAAACTGAAAGCTGGCATTTTTCACACAGAAAGCTCTTAATCAAAGTTGTTGGATGTGTTCATGTTCAAGAGAGATAGGTTCCCCAGTACATTTTAATTAAAATATCTTACATCACCAATTTTCTCTACTTCTACTTCATTCTTCATTCTACCTGATTAAGATTTTAGGTTTATGATTAAAATCTTTTCTGTATCCAGTATACAACTAATGAGCTTCAAAAACTGCAAACCATACCACATTTAGCAATGGACAGAACTGACTTATGTCAAGTCTGTTTATAGAATATAAGCCTCTTATTGTAAAAGCATTATGTATCACTTCAAAAGGCTGCTTAACTTCTTTAATGTCTTTTTTTTTTTTTAGAGGGTTTTTTTTTTTTCCAGTTTCTTGATCTTTAAAGAAATAACAAACCAACAAAAACAAACAAAACAACAACAGAAAAACTGTTGTTGGCATGTGCTCAGAAAGCAACCTATGACTATGAATCAATCATCTTACCCCCAAAATAGCCAGCTGCCCAGGAGCCCCTTGAACTGTTTGTGCCTGGCAGTGTTGTTTTCCAGCAAATGATGGTGTGAATGAAGTCGTAAGGCTGCTTTCTGTTGTCTGTAGAAGGTCCCTCATCAACTTCAACTTCTTCCTCCTGATCAGGCAGCCTGTAGTAAATATGTGCAGTGGTGTCACCCCTACTGGCATGCCCCTTAATTCTCATCCATACGCTCTCCACTCATTCATCATTCATCCCTAAATAGAGCTCAATGCGTGTCTGTTATTTTTTTTAAAGAGCAACTCAGCAACCTCACAATGCTGGTGGGTCTTCCCTAAAAAGTACATAGTCATCCCTGACAGCATTCCAGTCATGTGAACTGTCCCACCATGTCTTCATGATCACAATGAGATCCTGGCCCTGTGACAACACACAGATCTCTACTTCTTCCTTTCTAGCCCACATGTGAGATGCATTGGTATAGAGGTATTTCAAAGAAAAGGAAACAAGATTCAAATGTCCTGATAGGGATGCAAGGGGAACTGTCATAACTATACACACCCTTGAGGTGGCTGGTCTTCTGGCTAGTGGCATAGAAGGCAACTATGGAACATTTATCACTGTTCTTCACTTGTGCAATGGAGACAATAAATAATTTATGAGATAATCAAGTAGATTTATCTTAAAAGAAATCCAGAAACTCTCATGATATTTCTGAAACATTGCTTCCTTTTTTCTTTTTTTTTTCCTCTTTCTTTGTTTGCTTTTTGTTATTTAAACTATTTATTTAAGGACTTCAGTATCTTCAGCTTAAGAGTCTCATTTCAAGTATATCCTTTTGAAAGTCCTGTTTTTCTTTATCAGAAGTTTTCCAGCCATCAGAAGGATGGAAACTTGTCAAGTAGAAAGAGTGAACCCACTCTGACATTTTCTGCTTTATAAGTAGCAGAAAAGAAATTCAAAGGAACACATCTCATTACAGAACTTTCAAAAGTGCCTAAGTGTGCACGTGTATAATATAAATAATATTCAGTCTTATTTTGATATATGTTTTACTTTTCTAAGTTATATACTTTTAAAGATTTTCTGTCATGAAGAAAACATCTTCAAGTGAACTAACAAAACAACAGTAACAAAAAAAAGAAATGAAAAACTCCTTTATTTTATAGCAAATAGGAATGTATTCTTTCATTAGTCTGTGCTAATGTCATATGTTCCATAAGATTTAGTTATGTGGGAGCAGGGAATAAGATGTAAGCTAAGGGATTCCCCAGAAAGATATGAAGTACAATGGTGTCTTTAAAAGCACTAGAAAATAGAGATCACAAATAATATACAATAGTATTGAACCAGATTCATATCTATTAGACAATAAAACTTGATTTAATGCAGGAAATAAATATAACTTTCCTAATTGGTTGTTTTTGTTTTGTTTTGTTTTGTTTTCCCCCAAGTGATTTACTTATTTCAAATGTTATTCAATTCCTTTCACCATGCATGAACCCTTTAAGTGATTATATTTTGCTCCCTGCTGGCGCTTCATATCCCGTTTTTTGGAGCAGAGTACTATGTTTAACAAGTCACGAGAATTATGGGAAAAAAAAAAAGTAACAAAAATATCACTCAACAGTAAAGAGGAACTGCGTAGTCCTGAAAAAAAAAAAAAAAAAAAAAAAAATCAGCTGTTTAATCTTTGACGAGATTGAATATGAAGCTTAGATAAATGATGGAAATGTTAAGAAGCTTCTCACACCTTCCCACCTCCTTTACTATTTTTTCATGTGCCAATGATTTATCATTTATATTTTGTCACTATCAAATTACATTTTGAATTTTTGGGAACATTTCAGGGTTTGTTTTTTGTTTTTTTTTGCTAGGGGAGGAAGGGTTGCAACTGCATTTCAGGCTGTTAGGCTGATGTGAGAATCACACATGTATCAGCCTAACATCAACAATATTTTTTAAAGGTTATCCTTTTCTATTCCCAAAAATTTCTTAAAATTCCTTACCATTCTTTATAATGAACTTATTTCAAATAAAAATACTCTTAGAAATTTGGAGTAGTAATCAAAATATTTTAGTGAGCATTTATTTTCTGACTGCAGAAATAAAGGTACTTTTATTAGTATTATCTCTACCTGTTCGATTGTAGATAGCTTTAAGCTCCATCATGTTACACAAATAAATCATGAAAGTGTTTTATTTCCATGGCTTTATTCTACAAGTGGGACATGTGGGAACCATCTTTCAGACAGAAAGTTGTGATTTCTAGGAGTTTTAATATAAATTCCTTATAGGTAGTGTGATCTCAAGGACTGGACAGACTGTTCAATGGGGATTCTATACACAGATCTTGTTTAATCAATTTAACAATTGTCAGTTTATAGCATTATCAAGACTTTTACACTTACCACGCTTCCATTCCTGTTTAAGAATGGATGTAATCATAATCACTAATAATACGAACTCATACAATTTGCTGATATAAAGATTTGAAAGCATAATTATATTCATTAATAACAAAAGTCAGTACTGAGGGATATAAGTTGTTACCAGTTTGTGTCTTAGGTGAAATTATTTAGATGATTTCATAACTAAACCACGAGAAACTAAAACAACTTACAATTGACACTATGTTAACATGTATGTTAACATTTTCCAGGAGGTGTTCTCAAAAAGTTATTGACTTTTGTGCTTAAAGTAAGGCATATGCTTTAATTCTTACCTTTTCTGGATTTTCATGGTACATTATTTCACATCTCAAGGTAATTTCCTACAAAAAATAAAAGAAAAAAAAGCACACAAAATGTAGTGTTCCGTGAGACTGTGAATCGGCATATGAATTCGGTTTGGGGTATTTTAGTAGATAAAACAAATGAATAACTAAATCAAAAACCTTTTCAAGCAGGTTAAACTACTAATTTTCAAACAGAATTTGTGCAGATTCTTGGAGAAATTTCTTATTAACAAATTCCATGTGGATTAGCCATGATAGGTCTTACATATATAATTGAAGTCATTAGGATCAGTATATTTAGCAGGAGTTTCAAAGATTTTTACTAATGGGACTTGTCAAATGTAGGTCTTGACATTAAGCAGAGAAGTTAACCAGGTAAGCTTTGATGAGAAAGAAGGCATTTGGTGAGAGCAGAGATATTTTTAATGAACGTTAGCAACTGATATCTTTCCATCAGTTTTCACTGAAATTCCATTAAGTTCAATAGCACTTGTTTATTCCTAAAGTGTCATCAATTAGTTATCGCAAGAATATCTGAATTTGCACTTCTGATAACAAATAACAATTATATAATTCTAATATTCTTTACATTCTTTAGCTTATGTTCTCTCTCTCTCATTTTATAATTATTATTTTTTTTAATTATTTTTAATTTAACAATGAAAAATAAACTTGCAATTTGTTTATCTGCAAAAAGATATGGCAATACCTAAAATAATTTTAAATCTAATTTTAAAAATTTAACTGATAAGTTTAAAAGCCTCAACAGATATTTTAGAGCATGATACCTGCTAACTCGCTCTTGATAGAAATTCTGTTTCATAGGTCAATAATATAATTCAGACCCTACAGCACTTAATCAGTTGCCACAGGATCTCTAGGCAGGTTATGCTTTTGTAAATTTGTTCCCTACCAGCTCTTTCCTTTTAATTTAGACTGATGAATCAAACAAATATGCCTGTTTCTCAAGTGACACTGTTTTTTTTCTATTTTTTTTATTTTTTCTTTGAGTGACAACCTTGGCTACAATCATGAAACATTCTCATACAAAAACAATCAGTAATTAGGCATGCCATGTATGTACCTGAATAGCAATTATAATCAACCTTTAGCAGTAAAGGCTAACTGAACAATGCCAAAGAATTTTAAGCTTTTTCAATCAAAGCCTTTGTTAATCTTACCACATAATGCTTCCGAGGAATCAGTCATTTATCTGAAGAAAACATTGAATAACATAAAAAAATAATAAGAAATATTAATTTTTTATTTAGGTCCTGGATTAGTACACTAGGAGAAACATCTCTGATTAGGCAACAATTCCCTGGACAGTGAATGATGCAGGGCTTTGGGCAACTTATGGGAAACATCGTGCTGCAAATGGAGATAATGGAAGAACAGTTTATTCTGTTCTGTGCTCTGAGAAACTGCACAGGCAAAGGAAGTGTTAAAAATACCAAGCTAGAATTTTCTACATGTAACACAGCTGCATTTGTGTTAGGAGATTTTAGGTTTTGCACTCTAGGGAATAGAGTGTGAATTCTATCTTTGAGCCTTGGTTGAATCAATACGAAATATAGGTTTACTCATAGCCACTGTTCCCCAAATATTGTTTCTGCCAATTGCAAAGGTCAAGAGACTTTCAACACTTTCCTTTACCCTGCATTCATCCCTTTGTATGCACCACAATTCCTTTCTACACAGTTCCTTAATGCTAACAAATTTTTCTTTGGTCCCTTAGCATCTTCCTGAGAATACCACAGAAGAAGAAAGTTTCCTCCATATTTATTTCATATACTTACTGCAGAGGAGCGGAGGGAACCTTTGGAAGCTTTAGTTAATCCCATTGGAAAAATAACATCAGTTTCCAGCTTCAGAACATTGTCTGTATACACCTATATGATTATTTACATAATTTCCTTACATCAATCTTTTTTCTAAACAGTCAGATATTACTCCTTAATCTTCCTTAGCCCCCACTACAGCTCGTTTCCAATAACATTTAGCCATTTCTCTGTGTACTTCTCTTGTCAGCGCACTGCAAGATAGCCAGTTAACACTTCTATATAATTGTTTCTGGGCATGACTAATGACAGCCAGAAAGGCTCTACTCCTCTACTACTACTTGATGGCAGAGGGAGGAAATGTTGTTCTGTCACATCATCTGAAACTGGAATGCAACATGAAACTTCTCCCTTTGTCTTTGCAGACTGTTTTTCTGTCTTCTTTTTCTCAAATTTAATTTCTTTGATTTTATTTTTATATCTTACTAGCTAATGGAAAAGAACAGCAACATGAGAAGTAGAACCAAATATCATGGTCTCAGTTTCAGCATTTGATAATAGCCATTTTCAGAACAACAAGAGTTATCACTTTAGAACCACAAATTCTGTAAATTAGCAAGAACACAAGACACAAGACACAAGAACAGAAGTACAAACTACTGGACATTACAGGCCTATTAAACTGTGTGTAACATATAAACATGAAAAAACATACCCTGTCACACATCTCATAGGTCAAAAAAAAAAATTGAAGACAGAAAAAAACCACTCTTATTTCTTCCTTCCTGCCAAAGTTAGATTGTTCCCCACAGGATAATTTTGAAGTGATTTGCCCAGTCTTATTTTAAATTATTCTAACAATGGGGTTTCCACTACTTCCCTTAGGAAGTGTAACCATAGATGACAATTTGACATTCACATTACACTCAAGTCCCTAGATGACACAGTTCAGTGTAATGTGACATAAGATTTATGGTGATGGACTCCAACATTTGACAGGCTCCAATACAGCGTGATGTGCTGTGTATGGGTGATTTAAAAGGAATATTTAACAAAACTGCTACAGCTATAAAGATTGTTGAAAATATTTGGAAAACATAACAGAAATATTAAAATGAGAGTAAAATCAAATACAGTAAAATAAATGAAATAAATTCTGAACTCTGAAAATCTCTCAAAAACATTAATTCTAAATACAGCACTTAATCTTATATTCTCAAATATTCTCAAATATCTCTTATATTCTCAAAGATATTCTCAAACTCTTCCACTAAAATCAAGATTTGATTTGCTACACTCCAGAAAGGATCAACAGAAGAGCCAAATGTCAAGGCCTAAAAGCTTGAATGTTAAAAGACTAAGAGTTGCATTGTGAAACGTGTCTAATGTTGGAGAACTGGTGATAAGAACCTAGCAACATTTTCAAAAGATATCTACAGGTCTGACCTGTATATTTATGCTCTCAAAGACTTTAAAAATCTAGTTCTTAGATTTTATTGGTTGCTATCTGTACAGATTTTAACTGCTGGTTCTATATATCTTTGTGTCAGCAGAGAGAAGACAATACAGGAATGGAGGAAGAAAAGTCACTCTTCTACTCACTGCTGGTAGGATATTTGTCTGTTTGGTGGTTTTAGATGTGATCATATTAAAAAAAAACAAACAAACAAAATAAAGCACTGCACACAAACAACAAATAGGCAAGCAAGAGGAACAGAGCAGTCAGAAAATCAATTGAGAGAAAACAGGAATGTTGTTGGCACAACTCTACGTCTAACTAGAATGAACAAGCTTTTAGAAAGTCTACTTGATAGCTGACAGCATATAGGGGCTAATTTATGAAGACAGGTATGCTCAAGCATATGACTAATAGATACACCTTAGAAATTGTGTATGACAGATTATTTTATTTATTCATTCATTTATTTATTTATTTATTTTATTTATTTATTTATTTATTTATGACAGAGTTGATACAATAAGAAATAAGAAAGTTTTTGTAGACATCTAATCTAATTCATCAAACACATACTTTCCTCTCTAGCATCCTTTGCAATATTTTCTGTCTTGTACCTTGTTAGCCAGTGAGAGGTTTGCACTGATTACTGAAGAAGCCTTCGGTTACTCAGAATATAATTACGCTCTATCTTGTGCTTATGGTCTGTGAATTTCTTCTTCCACTCAAGCAACTGATCACATGGAAGAAATCATTCTGACTTATAAAATGAAACATAGGACATGCTTTACAGGTCACGGCAGCTGTTTAGTATGGCACAGGTCCCAGTGGTTCAGTCAATTATCAGTGTATGTTTTCTTACAAAGTTTACCTATTGCAGCTGCACTCTCTCTTTGTTGCCAGTAAGATGAAAGGCCTTTCTGTTCTTAGCCTGTCCCTTTAGATTACCACAGTGGTGGAACATCAGGTCCATCAGCCAACAGCACAAAAAAGAAAGAGGCAGCAGAACATCACATCTTCATGGCACCCAGGCTGGGGAATGAGGAACTTATTTATAATAAAGCCACATGAATGTCAATCATTTTTTTCCACAAGAAAAATCATTGTACAAATTTGAATCAATATGCTAATGAAAAAAACATTTCTCACTCTGTTTCTTCACCTCTTGTTTATAAGTTCCAGGAGAAACTGAAATTTTTATTGTCCTTCATATGGCAATGTATACTTCTGCCTCTTTTTATTATTTTTTTGTTTTTTGAGTTGTGAATGCACAACATTTTCACACTGATGAATGTTCTGAAAGACTTACTTTATGCTGAATATAAAAGGTATAAATTTTAGAAGGAATCTGAAACGTGGAAAATATTTGCAATATTTGGAAACATCTGTTTAATTCTCAGATAGTCAGATAAGTTATATTTTGTTAATCATTTCCATAAACTATTTCAAAAGAAGGCATATGTAAATTAATATAATTATTATATATCTTATTTATGACAATGTTAAAATGTTTTGAACTCACACTAGAGAACTATTTCATTTGAAGTTCTTAATATTGGTAAATCAAAAATAGTTTAAGAGACAATTAGAGAAGACATCAGATTATCTCATACTTTTTCAAATTGAAAACGCATCTTATGAATTATATTTGGAAATGCATTTAAAACATAAAGTAGCCATTAATAGAAATTAAGGACTTCGGGATACAATTTTTGATGCCTTTTGGCTAGGGGAAAAAAAAAAGAGATTTCAACACTATTATTTACAGTAGGAAAAAAGGTTAAATGCAATGCTTAGATATCCACTTTTTTTTTTTTTTTTTTTTTTTTTCCCCAGGAAAAAAAAAGTTAAGTGGTCACGTACAACATATTCATTAATTGCAACTTAATATGAATTGATGTAGGAGTAAAAGTAGAATTCAGCCAGTCCTGGGAAGATGTATTTCTCCCTCCTTGGGCAAGAAATTAAGATAACAATAAATAACAAATCTAATTTGAGCAACAAAAAAACCCTTTCACCATCTGTCTAATTCACTTTTTTTTTTTTTTTTCATTTCAGGAGGGGGGGGGGGGGGAAGAGGAAGGAGAAAAAAAGATAGACAGCTGACAAACCTGAAAAAAAGCTTTCCAAATTTGTGTCTTTACCATGAGTAAAACAGGTCTTGCAGCCCAGATTGATAGAAGCTGGGATGTACATTAAATAAAAGAGAATTTGATACCTTTTCCACATACAGACCTGGCCCTTGCTTAGACACAGCTTAGTCTTTTTATGTTCCTAAATAGTGCATAGCTTGCTCCAAAAGTAATGCATCCTATTTATTTTCTTGGAAATTACAACACATACAAAGAACAGAATAACACTATTCCATAGAGCAAATTCTCGGCTATAAATCATTATGTTTTTTCAAGGAAGTCAGCATCATTAGGTATCTATTTTAGCCAGCAATGACCAAGAGCTGGCCTTTCATGCTCGTAAAAGCCATCTGAAATGACCCACTGTTTCACAGCTGCTACGATGGTACTGCTGCTAGGAAAATGTTGCCCAGACAGTCCATTGGCCCAAACAGATGAGAGTCAGAAGGCAGTGTATTTGAATAACACAGTGGACATGGTAACATATTCCAGCCAAGACTGACAGTGTGCTCCACAGTCTTCAAACTGATATAAGACTTGGTGTTACTGTGTTTCAAGAGAAAGGTTGTCTTCTTTTCTATTCTGACTCTCAGAGTTTGAGCCTTCAACTTAATCAGTGTCACAGTGTAGTGCTCAGAGTTGATAGTCATCAGGATTGTTCCTTTTCTGTGGTAAAAGACAGTGCACATCACTTCACCCACTGAGACCTTTTTTTCTCAATGGGGAATTCACAAATTGCCATTTTGAGTTTGACTTGTAGTTGTGACATCATGTTCCATCACTGATAATGATGTGATCCAGGAATGTGTAACCTTCATAGTGATTCAATACATCCTGACGAGCTTGCATATCTTGTGTGAGCACTCATGGCTCCATTCGGTGCAAACTTTGCAATATTCCCATATTGCCACCACTGCTTCCAATGCATTGAATCTGATATTCAGCTCCATACTTATTTCTCTGATTGTAATCTGCTGGTTCACATGGATGAGTTGATTGAGATGCTCTTGCTTGCATGGTATGATAGCTGTGAACCATACCATGCTTCATCCACAGCTGTGGATGTCCATTTGAAATGTGCCTTGTCTTTCACATCGCTGTCACCACTGCTGAAATCCGTCACCTACCACTTCACCCTGCTCACATCCACTGTTGGTCTCGATAAACACTTAGCAAGCATCAGTGAATGTCATTGGGTACAATTTTTCCACATGGAGGAATTCGTTGGCACACCTTTGCTTCATACACACTTTCAACTCAGACACCATTTTGTCAGACTGTCCCTCTACTATCATCTGCTGCATGGCAACAAAATGTAATGGAATACTGGCAGAAAGGTTCAACCTTTATTGCCATACCACCCACACCCTCCTCTCATGTCATGGGCCAACATAACAGAATAGGAGGATGCACTGCTTTCAGATCCGCCTGCATATATGGAAATATATTAGTTATAGCATATGATCTTGTACTTGGTTTTAAAAAGATACTGTAGCTTGAAAAAAAATTGTAATTTCTTTCAAACAAGAAGAATGACTGGAAATTCCATTCATGAAGAGACAAAGTAAGTTTTTGTTGATAAACAAAAAGGAAAAAGTACAGTTACAATGGGATAATTATTTATTTATTTTTTTTCTCCTAATGCTCTCCCTGTCTGCAAAGCTGTGTATTTTGTGTTATTGTATGGTTTACTCAAGATATTTCAGTGAATTTCTGAACTGCTAATCTAAACTGTGTTCAATTTCTGGAAATGAAAGCTTTTATCTTCAGTGATGAGAAATACCTTGCAGTACCAGTTTTTAAGATTTACCCTCAAAACATTTAATTATGTAGGAAAACTTTCTATATTGCAATTGAAAAAAAAAATCAATAATGTAACAATTCTCTCTCATCATTAATTCTACTACTTGTAATTAAAACAATGTAAAGCTACGTCCCTAAACAAAAATTCTCTAATTCTTTCAACATATTAAAATATTTTGGCACCATTTTTATTTTCTGGACCTCAATGCATAAACCAGAGAAGTTCAGAATAAAATTTATGAAAAATGGAAATCTGAGCATTATAAAGCTAAATATTTTGGTATTTAAACTCATTCATACATGTATAATGGAAAAAAATTGTTCAGGCTTTTTTTGAAAGATGAGCATACAGGCTATAGCTAAGGTACTGGATGGTCAAAGGAAACAATGAAATCCTATTTCTTGGATTACAAGTTACGTCTCCAGTAACACGTAACTCAGAGTTCTAACCCTCATTGAAGTTATTGATACTTGAAGAATGTAAATCTGCAGTAATGTGCTACTCTTCTCTTAATAAAGGTTAAATGAAACTTGGGTTAGTAAATCTTTTATTTCAAGACTGTTCGATACGAGAAACATCTAAGTAAGGTTCAAACTATAGCGCTTACCTGTTCTGCATTGTCTGTTACAACTTTTCAAGGATTTCTCATCTTGAATCCAGGAATTTTCCACCTCTTCTCCAATATTCACTGCTTGCAGAATCTGCTTAAGGTATAATCTGAATTCTAGTTCTGTATTTTCTGGGCCAGAATATTGCCTACAGCAATAATATTGCATAGATGCTTTATAAAAGTACACTGGTGCACAGGTGAGAGTGCAAGACCTGCATTAAAGGTGAACATTTGTAAATTACAAGTAAAGTAAACAAAAAAAAAAACAAAAAACAAAAAACAAAAAACCAGCCCATGAAGTCAATTTTCAAACTTGGCTAAGAGTAAGAGTATATTATAAGAATGGATCATAGATCATAGATTTTTTGGGGTATCCATTCTGGTCAGTTTTCATCTTTATTCTACTGCTTAGTGCTGGAAAGGTTTCTGATTATTGGCATTAGGACAAATAAGGCAGACTGATGCTTTTTTTAAATTAGATTTTCTTTCTCAATACTATTAACTTACCAACTTGAAAGGGAATAGAATTTCAGTTTTTCCTTTCTCCCACACTCCCCTGTTTTGTAAATAAAAATTATTACATACAGATTTATTGCCTTCACCAACCATATTTCTGATCATTCATTACTTTCTTAGAACTTTCTCTTTTACTTGAATAATTATGTGAGTACAGATTAATCACTTGGATCTTGCCTAAGGCATTGCATCTCACTGCCTGAGTCCTAGTTTCATTGCAGTACATATTTTCTCTGCAGAACATAGCATACATTCCTTCAGTCATAATACTCCATTCAGCTACTAGAATGTTCAAAAATCCAGAGAATATTCCTTTGCTTTCACTCATTTCCTTTTCACTGTCTGAGTTGTTTTTTTCACACTTGATTTCACTTTGTTTTTGCTTCTCAGCAATACCTTGATCAAACCATCTAGGAGTTCATAAGAATATGTCTTATTAATTTTTAAAATATATTTTTTATTCTTCTTCAATTTGACTTAGGATGGAGATCTACCAAGTCCCTGAGAATTACTAACTTCTTTTCAAGTCACAACGTAACAGTCTTCAGCATTACCAGCTTTCTGCTTTTAATGGTAAAATGATCATCAAAATAGAATTTACACTGAGGAGTCCTTACTCAATTTGGATTGAAGAAAGAAGAAATATGTCAGGTAGACTTTCTTACTCATTGAATAAATTTTAAAAGGATATCCGAGTATTGATTAGATTTTTCTTATTATTATTCAGTGTATGGCCATTAGATGAACATTTAATTGAAAGAAAGTAAAGTTAGAGTATCTTATATTGAGGTAATGTCAAATATCTGTGAAAGCCAAGTCTGTGTTTTGCTTTGAGACTAATACTGAACGGTATGAACCTTAGCACAAAACCTATTGGGTAGTTATCCTAGTAAGGTGACTTTGTTGCTGATCGTAACAGTGACATTTACATAGCAGCTGCTTGCACCTGGATATGCTGCATACATGCTCCAGACTTTGCAGTCAACTTCCGGGTCATTTCATCCATGGCAAATTTCACTAATTTTAGCAAATAATTCTTAACTTTGCTTAGCTCTCAGAAACAATTAATTAGCTGATGAGTCCACTCCAGATAGCAGGAGAAGATTGTAATGTAATCTAAGCAAGTCAGCTTTCAGATAAATGCTCCTTCAGTGACTTCCTTGATGGAGGAAAAAGTATCCAGAAATGCTGTAAGACAAGGGAGCAAAAAAAGAGGAAGAAAAAAAACAAAACAGTACTTTCTCAAATAGGCATCATGCAATCTGGCAATCAGTCTGAATGTTGTATCTCTTCTTCCCAGGAGTTTAATCCAAGGTCCTACATGATATGCAGTTATTAAAAGAAAATGTGATTCAAATGTAAACCTAGCTGAGTCTTTCCATAACTATAAGCAAAATGGAAAGCAAAGAAAAAACTGTATTAGACAAAATATGACAATCTTTCTAGTATAACAAACATTTCTTCATGTCTGAAGGAGAAGCCAGAAGTTTCAGATCTAAATGAAAACTGTGAATATTTTATGAGGTTTCTCAGATAAGAAAAAGTAGTTTGCACCCATGAAGAGAGGAGGACATGCCATGAAGAGAAGAGATTAGGTAGTTATTTTCTATAGGAAAAGGAACTGGATATTTTTAATGTACAACAGAAAAGCGCGTATGTATGTCAACCGACTTTAACAAGTAGAATGGGGAACTGTGAGAAAAAGATACCTGTATCTTTTTACCTGTATTGAGTTCATGATTTAGCATCTATGAGTGTGATCTATGTAGGTTCTCATGTCAGCTCTCCAAGCTCTTTGTAACTCTTTCTTAAGAACGAGAGATCAAAAGTTGAGCGGTTATTTTTCAAGATTTTCTAATGAAAAATCATAGAACCACAGAATCATGAAATGGTTTGGGTTGGAAGGGACCCCAAAGATTACCTTGTTCCATCTCATTTCTTTGAGTGTCTAGGGCCATGATTGTACTCCATCACAGGCCATCAAAAGCCAACCTGAGAATCAATCCCATGGTTTTCCATATGTCCATATCTCTTATTCTGGATATAAGAGATTCATTTATCCTCTGAACACTTGTCACATTTTGGTCTGATCAATCACATTTTGTGACCCAACCACAAATTCTATCAAAACTGACATCATCTGAAGTGCAGAGCAAAAACTTTTTAATAGAAGTGAGATCTATCGGAATACTTTCCTTATCTAGCGTTGTTGAATTCAGTAATATTTTAGGATTGAATTTGCCTTTACCGTTTAGTGACTAATTAAAATACCTCTAATAACTTCCCTAAGATGTCATGGAGAAGATGCTCACCTTTGTGGACACCTCTTCAACACATCATTGCCACTTTTCGGCAGGGATGTTTTGGAATGTATATAAGTATGAACTATGTAATATGTAAATATGTAAGTATGAATTATGTGAAAGACAAAGTTTTTAATTGCCCTCTCCCTACACACCTGCTATTATTGTTCTGTTAGAATTAAAACTTATGAGGAATATTTGACAAAACTTGCCAATTTCTGAAAACATACTGTAGGAAATAAACCAAACAAACTAATAATACCTTACATCAGGAAAGAGAATTATGCTCATATGAAATGAGTCATAAAATTGAAGATTTGAGACTTGATGCCAATACTTTGAAAATCTATTGTGCTCTTATGTATGTGAAATAGTAGTCTGTCAGTAAGCATTTTGTTTCAGAAAAAGGCAGAAGGGAGTCATAAAACTTGCAAACTGCTGCTGAAAGAGAAAGCAGTTTCTAATGTCAAGCAGATAACTGATAATAAACACCTGTTAAAATTTATATTCTAAACTGTATCCCTGATAGAAGATTGACTAATGCAAAACAATATTTTCATTTTTATATGTTAGTTTTCTGTTAAGGATCTCTGCATTTGGTATGAACTTTGCAGTGTAGTTTCTAAATGCATTTCAACAGAGCATTCAAAATGCTCTTCCTGTGGATTGAGAAACAAGGTAGATATGAAATAGTTAAACTTACGACTACATTGAAAATCTTATAAAAAGCAAAATTAAACTCCTTGATTTCTTTCATTAGAATCATAGAATGGTCTGTGCTGGAAGCGACATTAAAGACCATCTAGTTTCAGTCCCTCTGCAATGAGATCACTAGACCATGATCCTCAAAGACCCATCTAATCTACCCTTAAACATTTCCAGGACACCTACAGCTCTCCAGGCAATCTTTTCCATTGTCTCACCACTCTCACAATGTATAGTTCATTTCTAATATCTATTCTAAATTTATACTCTTTTAGTTTAAAACCATCACCCTTGTTCTATTGCTGCACTCCCTAATAAAGGGCTCCTCCCTATTATTCCTGTAAGCCGATTTTAGGTACTCCAAGTCTGCTATAAGGTCTGCTTGGGGCCTTTTCTCCTCGAAGCTGAATAGTCACAACCCTCTCAGCTTGTTTCTGTAGATGAGGTGTTCCAACTCCATGATCACCTTAGTGGCTCTCTTCTGGATTTCATTTAACAAGTCTATGTTTTTCTTATGCTGACATCTCCAGAGCACAGTACTCTGTCTGGTTTCAAAGATGTGTGCAACAAAAATCAACTGCAGTGTATTATCCAGACAAGAAAATGACCAAAAAGATGGTGACCAACTTATCATTATGTGTGGCATTTGTGCAAAGTTTTTCATCTTAGTATATACTTATAATTCTGATATTTTTATAAAGCATCTTGTCTAGTTTGTGTACCATGTCAGATTATTTTAAAGAACAGTTCTATATTTGCTAATCTGTTACAGTTAGAGTATGTATATTTTGTTTTATTTGTAACGCTGGCAGTAATTACAATAAGTATAGCATTCAGGGTAGGCCTATGTAATTTTTTATTAATTTTTTTTTTTCCTAGCTAAACAACATCTTCTATGAATGTGTTCCTAAAAAGAAACCCTTAAGCCTGGCTGAGATACTATGTTATTTACTTTTAGGATAAGATCTTATATATTTTGTCTTATTGTGTTGCTGACTCTTCCACTTACAAATTCTCCTTCCCTACTGGTGAGATTTGTCTGGCATGACTTTAGCTGAAAATTTGAATTAAGTGTATTATAAAATAGTCAAGAAAATGAATTAGGCAGTTCCTCAGGACAACTCACTCCAATGTTTAAGCATCTGCCTCTCAGGATTGAGTCTCTCTTTGGAAACAGTGAAAATATAACCAGCAGTAAGTTAAAGTTTTAGATGACTCTGGAAAGTGAGGATGAATCAATTCTCAATTTTACAACAAATAGGCAGCAAATTGACCTGTTATTGTGAAATCACATCACAATATATGGTAGTATAAATAATGACAAAAATAATTTGGAATCGAATTACAGAATGTGGGGTTTAATCTCCTGGAGTTACTAAGAAATTTATTTGGCTAAGATTTTGCTCAAAGAAATGAGCTATAACAAATCCACTTCACAGTAGTCATATTTTAAGCACCACTGTTGATGGTTCCTTGATTGCACACAAGATTTGCGGGGCTTCCAGGTACACCCAAATTATCTGATTTTAGAAACTGCAGAAAAAATATTTTTGGGCCTCTATATTTGGCATACTCAGGGGACCACCATTTCATAGCCAGTGCTCCTCCTTGGCAAAGAGAGGATTTTGTATGGGATTTCTGTAAGGTCAAGCTCAGTCTTTGTAGTACCACTTTATGGTGCTCTGTTATGGACAGGACAGACTTTCGCCTTTGTATGTGTAAGCAGAATTATACTCCATCAAACTGCAAGAAAACAAAACTCTTTCCTTTTTCATTGCATGAATAGATGCCTATCAAATTTTTGAGTCAGGAAATTTTTGTTCTGTAGTTTTCTTCCCTGATTTCTCTAGGCTGATAACAATCTTATACGTAATGTAACATACATCTGTAAATATATACTTATACTAGTGTATCATCAATGATCAATGCTAACAGAAAATCCACACGAATAGATTAGAGAATTTTTTTCAGACCTCTTTGAGATTCGGTACAACTTCTTTCTAATGAAATGTGTTCTGTATACTTACATATAAATTTTGGGAATGGCTTGAACATGTCAAATATCTTTGCTTTAATTAGGGAGGAAAACAAAAAGTTAAAAAGTCTCATGTTAAATTCAATCTAGTGGTAAAATAAAATCAGCAAGAGACACCAGATCTTTCTTAGTGAAAAGCAAATGAAATGTTACGCACTGTGAAAATGCAACAGAGTAACAAAGGATTTTGAAAAACTCTCCAGGACACCAGAAGAAACCCAAATTTTGAAAATGAATTAAATTGTCTTGCTTTTATTTTCTTTTTCTGATTTCTCTAAAGGAAAAATACATTTTGCAGCTGAAATAGCAATCTTGAGAAATGGATGTTGCATTGCGAGATGTAGAATTTCTTCAAAATAGTTATACATATGTATTTATTTTCTAAATATTTATGTAGAAACATATATAAAGCAGGGGGACTTGGATGGACCAGAATCACAACTGTGACTGCAACTCTGTACTTCAGTATTACAAATTAGACAGGTGGCAAGTCAAAGATTTTCTGAGGTTTGACTCTTGAGATGTGGTTTGTATACGCTTGCCAATAGTTTTATTTGGACTTTTTTTTTTTTTTTTTTTTTTTTTTTTGCTTTTTATATGTTTTGTCTTTTAAAGTAACTCTGCCACAAAAATAGAAAAAAATAAAATTATGCTCAAGCTAAGACATCTGAAGAAATAAATTAGAAATGCCTCTTTTATATATATATATATATATATATATACGTATTTATATGTATATAGTGAAAACATTTGTTTTGTTATTTCTAGATTAAAATATTAATGGTTTGAAATTGGCTTTGTAATGCAATATTATCTTACACTGAGTTAAGATAAAATTAATTTGTAAGCCTTGTCAACAGGATGTGTGATTATGGGGAAATTGAAACTCAGTGCTTGGTTTTGGAAACAAAATATACTGCTTTAATCTGATCTCCTGGGATAGGAACACAGCTGCAATGTGTGGGAGCAGATGGGAGAGAGTATTGTGACAGTGACTAACAGAGGCTCTTCTATTCTGGAGGCTAAGACTTGACTTCACCAGAACATCTGCATTTAGTCTGAAAGCTTTAGTTGAGGGTCAGTTCAGCACTGATGCTAAGTTTCCCCCACCACTAAAAAGTATTCATTTTTGAGTAGTCATTGTAATACAAAGAAAATATTCACAAAAGAATTCTTGCTACCATATAAATTTTTGAAGGATTTTTGTTTTAGAGTTATGACAGTCCACTAGAAAGTTCAATTCTCCCATTCTCTTCTAGTTCACATCACAATATAAGGAACAAACTAATTAATGAAAACAGTTATTACAGAGAATTGACAGAGGCAGATAAGTTACAGTATGACTAGATAGACAGATGTGTCAGTTATGGCCAGTTACCATTCTCTGATGTTTGTGAGCACTGGAATTAAGTATAAAAATATATCATCATGAGGAATAGCAAAATGAGGATGTTTTCCTGCTTGTCCATGTGTGTATGAATGTCTGTTTGCATATATACTTTATATATGTTATTTACATGAGTTAGGTATATGTTTAAATGTGTATGTTTGTTTGCAGAAATGTATGTTTACACTACGTATATAAAACATGCATATAGAAAATACATAGGTTTTATGTGTAGGTACATATAGAATCATGGAATCACCAAAGTTGCAGAAGACCTCTAAGATTATCCACTGCAATGGTTTTTAAACATATCCAGGGATGGTGACTCAACCACCTTCCTGGGGAGCTTATTCCAGTGCTTAACAACCCTTTCTGTAAAGAAGTGTTTCCTGACATCCAAACTAAACTTCCCCTTGCACAGCTTAAGGACATTTCCCCTCGTCCTGTCACCGGTTACATGTGAGAAGAGACCAAACCTGTTGTCGCTGTAAGCACCTTTCAGATATTGGAAGAGAGCAATAACATCTCCCTTCAGCCTCCTTTTCCCCAGACTAAACAGCCCCAGTTCCTTCAGTCTCTCCTCGTAGGGCATATTCTCCAAGCCCTCCACAAGCCTTGTTGCCCTTCTTTGGGCCTGCTCCAGCACCTCACTGTCACTTCTGTACTGAGGTGCCCAAAACTGGACACAGTACTCAAGGTGAGGCCTGACCAATGCTGAGTACAGGCGCGGGATTACTTCCCTAGTCCTGCTCACGACACCATTCCTGATACAAGCCAGGATGCCATTGGCCTAACTAGATCATCTTAGATATGTTTTCCAACCTTAATGATTCCATGATTCTACAATTTTAATACCTGTGTATTAATATAAATATAATTAATTATAATAATATGTAGATCAGTTATTTTAAGCTGCAAAAGAGAATAAATTTGTAGGTAAGTGGAATTTAAGTTATTTTCTTTCAAAATGAATTATGTTGAATGAATTAAATGATTTAGGAGTATGCTGCTATTGATCTGATATTTGCATCTAGCGATATGCTGCACTGAACATTAGAAAGAGGGAATAACTTAGTGAGGATGCTGATCCCCAAGTCACATTGGTTTGGATATACTGAAAACGATGCATAAGGAAAGGAATGACATCTACTGTCTACTCCTCTGTTACTATCTTTTTCTTACAAAGAATCCATTAGGTTAGGAGAGAATGCTTTATGTGTTAAAATGTTAGGAATGACCTAGAGCACCTCAACCACTGTCTGCAGGCTGTTAGCTGCAGTGACCAAAGGGAGGCCCTCCAGAGGTTAAAGAATGAAGTTAATTAGGGGAAAATACTGCAATTAGATAAGAGAAAGGTTATGACCAGTTTTCATAAAAATGGCATGGAAAGCAAAGCAAAGCAATTTTCAAAGATAAGAAATTGCCTTCCCAGGATGTGTAAGGATTATAAAATAAACTAAGAAAAGGGTGGAGAATAAAACTCCAACACAAGTGAGGCTAAATGAGGAAAAGCAGGTGTGAAAGACAGTTTTCTGAACTCTTCTTTCTTTTTTTCTTGGCTAAAATCTCGCTTAGTGAGGCCTTTTTACCAAAAAATATGACTCTAACCGACAAACGCAAGCTATCTAGGGGGGTGAGTGGTGGGTGTCACTGTGCCATAGTACTTCTGCTCATGAAGATAAGCAGAAACAGGACAAGCAGACTTTTTTGTGTGTGAGTCTTGAAGAAGCTGACCACTGCAAAAGGCAATAGTGTTTGTGCATGGCAATGAAGGCACCACTCCCTGCTGGCTTATCTGTTGGACCAGGTGTGTCATGCTGACAGAGAGAAGAAAAGAAAACTGAGAACTGGGGGATAAAAGGCCCCCACTAAACTAAGGACTTTGGGGAAGAACTCCCCTCAGAAAAAGTAGCCTTTTACTGAGGAATTCCCTAAGAGAAAAAAAACCTCTTAGGAAAGAACCGGGGCCTGCTCGGTGCGCATCTTTCTTGTTTTCTCCCATCCTGCACAGAGACTGGACATGTTCCTGAGATCATTAGAAGAACAAGCAGCAACGCTGAAAACCTTGGTGGTGACTATCTACCTTGCTTTCTACAAAGACTCCTTGCTTTTGTTTCCTACCTTTTTCTAGTGCCCATCTTCCCTCTCCCATCTCCCTAAACGACTAGGATTTGTAATAAAATTGTTGGGCAAACATTTGACCCTTAGTGTTTTAATCTTGCTGTTGGGTATACAAGTGCAGTGCCCAGTTCCAGGGTCCTCAGTACAGGGAAGACCTGGACATACTGTAAAGAGTCCCACACAGTGTCACCAATACAGTCAATGGTGCATAACACTTGAGAGGCTGAGAGACTTGGGACTCTTCAGTCCACAAAGGAGGAGTCTCAAGTGAATACTAAGTAAAACGGGATCACAAACATGATGGGAAGCCTGGAGAATTTCCCTGATGAGGAAAGGCTGAGAGACCTGCGGTTGCTCAGCCTGGAGAAGAGAAGACTGAGGGGGGATCTTATCAGTGCTTATAAATATTTAAAGGACTGGAGTTAAGTGAACGAGTAAAGGATCTTTTCATTGATGTGCAGCAAGAGAACAATAGGCAATGAGCACAAGCAGGGAGGTTGTACTAGATGATCTTCAGAGGTCCATTCCAACCTCTACGACTCTTGATTCTGTGTCATCAATGCCTACAAATACCTGAAGGGAGGATGCAATGACAAAGAAACCAGATTTTTTCACTGGTGCTTATAGCACAGAAGACAATGAGCACAAACTGGAACACAGAAGGTTATTTGAACACCAGGAAGCGCATTTGTGACATTGATGGAGTATGGTTTCTAATAGAATATTGACTGCATTCAGTTGTATGTTTTTCAAGCATATTAACTTAAATGTAAATATTAATGTAATGGATGACTATATATAGCAATGCTGGTAAGATATTATTGCATAATCTCTTCTATTGTGAAGATCTTTATCAGTATTAACTTTACAGAATATTTAAGTCTAAAATCCAGCACTTTTTCAGGCTCTAATTTTCCATACATAATCTCAGTTTTTAAGGAACCCTGAATCTATTATGCAGTTACTTAATTTTATGTTTTTAATAAATTTAATATCTATTTTTAATAAACCTATAAGAAAACATAAAAAACTTTACAAAAATAAAAAGGAAAATTTTTGCAACTGACAAAAAGTACCATGAAAAATTGTATTCTTTTTCTCATGGCTCTATAAGATTTAACAATTCTTTTTCCTTAAGCTTAATGTTTAACATTTGAAGGCGTGTCTACAAAACAGAAGACAGAATTTAGGGAGATACTTTTGCTCATGCTTCTTCACAGTTTCTTAGGTATGAATATGTTTATTCAATTTTTGCTGTGTTTTACAGAAAGCTTCATTTAGTTAACTAAAAAAGATACCTCAAAAGAGGTAGTAGGTACCTATATAGGTGAAAATCATGATACTAAGCCATGAACTAAAGCATAATACATTATGGTTTTAGTTTCTGGCAGTACAAATTGTGAACTTTTCCTCTGATGCATCTTGAAAAAAAGAACAGTACTCCCCACTCTTGCTAGTTTATATAGAAGTATAGTGGCCCATTGTGTCAAGTCTGTTTGATGGGCTTTGGAAGAATTTTCCAAGCACTGGATTTTAGTGCAAGTTTGAGGAATACCATGGATTCATTCATTGTAGGATGCAACTCGTATCTCTACTCTTCACCCCTGCCATCCACTCATGGCCACACATGTCCTACTGAGGCTGAAAAGGAACTGTGGTCCGTGTTGATATATGATAACCACAACTATAGAAAGAGTGCTGAAAAACTATTGCTGTAGAATTGTAGAAACAGCAGTGAAGAAGAACCAGCAGTTTTACCTATCTGTTTATAGAAACTATTTTAGAATCCAAGAAATATAAATATTATAATCAATGAAACCACACATACAGGATATTTAAGTCATTCTCTGAAGCTGCATGGTAAGGACATATTGAATCCCAGAGTAGAGTTAAAAACGCTTTAAAATTATCCAGGTGCATTCCCCCGGGATATATAAGCAATCTCCTTTGCAATTCCGAAAATGCAATGTTCCCAAAAGTATTCTAAATGTTGATTGTTCATGGCTTTTCGATGGAAGAAACCTTGCATTTATCTTTCTTCTAGCCAACAGAAGCCCTTAATAGGAGAATAGACAAAGCTTTCAAGCCATGAAGTGACAGGTTTTATGGATGGAAAACAAAATGTGCAAAGAAAGACATCTTCACCATTCATAAAAACTGTGCTGGAAGGCATTCAATTGGGCACAGGTTTAAGTTATTTCTGCACTAAGATAAATCACAGCATTTCTATGATGTGTTGTTCCTCCCCTTGTATTCTGGTGATGGGACTGTGGGAGGCTGGACGAAGTAGGGAAGAGAGCAGAGAAAACACATTATTCCCCCAACAGAGAAATGCTGTTGTCCCCCAGCATCATCTGATGGGGTTGGAATCCTGTCTTGCTCTGATTTATAGGAGAGAGAAGTGGTTCTTTGGTATATGTATACCCAGCGTGAGATTAAGAAACAGCGGTTCAAATGTTGGTCCAACCAGTTTATTACAAAGCTTAATCAGGGAGATGGGGAAGGGGAGGACGGATGGTTTAGGGTGATGGGGAAGGGAAGGCGGGTGATAGAAAAGATAGAAAGAGGCAAGAATTGCTTAAAGCAGGGATAGTCACCACAAGGATCCAGCAGCGGTCCCGCTGCAATATGTTCCGATGGTCTGAGGCGGAAGCACAGGGGGAGAGAGCAGCAGTAGCATGGCCAGCCTTGGGCAGAAAGCGTGTAGCAGGAAGAAGCCGCAGGGTAAGTAAGTCCAGGAACAGGCAGCAGGATTCAGGTAGCAGGTCCGGGAGAGTCTGTTAACAAGCAGGACTTCCGTAGTGAGGGATCTGATGGCAGACACCTTCGTGTTCTTCAGCATGCAGGTCTCAGGTCTTCTTCAGCATGCAGGCACCACGTTATGAGGAATCTGATGTCAAAAACCCTGTTGTTCTTCTTCAGCATGCAGGTCTCACGTTATGAGGAATCTGATGTCAGAAACGCCACTTCATGATCGCTGATCCCTCTTTTATCCTCCCTTTTTTCCTGCCTACGTGACATCCCTGGGTGCTTGGGTCATGTGCAGCATCCCCTGAGATGGCCATCTTCCTCGAGATAAGCCCACACAGAAGACCCGGCCATTAAGCTGCAGCTTATCTCTCTCTCGTTGCCCCCAGCCTTGTCCATCTGTGTCCCTCAGACAAAGGATTTCTCAGCCCTTGACCAGGACTTGCTTGGACTTGTTCATTTATGTCCTTAAGCAAGCTTTGAATCAATGATATAAAAGAATAATCTCTTACAAATCCTTAGAATTTGCAAGCAAATGATACCCTCTTGTGTGATGGTATCACTGAGTGCAACATCTGTAATTATGAAATAATCTGGTTTATTGGAAACGCAATATACAAGATTTATACTTGTATATTTTGCAGTGAGTTAAAAGATATTTCCCTATCTGTATTTAAAATACTAATATGTTATATTTAATATGTTTTATGATTTATATATGTTATATTTACATCATTGCTGTACAACATGTGAATAGATAGACTGTGGAGCCTTTTTCATGAACTGCATTTCAAATTTGCAGAGCAAATAGAGTTTGCAGAATTTTTATTAATGAACAGGTCCTAAACTCCCTCTCCACTGCCTACAATGGGATTACATTTGCTAATACCATATTCTGCAAACCAAAATCAAATTCAGAAGTTCAATTTAAAATCTGGCAACCCTTCAAGAACATTAAAAAGAAATTAAATTGATTTTAGGAGAGACAAGCTGTTATATTTTAACTTTTTATATAAATACAAAGAAAAAAAATCTTCTCTGTTTGCAGTCTGTCCTGTAGCACAAGACTGAGATCTTTCTGTAGTAGCCAGGAAACTGAGCCTGCTTATGTTAATTAAAATATGCACCAAAAATATATATTATACAGGGATCTTAGAACTGCCATACAACAACCATCCTATGATTGGTTGGTTGGTTCCTTTCTGCTTATTAAGGATACATTTTTACAATCAGCTAGAGCTGCCTCAAAATCCTTCTCTTACTTTTGAAACAGGTGGTACATCATAAGCTACACATTCTAGCACCCAAAAGAGGGTAATGACGTCCAAACTGCTTGTTGGCTAAGACCCCTTAGCTCATGGTTGTTCCCAAATGAGGAGTAGAGACTGGCAGCCAGAATGGCAGCTGGTCAAGCACATCAGCTCTGCACAGAGCAGTTTTACAGGACTGAGATAAGATACTTTTGTCCAAGCTCTGTCTAGTTACAAGTACAGATAGTTTGTCCTTAGTAAACTAGAGGGACAAAATTAATATGAAATATTAATATAAAATATGCTCTAAAGCATTAATATTCTCACTTTTTATGGAAAACCTACTGTTCTTAAAAGAAGCTGAATGATTCTATTAAGAATTTATGAGGGAACAATCCTGCAGATTTTCTGGCAATATCCAAAATTTTCATTAAAAAGGTCTCAGTAATGGTAGACTCAGTTGCTGCTGAGTCTTCCCTTGGGCTGATGTATCTACTACAGTTAAAAAAAATTATTTTAATGAAGAATATGAAGATTTGCTTAATACTGCAAAGTAAAGAGTGACCCTAATGTGTGAAATGTACATTTTAGAATAAGCAAAAATAAAAATGATGTGATGGAGGAAAGATGCTGATCTATACAGTTTCAACTGTAAATTATATATGTCTCTATTTAACAAGATTAAATATCTGAACACTTAGAAGTTCAGGCTTCTATTTACTCAGAAATAAGCTGTAGAGTAAATGCAACCATTACTCAAATCTAAACGTTCGTAAATCAAGTAACTGTTTAGCTGAGTGTTATTGTACTAGATACAGTGCTATGTATTATGCATTATATATGGCAGTCCTAAGGAAAAGAGAAAGTAGCCTAGACATTAATGAAAACAGATACAGGAAATGTAGATGGAAGTAAAATATATATGAAGTGAGCACTCATCATTATCTAACATTTGTAGTCCAGTTTGGATTTGCATCACTCCAAATCAGATTAGACTTATTTAACAAAGGTTTCTGGAATAAATATTTTGAAGAGCTCCTTTAGTTGTTGACTGTTCTCTAGATTATCGAATATTTTTAGTGTAAACAAAAGCATTTCAGTATGCCAGGTGAATCATTTTTGTTGTCATTTAAACATCAGAGCACACTGTTACACTGCTTCACTGGTTTAGAGTAAATATAATTCCTCTAAATGTACAGAGGAAAAGAATTTCAGTGTACATTTTTTGGTGTTCATTTCCATCTCCTGTTCACTTTGAAGGGGGCTTGGCATATTGCTCCCAACTGCAACTTCAAAAATGTTTCAGCAAATGCAGTCTTGTGACAATAAGACTGTATTTCCAGGAAAACTTAACCAAGAGTCTTTCCAGGATGTTTTACCTTGAATATCAGCTCTTTTCATGGGTCCTTCATAGAACACCGTGTACACAAAATTATGCCTAAAATAGAAATAAGACAAAATCCTAATCTATGAGCACAATAATATCCCCTCGCTACCCTAAAAGGCAGTTCTAGTGATAGAATTTCTTCGGTGTTTGTGATGTCATCCTCAAAATTCTGCAAGTTACTGTTGTTTTTAACCTCCCTCTTTAATCTCTGTTGTATTAAAATATAAATAAATATAATGGTATAAATCTCTGCCTTAGCTCCCAAAGATCTCTGATTCAAGCTCTAGCACTGATAGAAGCCTCTGTGTGCTGACATGTGGATTAGTATTAATAGACCTCTTTGACTCTTTTGGAGTTCTATGGAAGATGTGAAAACCTGGAAAGCCAGAAGGGTGCAGTTGGGATCTTTCTCCTCACAAAACTTGTATATAAAAATATTCAAGATATCTTTCTTTGTGTTTTTCTATGCCCTCTAATATTTTAGGACCAAAAAATGTTAATGATGTAATAAACACTTTATTCACATCTGCAATTTCACAGACGTGCCCTGCAGTATTCTCTTTTTTCAACTTAAAAACATTCAATATATAATGGGAGAGCTTGACAAGCAAAGCAATGAATTCAAGCACTGCATATAAATCACACTTGTATCATTGTACTGTACAAATGAAATAGTATAGCACATAGAAGAAAAGCTTTAATATTCTCACTGTTATTCTCTCAAAATGTATTTTTACTCTGCTGATTCTCCAATTCTCAGAATTAGCTTTGTTCTAGCCAGATTAATTTCAAAAGTTTGAGCACTTCGGACCTGTTCATTCCTTTTCCATTTTTCTCTCATTATATATAGCTAAAAGCATCTGGAGAATACAAGTGCCCTTCTTTTGCACTGTCCTCATTGTCATTTCCTTAAAATGCATTCACCTCTCATCTATGTATTTACTTCTTCAGAAAATATAGTACTGCAAGATTTGTCCTAAAATGCAGGGAAAAAAGTTGGTCAAAATCAGCCCTCCTTCAGTGAAAATAATTTTTTCTATGTTTTGACCGCCTTCGCAGTTTTGAACATGATCATTTTCTGGAATCAGTATCTCAATTTAGGATCTTAACTGCCTTAACTATAGGGAAGCCTATTATTTGATATTTAAGAACTGATTGCCTACTTTTAAGTCCAACAAGAATTTTACCCTATTAAAACATTACACAATCCTAAAATTTGCACAACATATATAAGAAGCTGTCTTTATTTCAGTTGGAATGGTATTGTTTTCTTCAGAGTATATAGTAGGATGCAATGCTTTTGTTCTATGATAAAAACAATATGTTGGTAACTCACCGATGTTTATAGTTGCTGCTAAGCAATGCTGTACAGAGCTAAGGCCATTGGAAGTGAAGGGTCCAAGTTGCTGGGAGGGAACAGAATTAAGACCTCTGTTTCAAACTGACCAAAAGGATACTCCATACAATATGAAATCAAGCGACATGAGATTTGAAGGGATTGGACATATTAACCTAACTGTATTCTGGGCATTGTTCAGAGGGTGGTGAGCAATTACTTATTCTTCGCTTGTTTGATTCAGTTATATATATATATGTATAGTCATGACAATTTTCCTTTGCCTTAGTAAATAGTTTTATCTTAACCCAGGAGTTCTACCTTGTTGTTATTTATTTATTTTTTATTCTCTTCCCCATCCCACTGCGAAGGCAGGGTAGTGAACAAACAACTGTGTGGTGCTAAGCCACCTGCAGAGTTAAACCACAGCACAAGCATGCAGGAATTCTCTTACAGCAAAACAAATTGCCAAAGATGAAGAAACAACATTAGCATTGATACACTGAGACATCTGATAAAAAGAAAAACACAATTTTCAGCAAATGTTCTTCTCATTGATCTTGTGTCTATTGAAATTACAGTTTTGAACTGGTGCTGTCAAAATAGTCCTTAATTACAATTTGCTCATTATATCTACATATTAATTATGTTACATAAATTAATTTCACTTCATATCATTATTTATTTTGCAGTAGCAGTGCAGTAGCTCAGTTCAACTGAAGCTTTACTGTACTGGAATAAATGACAATCCTAGCCTGTAAGAAACTGTAGAGTAAGGAACGAAACCTAACATGTTTATCAAAAGTATTATTAGTACTTCTGTTAAAAAAAGTCAGTTCACAACTCCTTATTGGCCTATAGACTAGGTAAGGCTATAGGCAACATAATAAATGTGGGGAAGAAGGGGTAGTTACAAAAATAGCTTTAATGTCCAAGGCAAATAATGTTGTAAGTGTAATTGATAACTATACTCTTGCATTGGCAACAAAATAAAAATGAAGATGGAAAATAAGAAAACAAAACTATAAGAAATAAAGAATTTAGCAAAGAAATGTTGCAGGACAACAAAACTATAGACTATCTTGGTTTTCCTATAAGATTTCAGAGAATTATTTTCACTTTATTCAATATAAGGATAGCCTACCAAATTTTTCCTCATATCTATATATTATGGATATATGTGCTATATATATATATATATATTCTATATATATATATATATATATATATATATATTCAGTAATTCCAAACGTTGTTTGTTTTTTTTTTTTTTAATAGAAAAATAAGGTCTGCTTCATGAACATTCATGATCAGATTTTTTATAGTTTTTTTTCTCTATCCTTATGGTTCAATACTGCTATATTGAATTTTTTTTGCCTCTAAAGAAATAATCAAAGAAATAATAGCACAAAGCATCAGACGAAACTTTGTTCTTTCTGAAAATTTAGTAAAAGTAAATGTAGAAGAAACAACTGTAGCTCAGGCATCATAGAATCCTGTATGTGGTAAGCCTTTGTGAAGAACTGATACCAGTCCTCTGCAACAGACTGAGTTGATGCTCATGAAAATAGTTTTCAGCTGAGATATATAAAGGCATAACTGATCGAGCAGTATGTATTTAGATATATTCTAAATGCATATTCTAAAAAAGGAGAAAAAAAGAGCTTTAGAAGAGCTAAGTTTAAAAATTTGTTGCAATTGATGAATGCATCACCTCTATGGGACAAAGCATCTGAAACTCTAAAAAACATTTTCTAAATCTGCTGGGTGAAAAAAAGGATCAACACCAACTCTGTGGGCTTTGTTGTGCCCTTGCCCTCTACCAACTACTGATCCTTCAGTGTTAAAGGAAGATTTAAATTTCAAAGGATATCTGATTTTGCCCTACTTGCCATAGGAACTATACAAAAATCCATTCTTCCCAACATTCCTCCCAGCCCACAAGTAGAACTGAACTCACAGATTCCATTAACATGGAAAATGTGGATTTATACCTTCAACTGTGTATGCAAGAGGTGGGAGGACTTTACATAGACAAAAGGTAAGGGCAGAAATGTCAATTGTTTTAATGGGTTATTTGTTACTCCCAGAACAAAGAATTTATGCTCCTAAAACCCTATTGCCTCTAAAGGAAATGGCTGACAGCACCTAAGAATTCTGCCAATGGGTGTGAAAAACATTTAATTCCTCTATAAATAATAGTGCATAAATGTTCCTTTAATAGGTGTCTGTAACGTAAATGGTACGGTAATAACCCTTCATTTTAGTCTTGTTAATGCTTTTATGATTTCTTGCCCTAAATCAGCCTCCAGGAATCTGTAACACAGAAAAAGAAATATTATTTGTATTTGACTTCCATGTAGTTTCAGTTATAGTTAGAGGAAGTAAAAGAGACATACATCTCATTTGTATTTTAATATTCATATCTGTTCTCATTTCTTTTACTATGTCTCTGTAAAATTATAAATGGTAATTATGATAATTCAAAACAATAAATGAATAATAAATAAAATAGAAAAAGTGTTAAGAAAACTTGTACAGAACAAAAGCACATTATTTTAAAAAACAGTCAGTGTTTCAAGAGAAAATTGAATTTCTTTTTTTTAAACTTTTCATGGAAATGAAATAACTGAAAGGACTTTTAAGCTAATATATTCCATAATTATGTACCTTAAAAACCTATTTCCAAAATCAATCTCATATGAAAACAAATAATGCACATAACTTTTGGATGTCAATCTATGAAATTTCAGAAAGACTTATGAATTCTTACCATTAAGCAATTCAATTAAAAATTATGGGTATGTGCAAACTTTTCTTTGCAAATAACTCATCACGATTAACAGAAAATGGTGAATTCATTCATTAAATATATATACATATATAATTCTTAAGAGAGTACCACTGCATATATTCACAAAACAAGTTTTGAAGTTAATGTACACAGTGGTAGTGTATTTCAATCTCCCTCTTGACTATGCTAATGCAGTTTTGACTTGCAATTTGATTGCTCTCTTTTGGAAAATATATAGATTCTGTGCAGTTCTGTGCTGTGAAGTGACTGAGACAGGCATTTTTGAGAATGTAGAACTGATGCTCAAGCCATAATTTACAGACATAACAGCATGCTTTTTCACAACTCGTAAACTTCACTTTTGTTTTCAGTATAAAATGAAGTTGTTTGAAAATACCAGGATTTCTCTTACCTAGCTCTCACTGCTTAGCTTGAAACATTAGCTTAATGATTTAGACTGTTTCTAAACTGTTTTTGTGGTTTGAGATTATCCATCCAGCTGTGATGACACAGTAATTATGGCAACACTCAAAACTTTACAAGCAGAAATAGCAACATTCTAGTTGACATGAAGCGGAGAAACATCCTTCTTCTAAGTAAGAAGTCAGTAACTCAGATTGGTTTACTTATGCTTTTTCTCTGATGGAACTTGAACAAATCATGAATGTCATATGTCACCCCCTTGCTAAAGGAATATATATATATTTCACTATATGCTTACAGCTTAATTCAAAATCCTTGTGGTCGCTTAAGGGAAGAAACTTACTGTCAGAGTTTACGGGCTGGTTTGGCCTGGTTCTGTGACTAGCTGGGTGAAGGGATCTGCAGATCCACACCTCCAGAAAAGGAAAAAAGGGAAATTAAAAATAAAACAGCCACAATGATCTGAAGAGAAACAAACTAATTTACTAAATATGGTATCGGAATGCAAGATAACACACTATAATACAATATAATTGGAATTGAAGCTAATAAATAAAATATAATGAGAGAAAAATTGTCCGAAAGCTGAAGGCCTTACACTAATGCTGAAGCAATATGTGCTGACAGGATGAGCAGCAGGTAGGTGAGGCTGACGATCGAAAAGAGGGATGTTAGATGACCTATGGAGGCCTTATATCTGTTCCCCCTGAGCAGAAATGATAACAGCAGAGTGAACAGTCTTCTGGGGAATATAATTCTTCTTCTCTTCTTGGACAGGTACCCAGAACTCTTATCTTCATTAACTCTTTAATTCTCAGAGCACTACATGGTGTTATGATGTGGAATACCAATAACCAAAAATCATAAAACCATGACACTTACAAAGCTTAGCTTAAACCCATCCTGAACCTCCTCCATAATTCCTGTTATTTGATGGAGAGGAGTCCAATTTAGAATAATTTTCTTTCTGACTAACTTTTAGATAGCTAAAATGCTTGATGATGTGTTAAATATAGCTGCTAATAGAGAAAGACAGGTGTCTTCACAGGTTTACACAATACATCATAAGAAAGCTGTAGAAAATGTGTGTGCTTGATTGCCCCAAGGCTATCATGAGCAAGGCAATTGTCCCAGCACACAAAAAGCCTGTGGGAATTCTTCTCTGTCTGCCAACTGTAGTGGCAGCTAAGACAGCCAGCATATTCTGGCTGCCCAACATGTAAGACCACCTCAAATTAGCTGTTTTTGAGTCCACCTGTAACCTTTTTCATAGATATTAAAAGCTTGTTGTTAAAATTTAGAATTAAGTATCTGGGCTATCATGAGAATAGGTAGCAAGTGATAATTATAAGTTTAAAAAAATAGGAAGGTTAGCATATAAATAGATAGACAAGCTGATCACTTCAGAACAGTTCAGCTATTTCACAGATTGATTTTGTACATAAGCGCACTATGTAAATATGATCAAGTACACTTTAAAATAGGCAACAATATATGTAGCCTATTTACAGCAAATAGGAAATCATCATTAACTTCTTTGATATTTATTTATGTTTATCAGTGATGATAAATGAATTTGATATTAGCATTGTGCATGCTGAATAGAAGCTAATAGAATTTGAACAGTTCTGAATCACAAATATCTTGGAGACTTGTAGAAACACAAAGGCTGGAAGAGACACTGCCATCTAGCGATGTGATAAAAATTTAACCAGGTCAGTTATCAAAATTCTTGATGCTGCTATAGAAGAGATAAACATAATTCTCAAAGAAAAGCTAATGCATTAAAGCTCGACAGATCTTTATATTAAGAGTCTAGTTTTCTGATTCATTAAAAGAATCTTAAATATGAAATTTTTCCTTTGGTATAAAATAATGGAAATATTTATAAACAGATACATATACGCCACCAAGAAAGTGAGACAGCATCATAATTGAACATAACAATACTTATGTCTGCTACAATAAAATCAGGCAAATATAAAAGAAAATTAATAGAGATAAACTAATATAAACCAAACAATTGTTTCACTGCTGGCTCTTACCTCCAACATCTGCACATTATTCCATTGAGCCAATACTGAAATGTTCATCAGGTTATACCTGACAGTCTGACTGCAGGGTAAGCTATTACTGCTACAGTCAAGGTAGCAAGTCTGTACTCACTTGTAACCACAGCCCTCTTCTTGTCTTTATAAACAAAACTTTCGGAAATCTTAGGTAATGCTATGTCGTGTTGAAAAGGATTGCCTGTTTAAAGGCAACTTCCTTGCCTTATATACTCACCGTTAATGAAGCTATTAAAACTCATAATAATATCATTACAGTTCTGAGAGCCCTATTTGAATTCAAACAGATATAGAAGCTCATTAGAAATGTTTTATGAAGTGCTCAAGGCCAGCTTGGATAGGGCTTTGGGCAGCCTGATCTGGGGGGAAGTGTCCCTGCTCAGGGCAGGGGATTGGACTAGCTGACCTTTAAAGGTCTTTCCAACCCAAACCATTCTGCAATCCTGTGATTCTGTGATCAATTGACAGCTTATTCTGTTCTATGGAGGTATATTGTGCATGTGAAAGGGCTAACTAGAATTCACCTGAGAGGGGAAAATATTTAAAATCAAAACTAACAGAGAAAAGCAAGGAAATTTAGAACAAAAGAAATATGTTGCAACAGCATAATGTTTTTTAGGTATTATTCTACACTAATAGACAAAGAGGAGCAAAAATAAAACACAAGGATTGAGGGAATAAATATTGATATTGCAGCAGCAATTGACTTGACATCGTAATCTCTTGTCAAGCTGCACAGTGTCTCTTACTCTTGCATTGACATACAGCAGCTCCAAATGTCATCCTAATTATAATGGCAGAGCAAAGTGTCCCTAGGGAAATATGAAGTGGAAACAAACAAATACAGTTTTTCCTTGCCATGGGAATGGCACTTACTCTTCCATTTTAGTGTTGAGGAATATCACACTCTATCTGGATCTAAAACATCAGACATCACTTACCTATTTGGCTGCTTTTGCCTTTATTGTACAATATAGATGCTTGCATCAGAGATGATGGTTTTTCTCTGCAAAAAGCTTTGCTATTTTTGTAAAATATTCTTTCTAGGCAGAATAAATGCCCTATTAAGGACCAGATGACTTTCTAAAAACAGAATTACACTTCACTGTACCTCTTATATTTATTTTTCTCTTATTCATTACCATTAAATACAGAGAAACATGTTGTGTGACCAGTGTTTTAATGCATTTTTCATGACAGAATACTTGTGACATTATCAACCTCTTTAAAAAGATGAAGGAACAGAGGCAGAGAAGAGCACCAGTTCCACAAAAACAAACAAACAAACAAACAAACACAGCCATTGTTGTTTTTACCAACAGGAGATATCTCAAACCAATTCATTTTTGAAAGGAGATAGATAGACATAATTTCCTTGGAGAGATCTGAAAGGACACATTTCTAAACATAAGAATGCTACAGAACCAAGCTACATCTTACCATTTGTGAAAAGATAATGTAATAGCCAGACAAACAGAAATAGAATAGTAGTGATAATAACAGCATCTGTAGCAACAGCTGCAGCAACAGGAGTAGTAGTGCTAGCAGTAGCAGCTGTACTAGTAGATAATTGTGACTTCAGTTATCTCCTGCCTGGCTCCTAGACTGGAAAGTGTTGCAGAGCTACAGGACAGTCAATAGAGCAGAATTATGTTGAACGAAACAGCAGTATGTGGTAGTGAGAAGCTTGCGAAACAGACTGACGTTTCCTTTCTCAAATTCTTGAAGACTGAGTTTCCACACCTGGAACTCACAGATATTCAGTAGGCGGAAATTTTATCTTAATTCTACAGGGGCATTTATTTTTGGTTGTGGGGGAAGTTGCCCACAGTGAATTCCTCTCCTCTCTGCAGCACATAACGTCACATTTTGTATAGTATTTCACACCTCTTTCTTCGTAAAACTTTCAAAAAGACTAGATAACATCAAAAGGAAGGTTATTCCCAGAAGTAAAACAAGATGGCTTCCTTTAAATAAAACAAAAAAACAACTAACTCCGTATGCCAGAATGATTTCCTTTGTGGAAATAGCTGAGAATAAATGACAGGCTTGGACAGAAATCAGGGGATGCACACTGCCTTTCTTTTCTAACAAAAGTTGCACAGGATGGCTTGGATCAACAATTTTTTTTTTATTTTTTTTTCCCGTATAGTTTCAGTGATGGTAAATACATGTGGGTGCAATAACTCCACCTGGGCTTCTTAAATTTATTGTGTTGGTGGGCTCTATTTCTCCATTATGAATAACACCCTTATGCTGCTTTGAGGGTTTTTCAGAAAAGGGGCAATATGCAAAGAATTTTCATTTTGCTTTGACTTCTCTGGCACAGCCTCAAAGAAAAGTTTGTTTTCCAGTTCTGCTCTTTTCCTCTACTACCATGTTACTGTAGACACAGTAACCAGAAGCAGGAAACTTGATAAAGGATTAGAGGAGAAATGTACTACTAATCAGATACATAGCTTGTACGCTGAAAAAATGTAAGACAAATAAAAGCTTTCAATTAGAAGGTAACCAAGATTGGAAGTTCAGAAGCTGGTAATTAAGTTTAAGACATTTTTGTTAATTATATGCAAGTTAAAAAAGTTTTCAATCACTGATCTAAGAACAATACTGGTATAATATTATTTATGAAGAATAGCATTGAAAGAAACAAATAACCTCTTGTTCACTGCCTGTTTACAGCCTCCTCAGGTAGTAGTAGTGCAGCATGATACACACTTCAACTGAAAATGAAATGTGAGATTTTGCAAAATTTATATAGAAAATTATTAGTTCCTGTCACTCTAAACAGTTGTATGTAAACCAGCCCTCATTACTGCTCTTCTCTCCCACTAGAATGCAATTATATTTAAAATTAAACAGTCTTTATAATGGAAATGAAAAATCTAATAGTTTTACTGGGGAGTACACCTCTGCTTAGCTTCTCCAGGTCAAGATGCTGAGAGAGAGAAAGACACCAGTACAGTTGTCTCAATGAACATAATGTTTTTTATGGCCTTATTGTGTCTTTAGTGCCTCAATAAAAAGTAGTTTTCATAGAATATACATATTTATTATTAACAAAAAGATTCCCCTCTGGGAAGAATGATTTAAAATAATGATTCAATTTATGTCAGAGAAAGATATTTAAATTTAAAATGATAATAATGTATTTTACAGTTGATCTGAAACACATTGTTGAAATGAATGTTCTTAATGGTTTGGAAAAACAAAAATAACAAAAACAACAAGAACAACAACAAAACAACAACAACAACAACAGCAAAACCAGTCCAAGTTCTTAATCTTCCTACTGGAATTCAATCACATCCTTCCTTTGCCCAATGAATATAACTGGGATAAAGGAAGGATGTGATTGAATTCTATATTCACATTGTAAGTTCATGTTTTCCACTCTTGTATCTGTTACACCACTGAAAACTCTCTAAAGAATATAAAAAATAATATCCCTGCAAGTGATAATAGCAGGAAATGGTATGGTTCATTGAATACACCTCCTGTCATGTAACAGAGGTAATCTTTTGTCCTTCTTTCCTGTCAGATAACTGAAACAAAAATAAAGAGCAGTATTTGTCTGCATGCATGTATGTTGCAGTTATCATCTTTACCAGCAGAGAGTTAGCAAATAATTGACATTAATAAAAAAAAATAAATTCCATGGGTTACCTCTGAGTCCTTTAAGTATTCCTCTATTAAGTAGATTTACTGAAGTAAACCAGTTTACTTCCTGACTCAGCTGAACTCAGTGAGAGTGGAGGTAACTATCATCTTGTAATGAAACTGAACAAAGTTTATCCTAATATGTGAAACCCTGTATACGTGGCCCTGAGATTCTCCTATATTTTTTGTTAAATGTGAACTCATCACATTTCTTTCAGTGTAACCACATATAACTTGAACACAGCATGAGAAAACAAAACAAAACAAACAAACAACAACAACAACCCTCTTATCATTATGTTGTGGGTTTTTTTGGCTTTTGTTTTGTTTTTTTTTTAGAGAACCTGTGAGTTGCTAAGTTCGCAAAGCACTTACTTAAGAGCTGCAGAACTAAAGGGACTGGAAGGGACCTCTGGAGATCATTAAGTTCAACCCCTGCTAAAGCAGGTTCCCTACAGTAGGTTATACATGAAGGTGGCTCTTGAATATCTTCAGAGAGGGAGACTCCATATGAAGTCCTCTATGGGCAGCCTGTTCCAGTGTTCTGTGAATGTATTATGATTATTTCTGCAAGTACTTTTTTATTACTTATTACTTTTCATATGTTCTTCATGAATAGAAAACACATAAAAAACATTTTTCCAAGGTTGAGTTACAGAGAAATTGGTTTTGCTTTAGTTTGAAACCTTGGACTGGAGAAAAAATAAAGGTTAAAAAAGTTTTCTTGGCAACCGTATTTTGTTTCTGCTTCCATTATGTGTGTATCTGCCAGAAAACGGAGTAAACTAGAACAGCATGAGAACTTGAATACAGACTAAAACGGAGACAAAGTGCTGCAGTTGAAAGGCAACAGTTAAACTATCTTGAAAGACGAATTTTGGATAGGAAAATTTAGTGATGACAAAACATCAGGTATACATTAATTTTTACATTCATAGCATTTGTTCTTTTGAAGTTACTTTTAATCTTGCCTATGAACATTGCAAAAAAAGAGATGCACTTTTTCATGCAGACGTACAGAAAGAGAGAAAAAAATAAGCAGCAGTGATTTAGAAAACCTTCTAATGAAATTTGAAATGGCTTTTCACTACCATATTTAAAAAAAAAAAAAAAAAAATCCTATGTAATTTTGGTTATGTTATTTTCTTGGTAAGGCACACAAATCGGGAAAGAAGAAATATGAAACTGTGCCGTTATTTCTCTCTGGAGCTTCATTCAAAGCAAGAGAGTAGTGTTAAACTTCTTTCTAAAACATTACAATAAAGTCTCCTCCAAGGGATTACATAGCATTTGTTCTTTTTCTTTTTGGTTGTAAACTGAACACTGAGGTATTGGAACTCCTAAGAATATCCTGCTTTTGGAGTGGAGATACTGATGCTTTTGTCTTCTTTGTAATTTGAGATCAGAGTACTTGGTTGGAGGAAGATTTTCGTACCTGACTGGGACACTTCTTCCAAGAGTTCCTCCAGCACCAAAACTAATTAATGTAGGAAAAAAATAAAATACCAGCTTATCCACTGTTTCCTTTCTGTTCCTGTCCACCACAGGGACACAAGCTCTGTCCAGCCCCTCTTAAAACAATGATGCAGTTTTGAGAGACCGCATGAAATCCCTTTCCCTTCCCTGTACGGCTTCCTGAATATGGTTACATTTCCATGGGATTGAATCCCCTCAGTCACAGAGTAGACCTGAAGGTGAATAATTTTCTTGTGATTATGATCCCCCATCATGCACCAGCTTCTGGTAAAATTGAACGATTCAATGGGTTGTTGAAAACCATGTTGAAGGCAATGAGTGGTGGAACATTTAAGCACTGGGAGAAGCATTTGGCAGAAGCCACCTGGTTGGTCAATACCAGAGGATCTGTCAGTCGTGATGGTCCTACCCAATCCAGCCCCCTACATACTGTAGAGGGAGATAAGGTCCCTGTTGTACACTTACTTAAAGAACATGTTGTGGAAAGCAGTGTGGGTCCTTCCAGCCTCTGGAAAGGGCAAACCTAGTGCCTAGCTTTAAAAAGATAGAAAACTATTTTTGTTGGTCATAACTTGCTGTTTATTGTTTGCAAATGACTACGGGTAGAGAAGAGAATGACGGGCCTGACTTTATTAAGAGCAGGCTAGCTGTAATGCTGCTTAGCCTGGCAAAGACTGAAGCTCTGCCTACACTCTGGAAATTTGCAAGTAAAAATACAAGTCACACAGAGACTTAGGTGACAACTGAATGTGTATTTTATCACAGTTTTGGACATAAGTTTTTGAATTTCACTTACATTTTAAAAACCTTGTGGCCTCATAAACTTTTTAAGACCCTTATATCCATAAAAAGTGACTAATAACTAGGTCTAATGAATTTAAATTGAGAATAAGAAATGTGTTTTACATAATATATTCCAAATAAATATTCTATTCTCCCACCCTGCAAACAGCTGTCAAGCAATGACAATAAGTATTCCGGTGAAAACTATAATTGCTTCATGTGTTTTTAGAGATCCAATTGTACTTCTTCAGAAACAAAATGCTAACTATCAGCAGTGTCATAGAAACAAACTCTACAAGGCAAAATAAAGCCCCAAATATCCATGAACTCAATAAAGGGAAAAAACGGGTAATTCAGAGACAAATGGAAGATGAGAGTGATATAAAGATAAAAAGAGGAAAACACGTTTTTTAAAATAAAATCCTACCTGCTACCAGGGTTCCTTATTCCTACATATATATGTATTTTAAAAGTTTCTAAGAAGGTCGATTATGTTGCAGACTAAAATGCTCTAAACAGGTTTTACAAATTTATTTTAATCATGTGAATATAAGAGATTACCCTGTTATTTTCCTATGCTGATTTTGAATAGTCTTAAAAATAACTTATGAAAATATAGTTTTCAATCCATCCCAAACTTAAAATAGAAATTTACTTAAGCAGTTACCTAAATCTTAACTTAAAATAGTTATTTTCTGAAGCAAAGTTTATTGGATATATAGGTATAAGTATAGTCTATAAAGCTAGAATTTTATCTCAGCTATTGGTTTCAACATGATAAAATCACCGTTCAGGAAAAAGCTGTGCGTTTTTCTGTTCATGTTCGTGCAACTTAACATAAAGAGACTGCTCTACTATACTGTGTCACACTATACTGTGTGTAATATAAATGAAAATCAAAAACTACATGTAAATATATGTTTGTGTGTGATAAACGCCTATTATTTAGCATTTGCTAAATATATTAGATTAAAATAAACCATAGAATCACTTGAGTTGGAAAAGACTGAGGTTATACATCTATTACTTCAAAGGTCTACCATGTTCAAGCTGGCGTACTTGAAAACAGAATTTGAGTGTTGCTGTGTTATTAAATTTCTGTATTACTGGTGTTTAACTTGGCGCTAAAGGATTTTTGAAGCATATCAAATGTTATAAAGGAACATGGCTGCAATCTGACAATTAGTTTTTATTGTTTTTCTTAGTGTGTTTTGAAAAGGAAGAAATATTCTTAGTGTGTTTCATAAAGATGACATAAAAGATGAGACAAAGTAGATATTTTTCCCCTACAATTATTCCATCTAAAATAATAACATGATAAAATAGCCTCTGGAGTACTACAAAGGTGTTAAATTCTACCTCTGCAAATTTGTAGAGGAAATACAGATGTTGTATATTGAGTTAAAGCTGTTCGTAGAAAACAAATTCAACAACTTACTGTTATCAAAATGGGGAGGTCATAACTTCTTATTACATCTACTTCTCTCCTCTGCTCTTGGCTGCACAGTTTCTTTTTCTAATGTAGCAGACCAACAAAAAACACTTTATGCCTGGAATTGTCTCAAACAAGATAAGATCATGGTCATGACACTGAACAAAAGGCTGGAGTCACGGATCACAGAGGGAGCCCTGTGGAGATGAGGAGGCCTTGCTCTGTTCAAAACTCCCTTGTTTATTGAAGAAGTTTTGATTACAAACTTGTTTATGGTGAACTCATTGATAAATCTAGCAGGTACTAAAGGATGCCCAAGAGAGACTCTGCAGTGCTTTCAGGCTTTGGCACTTTAGAACTTCTAGATGAGTGCTCTCATAGGCTGAAGATCGCACCCATTGGCTGGAACAGTGCTGGAATCTGTATCAATGATCTCTTTCTTTGTCCATCTGTTTTTACCCTCCTCCCTAACTCCACTTCTCTCTCTTTCTCTCTTTTTTTTTTTCTTTTCTTTTTCCCTTGTTAAGTAATGCAAAGCTTATTTCAATTTTTTTTTTTTTTTTTTTTTTTTTTTTTTAATAAAGTCATTGACAACAGTTTAGTTGTCCAGCTTAGGTAGATATAATTGTAAGAGTGCCAGTACTTTCAAGATAAATGCAGTAGAGATTCACATTAAAATTGATGATTGTGTTTAGAGCATTGTTTCTCCTTAATCTAACTAAGGGGATTTTGCCTTCCAACACTTCATGGGAGTTGCTAGAACTTCAGAACAAAGGTTTTGAAAGGAGGTGAGGTGACAGAACAGTAAGATGTTATCTTGAATCAGCTGCTCCAAGTTGCAGGTCACTTAGGATAGCAGCTGTGACAATCAGCATATCAAAGCTTGTATTATTTCACCAAACTTTAGGGGCTAAGTGAGTCTCCTAAATTAGATCAAAGGCATGGGAGCATGAAGGAGTCACTCTGTTTTAAGTCTTGCCTCTCTTTTTGACTTCTATGTCTAACATGAAGATGCAGAAACATGTTTATTCCTGTGCAGGAATCACAACCTCAAACATTTTTTCACCCACCACAATTTGTATGAAAAATTGAAAGGTGTTGATTATTCTGTCAGTGTCCTGGAAGGGATCTTTCTTTTTTGAAAAGTATTACCCATAATGCAGCCACCAGAATTGGGGTTTCTTCTGCTCAGTTTGGGGATATTGGCACAATCAGCAGCCAGCAAGTCCTTCCAGCTAGACTGTAGAGAGATTTAATTCCATCCAACTGGTCTTCTATACTACATCGTATAATGGATAGCACTTATGGATTGGTTTAAAGAACAGCATCTATCTTGTTGTATATTCTCTTTGTTGATAATGTTTACTCTGAAGATTTTGAGGAATTTAAAAAATATTTATTGAGAGTAGCATTGAGGCAGGGTAAAACTCGTTGCCTGAAATACACGTGGGAAGTCAGAGCAGCATTATTACAATAAATGAATTATTATCTGTCATTTGTTTGTTAGTTGTAAGAAGCTATACTGTTGAACCTAGGCAGGGTTTGAAGGGAGAGTTAAGTATGTCTTGTTAGGCCAAAAGAGAACTAAAAACACACAGAAGCTTTTAGGGTTTCAAGCCCTTCAAGCTGTTGTATTCTTGGTGTCTTGTAAAAGCCCAATATATGTTCACACAGTTGAGTAGACTTTAACACAACACGTGAATGTTAGTGAAGAGTGTCACTCTTCACTTTCATAAGAATTTATCAGAGTAGGACTTAAATCCACTATGACAAGGGTCAGATTTTTTTCAGACCCTGTCAAAGGCAATTTAAAATAAGTGAAGATGTTAAACATTTTTATTTCCTGAGGTATCTGAAAATATGTCTATCATCTAGAATGCCTTTAACCTTGAAGACTTACAAGTGAGACCCTGAACTCTTGATGGTCTAATTAGCCAGCTGTTCAAATGCCTAAAGAGACCCTTAGGTCAATAGGTTAAAATAACAATACCCATATTTCAGCCTCTTTGTGTAAACTTTAAGAAAACTTCGGTTTATCAGTTCTATTTATGTTATTAATTAGTCACAGTTCCTGGGACTGTGATACAAAATGTTACCCAAATGGTATTAAAATTGTATTCCACAATATTAAAGAACCGTCAATTATTTAATTAGATGAAGAGTCAGGAAATATTGCCTAAAGTTTTTTTATTGCCCAATTCCTCAGTAGTGGGAGAGCAGATTTGATAGATACTGTGAAACAGCAGCTGTGAGAGTGGAGTGAGAATACAGTTTGACCTTTGAATACATATCTGAGATTAAAAAAATGTTAATTTGTTGTTTGAAAATCTTGGACTGGAGAAGCACAGTGCGTCTACATTGTTGCAGTTTTAGTGATTCTTCCTAAAAATAAAATAAATCTTGGAGCAATTTTTATCAACAGCTCCTCACAACCCCTCTATTACCCACCCTCTTCTTTGAAAGAAGAGATGTACATGGGTATGGTTTCAAGGTGAAATGAACTAAATCCTTAAACTTCTTAAGTCAAAACCATCCCTATAATAATACCAATTAAGACATGGCTCAGTTCAGCTTCCTACATGGAGTTTCTGGACCACACAAATGTTTTAATATTTATTAATTCTTTTCAGATTAATAGTATCTACAGTTTTTTGAGAGGTACATAGAAATGTTATCTCTCCCAACATTCACTACTAATTCTACATTTCAAGTGCTCATTCATTGCTCATAGCAATAGTTTAAAAGATGTAGTTTAGAAATAGGATATCCATCCTTTTATGCTATCTCCACAGATTAAGCACACATTAAAAAATAAAAATGAAAATAAAAATTAAAAAAAAAAAAAAGCTGGCAACAAGCTGGCTCCTAAGTAAACAATTCACAAATAACTATTAGTGTAGTTTCAAGTATAACATTCAATTCCAGCACGTTTGCTTCCAGTTTTGCAGTGAAAAATCCCTGGATATTCTTTGGTACAAATTCTGTGCATCTTCATGTGATTCAGTTTGGCTTTGTGTGCGCTGCATATACTCACAGTCTTTATAATTCATGTAAAATACAATCTGTCATTAATCTTACATCAGAGGATAAGAAGTGTACGTGTGAGGAATATGTGATGAGTAAGAGGCCTTATAAGGAAATTGTAATAGATGTGATAACATGCATACAAAACCATTTGTAAGACAAAACTCTGAAAGATACAGCAGTGATGAAATAGTAAGATTAAAAAGATAAGAGGCATTAGTATAGAGGCATTAATGAAGTTCTTTCCCATAAGATCATGAGAGTAGCATAATATGATCACCTGAAGTATCAAATAAAATCTCTGAGGTAGGAAAGGAATTTGATAGTGTCATTGATTGACAAAATGGACACAGCATGTAAAATAATGATCTGCAATATTATTGTGTTAATTAGGTAATTAGCAGATATTAAACAATCTAGAAAGATCATTGTAGATCTAGGTGCTTATTCTCCTAGAAAACTGGATTTTTTCTTAATTTCCAGAGAGACTTCAATCATTCTAGAATATGATGAACAATTTTTTGTCGTATGACCTATTTTCTTTAGCAGTAGAATGGGCAAGATTAAGTTTTCAACATGCAATAGGAATAACATTTCTCTTTACACGAATCAGATAAAGCTGACAGAATACTCAACTCTGAGTAATGATTATAAACCCATTTCTTTCATCAGTTGCTGAACTACCTTCAAGCAAATTCCAGATTCTAAAATGAAATCCTGCAATCATTAAACATATTCCAAATGGATATATAGAAAAAAAAAAAAAAATTTTGGGTTTTAGCAAAATATTAAGGCCTTGGTTATGAAGATCAAAGCAGTTTGGGATCAGAGATTTCATAGAATCCCGTAATCAATGCAAAAAATAATGACTAATCTGTCACGATATCAGATTATCCCTGAGCTAGAGCAATACCCAGCATAAAAGCTGTTTTTACTGATTTTCTAGTGGTACTACTATTAAGCTACTCTTTTGGAAGGATGTAACGCAAAAAGTTGCAGATTGTAAGACTCAGAAAAAAATGATTATGACACTAAACCAAAGACAAAAATCTATAAAATGTCAAGACACTTCTAAGTTAGAGGCCACACATGGAAGAACTCATAATGTATCAGATCACGCTAACAATTAAATGATAAGGAAAACCACAGACTAACCCTCAGGCTAGTGTCTAACCATTTTCTTTACTAGTACGGCAAGGTCAAAATCTGATGTTTGCATTAGTATGATGTTGCTAATTGTGTAGAAGTGATCATCATTTTGGTACCAAAGATACTTCTTCTCTTTTTCAGTCAGTCATGTGATTCCATGCTTGCAGTCAGTCTTCAGAATTCAGATGTGATTTTTTCCAATTAGTTTTTACCAATCAAGTGTCGATTTTGCTGTCTAAAGCTATGGCCATAACAGATATGGTGTAATATGATCTCTTATCAACACTTTGGAGACAGGTGACTTTTAAACCCAAGAAAATGCAAACTACCTGCAGAGTTGTTAAAAATGGTAGCAAGAATTATGTAGAGTGCTCATTGCTAAAATGAATAGAGAAAAGAAAGCCAATGAATGACTGGGAAAAGGTATTTAAGCATTTAAATGTGGGCTTTAAAACATGAAGATACTTTCAAAACATTGTGAATGTAGTTCTCTGTATCCAACAAAACTGACATCCAAATTATTCAAAAATAATGAGCTTAAAGTAATTAAAAATGCAATTCATATAGATTTGGGAACAGTTGTTAAGCATGTTACCTGGGGAGACTGACTCAGTCTCTCGACTGAGAGACTCTCCACTCATTTTCGAGAAAAGAATGGACAACAGTATGGATGGGCCTCTGAACAGTGATCTGGACTAAATAAGCTCTTTCCAAGCTCATGTTTTCTATGACTGCATTATGTAGCTTTTATCTTCTTTTCTGAGTAATGACAGTTTGTGCAGAATCTATGACTAAACTTATGTAAAGCTATTAATATTTCCTAAAGAGATGATTCAGAGATGGAGGTGTTATTTAGAGCTGTGCTTAATAACTTTTTCAGACTAAAATTGAAAGTGTGTTCAGAGAAGGTGATTCAGAGCACTGTTAATTGTTTGTGTTGGTGGATTGCAATTTAGTAACATCCAGATTTGTACTGAGACTTTTTTTCTGAGTTGGTTCCTCTGGTAATAACATGCTGTTGGTTTTGTTTGAATGTTTGTTTTCTAAATTCCTTTAAGAAAAAAAAAAAGTTTTTAGTATTCCTCAACTTACTTTTGCTATAGCATTGCGATCCATTATTATCCATTATTTTAAGATAAAATAAAGAATGCTAAGCCTTTACTGTTCATATGCCTCCATGGTATGTATTTTTCTTTTATATTTTTATGTACAAAAGCGATGACAGAACAATTCGTGTTACTGGTAATATGAAAAGAAAGAAAGAAAACTAATCCACTATAGAAAAAAAGGTGATTTTCTTTTGATCTGGTAATACTAATTATTTTTTTCCTGAGATACATTCAAGGCAGCTGTGTAGGAGTTGAATTGTTTAGATGTCACTGTTTGTCTTTTTCCTCTTCTACTTCTTGCGTTGATTGTTTTGCCGTGTTTAATTTAAAGCAGTGGCACACAGTGTAGCTGTAAGATTATGGCTATCATTTAAACATAGACAGATATGAATAAATGAATATATGCACAATCTCCTTTAGTATAGTAAAAGGAATAGCATGTGCAGAACTATCTCATGAATAAGGACTCTCTGAAATACAGCAACATTGGCCTTAAAAAATAGGATCAACAAAGACAAAAGTAAGTCCAGATATCTCCAGCTGAGCATTAGAAAATGCAGAATCTTTCCATAACTATCATTCAGTTTATATATATATATGTATATATATATATATATAATTTGTATCTGAGTTAGTAATAGATTAGCTAAGGAAAATAGATCTAGGGAAAAATGAGCTTTTTACAAGATGTCAGTGTGCCATAGCATTATAATTTTTTATAATTACAGAGTCCTTAGCTCAGCAAATGGTACATTAAAATGCTTTGCATCACTGCATCTTCACCTAATATTTCTGTCAGCCCTCTGAAGGTGTTACAGAGTTAAGTGAGAGCCAGAGCTGGTGCAGTCACTTGGTAAAATTTCCTTTGACAAGACAAGCAAGTAGTCAAAAACCCAGGACACGGGAATTAGCTCTGAATTTACCAGTAAGTCTAAAGAGAGCCACTGATAATGATTATACAAGCCACCACCTACCACTTTTATAATTAGCTTAGGAATTTCTACATAGTTCTGAATTATGATGAAAAAATCAGACTATTATTATGTCAATGAAGAATTCTCGTGTTACATTTGTAAATTTGTAATTATGTATAGATCTAATAGGTCTACAAGCAAATAAAAATTATACAAGTTCTGAAATTTACTTTTTTTCAATCCATAGTTAAAAAAGATGGATTCTTTTAGAAGTTTCAATAAAATGGATAAATACCTTCACACTAAAATTTAAAGAGAAATGGTTTGGGAAGTTGTGCTTCAAGTTTTTGCTCTGTTTCATGGAATATTTAATGGCAAAAAAATTTCAACGTGTGGGAAGTCCAAAATTACTGCTTTTTTTTAGGCAAAGTATCTCTCATTCATAAATTAATTTTGCAACATAGCAGGATGAGTAATTATGGCGATTTCACCTTGCTGGCCTCTACCCCACCTCTGTCTCACTCCCCCTCCTCAAAGGAAAAGAGGGAGAAAATAAGATGAAAAGGGGCTTGAGAAAAAAAGATGAAAAATGAAATGAGGGTTGAGATAAGGGCAGGGAGTTCACTCACCAACTACTGCAAAGAGCAAAACAGACTCAGTACAGTGAGATTAATATGATTCATTGAATTTTACTAAAAGATTAGTACAGTGAAAAACTGAAAACAAACCTAAGAATGTCTTCTTCCTATCCTTTCTCTTTTACATCCCCTCTTTGAGCAATGCAGGTGACTGGAGAATAGGGGCTATGCTCAGTCCATAAGACTTCGTGCCATTCCTCCATGGTCACTCTCTGCCCCTGCTACTTGTGGGTCCCACCTGCAGGAAGCTGTCCTTCCCCAACTGGCTTCCCACAGGCTACAGGTCTCCAAGCCTGTAGCCTCATGCAACATAAAGTCAATACAGTAATAGGATTTATTTTAAAATCTCACATTCTTCTACTTTTCATATTATACTATTCCCTAATGTGGGACATTATAATGCATTTTTTATTAAAGAAGAAATTATTCTTATATTTAATTAAATCTAAGTCTATCATTCATGTAATGAAAAGTGTGTGACAATTAATTATAACTTTCAAATAAAAATTCGAACAGGGAAGTATTAAAAATTGATTCAAAATTAAATAACCTTCTTATTGCTTATTTGCTAGGAAAATCAATTATGAACTCTGTAAAATAGTCAAAATAGTTGAGTCCTCATTGTTTTCAGACAGAGGTTTTTCTGTTCGTTATTGAATTTTCTTTGAAGGAAAGGAAAGCAAAGAAAGAAAAACAAAATAGAAGCAACAACAATAAAGGACACTGAACTTATCTGAACATTTGTGTTAGATTTTAAAACCTTTTTATGCATTGTCAATCTTATTTGTGAGATTACTAGCACTGAAAAAAAAAAATTATTCTCTACTCCAATTCCTGTATTTTAATCGTTGCTTAATTGCTGTTTTCTCATTTACATATCTCCTTAAAGAATGTTTTCCATGTACCTTGTCCAACATTACTCTTGAATTAAAGTATTTTGTATTTGAATTTTGTAGTTCCTTACTTCAAATATCCATTCCCTTTTTCAAACAGTTCAGATCTCTGAAACATATACCCTATAAAAAGGGTCCATTGACTCTCCCTTTATTTATCATGTTCTGACCACCAGTTGTAAAGTTTATGCATCTGGGCTAATTCTGGACCACTAGTAGAGCCTGTATTAAAGACGATGCCACTCATGCAAAATACTGTTGCTCTAACTCCCAGTGTTTGGACTAGGAGACAACATACTGAGTAATTCTGTGGATGAGTACTATGTGGTTCTGTTACAGTTGCTGCTGTTTCTATTATTGGAAAATTTTGTATTAATATTGAAATTTCCTCAAACTGTTCTCAGCAATCCTTTACAGCAAAGAGGAATTTTGGTGAAGGAATCTTTCTGAAGAAATCTTTAATGAGAATACTGATGGCAAAAAAAAAAAAGATCTCAATTTTGCTTTTCTTTATGTTTAGAGACCTTTTATGATGATTTTAAAATTTGCTACCATCACATCATTTCGCATCCCTTTTCTGAACAAGGTTTTCCTTCTCTTTATACTTTTTACTTCTAATAGAAGTTACTGTTGCACATTATAAGAGTTGTATGGGCAATATACTGTAAAACCCTGCAACTTCAGTCCATTAAGTAATTAGAGTAAGATTAATAATTGTGGGAGTACATAAAGGAAAACATTTTTCAGAATTGTAGGTAACTCATAAGATTTCCTTATTTGGTAAAGTTGATTTTACATATCAGGTAGCTACCAAAGTAGAGCCTGATATTAACATTGCATCTCAAAAACACATGTAATTTCTTGCATGCTATTCTTTTTGATCTCCAGCTAATTGTATTCATAGTGTGATAGAGAGACAAGACAGTTAACAGCCACCTGCCTAGATGATGAACTCGAGATTTTTTTCAGACTGTGATCTGATCTTTACCACTCTGTGGACAGTAAACACTTCTGCAATGCATTTATGTTTACAAAATCATAACAAGTCAGATCTGAAGATACTGCATATTAAAACTTGCAAAGAGCAGAAGACAGAATGTTGGTTTTAATAATAAATGGATCTGGGAGTTATTTTAAAATCACCTAGATGGATTTTTAATTTAGGTGCAATAATTCCTTCACTGGACTGTATAGGTTGTTACACTGATTATAGTGAGCAGAATGCTTTTCAAATCAATTGTAAGTGGATGATGCTGTAGCAGTTGTAGTACTAAAAGAGTAGACTCTAGTAAATTTTGAAAGCAATTCCTTATGACTACTTTAATGTCAGTTTTTAGTATATTTCTTGTCAGAAAGCTGAGAGCCATATTTACAGAATGAAGTAGTTTTACTTATTGTATTAAAGTATTTATATTGCACAGGACAGGGCAAGTTATTGCGTTCTCCTTCTCTGCCAGTGAGTATTACTTTGGGAATATAATAACAATATTAAAGAAATGGAAATTTCTACAAATTATTTCAGATATTCAGGGAGCTAAGAACAAGGCTAAAAGGTTTGTTATTTCATATTAGATTTTATTGGTGGTATATGAATTTTTATATTATTTAATTGTGTAATTTTAGTCTGTATTTCTGCCTTCGTACAAATTATGTACATCACATTATATGTTATTTCAGAGATGTCAGGAATTCATAACTATATAAATACATATTCTACTGGAAGAAGTAGTAAAAATCAGCCTAAGTTTTTAAAGAATTACTAACACTGGACCGGTGCTTTTGTAAATGTTGTTCTTGAGGTAAAGAGATGGGGAAAAAACAAAGTAGGAGTTGCTCTAGCATAATGTAAGAACAATGGCACTCAGATTCACTAATGAATGCTATTTTTCTTCTTCAAAACATTGTTATGTAAATTCTATTGAATACTTCCCTAGCAGGATATGTATGAGTGGGACTAACAATAACTATAAAATCACTGAAATCAAATACTTTATATTAGAGGACAGTTGTGTTCAGTTCCTAGAAATATAAAATTGCTGAATTTTTCTTCTTTATGCCCTGCTTAATATCTGCTCAAAAACTGCAAAATTCACATTCTCATGGCGTACTTGGTTACTTAGAAGACAGTATAATATCTAACTCATTTTTCATTTGCTACATGCCTAATGAGCATCTTCTACAATCTCACGAAGTTGCAGAAAGGAGAAATTTGGTCTGGCGATTCGTAGCTTGGATTTGCTGCATGTAATATTTTCAGTGCTTTTTGGAACATGGTAAGTTCCACATTAAGTTAAATATGACAAATGTCATTACTGGAGGATGCTTCTGTACATGAGCTTTAAGCACTGCCAATTTCACTTTCACTTTGGAAGGCACCTTAAAGATCATCTGTTTCCCACCCACTGCCATGGGAGAGACAGCTTCCAGCACCAGTTACCAGCCCTCCTTTCACTCATCACTAAGCAGTATGTACATATTGTTAATTTAAGATTCAGTACTTCTAAGGTCCCCCCAAAAACACTGATATTCTTCTGCAAGAAGCATAAAATAATTAAGAAGACTTCATTATAAGAAATTGCTTCTGGTTTCAATGCAAGTCATGGAAGAACAGAAAAAAAATGTGGTAGTTTTAAAAGACTGGGCGTTGACTGACAATATTACCACAAATATTCATGTATTTATTAAAAAATAGATTTTAAAATAGCAGCAGGTATTTGAACTAAGGGATGCATATGCAATCCCATAAATATCTTACAGAAATTTGTGGTCAATACCTTTTTTAAACTTGAAGATGCTTTTACTTTCTGGCACATCGCCTTGCAGAGAATCTTAAATTTCTAACTTCCTCATCCCAATAGTGCAAACAATACACAGGAAAAAAACAAACAAACAAAAAAAAACAAAAAAAAAACGTTCCTTGAAAAAATAGTAGATAACTAAGAAGACATTCAATTATATCAACTATTACGTCCTCTTCACAAAGTGGCTTGGTACTTAAAAGAGGTGCAATACTTGGATGTTAGCAGATATTTTTTACCTTAGGTAATACAAAGGAGACAATGCCAACATTTGTAGTTCTTTCTCTTTCACTGATTGTATGCTTCTCATATGACTTCTCATCTACTCTGTCCACACTTTCCAGTCTTTATTTTTTCCTCACTATTTCACTTTTCCTGAGCTCACAGACATCTTTCTCTATGACAGTTCTCCTTACAACGTTATTGTACTACAATTTATTCAGTGTTAACTGATCAGGAATACTAAAAAAAATGCTTACATTAAAAATCAGTGGAGGTACAATTAAAGCAGGTTTTATTTTTCCCTTTCTATCTCTAGTCACTTGGCTTTTTCAATTGCAAAACATCTAGATTAGAAATTCCCAAATTTATCTGGCGTGCAAAGCTCTTAACAAAATAATAACTACCCTATTCATAGCCCCTCCCCCCCCTCCCCTTTTTTTTTTTTTTTTTGGTAACCAAAGCATAGCAATAATACCTGAAAGCATACACATATGTTAGATAGATTTTCTCATCAACAAAATGCCACTGTAGCAGTGGTTTCATACAAAGCCCTGTAGCAAAGCCAGCATCTATATCCCCCAGTTGTGGAATTTTTTGTTTTGTTTATTCACTTTCAGCTTTGTAGCTTGGTGTTAATGACTTACTGTATTTCGCAGTTTAATTAAGATTGGGGGGGGGAGGGAGACTACTTCTATAAAATTTGCTTTCTTAGTTGTTTTTAAATAAAAAAGGTCTTATTGCAATAGCCTTAGGCAATCAGAAAAATAATAAAATAATATATTTGAAATTTGCCACAACATATGCTATGTATTGCACCTTTTTGTAAGGCAACGATCCTCTTCATTGGAAGAGGCACACAATACATTGTCTGGGTATCTCCCACTGAATATAATAGTTAAAAGTGAGTGAAAACTTCAGATATAACTGGAAGAACACAGGGACACCCATGTTCTGATACTTCATAATGTTGACCATGGTTCAGCGAAAACAATTGCCTTCCTTTCCTGTAGATCTGTGATAATATACAGAAATTACTCTTGGGAAAGGGAAGGAGAAGCCGAAACGGAAAGAAGAAGGGAAATGGAAAACAGAAAAGGGAAATTGAAAAAGAAATGGAAAGGAAAATTGTCCTGTATGGGCCTGTAACAGGATTTGTTTCCCTAATTTATTTTCCATAACAAATTAAATATAGAGTTTACTGCAGAGGCGGCAAGTGCTAAAGCAAATGCCTCTTTGAAAAAAACAAAAACTACTGACAAGGTCATGAGCGTTACACACAGCTCTTTGAAATGGGCTCACCCAGCTTGATTATTAACATTATGGAATGGAACCATAAAATATCACTGAAGATCTTGTGTCTTCAGTGAGATATTCTTAAAGTAAAGAGGTAAGTCTGTGTAGGTAACTGAAAAAAAAGTGAGGAAAAAAAAGTGAAACATGAGCGTTTGTCTTAGATCTACAGAGTTGTACCTAGACATGAAAAAGTCAGATTGTCAAAGCAGGTAAAGTAAACTGTTTTGAGGCTCCCTGCCTAGGGAATCAGGAGCACAGAAATGCATCAAAATTAGTAATGGGAGTAAACTGCTTTTGGGATACAAAAACTGTCTACCTCTAGTTTTCCTCAAGAAAAAGAGGGAAAAATACTATTTGAAAAATACTAATTACATGTAGTAATAAACAAATTATTTCCCAAACTTATTTACATTTAATTCTACATTTTTCTCCAAACTCTTCAAGGGTGTTATGTTACGTAGCTTAAGTGTTTAGGTGACTTCACTGCTTAGGAAAAAAAAAAAAAAAAAAAAAAATCAGCTTATCTCTCTCTCTTATAGAATGTGACCACTGTAGTTTTGTGTTTCATTGTCTTCCCTCAGTTGTGTTCAAGGGCATCATGGTTTTGTAATTTTTGCTATTGGTATTCCACATTATGACATCATGTGGAGCACAGAGAATAAAAACTAAGCGTCCCGGAGGACCTCACGGTCAAAGAGGAAAATATGTCACAGAAGTGATGCTCGCTCTCTCACTTCCTGGCAGCGGGTGTGGGTGTGCTTCCAAGCCGTGTGCCTTCAATTTCAAAGTAGGTTTTGGAAAAAGTAGGTCTTTGGAAACCTCTCTCTCTCTTATTTTACTTGATTTATTAACCTTAATTTCAATTAGATTTTATTATAGTGTGTTATCTTGCATTCCAATATCATAGATAGTAAAATAAAAAAATCCTTAGATTGTTGCTGCTGCTCTGTTTGTTTCCTTGAGCCCAGCTCCCATCTCCCTACCCCTTTTCCCTTTTTCCCTTCACTTCCATTTTCGGGGGTAGGGTGTCCACGGGCCTTCTGCCCCCCTGTCATGGACACAGATTGATCTAGGTAACTCCGTGACAAATGGGCACTCAGAAGTTCTGTACTGTGAAATAATTTCAGTAGATAAACAAAACAAATGAAGCTGAAGAAAATGTAGTATTCTCATTTCAGGAAATGATCATTTGTTGTTTGCTACAACACTGTTAACAGTGCTAACAAAGATCAGTATATCACTGATCTTAGTTAAAGTAAAAAGTGAAGGAAAACTCATTGTTCAGAGCCAAATATATATATATATATATAAAAATTGAGTACAGACAAAACTGTATGGTTGTACTGCAGTGGTTTTTTTTAATTTATTCTTCTTAACTGCAGATAATGTACTTACCTCCAAATAATTGAAATTAAGCAATTTGTTAACTAAAGCCTCATTATTAGACAAGTGAGAATAAAAGCTGGAGATCTTTTATATTTGTTTTCATTCGTTGCATCTATAACACAGTGAAAATATGAGCATACCTGGGTGATCTGAAGAAATAAAATACTTATAAAACTGTAGTACTTCGTAAGACAGAAAATACATATGTTACAAATGAAATAATGCTGGGAACTTCACTTTGATCAGTCAGCTTGCTTGTTGTGTGCATGTTAAGGTTATCTCTGTCAGTTCTGACCATAGCACTCAGCAGTAGCAAAATGTTCTTACAGGTTAATTGCTTCAAAACGCACTGAGGTCTGGTTTCTATGGCTCTTCTACTCATCATTCTGAAACAGCTAAATTGAACAATACTTGGAGTACTGTAAAAAAGGTGGTTCCAATTAACCCTGGCATCTTGAAAAAAGGTAGGCAGAAATGTACAGTTTACTAGCTTTTCTAGTCCTGGAAAAACAAACAAACAAGCAAACAAACTAACAAACCCAAAACAACAACAAAAAAACCCATAACTTATTTTGATCTTTTAATAGTTCAGTCTTGTTTTCTCTCTTAGAATCATAGAAGCACAGAATAATTCAGAACAGAATGGACTTCAGGAGGTTTCTACACCAATCTCCTGATCAAGGTGGGTCAGCGATGAAGTGAGACTTGATGGCTTATGTTGAAAACTAGTCAAGTCTTGAAACCTCCAAGATTTGAGAGACTGGATAGCCTGTGTAGGCAAGCTAGTAGATCCCTTAACAATTGATCTTATAGATTTAAGTAGATCCTATAAATCCTTTGCTAGATCATCCTATTTGTATAAAAATATTTTTTATATCTGCAGCTAACACAATCAATCCAAACAACTATTATGGACCCTGATGCCTTACTCTCTTTATTCCCTCTCTTCATTTACTTACCTCATGCCTGAAGACATCATAAGATTATTTTTATTTAACGAGTGGATAGTAAACCCTAAATTGGTGTATCTCTGCTATACAGATTGCCCTTGAGCAGATACAGTTAACAGTGAGGGTCTTTTCTGGGAATTTGTTCCTGTGTGATGCTAGAGCTTCTGCTGTATGCTGTGCTTGCTTCTGTACCCTGGATTCTGAGCTGCCAGATCTATGAAACGGCGACGAGGAAGCGAATACAATGCTGTTGAAAGGTAGAGAAAGTAAAGAGACAGAAAGCTGATTTGAGAGACTGGGGAATCATGAACACTGAAATCAGCTTTACTTTTATTAAAAGGTAAATGTCATTTTACAAATGACTTGGGACACCAATGCAAAATCTTCCTTAGGACTCGTAATGCCTAAGACTGACCCTGTCTAATATTGTTTACTGACTTACACTACTGAGTTAGGCTGGTAGCGTAAGACATGGAGCTACTACAGATTTTTGTATTTTTTTATTCCCTCAGTGGATAACCACAAGCTGGCATTTATGGGGACATTACAAATGGTTTGTTCCATGTATTGCGCTGAGGCAGAAATTCTGGCAGCCCAAAAATTTCAACAATTCAGCGTAGAGGACATGAATAAAGTTAATTAAGTCTAAAAAGAAGGCACTGGGAAGCAGTGCGGAGAATCAAGAACAGTTATTTCTTCTGTAAGATTGAGCTTTTAATACATTTCAGTCTCTTTTTGGGTACGCATTCTAGGAAGCAGTGGCCTGATAGATAAACATGCAAAGCATTTATAATATGAAATTAAAAGGAGCTGTATTCTAAACTACAAAATTATAATGCTAAGCACTTTGAAAAGTCAAGCTGTAATCATTTTATATTGGGCACTTGAAGACAATATCTTGTTAAATGTAAAATTAGAAAATTTTTCTATCAATTGCTCATATTCATATGATGGAGGCCTTATCTTCCTATCATCTTGGGAGTAACTTAACTTATCTTCTAAATTCAAAACTGAAGCATGCAAGTGTATGTGCGCAAATGAATGATAGAAGTGTTATACTGATATTTCTAATGATGGGTTTTATAATTCTAGATTCTTAACAAGATTTGAATATGATATCTCAAATAAGGCCTATTGGCTATGTGTAATAAAATGCATACAAAATGAATAACTGAAATGACATTCATTCAAAGGGAGCAGCAACAGTAGGACCGGTCCATGAAGATAACAAGCCAGGAGACTAAGGGGATAATCAGAGCTGAGACCTGGGCACAGTCCTGCAGGATACGAGCAGTGAAGGGAAGGAAACCAGTCTTGTCTAGAGTCTATGCTGATGGTAACAGAAGAACACGGGTCCAGAAACAGAACTGGAGAGAAGGCAATCTACACTGGATATCCAGCTAGGAAGAACAGAACACAGATAGATAAGCACATCTACAGGCTGTTGGCCCTGAGCTGAGCTGAAATAGAGTTTTGGGGATGTGCAAGTGTACAGGAGGGACATAAAGGGGCTGGCCAGGGGTAGGAAGATCTTGTGGGTTCCTGAAAGACCATTTCAAAAAGTTGTCCCATAATTGGGTATCATGTTTTTTCATCTTCTGTACAAGTTGTTGTCCTATTTGGCCAGACGAGAAATTGAGCTGAAAATGAAGACATAATATTCATTCTTATTTTTACTAACTAACTTGCACATTTTTTTTTTTTTTTTAAATTTTTCATGTTGTAGTTTTTTAAAGATAATATTTAAGTGACGTAATTTTTTAAGTGACGTAGTTTTTTTTTGTTTGTTTGTTTGTTTTGATTGCCCATTCCCTCTCCTCAACCCCATCCTCTGTGACATAATTAAGGTAATAAGGTGTTTAAACTCAAAAATGAAAAAAAAAAAACAAAACAAAATAAAAACAAAAACAAAACAGCGACAACAAACACAAAAAAGAAACAAAGGAAATGATGCTTCATTTCCTCAATACGGGGCACCTCAATACAGAGAGGACATGGAGGTACTGGAGCAGATCCAGAGAAGGGCAACGAGGCTAGTGAAGGCCTTGGAAAATCAGCCCTATGAGGAGAGGCTGAGGGAGCTGCAGCTGTTTAGTCTGGGGAAGAGGCGGCTGAGGGGAGACCTTATTACTCTCTTCCAGTACCTGAAAGGTGCTTACAGTGAGAGCGGGGCTGGTCTCTTCTCACTGGTGACAGGTGACCTGAGTGATACTATGATTCTATGATTCAGCTACTAGGAATCAGGTGTGATCTTCATATCATCTAAAAATAGAGAGGTTATGAAATGTGAAAATGAGGCTTTATAAAACCTCTGATTTTAGCTGCTAAACAACTACAAGTATAAATACATCACATCATAGTTTTTTTCTGCTTTTTGTGTCCCTTCGCATGCAGCTGAGGGCTGTCAGATGCGAGGTTCAGTAGAGATAATACAGAAATTCTTTAATCTTCTGCAGCAATAGGTAAGAAGGGGCACAAAGAAAGATATTGTCCCAAGAAAAATAATTAATTCTGAATGACTCATGCTATTTCTGAAAAACCTTTCATAGCTCTAAAAACAAGCAATTAGCAAATATTTGACTTCATTGGAACATATGCTAACATTTGTTTCCCTATATAACTCATTCTCTTAAAGTATCCGGTTTGTTAGTGAAACTAATTTTACAAACCTTGTCTCCTTGTTAATTCTTTTTTTTTTGTTTGTTTGTTTTTTAGCTTCTCCTTATTTCAACCTTTTCTTACATAGAGCATCATAAATATATATTCAAAAGATATTAGACAAGGAGCAGGACCATTGATTACTATCTATGAAGAACCTAAATTGGTTAAAAGGACGTGGAAATATGCTCAAGTAGACATTTAAACTTGCTTGAATTCAGGGAATGGGGGAAGCTGATTCAGTTGTTTTCTAATATGCACAAACCATTCTGCCTTAGCATCACATGGTTTTTAGTGATATTGTGATACTGATCATCTAATATTTTCTAGCAGAAAAGAACAAGATGTCAAGAGAACATAAGTAAAATAAGTTCTTTCTTTAAAAAAAAAAAAAAGAAAGAAAAATAGGAAAAGATGCTAAAAAAACAGTGCCAACAACATTAAAATTAGCAAAAAATTTAAATCTCCATGTATGTTCAAATGTTTGTTTCAGAAATGTCTTAATGATGTATGTTAGTTTGCACTGGTCTGCCTGAACTGTATTTTGTACCCGGAATAGTAACACTAAATCTAGATCAGAATTTTGAATCTTTGTTTAGCCATACTCCAACCTTGAGCAGCAACATCAGTACAAGACAAAGGGTCCCATTACAGTCTTGGCTCAGGACAGGCGAAAGAGGAAGACGCATCCTTCAGGGTGAAATACATTCAACTTGCCTTTCACTGGAAATTAGTTCTAGTCTGCCCAACTTCAGGTTAATGAATTTCCTGGTACTGATATTCAACACTCACAAATACTTACATGAGTAGAAACATACTACACTCAAATAAATGTTTGCATATATTGCCTCAGCCTTATCAAGATGAAAACTTCTTGTGCTTATCCCTTTCCTATGGGATTTCTGTAACTTTGGCTAAACTTTTGTAAACACACTTCAAAACTGACATATGCAACTATATTTATAAAATTCTTAAATTTTCTTGGCCCAGACTGACAGTCCTATGGAGTATACCAATATATAAATTAATTTTCTTTTATTTCTGTGTACAATATTTTTTTTTTCATTAAATGCTACTCTTTTTCTACAGGATTGATATTTAAGATAGACCTAATTGGGATTTTTTTTTTTTTTTCCTGAAGTTGTTTGTTTTGAGTCAAGAATAAAGGATATCAATCTAGAGAGTTAAATTATCAAAATATATAAGCTGCTGCTGATGGAACCTTTTATTGCTAAATGCCAAGTAGATCTCATGGAAGGGATGTGATAAACATGAATCCTTCAGGATACACAAAGCAAAGCTGAGAGACAGATTGACAAGAGGTTGATAAACAGTAAGTAATAAAACTGATAAATGAGTCAAGCTAAAAGAATTTAATATCATCTTCTAACTACCTCCAAAACATAGCTAAGGATAAAAACATTTAATATAGAAGTGATGTTTTGCACATTTTAAGAAAAATGCTAATCATCTGCTATGAAGACCTAAAATGAGCTAACTACAGAAAAATAATTACATATATGTATATACATACATGACAAAAGATCGAAAGTATTCAAAGAGGCCTGTGGGTTACAACACTGAACAGAATCATAGGATGGCCTTAAAGAAAGTATGGAGAGATTACAAAAATGTAAGTTACAGAAAATAAGTAAATAGGCTCTGAAAGTAATGAGTTATGTAGCTGATTTTGAGAAAAAGAAGATTGAATTATCAGTGGAAAATTTTATAAAATTGCAGCTTTTACTGCAAAGTTGTAAACATCTGACATCTCGAAATCTGTGGAGCTGCTACCCTTAGTGTTTGTTTGGCTGCTTTCCATTAGTTCTGTGGACTAGGACACATGACTGCAAAGTTTATGGGAAAAGAATAGGTGGCAAAGCATCAGTCTCTGAGGCACTCTTATTTTGGAATAATGCTTGGTGATCAGAAAGGAAAAATGAGTCCCCATGTCTGGATTGCTCTAAAATCTCAAGTCTTTTAACAGCTCCTCAGTAGATAAAGATTGAGTTTCTCAAACTATCAGTTCTATGGACAACTTGATTCATAAGTTTTCAGAAGCACATTTAGAAAAATTCTTTGCATGTTTCTGCATTGTTTTGCCTCATTCATACAAGCATTCTTGACTCCATTTCAATCTCTTGTCTGTTCCAAACTAGAGGTCTGTTTTCCTTCCTTCAAAATTTGGAGCTATTACCATTTCTCCAGCAGGCTTTCTTTTCCTGACATAATATTCTTTCTATCTTCTCAATGATTCTTTTTTTTTTTTTTTTTTAATTAATGTTTAATTAGGCAGGTATACCATTATCCATTAAAGGACAGATTTAAAAAGGATGTGTGAGAGATTTGTCTATTTGTAGATATGTATTCTATTGAAAGTAAATAAGGACACATATGTGGTTAAGTACAAAGTATACAAGAATTTACCAGTGTACTCATGGGCTCCATTTCAGTATGTAGGTAAAAGCAGATTATGTTCACAGTTCAAATGCAATATGCATTCTAAAGTACAAAAAGATATTTCCCAGCCTTAAAAACAATTATGTATTAGAAAATATTCTTGAAATCATTCCAGTGAAGGAAGCTTTTTGTTTTTCCTTTACTTTTTTTCCTTTTTCTTTTTCCCTTTTTCTTTTTCTTTCTGTAAAATTGATTAAATTCTAGTATTAAAATCCCTGTAGATCTTTCTGGCTCATAAACTTACTTTTCATCATTTGGCTAAAGGTGAAAATATCACACTTCTCTAACTCATCATGGATTTACTGATAAAACATATTAAAGAACATCTGTATTTTCAAAATGTCATTAAGGATGGAAGAAATTAATCTAGTTCTGAGAGAATACTATTTCAGAACATTTAATGTTATCTCTCCACATTTTGAAAAATATTATTATGTTCTCTCTGGCCTCAGATAATAAAAAACATCTATCAGGCTTACCACATCATTAAAATTTTGTTTATTTTATCTCAACCAAGTTTCTGTTCCTTTCTACAAGTGCTGAACTAAATAGGTTTCTGTGAAATAACACTCTCCTTCTTTTAAGTCACGGTCTATCATTTTAAGACTTGATTTTTTCGGACCCAGAAGAATTTACCTTTCTAGTTTTGGAGACCAGTAATGAGTCTGCCCATGTTATAATGACTTAATTTAAATGCAAATGAAAAGTTTGAGCATAAACATTTTTTTCCTAGGCCTGATCAGGCTCACATATAAGAAAAGGTGAAAAGGAGGACATTCATCTTTGGAAAAAATACATCTGCAAAACAGAATAGTAAATATCCTAATAGTTTCATACCTCTTTAAAATTAATTGAGAAAATAAATGAAAATTCGTTAGTAGAATTTTTTATAGAGGCGAAAATCAGTTACTTATTTCTGGATGCTTTAGAAAGATTTCCAATTCAAATTATTTGAAATTCATTTGCAATATGACATTAATTGTACAACTATGAATATTTAAAACTTCTGGTGAGCCATCCAGAATATTATAAGCTTACTCTTGTTGTGGAGTGATATGCTGTTTTTTTGTTTTGGTCATTGTCCTGTTAAGTACTCAAACTTTATAGCAACATCAGATCCCACTACACAACTGTCCCAAAAAGTCACTGGAATTGAGATAAAAGAAAGAAAAATACTATGATAATGACTACCAAAATAGTTTGGCCTGTCTAATCAGAACCATGCACTAGAAAAGAAAAAACACACTATACAACCCTTTAAAATTATGCTGATAAAACGAATATAGTGGAGTATAAACATTTAAAACAGGAGCAAAACCTCTGTGGAAATACTGTCGCACATAAAAGTGTAACAAGATTGGGATTTTTTTAAACTTTGAATATCTGATTTTACCAGATGACTAGTGTTTGAAATACATGATTTTAAAAAAGAGTTGTTTATTTTTATTTTTATTTATTTTTTTTTTTCATATCTGAAATAGTTTTTTTCTGGAGATTTCAATTTCGTTAGAACCTGTGTGGGAAATCAAATACTGGTTAGAATGACATTATAATCTGGAAAATGTCAATCTATCTGCTTGGAGACAAGAAAAATTACATAAAACATCTTTTAGCCCTTCTGTGCTACCAGCCCAAGTGTGTGCTTGACGTCATTTTGTATTCTGTTGCCCATCAGCTGCATTATTTCCAAAGAAGTTCTAGCTCCAAAATCAAACTCTAGTTGGTTATGTCCATGCAACCCCAGCTACCTCAGTAGCTAGGTTTGTTGAGTTTTCCTGTCTATCCCAGAGTCCAATGACAGAAAATTTTAACTGTAGTTTCTAATTTGAATATAAGGTAGAAATATGAGTAAGTGAGCACTAAAACATTGTGATTCTATCTATCTGTTTCCTCAAGTTATCTGGCTAAAGATTGCTCAATATAAAATAAATAACAAATATGGAAAGTGATAAACACAGAAACTGAAACATTAAGGAGCAGCTGCTAACAGAGGCAGTAAGACCAAAGCTTTTCAGTCACTTGCAGATTGCCCATTAGAAGAATTACTTAGGAACAGCTTTCAAAGGGGCTAGCCTGAGATTTGCAACAGATAAGGATAGGGAAACATGACAGCTGTGAGTACTGTGGGATACATGAAGAGGCTTGCGGAAAGACAAAATACTGGGGTGAAAAAGGAAAGATCAGGATAGATCAGGGAAGAACAGACACCCATAACATCCTTTACAGTGTGAGATCTCCTGTAGCACAGTGATATGAATCCGTAAGGATGGGGGAAGAGTTTATATAGTGTACAACTCTGACAGAGTCAGAATTATGTAGAAAACAATAATTTCAGGTAAGCACCAGAACAATGAAAGCTTGGATTCATAAACGTGTCAAATACCACCTAGAAAAAAAAGAAAATCTAAACAACACAAACATAATTTTTTGCTGCAGTCACATTGCTTTCAAGAAGACTGTGATAGACTCATGCTCAAAAGCTGTTACACTTAACTTATGCCTGAAAGAAAGTAAATTTCAAAAGAAAGCGATTTTCAAAAACTGATTTTATTTTCACTTGTTTGGCAGTCTTCTAAAAATGATCTGTTGCTGTGCAGTTACAGCACTGTTTGATGTTTCTTACTGCATGTTGTCGAGAGTGTAAGAGGTCTGCTTTAAGATCGACAGTTCCAGTATTGTGAGTGACTTACAGTAGCCTTTCATTTCAAGGATAAAACTGTAGTATCTGAATAAAGAGTTTTAAATTCAAAGTTAGTGCCAGGCTTGCTGTTGTTGTTGTTGTTGTGATCAAAACATCATTATTTTCCTCTTTAATTCAAGTTCTACTTTATGAAACAGTTTAAAGTTCCCATCAGAATTCTGTAAATAGTCATCTAAAAAGAGAGGAAGGAAAGCAAAATACATGGTCACAAAGACCTACAGCAATGTCAGGGGAGTGAGCTTCAAATAATTTCAGTTGACAATGGATATCCATTTTTCCCCTGCAACTTGTCTGCATGAATTGTGTTCAGATGGAAAAGGAAATGGAACCTGGGAGATACTGAGCATATGACTAAAACCGAGTCCAGAATTTGGCAGGAAGCTGAACAGGAGGAAAAAAAAAAAAAAAACAAAAAAACCCCCGAAAACCCTCAAAAATACTGATTTGTTTAGAACATATATCAGAAGATAAGAAAAAACCCCTCAAAACGTTATGAAACCACTCCCAGGCTAATGAGATCACAACTACCTGCATGTTCTCTGCTACAAAGCCACTGGAGAATAAGAAATTGTGCATGAAACAATACTGACCAGTTGGATGAGCAAATATTCATACTGAAAATACTGTCAGCCTGTGAATGAGAATTACAAGATGACAAGTTCCTTCACCATCTTAAGATGATATGGGACCTGGATTGCATTGAAGGAAATTGAATCTAACACATCCAAACATATTTTCATGACATATGCTATACCTTCATGGGAACAGTGCAAGAAACATAGACAAATTTACTCTTTTTCCCTACACAATATATCCTTCAAATACAATCAGTTTTCACAAATTGTTTCCAGCTTATTGCTTATGTATAGGTCATTTGGAGATCTGCAGAATGAAGAGCTCTGTTTCATTCCTTCTGTCAGGATCCATGAATGGTAAGCTGCAACAGTGTTAGTAACCACCTTTACCACTGAAGATTTATGTAATACTTCTAACTTGTTTCCTCATGCCCAAGACTAAATCAGTCACTGTCCTGAACAGCTGTCTCTCTCCACATGCTTGAATGTATGTCTTAGATATAGAAATTTGTAGGACTTAAATTTGTTATGATGCATTCTTATTCAAAGCTTTTGACAAAATCCATATAAGAAAATTGTTTCAGAAACCAAAGCAGAGCCTAAAACATTGTCCTACAATCACTCCACTGAAGTAAGGAATTATTTACTCCGTCCCTCTGTAAAGTCTAGCAAGGATTCCAAAGACACTGTCAATACACAGCATTTTATAAGGTCTTTTTTTTTTTTCTTCCCCCCCTCCCCCAGAAAATGGAGAAAAGGAATAAACAATTTTGTGAAAAGTCCCCAAGACAGAACAGTAGGGTTTTATCTAGGTATAGTTAACTTTAGTTTAGACAGAGATGTACAGTACTGTTGAAAAAATTTTAAAACTGCCGTAACATATTATTAACTTTGTTTGAACAATTTTCCCATCAGAGGGAAAAAGAAAATCCATTTCTTTCATAGAAGCAACACATATTGAATCTGCAAATGCTTAGCCAGCCAGCTGCCATGCAGTTGTGCAGTTGAAATTAGAGAAGAAATCAATATATCATTCTTCAGCTCTTAAATGTATTCTAGACATTTATATTGAGCATGGAGAAAATAAAAACACTTTTTCTACTTCAGTTCTATTAGTAACATTTGAAAAAGTAAAATAAGAATTGCAAAGTTTCTGACAATGACAAAAGTAGAGGATTATAGTATGCAGTGAAAGCATTAGGCAAATATCATCAGATACCTTTGACCTTCTGAATTATTGTGCCTGTAACCTTAATGTCCAACACAGTCCTGCAATCAATCTTTATCAGACTTACTGCCAAGACCAAAAATCAATTTGCCCAAGGGATGAACACTGCTTTTTCCAAGTGATTCTTGGAGCAGTGACATGCCATAAAGGTCTTAGAACAAAAGAAAGTTAGTTCAAATAGGATGAAACTCAAAGACAACAGCATTCCTTAAATAAAAAGAATTTTAAAAATTCATTCTTAGAGTTAGGCTGATGCATCTTGCACATTTTATTTTATAGCAGTGAGATAGGAGTAGGGTAGCTAATTTAAAGACAGGTTAGTTGCCTGTTACCATACATTTTAGGTATATGATAGGGTGTATCAAACTTATACCTGGAGAAAGTGTGTTGGGATTTTTGGAGGAGTGAGAGATGGTCAGGCTATATCCATGGTGAATCTTTCCATCTGAACCCTTCCAATTTCTTCTGCTATAATCAAGTGTAGTGTCCTTCACGGATTCCTAGAGAGACTACAAGAAAGGGAAGAAGGATTGTGTAATTCAAAAATACATAATATTTACGAGATAAAAGAGAAGTTTTTTTCTTTTTCCCCAATTGAAGCTATTTTAGTATTACTGACATTAAAAAACTTCTAAAAGAATTGTATTGAGGAGAATCCCTAAATATTTCCTTTTTCTAAGGACGTTTGAAAATCTCCTCTGCAAATGATGAAAATGGAATCACAGTAAAGTGTCTGTTCCTGCCACTCAGAGAGTCTACACTTTAGTTCTGATGGAGGATTGCCTCTTCACTGTATTATAATCAAAGGAAATATAGTAATCATCTTCCAAAACCCTTAGAAATCTTGGTTGTGGTGAGGAGTTATGTTGTCCTCTGAAATTGCCTCTATCTGTCAATACAATAAGAAAAAAACATGCACAGTGCTCAGTAAAGTTTAGCGTCTCTTAAGGTGTTGGTGTCATGTCTTCGTGTGTCAAACAATCTCCCTGAGCATGTAGGTTAAACATGAAGTGGTAAAACGTTTCTCTTACACATTAGAGGCATCTGACAACAGCCATGCAGTCTACTGAATGGAAATCAACCACCATCAGTGGTAAGCATGGAGTTTGAAATATGTGAGCTAGTTCAAAAACATAACACAGACCACAGGAAAAAAGAATCTCAGTAATGAACAAGTAACATTTTAAGATATGTAGCTATAAATATAAATAAACAATAGCCTAAATAGCTCACCACACGTCTAAGGATGCTCACCCCTATGGTGGCTATGAAGAACTCAAAGAGATAGGCATGTCCTGTCTGTGTACAGACAAGGAATGCTCATGAATAAAACTACTAGCAACCCTACAGATATAGTCTTGAACTATTCCCCACTTCTGCAGCTTGTATTGTTGTATATTCATAGTATGAATATACATAGGGAAAGAAAGATATAGAGAAACAAACAAACATACCAAGTTTGGCTTATGACCCTCTGTGTGGTAAATGAAGTCAGTATAAACATATTTAAAACCTGTCCGTCATTTTGCTCTGAGAATTTTCCTCACCATCATGGGGAACGTATTCTGCTTAAGACTGGTAGAATATTGTTTTCAATAAATGGAATGGAAATATTTTATAAAATTGTAAATTGAATTAGTTTATTAGGAAAGTTTAATTTTTATTATTAGTTTGTGCTTTGTTTAGATAAACCAATCTGCTCCAGCTTCTGGGGCACTGGCAAAGAGTTTTGATGGGCTGCTGTTACGCTCAGGTTTCAACAACAAATTGTGAAAAACTTGGCTCTAGAAAAAGAAAACAGGAGAAATCAGAAATTTACAGAACCAAAACAAAAACAAAACAAAACAAAAAAAAAAAAACTGATCTGAGAAAACATTGAATACCATAAATCTGGTAATAATTGGAAAAAAGAGAAGGCAACCTCATATGATTACATTTTGAGTGTTTGGATGTACTATAATAAAAAATAAATTAATTAAAAAGAATCCTTGAAATGCTAATTTAAGTTTAAAAGTCAGGGGTGATGATGCAAAATTAAAGAATCATGTCTGTACATTCTATTGTATATTGTTATAAAAAAAGTATCCTGAACTGACAGTGTGCCCAGGTGGCCAAGGAGGCCAACGGCTTCATGGTTTGTATAAGAAATAGTGTGGCCAGCAGGTGCAGAGAGGTAATCATCCCCCTGTACTCAGCTCTGGGGAGGCTGCATCTTGAGCACTGTGTTCAGTTTTGGGCTCCTCACTACAAGAAAAACATCGAGGCCCTGGAATGCGTCCAGAGAAGGGCAACGAAACTGGTGAGGGGTCTGGAGCACAAGTCTTATGAGGAACAGCTCAGGGAGCTGGGATTGTTTAGCCTGGAGAAGGGGAGGCTCAGGGGAGACCTCATAGCAATCTACAACTTCCTTAAGGGAGGATGTGACGAGGAGGGCTCGGCCTCTTCTCCCAAGCAACAAACAGAACCCGAGGAAATGGTCACAAGTTGTACCAAAAGAGGTTTAGATTGGACACAAGAAGGAACTTTTTTTCTCAGAGAGTGGTCAGGAGCTGGAATGGCCTGCCCACAGAGGTGGTGGAGTCGCCGTTCCTGACAGTGTTCAAGAGGCATCTGGATGAGGAGCTCCAAGATATGGTTTAGTAGTTTGCTGTAGCTATGGTAATGGGGATGGTTGGACTAGATGATCTTTCAGGTCCTTTCCAACCTTGTGATTCTATGATTCTATGATTCTATGAAGTTAGCAGTAAAAGCATGTTAATATTTTCTTTATATTTCAAAATGGAAAAGTTTGCATTGTGTAGTACAAAGAAATCTTTAAAATTTTTACACATGAATTCACATAAATTTGCCTTCCCTTTTAGGCAAATATTTTAATACTACCTGAAATAGCTAGCATACTGTTTGAAAACAAGCGAACAGTAAACTATTTTTTGTTAGTATTTTTATATGACATATACCTTATCTGTTTGTTGTGCAGTCAGCTTACATAATATGTAACCAACTAATACTGGTAATGATGAATGAGGAGTAAAGATTTCTAAATCAAATTGATAGGTTGTCAACCTGAAGTAGTTTCTTTATGGCCTTGTAGCAAATCAGAATTTTCCAGCTGAAAGAAGCATTGTTAGGAAAATAGATCTTGTGAGTTTTCATCTCCAAGCTGCATCAGTTCACTGTGATTTTGTTCTTATTGTGTTTTTTTTTGTTTGTTTGTTTGTTTGTTTTTCAAGAAAAGAAATGTGTCATATTCTGTATAGGAAGGTTTTGTTGCAATTAAAGCCATACTTCTGTCTCTGAAGGCTTGAATCGCCTTCATTTTCTTTGACAGACTCCTTTGTTTCCTTTTGGTTTTATTATGGGCTTCACCTTTAGCCATATTAGTATAATTTAAAGTAGACTTTATCAGTTTCTATGAATTTGTTGAATTACTTAAATAATCTAATTTTCCAGTATTCTGTAATTTCTTGAATTTGAAATGTTTTCCTTAATTTGATTCACTGCTGTGATGTCAACTTTAATTTTAATTCCACTTCTCAAATCTGATAAGAAGAAAACTCTTGAATAACCTCAGATACTTAGCTTATATTAATAAAATGTCTCCTCCTTCCCCATAGGGATAAATTTAATATTTCATACTTTACTAAAACTACCATGTGCAGTAAGCATAATGTCCACTTTTCCCAGTTATGACGGAGTTCAACAGCAGTTCAGAGAACTTCCAGTGTCACATCACTAATCACCACGCTTGTTTTCTTTGCATTATGAACATTTTCTCCATTCAAACCACAGAAATTAAAGCAGGCTGAACATAAATCATTAAACTTTATGGAATGTCCCTATTTAAAATGCAAATTGTAAAATGACTACCTATCTTCTTTCTCCCCAGACAATCACAGTTTAAGATATTCCTACAATTTTTCCTCAAAATTAAGTAATATGTAGTTAGTTTACTAGCATAACAGTTGAAAGCACAACATGCTATTACATTATCAATTACTTCCTATTAAAATCTTGTTTTAGAGTTTTTATTAAATTTTCTCAACCATATTGCCTGGTTTAAATTCTCAGTTCCTAGCATCTGGCCCCAGCTGGGATTTTTGAAGGTTTTCAGTATGTGTATGTGTTTTCAGAGAAAAGAGACACAGAAACAAACAAAAAACCACAAGCATGTTAAAAAATATCATGGTAAAATTCACTCTGGAAATGTATAGTGTTCTCACATGTAATACGTATTTTGACATTTTTTACTGAAGTCACTCAAGGATTTGTAAATTTTTGTTGTGATGTTCTTTAATAGGAAATGTTTAATTTTAATTTATTTTTCTTTGCTTTTCTTTGTTGAAAAGCTTTGAATATTTGGTCAAATTACACTATTTGTAATTTAACATTAAAAATATAAACTCTATGTTGGATATTCTCTGCATATAATTATTATAATGATTGCCTTCTAATCTATGTAGTTTTAATTTTGTTTGCATTGTTTGCAAAATCTGTGGATTTTGTCTGTTTCTTCATTTTTGGTTGTTTGGTTTTTTTTCTTCTAAAGGCATGTATCTGCCATTCCTGAGCCATGCTCAGCTGCTCTCCAGGTGAAAGTTAGCATAACAGAAAATTGTATTAAAAATGTAACAGTATGGATGTCTATAGACGTTGTATTGTGCCCATGCCTTCTCTCTGTATTGCCTGTGTCTGTCACACACAAGTTCTTTCCTGATTCTTTCCTTCGATATCTTAAATGAAGGCATCTGATGCAAATACAAAATAGAGAAGAGTTGGAATATGGAAAAGAAGTAGACAGATAATATGATTCCTTGCAAGAAGGAAGAGGAAATGGCATGAATTACATAAAGAAAAGACTGCTACCATATCAGGAAGAAAGTTAAAAACTAGCAAGGGAAATGTGCAGGACTGTTGTACAGTCTGGAAAACATTCAGCTAGGGGAGGCAAAATAATGAAACCTAGGAACTGCATAATACTTCATGTTTTCAATATGAAGTTAACATGTGACTTTACATGCTTTTGCAAGGATTTCAGGATGGCTAATTATCTCTGTAGAGATTAATTGTCCCTATACAGATTCATAATTTTTCATCTTCAGGGAATCTAAAGGAAGAATAGGGTAAATCTCAGCTCAGTCTAACCAACAAGAGGTGACTAGTCCAAACACATTAGCCTAGATTTCCTGAACATTGGATGAGGGCACCTGTTGTGGGCAAGCAGTGTCATCTTAAGATAGTTATCTGAGTTAATGGAAATGCCAATCCTGAACTGCTAGAAAGTCTGCCTATTGACCATTTAAATGGCCAGAATCTGATGAGATCAACCACACCTGTCAAGGAAAAAGGCTGAGCACAAAACGGGCATGCATATATTTTAGAAGAAAGCATAAAGGGCACTTTAAATGTATATTTTTTTTTCATTTGTCTAGAGAAATTTATCTTGTTGTAATATTTGAAGAATGTTAAAAAAAAAAAAAAAATTAAGATGGAGCTTGAGTTCATTTTCCTTGGTCTTGTCCCTCTTTCCAGCCACAAGATTTTCATTGGCATAAGATCTTTTGTAACTGTAATTCAAATCACATACTTTAAATCAAAGTCAATGAGAAACGCTTAGATGTTGATTTCAGAAGATGGCAGAGATGCAAAAACATGATATCAATCATTACTGTATGTTCTTTTTAAAAAGAAAAGTCAGAGGTGTGATCAGGAAAGCATCTTGCGGCATTTCTGATGGCCAAAAGAGCAACAAATTTTGCAACAAAACCCAGAGCTCTCGTGTGAAACACACACCGACGTATAACATCCTGGATGCTTCAATACCATCTGAAAAATCTGACTCCTGTATCGTGAGTTTAAGCTTCTCCTGACATTCAAGAGAATTCTGTTAATTCCTTCAAGGGTACATAGGAAAAGCTGTCCCAAAAAAATATAAGCAAGAGCTCTATTACTATCCACTGTCCAGGCAAATAAAATTTCTAATGCCTCTAGTTCTACCAGTCCTGTTGAGTATGTGCTGGGATCATGTTCTGGACAATTCTGTCATGTGGGGAAGAAGAGTCACTGAAGCCCATACCTTCTCATCAGTTTCCTGCCTCCTGTTCCACAGAAGGAACGGGGAATGAGATTGTTTAAAAATATTTTTTATTCTATAGAAAGGATCTAGGAGATTGTTTGCAGTACAAGGGACTAGAGCCAGGCCTGTGGTTTTATACAGTTCCCTATGTACATATAAAACAAGCAGTTCTATAGATTATGTCACACACCATCCTCAGGCTACTTCTAAGATTACTATAGGACCATGATTTAACTGTTGCTACATAGACACATTAAACTCTGAAATCTTAGAAATAATGAAAAGGTAGTTTTCAGCCCATTAGTGAAGTATTTTCATAGCATGTCATAGAATATGTGTGTAGTGTGTCAAATGCTCCAAGGTAGGTCATGAAAGTTGAAAGAGAAACCCACTAAGGGTGTTCTTTTTTATTCAAGGATCATGAAAAATCTCATTTTTGAATGCCTTTCTACCACGGAGCATAACCTTTAGCCTTTGCCATATCCAGTGTTTGCTAGAGCCAAAATTACACAAACTAACAAAACAATGATATAAATGACCAGTAATGCAGTACATAAACTAACACATTAGGAATATTTTATTTGTCAGTATGGCAATGTCTATATTTTAAAGGGTGTAAGGGCCTTCTGTTTCTCTCCTGGATAATGCATGTTCACGTAATAAAAGCCTGACCTCAGAAACTCCATCTACTTTCACTTTTCTTTTACATGATCTCTGAGTCATCACACATTTGACCTGCTCTCTGAGACACCTTTACATTCCTTACAAGGGAAAAGGGAGACTAGTGACTCCTGGATCTGAAGAAAATGGGAACAAAACCAAAGAGAAAGAAGCAGATGCAATGGTCAAAAGTGGGTGGAGGTAGGAGTGCTAAATTCCCAGTTAAAAGGAAGAGACAATGAAAGAATAAAACACTGAGTGTATTTCTGTATTACAGGTATGGAGTCAGCTGTTATCTATTTGTAAATGTCCTACGTGGTTAACACCTTTGCAGAAAGGAGATGTAATTTGAGTAAGATCACAAAAAGCTATTTGAAGACAGCCTAGAAAAGCTTTTTCCTCCCTTTTGTGCAGAAAATCCTGGCAGGAATGTTGTTCACAAATTTTTAATCAGCATATGTAAAAGCTCTACTTGAAAATGATAACATACAAAGCAGAATCACAGAATCAGAAAATCATAGGGATTGGAAGTGACCTCTGGAGATCAGCAAGTTCAACCCCCTACTAAAGCAGGTCCCTACAATAGGTCACGCAGAAAGTGTCCAGGTACATTTTGAATATCTTCAGAGAAGGAGATTCCCCAGTCTCTCTGGGCATTGTTACAGTGCTCTGTCACCCTCACAGTAAAGAAATTCTTCCCAGTGTTTGTGTGGAACTTCCTGTGTTCCAGTTTGTGCCCATCACCGCTTGTCCTGTCACTGGGCACTGCTGAAAAGACCCCGGCCCTGTTTAATTGTCATGCATTCTTTAGACATTAATAAGCATTGATAGGATCCCCCCCTCACCTTCGCTTCTCCAGGCTGAACAGTTTCAAGTCTCTTAGTCTTTCTTCATACAAAAAATGCTCCAGGCCACTCCTCATCTTTGTGGCTCTCTGCTGGACTACATCCAGGAGTGTCCCGTGTTTTTGAACTGAGGAGGCCAGAATTGGACACAGTATTCCAGATGTGGCCTTACCAGGCCAGAGGAGAGGGGGAGGATCACCTCTGTTGACCTGGTGGCCACATTTTTTATAATGCACCCCAGGATGCCATTGGCCTTCTTGGCCTCAGGGGCACACTGCTAGCTCGTGGTCAATCTGTTGTCCATCAGGACACCCAGGTTCTTCTCTGCAGAGCTCCTCTCCAGCAAGTGAGTCCCTGACCTGTACTCATGCATACAGTTATTCCTCCCCAAGGCTCCACATTTGCCCTTGTTGAACCTCACGAGGTTCTTCTACACTCAGCTCTCCAGCTTGTCTAGGTCTTGTTGAATGGCAGCACAGCCTTCCAGTGTCTCAGCCACTCCTCCCAGCTTTCTATCATCGGCACACCTAGGGAGTTCTACTTAGTGTGTTAAAAAAATATTGCTTTGCCACTCTTCTCCCGTTTTGTCCTTAACTCACCTCAGATTGTATGCCTGTTTCAGTCATGCTGTGAGAAAATCCTTAAAACTCTTATAGTAAAATGTATAGAAACTCTAGTCTCCCACAGTGCTGTTCATTTGTATGACCGTCACACACTGATATTTTGAAAGCTAGTAAGTATGTTTATGATTCTTACAGTATTTATTCTATTATGGATTGCCTGCCAGTTAACAGTAACCATAACCCTGACCTTACTCCACAAATTGTCAATGACATTTTTGGTTTCTGTGTTCTTATGTGCATGTAAAATCCTTCTTTACGTTGACTCACACTCACCAGGTCAAGGTGAAATACATTTTCTGTAAAAGCTCAGTTAGGATTTTGCCATCAACACTGGGCAGCTGTCAAAAGTGATATGTTACTTTTAGAATATCATCCTCCTCTGTCTTCATTCACAAGAGGATCTTTTAAAATAGTAACACATTTACTGAAGCAGAAGCATTTGAGCATATATTTTGGACTAGAAATAAAAGCTATATATCCCGGGGGTCTGTACTGGGCTCAAATCATTAACTATTTAGATGATGGAGCAGAGCGCACCTTCAGAAAGTTTGCAGAAGACATGAAGTTGAGAGGAATGGCTGGTATGTCAGGGAGTTGTATTGCCATCCAGAGGGACCTAGACAGACAGAACAATCTGAGAATCAGCATCAGTTTCACAGTTCAAAACCTCTTTCCATCTTAATCCTTATCCCAAATTTTCTGTTTATAGGTTTTGTTTGTTGGTTTCCTTGTCCTTTCTTGAAGATTTTTCTCGACCTCTACCATCTCTTCTTATGGTATCAATGAAATAAAATTACTCCTCTGCTTTGTATTTATTGTAAGGCTACTCATTACAAGCTGTAGACCATATCTCAGGCATTGTTTAATTGTTGATTTCTAAACAAAGTATTTGGTAGTTTCTTCGTTTAGCCTGAATGTTGAAAACTACAAGATAAACTTAATAATCAATGTATTCCAGCAGCAAAACTGTAATAACAACCACAAGAAAATTATGATCTGCTTAGAAATTTTCATGAGTTGAAGAAGAGGGAGAAAATTAAAACAGAAGATAAACTAAAATTTGTGAGTGATTCAAATCCCAACACTGTTAATAATGAAAAATACAATACACAGTAACCATCCTCAATTTGGACTCTGTAGGCTGTGCTATTAAACTAGAAATGTGTCCTGCTGTTAACAATGATATATTCCAAGTTTTTGCTTGTGTTTTATTCCCTTCATATTGTCAAGTTATTTAATCCATTGTTCTATAGAGATTCAGATTTTTTTCTTCTGCATGGTATTCTATAATTAATTCAAAACTAGATTATGAGAGACTACAACAGTATAGTTTCACAGAAGCTGCAACAGTACACTGTTTAAGTGTTACTGAATTAGACTGAGTTTAAGAGAATACGTGACAGTTAGGCCAGAAAAATCTACGTTTATTTCACTAACTATGAAAACATCAACTCAAAGTATCAAATTTGATACTCCTCAATACTGTTATCTTGGTTATATATAAATATGTTTACACATATAAAATTAGATAGATGAAGAAATGTTCATATGCGTGGTGAATTGCACCATTCTACTCCCATAACAATCATTTTATTCCCTATTTTTTCTCTTTCTTATTTTGGCACTATCTACAGTTCCCATTCCAGTAACTATACTCTTAAACAAATGTCTGTACCTTGCATAGTCCTACTCACTAAAGCTGTAAAACAGATTCATAAAGTAAAAGAAAAACGGCATATTCACTAATTGTGTCTGACCTCCTCTATATATCACTGGCTGTAGGATTTGCATGTCTTTTTGAAATATAATTTCCAAAGCTGTCAAAAGATTTGAGGTGCTGCCACTTTTCTTTGTATTTTCTTAGAATTATACATAAGTCTCGTTTTCCAAATTAAACATATTCATTGTAAACTTGTAGTACTTCTTTCTTCTTTTTTGATAGCTTTTATAGCCGTCTGTGTCTAGTGGTCTGTTTACAAGAAGATAATTATACACTGTAATGAAATTAGTAGTCTTCTTTTTACAAAATAGATAGATACAGGTCATCATGATACTTTCTATAGCATATTAATCCCCCATATTTCCTTTTTGTACATCTCATATTTTTTTTGCCTCCTGATATTTCTCTCAGAAAATCAAATGCTAAATGCCTAAATATATATCATGTGGAAAAACAGATTTCCAGAATTTTTGGTCACAATGCTCTTGCCATTCGTTGTTGTTGTTTTTTTTTTTTTGTTGTTTTTTTTTTTTTTTTTATCACATTTTTATTTAATTCTATAAAATTAGTTGTATTTTTTTTGGCTGAAGATCCTTGATTTGTAAACAAATTAATAAAGTATTATTTCCATATCTGCACTTCTTACTGAAAACATAATAACCAATTTACTTGCACTTCAGATCACTAATTATTTCTGGAATTATGTTCATTTATAAACAAACAAGGAAAATGAGATGCTGTAACTGATGTTTGCATTAATCTTTATGAGATTTCAGTATAATTTACTGTTGGTTTGGGAATAAATATGTATTGGACATTCTTCAGCATGCTTATTCATCTTCTATTAAAGGAAACAGAATAGTAATATTTGCTGATGTGTTATTTCTGCCAGATGCAGTGGGAATAGTTGTTTCATAGCAAATGAAGAGTTACTAGAAGCAGCAAAAGAGAGTTCAACAGATGCAGAAAATTGTTTCTTGTATTCTTTTTATTTTAGGCTCTGCGGGTTAGAATTTATTAACTCACTGGAGTGCAGAATACATCTCTGTAGAAAACTATTATTAGAGTGCTTTGTCACTGAGGCATATGAGCTGACATTGCAGGGCATTATCCTTGTGATGTTTTCATATATATAGTCCATGGGTAAAATTTCCATTTTTACTACTGACAGATTTAATTGCGCTTCCACAAGGACAGCATCGTAGATGTTCTGTGGATTTCCTAAACAGTAATGAAATGGAGGAGTGAAAGCCTACAGGGAACATGCATGTTCCAAGTTAAAACTGGGGGAAAAAAAAAAAAAAAAGGAAACTTTGAAACTGGAAAATAAAATGTAAACCTCACAGTCAGCCAAAGTACCATTTTGTAAGCAGATCACAATGTTTATCACTAGCTGAAGTTTGTATTGGGAAATACTGGAAAACATCAGTGAAAAGAGGTAATAGAGACAGTTGTGAGAGGTCTTTAGACTCCTAGTGAAAAAGGAGATTGAATTCAACAACACAGACATGAGACTTCCCCACTGTTGGGCCCTGCCTGAGCTTTGCCACCAGTTTGGTGAGGGTTCCTATGCCACAGGCTGGAGCTGAGGGGTACAACTGGTATCTGGGATGAAGTGGGATAAACTGTGTGAGCCAGTGATGAGGCACTCACTGGGGCAATGCTCTGCCTGTGGGCTGTGCTTCAGTCCCAGTTCTCACCTCTACAGCTGACCACACTTGCTCACTACTGTGACCTCCCAGCTGGACCTGATGAAAACACAGTTCTGCTTTTCTGGCTCTCTGCAAGCTGGCAGGAGTGGCTGGGGAAAGAAGAGAAATAAGAATTCAAGGAGTGGGTTTCAATTGACAATTTCAGTTCATATTGTTAAGGTTGCTGTTTGAGTTAGTGAACCAACAATTCCTTAAAATGTAGTTTAAAAAAAAAATAGGCACAACTAGAGAAACATCTAATCCTAAACACTCAGTCCAGTTGGATGGATATCTGAAATGGCTTATTTTTATTAGGTCAACTAGAATAGAGAAAGATGTGAATAAATCTGAACAAAATGAAAGCACTCCTTGTTGTCCCAGTATGAACAAAGCTTGGCACCTTGGGAGAAGACTAGAATGGACAACTAAACTTTAAGACTGTGGTATTGATAGACAAAGACAAGAAGCTGCCCATAGAAAAAAAAATTTCATTTGATTAACACCATGAACATGAGAATGGACCTTCTTATGGACTTCTAATCTGTAAGACAGTGTCTCTTCTTTGTACTACACCATTTGAATTTTGCAGACCATAACGAACAAAGAATTTTGGATGAGCAAGACAAAGTAGATTACGCAGTACCCTAAAGCCAGTAAAGTTTTCTTAATTCATTAGGAAAAAAAGAAACAAAGAAAGAAAAAAAGAAAAAAAAAAAAAACAAAGAAAGAGAAAAAGAAGAAGCAAAAAAAGAAAAAGAAAAGGAAAGAGAAAAAGAAAAATGCATTTTTTAGAATTTAGGTAGTATATGGCAGAAGTTGTTCCTTTCAAAAATAACTAAACTAAATACTTCTCAGAAAGTTTTATTTATTATGGGATGTTGCAGACCTGTAGTTTAGAAGGGAATTAAGGATGTTGTAAGCAAATCTTAAATTAATCTTCATTTGAACTTGATAAAAAAAATACTATTAAAAAAACAATCTTTGGGCCAGCTCCTCTGTGTTCACAGTGCCTTTGTTTTCCTCTAGCATATGGACATATAGCCAAAATGTCTTGCTTTCAGCTCAGAAGCCTAAAAAACAAGGCAAATGAAAGTCAATACCTTTATTTTATTCATGACTTAGAAAAAAATTCCAGTGAGGTCAATAAGTAAGGAAGGAAATTTTAGAAAAGGCATAAAAATGAGATGAAGGATTATTTTATTGTTTGAAAACTTCTGTAATAAAAAAAGAAGCAGTGCAAAGGAAGAAATAATTAAAGTATGACTATAAAGTAACTTTTGTTATAAGTAGTTTGTACGATTGCCTATAATTCAGATAATGAGGGACAAAATATTGTCTCTTTAAAAGTGCAGTGACCAAGTATTGTTTAGCAGGCAAGCAAGTCATTTTGCTGAACATGAGTATTCTCTCCTTCCTATTTGTTCATTGCTGATTACAATCCACAAAATGATTTAGGATATTACAAATTGAGTCATTACTCTGGAGCTCAATTTATAGTTGTTTTTTTTCCTCTTCAGAAAGGTTCCTTTTATAACCTGAAGCATCTGAAGTAATCTACGTAGCTTGAAGTCTTAGAACTTTCTGATGAAAATGATCATAAAATATTTATGCAGTAGAAAAGTTTGATGAGGTTGTATAACATGCAATTCAGTACTGCAGTTTCCATCTTAAATTGTATAAGATGTTGTATAAGATTGTATAAGTTGTATAAGATTGAATTTTTGCATAGCTTTGTGGGGTCAGAGGGACTTCCAGAGGGACTTCCAGAATACATCCTTCCAGAATGTGATTTTGAGGTTTAAAAAGAAAATGGTTTGAAAATGAACTGTTAAAAGTTCACTTTTCACTCATATTTCTCACCTGGAATGTTACATACATTAGACAAGTATCAGGGAAAGAAAAAAAAAAAAAAAAAAAAAAAGGAAAAAGGAGAGAGAAAATAATAAAAAAGTTTTGTTTTGTTCTTTTGTTGTCCTTTTGGGAACTTTGGCTAGAATTTGAGATTTTCTTTTTTCTCACTCTGTGCTCAACAAACATTCACAAGGTGGTAAGTACTTGAGAATTTATAGAATCATAGATAAGCATTTCAAGAAATCTGTCATCTGTTGGAAAAGAATTCTAGATTTTAGCACTTGATAGATATCATGTATCCAGGATACAATTATTGTAGTTAAATACATACATACATATGAAACGTACATATGTTTCATTTTAAAAATATATACATTTTTACATTTCTACTTTCCTTTCCTAGGAAAGGAAAGAATATTACTCCTTAACCATTTATAAATTACAGTCCATGTTATCACCAGTACAACACTTTATATAAGGAAATCTGTCCACACTTATCTTTAGCATGATGAAACTGGATGGGGCTCTGTGTACCTGGTTGAGCTGTAGGTGTCCCTGTTCATTGTAGGGCATTTGGTCTAGATAGTCTTTAAAGGCCTCTTCCAACTCAAACAATTCTGTAATTTTGTGATTCTGTGATTCCTTATTAACGTCAAATGAAACCTGCTGAATGATTCTTTGTGTTTCTTCAGTAATTCCTTCATCTTCTGCCATCTTTTCTTTTTTTCTTGTACGTTGGTCCCAAGTTGATCATAATTTTCTTCTTTTTTGGAAGATTAGTTCTACCTTCTCATGATGTGATCTGTACAAGCATGCATTCCACACAAAAACAATTTCAAACATCATAATCATTGGATCTTTACTGCCTGTTTGAATGGTGGACTGAAGTCTTCATAATCAGAAGCCTTTACACCAAATAAAGTTTTGTCAAAAAACTTTTAGGATAGGTGTAAATAGGTAAATAGGTAACAGCCTATTGACTGAGATTTCAGAATACATTACTTTTTCCCTTTCAGTTTTAGAAGGATGAATCTTTATTTCATTCCACTTTCTTCCTCATACTTAAACTACTAGACCATGAAATGTTCTTCCATCATTTTAAATCCTTGCTTAAAATGGCAATGACATAAGTCTCTTAAGTGCTAACAAACACTCAGTAGTAAGTAGAAGAGATTCCAAACAGTGGCAAGGGGCAGCCCAGGTTGCCTATCTCTGAACAGAATAAAGAAGAGAATGAGAAAACAATATTGTAAATAACTTCTGGAAAGACTGTAAGGGATATATATATATATATATTTATATATATATTTTAACATAGTGCAAGGAACTAGATTGTAGTGAACTGATAAGGAAAAACAGCATGGATTTATTAAGTACATCATATCAAATCAGCTTAATTTCTTGTCATGACAGAGCACCTGTCCTAGTGGAAAATGGATTAATGTATCATGACTCTAAAAAGCTTTTTGGCACAAAAAGCTCATTCTCATTATCATAAGTAAGCTAATTTGTCATTATCATGAATAAACTAAAAAATATATTTAAAAAAATGGAGTAAGTAAAAACACAATAATTGAAATTCTGTACTCTAAAATCAGTTACTCTGTGATTGAAATAATGTTTTTAATTCAGAGCAATCCAATATGAAATAGAATAGAACAAACAACATGTCAGCAAAAAAAAAAAAAAAAAAAAAAAAAAAAAAAGTCATGTTGGTATGTAGATGTTATTCATAGGTCAGGAATTCTCATATTCTTTTGAGTTTGGTGAGATTTCAGCTGAAGTATATAACTGATTTCATATTTCAAAAACAGAACTGAATCACTGGATCACTGGTAAGTATTAATAGCAGGATAATAATGATAAGAAGCTGAGAAAGAAAACATATCTGCAGTGGAAAGTAAGGAATTGCTTTAGTTCAGTTTGGAAAGGTGATTATTGCTCTAGTTTCATGACTGGAGCAGTTTTGTAAATTTTGTAAATTTTTGAATTTAGTGGTATTACTTTTAAGAAATATTTGTGTTGATTATTAGAAAAATCATACTTCCTGCAAGGATAAAAAAATGCAAGATGACTCACAATGATTTTTTTTGGAACACCCCCCCATTTTTAGCTTTGTAGGAAATATTAAGTTTGCAATTGTAAGGATGGTCTGCGTTTACAAAATCTTTTATCAAATTTGGACAAAATTTTCTTCCAAAGTATCTTTTATCTACATTATTTTCATTTTATAATTTTAAGGCTACTCAGGTTTTGTTTTGTTTTGTTTTGTTTGTTGTTGCTGTTGTTGTTTTGTTTGTTTGTTTGTTTGTTTTTGTAGAAAGGTGTAGTTTGGACTTCAGTTCCTGTGGATATGCAAAAATTACTTCATGACTTGTGAATCAAAAGATGTAAGAAGAGAAAAACTGAGACCTGACGACTGTTATGATGTATAGTAGAGCAAGAGTTTTAATAAAAATATAGGAATACATTAAAAAAAAAATCACGTCAATAAATTCATTACAATATTTCCAAGAGATTGTTCACATTAAAAACCTAAATAGTTGAATGATGCTTCGAACTAGAACTAGATGTTTTTTAAGGGTTCAAAGCAGTCTAAGTAGTGGGGAAAAAAAATTAACCCAGCAACTTTGGTATTTCCTGTAAAGAAAAGGAGGAAAGGGGAAGGGGTAGGAGAAAGGGAAGGAGAGGGAAGGAAAGGGAAGGAAGAGGAAGGAAAAGGAAGGAAAAGGAAGGAAAGGACCTTGGTTTATTTTCATTAAGTTCTAGTAGGTCTACAAGACTAGCTTTTGACAAATACTCTCTATAACGCTAATGTTTTATCAATTAAGCTGTGTCTTCTGGGAGCACAGGAACTGTTTCTAATGATGTGCCTCTTCACTCACAGCAGTGTCGATTCACTCACTATAAAAATAGCTTTTATAGGCCTTTGTTAATACCAGTGAGTTCTCTTTTTTTTTTCTTATACTAGAGAGGGAAAAAAACGTTCAGTAGAAGTTATTGTCATAAGTCTGAAAACAGACTTTTTATCATTCCCAATTTTTTTTATTTTAAAATTACATTTACACAACCTGGTGCCATTTTTATAAGTCATATCTCATACACTACGATTTCCAAATCACTTGTAATCATTTATTTCCTTCACTTCTGCAATTTTATCACTTTTTTTTTTTTTTTTCCCTATTAGTGGTTAAATTCACTGATGTAGTTACATGTCAACTATATTTAACTAAATTGTAATTTGTCTTTTTTTTTTCTCCAAGTAGACATGTGAAGTCTTACAAATGTCATACTTCAATACAGAATGAATTGCTAAAAAAGTATTGAGTTTGCTAAATCAGTGCAGATGAGCTAGAGAAATTGGCAATCAACTCTATTTGTTCAAACCCAGGCAAAGCCAGTGACAGTCTGGCATTATAATAATTAGCTTCCACTGATCTTCCACTGATCCAATGAACTAAATTGGTCTAGTTGTGGTCTAATCTAATGTGCACGTTTTTGAGCTTGTAATTGTAAAAATGAATGTTACAGGTTTTTTAGAAGTGACAAAATATGTTTTCCAACAAATTATATGAAATAGAGTGAGAGCGCTGGTACCATGCAACATGGCTTTCCCATTTAGTGTGCTGAATTTCAGAACCAATACAGGTGTTGAGATTTGGTTTAAATGGGGGGTGTGAATGCATAAATATTTTTAGAATAATTGTAAGAAAATATTTTCCTAAGCTTTCTAAAAGGGAAAAATTAAGATTAGTTTCAAAAAAGTAAACTTTCGTAGGATTTACTGGAAGAATTTAGGCCACTTGTACATTTTATATAGGATTTCTACTACATAAGTCAACACAAAAATAGTATCGACAATTAACTCTTTCAGAAATATGAGCTGCTTCCTTTTCAGTCTTTACAATCATTAGTCCAGGATTTTGACAGTGTCCACATTCCCACTACTGTTTCTAACTGATGGATTGTTGGATGCTTTAGCAAGATGGAAAAAAATGAAACTAAATGACCGCATAAGTCTATGGCTTCAAGGCAAAGCCATTAGGACACAAAAAACAGCCTTTAGATTTATTCCATGAAAGTCATAACTTTATATTAGCAAGAAGGTGCATTTTTCCTTTACTAAGGTATGTTTCTAAGTGCATGTGCTGTAATTGCGGGGCTCAGTATGTGTTTTAGTCCCATTTTCCCCTAGATATAAACCAGAAAACATGGACTAAAGGAGTAAGTTATTTTTTCATGTAAGTAAAGCTGAGATAACGAAGCTGGGCTTCCATCTCAAGGAGGGCAAAATACCTCAGCTAGAGTAGTTAAGGAACGATAATTACTACTTTAATATTTTAGAGTCCAATAATAATTGGTTTGTATTATAATATCATGTTTAAGTGTTTCACTTAATAGAAAGATATTCTAATCTAGATTTAATGATACATAATCAGCTGCAGTTAAGAATATTCAAAAGCAAAATAAACATTTTATGGAACGTAAAAAGCACTGCATACCTGCTCAAAGTCACTAGTTAATCCCAAACTGGGTTTTTAATTTAATTTCCTAAGTAAATAAAACTTACATAATAGCTCTGCCTTTCTGTTCCTCTGTTTCTCCCCACATCTGTCAGTTTCCTTTAATAGTTTTAGATCCCACTGGGCACTTGGAAAGAGATTTGACAGGTGGGTTAAGGTCTCAAAGACAATAAATTTCTATGAAATATTAAATTTTATGAAATTTGATCGATGGCTGGGAAAAGGAATGTTGATTAACACCTTCACCAAATAAATAAGTTATGGGGGGGTTTTTGTCTGCCAGCCAAGCTACTTGCATACTCCCATCTTAACCAGCTGCAAGACTTGAATTGAAAGGGGCAAAGAGAAGGTAGGAAACTGTAAGAAAATGAAGATATTGCAAATGATATAATGATGTGGAAAGAAAGGAAGAAGGAACAGGAAAATTATAGAAAATATGTTAATGCTCCTCTAGTAAGGGAAACAGAACAGCAATCCCTGGAAAAAGAATTTTCATTATTTCCATTGTTCACATACATTACACATAACATAACTCTCGGGGTTTTGTTTGTTTCTTTGTTTGTTTTTCATGCCGTGTAGAATACATATACTGTAATTTGATTTTGTGTATACCAAAATTTTTTTGTGGTTACACTTGTGAAACCTTCAAGGGGAATGCAAAGGGATACACATTTTTTCCATCTTGAAGAATGTACACTGCATAATTTTGATTAATATGTAAGAACTTTTTCAGGAATATATCCCTGCTGAAGTACAAGAAGTGGAGAACAAAGGAAGATCTCACTGAGACTTTTTAAATTCTTTGTTTGTGTAAACAAATACAGTTATTACGTGAAAGAAAAAAAAACAAAAACAAAAAAGAGATAATAACATAAAAAAAATATTTTCAGACTTTTTAACTCTTTGTTTCAAATTATCATTGCATTTTTGATGGTGTTTTATTATTTTGAAAGTCTTTATTCTGAATTATGTATATGCTGATTACAATCTAAATCTATTTCCATTACATATAGATTATTCCAGTTTAAAATTTAGAAACTGATAAGCTTTTAGATATTTCAAACTGTTACAGAATGAGTAGTGCTTCCTTTAGTAACTTGTTTATTCAGTGCTGGTGGAACAGCCAATTTCAGATTGGGGTTGACGCTCTTATCTTCTCTGATCCTCAGACATGAAAGCCTGAACAATTGTGACAGCCCTTTCTGAAAGCAACAGGAATCCTCTCATATTTAACAGTAGTTCTACCTAAATACTTCGCTAACCAAGAAAATTACATATTGATTCAACACAGAATATTTTTGGGTTGTTTTCAATTCCAGTGAAATGCTGCTTGAGTATGGCACATATTTTTGAAGCTGATATACAATGCAATATACTACAGAACTAGCTTCTCAGTGCCAAATTCATCAAGTTTACACTTCTTGCTAACTCTATTGTACTTTGTATTTCCAACAACCTTTACAGTAATAAAAGCTGTATGAACAATTAAAAAAGCTATTTAATAAAATAAATAAAAAAACCTGAATTCTTGCAAACTTGTGATCAGATGAAAATTGATATAGGTAGAGATCATAACATCAGCGATATTTAGAATTCATTCCAGTAAAAAGATATCATTTTATGCTGATAGTGTCACACCCAGCATAACAATGTCTACACTGCCAGATTTTACCTGATTCTTGCATTACTCACACTGGTCTTAAACTGAACTTTTATTTGAAAAGATAACTAAACTGTATGATTGATTTTAGTGGAAGTATATAGGGAGAGGTACAATAATGTTGCCCTGAGGTAGGTATTTAAAATCTGATTGATAGAAAAGTTTAGGCACTGATATCTTTTAAACAGGCTGATATGCATAATAAAAAAGCAACCAACCAACAAATAAGGTGACAATAACAACAAAAGAATAAACAAAAGCTGTTGATGAGTTAAAAAAATGAGTAAACCTGGTGACGAAGTTGTCAAAGTCCATGTATGGAAGAAACATGCTTCAAATTAACATCAGGACTCTATTAGAAGACTATAATCCAGATATCCTCTGTCTTATAAGTTGTTTTATTGCCAGGAAGTGCAGAGAAAATTTTCTTGGGGAACAAGTGTTATTCAGTGTGCTTGTTGTGCCCTAAAGGAACCCAGACACAAAGATATAGGCTATATGACAAGGAAGAAAGATGGCAAGAAGGACCTGACTTCTAGACTCTCACTTCCATAAGCATTTTCCATAAATTAATGAGATTGTCCATATTTTTCGCAGAATGGTTCTCCACAACTCTGCAGCTGATTGCCTTGAAAAATCAGTTTTTTCACTTGCATCTTTAAAATATATAAAGCCCAATCTGGAACACGCTATATATATAACTTGCTTAAAATATATATATAACAGTTTAAAAATGGCAGAAATTGCATGGTTTGATTCCACAGACACAAAAACTTATTTTTTCCCCAATATAGAATGATCTTCTCAAAATCACCTAGTAGAAATGGTCCCTTGCACACACTCAAGCCTGAACTAGCCTGTGGATTGCCAAATGCTGGCCAAAGCTATTCCAAAGAGCACGCTGATATCTTCAGGGTATATACATTAGACAGAATGCAAACCTGTGCATTGGCCCTGCACATATGAAAACAGTAATATATTTTCCCTGTTGCTTCAGTTCCAAGATTAGAGGTTGCTTTGGTTCTCTGTCTGATATCTTCTGGCAAGCTTATCAAGGTTGCCATGGAAATATTTAATTTTTGTGAGAAAAAAGCCAGAAAAAAATGTTCATAAATTTCAGATTATTTACATTATGCAGTCTTCTCGTTGAATTCTGCATTCCCAATGTTATTACCAGGTGAGTCACACATTTAGCAAGCATAAAAACCCAAGAAATTTTAAGTTGAAACCTTAAACTTACTATCATGTCCTGGTAATATTTAAATTGCTCATGCCTATTTGAGTAGGTTAATTAGCAGCTACAGATTAGAAAGGGTCATTGCTGTGTCAGATGTAACTAATTTACTGATCTCTATATTAGAATGTTTAAAAATGTAGTTCTTATAGCATATAAAAAAAGAATTGATGTAATTATATTAAAATATGGTTTTAATTCTCTAGTCATCATCTTAATAATGGATTTTCTCCAAAAGACAAAGACAGGGTAATTGCTTCATGTAACTTGGTAAAAAAAACATTGTTGTGAACTGAATAGCCACAGAAATTTAAAATAAATATGTATACAGGTACAGACACTGCAGACAGTTTTCTTGTCTTGGAAATATAAGACCAGGAAATTATTTATTATAATTTCCAGTGATTTAATTGTCAACACTATAACAGTGTTTTTCAAAAAAGAAACCACGATACTCAAATTTTGTTTTGGTTTCTGCTACAAATAGAGGTTTTATTCTGATTTCCTTTGCCACAAGTGTAAAAGCTTTAAAGACAACCTCTAGCTGGATGTGCAGACACTTCCTTGAAATCCCCAAATATTCTCTTCATAGTCTTTCTGACAGAAATACTTTGAAAAGTAATTATGGAATGTGTACTTATGCACAGAAACCTGATAAGACACAAACAGTACTGCAGGTCTGTAGTGATATTTCTTCATTTCTTTATTTCTTGTATGAAAGCACACAAAACCAATACTGTATACAAGCATTAAGATCTGTGAATCTAGAATGGAAAGTTATGATCTGTAAAAAAGCGATCCAGTTCTGTAAGATTCCTTTCGTTCAGTTCATACTTAAAACTGCTGTTTTAAAGCTGCAGATGACACTCAAGGTTGTGCCAAAGTAAGATTTTATTGGTGAGTTCAACTAGCAGTTCATCTTCATACAGTAGGAAGAGCTAAATACAAAAGGGATGTTCAGGGTCCCTCCAGGATGGCCTCCTTTGGAATTTTCCTGCAAGGAAAGAGCTAGGAGACACCAGAGTTTACCTTCTTACAAGAGGAAGGGTCGTCATTATAACCTTTGTCACTAAGTGTTAGTAGATTATAGAAAATTATTCAGTCATAAGGCAAATATTATACAAAAAGACAGGTGACGATATGTAGAGGACAGGAATAGGAAAGAATCCCTACATTTCAAAATATTGCTTGTCATACAGTTTAGAGTCATGTTGAATGCACTGGTGTGTGATGCATGGCTTAAAGGGTGCTTCCCTTGAGCAGCACCCTTTGATGAGGTATGATCGTTTTGCATCGTTTGGACAATTGTGTTTGGCGGTACAATACAACTAACGTAACTGCAATCTTTTTTTCAAAATTATCATGTAATTGTTATGGTTTAACCCAGAAGGCAACTAAGGACAGCATTTCACTCACTCTTCTTCCGCCACCAGTGGAGCAGGAGAGAAAATCAGAAAAATAAAGAAAAAAATATTAAACTATTGGGTTGAGATAATGGTATTTTAATAGGACAGAAAAGGAAGGGAAAACATTATAATAATATTAATAATAATAGTGAAAATAATAATGTGCAAAATAAATAATGCACATTGCAGTTGCTCACCACCTGGTGACTACTGCCCAGCCAGCCTCCAAGCAGTGACTGCTCCTTCTCCAATCAATGCCACCATTTTTATTGTTCAGTATGGTGCCATATGGTACAGAATATCAGTTTGGCCAGTTTCGATCAGCTGGTGCACTACCATCTCCTCACTGGAACAGAATTATGAGAAGCTGAAAAGTCCTTAGTTGCAAGTAAGCAATGCTCAGTAACAACCGAAATATCTGTATGTTATCAACATTATTCTCATCCTAAATCTAAAACATATCACCTACCTACTAGCTTACCACTATCTCAGTTGAAAGAAGGACAATAATTATATATACATATATAAAAATATATTCAGGATTTTATATATTTTTTTTCTTTTATTTCAAATATGTATATACTCTATGTAACTCATGACATCAGTTCAAAGGATATTGTGACTGAGTTTTCTATGATTTCTTAGAACCAAGGCCTGAAATCTTGTGTGAGCTGTGACAAACTACTGGAATGACATTTTTATGCTACAGTAAAATTGGTACATATTGTAGGCATCAGGGTACATAAGGAGGTAATATGACAGCTGTAAAAGGCCTGCTGAAATAGTGTGATAAAATGTCAGAGAATTATAGAATTGTATAATAATGGAATTGTTTGATTTGGAAGGGACCATTACAGGTCATATAGTCCAACTCCTTTGCAATGATCAGGGACATCTGCAACTAGATCAGGTTGCAAAGAGTCCTGTCCAATCTATTTTGCCCCCCTTTTAGTTTGAAACCATTTCCCTTTGTCCTATCACACCAGATTCTAGCTAAAGAGATTGTCTCCATCTTTCTTACAGTCCCCCTCTAGATACCGAAAAGCCACTCTCACGTCCTCCCAGAGCCTTCTCTTCTCCAAGAGGAACTGATACTGCTCTCTCAGCCTGTCCTCATAGGGGAGGTGTAACATCCCTTGGATCATTTCTCTGGTTCTCATCTGAATGCACTCTAACAAGTTCATGTTTCTTCTATACTGAAGACTCCACACCTGGCTGCAGTACTCCAGGTGAGGTTTCATCAACACAGAACATGGAGTGGCAGGATCTCTTGCAGTGACCTGTTTGTCGTGAGTTGTTGGTATTTTTTTTTAATGCATGACAGGATACAGTTGGCTTTCTGGGCTGTGAGGGCACACTCCCGGCTCATGTCCCGCTTGCCATCCATTGGTATTCTTACATACTTTTTCGACAGAGCTGTGCTCAAGCCTCTCAGCCCCTAGTTCGTACTGATACTGGGGGTTGCCACAGATTAGGTGAATGTCCTTGAGATTGTATTTGTTGAACTTCATGAGTTTCATTTAGGCCTACTCCTCCAGCTTGTCTAAGTGTCTCTGATGCCCCTCAGGCACACTGAATGCACCACACGACTTGATGTCATCCACAATCTTGCTGAGAGTGCACTTGGTGAGAGTTGGAGAGTTGGTTTCACTGATAAAGACGTGAAAGAGAATCTGTTTCAGTACTGGTGGCTAAGGGATACCACTCATCACTGATCTCCATCCAGACACTGAGCCACTGACCACCATTCTCTGGGTACAGTCTTGCAACCCATTCCTTGTTCACCTAACATCCATCAAATCCATAGTTTTCCAATTTGGAGAGAAGGATGCTGTGGGGAGATCATGTCAAAGGCCTTACTGATGTCAAGATAAATGTCATCAGTGGCTCTCCCTTTGTCTAGTGAGGCAGTTATAAAAGGCCATTATAAAAGGCCACTGTGTTAGTCAGGCAAAAACTATAAGTAAAAGGCTTCCATCTGGGTGTTAGGATTTCCATACTACTCTAACAAGCTTTGTCAGGAGTTAACTATTGTCTACTATCTAACAATAATATCTTCTACATGAGAAACAGATGATAGTTCACTCAAAAATGATGCCCAAAGGCTAACATGCTGCATCAGGAAAATCAAGAAAGCAAGACTCGGGAAGACAAGTTATTTGAGATTGTGGCTTATCTCTTGACACCTTGTGATTACAAAAAGTGGAACACAAGGAAAAATTCTAAATAATGATTGTCACTAGGATAAATACAACATATTTCTGTTACAATTTTTTGGTAAGTTGTTTTGTAAGTTGTTTAATTTTAAGAGTGGAGATCATAGTCTCACTGAAAAAAATCTAAAAACAATTGTTTAAAAATCTATTACTGTACACATTCAGAATGCTGAAACTAATGCACGTTAGAAACTAAAACCAAAGAACACAGCAGTCTGTTGCTGAATCATAGATTTTGGAAGTAATGGAAGTAATTTCAAAATTAGGTTTGAAAATATTCAGGTTTGCAATCTTTTAGTAGAAAACAGAAAAAAAAAAAGCAAGAGGAAAAGCTCAATGAGGCATTTATTAAAGAACTGAGAAAGGAAGAGAAGGTTAAAGCAAATTGAATTGATAAGCTCCAAAGTTATGAAATCTTGTTATTAATTATGAATTATTTCCTTATTTGATAATTTTTAAGAATGTGCATGACTGTTATGAACTGTTGAATTTCTATAAAAATATTTTTTAGATGGGGCAATTTTAATGAAGCTGTGTTAGGAATCTGTTCCACTGAGACTATTAAGATTGTTTCTAATTTACTATTTATCCTTATGAAACATTTGTACTATGCATCAGTACACAACCATGCTGAAGACGTAGATATTGCCACAGAATCTAATGAAAGATTAGCACACTGTTACAGAGGCAAAATTCCCACCAGGAAAGCTAAAGTTAGCTCTTCTGTCTGGGCCAAATTTGGATTAGCATAATTGTATTCCTCCTGCCCAAATTTATCCTACAGGGGATCAAGCAGGCAGTTTAGTCTTCATGGTCATTACGTCTACAACCTCATTGAGAAGGGCAGCAAAGTTGCCAAAAGAGCTATTTACAGGGGAATCTGAAACAATCATATATAATTGATTTACTAAAAGTGGCCATACCTGCCATTGTAATTCATTTGAAGAAATACTGACTATAATAATTTTAACAAATGAATTGGCTTTAATATTCTAACAGAAGGATGTCTAGAAATTCCTAATGGTCATTCAGTAATCATATTGAACTTATAAATATATTGAATTATATATCTGCTTCTGCAATTTTTGCTGCTATTTACACAATATTCCTGGTTTAGTTTTAGGACAGAGAAATTTACGTCAACATTCCCAACAGAAAGAATGAACACATAGTACACAGGAGAGAATACTTCCATAAAGAAACCTCTGGCAATGCTGAGGTGGGGATGTGAGTTATGATACTCATCAAAGCAGGGTAAGTATTGCAGCAAAATGTGTACTAGCAAAAAGTTTTGTTCTCTGCTCCTGAGATCAACTGCATATTCTGTTTGATTTGATAACACAGAATATCCCCTAATCCTCCAAAGCAAGGAAAATACCCACAGGACATGGCACCTGGACAGCGTTAACTCCAAAGCTGTGCAAGGGAACTTTGTAAACAGATTTTGGATGTGTCGAGACAAAACTGAACAAGAAAACATTGAACCTGAGACATTGACTAAGCAAAGTTTAATTTACTACAGTCAACAAAACCCATGAATTAGAGCAAAGGAAAGCCCTGAAATAATTGCTCAAGCAGTCAGAGAATGTTCCTCCTTTCACAAGAAATTAGAGAAACGTGGAATATTCCAACTCAGATATTATATATTTCCAACAGTATATTACATAATCTGCAGCATCTCTACTCCAAAACACACAGGTACAAGCATAAAACCACAAATAATTTTAACTTGGTCATTCCCTTAGATAAAGAATCAATTGTTAAAAAAAAAAAAAAAAAAAAAAAAAAAAAAAAAAAGAAAACCATATCTAAAAATTCACTGGAATAATTCAGAAAGAATTTATATCCTACCTAAAAAACATGGAAAAATTTGGGTCTTCTTTTTGGAGGGGGGTATTTTATATTTCAATTATTTCTAAATGATAGATTTTTAAAATTGTAAACATATTCTAGTAATTTAGAATGTTGAGATTTTTACAATAGTATCGTATGGAAATATTCAAAATAATACGTATTATGAATTTCTCTTTTCTAAACAAATGTTATACTACCAGAGAAAAAAGTAAGCGTAGATGCAGTATGCATTAAAAATATTCTTATTTGAAACTTGAGAATATTTATTCTTGGTTATCAGTCTTGCTCATTCTCATTTGTTTTGGTTTAAACTTGAGAAAACTCCAACAAAGTCAATGGACTTGAACTTGTATTAAATCTGGTATAAAACTGGGATGAGCAATAGCACTCTCTCTTGTGAAATATTTATGCTTCAGTGGTTATAGTTAATACTTATTTCTGTGACATTATGACAATTTGCAAAGATCATGAACTGGTTATTTTATGTTCATATTTATTTCAAGCTTCATTTATGGCAAAGGACCATTAAGATTAGAGATGATTAAAAAAGAAATAAAAGAAGAGAAAAAGAGGACTATGGTTTTTACTCATAAAATTAGTTAACTCTTAACATAAAAACTCCTACCATAAAAGAGTTAACTCTTACCAGACTTTTTAGTGGAAATGGAATGGATTCAGCAAATTTTTCAAAAGTGTTTGTTACAGTCATAGTAGAATTTTGGTTTAAGGGAAAAAACATACAAACAACAACAACAAAACCACCTAATAACAGGATGTATAGGACTCATATTTAAACCCTGTTATTAATACTAGTTTGGTTGTTGGGGGAGCAGAAAGCTTTTCCTTTTCCTCTCTTTGTTCCATAAAGGCCTCTACAAAGCATCTAAAATGTCTTAACATTGCCTTACTTGCAGGGATAGGAGGATAATTCAACAACCAAAGCTGTCAGAAAATGGTGTTTCTACTTTCCATCCTGACTCCTTGAGGATGATTAATTATCTGTTCTGTTTCAGAATCGTACAACTATTATATATATATTATAATATATTTACATGAAACATTGCAATGCACAATTGTTAAGGTTTTGTTGATTGCAAAGAACTGACTCTAGATTAACATGCACTTCATTGCAGTGATACAGCTGATTGTCTCTGTGTCTTATTCATTTATTTGTTTTCCCTTATGTCATTAATTCTTTTATCTCATGCTTAGATTTACTACTTCAAAGGAACAACTGAGCTCCCAATAGCAAATTTTTCTATTGCTAAGAAATATTCGTTGAAACATTGGCAGTCAGAGCACTTCACAAAGCAAAGTAGAATCCTGTCTAAGGGTTGGATACTTTGAATGTTTAGGGAATGTCAGATGATCACATCAGTGCTCCCAATAATTTGAACTACTGTGTTTGTTGTTGTTGTTTTGTTTTGGTTTGTTTTTTTTTAATTTCTGAATAGTAGATTTTCTATAACTCACATTAAAATCCCTCTTTCTGAGTATGTATATGTACAAAAACTGTGTTTGCAGTGCAGCTGGAGCTTTAGATAATCTTCAAGCAACTCATTCCTGCAATTAACTGAGAGAGTTGTAGCATCTTTTAATTCTATTATAGGAGCATATAAGTTTTCATTCTGTCTCTCAGACAAATTTCATTTCTACCTGTAAATGCCTTTTCTTTTTGAACATGGTTGAAGTCTTGGCGTTAACAGTTAGTGTGACATTACTTGCTATGGGATTTCTGTGCATTTTATGCAGTCTATTACATTTTAGCACTGCTTGTTGTGTATCAGTTTTAGTGAATGTCTTTGTTCTTTCTCCATGAAAATAAATATAAGAGAGCCAGTTTACCATTTGTTGGTTTATAAGCCTCTGTCATAATTTTTACAGAAGTTATGAGCAACAGCACACTGTAGAGAAACACCATACTCTTTAGAGAGACAACTTTGGTAGATTTTCAGAAGCCATTTTTGAACATTTCAATTTAAAGGTCTCATGCAATCATTTGTTTGGTAAAGAATCACATTTAGCTTGTTTAAAACCATGTTTTTTACACAAGTCCTGTAACAGCTACAATAACAAATCCAATCACCATGAAATCTAGAATAGATGTCTGCTTTTAATCAACTATACGTAATAAATATATTCTCATGCTTGCAGTTAAAAAGCTTATTGTGTCAATTTTCATGAATTTCTGAAGAAGTTCAGAATAATTTATGGCTATATGGTAAGGCAATTTCTGATTTCCTGAAAAGTATTCAATGACTCAATAAAGCTACTGTGATGGCATATTCTGTACTATTAATCCTTTTATTGAAATTATATCCTTCCTTTTGTTATGCTGTGAAAATTATGGGTAACAAGGCCAGTTCTATTCAAGTATATTTAGCGATCTATGGATACTGTATCTTAGAATTATTTTTCCGCCTTTGATCTGAAATCTAAATCAGTTGAATTATCTGAGCTACTGAATGCTTCACATTTCTGTATTTGGCATAGCAAAGAGAAAACTCAAAAGATTTGACTCACCTTTTTCAATAAATAACATTTGTCTTTGTTCTGCTAAAAAACAAAGGTATATTGAAAAATGTAATATGGCATGCCAAAATTACTGAAAATCAGACATATATATAATCACTTTTCTGACATTGGTTGCAGGGCAGAATGATTTATGTTCTCAAACTAAAGCTTTATTTCAATGATTCTTCGTAGTGTTTTACAATTTGGGCTATAATATCTCAGTATGTGCACTATGAAGTTTTACCATATATATATTTCATCCTAAAACTGAGAGATGCTTGCAATTTTGTTGTTGTTGTTTGTTTGTTTGTTTTATTTTTCATTAAAAATGCTACAAGTTGCATGGACAGACCTTATCACGAGTAAGGGAGATATATCCAAAGTTAGTGATTTATCTGTACAAGTTTGATTTAGCTTCTTTAAATGCTATACTGACCTTCATATTGTCCTTTCAACTTCATTCATGAATTCTCAATTCATTGAAACTTTAAAACACAGGAAACTATTTGAATAGTTTCAAGTCATCATGCAGGTAGGAACAAGAGAATTTGACTTGCATTGGTTAAGTCCCACCAAATTAGGACAGTTTTGAGTTTTAAAAAAAAAAAAAAGAGAGAGAAAAGAAAAGAAAAGAAAGAAAAGAAAAGAAAAGAAAAGAAAAGAAAAGAAAAGAAAAGAAAAGAAAAGAAAAGAAAAGAAAAGAAAAGAAAAGAAAGGAAAAGAGCAAACTATTTTACACATTCAGAGATTTATTTCCTGATCTGGAAACTAAACAGTTTCAGTGTTCCTCTTTTACCAGACGGAGAGTTTTATCAGAATTCTTACTTACTGAATTCACTTTAATAAAAATAGCATGAACATAGTACTGTGGTAAAAATATCAGTTTTATATAACGTCTTCAGGTCCATAAAAATAATTTCATTGCAATCTTTTCTTTTCAAACATTGTTCATTAAGTGAATATAAAGTCCATTCAAACAGCAGTAAAAAAAATAAATAAATAATTTTAAAAAAAAAATGATTTTAACATTTAAACTACGTATTTATGGGGCTGATATTTAAATCTCAATGCTAAAATTTTAATATGTCCTGAAGATGAGAAAAAAAAAACAAAAACAAACTTTATTAGGGAACACAGTGTAGTTTCTTATTCAAATCTTTTTTACAAAATACTAACACTTATATTGTCATCATCAGAGGAAAAGCTAAGAATGAGCTAAATGGTTTGTACATCATGCTGAAAATCTGCCTCTATTCTATGCTATGTTTTCCAATGGAATACATAAAGGGAATACTGGAATACTGCCCATATTTCCTAAAAGGCAGACATAATCAACATGCATTTACAATGACTGACTGACACGGGAACCAGGTTTAGGAAGTGCTGTTCCAAGGCCTATCTTTCCTCTGCTTTGAACATTTTGTACTCTGGTAGTCTGGTAGCAGTTCCCAAAGTTCTTTGTGGTAGTTTTGTAGTCTGGTAACAGTTCAACACAGCTTGAGCTCAGCGTTCAAAGCTATCCAACTGTATGTAAGTACCACCTATACCGGAAGTGTAAATATTGATACTCATTAAAAGACAGACTCTACATGTTGCAAACTTGTCTTAAGTATATACAGACTTTCTGAGTAGGTCAGAAGTGTTCTAATGAAAATTTAAAACATATATATATATATATATACTTTTTTTTCCTTCTAAATTAGGGAATAAAGTTTTGAGGTAGAGAGAGAAAAAAGAGTATACACTCAAAATGCATCAAAGCAATGAGATAAGTATCTTTTTGAACACTTTGATTTGGGGTTTGCTTCATGTTGTCTGTTTGTACCCGACTGATGCCAGTATAAAGCTGATAGACAAGACTGAAAACCCAAACAAGTTTCTGGAGCAACACAGTTTAAAATTTTCAGTATTTTTACACCCTTGCTGTTTTTGTTATGTTTCCTTGCTAATGAACCTTTATCTCCCTTAGTGCTCTAGGCTGTTAGCATGGAAGAGGAATTACCTTCAACATCACATTTAATCAAAAGTGGGAAGTGAGGGAAAATGTAATAAAAAGCAGCTGAAGACTGATCTTGCTCCAGTGAGAGATGCAGCATTTTATTTGCTCAGAAATAGTATATCAAGAGCTTTTTCCTCCTAAAATGCTCATGCTCTCCAATGATTTTGTTCATCTACTCTCTGCTAGAAAAGCGGGCAATTAGGAAGTGCTACAGGGATATTCATGAAGAAATCAAACTGAAATTCAGTGATAGCTGGGAACTGATTTTGAGCTGAGGTTGCAGAACACTGAGGTTCACGTACATGTGGGAGGGAGATATTTCCTGGGTACTGAGATGGTTTGAGGATGCATATTCTGAAATACAGTAACAGATGAGACCAGCATTCTGTCTTTGCCCATGACTAATTAAAAGTATGTAGTAAAAAACATATGGCAAGTGATAATTTCCTTACATATTCCAAATATACATATTCAAATTTTGCACAATCTGCAGCTTAAAAGGGCCTCCTAAACTGTACCTTCCACTGAACAGACCTTTATGGATTTCTCTGCCTGAATATTTTTAAATATAAGTTGCTTAAACTTCTGAAATACACAGAAACCTGTGGCCATGAATTCTACAGTCTAGATTTATATTGAGTAATAAATCTTTGTTGTTTTTTGCTGGTTTTGTTTTGCAAAATGTTTACTTGATTGTTTCTTCTGATGCCTACAGAATTGTATTAGGTAATAATAACAGGCAAGCATTACTTAATTTCCCCAGACAACAGGTTTTACTCTCTCTTTGTCACAAACACCCTTCAGTTACATCTTTCACAGAAGTTGCTTTCACCATTCAATTAGTCTTCTAATTAGTATTAGAGATAATGTGGGTCTCCTGCTGAATGAGGGAGGTGTCCTGTTAACAGGGGATGCTGAGAAGGTGGAGATGCTGAATGCCTTCTTTGCTTTGGTCTTCACTTCAAAGACTCTCCTTCAGGACTTCTGGGCCCTGGAGGCAAATGGTGAGCTTCCCTCTGGTTGAGGAGGGGGTGATCCGGAATTGTCTGGATGGAATCAATGTGCACAAATCCATGGGCCCTGATGGGATGCATTCATGTGTGCTGAGGGAGCTGGAAGAGGTGACTGCTGAACCTCTCTCTATCATCTTTGACAGGTCTTAGAGAATAGGAGAGGTGCCTGAAGACTGAAGGATAGCCAATGTCACTCTGGTCTTCAAAAAGGGCAAGAAGAAGGACCTGAGAAATTACAGGCCAGCCAGTCTCACCTCTGGAAAGTGAAGGAACAGTTTGTTCTAGATGCCATCTCCAAGCAATTGGAAAAGAAGAAGATCATCAGGAATATTCAGCATGGATTCACAAAGGGAAAATTGTGCTCGACCGTCATTGTAGCCTTCTATGATGGCATCACCAGCTGGGTAGATGATGGGAGAGCAGTCAATGTCATCTACCTTGACTTCAGCAAGGCTTTCAATACTGTCTCCCATGACATCTAGGTTTCCTGGTACAAAAAAGACAAGGATCTCCTGGAGAGAGTCCAGCAGAGGGGCCACAAAGATGATAACAGGTCTGGAGCATCTCCCCTATGAGGAAAGTCTGAGCGAACTGGGTCTGTTCAGCTTTGAGGAAAGAAGACTCAAAGGGAATCTGGTTAATGTATAGAAGTATCTTAAGTGTGGGAGTCAAAGAGACATGGCCAACCTCTTTTCAGCAGTTTGTGGGGATAGGACAAGGGGAAACAGCCATAAACTTGAGCATAGGAAGTTCCACACCAATACACGAAGGGAAATCTTCATAGTAAGGGTGACGGAGCACTGGAACCGGCTGCCCAGGGAGGTTGTGGATTCTCCTTTGAAGATATTCAAGATCTGCCTGGACACCTATATAAGTAGCCTGCTGCAGGCAGCCTGCTTTGCAGGTGGTGGGACTTGATGATCTCTGGAGGTCCCTTCCAGCCTCTACAATTCTGTATTCAGAATTGTATTGTATAAACACAGAGGATTCTGTGATCCTCTGCATGTTTCTGGTATATTTTGTAAGAACAACAAATTTGGCTAGGAAAAATGATACATTCCATAGGCAGGTTTTGAAAGCTCCAGAGAAAGAGACTCCTCAACCTGTCTGGGCAGCCTGTTCCAGTGCTCTGTCACCCTCACAGTAAAAAACTTCTTCCTCATATTTGTATGGGACTTCCTGTGTTCCAGTTTGTGCCCACTGCCCCTTGTTCTGTCTCTGGGCACCACCGAGAAGAGCCTGGTCCCCTCCACCTGACTCCCACACTTTAGATATTTATAAGCATTTATAAGGTCCCCATTCAGACTTCTCCAGGCTGAACAGCCCCAGGTCTTGTTTCCACCAGCACTCTTACAAGGTTAGCAAAATTCTTTTTCCAATACTTAAAAATACTATTTCTTCAAATTGATCTTTTTAGGTAAGAAATATAGCACAGCTTCTAGGATTTCCAAACTTTGCAGTCATCCAAACAGGTTGTAAGCACAAGCACTCACCATTTCATTTGGATTTGTTATCTCTGAAATTTAGACTACAAATTTATTTCCTACCGATCTGCAAATTGTTGCTATGAGAGATGAGGTGTTTGGATTGTAGAAAGGAATTTCTTTGACAGGTACAAAGTCTTGCTTTCATGCGGAAGTGCAGAGAGATGTTTTGGCTACACTTATCTTAGGAAACTAAATAGCACCAAGGCAGGACTCTAAACACTAGAATTATAGCAAATAAACAAGTAAGTAGTGGATCTGATCCTAGGCAAGTATTTTACCTGCCCAAGTAGCCCCCCTTTATTCAGTGGGTGAAAGGTGAAACCTGACAATTTTCAGGTTGTTGGTCTTTATTTGATTATGCATTCCTGGTGGAGGGAAAGCCCTAATTTCTACTGTTTTCTTACTTGTTATTATTATTATTATTTTTCAGCTGTTCTTCTGCTGTCTATAACTTCTACTGTATTAAGATGTAGTAATTTATATTTGTAATCATGAAGTAACCCAACTCAAGAAGTAAATGAAGATTTAATAAATCTTTTGTATAGCAAGTCATAAAAAGATACAGTCTTCCAAAATTATCACTATTAGACAGATATAAATTTAATCTAAAAAAAAAAAAAAAAGATAAAAAAATTAAAAAAAAATAAAAAGGAGTTTTGTAACTTCCCATAGTTTTGGTGGGTTTTCTTTGTATTAAGGGAGGGAAGAAGAAAATCACATTTTGTCTATTTAGATTTTCTGTGATTTCTTATGCATGGGAACAGAAATAAATACTATATATTTATTAATTAATGAAAGAAAGAGGGTAATCATTAAGATCATATTGTAAAAAATAGGAGGTCCTTTGTTCAATGTGAATATAGAATTGCACTACTTCATCAACAAAGATGGTAAGAGTTACTTGGACAACGTGGAAAAAAAAATATTTAAAATAGATAAAAGATTAGGCAATTCCAATTTTAGTATGCTTAAACATTGATTTTGAAGGTGATTTATTAATAAAACCCTACAAAATGAAGCTTATAAAAAAGAAATAATCAAATCTTCTATATATTCCTTTGAGAATCAGAATGTCCTGAAAAAGGTATCACAGAACAGATAAAATGGCAAAGCTCAAATGAAACATCAGAAGCACAACTGAGAGCAAAGCTAGAGATTTTTAATAACATTTCAGAACGATTGGTGCCCGTGACACTTTTGTTTTAAAGATGCCAGATAAAATACAATTTTCATAAAAATATCTTCTAGACCACTTATAACAAGCAGTTTTTCATTTTTTGATTTTTCTGTTATAGATAAAATAAAGCAGTCATGACAATTTATTGTGTTGCAGAGAGAAAAAAAAAAAAGTTTTGAGCTGTCTGAAGGTTGTGTGCTCTACTTTGCAGCAGATAATCACATCCATTTTTTGTTCAAGGAATGTTTATAAAGTTACTCAAGGGATGAGTGGCTTCATAGATGTGACAGTGGTACTAGGAGGCTGCCTTGTTTCTTGCTGTTTGTCTCTGCAGTAACTACAGAGTCCCTGGGTAGTGTTTCTCTGCAGTTTGGAATACCTGCAAGTTCTTGTCTGACCCTCTTTGTTCTGGAGTGACAGATTAGACAAGGAACCTTGGCTTACATTCAAGCTCGGGACAGCTACAACTATAATTCAGGCTTTATTTTCTTTGTTATGAAGTTGGGGGGGGGGGGGGGGGCGGGGGGGTGAGGGGAAGATGTAGGTTTCACCCTGCCTTGTGCATTCCAGTTGAAGGCAAATGTTAATGTACAACTAGCATTTCAAAAATATATAGAATATTCAAATTAGTGAAAGGAATGTGAAATACATATAACATGTAAATTGAACATACTTTCTTAAAAAAAAAAAAAAAAAAGAAATAAAGTTGAAAGGGAACAAGAATATGTAAACTCTAAGAAAAACTGTGCAGTGATAAGCCAGACAACCTAAAAATGAACAGAAATGTTGGGAAAGGCATGCCTAGCTCTAACTTAGTAAAAGGAATGTATATATATTATTCATTTCAAAATTGACATAAAGCAACTAAAAGATCAAGAATGTTTACATACTAAGTTTGTAATTTCTTGTCACACATTGCAAAATTAAATGTATAGGGGTTGAATGATCTGCCTAATAATACAGGCAACAGATTTTGTCATATAAATTTAATATATTGTTCCCTATGCCTGTGGGATTTCTTTTGAAGGACTTGTTATTTAACTGTAAAACATAACAAAAAGAGAATAAGGCGTTGAATACTAAAGGGAAAATAGACATATGCCTGTGAGGTAATCACACTAATTCTCTTTATGGTTAATTGAAAAAAAATGGCATTTCCAAACGAAGATTTATATCAGTCTGAAATGGAGATTTGGATAAGGTCAATCAAAACACCTTCTGAGCTGCTTTTTTTTTTTTTTTTCCCCCAATTGATTACAGATGAAGTCTGATGTGATTATGTATAGACTGAGATGACTAAAATTTAAACATGCAACAATAAAAGCTCACATTTTCCCAGTTATTTCAGAGAATATTGGCATGTTGTACTACAGCTTAAAAATACTCATAATGTATTTAATTTTTACTGTGATTCAATTCAAAATAGGTCTTACAAATCTTAATAGACATTGAACAAGAAGTACCAGACTCATAGGACAATGGAGAGATGTTTTACAAACCACATTCAGGGGATACAGGATGAGGTTTACACTCACAGATGCTTCTGAAGGTAAATTTGAGAAAAACAACTTATCAATACATATGTATCAAGAATACATCTGTATCAGAATATTACATGAAGATGTCGGCCAGATTGCTAATATTTTCCAGATAAACAGGTTAGACATCAGAGATATTTTGAACGACTCATGAAGATATATTTAAGTATAAAATGAACTCTAACAACAATAAATGCACATATTGTATTTTAGGAAACATATTTTTTGTCATGTACAATGCAAAACGCATAGATCTTTAGGTCTTCAATTCCTTTTATTGCTGTTATTATTATTTTGCAATGCTAATGTTGTTGCAGCTTTCCATAGCTTTTCTAGCATAAAAATGACAGAACACTGGCTTAGTTAATCAGAGAATGGCATTGCTGAATGCAGCTATGCATATCAGATGCTTTCCTGTAGCACTACAGGGAACATCAGGAGTGCAAGGAAAAAGAGTTGCAGTTCACCTATACTCTCCATGTTCACACAACGTGAATTATTGGTACTATCCAGTACTCATGTTTATTCAGTAGTTTGCACTTGTGGCTTCAAATGCACACTAATCAGTTACTAGAATCTGTACCTAGAATTTAGTCTAAGACCTTAAACCCAAAATCATTCACTCCAAACCAAGAAAGTTGTTCATTTGGATATAATTTTTTCTTCAATTAAAATGCTCACACAAGAGAATATAGAGTTTGAAGAGGAAAGATATTATCAGATTAATTTTATACGTGCAGCAGATATCATGCTTTGAAACTACATTTAGAAGCACACAAGTATACATAAATGCTTTTAAAATTAATGAGGTGTAAAAACATGATTCAAATTAGACATGCATTTGCAGATTTCCCTTTGCTGAAGTGGGGATAATCTTCCTTCAACTGGACTCTAAATTTGCATTAAAATCAAGGTTTAATATTTGACCCTTATGTATTTAAGATATATATTGAAAATTTTTTGCAGGTCTAATTAAAAAAAGAAAATGTAGGTCAGATTTGTAATGTATAAAGCAAATAAGAGCCTGTAAACGTTTTGAAAAACAAAAATAACTAAATAGATTTATATTGTCAAAACCATTCAAAAGAAGATTTAGAGGGAGGTCAACTGAAGATAACCAAAGGTAAGTTTATTTAAGTAATGTTATTTCTATGCATTTCCTGTCTTATCCTTCAACTCTCAAACATTCTAGCCAATTGTTACAGAACAGGATTGACACCTCTCACATGCTTTATCGATTTAATAGCTAACAGTCCGTAATAGTTAACAAATTGAATTATTAATTTTATTTAACAGGTAATTAGTGAAATAAACTTTATAAAAAGAAAACTTGACATTTTATTACCAAAACAAAAATATATTCAAAAGCAATTGTAATCCTAATAAGTCATCAAGATATAATTAATCATTAAACTATAAAGCTTTGCTTATGAATGCCAATTGTATATCAATGTAGATGTCTTTTATTCAGTGCTTTAGGTGTAATCACTGTAATGTCTATATTACCCAAATGCGAAGTAGAAGATATCCATCTGATAAGGTTACCCTACGTTAACTGTAATTCAATGGCTGTATTTAGGCTGTCAATTATGCAGTCATTTTACTTATCCATTTCTGACTATATAAATCATACCCTTGAAGTAAATATTTCCAACCAATGTCTGTAAAAGATCAGCCTGGAAGCACATTAGATCGTATGGGTCTTGTTCCAGTCTTAAGGGAGATTTTGATGTTCCAGATATTAATCCAGATATTAATCCTCAGACATAACTGCAATCCTGCCAGGTAGCAAGAATTGCTGGCATAGCTAAACATGTAGATTAATAAATGAAAACTCCTTAGATCTGTAGGCTTCAAAGTCTATATTTATGAAATCTACAGTTACTTTCTGCAGCATCTGATGCACGAACTCAGACTTGAACGATCCAAATCCTTTCGTATAAGTTCTCACATCTCTTATATACCTTCACAACTTTTCTTTTTCTAGCTTTCCCATTTGCCCCTACATGTCAACAGGGCATTCCACACTCTTCAACTGTTCATGAGGGTGCTTATCCAATCATAGCTGTGAGATGTTCTTTCTTCTTCCAGATGTGTCCTTGGTTCTCAGGCCGTTTATCTTGCTCCACAGCTGCTGCTCTGTACAGTCCTTCTTGTATTCCTACAACTTTCCAGTGGAGATATAGATCCTTGAAAAGCAAACTTCTATATACTGGCTATTTGCTTATCATTATTTAACTTTCAACTGGAATATAATGCTTCACAGCTATTGCATTTGAGGTCAAAACACTTTCTGAATGTCACTGATTAAAAGGAATCACAGAATCACAGAATCACAGAAATGTAGGGGTTGGAAGGGACCTCTGAAAATGACACACACAGCCAAGTACTACAGGCAAACCTTCCTGTCTTCACAGCCTTTTCTTTCCTTGCTTGTGACTTGAAGCACTAGAACAAAATTCTTAAGGAGATATTTAGGACACCATATTTTATTGTCTCCTTACATTCTCTAAAATAAAGACATTAATCTTTATAAAGATTAGAGCTGATTACAGGTAGCTCAGATACTTCATCTAGATTAGTTCAGGCAATATGATTATTCATAATTGACAGAAACAAAAAAGAAAAAAAAAAAAAAAAGGACAGACAGGTAGATACAAGATGGTGTAGATCATCTCACCAAGCTTTAGTTTCTATGGTGGGATAAAGGCACCACCCAAAGATGCCCATAGGAAGCTGTTTATGTTACGCATCTTCACCTGTCCAAAGAACATGTGAGTCTACAGGACTAGGCAGATATAGCTTAAGCCATGTGAGATGCTGACTCCTTGTTACAGAGGCAATGAGAGGCCTGTAGTGCTTCTCAAATGGCATATTATGCCTTTCCCTCGACAAATGATTTGAATACTGAATCAAATTCAGTGATGTCCGAGAACAGATAATCATATTTTGTCCCTTAAATATACGATTCGTTTTCCTAAACATGAGCATTTAATGTCATTTCTATTGATCTCAGACATAGAATGCTATCTCTAATTGATGTCTCAAGAGGCTTTTGGTCTCCTTTTTTGGTCTGTGTCTTTCTGAGGATAACTATGTCAAAGACTGTGGGAACATAAAAACTTCAATGTAAGCATGTGGGAAAGGAATTTGGAAGTTAGGGACTTAAAAACAAAATAAATCACTACCTTTTTTATTGTTCTATACTTCTTTGTTTGTTTGCTTGCTTTTGAGGAAAAAAAAGCATTCAAGGAAAATACGGACACAATATAGGGAAGTTTAGAGGGCTGTTTGGGGGATGACATTTGTTCCCACACTGAGACTACTTCAAAAGTGCCTGAAATCTTTCATTGATGCCTACTGAGAAAGTTAAATAGGACACATGACAGTACCTGTTTTGCCATTGGAAAGTTGTTTGCTGTGACAAGTGATTCAGAAGATTCCTTGAAATAAAATTGGCAATACAAAATATGTTCCTTATAACTGTTGTCTGAAGAAATAAAAGGACTGTGTGTGCAGTCTACTTTCTTTCTATAAATTATATGTACTTGCTTTTTTTTAAAATTTATTTTTAATGGAAATGCTTAAGCTTCTTTACATTGAGCAAGAGGATTTTAAAGTTAACATTATCTATTCATTTGGTTTAATATGTTCACACAACCACATAATATGGCTACATACTCTATACCCTCCCCTCACAATTTGTCTTGATGGAAATGTGGCTTGGGTATATTCAGGAAAAGAAAATTAACTTGGGCTTAATGATATTGCTTTATTGTTGTTCTTTCTAAAACAATTTTAGCTATCAATTAAAATACGAGAAATACATACAAATTCTGTAAACCCTTCTAAATGAATAGCCATTATTCACAAGTGATCTGAAAAACAATTTGTATATAAAAAGTCAGTTGAGTAAATGTCAAAGAAAATAAATCAATAAAAATACATAAATAAAAAATATCTTTCCAATTAAAAGATACACAGTTATACATGTGAATTTTTGATATGCAAGATGGAAAATTTTAATTTATAGTTATTAAATTCATGAATGACTTATATTCTTTTATTCTGTACTCCTTAGAAATATTAAGTAAGTGGACACAGTCTACACAAGAATCACTAGAGCTCAAAAAGTGGGAAAAAAGGAAACATCCAAAAGCTCATATTTTTTTTTTTTTTAAACAACATTGTTTTATTCAGCAGTCCAAATATATTTAGCAACATATCTAACCCAACTAATCCCTAATTTTAAGCATTCAGAATCTTATTTTTATTTCTATACCAAGTGAAAAATTGATTAAACCATGTGCATTGGTTTACATTGCTGTTGCTTCTAAATCAAGGGTGTTTAAATATATAAAAAGTAAATTTCATTCCTTCTTCTTTGCTACGATCCATCTTATCTAATTTACATAACTGAAAAGATAAATACTGACATTTTTAAAAGAAAATTCACCCCAACAAAAATAAGTGATTAAAATGAGCCAGATAAATTTTTATAAAGGCATGCAGTGACTGAATGAGGGAAAATGGCTCTGAACTAGAAGAACATAGAATTAGACTAGATGTTAGGAAGAAATTCTTTACTGTGAGGGTGGTGAGACTCTAGAACAAGTTGCCCAGTGAGGTTGTGGATGCCCTCTTCCTGGAAGCATTCAAGGCTAGACTGGGTGGGCCTGTGAGCAGCCTTGTCTAGAGGGAGGTGTCCTTGCCTATAGCAGGGGGATGGAACTACATTATCTTAAAGGTCTCCTGTAATCCAAACCAGTCTATGATTCTAGGAATTATTCTCCAGCTTCTTGTCTTTGTTATCTCTGAAGAGGCCCGAGACTGCTATCATTGACTACATATCTAACATTTAGATTGTTAAAATTAGTGAAATGATCCCATCTGCCAGGTATAAAATATCAAGATTATTTTAGGAGTTCAAGAAATAGATTAAAATAACATTCAACATTTTTTGCTTTTTGCAATCCATAGCAGACGTTCCTCCTGTTCATTTTTGTAAAAACACTCCTCTATTTGTTCTGGCAATAAAAATAACTTTGAATTCTGGGCATTAAGGACTTCTCAGAGAGAAAACTCTTTAGAAATGAAACTGAGTACTAGTCAAGAATGGTTCTTGACTGTTCTTCAAGTGTGTTACCTGACTCTACTCAGTTCCTCACAGGAAGTCCTTTTCTCCTCACATTTTACATGTTTTGCATGTATTCACAAAGCACTGTCATTCCTAAAATTGAATATCTCTCAACTGAAAGCTCAAAAAATTTTGCTGACTAGCTAGTGCTTGAATAATGCATTAAAGACATCCTTTTGTTTAATGTTGAAAATTGTTTGAACTTTGCTTGATTGCCTTTTTTTTTTTTTTTCAGAAAGCATTTTCTTCACCATTTAAAAATGGTCAAACTAAGTAGTCTTTTAATTCATGCTACAGTCACACCTGCATCAAAATTGACCCTAGTTTATTGGTGTAAAGAAAACTCATGCAATGATTTCAACTATCTCTAGACTTGTAGTAAGATATCATTTCCTTCATTTTTTCTGAATTTATTAAGAATTCTTTTACTAAATTCAAAATTGTTTGAATACTGACTGCAGGTGTTCTAAGAAAATACTGTTTTTTCTTATGTTTATATTGTCTGTCAACATGAAAGGCCTATTCACAAAGGCAACATAAGAAATAAAACTGATTGTTCCTCCTATTTGATTAAATCTGCATTAATGGGAGCACCCCATCTCCACTCCACTCCCACCTGCACTCCACCCCCCATAAAAAATATCAACAACAGAAAAAACCTGGGTGTCAGAGGGACTGACTAAACACTGCTTCTTTGTTAATTGTTTTAAAGAGTGGGAAATTTTTCCAATATTACATCCCCACTCCCTCCAAAAAAAGTAAGTAATGCTGGCAAGAGCTGCGTCTAATCCTTCCCTGTTTAGCCAAGTTTGGAAATTAGATGGAAAACATTTTTATTGCTCTTGTGGCATAGCTGTAATCCAGTTGATATATTACAAGCTGAGCATCCTTCATATGCAACATATGCATACAACATATGCATAGTAGATTTTGACAATGTGGGTCTTGAATTTTCAGAGCACGCATCTCGTTTCAGGCTTAGTCTGCTTTTCCTTCCTCTGTTTTCTTTTTCTTAGCTATGAGTTGCAGTGCTAGTACATTGTATGAGAGCAAGACAAGTATCCATAGAAGGTTTATTTTCCTGTACCTTGTTAGCCTTTATTAATCTTTTCAGCAATGATGTTATGAAAAATGCTTGTTGTCCCAGGATAGCAGAGTTGCTTGTGGAGTTAGAGGCATATTTTTAGATTTTTCCAACCATGCTTTGCCCTCTTTTTCAAACTAATCTGATTTCTGTCACTGATAGGCTTATGTTTACCTCAGCCTACGTTTCATATGTTTGTGTCCATGCAAATTCAGCCTCTCGGGAAGGACCAAGTACATTAGACAATGGAAGGACTATGACAACAGTGTATGCATCAGATGACTGCAGCGCGGAAGCAAGGAGTAGGCAATTTAGTAAGAGATTACCAGTTTGAGTTAGTCAGGACACTCCTTTTTCTGTTTTTACATCAGATATTTCAGCCTGTTTATCCTCATTTTAGAGAAGTAAACCTAGTGTTGCTGTTAACCAAAGCTCCCTTTTTCTTAAATATTTGATATATAATTATATATATATTATATATAATTATAGTCTAATTTCATTTTACTCAGTTTAAACAAATACCAAAGTATTAACAGATTTTTTAACGAATACTTCTTTCCAGATGTGTATTTTGCCATTGTTTCTCCAAGATCCCTCACCTTAAGTTTAATCTATTCTAATGCATACTATCTTAATGCTGTAGATTTAAAATGAATTGACTGTATTATTTAACATTGCCTAAAAAAATCTTTTGAATGGTAGACTCCGAAATCCACAACTACGATTAGTTTAGATATACTGAATGAATACTCCTCAAAAGTACATGGCTTATAACACACCTTTCAGAACTACGATTGATTCTCCACTTCAGTTAAAAAATAATAACTTAAAACTGTAGACTTAAGATCAAAGAAGACCAAAATATTGCCTCCTAACATGGGAAAGGACTTGAAAGTATAAATTTTTCATAGAACCATTATTTCAATAGTACTGGGATATCTTTGTATCACATACCAAATATGTCTAAATTCTGTGTCTACAGACCTGGATAGAGATTTACATTTTTTAAAATTATGCAAATTAACATATTTCTTTTCTTTGAGAGAAATCTTTCATCATAAAGATGGAAATTTACGTAAAGAGACCTACTAACACTTTTACAGGCCAACAACATCTAAGATAATAGGCATTTTCTCTCTTCTAAAGAAAAATTTATTGAAATCAGTTACTTTCTTAAACATGGAATGTTGAAATACAATACATATTTTTTGAAAGGAGAACATTTTAATTTTAGCTTTGGTAATATTATTAGAGAGAAGTGGGAGAGTAAGCCTTAAAATGATTTTGAATATGAGTCATCTACCTCAAAACCTACATGAAATTGAAATGTTTTGTTCAGTGTTCATTCTAGGCTCCCTTATGTTAGTAGCAATGAGAGATGGCTTTCACATGCCAGTTTAAGAGTTTATACTGTCCTAAAAAGAATATCAATGATCTCTGAGGTGAAGTGCCTTAAGAGGGTGCAGACTTCCCTCTTCTCACTGCAGAGGAAGCTTCAACAGCTATCTGATGTAAGCTCTGAGGCAAAATGAAGATTAAATGGGATTTAGATCTGGCATCAGCTGAAGAAAAGGCAGATGTCAGACTGTGAAAAGACAAGGCAATTAGGAGGCCATTTTTACTTTTTAATCTGAGTAATACCAATGTAGATTCTCTTTTTTTTTTTTTTTAATTATTATTATTTTATTTTTTCAACAGGATCCTGGGAAGAAAATAAATACTTTTCTGAAGTAAATGGAGTTAGGATTAGGTAGTCACAACCATAAACATAGGACTCTTCAGCCAGATATCTCATGAAATAACATGTGCAACAGAAAAGATATTTTGACTAGTTGACATATACGAGAAGGATGTTTTATCAACAGCATGAGGTAAATTTCATTGAGAAGTATAAAAGTATATGGCAGCAGGCAGATAGCAAAAGCTGCTAATGCCAAACCGTTTCTGCTATTCAGACAGGTGTGATTAGCCAAAGGTACAGATGTTTGAGTTATTTCTATTGCAGGTCTTGTACTGCTACAATATCATTCTGATAAGCAGAAAGTGGACATTACTTCATTTTATACATTAGGTTAGAAACACTTCTATTTTTTAATATGCTGTACTAGAAACTTGCTTTTCTAAGATTTCAGACATATTGCTCAGAGCAGCATCAATCGGAAGGGCAAGGTGGGAGAAAGACTGGTGGCTCTATCTGTTTCTGCTGTCTGATTTTAATCCTCTGTCACATGTCTGCTGGAGTTTTCAGTGAGATAAAGCACTGCCAAGGATTAGACAGACTATTAGAGAAATAGATTTTAATTAAGAATATTGACTTATTGAGAATTTAAGTTTATAGTGTTTTCTCCTGTTCAACCTTGAAAAAGCAAGGACAAAATATTTTAGAGCTGCTAACTGATATAGGTAAAGAAAAAGCCAAAGAAAATTCTTATTTAACTCCCACTTAAATCTGCTAGTTTCTACTCAGTGTCTTATCTTGAATTACACTAAATTACTTGATAAATTAAAAGATCTTAAGTAACTTCCCTGAATAACTTCTTTAAGAGAATCAATCATTCCTGTATGCTAAACACATAACATTTGCTTTGAGATTAGTGCAATTTAAACTTCTTGGAATGTGAGGTTTATTGCTTTACCTACTGTCCTGATCCAAGAAGCTTTTACTCTACGCATCAAAGTCAAGCTGAGAAGAAAAACAGAGGTGACAGGACATGGCAAGAAAAAAATGTGACAGATTCACTTCTCATCCTTTTGTTAGTTCAAAGCCTGTATTCTAAATCACCCTAATCAATAAATTTAATTTTATATAATGAATTGTCTATAGTTTCATGACAGCTGGACAAAATCATTCAGCGGGCATATATTGTTTCTTTTCCATCCATCTACTAGGAATGCTAAATCCCTAGAGGGAAAAAGATCGTTACTACTGCATAAACTGTATTTCTGTAAAGAATCTTCTACTGCATACAATGTCTAAAATATTAGTTTTATATACAGTGAAAAAACTGTTCACTCTTGTGTTGAAGATTAGAATACATTAGAATACAATGGAAGTTGATATAAGAAAACAACAATTTTTTTACCTCTGATACACAATAAAAGCTACTGCATAGAGACAAAGGAATAAAAATGAGCATTTTCATTTTTATTATTATTATTTTCACAGAATATAATATTATATGTGGTCGTTCTATTTGTCACAGATAACTGGAATGTTATTAGAAAAATGTATAGAAATATCTATCATGTCATATTTCTTTTGAAAAAATAAGGTTGAGGGAAATTGTTAAATCTGCTGTGTTCATATTATTATAAGCATACTTTACAGAAATCATATTTGAATGTGCTATTTAGTCCAGTCTAATGAACTGGTAGCCTGCTGAGGAAATGTTAGAAATGTTACTGGTAGATAACCAGTGTTATCCCATTTTGTTCCCATGATACTTCTCTGAGCCTTTGTTAAATGTCTTTTCCTGTGTAGCTGTGTCATGGAACAATGTTATTTCCTATATCCTTTTAATATCACAAGAAAACACTGAAATATTTTTCCATAATACATTTGACTTTACCTGTTTTTTGCATCTACTTTGGCAAAAACTCAAATTTGTTTTTGCATAGTTTCAGTTAGTTCATTTCTACAGCTCCAGATGAATACATCTTATTCAGTCCTAACTAGAGTAATATTGTTTTTACCTTTATACTTCCTGGAGTGGCAAATTATCCACTCTTGTATACATACAACAATAGTCCTGCTTTATTAACTTTCTATTTATAAGTTTTCATCCTGTGTTGCTTATCACCTATGTGAAACCACTCATGAAGGTATTCTTTTGAATGGCCAAGGACAAAAATGTCCATCACAATCCACAAACTCAAAGAAAAACATTCTGAGAGCATTTCTCAAATGAAAAATATAGTAACATTTTCTTCACTTTCCACTGCATTGTCAGATTTCCTTTGCACCATAGACGGGATCAAATCACGTATCAATCTTTGAATAACCTCACCCATGACATAATTTTACCCCCTGATCTGGATGGGAGAAGAATAAACCTTCCACAATTCAGCTGGATACAGAAACCTACTACTCCACCTGGACTGCCACAAGTCCATGGGGCCAGATGGCTGGTGAGGTGTTTGAAGCCCTGATCTTATGAGGAGCAGTTGAAGGAACTGGGATTGTTTTGTCTGGAGAAGAGGAGGCTCAGGGGTGACCTTATTTCTCTCTACAACTACCTGAAGGAAGGTTGTGGTAGGGTGGGGACTGACCTCTTCTACTGTGTAACTGGCAATGGGATTAGAGGGAATGGCCTCAAGCTGCTCCAGGGGACACTGAGTTTGGACATTAGGAAATCTTCTCTGAGAGAGTGATCAAGCACTGGAATGGGCTGTCCAGGGATGTGGTGAAAGCACTGACCCTGGAGACGTTCAAGAAATATTTAGATGCTGTACTGTGGGACACGGTTTAGTGGGAAATATTGGTGATAGGTGGATGGTTGGACTGGATAATCTTGGAGGTCTTTTCCAATTTTTGTGGTTCTATAATTCAGTGTTGTTCCAAAAAACATTTTGACGCTTGTTCTGTGAACAAGTAGATTCAGATCGAGATACTGATGTCTCCTGCTGTATTTACAGTATACTTATAAAGTATAAATATGCATATGTATTCTGTATTGTCCATTTCATCTGTTTAGTTCATACAAAAGATGTAATAGTTAGAACAAAAGCTAGTAAAATGTGAAATAACTCAGAATAAGGGTGGAATGGTTTGTCTATGCCCAAAGTGTTTGGTGAATATTTTCCACATCTAAGGGTCTGAATTTCCTCTGATAGATTCAGATTGTATGCAAGAAGTATTACACAAGAAATATGAGTGGCATTCTCCCTATGATCTACCTTCAATAATTTTCAATTGCCTTTCAGTACTGAACCAGAACATGCAGGAAAAATGTCTTTACATCATCATATATATATCTGTAATTTATACATTTGTTCTTCACAGATACAGACTGTCATTTAAAGTTCCGCGGAGGATACCATAAGCATCCAAAATCATGTATTTTGGAAGGAGCCCTAGTGGTATGAAAATTATCTCTCTCAATGAGCCAGAACAAACCCAACTCATCAAACATGATTTTGATAACGAACATCACCATTTTACATTTAAATACCTCCCAAAATGGTGGCAATTTATTAATGTCAGATTAAAGGGCTCAATTCATTATTCCCTTTCAGTAAAGAGGCAGTTAATGAGTGATGCATGCACATGGACAAGCTTCTAATTAGAGCTTCTGTATGTGCTGAAAGCTTGGTGCTGCGATACTGAGTGGCTGCCAACAGACTATTGACTTTTTTTCCCTCTTTGCTGAACATGCCTATTTATACAGCTTATTGCTAATGAGATGCTAATTGAGTCTGCCATATCTAAATAAATAAAAAAACAACAACAAAACAACAAAAAAAACCCTTGTGTTTATTGCTGAATCCTCTAAATGAAGCTCTATTTCAGAATATTCTTCCCCGACTCATTCTCCTCTGCACTCTGACTCTGATTGAAAAATAATTTTCAACAATGAGGACAGGATGCCACTTTATAAAACTGCATTATTTCTAATATTGTTTTAGAAAAGAGTCTACTAAATTTATACTTGTGTATTTACATTTAGTTTTACATAAAACAATATCAAAATGCGCTCAAAGATATGCTGAATGCTCTCTATGTATAAATGCAAGTTTCTGTGCCCTCAAGCAGTTCCAATATAATCATTTTGCATGTAGTGCAAGCAACCAAAATGATCGCAACTAAAACAACAAAGGACACACACACACACACACACACACACACTAAAAAAAAAAAAAAAAGTAGAATGAAGGCAAGAATGAGAATTAGAGCAATTAAATCATTTGGTTACCTAGTTAAAGGTTGCATTGGAGTAAAACATAAGTGCGATAGAGCACTGTTTTTCTGATCTTCAGCTTATTATTTAGCTGACGAAAAATTGTTTTGTGCATTCTTACATTACTTTTTTTTTTTTCTGTAGAACTTTATCATAATTTAGGATCAGCTATGGAAATATTTCTCTAAAAATGTGTGATGCTTCTTCAGGTATCATACTGTGGCTGAAATGCCTGTTGGATTTGAATTTTGTTCAAATTACTTTTACTCCTTTTTTTTTTTTTTTTCCTCCATGCTGTTATTTCTCTAGCTTTCCAATTTATGAACAATGCCTTTGGGATAAAATCTATTTTAGGCATACCATCTAAAACAAGTCTGCAAAACTCTTCAGTGCGTCATTCAGCGTTGTATTTTGTACTGACAGCAGTATGCTGTGAGGTATCTCACGCTGTTGTTTGCATGTCTCTCGATGGCTTTAAATTCTCATAGGTTGTAATGGATAATGACTAATCACAGTGAACACACAGACCTGGAAAGGATCAAAGGACAATAGCACACAGAGAAAATGTAGCAACATATTCTAGAACATTGGATCATCTACTCCAAAAAGTGTCAAAAAAATAACAATTAGATCACTACCCCTATTGTGAAAACCCTTGAGACATGTCAAGAAAAGAAGGAACATGAAGGGCATGAAAACTATAGGAATTATTGCTTAAATAAGTATAGGAATTTTTGTTGCTGTGCAGTAGGAAGTGGGTGGAGTGTTTTAATATAATTTTGGAAACATGGAACTTCTTATGTGATGTTTTGGGGAAGGACCAAAAGGGGAAAAATAAGATTTTAAGGTGGGTCACTGAGAAACTTAGAAAAAAAATAAAGGAAAAGGCAATTAAAGGGGGCAATTGTCTGTAAGCAGTGATGGGTCAACACATTCACCCAACCATGTTTCTGTTAACTTCAGTCTATCAAGTGTTATAAAATCTTCTTTCTAACTCTCTTTGGGATGTGTGTTCTTTAGCTAACGCTCTCTGTATACCTGCTACAATACATAAAGCCAAACAATTCTGTGGGTAGGCGGTCTGTGTGGTTGACATTGACTCTCTGTCCACTCTGGAGAGAGGAGACTGAGGGCGTGAAAACAACTACTGGATGGATTGACTGTTTAAAACGAGAGATTCCATTCTGATATGTGTGTGAGTTTTCCTCTAGTCAGCTTTAATCCTGTTGAGCAGGAGGTGAGGAACAAAACTGAGGCAGATGTGTTGTTCAATCTCATATCTGACTGGACCTGAAATCATGAAAATTCAGCAGCTTTGCAACTAGTGGGCTGAGACAGGAGAAATACTGGGCCCAGAAACTGGCTGAATTTGTTTGTCGCTAACAAACCATGCTAGAAAGCTCAGCTCTCCAAGCCAGAGATGCTACAAAGCCTCCATCACTGGAAATGTTTAGATTAGAGAAATAATCTGTCAAGAATGGTATAGATGCAATTGATCTTACTTGGGGCAGAATGGACAAGCTAAATGAGGTCACTTCCAGCCCTATGATTTCATTAATCTCCTTCTCTTGGACCATTATTCACACTCTAAAAATAAACACAGCCATTGACAGAACTGGGCTTGCTCCATCTGACAAGGAGACTTAAGGGCAAGCTTGCAGCCCGAGGGAGGTTCAAAGAGTGAGATGCAGTTGCCTGAATTGCAGTTATAAACAAGAGTCAATCTCTGCTCAATAAATATATAATGGTAGAAGGAAGTCGAATGAGCACAAATTGCAGGTTGGAGGGTTCAGAGTAGACAACTAGGAAAACATTCCTCATTAATGAGTAATGAGGCTCAACAGCAGGTTTGCTAGAAAAACTGAGGAAAATACCTTTAAAGATATCTAAGGCTCTTTTGGATAAGGCCACAGATGACCTGTTTGTCAGAAGTCCTGCAGCAAGTGGGAGGATAACTGAATGACCTGCAGCAGCCCCCTAAAAGCAGCATTTCTACCATTCCATGATCCCTGCAGCAGCTGCTTTGAACTACAGACTTTAGGAAAGGTTACTTTCAAAAAGTTTGATGGCAGGACTGATAGAAGCTGTGATGATTTAGCTGGGAGGCTAATATGAGTGTGACTAAATTTTTAACACTGGCATGGGATCAGTACTGTTCTTTCCCATTTCATCTTTAACATGACACCCTTCACAGCATTCAACAACAGGGCTGATACATCAGAATCAGCAATGTCAAATTTTCTAGAAGATATTCTTAAATTAAATGACATAGTGTACCACAATAATAAAGAACTCTGTTTAGTTAGTATTAACATGATACTTTAATAGCATCTCTAACACCTAAGTTTCTGCAAGGGCTGTCCACACCAGTACAGGGCATTTCAGTGGAAGGATTAAATGCCAGTTTAGAGTTTTCAGATGCTAAATTTAAAAAAGTTGGGGGATTGTTTTGGATAGAAAAAAAAAAAAAAAGGTACTTTTCTATTTCCCCATACAGAATTACAAAATTGTAGGGGTTGGAAGGGACCTCCAGAAATCATTGAGTCCAACTCCCCTTCCAAAGAAGGTTCCCTACATCATGTTGCACAGGCAGGTGTCCAGGTGTGTCTTGAATATCTCCAGAGAAGGAGAAGTTCCTTCACAGTTTATGTCCATTTCCTCTTGTCCTGTCCCTACAGACCACTGAAAAGATGTCAGTCATGTCCCTTTGTCTCCCGCAGTTAAGATATTTATAAATATTAATAAGATCCCCTCTGAGTCTTCTTTTTTCTAGGCTAAGCAGACCCAGGTCACCCAGATTTTCCTCATAAGGGAGCTGCTCCACATCACCTTTGTGTCCCTGTCTTATCATGTCATCTATCCTCCACTAAGCAAGCTAGTCTGACCTCCGCTGTCTATTGAAATGAGAAATGTAAGGACACTGTACAAATGAGTATTACAGAATTTCAATATCTGTTGTGTACAGCATCCTCAATGAGTCTTTCAGTGTCTTTCATATTGCACATTTCCCCTATTGATGGGCTCACCCTCATGAGCCCACCAGATGAGCCAGTCAGATGAAATCAGAAGAGGGTTCCCTAATTCATGGATCCTGAAAACTGTTAGGTGAAAGTTAGGTATTGTCAAGATTAATTCCTTCTTGTCATGCTTAGAAGATGAATTTTAGATGTATGGAAAATTTTGACACCAAAAACTTAAGCTTTTCCTGTGATCAGTTTAATGTTTCTTTGTTTAACTGACAGTCTGGCACATACTTTGAACCAGTCGTCTGCTCTGAATAGATAGAGACAGATGGCAATTTATGGTACTTATTTTGGGTCCCTACATTTGGACAGAATGAAAAGCCTTCTGGTACTGCTTATCTTTTCACAGGATCAAATTTCTATTTATGTTCTTAATTCCAACTCTGAAATGTGTTATTGAAATGATGCCTCATATAATTACATGTATATACACCATAAAATGCAACAGGATTTAATACAGTAAATCTTCCTGAGATTGAAAAACAATATTATACATTGTTACTCCAGATAGGTAAAACAGTTCAGGACACAAAATACCCAACCTGCTAATTATAAATTGAAAACATAATAATACTTCTTGCTGATATAAGATTTATATAATGTATTATTGTCTGTGTTTTTTTTTCAATATATTTGTCAGCTGGACTATAGTTTAGAAAGCATTGCTTCATATTTGCTAGTCTTAGAGTGCTCTACACACAGAAAAAAAGAAAAAAAAAGGGGGGGGGGGGGGGGGGGGGAGGGATTGCTTAAACCTGTGGGCTGGGCTTATCGTGCTTCTCACCGAAAATAGTTATAATGTTAGTTCTCAAGTCTTTCATATTATTTTAAGAAAGATTTATATTAGAATCACCTTAGTGTATGCAATATTTGCAATATCTAATATCTTCATGCATCACCCTGTGTTCCCTTAAAAAAAAAACAGTAAGATAGAGCCTTGGAAAGAAGGAAAAAAGATCAACAGTAGGTGAGGTAAAATGCCACAAAAACTATACATACACATAAAACTGTAGTTGAAATAAAACCTATCCATACATTGTTAACAAAAGTAGTAAAATTCTTTTTGAACTGAAAATAGCAGAAACTCAATTACAAGAAATGTGTGTTGCATTATTTCTTGTACATATTTCCCTGTCTTTCTTTGAACACAGGAAAGTTCTTTACTTGAATTTGAGGAATACCTTAATGTCATTTCCAGAATGACACCAAAGTAAAAAGGCGAACTTAATTGGGTATTGTGTGACGTCAGTGTTAGAAAGATATTTCCAGTTGTAATGTGTTGGTAGTGATGCAGCAGTGGAAGTTATGTCTAAATTGCTATACATTTATCATAATTTACAATCTAAATCAGTGAATATGAAAAAAATGGAAAAAAATATTAAGATGATAAGCAAAACAAAAGCTTATATTGAGAGAATACTAAAAATGTACAAACTATTTATCCTCAGAAAGTTGAAAGGGGATGTGAATGTAATACACACACCAAGATTTGTCTCTGCAAGCTATCTCCAGTGTTCCTGCACAACACTACCTGCTGAAAGAGACAGTGCTACCAAATCCTGCATCTTTGACCAGGATCTTCTGGCTCAAATGCAGCTGCAGACATGTTGCACATGAAAGAACATTTTTGTTGTCACATACTGAGCCAGACTGCACTGCAGTGAGTGTTGCAAAATTTGTTGCCTCCTCTGTTAGGCTGCCTTTCAGTCTTGTTCTGTAAATAGTGCTCTGTAGTTACATAGAGACCGGATTGCATAAGCTATCCTTTCATTTTATTTGGATACATTGGGAAGGGCAGTGAATCATTTACAAGACAGAGTAAGGATAGTATATTTTTAAAGATCCTCATAACTTACTGTGGGGCTAGGTACTTTTCTATGGCATCCTTATCTGCAGTGTGAGAGAAAACAAATTTCAGTCCATTGATCTCATTGTGATGCTAATAATAATTAAATAAATAAATAGCTGTAAAGAAATGACAAGGCAAGCTTTTCTGTTGGCTATGACAAAACCGACAGAATTTCAGAATAACATTGCAACATTATATGCTGAAAATATGATAATTCAAAAAATATCTTCACAAAGGATCTGGATACATCAAGCAAGCAGAGGTTTTTTTTTTAAAAAAAGTCTTGGTTTAGATAACTTTATCAATAGTCTTTTTTTTTGTTCTCTAAACCTCCCTCTTTTCTACCAGGAATAACTGCAAAAATTGAGATAATTTTTGCAGTTATTTGCAGAATTTATTATTAATTTGCAGAAATATATATTTTATTTGCATAAATAAATATATATTAATTTGCAGAAATAATTAGGAATCCAACTAATTTTTATCTCCTGAAAGCACACCACTTGTTAGGGATAACCACTTTATATAATATTTTACACACATATGTTACATATCTATATATCTTCAATCAGGTCTGTGTATTTCTATACACTACAAAATATATAAAATATATAAAAACCAATCAACTGCTGCATTTTTATATTTATTTAACTGGTATATTTCTATTTCCAACCTTTTGTTCAGCTAGAATTTCATAGTTGCTTGCCCCACATCTATACAGCATTATGATGTCCTGAATTACGCAAAACATATTTGGAGATTTTCCAAATACAATTTTTTGTAAAATCCTTGATTTAAATACATCTTGAAATCTTGAAACACAGTAATAGAAGCTACAATACCTAGCAATACCTATAAGCAGAAGATATTACTTTGATCATTGCTAGCTTACATTTAATTATTTTTATACTATCTTTCCTTTTTTTGACAGCAAAACTAGAAGTCTTTTACAATCCACTGAAAGGAATATTAACATCATTCATTTTATGTAATTGTTGGCATCTGACTCACAGGTGGTTCAGAATAGCAAGTTTTATGCCAGAAATTCAACAGAATATAGGAATATTCCATTCTGATATTCACAACACAAGTGTTGAGAATGTCTTCAGATGGGTATTTCTGATGAGGTTAGTGAAATACAGGTTGTGAAGATCAAATTAATTTCTTATTTAACTGCTGATCTAGTAAAAAGTTACATCAGACTTTCAGTAATTTATGTCACAGGAACTCTAGACACATTCAAGGATTACTTTGATATATCCACTGTTTGAACGCATTTTTTAATTTGATTTTTGTTGGTTAAATAATTACATAAAATACTCTATTTTCAGTTCTGAGTTCTACTTCATTAAGCTCATAATGACACTTTAGGAACTATTAGGATACATCAATAAATTTAAATATTTTGAGAAGTCTTAACTGCAGAAATTAACTTACCATGAGTTTAGTCTACAGTGAAACCATAAAAGTATCATCTTCAGTAATCAACTGGCATATAAAAAAAGACAAAACATTAAATACCTTGGTGTCATGGTTTTGTAATCTTTGCTATTGGTATTCCACATCATGACATCATGTGGAACACAGAGAAGAAGAACTACACGTCCCAGAGGACCTCACAGTCAAAGAGGAAAATACATAATAGAAGCGACGCTCGCTCTCTCTCTCTCACTGCCTGGCAGCGGGTGCGGGTGTGCTTCCAAGCTGCGGCACCTTCAATTTCAAAGTAGGCTTCTCAGTCTTCGGAAAACTCTCTCTCTCTCTTATTTAAGTTGATTTATTAGCCTCAGTTTCAATTAGATTGTATTATATTATGTTATCTTGCATTTCGACATCATAGTTAGTAAAATAAGTTTTACTCCTTAGCTCGTTGCTGCTGCTCTGTTTGTTTCCTTGAGCCCAGCTCCCATCTCCCGATCACTTTCCCTTTTCCCTTCCCATTTGTCAGGGGCCCGGGGGGTCCACAGGCCTACTGCTCCACCCCACCCCGGCCCCATCACAGACATAGATTGATCTAGATAACTCCGTGACACCTGGTTATAACACAAAGTTTACCACAGTATGAAAAATCACCAAAATATGTAACTTGACCAGCAAATTCTAAGCGCACATATATGTAGTAATGATCAAGAAAATGATTTAATATTAACTCTAATATTAATTTGCTGAAAATGGAAGTCAACAGGATTTAAAAATTCTTTCCTGACAGAAAAAAGTCAGTTTTCAGTTACATGTAATGTAGTTTATATCTTCCTTGTCTTTAATTGTACATCATAGCACCCACTTTTTCACTGCCCTCAGACTCTATACACTACTTTGAATTTATTCAGTCCATCAATCACACTAACTGCTGCTTTGTTTATTCAGACCACAGATGTACATATACAATGTCAAAGCTACCCATTGCGTTGGAGAGATCCATCTTTCCATTACAATAGACAATTCAACAAAAACCAAGGGAAATTTGAGTTATATTGAATACAAAATGCACCTGAAAGTTGAATTTGCATACCTGTGGGATTTAAAGTGTGTTTTTCTCATCTTAGAAATGAATCTTTCAAGAGGAAGATCTATGTGCCCCAAAAACATTTTTATTTTTATTTTTATTTTTTCTAGCTACATGAACTTGTCTGTTAAAAACTATAAGCTCTCTCCTCAGTCCTTCTGAGGATTCAGACTCAGTCATATGCTTGTGCATAGACCATCACAGATACAGCAAGTGCTGACCTGTTAACATAAGTTCAGATATTTTTTGGAATATGTGCTGATCTGGATCTTACACCTTCTGAAGAAAGCTTTCCATCCCTGCTCCAAAGCTACAAAGACGCATTAATTAAGGTATTTGAACGGCCTAACTGTATTGCATATGGTATTTGGCTATGGAACACCATTTTGTTTATTCTATAGCTCTTGTTCATGCAAGTCAATTGGAACAGCTTGGACCACCTTCTGCTGAAATCGAGGAAAATAATAACCTTTTTGTCACCTAGATCTTCCAGATTTGTCCATCACTCTGCTGCAAGAAGTTATCAAGTAAATGGCTGAGACTTGGAAACTGGGATTAATATGTCAGGACAAAATTTCAAGATAAGAAATCCCAATATATGTAAAAGTTACTTTTGCACATTTAATAAAGCAGCAGTGAGAAATTAAAGAATAGAAATTACAGTAATTATTTTGTTTGCATTATTGCACTACAGAGTCAGAGTCCTGGAGCAGGGTCTACTTTTACTAGCACATTGGAAATACAAATTATATGCACATAAATGAAAATTAAAGGTTGCCTTTATAAGCTCATAAAATGTGTTTTACCTCTCAAATTTATACTGTCTCAACAATGTTTTTCATATTGATGTTGTCTAAGTTTTTCAATATTGAAATCATAACTTTAAAAAAGTTATGTTCTTACTTGCAAGGAAACAAACACCCTGATGGATGATTAATTTACCTTTAGTTTTATAACCATAGTAAGAACTGGTATTGTCTTTTCTAGTTCAACAAGCTTAAAAAAGACTGTCAAGGTCCAAACAAGACTGGCCAGCTTTGCAAATCCTCACAGACATACACTCTGCATAGGACATACTGGGATGATACAAATAAATCTAGGAAGTTGAAGTTGCCTGTGAGAGAGCAAGATATAAATCTCATCTTTTGGGAGAAAATTAGGCATTTTCTTTCACTCAAGAATTCTAAGCATAAAATACTTCAGTTGAATCTGGGGGGGATGTAGGTAGGCTTTCACTATTATTGTAGTACCTAATTCAGAGGAAATCAACTGAGAAATCTGTATTCAGCCACCGTTCACCCTTCACCCTCTGTAACATTCCTTGACCAATGAGCTATAATTTTTTAAGGGGTTATAGATTTCCCACTTTTTGTTGAATTTATTCTTACTGTATAAAGTAATCTTGCCTCTCTTGGAACCAAAACATGCCCATCAGAGATTGGAAAGAGCAAGAATTTTAATGAATTCAGCATATGTTTGGAAGACTCAGGAGGAAAATCATACTCTTTATTCACTGTTTATTCTTACCCTGCTTCTTAGTATTTTTATTATATTAGTACATAGTCACATACTCCAGAAAGAGATGCTCTCATACTTGAAGCAGTCTTCAGATCAAGCCACACTCATAAGACATCTCAACTCTAATCCCTGCTACAGATGAATTAAAGTGGGTGTTGGAAGTGATACTTCCCACAGCTCAAGTTAAATCTCTTCCCAATTAGCTATTTCTGCATTTTTTATGAGTTTTAAATGATATCTGTGCTCTGAGAACTGCTGCTTGGTGCCATTAGGATTCTACCCAAAGACATAAATTTAGGCTATGTCTATACTTGCAAATTGCAAAGTGTCAGGGACCATTCCCAGCACTGATTCAATCACCTGAAGTGTTCAGTCTGCGTTGTCCCTGATACAGTTGTGGATTTGGCTAATTCCTATTTCTAACAGCTATTTTTTTAAAATGGGTGCATTCTTTCGAAGGCTACAAGACTTAATCAACATCAACTTATGGCCTTTAGCACCTAAATTCAATTTCGGGTAGAAACGATTTGTATATAGTGTACACTTTCGTTTAATAATATACAGAACAGCTTAAATGCATGATTGGAACAATAAAAATAAAGAATAACATAATTATGGAATTAGGCATTTTCAAAATATGCTGAAATATGAGTCTCTTAGTTTCAGCTGGGACAGAATTATTTTCTTCAGAGTATCTAGTAGGATGCTATGGTTTAGTTCTAGGAGAAAAAAAACGTTGATAAAAAAACACTGTTAATAGTTGCTGGCTAGCAGTGTTGTACAGAGTCAGGGCCATTCCAGTTTCTCAGCACAGGAGCTGGGAGGGGATAAATTGACTAAAGGGATATTTTGTACAATGTGACATCATGTAGAAGGAGTTTTGAAGGGAGTGGGAGTTTATCTTGCTCTCTTCCACTGCTCGCAGTTCTGGCTGTCCTTTTCTCTATCTTAGTAAATATCTCAACTTAGTTCTACTTTATTTTTCTTTTCCTGATTCTCTCTCAAATCCTCCTGGGAAGAGAAGTTAATAAACAACTGTGGTACTTACCTACCTGTTGGGTTAAACCACAACAATGAAGAACAAAGACATACAGATTAATGCCGCATAAGTCTCATCTTCCTTGGGGAACAAGAAGTTTAGATTCTTGGCTTTAGAATACAAGATAACCCTTTAGTAGAATTAATTTCACTTCAGCATTTACAGGTCTAAATTCCCTGTTTGCATTTCTGTTGTATGAATAGCATGTCTGAAAAGATAGATCCAATATAACTATTCATTTCAATTCATGACCTTGTTAGTGTATGAGCAGATATTTTATTTTTATTTTTATTTTTAGCATTTATTTCAGGATATTGTTTCAAACAATAAGTGATGTACAGTATTAAGATTTTGTTTGTTTCTTTTTAGTCCTATAACTTGCTTCTCTTCATTAAGTCCCTCCTACCACTTCAGGAAGTAAGGCTATTTTACTGCCATGTTTTAGTTCTTTCAGGAGTATAAATATGACCAAAAATAAATATGTGTATTACAGAACAAGTATATCACACACTCTTTTTAGGACACACTTACTGTAATCCAGCATTTCCTTGAGGGATAAAATTCACTTGTACACAGATCAACCCTAGGACCTGAAAGTACTACCCTGCTTGTAGCTGCTATTTCAAGGATCCTTAGTTCATTTCTTATTTATTCTTCCTAAGGAAATACAAGTTCTCAGATTTAATTAGTATTAACTTTTTATCACTATTATCACGTGTTGTTTTCCTTTCCACTGATCATAGTATGCAACTTAAAATACCATGACGTTTTTGTTCATTTCTTCATTTCTTTGTTTTGTGGTAAGTTCTTTATCAATTTTGTATCTTGATATCTAGTATGATTTTTTAGCAAAAAGAGCAGTGAGTGAAATTTTTCTTAAGTTCTGAGCCATCTTCATCAAGATGACAAAGTGTTAATTTAACTAATGTAGAATCAAACTCAGGGAGTATGTGGTATAAATTATATGTGCCTGTTTGTAACAAGTTAAAGTAGTTGAGAACTCTATTTGGTGTTGCTTGCTTAAATTTTGAAATTAAATTACATTCAAATTAGGATACATTCAAATTCTGTAATCCAAATATAAAAGGTTTTTCACTTTTTTTCCTGAAGGAAATATTACATCACTATGTGAAATCGGAATTTTGTGGGTTTTGTTGTTGTTTTAATAGTGATATGTGTGTATTAAATGATTACTAAATGCTTAGCTTTTATAATGCCTTAAAAATCTGAGAATGTTTCATTTCTATATAGCACATACAGTGGTGTTCTAGGATAACAAATGCCTACTCATAAATAAAGCAGTAATCTATTATCAAAACTAAGAGAAAGCTCATCATAAGGTAAAAAAAATCAGGAAAGTAATCTGTTTTTATTACTGTCCGCTAAGGACTGCTTTTCTGGCAGCAGTTACAGTGAAAATGCAGCCAAAATTCTTTAATTAATAATTGGGTTGTGAACCTGAAAGACAGTGGGAGTCTAAAACACCGGCCAATGTTGTTTATCTTGGCAGGTTTTGTTAGGATTTTTTTGGTACTTTCTTCATCTTTACTTGTAGGCTTGGTGTGTGCAGAATGTTACGTGAAACTGATTTTGTAAGGAGACTTTTATGGGGGGAAAAAAAGAAAAAAATGGAAAAAGTAATTTTAAAAGGCAATTGTGTGGCATAACATGGTATTTAGTAGTATTTATAGTTCATAACATGTCTAGATAGAAACAGATTCATTTAATACTAACGAGTACATTTCTTTGACATGTGGATATGCTATTACGGTCTGTAATCATCTTTTAGTGGCATATGTATTTCTTGTAATAGTAACACAGGAAGGCATATGGCTTTCATAATAACTGAGTTACTTATGTGAGAATGATTTTCTTCCAGAAATCTGAAACAGCAGCTGGAATAAGAGCTCAGAGCTAATCAACTGGATCCACTGGGGATCTCAGAGCTATAGATAACAATATTTTTGAAACGTGAAAGGCATTAAATTACATTAGTATAAAAAGACAAGAGAAGTAATTTGCTTATGACAGACTTCTTTAAAAATGGAGACATAAAACAGTGTAACTATGTAATATCTGCAAACAAGAGAAGATGGAGAAATAAAAGAAACATCAGGGACATTCTGTTTTTACAATAATCAGTGTATGGCAGAAAGCAATCTAAATACTAAAATGTATTGACAGACGTAGATATGAAAAAAAAATACATATGAGTGGTATAAATAACGCAAATTTGCATTCAGACAAAAAGCTAAAGTATTAAAGTGGGATACTATTAGTGAAATGAAAAGGAAAATAAGTTTTTTCAAGTATGTTAGTGTAGGTCAGGACAGTTCATACTTTGGCTCTAAAATGACCAAAAAGAAAATAGTAAAGGAAGGTTTATTGAATTAAACAACAATTAGGAAATAGATGTATTAAAAAAAAATCAGGATAGGGAACAAAGATTTAGGGGCTGTAGATGCTCACTGAGAGGTTGAGCAATGAATTTGCAAAATCTGATGGAGATTATGGAGTTCAGTGTCCATTTAAGTCCTAGAGGATGGACAAGGGCAAAAGATAAAATATAGCATCATAGAATATTATAGTTATTTTGATTGGAAAATGACCTTCAAGATTAGGTCCAAATGACAAGTTGACCTACCAAGTCCCTTACCAGACCTACCGAGTCTCATAAATAGAATATATAAATTGATCACAAAAAGGGATAAATGGCAATAAATTAAATGAATAAATAACCTGAAATATTCAAATTGATTAAGATTTCTTGAGAAGACTCTTATAGTACCACTATGTTCCTCAAAATAGTCATATTTGATAATAATGAAGTGAAATAAAAGTAACGCCTTGATTTTCAAAACAGCATTATCTAAATTAAAAAGTTGATTGTCTGAAAAAATATATAGATACAAAGAATTCAGCAAAGACTTGTTTTTACGTTTTACACATGTGATTATTTATATTTGTAATATGACAACGTATGAATGCCTTCTATATAAAAAACTAAAGTTCATTGAGTTCACCATCAGTGAACAGCAGATGTTGAGGTGTGCTGTAATAATAAAAAACAAAAATAAAATATAACAAAAGTAAAAAATAAAGCAGTAATAGCAAAAGGAAATGCTATATCTTCTATCTAAAATTTAATTTATAGTAACTATTATTAAACAGGCTGTCATTAAAAAAAAAGAAAACAAACAACAACAAAAAAAAAAAAAACTAAGATGAAGAATTGCCCATCCTTATTCACTGAACTTCCTTCCCTTTAATACATCATTACATCTAATTTACTGTTCACTTTAAAGAGCTAAAATTAAGACATTCTCATTAAAAATGTTGTTTAATGGTCTTTCAAAGAAAAAAAAATGTTACAAAAACATTGCAAATGAAAGATTCTTAAAAGTATTTTCAAATTTGGGATGATGAAATAGAATTAGAACCATTGTATTTTTGTAATATTAAAAATCAAAATCTTGTGAACTAATATTGTTCTCAAAATAATATGACCCTTGAAACCGATTCCTCAACAATTTATCACCGGTATTTCAACTCCCAAATTATATTAATTACTTTCAAGGGTATGTTATGTGGGAAGGGGAAAAAAACAAACACACCAGAATCATATTATTTTCTTGGTAATACGTCAAAGAAATAGAGAGATATTGGAACATAAGTGTAATCAAGATGATAAATCAATAAATATACGGTGTTTTTCAAATGGAAATGGACTGTCTGCATGAGACAGATCAAACACTTTGGAGAATGCACTGTGAATTAAAGTAGACTTATGGAAAAAGGCACATCTTATGTATCATTATACAGACAAGACTATTGTCTGCCAAGAGATGTTACTTTTAATCTGAATCTCTAAAGCCTACTGGGGCAGTGTTTCACCACTGGAGTTTTCTTGGTACAGTCTAGATGAATCTCAATGTGACATGATAGCTTTTCATAATCACACACTACAATATAATAGCCATTGCCAGTCTCACATTTTTCATCCCTAAACTTTTGCAGGAGCATTCAGCTGCATGCTTGTGAACAAAGTTGATTCTCACGTTGTGCCAGAGGAGGGTAGCTTTCTCAAGGAGAGTTTCTTCACTGGAGGAGAGTTTAGGCATTGCAACAAGCTGCCTATGGAAGTGGTACAGTACCCATCCTCAGAGGTACTTAAGAGATATGTGAATGTAGTACTTAAGGACAAGGTTTAGTGGCAAATTTGACAGTGGTTTGTGATAGATGTACTTGATAGTCTTCTGCAGCCTAAATGATTCTATGGTGCTAAAATTATTTCCTAGTCATGAGTAGTGATAATGAATACAAACTCTACTTTTATCCCTCCCTGTAGACAAGTTAGGTTTGAAAGATGAATGCATACTTGTCAAAAAAAGGTATTTAACTTCACAAAGAAGTTCTGATGAGATCAAACTCTCAAGGAATATTTTTTTTTACTAATACCATCAGGACACAATCAGATGTCCTCAGTAAACAGATGAACAATTATCTTGCAATCAAAGATATTGCTCATTTATCTTCACTAAAACTGTCATCAATAGAAATAACTGTTCTATAGTGCTTACATGTAGTTATTTTACACACACACACACACACACACATATATATGTAAATGCATTGTAAGGATAGGCAATAGCACATATAGTTGCTTAAAACCAGTTTCAGATCACCCAACAAAGGGAGAGATCACAATCCTGTAACAAAGAATGAATTATTTACACATTTTCTGAGAATCAGGTCTCACCAAACACTCCAAAAGAGGTAATCCACTAGCTGCCAGACTTTAAATTAATTTAGGGAGGGGTCAACCCAGGGTTCTTCCCTTCCAGTAGCGCAGGTGAATTGCTTCCACTTCACCAGATACTCCATCACTGGTTCAGGCCATGATCTAACAGTTCCCATACATGTATATATACTATTTTTCCTCTAAAGATTGTTGTAAAAAGAAAAACTTATACACAATGACAGGTAGATCTATACGTGTACCTAGATAAATGCAGCACTCTACAATTTAAAATAGAAAGTTTTCTATAGAGTTCTCTAAGTATTTTTAGATGCTATTTGTTAGCTATTTTTTTTCTGTGCTAATAATGTGTTGGACTTTTTTTGATACAAAAATGATCTGGAGCTAACTCAAGTCTTGATCATTTTAATTTTGCTTTGGTGTGTGTGAGAAAGGAGTTCTGTTTGCTAGAGATAACAAAGGTCTTGTTATCTCTTTATATATAAAGCAAATAATATATTGCCAGTGTAACTGAAGTCTTAACAGTCTAATCCAAGAATTAGTCCTGACCTAATTACAACAGGAAAAGAGAAGGGATAATTTAATTCAGAACAATTTTTTTTAAAAAAAATTTTTTAGCTTTCAATAGCATTAATAAGACAATTAAACTTGCTATACACACTTGTATTTTCTGCACCTCTTTCTGATGTTGTGCTTGCCCTTTCACAGCTCTTCTATGATGTATGTCCTATGGTCATTTCCATCTGGTGTTGGTGGTGGGAGGTATTGTGCCAAAGTATCAGCATTTGTGATCTTTTCCTGGAAGGAATACAATGTGGGCATTATTCATTATTTCATGTTTTAGATCCACTTTGTCTTTTCAAGACATTTGCTGTCACGTTTATATCTTTTTTGCTCTGCATTAGTCTGTTAAATATTCCTTGTTCTCTTTCTTACCACTAAAACTTGCTTTTCTCTAGTTACAGGTCCACATTTCTTTAACCAACAACTGGTGAGCTGCTTACAGGTGTTGTTGTTAGTGACAAGACTGTGTCCCCTCATCATCCCAAGGCTGCACTCTAGTTAGCCACCATTTCTGAAGGCCTCTGTCAGTGTCCCAGGTCTGTAGTTCTCTATACCAAGTGATTGTGGTATTACTATGATAGAACCATAGAGATACAAAATTTAAACCCAAATAATCATAGTGATCTCGTCACTTTGAAAAACTGCTGCCACAACTAAACCAATAAAATAGCTGTGTGGAGGTCAACATTTTTGTAACAGAACAAACTTTGCAAGCCTCTCTCTTGAGGCACTTCAGATTGAGACACAGCCTGTGGCAAGTTGCTAGCAATGACGGTACTGAATGATGGGGTTAAATGCCTATGGCAAAAAAAGCAAGAGAGAACAGAATGAAAAAGAGAAAAGTTCTTTAAATTAAACATGGCACATTTTGGGGTGTTTATAAATCAGAATATTTTTTTTTCACAGCCACCCAATGACAATTTAGCAACTCAGCTATAAAATTATATTTATATTTATAAAATAAAGAAATGTAAAATATTTATATTTATAAAATAAAGAAATGTAAAAAGAACAAGAAGTGGGGAAATCACTGCTATTCAAAAACCACAAAGAAACTGAAATTGTTTGGATGCTATTCACCTATGGATGTTGGAATTACACCACGTGAAACATTCAAAACTTATTAATGTGTAATGTTAAACTCAGGGAATATAAATGATTCTTGAGCTGTTATCATCCACACTGCAGATGTTTAAACGAAAGAGCATGCCAGGAAAAATTGCTTTAAACTTGGTTAATAGGTGAATGACTCATACATAGTGCGATACATCATTGAAACATATAAGTCATTTAAGAAAGAGAGCTTCAAACACAGTCTGAGGGAAAAAATTCTATTGCCTGAAGTGCAAAGATACACCATTAATTGTGATTCTTCTGCTAGGAGTAGAAAATGTAAGGTGAATCAAGGATCTGTCTCTGCCCTCTTTCTACTTCTGATTTCACATTGGTGTTACTTTTCACCCCGAAAATTGAATTACTGTTGTTTCCTAGTCAATATGCAGAACATAAAGAACCTCCATCTTCTCCTTGTCATGAAAACATTTATTAGATTCTGTGCTTTAGAAATGTTTAAATATAAGATATTATTAGAAACCAGAACTTACTGCTTATTGAGAGAACCATCACATAGCCATGGATAATATGTTTAATTTAATAACATGAGATTCCTGTAATGATTTTGAAATAATAAGCAAAGTGCTCTGCCGACCTCTTGCAATTTTCCTTCAGTGAATGCCAAGATTTAGACCAACAGTCTTAAATCTTTCTGGCTAACTGCTGTTTGGCATACACTTAAGTACAATTTAGATGACATTTAAAAAGAACTACTGTCACTGGCACTCAAAATGTTAACACACTTATGAATTGACGGAAATTTCAAGTGGTAGTGACAGATTTTAAGAATTATATTTTAGAGACAGATTTTATTAATAGTAGCTGTGGAGTAAATAGGGCTATTATTTGTGGAGTAAACAATTGCTCTTCCAAACCAGTTACTTTATGATAACGTAAAATTATTACTTTGAATGAAAAGCTCTAAATCTCATGAGAGCTCTTCTGTTGATAATATGTAAGATGATGCAAGACCTGCTTCTTGAAAAAAGATTAAGTTATCCCACAGAGATAGGAATTAGGCAAATGAGCAATAGTATACTCTAAAAGTCTGTTCTAGAAAGTGTAACTTTCTGCTCTGTTACTTGGTTTTAAGCCCTGTAAATGAAGTACAAAGGTCTTCACAAAATAAAGAAATGATAGACTGATTTTGTGAATTCAGTTTTTTTGTTTTGTTTTGTTTTGTTTTTTAACTTGGCTCAAAATTAGTTAACTTGCAAATGTCTTACATGAGAAAATAATATATGTAAGAGCTGTTAAAATGGCCAAAAATGAAAACAGTTGTTTTAAGCCAAGGACATTGTTGAACACATTGTTTTCAGTCAATTAATTGATTCTTTCAATAACATATTTTCATTCTGTCTAATTACTTATCTGTGTTTTCTTCATGTTGTTATACTGTGACGTCTCACAATAAGTACCAGAATAGTAAGTCAGAATATATTTTTAATATATATAGTATGTATCAATAAACACTTCAAATATGAGAATAGACTGGTCTCAGCTAGAGTATGGCACAGATCAGAACAGAAGCTTTTTAAAAAGAATCTAAGTGTAAGTACAGGGTACTTAACCTCAATGAGTAAGATTATTACCACCTCATTTAACCTTTTTTAGACATAAATATTTCTAAAGCTTAAGCACTGCATTAAAACATCTGAAGTTAACGTATACAGAAAATGGGATGGAGAATAACATTATTGGAGATGTCTGTTTCTCTCAGCTGCAAGATTTTCCTATCAGTTTCAGATCTCACTTTTTCACTTCTGCGTAAATACAGAGACAAATTTTCCAAGAAACTAGTTAACTAATTAACTTTTGTTCTTTTTCCCCAAAATGGCCTCATCTGAATGTAGCCCCCAAAAATTCTACATCAAGGATCAAGATATATCACATAACACAGAATGTACTGACAGTATTTTTGGAAGTGTAAATGCATCAAAAGTGTATATTAATAGAGGAGAATAGAGCATAAGTAATATTATTGATTCAAGAAACTCACAATATTTTGCATTATTAGTGCTAAAGGATTTCATTACCATAGACTCATAGACTCATAGACTATCATAGAATGGCCTGGTTTGAAAAGGACCACAATGATCATCCAGTTTCAACCCCCCTGCTGTGTGCAGGGTCGCCAGCCACTAGGCCAGGCTGCCCAGAGCCACATCCAGCCTGCCTTTGAATGCCTCCATGGATGGGGCATCCACAGCCTCCTTGGGCAACCTGTTCCAGTGTGTCACCACCCTCTGTGTGAAAAACTTCCTCCTAATATCTAACCTAAACCTTCCCTGTCTCAGTTTAAGACCATTCCCCCTTGTTCTGTCATTATCCACTTTCATAAACAGCTGTTCCCCTTCCTGTTTATGTGCTCTCTTCAAGTCCTTGAAGGCCACATTGAGGTCTCCCCAGAGCCTTCTCTTCTCCAAGCTAAACAATCCCAGTTTCCTCAACCTTTCCTCATAGGAGAGGTGCTTAGTGGTCCTCCTTTAGTGGCTCCATGTCCTTCCTGTACTGGGGGCCCCAGGCCTGGATGCAGTACTCCAGATGGGGCCTCACAAGAGCTGAGTAGAGGAGGACAATCACCTCCCTCTCTCTGCTGGCCACCCTTTTTTTAATGCACCCCATAACACAGTTGACCTTTCGGGCTGCAAGTGCACACTGCTGGCTCATATCCAGCTTCTCGTCCACCAGTACCCCCAGGGCCCTCTGCACAGGGCTGCTCTCAAGGAAATCTTCCCCCAGTTTGTATAAATACCTGGGATTGCCCTGAACCAAGTGCAGCAACCTGAACCTCATTACGTTTTCATGGGCCCACTTCTCCAGCCTGTCTAGGTCCCTCTGGATGGTTTTCCTTCCTTCCAGTGTATCAGCTGCACTGCTCAGCTTGGTGTCATCCACAAACTTGCTGAGGGTGCAATCAATGCCATCATCTGTGTCATTGATGAGAATGTTAAAGAGCACCAGTCCCAAGACTGACCCCTGAGGGACACTGCTTGTGACCAGGCTCCTTCCTGGCACAGAACCATTAATCACAACCCTTTGGCTGTGTCCAGCCAACCAATTCCTAATCCGTTGAACAGCCCATCATTCAAATCCACACCTCTCCAATTTAGAGAGAAGTATGTGGTGAAGAGAGAAGTATGTGGTGAAGAGAGAAGGATGTGGTGAGTTACTCTTGGCCCGTGATTTGTCTTCTGCCTTATTTGTTCTGACCATACTATTAAATCAATTTTTTAATATTTTTTTTTCCTTAGAAAGGAAACTTGTTAAATATAGACATTTATGAAATTGTATGTATTTGTGTATGTTGCAAATATATATATTTTGATTTTCTATTATCCCTTTCCTGTAATGGTACACTAAAAGTAACCAGCTGTGAAGTATCAGTGGGGAGGTAATCAGTGATATGGTGCTCAGCAGTTCTCTACCAATGGTTGAACTATTGACTGACTACTAATCAATTGCTACAGTGTTCCCACAGTGTCAAATAATGCAGATAAAGAACATGATTGAGGAGAAAAGAAAGCAGGATACATAACATGGAATGGGACCTCAAATCTTGTAAAGTGCAGGGTAGATGGTAATGAAAGAAAAGTACAAAGTGGGAAGGTTAAAAACAAGGTCTAAAAGGAGGATGATTTTGTTTATATATGAAGATGTAATTATGTGAACGTCAAGTATTGTTTTAAGATGGTAAATTGGAAAAAGATAAAAAGATGCCTAACAATTTTATTTAGGAAAACTTCAAGAGAGCTTATACACTATATTTCCTATCAGAAACACTAATGGAGAGATGAAATAAGAAAGAAAAGGCAAAATAATGGAAAACAAATCTAAATTAGTAATAAGGATGTACCACATTTTCTATACAACACAAGCACAGTGCAGCAAAAAGACACAATGCAACCTTGTCCAAAAAGATCTTTCCTTCATCTTTCTCCGTTCAGCTGGGAACAGGACAGAAGTAGTAGGATTAAAACATACTCAAGATGAATTGCCAATATGAATCCAAAATGACATACTAAACCTGAAACAAATTAGCATAGAAAATAAATGTATCAGAAATAAAACAAATTTACAGGATAATATTTGAGGGCTGCACTGAAAGCAGCCTATTTTATTATGTCAGCCTACATCTTCATAGGCAGATGTTGGTGGTATAGCAGCAGAAGCTGAACCTTCCCAACAATATCTCATTACATTTTGTTGCTGTGTGACAGATGGCAGCAGAGGGACAGCCTGACAAAATGGTGTCTGACATGAAAGTGCAGATGAAGCAAGGCTGTGTTACTGAATTTTTCCACACAGGAAAAAATGGCCCCATTGGCATCATCAATGTTTTCAGAATGTTTATGGAGACCAAACAAAGAATGTGAGCACAATGAGGTGGTGGATGGTACATTTCAGCAGTGGTGACAGTGGCCCCACTTGCTGTACAGACTTGTGCAAATGAGGCACACAGTCTCTTGTTCGTGGCTGGTGAAAATGCATAGCTATAGGTGGTGATTGTGTTGAAAAATAATGTTTTGTAACTGAGAATTTGCTGTGCTAGATAGGCTCATTGTGCTCTTTGTATCTGTTGTGCTTTCCATGGAAACAAACAGGAAGGATTACTTTCAAAGCAACCTATGTGTAAGAGAGATGGTAGAAGAATATCTACATGAGACTTCTGAAAATCTGAAAGTTCACATTTTTTCCATGATGTGTATGTTTATAGTTTCACATAACGAGTTTATAGTTTCAAATAATCAAAAGAATAAGAAGGAAAAACTAATCACATGAAAAAGAAATGATAGTGGAAGTATTAGTCCCAAAATTGTGCAGTTTACGTTCAGTTAGTTGTTCACTGATTTTTATTTTAATGTTGGAAGTCAGTGTGTCTGTGACTCAGTTCACTACCTTTATTGTGGTGGTAACAGCACATTTATACCTTTCAGGACTGTTGTATAGTTTAATAAATGCAATTAATGGTTATGAAGTGTGATATTAGGATCATGTTAATCTATTACATAGATGTTAAGAAGTAGGTAAAGTTAAAATATGGAGAAGTATTTCTTTTATGTATATACTATCCAATTCTAAAGAAGGAAAGTGCAGGCAGTTTGCATTGGCTGCAAGCATTTTCTGAAGGTCCATGCCTCTGAAAACCAAATGGTTCCCTTTAACTTCTGTCTATCTGTTAGATGTGGGCTGTAACACAAGCCTTTGCTAACATCTTACTTTTTTCAAGCTTTCAAATACTGTCTGTATTATTTACTATCCTAGTTTAAATGTCAGCAGCATGTGATCAATAAAAGAAGCCCTTCCGTGTTAATCAAAATCAGTTCTGCTATAAATCTATGAATTTTCAGATTAATAATCTCATCAGGAACCATCTATGACAATTAGGGAAATTAGAATTAAATAGTCTTAATCTACTTCTAAAATCAGTAAAATAGGGAGATGATAGGATACATCATTATAAAGACAATGTGTTGTAGGTGCTTGCTTCAAATGTAAGTATTGTATTATTGGTACAGTGTGTGGGGGATAAAGCCCTTCACTTTATTCCTAACTGTTACCAACAGTTTTCTAAATTTATTTAATGACTAAGGGCAGCAGAGAGGACTTTTATGTATTTCATTTGCTGTTAAAAGTTCACAAGTGCATCACCATGTCACAAAAGCTCCTTCCAATGGTACACTCACGGCTCTGTATCCCCTCACATGGCAATACTGGGAGTTTTGCATGACAGGAGCAGACTTGTGTCAAAGACTTTCTCTGCTTGGATAATGAAACTAGTGGAATGGAAAAACAATGGATCTATATTGGAAAGCTTAAAAATTAAGGGAGAACCCACCTGGGAACTGAAGCAAATCTTGACATGGAGATCGGAGCAAATTTTTTTGACAGATGTTTAAAATGAGAGAGTCAGGGACAGAGTCCTATGTATTACTCAGAAGCATGGATATTTACAACTGAGAGCAATAGCAGAGTTTGGTTTTCCAGTTTATTGAGCAGCTCTTCAAAACACAAAAATTTTGAGCATTTCCTTTCAATATAGAGTAATCATGGGGTCACTGGATTATCCAAGCTTGGCTGGATGTAGAAGACCTTAAATCCAGCTTTCTTCTGAAAGCTACCTCAGTGCTAAGGTCAGGCCAGGCTTATCATAGAATCCTTAGAGTTGGAAGGGACCTCTGAGGACCATCTAGTCCAACTCCCCTGCAATGAACAGGGACACCACTGCTAGATCAGATTGTCCAGGGCCTGATCCAGCCATGCCTTGAAAGTCTCCAGGGATGGGGCACCAACCACAACATTAGGTAACCTGTTCTGGTGCCTCACCACCCTCACTGCAAAATAATTTTTTTCTTATATCTAACCTAAATCTACCCTCCCTGAGCTTGAATCCATGTTCCCTTGTTCTATCACCACAAATCCTGCTAAAGAGTCTATCCTCTTCTTTCCTGTAGCTCCCCTTTAGATACTAAAAGGCTGCTATCAGGTCTCCTCATAGTCTTCTCTTCTCCAGGCTCAAGAGCCATGGCTCTCTCAGCCTGTCCTCATAGGAGAGGAAAACTGAGGTTTCCCAGGGCTTTATTCAGTTGGTTTTGAACATCTCCAAAGACGGAACCAGTATAACCTCTATGGTGAACCTGTTTTACTGCTTGTCTGTCCTCATAAGGAAAAAGTTTCTCTTATATCCAGTCTGAACTCAGGAACACCTGTCATCCTGCCAGGGTGAACTGCTGGCTCATGCTGTTTGCTGCTTAAAATGAATTCCTGGGTTTTTACCACAGAGGTGCTTCCTCAGCCTGTGCTGTTTTAAAGTATTTATCTCTTCTTTGGCAGGTGTAGGACTTTATGTTCATCCTTGATGAACTTCTTTAGGTTTCAGTCAGGCTATTTCTCCAACCTGCCTAGGTTGAATGGCAGCGCAACACCATTGACTGTCCTTGATGTGTTGCATACAGGGTGTTCTTTATTTGATGTCACTTGTAAACTTCAATTGCTCCCCACATCTGTACTGGTAGTTCTTGAGTCCAGGCACAGAGGTTTGGAAGACCTTGTTGGCAAGACAAGGCATTTCTTCACCGTATCACCTAAGTTCCACAACAGGGTCATATTTGACTACTAAAGTAATAATGGAAGTTTCTGTTGCCTTGATGTCCCTTGCAAATGCCAATTTTACATGAGGCTTGATTTTCCTAACATGCCTAAACTGTACTTATATATTTCTCCTTTGTAGTCTGTTCCTGTTTCTATGGCTTTTTCTTTGTATTGGAATTCCATGATGGATCTATTGTTACATCTACTTTTTTTGCCTAAGTATCAGAATGGTTCCATTTGCATAGTACCTGACAAATTCCAGGACAGTGTTATTTGGCTTCAGTATTTCCACTTACATTTCATACCATAAAAATTAAGAACATATTCCTCATTCCCTCTTAAGAAAACGGAAAGAGGAAGGTTGTTTAAAAGGTTTATCCCTTATTAATGGACAGAGCTTAGAGAAGAAACTTTGAACAGAATCATTACTTTCAGATATCTAGAGTTATTAAACTAAATAAATCGCCTTCATCAGAATACACTGAACTTTAGTTTTAAATTTTGTTCTCTGGTAACTCAGTTGAATGATTAGTGAATGTGACAGAAGTAGATGAGATACTCTTTCTTTGTCCATTTAGAAAAACATAGTGCAAGAGAGGCTGACAAAGACCAGATTCCTGTAAGGTTTAGTGCCTCTGTGAACATCAGCTAATATCTCTAACAAAGCCAACATGACAATGAAACAGAACACTGTAACCAGACTGTTTTTTAAATGTTCAAGATTTTTTAGAACAAAAATCCTGTGTGACATGAATAGTTTCTCTGATATTTATTTGTCTGTGGTCTCTCAGAATATGTAGGTTACATGAGATCTCTAAAAAAGAATATTTGAGTACCCCTTCTTGAATCTTAGGTGTACTTTGAGAAAAGGAACCTCTCTAATGGGTGAGATACACAGTCACAAATTCCTCCAGTTCTTTGATGGGATCCTTCTGATCAAGCGTGTATATTCATAGAGCAGATCATTATCTCTGAATTAGTCTACAGTATGTTCTGTAAACAATGAATCTAGCAAACAGACAGCAGAACTTAACTTAAAAGATGAGTTGAGTTATACCCTACAAGTTGAAAATGCACCTTTCTGTGAAAGCACTTGGCTCCCTCTATTAACTCAAAAAGGAACATAGGATGAGATAGCAGATGTGCATTGCAGAAATCACGTATTAGGTGAGATGAACTCCACCTTGTTGATGACCAATCTGTTCCAAAACACCAACAGACACTATTAATATGAATCTTTTGTGCAAATGAAGCACTTATGTAGACACTCATTACAAGATGAACATCAACGTTGGCTGTTAGTAAACTGAGCTATCATTATAAATTTCTTAATATTTAGCCTATTGCCATATTTTCTCACAAAAGCCAAACCATGTTTCCCAACAAGATAATTCAAATTCAGTTACCTTTGTTTACTTTCTCAAACTTGTTCATGACATACCATATTTTAACAGAAGTAAAAACTTAGAAGATAGGCTGTAATATTAGGAAATATAATGAAGTACCCTGACTTTTCAGACTGAATAATAGTAATGAACATTAGAAAAATATTCTGAAGAATCAATACTTGTTTGATGCCTGAAAAACTGTTTATCTGAAATATTTATTACATCTTCAAATACATTTCTACAATCCCCTAATTTATTTTTAAAAGATCGTATTATATCTTCAAGTCTAATTGATTTATTAATAATAAATGATCTGATTATCAGTAATAATCCTTTGCACAGTTTTTTTCTCACTTTGATGTTGCTCACACTGTATTTGGTGCAGTTCCACCGCACCTATTCAAATGCAAGATCAAGCATCTGGGTCAAGGCAGCAGCCACCTATCAACACAAGCTGGGGGATGAAAGGATTGAGCACAACCCTGTCAGAAATAACTTAGGGTTACCGGTAGATGGTAAGCTGGACATGAGCCTTGCAGCTCAGAAAGCCAACTGTATGCTGGGCTGAATCAAAAGTAGTGTGGCCAGGAGGTCAAGGGAGGTGATCCTGCCCCTCTGCTCTGAGCTGGTGTGATCTCACCTGGAATGTTGTGTCCAGACATGGAGTCCTCAGTACAGGAGAGATGTGGAGGCACTAGAGTGCATCCAGAGGAGAGCCACAAAAATGACATAAGGAATAGAACACCTCTCCTACAAGGACAGGCTGAGAAAGATGGAACTGGTCAACCTGGAGAAGTGAAGGAGAATGATAGTGTTTTCTTATTATCTAGAGGGGACTATAAGAAAGAAGGAGACAGGCTTTTTAGTTGTATCTGTTGTGATAGGATAAAGGGAAATTGGGAAAAAGGAGGGGAGATTTACACTGGATGTAAGAAAAGTTTTTTACAGTGTCATGAGGCACTGGAGCAGGATGCCCAGAGAGGTGGCGGATACCCCATCCCTGGAGTCATTCAGTGGTAAGCTGGACCAGGCTCTGAGCAACCTGATCTAGCTGTTGATGTCCTTCTTTATTGCAGGGGAGCTGGACTACATGACCTTTAAATCACTTGCACCTGAAACAATTCTGTGATTCTATGATTCTATTATTCTATTTTCAAATTCCTTTATCAAACAGTAAGCATATCTGCATATTATTTAGTGTTCAGAGCCTTGTATTTAGCCAGTGTATCAAAATGCATACAGATATGTGCCATCACTTGAGTCAGAACTGGACAGCACTGCCCTCCCCATGCCCTGGTTTCAGTCGACACAGCATTAACAATACAATGATGTTCTGGCTGTTGCTGAGCAATGACCATGTGCTGGGGGCCACTCTGTGGAGAGAAGCCACCCAACTTAAACTGTGGTAAGGGGGTGAACCACACTGAAAGCTGTGCTGTGCCTCATGTGGCCTGCAGGCTGATGGTTGGACATATCTACACTAGTTCGTGAGTCCATTTAAGACCATTTAAGTCTATTATGCTGAAAAGGACAGCTACTTACTTAGCTTTTCTGCTAAATGCTCCAACAGATAGAAATGGAATGTGCAGTCTTACACCTTTTGACTGGGGAACTGGCATTAATCAATTTGGTACCAAATACAAGCAGTTCAAAATGAAACTGTGATAAATTATGACAAGATCCATTCATTGAAAGAAGTGTAAGAGAATATTTTTCAGAGCTCTGCTACATTCTTACATCAGCTCTGAACTTTACCCAGAGTCACTAGAAAACAGGTGGAAATAGGAACATTGTTATTTGTATAAGATACATTACCTTTTTATGCATTAAAAATACATATTATTTACAGAACAGAATCATAGCAATTCATTTAAATTACACAATGTGATCCAGCAGTACATCCAGACAGAAGGAAAGCATATTTGTTCTGCTGCTGAGCCTCAGGTACTAATATCATAGATGAGCAAATCTAAGGCTGCATAAAATCTGTAATTGTTGATATCATTAGTGATGCTTTCATAGTGTGAATTTATTCAGTAAATTAGAACCTTATAAGAGATAGAATTCACTGAAAGCTATCTGCTCTTTGCCTGGAAACAGAGCACAGCTGGTTTGATCACAGAGAGTGGTAACGTGATTCTACTTGGGAGAAAGTCATCTTTTGTCACTGCCAAAGTAGATAAAAACAAAACTGTCGGTAGATCAGTATAAGAGGCAGAGGCTATTGCATGCGTGTGAACATCTCATTTCAAGCACACAGGTATTTTATTAAAAAAAAAACTAAGTAACAAAGCCATATTTATACCTCTGTCTTTATCTTCAATACCAATAGTTTCATAGTGAAATTTCTTAAAGGAGAAATATAAAATTCAGAATTCTTTCAACATATTAATAAACTGCTTACAAGAAAATATTAAAGACCAATAAATAAATTTATTCTAATAATCAGTGATCATCAAAATTCATTCAGTAGATGGAATTCAAAGAATTCAAAGAAAGATTATTTTATTCATAACAACGAGAAAGTTTATTCAGAACCAAGCGGTGCAAAAGTCCTATCAGATTGTCTAAAGAGAAATAGACCAGACTAAAATGCATGCTTTCTGTTGTACAATTTCAAGAAAATTCATCAAAAAATATTCTAAATCATGCACTGTAAAATTTAAGTTGTTTTTTTTTTTTTTTTAATTATTTGTTAATAAGGAAAATTAAGAACTGAAGAACCAAAAAGAGGAAAAAAAAAAAAAAAAAAGAGAGATGTAGCTAATAGTATTTTAAATTTTTAAATGAACTAAGTTTAAATTAATAATTATACTCTTTATGTTTAGTAGCATGACAAAAAAAAAAAAAAAAAAAGACAAATATTCTTGCATAGCATGCTAAGCAGAAGTTCCTTATTTTTTTTTTTCAGATTTCATCACCTATCTGTCTTTGGACAAGTCACTTTATTTTTCTGTTTTTATTGTGCTTAATTCTTATCTACTTCATAGGCTTACTTTGGAACCAAAAGCTTAAAGCAGACATTTATGTTCTATCCTGTAATTAAAATATGTTATAAAACTGTAATGAACTGCAGTGAAAGTTTAAAGGCTCAGTCTTGAAGGCCTTACTGTAGCACCTTTGAAGTCAACATGTCCACCTGAATGAGCAATAGCACTGAAAAAACTCTTAAAGACTAACTCTGTTGGCTGTTCTTAGTTACACGAATCAAATAGTAATTTCTCATACAAGGTATGAAGAGTGACTGTCAGTAGTAAAATCAGTTTCAGCCATTTTGTTAAAAAAAGTACTGGTCATCCTGAAGAACTGTAATCTATTATTGATGATTATTTTTTTTTCCCCCAGAAAGTACTCCCATCCTGTTGCTAGAAAGAAAAACAAAGCTGGTAGAAAAACTAATAGATATGTGATAATATCTCTGATATCTTTTCTGGCTTCAAGGAAAGTTATTTCATCTTCTTTGCTGGTACAGCGTAACATCTCTTTTCAGTACAAAAATATAAGCCGTGAAGAAAGGGCAACTATTAACTCTTATTGAATCACTGAGATTCAATTTTTTTTTCAGCCTTGTTAGGTAGCAATGTCTTTGTCTTTCGGTAACAGCAGTGAAGCAAGTCTTTCTAAAAGGATCCTAAGCGAGTTTAACCAAGATGACCAAGATTTAACCAACTGACCTTCTCCAAAAAAATCTTGATGATCATGGAAATATTGTGTGCCTGAAGCAGGATATTTATGAAAAGGTGCATGCACCTGTGGCAGAGAGGAAAATTAATTCACCTTCCAAACTTAAGTAAACATTTGGGTACAAAGGGAAAGATTATTTTAGAACACAGAACTTGTCAAACATCAAAAATACATAACAGAACATGTGTCTTCACTCAGATACAGAAATCAACAAGATTGCTTCAAATACATTTGCAAGAAGATCAAGTATTTTGTTGGTCTGTTGAGATTTCCTGAAAGAATTAATTCAATAGCTATTGTTAGTTGTACTGAACAATATTCAGTTCTTTTTGATGAAGCGGGGGTAGATGGCATAAGCATTTTGAGCCACTATATAGTTGTGTCTGCCATCTGTGGACATTTCAGAGCTAAAGAATTAGTAGTCCAAATTTAGTCAGTGATGCAAACTTAATTTTGAAACCAGTTGAAGAGAATTCTCTGAGGAGCATCTGGCTGAGTTTTATTACTTGTATGTATTTTTCCAGCTGATGGACATATAAGCCTGCAGCTGAGACCTGTTTATACTCCCAAACAAGCAATTTCATCCAATCTGATAAATTAATCATGACAATGATAAGTAATTTTTTTAAACCAAAGTTGTGAATAGAAATGGAGTACAAAAGAGTTTAACTGAAATATAATGGAGGAATGAAAATCAATACAGACAAAGGCTATATCATCCTATAGAAATGATTGCTCAGGAGAAAAAAGAATGAGGTAATAACTTTATAGTTCAAAGAAGGTAAATCAGTAAGACAGAACCTCCTGAGAAACCACAAGTGAAGGGTCCCTGATGATTATTCGTAAGTGAAGGTAGATATATCTAAGTTGTAGAGTCTGTCATTCTGGAATTAGCTGTAGGGCAAAACAACCCAAAGGATATCCATGTAAGAATATAATATATGGTAGAGAAAAAAAGAAAAGATAAAAAAGGATTTAATTAACTAGTTATAATTCAAGACATAACAAAACACATAACATTAATGATATACTGTTATTTGCGGAAACAGAATGAGTTACTTTTAAATTTGGGGAAAAAATAAATAAATGGGAGAACAAAGATTCCTTCAAACTTGAGAGAATAGAGACAAAAGCAAATAATCTCTAAAACAGCCTGAATGTGTTTGAAGTGCAGATGAGATGAAAAAGAATAACTTTGTTTTATTACAAAGTGAGAAAAAAAAAAAAAAAAAAGGAGTATGACAGTTACGGGAAGACAATACCAGCAAAAAGAAAATTTTAATCTTCTTAGACATTGAAAGTATCAGTTGATAATGGACGCATGGATAAACAAAGGTACTCTCAGTGATTAAGGAAACCACCTGTTCTCAACACTACACATAAAATTTCAAGTAACAAGTACACAAACTAAAGGAAATAATATATGATAAAAATAATTATAGTAAATGAATAAAGATGGAAAAGACCACATTATAGAAACCTACAAAAAACTAAAGAGTTAAGTGAGGGAAAAAGTCTAAAGCATAGTTCTACTGATAGACTAAGGAAAAAAGATCCTAAAATGTTGTGGTGGTTGCTTTTTCTTTAGGAAATGCAAAATGACACAGGGGAGAAAGGCACCTGATTTAGGACCTCAGTGGGGGAAATATGAAATACACAGACTAGGAAAAGAGACAGTGAGATTTATTCTATATTTGATTACTCTGGAAGAGAAGCGGAATGTCAAATGATATCAACAAGGAACAGTCAACAGAATGCAGAATAACTTTAGTAAACTAAAAAAAAAAAAAAAAAGTATATAAGAGCCTTAAACAAGACTTTCAGAACCAGTCAGTTCAGAAGCCAGAACAAATACATGCTTCAGTAAATAAATACACTATGAAACCAGATCTGTCGCCCAAGCTCTATGTAAATATGCTGCCCTAAAGTGCCATATGTTACAGAACAGAATATACTCAGCTTCAGCCAGCTGGTTTAATCAGTTTCCTCGTGCCAACAGGGACACAACTGCACAGCTGTATAATGTGATCAATGAAAAAAACAGTCAGGAAGCAATAAAAGGATACATCTCTACAAGGTTGGCCAGCAGAGTACAGTGACAAAGGAAATTTACAGATCTCCACATTACATGACATCTTTCAGGCTCTACATATTTCACACCATGTGTTGCAAAAGTTCAGTTTGCTAAGGACTACATTTTTACTGAAAAAAAAACCCTCTCAGCAGTCATCTCTGTATACCCCCGTTGCCTCTCAACACCTATTTGGTGCAGTCCTGGACCTCTGTTTGGCATGAGTTTATACAATGCTTCCCATATTACTGTGTTGTTGCAATAATAAGTGCTCTTATGAAAAAATAAGAAAGGTAGAAAGCAATAGCTGGAAATTGTGGATGAATCAAGTTAGACAATACTGAGATGGAAGGAAGAGAGAGTGATATGAATCAACACAACATATTTAACTGTTTGGAAAGAAGTGAGAGGAAAAGTAACATTTGGGAAAAAAAATATTAAAAAGGAAAGACAAAAGAGAAAGAAAAAGGAAAATGGAAGGCAAACCTAAATGATCAAACAGTATTAAGTATTACTTCAACCTCTCCATGTTTGTTGGTTTTTGTTTGTTTGTTTGTTTGCTTGTTTTTTGTTTTAAGTTGCTATTTGCAAAAACTGAGCCCAATATGAGGTGATATGTTTGTTAGGTCCATATAAGGAATTACTCAAGTCAATGTATATGATGTTCTATGTAGATGATCTTTTTGAAATATGAATGCAGGTAAAACTCCCAATTTAATTAAGCTTCTGATCTCTTTCAGTGGGCTTAAGAGAATTGAAAGAAACTGACTTCTCTCATTTTAACAGAGTGCTTTTTATCCACTGCAGAATATATTCACCTTAAATAGTGATAGATTTAATTTTCTACATTTCCTCACCAAAATAATAAATAATTCCTTTTATGTTTTCAATAAATACTAATCTATACAGCATTAACTTCAAGATTTTCTTTTAATTGTACTATAATCTGTTTGGTTTTTTTTGCTCTAGAACACTATAGTGTTTTTTTCCTGACATGCACAAAATCTAAAATGAGTAGCTGGCATTTAAGTAAACCAAGTGAGCCAAACCTATGTCCTTGGCATAAAACATTATAGAAATTTTTAGCATTTATGTGGTGATTCACTTAATATCAGTTTATGTATAATAGATTGTAAAGCAAGTTTCTGAAAATTGACAGCCCAGAATATTGTATCAATACTATTCAAGTCAATCATTCAGGATAATATGATATTCAGAAATCAATTTGAAAATGTGCTGTGGACAATATATTTCACATTATTAAATAAAACAAAACAAAAATTTCTTAGTAATGGGGATTTGGAAATAATTTTAAAATCTTGTCTCAAAACAAAAAAATAAATAAGCCAAAAAGTCACACATTCTTATTTCTCACATATTGAAATGAATGAATTTCAACTTTTTTACATCTTGTCTAGAGAAATATACTAGTTCAGTGTAATGAAAGCATCATCACCTCTGAAGTACTGAAGTTAAGAATGGAAAGAATGAAGAAATGTGCATATGTTATCTTTAGATTCTTTGATGTGGTTTCACAGAGGAAACATCTGTAGGCATAAATAATAGCTCAACTGAGAGCCTGAAAGAAGGAGATTAATATTCAGTACTCTCAAAGAATTTAAATGTCTTTTTTTTTCTTTTTTTTTTTTTTTTTATGATTATATTTCAATATACTTTAAAATCTCTCATAGTAATTAACTTGTGTATTCAGGTAGCACATGATATCCCAGAAAACCTGGGATACTTTTAGGAGATAGAAATAGAAGCAGACTTAAAAGCATAAGTTATTAGGTGTGCTTGGAAGATTTGACTTCTACACTAAAATGATTTTGGACATTCATTCTTTTAATAAGATAAAATGCACAAGTTTATACATACAATACCTGAACATAAAAGTGCACTCTTCATCTGAAGATCAAAAGCAAAGAACAGATGAGCCAAGTGGCCCAGTTAAAGACCAAGAAAGTTTAACAGAAAACTGTCATCTTTGCTGAGGCAATTGTAGGAGATGAATTTATTTCCAAAGGAATTATAGAAAATCTTTAAAATCTCTGTGAGCTAAGACATGATAAATACGAAGAGCATGTGGTTTTTTCTTCCATCCATTTTACATTCAAAAAAACCCATCTCATTTACTCATTTCACCTTGTGATATTATGGGTAGCAATTATAGAGAATAAGCTATCTTATTTTTCTATTCTTTTTTTCATTTTCTATTATTATTGTATTACAATTATTATTATATCATTATGTCATTATATTATTATTATTGTTATTATTATTATTATTATATTATATTATTATTATTTTCTATTCTTTTTTATTTTCTCTATCTTTCCTTAAAAAAAAAAAAAGACAAAAGTTTAAAATTAACATAAAATTACTAAAACATTCTATATTCTTGAATGAGTTACTGTCAAATGTCTTTAAAAGTTAATGAAAACTGGGACTTGTTCCTTTCAAATAAATTCTATTCTGCAAATTGTTTTCTAGAGAGAAGAGACAGACCCGAATGTAACCTCATTAAATGAATAAGTAAATTGAAAAGTAAACAAACAAAAAGAAAAATAGAACTGTAAGTTTACATATAGAGATAAAAAAAAAAAAAATAGACTCCTTTGGATATCTCAGCATTTGCATCTCATTCAAAAATTTTAACTGTATGACTTCATTTTTATTTCAAAGGACTCCTGCTGAAATCAGCAGATTACATGACAAGAGAGAAATAGATGAAATCTAACTAGTATGGCAGGATCTCATCTTCAGAATCACACATGTTAAATAAATAAATAAATAGATAGATAGATAGATAGATAGATAGATAGATAGATAGATAGATAGATAAATAAATAAATTCCGAACCCCCGTAGTTGCATCTTTCAGTAGGCACTTCTTCTACAAAGGCAGGTTGCATCAGTGAGAAATATATATGTAGGAAATCAAAACAAAACAAAACAAAAAAATGGCAGTAAATAATCTATATGTGAGTCACAGTATAAATAAAATGTTTTATGCTAAATTGCAAATGCAAAGCTACAAAATATCACTGTGGGGAGAAGCCTGACACATATGCATGACATTCATGTTCACAAGCAAGCACTGGAAAAACAAAAGGAAATTTAAATTCTCAAGAAAATGAAAAGAGTTTGTTTTTAAATGAGGAATGTGCCACAAAATTGTAAAAAAGTGAAAGACGGTGGATTCTCTCTTAGTGTTTCTAACACTGTGCTAAAAGGTACATGTGACATAATATGATTATATACCATTTGCAAATCTACATCCAGAACCAGAAAGCATGGAATCACTGCATATCTATTACAGCCTGGGAAGAAAATGTCAGGAGAGACTAAATTCTTTTTCATATCAAAGAAAACCAACTATGAGTAACCTCCTACATGATACCGAACATAAGAAATCATTATGTGCTTTGGAAATCCAATTTTATGTACAAACGTTCTACTTTATTTGTAGTCTTCTTCATAGGCAAGTCTGACTATCCGGGTTGGATTGAGTATTACAGACACCTTGGGTCTTAAGGTCTTGACGGCATAAAACTAAATTTTCATTAAGTGGTTTAACTTGTCCTTTGTAACATCAGGCAGCTGTTGTTGTCAGTTTAATCAAACAGCGCTGCATCATAGAGAATACCTGTGATAAGATGCAATTCTGAATAGCCCTTACATTGGCCATATAGGTTTTAAAATATTCAGACTTCTTAACCTGTTACCTTTATTGAAAACAACCATAGTTATTGAAAAAAATCAACATTTTGACTAGAAAAGGATAACATTTGATGAACAGCTAATGATTCTGGTAAAAGAGTGCAGTCATAGTATGTTAGATGTACAGTCTAGTGAGTTTCCTTTCACCTAACAGGACTGTTCACAATGTGTCTGCAAAGCAAGTCTTTTCTCAGTGCAGTGGGAAGGTGTTCTGCACTGACAAATATGTCTGTCAAGAATCATAGAATCATAGAACCGTCTTAGAATTATAGAATCATAGAATCATAGCATGGCTTGGATTGGAAGGGACCTCAAGGATCATTGGGTTCACTTCCCTCTCCCTGCTGGCCTTCCCTATTCTGATGCAGCCCAGGATACTGTTGGGCTTCTAAGCTGCAAGCGCACACTGTTGGCTCACACTAAGCTTTTTATCTACCAGGACCCCTAAGTCCATATCAGTAGGGCTACTCTCAAGCAACTCTTCTCCCAACCTCTATGCATATCTAGGATTATGCTGACCCAAGTACAAAACTTTGCGCTCAGTTTTGTTGAACTTCATTAGATTCACATGGGCCCATTGTTCAAGTTTATGCAGGTCCCTCTATACGCCATCCCTTCCTTCTGCTGTTTCAATTGCACGTTTCCCTTTATCTACTGATGCTGTCACCCTATCATAGAAGGCCTCCAGATTGGTCAGGCATGACCTACCCTCGGTGAAGCCATGCTGGCTGTCTCAGATCACATGTTCATCCTTCGTGTGCCTTACCATCTCTTCCAGGAGGGTTCGATCCATGATCTTCTGATCTTCCCAAGCACAGAGGTGAGACTCACCAGTCTGCATTTCCCTGGGCCCTCCTACCTCCCTTTCTTATAAATAGAAGTAATGTTTCCCATTTCCTAGTCCCTGGGGACTTCACCTGACAGCCATGACTTTTCAAATATGCTGGAGAGTGGTCCAGCAACTATATCAGCCATTTCCCGTGGGAACCTGGGATTCATGTTGTCCAGCCCCATAGACTGGCCCACATTCAGACTCATGAGGCAGTTTCAGACTTGTTCTGCCCTTACAGTAGGGAGGAATTTGCTTTCTCAGTTGCCATCAAGAGGTTCAGGGATGTAAGGTTCAGAGTTATGAGAATATGAGAACAACAGAAACAAAGATTCTCTGGGGTTGGAAGGGACCTCAAAAGATCACTGAGTCCAAACCTCCTGCTAAACCAGATACCCCACAATAGGTCATGTAGGTAGGCATCCAGATGGGTCCTCAGTATCGCCACAGAAGGAGACACCGCTACCTCTCTGGGATTCCAGCGGTTCAACACCCTTATCCTATAGTTCTTGTGCATGTTAGTACAGAACATCCTATGTTCAAGTTTTAGGCCATTACCCCTCGTCCTAGTGCTACACACCACCGAGAAAAGCCTGGACTCATCCATTTGCCTCCCACCTCCCTTCAAACATTTATAGATATTTATCAGATCTCCTTACAGTCTTCTTTTCCCCAGGATGAACAGACCCGGGTCACTCAGCTTTTCCTCATATGGGAGATGCTCCAGGCCCTTCATCATCTTTGTGGCCCTCTGCTGGATTCCTTCTAGGAGATCGCTGTCTTTTTTTAAACTGGTGAGCCCAGAACTGGACTCAGTATTCTAAATGTGTTCTCACCAGGGCAGAGCACAGAGGGAGGATAACCTCCCTCAACCTTCTGGCTACGTTCTTTTTAATGAACCCCAGGATACCACCAGCCTTCTTGGCAACAAGGGCAAACTGCTGGCTCATGGCCAACCTGCTGTACACCAGGACACCCAGGTCCTTCTCCACAGAGCTCCTCTCCAATAGGACATCTCCTCATCTGTACTGACACATGCAGTCATTCCTCCCAAAGAGCAAGACTCTACACTTGCTCTTGTTAAACCTCATCATGTTCCTTTCTGCCTAGCTCTTCAGTCTGTCCAGGTCTTGTGGAATGGTAGCACAGCCTTAAGGTGTGTCAGCCAATCCCCCCAGTTTTGTATTATCAGCAACCTTGATGAGGGTTGACTCTGTCCCTTCGTCCAGATAGCTGATGTTGACGTTGAACAAGACTGGACTCAGATCTAACCCCCGGTGAGCACCACAGCTATCCCGGCTGCCATTGAAGACTGAGAAAGCATCTATCTTGCTGTTCCATTTTTGAGACTGTGATTGTTGGCAGGATTGATGATGTAATTTGTAGAAACATGAGTGTCAAATTTGGCAGCAATTAAGAAAATTAACATAATACCAGAAGGGACTGCAGCAAAGACAGAGGAGGAGGATGCATAGCTGAAGAGATCATTTTGGATCTTGGCTTTGTATACAGGAAACTAATGAGATCTTACCTGGAATATTGTACATAAATCTGAGCAGACCGAAGATCAAGAAATTCTCCACAGCCAGGGGAAAACTCTGATGAAGTCTTTTGCAGATTATACCTACTATTTGAAGGGGGGATAAAAAAAAAACAAATTTATTTTCATTAGAAGAATTAACCTGTGCAACATTTTAGAATCAATGAATCATAGAATCATATAATTGTTTGAGTTGGAAGAGATCTTTAGAGGCCATCTGGTCAGACTCCCTACAGTGAACAGGGACACCTATAGCTAGATCAGAGTGCTCAGAATCCTGTCCAGACTGACCTTGAATGTCTCCAGGAATGGGGCATCCACAATCTCTCTGGGGAACCTGTTCCAGTGCCCCATTGTTGGCTGTGCCAAGTTAGGCAGTTTCCTGGTAATGTCCTTCATTGGAGACTTGGGGAGTCAGCAGTCTTTTCTAAGAGGGTATGCCTAGTATATTGTGTGTTCAGTTCCTGCATGGAACATTCCTTCTAATTGTTGCCTTGAGCCTGAGAGTAAGAGGCTGCAGGCTGCCTTGGATCTTGTTCTTTCTCTTGTGGTTGATCCCATCTTTGTGAGCACGTCCTCTGTTTCTTCTCTTTTTCAGACCCCTCAATGCTTCTTAAGTTATCTATCTGTTTCATCTTGTAGCCCTGCCAGTAGGCTGAGCAGATTGTCCACCTGCTTGCAATTCACGTAGTTGTTCTCACTTCTGTCATATTATGCCAGTGAAAGGCTTTAGCACTCTCTGAAGCTGGAGGCCTTGGATGGCTGCATGTTTGTTTGGGAAAGCATGTTTGCCTTTGAAGGACATAGAGAGAGTGTGTATCATACGCTACTGAGAAGGTAAAAATTCTCTCAAAATAAAATTGAACATACATAAAAGCATTGTGAACACCTAGGGAGTTCAAGAGGCGATTGTACCCTGAAAGCAAAAGCATAGTTCTGAATGGGCTAGAAACTGCATTAGTAGAATAAAGAAGTGAGTATAAGCTTCAGTGGCAATTGAGGGGGTGGGGAAGAGAAAATTATATTCCTGTCCCCAAAGATAGATGGCTGAATGGGCTTAGGAGCTCAATTACACTCCCAGACCTTGAAATGCTCCCTCAGATCATTACTGAATAGATAAAGCACATCGTTGGAGAGAAATGGGCAGATGTAAGCATCTCATCATGACCTAAGAGTCAACAGACAAATCATTGCTTTTGGGGGTTATTTACAAAAGAATTCTGTTCAAAAGAAGTATGAAACATTACTATGAGATTTCAGTTCAAACACTCCCCCACTGTCTCTTAAATTCTTATTTGCTTTTACATACTCTTGCTGAGACAGAGACAAGCCCAGGAGTTGTAGTGATTAAGTACACTAACTCATTTCACACAATCTGTCAGAGGAACCACAAACAATAATAACTTTTTGTTACTACTTTCCTAGATGAATCTCAAAGTGATTATCAAGAGGTGGAATTCCCTTAAGTTTTCCAGTTCTTTTATTTTACTCTTTCTAAAAGAAGTAAATCATTCATTAGATTGGATTTCGGTAGTGTGAAGGGGTGAAAAAACCTGTATCTATATACAGTCTCTATCTCCCTATATATATTTCTTCTGTGATAATGAAGAAAGGGTTAGAGACACTCCATCAAGAAGCACAGTTTAACACTGTAAAAGACTGTTAGATTTTGTGCATTATGTAAATCCAGACAAGAAAGCTTATATTTGTAATGCACAAATAATTCAATTCATGTAACTACTCTGTAATAGTGTAACCGTTAGAAGGTATAATGTGGGCCATAAAATCTAGCAATTACAGAGTTATTTATGTGCTATAAATACTGCAGCAATTATACTATATGTTAAAGTACCATGCAATACGTACCTTAATTGCCTCTTAGTTTGTATGGCTAGCTTGAAAATGAGGATCCTCTCACTAGTAAGTTTAGATACAAGCGTGTTATAATATTGTACATAATGTTTAACAGTTTAGCACATGTAAATAAACACAGTAAATCAAATTATTAATGACAAACGTCTTTTACACAAATTTAGCTTCTTTATGGTATCCAGCCGTTTGTTTGTTTTTCGAATTGGCTGGCAAATGCTTTGAGTAAACGCATTTAGATGGATTGCTTCCTCATAATTTATTGCCTGCATTAGTTTAATTGTTCAACAGAGAGAAGTTTAATCAAGAGGTCTAATTTGTGAACCTACTGTCAATGTAGGCAATATCTGTTTCTTGGTTTGCTCTCTTGTTAAGATACAGCAAAAATGTGTTATAATAGGATTCTGAGGTTCGTGTAACTCTTAGTGGCAAAGTTACTACTTGTAAAATATGATAGCCGCTATATGTGGGAACAAACTCTATAAAGAAGAGGTGAGGCAAATATCTACTTTTCTTTTTTTTTTTTATCGTAACTCTTGGCCAGTTCTCACAAGACTTTTGTACTGAACCCTCTGATGTTTCTGGGCTTGCTTTTACAAGACTTCATCAGCAGTTAAAGGGATTTCTCTCCTTTCTTCTTGAGGCTGCAGCCAAAAGAGAGCACTAATGTCTGCCTGTGATGTGCTTATAAAGGCAACATCATGGTAAACAATAAGGCCCACAGCAGCATTTTATGTATCTGTAATCTTTCTGACCTGATCAGTACTGCAGGTTTCTGTTCCGGTGCGACATCAGCAGAGGCTGCAAGTTCCTCCCCTGCAGCCCTAGACTCATGCTGCTTTCAGAATGGTGATGGGCAATAGCAAATAACATCAGTACAGCATGATAAAATTGGACAAAGGAAGTTCTGTACTAACTTGCAGAAGAATTTATTTACAGTAAGGATGACAGAGCATTGAAACAGGTTGCCCAGAGAGGCTGTGGAGTCTCCTTCTATGGAGATATTCAAGACCCACCTAGGCACCTACCTATGCAGCATATTTTAGGGTACCTGCTTTAGCAGTGGGATTGGATTCTTGAGGTCTTTTCCAACCCCTGAAATTCTGTGATTCTGTGATACTGTGTAAATATGTTTTATAGTAGTGAACTGTAGTTTCAACCTACAGTATCAATATCAATTGCTGATGCTATAAGGATCACAATTTATTGTCAGAGTTTACCAGAGTTACCTTAGTATGAGGCAACCCATTAGTGCTGTGCCTTAGCAAATGACCTTTTTCTCAGATCTCTCTCAAAATAGAAATAAAACCATTTTCAAGGTATCTCCAGTGTTGTAATAGAGAAGGAAAAAGCCAGGTAGGCTGCTCTGTATTATACTTTCCCTGGAATGAGGATACTTCTACTGACCTCAGCAATATGTATAAAAGGGACAGAAAAGCAGAGGATGAGTTTCCAGAAGGTGTTCAAGTTGCTTAGGGGACTCTTCTGGAAGCTGGTCTTTTCTGAAAACAAGGAGGAGATCCCATCACTACATTTACATTTTCCAGTGAATTGATGTTACTCTGAAGGAGAGAGAAAGAGATCCTTGCTTCTAGTAGTATCATTCATTCATGAATATGCATGTCAAGAAAAGAAACAGGGATGTCAGTTACAGATTGCCACTTGTCACTTTTGTTCAAAAAATTGAGTGGTATTATAAAAGTTCAAGCTATTGAGCCACACTTTGGCTATCATCCCTGGGAAAACCAAAAGTTATCAATTTTCCTTATTACATCCATCCAACAAGTGGACACAATTAAGCCCACTCCTAGGTTGATTCCAAGGACAAGATCTTGCTCTTCCCAATCACACACATCACTGTCTAGCTGGCATATGTGCAAAGGCATTCCAGAGAAGGGGCTTTTGCATAACCTGAACTCTGTCCCAAACTTCCCAACAAACTACTTTTTCTAAACACTGCTATTTACTGATTTTTTTTATTTTTATTTTTTGAAATTGTCTGCTTCTTATAATTCATGTGTATGGCTTGGCAATCAGTCACAATGCTCATGGGTAAAAGACAAATGTCAGTAACTGAACAACTAAAAATTTACAGTGAAATTTTACAGTGAAATAATAACGTAGCACATTCAAAAATAATCATTTAAGCATAGCAAAAGGGAGTCAAGATTTACTCTAAAAAGTGATTATAGAAATCTAGCTGTCAAACCTACACAGAATCAATGTGGAATAGAGGATTTTGGAACAGTTGTTTGGCATTGAGGTGGCTGACTTATCCTAAAAAGTGATTGTGGAAGCATGTTTATTTTGTGTATGTATTAGCCACCACATCTCTCTTTTAATTGCAATATTTTGAACCGCTACAACAGAGTGGTCCATAAGGGTTGCAAATCTGGCTGCCTAGCAGCTATATTACAGATTTAATTAACACATGTTGGGAACTGACGCAAATCATCTGTACAGCCGTTCCCTCACTATTGATGATGACAATCTTTTGGAGGCCAAGCTGCAAATCCACTTCACAGATAGCAGTACAGTAACTATTCTTGTACTGATCAGCTTTGTCTCAGATATTACGCAGACTTAAAAGATGTAAGCTATTCACAGAGCTATTGAAGAAAACGTGGCTACAGCATTTAGTGTCGCTCAGTACATCTATTAAAAGAAAATACAGTCTTTTGAATAAAGTAGAATGCCAGAAACAAAAATATGTCCAATCACAGATGCATGGTAAAAGATCTGAGTTTAAAACAAAATGAAGTAGAAAATAAAACAAGTATCCTGGGAGGGAAAAAAAATAAAAAGAAAAAAAGAAAAAAGAAAAAAGATGAAGAAGAAGAAAAAAACCCCAAAACAGTATTTGTAGAGATGGCAAGAATAAATGTTTACTCCTTCTGATCTGTCCATAAGAACAATGGCCTTTTAGAATTTTCCTGCACAGTTGTTAGTGTTATCACAAGAATGGACAAAGAGAAAAAGTATAAACATAAAAGGAATCGCTGTTATGCAGTGTTGGGGCAATAAAAATGGTATTTAAAAATAATATCAGGGGAAAAGCACTCCAGTGCATTACTACAGAAGGAAGATTGGAGAATATTTTGACCTTAGAAAGTTTTAGTTCTGCTCTGTTCAGAATCATAAATATTCCCATGGATAAACGCTGAGAAACAGAACTGCTCCCTGAGGCTAATATACCATCCTTGAGGTAGAGTTACATCAGTATGGAAGGACTGAGTTAATAATGATGCCATGCTTGGAGAAACACGCACTTTGACTCACGTGTTTTGAATTATTGTTAAGAAGCATTTGAGAAAGACATAGCAATTGCTGTAACTAGACATGCAACCATTGACAAAGAGACAATTAGCAAGAGTGCTGCAATTAAATTAGAAATTGTTTGAAAGAGTGACTCTAATTAACAGCACTGGAGGAGCTGAGACAAATTATTTCTAAAATATTTACAGAAATCAGCAGTTAAATACAATCTAATGAGTCTAAGAATTCATGTACTGCACTAAACAATGAATAAAGAGGAGCTTTAAATAGAGAGTAACCGATTTCCTGAATACCGACTACAAAAGAGATTTGAGAGTTACTACAGGAAATTCCCCAAGGGTCTCAGGAAATAGTTGCAGAAAAAGAACAAATATAGAGGGTACTATTGCACAGCCGCTTTACAAGAACAGAGTTTAAATTAGTTTTGTAATTTATTAACTGTAAAATCCTGTGATACACACAGCTTCCAAAAAGTAAGCACCAAACTAATAAGTACTATTGACCTTGTTTAAATAGCACACTGTGATAACATAAAACCAAAGAAGGAAATTTTCATTTAGGTTTGAAAAGGTATACAGCAAGCCCTCCTGACCATAGATTGTGTAGCATACATGTGAAGTCATATTAATAGTCTGAGGGTGTGAATTATTTACTTATTAATGAGAATGTTACTTCACTATTATTTACCACTGCTCAGACATTTGAATAGAAGGCTCCAGAGAGAACTCACTGTGGCCTTGCAGTGCTTGAAGAGAGTTACAAGCAGGAGAGGGACTGACTTTTTACAGTCTGATAGGGATAGGAGAAGGAAGAATGGCTTTAAACTCAGAGAGTAGATTTAGATTCGATGTTAGGAAGATTATTTTTTTTTTTACTCAGAGGGTGGTGAGGTGCTGGGATCGTCTGCCCAGAGTGGCTGTGGATTGACCATCTCTAGAGGCATTTAAGGCCAGTTTGGATGGGATCCTGGGTAGCCTGATCTGGTGCTTGGCACCCTGCCTGTGGCAGGGCAATTGAAACTAGGTGATCTATAATGTTCCCTCCAACCTAAGCCATTCTGTGATTGATTCTATGAACAGGGCTTTCTTTTGATACAACCCAGCTGTGAAAACTCCCTGCACAGCAAAAGCATGCAATATGTAAAGGAGTATCTTCATCATTTATTAACAAGATTTCACTCTTGAAATACTCAAGAATCTTAACAGTTAAAGATGCTAGACATGAAGCACTGATCCTCCATACTAATTTTTGTCCCCTCTGAAAACAATAGATAAATAGCGCCAAAATAAAAACTTTGGTAGATAAAAGATCATGTTCACTGACCTCAAGCATAGGATGTAGTGCCTGCCTCATTTCTCCGGATCCCAGAGATATAGCTGTGACAAGGACATCTCTCTCTTTTGGTTTCTGTTCAACCAATATTATGCATATTCTTATTTTACAGTGTCATTAAAGAAACTCTTGATATTAAGTTATGTTAGTGTAATTTACTTCTATGCCATAAATTGGGTGAAATCCTTGAAAATATCACCACTGTTAAAGAGGAAAATAAGCACAAACTGGAACACAGGAAGATCCATCCGAACATGAGGGTGACAGAGAACTGGAACAGGCTGCCCAGAGAAGTTGTGGAGTCTCCTTCCTACCCACCTGGATAGTTCCCCATGTGACTTGCTGTAGGTAACCTGCCTTAACAGGGATTTGGATTAGATGATCTCCAGAAGTGCCTATGATTCTCTGTTTTTATGACCTGTTAGAGGACAAGATAGTTTTCTATAAGCACAACCTAAGACTTCAATGCACTTACTTTGAATAACTTCAGTAAAAGTATACTAAGTCTTGTACACTAGCTTTGGAAACATGCAAAAATTGTGGTTGTGTGAGTTAAAGTTACTTGATGAACTATGAACCAAACATTCAACTAGAAGAGACTAAATGGTTGCACATTATGTACATTAAGTAACACATCCCCTGCTACCTATCCATTGTTTCTTAAATTCTTATGTATCAGATTTTATTTTATTTTTTTCATGAATCATAGAGTCATAGAATGGGCTGGGTTGGAAGGGACCCCAAGGATCATTGAATTCCAAGCCACCTGAAATACTGCTTGTCAGTGTTCAAGGAAAGGAGTACAGCCTATAAAGCAAAATATCACCTTTCCTTAAAGAGTTTTCTGATGCAGCTGCTACTGCTCAGACTTCTTGGAAGCACACAGTGTCACTCCCCCTTTTTGCTAGCTGAGAAAAGAGACAAAGTGTAAGCAATCATGAGTGCTGAGCATTGGTGTGCAAAACATCCTCCACTTACAGCCCGCTGGGACACTGCAAATAAGGCAGGGTAATTAAGCATAAGTGAAAGGCATACAAGAAAAGGAGGAACTGGATGTTTCAATTCCAATCTTTTATCATAGATCAGCTGAAGATTTCTAAGATCAGCCAAGATACAAACCATGAAATGTTTTGTAGCTAACTAAGCAGTAGAAGGGGACAATATGTTATCTTTACACACCTAATGTGCCAACAGATAAGTATGCTGTCTAATCTGCCTACAAAGCCAGTGAAACTATGTCAGGAGCATGCTCACCTTTGCTGGCATTGCCTGCAGCTGTCAGAAAAGGCATTGCACAACGGTCTAAATACTTTGTTAGAGCAGACAATGAGCAGTTCACCTTCCTTTGAACCATAAGGAGCTGGCCACAGCTAGAAACAGGATACCTGACTTAAAACAACAAAACAAACTGAAAAATCAATTCCAGGGTGATACATTATGGCTTCCAAAAAAAAAAAATAAAAATGGTAAAGACATTGCAAAATTATTGTCTAATCAGTAATATTGGCTGCCAAGCTTGAAAGAGATGGATGACTCTGATGCTGTTCTCCTTTGCCATAATTTACACAGCTCTGGTATCTCTCTCCTGTTTGAAGAACAGTGTGGTTTCAGAAACCTTTATCCAACAGACACTCAAACAAGGGAAAATTTCCCAACCGGACACTGGAGTAATGATATGAGCATAAATCACTTAAAATGCCTATAGTAGTAGGAACATTCACAGGACTCCTGAAGTTTTGTCACCACTGAATTTATAATATTCAACCAATGGCACAAAGTGTTATCATTTTCTCCTATTTAACTAAATTAGGCTTTTAATTTCACAGAATCACAGAATCGTAGGAGTTGGAAGGGACGTCCAGAGATCATCGAGTCCAACCCCCCTGCCAAAGCAGGTTCCCTACACCAGGTCACACAGGTAGGCATCCAGGCAGGCCTTGGTTATCTCCAGAGAAGGAGACTCCACAACTTCTCCGAGCAGCCTGTTCCAGTGCTCTGTCACCCTCACTGTAAAGAAGTTCCAATTGTCTGGAGATGGCATCCAGCACCAGCTGTTCCATCACCTTTCCAGGGACAGAGGTGAGGCTGACTGGCCTGTAATTACCTGAATCTTCCTTCTTGCCCTTTTCTGAAGACCAGAGTGACATTGGCTATCCTCCAGTCTTCAGGCACCTCCCCCATTCTCCAAGACCTCTCAAAGATGATAGAGAGCGGTTCAGCAATCACCTCTGCCAGCTCCCTCAGCACCTGTGGATGCACCCCATCAGGTCCCATGGATTTATGAACACTGGTGTTGCCTAGTCACTTGCAGACCACCTCTTCCTTGACTGAAGGGAAGTCTAACATTCCCCAGATGCTCCCACTAATCTTCAGGGTCTGGGATTCCTGAGGGAGAGCTTTTCCACTGAAGACAGAAACAAAGAAGGCATTCAGTATCTCCGCCTTCTCAGCATTCCCCATTACCAGAACACCCCCCTCACTTAGTAGGGGACCCACATTCTCCCTAGTCTTCCTTTTACTGTTAACATACTTAAAAAAGCTGTTTTTATTATCCTTTATCACTTTTGCCACATTCAATTCCAGGTGTGCTTTAGCCTTCCTCATTGCATCCCTGCAGGCCCTGACAACATTTCCATATTCTTCCCAAGTGGTCAGAACCTTTTTCCACATTTCATGGACCTTCTTCTTTCCTTTGAGTTTGTGCATGAGCTCCTTGCATATCCACGCAGGTCTCCTGCCACCCTTTCCTAATTTCTTGCTCACAGGGACACACTGATCCTGAGCTTGGAAGAAGAGCTGCTTAAATGACGACCAGCTCTCACAGGCCCCCTTACCTTCTAACACCATGTAAGTTTACATAGCTTATATTCTTCCTCCAAAATGTATCCCTCTCTTTCCATTAACTACATGCATAATAGAGAATTCTAGATTTAATCCTTTGATTTCTACATGTTAGGAATAAAAATTATGATGTCAAAGGAGGATTTTTTTTTTTTTAATTTAAATGAAATATACTTCAAGATATAAATATAGTTCAGTTCATCTCTAACATAGAGAAGCAACTTATGTTTTTGCAAAATTGCCTTTTTTTCCAATCAAAAATAAATTTTTCTGCCAGGTCCTACATTAACCTGCTAAGATGTAAACTGCAGAAGAAACTGTCAAATTTATTTTATGGCTGTCTCATTTTAGAGCTTTTATTAATAAATACTTATCTATCTACTATATGTCTTTACATAAGCTAACAATCTTGTCTGGCTTTGTAGTCCAGTGAGAGAAACAGGAATTTCTGGAGAAAAACGTATCACATTCTGAACAAAACTACTGTTTTTCTTCACTACAGACTCCACCAGCTTCCCTGCTCCTGGCTGGCGAGTCCCATCACCTTGATCCCAGGAAAACTCCTCGTGCACCGTGAGCAGTACCCTGACTTTTTTAGTGAAGATTTTACCTTTGACTAAAATGTTTTCCATGAAAAAAAATGTGTTGTGACTAATAGCTCTAATGATTAAACCTTTAAATTTATCTACTACATTACGAGTTGTTTCATGTATATTTATTTGAGAATCTTAGTTAAGAGTGTTGATACAAAATCAGATCAAAAAGATATGTTACAAGTAGACTGAATTCATCTATAATCAGCTTTAACTGAGCAGTCCATAGAAACCTATGTGTTTACATAAAGGAAGTAAAAGATTTTACTGGAGCCAATGCAAGCATGAGTAGAACTTACTTGAAATGCATATTTAAATTTTTAACTGTCTCAACTCTGGGACACACAGTGTATTCACCCAAGAAACTAACATGAGGATCTCACCTTACTCGGGTTACTGGCACAGATCATGTGCTCACAATCTGGTAGGACTGTTTTTAAAAAGCAATTTGAATGCAAATGACTATTCACATTTTACACATCATATTTATCACAACAAGTCAAGCAAATGCCTGAAATTCAAAATCCTCTTATGGCAATACTGACAAGAGAGCCTAAAGTGATTAACAAGCATTTCTCAAAACTTGAACCAAGTTTAACAATGTCCCCTTGAGTACGGAAAAAGCAGAGTCAATTTCCCAGGCTAAATATCAAGATTGAAAATGGGAGATTTATCACTGATCTCTGTATAAAAGACGTAGTCCTGAACACATTACTTCTGGGAAGCAGCTGCCATCTAATCACATAAAAATGTGGATTACATTGTCAATCAACTTCTGCATGCTTAACACATCTATAAAGACAGTAATCTCTGTGACAGTTGAGGTGGGGAATCCTTAGAGAATTTTAAGGGGAAACAGGGCAGGGAAACTGATTACAGAAAGGTGTTTGAGGGAAGGAATCTAGAAAGAGATATACATTTTAGGATTTTGTACTTGCTACCTAATTGCAAAAGATAGTCAGAAGTAAATAATTTTAGAAGGAAAAGCTGTGACTAGCACAAGTTCAACTAGGCCATCAGTACTGTAGGTAGTCTTCTGACCAGAAGACACTATAGACGACTATTTATCCGTTAGGTACATACATGAAGCCAAAGCCAGTACTTCCAGAAACTAGGAAGATATATCAAGTAGAGATTCACTTTATCTTCCTGTGTAGTTTATTCACAGGCCTTTTGTTGAATTATTTGGAGGGCGACTAAAAAATAAAAGAGAAGTTACCCTTAAGCAAAGCTGTAAATAGCAGCCAACCATGAGCACATTTACCAGCTAAACACAAGAAATTTACTAATGGTATCCTTTCTTGAGTTCTGCATATGAAGAACATGATTTTAACTTTATTTTCTACTCACTGGTCAAGTAATTAGACACGTAGGTACTCTCATTTGTGCCAACACTAAACCACAGGATAAAATGTTGCCATTTTAACTATCTTTGAGAACTTGCATCATTACAAAACATGTAAAAATTACAATGTGAAATTTTGTAATGAGAAAAATGTAGTAGTGAGAACAAAAGTAAACATGAATTTTCTACCCCAGAACACAAAGCACGTAACAATAAAAGAGTCACTTTACAAACATCTTCACAGAATATTTAAAGCAGAAAATAGACTATGTTGTCGTATTAAGAATTTAAGTAGTCACTGATCAGTTCTGCTTTAATAAAACATAGGAAATATTTTAAAACTTCATAATTAAATACATTTCAAAATGGAAGGATACTGAATGAGTAACAGCATTACGATCTTGAATATTCCTTATAATGTTCCATAATAAAAAATAGAGAGATTTGAAAACATTTAAGATGTTCAAGCAGATATTTATCCTCTGACTGTTTAAAAAAGACAAGTGAAACTTATCAAAAAGAACAGGAATTCTTAACTTAGAAAATAATTTTAAGGTTTAAAGGTGACACAGTGCAGACTGACAGGAACCTCCAGGCATTTCTTAAAAAAACACTGATATTTAACCAAGTTTTACAAAATTAATAAATTAATTAATAAAAACATTGGGATTGAAACTGTCCTTTAAATGAATGGTATAGTACAGGTATATCTCAAGGCAAAATTTTCTGGTGGTGCATAAATTGTATAGCAGCTCTGTGGTACGCTTTGCAAACAGTGTCTATTTTAGTTTTCCTCTAGCACGGGTCGAAATGCTGATTGTATCTTAAAATGGCCATATTTACTTGAAGGCAAAAAGGAAATTTATTTGGAAAGCACAAGGGAAATTGAAAATCATAACCTGAAGCATCAGGCCAGTATCTGTCACTCCGATTAAAATGAAATGGCCAAAGAACCTTTGCCTTATCATGCAATGCTCTACATATTAATTGAAAATTATGTGGGAAAAAATGCAACTAATACATCAGTACGTTATTTATACACTAATACTTCTTTAGACATACAGATATGAACTGAATAAAATGACTATGTTGTGGGGTAACTTTCAGAAAATTCTTCTAATGTCTTTCTTGCTAAAATGAGTAAATATGCACTCTTATATTAATTTCATGGCTAGAATATCAGTGATTCTGTTCTGAGAGAGAATGTTATACAATCAATGGTATATCAGTCTTCTAGGGAAAATAAGATAAGCATTGAAGTTTCTTGGTAAAACAGAATAAATCTTTTTTTCCATGGGCTAAATAAGCATTAAGAAGCAAGCCTCCAGAAGTCTGTTCTGTTAAATAATAAGCTTGATATTTATGTTGAGTTGATTAGAAACCAAAACCAATCATTTGTTGCTGAGAGTAGTTTGTATTCCAGTGCTAGTGAAGTGTTTGTTGTCTCCAGGACAAGAAAAGGCAGAGAAAAACTGCATTTTGTTAAGATGCACACCTATTAAACAACTGGCAATCTGATTTCTTGAGGGGCTCGAGGTGACCATGTATCCTTCTTTTCATCTATATTTTAATAAACATGAGATTTAAAAATCTGGATGCAAAAGTCTGCAAAGGCCATGTAGACATATAGTTGAACAGAAATGAAAAGGCATGTTAAAAATACCACCGTTAATCATACAGTGTATTGAATCACTGTACAATGTCATGTGTATCTCCATGCTCCCCTGTATCAAACAGGTAGCCTGCTATGATGGTATGAAAAGTACATCAATACCTTGCCAAGCACAGCTCATGTTCCTACCAAACAGTGAACAGTGAAAAGTAGTGACAGAGATATTTTGTTGACCTTATTTCTCTTTTGGCCCAGGCAGTACCATCTACATTGCCTATTTCTCTGCTGTATACATCTCCAGCAGTTGAACTGGATTCAGTTTCTAAAATGCCTGAGTATCAGGGAGGTCCTTGTATTCTTCTTTTACTCTCCTGTTACTGTCACTCAATTTAGAACATTACCGATTTGATGATATTTACTTTTTTGTAGATTTTTCTTTTCGTGTGTGTGTGCATGAACACATGTAAGTAATTAGGCTGCTGACTCATTTCAAAAAAGACTGGTAGTTGCAACAATATTAGTGGAAGGTAGGAACACAAGACTTCCTTTCTACTTCAGTCAATCCCTTCACAAAGGGCCAGTTCTCATAACATCCATGCAGTTGACAATGTAAAGAGGGAGTAACCCAGTTTCAGTAGTGCAATCACTAAACTTTGCAGAATTTGTCGCATAAAAAGTAATAAGCAGTACCAGTTGAACTGTATGTATTTAGAAATAGAACAGAAGAGTTTAAACCAAAGTCACTTATTACTCCTGATATGAATAAACCACCTGATACCCCTGAGCAGTTCAGAAACAGCCCATACTCACACTGTTGGCAGAAATCAATTCAGACTGCAGTAAAAAAAAATCTGTGTGGCAGTAATAAATCTATGTGGTATATTCCTCCTCAATAAGGTTTTGGGCATTTCAGTCTCTGTGAAGCAATGAAAATGTCAGGCAAAAATCCAGCTGCAGGAAGCAAAGTTCACATATCTGGTATATATGGGCATAATTAATTGTTCTCCATGGAGTAGGAAATCACAATATGTTACTTCTTGCACTAGCATTTCAAACAGCTTTTGTGTATACAAGCTTTTATACGTACATAGAGTATTCTTGCATCAAGTAAGTAAACATGAAAGACAATCCCTGATATACAGGTGTAGTTAAACAACATGTGGAACCTTCATTACCACTTCAAATTCTTGAGCTGCCTTATGTCTTTTCAGCTAACACTGTGGATCAGCATATTCTAGTCTTTCTCCTAATGTTTCTTCAGTTAATACATCCTTTGTGGGGTTTTGCCTAGTGAACCAATGGAAACAAAACCTATATTTGCATGTCTCTTAAAAATTCCTTCTTCAAACGTTCAAGAAATATGTCCTCTGCATCCTGAAAATTGATAATTTTGTCTTCTCACATACAAATGAATCAGACATTTTAGGAGGGAATGTGCATGCAGACAGACAAGTAACTGTTAACCAATGCAAAGGATGTGGGTTGATGCCACATAATTCACAATCTGATTGGGAACAAAAGGGAGCTGTCATTCTAATAGGAACAGCAAATACTTTGCCTGACATGGAAGATAACAGCATTCTCTTTGATAAAGGATATTGTTCATTCTCAGTGTGCTTGCAAACTTTCCAGTATCTGCCAACTGATATCTCTGTTCATGGTGTTAAATAATTTTTCAGAAATGCTATAAAAATTTTCATTCCCATGCCAGCATTAGCACTGATCACTACAGCAGAATGTAGGTACAAATAATACTATTCTTTTCACTAACAGTCTGCCCAGTTGAAATGTTTAATGGAGATGTCACTCAGTGTCCACTAGCAGCAGTAGCCATGATATACACAGAAGAAGGTCTCCCTCTAAAGGTGTTAAAGCTACTTGAGTCTGCTCAATAGCTGTGAAGGGAAAGTTAATACTTACTCTAGGGTGACTGCTTCTTTGGAGCCCTAAAATTTAGGCAAAATTAGGCTACTTAATTAGATAGTATCTATTCAATTTTCTACACTGAAAATAATTTTCCAGAGACAGGAGAAGTAGTAGCAGAGCATCAACTACAGTTTGCAACACTCAAGGCTAACTCAAAAAACTGCAGGTATTATTCAACGTACAAAGTATAGAGAGTGTTGATTACATTCTCCAATAATTTTCAAAACAATAAAAATGAACCACTCTGGATTGAGACAAAGAACTATTTAAAAATCTCATTGGGGTGTAGATTATTCCTATTATAGAGAAGTTGTGGACTAAGGACTTCAGTACTGAGGTTTTATCATTCATTTCAAAATTGTTTTGTTGTTTTTAATAAGAATAATTTTATTTCTAAAATGAGTTTTAGATAGTTATTGCTTTAAATATTCTGTTTGTTTGTTCATTTTAAATATAAACGATCACAATGACAGTCTCTCATGATTTCTGTGCCCTGGCTAAGCTTCTTTCTAAAATAACAGACACTGGTCATAAAGTTTTATGCTTCAGTCTTTTCATGCAGTGACACATGGCTAATATGTCACATTTATCTTTTACTTCATAAATAGTTTATTTATCTATTCTTTTATTGCACTGTGAGGGGATATATTTAGTGTTATGTTTTGGTTGCCATTTATTTTCTAAACGAAAATCAGAATACTGCACATGGCAGGCCTTTTCAAGATGAAATAGTCTGCAGACTATTCCAAGGACCAAGACATAACTCAAATGTACAAAAAAGAAAACAAAACTTTGATTTTTTATTTTTAGAAGTAGGTCCAAAGGAGAGTAACAAAGATGATCAGAGGGCTGGAGCAGCTGTCTTATAAAGAAAGCCTGGGGGAGTGGGGCTTCTTCAGTCTGGGGAAAGGAAGGCTCCTGGGAGACCTCACTGCAGAATTCTAGTACATAAATAGAGCTTAAAAACAGGACAGCCAACTTTTTACATGGTCTGATGATGATAAGACAAGCAGGAACTACTTTAAACTAAGAGGGGGGATTTAGCTGAGATGTTGGGGGAAATTTTTTACTCAGAGGATTGTGACTTACTAAAGCAGACTGCCCAGAGAAAAGGTGAGTGCCCAGTCTTTGCAGGTTTTCAAGGCCAGGTTGGATAGGCAGCATGGTCTAGTGGTTGACAATGCCGTCTATGGTAGAGAGTTGGAATTGGGTGATCTTCCAACCCAATTCTGTGATTCTATGATTCTATGATGCTTTCTCTCTTTGCTTTCAGATATCCTGAATTTGCTTAAAGAGGTTAAACACTACTTGTAAGATTAACAGCTATAACTGTATTAACAATAATGATGAAGTTGATAATGACACTAATAGTAATAGTGCTGCTTCAAATACAAATGACTGTAGGAACATTTCTTGTACATTCCTTTGGAGATGATGGTATTGGAAAATTGTCAATGGCAAGGAGCACTAGACATGAGATTAAGAAGTTTTAATTTTGCAAGAAATTTTGTAACCGATATGTGAACATGCAGAGCACAGCATAACAAGAATCTTAAACTATTAAAAGAATTTGGCCTAACCTGTTGTGCTATTTTTTGTTTTCCTTTCATAATGTAAGGTATCTTCAGATACAATAGGACCTGCAAGAGTTGTGTCATGGTTTTATGACTTTTGTTATTGGTATTCCACATCATAACATCGTGTAGAGTGCCAGGAGTTAAAGAGTTAAAGAGTTAACACTCCAGTTCTGTGAACTGTCAGTTTTCTGGGTACCTGGTCTCATAAGAGAAGACAAACTACATACCCCAGAAGTCTTTTTGTTTCCATTTTCCGTTCAGAGGGGAAGATAAAACTGTTTGCAAATCACAAGAAGTCCCCTTTTCTTCATTTCTGTTCATGTCTGCAGCGTTTGTGCTCCCTAATAGTCTCGCCTTCAGCATTAGCATAAGGCCTTTGGTTTTTAGACACTCCCTCCCTCATTTTATTTGATTTATTAACTTCAATACCAATTGTATTATATTGTGTTAACTTTCATTCAGATATTATATTTAGTAAATTAGCTTTCCTCCTCAAATCGTTGCCGCTATTTTGTTTTTAGACCCATCTTTCTGCCCTTTGCCCTTTTCCCCTTTCCCCCTTTCCTGTGGTGTGGATCCAAACCTGCCTGTAAACAGTTGACAAGCTGCCATACAAATCTAAAGCATTTATTCAAAGATCCTGTTAATATGCATGTGGTTAACTGTTCATGTGAATAACACAGTTTCTTCTAACAGGACAGTGAATGTCTTTAAATATTAAGAACCATACATGTGTTTTCAGAATTGATGCTCTGATGAAGAAAGATGCAAATAGACTACATGATAAACAATGACTGAAGGTTGCTATCCATATGAACAGATGAGAGCAGATGGTTAGCAAACCAGTCATCCACTCAGTGCATAACCATGTGTTCATTTGTAAGAGGTTTAAAGAAATTATAGTCATAAATTATATCTATAATTCTTGCTGCAGCACAAATTAGGCATATTCATTGAAATGGTAAAAAGCAAGAATGTTATTCAGAGGGCACTAACTTATAGAGGATGCTGCATTGAGTATTATATTATGGCAGACATCTCCTTTTTAAAAGCATTAAACATGTACATGTATAATAACAGAGTTTATAGACAGTCAAAGATTAAAGAATTCTAACCTAGTTTTATTACACCGAGCACGAAAATATTAGCAAGTGAAGTGAAGAAGAAGGAACGCCAAAATTATTAAACCAAAAGGGGCAAGTACTCAATTTAGTGACTAATCTTTTAAAAAATATATAGAAATAAAAAATGAAATCATCATTAGCAGATGTTATCTATCCTTTATTGTGATGTTGAGATGGTCCCTAAGTCCCCAGAAATTAAGAGAAAGTTTATTATTAGGCCCTAGGTTATATGAGCTGGTGAATAACCATAATTCATTCCAAACTTCATTCTCATCATTGTCATGATTCCAGGCAGCACTCTATAACAGAGATGCATTACTGGGCCTCTTCAGTGAGAAAAAAGAAAGCCTACATGACAACAAAAAACTTTCAGAATAGCAAAATTTTTAACTGACATTTTCTTTACAGAAGAAGTCGTTCATGTGTTCATACAGGAGTAAAAATATTTCACAAAAAGTATTCGTTTCACCAGTTTTCATATAAAGGTGATTTTTTTAGGCATCCAACACAGAACAGTTTGCCTGCTTTTTGCATAATAAATTACTTTACAAACAGAATTTAAGCACTGTTTTGCATTTGTAGTTTGTTAGTATTTGTTGAATGTTTGCATCAATGACTTTCAGAATATAGTTTATTAGTAAATTACTTATTTTGACTGTTCTGTTTACTTTTTTTTTAGTTTCTACTTTTATTATTCACCCAAGTCAGATGGTATATGAGTAACTGAACATTTTAAATGGGAGAATGATGAAAAGCAAATGCAAAATAACACACCCGGGGGATAAATTTTCATGCTAAATTTTATGAAATGTTATGATTCAATATATTTTTTCATGCATTCCCAGTAGCAGTACAAATACTTGCAAAACAAATAAATAAATAAGAAAAAAACACACCTGCACATTGGGGAACAAAATTCAGTGCATTATTTTGTCAGCAACTGTAAAGCATGCAATCAATTTTGTGCAAACTGAGGCTACAGGCAAATTTGTTACATGTGTAGAAACCACTAACATTCTGCTCATAGAATAAGACTACAAAAATGCGTGGTGCTTCTCCAGGCTATATATCCTGATAGTAAAACACACACACACACACACACACTCATACACATTAAAACAAACAAACAAACAAACAAACAAAAAAAAAAGAGATTTCACTTTATTTTATTTCATTATGGTTCATATCACTATTCTAAAACCTGTTTTTCAATCATTTTTTCCTAGTACTAAGTTGCATAATCTCACTTAAATTGGCACAGTTTACATAAAAAATAACAAGAAGAAGAACAGCAACAACAATCGATGAAAAACTGCATAATTCTGAGAGTGAAACACAATGTAATATAAAAGGAACCTAACACAGCACTTCTTAGAGAAAAGTTCAGAGAACACTGACCCTAACTTACATATTTCCTTACTATTTATGAATTATGACAGATCTTTTTACAGAAATGTCTTTCAGCCCTCCAAAAACCTAAAACATTTCCATGTATGTTTCTATGAGTAATCCATATGATGTAATTTATATTCTATTATTGCTAGACAAAACCAAAATAAGACTTTCCAGTCTAAAGGTACAATGACATGTAAGTAATTCAATTTTACTTTACGTTTGCATTCTCAAAGGATTGCAATTCTTTTTTTTCTTGTGTACACTGTCATAGAGCTATATGTTTGACTAACAGTACCCAAAGTGCAGAAAATGAGGGAAAAAATGTGAATTTGAACCAAGCCCAATCTATATGTCAGAACTAGATTTTATCTGCATAGTGAATTTAACAAAATTCACAGTTATTACTGCACAGTTCCAAGATGTAAAATAACTATATGACAGATCTTGTCCTGATTTGCAGTTCAGATCTATTTCTTATTAAATAATAATAATAATAATGACTGCTTCACAGCTCTTTTCTACCATCCTATATTTTTGTTTGTTTTAGTATTGGTCTAGCAGGGTAAGAAAAGCTTCCCTATGAGACTCAGCAGGAAGGTGATGAGTCTCCAGTTTTATCAACAGAAACCCTCCAGAGCCTCAAAATGCAGTCTTTGCCTTTGGTCATATTTTTAGGAAGAAAAGATTAGTTTGTCCTTTAGAGAGAAACCCATTCTGTGATCATTAGGATAACTCTATCTGTCTCAAAATACTTTTACAAACAAACAGAACTTTTCCCCTAACCACATTTGAGCTGCTTTCATTTGTTTCTGATGGAATGGCTTTCTGTATATATGGAGACTCCCTTGTGTTTAAATCCTAAAGTCCTTCAAGCCTGGCTCTGAAAGCTCGTGTTATTGTTCTTCCTCCTGGCATCCCCAGGATGAATGGATTACAGAACTTAGATTTATTTTCTAGCATTTCCTCCTTGCTATTTAGGGCCATGTTATCTTTCAATACACCTTTTGTGTTTTAACTGTTCGGCTTAATTTTCCCCTCCACCCTGTTATTTATGTGTCATGTTTAATCAGTTGTGTTTCCACTCCCTCAATACATTTGTTTAGAGTGTTTGGACATACATATTAGATTATTTAGCCTTCTTCTTTCTGTGTTACAGACACGTAAGTACCATGCAGCTCATTCAAACTAATGTTAAAATATGCTGTGAGAGCTCTTTAGAAATTCTAGTTGATTTCCGTGGTTTTTTTGTTTGTCTGTTTGTTTGTGGTTTTTTTTCTCTGCAGAAAACTTATCAGACTGCTGAAATTAACCTTAATTTAATTAACTTGATTTGTTCAACTATTTTGGATCGAATTTTGGGCATTATAATCAAATCAGCTTGCAATCTTCCAGACATTCTTACTCCTAAGAAAAGTGTACTATTTACACAACAGTCAGTTTCTCTTCAAAAAGCAATAATTGCCAGCACATTCATTTCCTTTTATGTCTGAATAAAAAGGAAGCATCCACTAAAAATCCTGAAGTGTGAGAGGAAAATGAAGGTGAGATAGAACAAACCTCACAGGGCTGCTGGCCTTGTCTCCAAGAAGTCCAAATCTGAAGTCTAGATCTTAACCATCCTTATTTCTGTAGACTTTGATGCAGGAAAGGTGATATCCAGGTTTAATTTACTTCTGTTAATAAGGAGTAAAGTTGTACTTGCAACGATAGTTCAAAAATTAATTCTTCTGAGAAGAAGATGGATGTGTTGGGTATAGCAATAAAACATCATGATGTCTAGTTTGTAAGATGTCAAACTGAACCTTAGAGAAAGCAGGCTGTATGACAGAGAGTCGATAAAAGAAATCCATCGGTGCTTAGTAAAAGCTAAGCAGCAGCATTCTACTTTTGCCTGTCAAATGGCCAGTGAGGTCACCTTGATCTAGGCTGAGCTTTCTAAGCTGCCTAAGAATGGCACAAAAGTCTCTGACATCCATGAGAAAAGTTGTTTATTTTATTTTATTTTATTATTTTGTTTTTATTTATAAATCAGCATCGCTTTGGAAAACCCAAGGCACCAGAGTTTTAAAAGTTGTCAGGATACTGCAGTCCTCTTGCAACATTCAAATAGCTGTATTCTTTTAAAAGGTGCTAAACTTCGAATCTGATCTGAAGGGGAACATTAGTAAAAATCAGACCTCCTCTATGTGCCTCTTCACTCTGAAAAAGATTATATAAAAACAGAACTGACATTTTTTTTGAATGTACTGCCACTCAACAATAAACATTCTTATCATGTAAATTTTCTGCCAGGGAAAAACTGATTGATAGGAAATATTTCTAAATTTAATTTCTAAGCTTCCTTGTAAAAATCATTAGAGCATTAATGTTTCAATCTCACACTCAGAAACTTGAAATGCTTGATAATACTGACTATAATTTCAGGAAGAACACTATTTCCTTGCAATTTAAAAATGGTGAATAAAACATTCAAAAACTTGTATCTCAGTAGTAAGAACAAGCACAGAACACAAACATACCAACTTAAAGAGCTTAGAATGATTGGTAGTATGCAAAACTCTATAGATCATGATGTAGTTTTAACGTTTTACTTTTGCTCTGACGTAGCTACTGCACCAGTCTCCAGCTTCCCTTAAACACTGACAAATTCTTATTGTTCAATTCTGTTCAGTGAAGCTCAAAGAGCGGAGGTCTCTTCTGAATGACATATAATTGAATATTGTCATTAATATGCAATAGAATGGAAGAGTGAATACAGTTCTTTTTATTGGAATTCTTTGATTGGAAGAGAGAATATTCCTTTTATTGTAATTTCAAAGGGAGAAAGGGCTGGAATTTAAAATGATCTTGCCAGGCTGAAGAAAAGTGGCCTGGAAAACAAACAAACAAACAAAAATCCTATGGTGAAATTAATCCCTGACAAGAATATGTAGTAGCTAAGCAGGATGGTATGGTAAGATCTGACAAAATGACAGAGTCTGAGATCTACTGTGCTTCAAACTGCACTGAAACCAGCAATATGAATCATCCAATATGAAGAAACAGATGCTCTGCTGAGACAGACAACCAGCTGTATCACCTGCAAAACACACAAAATCAACTTTACACACTTCCAAAACACTTCAAGCATCATCTAGCACTCCAGATATCACTCTCCCAAGGGAAGAACTGTTTCTATTCATGTTATTGACTACTCTGTATTTCCCTCTCACTTTGAGTGCATTTTGAGTATGCGAAAATTGATCTTTCCAGGTTCTGATTTAACCTTTTCATCAGCTACTCCAGCCTGAGGTTTTATAATTGACTGTATTCACAAATACATTCACATTCACATTAAAGGACAGGATTACACAGAAAACAGTTTGGAAAGGGATTTTTAATAAAACAGGACGAACTGCTGTGACAAGGAAAAGGGCTTGACCAAAAATCAGCTGGTTTTAGACCATATTAACCTCTTTTTTCCATGCTTGTTCTTCCCTGATCCACTCCTTCCTTGTCTTTGGTCTTCTAAATTTCCCACAGTGATTTTTACACAATCCCATTTACATTCTGTACCATCCTATAATATATTGCTGTCCCAAATGACCAATGTGTTTTCATCTGCAAAGTTCAGCTTAAACACATCAAGCCTACAGGTATGAAGATCCTTCAAATGGCCCAGACACCAGTGATATAAGACATTTGATCTTCCTTAACATCTCTGTTATCTCCATTTATTAGTGTAATTTATTGCCTTGGCTAGGAGGTTGGTTTGTTTGTCCATTTAATGTTAATAGCCACAAACCAGAAGTTCTCAGAAATCTTGTATCCTCATGTTCTTACAGAAGAATCCTACTCCCCCATAAGGAGGAGATTCAAAGTTCACGAATGTAGACAGATTCTCCTCAATCAGACAGGACCAGTAGCTATCAGGCAAGCTCATGTTTAGTTATGGTCTTTGAAGACTGCCAAGATTTGTTAGAAACTGACAAAAGGATATGATCTTACTAATTGTATATGTTTTCTTTGAGCACAGGATTTAATAGATGAAGCCTTAAACTCCCTTTCAACAAAACTAGTGTATGATCCTATGATTCTATTTATGTATTTCCTAGTCTAGAATTCTGACATATCTCTTATTTCTGCTGAGGAGTGACCAGTTTTTTACCTGAATTCTTTTTTTTTTTTTTTTTTTTTTTTTCTCTCCATGTAGCACTTATAATATTGGGGAAAAAAAAGTCTGTGCAGCATGCAATGATATAACACCCTTATCAATCTTTAGAATTCACTAATACATGTAACCTAATACTACAGACAAACACATTAATTATTCCAATAAGTTTTCAGTCTGCTCTGAGACATACTCTGGATCTCAATTTTCCTTTAGTGGTTGGAAATGTGTGTGTACATATAATCACAGAAGGCTGGTAACAACCTCCTGGAGGAACTGAGCATTATCTTTTTGCATCATTTAATCTCTTCCAGCTTGGTCAATTTGCCTGTGTGTAGCACTTGGTGACATGGTTCCACTATTTCTAATACCAGAGCTAAAACTTATTCCTTATATCTAACCACATCATGTGTACATACCAGATGATTAATCCAGTTCTGAATTACCAGTGTGTCTTAACACTTATTAGAAAAGATATTCACATTAAAGGCTATAAAAGAAGTGGTTTTGTGTATGCATGTCTATTTCTATATATATATATCTGTAAGTTACACAGTGCCAGTGAACTTGATTGTCTATGTTACTAAGTAATTGGAAAGATCTTTTGCTTATTAGTTAGCACATGACAGATACCTGTCATGTTAAGAAGTAAACATAATTCTACTCTGTTTTGGAGTTTAAGTGATTTAGCTGCATGGATTTCACTCCTTTTTCCTTTGTTAAGGTATCACACTAATGCAACAAGAATGCTGTTTACTATACATAACTCTTAATTTTCTAGGAAAGCACAAATATCCTGTTTGTATTACTCAGTTTATGGACATTCATGTGAACTTCTCTTGCCTATGTCATATTAAGGATGTGGGCAGTTGAAAAAGTTTTATTTATTCTTTCTTACTTCTTTTCCAGTTTAAATATCTTCCCTTTGACCACTGGAAAAGAAAAAATGCTGTAATTAAACTACTCCTCTGCAGATTTTCCTCTCCTCTTTCATTTATAACGTGATAATTAGTCACTGATTTTTTATTCTTTATTTTTTCCACTAGAAAAACACAACCAGACAATTTTCCTTAAAGAAAATATCCAGAACACATACAGAGTTCTTTCCTTAGGGGAAAAAAGTAGGTGAGTTAGGTTTGTTCTTTTCAAAACAGTACGAGGAAATTAAAACTCAGTGATTAAGATTTTCTCCCAGAAAACAGAAGACCTAGGTTCAGTTACCTCCATAGTGAAATCTCACTTCTCACTTGCCAAAAGCACTTTAACCTGCAATCTGCAGCATAAGCATCAGAAGGGGCAAGTAAAAGCGATGCATGTGACTCATGTAGCTTCAACTGATTTACTGTAGAACTAAGAATGCAAAAGTGAGAGGGTCGGACACACAGGACAAACAACAGTAGATCCTGCAGTTAGAAAGAAACATTTTCAGGAAGCACGCAGAAGATTGGAGCTCAAGTTTTGGCTCTGTGTATTACTAATAGGGTGTACTTGATTGTTTCTTTTATTATTATTTATTAACTTCATTCCATGATGAAATCAAAGTCTTGTTCCACAGTCAACTGTGTGGATGTCAGCAAGGCAATGTGTTGTAGAATGATTCTGAGTTTACACGTTAGATTCAAAGGCTGTGGGAGTGAACTGTTTCTAAAGATGAGATGTAGATCTAGTTAGTCTGTCATAATCTCACTAAGTACAGCTTTTTTTTTTCCCTCTATTTTTCCCTTTTTTCCCCCCTCATATATATCAAAAAGTATTTAAATTACTGCTGAAATTAGAAATCTAGTATTAGACAGGTGTGGAGCATTCAACATCTGTCTAATATGCAATGGCAAAAAAAACCCAAACAAAACAAAACAAACAAAAATACCTACCAAACAAACAAAAAACCCTAGACCATAGACCGTATTTATCTTGTCCTGAAGCCATTTGTCCTTGCAGAGCTTGCATCCATGAAACTAAACTTCCTTATTCTTCAAATACAATGGCATCACCTGAGATAACTTCATGAAGAGGATCAAAGGACTGAAGCACCTCACTTGTGAAAAGAGGATGAGAGTGCTGAGGTTCTTTAGACTGAAGAAAAGAAGACTCAGGAGGTCTTGTAGCAACTTTACATAACTTAAAAGGAGAATATGGGAAAACAGGAGAGGGATTATTTATTGGGAAGTGTTGTGATAGGACAGGGAAATTGTTTATAACTAAAAGAGTGTAGATTCAGATTAGATACAAGAAATTCTTTGATGTTGGTGAGGCACTGGAACAGGTTGCCCAGGGAAGCTGTAGATATCCTCTCCCAGGAAGTGTTTGAGGCCAGGCTAGACGGGGCTTTGAGCAACCTAGTCTACTGAGCAGTGTCCCTGCGCATAATAGAGGAGTTAGAATGATGATCTTCCGGTTCCTTTCCAACCCAAACTATTCCATTATTTTATGTGTCTATGATTATTCTTGAACCAAACTAAACCTCAAGCTATTCTAGTTTTTTTGTTTGTTTGGTTTGGTTTGGTTTGGTTTGTTTGTTTGTTTGTTCTGGTTTGGTTTTTGTTTTGTTTTGTTTTGTTTTGTTTTGTGTGTGTGTGTGTGAAAGTAATAGCCTGGGGCAAAAAATAACACTGAAGAAGTGCAAAAAAATTATCAGGATGGATTATTCTGTCCAGAATCTAAGAAACCATTATTTTAAAAATAAAATCCATGCTGTATAGGCAGATTTTACTACTTGAGTATACTAGAAAATATGATGAGTAAATGCTGGAGACTATCAAGTCAATCTACCTTACCAGAGCATGGGAGTCACAAAGCAGCATGTGAATAACCCTTCGTTTTTAGGCATATGTTTATTTCCCATATTCTAGAGAAAAATCTGCTCTTCCAAAGAAAAAGATATTGATGTCTACTGAATTTTTCTGAGAACAGAAGTAGGTGGTATAAGGGTCCACTGAACATAGAGGGTAAGCCCAAGCACAAGTTAAGCTTGTCTTCAGCATCCAAAATATTTTGACAGTATGGTACAGACTGTAGTAATTATCAGAGGAACAAGCAATTAATTCCAGGAGACAAGGAATAATTTCCAGATTAATTTCTCTAAGGTGTCCTCTGTCAAATTAAAATAGACACAGTGACTTTGTTTAAACTTCCATCTATGCCAAATATCAGCTTAGGTATGTCTTTTCCCTATTTAAGTAATTAAATCAAAAGTAGATTCTTTTTTTTTTTTTTTTCTAAGATCTCTGGAAATGTTGTATACAAATAATAGCCTTCTGATCCTGATTATCCTTGTCATCCTGCAGTGAATCACAGAACCACAGAATTGTAGAGGCTGGAAGGCACCTCTAGAGATCATTTAGTCCAACCTCACCTCCAAAGCAGGGTGTAGTGAAGTGAAGTGTAAAAACAATATATTCAACTGTATTAGGAAGCTCATCTAAACGAGAAGTAGAATACTTTTCTTCTTTTGTATCATCAGTAGTTGTACTACTGCATGAACCAGGAATGAAAAACATTCCATACCATATTAAATGCATAGATTTTATGGTAGCTCAGAAGTTCAAGTAGATTACAATTTTTGATTATATAAAGCACACAAATAAAACAGGTAATCACCATATTGAAAGAAATGGAGGCAGAAATGAATTTTATGCAGAAATATTTTGCAAGCTAAAACATAAAACAATAAATAAATGCAGGAATTAATTATTATTTGTTGTGTCCTATGAAGTAAATATTATGATTCAACACTCCAGTAGATGAACAAATTATCTTAGAACAATTAAGTAATATGTGTGTTTAATATTATAATCTGTGAACAATAGGAGCAGAAGAAAAAAAGTAAAATAGCAAAGGAAAGAAATTAGGAGAGAAGTGCACATGAGTACCTTAAAAGCAATCAGCTAATTCAGCAATTCTAATCTGTGCATTTCACATTTCATAACTCCTCAATTTTTTTTATTATTTCTTTGTGTATGGATGGACTGACAACTTTGCAAGCAACCTTTTCTACTGTAGTGTTGTACCCATCATTTGAAAGACATTTAGGACAGTGAAATGATACATTTTTTCAGTCAAATGTTCATTCCTTCTGTAAGTATATATATATTTTTTTCAATCCATTCACAGAAAGTGCTATTGCTTTCAATTTTTGTTAGAAATACTGTCTGGGTGCTATGACTTGGTAGCCTAACATTCAAACATCTTTTTACAAAACTCTTTCTCTGTGGCAGGGAAGAATATCATGTAGTATTTCACTGTTTTCATCTGCCCACTGCAGATCCTTTGAATGTGCCTGGATCTGCTGTTACGTTAATAGAAGGATGAGATTCAATCTTTAAAATGCTGATGCTCACAATTGTGAGTCTGACATAAATCATGATATCCAAAAGAATCAGAGATACTGTGAAATCAGTACAGTAAGGAATCCACAAATGCAACGATCATAATAAATATCAATGAATTTTTTGCTGAATTGTCCCTGAGTATGACTAATGAATCTGTCCATGCTATTACAGACAGCCCGCAGCAAAACTGTTCCAATGATCCACCAACTCAAAAAATTTAATCAGCCATTCTTCCTAAGGAAAGAGCGGGGGAGAATTACTAGACTTCATCATTAATTCATGGTCATTCAAAATCTTTAAAGTCATCTCTTGCAAGAGACATGAACTAACATGTAAGTAATTACCATTCTTTCCTCTCAATTTGTGGAATATTTTCAGCTCTTTCTACTTCTCTTTACTTTTATATACTCTTTGCCCTACTTTACTTTTACCAACTTTCTTTAAACTATTTTATTAATCTCAGTAGCTACCACCATGTAATTTTGTGGATTTGGATACAGGATATTTCCTTTCTTTAAAATAAAACAATTTTATGAAATATGTGCACTACACAGTTTGTGACATTCTGTTGGGGTTATGGTTGCCTGAAAACCATAGGAAGGGAGCTGTATCATCTTTCTCTCTTTGCAACTCACATTGTGGTTTTTTTTTGGTCTCTAAAAACTAATGGATCAAGAGAAAAGTTGCATTATTTTAATACGCAGATGTTTAACTTCTTACATTTTATTTATATAGTCTTTTAAGAGAAAGAAAGAGGCCCTCAAGAAAGAGGGCAACAATATGAACAATGCCAACCATGAGATAGTCTATATGATTTCATAATTCTAACACAGTTTGTTTTCTACTTCAGTGTTGAGTACCTTAGGAAGTGTGGGATAGATGAGTGGACAGTGAGGTGGACTAAGAACTGGATGATCTGCAGATTACAGAGGACTGTGATCAGTAGCTCAGAATCTAGTTGGAGGCTTGTAGCTAGTGGTGCACTCCAAAGGTATTCTGAGTCTAGGCTTGTTCAACATCTTCATCAATTACCTGTGTGAAGGAATAAATGATAGAGTACATCCTCATCAAGTTTGATGATTACTACATAATTTTACATTGAGAAGAAATTGAATCTTCAAGTGAAGGATATTTGAAGGAAATGCAGAATTCCAAGTACGATTAAGAAATTGTACTGCACTATGCTATTTTAATTAACCTGCACATATGAGGTGTTATGAACATGGCAACAGGTTCAGGATTACAAGAATTATTTAAGTCTCAGAGAGTGATTTGTGATATCCTATTCTAATAACAATGTAAAATGAAATTATAATTTCATGTTGATTAATTTTCATTCAAATTCATGAATCAAGTGGTGGAATTATGAGAAGTGTCTGGGCACCTTTCTGGAAACATGTATTAGCACTCAGTGTTGCGAAAAAGAAATTAAGACTCATTGTTTAAAACAAAAGCATCTTAAAAATTATTCTTCAGAATTTCTGTAGCGGGAAAAACACATAGGATTTTTCTATAACACATTAATGTATTTTGTATTTTGACTTATCTTTAGTCATCATTATCTTAAATAGAGAAAAGATTATGTTTAAAATGTTTATAGAAAACAAATATTTTTGAATGGAATATCCTTACCATAAAACTATGTACTGAAGTGAAAGAATGTATATGTGTATATATATGCATATCAAACATGAGTATATTTTGGACTAGTTGATTCCTGTTGGACTTCTTCAACCCAGGATATTTGATTATATATGTGTATATGTATAAATATATAAAAATATATGAGGAGGTAAGGAAGGACTGAAGCAAGGCATGACACATTCCCCCCTGGGGCTCACTGTAGCCAGACTAAATGCACTTGAGCCTATATGAAAACTCTAAACGCACTGTACCTTTCCTTGCAGCGGTGGCCCAGAGTTTGACTTGCATCCACTTTAGAAGATGTCCCATGTAAATCATAGCACCTTTTTGTTAAATTTTGTTTTTATAATGCAGACTCTGCATTAACTTATGGTTAAAGGACAAGCTCAAAGCACAGAAGACAAGAGGAAAAGCCTGAGTGCTGCTTCTGCAACCTCAGATAATCTAATTTCCCTCTAAGTTCCTGAAAAATAGAACAGGAATGATAATCAATAATGTTTCATGACCTTACAGAGATACTGTGTGCATCAATGCATGGCAATATGATGGGAATCAAGTCTGTGAAGAAACTCCTAATATCCCTATTTCAGAACTCTGCAGGAGTTTCACAGTCATAACCACCCTGAAAATTTCCATGTCAAAGTTACCATAAAGTTGTGGTTGTTCCTGCTGCAGGCAGGAAAAAGAAAGAGGTAAGAAAAATCCATTAAAAGTTGCTGTTTGTTTTTCTGAACAGATATCTATCTCCCATCCTTGTGCACATAAAGAAAAGGTCCAAAGGCTGTGGTAATGAAAAAATATAACCTCATATTTTGTGAATCAAAGTTCAATGCTTGTTAGCTCATAGCTTTGATCCACATAAAGGTATCCTCATTGAAATTGCAATGCCACAAATATAGAATCATAGAATCAACAAGGCTGGAAAAGTCCTCTAAGATCATCCAGTCCAACTGTCCACATAGCACCAATATTTCCCACTTAAACCATGTCCCACAGTACAACATCTACATGTTTCTTGAACACCTTCAGGGTCAGTGACTCTACCACACACCTGGGCAGCTCATTCCAGCACCTGACCACTCTCTCAGAGAAGTATTTCCTAACATAAAACCTGAATCTCCCCTGGAGCAAATTGAGGCCATTCCCTCCAATCCTGTTGCTAGTTACGTGGGAAAAGAGGCTGACTTCCACCTCACCACAACCTCCCTTCAGGTAGTTGGAGAGAGAGAGAAGTTCTCCCCCGATTCTCCTCTTCTTCAAACTAAAGAATCCTGTTCCCTCAGCCACTCCTCATAAGGCCTGTGCTCCAGACCCCTCACCAGCTTAGTTGCCCTTCTCTGGACATGCTCCAGGGTCTCTATGTCTTTCGTGTAGTGAGCGGCCTAAAACTGAACACAGTACTCAAGGTGTGGCCTCACCAGGGCTGAGTACAGACAGATGATCGCTTCCCTGTTCCTGCTGACAACACTATTTCTGATACAAGCCAGGATGCCATTGGCCTTCTTGGCTACCTGGGCAAACTGCTAGCTCCTGTTCAGCCGAGCATCAATCAGTACCCCCAGTTCCATTTCCTCTACACAATCTTCCATCCACTCTGCCCCAAGCCTGTAGTGTTGCCTGGGGTTATTGTGGCCAAAGTGCAGGACCCAGCATTTGGTGTTGTTGAACCTCATCCCATTGGCTTCAGCCCAGTGATCCAGTCTGCCCAGATTCCTCTGCAGGCCCTTCCTATCCCCAGGGAGACCAACACTTCCTGCCAACTTGGTGTCATCTGCAAACTTACTGAAGATGTACTCAATGCCCTCATTTAGGTCATCAATAAAGATACTGAAGAGGACAGGCCTTGGTACTGACCCCTGGGGAACAGCACTCATGGCTCGTCACCTGCTGTATTTAACTTCATTCACCACCACTCTCTGGGCCCAACCATCCAGCTAGTTCTCTACCCAGCAAAAAATGTATCTGCCTATGCCATGGGCTGCCAGCTTCTTCAGGAGAATACTGTGGGAGACAGCATCAGAGGCTTTGCTGACATCTAGGTAGTCTATGTCAGCAATCTTTCATTCATCCACCAGGTGAATTATTTGATCACAGAAGGAGATCAGGTTGGTCAAGCAGGACCTGCCTTTCATGAACCCATGCTGTTTAGGCCTGATCCGCCAGCTGTTCGGCATATACTGTGAAATCTCCCTCAAGATGATCAGCTCCAAAACCTCACAAGTAAGTATGTAACCTCACAACTTTTCCCGTGTTTTATGATCTCCTGTTCAAACAGGATGAATGAGAAAAGACAAGGGAGAATGTTAGCTATATCCTTTTCATATCAGCTGGCAAATACAAGCTTACTCATCCGAAAAAATGTTTAAGACAGTTGAACTATTTCAACTTCTGGCTGTTCCCTGACTAACACCACACCAGTAATGGCAGGAACATGTTATAGTATAAATGATAAAAAATCTGCTAGATGCTAATCAACTCTTTTCTGGTTTGAGATATTTTGATACAATCGTGTTACTAAATATTATTGTTTGGGATACAGCAGGCATCATTTCTCTCATGCAGACTCCATCTAGGAGACAAGGATAGAAAAGTGAATATTCTTGCTGCTCTCCTGACTATATCAGCAGAAAGGCAGATTGAATAAGCACTGCAGAATTTGGCAATGTATTCTTAAGATTATAAATAATGATACCTTTTGAATGATAAATTTACACTGAACAGAGTTCTTAAACTCAGAGAGGCACCAAGGGCTCTTCATATTCCCAAATAGTATAATTTTTGAACACACTTTGCAATACAGAACATTTTCACTCTGCCTCTCCCAGATATGTCCTGTAAATCAGTATAGATAATGTGATTCAAATTTTGGTAACTTTCCAGGAAGGCTACACAGCTCATTGCTGAAGAATATAAATTATAAATTGAATGGGAGATACTATTTTTTGGAGCTTATTACTTTCCACCACTGCTAGATGTATTCACACATTCCAGCCAATATTTCTTACTTTATAGCAGGAGGAACTAGCTTGAATTTGTCACCCTCATTGGCCCTTTTATCCATTCTACCAGAAATTTAGGTAGCTGAAAATTAGAGCAACATGGAGCTCTAGGAATCAGTTCACTGAGACAGAGATATATATATATTTTTTCCTTTTCTCTGGACGTACATGCAGCTGTGATGCTTGGATATCAGATAAAAGCATGTGGAAATGCCTTCACCAGGGAACCGGGTCAAGGAAGAGGCAGTGAAAAAGTCTTGTCTCAGCCAAATATTTTCATATTGCTGTTTCTGGGGAAGAGTGGTTTATCAACCAGGACACAAATACGGCAAGGTGATTTTCAAAGCCAGTTTGCAGTGTTAGAAGGAAATCAAATGGCTGAAGGCGTTGAGCTGAGTTCTTTCCAGAACATCCAAGAAATATTCTTTTAACCCATTAACTGAGAGAAGCCAGATCTTTTAAAGTAAGCATTAGCTACTAAGCTTTACTATTACCCACATGTCTTAAATCAAGTTTCTTTGTAAAGCTCTATCTCATTTTAAAACAGCATGTAGAACTGCCATTGGACTGATTATAATTGAACCCCTGACATCCTAATCTACAGTTGATTTTCCTATAACTTAGAAATACTACAGCTCCTAAATCTAATAATGGCAAATTCAGTATGATCTGAAACAAACATATCAGTCTAGTCAGTCAAAAAATTCTAGTTTCAGCCTTGCTTGAGGCCTCTACATGGAGACTTAGGGTTATAACAAAAGGCCCAGAGAACCTGTGTTTGTAATTTTATTACTGATATATAGCCATTCTGCTAATGACATAATAACTGTGGTGACATTTATTTGATAACTTTATATTTGATGATAGTATCAAGAGAAAACAGAGCGTATGGACTCTCCACATAGCTTCACAATACCATTCACCAAAGAGAAATATCTTTACAACACAGGCAAGAGCAACCACATTTTTACACTCTTGACCCAGAGGAATTTTTCATTAAATAGATATTTACTTACAGAGATAAAGTTCAATGGTAATAGCTATTTCACAAATATTGTCCCACAGTTTACGATTATTAAAGTCAGATAGTCAGCAGAGGGCACTGAAGGGAATATTATAATAGATTCTGTTGGTATAATCACCACTGCCACTGATTCCTGATGGCTTGAGGCTTAGTTTGAATGAATGTCTGCAGCCCTTTTTATTTTATTAACATTGTTTGTCTAATAAGAAAGCCATTTACTTGATGTGTGTAATGAGGTTTCTTGATAGATATTATTGGTTACTTTTTTCATGTTCAGTGTTTTGGCTTTTACAGTACTACTAGCGAATCACATCTTTATCCTCTTATTCCTTTTATTTTGATGTGTCTGAGAAAATTATCTTTGGCATTCTTCACCTATGTCTACACACTACCTCAGGATTCCATTCACTTTTAAATATTGGAATATTTCATCAGAGAGCTATGTAATTGCTAATAATTGCTGAACACCATGAATAGTACCTCTTTTCCTTACAAATGTAACACTGGTTCAGACCAACAGTATGCGATTTCACTCGTTATCGTTTTAATCTGTAATGTTATGGACTGGTATTACACCCAAAGGACAAGTACAGTATTCCAGTATTTATATTGGTAAGCACTGGGGTAATTCTTAGTAACTCAACTGAATATTCAAAACCTTTTGGTATTTTTCATTTTAGGGACATAATTTGCCTCCTGTAGTAATCACCTTTGCCTTTCAGATGGTCTATTCATTTCATTTTCTGCATGTTATGGAAACTACCTTTAAAGCCTTGTGAGATTGTTTCCTATGATATTGCATGTATCGTGACTAGTGTGTTTAGTGATGGGCTTATCCGTGACTTAATAACTCATCCTCACTGATGATTGAGATTGAGATTACTATATTCTTAATAATGCAACTGCACGTTAAATTGAACATTTCTGCAGCACTTATTTTATCTCTTGCCCATCATTATTAGAGAAGACAGGTTTATGAGCAGAAGACATTTGTGGTTCATGCTGTGCAAAAAAAACTTCCCATAATGAAAATGATATAACGGTTCTTTAGATTTTTAATCCTCTACAGAATTACCTATAGAAATTCTACTGCTCACTTTCTTAAGCAAGTGCAGTATTTTTACAGCTACTTTATCCATGCTGACAATTCTCTGAAATGGTACAGTGATAATGAGGAAGCTCATGTAACTCAGGGCAAATGAAGACTCCATCACCTGGGATGAATGCACCTTCTGCAGTGACAAATATTTGATGCTGCCTAACTGGGGAACAACTCTACCGAACCCCTCCTAGGATCCTGTAGGCACAAGCTGAGCATAAGCCAGCATTAGCCCCAGGTTGCACAGCAGACCAACAGCATCCTTGGCAGTACTGATACAAGGAGGGCAGTAAGACCAAGGGAAATGCTCTCACCTCTCCACCTAGTGTTTCTTACACTGTGCCTGGAATAATGCTTCAGATTTTGGTTTGCTAAATACAAGAAAAATGTTGATAAGCCTGGAGATGTTCAGAAGGATGGTGTGCATGATTTATGAACCTAAGGGAAGAGAAGTAGTACTAGGAATGGAAATGTGCACATAGTGAACTGAATGCAACCCCTGTGGCCATGAAAGTTTAAATTTCTTGACAACTGTGGAATTTTCCTCTCCTCTCACATTATTCTACTTTAATGTAATTTTGAGGCATTAACAAAGTTCTAAAATCATTTTGCTTATAATCCCAGCTCTATGTACACTTTTTAAATTTATTATTTTCAGAAGATACTTTAATGTTAAGTTGCCATTTTCTTGAGTATCAAAGGAGAAAATTCTGTAGGAAACACATAATTTTGAAAGTGATGAAGGATGAGATGAATGGCAAAATATTTTTCACTACTTCTAGTGGTGTCCATGATTATTTAAAATGCTATCCCTCTTTTATCAAGAAAAGGTTATCACTGTAAGATACAACAGATAGATGTGGTAAAACAAACACATAACATGATATATCAATTTCTGCAATTAACTTGCCAGTGCTTAATCATAATTCAGGTATTAAGTAAATCCATTTAAAAAACACTTCTGTGTTTATATATCTATGTGGTTATATAATACTAATTAGGACAAGCTTAAAATGATTACTTTTTACTTTCCTAAGTGAAGCACTGTATAGAATTCATGCTCCGAGACCATATCAACATATTAAGAGATTTGCTAACTCTCATAATGGAAAAAATTCCTAGGAAAGATAATCTTTTTGTCTTAAAATTGTGGAAGACGATATTTGTAAGAAAAATCAAATTATACACTAAGACAAAGTACTTTGTTCTCTAAGATAAAAAAAAAATGAGTATATGGAGCACTGGACTATTGGTCTTTGTCTTAGCGACAACATACTCACACCATCCCAGAAGGAGCAAATTATTTTGAGAAATGACAGGATATCTGGGAAGAGATTTCTGGAATATGTAGATAAGGCTTCAAATGATCTTGAAAGAGGAGATGCATGAGGATAACTTTGGAAATGGGAAGAAGCACGCTAAAACTGATCAGTGGAGTCTCCTTTTAGATTCTGATTTCGGGTAAGAATCCAAATATTGTTATTTGCACATCAAAACATAATCAGAGTTGCACTGCATTTGATTTTTCCAGTCTGCTTTCATACTTATAAGTGGCATACAGTTTTCCAAATTGAGTCTCTGATTTACAAATGTTGTTTAAATGTCTTCTGCATTTGTGTAAGAACTCTTAATTTCTTTGCATAATGATTTTGTTAATCAGCAAACACTTTCGATTAAAACAGCATTTACATTATTAAGTAAAAGAAATACTAGCATAAAAATCTGTAAGTAAAATTTCTTTTTAAACTCTTTGATTTGCCATTTATATTTAAATCAGTGTAATGTAAGCACTATGAGACTTTAAATAGTGCAATTAAAATTCATTATGTATGACAAACAGTACCATTCCTAATGAGATTTTTCAAGGAAGAAAGTTATTTGGTTGAATACAAATCTAAATTGCTCTAGACACAATAAAAGTCACTGCTAAGGTATGCACACGAGACTCAGTTATGTCTGACACTATTAGATGTGCCAAATAGTGGACAGAGGGTAAGAAAACTGCTACCTGCCTTTCAAGGAGGCACAGAAAGCCTGGCACCCAAACTCTCAGGATGTCAAAGTTGTCTTTCAGGTTGATGTCAAGGACCCAATGAAACCTCCCAACCTAAAACTATGCCAAGGCCTACAGCCACACATAACAAGACTTTTCCTTTGGTATTTGTTATTTCTAATGATACAGGACATATAAAAAAAAATATCCACATTTTTTACACTGTATCTGTATCCTGATTCAATTATTGTCCCTATGTTAAAAATAATAATAATAAACGAAACTCTTCATAGGGTCACTCTCCTACAGTGCTGCAAAGAAAGGAACAGATCTTAATTTGAAGACTTCTCAGATTTAAACACCTGTAACTTAGGTTCAAAAGCCTAAATGGAATTCATTGTCCGCAGTGAGGTTTCAGAATACTTTAGGCAAAGTAAGGTCCTTCAGAATGAAATCTAAGCCAACTTAGAGTAAGGCAAATAAAGGCAGGAGGCAGCTGCCTGGTGCAATCTCTAGAAAAATCCAAAACAAGTTTAACTTTTCCTAATGTCAGACATATGGTTCAGGGTTCAAAAAAGACATCCTAGTTATATAAAAGAAGTCAAATACCCTATTATACTCCATAAAAAAACCAACCAACCAAACAAACAAAAAACCTATTACCTCTCCCCTATCAAAAGAACAGAGTATGTGGGTATGTTTGCTGTTTACAATTAAACTTTACCTCAGGATGCTAAGTTTTGTTAGTACTGGCCTATTAACACTGCAGCTTTCATTAATAATGTTGTGAAAAAGAGCATAAAAATTAAGACCAGAGCACTTAAGCAAAAAGAATGAGTGGGGGTTTATATAATGGTAAAAGGGTGTTTCCTGATATGTTGTGGAATGAGCTCTCTCAGCTCTTGCCTCTTTCTTAGAGGGAAAAACAAGTAATTGTCAACATGAAAGATAAAGAAGTTAAAATAGAAAATGTTTGCAGATTATATAGCACATCTTATTTTTTCCCTTATACAAAGATAATTCTACATATCTATACATTCTTGGTGCTGTAAGCAGAGAAGTTTATTCAATTATATTCGCTTGTTTTGACTAGATAATGAGAAACTAGGAGAGGACAAAACATTTGAGAGAGGAAACGGATTATTTCTCGGGATCTGTTGTGTGGTGTGATACTGCTTGTTCTAAAGACCTTTCATGAGGGAAAGAACTTGCTTGCCAGGGCTGCACTATAGCAAGTTGAATATGGCAAGTCCGGCTTTCTCCAGAAGTATCAAGGACGTAATGCCTTCTGGTGTTTGTGACTTAGTACGTATTTTAAGATCTAGTATCTCCTCACTATTTACAAACATTTGGAACTTGTTTAGTACCTCCACAGCACTTTATGATGTGTACATTTGGATTTGAATTTCTGTTTCAATTATGTATCACTTGTTTGGTGACATTTTCATAAATGAATTTATGGGTTGCTTACTCATGCTTTCAAACATTTCTATATGCAAACACATGCATTTATACTGTGGGCATCTCATGCTAATCTTATAAAGATATTTTAGGAGTCACAGGAGTATCTGTTTTGCTGATGGGCTGTTGAAAGAACAAAACACCCATAAAGTTGTTGGAACTTAAAGCCCAATATTTTAAGGATGTTTTTTTTTTTAAAAAAAAAAAAAAGATTTTGGGGATTGGTATTATAATATCCCTCAAAGTCATTTCAAAGTCACTTTAGACGGCAGTTAGACACCATTACTACAAACAAAATAGAACTGATATTTTACAAAAACAGTAGGTAAAGAGTAAAGTATATCTAACAAGGACATCCTTTTCATTAAGAAAATTCTACCTGTCCTTTTAAACTATATATTGTCCTTTTAAACTATATATCAAATTCTTGTTCCCTTTCCTGCAGCAGTTTTGTCTGAGAGGTAAAACAGGATTTTCTATAGCCTCAGAGTGAATAAATACACACAGTTGAGATACATGCAGTAGGGTAGATTATTAAATTCCACTAAATGATGGAGTAATTTCAGTTACTCAGGGTGTTAAAATGTATATTTTCAGATAGATAGTCCAGAATAATATTCTGTTTCAGACAGCAGAGCAAAGAATTTAGATAATAACTAACATACAGCTTGAAGACAGCAAATGGAGCTGTCTTTCTTTATTTTTTTTTTCCCCTTACGGAAGCAGCAGTAGAATAAATGTGATTGCTTTGCTTGCAGAAGTAATTTCTACTGAATGAACTGGTGTGGAGGCCACCAGGATGCAGAGCTAAACTGCAACAATCACCCTCTCTCTCTCCTCCTCAAAGGAAAAGAGGGAGAAAATACGATGGAAAAAGGGCTCATGGGTTGAGATAAGGACAGGGAGATGATAACTCATAAATTATCTGTCATGCGTAAACATACTCATTGTAGGGTGATTAATATAATTTATTGCCAGCTGCTAACAGATGAGAGCAGAGAGAATTAAAAACATATTAAAACTACCTTCCCACCATCTACCTTCCTCTGCCTTCTCTCTCTCAGGTGGTTCAAGAGAACAGAGAATGGGGGTTGTGCTCGGTCCATGGCACTTTTTCTCTGTCACTGCTCCATGGTCACCCTCTGCCCCTGCTGCACGTAGGTCCTCCATCCTCACCTCCTGTCCTTCCCGAGCTGATCCCATGTGAGCTTCCCACAGTCTGCAGCTCTTCAAAAAATGCTCTGACACTATTCTGTATTGTGGAGCCCACCCTTCAAAGACTGCTCTGGCATGGGGCCCAAGAGGTAGCAGCTCCCCCAGCCCTCCTGCTCCACTGCCGGCTGTTCTCCACGGGCTGAAGCTCCGGCACAGGCTGGTCCTGCAGGGGCTCTCCATGGTCTGAGGCCCCTTTGCACAGGATAGAAATTAAATGATTCTTTAAGACAATGCAGTTCAAACTGATACTAAGAGAAAGAGCATAAAGGCTAGTTAGTAGCCTAAGTGGAGGGCTAAAATCCATTTGTTCTTTGCTAGATCCTTTGAATGCATCTACATGTTTCCAACCTGTTCTTGTTAGAAGTAGTAACAGCAATTGTGAGCGCATCATCACTGTTGCTCATAGAATAAAAAGTACTTGGAAAGTACTTTGGAAAGCATTCAGTCTATGTGTTGTGGCTGTGTCAACAAAAGAATAACCCACTTCAAAAATAAATCCTGATCACTCTGAGTGTAGGGCAACACTTTTAATAATGATCATTTATACCAAGGTTTCAAATTAATATTTATGCATAGTGTTGCTAATCTAACGCATGATAATTCTAAGTTCTTTATTTATTTCAAATAATGAATGATAGCCCCAGAATTTACTTCATTTTACTTTTGACTCAGACATAACTTTAAAAAGTATTCCAGATTATAATTACAGCTGAACAAAGTGTTCCCAGGATAAATAGTCTGTAACTAGTGCAAATTATCTTATGCATATATTTAATTTTAGGACTCCTTGTTTGGTTCCTCAACAGGTAATGGCATTCTGAATAATTACCAGTGCTATCTGCGTGATGCTCTATAATTTTCTTCTGGAGGCTGAGTGTTTATTTATACCAGTATGCCTGATCTTCCATAAGGAACTTCTGTCGAGGCATAGTAATCAGTCTTGGTGTTGACAGAAAAGTGCTCTGCTCTGAAATATTTAGGAGATAAAGAAACTAAATTAACCCTCCAGTATACTATCTTTATAGTCTCATTAAAACCTTAAAAGTCTGAATAAATGAGTGCATATATGAAAAAGGAATCCAGCCCTCTTTAATAAAATATTTTTAATATATCACACTGCATCATAACTTATTAAGTATATTTATTTGTGAAGAGCTCAAATAGAGAAATTAACATTTATATTTCGTGTTGCACCCATTTTCGCAGCAAAATTTAATGCAGTAGTTGAATAGTTAACTGCTTTTTCCTTTAAATGCTTTAATATCATACATTAATTTTTGCAGATAGCTAGCTAATAATTTTTCCCGCTCCAGTGGCTGTGATTTTATTGACTTGAAAGAATTGGAGCACACTATTTAAACATTTTAAAAAGATGCATTCTTTCAATATGTTATTTTTATTTATTTAATAAGGAACAAGTCAAAATTCCAAATATTTTTTTTTTTTTTTAACAGTAGCAATTCTTTGCCAATGGCCTAAAGACAACAATACTCAGCACTATTCATAAGAGTATAATTTGTATATGTTATCACTATTGAAAAAGATAGTATGAAGCCTTTTTAATGGGTTGAGTGAAATATTTGTTTTACAAAACCCGCTTAAGAAAATAAAAGCAGGTCAGAAAAATGTTTTTATAACAATATATTTGATACAGCATTTTCCATTAAAAATTAGGTATTAGTAGGCAATGGGCACAGCCCCAAGTGCCAGAGTCCACGGTGTGTTAGGAAGACACTCTAAGACAGAGTTTGGGTTTTGAGTTTTCCTGCATAGAGCCAGGAGTTGGGCTTCAAGATCCTTGTGATTCCCTCCCAGCTTGGGATATTCTGTGATTCTAATATTCTATGAGTCTGGGACATGGACTAATTATTAAGCATCTTGGTATTGTTCCATTCTCTCACTCTTACTCCATTTAATATATCAAAAAAACTTCAACAAGAATTCATTTCTCACTTGCACAGTATGCAGCTCTTCATTATTATGAATGAACAGTATATAATATTACAGAATTTAAAAGAACTACTGCTGTAGCACAGAAGTAATTCATGGGTTCATCTACAAATCTGCTACATAACCATATTATCACATTATTCTTCAGGAAACTTTTTCACAGAATTTTCTCCCAAACCTAGTGTACTGAATCACCTCAAGTTTGATTATCTGGAGGACAGGATGAACTGTAAGCCACAAAAAGGCTGAGCTAGCAGCACCTACAAAAACTATAGGATATGAGTAAGATATGTTTTGTCTTTCCTATCCCTTATTTGATTCCCTGGTTATGACAATGTTATTAGGGCACCAACTGGAAAGGAGAAAGTGAGTGACAACATGTAATGAAAGTAATGAGTAGCAGTGGCAGGCTGAGAGACTGGGAGATGTAACTGAAAGGAGGGGAAAACTACCAAAACAAAGTGAAAAACAAAATCATTATTAAAGAAAGGCAGCATGTAGCCCTTCTTTTCAAGATCTTTTAATAAGTTTATATCTTGTGAGTCTGCTTAACATCCAGCAAATATTCCATTTCTGGTTTCATATGAAACACATTTTAATATGTCAGCATAAAATTTGTGTCATATTTTTAGAGGACTTTGGTCTTTTACAGCAGCTGGAGCTTTCAGTAGGACCATTCTGATCTACTTATATGTGAATTTATGTGTCAGAAGACACAGAACCAAGCATAGCATTTTGTTATAATCAGAGAATCACAGACTTGTAGGAGCTAGAAGGGACCTCTAGAGAACACTGAGTCCAGCATCCCTGCAAAGCAGGCCACCTACAGAAGGCAAATAAGGTTGTAATCCTTCTTCTATCATCACAAAATTTGAAATAGTCTTGATTCAGAAAAGACTTTACTTTTCAGTAGCAGATAAGCAAACAAAAAAAAGCAATGGTATACTGCATGAGCTACAGCCGTGTATTCAGACAAGGCAAAATATACAGTACTCATGGGTAAATCAAGTGCCTGTCTTTATACTGAAATTCAACAATTCTAGGAGTAAAAATATGGTCTTTATTCCAACAGATCCTGGTTGTTCCTTTGACAATTCCTATCTCATAAATAAGGAGTAGATTTTTGTTCATTTATCACAGCTTTTACATTCTGAATAATTTTAATACCTAATCCTTCTTTGAAGTACAGTTACCAGAAGTGGATACTAAATAAATGGTGATTTCTACTGTATAAGATGCAAACTAGGGTAAAATTCCCTTCCAATTTTTCTTTGATATTTCCCAATTTATCTATGAAATAATAGAATTACATGCTCATGCTGAAAATTCATGCTCAATACTCTGACTACTCTGACATGACTGCTATATCCCTACTGAAGTGATTGCTTTCCAAAGCAATGGTAGCTCTGTCGTGCTAAAAATAGGGTCAAAGAAATAGAGAGGCTTAGGTGGGAAGTGACCATTAAAATCATCTAGTTCCAACTAAACTTCCATGGGCAGCCTTGCCACTCTCTAGATCAGGTTACCCAAGGCCCCAGCCAGCTTGGCTTTAAATTCTGTCAGGGATGGGGCATCTACAACTTTTCTGGGCAGCTTATTCCAGTGACTCACCACTCTGCGAGTAAATAATTTCCTCCTAATATCTAATCTAAATCTTCCCTTTTAGTTGAAAATCACTCTCCCTTGTCCTATCACTATCAAACCAGGTAAAAAGTGAGTTCCTGTCCTCGTAATAAGCTCCCTGCAAGTACTGGAAGGCTGCAATTAGGTCTCCATATCGCCTTCTCTTCAAGAGAAACAAGCCCACTTGCCTCACCCTTTCTTCATAAGAAAGATGTTTTAGCCCTTTGGTCATTTTCATAGCCTTCCTCTGAACCAGCTACAGCAGCATTGCATCTTTCTTCTGCTTTGTGGCCCCAGGCCTGGATGCAGTACTCCAAATGGTGCCTCACAAGGGCAGAGTAAAGTGGAAAATCACCTCCCTCTCCCTGCTGGCTACACTTCTTTCAATGCAGCCTGGGATATGGTTAGTCTTCTGAGCTTCAGATGAGCACTGCTGGCTCATGTCCAGCTTTTTGTCCACCAGGACCCCTAAGAAATTCTCTGCAGGGCTGCTCTCAGTGAGTTCTTCTCCTAGCCTGTACACATATCTGGGGTTGCTTCAACCCAAGTGCAACACCTTGCACTAGGCCTTACTGAACCTCACTAGGTTCATATGGATCTGTTTCTCAAGCTTATCTAGGAGCCTCTGGTTGGCATCTCTTTCTTCTACTGTGTCAGCTATACCACTCAGCTTGATGTCAACAGTAGACTTGCTGATCCCTCTGTCAGTGCTGATAATAAAGATGTTGAAGAGCACCAGTCCTGAGGAAGACACTGAGGAAGACCAGACCTGGGGGACACTACCTGTGACTGGCTTCCATCTGAATGTAGAGCTATTGATATATTTAAACCCTCTGGCCGTGACCATCCAACCAACTCTTTATCCACTAAATCAATCAAGGCTTTAATCAATAAATTAAAGCCTTCAAATCCATATCTCGCCAATTTAGAGCTAAGAATGTGATGCAGGATCACTTCAAAAGTCTTGCGCAAGTCCAGATAGATGATATTAGTTCCCTTCCTTCGTCCACTGATGACATCATTCCCTTGTAGAAAACCACCAGATTGGTCAGGCATGATCTGCCCTTCATGAAGCTGTGCTATCTATCTCAGATCACCTCCCTGTCTCACACACTCCTTCAAATATCATCCAGGAGGATCTGTTCCATGTCACAGATACAGATGTAAGTCTTTCTGGCCTGTAGCTCCCTGCGACTCCCCCAGTGAGCACCAGACCCAGTAATGCTTCACTTCTGTCTGGTCTGTCCTATACTTGGATCAGGACATTGTCTACAATGGACTCTGGGAGTCTCCTGAACCACTTTCAGCTCACCATGTTGTTTTCCCAGTAGATATTTGGGTAGCTGTTCACAATTCAGCTGGGCTATTGACTGCATTACGTTCTTGGACGAGCCATCTCAAGTACCTCTTTGCCAAATCTGAGATTCCCTTCCTACTTCCTAAAATGACAGCGATCCCTGGCTCAAATATATGTCAGAGAAGAGTGCATACACAGCCCCCTTTTATGACAAATTATGCCGTTGAGTTTCCCACATCTGGGGAAATTGCAGGGGTCAGCACACTAGGAGTGCAGGGAACTCCTGGAAAAACCACCTATCATTGTGTCTGGCCTGCCAGGTAAGCATGATAATTTGATTAACTAATGAACAAAATAACAACATCTTGTAGGAGTGCATCTCTATTTTTGATAAAATAAACTACTGGAGAACAGGTAAATGACAGGCAAATCATTTATTCTAAACCAGATCAGATTTTTGTTATTGTGTTTTGGATTTTGTTTGCATTTCCACAGAAACATCAGTGTAAAGTATAAAGGAATGCTAAATGTCACTCTCAATGACTTTTTATTAGGGAAGAAGAAGTGGGACTAAGTTGCAAACATCCAGGATTTAGTAGTGTTTGATTTGTACTGCTTTCGTTTATTCTCTGCTTTTAATCTAGCATGAGCTGCCAAAATAAAAAGAAATAATAAAATAAAATAAGAGGATTAAGAAGTACTTGGCTTTCTCCTACTAGAAGGTAAGCTTATATTCTATTTGAGGATTATTAAAACTAGCAAAAGAATAGAAATATTGTATAATCGTTGATTAAACTGAATGACATAACAAGATGAAAATAATAATATGCCTCAGGAAATTTAATTGTGTTGACTCAATATGGATTATCTGTGAAATATTCAGTTCCATATATTTAGATTTTACTTCATATTTTAAAGCAAAACGTTCTGATTAAGTTTGTTCAGTTCCTGATCTCAAAACACTTAATTTTGTGATAAAGAAGATAAGATTTAGTTGATTGGAGCAGTCATACCCAGACAATCTGACTGATAAAGTTTAAGAGAGTTGAGATTTATATGGTGCCTATGAAAGTATCGTGTATCCTGGGTAGGATTTATAAATTAGCTTATACATCTCCTTGGATTCAGGAATTGATAAAAAAGACAATAACATTTTTGTATAGTTCAGTCTTAAATTTCAAAATAAATCCTTTTGTAAAATCGAAGTTTACCAACTGGCATGTAGGAGCAACTCAAGTGTAACACTAGGGAAACTTGTTCAAAGTGATTACCAGAATGAAAAAAATGAAGAGCTGACCTGTTTCAAGGTGGAATAAAGGATCACAACATCACAGATCATAAACACAAAGAAACTGCATACCAAGAAGCTGAACACAAAGAACTGCAACTGCAAGCTATGTATAGATGCTGCCTTCTGGAAATGCACAATAAAGGTTCAGGGGTAAACACACAACTGTTTTTCTAACTTGTGAAAATTTATACAAATGCACAAAAATAATTCTGTCTTTGTATGACATCATTATTTAAATAAACTGGAAAAATTGTAAAATACATTGTAAAAAAATGATAATGCTATTGTAATCTAGGCTTTGTAAGCTAATATAGACAAATCATAACAGAAGGGCTACTCCAAAAGTAATGCCTCTTGTTTTATTATTTTTGTCCACAACATCAAAGGTGGATGTTGGTCCTACAGTAGTAGAGGTTGAACCCTCCCACCAATAGTCTGTTACATCTTGTTGCTGTGTGACAGATGTCAGCCAAGGATCAGTCTAACAAAATGGCATCTGACATGGAGATGTGTATGAAGCAAAGGTGTGGAATGGATTTATTCCACGTGGAAAAACTAGCACCCATTGACATCCATCCATGCTTACTGAACATTTATGGAGATCAAACAGCAGATGTGAGCACAGCAAGGAAGCAGGTGGTGCATTTCAGCAGTAATAACAGCAACAGTGGATCACCTTCACTGTTGGCATGCAGGTCTTTGTTCACAACTTGTGAAAATGCATAGCTGGAGGTAATGCCTCTGTTAAAAAATAGTGCTTTTCATCTGAGAGTTTGCTCTATTTAATAGTGTTTATTGTGCTCTTTCTTGTAGTTTCCATGGAAAGAAATAGGAATCACTGTTTTAGAGAATCAAGGCAGGGAATAGTAGGTATAATTTGCAAGTATTTGCATTTAACATACTGGTATTTAATTTGCATTTAATATTAAACCTGAGCTTACATTGCTTTCATTTTGAATTAATGAAACATGTTCTGGAGATTATTTTAATCCCTTTATAGCTTTATTTACACTGCAGTAAATATGTACTTTTTTAATGATAGTACTAAATCAATGTATTTCATAGAATCGTGGAATCATTTTGGTTGGAAAAGATCTTTGAGATCATCAAGTCCAATCAAACATGTCCCTAATCCCCATGTCCACACATTTTTTAAATACTTCCAGGGATGGAAACTCTACCACCTCTCTGGGCAACCTGTTCCAATGCTTGGTCACCCTCTCCATGATGAAATTCTTTCTAATGACCAATATAAGCCTCCCCTGATTAAACTTGAGACCATTTCCTCATTTGTCATCCAAGAAAAGAGACCAACAGCCACCTCACTACATCCTTCTTTCACATAGTTGTAGAGAGCTATAAGGTCTCCTCTCAGTGTTCTCCTCTCCAAATGAAATAGGCCTAGTTTCTCCAGCCACTCCTCATAAGTTTTTGCTGTCTAGACCATTAAACAACTTCATTGCTTTTCTCTGCACATACTTGAGCATCTCCATAGCCTTCTTGTAGTGAGAGGCCCACAGTACTTGAGTACTGCAAGTAAAAAGTATCCACAGCCTTTCCCTCATCCACTAAATGGGTCATCTTTACCAGTGAAGGTGATCGGGTTAGTCATTTAGGACCTGCCTTTCATAAGCCTGTGCTGGCTGGGTCTGATCACTTGGCTGTCCTTTAAGTTCTGTGTGATGAAATTCAAGAGAATCTGTTCCACAGCCCTTATGGGAACTGAGTATAGACTGACAGGCCTGTAATTTGGGATGAGGGGAAAATTACAGTTTTGTGGACACAGGGCTGGAATAATTTGAACCTGAGCTGCATTTTCTCCTACAATATTCTACAGCTATGAAATATATTAGACTAATAAAATGTCAGTAAATTAAAACTACTAGATCTATTAAAAATTCTGAAACTTCATTTTAGGTGAAAAAAATCCTCCCTTTTTTTTTCTCTTTATGAAAATATAGCATGTTTTAACTTTTCCATTAAATTTGCAGATTTTGTTACTGAAAATAAATTGAGTGGGCTTTCAAAATGGCTGAATTCCCAATTCAATGCAATATAAGATTAGGATTCTTTTCTCTGTCTCATAAACGTGCAAACAAAATAGACAAAAAGACACAGCTCATGATTTTTACAAGACTTCTGATTTTGGAAATTGACTCTGTGATAAAATTGTATTGTTAAATTTAAGTATGATGACAGAGCTATGTATTAATTATAATGTTACAAATATAATTAGTCATGTAATAGTCCTACTAGAAAGAACAGTGTTGTAACATTTTTATAAAAAGTGATATTTTGAAATATCACATTCATTTCTGGCCCATGCAACAGTTTGGATTTATTTCTAATGCCTAACGTTTTCTGATTAACAAGGTTTAATTCTTGACTTACTTACTGATGCAAGACAGATACACAGGCACTTAATAATCAGTCAGCCTTAGGCATACGAGACCCAGTCATCCATTTTGCTGTTCCATTGTTCTTCTAAGAAAAAAAAAAAAAGTATACACATTTGTTTTGCAAGAAAGCCAATCTCAGTTTTCCAGAAAAATAAAAGCATATTCTATAGATTATTTACAGCCCCAGCAGCAAATGACGTATACAGATGAATGTGGTAATCCACTAATCAGGAAAACTGAACTTGGCCATGGTGCCAATACTTGTATAGGAAACGATTTATTTTTTTTTTCTCCTTTGGCCCTGAAACTAAGAACAGCATAAACTGCATCATACCAAGAAAGCTAATATGTAAGAGGATGAAGACATCCAAATTATGTGATGGAAATAATCCAGACTAAATGGGATAAGATTTCTTCCCAGGTTTCAAAATAATTCCTGTACAAAGTAGGCTTTTTCTAGATGTGTCTATTTTTTTCAGTCTTTCCCCAGATATGATCATGGATTTTCATTTCAAATCCTGCTGGAAGTATTTTGTCCCCGTGGACTAGATTAATCAGGATAAATATAGACATCTGCATCTGAACTAGTTGTCTAGACTTTTGATAATGTCAGTGGAAAGAAATAAACACACTTTACTTGTGATTCATCTCACAGCAAAATAAATGTCTAAAATAAGTCAGATGAATCATATCTAAGAACATATTTCCTTCCATTACCTATAAAAGGACATCAGATAGCTAGTTCAGATGAAGGCAACTACATCCGCTCTAATGTATCTCACTCCAAGAGCTTTCTGGGTTGCCCTGTCAGTCAAGTCAATTCTTCTCACTGGAGGAGATATATGAGTGGGAAATGAAAACCATGAGTGCATCTGTCTAAAGGGCAGCTCTTAGCTATGTCTGATGGTAACTACTCAGCCTCACTATGCCGAAAGATGCCACATGAAGCACTTTTAAAATAGTTTTCCTACAATAATTATAGTAAGTTGCAGTACTGTTAAAGGAAAATGAAAGAGTAATCTCCCATTTCTTTACAGACTTTTTTTTCCCCTCTTTATTCTGCCTTGTGTTGTGCGCCCAGAATCCAGAAACTGTTGGGATTTTTAAGATTTCCTGGTGATATCTGTTAGAAGGGGGTAAAAATTAAAAATACATAACAGCTGAAAATGGAGAGTTGAAGGGCAAATTCAAGGATCTCAGAGACAAAATCACAGGCCACATCCCACAGGCCGCCCTTGACATTTTTGCAATATTTTCTGCTAGTTTTTACAGCTTCAATATTTATAATGACATAGTGAAATCCAACCATCAGTGTTAAAGAAAGCTTGCTGATAAATTTCTGTGGCTGGGATTTCAGCCCTGGTTTTCAGACGTGTGAATGAACTTTCTTTGATACATTTATGTTATTATTATGTAGTGGACAAAGAGTGCTGGCCAATTAGCTCTTATCAGCCTCAAAATGTGTCACTGTAATTTAATATCAACCTGTCAGGTAAGCAATCCACTATTCCAAAGAAGGACTGCAATGATTTTTTTTTTTTTAGATACTGCTTTATTCTTTTTGGGCCTAGTTTTCAGATGCTCTGAGAAGTTGCAGTTTTTGCAGAAATTACATGTGACTACACTACAAAAAGATGTTGCTACCAAAAGTATGCTGAAACAGAAAGATGATATGCAGAGGAAATAACTGAAATCCCTGCTGATTTTCCTGAAAGATTTGTGTGCCCTGAGAGAAATCTTTCTAACATGCTTGATAAGTGAATCTAATACGGCTTTGTAGCACACCAGTGAAATTGCTTAATAAATACTTGAAAGGTAAAACTAGCTCTTCAAATGCTAGGCATACATAGTTAAATGCTTTAGCTTGTTATAAACAGCACACCTATGAGTTTTAGCTAGTCTTTCTCTGACAGCATATAGAAGTGAGTGGAGTAGTGGCTAGTTAATGTTTAGTAATGTTATTAAAAAAAAAATACATTGGGCAGTATTTGTCTGCTTCATATTTTATTAATAACTTGTGGAAAGAACTGGAAAATTTAATTTCTACAAAAGTCAACAAATGTTCTCTCTTTGTCTTCATTCAGGCAAGTTTTTCACATGTGAAAGTAAAGCACCGGGGTCTGTCAGACTTCTCACTCTAAATTAACTATGTCTCAAAGTACTTTGATTTTATAGAGCAGGATATAGAATGATATGTTTGGGCAGGCCAGATCTGTGGTTCACAAGAATAACCCTATTTTTTTCACAGTAATAATTGTAATAGCAGGCATATACCTGAAAAGGTATGTAATTTGAGGGGGAAATTTTCTGTATGATCTTGAATTGGCTATTCAGTTCTGCTTGCCTTATAACTGTTTTGTTAATGTAGATATTATCATTTGCTCAACTGAATACATGTACTCTGTGAGACATGCTAGGCAGGCTGAATATCAAGAAAATAAACAAAATCTACTGTATGCAAAAGCAAATTTATCATTGGGGCTAAAATACATTTTGAAAGTTTTTACCTATTCCATGATTGAATTATATGAATAGTCCTGGAAGGGCAGTTTCCTTCAACAAGTATGAGAACCACACAGCCAGTTTCTTTCCCTTTGTGTCTAGTATACCAGTTTTACAGGGAAAAATATAGATTGTTACCCTTTCTGTAATCTGAATTTTTCTAGTTAGTTTATATCTTATTCTGTTGATCCTCACCATAAAAAAGACACGAACCTGTTGGAGTGGGTCCAGATGAGTGCCATGAGGATGATCAGAGTGCTGAAGCACCTCGCATATGACGACAGTTTGAGAGTTGGACCTGGAAAAGAGAAGGCTCCAGGAAAACCTTATACCAGCCTTTCAGTACACAGAGGGGGGCCTAGAAACAAGAAGATGTAACAGCTTTAAACTAATAGGCAGTAGATTTAGATTAAATATTTGAAGTAAAATCTTTACTCAAAGGGTGGTGAGATATTGGAACAGGTTGCCTTGGAAAGTTTTTTTCAAAGCCAAGTTGCATAGGGCTTTGGGTAACCTGACCTAGTAAAACTGGAACATGAAACTGGAAGATCTGTAAGGTCCCTTCCAACACAAACTATTCTATGATTCTCCCCAGACAATGGGGAATGGCTGTGGGGAATGGTTGTGGTTCACAGCTGCACAATCACTTTTTTTTTTTATTTTTTCCCAGGCAGAATATCAGTAGGTATAAGGTGTCTCTATCAGCTTATTTCTGTTTCTAATCCGCGTGCCAAAAATATCACTTTTCCTCAGCATATCCTGTGCTTCTTTCAAAAATCTCAGTGATCCTTTAGCCATTTGAAAATCTATTTGTTTCAAGTAGTGATTCAATTTTCTGAGTCTGCTTCTAATATACCTCTGACAATGTTCTCATTATGATTTTCTTATCCTGCTGATAGCCATCTGACATGGGTAGAATTATGAATTCCAACGTCCTTAAATTTTAAAGAAGACCTCTCTTTAATCAAGAAGTCAACTTTTCTGTGATAGTTTTCAAGCATCACAGACTCTTAAATTCTTACTGAAATAAAACAAAACATATCTACAAGAATGCCATATTTGTTCTTGTAAAGTGACAATATTCATTATTGTACAGAAGTCACTGGCAGCAAATTTTAAGGATTATTCTTTATAAAAGACTAGAAATATCTTCTTTTTAAATTAATTGTGCTGTTGCTAAGGGAAAAAAAAATAAACATTTTTTCCAGTTCTCTAACCCTGAGGACTGTTTATGATGAGGTCTTATCTGATATCCCTGGTTAGTTCTTAACAGTGTGTTGTCTTTAAACTAAATTTCAGCTAATTATGTCTTCACTTCCCATTTATGTGTCCTACAAATTTTCCCTTACCCAGTGTTGTGGTTTTTGTTTTTTTCCTTCTCTTTCTACTTAATATTTTCCTTTCCTCCTTATATTTCTTAATCTTGTTCTTTAACAATCAGAAACTTGGACCAGAATTCAAATTAATTTCCAATCAACATACACAGGACTTTTCTCTCTCTCTTTTTTTTTTTTCCTTTTCAATATCCTTATAAGCTATGAAATCCTGCATGTTGTTCCTCTTTGATACGAAATACGTCATTAAAATATGAAGTAAGACTCTGCGTTATTATGTATAAAAATTTAGTCCAAATGTGTAGAGCAAGAGTTGTCCAGGCCAGTCAGAATAACAATAACAATATTTTGGTGACTTATGTTAATGTCCCTATAGGAAAGTTTAAATATTTTGAGAAGGTGAATGAATAGATGAAGTATATTTCTATGAATGGTTAATTGTAACTAGAATATTACATAGCTACATGAAATGTGATAGAAATAATCAGGAAATACTGTAGTATATTTTTTCATGCTCTGTGGTGATTTAGGTATACCATTACAGGAGACAGTCCATAGAAGTAGGTGGGTAAAGAAGAAAAGAAGAAAAATACAGTGTTCTACTGATGAAATAGTCATTGTTATTAAGATGATCAACAAGAAAAACATCCATAATCTTCTGAGTTGTCTATGGGATGTTTTTGAAAACAAGAGATTAATCGAAGCTATGTGTTCTTTTACCTCTTTCTCTTTAGAGAAACAGGAGTTAGCTGACACTTCTTACAGGAGACTCTTCCACTCACCCAATAACTTAATGATAGTTCCCTCTGGATATTTGGTAGCTGGATGCCTAACAGGAACAGCTCCAGCTTCAGCTTCTCAGATTTCTAAAACTGTTCTATGCTGCAAGTACCAAAATAGCGTATCAAAGAACAGCAATTTTTTAATGTGTCAGCTCCAGCGAACTAGGACTATTTATTCTGAATTTATTTTAAACATTAAAAACTATAAAGTTTAAAAAGAAAAAAAGGCATGATCCTTCTTAGAAAATTTAAGGAATCTGTTCATGACCATATATGAATATTGTAAGAAAAGTTAAAAACCAGAAGACTAAACTAATAAAATGTGAATCTAGATTAAATTTAACTGTTTGGTTGTTTATTTTTCTTCAGGAGGGTAATATCTTCAACTTCTTCTCTGCACTGGATTTTTTTTTATTATTATTAATTTTTTTTTCATGTAATATTTGAGATATTCCTTCTTGGGAATGACTACTGAAGTTCAACTTTTGTGTCCCTCTTGCTACAGTATCAACTCCTTCCAAGTCAGCTCTTCCTTGCTTCACGCTCTAAACCTGCTTTGAGAAACATACTGCCATTCATTCAAATGAAAATAAACAATGCTTTCTGACTTCTCTAATTTTTTGTTTGCTTTTGTTTTGCTTTCCTTACTAGAACAGTGTTATTAGTTTTCATCTCATGAAGTCTGTAGTATTTTCAAGGCTGTTACAACATCCTTTAAGTAATTTATTGATAGATGCAACCAATATTCATGTCTTAATTCACAATTCACTGACCATTCTGTTCACATTGTAGTTGAAAGAGGTAGTATTAAAAAAAGTATTATTTTTAAAAAAATATTTTTACTTTCATTTTCCGTCAGTTTAAGGTTCTTGCAGTCACAAACCACAGCTATTGATCTCAACTGTAATCCTGAATAATAATTTATCTTTTATGTTATGTTACTTATACAGTATGACTTTTCATTAATAGATGTAAAGAACATGCAAAGAACAATCTGATTCTGTATGACAAAGAACTCTGTTTCCATTTTCACTTTGAGAAGAGCCAAAAATATATTACTTGGCAGTAAATATTTTACTTTATTTATTCATTTTTTTTTCCTACAGATGTACATTTGCTTTATTTTACATATTTTGCTTTCAGTCATGGATTTTACTTTTTCAGTCTACTTGGATTGAGAAGCTGAAGCAATTTACATTACCCGATTCTGAGCTACTGCTTTGTTGTTGGTGGTTTCCTCCTTGGAAAGTGCTAAATCACCCATGGACATGATGATAATCAGAGTGTTTGTCTGAAATGTATAATAACTGCTAGAAAAGAAATTCTGCTCCCTGGCATTGGAGAGCTATTTGTCTGAACACTTTTTCCTGTTTAAGAAAAGTTACCCCACAAAATATCTTGACGTATTTCAAACGGAATATTTATCTTTGGAAAATAACTATTGATTTTCAGTTTGTAACTGGAGACTAATTAAATGGATCTATGTTTCTGAGTCAAGTCCATTTAGGTTAATGGGAAAAAGGGATGTTTCATTGAGTAAGCTGCTAAGTGTGGCTTTGGAAAATATATTTTCTTTGTTTTAATACAGACTGCTTTTATGACCTTGGAAAGTCAAGACTAGAATTGTAGAGTAATGTAGTCAATTAAGGATGTAGTTAGGAACTGAGAATGGCAATTTCTTTATTCCTTGGCACACTGAAGAACAATCAAGGTGTTTAACTGGTGTTTGAAAATCAGTTTCAAGCTGTAATTCACATACAAGCACATATATTTACTAGTAAATGTTGCCGTGCACCTGGCAACCCATGTTCTTTTAGCTCTGTGCCTGTGCTGGACTAGCGGGTAAAACCTACCCAGGCCAAAGAACTGCACGTGAATACCAATATGGTGAGCAGAACAATGGCGTTTATTGCATCGTGTGATTTACCTATATACCTATCTTACTTTGTCTACACCCCTTATGCATACATCAACCCTTCGACACCGAGCTAGGGGAGAGTCCTACCACGTCACATCCCGAATCCTCGCTGTCGCCTACTACAACAAGTAAACCAACTAGGACCTAGTCAGAAGATTTTGCAGTTGTACATTCAGATCTCCTGTGTTATCTTGGCATAATATCTGACTCAGTTTTGGCCTTGGCTAGTTTATACTCTTCCAGACTATTCACAAATATGTTTTACAATGTTTTGGGAATTCAAAGGAGTAGGGAATCATTCTCCATAGGAAACTTGAATGTGATAGTCCTGTTTAGAGGCAAACTATTTAAGCCAGTTTTCCCTAAACTCAAAGAATGGAACCTAACATCTTCTGGATCTGATGCTGATTTTCTAGCACACAGAAGTAGCCCTTTCCTACTGAACTAAATCAGAATATGTTTCCGCAAAGAAACCACAAGTTGCTGGCTTCTTGATCATTTTATGCCTGCTCCTAACAGGAAAGCACTGTGAGCTACAGTCTGCCTGCCACATCCATATAGACCTATTCCAGGCATAAAAAGATTTCAGAATGCAGCTCTTAGCAATTCACAGTATGTTGTATTTATTCCTACAATTTAGAATATTTATGTTGATTTGATAATTTTTAATTCGCTTAAGAAGAACTTAAGTTAGCTCACTGGGTGACATTCCCGGTGGAGAAAAACAAAACTGTTTAAATATAATCAAAACAAAAGTAACAAAATAATGAGTATGTGGGATAGAGAAGTCAACAGGTAAAGAAAAATTTTAGAATACTCATCATATCTAACACATCACTGTGAAAAGGAACAAACTTGTCTTGTGGTGGAAAAGATAAGTAAGATTTAAGGTGTAGTCCCTCACCTTCTCGTGAGCCACATTCTTAATGTCAGCACTGCACCACAGGGCAATGAAGCACACAGAAAACATGACTTAGATATGAGAAGAAATGAAGTGGAAACACATTCCAAAATCTGTCTTGTTATTTTCAGTACACTCCTGCATCTAGGACAGCACTAGAATCACTCCAAATAAATAAGCATTTTGAACGAAAATAATACAGAAGCAGCAATCACTGAACAAGAAATATGCAAACAACAGAAGACAGTAAGATAATGAAAAACAAACAAACAAACAAACAAAAAGAACAGCCTCAAAATATCACTTATAGATGCAGAAAAAGAAATGGTAAATCAGAAATAGGTAATATAATCTCACGCTTCCCTTGTGTAATATCAGCCTACACACAGAGAGCCTCCTAAAGGAAACTGTCATGTTGTATATTGTGTCTACATGATCATCATCAGCGCGGTTTATATGAACTGAAAGGTTTTCTTATCTCAGAGGTATGAAGGGAACTGAGGAAAAGTTATAGTTGCAGATGCTTGACTCCCAGAGTGTCACTTAAAAGCCTGAGTTAGGTATCAAAGTTGTAGGATGAGACATTCAGCTAGGACTTCTAATTAACACACCAAAAAGCAGTCATATACATCAAGAAATTAGTCAAGCTAAAAAGAAAGCTACTGTTGTAAATCTATTTCACTCAGGTTGTAGGCACCTCTGCAAGGTCAGGTTTCAGGTGCATATTGTTTCCTATGGAGAGATACCATCTACTTCTCTTGTTAAATCTATGCACGATGCAGGAAAAAGGGAGTCCAAAAAGGCACATAACTGTGACACAACATTGCTAATGAGAGTACTACTTTAACTTGTCACAGTAAGAACTGTTTCTGTATCATCCGGTGTCTACTGTGGAAGACATGCTAACAATTCTTATGTTTCATAAGACTTCAAACATAAGAAATCCTAATATATCCTCAGCTTTGTATCTGTGTTTCAGAAATATTTCCCTGATTATTTTTAATGCTTTGAGGTGCACAACTGGCAAGATTTTTTTCACCCTGAATCTATGTCCAATGTGACACTTCCTGGCTTTTTCAAAGAGAAAAATATATTCTATTTGAAAAATAAGAAAAGTTTGCTTTCATGGGAAATTCGTGGTCTACCAAGCACAATTTAAGACGATAATTTACGCAAATACTGCCATCAGAGATACATAAGACCTTTTTATTTCACTGTAGTTTACCTTGATTAGGACTGAAATTAACTTAACTGAAGTAAAAATGTAATCTAAAGAAAAGCAAATTTTATTAGGCAAGCTGTAAAACAGACCTCATTCACAGAACTATTTGAAGTCCTTCATGAAAAATATGCCCCAAAATTTGCTTGTCTTCTCCTTAAGGATGCTCCCGACTCCTGCATTATTAGAATTCTATGGTATGTTCCAAGTGAGTGACAGCCCAATGATTATGCGATAAAGCAGCTCTAAAACTTTATGAGCCAGTGAAATTTCAGACCAGCTATTGAAAAGTGCACCCAGTAGAGAATATTTTACAGCAACTCAGTCAGTTAGATGGAAATTCAGATGATCTCAATGCAAATAAGAGGGGAAACAAGAAAGAGGAAAAAAGAAAAAAGAAAGAGAGATAAATGAAGAAAGAGAACTAATTATGAGGCGAATGTTAGTTTTAAATTAGTACTTTATAAGATGAAATTCTGAAAATAGCAATGGCAAATTCTTAGGTTTGGAGTTGGTTTGGGCAGTTAATATGTCAGTCAACATTAGGAAGATGAAGATATGAACCATCATGTAATATATCAGTTTCAAGATACCGAGATTATTCTGAGCTGCTGAAATGGAACTCAGCTGTATAGTGACCAAAAAATCAGGAAGATCAGGGTGCATAGATATTTTTTTTTTTTCTTCACAGCTTTATTTCTTGCTCCGTATCTATGAGCTAGTCTACCTATGAGCTCTAGCCAGATTTAAGCTTTTAACTGTCTGATGTTATTTTGAGGATCAAAAATCATCAAAATGCCAGTTTCCTATTGCAGTAGGTAGCTTTGACTCCAACTGTTGCATTTCCTTCATAAAACCTCAGCACAGTAGTGAGGAAACGTAATTTCTCACACCAAATGGAACAACTTACTTATTTTATAACATATAGCTTTTTTTTTTAGAAATCAAGGGTAAGTTGACAAAAAATATTTTTCAAAGGAAAATATGAAAAAAATAGTTTTTGAAAGCATGCTTCTGGATTAAAAAAAATAATAATTATTTGGAATGGTCTAATGAGGTACTGCAGCATTTGTACAAACAACACCACCTATACAATTTGAGTAAATGTCCTGTTTGGTGTAGTTTGCTATTTCAGATATGAATTTTTCACTTCCCAGAATCTGAAAGTCTGTACCTGGAGCATTTCTACATCATAAAGTCTGAGCTACATCTAAAGGTTATGACAGTAGATACATTATTTGGGTATAAAAAAAAAGGCATAAAGTAGGCAAGTACTTGTTTTCTGAGCTTTCAGTCAGGAGGTAGCCTATGTGGCTGCACATACTGCTCATGTGTCACATTGCAACAAGGCAGTCATAGCAAAATAACTCATGTGCTGACCCCAGTGCGTACTGCCTGAGATGGCATGAAACAACTGAGGATGAGCCACGTACTAGCATTCAGACCTATACCTCAGCCCTGCTCAGTTAACTAGCATAAATACAGCTGTGGAGCCAAAGTGAAGTGAATAACACAAGGCATAAAATAAGATAAAAGAAAGGTGTGATTCCCAGTTCAGTCCCTGAAATAAATCATCCTGTTCACTATTCAAGTACACATGACAGAAATAAAAATCTGCAATGGTACTGGGTTTTACAAGTTGTGTTTGTGTGACTTTGATACTGAAGTAAAAACTACATGTTCCAAGGAAGATCACATAAGACTGAACCTGACTTAGGTGGGTATGCAGGTGCCAGTCATCGAGCTCACTGCCACAGGATGAAGGTGGTGAAACACATACTGGCATTGTTGGTCTCAGAACTAGATATCACTGAGCTGATTCTTAAACCAATGCTATTATGCCTTCACAGTTTTTGAAGAATACATTTTTTTTTTTTTTTTTTTTAAGAATATATATATATATACATATATATTTAGACAAATAGTAGACAAATAGAAGACTTTTCTGTCTTCCATTATTATCCTTAGAGTTAATTCTTGGGAAGTCAGCTTTGCCTATGTCCCCATTTGCTTGCATGCTGCTTAATCACTTCTGTTCAAGATGTGATGAATAAAAAAATGTTACACTTAATCAAGGTTCTGCATATTTTTTCCTGTAATGGGAAACTGTTCTTTAATAATCTCAATTCTGCTATTACTTTGTAGATCTATCCCATGGGGAGATAAGTTTAAAGAAACAGACTTTCAATTCCCTCGTGTAACTCTATACACAGAGAGCCTGTTCATTAAAGAAGGTTATAGACTACTTGATGATTCAATATTGTTACAAGATACAACAGGGAAAGGAATAGGAACACATTTATAAAGAAAGTACTTTTGTCCTTCTTTGATGTAAATATATTTTGTTGTGATAATATCTTTTAAGAACTACCATCTTTGAAGTGTGAATGACTTTTCTGAGTCTTGGAAAAATTTCACAGTAATTTTAGCAAGACCTTTATATCTTAAAAGTAATGGTAATTTTTGAGTTAAAATAATATAACCAGCAGAGAAAATTTCAATTTTCTATTTCTATGACATTTATTTTGACCTTTCACATAATCTTTCTTCCTTGCTGCTGTGTCAAGAAGCACCCTTCGTGTAAGCACTAGAAATTGTTCTGCTCATTACCAGTTCAAACTAGGGACATTTTTTTAAAGCATCCAGCTGGAGGATAATGTTAGTTCAATTATTATATAGGAATACATTTTGATTGCAAGATGCAATATAAGCAGTCTCATACCAATTTTGTCTGGCAACTTTCATGTTGCCTGTGAACCTTGAAAATGACCTCAAAATTTAAAAGTCAGTAACAACAACAAGAAAGATTTTCTGAGATGAGATGTCTCTCAAAGTGTCTCAATGGTTGTTTTATTCTTCTACACAACATGTAGTAATTTTCATTCTGTCTTATACTTTCTCTGAAGTCTATATTTATTCTTTATAGAATTCATATGCCATGATAATACACTCCAGAATAACATTTTGTTTTGTACTCTGTTTTGCTTTATTATCTTTTGTAATGGAAAAAAAAAAAAAAAAAAAGCATGTGCTATTTTCAAAACTTTTTTACAAGGACAAGTCTCTAGAACTTCTATTTTTGCACTAATGGAGAAAAACATGAGCTTCAAAAGATAGATATGTTTTGCAAAATAGAAGAAGACATTTTCTGCACCTTGTTCCACTTATTTGGCCTTCAATCATTAATTTTTCATTCTGATTTGTCCTTCTTTAGAGTCACTATTAAAAAGATTCATGCTAACTTTTATACAGACTCTACATGCCATTCACTATTTGGTGTAATGCTTAGTATATGGTTTTCTTTTTATCTAGCTAATTTAAGTAGGTAACTAATGAAAATACTTCATGTACAGTATTCACCTGGTCATTCTGATGTAACACTTTGCATTTATCCTTTTTCATGGCATTTAAATCACATCTCGAACTTAAATAAAAAATTGAATAACTTAGAACACTTTCAATATGAAAAATATATATGGGTTGGCAGACATTTAAAACTTCAAAGACCTTCACTTGCTGTGACTAGGTAATAGTACGAAAACTGCTAATGGAGATTCCTACCACATACAGCTGGAAGTATTCCCACCTGCCTTTGACAGCTCAGTAGTTCAGGCACTGGTCTGAGACTTGTAATCATTCTCTTTGTCACAGTCTTTCAGTATGACCTTAGGAAGACTATTCTTTCCCCTCTAAGCATTAGTTTCTACTCTGTCTTGTCTACAAAGATTGTCAGATTTGGGGTTTGGCATTGTCTTTTACTATACATTTATACAGTACCCAAGGGAAGTTGATATACTCCCACAACACTGGAAATAATAATAGAGTGAAGTCCTGAAAGAAATCATGGAAAGATTTATGGATGACATCCTACAGTCTATGGTTTCATGTTCAGCAGCAAAAACTTATACCAGCATATCTATGGTCTCCTGTCTTCATGCCCTTCATGTAATGACATGCCCCATTCCAGAACATCTATCATTAAGACCTAGTAATAAGCCAGGCTAGAATTTAACCCAGCTGTATTTTGTTATTTTTTTCTTGCCACATAGACACATAAATGCTTACATGAGATTAATAGGAAAGACAGTCCAGAATTAAGAGAGAATAAGTTGAGGGGAAAGATGAAATGTAATTAAAGATCATGCTTCAGCCAGGGTTGAGGGTGAAGTGAAAGTGTGAATGAATTTTTATCCTTTATTCACTGTGGCACACATATTTTTCATGCTTTATGGCATTGCTCAAAGCACTATCATTCTGGAAGTATACAATAGCATATCTGGAATAACAGTGCTAATACGATTCAGATAAATACCTACCATTTTTAATATTACTTTTATATATAAATAGATATTCACCATACTGATTGTATATTCTAAGTTATGTGACTAGCAGACAATTTTTATTACACAAAAAATTTTAAAATAGAAGAAATAGATCTTTTGATCCCCCAGAAACGAACACACAGGAATCATTTCTCAGCATGAGCCTTGAGTACTACAGGAATATCAAGATGCTGCCAGATGCCTCTGGTAACCTACATGTTCTGTCTGGCCATGAAATAATAACTCACCCACAGTCTGTAAGGTGCAAGCTGTGTGTAGTGATCAGTAGTTCATTTTTTTAAGGACAGCACTAGCTTTATCTGCCATGTTGGCTGGTTGCTATTTATATGGGAATCAGAGCAATGTATCTGTTCTCTTTTCATCTCCTCCCAACCCCATGAAAAAAACAGGTGAGCAATCTTCATATGATATAAACTGAAGTTCAACCTCTGCCCATCACTAGAAAATCTAGCTGTAGTAGTAATAACACTGTGGCATAATTTTTAAATCTACATTTAATATTTCTGCTTATTTAATTTATAGGAGCGAAACAGACACAAAGTTTGAATTCATACCCTATGACATACAAGGATTCCTTCCAATCACAAAAATTTATGCAATGTACTATATATTACAGAACACATATAAGTGTAAATGGCAGTTCTACTACTACAAATAGTACCCTTCCCTCCTAAGTTGAATATATTTTCTTTTGTTATATTGTGTTGATCAAATGAGTACCAAAATGTGACAAGACACTTCAGAATTTTCTTTGGCACCACAGGCAATGTTGTGAATATTAAATTTGTGTCATAGTGTATTAAAGTTGTCATATGCTATAATCATGCCATAAATTGCTTCTTAATGAGATGCTTATGTGCATTTTACACTTTGTAAGAGAGTTTTAAGGGTATTTCCTGTACTAAGAGTATGCCTAATGCATATAATGATATTTTTTGAAACCAAAAAGGAAAACAAGAGACTTTTCATAACCATCTGGTCTTAGTTTAATTAACATTTTTGTTAGAGGCAAACAAAAATGCATCACATTGTCATCTAAACAATCCTCACTTAAAGCAGAATGCTTGTTTTGGAGCTAACACAGAAATGTACACATGCATAAGTACATATTCAACTGAAATACATTATTCCTGTCACTTATGTGAAGTAGTTTCTTAACAGGGTATATAGGCAATGTGCTGCACTTTAGAATAAGAAATAATATATGGTTTCTTTAGCTGAATTTCAGTTTACTTGAAGTAAAGAGAATCAGATTAATGTTTGTGGGTTTTTTGGTGTTTTTTTTTGTTTGTTTGTTTTTTTTTTTTCCAAAAAGACTGTAGCTAGCATGAGCATAATTCCAAAGATTAGGCATTGTTTCATGTTTGAAAAAGATCAGTTAAGATTCTTACAGAATAGATTATCAAATCCTAATTACTTAATTTTGCTTAATCTTCCTAATCAACCTTAATCCACTGTGTACATCAAAATCGTGAAAGCGTATTCTATAAAAAAAAAAAAATCAAATTTACTGGTTTTCAGCTCAAGGATATTCATTCTTTGTGGAATTAACTACTAAAATCTTGGAGTCTTCTATTTTTATTTATATTTCATTATTTAAAAATTAAAACTTTACACTAATTATTTGCTTCTTATCACAATTTAATACTGCAAAAATTATATATACACACATATATTTTTTGCTGACCATTTAAAGGTAGATTCAGGAAAAAGTCTCAAGACAAAATGGTTACCTGAGCACAGAGAAAGTAAAAAAAATGAAGGTGAAATTATAGCTCCATTCAAGTCAATGGCAAAATTGTCATTGACTTCAGCAGGTCTGAAATTTAATGCAGAGTGTGGAATTAAAGATTTATTTTCCTGAAGATGAAAATATACCCCGTTCTCAATGTCATTTCCCTGTGTAAAGACAGTACCTCTATAGATTAAAGGCAAACAGTTCCTATCCTTCAAATACCTAATGAAAATACATTTCAGTGACAGAAAAGCAATTTCCGCAAATCAGTACTGTATAATATTATAAGAACTGCTTTTAGTAATATGTGAGTTAAACTGCAGAGAATAATGATCATATTAAAGTAGAGACTAATAAAAGTTTGTGTCTTTTGCCTCTAACTTCTGACAATGAGGGCTATAAGTCTTTTTAAACACGAGAAGTTTCAGTTTTATGATTTCCATGAAAGCTAGCTGATAAAAGGCATGCATCACAGTTTTCCTTTCCTATACTATGCATAGTCTCCAATAATCCTCACTGCTCAGTGTTGTCTGAGAAATAGCTTCTTCCGTTTTTCCAATGATTTAACAAAGTGAACCATCATTTTCTGGGATGCCATCAAAATTACTTTATGAATAACACAGTGAACACTTTAGACAACCAGTAGTGACAAAGGCACAGGTACAAAACTTTTTGAGGGGACATAAGTGTCATATTTTGGTAATGGCCTCATGAGTACGAGAGTTAAAAACTATATTTACATATTGCAGGGTATTTTTTTCATGGTAATAAAAAAGTGTGCACATCTGATGCCTGTAGCATGAGTACTAAAAGTACTGAATGCTGAAGGTAAACAAAAAGGGGGATTTTTATGTAGTGGCATTAGCATTTTGCAGTGTTGCATGGAATCTCAAAGAGCTGTTACACAGAGTTTTGTGGCAAGACGTACTTAAGTGATTAAAAAAAAAAGAAAAGAAAAAAAAGGAACAGATAAAAAATGTCATCAGAAATCAGAAATCCTTTTATGAAAATCATCCCAAGGCACCTCTGAAAGTCAGATGATTCATAAAACAGGAGAAGTGAGGCTAAAAATGAAATTGGACAAATAGCAGTTATTCTAAGACGAAAAGAAGAAAACAAGGATAAGTTTAAAGTGAATATATTATTCAGATGCAAGAAACTATGCAAAAGGATCTTAAAAAAAAAAAAAAAGGAAAAAAATGTACTGAAAGGTCTGCTTCTCTGTGCTAAGTAGATGATGTTTTTAGTAGTCAATGAAGTGATTAAGCCTTAGGTATACAACCACATGATATTACAAAATAAAATAAAATAAAATAAAAAATCCTGTTTAATACAAAATGTTGCTATGCAGCACTTGAAAAATCACTTTGCAGAGTGACATCTTGAAGAACAAAGAAGAGAAGTTGTGTTCCCCATTATATTTGCACTAATGACTCAAACATGTTGGACGAGTTAGAACGCTACAGTTCCACTTATCGCAGTATGCTCAGGGTTTTGAGTTTTCCCTTTCTTTGTAATTTTATGTTAATAAAAGCTGAACAAAAAATTATTTAAAATAATAATAATAATCAACCATTCCTGTGACAGGAGAAGAGGCAATGAGTAAAACCAAAATACAGGAAATTCTATTTAAACATGAGAAGAAACTTTCTTACTAGAAGGAGGATCGAACACAGCAAGAAAACTGAAATGCTAATAGGGAATAACGTGTCTGCATTTGTTGCTTGAGGTCTAGGAATCCTATTTTGTATTTCCTGGAATCTACTTCTTTGATTTTCTTCTTTTCAGTTTTGTTAGTAATTGACCAATTTTTTTTGATTACCACCTCTAAAGCCTCATAAACGTGAGCATGATGTTGTATTGGTCTGCTGAAAGAATAGCAGTTCATACTTACTGAAAGCTCAGGCTTCCAGCCCTTATCATTACTGCTCCTACTTAACCACTCAAAGTAGCAGATCAAAGCCAGGTTCTTATAAACTTCCTGGGCAACAAAAGAATGTCACTTCTGTCACACTGTTTCTCAAAAGCACTGGGCTTCATGTGCACATGGAAATTCAAATGTCCTGTTCATCTCTTTTCATCTATTTTTCAAGAGATTTGTCTAGCTCAGTTTTAAGATATTCAGGCAGGAGAGTTTCCTTTGTTTTCTTCTGATGAATATTCCACTGCTAACACTGACCTCATTGACAAGGCATCTCTCAAGTCATCATACTCATGTCTTTCTTGTGCTTTTTTTCTTAACATATCACATGAATTATTCCATCCTCTCTCGATTTGACATATAATTCAAGTAATTACAAATGATTATTGTAGGTAAAAGATATAAAACAAATGCAACAAATGAGCCAGGGTTTTTTATTTTTCCTCCAACAGAACGCATTTTCCCAGTTAGAGTAATGTCTGACACAAAGTTGTACTTATATGCCCTTGTAACTGCTTCCCCAGAATTACTTTAGACAGATCAGATTAGGCAGGTGATTGCTCAGAACCTTGTGGCTGAAAGAAAAGTAAATTCTGTACTCACAGAATGAATATGAAGTACGAATCTCAGCACGTTGAAGGGTAAAGCCATATTTCATCCAACTGAGCTCTTAACTCTTTTTATTATGACAGCCAAAAGAAGCCAAATCTAGAGCCACTGGTTTTCTTCCTCCTAAACTGATTTCTGCTGTTCCCATGTGCAGGCTAAGTCTGTAGCAAAACTGGGAGTTTGCTCACAAGATACACACACATATACAAGAGTGCAGGAAATAGAAATGAAGATGACTAAGATACGACAGAACATGGCAATGAGGCACGGCGCTTAGACAGACAGATATGCTGACCCCAGCTTACTCTGTTTCCATGCTCTCTAGTCTCCTACACTTGTTCCTCTCTAATTCAAATATATTTCCTCAAATATCCCATAAACAGGTGCTTTCCCCATGGTAATCTTGTTTGCCGTGTCTTAACAAATTTTACACATGAGCAGTTTCTTTCAAGGGCCCAGACATGAGCAACTTGAGAATCCTCATCTTCATTATCATCTCAAATTTCTCCTTGTATCTGAATTTGTGTATCTGGGTGTTTTTTATTTATCCTGCCTTTTGTTCTTGTGATGTTTTTGTTTATTATTCGTTTATGTTTTTATGTGGAGTAGTTGTTAACCAGATATCTTTACAAATCAATTCTTAATTTCAGGTATCAATTCATCCTTTACATTGCTTATACCGTTAAAGTATCAGTATTTCTGGAGACGCTAAGCGTGCATCAAACCTACTGAGTTAACATTCTAAATGATAAACTTGAAATATTTCAAAAACCTAGCAACCATTAAAAGAGAAATTCTAGAAACAACTGAGTTTTCCAGTCATTATTTTTATAATGCTTCAATTAGCTGAAAATGTATGTAGGCTTTCCAGTGGCCAAGATGATGCTCGATAAACAAACCTACAGACCTGAGCCTCATCAACTTTCTCACATGCCTGTTGATAAGGAGCTTTTTGATATTGATATCGTGCTATGGTGTGTGGGCAAGAAGAAATGAAACTGAGTACACAGTTTCCCAATAAAATCCACATTTGATATCTGCTTTGATAAATCATCTTCAAACTTTCAGAATGTGTTGTAGTAGGCGACAGTGAGGATTCGGGATGTGACGTGGTAGGACTCTCCCCTTGCTTGGTGTCGAAAGGTTAATGCATGCATAAGGGGCGTAGACGAAGTAGGATAGGTATATAGGTAAATCGCACGACGCAATAAACACCATTGTTCTGCTCACCATATTGGTATTCACGTGCAGTTCTTTGGCCCGGGTAGGTTTTACCCGCTAGTCCAGCACAGGCACAGAGCTAAAAGAACATGGGTTGCCAGGTGCACGGCAGTGAGAATACTACTTATTACAGATGTTAGTATTATTGAGCAATGGCAAGAACCACCATGGAAAATTTAAACTAGAAATAAGTTTTCAAATCTCGTATCTTTGAGCAAACATGGAAAGATATAAAAATATCTATAAACAAATTTTAGTTTGTTCAAATAAAACAAATGTCACTTTGTGAAAGACAAAACTATTTTCACTTTTCTTGTCTCAAAGCTTGCTTCGTGAGGCCTTTCTGGTGATAAGACTCTGACAACTGCTAGGGGAGTGAATGGTGGGTGTCACCATGCCACTGTAACCCTGCTTATGGTTGCAAAGATAAGAAGCGGGACAAGCATTCTTTTTCAGGGGTGTGGCTTGAAGGAGCTGACCACTGAAAAAGGCAATAATGCTTGTGCATGGCAACGAAGGCACCACTCCCTGCTGGCACATCTGTTGGGCCAAGAATGTTACACTAAACTGAGAGAAAAGAAGAAAAAAACCCACAGAAATGGGGGATAAAAGGCCCTTACTAAACTAGGGACTTTGGAGAAAAACTCCCAAAGACACCTTTGATGGAGAATTCCCTGAGGGGAAAACCTCTTTGGAAGAACACTCTGAGGCCTGCTTGCTGTGGAGCTTCCTGGCTTTCTCCCATCCCCCACGGTGACCAGACAAGTTCCTGAGACCAAAGACTGACTATGTACCTCGCTGGACCCACCGTGGTGAATATCTCTTTTGCACTCTACAGAGACTCCTTGCTTGTATTTCCTATCTTTCCTATCGCCCATCTTCCCTTCCCCATCTCCCTAAATGGCTAGGAATTGTAACAAACTGGTTGGACCAACATTTGGACCGTTGTTTCTTAATCTCATGCTGGGTATACATATATCAAAGAACCTCCCCTCCCTCCTATAAACTGGAGCGAGACACACTTATAGAAATGTTTCAGAAAATATGTGTAAAAATTATGTGTTTTGAAGCCAGAATGAAATGAGACAAATACCACTGCGGGGAAAAAAATAAAATAAAATAAAATAAAATAAAATAAAATAAAATAAAATAAAATAAAATAAAATGAAATAAACAGCCATGAAACACACACATGAATAGATGGAAGATGACTAATCTTTCCCACTCAACGGGTAGGGGAACACATTCTTCTGAGCACCATATATAGGAAAAAACTAGTAACTCCGTAATAGAATGAGTGTTTTATGACTTTCAGGGGTGTATCTCTAAATTTACTTTCAAAAATACAGGTGGCTGGCTGCTTTATGCCTAACTTTCACTAACTTTCAATTTGAAGATGCAGCCTAATTGAAATTTTATAATGCCATAATATAATAAATGGATAAAAAATAAGGTTGTTCCCAATAAAACAGAAGAAAAAAAACTAGAAAATCTTTCAACGAAGAATACAAACTCTGAAAGCTGAACATCACTATAGTTTTTTAATGGCATTTTCCCCCATTGTTTAACACACAATCTGTTGAAAACATTGATATTCTGTGAATCTTAGGCAAAGAATATGAAGTGAGTGTACAAGAAAGGAAATGAAACAAACATCTATTCTTTCATTTAAAGAAAATTAAAATGAAGAAACATTTATCAATCTGGACAGAATTCTCCTGTATACAAGTGGTACAAGAGCTTAAAATTAAAAGATTTTCCAGATTACACCAGGTAATAATAAATGTTCCATCTGGAATAATGTTTAAAGAAGGGTATGTATAGATGGAAATAATTGTATTTTTCTGCTGAAGATAAATAGTAGTACTGTGGTCTCTAACACAGACAAAAGTAAGCTTTTGTTTTCTTTTTATACATCAAATACAACTATTCAAAAGAGAAGCTTTTAGTAATACTGAAGTTTGAACAGTCTAAGTATCTAAATTTCTAGTAAAAATCTATCATCTGATTTATTCTCTGTCTACATTAGCCAAAGAACTATGAATTACTTAACATACAAAAAAAAAAATTATGAAACTCAAAAAACTGAATAATTTTATTTGCAGTTAACTATAGACAAAAGGCAAATAGGAAGATATAATAGCAATAGATGACAAGGAGAAGACTGAGGTACTTAACAACTATTTTGCCTCAGTCTTCTCTGATAACTGCACTCCACACAGCCCTCAAACTTTTGATTTGGTTGGAGGGGATCAGGGAAGCAACATCTCTCGCACTGTAAGTGAAGATCAAGTTCGTGGCCACCTGAGGAGCTTGAATATCCACAAGCATTTGGGTTCCAATGAGATGCATCCCAGAGTCCAGAGGTAATTAGTTGATGTAGTTGCCAAGACACTCTCAATGATATTTGAGAAGTTGTGGCAATCAGGTGAAGTCCCTGGAAAAAAAGGTAACATCACACCCATTTTTCAAAAAGGTTAAAAGGATGACTCTGGGAACTACCAACCTATCAGTCTCACCTCTGTGTCAGGGAATATCATGGAACAGATCCTCCTGGAAGCTATGCTAAGGCACATGGAAGGCAGGGAGCTGATACAGGAGAAGGGTAGATCCTGTTTGACCAGCCCAGTTGCCTTTCATGATGGTGTCACTGCATCAGTGGACAAGGAAGATCCACTATCTCGACTTCAGTAAGGCCTTTGACATGATACCCCTCAACATCCTTCTCTCCAAATTGGAAATATATGGATTCAATGGATGAAGAAATAGCTGCAGGATCAAGTACAGAGGGCGGTGGTCAATGGCTCGATGTCTGGATGGTGATTGGTGACGAATGGTGTCCTCTAAGAATCAGTACTGGGGCCAAAACTCTTCAATATCTTAGTCAGTGACATTGACAGTGAGGTTCAGTGCACCCACATCAAGTTTGCTGATGACACCAAGCTGTGAGGTGCACTGATACACCAGAGGGATGGAATGCCCAGAGACATAACAGGCTGCCCAGAGACTTTATAGATGCCCCATCCCTGCAGGTGTTCAAGGACTGATTGGATAGGGCCCTGCCTAGCCTGGTCTAGTATTAGATATGGAGGTTGGCAGCCCTACCTGCAGCAGAGGGTTGGAGCTTGGTGATCCTTGAGGTCCCTTTCAAACCAAGCCATTCTATGATTCTGTGATGCCACACAGAGGGACCTAGCCAGAGCTTGGTCTGTTCAACCTGCAGATGAGAAGGCTGAGGTGACCTGATTGCAGCCTTTCACTATCTAGCTAAAGGGATAAAAGATAATAAAAAAGGTTTTTTTAAGTACTTTAACAGCAAAAGGAAGGCCAGGGAGAATGTGGGCCCCATATTAAGTGAGGGGGGCATTCTGGTAACGGGGGATGCTGAGAAGGCGGAAATACTGAATGCCTTCTTTACTTCTGTATTTAGTGAAAAGGCTCTCCCTCAGGAATCCCAAACCTTGGAGGTTAATGAGAGAGTATGGGAAATGGGAGACCTCCCTTTAGTCAGGGAAGAGGTGGTCTGTGAGTGCCTAGGAAACACTAAGGTCCATAAATCCATGGGACCTGATGGGGTGCATCCATGGGTGCTGAGAGAGCTGGCGGAGATCATTGCTGAGCTGCTCTCTGTAATCTTTCAGAGGTCTTGGAGAACTGGGGAGGTGCCTGATGACTGGAGGACAGCCAATGTCACTCCGGTCTTCAGAAAAGGCAAGAAGGAGGACCCAGGTAATTATAGGCCAGTCAGCCTCACCTCTGTCCCAGGGAAGGTGATAGAACAGTTTGTGCCGGATGCCATCTCCAGACAATTGGGAGAAAAGGAGGTTATCAGGAGTACCCAGCATGGGTTCACCAAGGGGAGGTCGTGCTCGACCAACCTGGTGGCCTTCTATGAAGTTGTCACTGGCTGGGTGGATGGGGGGAGAGCGGTAGACGTAGTCTACCTTGATTTCAGTAAGGCTTTTGATACTGTCCCCCATGACATCCTTATAACAAAGCTGAGGAAGTATGAGATAGATGAGTGGACAGTGAAGTGGGTCATGAACTGGCTGACTGGCAGAGTGCAGAGGGTCATCATTGGTGGTGCAGTGTCCTGCTGGAGGCCTGTAACTAGTGGCATCCCCCGGGGGTCTGTGCTGGGTCCGGTCTTGTTCAACATCTTCATCAATGACCTTGATGAGGGGATAGTGGCCACCCTCAGCAAGTTTGCTGATGATATGAAGTTGGTTGGATTGGCTGACATGCCTGAAGGCTGTGCTGCCATTCAGCAAGACCTGGACAGGCTGGAGAGCTCGGCAGTAAGAAACAGGATGAGGTTTAACAAAAGCAAAGGTAGAGTCTTGCACCTAGGGAGGAATAATTGCATGCACCAGTACAGGCTGGGGGATGACCTGCTGGAGAGGAGGTCTGCAGAGAGGAACCTGGGCGTCCTGGTGGATGACAGGTTGGCCATGAGCCAGCAGTGTGAACTCGTGGCCAAAAGGGCCAATGGCATTCTGGGGTGTATAAAAAAGAGCGTTGCCAGCAGGTCAAGGGAGGTGATCCTCCCCATCTACTCTGCCCTGGTAAGGCCTCATCTGGAGTACTGTGTCCAGTTCTGGGCTCCCCAGTATAAAAAAGACAGGGATCTCTTGGAAAGAGTCCAGCGGAGGGCCACAAAGATGATGAAGGGCCTGGAGCATCTCCCCTATGAGGAACGACTAAGTGAACTGGGTCGGTTTAGCCTTGAGAAAAGAAGGCTGAGAGGGGATTTGATCCAGGTTTATAAATACCTGAGGTGTGGGGGCCATAGTGGCGAGGCTGGACTCTTTTCAGCAGTGTGTGGAGAAAGGACAAGGGGAAATGGGATGAAGCTACAGCATAGGAAGTTCCGCACGAATGTGCACAAGAACTTCTTTACGGTGAGGGTGATGGAGCACTGGAACAGGCTGCCCAGGGGGGTTGTGGAGTCTCCTTCTCTGGAGATATTCAAGACCCACCTGGACACCTACCTGTGCAACCTGCTGTAGGGAACCTGCTTTGGCAGGGGGATTGGACTCGACGATCTCTAGAGGTCCCTTCCAACCCCTACACTTCTGTGATTCTGTGATTCTGTGATTCTGTGAAGGGGAGCTACAGGAAAGAAGGGGACAGACTCTTCAGCAACAGAAATAGTTTTGAGCTTAAAGAAGTTAGATTTAGGTTAGATATAAGGAAAAAATCTTTTACAGTGAGGGTGGTGAGGCACTGGAATAAGTTGCCCAGTGATGTGGTTGATGACCTGTGCCTGAAGACATTCAAGCTCAGGCTTGGTAATGCCCTGGGCAACCTGATCTAGCTGTGGATGTCCCTGTTCATTGCAGGGGAGCTGGACTTGATGGTCTTCAGAGGTTTCTTCCAATTATAGGGATTCTATGGTTCTATGTTCCTATATTGAAGATATTTTAAGATATCAGTGTAATATGTGTATAAATACAAGGGCTGCTCTCAAAGTGATGCCTCCTAGTTCATGATGGCGACCACAACATCAGAAGTGGATGTTGGTGGTGTGGTAGTAAAGGTTGAATCTTCCTGTCAGTATCCCCTTATATTTTGTTCCCATGTGGCAGATGGTAACAGAGGGGTAGTCTAACAAAATGGTGTCTGATGTGGAAGTACATATAAAGCAAACATGTGTCATCGAACTGCAAAATTCACTTCTGCAGAGAAAGCAAGTGGCAAAATGTACATAGTTTCCATGGAAATAAATAGGAAGCATTACTTTCAGACTGACCTATGTAATTTTCTCTTTTTTTTTTTTTTTTTTTTTCTTATCCATTTACCTAAGTTATCCCTCCATGCCTTTTATTCTTGTTAAGTAGTGGTTCACGTACTTAATCAGTGTCTATAGTTTTGACACAGTTCATGCATGGAGCAGTCCCAATCACATATAAAATAGACTCATTGACTAGAAGTGGCCTCAAGAGGTTGTTTGATCATCCCTCTCGTTCATGGAAGTAACGGTACATGACAGATGTTTCCTGAACCTGTTCTTAAAGGCCTCCCACGATGGAAATTTCAAAATCTCCTATGCACTTTACTGCTCATTTGCTCTAAAAAAAAAGTCACTTTATGCAGAATGTTTATGGAAAAAGAATGAGATGAGTAGTCAAAATGGGAATTTGAGTTTAATACATGGAGAATTATTTAAAGTAAGGCTGAATCTACTTCAACAATTAATTTTGTAAGACTCCTAGGTAGACTGCCAAATATATATATATATTAAGTGAACATATGTACAAAAAGTACATGCAGAAAAATCTACATTTACTCATTTATAAAAAGCAATTTTCACTAGAAGAGAAGTAACAAAGTATTTTAGTTAAAAACTTTACTATCCCCAGCAGAAAGAAGCCTATTTTGAAATTCAGAAACTGAAAATAAATTCATTATTTTGATTGTAAATGTGGATCTCAGTACATTTTAATTTTGCAAAGTCCAAACCACTTCAGCTTCAGAGGCTTTTCTAAGTACAATGAAGAATTCATTCTTGAAACAGTCGACAGACTCATGTTTGAAATGAAAATTTGTGGAGCTCAAATATAATAAACATTACTTAAAATAGACTAAATGTAGAAGAGGCAATCAGATGAGAGAAGGGAACATCTTTCATTTTTAACCTTACAGATTATGTATAAAATACCAGGCATATTAATCTTTCAAAGCAGTTTCTCACTCATCTACAAGAATGATTTATATCATCAAATTTCAGTGACATGTTCTATGATTTAATGTATTTCATTAAGTACTAGGGAGGACCTTCTATTTTCCCACAAGAATGTTATAAGTGCTAGAGATAAGACCCGCTGGGTTTCGTACCCAGCTTTAGCAATGGAAGCTTCCAGCCTTGGTACTGTGCAAGGGGGAACAGCATATCCTTTAACCCAGACATCAGTAAGCAAATAGACACACACAGTGGAGCGTGTAAGATTGTAAGAATATTTTGGAATTGCAACCAAGGTGTGTACAAAGCAAAAGAACCTATGAAATAGAAACCAGAATGCTGAACTCACCTTAATCCAGGAAGCCTTGCTGAGTGCATCCTCAAAAAGTTTGCGAGTGACACAAAGCTGCATGATTCAGTCAGCATTTCATCCAGAGGGACCTAGCCAGGCTTGAGCAGTGAGCCCAGGTGAACCTCATGAGATTTGATAAAGCTAATTGTAAGATCTTGCATCTGGGATGTGGCACCTCCGCACTATCAGTACAAGCTTGGGGACAAAAGCATTGCGCACAACCCTACCAAAAAAGGTATCAGGGTACAGGTGGATGGCAAGCTGGACATGAGCCAGCAATGTGCCCACACAACCCAGAAAGCCAACCGTATCCTGGGCTGCATCAAAAGAAGCATGGCCAGCAGGGCAAAGGAGGTGATCCTGCCCCTTTCCTCTTAGCTGGTGAGACCTCATGTGAAGTACTGTGTCTATGCATAGAGTCCCCAGTATAGAAGAGACATAGACCTGCTGGAGTATGTACAGGGAAGGGCCATAAAACTGATCCAAGGGCTGGAACGTGGAACACCTCTCCTACAAGGTCAGGAGGAGAGAGCTTGGTCTGTTCAACCTGCAGATGAGAAGGCTCTGGGGAAACCCAAAAGTGACTTTTCAGTATCTAGAGGGAGGCTGCAATAAAGAAGGGGACAGAGTCTTTACCAGGGTCTGTTGAAATTGTTTCAAACTAAAAAAAGGGGAGATTGAGACTGGATATAAGGAATAAGTTTTTTACGATAAGGGTGGTGAGACAATGGCACAGATTGCCCAGAATTCTACTGATGCCCCATCCCTGGAGACATTCAAGATCAGGCTGGACAGAGGTCAGAGCACCCTGCTCTTACCATAGGTTACCTGTTCATTACAGGGAAGTTAAATGACCTTTAATGGTCCCTTTCAACTCAAATGATTCTATGATTCTATAAGCCACACCAAAGGGTTTCTGTTCTCTTTCATTCCTTTTAGTCCCCAAAATCTAGTTAAATCCATAAATTTTTGCTGCAACCCACAGAGTGAAAGTAGGATATCCTAAGCCTGCCTAGACTTTCAGCTGTAGAATAATTCTCATCTCTTCTCAGTAATTGCTCTGATGGGCATCAGAGGAAATTATGTGTTGCTCTGACTCACGTAGTTAAGTAAAAATGAGTTAAGAGCTCAGATGTCCCTATAATTGGTACTTTTTGTCAGTTGATACACACTTGCACAGGAATCTTGCAGGTTTTTGTTTTTTTTTTTTTAAACCTGACTTCTGGGAAGCTTGCCTAGGTGTATGTCTTTCTCTCTTTAACTGAATCATCACCCTGAAGCTAGAATGGTGTTTCTCTCTGCTGGGGAGACCTAAGGAACTTTTGCAGATGTAGCTCAAATGCATCTGGCTGGACCCAGGTGACTAAAAGTCAGATAGCATTGTAGTGCCTTGATGTGCTCTGTAATAAGCACCATAATTTTTGTCCCCAAGTTCATGCCCTCCTTACATCCTGCCTCTGAAACAGGTGCCACTGCTTCTGGTGCTATCCTTGGACTCCCAATTGCACCAGCTGGATTTCATCTCAGTTTCTTTCCTGAACATATATATGCTCAGATTTCTTTCCAAAACTGGACCAGCGCACAACTTCCAAATCACAGAATAACAATCAAAGGCATAATTAGAGGGTTTCCCCTAACACCCAATTACCCTCAGCACACTCCATTGTTAGCAATCTTTTCCCATGATTTGTCAGTCGGTAATAATCATGTATTGATTCTCCAAGATACTCGTATATGTTCTGATTTAGTATTCTGTTATAACAATGGAACATGGGAAAAAAAAATTGTTAGTTCTGCGTGGGAAATAGTGTCCATGGTGTCAGAAGCTGGTTCACCTTGGACAGAAAATCCTGCCTCCTACCCAATACAATTATTTGTGTGACAGAAGTTAGACTTCTTTTTTTCTTCTGCTTTGATAAGCCTTTTATCTTGCTTTTGTTTTACTCTCCTTTTTAGTCATTTTTATTTAATTCTTTCCATGATCATTCAGTTACGCCCCAGGGCTGGTTGCTCATAAATACTCAGAATTCTGTTTGTTTGTTAGAAATTAATTTCTTTCCAGCTACAACACTGAACAAAGTAAAACTGTTACAACCTGAACCTCCTATACTTGGTAATGTTGCTCTACCATGGCCATTATTGCACCTTGTCCTCCTATGTTATATTGCATCCTCCAAAACCCAAGAGTTAGATGTCTTCGTGCTGTATTAACTGCTATACATGTTATCAATTTTAAAATGTATGTTTTAAGCAATCTAGTAGAATTAGTCCCTAAAAGGACTTCAGATGTGAAAAAGTTAGATGCATTTTCTGCTAAAAGCAAAATGCCCACAAACCGCAAATAAAATAAAAAAACAACACAGTGGGAATTCATGTAACTCAAACCTTTCATTATGTATAGTACTATAAATTAAAGTAATTATTCCTTTAAGAGTTAGCAATTGAAAAGACATACAAATGTTTAGAAACTGGTAGTACCTTCTCAGGTGCAGCAATTAATTATTTCCGTAATATTTTTCTTGACAAATTGTTTATAGGACATGGATTAATTTAATTACACATTCTTACGAAAATTAAAAATAGGCATGCCAGCATCTTGCTTTCTTCTACCTGCAAACTGAACTTTGCAAAAATAATAATCCAATGACTAATATTGTACAAAATTCAACCAAATAACACAGTTTTGTTTTACTCTTATCAATTTATGTTTTAATAGTCAAGAACAACTGCTTAAAACTGTACAACTTGTGGGAAAGAGAAACTGCTGAATTTTCTGGTAAGGCAGCCAAGCCATTTTAGGTTAATACTTTTTGCCCTCAATTCAGTGAGTAAGTTTCACATTGGCTACCAATAATTACTTATTAAAATCTGTTTAAGAACATGTTCTTTGAATAGCTCCCATTCTTGCTCCTTAATCAAATTTAATTTGATCTTTTTTCCATAATAAGATTTAAGTTCCAAAGATATGGCACTCAGTATTCATAGAATCATAGAATGCTCTGGGTTGAAAAGGACCACAATGATCATCTAGTTTCAACCCCTTTGCTACATGCAGGGTCGCCAACCACTAGATCAGGTTGCCCAGAGCCACATCCAGCCACATCCATCCATTACTTTAGCTACTTAGAAATCTCAGTTAAATAGTCCATTTGCTTATTTTGTCCACTAATAGTGGAATTCATCTTGCAGTTACCTACCACTTATTAAGGTAAGAAGTATCAATTAGTCTAGGCTTTCTTTCTAAAGATGACAGAGATAAGCGTGTTTTATTCTATCCTAAAATATGTGCTCAATTTTTTTCTAATGACTATCATCACAGATGACATAAGGTTCTTTGCCCAATTTCAGCTACAATGAGTCAAGGTGAGTGATATGTGAGTCTTTTAAGACAGGGGTGCTCTATGGTCAAGCAAGGGAGACACGGAGAAAACATATTTTTGAAACATGTCTGAAAACCCCTCCTAGTCTTCCACCTGGATAAAAATAGCAGTATAATATTACCCTATTGTGTTCTTGACTGAGTGACCTCTGACACCTTTCATGCCTTACAACTGGTTTGCCCTATAATAACATTGACTTGGAAAGTACTAATGATAGAAAAAAAATATTTCCAGCACTTATGCCAACCATTTGACAAAGAGGTGCAGAAAGCAGAGAGCACTGGCATACAATTTCTTTTCATAATACTGCTATAAAACCCACAAAAATCTGTTGTTTGAAAAAAGTTTGACATCCATCTTCAAAAAACTATATGGAAAGACAGAAAGAGAAAGGTTCTAAGGGACAGTAGAGTTTAGAGTGTACAAAAGGCAGTGTATACCAGCAAATACTTTGAGTAGGTCTCACCTCTTATCAACTGAATAGATTTAAGTAAGTCACAAAGTAATGCCTCTTGTTTATTTCCATGGAAATTATGACAGATTGAAGTGGATTGAGAACTGGCTGACTGGCAGGGCTCATAGGGCTGTCATCAGTGGCACAGAGTCTGGTTGGAGGCCTGTAGCTGGTGGTGTTCTTCAGGGATCAGTGCTGGGTCCAGTCTTGTTCAACATCTTCATCAACAACCCAGATAAAGGGATAAAGTCCACCTTCAGCAAGGTTGCTGATGATATAAAACTGGGAGGATTGGCTGACACACCTTAAGGCTGTGCTACCATTCAAAAAGAGCTGAACAGACTGGAGAACTGGGCAGAGAGGAACCTGATGAGGTTTAAAAAGAGCAAGTGTAGAGTCTTGCACCTTGGGAGGAATAACTGCATGTATTAGTACAGTTTAGTGGATGACCTGCTGGTGAGGAGCTCTGTGGATAAGGACCTGGATGTCCTAGTGGATAACAGGTTGACCATGAGCCAGCAGTTTGCCCTTGTGACCAAGAAGGCTGGTGGTATCCTGGGGTTCATTAAAAGGAACGTAGCCAGAAGGTTGAGGGAGGTTATCCTCCCTCTCTGCTCTGCCCCCGTGAGACCACCTTTAGAATACTGAGTCCAGTTCTGTGCTCACCTGTTTAAAAAAGACAGTGATCTCCTAGAAGGAATCCAGCAGAGGACCACAAAGATGGTGAAGGGCCTGGAGCACCTCCTGTATGAGGAAAAGCTGAGTAACCTGGGTTTATTCATCCTGGGGAAAAGAAGACTGTGAGAAGATCTGAGAAATATCTATAAATATCTGAAGGGAGGTGGGAGGCAAATGGATGGGGGCAGGCTCTTCTTGGTGGTATGTAGTGATAGGACTAGTAGTAAAGGCCTAAAACTTGAACATAGGATGTTCCATGCAAACATCTGGAAGAACTTATTTACAGCAAGGGTAATGGAGAGCTATAACCAGTTGCCCAGAGAGGTTGTGGAATCTTTTATTATGGAGATTTCCAAGAGCAACCCGGATGCCTATCTATGTAACATATTGTAGGGTACCTGATTTAGCAGGAATTTTGGACTCGGTGATCTTTTAAAGTCCCTTCCAACCCCTGTGATTCTGTAACAGATACAAAGAGCAAAATAACACTATTTGATAGAGCAAATTCTGAGCTACAAAATGTTGTCTTTTTAACAGTTACCACCATTAGCTTTACATTTTTCACCAGATATGAGGAAGAGCTTTCATGCCATGCTCATCAAAATCTGCATGGCTGTCTAGAACCTCACATATATTTCATGTCACTGTCACCACTGCTAAAATGCACCACTCACCTCCTCACTGTGCTCACACCCATTGTTTGGTCCCCATACATGTTCATCAAACATCAAAGAATGTCGATGAGTGCAGTTTTTTTTCCGCATGGAGAAATTCAATTCCACATATTTGTTTCATACACACTTTCATGTCAGATACCATTTTGTCAGAGTGCCGCTCCACTGCCATCTGTCACATGGCAAAAAATATAATGCGATGTTGGTGGGAAGCTTCAACTTCTACTGCCATGCCACAAATGTCTGTCTCTGCTGTCATAGACCAACATCATAAAATGGGAGGCATTAATTTTGAATCAGCTCTCATATAAAGCAGTAATGCCACTGAATTATAGTCACTATATTTTGCTTTGTTTTAAAAACAAGCTACAGGCTATCCATGAAAATGCAGTAAGTTCTTAATGTCTTTACTGTTTGTTTGTTTGTTTGTTTTCAGTACATGTTTTTATTGTTTTGTTGGGTTAGGTTTTTTTGTACTTTTATTAAATACTTGTTTTTCATCTGTAATGATTTTGCCCCTGTGTCACTCATCTTTTCAAATCTTAGTAGACCAATGCAGTATGCTGAGCTACTTTATAAACCTTTGAAAAACTAGTGACATAATACAGGATATGAAAGCTTGTGGAAAGGGATGTTCAGTGCTGCCAAAGGTCTTTGAAACAAAACAGATTATTTGTCAGTGTAGAAGTAACAGCTGAAGTCACTGGTTTGCACCTACAAAGCTTCAAAAAGTAACACAACAGGAGACAGTGCTGTTCTTACTGATCTCTAAAGGGACTTTCACTTAATAAATAAATACTGAAGGGTCTAATACCAGATGTTGGTCCCAGATCTCCCTAAGCTGTTGCAGTTGCATTTACATTTACAATCCATGCATAGCACAGTGGGAAGTCAGTATACTTTCCTGTAAACATCAGCTGTACTAAAGCAAAAAAAAATTGCAGAATAAGAGGAGAAATGCAGACTTTCTTCTATTGTCTTCACTACTGAAGTTATAACTAACACTGAAAGAAGGGAATAAAAAACACTCTATACTGCAAGTATTAGTTTCCTCTTTATTTTATAAAAAGGTCTGGATATCAAATGGCAACAGCAATGACCCTTTTTCTCTCATCACATGCTGATTACAATCTGTGTGGTAACAGCCCTTAACATAAGACAACAGCTACATTTCGCTGACTGCATGAATCTGCAATTCGTTCTGGGTCACATGTGCTCCTACAAGTCCCACTGTGGCTATTTTCACATTGCCAATACACAAAAGAGAATGAACCTATGTCCAGCCCCAGCTATTTCGTTACTGCTCAGTACTGCTCAAAGAAGGAAAATTAGGCCCCAGAATGTGCCTTACACACATTCTCTGACATCCAACAGATCTGTAAGAGTGTTTTGTCTGTTTGTTTTTAATTCAGAACTCACTATGTATCTTATCTGAGGAAAAATGAACAGACTTCCTTTCATGGTAAGTAATGTTACCAGGAGTCAACGAGGTCAAATCTTTCTGGGCACTCAGTAAAAGGAGCACAACTGAACATTACTGAACAGCAGTTTCCCACTGCTACAGGGAGATAAACTGTTTTATATGCTAAACTGTATTATTTCTTCATTTTTCTTCCCATGTTGTATTAACAAACCCATTATGAAAGAACACTGAACTATTTGTGGGATATTTTTGTGATTTTATTTTCTTTTGTTTAGTTTTTCTGCATCCAACTACCAGTTTTCATCAACTCCCCATCTTCAGTCTGAGCAAACCAAAAGCTTCTCCCTTGATCATCACAAAGTGAGCTCCACCTAATGGGGATGATGAAGGAAAGCTTTCTATAATGGTGCCACATCGGAATAATAAATATAAGAAGCCTTTTTAATTAAACATTTGTTTGACTTTTGCTTGGAAGAGGATATGGTGAATATCAGTAAGTCCTTATGAAATTTAAATGAATTGAGACTATGCAACAGTAAGGATTCCTGTTTCTGCTGCTGGCAATGTTCTTAAGAGTAAACACATGCCATGAACTATTTTAGAGACACGTAAAATTACTTAAATTACCTGAAGGAAATGAAATAGATAAAATATTAATCTAAACCTTCCTTCTTTTTATTACTCCAGCAAACAGCCATTTCACTAGTGCTTTCATAATCTGCAATAATTGCCAGTCCATGAATTTTCACTTGAACAATTTTAAATAATAAGTGTTCGTTCTCAAATCAAGATTTTTCTTCCCAGTGGAGCTCTCTAATTAGCAATATATATCTTATACTTGGGGAAATGTGCCAGCATGACTTGCAAACAGAAAACAAAAATGAGCTTAATAATAATTGATGAGTATAATATGTGCTTTGTACACAAATTTGTTTCACAGTGATGCACATTAAAAAAAAAAAAAAAAAAAAAAAAAAAGAGGAAGAATCAATCTCAGAATCATAGAATCATTTAGATTAGAAAAGACCTCTAAGATCACGAAGTCCAACCATAATATGATGGATGGAGATCAGTGACAAGTGGCATCCCTCAGGGGTCAGTACTGGGACAAGTGCAGTTTGATATCTTCATCAGTGAGACTGGCAATAGGATCAAGCGCACCCTCAGTGAGTTTTCAGATGACACAAAGCTGTGTGGTGTTGTCAACATGCCCAAGGGATGGAATGCCATCCAGAGAGACCCAGACAGACTCAAGTAGTGGGTCCAGGAGAACATCATGAGGTTCAACAAATACAAGTGCAAGGTTTTATACCTGGATTGTGGCAACCCTCACTATCAGGTTGGGTGACAAAAGGATTGAGCACAGCCTTGCCAAAAAGGACTTGGGGGTACTTGTAGTTGGCAGCTGAACATGATCTAACTATCAGCCCTCACAGCCCAGAAAGCCAACCATATCCTGGGCTGCATAAAAAGAAGCGTGGTCAACAGGTTGAGGCAGCTGATCCTGTCCCTCAGCTCTGTGCTGATGTGGCCTCACCTGGAGTACTGTGTCCAGATGTGGAGTCCTCGGTACAAGAGAGACATGTAGCTATGACTGATGGCCTTACAGCAATAAAAAACAATATAGGTCATCTCAACAGCAATCACTAATAAAATAATAGAGCAACAAAAACAACAACAACAGAGGTTACTGAACTAGGAGAATATCATTCTTCTTTCTATTTCCAGTTCCAAGGTAGCATTTAGAAACCACTGAACCCTAACATCCTGTTTAATATACCCATACTCCCTAATTATGAACATGCTTATTCTTCCACTTTAATTCCGTAAGTATTTTTTAAATGTATAGGTATGCATCTTACTACACAGTTTCTTGTAATCTAATGTTAACATGTATCCTATGCGCAGTGCGATATAACATGAATTAGGACTTCTATGATGGTCAAATGCTGTTCCTGTTATTCATTTAGCTTGGTACTGTTGCAGCTATCTTGAGACATCTATCTACTGCATATGAAGCTGTACACTATCAGATAAAAAACTGTATGACTTATTATACAATTGCAGCTGACTGCATTTTTTTTTTCTTTAATTGAACATCATTTTCCAATTCTTCATTGGAAAATGTCAATTTCCAGTGGAAAGCATGAGCCTGGCAATATCCATTAACCCGATATTTGAGAGACTCTCTAATATAGAATTTATAAAAAGCAACTTCAAAGGGGAAATTATGATCTCTTATTCATATTTGTGGTAGAAAACATAAAAAGTAACAGGCTTAAATTAAGAAGAAATTTACATTTAAGTGGTAGGAAAATTGTCTAATTATAACAATACTGAAGTTTAGAAGTTACTTACCCGAAAATGCTGAACAGGCTTTTGTCATTTCATATCTTTAAAAGAAACTGGAAAATTATTTGTCAAGTCTGCTTCTGTTCTGCTGTAGAGGTTAGAGAGGATGATTCATCAAACGCTCCTTCTTTTATGGGTACTTTATTGTATACATAAAAAAAGAAGGAATACATAACATAACTATGTACAATGAAAATGAGGAATCTGTTTATAATCCAAGGAAGAAAGAACAGTTTGGGGAACAAATAATTATCCTAGCCTTAACAGAGCTGCCTACAGCATCAACTTCTTGGCACAAGTGAGCATTTGCATTCAGGAACAGGGCACCTCAGGTGTTTTCATTAGGTTATGGAGCAGATACATGCTGTGGTACTTGCAACATTACCAATGTGGTACAACATATAGCACAGAGCTTGAAACTGCTGATATCTGTGGTGCATTTAACCTTACATCCGGTGACTCATAATGATACAAAATGAAAATTTCATTATGATCTTTGCTTTTGTGGACTCTATAATCTGTGGCTTCAAATGTATATGCATCTATAAAGACAAAAAATAAACCAATTCTTTTATATATTTATATATATATATATATATATATATTATTTTTTCTTGTATTTTTCATGAGTTGCAGAAAAAATAGCCAACCAAATTTCAAAATATTCACAACACTGTCCACCTCCACCAATTTCTTGGAGATAAGATGATGAGACACTCAATAATAACAATACATGGACTACAGAAATTAAATATTCAATTAATTATATCATCGTATTAATCATATCATGGCTCTAACGGCTGTATAAAAGAAAGTTTATTTTCCATCAATGTTTATTTATTTATTTATTTTTACATTAACCACTTAAAAAGGATTGCATGGAGCATGGTAAAAAGATTTAATGAACTCTTTCATAAGAATAATACCAAAAAAAAAAAAAAAAAGAATTTTTAGCACAGGACACATTCAATCTTAGTGGGAAGGATAGTCTAATAAAAAAAAAAAAGTAAGAAAAATCAGCATGAAGGACCTCTAGAGATCATGTAATCCAACCCCCTGCTAAGGATGGTTGGCTAGATTAAGTATCATAAAATGAAATAAAAATGTAATAAAGTGCTTTAAGCGGGAACTTTCTGTGGGAAAATATATTGAAATTCTCCTGCTTTAACCATTGGTAAACAGACATTGGTGACCTGGCTTCCTGCATTTTATTTATGACAGCTATGAAGCTCTGAAATGTGCCAGCAATTATGGTCATGAAAAAGGAGAAAAATAATAAAAGCGTGGGAGGACATGTTATCTCAAGAATGTATTTTCACAGTTCTAAGCACATAATTGCTACCTGAGTACGGCCTTGTATTTTCAACTTTAGAGTGAAACAGAGAAACAGGAAAACTTATTTCACCACTGGTGAACTCTTATCTATTTCCAATCTAGGATTTTTACAAGTAGCTGCAAACCCAAAACCATGATAAAGCGTATCATCAAATTTTGTTTGTTGAGAAAATCTGCTCATAATCTGCTTTGTCTTCTCTGCTACAGTTTTAATTATTTTTAGCAAATCTGTATCCCACAGAAGAGCAGCACCCTATTCACTGAAAGTGCCATTAGAGTCCTGTTGAAATAGAAGGGCTACTCTGAAAGGAATGCCTTCTGGTTTATTATGTCAGCCCATGACATCAGAGGCAGATGTTGGAATAGCAGTAGAAGTTGAACCTTCCCACCAATATCCCAATACATAATGTTGCCATACGTCAGGTAGAAGCAGAAGGGCAGTCTGACAATTGATGTTTGACATGGAGGACTGTATGAAGCTAAGAGGTGGAACTGAATTCCTCCAAGAGCAAAAAACTGCACCCATTGACTGTACCCACTGAAGCTTGCTGAACAGTGATGGAGAGCAAACAGTAGCTGTGATTGCAATGAGGCAGTGGGTTGTGTGTTTCAGCAATGGCAACAGCAACAGTGGGTCATCTCCACTGGTGCAGACTTTTTCAAACATGGCATGGCATGGTAATGGCAGCCTGCAGCACATCAGATAAGCGTGTAATAAGATACAAGAAATACCTCCTGCATACATACTATTTTGAAAAAATCATATATTGATCAAAGCATTGATTAATATAAGTTGATGAATAAAGTGAAAAAACATTTATATCAATACTGAGAAAAAAGAATTATCAGAATCAAATCCAGAGACAGGAAATTTTGAAGGAAGAAATGGCTGCACACAAAGGTTAGAAAAAGTACTGCTGTGAGTAAACAGCACAGATGCTTGTAACAGTGCAGTTTCACAGCAATTGATTATCTTTCAGCTTTTAAACAATACAAAGGCAATTTCATCCTAAAGAGTTGTATTTTCCTGAATCAGTTTGAAATTTGGGATAGTCATGGGTTTTTTTTATAATCAAAGCATGACACCTTTCTTCAAGAAAAATGCAAGCACTAATCTGAGCAGAATATGGCAATCATGGTATATCAGCAAGTGATAAATCCTAGATCACAAGGTTTTTAATCTTTGGCAATTTTTCCACTTTTTAAAAGGAAATGTAATACCTTGCCATAGAAAGGAATCCAATTTTATTCTTGAAAACTGTCATAGTGTATGTAGAGGAGTGCAGCTGTGAGGCACTGTAGTGTTTGTTAGCTAATAGCAGCTGCACTGTAGTAGCTGTTAGAGAGGAAATAATAAAGCTTGGTTTTCTTCCCCTTGTCACATCTTGCCCATGAAGGGAGGGAAGTTACCAGTTTCGCAAATCCACCCAGTCAGATTAAGGTGAAATGACATTCAAGATCCATACTTAAGAGGAACAGAATCAACATTAACAGGAGAATTCTACAAAACAGTTATACTAAAATCATTGGCCCTCCCACAATTACGTCTACCTAAGCTGTGTGGTTTTATAGGAAATTCAAGCAAGCCTTGTATTAACTACTTAAAGAGAATGAGAACGTAAGGAAAAGAAAATAAATGAAGAGGGATATCTAGATCACCAGTCCCGGATCCAATGCCAGTCCTTCCAGCAGGGCTGTGCTCCTCATGAGGAAGAAAGGCAGCAGCAGCAGATGGGGGATAGAAGCACTGAGAAAGTGCTAGCCCCCTCACCCCCAGTTCATATTTATAGTACCAAAAAGAAAAGGGGAAAGGATGCTCCAATCACCCCTCCCTCTCCCACCCCTGTTCTTATTTATAGATGTAGTTGGCCCCTGTTTTAGGGTTGGCTGAAGAGCTGGCCACCAGTCAAACCTAAAATGTTACACCAGATGCCTCCCATGATTAGCAGTTCCTTGGGTATTGTTCTGGGCTCTTCCAGGAGTGACTGAGGCTTTCAGTCCCAAGCCTGTCCCTCACATCCAACTCCATCACACATAAAATTCTATTCTAGTATTCTATTACTCAGCAATAATCACAACTTCTTCTTTTTCCTTTATGATTTCTCCTTCATCCATGTTACTTCTGTTCCTGCAAACTCCTTTAAAGTTCCTCTCTACTCTTTCCCCTCAGTATTAAGCTACTCCCTCTGTCCTTTTGCTCTCAGCTGGAAGACGACAGACAAAAAGACAACCTAACCTTTAAGAAAACGCTGCTAAAAACTGTGCCCAATAAATCACTGGTCTGTGTGGCATAACATTTTGTAGGAAGTTGGACAAAGTTCTACAAAGTGCGTTTTGAAAGACAGTGCTGGATTGGCAAAGGAAAAGTTTGTGTTACCTAGCAGCTTTTTTCTTTCCTTCACCTCCTAGATTCCCTGATAAATTATAATCACTGAAAAGAGGTATGGAAAAGTGAGTTACTCAAAAAGTCCAGGATGTACATTGAAGAGGCAGAATAGGAATTGGTTATTTTATAATCAGATCGTGAATCTGGAAAAATGGTCCATCACCTCTGGAAGAACTTGTCAAATCCAAGAAGTAGAAATTCCTTATTCTTGCAGCTGCTGATTGTTGTGCAGTATACTTTGGAGATGACCTGTATGTGGAGTTGGAATGGAAAATGCAGCTAAATCTTGTCATTCACTTGCCCAATTTAGGCTGTAGCCTGTGCTTTGTGCACTGAACTCTGCACAGGAGCTTTGTTTGCCCACAAGAAAAAAAAAAAAAAAAAAAAAAAAAAAAAAAAAAAAAAAAAAACTTTAAAAAAAAATCGAGGTTTCATTTCTTCTTTAGTTTACACTACATGCCTTTCTTGACACAGTGCATGTGCCTGGTTCCTGGGTCAGGATCTCTGTGCTATTATTGTTAATAATATTAATATTATTACTATTTTACCTGATGAATCAATAGATGGCTGCTGTTCTCTCTAACAAAGCTCAGCAGAACAATTTATTTCAAAAACCTCCATCATTCAGTGGTACATGAGGGTGTTTAGCTAGGTTTTCTGAATGAGGATTTACATCATAAATTATCCTTAAGAGTGTGATTTGTCCTTGGAGATGCTAGGACCTGCCAGTTTACCTCCTAGGAGCTCTTTATCTTGCCACATGTGCTAGATTTAGGCCTTTGCATATTTTTACAGTCTGGGACAGGGTGGAAAATGATCATCAAACTCTGCAGCAGAGCATCCTGAGAATCCCCTGCAGAAATGTGTTTCATTTTACAAACAGCTTTGTTTTAAAGCCCTTTTACAAGGGAACAGCATAGCTAGTTCTTTCTAATTTACATTTATCTTTTTTTTCTGCTGGCAACACTGCGCCTGATACAGAAACTGCCAAACAGACTTTGAAGGAAGAAGGGCCCAAGGACCATTTCACAGCACTATATTGTATGAATAATCCTTCATTTACATTGTAATATTTCCATATGGTAGGGGATAGTTCGTCACTACCTGTTATAATAGCAACGCTCCAGGGTAATTCTATACACATTTTATTTTTGAAACATCTGTTGTACATTGATTTACAGCCTATTTGTGAGGCTTCTGACATACTTTGAGATCAGTTATCTTAATAGAATGCAAATGGTTTTCTCAGCATTTGTATATAGAAAATCTCCAAATCTCCTGTCAAGTATCAATTAATTACTTGTTTTATGCAGTATTATTACCCAATATTTACCTTTGGCAATAAGAATTGACTACATAAATATGTTCACCTGCTGAATATATTATAATGAACTAATATTTCACATTGTAATTACTTGGCAGTGGGAACCTAATACATAAATTGCTTAAATTTTAGAAAATAGAGCTTTAACATAGACTGTCATGCTGTTCGTTCAACATGGGGCCCCTGACTTGAAGTTTTCTTTTTGAGTTTGTTTCATTGCTTGCTGATTTATATTTTGTTGTTTTTGGTTTTATTTGGTTTGGGCTGGGGTCTTGCATATTTTTTTTTTTTTTTTTTCCCAGAAACTCTCTGAACACTTAAAGGAAGATGTTATGTTTGTGGAAGCATTGCATCCTTCCTTAGGTATAACATGGCTAGAGGGTGTCACAGACATTCACATAAATATTGCAGCAGTTTTACTTGAAAGCAATGTCTCCTTTGTTTTCAGGTACACTTGAAATTTCAGGCTGTGCATTTTTCTTGCTCTGCTACATATGAATGGAGTGAATATGAATTTACTGAGTGCAACCTCAGTAAAATTACAATTTTTTTGAATAAAAAAGCTAGTATTTTATGTGTTTAGTGAAGTCACCCATACATTACTCTCTGTTTGGTCTTCAGTTACTTGTGTTTCTTCTGCCAACTTGTCTTTCTAGCTAGTGTTACATCAAACGTTACAAACCTTTCTTTTTCTTTTTTTTTCCCCAACTAGTTACATTTATGCAAAGTCTCATTCTTCAACTAATTGCTTCTGTCCCCAGTGTGATGAATTGCTTGCCTTCCTTTTTCTTGTCTGCATCCTCTGACATAATGTGTTTTAGGCTATAATTAACCTAGAGATAGGGCATTTTTCATTACAGTTTTCTCCATAGGTTTTCTCATGTTTGCCTTTGCATATTGTTATCCATGCTTTATACTTATAAATATTCTTTACAGATTTTGATGTCTTGCCCCCTTTATCTTCATGTTTTCTTTGTTATTATCTGCAAACTATCTTTCTGTCTATTCCTCTTGTACTTTCCATATGGACAGGAACTTTTCTTTGTCCTGTGTCAGTAGCTTTTGGAGAACATTATTTGGGCACTCTCAATTAATGATGTATGTATGTTCACTTATTACCTTACTGACAGTCATTTCTATATTTCCATATGGAGAGGTATTTTTTTTCCCTTAGTTGTTCCGTTCAGAAAGCGATCTGTTATAGACACATATAATTGTGGACTGAACTTGTTCCATAGTTCTGGGGAGAACTGATATTCCTCCACACATACTGTTGGCACAAGAAACACCTTTGACTATTGAAGTTAGTAGAGTTTAATATATTTTTCCTAAAGTAGGAAGACAAAACATGCAAAGCTGCAGCCAGAATGTTGTAAAAACCGTGGCTAGTATTCCTTCAATCACCTTAAAAATGTTCTATGTCTACAGAGACTCAAAGGGTGAGGATGGCAGAAGAGAGCACCTATTGAGACCCACAGCACATGGAAACACACAGGTGAACCAATAGACCTAGAAAGCAATCATTCAAAAAAATATCGCATGCAATTCCTTCAGGACTTAGGATTCAAGACATTGAAGTGTAGGTAAATGACATTCTAGCATTAAAAGTGTTAAAGACAGTTAAGAGAACTTACATAATTTCCTGGAAACTGTATTTCTAATGTTCCTGGGAAGAGAACATCTCTCAGTGCCATAACTACATAGGTCACTCTAAAAGTGATGCCTTCTATTTCTTTCCACCATAATTACACCAAGTATAAAGAGCACAATAACATTATTTGACAGAGGAAATTCTCAGCTGCAAAATATTGTTTTTCAGCTTACTCATCACTGTTAGCTGATGCACACGGATGAGCTGATTGAGATGGTCTTTGTGGTGCGACAGCCGTGTATGGCTATCCAGAAAGTGCCTTCTATTTCACATCACTGCCACTGCTAAAAACACACTACCCACCACCTCACTGTGCTCACATCCGCTGCTTGGTCTCCATCAGTGTTCAGTAAGTGTTGATTAATGTCAACAGGTGACTTTTTTTCCACATGGAGGTATTTAATGACTCTATTTAGTATGTACTTCTATGACAAACACAATTTGTCAGAGCGTCCCCCTGCTTCCATCTATCTGTTGCACAGCTTTAAAATGTAACAGAATATTGGCAGGAAGGTTCAAACTCTACAGCCATACCAACCTCTGCCTCTGATGTTGTGGGTCAATATAATAAAATAGGAGATGCTACTTTTGGAGCAGCCCTAGTATAATGTTTGCACTGTATTGCTCCATTACACTGGTTATCAGTGAAAAGATGCTGAGACTGAAAGGCAGCAAGAAGGAAAAAATCAAAAATTGCACAAGGCCAATATCTGCTTCAACTTTTGATATGAAAGTGAGTCTTACTGCAGAGCAGGCTTGAATCTTACTTGGAAACAGTAGAAAGAATGAGGGCACTTATTTTTTTTGTTCCAAATAATTGAAAACTTCAGTAATATTTGGATCTGGTTTTATCTAGCTCTGCATGAATTTCCTACCTTTGAAATGAATCTAACAATATTTGCTGCTGCTACTCTGCTTGCGTTTTATATAAGTTTATATCTCTTTGACAAAAACTGCTGACTTTTAGCCAGCCAGTGTTGTGATCTATAAAAGTGATACAAAATAGAGATACATTAACTTCTTAAGCTGTTTTTTTTTCTTTCTTTCTTTTTTTTTTTTTTCTCACAACATAAAATGAGAAGAACCAAGGAAACTATAGTCATTCCAGAAATATTTCTTTGTCATCTTTTTTTCCATTCATTTAGTTTCCAGTCAGCATTCTATCTTTGTGATTTTAACATCACTCTACCTTCCTTAAAGTCAAACAAATAAAAGTTAAAGTTGGACAATGGCAGTTAAGCTGTTAAAAAAAAATAAATATATCTATATGCTGTACATGAAAGCAGTGCCTGTTGTTTTAAAACAAGCAGAACCCATTGGATCACTGCCTCCAGAAACGTCAAATGAAAGTCCAGGTGGCAGTAAATTTGAAGGCTCATTCCCATACTCGCCTTTGCCAATAGAACCATGATCTTAAGCAGCAAAGATCATATTAAAGGTCTTGCTGAATTGCTATTTATTCCAGCTTCCAGGAATATCATTCTATACAGTGAAAAGAAAAAAATCGAGCCGGTGTTAACGTCACTGAGATTACAATGCCATTTTCAGATGTTTAGGTGACATGTTTGCCCTGTGATGCAAGTGTGATTACTAAATCATATGTTTTTTGTTGCCTCTGTTCTTCTGGAAACCCAGATACCGGTCCACCCGGCGTGCAGTGGCTTGACAGCCCTCAGACCCAGCGCCCAACCCTACCGGTCCCGCGCCCCATCCCAGACCATTTGCACACTATTTAAGACATTAACATGATGAGAGGCAAATGGTGCTTATTGCAAGCAACACACTCTTTTTATATCTTTTCTGATATCACAAAGTTACTTTTCCTACCCAATGGATTTGTGACACGGACTGTCCTTTCCACATTTGGCCTTCCTTCCTCCTCTTCCTTATCCTCAGGAAATGTGTTGTCATGGTCTCTCAAGGTTAAGAGACCCCCTGCAGGCATTATTACTGTTCTGATGAGTTGATGATTACTTTTATTACGGTGATGATTACTACACCCTGCAGGCCTTATCACTGTCCGATGACTAATACAGCCATCCTAGGCACTTAGTGAACAAGCTTACTACAGTTTTTACAGGTGACTAACTCATTTATGACCCACAGTAGTACTTGGAAATCTCTAAATTATTTCTAACAATTGCAAAATTGAGATATTGACTGATAGAAGGATATGTTCCCCAGGTTGTTCTTTTTTTGTTGTTGCTGTTGTTTTTAAAGAGTTTTTGCCTACAACTTTTCTATATTATTTTCCAAGTTGGGAAAAGCCATCAACAGAGGACAGAATCTCCCAGAGATGCTGAGATGCCTCAGTGAGCAATTTGGCTCTTCAAGGTGTTGACACTTTTCATGCACTCCTCCAATGTGAGTCTAAGGCAGCTTCTCCAAGGAATCTGAAGCAGATTTCTAGATATGCAATTTGACAGCATTTTGAATGTCAGGAGATAAGTGGCTTTGAAGGTAGATAAAATCTACACTTTTTTCTTTTTCAGCCTGCTTTCCAGAAAATATTCATATTGTGGTCCCCAGCACAGACATCACTGTAAATCTTATTATGCTGCATTTTGTCATGTTCTACTGTGTCTAAGCAGTTTATATCTATTTGTGAACATTCATGTTGTAAATGCAAGTGAAAATGTATGCCTGTTATTTATACAAAATGCTAGTTAAAAATAACAAATATGAGTGTACTTTTCAGAATGAAAAGGGCGAGATGACCTTGAATTGCCTTGTGAAGGATCTAACTTTGTGGGAACAGTTTTTTACCTGTAATTTAGCTTACATTAAGATGTCTGACAAATCATAAAGAAAGATGACTAAGTTAAATTGCAGGCAGAAAAAAAAATTGTGGGCAGCAGTGGCAAAAACAGCTCTGAAAGAAGAAATTAAAAACAGCAACAATATATATATATATATATATATATATATATATATATATATGCAGAATTTTGACACTGATGGTGACTTTCCTTCTAGTCTCCAGAATATTTTGGCAGCTTTAAAGTTTACGTTCTCTTTGAAGAATAAATAGATAAATAAATAAAATCCTAATACGAAATGAGCTAAAACACAAAGAAATGGAGCCTAATTCTTCAACTCAAAGTGAAATGAATCCTGAATACTTTTACAGCTCTTGGAACTCTATCTCTGATATTCTTTTGAAAGGTTTTTAAAAATTTATTATTGGAAATTGAAAGAGAATTTTCTTTTATGCTACCTGAAGCTCAAAGGAATCAAATAGAGAAAACACAATGTTCAACAGTGTTAGCCCTTGCAGAGCTAATGGTAATTAGTGACTGGTGGCTGGGGATGAACCACAGAAACCAATAATGACTTCTTCAATATCTTCATCAGTGGTTTAAGTAACAAGACACATAAAATATTTGAGGGAGTGGACTGAATGAGGGAAAGTGGTTGAAAATAACTGGCTGAATTTCCATTTACAGTGACATGGTTGAACATGGGAACTGGGGCAACAGAATCCTTGAGAGGTTCAAGAAAGTGCTCCCATTTCTACAGCTGGAGTGGGAGAACACCAAGCATCACAGCAGGATAAGTACTCTGTTAGAGGGCTCACTGTGGACACTACATTTAGCATAAGCCAAAAAGCAGTGCATTCTTATTCCATAAGGCAAATCTCTTATAGACCTGCATTAGAAGAAAAGTAGTAAGAACACTGAAGGAAGTTATAAGCACGTACTACTTCTATTCAGGAAGCATATGAAGAAGTTGGAGAAGGTCCAGAAGAAATGATCAAGATGCTAAGGTATCTAAGAGCATAGGGAGAGAGGTTGAGGGAATTGGGTTTGCACATTGGTGTAAGGAAGAGATAAGGGATTTCCTTCCTCATAGAAACCCACAACTATTTGAAAGGAATCACAAAGATAATGGAGGCAAGTTCCTCCCAGAAGTGGCAATCATGAGAGCAAACAGTACCAGCCACAAGTTGCAGTTTTGGAAATGTTGATTGGATTTTGTGAAAAATCTCTTCACCTTTAGAGTGGTGTGTCACTTTTAAACATAGAAGGAGCAGGATCTTCCTTCTTGAAGGTTTCCAGGACTCACATAAACAAACTGAGGGCTGACTACTTGTTGCTGATAGCCCTGCTTCAAGCAGAAGCCTCAACAAGATGGCCTGCAGAAGTTCTTTTGTCAACAGTTATGTGAAAACAGAATGTTTTCTGCTGCATAAGAAGACAAGCACTAAAAGAGATCCAAAAAGTTATTTACATTAATGAGTTTGAACTATAATTATTAAAAGATCCTACCTACTGGAAGACATCATTCAAACATTCAAGTCTAAATTAATCATAATCCATACAAAGTGTAGAAACTGTGACTTTTCATACTCATTCAATAAATATTTGCCTAGGTAATAACTAAAAAGTTCCATTAAGCAAGTTAAAGAAATACATTTCTGACAAATTTCTTCTGAAAACTTTTCAGCAAGGCTTCAAGAATGTATTTTTGTAATGCAGCTATGTGTCTTGGTTCCTGCTTAAGGCTTGATTGTGTGATAAATGACAGCTTGACAGAGATGCATAACTACTAGTGTTTTTGAAAGCTCCATTTAGTTCTCATTATATACTGTGCGCATCACTTCAGTTTCATTGGACTTTTCAGGAAAGGGCTACACCATCATTCTTTAATTCTAAATAGAAATAGAAAGCTGTAAATCTCTGTACAGAATGACATCTTATAAAGCATGTTCGCTTCTTCAGTTCACTTGGCAAGAAAAATTTTCAAAGTTTAAAAAGTAAGAGAAGCAGCAGGTCAAATCCCTAGCATTTTTGATTGCTTTTCATTCTGGAAAGGTAGGCAGAGAGAGGATTTGAATTCTAAACAATACAAATTTCCAGACATCGGTGAAATCTATTTTAAGTTTGTATCAGTAGCCTCAATGAGAAAAATCTTACTAGATTCATATAACTTCACACTGAAAGAAATAAAGACCTTAAGTACTGATGCATTACATGAACAGTAAAAACAGTAGTAAAAAATATGCCATTGCTTCTCTGACTTAAGACCATTGGTTATAATTAGGGGCCTTGAAAGGTTATTTTGATTAGAATGAGGAAAATTGCATACATAAGTCAAATACACTGTTTCATATAAATTTATTTACTTTTAAAAATATGCAAAGTGCTTTTTCTGAAACAGCACAGAGACAAGAAGTTTTGAATATTCCACATCAGTTCCTCAAACTGCAGCCTACCCACAAAGCTCTGTCTCTTTGCTTCCTCATTACTTATTTCCAGATTTTTACCTCCAGTGCATGCATATCCACAATCTCCAGCTGACAAACTAACTCTTGCTTAATGATCACAGACATAGTAACATTGCCCTGCATCATGGTTCCTCAGGGAGAGCTCCTTCCTCCTCACTCCCACCACCAGATGCTTTTATGCCATTAAAAGATTTTATTATTTCTTCTTTTTCAAGTCTTCAAGGTACTGCTTGGCATACCTAAGGTTTAATAAGGGTTGCGACTGTCTTTTCAGTCAAAGTATAGCAGCTGGTAGCCATCAACATTTTTAGCAAAACAACACTTTAAATCAAATTATTACTACTGCACATTGTTACTATAATGGTGAGGTCTTTCAGTGATGTGATATATTATTACAAGGCACAGCTCTGTCAGTCTGTTAATATCTAAACAATTTTAAAAAGCCCAAGTGGGCCTTCAGTAGATGTTTCATTGCTAAAGATGAACTTTGAAGAACTGCAATAGAAGTCTGCAGAATCTTCATCAAGCCTGATATGTACTTCTCATATCATTTCATTTTCTTCTCGTTTGCTATCCCAGTGCTTAGATCCTTTGATAGGTTTCCTTTGGTCACACATAATTTCCTGTGATCAGCTAAAATACCTAACGTAATTTACTGCTATTATTATCATTGTTTTTACAGTATACCTTTATCATTCTTCTCATAGAGTCTTATTTTGATTTACTTTTCTAAGATCCTTATTTGTATTGTAAGCAATTTACTTCATGCCTTTCTCCTGAGACTAATAAGTCTGTTAAATTAAAAAAAATAAACTGGACAATCCAAAGTTAAAGTTTTGGTTTTATAGAACTGGCAAAGCAATCTCGAAATTATTTTCAACATGTGAACTATCCTCAATCAACTAAATGGAATGCAGGGATAGATTGATGTTTTGCATTCAGTAAATGCTTATCCTTTATTTAAACGAATTTAAATGAATTACAAAAGTTTAACTTACTTTGTTTGAAACCCGCAAGCCATTTTGCTAGCAGCGGAGAATAGGGAATTCTGACAGTTTAACAGGTTCATAGAATCATCACAGAATGGTTTGGGTTTGAAAGGACCACAGGGATCATCAGATTCCAACACCCTGCCACAGGCAGGATTGACAACCACTAGACTAGATCAAGTACTAGATCACGTTGCCCAGACACCTATCCAACTCGGCCTTGAACACCTCCAGGGATGGGGTATCCACAATGACCAGGCAACCTGTTCCAGTACCTCATCACATTCTCAGGGGAAAAGGCTATTTTTATCTAAGCCCACTGTAAGCTTCAGGACCTATTTAGGGCAGGAAATCATTTTTATTATTTGCTCTCTCTTCTGGAACCACAGTTGACCTCTGAAGCCATCAGGATGGCCGATGTCTACGTGATACTCCTTTCATCTGGTTCAGTGGCTAAAAACTATCACTTCATTTGTCGCATTGATCCTATTATTTGAATTTCTCACAGTCAAGTCAGGTTCGTGGCATGAAACAGTTTACCTCAATTGGAAATCAGTAAACATTTCTGAGGAATTCAGCAGACTCAGAAAGTTTTACTTTACTGAAAACTTGAATAAGCATAACTAGACAAATTCAGGAATACCAATCCACTAAAAATCCTGTGAAGCTACCCCTGTAGAAAATAACAACAACAACTAATAAAATAAAAGTTTAATTACCTTGCTTTTTACTTTAAAGAACTAGGGAAAGAAAATAAAATGAGTTTGTCATTCATATCAAGGAGGAATTCAAAATAAATTTTGATCAAAAAGAAGGGTAAAATATCTTCATAAACAGATCTTGATGGACTTAAATCAGGACCTGGGGCCATAGAGAAAATAAAACATGATATCATGATTGTCAGTCTCTCTCTCTCCCCTCAACACAAACTTTTAAATTGTTTTAAGCTTTCTATTTATTGTGGCTGATATTTCATTCTCAAGGAAATCAGATTTGGAGTATAGTTTAGTCGTCAGTTTATCTGTCAAGCTCAAATTTGTCTGATATTAGTCAATACATTGTGAAGTTTCTGTCTTAAGGTGTCTTTAAAATCCCATTCCTAATTTGCTGCCACTCTTGCAAAAAGAAGGAGCTGAGCAGTAGAAATCCCATCTTTTCTTCCCCCTTACATTAGCATCCTACTTTGTAGCAGAAGCCCATGAAGCTCAAAGAAGAAAGTAAGCAAAAATAAGGCTGCAACACTGCTGTTTACAAAATCACACCTTCTTATGCTGTAATGTCAAGAGAAAAAAAAAAAAAATTCATATTTCAAGAAACCAGAAAAATAGATTTGGAAATGTAGAAATCAGAGGGATACCTCTAACTACATTTCTTTGGCACGATAATTTCAAGGGTTTTATTCACAAAACCTTTTGGCAAGTTCTTGTAACAGCTGCATCTAGAAATCCCAAGATTACTTCTCACTATATATATATAATTTTTTTTTTACCTAGAAAAAAATAGTCACATTTACAACCTAAAGATCATGGCTAGAGAACTGATAGTTAATTGTGATATCTAAGATCTTTTAGGACTTTGGGCCTCTGACTTTCACTTCTAGTAAAGAAGTGCAAATGTTTTGTTAGGATTTTTCACAGAAGTATCCCCAGAATGACCACTAACAGACAATATTACGTTACTGATATTAGTGTGTCCCTGTAATTACACCCTTGGGAGAAGAAAATATCTGTTTACCATTTTTCTTTTATTGCTAACCTTGTATAGAGGCAAGTATGGCTTTCTTTCAAAAAACTCATTTCTGCTTTCCCAAGATTATTAGCCTATCACAATCCATGATTTATGGTCCTTAAAAATAGCTGTCAATAAACAAAATCTCTCAACACATTCTAGGGTTAAAACCTTTCCCGTGGAAAAGAAAACCAAACTTCCTTCACCAAGTGCTTGACTCAACTTGTAAAAGACACAGCAAGGAAAATACAAAATGAAATAAAACCTCAGAATTCATGGAGTAAATTCTATTCCTCAGTGAGGAAGTTTAGTGATCTCTATGGAAATGAATAACTTCTAGTTGTACATCCAATAAAGAGTGGTAGAGGATGACATTTTCTTACTTGCTGGGTTAACTGTCTCTTATTCAGAAAGAATGTAAGCCTTGAACTGGACAAATTTTCCAGGTTGGACTTTCAGCTATTTCTAAGGTCCATTCAACTGCATCTCCTTTGAATGTGGGTGGCTTATCTCATCCTAATCATAGAAAAATAAAAGTCTTTTAATCTCTGGGTTTTTTGTTTGTTTTGTTTTGTTTGTTGTTGTTGCTGGAGTGCATGTCAGTATAGTGTCAATGCCATACCTTGATTTTACCTGTTTATGCTGCAGCTTAGGGAGAAAACGATCATTACAGAATCAGAGAATTGCAGGAGTTGGAAGGAACATCAAGAGATCACCAAGTCCAATCCCCCTGCAAAAGCAGGTTCCATACAAAAGATTGGACAGGTAGGTGTCCAGATGGGTCTTGAAAATCTCCACAGAGGGTGACTCCACAACCTCTCTGAGCAACCTGTTTCAGTGCTGCGTCACCCTTATCATAAATAAATTGTTTTCCATGTTAGTATGAAACTTCCTACATTTAAGTTGTAGGCCATTTCTCCTTGTTTTATTACTACACACCACCAAGAAGAGCCCGCCCCCATCCATTTGCTTCCCACCTCCCTTTAGATATTTATAAACATTTACCAGATTCCCTCTCAGTCTTCTTTTCCCCAGGCTGAGTAGACACAGATTACTCACTCTTTCCTCAAATAAGAGATGCTCCAGGCCCTTTATCGTCTTTGTGGCTCTCCACTGGACTCCTTCTAGGACATCCCTGTCTTTTTTAAACTGGGGGAGCCCAAAACTAGATACAGTAATCTAAATGTGGCCTCACCATGGCAGAAGGAGAGAAGGAGAGAATCACCTCCCTGGAGCTGCTGGCCACATTCTTTTTAACACACCCATTAACACATCATTGCCTTCATCTGGCATGAATAGAGACTCTGAATTTAACCATAAGTCAAGGTAAGTGCTTACCTCAATATTATTAATAAAGCAGTGTTTTTCCATTGCACCTGGGACTGGCTTCATTGTATTAAAATTGAATGTGACAGTCTATTCTACTAATCCTGAGATGCTTGTTTTTAACTTGTTTACATGAAGTATTTCACAGACTCTCTACTGATTTACTAGCAACTGCATTATAACGTCATTACTTCTCATGTTACTCTCCCAATATTTAAGAGTCTGATGACAGAAGATTACTTAGCTTTACATTAGATATTAAAAGTCTCATTTCCAAGCTAATAGAATGAAAGTATTTAGGATATCATTTCTGTAATACTTCAAGTTCATAAATTCAAAAATATTTTATATTAATAAAAACTGGTGAATGGGCATCAGTTAAAAATAATAATAATAATGGTCCTTGGTAGCAGTGAAATTGCTTCTGATAAGTTCTTTGTGATACCAACAAAAGTGTCATTAGGAATATGAATAATCACATGTGGGAAAAATTTTGTTGGTGATAGAGTCTATGGCTACAGAACACTCCTTCTGAAGAAGTGGTCTTCATCCAGGAGACAATCTCCCTCCAGATACTAGCCCTCTGTGGGAAGCACAGATGAACAGTCTGCATCTATTTTTCTTGGGTTGGCCACCTCCTTCACAAGGTTCACAATCATCAGTTCATAGCATAGCATAACAGTGAGGTAACCGTGACATAACAGTTCGCTCACACAAAAATATTAGGCTCTTTCAGAATATACCCCAAGAGGCTAAGCAACAGTAATTTGCAACACAAAGTAACATTTTTAACTACATTTATGATTTTTGCATTTTTAAAAATTTGTTATTTTCCAATCTGAGAATAAATTTGAAATATAAACGATTAAACATATTTTAAAATAAATTCAGATTTTCAAATACTTATCCCCAAATTACATATACTCAAACACCAGTAGTTCCCTTTGACAATGATAGGGATAAGGACATTTGCCAAAATAAAATTTGATGACATTATCATGTTTCTTTGTTCCATGGCTCCTTTCTCATTATAGATAATTTATGTGAGCAGGGGATCACAACAGGAGTCATAACTACTGGCCTGAGCCTCTTTCTAGTGCCTATACTCAGTATAATGGAAAAATCTTTATGCCAATCTGAGAGATATCTCCCATAATTTGATTAACAAAGGAAAGTTGGCCTTATGAAATCATTGGAAACAAACATAAAAACAAAACAAACAAAGTCACTTCTCTGCAAAAATAGTCATCGCACTGAGCTGTTCAAATCAGGAGCACAGTGCTCCAGGTTCTTCCTTTATGTAGTGGAAACAGCCATTTCCATAGAGACTCTGAATCACCCTTCACAGAAGCCTCTTTTTCTCTCTCTGTGAGAGTAAACGATGGGACTGTGCTCTCACCTTAGGCAGCTCACCGACATCATAAGACGAAGAAGCTTCAGTGTTCTGACTCAGTCTCTTTCCATTCTTTAATATTCATACATGAAACATGCACGCAATTTCATGGCATTAAAACACAAAAATACAACAATACAGAACCCAAGTAGTCCTACATTACAATCTACAACACTTTAATTATCATATTACTTGGAGTACATCACTTCATGGTCGGAAGTCCTCTGGCACAGGAAGAGTAAACAAAACCGTACATTATTATGCAATTCAACAGTGTGTCACTTCTGTTAAAACAAACAAACAAAAACCAACCAACCAACCAACCAAACAAACAGCAAAAACAGTAAAGCACTTTAAAGCAGGTGTTTGTGTTCATTTAGTTTTTATAGCTTTTTTTCCCCTTAGATTGTTTCATATTCAGTTTGAGCCCACAGGCTTCTGCTGTAATTAAGACCTTTCGTATTAGTGGGTGGAACTCTATGCTGAATTCGAACCTCAAATTCTGAAGCATCGAGTCAAATCTTGTGCTGATGTTATTTATTGTTTTCTATAAAAAAGTTTCTGTTAACCACAAGACTGAATGTTTCTATGTATGTGTTTTGCATAGTTTTCCTCTGAAAATATTCAAATTGATTTTCCAGACCTACCAATTATACTGTGTCTCCTACTGGTTTCACCATATAAAAACTTTCCAAGGTTTCCATATCCCAAGAAAAAGTTCATTCTTGTCACCACATACTGGGAGCTGTTATTTTCTTTTGATGCAGGAGTGAAAGTGGGAAGTCATGACACAATGAAGGTTTACTCTCTGTCTTAATTTGTCTACAAAAAATTTGAGGTTGCTTCAATTTCTGAAAATGCATCAAGGAAGAGAGGGTCCTGAAAAATGTGAGTTTGTTACAGAATCAGTTCATATCAGTGTGGCAAAAGAAAGCAAGCTGCTCCAAGTCTATACCCAAATGTCCTGCCGTTGATTCCATAGTAAACCAAGCTGTAAAGGAGAAAGCATCTGCTAACCCAAAGAAACAGATCACCTATGTAGAGTCCTGTCACTATTTGTTTTAAATAAATACATGACAATGTTGTTTATGCCATATGAGGAGAGGCTGAAGGAGCTGGGAATGTTCAGCCTGGAGAAGAGGAGGCTCAGGGGAGACCAGATTGCTCTCTATAACTTCCTGAAGGGAGGTTGTAGTGAGCTGGGGGTCAGCCTCTTCTCTCGTGTCATTAGTGATAGGACTAGAGGGAATGGTTTCAAGCTGTGGCCGGTGAGATTCAGGCTGGACATTAGGAAATATTACTTCTCTGAAAGGGTGGTCAGGCACTGGAATGGCCTGCCCAGGGAGGTGGTGGAGCCACCAACCCTGGGGGTGTTCAAGGAACGACTGGATGTTGTGTTGAGGGACATGGTTTAGTGGGAGCTATTGGTGATAGGTGAACGGTTGGACTGGATGATCTTTTAGGTCTTTCCCAACCTTGGTGATTCTATGATTCTATGCAAACCTCTTTTCCATAAGGTGCTTAAGAAAGTGACAGTTTTATATGACCTTGGTATAAACAAATCATTCGTAGAAAATTCAGCATTGCATAAGAGTTTGTTAACCAATGGGAAACTGTGAACACAGGGAAGGATGAAGAACTGTCAAGCATATGCATTTGAAACAGTAACAACTTGAAACCAATAGCACAGATTTGGCCAAAAAACATTTTCTTATTTGCAAAACCTTGAGCTAGTTTGGCCTGTATAAAGATCTGAAAGCATCTTGTGGTCTTCTTCCACTGACTAACATGCATTAAAACACCACTTTCCTTTCTGATGTTAGTGTTTTATGAAGCACACCTTAAGAAATTACCAGCTAAAACTTCTCAAAGCATTCATTTATTTATGTCTGTGATTCTTTGATTCTTTGATGCAGAAAGTGCACTCACTGTGTTCTTTTTTTTTTTTTTTTTTTTTTTTGTCTTTGCCTTCCTTCCCAAGCTGAAAGCAAGCTGTAGTGCCTTGATGAGGTGCCATTGTTTCTGAGGAACACAGTATTAACATGTTCATCTTCAGGAATGCTAATGAGAGGAAATGTACTCTTTAGATTAAAGCATAGCATGAAGATTATTCCACCCCCTGTTCCCCCACAGTAGAGGCTATGGGGTGTATGTAGGGAGACTAAATGCTTGTCTAGACTAGGATAAAAGGTGCATTTAGAAAACATTTGCCTAACAAAGTGAAATTATGTAAACAAAAAATAATTTTAAAAGATCAAAACTATCAAAACTAAAGCAGCAGCTAAAGACCTTGAGATTTATGTTAATTTTTAGTAATGTGAATGTACTCCTTTTGTAGGAAATGTAATTAAAATACTATTTGGGGAATTAGAGGACAGCTTTTCTTTGTTTCTATTCTTTGCTTACAATTATGATTGTTCAACATTTTATGTGATGCAGAACGAATGTTAATGGTAAATTGCTGGAGTGTAATAATTGATTTCTTTATTAATGAAGGAGATTTAATGCTCCATGGGATGCTTGATCTAACTCACCATTAAGAGATTCTGTTTTAAGAGTCATCTACAGAGCACAGTTCTTCACCTTGAAGGGTTCTTATACCTCTTACTAAGCATAACTGCCTCTGCACAACTGCTCATCATATGTGGGATATGATATTTTGGAACCACTGAGTGCTTAACACTGTCATTAATTTCCTGAGGTACTGTACTTAGCACTTCAGTTCAGTAGAAAATGGATTTGTTACGCCATTAAATATGTGGATGATTAAAGTGCAAGGAGACACACATCAGGCTTATCATCAAGAAAAACAGAGGATGAGTCTGTATTAATGTGAACTGGTCTGTCTGAGTTTGAATGTACAAGCAATAAACCCTCATGAAAGGTGTTCTAGGGAGTACAGCAGAGGCCTTCAGAGGACAGCCACAGGACAGCTCTCAAAGGTACAGATATAAATCACAGATGGTCCATTACTGGTCACTAAAGCAGTATGATCTTGAGAGCTGCGTAAGTTCTATCCTGTTACAGGGTACTGCAAAGAACGTACGTCCCACACACATAAAATGTCACCCCTATGGTAAGAACACAAGATACTGAGAACCAATAAAAAAACAAAGTCAAAATCTCTGTTAGGGGAGAAACAGTGAAAGAATAGAAGTGGTTTGTTTCAATCCCTGCTCCTTGACATGGGACACCCGACCTGAGCATCTTTGCCCATTACCCACAGCACCTTCTCCTTCACTGGAAAAAAAGTAAAAACAAGAGTACTACTTACTGATTTGCCGTTCATCATATTCTCTCTGCAGATTAAGCAATCATATACATGGTGTTATCTTCTACTATACTTTATACTGAATATATTAGAATTTTATGGAGGAGTGGCTGAGTTCTGTTCCAGCAATTTAGAAGGACAAGAGCAAATATGAAGGAAACACTCTAACCCTTTGCTGTAGTAAAGCAGTTACAATACTTTGGGCACTACCATAACAGAAAAAAAAATGTCAATAGAAATAATAAGAAAACATCTCTGACTTCCTGGGGAAAAAAGTAATGTGGCTCTGAGCAGCCTGGTCTAGTGTTTGGCAACCCTTTATATAGCAGGGGGGTTGAAACTGGATGATCTCCGAGGTCCTTTTCAACCCAGGCCATTCTATGTTTCTATGATTCTATGATTCTATGATTCTATGATTCTATGATAAAAGTTCACTTCCAAGAGCACATTAATGTAAGCCAACCTTGCACTCTGATAGATGTTATCAGAGCCATAGCTGAGCCATGTGTACATACTCCGAGGCTGCTGTGTTTTGTTGTTGTGGTTTTTTTCTAAATCACCTCCAGCTAACAAGAGGTAATACAAGAATAAACAGGAAAGTTTGTGAAAACTGCCTGAGGGCTGTTATGAATGTTCTTATAGCAGCAGTTTTTCTGGAATGCGGCAAAAGGTATCCAAAAGGATGCCGCAGAGCTACTCCAGAGGCACATGTAGGATGCCAAAATGTTTTATTATGTTAAAACATGAAATATTTATTCCCTGCTATGTTGTTATTTGTGAGAATTATTAAATTTCATTTTAGAGTTTCCAATGAATCCCATCAAACAGGTACAAAAGATGCTAAGAACCCAAACTCCAGCTATTGCAATTTGACCTACCCTGAATACATGGAGTCTCAAGTGCCATCTAGAGAATACTTGACTCTACAGTTCTGGCATGTGTATACACCACTCAAGTTACTTACTTTCTTAACATATCTATCAAAGAAGAAGGTGCACTGATGCCTTAGTTTTTGCAGATGTTTAGGAATATACTTAGCATTTCAGAGACCTTATTGGAGTTCAAATTCTGCTATCATTAAAATGACAACTGCAGCAAGACATTTATGTTTAAATTTTCAAATCAGTGAAAGGAAAAATTCTTTAAAATTCAATTAGTTCAAGTAGAGGAATTCATGGTATAGGCAGGTACATTTCTTTGTTCTCATTAAAACCCAAGATTTATTATGAACCTGAGAAGTCTCACCTCCTGCTATTATTTCCTTTGGACTCAGATGACTACTGATCTAGTAACATATGCAGCACCTGCTTGGCAGGGACACACATTTGTGTCTATTTTCTCTAAATACAGAGGAACTGGAGACTACTACATACTTTGTCAAATGTGAGTGAAATTGTCACATAATCGAAACTTCATACAAATGTGATAAGGAAACCATGCCAATTGAATGAAAGCCCTTGAAAAGGATAAAGCCATGGCTGAAAGAAAAAAAAAAAGTCATTAACGATTGCACTATGTCAGGAGTGTGGTCTGTAATTATGAATAGATTCAAACATTATCATGATACCATAGCTGGTAATCAGCATCATTAAAAAAAGTAGTAACAGCTTCCTAAATTCATATAAGGGAACAGGCTATTTATTATTTCAGTGTTTTATTGATAAAATTTGATATTTGTAGTCTTTTGTCTATTAACAGTAGTGTGAGCTTGAAATCACACTTTGTCTTTGATAAATTTAAGTTCTTCTTTTCTCTTAGTGTTATAAATTAATACAAAATATACAGTAAATATGTCCATACATGTCATTAAAGGTAACTTAAGTTACACAAATATAGGTTGGCCTTTTAGAGGTAAAACTTATCAGAAATTTACTATTATTTCCTATATAATTTTAGCATGCATGGACGTGTTTTTCTGCAATAAAAAGTAAGTTCTGTAAAATTCAGTAGAGATAAAAAATATTCCTCAATAAATTGATCTTTATTCCAAATTAAAGGAACAGACAGGGAATGAAAGTAAAACAGCAATAAAGTACATTACTACCTATGCAATCTGCATACCAACTTTCAAGACAGTCTTTCATCTTCATTCAGACTCTCCGTATTCAAGCATTCCTAACCTTATAAGAAAGTTCTGTCTAGCCTCCATCAGACATACAACTGAGAAAGCGTAAAATGTGAAAGCAAATGCCAGAATCTAAGTTCATTCTCAGAATGTTGTTCTTGAAGACCTTCAGATTTATACAACATTTTTTTTCAGCTGATTTCTCTTACTGCACGCTATACAGCTCAAATCACATCAAGAATTTAAAATTATATCCAATCATTCAAAGTGTTTCCTGAAGCAAAGCAGAAGGCCTCAAAGAAGAAAAGTCAGTTCAACAAGCTGTGAAAGCCACAAAAAGTGCTCTGCTTCAGCCTTCAGATTCATCAGATAATCTATACAGACATTAAACTCCAACTAACATCAGTGGGAGTCTTGTATCTGGAAATGTGGGAGAACCTAAATAGTTTTTTTTTTTTGTCTTCTTCTTCAGGTTTCCTCCCTTCTTATTCACTAAATATATGTGGAAAATTAGGGCTTCTGGGTTTCTTCATTGGACAGTCTTTTCTTGCCAGTGATAAAACAGAAAAAATCCACAGGAACCAGTTTTTCTAACTTAAAATTATTTGCCTGCAGCTGAAATTTCTGGGTAGAATTAAGACATACCTGCAGGTATAATCATTATGATAATATGTCATATCTTTATGATGTTAATAACAAATCCACAAATTCACGTTACATACAAAAAAAAAAAAAAAAAAAAAAAGATTAAATCCTTGGTTATAATAATGCTTTCAATACTGACAGATGAGTGTTCATCCATAGCCCCAAATTAGTTAATAAGTACACCATTTAAACTTTCTAAATGCCAGAGTAGAAAAAAAGATGCATGGCATATGTTCCAGATAAGTATTAAAAAAACAAACAAAAAAACAACAAAAAAAAAACACCATGAATTTTCTGCAGCAAAAAAATGTACTGCATGCACCCAAGTTTGCTTATAACTCTTATTCTCTAACAAACACACACGCACACACAAGGAGAGAGAGAGAAGAAAAAGAGTGAGAAACCGCAAAGGAGGATATAGTTTTTCCCATTGTTTAAACAAATGAAGCTAAATAAGTTAAGTTCTTGGTACTCATAGCTTTAGTTTTGCTTCTGCAAAGCACGGCATATTTTTGGAAAACAGAAAATAAAATACAGGAAGTTAAATTCTTCCCTTGTAATTTTTTTTCTGTGGCTTCCTTACAGCAATTTTCATGCCTGATTTAGAGAGCCAATAATTTGATATTGCCTACTCATTAACACTACCCCTTTATGCCGTCCCTGAAGTGTTCTCCTGTTTTATCACATAAAGCTCACAGAGCCCATTACCCATGAAAGGAGCAGGCACGGCTGTTGTCTGAAGTAGCTCTATGCTCGTTTCCTGTGCATGACAAGAGACTTCATTATCACCTTATTTAAGTTAAAGTATATATTTCTACACTGATCTATTTCAGTAGCTGAAGGTGTCAAAATGCTATTTGGTTATTGCAATAATATGCAGATGTTTATCATTAATACTAATAACCTTATTATCATCACTGCTGTGTGCATAGCTTACATATTTATTTTATATATACAAATATATATGCTCCTCACCAGCTGGAGATTGATGACATTTTATGAGCTATGTAAGAAGAAGCAGTACAATATGGTACTCTATTCTCTGCAGAATGACTTTCTGAAAGCAGGCCCAAGAGCCTTGCTAGATTCCCTATTTTGTGAACTCTGTTATTATGAAAACTTACTAATTGGTCATATCTTCTTGAATCAGCTATATATACAGTCTCTTATTACAGCTATAGTATGTATATTTTTATGCTTAGGGTTCATTAGAATGTGCTACTTTTCTTATACCATCGTTCATTATTATGCCTTGTATGAAAACTGTAATTTGTTAATATTAATATTCCATTCCAGAACTTAAAACTGATAGAGTAAAATCCTCCTTACTGAAACTCTTTGTCAACTGGAACAAGTAGATGTCCCTAAGAGAAGAGTTTGCTTAAAAAGAAAATCAGAAATGGCTAAAGAGAAAATTAGAAACAAAACAAAACAAAAAAAAAAGTAATCACTGTGGTGAATGAAAATAACTACATTGCAAGTCCAATTCATTGCAGGCACAACTTCACTGACTTCAGCAGAACAGTATCTGTGAAGACCAGAGATCAATTTCAACTATTTTCTTTTTTCTTAATTTAAGATTTCATAGAATCATAGAAAGGCTTGGGTTGGAAAGGACCTCAAGGATTATCAAGCTCCAACCCTCCTGTCACAGGTGACAATCGCTAGCTCTTTCTTCTAATTAAGACAGGAGAACACAAGAATTCTCATCTATTCAACTCAATATCATTCAAGTTTTTTCACATGAAATTTTTCCATTTGGTTTAGTTTGGCTTTGTGGATAAAATTATCCCAGCAGGGCATTAATCATGCTTGTCAGCATCAAATGAAATTGATTCTGAAAAAAGGGGGCATCAAAAAGATGCAATACAGATAACCAAAAGCATACATACCGTTGTATTTCTACCATGCAAGATCATTACATTTATACCCTCTTGAGATTTCCTTGACTTGTTGTACTTTTGTATACTATAAATTAATCTCCTACAGATAAAGATGTTCTATATTAATAAGGGTTCTAAACAAGATGAAGATGAATAAAGATCTTTCTCCATAGAACTTCATGGTTCCAGAAAGTTAGGGTGAAGTTCAGTGCTATATTTAATCAAATCTGAATTCTATCTGTTGCCAAATGAGCAACACTAATGCTTCTTTACTTGTACTTGATCTGCCCCCGAGGTAACCCAGTTTAAAAAGTCACAGTCAGTCAAAACTAATCCTACAGAACGAGAGAGTAGTTTTCTAATTCTGGCAGATAGCCATAAGATTTATTTTTCTCTAACAGCAGATTATCCCTTTGAGTGTGGCTTTATTCTGACAAAGTTTGCATCCCTGGGTGCATACCGTCACCTCTCCAGGTATCCACTCAGAAACACATTCCTGATGTAGGAAAAGATAAAGCAAGAGGTATTTTCAATAATACGGTCTGCTTAAACCAAACTTTCCTCTGAAAATCTGGTGAAATGCTATTTCTGAGTTCTAAACCTAGAGATCACAGTTCAAAAAGGGATTTAAGACTTGAAAAGGACAGAAGACAGTTTCACTCTCAACATATACAGTTGGCATTCTGAAAGAGGTGTCACAAAGTAAAAACTGCAGACAGTTTTGAAGATGTCAAAATAAATGAGCTCCAACGTACCATTTTGACAAATCCAGTTGGAAATTAAAGCTAATATATTCAACATAATGACATAATTAAATATTATTATAATTCAAAACAAAATTTTATCCTGAAACATTTATTGGCCAGTTACGTCAAAAAAATATACACTTTTCTATGTTTTTTTTTTTTTTTTTTCCCAGTAGTTTGTTGAGAACCATTATGTTTCCACTCATTACGTGTTCTGTGGTTAATACAGTTTTATTAATTTTTTACGGTAGTTTTGGCTTAAATATTCCCCTAGGAATACTTACCAAGATATACCACATATGTATTATACAACTTAACTTTTGGATGAGCCAAGAAAACCTATAGTGGCTTGACCTTGAATTGTGAAGAGGGAGGAAGGAACTTTTTTATGCTTACTTTGTATTATTAGTTACATTATATTCTGTTTCATACTGGTGAAACGTCTTCAAATTCAGATGAGGAACTTCTGTAACCTTGTTTTTCTTAATTTCAAAAGTTGCCTTTCAGTGCTGTTAATATAAAACAGTCTTTAGCCCGGGAGGTCAGACCTCATGGCACACCCAAAAGATTTCCTTCCAGACATCATCAGGAGATGTACATTCACCTACATAACATAAAAGATTTAATTTGCATTAAATTAAACATCTTAATGGAAGAAGATGGAATCCCTTTAGGATATTGTAAAATTTCATAGAATTTTTCTAATTTTTAGGTCAGCAGATCCACAGACTCCCATCCAATCTCCAGACCACCTTGCAATACAAATTTAAAGACCTATATCTAAGCAAATCAATCTGTGGAAGTAACTAATTAACACTAGGGGCACTCGTTATTTTTCTACTTTTCTCTGACAGTATTGTACCTGTCATAAGCATTACTTTGTATTTTAGTTAGGATGGACCTGGAAATTATTTTTCCTTTTTCCCACTTTCTGCAGATCAGTAACAGTGGAATTCATTCCACTGAATTTGTGCCTTGGTTTTATAGTCAACAGAAGTTAAAGGGCTTTGCCACAAAACAATTCATCTGCTCTACTGAAGATGAAGATTCTTATATATTTTAGAAGGAGGAATTTCACCCTCTGGAGGTGTTAGATTATACTTGTCTTTTTTTTGATGCAGGAAGCAAGAGAAATGATTCTACCACTCCACCAAATTGCAAGGAGAGATGTTCCATTTTAAGATTAAATTAAACTGGAGTTATTTCAATCGTTTGAACTGAACATGAGTTGTAATCACAAAATCCTAATACAAAATCCTAATACAAAATCAGCCTTAAAGTCCTAAACCTATAAAAAAAAAGTAAAACTTAAAGTCTCTTTAAATGTGCTGTTACGAGCTACTGTTATTAGCTCTCCTTTTCCCAATATATTTTCATCATTTATAATCCTATTGGCCTTATTATAATTAAAACGTTCTAAATTCAAAAAAATCTTTTCTCATAGTACAGCCAATGAATTATTTTTTATATATACAGGAGCATTTTAATGCAGATGTATAATTGCCCATGGGTGTGTCAACCAAGTTACAGGTTCCCATCAGAACCAGAGTGCCTATGAGATTGCAATAAGTATAAAACAATATCACGCTATGGAGACAGTGGGTGTTGCTAATTAAACAACTTGGATTTGGTTGGAGTATTGTCTATGCATAAACATAGCTGTAAACTGTTGATTTCTTTTGGTTCTTTGATGGAGAAGTTTCACTAGCTAAAGCTACAGAATGCGTGGCAGGCAAAATCATAGCATTTTTTGTTCTTGGAGGTGGGTTGTTAGAATTTTTGCCTTAGCTCCTCTGAAAAGTCAGAGAAAATATAACACCTGTGTCTTTGGGAAATAGCAATGACTTTTACAAGACATGAATATAAATATCATGTAAACAGATCCATCTTATCTGAAGGTAAATCACATCTTTGTTATGTACTCTAATGCAGACAACAAGAATACTGATAAAACCAGGACAGCAGGGAATATTAATAAGAGCATACGAATATCACCAATGATTCAACTGAGGACAGGAATTCCAAAATAGATATGAAAATATGAGCACAGGCTAATAAGTGTCCATATTATTGAAAGAATGCTTCTTCCACTAAAAAGAAAATTTAAAATCCAAAAATATATACAATGTGATACAAATGCAGCACAATGCCACATTTTACTCCTAAAATCAATGACTCAACTTATTTTGTAAGTCCCATGTCTATCACCCAGTAGTAAAAAGATGATACATTTTTTTCCCTGATCAGTTCGATAAAGACACCTTCCATAAGCATTTTAATTTCCAACTTAGACATCAGCAGCTATGTCTAAGGAGCACAGAAACAGAGCCTGACCAATTCTGCAAACACTTGCTTTAATCGTGGTAAAAAATCACACATTTACATCGATCTATCTAAATTTTCCTCACAAATGCAGTCACTCGTACTTTACAATTCTGAAAAAAATCCTATTTGCCTCTTTTCATGGAGATATGAAAAGAGTTGGAAATATTAGGTAGAGAAAGTCAAGAGTTTGTGATAGAACTGCTTTGACAGTATTAGCAGTATACTCTACTTAGTCAAACTTATCTTCTATATGAAGGAATGATGTTTGCTTCTTCATCAAGCCCAGTGGCCTAATATTAAGAAATGGTGTCGAGCCCATAGATATCGCAGGGTGAAGTGGTTTTCCAGAAGTGCCCACTAGAGAACTGCTGACAGTTTTTGCGGATTGTTAGAAATACATGAATTGCAGACAAAAAATGTGGACATTAAGGAAGAGATTCTATGTTGTCTTAGGAGAGGTAAGAAAGGTAGTCTTTACTTTCATTGTCTCTTGATCTAAAGACTGGTGGCTTTCTAAGCACCCATGCCAACTGCACTTTATCTATTTATTTAACTGGGAAAATAAACAAACATCCTTTCAGATCTCTACACAAGTCCATGAAAAGTTCTTCAGTACTTAGTAACACATATTTTATAAATTCTAGCTCATCTACCAAGGTCATAGACTGTGAATTTTAAGCAGACTATATATCAACCTAAAATCATTCTAGGAAAATGACATCTTCATTCTGTTTGAGAATTGCTCTCAAAGTAATTGCTGACTTTAAGAATCTGTGTGAAAAATGATATTTTTGAGAAAACACATTCATTTTAACTTTCCTGGGAAACTGCTAGAAGTACCTTCACAGTTAAACTGAAGTTATATCCATATCTGTTTGACTCTGAACAGATCAACAAATATGCTGATAAGAAAACAGCCGGATATATAAAAACAGAATTTTACTTTTTTTTTAGTTTTTTTTTTTTTATTTACTATAGCCGTGTTTCACATAGAACAAAAGTATTTAAAATATCATTACAGAGTCAAACAAAGCCTCCAAGGACAGACTTTTTATTAGTCCTAACTCTGCCATTTGGATAATTTTTTTGTGTTACGAAGTAATAGATTTTAAATTTTACAAATGACCTAACACCATTCTCAAATTTACTACATTAAGAATCATAAGATTAACAAGAAATTAATGATGTGAGGATTTGTAACTGACTTGAGAAGCTACATTGCTCAGTGAGTTTAACTATGCTATTCCCAGCCTAAAAGATAAGTTCAAACTGAACTAGATGTTCAGGTAATTTAAACACATCTGCTAATGTTGATTTATTTTATTGATAGGAAGCTTCCTCACAGAGAAAATGATTGAGAACATGATTTTACCAGGGACACATTCTTCCCTAAGCCAAAAAAGAACCAATAAGCTTGTGAGATAACCCTGCTTTAGTGGCAGAAATTGCTATTTCTTGAGAGATGGTATATGTTCAACTAAAATCTACATTGAAGTAAACGTGGCACAGAAGGTGAAAATATCTCACAAACATAAACTGTTAACTCACAGGAGCCAACCTGTCAGAAATTTGCAGAAGAAAGGTGGAAAGAAGTGGTAAGAGAATTCCCTGCCCAGATAATTACTGAACACATAAACGTAACACGTGAACAGGAAAATTACATAGGAAAGTATAGAACTATGTACTGAAGGTGTGGGGAAGAAAACAGCCATTCAACATCAAGAAAAGGACAGACTTAAGCTGTAGCAGGCGGGAAAGAAAAAAAAAAATACAGCCTAAAAATTCATCAGCACTTCTATTAGAGCATGAAATTAGCAGAAATCTATCAAAAGGATTCAATCAAGTTCTGATTCATGAATCAGTGTAGTGCCTACAGAGCCCTAGGTGTACAAAGAGTGCACTTTTCTACTCTTTGCTTTTTAGCTAAGTACCAAATTGATTGTGCCTTTGCAAGCAATGTACTTCTTTTTTTGCTCTTTTTGTAGTGCATGTACTTAGATAGTGCACAAGGCTGAGCTCTGAAAACAAAAATGATTCACAAGAAGCATTTGCTTCAAAAATTAAGTTAAAGCCTGAGAAAATATAATAGCAACAATTTAATAAAGTTATGTGTTTTGCTCCTAAAGGTACATGTGGACTCATATGTAATGAAGAGCTCAGCTGTTTTATTAGATAATTTATGCTCAGATGTTTCTTCATTCTCTGGTTTGCAGGTTTAAGCTGTACATCACAATCAGACTGAAGAATGTTGTATCTTGTAGGTTAGTATAACAGTAAACAAAGGAATTTACAAGCTTCAAAGAAAAAAAATTACAAAACCTGAGCAAGTCATATTGCTCTGGGTTATTGCTATTCACTTATACAGCCTGGAAAAATGATATCCAAAACATCTACAGTTAATGAACCAGAATCAACCTGTAAAGGCAGAAATCAAGATCAGTAAAGCCAGAAGGTTTCAAAGTCACACTTTCTCTCACAGTTTTAACTTAGCAACATTCTCCATCTGTGGAGCTTCTATTTTAGTTTCTGTGTTAACTGTTCCCTTTCTTAATGTCTTATGTTCATTAATGAATTCTAGTCAGATCCTAGTGCATTTGAAATGCATCATCTCATGCTCTCCTTTCTGTTTCCTCAATAGTCATAATTTTCTAAGTTTTGAATATATTTGACAAAAATTTATGCATATATTTCAGAGTGGGAGGAAAGGAGGTTATGTTATGAGGAAGGTATTACCTGTTTTTACCTAAATATATATATATATGTACTGTGAAAATATTCTGCCTTTGTATGAAAGATGAAAATCTTCAGGTGGGTTCAGATTGAAATTTTCAAAGGGGGGAGGAGGCAAAAAAAAGGGGGGCGTGAGGGTGTATTTAGGGAACAGCTGGTACAAGCTTTATGTCCCATCAGCGCTGCCTACAATTAAATGCAGGAATCATGTTTACATCTCTGCTGTGGACAAAACCCAGCAAGGCGGATCCAGCCAACTTTTGCATCCATCATGCCATGAGGTGGATCTAGATAGTCTGATTTTAGCTCTGCTTTTCTTGTAGCCATAATTTTCCTATACAAAAATGAAAACTGTTAAAAAAAAAAAAAGAGAGAGAGAGAAAAAAAAGGAAAACACAAGATTGTAGAATTATAGATAGAACAGAGTGTACAGTTCAGAAGAGTGAGTAAGCTGCCACACACTCCAGCATAGACATATCAGATTACACCCTTCACCTCTTTTATTGCAGTTTCCCTATGGAAACACAAAGTCTCACTTAATATAATGCACTGTACATATATGCTCATTTTATCTCCATCCATACCAGTGGCTGTTCCAAAGACTGAGAGATAACTGGAACAATTGCTCCAAATAGACATAGAATCACACAACCACTCCATACACAAAGTGTAACTATTGTATTAGTTAACTATTAACAATTGTAGACATGGCCAAGGAGAATTCAGATCCCCCAGGCCATCAGTTGGTCAATTAGCATGCATTTAACCAGTAGAGAGAGGGGCTCTCCACATGGCTAGATCACCACAGCAACATACCAGCCCTGAAGAAGGCTGCTTTAAGTTCCCAGTCATGAGTTTCAATTCCTGACTGGTTTGGTCAGGGCTGAAAGAAAACATCGACTGTTTGCAAAGGCAACTGAACCAGCTGTGAACAGTTCTGCTGTAATAATACTCTTTGTATGTAGAAAAATAGCCTCTGAATGTAATAAGGCTACTAGTAACATTTGAACACCCCTATAAATTATGCATAGAAATAATATTCCATAAATGTAAATTACATTGCTTCTTGGGGTGAGACTGGAGTTGATTTTACCCATTACTCAGCAACTGCTAGCTTTAGTGTTTAAAAGTGATTTTGAACATGAATTTGTAAAGTATGTGGCAATTATTATATTATGTATTTAATGACATTTACAGACATCTGCTTCCGCATTTTGATTTAGGAAGGTGGTTTCTGTCAATGTCAGTATACTTTAAAATGTTAAACTGCAACATTAGAATTCAATTGGGTATTTTTGCCATTTTATTATGCTGTATTTCTGCCAGACCATAATTCTGAATTTTATAACTAATTCTGAGTGGAGGAGCGTACACATAAACCATAGTAAGTTTTAAGGAAATATGTAGGCTGGGCTAAGTATCAAGGCCAAGCGCATAGGCAAGGTACAAATACCTAAGTATGAATGTATGAATTAAGTCTCTGCAGGGTTTTCATCGTGTATCTTTTTTTTTATCATGAATACAGCCATAGATCTAACAGTAATTTTCAAGAATGCTCTGAGATGGCTTCAGCCCTTTCTGTCAGATCACTTTTAGGCAGTAATGACAGAAAATTACTTCTCTTATTCTAAGTTCTGTTGCTTTTAAACTCTCCCTCGCTACACTGTCTATGTTTAGCTGCTGAAGAACTGAGAATTGGCGATTTTAATTTTGATACAAAACATCTTATCTGAATTTCATGTTTCATGAATTTCAATGTTCTAACATTGTAAGTAGTACTTTACAGTTTTTACCATTTTCTTTCAGGTTTTGAAGCCAAAATGAAAAGAAAATAGCTGAAATTGAGCCCGGGCTCTACTGAGCTACCTACTTAGAGGAAAGGACATTATTCAAATCATCATAAAAAATGGATAATAGAGAATACTTCATTATGAGTTACCAGAGTATAGGGAAGAAATTATAAAAATATGAAATATACTTTTATTTTAATAAGTTTTACTTTATTAAAATTATTCAGTTTACTAAATCTCTACATACATTGAGATTTATTATTCAAACACACACAAATCTCATACTAAAATTCCACTATTAAAATGTATCATTCACTTACCACAAAAACATGCACGATTGCACATGTAATAATAGCCATGCATTGTTGAACTGATTTGTTACAGCAGTGGCCCTTACACTTGAAGCTCAATAATAACACAACATCAAAAGTTATAACATAACAAAAAGCCAGGTGGCATCAGTCACTATATCTGACATTTTCCATGAATACAACTGGGAGAAACAGATTGTGTTTTGAGAACTCATCTGGTCTTCTTGTATATAAATATTACCGATGTTGGCTCATAAAACAAATGCTAATTAAAAGAGCTGATTTTAAAAAATAATAAGGAGAATCTATACTGCTTAATCTGCATGGTTGGTTTTGTGACTAAATCTTAGCCACTTCTTCAGATAGTTCTTTAAAATAATAATCTAAGCCACAAACACTGAAATGAAAGGAGGTAACTTTGAAGATGCCTAACCAATCTGGTGGCCTCCAACAATGGAGTGACAGCATTGATGGACAAAGGGAAGGTGACTGGTGTAATTTACCTGGGCTTGAGCAAGGCCTTTGACGTGGTCCCCCACCACATCCTTATCTCCAGATTGGAGGGATGTGGATCTCACAGCATTCTTGAAAATTACTGTTAGATCTCTGGCAGTATTCGAGACAAAAAAAGATAAGTGATGAAAACCCTGCAGAGACTTAATTCATACATTTGTACGCAGGTATTTGTACCTGGCCTATGAGCTTGGCCTTGATATATAGCCCAGTCTACATATTTCCTCCATGGGGATTCATTATCCTTGAGGTCCCTTCCAACCTGGGCCATTGTGTAATTCTATGATTCTGTGAAGATCTTCAGTAGAATGCCTACTTCAGGACTGGGACCTGTAACTTTAAGCTATTCAGCTGTAAGAAGATTAGTCTGTGCTAATAAGTTAAGATTTATCTGCATTCAATGAATAGGGATGGACAATTTGCCAAAGCTAGATTAAGTAAAAACTATGAGGGTTGCTCCAAAAGTAATACCTCCTATTTTATGATCTTGACTTGTGACATCAGAAACAGATGGTGGTGGTATGGCAACAAAGGTGAAACCTTCCCACTAATATTTCTTAATGTTCCCACTGAAAAAAAAAAAAAAAAAAAAAGTGTCTTAACACATCAGTGACAGACTATTTGATTAAACAACTTTATAACTGTATTATTAAAACTGTATAGTCCAGAACTATGTTTTCCATGGTAGCTGTTTAACAGAATATGTATATTTATTTCAAGCATAGAATAGAATTTATCATATATGCGGCACTTTTATATCTCCCCTGAAATTGTATATTAAGTCAAATATGTTTACTTCTCTTTGTCTCTTTCCCTTTTTCCTTTTCCAACATTTATTATTATTCTTTCCACTAGCACAGTGAAGAATGCACACTCATAGGATACTTTGACCTACCACAGTGTGCAGAAGGAGTACACTTTAACTAATCAATTTAAGTTCTTTTTTCTGATCAAGAGGAATTAATATGTACATTTAGTGCATAATTGTTCTCAAAATGTCTATTTCTCTCCATTCACTGTAATGAGAATTTAGAAATTCTAGCTCAAAGGCAGACAACTACTCTCCAGATCTTTTATTTGGTGAACTACGCATCCAAGAATGTGGAGATGTAAGCCAGTTTTATGTGTATTCTGTGTGTTTCCCCCACAGAAGTATGAATGTTTGCAAGCTTCCACCTATCTTGCCACAAGTGATCAGTTCCTTTTCATTATTATGAAGGACTGCAACCTGCCTGCTGAGTTCAAAGAAATGTGATGGGGCACAAATCATGCAAAACCATAAATCTCAATAAGATCTGTTTCAGGAAACCATGACACATGGAAAATTTGAACAGGAGAATAAGTTGCCAAAGGGACACTGTGCACCTATAGGATCAGGCATGGACTGTTTGTGTCCACTTTTCAAGCTGACAGGGTACACTGCAGATCTGCTACGCTTATTAGAAAAAGGTTGCACTTGAAGTACTAAGTCCTGCTGAAGTAGGGTACGTGCTTTAGAGCAACAGCAATTATACCAATATGGTCCTTCTGCATCTAAAGGAGCTTGGCCATTGCACACCAAAAGTCGCTCCCTGACTGCTGCCTCACCACAAGAGACTTCTTGAGGAAAGGATGTGGGGCCCAGGTACAGTAGGTCTTCCACATGTTGTCAGATCACCTCTGAACACCTCACTCCATGTCCCTGAGGGCCAGAAGCCAGGCAGACTTGGTAGTCAATTTATCCCTGCCTAGAGAATGTTCTCACTCACTGCTACTGGGGCATCATTCAGCTTCTTTTCTTGTTTCATCAGACAATAAAAGGACAATACTGCCTTTCTTTTTTGTCATCTGTACTTTAGTGCCATGAGTGACAAAACAAGGGGAAAAACTGACTAATTATTTCATAATACAGTACTATTTGGATATATTGATCTAATGGAAATATATTTAATGTCTTTAAATTAAACCAGTTTTGGCTGTACTCTTGCCAGAGAAGAAAAAGTGCAAGGTGTCTTGGTTAACCTAAATAGGAAGAGAGGGGGAGACTGCTTCAAATCTCCATCTGTTCCACTGTCCAGATTTAATAAAGGGTGAAGAATTTAGGATGAACATTTTCTGATCACTCATTGTTTTCCTGAAGGGAGTTTTCTTAAACTTTTCATGCCAAATAGTCTCACAAACTAAATGCTAACTGTTGGAGGTACTCAAAACTGCCTTTGGGAATGAAACAAAGCTGAACCAGGATTTCAAAGAAAAACAAATGAAATAATTTTTTTTACATTACATTCATAGATATCTATTAGTATGTTGTAGCTTCATATGAAATTATGCTTATAGGTACTGGATATAGCAATTCACTACCAGTGACGTGATGTATTAATGATAAAGTGCATTATAATTTTGGCACAGATGTTATTCATATGTATGTAATGAAACACAGAGTATCCATTGACGGCGTTGCTTTTACTTATCTGTGTATGTCATTGATGTTGACTGACAGGTCTATTGTCTCTCCACCTGTAGCACAGCTACTGCACTTTGCCATCCCTGTGCGGTGCATCTCCTCTGTAACTATTACACCTTCTGAATTAACCCCTAGTAACTGTTCCACAGAAAACAAACACTTCCCTCCTGAATAAAAAGAGCCAACAGCTTTTCTTGCTGGTAAGACATGTTCATTAAGGCAAGTCTAAGTACAAATTTTCTGTTCCAGTAATTTAAGACCATTTGTATATTTCCTACTGCAAATACCAACCTGTAATCTTTTATCCTCCAAGGAAACAAAGGTAATAAATTTGGGATGATATTTTAAACTCTACATATAACAATGTTTCGCTTCACATTTTCTCCTTCTGATGAAGGAACAAAGAATATGAAAGATCTTATCAGCGTTAAAACGATAGAAGTGATGTAAGAGTCTCTGGAGAATCTTACAGAATCCAAAGGAGGAAAATAATCCCATTTAGTCATTCAAATTTGGTAACTTTTCATAAATTAGTTTATTGTGATACTACTTGAATTTGTAACTTCATAATTGCTTTCTGCATTAATGCAGTGCTTTGATACAGATTAGCATACAGAGACTGGTATGTTAATTGGACTTCACAATTTTCTGATAATCAAGAAGTTTATCAATACAAGAAGCCTGCCATGCTACTGCAGAAAAATAAATAACTTTAGAGATGATTTAAATATTTGAATAAATATTCTGTATTTAGATTGTAAAGAGAAACCTGGTCTTAGGGAAAGTTTTGCTATTAGTTTCCATTCTTGACTTGACTTTAGCCATTGTAGTGCACTAAGGCATATATTATGATTAGCAAGATGCTTAAGCAGTGAATGACATTGCCACAGGTTCATTTTGATGTTTTCATTCATTATACTTAGTGCCTTTAGATTTGAGTGCCAACCCTTAGCTGCACTGCAGTAAAACAAATTTTAGGTGGTTTATAAAATTGAAGCAAGAGAATCAATGTGGTTTAAATGCGAGAAAATACATGTTGGGGAAAAAAAAAATAAACTCTCATAAGGCTTTGATTTATTATTACTTCAGTTATGATTTAAAGCACAATAAACTGTCAAATATGAAGAACGTGAATAATGGCACAATTACAGCATATATAAATCAGAAAACACTCAGTGCCTTTGTGCTGTAAATTTAGATAAATATTCCTTTGCACACTTTTAATTGGCATTAATTTCTATGAGAGATGAGCCTACACGTTTTATATGTGGTTTTGGACACAATTTCCACTGAATATTAAGACTGAAATCTGTGCATGAGAACGTGTTGATTTCTCATGCTAAGTCTGAACTTTCCACTTGGTAAGCCTCTTTCTTCATACCCTTTTTATTGCGCAATCCCCTTTATGAAATGTTGCTACTGCTTTAACATTTTACAAGGTCTTTTGAGCATATTTTAATTTTTTTTTCCCATCCTACTCCAGACTCTGAGTTACAGGAGGTTTGATTGCTATACCTTATAAACAAATCATTTGGTAATAAGTCAATGTTTTGCATTTTTTACTCACATCTGAACCTGTATTTTTGTCCAAGATCATTATAATCTAGTAATATAACTATTGTGTAATAAAACTTGTAATATAAATACTAAGAATCACTCTTCAAATTCCACCACTTCCAAAGTCTTCTGACCGTTTTCTCTCCTTCCTATTTGATTTCGTTCTTTCATTAGTGTAATTCTTGTTCTGTCATCTCAATACTGAGGGCTTTGTAGTAAATAGCTTTTATACTGTTGTTGTTGTATTCTAGGGTATTTAATTCAATCTACTGACGCTTTCTCTGTACTACTGGTAGGGTAAAGTCATTCCTTTGTAAAATTATTTTGTCATGATTGATAGAAGGCAAATGAAGTCAGTGATACTTGGTCTAAATAATGATATTGATATTGAAAAATTCTTAAGAACTTTGTTTTGGAAAGAGGTGTCAGTATTTATCTGTAACATGGCTGAATTTAATAGCTATAGAGGGTTATATCAAAAAGGGACAGATATGTAAAGACTGTTGAAAGAGTGGAAATAAATTATGCACTCTTTTTAATGAGTACTTCTAAGTCTCCAAACCAATCTCAATATATTATTTAAAAACATTAAGAAATAAGGCTAACATCAAGAGATTTTTTCCTCTCAGGTCTAGAAGGAAAAATGTTTAGAGTGTTAAAGTTATCCTTCTTGTTTACAGTGTTAATGAGCTGAACTTCAGGTACCTAAAGAAAACATTAGGAGCTTCTCTTTAGATGCCTAACCCAACTGCTTTTTCCTTAAACATCAGCTTTGTCTCTCTTTCACTGTGCCTTTCCACTGACCACACAAAGCGGAACAATAAATACTCAAACCCTCCATGTGGCCAACAGTGCACTGATATCTGACATGTTTGAATCATAATGACAGAGGTTCAAAGGGAATTCTGAAAGTCACAGAATCACAGAATTGTAGGGGTTGGAAAGGACCTCCCGAGATAATTGAGTCCAACTCCCTTCCAAAGCAGGCTCCCTGCAGAAGGCTACACAGGCAGGTGTCCAGACAGGTCTTGAATATCTCCAGAGAAAGACACTCCACCATCTCCCTGGGCAGCCTGTTCCAGTGGTCCATCACCCTTACTGTGAAGTTATTTCGTATATTGGTGTGGAACTTCCTATGCTCCAGTTTATGGCCATTTCCCCTTGTCCTGTCCCCACAAAACACTGAAAAGAGGTTGGCCGTACCCCTTCGTCTCCCACACTTAAGATATAAACATATGTAAGTCAACCCCTCCTCAAGGAGGGACACCCAGTGGCTTTTGAATATCTATCTCCAACAATGCGACTCCATAACTTCACTGGGCAACTTGTGCCAGTGTTCAGTCACACTAAGTGTTTACAGGAAGCATCAAATTTGGGGGACCTAAGATAAATGACAAGTATTTTCCCATTGATAAATTCAGTTCTTTTTTGAAACAAATTCAGTCCAGGTGTAAACATTCTCTCCTTCCTTGTAAAGTTAAAATTAGCTAATTCTCACACATTTATATTCTTGCTGCATTTGTAAAATTGTTTACTGGATATTCAGTACTTTGTTAATTTGAATGGTACCAAAACCCTATCTGAATCCTCAAAAAAGTGTTGAATGTATTGTTGAACCATTCTGGCAGACAAAACTTTAAAATGTACTTGATATGTATGGGAAAACCAGATCAGGTTTCTGGTTGCACCACTAAGAGGATGGTGCCATTGAAGGGATGCCTAGGAACAGTGAAGTTCAAGGAGGAAATTCAACCAGGAGGTCGCACTGTATTTTTGTTTGCTTGTTTGTTTTCATACAAAAGTAGTAGCATTTTTCCTTTCTCTACTTTTCACAATAGAAAAAAATGTAGTCTATTAGGGGGGAAAAAAAAAAAAAAAATGAGAAGAAGTAGTTGTTCCAAGAGTGTAACTGAAAGGCACACTTCTCTGTGCACTTTCAGGCCACTGTGCTGAACGAAATAGATATTCATTGATGCAGAGTAAATGAGAGTATCATAATTGCCTGAGACTTTAATTTGATTTTAGATGAATTGCTCAATAGAAACTCTAAATCTTCCAAAAGATACTTAAAAGTGACAAGTGTTATTAAGGTTTGGTGAGAAACAATGCTCTAACTGATGTTTGTTCTCATTTTCACTTAGTCCATCAGGTAGAGTCTAGGTACTATTTTACCTGAATTTCTTGAGCCTTGCTCACTTACAGATTTCTTTTCTCCTATACCAAATAAAGCATAGAAGTGAAACATTAGCTGAAAACCACACTTATACAGATCATACTCTGATTTCTACAGTAAATTTTGAGAGAGAAATAAAGTGGTATAACATTAGAGATAAACTGTGTCTATTCTAAAAGTAGAACATTTTGCAAAAATTTAAAAGATGTTGCTGAAATGCGAGTAGATTTCAACTGTTGTATTTTAAGTTCTGAGATAATGTTTAATTATTGTTAGCTACTCCTACACAATATTCAAAGCAAAGTATTGATGCTATAGATTGAGTCAGAAAACCGTATAAGGCCTTGTAAAAAAAAAGGTAACATAATCTTGGATCTTTTTTTCAACTTCCCCCAACATTAAGGATGACTTAAGGGAAGGGTCAGGTTGCATATTAGGAAAAGTTTCTTCAGAGGGTGGCCAGGCTCCCCGGGGTGGTGGTCAGGGCAACAAGACTGCTGGAGTTCACAAATCATTTGTACAACATGCTCAGAAATATACTTTGATTTTTGTGTGGTTCTGTGTGGAGATGGCATTTGGACTCAATGATTCTTGTGGATCCCTTCCAACTCAGGATATTCTATTATTTAGTCTATAATTGTTAGACCTAGATCTCAGAATCATCACACAAATAAAATGTATACAGAATCTATAAATCTTTTCTACGGTGAGATCAAAGAAAAAGTTTTTTTTTACCTTTGTCCCAAAGAAACATGGAAAAGACAGGAAAAAAGAGATAATAGACATCTTGAAACAATATGTTGAGTACATATTGGGTGATGTCTGCCAATAGTTAACTTTTTATAAGGACTCTTTTTATAAGGGCAGGCTGTGACAAGACATGGGGAAATGACCTTAAACTGGAAGAGGGTAGATTTAGCTGGATATTAGGAAGAAATTTTTTACTTAGAACTTACTTTATTTTTAGAACAACTTGCCCAGTGAGGTTGTGGATGCCCTCTCCCTGGAAGCATTCAAGGCCAGGCTGGATGGGGCTGCGAGCAACCTGATCTAGAGGGAGGTGTCCCTGCCTATAGCAGGGGGTTGGAACTACATTATCTTAAAGGTCCCTTCCAACCTATACCATTTCATGATTCTGTGATTCTATAAGAAAAGAAAGTATAAGACAGAAAATGTGTTCTTTTGCTGTATTGCTTCAAAACCTTGTACTTGAACTGTCAAATCATTAGTATTATCTTCTAAAATACTCCTCACTACTGCATAATACACCAAAGCTTTAGTATCTTCTTCAGTCTGTTTACATACTACTACAAAACATGGAATAAAATCATGTAAGGGAAATGAGAATGGAACTTGGACAGTGAATTACTGTTTAACAGAATTAATTGTTACAAAGAAAAAAAGTTGTTTTAATTACTAATTTTCTATGTATAAAAAAATCCTGTTACCTATGCTGAACAGATGTACCCACAGATTTTCTGAGCATTTTCCGTATTACAGTGTTGCACATGATTCACAGCAGTCCTAGAAGCTTTGAGCTGCCATAACTTTTCCATTTTATTTGGCTCAAAGAAAGAGAAGGAAAGCTATTCTGTATTGACCAATTTTGCTACATTCAGAAAGCAAGCAGTGGTTACCTTTTCTACTCCTCACAGCTCAGTGGATACCATATCAATGTCCAAGCGAAAACTTTTACTCCTACTTTTTTTACCTTTCTTGCATCATTTACAGTCTACTCAACCATTGAGTTGAGTAGAAATTCTGCTTGCTGCCAGTGTGTTTATTATCCTAATAATGAATAAGGATACGATTGTTCAAAAAGACCTTTTAATTATGACAATTATATTCTTCCATTTCTTCCAACTATGTCTATTGAATGTTGTTGTCAGCATAAATGTGAAAAATATTAACAAGAAGTCACTTGTTGGAATTTAGAAATCAAGTGGTGACACATCTATTATTTAATAGAATTACTTAATGCAAATATTAAGAGTTCAGCTACTGCTGATTCTATACAAAAGCAGGTTTCAAAGACTAAATAGATAAATATATTTTGCCTTCATGATATTACTCATAATAAATCAAATATCAAATATAATTTAATGCAAATTGCAAGTTTTTCTATGAATCAGTTTTTAGACGCTAAAGCTATGAAGAAATTTAATAGATTAACATTTAAAAGATTAACATTGTAAGTCATGAAGATCACACAAAACGGAGATGTTACTTCTCTGCATGGTTTTAATATCTCTCCTTAATTATCAGAAGATCTGAACTGCACTGCATAAAATCATCTCACTTGTTCCTGCTACAATCCATGATAGAGCACCACAGCTAAGTCTTGTATACATGCCCTTGGTGCAGAAATTCATCAGGATACCACACATATTTGGTGAAATTAAAATCATGGAGAACTAGTAGGAAAGATGGAAAGATAGGAGATGATAGAAACAGAATAATAAAGCAGGAAAAAAAAAAAAAAGAGAGAGAGAAAAAATAATGAAACTGTTACAGATTATTACTGACAACAGAATAAATCCCAAACTATGTCTGTGCTGCCTGGATTTCATATTCCAATTTTCACTTAATTTTTTTCTAATATTTCTTGACCAAGTCACAATGAATATCCTTATTTCAGCTCTTCTGGATTGGAACATATCAATCCTGGTTTACAACCAACCTCCCAACACAAACCCTCCAAAAATACCCTACAAAAGAATGATAATCTTGTCATTTCTTGGTTCTTAATTTACATAGTCCACTTACGCTTTGACTATACCATGTCTCATAAATAACTTTAGGAAACATGAGATTCTTTTCTTTGTCAAAACATGCATGCTTATCAATGGTATGCCCCTCTACATTATTTTAAAAGATATCTAATCAGGTTCAGGCTTGACCAACTACTATTATGAAATGACTAGCCTAGAAGACAGAGGGAAGACAGTAGATACTGTCTGCCTGGACTTCAATAAGGCCTTTGATAATGTTCTCCATAAGATTCTAATAGACAAGGTGTTTGTGTATGGGCTAGATGGGCAGAGAGTGAGGTGGAATGAAAACCAGCAGAATGGTTGGGACTAGAGAGTAGTGATCCATGGCAAAAAGTCCAGTAGGAATCCAGACTCCAGCGGTCATACTGGGTCCACTACTGCTCACCAACATCATTAATGACCCACACAGTGGGCCACTTCAGAAAGTTTCCTGATGACATAAGACTGGGAGGAATGGCTAATACATCAGGATTGTGTTGTTGTACAGAAGGATCAGTGTGGAGAAATCAGCTGTCAAGGACTAGAGAACATTCACCAAGGAGAATCTTGCATGGAAGGATGAAACTTCTCAGGTATCAGTACATGATGAGGGTCATCCAGCTGGATTGCATCAGCTGTGACTAATTACATCAGTTTTGCAAAAACTAATTGCATCAGTTTGTGAAAAATGATCTGTTTATTGCACTTATTTAGGTATTTGCAGATTCCTCACTATATGTGATAAAAAAAAGTAGGAATTGTTTGGAAAAAAAATATACTGTCAGTTAGAATTCATCTACAGAATTACAAAGGTTCTGTTATATGCCTCAAAGGATTCGGCTTCAGGTAATAACATTGCCTCCCATCTGGTCAAAAGGATATAGAGTCGTTGACTTCAAACAATTTTCTCTAGTTTACAACCAGAAAAATATTTCCTGTGAAGTTAAAAGCATCTATCTTGCAAATGTGTGCTGTAGAGATACTACTGAAAGAACAGGAGCTCATGGACTTATTCTACAGAAATGCAGTAAAGAGGTAAGGCTGCCTCAGTAAACTTTCACTTAATATTACAATGTCAGCTATCATTGTTTCTGAAATGGTGTAATTATTCAGAAAGTACCAGTTCTCAGTCTTGATGGTATTTTTCCACAAGAATCATCCAGATGTCTTATATTCACCAAAGTTAGGAGACAAGGCATAAAGTAGAAACATCTCTGATCACTAAAATGTCACTGGTGGATATTTTCTGAACAGATACAGTATTGCTTGCCTTAGCAAAATGTAGTAGCTAAATAGAACATTTTGGAGTGTAAGATTTGATACACTTCAGATGAAAGAACTTTTCATTTTGACCTTTCTGGTTCTCTGATATTTATATATTGTGCATCATTTGTGAATAAAAGCTTTCAAATTGTGTGAAATGAGAAAGTAGACTGCAGAAGAGGAAAAATGAGCACCTGAATAAGCACAGTCCTCCAGAATGGGCTGAACTGTTTATACAGCAGAAAGGATACAGCTGAATACAGAGGGAATTCCTACACTCTTTCAAAACTAACATTATCAGAGTAGCACAGGAGCTAGCTAATTATGGGCAAGACTCAGAAATTTTACTTTGGTTGCTAAAATAGTTTTTAAGCATATGCAGGGATGTGCATTCCAAAAATTGCAGATCATAAATTCCCTCTTCCCCCTTATGTCCAATGCTTTCAGAGATGGCTTTAACTCTTAGCCTTCGAAGGACTTCCAGTCTGGAAGCCCCGGGTCTTCTTGTCTCTCTGCCTTCTTTACTGCTGAGATACCCCAAGGCTGCACAGTACGGAAGAATATGGAGCTTTCTCACATATGAAGAAAAAGAATGGTCATCATTCAGTTGCTCCATTTCTGTCTGCCATTCAAACAACAAACAAAGATGCAAATAACCAACAGTACTGACAACACTTCGCCTGTTGTCATCTGCTTTCACTCTGCAAATAATCTCCATGTTATTGCCCCAGGCCATGATTCTTTATGACACAACTCTCCACAACACTGTTTAAAGAACCGTTTGAACAACTGTCAATTCCAAATGTAAAGGCTGTCATGAGCAGATTTCAGGACAAAAATAAGAGCTTTTGGAATGAAGAATCATGAAATCGTAGATTTAAGGCACAATTTAGGATTGGAGGGTTTTTTGTTTGTTTGTTTTTCTTGTTTGTTTTTTTTTTTTTGTTTACTTTCTGTTATTTATTTAACTACGTATTTTGAAAACACAAATAAATTGATTGAGCAATGTAATTTTAAGGTTTGCTAGATTTTTTTGTCCTTATTACTTCTTGGCAGAATACTGAAAGGCTTTTTTTTTCCCACTTAATTTCATAGAATCATAGAATCCTTAGAGTTGGAAGGGATCATTAAAGGTCATCTAGTCCAACTCCCAATCATCTGACCTTAATGTAGTTCTTTGATCATCTATTTTAAAAAATGTTATTTGTGCCTATCTCCCACATTATAACGTCAACAGAGACAAGATTTTATGCTTAAAGGATATCATAACATTCTTAGTTATTAAGTGGATTTGGTATAGTCAAAAAATGCAAAAGGCAAAATAGACACACTTTGCCACTTCCCCTGAAAAATCTTGGCAGCTTCTTCTGTTTTCACAAGTATCTCAGCACTTTACTAGTGGTAGATAAAAAATGTTGATTTTTTTTTTTTTAGTATTGTCCTCTTCTATTCAAGGGATGATGTTTGTTCATTTAGTATAGTCTTAATGAAGAGTACTTCACTCTTTTGATTAGTGTTATTCCAAAAGTCCCTCATGAGGTCATGAAAAGAGGTCAAGTTGAGAATCAAGGATGTGTATACTCTGTGAGAGCTGAGGATGGTAAAACATTTATCAGTACATCTTAGGTTTATGGGGAGGGGTGGGGGTGGGGAGGGGAGAAGAGAAAAATGGATTTAACTCAAAAAAAAATCTATTTTCACAAGGTGATCCAGAAAAAGTGGAAAAATAGTTTCTAAAGTTCCATACATTGTTTTTATTGGCTCATATTGAGCCAATCCCATCATACTGAGTCAGTAAAAATTATTTAAAATTATAAGACTTTAACCATTTTCGACTCTGTAAGTTTATATCACATTTCTATTTCTATTGTGTATATAATAACGGTATGGCTATTCTCTTTAAAAAGTCTTTATTTACATGGACACTCTTTACTATGTGAGATTAACAATGTGGATAAGCTTTGATGAATAGAAATAATAAATAACCTGCAAATATTTTCTTCCACTCTTATAATGCAATTGCATTCACTTTCCCTTTTTGTCTCTTATGGATAGAGAACAGAATATTCTGCATTTCTCAAAACGTGTACCTCATTATTAGTTCAGCTAAATGATAACATTTGCAGGCAAAAAATAAAAAATAAAAAGGAATAATACTTTTCCTTATAATCTAGACTCTCACTTGCAAATTTCAGTATTGCTCTACTGTCCATTGAAACTCTTCATGTAACCAAGCAGTAATAAAGACTGTTCCCACTACCGAGCTGAGAGACACAGGAGGACTTTGCTCTGTCTTTAGATCTTTCTTTGGTCAATAACCCTTATCAGAGGAGTAAATCATTGCCTCACTGAACAATTCTCACACAGATGCTGGGTGTATCAACAGCAATGGAACATCTTGCAGCAAGGGGAACTAAGTGAAATCAATCCATCACCTTCCTTTCTGTTGTGTTACAATCACCGCTAGAAATTTCTGGGGCCCAAGTCATCAGTCCTAGAGCTAGACAGAGATTGTAATCCCGACAAGCAAGTAAGTTTAAGCTTCTTAGAGAAGGTACTGTATTACCATTAAAGTTTACAACAGCAAAAAATAAATCCTTACTTAAATACATGTATGTTATCCAGGGTCTGAATGGACATAGGCAGACAACTCTTGGAGTGCAAGTTTGCACTGCTAGTTTGAAATTATTTTCAGTCCATAAGCTAAGCCAGTGTTGCTACATTTTTATTTATTTATTTTTTAATCCTTGCATCTTGAACAAAAATAAAAGTGAGCGTGATTGAAGCACAGTTTCTCGAAGAAGCGGTGACATATTTCTGTTGTCTGTGTACAGCTTCAAGCACTTGATTCGCCACTCATTTGCACATTCAGGCACCTATCAGATTTGTGGTAGAAGTAGCAATGGAAGATATGGAAAGAATTAGGGAAAGTGCAGGGTTATTTTTTAGGGTTTTTAAAAATGCTTTTATTTATAACTAAATACTATAATTACATTAGATCAAGGCAAAGGACATGTTTTTCCAAAGGACAAGAAATAAAATAGAAAGAAATAAAATAGGCAAGACAAATATAAAAAGTAAGACAATATTTTATGCTTTTTTGTAACATCAACTGCATGAAAAATCAGAAATTAGTCTCTTCTGCAGCCTACTTTCTTCCAGGAGAAAATCGTATTAGTTTAATTTGTCCTTATGGATGTTTTAGAAACCAGATTGCAGAAGCATTTTTTCACAGTGACATGATAGACTTTAACTGGGTTAGCTAAATAATCATTTTGTCCCTGAAGTAAGGGACACATTCCCGAGCCAGAGATACCTAAATGTTGAAGGCTACAACAAATTAATCGTTCATGAACCAATTGTTCACACTTCTTGTCCTCTGAGAAGACATATAAAAAGATTTTTGTTCTCAGTGTCTGCATCATGCAGACTTTGGAGAAATTTCTGTATTATTTCCTTTTCTTTCCCTCCTTCCTTTTTGTTTTGTTTTGTTTTGTTTTGTTTTTGTTTTCCCTGGCTGAAAAGTGCTGACACACACATGTGGGAGTGTAGTGAGAAGGAAGACAGGGCAGAGGAAGAGTGTAGCGAGAAGGAAGATAGGACAGAGGAAGTATAGCCGAACAAGAGCTAAGATCAGAGGCTAGTATTCCTTTTTCCACCAGCACCAGATCATTAGTGGGTGAAAAGTAGATATTCAGTACTCTGGAAGTAGTTCTGCTGCAATTCTATGAACATATGGTGACGAGGGGGGCACGTTTAAATTGCTATTCCAAGTCTTTATTCATCTCAGTTACAAAAAATAGAGAAAATATTGTCTGCGTACATAATAACATCCTGCTTCACCCATTTATTCCCCTTTTTTTTTTTTTTTTGTACAATTTTTTAACCTCATGCAGTGTCAATGAAGTCCAGAAGAGTGTTAAATGAATAAAGTGCTCCCTCTGATGAAAAGTTGACAAAAGTTCAGATGTTATCCTTCAAGCATGGAAGCAGAGAGCTGCCCAAGCAACTTCCATGTACTCTGGCTACAGTCCAAGTCACCTTTGTCCCACTGACGATGTAAAGCAAGTCTGAAAATTATTTGGGTGAATATATGTGAAAACTAGAGGTACTGAAGCAAAGATGCATGACAGAACTCCACTGGGAAATAAATTTCATTAGTTCAATTGCTCACAGAGCTTCTTCTATTATATTGCCTTTCCCATCATATTGTTTGCTTACTTGTTACTCTTCCTAAAACATGTAGTTATCACCTAGCTTCCTATGGAAAAATACTGTATTAACTTAAACAAACTGCAATGTAAAGGGGGAAAAAAGTACTGTTCTTGGAAGAAGGTAGGCCCATAAATAATATATTATTTTTTTTTTACTCAATTCTACCATAAATAAAACTTTATTCTAACCTGCTTTTTCTTATTTTCCTCCATTTGAAAATAAATAATAATTAGAACCTCTGTCAGAAACACATTGAGAGCAGTGGTTCTGTTGCATTTGGGAAGCAGTTAAAGAATCTTTCTAAGGAACAGCATTTGATTAGTGCTGTGTTTATTAAGTTAGCATATATACATGGCCATTTGCAATGGCCTTTTTACACATCAAGGCAACTTAACAGAGTAATAAACAAGTATTTAGAACACTGTTGTACAGAACATTGAAAGTGTACATTATTAAAAATAGCTTAATATTTTATGATAATGGTACCAAACCTTGCAAGAAAGAAATAATTGAAAATAATGAAAAACAGAAGAACAAGAAGGTGGATTAAAACAGAGATGCTAAGTGTAGTGATACATGGTAGAGAATGTGAAAAGTAAACCATACACAATTTACACTCAAAAATCTCTTAGTCCTGTTACTATAACCCAGAAATGTAGGCTTTTCTCTTTTCTTCAGTAATTACTTTTAATCTTGAGAGTACCAGTAGCAGAAAATGTAGTGAAGATTATTTGTAACAACACATTAGCATATAGAATATCCTTTTATTGAGCCTTTCACTACATACAGAGTATATATGTAGAGAGAGCACAGATCTGGGATACCTATTTACAGGTCCACTAGCTATAGCTGTGCTGTGAGAATTTATCAGTTTATGTTTTCATTCAATCTTCCCCTACCTTCCCCATAGAAAGAAACTTTGACAGTCAGTCCAAAGGAAAATGTAACAGAAGCCTTATGTAGCCCTGATAAAAGACTTTATTTTATGTATCATAAGAAAACAACTACAGCAAAGTTTATACAGAGGAGAAAAAAAAGAGTGAAATTCAGGAGAGCACTGGATATCAACAGGTTAGCAGCTCTGCTGATGAGGGTGGTCAGCAGTTTCACTGCTGAGAGGATGTAACAACTTTGCTGTTACCTCTTCGTTTGGAATCAACAAAATGCACTACGGTGTATGATTATGTTACACAGTGCAACTTAGATACATCCTACATAAAATCTGCTTGGGTTGTTTTGTTCTGTGAGGAGAGCTACAGCTATTCAAATAGGTTTTAGTGCCATCTTAGAGATGGTTGACCTGTATTTGCAGAAGCACGGGTAGTTTCTGTCCTTGGCAACATCCCCCAAAGGTAAAAGCCTGACTGAACTAACCTGTGCTGAGTACTGTGTTGCCATAGCAAGACTGCAATTGGCAATCTAACATTTTCATTTCAAGCCTAACTTGGCTGCCACTCATCCCATGAATGATGAAATCAATGTGGGCATTGACTGCATGCACCTTAGAGAACACCTCTAGGATCAGTCTTCCTACAGGCAGGAAAATATTTTATTTCCTAATAGCTTTTCAAGTTCTTTGAATTGCACTTCGGGAACTTCGTGACTGCTAAACCAAAGACACTGTACCTATTGCCTAAAGAACTCTTTTGAGGACACTCGTAGAAAGAAAGAAATTGAGTTGTCCTCTTTAAAATTACATTTATCTTTCTCAATCTACTTATTTTTAACCGCAGCACAGTAGTTATTTATACAAGGCTCTTTGATGTTCTATGATCTCCAGAGCTCTTAGGAGGTAGTAGAATGTACAACAGCAGGCTGAAGTTGTTGCTTGTTTGTTTGTTTGTTTGATTGATTTTTGGACATTGCTTTCCTCACTAAGTGTGCTTATGTTTAGATACTCCCCTCTAATTTCTAAAATTCCTTCACTGAAAATGGATCACATTCTTAGCAGACCTATGTAAAAATCTACCTTCCTGTCAATTCATAATACTGAAAGACAGAAAAAGACAGCTACTACTATATAAGGAAAACAAACAAACAAACAATCAAATCAAAACCACATTTTCAATGGTAAAATATTCCAGTGTCATTTTCTTGGAAATTCAAATTACATGTAAGGTTTTGCCATTATGTCTGTGCTACTATCATTGATTTATTTACAACTAAATAATACATAATTCATTGAATTACCACAGTTACTAGCAGGAGGCTTGGTCACTGAAGCCTAAGACCTTACATTTATTTATTTAGTACTTGAGGTATTAAGACAAACAACTGGCTTGTAACTGATTCCTCAGATTACCATAAATTTTATCACAACTACTTTTTATATCTCTAGTAAAATGATTGTTCACAGGCTGGTTAATTTTAAGCACAAATGCTCAGTAATGCTCATTAATATGAGGGAACATAGAACAGCATGTTTATCATTTTATTTTATTTTATTTTATTTTATTTTATTTTATTTTATTTTTAATGTATCGTGATTCTAGGACATTATTCTTGAAAGAGACTAAGAATGAGATATGCCAGGAGTTTTGCAATAGTATGTGTAATTCAGACTTTTTCTGTTTCAAAATGAATTATATCCATGGAATCTTCAATTGGGTCACTTAAAATTATTTCCAGGAGTGATAGCTTTGGCTAGGGATTTAAAAGTTTAATCTACTCAGATAATGAGGTCTAGGAATGAAATCATCATTATGTTGAGAGACATCCTTCAGTTCCAAAGTCCATATGTATTCACTCTGAACATCACACCAAACATATCTATAAGTGATATCTAGAAGATGTATACTTAAATATATTCTGCAAAGGTCTTATGACTCTTCTCTGTCAGTGTTCATAACTCAAAATCAGGTCTCTTATACCATCACTCCCCATACACTCTGCCTTTCCAATCCTCTTGGGGCTTTTCCCAGCCTGAGGTTGCCCCCATTAGTCATTTTGTTTCATTTTCAAGGCTTTGTTTGCCTTAGCCAAGTAGCCACCAACATATCCGGTCTTTCACTGTAGTACTTGCATTTTATCTGTCTCCAAGTAGTCTTATCTTTAAGCATTATCTGTAAATTATCCAGCGGTGAAAGCAAAAGCAAAGTGAAAAAGAACAATCAGCAGTTAGTGTGGCTAAGGTGTGCTACAGAGCAGCCATGTCCGACTTGTGGCCCATGAGCCACACACAGACCTGAACAGTGAGCAATGCAGCCCCATGAGATTGCAAATTTGTATCATTGTGTGATTTTTTTTTCACCAGTTGGTTGCACACAGCTCAAGCAAAGACTATGCAGATGGCAGCAGAATGCTGAGGACAGAAGGGCTCAGTGCAGTAACCCTGTATCTTGTGCCCTTTACGCACACACAGCCAAATCAAAACCCACATACGCTACACGTGACGTGTATGTGCCACTGGGTGAGTAAAACATAGTGATTGCCAATAACAACATTCCAACATGCCTACATGTGTGTGCCTCAGAAGACATGTGTGTGTGTTTTTTTTTTACTAAGCAGACATGAAAGTTTTCTTATTTAATGATTAAACTTGAGCTTGCAGTATTTCATAAAATAATTTAATAAGTTAATACCTCACTCATTAGTTTCACAGAACATAGTCAAATATCCCTGAAGTTTTATGTTTTTGTTGCCTTCATTTTTTAAGTTTAATATATATATATATAAGAACTAAATAAAGTTTTGTTAATTCTATATATTAACTGTATTATATATTTTATTTGGAGCCCAAGACAATTCCTCCTCACTAAATGTAGTCCAGGCAAGCCAAAAGAACATCCATAGTACAGACAATTGATTTCCCAGAAGCTCACTACCTGTCTACACAACAGACCAGTGCCACAATACTCAGAGTGACAGTGATACTGTGAAAAGATGATTTTTCAATTAAAAAAGAAGTTTTCACATTCAAAAGAATTTTCTGATTCTTACATCTAAAAAAGAAAGAAAGAAAGAAAGAAAGAAAGAAAGAAAGAAAGAAAGAAAGAAAGAAAGAAAGAAAGAAAGAAAGAAAGAGAAACTTGTTATCTGAGCTAAAACACTTATTTCATCCAACCATTTTTTGTTGTTTTTAGGGAATTTAATGTGGATAGCTCTTTCTTCATACCCAAGAAAACTATATTTCATTTTGCTGAATGTTCAGCTCTTTGCCTCATATTCATTTTCTCTCACAGCAAATGAAGGCCTTCAGCTGCATTAAGTTTTGCTATTGAAAAATAAGGCTGCAGATGCTGCCTCCCTTATAAAATTCTCCATCCAGCCACACTGAGATATTACAGGAGATGCAAAAGAATAAAATAACTGAAGAGTCCTGTGGGGGAAAAAAAAAAAAAAAAAAAAAAAGGAGTGAAAACATGGTAGGAAAGGAAAAGGATGAATTACCTGAAGAGGAGAAATAAAACCAGAAAGTTATCATAACCAACGATCAGATACTTTTTTGCCTGATGTTATTCCTGAAAGCAGCTCTCTTCCTTTTTTTCATTTTGTTCTGTTTTGTTTTGCTTTGTTTTCTGAATGAACATCCAAGCACTTAACATTAGTTACTGAGGATGCCCAGCATGACCTAAAGCTTTCACAAAAGATCTGAGCAAAATTATTCTTATCTCAGAGCTGTCTGTGCTCTGTCATGCTCACACAGTGCAACAACTCTGCTTAGTGTTTCAAAACCTGACTGTAAGATCAAATGTAAGGAAAAGGAAAAAAAATAAAAACATAAAGAAGTTTCTGTTCTTGTTTAGCAGAAATCCTAGAAATGAGGTAAAGTTTTAGTTTTTACAAAGCTCTTCACAATAGAATGAAATTCCGAATGTGTCCTAGAGCCATCATCCCTCTGGGGAATTTGCTCACTAAAATAGATTCTTGCTTCTCAGAACTGCAGTACCTTAATCTTTATTTCTTTAAGTAGAAGTAGACAGTGCAGGAACACTCGATCAATGAAGTGAGCAATTTCTTTCTGTAATATTTAAGTGGATAGAGCTTTTGTATAGAACTTCAATTTACTGAGATAAATGGAAGCTGTTGCAAACATCATGGCAGAGAAGGTAAAGTAATGAATGAACCCATTAAATATTGGCTATTCTGTGACAAAGTATGATGGACAAGCTCTGAACAGGTGCTTGGACATAAATATGCAATGAAACCTAATTATATTTCAGCATTCTTTCAGGTTTTCAGCCTCTTTGCATTCAAATTCTTTGGATTAGAATGCTCCCAGTGAGTAGAACTTGTAATATTTACTTCTAAAGCCAGTGGATTAGGCATACTTCCTGATTGTCAATAAGTATAAAGCATTTTCAGGAGAAAATAATCGTGTTCTTTTGTGCCAGATATTAAGGGATAATACAGATTCAGGACATTTTTGAGTGCACATAGGAGAATCAGTACAGTTATTATAGAGCCTTTCCCCAGAAAAAGGGTCAAACATGAATCTAGAGAGTAGATTGGCTGTTATTTTTCACTTTATGACAATGACAGTGCTTATCACTAATATTCTAATTTCAAAGATAGACAATAGTCCTTCAGACAACAATTTAACAGGATTCTACAAACCAATAATGTATTTTTTGAACTTTCTTCAGTCATCTAAACAGGATCTCAAAAGTTAGTCATCTATGTTCCAATTCAGGAAAGTACTAAAATGGGTTAATATTTTCAAGTTTGTACTTAAGACCTCTCCTGAATATAAATCCTAATTCATCCCTTGAATAGAGATCCAAATACATCCCATTCATACTGTCAGAAAAACAGGTAAACAAAATAAACAAACAGATCACGTTCTCAAGATCTAAAACTGAGAGATAGCTTTATGCATGTTTCAGCCTAGTTCCAGAATGATCGAAAGTAACTTTACAAGAGAAGTTTTGCCCACAGTGTAGCTCTAAGTTTATAATTTTGGTGGCAAACTGTTTCAAAAATAAATCAGTTAGATCTGCAGAGTCAAGTACTGAATTTTCTTATGATGCATCTAACTTCCAGGGTTGAAATTACTGGAATTATAGCCTTTATTTTGAAAAACCCAAATAGTACATGTAGTTGCCTTTTCGAGTTTCAGAATTTACATCCTTGATGCTTTCGTTTGCAGAGCAGATTACAGGAAAGGAAGAAAACAGAACCCAGTAGATGCTATAATCCTCAAACAATTGTCTTCATGAAGCTAACTTCAGGTTAACAGAGAACAAATAACTTGGGCGTATTTTCTTCCACCTTTGATTTACAAAAGGTAAAATGCACCAGTGCAGAAAACATAAGAACATTTCTCAGTCATAAAGGAGAAACCAACATCCAAATCATCAGCAAACTTATCAAAATACAAAACAAAACAGGTGAAAATTTAAAATATTCTTTTCCCTTTGTATTTGCTTTCTGGCTTTCTGCTTTTCTTTCATTCTCTCTTCCAATTTGTGACTGTAATGATATAATGCTAAAGATATTTCTAATACAGTTCCTATAAAAGTGTCAAAATAATGATGCACTGCGTTGTTCATTTGAACTTGTTATTCCTAGAATTCAGCTTTCTGTAAACATCATTAAACAATTCACATGACTTTTGATCACATATTATTTACCTATTCACTAATAAATCTCAATAGATACTGAAGTTTTGGATAACAGTTACTTAAGCATATTACTCCTGTCCCTGACTTCTGCATAAGTAGAGTTCGATTAAGAACAGCTAAATCTTTGTAGTTACTGCTTGCAGTGGTTGTTTCTTTTTTTTGTACTGGCTACCAAAACAACAAAACACAATTCTAGATCAATTTAATGCAAGCAGGAACTGAGCCAAATAGCACATTTCCTAGGTAACAGTGGTGATGATCCTTATAGCTAAAACTTTAATTTAAGATGCAGATAGAGATAATAGATCTCATTACCCATCCCAAAGTATATTGATCATAACAATTCAACATAAGGAAACCTGTTTCCTGGAAGTTTACCTTACTTTGAAAGTATGAATAATGTTTTGCGCTGTCAAGGATTCTATTCTACCGGTCAAAATATTCTATAAAAGAAGTGCCAGTTAGTATTATCTGCACAGAAAGATGATTATTTCAATAGAAGTCTCATGGGAAATTGGGCAGTATCTTTATAAACACAGGGATTGCTCTATAGAAATTAAATATATAGGTATACATAGTAGCTATCAGAAAATTTTAATCTATTCAGAAAGCAAACCATATCCTAATTAAACACTCACCATCTCATCACACACACTCACACACACACACACACACATACACACACACACACACACAAAAAAAAAAAAAAAAAAGTGAGACCTTTACATACGATTAATCACACTAAGATAATCCCACACCCAATTTAGCCACTGATGCATTTAAAATCTGATTTCCCGACTGATTTGGAGGAAATTGAAGTCCTGGTCTTAAATACTCGTCATAAAGGAAGCCTGCCTAAAAAGCTCTTTGAGACAGCAGGAAGGAGCAAAAGTCTTATCTTGTATTTGCCCACATGGCTAAGAGAAACAAACCATTTACCCAGAATTTAACCAAAACATCGTGATGGTTCACAGCACAGACTCCTTTAGACATCATCATGTTCTTCCATCTCCATGCTTTTTCACAGTAATATCAAAAAGAAAAACAAACAAACAAACAAACAAAAACCAACAACAACAACAAAAAACACCAACAGCAACAACAAATCACTCTAATTTTGAGGAGATGTTCTAATTATTTTTGATTCAGGAAAGCAATACTCACATTTTCCCTGCCAGACCCTAAACCAATCACTCCTGAACAGAATGGGGAGAAAGTCAGATGAAAAATGCCATGAATAGAGATAAAGGCATTGGTAATTGTGCATATTCAAAAGCTGGAGGCAGGAAAAGACACTTATGAATGAATGGGATAAAAAATTCACCTCTTCTGTAAAATTCTTCCCCCATTCTACAGCATCTAAGGGAAGCCACAGAAATCCTTGAGTACTGATTTTCCTACCTAGAGAGTGGTGAGGCTCAGACACAGGCTGCCCAGATAAGCTGTGGACACCCCATCCCTGGAGGCATTCAAAGCCAGGTTGGATGGGATCATGGGCAGCCTGATCTGGTGAGTAGTAGCCCTGACTAAGGCAGGGAGTTGGAATTAGATGGTCTTGGAAGCCCCTTCCAACCCAAGTCATTCTATGATTCTATGATAATGTATATGGACAGCAGACATAGATCTCAAGTCCCTAGTGGGTTTTATTTAGGTAAAATATTTCATTTGATATAAAAAAAGAGCCCATAATCTTAATATAATGGCAATGTCTGCCCAAGACTAGAGACAGCTTGGTGCTAAGTATGAAGAACATCTGCAAAAGTCAGCATGGAAGGCATCCACCTGCACATCCATCATTAAAAAGTCTGGTGAGGAACAGCTGTTTGCCATTGCTTGAGATAATGGTCCATGGAAATGAAAAACCCACATAGTACCCAGGACTGCAATCTGTCCCTCAGACACAGAGATCGCATGGGCAATACAGCCTCTGGCAGAACTGCAAACACAGACATTACATAGAGAAAAAGAGCTACATGTAACATGAGTGAGAAGATTGTTTGAACCATGCCTTGGGATTCTGAAAAGAAGTGAAATAAACCCTGGCTTAAATGTGCATATTTATCAAACCTTATCCAAGAGAAGTTTGTTGTTTTTTTTTTTTTTTTTCTGAAACACAATTGTCTTGTGCTCTGTTCTTCTCCTTGCTACCATAGGGACCTAATCCTAAATCCTCTTTGCTTCTCTCTGAACTAAGAATCCAGTTAAATCCTTGAGAGAAGTTACTTCTGCCTGAGGGAAGTGCATGCAGAACAGAGCACCCTCTGCTCAACCATCAGCTCGCGGACTGCAGCCTCTCTGCTCACCAAGCACATCAAGATACACCAATTCATCTCTGTCTTGCTGCACGCAATAAAACACATCAGAAAAAAACAAAAAAACGAAAAAAAAAAAAAACAACAGACTGAATAACTGTGTGATATTCTTACAAAAACACCTCAGAGATTAAGGCAAAGAAGGGGCCTGGCTTGTAAAATAGAAAAAGTGGTTTGTGTTAGCAACCTAAAGCAGGGTTTGTTGTTTTAACATATGCCCAAAGGAAATACTTTTCTCCGGAGACAAGATGCTGAACTGGCCTGTAAGAAAGCCAGCACATTCCCTCTCTCACATGCTACAGATGATAGTAAGTGATCAAGCAAGAAACCTGTATGAAAGGGCTCCGTGACAACCTCTGCAAACACCAAACCTGTAAGGTCTGTCCCTTTCAACAGCTCTAGCCAGAGCACTGCATACAGAGGACTTTGCTTTGTTTTACTTTTAAACATCAGTGTGACAACTTAATTAGAATGTGCTGTAGAGAAAAATAAAAGACTTTTAGAAGCAGTTGATAGAAAAAAAAAAACAAAAAACAACAAAACCACACACACAAACATTTCTGTGCAATGTACTTTTAAAATATAAAAAATAAAAATGTATGCAAAACTTCCCACACAGGGTTTAACTACAAGGTCATGGTTAATATCTTACTGTGAAGTTGGGACCATGGGGAATAAACACATTCCACTGAGGAAAGGCAAAGGTGTGATTTTTTCATTGTAGAGATTCTTCCTATGTCTCTTTAAGCAGGATTTGTGGAGTCAAATAAAAAAATACCCCCTATTGTGGGAGAGAAACAGAGAGTTGACTTACTGTAAAAAGCCTATTTAATGGCTTTTGCATTATAAAGAAGATGGCATTTCCCAGGGAGAAGGAGCAGCCTTTGGCTTGTCAGCCTTAATGAAGTGCACTCAGTACACGACTTCAATGAAGATAGATATCAATAATAAGGTAGGTAAAACTGATGAGTTTGGGACCTATTTGCATAAACTGGCACTTATGCTTCTGAAATGCTCACATTACAAATACTGAAACCACACAGATTTCTCTCTAGCAGATTTACCGCATTAAGGGAGTGCTATTTATCTACATAAATAATATTTTTTTTGTGCTGGGTACTAAATGGTGCTTCAGGGATTTCCCAATTTATCAGCTCTCTTGCTTGTAACAACATAAGCAGAAACTTTATGGACACAGCAGGATTTATCATTGGCTTGTACATTTGTTATTTTTATCTTGCTTGTTCTAGATAGAAAAGAACTAGAGATACATGAATTTGGATGATAAACCACACTGAAAACAACAAAATGGAAAGCTAAATTACAGGGGATTTTTTTGTTTGTTTGTTTTTGTAACTCTCGGAAGAACAATATTCCTATCTCTCAGCGCATGGCAAGAGAGCAGTAATTTGCATTACAAATTGATCTTTTTCTTTTTTTCCTGTGCATCCTCTGCAGGGATTCAGCTGCTGCATCCTTTTGAGACTCTGCCTGGGTGCTCGCAGTGACATCCACTGGTGCACTCTTTCTGCTACAGGAATCAAAGGAATCTCAGGCACCATGATTGATTTGGACTTTGAAAGCCATTTCACTCACTTCTACATTATCTAATGAAGCACAACATTTAATACTATTAACTTTACCGTGCAAGAATTCCCATGAGGAAATGACCTTAAGTGAATGATTGAATGATGATTGAATTCAGGGCATCTTGCAAGACTCACCCTTGAAGAACAAATAAAGTTGGAAGAATTCCAGCCCTGTCTGTATGGTTTGCCCCTCCACTTGTTCGCTAAGAGGGCACAGTGCAATATTTATTACTATCTGCAGTTTCAACATCTGCTTCTCTTTTTTTCCCTCTCTCTCTGTTCCTCTCCACCTTCCCCAACAGGCCTTCAGTTCCCAAAGCTGAGGAAGAAGCTGAGATGCAAGTTGCAACATGTTCTGTTCAGTCTTTTGTCACTTTCTGCCAGCACAACGAAGCCCAGCAGTCTGAAGGATGGAAAACATCTTTACCAGAACACTCAGAGTGTTGAGGCTTTATGAACTCAAGATGTACACCAGTAGATGCACCTGAACACTTCTATTGTAGATCCTCCTAGAAAAAGCACAATTTATCCACACAGTTCAGTGCATCTCAGATGCAGCAGAATCACTTCATGCCCTCAGCACAGCACCTGCATGAATTTCCCAAAATCACAGACAGAAGTATGGGAGCTCTGAATGTAACAGTTAATCTTTCTCCAGCTTGAGGTTATGGTGAAGTCCAAAGCTTTCTTGTTTGAGGGAATGGAATCTTAGAATGGCTGGATTTAGTGAAGACCAGGAATCATGTGTTCTGTCTCTCAATTGAATATAAGGCACCCAATTCAACTGAATTTCTTTCTGAGCTACAGTAAGATAAGGACCACATTCTTAATGTACTTGTAGTGGCCTTATCAGCCATGTCCTAAAAAAACCGCAATAAACAGAAAATACAGTTTTGTTTTGAGCTCTAAGTAATATTTCTTAGTCTCTAAGCCCCTAACTTAAGGATTACAATACCATATATTCCAGAATATTCCAAATTATATTACATTCTTAACTAAACATATATGTATATTTTTAAATGTGACTTCAGGAGTTCAAAAGGATAGTGTTCTTCCTATTTATCCTTCACTGTTGGCATTTTCTGCCAATTATCAGCATGATGGTAATGTATCTGAATTATAATGAATCAACTCCTGAGCCTTTTCTCAATCCAAATGCTTGTAATAATTTTAAACCAGCTTTGAATAAAAAGACTAATATATATATACATATATATATATATATATAAAATAAGCCTTCTTCAAAACCCTACACCTGTCAAAAAAATTGCCAGAATACCTCTAGCTGACTGCTCTGTAAAGTCAGTATGTTACTGTTACAGAAAGCCTCTTTTTCCTTTATTTCATGTTATGCACCATTAGCAAACCTGTCAGCTGAATTCCAATTCTTTAATCTCCGGTTCAGGTGACAGCTTGCGAAGTAAAAAGGGCAGATCCTTGCTCTTCAGATAATAGATTTTATCTTATTTTAAGTGCATACTGTTCAGAAAGAAGCCTTTTAAAGTGGGCGTATTTGATAAGAAAGAAACAATTAATGGGCATTAAAAATGGATTTTTTTAACTGACTGTTGACTTTTAAATTCAGCTTTCATGTTCACAAACTTCCAAACAAACCCACAAATTATGAATTATATAATTGCTTCCAACTATGAAAACATCTCAAACTGCAGTGAACATAGATCTTGAGAAATCCAAACAGTTGCAATTAGACGAAGCAACCTTACTGAAATAAAAATGATCATGGGTGTAGGGGTTATTTCCTAAAGCAAAGAAGGATTTCGTCTCACGCCATCCCCTCAAAAACAAGATTTTGCTTAATTATTTCACTATGGATTACCTTGATTTTCATTCCACCATGTGCTTTTTTTCTTTCCTTTTAAAATAAAAATGAATGCTCATACAATGTCAAACTTTTACAATTAACGGATATGTTCTGCTGGACATGCTAGTTTGCTCTTGGAATTTTTCTGTTGTTTATATCTTTTATAACAGCACAAAGCATGACAGAAAAAAAGTATTTTAATGCATGAAAGACCCGGTTCCCTGGTGCAGCTCTGTGCCTACTCAGATATGATCCTGCAGCTGCAGTTCCCCAGGGGATGCACAAAAGCAACTCAGATCTCGCAGACTTTCCACGCAGTGAACCAGAGTGCATGTAAAGCTCCTGCTCCTTTTTTTCCCCTGAAGACCACAAGAAGAACACAAACAAGTAGTGTGTAGCTGGGGCAATGCTAATGGGCCAGTAAAGGTCGTGTGCTGAAATCCAGGAACCAGAAACACCTTTTCCCCCCCTTCATTCACAGTATTCAGAACATTTACTCATTCAGCAATCATTAACTTAGCCTGTGTTCAGCATTTCCAAAACCTGGTAACAGGGAAGATCTTGCTAAAACTGAAGCAAACCTCTGTCTCTGTTCACCTCCTTCGTTCTCCTAGACAGGATTTTATTTCTTTTCTCAGGCCACTCTTCTCTCACATTTTTAAATGCTGACTTTACTGCAATGCTCTCACAGTGATTATTCGGTGATTACATTATAGGTAGGTATTTATAATCTCACACAAAAAGGAACTGTGTAGCAATTCTTCTGTTCTGCTTAAAATTCATACGTAATGTTGCATCCTGGAGAGAACTCTTTGTTCAGTTTTTTCTGCAATACTTTCCCATTGAATCAGAGGCACATGCACAAAAAGATATTTTAAATAACTTAATAACTTTTGGTTTACTTTTCCTGCATTTAATATCTCTACATTTAAATTAATGTTTCAAACAGCTTCTTGGGAACCCAGCAATGTTAACGTTGGATTTTATAATTCCACAAGTCTGTAACTTATTGCCATCTACTGGCAAAAGGGAGAAAATACCGATTTTTCTGAGCTGTGCTTTAACACTGGTAAAATAAATCCCTCTCTTTTGGGTATTGATACATAACTAATTTTAAGCATGTACAGAGCTGCTGTGTAGTGTAAGGCAGTTATATATAGTGTGTGCAAGATCCAAGTCATACGCAATAAGACTGTAGTTCTTTATAATTGTAAAAGATAACATTCAATATAACAATAATAATATAAGATTTGATCTTATAACTAATGCTTCCTTAGTTAAAATATCAGGTATATAGATTGTTCATTCTCTACATTTATGTTTGCTGAGTGCTGAAAGAGTGTGATCCAGATGATATTTCCTTGCTCTAAACCATTAAGAAGTCATTTCTAACTCACAGTACATAACCCCTAAACATATGACCTCAGCTGTCCCATAGGATGATCTCTGCTCTACCAAACTTCTCGTTAGAGTCTTCTCCAGCTTATAATTCTCCCTTCCTCTCCGTGGAAGATGACATGATCAAAAGCCACTTTGCTGGAGGAAAGCCATCTGGTGAAAGCCCAGAGGGAAAGGCACTAACCCAGCAAGACAAGGTCCCACACGGGTGAACTAACTCAGTGCCTGGCTCCTTTGCCAGGAAATAAATACATTAACGATAAAGTTTCAGCTCCATAGCTAACTATGCAGATAACTTGTAGAAGGTAATTTTGGGAATGACTGGGTTTTTAAGCAGCATTAAGAAAATTAAAGCAAAAAAAATAAATAAATCATATTTGTTGATTTATTTTAGAGACACAAACTTGATTACTTCGATAGGGTCAAAGGCTTCTCTGTTGTGTTTCTGATACTTTCTCCTAGGAACGTTAGTTTCATTGACTAACACAGCTGGTAGTTTCAAGTAGTCTGTTGTGATTTAACTGCATGGATTGTAAATTGTCACACAAACTAATAACGCACTGAAATATTAATTAAATGTTACAAAAAAAAAATAAAAATCAATGATTAGAGACTAAGATAAAAGAATAGAAGGAGAAAATGAAGATGAAACAGCAGATATACCATGTGGATCTGGAGGATGATTGCTAAAGGCTAAATTTAAAAATGAAAAATATAGAATACATTGAAAATGAAAGAAAAAGAACTTCTAGACAATTATTCAATCCAAACCCACAACCACACAGAACAGGAGAACAAATTACACTGCTTAATACTCAGTTCACTCGGCCTTCCCTTAGCTTGGGGCAAGCCAGTTTCTGATCTGATCCACAGTCCCCTCAGGGCTCTCTGAAGGACACTTCCTCTTCAGATGAGCAGTCTGTTGTGCAGACTGATCGAAATGCAATCCAGCTGCTTTTCCAATATCTCTTGTACTTCATGAAAAGCCACATTTCATTTGCTTGTATTTCAGGAAAATAAACAGTTTCTGACAAGTAACTTAGGATATAAAATTTAAAACATTAAAGCCCAATCATCAATGTGGCCCACTTAGATACTTTTGTATATATATAATGCCAATTTAACTGTGTTCCCACCCCAGGATAATCAGCCCTGGGAAGAGTACAGTGGAACAGGAAATGCATTTTCCTGCTCTGGAGAACATGCTGAGGTCACAAAAACATCCTCTGCTTAGGTCTGGAGCAAGCCCAAGACTTCGACTTCTTTTAAGAAAATAAAGAGATACAAGTACTTCTGAACCTTTTCTGGATGTTTTGGCATTTTCTGAATTAGAGTACAGAGCTGACAAGACAAACTCTCCCACCTCCCAGGTTTGCAGTCTGCCCCAAACCAGACCTTCCTTTCTCTCTCTCTTAAGAAAAATCTCCCCATGAAAGTTTTACTGCAGCTAACATAGTCCCACAGGATGCTTTACTCCATAAAAAGGCATTCGCTGCTGTCAGCTGGGAATAAAGTAATAGGCTGTGAGGCTAAAGATAGTGTTGTGCTCTCAGTTCTGTCCCCCTGCTCAAACTGTGACCTCCCGTTAAGTCATTTAAAGGAAATATCTCCAAAAGCATTTTGATAATTTAGGAGGCTAATCCTTTTCAAGTTTTCTTTCGATCAAGCACATACAAAATCATGTTTCCCTTAGTACATTATCTCTCTGTTTTCCACTCTACCCAGGAGGGAATCTCTGCATGTACTTCGAAGAGAGTTACTAGTATGACAAATAACGTTCAAGATCTATTACAAAAAAGCTGGTCACCTTCCCACACTCCTTCAGCCTTCTGCCAGAGTCTGACAAAACTACTCCTAATATATGCACACTCTGAGTGCATTGAGGAGGAAGCGCATAACTCAAACCTTTTCTTCTTGAGGGCAACAGCTCCCCTTAATCCATCACTGTAGCCCAAGGAGGCTAATGCAGTATTCTGCTCCTAACCATTATGAACATACCTTTCATTTTTATAATGCTTTTCAGCCAAGAGAGATGGACCCCAAGGTGCTTTAGAGATTGCGTTGCATGGTGCGATAATAACAGTATATGGATCACTGCATTCATGCTGAAATATAGACCCCTCTGGGTTGGAAATCAGTACACATCTACAACTGCAAGGAACACTGCACAATATATTAAGATAGAAACAAAGGCTATTTCCTCACCTTGTAAGCACAGGTGACTCCATGTAGGCCAGGCCATATTTTCTTCTGTTAGAAAACAGAACTTACAATGTCAGAAACACAACCTGAATTGTAATCACTTCCAAGAATGCATATTTCCTTGTATTAGTGCTAGAAAGGAGATGACAGCACAAATCCAATGCAAGCTCTGCAGTAAAACTGGCTCTGGTAGAGCTCAGGACAATCTGGGCCTCTCCTGCACATTTGTGTGCCATCCTCCAGGAAATCACAGAGTTGAAGGGATTGGAAGGGACCTCTGGGGATCATCTGGTTCAGCCTCCTGCTAAAGAGAGTTCTCTGCAGTAGGTTACACAGGAAAGCTTCCAGGCAGGTTTTGAATGTCTCCAGAGGAAAGTCCACAACGTCTCTGGACAGCCAGTTCTGGTGCTCCGTCACCCTCACAGTAACAAAGTTCTTTCTCATGTTCAGATGGAATGCGTTCCAGTTTGTGCCCATTGCCCCTTGTGCCCAGGCACCTCTGAAAAGAGCCTGGCCCCATCCACTTGGCTCCCACCCATTAGGCATTTATATGCATTGATAAGATCCCCTCTCAGCCTCCTCTTCTCCAGGCTGAACAGCAGCAGGTCACTCAGCCTTTCATCATACAGGAGATGCTCCAGGGCCCGCATCATCTTTGTCACCCTTCTCTGGGGTCTGTCTGGAAGACCCTTGTTGTGTTTTTTTCTCAACTGCGGAACCCAGAACTAGACATGGTATTCAAGATGTGGCCTAAGCATCAAATGTTCCTGTCCTGACTATGGCAGGAGCTTTCAGAGAAAACAGCATCACCACACAGCAGCCAGCCTCTCTCTCTGAAGGGAGAAGGGCAATATCCCATCCTCTTGAAGTGCTGGAGACCAATATGGCCCTGTTACCTCACGTGTTCTCTGGCACTCCATCACTAACCTATTATTTTATATTTAGGATGCATAATCTTTGGGTAGATACTATCTTCAAGCATGCAGTGCACAATGATGCTGTCAAACTCCAATGACTGGAGTTCCTACCTCCTATGCAGTGTCTGAAGTATATAAATCAAAAGCAGAAGAAAAAAAAATGAGGAAAAAAAATCCAATATATGTATTTTTTAATTTTTCATTTTATTGACCTGTTAAAATAAGCTCTGCCAGGTTTTGCAGAGTTATCATACCACTATCTCATGAAACTTTAATGCTTCAAATAGGGTTCTGCTCAGTTATAGAATTTAGCATTAATTTATTTGAAAAGGGAATGTTGTTGCTGAGCAAAGATGTGAGCTCAATCATCAGACTGGGGAATGTGCATGCTCTAACTGTCCCTTTGCTGCTTGCTTAAAGAGCTCGTCTTTGCTCCTGCAGACATGCAGAAAACTTAAATAAAATTCCCACTATATTTCTGTTCCAGTTGGGACACTTTTATAAACATGACATGAACAGAGAAAACTTTGCTTCGATTTAATGCACAAACTAAACTGTGCCTAACACTGAGCTGGTTTCAGGCTCTCCTAAAGGTCAGGAAAAAGCTCTCCAGTTGGCAACAAGAGACTAATTCTGGCCTGTGGGTTTTGAAAGTCACCTGCCCAAGAAGGTGGTGGAATCACCATCCGTGGATGTTTTCAAGAAACATGTAGATGTGGCACTGACAAAGATGGTTAGTGGGCATGGTGGAGATGGGTCAATGGTTGGACTAAGTGATCTTAGAAGTCCACCAACCTTAAAGATTCTATGAAAGGAGAATCTTCATAGATATCACTATAAAGCCTGTTACGACATGTATAGTGTTTTTAATGGGTACAAGAGTTTCTGTCATTGCCCAGGACTGACGGAGTCAGTGGCTCCAGTGCAGATACTCCAGGAATATTCTTAACACACAGTAAGTTCATTTCAGAACACATAGTACTGAATTCCACTTTGTTCTTTGCCTTCTTCACATTGAAACTACCAACATAATATCATGAATTATATCATGAAAAAATTACAGAAGTCAAACTTTGTATACATGTATTTGTTTAATATTATATTTCTGTATAAATACATATATATATGTTTAAATTAATAGATCTATTTTAGTTATTTTTATATCTCAAATTTAGGAATGAGAAAGTTTGCTATATAGAGCATGGAAGAAATTTATTAGCATCTAGTTACAAAATCTGTAAGAATATTATTCACCACAAATTAAATCAGCTGCATAATTTGTACAAATTACAGTTGCTTCCTCACGAAAGGAAATAGAAAAAGTCAAGCAAAGACATTTAAAAAATAAAAGAAAGCAACATCTCTCCAGCACGTGAAACACCAGCAAGGGGCAGGAGAAGAGCAGTTCACAGCACTCCACTGACAGAAATTTGTTTAATGACCTCCCAGAGAGAACAATGCAAACAAATGTGAATCTATTAGTTTGATAAAGCATTAAATTATGAACAGAAGGAAAAAGCCAGTGTCTTTCAGGCTACAGTTTCTTTGAACTAACAAATTCTTCTGAATACTATAATAACAAGCTCTACTTCTAGAGGGGGAGCTCTTTCTTACTATTCCTCCTGCTGAGTTTTAAATGCCCCCAACTGCTCTGTCCTGGAAGAAGCAATTAACTACAGCCTGTGGTCTTAAAAGCCTCTTGGGCCTTCACCTTGCAAACATCTGCGTTTTTGTTTAGCTTTAAGCACCCCAGTAATCCCGGTAAACTCAATGGCAGAACAAATGAGGATGACTGACAGCTGGAGGCTACCGCAGCGCTCACCGGAGGCAGCACCAGCTCCGCACCCCTTCCCCTTCGTCTTCTTCCTCGCCCAGTGAGCCAGGGCTGCTGTAACGAGCAGGGAGCCCTGTGCAGGGGAACTGAAGCCCGCAGGGAGGAAAAGAAGCAAAGAAACACTTTGGGGAAAAAAAAAAAAAATCCTTCTAGGGGAAATCTGAAGAATCTATGCACTTTAATTTGCAATCCCCCCTCTTGTTTTCTCTAATTTATAATAAAGGTCATAAAATTCAGCTTGCACTGTGGGGCTAATATATCTGTGCTGATGAGGACAGTGCAGTAAACATGTTTACAATGTGATAGCTGAAAGAAATCTTGTGGGTTTTTTTTTTCCTGTTCCTTTATATTCCCTTTGATATCCATTCTCATTCTCTTGTACCTCAGTTCTTAGAAAACAAGACACTGCTGTAAAAATTCAGACACAACAAAGAAAATAAAACTTACTTCAAAGTCTGGAATTTTTCTTACTAACTTGCAAATTATAGCGACAAACTAAATTAGCAGATGGTGATAAACCTTATCCAAATGTATCATAGGCAGAAAATCTCCAACAGGGCATCACCTCCAGCACTGGGCTGTAGCAGGGGTGACAGGAGTAGCACATACAACAACCACTCTACACTTTTCTTCCCCTAACTAACCTTGAAAGGTGCCAACCTATCATCTTCTGTCAGGAAAATGCACCTGAAATAAGCCACTGCCTGTAACTTTAAGAAAGACACTCATATCTAACATTTGGAACAGTAACGCCAAATTACCTCAAGTAGGGTACATCAAGGAGACACTGCTTTTACACAAGAGCTGGTGGCCCCAGAAGAAAGAGTATAGTGTTATATAAGGATTCTTGAGCAAATGTGTTCTTGACCACAAGTGTAGTCACTACAAGTGAGTGCCTTTCCACTCTGGTAATTTACAACTGTGCTGCACAGAAATGAGCATGTTCTTACAGAGAAATCACTCTTAAAATTCTGTGTAGGCCAAATTGTACCATGCAGATCACAGAACACCAACCACGACAACCATCAGTGTTGGTCTGTGGCCATTCAGATATGGCAAGTGTCAAGAGCATACACAGATTGATGTTCAAAAAAAGTCGTTGAACCTTTTCTCAGAAAATATATACTGGGAACAGAGGGGGTGGAGAGGAAACGGGAAGCAAGTTATTTTAGCCATCTCTGGTACACTAAGCCTTGGGACCGCAATAACAAACAACAAATATCTTTTTCAGCACGGGACACATCTAACTTTGGAACTGTTTAATTCATCTATCCTATACTGAGATGAATCATTCTCAAGAAGTGACTCTGAAGGGAAGGCAGCCCAGCTAGCCCCAGTTAGATAACTGAGTTATGGGTGCCTGTGCTGAGATGATAGAAGACTATCCTATCGTTTATCTCTGTTATCTCCTATAAATTACTTTAAATGAAACATCAGGTCCTCATGGCTGACAAAATGTCTTGCATTAGCCAGGCACCCTGGCAGACACAGTGATGTACTGTCTAAAAGATGCAGAAGACAGGAAAGTCTCAAATCCATCAGAAAACTCACTGTTCAAACAAAACATTTGCTTATTTCTGGTGAAAGAATGCCACCTTCTTTGGTGGATAGTTTCTAATCTTGTTTGATACCTATACATTTATAGATGTACACATGGAATACATACATGTAAATCAACTCAGGACTGCTGGCAAAAAAAAATAAAGACTTGTATGCTGTGTTGTATTATGCCTCTAAAATGCCAGTAGAATTCTAGCATCTACCTAGAGCTCTTGCCAGCAGAATTAGGCAGAACCTGAAGGTATAGAGTGGGAAGGTAAAGGACGGGATTCCTCCAAGGCAGAGGATCAGAAACTATGGTGTTTCTTATTCTTATAGCTCTGTTCAGAAGTTAACCTAAAACTCTGTAGTGAAGCACTCACACACAAGTACTCATGCTTGGTTAGTTGAAATAGTAATTAAAAACTATATCCAGTGGGAAAATACTTAGTAAATAGATTCATAAATCAAATATGGATTAATGATAATTTTTAGGAATCCCATTCCAAAAGAATCCATGTGAAGGTGGATGGCATAACAGCTACAAGTGTTGTCAGGTTAACAGTTCTACTGCTTTTGAAAAGTCAGTGCGTATATGAATTTCAAATACAGTCACATGCGCCGTGGAGGCCCAGCTTCTTTCCTGCTTACATAATTCTTCTTAACATATAAGAATCTTTTCCCATGTATACATTTAGTCCTTTTGTTTATAGGAACAAAGGGTCACGCAGCACAAGTCTTTTAGGCAATCTGAAATTATTTATTTGAGTGGAAAATGCACACAAACCCCTTCTAGCATCAGACTGGGAACCTCAGTCCTATCCCAGATCAGCAAAAACTGGAGATTAGTCACGCTGCCTTAATGCAAATAATTGCAGACCTTGCTTACATTTTCCATGGTAATGCTCATCTTTTGTGAGATAATGCCTTTAAACACTACCCAGCACAAGCTTTCCTGAGCCTTAGCTGACTCCCTCAATCCCAGCAGTGTTAATCCATGATTAACTCCTAGATCTCTAGATCTGTTCACGGGTCTGTTCTTTAAACCTCAGCAAATGTAACTCATCTTGACTGTTTCTTAATAATATGTTCTTCTACTTCCCTTCCTTCACAGTCTCAGGCATTGCTTTGCCTTCCTTCCTGTCTGGCCCAAGGATACACCAGTAAATAAATTCTCAAGATGGAAGGAGGAACGTGCTGACTGTACTGTAAGCAGCTGGAAAGTGGTCCAGTCTTTTCTAGAGATCCAGTTTATAATCCACCACAGTTATTAGACAGGTTTGGATAACGCTTTATAAGTCAGTGCAACAGACGGACTGTAAAGATTTAAAACATAACTCTGTGGTTTTGATCAAGCCTTAGATTAAATAAATAAATAAATAAATAAATTGCAATCCGGTGGAGAGGTTTTGCTTTCAAAATGAGGAAACACTTTATGAAAAAATCAATTTTGTTTTAAATGGACTTTCATAAACGTGATACAACCTAGAATACAAAATAAATTAAAATAATAATAATAATCTACGCTTAAAAATGCCATATTGGTTAGAAAAAAGAACTGGACATGCTTCACCAATTTTCACATGAAAGAGTCATAGGGGAACTGAATAATCTCACTCTGTTAGGGACAGTCTGGGCAACAGCAGATATACTTCAACCTATGTTCTGTAATTCTCTGATATAACGCAAGAAAATTGAAACATTAATTAGCTCCCTCATCATACATAAATGTAAACTAATATTTCTTTTTATTTTTACTGCAATGTAAAAATATTTATGCATGAAGAAAACATTTGAATAGAGAACGTCTTTTCACAGACTGAAAAAAAAAAAAATAGAATGTCTCTGTTCTTATCACAGTGAGCAGCTGGGAGAAAAAAAGAAAATAAAATAGAGCAATACAAAAATAGGGAGACATAAAGACCAAGGAAACAATAGAAACAGAGAGTGCAATAGTGAGAAAGAGAACAAATCAGTCCCAAGAGGAAGAAAGTTCACACAAATCAATATGGAAAGTTACAGCCCAGGTCTCATTACACAGGACGGTTGACTGAGGAATTGAATTAAGGTTTGCCAAGATGAGTAGGGATAGAAGAAAAGAATTGCTCTGTGGTGTCAGGAGCCTTTGCTTGCACATTTTCTGATGAACACCATACTCAACAATCTCAGATTTTGCTGTAGTAAATTCAGTGTGTGCCAGGAATAAAGCAACCGGGAGTAACAAAAGAAATTCAGGTGTAGTTCCCATCTTAAGTGTTGCTATCTTGTTGAAACAAAATGCAAAGGGAGAGGAATACCAAATCACACACAAACATGTCAAAATGTTTGTTCCTCGTGGTATGGTATCTATAATCTACCTGCATACAATAAAGCTGAATCCAGTTTAAGGAGAAAAAAGGAATAGAATGTATTGGAAAAGCATGTTGCACAATTGGAAAGAGGGTTGAAAATTATATGATAAAACTAAGGGGCATGTTTAAAATAAGAGAAGATTGAAATAATGTTTAAGTTCAATGAAAAAATTTATCAAAAGGTAAGTGGAATCATATGTTGAATACGAGCACTAAAGAATCCCATTCATCTTAAAAATAGATCTCTACTTCCATCACTTGTTAGTCTTGGCATAACTGCAGAATTATGTTCCCATTGCATATTTAGACCTGACGACATGTATGTTACTTTTTCTTCCTGGAAAATTCAAGCTAATTATTGATGTCATGACTCTATTTACCTGATCATGGGTTGCTCTGGGAATCATGAATTGGCAGAATACTTTGGATGTGGTTCCAACAGTTTCTGCCAGTTCTTTTTCCAGCCCAGCAGATTACCAAAAGACAAAAGTGACTTTGAAGCATGGATAAATGATAAGTCCTTGGAAACATTATTTAAGTCAAGCCTAAATTCCTCCATGATGCAGTGGCTGTTTAATTAACAACAAACAAACAAACAAACAAACTCCAAATGTTACAATGTTAGAAACACCTTTAGATGCTCACCTAATTTTAAAGGTCCAGATTTGCTTGTTAATTGGAAATTAAAAATTTATTTTTTGATGGAGCTGTCTGTATCAACAAATTAATACCCGGTTATACTGAAACATGTCAGTGTTACTAGGAACAGGACCTGCATAATAATTTTAACAAAGTCAAATGATAATATTTAGCGTATTTACAATAAATATTATGTATTATAATATTATTAATATTATGTACTTATGCGCTGATTCACATACTTTACTTATGAATTATATTCTTAAATGTTACATCACATTTATCTCATTATTCTCACTAAAGTCAATGGTAAAGTTATTGAACTCAAAGTGAAAGAGGCTTGGGCAATGTTTAATGTGTGAGAAGTATACTCTATGCATAATGGAAAAAGAGACCACATATATACATTACATTCTATTAAAACTTTCTGCAGAAACACGTAGACACAGAAAGTTATTTGCAAGATAGAACTGAAGTGTATACTAATGCAGTAAAGGTTTACTGTACATACAAGTTCAAAACACTGCGATAACGAAAATGGCGTACGCCAAGAGATATCATAAAGCCACAAGTCTTGTTCTGTCAAATGTCTTGCAACACTGCAGCTGTTTATCAAAAAAAAAAGCAAGAGAGGATTTCAGATGTTGAAGGCTATTATTGGCTGCGTTGTTCAAGCAACGATTATACCTATTTTTTCTCCTCTGCTTTGTAAGATTCAGATGATAATCATCCCCAGAGAGCTGGAATCCAAGCTGAGTCCCCTTTTCTCAGAAAGATTTATGCTTACATGGGAATGAATGTTAGCAAATAAAATTTATTGTGATATTTTGGAAACAAATATATCACAAAAGGTCAGAGTTACAGTTGTAAAAATTTTCTTCAGTATGTCAAACCCTAATTTCTGCGTTAGCTCAGAATGTGTATTAACAACAACAAGGTATGGAATATATTTCATTTTTAACAAATGTAGGCAGTTTTCACATTAAATTTTATTGTCTACACACTTCTCAGTAGGATACTCCTCTTTCCTACAGCTCATCTTCCACAAATGCTCTATGTTATGTAATATCCTCTATCATTCTTCTTTACATCTTCTCTTCTTCCTTATAAATAAATTCCAAAGGATACGCTTGAGTTCATTTCAATATATTTTGACCTTTATATAAAGTTTTAGCAAGGTAGACCTCTCTTTCATGCTCCTCAGCATTTTTTCTGCCAAGGAAAGTTTTTCAGGACTTCTTATTTATTGGTTAATTTATTGTAATTAGAAAGCACTTCTTTAGATAAGTTTCTCAAGAAAATTAAAGCAGAGGTATTAAAAAAAAAACAGACAAGAAAGCAAGATTATATTAAGGAAGATCAGTAAAAAGGACATTTATGGACAAAAGACATGCCCCATGAGGAGAGAGAGGAGATACAGAGAAAAGTAACCCACAGAAGAGAGCACCAGAAAAGATGCATTTGAAAGCAACATTTTGTTTATAGTCATATCATTGTTAGTGTCCCCACCTTGGGGATTTTAATTTATGAGATTATTTCATGTGTGTGTATGTTGCTTTTTACTTCCTTACACCTCTTGGGAGTCCCAAGCAATGTCTTCTTGATTGGCCCCGATAGATATATCTCACAGAATACTATCATACCATGGAAATAGTCAGTAAATGGCAGAACAGTTTCCTTGGAACAAATTTTCCTATGAAAAATCAATAGTTCATCCATCTTTTCAAAGAAGTTACGAAGTTATTGCAAAATTCCCAGCTCAAATAACTTCCAAACAGTAGATGCAAAGCAAAAGGGAGGTCTGCACAGCAAGGAGGAAGATGAGGCTGAGCAACAGCAGCCCTCCACTCTGAGTGCTCCCTCACCATGGTTGTAACGGATCCTCTCAGAACCACACCTTCAACTCTTGTCCCCCTGTTAGTGCTGGAGAGATCAATGTAATTTCCATTTAGCACATTCAGAAAATAGAGGGGGAAGCAAAGAGGGGGATTAACTTCTCCAGCAAAATAAATTCTGTAATCTGAACCAGAAATTCTAGCACCTAAGTGATTTTATCCAGTTCTGTTCTACATAAATCTCCTCTCAGAATTCATATGTTATTTGCAACAAGATTACTTCAAAATACTGTGAATCAATTGGACTTGAACTGGTATTAACCCAAAGATAATAACTTTGCAATGATATACCTGTATAATTATGCCACTAACATTGTGAACACATTCATTTATCTGCAGACTTTTATATTCATCCAACTTCTATGACAACCAAAGTTTTATTAATGTGGTAAGGACTGAGAAGATGTAACTGGTAAAGATGTTCCCAAAAGGGAGACCTATTTTCTTTCCAGCAAGGTCCAATCCAAGGAACACACAAAGAACAAAGCCAGAGCCACCCTACACAAGTAGCAGTTTATTCTTCTGCCAAAATAATAATAATATTTATTTTTTTTTATTGGATATTTTTTACTTCTTAGAATCATAAAATTGTTTGGGTTGGAAGGGACCTTTAAGATCATCTAGTTCCAACTCCCCTGCTTCTGGGAAGGATACCTCCCACTAGACCAGGTTGCCAAAATCCCCATCCAGCCTGGCCTTGAATGCTTCCAGGGAGGGGGCGTTCACAAACTCACTGGGCAACCTGTTCCAGTGCCTCGCCACCCACACAGTAAAGAATTTCTCCCTCATACCTAGTCTAAATTTACCCTCTTCCATCTTAAAACCATTTCCCCCAGTCATTTATCTCACTCCTTAATTTAGACTCATGAACACTTATAAAATCATAGGATGGAGTAGGAAGGAACCCTTAAAGGCCATCTGGTCCAATTCCGCTGCAATGAACAGAGGCACCTACAGCTAGATCAGGTTGCTCAGAGTTCCTTTCCAGCCAGATCTCAAATGTCTCCAGGGACAGGGCTTCCACCACCACCTCTCTGGACAGCTTGTATCAGTGTTTCACCACCCTTACTGTAATAGCAGCAGTTTTTATACTGCACGCTACAGAGCAGTGATCAGACATAAACCAAGAATTTTGTCTGGATAAAGCCACTGGTCTGCAAAAACTGAAACTCATGCCTTCCTCCTTAATGTTTTCTAGGTCTGACCCTGGTCTCAACCAGCAGTTCAACACAGGCATTACGAAACCCTGCAGATGTCACTGCAGCATCCCTCCCTACCGTGCCCAACAGCTCCACTAGACCGAAGGACTCGATGAGAAGTTAACCAGCCTGACTAAATTCCGTGCTTAACGCAGGGCGAGCCATCGTTTTCCTACTTGGCCGCCAGGTGGCAGTACAACACCGCTGTCGGAGCCGCTCTGACGCTCAAGCCGTGGCCTCAGCCCCAAAGGAGAGCTCTGCTTTAGGTAGCAAGAGGAGCCCTAAGCTACCTTAAGCTCCCACGTATTCTTCAGCTTAGAACGGGGAGGTTCTGCACGCATCTTTCTCCTCTTTTGCCATCAGGAGAGTTTATATACAGATTTTCCTAACTTGTGAAGAAATCTTAGACAAGATTATCGGTGGGGGGATGGACACCTACAGGACAAGTAGAACAAAGCCTATTTTTAATAATGTTTCTTTCACTTGAACATAAATGCCAAAACGATCAGTCTGAAAGTTAGAAGATATTAGTCTTCAGAAAAACACTCCTACCTGCTGTACTTCAGTTTCCGCCAGCACAGACCCTCTCTATTTTTATGGGGCTGAAAGTTTAAAACATCAGCTAATACTCTGTGTCTGTGTGCCTTCCTCCAACAGAGCAGACACAGCTGTTTTCTCAGGGTCTTAAAGAGCCCACATGCTTTGTTATAATGTGATAACCTTGATGGTAAATATTCTTCAATCACATTCACAACATAGATGCAATGTAAGACTGGAATGCTGAAATGGCCCTATGATGGGAAACAGATGGATAGTCCAAAGCTGCCTGTGGTCACCTTTAGCTTTCCCCATAGTTCTCCCTCTGTGTGACAAAAGGGGCATCCCTGCTGCAGATTATTATTGCAGAAGATTATCCTTCCAAGACTCTCCATTTCTTTTATCTGATCTATCGCGGTCTATTGTCAAATGCACACCCAGTAACCTTCTCTTAGTGCAAAACCCATCTGTTTTTCATTTCATGTACAGAAGACTACATATATAATCTATATTTTTGCTAAATTTTGTATAAAACAAAGGACAAACAGCTATGGAAGCAGAGTAGTTTAGCACTATTTAATATGCCTCAAAATAGCTTCACAACTTGAAGTTCCACTATTTATTTAAATATCTTCATTGGTGTAATAAACCCTTTTTCTGATGAGACTCATTACCCAAGAACGGAATTAGCTACATTTAACTAGAAGACGATCCCAGTAAAAGCGCAGAGGGAGACCACAATGCAGGTAGTTAGGTAATATGGCTTCCCTATAACAGGGAGGATGATCAGAGTTCAGAAACTTCAAGAAATCATTCAGTGCAGAAGGCTGGGCACATCAGGCTTAACTATTTAGCTGCTTCATTCAGGCAGAGTGGCATGCAAGATCCAGGTGAAGACTGATTAAGCAATCAGTTGCAAATCTGACTCATGTGCAGTCAGTAGTAGCACAAGGTTTTTCAAGCATTCTGCAGATTCTTTAGCTGGACGGTCATTTTACCACTATGGATCAGAAATGACAGATTGCAAGTGACTAATTTACAGGCTGACAACCCTTCCTGGAGTACAAGGGAACTGTTCACAAAGGGGAAGTACATGACTAATTATTTCCCCCATATGCGTTTTGCTGAATCTAAAGGATAATTTGCCCAGACTCATTTTGTTAGGGGCTAATGGTGACCTGAATGATGTCATCTGAATAAGTAAATGGGTCATCAGCTGTACAGGACATGTGGGAAGCTGTGAATTTTGTACATGTAGGGCACTTGTAAAGTGAGGCTATCAAAACTTGGAGTTATTAAGTAATGACAGAGGTAGATAATGTGTGTTTGCATTTTTACTTTAAGCTTTCAGTTGCTTTCTAGTTTCTGTCCTTACATTCAGACCTGTCCAAAATAAGTATTTGTTTCATAATGAGAGCTTTTTCCTTCCCTAAGAAGGAGAATAGGAAAAATGAAGTTGCTTGTTTCTGCTTTTTAAAAAGAGACAAGTTCCATTTTATCAATGTGCTCCAATACCCCGTATTTTCCAGCTGACAGAGAAATATAAATAGGCAACCATGTACCTACTGCAATCCTTTGGTAAAAGTGATCAAAACACGATGAGATCATGATTCCTTGAAATCTGCAGTTTGCAGAGGCTGAAAGAAACCTAGGTATGTTCATTTGGCAGAAAGTTGGCCTGTGCGAAGGACACGTTCCACTTTGGGGGCCAAATAGGCTGCTTGCTCTTCTTTCTTCTCTGCCACTGGGCAAGGGAGCTGTGATATGGATGTCACAGAACGGATACTGCAGAAATCATTGCTTAGTTAGAAATACAGAGCTGTGAAGAGTGAGTGTAGGTGACATTATATCTAATAAGCAAGGCTGCAAGAGGGAATAGGGATGGATAGGCACAAACAGGGAATGGGCTGGAAAAGGCGCTAAGGATGAAGAGCCAAACTACCATCACTACAAGGTGCATTTTTCTCATGGTCCTTTTAATTTTCCTATCCTTCTGTTCTCATGGAATAGTTGAAACACTGAAAGCAAAATAAAAGATTTTCTATTCTAAAGGAAAGAATCTACTAACGCCAACAGTTACCCTGTTTACTCAAGTGAGTAATTTATTTACTCAACTCTATTTACTCAAGTGACACAATTCCCTGCTGTCAGAATGACTTCAGCTAAGCAGTTGTCTGACAGGAAATATGATTCTGTCAAAATCAAAGCACTTCAGAATTCAATCACTTAGTCTATAGCACGCTCCCAGGGAAAAAGAGCTCACCAATGTCAAAGCATCTGATTTTTCCATTTAAAACCAAATTCTAACTCCAAGACATGGTTGTTGTTTTGTTTTTTTTTTTAATTTCAGTGGAAAGTAGAGATGGAAATGAAATATTTCAGTCTTACAGAATTGAAAAGCCCTGTACATCTGTAACGAATTTATTAGACATCTATTTCAGGAATAATATTTTAGAGTTTGCTTGAAACTGAAATGAAAAATACGTTTCAACTTGGTGGTAAAAAAAAAAAAAACAACAACAAAAAACCCCACAAAACAAAACAAAACACAAAAACCCTCTTCTTTTCCTGGTTCTGTAATATATATTATTTGGCTCCTGGGTTTTATTAGTTATTGGTTGTTGTTGGGTTTTTTTCTTCCAGAGGGCCATTGCTTAATTCAATGTACAGTGCATGTAAGGAAATAGAAGATGGAATTTACTCTGTTTTATATCTGTGCCTTTTTCAGCTGTTGCAGAGGAGTGATGATAAAGGTGGGAAAATGTCTCTCTCTCTTTGAATGGAGATGCAGAGGATACAGGAAACAAAGATCAAGCTCCTCTGTAAGAGCAGAGAAGAAAGGCAGTTGTGATTCAGCTTTCTCCACTCTCTACTTCCATACCAGAACCTGAGCTACAAAACCTTTCAAAACCTGCATTTTGAAAGCATAGCTACTGCATTCCTAGCAGCTAGCAGTAAAAGAGTGCCCCTCCTCCACATACACACACACCTGTCCACAGCCGTGCTGTGGGATGCCAAAATAGTCCTGTCATTCTTTTGATATTCACCCTCCATTGAGAATCCTTTAGGTAAAAGGTTCGCGTGCCATGATACAAAGACTGTCCCTGTCCTGCACAGCAAGGATTCATTCACATGGTGATAACTTCGCTGCTTCCATCTGCTATGTCATATTAAAAGGCATCTAAAACCACAGGATTATTATTCTGGATATTATCTTTTTTCTTTGCAGACAATGCCAGCAGCTGCCACAGATAGTTTTATCAGTATCAGGATGAACTGTTAATGAGAAAAGCAATGGTCCAAGAAGCTGCTTATAGGAAGAAGATGGGCAAACATCTTTATCAAGATGTGGAAAAGACTCAACTGCTGTAATTTGAGAAACGTATGTTTTTCCTTAGCAGGAAGAACTAACAAGGCAGAAGACAGTAATTTCTTTCATTTTGGTGTGTTCATCTGTTGTTGAACATTCTTCTCCAGCAATGACTTCCTTCCCCTAGGAGCACAATATCTAAGCAACACTCTTCTTCTCTCTGAAAGGCAGCTAGAGGCAAGTGTCTCCAATGGATTTCCCTATCATTCTTATGTGCTGTCTCTTAGTAAGTCGAAATTCATACCGCTTACAAAACAGATAGATCAGGCAAAAAGCAGTAAGTTTTCCAGACTCTTGATATAATTTTGTGTGCCATAAGTAATGCCTTCCTTCTCGATTATATTTATGAAAGCATTTATATGAAGACAGCAAAATAAATATTATTCCTCCTGTTTCTCCATGTGTTTTCCCTGCAAAAGCACTTTGCCTTTCCCAAAGATACTAAAAGAGGCCTTCCTTTTGCCTCTTTCTGGTGTAAACTGAAACTCATTTCACTGAAAAAGTATGAAGTGGTACCAAAACAAGGGAAGAAGAAATCCCAGGGAACCCTATGCTGTGGTGAAGAAACCTGTAGAAGGTTGACATGCAGCTGGAAAAATGACCATGTTAGTACTTGCCTCAGCTAAGTAGATTACCAAATGTTCTGAATTTACAGTTTATGTGAATCAATCATTTTGGCTATTACTCTAAATTTAGACGGAGCTACGAACAAAACCTGTCCTTTGTTTTTAAGGCAGCTGTTAAATATATGAAACATACAGCAGACTTCCTAATGCAATAAGTAAATAAGTAAATAAACAAATAAACCCACAAATTCATCTTGTCTCTGCTAGCAAATGTACAGCTAGGAAAGCCTGAGATTCATTATAGAGACACGAATTATCATAGCTCTACGCTCATCAACTGAGCTGTACCAACCTGACTACGCTTCACAATGTAATCAGTTTGTCTGATAAAGCTTCCTTGGGAAGCCCACTAAAGAACACGGGTTTAGACAAAGGTTTTCAAAAAGGTAGACACCTAAGTCTCAGCATCTGTGCACAGTGTCCCTAGTTTCCATTTGTGTTATTGGGAATTGCCATCCCACTTAGATTGTCTTTTCACACTAAATTATGTCATAGGTATTCAGTTCCCCAGCAATGAGTCTGATCAGAGCTTGATTGGAGTGTGGAGACAATCAGGTCGTGTCCTGGTTTTGATAAGCTGAGTGGCTTTTCAGTTGTTTTTCTTAGATGTCTTTCCCTATCAGAAAAAATGTTATCCTTTCACCCAGAGAAAGATGGGCAGACTGTGCTGTGGTTAAGATGCTGCAGACTTATATAAGAAAGCGTACATATCTCATCTGGGAATCATTATGTGTTGATTAAATTCTAAGTAATTTCAACATAAGGCTTACTATTTTTTTCTTGTTTGTTTGAGTTGGCCACTGAGATTGATCACCTTGGAGAAATTAAACATAACAATAGCAAATCTGAAGACAGACCATTTAATTAGACCTGCTGCTCACATTAAGACTTTGTTGTGACTTATAAGAGAGGACAGAGGAAAATATAAAACATCTGTAGAGTAAATCAAGCAACTGATCCATGTAGAGAGCATTTAATGGCAAATGACCTACACTTGCAGGGTAGTAGCACATTAATGAGGTCGTTGACTGGAAATGATGTGGACACTCATCATCACTCGTTGTTCATCTTCCATGGTCCACATCCATACCTGTCATTCCCCATCCTTCCTCTCCTTCACTTTTCTCCACACCCCTCATCTGTCTGACTTCCCTTCCTCTCCCAGCTCAATTCAGTCATGTTCACACTTGGGAGAAGAGCTTTCTCTGACTTCTGCTCTTTTCCTTTTTGGCTGTCCTCCTTTATCCTTTGAGTGTTCCTGATTCTGTATGGCTTTAATGAAAATCCTATTTATTTGCTATGTTTTGTGCTGAGCATCAGCGCTTGCACCCAGTCCCTCTAACTTGAGAACAGCTGTGTAAGCACGGGCTGTATACAAAGACAACTTGTAGGTGGCCCTGAAGACCTCCGGAGGGCACTGTAAGGACACCTAAATGAGTCTCTGTCTCTGGTGAACGCCTAAGGAGCAAACAGACAATGCTGAGCACCTCCATCCTGACAGAACGCTGGACATGGCACAGGTAGCGCAGAACATAGGTGGCCTGTTATAAAAATGTCTGAGGGAGGATCTCAGTTCCTTCCTGTTAGTTGCTATCTCTCATATAGGCCTTAGATTTGACCAAGAAAAAAGATCTCTGCTCTGTGATTTCCTCCACCCAGCTAAGGAGGATTGCAGCTGTAGTGTGTGGCTACTTTCACCGCTGAAGAATGCCATACAATCACAACTCCTGAAGCAGAACAGGGAGAAATCTGCTACAAGTAGTGTTTCAGATCCCACTCTTTGCAATACATGTAGAAATTTCATAGCAGACCACAACTGCTTCCATTTTTGTGCAGCCTTGGGAATACGAACCTGAATGCAAGAGTACTGTTCATCAAATGTGTGCCCTAATTGCTCAAATCTGAACTCAGCTTTGGCTACAATGAAAGTTTTTCCAGGCATGCTACTTGTGCACTGCTGTCTGCATGTGGACCAAATGTCACAGGCAGGTAGAGCATAGGTGGTAATTGTACCCCGGATGTGCAAAATCCTTTCCATGTACTAAGAAATTAACCTCTAAGCAATAATAGAAAAAGATAAAGCTTATCCCACACCCTTCCTCAGAGCAAAGTCATCTGAACTACATGTGGGTTCCTAGCTCAAGGCATTCAGTGCTTCATGTACAAAATAAGTCAGGGCTTATATAAAATAGATGATTTACATACTGGCAAAGACTTGGGTAGAAATGAGGTGTCAGAATTTCAAGATAGGTTTAAGAAAGGTTTTTCTGCCCCTGTTTACACTGTTAATTTTACATTGAAACCCTGACTGCTATTCATATCACACTGATGATCTTTTTCCCTTTCTTCTACCTCTGTCACTGCATATTTACTCAGCCTATATTGCCAAATCTTCTTGGCTACCTGAACACAACCACTAGACTATAAAAGGAAAAATCTAGACCTTGGTGTATCACAAAAAATGTTTTATCAAATCAGAATTTGACCTTCCTAAAATGTTTTATAATACCTAATATTCAAGCTCAATATAAAATCAGAAGCAGTATAACTGAGCTGACCAATGAAGATTAATTAATTAGTATTTTATAGATGATTTTAGTAAATGTGGCTATGCCATATTAGTACACCTACGGTAACAAAATCTAGAATGACCAAATGATCTCTGATGGAACAAGGAAGCCATTTAATGAAACCCAACAAATTAATCCTGGGTGTAACTCTGCTAACTGTTGTACCCACTAAAAACATTGACTAAAATCAAGACATCTGAAGATCTACATCTGAAAGAGATGCCACTGAGACAGCTGACAAGTTAATGTAATCCTATAGTATCTGATCTGGAAGCATTTGATCTGAAGTTAATTTTCCATGTGAGAGTGTCTGCAGCTAGCACATCATGACATAACTCCTCCTTTAACAGCACATTAGGAAAAAACATGACATCAGTACATTTAAATCATTCTGATTCTCTTTATTATAATAATCATTATTGTTATTACATTGTGTTAATGCATGTTTCACGACTTCTTGGCTAAACCAACTGAAGTCCTATAGATGTCTGAATGCCTTATCTCAGACTGTAAAATAACTAAAAACCACATTTGATTCATTCCAAAGCTTCAGAAAGAGTCTAAGATCAGGGGGCAGAACATATTTACATCTCATACTTATCTCATATTTACATAAGTGATGAAATGCATTTAAAGGAAAAACATGCTGACAGAACATCTGATGTCCCAACAAACAACAGCTATGATTTTTCCTGTAAAACTCTGGTAAAACTGTCTCTTTTCTTTTCTACAGGACATATAAGCATTCAGGTAGAGAAGTCTTCATGCTGTATTAATCCATTTCAGAGTTTTTATTCAGCCTATGGACTTTATTTTAGATTAACATTTAGTAGGTATTACTATTATTATCTAATAATCCAACATCTATATTACAAAACTATATTACAAAAAGTTTCAGGCACCAGTGAGTGCCTTCTGGTGCAGAGGCATTCCAGAAACAGCAGAGAAATATTCTCTTCTCCAAGCAGTTTACAACACAAGCAAATCTTCTGAAAGCTACCGGTGTCTGAAATGTTTTACTGCTAGATGCTACTTCTAAATCTATTATTTTACTGTTCTGCTTCTTTGGCAATGAAAGCAGTGGTTTGGAAAGTATATGTGTAAGTAATCCTGCAGGTTCCTGCCTATTTATAAAAAGTTGTGATTTCAGATTTTGCAACATATATGTCACATCTTCCAAACATCTTCCAAAACTGCACAACTTTCAAAATGTCTCTTAGAACAGCCTAGGTTCACCAGCGCCCTTGAGCTGACAGGAAAATCACTGGGTTTTGCTAAAATGACTAATAAATGAGTCCACCTACCTTTAAAGAGAATGGAAAGTCTGACATTGTCTTCTGTGGGTGTTAAATAAAGCTACAAAAACTCTCTGCAAATACATGCAGCCAAAGTAAGAAGGTAACAAAAAGAATATATTGCATTTAGGTTCCCTTCGTTCAACTGCTGATTTGTTAACTCCACATTACAGAACAATATCAGCTGTAATTCCTACCTAACTGTATTTATTTTTACCGTAATAGTTTAGCTCATCAATCTCTACAGCTGACTGACTCGTGTAACAAATACTTCGCTTCTAGGTAAATTGCTGTAGTTGGAAACTGCAGCCATTTGCATGTTGTTCATCCTGTATTTGCAAACCTCGTAACAATTACAGATATTTCAAATACAGCAATTAACCATCAAAATAAATCTCCGAGATAAACAGTTATTATGCAGATTTGTCAAAATTGTTCAGGGTTTTGTTGTTTTTGTTGTTGGTTTTAACCAGACAGGTTTGTTGTTTTCAAGAAAACATGGTTATAGAACAGCACATTTTTTTAACAGTTATTATTATCATCATTCCAATTGAAAGCTGAGATTTAGGATCAGATTTAAAAAAAAAAAATTAGAATGACAAACAACTGAGGCAACCCAATCCACAACTGTGAGGTTTTTGCCTCACCCTGAGGTGAGTCCATACATACCTAAGGAAGGTAAAATTTCATTTTCCACACTTGAACCTCCGAGCACTGATGTAACTGAGATGTTTCACTTTGATGCAGCTGATTCAAGCTGCATACAAAACACAAGCCAATGCTTTATTTGAAATTACGTTGATCTTGGCTACAGCCATAGTCTCCCTTTAACATGGTCATTCAAGAACAGATTGAGCACTCACGCAGAAGGCAGGAGAGCACAAATCTGACCTGTCCACTGAGTGGCTCATCTCCCATGGATGTGCCTGGCCAAGAAATAGGAAATAAGTCCAAACTATGGATCCTGGGTAAGACTGTATTCCTTAAGCATGTGGGACTGAAGGGTTTCAAAATTTGCTGTTCTTCACCTCCCTAGCTTAAGCTTTACCCAGCTAGCTGCTGTCTGGGCATTCATTTTCAGAGGTTCAGCATTTGAAATTCCTTGCAGAGGTCTGAATTTCAAACAGCAGGTAGTTGCTTGGATGTTAAGAGTTTCAATCACAAACACCTAAAATCTGAGTCATTCTCTGTTCACAGTAAAGAAACAACTGAGAACAGAGGTGAGAAGTATCTATGTGCCCATGAATGTTATCTATTTAAAACCTCATTTGACTTGTCTTGTGCCACACCATCTGCTGTTACCACTAAAATCATTAAGCAGAACTCCCACAAGCCAATAATAGATATTACTGATATACACAATATGCAAATCATCAACCATCAGTATTTCGGAGAGAAGTAGAAGTGCTAACAAAATCTGGCCTTTGTTATTCGTATTACTTAATCTAAGTGTCATATTTTTCATATAGATGATTTATGAGAACCTTAGAATTCACAAAAGTGAAATAGTGATGTCATGACATCACGAGTTACACTGGTGGCATGTAATTGCTAGTATGTCCAAGAAAATCTTTTGCCAAGTTGCTAGAGATCAGGGAGTACAAAAAGATGATCAGTCTTGCAATGAATATAACCAAACTCTTGGTAATATTCAGATCAGTATGCAATTGTATTCCTTTTGAATCATTTATAGGGGCTTGCATGTCTTGAGATTCAGCAAACCAATGCAGAGAACTTGTCACAGCCATATTTTCTTCCTTGTATATTTTTGTGAAGAATGAATTAATAACCTAATAATAAAAATTCAGACAGTATAAAATATAATCTATCTACAAGATTAGAGAATTTGACACTGGTTATTTACTCCTCCCTATGCCTTAGGTGTAATAGCAGCTGTGGTAGTTTAGTCATAGATTTTAAAAGGGAAAATGCAAAGATGTGGCTTACCTTTTCCTACCTTCCTTGTGACATCATGTTTTATTTTTACTAGAAAGAACTACGTTTTCTAGTTGAAATGTGTACTACAAAGAATGAATAGAAGAGAAATCAGCCTAAACAGCACATATGATTAAATAAAAGACAAAAGACATTACTTCTCCTTATAAATATTGTTAATGTTCTCCAGTGTCAGAGAACTGAACAAACCAGTTAGTCATCACATCAACCACAGACTGTAAGGGGTGCTCAGATCGGGTACAAAGTCTTCCATCTTCTCACCAGGCAGGCACATGTCATAGTGTTGCTAACTGACATGGAAAACTGCCAAAGCTATCAAAACCTTCTCTACACCCAGAGATTGCTAACCTGCATATTTACAAAAGGAATGAATGAAAATGTGGGATAAGAAGCTGAATAGAAATTGAGTTTATTCAGAGAGAGCTTGTGTGGGTACCTAGCCTTGAATGTACTGAGCCCATCCAGATATAAAGCAGAACAGCACAGGCATAGGTGCACACCCTAGTATACGGGTGCATGCAGAGTGCTGTTACCTTGAAAATCAGGTTAAAATCTATGATTAACTTAAGCTGACATAAGCAAAGACAATTGCCAAAAGAAATATCTTGCTCTTTTCTGTGCTTTTTATCCCCAGTCTTCACACAAAATGCCTGTACCTACCACAAGGGAAGACCAAGCAGTCTGAAATGAAATCTGACAATAAGAAGATAATATTAATTTCCACCTAGATAGTTTTCTTGACAAACAGAGTCATAACCCCATAGTTAATTGCTACGGCAGATACAAGGAAGACAAAGGACACAGAAGAAGCAACTGTGAATAGAATGGCACCTAAGGTTTTCTTCAGTTTAAAATGATCGTTGAACCACCAATGATTTCCTTTCAAAAGAGAAACAATAACTGAGATGACTGCCATGCCCCAACTCTTTTGTTGAGTCTGATTTTGCTCAGCATGCCCTTGAGAAAATGGTATGCCTAGAGGACTTATGCCAGGAATATGAAAAAAAACCAAGTACATTTATTCTATTAGCATTTTATATGGTGATTAGTGTCTAATTACAAATCATTATAGTAATGGTGCATTTAGCAACTATATCCCAACAGCACTATATCTCCAGCCTCATTATAATACAGTCAGTCATCACCTGCAGGAACTGAACCTGGAATTTCAAGTTAAACCGTTGCCTTCTGTTATTGCAGCTAAAAGGCTAATTTTGTATCCCAGACTGCCTCAGACTCCACAGCACCAAAATGCACGTACATGAGTTGTGCTCCCCCTTTTTGCCCTATAGAAGCTCATGTCATGTTCACAGTGTGCTTTGATAGACACGCCTCAGGACATCACATTTATGTCATAAGTTCTCTGGATTGATCATCATCTGTAGGCAATATAGTTATTAGGATCCCAAACCCTGTTTACACTATTTCAGCTGAAAAAAAAGACTGACATGATCCCAGGACAGACCAGAGTTTAGAAGGATAATTTTAATTATTATGAGTTACCCCAAAACAACTAGAATTCTCAGATCGACCTTCCCTACCCACTACTTTCTTACTGAAGGACAAGGCTTGACTAGAGATCAGAAACTCAGAAGATTTCCATGTTTCAACAAGCTCCATACAGACCCTAAAAGGTCCATTTCCATCTTGTCAGATGTCTAGTCCTATACAGACATGATTTGTGATCAGCTTCAAAGCCTCCCAGATGCTGCTGTGCTTCATCTCTCCCTTCACTGCATTTTCACAAATTCTCTTCTTCCCATCTTGTATCCTTTGTGTTTGCAATGGCTTTCAAGGAGCAGCATGTCCCCTGAGAAACTCTGTCTGTCCCAGACAAAGCAAACAACAGTTATCTTTGCAGTGATCCACCACCTTTCTAAAGGAACAAAATGGGCAAACTGTAGATAAAATGGTTGGTGGCCATCACACCCTGCAAACTAAAAGAGTTTGTGCTTACGTTTCAAATACATGGTGTCTCAGAAACAAAGAGATGACCGCAGCCGGGATAAAGAAACTTTGACCAGTACTTGTAGATGAATCACAAATCTGTTTACTTTTTTTAATAATGCGCCAACATGCATTCTTTTTATCATAACAAATATTTACCAATAGGAAACTTTTAAAAGAAACTATCTTTGTTTAATTTTTAAAAATAGAGAAATGACACTTGTTATATCTTTGCTTGCAACCCAAACACTGTAATGTGTGAGACTAAATAAAGATAAGTACATTAAACACCAGACAAAAATAATTTTTTTTTTTTTTTTTTTTTCCTTAGAATGTTTCCAGTTAACTTGATATGTCCTCATATTTTAATGTACTGAGCTGTTAAAAACCCTGAGAGCAAAGGGCAACAGCAGCTACATCAGGATGAGGACTGGCGTCATGCAAACAGCATGATCGGCACTCTGTGAGAGAGAAGACATAGAGCCTTACTGTAAGTCTAGGAACAGCAGGATCTCTATAAATTCAGCTGTATCAGTATGTAAGGCCATTCTCAAATGTAATTTGTGTTTGGAATTTTATACCACAGGCATTTTTTGTACTTGTGCAGACATCTCATTCCTTGGGCTCTGCCATAAGTTCTCACTCAACATAGTTAAACTTCTGCATCTATGCTTAAAGGTGATCGTAAGTTAAAATTTTGCCTAACTGAGGCTTTAAATGATAACTTATCAGTTATTAATTCTCAGTAACCGTTTAAAACTGTCTGTGTAGATGATACAAAAGTAACTTCACCAAACATTACCTATACTTAATGTAGGATAAATAAACTCTCTGCCGATATATGATATCACAAGGTTCACACTGGTTATTTAAAACGATACATTTTCTATGTAAGCTAGTCTTTTTTTGAAGATCTTAATGTAATCAAAATTTAATTTTCCACAGTGAAATATTTAGTCAGTTCTACATTTTCATACAGTTCTGAAGAAAGTGGATCCCTTCATGAATTACCACACTGATAAAAATGATTGATTCCTATCATTTTATTTCCCTTTTATCTTCCATTTTATTAATGTCTGAGTTAATGGAAGATAGAAACTCATGTATCTAGAATCACTGGTCACTCCAAAGTAAAGATCAATCCTATTAAATGATTTGAATAATGATTCACAAAAGATTCATTGGACATACGTGCTCAGTTTGGGGAACATCAAGCAGTAAAATTGTTATCCATACTTTAAAACACTCCTTTTTTAATCTGGAGTATTAATATCAGAAGATATCAGTTTCTCTTTGGAAATACATACACCACTATCTGACACAGTGGTCTGCCCGTACAAGTCATGCATGTTTCCCAAAGAATCACTGTCCAAATGTTACCCTGGTAAACTGACTCTAAATTACAAGAATAGAGGAAAGTCTGTAAGATAAGGATATATAAATTATAATATGAACAGGTTGCTTTCATATCCTTTCCAATTTAATTACAATCACTGTCATAAAAATGGATGAGATACTGCTGTTTTCTCTTCTCATTACCATCTTTGTCATAAAAATGAGAAATCCAAACTTTGATGCTTGTCAGTTTTTGCCGAATGCTGCATAGTTCTTTAACCTTTCTACAGCTATGTCATTTTATTGGCTGGCTTTTCTATTTCTTTCATCTTTAAACCATAGGAGCTTGCAGTAATGAACTGGAATGGATAGCCAATCCCTTAACAGCATATTGAAAAGGCCAAAGCAGTTCATCATTGTGTAATCAATATAATAAATGAGACAACACAAATTTTATTCTCATGAAAAAGACTAACAAAGCATGCTAAGATTAATTTATAGTTATAAAGATAGCTTATATAAAGAAAACAGTCCCATCTTTTTACAGTTTTGGTATTTCATACACTGAAGTTTTATACGTCGGCATTGCAAAGGCATTGCTGAAATTCACACTTAAAAGTTACAATAACACTTTAAAGCCATATGTGTTTTAAAAATGTGTATCTTCCTTATTTCATTTAAAAACTAATAAATAAGTCTTTTAAGAGAATGGAATAAACTCTAGTAATGATATGACAAAGCTATTGGAAGTATGTGCAGGAAAACATTGCACACACTGTGGACACATGCTCATCTGCAAGGCCCTCGGAGAGAGGGTGTCCATTACCAGGATGGAACATCCCAGCCACTGCCTGTTCTCAGCCAAGGAACAGGGCAACAGGTGAGGTGACACCTCCTGGGGGTCTCTCTCTGTTCTACTAAACAGGCAACCCTGACCAAAATTAAAAGGAAATGAAGAATATGAAATAATCCCTCTTAAAATACAAAACTTGGGACTAGTTTGGCAGTGAGTACTGCATTTCATGCTGAAATGTGCCATAATTCTATCAAGCTCAAAAATCCTGTTTTTCTCCTATCCATTCAGTGGTGAGGGATCCACTGCCATTAGATATGTAGTTGCTCCTGTTTGACTTCTGTGGGGTTTCTTAGCACACCAAATCTGAATTCTGCAATAAAGACAAATTTATTAATTTTATTCTGAATATGACCTTGATTAAGTGTGGGTTCTTTATAGATATGTTTTATGTACTTATTTTTTAAAGTATCAATTTAAGATTAGATTACGGTGCTCTTATCATTTGATGTAGAGAGAACTGAAGAGACAAAGATTGAGACAACTATTTCTTTTCTTTTATAATAACCTGTGAGGGCCAGAAGCACCTTCAGTCAAGATGAAATCTTTGAAGATATTAGCTGCCAATTACTTGAAGCTAAATATAAGTGTATGGAGAGCCTGGATTATATTTTCTATCTTCATAAAGCATTTTACTCTGGTGGCTCTGGATTTTATATTTATATTCACATCCTGTGTTCTACTGTACCGCAACCAACTGTTACTTAACATACAGCAGAGCAGTAAAGATGGAAAACATCTCTATTACTTATGGGATTAGTTAATACTGACTTGAATAGTTAATCATTTCCACTGTATTCACTCTGAATTCAGTGAGGAATACACCTGCCGAAGAAAGAAAAAACACTGATGTCTTTCCAACTGCTATTTATTTTGGTCAAGATAAGAATTTCAAATTCCAATTTGGGGATTAACATAATAAATATGTAAGCTTGCACAGCTACAGTTAAGTTGCAGTCCACGGTAAATGTTTTATCAGAGGCAGAGTGATGATCTTACGTACTTCAAGTGACACATTTACTGGAAGTAGGAAGGGAGTCCAGGCAGAAAAGAGTTTCAATTTGGCACTAGGAGATAATATCTATTTTATTTTAACTAAGATTCAATGAGTCTGTTCCCATATAAATGTCTCCTTAGCCAAATATTTCTAAACTGGAAGTTTGATTTTCTAGGCTGCTAGGTGAAGAATAGAGATAAACAAGCTCTTTGGACAGAATTTTAAAACAATATTTGTGTTAGACTGATGTTGCCAAGAGTTGGGAAGGACTATTAAAAAATAAGTACCTTATATTTCTCTGGGTTCTTTTCATCTGTGGTTATTTTTATTATGAAATATACAATGAAAAGAACATTAGTCACCAGCCACCAGAGTTTGGTCCAGCACCCACTAAAGTCAAAGACTTCCATTGACTTCGGTGGAAATTGGGTCAGGCACACGATACTCTTATCCAAACTCAGTGTATTATGTGCCAAAAGTGTTGATATTGGAACAGATCTTCTTTCAGCACATTTCATTGCCACAGACATGACCTGTCACATTGCCTGCTCCCCACTATAAGCTCCTGAGAGGAGCAGAGGAGCCAGATGTTGCTAGAGAAGAGCTAAGGACATCTTCCATAGGCAAGGGGAAGGAGCTGGGCAAGGCAGAGAAGAGAGGAGAATCACAGGAGAGAGGACTGTGGAGCAAGGTCATAGCATCATAGAATACCCAGAGTTGGAAGAGACATGTAAGATCCAATTCCTGGCTCCACACAGGACCACTTAAAATCCAAACCCTATGACTGGGAGTGTTGTCCAAGCCGTCCTTAAACCCCAGCACTTGGAACCGTGCCCAGTGTCCCTGGGCAGCCTGTTCCATGCCCACCACCCTCAGAGGCAGAGCCTGTCCATAACCCCCACCTAATCCTCCCCTGACAGCCCCATGCCCTATTCCCTCAGGCCCTATCACTGTCACAGAAAGCAGAGCTCAGTGCTGCTCCTCCTCTCTCTCTGAGGAGCTGCAGCTGCCATGAGGCCTCCCCTCAGCCTACCCTGCTCTGGGCTGGACAAAGCAAGATGGTGTTCTGGTCTGTAAATCAGGAATGGGGAATCTGAGGGATGCTCGGAGGAAAGCTAGATGGAAGCTGCTGAGAACCAGCATGGCAGGATCAGAGTGAAGTTTCCGTGGGGAAATCTGGAGTGGCTGGAAAAAGGCAGGCAAGAAGTTACTTAAACAGGCATCAAAAGAGGCAGCATAAAGACAAAGTTCAGCAGAAGCAAGAAACACCAGCTGCTATGGAAAGACATCTCCAGAAACACAGAAAGGAACCTGCTTGATGAAGTCAGGCAGTGAAGCATGTGCTAAGGGCTGCACACCGGGTGAGGCATACAGCCTGTCATAGTACATACTCAAGAACATTGGAGGAAGGTACTGATGCGAGAGATGGACTGCATAGACTCACACACAAGCCTATAGATGGGGCTTAACCAGGCTTCAGTGGGACTCATCAATTACCTCAAGAAAAGGATTTTAGAGATCTGGGAGCTGCATCACTGTTAGAGAATACTAAAAAATACATGGAGCTGTTAAGACAATACTGCACAAAAATAAGGACATAAAATCAGAAGAGGCAACTGTGCTTGATTATACACTTTATTGTTTCTATTCTCTCAAAACTCACAGAATACAGCAGCTGTGCTTCATTCCTTTATTTGAATTAAACTGAAAAAGATAAAACCTCGAGCTATTGTACAAAGCTAATAGAATATAAAGATACAACCTGAGGGTGGCTTTAACGGTTTGCATTCTATATTGTTTTCCTGAATCTTTGAATACATATTTCTCAGTACAATGACTTTTAAATTAGATTATATCCCAGAGGCTGATGAAATTACAGGACTGCTCAATTTTCTCCTTCTTTCAGCAGAATTAAAAAATATATGGCTGAACTGGTTTCTGATAAATTTTAGATTCTTCTCTTCAGCTGCCCTGTGTATTGCTCGCAATACTGTAAATTTGGTTCAGAAATTCAATTCTCAGTTACTCTTTCTTTATACACAAAAATATTCATTTAATAAACATGAAATGCAAAACTATCACACACAAAAAATAATTTTTTATTACTGACATTAGTGATATTATAAAATATCAAATAATCCCAAACAAGATCTGGATGCTGTCTCGATGGATGCTGCTCTTATACACAAGGAAATAGGCTTGATTGATTGGAGAAATAAATCGTTGAAAATTTAGAGAAGAAGCAGTTCTTTCATTTTTCATCTAGGAAGCAACACACAAGAAGTGTGTTTCAAATTAGAAGTCCTAGTCTGGCAGCTTGTCCAGAAGTTTAACTGTTCTTTCCTCTGAAATAATTTGCCAAAGAAAATGGCGCTATACTTGTGCATAAGATTTATAGATTGTTATAAGAGTTATAGACTGAGGTCTTTTAATCATTAACACATATAAAATCAATATCTTTCTCCGTAATATACTGCATTTTCCCCACCTAAAGGTCACACACCATTTTGTCTACTCAAGTAAAAAAAACATTTTTAAATTGTATTGCAAATGATACAAATAGATGAGCTCTTGAATAAAATGAGATAACAGCAATAGCTGAGTGGCTGATTCACTGCAAATGCAGCTGTCACTACAGAGATTTGATGAGAGACCTTCAGAACTGAAAAAAAAACGAAAGGCATTTGTTAAAAAATAAAAATGAGCAAAAAAACCCCCCAAACCCTTCAATATTAGTCAGTAACTCACATTATCTCTCTTTTTTTTTTCCCCCAAGTCTATGTTAAGCAATAATATTGATTGCTTTCTAGTAACAAAATATCCCATCATCTTCTAGCAGTCTGTATCTTGACATTTTGATCTAAAGAAAAAAAAAACCCACAAAATAGAGAGATGAGATATCAAATTCATGGCATACTTGTAATATATTAGTATAATAGATGGCAGAAAATTATTTTGGGCTATCCAGAAAAATACTTTTGAGTTGTTAGCAAGCCCTGTGGGCACACATGGAATCTATGCACACTGAAGTACAGTAATTCTCTATTGGCACCTACCAGGCTTCAATGATCTGATACTCACATATAGTCTAAGCCTGAATTGCCAGTCTGTATTTCATAGCTACTTTTGTTTTTGAAGCCATGTGAATTCTGACAACCACACTGTTCTTCAGCAATGAATATCACAATTTCTATAAATGTGGTTTGAAGAACAAACTTTTTCCAATGTACATTGCTCCACACTTAGTATTTAAAATTATATTTAGTCCGTTGCTTTGACTCAGTATTACCACATAGTCCTGCAGCATTTCACAGTCAAATTTATTATTTACTACACTGTCATATTTACTGTTCCATTAGCAACCTCCTTTGCTGCTACAGTTCTGGGAACATATGTTGCTGGTTCCTCAACCACATACAAGGAAACTGAAGTCAAACCTTAGGGCTGCGTGAGCCCAGCAGCAACACAATTGAGCAAGAAATGAGTGTTACCAGGACTGAACACCTCACTTCAAAGTCTGAGGTAAGGAATGCCTTCACTATGTGACAAGATACCAGCCCAAGATATGAAAAATCGACTATAATGTGGGGGAAAATATATATCAATAAGGTTATATTGCTCTTGTCAGAAACTGAAAAAAATCCAAATCTGAAAACAACAGTTCTCAAAAACAAACCTATACAAGTGAATGAGGTGCTAAAGAAAACTAAGCCTTATCAGGCTTCAAACATGTAGATAAGTAATTGCAGGCTTGGACTTCCCTGTCTTCAAAGAGACAGGATGGTCAACATTGAACAGCCCAGGTAATGAGGCCTCAGATAGCAAAGATATGGCAAACTTCATCCAACATGCCCCTTAATAGCATTACTTTAACTGCTGGAAGTCTCGAAAGCCTCGTGCTGTGCTGCAGACAAAAAGTGACGTCTGGATGCAGTTAGATTGCTGCTAAGGGGTTAGTTCCTTCCACTGCATTGCTGGGATTTTTTTGTGGTCTGCTGGGAGCCTCTTAGAGCCTAGAATGATAAAACAAAAGTGGAGCAACACTCTCAGCATGAAACGAAACGCTCAACATAGGAACAGGTTGAGACCAGCTGCTTTTGCAAATGAAGATAAAACCACATAGATTGTTTTTGCTGTAGCATGTGGGTGGTTCAGGAAAGGGTAGGAAATTTGGCTGTTGTGGTAGCAAGGGTTAACCATGGCTGGGCAAAATTATTTAAAACTGCATTAGATATCATGAGCGCTATAAAGCAGGGAGAAGTTCCTCTAAATTAAAAGGGCATCCACTATATGTTAATTAGTTGCAAAACAGAAAACATTAAGAGAGTATTAATTTGTTCATCTTCACCTGTCTAGAGCCGAGTATCCGTTCTTAACTGTTACACTATTGCTTTCTATCAGGATGTAAGAAATTAGCAGCTTCACAATAAACCATAAAACATAGCAAAAAAGAGCCAGCAGCTCTAGCTAAATCATTTAACAGTGCATCTCTATAAGAGCCTGTTCTGATTTGTGCACTCTTCGAACTCAGTGGTTCAAGCTCAGCATTTTGGGACAGATATCTGTCCCAGTTCTTGGAGGAAGGAATGGCTAAAATAGTTCAGCTGTTGTAAAAAAAAAAAAAAAAAAAAAAAAAAAAAAAAAAAAAAAAAAGAAGACACTAGGAAAAAGAATATGTCAGAAAAAAAATAATCTGGCCTGTGATCTGTAAAATGTAACCACAGCAAATAGGGCTTGCTCTAAGAAACTAATCTTACCCCACTGAAAGTCTGGGAAACAGGAAGGAAGCAGAGAACTGAAGGTAGGGAGCAATCTGTATTTAATTAAGCACTGAGAAGGACTGAGTTCAGTTTGCCTGTCAGGCTTCCAAAAGATAGATCCATGCAGAGCCGTCAGTGGCATGCAGGGATGCTTGCTGGCTCTTTTGCTTGCATTTCTTCACAACACAGTTCAGCACCGTACACTAGCTCTGGAAACAAGAAATCTGTGTTAGCATGGAGCATCTCCCACACCAACCCTTCCTTCTTGCCCCATCTCAGGGAAGTAATGAAGTAAACGTGTTGCTTCCAGCATCAGAGATCATTTGGGTGGCTCTAAGTGTGCTCTGTTTGTTCTTACAACCTAGAGTGGTAGAGTGCAATAACTCAGAGACTTTGAGCTTGGAAAAACCTACTCCACTTTTAAGAAGAAATCCTAACTTCAAGTGGCTGTGGCATGAGTTCAACCATGGATAAACATGTACTACCCTTGTAGTACTCACCACGCTCTAAATTGGGTGGACTAGTGTCAACGGTTTAAGGGCTGGTTCGGCCCGGTTCCGTGACAAGCGGGGCAGAGGGATTTTTCAGAAGCCGCACCTCCGGAAATAGGAAAACATAATTTTTTCCAAATTATTTGGAAAAAAAAAAACGGCAACAATGTGATGAGAAATGAACTAATTTACTAATTAGAGTATTAAAAACAAACAAACAAACAAACCAAGATAAAACAATACAAAACAATATAACTAGAATTGGGATTGAAAAAAAGAGATTGTCTGAAAAAAAGAAGGCCTTACGCTAATGCTGAGATGTAGACCTGACAGTCAAGTTGAGCAGCAGGGAGGATAGCTGAAGGAAAGTGAGAGAGAGAGAGAGCCAGATGACCCACGAACGTCTTATATGCATTCTCCCCTGTGCAGGAATGATATCAGCACAGCGAACAGTCTTCTGGGGAATGTAGTTTCTTCTCTTTGTTATGCGGAACTGGGACATTAACACTTTATTTCCCAGTGCACTACATGATGTTATGATGTGGAATACCGATGACCATAAAGCCATGACAACTATACAGCCTTCTCTGATTGTGGATAATCCACAGAGACCAAGGCTGACCTGCACAACAACTCTTAGAGTTTTCCACCTGTCTCCACTGATACTGTTTAATGAAGAAGGAATTGCCTCTGACCACTTTGTAAGGTAGGCAAGAGCTTAGTAGGCCTGTTAAGGTAGGCCAGTGCCTGCACTAGTCCAACTAGGCCACATATTAAATATCAGCTATTTATCTCAGTAGTTCAGTAGTTCAGTAGTATTTCAGTTGCATAATAGCAGCTTCATGTGGAAACTGAAAATAGATGTGTCTCTGTAGACCAATATTTAGCAACTTCCTTTAAGAACTCAAATTATATTCCATGTAAAATGCAGGTAATATAAAGACTGAATAAATCAAGCATTGCATTGTGTCTCTTTTTATCTTTGTCTTCCATTTCCTTCACATCTAGGTCTGTCCTTGTTTGGTTCTGGATAAATACTTTCAATCATAAATTATTCACTCTCTGTTCCATGCAAAGTCCATGCATATGCATAGCTGATAATAAACACAGAAAACATCACAAATATGAATGGCCCCATTTTTGAAGTAAATGCTTTTCAGTGTTGCACACACTCCTGTCTTTGTTATGAGTTCAGAGTTTCATAGGCGTTTTAGTTTTGAAAGCATCTTCAGTTCTATAAAGATGCTGAGATTCTTGAGAAACTTTATGAAATACATTCTCCATATTCAATTTCTGTTTTCATGTGTGTAACAGATTCACTGTAAACCAAGAAAACATCTGTTGCCTTGTTCCTATTTTGTTGTTTCGTTTTCCATTGTCGAAGGTATTTTGTGTGAAAGCCATCTTCCCTAACTTCTGGTATCGTTACATAGAATAATAAACTCTTTAGGCCCTTCTGCACTGGGAGACGTTCCTGTCCCTTCTTCATCTCTGAGGCTTTCCAGTAGCTCCACATCTCTCTTGCACTGGACAGAGAACTGGATATAGTACTGCAGGTGTGATTTAACAGTGCTGAGCAGAGGGGAAGAAATCACCTCCCTTGGCCTGCTAGCAAGACAGACTAACACAACTCAAGATATTCTTGGCTTTTTTTGCCCTGAGAATGCATTGCTAGCTTGTTTTCAACTTGGTGTCCGCAGTTCCTTTTCTGCAAAGCTGCTTTCTAGCTTTTCATTCCCCACTACGTACTGGTAAATAGAGCTGTTTCTCTCCAGGTTCAGAACTAGCCATTTCTTTTCTTGAATGTCATGAGATTTCTCTCTTTGCATTTCTACAAATTATCCAGCTCCCTCTGAATGGCACCACACCCATCTGGCATACCAAGTGTCAATGGAAAGGGATGTTGATCAGGCTCATTTTTTTCCACCCTCAAATATTTTCTTCTCTGTTAACTGTAGAGACAAGCCTGAAATCAGCTTAGACCACCTCAAATATTGAAGTGCATGCTGTTCAGGAATTTAAAACCTATTCACTTTGTTATTTCAACAGATTTTCTTAGTCATCCCCTAGCCAGTAATGTTGTCCATGATGATGTAAATGAAACATAAATGTTTAATGCATGTCATGTACAGTTATGTTATGACCTCTTTGGTACTTCCAAAGAAAATGCTTCCCCTTCATAGGCACTGAAAGTTCAGTACCTTTTGAAATGTCTCCCTGTTGAGTAGGCATTTATAATCCTGTTGTTCCCTTCATAAAGGAATGTGTATAACAATTTATTTTCATACAGCTTCTGCTGTGTTTCCCTTGAGCTCCATGATCATCCATAAACCAATGACACTGAAATCTTCTGGCATTTCCCTTTTATCATGGTGACTGTGTTTCTTGTATTGGCCTGCACATCTTCTAAGACCTCTAACTTCTTGCAGATTCCACAGTGTTTATCACTAGACTGACAACATTTAATATCATGAGACTATTTCCCAAAACCTAAGTGTTCGACCTTTGACAGTGCTACAAGCTGTGACTTTTGCGTGACCTCCACTGGACTGCCACACAGATTTCACACTGTCATTGAAACACTAATGTCTTCAGTATCTTTCTCTTCCTAGAAACCCATTTGTTCTCAGTTTGAGTGAATCAATTTGTACAGAAAAATTCTTCTCTCACATCTTGCATTGAAAAGCAGCTGTTCTGTACACTTTGAGAAATGCCAGGAAATGCTTTATCTGCAAATGCACAAATGTGAATTTTAGCTTCATTAATATCAGAGAGTGTTATATATTGTCTAGTCCAGACAGAGCAGAAACCAAAGTTCTGCCAAACAGCCAGGCTTTAATCCTGTTTTCCCCATCTAAGCACACATTACCGTCCTACTGCTGCAGGCTGCAGCTGTACTTTCACATCCAGAAGGTCTCCAAAGGACACTTGTATTCTTGGTCTATGTGCTCATCATCACCGACTGACATATCTTTCCTCTCTGAGAATACAGGAAGATTAGACAGGTACAGTCAGATAATTTCATATATTTCACAAAGATTACATAGGCTTTTTTTGGTGTTGGTATTACAACTCTTGGCTCAACCAGGAGAGAAAACAGCTTTAATTTTGGCAGTGGGAGAAGAGCTGCTTAACATTTGCTTTGTTATATGTTCAATGCACAATGAAACATTGCCACATTAGAAATCAAAAGACTCTGAAAACTGAATTCTCTGTACATTTGAGAGATTAAACCTACTTGAAGCAAAAAGGAAGTAGACTTTGCGATATCACTGTAGTATTTCTAGGAAAAATGAGTCATGGATTTTGACCAAATATAGTATTGCTGTAGGGAAGCTAGTCTTTAATTGATGCATTTTTTTCTCTCTGCAGGAAAACACGCCCAGGGTTCTCTTGTAGAAAATCTGAGAAAACAACTCTCTTTTTAAAATAAATCCTGGACATTTCGTCAAGATATTCTAAATGTAAATACAACATAAAGTGTATAAAATTTACATTTAAAACCTCATATCTGAAAAACCCTTCCACCCCTGCATGCTTTTAAACATGAAAGTTTTCCCATTGGAAATATTACAGAATTCAGGAAATCGTTTTCATCAAATCAATATAACTGCTCACATACCTTAGCACTTTGGTGGTACGAAGAACTAAAGTTGTACTGTTTACTTTTTAATGCTTGGGATGAGATGGCTTAACAGAATTGAGATGGTAAAAATGCAATTTAGCAAAGTCTTACAAATATGTAATTCACTCAGTATTAAATTTCCACCTCTTTGGGGAAAGGAGACCATATATATATATATATATATATGTATGTATGTATGTATGTATGTATTCTGCATTAGGAAAAAGATGACTTTTCTATCTATCTGCAATACACAGTCACCAAAAATACTCTCCTTCTAAAAACAAACAAACAAACAAACAAATAAAACCACCAACAACAACAACCAACAGTACCTAATTACATCTTAATTTCAGCAATTTTTATACCTCTGAAACACATTTCTCTTACACTGACATAAATAAGGGGAAAACTAGGACAAGCTATTTCATAAGCCTGCAAGAGCAGTTGAGGGATCCATTCATATTAGCTTGGTAAATGTATTTAAAAACATTTAATAGTTTGTGACTCATATAGTTACACTTGTTTATAGATTTTAGATTTTAGTTTATAGATTATATATATTATAGATAGATATATTATGATAGATATAGATTTTAGTTTAGAGATTGCTTTTAAAACACTGACTGCCACTAGTTCACAAAAAGACCAAGATGTCAAGGAACAAGCTGTAGACATAATGGCTGAGCTATCACAGAGTCATTTAAAGAGAATATTTTTGACACAACCATCTTTTTTTATTTGAGGGGTTTTGTTTGTTTGTTTGTTTGTTTGTTTTTCCTTCAAGCATTGTTTGCTTACATATTGGGATTGTGTTTAGAAACATTTTCCCTCAAAATAAGCTTTGTTATATACATGCTAGTTCAAAATGTAACTATACTATTCTCAGCTGATATAAAATGCCATAGCTCCTTTTTCTTGAAAGGATTGTCTTTAATTCACTTGCAGGTTAGATATCAACCACATTGAAGAAGCAAAACTTTACAAAAGTGCTAAGTATTTTATTTTATTACTGTTATTAATCCTACAGGAGCTCTATCCATTAAAACCAGTTACTATAAGAATACTGACAACAGTAACTTGTCTGACCAACATGTTCTTTCATTCCCACTGGAATTGAAAAAAAAAAAAACCAACAACCTTAAAGCAAAGTTACTATAAGCTGTAAAAATAACATATGCTTTTATAGAAAGGAAGCAGTTAAATACACACATTTCACACACACCTGACAAATTTACATGGTATAGCATTCACACTTGACAAAAAATGAAGGAAAACGTTGTGGAAAAATGTATTTTTGTTGAAAGACTATGGAATTGCAAAGTCTTGCCAAACTTTTAGAATAACAAGATTTTGGGTTAAGCTTGTCATCGGTAAAAAGGGCAAGTGAAAAAAAAGGATTGTACTATGTTTCAAAAGCTGCGTTTTGACAAGATGAAACTCCCAAAACACATTCACTTCTGAAAGGATGGTTAGTTAACTAGTCCTAATCTTCAAAGGCATGCTATAAGACTATAAGGTGGTATTTGCCACATACAACAGAATTTTAGCTTTTTTTCCAGAGGAAGAGACTTTTCATATGGTCTGTCTCTTTCCTTACAAACACTAACTAATCTTTGAGCTATGCAATACTGAGGTTGCAGCCAAGGTGCTATATCCATATTAGAGGGTGTTTAATATCCTGCTAGCGGTGTCTTCTTATCTACTGAAGGCAGAAAAAAGCAGCAGTCTATAGGAAGCAGTCTTGGAACTCTTCTGATTTATTAACTGTTATATTTAGCTCAATATTGTCCTTTTGAAATCATAATGACTTTTGAAATTTGTAAGTTTTCCCAGCCTCTTTTTTACCACAGTCTTTCAGAACAAGGAAAAGAACTACATCATGAAAATGTAGGAAATGGGATTTTGCAAACAGAGCAGAACGTTTCACTGGATGGTGGACTGACCTGTTCCATCTGATTATAAAATGTCCACATTATTCCCACTGTTTGCATAATAGCTAAAAGTTAAACAGAATTCTCCACTTTCTAACACAATGATATAAATCAAGCTCTCCGAGGCAGATATGCAGGGCTTGTTCTGTCAGTTCCTATTAAAGGAGAATTGCAACTATGTTATGTGGTGAATACTTCTTGTCTGAGTCTCCTGCACATACAAAAAGGCAAAAACTAGAGCTCTCTATTGATTTCAGCAAGAGACACCATAATTCTCTGAAGACAGGACTCTGCTGTTTGTCTTTGAACAGCTGAAGCTTTGGAAAGTTCTTAACGATCCCAGTCCTCCTATTTTTCGGCCAGCTTTATTGCTGTTAGCAAAAGACTCTTGCTGTGGTGTGATAATGTCTAGTACCGGTGCCTGAATAGAGGGTGTATCAGAGCTCAGAGCACCAAGTGACATCCTGCAGAGGTATTATTTCTGGAGAGTCAATGAAACTGAAAGCTCCAGAGGAATTCAGAAGTGGGCCACTACTGAAGGCTGATCAAAAGGTTTCCAAAATCAAGCAATTGCCTCTAATTGGATCCTTATGGCACTTACGGAGAGAATCCTTTCAGAAATCTCCTTTTAGAAGGTGACATGTAGAAAATTTCAAATGTGGTGCAGCTAGAGTACCAGTAATTAAAATCAGACTACCATTCAATGTAACTTTAAAGATTACAGATTCCCTGGATGCTTAAAAAGGCTCTTTACACCCTTACTAAATAGTACCTGAATTTAGGGCATCCTACCCTCTCTATTTTCAGATGTAGCCCTAGTATTCTTACCTTCCCTATGTTAGCAAGCCCTGCTTGTGTGTTCAGAAATAGTGCAAAGCATTCAGTTCACATTTAGAGTAGCACGGTTCTTCTAAGGGCTACAAGGGAAAAAAAGGATGCTTTGAATTTAAAACTCCCTTAGCAGTGGACTGAAAGCAGTGGCAGGTTAGAACGAGGCTGTGCATTTGCAGTGTTACTTATGGATGGCACACGTGCTATGCAAGGCATCTGCCCTGCCGTGGAGAAGTCTGACATGACAGATAGAGGCACGTATTAACTAGCTGAAATCAGAGTGCTTATTCTCATGCAAATTATGGATTGTGAATGCAATCAACAAACTCAGACTAACACCTGTCATATAACACCTACAAAAGATTTCTGCTTTCTTGTCTCAAGGCTGTCTTCAGTTAGCCATAAATCGTATTTTGACAGGGATTCATAAAATACGAATTACGGAACTAGTGAATCATGCTTAGTATTTCCATCAGACAAATTTGAATGGATGTACATTTTAACTGAGCTGTAAATAGATTAAATTGCAAACTTAATCCTCTGAACTTCTGTAGATGTACAGATTTTGAAGGAATATGATCTTGCATTCAGAATTTATTCCTAAAGTAATGCAGAGCCTAACTGTGTAACATTTTGGTTATAAGGCGGGATTTGAAGGATTTACACAGCATTATATCAGATGCAATATCTGTTTTAGATAGGTGTACACGTGCAGTTTTTGTTACTTTTCAGAGAAGCAATATAATTGAAAGGAACTAAAACGCTCTTTAACCCTTCTGCAGCATGACCGTAGGCTCAGATTCATCCTGCTGAACCACAAATACACAGCCAGGGTGCTTAAATTCAGAGAGGAGCTGCTGCAAGCATCCTCTATCGTCCAGAGGACAGGTACCTCAGCATCTCTCTCAGATGTGGCTTGCCCATGGGAGGCTGCTTCCCAGGAGATGGTTGTGGACTGGCTTCTCTCCCTCCCCTGCTGAGCATTCTCTTAGAGGGGAACCTCAAAGCAGCTGCTCTCCTCTGCTGGGTGTCTTGTCTCAGTGCTTTATTCTTGACGGAGGTGCAGCAGTTCTCTTTTCTATCATCTCGTAGAATTGATTTTGCTATAAAAAACAAGATCAAGTCTCTGCAGCAAAATATGAGAGAAACAATAAAGTGTGAAACACTGACAGGAAAAAAAGGAAAGATAGTAAGGAAAAAAAAGGAGTTCATCCATCCACACATACTCTTTTAACATTTGTAAGAAAAAGCACAAAGTGGAAACTTTGTAAAATGTCATTTGATTTTGGGTGAATCTTGAATGAACCCTATGTTTGCTTTCTCTTCTCATTTCCTTTGTGATACCTGCTACATATTATTCATGCAGTTTGCATACTAAAGAACTAAGAGGGGAAAATATTAAGATCAACTTCATGGCCTATTTGGTTTACTTTCACATCACTTTCACATCACAGACTGCCTCCTGAAAACTGTGTAGAAGTCTCCAGGTAGCCACATACCTTAGACCTTCATACATTTATAATTGTTAATGTGAATTATGTTATTTTAATCTAGTTCTGCCTTACTTAATCTTTGCTATAGCCTAATCTTTGAAGACTTTCTGAAAAAAAAAAAAAATAGCTGACAGAACTGTGGTGGTTCCACCCTGTCAGACAACTAAACTTCATCACAGTGCTCTCTCACTTCCCATCCTCAATGGAGGAAGGGAAGATAGATAACGTGGAAAAGAGCTCAAGGGTTGAAGATAAGGACAGGACAGGGACATCACTCACCAGTTACTGTCATGGGCAAAATAGACTCAGCATGGGGAGATTAATTTAATGCACTGCCTATTGCTAACAGATTAGAGCACTGAGAACTAAAACCAAATTAAAAACAACATATCTCCATCTACCTTTTTCTAACTCCTCCCTTTGAGAAGTGCAGGGTAGCGGGGAATGGAGCTGCAGTCAGTCAGCAATGTTTAATCTCCGCTGCTCCTCTGTGGTCACATTCTGCTCCTGTTCCACGTGGGGTCCTTTGCATGGGATGCCGTTCTTCCCCAGCTGATGCCATGTGGGCTTCCCAAGAGATGCAGCTCTCCAGGCTCTCCATGCTCTGACATGGCCATGTACCATGGGGCCCACCCTTCAGGCACTGCTCCAGCACGGAGCTCCATGTGCTCTAAATAACGTTAATCCGTTAAGAAAATGACAAAACAAATTCAAGTGAACATTTTTTCTTTTCAAACCAGCAAATATTTTCAGAGTCATTCATTCATTCCTACTTCCTTTGTTAAAAAAAAAAAAAAAAAATCACTTCAAATTATTTGCTAAGCAACACTTAAGAATTAATATTGCAAAAAGAATGTGCTCGTCCTTTGTTAATTTCTTAAGACAGATGAAAATATGGTTCTAAAGTTTTTACTTGTATTTGGGAACTTGCAGCCATTTTATTACATTCCACTGTGCAGAGAGAAATAATAAAACATACATTAGAAAAAGCTGTTGCAGAACATAAGTTTGTTGCTTTGGGTTAAATGAGTAATAGCTACATAACTGTCATCATACAATCACTTTTAAGCCTCTTTCCTGGTATACAGCTGTGGTTTTGGGCAATGCAATTAATTAGAGGTTATAATCAAAGCAATGTATCTTCTCTTGTGTAATTTTTACTCCCTGTCTTTATATGGCTATCATGCCCTTCTAATTATACTAAATGCAATTCAATTCCATTTTTCCAACCAGCATTTTCATATTCCCATCCTAGTACTAAATAATATACTTGGATTCAAAGAAAAATATATTAATAACTGAAAGGTATCAAGGTCACTCATAAATACATGGGAAGAGGCCTTTTAGGACTGTGTGGAACACAAGGCAACCATGAAGATTATTGTCATTCTAGAAAAAGGAGAGACACAGTCAGACAATTCATTGCCACTTAAGAGCAGATTTGCAAAACATTCTGCTGACTAGCAGGGCCTTCATCTAGTGGTGCTGAGTTTAAAATAGCTTAATCTATATTCACACTACTTAAAAAATACTTTTGTTTCTTACAAGTTTAAAGTTAAGTTGTGTATTTGATATTTTAACTCTGAAATGACCTTTTCCATGTTTTGTGGACCTGACTAAAAGGAGTCAAAGATGTTATTTCAGGAAAAGGCTGAACAAAGGATAATTAATGATCCTCTGGATGGATCTGCTGATACATGTTTTGCCACAAATGCCCTGAAAGAATTTCAAGGACAAAACACAGTGGGTTGGTCACACCAGTTTTGATTTTCACAGGTTTTGCAGCTGTGTGCCAGCCCAAATGCATACTTCTGCCTTAGTCAGACTATGACATGGAAGAAAACACATAAGCAAGCCTAGTATTTTGTTTCTTCATTTTACAAAATACTGCTAAATTTACCAAGACTGTGGAAATTACAGAACATGAATTTCTGAAGGAAAATTATTTTAGCTACGGAATAATTAATTCTGTACTCAGTGTCACCAGAAGTATTTGACTGCTTTCACAGGAATATGAGTGAATCCAGTATCTTTAAAATTAGCATCAGTGTCTTTCGATTCTCCAACCAATAATTTTGTGATTGTTTTACATCTAGTCACAGAAAGATTTCTCAAAGTGTCTATAAAAGTCATTTTTACCTTTATCTTTCACCATCATGAAATCAGAAGCTGGTACTCATAGCCATATTGAAATCTCCATTTGAGGCATCAACCACGTAGTGGTATTTCATTTCTCCCAGAGACATACCTTCCACATGAAAACAACATGAGCTTAGTGAGGCAGAAAAACCTTACAGAATCACAGAATCACAGAATTATCAAGGTTGGAAAAGACCTAGAAGATCATCCAGTCCAACCATTACCAATACTTCCCAGCTAAATCATACCCCTCAACGCAACATCCAAACGTTTCTTGAACACTCCCATGGTCGGTGACTCCACCACCTCCCTGGGCAGTGCATTCCAATGCCTGACTACCCTTTCCGAGTAGTAATACTTCCTAATGTCCAGCCTGAACCTCCCCTGGCGCAGCTTGAAACCATTCCCTCTAGTTCTATCACTGATTACACGAGAGAAGAGGCCAACCCCCAGCTCACCACAACCTCCCTTCAGGAAGTTATAGAGAGCTATAAGGTCTCCCCTGAGCCTCCTCTTCTGCAGGCTGAACAATCCCAGCTCCCTCAACCGCTCCTCATAAGGCCTGTGCTCCAGACCCCTCACCAGCTTCGTAGCCCTCCTCTGAACACGTTCCAGGGCCTCAATGTCTTTCTTGCAGTGAGGGGCCCAAAACTGAACACAGTACTCGAGGTGCGGCCGCACCAATGCCGAGTACAGGGGGACAATTACCTCCCTGTTCCTGCTAGTAACACTGTTTTTGATGCAAGCCAGGATGCCGTTGGCCTTCTTGGCCACCTGGGCACACTGTCGGCTCATGTTCAGCCTAGCATCAATCAGTACCCCCAGGTCTATTTCCTCAACACAGTCCTCCAGCCACTCTGCCCCAAGCCTATAGTGCTGTCTGGGGTTGTTGTGGCCAAAGTGCAGGACCCGGCATTTGGTCCTGTTGAACCTCATCCCATTGGCTTCGACCCAGCTCACCAGTCTATCCAGATCCCTCTGCAGGGACTCGCTACCCTCAGGCAGATCGACACTCCCTGCCAATTTGGTGTCATCCACGAACTTACTGAGGGCGCACTCAATGCCCTCATCCAAGTCATCAATAAAGATGTTGAAGAGGACAGGCCCCAGCACTGACCCCCTGGGGAACACCACTCATGACTGTTCTCCAACTGGATTTGACTCCATTTACCACCACTCTCTGGGCCCGGCCTTCCAGCCAGCTCCTTACCCAGCCGAGAGTGTACCCATCCAAGCCACGGGCTGCCAGCTTTTGAAGGAGAATAGCATGGGAGACAGTGTCAAAGGCTTTGCTGAAGTCTAAGTAGACCACATCAACCGCCTTTCCTTCATCCATCAGACGGGTCACAGGATCGTAGAAGGAGATCTGATTGGTCAAGCAGGACCTGCCCTTCACGAACCCATGCTGGCTAGGTCTGATCATTATTATTATGGTCATCCCACACCTGCCACATGATCTCCCTCAAGACAATCCGTTCCATTACCTTCCTAATATATCTGTGCTACATCACATCTGTTCTACCTACTGAGGCAGACTCTAAACTAAAGGACTTTAGGAGTGAGGTCCAAAATGGCAACGCTCACACCATTGCAACTAACTGTGGAAGAAACCAGGCCAACCACAAAAGTGATAAATGTTCCTTAGCTGCCTCCCACACCGTAAACCAGAAAGCCAGCCACCTCAGGGGTGTGTATGACTGTGGGGGTTTCTCTCGCATCCCTCTAGAGACTACTGCATGTTCTGCTTCCTTTTCTTCTCTGAAGTGGCTGTATACCAATGCATGAAGCACAGGGAATAAACAGGAAGAATTAGAGATCTGTGTGTGGTCACAGGGCTATGATCTCATTGCGATCATGCATACATGGTGGGACAGCTTACGTGACTTGGAATGCTGTCAGGAATGGCTATGTACTTTTCAGGAAAGACAGACCAGCAGTGTGATGTGGTGGAGTTTCTCTTTATATGAGAGTACAACTGGAATGTACAAGCTCTGCCAAGGGATGACTGATGAACGAGTCGAGAGCTTATGGATGAGAATTAAAGAGCAGGCCAGTATGGGTGACTCCACCAGGGGTGTTTACTATAGGCTGCCTGATCAGAAGGAGAAAATTGATGAGGCCTTCTATATACAGCTGGAAGTAGCCTCACTATCATGGACATTGGTTCTCATGGGAAACTTCAACCACCCTGATATTTTCTGGAAAAGCAATGCTGCCAGGCAAACACAATCCAGGAGGTTCTTGCAGTGTGTGGAAGATAACTTTCTAATGTAGGTGGTGGAGTAGCCAGTGAAGAGAGATGTGCTGCTGGACCTGGTTCTTTTAAACAAGGAAGAATTGGTTGAGAATGTGAAGGTAGTCCTGGTGGATAACAGGTTGACCATGAGCCAGTAGTGTGCCCTTGTTGCCAAGAAGTCAATGGTATCCTGAGGTACATTAAAAAGACCATGGCCAGCAGGTCAAAAGAGGTCATCTTCCTTCTCTACTCAGTCCTTCTGAGACCACATCCGGAGTCCTGTGTACAGTTCTGGGCTCCTCGGTTCAAGAAAGACATGGAACTTCTAAAGATAGTCCAGTGGAGGATCACAAAGATTATTAACGGCTTGCAGCGTCTTCCTTTTGAAGAAAGTCTGAGAGATAACCTGGGACAGTTCAGCCTGGAGAAGAGAAGACAGAGGGGAGAATCTCATCACTGTTTATAAAGACATAATGGGCGGGAGTCAAGTGGATGGGGCCAGGCTCTCTTCAGCGTTGCCCAGTGGCAGAGCAAGAGGCAATGGGCATAAACCGGAGTATAGGAAGTTCCACACAAACATGAGGAAAGATTTCATTACTTTGAGGGTTACAGAGCACTGTAACAGGCAGCCCACAGAGGTTGTAATGTCCTTTTCTCTGGGGATATTCAAAACCTCCCTGCCTTCCTGTGTGACCTTCTGTAGGGAACCTGCTTTAGTAGTGCACTGGACTAGATCATCTCCAGAGGTCCCTACCAACATCTATGATTCTGTGATTCTGTGATCACATCAAATTTCCTCCTGTTCCATTCCATGCATCTTCTTGTAAAGAAGAGCAGAATTGTCTTCCTAAGTGTCTCTATTTCTCAAGTAAATATAAAGAGAATCTCAAAAAAATCTCTTAAATTTTGACATCCATCTGTGTAGCAAACAATTAAATTTACATAAAATGAAATTTCCCTCTAAGGCTCTATAATTAAAGCATAATTATATCCCTAACTTACATGGACAGGATACGACCCACTGTCTTTAAATAATTGTTGTTGCTATTATTTATTTGCAGTGACCTGGAACAAGCAGATTTGGATCAAGGTTGACATCTCATTGTACTTAGTCTCATTCAAACACTGTCTCAAAGCAAAAAACTCTCAATTTAAGACTGAATATGCATGCATTGAACGCACAGAAGGGAAGAAGTGAAAAAGTACAATAGCAACATGTGGCTATAGATGTTAAGTGGAAATGTATGTACTTATGTAGAAATGATTTATTTTCTCCATGATGATGAGCCATAATAAACCATAAAACTATAAGTTGAGAGATACTAGTAGTCTTGTCTTATGTGGACAAGAGTTAATTCAGGCATGATAGAAAAATTAGTCGAAACACCATTTGGAGGCAGAAGATGAAAGCTTTACTCAAGAGAGATGGTGAGAGTTTAATGGCAAATAACACAAGCCTTTTGCAAGGATCCAAAGACATGGAGCAAAGCTATTTCAAAACTGTTCTTTTTCTTCTTGCTGTTGTTTACTTTCCATCTTTCTTGGTTTGTTTTTGCCACTTCTGGTTTTGAACAAAATTATTTGGTATTTCACCATTATTTGTCACAATGGATCATGGTTAAACAGCCTCTGTTGCTACAGCTAGACTAGTACAGATGATAGATTTCTATGCAGTTTAAGATTTGCTAGTTCTGCTGTGACTACAAAATGCCATGACTTGCCATTGTGGGACATGTGAGTAGATGTCTAAAATGGAGCCCAGCTAGACAGGGAGAGGTGAAGGTAGAGGGACCCTGAACTGACAAAATTCTCCCTTCTGTCTGCTCTTGCAATACCTATTTTCATTTTTAAAAAACATGAATGAAAGCAATAAGAAATGAATAAGAAAACAGACTTCCAAATAGGAACGGATTAAAGCAAAACATTACAGACTGATCAAAAAACAAGAGGTCTCCAAGCAGCCTTCTGGGTATGCTGTGGGGGGGAAAGAAAAATAAATAAAAAAATAATAAACCTACCAGAAAATATGTGATAGCATGTGGAGAGGTGGATGATAAAACCTCTGAAATACAAAATCTGTAAAGTTCGAGAAACCAAAATCTGCTGGAAGAGACTGTTGAGATGCAGACACAGACCATGTTTGGAAAAGCACCGGATATACCTTACAAGTTTCAACGTTCTTTTCAATAATGAACTCATGTGTTTTCCCTTTTGTCCCTTTTTACTTTTTTTTCAGCCAAAGGATGGTTTGTTTCCAAGTGTTACCAAAGTGTGCAAAGACATTGCTAAGTGCTGCACATGTAAAAGTCTGTCATCAATTATATTTCAAGCAATTAGTTTGATATCATCTTTCTTTTGTTTACATTAGGCTACCATGAAGAAGGATGTCCCTCAGGAAAAAGGATTTGGGGAGGGGAGAAAACATAGGAAAAAAAGGCTCTGAAATCTGTATTTGGCTTGAAGCTTTTTCTAAGAAGAAAAAAAAAAAAAAAAAAAAAGAAGTGAATCATGCACAAAGTTTTGAGTGCAACAAAAGAAATCTTGTTTACTTGCCAAGAAAAGGTTTGTTATAGCTATTACAAAAAACAGGAGAAAAAGAGGTGGGATCCAAAGGATTTCAAGAATTATAAAATCTAAGTATTTTAAGGTGGTTTTGCCTTCTTGTTTGCTCTTTCCTTGATAGATATGTTTTCTTTGGGTAGTTGATAAAGTAATAATTGCTTCCATTCAGCACTATTTTGGCTTTAGCCTCACTTCTTGAACGCAAGGAAAAAGGAATGTATTTCATAGTCACGCTTTTCCTTTTTTTCTTTTTTTTCTTTTCTTTTTTTTGTAACAATCTGAAGAATTAAAGTATGATTCACTTTGTAATAAAGAAATGATGCTGCAGCTACATGTAGAGCAGGGGCTTTTGCAATGCACTTGTTTGTATCATCTCACTATGAGCAGTGGAGGAGGAGATGGGCAGAGCAGGGATGCGAAGGAGCAGCAAGATGAGTCCATCAGAGCTAGGAATAGGCTCTGGATTGTATTGCTGCCTCTGATCTCAGGTTTCTGGGCTAATTAATCCACAGAGAAAACTGCTATTTGTCATGCAAAGACAGGTGAGAAATGCTGCAGGATCCAAAGGGGTTCTTTCAGATGTGAGGTGATCTTGGTAGACTGCAGCACTTTCTCCCAGCTACCCAGTATGCTCCATCAGCCCTGCTCTGCCAGCATTTGCTGTCTGTACTGTGCTAAGCAAGAGGGAAGCTTTCAGTTTTCTGGAGTAGCCGTACGTAGTGTTCAGACTTAACACAATCTTTACAGACCAGCAAAGACTCAAAATTTGCTGCCCTCATCAAGATACAGAACAATGCAGCCACCATCTCAAGGCATGTAAGGAACCATTATTGGTAAATCTTGAAGATATTGTCTAGACCAGCAAAATCTGCAAGTTTTCAAATCAGTCATTAAAGTTACAATAGCCTGATTCTACTGCTCATACATTCATGAGTATTTATAATGAATTAGCCATCCAGCCATCCAAAGCACAATTATATTAATTATCTTGCTTCTGTCTAAAGCAAACTTGCTTAGTGATAAAACAGTCTCCATAGAGTGATTTTGGTACTCCAATGGTAATTCATGATAGTTAAGACCTAAGGTTATAACAGGTCTCCAGGCTTCCTCCTGCCTCTGTGCGCTGCAGCATCCTGAAAAGCCAGAATCAGACCCCTAACATCCAGCCTGCCTGTGATAGCACGTGCAGAAAAAATCCTTAAGAGTTTGGAAAACATAGTTCTTGGCTTAATGCAAATGTCTGAGTACACAAATGGAATAGATATCTAAGAGTTCTATAGAAGGAACTTGCAATCCAAAACCAGTCATCTCAGTGAAACAGCATTTTAATACACCTTGAAATCAGAAGACTGTCCTTATATAACACTATCAAAACAATTTCATAGTACTTTGTTTGTTTGTTATCTCCATAGTTATGGGAAATACGGTTTTCACAATGTACACAATTTACACAATTTACAAAGATTCTGTAGTTAGGAAATCATAATTCAGGACAACAATATTCTTTGTGCTTTGTAGGACTCCCCTATGAGGAATGCCTGCTGCTGCAGTGTTTGTTTAAGTACCAAGCTTAAGCTAGACTCTAGCTCCCACGTGACTCACTAGTTCCATTTTCATTGCCCCTAGCTCTTTTTTATTATTTACCTTGCTTCTGAAGTTCCTTGTAAGGAGATTAAAAGCCTTTACCAAAAAATACAGTGAATTTGGGACTCATTTTAAATGCAGTTTTTCACACTGCAAAGGAAGAATAAATAACATGGTGACTGAGTCACAAAGCAACTTTAATGTCTTCCCCCTGACACTGGCCAGGCTGGTACAGGACCACTGGCCATTTTTCACTCAGAGCAGAATGAAGGAAGAATAAGAAGAAGATAGGAAAAGAAGCATGGTAAGTGAGAAAGAATTCAGTATTTAAACCTTTTTACAGAGTGATTGTAAAATGGATCTGTAGCTTTGAACAGGATCACAAAATGCGTGGAGAACCTGCAACATGACTGAGGTCAGGAATGAGTCTGTCTTTCAACCGCTGATGTGACATGAGGGGACATCTGCCAGCTCAGGAGGGAGTCTGAAGCCCAAGAAGATAATTGAAGCAGTAATAAAATCTCATTCAGGGACTCATTTTAGGTGAGTGCTTTCCACTTTGGCTGCATTTTAGAGCAAGAGACACCTTTCCTACATTTCAGTATTAAGCAAATGATGTGAATACACCACACTCCCCTTCCCTCCCGTACAGCATGCTAAGCAAAACAGGCAGGTGGAATCTTCTGAGCTAATGACATACCAAAATCATCATCTAGCAACTAGTGGTGCCTAATAGATGCCTGCAGATGTCTAATTAACATTCATAAAGCCCTTGAATCTCTTAGATGGAGTCAGTATATAGTAAAAGTGCAAATTATTATTATGGGTAGTAATTGCTTCAGAAAACAATTTTGAATCTTCTTAAAAAAAAAAAAAAAAAAAAAGTATTTTAGCATTCCTTTTGCTAAAAGAGGACTGCATAAAGACCAACTGAGAATGCTTTTTTTCCCCACATATTAATTATTGTGCTCCTGTGTAAATAGTAACAAGTCCATGCTAAAAAGTGCTCAGGAGTCTCAAAAGTTTGGATTTCTAAAAAAGTCTAAGATTCCAGCTAAATCTGACAGAAAGTCAGGGGATGACCAACTATCAATGTGTTTGCATATTTAAAGCAGACTATTCAATAATGCTGCTGAGATACCGAGAGAGTTCAGTGTCCTTCTCTTGTCCCCGACCCTTAAACTGCTTTGCATATGGATATTTAAATACTTTGCACAGCTGTGTCTTGCAGGCTTCGCCTTCTCCATCTGCTTGTTTGTTTTCCTGGTTTTATTTTTCAGGCTGCTATTTTGTAAAAGCAAAATTATCCTTTTGTGTCTCCTTTGCCTCTGTTGTTTCTTGTAGATATTGTAAACTACAGTAACTGTAGTACTTCTGCCATTATAGATTTATATACTGCTAGGTACTGTGGGATAAAGATAAGAAGCCTCAATAGATTGAGTGGCTGATGCCCTAGACTCAAAGCTTTTTGATGACATTTTCTACATGGTATCCCCTTGTATAAGTATAAATGATTTATTTTTTATTATTTTTTTAACAGTAAATGATGGGTCAACATCAAAAGAGAGGACAGGCCAGCAGCCATTTTGCAGAGGAAAATTATTATTTACATTAGCAAGACTGACTTTTTTTGAGACGATCTGAATGCTCTGAAAAGAAATCTTCCTGAAAACTGAATGCATGACCTAAGAAAAGTAGGGATTCAGATTTGAATTTTAAATTACTTCTCCGTCTTTGGGTCAGCATGTTTGCAGGATGAAAGGATGTTTCCTGACCTTTTTATCTTTAAAGGTTGGGGGGGGGAGGGGGGGGGATAAGGGGGCAAGGGGAGAGCAACAAGATAAGATTCAGATATTTACCTCTTATTTCCAACAAACTTGGCTAAGTTTTTAAATTCTGTCTATCTATCTCCCACTTATTTCTGGATTACTTATTGTGAAGCACTTCGCACAGGATGTTAAAAATTAATGCCCCTGTTTAGCTATATATTTAAAAAGCTCAATTTTCAGCACAAACAGATGTTCTTTACTTAGGTGCGGTGATAATATATATATATTGTTTTGATGCATTAGATTAGAAGAATCTGATAACGATTTATGATGACACTGTGAGGTCAAAATCTTAGTGTAATAGGACAAAAGAGAGGGGCCACATACCAAGGAGCCAAGGTGTTTGTTTATAATATCCTACAGCTCTTATATTCATTAATGCAGCTCTAATCCTTTGTTCCCTGTGAGTGAGTGGCATCCTGTGCAGAGCTCATCAACGTGGAACAAATTGCATGAGGTTTGCACCTGCTTAAAGAAACCTCACAGATTACCTTAAAATTAATTGATCAGGTTTTGTAATAGCTGTTACATCTCGTTGAATTGTGAAATGTAAAGAGCAAGGCAGAAAAACATACCCTACTGAACAGAAGATTAAGAAACAGGAATCACCTAAATTAATTCTGGATGACTTTGGGAGAGGGAATGGAAAGAAGGTAATGCCAAATTTTCATCATAGCTTCTGATTGTGATGTTTGCACTTTGGCACAGCTTGCATTCTATTCATGGGTGGTGTGCAGCATTTCTAGCTCCCCTGTGATTCCAATGAAATTCTGGAAAAGTTGAGAGTTGCTGCCTGAGCCCCACAGAAAAGTCTAACCAAATTCAGATAACTCCTGGTACTTCTATAACCAATGAGCACACATCACCTTGAAACAGAAACCTGAAAGGAAAAAAGCCAGCATCAAAATTAGCATAATTTTTTACACATTTGGGTATCCAGTTCACATCCTCTTTACTCAACACTTCTAGATTCACAGACATTAGAGAAAAGAACCATAGCAGCAAAAAAATAAAACAATGTTCATTTATCTAATCTTTATCTCCTGCTTATCACAGATGTCTAATATTTCCCCAGATTACCCCTGAACTGAGGTCAAACATTTGTGTTTGAGGGAAGAAGGTATTTTTATCTGTATGCCACTGTTCATCAGCTTCTCCAGTGTCTGTACTGCAGCCTACAGTACACTAGTTTTAATTAGGTCATGGCTGTATTTATAGTTGCTGCTGATTTGTTATTTTACAGTTGTGCTTAGGAATCCCAGTTGTAGACCATCTTGCTCTCAGTCTTCAGAAGTGCAACAAGAATTTAATCTGCCTCTTACAGATTACAGACTAAAATAACTCACTTAGGATCAGCATACACCCCTTGCTTTCTTACAGTATTCCAAAGGCTAATGCTTTGATTAGACAAATACTAATGGAATATTATTGCTAATTATAATTAAATAAACATGAAAGACTCAAAGTACTGAAGTAAAGAGATAGGGTCTCATCCATCTTGATTTTAAGCTCTACTTAGTGCAAGGAGAGGAAAGGTAATATACTCACTGGCCAACCCTGAGGACTGAGGCACCTGAAAGTTTTTGTATTCCCACCTCAGCAAGTGTCAATATCATCCCAGAATGTGACTCTTGCTATATTTGCCTGGCAAGTTTGCAAGTTATTCTGAAGCTCACTGATTCATGCACTCATATGAATGGGACGTTTGGAGCTGTATGTATTTTACTACCTGAAGCCATAAGTGTACAAGACAGCAAATGAAGGCATTAAGGCTCCTTGTACCAGTTCAAAAAGCCAAAGCTAGATGATGCAAAGGGTTGATTCTATGTTATCTCATTCAGCTGGATCCAATTTGTTCAAAAATACCTGAAGGCTTAACTTTGTACCAATGGGCTTTGTACCAGAGTTTATTTTGCTCATCCCCATCATACGTGATATCATTTGTTCTTCCATCACTGGAAAAACAAGAACAAAAAACAACAACAACAACAACAACAAAAACCCATAAAGCCAAAATAAACTCTGAGGTGTATACTCTGGCTAATGTGACAGAAATATAGTCATCTGACCATAGCTAAGCTGGATCACATTTGTTTCAAGCAGGACTAATTTTGCTAGTGATCACTAAAAAACAGCAATAAAGATCACAGAACCCAGAACTCTGAAGGAAGGTTACATGAATCGCCTCTTCCTACCTCGTGATACAACATCACTTGTCCCAGTCAGTACTGATATGAGCCACTCCAAGGTGGGGAGAAATTCCCCCACCCTAACTGAAATAACCTCTCTTTCAAGACTGAATGAAGCTGTCCTCCAAATGACCAAGGCATGCACTTAACGTCAAACTGAAAAAAGGAAATATTTTCATACCTGACAAGGGGATAGATTTTCACTTCCCCCACCACATGGTAAATGTACTTGGTGGGTAGGGCTAAAACACACCCCACATAATCCCGTAGTTGCTCTAGCAGCCAAAACATCTATAATGTGTTTACACCGTATCTTCCTGATGAACAGTGTCCTGGGTGAGGCTCTGTGGCTGACCTTATTTTTCACATTCTGCAGTGATCTGTGTGTCATTTTCACTGAATTGTATGAAAATGCTTTCCAGTTTTTACAGACATCTTTGGAAGGAACTGCTTTTACCTACAACAAAAGAACAGTTTTGTTTCTTAACAGCGCTGAGGATAAGCCAAAATGCACTAATTTCTCCTCACTTGTAAAACATTTAACATATCGCTACCCACACCCTGTAATTTCAAGACTCCTAGGATTTATATTTTAAAAGCATAATTGAAACTTCTTGGCAAGGGCCCTATGACTTCCAGTCAAAATGGTTATAGAAGAAAATTCTCTGTCTCCATGTAAAAGAAATCCTGCCTAAATTAAAAGCAGTTGATATTAGCTCTTTTTCCCCTATAATAATATCTACTATTAAGATGACAGCTAAAATATAAGGTGTTCTTGCATTTCAAGGGACTGTGAGAGGAAAGAGGGTTGGTAGGGTTATTTTAGTGATGCCAAGCTGAAATCACAATATACTTGGTCAAAACATCAGTTTGCTCATCTATATCTGGGAATGTATTTTTACTTTAAAATGTATTCAAAATCTGAAGTGTTAGCTCATAATATCATCATAATTTAATGTCTAATCTAGCACAGGAAAAAAGGTGCAAATGTTCCTACGGTTTGTGGTATACTACAGTGGCAGTTTTCATAAGATTTTAAAATAATTTAGATGGAATATGTTCATCTACATTATCTCACTGGATGTGGGAGTATTGCTGAGGCTCACTGTTTTGTTCTGTTCTTTACAAAAGATTTGTTAATATTCTGGAGGGTAGCAGGTGTCCAAGTCATATCAGTATAGAGGGCACTCAGCTTCCTCTCAGCTTCAGGTACCCATACAGTGTCAGTGAAGAATGACAACCTAAAACTAAAATTCAGCACAATGCATCTAATGACGCCAGGACCCATACTTAAAGGTATGCCTTTCTTTTTTAAATGTTTAATCTTGCATTTATCTAAAAGGCTCCTAGAAACTACCTGAGCTGTACTATTCATTTTTTCCTTCCTCCAGGCAGAAGGCTACATCCCAAATAAATAAGCACCCTTGTCTGTGGACCTGGGGCAGCAGCAATCCTGTTTTCTCTGCAGAACAATCATGGGATTCCACAGCCACTGAGGCTCAGCATTTAGGTACTGCCCAGTGCAGCCAGCCTGCATCTACCTGCCCTCCTCTGCCAGTGAATTTTCCCCTGTAATAAAACCTGACCCATTATAATCCCCATTTCATCCTACACAGGCAACAAACTGTTCTGATTCTGCTTGCAATCTAGTATTTTGTTTTCTACATGTTTTATAAGCATACAGGAGAAAAAAAAAAAATGTAATGTGTATAGTAGCTCATTTCCTGCTCAGTGCTTTTGCCCGTAGGCCAGAGACTGATAGACTTATGGCAGGTCTACGATACCAGATCAAAATGAAAGGCAAGCTCTGAATAGAAGTTATTCAAAGTTGAGATAAATAAATAAATAAATAAATAAATAAATAGATAGATAAAGAAATAGTTCCTGCTAGGATCTGCATTAACAAATATACAATGACCTTGATGCAATGGTGGTTATCAAAGGAAAATATGAGATTCATGATGGGGAGAAATGTTACCCAGCAGTTTACCGAACATTATAAAATTCTATTTCAAAGGAAATGACAATGATCGCTAATCTTTGTGTCTTCGTGGTACTTATCTTAAAATAAAAATCACTTTTGTTAGGTAAATGAGATTTGGCCTTCCAGGAGATAAAAAATATTAAAGTTATGATTATGAAAAGCCAAATTGAGTGCTGTGATTGCTGTGACCTTTTTTCTGTATGCTGTACTCATCTGTGTAGTCCTGTCTGCCAATGAACTCTAGGACCCTTAGGGCAGGGAAACAGTTAAGTCATCAGAGAAAGATTCCTCTTTTTTCTAGATGCTGTATAATACTCAGTAAAAGCAGCTTCATCCCTTAATACAAATAAAAATAAATAAATGTATTATAGTAATGTGGGGTTGGAAGACACTTTAAAGAACCTGTAGTCTATCAGTCAGGGCTGCTGCAAAACTCATGCCTCCTGTTTTATGTTGCCCCACAGTATCAGAAGCAGATGTTGGTAGTATGGCTGTAGAGGCCATACTTCCCAGCAATATTTTGTTGCCGTGTGACAGATGGCAGCAGAGGGGCAGTCTGACACAATGACATCTGACATAGAAGTGCATCTGAAGCAAAGGCGTGGAACTGAATGCCTCCATGCAGAAAAAAAAAAAAAAAAAAGAAAAAAAAAAAGGCACTTGTTGAAATTCATTGATGCTTGCTAAACTTTGATGGAGACCAAGCAGTGAATGTCAGCACAGTGAGGCTGTAGGTGGTGAATTTCAGCAGTGGTGACAGCAATGTGAATGACAAGGCACATGCTGGACAACCATGCCTATTGTTAAAAGTACAGCACGCAGGCTCTTGGTCAGGGCTGGTGAAAATGCATAGCTAATGGTGGTGAGTATGTTGAAAAATGGTATTTTGTAGCTGAGATTTTGCTCTATCAAATAGTGTTATTGTGCTCTTTGTATCTGTTGTAGTTTCCGTGGAAATAAATAAGATCCATTACTTTCACAATGACCTACACATTTATAAAGTCTTCCCAACGTTCACACAGAGGACAGAAACAACAGGACATTTTTATTATGATTAAATGATATTGGTTTGTTGGGTTGTTTTCTCAGGTACCTACAGATGACAATACAATAAAAGAGATTATGAATATTTTCTTTCCTATCCTTCAAAGTTTGTGTGCATAATGTGCTCCCTCATATATAGATGACAGCAACATCTATTTTTTTCCTCATTAAAGACAACCTTTTGTTTTGCTAATATAGACAATGTGTTCTAGCACATAATTTCATCATTGCTGATGTTTGCCTTTGGAACTATAACATAAAAGGGTATCACGCTGTAAAAGCTTTATTATGTTTATTTTGTTATTATTGCTGTTTCGTTTGTGGGTTTGGGTTTTTTTGCTTTGTTTTGTTTTGTTTTTAGAATGTGTGTATATTGGTAAAATTCTGTGAAATAACCTATTATAGAATAATAGTTTGCTTTTTTCCTTTGGAGTTCATCCAACACAAACATAAATGCTCCACCAATACAGTTTAGAGGATACTATTTGTAAATTTAGCTTAGCAAAACCCATTATTGTGTGTTGACGGACATGAAAAGCTATGTCTGCACTGCAGTGAGGAGTTTACATTGCTGCACATGCAGGCATAACTGAGCTAGCTTTAATCTTCTAATGTTTTCTTCATTCCTGTATCAATAGCAGAAAACCTACCATTTTAGCAGAAAACCTACATTCTGGTAGGTTTTCTGCTAAAACCCAAGCTTAAGTGAGCAAAACCCAAACTTAAGAGAAAACAGAGTGTGGAAGTATAATTTTGAGCAATCAATATTATGCTTGCACATAAACCTGAACATTCACTTGGCAGCTGTATCCTATGGTATGCAGTTTTAAATTAAAACTAGCTCGGTATGTCTTGCATATGCTACAATCACACTTCAGTCTGAAACCTCATATAGCCTAAATCGAAGCAGCAATGCATACTTCACACTTAGAAATGGTCTTCCAGATCTGGTCATCTGTGGGACAGATGTGTAACACGTTTCTTACATCTATAGCAAAAACAGTTTTATATCAACCTTCCTGTTGTACTTTTTTTCAACCACTCATTTCCAGATCTGGCTGTTGGCAGCAGTAGTGTAGTATGTTTGGTTTAATACCTTTGCACCCCTGTTTTTATCCATCCCATGTAAGCACACATTCTCCTGGGCTCTCTTGGCAGAGTCTCTGAAGGGCATTGAAGTGAGCAGGGAAGAAGATGACAACTGTAGCGCTGAAATGAGTGCACGCCTACTGAAATGAGAAAGCAGTGCAAACCATGAGAACATGTGGCAAACTTGGCTATGGGAACCATTTAAGCAAGGAACCTGGACTGTCAACATATTTTTGGAACGTGAAATCAGATTTTATAAAACTACCTTGTATTCTCTTCACCACTATGGCAACACAAACATGCAACCTACTACACTAACAATCTAGATCTAATTGCAAGTTAATTGCAAGTAGAATGTAATGGTCTTGCTGTGCACTAAGCCACTAACCACTTTCTCCCCCAAAATCTTCTATTTCATAATATGATGAAAATGTTGTAGTGAAGAAAATATATCAGGGTTCTCTACCATGGTATAAAATGAGAGCTTCAAATAAAATACAATTTCTTGTCTTTTTCACAATGTAAAGTGCTCATCCTGTTTTCCATATAGTTGCCAGACTTCACCTGGAGATACAATACCACTGCATGGAGAGGTCTTGACACATCACCTGCTGGCCCCTCAAGCAAGCAACACCTACCACAATGCACCTGATGTTACCATGGATTAAAAAGCAGAGGAGAGTATGACAGGGTGAACTTGGAGTCCCACAATGTGTTACCATTTAAAAGCAGAAAATGCGTTGCTTTTTTTTCCAGTAATATTTGAATCAGAGCACTGCATGTTATTACCCTACAAACTACCCTGCTGTTCTTTCTGTTGTTGTAAAATGAAATTGGAACCCATGGAGTAGGGGTCCAATTTAGCTCACCGTGGTTAAGTGCATTTTACCTGACATGTGTCCTCAGATCTTCTTGTGAAAGTAATTACGAAAGTGAACTATATGGTAATATATGATAACAAGTGCTTATTTTCCTGCTCAGTACATTGGAACCATAGTCTGGGAATTGGGGTGCCATTGTAATATAAATATCTTGCTGTTGTTTTGTTGCTGCTAATAATAGCAACAAATGTCCACTGTTAAGGCTATTAAAACTACTTAACAGTTTGCAGTATGCTTTGTGAATAAATAGTATGTGATGAAAAAGAAATGCCTGCATGTTCATCTATTGCTAACCGGACCTGTAGATTGTGTTGTCTGAAATACACTTTTCATCCCTGTTTAAATAAACAATATTTCTACTTTATTGTACCATGAAATACAAGACTAGTAACAGTAGATAGACTAAATGAGAGCAATTAGTGGTATTGCACAGATATCCATTACAGCCCAGCTAGCATTAGCATGTTGTATCCTGTTTGATGAGAACTCAGCACAGTGGTATTTGCTAATGTTATTACTTCTACATTCAAAAGAAAGTGAAATGGGTCAAGATTCAGGAACTGTAACCATAGTAATGACTAGCAGGATTCCAGTGTTTAAAGGAGAACTGTTAATTTTTTTTTTAAGGAGAAAAAGAAAGAAAGAAAGAAAATAAAAACAGCAGGGAGATAAGGTAGAAAAGGAACATAAAGGAATATAACCTAACAATAATACCAAAGATCCCAAACCTGATCCCCCTGAAATTATCTAAACTCCTACCGATTTACTGGAAAGAAGATTGGAGTTCAGCCTAGCAACTAATAACTGTTCCTTATGAATTGAAGTTACTGGAGAGGACACTCCTGTGCGTGGAGATCCAAGGAGTCCCAGCCAGGATATGAATCTCCTTTCCCAGTCTTGGACTTTTCGTGTGCCCAAACAAAGAATGTGTGCAACATTCTAAACAGTTAAAGACAGCCTTTGCCAAATGCAATAAAAGCCGTTTGCGGATTGAAACTTTGTGAATTTCAGCATGGTGTGTTTTTTTCTTTTACCAATAAGCAAACATTGCACAACTCTTGAAGAAAAGCCATGTTCCAGATTTTCCAAGAATTTTAAGAATCACATAGTTTAACTGCATTTTATTCCCATCATATCAGTTTCCAGGTAACAAAAGTGTATGATCTCACACCACACTCTATGAGATTGAAATTCTGTCCTCATACCTATGCAGTACTCGTAATTTCAGTAATGTTACATGAATACAGTTCAGAGAAGAGGTTCATCTAAAATGCTAAGATTTCAGTCTCCTCCAATTTGACACATAGTAGAATTGAAATTGTAGGCATCCAGAGAGCAATTTTTTTTCTTCTCTCCACAATTTGTTTTTATCTCTTAGATTATATACTTACACATTAATTGAACAGATTTCTAAAAATATCCCTTGCAGTTTAATAAACAAGGTATTCCTTAACTTGAGCAATTGTGTCTGTGTTCTCCAATCTTATTTTCAAGATGCTTTGTTATCTTCTCTTCCAGCTTCGTATGCTTCTCCAGAGAGCAATTTCTATTAATGAATTTTGTGCATCAGAAAGTTACATAGTTAGTCAAAATTAGCCATCAAAACTTTCCCCTTCTGCGGAGAGAGGCAGTGAGGCCAATTGACCTGTCTTTCCTCACCAGCTACAGGAGGAGTCTAGACAAAGTGCTTAAAGTAGACAGGTAGCATTTAAATAGGCAACGTGGGAGTAGATAATTAACAAATAAGGCAAATGAATGGTTGCCAGTCTCCTAGGATGTGCAGATGTCAACTAAGGAGCAAATGTGCTTTGAGAATGCTGAAATATTTGGTTAGTATTGTTTGGTTGTTTCTACTTCTGGCTCTTTTTAGCCTGCCTTTCATTTTTGAGTTAGTTTGCTTTTGTTTAAAATGAAGTATGGCAATATATGGCAATAGGGTGGCTACCTTCCACTTCCTTTTTTTTTTTTTTTTTAGGATATATGGTGATAACATTAGGTTTCCATTCTTCCGAGATAAACTATGGTGCCAAACTACCAGTGTTCTGCAAAATTCTGCCTTACTTTATTCTCTTCATACTTGCTCTTTCTCCTTTCATTCCTAAGCAACAACCCGGCTGGCCTCTGAGTGCATGATTATTTTTATTAGAGTGGTATTAAAATCACTTCTACCCTCCTCTGCTCATGTCTCTATAGAGACATGATAGTTCCATTAGCCCCCTCCATGTGACTGCACATTTGCCCACCATATTAGACCTGAGATGTTTTGGTCTTATCACCTCCCTATAACACTTGTCTCATGGGTAGTCTACAAAATTCAATAGTATCTAATATCTATAGGGCTTCCTGTATGTCCAGTCAGTTTCTCCTCCAGTACTATAGGAGGAATCAAAGCGGAACCACTCAGAAGAGAAGGAAATGGTACTTTTGCAGAGACAAACAAAGCTTACTAACCTTAAATCTTCTCACAGCTGAAGTGAGAGCGCTGATATTTTATGATATGACAAACAACATGAATCCCAGTCAACCAAATATGATGTGAGGCTGCTGCTTTCCATGGTGCTTCATGTGTCAAATGTTTTTGCTCACACAGTGGATAAAATGTAAAATTCAGTTCTTCTTTCAAAGCTTCATCTAGCCCTAAACAGTAGGAAACAGTTTGGGTGCAAAAGCTAAAATATAACAAAATTAGGAACGGAAATCAAACCAGTATGCACTTGTAGGCACACAAACACACACATGTGCACATGCACGTGATGGCAAGTCTTGCTGAAGCATGTAGTCAGTTTTGGTTTTTAGAAAGACATACAGCAGTAGCTTTTAAATACTATTTTGGATTTCCTTAGAGGTTCCCTTTGTAAATCATGACTGATTGAAATAAACTGTCAACTGCAATTTGTTAATTTTATATGCTTTACTTCCTTACTGAATGTGAAAACTTGCCAGAAAAAAAATGCTTAAAAAACATTAGTGAGGGTTGAAATTGTTTTTTTTTTTAGTACTTATTCCTCCTGAATGTTTGGGATGAGCATACAGGAAAATGACTGCCACATGCCATGTAGTGATGAGCACAATAAATCCATTACTAATAAACTGTTAGCCTGTTTGTAAAGGGGAAAAACAATTTCTATAAATATTGCCATGCTGGAGGTGTTAAAAAGCAAAACAAAAACAAAAACAAGAGCCAAAACAATTTGAAACTGCATTTACTGTGCCTACAAAAAGGGCTACATTTAAAACAGCTGTAACAATAATGTTAAGTATCACAAGAGACTTCTGTCATGGGATGACTATTTATCTTTAAGGTAAATGCATTATAGAACATAACATTGCTTAAAAATAGTAACTACAATTTAGGAGGAAATGAGAAGGACTACATCTCCCTGAAACTGAGAAGTTCAAATCTGATTTATGTGAACTGAGATTTGAGCAGAAATCCATGTTTTGAGCCTGTCATGAAGAACAAAACAAGCTATGTTCATTTAAAGAGTTAATAAACTTTAGAAAGAATATGAGCGTATATTGTGGACATGAAGGGAATGAGAGTGGGAATGGAAAGATATCACTGCTGCAAGCAGCACTATCAACATGAAGGTTTACAGTGCACTAGTTTCAACTTCTGATGACAGGAGTCCAAGAAAAATTCCTGCAACACCATATGTAGGAATACAGAATGCATTCTCAGAAAGTCTCTAAACCAGTTAGAAAGTGCTTGGGCCATTTCTGTAATCAGATAAAGAATGTCATGACAGCACATTATGTTTACCCAACACCTAATGTCCTGAAATATCACCTTAAACACTTGTCAGATTGCTTCCAGAAAGAGACTGGATGTCACTAGTGACACGTTTGTCAGGCATGTCAGCTTTTATCATTCCTATGACCCCAACACAGAGATATTCAGATTTACTAATGGACCCCTGGGAATAACTATGAAAATAACTGTTATCCTCTTGAGAAGAATAAGGAGAAAGAGCATGACCTACACTTATTTTGAAACTACAGAACTGCAACAGTCTTTACTGGCAGCTTCCACATCAAATTGGAAAGGATGACATCGACTGCAGTAGATTTGAGAAATATCTGTCCCACTTCTATCTGGCTCAGAACTGGCCCTGAGATGAGTTGTATAGTAGGTCAGAAGTAGCCGAAGGTCAAGAAAGATGTGAAGGGGGAATTTTACTGGAATTTAGGATTCCAAACTAATGAGTTTGGAGAATTTGCAGGCTGAGATGCTCTGCAAAGGAAGTCATACAGACTCAGATCACAGCCATAAATTTAGACTTATTTTTGTATTTCCTGCTGGCTGGTTATTAGAGTTCTTAATTCATTTTTTCCCATGTTTTAAATGAGGAATGAACTTACCAGAAAGAATGATAGAGGCCTTATCTTGAAATGCCTTTTTTTTGTATATACACTGAGCATTGTACTTTATGCTACAGTGCCAAATCACATAATTGCAGAATTGCAGAGGTTGGGAGGGATCTCTAGAGATCATTGAGTCCAACCCCACTGCTGAAGCAGGTTCCCTACAATAGGTGTCGTTTACAAGATGTTTGGGGTTTTGGCATGTTTTGAGTTTTATTTTTTTGTTTGTTTGCTTTTGAATTTTGTTAATATAATTAGACGCAAGGTTAGTAGCAGAAGGCTCTCTTGCCAGTGGTAGCAAAACAGTAAATACGCACTAACAACTCCATTCCAAAGGTTTTGTGTGTTGCCTTAATTAATGATTATCTACTGTCACTGCATTCTGCATGATTCAATGTATTTATGTTTCAACCAAAAGTCTGTGATGGACAGAATATAGCATTATGCCTACGAAGACAAAATCCACTGACCCGTTCTTTGATAAAATCTAATTCCCTGCATTTTTATTATTATTATTATTATTATTATTATTTTTGAAGATATGTCTCCTTTGTTGTTCCTACGAAAATCCATCAGGAATGTCAAGACAAGCTCTAAACCATGTCAGTCTTTGAAAAAAAAATAAAAGCATTCTCCAGAAAGTGGGGCAGCTGCATTGCCTGTGCCTTCTTACAGAATTGTAGGGGTTGGAAGGGACCTCCAGAGTTCATCCAAGCCCCCTTACTTCACCTGTCTGGAGTCAAACTCTCTGTGGGAGGAAACCACTGCATGGGGATGGATGGAGAGATGGGCAGGCAACCTCCAATATGGAGATGCTACTTAGAAGGTGAGAGTACAGTTCCTTCTCCATCATAATCCCATCCATGTTCAGCTTTATTACACAGAAGTTAATGTTGGTGGTAAGGTAGATGTTTTGTTTGTTTGTTTGATGTGGTCACTGCTTCCGAGGAACGGAACTGGGAGCATAACATTCACTTTATACAGACCCACAAACTCACCACATTTGCAGTGAGTTCTGAGGGGGCTGAAGCTGAAAAACCAGAAATATCTCCCTCTGTGGCTTGCTTGTACTAAAATTCAAATGGATACTGATTTGTACTGACATTCCTATTTACTTTCCAAGGCTGTAATGACTAATACTTCCATAGAAGTATCATCTCCAACTACACTAAAAGCTTCCACTTTCCTCAACTATAAAATTTAAGGATTCACTTAAATTAGGAAACTACTCTGTCCTTGTCATTTTTGTACACAAGGATGTTGTAAAATAAACTTATTACAGAAAAATCACTTCAATTGGTATTCTCATTTGATTTTTCCTTCTAAGAAAAACGTCTATAGCTGTTGATGGGCTGTAACTTTTCATTTGTAGTAAAAGAAAAAGTAAGCAATAGAAAAGGTTTTATATATATATATATATATATATATTTTCTGGCAAATTTAGGTTTCATCCTAGCAGGATACAAAATTCTAAATTGAATCCTCATGGTCAGTAACTGAAGCTTAACACCTTGGAAATTATTTTGGATTTGGGGGATGTGGAGGTTCATCTGGAAAATATTCCACCCTTTGATCCAATACACATCAATTTGAGAATTACCTTAACAGCTTTAAGAATGGAATTCCTTATTTCCAGCTTTCCCCTTGTTATCAGGACAACATAGAGGGTTCTGTTTACCAGCAGTCAAACGAATTGCAGGTGGCATTCAGAAATTTGTAAATAACTTCCACGGAAGTCATGATCCACTTAGCTTAAAAGATATCGCCAAACAGACATCTCCAATGTTTTCAAGAGTGTCTAAAAAGTTCAAGGTCCATACTGAAGTGTGTTTTTTTTTCCCCACCTTTCTTCTACTATAGGCTCAAAATACTTTATTATAAATATTATAAACATGAATTCATATTTCATATGTAGAACAGAGGTTTCTACCTCAGAAATTTATATTAAAAGTGAATAGGACACAGAATTTGTTCAGTATTCATTTAGGGTCAATTTGTCTTTGATAAGTACTAAAGACAAAGAAGTGCAAAGCTGTAAGAAAGTTTCTCAAGCTAGAAACCATAGTGGAGAATGAAGATCACTGTTGCCCCAAAATCCTAAAGAGCCCAGAAACTGATGTTTCTACATATTTAATGTACCTGCAAAATATGAAGAGATAAAAATGCAGGAGGACATCATTACTTCATTCTTTTCATGTCTCTTATTTTTGAACCAGGGCAGCACCACTGAGTTTGATGGCCAAGAACTCCTTAAGGCTCTATGAAAGACAGGTGATGCCCACCTAACAAAATAAGCATCCTCAGAAAAGGAGCTAATTTATTACACCCCTTTCTCTATTCCCATTAGCACCACAAACATTTGTCACTTATATTAAAAAAAAAAAAAAAAAAAGTTTGTTCTATTTTTCATGATGGAAAACCATGTATATTTTGCACATAAAATTGTCTCAGAAATCAAGTTCTCACCTTGTGCCAGAAACAATGGCCTAGGGCTTACACCAAAAGTACGAGCACCTTTTCAGGAAGTGTTTGTCATCTGTGTGACCTATGAAGTGTCATGTGAAGAAGCATGGTGCCCTGCCAAATAGATATTAGATGGCTTCCGGAAGAGAACGGATGCTGTGTGAAGATTCTACTTGGCCTCATGAGACTCTAGGGCAAGAGAACTCCAAACACTGATTGTAAAACTTCTCACTGATGCAGCAACCCTCATATATACCATGGAGTCTATCAGGTTGCCTTCAAGTCATCATCCAGCTCCTTCTGAGACAGGTAAGTGTGAAGACGGGCAACCACCTCTCTTTTCTGTCATTTTATTCAGATGACTGTGAAACAGTTTCTGTTAGTCTTAGAAGATGTTTAGAACAAGAAAACAAGATCTAAGAGAATTTGATTACCGCAAATCTGTCATGATTGCAGATCATGACAGGCTAGCACAAGAGAGCACACAACCTTAAGAAATCCAAGTATTCCAGGACAGCTAAATGGAAGGCTTTTTTTTTTTTTCCTGCGTTGAAAATGACCATGCAGTTTCAAGCCCCCTGCTATGTGCACGGTCGCCAACCACCACCAGACCAGGCTGCCCAGAGCCACATCCAGCCTGGTCTTGAATGCCTCCAGGGGTGGGGCATCCACAGCCTCCTTTGGCAACCTGTTCCAGTATGTCACCACCCTCTGTGTGAAAAACTTCCTCCTAATATCTAACCTAAACCTCCCCTGTCTCAGTTTAAGACCATTCTCCCTTGTCCTATCACTGTCCACCCTCATAAACAGCCGCTCCCCCTCCTATTTATGTGCTCCCTTCAAGTACTGGAAGGCACAATTTGGTCACCCTGGAGTCTTCTCTTCTCCAAGCTAAACAATCCCAGTTCCCTCAATCTTTCTTAAAAATGGGAGTAATGTTTCCCTTTTTCCAGTCACCAGGAACTTCACCAGATAGCCATGATTTTTCAAATATGATGGAGAGCAGCTCGGCAACTTCACTTGCATAATTTGAGAAAAGTTCTGCTCTGAAGTATGACAGGAAAACTCAGTACTGTTGCTACCACTTTGATTAAAACTGTATAAACAGATCCAAGTGAGTCTGTCTTTGGGACAGGAGACTTCCTGTGTATGTACACAAGTGATATACAGAACACTGTAATGAAATGAAAAATGGCCAATTACTTTGCACAATGGCATTAATTGTTCTGATACGTACAGAAAGAAATTCCCAAAGCTATGCCTTATGAAGATGCTTTTCTCTCTCTTACAAGTACAAAGATATTCTGTTCAGCACTAACACCCAGGTCTGAATATTGTTTTCGAAGATGTAGTAATACCAAGTTATCACACAATGACAACAGAACAGATCAGATAATATCTCAAGAATACTTAATGCTGTACATTCTTGAAAAATTATCCAATCTCTATGCAACAAAGAGGCTGTTATTTGTCTGGTAAGAGAAGCCTTTTTTTTTTTTTTTTTTATTTTGTATTAAAGAATATGTCCTACACCTCACTCAAGGATAAAATGGTGTATGCGACTTCTAGGTCACACTCTGTATACAGGACTGTCCTTGGGTTTTGATACAGAAATTTCCCAGCCTTCCAGAAGTGTGTAATTTCCTTTGCATTTCTAGCTGAAACTCTAATGCAGACAATTCAGGAGACCATGAAAATTCATGGAGCTGGGCAGAGAGACACTGACCAGGATGTACAATACTCTAAGTGTGTGACATATTATTTGTGTTTCTCTCCCTATATTACAAAACAATTTTCAAAGTGGGAAATGTTATTCTCTGGGAAAAGTTCTTGGCATGATCTGCAGAAATTTTGATTAAATATATTTTACCAGTTCTCAGTCAAATATGCTGAATGCAAATCCTTTCCTTTGAAATGCTTTGCACCAAACAGTTTTGTCACAATTCCTAAGTGTTTAACTGCTGTCATCCTAACAACCTCTACTTAAATTACAGTTCAGTAAGGTACCTGTAGTTAATCTCAGAACTTGTCAACAGGGGCATGGAAATCAAAGAGGTAAAAAGAAACCCAGATACAGTACAAGATAGTATTATGGAAGATTTCTTTCAATTTGGTAGCTTAATTGCTACCTTATAGCTCTTATTGCTTTTATTACTCTTATTGCTTTGCATTTGCTCTTTTTTGGACTGAGTTACATACATTATCAATCTATGCATAATTCTGCCTGTCTGTTGCTTTTATAAGCTAACCCAAAACAAAACAAAAAAAAAAAAACATTTGTAGAGGATACCTGGTAGTATATGCAGAACTTGGTCAAAAATAGATAAATCTTAATTATCACCTTAAAGAGAAACTTTTAATCCAGATAATCCCTTTTTAAAAATATTTTTTATTGTAACATTTATTATTAAAGAAGACAGGCACAGAGAGCAGTGGAAAGGAATTTTTTTTTTTTTTTTTTTTTAACCAAAAATAAAAACATGCTTGCTTTAGATTAGTTCTCAGTCCTGAAAGTTGCCAAGTTTTCTGGGCCCAATTCAGTAAATCAGTTATGCATGTGCTTAAATTTTAAGCACATCATCAATTCCAGAGAAATGATCTGACTCACACATGCCTCATACATGTCTGGATGAGAGCCAGGGATCTCAGCACTTTCCAGTATTAAGATCTTTGTTTCCTAACCGAGCTAAAAGTAAGAGGTAGAATACACAAAGAATGAGGCCTCCCACAGACCTCCAAATTCACAACATGAGCTAGGAATCACATCTGGTTCCACTGTAACCCACATACCAAGCAGTGTGATATGACCATCCCTACAGTGGTGCAGACCTGGCCACAGTGTTCCTGCTCTTCTCCCTTTCAAGAGTGAATCATATTCAGCGATGCTGAAATTTCTACTTATCCAAACAAGCACTAAGAGGAGCATTTGAACAGAAAGGAGTTTTGAGTCATGTAGGTGGTTTTCTCATGTGGGAAACTACCCGCTTTGTATCTATGTGATTAGGAAAGTCAGCCTCATTTGCCTCCGGCTGTCTGAAGAAAGCAACAAAAAAGCACATTCATTCTCTTATTCCTTCTTCCTCTTGAGAACACGGAAAGAGGAAAAAAATGGTAACTCATACGTCATAGCCAGGTTAAAATAACATATTCCCTCTTAGTAAGGCATCACTTCTACCAGTAGGTTTTTTTTTCCACTGCTTTATATTGCCTATCCTGAAATCTCAGCCATCTAAATAGAGTAAATATTATCCAACTGTCTGCTGAAATCTTAAAACTGAGTAGTTTTCATGGAAGACTTGCCCGATAAAGGCAAGTCAGCTTTGGAGAGCTTGATAAGTCAAGGGTATAGAGCCGCATGTGCAATAATCCATGTGTCTCAAAAGAATTACAGAGACAAGACAAAAGACAAGAGACATGGGTATCACAGACAAAGAAAAGACACAAGACAGTTGCTTCTCACAGCAGCATGAAGGTAGTGTGACTGGTGGGGGAAAAAAAAAAAAAAAAAAAAAGGGATAGGATGAGATTTCAGGAAGACCTGGAGCACAGTGTGTGATTTGGAACCGGGGAAAAAATGAAGAAGGTGAATGAAGGTAGCAATCCATTAGATATGTCAAAAGCCCATGGAGGACACAAGTTCAAGAAGAGCAGGCTGTGAACACCGCTGTAGTTGTAGATGGCTGGTGAGCCAAAACCCCAGTCAGAAACTTGTTGGTTGAAATGGAGAGGAGCAAAGGGAGAGGGCTCCACAGCCCAGCAAGAAAAGTGCCTGTTGTGAGGCCAGGGACAGTAGTGAATTGCTTTCCTTTGTGTAGGTGTGGGACAGGCTATGCAGAGGAAGGGTTAGCATGTAAAGAAATATACTCCTATGAGCAATAAGAAGGCTGGATATTAGGAGCTGGAAAATTAAACCTTTTCCACTTCTGCTCAGCTTTGACACCATGCTGACAACTGCACTCTCCAACTTGAAACTGGTATTTCAGGGAAGAGATTTTATTAAAATCGATATAACAAACTGTGACATCTTTCCAGAAGAGAGCTTAACAACAGGTTTGTATCAGTCTTGCTAGCAGCCTTTGGGCTGCATTTTCAATCTAAGTGTACAGTACAATGTCTGTTGAAAGTGCTAAGCTGAAACTGGTGACATCAGCAGTGACAAAGGGTGAGGATTGCCTTTATGCTGTTCTCAGCAGCCTTAATAGAAAAAAAAAAAAAAAAAAAAAAAAGAAAGAAAGAAAGAAAAAAAAAAGATTAATCATAAGTGCAAGAAAAAGCTGTCAGAATGCCTCAGCGGCTTTACCATTAAATTGCACTGGCTATGTCACTTATTAGTTCTGGACTGACTTTTCTATTTTTACTATAAACAAAGGTAGGTAATTATAAGCAACATCTGCATGTATGCTCCCAAAGTGTGGATAAAACCTTTCAACACACTGAAATATACTTGTTAGTGTGTGTGTTTAGCTCCTATCTTGCAATAAGAAGCAAACTTACTGAGAAAGATTAAACAGAAAATCATCTGTGCTACCTCTGGTCATTTTCTTATTGACATTTTGGATAAGAAATAATTAGCACAAGGCAATCTATTTCTATTGCTATGTACATAGACAGTCATGAATATTTCGGAGAAACTATCAGAAAGTTGAAGTGCAGAAAAATTATAAAACTATTTCTAGGCATATATCTCTGCAGAACATGAATGAATGCTCATAAAGATTTTTTGGTATTTGAATCTGATCAGAATCATCTGTAGAATTAATGATAATGAAAATAGAAATATTCTCATAAATAGTAATGTGAAATTTACATCAACATAATTAAATATTGTAAAAATAAGCAGTGAAGAAAAAAAATTGTTTGTTTGGGTTGCTCAAACATAGGGACAAGTACCCACTTGGCAGCCACAGTAAGCTTTTGAGTTTCATTACTCAAAAACAGTGTGTGCTTCCCCCAGTTAAATTTCACATTCTTGAGGATTATCTAGGCTAAAACTTACTGGTTTCTTCAGTCTTTCCTCAAAAAAGGGCAAGTATTCTGGCTCTCTGGTCATTTCCACTGCTTGTTTGTTTCTTTTTTCTAAAATCTCTCTAATTGTGTGTTTGAACACTTCTTACTGTTCTTATTTCTCAACATTTTTACTGACTTTTTCTAAAGAAGTCTCTTAATTTCAGAAAAGCAGTTTAGTAATAAAAAAAAAAAAAATGAGGAAAAATGTGATGGTAATGTCGGAAGTACTCTGTCTTTCCCTAAAAGTTATTGCAAGATATTCAGTACATGCAGACAAAAAAACTGGGAAAAACAAAACAAAACAAAACAAAACATACTTCATATAACAATCGTATATATTTACATGGTTATGATCACCCTGATGATCCCTCAGAATCTTTAGTACATTCTGTAGCCCCTTGTGTGTGAGAAAGTACTGTTATTCCCATGCTACCAACAGAGATGTAACAATTATATATGTATTAATACACTCATCAACAATTATACGCGTATACACATCAAGACACAACTATAGGCATCTATTCATCTTTATATAAATAACATATCTATACATATTTATATTTATTATTCTCATGCTACAACGAGAAATGCATAGATTATCTCTGAAGGAGCTCTCCAGTTTTTCAGAAGCTGAGTTCCACCCACCCAGGTGATTTGCTCAGCAAGGAGACGAGATTTATTAGCTAGTGCTAAGTGCTAATACAGTTATTATGTTTCAGATGCGCAGCCAGCTTAGGTTTCTCCAGACAACACAGGCTCGTGCCCTGACAAAATACCTGAAAGCTATATCACTAGATCTGTGATAAATGAGCGTGTCTCTCAAATTCCATGAGTAGCGCCCAAATCCTTCCTCACCACATACCTTGCTTATTTTTTAGTTTGTTTAGGAAGCTTAATGACTCCAGGGTTAATACAGAAATACAGGCAAAAGACATGTCACCTCAAGTTGAGGTTCTTTCCACACTGCCAGTACAACTCTTTCATCAACAAAGCAGGTACCCACCCTCTCTTCTGGGTAGGAAATAGCATGACTCAAAGACAACTAGCTGAGACTCGCGGCACAGACATTCACCAAGTACGCTGCATAGGTCTAACAATTAGCTGCAGCAGGAATAAAACATTTCTTTTGAGAACAGGACAAAAGTCTAACGGCATTTGATGTAGGAAGGCAACTCAATTAGCTGTGTTCTGGAATCTTGATATTTCTAACATAGGGCCACAGATGACCAAATAAGGAGTGCCATAATAGCCAACAGAAACAGGGAAAACTGCAATGAGTAATCAGGAGCACTACGATGCTTTATGGACTAAATTAACAAACTACATTATTAAAAAAAAAAAAAAAAAAAAAAAAAGGCAGGGTGCTGGGGGAAGAAAAAGGCTAGAATTGTGATTCTCAGAAAAAAATATGGGAATACTAATACGTAATTAGTGCATCTTTTAGGATGATAATTCATTTTTGAAAATTGACTTTCATTCATGTGACTGAACAATATTCAGAGTTCATTCTTTCATAATTTTTGAGTGAATTAAAGGTTTTCCAGAGTAAAAATTGCCTAAGAAATAAAGGATGCACAAAGGCCAGGGCCTGGAACGTGGTTGCAGTATGAATGTCAAGATTGAGCCAAACAGTTTACTGCAAGATAAGCTATATCTACTTTACATTCTGTGCAAAGGAACTTTGCAGTAGACAGTTATACTTTGCAAAAATATTCCAGCTATACACCATTACACACACACACACAATCAAACAAAAAGTTTCTTTTACCTGAAAAAAGACAGCATGGAAATTTCACTTTACTATCCAAACTTTTATAACAAACCACCAAAATGTAGAGAACTCATTCAGAATGCTGTCTCCTTGTGGGTTGTGTGGGAGAACAGAGATGTTTCAAGCACCTGAATATTTTACTATATTTCCTGATTTACATGGAGATGTGTATGTGCAATAGACATACAGAGAACCCTACAAGTTCTTAATGATCACACTGCGTAAATCACATCTTATTTACATCCTTTGCATTGACACCACAAAATCCATTCTCAATTTTTTCCTTTGCTAAGACCTTTAGTCACATCATTAAGAGCTTCTCTGAATTGACATGAAACTAAAAGCTTTCCTTTCTCCACAGCCACTGTAGATAAGGCCATACAGGTGATATGTTCATTCAGAGTGTATGGTGCAAGCCAAACTCCTCAGTGTTTGAAGAATCAACCCATAGAATTTTGAGTTGAGTTGGGTGTACAGAACAGGAGACTTGAAAATGGATCTTTTGTGACACTGTCAGGTTAACTTTATACATGTGCAACCAACTCTAATCCTCATGGTCATGCTGTTCCTTGATATCCAAACAGCATATTGCAAGACAAGGTTTCTCATTTAAATTAAAAGCAGGGCTTTTGCAAAAGAGTTCCCTGTGGCAGATATTTTTCATCTAGGTAGATGGAGTCAAAGGTGGAAGGGAGTAGCTGCTTCAACATCCTTCTTCCCAGAGAACAATAGTGGACAATTATTCAGATTATTTTTTAGTTGGCAGACTTTATCTCAGACAAATGCATGATTTCTGCTCCTAGAAACTGTAGATGAAAACTAGAAATAGAAAAGGGATGAGAAAATCAGAAAGGAAGTGGGAGATACCTAAGGAAAGAAGAACAGGATGTCTACGGCTAGAAATGAAGAGGTAGCAGACGAAAGAATAATCGAAATTTGAGGGCTGTGATTTTTCAAACATTTATGCATTTCTTTTCTGTTGATGTATCGTCAAGTAGACAGACAATGCATAGACCAGAATTTAGTTAGGTTATTCAATTAATATAGCCATTTAAAAAAAAATCTACAAAATACTAAATGAAGTACTTACTAAAGCCTATTGCTTTTGGCTTTGAATTGTACATTCATGAATCTTGATATATGGAAAGTTGGTCATCTCTGTGGGTTTGCACCCTGTCCATTGCCTGAAGGGAGATAGCTGGTTCACCAAACAGGAAAATCTGAGGACAAAGAAGCAGGAATGTATGACTTTAATGTCAACCCAATGTATTAAAACATGTAGATAATGACATGTACAGCTGCTGAAAACTCAAGGCTATATGTTTAGGGTATTAACTTTACACACATAGTATACATACCACTTTGTTGTCATTTGTTGCTAATAATTTATATGCAATGTAGGTATTTATTTATTACTCCCATATTTTTACATTTGCAGGGCGTATATATAAATATTTCCAACTTTTCCGTGTTTTTTTGTTTTTTTGTTTTGTTTTGTTTTTTAATGAAAGAGAGATGATTTTTCATGAACCTAACGAGTTTCAACAAAGCAAAGTGCAAGGTTTTGCACTTAGGTGGGTGTAATCCCAGATATGAATACAGACTGGGATAACTTCTTGAGAGTAGCCCTACTAAGAGAAAGTCTTAGGGGTCCTGGTAGATGAAAAACATAACATGAGCCAGTAGTGTGCGCCTGCAGCCCATAAGGCCAATGGTATCCTGGGCTACAATAGAAGAGGGGTGGCCAGCAGGGTGATGGAGGAGATGATTGTCCCTCTCTACTCTGCCTTCATGAGGATCTATATGGACTACTGCATCCAGGTATGGGGCCTCCAACACAGAAAAGATGTTGAGCTTTTGGAGAGGGTCAAGGGGAGGGCCACAAGGATGCTCAGAGGGCTGAAACACCTCTCCTATGAAGACAGACCAAAGGAGCTGGGCTTGTTCAGCCTGAAGAAAAGGCTGTGGGAAGATCTCGTTAAGGCCTTTCAGTGTTTAAAGGGAGATTATGAACAGCAGGGAAATCAACTTCTGACACAGGTAGACAGTGATAGAACAAGGCGGGTTGGGGGGGGAGGGGGGGGAGATATTGGGGAGTGTGGTTTTAAACTAAAGGAGGGAAGATTTAGATCAGATGTCAGGGGGAAGTTTTTCACTGAGAGAGTGGTGAGATGCTGGAACAGGTTACCCAGAGAAACTGTGTATGCCTCGTCCCTGATCCCTGCCCAGGTCCCCAGGACAGGATGGAAGGGGCCCTGGGCAGCCTGATCTAATACTTGATCTATAGCAGTTGGCAACCCTGTCTGCAGCAGACGGTTGGAACTTGATGATCCCTGAGGTCCCTTCCAAACCAAGCCATTCTATGATTCTATGAGTCATTGTTTAGCACTCGCAGTTTGGAAAGCTTCAAAATAAGTCAATTACTCTACCAGCCTCCACAGGTACTTCAGGTGTTAAAACAATTTAGTTTCAATTCTGCACATTCTCATGTACAAAGATGGCGAAGAATAGGATTTCTCTTACCTAATCTAAGAGATAGGAATCTAATCTACACAGTTTTCTAGGCTATATCTCTTGTCAATTGAGAAAGACAGAAGTCTAAGATAGGAGGTATGAATCACCCCACTGGAGGTGAATCTCTTTCCTCTGACTGCAGAGGGAACCCAGGAAAGTTGCTTGGACTAGATATCCAACACTCAGATGATCAGAACTGAGTGAGCTAAATAATATTTGAAGTGTGTGAAGAGTATGCTGAACGCAATGCATCTATGCCCCTGAAAAGTACGTGTACATGATAAAATATTTATAAAATACGTTTTTTGCACTATCTGTTGTTCATGGGAATGATTATTTGCCTGAAATATGCTTAGAAGAACACAGCTTTGATTCCTGACTGGCATTCCTTTGTTAAAAATATTAAGGTCTGCAAGTCAGAAGGGTCAAATATAGAAATAAAAATATTTAGCTTCTCATTGCAAAATATTTTAAAAGATAACTTTTGTTATCCTACTTGATCCTTTATTTGTTGCTAGAGCTAACCAATTTGTCTCTGAACAAAAGTCTTCAAAAGAATCAGTGGGAAAAAAGATCAGTTATTAAAAACTGCAGTGTAAAGGAGTTCAAAAATATTAAAATTAAGAATAGCATTGTATTCTCATATATATGAGCAAAAATGAATAACAATACATCTGCATCCTTAAAACTTCATCCAGGAATAGCTGTGCTGCTGCCTGACTTTGAAGAATGCTCTTCAGATAGTTGATTTTTGGTAATAAATTGGATCATGGATATAGAGAGGTTAAAAAAGTTGCTTTGAAAGTACTTTGGTAAACTTAAAAAACAGATGTTAATGACTTTCTAGTTTCACATGCCTTAAGACTATTTTGTGGCCTCGTTGACGTGAATCCTGGAATGAACACTCAAAGATATATTTCCTCTGTATTACCAAATCACAGAATATGAATATTCTTTTCCTTTGTGGAGAGCAAATATATTTAGTTTTCCAGGGACGGAAGGAAGAAAATCCCGCCCCCCCAGAGGCATCTGATTTCAAGGGCCCTCTCTCCAAGCAACATGTGTTTGTGGGGAGCAGAGGCTCCATGTGCACACAGCTACAAGCAACTTGCCAAAACCCACTCGGCAGCCCCCGCCCCGCTGACGTAGCTGAAGGGCTGACAGCAGTGATGTAATACCAATTCAAACGTGTCCCCGTGCAGAACCCAAAAACTTGGAAATTGCCATGCCAGATGCTCAGCAGTTTAGGAAATCCACCCCCATAGCCCAGGGTGCACAGCTGGAGCACAGCCACAGCCAAGGCCTCTCCATGGCGGCTACAGGCCACACGGCATCAGCAGTCCACTGCCATGCAGCATACCCCAAAAGGCTGTGATATGTCCCTAATTCACAGCAGGCAGGAGGTGTGTAGGCAGCCACACAGCTGAGGCATCACCACATGTCACTCAGCTGTCAGCTTTGTACTGACGGCCTGGGATCAGGTGGATTTCACTCAGCGCTCCGGGGAGACAGACTTTACCACTTTGTGACTCATGCTTGACTGGGGGGAGTAGGAACAGCAATCATTTATGAGTCACTATATTGTATAAGGCTTTGGAAAATCATTTGCCTGCATACTGTATAAATACATAGTGGAAGTGTATTAAATATGTTGAAGTAATTGGAACACAATTAATATCTTCTGAAGCAAAAGAAAAATTGAGAAAGGTTACTTATTACCAGTCTCTTCTCTTTCACAGAGATAACCTATTAGTAGAAATGTGCAGCATTTTCCTTCTGAAGTAGACAAGGCTTTAAAATTCTGTCTAGAAATAGAACCATGTGAATAATTTGGGGTGGGGGCTATATTTAAAGGAAAAAAAAAAAAAAAAAAAAAGCAAAGTTTTTGGCTTCCCGACAGTTTTTTTTTTTATTTTATTTTTTGAGCAACTATTCCTAGCACAAGAAAAAATGCAAGGTCTTCCAAAACTGTAGGAACAGATTTTGAAACTTTCCCTCTAAAAGCAAAGTTGTACAAATGCTTACTGATCCAACCAATATCCTCTGCACATAACAGGTAGCAAAGGCTTATGCAGGAGGGGAAGAAGCCTGTGAGTTGGAATGCAGGTCTGTGAAATCCTTTGCTTTCCTAGAATTTAACTGGGGGCCTTAGAAAAAAAAAAAAAAGAAGAAAAAAAAAAAAAAAAAAAAAAAGATCTCTTTGAGCAAGGTCTGTAAAAGAATTGAGGAAGAATGTATAACTAGAGGTGAGATTCCCCGTGCTTGGACGGGGCAAAGGATGACAGTACCAATCACCTTTCTTCAAAATCAGAGTTCTAGACAGAAGCTATGTAGCTGGATAGGAAGAAATCCTGTCAAAATGGCTATTTGGGGGACAATTGGGTCTCCAACTCAGTGCTCCTAGTGGTCACACAAACCCTGCAGGAGCGTGACTGGTGGATGGAGGATGGGAAGGGGAACTGAGCATCTTCTATACCACATTTAAGCCTTGAGTCATGCCGATCAATCCACAGCGAGTGCTTGTTATCACCAAAACTAAACTAAAACAAATGCAGGCAGTAGGCAACTGGTTGCTAGATAATTGTTATCACAGCAAAAACAAGCTAAAAACAGCTCAGGCAAAGACAAGACAAGTCTGGGCATGTTTCTAATCCACGCACTGTCTGGTCAACATAAAGCCCTTGGCCTTGTAGTGGATAAAATGATACTTAGTGGGCTGCAAAAGGGGGATCCTGGGAGCAGAGAGGAGGTGAAGGATGGTCCTTTCACCGCTGTGAGAAACAAATCTATGGAGGATGGCATTAAATGTGTGTGGTGTAGCCAAGGCAGTCTGCATCCCCAGTCTGGGTATCAAAAAGTGTTCTTTTATGATACTCCTTGCTAAGCCAGAGTGACTCACTCTGTTCTAGAATGCAGCCAATTTCCCAAATTACAGACTGAATTTTAGCCCTGATGTGAAACCCTCTTCCTTTGTGCCCTCAGCCACTGGGAACAAACCCTTCAGTCTCTCTGGAGTGTTGGGCTAATGTGAACTGCAATTTTCCTACATCTGTAGACTTTCAGTCCCTCCCATGCAGTCAGGAATGGATGTGGTTCAGATGAAGAGAATGAAATGCAGCTTAGCAGCAACCCAGGCTATGAATACTCACCCAAGAGGGCAAATCCCAGTTAACAACTAAATCTAAATAGACAACAAAACAAGGACAGCCTCATTGAACAGTACCTGACATTTGGTCAGAAATTGGCATCCTGTTCTCTTGCTCACTGGCTTTTCCTACAAAACGCAGAACCTCAGCATGCAGGTGGTATCCATCCCTTCAATATGCTCTGCCTGCCTGGTTGCATGGCTCCTTAACTTGTCAAACAGCCTCTGTGTACCTTACCTCTCTTTCTTTTGTATAGCACACTGCCCATGCTGGAGGACATACTGCTCTGTGCAGACCCTTTGGAGCGTTTCTCCAGGAACATCTGGTGAGATCTGTGAGAGCTCAGTGACTTCCCAACATTATTCAGACCAGTGCTAATTCCATTCACAGTACTGACTTACACCTACTCCCAGCCAGAAAGTGGTGTTCCCACCACAGGCAGCAAGTAGGGTAAAGTTTAAAAAATACGATAAGCCTCACATAAAAATTCAAATTCAGCTATGCTAAATTTTCCATGATTTCTCCATTTTTCTATGTTCCTTTTTTATCTCCAAAACAATTACCCAACTGATACCTCAGCAAAGCTGATGGTAAGGCTTCGAATTTGGGGAGATTGTTGGAATCTTCTAATGTTAATGTGGGAAGGAACAAACAAACAAATTAAAAAAAAAAAAAAAAAAAGAAAGAAAGAAAGAAAGAAAGAAAGAAAGAAGGAAAGAAAGAAAGGAAAAAAAAAGAACAACAAATCAAGTGTAAATCAGCAGATTTAAAAAAAAAAAAAAAAAAAAAAAAAAAAAAAAAAGCAAATCTCCTGATAGCATAGGCACAGCCATGTGCTGATAGCTCAGTAAAGTGCCCAAAGCAATACTGAAACAAATCAAAACACAGCATTTTGCAGGAGACAGAAAATCTTTCTGAGTAGCTCAGCTGCAAGATGTGATCTGTATACTACCTGAGCAGAGTAAATAAAGGAGAAGGAGTCATCTTAATCTTAGAGGGAGCAATCCAGAAATGGCTCACATAACTAGCTAAAGCCTCTACATCACATTAATTACTGGATTAATTTTTAAAAAAACAATCTCTTTCAGCAGACAAAAGATAGCAAAGACATTTTTCCCCTTTCCCAGTATTTTCTGTCCTAAAGATTTTTAGCATCTTTAGATGTTATTGTCAAAATCACTGTGATTACTATAAAGCAGGGCTATAGCAGAGCAAAGATTAGTACAATAATAACAAAAATCAATCAAATAAAAATATTAAGGAAAGTAAAATGGTAACTCTGAGCTCTGTGGATTTCAAGGAAAAATGACAATATTGATTGTGGCCCAGAAGACAGAGTAATAAAATATCACAGGATAAAGGTATTCATTTTCCTTGATTTGGGGCAAATAGTCCTCTCCTCAGAGGGCCTTTTTATTTTTTTCTAAAGAAAAAAAATTACATGAGTAAAAGAGGACCAGTTGGTTAAAGAAAAAATAATGTATTTGCATCTGGGGTAGTTGTATATATATTATTTTTGTATACATAAAACCATGTAAGATCTTTGCAGAGGGAGAGAAGAGTGGGGTTTTCCAGTGCTGAGTTTTTCACAAGATGAACATAAATATATTTTGGGAGAAAGAGGAGGACTATCCTTCAAATTTTGAGATGGAGGTAAATTGGAGATTAACTCTTTATTCTGTTTGCAGAATGGTGCAACTGGATGATGAGGGGGCATTTAATCAAACCCACATATCTGTGGAGGGACTAAAGAGCAAAGACTCATTAAACTGGCCCTGCAGAGAAGGACCTGGGGGTCCTGATGGATGAAAAACTTATCGTGAGATAACTTATCATGAGCAGTGTGTGCTTGCAGCTCAGAAAGCAAATGGTATCCTGGGCTCCATCAGAGGAGGGGTGTCCAGCAGGGAGAGGTTGAGGATTGTCCCTCTCTACTCTGCTTTTGTGAGACCCTATCTGGAGTACTGTGTCCAGGTCTGGAGCCCCCAGTTCAAGAAAGCTGTTGGAGGGGGTCCAGAGAAGGGCCACAAAGATGATCAGGGGGCTGGAGCACCTCCCTTACGAAGACAGGCTGAGGGGGGTGGGTTTGTTCAGCCTGGAGAAAAGAAGGCTGTGGGGTGACCTCCCTGCAGCCTTTCTAGTACCTAAAGGGAGCCTATAAACGTGATAGGAGTCAACTCTTTTAAAGCATAGATAACAGCAGGACAAGGGGAAATTGTTTAAAGTTGAAGGAGGGAAGATTTAGGTTGGATGTCAGGGGGAAGTTCTTTACTATGAAAGTGGTGAGGTGCTGGAACAGGCTGCCCAAGGAGGTTGTGGATGCAATATCCATGGAGGTGTTCAAGGCCAGGTTGGATGGGGCCCTGGGCAGCCTGGTCTAGTACTAAACGTGGAGGTTGGTGGGTCTGCCTGTGGCAGGGGTGTTGGAGGTTCATGATCCTTGAGGTCCCTTCCAACGCAGGTCATTCTGTGATTCTGAATTCTGTGAACAGAGAATTATCTTTCCAGATTCTGGAGCTTTTGAATAAAAAAGACTTTTTTTTTCTTCAAAAACAAATCTGTTTTCTTATACATTATAGAATGAGCACAAAAATACTTTTTGCAAAGAAAGAGATTAAAAGTGTAGCTGGTTGTTTTTCAAACAGATGAACAAAGACCTCTCTGTTCTATTATCAGCGTTCATATCTGTTCTGGTACAGGATGTATCATTGCTCTTTGTACAAAATGTTACTGCATATTGTAACATTCATTGAGAAAATTAATTAAAAGGAAAGGTCTAGAAGTAGCTAAACTCTAACAGTATCACTCTTGGATCTACGTACCTAAATTATGTCCAGTGTCACAGAATGAACTCAAGAGACAAATTAATATTCTCTTACTTGCCTGGAGATCTGTAGAAACTCAGTCAAATTCTGAGTAATAATGTTCAAGTATTGGCTTGCATAAATATCCAAAGTCGTGAAGGGCCTGAGGATGGTCTGGATTTATCAACATGTGTTTGTGCTCAACCATTTCAAAAATAAGGTCACCACATATATAGTGGTCACCACATATAGTAGGCTGGCCTGATTTTTGGGAGAGCCACGCGGCCACAGTTTTCAGTGACAATTGTAAGTTCTCAATAATTGGAAATCCAACCACATTTGTAACTGCATTTGCTCTTTTTATCTTTCTTTCTTCCTTTTTTTTTTTTTTTTTTTTTTAAGCTTCATGTGAAAGATTTTTGTTATCTGGAGCTGAAAATCTTAAACTGAAGCTTGGTCTTGTAACAGTGTAATAGAACAGAAATTTGGGTTATTATTTTAAGAGGAAAACAGTAACTGGGTCATTGATATTGAGGTTGAATATTCCGTACAGGCATGGTCTGAGGTTTTTAACATTTAGAAAATATCTTCTTGTGTTTTTAGGATTTTTTCCTGAGGTTTCATTTGTGATGCAATTAAAAGAATATATACTTTCCCGTGGATATTTCAGACAGAGGAGAGATTTGGTGTCAAGTTTAAATACTCATCAGAATAGAAAATTTAGAGGTGGGGAGAGAATACAGGGTGAAAATTTCACTTGGGAAATATTCTCTTTTCTACTGGAGTCAGTGATGGTATTCCCACTGACAAAGGCAACACAACCAAGCCAGCACAAAAAGAAAAACATAAAAATAAAAAGAACAAACAGAAGCATCTCAAGCCTGCTGAGACTTCATTACATAATTTTAAAAATATGAGGGATAAATTCAGGAGGCTAAATGACATATACATGTGTTATACACTATTAATAAGTGATGAGGAATAAATAAATGAAACTGAACATGCCCGGTGCACCACTGCTCTTCTCAGGATGTGAGCTGAGGAGTCTAAAAATAGAAGAGATGACTTTGTGTGCAAGTGCCATGAAGGAGCAGAGGTTCAGCGGGGAAAAATGTAAGCAGAGCACCAACACGTTCCCAGTGGGAGTGTACAGACGTGAAGGAGTGCACAACTTCTCTTGCTGTGCATCACATGGAAAGACCAAAGTAACACTCAGCACAGGTCTAAAACAGCAGTAATGCCTTCCCAGGATGCTTCATTTTTTTCTGAATTTTTGACTCGTCAGTTGTGCCTGAGAAATTTTTGCTAACTACTGGTTTAAAATGCCTCATATGTGTTGGGTTTGTTTCCTATTCTTTGTGCCTTGCATGCCTGTTGAATAATTTATGCTATGAAAAGCAAGTTAAAGCAAGCAAGTTTCTTTTGTGGTTCTCTCAGAAAGCAGTGATGTTAGTGGTCACTGGCTTGGAAAGGAAAGACCTTCCCAGGAACAGTTTGTGCCAGTTTGAAGGTTTTGAAGATCAAGATCGGATTCTTAACTTAATTACATAATAATGAAGGCCAGTTGCTAACTTTCTCCATTTGAAGAATGATACATTCATTCTTTTTCTAATTGGCAGCTGCTGTAGGAACCCATGGCTCACTGCAATGATATCAGAATGACAATTCCAAGTGTGGGATAACAAAAGATGAAGAAATATGCAACCACAGAGCATAAATGTTTTCTCTTAGCTGATGATTTGCCTACAAAAATAAATCCCACCTTTTCCAAAACTCTGACACGATAATAAAACCACAAGCAATACCTCTGGTGCAGTCACAGGAATCTCCTAACAACTCCTTAGAACTGGCTGTAGCTGCTGAAAGCAGACATAGAGTTAAGCATGCAGTGCTTCTTTGTTGTGTGCAGTCCATGTTGTCCTGTTCTTAGCAGGCATAAACACCAAAGAGATGTAAATCAGATTATCCTGAGGAGCATTATCCATTGTGGTTATACCACAGCTGTTAATTTCTTTCGAACTTCCACATCTCAGGGTAAGAAGGGCCCCATAGCCAAAACCAGTGAAGAATCCCCGACTCTATAGTCACGACTGCTGGGAGCTTCTGGAGGTGGGATTTGTGATCCAGACTCTTCTCCTTATGGCAGAGACAAAAGTATGTCTCAGTTCAAAATTCAACAGAGAAGAGCAGAAGTTATCCTTTAGCTACCATGGCAGAAAACAACCCCGATTTCTTTGAAGGTTTTACATATAGTTGGATTCATATTTTGCAGAAACCTCTCCTCAAAACAGATGAGTTGAGTACTCTCAAGAGGTCTTCTAATCTACCTAATTTTAAAGGTGCCTCATGGGAAAAACATGGATCTGGATTCAGTATCTGATTTGAGAAGTCCAAACTGGGAATAAGTGTCTGAACACTCATTGCAGAGGTCAGAGTGAGAATCAGAACAGAAGCTTGAGCAGAATGAAAGTCTAACCAGAAACCTCTAGTTCAAAGAAGGATATAATGAAGAAGGATAAACCTCAATTTAGAAAGAAAGGGTTAAAAAGCACATGATGGGCAGATTAGGTGTTCTGGTGAAAACCTGAAAAAACAAAACACTCTCAACTCAAAAAGGAGTTGAGATGTCAATGACAGCTACCTAGAAAATGTGACTAGAAGCAGAGTTCAGTAGGTAAGAAAATAATCGTGTTGCAAGAACATGTATCTCATTTGTTCTGAGATGTACCATCAGGGTAAAAAGGTTCTCAGTGATGGTTGTGGTTACCCCTTACATCTCCAGCTGTGGCAGCCTGGAGATTGTGAAAGGCACAGGAGATACCAATGGAGTCACATATTCAAGGGCTGCAGTGAGGAACCCAGAATACAGTAAACAGGCCCTTGAAGAAGAATTTTCAGTTTAAAACAAGCAACAACATTTCAATTATAGGGAATTTATCAGTGAACATTTCAATCCATAAACCAGAAACAGAGTATACAACTACCCCAGTTCATACTGGTCAATTCAAGGCCTTAAGTTGGTGTGTGATAACTTTGGGAATGTAGTATCAAAACAGACAATCAAGGTCAAATTCAGCATTAAAGCTTGATAGCCACATTCACAATATAGTTAGTATACTTGGATAAAGCTTATTGATTAAGCTGGCTTTAATGAGATCAAGTCTAACATGATGATGAAGCTCAGATCAATTCATGAATGAACTGTACTATGCCATGTGGAGGTACTGACAGACTTTCTCCTTTTTAGTAATTTCTGCACCACACTTCATTTTGTAGCTTTGATGTATCCTCAGAATGCATAAAACAACAGAGATCTGTTTTGAGTTGAGACAACTATGCAGATTTATACCAGCTGAAGATCTGAACTAGATCACCACATTCCTCTCATGCATGCAACATAATACTGCTGGGCTACAAACAGCTGCTGAAGTTGCTGCATTGTGGCTAAGGGCAACAACCTTCCTTCTAATGAAACAAAACCCTGCCACATGCAATGGAAAGCGATTTCATCTCATCTCCTTTGGAAAAAAAAGATAACATACATATGAGGAAACTGGACTATATCAGAAACAAGAAAATTTTCAGTGATAATTGGCACATTGTGCTATGAAAGAGCCACTATCAACTAAAAGTGAACCCTCTTCCTTTCTTACATAGTTATAAAAAACATAGACAAGATGTGTATTCATGCAAACGTAAATAAGAGCTGTATTATTCTGTGCTACACAAATGTTGCAGCCAATCCTCTGTTCTACAAAAAGTTATTGAATAATGAGAGCTTATGTGTATTACTCAAGGACCCAGCCCCATAGTTCACTTTCCCTTCAGAATATTCCTAAAGTCTGGAGTAGTTAAAATATCCAAGCCTTTCCTCACCACTAACGCTGTAATTCTTGTGTTTCACAAGCTGTTTTTTTAGTGGTAAAAGTCTTGTGGCCTGTCCAGCTGAGATGTTCAAGCTCTCCAGCAGCAGGATGCCTTATTTCATGAGCAGGATTTTTTTTTGTACAGGCTAGAAGGCAGGAAAGTCTGCATGAAATAAGGTAGGAAGAGTGAAACAATTGCAAACTTGATATTTCTTCACAACTCCCACATTGAAAATCTCTGTTCCGTGGGAAAGGGGTTGGGTGAAGAAGATTTCTATCTGCCTTTAGCTTGTAATGATCTGACTTCATTGCATTTCTATGTGGGCCTGATCCAAAGCCCATCAAACCCGATGGAAATCTTAAGGTGGAAAACATATTGTACCAGAAAGTGACAGTAAATCATTTGCAGTAGTGAGACAGTTTGTCCAGCTGGATTAGCACAGTGATCAGAACACAGGCAATTTGCCTGTCCAGCTGAGGCTACTGCCTTCATCGCTGCAGTCACCAGAGTGAAATCCTGTGAATGGTTTAGGAGTATGTTAGGAGTTTCAGTGAAAGACAACGACAGATGAATAGTATCAGTGAAGGAATCAGCAGGAAGACTGGAAAGTGAGGAAAAGCAGTAAATCTGAAGCAACAGTTGGTGTTTACTGATCTTACTGCCTTTCAAAATGCATGAGGTCTTTTAGAGAAGGAGACTATAATCAAACAGCAGTCTGATGTGGCAAGTGATTCTAACAAGTTATAAGAAGTGTGCAGCTGAAGGTTATAGCAACAAGGCCAGCCAGACATCCTTTACAAAAACGCTGTACTTAATGGATAAAACTTCCTCATAGGTCCTCAAAAGTACTCATTAACTACTCTCTTCTTTGGGTATCTCAGCATAAAGGAGATGAATGGTTTAGTATATCAGGATTATGATTCCGTGATAGAATCTATGATTCTATGATTCTATGATTAAGAAGATAATTCTGCTAAAGAAAAGGAACCTAACAGTAGAGGCAACAGCTGAATGGAGAGTCTGTTCATGTACTTTGTGCAGTGATCTTTCACTCATTATTGTGATCTGTAGAGTATTTTATTTAAGCAAAAGAAAGCCCTGAAGGCAGTAGATGCTCAAGAAGTAGGGCTGATATGCATTAACAAATAGATTTCCCTTAAACTAATTATTAAATCATAAGGTAAGTAACAAAATAATCTAAAGAAGCCCTATCTCCACAATCACATGGTAGCTTGCAATAGGCACAATTTTCCTTGACTTCATTACAGCATTCTACCAGAACTACTGTTGCAAAAGATGTCAACAGGAGATGCTGTTACATACCACCTTTCCAAATCACAGGAATAATCCTAGCATGTGGAGTAAGATTTAGTTTGGAAAACAAGCTGAGGAGCTAGTTTGGATTACGTAAAGTCTGGGAAAGACATAACAAAAACATTTTTTGTTCTTTAGTAAGAGTCACTTCTCAAGAAAAATAGTGGGAGCATTATTCTCTGATAACTGGGATTTTCAGTGGGTTGTGATGTCTGACATAAACATACATAAAATATATATTTCCTGCATTCTCTTTGATAGCTTGCATCAGAATGAGATTTAATGAGCATGTTTAAAATGATCTCAAATTTAGTAAAGAACAGAGTTTCAGAAGCTTTCTCTGTCACATTAACAGCATTCCTATTTGCTGTCTTTCCAAAGTGTGCTGTATGCTCAAAGTCCCATTCCCATTCTCAGCTTTATGTGCTCAAGGCATTGTTCTCTGAACTGGTTTAATGATGGATCATATGCTAGTGTATGAACCAGTGAAAGGCATTCTGCTTTATGATACTGCAACACCGAATAAAGCTGAGTACTTGCATAATTAAGTAAGTGCTCATAGAATACAAAAGAATGCAAGATTTTTGTGCTAGACCGGGAAAAAAAAGCAAACAAACAAAAATAAAATAAATAAACAATGTGTTTTTAAAGTTGAATTGGCTGATTTTAACTGAAGCAGAGAAAAATCTTTGGGAGTGTCAGTGGTTAGCAGTGATGCTTGATAAAATATCTGCATACAAAAGGTGTAATAGATCAATCATCAAATACCTTCTTTGCCTGTGTACTAGCTCGCTCTTTGCTGTGATGTCTCTAGTTCCTTCTGCTGGATCTGCTTCACTTTTTATAAATATTTAACCCACCTTCTCCAAACCCAATAATGTACCCAACTGACAACTTTCTCTCTTGACCCAGTAGGAATCTTTTCTGAGCCTACACAAGGTTTATTCAAGTGTTGCCAAAATGTTTAGACTTCAAAAACTTAACCTGAGTATTGAAAAATAAAATTAAATAATGCAGAATGCAAGAAGGAAAACTTAAGCTACAGATGAATATGAAAGGGTGTGACACTCTGCAGAGAGTTTTCTTGAGGCAGAGGAATAAAGGCTTTAAAGCCTTGGTATTTGTTCCAAAAGACCAGATTTCCTGAGGCTGAATTTACAACTTATGCTATTTTAGTATATAAGGGTCAATTCCACTTGACCATTTCTATTTTCTAATTCTGAATATGAATGGTTGGGAAGCAAAGCACATTACGTAGAGGGGATGGTATGCTACACAGACAGGGAGTGAAACAACCCCTAATCAAATCTTTAAATATAAAGCATACAGAGACTAAAATGAGAGAGTAGCTCAGTCTACTATAATGTTTGCAACATAGTAGGGACAAGATCTATTTCATGATCTACTTTATTGTCATTATAACTCTCCACAAATTTGGAAATTCTCACTGGAAATTGAGAGTGTAGCGAGGTGTAGCTGACTAAATATTCTGCCAAGTCTTTATTTCATTTGTATATGCCATTTCTAACACTGCTCCCATCATCATAGTGCATCCGTGCCTTCCAGTTGTGCACTAGGCAACCTGACTAACATCTGTCAAATGTTTGTGCTCCCTGCTTCTCTCCTCAGGGGAAGATATGTGTTCAGCAGCATGTTTTCTTTTGGAATTTATTTTTAATAAAAACTAAATGCATGTGCTATTTGTTTATGTTAGAGAAGTCAAAGAAATGTGCCTTGCATTCAAGATGATGGGTACACAGGATGCCATAGCCCAAGGCTGCCTCTGGGAGGAGAGTTGCACAAATCTGCCTAAGAGTGGGTAAAAGCAAGAGGCAGGGCATGAAAGGGGCAGGTGGGCAGTGCTTAAGGACAGCTGTGGCAGAGGGGCTGAAACACAAGCTGGGAATGAAGGAAGGAGAGGATGAGTCTCTATTTTTGTATCTTGGATGGCCTACATCCAAATCTTGTGTTGCAAAAGAATACAGTAAATAATGGTAATAAAAAAGAATAAAAAGAATGTAAATGACAGTCTAATTCCCACATAATGGCAGAAGAGCTGTTGTAGACTTTTTTTACTTCTACTCCTGAGCATTCCAAGAGGGATGTAGCGCTGATGCATGTAGCAGACTTGGGTGGTCATTTTTACGCATTTGCTGCCTACAATTCTATAATGACCATCTCAGGAAAGCCCTAAGTTCTAATGCCTCTTACACACATATTTTTTAAAAAATAAAGAGACAAAAATATATACCAAAAATATCAAGCACTTGCAGCTGGCAATAACATAGGTGGAAAGCTCTTCCTACTGGGAATTAAGTGCTTTCCAGTTAAATTTAAGGAGGGTTTTGAACACACAGTGCAGCAGCAAGACTGATATGCTCTTTTTCTGTTCAGTCACCAGGAGGGATTCTGAAAGACTCCTGTGAAAATCTGGGAGAAGCCAGCTCCATCAACTGAATTTTGTCATTGACTAGAGTAGATGTATTCACTTTCAGTAAATAACCGTGGATTTTTTTATTCAGAGGAATATTCTATCCTTCTGAAATAATTAACTTATGCGCCCGCTGCTCACTTAAGCGCATCCTTTACAATTAACTTTTATACTAATCTTCATATAGATAGCAGATCTAGTAAATTGTCTTTCCACTGTTGTAAAAAGACTTTTACCACAGCCTTGCAGCTAATACATACTCACTTCCAAGGAATATGCCTAAAAAAACCCACTGCAGATAAAGCATTCAGCTGTTTTCAGGTGATATTTTATTATCTTTTCTGTTGCAATTGTCACTTTTTTCCCCCCCATTTCATTGTTCACTTTTTAGAAGCTAAAAACTAGTGTGCTTATAATGATTTAGAAAACAAGGCATTCCTTGAGCTGCAGAGAAGTGGCATTATCAAACAAAGCTTTAAAAATGAGCATTGTTCTCTGGCTACAGAGACACATGTGCATTTGCATTGATGCAGACAACTGCTGTCCATAGGGGAGGATTATTTTATTTTTCTCTGTCCCAAGATATAAATTTAGTCTCGGTGCTCTAGTCCCCTAAACTCCCACACATTTCACTGGAAAATATACCTGGGCAAAGACCGCAAGTTCTGTCCTTGGGGGGGCAGAGAGTTATTTTGTCTCAGATTTATACCAGCAGTATGTGGAGAGAGAAAATATGCAATAAGTCAAAGAGATTTTACTTATCAGAGCTTTAGACAACCATTTGTCAGTACTTAACTGTATTGCTGGATGACTCATTCCCATTTCTAATACCTAGGAATACAGGGCATGTGTGGGAACACAATGTCTGCATTGATTTTAATCTGGTCTCTTTTTGTACTGTCTACAAATAGCTCAAAATGAACCCAATCAGATAAGCAGAGCAGAAAATGATTGCAAAAACACATACAGTAAGCCACTCATAGGGGCCTCGGAAAGGCCAAAGAACACACAAAACAGAAACACCAGAGTAGCCAAGAACCACTCATAAAAGGGTTCAGTTCCTCTCTACAGTGGGTGAATAATTCAGTTAGACAAAGTGAATCCCTGTAAAACAGCTAGAAAAATAAAGGTGTTTTCTTTTAGGTGAAGGACCAGCAGTTGCCCTGCTCAGGGAGAAGAACGTACTCAAAGCCTAGTGCTGGTAGTGCACCTTTCTTGAATCACTCTGTTTCCAACCTTCTTCATTCAAAGAGGAGCTCTTTGTCAGGACAAGAATGGTAACCCATTGCTTATTCCAGGCAAGACGGAGAAGGGCAGGCTTTGCTGCTATTGTGCTATGAGTATTTAGAACACCAAACGTGCTCCAGTCCTCAATGAACTCTTTTTCACAGATGCTTGCTGTAATGCCTCAGCTCCGGAAGGCTGCTGAAAGGGTGGGTGTGGTTGACTTTTGGAAAGAGTTTTCCTGCTGTAGGGAAATAATCTTTTGAAGTTATTTCCAATTCTAAATGGAAAGAAAGAAAGAGAGGAAAAAAAAAAAAAAAAGAAAAAAGAAAAGAAAGAAAGAAAGAAAGAAAGAAAAGAAAAAAAGCTGCTCCTCTGAAAACAGCTTAAAATCAGATCATTTCAGATTTTTTTTTTTAACAAGAAGCAGTTTGCTTTCAGTTTTGACATCTGTTTTTTTCTCCACCTTTGTTTCAAAACAAAAAAAAATCAGTTAAAAACTCCAACCAAGCCAATCTGTTTTATAATTTCCCAGATAGACTCTGTCAACAAGTTCAGAAGATTTTCATATTGGAATATTCATCATAGAGGTATGTCTACAGAGAATTGCTATAGTCTTAACCTAAGCAAAATGCCTTTCTGGTTTAGTTCTTAACAATTATTTCTTCCGTCATTCTGAAGTAACCTCTATTAGTAGCTGCTGGGGAAGAGAAGAAACAGAATAACAATCTCACCCTCAATCCAGTAGTGGTGAAAAGAGGAAGAACCAGTCACAGAAGAAGCTTAGACGCAAAACGGGTGACAACCCATCCAAAGTTAAAATAGTCACTGAGTCAGAGTAGCCTCTTTGACTATGCAAATACAGAGTAAATTCCCATTTCCACATTAGTACAAATTATAAATACCCAAAGTGTATTGCAATTACGCTGTTTTTACAGAAGTCAGAAACTGTCAAAATTGCTATAAGGTCAAGGATTGGAATTTCATCTTTCCTTCTCCTTGTAACTGCCTATCTGCCCCTCATGCTCTCTGATAAGCATCTTCCCTTTTTTAAGCTATTTATCTGAACACAATTGTGTGGAAAACTGGAGAGGTTAACAAAAGTTTCTGAAGTGGTGCCAAGAAAACAATATCCATCCAGTGTAATTCAGAGGAGTCCTTAGTTAAAGCAGTCACAGATATCACATTTTCCTTTCTGGACCTGGAGTTGGTTCTTTTGACAGCAACCTAGGGCCTTCGCCTCCACTACTAAATTAGTGTTCACAGAGGTCCCTTGTTATTTTCCACCCCATATGGAATCAGATTTTTGGAAAGTAATTCTGATGAGACCATAGGGCTTCACGGCCTGGAGGCTTTGTGTCATCCCTGTGTCCTGTGACAACTACTTCCCTGTTTACTTCTGAACTGAACGGAACACTGTTTATGTGCATCCTACACTTTTGCTAGCATCTCGATCCTTGGTCTTCCAACAGTCTCAGGAAAGATGATGATATAATGAGTCAACGGGAAAAGAGAAAGAAAAGAAGTGGCCCTATAATTCTGTTCTGTGGAATAACCTGTTCTCCAAGGATAATAATATATTTCCTTAATGGCAGAAAAGAGTAGTAGAATGTCTGTGAGGAAATGGTTATGTATCTGTGCTCCAAAAGCTCTGCAGATTTCCCAAAGTTTTGCGTCACACCTGAGAAGTTCAAGAATGATCCATCTTGTCTTTGCTGGCAGTCTTACATCCTTCTCTGCTGAGACTGGATCTGCTAAAGTCATGATGACAGAGATATCCATTGATCTCCTCCCTACAGGGTGGCTGCTGAATGGAAACACTAACACTGCATGCAACATATTCCCGTCATGAGTTTATTCAGTTTAGAGAGGAAGTAGCAATCTTTCCCCTCCTCATTGCCAAGCTTGGGGCAGTGAAGACACTGAAGGCCATTGGGACATTTTTCTTCTGCACAGGGGGGTTTATTTGGACTTACGGAAGACCGATTGTACCCAAATCTCAGAGACAGGAAGGCCTGAGTGTCAGCAGAATGTCAGAGGAAGAAGTTGAATAGGCATCAACGTAAAACTCAATAAATCAAGTGGATTATCACCTGAAGAATCAATTAAATTAAGTATACTGTTTGCCAAATAAAGGAAAACTGGTTTATTTATTATTTTAGAAATGATTTTTTATTAAAGGAAACACAAAATTAATTATATTCAGCTAATAAACATAAGCAACAAGCAAAATTTTGAGCTTAAATAATCACTTTCACCAAGTATTAGGTTATTACTCCTGTTGAGTGCTTTCTTTCATTTTTGAAAGGAAAATTTAGTTTTAATCAACATCAAAATACTAAAACCCACATTTTTTAAACAAGCTGCTAGCAGCCTAAGTGGTTTGTTTTTTTGTTGGTTTTTTGTTGTTGTTGTTGTTTTGGTTTGGTTTTTTTTCTTGCCTGTAGTTCTTATTCAACATAAGCATTCTAAGATCATCGAAGAAAAAGATATTAACGCCCCTGACTTCAATCTGTGCAATTTAAAAAACAGTTTAGATAACTGCAAATGGATGGCTCATAGTCCCCATCTTCACATACACACTAAAGTTTACAAAAAATAAAAAACTTCCTCTGATTTACATCTGTTTGTTTTTTTTCTGTTGAGCTAAGGGTTGGTTCTTCACCCATACATGCAACAGCAGCTAACTCTTGATCAATTTTAAAAGATCTTGAATAAAACAACACACTAGAGAAGAAGTTAAGTTACTGGAAAATAAGCATCTGGACTTTTGCAAATTCTAAGGGTTTTTCCATCACTCTGGAAAGTAATTTGACTTAAGGAAAAACTTTTTATTCTCAGCAGTACCTGATTGATAGAGACTGGTGATTCATTTTGCTTGTTGAAACATGCCCACCCCATTACTTCAAACAAATGCCAGCTTGTTATGTGTAAACTGTACAAAATGGCAGGATTTGTATATCTAACATAGATGCCAAAAATAGATTAAGACCAAACTAGAGCTGATGTAATAGGACTTTCCTTAGATGTAAGACCATCTAATGGCAGAAGGTCCCTGATATGTCCTCAAATGCCAGAAACTAAAAAATGAGGCTTGGGATCAAAGATGTAAAGGAAGGGAAAAGGTGGGGGGGGGCAGACGATCTGTCTGCACATCATGTTAAAACCATAGAGAGCCTAAGCAAGCATACTGAGCTCCACCTGAAGCTCCATAATAAGGATATCACTATGTAGGGCATGATGCTGTCCCACTCAGCTTTCTCAGAGCTCACTCCAGCAGTAGCATCCCTGTCTCCAAGTGTACCATGCACCCATCTCCCTGGGACTTTCCTCAGCCATACAGCAAAAGAAAGACAGACCTGGAGTAATCCTAAAAGGAAGTGGTAGTTAAATGAAATAACCCTGAGGGAGAGATGTAATAAGCTTCATCATAATTCAAAGGAAGGCATCGAGAAGATAATCCTGAAGCATTTTCACTGGGCTCAGCCTCAGTGCAGAGGAAAAGTATTACCTCAGGCACAGTGTCACACCTGAACAACTGAGGTGAGGTACATTTTTAACCACCTAAAAGTATCTAGATAAAACCAGCCACAGGAAAGGAAGATGCAGAGAAATAGCACAGGAAGAACTCAGTTGCCCCCAACCAGTTTTAATAGCTTGCTGCTGTATACTGGCCACATCCCAGCTCCTGTGCTTGCATTGCAGTTAGCCACAAACCACACACCTGTGTGTGTCAGGCTCTCTGAAAAGCCTTATATTCCTAATAAGTACCCTTCAGCGGGCATCTGTTTGTTTTAGAAATAAATGATAGTTCATCACATATATCCACCTTTAAACAACATCCCTTCCAACATACAAATGCTAAATTGAGAGATCAAACCCACTTGTGAGGACTGCATTCCGGCAAGGCAGCATCCACAGTGCGGCAGCGAAACAAAGGGAAACGTGCAGAGTCAGTGCAGAGGAAAGCCTCAGAAAACCTGCAGTGCAGCAGGATGAGTAAACCAGCTAACGAAACGCTTGATATCTCTGTACAGCAAGCCACATTAAATGAGGCATGAAAGAGTAATACGGACATGCACTTAGTGAAAGGAACAGACTGTAAAAGAAAGAACCAACCATACAGCTTCAAGCTGTGATATTAAAAAAGGAATAATAAATGAAATGGTTCAGGGTTAAGAACAAAATTAAATATATTTGGAAGATGAGAAAAAACAGAGGGATGACTTGCCATCTCTTAATTTCATGGAACTTCAAGACAGGAAAGACCTTTGTATTGTCTATTTTGACTTCCTGAATAACACAGGCTATTACATTTTTCTCTTTTATTACTTATGTTACCTTTTCATGTACAGTTAAACTAATGCAATGCTAAGCCACATGAAAACAGGTACCCTGATTAACTGTGTCATTGAACTGCACTGCAAGGCTAAAGGACAGAAGGATTATTTTTGTCCTAGGGGAATAAACAGTTCCACTCCATAGGCAGAGGACAGGGACGACAATTTGGCTCATAACTGAGGGCATGCCCAGATGATGCTAATCCACACCACTGACAGAAAACCAAAACAAGAATGATCATAACAGCTGTTCTTCCCAGTGCAAAATCTATATTTTCCCCTAAAGCCAATGTTTAGCTAAATTTTAAATATGCAGGGAATGCTCAGCAGTACTTTGCCTCCTGAATAAGCTTCCCCATTCTGCCCTGACCTCTGATTGCTCTTGCACCATTTTCATCCTCAAAAACCAGCCCTCTTCACCAGTCTTAGAAGGGAAGGCAGGATTCCTGAAATAAAAATGGTCAGTTGCGCTTAAGGAGACAAACAAAATGGTTCTCCACACATACAGTCATCCATAGAAGCCCTGAAGCATGAGATTTGATTATGACCAGATCTTCACTTAGAGCTGCAAGTGCTGAGGGCACACCTGAGGCAATACTTAACCCTCTGTCCCCAGAACCAGACCTGGTCATTTCCACGGGGATGCCTGAGAGCTGCAGAGAAAGAGAACACTCATGTATGAAATATTGCTGTGGAGGAAGAACTGCAGCTACTGCAGTTACAAGGGGAGAAAACAGTAAAACATCTAGGTAAGTGTTTCAAAGTAAAAGAAGGAAAGAACAGGGGAATTTATGCAATCTAAACATATCAAAGGCTATCCATATTTAGATGACAGCATTTTGCCTGGAGTTGAATTTGAAGATAGGAATGTACGTAAATCACATTTTAACAAATGTCAGAGTCCAACACTGCTTTGGATCTGTTTTTCCTCTGTTTATTTGCTCTCACCTGACATCTGGATTGAACACCAGTAACCTTGTGTGTTTTACCCAAAAGACATACAATGTTGAGTACAGAGACGAGATTGTTTTCCTCTTATTTAATACTCCCTTGCATCCCAAGACAACATTAGTCCATGAAGGCATTATTCTCACTTACTGGCTAAAAGGATAAGAATATAAAGCTCATCAATGCCTATCTGTAGATACAATCTGCTGATGCAGTCTTTGGTCTCTGCTCCCAGTTGTATCATTCTGGCTGCCAGCCTACAAACATCTAAGTAGGCAACTCACACCACTGTGTGCCATTAGACTGTCCTCATGATTTACCACAACTTGTTATGTCTTCTGCAGACTTGTTATTAATGATTTAAATAATACAGAAATATCTTGCAATGGATTTCCTTCTGGTACGTTTTTATAAGTGTTCTGTCATTGACTTTGAGCACATCGGTGTTCTCATTTATCTTTTAAATGGGCTATTTTTAAAGAAACTGATCAGTATTTTAAGGGATCACTCTTCAGATTCTTGAGACAAAGGCTTTAAACAGATCTCTGCAATGTTTTTAGTATTACTTTCATGATGATGATGTTTCACTTCACCAACAATCATTTCAAGTTTGAGGAAAGTTCAGATACATTAGTTACAGTTTGTTCTATGTTCTGTTCACACAAATTAAAATCTAGAAGAAAATGCTGACTTGTACATAGGTAAGTAAATGTCATGTCTTTGGGCCAGACTTAGACAGTTTTTTTGTCTATTAGAATGAAGTCCATAATTGGCTGTCACGTACAAAATGATGGATTTCTTGCATTAAGGAAGTACTGCATATTACTTTTCAAATAAAGGAAAGCTTTCTTCTGGTCACATTAAATACAGAATAGAATCATAGAATGGTTTGGGTTGGAAGGGAATTTTAAGATCGTGTAGTTTCAACCCCCCTGCTATAGGCAGGGACACCTCCCACTAAACCAGGTTAAAATCATAGACTCATAGAATCACAGGGTTGGAAAGGACCTACAAGATCATCTAGTCCAACCGACCTCCCATTACTGTTGCTACCACAAGCCACTAAACCAGATCTCGTAGCTCCTCATCCAGACACCTCTTGAACACTGCCAGGACCACTCTCTGAGAGAAAAAGTTTTTCCTTATGCCCAATCTAAACCTCCTCTGGTACAACTTGCGGCCATTTCCTCGGGTCCTGTTTGTTGCCTGGGAGAAGAGGCAAGAAGGTTGCTCAAAGCCCCATTCGGCCTGGCCTTGAATGCTAATATATGTATACATACATATAGATATATATAGCCTGCTTTGAAGGTTTTTTTTGTCTACATGTTTGTAATAGCCACATGATGGTGAAGGCCACTTTTATGTTGACTTATACTTTGCGTAATCCCACCTTGCCGGCATCTGTGTCCTTCTGCTCTGGCACTGGTTCCCTACTCCTAACTGAACTGCTCCCTGTTTATACAATGGAGGGAAATCGTCTTTACCGTGCTGCAGAGGAAGGAAAGTTGTACAAAAGCTGACAAGACACTGGAAGAAGAATTGATCCAAAATTGTTCAGCAGATACAAGGGAAAAGCAACAGTCTAATGCAGTGAAAAACATGCACGAAGAATAGGAATGTGGATTAAGAAGTAGTTTCCCAGCAAACATAAGTGAGGGACATAAACTGCTTAACACAATCTCATGACATAAAAATGGAAACAAAGGCCAACTGACAGAGAGCAAAAAAGGGAAAGAGAAAACAAGAGTTTCTTTCTTTGCTGTAGTGTCTGTGGTTTATCAGATACTACACACCTTGCAGAGCAATTTAATTGGATGAATTGCTCTGTATTATTATCCAACCACATAATCACATTAAAGTTTGACTTATTCACTTCAACCAGAACAAGCACAGGGCCAGGGAATTGTGTAACTCTCAGTGTGCACTTCTCCATGACCCTGAAAGTCTGACAAACCTAAACTTTAAGAAATGTTCTTTATATTCTTACAAACAAATTTACAAAAGCAGAACACCAAAACAGATCAAACCAAATTAAACCAAATGTTGCTGGCCTGTCCTATCCTAAAGAAATCAGTGGGTGTTATGTCACCACAGAGTGTGCTGGCTATTTTCATTAGCTTTCATATATATTACGAGCAGATCTGTGTCTTATTTTAATTATACATAATGGCAGCTTTGGGGTAAAGAATTTTAGATGTCAACACCCAGCAGAAAATGGTCTCTTGTGGCTTTTGAAAATGTCATGCAATGGATGCTCTGGACTGTAATTCTTCCCAATAAATGTCTAAATTCCTCGCGTGTGTGCAAGGGGAGAAAGCAGATGCAGCCACGGTGAGATGAGGAGATGTGCAATTCCCTTGAAATTGGCAATGAAGGGATGAAGCAGGAAGGCAATAGCTGAGGAGTAAGATGAGCAGCAGACCCTGTAGTTCTCCCCAGCAACTGGAATCCAGGCTGTACCCTGTTCAAGTTCATCACTTAGTCTCTGTATTCTATTTTCTGGGACTTGAAACTGAACTCACATCCTAGCCAAGGTCCTACTGTACAGGCACATAATGCTGTCACATCTCATCATCTTTACTTATATGGCCCCAATTGCTTTATTCACTGCTGCTATGTGCTGAAAAGCATTCCTGCCTGCATGCAGAAAGAGTCGTGCCTTGCATTTTGAGTTATTCCATTCAGCTTAGAAGATCCTAAGTCATCAGAGGAGTGTGAGAACTTTTTGTTGTTCCAGTGTGCAGTAACTGAAACTTGATGTAGAGTAGTGAAAAGTGGAACGTAAATGCAATTGAAATTTGTGATCTTTTCCCCTTATTACTAAGCCACCTGACTCCCTTACTAAAATTGAAAGTATTATTAGAGATGAAGTTGTCTTCCCTTTATTGTTTTGGTACTAACTGCAAGACTTCTACATGACAAGCTTGCCTAGCTAGTTGAGATAGGGTTTTCTTCCTTTTTTTTTTTTTTTTTTTTTTTTAACTGTTTGCAATTCATCTTTAAGATATATCTACTATTTAAAAATAGAATATTATCAAAGAGCCTTGAAATTCTTTCTGTGTGGGTCAAAGGACTGAGTCTTCCTGCACAGCGCAGACACCAACTATACCAAGTAACACTTCCATAGGAGTAGCGAGAGGACTGAAGTTACAGATGACTCACAACTAAAAGGATCTCACTGTCTCTCCCCGCACAGCCCTTCACTTCTCCCCCTTCTCCAATTTGGCAGACAAGAAGTTAGGCAAGCTGGAAGCTTTTAGTTCTGCCTGGTAGTCTAACAAACTACCTAGTGCAGGTGTGGGAGCTAGCATAAAAGCCTGATTAAATGAGATACCAGGAGCCAAGAAAAAGATTTCTGTGCCTGCTGAGTTGAAACGGAAGTCAGGTTGAAAGGAGTCTCACTCAGATATGACCACATGGGCACCAGGGAAAGGGAAGGATGGAAAAATGTGGGGAATGCTAACGTTTTGGAAGAAAAACTGGAGCAGCTGGCAATTAAAAAACAAAAAAAAAAAACAAAAAAAACCCCACACTATCCATCACATGCTCTAATCTTATCACAAAAAGTATCTGTATTACTAAACAAACACTTAAGCATGTGCAGAAGCAGCTCAATTGGAGGCCAATTACAGGTGCTCTGTGCCATTCACGAAACTGTACACATGCTTTAAGCACTACCTGCACTCAAATCCCTTTCTGAACAGGCTTATTGCATTACTGTGCCCGAATTTCCCATTCAGATATGCACACTGGTTTCTTAATGAGTTACAAATTATATCAAAGATACTAGTAAGTCAAGAACACAGCTTGCTGCAATACCTTCCTTCCTGCCTGACCCACACAAATAAGTGGCATAGTAAAACAGAAAATGTGCAAGTAAGAAAGGCAGAGTTGAATATGTCACTAGGGTCAACAGAAAGAGCTTGTCCTTGGAAGAGAAGGAAAGGAGGGGCACAGAGCTGAGGAGTTCTTAATCAAAAGAGAACTAAGCAGGTTACACCCACTGAACTGATTTGTCTTCCTTCCCTAATGTTATTACTCGCAATAGCTGCTCCGTGTAATTACGGTTAGCACTTGTGGGAGCCAGGAGTGGGTGATGGGAAGGGAGGAATAGGAGTGTCCTTAATGCAGAAAATGACTGATCATTTCAGGATGCTCCATGACCTCTTCAAGCCCTACTAAGTAGGAGGGCAAGAGATAGCAATAAAAGGACAGGCTGTTTTTTTCCCTTTTTAATATTAAGCATTCCACACTCCCAGACTTCCTTTAACTCCCTCCAGACATTTTAAAAATGTCATGATCTTAAACAGCAGGCTATAAGAATTTTTTTATTTAATTTAATTTTCATTAAAAATTAATATTTGAAAAATAATTTAAGAGTGTTTGCAATCATGCAGATGAATCATGATCTCATCAATGTTCAAATTCCTAGTCCCAGCATAATTACTTGCATAAAACACCTCTCGTGAATAGCAAGTAAATCATTAGTGATTAGACTTTTTTGGGGTTGTTTTGAAGAGACCCAGCTGCTTTCTTTATGTCAAAGAACATCCATAAGACACCAGTGATTAAGCAACATGGGTTGTTGTTGTTTTTTTTGGTTGCTTTTTTTTTTTTTTGCATGTCAGACACCACATGCTTCAATATTAATCATACTAAGTGTTTTTCAGATGTAAATCTTAAGGCATCTCACTGAAAAGCAGCTACAGTTCCCAGTTTAAAAACTGGGAAATTGAGGCACAGGCCTCTAGTCAGCAGATGTGAGACCACAGACCTGATTCCAGCAGCATTTCTTACCTTTTCATCCACCTTTCATTTCCCTATTAGTTAAGACAAACAAAAAATAACAAAAACAAAAGATCTGGAGCATTTGATTCTAATAAAGAGGAAAAACAAACAACCAAGCAAAAACCAAACAAAAGCCCACTAAGAACTGGGTAAGCATATTGTCAAAATGTACAAAATTAGAAAATCCGAATTAAAAATAATAATAATAATAATAACAAAATCTAAACTTGTGCAATTTTTTTTTCCCTCTCTTTTTTTTTTCTCTAAAACAAAGAAGAAAGTATAGCAAAGCATTTTCCAGGAGAGACAATCTGGAAATACCTTCATAGGCAACTGAAGAATTTGGGCTCTCCTGCCCAAAAATTGTCTCTCCTGAATTACAGCTGTACCTTTATTGCTGAGATATATACACATTGAGGGGGGAGAATGAGAATTGCCCTGTTAAATTGTGATAGCAGAAAGGACTGTTAAGTACATCTGCAAGACACGTTCCTTGCATAAAACATGGTGGCTCTGCAACTGACTCTCAGAAGTATTTTTTCTCTATTTATATATAAATATATACACATGAAACAGTGAAGTATAAATATAATTTTGCTTAATGCCAATGGAAGAACAGCTGTAAATCATTGCCAAAATGAGAAATTAAAATCTCTTTTTCTGTCAGCTGTGTAAAGAGCAGGGAGTTATTTATAAAACATGCTAAATATATAGCTGAGTTTCCTACCAAACTCAAAAAAGGTACACCAGCTACTCACAAAGCTGAGTCAGTGACTGTAAAAAGATGAGCTTGTGGAGCAGTGCTGAGCTGGACTAGAGAGATCACTGTGACATTTAGTGGTTACAATACCACTGGAACAGCAACCAACTCCTCCAGAGGAAGTGGTAATGTGCTTACTCAAATTTTCTGCCCTCCCTCAGGTTCCTGACTTCACAATCTGAAAGTCTTCAGCAGGCTGAAATCCGGAGACAATAACGCTCCTCCACTTCCTTACACAGGAAGCTTTAAATTACAAGGATGGATTATTTTAATTGCTACTCTTTGGATCCTCTGCTTGAACTGTTGGTAAACATCTATGGCAAAACATATGGAGGTTGAAGTGCTTGCTGTGTCAGACCAGTAGGTTTGCAGACACTGTCTTATAAACTTTGCACTCAGTGTATTTGGTAAAGACTTCTAGAAGTGGAAATAATCATAAAGAACTTGTAGGCTGCAGTTTTCTGTCCTGACATTAGCAAACTGCCCATAAATTAACCAGCAAGTGTCATCAGTAAGCAAGATTTGAAGATAGGGAGCAAGCTCTGAATTGCTACAATAGAAAATTAGAGACCTCACAGTGCAAGTCTGTTTAAATTGTCCTTATTTCTACCTCCTTCTGTTGCGTTTCTACAGATTAATAAATAAGTAATAAATAAAATAAGTAAATAATAAATTTTAAAAAAATCAAGCTCATATTCAGCCTCCAAACATGTTCAGATTATGAATTTTTGGAGCTCCTGAAATGAGAATTTGGGTCAACATTGTTCTTGCTAAGAAATATTTACATTACAGTAGAATTTTAAGGCACCATTTCTCATTGTGAAGACGACAAACCACATCCCCCAGTGTAGGAGAAGATGTGTGACATAAGGAATGAAGCACCCTGGGATCATCTCTGAGACTTGCAGTCCCCATTCTAGGTGGCTGAGTGTTACACATGGGTCAGGAGGAGAGAGAGTACATACCCTATCTTCACTAGAGATGAGCCCAGCTGCCTGCTGGCATCCTTCAAATGTCAAAATCCTTGCATATACCAGGTCAGATCCAATATAGCTTGTGTTTTTCCCTTTTAATCTTAAGTTACTGCAGCCTCCAGAGGCAAGCCTGAGTAGAGAGGACAGGAGTGGAGAGAGAAGGAGGTGAGAGTTCCCACTGCCCAGTGAGAGCTCAGTCAGTAAAAGCCTTCCTGTTTCTTTCAGCAGAGGATGCAGCTAATGCTTCTTTCCTCCCTTTTGCGATTTCTTTGCATCCCACCTCCTCAAATCCTCAGCATTGGAGATCCCTATGGCCTCCTTGCCTTTAGGGGATGAGCAGTGTGCCCTGCTGCTGTGTGTATTCCCAAGCAACAGCTCAGAATAGCAAACATCAAGCTCTTCTGTAAAGCATTTTACCCACTTACTTAGAGCTGAAAAGAAGGGCAGATTTTGCTGCCTCTTTCACAGGCAGAAAAACTTAGGACTAAAGGAGGTCAGCTTGACTTGCCTATCAATAGTCATCCAGCAAGCAGAAACAGAGAGTTTCTCTGAGTTCTACTGACCACAACTGAGGTATCTAAGGGCTCCATTTCACTTTTGTATAGATTGCCATTACAGCAAAAAGCCCGCATATAGCTGAAGGACTGAACAAACAGCCCTATGTTTGACATCAGTGTTTTACTACAGTTAAATTTTTAGCAATGTGGTGCCATGCACAAAGATGCTGAACAAAAGCTGTGTAAGCTGCAGTAATTCTATACACTTGAACATGCAGACTGTAATGGGAAGGTAAGAGGATTGCAGTGGGCACGTGCACAAGTCCCAGCTGACAACTGAGTGCAAGCACAGCAGATGGTGACAAGGCAGCAGAAGCAAAAAGATGAAACTGTAAAATGTAAAGCTCAGCCTAAAGGCAGCTCTACCAGAGTTTATTATCAGTGGCACTGAGTTCCCCAACTTCTAATATATGTTTATAGAAGGCTCTTTGGTACTTTTACTTTTTGGTACACTGCATTATCTTCTGTGTTCTGCAGTTTGCTTCTGCCAGGCAGTTAGTTTCCCTTTGGAGAAGCCAGCAGTGAGCATGCAGGCACATGGGGAGGAAGGGTTCTGCCTGCTCAGGCCAGAAAAGTTCCCGGCTGGACCATGCTGGTGCTTTACAAAGGGAGGTGGGTGTACTCAGAAGAGGTGCTAAACAAGACTGTTATCTCTACTCAGTGAGTAGTTTACCGCAGCTGTGAAATGCCAGATGGAAAATCAGGATGCTCCAATCACCCTTGTGTTAATAAAAGAAACCAAGATACAAGAATTAAGGGAATGAGTTAAGTCCAGCTATCCTCATCTATTTGCCATGTAACTATTTAATCACAAACATGAATAGATAATTTCTATGGATTCCATAGAGAAGCAGTCACAAACTGTCCTTAGTTTCATTAACAAATATTCTGGAGAAGGCAGGAAGCACTCCTAACCTAATTGTGCTATAGCCTGATGCCAAGTAATTATATGTTCAATAGGATGGCTAAATTACTGGAATTTATCTATCTTATTCAAAAAGATTAGATTACCTTGTGTGCTCAGCTAGGCAACATTGCTTTTAATTTTTATAGTCTTGTTTGATTCCTTTGGTAATTTTACAAAGGGTTAGAATGATTTGGTTGGCTAAACTAGTCTGGTCACAGTTCTATTCCAAAGGAGCAGATCTCCTAGCTTATTCTATTCCAGTTATCTGATAAGGGATGAATGAACTTGCTCACAGGAACTGCTGGCTAAAAAGCCAATACAGCCAGCCTTGCTATCCTTCCCCCAAACACTACACGTTCCGGATTTAATAGCTATTCCTGATTTTTTTTCTTAACAACGGCTGACACTGAGCTTGAGTTTGAACAGTGCATGACCTTAATTGCACTCACACTGCCTGTTAGGGCTGAGTTTGATCTCTAACCAAAAGTTTTCCCAAATTGTGCCTGAAGAATCAGTTACCTCACCCGTCTCTGAGCCAGGGCGGCAGGCAACATACAGGCTGTGGAGTCATGAAGGAGACATAACAGCATAGGCATTCCCACTGAGATTACAATATACTTCCTTCAAGCTATTAACACAGGGCTCAGAACATGAGTCAGCTCATTTTTTCCTCTGCCCTCCTTCCCCTAAGGTGATGAGTCTGAGTCTTGCTTAAAAGATGTAAATACACACACATATATACAGACTATTTTCTAAATAACACAATTATTATCTTCTTTATCAACTAGCTTTCAAAACTATCAAGATTTCCATGTATTTTCTCAACTAGAAGATTTCTGTTCATCTTTGGGGAAAACAAACAAACAAACAAACAACAACAACAACAAAACAGATTAGCATTTTTACATAACTGCCCAAATCCAAGAAGTAGAGAAAGCTATCAAATTGAACAAAATGCACATACTACAATAAAAACTGCTACATATGAGTTTACATATATTGATGGACTACTGCTCAGCCTGGCATACATGCAAGTAATATCACGCCTTTGGATTATAAGGGAAAATAATTGCAAGGAGGAAATCTTGGCCATGAGGAAGTCAATGAGCAGTCTTCCATTGCCTCTCCAACCAGTATTTTACTTTTGCTGCTAACTATAATCAGCTTGTTAAATTTTATTATCCCTTTTCTTATCTTAATCAGTTAAGAATGTCAACCTTTGCATTGCTAGTTCATTCATCTAAAGGAAGTAAAAGTAATAGTACCATTTTAATTCATTATAAAAACAATGAAAAACAGATTAAAACATGGAGTTAAAACTAAAAGCTCATAAATTTTTAGCACCCTGAAGTTCCTTCAATGGAATGAGTTGGTAAAGAACTATGCTATCCTTCTTGGTTCATTTTCAGTTATACCTACCCATTTTCCTAACTCACATTCCTTTTTAACACATTCTTTCCAGTGCAAGCAGTTGTGTATATAACCATTCAGGTCAATATTAATTTAAGTTATATATTAAGCCTTTTCACCACTTGCTGTATTACATGAAATATATATATATATAGTTTAACTGCTCTTTCCTCCCAGTCCTCTTCCCAGATGTTATTTTAAACTCAGTGATAAAGTCATGTACGCAACAGTAGGTTGCTTGTGAAAAAAAAAAATATATAATAATAAATTTAAAAAAAATGAAATTTTAAATTATAATGAATAAATTCTTATGCAAAGTGAATTTATGAATAGTGCACAAATTCAAAAATGTTTAGCTCAATAGCCACCAGGATTTTGTGTTTTTTACTTAATGTACAAAGAAAAGCATTCATTCTCTCTTTAACACTTTGTAACTAAGCTTCTGTGTTTTATACAGACCTGAAATTTAAAAGACAGGATTCTAGAGGAAAAATATTTACATATCACAATCTAGACACAAGTGTTGACTGGTGTTTTTGTGCCAGTTTTGGAAAAGATGCACCTTAGTATCTAACAGCCAGATATACCAATCTCTGAAGCTACTCAGACTCTGAAGAGATGCACAGAGGTGTTTGGCTGAAATTCCAGACTTAGAGGAAAACACACTCAAGTGTTTTCCCAGTCTACACAGTAACGAAATTAAAGATGAGAATTTGCATACGAATTTATTGCAGAGAGTTCTAAAAGATCAAAACTGAAAGGCACTCTTTTGGCCATGTTAGAGAGAATAAATATTTGTGCTGTTTTGGAGACAAAGAATCTAGAAGAGCAAAAGACTTCCTACATCTTACACCAGTTCTGCAGTCCACTCTGGGAACTGGACAGTTTGGACCAAATGACCTTTTAAGGGTCCCCTCCAACTCCAACAATTCAGTTTTGTACATTAGCATTACTGGGCATTGCTAAGCTTTTGTTGAACTAGCCAGTGTCTTCACTCACTTCATTTGGTTCAGCTGTTGATGAAGCACCAGTTTTTGCCTTTGTGCTCCCAAGTACGGTGATTCTTCTCAAAGTACTCACAATAGAAGGGTAGTCGTAGAAAATGCCAGGATGGCTCAACATATATTTCTCTGTGATGCTAAGAAAAAATACAAACATACACATTCCAAAAGGCCCAATATGCATATAGTGAGCTCAAGCCATACCGTGTGCATTCCCAGGGCCTGTGTATCATCTGGTCTGAAATCAGAAGGTAACCAACACTCTCACCTTTTGTTGCCAGCTGGGGAAAATGTAGCTCTTCTTGCAGACAGACCATTCTCCTTTACTTAGGGGCATATAATATCCTTCCATCACAATACTATAAGCTTCTCTACATGACATGGATTATTCAGTTTGGAGATCACAGAATTAACAATGAAAAACTTGAACAAATCTGTAAGGAGAAAAAGCTTGCTATTCCTAAAGAAGGAACAAGATGGCCCTGAAAGGCTCCAAGCTTTCTTCTCTGAAAGATTTTTCCAAGCCATAAATCATGTTAACAGGCAATGTGAGAGATGCAGGATGGAATTCCCCAGCACAAACTGGGGACTTGAGAGGCTTCAGGAAAAGACTGTGCTCTGGCGGCATTTCTTTTCCTTCAGCCTCCTGCCTTGGGTCAGTCTCACTTATGTCAGACTCTTGATTGAGGCAAGGAAGTATCTACATTCAGCTTTCTTCTCGATTCAGTGTAAAGAAAATAAGCAGCTCTCCATGACAAATAAGAGCCATACATTTCCTTGGTCTCCCGTTGTCTTCTGTGTTGTTTGTGTTTGCTAAGGCATTACAGGGTGCAGTAAGCTCTACAAGTGCTAGTACTGCTGTGTACACTTCCCATCATGGAATATGTGCGTTTTGATTTGTACTACCTTTCTGGCATACTATAAATTCAAAATCTTTGTGGGTAGTGCTGCCAAGGAAGGCATATTGTGCAGTTGATTTTGCCTGTTTAATTGTAGTGCTTTGCCCACCACTCCCTTTGAATCACATCTTCATTATTACAGACTGACTTCAACTTTTTCCAAGGCAATAAAGCCAGACTGCAAGTCAATTATGAGGAAGCACTGCATATTTTATTCACATCGCTGTTTATTCCTTGACACGAAGGTGAAGCAGGTGATGTGTCTATTTTAAGGGAAAGGGAGTTCAGGGCTGACTCTCGCCCTGCTCTATTACCGATCTCCCATGAGGAAACAGGGCTCAGAGAAACAGAAAAGACACTGGAGAATTAATCACACTGCTCCTTCCTGATAAGAATACAAAATTCAGCTATTAGCTGACTTCAGGTAGAAAGCCCTGGGATTTGCTGCAGCAGAGGCCGAGGGTGAAGAGAATAGCTCAGGGATAGAGAGCCTCAAGTTAAAAAGAAAGAAAATTATACTGTTTAAAAGCCTCAGCAGGGGCAAGGCAAAAGCCCCTGCAGCAAAGGCTGAGCAAGTTACTGGTATCTTAGGTAACATTTTAATAAGCTCAAATCTCAGGAAAGGGAATTCTGTAAGAAACAGTCTGAGAATCATTTCAATTCTTGGAGAACCTGAAGGAAAAATTAACTGGGGATCTCCATGGGAACCTTCTTTCCAAAAGCATTAACTTTTCACAGCACAGTATAGCCCTCTAGATAGATGCTCCTACTACAGGGACTGCTCTCAGGGAACCTCTTTCCTGGTGAGCAAGGAAGTGCTGGCTGAGATCAGATAAGAGGAAGATGCATCTGTCGTAGTGAGTAATAGTGCAGAAAAATGACAGGGTTGAGTCATTTGGTGAGGAAGGGCTACAGGTGTCTTTTCATGAGAAGGGTTCGAGCCATAGTTTCACAGTTGTACTCTGGGTGAGGTGGTTGCAGAACATCACAGATCAGACAGACTGGTTGGGCCACCATGGAGGATCACAGACCATCAGAGAAGTATTGGCCACAAAAGGTTTCCTGAGTGGAAGGGGAACACAGGGAAAGAGGAAACTGTGGGAGTGAAAAACTGAAAAAAAGTTGACAAGTCTGTCTGGTGGGGATGACAGACGGTGTCCTTTTGGGACTTTCAGAGCTATTGTATAACTAGCTATTGTGTTATACAGACATAGACTACTGACCAACGAATGAAGCTAAACTCAGCTTGACTGCTCAGCTCCAAGTGATTCCTAAATGCATATCTGAATGCTCATTTTCTTCAGGGGTCTTCCATTAGCTGAAACAAGCTAGAATATTTAGCGATACTGACTGCTGGGGATCACACAAACCCCTCACATTCTACTTTTTCAAAGCCCATAGCCTGGATTCCTGTCTGTCCCAGATGACGCATTTGTGTTGAAAGGCTTTGTAGATCCCAGCCTCCCTAACTATCTTCAGTTCCCTATAACCACATGTCTTCAGGTTTGTAAACTAGGGAGTGTACTTAAACAGAAAATTCAAAACAGACTTTCTAAATGTTCTGAAAACCAGGATTTGGGAGTTGTTTAATCCTGCAAAAGAAGTTATTATCGTCTGTTCTTAACACCTCACATTACCTCCTCCTCAATTCTGTTTGTTGTTCTTTCAAAAAGGGCTCTAGCCCATGTTATTCCATTATGAAAGCAAATCCACCTCTTACATGAGGATATAAGTAAATAATTGTGTCCCAAGAGAAAGTACAGACATATGGAAAGCAAGATATTCCAGGAAACCTGAAAGATGATGAACATCTCATGGCTTAAATTAGATATAAAGACTACAACACTCATGTTTCTCACTTGGAAAAGACACCCCTGGCACAAAAGGACTGACCCCTTCTTTGCTCTCATTCTGACACCATGAAAAAAAAATCAGAATCATATGGATACGTCGAGAACACAGGGACGTGACCTGCAGTCCTGTAGTTCCAAACAATCATGACTCAACTTCCTGTGCTTGAAGGAGATTCAGAACAAAAGCATCTTGGAGTCATTTTTTCTGAAGTTAGAGGGAAAGGATTATAAGTTCATTGCAAATCTCCAAGGTGAATGAGATGTATATGGCTCCAGGTCTGACCTGATTAGGTGAATTCTCAGGAACTTGAGCACTCCAAGTTCCAGCTAAGAGGCAGCAATTGCTCTGAACACATATTGCCAGGAAGCTCTGAATACATGCACAAGCATGTCGACCTCTTGCAACATAAAACCATTATTCTGGGATGGTGTATCTCAATGTCACACAAAACACAAGGAGAATTTGTTACCTGACATCAAATTAAAGGAAAAGTTTAGCAAATCTGATGCAGAAATTATTTGGGAAACTTTCCACAAAATATACTCAACCCAACTTATTTTATCTTGCCTCCATCTCCCCAAGCAAATTTCTCTTCTAGTTATTGTTGTCATTGTTTGTTTTGTTGTTGTTGTTTTGTCTTCTGCCTTGCATTTCTAATTTAAAACAGAAAACAATTGTCTAACAAAGGATTTATTTGTATATATATATATATATATATAAATACTGTTACAAATTCTAGTCAAACAAGTGTTCCTTTGGGAACAGCTGGCCTGTTGTCAAGAGGTGCATGGGAGAGCAAAGACTTATCCCACACTTATATGATTCCTAACCAGAGCAGAAAAAAACCCTAGAATCTTCCTGCAATCTATAAAATCATCTCATGTACTGCACAGAAAATTAAATTGAAGTTTACAACCTCAGTGTTTTAGATAAATTCTTCAGGCTCAATTGGGTGATCTGAGAAACGTCACTGACAAGTGCTAAGAGCACTCTCCTTTCTCAAAGGGGAAGTTACATACAGGTGGGCAACTTGCAAATTTGAGGAACTATTTCATTCATAACTCACTTGAGCCAGTTACTGTGATCTACTAGATACCAGGTCATTCACAGGTTGGCTCAAAATCTCTTAAAGTCAGAGAGTGCCTTTTTGTTAACTTGATCTGGCTTTGGATGAGGCCCATGAACGCTGTGCATTAAAATACCTAAGGCCCCTATCCTGACAAGTAAACACATATTTATCTTGCATCATGAAAATAGTACCATTGAACTTCCAGTATCACCCCCACTGTTTAAACACTTGCTTATGTGCTTTGCTTGGCTCATTGACCAGAATTTCAATAGTGTTGCTCCAGAAATTAATTTGGCTCAGCATTTAATGCACTCCTGCAAATATTTGAAGATGCTTGGTACAGAATTTAGCAGCAGTTTCATTGCAACAGTAGATATGGAAAAGCAAGTGATAAATATTTCCCTTGTTTTTGTTTTTGTTTGTTGTTGTTGTTTCTTTCATGGAGAAGGCTTGGAGAAGGTTCGCTTCTATTCAAAGAATTGAATAATGATTATTATCATTATTAATAATGATCAAGCGTCACAGAATGTGAATTTCAAAGCAGGGTTCAAAGAGCATTAATGCTTACATACAAGTGTTTCATTTATTGTAGGGAGAATGTTGCAATGGAATAGCCTTTAAAAAAAAACACGCACACACACAAAAACAAACAAACAAAAAAAAAATGATGGAAATATTTCTTTAGGATGACCATTATTTTTTTATGAATAGAATTGTAAATATGTAATGGAACATAAATATTTTGTATTTAGACTAATAAAATATTTAGTTTCATGAAAGATTTATCCCCACTAAAATTAATCTGGCCTCGAATAGGAATTAGTGGCAGTAATATTTGAGGGCAAATATTCCTCCTATAAGGAAAACACAGATGCTAAGCAATCACTCCCAAATATATTTTACAGGGATTTACACAAATATAAAATGAATTTGTATTGTATGCATTTACACTTTAGACAACAGGGAAATTTCCCTAAAACATGTAATTATATCTATACTTTAAAGGCAGTCTAACTCGGGTGATCTGACTGTGTCGTATAAAAACATCCATAAGGGAAAATAAGACTTCCCATAAAAAAAAGCAATTATTTTTTTTTACTAGGGGAAATAATGGATCCAAGTTGAAGGAGGGAAGATTTAGGTTGGATGTTAGGGGGACGTTCTTTACTAGGAGAGTGGTTAGGCCCTGGAACAGGCTGCCCAGGGAGGTTGTGGATGCCCCGTCCTTGGAGGTGTTCAAGGCCAGGTTGGACGGGGCCCTGATCTAGTGAATGTGTATGTTTGGTGGCCCTGCTAGGCAGGGGGGTTGGAGCTACATGATCCTTGAGGTCCCTTCCAACCCAGGTCATTCTGTGATTCTGTGATTTTGTTCAAACCGCCTACTGAAAACTGTACCTACACTCTGTATGTAGCCAGTAGATTTTGCAGTAATCTGATCTTGTCCTTGTTTTACACTAAATAAGCGTACAATTACTACAAACCAAACAGTCTTTAGAAAGTCTAAAATAATTCCATGTATGCAGTTCATCAGCTCATTCCAGAAAAGCTTCATCACAAAATCTTTTCTGGTTCTTGTCTGCTTTAACTGTTGTTGAATTCCTACCATCTCATGAAACTATATACGAGCAACCACAATTAACCAACACAGCTCAGATTTTGAGTTCAAGAAGCAAATTTTGTGTGATACCTCCTACAGAGTAAAAATAAATTCTCAGAAGAATACCAGGCAAACCAAAGTCATAAATAAATCTTAGGAAATTATGACCAGCCTGCAGACTTTCCACGAACAGAGGAAAAGACTAGTTGTGGCAGAACTATATTTCATTATGAATTATTCACTCTTCTCTTAACATTTCTGCTTTAATAGTTTTTAAATTCATTGCTGTTGGGTAGAGGTGTGAAACCACAATAGTAAAATGAAAGCAGCCTGATGAATTTCTCTTTTTGGGTTAAAGACAAGGACAGTGCCTTCAAGAATACTGGGCCACTTGATGTAAGTACTGTAAGGATCAATGTATTTTACCTTTGATAAAATGAAGTAGAACATTTTACCCACACATGCACAGCCATCTTGTATGCAGTGGCAGCAGCTCCATGGCGTGAACCCCGGACAGGCAAGTCAGGGACTGGAAGAAGTATCCAGAGCTCCAGCCCTGCTGAAGCACAGCACATTCCTGCAGTCCTTACTGGGCAGTTCTCAACTAAACATTAACAGCTGATGAATGTTACAGAGCTGCTTCATATGCTTAAGGCATGACAAACTCCAGAGGAGAGCTGTAGTGACAACACCTTACCCTCTGGAAGCAGCTGAGATTTTAGACTTGTCTTAACTTCATGACTTCTGAAGACTAAACAATTAACAGGTCAAACATCTGGGTGGAGTCAAGCTCCTCAAAGGCACATGGGCCAGAAGTGCTAGGTAGGCTCCCAGTATCCATATGTAATAATCCAAGCAGGTATTACCCTTTACCACACCCAAGTAGGAATTACTCTTTAGGTATTCCAGCAAACCATGAGAATTAGAAACATTAGTCACTTAGAACTCTGTAACACTCCCTTAGCCAAGAAACTTTGTCTGAGAGGGGCTGAGGTGTTCTGTTTCAGAAGCATCTGGTTGATAGAACAACTACTGCTTAAAAGAAGATATTCTGCACTTAGTTTGTGCTTCAGGTTTTGCACTCCATTATTTTCACTGATTGGAAGGAAAACCATAGTATTAAGAGCAGGACATTTTGTCAGCTTTAAAATAGCCAATATGGAATGGGATATTTTCTAAGCAAAATTAAATCTTGTTAAAACTCAGAACATCTTTTTGATAAAGGAAAACCGAGGGAATGTTAAAACAGCTTATGGAAAGTATGTGTTAGGTGTTAATCAAGTCCTTACATGAACTAATTCCTTTGCACTCACACTGGATTTTGCATGCTATTCAGACTGAAAGACACCAAGAAAAGTTTGGATATAAGAGATGATAGGTTGGATATTAGGAAAAATTTCCTCTCAAAAAGAGTGGCCAGCTGCTGGAATGGTCTTCCCGTGGAGCTGGTGGAGTCACTGTCCTGGGAGCTGTTCAAGAAACATTTAGATGTTGTACTGAAAGATATGGTTTAGTGGGGAAATATTATTGGTGTATGGATGACTGGACTGGAGGTCTTTTCCAACCTTGGTGATTCTGTAAGTCTCTGATAAGCATCCAGTGAAACTTCCCATAGACATTGTCTTATTTATACTTACAGATGGAAGTAGGCACTTCTTTAGTACTAGGATACATGTGCCTCTGAAAGTAACATTTCAAAATTTCCATGGAAGATTTCAGCTCCCCTGCCCAAAATCCCATAGAGTACAAACCTGAACAATGAAAATGGCTACAACACTGTATTTAAATTAAAAACAAAAACAAACAAACAAACAAACAAACTGAAAACATACAGATTTTTCAAAACTACTGATTTTGTTGCAAAAATGTTGCTGAAAACAAGGTTCAGTTGATGCATCTTAATGAGAGGGCTTAGAGGACAAAGGCAAAAACAATTATTTTATTAATATCCAACATATCTGAACTCTAAAGCAGAATACTAATATTCCAGTCACATAAACTGCAACTTCTGAATCACACACTTTTTATATTCACAGACTTTGCCTCTGACACAAATCCAAGAATTTTCTGATATCTACAGATCATCAATACCATATGCACACTTATCAGACTCAGAGCAACATCTGTGTAGCATATGCTTTTGGACTTGCAAAGAAACAAGTTGGAAACACGAGTTACCAAACTATTTTAAGTATTCTTTTGCATCCTGAGTCAATGTTGTGCCAGGAAGTTTAAGAGACACTTTCTGGTTTTATTGGTTTGATAAGTAGCTAGTGGCTCTCCGTGAGTGTGGTGTTCTCCCTCTCCAATTGAATTCAGAACAAATGAGGATGCAATCCAGTGAGTCACTGGCCACTGGCTACTCCATCTGGTGTTAATCAGGGCTTAGTACCACAAAGACTCCGGCCACTGTTGAAGAAGGAAAGTATACAAGCTTGATTTAATAAAACAGGTGTTCTGATCAACAACAAATAATCTGTGTCAAAATCAAAAGGTTAGACATTCAAGTTTCTGTCAAAAATAGGATTTTGTTTTAAATGAGGCAATAGAAAACACATACAAAACTCTTTATGGAAAGGGAAGCTCAAGAAACAGCCAGATTGGAAATAAGCAACATTTTTCTTAATATTGGTTTTTGATCCTTTTTCAAGGAATGGTTTTTGTGAGTGGAAGAACCAGATATTATAAATCAAGTCAATATTTTATAGACTACTGAAGTATTTCATGCTAAGAATCAGAACTGTGATAGTCCATGTTCAGGCATGACTCCAGCTATAGTGTCATTATAACACAGATCCACAAGGGGTAAAGTGCACTCCTATAACTCCTGTCTAGCTTTCATTTGGTGGTTATTGCTGGAAAACACTTATTCCAAAGATACTGTTAAGACTGAAACAGCTAGCTGTCTGTATGTGCTTTTTTAGTAGATATATTTTACTCTTGAGACACAAAGCTTTGTAGCTTCCTGCTACCCCATGCGGTTCAAGGCTACATCACTACTGAAAGCAGAGACTAGGTCCTCATGCAGTTTTACCAGTGTGTTTCTGTTTTGCTTTATAATACCTTGTCTAACAGCCTTTTTATGAGATTGGAGTGTATTCCAATATGGAAAATTAACTACAGCCAGACTTGATTCACTCACAATTTAATCTAGATTTGAATTTATCAAGCCAGTACAAAATATGTCTATTTTGATACCTTATATTTTGAGTTTAAACTGCTCCACCACACATAGAAAATCCAAAGGGGTGAGCAGAGCTACTCAGAGATCACTTTTTAATATTTTTCCAGTTTGCCAACCACAAAATTGTGGTGCCTTGGCAAAGCCAAAGTTACACCCAAAACAACTAGCAAACACCACGAAACACTATGATTCTATATGAATCATTATGAAATACTGCAAAATTCCAGGAAGAAGATCAAGGAAATGCAGTTACAAAAGACCTCCAGATACACAGAAGGATTCTATTCTTTGGGTTTAGAAAAAGTGACAGCAGTGCAAGATTTTTCTAAACTTTTCCACAGCGGTGTTAACCAGGTCACTTTGGTCACGGAGCTTCCCTTGAAAAGAGCAACCCTGGGAGCATAGGAAGGGTTTCTCTGTTGTTTCACAGGCCTTAAAGGGGAGAAAGAGTTAGGACACAACAAGACTCTCCTCTTGCTGTAAGAACAGATATGTTATCCTATGTTAAAATATGTTCACTCCTCACAATGATCTTGGAAAACAGCACATCATTTGGCTCTATTCACTGCATTTCTCTCCAGTTTTTTCTCATTGTAATTCCTATAACTACCTTGTTACTGGAAAGAAAGGCTCATCTCTCCATGATCACACTACTTCACTGTTGATTGAGATGGCTGATAAACAAAACAAGAAAATGTGTGTCCACATCTATTACTTTAGCTACATGTTTACATTTATTTTGTAAGTAGCTTTCATGTCTGTAATTTAGGTCATCTGAGTTAAAACTGGGTTGAAATAAAGCAGAACAGATCTCAAGAAAAATGTATCCATCAAGTTATGAGCATAAAGTAACCTGGTCAGTTGTTATCATCTGACTGTTCCCGACCTCCCATAGCACAGGCAATTACAAGCCCATTTTGCCAGCAACGGAAGTTGCAGAAAGTTACAATTCCCTATTTGCAAAAGCACTTCCAACCTTTAGTATTTCCATCACATGCTTTATTAGAATTTCAGTGTAGGTTTTATTTTACTTTTGGGATTGCACCACCCAATTTCTGATTACTTTGTTTTTTTCTAACGTGTTAGCTAATAATCTATGTGTTTAAGCAGTAAGCAAAATATTATGTTTTCCTCTATGTTAAGAAAAGAGAGAAAAATACCCAATTAAACACTCCATAACACTGTCTAGACTTGCACTGTATCTCTGATTGCTGAATACGTAATATTGGAGAGCTCTTCTCCATGTGGTCCTTGCATACTCACTACAGTAGCCTCTTAGTTTGTATAAACAAATTATAATAGTTGCCCTTGAAAAACTTTCCAGTTGCGACTTAAAATTTCCCTCAGTACCCATAATTACCATGTTTAGTGTACTGTTAAACTCAGCCAACACAGCAGACTGTTAAAATAAAGTTTAAGCTGATAGTGATAAAGATATTTTACAAGGGATGTACAATTTCTGAAATGAGGAGACTTATATCCCAGCTGGTGACCATCTGGTGTCCGTGACTGTATGTTTGAGTATTAGTCTAAGTTATTATTGTGTCAGTCTTCCACACATACAGACCACCCAGCACCTTGCTGCCCTACCGATCAGCCCCATAACAGCACCTTTGTTTCTCCTTCATGAGTGTCATTTGTGCTTTGCAGACTACTCAAGGGCTGTATCTTGCCCACGTGTTCTTTGGCCTTTCTGCAAAAACGCAGTCCCTCCAGGGGGAAGAATGAGATTTAATATTGCTGAAGGAAAAAAAAAAAAGAAAGAAAGAAAGAAAGAGACAGAGTTATAATTAATTACAGCAATATACATTTCCAATCCCATTTGGAATCTAATTACAGTCTTGCTCTTGACTCTCCATAGCAGTGAGTCCACAAGCTAATTACAGAACTACAGGTTGGGTGAAAAAGTATTTTCTCTAATCTTTATTTTGTTTGTTACTTTGTACACTTTTATCACATCCATGTTCTATCAGGAATGGCCTGTTTCCAAGTTTCTTGAGCACTAGCAGTATGACTTGAGTGGCTCCTCAAAAGTCTTTCTTCAAAAGGCAATAATCTTCTCTGAATATTAATTACAGACTAGAATATTCCTAATTTACAGAATTCTGTACTGATCTCCATGTGGGTTTTGATAAAAAAAAAAAAAGAAAAAAAAAAAAAAAGAGCTGGCTAACTATGTTTGTGTTTCTTAACTTCAAATTGAGCTGAAAAGTCTTGGCTGAGCTATCTGTGAAGTGGCCTACTTTATTCTCTTGAGTCATCTTGATTCAACGTCTCTCAGAGATGACATGTTTTTATGCTAACGAAATTTCATTTGTCAATAATCAGTACAAAGTCTGTTTAATAACTGTTACAGTTCCACATCTTTAATTCAGACAGAGGCAATCCTCGATCACAGGCAGAGAATGCTTCCAGCCTCCAAATAGGCAGGTAAATTGAAACGCCATGGAGATTTAAGTATTTTTTAATTCATGTTTTTTACCTTGGATTATGGGTGAAGCCTGTTCATTGAGAGTCTTTACTGGCCCTACTCTTGCTGCATGTTTGGTGCAAGCTAAAGGATCTTCAAGACAAGAACAAAGACACTCCTGCAACAGTTTTAAATTATCTCATTCAATACACCAACCACAGAAGAATTCATCATGTCACCACTGACAAGTGGGCTCAGGTCACACAAAGGCTGATGTGGGCAGGGACCTCTGGATCCACCTGGCCCAACCCCTGCTCCAGCAGGGACACTCAGAGCAGGGGGTCTGGACCAAATCCAGGCAGCTTTTGAAGATCTTCTGAAGACTCCACAGCCCCTGGACAGCCTGTGGCAGTGCTCAGTCACCTTCAAGCTCACTCAAGTCCTAGGTTGAATGAGCGGAGAAAAGCCTGGTCAGACAGTGTAAAATCTCAGGCAAATCTAATAGTTCTTAAAAGTTCAACACCTCTTTCTTCATATGCATATCTGTGGAGGCATAGCACTGTAGCCATCTGTGTGGGTACTGTAAATTCCCTTCTTACAGAAGCTGAAAAATAAAACTGTAAAAATGTATTCTCTTACCAGCCATATTAGGAGTACAATTTTTCTCTATGCTCAGGTGTATTTTTCTATACAGACTTTTAAAAGGACTTGAATACAGCTGCATTTTTACGTATTTGATTTCTTTAGGGCACTTACTCATTTTCCTCCAGTCCTCAGCACCAAATAATACAGGAGGGTTCAGGGTACAGAAAACAAATAAGAGCTTAAAGAAGAGGGCAAGAAGGACTCAGTTCTTTCTTACAAAATGAAGTGAAAAGGTCTAGGACTATATTTTAAAATACATTAGCAACATCCAGAGCCATATCTTAGTAGACAAATGTATGTAGACTCATATGCAGTGCCCACCTTCAACTTGTGCCAGATTTATACATTCTTATTTACCTTGCATGATGCTATTGACATTTAAATTTCCATTATCAGTGGCTGAGACTACAGATTTATACATCATACTGAAGAAAATTGCTTTTGACTGAGGCCTCTATTCTGCATCAGGCTCACCAGTGGAGACCAATATACCATTGAATTTCTTTTGAAAGGAGATGTATATGAGGATTTTTCAAGGCCTGCCAGGTCTGAATGCAAAAACTGGGCCTGAGTATACAGGTACTACTTAGCAGGCTTTGAGCATTAATGCACACACACACTGGTTATAAAGATTAAATTCTAAACCTTTAGTAAGAAAATTCTGTCTAGTTTAGTGACACCTTTTCACAAAGATTTGAAACTGAATTCTGAAAATGTGTACTAGGTGAACGTAACCTCTGAACTGATTGCAGTACTTCCAATATTCTCATATGTAACTATGAAACAAGATGATCAGTATGGTCCTTTTCAACCCAGGCCATTCTATGATTCTGTAATTCTATGATATGTATTTTATCCCTGATACTTGTTACAGGATCTTTTTTCAGAGATCTGTTCTAGGTTCCATAATGTGAGAAAACTTCAAAATTGACCACTTATTCAGAGACAGCCTTATTAATTCATGATTTATGACATTAAGCTTTGTACATGGAACCCTTATGATCACTTTCCAAGTCTCAAACAGAAGGAAAATAAGCAAACAACTACAAATCGCACGAGGTATGGAAATGAGTTGTAACACTGCTCAGCAGGAGGAAGAAAAAGAGGATTCAAACCTGGCCACAAAGGCCTTGAGCAAGCATTGTGCAAACAGCAAAACTTGTAAATAATAAACATGTCTTTCATGTTCTGGGTAAGATACCTGGTGGCATGCTGGTGGCTAATCTATCCAGCAACATGCGTGGTTGTCATCTTCCTTTCTTTGGTGAAGATCAATCAGACCCTGCAATATCCCCTTTTTCCTAATCCAACTAAATAATCACATCAAGTTATCCAGTTATGAAAATCAGGTTAAGGAGCCTAAGATCTCAGAAGTACTGTCTCTTACATGGTAGAAATGAATCACAAGTGACTATAACTTTACAGATTTTCCCTCTCCTTTGTTTTCTGTGGAACAAAACACAATTTCTTTGCCTGTCCATTCCATCCTCATTCGAAATCTCATGGCTCCTTCAAAATCTCAGCAAGACTTCTTCATTTGAGAGAAATAACAGTAGAACTACAAGCAACAAAAGCTCAAGAATTTTATGAGGAGAAAATATCATCAGTTTTTCTTCAACCTCAAATTACCTGTATCCCTACTTCCCCCAAATAAGCCAATATATACTAAAGAACATATATCTGTCTGTGCTACAAGCACAGCTTTCTCTTTCAGAGATGAGAGGGCCTGGGCCTAGTGACCCCCATACACTTATGAGGCTCACTTGTTTATTGGAAGTAGTTTTAGAAAAGAGATTGCAAAAGAGGAAAGTGCTCCAACCACAGGCCCTAATGCAGAAGGCTCTGGGAGAGACACTCATAATAGTCACTTCCTTTGAGTACTTTCCTAATTTTCCTGAGTCTGAAAAACTCCCTTTGAAAGAAATGTGATAGCAAGCGCTCCCAGCACTGGATAAACAATGTAATTGTTCCAAAAGTCAAAGGGAGCGTCTTTCACTAAGCAGAGAGCATAACTGCATACTGGGTCACAGCAGAGAGAAAGGCTTCAGCTTCAGCCTGACCAGTTTAGCCATGCCACTCTGTCCCAGACAACATTTTACCTGCCTACTTGCCCACTTCTCTGTAAGATCTGTGTTAATTTCTGCACACTTACAGGGTTGCAGTTTTGAACCTTGTTCCTCTACATAATTTATTTATGTTTTAATATGCTTTCACGCCCTCCATCACATCTCTACCTTTCTTACAACTCTGAAGGCTCTTCACCTTTACCAGAGTTGGTAACAGGACAGTTCCAGGCACCTTCAGCTCCTCTTTGCTCCAAAGCCCACTGCTGTGTGAAGCGTCATAAGAAAGCAGGAAGACACCGGTGTGGCTGTATAGGAAACCAAAGACAAGAGGGCTCCTAACAGGTTTCTACCACTTATTGTACACTTCCTAAAGGGCAGAAACTGTGTCAGCACACTGAAGTAGTTCTGATTATTCCCTTGCACTCTCTGTATGACATGAGGAAGGCAGGCATACAATAGGATTTTCTCACAACTTTTTAAAATCTGAGGAAGGATGTTGCCTTTTCCTGCTGGGGGAATTTCCAAAAGCAAGAATAAAAATCTCATTTTTGGTATGTACAATCTCTTGCGTTGGTACTATGTTACCCAAGCAAACCAAAAGTTTTGTTGTTTTTTTTCTGGCTGCATATAAGCACTTTAGTTTCCTTATGTTAGCATATCCAGTGGGCATCTCCCACAGCACCCAGGCATTTTAAGACAGGTTAATACAAATCAGAACTGACCTAAAAGCAAGGACAGAGTGATTCTCTGAGTCTCTCTTAATGGACTGGCTTAGCCTGCAGAAGACCAAGTTACTCAGTATTTACAAAACACCATTGGAATTGCTTATTAAGCATATCTGCTGTAATTTGCATCATGAGATTGCTAGAAATGCGTGGTTGTCAGATGGTGAACACCATTAGTGTTGATTTCTGGGTAATGGTATATTACAGAAACAAAATAACAATTAGTGCTCATTAAGATTGCACGAAAATCACACCCTCTCAACTTTTCCCACCAGAAATGAAGAGGCAGTAGGCTCAGCATAACAAACGGGAGGTGGTAGCCTGCAGGACTCAGCAAATCAGACAAACTCAGTTCTAAGTTTAAACTGATTTTAATATTGAAATAAAATTTAAAAAAATAGTTATCCTTTTCTGTTATGATTTTGTGTTGGGTATCTAATATAAACACTAACTCTCATCTTCACAGGTGATATAACTGCAGAGATGAGCTAATTTGCAGCAGCTGAGACCTTTTCCAACCTTGCATTCCAGGGCTGAGAGGCATAACAGATTGAATACAGCTACAAATAGCTATGGGCTTTGTCCTGTTTTCATGCATTTATGATTTCATCTTAAAGTCAATGCTGCTATAACATTGTTTATTGAGGGTTTAATTTGCTGAGCACACAGAATTCCAGCTCATATAAATTGCAGGTGTTTGAACTGCTGAAAAATAGACTACCTCTTTTGTATTTAAATGTATGTTAATTAGGATCCATCAGGTTGCTGTGCTTCCATAATGATTAAAACATCAAAGAAGCCAATAAGTATATTCATAAATAAATAATAATCTTAAAAAAAAAAAAAAAAAAAAAGCCAAGAAACCAACAGCATTACGTTGCACATCATGTTCATGTCCTTCAGCCCAGTTCTTCCCCAAGGGCTTGATCAAAACTTCCTGACGTCAGTTTAAAACCTTTCATTTGCACTTAGAGGACTTTGAACCATGTTCTGGGTGTCTGAGAAGAGAAATGAGCCAACCAGACCTGAACGCGTGCCAGCTTGGGCCCTTGCCTTCTAGTACAAAGTCAGTACTAGAGGCTGGATGGGACATGGATGAGATATTATGTGGGGCTTTCTAAGCCTGGTGCCAGAGTAGCAAGGCCACAGACCCCAGCATCTGCTGAAGAGTTTGGCAAAACGCAAACCAGGGCAGGGCTGCAAAAACACGTTTGTAAGCAGAGGTGCTTTCATCCTGCCAGCTCTGTAAGGCACAGCTCATGGGATAAGCAGGATGTCAGGGGAGATTATGTATCATTTCTGCCATTCATTTCCTTTCCTGGACTTCAGCCTAACTCTTCAGTTCTTTTCAGGACATTTCAGAAAGCATTACATAAAGTGAAAACCTCAGGCTTACATCTAAACTCCAAAATTAAACTGTTATTCATGTCTCCTGGTCACCTTCAGAAACAGAGGAAAAATGAATGTCGCCACTGGCCAATACACTGGCCAACTTTTTGGGGTCATCTGGCCCTGACTATACAACTGATCATGCATTAGGGACATAAGCAGGGGACAAGAGAGAAAAGGAAAATAATGTCCTATTCATCACTGTTTATCATAGCAATACTAAAACTTGTAAATTAGGAACTTTACTTTTACAGCCTTCTCTGTGGCATCCTCCTTACATTTCTCCCTTCACTGTGGGGAGAGCTACAACATATGAGTGTAAGGAGGCGGTTGGCTTGGGAAGATGCTGTTTGTTAAAAGATTCATAGCTGTAGGGAAAGGATCAGCTATTGCCCATTAGTATTTAAAAAATAAAAAAAATAAAAAAAGTCTGCATCTGTGAAGGAAACATGGCATTCAAGTAAATTATGGCCTTTCTTGCAGACTTCCAACAAGTTCATTTCTTGGCCTTTCGTAGAATGAAAACCCAGCTGGTGTGTTGTGTACATCTAGGACCAAGTGTTCATCATGCCTCTCTACTGATTGAAAATTGCAGACTTCTGAGAGTCTGAGAGAAATTTATTTACTGTAAGGACAAGAATGTATTGTGACTCACCGTGTTTTCCTGTTGTCTGCATTACACTGGAGTGAAATTGAAATCATACTTCAGTCCCTATTTAAATGCCTTTTCTTGGCAGGAAAAAGGAGAGTTTGGCTTTCAGACTGGCAGGGTAGTTCTTGGTTAGCAGCTAACCCTCAGCCTTATTGGGTTCTCCCTGTTGTCAACAGGATGGATCTTGTCCAATAAAAGCAACATCCTGTCAGCTACTCCTTCTTCCAGGAACCTGCCTTTTCCTCCCCCACAGCTGCTTTCTTTCTCCGGGTTCAGGCAAGAAAACAGTATAGCACGAAAAGGACAGAACTACAGAAGGAATAGCCACCAAGCCTTAAACATGTGCTTCCTGTGGGACATTCAGTATTCTCCCCTATTTGTAAGGTCATTAAGAGTGAACGAAATTCAGACTCTAACTAGTAAGGAGAATTAGATAAAAGTGGAAAAATACTTTCATATGCGGAAGTCATAGGGAGAGAAGGGGAGATATTTTTAGGCCTCTCTCCAAACACCACAGGAATACTGTTGTGGGGTTATGGCTACAGTAATGCCAGCAAAGAAGATCAAGTTATTCAGGACAGTGAGTGGCCAGGTAAAACAGAAACAATGCTCGGCATCTTGCCAGCATCTTGCCACTGAGGCAAAAAAATCCTGTACTTTAATGTTCTTCTTAAGGGCATATGATAATTTATCTCCAGATGTTAGAAAACAGCTGTGTAGAATGGCAGAGAAGAGTGAGAGAAGGAAAAGCAGGTGAGAAGGGTTGCAGAGGTTTCAGTTTCACACTGCAGAGTAGACAAGAGATTGTCCTGTCTTTCATGTTTTCTTCTCTGGGAATTACTATTTCCTTCTTTAATCTAGCAAATTAGGAGGGAGAAGGCAATTACACCCTGTTCTAAGACAGCAGTACAAAAGCCATTCCATTGCTCAAAAGGGCAACTCAGGACCTCAGATTGTAAGGGAGTGGGAGAAGCCCAGCTGCTCCCAGCCAAAGAATGTGAGAGGAAGAATATGAGTAACTTTCCTCAGAAAGAAAATAAATGGGTGAGAGATTGCTTGCTTTCACAAAGAGAAGGGAAAAGGCTGAAAAGCTGACCTAGAAACAGGGGATAACACACACAATGGGGAACACACAAGAGACCTGATGACAGCCTCAGGCATGACTTCAATATAGCCTAATAATTTACAGGAATGTATTAGCTGAGAACATCCCATAAAGAGTCCACAGTGTTTTCAATTAATTCTTAGGTATATACTATGATTATAAAATACCTTTGGGCTATCCATTTTTCATTGACATGTCTATATTAATCCTGTATTTTTTCACTAAGTGATGGCTGCTACTGACTGCTAAGAATGTTCTGCTTCAGTAAACTTTGATTTCACTTGCAGTTGTGCATTTATTAGGCAATATTATCATCATCCAAGTTTCCAGGGTTGGGAATTCGTTTGAAAAATATGGTCTATTTGCATTTAATTATCACATATTTACTGAGGAAAAATATAAACACGCCTGTTCTTCGGCAAGGAAGGGAGCCAGTAATGTACTGCAGACTTGGGATTGTGCTTTTTAATATAATCAAACTACTGTTATAAATAATTCACAGTTTTCACTGTGGAAAAAAAAAAAAAAAAAAAGTTTTCATGATAGTATTTTTTTTTAACCTAAAATGGCAGAAATTTTTTACAAGATACTAAAATTACTGAGACAAATTGCTCATACCATATGAAATGTAATTAAAATTCACCTCAAAAGAGGATGGAAAGTGGGAAAAAACATCCCCTTTATACAAATAAGCTATGAGATGCAGATGCTGGAAGGAGAAAGAAGAAATACGTTCTCCATAAGAGACCTAAGCTAAACAACAAGAATACAAGATGATGAGGAAATGTAAAGTTAACTTTTGGGAAATAAATCGTCTATTCAAAATTCACCTAGTTCCAGTCATTGCACAGAACTCTTACCATGTCCCCAGTACAAATGAGTCATAGCATGAAGATGAGGGATTCCAAACTTACATAAAAAAGGCAGAATTATTGAACCAATATTATACAAGAGGAACAAATTTCATGGCATTTCAAAATTCCTTAGTGATTTTTCATCCATCTGCTGTGGCATCCTCTGTACTAATTTTTGTAGGCTGAATCAGAGAGAGTTGGAATTGTTTAGCCTGGAGAAAAGAAGGCTCCAGTGAGACTTTACAGAAGTCTAGTGATACCTAAAAGAGGCCAATAGGAAATATAGAGAGAGACTCCTTATCAGGAATTATAGTGATAGAACAAGGGATAATGGCTTTAAACTGAAAGAGAGGAGGTTTAGATTAGATGTAAAGAAGAAATTCTTTACTCTGAGGATGGTGAGGAGCTAGAACAGGTTACCCAGAGAAGCTGTAGATACCCCATCCCTGGAGCTGTTCCAGGCCACACTGGATGTGCTCTTGGTCAGCCTGATCTGGTGGAAGGTATCCCTCTCCAAGGCAAAGGGTTTGGAACTAGATGGTCTTAAAGGTCCCTTCCAATCCAAACCATTCTTTAAGAAAAAGAAAAAAGAAAAAAAAAAAAAAAAAAAAAAAAAGAGAGAGAGAAAAGAAGCCACCTCTCTACATAGAACTTGCTGCATAATGGGTGTGTTCTGCCTGCTAAGAGCAAGCTGAAGAGCAGGGAACATGAGGACAAATACAGAAGTTTGAAGTGATTAATTATTACTGTACAAATGAATGCTAAGACTTATTTATGCTACTGCAAGAAACATAATATTCTCTTTCATTAGTTTATTATTTAATTACTAGCTTTTACTTTTTAACTTCCATCCTCAACTTCATGTGAGCAGTGTCAGTTGTATCATGTCTGTTTTTCATGGTCTTGTGCTTGGTGTTTCATGTATCAAATAGAATAATGATTTCTCTGCACTAGTGTGTGCTTCTAAAATCAACACTCAGTGTGATGTTGATAGCATGAGACAGACCTAACTTCATATTTTTACTCAGCATTTCAAGTGCCCCTATCTGACTCTGCCCTAACCACATCATGCTGTTCCTTTTGAAATGACTTGCATAACAATTTTCTACTTCTGAGTTTGATTTCTTCTATCATCTCCCTTCTTTAAAAAGTAAGAGATGTATATGGGGGTGTATATCTTGCCAGAAGCAAGTAAATTTATACCAGCAGATAAGGATTTGTGACAACTAGAACTTCACTCCTGGGTTTACAAGACATTGTCACGCAAGCCCTTAAAAAAATAAATAAAATCAATTCACCTCTACTGTTCATAGGACTACTTAGGTGTGTAAAACATTCATATGAATAATCACTTTCAGTTATATCCCATAAAGAAAACAAACAAAAAGGCTTCGGGCAATTGTCCAGCTGATTGGTGGTGACTTGAAATTTATACAACTCATTCTCACAAGCAATAACATTTACTATGCTGAGAGCTCAGGAACTAAGTGTAACAGGAACCTGCAAAAGATGGCTAAAATTAAAGCAAGGCAGAAAGGAAGGCCATAGTGTTAGGGACATGGTTATTATTGAATTTCCTTTCAGAAATGATAGGGAAAAAAAATGGATAATTCTTTCATCCATTCTTGTCTCCACAAAAAGACCCACAAAAGCAACACAGTTGCAGTCCACAGTAACACCAGACCAGAGATCCTAATTTGCTGACTTTCAGCTTCTGCCAGGTGGACTTAATTAGGAACATGGGACAACCGTAAATGAAAGCAAGATTTAAGCAGAGTATGAAGTACCGCATTCTAACACCCACTGGTACTAAAGTGAATGAACAGTGTCTTGAGGAAATATATATCTGTAGGCATACGTATTCAAAGGGAATGAAGTATGACAGACACACAGACAGATAAGACCAAACAAACAAACAAACAACAAAAAAAACCACTGTCCTCTCATTTTGATTTTTGTTTATTCACTGTCCCTGGGGAAAATAAATAAATAAAGAAGAAGAAAGTTAAAGAGTCATTCCCATCACTTGCTCAAGGATCCAAATTCTCAGAGAAAATGTGGTCATTCCTTTTGACAAATAAGTAGCTTTAAAATTTGTACTTCTCTTTAGATTTACATTTAAGAATCAGGAAAGATGGTCATTCAGTAAATTTACAGGGCACCTAAAACAAAATTCAGGTCCTGAGGAGGTTAATAACAGGGCTTTTATTTCCTACAGCAGTTATAAGATTTCTACCTCAGAATATTTCAGTATTTCATATAAAAAAAATAGATGGCATATCCAGATTTATTTTCTCAGTATTGGCCAGGAGGAAGAAGGACAAAATATCCCTATTAGTTATGTTAATAAGTTAATTTTTTGTGAGTGCCACAGTACAGTATGTAAGACTTACTTACAAAATTCTAAATCAAGGAGAATCCTCCTTAAAAAGGGTTTTAATCTGGAATAGCTGGGATATCTTGATCATGGCTTAAAAAGGAACTTTTTGCCAGAGACAATTTCTGCTTTAATATATGTGTTTCCTTGTAGCATCTAGTCCAGAATATCTTGAAGAGGAACAAGACCAGAAAAATTAAGGCACAGAAGGTTAATTTCAGGAAACCTATCCCTGAAAATTATGTTGGGTATATGTAGCTTCATATTTAAATCCTTTTCTGATGCTGATTAATAATTAGCAATATCCTATTTAGATGATCCCATAAAGTAACACTTAACCAGATTTGCAATATTGGCCAGGAAAAAAATGCTTTTCTTGAGGGCTTTTTGGCTCCTGCACGCATAGAAAAATATCGTAAGAATTCCCTTTCATGCTGCATTTTGCAGTCCTGCTTTCAAACAAAAAAATAAACAACAGTGAAAAAATAAGCTCCAAAAAAACAAACATGCAAAAATTCCCTGATGTGTTTTGATCTTATTAGGTTGAGGTTGAGTAGTTTGGGTCAATTCTTCTTTTATCTACCTAGCTGACATGTTGTTACCATACGCGCTTAAATACCATGTATTTACAAACTAAAAGCAAAGCTTTTAGTTAGAATGGCTGTATTATTACTGCATGCACACCAGTCCTACTTCAGCAAATAAAAGTCTTATTGTTCAACAGATTGAGACATACTAAAGCAAAATCAAGTGACTTGCCAGCTGCTAGACAAACTGTTAATTGAAACATAGTTTATGCTGATTTCTAAAGACTGGATCTTAGAAAATCTACATGAAGTTCTGGTAGAGTGCATTCAAGTTTGATCAAATCTAATATGAGTTGGAAGTATGGTTGTGCTGTAGCATAAAGCCAACAGTCCAGAGACAAACACAAAAATTTAAAATGTCCTCTATCTTCAGTTTCTTCATGATTCTCCAAAGGTGTGGGGAGTAGAAGTAGAGACAAGGGAATATATCCCCTTCTGACTGTAGATTTTGAAGTTAAGAAACAAGAGTGTCTTTATAGCAATAATTTGCTTCCTCAGGTCACTGTACTCGTATCTTCATTACAGTATGAGAGGAAGCCATTCAAAGGGACCTGGACAAGCTTGAAAAGCGGGCTGTGCCCATGAGAACCTAATGACATTTAACAAGGCCAAGTGCCTTGTTGCACTTGGGTCAGAACAATCCCAGGTATGAATACAGACTGGGAGAGCTCCTTGAGAGCAGCCATGTGCAGAGGGACTTGGGTGTCCTAGCTGGACAAAAAGGAGGGGAACAGAGGGGAGGGAAGGGAAGGAAAGGGAAGGGAAGGGAAGAAACTAATTACGGAGATTGAAGTTCTTTCTATCAGTTTGCATTCCTTATCTTTGCACTTGCTGACATTGGCTCCATCAGTAACCTGAGTCCTTCTACCTTAGAAGTAACCTTGTGTGAAAGGAAAATACGTGCAGTGAGTCATTTGCAACCTGCTGCTTTCTTGTTAGAGACTCTGCTTAGTCTGGTTTGTATAAAAGGAGCAAGCTAGTGAAATAACTCTGTGTCATGCAGCATGAGAACAACTTGTTCCTGGCCTAATTGAACAGAAAGCACTACAAAATGGACTTGGGTTTTGTTTGTAAAAATGTATTTATATAAATACCTAAGTAATTTCAATCTATATAGATAAATATATAATGTACATTTATATACAGTAATGTGCTATATTATAAATTATATAAAATGTTTATGTATGCAAGATATGTTTTAATAATTATATTTATAAATATAAATATAAAAGATACTATCAAAATAATATAGGGTTTTACTAAATAATTATGTGGGTAGTTGTTTAGCACTGAGGGCAAATGAAAGCAGATCTCAACATCAGTCACAGTTCTATCCAAATACAGATGATAATTTTGACAGGCACCTATGCTCAGCATGTCACTGTCCACAAAGGTGACCACAAGATCTGGGCAATGAAACCTAATTACTTATGAAGCTTCACAGTATAAAATGGCCATGTGGGTGGGTTTTGGTTTGTTGTTTTAATTTGCCTTGATAATGGGCATCATTTTTACAATCTTACTTTAGAAGTTGATGATATTTTGCAGTAGAATATTAAGTTACAAATCATATTGAGTTACAATATCATATACTATTAAAACACCAAACTGCAAATCTACTACTCTTAAAAGATACTATTTCTGAGACGTACAGAACTTACAGGGAAGTTCAGTCTCCAGTTCTGCCTTTCAGTTTCTCACCCAGAGTGACCAAAGAATGTTTGCCTTGGACATAGATACAAAAAAAAAAAAAAAAAAAAGGCAATGGCATGGAACAAATTAACATTTTTTCACATGAAGAGGACCCAGCCAGAGCTGCATTCCTTGCAGTGGTCACATAAGCCCTCAGCAGATGAATGAAATAAATTTACAACACAGTAGTTAGAGAGTAGTGCTTACAACATTTCTTGGCTTTTGCTGTTCAGTTCAGCTTCAGCACTAAAAATAACAAACAAGACAGGCCTCCAAAACACACATAGGTTGTTTAAAAACTGCGAACCTTTGAAAAATAACACACCAGAAGATACTTTATGCACTACTGTCATTTTAGCTTTACTGTACCATCGTATGAGACATAAACATAAAGTTTAAACCAGAGACAGGAAAAAACCCTCCAGAATACATGGTCTTAAAAATGCTAAAACTACTAAACTGTTGAAAAATTAGAGGAGACAGTACTCCAATACAAGCTGGAAATGTGTTATGCATGACTATGAAAGTCATTTAAGTGTTGTCTTCTGCCTGGGAACTGTGCATTCCTATGGGAGATGGCAAAAGTGATACAGCAGTAACCAAAAAAGAGGGACTGAGGGTGGTATCCAACTATCCTCTCCTCCCAGGGGGGAGGAGAGAGTACTCTGCTTTCCTCTTTGTTGAAATTACATTTTAATTTGAATTCATTTTTAAAAGCTTTTATTTAAAAGCTTTTTTCATTTAAAAAGAAAAAGAAGAAGAAAAAAAAAAAAAAAAGGTCTGTACTTGTACTTTTCCTTCTTAATCCTCAGTCTCCAATTCTTGAGAGTTATTTGAGGAGAAAAAGGAAGTGAGAGATATCCCAAAAGAAAGAGGGGGTTAGTTATAATTAACTTAGCATAATTAATGTATCAGTAAATGTGCACTGTGTTAGCCTTCAGTAAATGCTAAACATGGCAAATTCTGGCCCTATACTTTTAACAGTAGCATTTCCTCTTGCAAAGAAAAAACCCTACCATACTTGTTTATAAAGGAGAGAGCTACATTTTCATAGAATTACAGATTGATAGAATCATTAATGTTGGAAAAGACCCTCAGAATCATCAAGCCCAACCATCAACCTGATCTAACAAGTCCCATCACTAAACCCTGTCCCTTAGTGCCACATCTACATGCATCTTTGAAATTTGCCTTGTGAAGATATCAGTTTTTGGCCTCATGTAGAATTGTCTAAAGGTTGGATGGAGGACTGTGACAAAACTGAACCATGGCACAGCTCTACCTCTCAGGGCTCCCCAAAGCTCAGCTCCACTGCACACGCCAGCATTTACTATGTTTGCAATTCAGGGACACCCAGAGCAGCTTGATGCTCATGTGGGTTTGCCATTGCTGTTTACAGATGAGAAGGTGTTTTGAGACCACAGAACACACTTGGAGAACTCTTGCTTAGGACTACTTGGAACTGGGTCCAAACCTTGAAGTGTGTACAGTGTGTACAGTGTGTACAGTGTGTACAGTGTGTACAGTGTGTTCAGTGTGTACAGCTCATTAGGTGAGCACTTGCACCTTGCATTCAAGTAGCAGGAAGCTTCATGGCCATGGCAGTAACAACAGAAGTCTTGTTCCTGACAGTGTCTTCAAAGTTATCCAGGACTGAGCATAAGTAAATATATTAACAAAATACACAATGGCAATAAACACAACAGAACTCCTCAAAATATCAGTATGGATCAGGAGGGATTGATGTTACATTCTTTCACTTTGTTTGTTGTTTTTTTTAAACCCATAAACCATGTTTATCAAAATGGGAAATGTAAACTTCTCAAAAATCTCATGCTATATCTTTGTTTTTTCCTCATAATTCTGAAGGAGATAATTGCTTCCTCCTAAGTATAATAACATAATATATATTGGGAAATAGTGTCGGATATAACTAAAAATAGTGTTGCATTTTAAGAATAAAAAAAACCACCTCAGAATACTTAGTGTATGATTTCTCTCAGACTGATACTCCAAGGCACACTGGCAGCATCTGAAATGGCAAACAATACCTCAGCTTATGAGATTTCTCTCTGACCTTTTTTTCAGAGCAAGACTAAAAAAAAGAAAAATATTCCATTGTTTTCATTTACCCCTAATAGATTATCTTCTGAGTTCAGTTGCTGAAGTAGATTATTATATTATGTTTTCCTTTCAAAAGCTGGGTTAAAACCTGCTTAGGTTCTGTGAGAAATGGGTTTGGAAATATTAGGTCAGTCGCAGCTAAAGTTCATACAAAAAGATGTGTTCCTTTTGCACAAAAACAAACAAACAAAAAACCCACAGAGAATTCAACTAGAACATAGCATTTGCCTTGTCTGGAGAATTGGAAGCTGCTGATCTCATAAGATAGGACATATTGTGCTTGATCCTAAGACTGTTCAACCATTTTAATGTCTTAGTTTTACTCCAATAGTCAGAAGGACCTCTAATCCCAGGAGTATTCAGACTTCACTGTGCTACTACATGCAAAGATGCAGCAAAAAAACTGTCCTCATCTCAAAGAACTTGCAATCTAAGTACACATTTTAAAATGATTAATATATGAATAGTTATACTCTATTCTATTTTTTATAAATGCATATTAAAGCTTGTTTGTATGTATAACTCAACACCTGTACTTAAGGCCTTAGTCAAGGCCTACATAAACCAATGGAAATGGATTATTTTTTTTTTTTCCCTAGACTCTGTGACAGGCTGGAAGTGAGGTAGAGCTCTCTCAATTTCTGTTGTCTGCAAGGTAGCTATCTATGTATTTGAGATGATAGATTTTTAGGCTCCTGATAAGGAATAAAAATTAAAAAAAAAAAACACCACATGTATTCACAGGGAGTAAGTGTAGGGTGCCACTCATCAAATGTCAGTGTCTACTTTAGGATAAGATTAACCTCTCTCTAGGCTCCACAGGCAGTGCCAACAAAGTCTTCATCAACTGTACAAGACCTAAGATACCCTTCCTGCAGAAACCCAAAATTGAGGGGGCTCAGCCTACCCAGGCAAGGTATTTAAGGAAGTCAAGTACTGAAGTGGTTTGTTCCACTGTTATATTTTAAATATGCAGAAAGTAACACAATTTTTCAGTTAAAAAATTTGTATATTTGCACGGGCAAGGATTTTCTGAGGAGATGAAGAAGCCTCCCATCAGCCATCCTCCCAAACAGCAGTCACAGCAGCTTGCAAACCTGCCTACAGAACTGCCAAACTCTTGAGGACACTTCTTGATGAAGAAATAAACTGTGATGCTCTGAAGTAAGCGGGGACTATGTCACTCTTTCCTATTTCAGATTTTTTATCCAGATTGGTGCAAAGACGTGTGAGAAGAGAGCTGTACCATCCCTATCCCCTGTCTAATTCAGGATTGTTCATTTATGCATGTGTGCTTATGCACACATGCAGGCATACAGACTCATCCATCTCCATCTTTACGTAAGATCCTGTTTGCTGAAGAAAGTCAGAGAAAAGGTTCCAGGCCTTTTATGTATTCTGAATACGATTTTGCAACAGTTACAAGTGTAATTCGTCATGAGTGATGGAGTTGCAACATCACCAATGGAGCAATTTATGCACTGCAATACTTCTGGCTAAATACAAATGGACAGAGGAATTTCTTTCTATTTTTAAAGAGAGAAAAAGTACCACTGTTTGGACTTCGTATCAGTATCATGCTCAAATCTCACAGATGCAGTCTTCGATACTCTTCCAATGACAGCTGCTAGTTGTTCCAGGGTAATACAAAGATGAGCATACACTAAGTGCCAAGCTGGGCTGATAGTAAATAGAAATTTTTATGTCATTTTAAATCTATCATTAGGCTTTTCTTTGTCGTTGATAAACGTGCTTTTCCCCAACTGCACAGAAAGGGAAAAAAAGGCTCATAAAAAATCCCACACGTGCTTGTGACAGCTATGGGATGGCTCAAGCTGGAAACCTGATCATCAGTTGCAGTCCACACTCATCATATGTCATGTCCACATGTTTAAATCACAGGAAGCATATACATGTAAAACTACCATTACAACATCACTTTCATCTTTGAGGACTGAAAAATTAGTGTTAGATCTTCAGCAAAAATGTAACACCAAATAAATATTAGGTAAGGACAGTGCATAAACGGGTTATAGAAGGGCAGAATAACATCGTTAAGGGAAAGTATTTGTGACTCATTTGTAAGTGAGTTTTCCTAATGTGCAGTGTGCAATTGAAATAAATGGAAACTTTAAGAAATATTCTACATAAAGCAGAGTCCAAAAATGCAGAGGGTTATGCAAGGCTAACAGTAAAAATAAGCAGATGAGTCCTCTAAAATAATATTGCAACATTTTTTGGCTTCCATTTATTGGTTGCCATAGGATTTTTACTCAGTGAGCAACTGCTAAACACAAGGCTGCCTCATACCATAACTTGGCTTTTAAGAGAAGAAAAACATTAACATTGTTTAATGAATACAGTTGTCTGGAGAAGCATTAGCAAATGCTAGTCCTACTGACTGCCTAAACCAGAGAGATTTGCAAGTGCTGCGTTTATGGTGCTGTGCTTGCTTGATTGGAATTCTTCTCTCAGACAACATGTAGATTTCTCCTTCAAATAAAAAACTATCTGTGTTAGCAGGAAATTCTGAGGAGAGAAAGTCTGAGAGTAAACAGGTTAAAGTGCCATGTACACGACAGAAAAGATCACAAGGCATCTGTAATGAGTTATTTCAGCTACACCAGATGCTTCTGTAGCCAGAGAACACACCTTCTGGTGGATACCATAAGAAAGAAATAGATATTTTTTCCTAAAACATCTAATTTCTCTACCTAGCAGGTAGCAGTTTTTGACTTCACTAGGAGCATACCCTACATTGAGGTGCAAGAAGAGAAAAACAAAATAGCGACATGCTAAAGAAAGTAAAGAAATGCATTTTGCTCTTTATCTCTTATCTAGTTTCCCAATTTAACTTAATATATCAACATCTGTGGCTACCATTTTTTTTTATTTTGATGACAGATGCTGTTTCTGCAGTTGGGTTTATTTTCTGGGATTTGTCCAGTGACTGCTTGATGTATAAGGCTTAAAGCAGCCCATGTATGCCCATGGCTGAGCGCTTACTCATGGATTACATAAGGGTCAAGCCTCCTTCAGCCTGAAACCCTTCTGAGCCAACAATATTTACAATCTTATTTCGCAGTGGCCATTTCTGAATGGGGAAGGAGAGCATTTTTCTGCATAAACTACATGTGTATTTACATTTTTAAAGATACTCAAGTGTCGACACCTAGAGAACTCTCAAGCTAGTAGATGTACCCACCTAGTGCCATCTGACCACAGTCATCCTATAGCATCTCCTGCTGTCTTTTCATAAGAGGTCCTTCCATAGCTCACATCTGCAGGCCTTGTGTAGATGTCTTGGATACCTGGTGTGTCTCAAAAGGAACTAGACATTTCTGTGTATGCAAACAAATGGGGGCCCTGGCAAGCAGAGAGAATTAATCCCATCTAACTTTAGACATCCATGTTTGAGCTAGTCATGCTGAACTCCTTTTATAGCCAGCAGAGAGAAATATAGTTGTCAACATTTAGCTGGACAAATCCCACCCCTAAATTCCACTTGTGTAAGCCATAAGTACCTGCTTGAATAGCATTAAATGGTCTGAATCTTGTCCTTGTTCTCTCCCTGCATGTAAAGCTGGCAGTGGGTTCTCCATCCCTCTGCAAGGAACTTGATTTAAGAGCTGAGAAGCAGAACAAAGCTTGTACTTGTGTATATTGACTTCAGAAGTGTGGTCAAACTCCCCTCCTGTGCTCTGACAGGGTAATCTTTTGTTGTGAAGACAACCTTGGAACGAGATTTGAAACTGCCCTAAATATCACAGTCTTCAGTCTACTTCTGCAACAAAAGGATGATTTCACCCCAAACAATGAAGCCTACAGCCTATCTAATAACCTCATTAAAGAGGGTTTTCCCTGGATCTCTAGGGATGATATCTGTTATTGATTTTGCTGTTGGGAGCTCACAGTAAATTGATGGTGTCAGTAAGTCATAATACTCAAAGATGAGATTTGGACACATTTTCTACTCCTCTGAATAATTGGCATCCAACATATACAAGGTTAGAAATATTAGTTATGGATGGGAACAGCAATATTCGGTTTTTAATCCCACAATACCATTAAAAAGATTATGAAAATCCTTCTGCCCTTCAGACAAGTTTGATAATTTTGAGACAGCTTTTGGATATAATCCATGCATTTTTCCCTTACTTTTACAGTGTGTCTACTGTGGTGGCCTTCAAATGAGTAACCTAGCAGCACCAAGGTAGCAAACATCACTTCCATTTACGGTCATCCTGAACAGAAGCAAAGTGTATTGGCAGAGTAAAGAAAGTCAGAAAATAAAGCTGCTTAGATACAATGACCATAGGATTTCTTTCTTTGTTCTGCAGTTTAGGAAAACAGAATGTCTGAAGCCTAAGTTTTCTTTCATAAAATACCACATACCTGATGCTTTTTTTATCTTTGTCTCTTATTTTTAGGCAAGACTATCTAAGACCTAAAACTTAATTTCTCAAAGTATTACAGAAAAAATGACAAAGAACTGTAGAAGGAGCTTTTTAAATTATGGGGGCATTTTATCTATAGATTTCAAGTCATTTTGCAAGATCAGTTGAAAAATCCCATTTTACTGCATGGGAAAAATAAGGCCCAGATTCCCCTTGCTCAACTAGCAAATAAGTAGTACTCAAAATATTTTTTCCCAGGCCAGGTCAGGATGCAGAGTCACGCTGGAATGGCTCAGCTGCATTGCTCCTATACAAGGGGTAAGGGATATTACTGCCCTTAACATACAGACAGAGTACTCTGAAAGAAAAAGATGAAGGTCACAATAACTCTGTACCTTCTACACTCTAGAGACATAAATGCAACCTTGGCATTGTCCTAGCTGCCTACACACAGCTGAATTTCTTCTGGCAAAATTTCATCCTGCAGTAAAATGTGGGCTATCTGATGGCCTGATCAATCAGTGGGGATGAAATCAGACTATTCTGACTATACTAGTTTCATCAGCTGCACTCAGTGGTAAAATGTGGAGTTCTCTGAATCATGCATTTCATGCTGCCTGCTGTTCCTTTTTTGAATTAAAAACAGCACATATTGCTAACTTTCTGACAAATCTTTCTGCTGTCCTGGGGTTACATGAGATCACTGGTTATTCATGTTAGCAGCTCCTCAAACACTCCAAAGATTTGATAGTCTACACAGTAACAAGAGAATGAATATGTCAACATTGCTCATCGATTTGAAAAGACAAAAAAAAAACAACAAAAAAATAACAAAAAAATAATGTATTCTTTCTCTGCCATGAGGCCTGTGTCGCAATCATGCTATTGCTCTTCCAAGATGCTTTCATTTGACTGTAGTTATTATAAAGTAACTGTTGCTAAAAGATGCATATACTTACTCATGTTGAGCACGTTGATTTGATTTGCCTTGATTTGAGTTACGAAAGAGAGTAGAAACATTATGTAATTTTTGAAGCATGCTAATAAAAAGTTTGTATGCAGTAAAATCTTTTTACTCTAATGCAGGTAGTACCTTGTCAGAAATTTGGTACCTGGAAGGCCTGCAGTTTTTACTTGCAGTTTTACCACAGATCCATCTTGCTGCTGTTCTAAAGTCTGTTCACACAGATCAGGCATATTTCTTGCTAATGTAAAAACTAACACTTAATTAGCAAGGATGAAGATTTAGGAATTACGAATCATTTCTAACAACCTATAGTTATGGTGATTACACATAGGAGGGAGTAGAATACAACAAAATAAATACAAAGTAATAAAGAGCCCATTGGCATCCAGTAAGTATGAGCTCCTCGCTTCTATCAGCCTGATATTGAGCTTTCAGAGTTAAACTGAAACTGCATAGATGGGACTGTGCTCCGACCCATGATATTTCTACAGATGTCTAAAATGCCTGCTTAAAATTTATCCTTTTATCAAGTGATTGAATTACATCAAATTTTAACTATAAAGCATTATAAAAGGAACAAGCATAAGGAACTGGTAAGTGAGGGGAGAAAAAAAAGAAAAAAGGCTGAAACAGTCTGATTGCATCAGCCAAGTGGTTGCTAGCTGAGATTCGTGGTCCACATGGAACAACAAGACTTCTAGTGGAAGCACACACAAGAATCCAAAGTACTCACTGGAAACGCTGAAAAAGTCCTTTTAAGGGTAAGCTCAGAACATAAACATGTACTTAAAGACATCTTCATATAGCACTAGTGTGGGTGTCAGAGTCCAGATGTGCCAGCTCTCAGAGTCAGTATGAGAAGGAGTCAGACATTTGTCTGCCTCATACTGTGAAGAGCTTGGCTTGACCCATGAAGAAAACTGTTCCCAGGTATCCTTACCTGGGATACTGACTTTAACATGTGTGTCTTTTTCAAGTGTATGTTCAGTCATAACTGAAGGGGGGAAGGCACCTGTCTTCTGCTGCTTCCACCACATCTCAAGCATGTGCCTGGAGACAGCTGGCTGCAGCTCTCCTGCCAATAGGTGACACCAGTGGCGGGGGGATTGCAACCAGATGATCTCTTACAGGCCTCTCCAACGCAAATAATTCTATGACTTGCGGAGGTCAAAAGTTCAGATCTGGACTTCCCCGCAAGAAGGGGCTGCCCAACACCTAAGTAAGTCAGATAAAAGCTATGTTTTAACACTGATGTTTGGAGATTAACGAAGGAAAAAGTCAAGCCCAGTGGCAGCTCCAGAGAGTTTTACAGGAGCCTTATTGAGCAGTATGTGTTTCAGTCTTTCCAAGACCTACCACGGTGTAAGAGGGCAAGTGGGAAGCAGGGACAACCACACCATTTCCTTCTGTGTATGCTGGCTTTGCAGTATGCATTTTACTAACCTAATCAGATGAAGATAAACACCTTGCAATACAGTGTATAATTGACGTCAACTTTATTTGTGCACTTGGGATGATGTCAGCACCACCTCTGCGACTGCATTTTAATCTCTTTGAGTAGAAATAAATGCAGCAGCTAGCCTATTACTTTCCACAAGCTGCCACACCAAGATTATTTTATATTTCCCCTGCAGGCTACAGAAGTTGTGCAAAGGAGGCAGGAAAGCCAGAACAATGGGATCTGCTCCTGTACTAAGGTCATTTCTCTTGAGGAATCTAAATGAAATTTAATTGAATAATAGCTAGAATAAATGACACCTCTCAGCACACAAGTCAGGCTCATTTAGGCCCTTAAGAAATGAGTTCCAGGCTCATCTACATCAGTGCAAATAATATAAAATTATTTTTAAGGACTTACACTACAATCACTGAAAACATATTTTTACTCCCAATTAAACACACTGACCAATATACTTAAAACTTTCCAAGCCAAATATGGCTAAGATATTCAACCTTGCATAAGGCTTCTTGGGGGAAGCAGATAGGCTAAACTGGTTAATTCAGAAGTCAGAAATGAATACAGAAATGAAGGCAGGGGAAAAAAACATTGGGAAAGGCAAAAGTCAGTGCCAAAACTTGTTTAGTTTCATCTTTCTTTTTCCCCCTAGAGAAATTCTCCTCAGTTGTTTCTTGTGTTCCCGTGGAATTATAGCATACTACATTTATACAGGTCATTTATATCCTGCTTTCCTTAAGCTTTGATTTCAATTTGTCTCATCATGTTACCAATTTTCAACATTTTCTTCTACTGAAAGAATTGGAAAGTTACAACTGAACTAAGTTGTTAGCTATACCCTCTCTTATTAAATTAGCAAGTTTTTCATAGAAACCTTAGACAAAACTTCAGGAACAAAGAACAGATCAATGCTAATTCTTTTGGTATTCATTATACTATTAGTCACAGGGCTCACTCCTACATTTCCAAATTTTAACATAATCATTTCAGGATGAAAAGTATTTTTTTTTTCCCCCCTTCTCAATAATTTCTTGGCATCATATTTCACACCCTTCATCTCTGTCAGGAAAGCACGGTTTAGGGTTTCGGGATCTCATTTTTTGGTTGTCATTGTTGTTGGTTTTTTATAATAAAAACAGGTTTCTCAAGGTTGCTTTTTCTTTGATAGAATGCCTTTCTAATTGATTGCTTATTCCCTTAGAAATTACACACCTCAGCAAGGTAAAGGGATCAGGTTATATGACATCATGGTGCCAAAGGAATAATTGCAATGTGTTTGTGTCACCCTGAAGAAAAACTCATAGCTTGGAAACACTTCCATTGTACTGATGAAAGTCAGGGTAAATAAAAAATACAGGTTTGTTTTCTTGGTAAGTTCTTGGGCTTTTTTTGTTTGTTTTGTTTTCACCAGGGAGTAGCATGGTTGGAGAAGAGATGCATTTGGAGGGAGCTCTGCTCCTGAAGTCAACCACAGGGTCACAATGAGGGAAGCAGCTCAGCTTGTGGACACCATATTGCACTCCATTCAGCTGCAAGGAGCTCAGCCCCTTCCCCCGCAGCTGAGCCCATGCAACAACAGATAAGGAGGGGGAAAAAAGAAAGAATAAAAAAGAGGCCAGAAATCAGCTGTTTGAATCACAGATTCCCCTCTAGGGTTTCACTTCAGGGATGAGAAAGCTCCGGAAACAGGGCACTCCTTCAGCATCTCACGAAGCTGACTGCAGCTGCCAGAGGATTCCTCTGCAGCAATACCAAGAAAGCTCTTGCCTTTGATATAAAAAGCACTGTGAATGAGCAATCATTAGTCAGCCACATTTTTCATATAATTACTGGCAGTGAAAAAGCAAGCATGCAGGTTGCTGTAAAATAAGGTCTAGCTACTTCCACCCAAACAGAACAGAAGCCGTTCACATAAGTTTTAGTGGAGGAGAGGGAAATCCTCAGCGCTTCCCCTCCCCCCCTTCCCTCTATGACTGATTACAATCTGCTTTTTTCTATGAAGCACATTTACTGTGGGAGTTTGATTTGAAAGAGTTTCAAGTAATTTAAACTTTGGCTGCAGGCATGCAGATCATTTAAAAACTGATCTTCAAGTGTTTCTGAATGTTAATAATATTTCTGCTTGGTGCTATAACCAACAGTTAATTTTCAACCTATCAACCAAAATACTCAACATGTACTAGAATTAACCTGGACTGAAATCACGAAGCACGACACTAGGCTGCCTTATAATAATCCCTGTGCAGTTTGGGTTCAATGTTCTGCTATTTTGGTGTACAGCAGCTTAGGGTAGGGGGCTGTTTCTTCTGGGGGAGGACATCTGCTACCTGTGGCTTTTTCAACTAGAGAATTGACAAAAACAGACTGCATCCTTGTTCAAATCACAGCCTTATTCAAATTGTCTTTCCTTAGTGGGCTAAGACTCATCTGTCTTGCCTCACACAAAGAAAAAACACAAAGTTACTCCACAAGCAGTTCTTCGTAATCTCACCATGCATCTATAAATTCTTATGCAGAGTGAATGAAAGTAGTAGAATTTGGCCTTAAATAAGAAGCAGTAAATTAGGAGATGTTGTTTCAGATCCACACTTTCTAGAATTGGAAGGCAAGTGCAAGATACGTGTTTTTCTAGAGCTCTGGCAAGCGGATATGCCAGCTTGCTCAATTTTTGTATCTCCCTACCAATGGAGGCGCCTCTCATTACTGAAAAGACAATTCTCACTGTATTTCAGCACCCTCCCTGAATCAGGTAAATGGACTTGCTAAACGGCAGGGACGAGCCAGAAGAACAGTTTCCCTCAGAGCAGACTGCATTTTTTTTTTTTTTTTTTTTTTTTTTATGAGAAGGCACACAGTGTTACCTTGTATTTACAAGCGCTAAGCTTTCTCAGCTCACAGGTCTGGCAAGAGCACAAAATAGCAGCACAAGAAGTAGCAAGTAATTGGCCCTACCAGAGAAAACTCCTGCAGCGTCTTAAACCTTCAGTAAGAACATGGCTCACAACTGAAATTTAGTTAAATATGCACAATTTTATTTATTGAAGAGATTAGGACAAAAACATTAAACCAAATACATGACAAAGCACCAGAGGCAGTAAAACCCCACCATGCACATCACCAATCTTTCCTCCTATAAGGTATTTATAAAATAAAAAAAAAGTCCTTCTTGACACAGCACCATCTTCAGAGTGTAAAAACATTACTCCTTTATATTCTTAGTTACCAAAATAGAACCAAGGCAGGTCAGCTGCAGCTAGCTTTGTCTCTTGATAAAGAACTGTGAAACATCCTCTTGAGAGTGGGACCATAACTTTCCTGCGAGGCAGGCAAATAGCATCCATACGTCAAATGCCAAGTAGCTGTACGCACATGCCACATACTATAATTAAGCACAAATTCAAGTAACATTTACATACTACAGAGTCCACATGTACCTACCCAAAAAACATGACCACTTCACAAAACGTATACAGGCAGTAATATCAGAACAACTGAGGTACTGGAAACACAAATATTTATGCCAAGAGATTTCAATATCATACAGCAATATAAAAGCAGTAATAAAAACATTTGCCAGTCTAAATCAAATAAAGCTATCCAGAAACAAAACAAAAACAAAACAAAACAAAACAAGCTAAATAAAAAGTTATTTAGGGACAGAAATACCTGAACAGAAAAGAAGTGTGTTAACTACAGCATGTAACATGTCATCCCAAGTCAACCCGTAATTGAAGTACTGGCTTAATACATCACTACTGTGACATTTTCTTCAATAAATAGAATAAGTCTTGACAATACAAAAGGTGCATATTACTGTGTATGTTTCAAGAGGAATATCTGTAATATAAATGTTCAGCTTATTAATACCCTCTTATTTCTTATTCTGGACATAAACAAGAAAAAAAAAATAATAATCAAACCCAAACAATTCATTTCCCAAGTTGAGAGGAATTCAAAGAAGGAAAAAAAAAACAAAAACCCACAATACTCTTCTTCAATAATAAAGAGCCCTCTATTTACATGTGGGCCAGTCACGTAAAGAAGAGATCAGTTCTCAGATAACGAGACGATTAAGGGCTTTCTGTCCTCTCTAGTCATATACGTGCAGCATGGCAGATATGGAAGCCAGTATCTCATATCTTTTTTAAAAAAATTACATTTTTTTTTCTCTCCTATTATAGCAGTAATGCATCTGGAAGTTCGAGTTATAATAGCTTCCTGCAACAAACCATTTGACACAAAACAGAACAGCTTGTTAAATGACAGTTACTTCCCCTTAAGGGAACAAAGCATTAAAATGTCATTTCCTGACAAGAATATTAAGTAGTTTATTTAGAAGAAATGAGTTGAAAATAGCTATCAAGAGACATGAACTGAAATTTTGTTTGTTTTTAGCACCCACTTTTCATGTCCATCTTTGTGCACCTAATTTTTTCTTAAATTAATCCCATCAATTATTAGACATCCGATTAAAAAAAAAAAAAAAAGTTAGCCAATTGTACTTTCCCTGAATAATGGCTGAAGTTAAATATTTAACAGTGCGATGCCAAGATGTGAGCTGAGGCAAAAAGTTTCTATTTGTTGTGAGTTACCACTATTTTTAATGGAACAGAAACAGGAGTGATATATAGCTGCACCAGAATTGGCATGTGCAGTCTCCTTGGCTCCAGAAAGGTGAGAAGCTACAATTGCTCCATGCTGCCTTTTCTCCTCCAAATCAATCTAACCTGATAGCAAGCTCCCCCCACCCCCCAGTCTGTCCCCATGCTACATTTGTTATATTAGCTCCTTGTGGAGGTTCCTTCTCAATCCGAGGACCTCTGAGTGTCATTTGCTACCAAGCTAGGCTGATGCAGGATGTGATTTAACACCATCAGGAAGGGCTCCTTCATGTGTCCATCTCCAGGTTGTGTACCTTCTGAACACCAGTCTTTGTGCTCAGTTAAAGAACGGGTCCAAGTCTTCTTCCATGTTGACATCAGGCACCAGCTGATCTGATACTTCCTTAGCACCATATCCTGAATTCGATACATTAAAATCTGTAGAAAACCATGGATGGTCCAGAATTTCCTGTGAAGTCAGCCTTTCTGATGGCTCCCGACGCAGTATGCTACGTATGAGGCATTTTGCCTTGGGGGACAGAGTTTCTGGAATGTTAAATTGCCCACGCCGGATCTTGCTGAAGAGGGAACTAGGCTCAATGTCATGGAAAGGATAGCGTCCAACTAGCATGGTATAAAGCATGACGCCTAGACTCCATACGTCCGCTGCTTTGCCAGAGTAGCTGCCATTTGTGTTCAAGATCTCTGGACTCACATAGGCTGGGCATCCATGCTTATCAGAAAGAGAGTCATCATTTCCTCTTAAAATATAAGCATCTTCTAAGCTTTCCAATTTCACTCTAGTCCTGCAGGCAAAAGAAACAAAACAAACACAAACAAAACAAAGAAGGTAAGCAAAGATGAGAACGTATTCTGGGCTGTTACAGTTACATGATTATAATGAAAATACTTTACAAAGTTCAACAACCACTGAAGTGCACCATTTTAGATTCCCACTCACAGTACTTGTTACAGTTAACTCCACCGGAATACAGATACTGGTTAAAAAGACATATGAGAAATATTGCTATACACTGTCACAAGATTTCAATTGCATTTCTGTCCAGTAAATGCATTGGTAAGGTCTTATAAACACATAAAAGTAACTGCTGTATTCATGTGTTTGATAATGCTTCCATAAACATGATTTCTAAAAGGAGATAGAAGTCTCATGATTATTTGTTGACTGCACTCCATTTCTGTTCAGGACTCACGTCCAAATCCAAGTTGAGCCCTAAATAGATGAAGTTATCTTGACACCTTCACACTGGTGAACAGTTTACTTGCACTCATAATTCCACAAGGCTTGAGAGGAATAAAAATTTCTGCTCTGACCCTAACCAATCCCTCTTGACCAACCAACATTTTGCTTTATATCCTTATATTCAGGAAGAACAAGTTTAACCAATGCCAGTCTTCCTAAGCAAACTTTCAGCTAAAAAGAGATCAGGTGTGCGTAACGTCGAGATGAACAGCAAGCTTATCTACTTGACCAAACAATGTCTCACATTGGAATGAACAGAGGCTAGCAGTGGGCTTGCAGAAGGATGGCAGGGATGCCTTATCAAGATTGCAAACTCCTTTTTGCCTGCAAAGCACTGTGAACTTGTCACTGTCCTGCAGTAATTACCTCTGCAAAAGAATTTTCTTCCTTTATAAATACCACGGGGACAGAAAAAAAAGATGCCGAAGTTGCTTGTCATGGCATGAGATTAATATAACCTTTCTTTCCTTTTAAATCGGACACCTAGCATCTGTAGCTATATTTAAAGTCCGTCCCTTTTACAGGCAACCAAAAGGATTAGCAATTATCCTTTAGACTATTTGCCAGCAATAGCTGGCTTTAAGAGTGGAATGAGCACTGCACAATAGGGTTTACCCAGCACATACAGATAGAAGAGTGACCTAGCAGCAGTGCAGACTTTCAGCAACCCGGGGATCAACTGTGAGTATTCTTGCCCTCACACCTTAACCTCATGGTTCTCTGTGATCACCCCTAGTACAATGTCATGACCATAACCTTCTCCGTATTATAGACATTCACAGGCAGAGACTGAACTTCATCCCAGAAAGCAGAACTTGTGTCTTTTGACTAAAGCACATCATTTCACAGGCATTAAGAACAGACAAGGAGAGCCCTGTTTCTTAAATGTTTACTGAAGACAACATTGCTTGGGTTTGAGTAGCAAAAGACAGCTGAGCCAGCTCTGGCTGGAGCTTGGTTTCAGGGCAGCTCAGTGCTATCATCTTTGAACCAACAGAAGAGCGTTTCACTCCGTGGAGTACTCCAAAGGCAACTGTGCCATAATCTCTCATAATGACACTTGGACCTTTTCAACAGCTAGAGACGTTTCCTAGCAGAGGTGAAAGCCCCTTTGGCAACATGCCTTGGATCAGGAAGTCATAAATACAGAATGCAGGATACCTGACTCTCAAGCACAGTGTGTCCAGGCAGCTCCTTCCCTCATTAAATAGGCCACTGTTTTCTCCTCCAGTGCGGATGCTGATGGGGTTTGTGCAACACACCTGCTTCCTGATTAAGTACCCACTGCCAGCCTAACAGCACTTCTTCTGGCAATGGACAACAGCTTGTTAGCACACCAACAATACTTTACAGCAGCAGTACTTCATGCAGGAAGCTGGCTGCAAGGAGAAACTGACTGTAATTATCGAGATCACAACAATTTCCCTCTGTACACAGCTTAAAGGGTCCCAAACAGTGGAGGTGCCTAGAGAAGGGTCCTTACAGCACGCTCAGCTTCACTGTGTTCACACATCTGTGTAGCACAGGAAGAACAGCAAGGCAAAATGCCCAGGGAGAAAAAACACTCCTAGCAGGGCACAGAACAGAGAGGAAGAAATGAAAGGGAAGGCAGAGACACAAGCTGTGGTTCCATTTGCACTGCCCAGCTCAGTTTTTCCACAGAAAAGTATGTGTAGCAATGAAGTGGAGAGGCCAGCAACTCGAACGTGCATTAAGTCACTGAACCGCCAGCCAGGAAAGCATCGGCTCACTGCTGCTCCCAGAAGCAGAGCGAGCACACAGAGGGAATGGGGCAGGGTATGCTATTAATAAACAACTTACAGGAGAGAATTCACCCACACACAGTCTTGCCACTGGAGTGTCAACAGTGCAGGGAAGTGGTGTTTACTCTCCTACCCTGTTTTACATTTCTGATCATTGCCAAAAAAATTTAAAGCAACAGCTCACCAAGCAGCTGTTATACTGAAGACAATTATTTTAATTCTTAAATCTCTTCTATAACGAATGCCACACAAAACTGGAAAAAGCAGACAGCAAGGTGTGTCAAAAAAAGGTCAGAACCCATCTTCTCCTAGAGGAGAAACGTATTGCTAAAAAAACAGATGCAGCACACAAAAGCCGTATCCCTCCCCCGGTTTTCATGCAAGGTGCTGCATTCTGCAGCCAGCAGCCCTCCGCGCATGCTACGGCAGGTTTTGTTTAAGCAAGCAAATGGAACAACAGCTGGCCCTTATCTGCCTGCTCCTCCATAATCTGCAACCAAATGAAGCGAACACTCAACCAGGTTTTTCATCCCACTCAGCTGACAGGCTTTGAGGAAACAAAAGGTCCCAAACCAAACAAAAATACAATGTTCAGCTCTCTTCTGTCCTTCTAGCCAGCCCCCAAACCCTCACGCAATAACACCCTGATGTACAGAGTACAAAACAAGGAAATGGCTCCTTCACCTGGCTGCACTCCAGCATGGGGTATGGACACTTGATGCCCCCTTGGCGCAGAAGCATCTCCCTCACAAACTGCCGTCCTGCATCTCCTGAGCACCCACCTGCTGGGTACACAGCCCAAGTGTGACACTCCTCTTTACCAACAGAAACAACTGGGATGTTCTTGCTTCCCTAAGGGCTGAGTTGTTCTGGAGGAGGCAACCACAGCCCATGCACAGAAACAATCACGAAATGTCGCTACTGAAGGCCCTGGTTCTGTTGTTCTAGGCTGCCCCCATGACCTGGAGCCAGATTAGACCCAAGCCAGCCTGGCTTCTTAGGAGACAGCGACTCCACACACCTTAGCCTTGCATATAGCACACAGTCACTGTGCAGTTGGGTGGCATGCTGCTATGAACTGCAAGTATCACTCTGCTTTTTACAGCCATTTCATGCTTTTTTTCAGGCAATTGAAAAGGAGCAGCCTGGCTTAGGAGCTGCTATTTCCGACTGTACAGCTTCTCTGAGAGAAACAGATATCCCTGGCTTCCAGCTCTGGCTAGCCTCCCCTTCCTCCAGATTTCAAGCACTGCCTAAAAGAGCTCTGTTTTCCGCGAGTCTGAGATTTTTATTTTTTCCCTCTAGAGAGGTGGAAGGGGGGTGGGGTGGGGGGAACAACAGGAAAGAGAGGAAATAAAAACAGAGAAATGCACACAGGCACTCTGGATGAGCACTGATTTCTTCCCCTCCACCTCCTCTGTCAGAGGAAGCACTGAAATAAAATATCCAGGAAAAAAAGAATAGAAGCCAACAACAACAAACAGACCCTCAAAACTGCAAGGAGTTTCTGAGAACACAGAACCTCTGCAGCAAAGGCTGGAAGCGCATCCAACTGCAGAACAGACAACCCAATTCAATTTGGCCCTTGGCAGGCAGGGGACAGACTCAAAACCAAACACTGAAATGTGAAATCACCATCAGCTTTGAAGCACTTCCTATTACAAAGAAGAGAAGGCACAAACAAAAATGAAATCACTCTACTTCTTTAAAGTCACATTTCTAGCAACAAAACAAAACCACCAAGCCTCTTGTCCTTTAAATAATTAACTCACATCAGCCAGCTGAAGGACCCCCACAAGAGAAAAAAGTTTTCCAAAGCATCAGCATTTGAGTTTGACCATTTAAACGGCTGCAACAAAAAATTAATCCCTGAAGCTGAAACATAAACTACTGCCAAAGCCGGATGAGAATCACTTTGTACACACACTGTAGGGCAACAAAGACTTTTGTCACGGCTTACGTAATTACAGTACATAATTTCAAGTTTTAATGCAGACCCTGAATAAGCACTTGGAAAAAGAGCATTATGCATCTATCAGATCATTGATAAAACACTGCATTAGTCTAATGCGTTAAAAAAAAAAAAAAAAATACAACCCTGAATCATGGCTATTTAAAAAGGGGAAGCTATTCTGCCTATGAATGCTTTCCCATTACTGGTGAATGAAACCACAGAAGTGCAATCAGAGGGCAGCAGCAGCACTCAGACGGGAAATGCGCCTTTGTCCCCATAGAAACCGTCAGGGAAACCCATGAAAAACAATACCACTCTGAATTTCTTATCAATATGCCATTCATTACTTGAATGCATTCAGACTTCGCTCTTCAGTAATGTAACAAAACCTAATCAATTAAACATCTTCCAGAAGATTCTTCAATGCCGCCTCCTGAGTTAGCACCGGACGGCTTTGTTGCACATCCTACACCTTTTTTTCCAGGGTGATTCACATTATTCCTCCCCGCAGAGCTCATGGGTTACTGGCAAACTACTCTCCTGCCTTTTGACACAGAAGCTAGAGCTGTAAGAACCCGGCGTTCACGCTTGCTCCACTCTTATTCTCCAAAAGCAAACATGATTTCCATACTAGAATCAGTGGAATTATTCAGAGGGTTCAAAGCTCATGAGGTAGGGTGAGAAAAAAGAAAGAAAGAAAAAAAGGAAAAAAAAAAAGGAACATTTAAACAGAAATACTGACTGAAAGTCTGAGGGTTTCAGAGGAAAATATCTTTAGTAATGTTTATTCACTGCAGTGGAGGTATCCATACCTCATATCAGTGAAAGCAGCTGCTTCCAGCCTGTCCCCAAAGCCATCTGATGGGAGATAGCACTTGAACCACAGCTGAGCCTCTGTTACCATTTCGGGAACACGAGCTGCAGACTGAGCCCACAGTTATAGCCCAGCATCACCTCCAATGTGATGGTCAAAAATCAGCTGCTCCAGAAGGAGGCAAACTTCTTCAGACTGCAGGCACACCAGCCACTTGCTATTCAGGTAGAGTTAAAACGAGATATTCCAGATTTACCGATCCTACAGAGCAGCCTCATGCCTTCCAAGGATCAGAGAACAACCATCAGCTGAATTGAAATTGCCATCCAAATTGCCATTTTACTGATATGGCTGCAGGTAAACATAAAACAGCAACTTCTAAAGAAAAGAGGTGCCTCACAGCATTCCCCCCTAAATTAGCCTGCCCATAAAAAAAAAAAAACACAAAGGCACTCAAGCAATCCTCTCTCATATTTCAACATTACTCTGACCGAGGCCAGGAAAGTCTTTCCCTAGGTGAAGGCACTCAAGCCATCAACAGGAACCCGTAACTGCCCAAGAGATCAGGGATTGCTCCTGTGTGGCCAATAACTTACAGGTCATTTAATCAAGGTCAGTTGCTAGCACCCCATCACAAAGATGAGCATGAATGCAATTATGCCGTCAGGCAGTAAGAGAAAAAAAAGCTCAACACTGGAGACAATTCTCCTTTACTAATTGATTATTTTAACTAAGGGAATCTCTCCTAAATAATGCAGAAGCCTTTACAGAGGCGGCGAGATGGGGATGGCAGCTAACGAAATTCCACGCAGATGATTTGCAGCTTGGTGCAGACACCCATCCTGAACTCGGAACCACCCGATCTCCTCCCAGGGCAGCGAGGTGCTCAGGATCAGAGGGGAAACGTTATGCCATCAATTTAAATCCTGCTCCTTTCACTGCTAAGATCCCTTCCAGCACATAGCAGCACACAGCCTGGGAGTTCACTGCACAGCATCCTACGCAACTCCAGGAAAAAAAAAAAAAACCAACAAAAAACCTGCACAGAGGCTGTCAGACAAACCGTCTCTTGCATAATGAAACAGGCTCAAGGATATGTTTCAAAAGGCAACTGGGACATACAAGCAGTAAAGGTTTTACAGGATGAACCTTGTTCCTAAGGGAAGATTCCCTCACCGGTACTTCCGTGGAATAAGGAAGCCACTAAAAATTACATATCCCCCCCCACCCTTCCTCCAATGGGATCCTATCCGGTCCCACATCCCCTTGCCGACATGCCACATTTAGGGCTTTTAACTTGACTGTAGCTGGTTTCCACTTAAAACATGAACCCAGACCCACCTCTCACAGTACTCCAGGTAGGGCTGGAGGCCCCATGGCCTCAACCCCACAGTGTTCAAACAGGATTGCTGGGAACAGCTCAGCCTGCGCGCCATGAACTGAGCTTCTTCCATGCCCTCATTGCCTACGGTAACAACAAGCTCCCCAAAACGCAGACATGAAATCAGCGTTGTGTGACTGTCTGTGTGGGGTAAGGGCTCTGAAATCTAATGCAGAACATTTCGTGGAGGGGCCTGGTTACAGCCCTGCAAGGAGATCATTACATGATAAGCATCTGGCCCACAGAAGCTACTTCACTTTGCTGTTACTTTTTCAGATCACAAGAAAGGTCAGAGTTTTTTAAAAGGCTCTGCTCTCACCTGTGTGCCACGTTCATCTTTCCCCCCCACCTTAGGTCTGTCCAAATAATGCATGGTGAAGGTTCACAGGGGAAAAAAAAAGTGAAAACTGTTTTTTTTGTTTGTTTGCTTTTTTGCTCATGTAACCACATACTGCAAATAAAGCTCCAGATTTTTTGAGCCTGCAGTGGGAGCCCAGCACCTCTAAAATAAAGCCGCGTCGTTATTTCACAACTCAACTTGCAAACCTTCTGCTTAGATGACTGTAACCTGTCTCTAAGCAATATATATCCACTAAAAAGCATATGCTTAAAACTAAAATTCCTGGTTGACACCTGTTTACAGTCTGCTCTTTTCCTTTGTCACTCCCAACCAACCTTGAAGTAATTTCACAGTGTGATGATAAGGACAATTAAAAAAAAAAAAAACAAGAACAGAATTTCACCATAGCAGCTGCCACTAGCCAGGTGTCTTCCAGCTCAGAGGCCTGCAGACCCAGAAATCAACACAGAATATATTTTGCACTGAGTCTATGGATGGAGGTTTCAAAGTCTTCAAAATGGCCAGATGTTGAACTCTCAGGGCAAGATCTCTCAAGAAACATCTTTTGTCCAGGGACTGCAAAGAGCAGTTCTCAGAAAGAGCAATCTCACGACAGGCATTGTGTGACGGGCACCCAGCCATGCCAACCAATACAGCCAACATAGAACGCAGAACTGAGTCAGAGTCGACTTTTGGAAAGTCATACAAAAGACCAGAAAGCCAGCATGCAGTTCTCAGAGTGGAGGAAATGTGACAACCCCTGCAAAAAGAGCCTTCCAAAAAGCTGGTTACCGTGAGAATCTCATTCAAAACCAAACGTAGTGCTGAGCCATTGTAAGAACTGATTTGGGCATTTGCCAACACAAACCACCTCAGCACACAGTGAGGAAGGTTTGTCAGCAGTTGTGGTGGGTGAGGCTGGGCAGGACACAGAGGCAACGTGCAACCTGAAATAAATGCAGGACCCCAACAGGGCTTCTCTACTGCTCGAGGTCCCCCACACGGCTGCATCCCACATTGCCCTTCAGAAGGGAGATAAAGTATTACATACCCAGCTACCAACCAAATACCAGAAGACAGCACAGTCTGAGGGCAAAACCTGCTGCAAACTCCATACGAGCTACATCACATGCTCTAACCACTCACAGCCTCACTGAAGGATACTCAATGTCTGGACTCAAGGCCCATTTGGAATTTGAGATATATCCTGGGGCCAACCAGCAGTCAACTTCTCCCTGGCTTTTACTTTCATTTACGACCTAAGGCACAACACTTAACCTCTGTGGCTCCATACGCCCTCAGGAGATTTAAGCACTTCACAAAGCTGATGTGATGTTTGACATCTGCAGATTGCCTCCCATGCCCCACCAGGAAAGACATTGCATCGGCAATAAACCCATAGCACACTGATCCCATGAACACTGGGAGAAATGAGAAGCTTTGCAACCAAACCCCAAGAAGGCAACTGGAAGCACAAACTTTTCTGCAAAGAACAGTTGTGTAGCTGCTCCTAGGCCTGAAGATTGACAGAAGAGATTTGCAGAGAAGTTTGCCTTCCTACCCATGTTTCAGAAGAGGCAAAATAGTAGTAGCTTAGAGGGGTTGATACTTTACCTACAATTCTCCGCTATTAAATAAGTGGCATTGTATGGTCCTGTGGCATCCACTGACGGTAAGGAAGAGCTCAAACACCAAAACAGGTAAAGACTGGCTTTATTTCTAATGTTCTCGGCATTTGAAAATCAGAACTTAAGGAAAGCATTAACTTACCTCTTCTCTATTGAATTATCAGTAAAATAACAGATTCTTAACACCATGGGGAAAAATGCTGACTGGATTACAGTTTGACAAACGCAGGGAAATAAACTTACAGCTAACTATCAGAAAATGAAATGTCTACTTGGAGAAAGGCAGATACGTACAAGAATTGTGTTTTTTGTGGGATTGGGTTTGTACCACTAGGATTGCAGATAACATAACTAGGTCATGACCATCATCCACTTAAAGCTGAGAAACTCAGCGTGGTGGTGGGGGGGGAGGGAGGGGGGAGAGGAAAAAAAACAATTCCAAGAGCATCAAATAAATATTTTTTGCCAATTTATAAAGCATGTTAGCATAAGTACTGGCTGGGTTCCCCTGGTACAGAGCAGAAAGTGTCAAATAATGTTATTTGTATTGAATTCCACCTGCCTATCATTCGCTTCTCATATTTACTCAAAGTACATGGGAAAATTACAATATCTAAATACCAAAATTATTTTAATTTTCCCCTCAACAACTATGATGAATGTTCAAGGTCTTTAAGCTTCAAACGTTACGACAGCTAATATTTTAATATAATTAAAGGCTTAAAAAAAAAAAAAAAAGCACTAAAGAAATTAATAATTCCCTGACAGCAGAAACATTCTTGTATTAGGAAAGCCACTGGAACAAGCAGCAGATAAATGCTTGATTTAATTCCGAGATCTTTGAGGTGGCTCTCTCAAAGCATCTGCTGTACATCACACTGATGAACTGCTTTATTAGCCATACTGCAAATACCGCTATTTTTAGCACAACCTAAAAAGCCCTGCCCATTCTGCAACATCATTATGGGATGCCAGAAGGGCAGAGCTGCTCTACCCAAGGGCCTGCTATGAGGGCAGACTGTAAAACTGTAAATACAATTAACGGGAATAGAGAAAAAATAGTCAAAAGAGCACCACAAAGATCAGCAGCAACACTGACCCATCCTCAAATCCAGGATGAGAAAAGTGACCGACACATGTGGAAATAGAAAACATATAAAGGGATGCTTCATCCTTGCTCATCTCTGATGAATTGGATTCAAATTTTAATTAGAAGTTTAAGGACCCGATTTTTAAATAACGAAGAATCTAATAGGTAGTTTTAAAAGTCTGGTGAGACCCAGCATGGCATATTAAGTGTTTTCCATGTTTTCAGGTCTCTGACAGTCAATGCCCTCATTTAATAGATGTGCTGCTGCTTGCTAACCCAGTCTTACAAAACATTTCCAGCCATGCGGTAATGTCTTAGATGCTCTGCTTCATCAAGATCAGCTGCAGGTTTAAGAAGTTTAACTCTGAAATTTCAATACTTTGCTTATTTCACCTACAGTTTACAGACAGAAAAACATAGACACGCTCCCCCCCAAAACAACACCTCCCAACATTCCTTTATACGAAACAAACAAAACACAAAAGAGCTAAGATGCTTGCCAGTAGCACACATCATTTTCATGGAATGCAATCTTCAAAATTTCTGCAGCTCAAGATACAAGTTCTAAGATGAAGCACCTTGAAACAGATGAATTGTTTGGCTTCCACAGTGTGCAACTTCACATCTAAGTGCTGATATATTTATACACACACAATAGCAAGATGTAACACATCAACACAGTCTAGCTTTGATTTAGCACGTCAAGAGAATGCTGCTACTAAGATCAGAACCCAAAAAAAACATGCAGCACCACCAGCCACCAGCATTTCTTTCTTCTACCTTCTTATTTCCTTGTTCATTACTGTTATGAAAAGGGCACTGTAATTTGCAACATCCAAATAACATGCATTCTTAGCAGCGACATCAGCAGGAACAAAGAGCACTCCTAACTCTACTAGATCAAGATCCTGAATCTTTACAAATTCCAGCTGTAGTTTACATAATGGGAATGAAGTGAGAAGAGATTCAGTGTCATATTCAACTGTCTGCAAAACTCACAAGCTCCGATTTCATATCCAAGTACCAGGGCAGCATTGGGATCAATGGAAGGAGCATGTACTATGAAATCCTTTAATTGATTTTCTTTTTTAAACAAATGGAACTGCCTTCATGTATCCTTCACACTCCTACTGGTTCCTGCAGTCAGTCTGGCAACTCTCTCTAAAGGCTGGAGGAAACAGTCAGGAATAGAACTGCTGAAAAAGAGCTCCAGTAAGGGACAGGTGACACAGCAGCAGAGTTCACATATTTCTTAAAACACCATTTTCCCCTCTTTTCTTTCTTCCTGCATTACCACAGACATCAAAGAAAAGCAGATTCTGCAGAATCTGTCTCACAGGCAGCAGCTTCTGATTGCAAGAATAGAATCATTATGGTCGGAGAAGCCCTCTCAAGAACACCTAGCCCAATCATCAGCACGCGAGCAGTGCCAGCAGGCTCCCAAACCACCAGCTCAGATGGGTGCGAGCAATGCACCAACACTGCTGTGAACCCAGAAGGATTGGGAAGATCTTTCAGCCTAAATATAGCAGCTGGCTGAAAGCGATAACTGATTACAGTCTGACAATCAGAGCATATGAAAAAGCCAGTCGCTGAGTGGTTCTATTTCCATCTCCCACTATTTCATCTCACTGTTTATTTAGTGGAGAAAGGATTGCAGTACCTCTCTACATCCAAACCAACAGCACATCCAGAAGAAAACCACATTACGGTTATCTTAAAAATAACCAGCAAGTCATATTTGACCTTTAAAGTGAATTACTGTACAATTAGAAGACACTGTTCAAAAGTGAGCAACTGTGTGATTTTGCAGACTAGTTATGCGAAAAGCATTCACGAATGCAAACACTGCTATTATAGTACGCACCACTCTTCTTGGGTGGCTGCAGGACTTGGCCTCGTGCCGTGGGTTGCGTTCAGTTCCTAGTAAGCAGCAGGGTAGGAGTTCAAAAGTATTCAGCAAGGGCCTGCACCCGCCCCCACTACACTGCTCTGAGCTCATGCTGCCTTCGCTCACAGTGGAAAGTAAGCCCCAGTCCGGTTCCTCAGAGGAAACCAGACAAGTTACAGCATATCCCCAGGAAAAATCCATTTTAATGTAAGGACATTATCAGCTACAACAGAAATCCCCACCTACTCCACACAAGTTTCTTTGTTATCTACATCAAAGGTGCTATAATGGTGTTTAATTATTAAACTCAGAACAAAAGTCGTGAAAGTGCAGCCTACATCTACTTGCTTTGCATTTCTCTCTGAATGGACACAAAGCCAGCTGCACTTCAAGCTTTCTTATTAGAATACAAGGGAAACGGTAATCATACACATTGGGTCTGCAGCAAGAAAACGGGGAACAGCTGAGTTGCCTGAACTGAACTAAGAAATGGTCTTCTACTTTACTCCTTTTAATCTCTTTACAAGCAGAAATACATTTTAGAAAACTCACCTTTTAATAAAATTTAAGTAGAGAATATTTAAACAAGATAGACATTGTCATTTTTTATTGTAGGGTCAGGAACTTCTCTTTAATGACCGAATTGTCTATTAGCTTTCTGTCATTCTCAGACCATGGACTTTATGAGGCTGCAGAAAACCCTGCTTTTCTTATAACTCCACAAACCGCCTCAAACAGAATTGATATGCATTGGTTATTCTCAGTGAGTCTCCAGAACATCTACTTTTTCCTTCAACAGCTTGAGCAAGCTTTCAGACAACCTGTGGGACTGAGCTAGAAGGGAAAAAGTATCTCCCCATCCTCCACCAGGACATGAAGAAGCACAAAGACAGGCTCCGTCCCCATTCAGTTTTTCCTTCTGATGGCCTTCTTCCTATTTAATCCCCCTGTGAAAGCCTGACTTTACTGTGGCAGAGTTCATTACCCTGATGGTTTGTGTGCAAGTTGCAATAAAGTACATGATGTAACATAATGAAGAAAAACCAGTAGCCACAAGGAAAGAGAAGTGAAGTCTCCAAAGGTTCAACTGTATAGCTAGGGCTCAGCATCAGAAACAGCACTTCAACAGCATACCTGGAGCACTCAGCTCTACTTCATTTCCTGTCTTCCATCTCCTTCCCCAAATCATTAACCAGACAATTAATGAGAAAAGAAAGAATGTAGGGAGGAGATACAAGTAAAACCAAAAAAGGGTAGATCCCCAACTACCACACTAGCTGATGCTAAAAGCAGGCACCCACACAGCAGCAAGGCAGTTTTAGTCTTATTCCAGAAAATAACCTTAGCAGCAGCCTCCAGACCCTTCCAGGGAAACAAGCAGCTGCCCTCAGAGTGGTCCTTCAAAGCAATGCCAGCCCTTCCCTCCAACCTATATCTGCATTAGCCACTTGCTGTTCTTCCTCTTCATGCCTGCTCACTGGAGTGAGCCATTTCAGACTCCAGCTGTCTTTAACAGAGCAGATCTTTCAGTCCTTTCCTCTTTGAACACCAGTCATATTTACGTTATGGGAGCTCCTACACCAGTCACCTCCAGAGAGCCTTCCTGCAGGAGACATCCTCTGCTCAGGAATTAGGGTGCTCCTCAAGGAGGGGCTGCAGAGGCCAGGCACAGATGCAAACAGCACTGTACTTACTTTACTCCAAAGCCTAAGCCAGAAGGTCACATGGTACATCCATCCCATGCTCAGGTTGCAGAGGAAAGTAAGGAAAGCGAAACCCCTCATGCACCACAAATGAACTGTAGGGTGACAAAGGAGAGCACAGCATCCCATAACACTGAACCTGACCTCAGACACCCCCACCTGTAACATAAGGGATGCTCTTACCTTTCTTCGTCCTTGAAAATAAACTTTCGCAGCTTCAGATCTCGCAGTACCAGTCCACCATCATGGCAGTGTGCAACGGCAGAAGCTATTTGATAGAAGAGTTTGGCTGCCTCCTCTTCTTTAAGCTTCTTGCAGGTGCGAACAAATGAATGCATGTCCCCATAGCTCCTTTCAAAGAACACATACGCTTTTGTCTCCCCGAGAATTATTTCAGTAATTTGGTTGATATTTTTATGTGCAGGCAGACAAAAACATGGTGCTAATAACTCCTGGTAGCAGCCAATATCAAACACCTGCAGGAACAATGACAGTAAAGCCAGGGTTAGCGCTACGAAGGACAGTGAATGACAGCGTATCTAATTCTGTTAACAGAGCACCTCCGAGCATAGTTTATACTGTACTGATGCAAACAGGATGTCACGAGCTCACAGCATAGGGGACGAGACAAAGCAGACTGTGCAGCCCCTCGCAACACATATACAGAGCCTCTATGGGAAAGGCAGGCCTCCAAAATTTGTAGCAAGAACAGATTCATTAGCTAATAGCTGATCCAGTTAACAACGTAATCTGAATTAAGCTCTAAAGATCAGTGACACACAGCTCTCAGACTGAAGCTTGTTTATTTTGCATCCAAACAAACTCACAGAAAACTTGACCAGTAGCTCTGCCTTGAGAGAAGCTGTCCGATTAAACTCACTCTGATCCACATGCCTCCCTCTTGATTTTATTAACCCATTAAAACTTGACAGATTTTCAGGTTTAAATATCATCCTTCACCATTCACATTTACTTCCTGCATTTCTTTCCCCTCCCGCAAACAGCAAAGTCGCTTTCATTTTCAAAGTCTCAGTTTTACAGTGGCTGTTTATGAGATCAGAAGGACAACCGGGGAACCAGCCCCAGCGTTGGCGTGCAGACAAACACCCTTCAAAAGGGAAAAGGCAGAACCACCCCGAGGTCTCTGTGCTTCAGTGGAGTGCTCCATTAAAAGCAAAGTGTCCCTTTAATAGCGAGTACGTTATCACTGATCTTGTGAATGAGCTGTAGGAATTAAAAAGGCTGCTGGGAAACCCAAACATAAAAAGTTACTATAATCTAGTGATGACGAATGAATCAGTATGTGAGTCGATTGAGAAATGCCCACATTACACGAAGAAGAAAGACTTCATTGAGAATAACAGCAGTCAGTGTGCTGCAAGAGAATATAAGCCAACTATTGATGGGAGGGATTTTTGTTTTTAATTATACCTGCTCCGGATGTGCCACAAAGCAAGGGGTTAGTGTTTCCACCAGCATAAAAATGCTATTAATATGTAACTCGCTCTCCGGTGTTTTGTTACTTGGATAAAAAGAATTTAAGGTAGTCACATCCCATTTTAATTGAACACAAAAATGAAGAGCCTGGTAAAGCTACCAAACACACTAGTTTAAATCACAGTTATGTATGTTTGTATTCTATCTGGCATTTGTATTGCAGTAGCAGGTATTTGTTTACTCTCCCAGAAGCAAACCTCCTTGCTTTCTCTGAACCTTTACAAAGCTTTCAGGACCGGGTGTTAGAGAGACAGCTCAACCCAAATTTCCCTAAGGCTTCGCAACCTGTGCCATGCATTGCTTCAGAGCACAATCCTAACCAACCCTTTCCCCAGAAGAGGACCAAAACCCACACCATTGAAAAACCCCCTCCTCACCCCACACCTGTGAGGCTGTGTTCCAGCATAGCGGACACAACCTTAAGGGCTGCCAGCCAGATCCCACACGTTTTGCAGGGGGCAGATCAGCACAGAGGCATTCTGGCGACACGGCGAGCCAAGGAAGCAGAACTGGGGAGGGGTGTTGCTGAAATCACCCGGGTGTAAATCATTCCAGAGGAGAACTCATTGACATTTATATCTCCGAACTTTAAGTGAATGGCCGTACTACAAAGAAGCTGCTGTAAAATAAAATTTAAGTGGGAATATTCAGAGCTCAAATCCCTTGTGAAAAAGAAGTCCAGAACTCTGTTTTAACCAGACTGTCCTAATAGAAATTTGCCACATTTTGTGGTTGTCAGGCTAGGTTAAGCAGGTACGGATCTGCATCAGCTCTATGTTTGAAAAGGGAGAGACGGGAAGCACCGTCACACTGCTACAGGGAAGAACACCTTTTATAAAAGGCTTCTTTGTATCCCAGCTTTTAAAATCCCTGGCCTCAATTCAGCAAATGTCCAATAAGCTGCAGTTTGATTTAGTTCTCTCTGGGAATTGGAAGTGAAAAGTTACCATTGTTTGGATGCCACAGATCCTTGAAGCAAATAACGGCATCTGTACAGTCAGTGGGTGCAGCCAAATGAATCTTGAGAATCATCAGTATGTGTCTGCTATCCAACCCAATGTTTGTGCAAGCAATCTCCAAAAGCACCTTCAATAAGATACCAGATAGCAGGTCTCTTCGCCGGAAGGCTACTTGACAAATAGCAGTCGTGTTACCGCAAGCATTTTAAAGAAGGCTTTAAATTAAGATGAGTTCAGGACTGACAACTGCATATTCACAAACTGGCAATTCGAGCCAGGATTATATTTTTGGAGCCCTGCTAGAAGTAGTGCCTTGCACATATGGAAAAACTGATACTATTGAAATGCCGGGATCAGCTTAAAAACATACAGCTTAAAGGGAGGAAAGAAATCAAGTCCAGCCTTTGTGAGCTGCAGCCACGCCACTCCTGCTGTTACCAAAACACCACCTTAATCTTGCAAACCAAACAGGAAACAAAGGAGAGCAGAATCCCCGCTTCACCACTTGCCACGCGAGTTCACCTATGATTTCACACAGAGCAGCAGCACTGTGGGATCTGTTTATTTCATGAATAGATGCCAATGTCCTAGAGTGCAGCACTGTGCTGCTGCACCGAGCTGGCTTTCATTCTAGAAATTCTCCTGCTCTGCTTCAGTTTAGTAACAAAGCATTCACTTCAGCATGCAATATTAGCCCTTTGCAAAGTCACGGGCCCTTTTTACCCCTGAATAACCACACAAAGTCCGAAGCTGCCTTAACATCAGGCTGTATAACTCAATCAATGAGCACATTTAAATCACCCTCTGAACTCCAGGCTCTACAAACAGAGGAACAGAAGCAATTATTTTCACTTCCCTGCTATGAGCCAGTCCTGAACTTATGAATTGAGCACAGAAGTATGAAACCATCAGTAACACGAGCATTAATCCCTGGAATGTGAGCGAGTTACAATACGTCTACTTTTCAGTTTTTGCACTAGTTTGACACCCAAAACTGCCAAAGGGCACAATTCTCTATTTCAGGAACAATGCAAATACTGCAGTGCCCGCTGCAAGGTTGCAATGTGCTCCATAGTTACAAGAACTACTACTGCGGGGCACGAGTCTGGCTCACTACAGACAATGAGATCTGCAATTTAGGAACAAAGGAAAATATTCTCTCAGCCCAAAAGAAGGATAACATCCCTCGACAGACACGCACACATGTGGGGGTCTTCCTCCAACAGCTCACCTCTAAGGGCAGAGCAATAAGGGAGGAGGTATGGAGAGCAGACGGGCTACAAAGAGCGGGCCAGCTATTTTGTCTGCTCCTCCGAAAGCCGTAGGTGTGCAGGTTTTATTCTTGCTCAGTTGTGCAATGGGGGAGGATGATGTTTGCAAACAAGCTCCATGGTGAGGGAGCCTGGGCTGATTCATTCGATGTGGTTTTTTTTTTTTTTCTTTTTAAAAATCACTTTTGAGACAAAGCTGATTGCGACCTTCCCGCTTCCGCATCCTCTTCCGTCCCAGAACAAGGGATGGGGAGAAAAACCGAGGCAGCCAGCAGGTCCCAACACCTCCAAACAAGCTGGCGATTCCCCATTCCATTTTGAGAAGTGAGAGTGGGGAAGACGAGGTTTTCTCCTGCCCTGAACTCCCGCTAAGACCTACTTAAAGGACTGCTCTTTCCAGAACAATGTCCCCGGGGTGAGAGGCAGAGCTGGCTGCGGGCCACCGCTAGAACGTGGCCATTGTCTGGAGAGAGGGAAAAGTTCCAGGATGCGCCCTGAATGCTGCTCCTGCGCCTTTCATTTTTAAAAGTGTTTAATAATTGAAGCCCACGGCTGCACTCGGCCCTGCTGCAAGACACGGGAAACTGACACGAGACATGAGGATAACAGGGAGGAGAAGCATTACCTTGCAAACCAGCTCCTCGCCACTGTGCAGATGTACGGCTCGAAAAACGTGGTCTCCCTCGAGAGGCTCCAACAATAAGTATTTCCCGATGCAAGAAACGCAATGCGACAAGTTCGGGGTCTCCGGCGGGCTCGGCGAGCCTAGATTCGGGCTAAAACTCTGGCTTGGCTCGATGGACCGTATGGACGAAAGCTCCTCAAAATCCTGGGTTTTATTCCGCGGTCTCCCATATCGTGCTATCGTGATAGGGGTTGACCTTTGTATGTTCATGAGTATGGAGAAGCCCAGCCGAGACGCTGCACCGGAGCCCTGGCGTGGAGAGCGGTCCCTCGCCCGTCCAGCTGCGGCCGCCTTTGTGTGCGCCGGGGGGGCGGGAGCGGGAGCGCGGCGGCGGCGGGCGACCAGCCTCAGCGCCGCGTCCTGGCACGGGGAGAGAGCGCTCAGCCCGCCGCCCTTTGTTCCGCAGGCGGCCGGGCGCGGAGCGGAGCGGGGCGGGGGGCGGCGCGGCGGGGAGCGGGTCGCGGAGCGACGCAGCCGGGGCTCGGCGCTTCCACGGGGCGAAAACAAAAGGTTAAGTCGGGCGCTGCGCGCGCGGGGACCGTCCTTTCTCTCTCTTCTACAGCGAAGCTGATCCGCGCTGCCGAGGCCGGGCTGTAGATGGCGTGGCAGCTCCGCCGCTGACGCCCGCGGCGTTCCGAAAATGCCCCGCGAAACAGCGAGGGAGCATTTAACCGGGAGCGAGCAGCGGCCGCCGGGCCGACAAAAGGGAGCGCGGAGCGGCGGGAGGCTCCGGGGGGCCGCCTCGAACCGCGGCTCCGCGTGGGGAAAGGGGGTTTGGAGGCCGCTGCGACCACCGCACCGATAGAACAAAAAGTGCAAGGGAGGATGAACGCTTTCACCGCACAGCGGGATTTGGGGTTGGGGGCACAAAGGAAAAAAGGGAGAAAAAAAAATAAATAAATAACGCTGTGAGAAGGGGGCTCAATTCCCACTGCAGGCACGATGAGCTGTGCAAACGCTTAAAATAACAATAATTTTAAAAAGAAAAAAAAAAAAGGAATTAAAAAAAAAAAAAAAAAAAAAAGGAGAGCGCAGTTTCTGTTTGGGATTCCCCCCCCCACGCCCCAGGGTTGCACAAGAGGAAGGGAAGGGATGGTCGCGCCGCTCCCCTTTCAGCAGGGCATCGTCTCCCCCCGCCGCATCAAAGCTACTTACGTGGCGGGGACGCTGGCTGCTCCGAGCCTCGCTGCCGGCCGCCGCACGCCCGCACGGTGCCCAGCGCGCAGGCTGACTGCCCCGCCGCCGCCGCACGCCCCGGCCCGGCCCGGCCCGGCCCGGCCCCGCCGCCCACCGCGCCGCGCCCCGCCCCGGCCGCCCGCCGCCCCGCCCCGCCTCGCCCCGCCCCGGCCTGGCCACCTCCCCCCGCCGCCAGCGGCGCTCGGGGTAAACAAGGTGAAGCGGCTTAGGGTTGTTCAGCAGTCGGATTGTGCCTCTCGGGGGGTTGCCCTTGCGGTTGGGGGTGAGATGTTAACTAATTAATTGTAATTAATAATAACTTCCAAACTCGAGAAGGAATCAACCTTCCTAAAGGAAGAGTGCGGTCGTTGTATGCGGATGCCGGGTGCGTTGCATGTGCCGGAGCCTCAGCGGGCGTGTTTGGTTTCTCTTTTTTGTCAATGAAGAAATCGCTTTTTTTTTTTTCTTTTTTTTTTTTTTCCTCCGGGCAGCTTGGGGCTGTACGTCCTTAGAGCAACTGCAGCTGCAGCTGGGTGGAAGGGTTGCTCCCTTTAAAACAATGTCAGAGAAGAAAAAAGGAAGAAAAAAAAAAAAAAAAAAAGAAAAGAAAAATGTAGAGTGAGAAGAAGACAGGGAGGGGTGGGAAGCAGTGCTCTGCCTCATGGCCGTTGTCAGGGCAGGGGAACCCTTCTGCAGGGAAATGCCAAAAGGCAGGCTGTGTCTTGGCTCCCTTGTTGCTGCTTCAGGATAGGGAAGGGTCGGAAATGGGAGAAATTTGGGGATGGTGGTGGTGGAGTCACCGTCCCTGGAGGCGTTCAATAAATGTGGAGATGTGGTGCTGAGGGGCATGGTTTAGTGGACATTGGTAGTTGGACTAAATAACTTTAGTGGTCTTTTCTAACCTTAATGATTCTGTGCTTTACATGATCACTCAGAGGGTGGTGGAGCACTGGAACAGATTGCCCAAGCTGGCTGTGGATGCCCCGTCCCTGGATGCATTCAAGGCCAAACTGGATGTGGCTCTGGACAGCCTGGTCTGGTGATTGGCGACCCTGCACATAGCAGGGAGGTTGAAACTAAATGATCTTTGAGGTCCTTTTCAACCCAGGCCATTCTATGATTCTGTGATGCTGGTGAATCAAAGGAGCCTCCTAATAATGAAAAGGCCTTGATGGCAAAGTTACCCAGAGGATAACTTTGGGACAAAGAGAAATGCCTCCGAGCAGGGCTGTGGAGAGGTTGTAGGGATTCCCCCACAGTGGACTGGTTTTGGTAGGGAAGGCACAGACAGGGATGCAATGAGGGTAGTTCTCCTGGCATCACCCTCACTTCATCATTCCTACTCCATGTAAGGGGCTCTCCGTGCCATAGTAGGTAGTTATAAGAGGAACTCCACTGAGAAAGGATTGTTGTAGTCCTCAATCAACCTTGGAAAGGGGCAGGTGGGCCTCAAACAGCAGAGACTACTGAGATTTGTTCTTGGTGAATGTCCCTTAGGCAGCGGAGAAGGACACAGAAGCAGTGATGTGCAGCAGTCTCTAGGATGACCTGCAGACCCAGTCCTTGCTATCTGCCTCAAAATGAAGAGGTGTTTGCCCACATTCTTTGGTCCTTCCCTTCACCTCTGAATGCCCTGTAACTCTCCAATACCATTTTTAGAAATGGGATGAGCAGTGCCGGATACTGAATCATTACAAATAAGGACAAGCCATAAAGTTATGCAATTTGTTCTCCAGTCTCACATCCTGTGATCCAAATCAAACATTCTTTTCTTAGTAGATGGCTTTTTACACAATTTCTCCCTTCCCCCCCCCCCCCCCCCAATACTCCTTCTGACTATGACAAAACATGAGAGACCTAAGCTCTTGCACCAACCTCTGTTCTCTCAGACAGTGTTTTCTGTTTCACTTGCTTAGTTTCCCAGAACTAGCTGGAGCCACAGGCCCTAACAGATCTGGAGAGGATTCCCAAAGCCTCTAAGCCTAGCAGGAGAAATGAGTGAAAGGAGATGGGTGAAAAAAACTGGATTACTCTAAGACTCCTGTTGGAAACTCATGATTTTTAATGGAATCTGAAGCAGTGATTCATAGTGGAAGGGGATACATTTGCTGTAAATGTAACTATTCAGTTTTGGAATGAAGAAGTTACACATTTCAGTTTCTGAATTTACTCCTGCCCTTCCATGACTCTCAGAGTAGTAATGACACATGTCTATCCATGAGGTCAATTTGGCTTCTCCAGTATAATTTAAAAATTATACTTTAATTTCTTTGGTATCTTTCCCCAAACCTAAAACTTCATAAACATTACTTCTACTCTCAGATATGTCAGTGAAAATATTAGCATTTCAATCTGATGTTAAAGGAACAAACTCTGAATGAACAGCACATGCCTTATTGAGACATTAGGTAAATATAACCCTGTGTCTGTTTTTACTGATGTAATAATTCATATCAATTAGCTGAAATTGTAGAGCAAAATCAGCATATAACATTTGAGATATAAAAAGGAATCAAGTCCTATAACATGTGAGATACGAAAAGGAATCAAGTCCTAAAAGTCAGATCAAAATCTGTAGACCAGCTCAGCAATAAAGCTTTGTCTGTCTGCTGCCTGCCTTGCATAACTTTGGTGCTTGTGTAGAAGGCGTTAACCAGAAGTGAAGAGATGCTTGACTTGAAAACACATTGACCAGAATGTCTGGATTAAAAGGGTGCCATGGGCTGATCCAGTGTCTTATTCCCAGTGCTTGGAAATTCCTGTTTGAAATTGTTGGTAGTGACAAGCATTGTTTCATTATATTTTCTCATTCAGTAAGTGAGAGACTTTTTTTCTGAACATGAAATTTAAAACATAGCTTCTGAATCGCTGATACTGATGAGCTAACGAGTTGAATGGCGTGTGACAAAATGATCGTGATATCCTCATGATCTTTCTGAAGATACTGATATTTGTCAGAATGCTGGTTGCCTCCTTGCCATCAAATGAGCCAGGGAAGATTCCTTTCGAGACTGTTTACAGGATGACTTTTCATCTCTGAACTTCATTGTGCTGACCTACCTTGTCTGGAAGCTGTCACCTAGAGAGAGAATCCCATTAGAAGTTTCTTTATCTTTTAAATGCATTCTGCAATTATCTTTTTCTTTGATGGTCATGTCCATTATTGAAGTGCTGAGTTCGTTCCCTGGAATGGCTCTTCCTGAAGGAAATGCATTTTGGTATCAGGGGGCAGAACCTTATTTTTTCCTTTTCCTACATTTTTGGAGTCCAAGGGGTGTCTACGAAGGAGGCCTTCCATTTTTGTGTTATAGAAGGGGTGAACCAAGCTCTCCTCTTTTCTGTACCCGAGGCTTATCTTTAGGTAAACAGAAAAAAATAGATGTTGAAATCGGAGTTTACTGTGTCGGAAAACAAGAGAAAATGTTAAGTGAAAAGAATTGAATTTTATTATAAACATTAACCTTGTGGAAAGGAAAGAGAAGTATCTTTTTTTGTAACTCTGACTTTCAGTATGTTTTATCTTTAAGCATCTGCTTTTGCGTATATGGACACTGTGTGGACAGGAGCCAACCCTTCCCCCCAAGCTGACAGCAGTCTTTCTTCCATTGATGTCAATGAGCTTAGATCAGAGCACAAGTCTCGTGAGTGATCAAAGACAGTTCTACATAAAAAAAAGACTTCCTTTTCCAGGTCAGTCTGTTCCTTGTCCCTTTACAGAAAATATATTATCAGCCTACAAACGCAAGCCAGAACAAAAAGGATAATAATTTTTGAAGTGGTAAAATAAAGACCTTCCTTTTATTTTTTGCTGATTTACAAAGTGCAGGGCTGAGCCTTTTGGGAGCATTAAACAGCTATTAAGTGTTGAGAAATGTCGTATCGAGAAGACAGTTTCATTCCAGCAAAATTAATCAAAATAGCTAGCTCAAAATATGCTTGTGAGTACCTTCCCATCAGTTGTCAAGACTGGATCTCCTTGCCAATTTGGATATAATTTTCTATTTTTTGTAAAAAAGTTTTAATTGTTTGCACTGGAACTCTAGTGTGCTAGTAAGGCACGGTAAGCAAAATGGTTAATCGTGGGACAGTAAGGGGACAAGTCTTTCCTCCATACAACAGAAAGGGTCATTCAAGTACATAGAGAGAAGCATCTGTTCTTCAAAAAGAGGTGTGATTTTTACATGTGGTATATGAGTCCATTTATGTATTTATTTATTTGTTGTCTAAATCAGCTACTAATGAGAGGGAACTCAACAAGAAACATACCCATTTGCATGAACTGCACACGAGGGGCTTACATGCATGTTCAGTAAGGACGCCACAAAGCATGCTGGGATAAATACCTGTGCATATTATCTGTAGTCAGAATCAAGCCCGAGGCTAAATTCTTCACTCAGATAATAATAAAATAAATCAAAGTAAAGTGTTATTGAATAACTCAGTGCAAGATTTACTACTGACTACAGTGCAATTAAAAATAAAAAATAAAAATAAATAAAAAATAACAATAAAAAATAACAGCACTCCACAAACCAGAGGAGGTACCTGAGGACCAGAGGAGGTTTGTACCGGAGGAGGTTTAGATTAGACATAAGGAAAAACTTTTTCTCTCAGAGAGTGGTCAGGCACTGGAATGACCTGCCCAGGGAGGTGGTGGAGTCGCCATCCCTGGCAGTGTTCAAGAGGCGTCTGGATAAGGAGCTAAGAGATATGGTTTAGTGGTTTTTCAGTAGCTATGGTAATGGGAGGACGGTTGGACTAGATGATCTTGTAGGTCCTTTCCAACCTTGTGATTCTATGATTCTATGATTCTATGAAACTAATGTATGCACTGAAGCCAGTTAAATGAGGCAAAGAGGAGCAGGCCAACATTTCTGCAAACTGTCTTTCTGTTATGTTGTACAGAAATTGTAAAGAAAAAAAAAACTGTTAGCTGAAGTGTGAGGTTTGTCTTCAAGTACTTATTTAGCTGAGATCTAAGAAGTGCCTCAGTTGTTTGCAGGACAAACCCCTCCTCTGCATATAGGAGGGTGTTCTGCCTAGGGGGGAAACCAGTCTCAGCTCAAGAATCAGCAGTCTTTGTTTCTGTTTCCAGATCCAGTGACATGTTGGATTTTTCAGTGATACAATCACATAGCCAAGTTTCAGTGTGGCCATGACCGCAGTATGTTTGCAGCCTACCCAGTCCTCCTAGTCTGGGAAGCTCCATCACCATGTCGGATGTGTTACTGATGGGTCTCAGATAGCATGAGGAACAGCAGATCAGCTTTAGAAATCACAACACTGCCCTCCAGATCAGGCTGTCAAGACTGTGGGTTGTTGGCTACCCTAGTCAGGCCTTACATCTCCCTGTTACCACTAGCTCTGATTATTCAGGGATGGCACTGTTCCCAGAAGCTAAAAAGTGGCTCTGTTATGTATATCCATATTAATGTTATCCCTCACTAATTGAAATAAATCTCTTGTGGTGGAATTCTCTTCTGAACAGCCTTTCTTCTTCACCCTCACAGGGTTTCCAACCCCCTTTTAGCTGTATGAAAGTACCTGTAGGAAAAGCGTACCCCCATCACATGTAATAGTGGCAGTGCTTTTATATTTCCTGCATTTTAAGTCATGCTATTATTATTCACAGAAAACAAACAAACAAAAAACTGATGGGTTTGTTGTTTTTAAATGGGCCAAGTGAGTAGAGCACATCCATGGCTGTAAGATCAATAAGAGGAATGTTAAGTTTTCACATTCTGGCGAATGCCTTATATGCAAAAGGAGCTATGAAATATTATGACTAGTTGTTCCTAACCTTTTGAAATTGAACAAACTCACATGGACTCTGAGTTGCCCTTAAGATCTCTGTTCTTTTAGGGAGATACAATGCCCATTTGTTTCTTTAGGAATGAGTTGCCGTGGGAAGTTATTTTCCAGACAAGTATACAACCTGAACCTAGTTTCTTTTAGGCCATGTTTTGCTACCTCATTTGCGCTCATCAGCATGAAGCTGATAGAGGTGAATGTGAGAAGAAAACCTAACAACTGGATGTGTTTCTAGGAGGTGTTCTCCGAAACCTCATTGCAATTTTGCATTGCCAGCTTTTTGGGCAGCACTGAAAAATGAGCAGGTTCACTAAACAGAGCTGAAATGAAATAGCATCCCTATTATTCACAAAATACAAGAAACTTCCCTTAGCCAAATTTGTATTCCATTCCTCACTCAGAACATTTTTATTTTATTTATTTTAAAACAGATGTTGATACAGTTTGCACAGTTGTATTCACAGATGTTAAGGCTCTAAGCCATCTCATGACCAATTCTGACTCTTCATCGTGGGTCGTGAGCTTACCTGCAACTGATTCCCACTTGAACAAGAGAAGACCATGAGAAAAACTAGAAAAGGTATTCATTTCTATCACACTGTATTGTAAATGATTGCAGTTGTTACCTATCCTTAATGCAACTAAAACTATGTGCCTTCAGCTTTGTACTGGATTTCCCTGTATATTTTTTCCGCCAGAGCGAAATGTCCCCTTAGACAGTGTCTGTTCCACATGAAAGCACTTACAAACCATAATCAAGTTATTCTTTAGCTTCTACTGTGACATACTAAATCTGAATAGACTTACACTGTGGTTTTGCTCCATTTTACAACCTTACTTTTTTTTTTTTTTTTTTTCATTCATATTCTCATGGTTCTTCTCAGAACTACCTCTAGTTTGCCAGCATCCTTCTTAAGTTGCTGACATCAGTGCTGACATTATTCCAGAAGCTTTCACCAATGCCAAACACTGAAGTAATACAAGCTCTTGATTCCCCTTGATACCATCCTCTACACATAGAAAAAGATTACACTGGCCATTTTTTGAAGCTGAGTTTCAGAGGGTGCTTGGGCTTAGCTGGATGTCTACCAGGACCCCCTGTTCATTTTTCAATTTCGTTTTCCCAAAGAACAACTTATCACATGTAAAAGCCTGTGATTATTTTTTTTCCTAAATGGATACTTTACATTGGCCTGATAGATTTAAAATTACCTTGTTTGAAAACAATTCAGTTTGCCATTTACGTTCATCATATTAGTTCTGATTTCTGACAGTCTCTTGTGATACTCTATGGCAAATGCACTGAAAGTCGAAATATATATTATCACAATTGCTTTTACCCACCAAATTTGTACTCTCATAAAAATAGCATATTAATTTGATAAGATCTTTCTTCCATTAATCTGTGTTGATTGCCATTAATTAAATTGCACTGTTTTAATACTTTATTAATTGACTTTCCTATCAGCAGCTCCATCACTCTGCCTGGAATAAACATCAAACTGGCAGGCCTATAATTACCTGGTTGTCCTATATTGTCTGTAGAATTATCAGTAAAATACTTAACTTTCTTCCAATCCTTCCTCAGAAATATGTTGTTTTTATCCAGTTTGGGCTTCTTTCTTTATCATGGCTTTTTGAGGATCTAGTGAAGTTTCTCTGAGTTGCTCTGAATAATTACTCACATTTTTGTTGGTTTAAATTTACTTCTCCAGTCTGGCTGATACATCCCTTACTTGTTTTTAGCTTTGGAGGAATGGATCTTTCAAGGCAAAAGTGTAAATTTTGCTGATTAGAACTTTGGCCTTCTTGCATGTATAACATGTAAAATGCATTAAAAAGGCACACAGAACATAAAACCAAGTCATTACCACTTCCACCTAAGCAAACTTTGGATTCTGTGGTTAATATTTCCCTGTCAGGATGAGGTCTAATACAAAAGTTTCCCATGCCAGATACAGCTCTTTTTGAGTCAGGAAGTTGTTTTGTGTATTTTTTCTTGAAAATCCAAGAATGCTTTAGTACTTGCATCATGAGACATCCCTTTGCTCTCCCTTCAGATTTATCTTACCAAGACTGAAAATGCCATATATAGTGAAAGGCTTTTAAAAGGCTAATCTGGAAGGTCACCCTACACCCAGAGGTAGAACCGGTTAGCTGAGCCAGTTCTGAATCATTTGGAAAAAAGCCTTCATGGTATACGAGCAGCATTGCCATGCTGCTGGTACTGGAAACTGAGGTCCATGAGAACACTAAAACCAAGGTCGTATTCCTTGAGTGCTGGCCTGATGTATTAGCGAGAGGGAGTTACTGTCCGTCACGCTTCTGGCTCATTGCTGTGTTGCTACTGCCCAGGTGTGTCCTAGCTTTCAAAAGATAAGCATCAGATCGGCCATTTTCCCAGGGGGGGAAAAGAAAAAAAGAATGAGATCATTTCATTGTCTGCATCTGTGCTTTGGCCGCAGGTAGCAGAGGTCCCTTTCAGGTCCCATGGAGCATGAAGACTAGTAGCTCTGCAGGCACCAGCTTGTGCCTCTATGTTTGCAGAGTGCTTCCTGTTTGGATTTCCATGAACATTATTTTTTACCCTTCACTTGCTTAAGTGATGATTCAACCAGACAAAATCTATGTGTCTTTTGTCGTCTTCAAGGAGAGACGTATAAAAATGTCAAAAACATAAGAATGACTGTGCAAAGCCGGCCCGGTGGTCCACCAGTATTCTCTTTGTGACATGCAGCAACAGCAGGCATCCATGGGAGGGGATAACAGTGCAGGCACATAATGGTACTCCCTCAAAGCAGTCTCTCAGGCCCCTTCGCTGGTGATTTTCTCACTGAACCAGCAGCAATGCCTTTCTGTTTGAAATCCATCAGTGGCATTTTCTTCAGCGAATTCTTCTGATTTGCTTTTGAGCCCTCATACACTCTTAGCAACCACAGCATCCTGTGGCCAAGCATTCCATAACTTAATTGTATATATGAAGAAATAACTCTTTGTTTGAACTTCTGTCATTCAAGCCTCCTAATTTCATTTGATACCCCCTTGTTACTGTGCTAGAGGAGGCAGCAAACAGTAATTCTGTACTTACTTTCTCCCTGCCATTCATGACTTTATAGACCCTATATTATATCCTTTTTTTTTTCCAGCTGAAGAATTTCAGCCTTTTCAGTAATTCTTTTTATGAAAAAATCTCATTTCACTGTTCCTTTTCTACTTCTATTATATCCTTTGAGACAGGAAACAAGAACCCCACACAGTTTTCAGGATGCAGCAGTGTTACGGATTTATAGTGACACAGTTGGCCGCTAGATTGCTCTGTATCTAACAGTTGTTGTTGACTTGTTTTTCTCACCCCTGCTAACTGTTCTGCTGAATGTGACGATCTGTGACTATAGCTGTGTGTCATGACTCCAAGATCTCTGTGTCCCCTCGGTGATTAAGACCAGATCAGAGCTCATTGCTGGATCATTATTTATTCCCCCATGTGAACTGCTTTGCATTCGTCAACATTGGCTTGTCTCTGCCATTTCATTACCCAGTGCTTCCATAGCATAAGGCATCTCCGCAACTCTTCAGAATCAGATTTTGTTCTTATTACACCACATGAGCAAACATTGCAGACATTATTTGTTATTTGTTCTCATTTTCTAATGATTTCGAAAATAGCCTACAGAACAGTCCATGTGTTGGGTGTTCAGTAAGGGTAGTAGCGGGCACCACAAGGTAATGCCAGAACCAACCTCCAGGGCAGCATATGGATTCTTCCTCTCAAAAGGAGAGAGAAGGAGCTCTGAAGAGAGAGCTCAGTCTTCTAATTGGCCCTTTGGAGCTTCAGAGATAGCCTTAACTCCTTAAGTTAAGGATACCGGGGTACCTGAACTGAAATCAGAGTCACCTTGGGCTTCATCAGTAGCTAACAGTGGCATTCATTGCAGGTAAGCCAAATCCTAGGTATGCTAAAATGAAGTTCTCAGTCTCTTTCCATCAACCAGAAGAGAAAATTCTCCATTCTTAAGCACTGAACTGGGAAATTTACAGCAAGATGGGATAGATCCAGACTTCAGTATGTAGGCTTTTTTGGTGAATTGTAGACTGTGCAATTTTACAAGCACGGGGAAAGCAGAGTTATAAGGTATCACCTAGGCTGGAACACTGACTATTTGAAGCGTGTTATAGCTGATCTATAATTCACATGCTTATTTTGACAGGCCAGCTCTTGTTAGTTTTCAATGGGTGTGGGAGGAAATAGCAGTGCATAAAACTTGCACATTACTAATACCATTGCCATATAAAACAAATATTTGAATAGGAAGTTTCAGAAATGATTCAGCGCTCTAGCTACAGAATATCCTACAGGATTTTTATTTTTTTTTTATAGTAACAGAATTAATGAAAAGCAAATCCTGTTTCTCTACTATGGGCATAGGGTGGTCCCAGTGCAGCAGAGCCAATGTGATACTGAATCTCAGGGATAGAAAAAGCAGCCTCTACAGATTGCTGGCCCCTTGGGTGAGCAAAGCTTGCTTTGAAAGGGCTCCTTGAGCTGAGAGGTTGCTATATGCTTTTTAAGTGACTGTACCAGATCGTGTGTGGGTGCAGCAGACAGGGGCTAAAAGCCCTGGGCTGCAATACAGAAGCAATTGAAAAGCCTCTCTGTTGTTCCTGTTCTACTGACTGCAAAGAAAAACGCTCTTACCGCCCCTACAGACTATTCTAACCACATCCTTTGAAGGTACTGAAGCTATCTAACCCACTTAACTCAAAGTTTTCTCAACATTAAGTCATAACTTTAAAGCTACAGGGTGAGGAGACAATTGTTACGTCAGTAACAGCATTTCATTCAGAAGCTTTCATAAGTGAAGGATTTCTAGGTGTTAAAATGTGATATGACCACCAGACAGAGAAGACAAAATATCACTTTGAAAATAAACTCCATCACAACATAACAATTTGCAGGAAGTTTGGTTCCAGATCTCCAGTCAGAAATACGGTTCTTCCACTGCACAGTGCTGTTGGGTTGCACACAGTATCAGCGTGCAAACAGTTTGGGGCAGAAATATTGCCTCTGTCTTGTGTCTCATGTCTTGTGTCTCGTGTCTTGTATCTTGTGCATACTTTATGACAAAATTTCTTGGAAATTTCTCATTTTGTGTACTGGATCCCTATTGAACAATTAGAAAAAAAGCACTTCATTAACTACTGGAGAATTCACATGTCTTCTGATGCAACAGTGAAAGGGGCTGTGTGCATCCTTGAAGCTGAGACACATTTACTCATCTCTGGCAGCACTTTGACAACCTCTACTATGTGCAACAACACAACATTGTCTGATCTTCAACAGTGTGATCAAGGACTTCTTTTTTTTTTTTTTTTCTTTTCCAATTTTCAGCTTTATAAAAGCTGATGAACTTTATAAAACTTTATAAATGTTGATGAGGGTATAACAGTTTTTTTCACTCTGGAAAATCCACCTCAGTGTGGGGAATCCCTTTTATCTTTCTGATATATGGAAAAGCTTGTGTCTTTTCTCTGTGCTTTGTTCCTAGAATCATTTTTAGATTGAAATGTACTATACTACTATTTTTTACTTGCATCTATTTTAATGATCACATATATGTGATACTGCAACAGGTGGGGTTATTTATACACATGGAAAAAGATGTTAGATCTGTAAGTTGTTCAAGATCTTAAAATAACTTGTGTACTACAGGAATCCTTTCTGTTAACCTTAGAAAAGGGTGGCAGTTTGGGGAGGAAATGAACATAAAGTCATTTTATTTCTGTCTCACAAGACATGAATGAATAGCTGTTGTCATCTGATCTTCTGATGTTGATCCCGTCTGTGACTTTTGAGCATTCTGCATTACTTGTTTCCCCAGCTTCCTCAGCTAAGGTGGGTAAAGGAACATTAAGCAGGGGAATGATGTCATTTTATGCATTCAAAATGTAATAGACTTGAGAAATGTATTTTTTACCTTGATTTGTAGGGATGTGGAAATAAATGAAAATAATCCTAAAATAAAAGCAAAGAGCTGTCCCTTAAACTCAGAAGTTTGTAACATCCTGCAGTGATGATGCAACAGCCAGTAAGACTGACTGTGTAGCCAAGTGTAATTCTGATCCCTGCGCTTTGCCAGGCTGTGACACTGGCATATTTCCAGAATAAGCCAATTTCAGAACTATGGAGCCTCCAAATACGATATTCTATCAGTCACAGGGATTTCAGCTCCAGGAAAGGAAAGGTTGATCCAGCAGATTATAATCACCACTGCATGAGACAGTGAAAGCAGCGATCTTCCCTGTAGCGGAATGCCAGCTACTCTGGGACTCATCATCACCTTCAGCTGTGCTGGGAAGTCGTGGTGACTTAGCTCAGGTATCACTGTGTCTCATCACGCTCCTGTGATGCAAGCCACTGTTTTTTAATAGGTGCTACAGTGGCAACTCCCAACCAATGCTGAAACAACCAAATGCTTCAGAGTTTCCAGAATCATCCTCATTTCAGCCTTTCACTTCCCATAAAAAGAGAAATAAACAGTGAAACTGAGGTTTACACTTCCTCTCCAGACACTCCTGATTTTTGGACTCTTGCTGTAGGACAGAGCTGCCATCCCTGGACCAGCTCCTGGGGGATGCTCTGCCCTCCCTGTGCCATTGTGAGGTGGCAGATGTGCACCTCCTGACTAGGTCCCACGTCATGTCACAGTCATTGTGGATTCACAGAACTGAGAGGTGCAGTAGCACTTCACAGCTCTTGTATGGTTTCCCTCTCACGTGGGACACAGGACAGAGCCAGTGTGCAGCAAAAGGAAAGTCTGGACAAAGGCTGGTCGTAAATTACCAAGGCAAGTTCCTCAGTGCTAAGGATGAAGCCAGCACCAGTATGGCTGACTGAAATTAAAGAACTCTGATAGACCAGCTGTAACAAACAAATTGACCTGAATGTATTTGTCCCAAAGCAATGAGATGGCTCTATTTATGTAAGATGTTCTTCATTACCTTTTTCTAATCTGACTAATCAAAACACCAAATTCTCTTTCCTTGCTGATCCTAGAAAAAGGAATATACTGTCTGTAACGGAGATCCCAAGGGGGGTGCTGATAATGGGATATTTGGTTAGGCACTAGCTTTAGTTTTGGTGAATTGGCTCCCACCAACACCTAAAGAAGATTACTGCTTCTGATAAGGGTTCAAAACATTAAGGGAAAATTAATGGGAGCACATTCTTCCAAGAGAATAAAGCTGATGCTGTGGACATCAATGTTGCAATGAGCTACATCAGCTTTCAGAGATTTAACAGGAAAAAGTGCAAAGATTTACTAGTCAAAACTCTGTGTCATTAGAGATCTTTTTTTTTTTTCCCTATCAAAATAAAATGAAAAGGGTTTTGAAAAGCGAAACCATGTATGTTTGCTCATGAGTAGGAACAAACAACTATTCCTCCACCTACTGCTCATCTGCTGCTTTATATAATGAATGACTACTCATTTTTAACAGTTGTGGCATTTTATCAAAACGGAAAAAAAAAGATGAAAGGACAAAATTGATTCAGAAAAACAGCTGCCCATCTTGATACCTGTAATTATGTATTATAACCTAATATAATGGGCAAGACTGCGATGCCCTGGCATTCAGTAGTTCCTTATTACAGTTATGAGCAAAGTTAGTTCACTGTCTGTTGTTAAGGTTGACTAACTGGGTTAGTCAAGAAGAACATTGTTTTTAGTTGTTTATAATCTTATCAAATTCCAACCAACTGAATTTAAGGTATCCCTGCCAGACATCTGTTTCACCCTTTTTTAATGTGCTTCCTTTTGGAAAACTTCAGCATTTGGGGTTTTCTGGCATCCTGGCTTCAAGAGAAGCATTAAGATGAGCCTGTGCTGTGTACAACCTGGGCAAAGCATTGTCTTCCATTGTGGGGCCTTTGGGTCTGCATATGTCTTCCCTCCCTAAGCTCACATCCAGACCAGTGGTTTGCTATAAAAATCACAAAAAACCAGCACCTTTCCTACTGTTGTCTATGTCCTTATCTGAAGAAAGACCTGAAAGAAGGCTTGGTGAGTATGCAGATGTGCCTGAGGACTCCTAGCTGCAGCAATAAAGTGCCACAGATGGAGAGATCTGCTTGCTCTGGGCAGTCTTCCTCATGTGGCGTTGTGTGGCTCAGCTTTAGGAAAGGCAAAACTCTTCTTGTTGCCCCTGTTTACCTGAATCACTTGGTAGGAACAAAAGATTACATTTAGATGTTATCAGATATCTCTGCATCAGTTGTCAGATGATAGGAATAATAGTATCACAAAAGCATGCTCTGTAATGCTTATCTATGGAGGGAGAGCCACAAAAATGTCAAAATGAGATTAGTATATATTTTGTGTAAAGTACTCTTTTAGGGTTATTTGTTAATAAAACTGGAGACCTTTGAATAAAAGGTCTAAAAAAATCTGTAAAGCTAGCACTCAGTGTACAAAAGGGAACTGCTGAGGGAGAAAAAAGCTAAGAACTGTATTAGAATGGATGTTAAAAATACTCATTTATATATGATAGAATCCATTATTCTTAAAAATTGGGAATGTTTTAGTTGCCATTTGGGGTGAGTAGCCTGGCTCATTGTGGGTAATGTTCAGCTTCTTGCTTTTAAATAAGAGGTCACTGTTTCAGTAACAGGAAAAAGGAAGCCATAACATGTAATAAATGTTCAAAGTATTGATTGTATTTGCCAGCAGGTAGGAGAAAAATAGTACATATTGCAGTTAGATCCAAAACAGTCCCTTCAAATTGTAATTACCTCTCTCTCAAATTAAAGGGTCAGATACTTGAATACACACTGGGAAAAGTTTGGATAAAAGATCAAATCTAAGGCATATTGATCAATAGTAGCAAGGAACTTGCAGTGAAAATTGCAGTGCTTCAGCAGCTCTCGGGGTACTTGGGGCAACAAGGTAAATATTCTGAGGGTATTTTTTTTAGGAGGCAACAGAGGAGATTTCGAAAGTTAAATCTCTCAGCTTTCTTATTACATTGTGTTTACATAATCATATCCAGATGCTTTAGGCAATAGTCGTTTCCTGTGCTTACAGTTTGCTGTTGTCTCATCATTCCTTTATTAATCTTTGTAAGGATTAGCAAAACAAACAAGATAACTGTGAAGCTGAACACAATTTCATGCTGCTTCCTATGAGAAATTGTTTTCCAAGGAGCAGTTATCTTTCAGCATATCCTGATTTTCCTCACAACATGTATTGGCAATTTTTTTGCTTTATGTTCTGTGTCAGAAAAAACAAGGTGCTGGACTCCCTACTCCTCAGTGTCATGTGTAGGTACGATTCTACATGCTCACAGCTCGAGGAAGGAATGAGGCATTGGTTTTTCAGGCCCTCAGGTTATTCACCCAGCCTTTGTCTGTAAGACCATGCACACCTGCAGTGACCTATAAACAACATCCCTTTTACATTATTGTCCAGATAAAAATACACTATGCGCTTACTATAACGTGGCATTTAACAAGCAACTATTTCCTCTGCATGTCAGCAGAATAAAATACACATAAATAAAATATGTTCTGTACTCTGGAAATAGCACAGTATAGTCATCACAGTATACGGTTGGAAGTTATTGTGCAACGATAGCACACCTTGTTGAGTGACAGTGCTGGGTTGTTGCCCTTTGCTTAGCAACATACCAAAGCATGGGATCAGAGTCTACACCCTGTCTTATTGCTCAATTAGGATCTGGCATACATCCTTAGATGTTACCCTGGCCCACATCCACATATTTTACTTGCATATGTAACATCATATTGATGTTGTGAAGGGTAGACCTGGTTAAATGTCTGCAGAATCTAGGGCCAAATGTATCTTGGATTCTCTTGCAGGAATCAGATCCATCAAAGGAGAAGGGCCTTCCTGGTCAATGTCCTTAATTTTCTGTTTAGTATTTCTAACATTGTCTTGAAATAATTTTAAGTTTCCTGGTAAAATTTGACTAGTAATTAAAGTGAAACATCCTATATCTTAAAAGTGAAAAGTATTGTCTACCTTCGTGTTGTGGGTTGTTGAAATGAATTGGATAAGACCCAGAAAAATGCAACTGTTGCCTGGTGCCTCTTTGCCTCCAAACTGAAATGCTTTCTTTCCTGGTCAGAGCAGGAGCCAAACATCATGAAAATTTCTCCATAAATATTCTCTTGGATTTTAGAAGACCTATTTGTGAAGGACTTGTGTCTGTTTTAATTGCCTTTTTTATTGTTTCCACTGAATGGTATCACAAGCCCTGTTAATCATGGAATCCACAGTGAAGGTCTTAATTCAGCTTTATCCATCACCTGAATGGAACTCAAAGCTGGAGTGCTTCCTACCTGAATGCTGAGTTTATTTATTTATTTACCTATCGTAAGTGGATTCAGTTGCAAGAGAGACCTGAATCCCTGGAGCAGTAATCTCCATCATGGTCACAGGAAATAGATTTATAATAGACAAACTTGTAGGCAATCAAATTGGACCTACAGTTAGAATCTCTAGAAAATCATGAAATATTATGTGACAATAAACAGTAAACTAAGATAAAGTTATTAACTGAGTTCAGCTATAACTGTAGGACAAGTTTAGCCCTTACCCACAGCTTAGTGAAATCACACAGGTGAGGTAACAGCTGAGAAATAGATCACCCAATATTGGCTAAGGCACGAACGCATATTCAAATGTATTCAATGGTTGGCACACTTCTGCTTTTCTGCATTGTGGATGCTCTGATGTGTAATCACATTGTATCCCTATACCCAGTGGGGATAATTAACATCATATTTCTGACATAACCCATTCTATATTTTCAAAACACTTATAGCAGCATGATAACTTTGAAGTTCCTCTTTCTCTGAAATCGTCCAATAAGTTCAAAACCAATTTCCAAAGACAGGCAGACAGAACAGCAAAACTGATGGACAGGTAAGTGCATCATGGTCATGTTGGCACCTCTAACTTAGGAAGCTAGATTTAAAAACAGAAAAGCTACTAAATAGATAACAATATGTTTTTTCAGCAGTTTTATAGCTTTAAAGAAGTACACAATTATTCTTTTTTTCTGAAAACACTTTACCAGTGATACCTTAAAACTATACCTAAAAGAAATATAAGATTTTTGAAAGGTTGATAAAGATGCTGTTTAAGACCTTATTGCTACAATCCAGTGTAAACAGGCCATACTCACACTGGTACAATCATGACCTCTTACATGTTTGAATGAAGGATTCTCCGTCTCCTAAGCACCTGATATTTCCTTTTTAAAAAAAATAATCATATTAAACACCAGAGGTTTTGAGTACCTCTGTGGTTATAGACTACAAGCCCATCGCTCTCTCATGTATGTATCTTTAGATCAGTGTGTGGAAGATGGAGCTTGTTTGCCTCTGTGATTGTGGCCTTTTTTATCATCTCCTGGTCTTATCAAAGATTCTTCAAGAAGTTGTTGATGGACAAAGAAAGAAATTGTAAATAACTGTAATCCAAAAAGCTGTGACTATAAAAACTATTTTTCTCAGTTACAATTTTATTAAATAACTACAGTGTTTTTCACTTGAGACCAGAAGAAATTTTTTTTAGGCTTATACATACCATCAATGGAGCTTTAGAGGGAAATCAAAGAACGTTTCAAATTCTCAGTTGAGTACAACAGTGAGTGATGAGGCCAAATGCTTCAAAGCAAGGTTTTCAAATACAGATTATTCCATTCATATACAATGCCTTTATAAGAAACACGGTCTTCTGAAAAGGTGAATACCTCTGTCTCCCATCAGAACATTCAGACTGCAGATATTAAGACTGTAAGGCTTTACATTATAGGATCTTCCAGCAAATCTGTGCAACAATTTCAGAAAGAGCTTTTTTTGCTGTTGCCACCATCACTACTACTGCCACAAACGCACTGCTACTCATGCCTCTCACACAGGAACAGATTTAAGATCCCCATTTGAAAATCTTCAGAAGAAGAAGATGATAGAACAGAAAAACAATGATGAGAGAACGTGCCTTGCACATAGCTATATCTATTTCACTGTGCGCTAGGGAATGCACAGCTGGACTATCACTGCATAACCCTAGAAACCAAACACACACCTTGTAAAACCTTGTGCTTGCTAAGTTGCAGGGCTGATCTGGCCTCACATAGAGCGTATAATTCGCTGCCAGTTCAGGGTGCATAAATTTGAACTATTATAGTCTTCTAGGAAAAACTATGGTGCAATCTCTGGTTTCACACTGATATTTAATGGTACCACAAAGGAATGTATTCACCTTAAGTAAAATTTTCACCCCCACTGCAAGCCTATGCAAGCTGTATGAGGGCTATCATTTATTTCAATGAGATACTTGCCCTATGTGCTTTAGCAATGCATGGAATCTCCTCACTTATATTAATAATTGAAGGAATCTAATTCAAGCAAGTCACAGTCAATTTTCATATAATTTAAGATTATGATAGCTGCAAATTCAGTACTTTCAATTAGACACGTATAGGTTTATCTGGAATCTAGCTATGTGCAGTTATTCCCTTCATGGGCAATATGTGTTTGTGCATCAAGTGTTGTGGTGGTTTCACACACCCCATTTTCCCACTCTAAGGCTATATCTGTGTCTCCTTAGGAATATTGACTAACTACAATGCCAGCAAATTCTGTAGCTATTTGAACATACCGGTTCATGCTACTGTAAGCCATCCCTGTGAGTTCAATGCTACTATTCACATTTGTGCAAATCCCTCATGTGCATGCTTTTGCAGTATCACGGCTTTAAATAGCATCTTTGTCACATATTAAAGAGAGCAAACTCTTTCAACCTACATACTTCTTAAAAGAATATGGTGTTTTAAAGGAAAAATTTACTCAACAGATATTCAAGGATTCCAGAATTTCTGCACGGTGATAAAATACAGAAATAGATAAAGGAATAAGTGATGGTGTTTTTCTGTTTCATTGTAAGCACAAGTTCTTTCTGAAAGCATGTTGCAGTTGTTTATGCTCTGAAAAGAGCAATATTTTTAGTCTTACCACTTACAGTACTGGGATGTATTGCAAACTTTTTGATTAAGCATCATAGGCTACGATGAAAGCTCAGAGCTGTAATGCCTGTAGCGCATTTTTAGGCAGTTACCATGCCAACTGTAAAATGATGAGCAGAATGAATGCAAGAAGTTTCTTTGGAAATAGTGCAAAGTTAATGCAATTCCAAAGTTTTGGAACGCTTTATTCTGCTGTTGGAAGATTTAACATGATCCACATATAAACCTACCAGTGGTACCAGGAATTCATCAGCTGTCACTAACTTAGTCTTGCACACCTGCAGAGGTTTCACTCAAAGACTAAAGCATCTGTCTCAGCTTTTGCAGAGTCTAGAATTGCTATAGAACTACGAGCAGAACTTCAAGCAAAGAATCACTCCAGAATTCATGCTGGAAAAATATATGCTTAGTAGTGAGGGAGAATCATCAGAATCTCTAAAAATTCCTGGGTAGGATCTCTATGATGCTATATGAAATTTCAGTATAAGCACAGAAACACAAGCGCAAACAAATAACGAGCATTCCAAAACCAAACCTTACAACATTTGAAAATCAGAAGTGAGGTTAACATAACATCTTGCCAAGTTAGGACTGGCAGCGTGCCCGAATACCCTGAGCCTTGTGTTGTGGTGACATAAAGAAATAGCAATGCAAATAGGATGAGAATGCTATGCTGTTTGTAGTCACAAAGTTAATGTCACTGATTTTTAAAAACACGTTAGATCTTTTTTTTTCTCATGTGGCAAAGTCTGCAATATTTAGATACCATAGTTGCACATTTCTATATATTCATGTATTTGGGCTGTATTTTCCAAAGGTGAGTTGCTTTCAAAAACTAAGGACAGGGGAATGAAGAAAAAAAGCCTTTTCAGCTTCAATCCCCTGGAAAACAATGAGAGAAAACAAATCAAATTGAAAGAAGGAAGTTATTCATGGAATTCTCTATGAAAGAAGAATCTACCCTGAGTCTGCAATTTTTTTTAAAAGTCATTAATAATAATAGTAATATTAACAATAATATTAACTTATCGTTAATTTCCTCCTTCTTCCTCTTCCCCAAGTGACAGGAAACATAAAAACTTCATGCATTCTACTGAGTTTACTTCAAAACAAGGACCTTAATTAATATTCAACAGTCAGGCTCCTTTAATATTAGTTATCTTTTCAATTTTGGTGTTCACTACTTGGTGTTGGATAGTGGTCAGTGGAATTACTGAAGTTTCCCTCTACAGGAGCAGATCCAGGCCACAGGCGAGGTGTGGTCTCGGGTGGGTGGGTTTGGAGCAAATTTACACAGTTATGAAAAATCCAGCTGCCTTTCTTTATTCATAGCTCGAGGTGGAGTAGGAAGAAGAGGAGGCTGTGGTGGTAAGTGGAGGACACCAAATTGTGCAATGCGTGTAGGAAGGCAGCCAACATAAAGTGGAAAAAAATGTGAGCAGCAGCCAGCACACAGGCTACTTTACACAAGTTAGATGAATGTTCATCTGTGTCTTGCACCAGGTCATATAAAGCAAGAGGAAGGGTGACATTTCTAGCCATACCCTTCTGTAAGAGTAGTTGTGGTTTAACAATCCACATATGTGCGACAATAATTAATTAACAGTCAGTCCTTTGTAGTGCCCGCAGCCCAGTGCTTCTACATGTGTGTTTGGAGCCCTCTGTGCATTCATTTACGAAAGTCTCTGTACTTGAAATTCAAAATAATCAGTTTGCCCTTTGATGAGTTAATCCTCCTGCTCTCTTCCACATCCCCTCTCAGATCCTGCAAGGCCTCAAAAATTAGGCTTTATGGAAAACTGCCAAACTGAATCAATTTTGGCCTGAATTACTGAAGTGAATTTATCCTAGGATTACCTCAGAGCACGGGACACTGTCCTCACACCACACTGCCATCAGTGTGAGTCTGCAGCTCCACTGGTCTAAGCTAAATGTTATCCTCTGACATAGGCCTGTAGAAATGAGAGGAGAATCTGGCCATGGTTTTAAATATTTGAATAGGGTAAAAGCCAAGAAGGGTTGGAAATTATTTAGCCTACTATTAGGGGATATAATTAGACATACTTGGGTATAATTAGACTTGAATTAAATGAAGGGGGAAAAAAAAGCAATGTGAAAAAAAATCTTGCTAACAGCGAGATCCCTTATATGTGGGAATAAGGCAAAAATGTGTGAAAAGCACAGCAGAAATGGAGTAGGTGACAGGTTGAGTCTTTTATCTCTAATACTATGGGCCAGCTTATGCCTTTTGTTTGTGAACCGAGCGTGAAGAGATGTATGGAAGCTCACAAGCACAGCCCATAGTTTATGACTGAGGATACTATCGTGCCCAACATGTCCCCAGCTGACCAGAGGATGTTAACCAGGATGCGTAATTTCTCTCTAAACCATTGTGGGTTTCCTTGCATGAGACACAGTATTATATTAAGTAGGATCAACAATGAGCCTTTTCTTTTTACTGTTCTAGCAAAGGTGAGATTGTTTATCGGGAGACAGAGTTAGTAGAATGACATAGGAAGGAATGATTGCTGCATCAGGCAGTGACCCAGGAGAGAAAGTCCCGAGGCTTTTGTGGGGATACACAGAGAATGAAGGTGTTTTTTTTAGCTCCACACAGTGAACCATTCACAAGTTAGGCCACAGCTTCTCAGCTGTAGTAACTCAGGTTTACAGAGGTCCACTGCAGAGTTTTTCTCTGGATGTCAGAAAAAATAAAAGCAAAAGTACTGATAGAAGATTAAGGTGGAAAATCGAGCACTTCAAATGTAGGTAATTCTACTAACTTAAATTCAACTTTTATACAATCCTATTTTTACTCTTTTTTGTGTTTTGATATGGACTTTAATTGCACAATCACATACTATTTGGTGAATAATTCCAGACCCAGGGCTGATTTGGGATTGTGTGAACTAAATAAGGCATGAGACCACACACAGTGAATAAAGTGGATAGAAAGGAATATTGAACAGCTGCCTTGTTTACCGAGTACCACCCACTAAACAAAGCAGTGATTCTGCAGATTATTATTTTTTTTTTTTTTAGTATGTGATCAATATAATTAAATTATCACTGTGCAGAAGTACAAAGATGAGCAGAGGGTCTATATGGGCAAATCGAGCCTCTCTTTCTAAATCTGCCACTTAGTCAAATCACACTTGTTGCTCTGTTTTTTTGCAGGTCCCAAGAATGCCTTCTCTCAATCTCCCCTTTCAATGACTGCAGTGCATTTCTGATTTAGTTAAGCCTAAGCCAACCTACCCTCAGTATAACAGCTGGAATTGCTTTCTCAGTCTGTTTTCCTTTCACACAGTGTTATAATGAGGGTGAAATTTCATGACTGCGTGACTAAGTGCATATATATTCCATCTATAGAACAAAGTGCATTTGATCTGACATGCAGATAATGAATGTCATTTAGCACGAGCAGTTTTTGTGTTAAATGTCAGAATGTCATTGATTATAATATAAAACCATTTCTTTTTCCACCCTCTGAAATACAGAAATCTTATGATGCATCACCTCCATAGATACCATGATACATCATTCAAAATTATTACAGGAAATTTTCCTAACTCCTTTTGACCTGTAATGTTTAGGGAGGATCTGGAAAAGTTAGCAAACTTCCTACTAAAGGTGTAGAAAAAAAAAAACAGTGTTTTAAAAAGTAAAGAAACACAGAATCACAGAATCATAAATTCATTTGAATTGGAAGGGACACTTAAAGGTCACCTAGTCTGACACCCCTGAAGTGAACAGGGACACCTACAGTTAGATCAGGATTCTCAGAGCCCTATCAAGCCTGACTTTGAATGTCACCAGGGACAGAGCATCCACCACCTCTCTGGGCAACATGTTTCAGTGCCTCACCACCCTTACTGTAAAAAATTTCTTTCTTATATCCAGTCTAAATATCCCCTGTTTTAGTTTGAAACCATTTCCCTTTGTCACAACAGACCATGTAAAATAGTCTATCCCCTTCTTTCCTATAGATCCCCTTTAGATACTTGAAAGGCTGCTATGAGGTATCCCCAGAGCTGAACAGCCCCAGCTTTCTCAGTCAGTCCTGACTGGTGGTGTTCATTGGATCATTTTGGGGGCCCTCCTCTGGATGTGCTCCTGCAGGTCCACATCTCTCCTGTACTGAGGAATCTACATGCGGATACCAGGTGAGGTCTCACTGGTGCAGAGCAGAGGGTAGGATCACCTCCTTCAACATGCTGGTGACTCTTTGTTTGATACAGTCCAGGATATGATTGGGCTTCTGGACCGTGAGGGCATGTTGACGGCTCATGTCCATCCTACCATCCCCCAGTACACCAAGCTGTTTTCAACAGGGCTGTGCTCAATCCTTTTGTCCCATAACTTGTAATGTTAGTGGAGGTTGCTGTGTTTCAGATAAAGGACCCTGCACTTGGATTTGTTCAACTGCATGAGGTTCTCCTGGACCAACTGGTTGAGTCTGTCAAGGTCTCTCTGTATGATATCCTGTCTCTCAGGTGTGTCAACTGCTCCACACAGCTTTTTGTCACCTACAAACTTGCTGAGGGTGCACCCAATCCCATTGTTGATGTCACTTATTAAGATGTTGAAGAGCATCAGTCCTAGTAACAGACCATTGAGGGACACTACTTATCACTGATGTCCATCTCATGTACATCTGCATCAGTTCCAGTACAGACCGTTGACACTACTCATCACTGATGTCCATCTGGACACTGAGATGCTGACCACCACTCTCTGGGTATGATCTTATATTGAATGGTCCACTTACCAAATTCATATCTTTCCAATTTGGAAAGAAGGACATTATTGGGGACTATGTTGAAAGCCTTACTGAAGTCTAGATAAATGACATCAGTGGCTCTTCCCTTGTCCACTGCTGCAGTTAGCAATCATAAAAGGCCACTGTTGGTCAGGAAGGACTTGCACATTTTGAAGCCTAGTTGGTTGTCTCATATCACCTTCCTGTCTTCCAGGTGCCTTATCATAGCTTTTAGGAGGATGAGGATCTACTCCGTCGTCTTCCCTGGCACAGAAATAAGGGTGACAGGTTGGTAATTCCGCATGTTGTCCTTTCTATCCTTCTTAAAAAATGGATGTGACATTGATTTTTTTTTATTTTTTTTTCCAGGCATCAAGTCCCATTCCAGTGGGGCCTTAGCCTTCCTGACCCCATCCTTACACAGCGCCTTGGTGGGGCTGTCTATTACTTGGCTCAAGAAGTTATTTTCAGTGTATTTCAGGAGTCTCCTGGGTTGCCTACAGCTCACCATGCTACTTTTCCAGCAGTTGTCAGAGTAGTTGAAGTCTGCCAGAAGGACGAGAACCTGTGATCTTGTAACTGGAAGAAGGAGGCTTCATCAACAGGTTCCAACTGATCAGGAGGCCTGTCATAGATCCCAACCACAAGGCTCCCTTTGTTGCTTCCATCCCTAACTCTCACTCATAAGCTTTTGACTTGCTCATGGTCATTCTTTAGGGACAGGTCTTCAACTCTATTCCTTCCTTGGTGTAGATAGAGAGTAACGCCTCCTCCCCTCCTCCCTTCCTTCCTCATCTGTCCCTTCTGAAAAGCCTGTAGCCCTCAATAGTCACACTCCAGTCATAGGAGTGACCAGTGACATTCAGTGACGAATACATGGAAAAAACACTGCTGAATAATCAAAACATATATTTGCTTGAATCTGTATGTTTATACTTTTCAAAATATGTTTGTATCTGTCCTGATGAGATTTTTTGTTTTCCTTTGTATATAAATCCCAGACCAGAGTTTCCAGCATTAATATTAATGGATATCTTTGCCCAGTTTCTAAGGGGAGCAGATCAGTCTTTCAAAAATGTATATGAGAGAAAGTAGAATCCAGCATGAAAGGTGGGGCCCAGAAGGCCAACAGAGTGTTGGACTGTTTGTATCATATTAGTTTGCTGCTGACTTTTGGAAATCACATCATTTGTTTGTGCAAAGCTTCTTTATTTGTAGGATAGAGATAATGTTCTTCATAAATTTTATAATCTATATTGAGCTCTCTGATGAAAGTCACGGAAGAATTGCAAAGTATTCCTCTTAAAATTTGTCCATAGCTGAAAGCCCATCTATCTCAGCTAGCATTCAGGTCTCACCAACAACTCAGAATCAGTTGATTCTGATTTACTAAAATGCTTGGTTCTTTGAGGTATAACAATGAAACATTCAGTCATCTGTGATTTTAAGAATGAATAGTTCCAACACATCCGCACATGTAATCCATGTACAACTATTAAGTACTTTTCTTTACTTAGGACTATTGTTCAGCATCTTGCAGGACTGAATCAATGTAACGTACAGTTTAAGAGCAAGCATGAAGCGCATCCCTTCTCAAAAGAGAGACAACACTTCACTTTAGGGATATATAAGCCTTACCATTGGTGAAAATGTCTCTGGGTACCTCTTGCCAACCTCACAGAGCTGCTGTAAACCTTAATGCTTCTGCAGTATTCTCTGAGTTTGGATGAAAGGTGCTCTGTAAAGAAAAGGTATGTTTATGTCTCATTAAACTTGAAAAAAAGGATAAAGTGATAATACGAAACAAAACAAAGCCGGGAGAGAAAAAATGTGCCTATAAAGGGGATATGAGTCAGTGGTGTTAGCCATGCCCATTTGTTGAGGTAACTGAAGTTCTCTGTGTTGTGCAATTTTGCTATATAGCAAAGAGTTCATTAAACAGATGCTGTACCTGCCTCAAGAGTATGCATACTGTTTGAAATCCCCTGTCTTTGCTCACTGCCCTCACACACAATATATCTTTGAACTGTTGCTGAATGGATAATATATATTTCATAATTCAGACTGTCAGTATTTCCTTTACATAATTATAACAGCAGGAAATATACAAGGCCTTTGTGGAACTTGAATACTCTATTGCCTTGAGCCATATTTAATATGTAATAAATTATTCAGCAACAAAGCACTCTTCATTCTATTTACAGTAAGTTAGAGCTAAGTGTATGAGGTATACATAGCTAACATGAAGCAGTATTTACTATTGCTGCCAAGGCTGAAGTTTTTTCAGAAGCCATTAGTCTCATATTCAGTGAGCCAGATCCCCATCAGGTGAGAATTGGCATAGACTCATTGACTTTACCTTGAAAGAAAGGGAAATGCAAACGGTCAGCTTTCTGGTTCCCAGATGAGAATCAGAAAGTTCAAGGAATAAGTGTTGTGGTAGCTCACATTTAAGTAGATTGTAAGTTACTCCATACATGTGTTTTTCTGTCTAGCTGAATACGATGCTCTTGACCAGCAATCTGTCAACAAAAATGTTGTGGAAAGCTACTTTTTAAATGGAAATTGTAGACTAATAATACTGGCTTCTCTGAGTTGGATCCACCAGTGTGCATCAATGTATGCCTGAGCTCCATCCCCTGACAGCAACCAGAAGGGGAGATGTGCTATGTCTAGCCTCTGCTGCTGACAGAAAGGGATTTTTGTTGCGCAGAATGTGTGCTTATTGAGATTGATATTTCAGGCATTTATTTCACCCACTTAAATTTTCAAATAACAGTTGTTTTTTTTTCACACCCAACCTAGGCCTAAAACTGTTACTTGTAGTGAACAAAGCCACCTACTATAGCTACCTTAACATTACTTTGGATGCAGCTAGCAAGGGTACACATGCTAGTGCTTGTGAGTTAAAAAAAAAATAATAGTAATACAAGAAACAATTTACTCTTCTAACAGGTGAAAGTTGAGCTTTATTGGGTGGTGAGAGTTCGGGATAATAGTCAGAGAAGAAAGAATTAAAAGATGTGATGCAAGTTTTAAGATAGAAAGACAAGATTTTTGTGACAAATGCAGGAAAGGACCATAAAATAAAGCAAATGAAAGCATAACAAAACTCACATCTTGTTATTGTTGTCATACATATACCAAACACTTGCTGATTACTCTGTTCTAGGAGTCTCAGGAAAGAGGAAATCAAACTCCTTATTCTATATATTTCTCAGTTCACAGTTTCTATCTACTCTCTGCTGAGACACATCATTCAATCTTGCAGAAACTCTGACTTCCTGCAAAAACAAACAAATAAAAAAAGACACGCTTAACCTCTGTCAGGAGTAGGGTAAACCTTTTATTAGTGGCAATTATATTTCCTGTACATTTCAGCATATTATTGTACATGGCCAACCTCATTAGTGGGCATGGGAAGAGCTCAGCCTTGCAGGTATTCCACCCCAAATATTATGTTTTATGAGGTAATTTTATGTGCCTGATAGTTTAAGAGATTTGAGTTATAGGCAAAGCTGTTGCCTTACAAAAAGAAGACTGTGATATCTGAAATCATCAATTCCTAAAGCTTTAAATGGATGAAGAATTAACGTCATTACCACCTGACCATGAAATATAAGAGGTGAAATACAGTTCTGGGGAAAAAGAGACTTTCTCGCTTTCAGTGAAGTCAGTTTCTTCAAGTGCATGATCAACAGCCTGGGTTCCTGAGAAAGTGGAGGAAGCCTGGATTGCACTCCTTGCTCCCATAACTATTTATTTATTATTTTTGGAATAAGAACTAAGTTCATTTCTTCTCCATACAAAATAATTTACTCTGCTGTATTTAGTGGACACAAAGACGGTGGAGCAAGAAACTGAAGAAGAGAGTTGTCTGCTATGCAGCCATACTGCTGAAGTCTACAGTTCAGTGATGAGCGTGTCCTCCCAGGAAGCAATGTTTTGAGCTTTAATTTCTTCTTCTGAGCACAGCATGTCAATTTGTTTAGCTGAACACTAAGCCACTAAGAGAAAGTGAAGCTTCTGCCTTTGCTAGAAAGCAAAGAGCAGTGCCTTAGGACATAGTAAAGAGTTTGTCTATGTTGTGTATCTTAGTAGGCTGAGTCACGTACCAGCTTGCTTAGCACTGAAAGAGAGATGCAGAAGCATTGATAGAAACAGAGCTGCCCACAGCTGAACTGGTTGCTGGCTCATACCTCAGGGAGAACAGTCTAAGGTTTTCTGCCCAAATTAAACTTCTGAATCTTTTTTCTCAGATGCAGCCTAAAGCAGTTTTCCAAAATTAGCCTCATTAGCCCTGTTCTCAGACAGACCGTCTGATTTCTCAGAGCTTATGTGGCTCAAAGTGGAGAGTCTTGGGCTATATTCTCTCCTTAAGCCACATTCTCTCCTTAAAACTTAACTTGTAAAATTAACTTGTAGAATTGTAAAATTAAACACTTTCTCTTTTCAATGGAATGCTGATGACATGCTGTTTGACTGTCAGTAGAAATAAACTATTCAGTGCACTTTTAACTCTGGCTCTGTCGCTCAAATTCTTGCAAAACTTCCATTATTTAAGATGCTGGTATAATGTGTGTAGAACCAGACCAACTAAAAGGAGGAAAAAAAAAAAAGGAGAAATAAACCCATAATTTTATTTATTTGCTAAGAGGGATGTGTGTAAGTTCTGTGGAATAAACTCAACAAGTTCTAAATGTACTTGTGGAAAGAAACATCTCTCCCTACCAAGTTAATGGTGGAAACTGAGAATCCTTTGCAGCTGCTGCTGTGTTATTTACAACACAAGTTTGGACCGAAAGATGGGCTTTAAGGAATTCCTAATGCTTTGCTCCACTGCCAAATATGTTGAACTTTTAACAATGTTGAAACAGGCATTTCTGCAGTGGCAGTTCCTCTAGGGTGATAAATCCCAGTTTATGTTCCACAGACTGAAGGTTTCCATGATCACTCAGTCTGTGTTCATAAGCCAGGATTCAAAAAATTGCACAAAAGAAAAGTTCATATGTTCACAAAGTCATATGTAGGATTTACCCCGATTCCCTTCCATTTCCTCTAATTAAAGAATGGGCGTTCTTCCATTAAATGACTTATGTTACGCATTTCATTTCCATTACCAAATGCTCCTTTCTACTCACATGCTCAACATTGCTGATAGCTGTAGCCACCCAATATGATCCAGGTTTCATGTGGTTTATTACATATTGAATTGTTTATTTCATTTCTAAATTACTCAGTTTACATCTGCCTGGTTTAGACAATCCTTTACAAGGACTTCAAGCATTGGATTGTGTGATTGCTAAGATGAGATTAAATATGCAGCTCTCTGAGCTGTTGAAGTGGCACTTTCTAACTCAAATAGAAATAGATCAAATAACTGTCTGCGCTATTGTTTTTCTTCTCTACAGCTAATCCCTGTGTCTCAGTGATGCTTTCTATTACACTGATTACAAAACACAGTTTAAAGTCAAACAGGATTAAAAAAACCCATAGTGCTGTGACTCCCAACCTAATTCCTGACAAACCTGTGATGCACCAGATGTGCTTTCCCTCAGGATGAAATAATACATGGCTCTCTTCATACTACCACTGCACAGACATGTTTACTCCACCTAATTTGCTCACACGGGCACAAGAAAAGACTGTTTCATAGAGGCATGCTTTCAAAGGCAGTTAGGAATGGAAAGAGCAGAAAGCAGATTTCTTGCTTCCTCACCTTTAGGTGTTCTTGTTCACATCTATTTCATTTCAGTAGTGTTTCAGAGGAAGGAAGTCACTGGCTATGTTAAGACTTTCGCTGTTAAATTGTAGGAGCTAATGCTCATTCTGCAAGGTAGTCTGTAGATAAACCCCCATAAACGTAAGAATGAAAAAAAAACCTGTCAAATATATTGATTTAAAAACACAATAAAAACTTCAGTTTTTTTAATGTAATGCTCTTAAGAAAGCCAGGAAGAAATTAAACGCAATTTTTAAAAATAATCCTTTCCAAGAGATCTTCTCAATTCCAAGTGCAAGAAATAATAATTATTTATAAGCTTCATTCAATTAAACTTTGCAAAGTCTCTACACCACTGATAAGCCAAAGCAGATGAGGAGTGTTAGGCTGGTTGCCTTGCTTCTGGAGGATCTCCTGGAGGAATGGAGATTGGCAAGGATGCCATGTGGCATTCTGCAATGAATGGGCTAGCTAATATTTCAGGAAACACGATGCAGTCTCACTACAGGCCCAGTCCTGCAACTATCGATGTTAGAGGCAACATTCTAATGATTTCATTAGGAGCAGGACCAAGCCTGCTTTCTGAATTAGGTACTCTCAGGCTTTCAAAGGTGTGGAGAGGAACTGCCAGGAAAATTATGAATCAAGAGATAAACCTATGTCAACAGAAGATAGAACTGTCTTGGGTTTCTGTCCCTGTTCATACAGGATGCCATCCTTTGCCTCTGGGTCTGCAGACATGCAGACCCAGACAGACTTTTTATATGCCAGCAGGAACTGCTCCTTCAATGTGAGCAACCTTTGCTCAGGCCCCAACCCCATCTGCTGGGCCTGCAGATGGTGTGTGTGCAGCTGCTTTGCAGGACAGTTACTAATGACAGCAAAAAGAAGAAACCCTCACTGTAGATAAGGCCCAAGGCTGTCTGTGTGACCTGTCAGTGTGATGTTTAATATTTATCACTGACTGTAAACTAAGTAGGCACCAGGAGCCAGGCAGAGATCTGTTCACCTAATCTACCTGCTACAGCTCTGCAGCCCAGGGCTTTTTCAGTAAAAGCCTGGATGTTAACATCTCTAACTAAGTGGATTAATCGTACCCAGGACCTTGCTTACCTCCTTAGAAACAACAAAATAAGCTGCAGAAAAATTTTCTTCTGTGCAGACATATCCACAAACTAAGATTTCATTCAGTCAACTCCAATCATCACAAAAAAAAACAAACACAAACAAACAAACAAAAAAAACCCCCACACAGTGGGAATAATATATATATATATAATATACTTATAATATTTTATATACACTAAGACCCCGAGCAACTGTGGTTTCCTCAGTAAAATCATCTTTAATACAAAGTATTCTGATCATAGAAGCCCAACCTAAATACTATCAGTATCAGTAAATACTACCAATCCACGTAAAAGTGTCAGTATTGAACTCTCCTCCTTGGGTAGCTCTGCGGACTTTCCTTTTTTTTTACTATGTATGGTTACTCTACATGCTTTAAACTACAGCTGAAAGAATTTCTTAACTTAAAAGGAATGTTTTTTTTACACTTGAGAAGAAAAAAAATATCACTAAAATGGTATACTTTGTGCAGACTACCCCTGTCTCTGAATTCAATTTCAGTGCCTAGTCTAATCTAGAAAGTATTTCCTGAGCCTATGCTGAAAAGTGGCTGAAAATTGAAGATCCCCTGAACCTGCAGGAGTATAAAGAATCTCCAGTTAATTTAACTGACAAAACTCCTTCAACACTGGTCATGAAATGTGAGGCTCTGGAACATTAGGCTGAGTTCGAACAGTAATGTATTCATGTATACTGATACTAATGAAGGAAAAGAAACCTCTGCACAGTAATGACACCTTCCCAGGACTAAATAGCAACCGGAGCACTGATAGCCAGAAAAACAAAAACAAGGGGGGAAAAAAAGTGCCTTAATTATGCTCTACAATAATAAAGGTTAACAGTTAATATAACTTAGTGTATGCGCAATAACACACTGACAGCAAGCTATAGAGGGAGATAAACTGAAAGAAAGTAATACTTTTCTGTATTCCTGGTATATCCCTCCTTAACATAACAGTTAACATTAAATATAATGGTAGATAGTGCCAAATGCTTTAGAGTTGATATGGACTGTGAGTAGGCTCTGTATGTAAATGTATCATTGCAAGGGTATGTGAGAACAAACCACTCCACCTACATAGTGAGATGCACATACTCCACACAGGACATTATGATTGCATGATTCTCATCTATAATCATTAAACTCTCCCAGACTTGATTTCAAATGGATTTGTCCATCTCTTCTGATTTTTTTATTTATTTATTTTTTTTTGGTGAAGATATTGAAGATACCACTGTAAATTGTCTGAGACAGTTCTGCAGAATGTCAGCATATACTTTATAGCTTCCTTGTGAGATGGCTGAGGGAGTATAGCGCAGAGCATGAATAAACCTTTGCTATGGTTTTATGATTTTGGTTACTGGTATTCTACATCATAACATCAAATAGTGCACTGGGAGTTAAAGTGTTAATACTCCAGTTCTGGGTACCTGTCCGGAAGAGAAGAAGAACTACATTCCCCAGAGGACTTTGTGGTCAGAGAGGAGATGATATAACTTCTGGCAAGGTCACCTGATGTCTCTCTCTTCTCCTTTGCCTCTCCTCGCTGCTGCCCGTCCCGACAGCGCGCATCACTTCAGTATTACTGTAAGGCCTTCAGCTTTTCAGACAGTCTTTCTCTCATTATATTTGATTCATTAGCTTCAATTCTAATTATATTGTATTATAGTGTGTTATCTTGCATTCCGATACCATATTTAGTAAATTAGTTTGTTACTTTTCAGATCGTTGTTGCTGTTTTTAATTATTTTGGGGTCCTCTGTTTCCCTTTTCCGGAGGCACGGATTTTGCAAAATCCCTCTGCCCCACTAGTTATGGAACCAGGCTGAACCAGCCCGTAAACCATTGACAAACTTCAGATTCACTGATGACACATGGTAGGAAGAGATGGATTGCACTGTAGGTTAAACAAGTGTATTTCAAAGGGGGGTGGGAGGGAAAAAAAAACAACAACAAAAAAAACCAACACCCAGCAATTAGAAAACACTTTCCTTCATATTAATGAAAATGTGTGTCTGCCTGCCTTTTAATTACGGTGTGTGAAGACGTTGTGCTGAATCACCTCACTTGGTATGCTCCAGAGAGCTTATTGTCATCATATCACTCTATGGACTTCATCTTGCCTGGTAAGAGAGAACAAAAACAAGAGCTATGATCTGGGGCTGATTCAATACCAATTTTGCAGGTAGACAATGCATTATAGAATTGCAATTGACTTATCTAACCAAATATTATATTGCACACTAAAGCATATAACAAAATAAGCCTTCCGTCAGATAATTTGTCTCAGCTTTAAATCAAGAACTTGAAAATCATAATCTGTCCACACAATGTGTGGAGACATAATTCTGCCCATTTATGTAATAGGCTAAAATAGGATTTCATTTGCTGAGAATGTCTTCAATACATGCAAAATTAAGTGTGTCTGGAACTCAATATTTTGTGCACAAAGTCACAGACAAACTTTCCTATTCCTGAAAGATAGCAAATGTGATGTTAAACTAGATTAACAGCATTTTATTTGGGGACTATAATCTGATACTGTTGTGTCTGTGCTGGAAGCTGAATGGTTCTTTACATGTGGAAAAATGGTTTGGCTATTTTACCAAAAAGAATAACTGAGTAGCCATGATGATGAGTGAATTTATTTTTTGAGTTCTATCTGGTTAAGATTTATTCTCCATCTGTCTTTTCTACAGTTTTATCTTCTCATGCATAGGTTTGCTCATGGCTATCTCTATGATTTCAGTGGAAATGAAGGAGGAAATTGTAATTAACAACTCTAGAACCCTAAGATTCATAGAAAGAAATAAAGCTTCTGTAGTGTGCTTTATTTCTTAAAACAAAGGCAAATTCCAGTAAAATCTAAGAAGTCTGGAAAGCATGTGCTAAAATTAGGGGGAGCTGAAGCTATATTTGTAGATAGGTAACAATGTGTTGCTTAGAGCAACTGCTTAAAATGCACTCTCCTTTATATGAACCAATACAAATTCTCCTCTATGAAGATCCAAATTCTATGGGATTAATCCTCTGGAAGAACAGTGAAATCCTGATATTATTCCTTTTAGGTAAAGATTGCATTACTTCTTGCAAATTTTATTTTTGAAGCAGTATCATTTGACTACAGGATTTTTACAGAGACTTTCTCTGCCATTAGGGACCTTCTTCACTCACTTTTTACTGTTCTGCTTCTCAAAAAATATATCCATCTGGCTTTCTTTCTTTTATTTTTTTTTTAGAACAAAATATTTTGTTTAAGTTTGGACATCCTGCCATATGTATTCGGTGGAAGTGGTCTCTACAGTGCATAGGAGCTGTACTCTTGTATTACCTTGTTACAACTACTTTTGTTTGGATGTGATCCAGTGCTTTATTCAGATTCATTTTCTGAAGGTTGATATAGCATGACTATGCCTGTTGGCTCTGTTGAATTTCCTAGCAACCACTGTTCTTTGGTTTTGTTGTCTGTTTGTTCCCCCCCACCTTTTTTTTTTTTTTTTTTTTTAATAATCTGTTTCCCCTGTTTCCAGTAATCTGAAAAACATTCCTTCCTTGGGAACTAGTGGGAGCATTCACTCTGAGTGGTGGCACAAACACACCTCTTCTGGCTTGTAACCGTAACATACAAGTCAGAGGACAATTACAGGTAGGAAGTGAGGACAAACTAGTCACAGTAATCTACATCACATGGGCTTACCAGCCCAAAGGACATTAGTTTGTTATATTGCCCCTTCACATGTTACAATCTCAATTTTGATGTTACATTGTACTGACCTTTGTGTTTACTCAATAAAAAGAACGGTTATGTAAGTGGGATCAACTAAACCAGACAAAACAAAATTACAGTGAGATGGAATTCAGATCCAGGAAAATATTCCTGCAGAAATATGAACTGCTTCTCACAAATTTAGCTGAATGTACGGTTTTGTTACAGTGTTAAAAATGTTTTCTTTTAAAAGAAAGCCTACCAGTATGATCCACTTCCCTTAAGTCTTTTGTCCTAACAAGATAACTTCTTACTCGTTATGGTAAGAAGAGACGCTAAATGGTCTGTGAGCATATGAAGGTGAGCAGATGGACAGAGGCACGTGTACGTGTTTTGTTTTCCTTTTTAAGGCTTCTTGAAATACAAGCAGGTGTAATATGCCTTTAAGTAGAGCAGGCCCTGATTAACTGAAAATAGCTAATGCTATTTAAAAATAATGCTATTTAAAAACTACCTTCTAAGAGCAGGTAGTTCTGGAAGGACTCCCAGAGTAGAGGGGGAAGGAGGGCTAGGTGCAGCACAGGGGCAGAAGAAGGCTCTGAAAGCAACTGAGACTGTCCCGGGTTCAGTCCTGGATTTGCTGAGAGCTGAGTATGTCCCTCAATGTTTGATACGCAGTAAGTTCAGAAGGGATCCTCTGCTCCAAAATCCATTAATTCCACAATAGTGCCGTTCTCTCCTACTGTCTGTTTCCGGTGCAGTTTGTTTTTAAAAATATGCTAGCACTCTTTGAACAGGCAGAAGCAACACTTAATTTTCACCATTTTAGGCTGTATAGTACTTCTACATAGTATTTTGAGCCATCTTCATTGTTCTGCAGTTGCTGTTCTATTGATTGCCTTGACTTGCAGATGTGCTTCACTACTCATTGATTGTATCTAATGTTTTCTCTGCTCTTTCTCGATGTTGATATTTTTCCACTTCATACCCTTCTTCTCCATTTACTTGATTCTTGTCTTCATACCTTATGTCCTCCCTGATATCATCAGAATACATTTCTACTGAAGGATAGGAGCTGTCAGAGCCTTATAGATTAGCTCACCACTTAAAAACAAAGCAAAACAAAACAAAAAAGAGAGAGAGAGTGAGAAAGAATGTGGGATTTGCTTTTAATTCTAGCTTATTCGAATGCCTGTGTGTCAGTTGTGAATCAACATAGTCATTCATGATGAGCTCATAATGTTTTTTTGTTTTTTTGTGGGTTTTTTTTTTGACTGAAAGACCAAACACTCCTCTGCCTTTCTTCCAGAGTCTCTGTCTCTAACATTGTCTGAAGACCCATTGCAGGCCATGACTCCTTCTGCAGGCATTTATAACAGTTAAAATACAGCATTTTTTCCTGAGAGAAAAACTTGCTTACTTGCCAAAGGAAATAACCTTTAAGGCTACGTGTAACAATGCCATCTGGTGACTCTTGCCATAACAAGATTTTTCCTCTGCCTTTGTGTCCCAATTCTTCCCCCTCCCTTTCCCATCCATGTCATCACTCGTATCTTTTCCTTGCCTTTCCTCCTCCTCCTGAATTCCAGTATTTGTCAGAGCTGTAACGTCTCCTTCTCTGTAATGTCTTCTTTTGATTTACCTTTGTCTTTCATTGTTGATGCCCTTCCACCGCCACATCCCCCCCTCAGTTTAGTCTGAAGTGCTGTCTTGATTTGTAGCTTCCCCAGGGTTTAGTACCCAGTGTACATCTCTAATACAGTTGTGTTGTTAACCACTTTTCCACCCTGTCCATTAATAGGACAAAGCAATGCATGAGCTTTTCTTTCTGTATATACTAGTAGCCACTTTCTACCACTACTCCTGGAAGCAGAGGGTGCTCCTGAGTCTGGAGTACAAGTCTTTTGATGAGTGGCTGAGGGAACTGGGGTTGTTTAGTCTGCAGAAGAGGAAGTTCAGGGAAGACGTTATTGCTCTCTACAACTGCTTGAAAGGAGGTTGTGGTGAGGTGGGGGTTGGCTTCTTCTCCCAGGTAAAAGCAATAGAACTAGAGGGAGTGGCTTCAAGCAGTACAAGGGGATGTTCAGGTTGGATATTAGAAAAACCTTCTCAGAAAGAGTGGTGAGGCACTGACACAGGCTGCCCATGGAGGTGGTAGAGTCACTGTCCCCAGAGGTGTTCAGAAAAGCATAGATACGGCGCTGAGGGATATGGGATATTGGGCATGGTGGGGATGGGTTGCCAGTAGGACTAGATGATCTTAGAGATCTTTTCCAACCTTAAAAATTCTATGATTCTGTGCAGAATCCACTGCAGATTGCACATCATTACTCCTTTCCCTCCCTAATCTACTCACTATCTCACTGTTTTTTTCAAACTTCTTTTAACTTCTTTGCTCTTACTGGAAGAACTTTCAAATGATTAAATTTTCTTGATCTACTTTTTCTTTGTTTCTTTCATACTAATGAAAGCATTTTTTTCCTAGAAATGCTGGTGGTAGAAAGTAGGTCATGCCTCCACAACCTCCACAGGAGGTGCAATTTTGGTAAGAGGCAAAGTTCAACAGACCTTAGGAGCAATAGCCACCAATACAAACCCCTGGAGATATGCTGAAAGTATTTTTGGGTGTAAGAATGGGAGAACTTAGAATAGGACAAGGAAATTTTGTTGATGCAGTGCTGCAGACAGTGCTTTGTCGGATTTTCAACAATTGTCTAACTGGAAGAAGTTAAAAAGAACTTCATTTTTTCATTATTATTAAAAGAAGAGTTGCTTTGTTGGATTGTATGAGGTCTAATATAGAAGAAATTTCTGGAAATAGATAAAGTGACTGGAAAAAAAAAAAGACGAACTGAGGCTACAAATGTACAGCAAAATATTATTCATGAGGAAAAGTAGCCAATGGAACAACTGAAGTTAGGAACTTGAAGACATTTATTATCATTTAAAAAAAGAAAAAAGCTGCAGCTAGGAATTTAGTTTTGTTGTGCTGAGGATGTACTACTTACAGAAGTCAAACATGGTGATCCACGTTGTCCAATTTAACCCCCAGCAGCTCTCCTTGAACTACAGTCATATACAGGTCATGACACGGTCAGGGCCTGTGTCAGTAGAAGCTACAATTCCATTGGAATTCAATGGCAGAAATCAATCTTGCAAGAAGAAATTTAAGAGAAATCTGAAAGTGAGATTGTGAGAGAAGCCTTTAGCTTAAAAGTCTGGATGTGAGAGAGCTCACTTCCCAGGATTTCTCTGTACTCTGTGGTGTTCTTTCTACTCTAGTAACTGCTTCTCCCCAATGATATCCAGAGTGAATCTACCTGTTGCTCTGTCTTTTATGAACTGTGCCTAATACCACTTTTGCCTCAGCATCTTTATTCTTCACCAGTCTTTCCTGTTCATCTTTCTTAGTGGTGCCAGCTGACTTCTCTATGTCCTTGCTATCTCTTGTTTTTCCTTTCAAACTCCTTGCCTGATGTACTGTCCAATGATCATAGCAGGGTGAAATGGATGGGCCCAAAACCTAATTTCTTTTGCACTTTTTTAAAAAAATATTCCATATTAGATCCTCAGCTGGTGAAAGTCTTGTGGTTCCAAAGCTCAAATGGCTAAGCCACAATTACATTAGCACTAAAGATTTAAAGTTTCCCTAACCCTGTCCTCCATTACCAAACTGCCTTCATGCCTGAAAACTCTGCCATTACTCAGTACTGAACTTCCCTTTGCGTTGCTAGGGGAAGTCAGGGTATTAAGGAGGGGAAAGAAAGAAAGGAAAAAAAGGCAAAAACACAAGTTAATTCAAAGAACATATAAAGAAAGGAGGATCCAGACAGCTACGTAGGAAATAAATACGGAGGAGTTGAATGGGCAACAGCAATTATTGAAAGATGCTATATACTTGCTTTCTCAAAATATCAGTCTCTTAGAAGATCTTCTTCAAGACTATATTTATTGCATAGGTAAGCACATTTATGATGCTGGAGATAATGTTAGTCTGTATATTCTTGTGAATACAGCTTTAGCTGTAGTTCCATGCGGTACTCCTTAGTACATAGAGCACATTACTGAATGCCTACACAAGTGTCTCAAAAGCTTACCATTTCCTATGAACAAGGGTTTTATTTTCACCCACAGTAACTGGATGCTTCATGTGGCAGCAGACTGTCAATAAGATTAAACATTTTTGTGATGTGCAGGACCAGACAGCTTTTATTTCATTTTCCTTAAAGATTCATTTTTATGCTTTTAGATGCTATTCTGTGATCACAGCTCATTCATAATATTCAGTTCTGGTCATACAAGGATATTCTTTTTGCAAACTCTTGCAGATCAGCACAATGGCAGTGAAATAGAGCTTCTTGTGAAGGATGACCACCCACCCGCTTTTCAGAATGATAACAATTTGGTGTGCTTGGCTTTGTTTTGCAATTTGACTCAATTGCTCTGCATTTGTAAGTGTTTAAAAAGCATAAAATACAAGAGAATATTACAAGTATCTAATGTTATACATTACATCTGTATGCACACTGGGATATAAATATGTGGGACGTGCTTGGACTATTAATCAAATTCTTTATTAAGCTTTAGAAACAGTATGAATCTATGAATAATGCATTATTTCATAGCACACTGTTCACCTTATTTAAAAACATGGAGCTCCATGATTAAACATCTACATTTTTATCCCCTATATCTAGAATTTTGGAGGTGGTTTTCACAGGAGATTTAGTGAAGCATCTGAAACAATTCTAATAAGCAGTGAGCAGTTGAATCTGCCACTTCATGAATAGGGCTGGTAGTAAAGCATCTGCACAGCTGCAGGATCTATCTATCTACAGCAGTAATTTTAGATCAAGTGTTTTGTATTTGCTTACAAAGCACCCTCTGCTGTTTGAGCTGCTACATGCTTTGTAGATAAAGCTGCATTTTGGAAAGTTCAACAGTCTTTTTGAGGGCTTCTGTAAGAGCCACAAATATATCCAGAGAAAATCATATCAATCTCATACATATAGTGCACGTCATCTGACTGGCAAGTAGGAATGGCATGGTGTTAGGAGGTGTGTTTATGCTTGTTTTCTAATCCCAGAAAGAACAAAGCTGAGACATAAGTAGCAGGAAGTAACAAACAGAGCAAATAAAACTTCCACATTTGACTAGGACATTAGCAGAACATCAGTGGATTCTTCCTCATTGCAAATGGATTTCCTCTCTTGAAACTTGTACTTCATGAGATAGGACTACACTGAGTAGACTTCAGCTGCTTAACATGATTGTTACTTCATGGTTATGGCTTGAGAAGTTAAATTTTGGATGGATTATTTATTGAATCGGAAATATGGAGACTAAAAGAGAAGTTTTCTGTACTTTGTAAAAAAATATACATACTTGTTTGTACAGCTTTGTTCTTCAACATGCCTTTGAGATACCATGCAATATCCCTTGCTTGGTTTGCATATTTATTCCTGTGATTGCCAGAAGTCAGTGGGATTCTACATTAGTGTCCAGCTCCAAATTAGAACAAACAAGCTCTTTTACACAAAAGAGGTCATGATTTACTTAGTCTGTTCGCACTGGCTGAGAATGCAAAGCAATGTCAAATGTGTATTTTTGTTTGTTTGTTTTTATTTTTTGAAAAGTGAAAAGTCTTGAAAAATATGTGGGGGAAGTCTGCTATGACTGAGTAACATGTAGAGAAGGAATTATATCTGCCCCAATATTATTGACTATCATCTGGTATGTACTGAATGTCACTACAATGAAAGGAACAAAACCTTTGCTTGCTTTAAAAATAACTTTGACTATTGGCTTCGAGGGCACTTGCAATACGAGTTAATATTCCTTGGTGTGACTGAGCAAGCCTAATTAATAGACTTAAGAATTTTGTTAAGAAAAATCACTTCAAAAGAAAAAGCAGTTTCTGCAGAAATTGTAATTTTCCATGAGAGAAATCAAAGAACCCAAACAAAGTACATTGTTGCAGTGTATTGAAAATCAAAGCACTTCAGTTTCTTGAACTGAACACAAATATAATTCCAGTTCATTACAGATACTTGGAGACACTATGGCAAATACTTTGTGAACGTCCTAAAGGTTTAAACATGACTTGTGGGTTTTGGTTCTCTAATTGCTAGTGCTGAACACCTATTTCAGAAGGAGGACCTTTTTGTGATTTATTTTGGACACCGCCACAAACCACAAATGATTCTTGACAATTTGGGTCAATGCATATTAAAATTGGATTGTCAGAAATACTCAGCACTGATCTAACTTGGCTCCCATTGACGTCACTGGGAACAAGTCAATTTAACTTCAGTCAGAACAAAGTCAGGCTGATGTGGAGTTGTTTTGAATTCTCCACCCTACATCTTCCGCATTGCATTAATTAATTATTGCTCAAGTTGCAGGTTAATTTAATAACGTCTCCCAAACATGATGAGCTTTGCTACATTTCCTTCTTTGCCACCCCCATGTCAGTTTACTAGGAATGGGGAAATACAATGATGTCTTGGTAATATAATTTTCCATATTTTCCCCCTAGAATTCACTTTTCCGTGATACAGTGTCAGCTTTGTATGTATGAGAAACCTTCAGATAACCTTTTGTACATCTCATTTAATCTACAGGTGTCTCCCTATAGGCCACTTTCAATGTACTTTGAGCAATCTGAATAATGGCATAATTTGGATGTTAACGATGCTATTTTAAGCAATGTTCTATACATAGGATAAATCTGCAAAGGGAAGAAGATGATAAATACAAAATCTGAATGGGCAGTATTTACAGAGACTCACCAATGTACTGTTTGCATTAAAAGAAGTTAACAGGGATATCTATATCAGTTTTTGTGGCTGGGTGGTTTTTGTTTTTGGTGGTTGCTTTTGTTTTTTTTTTTTGGTTTGTTTTGTTTTATTTTTTAAATTTTGCATACTTTACAGTAGATTCTTCTGTCTTTCAAGTGGAATAACTGACAGTTCACCTTTCCTTGCACACCAACCTAGAGAAGTCAGTTAAAAAAAAAACAAAAAAAAACCCAACTCAGACTACTTATGTTTCTGAACTGAACCATTCCTGGGATCAAGCCCAGGATCTGGGACTTGGTCATCTCCACTGTTGTTAACTTGAGGGCCTTGCAGTTTTGGCCAAGTTCAACTTGCACTCAGCCCAAAAAAATCTCAGTTATGACTCTGGGCAAGAATAGACTGTAAGCCAAAAAAAAAAGAATCATCATCCTATTATGGAGGTTAAGAGAACTTAGGATCTAGATAGGGATCAAATGCAGCAGCTTGGTTTGGGGCCACACTATGGCCTGCAATTGTTCAGTTACCCAATACAGAGGTAGCCCAAGACATGCAAACTGCTTGTAAGGATCAAAAGTGTAAGGTAGTCTGAATGCTACATAGCCTTGTGAAATGCTCTGAGTTATAATCAACTGTTGTAATGATAAAGGAATATGTCATCACTGCAACAAAACAGAATGACACGATAATCACAGTATCACACAGGTTGGAAGGGACCTTGGAGCAACTCCCAGTCTCATCCCCTGCTCAAGGCAAGTCCAGCTGAGCAGAACATGCATAAGGACATGTAGTCAAGGCATGAACATCTCCAAGGACTGTGTTCCCACAGCCTCTCTGGACATTCTGGTGCTGTATTTGACTACTGCCATTGTAATTTTCATATGTACCCGGACAGAGTTCCCTATGTTCCAGGCAGTGATTGCTGACTCTCATCCTTCAAGTCCTCACCTCTGTCTTTATCTTTTCTATGTTTTCCCAATTAATTGTTGCATACAAAAATGATATTGCCTTCAGCCACCTCTTTCTAAGGCTGAGCAAATTCAGCTCCCTTGGTTATTTTTTATACCCTTTATTCTTCTGCTTGTTTGTCCTTCACTGGATCTGCTACAGTACAGCACCTCTTTTGCTGATGAATTGTAAACAAGACATAGTATCGAGAAATGGTTTCACAAGTGCTACTTAGGGGGAAGGACTACTGACATGGTGCTGCTAGTTGCACTTTTACTGACACAGCCCAGGATGTAGATGTCTTCTTTACAGCATGGACACCCTCATGCCTGCTCTTCAGTTTCCTTTCTAGCTTTGCATGGGTTTTCCAGAGACAGAATTAGAGGTAATATATACCAACAATAAAAGTGCCTTGGATATAAGGAGAACAGCTTGTATTGGTGACCCTAAAATCCACATTTCCCATTGTCTGGACAGTTTACCTAGTTGTGTCTCAATCCCCAGACCCTATTCCTCCTCTCCACCTCTCTGATAGAATATCAGGGAGTACTTTGTTTCACTGGGATACCCAGTAAACAGAGATATCATCCTTATGAGCCTGCAAATTGTAGTACACAAAATCCATGATATATGACAAACCACCTTTTCTTCACTTGAACAGTCCTTGTATGAATGAGGTGAATCATCCCTGTGCTGCAACATATGGAGCAATTCTCAGAGTAAGTGTTCATTGATGTGGTCCATCATTCATAAGGCTTCCCAGTAGGGAAGACGCTTGGTCAGTGAAATCAAAATTGATGATCTGGGTTCTGCAGCAGAGTTAGATTGATCTCAGCTTCAGCATAATCAAATTACTATTGCACTGGGTTTAAAATGGGTAGAATAGAACCTAGTATAATAAGGTTGGTTTTTGTTTTGTTTTGTACATTTCAGGATATTGATCATGCTAAGAAAAGTGAGGAAGCGATTGGTGTAAAATAGTGGTTAATCAGAATAGTAACATTTTTCATATGGTTTTTTTTCAGACATAAGTGTTAGAAGAAGATTCTGAACTACGAAGTCAGGACTCTTCAGATTTTATTTATTAAGGTGGAAACAGAAAGAACTGCCATAGGAACAGACCTTCCAGTTTCTCACAAAATACATAATGAAATCTTTACAAAGACTTCTTAAGTAAAAAGAGATGATTGTGTTTGTGGGATATGCTATAGCCTAAACACCTTCCATCACAGTGTTTTTTGTCCATAAATCTTGAGTCTTGAAGAATGTTTTTTTGCCTCCTATCTCCCTGGGAACTGCTGGTTTCTCTGGGACATCCAACTAAATATAATGCTGAGAATATTTTTTTATTCAGGGATAATAGTATGTAGGCTTCTTGAATCTTAGACTGCAGTCTTGTGAAAGGATGTATTAAATTCCTCAGGGCTGTGGATGTTTGGACTATGGGAAAGCTCGGTGAGCCTCACTAGAAAATAATAAACACTAATCACAACCCACAATCCTAACCACAATCTGCAAAAAGCAGCTTCTCTGACATAAGGCCAGATTTTGAGGACCTTATTTAGTTCACATTTGGACAAACTCCCATTTTCTTCACTGAAACTTACCCGTTTAAGAGCAACAGACTTTATACCCTTGATTTGAAGGAGACCTTGTCAGTAAAATTAACAAGAAAATCCTTTAACTTTTTTCCCTGGGTTCTATGGACCTCAGCTGGCAAATTGAATCTTATATTCAAAACAGTAGGGACAAAATATATTATTATTGTTGTTCTTAATCTATTACTGTAAGCAATCCTATTTGATTCACAAGATAAAGGGCAGGTTGGTGCTTAAGTTGGATGTGAAGAAAATCCTTTTTCTATTTTACAGGAATCAGAAATAACCTCAGGCTTATCCAGTAGACAATGAGATGGCAGCACTGTTGCCAAATGAGCGCAGATATGCCTAAAACTGCTGATTAGTGATAACAGCAAGATAAGAGGCCTCAGATCTGTAGTGACACCTGCAAGCAGTATTAAGAGAGTGAATATGCTGTAGGGACCCAAATGCCTTTTTACAGTTCCTGGGCACCTTAGAGAAGGGGAGAAGATGGAGGGCTCTTCCCCAGGCAGTCTCAGCACCATCCTGCACAGCTGCTTGTAGGTACGGGGGCAGAGAGGTGCTCCCATTCAAAAGGCCATGACACTGCTGATATTAATCCACAATTCAAAAAGAAGTCAATTCTGAAGAATTTCTACTTTTATTTCCATTACTGTATATCTGATAGCTAAGAGAGGGAGAGAAGGAGAGATGTTGGTCTTAAGTATGCTACAGTACAAAAAGCTGCCAAAAGACATCGTGGTTACACTGAATTTGATTGAAGAATCCAAAATATTTGCAGTTCGGCCTTGCCAATTAAAAATACTTGCCAATTATGAACTGCTTGTAGCAGCGAAAGTGTTCATAAGCTTACAAATCATGTGTTAAATCCAAATAAGTTTGTCTGAACAGCTTAGATACAAGTGATTATGCTCTGAATCTCTGGGAAAATTTTCTTAAAATACTCTTAAAGACAATAAGAAATCATAAGGACCTGCAAATACCAGCCATAAATAAATAGAAATCCTGTTGTGCTGTCCCACTTTCTTACACTTGCCAGAACATCCAGGGTGAGTGCTTACTAACAAACAAGAAAAGGACATGTTTATGGACAAGGTAGAATGATTTAATTTCATTACTTTTGGTTCAGGAGGGTAGTTATAAGGATCAAATATGCAGTGAAATGACGTTTTCTTCTTGTTACTCTCTATTTTCACTGATACCAAGAGTGGATTTTTTTAACTGTTCTGCTGTTATTCTAAAATGATTTTTTAAAAATCTATGGATTCCTGTTGAAATTGAAAGGGGAATAAATACAGCAACACCACCAAACAGAACAACAAGCCATTATCACCACAAATAGATCATTTTAGTTGCCATGGGTAACCAATGCCAGTAAGGTATTCAAGCATTGCAACAGCCAGCACCGATACCCTGCTTTGAAAGTGCTGACTGTGCTTCACATCACAAACTTCAATAATTATTATGTGTAGGAGGGTGGTGGCACCAACAGAATATATACTTGTAATGAGTCATTCTTTAAATACTTTAATTTATCATCCTGAAATAAAGGAGGAGAGGTTTATCCAGTATGAGGCAGTTTGAAAAGCCTAAATTTTTAATAAATTGAAGTAACAGGGCAGAAAAAGCTGAAAAATACATACACACATGAATTTATGTAATATATATTTAAGCTTATATGCGTACATATATAATCATAGAATCAGAGAATCATAAAACAACCAAGGTTGGAAAAGACCTACAAGATCTTGGAGGTCTTTTTCAACCTTGGTGATTCTACAATTCTACGATTCTATGAAAAATCATCCAGTCCAACTGTTCACCTATTACCAATAGCTCCCACTAAACCATGTCCCTCAACACAACATCCAATCATTCCTTGAACACCCCCAGGGTCTGTGATTCCACCACCTCCCTGGGCAGGCCATTCCAGTGCCTGACCACCCTTTCTGAGAAGTAATATTTCCTAATGTCCAGCCTGAATCTTCCCTGCTGCAGCTTGAAACCATTGCCTCTAGTCCTATCACTAATGACATGAGAGAAGAGGCCGACCCCCAACTCATCACAACCTCCCTTCAGGAAGTTATAGAGAGCAATAAGGTCTCCCCTGAGCCTCCTCTTCTCCAGGATGAACATTCCCAGCTCCTTCAGCCTCTCCTCATAAGGCCTGTGCTCCAGACCCTTCACCAGCTTTGTTGCCCTTCTTTGAACATGTTCCAGGGCCTCGATGTCTTTCTTGCAGTGAGGGGCCCAAAACTGGACACAGTACTCAAGGTGCAGCCTCACCAGTGCTGAGTACAGGGGGAAATATATATAATGTCAATAATAATATATATAATGTCAATGAGACTGAAGGAAGGCACTTCTGGAAAAGTACGAGGCATAAACCAAGAAACATGCAGAAGTAGCCTCACAAGACTGCTGCCACACTCCATTTATTCATACAGATACACAAATGTATATAGCTAACAGGTCAGATGTCCATAAATGTGACTCGTGGACATCCAGGCTTTCACAGACCACTGACACTGGATGTGCTCTACAACTAGGGCAGTGCATTTATTTTTATTTTTATTTTTTTCTTTTTTCACTGAAAAATAAATTGAGATCACAAATACTAAACAGTGTCATTGCATGAAGAGAAAGCATCCTACAAATATTTTTAACTTCTGCAAGGAAATATAGTGCTTGTAATATAGCACTCACAATATAACACTATTTCTGAGACAAAATGTAATAAAACACAGTTATCCCGTTCTTAACCCCCAGCACACAGGCACATGCAGTAACGTAAAGGTGGTGTGTGCTGTGAGACATGGTCACAAGGTCAATCATTAGTTGAGCTGACTGCACAGTTTTTGATGTTTCATAGCAGACAAGAATAGTATTATTGTAGTGACAGGATAAGGGATAATGGGTTTAAACTATAAGAGAGTGGATTTAGATTATTTGAAAGGAATCAATTCTTTACTATGAGAGTGATTAGAGATTGAAACTTGTAGTCTGGAAAAGCTGATGAGCCATTCATGGCCAGGCTGAATGGGGCTCTGAGTAACTTGGTCTAATAAAAGTTGACCCTATCCAAGACAAAAAGGTTGGTGCTAAATAATCATTAAGGTGCCTTCCAACCCAAACTGTACTATGATTATAGAAATATAAACTGAAAGGCTGCTTCCAGTGTGGGGAGCCCAAGACTCCAAGCCAGGGGAGAAAGCAGTGACCAAGAGCCACTCATCCTCTGCTTGAGAGAAGGGGGAAGGATCAGAGACAAAAGCAGAAGGGAAGAGCAAAGACTTTTTTCCAAATTCCCACCTGAAGTGGTCAAGGACTGAAGGCCTTGGAGTGCAGTGTGCTCCACATGACTATCTATGGTAGGATGTGTGTACCTATATCACAAATTAGAAAAATAAAATTAAAAAAATAATAATCATGTTGTTTAATAATCAATCTTGTCAAATTGAGAAGAGGACAAAACAGCAGGCAACATTTCTGACAGAAGTCTCCCAGAACAGAGAGTCTATAGACTTGCTTGGGTGCCACATTCTCATATATTGAGAAGCAGATTTTTTTTTTCCCCCTCTCCTTCTGTACTGAGCATTTCTCCTCAACCTTCCATCCATGGAAATTACACAATGACACAATGGAATTGCCAGTCCTTGCCAGCACTCTCTATGGTTGAAATCTCTCCTGCCACGTTACATATGGTGCTTCACCTCAGATTCAGTATCCTCTTCCACCAGCCACACCTTGTGTCATGTTTGCTAAGCTTTGTGTTTGTTGCTGTTCTCTAAGAGCTCTTTGCACTGTGCATCTGACAGTCAGTGTTGGGTATGTTATTTCAACTGTTGCATCCCTGACCACATTAAACAGAGGAGTTCTCTCACATCCGACATTCAGTGTTTCCCTTACATATTTAAGAAGGAGATTTGCATTGACTCGTGTTTAGTTTGTGAGCTATTACAAACTTGGGTATTTTTGTATGTAGGTAACAGTACAAAGCTGAGTGAATAAATTCATTGTAACTCTCTTAAGTGAATTTCAGATTGCTATTTATCAAGGTCATTCCCATTTTTTTTTCTTCTCAATACTTTTGTCTTCTCACCTGGTGCCTTTCATGGGGGCAGTGCCATTTTATATATGGGTTATGTTTCCCAAAATCTTTCTGATAATACTGACTTGAATTTGCATATGCTGATTACTCAGTGACTATAATCACCCCCCAAAACATGCAACATACAAAGATATTTTAAGATCAATGATGAATGCATCTGATAGAGATTAAATATGGAAGATAATTCTTTAACTTGCATATGGGAAAGACATATCGGGTAATGTCAAAAGCATTTCTAAACTGAGAAACACTTCACCTGTAGCTTCTATCATACAGATCAGGCCAGTTACCATATTAAATAAAATAAAATAAAATAAAATAAAATATATTAAAAAAAAAAAAAGAGAGAGAGAGGGAGAGAGAGAGGGAGAGAGAGTCTGCTTCCACTATCTACTCTTGCCAAATATGCATTGGCTGCTTTAATCTGATTGCTACCTTCTGGGCCACTTGCAAATAGTCTCCAAACATTTGTTCCAATATTCCCAAGGGGTTTATGTAACACTGGTCTACAATTCCTCAGGCCTCTTTTTTAAAGGTAGGTGTTTTGTTTGCCTTACTACAGTCTGCTGTGACCCTCTCTACATTATCCTGTTCTTGAAAGATAATGTCCAATGTCTCGGAGACTATACCAAGTGGCTCCTTAGGCCTACTGAGCTTGATACAATTATCTTATCTAAAATCTCTTCATTTCAATCATCTGTAGCCCCCAGTCTCAGTCTTCAGGAGATATAGTGCTCTGTGGCAACACAATCATTTGCTCTCACTGACCACAGTTTTGTGCTTTTATCAAAATCACCATTTATGTAAGATACTGCAGTCAACACATATACCACAAGCCATGTCATAGAAACCATTGATCTCATCTTTTCTTCTTGAATTCTTGATTGCACCCCTATTTGCTGGGGTAGCAGTAAACTTATCATTTAATTTAGATACAGCTTTGTTTTTTAGCTCCCTTCCTTTTTCCCTCTCTCTTTTTTTCCCAATTTACTTAAAGTGACGTAAATAAGATATGGAGTGCCACAGCTTATAGCTTTCTCTTTTTCACTCACTGTTACCATTTTCCATTTGAGAATAGACAGTTATTTCTTCGTTGTTTTCCTCTTATTTCTAGTGCAGTTACAATCTTACTTTTTTAAAAATATACTTCTTATTTTCATCTTTTTTTCTTTTGTTGTTGTTTTCATTTTTATTTTTTAACTTGATATTTCTTCCATTTTACACTAATTCCTCTCCAGATTCATGGCAATTGTTTAGATCATTCTTTCTTTAAAAAATTTTGAGATTACCAAGAGTGACCAATATTGTATTATGTGTGATTACCCTCTCTTATTCATTTATTCTGAAGCTGTTCACCACTGTACAGCAATAGCTTCATCTTGCATAGTGCACTAATTTTCAGATGACCTTATTAGTAAGTCATACTTACAAGTCTTGATTTTTTATAAAATATCACTAGTTTTCTGCTCTTCTGACGCTTCATTTTCCTGAGAATAAGATGTTGTTTCTCCATGGTCAGTTTCTCCAAAAGTACTTTTCTTGAGTGTATTTCTGATCAATCGTCCTATCACAAGCTTATCTTGAGGCTTTAAGCATTTGCGTCAAACAGAACTCTGAAAACTCGTGAGTGCCCCTTAAAAGATGAATAGCTGGCAAGATAGTTTTCGATTTATAATCCAATCATTTAAAATAGTCACAGTTTTTAGGCATTCTTTTCCCTGTACAAAATTATTGTACTGAAATTACACACACACAGACCCCCTGTTTTCCCAGGGGAGACCACAAAGAGTATAAAATACTGCAAAATGCTTCCTGTTGAATAACAGCAATTACTTTAATGAGGATATTGACTGAATTTTCTGTTACATTATTTGAGATCTGCAGATGCTTTTGAGATGCAGGCTATATACTGAAAAATGTTGAGCAACACTACATTTTCATTATAATTTGAAAACCACACACTTTATGCATACATGAGCAAGAATAATGCAGTTTATTCTAACTCCAAACTGAATGAATTCACAGGAAGTCCTGGGCTCTACTAGAGATTACCTCCAATTTTTCTGTTTAAAAAGAGTATCAAAACCTTTTTTTCCCATTTTTCAATGTATTACAGTGACCCCGAGAAAGTCCTGCAACTTCGAAGTAGTTTTCTTTCGAGGTATGAAGAATGATTAATCTCATTCCATACTGTTTTTCCTGTAGGCCCCAGCTGGTACTGAGTTTCCTATTACTTCCAGCTACTATCCTTAATATGCTTTACATGGTTGTTTTAAAAAAATCTTTTGGATTGAGTGATCTATGCTGGACACTTACCTAGATAATTATCTTCCTTTCAGTGATTGTCTTTACAGAGATCTGTTCAGCAAGTCTGCTACTTTTATCTTGTAGAGTTCTGTAACGACAACAGACCTTAATTAGATGTCTTGGTGTCATGTACATCACAGCTTAATAAAAGCTTGTAATTTTGCTAGCTTTCATATTCCTGACATTTGTGCATAAAACATACTTTTTTCTCCATTATTCTTCCTCCTGTGTCAATTACAGCTGCTGTAGTTTCCCACTTCCTCCTCTTCTCACTCCATGCCTGTACGTAGGAATCTACTTTTTGGTACTCCAAAATCTCCAAATCTCTGCAAGTCAAACTTAAAGCTTTCATCCATTTGATTCTGAAATACTATATCTGCGCATCTATTATCCTTCTGTGTTACATGGACTTGGGTTTCTCCTTGCTTCTTCTAAACTTTTGAACTTACAATTTAATTTATGACATCATAAAATGAATACTTACTCCCTGCAGAACTCAGAAGCCTAAATCCTCAGCAGACCAAGGTTCCTGTTGAGAAATCTTGAGCAAGTCAGACAGACATACTGCTACTTTTTTTTTTTTTTTTTTTTTTTTTTTTTTTTTTTTTTTGTATGGAAGCTTTGAACTGACTCGGAAATATCAAGGCTTCTAAATTTTGTGACCTTAAAACATGGGCAACTACCTACTGCCTGTTTGCTTGATTGTCTTAATAGTTGAGGAAGATTGTCTGGAAACTTGTCGAGTTCGTGTGGGAAAGTAGAATTTAAAGGCCAAAAAAGAAAAGTATTTTAATATGAAACAGTAGTTGCCATTTAACACAGAAAAGAATAAATGCACAGTAACAAGGAAGGAATATACATCAGCTTCATAGCTGGAAACTGAAACAATAATAATTGGTTCGATGCATTTAACAAATACAAAAACATTATAGGGTTCTGGACTGGTAAATTGTGGCAGCTAGCTGTTGAGGTAAAATGGTAAATAGCTTCATAGACTCTTGAGAAATAATTTATTTTAATTGTGTGCAGTCATATTCAAATCAATATCTGAAAGATCCGTTGGGATGCATAAGACTGGAATAAATCAGAATTTCAGAACTCAGATAATAGATTTTTGTTTAAAGCTGACACAAGATAAGACTTTTACATTTACATACAATTTCCATTTTTGGCTCTTCTATTGTGAAATTTACTGGTATTAAATCAGTTTTGTATGTGATCTAGATGAAAAAGCACTTAAAGTTTAAAACAGATCCAAGGAATGGCTACTACTGCTGACGCTTATGCTTTGTCTAGGTAATCATTAGCATCACCATAGGTAGCTGTTCACTATGCTCCACAGTTGTAACTCAGTCATTGAAATTCCTTAAACAATATTGTCCAGGCAGTAAAGCAGCCAGTCTAGAAATGCAGCAAGAACACTATAAAAATATTTATGTACTCTGACAGATATATCAGTTAGATTTTATAAACATATCACAAATCATTTTCTGAAGAAATGTGTGCAGCTCATTAGCATTACCTGAAAGAAATTTATCAGCATATTTACATTTAATCTTGGGTATATAAAGCCCAGAATACTTAATTAAGAAGCCTTAACTTTGTACAGGTGTCCATACGGGTGGTATATGTATCATACGTTTTACAAATATGATATCTGAGGGGGAAAAAAAAATGGCTAAATTTTCTTTTCATGGCTTATCAGCTTGTTACCTTTCTCTTTAAGGAATTTATTTAGATAATGGTACTATATTTTGCATGGGACACTCTACATATCCAATAACATTTTCACAAAACTGACACTACTATTGAAATATTTTCCTGAAATCTATTTTTCAGTATTTTACCTACTTTATTTATGCATGGCTGAAAATCAACTTGACATGAAAGATATTCTTGACAATAACAATTCTGTGTTCTAATTTCATGGTTGTTTATCTAAACCTTAGATACCTATCTCCCTGATACGGATGAGGAGGTATAGCCAGACATGTAGGACTATTTCTAGGCTTAATTAAATGTTTATGAAATAATCTAGAATTAGCAGGTATCATCAAAGCCAGTCAGAAGATGAGGGAATGATATTTAGTCCATTGGGTTTTAAACAAGGATGAGAAATGTTCTAACTCGGTAAAATGCGTCTATGTATATTAGAAAAGGGATTTGCTTGTAGACAGACAAATCTTGTTAGGCATTCTAGCCAATTCCACTAACCACTATAAGCAAATTCACACATAAGGAATTCAGTTATTCTTATGTATATAGCACCTAACTGGTTGCAAAGTGAACATATTTTTAGCATAGTAGAAAAATGAAGAACAGTAAAATGCCTCTTTTGTATTTTGACAAGTTTGACCAACCACAAGGCTACTTTTACTGAGGCAGAGAAATGTGGAAAGAGCTAAGTGAAGCGTCAGGAACTTGGTGAACAAAAATCAACTGAGAACTACAGAAATGTGAATGCTTTTCATAGAAAGACTGAAGAGTTCTTTCACTCCAGCTTCCTTCACATTGGCTTGCTGGACTTTTCTGATATCAAGTCTGTGCAGAACTTCTAGTTATGTGAACTCGTTGCCTCTTGTCATTTTAAATATTAGGGGGTTAGGAGTCTTTTTTTAATTTAGGGGTATGAAAGCCTTATGCTGATGACTGACTGATGGATGAGAAAGACCACATGCTAAAATGCGTTCTATTATTCTTAAATTATTGGCAAAAATTAGGATGTGTAGGCATTTTTTAAACATAAAATATATGTTTATTGCTTCTTTTTTCTCTATTGTGTGTGCCATTAGAGTGACTAAGTGTACAGCTTAGCAAAGTCATGGCCCAGCTTTTCTGTTATTTTTAATAGAGATGAGAGAGCTGTTTTCCAAGTTTCTATCAATCAAATCAGTGTATTATCAGTTTAAAAATGCACCAAAAATGTACCTGTATAAATTCTAGTCAACCATTTGCCATTCAGTTGGAACTGAAACAATGGCATGATAATAAAAAGACACTTTATTACAGAGAAGCATTTGAAGTCTCCCTAGAGTCTCCCTTGGCCACCAAGTGATGGGCACAGTATCACGAATGCCAATACTTCACTGCTGATTTTATTACTTGCCTTCACTTGGGTATTATAAGCCCAAATAAACATCAGGCCCTAAATTCACAGAATCTCAAAAGCTCCCTCTTTGAGCTCATTTCTCTGCTTTCTCTTTGTGATATTTAGTTGTTTTTTGTTTGTTTGTTTGTTTGTTTTTGTTTTGATTGTTTTTTATAATTTTGTAATAAAATAAATATAGTTGCCATATTCTGTTCTTTGCAATGCGAGTTCCTTAACTGGACAGGTATTATTCTGCACACACCGGAGTAAGTAAATTTTACAATTATTCATACAGTTAATTATTTAAAGGAGAGTCTTTTGCCCTCACTCCTTCCCACTGTTCCAAATGAAATGCAAGCACAGCCAGCTTTCCAGAAAAAAATCAAGCGCATGCACATTTCTTAGTTATCATTTAAAAGGGCCTTCATTTTACTTCTATGGGAATCTTCTGTGCCATTTACACTGGTTACCAATGTTGTATGTGTTGAAATAATTAATCCCTGTTCTTTCTCAGAATCTTGCACTTCTAGGTTTTTGAAACATTCATTCTGTTTCTGAGTTCCCCTTTGTGTGTATTTATCTATCTGAGTATTTACATCATGGCCATCATTTCTGTGGTACCTCAGCACCTGCATCCCACATTGGGCCATGAGCTGTAGGTCAAATGTTGTAACTTATGCTTTCAAAGAGCATGACAGAGTAATATTTTTTGTAAGAAAGCAAGAGCAAAATATACATTCTTTTTCAGTGTTTTTAATTTTCAATTACAGAAAGTAACCAGCAAGGAGAGAAGACAAAACATAGTATTTGATCTGTGGATAAAGGAGTACCACCTGTGTCCTGTGCTGTAATTTCAGCACCCTTCAAGATCTCTAGGTTCTATCTGTGCCTTATGTTCTCTTCACTTAACTTTGTTAACATGCAGGGTTTTTTGTTATTGTTGATTTTTTGTTTGTTTGTTTGTTTATTTTGTTTTGTTTTCCTCAGAGCTACAGACAGATCTTTTTGGACCATAGTTGCATTATTTTAGTGTAAGAAAACCTAAGAAATCATGGAAGGCACTAAAAGGATACACGATTATATTTAGCATCACGATCATTGATTTTATTTTGTTATCTGACAATGCTGTAAATAGAAGAACCTACTAAAAGAAATCTCCTTTTTCCAGCAAAGTACTTCAGTGCTGTTTTCAGGGACCTGTGGCACATAGACATTGCAGTATCCTTTCCCAGGTGGCTGAGTGGGGCTGTTTGCTCCTTTGTTTTTCCCTGTGGGCAACTCATGCACACTCTGTGCAGTATCACAGCTTTTCTCTTGCACCTTTGAGCCACTTATCAGGTAGAGGTACCCCCTGAGTAGAATTGGCTGCTCTCTGTCGATATCATTGAACATAGATGTGCAGAAAGGGTTTAGGGTATGTTGGGTGCTAAAGACAACTGATCAGCACTTCTGCATTTAGTAAAGGTCATGTAACTCTTCAAGGAGATTACAACCAAAACACCGGAATAAGGCAAAGTTGAGCAAGTGCTTAACTGAGCAGACCAGGTGGTTTCTAGTGTTTCAAGTGCACAAATCTGCAAAGTGTAAGTATAACACAGGAGCACACGCTGCTGGTATAGCTCCAAGGAAAGACCTGAGAGTGGAGAGTGAAGGACACTTAGAACAGTGAGCAAAAAAAACTGTACTCCCCTGGGCTGCCTGGCACAGAGCTAGAGATCTTTGCCTTTCCTTCAGAGAGCAGGATGCATTAGTGATACAAGGCTTCGTCACCTGCTCTTCTTTCTAAGGAAGAAAAGTCTTCTGAGATCATATTCTGGATAACCAAGTGGTTCAAGAAAGAATAACAATGTTTCAGGGACTCTCGAGACAGCAACAAGTTAGCATGCTGCTGTATTTGTAGCTCTACCCATTGTGAAACGAAAACTAATATGTAAATCCCCATAGATGACATTTGCTCACTTCTTCCATCCACAAAGCAAGAGTGGAGGCTCAGGAACAATGCGTTTCTTTCTAGGGCTTTGACATACAAAATTTTTGAAGTTAAATGGAAAAACAAAACAAAGCAAAACCAACAGCATTTGATATACATATATATAAAATTCCATTTTATTTATGTAGAATTGCTCATGCTTTCCCAAACTTCTCAAATAAATACATAAAAATAAAAGTATTTTAGTTTTCAGATTCGCTACAGATTTGTTCAAATGTTGCTTTCAACTCATGAGCAATTTCAGGGCTGTAATGGAAAAGCTGAATCAGCTGTGAAATGTAACTTTTGACTTAATTATATTAATTGACATACCTATGTATAATTTTTTTTTTTGAGTATTTTGTATAATTGCTTCAAATGACATTTAATTTGTCACTTCAAGTACAATAATTAGAAAGAGTTTATGAAAGAAAGTCATTGCAACTTCAAATGAAACATATCAAAGGTATAATTATTTTGAATATTATAATACTGAATAGCTACACTCATGGGGCTGGGGAACTAACGCTGACAGCCTTGAACTCTATGGATCAGAGGGTCCCCTTTGCTATGTACACCACATAGTCATTATTTACATGATCTGGGGGAACAGCACTGGACAAAAAGAAAAAATTGCATGATAGTTTATCCTTCCTGAAGGCTAGTGACATGCCTTCTGTGCAGAAATAAATGTTTGTGATCTAAACCTCATTAGAAATCAATGGAAAACATTCCATAAAACTCAGCGGGAACTGAATTGATCCACAAGTGTATTTTTGGCTCTGTTGGAGATGTGTGAGGCATGTTGCTGGCTGACAGAGCAGCTGCTTGATGTGAATAGTCCCCACTGAAATTCTAATGTGGTTCATGCAACTCAGCATAGCACCAGCTCTTGCACCAGCCTTCGCCCCCACCTCACCTCCAAAAGCAGCAGGAATGCATAGCAGAGGGAAGAAATTAACAGAAGCCTTAATAATGTTAACTGGCAAGAATGGTGACATAGCTATGAAGGTATTGCTCAATATTGCTTAATATCTCTCACGTAAAAAAATAAATCAAAACCACAGAAAATTAAAGTAAGTAAAAGGAAGGTGAGTTTCCAACTCCACTTCAGCCAAAATGGCATGCAATGATTCGAAAGCTGGAGGCAATCATAATTTGCATGAAAAGCGGCCATAGCCCTGTGGTCAGTCTGGAAAAAAGTTTGTGAGGCACTGTAGGGAACTTTCTTCCTTAAAACACTTGGACATCTCTGAGTGGTGTCTGTCTCTTGGAGAACTGATCAAGGATTGGCTTTCACAGCTTCTCAGTCTCAAACATGGAGAACCTCTAGGGCTGAAATGCAAAAGGAAGATCATGGCATGATGTGTTAAGTTCTCCTTGTGCGAGCGCTCTTCCAGTTCCCAGAGAGCATAACCTGTAATGACAGCAGTGAATGCCAGGGTCAAAACTGAAGTAAGCAAGGGATGCCAGTATTGGGAACAAGCAAAGAACGTCATTTTTATTTAATTGCTGACTACAGCTTAGGCTTTAACTCTGTGTTCTAGACAGAGATTTTATGAAAATAATAATAATAATAAAATAAAAAATCAGAACTAACTGTGTTTTAAGTCTGTATTTTGGCCTAAAAGTTTTCAGCAAGCTTTTAGGGTTGAAAGTGTACCTACAGGCAATCAGTATAGCTGTAGCTCACCTTCAGAGAGGGATTTTCCTCTAGGCCACAAATCCAGCTAGAAGCTCTACTACAGGCAGAATAGTTGAGTTTCAGGACCCAGAAAACATAGCTTTTGGGCCTCTGTTAGCAGTCCCACTTAATGTTACATCTTCCCTCTGTTGCTCAGTCATTGCCTACTTCAAATCGTTATTATTCCTTATATCAGGAGGCACTGATGTGGAGCAGGACTGGTGGGGTGGTCTGGAGCTGCTCTGAATGCTGGCCTTAAAGGAATGTTCTCTCATCTCTTGGCAGCTCTGGCTATGGCCACTGATATCTCAGTGGATCCATACGTGGTCCAGGATAATATGTATTTGGTTCAGAGATCACACACACCTGTAATGTTACGTTTCCTTCCAATAATTTGTCATAAGAATCTAATTTAATATTTACGTAAGTCACATGTAGTCTGCTACACAGCTTTCATGTAGTAAATCTTTGACAACAATATTTTGGTTTTGGCATCCATACCATCTTGATTTGAGAGAAGACTCCTGTTGGGCCAGGAACTGGGGAAAACAACAAGAAATTTTCCTTTCTTTCTTTTTTTTTTCTTTTTTCCTTTGGAAAGCATAGTAATCAAGCCTTCATCAGAAGTGCTTATATAAAAACCAGCATTGGTCTGGAAATACAGAGTGCAGTTCAGTTATAGCTAAGGGCCAAAGTAACCAGACAAGCTCAGATTTACATCACTAAATTGCGCCAAGAGCACAGCTGTATCAAATTACTGTCTTCAAAACAGGAAGGACTGGAAGCTTGATTACAAGTGCTACAAAGATGACGAAACACAATCTCATCTGTGCATTGTGTATGAGATCCTTCTTTCTCCTAGGGTTCGTGGTTGGTAGAAGGAGCTAGTCCACAGAGGATAGATTCTAGTTTTCTGCAAAATTTTATATGACTGTTTAAAACAAAACTTTTTTTTTTCAGAAAATAATACACTGAAAAAAAAAAACAGGCTTTTGATGTTGCTGCAGATGGTGTTTGTTCTTTTTTACTGTCCATGAAGGTCAAAGTGTGTCACTCAGTTTTCAGTTAACAAATGGTAGTAACCTATAGGCAGTGCATACAAATTTAGTGGGGCAGAAGGTGGCACTATTTCTGGTTTTCCTGAGAAATCAGCTGCAGCTGGGTGGTACTATGGGCTTTGCCCTATGGGAGCTGAAATGCTTGAATCTTTTTACTGAATCTACTTAAGCCTGCTGATTTTCTTCCTGGGCTTCTAGTTCTCATTTAGCCTTGCATCCCTCATGGCTTTGTAATGATATTATGCCAGTAGAAATCATCATCTGTTGCCAGTGTGCCTGTGCTTACTGGTTAACCATTTTACAAGATTAAGTGAGATATACCAAGACTGTGAAACTAGCTGTGCAGCCTATGGGTCTTTTTTATGTTTCACAGCTACTACTGCAAAGCCTAAGATGTGACTTCAGTAAATAGAGGCTCATGCTGCTCCAGCCACATAAAACTAAACACAAAAGCCAGGACCAAGCCAGTTCTGATATCACCAAATAGTCAGCACTGAGACTGGAGTGGGGACACAGAAAATTGTTGTGAATGAGCACAGTGAACTGTGTCTCATTTTACTTGATGATGACTACTCTACCTGCTCCTATTCACTCATCCACATAGAGAAAGGGAATATTTAAGTTACCTGCCTTTTTAACACTTCAGGTTACATGTATGTTACTAGCATTCAATACTCTCTCACACTCTTTTTTGTTTTTTTTTTCAATCCAGTGAATCTTTACTAGGCCCTGGCAATATTTCTCCTACAAAGATGCAGAACTTGCCAAAGCCAAGGAGTTTATTGCTGTGGGTTTTCCATGCTCAGCAAAGAACTGTACAGCGCACAACTGAACTTCATGTACTATAAGCCTTTTAAAGGGGAAATTTACTGTGGTGTCTCACCTTGAGGAGCAAACTGAAACAAACTCACTAGAACAATAATTTAAAGACTAAACTTTAAAAGGAGGGGAGAGAAATAAAACTCCTATTGAGCTTTCTCCTAAATGATCAGGATCATGTGCAAATCAATATGCTGACTTCTTTCTTGCTTTTTTTTCTCCCTCATAACACTGTAAATAGTCTGTTACATTGTGCACTTGCTAATCAGAAGCTGCTGCAGGGGGAGCGTGCACAGAGGTGAAATGGAGTCCTGCCCACAGCCCATGCAAAGTAGAAGGGAGTGCAGCAGACATAGAGTAGCTTCAACCTGCATTTCTGAGGTCAGTATGGGATGGCTGAAGCCACAAGCTCTATCCTGCTCCCTCACCCTGCATAGTTGTCTTCATGTACCTTGCTTACCTGAAACCTGGGCAGTTGCACCAGGAGCTCCCTTGCTGTCTCCATGGAGTTGTCTCTGACTCAGAGCATGTGAGCAGCAAAACAGATGTTCCTTAATGCTGCACAAATTTACTTTACATATCTTGAAGACTGTATATATAATTCTAGCTCCATGTTTTAAAGCAGTAGCCTATCCAAAGCCAATAATATGGAGTATCAGGCGTCAAAAAATCCAGAGAACTTGTCCTAGGAAATATCAGGGAACAGATCAAAACTAGGGCAACTGGTAAAGGGAATGTGCTCTTCCATAAAGAAGTTCTGACAGCCTTACAGCCAAGGGCCTGGGTGTCCTGTTGGATAACAGGTTGGTCATGGGCCAGCAGTGTGCCCTTGAAGCTAGGAAGGTCAGCAGTGTCTTGGAATGTGTTATAAAGAACGTGGCCAGCGGGTTGAGGTGATCCTTTACCTCTACTCTGCCCTGGTGGAGTACTGTGTCCAGTTCTGAGCTCCTCTGTTCAAAAAAGACGGAACTCCTGGAGAGTCCAGCAAATGGTCACAAAGATGTTGAGGGGCCTGGAACATTTCCTGCATGAGGAAAGGCTGAAAGACCTGGAACTGTTCAACCTGGGGAAGAGAGGGCTGACAGGGGATCTGGATGGATGGGGCCTGGCTCTTTGGAGTGTGCCAATGGTAGAGCAAGGAGCAAAAGGCAGAAACTGCAATGCAAGAAGTTCCATAAAAAACAAGAGGAAAAACCTCTCTACCATGGGAGTGAGAGAGCACTGGAGCAGGTTGCCCACAGGGACTGTAGAGTCTCCTCCTTTGGACATATTCAAGGCCTGACTGGGTGCTTTTCTGTGTAAGCTGCTCTAAGGAATTTGCAGGAGACAGGAGGTTGGTTTGGATGATCCCCAGAGTTCTCTTCTAATCCCCAGAATTCTGTGATTCTATGGTTCTGTGGACAAGGTTCACCTGAGCAAAGGCTCAGGTTGTGGGTGGGAAGCTACAGGAGCAGCCTGCCTGGCAGAATCAGCCTGCCAGCTTTGTGAGACTGTACTGATTTGGCAAGTCCCTGAATGGAAAAAGAGGTTTATCTGTGCTTGGATTATCTGGAATGGGGTTATTCATTTATGGCTGTGTGATGAGACTAGTGTATTTGCCAAAAAATTTTAAATTAAATTTGCTTAAATTGGGATAGAGTTTCTGGATGAAATTTTTGGAAGTGAAACTCCTGAGTATGGCCGACCAATGTGAAAAACCATCTCCTTTGATAGGTAAGAATCAAATTCCTGAAGCCAAAGGAAATCTGAAGTTGGGTTCCTGTATCCCCGAAAAAAACAGTATTTATTAGAATATTTATCAATCTGGGAGATCCTCCTTTGTGGAAAAACTTGTTCAGACCTGCTTTTGGCTCAAATTAAAGTGAGATTTTTATTTATTTGTTTACTTGTTTGTTTGTTTGTTTGTTTTCAGTTTTGGAAGAGTAGGGAGTCATTTTTCTACAAAGTTCCACTCAGTGCATCCTAGAGAGGCTGCAGATGAAAAAGCATCCTCCTTCTGATCTTGCTAAATGAACAGAAGACATTTTAGAGACTTCACATTCTAGAGAAGGCAGAAGGGCTCTTTCCTTGTTCTGCTCTTCCACCTAGGAGCCATTAAAGTCTAAAGCTGTAAATCTGGAGAGAGAGCATCAGAGCTCACTCTATCAAGTACCTTCTTAATATGCTCTGACCTCTGTGCAAGGCTGGCAGAAGTACTTGAATCACGCTGTAGCTTGTATTGCAACCAAGTGCCTTGCTTTTCATTGAAAGGCTGATATAAGCTCTTTTGATCATGTAAACACTTGTGCAAGAAAGAAACTGGAAAGCTGCTGTTTAAGAGGAAGATGACTGGCTTCTAAGGGCTTATACTGGAATGTATGCTATTGGTACTGTTTGTGTTACATTTTTAAGGGGAAAGGTGAAATAAACTTTACACTTATTTTTAGATGACCACAGGTCCAAGTGTAAGGCCACGATGTTAACAGTCACAAAAGGGACAGGCTGTTTGCACCTGCTGTGCATTGTGGAATCTTCACGTGAATAATACTAAAGGTATTTTGTTTGTTTGTTTAAAATTATTTTGTTCAAAAAATTAGGTGAATTTTTAAAAGAAAACCACTGAGCAGAATAGTGAACTAGCTTTCTTCCCAGAGCAATGGAAAAATGGCTACTTTAATAAGGAGTAAACATAAACCACTTATATTCATTTGTGTCTGTACATCATTGTTTCTGAATGCTAACAATTATTTAAAAACTGTTTCCTGAATTAAAATAGCATTGGAATCATCATTCTCATTCCTGTGAAACGTAGCCATTTCTGGCATGCTTTTGACACTTACATATATGTTGAGTTCTGTTGAAAGAACTGAGGAAAAGGATGTGTTTTCAAATAGTGAGGGAGGAAATGTTATTGCTGCTGTTGTTTATGAGTTGCACAGACAGCAGTTAGGAGAAATAGTGTGCATGCTGTCTTGGCTTATTATTGCCACTGGGAGGCTGTGGTATAGCTGTATGTTGGGAGAAGGATTACCCCCAAACCATAATGGATCCCTGGTGGTAAATCAGATATTGTGTAAGGGATGAGAATCTGTCTCCAAAGATGTAATAAGGAGAACTTAGATAGTAAACAATGTATAGCCTATGCAAACATTAGAAGTGTGAGAATCTAAATAAATCGTGATTGATGATTACATTTATGTAAAACTGAGCCCAAGAATAATAATAAGAAGAAAAAGGCATAGTGTTCTTTATCAGAGCATATTATATGCTGGTTATATATATATGTATATATATATATGTATATTCATTCAATCATTTTCTGGTCCTTTCCTCTGGAGGCTCATTTTTCTTGGGTTAACTCTTTAGGACAGGGATTATGCGTTTGGTCCACCAGAAAGGATATTCTCTGGATCTGAAGGATGCGGCACACTAAAGTTTCACCTGAAGAGCTGGGATAATTGTTTACTTCTTACTACTGCAGTAGCTTCTACCTTCCAAGTAGAGGCTGCTTCTTGAATTCATGCCTTTGGATAAGGCAGCAAAAATAGAGTGTAAAATAAAAGTGCTCTTTTGCCAAGCAAGGTTTGGAGTCCAGCACTGTGCTGCCATGGTCCCGAGAGAGCAGCCATGGAGCAGAGCCACTGCATGAGGGAGGCTTGGTTCTCAGCCATTAGGTCTTCCTTTTTCTTTAGCTAATTTCCTTTGTAAATTAAATTGCAATTGCAATGCCTGCTTACATTCATTTCTATTTATTGGTTCAACTATAAGACTGCTGCAGCTGGGCAGCAGGCAGGAAAGCTGCCTTCTTGCTGTGGTTTGGATGCTTATTCTGATCCTGGTGAGACCTCTGCAAGAGGGACTGGGTAACCATAAGCACATGAGCACACTGAGCAGGGAGAAACGTGCACTGATGGCAACATGCCTGTCCTTGTGCCAGCCTGCATTGCAAGAGGAGATTCCTGGGAAGGGCAGGGAAGCAATGTCTGCACTCCAGAAGTGACAGATATATCTCTTTCCCATGGATCAGGAAGAGATGGGATAGTTTATTGCAACTTTTGAAACCACTGGAAATTGTTGGATGGAGTAAAGTTATTTTTGAGTCTTGTAATTTCCTTTGCCTCTTCAGATAAATTTCCCATATCTAAAAGGTTGTTTTTGTCTCATCGAACATATCTATAGTGACTGGATGCACTTTTGGGTGCTTTCTGGAAGGAAAGATTTCTGTCACATTAAGCCAGAGCTCTCTCCACAGCCCCATGAACAAAGGGAGTGCTTCCAACAGGTCATCTTGCGAGAGCACAGCATCATCTGTTACCCACATGCAGGACACAGAATGGAGGAGTGTGCTTTGTTTTTGATATCAACAAGCTTCCTCTGATGTCCCATTAAATGTAGATATAGAGCAAGTCTGAGCATATTAACACACAACCAGAAAGATGTCAGATAATTGTAATAATCTGCTGTTCATGTGGCAAAAACTGAAAGATCATGTAGAAAAGATATGAGAAATGGGAGCTGCTAGATATGAGCTAGTATTTCTCTTACTTAATGAAACCATGCCTAGAAAAAGTGGCAAGGAATTACCAGGAACGGGAAGATCTGTTCAGGAAGGAAGTTACCTGGCCCTCAGTTGCTTTATGGATTGTTTTATTCTGGACTTTATTGCTGTGCAGCCTTTGGATGAAAGCTCTTAAAAGCATTTGAGCAACAATGTTTAACATTTCTAGGGGGGAGTTCCAGAATTCAGTAATCTTCAGAGAGACCTCTCTGCAGTAGCATAAACTATGTTATTGTTTAGAAATCAAATTTATGCTGAGAAAAGCCTGAATACTCTGACCTGGTAGGATCAATAGCAAATAAGGTCACAGCTGAATAAAGTTTTCAAAAGTTTCAATTCTTACTTGTTCGAACCCCTCTCTTGCCTGAGGCTAACTCTATCAGCATTTTCTCAGGATGTTGAAGCTATATGCAGCACACTGTAAGACAGTTCTGCTGTGATTAGATGTAAGGAAATACATCAGCTGTCAGGGCATTGCTTGTATTTTAACTTGAAGCATCACTCAGTCTCCTTGAGTTGCTTTGTACTGATATTGAATAAAACTGGAGAGGAATGAGTTTTGAGAAAAGTGATGAATTGATGAGTGTGTTGAGAGAGGGGAGATCAGCAAGGAAAGAGACACAGGATTTAGGGGACCCAGCCTGGCCTCTCTGCCCAGACCAACTGTCTCCCTGTGAAGTCCCTTCACCCTCACCTCCTTGAAACCCTTACTGTTACACCAAGCAATCGTCTGTGCAATGAATGGCATAATTTGATTCACACTGAATCACATAGAAACTGATTTAATGAAGTGTCCCTTGATATTGTCTTCCTTGATAAATGTGTATTACTGAGGCAGGGGTTTCCACTTGCCTGGGGCTTTCTGAAAAGGCTCAATTGCTTTTTCACCTGAATTCTTTTCTAGCTTACTCTTCCTAGTACTGCTTCCTAATGAACCTGTGACATTTATTCCCATATCTTTCCACCCACCTTTCCCTAACTTCCTGTCTTTCCTGAGGTGAAATTTAAACATTTTCTTTACTAGGTAAAAGAGAAAAAATAAAGAAAGACTTAACACTCCCCAGAGCCAGCAACTGCAGGTTCTTTTAATTTTTTCTATTATGACAATATGTCAGATTCTTGTACTTTCCTGGCTCCCAGAGGAACTATGAGGCTCCGAGGAGACAGAGAGAGGAGTATAGAGATGGAAGGCATTTACTCTTAGCAGTGATTTTTCTAATGAGAGTTTTAGTGGTGACATTAACAAACTGTTCTCTTGGAGAATTTCCTGAGGGCTTCAGTGTCACTATACACAGCATCAGGCAGTTGACAATCTCTCACCATCACCTCCATCACTGCAGGAAAGGCAGTCCTCATCAGGAATGAGACTGAGTGTGGGCACTTGGCAGAGAGATGTTGAGAAATGAGCAAGGGGAGCAGCACAGCAACTCTCTGTGCTTGTTTCTAATAGCTTACATCTTGTTATTTTTGGTGCAAGAGAAATTGGGAAACAAAAACAAAAGAAAAAAATCAATATCTTTAAGTTCCCTTCCAACCTAAATTGTTCTATGTTAACGTTTCTAGGAGGGAGTTCCAGAATTCAGTAATCTTCAGAGAGAAGAAAACCAGAGAAGAGTCTTGTATTCAGGGACTGAAATGTTTTTACAAAGCTTAATTAAACTTCTAAATCTTTGCTCTAGACAGTTAAGCATTGCACTAGGTAAGATGAAACATGGAGAAGTCAAGGGACTTACCCAAGGTCAGTCATGGAGTCACGAGTAGCCCCTGGGAGTTTCACTCTGCTCCTCTGATAGTGTAAATCACTGCCAGTGATTTCAGCCTGGCTAGCAGATTTCCCCCAGTCTGAGACCAGTGAGAGCTAGGAGGGCTTTGAATCTGAGCCATCTTTGTTTGGCTAGCAGACAGCCTTTAGCTCCTGATGGTAACTATTTTATGTATTTAGAATCATAGAATCACAGAGTGGCCTGAGTTGAAAAGGACCTCAAAGATCATGTCCTTTCAACCTGTTGCCAACCACTAGACCACGCTGCCCAGAGCCACATGCAGCCTGGCCTTTATGATTTCTGTAGCTATGTTATAGTCCTTTGTTATCACAACAATTAGGATTGGTTGAAAAAAAAAAAAACATAAAGAGAAGTAGGAAAACTAATGTAGAAAATGAATACCCAAATCTGTAAGTGGGCCAACAGGCCTTCAATCTACCTGTCCATCAGAAATAACAGCAAAACTGTCTGAATCCATCCATGGATGCACAGATCAAGTGCACGTCCACCAAAGGATGACCCATGTCCAGTCTGGACCACTTGGTTCTTGGATTTTAGTGAATGTCATTTAGACTGCAGTATATATTTTGAAAGAGATTCCAAGGTCTGTTTTGTTTCCTACCATAACTGCATAACCTTCAGAGTATCAGACCTTTACAGACTGAGAAACCCATTTTTCATCCAGCTTTACTTGTGATACTTATCATGAACCATAGATTAACAAGTGATTAAAATTGCACTGCAGAAGGCATGTAAGTGTAAATCTGAATGATGCGTGATTACTCTGAGCCAGCAGACATGTACAAATAATTGGCCTTTAAAGTTCATTAGTCAGTTTTATTACAAATAGTGCATTTGCATGATGTTTATAAATTTATGCACCAGCAGGCATAAGTGATGACAGCATTCCTCTAAATAGGCAAAGCAATTACAAAAAGCACATCCACTAGTTGGAATGGCAACGCAAAACACTTGTTTCAACAATTGGTCGTAGTGTTTCAGTCCTGGGAGTGAGAACTTCTAACCTCTTTAGTTACAGCAAGAGGCATACACAGACAGAGAATCCTAATATGATGAACAAATTGTTTTCACCGTTGATTCATCCCCACTCTCAGTATGTCTGAATTAGAAGTAGAAAGCTTTTGAATAGGATGCTGATATATTTACCTTTTCCTTTGGATGCTGAAGAGCCTCTCTATGGCTGTCATGGGGAATTTAGTTAGATAGCTCTATTCTGTATATGTGAATCCAATAAGAACTGAAAGATAATTGTGAAGATTGTAGAGGTTATAGTGCCATTAGTACTGACGTGCTCCTCCCTGGGCTTGATAAGAAGATTAGTAGTGAAGGTAAAGAGAAAAACAGTCCGGAGAAGAATGTAGACTAAACTGTTAGGTGCTGAGCATAGGTACACCCCATTTCCTTAATATTTTCCTAGGCTTTAGCGGTATTTTTAAACCACACACATGTGCTTTTGCAGCTCAAGAAAGTGACAAGAAATATCTTTGTCAATTAAAAATTAAATAAGAGAAAAGTTCCATGTGTGATTATACACATACTGCACGCTTGTGCTGCCTTCAGATAAGGACTGCTGCAGCATGCTTTCCATTTCCAGGTTATCCATAGTTCCCCTCTAAGAAGCCATTTATTTTGGGATACCAGAACTGATACAGTGCTGTCAACTTGAATCTGTTTCTCTACTGCTTGATCATCTTTGCTTCAACATGAGACAATTAACATACCAACTGTTGGTCTCTTCATTAGCTATTACATTTGCAGTGCATGTAAACAACGTGCATGACATCCCTTTTTATGTACTCTCACACAGCTGCATTAATAAAATCCGAGGAGGCAGGTGTGTGCATGTGCATATATATAGAGACATATGCAGGCATGCATGGCAGTTCAGCTACAGGAATGGTAAACACTCACAGCAGGAACAAACCTATGATGAGTGAACCATAAAAGGTTCAGTTGAGAGAAACTTACAGAGACTTGAAGGGTGCTTTGAAAGCTGATGATATGCTTCCTAAGATTTCCATTATTTCACTATAATGGCAAAAAAAAGTCTTTCATTGGGTTAAGGATCTAGTAGCATACTGCAATTTGTAAAGAATATCTCACATTATCAAACCAAACACAGCCTGTTCCTGTTAAATTGCTTTATTGCTTATGTACACTAAATTTTGAACTTTAATACAAAAAACCTCCAACTGGAAACATATGAGCTTCATGTGCAAATACCTTCACTTGTAATAACAGCAAAAATCTGGGAAACACTACCCTGTGCTAGATCTTGTTCCGTTCTTGCCGCCGACTGTCAGACGGACTCCACCAAGTAGTAGCATCACAAGGCATAGCTCTGCAAAATACTCACCAAAGTGGGTAAAGTGGTGTTGACCACATGGTATTCCAAAACGTACCTCTGATTTTGAAACATTGTTTTAGGACAACTTCTTGTCCATTGATGCCTTGATTAATGAAGGCATCTGCTGTGGTGACTGTGTTGGTATCACTTGCACTTTGCCATCTGTGTCACCCTGGGTAGTGTTTAATGTTTCCATTTGCCGTATAATGAACTAGTAGGAGTTTGCCCTCTCTGAGCAAACGATGTCATATATGCTTTAAGCCAAAATCATAGAATCGTAGAATCATAGAATATCCTGTGTTGGAAGGGACCCACTAGGATCATCATGTTCAACTCCTGGCTCTGCACAGGACCACCCAAAAATCAGACCTCAGGCCAGAGAGTGTTGTCCAGATGCCTCTTGAATTCTAGCAAGCTCAGTGCCATGACCACTTCCAAACTGAGCCAAACCAAACTAATTCAGGGGTAAGGGTTAGATATTTTTAAAAATTAAACAGAAACTCCCTTCAAGATGACCCATGGGAAGTCATCTTTCAGTACAAGGTGAATTTTCAGTCCAAGTCTCTTTCTGATTACTTTTCAACTCAGTAAACAACTACATAGTCAAATGTGCTCCAAGTGTCAAATGGAGACTCAGTACCCCAAACACAGAAGTGATATAAGCATTCTCTGAAAAGTGTTGCAGAGCCAAAGGATCACAGTGCAGACATCTTCACAGCACTGTCTGCAGTGTGTTCTGGATAAGAAGGGTCAATTAAGTGGTACTAAACCCGCTGACTACTCACTTGCAATAGCAAATCTGGGTATAGAAAATTAATGCTAACTCTTTTACAAAATCAAACACTTTGCATGGACATGAGCCATGGCTACTGTGGCTAAAGGTTGACATTACGAATTTGTGTACATTTTGTGCTTTCACCGCAAGAGAACAGATGAGTATCAGAACAGATACAAACACACGACAAATAGAGGGCTCTTATTTCAGATACTTTGAGTGTATTTGCTGGATGAACATCGCTGGTGAGGAAAATCTTCTGCCTTTTTTTTTTTTAACTTACAAAGCTTTTAAAAAGCATGGACTTTTTTAATTGTATGGATTTAAAATCAATTAAAAAATAAGTTACCAAAAAAAAAAAAAAAAATCGGGCTTTGATAATCACAAGCTTTTAGAATCTGATGTGGACTGACAATGAACATATGGAAACCGTGTACACTGAATCATTTCAAGCTGACACTGAAGTTATCTCTTAAGATGTTAAAAAAAATTCCTCTTGAAATGTTGCTATAATTACTTGTGTTTCTGCTTGCTTTTACTGTAGGCTGCTCTTTATTTATTCTCTAATGTAGTAGCTGTTTCCTAACCTTAGTTTTTTAGCAGGGGTAAAAGATTATTTTCTCCTCCCCAGGTGAAGGACTTGGTCTTGTAAAAGTACAATGAATTATAGAATCACAGAATCATACAATGGCTTGGGTTGCAAGGGATCTCTGCAACACTGGCAACATAAATTCCTTTATTCCACAGATAAATTTTTATCCAGGTAGAATGCATGTTTATTCTGTTTACCCTTTTTTTTTTTCTTTCTTTCTTTTCCTGCTTAATTTTTAGGAAAAATTTTATCTAAAAAATGCCTTCCGGTAGGACAGTAGTTATAGGAAAAAAGAGAAAGAGATTGAAGGGGAATGCATTGACTATCCAAAAGGTAGACTGTATTTAAACCAGTATTTGAAGAGTACATCTCATCATGAAAACCTTCTGCTACACACAACCACTCCATTTAAGGTTTTTCACAAAACGGATAGTATACTGTGGCTGCAAATGGCTTATCAAATTTGGGTGGAATTTTTGGAAGGTAAAGCCTTTGTCTCCTTATTTGAACTGCACCAAACTTTATTTCCTACCATTAATAAAACAAAAATTTTTAATTTACACAATAAAACACTATGTGTTTTATTAAACACATTAACTGCCTTGTTAATCTGAATGAAAATATAGCATTCTGAGGGAATCAGCTCTTTTCCAGGAGGTCTCTTACAGCAGCCAGTGCTAGCAAAGAAAAGAGCTTCATTTACTGCTATCATTCCCATTTAAAGGGTCTTTTAATTTCTTCGTAGTTGCCCTATGAAGACTGTCAGGAATTCTGAAAAGCTTAAGCTGCTTTACCTTTACCTGTCAAATTGAAAACAAACGCACAAGTTCTTTTTCAGTGACTTTACAAGCTGTCTCTTTTTCAAATAAAACCCTGGCATGTGCTACATTTTCAATTGCATGAGCCATAACTGCTGGCCAGACCGTCACTGTGTGGCTCTTGCCCTCCAGACGCTCCAGCATATGAGGCTGTGAGTCTGCTCACTGCCAGACCCCAAATAAAACAACCACCCTGCAGCTTGGCTGTCTGAGAGGAAAACAAAACAAAAGCAATTTGATTTTCATTGTGTTAAAGACTTTAACTTGATGTGAGAATGTGGAGTTTGGAGCTAGGGAAGGTAGGAGGAAATGGAGAGCTAAATGTCCAGATGTGTTACCTGGGTATTTGATGTATCCTGCGAGAGAGGAGTTTCTTCTCAGCTTATCCACCCCTGTTCTTCCTACAGCCAAAGTCCTACAGTAATTGGGCTCACATCATTATTCAACTTTTAGTTCTAATGTTGTGCAGATTCTTCTTCTTCTTTTTTTTTTTTTTTTTAACAGTAAATGAACTTTATTTATGGTGATTACAAACACAAAAAGAACCTCAGTATCATTTCAGTCCCTTTTTTTTTTTTTTCTCTCTTTTTTCTTTTTTTTTTTTCTTTTTAACTGCCCACACTGTTGTTCAGAAAACTCTGCAGGAATAGGAGAACCAGTGGGTCTGGCTCCAGGCTTTGGCAGTCTGGTTATTAAAGGCTGAAGGGAAGGATTTTCGCAGACTTCAAAAACCAGCTACTTTAGTTAATACTCTAAGCCTTGATTGTACACCCCATTGTGACTTACACCGATTTCAGGGAGGGTTGTATTATATCAGGCTGAAGGCAGGAGGTTATGTTTCTGCTGAACTCAACAAAAGGTGGATTGTGCCCTTGTAGTACAGTTGCTTTGAATAGATTCTGGACCCATATGTTGAAACTGTTCTGGTCTCTAATTAAAGACTAGTATCTCTGCACTGCACATTGAGTTATTTTGAGGCAGTGAGAATGCCACAGCAGGGAGTGTACTTGGAGAGTTGGTACTGAAGGCCTTGTTACACCCTGAATTAAAGATATGTGAGTTACTCTGAAAGCTTCAATTTCACCCGAAACTGTTCTTTTTAATATTAATATTATTATGTAAAAAAAAAAAAATCTTTACAGTAATTAAATCTTTCCTTTTGTTTAATGGGTCAGAGGCAGTTTTGAAGCATATTTTAACTAATCTTTGAGACAAAACAAATAAAATGTGGGAACAGGGTAAGACTCTCAAAGGGATCCAAGTGCTCCTAATAGAAAAGCAGCTAATTTTACTGATCTAATTTTTGTCTAGATCAACAAGAGTCATAGGTCCACATTCTCTCCTTTTGAAGAAAAATTTCCTTACCCATCCTGCTTTCTCTATGCCTGCAATCACTCACACGATCTTTAATGTTTACCACTTGTAAATAGAGTCTATTTTATCGCTTCTGTCTTATTCATAGTGCCAGAGACCAGTCAAGATGTTCTAGTCTGACTGTCACAAACTACTTCAAGAATCTGCAGGGCCTATAAAGCAAGGCTTTTACAAGTACAACTTTCTGGAAAGTACAATTTTCCAGAGGCTATTTAATTTGGATTTAAAGTCACCATGTATAAACTCGTCTACCTCGAGTGAGCAAAGTGGTCTCCACTCTGAAGAAACATGAAGAAATTAATAGGGAAGATCTGCTCCAGTTGTGTGTGAAATATTCTCTAGTTCCTTATGTGGACATCAGAATATTATAGTAGTTTTTTCAACACATCCTTTGGACAGCTTCAAAACACATGAATATTAAGGGTATTTGATCCAGGATATCTTAAATCTAGTCCTAAGTAATAAGTGGGAAGATTATGTATCACAGAGGTTGAGGCATCACACAGAACTACTTTGACACAATGAAACACCACTTTTGTCCCAAATAACCCACCACTACAGACAGTTCCTTCATAGCTTTCTTATTAATCTTCTTCAGCTTTCAGGATCATTTTTGGTCCTAGAAAGAAAGGCTAGGTAAGGCCTTGGGAAGTGATATGGACCTACTTCATACTTCAAACCAGGATCAGTTACACTTGTACAAATATACCAGTAATTATTTTCTATTTTTGAGTTGTGCTGTTGTTGTTGCTTGTTTGTTTTGTTGTTGTTGTTCTTGCTTTGATTTTTTTTCAATGTAAATAATGAAAAAAATTCTACAGTCTCAGAGAGAAAATAGCAAGAGCACCAGAACTGAATTGTATATTACTGTACGTATCTTTCTAATCCTGCTTCTTTTTGTGTCTTTCACACATAGCACAGTTCTGTTAATTATACTTGTCACTATCTTGTGCTAAGAGCTTGTGTTGAATTTTTCTCCACTGTGTCACTGAGCTTCGCTTTGTTTATCCCAACCTGCAAGGGAGATATTTCACAAAGGCTGTTTTGTCAGAAGAGACCAAAATTATCCCTCTGTGCAGGTTCCTATGTTTTCACTCTGACATTATTATATCTTCTACAACTGACGTTGTATTGACAACACACATTTTCTGAAGAAACTTTTTTTACCAACTGACAGATGCTTGATAAAAAAGGGTTAAGTAGCATTTGACAGAAGAAACTATCTACAGTTTACTATAAAGACACACAGTCAAGAAGTCTCATGCCGGTCTTTAATTTCTTGTTTTACAGAATTCATTTTTTATTTTTTTTTTTCTGAGGGAAATAGTAGATGACAATTTCTTTGTATGCTTCTCACTGTATACAAAAGTTTACTAATTATCCTTCAAAGGCTACTAAAGATTTGCTGCTGCTTAAAAATATTTCACAGTGAGAAGTCACCAAGTAGCCCCCTTATGTATGGATTAACACCAACTTAAAGAATAATAAATTGCTTTTAAAATGCAAAGATAGTATTATCCTTCTTGCTAACAGGACAAGAACATAATCATCAGTCTTTGTCAGGATATTTTAGCATCCTTGTCTAACAGAAGTCTCTCATCTTCATTGTCTCCCTAGGTACTCTAATTTGCCAGGAATTGTTCTGCAGTTTAAAAAGTATATACTTTAGATTTTATTTACTTGTGATCTACACTTCACTCACTTGCATGGGCCACCATTAAGTTCCTTAATCTGACTGATGGCAAGAAATGAAGAAAATTGTATATTCAAAAATGCAATATTATTTTGTTCCATCTATGTTCATCAGAATAATTCTGCTTTTAATTCTACATTTTGTGTATATTTGCTAGATGAATTTTAAGAAATAAAATATAACTGGAATCCATTATCAATGATAAAAAATTATCATTTTTCATGATAAAGAAAATCCGGATTTTCTTTATCTGTCTTTCCTTTGTCATTTGAATCAGAACTCCTGGAAATAATTAATTTAATGGAATATCTAGATTAGATTGTGTTCGGGTTTTGCTTTTTCATTGAAGTCTTCTGGTTTTCCATGACCTTACTAACTGCAATAACTGAAAGTGACACTGAATCATCTCTTCCCATAATTAAATGACTTATAATTACACTCAGCCATTCATAGATATGTATCTTATTTACTGTGTGCTTTCCCAAAATAACAAATTGTATATTTCATGATGGTACGTTCTTTCATATGGCTCTGTTTTCACATGAGTTGCAAATATTACTCATGTGCACAAAATATACTACAGCATCATTTCAGCAGGCTGCTTGTACTAGGTAGTTATCAAATAAATTGATGATATTTCACTGAACAAGGCTGCATGCTGATGCATACTTAAATGTTTTACTGAATTAGGGCCTCAGGAGACAAGGTCATGCTTAAAGGATTTTCCATTGTAACCTAAATGTTGATAAATGCAGTGGTGAGGAAGGAATGTGACTCAGTGAACAGTCATTTGAGCAGATAACTTGAACGCTTAAAAAGAGGAAGCTTGGAACTAATAAGTTAATTTGTTTAAAGCTCTTTATGTCTCGTCTGTTTATGACTCATGGAGGAATCCGAGCTATGAAAAAATACCTCAGAGGTGATGGTAGTCTTGGCATAAGCCAAGATTAACTCCATGGACACAAGTCCTCATACTTGTATTCCTCTAGTTGTGGGTCTGTTTGTGAAGAGCATAGCTAAGCAGTAGCCTGTCACCTACTGTAATACAAATTGAAGAAGGAATAAAGCAGTTGTGCTAAGTAAAATATATACTTAGATACGTCATAGTCAGAAAGCTTGTTGAGTAAAACTAGAATGATTCCCTAGGTAAATATTAATCATCTCTCTAGTTAGTGGTAAGGCAATTGGCCAAAGAAAATTTGATTTAAAAAAAAAAAAGGAAGACAATGTCAACGGCTTTTAGAAAATTGTTTTACTTATTTAAAAATAATTATTGCATAATTCCAATTATTTTAGGATTCTTTCTTCTTGTTCTTTATCAAGTCTTAAATAATCCCTTCAGCTGTTTTCCTCATCTCTGTACTAGAGTCTATAAGACTGAAAAATGATAATGTGCTGCTTATTTACGAAATATATTCATTTACCTCTGAACAGAAAGCAACTCAATATTATTTTCCTGTGCTTAACCTTGAATGGACTATTTTGGTTTTGCCCATATTAGTTTGTAAGCCATATTTACATTAGGTTTTCACATATGCTTACATTAGCATGGCTAGGAATTGAAATATTTGTTGTGTTGCAAGTAGAAACAAGTATCACTATGTATAACTCAATTAATGGTTCCAACTCTTGTGCTCTATTAAAGCCATTCAGTGTATTGCACTCTTGGTAAGACTATATATATATTACAGTCCTGTTTAGGAACAGATTACTATGGCTAAGGCTGATTACTTCAGAAATTTTATTTTTGCTATATCTTTGTGCAAATGAAGTCTCAAATTCACCGTTGTTGGTGCGTGTTAGTAACATTTATTTAACTTTGTTGGCAAACACAGCTCTATGAACTTTGGAAAGAGAATTTGGGTGTTGAGTAGGGTTGTGGGCTCAGTCCACTGTGGTGTTTCTTCATGCAACCAAACTGAAATGCATGGTCAGTGTCATTCGTATTGGTGGAGAATTTGTGTCCTTAAAAGTAAGCAGAAGTTCGAGCTTCACTGACCTTGACTACTTCTAATAAGATATGAGGAGCTGTATTTGTCCATAACTCCAGATTAAATGGGTTCTTTCATATTCTAAATGTAAATATGATATATATCCTAATAGTATTTTTTGAATGAGAGTATAAACTTCTGACAATTGTCAGGGTGGTAGTTTATGTCTTGTTACTGCTTGTCTTTCTTTGGCTGACCGCAGCACAACCATCCTGCTGTATCCCCAGGAATTACCAGGAATGGAAGCAACAAAGATGTGGGCCTATAGAATACCAAACAGAGGAGGGTTGAAGAGGAGCGTCAAGATCAATAAATCAACAATGTTGGATCCATATATTGAATCACAGGAAACCAAAAGGCAACAATGAGCATAGCATCATTCTGATGACATCTCACAAGCCAGTAGATAATGCCCAGCAGGGCTCAGCCTGGGCAGCAGGACAAGGCAATAGAAATGAGCCATACAGTGATTTAGACTCCTCCTCAAAGCCTTCCTCCTCCCAGTGCTGCCCCAACCAGCTTGGGCACAGCCAGAGGCAGGTCAACCAGAAGCCTCCAGTATGAGACACTAAGTGCTGATCTAGAGGACACTTTGTTCTGACCAAGTATAAATATCCCTCTTTTTACTTCACGTGCAGGTCTTTAAGGCCACTGCCTGAGCTGCCAAGAACACAGTGTGAAGTGCACAAGCATCTGCTTTCAAAGACCCTCCAAAAAATAATCATCTCCCTGGTGAGATATTTGTGTGTATATATATATATTATGTAGGTAAAATATGTAGAACTTTACTGGAAATAAATTGCAAATGAAGTGGGAGAGGCAAAGTTGAAATGCAGCTTATCTTCATTAGCATTTGTTGGAAATAGCTGAGATCTTGCAGAGTGAAATTGTTAGTTAAACATTAGCCATTCCAGTACTAAGCACAGTTTAAAAATATCCTAACTGTAATAACCAATGTAGCAAGAAGTAGTTTCATCTATATCAGTTGACATGTTGCATAACATATGTTAAAGCTGTGTATAAAGACAGTATTTCATTTTCACAGGTATCTGGAACCACCACTTTTTAATTAAAGGCTTATCTGTTAAACTGCTTATTCAGAATACTTTTTGCAGTTTCAGGGTATTTTAGTTCTCACATGGTATTTGTGTTATACATCACTGTTCTCTCTTTCTATTAGAAAATTTTAAGTTCTTGTAAAAAGACTAGATCATTGTCTTCATAGAGCCTCAGATTCCTCTCCTGTCTCGTTCTGTCAAGCGTGGAAGATAGAAAGAAAAAGAAAAGGAGAAAAAGAAGAAAAAGAAAAAAAAAAAAAAAAGGAAGAAAAAGGAGGAGAAGGAGAAGGAGAAGGAAAGAAATTGAAAGAGGGGAAGGGGAAGGGAAGGGAAGGGAAGGGAAGGGAAGGGAAGGGAAGGGAAGGGAAGGGAAGGGAAGGGAAGGGAAGGGAAGGGAAGGGAAGGGAAGGGAAGGGAAGGGAAGGGAAGGGAAGGGAAGGGAAGAGAAAGGAGACCTTTTCTAGGAGAAAATGTTCCCCAACTTTGTACTTCCTTTGAGTTGAAGTAGTATGAAGAAGTAGAATGGTGATCTCTGAAAAACTCTTGTAAATTTGTAGTTGGGGGAACGAAATTTAGCCTTATGTGGACTAATTCACACAAAAAAAAATCAGCAAATGACAAATGGGTGGGATAAGGGCACATTCATCTGTGCAGGAGGAAAACCGCGTCCTTCAAAACTTGCACTGACTTATAAGGACTCACATTGGTTTTTAGCATCTTTTTCATTTTCTTTCAAGGGTAAATGTCTATGAACAGCACATATACACCCATCTATACCATGAACATCTGAATGAACTAAACCTAATAAACACTTCTACAGGACTTCATGTGCTGTGTAACCTGAGTCACAGCATTTATCATCAGAAGTAGTCAGCTTTTATAGGTATAAAGTATGACTCCATAAAATGACTCCAATATAAAGTCCTTGGGAAAAGATCTATCCCTTCTGGATCAAATGTTGTAATTTTAATGTAGAAAGAATATCACAGGTATTCTTTTCTTATGTGAGTTATTTAAAATAAAAAAAAAATAATAATTAAAAAAGAGAGAATGAAAAAGAAAGAAAAAGAAAGGAAAAGAGGGGGGGATTTTCAGTGGACTAACAGTAAAAATAATGCATAAATTAGGTTGTGTGCGTTTAACCAATTCACACTTGAATTCTACATTTCTTCTTTCTTTGCAATACCAAAGAGTCTATTGAAATCATGGTAGAAGCCTCTGGTTCAGTGTTGTATTCAAGTGGGCTGTATTTTTTTTTTTTTTTTATAAGAGCAAGTGCTCCCAAACACACTCCTTCTTTCTGTACTGATTTTACACAGATAACATGCAGCCTCTCTGCTTTGCTTTTGTTCTGAAGAAAGAGTTGTTTTACATAGAAAGACACTGACTTCCTGTCTCAGTAATCACAATGGAGCAGGTGTTCCATCTTCCCACAGATTGCAGGTGTTCTCCTGAGTAGCTTTCTAAAATCATTTTGATGTGTCCATGATTGATGTTTAGTCAGCAAAGCAAGTAATTTTGCAGTAGACTTTTTTTTTTTCCCCTCAACTGAGCTAAACTATTCTACCTTGTTAACCTTGTGTAGGCGAAATCTTCAATCTTCAGAGCCTGTTGCCAAGCTTTATACTTTATTAATATTTCCAATGGGCCTTATATAAGATAATGTACGTCCCCAGGTGTCGTCATGTGGAGCTTTCTCAGTAGTTTTAATGTGGCAGTGATTTTATTCTCTCCATCTCTACATACAAAATTAAAGGTGCTTCAAGGCATTAGTGATAAGTGGTATAGATTCAATTCAGCATTTTTCTGTTGAATGTCCAGCAAGCTTGAAACTGAGCAGAAAACATTCCTTTGACTAATATTATTAGGAAACTTTGTGAAGGCAGTCACTTGATTTCTCATTTCTTAATTTTTTATTGTTCCACATATGTACATAGAAGGGTATACACATACAGTGCATTGAGTATTGTTGCACGAGGTAAAATATGAAGCATACCTCTCAATGCAAAAGAAGATATTCAAGGTCTTGTAAAAGAACAATTTCATAGTAGCAGTAAATCTGTCTGGGAACAAAGATACATCCGTGATATTAACAAAGTGATGATAGTTACATGGCAACACTGATTAAAGAAAGAAGATATGACAGTATAAGATACAATGGGGTACGTAGTGAGAACTTGAGGGATTACAGCAAATAGCTATAAAATTTGAAATGGTGAAGGAGTTTAAAAATATTCTAATAAGTACTGATAGATCTTTAAAATGAAATCTGTGGTTTTTTGGATTGGCATGTATTGTTGAAAGATCCTTTAAGAATGTTCACGTGAAATATTTAACATTTTATTGGGCTTATTTAATAACGTTGAATAATTTTCTCACACAGGTAGTACTTACAAATAAAAATACCACATATTAAAGGTTTTAGAAAGAATAGTAAAATGCAGCTCTCACTTTAGCAAATGTGACAAAATAATAGAATCACAGAGTCGCAGGGGTTGGAGAGGACCTCAAGAGATCATTGAGGACAAACCCCATGCTAAACCAGGTACTCTATAATATGTTGCACACATGGGCGTCCAGACAGGTCTTGAAAATCTCTATAGAAGGAGACTCCACAGCCTGTTCCAGTACTCCATCACCCTTTTCAAAAAGAAGATCTACCATGTGTTAGTAAAAAACTTCCTATGTTTAAGTAAGTTTTAGGTCATTACACCTTGTCCTGTTACTGCACACCACTGAGAAGAGCCTGGCCTCATCCATTTGCCTACCATCTCCCTCTAGAAATTTACAAACATTTATCAAATTCCTCTCAGTCTTCCCCAGGCTGAGCAGACACAGATTACTCAGCCTTTTCTCATATGGGAGATGTTCCATGCCAAAATAATAAAAACCTCATCAGGACACAAATACATAGGCAAAACTATTACTGTCATTTTTTTGACTTCTGAGCATTAGACCTCACAAGTTTGCAGCTGCATAATAGATTGCATTATATGTTCTCATCAGATGACTTCTCCATTCCTCTTCTCTCTTCTCCATAGCAGATTAAACTGTAGAAGCTATCATTTCAATTCTTCTCAAAGGATTTTAACCTGTTTTTCACTTCCACCCAAACTGTCACACCTTTAAGGATAACTGCAGCTGAAACCTCCTGGAGACCAATGAAGTAGGGTTCCTGTAGCTTATTTTGCTTCCTGACCTACTTGGGTAGGTGTTTTCTGATCATAAATACCAAGCTATTCTCTGTGAACACACAAGGAAGAGCAAACGGTGTTAGCTCTTCTTTAACCATTACTAATGTTAGCAAAAAGTAGGACAGACACCTGAAACTCTGCATATATAGAATTGGATGAAGTTTCTAGAGATGAGCAAAGTATCTCAGTTTGTACTATAGAAAGCAGAGTTAAAAATGCTCTTCATCTGACAAGAATAGGTGTTTGCTTCAGGGTAAGTTAAATTTTTCTCAAGGTATTATTAATTGTAACAGAAGCATGGAAACCTGTTTATGTGCACACATCTCCGCCAGAATTTGGTACTGACTTACTTACACTCCCAGAATTGTATGTTTTTTAGGGTCTAGACTCGAGCAGAGCCTCAGTCTTTTATCTACTATGGCTGTTATAATGCAATTTTAGCATTTTCTTCATTACTACTGAATCTCTTTTGCTGAACTGAATCTTTGGCTATTCAACCCCAGGTGAAAGAATTTCGAGCAGAGCTACTGAGAAGAGCTGACCATCACCACCTCCATTCTTGAACAAACATGAAGTCTACCATGATAGCTGATAGCCAGTAGATTAGGGAGTTATGTCTAAGGTAGAGACAGAAACTGAACCTATACCCTCCACATAATACAAACAAAGGAAGTGATCTTTTTTCCTTTGAGGAATGTTCTATGTGGAGTCTGATTGAATTGGCACAATGTAAATTTTCATTTGAGGCTGGGACTAACAGGAATGATATTTGGAGAGCAGGCATTATACTGCTAAGTACTGTATCAAACCCAGCCACAGAAACAAATTTTAAGGCATCTTCAAAACAGGACAAATGCACTTCTTATTCTACAAATTTTTTCAGCTGCAAAATTCATAATTTGGACAGATTGACAGGGAGAATGAAGAGAGATATGAGTTGAGAGACTGAAGAACAGACAGTTCAGGGTTGTTTTTGTGGAACTTTAAAATCTAAATTAAGTTGTTAATACGGGAGAACTCCTGTGGGTTGAAGTCTGGGGAAAGATTTTTTTTTGTTTATTTATTTGATTTGTTTTTTTGTTTTGGTTTGGTTTTTTTTGTTTGTTTGGTGTTTTTTTGTTTGTTTGTTTGTTTTTGTGTTTTTTTTTTTTGTAAGAGGTGTCTGTATCCCAGTTAGTCAAAATGTTATGTTGTCAACAGCTGCCAAACCACAAATTGGTATACAACTATTATAATGGAAGAATCTATTATCAATTTAGGTAATGCTTTTCACACTGCACTGTGCAGAAACAGAGTCAATGTATATGAGAAATATGCAGACTTTCCTCTTACTTGTAAAGTTAAACCCACCTTTCCAGTTCTGAGCTTCTTCACAGCATGCTGGCTGAAGGTCCATGGTAGCACCTCTCATACTGTACTGCATCTGCCACATGCTGGAACAAATTTCTCTGTTCAGACCATCAGGTTCTATAAATTGAACTTTTCTGTCACTGTTGTTCTTAAATTAAACCAATATACCTATAAAGTTGGGGGCTAGCTGTTTATATTCTAGTTATCAATGACTCTTCAGTGAAAAAATAAAGACTGTTTAAAAGCAGATCTTTTTTATACGAATGCTGTCTGGAGGCAGAGCTGTTCAGATGTTACATGTGTGTCTCAGTTCTTCCACTACCTTCTTTACCTCCATTGCCCTTGCAAAGAGACTGTGTATAGTGTAGGAAGTTTTGAGTTTCCTCTAGAGTTTGTAAGAAACATGCATAAATAATAGTGAAGTACAGAAATCTCAGCCTGTAACTCTTGAACTGCTAGTCCTGCCACAGCTGAAGTACCAGAGCCATATTTATCTTTCTTTACTCCATAGGGTTATTTTGGGTTTCCACTGCTGTTTGGAGAATCTGGGTCACAGCTCAACCATCTGTCCGTACATGACTTTTCCTCAGAAATGCTTTTAGTCTCATTTTACTCTGTACCTATGATGTGAAAAGCAAGTGGAGCTGGCTCTAATATTTCCACAAAGTATGTTTTCATTGAAAAATGCTTCTGAGATAAAACTGAAAATTTATTGTGGCAGCTTGCTTTGAGAACTGTTTGTTGAGATTATTGGTTTGCTTTAAGGTGAGGTTTCTTTTCAAAACTGGCTAGCCCAAAGTATCCTAGCAGTTAGAGCACTCCCTTGAGAGGAGGGAGACTTAATGTCAGATCCCTGCTTAATGTGATTTGAAACACAGACAAGAGTTGGGGTTAGCTGAGGAGGCCTCATAAGTAATTTTCATTGCCTTGGAATAGTTATTGCTTAGTGGAGAACGTTGCATTCCATGATTGTGACATTTTGTGACACCAATCCCCTGTACAGCCTGGTAGTATGATGATAAATTCCCACAGTTGAGAAGCTGGCGGCAAAAAAATGGAGAAAATTAAAAAAAAAAATTTAGTTCCTACATCTCTCTCCCTAAAGTAGAGTAGTATGTGGGTGTTGCTTCAGGCTTATTGCAAGTTAAGGTTAAAGGTTAAACATCTTGGTTTCTCCTACCAAGATAAAGGTCAAAACAGGTTACAGAATGAGGAAACAGGTTTACGTATTAAAATCAATAGAACTCAAACTCCATTCCAAGCATTTGGTTCCTGGGCTCCATCAGAGATGCTGAGGGGTCATCTGAAATTGAGGTTGGCTGTGCTGTTCTTGTAATTATTCTCCCCAGCAAGACAGGGCTTCTCAGAAAAAAAAAAAAAATTGCTTCGGATAAAGTCTCCAAATTATTCCTCTAATTTGACAGGAAAATACTAGTTACAGGGTGTCTATCATTCAGTATCTATCATACCAAGGCTTTATTTTTGCCTTTCTGATTCTTTTGAAATGCTTTGAAATGTCTTGTTTCATTACTAATAAGGAGATCTACTCTAATGGATGTAACTTTTGCCATTTGTCATCTATAGCTGCTAATGGAATGTTCATAAGTTTATTTGAGAAAGAGTCTCTGAGCCTTGAAGTAACCTGAAGTATTGCTTCCATGCTTCCATCAACTGTGTTTCCTAGTAGAGTCAAACACAAAGCTTAAATGCTTCCTATAGCATTTCACAAACCCGAGAGCTCTTTTGTATTCCTACAGCAGTTTATATTCTGGTTCATCCCTCCACAACTGCATGATTTGTAACACAAACCTTTTCATATTTTGATACCATATAATTTGCCATATAACAGAAACTCTCCTGAGTAGAGCATCTCTATCCTGTTTCACAGTTGAAGTTATATTAAAGACTTTCTGCAGGGCCTCTACAATAGCTTGTCAAGGTGAGACACGTGACTGATTTGACAGTTAGAATGCCATTATTTTCTCTTCTTTATAGGAATAATTTCAGCGTTAGCACTCACTTAACCCCAGTAATGAACAGACATTCCTAGAATAATTCCTTAGACCTGTCTGCCTGAGGTGAGCTTATGCTTCTTTCTGAGCAAGCCTGAAGATCATGATTGCAGGGCAGTTTTGCAAAAGTGGCATTGACTTTACATTACTTATCTTAAAATTACATCTCTTCTTATATTGTAGAATTTTATCTTCTATTTCAGTCTCTTGAGACATTTGCCAAGTTTATCTTTTAATCCTTGGAAAAGCAGGATTTTGCAGTATTTCCTTTCTGATATTAATTCCTTGCGCTCTGGAAGGAAGTGTCAAAATCCCTGCAAAGGGACAAATCTACTGTAACTTGCTCAAAGGAAAGTTTCTTTCTAACATTAGGCAGTAAATCCCTGGCATGTGTCCCAAAACATGAGGATTATATCTCTTACAAGCATGGTATTATCTAAAATCACTATAGATATAAGTGTTGGGTCATATGAACAAGTAATACTCTGTGTAAGACTGTTCTTTTTGGTAAGGCCACAGAAGATAACTGTGCTGGCCTGAAACCAAAGACCAAAATCATGCTGAGACCAAGAGGATTCTGGAACTGTGGGAATCAAGAGTTTTAAAGTGATTACAAACTAAAATAAACAGTGAAGTAGAAGGACTTTAAATATGATTTTTATACACAATAAGAGCAGTTGTTATAGTTCCCTTAATGCTGCTGCTGTTACCTGGCTAAAGAACGGCCATGGGCAGACCGTGGGTCGATCCAGATCAGTATTGAGAATCAGTTCCCTTAATTGTGATGCGGTTAAAGAGATGGATAAGGAAGTAGAAAAGAACAGGAAAAAAAGTGCAGTCCCAATTCCCTAATTCACTTTCTCTTCATTGTGCAGCCCAGAGGTTGAAGCAGGATAAACCATCACACAATATCCTGCGGCAAGAGATTCCTGCAACATAACCATGTTTTTGATGGGAGGAAAAGGCCTCTGTCTCAAAATGTTAGCTGAAATATCAAACTCTAAAAGAAACTTCAGGGCTGTGGGTATATGTACATTTTCAGATGGTGGTTGTTTTGGATTTTTTTTTTCTTAATCTGATGGATGCCTGTGGAATCCTAATGGCAGAATAAATATTTTGTTTTGTTTTTATTTGGCCAAGTTGTGAGGTAGCTAGCTGTTAATGAAAACCCCTGGTACATCATGCATTTGGAGAAACGGTCAGTTTATATTTGGCTTCTGATGATATTTGCTTTAGATTTGAATTCAGTACTGGCATTTTGAAAAAGCAGCAGCAGGTAATGGAAGAATAGGCAGACAGATTTTGATCTCTTTTTCTCACTGTTCAACATGAAAATATTCTGATTCCAATCTATGACAGAAAGTGTATTAACTTTCTCAGCAATTGCAAGCATTAGTGAGAACTATTAGCTACTGAATATACATGAATCTTTTTCTGGTAGATTTTTGTGCTGCAGGGCATGATGAGCTCCTTGTACTTTTTATTCTGAGATTTAAACAGTTTAGCATGTAAGTTTTGGAGTATGTGAATACTGCAGTTGAATATAAAAATATCCATGCTACTTACCAGCAGTGGTTAAAACTGTCCTACCAGGACAATTTTGCCTCAAAAACAGTGTAAAGTGGAACAATCACCTGTCTAGCTTGCAGGGATTTTTTCTTTCCACATTGTAGCCTGTGTCATGGTCACAGATTTCCAAGCTAGCCTGAAACAACCTGTGCTATGCTTAAGTTGTGACTATCAGGGCAATGTGTGCCAATGCAAATCCTAGCTGCCCCCACAGAGGCACTATCAGCTTCCCCTCATAGTTTTGGAGCCCTATAGATCCAAGTTTTTTGATGTGAATATAAAGTATACACTTTTGTGTATGCACACACACACACACATATATATATATATATATATGTATGTATGTATCTATACGTATATACACACACAAAGTAACTTCATCCCATTCTCAGGATGAACCTGTTTAAATGCATTGGAGCAGTCTCTAGTTTGGGACTATAAACTGGTATCGAAAACCTGTAAGACTCAGCAGAGGAGGGGAAGCTGTGTCATGCTGCTGATTTTTGCTCAACTCTTTCCCCACTGATGTGATTTGAGGGTTAGCGTGTTACACTGTGCTCACACTTCTGCATGTGCCCTGTCTGCTGTCGGCTCTGGACACAGCTCCCTGCAAGCATGTGGTTCCATGTCCGGATGAACGCAGCCATAACCTCATCCAAGAGGAAGGGGTGCAGTCGGATGTACACATCCCATTGCCTGCAAGTGGCTCTGCCACCCCATTGTTCCCGTGTCTCAGTGGAAGTGGATCAGGAAGCTTATCTTAGGCCATCCCCACCCTTTCATTGGAAGTAGCTGTTTTAAAAGAAATGCACCACATTTACCTCCCACTTCCCTCCTCCCCTCCTGTCTGACTTGGAGCTTGCAGCCCCAGTTGTTCTTACGGCACTTCACTCACGGCGTTAGCCATTTGGTGTGAAGAAATCTCAATTTAATTCCTTAAGCTCTATCCCTTTCCTTCACTTGGGGCTCATGACAGGTGCCCCTTTGTTCTTTGATTCGATATTATCTCAAACAGACTTGGAGCTTCAGCCAGGCTAAAAAACTTGCACTGGCAGCAAAATGCCCAAATTAGCATTTTTGCTAATTCCAGAGAAAGGCAAAGTTGCTGAAGCCCTGCCAGGAACCTGTCAAACTAATTTGCAGTGGAAGAAGTGGATCTGGGGTGAGGAAAAATGTTCAGTTGAATATGGCACAGAAAATGGTCCGTATATACTTTTCTATTCCTCCTTTTAAAGGTAGAATTATGAATATCAAAGTCAGGTAAAGTAATTCTAGACTTTTTTTTTTTAACATGATTGAAAATCTTATCACCTTCAAGTGTCTTTTCCCATCTGTACACTACTAAAACAATGTTGTTTCTATAAAGCACTTAAAATGTTCAATGTTTTTTTTTTTTATTTCAGTAATTTCCTACAGTTTTCACTTTCAGCTACATTGTTATCCTATATTCATGTGTGTGCTCTGAAGTTCAGTTTGGTTTCTTTGTTTTTTTAGTGTCTGCTTTCTTAAATACGTAGTTAAATAGGATTTCTTCTCTCTGCATAGTTTGAGTTTCATGCTTTGTCTGAAAAGTATATGCCCTGCTCTCATCCAGTTGACTCCCTGACTATTGCCTAAGGCAGGCAGAAGTGAGTGGAGCCCTTGATTTTACTTTCCTGTCCTCTACCTTTGCAATGTATCTGGAGAACACAGAAAAAGCATAGGGTTATATAAACAGTACATGAGCCATTGTAGGGTGGGTCATATTTTACAAGTGGAGTAGCTAAAGAGTGAACTATTATGTGCCAAGAGCAAGAAAGAATTGAGGAAAGAACTATACATCTGAGTCACAGCATCCCTCCCAGTGTAGTGTGGTTCATGCCCTACCTTTGCTGCAGGCATGAGGTTTCAAACCAGCCCTTTATAATTTTCATAAGCAATATCATTCAATGTCCATTACTCATTTTGAGTGAGTGCATATATTTTGTAATCTGTGGTTACCAATACCTTGCCATGGTCCTCAGGAAGAAAGAAGTAAATTGTCAATGAAATAAAATTAAACAATTTTAGTGGGGGAAAAATCAAGGAAGGAGATACAGTTTCTGTTAAAACTAGGACAGGCAGAAAGAGCTGGGCTGCTCAGCCTGGAGAAGAGAAGGCTGTGAGGTGACCTGAGAGCAGTCTTTCAATATCTAAAGGGGAGCTACAGGAAAGGACTCATTAGCAGGGTCTGTGATAATAGAACAAGGGGAAATGGCTTCCAACTAAAAAAGGGTAGATTTAGGTTGGATATAAGGATAAAGTCTTTTACATTGAGGGTGGTGAGGCACTGGAACATGTTGCCCAGAGATGTGGTTGATACCCCATCCCTGGAAACTTTCAAGGCCAGGCTGGATCAGGCCCTGGGCAACTTAATCTAACTGTGGCGTCCCTGTTCATTGCAGGGGAGTTGGACTACATGGCCTGTCAAGGTCCCTTCCAACTCTAAGGATTCTATGAGTCTATGAAAACAGATTCCTTTTCTGCACATTACCACACTTTTGCATTTCCTTATTACCCTCAATGTCATACTGTGGTGTGTGAAGAGGAAGCTAGCAAATCACTAAATGTGAAAAAATTGAAAAAATGTGTTATAGACAAGATTTAAGGTCCAGAAGAGAGGTGGCAAGTAGAATTTCAAACTGTAATGCTTGGGGAATTGAGGGGTTTGTGTTCAAAACAGGACTTGTTCCCAGCTGCAGTGGAATATATGTAGTAAAATCAGCTCTGAGCTCCAGTCTCCAGTTCCTAATCTTCCTCTTTCTTCACCTACACTGACAAAATAAAGGTTGTTGAAACTGAGGATGAAGCTGTAGATGATGATATGTAACATTTCACAGGCTGAACTTCTCTCATACTTTGCAAACCAGCCTTGAAATTAAAAAAAAAAAAAAAAAAGAGTGAGAGAAGAAAAGAAAAGAAAAAAGAATTTAACATTCAGTTGTGTATTTCAGCTGAATAATTTAATATTATCTTCCATTTCTATTATTTCACTGTATAAAGACTGAGCAGTGTCTCCCTATCTGATGTTACTATGTTGGGCAACATGATCTAGCTTTGAAAGTAACTCCACTTTTGAGCAAGAGGTTGGACTATATGACCTCCATAAGTACCTTCCAATCTGATTTTTTTTTCAACTTTACTAGCCCTTACAGAATTTCTATTCTCTTAAGCTTTGAAACTCTAAAGTGACCATCCCTGTCTTCTCTCACCCTCACCTATCTGCAGAAACACAACTCTTTTTTCCCACCAGGCTCCCAGTTCTGATTTCACACAGGCTGTAGTCTAGAGGATGTAGTTATTGTGGCAGATATTGCTGTGGTCTCCCAGTATCCTGCACCTGGGGTCTGCACTGATTTCACCACCCACGATGGCTCATTTTTGCCCTTGGCCATGTGCCTTGTAACATGGCTTTTTCAGCACTACCTGAATACCCACAGTGCTTTCATGAACTAGGACTTAGCACAGAGGATAAATAACCTATGTTCCTCTTTGCTAGTGCATCTGTGATGCAATCACAATGAAAACTCAGTTTGGTCATGCTGAGATCATTAGTACTCATTGAAGGCATCTTATTCATATAGAATTATAGTACCTGTTTCAGAGATATCCTTATTAAGTGAATATAAACTTAAATGTGATACTTAGATTTTATCAGGTTAGTATTTTGGGTGTTTCCACAGATCCCTGACTTGTTCCTCTGCTTATTTCCTAAAAGGACCTTGCTTCTATGTGGTGACTTTCCAAAATATGACAAAATATGACAATAGCACCACTAGTATCCATACTCTTTGTGAAATTCATACATTTCATTCTTTTCTTATTGGAGACATACTCTTGTTGAAACAGTCCACTCAATAAATCCCAAAAGAATTTCTAGAGAAGATGAAGGGGAAGAAAGATGCTTGCTTTATCAAGACTCAAAGGAGCTTGATCTGGGTTTTTTTTAAAGAGTGGTTAAAATATAAAGCGTAATTCTGTGTTTCAGTATTTCCCAATAACAATTCTCTGTTTTGTGATGGATACCAAAGCTAGGTTTCAGTACTCTATGAGTGACCCTGCTTGGTGGGGCTAAGTCTGATGCTGGGGTGGGGAGTCCAGACCTTGCTGTTCTCACTAGACATTGCTTTCAGCTTTCTTGTGGGCTTTCTGCCTCCTTGCAAGGGCCTAGGCACACTTCTTGCTTTCACTCATTTATTTACCTGTCTTTACTTTTATTCTGATTTTCTTCTTCTCACCCAGTGTCAGTGCAGTTTGGAGGAGTCTTATGCCCAGTATCCTGTGCCTTACCTTGTGGCCACAAATGCAAATGCAGTTCGTAGGATCCCTCAGTTATGTATATATTTTTCCTTTCCCTCTCTCTTAGATTAAATAATTTTCATACTTTCAATAATATAATATAACACAAAAAACTTTTACAACATTTGCAGGGCTGGGGGTTGTGGTTAGTGATAGTGCGTATACACTAGTGCACCTTCTGGTGTGTTCTTGGCATTTGTTGGCAGCAACATGTGATGTTTTTAGACTCATTGTTAGTCTAGGTGACAGACTCGGGAAGGAAAAAAAACATGCTTTGCTTGGGTGGCTTCTGAAGATTCAATGTTTTCACTTCTCTAAACAGCTGTTGCCTTTTGGGGGTTCTTTTATCATGGGGGTGTTATGAATTTTAAGTGAGTGTCTTCCCCCTGCTCACAGCTAAAACAAAAAAAAACAACTGTTAGAGAAGAGGCAATTACCTAGCACTCATCTGTTGCAATGCGTAATAATAATGGTGTTTGGCTTGGATGCCCAAAGGGACATAAGAACATTCCTTATCTTGTGCAGTTATTGGAGTTTTAATTTTACTGTTTTCACTCTCTTTTGCATGAAAAGGAAAACCAGAAAAATAAGCAAGCTTGGAGCATTCTTGCAGGCTAATAATAAATGTGTGACTGTGGTAAAGTACTGTTTAGATTTCTGTAGACCAAGAAATATTTAGAACCTTCGTTACTCAAAAAAAAGAAAAAAGTTGCTTTGTCGGCTTAATAATTCTTTGCAGAATGTTATTAATAGAATTTAATTAGCGTCTGTTACTGCTAAAGAAATTACCCAACACTTTTTACTCAAAAATTTTCCCCAGGCATCTAAACATTATGATCTGGACCAAGTGGAGATGGTCAGGATAGCTGATATGGATTGGGTCATTTAGGTTGCAGTGGAGAAAACATAAGTCCAAAACTCATAAAATTATTAAGGTTTCTAATTATTTGCTTAATACTGAGGAAAAATAAAAGTCTAATTTATTTGACTATCAGCAGTATTTAAACTCAAAATAATCAAATACATTACTGGAAAAACAATTGAAAGGATACCTTGAGATTATCCACATTTTATTTTCAGGAGTGTTTCAGTATTTTCAGTGATGGCAAGCTTACCTAAACAGTAAAACTAAACCAAGAAAAATTTCCACTTCATCAACAACATGACTTATGGCCTACCTTAATAAAACATAATGTTTAAAAGTAAAGAGTGACTTGTGTTTGCAACTCACTGCTCTGATGCCACTGCTGCTTTTGTTTTTAGTATAGTTGTTTAGCCTGGAGTTCTTTTGCCTTTGTACAGTGGTGTTAATTTCTTTCTTAAAGCAAGCCTAAAAGAAACCAAAGATTTAAATCTCCTCTTTCCTGCTGAGGCTAAACCCTTCAAACAAGTTCAAATGGGAGCACCACGTGTGAATAAGGTCAATAAAATCCTGTACTGAATTATTAACATAACTGAGTCATCACCTGTTGAGGCAATTAAGGGGCGTTTACTTTTTTCACAGCCATTAATCGAGACCTTGTAGAACTTCCCATTCCATTTCCTGCTACATCCAGCCTCTGGTAATAACATGACTATGCCTGGAAAGACTGAGAATAATGCTGCTTTTTTGGAAAATCACAATAGCATACGGAGGGAGTCAGTTATCCTCGGACAGGCACCATTCAAATTCCCAGTAGCACTAGGAGTGCCAAGAAAACCCCCAAAAGTTCAACAGCTTTGTTTGACTTGGAAAAACACTCAGAAATTTGGCTTTTCATTTCTCCATGATCCCAACAGCAAGCTTCATCTTAGCTGGAGTCTGACTGAATTAACTGAATTCACATTATGGGTTTTTTTTCTTTTTTTTTTTTATATAAAATATGCCACTGAAGCTGTACTCAGGAATAGGACTTCTAAATGTGTTGTGGGCCTGGCCTTCAGGCACGAGGAACTTTTCGGCTGACTTCAGGGTTTTAGACTGGAGTCTTTTTGGACTCTGTCTGCCTAGTAAAAGTGCAGTTCTCATGAGGTTTCCAGATCACACTGTTACTAGGTGGGCAAAAACCACCAAAAAATAGTCTCTTGGAATTTGATTGGACTTCTAGACTGGAAGTAAAGGCAATGAAATGATAATAATAATAATAATAATAACTTGGAGAGGAGATAGCATATGTTTCAAGGCTATGTACAGAGCAAGTTTTGGTTGATTACTGGTAAAATTCTGCACATCCTTCTTTTCTATAGACAGGCTTATTTATTCTCATATGTTAGGTGATTCTTCAGTTTCAAATTTGTTCATTTTCATTCTTTTGAATGCATCTGTCTTGTTAGTGTTCTGTCTTGGGAATTAAGAGGCATTAACATTGCATGTAGTTATTTCCTTGATTTCTCAGACTCAGGAACACAACAAACTCACTGCAAAGCTTTTTCTGTCTTGCATATCAAATGTGTGGAAGCCAAAGCAATGAGTCAGTGCATGTCCAGCAAAGACCTCTTGGTTTCCATGAGTCCTTATGACTTTTAAGAATGAAAGATTATTGAACATTTCCCAAAGCAACAGCAGTACAAATGAATCCTGCATTGGGAGGAAGAAACATATACACTAATCCGTGAACTGGTTATCCATGCCTAAGTGTCCTGGAGACAAATTGAAGCCCAAGAAAGAAGTACCTGTTAGCTTTCAGGATCATTGAAATTCTGAAGTCTCACCAGGGTTTCCACAGCTTCTCTATTTTCCTATTACTTTGGTTTGTGAAGTCCATTTGTTGCCTTGAGGAAAGTATGCTCCTAACACATACCTCCAGTGGGCTTGAATTGAGCCTTGACTTCAATAGTACTCCACAAAGTTGATGAACCATCAAACCCTGAAGGTTAAAAGACTTCTGTATGTTCAGACTGTTTGCCTCCTATCCTGTCTCCCCTCCCTATCTCCCCTTTCATGTTAAGCTATTCCTAAAAATTCACAGCTTTTGTAAGCATATAATAAAACCTGGGGAGAAAAGGAGGAGAGAAATTAGTTGCAGTATCTTCATTGAGAACATTATAAAAGCCACATTTGGATCTCTTCCCAAACATCTGCCGATGTTTTTTATCATCACAACAAGGAGGAATGCAAGAGCACTGCACCCTCTCAGACTTGCTTGAGCATTACCTACATGATCTTTTTACCCAGTACCGTGGAGGTGCATGTGCAGCGATCTAATCCTCTTCCAATTATCTTGAAGCAATACAGCATCTGATTGCAGGGTCTTTAGACCTATTTCCTACTGTCAAAAATAGGGTCTATAGATAGATCCTAATCTTGTATTCCTCATTCTTATGGTAGGTTTTGCTGAGTTTCAGAACTACTATTATATGCGCATAGCTGATTTATCATCAGGTGGTCTGATATATTTATACTCTTGAATTATGAATGAAACTCAATTTCTTAGAATTAAATGCATAATTAGAAAATTACTAAGAAGAATTTTCTCCCTTTTGCATCTGCATAATGAAATTAACTTCAGTGATGTACTGTCCCTACATTGATATATCCCATAGCAAGGTCAGAAAGTGACTGAATGCCATGTAAAAGCAGGGTGCACATGCAAACTTACAGAAGTGGAAGAGGGCAGGTGCACTTTTCTTTTCAGGTTAGCACGTCTGATTTTGAGTGATCATTCCAGTTTTCAAATATCAGTGTAAAATCCCAGATTACTATCAAGCAGACATTCTCCTGAAAAATCTGATATTCTTACTTGAAGTCCATAGAAATAGAACTGAACTGTAAGTAATAAAGCTTGTGTTTTTATTTCCTCTTGAGTCATCTGAGGTGATAATAACTCTAATAAACTATAGCACAAACAAATATTTTTTTCTTTCGATCAGAGTTATTCTGTCCATCACCTTTAAATTTCCATTCTGTTTTTGGTATTGTCATGAACAAAGATATTGCTAACACATAACCGGCTTCTAAACCATTAGTTCTGAAGTACCATCTTTTTCTAATTCCTCTTTATAAAGATATGTGTTTCCTATCTCGCATTCTCTCTCCCACCTACACAATACTCAGCGTGTTCACTGACAGTAGGCAAACCTCTGTTATTCCTTTCCCTTCCATCCCTGAGCTCTTTGTGTTGTTTCCGCTCCTTCTGTCCCATCTTTAGTTTCTGGAATAGTGTATCTGAGCAGCTGGAACATCTCCCTCACTGATGATAAAGAAAGTGTAGGACACCCCTGAAGACCCCTGCAACCAAAAACCTGTCACGTAAACTCAGTACATAAACAAGTATGGAAGTTATATTTCTCATCTCCTGTTATTATCTGCAGATTCATCGCTGAAGTATGAAAGTTAAAATCTGTTTCTAGGGAACTTACTATTCTATAAATGGTTTTCATTACTGATGTTGGCACTCCTTTTATTTCCGTGGTGAAAATGGGCCACAAAGCATTTGTCTTGTATGTTGTATAGTACTACATACGTCGCCTACTGGAAGTACTTTTTGTGTTCTAAAGAAGCATGGTAATTTTTAACCTTCTCCTTGTTTTAAAAAAAGTCATGTTGTCCTTTAATGCATCACTGGTTTCTACAGTTTAGAGTGTTAGTTTTTCACATGTCTGGTTATGGTGTGACCAAATTAATTTGTCCAGCAAAATATCCCAGAATATGTTTTTGGCTTTAATAACTTGCATTCTTTCTCTTATGGGCGAGTATGAAAAAAAAAAAACAAAACCCTAATGGTTGGGGTCTTTTCATAGATGAATGAAACTTGAGGACATAGTGGTAATGAATCAGAATAGTAGTATGTTCTGATATGCCTGGATTTCTTTTGTCCCATTCTTTCTTGAAGGGAGAAGGTCTAAGGTGCGCTCATCTCTCTCTTGTCCTTAAAATAGTATATGTTAAAACTGATGATAATGATTCTAGAAGACAGGCTTCTTTAAGAGGAAGCCCAGCATCATTTGATTTTCCTCCTGCCTTGTAACCTGAAGAGGGACTCAAAAACCTAATGTTTTGCCTATTTTCCTCTGCACAAACAGAAAAAAAAAAAAATTCTTATTCTGTGGAACAAGATCAGACTGTTATTTGCAAATAAGATAGGAACTTCTGGCAAGTTTTCTGGACAAACTGAAAAACAATTTTGAGCTTAAACTTTCTAAAAAATATTTATTTATACTTCAAGGGCTCTGCTTCCAAACACAACTTATAGTCTCGAGTTAAATATGTTGGATTTTCTGTTTTTTTTTTAAGCTTTCCCTTTTTATCAAACCTGATGAATAGCAATTTATAGAATTGTTAGTCATTTAATTTGAAATTTGATTAAAATTTTAAAAAATGAAATTTTATTGTAATGGCATAACATATGAATATGTACATGAATGTACATATTCATATGTACATTCATATGTAGGAATGACTCTTTACCAGAAAAGTATCTGCTAATCAGTGGATAAGGAATATTGTTATCCTTCAAGTACCACCAGATCTTATGAGAACTATATGTGCATTAGGGTAGGGGAGTCTCATTTCAATTAAGTTTAAGTTTGTCCTATACAGTGTCTTAAGAATAATATACATTCTGTAGAATAGAATGTGGAAATGCATTCTCCTACTTGTTTCATATCTGATTAAGCTGTATCAAGGACACTAATAGTTTGCATGGCAATTAAGCAACAAATTTTATCTGAACTGGATGATAGTACTTTCAGGACAGAGCTATACCTTGTGTAGTTTCCCTGGTCTGTTTCTCTGCTTTCTCCCTGTGGCAAGAACCCGAGGCCTACAACATCTAACAAGGATTCATGCATAGTCTATGCGACTCCTTCCATCCTGATCTTGGGTCCTGGGAAAGAACAACATAGAATCAGATAATACAACAGAAAAACAAAACAAGAAACAAAGAAAACCAAACCAAACAAAAAATTAATCTGCCTCCACACTGTTTTTCATTTTGTTATCTGTTTGCGCTATTATCTCTGTAGACGTTTTTTGTCAGGATCAGGTAATTACTAGATCAAGGATAAGTGTACTGAATATTGGAGAGGGGAAAGTCCCAAGCAAGAGGAATGAAGAGATGTCTAGTTGGGTGGAGATAAAACACACTCACTGATGATGGAGAGCAGAAAGATGAACACAGAAACAGATGGATAAGGGAGAAGAACAAAAACAATGGAAGAGATTAAGAATTTAAAGAGATCTATTGGACAAAATACACAATTTTGTGCTTCCCTCTGCTTGTTTCTTTCACTCCTACCTCTTTTACATTATTTAAAACAGAACAAACAAAGAAAAAAAAATAAAACAATTGTTTGATTTGCAAAGCTGCCTTGATTGTTAATCATGATTCCATTTTTCTGGAGCAGTACATACCTGCCACTTTAATCTCACTGGAACTGTTTATATATCCCTACTGATACCAATGGCCATTTTCAGGAAGTGCAATTTCAGGTAAGCACTTGTCTTAATATCTTCCACCTTTATTGCATTATTCTATGGGGCTCCTTTCATAGGACTGATTGTTCTGTCTCTTTACAGGCTTGTTCACACTGTGTGGCTCTGTCAGATTCTCCTTGTGACTCCCTATTTACAATGACTTAAATTTGGAAATATTAGCAGCTTTATAATGTGAGAAGCTGTTTGTATTTCTCTATCAATTATTTTCTCTCACACATAGCACAGTAAGCTGCAGTGTTGCAGTACCATGTCATTACAACGTGTAATGGGATATTGGTGAGAGGGTTCAGCCTCTACTGCCATATCACCAAAATCTGGCTCTGATGTTGTAGGCCAACAGACTGAAACAGCAGGCGTTATTTTCAGAATAGCCCTTGTCAATTGCAAGATATAAGGGGAGGAAAGCTTTCAGAGCTTCATATATAACTATGTCTGTTATTAGGTTTCAGTGTGGAATCACTGGCTTTGTTTAGCTGAATATAAGTGACATTTTCCTTCTTATTTGAATGGAGATATGGTCAGACTTCAGTGATTATATATACTGCAGTAAAGGCAAAATAATTTAGTCTTCAATGTGCAGATTTCCGGAGGCAACTAAACAAGTAGAAACATTTTTCTTCCCTGTTCCTGATCGAGTTTTTTACCAGCCATGTGGAACCACTTTTGTTTGCTTAGCCACAGTTAGACTGAGGTACACTTTAATAAGATACATGTGTTTGAAGGATTTTTTAGCCAAGAACTACAGACTCTTCTCATTCCATATTGGAACACGATATAAATCCTGAACATATATATGTAAGTATGCGTATATGTGTGTGCATGCATGCATACATATCTGTAGATATGCATATATTATTCAATTGTTAAGAGATTATTCCTCACAGACTTCAACATTTAAAAAATTTCTGAGGTGGAGTTGTTAAACACCATTACAGTTTCTATTTCTCCTCCTGAATGTATCAAAGTTAGACACTTAATATAAGCTATGCAGTATAGATAACATTATAACTTTCTCTGTTTAATGAAGAGATAATCAATGGTATATAATTATTGTATTTAGAGGTGAATTGGATACAGCGCTATTGCAAAAATGTAAGGGATATTGCAAGATTGAACACGGCTTCAAAACATGAAACATGAATCCACTTTGCTGAAATTATCCTAGTCATGACCTGTAACTGCTTTCCCATGTCTCTGCAGTTCAGACAAGATGAAATACAGTAAGAACAGAATCCTAAGACGAATTAAAATGAATTTTTGTACAAAGAATTCTCTCAGTATTATTTCCATGATTTTCTGGAACTGACTATATGCAGTCTGGTTTCGCAGTAGTGTAGCAGTAGAGTCAGCTCAGAAAGGGTCTGCATGATGAAGAGAAGAATGAGACTCATAGCACTCAACAGGAAGACAGTCTTCTGAGATATATCACAGAAACACAAAATAGTTAAGGTTAGAAGGGCCCTCTGGGTCCATTGGGCCCAGCCCTGCTCCACGAGGGACACCCAGAGCAGGGGCCCAGCACCACATCCAGGGGCTTTTGGAGAACTACAAGGAGGAGAACCCACAGCCTCCGGACAGTCTGCGCCAGTGGTCCATCACTCAATGAATTTCCTTCTGGTGTTCAGATAGAAGTTCCTGCATTCCAGTTTGTACCCAATGCCTCTTGCCATGGCACTGGGCAAAGCCGAAAAGAGTCTGTCTCTCTTTAGGTATTTATACACATTGACAAGATTCCCCCTGAACCTCTGCTTTTCCAGACTGAATGACTTTATTCTGTTCACTGAATTGATTATTTGAGTGATTGCCTTGCTTCTTTTCTTCAAGAGAAGACACATTTGGAGTCAGAAGTGCACATTCAGTACCTTCATACCAATGTTAACAACAAGATTAGCATAGACAATATCGTCAAATGACTTCAGATGTGAAAAGTCAATACATGGTGAGGAAGTTCGTCAGTGCTCACTGCATCATCATCAAATGTGAGAAACAGTAGTTTTGGAAGCTATGCCAATCCACCATATTCTGATCAAAGAGATATTTCATAGATGAAAGAAGAATAAGCACCAAAGAAAACAAAATGGAAGTTAACAGTTTTCTGCTGCAGAAGAAGAACCAGTGGAATTACTACTTGCTCAAGAAGTGACCTTTTCCTCTTCACTGGATCTATTGCCATATTAACCTATATTGAAATGAAAGTAATTTCTATCCACTCTGCGCTACCTTGGAATTAGAATTAATTCTTTCTTTTATATATTTCAGCTACTGTTCACAGCCTGGCATGTAAGCAAGCTTAATTTTAGACTTAATCAATTCAGTTTTCCACAGAAAGGAGCCATAGAATAAAAGTTTGTCTTTAACTCTTATCTATTCTACTCATTGCAGAGCATTTCTTGGTCACTTCTCTGAATATGATATCAGGAAACAGAGTAGAATTTAGTGGCATTTTTTCAATTAAAGATTGAAAAATTGAGGCAGCAGGGTGTTTCTGGGAGAGAGATAGGACTGGTGTTTCTCTTATGTCAGACTGGAGGGACTTGATTTCTAGACTAGCTATTTTTTGAAAATTTCATTCTTTCTTCAGCCATGGGGTAAGAATTGTACATTTATGTTGTGTGTTCTCTGGACTGATTCCTACAGTACAAAAGATTTTTAAATGACACCTCATGCAGAGTAATGCAAATTCTACTGAATAGAGTACTTAATATGCCTGAAAGAAGCCAATTTACATCAACAATGGAGTGAGCCTGCCTTGGCTGATATTTCAGAGTTGAAAATAAGGTCTTCACAAATATTTTCTTTTCCGCTAAATGTCTTGACACACTGAATTTCCATGGTGACTGAATTGGGTTTTGTTCCTGTATCCGTCTAGGAGTATATTTAGCAATATGAAGGCCAGGATATGCAGCTTCAAGTCCATCCTGTGCTACAGGTCAGGAAACTGAACAGCACTGATGCTACTAAATTTGAGTCTTGGAAGTTTTGGGACTTCTGATTTTAGCTTCCCCAGTCCTCCTGTCATGCAGTTGGAAATGCCCAAGGGCCCTGCTGGTGTCAAGGGAGTCTGGGCTTTCTTTTCAATGCTTTCAATGTTTCAGGCTATCTTTGATTTTCTGAATTTAGATGATCTCATGGCCCCCAGCTTCCAGGGGCCACCCAGGTTGTTGCTCACAATTAATCTCCAGCAGTTCATTCTTTCTGAAGCAATTTTTTGCCCCCTGGAATCTCCTCTATAGAGTTCAGAAAAAGATTAGATTTCCATTTTAAGTGCCATTTGTCCTTTTCTTCCCCCTCCCCAGATGTCAACATTTCACACAGAGATAGATAGAATTTTTAGTTTCAACCAGGTTTTAACAAAGAATATAGCTGCCACAAGGTTTGGTCATAGTAAATTGCGAGCCAAACTCTGGAAACTGTTCATGCCAGGGCTCAAAGCAACCCAAACCACAGTCATCCTGCCTAGAAATTAATCAAAATAGCAAAGACAATACTGAATATGGTTTTCAGCAAGATTTTTGCTCGCCTTTTGGAAATGAAACACACATTGGAACCAAATGTTTTTTAAATCAAATGAGTGATTGTAGCAGGCGGTAAGACATGAGACATGTTCACTCATTAGTGATCTACTGGAATGTATTTGTGGCTTGGACATCCTCTTGACTCCTGAGAATCTTTCTCCTGTTGCATTTCCCACTATCTTTCCTTTTCCCCTGATTGGCAAATGATCCGTAGACATTTTAAACAGCTGCCTTCAAATGAGTTAAAATGGTTTTCTCTGGCAAAATGGGTGGAATGCTAAAAAATTAGTTTCTAAGAAATTTGTGCTTTTTTTCTTGACTGAGGTGTTTTAAATCACATTAGAAGGGTCTCTTTTGGAAAATTCTTTGTAATAGTTACTCGATGACGGAGAAAGCCTGTCAGAATTGGACTACTCCCAGACACCCTGAGAGCCTTCTTCTGAGCATGTTTTTCCCCTGTGCATAAAGCTTCTCACTTTAGAGTTCAGGCTACCATCTCCCAAGTTATAGCTAATTTTAATTTGCATTTCAAAGAAATGAAAGAAAGATGTTCTCTACAATCATCTAAGACAAAATCTCCTTACTATAGTCTGAAATTCCACTTAAATAATGGGAAATCCCATCTCTTGCCAAAAGAATCCTACTGCAAACTGGGCAATACTGGATAGTGTTTTCATATATCTTTAGTTAAGCATGATGGCAGTGGTTATAGCATAATATGTAAAGAGCATTATGGGACTTCAGTTGGGAATGATGCCTCTTATTTTGCCACCTTCTAAATCTTGTAGAAATGTAGATCAAATATCTCTTCACAATTTAGGAAAACCAGAGGCTTTCTGCAGTGTGTCAGACATGACTCCTAAGGAACTTATAGCTTTTCACTGCTGTCTCAAAACACAAAATTGATGGCTCTGAAATATTTTGTTGTCAGTTCTTTAAAAAGTTAATTCGTTAAAAAAGCTCTCAAAATTGTCAATAACTTAAATTTTTCTATAGGAATTTACACATATTTTTCTTTTTTCAGAATGCAAAAAAGTTAATTAAATCATCCAACAATCCTGAAGAAAAATCAGATCTCTTCATGGGAGGTCAAAATTAATTTCCATGTGTGTAAAAGCATTTATTATAATTGTCTGATGAAAGAACAACTGTTTTTTGATGGTGCTGTGCTCAGAAGTCACCAAGAGCAACTGTGAAATGAGTGCAGTGAAGTTTTGGTGATCAGCAGTTTAACACTCCTTTAGTAAAACAATTTTTGCTTGTGTTATCTCACTTTCTATTCCATATAAATGAAACAAGGAAAGGAGTTTTGCTGTTTGCCTTGCTTTTTCCCCAAACAACTGAAATATAGATTTTCGTTTCCATAAATCCATACATATGCATAGCACTATAATTCACATATGACTTTGTTTTACCACTGTTCCAAATCCAATCCCAAAATTTAATATAAATAAAGGTTCAATATGAAACTCATTCAGAGGTATATTTTCTCATTTGTTTCTCATTAAAACCAGTGGTGTAAATTCAACATTCATAAATTATACAAAATTCTTTTTATGAAGGATGTTTTGCAGTAAATTTATAAAATGAAATAGACAAATAGACTTGCTGGTCCCTAAAAGACAAAGTTTTAATTTCATCAACTTATAAAATTTCAGGAAAAGAATGCAGTCTGTACATTTTTCAATCCATTATCCTACATGGAAGAAAAAAAATGGAAAAGTTAGGAAAGAGAGAAACAGTATTTAATACTTTTGTGTCTATAGGAGAAATTGTCAAAAAAAGAAAGAAAAAAAAAATAAAGGACAAAATCCTGAATTTTACAAATTAAAAAAAAAAAAAAAAAAAGGCATTTGATTGGCTTTAATTCTCTGTTGCAATATTTATAATTATATATATATATATTTATTGCTAAATAATTTGCTAAAAATAAATAACACATCTTGTTTTATGGTTTATTTTCTGGGAAGGGCTGGGGGGTGATTTCTGAGGGGAGAGGGGCTAAAAAAACTGCTAAAAAAAAAAAAAAAAAAGGAAGGTTTAAATGAAAGGAAATGGGAGACTGCAAGAGATTCTCTTCTGTCTTATCATAATGCAGTAACAAGTAGCATAACTTTTCGTCTGTGCTTTGAACTAGAGTAAGAAATTTTTTTACTGACTAGGAGGTCCAATCCTTATGAAGACAGCATATGCATTAAGTAAAGCAGTCATGAATCCAAAGTCTTGTTCAGAACAAACAGCATGTTCTTCACTCTTGGTATTCTCAAATATCTTGTCAGTGCTCAAGATCCAGACAAGCTTAAAAGAAACTCCATTAATCCCCCACCAAACCCAGAAATGCCCTCCTTAGTTCCCAGCAGTTTTAGGAAAGCTTTTGTTAATGTACCTGAAAAAGAACTGCCTTCTTTTGTCAGTAATTCTCATCATTACTACCTAGCACTGTAGTGAAAGCACTTTTACCTAACAGTTACCTCAAAATGTTCTTGACCTATCTACTTCTTCAAAACTTGAACTTGTCTAAAGAATGCAATGTTATCATTTAAAAAAATAAAACTAAAAAGAATAAAAGAAGTAACATTAGTCACTTCATTAGATGTGTACTTAATATAGTACAGATATACTTAAGAAAACTAGTATCCTTATTTCACATAGCTGAAATCACACTGTTAAAACCAAATTCTGCCACATCAAATAATGTACAGATGGTTTTGATGTGAACACCAGCACCCTATTTTTCCCTTTTTTTTGTGGATCTTTTCTTTGGGTCTGATTGTCTCTGACACAGTCACTTAGCAAGAATTTACAGTAAGTGGAGTGAAAAGGCTTATACGTAAGTGTAGAGATAATGGCATAACATTTTAATAGTGAAAAAATAGTTTAATAGGTGCAGTAAATAACTACTATTCATTTCAAGGTGTTGTGAACACTTAAACCCTTTTATATTTGGGTATATACATATATATGTACATATATTCCTTTATATATTGTGTATCTCATCCAGTACCCCAGCCTAAATCATGATTTATAGAAATAATTAATTAGCACAATTTCATCAAACTTCATTGAAGTTCTTCTGTCTCACCCAGCTCTCATAAGCACTTTTCATATTTTTGGGTGTAATCTGATGAATGCACAGAATTGACCAAAACTGCATATGGAAGGCCAGAAGAAAAAGTACAATCTACACAAACAATGTCACAACCTTTCTGAGAAGGCAAAGCATCAGGATTCTATGTTTTAACTTTCTTGTGTGAATTTTTGCTGGCCCAAGCGATCACCAAAAATTTGACATCCAGACGGTTGTATTTGGGATGAGAAACTGGTGATAGATGTTCTTCAGTTTATTTACTGAAGATATACAAAATTCCATTTTCCTTATAGCAAGAATACAACAGCAGACAGTTTATTTGCTCACAGCTTCCACTGCCTTTAACAGAACTGGAGAAAAGCATATCCATATCTTTGTCCTGTTTTTTCACATGGCTGAGCTCCCAAGCCCTATTTTGGTGGTGCATTCAGAATTTTGTCCAAACTTCCCTCACCTTCCATCTCCATATAAATATACATACCTTCATTAAAAGAGTAAAAACTCTGACAGCACTTTCATTCAGATGTAAATTGTGCAAGTTTTTTGTCATGACACGGGAATATATTTCAGTGTTTGAGATGTGTGTCTAAGACAACCTGAAGAACTCCTTTTTTTGCTGTAACTCATTACTCTCTCATCAAGCTTTCTGTGACTTGATATCAAGCATAACAGGTGTGCCACATGTTCCTTCTTAGCTGGCTTTAAGCAAACCTAAGAACACACTGCTTCTGGGTTCATAGGGTTGGTCTGGGCAGAGTATTACTTGTTATTTGCAATGAGCAGCATTGATCTGTTAAGCTGAGGTAGAGATAAGTTATCAAAAATTGTGATTAAGACAATAGCTCCATTCTACCTGATGCACAAATATACTCATCTTTCTCCCTGTTCAGTGCTGCATCTTTCCTGCTAACATACTGAATTTATTTCATTTTCCTTCATTCAGTGCTGCACATATCTTTGCTGATAACATACTGAATTTGCAGTTAAATCATCTGAACTGATTTATCAGTTGGAAAAAGTCCTTACTCAGGAGATTCCTTTTCTGGTTTTGATTTGCAAACCTACTGTGAATGTGAAAGAAGATGAAGAAACTGAGGAAAGAAGCCTCTTAATCAACAGTATCTACATTGTACAGCATCTGAATAGGGCAGTTAAGGGGCTAGAAATATGCACAAAGGTGTGTGTCTGCTGTCTCTTTTTTGGAAGTCAGGGAGCCTGTGTGAGCTACTTGAAATAGTTTTGTTCCAACTAGGATATTGATTTGCTTTGACATTTTTTTAAAAGCCAAACCAATTCATTAAGAGCCCTTCATAAAATTTTATAACCATTAGTGGATGTGGTTATACACACATAGTAGGGTATTTATTTAGTTATGCGGTTTTACTGTGTCCAGTTTTGATTTAAGGGATGCAGACTTCCATCCCACCCATGATGATATTTTCTTATTGTCAGAGTGATCTCTGTGCTTTTAAATCTATAGATGTCTTAAGTTTTAATATCAAGTCAGAATGTATCACTTTCCAACTTAACTGCCTTATTGGCATCGACATAGTTTTTAATCCAAAATACGTAATGTTTATATCTATCTGTATGAATACACACATATTGCATGTGTTTACTTACATATACATCTTAATGCACATTTTACAGTTAAGGGAAACAACACAAAAAATGCTTTAAATGTTATTATCCACTTTTAGCACTTAAGTTAATCCCGCATTTGAAAGAAAATAGATGTATTTCTCTTTTACTGACAGTTTCTGTTCAGTTATGCATCAAAATCTCTGTGTAAAGTTACTGTTATTCATCCCACAGTAATTCTTTTGTGCTTTGAGTACCTTTCAGGCCATTGAGTACAGCCCCATGCTCACAGCAGTTCCCTTTAGAACACTAACAAAATAGTAAAATTGTAAATTAAAAAATAAAACTTCTAAGGCTTGAAACTGACAATAGCCTTCAAAAGTATGAACTATATGTGCTTTTGATTGAAATTGCTAATGCAGCAACTGTTCTTTTAATAAGAATTAAAATTTAATCTCTTTAATACTCAAAATTACAAATCAAAAGAGCAAATGTCCAATGTAAACACTTCAGTCAGATTATTGAAATAAAAAATACTGCTGTTTTATTACAAGCTACATGCAAAAATCAGTGTTATTAGCAACTCCAGGGCACTTTTCAAAACCTTAATTTATTCTACATCAATGGAAAATAAAATATCATTTTCGGCTTTAAATTTATCTTGTTTGGCATGTAATCATGGCAGGATGCAAGAGATTCTAAGAACTGATAAAAGAAATTAAAGGGATAAAATATTCAGAATAAATTGCTTTACTGTAGTTTACCAGTTATTTCCTTCTAGAATAATCTAGGCTGTTCTCCCGGTTGTGCAGGAAGCAACTCTGGGAATAATGATCACTTGTAGGAAATATTCTTTTAGCCAAAGGCCATCTTCAGCTGAGGTGTTACCTGCTTCTCCCTGGTACTGTTAACTTGATCACTTCTATTGTCTTGAAAGAGCATGTCCCATTTCAAAGAAGAAATATGTAAACATAAATTTGCAGTCCAAGTGAAGATTAAAAAAAAAAGGAGAGGAGGAAAGGGAAGGGAAGGGAAGGGAAGGGAAGGGAAGGGAAGGGAAGGGAAGGGAAGGGAAGGGAAGGGAAGGGAAGGGAAGGGAAGGGAAGGGAAAGGAAGGGAAAGGTTGTTTTTCTTTGTCTTCTGGCTGTGCTCTCCTAAATCTGGCCATGGCTTTGCAATCTTCTGCTCTTCAGCCCTTCTATTCCATCTTTGCAGGCACAGAAATGTGTGTAGGAGGCAGGAAAAGTCCGGAGAACTGTTCTATTCATAATGAGAACATTGCTACACAGCTGACAAACATGTGGGCCTCAGTGGTTCCAGAAGACAGGGGTGGATATAGGGATGATATCATTTTTGGTTGTTTCAACAGTGGGTGTTCCCTTCAAGATCGCTTTAAGAGATTTGAACTTCAAAAACATATTATTTGAGAGGATGGCTCTTTTTGGGCATTCATAACTACTAGCAACCATCAATTATCTTTCTCAATGGACACTAAAAGCAAAGACTGACCTCGCATAAAAATAGGGTTTTTTTTATGGTTCTCCCTTCTTCACTGGTGAATCGTGAGAACAGAAATGGCAACTTTTGAGTTAATAGACTTCAAGAGTTGTCCTAATGTTATGGGGTAGAATGTGATACACTTTCTCCTCATTTTAATCACTTTTAGAATCATTCTTCTGCAGGAGAAGACATGGTTATGAAAGAAACATAACAAAGAGCTGCCTAGATTAATGTAATTTTTTTTGCCCTTGATCATTACATAAAGCAAAAGCTGCTGGCCCAGATTATCCTGTCTGCATTTTTAAATAAATTAGTTAAAAAAAAACGGTTACTGAAAGGAACAAGAAGGGGGTGGAATGTTCAGGATATCTGTATGATTTGTTGACATAACAACTTGATCTTCTGATCCTAGGATTGTCAGAAATCTGTCCAGAATTTAAGGCAGGGTATGGAGGATGGAAGAAGACTGGAGAGAGAAACAAGTTAAATACGCTCGTAGTGAAGAGGAGACCTATGTAGAGTATGCCAAGTAGACTTGTACGTGTTTAGTCTTATGAGGCAACATTTGATTTGCTCCGTTCTTGCAGTGGGATAGATTTTGCTTCTCTGACAGCAAATACTGGTCCTTACTCAGGTTTCCTGGTGGGCGATATAGAGGTCTTGTGCTCTCAGAAAGGTGTCCTTAAGGAGGAGCTGCCAGCTCTGTTCTGTTCCACATTTTGCTCATGTCCTTCTACCATCATGAAACAGAACAGTAAAAACATTTCAGATACCATGTTGGTTTCAATCTCTGTAAAATATAGTAAAAGTTGTGAAGAAGCAGTATTCACCCTTGCTAAAGCACAGTGAAACTGAGTAGTCTGTAATCACACAGGAAGCTGTGGCAAAACATAATTAGAACTTGTGCCTTCTGGTTTCTAGTTCAATCTTTTTTTTTTTTTTTCCCTTTTTTCTTCATCTCTCTCTCTTTTTTTTTTTTTCCCCCCCTATGGGAATCTTTGGAGGAAACTGAGCAGAAATTGAGCAGGAATTTTTTATTATATGGAGCTGTAAACAGACAGTGTCTGTTCATAAGAAATACGTCTGAATCAGTTTTGTCTTTGATAAGCTTTTAGATATACTACAGCTTCAGATCTTTTTGCTAGGGCAAGCCACTTCCCTACAGTAGGCCAACACTGAAAATGAGGATGGCAAGTTCACAGAGAAGATATTCTAGGCAAATTCTTTGTGAAACTCAATCTGTTTTGTTCTGGTCCAGGACCAGTGTAAAGTTTTCAGTTGTTTTTTCTTTAGTTAACAACTGGAAGAAACACCCTTCCTCTGAGATCACTGATGGCTTACAAACTTTGCCATAATATTCTAGCTTTACCCTTTAGAATAGCATTTACTGGGCCAGCAGATAAGCTGAATATGTTAATTTAATTATAACTCTATCAAATTTGTATTCTCACAATCCAAAACTATTATTTATTTACATATTTATTTATGAAAAATACTCATTCTGAGTAATGGCAAGGAGGTTCATGGGATATACCAAAAGTATAAACAATATTTTGGTACAATTTTCATATCAGAATGAAGGTTCTTTGATAGTCTCAAGCATAAACAGTCTATAAAGTTTTTGCTCAAAATGTCTTGTTTATGGTGGCTAGAGTCCTTTTTATTACATCAATAATAACATACATCATCCTGACATTTATCATTCATTTAATCTAGGTAAACTTATTATGTCTGATGTAATTCCACTGAGATAAATCTGTTGTGTGATTTTTGTGCTATTTCTGGCATGGAAGTGGTTTAGAACGATGTTAATTGAAAGTAGGAACACTTTTTTTGTACTAATTAGCCCACTATTATTGTAAAACCATGAATTGTATTCTCATTGCACAACTTTCTAAGGAGATTCTTTGATTGTTTAAAGGAATAAGTTACAGAAAACTACTTATGACTCATAAATCTCTTAAACTCCACTGTAAAGGATGGCAAGAACTGGTATTGCTTTCTCAGTTTTATCAAAACTATCCTTCAGAATTTTTCACTTGTCTGCTACTGTCAGAATTGCATGAAATTTCAGAATGAAATGGCAAACACAGGATTAACTCCTGAATTTTCTAAAATACTACACTTATTCTTATCTGATACAGCAAATATTCCTCCAGATGAGTTATTCTCTGTGAACTTTTTAATAAATATAGGAGTGCCAGATTAAGGGAATATTACTATTCTTTTAATTTTCCTGCTGTGCATCTCACATAACAAATCTCACTCAGTCATGCAGGCTCATAGAACAATTTAGGCTAGAAGAGAGCTTTGGAGGCATGTGTTCTAACACCCTGATTAAAACAAGGCCAACCTTGAAGTTAAGGTCATATCTAGTTAATTTTGGAATACTGCTATGGATGGAGAATCTTAGACCTCCCTGAGGAATCCATGTCAGCATTTGATCATTCGCATGGTGAAAAATGCCTCAGGAATAGTTAAAGATTCAGAATCTGCATGAAAACTTTCAGTACAGTAGACATTGTTTCAGAGAGGGAGAGACTAAGTTTGACTCTAAGAAGAGTTAGACTGGATTTAAGGAAGTTTTTTACAGTGAGGGTGGTGAGGCACTGGCACAGGTTGCCCAGAGAAGTGGTGGATGCCCCATCCCCCGGTACACGCAAGGTCAGGCTGGATGGGGCTCTGAGCACCTGATGGAGCTGTGGGTGTCCCTGCTCATTGCAGGGAGTTGGACTAGACAGCCTGTAAGTGTCCCTTCCAACTCAAATTACTCTATGATCTGTTTAAAACATGACCTACTGTGCCTGAAACAACTAAGAACTCCCCTCTGCAACACACTCAAAACATCCAAACTCATATTTCATAAGTGCTACAGATAAGAAAGCTGTTCACCTTTTGTCATCTGAAATCAGTGCAGAAAGGTGTCTCTGAGCAACAAAGCAATGCCAGATTGAACAGAGGTGAGTGAAAGCTTGAGCATAGCTGAGCCCCACTGCCCAGAGCAGTAGGCTGCATGGAAGATCAAGATAAGACTCTTTTTCTGAGCACATCTATTTTTTTGCTGCTCTAGGTACTGAGTTTCTCCTTTCTTCTTCTGTGGTTGTTTCCATTTTATGTACTACCTTATGAAGGCTAGGAAATCAAAATAAATCTAACCCACTGTTTCATTTTCATACTGCTGTTGTTCATACTATTCTTTTGCCAAGTGGGAGCTAACTGCATTTCTGTGCCCCTGTCCATACTGGGCTGGGCAGGAAAGGCATATGTGGTTCACCCTTCCATTCCAGAAGAGCTTATCAGGTCAGACCATAGAGCTTGTCTTGTCTTCAGGAACTTCTCTTGCATTTGTAGATTCTTTCTTCCTGGCCCAGCAGCATTTAGGTTGGGAGTGGATAGCAGCCTCAAGTTAATCCCAGAATCATAGAATCATAGAATGGCCTGGGTTGAAAAGGGCCACAATGATCATCCAGTTTCAACCCCCCTGCTGTGTGCAGGGTCGCCAACTACCAGACCAGGCTGCCCTGTTTTACATCTATCTCTACAGCTGTATGATCCCATGCACTATAAATTAATGAGTAAATCATGTTTACCTATCTCTGCTAACAATGGTATTTTAAATTACTTTGATATACTAGAGAAAATATCGTAAAGCTGCTTCTTAAACACTCAAGCGTACGTAGAGAAAATTGATGAAGTACAGCATCAGACTGTCTTTCAGGATGAAGGGTTCTGTCTATCTTAAAAAAAAAAAAAAAAAAAAAAAAAAAAAAGAAAAAGGAAGCAGAAACTGCAAGCAAAAATAGAAATGAAATAGAAATGCAAAAAAGGTTTCTCTTCCATGACTTCAGTCAGTAAAGTGTAGGGTTAACATTTGTCTTTCAGGTACTGAATGTACTCCTTGAATATTTCCTCTGATGACCTAAATGTGGCCTACAATAGTCCTCATAGTTTCCTATCTTAAACAACTAGTAGCTTGATTGTGATTTTATCTTCTTTTTTTACTGAGACAGTTATATGAGAGTGCTGACCTTCAGTTAACTGCCTGTTTCCTCTGAGCAGAATACACAGGACGTGAGAGCTTGGTTCAATTAGGCACGTTGAGTTGTATGTGAGTGAAAGCCTTGATCTCCACAAGAGATAGAATTGTTTTAGCTCCCATGTTACGGTATCTTTTGACTTGCTTAAAGTCTGCTTCATACAACCAGGCAGTCCTCAACTCATTTTCTACCTCACCACGCTACACGAAATGGCTGACACTGTACAAATATTGTCATGCTTGCTCATATAGCTAGAAACAGCTAAGATTTAAATATATTAACAGCTCTTCAGCATCTACGACTGCAGCTTGTCTTGATTTATTTAACCCAACTTTATCAGTTAAAAATGCTATGACTGTCTATTTCTTCTGGGAAAAGGAATAGAGCCTATGGTGGTAGTTGCTTTCTAGCTGAGGGTCTGTCAGGAGGTTCTATGTAGGATGAAATGAGCATAGTTGTGATGTGGCACTGGAAGACAATATGGAATAGGATATGGATTTTTCTAAGTACCACTCTATACAGGGCTATATACAGGGCTGAGTCAGCAGAAGGCAAGCAAAAGTGTCTAGTCTATGATGTACTGTGAACTCAAGATTTAACATTGTCCTTTGTATCAAGCAGTCTGTTGGACTTGGAGGTCCAAAACATAGCTCTAGATTTGGATGGGTTGTATTCTGGAATGTGTAATTTTTCCTAAAGCTTGTACAGGGGCACATGTGCTTAATAAGGAATACTAGATCCCACCAGACAGCTGCCTGAACTTTTGCCAATGCAGTGCTTGGAGTTGCAGTGCTTACATTACACATCTGGACCTTGAGAAATACTATACCAATCAGGCTGAAGAGACAATGGTTAAATATGCTCATCTCTTCCTAGAAAAAGACCTCTGTGCTTTTGAAAAGAAATGCAGCACACAGTACCAGGTGGAGAAGCAGCAAATAAGCTTGGCCACATCTCTGATTAAACCACTTCTCAAGAATGGAGCATGCAGTATAAAGAAAAACATATTTTTAACTGTCTTGCAGCTTGCTCCTTAGTTCTGCTTCATTGATTTCTTAAGATTGTCTAGCTTGTTAATGTCTCCTAGAATAAGGCTTGGTACATTTTGTTAGTGGATTGTATGATCTGGCAGGTAAGGTAAGAGTCTTCTTATCTTGTCATATTTCCCCATCTTACAGCGACGCAGACACAAAGATGCTTCAGTAACTCCAGTAACAATTGCCCATTCTGTCCTAGGGGACATAACAGATCAATAAGAAAAAGGAAGCCTGTATGTGTTCTGAAGGTGGAATGCTGAATGGATGGCAAAGGACAGAAATGATGGAAATTCCTTGTCTTTTCACAAAGTTCTAGCACAGTGCTTAATGGTAAAAAATTGTTTTATATTTAGAGAGAGCTGAAAAATTAACAAATATCTGTAAAATGCTTGAAATTCTTAAAAAAAAAAAAAAAAAAAAAAAAAAAAAAGGGGCCAGGGCCACTGTGCATTGTATTATTTACTTGCTGCAAAAAGGCAATCACAGCATTGGTTATCTTTCTCCCTATATCTCTCTATTCCTGTATCCTCAGGCTAATGTCATTCCTCAATATAATCAGATGTTAATATCTTTCAATATCAGATATTAGCAGTAAAATGGTTTTACCTAGAGGGTTTTTCCAGGACTCAGACTTCCATTTACTACCACTGCAGTGACACAGAAAAGCCCGATGAGACATGGCTTATGGAGCTCAGGACAGGAATCATACTGCTTAATTATAATTTGTCTGTTCAATCCCATAATCAATAGAGAGAAATAGTCACTTCCATAGAGCAGTGATCCCACTTACAGCTTGAATCAGACTCTGAAAATGGCCACCTTTTGTGACTGTTGAGTAACATGTGATGATTAGGCTTCTATTTTATGTTATAAAATATTTGTACTGAGAAGGAATGAACGTGGAAACCCTTACAGTGTCAGATAGACAAAGAGACAGAATATTAACTGAAGGATGCTGGAAAAAACAGTAGCAGTAAAACAACATAGTGAATATATTCATGAGCATTTTGTGCTTTATTTATGATTGCAGATAATATGGTACTGGTCCAATGTTGGAAACAACTTTTTCCTTATCTCACTGTTAATTCAATTTCTGCCCTTTCAGATTTGTAAATGGCTGACACGTATTCCTCTCTAACAAGATTTCCAGACAGTTATGGTGTTTTATATGAATACTGTTGCTCTGAGCATTGGGATTTACTCATAATTTCACAAGCTAATGGTAAATGCATCACTGAATATTGATGGGGAACTGCATTCTCTACTCCAAAAGAACTAGCAACAAGCAAAAAGCCTATTTTTGCCTCTTATAGGACAACATCAGACTAACTGTAACTAAAATATACCTTTTAAGTTTTCCTTAGCTGTAATGTGTCATCTTAATTACAGTACAGTGTATATCACACACATTTTGCAACAGCATTTTAGCTTACGCCTCCATACATTAGAAAAAAAGTGCTAATATAATAGCTCATAAAGTACAAGAAGGAAATTAGAATATCCAAGTGGTATATTCTTATCTTTCTAACATTGATTTCCCATTATCATCTAAGCTGTTTATCTTTCACTCATGAGAACTGTGGTTGAATTATTTCATGATATGATTTTCCCCATACTACCAAGCACAGGTTATTGTGGTTTCTTTTTAACTTTGCTTAGCTGTGTCTAAAAGAAGGCATGAAAGAAAGGCAATAAATTAGAAAGGTTATGCATGAGAAACAAAAGCAAGAGAAAGGCTAGCTGGTCTGATGAATTCAGGTTGCTTCGGTATATCTGTAAACAAATACAGTTTCTGTAACCACAGATTGTGTTCTGATAGTCATGCCAAAATATTTCTATATGTGGGCTGCAGTGCCACTAACATGAACTCATATTTGTTACTGTTACGTATTTATTCTTTCCATTTCTCTACGTTATAAATTGTACCTATTTACTAGTTCAAGTTGCCAAGGTAAGGGGGCAGGAAATCTCATACAACCAAGGGATATAATTTGGCTAACATATAATAAAGTAAGTGTATGTGTAAGCTTGGGGGGCTGTACTGAAAAGTGATTTTGAGAAGAGAATGGTCAGTTGGGCTGTTCAGTCATGTGGTTTCATCCTTACATTTTAGGTTACGTTCAAGTTCAATTTGCATTACTGAGGGCTGGAGAGAGAAAGATGGGGAGAGTGTGTATGTCACATGGTGCCCTATTTGCCATAGAGCACAACTAGGATCCCATACATCTGCAAAGTAAGCAGGATATGTTACATCAATTGGCAGCCAGCAATAGTTAATCTCTGAACAGCCACGGAGATAAATCTCATAGTGGTGTCAAGAACATAGGATGTGGATTTGTGGGGTTTTTGTTCTTTTTTTTTCTTCTTAGGTCTGCCCTTCGGTTTAATTTCAGTTTGGCATATTGTCTGCTCACAGGCTTCCCAGAAATTCATTCTGTCACTGGAGAATGAATTATCACATACCTAATGTGATTAATGTGTATATGAAAATAAGCTTTCCCATAAGCAGAAAATTATAAGAGTAAGTTTCCCATGGCCATTTGTGAATACAAAGAATACATTCATCTTATTCTGGAAATATGTGTAAATTCACATTCAAATAAATGTTAGTGTGTGTGCCATCACATTTTACAAAAGTGATATGAAAACCACTTTGCCGTACCTACTGTGAAGCATTGTTACTATATGCTAAGATTGTCAAAATGAGTACAAATGCTAAATATTGCAATAAAGCTTTAAGTAGTTACATTTTTCATATTCCACTGACGACAACATATTTTCAAAATGCATTTACCTGTCATAAAGAAAATATACATTTGTGTATAAATTAAAAAGAAAAGAAAAAAAAAAAGAAAAGGTTGTTGGGTAGATTCCAGCTGAGAACATTGCCTCACTGTGTTAGGCACTATACGTATCCCAAAATTGTTGCTCTGAAGCACCAGTGCTGTAGAGACAAGAGGCATATTTTCTTTCTCTGATCATTTTGTTAAGTACTCTTTTCATATACTTTGACTAACTAGAGAACATGGGTAGATCTTCACAGCTGTAGAGATTTCTTCTTACTTTAGGAGACCTCACACCTACTGGGGTCATCCTAGAAACACTGTGGAAAGTTAAACACCCATGAAATGCATCCTCAGAAGCTGACTAAACTCACTGGAAGACAAATATGAGATATATTTGGCTGACAGGGCCAAATAAAGCGGAATCCTTCTGCTCAATTTTATGAATAATTTGTGATTTTCCTCTTAATTTTGACACCTAAACTTCATTGCTGAAGGGAGAGAAGAGACTGAACCCACAGTACTCACTAGTCTAGTATTTAGACCTTGGCCTTTGGAGGCAGAAATCCCGACTTAAAGCCTAAATTAAGTCTGGGCTCAATCTTGCATCTTAACCCGTGTGTTGGAAGGACCTTCTGGGACACAACTATAGCCAAACCTTCACACCCCTCTGGGGAGACCTCACCATTCCTCCAGGCAGGTGGCTCTGAGGCTTCCCTCACCCCTGTGAATGGTGGCATTTCAGGGCTGACTGTCTTAACTCATCTTCTATGATATTCATTTGTCTACAAGACAACCTGTTGCTTTCAGATCATTCTTCCACATCTGAGTACTCTATATACAAAGGAACACATTTTTCTTCTCCCAGTCTTTTCTTTGGTTAAGATAAATGAGCTCCTTCTTGTCATCTGAAAAAATTTTGTGACTCTCTTTGAAAATTTAATGGAGATTCACTGATTCTTTTTCAGACTGTTGTACTGGCTACTATATTCTGGTAAAGGTCTTACCAGCTCTGCGCGCAGAGGGAAGGTTATTTCCGTAATTGGCTGGATATTGCTATTCATGCATCCAAAAACTGCATTAGGTTTTCTAGTACTTGAGACCTCACACTGAGGTGATTATCTGTAATGATGATCTCTGCTTTAGAGATCTTGCTGTGATATGCTGTACTAGTGTTTTTCCACATTTATTCTCATTTATGTTTGTTCCTTGCTTGCCTACATTGAATTTGTGTCTATTCTTTAAACTTCCTGAATTTGGAAAGATTAAAATAATAATAATAATAAATCACTCAGTTTCCTTTCATATTTTGTATTATTTTAAATAGTCAGTCCAGTATTTCTGCTATAAGCCCATTCTACATGAAAATTTCCAGAATTTTTCATCAGCGTGTTCAAAAAGAGGATTTAAAGTTACTCAGTGCACCATTTTGTGAAAAGAGGTGTGGCAGATCTAAAAACCAACCCCACAAATTTAGATGTGATTTAGATGAAGACCGAAATAATAGCTAATTTTTATCAGAGCTTCAGATCTAAAATATTACATGGGGAGAAATAAATAGTATATTACCCATTAAACCAACCCAGTTCACTTGGCAGACTTGCCCCAAATTTTTGCACAGTGTGGCTGGTTATTACCATTCCACAGTTAAGGTCATCAATTTCTTATTATTTTTAGCCATAAGCCTTGCTCAAAGTGCTAGGACCTGTTTTTCAAATCCAATAGAAAGCAGTGTTGTAGGTTTTTATGGATATAAAGTTACCTTGTCTCAAGTAGATGTTTTAACAAGTAAATGGGCTTTCATTCCCTCACGGTTAGATTCATGGAAGACAACAATTGTGAGAGTTAACCCCCGCATGCTCTCTCTCTCATTCTAAACACTATTTTAATGAGACACACAGAATATGTCCAGTATATTCTTGAATTCTGGCTAGGCCTGTTTTAAACACACATTTGGGAAGCTGCTAATCACAGTTGTTTAGAGTAGCCATAACACTGCTTTAACACACTTCAAGAGAGAAGGTCTTGTTCAGGGCTCAGAGGTGAGCAACAAAGACAATGTTTTTAAAGTTTGTACTCCTTATCCAGCCTTTTTGCAAACACGATGTGGCAGCCTTGCATCTCCTACACATGGCTATGTGTTTCGGTTAGCGAATGTATTTGAGGTTATTCAAGGGCACATGAATCTTGTGTGTGCAAGCATGGCAAATGATTGAATTAGGTCAATCTAATAAGAACTATCTAATTACAGGAACAACGAGCACATATTCTGTGTACCCAATCAGAAACAGAATAATCATATTCCATACACAGATCTTAATAATTTAGAACTAGCTGAAACTGGGAAGTTGAACCGTTTGCAACAGAAGAGAGCTTGGAGGTTTTATATGTTTCAGCCTTCTATATCAAGACAAAATTTGGCACTTAATGAGTAATTTGATCGTTTTGGATCTGATCCAAAATGTTTCACATATTCAGAAAATCCTACTGGTAAAATCCAGCCCTATAATGTGACACCAGTAATAAAGATCTGTGTTAAGGATGAGTAGATAATTTTAAATAGACAATCTAAGCAAAAGAGTAATTATCCCCTTCTATTAAATTTCAGAAGCCAACACATGTATCCTTGTTTTGGAAAGTGTTGGTCAACTTGAGTAAGTTTCAGTCCTTCCTAGTATCATGTCAACAGACTAAATCCCTGGCAAGTTCAGACTTGCTTAGGCAGAAAAAATAACATTGCTCTGAATGCACAGACTTGAATGACAATGCTCTGTCTCAGCTCTCAGCCTTTTGACACTTGTCTCTGTTTTGAGCTGTGGCACAACAGCAAATTCCTCAGCAGAAGCGATACTGTTAAATGACATGTTGCTGACTGATTAATGCTCTACCACTGTCTCCAATTACACCACAGAGGTGGTATTTTCTGAAGAGGTGCAACAGCATTGCACCTCGGTGACCAACAAAATGCACTCACATAAAGGGACTATAGAAGTTCATTTTGAAGTAGCATAGTTATGTTTTGTTGTGTTTTTGTCTTTTCTTTCTTTCTTTCTTTCTTTCTTTTCTTTTTTTTTTAAAGCAATAGAAGTCTTCATTTTGTATGTACACCCCTTTAAAATCCAAAATGCATGTTAAAATATTCTGTTTTTACACATAGGGAAACTGAAGGACTAAGCTTTCCAACTGGTTTCAAAGATGTTACAATAGAGAATAGACCCCTGCCATAAGCTGTTCTCCAGCCACCTTGAAAACGTTCTGAATTCCTGAAGTGAAACCACATTTCATGTTATTTCAATTGTATCAGCAGACTGGGGCAGAATGATATTCCTTTTCAGTTTCATCTTTCTGAAATTCCTAATGCTAGCAAGCTCTATTTCATGAATTTAATCACTCTATTTTTATGGTACTATCATTTTTGCATGCTGCCTGGTTATACTTAGGCTTAGTCTCCAGTTCACATTTCCCTTCCTCATTTTCAGTGCAACATGAGCTATACTAATCCTAATGTTTCATACCAGAAGTATTCGTTTCTCTACTTTTAATCATTAGAAGTAATTTTAGAGGTTGTCTGCTTTTTCTTTGTCTGTATTTGTTTTCCTATCTCCATGTAAATCTAATATAGTTGGTAAAACTTTTTGAGGACTTTGTGTTTATTCTAACCTTATTTATATTTAATAATAATGATAGACTGATACCGGAAATAGTAGAACTAGACACTCTGGCAGTATAAGAATCCCTCCTTTCATTTTTGTTTAGTCTTTGTTTCTTTCTTCTTTTTTTTTTTTTTCTTTCTTTTTCTTTTTTCTTTTTCTTTTTTTTCCAAAAATTCAAAAATTTTCAAAAAGTCAAATTCTACTTTTGAGATTCCTGTATGTAACTTCAAGCTTAGAGTTCCTGAAATTTTCTTTCAGGTATTATTTTAAAAGAAGGGAAGTAATTCGACATCAGACCATGCAGTGTGATATACAACTCTGAATATTCCTAAGCAGATTAAGCAATATTTGGGAGGGTTTCAGGAGTGCTACCAGAACTAAGCTAAAAAAAGCCTCTGTTGGACTCATCATCAAGTTTTTTCAAGATCTGAATTTAATGTTGGTGTGTGGTTAGACCTCCCTGTGTCACTATGGGACAGGATCCATCTGTTAGAAGCGAACATCCTACCATTACTGACTTACCACTTTAAAGTCCTGCCAGTTTTCCCAGCACTTTTATCTAAAACTCTTAGATCGCATGTATAAAAACATCCTCTGGAAAAGCAAAAAGTTCCACAGTACTATAACTGAAATGTGACCATGGGAGATATAAAAGCTAATTTAGCACTTAATAGCTGGACAATGTAGAATCTACCTGTTTTGCTAAAATATTCCATAAGCAATAAAAATACAATATATGGATAATAAAAACAAAGTTGTACCATAAAAAAAAAATATATATATATCTTATAACACCAAAGTAAAAAGAACTAGGTATGCAATGGAATGCCTCTCCTATAAGGACAGACTGAGAGAGCTGAGGCTGTTCAGCCTGCAAAAGAGAAGGCTCTGGGAAGACCTAAGAGCAGCCTTTCAGTATCTAAAGGGGGGCTACAGGAAAGAAGAGGACAGACTCTTCAACAGACTCTTAACTGTTTCCCCTTGTCCTATCCTGACAGACTCAAACAGAGTCTGTTAAACAGAGTCTGCCAGGATAGGACAAGGGGAAACAGTTTCAAACTAAAATAGGGGAACTTCAGACTGTATATAAGGAAAAAAAAATTTACAATTAGGGTGGTGAGGCTGTGATTCATGTTGCCCGGAGAGGTGGTGAACATCCCATCATTGGAGACACTCAAGGTCAGGCTGAACAGGGCTCTGAGCACCTGATGGAGTTGTAGGCGTCCCTCTTCATTGCAGAGTAGTTGGACTGGATGAAATTTAAGGGTCCCTTCCAACCCAAACAATTCTATGAAGCCTTATCAAGCACTGTTCTCAGTTATGCAACTGGAACAATAAGATCTTAACGGATATTAACAATACATCATTAACTGCAAGGGCATTTTGCACTTATACTCATCCCTATTCATGTCCACCATCATGATCTTCTTAGTCTATTCCTATCACACTGCTAAGTGAAAGTGAGAATGAAGAAAGACTGTCACTAAAACACAGCTTAAAGCCTTCTGTAAGCCCTTAGGCATGGTGATGATAGATGATAGAATTGCAAAAGGTAGGGCAGTTACAGGAAATGAGGATATAGATTATCAAATTCAAATGGCAGATGAATGTGGATGTCTGCTGAAGTCAATGGAACTGGTCACCCTGTGATAATGCAGAAAGAAATCAGTTGTACCTGTGAATCACAGCCATGACAGCAAGTTTATAGCTTGGTTCTCTGAAAGTAGTTCTTGATCAGTCTTGGAATGACCATGGAAAAGAAAAATATCACTTATTTACACAAAGAGGAATAAATATTTATAAAAGCTTTTGATATGCAAGTTTTGTGACAAAAAGCATGCACCGCTAATCCCATGTTTGGAAAATCTTACACCTTCCCCTGGAATATCCAGCACAGATTCCTGTTATTGCATGACAGTGAGTAACAATGACCGGTGATCTGATTTGAAACAAGCATTTGTGTGGCTTCAGTAGATCATTTGAATGCAAAGCAAAAGTAAGGTGCAGAGACTTAAAGTTTGCATTAATATAGAAGAAAAAGTGAGAGTCTCACTTTTGAACACTGTATATCCATCCTGTTCAATAATCTGATTTTCCTCTTTGGTTTTGTTTTAATATATGTAGCTTTAAATTCAAGTGCACATCACCATGTTTCCTGTTGCCAGCATAGCTGATGAAGAAGTGTACTGTGATTTCTGACAACATCCAAGTAAAATAACTATTATTTCAGAGCTGGACTAGAAAACTCCCTTCAAAATCAAGTGCAGCAGAGGACTTTCTTCAAGAATTTTTCCTCTTCTCTCCATCTGTGAAAGCTTTCCCAAAGACAACATGAATATTCACAAGGGCTGACTACCATCAAGCAAGCTGAGCTGCAGCCGGAGGAATTGAAATAACCAAGTGATACTTAAGGGTTCTTTCCCCTGCGCTAGAAAAGGCTTTGCAGAGAGGATTTGCCACTCACTAAAGCAAATCAAAACAAACAAACAAACAAACAAAAGAGTTGTGATCTTACATCTGTTACGTATTAAGTGATTATGGGCAACTTCTTTTGTGTGTCTTTTTGACCACAAATTTTGACCTCCTGAATATGAATTGTCTTAATGCTGTAGTCCAGTAGGGGAATTTGCCAAGCTGAAACACTGCAGACAAATTGTAAAAGGAAACAGTTCTGCCTTATGTGGCAATTCTTGCTGTTTTTCCTTTGTTCTTCATTTTAGATCCTTAGATTGCATCCTAAACTCAATGCGATACAAAAGCAACACGGTATTTTACAATGATCCAAGAAAAATATTCCTTTTTTTTTAATTACTTTGGTGCAGAAATAGTAAATATAATAGTGAATAGGAACATCTTGAGTAGCATTTGGACTGGATTTTCAAATTCCTGAAGAAATTTGACCTAAGTTTGTGTGTATTCTGAATTTTGCCCATGTCGCTTGCATTTCAAACCGTACTTATGCCAGATCTCTAAGAAGATGAGGCAATCCATCTCAACAGAACAGATCTACAGGGAAATAAAAGATCACTTTAATCACTTTAAGTTATCAGGAGACTTTATAATAAAAGATGCACTTTCCTGATTATAAATCCTTGTCAGAAATACCAGGAGAGTGACTGAGTTTTGTGTGGCTTGCATATCTGCTTTAAGGCTGCTGTGACAGCAAGTCTTGGCAGAATTAAATATGAATCTTTGCATGTGGTTTCTATAAATCCAACATTTTCCACTTTACAATCCAGAATAGATGATTGAGCAGATGGTAATGCAAGCCACTGGATTTATGCAATTTTTTTTAATTTTTTTTTTTATTTTTTGCTGGGAGTTTTCACTCTCAAGAGCAGCTTATATATGAGGGACAGAAACGGCTGAATACTAATTTTTTTGGCAAAGTACCACACTCACATAACCTAGGTACACAAATACTAGTTATAAATAAGCTGACTGTAGGAGGTACAGAAAACAAATTCTTTCCGTGTCAATGAATTCTCTCTCAAGTAAACTTTGTATATGCTTGTATATATTTGTGTGGAGTCTTTTAACTCATTTATAAAATAAAGGAGTCATGCCTGTCTGCTTTCAAATAATATAACTAAACTATGGGAAAAAAAAAAAAAAAAAAAAAAGGAAAAAAAGCTACAAATCTGAGGACCATTATGAAGCATGAGTAGGGCCATAACAATGAATGCATTTTTATTTTAGAAATTCTTCTCAGAAGCTGCTGCAATCGGTGACTCAGTACATAACTTATTAATAATGCTTCATGAGATGCTCTTTCAGCATGTTTTCAACTTTCCTACTGGGGCCTCATGCAAACAAAGCCCTGTATTTTATTATTACTCTGTTATTCTACCAAGTTTTCCCCGAAGGCCAAAGAGTCTCTGGATTGCTTGGGAACTGTTTGCAAAACAAGAAGGTCCACCAAAATTTTTAATGACTGTACTTTCACTTTCATCACTGGATGATCCTTTTTGTCAAAAGATCTTCCTGAGGTATCTGTCATGCTTATCCAAGATTTCCAGTCAAAATCACTTTATCAACCTTAACATGAGGTCATGCAAAGAAAATCAATCTCTTCTACCGATAGGCACAGAAGTACTGATGTTGAGCATGGGTTTATTCTCAGGCATCTCTGTAGTCAGTATGAAGAAAAGGAATCTCCCAGGATGTAATCCAGCCAATTTTAGACTTTGGTGACCTTCCATCAGTGTCTTTCACTTTCTCTTTAACACAGAGTTTCCTTGAGCCATCCAGTGTTCCACCAGGACCCATGTTATTATTACACCTGCTACCAGCGGTCTTGTATTGACATTCTTCCTGTGGATGGACTTCATGTCCTATGAGAGTTAATGAGTTTTCACATAGGCACAGTGGGCTGTGAAGAGCAGCTTTTAGGACCAGCATCTTGGATTGAATAATCCTCCAGCGGGGACTGTCTTTTATTTTCAACTCATACAGAGCTGAGAATATGTTTTGGCTTTTTACACTAAGCAATAATTCTTAATAATGGCACTGACTTCAGGCCAAAAATGCTTTGATTCATTTCAGTTTGTAATTCTGAAGCCTGTGTGAATGTTTCTTCATCTGCTTTTTCTCTGAATGGACCCTACACACTTTCATAGGGGGTGTGATTTTTATTCTTTTTTTATTAAATGAAATTTCCCTACTTTGTATAAATGCCATTCCCATTGCTTGCCTGATGCTATCTATGGGTTTTTTAGTGCTTCAAAGCACTAAAGTGCCCACTGTCCTTGGAATTACCCTGATAACTCTTGATGGCAGAAATCCTTGCAAGAGCAGTCTCAGGACTCCATCAGCCTTCTGAAGTCTGTTAACTGTCACAAGAACTTTGTGATTCACTTCTGCCTTTCTCATGAAATTCACTGAAGAATCATTAAGGATGTTGTATGTGTAGAATGTTATAACCTTGTAATCACATCTGGGTAATTTAAATGAAGGGCAGAGCTCCTTCCTGTGCTGTCAAAGACATGTCTATTGACTATTACTTTTGAATTCCCCCCCTCCCCTTCAGACTTTTCTCAGAGTCCACATTTCTGATCAGTAGCAGATGGAAGAAAATGATTAAACTTACACATAGGGACCAGATCCTGCAGTCCTAGCTCTTTTCCGATTCTGGCACTTCTCCCATTGACTTCATTGCCAGAGTAATAAACATAGAAGGACAGCTGGATCTGAAGCGGATATATTATTCTCAGCTTCCTCTATGTTTCTCCGAATATTTTTCACAGACAGGTTACTGAGATATAGGGAAGAATATTTTCCCTACCCAGTTTCATGTTTGTATTCACTGTCTCTAATGAGACTCCACGGTGCCAAAGTAATGCATTTGAATTTAACATTCAAACTAATAATTCACAATAACTGTTTTGCAAATGGCACAAGACAATCCAGAAGACTTGACATTGATCTGATACAGATGAATAGGTGAATCCTCTTTTCTGAAGACAATCTATGGGATCATGGAGTAAATCCTTTAACATTTTTGTCTTTCTCTCTTAAGACAGTAATTAATTTATTTTCCAAATGTTTTTGGAATCTCTGGGTAAAATGAGCTTCTCAGCTAGTAAGTGGCATTATGCACACCATAAAATGTATTTAGATCACATTGACCACACAATAGAAAGTAGCTTACATCAAAGAACAATCAGAGTGAATCATTCCGCATGGATTTGCCTACTTTAAAAGGAGCAACTTTATTTCCAGACTCTAATAAACAATTCAAGTGAGTCACTATTTTAACATTGTATACCTTTCCTGTTTATAAGTATTAGCAAGAACAATCTGGAAATTATTTCAAAAGACTTTTCACTTGTGCAAGTCATACTTCCAGACTTTGTTTTCTACAGCACAGTCTCTCCCTGTACTGCAGGCAGTTTGGGGATTTGGGTTTACATTTACATTTTATCCTAAATGTTTGGGAACAGAAATCTTGTTAAATTTCTGTATGTAAATAAGGAATGACAGCATATCCCTTAACGAACATATATTTGCTAAAAGTATAAGTCATCACAGTTCCTGTAAATTCAGTAGAAGGATGATCCCTTGGTGAAGTTATTGGGGCACAGTTTCCTCCTCAGCCTGTATGTTTCCTGCATAGTTTTGAACATCTAAGCACCATCCTACTTCCCTTTTACTTATTGAAGAATCCAGATTTTCCCTCTTATCAGTGGAGAAATCTAGGTACCCACAATGTGCCTACCCAGTACCTGTGTCCACCCTTGAAGTGAGATGCCAGTGGTAGCCTAAATTCCTACCTCAGTTCCTATTATGTGCACAAAATCAGATCTCAGATGTTTAATTTTGACAGGTCCCTAACCACCTTTGTGAGAGTCTAGGTTTTATTTTGCTGTGCTTCAATTTTTTAAAATAGAAATAATACTCTTCTAAGACTATCCTAATGCTGACACCCCAAGTAATAATTAATAATGCATCAGTGAACCGAATCCAGAACAGTGAGGAGCTTCTTAACACAGCTCTTTTGAGAAGATTTCTCAAAGAAGATTTCAATATAGATGCAGTAGTGGCAATCATTAATTTAGCACACAGAGTTTGAGAGCATGGGAAAGTCTTGGAAGAATAAAATGCTCTCTGTCTTGCTGGTCTGGGCATAACCAGTGTAGATTGGATGTAAATGCAATAGCTTAAGTAAGCATGACTGAGGTCCAAACATCTCTCCAAGAGGCAAAATAAGAGGATTAGGTCACTGTAATAGCCTCAGTGTGTAGATTATCCCAGACCTATTTGAAAGTATTTCATTTTATTCTGAATGAAAGCCAAAGTTTCCCTCACAGGCCTGTTTGTAAATTCATTGAACTGATCCATTTTCACAATCAGAAGTACATGGAGTTTTCCCAAGTGCTGATGATATTATCCAGCGTTAAGATTCACCATCTCTATACAGCACCAGGTGTACTCATGGTTTCCAGCACAGTGAGCACAGATGCACTCATTGGCCTGTAGTTGTTCAATTTAACGTGACTGTTGCAAGACAGATATTGTCACCAAAAATCCCACCCATGCTGTATTTGAAGTAATAGGGAAAAAGTGAAAAGGAGTGTTTACAGCCCCTTGATATTAGAATCATAGAATCATCACAGTTTGAAATGGCCTTTAGGATCATGTAGTCCAACCAACTCTCCATCCCCACCTCTCCCACTAACCACATCCCTCAGTGCCACATCTCCACCTGCAGGGATGGTGACTCCACTACCTCCCTGGGCAGCCTGTGCCACTTCCTCGCCACTCTTTCTGAGAAGAAATGTTTCCTAATATCCAACCTGAACCTCCTCTGGTGCAACTTAAATCCATTTCCTCTTGTCCTTTCAAGATTTGGGAGTTTCAGTCACAATGAGTAAAAATGCTTATGAGAGGCAGAAATTAGAGAAAACAGTGAAAAGAGAGTTAGGGGAATGATGACCTAAGTAGTAACAATCAAATAATACATAAATAGTAAGGAGGCAATGGCATGATTCAACATGGGTCAGTGGTTTGTAATGAAACAATGGGAAAAATAAACAAAAAATTTAGATTAAAAACTAAGGAACTCTTGTTCACAGTGAGCTATGTTAAACTAGAAATAGACTTCTGGAGAAGTTAGTGGAAACTGTCATCTGAATCTGAATGGAAAAGCTTTGAGTATAGTGAGAAATCTTCCTCTAGAAATGGATGAGTTTGTTTACCTACTCGTTCCTTTCCTAATTATGCAGCTCATTTATATCTGAGAATTATTGGGGGGGGGGGGAGGGGGGAGGGGGGAGGGAGGGGATGGGAACAACAAAAACATGAACTGGAAGGAGGTGGAAGGCTATATAGGTTTGGTTCCCAGACTTGCTACAGATTTTCTGTGAGAACCTGATTAAGTCACTAAAGTTCACATTTAAAGCTGAGTGGGAAATTGTTTTCACTACTATGCAGAATGCCAAGGTTCAGGGAGGAAAAAAAAAAAAAAAAGTATCCTTAACCAGGATGAACTTTGGCATATTGCACTGCAGTGAAATTCTGTGGGAATAAGGTCTGCAGTGACCTCCCATTCCCTTGGTACTGCTCAGCTCCCTGGCGTTCCACTTGGCAACCATCTGGAACCAGAGCACTTGGGCATCCTTCCAGCAGGTGCAATTTGTGCTTACAGTGCTTCCACTATGGCAATCGGGGCAAAGCACTAACAAAAACATATACCTGCAGGGTTGGATGTTCGGTCTGGTCTGTTCTTGCTGTGTTACATCTCCTCTGCCTGCTACGTATGCTGTGCTGACTCAGGAGCAACCTCCTCTTCACTACCAACCCTGGGAGAGCTGCTTCAAATTTCAGAATGGGAGATGGTTGGGTTTCAATGACTGCTGAAAGAGGAGAATGAGCAACAACATTTACCTTTGCAGCTTTGCTCCCTTCAGACTTTGCACCCCTGGGAACTCTGTATGAAGAGCAGCTGCCAGAAGGACAGTCGCAGCACTGGAACTCCCCCCAAGCTCCTTTGTTGGAAAAAAATGTACACTTGTCATATACAGAAAAACCACACTGTGGTCTGTTTCTCTGGTAAATGAGGATCCAACGCATTTCTCTCACTTGCACTGTCACAGTTGCTGAGTTTTCGCTGCTTTATGGGCAATCTGTGAAATCAGTGCTGCTCACAGCCTGCAGTCACTCGCACAACAAAGAGCCACTCAGCATTTTGCTGCCTTAGGCGACCACGGTGTGACAGGCATGTCTGTGTGAGCTGGCTTTGGTTGTTTTTTCCTCCATTTGCTGTTGCAGGCTGCTCAGGCTCCTTGTTCATTTCTCCACGCTCTGCCTGAGCTGTCCCTTACCAGTATGTGATGAAGCAGATGTGCAGAAGAGGAACAAATTAAGAAACTTACAGTTGTTAGAATTTCACTAACCCTCCAACCTCCTACTAGATCACGTCATTTTTAAACATACAATTTTGATTTTCCTTCCCAAAGATATTTCTCTAACAGCCTGCCTGGCTACACTGTCTTTTCTATTCCCATCAGTATCTGCCATTGCATTTATTTCAATGGGTCTGTGCTGCAGTTGCATGTGACCCATTCTGGGAGCATCTCTATCAATGACTGTGCTTCTCCAATGCAGCTTGTTTTGTGCCCTCAAAATTGCACATATCTTTTCAGCTTCTAGTAGTGAGTACTAAGGTTTACGTGGCTTAATTTGAATTTGAATTCCTCTGAGATGATCAACTACAGCAAGATATGAAGTGACCTATGGCTGGCTATATAATATAATCTTTTATTCACATCCCGTAAGATTTTAATGCCCAGTAGTCTCATGTGTGAAGAGGTGATGTTGCATTAGATGCTGAGTCTCATGATACCAGAGACAGTCTCTGTCTCATTCTAAGCAGAAAGGACAAAGAATGGCAGAAGTGCTTGCTGGTGCAAAGACGTTTGACAATACAGGCAGTAACAGCATATTTGACATGAGAAACACTTACGTCTTATCTTGGTGTCCTTACAAGTCTCTCTTGCTATTCATTGTCATTCTTGATTTTCATTCAGCTCCATTCAAGCAGGATTTATGCATCTGTAATAAATGTAGCTTATAGCAACAAAGGTGACCTGCAAAATGAGTTCCTAACATCTAAATGTAATGGGCTCTATTTAAAATAACTGAAATTAAATCTGTAAATGACTACTTAAAGTCCTCCGTTGCCTCCCAGTTTGACTGATATTTGACCAAAAAAAAAACAGCACTTTTATTCACCTCTACTAATTTTTGGATTGCAGATAATGCCAATGAGAGAACCAGGTGTTAGGATATGACTGGACATATGTGTAAAATATGTTGATCTGCTGCATCAACATCTTGTAAATGCATTCAGTTTTTCTTGATGAATCCCAACATCACTGGTTAGATGTTGCAAGATGTTGCAAGCCAGCCTTCTTTCAATAGTGATGGCAGATTCTTGACTCCCAGTGTATAAAATACGTTTTCAACTGCAGCTACAGTCAGATTCTCAAAATACTAGATTGTCTTACACATTTGCAGAACCAGATTCCAACAGAAGACATTGAAGAACAGCATATGTGTCTCGAGTGTGTCCCGTGCAACGCCAGGGCTATTAAATAGCAGGCTGAGGCAGGAACTGCTGTTAACTAAAGCAGAACTTGGTGCATTGCCATAGTACAATAAAGGTCACTTCCATATAGCAAGAAGGATTGCTTTAGCTCCAACTCAGTATATCTCACTAGGATACATGGTAAATGGTGTGTGCAGTGTCAAAAGGAATCCTTTTTTCAGACCACTGAATAGCAGTACTGTCTACGCACTGCACCAAACGTCCCACCTCCTGGATTTCTGCAGGGAACGAGTGAAATTTGGTTGGCAAAGCTGTGTATTTTGAAACTGCTAATCCACCTTCTTGTTCAACATTTCCTAGTGTGCTACGTGTTACAATTAACTTTTACTGAAAGCAAATTGAAGCAGAATGCCACCTAAATTTTCCATTCTTTTCCTGGCAGCAAGCTCAGATCATTCATAATTCATTCTTAAACACACATGTAAACCTCTACAGAATAGAAGCCAAAGTCAAGAGTTCATTCTTCATATCACATTCAAAACTCCTTAAGTAAAACATGACCAGTTTACTTTCTCTTTAGTTGGATTTATGCAAATTAGCATGAATAATTTCCAAATCTCAATACTTACCAATAGGTGGCACTAACATTTTCTGCTTTCTTCATGACATTTTTCCAGAAACTAAAGTCTACCCTAGTTCTAAATTATCTAAATCGCCATGAGTTCTGTTCTCATTGCCACAGATCGTGGCTGATCACTATGCAGTGGTACATGTTTTGTTCTCGAAGCATTTCACAAACTTTGTGTGGGATGTTTTACTTGATGCATTACCAATAATTGAGGTAGTTTTTCTCTTTCATGTTGTGGGAGTTGCTTTAACAATGCCCGATTGGAGTCTGGGTTTGAGGTGGTTTTATTTTTTCTGATGTTTATGGGCTTTCTTCAGCCCTTAACATGAAAATGTTGCTCTATGAATCTTTTTTCCTGTTGATCGTTTTTAATGATCCTTTTTTCTCAGTTCTGCAGGTAATAAAAAATTGAACAGCAGACTTGTAAAAGATAGTCAGGTAGTACGGTATGATTGCAGTTTTTACAGCCAGGATTCTACTGGAACTAACTTTAGTTATTTCCTGAAAAGTTTCAATTGTGCAAATTTTACAGTTGTTTTGAGCATGGTACTAAAACTGTCACAGGAAAAGTCACTGGAAGCAAAAGCAAACATGGCGGCAGCAAATTCAATTTATTGATTCGATGAGTATTTGATGACCCTCTTTGAAGTCAGGGTACTAGTTCACAACTAACAGATTCACTACAAGTAACAAGTAACTCTGTATTGGAGTCCAGTGATTTGGTTTTGTTTATAGATCATAACTGCAGATTAATTCTCAAAGGCCTAAGAATTTACTTTCCTCCTTAGCTTCACAGACAAGAATGTTTTCTTATTTTCTCCTTTTAATTACAGTTATTGTTACAAGAATATGTTTTTAGGATTGAAGTAGTCATTCTATGAATTATTTTCACAAGCTTTATAACTGTCATATATTTAAGGATGTAAGGTTTGATTCCCTACACACCTGAGTTCATGATACTGTTGATCAAGAAACAAGAGTACAATTTCATCTAATATTTAAATTCTAAAGCCTACATACATACCTCCCTATACACACAAATAATTTCAAAGTGTTTATTCAGTTTGCTGTTCTGGGGAACACTGTGAAAACAGAATCTATTGTAGGGATGATAGCCAAGATTAATGAATATTTAGGCATCCAAATGCCAATTACATAGGAGTTAGTTTACTCCTTGCATAATTTATTCACCTGACTTGTCATCTTTTTGTCTTGCTTTTTTATTAATCAAACCAAATCTCTTTATTGATTCTGCAACATCTTGTTGTGTTTTGAATATTCACTTCCCCAAGATGCATACTATTGTGATGTCGGATACTTAACCTCCAAACAAGCATCAGGTTTGCATATGTGACATTGAAGCAAGTAAGCTAAAGTAACTCCTAAGAAGTGAAAATGGAACTAGCCGAATTCTTTACATGTTGAATAACATTGTGTTCAAGTTTTGTTTGTGTCATATTGGTCAACAGGATGGCAACATCTGAAAATGGCCATTGACCTTAATGAATCACGGAATCACAGAATTGCAGGGGCTGAAAAGGACCTCTGGGGATAATCAAGTCCAACACCCTATTAAAGCAGGTTCCCTACAGTAGGCCGTATAGGAAGTCATCCAGGCAGGTTTCAAATATCTCCAGAGAAGGAGATTCTACAGCCTTTCTGGGAAGCCTGTTCCTATGCTCTGTCATCAAGTTCTCCCTCACGCTTGTATGGAGCTTCCTGTGTTCCAGTTTTTACTCTCTGCTCTTCATTCTGTCACTGTACAACACTGAAAATATCCTGCATTTTAGATATTAATAAACAGTGATGAGATGCCCCCTCAGCCTTCTCTTCTCCTGGCTGTACAGTCCCAGGTCTATTAGCCTTTCCTCGTCTGGGAGGTGTTCCAGGACCCAATCATCTTTGTGGCCCTGAATGAATGAATGTTTAGTCCTTTAATTACTCTCATGTCCTCAGTGTTGTGAATGCACCTTAAAGTGAGTGACATTACCTTTTCCAGTCTTTTCAGGAAATGATGCATTTAAAGTAGCCATCGTTCCACTCTTTAAATGATTTAACATTTTGCTAGCCTTTATACAGCCTTACTTGACCTCCCTTATATGCACTGAGCACTCTGGAGTATGCAATTCTTCTACAAATAAATGATTCCAAACAAATACCTAGGGCTGAAACTTGTTTAATTTCAGATTTTGAATATCCACCCTGTATTGCAAAAGTAACCGCTATGACTCAATGCTGTTTTCAGCAGGAGTCTTTGTAAAACAAGTATTGAGTAATCAGAATGTATCTTTATTCTTATGTATGCTTAGCAACCTTACAGGTCTATATGACTAAAAGAATTTGGCCTTGGACAGCAATTTAGCAAGACACCAAACAGGGTGAAAAAAAATAAAATCTTTGCTTATATTTCACAATGAAAAGAGGATTAGTATAAAACCTCAAAGTCACATAGTTTTGTTTTAGGGCAACATTTGAAACCTTTCACTTTTAGACCCGGGCAAATTCTCTAGGGAGGCTTCTCTGGAAGTGGGAGCAAGAAACTTTCTTTTCTTGCATGCTATGGAGTAGATGCCAGAACAGCTGTACACATGATACTCTTGACCTTGTCTTTTGCACTAAGCAGATACTGTCCACGAACGGTTAGGTTTAAAATAAAATAAAATCTTAGTGTGAAATGAAGTAAACACTACTTAATATGCTTCAAAATTCTTCTCATGCACGTCCTTAAAAACAGTATGATGAATATGGTAAAGAAGAGTTGGAGGATTAGATTGAAACTTGTCCAAGTAGTGATGCTGTCCAAAGAAATCCATGAGAAAAAAGCTTGTTAGCAACTCTCAAGTCTCAGACTGTGCCCCAGACTCCAAGAGGAAGTATTGTAGCTGACAGATGGTATACTTAGGAAACAGATCAGAAGAGCAGTTACCTCTTTCCTATTTTTAGACATGCTGCAGTTGATGTTGAGGAGACTACATTAAGGGAGTTTACATACACAGGAGCAGAAGACAGTCTCTTCCATTGGATTTATATGGCAGCTGCAATTATGTCTTAAGACAGGACAAGAGGCAACGGGCATAAACTGGAACACAGAGGATCCCATCTAAACATCAGGAAGCACTTCATTTCTGTGTGGGTGATGGAGCACTGGCACAGACTGCACAGAGGCTGTGAGGTTTCCTCCTTGGAGATCATAAGAAGACAACTTGAAGTGGTGCTGGACACCCTGTTCTGCATGTTCCTGATTGAGCAGTGACTGGACCAGATGGACTCAAAGGTCCTTGTCTTTATGTCTTTGACTGACCCAAAACAGCCAAGGGAGCCATAACTACACATTAGATCACCAACTGTTCTGGCTGATCTGAGGAGAAAATCATAGATTCATAGAATAGTTATACTTGAAAGGGATCCTTAATGGTTGCCTAGTCCAACTCCTTTGCAATGAACAGGACATCTACAGCAAGATCAGGTTGCACAGAGCTCTGTCCAGCTTGACCTTCAATATTTCCAGTGATAGGACATCCACCACCTCTCTGGGCAACCTTTGCCAGTGCCTCACCATCCTTATTGTATTTTTTTTTTCCTTATGTCCAGTCTAAAGTTCCCTTTTGTAGTTTGAAACCATTTCCCCTTGTCCTATCACAGGAGATCTTTCTAAAGAGTCTGTCCCCATCTTTCCTACAGCTCCCCTTTAGATACTGAAAGGCCACTCTTATGTCTTCCCAGAGCCTTCTCTTTTGCAGGCTGAACAGCGCCAGCTCACTCAGCCTGTCTTTATAGGAGAGGTGTTCTGTCCCTTGGATCAATTTTGTGGTCCTTCTGCGGACATCATGCTGTATGGTCCATGTCTTTCCTGTACTGATGACTCTATGTCTGGAAACAGTACTCCAGATTAGGTCCCATGAGCGCAGAGTATTGCTGACCTTCTCTTTGTAGACTCCCTTGACTTAGTCTCTATCTAGACTGCAGTCAACTCCTACACTCTCAACACAAAACAGTTTTGTGAAGGACTCTAAATTTTCTTCCCTGTCATATTTTTAGGAGTAGATGGTATACAAAAATCTTGTGGATCAGGCACAGAGTATGCCTTACAGCTTAGTATGTCCTGAAGCAGGCACTGCAGAGCAAGGAAACCCAGGCTTCCAAGTGAGTACCCCTGCCTATTCTTTCAAACACTGAGAAACACAAGGAATGGTAAGAGTTGACAAGTTCCACCTCAAGGTTGTATTTCAAGGTCATGTCTATCTTTCTAGGATAAGTGTAGCTGTTAGCTTCCCAACTCACCTGACTCACACTCTTCTGTGCTGAGAGGACGGAGCTTTGTAAAGAGGTGAGCATCCACAGATGCTCTATTTCATCTTGTTAGGAAGAAAATATTCCTGAGATTATGTTTATATACAGTTTTGGAAGACAAATACCTCTGAAAATCTGCTGCCTGTGGCTAAATAAATAGTGCACAGTTCATGCAAACCATCTCTTCTGCCTTTCATCATCTACAGTCTAGGTGTCTATTCTGGAACAAGTGACTTTATGCTGAATGCTTTTAAACAGTGAGTCATCTGATGAATGTTTTAGATACCTACATGAGGAAGAGATAAATTAAGGCCTGGAAGTGCCTAGGATTTTCTTGTTGCTGCTTGTTTTTGGTTGTTTGGTTTTTCCACTGACTCTAAAAAGGAATCCAGATAACTAGATCAGAAATTGTCCAAATAGGCGAATCTCACCTCATGTATCCTGGAGCATCCATGGCTAATTTGCGATTTACATTATCCAATTCGAGCAGTAACTGATAATGCAATGTTAGCATTTTTAGAATAATTAATAATCTACACAGATGTGGTACAGCTGATTGGGAAGGAACAGACAAGCAATTAAAGGAATATGTTTGCTTTTCCTGAATTTATTCTATGTGTTTATGACTTTGTCAGAGAAACAGCGCTCTTTGTGAATGTGTTTCACAGCCAACAGAAATGTGAGAAAGCAGAAAATATTACACCTAATAAAATGAGTTTCTAGGGAGAAGGGGAGGAATGTTAGCTTTCTTTTTGACATCCAGTCTTCCTAAACGTTATCTAAATTTGGCTGCTGATGAACCAGTCCTTCTTAAGTAAATGCCTAAACAAGTTTACAACAAAGTCACTGGAATGAGATGAACTTGATGAAGACATAACTTTGGAGCCTCCTTTTCTCCACTGACTGTAGCAGTTCCCTAAGGTGGTGTAAGTACAATATCAAACCACCAGAAGATACTGGTGACACTGACTAAGTAAGTTTGCATCATGACATATTCTCTTCCAGCAGATAGCAGGATTGGCTGGCTGCTTCTCTGTCCTGTGTGGCAGTGGCACTCTTGCATGAGAGTCAGATCCACATTACGTTTCTATTAGTCTATGATTCCATGATATTTGAGAAACTGCACCTTGGACTGTTTTGGTATCATTTTCCCTCGTCCGTTTTTGTTTTCAGCAAAAAAGGGTGAAATGATATGCATTCATATCTTAATTTCCTAAGCATAACGTCTTTATATAGAATTTAAAGTAGCAATATCTTGTGTGGCTGCTCCAATATTTAGTCCATACAAAAGTTTTATTATTGATACAGCATTGTTGCTAAACAGACAATCAGCTGCAGTCACAGTCATCATATACACCCTGAAATTGTCTGGTACAATCTTTTTATATCTCCTGGATTTCTCTAACAAATGTCTCACGGGGTGTCAGATTTCTGTTATACTGCATTAAAAATGCAACAGACAGTAAGGGGATGGAATCCTGTGAAATCTATCCCTCAATTTCTTCCACTAGAAAGAATATTAAAGAATAATTTCCCAATACTGTGCCTTGCCAGATTTATCACTTTTCCTTTGCTCTCATCTATATGCTGGTCTTAACTAGAATGCTCTGGGTATTTTGTTTTCACCTTCTACTCTGTTTGTAAATGACTCAAACTCTATCAACTATTCTCTACTAACACTTTTAGTTTAAGGACTCGTTCAGTTCATTGGACTTCCCATGTTACACAGCCACCAAGCTGCTTCCAATTCTTTCTGCGCTGAGCATGGCACATTGCTTGCTGTATTTCCAGCAAGGCACCCAGTTATGGTATGAGAAGGCTCTGAAGTGAAGGCTTCATCATTTCTTTCAGTAGCCTACAACCTTTGTATTACCTGCAGTTAAAAATGTGTGCTTTATTTTTAATTTGTAGTCTATAGTCTTTAGCTTCCAGTTACTGGTTCTTACTGGGATACTCAATCCTGGAGACAAGACAGTGTTATGTGAGCCCTGGGCAGCCTGATCTGGTAGGTGGGAACCCTGCCCATGGAGGGGAGTTTGTAATTAATTGATGTTAAGATCCCTTCCAACCCAAGCTATTCTATGAGTCTGTGATTCTTACTATGGCAAGACTGAGCCTTGTCTGTAAGCTGACTTTTGTGACTTTGTGACTTACCCATATGTGACGCAACATTTATTTCACTCCTGGATTCTGTCAGCTCTTAGCAAAGTATTAATTCCCATTTTGAAGTGATAGGGAAGGCGTGGGTGCAGGAAACAGATAGTTTTCACCTCCTTTATCACTGTCTTTGGAAGCTCATTTCCAAGCTGCGTTTACAGTTGTCAGACCACACATTAAAACTGGCATTGCACTAGCATTCCCTGTATCTTCTGAACTCTCTTAAAAAAAAGAAAAACAACAACTATCAGTGACCTCTTAACGTGAATATGGAAAGTGGAATATCAAGAGACTGCTTTATGTGGGCAGACCTCAAGAGTTTGCAGAGCTTTGTGTACCATATGTCAACTGCTCTGTTTCCACAACTCTGACTTCTATGAACTATGACTCATGTTCATCAGTCTGCACTAGACTAAGGGTTTAAAACGCTGCATTATTGATCTGCGACTGTGTTGCTGATAAGTGAGAAAGAGGTTTCTTTAAGAAAGACATGTATAGCAAATGTAAAATTAAATACTTATTGATTTTGCTGCCTTTACACCTCCCGACCAAGTCACCTCCCATGGAAGGCAGTGGAGGTAAATTTTCCATTCCACCCGCTCTTGTGAGATCCACCCACTCAGATGAGGGATCTCAGAATTCCTAGAGAGTTTAAAAGCTTATGTTTCTCTCTGTGGAGTTACAGAAGAAGAGTGAAAGAGGGACAAAACAGGAAAGGTCTTTTGAAAATATTGATGTATATGAATTACATAAGATAACCTGAGGCTAGTCCAAGTAGATAAAAGATTTCAAAATATTTAGGGTAGAAAGAACCTTTAAAACACTCAGGAATATCATAAATACTGATAGCACAATAAGTATTATTTAATTAAAGGCTAGCATGTAGAATCAAGTGAATGGTTATCATGGCAAGGATGGTGCATTAGATTTATATTTGACTTATATACAGAAGTTATATAAAAATCAAAGGGTTATTAACAAATAGAATTAACTATCCTGACTCCCAGACTGTGGTTTTTTTTTTTTTTGTTTGTTTGTTTGTTTGTTTTGTTTTTCCCCATTCGACTTTGTTGCATAGAGGATAAATCATAAGCACAAATTTGAAGGAATTCTTTTCTTCTATTTATCAGATATTATACTTTCTATTGTTTGCATAATGGAAAAGAGGAAGACTTTGTTGAGAATAACTTGGGTTTTTTTCTACACAAAGCTTTATGAAATTAACTGAAAGTAGTTAAAAACAGTAAGGGACGTGCTGGAATACTAATATCTAAGAATAGTTTATACTTGTGGAAATTTCAAATTTTAGTTCTGATCTTCAACAGAAACGACGAGGGGCCCAGAGAGTTGGCTATATCTTCAGGAGAGATGCAGAGCATCTTTAATGTGCGCACAGATAGTATTGCTGCCCTGAGCAATGGGATTAGGTTACATTTAGATGGCACCTGTCCATTGGCTTGCCTTCCTGCAAGCCTTGCCAGTTTTATCTTTACTCCTCAGACTGTCAGCTTTTGGTTCAGCTCTGTGGCACTCTGTTCTGTCTGATTATAGCCTGATCCTCAGCTGTCCCGGAGCTGCCTCCCCAGACATTACTCTTGTGTCTGAAAGCTGCCATCTCCTCTCACCAGCTGCTGGACCCACCTAATAGTTCCTCCACATTTCAGGATTTAGCATTTCTCTCTATACATTTGTGTATATTTTAATGTATGTAATTTTAGTATACAGTTGTAATGCTCTAGCCCATTAGCAGAGCATCGTATTTTGGATTCTCCTTCATGTGTAACTTGCTTTCTCTTTGGTAATAATAGAATCTAGTTTTAGTTTCTTTCATGCTGCAGAAAAAGGGCAACATTTGAAAGCCTCTGTGGAGCTGTTTCTGTTCTCTGCAGAGGTTTTCATGGCACAATTCTCAGCGTGGCACAAATTTCAGTGAGGTTCACTTCCCCCCCGCCTACTGTTGTGAAAGCACATGGAGACAGGGATAGGCATGTTTTATAAATTAAAAAGAAATCAGTCAGTACATTGAATCAATTAGTGTAAATGAGTTCAACAGACAAACAGGCAGACAGAGTTCGTTGTGCTGTTTGTCTTTTCCTGCCCCCACAGCCTTAAGTGTAGTACAAGAGCTAAATGAACAGAGTGAAAAATGACCACATATAATGGGCCGGGTTCCAGCATCAATGACAGAGTTGTAAATCCAGAATAAGAACATAAAACCTGACACCCTGGGTGAACGTGAAAGTCCTTGTGGTCCTTTTAGCTCAGTCCTGTCTTCAACAGTAGGAAAAAGCAGAAACCGAGGACAAGAGTAAGGCCGATAATGGGATATTTCTCTTGTTGTAGCCTCTGAACTGGAGGCTGATTTAACAGAGACAGAGATTGTAGTTGATAATAGAGTTTAATAGTGCTGAAGAGACCTCTGCTCCATGATCTAATCCCTCCTTAAATCTGTGTGTGTTTTTGGGCCCCACAGTGTCCCACGGCAGTGAACCCTCTAACTTCAATATGTCTCATGTGAAAAAGCTCTTGCGTTCAGCTAACTGCCTGGTAATTTCAATGGAGGAGAGAAACAGTACTGTACTTTTCTGCTCACTATTTCTGTGCCATTTGCAATTTTGTGATGACTGAACGTATCACTTGAGGCCACTTCAACTGACATCTCTGTAAGGCAAGGTCAGGGCCTTGTTTTTAAAGAACATGATTAATTCAAAAATCCAGTTGCTACCTGTGTCAAGAGTCACCCTAAACATCACTGTTTGCAAGATGGAAGCCCTTAGGAGCATGGGAGAAGGGAAGGAGGTTAAGGGTATGTAACCCAAGTGTACCTGGGGATACTTTGCATTTCAAACACACCACTCTTACAAACATTCAGATGGCAAAAAAGGAAGTAGAATTCCTTGCTGCTCTGGTATAGCCAGGTGCAGACTTGCATAGAGTTATGTTTGAAGACATCCTGAAGGGAACAGCAATTTTCTGCATCCCAGAATGTGGGAATGAAGATGTTTCTGGCTTCTGGAGTTCATGACATCTGCTCCCTTTCTGTATTCACATTGGCCTTTGCAGTATTTGGAAAGCACAATAATCCACAGTGTTCCAGCCTTATAGCACACTATGTCACTTCCGTTTGTGGTACACTAACCCTACATTTATGATTGCTCTAGCCTGAAGAAACCTGTAATTTTCAATATAGACTCAAAAGACCATGTACTGTGAGCAGGAGGCCCCCCATGGCTCTATCATATAACAGTTCCTAAAATAAAGTTATGTAGGCTGCACAAACAACCAAAATTGCCCAGACTTGGGTTGAGTCCCAAGAGTTGCACAGTCAGTTTCCAAGAGGAAACCCGTACACCTCTATCCGTATCTTGAGAATGCGCATGGTATTTCAGTTTTGGCATAACACCAGTGTGATGACCACTAACTATATCTGTTACATAAGAAAATGAAAAAAGAAGAAAAGGAAATATCATTGCCACAGAGAAAAATTATGATTCTTCATGACTGAGTTTGACAACTTCTGCTTGTAGTCAAGGGAGAGGAGCAATGTCCATCCTCCAGCTTTAAGGATTAATTCATTCATTAGTTATAGCTGTTATTGCAGACTGTCCAGCATTCTGTTAAGGACATCCAACAGTTAAAGCCATATCCACCATGCTTGGATGTTCTTCAGGATTTTTTTCCTGCAGGAAGACCACTAAACTCAACTCATTTTCAAAAACCAGTGCAGTGCTTTCTGCTGTGAATACTTTCTACTCTCTTCTACAAAAGCCCTACAGATGTTCTGGAGAAATCAGACTCTTGGGACATGTTATGTAGAAGCTAAATCCAGGATCATTAGCCACCCTCCAACAGCAGCTGCTGATCAGAAGCAAGATATGGTGAGTCTATATGTGTTCCCAAAAACAAAGAGAGAGGGACTTAGAGAGTTACTTGAGAGAATGTAAGAGAAGATAGAAGCAGTGGATGTGTACAGAATAAGGCTTTCTCTTCAGCTTCATATATTACTCTCTTTCTCTTAACAGACTTTTTGTTATGAATGTGATGTACCTGTGTGATTTAACCACCTTTAATTTACAGCACTTTCAACTTACGCATAGGGGTTAGAAGTCATAGGCAAGCATATCTAGTCCAGAAGCTACCTGCAGGTGAACCTGCTGTACCCCTTTACTGAGAGAGAAAATGGACCACTGTACTCAGAGGAACAAGCTCATCTCATGTTTTCTCCATATAATAATCATAAAATTATGTCATGGTTTTCTCCATGCCACTATCTGAACACAGCGCTTAACCTCAGAAACCTCTATAGTCATGAACTGAGATGGACTTATCAGTATTAAACTGTACAGACACATGAAAAGGAATCTGTCGAGGCATCTTTGAGAGGATGGTAGCCTCTTATTTATTTCCTTTAACTGCAGTCTTGGAGACAACTGCACCATTTCTCCAGAACTAACATCAACTGCTCACACACGAATTGTAGAGTCATTTGTGTTGGCAGGGGCCTTTAAAAATCATCTTTCTACGTGGGTAGATAGTGACAGGAAAGATAGAGAATGGTTTTAAACTAAAAAAGGGGAGGTTTGGATTAGATGTTGGGGGGACAATTTTTACTCAGAAGGTTGTAAGGCTGCCCAGAGAAGCTATATGAATGCTCTATCCCTGGACATGCTCAAGGCCAGGTTGGATGGGATTCTGGGCAGCCTGAGCTGCAGGGTGGTGACCCTGCCCATGGCAGGGAGTTGGAACTAGATGATCATTAAGATCCCTTCCAATCCAAGCCATTCTATGATTCATCAGAGAAGGAACAGAAAGAATATTTCTACCTGTCTTTTAGTAGAAAGAGATAATAGAAAAGATGAATAGTGGAAGGTACTGATTTGTACTAGTTTATCATGCTTCCAAATCATTATTGGAATCATAGAATCATAGAATCACCAGGGGTTTGAATGAGGTTTTCAACCTACCATTTTTCCTCCTGTGGGACCTTGGAGGAAAAAGATTTTAGGAAAGAAGTAGGAAAGAATCCCTTAGGAGTGGGCTTTGCTGTGATGTTGTCAGGAGCACAAGGTCTCTGTACAGGTGAAATAATGAAAGAGAGACAAAAGCGCAGGCTCAAAGAGAGGTACTTGACTATTTTCATATTTCATATTTTCATATGATCTGGTGGGAATTGCAGCAGAGAACAGGCAGGTTTGATATTTTGAGAGAAGGACTGGGGATTCATTGGCTGCCACTATGATTTCCTTGTGAACATTAGAAACAAATGTGTCCACATAATGTCTGAAAATACATTTCAAGAGGGGAAGGTTTAAATGCCCTTCCCAACACTTATTTTGAGCATCAGCTGCTGTTGCAGTTGCAGTAAAATGTCAGACATCTCTTGGCCCCTATACAAATAAAAGGAGAAAATGGGTTGAAGGCTTAACTCTTTATTCTCCAGAAGTCCTTTGCTCTTTGACCACCGTATCTTATAATGTTACTTTCCTTTTTTTGTTTGTTGTTTCTTCTCTTTCTCCCCCGGAAAATCATCACACTTCTCAATGTATGAAATTATCCACACATGCTGTTTTAAAGTCTCCTGTAGTATGAAGTTATGCTTTATAGAGCAGTGACTGACAGGTGCCTGCTTTGTCAGGTGTGAATCTGCGCAGTCTAAAGACAAGTTGTCAGCTGCTAGTGACAGGCACAGAAAAAAGGAAGGAGAACAAAACCTTTAGAATACTGCAAAGGACAGATATCCCCAGGCTATTCTTTTTGTTGGAGTAGCAAGTTTCAGCTCTGAGGGAATGAATGCTTCTTTCCCTGAGTGATTCACAGTTTGGTCTTCACTATACAGTACTCCATCTCCCAGCATTTCACCATCTAAACTTGCTTGTCTTCACTGATGTTACTTGGTGAATGTGTATATATATGTGCGTACCTACGTGTACCTGTAGACATCTTTTGTGAATAAATACTCTCCTGCCAAGTCTTGCAAAGAAAAAGAAATGTGTGTTACTGTAGTTACTATAATAAAAATTGTGGCACACTACCAAGTATTTTAGACATTAAAGTGTTAGTACCAGAACATTTCTTTGCTGTTATATCTTGGTGTCTGCCTTCCTCTTGTCACAGCTAGCCAGTACTGGTAGCTGACAGCCAGGAAGAATGCAAGTACCTCTCTGCATGTGTGTCTGGTTCCTCCAGGGCTATAAATAGTTTTACACAAGAGAAAACTTACAGCAGGAGAGGCTGATTCCGGTAATAATTTTACTGTATAGAAATAAAGAGGCTGGAAGTACTGAAAGAGAAGAAGAAGATTTTAATTCTATTTGAGAAGAGTCAGAATGACTGATACAAGTCAAATTAATTACAGGATGGACGTTTAGAAAAAGCTGTCTGAGTAGTGAGGTCCATGAGAATACGAAACAGCTGTGTTTTGCAAGTTGCTGTGTGGCTAATGCCATTTGAAAAGTAACTGGACAAAGAGCTCAAGTAAGTATTCTAGAAAACAATCATTTGGCACTGGGATGGAGTAAATGACTTAATAACATGTCCTTTTCCTTGTCTAATTTCTGTGGTTCCATGATTGATTAACATTCTTCTGCCTGCTAGTCTTACATTCACTGTTATAAAATCCTGTGGCATAAAATTAATCAAAGTCTGACTTGAGCGCGATTAGGAGTGTGTGCAAGTAATGGCAATAATGTGGCAGCAACTGGCTCTGAAATGTGAAAATGAAGCTTTAAGATAGGGAGATGAATCAAGGTTTTATAAGGAGCTATTGTCAAGTTCTTCCTCCCTGTAGTGTAGTCAAAGCAGTGACTACTCTGTACCTTATGTTCTTTAAATCTTATCATTAAATACTAAACCCATGTTCCTACAAACATGCAGACACAGGTGAAACTTGGCTCCTTTGATGAGATTCATTGACATGGTTGAGACTACTCCTGTGTGATGATATACCTTCTCTATCATAAAACTGGAAGACCTTGTACAGACATTAACTATGCTACAAATCACAGAGATGTGCCCAATGAGTCACTGGCACAGTATGGCATAGAGCTTGGGTCTAGTAAATCAACTTCTCCCCTTTAGGAAGAAAATGCTTTAGGTATTTTTATCTAATGCAAGAGAGGTTCCTTGTATTTCCAAGAAAATTAAATAAAAACAACTACTTCTACAGTCATCCCACAACAAATGTGAAACTCAAACCCAGTATACCTTTAATGGCACTTATTTATTATTGTTTTCAGCCCCAATCTACATGGCACCTCCCTGTGTGCCCACTTGCAGTAGGACCCTACTCACAGCCATAGATTCACCACTAAAGCTCTGGGATCTAATGAGAGGATTTCCTCAGTTACTTGCTCCCAATAAAATTCATTTCACCCAAAGCCAGGAGTGCATTTAAGAGTGCAATAAAGTCAGTGTAGCCCCTCTATTCATTCTTTCAGAAACTCTTCATGCCTGCCAGTTACAAGTGAGGCCAGTCCTTGCTAGGGAACAGAGTAGTTTTGCAATTAGGGTACTGTTGATGAACAACTCCCATCGACATCATGACAGCTGAGTAATAAAACAAACACAAAACAAGTTCTTTTCTCACACTTTGCAAACATGAGTCTTACTTTTGGAAGCAAGAACAATAAAATATTGTTGATACAGTCACCTACTGCCCTTAGCAGCAAGTCAGAAATGACAGTGCTCATCTTGACAGACCTCCTTTGAAAACAGATTTCACAACAGCACTAATAACATTCATCATGATAATAACAACACAGAAATTTCTTTGTGCAGTAATAACAATTAAAAAGATCTTAAGCATTTTCTGCAATGTCAGAACCCTTTGAGTCAACAAGAAAAACTAAAGTGGCTCTTCTACGTAAGTCCAGAGGAAAACAAACAAAAAAAAACATCTGCAAGTGTCACCGCCATCAGTGCTGCTCCTTTTTATTCTTTCTCAATAACAAATTTTAACCCTAACAATGAAGGAAACGGGAAGGGGGAAACATCTACTTTCCAGCTTCCCTCAACCTAAATGACTTTTTAATTGGATGACTCAAAATGCACTTTTACAAAATAGGACACTCCTTGGAAAGTCCCACTTTTAACCATTTTCCCATGGTGAAACTGAGATATTTTTTACTGTGCTTTCTCTTCAACTGCCCTTACTGCCCAATAAACAGGCTTGAGATAATTAGATTCATTACTCTGCCCCGTTAATAAATTTTCACAGGATACAAATACTGTCAGAAATAATGAAGGTTTTATACTTAGAAATTCATTGTCGGTCCTTTCCCTCCCCACTCTTTTCCCATTAGAGAAGATAGCATTTCCTTTTTTTGTCCAAGTAACTGGCATTTCTTTCATAAAGTTTGGCCTAGTCTACAGCAGACACATTTTCCAATGCAGCAATATCGACTAAGCTTATTTTTATTTAAACTATTTTTTAATGATATATTATCAAAAGCTTGGTGTTACAGTAGGATGGAAAGTGCATTTGCCAGTATAATTTATTCCACTCAGGAACCAGTACTTTCTGTACTAGCAAGATTACATTTTTCTTTTCTGTTTTGACACTAAAAACTGCGCCCACACAAGGAAGGTTTGCCAGGACAGTTATATTGGTAAACTTTTCCTGATGTTGACCTGGTCTCCAAAATAGTATTGCATAGATAATAGAGACAGGTGGGAGCAATCATAAGTGAATGACAAAAAACTGTAGCTGAGTTCATTCTTATGTCAGAAGCAATGTGGTAGTGTGGTTCTGTCAAGGGTCAGCTATTTTGGGCCGAGAAAACTGCACTAAGAGGTGACACACCTCAAAATCATTTAAATTCAGCCATCAGAAAGAGCTTCACAGTTAAAGTTGCTTTAAAAAGTAGTAGATCTAGATTATGGCTCAACTCCAACTCCCAGGTGGTAAGGACCAGAAGACAGAAGAGATGAAACTAAAGGAGAAATCTCATGGGAGAAGCTGAAGAAGAGGGAGATGTGGAGAGTCCTTTTTAGTCAAGCCAGGGAAGAAAAAGAGACAATGTGGGATGTTGGCAGAGAAAGGCTGGAGCTTAGGTGGGCTAGGCCAGTATGAACACACGACTCTTTGAACACACGTCTCTGTGCTGGCTCCCAGTACACCTTGGATGCAAATCAAGGCACTGGCTATAATATAAAAGTCATGACTGGCTCATTTCCTGGTGGTCTCCAGCACTGCCTCATTCTTTCTGGTTGTCTTTCACTGTAGCTTCATTGCTGGTCCAAAAGGCTGAAATCCAGTAAAGTAAAGTTCTTGGGAGAGGCCTTTTGGTTTGGCATTTGCTAGCTTCAGTAACAGCATCAAAACAAGATCAATTTTAGGTGTTTTTGTGTGTGGGTTTTTTTTTTTTAATATGTTTATTTTTGCTTATGTTTAATTCACATGTATTGGCCACAAGGGTTAATTTTCAAGGAATGCATCTAGCATAACCAATGACGATCTCTATTCTGAATCAATTTATCTATCTGAACAGCACCAATTGTTTCCAAATGCTTCTCTGAGCAGTTGTAAAGCACCTGGATGTTGTGATGAATGCCACAGACCCATCAAACAAAAATAGTGCCTATGGAGTACATAACAGTTAACCTGAGTATCTACTGATGGTACATTATGATGTTTGTAAATTTATTCCTTTCTTAATATAAATAGAGGACATCATTGTAAATATTTTGATAATAGTCTTCCTCTGCATGGAAGCATAGGAAGTATAAATATACCAAAGTAGCCATATATAGAATCATAGAATCACCAAAGTTGGAAAAGACCTCCAAGATCATTCAGTCTAACTACCCACCTATGATCAATATTTCCCAGTAAATCATGTCTCAAAGTACAACATCTAAACATTTCTTGAGCAGATACAATTCAGACCATTCAGTAATACTTTTGACTTACACACTTAAACTAAAACACTGACCTTACCAAGTGCTGTTCTTAGACTTGTCGTCCCATCAGAACAGTGTTTCTTTTGTCAGCAGAGGGTTAATGAATAATATTGTTTTGGAGGTCAGATTGGCAAATCAGGCTTATAAAGAATCACCTCATGCTTCAGTAGTGATGAAACAAGAATTGCAACTCAAGAGATTTGCTTCCTTCACTTAAAGACACTTGATTTAAAATAATAGTAATGACAGAGCACTCTGACATGCATCACAGGTTTGAAAACTAATTCATACTCTTCCATGCTTTTGCATTAGACACTGATTCATCCACAGAACTGTGTAAGATACAAAAATCCCTCTGCAACAAATGATAAACTCTTACTCAATGTCAGGATCAGTTTAGGTGTTCTAACAAAAGGCTGTGTAACAGAAAAATATTTTATCTTGTTATATTATTTCCTTTATATTTTCTTGCTGTTTGGTCTCAATAATTGGAATTACTGTATCTTTTAAACTCCTTACAATTCCCAGTGAAACAAGAGGTGATTCTTGGTTCAAAATCAAAGCTGTCAGTTAGACAATAAGTGTTAAAAAAGCATTTACTGATGCCTTCTGCAGACACTCACTGTTCAATCAACAAGTCTTTAAAAGGTGATTTGTTTTTTAAATGCTAAATGAGGATTATACTGCATTCTGTAAAAATCTAGATTTTTTTCCTCAACACAAGCATGCTTGAAATGATATATATCTCAGTAGTATTTCTGATTACGCTTAACAGTAAATTTAATATTTGTAGAGTTTCGCAGGGCATCAGGAATGTATTTTTACACTTGTAGGGCCATCCTTCATTACTGAATTCTTATGCCAAACTGCCTCTGCACAGCAGCAACTAAACAGCAACAAGGACTCTAGTATCAGTTAATAATCTGAGGAATCCCAATGGGGAATCCAGTTCTGGAGTTTTATTGATTTATATCTGGTCACAAATTAAGAATATATGTTTTTTTTTTTCCCCTTATTTTCATGTTCCAAGCAGATTTGAGGTTTTTTTCACCTGCTTTTTTTCTCCTTCATGTAGTACATTCTACTTACATCTACTTACATCTACAAGCAGAGCACACAATTTTCAGTTTGCTTTCATAGTTAAGGAAGGAAGATTTTGCTTTCAGCAGTAAAACTGAGAGTCAGTCAATTTTGTTTTGCTAAACTGCCTTTTTTATAAGACACATTCACCGATGTATAAATCAGTACAACCAGTACACATTGTCATTAGATGATATGTCAACAGAGACTTAAATCCAGAATTAACCTCACGGTTAAGCAATCAGCAAACCTGGAGGATCACAGAAAATATCCCATCCATTCCAAAGGTTTAGGAAAATAGTGAAGGCATTTTATTTTTTTACATAGATGAAATAATATTACAAGAGTTAGGTCAGAAATATATAAAGCAGCATCAGAACACTTTCCTTTATTTTCATCCATCATCAAAAACTGACTCCAAAATATTCATACTGAAGCATCTCTATCACTCTTGTTTGTTATACTGTGAGTACGAAAAGATCTCTACTTTTGAAAGCAAGGAATCAATCTATGAAGAACTTAAAGCAGTATTATTTAAACCATCATTTTACCCTGGTAGTTAATGGAGACTCACAACTTTCCCTTCTTTTCTCTTTCTTGCAAAGGTAATTAGATAGATAGATCATATGTATATTTGAAACACATCAAATGACTTTGTCTCATTCTCCTCCATGTATAGTATATTAAGATGCATCTGATGACATGTCTTTGAGTAGCTTGGGGTAAACCTGGTCATCTGCTTTCTAACTAAATTTAGATTACAATAAGGATTTGAGAGTACAAGATGCTATGTTTAGCAAGCGGTAAATCCTTGAGAATGGTAACTAAATCCTACATTTTGGAATTATCTCTGTGACCAACTGCCCATGAAATGCTTTTCATTTTAATGTATAGTATGTCTGTATATAATTCTAGATCTGTATTTATATCTGCAACCATATGCTGCTAGATTTCCATCTCCCGTTCAGAGAAATTATTCAAGCTGCAGTTGCCAAAGCAAACAGAGCCCGTTTTTGTTTCAAAAGTACCAACACATGACGTACTTCATTCTTTGTGATTATGTGATAACTTTTAAAAATATAAGCTGCTAATATGTATGATAGGTAAATGGGCAACAAATTTAAAAACAGAGGGATTAGTCATAGATTTGTGTATTTGTTACCAGCTATTTGTTGGAGCAGACATCTGGGGAGTTCTTCTCAGAGTGAGCAAAAGACATGCATGTCCTGTCTTAAGTCACAATTTTCTCCTGTGCCCCAGGTTAGGCAGAAAGATATCATTGCTCACAACATGTTGGCTGATAGCAGAGCCTGCTAGAAAGTTTTCTGCAAATCACTGGTAGATCATGTCTTGCAGTCTGAGGTTTGCTGGGGAAAGGTTTGGTTGTTTTTTCCCATTTTGCTGCTGTCTGCTCATTGGAGTGAAATTCCAGAGCCTCAGCCTAACTCTTGAAGGTGAATTCATCTGTATAATCAGGAATGTAACAAGTGTAGAGATTAATTGCTAGGCAGGGAATAGCGCTTGGCTCATTGATAACACTGTCAATGTATCACTAGACAAAGCTCCAGAAAGGTGTGTGCCATATCTCGCTGAAAACTTGTGTTCATCTGCTGATTTGACAGCAAGCCTTTTTCAGTGGAGCAAATCTATACATATTTTTCAGCCAAGAGTTATGAGTGGGAGTTTTGCCTGATTTCAACAATTTAGTAATCCCTCTTTTGGCTGACAATGAAGTGATACAATTTTTTTTTTTTTTTTTTTTTTTTTCAAATATTTGTCTGGCAGGGGCTCATTTATATTCCACTCTACAAAAAATGTTTGAGGATAAATGAAGCAGTGTTCTCAGCTATACTGTCATCAGCAAGCTTCTGAACATTTACACAAGTTTTCAAGAAGAACCACATTCATCTCCTATTTACCTTCATACACTTTGGGATCTGATACCTGCTGGTACGCAGCAACCAGGATTTAGCATGGGCCATGACTATTTGTGCTACAAAATGTCCAAAAAAACTCTTATTAACTTCTGTTTCTAGTGTGAGATTTATCTCAGTTAATTTTAATTGTGTAAAATTTGGAAATGTAGTCTAACATAATCCTCTAGATTCTGTAGAAGGATGACAGTAATATAACAGTTTTTAATATAGATTGTAAGAGCTTATACAGAGCACTACCCTGTCACAAATTGTCACTACTATTTTGTAGCTTAAAACAGAAATTGAGGCTTTTGTTTTTTCTTTTTTCTTTTTTCCCCGGAATTTGGGGGTAGCTAGTTTGCTACTGAGGGATAAGCATGTACAGTAAAAACTGAAGATCCTGTAGAAGCTAATGGATATTAATATGATTTCATTCAAGAGGGCAGGCATGGGATTGATACTTCTAATTCTGGAGTGTTCTCATCCTCTTTCAAGTCTTCACGGGGAATAGGGAAGAATGAGACCCTCTCTTCTATCCCATTTGATTGAAAGAGGTCCAAGAAGATAACAATTAGAGAGGCCTCCAGGGATGAGACATCCACAATCTCCTTGGGCAGCCTGTTCCAGTGAGTTACCACCCTCTGAGTGAAAAACTTCTTCCTAATATCTAACCTAAACCTCCCCTGTCTTAGTTTAAAACCATATCCTGAAGAAAACTTGCCATGTTTGTGTGTGTACCAGCTATGTTCTAAGAAGAATTTCTTCTTACCCACTTGGGTTTGTAGAAAGTCTGATCTACTGAGGTGCTGTGGCTCTTTCAGTAGTTGCTAAAGAGAGATAGGCTTCTCCAGTTGTTATCTATGCTGTCATAATCATTCTGTGTGTCACAATCACTCATGTTACAGTAATCTGAATTTTCCTTTTGAGACAGATGATTTTCTTTCCTCTTTGTAGACAAAACTTGATTTCTGTCCTGGTCCAGAGATCATTAGATGATTAAAGGTATATCAGACATGGTCTAGAGTTTGCTAGTGGCATCTGAGCTGTCCAGCAGAAAAGAAATATGCCAATCAAACAAACATACAGTCATTGCATCTTGTAGCGTAGGACAACATCTCTACCTTCCGCTAACTGCATCAAAGAAACAGAAGTAAAATCTTTGCCTTGGCAAGCCTGTACTTTCTCTATCCTGTTGAAATAACAGTGTCAGCTGTGTACAAGGAAGTTTGCTAACCATACAGGTAATTCCAATAATCACATGTAGAACATAAGGTTTAATGGTTGATTGAACTAGGTTTACACTATTTATTTCTCAGTTGATACAAAGCTAAATGAGGTAGTAGCTAAATGAGGTTTTAGGCACTGTCAGAGAAAATGCCATTGTTCAACCAGTGTGTGTATGTGCTTGAAAAAGAAGGAGCCCTTACCAGATTTAATTGAAAGAGAAAAAATCTATGACATTTATTTGCAAATACTCGGGTATTATTAAGCCTGATGTATTGATAGTATTACATAATGAGCTATGTTGATGTAAGAAGGTGCCCTCATTCAAACTTAATTGTGTGTCTTTTGGTTACTTAGGACAACTGAATTCCCAAACTATTTAAGAATTAGTGGAATGATTGTAAAAAGTGATTCAACTGTTCGCTTAAATGCACTTCTCATAAAGAAAAAGAGATCATTTCTTAATTTACTTGTTCCTTATGTTGAATCTCATGCTTACAGGCATTTAAATCACAGATACACTCAGTTAAATTCTTAGAATGTCCTTCAGTTTGGCCTTTTTAAATCAGTCCACCACCTGATTTCACCAAATTGGAATAGAAGAGGTTCTAAAGAACAATATTGTTTGACTTTCGATTGTTACTGATTAAAGGATAGTGATAAATGTATGCTAGGCATTTGTGGACTATTGGTAAAAATATGTCTATACATCATTTATAGCTACTGTTAGACAGCTGGAGACTATTTTGCTTGAAGTGGAATGAAAGTAACAGTTAAATGAATTAGAGCAGGTAAAAACACTTCCCTTCTATGGAGGTTATTACCTGCTTTAATCAGGCGGAGTTAAATGGCATAACCACTTCACTGCACTGAAAACCTCAGCCGGAATCTTTAGTAGTTGTAACATTACACTGGAAAGATTCCTGAGAAATAAGGAGAGGTTGTGGAGATGGCAGCTAAGAGGAGAAAGGTTTCTTATTCCCAGCTATTTGAAAAGTAGCAGTGTCACTGTATAACCATCATAACACTTTACTTCTGCAGCCATTTTCCTTCCAGCTCTCTATCAAAACTTTATAAAGTACTACAGCACTTCCAGTCTCAGTGAAAGGATAGTTTATTATTCCCACTCTCTATTTTGGAATTCTAAAATTCTTCTGAAGTACTATTAGCTATATCTTACAGACAACAAAGGCAATTCTATTATGCCTTCATTTTGTCTATGATTCCAGACAAAAATGTAGTGATGTATTCTTCACTTTCGATTTCACATGCCTTTTCTCTAATTCTGTCTTGCTAAAGGAAAGAACTTCCAGGAATAGTAAGACATGGGAATTACACCCTGCACCAGCTGTGAGCATTAGTTCATTGGAAAAAAAAAGGGAATCAGCTGTAAAATAGATGAGTCGTAGAAATAACTCAGTGAAAAAAAAAAAAAAAAAAAAAAAAAGGCATGTCTGAAATTCGGGAAGGCCAACCTCTTGGAGCAAATGTAACTTCAAAGTTGATTAAAATACTTGGGGTCTGACAACCTTTCTGGGCTACCAGTTCTAGCTTTGAACTGCTCCTGCTATGAAATGTTTTTCTTGTTTGTAGTCAGTCTGTTGCCTTTCACTGTACACTTAATCACCCAGCACCTCAGCAAAGCACAGCCTTGATCCCCTCACCATCTGGGCAAAAGGCCTGCTGAAGAACAACGTCATGCCATCATTTCTGCCTTTTAGGTATGAAGAGTCAGGCGTGCCTGAATCCATTCCTGGTTTGAAGCTCAGCACTATAAATCCAGTTTGCGAGTGTCTCCAAAATCCACACTGATTCAAGTAAGATACAACTATTTTTGGAATTGTGGTCATACTTCCTCTGCAGTACCACGTGGGGGGATGAAGTATCTGGCAAAGACCAGCCAGTGTGGTAGCTACGTTTACAGTTTTTGAGGGGCCTGGTGTTTAGAAGCACAAGGTCTGGTTATGCAAGCATTAGCTGGAATGAGTGCAACTTGAAAGAAACATTATTGAGAGTGCTCATGTTGGAATATCAGTCAGCAGTGGGAGACTGTGGTTGGTATACTCATCCTGGGGCTGGAGAGGAGGTGATAGCAGTGGGGGACTCCCCCCAGTCCAGCAGCCAGAGGTCCTGGAAAGGGAAATAACCTGGGAAGGGCTGAGGAGTACATACTACCTAATGGGAAAGTTAGGCATATCCCCGTGGAGAACTTTTGCTCTGTGATTTTGAAGAGTAAGAGCTGTTTGCTCATCAGTCTTTTCAAAGCATTTTAAAAGTTGCTTCTTCTCATTATGGGTCCAGAGAAGAAAATGCATATCTGATGGGACTGACAGAAAACCATTGACCTCTCAGGACTGTCTAAACCTGGCTCAGTGCAGAAATAACCAATAGCTGTCAGTGGTTTGTGCAAAATGACTGAACAGTCTCAACTTGTCTTGGAGATCACTGGTTGGATAAAGAAGCCACAACAGGTCTTTAATTGCCAATCTCACTGCTACCAGTAATTTTCTGGAGAATGAGAAGCCACTGGCAGAGTCAGTGGAAAGAATATCCATCAATCTTCTTCAACTTGAAAAAATCCAGCAGTTCTGTGTCTTTTTCATTACAAGAGAAACATATTCTCTCTTTAGGTACTATTGTGGCTGCTAATAGGAAAACACCTTCTTCTCTACCACCTCTAAACATGTATTTCCAGCTGCTGTTACTTAACACAGTTTTACAGCTACAAGTCACTTTGCAGTCCCTACTGAATGTTCTCAATTGGATGCCTATTGCTGCATTACTTTACTTTCTTTTTTCATTTGTTTGTTGCTGGGTTGGTTGTTTTTTTTTTTTTTTTGGTTTTTTGGTTTTTTTTTTTTTGTTTTTGTGGGGGTTTTTTTGCTCCTGATACATTTATAACCCTGAATGAATTGTTGCCAGCTTGTTTACAAGATCCTTTCAAATGTGTTTCCTTGTGCTGGGAGCACATCTTTCTTTTCCTTTGTTCATTTCTTCCCCTTGACAACCCAAAACAATAATAAAAAGTGCCCAAGAGCTATTTTAATTCTTTACAGTTATTATAATTGCAGTTTTCATGGGATTTCCCTGCTGTTCTTTGGAAGCATTTAGTAGTTTCCATATTGAAGTGAGTCTGTGGTACACAGTAAATGAGTGTGAAATAGAATGGTGCTGGCTTAGGTATAAACTAGATATTTATCAAAACATATCACATTGTTGTGTTAAAATTAATATCCTGCAGTAATAGTTACAGCCTCCTACTGAGAACTTAATTTCCACTTAAACTCGCTGTACCAAGCATGAAGTAATACTCATCCAAGCATAAAGAGGTCAGTGCCTACTGAATTTTTTAATAGGAATATCTAGCGCTCTTTTTAAATCCTTGTTGTTTTTTTTTAAATCAAAGTGCTTTTCTAGTGACCATACTGCTTGTTTAGGCTTCTGAATGCCTTTCAAAAGATGTTCAGTAACAAACTCAAGAACTAAAATTTCACTCCAGGCCCATTGTGGTTACACAATGGTGGAAATATTTAAGAGTGAGAGAGGGCTCAGATTATTGTTATAGTGGAATGAATGTGAAGAAAAACTCAGAACAATAACTTTACAGATTTATAGAGCTGTCATTTCTGGGTTTTTCGGTCATTGAAATAATTAAGTTTAGAGAATCATAAGATTTTAGTACATATCACTATTATACCACAGAAATGTATCATTTCTAACAGCATCTTAGTATCACAAATATTAATAGCCAATTTTTTTTAAAAGTAGAATTTGTCTGAAAAGCAAAGTTATAACAAGAAATAATTCCATCTGTTTTCATACTACTTGATTTTCAAATAATTTAATCTGTCATCAGTATTCTGTTATAAATTTCCATCAAATGTCTGCAGATTTTATTTTATTTTTTTGCAAAAGCTGCTAACACAAAAGGTCAAACTGTGATTCTGTTAGTTTTAAATAGTGGTGCTATTGTGAATGATAAAAATGTATGTACACCTGTTAGACAAACTTACCTGTTTTGCTATAGAGCTGACACTGGAAAAGGATGGCTGTGTTGACCTTCACTTATGACATACTATAATGTCTTTTCTCTCCCATAGTTGCTACTAATGGAAGATTACTTCTCATTAAGAAGGGCAGCAAAACTTGACCTCAGGGGCAGAAGCATATTTGTGAAATGCATTCTCAAAGGATCCTGTACTAATGTCTGAATTGGCCCTGAGTTATTTACAGGTGTAGAACTGCATTTGTCAAAGCCCAAGCTGGCCCCATCTTGTGCATAGAAATGAATAAGGATGGTTACATATGTTTAATATGGTTCAGAGTCCTTTGTGTTACCAAAATCTTTATCCTGCTCTTTTCTTATAGGCGTGGGAAGTCTCCTTAATTTCAGTGATGCAAAAGCACACTGACATTATTGAGGTTGAAGCCATAACTCTGGAGCTGGTCAACTAGCTAAGAACTCGTCTTACATCCTGTAAAATTACCTGAGTATTCCCACAGGCATCAGGGGTTTAACATCAATCACTGTTACTATAATTAATGGTTAAAGATGCATTTAATTCTATTGGAACGCAGAATTCTTTAAATGCTGATTACATGCTCCAGGTCAAATACCAAGACAGGAACAATTCCTTTTAGATTAAGCACATCTCAAACAAAGAACAATTCTTGCACTCCAAACATTTATCTAATTGATAATTTGTTTGTTTATGAGTGAGCTTTTATGATCATCCTGAGAAAAAATCCTGGGCATACATATTTATAGGTTCTATACAGATATCTTCATACATTTTTGAAAGTCAGATATTTTTGAGGTGGATGATGGAGGAGAAAATACAGAAAGGGAAGAACACCTGATAAACTGTACTTCATTTGGATAAGAAATGTGCATTTATTTTATATTCTCTCAATGACTCAGTTTTATTTGATGTACTGAGTTTGAATTGAGCATCCCCGAAATAGAACTGTGGACTCCTTCCCTGGTACAGTAATAGGATCATATCCTTTGTGGTTCAGACACAGAGGGAAGATGAGGGAAACTGATCTCTGCAGATGTTTCTGTTCTGTGCATGAGAATATTCCATACAGTGTTCACTGGAAACAGCCACCAGACTGGAGCTGCTGGGGAGGTCAGAGAGGTTTCTGATTCAATATTCCTGCTCTGCATTGCCAACGTGGCTTAGCAGTTGATTTTTAACTTGGATCAGTCAAGTAGTCTCCAAAGGACATTAATTCTATTGCCTGGAGATCCCAGAATACTTGGCATTTGGACGCATTTATTCTTCTGTCCCAATATACTCTTGATTGTTGAAGGAGACAGTTTCACTACTGATCTCCAGAGGACTCTCATATGAGGAACAGAAATTATGCTTGAAAGCTGGAGCCATCACTGCTAAACATCAAATCATCTAAAGAGTTACAATAGAGAGTTTCTCTGAACAGCTGTATTTTTAGCTGTTCCTTCCAACTCTGGTGAAATTATGCTATGCAGAGGCATTACTTAATCAGGTTTGATCGTAGCCACAGCACAAATTGGTCTCTTTTATATACTGCTGCCTAGTCTAGACTACTAACTCACACAGTATTAATGCAGTACAGATTAAAAGAAATATTGTTGGAAAACACTGAAAGCAACCCTTGTTTATGCTCCACTCCTACTAAAACTGAAATTAAACTGTCTATTCTTCATCTACTGAATAGTCACTTCAATAGCATTCATTTAAAAAAGCCTAAAAAATCTTTGATTGACATTCTGCAATTGTACGTTAAGGAGAAAGGACTTGAATTAGGCTTTTTTTCCTGAACCAAGAAACTACTGCATAAAATTTCTGTTGAGACAGAAAGAAAATAAATGCATAGATTCCCTTTGTGTTTATTACTATTTTTTCCTTCTTCTATGAATAATCTTGGAAGCAAGGTAACAGTGAATTTAACATAAACTGAAAATATGCTCCAAAAGAATGGTGAGGCACTGGAACAGGTTGCCAAAGGAAGTGGTGGAGTCCCTGTCCCTGGAGTTGTATAAGGAAAAGGTAGATGTAGTACTGAGGGACGTGGTTTAGTGGCCAATATTGGTGGTAGGTGAACAGTTGGACTAGATCTAAGAGGTCTTTTCCAACTCTAAGGATTCTATGATTCTATTATTCTATGCCCATGGGAAACTTATTCTGAATTCTGAGCAGCATATATCCATACAGGGAACATGACTTCGCAAGAACAGAGCACTCTTTCCAGTAGCTCCACAGTACATTTTACTCTGTGAGTCAGATTATGTATTTGTGCTTATCTGAAGGCTGAAGGCCTCTTTGCCAGAGCAAATAATTTGTTGAAATAGCCGCATTCAGTCTTCCAGGGCTTTGGCCTGGGACAATCAGTGTAGTTCCCATAGAAATCAATGAGTTTGAATTACGCCCATTGTCTGATGTTCCCAAAACTAATATCATAAGAAAGTACAGAGTACAGAGCAGCTTCTTTAGGGAAAAAAAAGGAAGCACGAACAGACATAGAAAAGAAAAAAATCATTCTGTGTTTATTTTAAATTTTAGGGCACACAATTACTATTGATTGAGATCCCCTTTGTTACGTAATTTTATTAGTAGTTGTTAAGAACATGTACCAACCAACATTATGAATTGCAGGAGCTTTGTGATAACAGAGAGCAATTTAATCACAAAGAAGAAAAAGACATGGTTAAATTTCTAGAATTTGGAATTAAGCAAATAAGTGACCACAGAGTGTGGCAATTTCTTTGCCATCCAAAAACTTGATAGTACATTAAGTATGGTCTTAAATACATATGATAGGGGAAATTTTAGTTTAAGGGCTTTACTCTGTAATTAATAATAGCCAATGATGCTCTTTGACCTAAATTATGGCTTTTAGACATACAGCTCTGCTCTGATTTCAAAGTATAAGGTGATTTGAAAGACCTGAAGATCTCTATTTCTGAACTGCTCAGACTACCTACGTCACTTGTGGCTTTTCTTCTGATATAATTTATGAATCATTACTTTGATTTTTACAATATATCTTTGATACTATTCTTCAGTTTTATCCATAAAACCAGAGTTTCTGAAGCATGCATATGTGAGAATGTTAGTTAATGTTAAAATATCTAGTCAATAATTTTTGAGATAATAATGGATTGATAATAAAGAAACAGACCAGACTTCAGAATGACACATTTTAAAATACTTTGCTATTTTTCTTCAAGCTAATTTTTATTGCACCGCACAAGTCTGTTGATTAGAAACTACTACAATTTAGAACCCAGTTTTTTAAGTTTTCTTTTTACTTCCCAACTTTCTAGGTGAGGAGGACTTAAAGCAATGAATGCTTGCCATTTTTCCCATCTTTCCTATTAGTAGCTTTGTTGATGTTTGTTTTGACCCTATACTACCCCACACTAACCAAAACACTTTAACTTCTTTCAGTTATATTCATGCAGCTATAATACATAAGAATAAAAATACACAGGCCTCTGTATTTGTAAGAACTACGTATCTAAGAATGCTGATTCAGGAGAGGTATGCATCAATCTAACAGATATTTTTCGTCTCTTCCAATAATTCATTTGCTATCAGTTCATATTTCATTTTTTCCCATTTTGTAAAATTCATTGTCTCATTGAAATCTGTATTTCCTTACATTCAATACTCTTAATTCAGAAAATATGATCTGATTTGTGCAACATTTTCTTATTACTAGATACAGTGTTAAAATCATCCTTCCAGTTTCCCAGTGACATTACAGATTCTAGATTTTTTCACAGATTTTTATTAACTCCATTCTTCTCTCAGTTAAGATAAATTAGTTCCTCAGTTGATGTTAGCCAATATAACTGATGAAGCTTTGCAGATTTATGCAGCTGAAATTTCAGTTCATCATTTCAATAGGTTATGTTTAATGATAACCTATAAAGTCAACTGCCTGCACATCTGAAAATTAATCCACACATACTATAGATTGAATGGTTTCCACCATGCTGACAGGAATGGGACAAATGTCAGTAAATGCCTGCACAGCCAATCTGCTATTGAAGGCTTGTAAAGTTGGAGCATAAAGTCAGCATTTCTACCAGGGATCACTCTTGAACATTATGAAATAAAATCAGTTATCTTCCATCAGACAGAAGCTGTAAGTTAGGTTAGATACAGGTAATTGTACAACCATGTCTGATCTTACAACATGATTATTTAGTGGTTAGGCTCCACTTTCTTCTTTTGTTCTTCTTCAGTAACAACAACCCCTGGATATAAAGTTGTTACTGGACTAAATAATTTGCTTATATGACAGAAATCGTGCACACGTATATTTGTAAGGCTTAACACAGAAAGTAGGGATTACTTTCTGTCACCTTCTTGAACAAGGTTTGTTCATACTTTCTTGTTAAGGGTCTTCAAAACCTAGCTGAGCACAGAAAGAGCTCATTACCCTGATCTAGGCCCTCTTTTGGATTTATCCTTTTGTCAGACTTCAAATAGCATGGACTTTGCCACAGCTTCTATCCATATTTCTTTGCTCAGTTTTTCTTCCTTTTTGCTTGTTGAGATCTAGAGAGAGGGAAAGGGTTAGGTTAGCTTAAGACGATTTTCTTACCACTATCTAGTGAAAAAAGACATACAGAGGGAACCTCACACAATCTATAGAAATAGAAGCAATAGCTTGAACATTAAAGTTCATTTGGGGTAGGGTTTTCCTTGTGGTTTCACTTTCTATCTGCATTTTGTAATAGATAAACTGATAAAGAGTTGACTTGTCACAAGCATGTCAGAGACTAAGATTCAGCCATGACCCATCCAATTTAGAAATTAGCATATCTTCAAATTTTCAGCCATATTTGTTTTTCAAGTTCTACTTTCCACCAGCTGACGAGAAATTAAGTTGATTGATGTAGGTAAGCACAATTCTTATTAGACAGAAGTATTAGGGATTTTAATTAAATCAGCCTTCACGTAATTGTGCATGCTGAAATAGACTATGTAGAAATGCTACCAGTGAATTGAGAGTTAATGTTGAATAAGGTGGTTATTTGAAACATGGTAGAGAAGTGAAAATGGCTTTTCGCATAACTTGAGTTCAGAAACTGCTACTTGTTGTGATACTGGAATGCAGTACATATAATTATGTGTAATGCCTGCTTTAAAAAAAAAAAAAAAAAGAGAGAGAGAGAGAGAGAAATAAAAAGAAAAGAGAGATTCTATGGTTTTGTGGGCCCAATTTATTACAGGCACAATGCTAATATTTTGACGGTCGTCAACAAAACAAGCAGTCGGAGATCTAGAAGCTAAAACATTTGAACCTGCAATTTAGTGCAGAGACTTGAATGAGTATTCATTATTTTTATTTTCAAGGCCATTTGCCCTCAAACATCAATTGTTAGCTTATTTATTAAAGTTTCTGGTAATGTAGACAGTTTCCCTACAAACTCATCTATGCTTTCATTGTTTCGTGTCCATGGCAACAGAAAATATTATGTCATGTTGTTATAAAATTATTTTACTTTAATTGCTTTTCTAAAACTAATCTTACCAAAATGCTTTCCTTCTGGTGTGGTTAAAGTCAAATAAGGACCATCAGACTGGAGTAGATGTACAGACAGCAGCTGCAGAAGTATACCATTCCAGTTTTGAGCTGCTGAACCATTATTAGATATTTGTCCTTCAGTGTGCATACATTCCTCAGACAAATCTGTATTTGTATTCATGGCTGTATAATTATTAACACTGCAGAAAGAGAACAATTATATCCCAAGTGAAAATAACAAGTGTGTCAGCACATGGCTTTCCCCATATTTGGTTAAAAACTTCACCTGTCAGCAGCCTTCCACATCACCAAAGTCACGGGGACCAGCGTGACAACAATGCAGAATGGATCAGCAAATGTCACCTGCATCCTTGTATACTTATGCAGTGTCATGTGAGACAGGGTCAGCACTGAGGAAAAGGATTACTCTGTTAGCCTTACAGGAGAAGACTGACAGCATTCAAATGGAGGGATCAGTAAGACAAATGAATGGATTTACAGTGATCAAACTTACTCCCACATGCACCTCTGGTGAAGCGGGGAGTGACTGCCTGGGTACACACTGCCTCAGCATCTACACGGATTCATCCAGGAAAGGAAGTAAAGGGAGAGAAATATTCTGCTCCACCAAGTTGTACTTTTTTTTTAACTATTTCACCAGGACTTACTGACAGGAGTGCCTTGCCCTCTTGGAGGTGATGGGATTACACGGAAAAGGCAACTGAGATGATTGCCAAGTGCAGTGGGCTCATAGAAATTAATTTATGGATGTATATTCAAATGTGTACATGTGTATATGTGAATGTGTTACAAACACTTAATACAAGGAATTGATCCCATTCACTCTTACAGCTGTTACAGCTCTGTCTGCTCAAGTCCTATAAGGTAAGTAGCCAGATGGTAGTGCAAAACATGAATAATACATAGTAATGTAAAGGATTTCCTCTGGAATACACAATGCCAGACTACCCATTCTGTATCCAGGGATGATGTGGCACAGTAGGATTCAAACAAGCACAAGACTTTAAAATTATTGGTTCAAACCAGTATTTCCACAAGCTGTCACATTCTTTTTGTAACTGCAGTTAATTTGTGCTCACAAAGGACAGCTAACCTCTCCTTCCTCTGAAACATCAAAGGGACAAAAGTGGTAATGAGGTAGTGGTGAGCAGAGCTGTAACTGATTGCATAAAATGGGAAAACAACAAAAGCAAGGTGTAACGGGCTGACTAGTAGCCATCTAGAAACACATCCAATCCTGGGAGATAGGCATAAAACCAAAACAGTCAAAACCAGACACCCACTGGAGCTCTCCACTCAGAGAGGCCATGGACTGGTTAGGGAGACTGAGTCACTGTTTTGTCAGATTATCTCATAACTGGTCACGTATCCCCATATCAGAAAACCCACTAAAATTGAGCTCAAGTTAGTAACTCCTGTCATGATCAAGAGAGAAAACCTGGAGGGAGGTGCAGTGTTCAAATAGTAGAGACACTGGCAGAAGGCCGGACAGGAAAGCAAGCAGTCCCATAGGCAGAAGACGAATGAAAGGAGAAGGAAAAAGTAACTGCAGGAACTCATAAAAAATCAGCATGGTATTTGCTCCAAAAGCATTAAAAGCCACCGCTGGATGAGTTATAAACAAGATGTTGCAGTCTGCAAATGATTAATCAGATCCAGCCAACAATGTGGTAGATGAAGGGCAGGTGGGAAAAAAAAGAGCAGGTGAGAACAGTAACAAAAGCATCTAAAGAAATATCAAGGTGCTTTGTTTTTGTTATTTTTTTTTAATTCCTGAATTATTTCCTCTTTGTTTTCTGAGCATTCAGCAGATATGGAACTATGCAGAAAGAAACCCACGTTTCCATTCCCAGATGTTGCAGCATCTTATGAGCTATATTCCTAAGGTGTTTGCTTTATCTGTGTCTTTGTTGAACTGAATGAAATGCTTTAAACCATGGGACTGTAGGGGGAAAAAAAATAAAAATTAAACAGCGTTTCTCTTAAATAAAAAGTATACATCAATAACCAATATCATTCAAAGCTTTGAATTTCATTTCCTCTGAATAAATGCATAAAAACAGCTTCTATGAATGTGGCTAATCAGATGCTAATTCACCCATATATTCACAGGTTTCCCCACCTTCTCCCAAGCACCTCTGATTATGAAACAAGAGATTATGAGTGCAATATGCACATGATGGATTGGAGCTGTCAGAACAAGGTTCTTTGAAAACTCATTATTTTGAGCAGTGTAATAGAGTTCTGTGAGCATCTCTGCTTTTCTGGCAATAAACACAACATATCTATTGATGAAGTAATAATCAAACTAAGTTTAATGAATAGTGCAGATCCAGACTTGCCTTTTCATGATCAATTCAGAAGTCACTGTTAAGGCATATATGATGCACTGACTTCCATAATGTTCTTCATTTGATTTATCCTGATCTGCAATAGTAGTAATATTCGGGATAATTTCACGGGACTGCCACTGTCAGTAATAGTGAACAGTTCTAAGCACAGAGACAACCTCTATTGTGCAAATTATCAGTATTAATAACATCACCAGTCCTTCAGGTGAAAGGTCCAGCCTTCCCCATCTCCTCTTTATCTATCCTTGGTACACTGAAGTTCCCATTACTTGAATTAGGTGGAGTTTGCTTTTTTTGTTTGTTTTTCAGAGGGTACTGAGCACTGCTGAAAATGCCAAAATCTGCCATGGTAGTTGCCATAGACTGAACTTTTCAATTGAAGAAGGCAATCAATTCCCAGTCCTCAATAATAGTTGGCCCAAAAACCTCAGATTTCTTGGAGGAGAAGCTGTAATAGCTGGGCCTGTCAGTCCATCTCCATTCCCAGAATTGTTTCCTTAGAAGTTATCAGATCAATTTGGAGATTTCTTATTCTGATGATTTTGAGCACGACGGCCTGCAATCTAGAGCGGAAATAGTTGTAAAGGGAACCCTACAAATTACAGGTGGTTTGGGAAGAATTCTTCAACTCTGATAAACAAGAAGGGGGAAGATCAACCTATTATCTCAAATCACATGCCATCATTACCAGATGATCCACTGGAAATAATGAGGTAAAATTCTAGGTAACCTTGAGAAAATGGATAAATAGCAACATGCTACACAGCAGATGTTAAAAAGTGCTGTTCAGTGACCACAGGACTAAACATGGGCATGGTGTGTAACATTACATTACAGGGTTAACCCACGCTAAACACCTGACAGCTTGTCTTTCCTTCTGGCAGCACTTGCATAACTTGTCATGCCAGTGAAGTCATACTGATTTGAGCAAAACTAGCTGAAACCAAATATGTGGAGAAACGTATTTGTCATTGCACTTAAGCTGACAGCTGTAGCAATTTTCTGTGAGCAGGCACACATCTTGATGACAAAGAGGGAAGCTTGTGTGGATTTCTAATTGCAGAGTTCTCTTGCAAGGGCCACTCATTATGGGCCTCTGATTTTAAGAAAGATTAGGGAACAATCAAAACCTGGTTGTTTGCTTGGATTTAATATGCATGAATCATTAGAAATTTCTAACAGAACAAGAGAATAAGGTTTTCTGATTTTTCAGGAGGAAGAGGAAGTTATTGGAAGATTCAGTGTAGGATAGAAGGAGCGTGATAATAAAAAAAATGGATCACTACTTCACAAATAGTATTGGGAGAATTCACTAAAATCAGAGTAATGTGGAAAGTCTTCATTTTCACCACCATTTAACTGACACTGTGACAATGACAGCAGTATTAAAGGTGACTTACTGAATTAAAAGAGTTATTCTCATCTACTTGTATGATTTCACACTGAAAGCTCCCACCTTCAAGCACATCATGCAGGAGTAACTATCCATTTAGGTGTCTTTAAGTCCATAGCACGCACAAGGCAAATCAAATTAACTTAGCCTGTGACGAACAAGTACTGTACTAATTTGTCTGACTTTGCATTTGCTGTTCTAAGAGTGACCCTGGAACTATTCCCACAGCTCAGATAATGCAGAGTGACTGTTTTTTCAGTGATGCCTTGTGCTTGTCTAAACAGTGACATCAAAATGCTTTGCTGAAAATGTTTGTGTCTAAGCATTACTGAAAGCATAGTGAAAACGGATACCTACTCTTCACTGTCAGCAGAAATCATTTCTGAAGTATAACCTTAATTATAAAATGTATATATCTGAATAGAAATTCTCTTTGGAAAGACAATAAATATCTACCTTCCTCATATTCTCATTACTTTTATATGTATGGTATTCAGTCTACAGTCTTTTAAACAGCAGTTATCACTGGCTTCATTTCTCAGAGTTCCCTGGTGATACCACCAATCCATTACTAGAATTTTTTCTTTTCCTTTTCACTCCAAATTCATACAGAGACTAAGATCAATTTCCATTCTTTCACTCCTTGCTAAAGCTCTTCCATTTTGACTTACAGTGCAGTGAAACTGTCATTCCACCCTTTTTAGTGAGCTTTTTATTCAGTATCTTGCAGAACCTCAGCCTTGCTGTTTTCACAATGTCACTGATGGTAATGCTCTCAAAAAGTTATTTTCTCTTGGAGTTTTTGTAGGCATCCGCTGTTTTCTCTCCCTATTGCAATCTCTCCAATTGCTACTTCAGTGTCCATATCATTCTCTCTTTGTTGCATTATGCACTCTCTGTATAGATTCCATGGGAAAAATCAACCTGTGTCACATTTTCACCTTCTATTTTTTCTATAGATGAATGAAATGCCTACCTTTCCAAAATGAAATCTTGACTTGTTATCATGACATTATGCTTGTTTGTTTGCTCTTACTTAAAGTTTATCAAGACAAGAACTAAACTCCTAGTCCACACTGAGTACAAATACTTTCCCTTCTCCGCAAAATATGTTGGAAGATACTGGATTCCCTTCATCTTCCTGGTAACAACTCTTGGACTGAAGAGCCCTCCTTAATACCTACAGTCAAAAACTAAGAGCATGCCTTCCATATTACCAGAATTCCAGGTTGAACCATGCACTTGCTCTTCCCCCATAAAAGTATCTAAGATGCAAAGAGTTGTATCGACCTGAGGTGCTGCAGCCCAGACCACAGAGAAAAACATGGAGTAACAGGAAAATGAAATATATCTACCAGCCACATGGGAGAAAGGCCACAATTTTCTATTAAGCAAATAGAAATCATTTGTGTCCAAGGTTTTTGTCTTCTGTGGTCTTGGTTACAGCAATTGCTTCATCCTCAATTCTCAGAGCACTCGGATTACCTTAGTTCCAAACACCAGTCAGTTACATTACTTGGTATATTTACCATACAAACTCCAGTTTCACAAAGGAATTTCAGTATCACTGTGAAACCCTTAAGGATCTCCTATTTGTGAAGTTATGTTTCTGATTGTTTTCTTGGTTTGGTTAGCCTTGCTGTCCTGTGGGCATGGCAAGTCCTCCCTGGGAGATGTGAACTGACCTTTTTACCTTTTCCCCTCAGGACACACCACACTATACATTCTCTCAAAATTAATGACGTTTTAAAGGAACATTATGTGCCATGATCTTCATTTTTTTAATTTCATTTTTTTTTTAAAGAACAGACTGACAAAAGATGAAAAACTTATAAAATGGAATTTGACATTGAATACTCCTTAGTTGTGTGGGAGACAGACGTGTAGCCATAACTGATGTGCTGAGTAAGAAGAAGTAATTATGTAAAAAGTTTTAGTACTCAAACCTCATTTTTATAAGTTTAATGATAGCAATATTTGAAAGTCATTATCAGATCTTGATTATTTGTTCAGATCTTTCACTAAGAGTACTTTTGTCCTACAAACAGGCAGTGACAGAGTAGAATAAGCATGTTACAAGAAGTCAGTGTGCTTTTTCTAGTCATTGTTACAGTCTCGTTTTGTGAGTTTTCTCTTGTAACTTCAGTAGACTAAATATTTAAAATAATCACTTTGAAAACAGTGTTTTTTCACAAATGACAAGATCAAGTAATATGTAATGAATTTAATATGGATAAAAACAAAGAATAAAGAAAGACAACACTAAAAGCAAACTTCAAATGAAGAGATTATTAATACAGCAAATACATGTAACATTAGCTTTACAGAGCCTGTCAGCCTTTTAAATAGATCTTCCAGATGCATCAGACTAAAAGAACATGAAACTTCTGCAAAGCCAAAATTAAGACAGCACTATGTGACATAACAGCTTTGGTAAGTTGTTTTTTGTTCCCCAGGTGGCTTCTGGAATCGTGAGGATTAGTCCTTCTCATCAAACATCAAAGAGACTGGCACAGACATGAGAGATAAACTCTGCCCCTTGTGAGCTTGTTCACATCACTTCAACCCATTTAAATTCTAGTTAGGTTGATCAGCAACAAGAGAAAAGCTTTAAATTGCATTATTAACAATGGATTAAATCTTAGACTGCTGATTAAATCAATTTCTCTCAGATAAAATCATAATAGGCATTGGCTGTATTTGTCTGACAGGAAACATGTCAGTGGTAATGCTTTGTGTTGCCTTTAATAAGTCTGATTGTCATCTTCCAGCAGGGAGAGCATAAAAGGCACCTGCAGGTCTGGGTGAATGGGATTGCTGATCGATCACGTTGTCAGACCTGTCAAGTGCTCAGAAACAGCTGAACAAGTACATAAAATCAATGTGGTGCTGTATTTATACACAGGCCCCCCAGATCAGTCAGCTGATTGAAAGTTTTGACAGAATCAGCTGCATGTTAAATGTTTCCAAAATTATACTGGCCTTATAATACACATGTTTAAAAACAATCAAGATATTTAATAGAAGAAATGATTTTTTTTGTTTGTTTTTTTGAAGGAAATAAGAAATTTTGCTAATTTTATCTCTGGGTGGAACTGCAGCCTATCCGTTTCTTTACTCTTTATTTCTTTTATATATTTTCTATAAACTTTTATTTCTTATTTATATTTATCTCCTGTCTTCCATTCAGAACCAGCTATATTTTTGCAATGATCTTTGCGGTTGTTCAGCTGCTATATAAAGATTAGGCTATTCTAGAAAGACAGAAAGCAGACAAACAGAGGAGTCCCTTTATCTATATGGAAACTGTTTGCTTGCACAAGCGGTAGTCCAAATCACCTACCTGGGAACAGAGCCAGAAGAACCTCATGAGGAGGTGGAGCATGAGGAAGACAGAGCATGGAACCCGTGCTCCATCCAGCTCAACCTGCTCCAGTTGTGGGTGTGCAGTTGAGCCCTCAGTCTGCGAAAGGCTTTGGAGCTACAGGGATGATAATAAATAACATTAAAGGAGAAAGTTGGTTTCACACCTAAAACAAATTTATTTATAACAGACAATTAACATATTCATTTTTGCATGTGCACGATGCAATGCATTTTCATTTCTAGCTTTTCCTTACTGTTATCTTTTCTGCTTTCTCTGTGACCCCACATCCATGTTTTATAATTTGTTCACTGGCTTTCCATTCATATCCTACTGTTCCCTTGCTCCATTATTCTCCCCAGAGATTGACTTTCTCCATACTCCCTCACATTTCTATCTTCTTTCTTCATTTGTTTCCCTTATTTGTAGACCTTAAATTCATAGAGAGAAAAAAAAAAAAAAAAAAAAAAAAGAGGAAAAAAAACAAACACTAATCTATTTCAAGCTTACAATAAAAAATCAGCTTGATTTATCACATCTGTGGTAGCATTAACATCACAATAGACAAGTTCAACTATAAAGTAATAGCATATAATTGCATCATCAGTTCATGTATCAGATTAGGATAATATGCATATTGTTCTTTTCATGACACATGTTTCTTGCAAAGTCCTGTCCAACAAGCCTCCTGGATAAGTCCTTCTTCCTTTCAGCTATGGAACTAAAGATCAGCAGATCTTCAAATCTTCCCATGCTGAAACTACAGAAACCTTCATATTCTGCCCTACACAGAATCACAGAATATCCCACGTTGTAAGGGACACATAGGAATCATCAAGTCCAACCTCTGTCTCCACATGGGACCATCCGAAAATTAGACCATATGTTTGAGAACATTGTCCAGACTCTTGTGGTGGATTTAAAACTTTTGAAGTAAGCCTGGAAATTCACAATATGGCTGTGACTGTAGAGTCCTTACCTGATGATTAGCGAGAACTCTAAATTAAAACTCTTATTGAACTTCTTTATTCTAACCAGTAGACTGAACACATAGAAGTTGGTGAGAGAGGAAGAGCAATCTGTAACCTGTATTGGAAATACTGGAATACAGCTGTCTTCCCCACACATCACATTTCACTTAAATTAGTGAGAATTCTGTTTCTTTGGAAAAACCAAGAATGAGATCTTGCTTTTTGCATTACTATGGCCAATGTAAAAAAGCAGCATCCAACTGAAGATGCATAGCCAGGTATTCTCTGATGAACTTTGTGTAGTCTAATGTTAGCACAAAGGAAAACACTTGTCATCACTTTCATTGATTTGCTGAAGTACAGCATGAATGCTTTTTTCCCTCCCTTGATCTTTCCTACCCAGTGGTGTCATATCTGTAACATCCTCTCCTCCCCTGTATTCTCTGAGTATCACAAATGAGTCTTTTTGAGAAAGTTTCCATGGCTTCTCACTTGCAGTGAGTTTTATCTAAATTGTTAAAAAGCTGTTCTGATGTATCATGCCATAACAACAAACGACTGAACGTATAAAAAAAAAAAAAAGGGGGGGGGCGGGGGGGAAGGGTCTCAATCAAGATATATTGATTTCATTTTAAGTTAGAATCCCGGAGAATCGAGTGGCAAGAGTTGTACATAAGCTGAAATACGTTACCCTCAGATCTGGTCTGTGTTTTTACACAAAGTAGTACCTTAACTATCCTCCAGCCTGTGCTTATACATAACATTTTTGTTCATCAGCTTTTCTTCGATCCTTTAATTAAATGGTGAGATCAGAAATGGAGCACAGCAGCTCTGGAAGGTGATGCCATCTCTGTCCCAGTTTTACAAACAGACTTATAGGCAGTTCTTAGAGGAGCATCATGCCATAAACTCCTATCTAGTTTGCTGCAGCTTCTCACTCCTGCAGCAGATCACTATAAATTGGGAAATGATCGTGTTCTTTATATCCTCTCAGTAGGTGCCTGTAAATCAGACCCAGCAGGTATCTCTCCAGTGTTCATGAGGCCCCAACAGTTGGATATGTTAATAGCACTAACCACTCCAGATTCTCTTTAAATGACTGAATAAAATTGGTGAATCATTTTAATTTTCCTGTACTATAAAAAAAAAAACCTGCAATTACCAGATACATCAATTAGGAACATGTCCTTGGAAAGACTGCTTACAAACTCTATTTCTCTGTTTCTTGAATGCTGGGCATTTTGTGTTACCTCTTGGATTTTGTTTATTATCTTCCAACTAATTTGCAAATTATTTTTTAATGTATCCTAATTATTTCTCTAAAATCCCATCAGTTATGTACAGGACTCAGAGTTTATATCTTTACGGAATGCAGAGGTACCATTTGAATTTTTAAAAAAGTTTCTGATTACCAAGACAGCTTAAAATTAAATGGAAAAAAAAAAAAAAAGATTGACTCTAGCAGACACTGTCATGTAGGTTGTGAATCCCTCCATATTTTAAAATGTATGAATTGTGACACAGTGCAGGGAACTTTGAAACTACATCAATTATTTTGCATCTGGCACTGCACACCACCTGCATAATGAGAGTGCAGAGGAGTTGATTTTTGAAACTCATTTGGTGGATAGTCACATGGATGATGGATGCATTGTATAGTTCTCTAGGCAGATGGAAAACTAGTAATGTCCCCAAATTCAAACATGACTTGTATTGAGTCTTGGCTTATATTTTGCTTTGTTTATTTTGTTATTTTGGCATATTCTGATATATCAAAAGAAGAGTATTATTTTCTAAAGAGCAACTTAAATTGTATACGGCTTCATCCTTCCTTCTGCATGCAGTTGGGCTGCCCCAGGGAAATTGAAAGCAGAATGTGATATACACTATCTGAAAGGGCACATTTTAATATCTTCAGTTTCATTGTTTACTGGGTTTCAAAAAGACACTGTAGCAAAATAAGTTAATGCATGCAAACATGCGGCTCTTTCTACTTTCTCCAAGGACTATTATTTGCAACAGAGCATTGTTTCTAAAAATTTGTTTCAGTACAGAAGATCAGCTTAAGAAAAAAACAAAGGCCAGAGCTGGCAGGTGACATTCCTATTGGCAAATGGTGAATCACATGCTGCAGATAACACAAGCTCTGAACGGCAGAGCATCACAACTCTGTACTTCTGAATACAGCTGTACATAAATTTCAGTGTATCACTTCATAGTCCAAAAAAAACCAACCAAACAAACAAAAAAAAAAAACCCAACCCAAATTAGTGCAGTGTTAATTGACAAAATCTATTATGCTCATTATAGCTGGGTTAGAGTACATTTTCTTCTTAGTAGACGGTATGGTGCTGTATTTTGGGTTTGGGATGACAACAATGTTGATAACACCAATGTTTCAATTGTTGCTGAGCAGTGCTTACTTAGAGCCAATGGCTTTTCAGCTTCTCATTCAGACCCGCCAGAAAGGAGCTGGGGATGCACAAGAAGCTGGGAGGGTACAAGACCAGGACAGCTGACCCAGACTGACAAAAGAGATAAAAGAATGTCCCATATCATATGGTTCAGTAACAAGAGTTGGGGAGAAAGAAGCAGGAGAGAGCGTTGTTCAGAGTAATGACATCTGCGTTCCAAAGAAACCTTTGTACATGGTGGACTTTCCTGAATGTGGAAACCACTCTCCAGCCAGTTTGCCCCAAGTTTATTCTGGTGCATGAAAATATTCATGTCCAGGTGCAAGGCTTTGCTTTTGCCATAGTTGAATTTCATTCAATTCCTTTCTACACTTTTCTTTAAACTGTCAGGTTCCCTCTGAACAGCAGCTGCCATGCCTTGTTTCTGAGACCAGAGGGCAAAGGGACCCATGGATCCTCGCCCTGGGAGGAGGAGGTGGGGAAGGGAAAAATAGGGAGATGAGCCTGGACAAGGAAACAGCAGCAAGGAGTTAAAGAAAAATAAAACTTAGTACACTAAATATAGTAGTGGAATTTGAGATAATACAGTATAATACAATATGATTGGACTTGAATCTAATACATCAAATAAAATGTGAAAGACAGAGAGCTTCTGAAACCAAACTCCTTACTGTAATGCTGTAGTTGAAGTGGCCAGGGAACAATAAAGGAACTCTCATGACTCCCAGTCCATTTTATCTTTCCCTCTGGCGCAGTCCGCCATGACAGGCAACCTATCCCTAGAGCTCTTCAGCCAGTCCACACAATTTGTTGGCATCCAAAAGTTGCTAAAAATCAGCTTTGATTTGACATACCTGAAAACATTTTACAGAAGTCATCTGCAGAGGAGAGTGGAGCACATGTGCAAGGGGGGTTGGAACCTGATGATCCTTGGAGTCCCTTCCAATCCAAGCCATTCTATGATTCTATAATTTTGTGGTTCTGTGATTCTATGTAGATTTCTCAGAGGTCGGTAGAACAGTGCTAAAACCAAGGCTCAACTCTAGGTCTCTGTTGCCCTTGAAATGAACATCAAGTTGGTTCAGAATGATCCCTATAGTATGAAATATATACATGACCAAGGATAACCTTGCTTGGTCCAGAAGGAGTTTTATGATGTACCAAATTTAATCTTTATGACTGTCATGGTTTTGTAATTTTGTAACAGTTTGCCTTCACCTGGAGGGGCGTTCAGTATGCTTGGAACCGTTTGCCCCAGGGGTGGAAACACAGCCCAACCATTTGCCATGGGTTGGTCCAAACTGTACTGGAACAGGGTGGTGCGCCTGAGCACCTGCAGTACATTGATGATATCATTGTGTGGGGCGATACAGCAGAAGAAGTTTTCAGGAAAGGAGAGCAAATAATCCAAATTCTTCTGCAAGCTGGTTTTGCTATAAAGCGAAGCAAAGTAAAAGGACCTGCCCAAGAGATTCAGTTCCTAGGTATAAAGTGGCAAGATGGGCGTCATCACATCCCAGCAGATGTGATCGACAAAATCGCTGCTATGTCTCCGCCCACTAGCAAGAAAGAGACACAGTCTTTTCTGGGCGTAGTGGGCTTTTGGAGAATGCATGTTCCGAACTACAGCCTCATTGTAAGCCCCCTTTATCAGGTGACGCGGAAGAAGAATGATTTTACATGGGGCCCTGAGCAGCAGCAAGCTTTTGAACAGATTAAACAGGAGATAGCCCGTGCCGTGGCCCTGGGGCCAGTACAGACGGGACAGGATGTAAAGAACATCCTCTACACTGCTGCTGGTGAGAAAGGTCCCACTTGGAGTTTGTGGCAAAGAGCCTCAGGAGAGACTCGAGGCCGACCCCTGGGATTTTGGAGTCGAGCATACAAGGGGTCTGAAGAGGGCTACACTCCCACTGAGAAGGAGATCTTAGCCGCATATGAGGGGGTTCGGGCTGCTTCCGAAGTAGTCGGTACTGAAACGCAGCTCCTTCTGGCACCTCGACTGCCAGTACTGAACTGGATGTTTAAGGGAAAGGTTCCCTCCACCCATCATGCTACTGATGCCACTTGGAGCAAGTGGATTGCACTGATTACACAACGAGTGCGGATGGGGAACCTCAGTCGTCCGGGAATTTTAGAGGTGATCATGGACTGGCCTGAAGGTAAAAAGTTTGGAACGTCACCAGCAGAAGAGGTGTCACGTGCTAAAGAGGCCCCACCATACAATGAGCTACCAGAAAATGAGAAGAAATATGCCCTGTTCACTGATGGATCGTGTCGTATCATGGGGAAGCATCGCAGATGGAAAGCTGCTGTGTGGAGCCCCACACGACAGGTTGCAGAGGCCACTGAAGGAAAAGGAGAATCAAGTCAGTTTGCAGAGGTAAAGGCTGTCCAGCTGGCCTTAGATGTTGCTGAACGGGAGAGGTGGCCAATGCTTTATCTTTATACTGACTCATGGATGGTGGCAAATGCCTTATGGGGGTGGTTGCAGCAGTGGGAGCAAAATAACTGGCAGCGGAGGGGTAAACCTATTTGGGCTGCTGAACTGTGGAAAGACATTGCTGCCCGAACAAAAGATATGGTTATAAAGGTGCGTCATGTAGATGCTCATGTGCCCAAGAGTCGGGCTACTGAAGAACAACAGAACAACCATCAGGTAGATCGAGCTGCTAGAATTGAGGTGGCTCCAATAGACTTGGACTGGCAGAACAAGGGTGAATTATTTCTAGCTCGATGGGCCCATGAGACCTCGGGCCATCAGGGAAGGGACGCAACATATAAGTGGGCTAGAGACCGAGGGGTGGACTTAACTATGGACGCTATTGCACAGGTTATTCATGACTGTGAGACGTGTGCCATAATTAAACAAACCAAGAGGATGAAACCTCTCTGGGGGGAAGGGCGATGGCAAAAGTATAAATATGGGGAGGCGTGGCAGGTTGATTATATCACCTTGCCACGATCTCGCAGTGGTAAGCGTTATGTGCTTACCATGGTGGAGGCAACCACTGGGTGGCTTGAAACATACGCAGTACCCCATGCTACGGCCCGAAACACCATATTGGGTCTTGAGAAACAAGTCCTGTGGCGACATGGCACCCCAGAAAGAATTGAGTCTGATAATGGGACACATTTCAAAAATTCCCTTATAAATACTTGGGCCAAAGATCATGGCATTGAGTGGATTTATCATATCCCCTATCATGCACCAGCTTCTGGTAAAATTGAACGATACAATGGGTTGTTGAAAACTATGTTGAAGGCAATGGGTGGTGGAACATTTAAGCACTGGGAGAAGCATTTGGCAGAAGCCACCTGGTTGGTCAATACCAGAGGATCTGTCAATCGTGATGGTCCTACCCAATCCAGCCCCCTACATACTGTAGAGGGAGATAAGGTCCCTGTTGTACATGTAAAGAACATGTTGGGGAAAGCAGTGTGGGTCCTTCCAGCCTCTGGAAAGGGCAAACCTCTCCGTGGAATTGTTTTTGCCCAGGGACCTGGGTGCACGTGGTGGGTGATGCAGAAAGATGGGGATGTTCAATGTGTACCACAAGGGAATTTGATGTTGGGGGAGTGCAGTCAATAATTTAATGTGTATATATGTATATAGACCTATACGTGTAATGCATTTTTTTTTTTTAAGTATTGTTTATTTGTATATATATATATATATGTATCTTAAGCATGATGTAGTGATGTAGAATAAGGGGTGGAATGTCATGGTTTTGTAATTTTTGCTATTGGTATTCCACATCATAACATCATGTGGAGCACAGAGATGTACTACACATCCCAGGGGACCTCGCGGTCAGAGAGGAAAATACGTCACGGAAGCGACGCTGGCACTCTCTCTCTCACTGCCTGGCAGCGAGTGTGGGTGTGCTTCCAAGCCGCGGCGCCTTCAATTTCAAAGTAGGCTTCTCGGTCTTCGGAAACCTCTCTTTCTCTCTCTCTTATTTCACTTGATTTATTAGCCTCAATTTCAATTAGATTGTATTATAGTAAAATAAGTTTTACTCCTTAGATCGTTGCCGCTGCTCTGTTTGTTTCCTTGAGCCCAGCTCCCATCTCCCTACCCCTTTCCCTTTTTTCCCTTCCCCTTTGTCAGGGGCCGGGGGCCCACGGGCCTACTGCCCCCCCTGTCACGGACACAGATTGATCTAGATAACCCCGTGACAATGACCAATAAAGATGGTGGAATACACTTCTAAAGAGAATGCCTCTCCGTTCTCCAGTGTCGTTATAGAAAGATAATACATAGATTTCTTGGTACGAATCATTCCTCCTGCCCTACAAAAACAGTCAGCTTTCTGAACTGAAAAACAGATTCTCCTTCCTGGACAAATTCTGAAGCTTTTTTTTTTTTTTTTTTTTTTTTTTTTACTTTGAAGTAAAAACTTTTATTTCTTTTTTTTTTTTTTTGATAAAGCAAAGCATGTATAACAACAAAAATAGACCACTGAATTAAGCAAGTGTGCAGTTCTAGTTGACATTCCATATTTCAAAAATGAAATATGTTTTTAGATTTTCTTTAGTTCTTATGAGAAACAATCTTTTCTCCTTACTTGAAAAAGTTTTCTACTTTCTCAGTTTTCACAGACCATTTATAAACCTTGAAAGTAAGAGGTTAATGGAAGTAGTGGCTGACCTTTAACCGGAAGCAGAACAAATGGCTTCTCTGTAACAATCAGATTTAAAATCTCAGATACACATGCAGTTGATTGTTTTTTGATATGTACTTAATAGACAACAATGGAATAGACTTAAATTGATCTGAATGGATTTTACTAGTTGAATTTTTGTTTTAGTTGATACCTACAATAACACTGTGTTTAAACATCCAGTGCTTTATATAGGATGTAAGCATCATTGTCCAGTTGGCATAGATTTCATTATGAATTTTTATTGTCACTACATTGTTGTCTTTCCATTTAATGCTTCTCTGTGCTCTAATTCTATTCTTATGCTTATCAGTTTTACCATTTAGAGGAAATAATCATTTTTTTTGTTAACAAGTGTTGACAAATTACCTACGTGAACACTCTTTGTTCTAGATTTGAGTTCAAAATTCAAGATCTGGCATAGGAATTCCCCTAGAATCAAGGATATTTAGTTTGGGGCGCTATAAGTAAAATTAATCTCTATTTTGGGGGGAGTTTTTGTATTTGAGCATGCAATTCCTTTGTTTGTTTATGTAATTTAATATATTTGTGTTTTTCTCAATGGGTTCAAAATTAAGACTGTTAAAAGTTTCACATCACCTACGCACAACTCATACTGGACTGGCTCTAGAAAAAGAATTCAGATGAACTAATTTGAAAATGGTTGTAACCTTGAGTCCTATCACTTTTTCTGGGCCAGTCTTACACAATCTTTTTGTCAGTCAATGAGGAGAAATAACTATTAGAGAAATAGGGATTTTTTAGGGTGTGATTCATCTGGACTTAGTATCAGTACGTATCTTGATAGATGCATCATAGAATCACAGAATTGTAGGGGTTGGAAGGGACCTCCAGAGATCATCGAGTTCAACCCCCCTGCCAAAGCAGGTTCCCTACAGCAGGTCACACAGGTAGGCGTCCAGGCGGGTCTTGAATATCTCCAGAGAAGGAGACTCCATAACCCCCCTGGGCAGCCTGTTCCAGTGCTCCATCACCCTCACCATAAAGCAGTTCATGTGGAGCTTCCTATGCTCTAGCTTCATCCCATTTCCCCTTGTCCTGTCCCCACGCACTACTGAAAAGAGTCCGGCCTCACCACTATGGCCCCCACACCTCAGGTATTTATAAACCTGAATCAAATCCCCTCTCAGCCTTCTTTTCTCAAGGCTAAACAGACCCAGTTCACTTAGTCGTTCCTCAGACTAGAGCCCAGAACTGGACACAGTACTCCAGATGAGGCCTTACCAGGGCAGAGTAGAGGGGGAGGATCACCTCCCTTGACCTGCTGGCAACGCTCTTTTTTATACACCCCAGTATGCCATTGGCCCTTTTGGCCACAAGGGCACACTGCTGGCTCATGGCCAACCTGTCATCCACCAGGACGCCCAGGTCCCTCTCTGCAGAGCTCCTCTCCAGCCGGTCATCCCCCAGCCTGTACTGGTGGTTGCAATTATTCCTCCCCAGGTGCAAGACTCTACTCTTGCTTTTGTTAAACCTCATCCTGTTTCTTACTGCCCAGCTCTCCAGCCTGTCCAGGTCTTGCGGAATGGCAGCACAGCCTTCAGGCGTGTCAGCCAATCCACCCAACTTCATATCATCAGCAAACTTGCTGAGGGTAGCCACTATTCCCTCATCAAGGTCATTGATGAAGATGTTGAACAAGACCGGACCCAGCACAGACCCCTGGGGGACGCCACTAGTTACAGGCCTCCAGCCGGACACTGCACCACCAACGACGACCCTCTGTACTCTGCCAGTCAGCCAGTTCTCAACCCACCTCATTGTCCACTCATCTATCCCGTACTTCCTCAGCTTTGTTATAAGGAGGTCATGGGGGACAGTATCAAAAGCCTTACTGAAATCAAGTTAGACTACATCTACCGCTCTCCCCCCATCCACCCAGCCAGTGACAACTTCATAGAAGGCCACCAGGTTGGTCGAGCATGACCTCCCCTTGGTGAACCCATGCTGGGTACATGCTGGGTGCATGCTTTCAGATGAAATGAATTATAACCTAAAAATGATAATTGGCCCCAATACCTATAAAGGAAAATCTAAATTATTTGCTCATAAATAGGCTTCTGTGATGCAGCTCTGTTTGATCAGGTAAATTTCAAATATTCCTTTGGGTGCCTTTTTGTAATATAGACTTTAGATTCATTTAAATTCAGCTCAAAGTAAATAGTCAGATTTTCAAAGGTACTTCAATACCTAAAAAGAGAGTTAGGTTTCCATTATTACATTCAGGAAGTGAATTAAAGATGAATTATCACCTATTTTTTCTGAGATATTCTTGAAAGCAATGTCAATGTCAGCAACTGCTGTATTCCTAGGCACTCAAATACATTCAGAAATTGAACCCTAAGTTTCCAATTTACTTTAGAAAGAAAAATAAATATGTCATACTTGTAGTAGTTCCCCTTCATTTCATTTTAATATTTTATATACTACCAGTGAGGATGGCAAAGTTAGAGGGACATAAAGACCATAACTGTGGGCAGATATGTACACAATTACACTTTTTTGCAACTGACTACACAGCAAAATAGGACAATAAAATATCCTTCTTTAATTTTAATCACTCTCACAGCCTAGCATGAAGGTTTTGAGATGCACATAAGGATAGGACAAGAATTCTGTAATATGGAGTAGTTCAGGACTCAGTGTTAGGTCTGGATTTTATTTAGTGTTCAAACTGATATATAACGTATTTCCTGTTGGTGACTTGTACATGACATCAGTAATTTCAGTAATGTTTTCTGGAAAATTTAAATTGAGCATTTATTAAAACAAATATATTGAGTTCAAATTTTGAGATCCTTTATTGAGACAGAGCTGGTTTCTGCAAAAACTCTTGAACTAGTTAAATCATTATATGCAATTATTAAATAGAATAATTATAATATAGACTGGCCTACTTAGGTAGAGGACTCTTATGAATGACTTACTATAAAATAACTTTAAATTGCATGTGCTAGTCTCTCAAAATGCAGACACGAACAATTTTCTATTTCCTAAGCTAAATATCCTTTCCTTAACTCCGTAATGAGCTTTCAAATAAATTGCTCTTATATAGCTCTATTCATTTATCTCTGAGGTGTGTGGGAGATGACACTGGCTTTCAAATGAGAATTACTTTGCACCCTGAAATACATTTCAAAATTTTAGACTTTTTTTTTTTTTTTTAACCTTTTCCTTTATTCAAATTGTTTTTAATGGAGGGAAAAGTCTTTATAACTAAGCTGGTATCTGAAATCTGCAATACAAAGTAGAAATACTTACCTACGGAAATATAAGTGGCTATTTCCTGGTTTAAAAGATGAGCAAAAGCAATATTTAACTGGCAGAACTACTGGTATGATTTCTGGCAGCAGGTGCAATTTGCTGTGATTACAGATATTACAGCCATTTCAAAGCTGGGCCCAGTTTAACTTTGCTTTATCCTCAGTGAACACAAAGAGCTCCTTACCTTAATCCTTCCTAGATGTTTCCGTCCTTTTGGCTTAGAAATTTTCTGGACAGCTCATTTTTGAATCATGAAGAAGAAAGACAACGAAATTAGGAAGGCCAAAAGAAAAGCACAAAATAACTTGTCTGGTTTTGAGATTTTTGTTCTACTTATTTATGTTTCTTCCTCCTGCTCTTTTCCTAGATCTGCCTGCCTTTCTTGGAGCTCTGAACTGGCTTTAATTTTGGTGAGAACTTACCATATTTTGAAGCATTTTCACCAGACAAGTCCCGCAGTAACAGGAGAGCCACTTGAGACTTGAGAGTGGGCTCTTGTGAATACTCTTCTCTTAACATGGCCTAATAAGTAGCCAGTGAAGCTTAGAATAGACTTTTCTCCCTGTGTCATCACAGAAATTGGACTGTGGTCATAGTCATGTTGTAGATATTTTACTGCAAAGTAAATGCAATTGCTGAAAGTTTTGAATCAGAAATGCTTTGGATTTTGCTTGCAGATACATGGTTTTATAATTCCTGGGTTCCAGGACTTTGTAATGGAGTTTTGTTCACACTCCATTAGAGAAAGGAAAATATTCTGAGAAATTCTCTCCCATCTTTGAAGCTTATGGAATAAAAATAGCTCATGGAGATTTTTGTTGTTATTTTCCAATGTACTTTACCTTGAAAGTGGAAAACTTACATTTTGTATATTTTGTATCTTTTTCTAGATGTTATGAGGAAGTTGCAGCTTCAAGCTATCAGTTATTAGCTCTATCAAGGCAATTTAGCTACAATAACATCTTCTTCATCTACAAATGGGGATCTACGTCCTATAACAATCAATGGGAGGTTTTGTTTAAAATGAAATGTATAGCAGTTACCTTTGAATAAAAGATTTAGGACCTGAAATGTTTTCCTACCAGAAACGTTAAAATAGAAATAAATTTTATTGTGGTTGAGATGATGAGAGAAACATGAAGAAGATCACAGAATCACAGAATCACAGAATTGTAGGGGTTGGAAGGGACCTCCAGAGATCATTGAGTCCAACCCCCCTGCCAAAGCAGGTTCCCTACAGCAGGTCACACAGGTAGGCATCCAGGCAGGTCTTGAATATCTCCAGAGAAGGAGACTCCATAACCCCCCTGGGCAGCCTGTTCCAGTGCTCCATCACCCTCACCATAAAGCAGTTCATGTGGAGCTTCCTATGCTCTAGCTTCATCCCATTTCCCCTTGTCCTGTCCCCACGCACTACTGAAAAGAGTCCGGCCTCACCACTATGGCCCCCACACCTCAGGTATTTATAAACCTGGATCAAATCCCCTCTCAGCCTTCTTTTCTCAAGGCTAAATAGACCCAGTTCAGTTAGTTGTTCCTCATAGGGGAGATGCTCCAGGCCCTTCACCATCTTTGTGGCCCTCCGCTGGACTCTTTCCGAGAGATCCCTGTCTTTTTTATACTGGGGAGCCCAGAACAGGACACAGTACTCCAGATGAGGCCTTACCAGGGCAGAGTAGAGGGGGAGGATCACCTCCCTTGACCTGCTGGCAACGCTCTTTTTTATACACCCCAGTATGCCATTGGCCCTTTTGGCCACAAGGGCACACTGCTGGCTCATGGCCAACCTGTCATCCACCATGACGCCCAGGTCCCTCTCTGCAGAGCTCCTCTCCAGATGGTCATCCCCCAGCCTGTAGTGGTGCATGCAATTATTCCTCCCTAGGTGCAAGAATCTAAGCTTGCTTTTGTTAAACCTCATCCTGTTTCTTACTGCCGAGCTCTTCAGCCTGTCCAGGTCTTGCTGAATGGCAGCACATAGTTAAGATAGTTAATAACAATAATAAGATAGTTAATGTATCATTAACGGGTGCACAGGGGATGAGGGTATCCAGCAGATTAAGATTTAGATACAGGTCTTTGATACAAGAGCCTTGATCATTTGTCTGGTTTCTCTCACTCTTTCTCTCCTGCTCTACATCCCTTTTTCAGACTGCTTTGGATCTGTGAAAAACAGTTTGTGAATCTAACACATACTGAAAGTTTTATTTTCATTCATAGTCTTCTCCAATTACAAATGTTTTATCAAAACTATACCAGGTACACATTAAATATTATAAAATCATAATCTTCTATACTTATTCTTATAAAATTTTAAGCAGTTGGAAATCACAGGAACTAACAATCATATCATAGAATCATCTGGGTTGGACAAAATCCTTCAAGATCATCAAGACAGAACATCAACTTGATCTTGTTTTTTAGCTCCTTTATCAGCTTCATTGCTTCTCCCTGCACATGCTTGAACAACTTACTTAGTATCTTTCATGTAGCATGGTGCCCAATACTGAACAGGTAATCAAGGTTTGGTCTTCTTAGCGCCACATCAAAATAGGCAATCATTTCCCTAGTCCTGCTGGCTACACTATTTCTGACAAAGGCCAGGATGGCAATGGCCTTCTTGGCTACCTGGGCACACTATTTATATTAAGATGGCTGTCAATCAATACCCCCAGATACTGGCTATTAGCAAAACCATCAGACGAGGAACTACTGACTTGTTTATAAGCCAATGGTCAAAACAGTAACAATTTACAAAAAAAAAAAAAAAATCATCTCTCCCGTACCAACATAGGAAAGAAAACTTAATTTTGAAAATAATCTCTGAGAGGTCTGTAGTTCTCAACAGAGGGCTAGATGGTGGTAGATACTGGAGAAAGTTGAGCCTTTGGATGCTGTCTGGTGAAGGAAAGGAACAGAAAATGATACAAGTAGCTTTTAAACGTACCCAGTGTAATCTACTGTACTGTGAGGTGTTATGGAAAAGACCATCATGAAGCGCAAAAGAAAGACTAAAAAATATATTGAAAGTTAATTCCCTAGAAAGAGAAATGTAGAGCAGACATCCCAAAATCAATGAAGTCACATTATGGAAGTGTGTATTCTAATCTCCTATATATAAACAGGACTTCCTTTGAAGGTTTGATAAATGTCATCCTGCAAAGTTTTAGGCTCATTACAAATAATAACCACTTTGAAGGTCATAAACAGAAGCTTTTAGGTTGAAAAAAAAAAACTATTAGATTGAGACAAACTAAAGCTGCTCAGAATTCATCTGCCTTAATAACCAAACACACTCTGCTTAACCATAAGTGGTTTGCAGTATGCAAAGGTTTACTACAGTATGCACAGATATTTGAAGACTATTTGAGCTATCAAGTAGTACATGATTTGATCTTTGCACGAGGCAGAATTTCTCATCCTAGGCTCTAAGCAGCTCACACTAGTTTCCTGACTTAACCACAAGGTCATCTTTTCTTTTGACCACAAAATTATTTTTCCGGTCTCATATGGGTATTTCAGGTCTTGTTAAATTATGGCTTAGATGCATGCTCACTGAAGTTAGCAGCTGGAGCAATTTGATATTTTACTTCTCATCAGCCTTAGAATAGCATGTCATCAACTGGTAGGAGAAAAGAAGTACGAACACTCCTCAGTCATTTTAGTACAAAGCTCAGAACTTAGATTAGGCTAAGGTTCTGTGACCTTTTAGTTTATGCCACCGGTCTTTGCACTGAAGCAGCCAAAGTGTGCTCAGACACAGCAACCCACAGTCAGAGGAAGGAGTCTGTAGGATAAAGTCCTTAAACTGCAATAGCAATTAGTGAAGCAAATGTATGCATAAGCTCCATAGCAGGGCACACCTGCTATAGCAATTAGTGAAGCAAATGTATGCATAAGCTCTATAGCAGGGCACACCTCCCTGCATACCTACAGGTTGTAGGCAGTTCAATGAATTGCCTGCTTTTCCTTTCCTCTTCCAGTCCTCTTTGAACACAGAGAAGCAGCTTGCTTTCAGCTCTTGCTGATTGGTCTAGCGGAACAGAAAATGGATGAGAAGGTTTTCAGCTCTCTGCCAAGGGCTGTAGATGTGGTGGAAACTGTTCATACCTTCTCCTAATTCATTTCCCAAGCCATAGAACAAACAACAGCACACAGTGCAGGTTCTGTGCGTCAGTCGCAGGATCTAGCCTTAATAGTTATAAAGCTTTCCGTGCATAAATAGTGCCAAACAGAGTAAAATATTAATGTGTGGTAGTCTGAGTAATCCAGAAATGTCATCCTGTAACATAAGAAAGTCACTTCTCGGTTGATTCCTGGCTATCTGTAGCACTGGAACAGATGCTGTGCTGCATAATACAGATGAAGTGTTGCTTTGTGATCTCTAATTCCAGGTTTTCTGTCCCATTAAAACAACCCTTGCAAAGCACATTGCTACCACAGAAACATTGCTGTGATTAAATGTTCTTTATTCTATAGTCATTAATGATGTCATATGGTCTTTAAAAAATAGCTGTTACATTGTCTATGATTTCTCAAATTGAAAAGTTTTCTTGGGTGCGTTCATTCCCCACGGTGCTGCTACTATTTACAGCCAGATAAGTGCTGTAAATTCAGAATTTTTAAAACGATTCCTCAGATATTTTTAAAGCATTTGATTTTAAAACAGTTGTTACCCAATTCCTGAAAATGGATTTCCTTTGAGGTGACTCTGGTTGGAATACAAAACCACAGATGATAGTTTTGACTCAGTCCAATCATGGCTGTAGTGCTCAAAGCCAGTTACCAAAGAGGTCAAAGCCACCCTTCTCTCAGGTGGAGGAGTTGGTATGCGAATAAAAGGTTCTTGCTGCTCCCATAATGAAACAAGGATTTCTTGTGATTACAGCCTTCCTGTGTGTGTGAAATGCAGAGTCATCTGTTACAGCACATACTGATGAATGAGAAAGACAGTGTTTCACCATGAGCATATGACTTCCTTAGTAAAACTCTGTATGTAAAATTGTCTGTTTCTTTAGAAATCATGAATTACCTCTGACTTGCCTACAGCCCACTTCTGAACTAACAATCTATGATGTCCTCTGTGTCCAGCAATATCCTTCTGTCCTGTACAACAAGGTCTGGAGGGGAGGACTGTAACCAGGCTCCCTTCTTCTGAGTAGTAAGTGCTGAAAAACAAGAGACAGTTTAGACCAGCAGTGGCTTTAGGTTGAGCTTCATGGTTAGGAAAAGTCTGCTGTAAAGCATCTAGAAGTTGCATGTAGATGGATGTCTGAGCTGAAAACAAGTTGTGTCCTATTCTTAGGCCCTCGTACTGCTCATTCAGAGAATCATTCTCATGCATACGTCATTTCTTTCTCTCTGGAGGCGCTGCCTTCCCTCACTTAGGCTCTGTGACAAATCTTCACCTGTGTTTGCACCTGAACTTTATCATAGTGAGTAACCTGCTTCACTGTTTGGATGTACATGTTTTCATTCCCCACTCATTTGTTTTCTCTGCTGTCTTTATCGCACAGGTTGGCACACCCTAAAGATGACATAGGACATTCTGAGGCTGCTTTATCTGTAGAGCAACTACCATCACATTTCTGCCTCCTTGTGTAAGGGAAAGGGTTTCTGTTTCTTCACTCTAGTGTTGTTTCCATGACTACTTCAGGAGGATTTTCCACAGAAGCGAGGAAGGAAGGTCAGCAACTAAAGCTGGTCAGGCATTTTCCAGAACTTGAAACTTTTCTGTTCATGAGGAAAAGGCCAACGGAAATCAGGAAGTTTAAACTCTACCTCACTTCCTGCCACCTCGCTTCCTAGCTGGTCACCAGCTACGTGCCTGTCCAGCATGGGGGAGCTTTAAGATCTACCCGAGTTGGGAAATAATGGACCCTATCCCCCCCGCCCCCAAAAAAGCAAGCAAACAAACCAACCTAGTTGATCTTACTTTTGAAGGATTTAAAACCCCTGTCCTAATAAGCTACAGTCTCATTTAGAGAAGCATTACCAGATATGCTGAGATACAAAATCATCTCCTGTTTTCATCATTTCACCACTTCCCAAATGCTGCCTCTTCCTCCACATGTTTATCCTTTATCAGAGGCAGGACAGAATTTCTGTCTTCTTTTGTCCTCCCTGCTCCTAGTGCCAGTGTCAGCAACTGCAAGCTCCCCTCCATCCCCTAGTTTCTCAGCAGGCAGTTGCACCAAGCATTAGGTGCACACATGCTATGCCCATGATATGCTTTCAAAGTATTTTTAGAATTTTGTTAATAGGGATTCAGATTAAGCAGTTGCATTCCTGTGTTTATTTTGTTATGGAAAAATTAGGTCAATTCCATTTTCAGAGTGTTTAAGTTTTGAATATTTTGGAAAAAAAGTCTGCTTATTTTACACCAAAAATGTAACAAGTTATTTTTGGTTATATTGAATATTTATATCTGTTTATTTCATTAGTACTGCTAGCATAGCTTTGTGAACAGTGTGGATTCATCACTGGGATATAAAGCTTGATCTCAGCCTTTTCTTAAAGTATATTAATACTCTAGAGATAAATCAAATTTATCTTGAAAACTATTTGGTTTTGGTAGCTTGTACTTCAAGTACTTCTTGCAATGAATGATATATCATGATAAAATATTCAAACAAAAACTGGTACAAGATCTCAAAATATTCAGACATTAATCCACAATTTTTATGTACCTTAAATAGTCCTCAGGTTATTCAGGCTACCTTAACTGCAAGATATCCATTTTTGACAAAATAAAGTGTGACCAGATGCCCTGACAAATGCATATATTTTGATAGTAAATAGGCAAGTTCCCAGTAGTTCTCTTGCAGTCAGCAAGGGAACTAATTTCCAGCTGTTTGTTTTCTCCTAACAGCTGAATAAATATAATCCCAGTACTATAATACTTTCAGCAAGAAAATTATTGCATAGTAACTCAAGGCCCGGATATGCTCATCCTGCTGTTGTTTATCTGGAAGAAGGTAAGATATCACCCAGGTATGTTTCAAGAATTTTATATGATCATATAGGTGAGGGATCTATGCCAAGATGAATATCTCTCATGGGAAGCTGTAATTGGGATTTTGATTATAATGTATGATAGGTGAGTAATTTAATGGAACTGAATTGGAAACTGAAAATGAAATTCAGTATATTAATTTCACAGAAAATAAAAAGACTTTAAAAGACAGATTCGTGAGACGGGATTTTTTCTTGTGATATCAAAAGGCATCATACTTCCTCAAAATGAAGTTTTTATTCTCATAGCTCTGCTGCTTAGAGTTTGAGCCTTTATCTTTGCCAGTTTTTGAAACTGTATTTTTATATTTACTCCTTAAGAGTTTTATAATTAGTCTTAACATGCTGTCTTATCACTACAGTAGTATTAGACTTTCTTTTCTCAACAAAATACAAGGAATGTGATCTCTCATCTTTACACAAATTCTGTCCATAGAGACTATCCTTCTCTCCACATTTGATAATACAGCTTTCAAAGTGTACACTGAATCATAGAATGGCTTAGGTTGGAAGGGACCTTAAAGATCACCTAGTTCCAACCCCACTGCCACAGGCAGGGTCATCTTCCACTAGAGAGGGTAGCTCAGAGCACCATACAGCCTGGCCTTGAGCACTTCCATGGATGGAACATCCACAGCTTCTGTGGGCCACCTGAGGACATTGCAAACTTTAAAGTGTTTCTCTTATTATGCAGCTGCATAAGTTTACAGTTTATTCTTACATACTGCCAAGTCCTTCCAATGCTACCAATGACACCCCTGTGTACATAATTCTTCTGATGCACCTGAACTAGTACAGCTTGGCTGAAATCACAAAGCTCTGGCAGTGGGATATCCTTTGGTTTTCACTTAACCAGTGTCCAGAGATTTCTTGCAAAGCCCTTTTCTGTGCTCATTCATTCAGTGAGGGGTAAAAGAACACTCATGCTAGACTTGGGAAGGTAAAAGTAAATTTTTTAACTTACTATTTAGAGATCTGAATTACTGATCTTTTCTTGTTTTATTATGCCTACATTATGTGACAGCCACAAGTGAAAACCCCTTCTGCTAAATAAGCGTTACCAAGCTCTGGTGAGTCATATTTTCTTCTCACACATTGAGTGGGAGAATGTGCCTGATGGAAAGTGCTGTGTTCATGCTGGAGGCTGTCAAGCATGGCCAGACTCTGAGACACAACATGAACAAAGAAGCCCTTAACCAAATAACAAACTACCAGAGATTTTCTAAACAATGTTGATGTTATTAACTCTCCTCTTAAGAAGTGATGTCTACATGACTTCTTTCAGGCATTTCTTGTGTGACTTCTTATTGTGACTTAATTTCCACATCTTTCTCAGTATTTCACAGAAGAAATAACTGTGACCCTCCAGCAAGCCTCTCATTCTGACTAGGTTAAATTTGCCAAACAAAGGCTCAGTGAAATCAGCCTTAGCGGGACTTAAAATATAAGGTGGATTTATCCCGGTTCTAATGGTTTGGTATCTAAATTTTAAATAGTTGTTTAAGATACAAGCGTACCATTGCACCATGTGACAGTACATCTCATTCTAAAGCTCAAGTCTGTAAATTATTGGGAAAGAAAGTGCTTATTTCAGTCCACTGACTGAAGAGGGAGCCAAGATGACTACTTTAGGCTTAAGCAATTGCTTGATAGATGAATCACAGAATCACAGAATCGCCAAGGTTGGAAAAGACCTACAAGATTATCCAGTCCAACCATCTGCTTATCAACAATAGTTCTCACTAAACCATGTCCCTCAACACAACATCCAATTGTTCCTTGAAGACCTCCAGGGTCAGCGACTCCACCACCTCCCTGGGCAGCCTGTGCCACTGCCTGACCACCCTTTCTGAGAAGTAGTATTTCCTAACGTCCAGCCTAAATCTACCCTGGCGCAGCTTGAAGCCATTTCCTCTAGTCCTATCACCAGTTACACAAGAGAAGAGGCTGATCCCCAGCTCACTACAACCTCCCCTCAGGTAGTTATAGAGAGCAATGAGGTCTCCCCTGAGTCTCCTCTTCTCCAGACTGAACATTCCCAGCTCCTTCATCCGCTCCTCATTAGGCCTGTGCTCCAGACCCCTCATCAGTTTTTCTACCCTTCTTTGAACACATTCCAGGGCCTCAATGTCTTTCTTGCATTGAGGCGCCCAAAACTGGACACAGTACTTGAGGTGCAGACTTACCAGAGCTGAGTTCAGGGGGACAATCACTTCCCTGTTCCTGCTGGCAACACTGTTTCTGATGCAAGCCAAGATGCCATTGGCCTTCTTGGCCACCTGGGCACACTGCTGGCTCATGTTCAGCTGAGCATCAATCAATACCCCCAGTTCCATTTTCCCCACACAGTCTTCCAGCCACTCCTCCCCAAGTCTGTAGTGCAGCCTGGGGTTGTTGTGGCCAAAGTGCAGGACCCGACATTTGGTCTTGTTGAACCTCATCCCATTGGCTTCAGCCCAGCTCTCCAGCCTGTCCAGATCCCTCTGCAGAGCCTCACTACCCCCAGGCAGATCGACGCTTCCAGCCAACTTGGTGCCATTTGCAAACTTACTGAGAGTGCACTCAATGCCCTCATCCAGGTCATCAATAAAGATATTGAAGAGGACAGGCCCCAGCATTGACCCCTGGGGAACACCACTCACGACCGGCCGCCAGTTGGTTTTAGCTCCACCACTCTCTTGGCCCAGCCCTCCAGCCAGTTCTTTACCCAGCCAAGAGTGTACCCGTCTAAGCCACGGGCTGCCAGCTTCTGCAGGAGAATACCGTGGGAGACAGTGTCAAAGGCTTTGCTGAAGTCTAGGTGGACTATATCAACAGCCTTTCCTTCATCCACCAGACGGGTCACACAATCATAGAAGGAGATCAGGTTGGTCAAGCAGGACCTGCCCTTCATGAACCCATACTAGCTAGGCCTGATCCCTGGTTGTCCTGCACATGCCACATGATCCCCCTCAAGACAATCTGCTCCATAACCTTCCCTGGCACCGAGGTCAGGCTAACAGGCCTGTAGTTCCCCAGGTCCTCCTTACAACACTTCTTGTAGATGGGAGTCACACTGGCAAGCCTCCAGTCTTCTGGGACCTCACCAGTCAACAAGGACCGCTGATAGATGATGGAAAGTGGCTCAACTATCACCTTCACCGGTTCTCTCAGCGTTCTCGGGTGAATCTCATCTGGCCCCATGGACTTGTGGCAGATGGGCTAATTTAACTAAAATGGGTCATACTGGTGGTGGTTGCCTTGAGACTATCATCTAGTTATTTATGCCAGTGCTTAAAAAATACGCACTTGTCTTAAACATGGTAAGTCACCCAGTCTTAAAAGAAGCCAGTTATCCTATGTATGCATAGGTTGCTCTGAAAGTAATGACTTCAATGCAAACAACAGAAGCAAGGAAGACAATAACACAATTGGATAGAGCAAATTCTCAGCTACAAATGCTATTTTTCAATATCCTATTCCTTTTTGCTAGCCATGAGCAAGAGCCTGCACGCCACACTCATAAAAATCTGTACTGGTGGAATTGACCCACTCTTGCTATCACCACTGCTTAAACACACCACCCACAGCCCCACTGTGCTCCCATCCACTATTTGGTCTCCAGGAACATTCATCAAGTGTCAATGCATGCCAATGCATACCATTTTTTCCATGTGGCTCAGAAATTCATGCTTCAAACACACTTCCATGTCAGACACCATTTTGTCAGAGTGCCCTTTGCTGCCATCTGTCACAGAGCAACAAAATCTAATGGAATGTTGCCAAGAAGGTTCAAACCCTACTTCCATACCACTAATATCTGCCTCTGATGTTGTGGACAAGAATAACAAAATAATAGGAGGTATCACTTTTTGAGCAGCCCTCATAGATATATATGTAGGCATATTGTGAAAACTCAACACCTCTGAAGAATGATTTATTAGGTTAATTGTGTTTTCCTGCCTCTGTTTCCTGCCTGTAATTATAGGCCTTAAATGTTTTGTAGACTGGCTCATCGTGCATTGGACAAGGAGCAGTCTTGAGTTAGGCACTGTGAAAATTTAGATGCTGCTGCATAGATCTAGATTGCTAAGCCTTCTTTTGAAGTAGCTTCATAAAAGGAAATGAGAGCTGTAAGCTCTTTTCCAGCTTGAGCAGAATTAAACATACAAATTTAATGTCACAACACCACAACTGTCACTCAAAAATAGCAAGAGAGTGTCCTCATCAGTATGGGACAGAGCCATGCACTCCCTTGCTCATTTGCTTTTCTCCTGACTGGAAAATGGTGCATTTCAAGAGGAAAGTTAAGAGTTGTGCCATCTCAGTCTTCCCATAGATTTTCCATTTCAGACAACAGACCTTAAGAAATGTTGAGACTCAAAAGATATACACAGATGATTGTTCTGTTAAGGCTTGGTAAGTGATTGAAATTGCATTAAACATACAACAGACTCATCACACTATGTGTTATGCATGGATAGTGATAGGACCAGGGGAGAATGACTTTAAACTGAGACAGAGGAGATTTAGGCTAGATATCAGAGGAAGCTTTTCACTCAAAGTGTGGTGACACACTGGAACAGGTTGCCCAAGGAGGTTGTGGATGCCCCATCCCTGGAGGCATTCAAGGCCAGGCTGGATGTGGCTCTGGACAGCCTGGTCTGGTGGTTGGCAACCCTGCATGTAGCAGGGGGGTTGAAACTAGATGATCATTATGGTCCTTTTCAACCCAGGCCATTCTATGATTCTATGATTCTAAGCTCTCAAGGACAGATCATGATGGCAGGAAGCCATCAGAGGATTTCACCCGTAACTTAATTAAATATCTGTTTCTTTATTTTGCATTATTTTTCTTGTTGGACATTAAAGGGTAAGGTAAACAGATACATAAAGGCCGTTCAGAAATTGTAAATGCCAGCAAAATGGACCGCAATGCAGCATTTCATATACATATTCAAAACCAGACTTCCAGTATCATGGGAATTGTATACCACATAGCTGATCCATTATCAGACAGACTTACCTTGAAAAAAACAGATAATTTAATTAGATATTAGAAGTGAATGACTGAGAAATAATAGGCCTGTAATAAGCATAGATGACAATTAACTTGTTCAGCATGAGTAGAATATGCAAATTATGCCAGTCTTACAAAAAAATGTGAACCTTTCGAAATATCTGAGCATCATATCACCTTAGTATGATTTGTTTTAATGCAAGAAAATGTGTCTTTCAAGTGGCAGGCTTAATGGATGGCATCAGTTTCCCCTTAAATAATTTGATGATCTTGAACACGACAGTTCACCTGCCACAGTGTGACTATAAAGCAAATAAGGTCAGGATGGAAATTATGAATCATTGGTTCCATCATTTGCAAGCTGACTCAAGTTGAAAATCAAATGCATTTAGCATTGACTCAGACTGGAGCTTCCTGACTCAGTGTGTGTACATGCAGTGAAAGGAAATCCTATTTAAAAGTAAACCTTTTAAAAAACAGATTAGTCTCAGCAAGATTTCCTGTGTCAAGGTGGAAGTAGCTCTCTCAATTTTATTTTAACACTTATTTGTGGAAGGGTGACTTTCATTGAAAGATAAAAGGTAACTGCAGGTTTAACAACCGAGCTGTTCATTGGACTTCATTATTTTGCTGTTTTTTTGTGTTCGGGTGGGTGAATGGAGAGTGTGTCTCAGCACAACAAAAGGAGGTGTCATTTTGAAGTACCTCTTCAAACTTAGGGAACAAAATGTTAAGAACCTTTCATTACCTACTAAAAGTAAACGTAGCAGAGCACTTTTCACCAGTGTTCCACTTTCTGAAAGATGTCTATATATATTATAAGACCAAACTCTAGTGTTTTAGATAAACCTTTTGACTTCCTCTTCACTTTTTTAGTGATAGTATGCAAGTATATATCAAAGTCATTCACGAGGAAAACAAAAAACAAAACAAGACAAAACAAAATAAAAAGTGCAATAAAATGAAATACTAGAAAACCTTTGATAAAAGATTTGGGTCTAATTTAGTATATCATGTACTCATTAGGAAGGGTACTGTCACAGCACTGCACAATATATTTATAATATTGTCATGAATGATTATTCAGGTCCCATAAGCACTAGCATTAACCAGAAACTTCTTATGAGGGAGCAGTCCTTTCCAAATAAATAATCAAAGTTATAGATTTAGGAGCTATGTTAGAATACATCACAGATACACCAGCTGTCTGGTGTATCTGTGGATCTCCAGAGTTGCAACTCAGCAAGCACAAGAACATTTGACATATTCAGATGTCTTTCTAAAGCAGGACCTAGTTAAAGGACTGTGTCTGTTCTGTTTGCACATTATCTTAAAGTTAATAGATAAACATGGACAGTATTTCCCAATGAATTAGAAATCTAAATCTTATTGTCTTTCAGTAAAATGTAGATGCAAGAAAGCCTAAATCTCTTTCAAAACAGTCCTGAATTACTTGGGGTAAGATTCATCTTTCCTTGCTTTTGGAACACCCAAATTAAGCAACATAGTAGAGACAGTTGTCTAGGTTCCATTTATCATCTACAGAGAGAGATGGGCAATTTCCAAAGAGCACTGCCTCCCTCGTGTTTTAGATATCTATTTTAAGATGAGCTAAGCCCACTCTAGAGGTGCTTGTCTCTCGCTGTTGATGATAAAAAGAGCCTTGGAGAATTAGCTTAGATGCCTAACTATTAGATTGCAACAGATACTGAGATGAGTAAGTCACTCTTAGACACCTAGGAACGCTACCTTTGTATTTTGGGATCTCTTTCCTTAACACCAAAAGAGGCTATTTTAAAGAAATATCCAAATAAAATTAGCCACATAGAATCATAGAATCACTCAGGTTGGAAGGGACCTCAAAGATCATCAAGTCCAACCGCAGCCTAACCATAGTACCCTAACTCTAACAACCCTCTGCTAAATCATATCTCCGAGCACCACATCCAAACGACTCTTAAACACATCCAGGGACGGTGATTCAACCACCTCCCTGGGGAGCCTATTCCAATGTTTAACCACCCTTTCTGTAAAGAAGTGTTTCCGAATGTCTAACCTAAACCTACCTTTGCGCAACTTGAGGCCATTTCCCCTCGTCACCTGTCACCAGGGAGAAGAGACCAGCCATGATGTATTGTGGTAGGTGGCAGGTGATCACCTACAAAAAAAAAACAAACAAGCAAACAACAACAAAAGGAACAATGTAACTTGAAGACCTTTGAGTTTTTGAGTTTTGAAACATGATGGTTTAGAGCCAGTGCAATGCAACTACTCCAAAACAATATTTTCCAATGACTTATTAAGAAATCCAGCATTAAAAGACACTAGGAATTGTTAATGCTGTTGTGCAAGACACCGAGGAGATTATTCTGATCATGTGTTCAAGAGAGGTGAACTTGGCCAGGAGTAGACCTAGAGAAGGAGTGCCAGACATAGTAAATGAGTAGTGGGTCTGTCTGAGAAGATAACACTCAAGAGTTTGTCTTGTTTAGTCTAAGAAAAGAGAAGATGAGAGGAAATACTTTTGCTATATGAGGGCAAGCAGAGATTCTAAATGACTGTTTTAAGCTAATGGATAAATTGATCTGGAAATTAAAACAGTCAGAACAATAACATTTTAGAACAGCTTTCCAGTCCAAATAGAGGCAGAAATCTTAGCTGCCTTTTAGACAAAATTCCATCCCTTGATGAATGGTATAATAAGACATGATGCCTACAGCAGCAGAGGAGCTAACTCTGTGTCTCAGCATAGACCACTACCCAGAAGTCAGCAATGCCAAATCCTGCAGACAGCTCCAAGAGTAAGAATATGACCAGAAGATCCTCATAGGCATCTGTCTTCAGTGAAGGCCTTCTGTCCAAGATGTTGCCAATAGATGACAATATGATTAAAAAAAAATTTTAACCATCCAACTTAATTTTCTTACTGAATCCAGAAAACTTACATTGAGCCCCAAAAGTATTATTTGATTCTAATTCTTATTTGATTCAGATCAGCAAAGTAATATTCTAAAAGGATATTTAGCTTCCAGTTTGAAGTTGAGAACTGCTGCCTTTAGGATTTTATTGTATTCCATGGGTGCTAGTTATCACTAGGGCTATTTGTGCAACATAGGTGAATATTATAGGACTTGATGTAGGACCAATAGTTGGGAAATTTTGTTGCTTCACATGTGAGAAGCCATGAACTAGGAGGGATCTTCAAATTATGTCTTTACTGAGCGTCATTACTGATTCAGGAGATGGAAATCTTTAGTTTCCTACCTCTCTTTGGTTCAGGGTGTATCTGCTGAGAACAATCCTTTCACTCGTGTCTTTAGAACTGCATATGTATATAGTGGGAGGGAAGATAAACTAAAGTCCGTATTGCCAAATTTTGTGGGATTGTGATCATGACTGAAAGCACTCCGTTCAGGAGACTTTTACTACTTTTAGTTTAAGGTCTTCCTTTTCCTACTGTTTGTGACCTCTCATTCATTAGTATAAAGCAAACAATGCTCTGGAGAGTGTCACTACACTCCAGAAACACCCTGAAAGAAAGGACCGGAGCAATGCAGATGGTTTAAATTTTTCCCATAGTTCTTTGCCACAGACCTGAGACAAAGAGAGCTGTGTAAAAGCCAAGGGCATGCCCTATGACAGACACTCTGAAGTCTGAATATGGCCAAAATGTCTGACTTGTAAAATTTAGTTGTGAGGGATGTGATATTGGCAGTAGGCTTCAATAACCAGTAGTAACTCCAATCTAATTTCTTGTTTATTCCATCATGGTAGATTGGGTACAAGATGGTTATTTTTTGAGGCCTGTTCTTTGACTGGGCTGGAGTTAGTTGCTTATTAGACTCAAGAAGCCTGAAGGTTTTCAATTCTCTTGAATATTCCCCACATTTGTACTTGCACAGATATGATGCAGGGGTCGAGGTCACAGTTACTCCACTGAGAGGAGGCCGTCTCAACATGCATCAGCAAATCGTTCAGATACTTGTCAGCCTTTGAATAATATTTCAGCTATACTCTAGGGATCCCATGTCACTTCTTTACCTTCAGGGAAACAGCAGTCAGGCTGACTAGCTGTAAAACCAGGTGCATTTCAGGCTAACATGTTAACATCTAAGCATTAAAGCTAAACCATTTCCACTGTTAAAAGTGAACACTAACCACTGTTAAAAGTTTGCAGTCTACTTACTACAGATTAAAGAGTAATTTATACATACATATATCAGTATACATCATTATATTACAAAAAAGAGTAATATTGTATGTCAGCTTCATTATTTTTTTTTTCTCAACCGCATTCTACTAGGAATTACACTATCAATGAATATTACTTTTGATCAGGATGGTTCTAGCAGTAGAGTGTTTCTAAGTAGACAAAGCTTTAGTAACATTTAGTTTGGGGACAGAGGAATAGAGGAAAAAAAAGCAACTTAATACTTTCCTTGAACATTGCACGAGTCTATAATGGTCATGTGATCAATTGTGATCACAGATTCCAGGTGGCAAAAACTTGTCTTTGAGTTGAGGATTTCAAAGCCAAGCAGGGGTCTGAACAGAAGCCTGCTGTTAGAAGATATAGATGATGAAGCTAGATCTCTCCTGAAAAGCTTGGCCTTTGGGGCTATGCTGAATATCATTTAGTGAGGATCTGTCACTGATTTTGTATTGATTTTCTCAGCAAACAAAAACATTCAGCTATTATTTTGTCTATAGTTCACTACCCTCCTGAAGCCCAAATAGTCCAATTTCCTTGCTCTAGATCCGTAAGTCCTAGCACTGCAGCACCTTTCCCAGTTATTGCAATAGTAAAGCGTTTAGTTAGAGACAGAGGTACACGTTGTAGTAGGCGACAGCGAGGATTTGGGATGTGACATGGTAGGACTCTCCCCTTGCTCAGTGTCGAAGGGTTAATGTATGCATAAGGTGCATAGACGAAGTAGGATAGGTATATAGGTAAATCGCACGACGCAATAAATGCCATTTTTCTGCTCACCATATTGGCACTCACGTGCAGCTCTTCGGCCCGGGTAGGTTTTACCCGATAGTCCAGCACAGGCACAGAGCTAAAAGAACATGGGTTGCCAGGTGCACGGCAACAGGTACACTTAGAGAACAAGGGACACAAACCTAGGAAAGCAGGTTTCAGTCACTGATTTGCTTACCAAATAACTTGTTTTCTGAAGAAAATGACCTCACAATTTTTTCCCAAAACCTTGATGACTTTTGTTTGCTTAGCCTTGGACCGTCTACACTATGCTCTTCCTTGAATTTTCTGGCAGAAATGGATCAGGTATTTTTATATAGAAACACAAGGAAAAGTTAGGTTGGGTGAGTTTACATGCGTAGTGGAAAAACTTCCACCGAAGTAAATAAGTGAGGTTTGCTCTAAGGTGGTTTTGAAGATAAACTACACAAGGCAGAGAGCTTGGAATGGAGTACGTGCAGCTGTTCCAAATTTTTATTAGAATATAATGAGCTGTTGTCCCTAGGAGCAGTCTTTTTATTAAAAGTCAGATCAGGTAAAGCAGAGAACAATTATATTATGTTGTTTATTTTTTATGCTAAGTGAGTTAGGACATCAAGTACAGAATCATGTCTGTAAAACGCAGAAAACTGTATCTTGAGGTCTTGTAGGAATTGCAGTGTTAGCTGTGTCCTGTCAGCAAGGTTTTAATAACAGCGAAGATAATAGCTGCTGCTTATCTAATGTTTTTCATCTGTGTGGCTTGAAGCATGTTACAAAGGAAATATTATCCCTCTCTTATAAATGGAGTATCTGCAGCATTAGAGAGATAAATGACTTGTTTAAGGTCATCACAGAAAGAGGCTTTAAACTGGTCACAAATACTAATGGTAATATTGTGGTAAATTAAAGAAAATGCATTTATTTGAATAATCTGGCTTTTTTAATGAGTCACTTGCACAAACTATTCTATGTATGTCGCCATCCCTTTGCTGAAGAAAAACAGATTGTGAGGCAGTGATGTGTCAGATTTTTTGTGAGGAAAAAAATTAGTGACACAGATTTAAGGGAATTTAGAAAACTCACAGTGAACTCTGGAATATTGTTCACACTGCGTAGTCTGTACTCACAGAAAGAAATTCAAGGAAATCAGTGGCACCTCAGAGAAATAATAACAGTCTGTTTATTTAAATGTACATAAGGCCTTTTAATTTCAAATCGTAGCTGCTAAGACAGAGGCAGTAGCAATTCCAGACCTAGAAAGCATAGGTAGTATTCTAATTAATGTCTTGTTGACAAGAAGCAGCCTTCTTCTCTCACTTAGGATCTCTGCCTCTCGCTTCCAGCTCACACTTTGTTGGCTGTTTGTGTCCTCCTCCTTGCAAAGCTCTTTAGCACAAGATCAGTTCCCAGTCCGCATGGGATTTCCATATTTTCTGTGTGAGTGGTGGTTTTGTCCCCTGAGAATACAAGTGCAAAATATCATCTATGGAAACAAAGGAGTCAAAATTTATGGCAGTGTGTAGAGTCTTTTAAGGAGCGAATTAACTAAGAAACACTGAAAATGTAGATGTTTTTTAAAAGATGGTTGTGGGGCTTTTTGTGTAGTAAACTGCAGAAAAGTAATAGGCAGTTAGTAAGAATAAATGTCTAAAGCTTAGGCAGCTTTTAATTCTGGTCATACAAATTTAATTCTTTGTGCTAAATCCTTCACTGCAATTGAGAAAACAGAATTGACCAGGTTTTCTCACAGTTGTATAACTAGGCAAACTCCAGGAAATACATATACTTAAGAGCCCTTGAGAGGGTATTTTTTCCTTCTATGTACCTACAGAGATGCACTATATCGTATATTTTTCCTACCAATGCATCAAATGCAATCTGACTAACATATCATAGGGAAAATTTATGATCTAGGAACAGCTATTAAACACCATTTACATCCATGTAAAAGGAGATTTCAGAGAGAAAAACATTCGACTGGCACATTCTAAGAAACTGAGTGAATGTTGTGAACAAAAAGGGAACAAAAATCAAGAAACATTCAGTTTAAGTGCAGCAGCACTACCAGCATCTCTGTGAGTCAGAAACCAAACAACAAGCCCCTGAAGGAACAGAAAGCTACGGATTCTGTACGTGATAATAATCCTGATGGAATGAAGCAAACAACATTCAAGAGAGGTGCTTCAGCCTCCTTGAGAGAGGGAGAAATTCATCACTGCATATTGGGAAGAATGGAGAATAACAATGCTGTAAACTCTCCAAGAATACAGCTGAAAATTAGACTGTAACTGTCTGAGGAGTAATTTTCTCGAATAGTTTCTCAATAGAGGTAGTGTGAGGACATAAGTCTTTTTTATTTGGCAGTGAAGTTTGATCAGTTTTAGTGTTAGCAGTGAATGCAGCTTGGTAACCACTGAAATTCTTATTGCCTCTGCCTCTTAGGGCAGAATTCAGCAGAAGACACATGGACAGCAAGACGATGCAGTGTTCCACTGGAATAAAAATAAATCTGTAACAATAAGTTGGGGAAACTCCTACATGGAATTATGTAAATTATAGTCCTTGGGTTGTTAAAGAAAAACAGGATTCAGTTGACCTCCTGCTTACTTCACGAGTGAGTAAGCAGCAGATTGCTGAGTATATGAAAGTGAGAATTTGGAGTTTTTTTGCAAGAGTTCTGTTGAGAAAAAAAAAAAAAAATCTTTTTAAATTGACAGAGACTTGTAAATAAGGAAGAAAAACTAGTCTTCCTAATGAAAGGCAAGTTGAAGTAGTCTGGACGTCTTTGTTAACAATGATGATGATATTTTATCAATACAGATAATAAAACTAAATGTATTGCAGACTCATTCTTTTGCAGATTTATGCAAACAAGATGAATAAATGACTTTTTAGTTTACGTATTTAGGCTAAAAATCCACATGACAATTAACAGTAGAATATTACTTGAAAGTAGAAGTAGTTGGCAAAGCAGGTTGTGGTGAGCATATTTTACATGACTGGAGTTGGCTATAATATATGAGGACACAATGGGGGAAAGCATGGAGATAAGGACCTTTTGTGGTTATTGGGAACCCAGCCCTTTGGGTAAATTAGCTTAGGAAATAGTGATCGTGGGAAGTGTGTAGCAGGTTGAAGAGCAAACCAGAAAATTTAGTCAGCCATATCTTTTTGTCATGCATAGGAAAAAGAATATGCTTTGTTTAAGAAAAATAGCCTCTCGGGCACAGCCATCGCAATTTCTAGAACTTACAGACTATGATTTCCTATATGAAAGTTCTGGCACCCAAGAATAGTTTATTTCATCTGCCATTAATATGGAAAATGACAGGTTATTTTCTGGACCTACTAGTAGGTCTATGAAGTAAAGATCATTATCTGGTTATGTTCAGTGGGAAATTAAACAGAGGACAATCCTAATCAGTTGCATACATGGTTCTTCTGAACAACTAATTTCCCAAAGCTGAAAGTGTGAGTAATATTGACTGGGAGGGAAAAGCAACTTTAAGGTGAGAGATTAGTAGAAGCCAAAAAATCACTGCTCCACAGTCAAGAAAGAAAAATTTGTCCAAGAGCCCACTGTGTTTTTGTCATAGTATTACAGGCTCACTGGTAAAATAGAAACTGTAATATTGTTAATAGCAATTCAGAAATGCAGTTTTGAGAACATACTGCCTTGTCTCAGATGATGTTAAAATACCTTGATATTCCAATCAGGAAGGTTGTTAATCAAAGCTTTGTGAAGAATAGATTTTAAAAAAGAATAAACCAACATTATTTTCACCCCAGAGTCATAGATGAGAGATCACAGACAACTGGCTTCCTGGTGCTCCAGTATTGTTCTGTTTCCTAAGAAAACAGTGCTTATGTGATCATGCTGCCTTCTTATTGAGCTGCCTGTCTGCTCTCTGCTCTCACTCCTCATTTATAAAAATAAAAAATAAAAAAAATTCTGAGCACATTAGCCAATTTAAACTACATTTGAGAGAGTGGTAAAAGATTCAAATATAAATAAATTCCTATAACTTTCCAGAATAGAAGTGCAATTTTGAACTTACATTCCTTAATTTGTTCAGAAAAAAAAAGTGGCTACATGATGATTTGCAAAATAGTGTGAATCAAGAAAATTACATTGGTAATATTTCCTAAGTCTTTAAACATTTAACTACCCCAAAAAATTCTGAGGTCAGAAATGCTCGCTATTTAAGAATATGACAAACCTTTTTTACTTTTTTTTTAAACAGTAAAATTGTATACAAATTTTATAATTTTTAGCCAATAACTACACTGCCATCCATTTCCTGCTCCTAAGGCTGTTAGTGTCTTGCACAGAAACAGGACAGCACTTTATTTGTAAACAAAGGAGTAGTACAGGATCTATGGATGCCCAACTTAGTAAGAAAAAAGACATCTGCCTCATATGGCAACAAAAAAAAAAGCAGCTTTATCTAACCAGTCCTCACACTGGGGACCTCTAGAGCCAAGCAAGGTCTGGGTTCATCAGCATCTGGGCTGGAGAACCGCTGCTGCAGATACAAAGAAGAACCATTGTTGTTTTCATTAGCAAGAACTTGAAGATAAAAATATATGGCTATTGTGAAACACTACAAAAAAGACAGCAGATGTAGTTCTGCCCTAACATACATTGTCAGAAATTACTCACACATGTTCATTTTTCATTCATAGACTGTCTTCTAGAAAGAACACAACAGTCCTTTACTGTGGGATTGCTGAAATCTTTCCTTTCCTCTTGCTCCCCCATGAAATCATCCACAGGTTTTGTCATCAGAACAGATTTGCTCTCTCCCCATCTCCAGAGGGGTGGGCCTGCCATCACACAATGTTCAGTTCTTTGTCTGAGGAAACAGGCATTGCTCCATGGATGCACCATGCATATGTTCTTGCACTCCAGGATGCCAGCAGGAAATCTGAGCTGTATGAGGACAAACAAAGATGAGTCACAGCAGCCAGAACTTAATGCCACTCTGTTTCTCACACCCAAAGTGATGGCTCCAGCAGCAGCCTGGTCTGCATACACAGATGCATCAGTTCAGGAAAAACATAGCAACTTTCTAAAGAGCTGAGGATGGACGAGAGTTACCTGTGGGTTTAGGGGTTTTGTGTGTATGTGTGTGTGTATTTGTTTCTTCTTTAACTGCAGCCAGGTATCTCTGTAGATACCTCCAATCAATGTTAAACCTGTTTAACTTGTAAGCACAAAGGGGGAAAGTAGCAGGTTTGGCACACAGCTTTCTATGAATTTAAAACCTGTTTTCCCACATACTTCATGAAACTGTGCTCTCTCCCCAGCACTATGTACTTTCATACTACACTGGGTTGCCACCCATCAGGAATAGCAGCTTTGCTTGGGAGGGCAGTGATGAAAAGAGACTTGTTTGCTTAGGTCCATATCATTTGCAAAGACAGCATGAATTTCTGGCTGAACGATTTGGGCAGACGACGTCAGAATCGGGGCTCCTTCTTATAACACCCATGTCAAGTCTGCTTCACCTATAAAAAATATTTCCAAGAGTACGAAAGCTTCTTTCTTGCAGATCTTACAGCTAAAAATAACTGCATTTGACTGAGTTCAGTATTTCAAAACTCTACCAAGGCTTTTTGGTAGAAGGCTTCCTTTACCTCTGTACCCTGCATATCATGTTCCCAGGTAATTCCTGCCCAAATCCTCATGCATACAGTCATTTTTTTTTCCCTTCTCTTATTCTTTTATATTAATTGTTTTTCATTATCTGACAGTATAATTATATTTTTTTATTTATTTCATTTTTTATATCAATTGAATCCTTGCCTCAGATGTTGAAAATCTTTCTCTCATTGATGTGAACATTGCAGGTATCCCATGCCATGAATTCCCTTTAGAGAAATAGGAATGCAGGAGGGATTTCCAAGAATGGTAGACTTGGCAAACAACATATGTAAATCCGGACAATTTCTGTGTCCAACACATTCTTGCTAGATGTTGGAGCAGGCCACATTTTATTTTTACTGTTAAATTACCAAAAGAAATCTTATTTTATGGAACAGTCACTCAATCTGTATGGTTCTCACATTTTCTTCCTTTTCAAAATCTCTTTCATTTCCAGAAATAGTGATCTATGATTAATTCTGCCTTCAAGTTTTCTTAAATCAGCCAATGTCACGCTGGGCTTTCCCTACCTGCACAGATGTTGAGTCATACGGAATTCATACACTAGTATTTTGAAGTGTTTTTCAGTGTTATATCTCCACAATTCTATACTGCATTCCAGTTTATGCTTTTTCAACAACCCCCAGTGCATATTTTCGGATGTCTGATAAGTAACTTGTCAGTGAACCTGGAAAGACTGACTATTAACTTGCAATATGTTCCTTTTTTTTTATGTCCCATTATGTAAAAAGACTGACGGCTGGATTTTCACAGGAAAAAAAAAATGTCTTGGGCTAGAATAAACACTGTAGTGCTATCTAAGCTTCAGATTTTGCTTTGATAATTTCATAGTCTTACCAAAACATACCATACTAAGTTAAGGTTATTATTTTGTGCAAAGGAAGTTCCTTCTTAATTTCCCTGCTTACATATGACATTTTCAGGACAGAGACACCCTATTACCTACTGCAGTCATAACCAAAATAGGCAGTCACAACAAAAAACCTGGAAATTCAAGAAGAATGCAGCTCTACATGTACAATTTAATAATCAGAACTAGATTTTACTACCCAATATATAAATGATTGTGGCTGAGAAGATAAGGTACTAGTTCCTTTCCAATAGACAAGGACACCACAGAGTGGGTAATCTAATGTGTCTGCTATTCCAAAATGCACACTCAAAACCATTACCTTAAAAATGACACACTGATTTTGGGCTTATCATTTATCAACATTCAGTGTAAAGAAGAAGGGAGGAAAAGTGAAAAACATGATTGGGATGGGATGAAAGGTCAGTCAAGGAAGACATATTTTATATGTCCCTTCTTTTGCCTGATTTGTTTGTCATTGCCAGTCCCTATGCACTGTTTTCAGAATACCAAAAGAACAATAATGCCAACTTACCCATCATGAGGAATCAAAGAAAGTGCAGTAGTTGCTACTTTCTTAATACGCACAGTGCTATCAAGAAGTACAGTAGCTGATATTTACTTGCTTACGTTATATTGCTAACGAGAACACCACATATCCCTCTGCTACCATGAAGGCCAGGGTCCCAAGCTCAGGCAAAGCATTACTTCTTTCAAAATTAAAAAGAAAGACAGTGATAAAAGCTGGTAAGCATTATACACAGTTTTAAGATTTTCAGCTCATGCCTATCTCATGATTTTGTTTCATATTATTCAGGTATTTATGTTACTTTTTTATTTTTTCCTTTTTGACACATTAACCTGCTAATGGTTTTTCAGAAAACATCATACTTTTTTTTTTTTTTTTAATTGCTTACATGTTAAATCTCGAAAACACAATCTATAGAGCTAATGTGTACTCACTGGAGTGGAACAAAATGTCTTACATCTCTGCCCTTCAGCTTTTTTCCTGAGAAACATCAAAAAAGAGACATGCAGTTTATATCAATTTCTTCAGAAAGATCCTTTCCTTAAAACATCTATATTTTCTTGCCATAATTAAAATCAAACAGGGAAGTATTTTCTTCTAGATGACATTTTCAGAGAAGGAAGCTTAGTCTTCCTAGAGCATATTTAAAATATATCATTAGAATTAGCAAAAATAAATGATATTTTAAAAGCTTGCATTTTGTATTACTTTTACTATTTTTATTGATCATTTTGTTTACTCAAACATACATTTAAGAAAAAAAAAAAAACAACAACAAAAAAACAATATAGTTTTGCCTGCTAACATTCCTGGATTTTATTCCCAGTCAGCTAGGAGTTCTGACAGTAAAGTACTCATCTTTGCTTTTTAGCATCCAAGATGAACATAACATAAAAATAATTATTCTGATCACTTTCATGAAGCTATTCAGCACCCAGTGATTTGAAGTGCTTATTTAAGAGCTATCTGTTATTACTACAGCCAGGAAACATACCTGAGATGTCAAGTCTCAGAATGAAAAGCTCTTGGAGTATATCTGTAGGCTCTGGAATGGGCTGCCCAGGGAGGTGGTGGAGTCACCGACCCTGGAGGTATTCAAGGAATGATTGGATGTTGTGTTGAGGGACATGGTTTAGTGGGAGCTATTGGTGATAGGTGAACTGTTGGACTGGATGATCTTGTAGGTCTTTTCCAACCTTGGTGGTTCTATGATTCTATGATTCTATATACCCACCTGAAATTGTCTTACAAAATGTGAATTCTGTGAAAATTAACGTTTTGTGATAATCATAAAATGTATGGCCTTCCATTGAAATATCTCCACCTTATGAAATTTTAATTCGCTTTTTAGTTTGTCGTGGTTTGGTTTCATTTGGTTTCAAGTTGCGGATAAACTTTTTCATGAAAACTGACCATCATTGCTCTTTTTGCACTAAAAGAATTCCTAGAGATATATCTTCCCTGAAAGACAGGAAAAAACCCTCAAACTTAAACTCTTCTCACAGTAATAAGGCCAATTCAAATTAGCTAAAACATTAGGCCTGAATATGCTATTTCAGGTGTAAGCAAAGAAAAGTAAAACAAAAATGGCAGTCTGAGGGAGCTGGGGCTGTTCATCCTGGAAAAGAGAAGGCTGTGAGGTGACCTGATAGCCGCCTTTCAGTATCTAAAGGGGAGCTACAAGAAAGAAGGGGATGGACTCTTAAGCAGGGTCTGTGGTGATAGAACAAGGGGAAATGGCCTCAAGCTCAAAGAGGGTAGATTTGGGTTAGATATATGGAAAAAGTCTTTTACTGCGAGGCTGGTGAGGCGCTGGAAAAGGTTGCCAGATATGCGGTTGATGTTCCTTCCCTGGAGACTTTCAAGGTAAGGCTGGATCAGGCCCTGGGCAACCTGATCTAGCTGTGATGTCCCTGTTCATTACAGGGGAGTTGGACTAGATGGCCCTCAGAGGGGCCCTTCCAACACTAAGGAATCTGTGATTCTAAGAAAAACAAAAAATTCAATGTCTCTCATAACCACAGTAGTATCTGCAACACTGATGGCACAGTCCAAGAGAAACAGTGAACAGCTGGTCACATAGAGAGGAAGTTGAAATGGCTTACACTATTCACTATTCACTATTTTAACAGGTTGTTTGATATTTTGACTGTTGCCTTCATGATGCTCCTCCTCTGTATCAATCTTATTTTTTATGTTACATGTGAGTGCAACTAATTGTTGGTCCAAACAGCTGTCGTTGATGTATTGTTCAGACAAGGCATGATTGCATTGCAGCACTAACAACGGTGCTGAACGGCTTAAGCAGCAACTAAGTGATCACTAGAGGGCGACTGCACATGTTAAAAATAGCAAAACATTCAAATCTGTTCACTAGAAATGGACGAAAGGTCAGAGAAGAGGTTGTTTGTTTTTTGCCTAATTCATTTATTCTTTCCTAAGCCTTAACTTATAGAAATATTATTAATTTTACTTTTTCAAAAAGGGAGAAACGGAAGAATCATCAAGTGGCTTGAGTTGGAAGAGACCTTAAAGATCTAGTTCCAATCCACAAGTAGAGTAAATCCCAAAGGAAAATCTGGACCTCAAGTGGATAGACAAAATTTACAGTATAAAAAGAATTATTCTAAACCCAACAGGCCAGGATAGCCCAGAAATGCTATTTGATAAATCATATACCATTTTCAGGACTAGCACTTGAGCTAGAGCCTTCTTTCTATTTGGATCATCCCCTCTGATGAGTCACACTCTGATGAGTGAAATTCTGTACCCTTTTCTGCAAATTAGACTGTTTTGGCTGGAACTAACTGGACACATATGTTACCGCCTGCTGCATGTTCTTTAGTCTAGAGTTTTACAACTATTATTTGGCTCATGTCATTGAACAGTTTGTTCATTAGGTGAAGGGAAGTGTATCCTTGATAGAGATTCCCTAGCAGTCCTATCTGGATGGGTCTGAGGCTGGCAGTTTCCTGCCAAGTTGCCCCTAAATGACACCTGAGGTTTATGGGTCAGACATCTGTAGTTTCATTTCTGAATATATTTGTTGAGTCAGTGAAAAAGAGGCTGTTTCACATGGTTACATTTCACTCAGATTTGTAAACCAAACTGTAAATGTGTATGTGAATATTTTTCATATTCATTTGATTACTCATCTAGGTGTACAAATGGGTTTGTAATTGCACACAATTATGTGGGCATTAAATGCAAATTTAGAAAGAGTAGGTGAAAATTCAGCAGTTCATCCTCTGATGACTTTCGGTTCCTTGGATGGAACAGCAACAGTTCCTTTTGCTTTAGCATATTTTGTCACTTGTTATACTTCTTGTTATCTTTCTCATGCACACATGTGCCCAGATCTCATCCATTCAAGCCAAGCAGCAGTAATCATAGTCAGATTAAGAATATTATATAGCCATGATAGCACTTCTTTGAAATTTCTTTCAGCTTAACAGAACAATTTCTCTTATGCGGCTTCAGTCAGAATCATTCACATAGTCAGAGAAGCCTGATCCATCACATCTCCACAGAGACTATTAGTTTGGTTTGCTATGGTTTTGTACTCACATTTACTATCCATGAAGACTCCTCTCAACTACATAGTGTATTTTATATGCCAAAAAGCTGTAGAGTTTTTAACATGATGATTTCTTTAGCCTCCATGATTACTTATAAGGAAAGCTTATAACATAGTTTCATGCTCCATTACTAGCTTTAATGATTAAGTCATCCATTCACATCCATCACAAACAGACAAACAAAAAAAGGTAGAAAGTTAGGCAGAAAGTTCACAAATGAGCTATGCTCTTTAAATGGTTAATCCATAGTTTTCAGTAGATATTTTCAAATAATTAATGCACTTTCAGGAGGAAATCAGTCTGGATTTGTATGCAATAAGTGATAGCTTACATATAAAAATGCATGCCCTTAATGTTACTTGAAGGAAAGCAGATTGTAGGCCATTAGTTCTCCTCTCTGATTGCCGCATTACACATAAGCTTATTTAGAGAATTCTAAAACAAATGTTTATTTGTAAATGTTCATTAGTCTTGTTTATTTACAAAAGCTTGAAAACTCAGTTTTTAATGACTGTTGTTTTGAAACAGTTTTGATCAGCTTTTTTTGCAGTTCTTCCCATCATCATGTGAGAGTAACTTCTGTGTTTGCAATTGTCTGTGTCTAACATAGATCAGCCTTTGTCAGAAAACATGAATCCCTTTAGAGAGCAACCAGATTGCAAACTGTGCTGTGGGCTACTGCAAGACATGCAGTGATGAGGCTGAGGGCCTGGAACTAAATACAAACTCTTGTCTCACACTTCTTCAGGCAGCTTCGCTTCCGCCTCAGCTGGGAAATGTCTAATCCAAAATCTGCTTCCTTTTCTCCTGTCGTGCTCTTATTCTAAGTCCAGAAAGTATTGGGAGAAACAGGGGAAACAGCAAATATGGGAAGGGTAGATGCAGGAGAAGAATTTATTATACCACCTGGAGCACGCCTGGATGAAAGATCAGAGAGCTGTGAAGTCTCTCCAGAGAGACTGTAGAATTTCCTTCTTCGAGATCTAAAGCCATCTGGACATGGTGCGGAGCTCTCTGTTCTGGAACAGTGGTTGGGCCAGATAGATCTAGAGGTCCCAGTTCATGTCAGCTATTCTTTGAGGGAAAGGAATGTTGGTGACAAAGCCCAAAGCCAAGAAGGGACAGTCTAAGGAGTCAAAGGGTGCCCAAATGACACTTCTCATCATATTCCTAATGAGCTGGATACTTCCAGACATCTAAATGAAATTTGTGTATCAAGGAAGGAGAGAGGAAAGAAAGTAAAGAAAGTAAAAGAAGTCTAAAATCATCACAGTAGAAGATATTCTGCATACTTGTTGGTTTGGCAGTGTTGGATATTCAGAAAACATCTTTTCCTTCCTAACTAACAAGCAGGGAAAATTCAAATAAAATAAGAATTCAGACCCCAGCCAAAAAATATATATTTCCTATGGTTTTTTGTTGTTGTTGTTGTTTTGTTTGGCTGTGTTTTGTTTTGTTTTTTTGAGACGGTTGAACAGTAATGAATATTATATTCAAAAATTAAATATATATTTATATATCATAATTTATTCTGGCAACTAGCTGCATCATATGAGTAGAAATTAATCTATGATCCATTCTTCAAATATATATATTTCTAGAAATTGCATCTAATAATTTTGAGATGCTATAGTTCATTCCCAGGATAAGAGTTCTACAGAAATCAGTGGATTTAGACCCACTTGTATTGGTGCTGGCTATGTCCGCAAAGGCTTAGCCCTGAATATTTTGTTCTATTTCTATTGTTCATTAAGCTAGTTTGTTGTGAGTAATTGATGTAAGACATAACATACAAAAAGTAGGGGGGGGGGAAAAAAAAAAGAGAGAGAGAGACAAATAGAATTTTTCAAAACAATATTTTTTTAATTACATCATCTGGAAAACAAATCTATTTTTAAGTATCATTGGAGACTGCTGGAATAATTTTCCCCCATCAGGCTAATGGCTGGGTCGCCTCATTTTTCAGACAAAAATGTTTTGAAACCTTCTAAAAAAACAGAGCCTTATAGTCATCACAGAAGAAATGTTTGTTACTAAACATGAATCCTTCCCTGTGAAATATTGCGTGGCCTCCCCTTATTAAAAGGGAGATAAAAGTGGACTTAGAATTGTTGGTGTTGGTGTCAGACATCAAGTGAAACAAAGGAAGTGTTAAAGAAATTCTTTTAATGATATTTCTATTTAATCTGAGGACATCTCAAGCATACTGTATTTTGGAGCTAACAGAGGTTTAACAACTATAAACACTGGAAAGGTTTTGTTTTAGGACTAGACAAACATGACCCTCCTCTCCAAAAATTAACAAAGAATATCAATTAAAAAAAAAAAAGAAGAAGAAGAAGAAGAAGACTGTTCTGGGAAACTGAAATTACAAATCCCTAGAGATCTGAAATAAGGAAATTGCTTTTTCCCTTTGGGCATGACCTTTTCCTTTGAATGGATTCCACAGAATAAAAAGAGGAATCATCTTTTATTTAAACAGGAAGCAAGCAGAGGCAGTTTGGGGCTCTTGGGAATACTTAAACACATGCTGAGAAAGAAATTGAAAGCCACCACTATTTCAAGGACAGAACTTCAGCAATCTATGCCTTTAACGTGATACCCGGCCCTGCTGACATCAAGAACAAAAATAGCATTTATCCTTTTATCAATACACAGCATTAGTAATGCGACTGCTTGTGATAATGGCTGAAAATAGAGAGAGATAGAACTGTTCAGGGGGACTTCTGGAAGGAGTGGACACCGCTGGTAGGTCCATTAAAAGTTACATTAGGGTAATTTAATTCCTCCAGCCCCACTCCATTCACAGCTCCTCCTTTCTTCCAAGTTAGAGTTTGTTGAATCAATAGCCATTAGAGCAAATCAGCCTCAGTGGGAAAACGCCCTTGTATAAACCATAGCCTGACTCATTGCAATCATTACGCATTCCTGTTCAAGCAAGAAAGTCTCATTTAGATCCTCAGCCAAGATGTACCCTATTTTCAAAGCAAAACCGGAACTTCCAAGAAACATCAAGGAGCTGAGATATCCTTAGAGAAAACTCCAGCAAACCAAGGTCTTATGTCAGTGTTGTTTTGCATTTGCTTCCGTAAGAGCAACAGTTCCCAAAATGCTGAACTGCTCAGAAATCTGACGATGTTAACTGAATGGTTTTATAGACTATTAGAAAGAATTATCCTTTGTTCTCTTCCTTCACCCAGACTTCTGTAATCTCCTCTCTATGTTTGCAGCTAAATGTCTGTCAGTTACTTTTTGTCATTTGTTTTAAAGACAGCGTATCACATCCTGACTTTTTGTGGCCTTTCAGAAGGACAGAGCCCTTTTATACCACCATACTTACTTCCATCATTATTACCATACAGCAGGATAGGAAGATCTAAACCCATTTTCATTCACTCAGTGCATTCAGGCGGTCACAAAGAGATGACCGGAGAACTGGCAGAGCCCTGTGTGTGTCTAAGACATGCAGGGGTCTGTCAGAACCAACTGTAGGTCCAAGAAGGTCTTCCCTTAGAGGGCAAGAAAAAGTCTTTTGATGCTAACCTGGAACAATATTCCTTACCAAACAGGACTTTGTGCAAGATCTGAAAGTACTTTAAGCCACAAATTAATTAGAAGTCACTGCCTAAAAATTAGTTTGGAAAATGCCTTCAATTGCAGCCAAGCTAACAGTTTAAACTGTCTTAATATACTTGTGTATGTGCTTACTATAAGGAACTCAGTGCATACATTAATTAGTATTTAAAAGGACTTTTCTCTTTGCATCTTTCCTTGCCAGCTGTACCATTGTATATGAAATGCTCATTATTTTTTTTGTCATAAATTAACTCAGAGAAGAGACAAAGCCATGTGGCTTAATTTACAGTAATCGGTATTATATGATTTTCAAGCTGAAACATAAAACACCGAAAATGTGTTATCCATGTAGGGAAAAACATTGTTTACCTACTTAAAAATCTCATGAAATGATGAATCTTTTGGTGCTGTTACCTATTTATAAACAGCTAGATGACAAGTTGGTGACCTAATATCACATTATATTTTGATTTTATTTGATACACATGGATTATTTATTTGTAACAACTTATATTACTTTATGGCATGGTCTGGATATAATAAATTTGCTACATTTCACAGATAAACCACAGTGGTCGGTATTTTCTCTTATTTACTTTTCATTGCAAATTTTTCAGTTACTCTAATGCTTAGATTTTAGTATTAATAGAAAAAAAGGGTAAGTTCCTAACCACATTTTGAACACGCAGTGCTGATTTTTTTTCTTGCTAAGAGCTGTGTGAGGGCAAGTAAAAGTTAAGTATGAGACAGATGACAGTGGATGGAAAGTATGAAAGCTTTGGTTTAATATGGCTCAAGGCTGAGAGGAATAATTGATGACAAGGAAATAAAATTGATGGAGACTTTGCTATTTTAAACAAGGGTATGAATGGCAATAAGAAACAGAGGAGATGAGCTGGAACAAGCTCAGATTGAGAAATGTCAGGTTGGTACGATTCCTAGAAGCATTATTTAAAGAGTTCAAATATGGAGAGCTGTTTTGTTTTGTTTTGTTTTTGTTGGGGTTTTTTTGTATGCACAATGGTATCCCACCAATCTTGGACTGATTACTGGAAATTTTCTAGCGCTGAGGGGAAGTATGTTGAACAGCTTGATCTGGAGAGAAACAGTTCACCCACAAGTTGCTTGGGAGCAGCACAGAACACTAACTACTAGTAAATGATAAGATCACAAATATGATTGTATCATGCAATTTTGTAGGAGATAATGGTCAAATCATTGCCACAAATTGCTGCCTCTGTGTCAGTGCATTGGGATGATCACTCTTCCATCTTCCACTGAATTCACATGGAATAGCTGAGGAGTTGCAAATGCTATCTCACAAAGGCCATTTTTCGTCCTTTTCTATGCACAGAAGTCCCAGTCCTGCACACTGAAATGTTACATTCACACTGTAAGCACAGGAATGAGCTTTTTAGTTTCTAGGTGATTAAAGTCAGTCAATATAAATCTTACTGATATCAACCTAAAAATGAGTTAGTTAAATTTTTGCAACTGGTTTGTAGACAAGGAGTTTGGTTTTGGCTTGAAACAGGTCTTTCTTATAAAGTTTCCAGAGGAATGTATACTTCTTAATCTGTCTTCAAAAAAATGAAAGAAAAGAAAAGAAAAGAAAAGAAAAGAAAAGAAAAGAAAAGAAAAGAAAAGAAAAGAAAAGAAAAGAAAAGAAAAGAAAAGAAAAGAAAAGAGAAAAAGATCCCTCCCCACCTCCCCCAAAAAAGAAAACAAAAAACAAAACTCATCAAATTGATGTGAGAAGGACTTGACAATTAATTAATTGCAGCACTAGATGGCCTCTCATTTACTTAACTTCAAATCAGGAATGTGCTGTGCTTCCAGGTGAAATATTTCTGATTTTTCTTGGTCTAGGCAGTACTTTCAGCAGAACAGATAAAAAATGTCCTGCTTGCAAACCTGCATGTTTTCTGAAAATACATGGAAGTTATAGACTTTGTAAATTCCAGTGACTGATAGTTTAAGTCTTCAGTTCTTCATGTTTCTCAGATCAGATTGTACCAGTGTTTTCTGACAACAGTAGTTTTATTTTGAAGTGTTTCTCTTGATTTCAACTAGGCAGCTATTTTTGAAACCATTCTAATATAGTAGGAAAGAGAAAAGAACAATCCTTTATCATACATGAAAACTTCATTTATTCTGTAGCAACAAATTCATTTATTATGAGCTATAAATATGAACTGTACTGAAAGCATGAGAGTTGATACTAAAAATTTCTCCCGCCACCCATCTCAGTGCTGGATGTGGTTACGTCAAGATGCTCCAATTATTCCTTGAAGTGCTGGCAGAGTGGTGCAAGAGGAGGGAGGGACACAGGATGAAATCCTCAGCTGAGGTGCATCCAGTGATTTAACTTATCCCTCCTGATTTTCTCCAGAAAAAGAGCCAGGATGCTATATATATTGCTTGCATGTTTTCCTGGAATGTTGCAGGTTCTCCAAGCACAGGCAGGGCACAGGCAGGGCACCATCTCCACTCCCACACAGCCACAAGCTCATCCTGCCCCTTTCCAACTCCCATCCTACAGCTCACTAACAAACCTCTCTCATAACTACAGCAAGGCACTGCCTACACATGTGCTGGCTGATTTGCTTCACGCAGACCCAACATACCACCTCCACAGTCCCACAGTCACAGCAGACTGGTTCAGTGATTAAAAGCATCAAGGAACAGCAGTGAGCAGGGCTCATGTATGCATCGCTGTTTGGAGGTAGAGTGAGCTTTATAACATTTTCTTGTTCTCTTCTCTGCAAATAAGAGATTTCTTCAGAGACTTCTTAGCAGGAGGTGAATAAACCACAGTTATAATATGAGTTGCACTCCTCCCACACAGTGCATGCTATGTTGCCACCAGAAAGCCTGTTTCTGAAGTTTTCTAGACAAACGAGAAGCACTTCAGTTATGCTGAGTTTGCTGGACGTTTCAGCACCCAAGAATGACACCACTGCATGAAGGATTTGCTTGTGTGATTTTTTTTTTTTTTTGTCTTTGATCATCCATATGTCCTGCTTCTGACTAGCTTCCCGAAGTCTTTCACCCATGTGTATTCAGTAGTCAGCTTTCCTAGCATCTGTCAACCTGGGTTGCCTTTGCTGTAATGTTATGGCTTCTTATTCCTGGAAAAGGGGTAAATTTATTTCTGACTTCTTTCTGATCTGAAGTCTTTCAGAGCTTGTGTCCATACAGAGCGACAGGCTTAATTTATTCATAATCATAATTCTTTTGAGATCACTAAACACTTCAATAGAACATGGGGTGGTTAACCAAGAGTGCAGGATCTACAAGTCCTAAAGTCCATAAGGAGCAAAGTATATGAAATATACGCAAAATATTCTAACACCGAACCTGGAGATTTAGAGGGAGATAAATGGGAGCTGCAAAACTTCTGTCAGCCTAAGGCAGGTATCCAGGTATTTTTCAGAACACTGATTTGCCTTTTCTTTGCTTTATCTGCCATGCCAGATGGTTTCCTACATCTTCAAAATTCAAAATTCTAGTGGTTGAAGCTATTATTTAGTTTGTTGGTCTTTGGATATAATTTATTTCAGAGTTTCATATTCACACCTCTGTCTGGATTTAATTGTTTTTCACACTTGGGGAAACATTGATTTACAGAAAGGTACATTTTAATATTCTTTTAGTTGTGAACTTCACCAACTATGCTGTACATCCCTGCCTTGGGGCAATGAGTCATCAGAAGTAACTGGAGGAGTGAAATGATTACTTTGAAAAGCATATTTTTAACTACAGGAGGAAATAACTTTCATTAGCATTAGATTGGCAAAGTACTTGAAGGTAATAGCTCCATCAGGCAATGTTTTTTTCCTAGTCCTTATGTCAGAAAATAATAATAAAAAGATTCTCTTTTTTTCTGAAACATTTTTCACAGCAGTGAAAAGTTAGATGCAAGGGCAAGTTGCAGACAATGACAAAATAAAATAAATGTTGAAGAAAATAATTGATGGACAAAAGAGAGAAGGAAAGAAAAAACCCCTCAGGATGCATTTTTTTTTAGATGGTATTTTTTCCCAAATCCTTTTGGACTACAGATACAAAGAGACCCACAAAGATACCAGTGGCTCCGGCCAATTCTGTTCAATTCTGGATCAATTTCTGTATTCAGGAAGCCTAACATTTATGTACTATTGAATGCATAATAATAATGGGACATTCCTAACCAACAGCTTAAATCCAACATATCCTATTTAGACTTAGACTTATAGAATGAGTATGCACAATTTGCATTTCAGGCCTGTCAGTGGGAAATGGAGAATATTCATATATTTGATACATGCAAATCTGTATGTGTTTGTCATATACATACTTGCAATGTTTGGAGCTAGAATGAATGCCAGAGATCTTTTGATTCAGTTAAATGTAATCCAACTTGATTTACATGGGTATCTGCAGTCCAGCTTGATTGAGTTGAACAGGCTTTTATTACCTTGCCAGGACAGCATTATGCATCCATACACAGTCCAGTTCAGCATCCCTGCAGCAGATGACTTTTGCTGTCCTGGTTTCACCTGAGATACGTGAAATTTTCTTCCCAATAGCTAGAATGGTACTGTATTTTGGATTTAAGATGAGAATAATCTTGATAACACACCTATGTTTTCAGTTGTTCCTGAGCAGAACTTTCACTATCAAGGGCGTTTCAGCTCCTAGTGCTGCCCTTCCAAGGGTGAACAGGAACTGGTAGAGGACAGAACCAGGAGAGCTGACTCCCCTCAAACTGACCAAAGGGGTATTTCATACCATATGACATCATGTTGAGCAATAGCACTGGGGGATCTGGCAGCAGGGCAGCTGCTACTTAAAGACTTGCTCAGTCGTTGGATGGTGAGCAATTGGATTGTGCATCGCTTGTTTTTTAATATATTTTATATATATTCTATATATTTATATATATGTATATTATTATTATTATTTCTTCCTCTTCTGTCCTATTAAACTGTCTTTATCTAAACCCACAAGTTTTATATTTTTTTTCTGATTCTTCCCCGATGCACTGGAAGAGAGCAAGCAAACTGCTGTGTGGTGCTGAGCTGCCTGCCAGGTTAAACCACAACAGTTTTTCTCCTAATTTTCATGGCTAATTTTTATGACAGTTAGTCCCAAGCCTCTACTTGTAGGCAGCCTACTTTGAGAAGCTGGAAAAATAGTTGCCAGTAACAAAGTAGGCCAAATCCCCTACATTAATTACAGTTTTATCGGTCCATTTAGCAGCCACCATCCACCAAGATCTGTCCAGAACTGGGGTGGTCCTCATGCAAGTTTGCCAAAGTAGTGACAGAAAGCTGATTTAGACTTCCTTCAGCTTCTGGATGGAAAAATCCCTGCTTAATATAAACTTCAAAACTCTTGAATTCCTCTAACCCCTTCTGTGCGGACAAGCATTATAGACATGGTAGTTTGAAGTAGCACTGGATATTGGTCTCACTGGCTGCATCCACATTTCATTTCAGCTATCCAGTCTGAGAAGAATCCTCGCATTTCCAAAACTATTTAATCCATGTTTGTTCCCACCAGTGAAATATAAAACAATAGGCTTAGGCTACCAATAACATACTCACCCTTGCAACAAATAATGCCAGGCCCTTCTTGAACTATCCTTGCTGCCTGAAGTCCCTGATGGACCACTAACAACAGCAGGGGAAGAAGCAGAACTACAGATGACATCCATCCACCCGGTGGGTACTGTGCAAGGGCACCATGGCCACCCTGAGCCTGTTCTCACTTTCCTCTTTCACAGAATCACAGAATTGTAGGGTTCAAAGGGACCTCCAGAGATCATCGAGTCCAACCCCCTGCCAAAGCAGGTTCCCTACACCAGGTCACACAGGTAGGCATCCAGGTGGGTCTTAAATATCTCCAGAGAAGGAGACTCCACAACCCCCCTGGGCAGCCTGTTCCGGTGCTCTGTCATCCTCACCATAAAGAAGTTCTTGCGCACATTCGTGTGAAACTTCCTATGCTCCAGTTTCTGGCCATTTCCCCTTGTCCTGTCTCCACACACTGCTGAAAAGAGTCTGGCCTCGCCACTTTGCCCCCCACACCTTAGATATTTATAGACCTGGATCAGGTCCCCTCTCAGTCCTCTTTTCTCAAGGCTTTACCTAAGAAAGCCTTTACCTAAGACCCACTTAGCCTTTCTTCATAGGCGAGATGCTCCAGGCCCTTCACCATCTTTGTGGCCCTCCACTGGACTCTTTCCAAGAGATCTCTGTCTTTTTTGTACTGGGGAGCCCAGAACTGGACACAGCAGTGCAGATGAGGCCTTACCAGGGCAGAATAGAGGGGGAGGATCACCTCCCTCGACCTGCTGGCCATGCTCTTTTTAATGCACCCCAGAATGCCATTGGCCCTTTTGGCCACGAGGGCACACTGCTGGCTCTTGGCCAACCTGTCATCCACTGGGACACCCAGGTCCCTCTCTGCGGAGCTCCTCTCCAGAAGGTCATCCCCCAACCCATACTGGTGCAATTATTCCTCCCTAGGTGCAAGACTCTACACTTGCTTTTGTTAAACCTCATCTGGTTTCTTACCACTCAGCTCTCCAGCCTGTCCAGGTCTCACTGAATGGCAGCACAGCCTTCAGGTGTGTCAGCCAATCCTCCCAACTTCGTATCATCAGCAAACTTGCTGAGGGTGGCCATTGTATGCTTGTGCATTGTATAAAGATCCTGCTAAAGCCTATGCGATGCATAGATTGTGAACATATGGCATAGTGTAAATATGACTGTGACTACAGCCTAAGCTGACTTTGTCTCATTTGTATTCCTCTCAGTCATACCTACTTCCATGCTTCTGAAATATTTCAGCTGCTAGGTCCAGCCAATCCTGTTTTGAAAGGCCCAATCCTCAAGCACAATCATACTGCTATCTCCAAAACTATTTCTCTCCTTTCGATTGCTTCAAAAAGAAAATTTAAACATGGATCAATATTTGGTAGCTATCTGTACATGTACTATTCCATATAGAAGCTTTTGCTTTAATATGTTGTTTACATTCAAAAATATTTCCAGAATATTTCATTCTAATGGCAGTTTAGCATAATTATAGAGATGTATCAAACCAGGGTCACAACACTGTCACATATCAAACTTCCCACTCAAGCAGAAGGTTTTAAGCCTTAATCAAGTACCTTGATGTGTTGCATGTTTACAATTTAAATTAATCAATACCTTCCAATAACATTTACAGCAGGAGAGATAATGCGACTTATATGTGCTTTAGCTTTCAGCAGATCAGATTGCTTTCTCCATCTCTCACTACTCCTGCTCAGCATCTCAGGGTTGATGAGGTCTAGTTTCTCTGTGAATATCAAGCTCATAGATCTCCATGTGTTATTTATTGAGTCCAGAAATAAGTATTGGTGTGGCAGAAGAAATAGCTTGCAAACTATATGGGACGGAAATTGCAGGTGGATTGAGTATCCCCTCTGAAGGCGTTGAGCACATTCATAAGCACAGAAAGTCATGCCTTAGGAGAGGAAGATGGCTGCACTTCAGCCCTTATATACAAGTCTTATATTCTCCTATAATATTATCTTATGTTGTGTTTCTACTCATCTGAGTAACACAAAAAATATATTTTGTAAATATATCTTTACCTATCCAAAATGCATTATAGTAAGGTTATATTAGTGCGAGATGATCCCTGTACAACCATTCTGAGATAACTATATAGGTAATAGTTCCAGCACAGGTTCTTGATTAACTAGCTTCTGATCACAACTTCTGGCCTATTTAATGACTTTAAACAAGAAAAATATTATAATTTTGCCAAAAATAAGTGTTCCATTGCTCATTATATTTCCTCTCAGCTGCTCTTTTTCACTTTCCTCATAAAATTAAGCTTTTTGCTTTCTTTTTTGCTTTTTTTTTTTCTTTTTTCATCCTCTATGTGGGACCCACATCAGACCTTGCTTATCTAACCAAAAGAAGAAACCTGACCACAATATAAGCTCTTGCCTTCACCTTCTGGACAATCTTGTCCTATTCTAGAACTTTTCAGGCTGTTACACTTTTCTCTGCTTTTTTGTTTGCCAAGGTGCTTGTTCCAAGGTCCAAATTGGTCAAATTCAATTGACTACTTCTCACTCTTGGGCACTTTATTATTTCTAGTTTATTCTCCTCAGAGTAGCTGCTGTTCTTACTCTTTCTGCAATGGCCAAGTTTCAGTATACTAGTTGTGAGAAACTGCAATCTAGCAGAAACAGAGGAATCTTGCTGGCTGTTTTCCATCTGGAGAATTTAAATATTTTGATTTTTTGAATTCTTTAGGAAAAAATAGTCTATTTCATTTTACCTTTTAAATGTATTTAACCAGTTAAATTACTGGTTTACTGGTTAAACTTCTTTAACCAGTAATTCTAGTCTATGTATAGGTTTTGATGAAGTTCCTTTCTTTATTCTCTTTCTCTCTTACTAGTTAATCATGTGATGATTATTTTACCTATTCACCCAAACTGTCTTGTTGTTTGCCCTTATATTTCCCAGGGTCAAAAGCATTACAAAAGACATAGATCTTGTGCAGGACTAAAATTCAGCTCCAGTGAGACAGTTTTCCCCATGGGACAAAGCACAGCTACATTTCATCCTTCACTAGATGCACTCTGCCTACAAAACCAAGTTGAAGTGGTAGGTGTCACACCATTTCACTTTAAACACTGAATGCACAGTGAAACTCATCTCTGTCCTCAAAACCCTTCTAAAGAGGTGGAAGCATACTGTTGAATGGGGTGGGAAAGATTTATATCCGTGTATGGAAGTTCATATTTACTGTTTATAAAACACATGTTTTGAGTTGTGACATCATTTTTACAAATCTGAAAAATTCATTATGCTACCATTTACCTCTGTATTTAAGAGAAGAAAAATAACAGTTCCAGCAAAATGTCCTAGATTTTTACAAATCTGAAAAATTCATTATGCTACCATTTACCTCTGTATTTAAGAGAAGAAAAATAACAGTTCCAGCAAAATGTCCTAGACAGAAATTGATATTTCTAGTTTCTTTCTTTTTTAACTTAATTTATTCCAGCACATGCAGGATGTTCCCACCAGGATTTTCTTTGTGAACTACAGGACCACGAGACTGGAGGTAAAAGCTATGTTTCCTTTCATCATTTTACTCAGACAGAAAGTGGTAAATTGCAGGCTTGGTAGTCTCTGGACAACTTTCTTCTAGTCTCGTATAATCTGCCAATGATTTGTCCATATTCTATAGCTTTTGTTTTCTTGTATATTTACTGTTATATTATAAAACATTTGTAGTGCATCATGCCTATTTTTGTAATTAGGTTTTTTTAATGCATTTATACACTTAAACTGTTTTTATACTTACTTATGACTTTGAATCCACCTCGATGGATTAAATTTCCTCCATGCCAGTTGTTTGGACATGATTTTTAAAGCTTTGAATAATAGCTAATTTTGAACAAAATAAAAGAAAAAAAAAAATACAATTTCCTCAGCTATAGCTATATTTCCGAACCATTTCAAAACAGAATACAATGAGCTTGAAATATGATCCTTCTGAGAACAGTGTAGAGATTCATGATTTTTCCTGAGCACATAAGATTGAATTTGATTTAATGTTATAAGTTTTTGAAAGTTTGTAATGTTGATTGTAAAAAGGAGTGTGCTCCCTTCATGTGCATCTAATTGACTCTGGACTTTGTCTATTGATTTCAGCAGGCTTTGTGTTGTAAGCAGATTTATTCATGTGAGACTAATAGGGTGCTAGATGAGAGTTTTCAAAGTGGGTGATTTTACAATCATGTTACAAAACAATAATGAAGTGGAGGTAGTTCAAATGAAATCAAAAAGTGTGAAAAATAAAATAGCTGATTAATATGTTCATTCACTCCAAATTGAACAAATTAATTTTGTATAATTTTAAAGAGTCACTACTTAAATTTAGGTACTTGTTTAATGAACATAATGAACTTCCAAACTTGAATAAGAATGGTATTTTCCTAAGGTTTACATCTATGCTATAATCTATCTTATCTGACTAGTAATAATTCAAGATCTATTCAATGAAGTATTCTGCAGTCATGGTGGAGCTGCATAGGTGGAAGAAAGGTCAAATGTTAACCTTACATTTTCCCATGAAACAATAGCCTGCAATTGTCTGTGCTTTTCCTCCAAGAAAAGATCTTTCTAAATAGTATTCATTTCTTTCACTTGTGTTTAAAAAAAAAAAAAAAAAAGAAGAAAAAGAAAAAGAAAAAGAAAGAAAGAAAAAAGAAAGAAAAAGTTATTTGACAAAATGTAGATTGTACAGTGGAGATACCCACATCTGAGACAAGTGTATGGCCACTTGTATGGCCAGTGGGAAAAACGGCACTTGTGAAGTGCAAAAGTATATTACAGATGAGATCAACTGCATGCCAGGACTTTTTTGTGTTCACTCTCTGCAGAGGAGATCTGGATCTCCAGGTCGGATGTGTGTACTACAGACACATGAAATTGCACTTTATCAGTTCAAGCATTTCATTGTCACCTCAAATAGCATTATTAGTGTCATATTAGGACACTATGTCAATGTGTCCTGATGTATCAATATGATGCCATATAAATGTATCAAATGCCCTAGTTTGGGCTTTTCTGACAGAACTTCTGTATTCTTCACTTATGATCTAACCCTTGTTCAAAATGTTCTTTTCTAGCTTTTTTCTATTATTACTGAAGTCTATCTGCATTAGTAACATAAATTCTTGGAAATAATTTGCAGAAGAGTTAATAAAAAAGATAAGATACACTTTGTTTTACTTCAGTGAGTAGACTTTTCAAAGTATTTATACAAAGCTTCTGTGGCAACTTGCAAAAGATGAAAATAAAGGGATATCTTGAAGGAAACAGGAAAGCATTGAACATTGACTACAAATGGATGAAACCATATTAATCAGTAGGGAATTTGAAAAAGCTCAGAACCTATTGATTTCATAATGATCCATTGAAAAGTCTATTCCCCTTCTTGCTTAAAGAGGAAAGATATTCCTACTGTTCAACAACTGCAACAACACAAGAGCAATTTTTTGAGGTTCTTGACCATTTAAAGGTTGATTGGTTTTTCAAGCCGTGCCCACTTATTGATCCCAGCTCTGAAACATGCCAGTAAAGAAAAATTCCTGGTCAAAACATTTCTCTTGATAAGCCACTTACTCACTTCAAAGGAAATTATTTGCAAATGCCATGTTCCAAATAAGTGTACCCTGATTGTGATTGGGTTTTGGAAGAGGAGGAATTTAACTTATCTGTTTGAGTAGTACATTGGTTTATTCTCAGTTATACCAACTGTGTAACAGCTTTTACAAAATTCCACTCACCCAACACTGTTCTGAAGAACAGTTTTCAAATTATTCTGGGGGATGAACTAAGAAAGCCTGTCCAGTGCTATTTTTGCCAACCATTTTATACCTTCATCATTTGCACAGGAAGAAATGTGCTAAAAGCAATGGATGTGCTCAAGTTTATGCATAAACAAGGAACTATTCCAAAACTAGGATCTTGGGCTGCAGAAACCCAGCACTGAACAAATTTCAGGCTCAGGCTGTCAGTTCTGGATGATGTTTAAGGATGTCTACATGTACATGAATCCTACACAGTTACAAAAATTCCAGAAATATAGTCAAATGTTCAATATGCAAAATTCTTGATATAGATTGGAAATAGCTTGCATGTCAGATTATTTTTTTCCCCACCAATGGTATAGAGGCCTTCTTCATTGACAAGCCTGTTTGACACAAAATTTAAAGAGCAAACAATGAAACACTTGTGAAAATACCTGATTGACAAAGATGATTTTGCTAGTTTCTGCTCATGCCCACTTCCAGAGTAAAGATTTTGAAAACCTTGAAACATTCTTGTTGGTGGTATTGATATGGTAGCATGGAAAAAAACCGAACCATACCTAAGTAGCAGTATGTTCATTTCACTGTAATTTTATGTTGTATATTAGGATAACATCATAGAATGTCTTGATTTGGAAGAGATCTTACAAATCATCTAGTTTAAACTATCCTGATATGGGCAGAGCTGCCACCCACCAGATCAGACTGCCCAGGTCACCATCCAACCTGTACCTGAACACCTGCAGGGATAGGGCATCCAGAACTTCTCTGGGTGATCAATTCCAGTGCTTCACCATCCTCTGAGTAAAGAATTTCCTACTAACAACTAACTTAAATTTCACTTCTTTTAGCTTAAACCCATTCTTCCTTGTCCTGTCACTAATAGACTAATTAAAAAGTTGGTCTCCCTCCTGTTTATGAGCTCACTTCAAGTACTGGAAGGCCACAATGAGATCCATGTGGAGTCTTCTCTAGGTTGAGCAAGCGCAGTTCCCTCAACCTTTCTTCATAGGAGAGGTGCTCCAGCCCTCTGATCATCTTCATGACCGTCCTCTGGACGCACTCCAAAATTCCCATATCTTCCATTTACTGGATGCAGAACTCCAGATGGGGCTTCTTTAGGGCAGAGTAGCTGGAGACAGTCACCTCCCTCGCCCTGCTGGCCACCCTTCTTTTGATGCAGCTCAGGCCACAGTGCGTGCTGCTAGCTTGCACCAAGTTATTCATCCATCAGAACCCCCAAGTTCTTTTCCACAGGGCTGCTCTCAAATTCTTCTCCCAATCTGTATGTATATTTGGGATTTTCCTCACCCCAGTTCAGCACCTTGTACTTGGCATTGTTGAAATTCACTTTATTCACATGTGCCCACTTTTCAACTCTGTTCAGGTCCTGTTTGATGTCATTCCTTCCTTTTGTCACGCCAACTGCACCACTCAACTTGGTGTAATCTGCAAACTTGCTGAGCATGCACTTCATCCCACTGTCAAATTCACTGATAAAGATGTTGGGGAGCACCAGTCCCATGACAGACCCATGGGGGATATCACTGATAACCTGCCTTGTAATCTGAAACCATTGACCACAAACCTCTGACTGTGGCCATTCAGCCAATTCCTCCTCCAGAGAATATCTCACCCTCCAAATCCATATCTCTCTAATTGAGAGACAAGGATGTAATATGTGACTGAGTAAAAGGCCTTACAGAAGTCCAGGTAAATGTAATTAGTTTGTCTCCTCCTGTTGACTAATGCTGTTACTCCATGGTAGAAGGCTGTCAGATTGGTCAGGCACAATTTATCCTTTGTGAAGTTGTGCTGGCTTATCAGATAGCCTTCTAGTCAACAGGAGAAAGAAGTTCAAGGATCAGTTCCTGAGATACTACTGATAAGGGTGGGAAGCTCTCTGGACTAAGAGAAACAAAGTCAGAGCACGACTTGCTTAGGTGATTCAAAGGACATTATGTGTCCCAGTCAGGAATTTCAATTTCACTGAACATCACTCTTCCTTAAAAAAACAAACAAAAAAAACCCCTAAAGATTCTTTTTCTTCCTACAGTTCAATATATTTAGTTTTGATCCTATCTTCACAGAAGCTTTACTTTCTCTTTTTTCTCATTTTGTTGGTATAAACAAAAGACAACTTGCTTATACTTTATATACATGTATTTTTAATAATAGTTATGCTTCATTTTTATTTCTAGATTTCTACTTTTATTATGTTTTAATTTCTGTTGTGAGGTGAAACTAAGCTTGACTTCTATAATTTCTCACTCTTTTCACTACTTTCTTGACTCCGTGATATAAATTTATTGCTGATAAGTCCCTATTTCTATTCTATTAAACATTTCGTTTGTTTCAAGTGCACTTGTGATGTTCATTAATCCATATTAACATCAAAGTCAATACATTCATTGCACTCTACAAGTCTCATCAATTTAGTAGTAATAAATAGTAGCTGAAGCTAGTATTCTGTTTCAAATACATCTAGGTCTGTTGGCTAACATCTAATAGATGTCTCAAAGGAATGCTTTCTTGTGGCTCTTACACATCCCCTCCGCTAAAGGAATCCATCCTTAATATTATTATTTTTAATATTTACATCAAATGTCTTAGATTTCGGGCCAAAACACAGCTACTTGTCATGTACTCACTCAGTGGCTATATCCTTTTAAGTTTCCCCTTGCTGCTCCAAATTTTATTTCCTAATAATCTCATGATCAAACACAAAATGGCTACACTAATTAAAGAAACAAAAGTGTCTAATTTTAAGTATTTAAAAGACCTTTGCTACACATACTGACACTGAAGAACCAAACAGGAAAATTGATGCACAGCAATTGAGCAATATAAACGCGGAGCAAACACATGAAATTCTTTCCTCAGGTCTCAGTTTCACAAGCATTTAGTCTGCAATGATGTTGCACAAGGATAATATGAGGCAGAACACAGAATTCTGCAATGAATAACCGAGAGCCAAGACAAGACTTCTGATCCATGTATAATGACACTTTTTGCTAGCCTCCAAGATCATCAAAGGCACTGCATGAAGAGCTTCATAATTGTTTTATTAAAGTGTTATTAAAGGGTGGGATTCACTGCTATCATTTCTGTTTCTGACAAGAGTATCTAAAGAGATCTTTATGGCAATACTTCCAATTATGAAATTATTCTAGGAATTCGGAAAGCATCACTATGTTCTACTCCACTATATAAAGGAAACCAGTTAAAATCATGAAACTCCCTGAAAATAAATGTTAACTGCAGCCAGAAATTTTGCCCAGTGTGTAATAATGCCTGGAAAGGACACACAAATTTTCCACTTTTCTGTATTGAAGATGAATCATATTTCTTTGTTTCAGCAGCAAAGCTGAAACAAAGAATAGAGAAGGTGTATGCCAGGGACAAGGGGGAGAAGGAAGACTTGAATCATTTTGAATTGTTGAAGAGCTCAGTTTAATATGAAAAAAAATATTACAACAATCTGCAAATGAATGAGCCATAGAAGAGGGAAAGCCATACTTTTTGTATTAAATCAGTCCATTCATTTAACAGTTGGATGTGTTGATAGCTGAATTACCATCTGCCATATAACCAGATGTTTTCCATCCATGTTTTAATGAATCTTATTTTTCTAATCAACTTTGCACAGAGTAAAAATCTGCTTTTATGAAGCGCTGCATTTTCCTTCCACTGCACTACTTTGGGCTGTCAAAATTACAGATTATTTTATCAAATTAAAGTGTTTGTGTGACTGTACTTCCTTTTATGGTATGAAACGCACCCTCAATTAAGCAATGATTCTCTCCCATCCTTTTAAAAATGAAGTAGTGACACTGCAGGCTTTCCTAAAGCAAGGCTGTGGCAATCTATCTGCAATTTGAGTTAAAGCATGAAGATATTGGAATAATTACCTCCTGCTATTACTCATGGGTTCTCGAGTAATTACCTGTTTCCATTTCCATTTTATTTGATTCAGTAATTACCTTCAGAAAGACTGGTTAGATGTCCACTACCTGAAAGTACTACAGTTAAATTAACCAGTAAAGATTTCTCTAAAATTGTCAGCATGAAATTAAAATGCAATATGATTTTTACGAATAGTAAAGCAGTAAAAAATTCTGTGTAACTTTTAACTTTAATTTTTTGAAAGTCACAGAAAGTGGCATGGATTTACAAGCAGGGTAGAGAAGATTGACATTTGTTCTCACAGATCATGCAGGCAGTTTAGTGTAGAAGAATATCTGTGTTCCATAGATCTGATTCATTATATGACCACAATGACCAAAGCTTATTGCAGGATGAACTTCTGCGATATTTGATGGTTTCCATTTTGTTTTATAATAGATGTACTAAAGTTTGGTGTATAATACTATTAACTGCTGTTTAGATTGATGATAAGAAGAAATTAAATCTGTTACTCCCCAAATTTGTGGGTTTGGCAAAATGTGTAATTTTTCAGTTGGTCTTTAATATCTCGATATGCATAATACACTCTCAGGAAGCCTTTGCTACTAACAGAAGTGACCAAAAAATATTTTGAAATACTTTATGTTATATGGTAAATTTATTCACCGGTTTAATTATTATGCTATTTTATAGGAGTAAAGCATCTCGCTTTTTAACAGGTAACAAAAAAGTAATTTACTTATTTATTTATTAAAAGGCAAAAAGAAGATAACTTACTTACTATGCTTTTTTCACCACAGAAATGCTTTCCACAAGAATTCTCAAGGTAGCACATCTGTTGAGTATTGTTCTGAAAAACCCATATTTGTGGTTTTTTCTTGTTATTGTTATTATTTGTTTGTTTTGTTGTTTTTGATTTTGGTCTTGTCATACTCTGTATCTACTAGCACTTCTTCTTGCTGTTTCCCAGTGCTGAGCCTCAGGCCTATATTTATACATATTCATTAGTACATAGGTAAAACACTGGGGCAGCAGCTCCTGCAGAAAATTCTTGGTATGAAGGAATGATTTTGAGGTGCTGTCACAGACATAGATTGGTCTAGATAACTCCGTGACAGCACCTCAGAATCATTCCTTTAGGAAGCGTTCACCACGGAGGTTCATCAGCAGAAGCTGAACAAACATTTGCAAAAAGTGAAAGGTAGTGTCACAAACACATAGAAGACCAACACAAATATATAAAAGGTCAGAAAGTTTATTACAATTTCCTCAACATACTTTTCAGCTACAAGCCATACAGTCTGTACTACAGTGTACACTGGAATAGGCCTCTGCCCCTCTTGAGTGATTCAGTATTAATCACAATAGAGAAAGAGAGCTAATTACTTTACAGATCAGCCATTATGTCATCATTTGGTGAAGGAGAAACAGACACTATGATAACATTTGTTTATAAGGAATACTTAAGCCAAACAGAAAGCTTCAACTAGAAGGCTGACAGCCTGAATTTTGAACAGTCCTTGAGGCAGCGAATTAGAAAACTTACTAGGTTAGCCTGACATCCAGGTTGAAGCTGATTGCATGAGTTAGAGGGTAAACAGGATTCCAAGGGTTTTTTCTCTCAAATTAATGTCATAACTTTACAATCCAAGGCAAAATTCTTCTAATCTTTGATCTTGTGAATACAGCTTTTTTTAACTCTGTTTAAAAGAAGTTTAAGCTAGAAAATAAAACTTATTAAAAAAAAAAATCATTTAAATTTGGAAAAATCTTTTTCACTGAATGAAGCAATAGGAAGTTTCCTTTCTGAATTCCTACTCTCAGTTCTGATTTATCTTTCATTTCAAACATCAGAATGATACAAGTCATTCCAAGGAAAGCAGTCAACAAAACCAACAAAAAAATTCAGATATGGCCATATTGTTTCTATCTCTTGCTGATGTAGCACTGCTGTTTCATCACCGTTTTGATTCTTCTGCCTCCCTTTCAGCTTCTGCTTGGAGGACCCCTTAACTAGGGTAAAACTAATCTCCAGAGTTTTGAAAAGTGATAATGCTATCTATCTGAGACACTTGATTTCATAGAAAGGTTTCCAGTGCCCCTGACTTGGAGATATTGGGGTTGTATTTATTGCAAAGAAAAATATCAGAGTAGAGACAGATGTTTTCCAGAGGCAAAAGAGTAAAATCTAAGTCTACTAATGGCAATTACATTGCTTGTTATGCTTCTGGTCTTCTTGAACAGAAAATATCGTTTAGGGGTGGAAGCTGCCATCTCTAGTCTCCTGACATTTTTCTTTTTCTCTACTTTGTATTGCTGTTTCTGCTTTCTCATTAACACTTTGCATAATCTTAGAAGAGAATTTATGAAGAATCTGAAATTTAACACTGAATGGCACATGCTCTGTATATTTTTATTACTATAAGTTAGTATAAATGTCAACATAGTAGAGCTACATAAGGAGATTGGACATGATTACCCTGACCAATTGCCTTCCAATCAAGGAGGACTCCTACACAAAGTACCAACAATGCTTCAAGAAAATTTAATTTACTAAAGATGTATTTTTACTGTAGCTCAAAATTTTGCTCTTTGCAGTCCAGCTTCTAAGAACTGTCTTTCTAACTTTAACAAAATTTTTGAATGAAAAGAGGCCCATAAATGTTGGAGATATTTTTCCTCTGCATGCTGTTAGAAATTTTAGGTAATTTTCTCGAGGTAGGTACTGGTGCTTATTGAGGACAAAAATATCCCCCAAAATTTGGTATTGATGAAGAAGAAGACAGAACAATTCCTCTTGTATCAAAATAAAACTCCTTGTGAGATCATCAACAAACAGATAAGGATACTGCTTACCACTAGGTAAAACAGTGCAATATTTGTCAATGAAGACTAAATATTTCAGCCCTTTCTTTTAAAAGAGTGAACTGTTTAGTGTAGTCGTGTTTTTAAAATCATACCTCACTCTGCCATGTCCAGTCTGAGTTGAGGTGGAGCCACACATGTCAGTTTTAATACCTTATGTTCATACAGTTCAGCATTTCATTTTATTCCAATGAAAATATTTGCAAAGATAGTACTTTACAAGCAGGCAAATCTTTATTTGAGCAATCTTTAATCCTTGAATGTTGGTCCAATGTCTTCCTCATCTTGGCAATTCCTTCAAATCCAGGGATTTTTTATTTTGTAGCTACCTCAACTCTTTCTGTAGTGCATCTCTACAGAGTCAAGTTGTTAGTCCTACATCTAACATTCTGCTTCATCATTTGAAAACATGAGTGGCTTTTTTTGTTGTTGTTTGGAAACATTCCTTTCAGTAATAAGATCTGTGAATTATTATCTTTCTTCTTCCCAGGGATACCTTATCTTCCCTCACTGAATTTATGTTCCATGAGATCTCATGAAGGCTACAAAACCAAGATACTTATTACATCCTCCATGGGAAACCACTATTCATTCACATTATTTTGGTTCCCCAGTACCAGGTCTTCAGCGTGTTCTTTGAGTATGTGTGAACCTATTCATAACAAAAAAAACTGGCAGGGAAACAAGACAGCATCTTTTCCATCCATTAATAAACTAAGTTTAGATTTAACCAAAGGATAGCAACATCCATTATATCAACATACTAGTATGAACATGAGTCAATTCTATTCACTTTATATGGCTTTCCTAAGTACATGGCTAATTTAACTTTCAATTCTTCAGAAACTTCATTTGATGTTTATAAATACTGAGGATACTGCTATATGAGAACAGCCAATGTTACTGATAAGAGTGACAATGACATATTATGCTTTGAGACGGATATGTAAAACACCTGGCCTACTGGCAGAATGACACTCTGGAGTCTTGAAAGTTCATTAAATTGTTTTAGACAGCTTCCAGAGGGCACATTGTTTAGTAACTGAGCTAACACAATCCTCTATTATTTCCTAGAGCCTGCAACAAATTTGAAATGTATGCTTATTACTTTGCTTTACTGGCCTAACATTGCCTGAAAGGAAAAGCCTGCCAATTCATGTCAATTTCTTATGGTTGTTTTGTGACATGAAGAGAGCACTTTTCTACTAAATATTACAAACAAAAGCAAACAAACTTTGTTATCAATGACACTGAACAGAGAATCAACAAAAGATAAGGGATCCTGGCATCAGCATACTTAAATATCTAAAATCAATTAAAAAGGACAATTGCAACACATAATAATCTGACTTTTAAAAAGAAAACTGAATGTGTTCATTGTGCCATAAATTTGAATAGTATCACTTTAGAAGAAATAGAATGCAAATTGTTTCATCTTCAGATGATATATGTGTTTTTTTTTTACTGTATCTAGTGTAGCATCTTATTCTCTTATCTATATTATAGCAGCATTAATCATTGACACAGTAGAAGCTACATATGAACAAGAGAGAAGCACACATGCTAATACTAAATACTAAATACTACTATTAGTAGTATTTCTTTATGTGTTAAGAATTTAATACCACTTACCAGACAATATGAACTAACGCTTTATAACAGTTAGTCATTATCATTGTATTTCAGCTATGCTTAAAAAGATATTCCCTCAAAAATTCATTTCTAAAAGCTGAATTAATTCTATTTGAATATCATTTTAACTTCATGGAGATTTAATTGCACTTTTCAATTCACAGTTGCATCATCCTTAAATTTATTCTCATTTTATACATCAAAACAGTAGAAAAAAATCACATGCATTCAACTTTCATAAAGTTCAGGGAAAGTAGCTTTTGTATCTGCTAATGTATGGAAAATATTGTGCGCCTTCAAGGAAGTCATTGAACATGATTATTTTTAACTGTGTAGAATAGAATCATGGCATCTAAAACGGCATTTTTCTGTCATCATGGCAAAGATTCCTCCTACTAGAATTCAGATATCTGATCATAATTGCCTAGGGAGAAAGCAAGCTGGCCAAAACTTACAGTATTCAATTCATTAGCAAGGATATTATGTATTTTAGTCCAACCATCCCTCACCTCTAATAGAATAGTACTTTCTTGAGGAAACAAGATGTTTGGATTACCTATTTAATACTTCCAGGACTAGTGAGCAGAGAAGGGTCTCTTTGGAAAGTATAATTTGTATACTGTATATATATAATTTGTATTTGGCAGAAGACATAGGGGTTCCGAGAAGCATTTTAATAGGAGCACTCCATGAGAACAAAATGTCCTCTGTTATATTCAACTGTATTTTTGTCTTCAAGAAAAGATCCTTGTAAATCTGTCAAAAACAGATCAGTCAAAAAACTCTCTTTAACTTAAAATTTACAATTCTTTTATTTTAAAAGAAAAAAGAAAAAAGAAGAAGAAGAAGGAATAACTATAATTAACAATATTATTTTTGAAAAGTATGAATGGAAAATGAAATTTTAAGGAAGGGCAGAAGCAGTCATATGAGTCTTGAAATCAAGCTTGGATGAGTCAGTAAGTTAGAGCCCCTTCACAGATCATTGAATTTGATGATGAAATTCATGTGTAAAGCTCTATGACCTGCAAAATAAATAGTCCAGGAACTGCAGAAGCTGTCCAGTGTGTCAGGGATAAGCAGATGTGGAGCACAGAGTTTAAAATCAAAACAAAAGAGCTTTCCTGCTCTACCCAGTCATTGTTAGTCCATGGTGTGTCTTAAGGAGTCTTTCACACTGACAAAGTCTTGCAGATATAAAAACTTCTTCAAGATTTGACATCTCCCTTCCTGAGGTGTACAGGATGTCACCACCAACATGGAATATATTCTTCACATTTTTATTCTCACTCTTTTTTTTAACCAAATTGCTTTGAAAATTAGAAGTGAGAAAGTGTTTTGTGTCTATGTAAGATAAAAATCAATGTATTTGCTATGATGTATTTACAACAGAAACTTCTCTCCAGAAAGAAAGACATAGACTCTGGTAGTTCAGAATAGAAACTATGTGCATTAAAATTACTCAGGCTGAAACAATAATTTTTGTGATGACTTCAAATGAAAACATCACTGCCTAATATTGGAAGAAGTGTTCATTTCTGCGCCTTACAAACCCAGCCAGTGTATTCTAAACTCCCTCTGGAGTCCATCTAAAATTGCAGCACAGAGAACATGTGGCAAGGAATATGCAAAATGTGGAAAAGAGCCAAATAAAGCTCAGTAGTTTCTCTGAAAATAAATATGTATTGAGGTTCACTCTTCACATTCAGTACTGAAGATTCCAGTCAAGAATTGGAGAGTTGCAAAACTATTAAATTATTGAGAAGAATGTTCTTATACAAAAGGCAAGTTAAACAAGGATGCTGTGTCTTTCTAACTCATTTTTAAATGTCCTCTGAGTGAGCCAATACCTTGAAGCAGTGCTTTGCTTGTAAATCTGAATTTGGTGTTTTCTAGAAGCACAAAAAGAAAAGAGATCATAAACTTTGGAATAAAACTTTTATTTTGGAAATTCTGAATAGATTTCTTAAATAAGTTAGCCCAGGAAAGAAATACTAACAGAAATAACTTGGGCAGAGTTATTAATACAACTCATAGTACATTGCTACAGATGTAAAAGCTATCAAACTGTCTGGGAAAGATTTTTCTTTAAATACAGGTTCGCAGATGTTCTATCACTTGGCATTTGCAAACAGAATAAATATGATGCATACAGTATATATTCCCACTGGCCCTCTGTGACCCAGGTTTGCTTTTCCCTTAAAGAAAACATAAGGCATTGATGCACTGTTCCTTTCCTTTGCTATGAAATTTAATAAAATAAGGAGAAAAACATTTGCTACTGTATAACAAGCAGTAATATTTTAGGTCAAGAGTTGAAAGTCACAGCTGAAAACTAGTTATGAAAAGTTTTTCTGCCTTCCTGTTATTTTTTTATCCTATAAATTGCAATTTGGAAAGCTTGCTAGTAATCCAAAGGGAAAGCTTATCTCCATGCCAGAATAAAATTATTAAATGAAAGATGTTTTCATAATAATGAATACTCAGAAACCTGCAATGTTTGCAAACTTAATTTGTAGTCTATTGAACATTCAAAAAGAAAAAGGCAAATGTATTTCATGTTAACTATTGTAATGGAAGATTTATTTTGTTATGTTTTGTTTCCTTTTTACAGTGTGAAAGAAGCACATTTTTATGAAAATTTTCAATGGCAGCAGGTGATATGTGACAAAAGAAGACTTAAGTACATCTGGTGTCATACAAGGATAGCTACTCTGTAACAGTTCTACTTTAGTAGCTCTACAACTCATTAAACAGAGTAAGAGCCTCTTATTCTCTTTGTTTTCATTTGTTTCTCACAGTGAAAAGGTGAGCAAGAATGTTTTCACAATCACGCAGTACCTTCATGTGAATTAACATCCATGTGTACATAAGTATCATCACAGTAAAGTAATTTATAAATCTAGGAGTCTAGTTTGAAATTTCAGCCTTGATTTTAGATGAAAATATTCTCTTTCCTAACAGAAATCCAGGGGAATCAGTTTGAATTAATCCTATTTGTTTGAAATATAAATGTATATAGTGATCTTCTTTCTGCTGCAAAGCAGCAGGTGCAACTGTTACAAGCTCTGACGCATATCTGGTTGAGTTACTCACAGTAACTTGAAAAGACAAAAGAGCAGGGAAATTCTGCTTTACAGATATAATAAATTCCTTTTTTTTTTTTTTTTTCCTTTTAGAAGTGGAGGGGATAGGTTCTGCTCATTCTAACCCCGTTTTACTGCAGATACACATGTGCTGTTTATAGAGATACACCGGTGGCAGGTAGACCATATGGTAAGTGTAGAAAATACGTTTTATGACATGAAAGAGTATCAGGTGCTTGGTTTTATTTCCTCATTTTATTCACTGGCACCTGCATTTAAAAACAAAATGAAAAGCAAGCAAGCAACCAACAAACAAACCCACAAAAAGACTCTTCTCTTTCCAGTGAATTATGATAATACATTTATGATAATAAATAATTCATCTATACTTTGTAAGCATCTGAGAGAATCCTAGAATATATTTTAATCTAGCTTCATCATTTACACAGATATAAAGAGGGGGTAAAATACAGAGCAAACAAAATATCTGGGAAGTTAGTAACGTAGCATAAAGTAGGTTCTTTCTTGTCACATACATTTGTCTATATTCCACAGCAAGTCTTTGCCTTGTATAAGAGAATTAAAGTTTGAGGTTGATAAGCATATTTGCGTTAAGATTTAACAATCCTAAATTCTAGATTAGGAGCAGATGAATTTGACCAGTAAAGAAATATAAGGTTAAAAATCTCTAGGTCATTTAAATCTACGCAGTTTGGATAGGAACAATTATACCCAACAGTAGCTGATTATCCAGTTCATAACTGGAAAAAAAAAAAAAAAACCAAGCATGAAATAATGTCACTAAAAAGTTCTGCAACACTAATTACTTTCAGTAAACAGGAAAAAAAAAAAAAAGAAATACTTCCCCTGATTTATTTTTTTTTAATAAATATACCGTTTTCCCTCCATCCATAAATTTTCTTTTTTCTGAATAAAATTACAGATCATTTATTCTGTCAAAGACAGTGACTCATAACTGCCACATTTGTTTTTCAGCTAACATCAAAATAGGAAAAAAAAAAAAAAAAAAAAAGATATTTCACTATTCTGCATAGTCTATATGAATATATAGAATGACACCTACAATTGACTGTGAATGGAAATAAGTATGCAAGGAAATTCATCTGTTTTTTCACAATATAGAATCAATCTGAGTCTTAAACAGAATATTCTTCAAAAGTTTGGCACAGAAGTCCGGTAAAGGCAATTGATGTAATTAATGTGAATTGAATACCATTAGTTGAACCATTTGCTAACCTATAGAACTGTATCTTCCTGCCAATGTGACATGACAGCTTCATCCTTACAATGTCAGCTTTGTTCCCTTGATTGCAACCTGTATCTAATCAGGTCTTGTCTGAATTTAGAAAGGACCTTCTTTAGGTCATTTTTCATGCTGGACTTGCACAATGAAGCTTCTGGATGGTTCAAAAATAACGTAAAAAAAAAAAAAAAAAAAAAAAAAAAAAAAAGTAAGTTAGAGAATGTTAATATGAAAGAGAAACAGACTTGTTTGAAATTTTCTGCAGAACCTTTTACTGAAAAGTCATAGAAGCACCTACTTTAAGTTCTAAGGTGACTTACACTCCTTCCCTTCACTGTCAATTCTGGTGGCTTTCCAAAGTAGAATTCAGGTTCAATTTCTCAATGTAATGACTTTTTTTATGTTCAGTGATGTTCAAAACCCTCTGGAGAGTCATACCAATTTCAGTGTGACTTCTGCTGGTCAAAGTTAGTGAAAAATCCTACTCATAATACTCTGATGCTGATGAACTCACCAACAATATGGAAGGCAAAGGTCTGAGTTCTTGAGGACTTGAAATATGATGTCATACACTGTGGACAATTGTCTTAAATTATACTCTCTGGTCTGTTCCGGAGTCAGTCAATCTAAATTTCAGGCTGGAGGAAGGTGATGAAAAGTTGTTTTCTTTTTCCACAACACTGAAAGGTCTCGGATATTGTAGTGTCATAGGGAAAGAGATGATCATTACTTCTTTGAATTCAGACAACATTTGTTTTAATTATGTGGGAAACCACATGAACTCAGTGATATGGATAAAAATGACTTTACAGTAGATATCTTGTAAGTGCTCTATTTTGACCAATGGATTGAGCAAAGCAAAAGTCCTATGGGGGGGAAAAATCACATAGGATGATCAGACATCTGTTCTTTGTATGTGCCCCAGTCTCCACAGGGGAAATAACTCTCCATTTCCTGTACATATTACAGACACTTACTAGACATTAAAAGTATGTGAAGTTCCATTGTGGGTTGTGGAAGACATTTATTCCAGCAATGATAAGATCATTCATTTTGCCTCCCTCATGCTTTTCATCCAATTGCTTGCTAACATCCCTTCCTCCATCTCTGTCACTTCTCTGATTCTTCTCTCTTCTCTGTCTTTTCCAGACTCTCTTCTCTCCCAAAACATAACTTTTAATCTTATTTACAGTGCCCTCCTTTGATGAAAACAACATCCCCAAGGAAATAAGCTAGCAAATTTTAAGACTTCATTCCATAAATTATGTGCAGTGTAGCTTTTCTAAGCCTGATAAAGTGGCCATATTTAAGCAATTTTCAAGACATGTCAGAAAGCAAATTTTTAAAATTGGGTTGGTCATGTCCTTCCTCCTCCTAGACATATTCCAAGTTCCTAGCTATATATATGCACATTAAGGTGGTAGAGCTTCACCATGAGGCAGCTGTAAGGATATCTCTGAATGGCCAAGACAAGGTATTTCTTGAAGGAGTAGAGTTGTTTAAGGTGGAAGGGGAAAAAAATGTTCAGTCTGAATTTCTGCTGGTTAAATTGTATTTTTCAGAAAATTACGAAACACAAAAACTTTCCTCACACTGGAAAGCACAGATAATAGATACTGATACATCTTAAATCAAAGCCAAATGAAAATACAGTGCATTCTCATTGGTAGGATAAGTTCAGCTTGCACATTTTAGCAGATCCACTGAGATGTATAAAACTAAATCAAGACATGCAGTATCTCCATTTAAAAAAATAATAATACATTAATTAATTAAAAAAAAAAAAACAGCATAAAACAATCTGAGAACAGTGTGACTCATCTGACTGTCATTATATCGGGGAGAGTATCTTCAGAAACACAACACAAAGGGTCAGAACTCAAAAGAAGCAAAATATTACACTGAAATTAAGAATGCTGTACAGAATAACGTTCAGACAAAGGTGATCTATGCCATTGTTCTTCTGAAGAAAAGTGCATGAAATATAGAAAGCAGGATGGAGGGGGATGGCAGAAAAATGTTTGTAGCCACTATGAATTAGTAAAAAAAAGACTTCTTGAAAAAAAAAAAAAATCATTACAATGTGACTGAAACAAGAGAAATGTATCTTGTTAAATTATAGATTTTGCTTAAAGAATTCCAGCTATCTGCACTGTGCACCTGTTGCTTACCAGGCCAGAGATTATTACCATGGGGTTTTTCTTTACCCACTCAGGTGTGCTGTAGTTGACAAAGATAAAAGTATGTAATATTAATCATCTTAACGTAGTGAAAAGCAAATACGTATATTCTTCGCAGGAGAAACTAATAAAGTGATGAAGCACTCAGAACCATAATAGAGAAAAGAGCAGGCTAGAGCAATATTATAATTTAATCTTGAGATGCTCAACTGCTCGACATTAGAATCTTTTGTTCGGCTAAACAAATTCTGATTAATTTGTATCTGATGAAAGTTTCACACAGTGGCAAGTACTGGGGAGGAAAATAGAAACTGTATGAATAGAAAATTAAAATTCCACAGAAAATACATTTTTTCTGTTGTTTACTTTTACTTACATTTTCTGAACAACTGGCAGAAAAATAAAATATGGGTTCTGATTAGAATTATACAAAATATATTTTGGCATCAGAAGAACTAAAGCTAAATACACAAGCAGGTAAATACTGAAGGCAGAATTTATGGAAAATGTATACTTTCCCAGAAGCTCAGTGTCATGGTTTTATGATTTTTGGTTACTGGTATTCCACATCATAACAGGAATCATAAGGCAATCATAATCACAAGTGAAATGAATGCGAATGCTGCCTATTTATGTCTAATCTGCAATGCTTGGGGAGAAGGAGGGAGAAGGAGATGGAATTTTAAGAAGCATCAGCAAAAAAACAAGGCTCAAAAACTGTGCTGAACCCGCACTGAACCTATTTGTCAGTTTGAAAAATTCCATGAGCCAGAAATGTTAGATGGGAAGTAAGTGACCCTGGCTGCTTTTAACAGCACTGAGTATGAAATAACTGTATCGTGTAACCAAGCAAGATGTACATTATAAGACTGAAACAGGCATCTGTGTTCAACATTCTTGTAAAAATCATTGGACAGTATTACGTGTGCAAAAAAATATATATTATTCAGTTCATATACAAAGACTGGTTGAAAAGATATAGCTGGAATAGGTTGCACCTAAAAGGGAATATACTAAAATTTTATCTCTAATTTTGTCCTACCAGTAGTAACACTGGAGAGAAGGAAGAAGACTGAGAGTCATAACTGATTTTTACAAAGAAATGTGTGCGCTTACACAGTGCATTTCATCTAAAGATCTCAAAACTTTTATGAACTCTAAGCCTGATTCCTCATCACTTTACTCCTGGATGGTAATTGATTTTAGTACAAAACATATTACTACAATTGTACAGAAAACAATTTATATTGGCTTTGTGTAACTGTTGATTATTTCATAACATCCAAACAATCCCATGGAGGCCAGTGATAGATAAAGAGTGTTAAGCTCTTTGATTTATTTTTTTATGAATAGCATGTGCATGTCTCCTAAATACCTTAGCTAAGCGTTGCTTAGCAATCTATGGGAAACCTCAGCAACAACACCAATTTCCTTGGATCTACAAGCCTTCTCTCTGACATACAGAATCTTCCTAACCTTTTTTTTTTTTCACAAATTCCATTGAGTTTGCTTCTTGTTCTTTACATACTTTACCAGAGGTTTATTACCTTTTCTTAATGGAATCACAGTTTAGGTGGGCAGGGCCCTCTGGATCCATTGGGCCCAGCACTGCTCCAGCAGGGACACCGAGAGCAGGGTGTCCAGCATCATGCGCAGGGGCTTTTGGAGATCTCCAAAGCCAGTGGGCAGCCTGTGCTCCATCACCCACACTGCACAGAAGTGTTCCTGGTGTTCAGAGGGAACCTCTTGAGCATCAGTTTGTGCCCATCTCCTCTTGTCCTGGTACTGGGCACTCCTTAAAAGTTCTCTCTTTTTGGCTGAGTAATATCAGGATTTACTCATTTTCTCAGCAAATGGTGATAGCATTGTTGTATGATGTCAGCCTTCACATGTGTCCTTAGTTAAACTGAGCTAATTTGCTTCTTATGAGCACATGTACGCAGGTACTGCAGTTTAGCTGACCTGCCCATACTTAAGATGGTATTTTGCTCAGATGCGTAAACAGACAATTAGCCCATTCAGGAGTTAAATCTTCTTTCAAATAAAGCTTATTTTGCCCAGGAAACGTATGTCCAATTGAATATCAGACTCTTCTTAATAATAGATGTAGAGGCATCAAGCACCTGTTAACATCTGCTAACTCTGCAACATAAGCATAACCATTGGCCTTTTTATCCCAGTGCTTTTGAGGTGTCTTGTTTCCTTCTTGCTCACTGTAAAGTGCCTGCAATTAATCTGTAAGCGTGTTACATCAAGGAGTCTCTTGTGCAGTTTTATTTATTCTGTAATACCTATTGAGATGGATTCATTCTTCCTCTGCCAAATTCATCCAAGTCCCTGTATAAATACTGGAAAATAAACATGCCATTCTCTTGGTTTCATTGGTTGTTCTGGACTCTTGTAAAACTTATCCACGATGCTGCCTTGATTGATGTTGATAAAAAATTGAGAAATTCTTGTGAGCTTTTGGAATATTTACATAGTACCTAAATCATCTTTCCACTTAACCTATTTGGGATGAGAGATGTGGTTTTGACTAACTATCCTCAGATCATTGACTTTCTCTCGATTTGATTTGTGTGTTTTTTAAAGCTTTCATACGCTAGCAATAAGCCTCTGATATCTAAACCACAGAGGAGATATTTTGTTTATGCATATTCATAGGTGATTAAAGGAAATTGTACTTGTTTATTTTGCCCATCTGAATTATAATATTATCCATATTAATTCCTGCCTTAGAAAATCCTGCTTAAAACACACGTGAAAAAGGGCAGGAATTCCCTATAGAACTGTTCATGGTAAATTCTATTTTGAAATAAATCTTATGCACAAAAGGCGATAAGAATAACGGTTCATACTTGCTATTATTTTACTGGAATGATTTTGTAATGCAAATTGAGCAGCTTTAGTATTCAATTACTTTTGTGCTTATATAAATGGTAGGATTAACATAGTCATACTATAGCTTCAGCATTTTGCATTATAAAAATTCAGCCAATTTCAGCAGCTGCAGTTAAATTGTATCCTGTGGTCCAAATACTGAAATTGAGGTACTGGTAATAGAAATGCTACTTTTGGACACAATTTTGATAATTAGAATACTGCATAATTTCTGAGCTACTGTCATGAATAAGCAATAAAAGGGGAAAAAAAAAAAAAACCAACAATAAACACACAGCAGATAAAAACCATTATAGCACTGCTTTAACTGCATCAGTGGCTCAGGTAGAAGGGACCACAAAGTGATTCCTGTGCATCATTGTATATCTCACAAAATTTCAGGTACATGAGCTATTTTGGCATCACACTGCGATGAGGAAATGTAAGGTAGAATACAAATCAGCAAAAACTTCAGTTCTTTTGTGAATGGGTCCCATGGGTGCTGTCCTTATAAACTGCATCAGCAGAAATTACATCATCAGGTTCATCCACAAGCTGTTTGCTTTTTCTTTAACTTTTATTTTATTGCATTGTATTTTTAAAAATTTTATTTCATTTTAATGTTTTTATTTATTTTATTAATTTATGTTACTATTATTTTATTTTTAATGTTAGTGGAGAGGCAAGGCAGATGTACAACTGGAGACTACAGAGCATTGCATCTAGAAAGTTCCAGATGCATCCAGAATTAATATGGCAACTACTGAGACTGTTCATTATATTTTTCTGAAGTTATGTGGGAAAAGACCATGGTTTTCAAATAAATAAATAAATAAATAAATAAATAAAAATAAATAAAAACAAACAAACCTCATTATCTCACTTGCAAGAGTCTTGATTCTACTTGTGTTGGGGGAGAAAAATAAGTTAATGAAAAAAAATGTTCTCTTCATAAAAAGCAAGTCCTGCAGAGTCACTAATTACTTAAGATAGGTCTTTTCAGAGGCTGGGCTCTGGACTCTTCCTCTAGCGATAGAGATGCATGCTCTTTAACGAAATAGCAGATTATCAAACCATGCATGATGAAGCAGAGAGGGAAGCAGTAACTGCTGCTATCATCTTAACAGTCCAATAGCATTTGGGTATAATTGTTACATTCTGTTTTAAATTGATATGATGCCTTAATTAAAGAGCTAACAGCCAGATAAGAATGAGGTCAAACCACAACTCCTCCTAAACCACCACCATAGTGTGTGGCATTCGGAATGTCTCAAACTTTGGGTCTGTTATAGGGATCCTCACTCCTTAAGGAGTGAGTCTGAGTGTGTCTATGAGCAACAGGAAGGATTTACATATGTTTGACATATACTGTCAAGCCATTTAAATATAAACAAATTTCTGGTGAATGACATAAGTAACTAAAGAATTGGCCAAAGAGGAGATAACAGAAGCTGGAAAAGGAGTTACAGCATCTTCAGCATCAAAAAAATGGAAGGTATGGACCAGTTCCTATGTACACTCCATGCTGAACTTTCTACATGTATGTAGAGAAGCTAGCGAGCTGAGGTTTTTTGTTGTTTGAAAGGAAACCGGTGTGTCATCTTATTTTGTTGCAAAGTTAGGAAAAATCTATCATGGAACAGAAAATTTTAACTTTATTAAAGATTAATTTACAATACTGCTTTCTGTTTTCCAGGGAGGTCATCAGGTCTGTGCACCATCATTTTCACTGTTTCCTATCATCAGAAGATACATAATACATAATAACACATACAAGGGATGAGGCAGCTGTCAATTCAGCAGTTGAGTTAATACCAGTCTGTTTTCACACTTTTTGAATACAAAACTGAATTGCTTCATTGGCTTTGTCAGATGGGCTACTACAGGTAGTAGCTCTTGCCATTACATGGGAAACAGCAGGCACCTGTCAAATTGTTAGTCTGGACCACTACTGCAACGTGGCTCCATTTTGACAGCTCTTTTGTTAGAAGTGTGTTACAAGGGTGGAAACAAAGAAACCGTAAACCATGTTGACCAAGAAAAGCCACTGCTTTGACAATGGTTGTCACCTTAGGTGACATAGCAAGATCACAGTGACAAACATGGTCTGAGATAGCTAACTCTAATAACTCCATCAGCACCTGATCTTGCTGACTTTTAGTCAGTGCATTAGGCTCCTTCACTTTTCAATTTGTCTCTTTAGTAGGTGGCAAGTGAATAAAATCAGGCTGCCCCACTGTGTTCCTTCTTTGATTGCGTGCTTAGCACTTGTTATGACTTGCAGTGAGATTTATGTATTGATCATGACAAAATGTCTATAATCAATTAAATTCATTGCTGATGCTTCCTTTTGATAATTTCCTAATCTGGCAGTGCTTCCAGTCCTCTTGATATATTGCCAATATTCCTGAGACACAGCTCCACATTAGTAAACATCCTCTCAGAAGAGAATGCTTGTTTCAGGATATGGCCTTGATGCCCACAGGTAAAAGGAAGAGCCCATTTCACTGCTCATGCCAAAATGGCATGGTTTTGTGAAGCAGCCCTCACCTGCCAATGACATGCCAGTGCTGCAACATGTCTTTGCCCAGATGGGTAGCTGTCTTGGAGAAGTTCTGTCTGTCATGCTTGTTGGAATTACAGTAATATGTATACATCTGTAACTTCATTAGGTAAATGCTTAGCTTCAGCAGAATAAAACAAAAAGCTGAGACTAGTGATTTGGGCTCTCTGTGCAATGAGGGCAGAGAACAAAGCTTTCCTGAGCAACACAGAAAATGGATTTGGATGTTAGGATTTGGACCTACATGCACAGAAAATCTAAGTTTCTCTGAAGTTAGTTAGTATGACTGGGAATCATGTAGGGCTAATGGATAGGAAACACCAACTACAAGGATATGCTAGAAGAGGAATTTGGTTTACTGGAAATTTTCATTCATTCACCTTTTAGGATAGTAAACTCACTGGGGAAGATAAGTACTCTCAGACAGAACAAGAAAAAGAACCTGCTGCAACGGACAATTGGGAAAATCCAATTGATACTCTTCTGACTCTTCTACCTTTCTTCCTCTATTTCTGTAGCCAGTAAAACAGCTGTGACCATCCAAATGCTGATTACATATCAGGCGGGTCTTGGCTCCTCAGCTCTGTAGAGACAGATGTTTAAGCACAAGACAGGTAGTAGCTTTGCCCCTGATTTCCTATGTTCATGTGAAGTCCCTGGGCTACCATGGCCGTCAAATCCATTTCTACATTTCAGTGAGTATTTGGAGGAAAGTATACAATTTGAGATGATGGCATTCATGCTTCCAAAGCTGTTTCAGGAATGGGAATACTGAAAATGAGGTCCTCTGCATTTCAGATGAGTCTATTTAACTGTCTAGCTGTCATTGCTAAATGCATTGCACTTTGCAGATTCACTATACTTTGTATAATTTAGAAGAGCAAAAATTGCATAGATTCAAGCAACAAGAATGCTGTCAAGTGAGAGCCTGCAATGTGAACTGTAGATCACTTTAGAGTTCACTGGACAATTCAGAAACTGCCACTAAGTCCATGACATTCCTGTTGACATTACTTTCATAAACGCATATACTGTATTCCCGTCTCAAGCCAAAAATTGGGCTTATTCAATTACATGTAAAATGACATAATTAGCCTCGTTCCTAATAAAACATGACAACTCCTGTTCAGGCTATGAACTAAATTGCAAATTGAACTTGTAGATTTTATATATGCAGTTGACTTTGGTTCAGCTCATAAGAAAGTTTAGAAATCTTGTTTTTTGATCAAATGTACGCAATAGGATTTGGAATGTAATTCAGTGCACTATAGTACATCACAGAATCACAGAATCACAGAATGACCTGGGTTGGAAGGGACCTCAAGGATCATGTAGTCCAACCTCCCTGCCTAGCAGGGCCACCAACATACACATTTACTAGATCAGGTTGCCCAGGGCCCCGTCCAACCTGGCCTTGAACACCTCCAAGGACAGGGCATCCACAACCTCCCTGGGCAGCCTGTTCCAGGGCCTAACCACTCTCCTAGTAAAGAACTTACCCCTAACATCCAACCTAAATCTTCCCTCCTTCAACTTGGATCCATTTCCCCTAGTCCTGCTATTGTCAGCCCTTTCAAAGAGTTAATTCCCCTCCTGGGTGTAGGTTCCCTTCAGGTATTGAAAGGCTGCAATGAGGTCACCCCGCAGACTTCTCTTCTTCAGGCTGAACAAGCCTAACTCCCTCAGCCTGTCCTCATAGGGGAGGCGCTCCAACCCCCTGATCATCTTCGTGGCCCTTCTCTGGACCCTTTCCAAAATCTCCATGTCTTTCTTGTACTGAGGGCTCCACACCTGGACACAGTACTCCAGATGGGGCCTCACAAGAGTCGAGTAGAGAGGGACAGTCACCTCCCTATCCCTGCTGACCATCCCCCTCCTGATGGAGCCCAGGATCCCATTTGCTTTCCGAGCTGCCAGAGCGCACTGCTGGCTCATGTTAAGTCTCTCATCCATCAGGACCCCCAGGTCCTTCTCTGCCGAGCTGCTCTCAAGGACCACTCCTCCCAGCCTGTACAGGTGCCTGGGGTTCTTCCGGTCCAAGTGCAAAACCTTGCACTTTGCTGTGTTGAACCTCATTAGGTTCACCTGAGCCCAGCTTTCCAGCCTGTCGATGTCCCTCTGAATGGCTTCCCTTCCTTCCACTGTATCAACCGCACCACTCAGCTTGGTGTCATCAGCAAACTTGCTGAGGGTGCACTCAATCCCCTCATCGATGTCATTAATAAAGATGTTAAAGAGCACCGGTCCCAAGACAGACCCTTGGGGGACACCGCTCATTACCGGCCTCCACCTGGACATAGAGCCATTGACCACCACCCTCTGTCGGCAGCCTTTCAACCTATTGCTTATCCATCAAGTTGTCCACCCATCAAATCCACTTCCCTCCAATTTGGAGATGAGGATGTGGTGGGGGACCATGTCAAAGGCCTTGTTCAGGTCCAGGTAAATGACATCGGTCGCCTTCCCTTCGTCCACCATCACCGTCACTCCATCATAAAAAGCCACAAGATTAGTTAAGCATGACCTTCCCCTGGTGAAGCCGTGCTGGCTGTCTCGGATCACATGCTCATTCTTTATGTGATCGAGCATGTTGTCCAGGAGGATCTGTTCCGTGATCTTCCCAGGCATGGAGGTGAGACTCACTGGCCTGTAGTTCCCCGGGTCCCCCCTGCTCCCCTTCTTGTATATGGGAGTGACATGACCCTTCCTCCTGTCATCCAGGACCTCATCTGACAGCCACGACTTCTCAAATATGATGGAGAGCGGCTCGGCAACCACCTCAGCCAGCTCCTTCAGGACCCTGGGATGCACGCCATCTGGCCCCATAGACTTGTACTCATTCAGTCTAAGGAGGCACTCTCGGACTTGCTCTGCACTTACAGTGGGGAGGGATTTACCTCCTTGGTCCCCACATAGAGGTTTGGGGATGCAGGGCTTAGGGACGTGAAAAAGTATATACATAGTATATACTTAAATACAAGTATATACATAAATATATCCTTTTTTTGTTTTGATTTGGTTTGGGTTTTTTTGAGCTACCCATATAGCAATATGGAAGTAGCAAGTAACCTAAGTATGAAGATGTAGGATTTTGAGAGAGTTGGTTTATAACCAAACTGCTTGTTTATAATGTGGTGAAGAATTTGAGTCTGAATTACCTATCTGGCTTATTGCTTGCAGGGAAGTTTTGAGCAATTAAATTCCTATAAAGACATTTTAAATCTCAGTCCTGTTCTGAATTTTGTAATGGTATGTTGTGTGGAACTGTTTTGACTGATATTTTTAATTGGTTGCTTCATGAGGAATACATATGCCTCCTTAGGTTGGAATCACATTGGTCTCAATGGGCTCAGCCTTATGCTTGAGGCAACATGGGGCTGTACTGCCCTGAAGGAATGGTGCAGGCATCATGCATCTCTCGGCAAAAGTGTTTCCTCAGGGATCTGCTCTGCCCTATGGGCAAGTCAAAAAAGAGATGAATCTGAGCTGACTCTATCATGTGGTTCTGGTGCTTTGCAGCAAATAAAGAGCCTAGCCAGCAAGATTGGATGGTGTCCACTTAATATCTCTCGGTTCTTTTACAGCCAAGTATAAACCTCGCAAAATGTGATCCTTTCCACATACATCTGCCTCTTTCATCCTTAATTATATCATATATATCCACATTTCATAGAGTTCTAGTGCAAATGTAACGGGAAGAAGAAGAGGGAATTACCATCCGAATAAATGACTCTTATGGTGAAAAGTGTTAGGAATGTCAATCAGCGCATTGCACCTGCAAGCAAAGAGCACATTACCTGCTGCCCGGTGCCAATAGTAATTACAGGTTTGGTAAGAGAGCGGGGAGTTCAATGGACAGCACTCAAGTGAATAAATACATTCCAATCTATAGAAACATGTGTGTTTATACTCTGGTCTTGCAGTCTGTATTATCCATTTGCTCATTTCAAGGCAAAAATCGGAAAAATAATTATCTTTTCAGCAGAAAAATACTAGAGCTGTAGAATTTTCCATTGATTAATCCAGAAATTACCCAAGAACTTGAAGCATTTGTACACCATAACCTGTAATTTTGCTGACGGGCTACAGCAAGGCTCTCAGAGCCAAGAGGGTTCAGCTAAGGTGACACAGTAAATGCAGAAACATGCTGCACTAAAGCTGCATAGAATTTCAACTCACATCGTTAGTTTCAAGGATAATAACTGTGAACTCCAGGGCAAACTTTCCTTATAGACAACTAATGAGTTTTTGCAGTACCTCAGAACATCCTGTACCTGCTCATGAGCTCTGAGATATACAAGCAGGAAGGAAAATAACCGTCATTGCTCCTATCTCCTTCTAGTCCTACGGTTCCCTGGCTAAGTGGTATCATTTTACCACAGAATATCTTTTCAGAATTCTGGATGAAATTGTTCCTCTCCATGAATCTAAAACAGAACAATTTGGTTGAGGCGCTCTAAAGTATTGAATGTTTTATGTGCTCCGTATTCCTACAAGTTCATTTCAAATTCATTACATTTTTAATAAGAGTGGGGAAAATATTCAACAGAATGATGTATTATCAAACCAGTCTTATGTGAACCAGAAAAATGGATAACAATATTCAGCTTTTTGTAAAAATAGTTTGGAATATTTTATATTTAATTTGAACATATCATTTTGTTCCTTTTCATTGTGAATTGCACATCAGAGCTAACTGTTAAAGTCAGCTGCATTATGATTAAAATAATACACAGTGCATCATATCTAGCATGCCAAAATGAGATTAATTAAAATTACAGAAACAAAACATTTCGACATAATGAAAGAAAACAGTATTAGTGATTTAATAAAAAAATAACTCCCCATTTGCAGGAAACATTAAAGTTTGGGTATTTTTAAAAAGGCACCCAAACATAAATCAAAGGACACTATAAACATATAATGTTAGGTTTTTGAAACTAAATCAAACCCTGTATAATTAGATCTATAGTTTTTCAACCTTGCTTAGGTGGAAATGTATACTGGGTCCATACTTTTCACACACAATTCAAGCATATACAGCTGCTTCATGTCTACAGTCTCAAAGCAAGGCCTTCCTGTTTGCTTTAGATATAGAATATATCATCTATGACATATATATGTCATCTTCACATGATGCTGAACCTTGCCACTTTGTTCAGGGGTGTGGAGCTACTCACACTCCCAGGGAGCTCAGGAGAAGGTCTCTTCCTCCAGATCCAGAACTGTGCAAGATCTGCATATGTTTTCTGGCTGTACTTATTGATACGCAGTGCAGCACTGCAGTAACTCTCACCACTTTTCAGGCTGCCTACTGACCTCACATTCCAGACTGTCCTGAAGATATGCCTAACACTCTGGACAACTGCTGCATTTACAGTACTAAAGTTATTTACTCCACACAGTGAGGCCTTGTCTCCATGCCTGTTGGTGGCTTGCATCCATGTGGCCTCTCTGGATCAGACCAGATCAGAGTCTTCTATGCATCTTGCCTTACACCTCTGGATTCAGCCTAGTAACCTAATCAGACCCAAAGCTCATTCTTTGGCCTTGACTGCTCAGAGTCTTAATTTCCAATTATTTTCTGCTATTATATTCTCCAGTAACATATATTCTCCAGTAACAATAGAAACTGAATAGTACTAGCTAAACAAGCACTGTGCATGTGACTTATTCTACTACATTAACAGTCTAGATTATATCTGGACTCATCTCTGTGTTACTGACTTGGCTAGTAAAGAAGTAGATCTGTAGCCGAGAGAGAAGCAACAGTTTGTGGGGTTTTTTTATATTAAACTTTAGAACACATTCAGTAATGTGAGAGTGTGCCACAAATAACCAGAGTGGGTTTTTGCGTACAGTAAGAACATCATGCAATGCCTGTGATGAGGCTAAATAATGTGTGATGGTGGCCACAGATATGCTGTGGTCCTGGAGGAATACTAAAGTCCTGGAGGGGTGAAAATGGTTGAGGGATCAAACCTGATGTTTAGGTGGTTTCTCTTGCCCATCAGAAAAAGTCTGTGGACCAAACATTGCTGAAACCACATGCAGGTTTTATCCCAGAACTAACATACACGAAGAGAATCACTCTCCAGAGAGAATCAAAGCGAACTAATACATGCACAATGTGGATGCCATCAGAGCTCTGACCTCTACCCAAGAGTAAAGGAGAGGCAACTGGTTTGCCAGTACAGACTCACCTTGGTACAGCTCTCTTGGTACAGTTCCAGTTTGAATTAAAACAAAAAGTTTGAAAGAATCTACATCTTTTCCCCATCAGACAATGGAGATCTCTGTTCCCACTCAGAGTTTTAGAATGATGACAGTAACATTAAAACGGTGTATTCATCCACACAGTGCACAGTGTGACCCTGTATGTACACTCTTGCCATGCTTCATAAAACCATTCCTAGATTACACAAGCCTGGAGAAATGCTGATTGAGCTGTACAGTAAATCTGAGCCTGAAACATGGGTAATTAACCACTGCAGCAGCTGCCAATAACTGCAGGGCAAGAGCTTCTTTCAAATTTACTTCAAAAGCTGAAGGAAGCAATGTTTGATTGTGAGACTTCAGCCAACTACAGAAGAAAATTGAGGCTTGTATTTCTTTGCCTTTCAAATAACAAGAGGAAAATTACCAGCATTAGACAACAACTCTAAATCAGGATTAAAAATATAATGAATAAAAAAGCATGCTACATGTGTATGTATTACAATGAGAAACAACAGTTGAAGATAAGAAGTCAGCAGTTAAGAAAGGACAGGATTGACTCGGAGAGGGAATTCCAGCTTTGGTTTAGACAAAGGACTAATGCAGGATCTTGGAAAAGTCATATCCCAAACAAGTATCTCAGTTTCTCTATCATAGATCACTCTAAAAGTTAAGAAAAAAAAAAAAAAGTTACATTAACTATACAACATGCACATATCTATTATTCTCTCTTAAGCTATATTATTCTCTTAATTGTGTCAGCCATTAAATAAGGAAACAGAAGAAGATAGCAACATTTCTACAGGATATGCTATATTTGCACCTGTAAGAGCTGTATGCTCGACAGATATTCATTCTCCTTTCTGCCTCCTCTCCTGTCACAAGATGAAAATCAAGAGGTAATTAAAAATGTATAATTAAATAAAAAACAGTCGTAAAAGAAAAGTTGCCTGCATTCCATCAATATCTTGCAATAAGAGAAGATGGAAGAAGGGAACAGCTTTTTCGAAGGCAAATACAGGTATTAGTTCTTTTATCTTTTCCATATATATATATATACATATATATAATATAATCAATTTTAAAAAAATATGTAACATATATTATACATAAATATTATTTGATTGTTGTTATATAGATATTATATATATATATTTTTTTTATCTTCTAGAATTCATAAAACGGCTATATGCATCATTTGAAATCTTTGGAACATTGCCTCCAGGTTTCTGGAAAGTCTAAAAGGCTTTATTTTAGCACCACTATAGAGAAAATACATGGCTAGAGTCTGAAAGCACTGAGAATATATTCTCCTTTTTGTGGTGAACGAATTTACGTGATATCTTCCTAAAACGAATAGATTAGATCTATCATGTATTGTTGTAGAAAACAATCAATCATTTTCAATATCCTTTTCAAATTGTGGTAGAATCCCTTACAATTTATTGCATTAAAGTAGTAATTTAAAATTTTGACCATTTGACTATGTATATATCGTATAAGGTAAGTGATATAATTACAAGAGAAAAATTCCCCACACAGTATCAGATTTGTAACTGAGGCATGCTGTAGAACACTAAACAGTTTCTTCTAATGCAAAATCCTCTGTTGTAATTAAATTCAGTTATGCTAAAAATGCATATACAGGGGGGCTGAGTAGATCATGACTTGCTCATGGTGAGACTCCAAGTTGTCACTTCACATTCAGTCCTAGTGGTTAAGTGACTGAAAGATGTTAATTGTTCAATATCCCACATGAAATGAGATGCGTGGTCTCTGACTGCTGGAGAAGTGTTTAACATTACAAGAACACCAACTCACTTGGCACTAACTGGAAACTTTATCGTCAGTCTCAGCATTTATGCAAATGCAGGGATACTGCACACTGACCGAGTAGCTGTTAGGATGATGATGGCATACACACAAACAGACCCTGAAAAAGCAATAAATGGATAGGAATTGAATTGCTACTGTTTATTTTGTATCTAGTTCTTGAATTAAGAAAAGGCTTAGTAGGGCTGAAAATCCACTATTACTAAATTTTAGTTTACTTCATGGATTAATAGAATGGTTTGGGTTGGAAGGGACCTTTAAGATTTAGTCCCAAGCCCCTACTATAGGCAGGGACACCTCCCTCTAGACCAGGTTACTCACATGCCCATTCAGCCTGGTCTTGAATGTTTCCAGGCAGGAGGCATCCACAACTTATGATGTCAGCTGCTCAGAAAGAAAATCACTTTTGGGAAAAAAAAAAATTCAAAATGCATAAGGAGATTCACCACAGATTTGTCACAGCATTCAGTGACCAGAAACCCTTGGCACTGACAGGACAGTTGACCTGAGAATTCAAACTATCTGTATGACATTTACCCTTATAGCTATATAAAATTTTGTGAATTTCTGCTAATTATTTATGAACCTTCTATAAGCAACAATGAAAGAAAGGGATCTGAACCACTGTATTCTTAACACTTCTGCCTCTTTAATAGGTACAGAAGAAGCCTAAATTGTGATTTTCTGCAGGAAATAACTGAGTGTTGGACTAGCCACAGAATTTACATCAGCTGATTAGAATACTTGTTCTCATTGCTTCTTTTCATGAAATGCTGTTCTTTCTCAAATGGCCTTTACACACAATTCCCTTTCATAGGATATGGGGATTTTCTTGCAGCTTGATGACACTGGTTCTTAACTTCAGTGAGACTGAGGATCTTGACCATCAGACTACAGGGGGGAGTAAGACTGCTCCTAGGGTACTGGTAGAGAAAATTATGGATCAAATCTAGGCAAAATTCAGTTCTTTTTCTTTATCTAGATAAAAGAAAAAAAAAAAAAAGAGTTCAATTTTAAAGTTCTGTTCTATGTGTAAACTGAACTTGGTACAGATTCTGTAAATATTCATACTCTGTCTCAAATATCTCAAGTCACAAGTTTTCTTTAGTCATGACACTTTCCCCTTCTAGGGTGAACTGAATTTCAGAGATGTTATGGCCAATAGTGAATATGCAGAAAAAGTGGAAAAAACAAGGCATTTATAAACTGCCTGACCCTCTGTCTAACCTCTCAGCTCCAGCAGTGATCAGTTTAAATATTTCCTGAATCAGACATTGAATCTGGGTTGCTTATGGATGTTCCCACGAATTTCTCTAAACCTTGCTAAATCCATTTATAATTTTGGCCTCCGCAGCATCTTGAGGAAATGACCTCACAATGCAGTTATGCAACGTTATGGAAAAGCATTTCCTTCTGTTTATTTTAAGCTCATTACCTGATAACTTTATTGTGTGTGTGTGTCCTCCTGAGTTCCTGTACTGAAAGGGGTCCTATCAGTCTTCCCAGTTCTCCATAATATTCATCATCTTGTGAAAATCTTTCATTCCTCTAAACTGCCCTTTTCAAGCTGAAGAGGTGCGTTCAGTTTAGCCTCCCTACATGCAGAAAACATTCTTCACCTCTGTCAGCTACTTTGCTTTTCTATACTTTATTTATTACTATTATAGTTCTGTATTATTTGGGGAGTTATTTTGGTTTTTGTTTTCATTTGGGTTGCTTTTCACAAAAACGAATACTCATAATTTTAGACCTATTTTTACATTAGCACAGCCCCATATGAATATGTTTCTCCTCAACTAAAGCATTTGCTGAATCTTCAGGAATTATGTATGACACTCTGAAATCAGTTCCTTTATAGTGAATGTGGGTAAAGTTGTATCTTAACGAGGATTCACCAGTGGCTGTCTTTTCAAGTTTCTTATGTGCGTATATGATTGTGTAACAGTTTTAAAGCTTGAGTTAGCCACGCTGCTCACTTCTGTGGCATTTCAATACTTTCTGATTCATCCAGTTGCGTTTAGGTGTTTAGGTATAAACACAGGAACAGCAACAGATGTTTACACTGATATTTAATGTTAGAATTTGACACAGAGTCTTCTACTTTGTTCTTGTAGCCAAGCATAACTTTCTACATCATTATTCTACCAAAGTCTAATACATTCTCAGTTTTGTCAGGAATATCAATTGTCTCATTTGCCTTTGTCACTTCATGTGGTGCCAGTTGCATTTAAAAGTGAATTTTTTGATTCAAGAAAGGTAAAAATGAATGGATTCAAATAATGTTAAAATGAACTTTTCTCCATGAGTTATCTTGCAATGAGTGTTTACTGGCAAACAGGACAGATATGGTATTTGTATCATTTACTTGAAACCTAATAGCATAAACAAAAACTTCACCAAACTCACACTCCAAAGTCTTCAGACTGACCTCAGATGCTCTTTGTATCAACAGATGGGTCTCTCTGACTCACACTCATTCTGTGTACTTGTGAAGCGTCATTCCTTTGCAAGCCTGAGACCCTGAGGAACTGTATAAACCAGTCTGTGAGATGGAATACGCACTTCTTTTTCTATTTGTTGCAGATGAAAGCAGAATGTTCATGTGGTTTCCGGAAATTCTGTTGACAGTATTTCTGGCAATGAAAAACTGATAAGGAGTCCAGGAACCTACTTTTTCAACGTCTGATTTCTCAGGTTTTGAGTTTACAGGATATATCTAGTGCACTTCTTTGTGTCACTAAACATTTTTGTTTGTGATTTTTTTCTCTTCATTGTGAATTTAATAAACTCCAGCAAGTAAATGTTCAGGCCAAGAAAGAGAGATTAAATACCTCAATACTGATTATTTGGTAATTTTTGGACACTAGTGTTTCTTGTATAGGAACAATGTACTCTGGCATAATTTCTCATGATGCGACCAAAAGTAAATAAAATGAAGTAGAATAAACTAAGATGAAAAACAAGAAAGATCGTAGCTCCATGCAATGATGATGTGAATACTGGGAGACATTTTATTCTATCACTCAGTTGTGAGATATCAAAGCAGATATTCAACCCAGATGAGGTAAGTTTAGCCTAACTGTCATGCTAAAGATCAGGAGTCTTGATTGTTATACTTGAATGCAGAATAAAAGTGTGGATTAGTAGTTACAGAGTTACTATGAAAAGCATATTCAATCTGAGAGTCCATGTGGGTGATTTGTTAAGTTTAAAACTTATTTCATGAAGTCCCAGGTTCTGTTCCTGAAGCAATACGTGACCTTTCCTTTAGCTTATTTATAAAATATTATAGTAGCTTATATTTGAATGTTCCCAGTTTAGAAACCAAGCATGGATTTATTTTGTTTAGGTGGCTAAGTTGGAGATTCGTGATCCTTGAGGTCCCTTCCAACCTGGGCCATTCTGTGATTCTAAGTGCACAAAAAGAAAAGACAGAGTCAGTAGGTCTGACTAATATAAATCCATGGCATCCTTTCTTGTAGCTCAAGGAATTTTCCCCTCAAGTGGGAGGGAATAGATAGTACTGCCTTTCCTATTTCCTACTGCAGCGAGTTATGATTCTCTAATAAATACTGTACTACTCTGGTGACAGCTCAACATCTTTATACACTCACATATTGCTGTATGAACAGTATAACCCAAATTAGCCATCCTATAAAGCCATTTGAAAGCAGTGCTGTGTCATTCACCCTCAGGAGGTAACACCCACTTGGGTGCCTTGGCTTTCCATTGTAGCTCATTCCTCTCAAGTGTCACTACATGTATAAAAAGTTCCCACACTCTGCACAATGCAGGAATGTCCTTTGGTCCTACACTGACTTCTACTTTTTTTTTTCTTATGGAAAGAAATGATTAACTATATAATACAGACCAATCTTATCTCTATAAAAATAATGCTTGCCAAAGACTTAACAGTCAGATGAAGAGCATATGGAAAAGGTAGAGAACCTGGAACCTCTCAGAGGTGTTTGCGGCCAGGTTGGATGGGGCCCTGGGCAGACTGCTCTAGTATTAAATGTGGAGGTTAGTAGCCCTGCCTGCGGCAGGGGGGTTGGATCTTCATGATCCTTGAGGCCCCTTCCAACCCAAGCCATTCATTCTATGATTCCCAGAGAGTGAAGTAAAAATGAAATAAATAGTAGTATCTCAGGTACTTCAGGCATGGAAAAAAATGGACATTTATTCTAAGAAAAGTCAACCAACAGAAGCTGGATTATTTTACCTACAATTGAGGGTATTATTTCCATCAGGACAGAGGAAATGAAGATGAAATACTCTAAGACAAGTTTATTTTGACTGTATTATTTTTATTCATTAGCAAACTCAAGCATTTTTTCAACTATTTCATATTTTCTTTTAACCTCTTTTCTTGCTTCATCAGCTTCATTTTAGTTTACTTTTTATTTCAGTGTATTTTTGACCTCCCATAAAGCAATTGCATATTTGATTTAAAATTATGTAGAATTGAGATAATACAGGCTAAGATTTTAATGAGCTTCTGAATCACTGAACATGTTGATGGTTATGAATCTAGTAGGCTACATAATTTGCTTTCCTAAATGGAATCTATGCTCATTGTCTCATCAAGTAAGTTCTATTGATTGTTCAGTGTAATTATGTATTCTTTCAAATCCTGGTAGGATTTCAACCTGGAGGTTCAAAAGGTGGAGTGATTAAAGACTGCCTAATAATTTGAAACTTCTAGCTTATTTTATTCTCTGTCATCAACTTAAGACAGATGGGCTAGATACAGGACAATTTTAGTAACAATAAATTGGCAGAAAGTAGGCATATTTACAGAAGAGTTTATAGTCTGTTTCCTGAAGAGATAGATTGGCTCTGTAACTTCCTAAGTGTGTGTGTCAGAGAAGCTGAAATTAAGGTCTTCTTTGCCTTCTTCACATCTCTCAATATTCACTTATTTAAGAATATTCATTGATATGAATTATGTCTAATGTGGCTGTTCTCACCAAAGACAAGAAGAAAAGTCTTCCTTAGCACTAATTTTTTATTCTCTTTGTTTCAATTTGCCTACCTCCAACTCCTGCTAGTGACATTAGTTGTTTTTTTCAGATTTATCTTGATAAATCTGAACAAGTCTTCTGAATCAGACCTTTATACAGCAATCTCATATTTTAAAACTCCAGTTAATTAATTAAAATGCTTTCTCAGAGGGGAAACAAGAATGACCTTCTTGATCCTTTCTGCATAGAACAGAAAGTTGGCTCCAAAATTTGTCAGGCTGAAATGATCATTTAGATCCTGAGAAAAAAAAAAAAAAGGTCCTTCAGAATAAGCAGAAAAGTTTCCATTCACCACAAAGAGTTTTGGACCAAATATAAAGTATATATATGGTGAATAAAGTCAGTTGTTTCAGGTACAGCAGTTCTGAATCAATTCAAATGAGACATGGCTTGTACAAGTGGCTGTTAAACCTCCAAAGAGTTATATGTGAGCTGGTTAGGGCAGAATTTGTCTACGATTATTTAATCTCAGCTCTTTCTTCAGTTTCCAGTTTTCAAAAACCCAAATCTGCTGTGAACAGATCTCTCCCTCCAACTTTGCTTGGATGCAACTCAGTGTAACTCTGACCAAAGTCTAAATCTGGCACAAAAGCAACCTACCACTCCCTATTTTCCAAGGTGAGCTGTTTTTTTCAAAGTATACTCTGAGTCTCAAGTACTCAGTTAAACCTTTATTTCTCTGCAGTCTAACCTCAATCCAGTCAGTGCAATATCCCAATTCCAAATCTGCACTGAGAAGCTTCATTTGTTTTCTTAAAACCGAGTTTTACACTGGGGAAAAATATTCTTAGAAGCTATTAAGGCTCCTCAGAATAATTCATTCACACTACAGCAAAGCAGATGCTCCTAAAAGCTGTGTAGAATTTAAGATGGCTGTTCTGTTTGCTAAGCAGTGCTGCTGCTGCTTTATAAGTAAAAGCAGTACAGTGAAGACAAAACTGCAGTCACAAATTTTCAGCAGTAGGTAGTCATTCTCAGTATTTTGTTCACAGTCTGGTTGGTTTTTTTGGTTTGTTTGTTTGTTTTGTTTTGTTTTATTCTGAAAAATAGGAATGTGATTGCCAGCATTGCAATAGGCTTGTAAATATTTTTGAAGTCTCTCAGGTTTCATGGACTGCTGCAGAGGTGTTCAGTAAGATAAGGAGATCCACAGAGAAAAACTGAACTCTCAAGCTCCCAGTTGTGTGGCCAAGAGGATATCAGAATGAAAACACAAACTGGAGTCCCCAAAACTTTGCCAGCTGAAGAAACACCACACCAAGCACCTTAACCATTTGTGACTCTAGTTGTGCAACCACTGACATTATGGGAGAAGAAGCATTCAAAATAAAAAAAAAATTAAGAAATTGTGAATTCTGATTCATCTTGAACAAGCCAAAATGAACACAATTTTTGCTAAAGCAAATATATATATACATACAGCATTTTCAGGAATGTCTATCTCTGTAGAAACTTTACTTTCATTCAGAAAATATTCTACAGAGAATTCTGGACGTAGCTGAGAACTGGACACAATGGCAAACTTCTTGCTGCAAGCAGACCACAGAGGACCGCCTGCTAGAAAAGTACTTGATTATTTTAGTCCTGTTCTCACAACCCCTTTGAAACCACAACCACCTGAAAAACTAGCAAAGAATATACCCAAGTTAGACACTATACTAGAAACCTTAACAGAAAGCGCCTGTCCATCAGCCGTTATATTCTGCTGTTTTAGACATACAACAGTCCTGTACTTTAATCCCCTTGTATCCCCCTAATAGCCTAGCTTTTCAAAATGAAAACAGTGCTTTCTAAAACCAGAATCTCTGTTTGAGGAGACTAGAGATGAAGTCTCTAAGAAAACATGTAAGGGATTCTTTCTTCAGTGTAGATACTATTCCGTTAATCAGATAAACTAGGAGGGGAGGAAAGGGAAAAAGGGGTTTGTTATTCCAAAAGAAACAAATGGTGACACTATTACAGGTAGCAGACTCTGGACATTAAATGAGGTTGGCACTGAAGAACAGCAAAATTTACCTCCAAAATAGGACTTTTGCATTTAATTTTCCTTGTACTGAATCTTTTATGTGCATTCATTAAATAAAAGTGTTGTCATTTGCAGGTAAATCACTAAATGAAGTGGAATGACTAAAAATGTTATTCATCCATTGCTTAAGAGTCACTTAACAAATAGATTTACCTTAACCTCTAGCAGAAAATACAGAACTTTTTCACAGAATTACTTCTACTGAAAAGAACACTTCATTTATCCCTTTCATTTTTCATTATAATCGCTCAAAGGAATAAAGTCTTACTCAATGTCAATGTAAAATATCCTTTGCCTGGAGAAATCTGTTCTGGCTACAGTATAGCAAAGCCCAAAAAATTAGATTTTTTCCTATCATAATATTCCTATCAAAATAAAGATTGCAGGTGACAAAACACATTTCAATAATGAATGTCCACAGGCATCAAGAAGATATGAAAATAGGATGTGGAAGAGCAAGAAAATAGAGAAGTTTTGTTGAAGTAATTTATCTTTTACTGATACTTTCATTTCTTACATAGCAAGTACAGTTGTGATTCTGATGTCTATACGAAACTGATACCATCTATGACTCAAGAGCTCTAATGAGTGACTCATCAATGCTGAGAATAGCTACCAGAGGGTCACTCTGGGACTGGAAGCTTCCTTTCAGTAAACAGAGAGTGCATCAGTTCCTGCCTGACAGTAAAATACTCTCTCAAACATTACAGGGAACTTAAAACACCATTTTTACATTACATGAATTAAATATTGCTATAAAATAATAACAGTGAACACACAAATAATAAAACCAGTAAACCTTTAACCAAAATGTTACAGAAATAATAGGAAAATGAGGGCTGTTAGTTTAGATTTTGCTTTTAAAAATAATTTCCTTGCACTGATGACACTCTGTAATTTAGATCTACTGCGAATTTTATCATTTATTGTCTTACTCAGTGAAATACTGTCATTTACAGCTAGCAGAACACATTTTGGCTTCTGCATATATATTTATTTAATATATTCACACATTAACCTGATTTTTAGTATGGGTCACCTAATCAAAATGTAGAGACGAGTGAATGCCATGGGCTATGGACTTGGAAATCAGTGAGGAAGAAGTTAAGATGCTTTATGCAAAAGACAGTGAAAATGAAGGGAGACATACTGAATACATATTCTCTGGAGATATTTGGGATCAGATAGCAGAGGAAACAAAGTTCTGAGTGCAATGGATCCTGAGGTAAGCAGGAAAGATTCAACTGCTGCAAGACATTCAGTGAAGGGCAAGCGCTGGGGAGATGAGATGTGAGATATCAACTTTGGAAAACCTGGAGGTGAACAAAAAAGAGAGCATTAAAAGGAAAACAGAAAAATGAAGTCACAGATGACTGTTGTTGGGAGGTCATGGAAAAGACAAATGGGCGGACAATATCAGATGAAATTTGGTGTGATATATTAGACTATGTTTAGATTATAAGACAAAAGTGAGTATTCTGTGTGAGCCTTTCTTACAAAGGCATTTGGTACATAAGAGATCTATGTGTGTTGTATGGGACTGAAGGTCAGATGAAGCCATGAGAATGACTGAGTGGGAGTCGAAGAGATTAACAATCACCCAAATGGAAGTTGACACCACAAAAGATTAGGCAGAAAGATATATTATCTCACCACAGCATGGATACAGATTCTCTGAAATAGTAGATCTTTTCCATCTCAAACATACTGTGTAGGGCCTGCTATCTCTGTATTACTCAGAACTGATACCACATCCCCGATAGTTTCTCATTACCATTGCATCTGTGCACCTAAAGCACCTTGCTGTAATATATAATAAAGAAAAGCCATGGCTTTAGCCTTCAAGAAATATTAATGTGTTCTTTCACTCATTGTAAATCTGTGGCTGTAGCAGGTTGTGATCTCTGATCTCTGACGGTAAGAAAGCTACTCTGACTAGAAGGTCTGAAAAGGCAATGACAGTGTAATAGAATTTTATGATTACATTTTGAACATTTCCACTGTGAACAGAAGGCTTCTGACTCAGATTATTTTATCTTCTGCTTAAAGAACAATAAGAAATAAGCAATCAACAAGTCATAGTAACACTTCTGCTGTGTTTCCTTCTATATTATTTTTGCTTTAAACTAATTTGTTGAAATGCAATAAAAATGATTTTGTAGTTACAAGAAAAAGACCGACATTACCCCAGACTAAGTGGATGGTCAGCCTGCATTGTTGAAAATGGGTTTTTGCTCCCTGTGTATCAGTGATAAGAATGAATGAATGAACCAAGCTTGATGAATTGAATGCGACCCTTGAAGGAATGTGGGAGACAGGGATAATTCTGCGTATGAGATGATTCTAAGACAAACTATCTTCTCAATCAATGCAGAAGACTGGGCATTAGGAAATCTGAGCAAAGCCTCACTGAGCAAAGCCAAAGTCATCTGGCCTCATTGAAACAGAACCACAGCACACGTTGAAATGCCTTGGCATTGAGTCCCTTGGTTTAACAGAGACTCAAGTTTTGTCTATGTAATCTGATGGTGCCTCTGTATTCGGAAAGCTACAATAAATTTTCATTTACTTCATCACAGAACTTGTTCTTAAAATGCATTTGCTAGTATTTGTGAAGCACTTTGAAAGCCTTGCTCAGCTGGCACAATATAAGTTGAATGTGTTATTAAATCATTCAACATAAAATGTCCTTTACCTCATTATATTTTATAGTGGCAACTTTTTATTATCATCTGATGGCAGTAAAACATGACACAGCTCATCTAGCATACTGGAGAAAGGTCTTGACTGAAGTTTATTAGAGATTTGTCTGAGTGAGTAGTGAATAAAAATTGAGTTAAGGACTTCAGAATTTGTTTTTTAAATAAGGTATGCAGAAAAGAATACATATGTGGAAAACAAAGGTTGCATTCTTCTAGTTATACAGATTACTAATGTTTTAAGTTTGATTGACTCATTTCACTGGGAATATGAGCTCTTCTAAATTTGAAATAGTGCTGCCTTTTTTAGTGTATTTATTGTTGTTACTAGTTGTGATTCTTTGAGCATTTTCCCTCATGCTGTCTTTTTGACACAGCCATAATTATTTTAACTATACAGTGGATGTCTTTTTCAAGAATAATGGAGATGATGAGTTTTATTGGCTCACTGAGTGGAAAATAAGAGGATGTAATGGAAAGGATTCTGCAAGAATAAGACTTTCTGTGAGGATGAGGACATCTCCTTGTACTCATCACCATTTGTATTATTAAGCCCTCAAGAACTAACATACTAATTTCTCATGTGATGCAGTATCTTCAGTGGAATTAAGAATGGAGCAAATATTGGACAAGCAATGAGAAGAGAGCTCCACAATACAATTAGCACATGCTAAGTGACCTGGGCATCACTTTCAGACCTCTGCATGTAGCCAGGAACATCACCAGTTGGCGAAGCAAGGTAAAGAAGTTTTCCTCCACCCCATTTCTCTCTCTCTCTCTCTCTCTCTCTCTCTCTTTTTTTTTTTTTAATATATTCCTTCTTTTTTTCTCCAGCCTTGATATGCATTTTTTTTTTCTTACTCTGTTGCAGTGTCATATCATCTACTTTCCTTCTCAGAGTTTGTTCCCAAAGCATCACTCTAAATGAAGTCCAAAGGTTTCCCTGATTTCTCCTGTAGTCTTGTCTGTGTTTTCCAAATGTGAATTTTCTCTAAGTACTCCTTAATGCTTTTATAACATCTATTACTGCTTTGTTTTTATAACATCTATCACTGCTTTGTGTGGTAACCAGAATTCTTAGATACATAATGTACAACTCAAATTAAATATATATATGTATTTATGCAGTAAACTGCCTTTGGCCTCATTTCTTATCAGTAATTGTTATTATATTAATTCCTTATAGAGATGTTTCATTTGGAGAAAAAAATGAATTAATTGACACTCGGCATTGCTACAGCTAATAGATCCCACCAAAAACTCAAGCCATTTAGAAATCATATATGGAGGAGCAAAAAGAGTGCAACAAAGACCACAGGAAGTAGAGGGACTATTCAGTGCGCGGTGAAGGAATTGCTGTAGGAGGGGGCCCAATGATAGTGTACAAAGATGCTTCCTGCTGCAGAGAAGGCTGATGGAATCTGCAGCTTGGGACCTGAGGGCAGGAGATTCTTGCCGTTCATCTTTTCAGAGGTCAGAGCTACAGCATTGTAAACAATCTGTGTGTTGCAAAAACTGCACAAACAGCACTACCCAAAAGCAGGCACATTGCTCTTTTAGCCAAATGCCCTGGTATTGGCCCAGCAATCAGATTCAGTGGTAAGCAAGGATAAGTACCCATACTGGCTGAACAGCAGCATTAATTGTGGGACTCTCAAATTGCTCTATGAGACAAGCTTGCCTTCTGTTTCAAAATGATTCTCATGATAACAAATCTGTTAAACTCCTCCAGTGACATGTTTTACTTTCCCAGGACAGAAACACTGTGAAGGTTGCTTGTTGGCTCAGCTTCAGTTTCCATGACAGGCTTCAAGCAGTGACCAAACCTACTTCTAGCTTTACAGGAAACAGCTTGGAGACTCAAACTAACTTCATCTGCAGAAGCAGATAGAGTGGCCAGTGATACATAAGCAAAGGATCTGTCTTTTGAATTTATGAGAGACTGTTCACCTCCAAGCCAAGGTTGATGAGATACGAGTCCTTAAGGGAAGGAAGTTTCCTTTACGAAATAGAAACCTGCTTCTAAGGAAGATGGACTTGCTATGGAAAATAGAGTTCTTCTGTTTGTATTTCTGTCCAGGGACACCTTACAGCCAGAGACAGCAAAATAAGACAAGTTAAGACACTGGTAATAGGTAAAACAGGCTTGTATGGTGCAGCAGTTTTGAATAAAGGAGGTGGATAAAAGGGGCATTAACAAAGTAGTGTTTTGCTCATGGAGTGTATTGGACTTAACTTACTGAGTGACTTGAGTTCCCAAGCTACTTCTTCAGAAAACAAACACACTTGATGCACATGGGCAGCCCTCTCAGCTCTTCAAGGAGGCAGGAAAGGTAACTGCATAAAGAGACAAAACAATCTTTCATAGTCCAATGTCAAGGTCAAAGGAGGGAATTCTATGATATTCACACTGTGCCTATTCACACAGGAATGGGTGTGTCACATTAGTCAGGTAAGTCAATAATACATTTGTGACCAGAATTGGACTTAACAATTTCATCCCCTCTCATCCTAAAAGACTTCCAGACTGCTCTGGACAACAAGAATTATTTCTTCTCTGGCATGACGAGGACTGAGGAATATCCAGCAGATATGTGAGAGCAGAGGAGGTACTCCTCCACCTGCAGATAAAAGCAGCAGAGAAGCAAGAAAGTGAAAAAAAACGAAGCAAAACTAGTACAAAAAATCCCACTACTCCATAAGTGCCAAGTACACTTTCCTACCCCTGCAACCCTCCTCTCTGAAATCTTAATTTATTCTCTTCCACATGAGACCTCAGAACAAATGTAATTCAAGAAATGAGAGATGCAAAAAATACCTAAATCCAGGTTTCTTTTTTGTTCTCTGCTCACCAAACAGAGAACAAGCACATCCCCAGATCTAGCTGCACAGTGGCTGTGCATCAGCATTATTAATCCAGTGGAGTCATTTAGAGTGCCTTACCCTTGAACAATGTACTGTTTTGATTCTATGAAAAAATAATTTGTTTGAGTCATCATGGTCATGGTCTTCTTAAGTGTTTCTTGGTATTAATTGATAAGGACATCAAGGCAATCTTCTCTAAAATCTGGTTTCTAGCACAAAATCATACTTTCAAACATCAGCACATTACAGCTCAAATGCTGTCCACTTTCCCAGCACTAATCTGTTGGCAGGCATATACTGCTGCCAGACCATGCTTCGGCACTCAGGAACCCACTGCTCAAAGGCTCTTAGGCTGCCAACCCTCATTTCAGGCTCATGTCTACTGTATGCTGTGGGATGGTTAAGATGAGGGTAGTTACTGAACAGCTTAGATTTCTAGTGTTGGTTAACCATTTCTTTTATATAACATTAATTATTTTTTTTTACATTTGCTATGCTGTTTCCATGGGATTACGGCAGGGCAGACATTGGATTTTCTATTTCATGGGAAATAGAAGTGTTTCCCTTTTTTATATCCCGTCAAAGGGAAGGAAAGAAAAAACAAAGGGAAGAAAAAAGTAAGAAAATTTGAAAGTAAGGCATTTAAATCATTTAAACTGTTTTGACTGTGAAAAAGAAAAATGATGACATTTCTCTTGGTTTTCAGTGCTTTTAAACATTAAGAATATTTTAGTGGAAGAATATAGTTTGATTTACAAGGAACATTTTGATTCTTATGTAATAAATATTCACTTCTGATTGTGTGAAGACAGAATAGTTTTCCTGTGGTCCCTAAAGCACTTCTTTTTAATGCAGAAGTTGAAAAAGAAATTCTTAGAATAAATTTCAGAGATAAATTAATTCCTAATTTTGTACGGAGAAAAATTTTTAGTAACACTCAGCAGAGTAATAAAAGGGAAAATACAAAATTCCTATTGGTTATAAAACTATTTTATTTATCTCCATTTTTTTATGTAGGTATATGGAGCAAAGAAAAATCTCACATCTGCAATACATGTGTATATACTTAATTTAAAAAGAAAAAAGGTAGCAGAATGACAGTAATTATAATCTGCCCATGGCATCAACTTATTTTTATACCCCTTCTAGTACTAAAATAGGATAATAAAAATGATCCTTCAAATACTAAAATAGGATAATAAAAATGACTCTTTTCTACTCCTTTGGAGTCTGTAATCTAGAAGATGGAAATGGTCTCATACACATGAGGACTGGAATCAAATTGCTTAAACAGCTCTGCTGAGAAAAACCCCATGGTAGAGAGTGGCATCCTCATCCCGAACTGGTAAGTCTGCAGACTATAGGTGCTACCCTGAGGTTGTCCCTTATTTCAACATAAAAGATTCCACTACTGTATCCAGTTCTGGGGCTCCCCAGTTCAAAAAGGACAGAGATCTCCTAGAAGGAGTCCAGCAGAGGACCACAAAGATGATAAAGAGCTTGGAGCATCTCCCATGTGAGGAAAGGCTGCGTAACCTGAAGGCTAAGAGGGGATCTGATCAATGTTTATAAATATCTAAATATTAATTTATAAATATATCTAAAGGGAGGTGGGAGGCAAACGGATGAGGCCAAGCTCTTCTCAGTGGCATGTAGCAATAGGACAAGGAGTAATGGCCTAAAACTTGAACTTAGAAAGTTCCAAATATGTGGAAGAACTTCTTTACCATAAGGATGACACTGGAACATGTTGCCCAGAGAGGCTGTGCAGTCTGCTCCTACAGAGATACTTAAGAACCATTTGGATGCCTTCTTGTGTGACCTATTGTAAGGTACCTGCTTTAGCACTTGAGATCCCTTCCAACCCCTGCAATTCTGTCATTGTGTGTAACTCTGCTCCGTGATGAAATTGGGCATCCTCCTGATGGAAATCAAGTTAACAAATGCCTACCTGAGCTATCCAGCTAACTATCCTGTCTTTATAGAAAATGAATGTTAGGGTACATCCATAATAAGGTCAGGATGTGGGAATTCAGCTGACATTATGTGCAGTATACCTTCCTGTATAGATCAGTTACACTGTCTGGAAAATTTTTAGGAAGTTATTTTTCTGCAATGCTCTCCATAAAATAGAATCTGAGCAGAATACACAGTTCCATGGGGAGTTACACTGAAATAACATGGTACTTTTCTGCACAAGGAGACAGCTTTCTGCTAGAATATGTCTGGTTATAGTTACCAGTAGCTATGATGGCATATTACTCCTCTGATCCAAGAGCACAGATGTCATTCCAGAAGTGATGCATAGGTCAGCTTTCCCATTTTGTCAGTATTATAGAGCAAATAAAAGGTGTTGATAGATCTACCTTACAATATGACCTTGGGGTTACAGAATCATGGGCACTGGAAGGGACTTCTAGAGATCATTGAGTCCAACTCCCTGCTAAAACTGGTTCCCTGCAGTAGGTAGTACAGGTAGGTGTCCAGACGGGTCTTGAATGCAATAGAAACAATTCTCCTGTAATACTTAGAGCTCAGAACGATAATTCAGGAGATGTAAGGCCAGATGGTTGCAAGACATAATTTATTTAGTGCATATGACTTCAACACTCCAATACTGGTATTTTTCCATAACTCAAAGATCTGATGACTGCTTTTTAATTCTTTTTTATGCCTTGCTTTTGTTGCATGACCCCAAGGAGCTTATGTTTTCCTCACCCATAAATTTGACATAATAATATTTGTCTTTTCTAAAATTACTTTACTTTCAGGATACAAAGTGCTCTTGTTTACATACTTTGCCATTGAAATCATTATTAATTTGCATGTGTCAAGTTTAGTCCTCCTAACCAAAAAAAAAGCAATCATAAAAACACAATGTTTTGCGAGGGGCATTAAAACACTTCTGCCCAATCCGAGTGCTAATCAAGGACTGTCTTAGCAGACATCTAATGCCACCTATAGCTGGACGAGTGGATGCTTTATTCTATTCATTGTGAGCACAGTCCCCACTGGGATCAATTTACTTTTTCATTCACACCACACAAAAGAATGTGTCGATAGTGCTAGCAGTGACGTCAGTGCAGTCAGCTGCAGAGAGCCATGGAGAGTGCAAGTGCTGCAAATGAGAACAGCCGTCGATAACATGCTCCTCGGATGAAAACCTTTCTGTTGGAAACTGGCAGACACATTTATTAAAGCTTTGCCTTAACCTACAGCAAGCAACAAATCAAAACAGGAAAATAAACCAGAGGAGGAAATGCAGAACAGTGGTTTTATCCTGAAATAATTCAAAGAATGCAGAATATCAGAAAATCTTCTGTTTCTGAGGAATTCTTATTTTGTGTAGGTATTAGTGGTAAAAAACACACACCAGCACACCAGTTTTGGTGCATAATTCACTACCCAGGGGACAAACTGCTGCTGCAAGGGGACATACTGAGCTCTCTATCTCACCCAGAGATCAATGCAGACTCTGAATGTAACATGAGAGAAGGATTTAGTTTGTTGATTTCTGAAAAGGGAGGAAAAATACTTTTTTTCTGAGTATTCAGCACCATTTGCTAAGTGGTATTTATGATATCTTTTGTTGTGTAACATTCTTGAAGTCTATTCAGTACAGAAAATGAGACACCATTATGGCTGCAATAATGAACTTGTCACATCTCACTAAATTTTATCAAGTATTTAGTTAGTTTGGAGCAGCTACTAATTTTTTGTCTCAGAAACACATAATTCTTAGGTTTGTTTTAATAATCAACGTTTTATCTAAATTAAAAGATTATTAAGACTATTCTGACAAAGCAGATCTTAAATAAGTGCATGAGTAATCTCTTCCCACTTCATTCACACCACTCACGTGTTTGCAGGGAAGTAAGGGCTTAAGCAGGCTGACAAGCTGGAAGCGAGGCATAGGAAGGTATCTGCAATGGTAATCTCTCAGCTGACTTCAATGCCCAATAAATCAAAGCCTAAAAAGTACAAACTCAAAGTTGAAAGCTGCACCTAGCCCATAATGGGAGTGTTACAGTAGCACATATAGGCATATCAGACCAGCTATGATTTAACGAGCTCAGTGTTAATGGCAACGAGGTCATGGTGCCTGCATAGCTTCCCAGTCCTACACCCAGCATCTCGAATGGCTTCTCTTATCCCACACTGAAGCTGGTGATGCCGCAGCTTTCCTGTAACAACATTGCTGGCTACTCCAAAGTGACTGCCTATACTGTGCTCACTGAATGCAGTGCAGAAACAACCCTACAGAATGGCATCTTTTCTGTAGCTATGAAACAGAACAAACTTTCTCTGCTATATTCCCTCTTGCATATCATGAGAGGACCAGTCCTCAGAGCACAGCTGAATCTCTGTGTTTGTTTGAGTCTTTGTGCAGACATTTTCTATGAGTAAGCTAATTTGAACCAATTGAGAGGGCCAGCAATGAATAAAAAGAAGCCAAAACACATTGGTTGGAAGAAGACTAAGGAAACAAGTAATTATTTTCTTTAATAGGGAACTACTGGAACGATTACAAGCCTATTAAAGTGCATAAAAGTCATTTTACTGACATCATTAAGGTTTGGTTAAGGAACAAACTGAGTAAAGTCTGATCCAGTAGTCCTTAAAATGAATGGAAAAATCCTCATCATTTTGAGCTGAAGCTAAATCAATCTGCAGACTAAACTACTTGGGCTAATTTAGAGTTTCAGGAGAAATAGTACAGATGAGCCAACGGAAGCTGGTACAGTACTGGCTTGCCATAGGTTCATTTACTTCGTGGTCTAGAGCTTTCTCTGCAGCATCTTTAAGGACCTTAAGAGAGTCCAGATTTCTCAGTCAGAGATTAACGAGATTCTCTGGTTCTTTCAGAAAAATCCTGAAGCCTAGAGGTGGGGGGAAGGACTAAGATGATCAGCATGAAGCAGTTCTTCACACAGGATTGCTGACCTATGTACAGTGGCTAGAAATTCAAATACAGAATAGAAATTCAAATATTCTTCTGTGTATACTTACACATAAACTGCCTTGAATATACACCAGGCATTGTGTAGTGTAACACTGCAACGTCTCTGTTCCTAGTCTGGTAACAGAAAAGGGTGGGATTGTAACCCTGTGGTTTCACTGGGGCAGATGGGTTATTCTGCAAGAGCATTCTCTTACAGAGGCAAGTTGCTGTTTTCTTCTTGAGAAACTGTCTCTGTATTTCTTGTCATAGATTCAGGATGTTGTGAATTATTACCACCCTACAGGGAACATTTTACAAATTCAGTTATATTTTGTACCATCTCACTTCATTGGGTTATTCATACAGTGAAAATACTATTCATTTATATGTTGATAGATATGTATGTACATAGATAACATACATGTAAGTACACCAAGGAGGGAAGTCTATACACGTTTAATTTGGGGGTTATTCTTGCTGAAGAGCAAACTTTAAGGTGATTACTGAGACACTGCATGTTGCCTGAATATATATTTGTATTTGTTTTTTTGAATGAGTATCTGATAAATATATACGCATACTGCATGGGTATGCTGTGAACATATGCAATGCTGGATATTACTTAAGGCATACAGATTATACAAGGGAGAAACTGTGTGAAGGAAAACAAAAAACATTTTACATAGCTTTTGAACAAGCTGGAAGACATTTTGGTTAGCTTGTTCAAAGTACCAATGTACAGCACTAATAACTGATTGCAATAAGTCAGCTGGCCAGATCTCCATGGCAGCTGGACCGTGTAGAAGCTCAGTGTCCTGGCACCATGAAAAGGCTATAGCAGCATGGTCCTGAGACCTGCATTCTGCTCATGTGCAGGGCTGTGCAGTGGGAGCAGAGGCTGAGGCTGCACTGTGGCTCTGAGGAGTTGGTGACTGCAGCATCACTTTCCTGAAAAACAAATACAGAAGGAACTGGGAGAACAAAGGTGGAAGGAAAATCAATGGGCTCTGTTAGCAGAGTGATAATGGAAACAGAACATCCGAATTTGGCTGCAGTGAATCAAAAATCCAGCTTTTATGTAAGATAAATGTAGTGTGTTGAAGAGTCTCTCCTTTGAGCTTCTGTCAGCCCCCCCAGGCAATGCTGAATCCATTCTGATTAGCTAGTGATTCTGCAGCTCTGCCAGCAGTTCATTTTATTTTGATAACACCTGGATTTTTGCATCTGAGAGTCCCTGAACAGCAGCAAGCACCTTTCTGTTTCCTCACTGCTCGCTCTTTCAAATGCTGTTAGGGAAGATCTGCTCTTCACACTGGGTGCCCTCTGAAAGGAACAATTAATCCAGCTGACTTTTTTCTACTTTTCCTGACAAAAGCAATACTGCAACCTTAGCATAGATTCTATCTTGGGTCCCACACTCTTACTGTAACTCTAGCGTCATGGCTGCAAAACTTCGTGCCTCCAATGGACTTTGAAAATGCACGAATATTTAGTAATATTATTCCATAAAAAATGATAACTCTACAGTTACAAGTAAGTGCTTAACCACTCCTATTCCATTATGAAAAATGCAATGAATAAGAACTGTGACTGCTTTTGCTGACACAGGAGTGACCCAAACAACTTTTGAGCCAGAGACTGAACCTGCAGAGAGTAGGTAAAATTACTGTAATTTAGACATGTGAGTATCTGATTTCCAGGAGCAATCAGGTGCTTAAACACTTAAATAGCTGCAGTTTCATCTGCAGCTAATTACATGCTTAGAGAAAGACCCTGGTAAGGAAGGACTGAAGACTGGATCCTAATTTGCACTTGCTCCCAGAAAGGGTCTCTTAAATGAAAACAAAAGAGGACTTCAAAGGAAAAATGCATGAAGCACATTATTTGTGTCTAGATAGGACCTTGCTTATCAATATCCCAAAGCATTTTTTATTCACTATTTGATGTTAAGTACAGAATTTCACAGCATTATCAAAATTAAAAACCGAACCTTGGGATTTAGACTTCAAACAGGATGAACCAGTCCATGTTAGTTTTCTATGCAATTACAGCAAGAAGAAAGATGGAAGAGGGTGATACAGTTGAAGCTGTGAATTTTTGCAAGTCATCTATATCTTTACTCAGAGATTCTCTGTTCAGAAGAAAAGATCTTAACCACTGACCATAATTCATTGCTAATTATTGTAAATACCGATGCTTCTTATGAGAAAGGAAAGCAACTCACATGCCAGCTACTTAAGTTGTGGTACCTATATGACTTTCCACATGTACATAACCCAACATGTATATTTACTGAAGTGGTAGTAAACAGACAAAGCTGCATGCTATTTGTCAAACATAAAATCTGAGAGATGTGCCAGAGCTTGGCACTAAGGTTGCCCATGCCCCTCCCATGGGCTTGTCTTTGGCAGTCAGCACAGTATCCTTATGTCACTGATTTGTATATTGGTGCTGTTTTTTGCAATAATTCTTTTTTTTTCAGAAGGTGAACATTTTTAAACAAAAACATACAGAGCCCTTGAAAAGATAGATGAACACGAAAATGGAGATTTTTGGTGGGTTTTCTTTGGTTGGTTGGTGGGCTGTTATTGTTTTCCCCCCAAAATGGGGAGGTGTTTAAAGATTTTGGCACTGAAAGAAGTTGATAGTATTACTTCTAGAGAGAAGGTATTCCCTCTTCTTTTCAGGCATCAGTACAATACCCATCAAAATCAATAGGAATTATTTCATTGATGCTTTCTGCTACGTGTCCCTGTTTACCATGCAAAAAGGAGCATAGTTTTAAAAAATAGGGGCAGACCGAACTTCATTATCTTCAACCCAACAACCCTTTGTAGCCACCAGAAATCCCCTCCTCTATGCATAAATCTCTTTCTGGATATATCAGAGAAGACTATTTTGATATTTTGCTTAAAATGAGGCACAAAATGACCACTGTCAGTGTTACTATTTTAAATATCATCCATCTTTATAGTTAATACCATATAAAACCACTCCCCTCTCCCCTGTTCTAGGGAGATTATAAATAGGAGGGAGACTGACTTTTTACACAGCCCGATAGGAGAAGGTGGAATGATTTAAAATGGAAATAGGGGAAATTTAGATTAGGTATTAGGAGATGCTGAGCACTATCTGATAAAATGAACATGATCAGAGTAAGGAGACTAGATTCAAGCCACTTATAAACAATGGTAATGGTGATAATTTCAGTATGAGTATTATAGATTTATACTGAAAATATAATTTAATAAACCTACATCATATTTTATACAAGTAAATGCCACTAATTAATGTAGACTGTACATTAACTTCCTGTGTAATTACGTAATAGCAGTCTTATTCCTAGAGTGTGCATTTTTAGAATCTGGATGCGCTAACTATATTGTAATTATATACTGTAATGACTTTAAAATTATATACTTAGTTGCGGAGTATGCCTATAACAAATTCCATAATTAAAATGCTGTAAGTATAGGATTATATTTCTCATATAGAACTCCAGACTTTAACACTTAATGTGGATACTCTGAAAAAGCCATGAGCAGTAACTATGGCACTCACTAATTTTCTAAATGAGGTTCTCAAATTTGGTCACTCATTTAGATTATATTTATTCACTTGGTGATTCACCTAATTTTTCAAAAATGTAAAAAAATCAGCTATTCTTTCTTCCTTCATCTAGCAATGTAGCCTACAAGTTTAAAGGATTTTCATTGTACAAAAATCATAAATTACATTATAGATTAAGTGTCAGTGCACTGTAAATGTTAAGCAAAGCATAAAATTGAGATCCAGAGGTCAACATTGTTGATATCCTTCATATTATAAATTTATGAAACTGTATTTGAAAGTTCGTATCCTTATTTCTCTAGGCTGGCTTCAAGTATCCAGCTTGCATTACACTGCTGTATTCTAGAAATACTGTGAGGGTACTTGGGTTTATTTTGTATGAGAAGGAAAAAAAAAAGATCAGTGAGAAAAAGATCAATGTTCCCTACAGTCTATAGCAAAATGATAGCCCAAAGATGTTTCAGTTCTGAAATTCTCTTCGGCATTTGAATAATTTGTAATCACTGCTTGAAACTGGTACATGCAAGAATACCGCTGATAATCAGTGTCCAGTTATACGCACGCAAGGGAAGGAAGGGTGACATTTTAAGCATTTCAGAACCAGGAAGCAGACAGGTAGCTGATATTTTCCAAACTCTCATTAAAGCCAAGCTGCCTTTCATCTTCATCCCTAAAAACTTGCAGTAGACACTTCAAGGGCCTTTAAATGTGCCCAATAGCATCTACCTGGCCTGATTTGTATTTCAGACCATATATGTTCAAAATCTTCCAAGGTCATTGACCTTAAAGGTCTAAGTTCAGAAACCTTCAGGTGCAGCCTCTTGCACAAAAGCTTTTTTCACTTCTATACACAACCACCAGAAGTACACACTTTCATACCTGATGTGTATGGATATATTAAACTCTCTACTGAAACACAGCAGAGGGGTCAGCACAGCAGGAAACATGGTGTGAACTGATACACAAATATATTCATGAGATAATCCCTTCCTTAACATTTTTAAAGGGCAAAGTTAAAATCTGTCAACCCCATAAACAAAACGTTTTTTTAATATCTTTTTATTGTAACTTGCAAAACATACACAGTACTGTGGTTGCACTTGTCTGAAAATCCTGTATGATCTTTTCAGTGAGACAGGAGATTTCATTTGCTCTGTCAGAATGAGCTGAACACTCCACTGACCACCCTCAGACATAACTATCAAACTTTGAGATTTCTCACAAAGGACAGATAAATTCCACAGTTCATCTCTTTATTGCAAGCGAATGTATTCAAATTATACTTTTCCTAGCTGACCAAATTAGCCCATTATTAAACAACATGAAGTCTCTACAGTTTTTTGGCTGCAGGTATTTTAACACAGACAATCTCTGAGCTTTGACAAAATAATACTGTTAGAAAAGAAATAGGTGTTTTGGATTTACACGTGAAGTACCTAATTACAAAAATGTGGAGCTTTAACAGACATCATAATATAAAGAAATTGTATGAACCCTCTACTGCTGCTGGATCTGTGAATGTGCTGTAACATAGTCCAGAAGTCTATCAGCCTATCTGCACTTCACACAGTAAGCCATTCATTTTTATTCATTTTTTAAACTAGGAAGAAATATAAGGCAGTTTTGTGAATCAAAAGTTACCACAAAATTGCAAGATGCTTTGGGTACAATCCGGAAAGGTTTCTGCACTGCAAACAGCTACTTCCATCATTCCCTTTTGCATCAGAATAGCTACTTGTGATAGTTTCACTCAAGTAGATTAAGCTTCATTCACAAGTAATGGCAGGATTGGGACCTTTTACCTTTTGTTTTTTGGTCTAGGAACTGCCTATTCAATTCACATAAACTGAGTCAGCAGTCAATGAAATGAGTATTTAAATTCTGCTGCCACTGAAAACTTGGCAGCCCTAGGGATGCTGATTACAGAGTTACAGTCCAAGCACTCTAGCCAAATCTACTGAAGTTTTTCAGCCTGTGCTATCTGTCATTTCCAGTTGCCTGTTTAGTACCACTGCATCTGCCTGTTTAGTACCACTGCATCTGACTGGTTAATAATCCTTATTGCATTTACCCTCTCAGCATTCCATAACGACTGAGAAAACACTTGTGTTCTTTACAGAGGAGGAAAAAAGGCAGATGTTTTAAAGAATGTAAATGTCTAACTCTGCTTCTCCAATCCCTAATATAGAAAAGTATAGAAAACAGGGCTCGAAGAGATCTCAGATGTTACCTTATCCATGCTGCTGTGCCAGCACAGCATCATTCATAACCTATCCACTCCTATTTGATAAATCTTAACCTGTTTCTCAAAAATCCACTTTAATTGAAATTTCACAGGCTGCCATGACAATTCCAGTGTTTAATGACCTCCTATATGGCAGGCTTTTCTAATGCACAACCTACATCCTTCTGCAATTTAAATCCATACCCATCACCCAAAGGAATGGAGAACGATTTATTGCCTTACTCTCTGTAGCAGCCATTTATGTTTTTAAGGACTCCACACCAACTTCTCTACTCTGAGCAGACACTTCCCCACTTCTCTGGACATCAGATTTTCTAATCCTCTGAACAATCTTGGTGATCCCTTACCAAATGTGGAAGAACTCAGATATGGATGGCTCACATCCCAGGCTGGCTAACGAGACTTTCCCTTTCAGTTTAAACAGGAGTATTCCATGTATTTTAATGAGTTCCTTACAGACCAAAGTTAATCAAGTTTTTATATGCTTTGCTATATCAGATCAGAGTGATAGAGTTCTTGCAAAATTAAGTCCCAAGTGAGGAATTGAAATCAGGACTTACCTCAGTAACAGCAAGAAAAATAAGATGAATTTGATAATCAGATACAAAAGTATTTGTTAACTTTTTATATTACATTAGCAACAGTCCAGTATGTAAACATTTTCTTGTAAGTAAAACATTAATGTCTCGAAGCAGATAAGATTCTGGACCTGTACTGCCATGCAGTTACTGTAAAATCTATATGTACTCTTTCAGCAGAGATTCCCTGTAAAACATCTACTCAACAGTGATGAAGAGGCTTGAATGGTTCATGAGAAATGCACTACCTCTTAAACAGAGCTGCCCTTGAGTACTTAACAGATATATTGACTAGAAAATGCTAGAGAAACCCATCTCTGCTACCAAGAAGGAATTATACGAAGAGACTGCATATTTACCATCCATTTTGGTAGCTGTGATTTAAAATTTAAAAGTCATGAAAAAAAAAAATCCTTATGTGACAGGTATTTTCAGAGGGCAAAGATTCTCCTACAAGTGCCTGCCACTACTCAGCCCACATGCATTATTCAGGATTTGTCCTTGATAATGTCTCTCTTACCAGCACAGGAAAATTTTTGCATGCATTATAATACAGAGTAATCACAGCTGTAAAAATGTAACTGTTCCTCAGGCTATCTTAGGGGTCTCAGGTACATCTCTGGAAGAACCTGGTGCATTATTTAAATATGTGACTGACTGCCTTGCTTTGAGCAGTCTGAGTAGACATTCATACGCTCAGAACTGAGCTTGGGAAAAAAAGAGCTACAAAGAATTCTGAAGAATAATAGAAAGGAAAGGTCACTTTTAGCAAATTTGTTGAGGAGGAAAACAGGCTAACACAATTCTGAATTGCTTCCAGAGGTGAGGACATCATAGAAAAGGGCAGTATAAAAGAATCTATTCTAACTGCAGGAAGGAGAACCCCAACCAAGTTGTTTTTGAATGGAGACATGCTTTCCTAAGCAATAATGATTGAGGGCATATGGTTAGGCAGCAAAAGTTAGGGTATTGAGCTTTGTTCTGAGCCTTCAATGTTTCTTTTTCTTGATATTTCTACCTGTCTTGCTCTATCTTATCAGCAGGATTGTGCTGTAGGCAGGTGTTGATTTTTAGCTGCTTTCCTCCATTATTTTGAGAGATTCTTAGACCAAAGTTTTACACTCAAAATACATTGTGAGTATAATAATTAAAATGAAACAAAGACCCATGTAAGCAGAAATATCATATGCAGTAAGTTCTTCTGCATCTTTAGCAGGGTGCACTTTATTGTAAGCAAACAGTCCGAAAGCAAGGCATGCAGAGATGTTTAAAAATCATGGAATGTTATGTTCAGATTCTCATCTGGTGTAAGTTATTGCAGCTTCATCAGAGTTCATACAGCTACACCACTGTACATTCACCAGCTGAGACTCTGACACATCGGTCATATCTAACCACAGATTTATTATTGTGGATGGCAGACACTGCAGGGGAATAGTATATCTCTCACCTAACTAGGTTTCTAATGACACCTAACAAATACACAGATGCCAGAACAGCTTAGAAGAACTGCTCAGAACTGTTATCCACTGCTTACTTTTAGAACTTATCTCAAATGCAAGGTTCAGAAAGCAAATGAAGCAATCAGAATACTGCTGTGGTTGAGAAGCAGATGTGATCTTTGGCTTTCAAAATGAGGCTCTGAAAAGAATAAACTGAGATTTGACAAATTCAAATGAAAACCCCACCTCCTTCTTCTAAACTCACTTCTTTTTCTGTCTGCACTAGATCTGTCTCTTTGATTCTCCTTGTCGTATCTCAGAGTTGCTGAAGGATGATAAAGTATGAGGGGCTTTGTCTTTGTCTCCTCTTTTTTTTTTTTTTTTTTCAAAAATGAAAAACCATTGCTTTCCCTTTTCTTACCTTCAGGTTTTTTTTTTAATTTTGAAATATGGTAAGCATGGAATAGGAAGTAAGATGTCAACTAAATTCAGTGTTTCCTTTCTCATTGCTTTAACCAATCAAATTACATTGTATCTTCCATGTTAGTAGCTAGGTCCACAAAGATATATGTTCAAATGATGGATCTTGAATTTTGCTGTGGCATGGGGTTAAGCACTCCATACTTAATCCACACTTTGCATTTCACTGTACATTAAGTTTGTCTAGATAGTCAGTATTTTATTTCTTGTAGCTCAGTTACCTCCTTCTCTGCCACCACAATGGATTGCCAGCATGTCTTCCTGATGATCTTAACTGCCGGGGAGACTAAGTACATACAGAAGGGTTTAAAATGATGAGCACTTTGGAAGAAAATCTGCTGTTAATAAGTTATTTTGCAAAAATCTTTCTGGAAATGTTATGTTGTTAATGTTCCCTGAATTCTAGAGGTTGCACTCTAACCTCCTGCCCTGGACTGGGCTCAACTTGGAGGAAGAAAGGGAAGAATCTCTTCCTTATCATTCTCTTAACATCTCAATCTCTTCCTTAATCATTCTCTTAACATCTCAATCCTAACACCTGTGAACAATGGAACAAAAGTAGCTCTTTGCTGAGCTATGTTGTTTCTGTCAGTATCCTACCATAGGTAATTTAACCTGCATTTCCCTTACCCTAGTACCCGCACTATGTCTTCAGACATCTACTGCCTATCATAATAAATGTGCCAGGACATCAGATTATCCAGGGATCGTGCACATCTGGAGCACACAAACCCATACTCATCCTCTAATCTGGCTTTAATTGTTTTGGTCCAAGGCTAGAACCACTGGCCCTAGGTTATCCCTCTGGAAGGGATGTGGGGAGTTTAAGTCAAATAGAAGATTGGGCTGAAGGGAAAGATTTCTGTAAAGAGATCTGATTTTTTATTCTGCTCTTCATTCATGATTATGGCGCTTGTCCTGACAAGTCTAGGTGGATAGTCAGTCAGAACTTTGGTCTTGAATAGTGGGTCAGTGTTGCCATTTCATTTTTAGGCAGGCTATCGGTGCACATTGGTCATTTTACAGCATTTCTGGAAGTTTGAAAGCCATTTAAGAAATCCATACACAAAAAAATGGATCCAGTTGCTGTAGAGCATCATAATATGCTGAAGGGAGGCAATATATAAGACCTAGACTGTCTGTAGGTAGGGTACTTCTGCAATATGAGTGAGAGGAAAGGAGACCTCAGCTCTAAAGAAAAACTAAAAACCAGAAAATTCTAGAGCTTGTTTGTGAAAGGGGGAGGCCAAAGGGAATATTCATATGGGTAAATTTGGAGTTCCCATTTCACTGTGGGGCATAAGTCAAGAAGAGAGTGTAAAAACAGTGTTCTGTTACAGCATTATGAAAAGAGAATGAGGCGCCTTGGAATCATATAACAAATACATAGTAATGTTGATAGTGATGTTTGGGAAATGCTGGAAGGTTTTTTTTGGGCCTGGGGAAAAGAGACAAATGTTCTCACTTTTTGTGAATGTCTCCAGTGTTTTCAAAGACAATGAATAAATCTGAGGGTTTTTAAAAGTTCTGCAAAATTCAAAACAAATTTTAATGGAAAATTCTTACACTGTCTCAAGATCATTGCAATGATCACAACAGGATTTTAGCTTAATCCCAGGCAGTGGGACCACCAATGCTGTAAGGAAAGATAAATCTGCCTTGACAGCAGAGCTATCAGCCTGCTGGGTTTTCACTTTTGATAGGTTTATGTTTCATGCCAATCAATCCTGTTCTACCATGCAACCTAGCTGCATTACCTTTATAATGTAATCTACTAGAAGCCTAAAAGCTTAGAAGGAAAACAGTGCCCTCTAACTACAACAGGAAAAAGAAAAAATGTGTGAGAGGATGGGAAAAGATTTTTAAGAAAATTATTTTTTCTCTTGAGTAAATGATTTTAGCTAATGGTTCAGAGACTCAGATCTCAGCCATTCTGATGATTACATTCTGATGATTTCCCTGGGGGAAACATATGCTTAGCGCACTCACCTTGGAGTTCCTATTTCCTACTTAGTCACTGCAACAGTAAAGTGAGGTCTCAGTGGACAGATGTCTCTAAGGAGTGAGGTCCCATGGCCAGTGATTCACAAGAGAGTACATAAAAAAAAAAAAAAAAAAAAAAAGGCCATAATAAACAGCAAAGTATAAACTTGGATAAAACATTGCAGTAAATTCATATTTACTAAGCCAGAGTCTCCTCTCGCTTAATAGAAATGTAAGTTCAGATTGTTTGTTTGTGTGCTGAAGCTGCTTTGGACTTACTCCACTTTGATTAAGATCAGAATCTTACTTTTCTCACTGTTTTAGATTTTTATTTATTTTTTTTAATATCTAAGTTATGCCTACTTATCGCTAACTGATGGATTTATTTCCAGTACTTACCTTTCATAAGAGCTTCACTCACCCTTAGTACCTTAATCTTGCTACTAGCAACAAGACAGTGGTTTGGGGGTATACCTCACATATGCTACAAATCAAGCTATTTCACTCGAGCATAATACTGTAACAGCTCTGACTTCTAATAATCAGTGAACTGTAAAATCTCAGTGCAGGTTATCTCAGATGAAAATTCCAGAGACAAAAAACGGTTTGGAGGTTAGTGGAATTATCTGAAGTCTCAGGATGTGAGGCGACAATATATGCTGGATCTACAATACTGTGCAGAATAGCCACTTCAATTTCTTTACTCCCCTCCCTCTCCCATTCTTACTGTTTCCCTTGGTTCTATGAAATAATGTGGAGCTTTTGACAGATGCTCTAAAAATGAATTTTGACAAGTCGTACGCAATATAATATAGCTTCTTCCTCCATTTTTAAAACAATTCTCCTTCTGTGAGCACTTACAAACATATCTAGTCCCACTGCATAGTTCCAGCTGTGCTCAGCTACCCAAACTAAATGGAATTCATCATGTGTCATAAATCTGAGTCACTACATGGTCTTATAGTCATAGTCCTGAGTTCATTTTAAAAAGCAGAAGATAACAGAGGAGAAAAGCAAGGCAGATTTAGAAGAAATGGCAGAGCAACCCAGAATTATTTCTCTAACGTGTTTCCAGGTCAGCCTCTGAAATACCACATGGCTTTAGGAAAGACAAGCAAGGGAAATGCTTCCTGAAGCATGGAGATAGAGTGCACACATTGGTGTCTCTGAGTCTGTTAGAAATTGAAGGATTCATGAAGATGGGCCTGGTTTGGAAGTCTACAAGGAGTGTAAAACCTGTGACTAGAAATTGCTTGGAAAGGAAGAGAAAATTGTCACAGTTTAGGAAGGTAAAAGTTGAAGTAAAGTTGCTGATTTTTCCTAGTAAATACATCTAGTAATCATTTTCAGTGGGGGGTAAAAAAAAAAAAAAAAAAAAAAAAATTGCTATAATTAGAAAAGCATCTGGTTTGGCAAGAAATATTCTGTGAAGGTGGGAATAAGTGTCTCAAGAAGCAGAAATTCTTCTAGCATGGACGTACTGCCAGCAAAGGAAGTTTCTATAATATCAGCATCTGATGCTCTCTGTCTTCTACCCCTCCTTCCCCTACATCCACTGCAGATGGTTTCAGTTCCTTTACTTGCATTAAATGAGAATTTGTTTTGTGTTTAATTTCTAGCTGAAGAGGGCAGAAACAAACTATCCGATTCCACAAAAATCTTTAAAAATGCATTAAAAATGACCATATGAAGATCATATCACCATCTTAAATCGCTAAAACTACATAATGTACAAAAATGACTGAAAGGTCCAAGACTAAGTCAGAAAACACAGAATTTAGTAATATAAGAAAAAGTCTCACAGACCAGCCAGGAGCTGAGATTAAAAAAAACACTATTTCTGACACAGTTGAGGTAAATTAACTCATTAAGTAGTCATAAATAACTACCCCCATTTGCTGCTGGGGGGTAGGTAGGTCTTTGCTTTTTGGCTTAATGGATAAATATTGCCTGGGAGATGAGTTTCAATTGTAAGTCATGGGTACTGCAAGGGTACTTTAAGGACTGCAAAATGGATAAGATGCCTTCTTTGGAAATAGGGACCTAAGCCTCTGTTTTGATAGCATCTGTAATCCAGGTAGGAAGGTCAACATTGACAAGTATCTTGCTGTTGTGTAGTGTGAAAAGTAAAGAAAATGGCTAGGTTATAGTAGGCAAAAATTACAGTGCTTTGAAATGAATTTCAGTGCTTTAAGCAAGTGGTACTGTGTGTAACAACCATTTCTGACACTCCTTTTGTACTTCAAAATATAAGCATAGCGTGTATAAATGTAAAGTCAGGATATGTATAACTTTATTTTCTGTGCTGTGCGCATTTGTGTTTTTTGAGGAGCAATCTGTTTGTCCTTACATCTACACGATGCCTCTCAGATGTCTCCAAATGTCTTCACTGTGGAATAGGAAGAAGCATAGCTGCAGCAGCATGGCAGAACTAATCAGCTTGGGCATTGTGCCCTGCTGACACAGCTCTCCTCTTTCCAGCACCCCAGCTAGCATCTCTGCGAGGCACTAAGTGCACACGGCTGCATTTCAAATGCTGTAGTCATGGGGACAGACAGATAGCAGCCAAGAGATAACCTGACCTCCTGGGCTAGTGGGTCAGAAACATCGGAGAGGGGGGAGCAATTTATCCAATATCATGCAGTTATTACTTTTTCAATCTGGAAGAAACTGTGCATGTACCACATCTGGAGCCATCCCAAGTGACTGTATGAGCTATTAGGTTAGGATTAGTGAGGCATGCGGTTTTTATTCTCTTTTATTCTCTTGGTCACTACATCTAGACTGCTTAATTTAACAGTGTCAGGACCCTTTCTTTGGCTCAGAAACCAGAAGCATGGACCAGACATAACCATGCTATGCTTCCAAAGAGGGCAGCTGCCTCCAGACAGCCTACTGGAAACTGTCCCCAGCCTGTGCTGGCTCCTGGGAATTGGTTGGAAGAACACAAGTTGGCCCAGGCCAAAGCTGTGCTGTGAAACATGCTATGTGTACAGACAGTGCCTGGGCCACAGAACTGTTAAATTGTTCCCATAAATCTCTTCGTGAAAATTGCTAGACAGTACCCAGACTCTTTGAAGGGTGGCTGCTGAGGAGCTTCTATACAGTAAGTACCAAAAAGAATATATTCACCTCAAATTCCACAAAAAAAAAAAAAAAAAAAGTGAAATCCAGAACACAATAACAAATGAAAAGCCACTGGTGCCTACATTGAGATGAACTCAGTGCTTTCTGAAATGTACTGAGTGAATCTGATGTTCTTTTGAACTCTGAGGAGACAGGTAGTGCCTTTCAGACTTGAAGTACTCAGACTGTATGAGCCAAGAATGATTCATGTTATCAAAGCCCAAGGAAAAAGGGAACACGAGATTATAACAACAACCTGAATTCAGAGCACTATTACATTTGGTCCCACTGGGAAAAGTAAAAGGGATTGCTTACACCATAAAAGTTCTGTTGCATAAAAATAAAATAAATAAATAATTTAAAGAGAGGGGGGAAAAAAAGAAAAAAAATGCAGATTTCTTTTCTCCTTTTTAATAAAGATTTTTTTTTTTTTTAATTATAAATAGAATTAATTAAGACCAGTCATTAATTGGAATTCACATACTGGATTTTGGACTACAGATAAAATTTATCAGCTTTCTTAGTAGTGTGTCTCCAGTTATTTTATCCGTACCTTTTTGTTGCATCCTAAACTAAGCAGTACAATAATGCAGACTTTTGTTTAGCTCCACCATGTAGAACACCATGGTGATAACAGGACCAGCATACTTAACATGAATATTTTAATGAGGCTCAGCATTCATTATTCTAATGCAACTGGTTAAAATACTCATGACATTGAGTATAAAGCCAGATTTTGGCCAAGTGTGGGGCTGCACTTTGGCATGAGAGCACTCACGGAGAGCAGGATATGGCCCCAGGAGCAGCGCAGGGTATACTGAGGTCTGTATTCTACTTCCTTGCTACAGGAGGAAGAGGAAGGGGAGGAGCACTGCTGGAAGAGCATGCTCCCATGCATCTAAGAGCAACAAGGATTCTGGGTTCCTGGACAAGCAACAGGCTTTCTCAAAGAGCCTCCTACCAGCATAAACATCTTCACAACAGCTTTAACCCACAGGGGGGACAATTCTTCCTCAGTTCAGACCGTTGGGTCCAACTATCCCATATCATAAAAAAAAAATCAAAGTTCACCAGATCCTTTAAAGGCACATTCTGTCCATTTCTGCACTCTTCAAAGGTGTCTTACCCTTTTAACAAAGAATTCTTCCCAAAATCTGAGTGCAAATTCAGCTGGCTGGCAGTGAGGTTTCTCTAAACTACTCACTTGCACTGAAGCCATAATGAGAAAGCCAGGTCATCAATGACTCTGAGAAGAAAAAGAAGCAAGGTTTTCTCCACGTAAGTAAAATGGTGGAAAAATCTCTCTCCTTTTCTCTGTCGCGCTCTCTCACACACATACACTCATCACATCACAATGACAATAAGTTGTGGCACAAACTGGAATATCAGTAAATCCTTTGTCTACCTGAAGCTGAAATACAGCCAGATAAAATTTATTTTTAGATTACCTTGAACGCCAGCCAGAATAAAAGATGCAAAAATAAGACGTGGCAATAAATGCTGGTAATGCAAAGATGTAGATAGGAAAAGGAGACCTTAATCCATATGCTATGAAGGCGTCCCTCAGTGAATCCTTTCTGAGCAGATGCTAATAAATAGAATCATCTTCATTTGGGTTATTGGTATTATCTTGTTTGGTCTTAGTCTGGCATGATTTCAGCTTACTTTATATCTCTGAATATACCAAACAACAAATTCTTCTAGGGAACACATGATACCCCTGCCAAAATGGGAATGAAACACAAACTGCTTTTTGAGAGTATGATCATAATGGAACTGTTTTCCAAGGTTATACCTTGTTTCAAAGAAATTGCTTTCTCTCTACTTAACACCTTAATGTTTGAAATAAGGACATTTAAAAGAGAAGAGGCAGCAAAAGATATCCATGGGGGTCCCCATTGGATATCTTTTCCCTTCTGGCTCTCCTCTTTCCTCCCTGTATGCTCCCGTTTGCTCTGGGGATTGCTGTACATTCCTCAGGTATACCTCCCTGCCTCTCCTGGCACTGGGACTACACAACTTTGCCATCAATGTACTTCCATATCTCCAAGAAAAGGAAATTTCTCCCCATAGAGAGGGATGAGGCAGAGAGATTGACATGAAATAAGTGCTCTGCATTTGCTTGCAGTATCCAGAAATGACCGTTATGAAACCGAGCATTGGATTTTGCTATTCTTTTTCAAATACAAAGGCCCATCTAGTCCAAGATCTTCTCTCTGACAATAACCAGCCACCAGAAGTTTAAAGGTACTAGAGAAATGTGGAATAAAGCAAGCCAATCCTGATCTTTCCACATCTCTTCTACAGCATGAGAGTTGAAATTTGGATGAAACCCTAAAACTATATATATATATTTGTATATACATTTGGTAGCAAAAAATTTTTCAAGTCTAAAAATTCTTGTTAGATACTTAGTTCCTCTTCACCACTTGTGAAAGTCATGGTCTTAAAAACATCTCAAGACAGTAAATTCCAAGGATTACAGTTAAATTGTATCCTAAATGCATCCCTTCCTATTCTACTTACTCTTCAGATTACACTAAATTCATCCACTGTCTATCTGTCCATTTTTTGGTAGCTATAAAGTCCTGATCCAACTTCCTTCAAAATTCATTTTTCATGTAATTTGATGCACTTTAGTCTGCCTTCCCTCACTAGTCTGCTTTCCAAATAATTCTAAGTTTTTCAGTCTCTATTCACATAATTATTTGTCAAGGAATTTCTCATCTCTTTATCATAACTCTAATGCAGCAGTACCAGTGCTAACTGTGTGGTGATACTTCACACACATCCATGTGAGATTACACCAGTAGTGTGGACTGCATGTGTTTGTCCTAATATTTTGTAATGTATGGAAATTCATATGCATAAACAGAATTTGCTCAAATTTACTTCAATTATTCTTTTAAAATAATGCAACTATTAATGCTTGAAAACTATTAATGACTTGAAAATAATCTAAGTAGCATTACTGGCATATTACATTGCTGTCTATATGTAAAAAAAATAATAATAAAAAAAATTAAAAATATATATATAAACTAAAATAAACTTATTTTCAAGGACTGCGCACTATAAGGAGAATGCAGAAATAATGTAGGAAATGTCATGTCATTACTGTAAGTCAGACAATGGTCACTAAAACCTGGTCATTTCAGAATACACCTATTTTAGACAGCAAGACAAGCAAAGAGAACAAAGAATATAATGGCCAATGCAGGATGATAGCATGGGCTGAGCTGAATGATTTCCATCTGGAATGCATTGATCTCAGAAAACATTAGAGGACTCAAAGTCCATCCACTTTACTCATCTGTGTGAGTCATCCTCATTAAATTCAAAGGATCTCAGAACATCTGTGCAACTGTAAATTGAATTTTAACACTCAAATGAGCAGTGACTCAATACAGCTTCTATGTCTGATACTAAACTGGACAAGTGAACAATTGCCTAAAAGCAACAAGGCAGTACAAAAATTTAACTTAGTGTCAGAGTTAGCAGATAGCATTTTTTTAATTAATTTCCTATTGATTATTAAAACAGAACTTTAAATTTATTTCAAATATTATAATTATCCAAGCATTATTATAGCTAATTTAATACAGAGAATTGAACTTTTATTTTCTCAAGGATGCAAGTAAATAGACATTGAGTGAGAAATTTCAGAGAAATAGACAGGAAATGAGAATCTGAAAATAACCTTAGAGTTAATAACCAGTATTTTCAATAAACAGATTATATTAAATGGAAGAGATTTTATTTTAACAGTCATCATATTTCAGGATTGATTTATTGCTGAATAAATGATGTCAGGTGGAACCTGAATGAAAATAACATGGGTGTTTTTAAGTGTTGAAAGGAACTAAACAACACAATTGGAAGTGCCAAAGGACTGGATTTGCAAAAGTATTTAGGTCTAAGCATCAAAATGAAGTGTTTTAATATCTTTCTCAACTGTAAAATAAAGTATCTGGAACTCTCTGAAAATCTCATGGATTCTTGTCTGGTTCTTTGCTTCACCTGAGAACCTTTAAATTCCAACCAATTAGAGGCAGAAGCCCTCTGGCTTTTTGTTATTTTTTAAATTATTGATTACTTATTTTTAATAAAGCTATGTTTCTAACTATTTTGTAAAACTTCATTAACTGAGTACTTCATACAGGTCATTGTATATTCATATGGTGCATATGTCACTAAAGAAATAGATCAGAAATAAGAATAATCCTAGAAATATTCAGATTTCATTAAAAAAAAAAAAAAAAGAGAGAGAGAGAGAGAGAGAGAGAGTGAGGAAAAACAAGAAGCAATTTGTACCAAAGTACTTACTACAATAAATGTGGCTGCTTGCCTCACCCATGGAAAAGGTGCACATTTTTGCACCCATCTATCAAAACTGGCTTGGTGGCTGAATGCATACTGGGAAGTCAAACAGTAGCAAAGAGCTTTCTGCACTACAGTATTTGGTCATAAAGCATAGCATTGCTTTCCCACACAGCCTCTGAGCATGGTTTGAGTTCTGACCATTCCTGTCAGGTATTTTAGACACAGACACCTCATTGTACAAGGTAAATACCATGGATAGAAACCTCTCTATTGCAACTGCTTGTAGTGCCAGAGAAATATCCCAGGCACTGTTAGGTGCCAGACACAGTTTGTGGGTTATAAGATTGTACAAATTAGATTAAAAAATTGTGAGGGGGTTTATTCCTGTTTCCTGAAAGTTATTTTTAAACCAATACAAAACATTTGAACAGTTCAGAAAAGAGGAACTGAACCCAGTCCTTTTCTTTGCAGCAGCATGCAACAACTAGAACCATGCTCCTCCTCCATTGTCCCCTCCACTACAATTCTGAGACTGCAAGAGGTTCAAGCTCTGACTCTGCAAGTGAGCCACAGGACAACTAGATCAAGGAGAGTGGAGCAGATGTGGCTTTCAGTCACCCCCAGCTGCAGAAAGATCCAGCATGTATCAAATATTTCACTTCTCACTTCTTCCTGTGAGTGCTGTCAGATTCTTCCTCTGGCTGATGTATTTTGCACTGCTCATCTCTGCCCTATAATCTGCTCAGAGCATTTCTGACTGCAGGAGACCTTCTCAGGACCGAGAGTTGGTATGCACACCCTGAGCTGCAGAAGAGTAGAAGCAGCAATTTGGTGCTTAGTTTCTAAGCATTAAGCTGAGGCATCAAGAGCCTTTGTGATGTGGAGTGAGGCTGAGTGGGGCAGCTGCTGGAATGTGGACTACCACAACTCTCCTTGGTACTTAGGCAGCTCCTTTTCAAGAAATGACATTTTAGGCCCCAGAATGTAGGGTCCAGCTGTAACGCATCAAATGTTTGTTTGCTGCAATATTCGGAAATCTCCTAATTTCTACCTTAAACCTCCATATGTTTGTGTGTCATTGTGCCCCTGTTTTCTTTTGACTCCATCTGAACCAGTCAAGAAGGAACAGAGTGATCTTGCTTTAAGATGCAGCCTAAGTAGAATTGCTGTACTTTCAGTTATCCAAAGCCCACTCTTACAGGGATCAGAAAAATCATCAGAATAATGGCTACCCTAGGTTACAAACAAGACATTTTGCACTGTTTCTCTGTGGAGTCTCATAAGTAAGACAGTATGCAAGAAAAATAGGCCAAACAAATTGTGGTAGTATAATTAAAAAAAAAAAAAAAAAAAAAAAAAAAAAAAAAAAAAAACACACAGAAGTCTTGATTTCTTATTTGTGCTAAAAAATGTGAAACTATTGAAAATGATAAAGTGATTTTAAGAGCTAACCAGTCTGTACCCTATTGCAATCCATATTCACTTATATCCCTTAATTTTGACAAGAAATTGAACATGTTTGTCAAAACTTGCCCATGCCTGAACTGATCCAGTTTTGTGAAGAAAATCTCTGCTTATTACAAACCAGATTATTTTCTCCTTTTCTAAATGAGTAAATATGTAATTTGTTTTAGGAAGAGTGCAGTTTCCTCTGTGATCGTAGATACTTCTAGCCCTGGCAATAAGAACATTTTCCTGGCTGTATTTTTGGCACTAGAAAATGATAAGAGGATGTAGCCATTGTGCTTCATAGCCATAATGAAACTCTACAAGGAATGTTTGAATGCAGTTTGCCATCAAACCAGTTTGTTTGAATTTTAACAGTGCATCATCATTTGCAGCTGCTAATGGTAACACTGGAAGACATAATTCTGTCCACACTAATTGAAAATTAGAATATTTGCCTACAACTACTGCATTAGGTCAAATATTTCTCACCGTGGCAAAGTACTCTATAGATAAATCATCAACAACTCTCAATTTGCATAATAGATTTTTCAGAAATTTTGTCACCTGTAAAGAAAGTTTTAAGATGAGAGAGATTTGTTTTTCCACCGTTGGAATCATGGGAATAAAAGTTGCTCCACACAAAATTAATTTACCTTCAGATGCCCTCAAATACCTGACTTCGTATTTTACTCAATATTTATTTTACTTAGCTAAAAAAAAAAAACCTACTCTGACCTGATTCAGCTGCTTTCTCTGTAAAATGTTGATAGTCAGGAAATTATCAACATCTCTACAATGTTTAAACTTTTCAAATGGCTTGATGTATTTTATCTGTGTTAAAAATATGCTTACCAAAAGATCCAGTAGGTGCACTATAAAAGATTAACAGCTCTTGTACTTGAGAAAAGCCTACCCTTCCTTCCATTAGTTCTATCTTTCCTAGGTTCTTCAAACCTCTTAAAGAAATTTTATGCCCATTCTTAATTAAAACACAGATCAGAAAGAACAAATTCCACTATAACAGACCATTATTATTTTTAAAATTATTCTTAAATAAAGGTGAATTGAAATGTACTGAAACTGATCATAGGTAATATTTGAAAAAAAAATATTGATGTTTGAAATAATGAATTTATACATTGGAAGCAACATAAATATACATTTCAAAATATTATATTTGCTCAAACATTGTATTTACTAATGATAACCTTAAGATGTTTTTTATGTGTTTATTATTTTCACTCGGGAAAGATGATCAATCCAGGACAGCTGAAAATATGAGAAATAACCATTGTGTAGCCTTCTGTGTCAGGGAAAAGAGGCCAATTCTACTAAAAATAAGTCTATCTTATGGAAAGTCTGACCTTGAACCCTTAGTTCGAGGTTAGCTCAACTATTTCTTCCATCAGAATTAGGCAAAGCATTCCCTCCATTTACTGCAGCTCTGCAGACAGTACCTCCAGGTGAAATAAACACAGTGATGCTGTAGTTGCAATTTTTAGATCTATGTAACAGAACTGGATTACAATAATTTAGTCTGGAAGCAATGGGAGGTATAAATTACTATGACTCTAGTGCTGATTGACGTGATTATGTGAGAAAAGAGATAGAAAAGATCTATTAGGTCATCTTGTCCATTCCCCATGATACATTTTAATGTCTCCAAAGGAAGTGTTATAATGTGTTTTGACAAGGACCTGGCTATTAATAATGCCATTAATAATTTTTATGACATTTTTAATTCTCTTTGCTTGAACTTTTTTTTCCCCCCTGTGATCCAAGAATAGATGCCTTGTTTTTTCACCATACTACCAGTATGCAACATGGGTTGTATGAAATGTAATAGAATGGTTAATTTTCAAAAATATTATAATGTATTAAGTAATTAAAATGGCTCTGTGTGACCAGAGTGCCAAACAGTTACCACATTAAAAAACAGCAACAGAGAAATAGCTCAGTATTAATGTTCTTGAGTCTGACCTCACTCCCCATCATGCAAAATACAGAGCAACTTCTGCTCCTGCCATTCTTTAACCGATACAATTAAAATCTGCACAACATTATGGCTGAGAAGGATATGGGGAACTGCACCTCATATTCAAAATGAAAGCATGAAATATTTCTTTAATCTTTTGTTTTCCACTGTTGCCTACCCCTTCTCTTTGTGGTGGTAGAGAACCTGGCAAGCACTACAGAAATTCTAGAAAAGGTCAGTCAGACTACTTCAGAGTTTGTCGGAAAGTATCTTCACCTGTGAATCACCCAGCATCTGATCCTCGGCTTTGTACCTTTATGAAATTAATCTTTGTCCCACTCTGAAAAGCATTGAAATGTCGGTAATTCTGAATGTCTCAGGAGCAACAAGTCTGGGACCTAAGTACAGAATAGCACTCCCACATTTATTAATGTCCTGCACTGCAACACTGGAGAAGTTATTTAGTAGTCTTTCTGCAGCTGTTTCCTCTTTTAATTTTAATTTTCTATATTCTATCTATTCAACTGATAAAGTCTACACCTAAACCATGATCCTGGATAAGATGTGGGCTGACACTTTTCCCTGTCTTACCCCCAGCCCCAGCTTGCAGTAGTTCTCACTGGGAGGCAAGTCAGCCAAACAAGGGAGAAGGATACTGCATGTTGGTCACGCTGGTGGCTGGAAGGTTGGGGCGGTGGGACACACTGCAGATTGCATCTGTCCACAGTCTAGACTGTGGAGGTGATACTCTCTCAGATACTGTATTCACTGTGGTGCAGATAATGAACAAGAACCTCATTAACTAATGGTATTTCTCTCACGCATTCGACAGTCTGTGCAGAGGAGGTACAAGACCAGAGGCTAAGCTGGGGTACCAAATAATGAAAGGGTTCTCCTGATGAGTAAGAAATACTGGTGCTGGGTTTTGTTGTTGTTGTTAACATAAGTTATCTGTTACTTGGTCCTTTTCGCTCAATGAAGTAAATTATATATTTTTGCTGTAAATCAAGAATTATTTGTTTCAGTTTATGGGAAAAAAAAATATGGGTGGGTTTCTATGCCACTTTCAGTGAATGGCCATATTCTAAAAAAGATTTTTTAAAAAATTCTTACAAATATGAAAACTACCATAAATTTAACAGATGACAGCATGATATAATTGGCTACACTAAATCATTTTATATCAAGTGTGTATGTGTGTGTATATGTATGCACGTGCTCTTTAATATTTATGAAATAATTATTAGGTACAGATAAGTTCATTAATAACTTATTTGAGAATGTATTCTACAAAACACATTAGTAATGAATTGTTAACAAGCAATGCCACAGCTCGCTGTTGTAAAAAATACTGTTATGCAGGCAACGTTAAAACTAAGGACATGCTTGATTAATAAGTGAATTCTAGAGGTAATATACCATACTTTAAAGTACAATAAACTTATTAAATAATTACGAATCAGTTGTACAAATGGGTATTACAAAGAGCTTGAAAATGGAACATAAAGCCAACTATAACAGAGTAATCAAATAGTCTTGATCTTCTAGTTCTAGTTCAGCTAACATAACAAAACAAAAGCAATATAGGAAAATATGTGAATTAGAGCACAATATGAAGTCTTTGTCTAAAATGGATGTTCAATGCTTACACTTTGGTGCCGTCAGTAAGTGCTCAATTTATCTAACTATTAGAGCTAATTTATCCAGCTTTTCTGTAGACAAAGGAAGAGATTCTTCAGAGGCTGGCTGAAGACTGAAGACTAAGGTAGGAATTCCAGGTGGAACCTCAGAGAATGTATCTCTCTGTTGACTAGAAAACCCATGGGGCTTAAATAGCTGAAATACCCAATTAAATTATGTTTCAAAAGCCGGATGTTGTGCTTACTCCCCTACCTGTCAATGGCCTGCAGAAGTTTTATAGAGGACTGCTATTTACATATCTGCACATGCTACTTTGGAGCCATCTTGAGATCATCATGCAGACTTTTGCAAACGTTTTCTAAAGGAAGACTCTATGCTTGCTCTAAAGCATGGCTTTAAACACTGTGGTTAACTGAATGGCTTTGAAGAACAATTTTTATGAAGGATTCTTTCAAACACAGACTGTAAATTTATTATGTGCTGACCAGCAATATGAAAGAACTCTGTGTTTCAGAAGTTCAGTGGCTCTTAATTGCAAACAAGCTTTGAAGTACCCAGCCATGAATGACAGACTTCCTGATACCTCCTTGTCACTTTCTTCTTGGACCCTGAGATCTTCTCTCCAGCTCCCTTATTGCCTGGAAGTATTTACCTTTATCTTGAAGCCTTCTTTGAATGATCTGACTACTGAAAGATTCAAAGTACGTGGCTTGACAGATTTACAGTACATTTTAATATGACAAATCATATCCTATGCAATATTGCAAATTTTTAAAATGACCAATATTTATGTCAAAGCTAAAGGAATCTATACCCTGTGGTTTTGTTTTACCTTCAGCACAGTGATTAACAACAGCTCCTGTTCCCCATGCTCCATTAGAAATACAAAGCCAATTTCTGATCTTGTGGTATTTGACTAAAAAGCCTGAGCATACATTAGTGATGCAGAAAACATTATTAACTAACCTTCTGGCCACAGACTGTAAGGGAATACATTCAGAAACATGAATCTGAGCAATCCCACGATATAAATCATAAAGCAGAAAACTCTTTTTATTAGAACAACTAATTAATGTGGATCCTGTGAGGACAGAAAAAAAAAAATCTCTAGGTATCCTAATTCAACTGAAAATAGAATAGATTTTAAATGACACTAAGAATCATTCTCATGTGGTGGAACACAGTTTTTAACTTATAGTCTTGTATCAATAAAGATTGGAATTTTTCTCATTCAATTTTATACATCTAATATAAGATGATGAGGTAAATTTAATGTGTACTTAGTAGAGAGAAAAGCAAAGAAATCAGTCCATCCACTGATTAGACATAAAATGCATGGAGTGAACATCACACTGAAAATGCATATCTATGTTCAATCACTCTACAGGTATTTAAATGAACAACTTATCATAGAACCATAGAATCTTAGAATAGAATCTCTTGGGTTGGAAGGGACTTCAAAGATCCTCCGGTTTCAACCCCCTGCCTCAGGAGGGTTTGCCAACCACTAAATTGGGCACTAGATCGGGTTGTACGGGACCTCACCAAGACTAGCCTTGAAACTTCTGCATGCCCAAAAGTTCATTAGGTTAAAAACTTTGTTTCTTCTTAGCTCTGTCATTATTGAGATACATCAGGAAAGCCAGAAATCTATACAAACCAGCTGTAACAGGATGTAGCGCTTTCAGAAAAGAAAATGTGTCCACTGAAAGCAAATTTCCAAAATGAGATGTGATGAGACCACCTCAGTCTGAGCCAAGCACTACTCATAGAAGGGCACTGGGGTTAGTAGTTTACTTGCTGTTTGTCATATATTTTCTCCCTGCAATTTTTTAGCAAGTGAGAAAGGTTAGACCTGAACTAAAGGGCTTGTTCTTACATCTGAGCATTTCCATCTCCTAGTTGTTTTTTGACTCAGAAAGACTGCAATAAGTGTGAGGGATTCACACATGACACAGTTGAATGCTGTGTCACAGTTTAGTTAAATAGATGTTACAGTCATTTTTAAAGGATTCCCTCTAGACATACACATGCACATTTATGAGTTCTTCGTTTCCTTGCCTCTCTTCCTTGTACCTCTGCCTCTGAGCCGTCAAGAAGGAAAAGGTAGAATAAGTCTCTTCCTCACATACCAAGATTATTTTTAGAAACATTTTTGCAAAATAATTACATTAATTATTCATTATCTCTCTCTGTTCCTTTTAATATCAGCTCCCAGAAATCTGTTTGTTTGTGACTTTTATCCAGGTGTTTTTTTTTTTTCGTGTTTTTCTCATTTTCATTGAAAGGATTTTTTTTTATTTTTTATTTTTTAACAAATTAAGATACCTGCAGCTAAGCCATTAATCCTAGAAAGGTTCTGATAAAATTATTGCATTCTTCAGAATTGGGGAAATGCAGAAGCACCTTTAACTTCTCTGCATAGGGCTGCAATACTTAACTATTTTCGATATGTCAAAGTGAGATCATAGTCCTATAGCCTGTTTGCCAGCAAGAATCTACCACTATTTGCTCCAAGGCATGGAAGTATAACAGTGATATGGAAGTTCTACATGCCTTTACACCAATGCCACGAGAAACAGAATTCTTACACCTAAAAGAATGCCCTCATCTCCAAGCTACAGGGTCATCATCTGCCTTTCTTGGAACTTGTATAAGAAGGGGAGTTAAAGAATCAATGGTCTTTTACACAAAGAGGTATATAGTCTTTCACTACTCCCAACTTCAGCCTAACCATTAGGCTCCTACTTTATGTTGTCTCAAACACCAGAGACAGTGGATCTTGGGCTCCACACCCTTGATTCCTGCAGTTCATATTACGCTCACACTCGAAAACTACAAGATACCATTCTGCTTTTCTCACCTTCCAAAGAGAAAAGCATCCCTGCTATTACATTTTAAAGGATGATTGCAAACACCTTTCTTGAACCAATGGCTCTGTAATATGTTCATCGCTGTGTGATACATTTTTTGTTATTAATGGCTAAACTTTGCATTAACTGAGTGAACCCAGACCTTATGTAATTTCATATTGCCCATGAATGTAATACAAGAACACAGATGATTTTTGGAAAGAAAAAATGAAAACACCAAGGGAAAAAAAGGCTTTGGCACAGGTAAGTTAGGAGCATTTGTTTGGGATATGGAGACATACATAGGGCAGGATTATAGGAGAGCAGGAACTGTTCTTCTGCCTTAAAGAAATGATCAGTACCCCTACGGCATGATGAGTGGAAGAACTGTTACGGGGAGGACTGTGCACATCAGAACCAGGATCAGACAACTACAGTTCAGAAGGGACCATTGTTTCCAGCAAGGAAATATTTTTGGAAGGAGATGCTGCTCTCAGTAGTTTTCCAGACATTAGGGCTAAAGGCACTTCTACAGAAGAGTATGTGTCTCTCCAAGGTGCTGGGCTTCAAACCCAGTTGTGCACATCCAAAGTCTGCCAGATACTTTGCTTCACTAGCATACCATGTATGGAAAACCTTCAGCCAGAAACACATTTTCTCCTAAGAGAGGTTTAAAGGGAATGCAAGCTCCCACTGTGGTAATAGGAAAGAAGAGATAGATAGCCACCAGCTTCCTGTCAGTGTCATCTGCTCATAAACACAGAGTGCCTCCCTGGCTCTGACATGCAGACCCATGGATGAACAGCCATTACAAAGCCTACTGTATTCATGAAAGACTCACTGTACAAGACGACTGTGCATATGTACCCTTTTTTTCCTTGGATATTTCTCCAGTTTCAAAGTAGCACAATGCAGCTGTTGTCCCACGCATCTCACAGAACAATTTAGCTGACTGATAAACTAAGGAGAAGAAACAACCCTAGTCAATCCCCTGTAAGTACAGTAGTACAGCATCCTATCCTGGCTCCTAGCTCACATGAGCCTTTCTCACACCCTCAATGTCTGTACCAGGATCCATCCACTATCTCAGCCAGGAGCAGGAGATGCAGAGCAGTGGGCATCTCACTGGGGACAAGGATGTGGCAAGGGATCTAGGCCTGTGAGTGGTCCTAGCTCTACCTGTGTCTGGTCAGGGCAAAGCTGTGTAGATCTGGAAACTGACCTACTGTAGCCTCACTAGGGCAGGGGCTGATGGCCCCAACAGACTGAAATGGGGTTCTTGGCTATGGGTGGAGTGGAGGTAACCTTGAGGAGGCTACTCAGGAAGAGTCAGGGTTGGAGGTGCCCTTGGGGCCCTGTCACCAGAACTGCTGTAGGTAACTGCCCTGCACAGCTGAGGGGTGAACGTGAGTCACACTGGCAACTGATATATCTATCATTAGGACAACACCTCCTCTTACTTTTAAGGTGTTGCTGTTCGAAATCTCCTCATTTAGCTTTCTTGTCCATCTCTTCCAGGGAGCTCATGTTATTGGTAACTTGAAACAGCTGAAAATTTTATGTGCAACTATGACTGAAAATATTCAACAGATGCAAACAGTAATTTACTTCTGCTACTACAAGTGAAATAGCCAAATTCTAGTAAAACAAGCCCTTTGGAAATCTGGCTCAAGTTTGACAAAACAATAAAAATATCATCACTTATGTCCTGCCATTTTCTCCTTGTTCTTCATTCTTGATCTCAGTCCAAATGAAAGAAACAATAAGATAAATGAATACATTATCATCAGAATTTTGTTTCTACATCTTGTTGTTAGCATAATGTAGAGAAAAACAATTGGGATTTAGAGGACTGCAAATTTCTATGGTATGAGAGTTTCTCAAAATCAAAAACACTTACAAGCTATCACATCTGTGTGAGAGGATAGCTATTATTAATCAGTTAGATCTCATAGGACAAAAAGACTGGAAACTTATAAAAGGAAAGCATAGCTCATAAATATACGAGGGCTACTCTGAAAGTAATGCCTCTTGTTTTATGATGCTGGCCCACAATGTCAGAAGCAGATACTGGTGGTATAGCAATAGGGTTTGAACCTTCCTACCAAGATTCCATTACATTTTGTTGTCATGTCAGATGGCAAAATGGTGTCTGATGTGAAAGTGCAAATGAAACAAAGGTATGGAATTGAATTCCTCCATGAGGAAAATATGGCACCCACTGACATTCACTGAAGCTTGCAGAATGTTTACGGAGACTAAACAGTGGATGTAAGCCCAGTGAGGCAGTAGGTGGTGCATTTCAGCCGTGGGAACAGCGACAGTAGGTCACCTCCACTGGTGCCGATTTTTACAAGAGCAGCGTGCAGGCTCTTGTTTATCACTGGTGAAAATGAGGAGCTGATGGTGGTGACTGTGTTGAAAAATAGTATTCTGAAGATGAGACTCTGCTCTATCAAACAGTGTTATTGTGCTCTTTGTACATGCTGTAATTTCCATGGAAATAAAAATGTGTCATTAGTTTTGGAGCAACCTGCAGGAAGAAAGCGTATTCCCATTGAGTAGTTCAGAGGAAGTCTTAAGGGTATATAAGAAGTATAGCCCATCACTCTGAATATAGAAACGGGAACCAAAGATGTTAGGAGTAACATTTAGCATGTGGATACTTAGCAATTAGAATAACATTTTGAGAATACAATAATTTCTAAATTAAAAAATTGAGTGCTTTAGCTGATTGCCTGCCTAGGTGACCCATGCATAGTACTTGCCCAAAAAGTGTCTATGATGAATGATTTGGCACATGTGATTTGAAAGTTATGGTTCATCACACAGAGGAGTAGAAAAAGTCCAGCTCACACCATTTCAGTTTCAGCACTTTCTCAAAATTTGATCTTTGCACTGTAGGGAAGTTTTGTAAACAGAACCACTGGTTTACTACTGCAGTAAATATATGTTCTTCTAAAGCATCAGATTTTTACAGGCCTCCTGGCAAGGACTAAAATGAATAACATGAAGAATGTACTAATCTGCAGATGAACCATGAGTGGTAATTTATGTATCTCATAAACAGCTAGCGAGCTGTTATTTTACCAGCGCTATTTTGAGGCTTCATTATCTCACAGAGATGGGCAAATCTGCAACCTTTCATTCATTCAGCAATCTGCAGTGCTTACTTGTGCAAAGTTTAGAAGTTTGAATTAGAACATGCCATTTAAAACAGTCAGTTGGAAGGAAAAGTATTGTCATACACAATTAACAATTAACCTAGCAACTTTAACTTGGCAAAATAGCACAGGTTGCTCAAATCGGAAATAGAAATTAGGCAAACAGAAACTGCAATAAGCTCAGATTCATGGTAACTGGTTGATCATCTCAAATAATCTTGTGAAATGTAGGGAATTGTAACATCACTTGTACCATTTACTATAGCACTAGCAGTCATATTTGGTAGTCTTGAAACAGCCTGGAGCGTGGTTGACCATTATAAAAAATTACTGCCTCACATTTGGCTGAGAGATGTTCATGACACAGTCTGCATGTCTGAAGTGGTAGGGGCATTTTTTCTTAGTTGTTGGCCATGAAATGAGAATTATACTCCTGCATGAGGCTATAGAGACCAGTAATAAGTCAAGGATAGAGTCACATCATGGACACTGCATCAAGTGATGTGACCCAAACAAAAAGATGGTTGACTTCATTTTAACTTCTGTCGCATTGTAGCTCAATAGATTCTCACTACTGTCCTCTGTTGAAGCAAAGCATTAAGTTGGAGAGTTTCTTGCCAGATCCAACAAGGAAGTTCTCCAGTTCTGAAATTTTCATGTGCTTTTCAGTTAAAGGGAGCTCTATGTCAGTATACATTTTTACCTGTTTACATGGTTTTGTGTTATCATACAAACACATACATAGTCATGTGTATATCTCATTAAAGAACATTTCTAAAAATTGTGAAACATATACTTTATCTGGCAATGTATAGTCTAAATGAGACAGAACAGCAAGTGCTTGTGTGTAATGTTCTGGATTTTCTGTTATTCGTTGGCTGACTGTTGGGTGAGAGCACATCTACTGTTTCTATTTAGAGTTGCTCATGAGCTCACTGTTTTCTAACCCACACAGGTGGTGGTCAGAAAAAGCAGAAAAGAGTGCTGATTAATTTAGCAACGATTCAATTTTCTTTTTAAGTTTGGGATAACTGAGTTGCCATCAAACTGAGAAAATTAAGCTAAAGCACAAATTCAAAGTACTGACAATACAGGCTAGTCTTCAGTTTTTCACTTTAGCACTCCATGTCATCTCATGTCTCCATCCCTCTCTTTTTTCTGGTTTTCCACCTTTCCTGCACTGGAATTGCCTTCATACTGGACTGTGCAGTGTTCCATTGTGGACTGATGTCTACTCTGGCTAAACCCAATAGTTTCCTGACACATTCATCATACTTTTCAAACAGACACTTCTACACACAGCTATAATGTCATCTGTCCATCAAAGCAGAGACAGCAGCGTCAAGTTATGGGTGTCTGTCTATTTATACAAATATTGACAAAAGAGAGAAATAAGCCTGAAAATTTCAGTTATGTATAGTGCTTTTTGGAGCAAAAGACAAGTGAGTCTACTGCAGTCCCAGCAAAGAATACGATGTGAGGTCTCCCTTCCGACCAGTAATTCAAAAGGGCTCTACAGGATTACAGACTTTCCATGGACCACTGACACATGAGAGATTGCTGTGTGGAGGCTTTTGATGGAGAATCAGTTCTGGGTCTCAGGACTGTAGGACTGAAAATGTGCCACAAAAGTAAGACACAACTGTGAATCTGCACATCTCACCGGTGTTTCACTGAGCTGGAACTCCAGGCAGTGGGTGGGATGTCTTCTTTGCTCCTGTGACTTCACAAATCAAAACAGATTTTACTGGACACGTGGGACAAAGAAATGTTCTCCCTGTGAGGTCTCAGATGAAGGGACATGAAAATCACTGATAAATGAAAGTGAAGCATTCAGCAGACCAGCAGGCTCAGCAGACCTGGATGTGCAAAGGGAGCAGCAAAGACACCACAAATGTGACAAGTTTAGGTTCACACTTGAAAAAAGATGGATATTTCTAGCAAACATCATTCATTGCTCTCCCATTCAAGAATTAGGTGGAAATTCATCCGGAATGTTCAGTGCATTAGTCCAGCTACACAAAGGGTTCCCTGAGGAAAATCTGTGCAAGATAAACATAATAACAAAAAAAAAAAAAGATAAAATGCATGAAGAGATGTTCTACTAGGTATTCTGATTCCAACATCAATATTACTTCTATCATTCATATTTTACTGAAGATGTCATAAAAGTCCAGGAAAATTCAATGAGCCTGTGAGCACAAATAAAAACTGCTTTTGGTGCTGAAAATACCAGTTCCAATTTGCACTCTAAGAAAACCTTACCTTCTCTTTGGGTTTGGACTGGTTACATTCCTGAGGAATGAGCAGCACAACGCTTCATCTCCAGACTAATTATCTCCATGCATAATGAAGGTTATACTGTTCAACATGTGAGCCAGACTCTAGACTTCACTTAAATCTTTAATATATATTAACAAAGTGTTTAAACAGATGCTTTAAAAATATTAAAATGGTCCAATTTATCAGTCTATATCATCCCAGTACAGAAAGCACATTCTCTATTTGCTGTTCTGCAAATCATGCTGGTTATGCTTTCACCTTCCTGGTCACAAAATTCAGGCCCTGAAACAGCAATGACACATTTATTTATTTATTATAAATCAGTGCATACCTTCATTACCCAGTACAGTACCTTTAGGTCACAATAGCTGAGTAACAGCATATGTTGTTTCTGAACTACAAAAGAGTGTACTGTGAAAAACCAATTCCATCATTTTAGGGTGTTTTTTCCAGTGGATTTTGTCTAAGTTAAGTTAAATGTGTTGAAGCATTCCCTTTCTGTTCTTTATTCATTTTATCTCCTGGAAAACTTGACAGTCTCTCGTATGGACTTTGCCAGTATGAGCCTGCTATTTGCTTAAACAAATGCTTCAGAGCAACTACTTTGCGGTCAGGGCTGTTATATTTCTGTCACATTCACTTTCTGTCATTGAAAGATCATTTTCTTTCACTTCTGCACTGAGACATTTACTAAAATAGAAAAGATAGATACACAGCGACAGTCCTGATGTTTAGAGGTTTTATATTCCCTTTGTTTCTGTAACTCCTTTTGCAGTTTGAGCTACATGATAAAACCATTTACGTGGTCACTGAGCTATCACCTAAAACCACACAGGCACAGGCAGAATGGTTGGTTGGACAAAAGAAGGATTTGCAAAATCAGTTATAAGGCTGTTTCAAACAAAATTTAATCTAAATAGCAGCCTCTTGATGCACATTCTGTTTCCTTGTTATTGTCTTGCTGTGAATCCCTACCTGTGAGATAGAATAAGTGTGATGTGAAAGCTAGCTGATATCTTCTGTTCAAAATGAACTGCTCTGACCATTGCTAAGAGATGGATTCATGAAGGGTGCCTTAGCTTGGAGAACAGAAAACTTAGCAGAATCTTATCAATTTATATAAATACCTAAATGGAGGGTGCAAATTGGACAGAGCCAGGTTCCTGTCCCAGGACAGAACAAGAGGCAATGGACACAAACTGGAAAATTGGAGATTCTGTCTGAACACCGGGAAGGACTTCTTTACTGTGAAGGTGTACTGGGTTTATGTGGCAAGGATTTGGTAGCAGGGCTTTGCGGGGGTGCCCCCTGAACAGGGCCCATAGCTGCTCCAGATTCGAGCAGCTCCAGCTGTTCCAAAGGGACCCACCACTGGGCAGAGCTGTCTCATGAGGAATGCTGGGTATGCTCTGGGAGCACAGACTTAAGAAAGGGAAAAACTGCTGCACAACAGCAGCTGGGAGAGAGGTGTGAGAAATGGGAGAGAAGCAGCCCTGCAATGTGGGCACCAAGGTCAGTGCAGAAGGAAGACAGGCGGTGCTCTAGCTGCAGAGCAGAAGTTTCCTACGCTGAGTCTGTTTTGCCTCTGACAGTAATTGGTGACTGATCTCCCTGTCCATATTTCAACCCTTAAGTCCTTTTTCTGTCGTATTCCCCCAACCCCTTCCCTTGAGGAGAGGGAATGAGAGTGTGGTGTGGTTGAGTTCAGCGGCCCATCAGAGTGAGACAAGAAGCAAGTATCCAAGTAATGGAACAGATTGTGTAGTCTCCCTTTTGGAGGCATCAAAAGCTGCATGGACATGGTCCTAAGCAACCTGGTCTAGATGCCTCTGCTGAGGCATGGGATTTGGAGGTGAGTGCCAGAGTTCCCCACCAACCTGAACTATTCTGTAATTCTGTAATAAAACACTCCTTATATCAGTTTTCCTTCTGTACTCTGCAGGATCTGATAGGCTCATTTCAAACCTTTCACTTTAGCACTGCTTGCAGTCCACTCCATCTGATTAAGTTCCCCTGTCCTCTCCAGGTTCTTAAATTATATTAGATACATAAAATAAGCATGTAGGAGACTGGAAATCCCCTTCTGTACCACAACCAGCAACATTCCCCAATGAAAATACACTATTTTTAAGTGGTTATAAGTCTTGATTTACCTATTTCAGTTAGAGTCTCTGTCACCATGAGTCCAGGTATTTTGGATTCAGTTCCTCAGGGAATAGATACAGTTGAGGAGTTTAAATCAGAAGGCCTTTTCACATGAAGTAAGTGAAATGCCTACTTAATTTGCACAAAAATCAAGTTCAGGATATTGTTCTAACAGACTTTCAAGAGGAGAACACTATTTTAAAAATCGTTAAAGGTGATTTTATGCAAGAAAACACATCTAAAAAAAGAAACCACTCAGAAGCTTTTAACTGCAAATCTAATTGTTACTCCATCTTGTGTGACAGCTAAACTAAATGGAGACCCACTAGAACATCATAAAGAAATCAATTAAATCAGGCTTCCACTGTAGAACAACAGAAATCTGTAAAGAATTCAATACTTGCTGATAGCTAATATGTTATGCTTCCTAGAAAAAAACATCAAACCCTATTAGCTAAGCAAAAGAATAACAAGTGCATTTCTTTTAGAGCTGGCAGACTTTCAAGGGAGCATATCACAAAGGAAATATTACAGAAGGATCTCATCTGAGAAACCAGAAGAATAGCACTATCAGACTATGATAGTCATGTATTAACACTGAGGAGAGTGCAACAAGAGCTCTGTAGCTTTCAAAGACCCTCAAGCTTCATTTCTACCATTTACCACAGCAGCAAAGTCACCTCCATAATCAATGGATTGTGGAGATGACTCCAGAAGGCAATTCAGCCACCTGGAAATTATGCCAAATGAGTCACCATAAGCTACTCAGTGCTGAAATTCTTTTGATTATAGGTACTTACCTGTAATCAAGTACCTTTGTAAACTTTAGGAACCTAGCAGAACTCAGAGTCTCTGAATTCTTTGCCTTCCCCAAATGTTGGAAATATGACTGTGATGATTCAGAGAAGCATCATAAGTAATGATATCATATCATTATATTAGGGTAATTTTCTCATTTTCTTTTGTACCTTCTGAAGCTAAAGCTCTGCCTGAAGGAATTAAGTATAAAAATAAGAGCTAAAGGAGAATGCCCTTTTTTGAGGTAGCCCAAGACTTTTTCAAACGAATCACAGGGTATTGTTTTGAGTGTGTACCCTGAATATCCATCAGCATGAAGTTCACAGCATTCAGCCAGAATGCCACAGAGGCTTTATTTCTCCACTCTTTTGGAGTTTAGCAGCCTCAGAATATTGCCACTATCTATGAATATGTGGTTATATAACAGCCTTTGTGTTTTTGCACTCTTAAAAGCCCGTTCACACTTATAGCACCTCGGATTACATTCTTGTACTTCAGTAATTACAGAGTCAAGCAGGACACTTTCTCTATTTTAATTTGAAACTTAAATCTGTGGTACTGAGTCTGCTTAGCAGTCACACACAGATGCAAATGCATGCACATAAAGCCTTCATCAAAGTGTACAGTAATTTGAGGAAATCTTGAAATCAGGTAGGGTTTCCCCTCTAATATTCAAAGGCTCTAAAATATATCCCACATAATTTTAATGCTTACCATGAAGGCTCAGTGAGATGATCTTGAATTTTCTCTGCAAGAGGAAGTGACGCCGCCCTGACCTCTAAAAACCACACAGGTCTCTTATTTCTCCCTACTGCTTTGAAAAACTCTGCTAACATTTCTCCAGTACTGAACTCCTTCAGAAAGAGTTCCCACCTGTGTCACACAACTGAAAAAAATGACTGTCCCTTTCTTAGCTCCATATAAATTCCAGCAGAAGTGATATTAAAGAACAGTTAACTTGAGTGTAAGTAGCAGTCTTAGAATCATACAATCACAGAATGGCTTTGCTTGGAAGAGTCCTTGAAGATCTTCAGGATCCAAACCTGTGGCATGGGCCCTCTGCCACCCATCAGATCAGGCTGCCCAGGGCCCATCCAATCCAACCTTGACTGTCAGCAGGGATAGGGCACCCACAGCTTCCCTGGGTAGCTTGGTCTTACTCTTGTTATGCCTATTTTGTAAAAATATCAGAATCAAAATGGACCATCACTGCTGCTAAGGGTCTGAGTTCAATTACACCTGTGGTGAACCGGCAGAACTTCCATCGGGTTTCCTCTTGTAACCTCTCTGCTTGATGAAACCCATAGCTACCAGCTAACTTCTGGAGTTTTCATGTCACATTTCAGCACATCATCTGATGCCTAAGATAAGGACAGAACATATTGCATGTCAACACTATAAACTGTAAGCAAGTTATTGGTATGCAAGGTGTAAAACATTGCCTAAAGGAGATTTTAGTCTTATGTCACAAATCCTCCAGGTCAAATATAGTTCACAGATAGATAGAAAAAAAATAATAATAATAAATAAATGTGGAAGTGAATTTATCTTCATTTAGCTTGCCCTGCTTTCATCCTTCTGGACTTTAAAAATGTTTTCTGAGGGCTCTGAACTTCAAATCTCCTCCAGCTATTTATTATTGATTTAATGCACCTTTAAATTTTGCCCTTCAGATAATCCTGCTGAATGTCACAGAATGTTGTCCCTTTAAGCCAAGATTGTGAACAAATATGCAGAGCTGACTGTGCTTGACCTAGTTAGAGATTTCTCTTACACAAGGCAGAAAATAAAGTTGAATCATCATATACTCTCACTGTCACACAAGACTAGCACTCTCTGTCCTTACTATAGATCAGTCAACAATCAGCCTTTATATCAAAGAAGGAATTTCCTTATAGAAGGGAAACCAGAGGAAAAAAATACCTGTCAGTGATGGTTTTGCTCCTCATAGGTTTTGCCCTCTTAGTGGCAGCACTCACTGTACTGTTTATCTCTCTTCCATGGCTATGGCCACATTACAATATAATATTCTCTGAAGTGGTGAGCTTCTTAGTTGTTTAAATATATATTCTGATCATATCCAAAGAGCTTAGCTGAGATCGTCTTACAGAGTAATGTAGTATGTTAGTAATTTCAAGCAACATCATCTTTCATCATCTGACTGTGCATATGTGAATCCACTGTCTTTGCAGAAATTACAATTGGTCAAGAAATGTTTTAAAGTAAAAATTCCTGATGTGGAGATCCTCTGTATGCAGATCAAGAGCACACAGCTGTGTGGATGGAGTTTTTGAAAAGTAAGTACAAAGTCTGCAGAAAGCAGGGCCACAGCAGGGCACCTGTACAACAGCTACTGCCCCTCTTGTGTTATTACGCATGAATAAATTCATACTTTCTATTGAACATTGCATATTGCATGTTCATTCAGCCCCATGAAAGGTACCAGTCACCTTTCCTCACCTTTCCATCAAAAAAGCATGAGATCAGAAAGACATTCCTCTTTCTTTTAAGTATCTTTCTTTGAGCTTACAGATGCTATCACAGACCTGCTAACAACCTGGATCCTAAATTCTAGGCTTGATGAATACAACCGTTGACGTTGCTATTTCTATGTGAGTTTGCAAGCTGAGAATTGACAGCCACAATCAGGTTTCTGGAGCTGATTACAGTCATCCTGTTTCAGGCACTCAGAAATGAGCTTGATACTATGTTGTCAGAGCTGTTCCAAATTTCTTGGTGTAAATGTGAATTTGCCCTGCAGTTTGTTAAATATCTTACAGTGATTTTAGTAATGGTCAATGTAGTGGCTAATTCACCATTGCATTCTTATTTTGGCTTCAGGATATCTTTAGTCTTAAGACTTGACTCCAAAAAATCTCCTTAGCTTTCTGAATGTTAAGCAGCCAAATGAAATATCTCTGTGAGCACACAGGAAATATATGTTCTCTTTTCTCTCTGAACAGCTCCAGGAGCCATATTCTCACAGAATCCTGTGTGTTGTGTTCCCATGACTCTTATAAAGTTATATAACTAAATTTAAAGCAGACTATGACAATGAATAGTCATCCTGTTTTCAGACACCACTGTTCCCTCTGATACCCACACTGCCCATCCTTGAAGCAGTACTTGATGTGGCAGATCTTACAGTTCTGTTTTCTAGCAGATATAAAAACTCTTTTGTACAGATTCAAGGTACACCCTGAATGCAATTTGTTTAACATATACTACTTCTGGCACAAAGAAGTTCAAAACCCAAGTGGAGAGACCTTTCTCAGAAATCTCAGGACCACTCCATTGCCAAGGTCACAGACAACCCTGCAAACAAATCCACAGCCTCCAGGTGACCAAGGCTAAAGATTTCCTCACAGACTGAGAAAGAAAAAAGGAAAGATACTATGCAAAAGCAATGCTTGGGAAATATATTTTCCTTTTACAAAGAAAGGCACAATTTTATGCAAACTTCCTATATGGCAAGTCCTTAATGTCCTTGCTGCTCTGTCCAGGCCCCACAAACTGGGAATTAATACATAACTCTTAATCACCGAGTAACTTAGATGACTGTCATTATAGAACCAGTTTGTTTGGCCATATCTGTACTAATAAATTCAACTTAGCCAAGGCTCGGATTGAGCACTGGTACTTGATTCAGGCTGCTACACAGCTGGCACATAGTCACACATGGCTCTCTCCTAACACCAAAAGCATTCTACCACACATAGCCAGATTGGGATCCAGATTCAACATGAGCCTGGGACTATCTATCATCTCCATGCATGATTGTAATTTTGGTGGGAAGATGGTTTAGGTGGATGTAAGATATTCCATGTCCCTTATTCTCCACCCCAGAGCATGGTCCTAATTTATTATTATATAGACACAGCTTAGCAGGTTCGTGATTCAAATTGTCTTGCTCTAAAGTAGACAGAGAGTCCCTCTCCCGATAGTTATTAATCTTACTGATCCCCAGTAGTTATTTATGTTACAGCTCTAATCCCAAACAATGCGTTTTTTATAAGATACTCCCTTTATCTAAGCAGAAAATGTTCAGGGTAGTGCATCTGTTTTCTTGCATTGTGATTCTGGCTTTAAAATATACCTGGGTTTCCATGAGAGTCACATAGTTGCTTTGAAAACAGAATGCACTTAGTTTAGAACTAAAAAGAAAACAAGAGGAATTTCCTATTGTCTCTTAGCTAACAGAAGGATTTGAAAAGAGATATTTGCAGAGGGGAGGAACAGTAACTCCAAGTAAGGGAAAAATTTTATTCATAGGGTTGTGATACTCATGCCTCTAGCAGCAAAGGATGGATACACAAGGTTGGCTCCCAGACCTGTGTCCATACGTGGCAATTCTTTATTTCACAATCTGCTTTCCATGAACATCTTTGTTTTTAAATTGAAGAACAACAATTTAATAAGAAGAATACTGCATTATATCAATCTCTCAGTGTTCCTTCCTATTCAGTTGTGTCCAGTTTAAACCTCCAGTAGGTCCAGGTATCCTTCTGCCTTTCCTTCATTTCAAAAGCAGTGATCTATCAAATCACTTTCTTTTAATTGTCTTCTCATCTCTGCTGCAAGGCATATTATGTGCTGCACAAAGCAGCTGGGTTGTAAAGGATGCAAATTATTATGCACATCATGTTTGTTTCACTGTTCTTCTCACTATTTGTTTCATTCATATACACGTGTATATGCATGTGTATATGTATGTAATATGTATGTGTATGAGTATGTATATGTATAAGCTTAGGCATTTGTATATGCATTTGTATATGTATTTTTTTTAAATAAAACCTGGCTCTTGGGGACATTACTCTTATTTTTAATTACATCTGACAACGGATACTAAAACAGTACTCAGATCATCACAGCAACATTTAACTGTTATTATAATTCTGATAAATTGCAATTTTTAACTGTAGTAGTACAAACAATGGGTACAGAAATAACGTACATTAATCACAGATAAATCATTGCTCCCATTATCATTCATCGAGCTGTAAATCAGTAGTGCATTAAGAATTTTTAAATGGATACACTGCATACCTCTATCTATCTATTTGAGGGGGTGAAAAAGTAGTACATCCAGAAAAAAAATCTTGCCAAAAACAACTATTAGATGTTTTCTACTAGATCAGTTTGTAGAGAATAATTAGTCATATCTAATTTCCTATATACCAGTTTTTATTCAAGCATGCATGCTACCTTTCTTGAAAATTAACTTCATCTATTTCTGGAGTAAGCACGACCAGTCAGCTGTCCTCTCTGCCAACAGCTGAAGCTCAGTTTCCTAAGCCATGGCACAGACTAACAAATTCAGTTGTGTAGTGATATATCAATGTTCTTTCCAGGTATGGCATTGAAAGTCCATCTAGATCTTTTGTTCTGTTGAACTGGGACCTGGTTCATTTTTCACTGACACACATAGAGCCCAAGCCTTAATCTTTTCAACTTCTCACTAATGAGGATATAAGAGTTACTCTTGGTTCTGCGTATTCCACATCCTCCTTTTTGCCCAGTCATTAGCAAAACACTTAGGAAAATTCATTAACAAAGATTTAAAGTCTATTCACCACTTTTTACAATAAACAGGATAAAGAAAAAATAGCTTCCTTTCTACTGGCATTAAATTGCTTTCCTTCAGCAATCAGAATTCTATATGGAAGCCATTTCCAGTAAACAGGTATTAGAGAAATGACTTGATAATCATGACTCTTCATGTTACTGGGACTTCTCATTTATCTTCATAATCCTTAACAAAACATGTCCAGTAAAATTTAAGACTACAATGAAATTTTATTTCATAAGATACAGTAATTCTTCAGTTTGCTGTTATTTTTATGAACCAATTTGAATTTCTTAGATAAAGAAATACAGTGCATATAAGGTGCATATATAGCACTTTTGCTATAAGACATCAGGTCATACGTACTACAAACAAGCCAAGTCAGAGCAAAAGTAGATCTGTAAATGTAGCTTCTGAGTGTTTAAGATTGCCAATGGTTGAGCAGACCAGTGAAGAGGTAGATTTTTTTTTCAAATGCTGAGGTTCTCTCTTTGGACTGCCAGAAATATCGTTCAACTGAAGATACAGAACTCCCAGCTTGAAGCTGGGTGTAGCTAACATGTGAAAGGTCAGTTATGGTGCAGTGGGAAGTATTTTACTCTTGCAGATCACCACCTGCACATGAAGTGTTCTTTGATATAAACATTCCCACAGAACATGGGAACAACTTGTTTATGAGAAGAAACAGTGCACCCATTTTTCTCAGTCCAGAAACAAGGAAGTTCAGAGGTTGATATAAGCGTTCCCCAGCAGGAATAAACTGTGAACTGCCTTTTATAACTTCTTAAAAGTGGTTCAAGGGATGGATAGTTCAAAGAACCGGTGGTGAACTGTAAAATATTTCTACTGTAGGCCAATGGTTTAAATATGACCCGTTCATATGGTCTAAAAGTCCTTACTATCAGAGGCAATACAGTGCTCTCTACAAAATGGTCTTGTGATCATAGGCAGTTTCACATCACAAAAATATAGTGCCAAAGCTACTGGAACCGAGCTTCTCTGTTTGCAGTGCTAGCACTGACATCAAACATTTCAGAATGAACCTAAAGTCAGCTCCCATGCTGAAGTAGCCCATCTATACCAGGACCAGCTAACCAGTGTTCTCACTGGGATGCCCTATTTCTACTCTCCTACATTTCTGCAAATGTGTTCTGTGTATTTTGATAGCACAGAAACAGCATCTTCTGCTGCTTTTGTATACTTGAGACACAAAAATCAAGACTGAAGTTAACTAACTGTTGGGCAAGCAAAAATAATTAAAAATCCTCACCATTCTACCATAATGTAGTATTTCTTCCAAGGCATGACTGCTTACTCTTTAGAGCAGAACTTGTCTGGATATCTTTAACAACACCATCTGGCAACTTCTAGCACAGTAACAGCTTTTGCTTGAACAAACTGACCATGTAAAAAAAATATCCCTGCAGCACCTGAAGGCTGTGTGAAGGTGTCATCTTCTGAGTTAGATACCAATTGTGTAGCTTTTCAGTATCTAACATAATGTGTCCTAACTGAGAGCAGGTTATTGGCATGAAATGCACACCCATTTTTTACAAACACTACTGTCAGTTCTATAAAAATCTGCCTCTGGATGATGTTGAGAAAATACAAATTGGGTGCATGCAGCTGCTGCTCTTTTGAAATTCTTCTGTTACATTTTGAGACGCGAGTTCTGTAAGTATCTGTTTCTACATTTGAAGCCTTGTGTAATATGCATAGTTTCTTTATGAGGTATTATATCCCATTTGGATTTTTTCTATTTTATGTAAAAAAAAAAAAAAAAAAAAAAAAAAAAGATTTAATGCTTCTGGTATCAGAAGCAAACAAACAAACAGAAAAAGAATACAACTGTCTTATGAACATAGAAGAAAAGTTAATTTTCAAAGACATTCACTTAGGCATAACTAGGAACTGTCAATATTAGGTTATAATAATTAGAAAGTGAATTATGTAGGGAGGGAATAGCCTACAATAGGAAGTTCTGATGAATATTTCAGTGTCTAGAATCAATATTTACTTTACTTGGGTTAGCACTGCACAATATATCTACTAAGCAGATAAAAATAATTTTAAGGATGCCAGGAAGAGCTTTAGGAAACTTATTGCAATCGCAGATTGTTGACCATCAGTATTACTGCCAACTCCTTGGGCCGCATCTCAGAGTTTCATGGATTAGGGCCCACAGATCTCCCTGGGAGTCTGACCCCACAGCCAGGGAGGAGGCTGTGCTGGTAGGGGTAAGGTCCAACAGGTGTTTGCCCTTATTTTTGTTGCTCTCTGGAATGTCCTGGCCTCTGACCCAAGACATTCTGCTTTTTCTTCCTAGCTTGTAAGCCCAGCCTTGAAGTAATATTCTCTTTACTTAAATACCTGACACTGTTTTTAAATTGTGTGCTATTAGCATTTTGGATACATTTTAGATCAGAGTTTAACGTGCCTTGGTGGAAAGCTGTCCTGCAAATAAAATCCCTAAATAACCACCCTGAATCTGATGTTATCTATCTGTGGATGTTTGATGTGTTCAGAAACTCCAGCTCAGGGCATTTTTAAGCATTAATATCCAACATAACATGTGGAATACATAAAATACTCTCAATCAAGGAATTTCCTTTGGAATGTTTTGAAGGCAGGGTTTGAGATATGCTCCATTGCTGCTAACAGACAGAAAAGTAACATTGGATTTGCATAAAAAAACTAGCTTTACATTTTCTTCTAACTTCTATTTGCAATTTAAAAGGTGATTCAAGATCTATGTTGAAAAATACTCTGTAAAGATAGGGAGGCCTGCATACAGTCTATAATTACAGTAATAAAGTAGAAGGAACTGCTTATTTTCTTGGTTTCCTTTTACAGAACCATTTCCACATCCTCTGTTATGTGTTGGTTTTTCCAAAAAGAAAAAAAAAAAGTACACATGGTGAGTAGAAGAAAATCCCCCGTGGGGTACGTTGCTGTTTCCACAGAGTAAATGGGAAGTGAAAAAAAGATTCAAGTTTCTTTGTAGTATTAATGTCAGAACATAAACCACATCAACAAAACGAGTTGCAGTGTAAACATTTGTAAAAGTGACACACAACGGGAATAGGAAAAGAGAAAAAAATGCCTGGCCAACCCAATAGCAACTGAAGTGCAAAGTGCTATTAGAAGCAGTATTTGCCTCTCTTTCTTTAGAACTTTTACATGGGAAAAATGGGACTGTACAAAAGTAGGCCTTATGCAAGTTACAAGTACTGCTCTGAAAGAAATGCTTCTTATTTTATTATGCTGGCCCACAGCAACCGAGGCAGATGGTGGTGGTATGGCAGTAGAGGTTGCACCTTCCCACCAATATGCCATTACATGTCACTGCCATGTGACAGATGGCTGCAGAGGAGCACTCTGACAGAATGGCTTCTGACGTGGAATTGTTTATGAAGCAAAAGTGTAGAACTGAATTTCTCCATTCAGAAAAAAAATGGCATCCATTGATGTTAATTGACATTTACAGAATGTTTATGGAGAGCCCACTGAGGAGGTGGGTGATGAATTTCAGCAGTGATGACAGCCACATGAAAGACTGGACAGCCATGCACAAATATCACATCACAAAATGAAGAATGTCTTGATCAGCTCATCCACTTGAATCAGCTAACTATGGTGACTGTGTTGAAAAATAGTGTTTTGCATCTGAGAATTTCCTCTATCAAATAGTGTTCTTGTAATATTTGTATCTGCTGTAGTTTCTATGGAAATAAACAGGAGGCATCACTTTCAGAGCGACTTACATATCTGGTAATTTGACATGTCACCAGTGCAAAGCAGGGAAGCTACATCCTGGAGAAGGATAGCTTACTTGGGGAGATGAGGATTACCTAAAGTTACCTCATGCCAGTTAAATGATTAGCCCAGCAAAGCTGTGCAGCATCAACCTGGCTTTCAAAGCTGAACATTATTGGTAGTATCTACTACTTACATTGTGGTTCAGATACTGAGGTCCAGATCACCAGCTATCACCTACTGTAAGATCACAAAGAAGGCACTGGGCTTGCTCTTAGATTGCGTCCTGATGGGGAGACTGGAAGTGGCTGGTAGCTGACACATCTCAGTTGAAGCCAAAGTATTGTGTCTAACACCATGAGGTCATCCTCATGCTATACAAGATGATAAAGTCAGAAAGTGAGCTTTAGGAGATACAGCGAATGGCAGGATATATCTACATAAAAATATGTGCATGCACAATGTAGTGATCAGGGCATGGCTAACATTCAACCAGTTTCAATGTGAATCGCACAGAGAGGTCTCTGCACGTCTGCAAGGAAACAAGCACCCACAACCTTAGAAAGGACTAACAGCCTTAATGGCTAAACTTAAACATGTCGAAGCACAACGAAAAGAGGAATTCACTGTGAAAGTGGAAGAATGTGGTTCAATTTCTCTTGTGATAACATTTTATCATCTCACTTCATCCACTTATTCTAATTCAAATTCATTGTGCTAGTTAAAATTACCATTTAAAAATACGTACATTTCACATGGAAAAAAAAGAAAAGAAAAAGAAAAAGGAAAAAAAAAAAAGACTAAAGAAACCAGATAAAGAATAGTCCAGCCACACCAAAAACCATGAAATCTATAATTAAAAAAGGAAAAGAAAATAAACTGTCTTGTTCATACCATACTCTTTAAATAAAGCTGTTTATGATAAAGTCAGACAAAATGCAATCTGTACCAATGATGTTGATTTTGTAAGCCATACCATACTGGCAGACCCTTGCTAACTTCAGCAACATTTTATAAATAGGTAAGAAAACTTATCAGTGTACGCAAGGCAAAAAGCTGTGAATGCCAGAGATCAGCATGTGCCATTCGTATGATAAATAATAAATAAAATACACATTTTTTAAAAAGCAAAAGGAAAAAAGAATGGAAGTTCTTTAAAATAACAAGAAAGCGTTTTGTCATAATTCTGTTTCCATGGAAATAGTTTTATTTTGTGATGTTAAATTAATGATTGCTATGTGTGTAAGCCCACAGATGTGGATCTGGACAGTGTACTTCTGAGAAATATTACCTTCACCATACATAAAGTTCAGGTTATCTCAAACTTAGTTCAGATTTGGGTTTAGAAATTATTAACAGTTGCAATTACAGTCTCTTCACAGTGCTGGAATCCCTTAACTGCCAACAGTCATCATCCCCACTACCATATAGCTAAGGGCTAACAGAGGCTGACAGATTGCGGCTTTCCCACTCTTGTGTTGACATATTGCTTAACATGTCCCTGATCACAGTGGGAGAGCAAGGTAGGGATGCCCTCAAAACCTTTGGTTGAGGTCACTTTACATTATGAAAGTTAAACTTCTTCAAGCATGAGAATAGGTACCCAGATTATCCGCTTGCCTGACAAGTGGCCTTATCATTAAGCTAAATATATTTTTTCTCTTTCCGAGAGCTGGAATATGCCACTGTCAAGTAGAAGATGCTACTGCCTGGGTACTATACCAGTCAATTGATTTCAGCTCCCTTCCCAGAATCAGACAATTTATTAGTGAGAGTGCTTCCTCAAATGATTTATACACTCATCAGCTTGACAGTATTTTGAAGAACTCCTTCTATCCTACTTTGGCGGGTCTTTAATCCTATCAGCAATTACCAAAATTCAGCCTGCTGCTGGATCTCAAGTGCCCAAGAACTAAATGTGAGGGAACTGGGAAAAGCAGCAGCAGTTTCTAGCAGCTTTACAAGTGTATCTTTCATTTCCCCTGAGTTTCCTACAGCAAGTAAAACATTTAGTTTCAACTTGAATATAGTGCTCTGTGTTGAAGAAAATGCAATATGTTGAGGGGGCTTAGGTGAGAATCCCAAACAGATTTTCATTTGGATCTTCCAGCATGAATTGCCTGTCCTCACCTCCACTTTGGCAGCAGAAGAAAAGAAATTGTTATGCCTGAAGTGCTAATTGTGATGTTTTACATTGGCAAAGTATTAGCAAAGGTTTCTGTTTAGTTCTGTTTAGTCCTGTGCATACAGTAACACAGAGCTCTTACTCGTGCTTCACTTGAGTAATTATTGTAACTTTCAATATTAATCCTAATTATATGACTAAAATGCTTTCATAAATAATTTTAGACTCTGTACTAATGACTAATAAATATAATGAAGAGTAAGTATAAAGTAGGATGGATTCAGTTAAATTACTCTTTGGTGTCCAATATCCATGGCATGTTTAATGATTAGACTTTTGTCCATCTATAAATAATTATAATTATTTTCATTCATTACTATCAAGCCCAGCAATTTGGCTAATTACTACAAACTGTAGTTAACATATTTTCAGTTTGCATCAATAAGTCATTTTTTAAATTTCTAATTATCAACCATGTCCTTTAAGCTTCTTCTTGATGCCACTTTGATAAAGTGTTAGAAATAAGCCTTCCAAATTTTCTTAGCAATGTACTTTCCTTTACTAAAACAAAAGATTTTCATCATGAGGATGTCACTATACATTACTTGGAATGATGTTACAGCCTGCAGTTTTGAGTGAGAATTGTACTATACGACGGTACTCTGAGATTCTGATAGGTCTCTTTGTTTTCCACATAATGGTATGTCATCCTCTGAAATTCAGTCTGAGATCACAATTTGCAGCAATTTTGAATTCACAGAGTTTGAGACTTTCCATAACAGGTTCCCATTAATGTAGCTCTACTGATAGCTTTGAAATTGCTCCTAATTTACAAAAGTATTATAATCAGATTATGATATTAGATCTAGCCTTGGTTAAACAAACAAACAAACAAACAAACAAGCAAACAAAAGATAAATATATAAATTATGTCAGTTGAAAAGCATTTAAGAAAGCAACACTATCAGAACTGGTCGGGAATTCTCTAGCAAAATGTGTTCATGACACAGAACATATTTATATCAATCAAAATGTTATTTGGAAGCTTTTCCATACATCATGGAACCCAGGTTCCCTTGGAATCCATCCTAGCAGGCAGATTTCTAACCTGAGCAGGTTCTGGTCAGCTCACCTACTCCCCCAGCAGCACACACAAGGGGCTGGTAGCTAACTGAAGTCATAGGAATCCTGAATTCCATTTCTTCAAGTCTCAGGTGCTCTACAACTTGTATTTTTGAGCTGCACTGTAGAGCTCCTACAGATTTCAGGATCTGAATTAACAAGAGAATGAATCTGACTACCACAGTCATTGCTTCTCAGCAGTCTGAGCTCCCAGGTTATCATCACTTATAGACTGAGATTCTTGTAGCACAAAGCCATTACCCTGTAGCTGGTTACTCTGGGTCAGCCCCTCAGATACCACCCTTCTCCTAGTCTGTCTTATCAGCCACACTCACTTTAGTTGGAAATATCATCATTCCTGTCACAAATTCCTTCACAAAATAGAGATACTGTTTTTCTCATATAGCTCTAATTGGGACTGCCATAGTCTAAAAGGCTTTTATGAACAGCGCATTGTAACATTTGTTATTTCCTGTTATGCCCTGTCAATTTCACGCATCCCAATTCACAGTATGGACAGCTCAGAAGTCTTTCACATTTTGTGTGAAAATATAATTCAGGTCAACATGCATCTACAGGAAAGTTCAGTTTCAGACTATGGGGATACACTCTTCAGAGTCTCGAGTCTTTCATCATTGTTTGTCACCTTACAGACTGTCTGGAAAGCAATTTCCCATTCTAACTTCATTGTGTTTTATACCTAGAAGTGGATACAGTATCATAACTGGGAGTAATTCAAGGTATTATCAGATTTCAGATGCCAGACCCAAGAAAATATTGGAGATTGCTCGACTTCCAGTTCTATTCACAATACAAATAAAGTTCCAAAATTGGCATCATTCATTCCTCTCCCCTGAAAATGTTCTGAGCTGGGAAAACTTTTGGTTCTTCTACTCACTATTTGACTTTTCAGTGACATGGAAGAGCTTTTGAAACATAGAAAGGGAATAGAAATTTCCCTGCAGTGATCAGAATAAAAAGATGTTTATTTTAAAAAGAGAGACAAGCTAGTTCTGGCTGATGTTCTGGATGATGAGAGAAGCATGCATGTTCATGTTAGATTAGAGGAACCATTCATGAATCATACATTCTTACCCAAATGTTATCCCTGCATTGCTACCCCAGCTCATGTTACCAAGTACACAAGTATTGGCCTTGAAACGCAGACCTGCCCAAGGGCTAGTTTAATTGACACAGCCGGCTTTTCCAAAAATGGTGTGTGTTTGCAGATTTGTGAGCTAGATATGTTCTAACAATGAGTCCCCTTGTAGTCTTTCCAATTCTTTGTCATTTTGCAAGTCCTTCACTGCTCATCCAGTTTACCCTGCAATCCTCTGACAAACCTGGGCTGAGTGCCACAGACTCCCTGTATGATCTTGGCAAGTCGTTTGGGGTCAGAATTTTACTCACGCTTAATTTGAAGTTGCTCCATCGGTTTCAGTGGGATTACTGAAAGGATGAATTACTGCAGAGAGTGGTGATAGGAAACTTTATCCCCTCAGATATTTTTTTGTGAGGGATAACTCAAGAACTCTGCATTGCATCTGGTTACATGAATGAATAGTCTATTTGGTCCTAAACGAATTTGAGGAAGGCCACTTCTGAATAAGAGTTAATGGAAGAAACATTCAGAAAGTGAATCTGATTGCATTAGTCAATCCAAGAGTTTCCCTGTATGCTCTGGAATCGGTATATGTTAATATGCATCTAACCAAGGAATTTGGGTTCCCAAATGCTTTAACTAATGTAAAGTTCTCCCTCACAACTTCCAGGTCAATTCTGAAAGCTATCCTTCCTGCTTGTAGGCACAGTGGTGCTTAGTGGATGATGTCTGTCCTTGATAGCCAAAATGGGGCACCAGACAGCCTCTGCATTCTGATGCACAGGATCAGAGTTCATCTCTTTCGAAAGAATTACAACTTAGCTGCTTTAAAGCTGTTCTTCTAGTTTTACTGCTTAAAAAATAGAGCAAGGCTGTCCATTACAAGGGCTTTGGTCCCCGACCTCTTCTAAGCACACAGAGGATCTGAAGAAGATAGGGAAAATAAATTTCCATTTCTATTTTCCTATTTTTTCACCTTTCTATAAGTCTGATAAACTTAATACACGTGTGAATGTCTTCTAAGTCAGACAGCTTAGAAACTAAGTAAAAGCGTTTCTTTTTTGTTAGATCCAAAGCTTGATATTTGATAAAGAGGTCAGAGACATAAGTTTTGCACAAAGGTTGTAGATAATGTGGATGATAATGGAAACCTGAGGGCAAATGTGCTTTCCATCAGCTCTCTAAGAACAGCTATCTTTCTATGTAAACAGCTTTGGTATTTAGTCTTATGCAAACCCTCATATGAATCACATTTGATGCATGTGACTTTGGCTATTCAAGGTTAGAAATTTCAGCCTAGAGCCATACAAGAAGGCTTATAAACTCTTTAAGAACCTCTTACATATTTGTGCATGTATTCTCATTCTCCCATTCTCCCATCCAGAACTTCCTTGACCATTCCTGTGCTACAAAATTATTCAAAAGAAGATATTTGGTATGTTTTCAGAAGCAGCAAACTGTATGATCTGAGTGATGGAAGGAACATCCTGTCTCTCTATCATCATGATAGAGACAATGAGTTTATAACTTGGGTCAGTAAATGTTTCCACCAGGTGGTACCTGTGTGAGTGCCTGCCTAATACAAGGTCAGAGATATCAAATACAAGGCAAGAGCCAGTAATAAATCAAAAGCCCTCTACAAGAGAAAATCCTTAGTCTCTCTTCAAACCCTTTGCAACTAAACAGGACAGGTATTTTATTGAACTTGCTCTGTTTTTTGCTTTCTGTACAGAGAGGATATGGAAAACCAATTTAAAAATTAGCTGTGTCATTCATGATCCTTGGTAGTGGTTGATCCTTGTCCAAACTCTTTTTTTTTTTAAAAAAAAAAAAGTGGATTTTGGCAACTGAGTGTTTGGTTCAGGAGCATTCTTTGGAGATTCGGTTGCTAAAATCTCTTATTCCCAAACCCTAAACATCTGTGTAATGTGCCTGTAAGTCATAAGGACTGCATAAACTATAAAGTGCCTAGTTTTAATTTGTCAATTTTCGCCATTTACAGAAGAAAAATCTTACCATTAAGCTTTGTTTCCTCCCAGTTTTCACTTTGGAAACTGGAGGATTAATATACTAACAACTATCACTTCTAGAACAGGTTTCTTCAGCTCAATCTGGATTATAATAAATTCACTTCTAATTAATGTGTCCAACTGTAGTTCAGCTAGGTATCAAGACCAACAGGTTGCCAGCAGGGGAGTGACTCCATAGAGCCCCAACTGACAGTTCTGCCCCACTCCACACCACCTGCATCTCGTGCAGTAACAAATCAGGCATCACAGACTCTCTACAGATTTGAATGAATATCCCATGCCTGGAGTGCAGGAATTTGAAAGTTCCACATCTGGAGCGTAGCATCTGAATGCAATGCAATGAAAAATATTTCCTTCGGGAGCTTAGAAGCTGATAACTGACAAACAGCTCTAGACCAACACAATTTCACTCACCTTAATGCAACTAAAACAGAAGATTACTGTAACTGCTAAGAATATAATCATGTTGAAAACTGTACAGGATTTTCAAAAAGGACTTAAAGAGGAAAAAAATCATAAGATAATTCAAAAAGAGTATTGATTTTAGCAGGAGAAAATTTTGAAGAGCCCTGTGGAAAAAGCAGTACTGGTTTGCGAAATGCTAACCAGTATTTAGCAAAAGCAGGTCAGGCCAAGCTCCTCCAAGCACTAAGCACTAAGCTGATTTCTTTGTCTGTTTTTTCTCTCCGAATGCACAGCCTCACAGAGCAGAAAAGAAGAAAAGATTCTGGCTCTTTCTTAGAAACACTGTTACCCACTCAGGCCCTTGTAAATGAGCTCAAAATGAGGAGTTACACTACGGATTATTTTAATGTTATAAAGGAAAATGAACTGCAATTTGATTCTATTTTCTTAATATTTTTCTGCCAAACAAGCTCTATTTGTTTAGCTTTCTCTCTGTACAGTGTTCTACAAAAGGCTATATTTCAGGATAAATAAATAGTGTTCAACAGAGGAGACTTACAAATTTTGATGAATAATACTGGAAAACCTACACTCTTCCCACAGGCAATTCAAACAGTCCAAACCAAACTAAGCAGATTTTCAGGAGATAGAAGAATGAAATTTTTTACTTCTGAATACAGACGTTTTGGATATAAATGCACATGGGATCGTTCCTAAATTCAGAGCCAAACCTAAACCTTCTGTGGTTCACCAAAACTGTGTTTCCATAGATAAACAGACTGTAAGCATGGAAATTCAAAAGGCAGATGAAAACATAGGGGAAACAAAGAAAATTTGCAGAACAGAAATACATTGCTGTGAAATTTTACCGGTGCCATTATAAGAACAGGGAAAGAAAATGGCATATTGAATACTGATTTTATAGTGAAATGTTTTGAGTACTTTTCTGAACTTTTACATAGATGTATTTCCTAAAGTTTTGGATTTCTGCTTTCTTGTTTGTTACCTCTGAGATGTTTCTGAGAAGACTCATTCTGTATGCAATGCAAATATTTTAAGAATGCAAGTCTAACTCCATGGAAATAATTTCCAAACAACTTTGCATACAAGGTCTGTTTAGGTGGACGAACCAAACTTAAGATTTCAAGCAACAAGATTTTCTAGGGCATCTAAAGATTTTGGATGTATCTTCATTGCCAGAAAGAGGAAATGAATAGCCTACTGGAGAAACCAGTAGCTCAATGTGCTAAAACAGCACTAAAAATCTCCTGTGTCTGAAAACATATCTCCTGTATTTATATCAGCAGTGAGCCAAGCGTCTTGCTTAATAATTAAAGAAGAAATGTACTAATGGGAAATGAAACCTCTAGTTGACACAAAACAAAAGTACAAGCTAAATTATTTTGTTGAATTCTTGCCTGTTTCATGCAATCATTCACTGCCATGGCTTGTGTTTGCTGCATAGTTGCATATTTTTTCCCAGAATACTGAACAGAACTCATACCATAAGTGCTGACTGTAAATGGTAACTGTAGGAAACAAATAGAGATATAAGCAGATGGGGATTATGCAGAAGAAGCCCCGTGTCGTTGGGATAAGTTGCCATCCTCAGTTTGCCACCAACTGCTTATCATGCCCTCATCTCAAAGGTTATCTAATCCTACAGCAGAGCTGCTGAAGGGGAAACTACAGTACCTGCTGCGTTCAAGATAAGACATCAAAAATCTAGTCAGGCTAACCTCATTTTGACTGAGAGATTGAGGAACTTGCATAGGATGGGTGTAAAAAGGAGTAGCCACCAAAGGAAAGGCAAGACCAGGGTCTCAAAATTTATATCTGTTTGTATGGAGGGATCTGGAACAGGACACTCAACTATAGCTTTAAGAACATTCACAGCACTGTGGGCTTTGTTTCTAATATATGCAGACGATATTCAGGGAACTCTTCAGAGGATGAACTGAGTAGAAAAGGTCTCAGGGTGGTAGTCCTGGTAGGCAATGTTGATATGCCATGTGCTGTTTTTAAAGCCATGATTGTGCTGATGGATTTTACTGGATAGGACTATTTAAGAATCCCTGCTATGTTTGGAATTCTTTTGGTGTACTCACCATATTCAAATATTATTCTCCATTCCCTCGGTCCTTCACTCCTGATCACTTGTGTTACAACTGTGTTACACAATCCAGTTTTAGATCCTTTGCACAAATGGCTTCGATGTAATCCCAAATGCTAATCTCTTTTAGCAAACTAATGGTTCTCCAAATTCACATTAATTTCAAGTTTGTTTTCAGTCAAATGGGGATCAATACCCTTGACGTCTTTCTTTTTTTTTTCTTCCAGAAAATATCACTCTTTTTTTTCTAGACATCTTGCTGCAGACTCAGCCAAAATCTTTCTGAGTTTTTTGTCTTTCTGTGTAACAGAAGGGAATCAAATGGTTTAATTTTTAGACATGGAACTTTGGAACTTGCAAACTATTTCTCTGCCCTCATAGTGGGAAAAGAGAGTAGTTTAAATTTAAAGAATCCCAGAAAAAAAAAAATCAGACTCAAAATCAGTGGTTAAACACAGCACAGTCTAATCTAAGGGTCCTTCTACCTGCAGAAAGTATACTTTCTTAATTATAACGCTATAGGTGAAGTATCTCAGCTCCTTTCCCAAATATGCAGGTTTCCTGAATGCTCATGCAAACTATGTCACTACACTTTTAATCTTGTATAGAAGAGGAACAATTATGCCTTTGAAATTGTGGTTCCACTTTTTAACTGAGATAGCCTCTGACTAGCTGAACAGATTGAGCGACATCTGTACCAGGCTAGCAATTGTTTATTCTTTCAGGATTACAATTGACATGAGCTGAAGAAGGTCAAAAATATTGTAAATGAAGAAAGGATCTTTCCTCAGTCTACCACATTAGACCAGGACCATTACTGTAGTATTAACTTAGGGAAACCCAGCTCTTCCCAGAGTCAGGGAAGTGTTGCCAATGCTCAGAGGATAGGACTGTTTCAACAAAGCCATATGAAGGATTTTCAGCACTGCAAAAAGAAACATGGCATGTCAACCTAAGGAAAAAGAAGGCCAGATGGACAGAACTGATGCTGCCACAGAATGAAATAGAGGAGTAGGGAGGAATAAGAGTGGTACAAAAATCAAGTAAATGACTTGAAAGCATGGCACTTTACTTCTTGTTGCTGTGAAGAAGTGGGTTTGGGAAATGAAGGGGGAAAATATATGTTTCTCCTAGCAGAGCCCCGCCTCCAGCCACACCACATATGTCTTCAGCAATAGCAGCAGCAAAACTGACTTCCCAGGGTCTGGGTGTCTGCAAAGCCTGAAGCAAAGACAGAGGGGGTTTTTTGTTGTTTCTGACAGTCTTCTAGACAGCTGCCTACTCTGTCCATATGCAGACATCTGATAATCTCTTTGGATCTCAATGAATCCATTTCACCAACTAATTCTTTCTCTGGTGTAGGAGACTTCTGCATATTTAGGGATAGTCTATTTAAGTCTAGTAGTATGTAGCTTTGGGGGAATTACAGAATCATAGAATGGATTAGGTTGAAAGGAACCTTGAAGATCATCTAATTCCAACCCCGCTGCCACAGGCAGAGTTATCAACCTGTGGATCAAGCTGCCCAGGATTTCATCCAACTTGGCCTTGAATGCCTCTAGAGATGGGGCACCCGCAGCCTTTCTGGGCAACCTGTTCCAGCACATCACCGTCCTCTGAGTAAAAAATTTCTTCCTAACAAACATCTAACTTAAATGTACTCTCTTTTGTTCCCCCTTGTCATATCACTATCTGACCATGTAAAAAGTCAGTCCCCATCCTGCCTGTAAGATCCTTCCAAGTACTAGAAGGCTGCAATGAGGTCTCCCATGAGCCTTCTTTTCTCCAAGCTGAACAAGCCCAACTCCCTCAACCTTTCTTCATAGGAGGGGTTCTCCATCCATTTGATCATCTTTGTGGCCTTCCTCTGGACCTGCTCCAACAGCTCCGCATCCTTCTTGTACCAAGATTCCCAGACCTGCATGCAATACTCCCAGTGGGGCCTCACAAGGGCAGAGTAGAGAGGGGACAATTGCCTCTTTCTCCCTTCTGGCCACCCCTCTTTTGAGGGGTGGCAAAGGATACTCTGGGGCTTTTGAGCTGCAAGAGCAACCTGCTGGCTCATGTCCAGCTTTTTGACCACAAAGACCTCCAAGTCTGTCTCCTCAGGGCTGCTCTCAGTGAGTTCTTCTCCCAGTCTGTACTTGTATCTGGGATTGCCTTGACCCAAATGCAACACTTTGCACTCATAACCAGCCTCCAGCTGGACATAGAGCCATTGACAACAACCCTCTAGTTACAACCATCCAGTGAATACTTTATCCACCTTATAGTCCAGTCTTCAAATCCATCTCTATCCAATTTAGAGATAAGAATGTTGTGCAGGACCACATCAAAAGCCTTGCACAAGTCCAGTTAGGTTACATCAGTTACTCTGATGCTGTCTTTCCGTTATAGAAGGCCACCAGATTGGTCAGGTGTGGTCTGCTTGGTGAAGCTATGCAGGCTGTCTCAGATCACTTCCACATCTCAAATACACCCAAACATCTCTTCTAAGAGGATCCATTCCATGATCTTCCCAGGTGCAGATGTGAGGCTCACCAGCCTATAGTTCCACAGGTCTTCTTTTCTCCCTTTCTTGAATACAGGAGTGATACTTCCATTTCTCCAATCAGTAGGGACTTTGCCTGACAGCCACAATTTTTCAAATATGATGGAGAGCAACATGACAACCACATCATCTACTTCCTTCAGAACAGTGGGATACACATCATCTGGCCCCAGAGACTTGTACACACTCATCGTAATGAGGTGGTCTTAGACTTGCTCTGCTCTTACGCTGGGAGGGATTTTACTTCCCAGATCCCCACTGCATCCAGATATCATCCCTATATTCTTTGCAGGCCACCCAGCCTTGCTTACACTGCTTATAATTTTCCCTCAGCCTGACCAGAAGGTCCTTGCTCAGCCACGCTACTTTCTTGCCTTGTCTGTCTGATTTCTTATTTTGGTGGACAGAGAGCTCTTGCACTCTCAGAACTGCATACTTAAAGTGCTGCCAGCTCTGTTCTGTTCCTTTGTCCTTAAGGACAGTTTCCCTGGGGATCTCAACCAATAATTCCTCAAATAACCTGAAGTTCACTCTCCTGAAGTTCAGCATCCTGACTCCACTCTTTGCCAGGTTTGCATTTCTCAAGATTACAAACTCAACCAGGACACAATCACTGCAGCCCAGACTGCCTCTGATCTTAAATTTTTTTATGATCTCTTCCTCATCAGTGAGCACCAGGTCCAGGGTTGAACGCCGGTGGGCCTGTCCTATACTTGAACCAGAAAGTTATCATCATTGGACTCCAGGTTCCTAATTTTAACCCACAAGCTGTCAACCTGTTCATGACTGCTTCTCAGGGGCAGCTCTTTGCAGTCTATCCATTTAGCAAAAAGGGCAACACCCTCACCTCTCCTACCTCATCTATCACTTCTAAAAAGCTCATAGCCATCAATCATGTTGTGCCAGTTATGCGAGTCGTCCCACCATGATTCTGTGATAGCAGTAAGATCACAGTTTTCCACTTCTTCCTGCTTATTTCCCATGCTGTGTGCATTGATTTGTACTGAGGCCGTTCAGCTGGGCTTTCAGCCACATTACCTTCCTGGAGGAATCCTCCCAGAAACCCCTGGGACAAATCTGAGGTTTTCCCCTTCTGCTTCCTAAAGTGACAGTATTCCCCGACTCTTCTCTGTTCCTCAGCAGTACGTCCCCTTCCCCCACTGAATCTAGTTTGAAGCCCTAGATCTGGTGGGGGAAGGGGCTGTACTGCTGAGCTACAGGGAACTACAAGGGCTTTGAATCACTTCCAGACACTTAGCTCTGAAGAGTCAGGAAACGACTTCCTTCCCTGGCTTCCTCTCTACTGCCATTATTTTCCCCACCCTCATCCTGTTGTAAGGTTGAACAAGATCTGTTGGGAATTTAAATGAGATCGGTAGCAATGACTCTCAGCTGAGGATGGCACTTCAAGTTCAATGCTCAACAGGAGCTAGTTTAGCTGGAAGTTTTGTCTCTTCAACGCTAAATTTGCAGGGATTCAATATGCAGCTATTTCAAAAGATCCTGTATAATTCAAGGGTGCTTTTATTCAGCATTTAGTTACATACCAAATTGTACTAAGAGAATAATTTCAGATGGCCCCTGGAGTACAGACATCATCAGTTTTGTGTCCCTAAAATGCTTCAGGAGCATATTTTTTTCAGTCTGTCAAGCTACTGTACCATCCCTGGAAGGCATCTTGTTATGAAGTAGGTAGCAAGAAAAAAAGCACAAGCTGCTGACACACCAGGACCCAGCACTGTCATTAGAAAAGTAAAACTCCTTCAATCTCCCTCAGCTATACCTTTCTCTCTCCTGTGCATAGGGATGTAAATTCAAGGCAGATTATTTAAAAAAAAAAAAAAAAAAAAAAGCATACTCATATTGTCGTGGCTGAGGCACATCAGAGTAAGGCTACATCTGTACCAACATAATTAAATGGTGTTGGAATGAATTCTCTGACCTGAAGGGCAACCGTTACAGTCTAGCCACATCTGTATCCCAAAAAACAAAATAAGTTGTCATAATCATTCTCTCTTGGGAATTGGGCTACACCCATGCTAACTCTCAGGCCAAGACTTGGAACTGCCTAGGAGTCACTTAGATGGCCCCTGCAGAAAGTAAATCAGACATTCCGTTCGTAATTTAAGATATGATCAAATTTCAGTGTTTGTGCTGGCACTTTTTCATATACTAAAATAGTTACAACCTGAGTGGCCACTGCAGAGATATTTCAAATAAATCACAGTCAGTCTGACCACAGGTGCCATATGGGCATCCGCATCATTCTTTCCTGTAAATCAGACTGCCTGGCCTCAACTCCCATATTGTCCTGCAGCAAAGCAGTGAGAGGGGAGGCTATGATGCCCTATGGGAAGTGCCATGTATTATGGCAAGCACAAAGCTTTGAGGCATACAAGTGCGTACAGTAACCAAAATATACTACATAACTAAAAGCAACTTATTAATTACTGCTATCCATTGCTTTAATCAATAAAACCAATGTTGTTCTGTAGAGATATTCAGTCTGCAAAAAAACTTTATTTGTCATTAAAACTATTTTCAGACAATTTCCTGCTTGTTTCAAAGTGTCATATTGACTGACTTGCAGGACAGAAGAACATTGCCTAAAGTTTTTCTCCCTGTGCCATCCATCCTGTTTGGAAGGCAGACGAATGTCTTCACTCTCTCAAACTGACTGCTGACACTGCTGTATTTCCTTCAAAGCTTTATTTTCCTGGTGTTCTAATAATTTATATTGTAATCTTCATCTATTGTTGTGCAATAAACATTGCTAGTTTACCTAGTAGCAGGAAGAATGATTATGCATGCCATACATTGGGTTAGTTTCCAGTGACGTGTCCGTCAAAAATATTCTTCTCCCCTCATAACGCACACACACAATCTGTACATTGCTGTCATTATAGTTAAGCAGATAAACCCATCTCTTTGGCAAAACTTAAACACTTACTCTGAGAATAACCAGGAGTTATGCTGAGTGGAGGTAAGCTTCAGTGACACAAAAAGCAAGAGTGTTAATGAGTCACAGAGGAAGCTCTTGTTAATAGAGTTATTTTTAAAAGGTAATAGAACAATGTGAGTTCAGCAAGTGCTGTGTTGTTTTGGTGAATCAAGACTTGTGCAAACTGTTTAGCAGTTTCTATTTACAATGAAATGTTCCACTCAGTTTACAAGGAATCTATGGTGCTATGAACTGGAGAAAAATCTCTCTTTCTTTGAAACAAATAGAATGAGATAAACAATAAAGAGGAACAGAGGAATGCACACTGTCCCGTCTGAATCCTGGAACAAATGTAGCACTAATTTCCATGGGCTTGTGGAGAAAGTGAAGCAGAAAATTAAAAGCTGAATGGTCATGAGTGGTAAAATATCTGGAATTGAACAGGAAGAAAGAAAAAGAAATAAAACAGATGTAGGGAAAGTTCCATATAGATTGAAGAATGAAGCTACTCTACATGCTTGGATAGTCTTCATTTAAAGAGAGAAGTAAATCGAATATAAGTAAGCCAGGTGGTTTGTAAGACTTTAACAGGACTCTGGCAAACAACATTGATGGATAAATAGCAACTTATTTCTGAAACCTTTCTTTTTCCCAGAGCAAGGATGCTCAGTACTATGCCTTACACTGATTATTTTCTTAAATATATTTGGAGAGAGAACAGATAAGCAACACAATGCAGACAGGCTTCTTTTTAAATTAATATTAAAAAGTGATTTAACTGTCATAATCTAACTTCTGAAATTGCTCAAACTGAAAGGTGTAATAGTGGGATGGTTCTGGGCTTTGACAAATTTAGCTTCTTCCTTTGAATGTTAATGATCTGAAATGTTCAGAGCACCATCACCTGGCCCTCCTCTGCCAAGATCTAAACCAACCAGCCTGTAAGTTTAGGAAGCACAGTAGGGAACATCTGGCCTCATACTGCCACTAGGATGGAAATCAAAGAAAGAATCCTTAAGTGTGCAAATGTTTGTTTCATTTTCTTTTGTTCTTTCTCAATACCCTGATCAGTATTCAAATATTTACACTAATTGGCAATAAATTAAATTCCCCAGAGCTGAACCTGTTTGCCTGCAACATCAAGTGATCTCCCTGTCTTTACTTCAGTCTACATGCCTTCTATCTATCTCATCTTTTCCTCTGGGTGGGGAAAATGAGTGTGGGTGCTTGGCTATAAGCTAAGGCCAACCCACTACAGATGCAATATCCATCAAGATGACAAAATTCAATTTTGTCTGTGCTCTGAAGAAGCCTAAGATTGGTTCAATATAATGTTCAATTACCATGTCTCCCATGTGGTACAAAAGTATTTCGTGATTCAAGTCTTTCTTATTGAGGAAGTGCTTTTAAATTAATATATTTGAGAAGAAATTGAAAACTGTTCTCAATTCAATGCTTTTGTGCAGAGGAAGAGATGAAGATCATACTTCAGTATGATTGCGTTGGGAGCAATGGGGTTATTTGAGATCTGACCACAATATTATTCAGTTCAGAATCTGTGCAGAACCAGGGTATTCTGTGCTAACAAAGACATCTGGAAAAAAAAATAAAAAATGGCATGTTCATGTAATACACAGGAGAAGTCTCTTTCTCCAGCAAGAAAAGTTAAAGAAAGTACACCTAAGGGCCAAATATCACCCCACTATAGCTAAAATAACCTTAATCACATTTCCAGGTACTAGAGTATATTCAGAATCATACACATACTTTTGCAAATTCAACTGCAGAAGTTGATAAATTCTGAGATTATAATAATGTTATGAGAAAATGTAATATTTGCTTATTATAAGAAAAGCCAGTCATAAAGGAAGACATCAATATTACTATATTTGGAGCAAGGAATTTAAACATATAATTATTTCTGTTGCCAATTAAAATATCAGTATTAGATTATCATTAGTATTCTATAGATGTTCTACTTTCAAACATTGCACTGTATCTGAGCCTAAGAACACATAGAAATCAAACTCTCCATCTTGAAGATCTTGTTATTTAGTCCAGTCATAGAAGTAACTGGTTCCCCATACAGTAGGACAGTGGTGGAAAACTAATAAAATTTGTACATCCTAAGTCCATGTCAATCACCCAGTCTCAAGAAGAAATAGTAATTCCATCTTAGATCATGTTAATCCAGTAAATTTCTTAACTGATAAACACACAGTTGCCTCTAGCCCCATTCAGTTCATTCTTTGTTCTCAAAGTAGAAGCAGACCTGCTGACTTGTACTATTGGATTTTTTTATGCGGGAACCTTTATCCAATAAACTTCACAGTGTCTACCAGTGCATTTTATGCAAGCTATTAAACATCCATCACATGGAAATGACTCACAGTCATTACTGATTAGGTCATATTTGAGCCAGTGACCTAGTGCTGAAGAGTAAAGACAGCTTAAATTGCTTTTTACCATACAACAAAGAACCATATGCCAAAATACAGTTGAAAGATGTAATAATTTAGCATACCTTCAGTTTATAACAAGCAGTCATCTGTTGCACTTTTAATTCCAGTCAAAGTAAAATCTTTGATAGTTCACTACTTACAAAGCACTGACCAACCAAATACAGCTATGGTGAACTGATCAGTATTCAAATATTGGGAATGCAGGCATTTTCATGCAAACATCAACAGTTATTTTGTTGTGCTGTATTTTTTTTCAACAGCTGCAGAGTTTTGTCAGCATAACAAATCCTACGTTTTGTCTTCACAAAGTTTGTTGATGTTAAAATCCAGAGATGGAAAGAAATTCTATGAAATCATTACAAGAAATATTGTTGCAGTTGAAGCATTCTTAGTACAATCAAGTCTGCTTTGTGTGTTTTGAAGTATTCCCAAATCAAGATTTTATGAGTCTTGCTTTTCTTTGGCTGATTCTTTCACAGACAGAAATATTTGATAAATGGTAGCAAATGCTATTAACCAAACGATCAAAACTGCTGTCAATTGTGGATTTCCATATGGTATCTGTTTGAAATTGAAGTAGAAGTGATGTGATTACATTCATAAACTTCTTAGGAAATCCTTACAGTAGTTTTCAAAGCACAAAAGGAGAATTCCTGGGTCTCACAAATGATATTACCCAGACAAAAAGGCCACAGATCTGCAATGACTGAACTAATCTCTGCCCTTCATATATAGCATAAATTCAAATCTTATTTGCATTCGGCGTAACATCTGAATTTTCCCTTATATTCAGTTCCATGGGTATTGAAGGAAAGTAAATTTGGTTCCATTTTTTGCAGACCTGAATATAAAGCACAGCTGTATTTGATACCTCATTGTTCTCCTACTGAAAATATTCTCATGGTATTTGTTCAAGAGACTTTTTGTACCAGCTGCAGTTTTCACACTATTTCCAGAAAGAATTATTAAAAAAAAAAAAAAAAAAAAAAAAAGAATTCACAAAGAACAGCAGAAAACAAGTTTTAGTCTTCTGCAGCAGTATATTATGTGAATACAAAATGAAACTCTTGCTGTCTCTTTTCACATTTCAGCATTGGTAACTCATTGCTTTAACAAGCCAGACCACAAGCAGTAACCATTATCTCAAGGTGTTGGCTAATTTCCCTGCTCACCGGTGATAGGCATGTAGAAATACCTTCTTTCACACCCCAAATGTAATGCAGAGGTAGTTTTGGGAACATGTTTGGGAACACAGGAACATAAGGTAAAATTTGTCATTTCAGTGAAATGCTGTATGTTACTAAATGACAGGTGGACTTGGATAACAAGGACATTTGTAATTCAGATGGAAAGTTAATGCAGAGATTTAAAGGATTAGTTTGGTGTTGTTCTCTTACTACTTTCCAAATGATCACATGAAAACATCAGTATATTTGAAAATTGCTTAAAGTCTGTTAATTGTCAGAGTATTCCTAACTGTGGCAATAGACTCCTGGCTTAGAACTCCTATGGAGGCTATGTACAGCATCCATGTACAGACAGAAACAAGTAAGAGTTGGAGAGTACATTTGTATTGTGTTGATTTGGTTGCAGTTTTCTCTTTGTCCAAACAGTGAACAGTCCCTTGTTTAGTTTACAGCCTGTCAAGGTCACTCTGACAGTGTATTTACAGAAACCCGTCATCCTGCCTTTCTTGCTAGTTGTAACTCAAACTTGGAGTTGCTTTCATAATTTCATTATTGCATACTCTGTCTACTTTGGTACATTCTTCACATGTGGCTCCTCCCTGCTTTAATATTCTGTGCACTCCCTTGTTCTTTTCATTTTGGGTCAGTTAGATATTCCTTGTTCATCTGCACTGGTCTTCTACCACACTAACTTGACTTCCTGCACAAGAGAATTGCTGTGGTTTTAGGAGACTGCCATTCTGATTTTAAATTCCTCAATTTCATAGTTGCCATACCCAAGGATATCCTCAGCTTTCACATCCCCAAACATTATTTCTTTATCTGTGAGAAAGAAATGCTCTGTGGTCTATCCAAGATCCATCCCTCAAGTCAGGTTATGCTCATGTACAAAAATGGGCACTTCGTGTGGAAGTGGAGCACTGAGGCCTGAAAACATCAAAAGCATCACGAATGGTCCTCCCATTTCATACATCTAACTCCCTGTACTGACTGACTGTTCACCCTGTGAATGGAGCCTATTGCTTTTATCAGAGCTGACTGCACCAACATGTCCTGTCAGGACTCAGTTCTAATGCTCAATGCGTGATAGAAAATGTTTGTAAAGTCCTTGCACAAGATATAGAAGGTTGAACAATGCTCAAAGATGCGACCAAGTAAGGTGAGCTGGCCTTGATCCAGTCCATGAGGGCTTGCTGCATCACTGTGAGCCAACCAAAGACATACTTAAGAACTCCTCGCAAAAATTAACCACCTAATTGAAGTTGCTGTGGTCAGGCCATTGATCAGCCTCAGATTTAAAAAACAGAACAAACTGTTTTCTTTTTTGTTGCCTGACTAGGAATGTGTCAGTCCTACTCACCTGATCTTTTAACAGGGAGGTTACCCAGGCATCTAACACTCTTCTTCAGCACAAGCCTGGAAGTGCCTTTGCTTTGGCACATTTCTGCATCATGATTCCTCTATTGCCATGAGCTCTCCAGCCCTAAGTGAGTGTCTAGAAACAAAATAATGCTAGGAAAAAAAAAATCTTCTATCTTTAAGTATTTCACAGTTATGCTCTGAATGCAACTAACCAAAGTCAGTCCCACACAAACAGATCTCTGTCTTCAACATTTTGTTTGCTAAAAGCAGCTTCTCCTTCAGCATGCAAAAATATCACTATGCTGACAGAAAATGATGCATGTTAAGAGCAAAACTGAGACAAAAGGAATGGCAGTTAACAAGTGTTAATGGCATCTCATACTGCAGCACTGGAAAGAATTGTCATAGCAAGAGTATTAAAAGAGTTTTAAGAGTTCGTCCTGATAGAACAGAAGAATAATGTTATCAGTTCCAGACGTGCGAATATGAGTATAAAAGAAACATCTTCAATATTAGCAGTTTCAGCCTTCTTCTGTTCTCCCTGTCATACTTCCTCCACCACCAGTGGAAAATCTTACTCTTTCCTCTGTGTTTCTCTGAATGGTAGCTAATCAGAGAATATCCCTGCAACTGAGCATTCTGTTTGACAGGCTCACTTATGAATCTGTTTTTCAGATGCTGAAACCCCACTGAGACTTGTATTTCAGTATGAGTCATATTTCATCACAGTATGTTAATTCAGTTATTCATTTCCATTGAGGGATTGTCTTATAGAACACGTCAATGGAAGCCTTATTGTTTCCAAAAGAATATTATGTCATCTTAATGCGGTTTAGATCCAGTGCCTGCAGCTGCCTTCTGTTTAAGACTTGTTTCATTTAAGTTTATAACATTTTGAGAGACTAAATTCCCATTCATAGCTGCTTGGATCTAGGTCTTTAGTTTTATTATTGATGTGATGCAGCACAAGTTATCCCTCTACAAGCTGTTCTCAGCTGAATGGTTAAGCAAAACATCAATCCGGCCCCAGGGCTCAAAGCTAATCTTTCAGCTCATTACATTTTAAAGATTGCAAACAGTCAGAAGGCCTGGAATTTATGTAACTTGGGTTACATACAGTAAAAGCATGTAAAAGTTATATAACTTAATGTTCATATCAGATGTTGAAAAATAATAGGTAAATCAGACACGGGAACATAAAAAAAATGTCTCAGAGGAGTACTTACGGTTATCCTTTGACTAAACACACACAAAGAGCAATGTATATTCACATGTGATTAATTCTCTCACCATTTCAAAATGAAATTCACATTTTTGCAGCATTTAATTTTTGTAATAGCATTTTCTTAAGTACTCCAATAATACCCTCAAATCTTTGCAAGTTTAAATTGATTTTATGAACAGGTTAATTAATTTTGCTTTCCTTATTACTGGAGCATCAGAGTTCCTGCATACCTGGGCTGCTAACAGCTTGACTGTAGAATGGTGTTACAACTAACACCACAATTTTGCCATAGAACTGTCGAAGGAAATGCACAGTCAGATTTCTAAGGAAAAAGTTACGTCAATTCTAAAGAAAGATCAAGAATCACATTTCTTTGTTCACATCTTTTAAGATACATTACAAGGTATTTGCTCTGCGAATACTGCCCTGTCAAAATTATCCATAGTTTCTGTATTTAATTAAGAGTAGATACACCTTTATATGGGTATGAGAAAGATGAAGAAATTTCTGTGTGGTCCTCCAGGCTGCATTATTAGGGATGAGAAAAGTTCTTAGTCATACTTTCTGCCCTTAAACTTTATGAATTCCAGCCTGACAGCCTCCAAGTCTTAAAAAGTGTACATATTCTTTTCTTTAAAAAAAAAAAAAAAAATCACTCTTTCTGTTTAAGAGAGATCATTAATAAAAGGCACAGTTCCTGCCTGTCTAAGGTTTGATGCTGTGGCCTTTTCCCCACCAGAACAGCCTATTGAATGCACCAGACACAGCTGGTCAGTGAAATAAACACAAGACTTCACACTGAAAGGTACCAGAACTGCTGATATATACCTCAGCTACAGCAGAGCACAGCTGTCAGCCTGTACCAGGCATGCCTTTAGTCTGGAATATCTCATAACCTAACAAATAGGCTGCTGCACTATAATCTGAAGGTCACTGCTTAAGGTGAATGAAGAAACCAAGCTATAGTTACTCCAATAAATTATAATTCAACACTTTTTTTGTTGTTTTTAATTTCTCAGATAACACCAATACAGTCATATATCCACCAAAGTTTCAGCTCTTAAGAGGTACCTAAATTAAGACTCATCATCCCTTCAGATCCCTGCCTCCTTGCTGGGAAATAAAAGGCTTTTATGTAGGGTAATTCAACATAGCTAAAATCCAGATCAATTCCCAAGATCCTGCCAGTGCATTAATATCTATTACCACAGAGCCCTTTCCTCTGGAAATGGAACTCTTCTGCTTCAGGAGGACCGTTCCCAATGATACCCAGCGAAGGGTTCAGTAAAGGATGTTGTGGCTCTTGAGGCTTTAAATGTTTTTCTGGCTGTTTGTCATTGTATTCACCTACTCATAAGCAGAAAGTACCAAATTCCAAAAGATCTTATTTAAAATATAGCTTTCAAGGAATCCTTTATTCCCTGGACAGCCACAGACAATACATGCCTTTGTTTTAAAAAGTGGGTCAACAGATCTAACCACTGAAGTCAACCTCATGGAAAACAGGAAAACATCCATTAAAATCCATTTTGGAGGGGTTAGAAGCAGATTTTTAATCAATTAGATCTTTTTAGATACCTGGGGAAGGGAAGAGTTTTGGGATTACGACCTGACTCTATTCCCATTGAAGTTAATGGGAGCTCTGCCATTAACTTTGAAAGAGGATGAGGCCCAAAACTTTTGGGAGAATAACGCAGTAGTGTTTAATGGTTCATGCAGACCTCCTCAGTTGAAAATGCCTTTGTGGTTCCAAGTTTCCATCTACCTTTCCTGGATAAACATGGACATTTAGTTCTCTATTTCAAATTGTTTCCAACTAACATTTGCAACACAGTCATAGTCCGTTTTTGTCTTCCATTAAAAAAAGAAATATTTAGCATGTTCCATGATGTTAGGAAATGCCAAGGAATCATTCCAGCAAGTAAAATTTCATACATCTAGCTGGCTAGGAAGAATAAATAATGACCTTTTCCACATGCCAGCAAATATAAAACGTTCATATTTCCACAGGCACAAGCTTAATGGCCATCTGAGATGTCTGATTCATTTATGATTTAAGCAGTGTTTATAAAAGTTGACCAAAGAATTTACTTGATATCATTGAGGAATGCAAAACACACGAGTAAATTATACAATGCAGATATCCACAAGAAATTCACCAAAAGTGAAGCTAAGTACATTTACACTAAATAAAATTTTGCATGCACATATACTTCGATGCAATCATGTAAATCCAGTCTCTATCATTTCAGATCAATTCTGCAGTTTTTAAATTAGTATGTTATAACATCAGATTGTAAGCCTAAATACAACTCTTCTCCTGTTTTCTTTATAGAATTTATTTTCCTCTACTCTACATCAACCTGTGTGTTATATGTGTGTTTATTATAGGGTTGCTACCAACCGTAGGCCTTATCTCAAGCAGTAACTTTTGTTTCTATGCCGCAAATAGTCACCTAGAGCCACTGGAGATTGGTTACAAGGCTTGCAGATGCTGTTTCAGAATGGTGTGGAGCTCCACAGGTCATGTGCCATATTTGTAAAACTAGCACAGATCTCTTGGGCACATCTCAAACAGGACTAAATACTCCATCTGTGCATGGGGAACAATGGAAAAAGATCTACATTTTTATTCTAAACCTGAAATGTAACCTCCTTCAATATATTCATAGGATTTCACCACAGTCAGTGCAGATAGATAGATACCTTCAGCAGCAGATTCATCTCATCTATTGTAGATGGTTTTGAAAGGCTGTAATGAATTAAACTCTGGAAGTGTCCTCTCTTCAACGGCTATGGCTATGTTTCAGTAAATAAAGTATTTAAATCTAATGTACAAGCTTAACCTCCAGTATACAATTGTCTGTACTGCTTAATTGTGATGCTCCCTGGTGTAACTTTGGCCTTGTGTCAACTCCCCAAAATGATCTGGACATATTTCAGGAGCTAGCACTAGCCAGGGACTGTTCTCAATAATGACAAGGAAATGGACCATGTTTCATTTACTGGAAAGACATAGCTTATATAACTAGCTTTGTTGAGGTACTTATAATTTCAGCATGGCCCTAGTCTAGATGAGATTAAACCATCAAGTACAACTGAAATGTTTGTAGCTGGCCAGTAACTGTAGACATTCTGCTGAGCATAAGAACTTTGGTCCCAGTATTCCAGATGAACTCAAGGATTGTTGGTTCAAAATCTTGTCTTACCCTGAAATAGCTGAGATGATAGAATTTCTCAGTCATGCTTAAAATTGGCCTCATAGCACTGTTGTACAAACAAGACCTAATAAAAAATACATCTCAAATACACTGAATGAAAAGGTAAGGGGAAATGTTGGAATAAAGTCTGTAGTGTTATGTAGCAAACAAAAGCAGTATGGTCATTTTAGTTAAGAAGTATGATTTTCAAAACATCTGTCCATCCTTTTTTGGATCAGTTGTTCAGTACTGATGTACAATTACACCCTAAAATGGGTATGCTATAATACACACCAGGCTTAGTACCATGCCACAAAAACAGGCGCGCCATGACTAAGACACTATCTTGGGTACTTCAGCTGGTTACTGGAAGCTAAACAGGATAAAATAAGGCTACTGTGACTAAAGGAAATTTTTCATATTTGTTCTTAAATTAAAGACTATGTAATACGATCGACAGTGTGTAAAATAACACAAGCAATGTGTTTTCCCTTATGATCTCTCACATTGGTCATAAATACATTATTTCCTCTGTAGTGACTTCTCAAAGGCATTAGGCAATCTGGATGTAATTCATTTGACTTATATTTTGCAGGGTCATTTTCTCCTGTGCTATTGCTTTGCCATAAAGGGATTGCATAAAGAGCATCCCAGAACACAGACAGACTTCAGAAGGAAAATTTTTCAAAGCAGTAATCTGGCTGCTTATTGTGGCCTATTTTGTGGAACGCAGTCAAAAGGTACAAACAATCTGAGCATCTAACCTCAGTTAAGTGAAGAGTGGGACTTGTTTCATGGTCAAATACTTACTGTCCCTGGAACAATTTGTTTGATTCCTGGAAGAGCTGACTTGGATGCTGAGATTTCCAGAGTTCCACTGGACACCATGAAACTCAGTGGGAGTGGCCACAGCCTGCTAGCCAAAAAGTTAAAAACCTGAGGCACTCTTAATTGTGGTAAGTTTTACACACAGTGGCAGGTTTCACATGACTCCAATGAGTCATGACCTGTGGCCAAAGCAGTACTTGTACTCAGTGGTAAAAAGTATGTCACTGTGGTTATTTGACTTCTTCTCTCATCCCAGCTGCAGCTGTAGGTAAAAGCTCTTGATGATTAGTTACAAAATGTGCTTGACAATTGCCTGGGATAAAAAAAAGTTCTGAAATGATGCAACATCCACAGGCGTTGGTGCAAAGTGTCCCATAAACTTCACATGGCTTTTAGTTCAGACTCTGCAGGGACATACTTTACTAAGTGGGCAAGGAAAGTAGGCAGTCAGGAGGTGATTATCATCTTTACATAAGCTGCCCGTCTGACTGCTGGGAGTAGGAGATCCAGCTGGGAATGTTCAAGCCACTGTCTGTGTTGAAGTTGTGTCATCAAATACTGTAGCTCTTGGCTGCAGTAATTTCAAATAATAAAAGTTTCTTTGGTTTGTAAAACTAGCTTTTGGATATACAGAAGGGTGTCTAGTGTCTCAGCGTTGCTCTCCAAACAACATCTTTCACTCTAAAACAGTATTAAGGGCCAAATTCTCTGTGTGGCTTCAACCCAGACTCTAACATTACAGCTGCAAGTTCTGCACATGTTGAGTGGCCTTCTAAATATACCGGTCTTGAAGAGTGTATAGCGTAATTCATACACAATCCAGGAAAGAATGGCAATGGATCAACACAGAGATAGAATGGTGATAAATAAGCCAGAATTTGTTTCCTTTTCTAAAAACATCATCAGCAGTCTTCTGGGGACATTTATTAGAAGGGCACCTGGAAGAAAAGAAATGTATCAGATGAAATTAAAGAGTATGATGAAGATTCATACCACTCCATAATTCATAGTAAAATCTAATCCAACCAAAGAAGGCAACATTAGGTCTCAGAGTCTCAGTGGGAAAAGCAGAGCTAGAGAAGAGTGAGCTCTTCCTGCACTATAGGAGCAGTAGCGTTCTAAAACCATCACTTCCCTGGGGCTATTGTACTAAGCTACCAGTACAGCTGCAGTAGATACAATCACTTTTCTAATTTTCTGGGAGTCAAAACAAGTGAATGTAATACTCTGGGACTTCCAATGCATTGTACATTGACTGTGGAAAGGTGAGATGCACATTCATAGAATCATAGCATTATAGAATGGTTTGGGTTGGAAAGGACCTTTAAGATCATCTAGTTCCAACCCCTTGCTATAGGCAGGGACATCTCCCTCTAGACCAGGTTGCTCAAAGCCTCATCTAGCCTGGCCTTGAATGCCTCCAGGGAGGGGGTATCCACAACCTCTCTGTTCCAGTGTCTCACCACACCCACGGCAAAGAATTTATTTCTGATATCTAATCTAAATCTACTCTCTCACAGTTTAAAGCCATTTTATCTCACCCTGTTGCTACATGCCGTTATAAAAAGTTCCTCCCCGCCTTTCCCATAGTCTACCTTCAGGTACTGGAAGGCTACTACAAGGTCTCCTTGGAGCTTTCTCTTCTCCAGGCTGAGAATTTTGTTACGAGATGGGATTTAGTCTTCCTAATTTAAGCCCCGGAGGTAAACAAAGCAGTGCTACAGCACTGGTATCCAACCATCCACACTACTTGTTCATTGGCATGTCTGTGTCATGTTTCCAAGCTGTGGCTCGTTGGTGGTGTTCCAGGCACAGCTCGGGAGCTGGTGTGGGTGCTTCCAGTAGGTGACAGTAACCAGCCTGTTCTTTCAGTGAAGAAAAAGAAAGGTATGAGAGTCTTTAATGACACAGCCGTGGATAATTTGTGCAACTTAGCTATAAAAGCTGGAGAATAGGCCTGGGCTCTCCTCACTGTATTATCCTGGGTCTCAGCTGCCTGAACAAGCAAAAAGATTCTCACTCCTTCTGGAAGTGTTTAAAGTATCCAGCTCTCTTCACAAAGGGAATGTGCAGTATTCAGTTTGGAATTCAGTATTTCACTTGACACCCACTTGGATTAGGCAGAGAGGTCTGCACCTTGATTTACTACAGCTGAGGAACACCTCATAGTGTCTGCAATTCCCTACACCCCTCTACAAGTAGAGTTCTGTTGATAACATCAATGCGTTCTTAATAGCAGTGATATTAAATAATGACTTATTAAGTATTGCCAGCAAAGAAGAACATGTTCAGCACAATAATAAATCTTTTCTTTGAATTAATTATTACATTAAAACTGTTTTCTTTTTTTCTTAACTCAGAACAAATAACTTGAACAAACTGTATCATGCAGACTAGCATTTTAATTGAATATGTAATTCTAGGGCAGAGGAAAACAGCACTACTTACATGAGCCGTGACATTATCATTCCTGAAATCCTTAGGGTCAAACTCACTTCTAATGTATTCTGCACTCTGCTCTTGACTTTCAAAAGATTATATTATGATTGAAGAATTTCTAGTTTTAAGGTAGGAGGAATAAATGCCAATGACAGTTCATTTTTTAATTCATCTATGTGTTCTGCCACCCATCATGAACTTCTCTTGACATCAAACATATTTCCAAACTTGTCTCAGATTTAATCCCAATTGTAGCCAGGAGTATCACTTTTGACAGGTTTGTGGCCTCCATTTGTTGTCAGAAATAACTGAGTTCAATTGGCTTAGGAAACCTCCTCCAGCAGCAGCAGTCCCCTTGGTTACACCAATAAACTGGGAAATGCTGCTCTCCACGTCCAAACCAATGTAGCTCCTGTCTATACAGGAGTCTTTCACTGATTTTCCTGGAATCTGAAAACCCTGAAGGAAATACCCAGAAGATATTGTTTAGTTCTGGCCTTGTCATCTAGACATTGTCATTAAAGAATGACGTTGTTAATCCCTGCAATAAATATTTCAAGTCTTGCAGCAAAAGATTTCTACAGAGCCTTTCTATTAACCAGTTCTTCTAGAAATGTGCACTGAGTTGGGAAGGTCCAGGTTAGATATTAAGAATTTCTTCTCTGGTTAGGCATTGGCCAGGCTACCCAGGGAAGTGATGGAGTCACTGTCCCTGGAAGCATTTAAGGAAAGGGTAGATATAGTACTTAGGGATATGGTTTAGTGGCTGATATTGGTGGTAGGCAGATGGCTGGATTAGATGATTTTAGAGGTCTTTTCAACTGTAATGATTCTACAGTTCTTTGAATTCAGCCACAGAAATCACTCAAGCCTTACGAAATACAACACAAAAGGCAAAGAAAAGCAAAAACAACCAGTTTCTCTTTTGGCATAAGGTTACCATGGGAGCTTGAATGATGCAAAGACAGTACTGAAAATCTATTAGCTAGCTGATGTTTCGTTATCCTTTATCCCATCCCTACAGACTCAAAATGCTGCCCCTATACCCACAGGAAAGCAGCAGGCAGCTCTAGCAAGCTATGTGCTCTAAGGTTCAGAGAAGTCAAAAGAGCTTTGCAGGCAGGGCTAGTCCTCCTCATGCCACCCAGATCTGCAGCTCTGATGAACTGGGAGAGAGCAAGAGAAAATACTTCAGAACAGGGTATAAGGCCAAGAAAGAAAGTTGGCATATTGTAACTGAGGAACAAGAATCATGCTGGATCTTATTTAGTAATTTTAATAATAAAGGTACACTTAAGCAATTTTTCTACAAATGGGAATTACTTAGTATTCTTATAATATTACTTTTTATTCTCATTGAATTTTGGGTACAGAAGTGTTACATTTTTATCACCTTCATCACCACAATCCATATAGATTCTTTTAAAGTAAAACACAGAGGAACTCCAGAGATCTGCTGAGACAAATCAAATGTGCATGGACTTATCCCTTCCAAAGAATAAAAGGTTCCTCCCAACAGGTGCTGCTATGACTAGCTGAAATTCTTGCTATATACAGCTTTATAAATAAATCTAAAAACAAATAAATGGAAAGAGTCTGTTGTATTCCAGTACCTTGAAGTCTGAAGCAAAGGCTTAATAGTAAAATTTGGTTCAGGGTAATTCAGCACAGTGTACTAATTGCTAAGGAATCATAGCCAATTCATCTTTTGCCAATAATATTTGCTAGTTATTATCCAGAACTGCATTCAGCTGAGTCTAACAGCCTGAATGGACATCTTCTGTTTTTTATTAGCTTTTCAATGATTTCTTCACTTACTTGCAGTCTCCGTAGTCTCATAAATCTGACATTCTTTTCTCCATTGATGCTAAGCTTCAACATCAGCTGCAGAGTGCCTACTCACTCTCAAGAACTTTGGGAAATAGGGATTTAAAACTTAACAGGTTGAAAGGACCCAAATGAAGCCTCATGTGTTGTGAATTACTCATAATAGATGAAATGCAGATAACACCCACCCTTCATTATTTTAAATGAAGAACAGGACATTTATCTGTATCAAGAGGGATGTTGTTGGAAGAATAGGACAATGGAGCGTGAATTCTAGATTCATAATCTACTTTAAGTCAGGCAGGCATGAATTTGGGTGCAGAAAATGCAATTCACCTTGTCATTAGATGTCTCCACATTTGGTAGATGTCCAAAAGCTAGACTGCTTTTATCAACTAATAGGCATTTCTAAGACAAACCTGCTGACCTGTTTTATACATTTGCTGTCAGACAAGGTGAAGTGCCAGCTTCTTTCCATTGACTATAAATTGAGTCACGATGAGCAGCTAAGATGTAGATGTCTAGAAAAACTCGTCTATATTTCTTTTTCATATTTCCTGCTTTCTGCACAGCCATTAAAAGCATCTGGGAATCCCGTTCTGAGGCCCAAATCTCTGCCTAATGGTCACAAATTCCACTCTACTGTGTAGCTGTCAAGTAGATGAACCTGAAAATACTGCACATCACTGCTGCAAACCCTGTTGTGAATCCAGAAGCTCAGGTTACCTGTAATGATGTCTTCCCTAGTGGCTCATGCTCCCACAGCTATCACTCCTTCAGTTAAGGCTCTGAGATACCTCTCATGGAGTATCCAGTATGTCCAACTACATTAGAAAAGAGAAGAAAAACTCTTCTGTGGCTATTTATATACTAAAGACTAGAACATGGTGAGTTCAAAACAAATCAAACGAAGAGGAAATAAGTATACATGACAGATATTTGTCATGTTACTTTATATGAAGCACTTAATACAAGGTAATTAGATGTATCAGCGATACAGACAGACTGATTCTAGTTAATATATGCAAAGAAGTGTTGAGTATTCATGCTATTTCTGGAATATTGTACTGTCAACTATTCCCAGCATCCTTGGCAGACCTTGAGACAGCCCTGGGAGTAGGAAGCAGGTGGGCAAGTAATACAAGCTGCTCTTTCTTGAGCGCACAACCAGAGCCTTTAATTCACTCCAGAAACATCAAATTCCAAACGTCAACCATGATCAGGAGTGGACACTTTCTATGTCCATACACAAAACAGAAGATAGTTGGAAGCTGAAAGATAAACAGAAATCATTAACCTATCCTACATCTGGGGAAGATTAAAAGAGAATGTGCTAAAATGTCTCTTCATTTCCTCCTTAGGAAACATACTCCATCACTCATAAAAACCTATTAATTGTCTGCAGATTGGCTAAAAGTCATGTCAGTTACAGTAATAAGAGTGGCAGCTATGAATAGTTTTGGTGCTCAAGCAGTTGTAACCAAGTTTCAAAGTTAACAACCCACTGTGAAAAAAAAAATAATAAAAGTTCTCACCTCTCTAGGTTTTCTCATTTGCGTTTGGCTACTGAGAAGTTAAGGCTGTGAAATAACAGCTTGTGCCGTGAAAAATTTATTTGCAGTATCAGTTTAGGACAGAACCCAGAAACATCAGCTTTGCCTTGTAATCCCCTGAAACAAAGCACAAGCCCTCCCATGGCCCAGCTGCTCGGGCTGTCTCACAGGGCAGATCAAGAAGGAACCTTGTCAGCTATTATTGATCATTAATTTATTACCATATTTTATTGTAGCACTCCTGCTCCATGACAGATAAGCAGAGTCAGGAAATTTATAGGTCTTTTGAACTTACAGGCTAAAGCAGCAGCGGCTATTAAATAGTGTACTGTTATAAAAGAAGCTGAGGCCCCATAAAAGAAGGAAAATGGGACGAAAGGTGTCTCCACTGATCTTAATCTCATCTCCCACAAACTTATACTAGTCCACTAATTTCTGATTAATAACTCATTGGGGATGCAGTGAATTTCTAGAAGGAAAGTAAAACCTGTTCTAAAGTGGCATGACTTGCCAAAACCAAAATTATGCAAAGACATAACTTTTTTCTTCTATGAGCAGGGAAACAAACATTTGGTGATGAATCAGTATGGACTGACCTTACCCACCTTTATACTGACAACCCTCTATTTTGTGAGATAAAACTGGAGAAAACTTGAAATTTCCATTGTAAGTTATCAGTCTTCCTAGAACTTTTCTGGACCCCTTTAAATAAACCACATCATTTTCCTTTGCACATAGATGCCTGGGCAAGAAAATTTAAATAAATCAGTACGAGTACATTTTGTGTCACTTAGATAAGTGACAAGCACTTTTTAAGGATACTCAGTTCATTACATTCCATCAGCTGCAAAGGAGATACTGGCAAAATAACAATTAATTTATTTCATTTATTTCCCTTACGCATATGCACATTTTAAACATCCAGAACTTTCTCTGGATAATGAATAACCACTTTTTATTACATTTGAAATAAGTTTTGAATGGCTTCATTTGAAGATCTTGCTCTTGCATAGGACAAGAGAGCAGAATCATCTGAAATTTCACACAGCATGATTTCCCTAAACCTGCTCAACAGATTAGAAGTAAATTGGGAAATGAGGCACTCTCTTTCCACAAAGTACCTTTCTGTTTCTGCAGAAAGTCTATATCACTTCTCTCTGACTCGGTTCTGGAGCTAGAGGAATTTTCTTGCCTATCTTCCATTCAAAAACATTCATTCTTCCAAACATGGTCTCTCATCAAGTAAAGGCCATCCAGTCTTCTTGTTTACAGATGTTATTGTAGGAGAACAAATTGCACACTGCAAAACTGCAGGCCTGAATTCAGCACCTAGGTAAAGAAGCAATTGTAATGTGTTCAGAGATGATCTTGCTTTGCATTCTCTTCTGTAGTTTTTTCTCCAGCCTTTCAAGAACAGGAGGTCAGCATCCCCAGAAAGTCCAACAGTGTTTTTTCTCCTCATTCTCTGTTTAATGTAGTGAGAACTAGCAACGATGCAGCCTTCCCACAGCAGTTTCTTCCCAAACATTTTATATTTCAGTCCTGCTGTTCATGTCTTTATGTGTTCATGATTAAATGAAACCACTCTTCATCTTCCTTGATAGTGTCCTAGCTCTGTGCTGCTCACATCATTGTGCCATATGTGCAGAATGGATGTGTTGTTGCTAGTGTAGCTGTTAAACCCCATATGCTTCAGTCTGTGGGAAAGAAAATATTATACATACAATCAACAGGCCATTTCTCATGTAAGTTTGTTTTAATGCATTAAAACCAATTTTTCAGTTAGATTTTATATACGTAATTCTTGATTTATTCCTGCAAACCCTGCAACCATGCTTAAAAAAAAAAAAAAAAAAAAAAAAAGACCCTAAAATTCAGGTATACCATGTGCCACTGTGATATCAAAATTCCATGTAAACAGCAACCAGTACACAAGGAGAAAAGAGAAAATGGACTCTACAGTTGGTGCATATCATCTGATATTTTTAAGTGTTATCCATTTTTCTCCTTCTGAAGGTTCATAGAATCATAGAACCACAGAAGGGTTTGAGTTCAAAAGGACCTTTAAGATCACCTAGTTCCAGTGTCTCACCACGCTCACAGTAAAGATTTCTTCCTACTATATAGTCTAAATCTATGTTCCTCTTCCAGTTTAAAACCATTATTTCCCCTCATCCTGTCACTACATGCCCTTATTAAACGTCCCTCCCCAGCTTTCCTGTAGTTTCCCTTCAGGTTATTTTCCTATTGTATATTGTGCGATTTGGTGCAACCAAGTATTATGTGACATTACTTAATTCTGCATCTCCTTACCTCTGGGATGATGTTTAAGGCTAATTCCTCTTGTTCCAGAATCAAACACCATGTAATGAAGTGATAACCTACCACTTGCCTTGTGAAAAGAACATAAGTAATGAGACAACATTACAGTAGGGAACTGGTCAACATACACAATAAGTAAACTGTACTCTGTTCCAGACAGTTAATGATGAATTAAAATTAACCCCTGGCTGTTGCTGTTTTCCTGGGTAATATTTTAAGAAGTGATGCCCTTATGTTCAGGACTCCTAATTATCTTTCGTTGTGTGACCTTAACTGCAGGCAGATATTATAGTGAATTTGTAACTCCAGATTTCCCAACAAACACTATCGCAAGATAAAGGCTGAGATTAAGCATGCCATTTTGTTGGTTTATCCTGAAAACTTGATTTTTAGTTACTGGGTTAGGTGCAGCAAGGAGGGAAGGGAGCTCTACTTTTCAGATCACTGAAAATGTAGTAAAGATATTTTTGTAATTTTTTGTTTTTACTTCCAGTGATCGAAAAATAAGGTAATGATGCAGCACATTCTGGGATTCGGGGGTATTTAGCAAGTGCAGAACTAGTGAATCATCACAGCAAAAATAGTACATTGTCAGAAAGCAGGTCCACTCAGGCTGATCGACTCTGAGGTCATAGTGGTGCAGTTAATGAAGGGTCTGAGCTCGTTGGATGATGGGGCCAGATGGAGACCACGTGAGGCTGTCTTGGCAGGGGCTCTGGCCCAGATTCTGAAATCTGCTTGCACATTAGATAATTCCCCATTGCCAGAGGAAAAAAAAAAAAAAAATTAAATCTTCACTGAAAATATGCCTATCATCTATCCACTAAGTTTACCAGACTCCTTGATTCCCAAATGGAACTCTTTAATCTGGCCCCTAGGGTAGAAGACCTCCTTAACAGGAACAGCGAGGGAAAGAGCAAGCAAGAACATGCACACACGCATGCACACACTCTCTGAAAAGTACACTGATGGAAGACAGCATTTCAAGCTGTATGGTAATACATCGCATTAAAATGCACTCCTAATACATTATTTGTTGTGTGACTGAGTAGAAACAGCATATGCAAATTGATTCTAAGCGTGCAATGTAATTCCCATGTAGATGAGCTGTGCAAATGGGAATTCAAGTTTGTTATGAGCACTGACTGAGACATGATCTTTGGTTGTTTCATTTTTTTTAGCTCTGAGTCATCAGTCTCACTGCCTGATAACGAATTTGAATGCAAGTCTGTATAATACTTTCTCATTCTCAATCAGATAACATACTGTCATCATGTCATTTCCAGGGAAATACTGTTCGAATTGCATCTTGCAGTGATGAAGTGAGAGATTGCTTTTTTTTGGAAGGGGAGGGAATATTTGTCACCTTAATAACATAAAAATGGATACTTCCGAGAACTGTCTGCACCACAGTTTCATTGAGCTTGGGAGCACTGTGCCATTTTCCTAGCGACTTTCAAGAGCTCATGCCAGGGGACACAAAAAGAATGAATGAAATGTGCTGTATGTGGCTATGAAGAAAAAGGAGAAGGTGAATCACCCATTTTCAGGACCCAATGCTGTCACTGTAATTTTCAATATACTCTTCTAGAAAAATTATGACAAATTAGGGTGGACTTTTCCTCCTCTCTTCTTGTTATATAATTTTTCCCTCACAAATTCTTTCAAATGCCCTTACAAAGAAAGCTATGAGCATAAAGGCAATGTATGGCCTGGAGTCAGCTGGGGGGGATGTATGATATATTTGCTAATAGAAGAATATTGCAGCAGGAATGACAGACCTCTGAACACACTGCCTTTCCCTGGAATAATCCTGAATCTGATGTAAGAAGAAAAAAGTGATCAAGTAACTGCTCCAATAAATATATCCAAGACTCAGTCCTAGGTTTGAGAAGCAAACAGAGAACAATATAAACATCGTGGATTGAAGCTGGTGACTGAATAACAGCTATTGTTCCCCAAGATGTGAGCTTCAGGAAGAAATTTTCCTTGAGTGCAACTAAACTCATGACTATTCCCACACACTATAATCTTGTCACCAGCACAGTTCCCAACATTTCTGAAGGGATGTGGTTACTGAAGAAGAAAAGCTGACAGCTTCAAAGGAAGGAGCCTGCTGGCTGCAGAGCACATTCAGCAGCACCAGGGTACCCCTTCCCACTTCAGTCACTGACACAAACCTGGCAGACATAACTCCTGCAGCTACCTGCACACAGCAGTGAAGTCTCTTCTGTCTGCCCTGGCATGCAGCAGTGAATGATGCTGTCCAGTGGAATACAGTCCACCTTTGAGTTAACAGATGGGGAAAGTCCACAAAGGGTATCACAGAACCATAGGGGTTGGAAGGGATCTCTGGAGATAATTGAGACCAATCCCACAGCTTAAGCAGGTTCCTTGCAGTAGGTTACACAGGAAAGCGCCCAGTTGGTTGTTGAGTATCTCCAGAGAGAAGGACTCCAGAACCACTCTGGGCATCCTGTTCCAATGCTCTGTCACCCTCTAACACTTTCTCCTAAGCTGAGAATCCTCAACTCAGTCCAGAAGGTGACAATCACTGTGATGTCCTGGAACCTCATCCAATATCATGCACCAGTCTCGAGCTCTCAGGCAGTGAGAGGTCCAGATTTCAGCCATTCTCAGCCAAAGGCCAACATGCCTTTACTGGCTCCTTAGAACGTCACTGAACCAGGTAAGGATACTCCCCACTCCTCCTGAAAAGGCTGTGCAAATACTGAAAAGTTAGTGTTTGCAACTCTTAATCAGACTACGAGAAAGCCTAGCTAGTACTGTCTATTTGTGAATTATTTTTGTAACATAACATCAGTGGACAAGTCACAAACACAGACTAGGACCTAGGCCTCTTTTTTTCAGCGCCCTAAGCACCAACACAGATAATTAAACATCCTCTCATTTTTCTATCCATACAGGTTATGTGTTTTTTTATTACAGGCCACAGACAGGATACAGGATGGATGAGATTCCTTGAGGAAGGGGCAGAATGGACAGACAGATGGCTGGGAAATGAACCAGATCAGAGAAAGGGCAGAGGCAGAAGCAAAGCAAAGAGGGGGGAAAGAGGAAGACTACTGATGAGGTTGTGTTTGTCCACAAGTTGGATGTGGATGTGTTGGATTCAGGTCGCATGCAAAGGTCTAGAGCATCAACTCTGAAGGGCAGAAGGTGGTGGTAAAGGAAGTCAGGAATGCAGAGAACTATCATGGGAGTTAGGAGCCCACACTTTAATAAACAGAATGGAAAGAGAATGCATGAGAGGTAATGGGGGTGGTAGAGAAGTAGCGCACCAGTATTACGAAAACTTGATAAACGTCAGATTCCTCTGTTTTTCCTAACAAATAGTGGAGACACTGGCAGAAGTGCATGTCTGCATCGCCCTCTAGTGCCAGGTCCTCTCGGTAGTCGCGTGCTTCCTGCGAGTCCTTTGGCTAGGTAGGAGGTCTGAAAAGTCCAGGCTGTTGACAGCCTGCGAGAAGGAATCAAGAGGAGGAAATGCAGGGATCTTTTTTTTTCCCCGTCATTGAAAATAAACACAATAAATTACATCAAAAAGACTAAAGTAAATTTAATTGAGAGCAAAGTGTCATGTAATTGAGTACTTAGGAAAATGTCAACAGGTAATTGTTATTCACTGTTGTGAATGTTGTCTACCATTTGTACTTGGAAATATTACTGTTAATTTAGTATTTTCTGCATAACCGTTGAACAAGATGCAAGTGAAACAGGAGCTTTAATTAAAAAATAAATAGATGATAATAAAAATCAACTTTCTTACTTTGTTTATTCAATTATTTATATTGGATGTTCAAGCTTATTCTCCTTCAGGACTTGTAGGCCAGCTGAAAAAGCAGGAGCATGGAAACTGGGCAGTGGAAGGAAGAGATTTATGGACTGTTTAAAACTCCTTTGACCTTCATTTTGACCATGATGTTTGGTTGATTTTTCATTTCAATTTAGTTTTACTTGTACAAATGTGGTGCTAATTTGCAGAATACTGTGCAGTCATGTAAAGTGTGGAAATACTTTCAAAACTAATGCTCATACATTTCAGATAGTGCTGTAGAAACTTTGGAGAAGGTCCTTTCTACATGGCGTATATTTCAACAGGTGTAAATTCCTAGTATTACACCTATAGCTGAGATTTGTGTTAGTCTAATATAGTTAGACCTTTACTAAATCACAGCAGTCCTCAAAATGCCTCTAAAAATTGTAGTACAACCTGTTCCTCAAAACTGCCTGCTCTCATCCAGCTGTCTTACCACAATTGCTTAATGCGTAGCGGAGCTCCCCAAATTCAGCAGTTTGCAGGTTCGCCTGCTGAAACTCAGACCCAGTAGCCCTTGGCCTCTTAAGGAAATTAAAGAACAGATCCTGCTCTTTGGAAACACCTGAGATTCAAAAGGTGATTCAGAACCATATATAAGCTTGCTATTTTGGCCTATGGCATCAAAGAGCCTCCTCTGGAAACCAATAAGCCTATGCATCCACACTGAAGGATTGGAGCTGATCTCCACTGGAGGCTGGATGTGTAACACCTATGGGTCATATCTGGGCTCAAAGTTCCCGCTCTAACATTGCAGATTAAATAGATTCTATTAATTTCTGCTCTCCATTACCTTGCCTGGGATGTTGACATTACTGATAGTTCTCATGCCAAAAAGACAAACAGGAAAGCAACCAGGTTGAAAGCCTCTATCCTTTCCTTCTTTCAACATCACGAAACCTTAGGCTGACAACACCTCTAATAATAACTTAGTGCTCCTTTCGCCTAAGAGTTGCCATGTTGGAATTTTCACAATTATTAAAGAACCCTCCAAACTTCAATTACACTATGAAAAACAGAAATATATATATATATATATTTAGAGATCTGTCTCTGAAATAAAAGGATAGACAGGACCTAAAAGTCAGAATGGCTGATGTACTCTGAAAAATGTGCAAGGCCCCCATGTGTGTTTTATAAAACTATGCTTAACACTTTATAGAGCTTGAACTGGCCATGCACACTTTATTAAGTATGTAGAAACAGCTGTTCACAATTAAGGTCTTTATTCTTCAAATACCTACTACTGGGCACAGAAATGACTGCAATATGTAATCCAAGTCAGTGATCTATATCTCCATATAGACATACTCAACAGTATCCTTGAACTTCTTCTCTTTATAATAATGTTAGTTTTCCTGCATAGTAAAAATGGAAACTCGGAGCCTAATTTTCCTCTCACTCACATTAACATGAATCAAGGCAATGGAGCCGCACTGATGAAAGCAGATGCAAAATGGAACGATACTCAAATCCCTAGAGCCCATTTTAACTTTTGCAAGCCACATATCTAAAAACAAAAACAAACACCTGCCAAGCTGCTACCCGTAAAAAGGTCATTCTTACAGAGAGCAGGAGAACTTTGTGACAGATATCCTTTCCACAAGAAGAAGGAATTGTTTGTCACCACTATTACACATAAACTATGGAAACAGACAGCAACAGCTTGGTCAGAAAGCTGCTTTCCTTGATTCTGCATACACCTTTTCCCTTGGCATTATTAAAATATGCAGGAATGGAATATTCTGTTACTTCTGCAGAACAAGATACGCAAAGGAAATGGTTTGGCAAGCTTGTTTCCAAGTGTAAAGGGCTTTTTAGTTCCCAGTAGCCCTGCCAACAAAATTAAAGCTCTTCAAACAGCACTCAAGTTGGTCTTTCCTTAGGATGCATTTAAATGTTCCTAAGCCTGCTAAAGGTACTTCCTTTCTTTCAAATTCTTTGTGTCCAAATGTCACTTACTAAGGATGAACGTGTTCCAGTAGATCCTTAATACAAAGATTAGGAAACAAAGTCCTCATCATGCCTTGAGAGCCACAGACATTTAAGGTCTGATGGAGCAAGATATTTAAACAGGTGTCCAGTTTGAGCTAACACCTGGTTCCAGTGAATGCAAAAACAGGGAAAACCTAAATCCATAGTTTACAGAGGACAAGTGCTAATGTCCCTATTATTAAGCAAAAGTTCAGTCACATATCTGCTTGTTAAACGTGTCAAGCCCAGAAACAGCATGCATGGTGCACTGGAAAAGCAGGTTTTGTGGCATACCTCTCTTTTTCTGATGTGCCATAGTCCCCGCACGTATGCAGCTGGCTCCCTTTAGGAACTTAATCCTGCAAGACCCTGATAAACACAGCAAACATCTCCCAGCAGAAAGCTGTTTCCCAAGCAGAACTCACTGTGAGCTGTGTTTGCTTTGGCCTTCTGTAATGGCATATGACTCATCCAGAAAAGTTGCCAGGTGAGAGCACTGTGAATTACTTGTCGCAGCCTAAGCCCTCCATTGTAAAAATGAATGTGCTTTTGAAAAGATACTGATCCAGATGTGTAAAAATGTAGACCAGGTAGGATGTGCTGTGATCATTTACTACTAGATTATACCACTACTACATGTATGTGAATTTGTGGTGATAGTGTAAGAGGCATTGGTATAATGCTAGCCACATGTTAAGCAGTAGTGATGCACATGCTGAACACAGAGTTTGACTCTATCACTGTTTACCCAATCTATGGAATTTAGCTATGGTAATTAAATAATTAGATGCTACTTTGTGTTTTCCATATTAATTTCCTATATTTATGAAACTGTGTTATATGATGGCCAGACCAATGCCTCTTTGCTTGCTCCAATGGGCTGAAGCCACGTGAGAACTGGTGTTTCTTTGCTAGGAGGAAATTGAAGACTAGCTTGAAGTATCTTGGAAAAGCAACACAAATCTTCATTAGAGCAGTAATGAGCATTAATGCACTGTAACTAAAATGGTCTGTTACCTCTTCTTGTTAGAAGCAAGATGATAAATGGAGACCATTTCCTCTTTTTGATTACCATTGCATTTCTAATGAGGTTAGTGAATAAATATATGATGGAACTTACCATGGAAGAAAACAAGAGCATAAGGCAGTGATTTGATCATGTAACTACCTTTCTCCCCCTAGAGACAAAGCCATTTAATTTTAATGGCAAAGGGCATGGATGTTACAACATGAAAAGAATGTTCATATGTCTTCCTACGAATTCTGGAGGGAAGATTTTTGCTGTTTTCTCTCTAAGGTCATGAGACCTGTTCTAGATGATGGACCTAACAGGAATAACCCTTATTTCCATGTCTTTGCTCTTTCTTGCACTTTCTTCTTTTCTAACTGCCCTCCTGATTTTACTTCTATATTTTCAGTTTCATACTGTGAAGATGTCAGTGTCCCAAACAATACTGTATTCCACTGGTGTGCTGTACTTAAAGGAGCTTAAAAAGCCATGGGGTTTTGATACCTGAAAATGGCCTTCAAATTATTGTTCCTTTGTAATAGTATTTAAATGACAAGATAAAGAAAGATGCTATACATGAATATATAAATACAGAGATATTATCAAGCCAAAATCTAACTTCAGATTGTGTACCTAGTTAGTCACTAAGGACAAAAAGTGTTCATTATATGTAGCAATTATCCCACTGTTGAGTAGTCAAAAAAATCAGTAAGTCATAAAGGATGTTCTCCTGGAAGAAATATCCAGGCTTTAAGGCATGGAAATATTTAGTATAGGCTCTAAACAATAGCCCCACTATCCAGTTGCACCCTGTAATAAACAAACAATAATGAACAAGGACTTTTAATATCTACAGTCCTTCATTAAATCATTTTAAAGGTTGACAATTTCTTAAAAAATGTTTTTGTTCTTCAGTATAATCGTTATATGCTAATAGCATGTATAATGCATAATCTACGTTACTTGCTTTTAAAGAGAGAAGATAAAACATTTGTTTGGAAACATTTGTTGTTTCATTTGCATTTATATGCAAAATAAATATTAGAAATATTAGAAATATATTAGAAATAATTTCTAAATTATCTTCAATAATATGAGATTTAAAGAGTGTACCTCATAGTTACATCAAAGCCTTGTGTTTGCATTCTTATGTATATACACACCATTTCTTTCCAGTATTACTTAGCCTTCTCCAACCATAGGCAGATATGAATTCTGCTTCAGAGACAAAATGGTGTAGAGGGACAGCACAAAATTAGTTGCACTGCATATGTTAGGAATGTCCTAACTCCCACTTTCCTCTATAAACTTGCATGCTCTGTTTTGCTGATGTACAGCAACATGCTCACTTGATTCCAGCTTTATCTAATGGCCCAAGACATTCCCCAGCTTCAAATTTGTTATTACCATAGCAGGGTTGTGAAGGGTAGCAGTGCCTTAAATGGAAATAATCCCTTACACTTCCAGTCATCAGTATTCACCACGTTCCCAACAATCTCTGCGTACACAACTCCTCATGCATTTGTTCATGACCTGGGACTGTCCCTTTAGGTTGGACATTGAAACTGTGTTTTTACTTTTGAGGAACTGAAGACACAGTGGCTCAAGCAGAAGACTTTCAACATCTGTACGCAGCTACAGTGTACGGTTTTTACAGCGTCAACCAACAAGAATGAAAATGGCAGCAGCCTTTACATCTAGATTTTCGCCTTAGAAAAGGAATTTAATATAATTTCACTAAGAAATACATATTCGGTGTTTTATGCCCCAACATCTGATATTGAGTGTTTAATGGAAATATCTCTCTGTAAGTAAATACCAGTTCAGCCATGGAAAATTGTGTCTATACAAACAGCCACTGTTGTGGACTTAGTTCTTTAAGCTTTCATGGAAAGCGTGAGCCAAGTGGGACTAATTTGGCCCTTTATATATGGCATATAAATCTATGCATAGGAGACCGTTAATTTGGAGAAGAGGCCAGCCTAGCTTTAATTGTGTCTCTAGGCTACACATTCTTCAGCTGATGCAAATGAAAAAGTACAGATGTAATTTTGGCCCATGGACAGCTCCTATATTTTTTATACTGATGCCACAGAAAAGTTTATCATATATAAAGTGGAGAATAAAAAGAACACAGTATAAAAACTCTCAAGTTTGAACAATTCAAAGTTTCTCCCAAAAATATCCATACAATATTTTTTTAAAAAACAAAAAGCAGATAAATGGTCAAATTTAATTTTCTCCATGTAGGTCTCAGAACAAAGAAGTTGCCATATTTTGGCTATAAATTTCTCCATAAAAATGGCACCTATTAATAAGAATTTTATATCATATTAAAGTACAAGAAACTCATGAAGAATTATATCATGCAATACAATTTTCCTTTGTGTTTTGTCTTTTCTGTAAACCATGGCCCCAAATTATTTGCAGAATGAAATCATATTATTTAATTTTATGATTTATATTATTAGTTTATATAATATCAAGCCACACTCCCAAGGTTTCCATAGACCTAGTCCATATGGGCCATGCAGTCACTTTGTCTGGTCTCCACAGGCTCAGCAGACAGCCTGAATGATCAAGAGAACCCTTTTTACCCTTTATGCCTCCCCTCTTTCTTCCCCATAGCTGCAGCCAATAATTTGTCACAGCTGCCTTCCATCAGGTTTTATAAGCCTATCTCAAGCCCTGCTTCCAAAAAGGAGAAGAAGAGAAGTCAAACTCGGGCGCTTGAACCCATATAAATTCCACCGGCACTTACCATGAAGCACAAAGTTTAATCATTTACTAAGGGCAGAGTTATGGAAAGAGGCAGATCACTGACCTCTGCCAGGTAGGGCACATGCTCGATCTTTAGGATCTTTGCAAAGCACTCTGTTGTGGTTTATCAAAGAAGTCCTGCTATGACACCTAGATGTGGAACTCTGGGTCATCTCGTGCTCTGGAAATACATTCCAGGGCTGTTAACTCTTCAAGCATCATAGAAAACAGGAAAAGGGATTTCACTGCAATGTTGGTTTTTTATTTGTTTGTTTTGTCTAAGAAAGCCAGTGTCTCATTTGCATCATGGAGAAATGTTTTGTGATATGGGTCATCCGGGACATATGATATCCAGCAACCATTTGCTATGAGGCAGAGTCAAATGAGTTTGAATCAAGATGCTGACTCATCAACCCATCCTGTCCTGCCTCCCAGCTTTTTTGCACAGAAGACAGAAGCAAAATTTCCACTGCTTTCAATGGCAATCATGAGGTGCTTTCACGTGGCAACATAACCTCATGCTATTGGGAAAAATAAGAACAGTTTTACCTAGCTGCATTATGCAGAAACATCTGGGCAAGTTATTTATCCTAACCCATCGTGCAGCACTGTCACACGGCTTCTGCTTCCACCCAAATGCCATAGGCAGATTACAGCGGGATCTTTGGCTGTGGGCCTCATGGGCAGCAGGAGATGGAGTACTGTGACAGCACCACAAGGCATACCAGATCACTCAGTGCTTACCATCTGTCAAAGGGATGCTCACGGCTCAGACTTATGCTTTGGGGTATTTTTGAAATGAGGGTCAGTCTGAAATCCATTGAGTTGTGCTGATTCCTCCCTTTAAGTGGCTCTCGTTCTGTAGAGCGGTGCTACACTCTACCAAGCAGAGTACAGTGATGAGGTGGTAAAGCCACTACTATGTAGTAGCCACCTTTTCTAATGGAGAATTATTCTTTAAATCCCCTTCAATCCAAAGCCATTAAAATCATGTATCACGTAAGTGTATGCTAATATTGTCATTTACCTGGCTGTGCCTCTTTCTTTTGCTCTTCATTTGCTGGTCACCTGGGAGGGCTTAGTATGAATTTTGCAGCTGCATTTGTGACCTGCAAGCAATGATTTAATTTTTTTCCTCCCTTCCCCCCCCCCCATTTCTGGCTCAAGCAATACTGCAGAGTAAGGCTTGTCTTCCCTTGCAGCCTGAATCCTTTATCGCTATAAACAAATATTCCAGCGATGGTATAGAAATCACCTCTCAGAAACTGCAGCTTGATTTAAATTCACTCACTGCAGCTCCTCATCTCAGCTGGTGCCCTGCTGTGTTTAATTGGCCCTCTGAAAGTACATCTTCCTTACATCTTGATTATTTTGAATAGGAGGTGAGAGGTGAGGAGAGAAGAGAGGAATGAGGAGCAGACCTCCTCCAAGGAGTGGAAGAGAAGGGAAGGAAAAATGTTTTGAAATAACTTCTTAAGTAAAGATATTTAATACTAGTAAATGAAACTGTGCTGTGGTGCATCCCAGGGGTATGAACGTAGCTGTCTATGCTGATAAATTTTGAGAATGGCCCTTGGTAAAGTTTTGGTTTGAGCTGAGCAGAATTCTTTCAAACAAGTCCCAGTAGGGAAGCTGCACAGTTTTGGGGTTAGCAAAGGCCAGCACCCACTCCCAACAGGCAGTCTGGATAAAGCCTGTCTGACTGTGTCAGACAAAACTGAGTTCAAAAGCAGGAAGTCAGATAAGTCACACCAAGTCCTGATGCTCAGAAAAGAGAATATTATGCCATTTTTTTCAATAGATGTAAGCTATGCAATTTGTGAGTTCTATCTTGAATGAGCACTGTGCTTTTCAGGTCAAGAGATGCCTTAATAGCTCACAAAGCTATGCTTATATTCATGATCCACTTAAATATCCTCCATATTGGCAAAGAACTCAAATTTCAGCACACCATTTTCTGAGTAAAAGTGCTGCAACCAGGAGGCTGTTTTAAAGATGATGGGCAGAAGTTCCTCTCCTAGAGACAGTTCAGGAAGAGTGAGCCTGCTGCAAACCAGTGCTAAGGGGTCACAACCCTGGGTGGCATGATGTTTGTCTGGATCTCTGTGCACACTCCCCCTCTCTGCTCAGCTTGGGCTCTTCATCCAGGTATGAACTATGGAAAATGCCAAAGGCATAGCATATCCCTAGATCTATGCATATCCCTAAAAATCAAGAGTTAGACCCATATGAGATACAAACAAGACATCCTCTATTGTCTTCCATGGGACTACTCATATGCTTCCATGTATTCATTTAGGTGATCTGCAGAAGTTTGGTGGGCGTTTCACCAAAATAAAATTCCAGATCCAGAAAGACACATTTCTATCTACGAAGCCATGTACTGCTACTGCATCTTCATTCTATCAGTGCTGTAATTAATTTCAGAATGTGTCCTCTCTAAACCACACTTCAGCAGGGTTGTATTTTTGAATAATTAAGCTTTAAAAAGAAAGTCTAATGAGACTAATGGCTATCAAATTACTAGATTTTGAAAATCATTGATTTTCTCATTTGCACTCATACATGGCTGCTAAAATTAATTGATTTCATTTGCATATAGAGATTGCATTTGCTTTGACTTCCAGAATGTTGCTCTCCCGAGTTTCTCATCAAACTTTCAATATTCATTTTCATAAAAAGGCAAGTGATCTGATCCTTTAACTAAGCTCATTTGCATAGGAACTGAGACATTATCCCTCATCTAAGTAAGCACTATTTTAATTATCCTTTTTGTTCAAATACATTCTATCCCAGAGTGCTTAGATATTTCAGCTGCGCTCATCACCATGGTATCTGAATACCTTACAAAAATTATAATAAAATACTTCAACATCAGATTATTTAAAACCTTTTGCTTCCTCCCTTTTTTAGAGAAACACTTTACTTTCTCGTCCCTCCATCAGCTAAGCTAAGTCACTTTTTCCACCCCTTACCAACTTTCCACTTTCTGCCTCATAACTTTCCCTTCTTCTGCTCCTCCTCTATCTCCCTGGCTGGATGGGAAGGCTGAGCTGTCCATGTGTTTGGAAAAGGTTAAGGTGCCAAATGACTCGCCTTTCCCCTTCTTTAAAAAGTAGCACTAAGAAAAACAGAAACTTTTTCCAGGAAGACCTACCCATAATAGTAGAGACAGAAATATACAAATAACTCCATATAATGATTTGCCAATTTAATACACGTGAAATATGCCGGTGCTAACCATTTATTCAGACATTTCTGCTTAGTACCAGTAGCCAACCTCTTTCAAAAGGAAAGATGCATCTTGATCAGGACGTTTCTCCTTACCATCTCTCCTGTATAGAATATTTCTGATCATCTGCTGAACTACGTGCTTTATTGTCTATCCCCAAAGAGTGAGATTACGTATCTAATTTCGTAAAACATATCAGAACTTCTGGCAGAATCTCTCTTTTACTATCACTGCCTCTTCTTCTACAGCCTTTTCCTCCTTCATACCCTATTCTGTTTTTATTCAACTGCTGTTGAACTGTTCTTAAAAATCCTGATGTCGCCAATCTGTGGACAGGAGACGGGATCCAATAAGTAGAACTAAAATTAAGTTAGGAATTTACTGTGGTTTTGTCATCCCCATCTATCTCCTCAATGAAGGAGCCACTGCAAGAAGCTGGATTCCTGGGGAAGATTAATTCTGTGGCTTTGGTCAATAGTAATTCAGACTTAAACAAGGGCATAAATCCGTTACGTCTTTCATGTGTAGTAATGAAAAAATAATTTGGCTGGAGAACTGGAAGTGGGAAATTGCATGAAATTCAAGTTGAAGACCATGATTTTATGGAGGTGAGACTTTCCAAAAGGGGAAAAAAAAAAAAAACCAAATGACTGAACAGGTGAGAAAAGTAGGAGCATATTTCATCCATACAATTATCAACTGCAGGCTAAGGCTAAAAACATATCCAAGTGGAATTTATGTCAGGGAAAGTGTTCTCCAGTAGCAAGAAGGTCTGAGTATGATTTCAAATGTGCTAAATCAAGGGATATTGACTGTTTTGTCTCTCCAAGTGCTTGTGTGGTTTTTCAGTTTCCAGATTTTAGTTATAATTCTCTTGCTCTTCAGATTAATTTTCCTATGTCTATTCCTATGTCTATGCCAGATAACGTGTATCTAGTCTTGTCTCTTCACAACCACTAGTTTTGTTTTTTCCTGAGAAACAAGATGGGAATCCATTGCTATCAGAATTAGCCAAGTAGTCTTGGTCAAATGTTAGACCACAGAAGTCAAATGGGTAGGTATATTTCTTTAGCCACATCATTTTTACTGTAATGATAGATGTGAACAGAAAAAAAAAAAATTTCCTTGCCAAAGAACATTCTGAAAATTATTCTCTGTTACTGTCTGCACTGTTTTTGAGTAGTATCATCTGTGCTTGCACAGCAATGCAATCTGAACTTGCAAGACCCATTTACCTAAGCTGAACAATAATTAGTATCAGATGGTCATCTCATTCTGGGTACACATAGATTAGATGCATGCAAGCCACAACGGCAGATTGCATAACAACAAATACAATAAGGTGCCCTACCACTAGTAGTTTCAATGGCATTTGCTTTGCATATCATTTATGAGTTGGATGACTTCTTAATACCCTTAAGTTTGGCATGCATAAGGAGACTGCAGAGAATATCAGTTGGAGCGGTTATTTACCTCGGAACAGAATCTTTGTGGGAAAAAAGTTCAGTCCTGTAAATATAAACTCAAAGTCCTGATTCAACCAGACACATGAACTCATGTGTAACCTTAGGCTCAGAATCGTTACTATTGACATTTAATTTAAGAATATTGCTGAAATCAAGCTTTAATTAGTGGAGGCTTTTGTTATTTCTTTCATTTTCCCACATCATTCATGTATCCTTACAGTGGCCTGATATGCCCTAAACCAGATTTTCACCAGTCAGTTAATCTGAATAAAGACACTGAAGAGCAACTGGTAGCCTTCAGAGATACTTTAGTCACTTTCTTACATCTCATTTGAAGATTGAACCACAGATATTTCTAGATGTGCATTTGAAGAATAAAAGACTGGGGACAGGCGTAATTAGTCATTTAGCAGATGTGTGTTCTTGAAAGTACTGAATTAGGCTTCTCCATAAAAAGTCCATTATGATCATCAGAAGTATTTTGTTATTACTGATGATGCTAAATATTTTCTTTAGGTGGATAATATCAAAAGGAGAAGACTATTCATTTCCATACATGATTACACATTTCACTAATCAAGGGAATTGACCCTCAAGATAGATACATTTCTGTCTGATCTGTGTGGACTTGTCAAGTGAATGAGGGCTGACAACATTCACTGCTCATTTGATGAGTAAAGCTCGTTATTATTGATAAGGGAGGGTATTTCATTCTTTGTATGTGCACCATACACTAAACTCGAGCTTATGTAACTTTGTCATTACTAATAATGGATTAAACCATTGGTCAGTACTGTCTCTCCAGTCAAACAAAAGGACACAGAACAATAGAAAAACCCTGCTTTTTCCAGAACAAAATTTAAATCAGAATTTCATAATTGCAACTTACAATCATGATAATAATTGCTGATACCCTACTGCCAAGTGAATTTGGGAAACAAAGATTTTTCTCTACATTACAGTCGAAGTCTAAATGCTACAGATTTATCTCTTTACTTTGACAACAGTAATACTGTCAAGAACGCAGCTTGACACTTTCTTCTTAAAATGAAGAAGGCCAGCCTGAAAGTTGTTTATTTTGTGAATGATAATATTTTCTTATCTTGTAATTGTTCCTTTTTGGAAGGGAAACAGTTAAATCCTTCATATGTTCATTAGAAGCTGCTGGAAAACAAAATACAGAACTAAATGAAGCATGAATACCATCCAGAAATTGCACTGAGGATGTACTCCGAGCCATATATTTTAAACCGGCTTCGGCTGGTTTGGGTGTACCCCTTGTTTAGGAGTTTGTTTGTTTGTTGTAAGTGAAGTTTTCTGAAGACATGTAATGGAGTAATGAAGTAAGGCATTTTAATGAATAGCTCACTAGAAGGCTATTGATCATTACGGCCATCAAAATTTTTATACAGACAATTATTTTAGCATGTAGAAATTGCCAACAAATGCATGATGTGTCACTATAAAATTGAGATGATTTTTAAAGTTCATATATATGGTCATGTACTCCACAGTAAAAATGATAATATTTAACACATCTGGGTCATTCTATTACCAAAGTACAGGCATTATGGACTGTAAATTGTGGCTCTAAGGCACAGGCTTGGCTAAGAGAAAAAGTAATGTTCTGGTGCTCCAACAGGAACCCATGTGGGAGCTGAGCCTAAAGGCATCACTGAGGACAGAAGCATAAACCCATAACTGAAGGATTTTGCAGACCACAGCATGTACTCCCCCTGGCTACTCTATGCTCTGTCATTATTACATTCAATGCACAAAGGAAGATTTCTAGCACCCGAGAGTCATTAAAGGCCCTGGCCATGGTTCAGTACTGCTCAGAGACTTGAGCAGTCATTTATAGCAGCAGAAAGGACAAGGAAGTGCAGACATCTTGAGAAGCTGTAGGGAGAGCTACAACAAAGCACTGTTCTTTTCCCTAGGAATGGGAGGAAGACTGTAAGTGATTTCATGATTTTAAAACATAAATCAGTTTAACTGTTTTTTAAATTAAAGTTATCCAAAGTCTGGAAGAAATCTGTATAAATCACTTACAATGTTAGATTTTTGCTATGAAAAAAAAGTTTCAATTACAATTTTTTTTTTAAAAAAAAAAAAAAAGCTTTTCAACTACCTTGAGGTGAGGAAAGGATTGATTTATTGATTTTCTGCAGCAAGAGGAAATTCATATTCCAGAAGTATTAAACCAGGCCCAAGAATAAAGAGGCCACAGCAGAAATACAGAGGCAAAGGCCCAGTGGCTTCACAGTTAAGAGAAGCATAAGGAAAGCTTCCTATTCCCTCAAATCATTGTTACTTAATTGGTTCTTGACTAATGAACTTATTGCTAATAAGTCTCTACAGAGAATCAAAAAAATACTGAAGGTTCCATGAACAGATCTTTATAATAATGAAACATTAACCAGAATGAGACATTTAATCTACTATAAAGGAAATCAGCATCACTGTTGATTACGGACTCAAACCGGTTTTGAACTCTCTTCTATTCCTAGAAGTACACTGCATTTCACACACAAGCTCAGCATGGTTCATATCCTATGTTTTCTCTGTCCTATAACAAAGGGCCTAACAGCCATTTCCTATGCAGGATCTCCTGGATTAGAGCAGATTCTGTGCCTGTGCTTGGGACACCAGAAGGATCAAGATACATCCAAAGCAGTCAATAAATAAACTTTTCGCTTTTCATAACCCCCAGCATAAAAGGCCCGGTGTTCAAATTCCTGTGTTCACAGCTGTCACGAAGAGATCATATTTAAGAAAAGGATCTACTGAAAGCTCTCTCTTGACAGGAACCACCTCAACTATTTCTGTAGGATATGCTGAGCAGGACGTGTATTATGATCTTCTTCCCAGGGCTGAGTTTCTATGTTCTGGGTTCATGGCAGGTGGTTAAATACTTATGCCATCTTTATGTTAAAAAGCAAAGCAACAGACAAAGGGCTTCACCCAACATCCTCTTACTGATTATTTCTGGAACTACATTCCCCCAGGACATGGGATGCTTGAATACAGTTCTCTCTTCTATATGTGCGGATTACACTGGGACTCAACTGCTCTCAAGCTAGGAATCTATTTCCTGAAGATAAATCTAGCTTTAGGAATCTGAGTGTAACTTAAACATATAGCTGCTGCTCCAGAAAACACAGGCATACCATAAATTCTTCATCACATCCGTGATCCCCAAGAATTCCTAAAATGGCAAGGAGTGCCTCAGAAAACAATGAGCACCTATGCCTTGGCAACTAAATCCCATCCTGCATGCTCAATACGTTTGCTCAGAGATGGGTATACAGTGCTCCTTCAAAAGTGTGGTTTTCTCATAGGTTCCATATCATATCTGCCAAACCCATGTGGATGCTGAATTTCTGCTATAGCAACTACAGCGAGTTGACAGACTGGAATCTTCCAGATGAAATTTTACTCAAAGGTAGGACACAGAAATAAAGCAAAATAAATACAATATCATGAATGCTAGAGGTATGTAGCCTTCCTTAGCAGTCAGTGGAGGGCTTTTCAGTACAGCAAGCAGAATTATTTAATTCACATCATAAGAGATAGTAGCTTGTCACCTAAATTGCTCTTTAAGCTCCTTTTGCCAATGACTATCCCTGGAGTTTAGACTCTTCCACAACAAGTAGACACCTTGGTGCAGACACTTACATGCCTTAAGGTGAAAATGTATCCTCTGCTGAGATTTGAAAGCTCTAACCACTAAGCCATAGGGTGCTGTGGTTATTGAGGAAAGCCAGTATGGGGGTAAAAGGTCTTAATCCCTCCTCTAAAAGCTTACATGTTTTACAGAGGATAAATAAGAAGTCACTGGACAACTAAAAGATAAGTAAAATTTATATTCAAGCTCCAAGAAAAGTTCAGGAGGCTCTGGAAGTAAATAAGGATCACATATTCCTGCCTAAGAGGCAAAAACATTGTCAGGGTTCCTTAGCTTCAGGAAATGTAGATCAGTTTGCTACAGTAAAAGAGAATGTTAAATCAAGAAACATCAGAACAGAGTCTGGAAATATTATAATCAGGCAAAAAAAAAAATAAATATCAAAAACCATGAACTCTCTCTTCTACAGATAATTAGAACCTGTTAATTACCCCTGCTGTTATTTAAATGGTGCTTCTGTCCAAGGAGGTAACCCAGTTTTAATTGAACAACTTTGTTGGTGGCAGTCTTGTTTGTTTGTTTGCTTTAAATTGAGCTACACATCCTTGTCAGCTGCTCTTAGGAGCAAAAGAAAAATGCTGCCTGCTTAACATCTGCTGTCAGATTATGTTGCCTCTGCTCTCAGAAATGAATGCTGAAGACCAATTCAAGTTCCTGTCAGCTGTGATGCCTTTTGGACATGTTTCAATCAAGCAGCAGGCTTTTCTTTACACTTAAGGAATCATTAGAACAGCTAAAGTCTTAGGGAAAACACATTTTGATTGCAATTGTAGACTAATGTCTAATTCATTTAAATTACCATGCATTAAGTAAATATTTGAATTACATTGAGATCCATCACACATAATTGTAGCTCTATCTTGAGTTTAAATATTTCTCCCTCCTCAAAATCCTAATCAATAGAAAGCAAAACATCTTTTAGAGTTAGAGCAATCTGATATGTCAGTGCATATGCCCACAGATTCTCCCTAAGCATTATTGACTGTTTCGCATAATAAGTATTGATGGTTCCCACATCTCATAGTAAACTCATGAAAAGTGAATGATAAGTTCGAACATACCTCAGATGGTCTATTTCCACCTGATATGTCAGCTAAGGTCATATTCTCCTGCCCCGCTGTCTTAAATCTTTAAGGTGCCCCTGGGCCCTCTATGTATGGCATAGGGAGTTGCAATGTGACCCTATCTGAATTCTCTTCTTGTCAAACAGTTGTCACAACACTCTGAAATCTCTCACAGTGACAAGTAGGGATGAATCAAGCTCGATGTTTGAGATGGCTGTATGAGCTCCAATGTGAGTCACCTTTTTCGTATCCAAGAACTCGTCAACAACTGCAGCTCTCTCGTTTTCACACAAAAAAAAGAAGCAAAATGTTATGACACCTATTTCAGTAATGTAATTACAACATTTGGTGCTCTCCCAAAGTCTCTCTTTCTAGAGCCAAGTAATTAGCCAAGTATCTCGGTTTTCAGTCTTCCACAGAGGCTTCCAGGAGAAAGCTTGGAAACGTTCTAACATGTTACCCTGGTAGGCTTATAAACCAAAGTCAAGTAAAAATAGTTAATAATGCTTCCTCATCTTTAGAGCTTACTATTTTAAGCCAGCCACATGCTTTCAGGTGGCATGTTTCGTTGTATGGTTTCAGTTATACTGGCTTCAGCTCCAAAGTTGATGTAAATATCCACTTCCCACTTCTGAGAAGTACCAATAGGGTACTCTATTTTTTCTTCAAAACAGAGTGCAGGTTACCAGCTAGATTCAGTAAGCTAACTGATACAAATCTACAAATTTACACCACCCCACTTTTTTCCTTTCCAGATAAGACCTTGGTACTTAAAACCTACCGTTTCTTCCCAAACCTACATTTGGGATGAGTCAGTCAACCACGCACAAAAATGCATTTTTATGGTTTAGTAGCATGCAGCTGTTCCCATCATGATGGTGTTGCCATGTTATTTTCATTTTAACCCAAGTTTTTCACCAAACTTTCAGACCTCACCAACACAAGTCTGGATGTGACAGGTCTAGTCTACGTGGTTTATGAGCAAAAAATAAGAGAAATATTGACTCAAAAATAGTGAGGAGTCTCAGAACAGTGTTCAAATAAAAAATAAATAAATAAGCTGCAGAGAGCAAAAGAATATTCTGTTCTGTTTCCGGGAGCAGATAAGGAAAAAGCATAATGAGCTTAAATGACAGTACAAGGAAGAAGCAAGGAATACATGATGAGCCTGGTGCAACAGATCACCTGGGAACGCTGTGAGGCACAGAATCATAATATGGCCCGGGTTGAAAAGGACCACAATGATAATCTGGTTTCAACCCCTCCGCCGCTATGTGCAGGGTCACCAACCACTAGACTAGGCTGCCCAGAGCCACATCCAGCCTGGCCTTGAATGCCTCCAAGGCTATCCTGACAAATCACGAACATCAAACACTGTTGACCTTCTCTGGCCTGGGAGATGCAACATATGATTTCCTGAGGTTCTTTCAGTCCTGTTTCTCTACAGTTTTATACACAGTCATGTGGACTGCTTGCCTGGTAAGTAAGATATGTCCTACGTCCATTGGATTAACAGAGGAAGTGCTGTGGGCGCATGCAAGGGCTGCACTAATTGAGCAATCCCAGAACATGAGAGCCAACTTTGCAACTCCAGATGATACACTGAACTAAAACCAAAGTATATGAGCGCTGAACTGAGTTTTAATGCCCTACACTGTTCTTCAGGGAGAACAGTCCAGGGATAAATCCAGTAAAAAGAGATCTGGGTGCTGTGGGTCACAGTGCATGGCACAGAGTGTAATTTATGTCCTTCCATTAGGCTCCCACAATTCCTATAAAGTCTTTGTTTAAGAACAGGTACTTCACAAAAGAGTTGCCTTCCCAAATTTCCTACAAGTGACTGTACTAGCTGAAAAGAAATACAAACCAAAACAAAACAATCAAGAGATATTTAAGATCTTTTAAAATCCAGATGTTCCTCAGCCCTGAGGTACCCCAGGGCTTCAGATAGATGCGGCTTTTCTTTGTGAGGTCTGGGTGCTGCTCCAAGCAGGGGCTGTGATGGGTACAGAAAAGCACTGCACACATAGGGGCACATCAGCACAACAGAGGGGTCTGCAACTTCAGTGGCCCCAGGCTCACTTTTTATTTATCTGGGTCACACATTTGAAGGTACACAGTCTTCACTAAGATCTTAAAATACTGTATCTACATTTACATCTCTGCCCCAAAGACACAGAGCACTCAAACCCAGAGGCTGTTCAGCTCATCACAAAGGGTTAATGCTACACATTCTTCTTGTGTTTTTTTTTTTTTCCTTTATTCTAGCCACTGTCTGTCCTCAAGTTGTGATGAATAAAACAGGGCCTATTTTTTCAGAATGTTGAGGAAATATCTAAAACACTGCACAAAGAAATAGAGCATTTCTCTGCTCATTTCATGAAGACAGTTAACAAAGCAGCAAAGTAGGGAGGATTCATTTTTCTGCCATGGGAGCCCTTTCATTCTCTGATCACCCTAATTCTGAAAACCTTCCTCCTGCTCGCCTCACACTGTGGAAAGACACAGCATTCTCCTGTTCTCAGCTCAGGTTGCCAGCTGTGAGATCCTGCTGCAGAGGCGAGGTGGGGCAGCTCACAGAGCAAAGCCAAAGCAAACTTTCAAGACAAACTCATTCGTAACGTTAACTAGGAAGCATCACTCCTCAATAATGTTAAAAACAAAATCAGAGCCAGATAGTGGAATAGGACAAGATAAATACTGTACATGCTGGAAAACTCCATTCCTCTGCTGACTCACAGCCTAAACATTGTACGAGTCAGGTGACATTACCACAGTGATAAATCTGATCCGTATCTACAGAGGAGGACTCCTAGGCCAATCCTTTGTCGAATACTGAGGAAATTGTTGCCATATGTGAACATTTTTTAGTGATGCCTTCTGACAAAATACATATTTTCCATTCTTTATTGGGTTGTTTATCTAGACTTAGAATTATGATACACTTTTCAAGTGGTTCATTTTCTGAGGATTCATATGGAACACATTAAAAACAAGTTTCCATAACAAAAGTTACTCAGCAGTAGAGCTGCAAGATCTCCTACACCCCTCCCTGCAAACTTCACAGCCAAAATGAATACAAATGGCCCTGCTTGGGGCTTCTCAGCACTCAGCTGCATGTGCTGGAGAGGCAGTCCCACTCCTCTGCAGGAACACACAAGGCCAGGACTTGCCTTTTAGAGGCTATGATCCACTGCTACAGCCTGGTGAATCCAGTGTGTTCCAATACATTAGATATAAGGCAGAAAATCTTCATGATAAGGGTGGAGAGGTACTGGAACAAGTTGCCCATCCACAGAGGTGTTCAAGGCTGGGTCAGATGAGGCCTCGGGCAACCTGGCTTAGCAGATGTCCCTGCCCCTGACAGAGGAGTTGGAACTAAGTGATTTTTGAGATCCCTTCAACTCAAATTCAATGATTTTATGATTCTATGATATTCACTTTCTCCATTCTTTCAAGGTGGCTACTCCTCAGAGAAAAAGGGTATCTACATCTCACTCTAAAAAAAAAAAAAAAAAAAAAAAAAGAAAAGACACTGAAAGATAAGGAAAGACATTCGCTTTGTTATCTATATGTGCCTACATGGTCCTTGAGTACAAAGGCTAGAGATGATCTAATAGACACCAGAGAAAATATTTGGCTAAATAAAGCGTGGACACAAAGCAGCTCCATTCATACTTCATCGTGGAAATACTCCATTTTCATCCCTGCTAAGGCTTTCTGACATTTCTTACCATGCAATCTCATTTTCATTTACAGCTTTGAGAAACTTTAAGTGTTGAGCGCTGAGGTTTCACACTTGTCATCTAGCCCATGCTACCTTATTTCTAAAAGTAGCTAAGAATTTTTCACAAATAAAGTGGATTAAAAAAAAAAATAATAGAGAAATTACAGCTAAATAACACTGAAAAAAAAAAAAAAAAATAGCTGCAAAACTTAAGCACTCTGTGTTTTCCAGGAACTCTGTGTGGAGGAAGAGCTGAGCTTCAGTTAAAAATAAACCTTGTTTATTCACTTTTTTCCTGTGAAATACATCCACATCCTAAAAATGCACAAGTTTCTGACAAGTAGTAGTTTACACATACCTCACAAAGACTTGCCAGAGTTTAATAGCTGAAATCCCCAGCTCTTCACTAAGCATGTCCCACCTCCTTACCAGCTCTATATGTGACTGAACTGTACATGCTTACAGACACTGGAAAAATAAAATAATAATGATAATTTAAAATTATTCTGCAGCATAGGGCTAAAAGAAAGAAATCCAGTTTTCCTCTGCAGTGATTGTCCCTATATACCCTAGGCATTCAGCACACTGGATGTTGCTCTGGGGAGCTGCTCTCTCTCGCAATTCCAGTTCACTCACTGGCAAAACCAAGCATCACAGAGAGGAGGAAGCTGCCTGCCTCCTCCAGAGGAAAACAAAAGGTAGATCAAAGGCTATGAGGAAGAAGTGTATGGGGAAAATGTGGAATTTCTGAAAAAGACTAGGTCTATATGTCAATAAAGGAATAGCAACTTGGACTGAAACAAGGCAGAGACCCAGCAATTTGCTAAATCTCACAGAGAAATAGTACTTATGGCCTAGTTATGGAAAGGTGAGGTATAGGTCCAAGCAGGTGGCATGGCTGTGCTGAAAGAAGAGGTGGAACTACATGTAGAAAGAGAAACTGTTCTCAGAAGTGCATGAAGGATGGGATGAGGCTGATTGCTTGTGTAGAGAAATAACACCTAAATATGAGACTTGATAAAGACTGACATAAGATTCCTGAGGGAAAAAGAGTTTGAGGAAAGAAGACCAATGAGGTTAAGAATCCCCAAATGAGACGTCTCTGAGACTGTTAGTGAAGTGCTAGGCATAGGACTAGGATGGGACTAGAATGGTATTAGAACAAGGACATCCAGCTCAAGAGTTACATGTAAAGGGCAAAGAAGTGGAATACAATCTGAAATACTTCAGACTAAGCCCCAGATATTTCAGCTTACCTCTATGCCTGGCTACATGTCCTGTGCTCTGCTTGTTTCCCTTTGTGAGGTCTACAACATTCTTGTTAGGTCACAGAATCATAGAACTCATTGAGTTGGAAGGGACCTTTAAAGATCATCTAATCCAAATCCCTGCAATGAACAGGGACATCTACAGCTAGTCAGGCTGCTCGGGGTCTGCTCCAGCCTGATCTTGAATGTCTCCAGGGATGGAGCATCTATCACCTCTTGTCCCAGTGCTTCACTACATTCATCATAAAACAACAACAACTACAACAAAAAACCCTCTTTCCCTATATCCAGTCTAAATCTCCCCTCCTTCAGTTCGAAACCATTTCCCCTCATCCTGTCACAGCAGGCCCTGCTAAAGAAACTGTCCCCAGATCAAGAAGTCAATCCTTGTCAGTGGTAGCACTGCTGATGAACAGTGTTTTACCTGTGTGGGACAGCACACGGAAATGCTGAGGAGGAGGAGAAACCCAACAAATCTAATACAAACAAAATCTGACATTGCTTTCTCCTTATTACTGGCCATGGAAAAATGTTACAAGGTTGTAATGCTATAATAGGATGATAACAACAGTGTGGCAAAGTCTTTGTCTACAGCAAATGAGAATGAGCCCAAACACAACAGCTACAGACAGAAATGAAGGGGGGTGGGAAGAAAAATAATTTAAAAAAAAAAAAATGCTCTTTACCTTTGAAAGGCCTCAGATAGACAGGAATCTCTAGCAAGAAACACCCTTGCCTCCACTGCCAACCCTTAAATGACATCTGGGAAGGGATGGATCCTGGCTCCACCCCTTCCAGTCACTCAGGTGCATTGCTTGTAACTGAGCTCCCCTGGGTTGGCCCTGTCTTCCCACCAGGTGTGCAATCACTGTTTCAGGCCATGACTTAGAATTTCAACTACAGAGGTTAATGGGACAATAGTACTACAGTAGTTGCAGTGTACAGTCCATACCACCTCACATCCTAGGACAGTTTTTTTCCCATTCCTGAGTTATCTTCATACACCAGCCTTCATTCAAGAGCTCTGGAGGAGCCACAGAGACTGGAATATAATTGCCAAGGTTCTGACATGGTTCCTCCAGGACAGGGAGATTCAGTTCTCTCATGGACTCAGCAGAGGAAGAACAAAGCAGGAGCAAGATCTGTGAAGGAACTGGAATCCATACCCAAACACAGGATGTAATTCCACTTTTTCATAACTGGAAATAACAATCATGGTTTAAATGATTTACACAGCTTCTCTCATGATCCTTGTGTCAGAGACAGGGATGAAATCCAGCTCTCCTGAGTGACATACATCTACCTCAGCCACAAGACAACCCGCTTTCTCCCTTCTGTCCCCTGCCTCATTCATTTCACATCTTCCAACTTGTGCAACAAATGAGTCAGGGGACTTAACAGACAACAGATGCCTTCACAGCGTAATTCTGATTCATACCCCTGGCACAGTGGAAGAAATCATGTGTGATTATTTAATTCAAGACTGTAACCTAAGGAACTGAATGAAAATTCGCAAACAATAATTCTGGTATTTTGTTAATTTTTAAATTAACATTTGTAAGTGTAGAATATTTTTTTTTTAAAGATGTTAGCTGTTGAGTGAGTTTCTTTGTTTTGTTTTCTGCCACGGTCTAACTTTGACTACAACACAGAATCAGCTTTATAATCCCAGAGCAACAAGAGCACAAAGACAAACACTTGGGTTTCTCTTTTCTGATTCACTATAATCTAAAACGTGAAACAACAGACTTATTGAAGTCCTATCAAGAAAACACCCAAAAGACCCACATCTATACTTTTATAAGTGTACTTATTCTATATGTAGAATCACATCACAATCAGATAAACAATCATATCCTTTCCTGATGTGTGTTTGGAGTCCTAATCTTTTAGGACTTCGGAGATCTGCAGTCCAGCCCATGTATGTAGTGTACAGCTCATGGAACAGATCTGACACTGTGTATGTTCAGCTTGTGGTGGGTTTGTTTCGCAAAGCAAACACACACACAGAAGTTGCAGTGCACGAGATGAGTCACATGTTCATTAACTATTCCACCAGGCTGCCAACATTTGCTGTGGCAGATAACAACACAGTAGATTCCCAGCAGAAAAGTTCTCTGCAAGGGAAATGAAACAAAATTCTCTGCAAAGGACATCACACCAAAGCTGCAAGTTATGCATGAGTTCATAGAATTGGAACACGCAGATCAGATGAGTGTTTAGTTTTGTACACCTCTAATCTGCTTTTGTTTTCACAGGTTATTATTTGACTGGGGATTGTGCTTTCACTTTATTTTCTCTTCCACGCTCACAGTTCATTCCAAAGAGAGGAAGAAGATATGGAGAGCAATAGAAAATAACTTCAGCAGACCTCTTCTTTCTGGCTACAGGTGTAATTATTGGATTTGATAACCTACAAAGATTTTTCAAGTATTAATGACAAGGTTATGATTTATATGCAAATCCTTTATGCAAAGTCTTTAAAATAGACACTGCCTCTCCATATTACAGTTGAATTTTTAAATATTTGGCTATAGAAAATTCTCAGTAGAATAAATAAGAAGAACATTGACATAATGTGCCCTACATGATATGGCTAGGCTTCTTGAAGCTTCTTGAACAGCTATTTGCTAAAGAACTGCAGACAAGGAAAGCATTATACTGATCAGATCAGCCTCAGCTTTAGCTAGGGCCTTGCACTCTGAGCTTCGTCTTCCAAGACATGATGATTTGAATCCTAAGTCCCATTACCAAGATCCAACATCCAGACAGCCAACATCACAGTGCAATACGCAAGTGAGTCTTCTCAAACTACGTGATTTTTTCTACTGTTTGATTCTGAGTTAGTTCTACCATTATTCATTCTAACAAAGTTTAAATTAACTTAACCGTTTTATGTCCTCCCAGTAACAGATAGAGAGGGAAACTTCCACCTAGAAGATCATTCAAAGCAAAAAGTAGACTTCCTTCCTTTGAGATGGGACCTGTACCTCCCTTGGTAGAAATGCTTGAGACCCAAGTACTTGATCCAGCAATTTGGTCAGTAGTCTGAAATCCTGGAGATAGATAGCTCATGAACTCTCTTGCCTGTTTTTCCCTGCCTGGGGAAGCTGCCAGCTCTCCCAAACAGGTTGGCACAGAGGCATGTACAGGTTGGGCTCAGGAGTCAGCTCAAGCTGACTGAGCTCATCTGTACATACATAGGTGGCTCATGACGACCTGAAAAGTCTAGAATTACCTTCTAGAAAGCTTTTATTTTAATACCACGAAGCAAGAGAGGTTGGGAGTTTTCCCAACTAAATCACACTTGACTTTGTGATTTCCCTTTCCCTTCCACTCTCACTTTTATTTACAAGTCATGTGTGCTTTAACACAGAAGGCAAGCCAGAGATATTCAGCCCCAGATATCCTCAAGGTTACTGAGCAAAGGCTTGAACTTGTGTCTCCTTAACGTTTCCTTAGACTCAGCTGATGGGTCTTCAAACTCTACTATTTATTTATTTTGTCTGTGATGCAGTGCTTTATAAATTCCACTGAACTGTTATATTTATCCTTAGTAGATGTTTAGCTCTGCTGGAAATATGCATATATTTGCCATTATATGATGCAGTTAAAAACAGGCCATCTTTTCATACATATTCTCATTTTAAAAAGTGAAAGAACAAGGAAACTTCAGCTCAAGAGAAGAAAGGGATTAGGATAAAATTTCTATCAAATCTTCAGCATGCCTTTCACAAGCTCTTATATTCTCACTTTGTAAGCACATAGTGTATAGTACATGAAGTACAAATGTCATCAATCTACTGTTTACAGTCTCTCTAGCCTGAATGGCTAATAAGTTTAACACATACATTTTTCAGTACAAATTAAGCCTGTCAGAATGACTCACACTTCTATATAAAGGAAGTTCTAAACATATTTATGGGGAAATTTAGTTGTCAAAGTCAGTTAGCATGTTGAAGTAAGAGGAATCCCATGTTTCTTTCTAACCTTTCATAGAACATGGTGTTTGGCAGATGCAGGCCAGTGCAAGATAAGTGGTTTTTAAACTTGTTTGTGTATGGGTGTGTGTGTGAAGAGAGCAATTACAGACTCAGGAGAGCAATTCTGTGGAAGTTGAAGACATACTTCTTTGCCTTTCAGGAAAGGCAAGGGCCTTTCCATAAGCTAGTGAAAACTGAGGAAGCGCTTGTATACTCTTTTTTTTTTTTTTTTCCCCCAGTGTTACAGTTGATATACTGAAAGACTTTACCTACAACTCTTGCTTTGCTGGTATCCTCAGTTCTAACACTACTACTTGTTGCATTTCAAGATCTTTAGTCTCTAGTTTCTGAAATGTTTATATAAATATTGTTGCTCAGAATGATCTTTCCCAGAAGAAAGGGTCTAGCAAAAGCAAAGGTGTTGTAAGCTAAACATAGCTGAAAGCCATACCATTTTTTAATATGTTTTTTTCCCCAACCAAAAAAGAGTAGACTAAAAAGGAATGCAGAAGTTCTTCATCAGTTTATTTGGTCGACTAGCCAAGAAACTGATTTTATATTCAGGCTTTGTTTCAATGGAAAAATTCTGAGCAGCCCCTAATGAATCCCTCCTCTCACTGTTGCTCTAGAGACCCCAGAAAACTGGATGACTTGCCAAGAATACATAGTTAGTTGTTTCTCCTTTCATTATCGTACCTCATGTCCTGCAAAGAGACACAGAGTCATAGAATCATAGTCACAGAGTCATAGAATCATAGTCACAGAGTCATAGAATCATAGTCACAGAATCACAGAATGGCTTGGGTTGGAAGGGACCTTAAAGCCCAACCAGTCCCAACCTCCTGCTGCACACAGGGTTGCCATCCACTAGATCAGTTTGCCCAGAGCCCCATCCAGGGATCGGAAACTTCTCTGAGCAACCTGTTTCAGTGCCTCACCACCCTCTGAGTTGAATATGTACACATATACATATTAAAATCTAACATAAATCTCCCCTTTTTTAGTTGTAAAACCATTCCCCCTTGTCCTGTCACTATCTGCCCAGACCACACGTGCCAACTTTACCCTTTCTGTGCTTCAGAGCTAAAATCTACATCCAAAAAGGATGAATTGTTGCCTACAATGCACAGCAGTTAATGCTCATTTGTTTGTTTCCAAAGCAACCGGCCATGTGCAAGACCAAGATTAACCTTGTCAGAAAGGAAGAACTTCATTTGAACCATAAGTGCAAAAGAACTGCAAAAGACCCTGAGGCCAGAAGAAAAAGTAGCAATAGGCAGTGTAATTCTGGAGCATGGTGGTGACAGAAGCCAGCCAGAAGGTGAAGGATGCAGGCACAGGAAGGATGGCATAACTGGAGGGTTAAGGGAAAAGAGACAATTATCCTTGACAATTTACAGCAGACCATGGTTCTTCACTCTGGAGGGGATGACAAAAAGAATCCTAGCCTCCTTCCCTCCAACTCCACTCCCAGACTTACAGCCTGTGTCCCTGAACTGAGGTTATTAAATATATATATATATCTGTGAAAAATACAAGAAGTCTGAAGTACCTGGCAATTAATACAGCCTACTTTTCCATACAGACTGCCCTCACTTCCAGGTTACATGCATAGACATCTTCATATTACATCTCTTCAAAAATCCAGGCACACACCTTTAGGCAATTGGATCACCTAAATGCCTAGTAGATTTAACCAGCAAAAGCAAAGCTGTATGTGGGCCTTGTAATTTGCATTCTTGACCTTCAAACACTGATAAGTCACCTGAATCCTTTCTTTGGCGCCTGGGACCTTCTGTGGACTTCAGTCCTTGTTTAGCTATTAGTGCCCTGTGCTCCAGCAGGCAGATGGAGCAGCATGAGGAACATCCTTCTGATATTCCCTTCTTATCAGCATCCTATTCAAAGAACAGAAAATTTTCAACAAAAATGTTCATCTCTTGAGGATCATGAGAAGATCACCTTTTAATAAAGAGGATTAAAGTGAAATGCCTGTTATGGTGAGACCAAATAAATAAGCTTCTAAGGATCAAAGCAAGCCTTAACACGCAACTGGACGCATTCTCTATGGGCAGATAATGGTAAACTCACCCACTACAAGAATTACTGCATTTTTAATGAACATTTGAATTCTCCACTTCCACCCAGCAGACATTAGGTTAGACAGTGTGCTGAGAAAGGTGAGCAGTGTTTCATGTTATAATTTTCAGTTAAAATTAGAGCCTGCTTTCAAGCCCACTTTTCGTAAATCTGACCATTTCTTCTAACTAATAGTGTTAATCAACCAATGTGGTATCAACAACAGGTTGTAAGTGATTGCTCTTATCTACTTAAAAGAATTTCCTTTGTGGAAGATCATGTTTAGTTCCTTTTTTTGGGAAAGGAAAAGGAAGCTCAGCATCAGCCGAACTGTTTCAAGTCAGGCCAGTCGCCATGGCAACATTTTTTCTGATATTAGAGAGCATCACTTGGGAAGTATGGTTAGTGTAATAGCTTCAAGGATCATTTTCATATATTCACTTTAGCCTTATGACTTAAAGGGACAGTGTTCTTTTCTTGTGAAAAAGGCTGTGATACAATGCACAACACAGAGAACAGAGGGGCATGAAATTATTCATAGCAAAGAAATTGAATGGTCTCAGACAAATATAGACCTTGAAAAGTTTGGCTGGCAGAAACCTACCTTTATCTACCCAATAACCTGGTTGACAAGCATAGCTGTTCTAGCCCCATTTTTCTCCACTGACTATAGTATAACAGTATTTGTCTGCTATATAGCTATAATCAGATGCACAGATGCAGAATATTTCTGAGCTGCACAATATTACCTTGAATAATGACTGTGCTTGAGTTGTTTCACTTCTTGTCACATTAGATTGAGCTGTGTTTAAAATATGCTGGTTTTGCTTTTAACAGTAAGGATAAATATGTAATTTTACTACACTCGGGGATTCTTATTCGATAATGTCATTCTTTTTACTTTTTTCCTCGCTGGAGTTAAGAACAGAGCTTCTAAATGTGCTTGAAAAGAGCTGCTTAAGGACATGGTGGATTCTTAAATGAAATCTTTGGGATGATTTGCTCTGACACCATGAGAAGTGCTGGATTCAGTGCAGGATTAGGAGTGAATATGATGTGTGCAAAGCAGACAGTCATACCTATAATTATCAATAAAAGTATTCAAGATTCTTCCTTGTCAGCTAGAAAGAGCCAAAATTCATGATAGGATCAGAGGCTGGCTACCTCAACTGAATCAATATTTGGTCTAAATATTACGTTTCAGGACAAATAAGTACCAAAAATACATATCTCACACTTTTTTAGTTCAGTGGACTGAAGAAATCTTTTCACCATTTACCACACTGTGAGGAATAGTGAGCCAAATTCTGATTTCACTTCCATCCACGTAAGACCTGATCTGGCAAAGGAAACTCCTTAGGATTTACAAGGTGGTAGAATGAGCTCAGGATACAGCCCTGTGTACTGCATGAGGTAATGCTTACCCCTATAGCTGCCTGGAGTGTTTCCTTATGGACCAAGGAAGAACTGCTCAGTCTGTGCAGGAATCACTGAGTGAAACTCGGTGGCCTCTCTTCTGCATGAGGTCAGACTAGATAATCAGAGTGCTCCCTTTTGGCCTTGAAATCTATGAATCTATTAAATGAAAACAAATGTTACAATTAATCAAACTGATTTTCCCCTGCTCTAACCCACAGTGTTAGTCATGAAAAATTGGCCTCTCAAGACACTGTTCTTTATGGCCATTTTGACTGGTGTTTGGTGCAATAGTGCCATGAATTAAACACACCACAAGTGCCAATCTTTCCATTTCATTTTTTTCACATTGGTTGCCTGGTGAGACTCAAATCATGTTAGACCTTCAGAAGACATGAATAAGTGTCCCCATCACTAAAAACGTTTGGTAGGAGTTAGGATAGTAACATCCAGCCGTAGTGGAGACATGGAAGTGTCTGCCAGCTTCAGCAGCAGCTCTGAGACACCACATAATAACAAAGGGCATACATCACACGTGGGCAGAGTTTAATGTCCTAGAATGGAAACCCTGTTGCATCACCCATGAGTAGAGGATTGAATTATTATAATTGCCTAAGTGTAAACAGGATACAAGGTGTATATTTTTACTTGGATCCCACGCTCATTATGTATTTGGCATGGCCATAAACTATGACGAGTGCATGCTGCAAAACATGAGACCCATCTGGGGTAACATGAAGAGAACAAAAATAGAGATGCCTCCTTCACACAATAAAAAGTTGACAACCTAACCACCCTACCCAATGATTAAGCTATCCCGAAAATAACTGTTCTCAGTCACATTAATTGTTCAGTGTAATTGTTTGACTTCTTCCTGTGAATAAAATATATGAATTGTTAAATTTATCTGAAATGTTAAGTAATTTACCAATAGTCAAAATCAAACAAAATGAATTATCATACATGCAAAGTGGTTACAAAATATGATCTGCATTATCATAGCATGCCTTGGAAAATGGGATTTATGAAGGTGAAGTTTTGCTGTATGTAATGTGTGTTGTTTATTATGCTTGATACAATGATTTGGGTAAAGAACTCTGCACTGAGAATAATCTTTTAAAACAAAGAACTTTTCAGATATAACTTTCCAGATAAGATATAAACAGAAATATATTCTACCTCTTCCTTTGGCCATCTACCAGCCTGTATTATAATAATGGAGTAAGGAACAAGAAACGTTCAGTTACTCTGAGAAAAAATAGAAAATAGCAATACGTAAACTTGTCTGAATATGAAAAAAAAATAGTTATGCATTATTTCATGTTTAAATGTACTACAGTTACATTCTTCTGTAATTCTTTGGGCTTAGGAGGCATATGAATTTCCAAAAGGGGAGTGAGTTTGAAATGGCAGTGTCTTTTCTGATTACCAACACTAGGAATGATTGATGTAGGCTTTTCTACTGGGTTAAATATAACATTCGAATACAACTGTCATCTTAATGAGTATATCGATATATGAATGACTCAGAAAAAATTAGCATTTGTGTTGAAGTGATTTCATGAATTGCATCCTATTATTCAGGACAAATGGCAATGCTGTGGTGCCTACACGTAGCCTTGCAATTTTTTTCAGGTATCATAGGATGTCTGAGACATCTACATTGCACTGGAAGATATGACCTGCCTCCTCTGAAGATGCAGTTGGAGATCAGCCAGGATACTGTGGAGCAGCTTCCATGGCACGAGGCATCAACCGTTAGTCAGCTGAATGGAGCCTGAGGCATCCAAGTTCTCGCTGTATTAGCACAGATCTACTCTATACAGACACCAGAGTCTGGAGGGTGATTCAACTTGCCTTAATGTAGGCAGCTAGTGGCTAAGCAGCCAAGTTGCTCTCTAGGTTTCTGTGAGTGCATTAACTAGATCTCCACTGACTCTAAAGCAAGTCTGAATACCTAGCTTGCATGTAGTGGGTATACATGGGTACATGGAGTGTACCCATGGATTCCTAAGTGTAGGGGTCAATACAGCTGCCCAAACATTTAGAGTTGTTTTAAATAATCAGGGCATCTAACTGCTTTTGAGGAAGGCAACGGTCTAGTGTATATTCTGCATTACAATTTGAATTGTTACAGTGATGTTTCAGATACATTTGAGCATACTCTGCTCTTGTGAGACACCACCTGGAGTACTGCGTCCAGTTCTGGAGCTCCCAGCACAATAAGGACATAGAGTTGTTGGAGCAGGTCCAGAGGAGGGTCACAAAGATGATCAGAGGGCTGGAGCTCCTACCCTACAAAGACAGACTGAGAGAGCTGGGGCTTTTCAGCCTGGAGAAGACTCCAAAGAGACCTTATAGCAGCCTACTAGTACATGAAGGGGGCCTAAGGGAAAGCTGGGGAAGGACTTTTCTAAGGGCAGGTAGTGACAGGATGAGGGGAAATGGTTTTAAACTGGAAGAGGGTAGATTTAGACTAGACATCAAGGAGAAATTCTTTACTTGTGAGGGTGGTGAGACACTGGAACAGGTTGCCCAGTGAGTTGTGAATGCCCCCTCCCTGAAAGCATTCAAGGCCAGGCTGGATGGGGCTGTGAGTAACCTGGTCTAGTGGGAAGTGTCCCTGCTATAGCAGGGGGGATTGAAACTAGATGATCTTAGAGGTCCCTTCCAACCCAAACCATTCTATGATTCCGTACTGCATCCAGATGTGGAGTCCTCGGTACAGGAGAGACTTGGACCTGTTGGAGTGCATCCAGAGAAGAGCCACAGAAATTATCCAAAGGATGGAACACTTCTCCTGTGAGGACACACTGAGAGAGCTGGGGCTGTTCAGCCTGGAGAAGCTTCTCTCAGCTGCAAGGTGACCTGATAGCTGCTTTTCAGTATCTAAAAGTGAGCTACAGGAAAGAAGAGAACAGACCCTTTAGCAGGGTCTGTGGTGATAGGACAAGGGGAAATGGCTTCAAACTGAAAGAGGGTAGATTTATGTTAGACATAAGAAGAAAGTCTTACAGTGAGGGTGGTGAGCCACTGGAACAGGTTGCCTAGTGGTGGATACCCCAACCCTTAACACTTTCAAGTTGAAACTGGATCAGGCCCTGGGCAACCTGATCTAGCTCTGGTGTCTCTGTTCATTGCAGGGGAGTTGGACTAGATGACCTTTAAAGGTTCCTTCCAACTAAATGATTCTATGATTCCATCATTCTATTTTTCTGTATCAGCCAGCACAAAAAGGATAAATTCAGGCAACTGAATGAGAGTCCATAATTTCTCCATAATACCTTCAGCAAATGCATTCCATGTTGCAGAGACCACAGCCCTTAATAAGAGGTAAGCATGCTTAAAGTAATATTGTATGCAGAACTGGGCAATTAATTAACCAACTGCTCATCCAGCCTGAGTTTTGGGAAAACTCAACTCACTGGAGCCTTTAGCCAATGGCAGACACCATCTTTTTTATCTCATCATCCATCACCATGCTCAGTTAGTGCTATTTTAAATCTTTTCTGTCCGTGACTGCATTTACAAAAGTGATTATCAGGGCAACCAACCTCAGACTGCCCCGAAGAGGGTCAGATTAATAACTGGGAGGGGGTGCTCCCAAACTGTCAAGGGCAATCAGAATTAATGCTTGAGAGGAAATAAAACTGAGCAGATGAAAACCAAGAAACTGGGACTTCCCTGAGGGATGACGAAAACACTTTAGAATAATGGCCCAATTATTTAATTCTGAATTTCAGTGAAAATCCTATAAAAGTACTTAAAACACCCCCATTAGCACTAAATGAGCTCATCTTGATTAATGTTATTAAAATAATTGCCAAAGGGTTTAGTAATGATTAAGTCTTTTATCTCAGGTGATACATTCTTAACATTCTAGATACATTAGGATAAAGCATAAAAATAAAAGTTTATTTTCATTTTTATTTTTCTAATTTATTATCTTCTTTCTTCACCCCACCAACAGACAAAGCAACGTGTGCACATTTCCACCCTAACCTCTGTAAGTGTTGCAGAGGCAAATTATGCAATAATATTCCCATTGTTTCATCTGGATGCTTAGGTGCTTCTACCTGCTCTGACCACTGACTTTGAGTGCTATTCAAGACACCAGATGAGTTTCTCTAACAACACCTCTTAACATAAACTGCATGGTGTGGCCTCACTCAGACAGCCTGGTCTACCACCTGTCTCTTTCTACTGGTCTACCCTCGAAATCTTAATCAGACACCTACGTTTAGGTGGATGGATCCCAGCCTTCAAACTGTATGGGTACACAATTTAAGTAAAAATTCAAGCCCACTCGAAGCCATTAAAAGACCCCTAATGACTTCAATGCTGACTTTGCTTAGGCTGATGGTACTGGTAACTGAGGATAGTGCTAAACACTTCCCTTCCCTCCATCCTAATCATGACCACATGTTGGAGTCACTCTACTGATATTGGGTAAGAGTTCTATTGTTCCTAATGTTCAAAAGATGCACTGTGCATGTCATAATATACCTTGAGAAGAGCCTTCGAGTCCTTAGTAACTTTTCCCAGGTTCCAGTGACACAGCAGCAACATTTTCCCTTGTGTTAGGGCTGAGAGCAAACCATAACTTGCAGGTGTTCAAACTGTGTTGCACTCAGAATGCTGGGAGGTTGTTTTTCATTATCTTCTTCAATGCAGGCTCCTCTGGCTGCAGAAGGGCTCAATGAGGTTTGCTCTTGAACCAACATATAAAAGGAAAGTTTGGAAAGCTTTGGTCAGAAGCTATGTATGTCCTTATCAGTAAGTATACAGGTGTCTTTGTGAGAGCTTTTGGAGACAGTAACTGCCCAAAAGAGACAAACTGCAGACAGCACCACAGTGGCATCTACTTCTGGAGAGGTACTGTGAGGATGGTGCCCGTATGATTAGAAGGTCTGAGAATTTTCTGTCCTCAGGTAGACACAACAGAGCTATAGATGATTTGAAAAGCAAGGCATCAACTACAAAACTAGCATCCTGTGTGAGCATGTGGTAAGGCTAGCATGACCATAAGTGAGCTGTTCTGGCTGGTTATGACACTGCATGGGTTTCCATCACATCTCTACAACACACTGCAGACCATCAGCTCTTCATCTCAAATCCTGTTGACATTATTATTTCCTTGTGTTGTTTGTAAGTCCCGCAGGGCAAACTGCTGTAGCTGGACACAGCAATACACAGGATATGATTGTTGCTAGGAACTCCGTTGAGCAACACCAAGCAGTGCTACAGTGGAAAGAAGAAGGTGACTTCAGTTCTACTAGGTCTGTTGGCAAACCTGCTTCCACATATAGTTATCAAGCTGTCAGTGATGCTGACAAAGAGTTCACTTGATCTGAAGTGACCTTTATTTAAAGTGGGGTTTTGATGTTATTTGTGTGCCTGTCCATAGAACAGCTTTGGATGGTACGGAGGGAGTGTCAAAGAAATCTGAGCCTGTAAACACAGACCACAAAGTCTGAGCAGGGAAATGCTTGATCTAAGGGAAATAATTGCACCAAGAGAAATAATTGCACCAAGAGATTTCTTGAAATTGAAATAAAACCAAGCAAGTTCTAGTTACTTTCTCTGAATTGAGTGATTTTTTTATGAGTTTCCCATAAGTTGCACAAAACCACTGGTTCTCCACTTCCTGACATTTCTTTGACAACTTGAAAGATCTGATGCAATCTCTGGAAATGTATATAGCATTAAACGTCTTCACATTTCACAGATATTCTCCTTTCATCTCACATCTTGCAACATGTAGCCATTATTGGATAGCAGTTTGCAATTCACTTGTCTTCACCCAAGCTTTTGTAAAATGTCCTTGTTTGTTGCTGCTGGAAAAAAAAAAAAAAAGAAAAAAAAAAAAAGAATATCTTGAAGTTTAAACTGTTTCTCCCTATATGCCAACAAACTGGCAGCAAAATGTGCATCCTTGCAGCTTTCTGGGAAATCATAGAATCACAGAGTCACAGAATGGTTGGATTGGAAGGACCTTAAAGACCACCCAATCCCAACCTCCTGCTATAGACAGGGTTGCCAGCCACTAGATCAGACTGCCCAGAGCCCCATCCAGCCTGGCCAAAAATACCACCTACTTTGTTAAGCTCACAGACTTTGACTTCTAAGGACTCATTTGGTTTCTGAATTTATTTCTCTCTGGCTCTGTTTAGTCTCCTATCAAACTTCAGACGCTTTTCTCTTTGTCACCCCAGATTTACCTTCCATCTTCTCCCTCCCACCAGGTCCCAGCCCGGTTTCTTCTCCCCACATGTACTGGGTTTTTGTGGCAAGGTTTTGGTAGCAGGGGTTGCTGCAGGGATGGACCCTGTGAGCAGAGCCCAGCACTGCCCCATGTCACATCAGAGCCAGCTCCACCTGCTCCAAATGGAACCCTCTACTGCTGCTCCGGAAGGATGGGCCCTATAATATGCAGCCATGTCAGAGCAGTGCTTGGAGAGTTTCAGCCTGAGGGAAGCCTGTGTAGGATCAGTTCAGGAAGGATGGCATCTTGTGGCACCTGCCCCTGCCCTACATGGAGCAGGGACATAGAGTGACCATGAAAGAGTGATAGAGATAAAACATAATGGACTGAGTGCAGCCCTCATTCCCTGTCCTCCTGCACTGCTTGGTGGGAGGAGGTAGAACAGGGTAGGTATGGGAGAAGATGGTTATAGTTTGCTTTTAGTTCTTATGGCTCTGGTCTGTTCATTGTTGTCAATAAATTATATTAAATTCCTTAAACTGAGTCTGTTTTGCTAGTGATGGTAACTGGCGAGCAACCTCCTTGTTCATTTGTCAACCTTTGATCCTTTTCCATCATGTTTTCTCTTTATCTTCCTTTCCAGAGGGGTAAGAAGAAAGCAGTGTGCTGGAATTTAGCTGCCCATCAAGATTAAACCACCATACCAACAATATTTTTCTTCTATCCAAAATGAAGATTAAGAGTCCTACAGATGAATCCTGTGTAGCCTGTAGAAGTCTGTCCAGCCCCATCCATAGTAGCAGGTTGAGTAGAGCCAGGACAAAGCCACAGATACCCATCATCTGAATTGGTGGGTGCTTGCAGCAAGGCAAGAACCATTTCTGACCAGGACCAGTGTCATAGCTAGCATCCCCCAGTCAGTTTCTGTATGCAGCAAGAGTGATCATGTTGTGCAGTCTAGACTAGATCAAAACCTATTAACTAGCCAGGTTACAAGCAGCTGTCATGTCTTGAGGGCAAAGAGACTTTAATAGTATAGATATTCACAGATGTCTTCAGGCACAGAGAACAAGGCCTGGCACTGTTCAGGGTGGACATACTGTTCCCAGTACTCCTGTCTCAGAACCTCTGCCCTGCTGCATTTGTGCAACTGAAAACAAGGAAAAATAATACATATATATATAAAATGAAGGTTGTAAATCTGCCCTGGCCATTGAACGTGCTCTTATCCTCCTGACAGATGGTTTTTGCCCACATGAACAAGCCCATGAACATTGTTTGCTCAGTGTTTCTCTTTTGATTTTACTCTGCCATGTGTTTTCCTGAGCTCTCCCCTGCACTCAGACGCTTCCCACACCAACAAAACACAGAGCAGTGTGGCTAGCTAGATTGTGCTGCTCAGATGTTGCTAAATTCCCATTGAGAAGTAACGCTGAATTTGGCTGTAGGTGTTTTTCCCCAATTAAAACTAGCAGGAGTGTGTTTTGTGAATGGTGTGGGGGGAAGGGAGTGTGAAAAGTAGAAGTGCCCCATTCAGTTGCACAAGCTTCAGGAGCAATTAGTAACTCAGAGGGGAAAAAATCATGAACCAAATCATAGGAAATGGCAATGGAGCTGCAAAGATGACATCATAGTTTATTGGAATTATTTGAACATCTTAGACATATGTGCAAAGCTCAGTGGAGAACTCCAGTGCTACATGCCAGCGAAAATCAGCCTTTCATTCAGGACCAAGTCTAATATCCTCCTGGCTTCACATTGGAGTGCTTTACTCATCTTTTTATACATGGCATCTAAATAAAGCCTCTGTCATAATTAGCTGTGCTGAAACAACCTTGAGTATCACATGATGATGCATATGCTTTAGCTGATGTGCATCCGGAGAGAAAGCTAACCAGAACCACAGGATATTTCAGACCTCGGGGGGAGGGAAGTGAGCAACTCTGCTGTGGAAAGTAGCTGGAAGTTATCCAGCTTCCCCAGGCCAGTCAGTCATGAATATCCTGCTTTGGCCACAGAGGAGCTGTGGAGGAAGCAGGCTCACAACAATTGGGAAAGGTTTGTAACCACAGGAGTCAAATGAATGAAGCTAAGAGGCCGCTAAGTGATGCAATTCATGGAAAAAAAAAAAAAAAGAAAAAAAAGAAAAAAAAAGAAAAAAAAAAAAGAAAGAAAGAAAGGAAAAGAAGAAAAAAAAAAAGAAAAAGAAAAAGAAAAGAAACCTCTTCAGCTCCTACACAGGAGCATTCATCATTCAGTGTGACCTTCCAGGAATGTGCTGACAGACACAAAGCTTTTTGTGTGACATCGTGCCAGTGAACTGGAATGACTGCTGCTCACAGCATTGTTTCCTAACAGCAGGGCACCATCTTCTGGAGGCTGCAAAGACTGTCCCAGCCACTCCTTGAGCAGGGCTGGATGGGCTGAAGAGGGGTGAGAATGATGCACCAGCCCTTTGAAAGCAATTTAGGGTCTAAAAAAAAGTACTCTTCAGGCCTCCTATTAAATCCAGGCACTGCGTCAATTAGATGCAGGCGCCTGAGTGGCAGAGAGGGGTGTCTGAAGGAAGGGGTGGTGGTGCTGTGCTGGGGCAGGATGGAGCTGGGGGAGATGTCTCAAGAACGTCCTCATAGAATGTGCTCATAGGCACAGCTGCAGCTGGACAGACAGAAATGGCACTCTGCAGTTCTCCTTGTTGAACTTCATGAGATTCCTGCCAGCCCACCTCTCCAGCCTGGCCAGGTCCCCCTGGATGACTGTGCAGCCCTCTCATGAGCCACTGCCCTCAGTTTCATGTCACCTGCAAATTTATACAGGGTACACTGTACCTCATCATCCATATCTTTAAGGAATATGTTAAACAGGACTGGACCCATTATTGACCCATGGGACACTCTGCCTCTTACTGGCCTCCAGTCAGGCTTTGCACTATTGACCACTGCCTCCTGGGCCCAGACATTCAGCCAGTTGTCAATCCATCTCACTGCATCATCAGTAGTTTCTCTATGAAGACCTTACAGGGTCAGTATCAAAAAACCTTATTGAAGTCCAAGAAAACAATATTCACTGCTCCCCCCTCATCCATCAGGTCAGTCATTTCACTACAGAAGTTTATCAGGTTGGTCAGGTATGACTTTCCCTTGCAGAATCCACAATGACTACTCCTGATGATGATTTTTTTTCTCCCCCATGTGTTTCCAGGATGAGCTGTTCCATCAGCTTCCAAGAAGTAGTCACTAGGTCCTCCCTTTTGCTCTTCTCAAAGGTAGGAGTGACATTTGCTCTCCTCTACTCTTCAGGCACTTTTCCGAGTGGCCACTATCTAAGATTATAGGGAATGGCCTCACAACCACACCTGCCAGCTTCCTCAGCACCCATGGGCGCATCCCCCCAGGGCCCGTGGAATTAAAAATGTCCTGTTTGCTCAAGTATTTACTGACCTGATCTTCTTCTACCAAAGGTACATCTTTTTTGCTCCAACCTTTCAGACTGGCCTCTGCAACCTGAGATTCCTGAAGGCCAGCCTTGGTGATAAAGACTGAGGCAAAATTGGCCTTCAGCAATCTCTGGAAAAAGAGGGAGAAAAAAGGCGTGCATTACAAATACATTTCTGGCTTTTGTTAGATTATACTGTATTTTGTATTTCTTGGTCCAAAAGAGGATTGATTTGATCCAACACCTCTGAGTTTGCTGGCGGTCATGATACTGACAGCAGTAAGCTGGTATCTCAGTAACACACCTGGTCCTGATATCAGTTACATCTTCCTAATTTCAGAGTAAAAAATATTTTAATTTTAGATGCAATTCATGAGATATAAATGTGGTTTATATACTGGATGAAGGCATATCTGTTGTCTTACACTTCAATTTATCAGAAAAGTCAGAGGCACAAGGACACCATTTCCCACTGGCGCAGTCATTAGCCTCTTTAAGCTGCTTTGGATACAACATATTTTACTTATGCTTTCACAGTGGTACAGTGTAGTGTTCCAGCATCTAAGGCCCCTATGGGAGTATCCCTCACCCCCCAAGCCTGTTCACACTTCTTGCACTCTGTTCACTGAAGGCACAAGGAAGACACAGATTAGGAAATAGAAATGTCCATGAGTTTTCATTGAAGAAAACTAGAGATGACACCAGTGTGGCCCTGTATACCATGAAGACACAATCAGCACTGTACAGTGTGTTGAGGGATGTAGGCAATCCTCTAAAACTGGTGCCTCCAGTTGCTCTCAGACTGCCTCCAGTGCTGACTCTCAGACTCTCTTCAAAGAGTTCACTGCCCACGTCTTATCCTCTCCAGGCACAAACTCAGCACAGATGCCTGAGTACAAGTAGCATGGATTTTACTTTTCTGTGTTATGCTTTTGTCCAGACTCATAGACTCACCTAAAACAAGTACCTGCTCCATTTTACATCTACAAACTCACAATTCCCAAGCCCTCTGACAGGTGAGATGTGTCTTGCTATCTTTCTCTTCGAAAAGCTGAAGTCACACAGATCAGCTGAAAGGCGGTGCCATAGGTATCATGGACAGAAGTCTTTAGGCAGCTGGGTACATCTAAGAGTTCAAGCTGCACAGATTGTTGCTTATCAGCAGCAGAAGCTGAAGGCAGACAGGTTTCCCCACCCTCCTACTCATTTGTCTTCCCTGAAACCCTTCCATCACAACACATTGTGCGAAGGAAGAAGAAGAGGGGGTAGTGCCAGGATGCATGGCATTAGTCTGCCCTGAGTGCCATAGTCTATGTGCCATAGAGTGTCATAGTCATAGTGCCATAGTGCCAGTCTACCCTGAGTCCCCTGATGAGGACTCCTGCTGACAGCTGGGTAATTCTTGGACAGTCTTTGTTGTCGGAGTGGACCTGGGACTCCCCAGCCCACACAGGAGGACTGGAGTGGAACTTGCCCAAGAGGATGGATGTATGTGGGTACTGAGGTCTTGGAGATCTTGACCATGACTGAGGTTGCACAATGAGAAATAGCTTTCTGTATGGCTGGATTTTAGTGTTGCAGCCTGGGATTGGCTCATTTGACAAGAAGCAGCAAAATAAACTGGTAAGATAAAAGGTACAAGGGGCTGCTTGACTCCACTGTGTCCTCCACATAGCTGGTGTGTCAACTGGCCAAAGCCAAGGAGAGAACACTCGTCGTCATATGAAGAGAGACTGAGAAGATGAAGGTACAGGAATATACCAACTGCATTGGAAGAGTGGTGGACAGCACCTGCTTGAGGCCCTGTGTAGAATATTGTATCCATTTCTGGGGCCCCCATCACAGAAAAGATGTCAGGCTTTTGGATTCAGTCCAGAGGATGCTCAGAGGGCTGGAGCACCTCTCATGTGAAGACAGGCTGAAGGAGCTGGGCTTGTTCAGTCAGGAAAAGAGAAGGCTGCAGGGAAACATCATTGCGGCCTTCCATTATTTAGATGGAGATTATAAACAGTAGGGAATTCAACTTTTTACATCAGTAGATAGCGATAGGACAAGGGGGAGTGGTTTTAAACTAAAGGAGAGGAGATTTAGATTTAGATTAGATGTGGGGGGATGTTTATCACTGAGAGGGCAGTGAGACCCTAGCACAGCTGCCCAGAGATGTGGTGGATGCCCCATCCCTGGAGGTGTTCAAGGCCGGATTGGATGGTGCCCTGGGCGAACTGATCTAGTTCTTGATCTAGTGGTTGGCAACCCTTCCTGAGGCAGGATGATCCCTGGGGTCCCTTCTAATCCAAGTCATTCTATGATTCTGTGATGAATGTAACACTGCTGTTGGGGTTCAGAGAGGTAGGGCATGGGGCAACAGAGAAAATAATAGACACTATAACCCTTTAACAAAAAGAGAGTAGAAGATGCCGAAGATCAACTTCCTCTTCTATTCTTGCCTAGAGCTAAACTTTTCAGGGCCATCCAGATGATCAAGTGGCCAATCAGGAGGAGAAAAAGGATTCACAGCACTTCTGTGTGACACTGACATTGTAAAACTGGGTGCTCACTGATGCCCATTAGCTTTAAGCCAATACTTGAGTTTCTCACTTCACCTCCCGCAGGCCACACCTACTCCTTCATTTTTCACAGCTCAGCTGCAGCATTCAGTCTTCCACCACTGCAGCCCACAGTGGTGGCAAGGTCATTCCCATGCCCCTCGCTAGTTGCTTCTTGGCAGCCTCTTCTGGGAATGGCCAGCCGTGTGCCCTGTGCACCTGGGAGCAATCCTGGACCAGTGCCTCCTATCAGACCAGCTGGGAACCATTCCCAGGCACTGCCTCAATAATTGCCCAGTGGTATTTTCAAGTGTTTATTGGAAAATGGGGACACAATCAAAACAAACCTGTAGGGAAGCATAAAAAGATCAGATCCAATCTAAACTGAGGGTAACAGCTCAGATAGAGTGAAACCCTCCAGTCACAATCCATTTAAGAGATTCTTCCTCTTATTCTGCCCCTGATGCAATGGAGATTTTATAAGATAATAAGGCAGAGCTCTGCAGTTATGTAAGGGAAGATTTCACCTCCCAGTGAGCGATGAAATACGAAGCCCACCTGATGTCAAATGGAGTGATTTAACTGGTGGCAGCACATACCAGTAGATATCAAAGAAAGATGTGACTCAGTACCTGCAAAGGCAATGGAAGTGAAATGCAATACTCATCCACTACATAACTGTGTGTTGTGGCAGCACGGCACCAGGAAGTCTACTAAATAAAGACTATTATAGACGCTTTCATCCCTAGGTGTCCCAAGCCTTTTGTGCTTGCTGCATCCTGAGAGTCATTCCTCCCTATATAAAGACAACTGACTTGTATCAACCTTTCCAAAACAAAGGCTGAATTCCCAGCAGCAACCACCTTACTGATTTATGTTGAAGATGTAAAAAACTGATGCAAGGCTCTTTAAAAAGGTGGTTATAGATATTACATTTTATCAGAAAAGCAGGGAAACTCCACCATAGTAAGGAAATGAGCACCATGTTTTCTTTATCATAAAATCAAAGCACATTGCATTCAGTAATTGCCAGTTTCTTTTTTCCTAATTCCACACATGTTGGGATATGGAAAATTGGTATGGGGAGGCTTTTAAGGAGGAAATTGCATCTTAAAGATTTTAATGTATTTCCATAACTTCCAAGGTTTTCAAGAGTTACTGATGAATTAGAGGACCGCAGTCCTGAGAGTTGAATTTAAAAGACCATAAAAGGACTTAAATTTCAGATGATGGGTGCTCAGCCATTCTGAAATTCAGTCCTTATTACAATGTTTCCAGTTAGGCACCCAAAGTCATTAGTCACTTCTGAAAACCTTGGCATAAAGTAAAAGAGAATATCTCCAACTGAGCTAACATCCTTCATGTACAGTCTCGTAAAATAAAAACTAGAAAAAATGTCCTAAAACCCACAAGTGAGTCAATCTCATTCATTGTGGCTGTGGTAAGCTGTAAATTATTTTTATTTAATAATAGCTAATACCTGGCTTTTATACAGTTTTTGCATTTTTGGTTTTGTTTTCTTTTTATCAGTGGGCTATAAATGTATTATAATCTTTAAATGCAGCATCATGGAGCCATTAGTACAATAATTTAGTTAGTGTAGACAGATCATCATAGCAAAAGAATCCAGCTAAACAAAATATACACCAAAGTATTTGCTCCTTAGAAGACAATGGGAAATTTCAAGCAGGCAAAAATTCTCATGCCTTTCTCACATATTCAGAGTGTATTTCACAGTCAGATCAAAGACAGTTTTGTTGTTCTTTCCTTTTCTGTTTCTTTTGGTTTCTCCTGCCAAGCCAAAGGCAAGGCAGTTGTGTTGCAAATCCTAGCATCAGGTTTTCTATTCTGTCCTTCGGAGCAAACAGACGGGAGGAAGCATAAGGTTGTACCGTGTCCACTAAGGTGGTTTGCAGAGCAGCTGCCTGGCCATCTGCCCATGGCTGTATGTGAAATTGTTACCTGGCCCAAAAGATACAAGAACCAAGTGACCAGTCAGGGGCCCTAAGTTATGCTCAGCAGCACTCTCAGTCTGGGATACTTAAACATCCTGGGTGGCCAATAGCTGGCTGCAGGAGCAGACTCATTCAGGGTATATGGATGGCAGAACTCCCAAATAGGTGTTGCGGCCTCCTCCAAACGCTTGTTTGAGTTCTCCAAACGCTGCCTGGATGTCATGCTGGGCCCCCCTGCTGGAGCAGGGCTGGTCCCGATGGACCCAGAGGTCCTGGCCCACCAGTGGTTCTGCAGTTGTGTGATATGAGAGCATTACGTTCCACCTGGACAGTCCTGTTGTACCACAGAGCTACCTGCTGCCAGCTAAGCCATTGCGTGCGTACACAGACCTGATCAAGTAGAGAATACTCATTTGGCAGGTAGGTCTGGCATTTTCAGATTCAAGTTTCAGCCTTGAATGGCCAGCAAGCCAGGAAGCTGGACTCCAAAGAAAAAACTAAAGCTGTGGTGGTGGCTTGAGAAGGTCCATGTTTCATCCAGCACGGCAGGTCGGTGCCAGATCTATCACCCCGCAGCCTCAAACTGCTCCTATGCTCAGCTGAGTTTCTCTTGTCTCACCAGGAAATTTTCTTGCTGTCTGGGGATGAGCAAGGATGTTCTTACGAGGGGCTGAAAGTATGTGCTAAGCCAGGCTAGAGCTGCCCATGGAGCCACTCATCTGGTGCCTTGCAAAGGTCACTTACAGCATTTGAGTAAATGATGCTTTACAGTTTTCTGCACAAACCCATTGCATCATTGCTTCCAGCTAAAACCAGGGCTGGACTAGGCAGGCCAAAGGTTGATTTAGGTGTGGCAAAGTGTACAGTTTTAAATGGATAAATAAAGTTCTTGTGAAATCCTTGCAGAAAGCCTTGGTGCCATGAGCAGCTCTTATTTTGTTCCTGCCACAACCCTGCAGCCTATCCTGCTGACAACAGAGGCGGGTGAAGACATGGGCAGGATGAGGCCAAGGGAAACCCCATCTCAGAGTCAGTCTGAAACAGGAGAAGATCGTGAAACTGACACACCAAACAGCTCATAAGGAAGTTAAGAATAATGCTGTTAGGATGAGAGCACAATTTGTAAGGCAAGCCCAAGTCTCTAGGAAAAAAAGCAAGAAGGGGTGGAAGCAAAAGAAGAAACAAATGGCTAATGGGTAATAGGCAGTAATCCATGCAAAGCACCAAAGCAAAAGTCCTGAATAGAAGTAGTCAGTACAGTTTCCTGGACATTTTTTTCCTAGCCCAATCTGAGAAATATGTGATTACGCATTAGTTTTATGCATTTGTTTAATAGTCAGACCAACTCTCTACCACATTTTTACATTATTTTAGAACCTGGAGATCCATTTGCTTTGCAAATGAGCCTTTCTTTCGATGTAAAATAATTCCAGGTAAAAAAATCCAAGCCTACACCTGACAAATTGTCACATAAAACCTTTAAAAATAATTTAGAAGTGTTAAGGAATATAATATATTTATATAGCCCATCATTATAATAAATATTAGTTTTTCATCCCTAACCAGAAAATATGAAATGTTCATATCGCAAAACATTTCACTTAAAAGGAACATAAAAATGATTAGCCTACTTCTTAAAATAGGTAGTGGTTTTGTTTAGCTGATGTGCTGACACCTCCTGAATGTAAAAGTATTTGTTTACCACTGTGGAAGGCCATGTATTTGGTTATTACTATCAATCAGTTTCACAGGTAAATTGGTAGGTAGCTAATTTGACCAGACATCTAGATTTTGCCTTTTTATTCTTATTAAGAATTACAATCAGGAATAAAAATAATTTTTCATGCTTATTGATATTATCTGCAGTAAAAGCCACCGAACATTTTTATCTTCAGAGGGAACAGATAGATAGAAATTCAGTTCAGCCAGAACTCTTTCTCCATGTTCATCATGTTCAAGAAATATTTAGATGTTGTACTGTGGGGACATGGTTTAGTGGGAAATATTGGTGGTAGGTGGACAGTTGGACTGCACGGTCTTAAAGGTCTTTTCCAACCTTGGTGATTCTCTGAGTTTTAGAATGTCATCCCCCACATCACTATATTTTAATAAGCAGTGTGAGCCCCCCTTCCAATGTGTATATTGGTCAATGATTTCAAAACTAGTTGACGCTAACACCCCGTTATCTCCTTCCACAAAATTACATAAAGCTCTGAGTACCCCACAGGTTTCCATCATGCACTGAGTGCCATAAGTGCTCAGAACTTTTGAAAATTAGCTTGCATTGAATAGATGGCTGGAGATACACTGGTACAGCCTTGCTCGCTAGCTGTGGCCCTGGGGTCTGCCCACCCTGCTCACACAACACTGCCCCTAAGCTATTCATTTTCTCTTTGGTGCTCAGGGTTTGGAATGGCTCTGACGCATAAGTGTATTGTTGTGACTTATCAACCTTTGCTCTATTTCTTAAATGAACTGTTTTATAGAGGAATTCATCTAAGTTGGGAATTTATAACCAAACCAAAGGCTTTTCCCTGTGCCACCAGATAATTAAAGTATAATAATTAAACTTTAAAATAAGCCCATGAGGGCTGTTTCTCACTGATAGAAATAGAAACTAGGAAAAACTGATCTACAGTCCTGCTGCCAGTTACTGATGTTGCATTTACCTAATTTTTAACCACTTGTCTGCTTGTTGGGAAAGGACATTGCTGAGCTGGGGCCTACCTGGAGGGTCTTGGTTATCACCTCCTAATAGAGTCTCCAAAATGGCCCACCAGGATGGAGCCCACTAGGTGGGAGCTCATTAGGGCATGGCCCACCAGGATGGGACCCACCAGGTTGGGGCTTACTAGGGCATGGCACACCAGTGCATGCTCCACCAGGACAGAGCCCACCAGGATGAGGCCTGTCAGTATGGCACACGAGTCCTGCTCATTTCATCAGGAAGAGAGGGTCCCCGATGCTACTCTGAGAGCTCTCCCCACAGTAGTACCAAGCAAGCAACACAGGTGTGTCAGGCTCTTCAAGCAGATTTTTTCCCACAAGACAGTACTAAAAAAGGAAACGAGGAGCGGCTTCCTTCAATGACTGAGATTTGCTCTGAAGGGCTGTTTCTTGCCTACCACTCTCCTCCTATGTTGCAACACAGGAAATTTGCTTCTGCAAACACCTGGTGTTGTTTCAAGTAGACAGATGGTCTTAACCTCAGTCTCCTGTAATTGATGGCCTACTTGTCTAACTCAGTAACTATCTCTCACTTTAGACACAGATGCTGCATCTCTAAATACCGTTCCACATTAAAACATCCTACCTTCCTGTTTCGCATATCAATCAATGCAGCAATTCTTACAGAAACCAGCAATGGCCTGTGTAAACCGGGAGACAGTGGGTGTAAGCAAGCAGAGATAAAATTATGCAGGCTTAAATTACAAATTGGATGTGTGGTTGAAGGATTTAGACTCACATTGCAAAATTAGCTGGGACATAACCAGCAAGCAAACAAACATGCAGTAACCCCAGAGCAAATTGGTTGGACTTAGCCCACAGAAACCAGGCTGCTCTGGTGCATTCCATAGAATCATAGAATGACAGAACGGCTAAGGTTGGAAGGAATCTTAAAGATCATTGAGCTCCAACCCCCATGCCACATATTGGTTTCCCCCACCAGCTCAGGCTGCCCAGGGCCCACCCAACCCAGCCTTGAGCACCTCCAGTGATGGGATACCCACATCTTCTCTGGGCAGCTGTGCCAGGGCCTCACTGCTTTCTAAATAAAGAATTTCTTCCTAACATCTAACCTAAATTTCCCCTCTTTTAGTTTAAGGCCATTCCCCCTTGTCCTATCATGTTTTGTTACAATGATGAATGCTGATGTCATGTTTCTATGCATCACTCAGACTCTCTACCCCTTCCTAGTGCATCCAGATAGCCTTCTGCTCGCAGTTTCAGTGCTCTGAGTTCTTCTGGCTGGGTCCAGAGATCATGACAATACATCCTAGAGGCTATCACAGTACCAGAGGCAGTTAGCAAAGCAGTGCCACTTAATCACTTGGAAGGTCAGAAGCTTTTTACTCGACAAATCAGGGTCTGTCCTGAGTTACCTGATTCCTCTGTCCTTGTGCCAGGCACACCAAAGGCTGACATTGTGCCTGGAACTGCCATCGGACTCATAAACCGTGGTTGAAGTTGCTGAGGTTACTGAGACCTTTTGTTTCCTGTTACTGGGTGGAGACAGTATTTCTTTCCCCTCTCAGAGAACAGTGAGGACAATACTTCATGTCATAGTTGGGTGTTCAGAAGCTGAGCTGCTGATGGTGGCTCACATACTTTCCTTGCATATCTCCCACCCCTCAGTTTCATATCTTGGCATCTCATTGGCAGCAAGGCCTTGCCTCAGAGCATGCCTGGTACAGAGGCAGCTGCCACCAGCCTCATCTTGAACACAGAGAGCCAAGGCAAAAAGTATACCGAAGGATTCACCCCAACCAACACAGGACATGGGTCAGGGCATGGGCTGGATCCTGACTTGGAAGCAACTTTTTGCTTCCCCATCAGCCCTTCTGTCTTGGGCAGGTGGTTTCAAACCTGGAACTTCTTTACTTGTACATCAGCATCCATGGTCCCATCTGGATGTGGACACATCCACATTCTCAAATTCATGAGTAGACAACAGGCAAGTTACTTTATAAGGTCTGTGCGCAGTTACAGGAGTATTAATATAAACAGTGATGAAGTAGGATGTAGCATGGAGACAGACATGGGAAAATTAGGTTGTAGTCTCATTAGACATATTTAGATAAAAATAAAAAGCTCAGCTCTTTTCTTCCTCCTATCCATGCACTGCCCTACATATGCTTTCTGACTCCGGCATACACTGGATCCCTCCCTGAGCCTAGTTGACTCTACTAGTGCAGAATAAGTCTGTCCCAGAAGGATAGTGTGGCAGTGAAGAATCAGGAGGAACAAGGGAAGAGACATGGAAAGTGACTTTTTCCTTTAGGCAGCGACAAACCAGAGATCAGATCATTTGCCCATGAAACCACAGCATTTGTTTACAAAAATTCACTAGGCAAAAGAAAACTGAAGTGATTCCATACCAATAGCATGTAGAGAGGAGCAGCCCAGGGCAAGAGAAGAAATGAGTGCTGCAGAAAATTTAGTTGTGCACACAGAACAGCTCCTTAAGTCACTTCATTCCAGCGCAACCTGGCACTGACACAAAGCCAACAAAAATCCCATCCCACATTACCTTGAGAAATAAGGACATTTCTCATGTTAGCTCCCTCCACACTGCAGATGGATCAGAAATTAAGTCCACAATACAGAGCATTGCATTTTTATTTGATGTCTGGATTCTTAAATGGAAGTGACTATGACAACTTTTAGCTCTCCCTGTTTCTTTCCTCTCAGTACTTTCCCAATAAAGCTTTTTTTCCCATTTCTGAGAACTGCAATTTTTTCTTCCAGTCTTTGTCTCTGTTACCTTGAACTTGACAGCTGAGTTGGGTAACTGAAAGGTCACATTTTTAACATGACCTGTTGAATTCCTGCTTTCCCAATGTGTTTATTTGCTCTCAAGTATGATTTTCTGTACCTCCCCCTACACACTGTGTCTCTAAGAGGTCTGCCTTAGCAGAGCTTTTAGACTTCACAGGCATTTTGGAGAACTCCAGAGATGGCCTCAGCTTCTGTATCACGCTTTAATATTGCATGGGCTTGCATTAGGAAGAGGCAGAAGCAGTTCAGAGCCAGATAGTGCCCCTTCTTGAGATCAAACTAGGCTACAGAAGAACTGAAGCTCCTTTCCAAGCCCACACAAATTGCTCAGCTCCAGCCTAAACCCTCTGGAAGAGGAGGCCCCAATATCTCACTGCTACTATCCCTCCAGCTGGGATTCACATGGAGAAAATAACAGCTTTGATGTTTCTATCCAGCAGGAACACCCAAAGCCGGGCACCCAGCACCATGTCCAGGTGGCTTTGGAAGCTCCCCAAGGAGAAGACCCCACAGCTTCTGGACAGTCTGTGCCAGGGCTCCATCACCCACACAGCACTCATTCAAGCAATGCCTAGACACAGGCAGAGGGTCAGCAAATGGCCACGACTTGGTAGGACATTATTTGGACACTCACCAAAGCATACCAGTTGGCTGGGGTGGCAAGAAACAGTCCCTGTCCTTGTTGGGCAGCTGTTTACTTGTACAGGCATATTCACTTAGCGTGAAATATAAATAGTTATATCTAGCAATGGGGAATGGAAACTGTCCTGGTCATTGGTTTTGATTTATTTATGGCTGCTTTTAACGTAAACCTACATTTTCAGAGCTAACGGTCCAAGCTTGCAGATAACTCTCTCCTTCCTCCACCCTATTCTCTACAAAGATCAGAAGCAAATAGATCCACTTCTACCTCCTCTTGGCTTCTAGTGTCCAAAACAAACTGCTGGGTGCAAATCTTTAACACTCACTGTTCACACCAAATTGCAGCCATAGCTGTGCGTGTCTGAACACTCATCCAGAGGCTCATGGAGCTGGTCCTATGTCAGCAATAACAGAGAACTGCTTCCACTGCTTAGTTCTTGGATATTTACTGGTTATAAATCACAGAACCGACACCTATTGAGAAATCTGTGAAAGCATCTTTTTGGTCTGTGTTAACAGCACTGAGATAAAGCTGTTATTTGAAAACATGACCTATTTTCATTTTGCATCAGTCTTTTTAACTGTTCTGAAAAGGAGAATGTTTATACAATTTTGCAAAGAAATGTGAACTCTCCTGCTACATTTACATTTCTTTGTTCCAAAATGTATTCCTCTTGTTGAGATTCCAGCAGACAAGGAAAGCAGACACAGCGGTTACTCTCCAATGTGAAACTTAAAACCACAATCTCCCGCTCAGAAAACACAGAATGAGTCACAGGAAGGGGCCACTTGCTTGCAAAACTCATTAAAAGCAAGGCAAGGCAAAATGGATTTCCTGTATCAATAAATAGATTGCTGGCAGTCAGCAGAACACCTGACAGTGCTAAAGGGTAAAAACCAGTCCAAGAGTAGCCATTAGAAAATAGATCAATTCTTTAGCTTGAAAACTGTATCTCCCCAGTACCAGTTGGATTTCTTGGCATTAGTTGACTCAATCCAGCAAAGTGCTTCAGAATATGCATAAATTTGAGTGCAGGTTGCTGAGTGTATGCTTAAATTAAATATGCAGTTATTTTCCAAAGGAAATCTTACTATAAGGGCACACGTATGGAACTGCAGAGCTACAGATGCTGCAGGTGAAAGCTTTCTTTCCTGATTTTACGAAGAAAAAAAAATACATAAAGAAGCTCTAATCCTATCTAACATTTAAAATACAGCTGTTGTTGCAACTTCATTCTGCTGCTAGCAGTAGCACTTGGGCACTTCAGCAGGGATTTCTTTTTGGTGAATCTGACTCTCTCCTTCTGGGCAAATGAAGACAAAACGGCCTGCTCCCCTACTCTGCTCAATGCAGATACATGGGATTTAGGTCAAAACTGCTTAGGATGCATCTCAACATCTGGCTCAGTACAACCAAGGTTCAATACTGGCATAGAAATAAGCTGTTTTTTGGCCACTTACTTGGCTTTTGTTCCCTTTCTCTAGTTACCCCTCAAAGAAAACTTATTTCTCCTTTTGCCTTTGTTTTTCTCCATCACATCCCAATGGCTGGGAAGGTCTTGATGAGGATCTCTTCCCAAGAGCATCTCTCCATGTCACTGCTGGGTTTTCTTCAGTGCCAACTTTGTGTCTCTCATTTGCAACTAACCCCTCCTTGCATCACTCAGTCATGCTAGAGGTAAAAAAGGAGGGGACAGATTTCACATCAAGCAAAAGAATTAGGACTACCATAGTGACTACTCCGTGAGTACTACTAAGCACTGTGAGTATAGGCCCTTCAGCAGCATTTATATAATAAAAATAAATCAGTAACAATTAATACAACCAGGTTTCACCTTTCTGCATATTAGTTGAAAGCTGCATTTTTGGGCTCCTGGCATCAGTAGTCTTCTGCCGCTTGCAGTAATCTATTCTGATGTACTTGGTGGTATCTGCAACACAAATTAAGACACTTACTTAAAAAGAAACCAATTAACATAGCATTCTGTCTGGGAATATTCCCTACCTTCCATGGCATCAGAAAATAATGGTCTTCGCTCCTCAGGAGATTTGCTCCCCCGACTTTTCTACCTCTAGTGTTAATTAGATATTGCAGGAGCAATGAATATGTCCTTATAAAGTTTGGTTTGCTGAGACAAAAGCATAATTCCTCTGACTTTTAATTAAAAAAGCACCTTCATTTCAAAGCCTGTCTCCAGAGCTCTAGTGTAAATGTTTATTCAAGCCGGAGACATACAGAAAAAAGAGAAGACTGAAGAAGCAATGAGTGCAAGCTGCCCAAATACGGCTGCTTTTCTATTTTTAACATGGAACTTTAGCTGCTGCAGAGCCTTATCAACACCAAACATCTTTGTTTTCATATCAACACCAGCCTGACACTAAGGCTGTACTTAGCTTGCTTAGCAAACCCAGCAGAGGGAGCAAAAAGCAGCTTTGCATTCTCACAGACTTGAGGAAATGGTTCCTCCCCAACAGAATGGCCAACAACAAAGAGAAAAAGAAAGGGAGGGAGGGAAGCTATCACTTCAATACTGTTAATCACCACGATCCCATTTAATCAGACTGTTGGTCTTCCAGATCATGCTAGGAATTAGACAAAAAGATGGATGAAGAAAAATCTGAGGTAAGATTCCTGACTGGTCCAGTTCACACGAGGTTCCTGTCTGGTTTACTCTTGGCTCTCAGGTGCTGTTCTCAGATCCCAGAACAGTGAGAGCCCAGAACCAAGCCTTGCCTTTCTCAGACATTTTCCAGTTGAAAAAAGCTCTGGATCAAACTCCATAACAGCAAAAATTTTCTAAGTGCTGGAAATTTCACTGGACAGCCCCAGTATGAGACAGGCAACTGATTGCAGATTACAAACCCTGTGCTTCACAGTTTCAGCAGGTCTGCAAAAGCACTCCTGCAACATCAAAGCATACAGGAAAAAAAAACAAACCCACAAACAAATACAGAAGTCAGAATTTTTATATTTGCCTTTATTACAATATATAGTTCTATCATTGTTGCATTCAGCAGATCAAAATGAGGCATTAAAATGATTTTCATCATTGCAGTAGCACATACATATACAGAGTAAATACTGTATATAAATAGGCTGTGAAATAATAACCCATATCTACAAATAAAAATACCCAGTATCCTCTTCCTCTCACCCTATATTACAGCAGTAACATTTTATCTTTAACACAACTAATGCACCAAGCATGGTATTCTGTCCCTCAAATGACACAGCTGGAGCAGGATGGTCATCAGCTCCATGAAAAATAAACATCAGTCACTCCTCACTGCTGCACGTTCCAGTTTGTGTCTATCTTATAAATAGAACATACAGTGATTTCACATGCCTGCATATTTACGTTAGCCAGATATTCTTTCTGAAACAGAAACCAGCATTACACTGAAAGTTGATTTTTTTTCTTTCACAGAAAGAGTAGGGATTTGTTAAACCATCCTTTTTTTTCTTCTGTATGAATTAACAAAGCAGTTTAAATATTATGCATATAATTGCTCAGCTACCAAACCAAAATATCTTATTCTCTCTTCAAAAGATTGGCAATGCTTCTAACAGGCCAAAACTTGGATTTCCTTAACTATCTTTTCTGTCAGCAATTTTGATAAGCACAAGTTATAAATATAATATAAACACACATTTGTTTCTAGCTCAGATACAAAGGGTGATATACCGTATGTCATACACGAGGCATCAACTTCACAGAACCACAGAAATGTTGGTCAGAAGGGACCCCTGGAGGTCATCTAGTCCAACTTCATGCTTGCAGCAGATGTTTGGCAATGTGAGATCAAATCAGACCCAGCCCTCTTCACTAAGTCCTGAAAAACTCCAGGTGAGGATTTCACAGCATCTCGGGCCTACCTGCAACAGTGTGGCTCTACGCCTAAGAATGTGACAGAATTAAAACGACCACTCATCCACACTACCATTTGCACTGAAATACACTCCAATGCAATAAAAAATAGGTTATCCGGGATTGTTGAAGTCATAAATACAAACCACACAGGCTTCAGTTACAGATAAAAACACTGGGAATTTTTCTTATGGAGGAAATCGCTGTGTGTGAATAAAGAACAAAAAATTGACAGCTTCTTACTGAAGAGAAAGGTTGGTTTGGTTTAATTTTGCATCACAAATGGCTTGAAACAGGCCTTTGCCAAAACTGAATTAAATAGGAATCAGTGTATTCATCCATTAATTCCATCATTAGTGACAACTATAAACAGATACTTGAAAAAAAGAGTGGCTATATTTAGATATGCCACCGTCTCAGTTTGGTAACTTGAGATTCTCACTGATTGTCTTAACGGTTTGAGAAATGTGATGCAGGTTTTCTGACAGCCAATTCACATTTTCATTAAATTTGCAAGGAGAGCATAATCAGTCCGGGTTACTGAACACACATTTCTTTCTCTTTGTGTTTGGAGACACTGGAAGTAATAGACAAAGTGAACCAGCAACGTTCATGTAAAAAGGAAGACTGAGGGCTCACCACTGCACACTGCAGCTGTGCATACTGCAGCTGTGCAAAAGGCTGCGCTTAGTAATTACTATTGAAGGCACGGGAAAATCATAAATTGGCCCCCTGACATCACAGATAAAGTCTGCAGCACTAAAAGTTAGAAAGCCCCACTTATAGAATTACCATCCCAACTACGTTGTTATCACTCTTTTGACATGCAAAAGCAGAAGTGGTTGAAAGAGAACAAATGTGATACAGAACAGCTGTTCCCAAACTTTTGGGTGCTAACCAACCACAAACACATCTTAAAATTTCTCCTGGACCGTTCTGCCTAAACTCTTAATTGAAAACACTGCAAAACAGCTGCAAAACATGTACCACAGCCTCACAGATCACAAGCTGGCAGAAACCACAGCTTATGAACCACTGTTTCAGCCATACTGAAATCCTGCATACACGGAATCCCATGATGTCATTTTTAGTGTGTCAGAGAGTAGATAGGTTTTTAAATGTACTTTAAAAGACGAAAAAAACATCACTTTCTTAGCTACAAGCTCAATTTAAGAATTATTTGGCATATGGTCATTTGATGTGTACATTTTAAAGCAAAGTACCACACAGTATAAAGGCAGATCATTTGGAAAATATTATCAACTGATCTGCAGTATTGCTTCTATTACACATAGTTGAATCTTAAGGCAGTTTAGAGCAAGTAGCAAAAACAGTACATACAGATTGTGCCTGAACAAATGAGTGGAAGAAAAGATGGAAGAGGAGATTTCAATCTCTTGGAGCAAAGTAAATGGCACTAAAAGTATCCATTCCATTCTTTATGATACAAAAACAACAACAAAAAATCCATACAGTAAAAACCTGAGATGCATCACTCACCAGCATCAAAGTTCACATTTTAACTGAAAAATGTTTCAAATACAACTATTCCATTTGGCAAAATCCTCACAGTTCTCTTGGCTCAGCAATGTCTTGAAACCCAGCACATATGCTGAGCAAGATGTCTTTACTGAGGAAAAAACAAAATCACTGAAGCCAAACTACTGACTTCAGTAAGATGGGCACTATACACAGCAGCCTGCATCTTACACTGTCACACTTAATCCAAAAAGCTTTTCTTGAAGTTCAGTACTTCTCAATACGAAGACTAACAGGATCAGGTCATCTTATTTATTTTACATCCCATTTATATTGCACATCATTTATTTCCAAACAAAAAAGCATTATCAGATCAAAACAGTAGGCAGGAATAAATGAACACAGCTCCACTGGCATTGATGGCTACACCAGTTTACAACATCTGAGGACCTAGGTCAGTAATTATTTCAGGTTCCTCCGGAAGCCATCTGGTCCAATCCCCCTGCTCAATCATTTGCTCTTTCAGAGGATGGAATCTGGCATACGGACTGCAACATGTGTCACAAAATGACATCGGGACTGGCAAGTACCTTCAACTCCCTAACTCACAGTGGTGTCTGATGAGATGAAAGACAACTTCAGTGATACACAAAGGATACAGAACCACTTAATGATCTTATGACAGATCTAACTGCAACTCCATCATCACTGCACTTTTATTTTAAGTAATGAAACCGTATGGCACGATTTGAGTTGCTGAGTGAAGAGTGAGGGATGTAACTCGCATTCCTGGTACAGCTCACTCTTGTCATCTGGAAACGTGACTAAGTATGAAGAAGCATTTCTAAGTTTGCTTACTGCAAATAAATACAACATCACAGATTCCAGCTGAACTGTCAACAGTAAAAGCCAAATGATGTTCTTGCAACGTGAGCTAACACTTTCTTTGATCTGAGGCTGACAGTCTGGAGATGCAGTTAAGATGAGTCTGGATGTACATCCTGAGTTTCAAAAGGTGGCAGAGGTTCTCTCCAGTAGGTAAACTGACTGTAGGTATCAGAACAAGGGAAATCTGAAGAATGGCTTCTTTTCAGCAAAGGGAAAATATGGTCTACCACTTCACACAGTCTGACATAGCTGAAAAACAATTAAATAAGTAAATGCAATACCAAACCATTTCAGATCACAGTAGTTTGATTTAAGTCCCCAGTCAAGACATGGCTATACCTATATAAACAGGCTATACTCCTTAAATGAATAAAATTGAGTTTAATGTTGGTGTCTAGCTTCTAAACAGGATTCACAGTTCAGATACAGAATACTTTTTTAGAAAGAAAGAGGTGCCATTTTCAACCCAAATCACCTCCCGAGATATTCAGGCCCCACATTTTGTTTCTTCGTTGCTGCCCAGCTTGACTCAAACAGCTCCCTACTCAACTGATCATTCACATATATATGCTCACTTTGGTTCCCCTTCCATTAAGTGCAGTCTCAACTTCACACAAGACCTTTTCTTTTCATGGAGATGCCTAAGCCCTCAGCCCTTCCTTCACTTTTTTTCCTGGCTCTTCTACATAGAAGTTCCAGGAAAACAAAATTTTGACAAGGCCACAAAAAGGCAAATGGCTTCACAAAACTGGTTAATTTATTTTCCATGCAGATTAAATTGTACACTTGTTATTCCTTTTCATTATTAGAGTAGATAGAATATGTTACACTATATACAAAACAATTTCTGTATCAGTTTAACTGAAAAAGAGTGGAAAGTCTGTATTTTATTTTACTTAATATTTTGTTTGGCACATCCTAAAGATTTTTTCATTACTAAAATTAAATCCATCTATGGGCAACTTGAGTCATAGGTTATAAAAGGAAATTAATTTCGCCTATAAAGTGTTAGGGATAAGATCACTTACGATGAGATGTTTGTCTTTGCATGTTCTTGTATAAGCTCTCCTTTGGGGTTGACTGTAAATATTCGGTTTAAAGAAACACCCACTTGTTTGTATGAATAAACATCCTAAATAGAAAGCAAAAAAATAAAATAAAATTATGATTCTGTCTCTGTATAGTAACGTTCATTCTGGGATATATTACATAGAATACATCTGCATAGTATTGTTACTGTATCTACCTACTGTGGATCTGAAATTCTCTAAAATTCTCTACTTTGCAAACTTGAACTCAGAGTAATGAAAGGCGCATGAAACAATTTACAGTTAAGTACGGAGTTCGCCACTTTAATTTAAACTATTGATCAAAATCATGTTGTTCTGTTTCTCAGTTAATTCCCCTGACACAAAAATAACATTCAATAAAAACCCGATGTTATTTGGAGGTAAAAAATATTAGCACTTCCATTTTTCTTTCAGAGAATATTTCATTCCCCGAGTGCGTTGTACTGAATATCGTGCAACAACGTATTGATGCTAAAACATAACTGGCATAAAACAGTGATTAGTTTGTAAGGACAAGGTCACAAAAGAAAGTTATAACAAGTGTTTATATTTAAACCTCAGGAAACATCTCCCAGTTCTTGAGCTTGGTGCAATATCCATAAATTGACTTTGTATCAGAGAAAGGGAAAGCAAGGTATAAAGACTGTAACTGCAGCTCTGATCCCCAGGAGGTAATACAGATACAACTGCGGGAATCAATTAAACTGGAAGAGGGAGACTTAGACTAGATATATTGGAAAGAAATTCTTTACTGTGAGGGTGGTGAGGCACTAGAACAGGTTGCCCAGAGAGGCTGTGGATGCCCCCTCCCTGGAAGCATTCAAGGCCAGGCTGGATGGGGCTGAGAGCAACCTGATCTAGAGGGAGGTATCCATGCCTACAGCAGGGGGTTGGACCTGGATGATCTTAAAGGTCCCTTCCAACCCACACTATTCTAAGATTCTATGCTATGGAGTGTAATTAGAAAAGAGTTAAGAGTATCTTCTAAGAAATTCCTTACAGCAAGCATGAACAAGTTCTGATCTTAAAAAAAAAAAAAAAGAAAAAAAAAAGAAAAAAAAAAAAAAGAAAAAATCAAGATTAAAAAGATCAGGCCAAGCTGCCATGTAAGTCACTGGATATAGTTTTAAAGTTCAGGTGGTGAAAGACTGGAAGTTTAATGAAGATATGCAAACAATTTTAATTTCTACACCGTACAGTATGCCATGTGCACCTGTAATGCTTGCAAGTACTGAAATTTCGCTGAGTTTATTTGGGGAAGGGAACAAAAAGTAGCACAGGAAATTGAGAAAGCTATGATCCTGGTGTTCACAAAGCAACTAGCATAACTGTATTTCACATCTGAAAAAGCAATCGAAGGAGATATCAGTGATCTCTTTAGAAACTCTAAAATTCTGCTTTACTTGAAGTTGTTATTGATGCATGCATGAAAATAACGGTTTTGTTTTACTCTGAGGTTCATCTATAACATTAAACTACAAAAGCAGTCAAAATATTGTGTGTGATGTAACAACCAGATACAGCGCTGGTCAGTCAATGGGGACCCCCTTCCTGTCCTCACTGACAATGCTTTTAAATTATATGACTCTTTAGAAGATGAAGCTGAAAAAATTGTCACTGTTCATAAATACCAACAACCCTAAGAAAAATGTGAGACAACTGTAGGAATGAATTCCAACAGAAAGGCAAGCTGAATTCTCTCAAATGTAGCTACAATGTGCATGGTTTCAGTGCCAAAATATCTTGCCAGGCACTTTCATCCAACATTTAGGCATCTAAAATGCTCAGTCTCTAAATGTTCTCATTCACACTGACTATGGCTGGTGTCCATATTTATGCTGGTAATTTCCACAAGCTATCAATGTTTTAGCTCGTAGATGCATCTGAGGTCTTGCAGTGCTGAGCAGCTAAGGCTGGAATCTATTCCGTGCTCCTCAAGTTTAACTAGAGCTTTTAGATCTTTTTTTAGATCTTTTAAAGTCAGAAGAGCACCTGAATCACCCTTGAGAAGCATCCAATTTCTCTCCACCAACTAAAGGAGGAAGGAACCAACTGGTTAGTTATAACAGGGAACAGGAAAGGTCAAGGACCATTCTCTCAAGGTTGCGTTACAGACTGCACTATACTACACAGTCGTTTCCACTGGAAATACTCATCACCAATACATTGCTGGAAGAATTAGCAAATGTTCTGCTGCTGGGCTCATGGGCACAAATAACAGTCCCACGTGCTTAACTTAGGTGCCCACTGACACTGTGAATACTTAAAGACTTCTATTTCCTGTGCCAAAACCATTTTTCAGATCATGGTATCAATATAAAAGAAATGATGATCACATGCTAAGATGCCTCTGCCCTAGTTTTGCTTAGCTTATATGACACCCCAGCACCCTCCCTAAGGCTATCGCCTTTTGTGGATACATGTAAGTGTCCATGGGGCCAGGACAGGAGTAAGAAAAGCACACAGCACAATTTTAATCTTCAAATGGGTGAGAAACATGACTTCCCCTCTCTGTGTCAAGAAGCACATGAGTTTCTCCGCAAAGCAGAATGATTGATTAAGTGGGACATCCAAATCCTTCTAAATGTTGTGGTTTGAAGTTTAAGTCCCACTGATACTCATATAAAAGGATTTGGTGTTTGTCCACAGGCTAGCACCGTATCAGTTGCAGTAAAATGGTATCAGTATTTTTCACAAATGCTTAAGGATTTATTTATTACATAGTTAGGGTTTAAATCAGTATTTAGTATTATGCTAACATATGAGAATATAACATAGTTGGATTGTTGCTCTTCCACCTCTGCAGCCTACATTGTGATATCTTGGAGGAAGAACTTTTTCTTATCCTTTGTGTAAGACCTAATAAAATATTCCATAGTTCCATTTAAAGCTTCTCAGTGTTAATGCAACAGAATGATGAAATAACAGCAATATTTCTATTCTCTGCAATAAAATAATTTCAGCTATTACTCACAGCGGGTCTGTTTCCAAAAGCAGCATAAAAGGGTTCTGTGTTAGGATAAAACAAATTTTTTATGTCTGTCAAACACTGAACTTTGAATTTTTCTGGCTTTTTCTCTATCACTTCCCTGAAATGATATAAAAGAAAAAAAAAAGTGAGGGAAGCACCACCTGAATAAGTACACATGAAATACAGCATAAACCAGTTTAACTTTATTCAAACCCCCCTCCCCCCCCCATTCACTCAAGACTCCTGCAAAGCTTTCCCTCCACTAAATCTTCATTTAGAAGTCGCAGTGGCCACAAAGACAAAAACAGCATTCCTAAGCTTACGTGATGGCCACTTCTACTGTAGCTTAAGTAATAAAGATGGTCACTGAGCAAAGATGCTTGATTTCAGGGAGTCGTTGCTAAATAAAGACTTATGAGACATAAATGAAGTAAACTGCTTCCTGAGAACTGCAGTATGATTCACATAGATTATATTAGCCACCACTATGTATGGCTTTTTAATCACTTTTTTTTTTCTAAATTAAAGGCTTGTAATTAACATATGTGCTAAAAGGACCTCAGTCTGTTAAGATGCTTCTACAGTCAGGGGCATCCATCACTGCTAACTAGCAGAAGTAATAAAGAAATCTTCCATTTCTTTTCAGTTGCTCCTTACAGAATCCAGAATTCATTAATGAACAGAGGAGCTGCCTCATCTCTGGGTAAAAGCTCTTTCATAACAGCTTCTCTTGGCAAGGATGCTGAACAGGTGGCAAAGTCTGGAGTTCCCACAGCAGTGAAAGACACCAGTATGACACAAAAGTGCTGAAGAAGCTCAGAATCCTACATCCTAGTATCATCATGTATGCCAAGGAAAATGCAAGTAGCACAGATACTGCATAGGAATATTGCAGCCCTTTGAAGAGCAGTTTCACATATAAATTAAAGTCTGACCATGTGCAAAGGAGGAATAAAATCATCTTTCCCTGGTCCCCTGTTGTTAGTCCCCCTAAAACCACAGTGAATAAATCCATGGGTAACAACTAAGTCATATCTTGTCCACACACCACAGAAGAGAGATAGATGGGCATTTTTTAGTCTAAAGATGATACAAAAAGAGTATCACCTGAAATATATTTCTAGATATGAGGAATGTAAGATGACAGCAGCTATCCTTTTACCATGACTATTATTTAATCAGTCTAAGAAGAACACTGTGTACCTCCACGCTCTCTTATATTTGGAACATGACTGGTAAGACAGCCTGTATTATGTCATTCAATCAGGAGAACATCTGAACAACCTTCTATTAAAAATTCTAATGAAATCCTGTCACAGCAGCATTTTACAGCCTAAAATATTTTCAGTAATCACTTGACATACTTCACTGAATTAGGAAGAAGGTACAATATTCATATCTGTGCTGTTATGATTCGTTTATTACATACCAACACCTAGAAAGAACATTATTGCCCGTGCAGAAAAGCACAATACAGTCAGGACTATAAAGAGTTCATTTTTATTTTCACATGAACTTCTTCTAAAGCCAACAAGAAATAAATATTATCATGCATACTCACACAAATAGGAAAAAAAACAAACAAACAGGCAATACTTTTACCTAAACAGTGAGTGCAGACATATGTTGGGGTGTGTTTAAGAGAGAAACTAAGCGATATGCTTATCTATTTGATTGTGCTCTTTTCTTCAGCATAATTTCTTTTTAATTAAACTTCGGACCACTGTGTAAGTAAAATAATTATGAATGATTTCAACGGATCACACTGAAATGCTGACAAGTCAGCTTTCACCAACTTTCAAGTTTCTTTCTACATGAAAGTGATATTGCAGTACCTGTGCAAAGCTGAGAATAAGCTGCTTGGACTCAGCAACACTGGCCCCTGTGGCAGCACAGTTCCACGTTCATTGACCCAGTGCAGGTACCCTCTGGTCATGTCTGCCATTCCAATAGCACGTGCTGAGCAATACAAAAATTTATATCCATTTCTGTAAACAGAAACAAAAGAAGATAATACTGTTAAAAATAAAGCAGGTGTTTTGAAACAACGTTGCGAGTTTGTTTCCTTATGAATCAATCACAGTGGTTAAACAGCTATATTTAAAAGGAACAACATTTATGTCAGAATGCCGGACAATAAAAATCTGCCTGGTTCCATTACAGTTAATGATTTACACCTAGAAGGGGCTTATTTATCTCATCTTCTCATGGCTTCACATGACTTTCTACTTACCCTTGCACACTAAAACTACAGACATTTGAGTTAGTTAAAATAACATCTGCTAAGAGGAAGCACTTGGCATAAAACAGACAAGGGCATATTAACCTTTGCTGTATTAACAATGTCATAGTCCTGCCTTCTGGGCCTCTGGGTGGGGAAAACTGGTCTACGTGCAGCAGCAACATGCTCCTTTCAACTGTGAGCAACGTAAAACCGCAAAACGTTTATGTGAAGTGATCTTTGTATTGACACCGAAATAAAAGTTTCAGCAGAAGTTACAGGTTCTGTCAGAATGGAACAGAGTTGAAAGGCATTAGTTCAACTTCATAGCATTTCCTTTTGCAAGTCCTACAAGGGAATGCGAAATAAACAAATGCATATTCAGCGCGTGCATGGCCATTAAATATAACTATTCAATCTTTCTGTAGCGTTCAGCCGTAATGTCTAGCTGCTGCACAATTAACTCAGTAATTTGAAAAACAACATGACTCTATTCTATTTTCCTATTTTTATGTTTTCAATCAGCAAAGCCCTAACAACTGACTGGCACAGAAATAACAACTGCAATTAAAAAAAATAATAACATTTTCACCAAAGACAACGCAGAGGCTACACACAGGAACTAAACAGTGTTCCTGTACGTGAATTCACAGGTTGCCCTGTTTTTTCTCTTATTGTGTATGTCTATACAGAACTAAAGGATGGACCAGTCTCTCTGGCATTATTTAGATTCCACCAACCATGGTTTATAATTTATCATTTATGTAAAATAAAAAGCAATAAACAAGCCCTAACATAACCATAGTGCATAGAACCAGTCAGATTACCTAAAAGTACAGTTATGATATGTTCCAGAGGCTCTTCAAACAGCTGTGGTAAGCTCGATATACAAGAACAGCTGAATGTGATGTAATAAAATACATTCTTTTTTCCGAACGTCTGTTCAACATGAACAGACAACAATCACTAAAACTTGTTGTTGATGCTAAATGTATGGATATAAGAATATCAGAATATTAAAGACACTTCATCTCATCCCATTCAGATACCAATTAACTTTTCTCCTAGCTTCTTTTTTTTCCCCTCAACTACTACTAAGGAAGCTCACTATCCTCTCAGAACAGTTCTCCTATTCATACTCATCAGAGGAAACATCTCAAGTTTTTCTAGTTCCTCAGGCCCTTTGCAACATGTATCTCAATAACTTTCAACACCTTTAAAGTATTTTAACATTTGGAAATTTGCAATTAAATAATGGATTAACAGCAAATATTCATGTAGTTATATGATTTATTTCATTTTTTGCCTATCAGTTACAAAGACCACCATCACAGTGTATAAACGCAATGAGAATCTTAAACGGTCCTTTCCTACTCAGGATAAGGTAGTGTGGCTCTAGAAATTTACCATTTAGACAGCTGGAGTCTACGCTTCTCTAAACATCCTTTCTGTTTGCTGGAAACAGCAGAAATTCCCTTAAGCTGACTCATCTCAAGTATTTTAGATTTCATCCTTGCACGACAGATAAAGAAACTCGTGTCTCTCTACTCACCACTTCAAAAGAAATACAACTATGCAATTAGCTTAGATTAGCCACCTAACTTCCAAGCAAGCCAGCTTTGGCAAGAACTCCACCTACAGTGACCACCCTCAGCTAAACAGTCCTTAGATGTTTTGCAGTGTCCTCAACAAGGAGAGATGGGAAGGTCTCATATGTTAATACTGTTGTAACTCCCAGGTTGCAAAAATTTCCACTTACTGAAGCTATACAACTCATTTGGATTACTACATTTCTTCTGAACATAACTGCGTCTGGGATGATTAGGAGAATAATTACTACTCATTAATTGACAGGAGACTTCTGCTCCTGGTATCACAAAGCAGGTATTGCTCTGGCTATCAGGTAGCAGACGGTTAGACTGTGTGAGCAAAGAGATACTGATGAGATTTCTCTTAACCTGTAAGCGTAACAGTCTATAAAAATTTAATTTTTGTGTGCAAATGAATAGACACACACAGACATATGAACAGATTAACTGAATACTCACTGGCTCACTTTATGGTACAACTTTGCAATCCCTTGGTGCGTCCAGTCTTTGCCGAGAGTAGGCAAGATATGACCTAAAGTATCTGACCTGAATAAAAGAACAACAATGTAATTGAAATGAAGAACAAAACAAACAAAAAAAAAAACCAACTTACTGCTTTTAACTAATAACAGATGAGGCTAATATAAGTCCCCCTAATTAAATTACCTAGCTGCACAAGAAAATTAGGTTTTCTGCAAGGTACTGATTGCGATCAGAAGAGGGTGAGATTATTCCCTTTTCTTTCATGACAGTCCTGACACTTCCATGCTATTTTAATCAGCCTAGTGTCCCAAGACATGTTTTCTCAGATAAGCTAGTGAGCCATAAGCTAAGGAAGTTACAGCATATAGACTACCAGTTAGACCTATGGAGTAGACCAGTTAGTATTAACCGTACTTTTTGAGGTTTACCTTTTCTAAATAAACCAAATCTAACTATAAGGTAGGCAAGATTGTAAACCTGCAAGCATGCAATAATATTCTAACTTCTTCAAATAACCAAGCTAGCAGTTGGTCATATACAGTTATACTAGTTTCAACATATTTCCCACTCTACATAAAATTATTTACAATACAATAATATTCAAAAGTAAAAACAACTGAGTACCACACTAGATTAATCGTTACAGGCATACATAGCAAGAAATCCAACCACCCTAAGTATCTTGCATCTTATAGAGAAGAGATCTGGCAATGGTTTAGGATTCGCAATAGTACTGTAAGGTGAAGGGATTTAATTACTGTCCAGTCAGCTCAACCACAAAGAAAAGAGTAGGTCTCATTTAGTTTGCTGAAACTTAAGAAAATAAAAAAGGCAGAGGAACTAATTCATATTGGCAACCGAAAAACAGTTTGCCCTTCCACCGATTAACTGCAATGGAAAAAAAAAAAAAAAAAGAGCTTTAGTTCAAATCAAGAATTTTAATTCATCCCAGATTAGTTTTGGAAATCCTTTTGGCTTTTTTGGTATTGTTTTTGTTTTGTTTTTAATGCCTCTATTGTACCTCAAAGTGTGATAGAGCAAGAAGCCTATGATTTTGTGGAACGCCCTGCAATGCTATTGTAAAAGCTATCATGAAACACCAAAAAGTGAAAAATTGTGTTTGTAGCATTTTTTTTTTTTAAATGAAATAATGATTCTAGACAATGAGCCTTGCAGTGTTTGAAAACAAACAAAACTAACACAAAAAACACACAGACTCCATACATTACCAAATACAATGATTTTTTCTCAAAATTCCCTGTTTTTGTTTTAGTACAACGGACAGAAGCAAATAATCTCCCTGTTTATGAACTCACCGTGTAATTGTTCCATCGATGTCAGAAATAATAACCTTATCATCCCAATTCCATAGGTAAATGGTGCCTTCACAGCGGCAAGTACCTTGATATTGTGTTGTAACACTAAAGGTCACATCGTTGGGACCATTCTTCAGCTTTAAGCTTTTCTGCAAGACATTATCAGCAAGATCATCAACAATTTGGGCGTGTGAAACAGGCATCATGCAAACAGAAAGCTACAGATAGCCATCACTTTGGTCACACAACCTTATTGCTTTCAGGAGAGCCGTTTTTTAAGTAAGGTCAGCAGAGATTTATCATATATGGTGCATACGAAACATTGATTTATGGAACAGAATGAAACAAAATTCTGATTCATGGTAAGGGATATGAAAAAGCATCCTGAAAGGTTCATGTGCAATAATGAATATGGAAGGTTTTTCACACCACAATAAAGATATGGAGAGAGAAGCATCAGTAACAAGGAGTATCATGAACAGTGAAAATGAGAGCGCTTACATGTGGATTTATGTTCTACGGATCCACATTAGCACATTTCTAGTCTAAAATAACCCACATATTACCCTTCAGTCTCTGAATTTCCTCAATTTTCCCACCTTCTGCCCTTCCCTTTCACTTAGAGATTAACTGGGCATGAGACTACTAATTTGACTGTAGGCTCAACCACTCGTTTTCACAAAACCTGGAGAAGTTTCATGCGTTAAATGTTCTTAGTTATATTCCAGTGAATTGTTCAACAAATTAATATGCAGAATGGAGGTGTGAATACAGAACAATTGATGGGAAAGTGATGAGTCCTATCTACTGTTTCATCAAGAATCCAGCCTAAGAGTCGTTCCGGCTTCTGCTAATTACAGCAAGGTTTCTGTATCTGAAAAGGATGTATATATTTGTAAGCCAGTAATATATTTTTGTAGCCCTTGTTTTCTGCCTGACATAGGAAGTTACAACCACATTCCATTCATCTCTTAGGATTTCAACACTCCTTTCAAACTATTTAGGCGGTAAGCAATAGGCTGCAGAATGCTGTAATTCTCATATGGGTTTCCTTTAGAAAATTAATTGGCTGTAGGTAGGATGACAAAAAAGTATTTCCCTAAAGTAGCCCATTTTTCCAAAATCCAATTGGCATGTGCAAAACATAGAGCAGCAACAGTTTTGTCACCATTAGTCAGAATGCATCTGTCACAGAGGAAGAGAGATGGCTCCCAAGAAATTAATAGCCTAGCCTCAAAGTGAGTGCATAAGCAGCTCTTTCAAAAGTTACTGACAAAGAACTGTATTTACATAAGAATGCCTGTCTGTTTATTAACAAGAGGATGGGGACAGAAAAGAGACCTCTGAGTTGACACAAACTTCATACATAACGCAGAGAGAACATGGTTCTAGTATACCCAGGTGCAAAACACACGATTCAAAAATAATTTTGGTATTTGTCTAAATGGGCTCCCAATCTCTGAACCCCAGCACTTGTTTGTGCAATATTGAGAAGTGAAAGGAAAAGATAGCTTTAAAAATAGTGTAAAAAAAAAAAAAGGGAATAAATGTAACAAGTTAAAAAAAAAAAAGTTAAACCTTGCAAGTCTGGATAACAGCATTGTTCTCATTGTATTAGAAATAACATTTCAGTACAAAGATGTAAAACCAACTCACAAGCTGGTCAGAAGTTAGTCGAAGTGTTTTTTTGTAACTTATTCCAGACAATAATGAGAGATGACTCGAGTTGGCTTGTAATGACCCAAGGTTTTGTTTGGCAGCTCTAGGGTCTTCATCGCTTGAAGAAGATTCATCTTTTATTCTGGAACAGTGCACACAGAAAATGATGCTATCATGTCCGTAAATGCATCTCAGTATCCATTAAAAATGCATTAACAGTGAGTCACCAAATAAGTTATTGATTCTCTGATTCTGTTTCATAAGAGGTCATTCACAGCAGGGCTTTTAAATTTATCAATGGAGTGCTGAATTTTCATTCATGCTCGTTCCCCATCATTAATACTTGGATTCCCCTGGGGTCCCTTCCAATCCCTATGATTCTGTGATTCACTTGTCTATATGCTAGTTTTCATCACTTAAATTTAACAGATATGAATTAATACGTTATCTTGACTCAAAAAAAATAATCAGTGGCAAATATTCATTTTCATATACATTGTTTCTTTAATATATAAAAAAAATACTGAAACTACAGAAAATCCTCATTTCTCACTGCAAGAAAAAGAAGCTTGCTGTGCTGGTGTTTTGTTGTGCTTTTTGGTTTGTTTGCTTTCCCTAAAGTAATTTAGCAGTTATTAAAAAAATTTGGGAATCTGGTCATCCTTCCTCCCCTCCCTTCTGGGTGGGATATGACACCAAATGATTACTATTTTATCATCAAAAAACTCCTCCTTCTACGAGCAATTATTGGGTTATTCTTTTCCAAAATCTGCAGGATTACCTCATTCAGGGTGAAGTGAAAATGAAAACACACTTGACTAAGGTCCTTTAAACAAAGGCAAAGTTCTTCTACAGTACATAAAACTATCACCTAGAGAAGGTAAAATATCCTTTCAGATCCTGCAAACAATCTTTAAGACCATCAGCTTCTGGGCCCGTTTCCATCATAGCTGGATGTTCTTTGATGTCAGGAAATCTTGACCCATTATCAAGATGGTACATGTCATGACTAACAATATTTTAAATTCCATCTTATTATCCTTTGTAACATCACATCTCAAAAGCTTTATTCAACATCCAACTTGTGCTTCATTTGTAAGCAATAAATTCTTAATGACAGATTTTTAAGATCAGTTAAAATTTAAACAAAGTGCACCAACTACAGAAATCTGTCTATTTGAAATCCTAATCCCATTTTAAAGTCCATCTTTCAACAACCATGTAAAAGATAACAGACCTAAAGGTCACTTATCAAAGAGGGAACTCAGTCTTTCTGATTCATTCTGTAGATCTCAAACTCAGAGAACAGAGGCAAGCGTGTCAAGAACTACAGCCCATTCTCCTGAAATGCAACTGCTTAAAGAACTACAGCTACTGAGATTTTTTCTACTATGGCGACCCCTGAGTTTCACATAGTGAGTATAAAGCACATTTAAATCCGTATGATGTTGTGCCTAGAGCTGAAGAGGGCCATATATGAGATGTCTGTACAGTCCTACCTGGATGTACAGCAAAGATACAAGATAAGAGAGCTGCCTTTGGCTATTTCATCCCATCCCAGTTTTGGGGGAAAACTAAGACTCATCATACAGAGCCTTCATGAGACAGATTCCAGCTATGATTAATTTGGAGCATGAGAATGAACAGATTTCTGCGATCCTTAAAAGAATTAATAAAAAACCATGAAACTTCCTTATCTATCATGTGTGAAAAGAAGCCTGGGAAGTGTTAGGCTCCTGAACTTCCTAAGATACACAGGAAGAAATTAAAGTGTCAAGCCATAAATCAGAATTTTAGCACATGGGAACTGAACCTGAGATAACCTATGATGCTGCCTTGAAAACTACAGAGAGATGTGTATAGTTTTGCAGAACTGCTTCAATTATTGTTTCCTTATTTATTTATTTGTCAGAGGGGTGGATTATTTGTCACAGAACTACCAGCCAAACCATAAGCTAGAAATGCCAAAGCAAACTTGCAAGGTCTGCAACCTTCCCATGGTTACAGCCTTGATATCCACACTTACATACAATTCATTATTCATTGCATCAAATATTTACTTCACACAGTACTTCTCATTTATCATTGAATCAAATATTTACTTCACGTAGCACTTCTTCGTTCAAATACAGAAACAGCTTGATTTCCCTTTTAAATTATAATTCCTGCTCATTTCAGGTAGAGCGAACTTCTTGGGTACCTGTTTGCCATGCTCATCTGTGAAGAGTCTTCTCCTTTAAGTCGACTCCCACTCATACCTTGGTCTGCCTTTGTTTCCTATAAAAATACAAGAAAGTATACAAATTCATGGAGATTTGGTTAAAGAAAAAAGTTATATGCAAAGATCAAGTACAGTTTGGTTTTTTTTCCATGTATTCCCTTTTCCTGTATTCCCTTATCCCTCTTTAATCATAGATAAAGCAAAACTGCATGGATTTCTTAAAGAATAAAGGCTGTGCAAAAGAATTAAACAACGCAAATATAAAACCCAGAAGAAGAATTAAGATTTAGTTTCGCACAGATACAGAACTCAGATTTCACATAGCTAGCACTCTTGAAGTTTGGTTTGAAAACCAAAGCATCTAGAAAAATAACAGTTACCTTTCAAGGGATTATTAAAATCTTTATTCCAATAAAACATTCCACATTATTTTTACTCTGAGTCGATGCTATGTTCCATCAACTTCTTCCCAGAATAAGAAAGACTTTTGAGTAGTGAATGACTCGTAAGAAACAAAGAACAATAAAACTTCCCCTTGCCCATTTATAGCTTTATAGATAAGCAAATGCTTCCACTGAGAAAGAAATTCTAAATACTTCAAATTGCAGAAACAAATCTCAGGCTCTAAAGCTCATATCCACAGACCTGTACAGTGATTATTTCAAGCAAAGCTAAGAGTTCATCTACTGAGGTACAACCATAAAAGTATATCCCCCCCCAAGTACTAATGCTTCAATAGTCTAAATGAAGTGGTTTGATTAGCCAACTTTAAAGACTAAGCGTGTCTAGACAGGAGATCAATATTTCATATAAAATTTTGCCTTTTTCACTGTGCTTTCGTGTTCATTCATGGCTTTAAGGCTGTTACCACAAACTTTTAATATTCAGAAAAGAAATTTAAGACAACTTTTAAACTAATGTAAGTTTTCCATCTTAGGTTTTACTGAACTTTACAGTGCACTCATCATAAATATCTCTGTTCTTCAACTGTGAACAAAAACCATAGAAAGGTAAGCAAAACATATGTGACACATCTCTTCAAATCTAGTTCCCAGACATAGATTTAATTCGTTATATAACACTGCCTCCCATTCGTATAATGGAAAATAAATAAATAAATAAATAAGGCAGAATGAAAATACTGCAAGAAAGCATTTTAGGTAGGGTTTGATCAAAGACTTTCTGAAGCCAGACCTCAGATGCTGTTTAAATGACTTTTAAAGTACAAATCCTCAGCTGAAGTGAGTACTGAAGCAAAGTTCTGAGGGATGAATTTGGACGTAGCTAGCCTTCCCAACACTTGCTTCTTAAACTTACCTCTTTAATAGTGCTGTTTCTCCCTCTCCAGGAAAACCACCATCTTCCACCTTTTTTGGGCATCTTGTCTCTCATTATAGACTCCACAGTGGCCTGTGATAAATGGATGGTAACATAAAAAGAAACCAAAACAAAGGACAACCTGATATATGTAAATGAAAGACTGCAAACGCACAATTTTAACTGATAATAAACAGAACAAAAGTAAACATACTGTCTGCGGACCATAAATTCTACTAAAGCAAAATCTAATGGTATCCAGCACTGCTCTGAAGTAACTTAAGCATGAATACTTATGGAATTTTTAAAAGAAAAATGAAAAGGACAAAAATCAAAGGAGGAAAAGAAAGCATAAATAGGTATTAGTATAATGCCTAGAATGGAGAAGCTACTGTTTCTTACATTACTTCGTGCAAATTATATATTTTTTTAAAAAGCACAACAAACAAATGAGTAAGAAATGATCACTTCCTGAAAGAGTCGCTATGGAAAACAGTAAAAAAAAAAAAAAAAAAAAGAGCATGCAAGATGGTCATTCTCATTTATGAATAACTATGAAGTACATAACTCATGATCAGCTAGGATAAAATAAAGGAAGACGCTAGTTTTTATGAGGTTAGCATGATGCTATGAACTTGACTGACAGCGTTATGTCTTTTTGTGCTTTTTCTTTTAAAATTTTGCTAATTTCAATTCACTGCATATACTGGATCCTAGTAGGAAAAAAAAAGTTTCTTCCAATAACTTTGACTAGAGAGATTTATGTACCATAAGACTTGAATTCATCCAACCACTAGGGCGAGCTAAAAACAGAAGTGGAAATAACTACAGTAAAGGTGGCTACAGTGTTCAGTATGTCCTAGAATAGCTTAGCTACAGGTTTTATGATGAGATGATAGCCTCTACTGTAAATGAAGTCATCGAAATAAAACTGCATTATTGATCAGTGAAAAGGAAAAAAGAAAAAGAAAAAGCCCAGAACTGATTCCAAGAAAGGCTAGCAGTTAAGAAAGAGGCCTGAGTTCAGGTTATGCAGAAATGCAACATTGCATCCCTTTTCTCAGGTTTTCCTTTACTATCTAAAGTATAAGAGAAAAGAGAGAAGTGACAGAGAAATGAAGTTGAGCAAATAAACTGAAGGTTTTTTAGACTCAAAAAGAAAAGTGCAGATGGAGCTACTGAGAAAATAACACAGTTGTTGAGAACAACGGATGCAGTTTAAAGAGGTTATCAAACATATGGACAACTTCAAGCAGATGTACTACTGATTTTTAATTAGGTAATGTACATGCTGTACATGCTTACAGTTAAGAATGTATTTAAACGTATTTTGCAGAACGTCAGTGATTTATTTTTTTTTTGCAATAGCTCGAGTTTTCAAACACTTCATAAAGCCCGTTTTGATTAAGTATCTTAACATTTCAACACCTTAGTTGCATTATTACAGCAAACCAACATTCTTATAAATGATTAAGAAAACCAGTAGAATGACTGGTAGCATAAACAAGTAATTGTGATTTCAGCAGTACAGTTTAGACTATTAAACCTTTCCAATCACACAGACTGTGCCAACTATATGTACCAGCTTCCTCACCCTATGAAAATTGTTGTCTAGAAAGATACCAGTACACAGAACGCAAGTGACTTAAAAAAAAAAATACAAACAGTGAATTTCACGCTCATGAAAGACTTTACTTAATCAATAACCTACATGAATGATGGTGTAAACATAATATTGTTGAAGGAATTGCTTTTTCCCCTTAATGGAAAAAATATTTCATACCTATTGTTTCTACTTACTCTTCCCAGGCAAAAGACAAAACATTTGGATCAGTGAATTACAAAGGTATTTACCCCTGCATTGCCACTGGAGATCAATATGTGCCTATTGGATGAATCACAGCCTTGATGACAACCAGAATATTTGCAGTAAAGCGCAAAAATACCTAGCTCTGTGAAACTCTGAAATTCAAGCCTGGTTTACCAGATGTTTAGAACTTCTAGGATCAGTTGAATGTACTGAGTCAGGAGCTGGACTCAATGATCCTTATGCAGCTCTCCCAACTAGCAATATTGTCTGATTTTATATTGCCTGTCTGCATCTATAGGTAACGTGGCACTAAGACAGAAATAACACATTAGTAGAGTATTACTTCAAGTTTTGGCAAAAGAATTCACATTGATTAAATACAAAGATACACGCAGGGCTGTAAGGGACAGAAGTTTAGTTTACAAAGGGTACTAAATCCATGGCCAACTAGGGTACAAATTAGCACCAATGTTGATACTTGCTCTTTATAAATAGTTATAGTGGTATGTTATTTCTGTCCCAATCACCTCTGTGGCACTAGGTCACATGTAATTGGACTAAGTACATCAGCGTGTTTAATATAAACAACCACACAGCTGGCACATAGTCATAGCTATCTGTCACTGCCTATCTGGGTTGGTTATGACCAACCAAGTAGAAATGGAAAACTAACAAGCTATAGACCCGTACTGTCCAGTATTTAAGTCGTATTCAAGTAAGGTCAAAAGACATGACTTCAATTTTTATTAGCTAATGTATGCTGTACACAGATAAAATGAAGCAAGTCATCAGTGTTCAGATACAGTAAACATTAAGGTAAGTCAATCTAACTTATGTTTACAATCCATATTAATGCAGGAAAACAGGAGAAGATAAAGAGATTAAGTTCAAGATACTTGTAATGATCTTAGCTTAGAAAGTAAATACTGTTCACAGGCCAAATCTAGCTTATACTAAGAGCTAAATAAGTAAGACTAAGGGAATGGTTTAGCGTGAATACAGATGCCTTTATAACACAACCCCTTTTCTCCGCCTTAGTTAATGATATGCCTTAATAAACAGCAAAACATCATAGCTTCCACTCTGACCAACCTTCATATTCAATCTCACCTTTGGCAAAGGTTTCTGGAATGCCTGCATTGCCAGCAGAAGGGGACCAGCTGTTGTCCAGTTGTAGTACCTAGGCATTTAAGAAAGACAGTTCCTTTATTTTGTAATCCCAAAGTTCCAGTACACAACCTAGTATTTATCATATACTAAGTTAAACCTGTGAAGCTCCTTTAGCACAGGTACTTAATACCTCATTATCAGGTGAGCTAAGTTTTTGGTGGTTTTTTTTTTAAACAGGCAGCTTTCACTGGTTTTGCATCAGGTCACTACATAAATGTTAGGAACCTGAGCCTGTAAGATGTCAAACTTTCACTATGATGTGCTAAACACAGCTTAAGTATTGTTATAGATTGTAGTATGAATAGAGAAGTATCAACCTCTCTTTCCAGAGCAGCAAGTAAATATTACCTACAAAAATCAGAGGTACATGGCAGAGGAGAAATATATGTCTCTCCTCCTTGTCTCCCCTCTGATGGAGGAGACAAGGTCATCACACACTCAATCCCATATGCGATTAAAAACTACTGCATCAGGATGCACTAAGTACATCAGATTTATATGAGCAATTTTTATAACTAAGGGTAGCTTAAATTCTAACTGCAGCACAAAGCCATCATCTCTCTTCTACTCTAAACAGAAAATGCTAGCTGAAAGGGGCTGTAAAATTAATATATCCTCCAAATAGCTGCATCTGGCATAGACCAAAGTGCTGTACTGCTCAGCAACACAAACGTATGAAATTATATATTTAGCCTTCCAGAAACAGAAGTCTCAGTGGGTGAATTCTGACAAATCTGGAAAGGATGATGCTTCTATAGAGGCATATTAACAAAAATACGCAGTACATTGTGTTTATAAAGCTGAATATGGAGGGTTTGCAAGCAGAATGTGTTGATCTAAAACAGTGAAGTACCACCGCAGAGCTTTTGTTGCAACAGTAAGAACCATTCCTCCTTACTTACTGCATGGAAATATACTTACTTATTTCCAATCTTAACCACAAGGTTAGGGTCATCAATGATAGCAGGATTGTCCACAAACTGCTGATATGTTACTGCATGTTCTAAGAATTCTTCTGTTGGGGGAAAAAAAAAGCAAACGCAAGTCACACATCTATAGATCCCCCCTGGGATGGACCAGTCTAAATGAAAACACATTGCTTTCACACTCAGAGTTTGCCCTTGACTGCTAAGGTACTGAGATCAGTAGAAATATAGCAGCAAGAAGTTCAGAAATTTCAATCTCAGAAGATACTGAGGGGTTTTTTTGTGTACTGCTGGGTATCTTCCCCTTCAAAATACAAGCTAAGTGAAAGCTTGAGGATAGAACTGTGAGAAGGAAAATTAGGCTCCTAAGACAAGTAGGGAAGTACTTCCTTGTGCCTTTTACTAACCCTTTGTCCAAATTAGGAATAGGACCTGGTGGGCTTACATATGCATAAATCCATAAGCAAAACTTGACCACTTGTACAGCTTACAGTAAAATAAAAACCACCTATGAACAAACAACTTTTCCACTACCTGCAGCTCCTTCAACAAAATCCCCATAGTTTACAGGTGATCTGAATAACAAGTGTAATTCAAATTACAATATAATCAAAATGCCTAATAACTAGCTTCTGAACAGCAATCAGCGTAACATCAGGGTCATGGGTTTATGACTCCATGTTATTGCAGAATTTGCATGTTTTAAACCATTTATCTTCACCGTAGGCAGCTGAAAGTTTAAAGCAAAGAACACTCTTAAATGATTTATCTCAGGAGTCACACAAGAAATGGAAGGTACAGCAGCTGTTGTCATTTACAGACCAGACCATCCTTTAATTCCTGGCATGGACACCAGCGTACTTCTTGGCTATATGTTAGACCAGGCAACAAAAGTATAATTTACACTGCTAGGATATAAAATCAGTATTATCAGGAAATGCATACACACACACTTTTCAAGAATATAGCACATGGACGATTATTAAAAGGTGTTAAAATAGTGAAATGATAAAGACTGTCTAATTATGAAAAAAAACTAGGAAATTTGTCATTTTAGGAAGCATTTTCTAAATGCATTCCTAGGTACAGCCACAGGAGGGCACTGCTCCCTTGATCAAGGATGTTCAAACTTGGTTGAGAGCACACGCTTGTATCGCAGGTCAATCTATACCTTTGGTTATCTCTTTGTTGTCTGTGAGGCCTCCACAGAGAGAAATGGCAATGGAGGGCAAATCTCTGGTTCCATCTGAGGTACTTTCAACACCGCTGTCAGCACCCGAACTGCCAAAAGACTGCGGAGAATGAGTGGCAGACCGTGGCCCTGTGTCATTTGTGTTTCTGTTTTGTACATTATCCCCACTGAAAAAGAAAGATCAGACATTCATTCTTCATGTATCCATTCCCAAATTCTCTCCCTTCAACATATACTGTTTAGATCAGATGCATGCTTAAGAATAAAACGAAATACATTTGCTGGCTTTTGCCATAAAATTTAAACAAAGTAGCATAGATATCACTTGTGCTTAAGAATTAGATTGCCTCTACAAAATTTCATAAACTACTCATGTATATTTACAGTTTATTTACAAGAGAAAAGGAAAACAATATACAGTAAAAACTCAGTGGATAAACTAAGACTGCTATAATCAAAATTTACACTACGAGAATTGTTCCCAAATATTGAACATTTGTCAGATATGTATATAAATCTTTTGCATATTGAATACGCATATATAAGTGTATATAAGCTATTAGGACTTGCAAATTTTAGGGGGATACTGCTATGCATTATTCCTTAAAATCAAATGTATATAGATGAGATCGTTATGAAGAAACACAGGCTCATCAAGTTGCTTTTCCATTCCAGATTTATATGAATGCATCCAACCTTCTCCTTCGTACTACTAATCTTTCTCTGTCCTTTTGAAACACTAATATTACAACAGCTGATTTTAAGCAAACAGGAAAATAAATGAGAAATCAAAGCCACTTTAATTGTTGCTCAGTTTAGTCAAATGACTAGAATGCGATGGGCAGAAGACAAGAAACATTAAGAGATTCTGATAAAGACTGAAAAAGGTTCCAATTTGTTTGGGATTAAATACTTTCATAAGAAAGTCTACCGTGCATCATTAAAAATTAATTTTCTAACACTGTTTATAGGTGATCACCCTCAGTAGAACAATATAAGTGTAATAGTTTTATGCTGTTAACAGTGAGCTACATTCTTCTCAGTAATGAGCAAGGACATGGGGATATATATATCCCATGGCCAGCTGTTCTCTCAGGGCATGTGTGTAACACCCACAAATATCAGTGTACGTTACATAACAACCCACAATCAATATATGATGCTTGGTTGACCAAAATGGAACATGAATTTTGAGCACAGCTCCTAGGCCCAAATATCAAGCCACCTAAAAGCCCCAACATTTCTGCAAACTGAGGTGAAGACAAAAGGAAAACTTTGAAGAAGAGGCCTCATCTGATTGGCGTGAACAATTTGATCTCAGTGCAAAATGAAGAAAGCTATACAAACAGCAGAAATATAAGAAAACAACTTATACTTTTTGGGGAAATAAAGAGCAGCAACTTCTGGATCCATGTCAGTAAGGTCATCTAAATAGACACCATCAGCACCAAGATGCCGGCTTCGTTTGTCTGTAAGGGACGGTAGAAATAAGCCTATTAACAAGTCTCTTCTGAGTAAGAAGTCCGAACTGTTATTGCTATTTAGCTGTTCATTTTAGGATTGAGAAAGAAGACAAGTCGTAACAGTTTGTGAACTGCAGTTGCATAAAATGGTACTGCCTAAAGTTTCAAAACAAGTTGCTTGCATACATTGCTCACACTTGGAACGCACAAATGGGAAAACAGAGGGCTAATTCTGAGATATGCTGCAGCTTTCTTCTTTCAGAGGAAACCACTGGGAATTACAAACTATTGGTCACTAACTTGGGCTTTTTTTTGACTTTGAAGACATTGAAAAGTTTGGGAAAATTGCTATAAACTTGTATGTTTACTGATAAAACACACCTGCACAAACCAGGCTTACGTAGAGTTTTCACAATTATAGGATAAGCAGAGCTCAAAATGTAGCATTTTGTAAGCAAGTATATGTGAAGACTAACACTTGTAATAAAATACCATAGGTATAGATCCCAAAAATTAAGAAGCAGAAACGCAGGCATCTCACAAATTCAAGACAAGATGCATACTAAGAATATATAACTAAAATTGCTCACATGGAACTGAAGTACCTTAATTTAGAGCAAATCTATTGTTTGTGTAAAATACATGCTACATCACTGCACGAGAGAGACTCAGCAAGTATCAGCCATGCACAGTAACTCCGAAAGTGGTCAGAGCAAGTGAATCAGCAGATCTAGAGTGGGTATGTGCCAAAAACAAAATCTCTGAATTCATTCATATTTGATGAATTTGGAGCAAATTTTGCAGCCTTGCCAAAAATACCCAATGAAGGAAAACTTCTGTCCTTTGATGCTGTGAGCAACGCAGGTTTTGAGGGTTCTCTGTAAAATTTATTCCTTTCCAGGTTTGAAAGTGTCCTAAGGGCACAGATTAATTTATATAGCAATGGGATGCTTTACCACCACAAACTTTAAAGACAAAAATCATACACGTAACTATGAAGAATCAACAGTTTTACCTTTCTTTCTGGAAGGGGAATCTGTCTTGCCAACTGCCTGGGCTGAACAAGCTGCAGCTTGCTTTATTTCCTCATTGGCAGGCAATGATGGTACAGCCGCTCCTGCAGATTCTGTCTCTGGCTTATTTGTCTCAGCTGGCAAGGGTTCAGTTTCATCAGCAGTTGCTGCATCTGCATGTCCAAGGGCAGGTAGAGGAGATACACCATTAAACTCCTCTATAGAAGCACTCTGGATGACCCGAAAGTGAGTGCTTTCAGAAGGATTTACATCTATGGTGCTGGGTTCCTTAGCTTTGATCAAGGAACTCGCCTATAAGAAAAAAAGAAAAAAAGAAAAAAAAGAACAGACTGCTATACAGAAAAGATCTTTAAAAATGCAACAGTTTCACCTGTTCTGTTCAATGCAAGATCAGATTCTCAAGGTCAGCAAGCCACAAATAACTGAGTTTGATGCTACAACATACAAAAGCCTTTTCCTTTGCTACTTACTTGTAAGTATATCTCTCTCTATATATAGATATACCACAATGCAGCTGCATCTTAGGTCCAGGAAAATTTTGTTCTACAGTGTGTTCTGCAGTCCTCATTTCCTACAGACCTGTGTGAGAGCACATCGCAGCTCCCACCTGACCTCCTCTCTTTCAGCACAAACCCCAGCTTTGCCTTAGAAAGTAACCCTGACAAACATTGTTGACTAGGGTCCTCATTACAATCAGGATGCTCCCACGGAACAGGATGTCACTTGCTGTCACTCATCAATAGTCCAGGTCAAGATTTTTCAACACTCTGTAGGCATAATTCTAGATCTCCCCAGAGTGCAAGACATGCGGTGCTCTTACAGAAGAGAGCTGTACTCCTACAACAGAAGCTGTATGGCTGCTATAACCTCCATGTCAGTGCAAGCAAACATTTACAAAGTGATGAACAGTATCCAAAGCATCACTCCCAGTTCAGACATAGCCAGATAAATTCAGAATAGCTTGGTTAGGGACATAGACAGGGACTGCAAAGGGAAGAGCCTCCAGGAATAAGATCTGCAAGGCCTATTTCTCTGACCTGCATAGCCTGGGTTCTGTCCCTTTATTCTGCTCCTGTCCCCATCATTCCCAAAGTCCTTTCTGCAGAAAAGCCAGCCTTCAGAAAGAAGGAAATAAAAGCTGTACCCTCTGTACCCCCATAACTACAACACGTCCTTGTAACTAGCAACAGGACAAGAGAGAAAGGCCCTAAGCTGCACTGGGGAAGTTCAGATTGATATTAGGAATAATTTCTTCCCAGAAAGAGTTTTGAGGTATTAGAACAGGCTGCCCAGGGAGGTGGTGGAGTCACTGTCCCTGGAAGCATTTAAGGAAAGAGTAGATGTTGTACTTAGGGACATGGTTTGGTGGACAACAGGACTAGATGATCTTAGAGATCTGTTCAAACCTTAATGATTTTATCATCTTTGTTTCTCTTAACCACAGGCAGGAGCAAGTCCTCAATCTCTTGTTCTGAATGAATGCTCTGACTCAGCAGCTCCCACAAAGAGACAGAAACACCTGACCTGCAACATACTCAGCTGCACATGGCTTCTGTGCAGCTGGGCAGACAGTGCTGCTGGCACACCACAGATCCTGACATCTAGCAGGGCCCTCAGAAAAGCCAGATGGCCTCAGGCTGGACACGGGCACCAAGCCAGTCGAGTCAGGTCATCCAAGAAAGCAGCACATCTGGGCATGCAAAGACTTGTGGACAACTGCAGGTGTTTCTGGAGACATATGCACTAAAACAGCCACCTCAATTTTTTGCGAATCAAATTGCTAACACCAAACACCTGCTTTGCATCTAAGGCTCTTTAGGAACAAAACGCAATTTTCCTACATAAAATTTTACAATCTCACGTAAGAATGGGATTTCTTCTCCTTTCAGGAGACTACAATAAAATAAGCACATTTGCCCAATCAAAGCACAACAGATGCCAGCAAGGAATTACACTGATCACACCACATACCTTTGTAGCCTGTGGTAGCTCTCCCCAGGCCCAGTGCATGTGCGGATTCTTTAGTCCACTCCTGTCTGTAGGTTTACTGACTAATTCTGAATCACTTTGAGGAGTAGGAGGACGTGAGCCTGATGGGCTGAAGAAAAATAATCAAAAAAGTAGTACTTATTACTGTAATACTACAAAACCAAAAATAACCATGACACAGTAAGCACTTTACAAATTGACATGCACCAGTCCAAAGTCTTGAAAGTTTTATCATTATTATCAGCCAAATGAGAGAGTATGAAAGCATGGAAAAACACTTCAAACAGTTCAGGATCTTCTTAATACTAGCACTCAGTGGCCTCATCATCTGCCATTTTTTAGTGACTGCCATCACAGAAGTAGGATTTGAGAAGATGATAAAGATGAGATGAGCACCGGACCTGAACATTTCAGGAAGATTTTTCTTTGTGTGTGTGGAGAAGAATTTGGAATGGGGATGGCACCAGAAGCAGTAGGAGAAGAGATGTTAGTATTGTTATAACGGATGTGAAGTATCGAAGTGATTCACTCGGATCAACAAGACCCCTTACCCTGACTAAATAATAAATTAGTCTAAAGGTATTCAGTTTATTACTTCTTTTTACTGACTTGTTCAATTCTATCTCCATATATATGTTTACAGGGAAAACTGCAGGAGCAACACACAAAGAATTTGAGTGTTCCTAGCAGAAAAAATATTTAACTCCTTGTTTTGCTGTACTGGAATATAAAATCATTTATTTATCAGGAGATTAACAGTTACATAGCACACTTTTAATGTGAAGTCAAGTTAGTCTTTAATAAATGATTCACAGAATCACAGAATCGTAGGGGTTGGAAGGGACTCTGTCCAGGCTTTGGGGTTTATTCAGCTCAAGTTCCCTCCTTACTCAGCCAGACAGCGTAAGAGAATTCAGTTTGGGCTAGCAAGTGCATTTTGCCTTGAGAATACAGACCAAGGAGTGGAGCAGGGGGACCTTGCGTTTCCCAGAATTTTCTCTGAAAACACAGTTTCCTTGCACACACAACCAACTGAAGAAGAACCATGACATTTATTCCCAGACATACGCATGTAAGCACTATAAACAGCGTACATTAACACAGAGTTCTACTCTGAGAAGGCTCCTGAGGCTACCCATTCTCCTAAAACAGAGCACACACCATCTCCTGAATTTTCAACACAAGTACAATTCCATTTTATACTGTACAAATACTAACACAATCTCAGAGCAGACTGTAATTATCATTGCAATGGCATCTCAGTGTAAAAGGTTTGATATAAAATCAGACTGTAAGCATGTATCTACAAGGCAAAGAGAGCAAATTACGGTCTTGTTTATAAAAAAGAATACCAAAATACTCTTTATCTTTTATATGACCTAGAATATAAACTGAGGCTTTCCAAGCCACTGAGAAACATTAGCATGGAGTTAGAGACCTCCCAGTGAGAGCTGGTTTTCTGTTAAATACCCTTCTTTATACTTCATATGCTATCTTGTTTAACACTCAGCAGCTACTCTCTCCACACATAATACCCTTCTGGAGCAGCAACAGAACAACTCTGTAGTTTACGTGTGCAGATGGCAATTATGCAAACCATAGTCTTGCGTGTTTACTGTCTGTTTGCATAGTTCTGCCTCCATGCATGTGATGCCAGATTTGTCTCCTTTATCTGTGCAAGGACTATTTTAGCTGCTATTTCCTTCAAAATATTGCTACCAAAGTAACTTCATACTGGAGACTACTAAATAAAGCTCACAACCACTTTTTTTTTCTTTGCTCCACTACCACAGAATCATAGAATCACCAAGGTTGGAAAAGAATCACTCAGTCAAACCATCGACCTAACACCAACATTTAACAGTAAACCACGTCCTTCAGTACAACACCTAAACATTCCTTGAACACCTCCAGGGTCAGTGATTCAACCACCTCCCTGAGCAGCCCATTCCAGCACCTGGCCACTCTTTCAGAGAAGTATTTCCTAATGTATGCCCTGAATCTCCCCCCACGCAACTTGAGGCCATTCCCTCTAGTCCTATTGGTAGTTACAATGGAAGAAGAGACTGAAAATACCATATGAAATTAAATCTCGGATTAGTGTTATGCTTGAACTAGGGACGTCGATAAAGCTGAACTGCAAGATCATGTAGGATTTGTAATTCAGTGATAGTAATCTAGAAGCAAGTCCCCAAATAAAGGACTCCAAAGGATTTTTATTTCTTATACCATCAAGACATTTGTAGCATAGGCCAAACTACACCTTGCCTTTCATACAATTCTTCTGTCCTCAAGTCAGGCACTGACCCAGCCCAGCTATATTTCTATCCCCTTCTACAGACTGCTGAAGATACTGCAGATCAAACTAGAGCTACCAGTCCTGTCAGCACTGCATAAGAAGGGCAAACTCTGTTCAATCATTTAGATTAGTATATCCAATCCACAACCTATAAACACTGAATACTGGTATCCCAGACCTATAGATTTCTTCATACGAGCTGTGCATGCACCGAGTGCAGTCTGATGTCAAAGAATTAGGAACTTGGGCTGTGGCTAGCAGCTCTACAGTAGGAAACCACACTTATCTAAGAAATGCTTCCTACTGAAAGCGAGGAAAGCCCAAGAAAGCAGCAGTGAGATCTGCAAAAATGTCCTGTCTTGACGGAAGTCAAATAAACTGCGAAAAGATAGGCAGAAGGAAAGGGAGGTACTTCATTTATATTCCAGAACAACTGTTTGGTGGTCACAGTAGCATTTCTTATCGCACACAGAGGAAAGGAGTTGCAGACAGTGAGAGCCTTATCCAGACCAGTCACTACGGTACTTTAGCTGCATGTTTCAACTGCAGGACAGCTGAAGTCCAGATCAAATTTGATGGAGCCATACAGGGCACATTATTTGTTCAAGGCCCACCTGTGCACATGCTCTACCTTTCCATGACAAATACTGGGGAGAACAGTCCTGACTGTCCCAGGATTTCACACAGACAATCTGCTGCAACATGATTAGGCTAAAAAGAGCAGATCTCCAAGCTGGGAAACCGTCAAGATTATCCGTTTTTAATACCGCCTTAGGTGCCTAGCATGGTGTCTATGTTGAGCTAAGCAATGAGCAATTTAGCCTGATTCACTACTCAAAGCTTCCCCAGCCTTAAAGGAGAACTGAGGAGATCATATTCAGACAGACACTTTAGAAGGTTTCACTTAGTTGCTGTAACATCGCCCCACTGACTAGAAAAGAATGGGCCTGGCTGCAGAACATTGCGACACCTTGAACAAGGCATCAACAAATATCTGTATCCACTTTCAGATTTACAAGAGTGTCCAAGGTCAGAGGAGGCCCACACTACAGCAAAGGCATAGCTGTGGGTCTCCGAAGCTTTAGGCAAGATGCTCTACCTGTTGTGCTATCTTTCCTCCCAAGATGCACCCCATTCTAATCCAACACGCAGAGTATTTCAAACCAAGCAACAAGAGAAAAGAGGTTCTGTTTTGACACTTGGCTCCTCCCATTTCAAATTTTGCTTTCTTTATTTCTCAGTTTTGAAGGCTGTGTTTTACTTGTATTTTTTCATCACCAGAACAAGTAACTCCTCAGGAAAAACAGTGGATAAAAACATCATTTAAATACACATTGATGGTAAAAAAGACACATGGAAATGCCAGTCTTCGGAGGGCTATAAGACTTTACTCACTAAATTCTTCCTCTTTTTTTTTTTTTTTTTTTTTTTGTATCATCTTAATCAACATAGTTTTAAACTAGGTCTTCAGTGGCGTGATTTTATGAATACATTAGCTACCCTCATTCAAGGTGTGATTGAAGGCAACCTAGCTTCAGTCAATGCTCACAAAGAAGAGGAAGTGGTTTTCAAAGTCACTACCTTTAAAAGTGTCTGGGTTAGCAATGAGTACAGTTATAAATACAGCAAAGTTCATGTACAGTTAGTGTGCCAGGTGCATATTAATGTGTTAAAAGGATTAAAGAGTAGCACAGAAAAGCGGGAGAACAACTGTTCTACCTGTCTGGAGGAGAAAAGTGAGAAGACTGATGAGGACAAGAGTTAGATAGGCCTCCATCTGCTGGAACAGTGAGAAGAGAGGTTTGCCCTGTGCAATCTATAGGCTTACTGGACAACACAACATGTTGGTAAGAAAAAAGAAATAAAACAGTGTCATTATTCACAACTAGTGCTGATTAACACAAGTTCTTTGTGTATTAGCTACATAAATGATGAATTTACATATACAGTTTTTGAAATACAGACTATGGCAATCCAGAAATAAACAGAACATACAGTGCAAAAAGGCACTGAGGAGGCAGGGTATTAACACATACTCTCACCAGCTAACCTCATTAAGCTCTACAGTCAGTGGAGAAAGTTTATTATAGAATGCCATATAAAACATCTAAATTAAGCCACTAAAATCATTTCCTTGCTCTCCTTTCTTCCATTCCTCACCCACAGAGGCAGTTCATTAAGATAAGAGTTATCTAGAACTGTACCATCAAAAAATTACCTTTGAATAGGTGACCATTCTCCATCTGAACGAGGGTAAGATGAAGACTGAGAATACGTAGAAACAGTAGGAGCCTTTATATCAGATACTTCATCAACAAACACATCTGGAACAAGAATCCTAGGGAAAGACATGACATAAAAGAAACATATTTGATTACTCAACTGTTATATATCACAGACAATGGGAGGGGGGGAGGAAGGTAAACGGGGTAAAAACATCTACTGCAAGGAAGAATTAGTGAAACCTGAAGTAAAAAGACAAAAGACATGTCATCTGATTCACACCTTCCTAGCCCACAGCGTGACTGAAGACTGTCTAATTTAAGTGCCATTTTCATTATTTCTCTTAGTAGCATTCCTGATAGCTTTCTAGCCAAAAGCTCTTTCTTAGAGGAACATGTTTATCAGCCACATGTACCAGCTTCAGAATCACTATCAGAAGATACAGAATGGAATATTAACCCTGCATCAGGTTTCCATTATAAATCTCCATTCCGCTGTGATACCTTGAATTGTCCAGTGGCTCCTTTTCTTCCTCTGAGCTAATCTCTATAGGAAACATGTCTTCATCTTCTGATGTATCTCCAATGTCTTCTCTTTTTAAGCTGTCTATTTTGTGGGTAGACTTTCTCCTCTTTTTCCTCCTCTTTTTCACGGAGCTACAGACTGCAGATGTTTCAGTACCAGGCTGGGAACCATGAGCTTGGGGTGGTACTTGTGAGGATACACTGTTGTCCAAGTTTCTTATCCTGTCAATTGAGTTCCTCTTCAGCTGAGCTTCCATTAAAGCAGTTCCCTCAGACAGAATGGGGGATGTAGACAGATGATAAGGAATTACCTCCTGAGAAAGAAGAAATCCAAACCATGAAAAAAAAGTTAGTTCTTCTGTCAGTCATAAAGTAGAAGTCAGTCAGCTGAGTGTACGTGTTCAAAGTCAAGATTTCCGAGAGAAAAAAAAGTCGTGATAATACCATCCTCTGCTGTGCACATCCTTAGATCACATGAACTGCGTACATGTGATTTCTGTTCACACGCTGACATGCATATAAGCCCATAATTATTAGTTATGTGATGACTTTTAGATTTTTTCCAACCTCAGCAACCAAGAAAATGTTTAGTACTGAGTTCCAATAGCAGAAAAACGTCCAGGAACTTTCAAAATTATAGAATGAATGAAAACACATTTTTCAACAAAATCTCTAAATTCAGAACTAGAAAATTCAGAACTAGAAAATTCAGAACTAGAAAATTCAGAACTAGAAAATTCAGAACTAGAAAAGTAAACACTGCGTTTTGACAAGCTGGAATTTTGATTCTTACCTGATCATTATCCATCTCCTGGACAAAAAAGGCTTCTCCATTGTCTCCTAGTTTCATGTGCAAATCTACAGCCTCTCCATTAATTTCTATGTCAACCTGGAAGTCAACAACATTTTTAAAAATGAAAATAACATTGTTTTAGATACACAGCTCCTGTTCAGCTATCCTACCATTGTTACTGGACAAATACTTCTCTGTGAAGTGTAGGAAGCCTACTCATAAACAAAAAATACTCTACTACATTTGTAAAGGGGCAGGGGAATTTTCTTGCCCTTCACAAGGCCATCTGTTTTCAGGATGCTGTCCTAACTTGTTCAGCTCATCGCTGTTTAGCTCCCCAGAAAGGCTTATAGCCATTATATAAAGCCCTGAATCTTTTTAATTGAAGTTCTAGATGCTTCATTCGCCACATAAATCTTTTCTCCCTTTTAATTCACAGCCTAATTTTTCAGAGTGCAGAAAGTGCTTCCACATGTAAATTTCTAATATCCTGCCTTTCAAATTAATTAAACGGGTACTATGAGAAGCTAAAACAAAAATTGATTTTTATTCTCTACACGATCCACATATTGATTTCTTCCACACATTTATCTCAGTGCTGTACAGCACCAATCATTTCCATTTCTTGTCAGAAAGATTTCCCTCTTCACTTATAACTGTTTTTGAGACTAACTTCTTTTTCACTGTATTTACAGAGGGAGACTTGGGCAACCTTACATTTACATTCCAAGAAATTGTATGTTTTTGGCATAGTAACAATTTCAACTGTTATCCATTCTAAATGTTTGTGTTCCTTTTTGATTCAGGTAAGACTTAAAGAATGATGACATTTGAATTTTTCTGCTGAATAATTACAGATACACTCTCAGCTCAGACTACATGTGCTTATGAATTATTTCCTAAAATAATCTGTCATGCATGAGTCACTGGCAACTTCTCATCCGATACCATATGGCCAGACCTTTCAGCTTGATTACATTTATCTAGAGTCCTCACCACTTTTTCTAGCTTTGATTTATCTTAATATTCTTTACCTGAAAAAAAATATTACTTCATTGTAAATCCCTTTCTATAAATACCAATGCACATGTTAAAAAAAAGCGATCTTACAACATAGTCACTAATGAAATTGAGAATATGCCCAAATCGGCACATTCAAAATTTTGCTCTATAGAAAATAAACACTAAAAATTTCATGGTTCCTTTTTATTATTACAGTCAATGACTTATAAATTCTGCTTAGAAGTGTGGTAATCTGTAATAACTGTTTTACGTGAAACTTGCTTCAATTTAAGCAGTTTGTAAAGAATGTCCAAAGAAAACCTTGACTAGCATACAGAGTAACTAGTAAGTTTCATACCGCTAGAGTCAAATCACAGACAGAATATATCCAAAGTGGCAATTCTTACCACTTTCTCCCTGGAACGCAGGACTCCCATTTTCCCAAAGCGTACATGGAATGGAGAACACTGAAGATTTCCATCTGGCTGACGTACAACAATTATATCGATACATCCTGACAACGTGGCTGGGTTTAGTCCCTTATAGAGCTCCTTCACAGTTACAAACACTTGCCCTGCTAACTGTCCAACGTAGTTCATGGTTTGGACCTGAAAAGCAACACACAAAACAGATTAGGTTTGGAGCTCTGCTTTACATTTTAAAAATCATTTGAGATTGAGACATTTTAGATTCCAGCAAGGGTTACTCTCTTGTTTCATTAATTAATAACTTCACACGAAATCAGGATTTCTCAACTACTTTATTTAGAACTGACATAGGTGTAGAGAGCTATTAAAAAGCAGAAACAAAAGAAACCTTTTAACTCTCAGAATTATAACAACTTTCCAAAGTTTGCAACATCAGTTGCATTCAAAACCACAGTCAGACTTTTAGACTGCAGCTCCTAAGAGTTTCTACTTTATTGCTGAAGAGAAAAGCATTATTGCAGAACAAAACATCTCCTCCTATCATTTATTATGCTCTCAAAACGGAATATATTTTTCTCATGTATTTCTACAGGCTTTTAAAGGCAGGGCAAGGGATGGTTCTAAGCAGATCTCCTTTTTCACTGCATTAAAGACAAAGGCTATTCTCCCACTTAGCTGAAATTTCTGCTGTTAAAAGACTACTGCAAGGCACACGTGCAAAAGATACATATGATTTGGCAGTCCAGAGCTTCTGAACTTTGGAGTGCTTTCTAAATGCAACTCTACCAATCTTTTAAAATATCTTTTTAGTACAAGCAGTTTTATTAAAAATGAGGCATGTGCTGATGGTTAAAGTGATTGATTGGTTGGCTTCATTTGCCCTCCTCTCCCAGTCAGTATAGTTTCTCCCTTCTTAATACATATTCTCATTACACACAGTCCTTACACAAGACAGCACGCATACTTAGACACTCATAAATCCAACAAGTCTTTCAAGGGCTCACAAAATATGAATGAATTTAAGCAGATACTCTCCAGAACACTAGAAACTTCAGGGACTGTATTACTTCCTTTTTTTCCAGTACCTCTTGCAGATTCTGAAATAGTGATGTCAAAGAATATCCTTGTAGGCTCAGTATGTGTGCTTAGAATGCCTGGCATACAAGTCCTCTACAGGGCTGCACATCACCCAGACATCAACAGAGAGGGCAGGCAATGGTAAAACTCACACTGCTGATGAGAACAGAATTGAGCTCAGTCTGAGACAGTCACCGCACTGAGCTGCACAGCACACATTAAACAGCTGCTCCAACACAAGCTTCTTTCAGCTGTGTTCTCTTGGTAACAACAAAACGATGCAAGTGTGAAATGATTCAAAAATAGCTCTGATTTTTAACAGTGGTTTATACTTAGAAGCAAACAAACAAAACTACTAAAAGAATGCCATGAAAACTGACCTGTCTACTTCAAAGGATTTGGCATGACATAAAACATTAACTGCTGAAATCCCATAAATTTGCATTCAGGCACCTAGGAAGTGCCACTGACAAGTCAGCATGCATAAACTTGATAAAGAGTCATTATATTCAATTCTCCAGTATTCAACTGGCAGCAGCATCCTGGGCTCCTACAATAAGTATATTAGTAACATACTTTTCCTGAATGTAGATCCAGCAGAGAGCTGTTGCACTGAGAGCTTTAAATTCATGATGCACCTTGTGCTGAGTCATAATTGTTGGAACAGCTTGGAAAGGGCTTCTAGAGTCCCCTGTACCACAGCTCTGCTCAAGGGAGGGTCACCTTGGCCCAGAACGCCAATTGAGCTCTTACTGCCTTCAAGGATGGAGATTTCACAGCCTCACCAGGCACTGGTTGCCACATCCCCATAATGAGGATTTTCTACCCAGTATCTAATTAGAATTTCCCACAGCTTGTACCTGTTGCCTCCTGTTTTATCACTCTGCACCTCTGAGCAAATCCTGGACATTTCCTCTGTACTCCCAGCAGGTTGCTGACCGCCCTAAAGATTCAGCAGAACTAGCTTTCCCAGTCTCTCCCTGTAAGTCATATCCTTTAGCTCCCTAATTACCTTGGTAGCTCTCATTTGAGCTCTTTAAGAAGCCAGCACTACACACACACTGTTAATGTTAGTAGTTCTTTTTTTAGTTATCTCTTTGCTTTGGAAAAATACTTCCAATTTCTATGGAGGCTTTGTCTAACGTAAAGCACAATAAGAAATGTATTTCTTGTCATGCTAGCATTAAACCTAAAGCTGGCTACATTTAGACTCTAAATTACATGGTGTATTTGACACCAGTTGACGCCTGGCCTGCATAAGCAACAAAATTTCTAGGCTCAACACAGCTGTAACTTCCTTCTCCTTGGTGAAGGAGTACTTGCTGGGACTTAACAGACAACTGCTTTTTGGGAGGGTTATGGGCAAACAAACCAAATAGAACTCAAACATCCTCTTAACAAGTTACACCAGCAGGTCCCTCAAGTCCTCAAAGGAGAGTTACGGAACCGCTCTTCTTCATGATGAATACAATCATACTGCATGTCCTGTCTTAGGACACAGATCATTTCTATGCTGGTGAATTAAAAATGAGATGTTATCCTCAAGCTCTGTGGCCAAGTGGAACAGCACAGCTTGTTTTCACACAGTGCAAGCCTCTTATCCCTATTAAAAATAAAAAATAAAATAAAACCACACAAAGCACCACATTTAAACAGTCAGCTAGTGGCAGACATTCAGTCCAGACTGGGCTGTACCTTGCCCATGCTGTAAAAATCACTGCAGAACTAAAAGAGAACGACAGATTAATCCCATGGGAATCACACAAAAATGGTTTTATAATATAAACATGGGAAGCAAAAGGGAGTTCTAACAGGGATATAGTTCAGAAAGGGGACTCTGAGAGATGCAGGCTCTTTGTCCTAGCTTTTACACATACCCACCAAAGCTGAGACTGTTTGGACGCCAAGTTTCTAAGTTTATTTTGCCAACCTACAGTCAGGCAATACTGTGTCAGCACTCCAGGAAACCAACATTCCTCAAACCCCAGAGAGACTGTGTGTGGTTTTGGTGCAACATTTCATTCCAGCAGCTCCTAGACATCTTTCACACACTAACCAGGCAGCTGTGACTTCAGCAATAAGCGCAGGGTCTACGTCATGGGTTTAACCCACTGCCTGCTTGTTAATTATGCTAGATTTAGCAAAACTTGTTTCTCATGCCATGGAAGCAAGCTAGTAGACAGAGCATCAAGTATTTTTTGCTGCTGGGAAAGTTCAAAATCCTTTTGATCCAAGCTTTCAGCATTTAGAGCAGTCTATAATGCTTCTGTCATTATTCTCAAATGGTCTGAAACACTCCACAGCCCCAAATGATTCATCCATTACAACATTAAAAGTATTTTCTAGCATCATTTTTAATGTCAAATTAACTAGCATCCCCTGACAGAGAACAACTCCAACCTTTTTTTATTAAGACAGCCATCACTTTTCAGAAGTTATCATTTTGTGGAAAATATGTGAAAAATAAAGCACTGAGTGCTACCTTATTACTTAAGTAATTAACTTATCAAAGAGTAGCCTTAGCAACATCATCTTCAGGCCTTTCTGAAGTTCCAACTCTACTGGGTACCCCATCCAGTTCAAATGCACCATCACCTGAATCATCTGCTTCTTTTGTACACAGACATTGGAAATGCTGGTAATTGCACTCTTCCTGGCCCCTTCTTTGCAGCCCAGCTCTTCCCCCATAGCATTTCACCTTCCTTTGTTGGACGTTGTACAATAAAACACTGAAAGTTATCACAATTAAAGATTGTCTCTGTGCTCGTGTCCTAATTAGTAAGTAAAACCACATCACAGATGCCATTGTTATGATTTGATCACCTAGACTGAACCTATTCAAATTACAAAAATCTGGTATATTTTTGGCACACAAGCACTCTCCCAAGCAATTCTTTGGTAGCTGGGCAACCAGTAGCAGCAGCAGTTCAGATGCACAAGAGATGACTCCCAAAGAGCAGTTCAGATGTAGTCACCTTCCTTGAAAGTTAAGAGAGCTTTTTTTTAATACACAGACGCAAGCAGACTGAGCTAGCTGGTCTGTCTGCCAAGAATGGCCTTTGGCATCCTTTTGTGCATTAGCATGAGTACAACATTTAGGTCCTTTTCAACACTTTCCCCAGAGTTCTGCAGTTCCACAAACTGCAGATTTCTTTGCAGTTCCACAAAGAAGATGTGCAGCAATGGTAAACGTAACACAAACCAAACGTGAAGCACAAAGGAATACACCACATTACAGACACACCTTTACACAATGGATTTAAAACCTTATGTCATGATGAGACCCTAACTTTCCTAAGAAATTTCCCTTACAGCTCTGAAGTGGTGAAAGGGAGCCAGAAACCAATGAGACACCACTCAGTTAAGATAAACCACCGCAGCACTGCAGCTCATGCCCAACGCTATGACAACTTCCCAAGCCTGGTCTACACGGTTCTGTGATCTACTTTTGGCTTCTATTATGGAGATGCAAAGCTTGAGAAAGACTGGGCCACAACTGGGGATCAAACTTTGGCTCCTCCAAGGGAATCATTACACACAGCAGAGCAATCAGCAACATTTAAGAGACTCCTAGGTAAGCACTGACTGCTGTCATTTTATTATGCGCCAAACATTTATCTTCTTGACTCTGAAAGAACTCGGTTTTGTTTGCAGTATTGAACACCAACACCCTCTACAGCAATTAATAGAATTCCTCCATTGTATCAGAGTTTACATTCTAAAAACATTGATAACGAAGTGCTTCCAGTAACATTCTTTGGATTTTTTTTTTTTTTTAATTAAGATAAACCTTTCACATCTATAGAGCAACTACAAAAGCTCATAAAAACTAATATTCTGCTGTTTTAAAAGAGGTATTTCTAACTATTAGTAAATGATCAATATCTTGCAAAGTCATTAATGCTGAGTCACCATTCCATCCAAACCCCCTAAGTTTTAACACATCTCTGGTTGGACTCTGAAAATCATTAATAGCTTTTGAAAACCTTTTTTTTTACTACTTGCTGGCTCCTACATCAATCCAACCCAGGGCCATGGCCACGAACCCCACTCTGTAGGCACTGTGTAGGTTTGTAGCAAACCTCAGTTTAGGTCCCCATTTTGCAACAAAATCCATATAACATCTTGTCCAAGTTACTAAGGTTGAGATCTAGATTGTGTTTAACTCCCACTGGTTTCAAGTGGGGTCTGTCTATGCGGCTATATTATAAGGTAGCAAGATACAGACAAACCTTGCTAAGTAAGGCATACTTTTTTTTCCCCCATCTAGGAAAAGGAACCTGGACGCACAAGCTGGAAGGAAGCCATAAGCAGCCACATACCTGATAGGGACAAGTCGTGAGGGAAGCAGTATGCTGAACAGTGCAATTCTGGTTGTTTCACTAATAGGATGGCAGAATCTAGACGAAACCTGATTATGCACAGTTTTTCCAGATCTCACCATAGTCACAGCAGTATGAGACAGACCACATTCCTGCAGGTGATTTGACAGTGTTTCTGGTCAGCTGGGATCAGGTGCAAGTCACTTGCTCATCCCAAACTAGAAAGGAACATGCTGCATGTGGCTGGCTCAACACCAGAGAAAGAGCATTCTGCTTCCTGCCAGCAGAAATACTTTAAGGTTGGGATTATTCTGGGCTTAATTCTATTAGGAGTTATTTGACTCCTATGTGGAGTTAGCCAAGGGCTGTGACTTCTTATAATGTCCACAGAGTCAAACAGATCAAGTGTCGAAGTTATTATCCAAGCTGCAAGTCATTCCCAGAACCTGCTTACTCACAGGTACAGCCTTTGACTATCTGATGACTATCCTACTTGTTATTGCTGAGATTTTACCACAATCTCTCCCATTTGAAATGCTATATTTCTCATATACTTGAGCAAGTTCCCATAAATAAAAGCATATTTCATCGAGAGAAGCTGAAATCACAGATTCAAACTGAAGACTACAAACATATCAGTACTGAATCCTGGTATTCAAACAGGAGGACGACAAGACTGGCCTCTTGCCGCACAGTCAGTGTGCCTGAGCCCAAGTGAGCTACTTCATGATCAGCTTAAGTCAACAGCTGTAGTCCCACACCAGCCTCCCAAATGCACATTCCCAACTCGCCTAGTAGGGACCACTGAAGCCATACAAATTGGTCTGACACCCACCTGAATTGGCACTGGACAAATATGAACAAACTTTACAACAAATTGAAACTACAAACCAGTGTTTGAAACCAAGAGCTTTTGAATCAACTGGTGAATATATTGTAGACCACGTCCTGTGCTGCCCTGGGCTACTGTTCCAACATCAGAGCAGGAACACCAACGAGAGAGGAGGCACAGCTGTAGCCCTATTCTGCACTGACTCCTCACATGACTAGCATCCTCTCTTTCAGTGGGACTAGAAAATAAAATTTCTTTCTGACCATAATGCTGTATTTTCAGAGCTTAAAGTAAGCACTTACTGCATTCCAAATGTTTTTAATAATTGCCGAGCATACGTGTGCTCACCTGCACATCTGTAGGTATGGAAAAGGGCCAACAACTGAAACTGCACTGAGTCAGGTTAGCAGGATGCTGACAGGTGACATGAGCTACCAGAAAGTATCTAAAACCATCAGTAGCTATTTTTAGGTCTTTATGCCTAAAACCATCACATTATTGAACTTTTCTGCTATCATCTCTTCACCTCTCCTCCAGTTCCTTTCATGGCAATAGGCTCCGTTCACTGTAACAGGAGCATCTGGCTTTTAACTGACACGATGATAGCAAAACCTTACCCAAAGACACTAAACATTTGCCAGCAGTTGCTGTCTGAGACAGCGCAGACACAGATAAAGCCACCGAGAAAACAAAATAAACAAAGCACACAATAATAATAATAATAATAATAATAACAATAAAACAAAAGCACCCCAGGCCGCGAACCAAACCAGAGGATAATCACAGAAGAGAGAGCCCCAACACCCAAGTTCAGCTTTATGCACACAGACGGCTCCGTGCCGGCCAGGCCCTGCCTGTGACGCGCTCATCATGCCACCTCCGAGCAGCGCCTGAGAAACGGCGGCGAATCAGAGCGCTCAGCAAGGAAAAGGAGCTGCCACACCGGGACCGAGGGATGTCCCGGGCAGCCCACCCAGGCCGGAGGCATCTGCGAGCCCGCTCCCTCCCTTCCCACCCGCACGGCCCCGAGGCCCGGCTCCCACCTCCGCCGCCCCCCGGCAGCAACCGCCGGACCCGGAGCTCCTCAGGCCGCTCCGCTCGGTTCCCCACCGCCGCCTTTGTGCGCGCCGCCCGCCGCCGCCACGGCGAACACAGCCCGGCGGTGCCGCCCCGGAGGAGGGACCGCGGCGGGGCGGCGTGAAGGGCTCCCCGTGACGGCCCTGCCCCGATCGGGCTGTGGGGCGGACCCGCCTCCCGGCCTGGTTGTGGTGGTGTGACGCGGGGGTGGACCGCCGTTGTTCCGCCGATCGAAGCAGTGGAGGAGGCGTGGAAGCCGGCTGCAAACGACCCGAGGGCGGCAGTGCCCGTTCGGCCCCCCGAGGCTGCGCGGTGGGCGGGCGGCCGGGCGGGCGGGGAGCCTCCCCTCCATCGTCACTTACAGCTGTGTTCTCTCTTCGTTCCAGCCGTGACCTCGGGTCCAGAGCGCTCTGTACCAAAGGCCGAACTAGGAGATGAGGGCAGGTCGGTCACACAGCTGCCCCGGCGTGTGGTGCTGCCCCTTTCTGTGAGGGGCTGTCTGTCTGTTGATTCCACTTAAGTCATTGTTTCAAGCTTGCAGTGACAAGAACAGAGATAGCTCGGGGTGCAGCTAAATAGGGAAATGGGTGTGCATTGATAAATTCACCGGATAGCGGGATCTCTCACAGCAAGTAGAAGGGGATGGAGCTAAGTGCCAAACAAACGATCAGTAAAACAGTATGAATGATACAGTAAAACCCAGAAAAAATAAATAAATAAAATAAAGAGGGCAGAGAACATGCACAAAGAAAGATCAAAGTTCATAAATGAGCTAGAGGAGGGCTGCCAGCTTTAGGCTTGAAAACGAGTTTTTCCAAGGTGTTTTTCATGTGCCTACACGTTCTGGTCCCCACCGTGTAGCACAGCAGAAGCCTGGGGAGAGTTCCTTGTTGAGCAATCAGCAATTAAGTCTTCCATTTTCTGTTAACTTTCCGGTCATGTTGTAAAACGGTCTCCTCACAGTCTCCCCACAGCCCTCACCTATTTGTAATTCTTTGCAAGGTTTTTCTTCAGCAGTTCTTTCTGCAGTTTGAATTCTGTTGGCTAAGCCTTGTGTAGCCCACAAGAACTGCTGGATGATGAGCCTGATGCACTCTCACGAGCTCAAATTCCTGTTTGCTGTTCTCCATTTCCAGTTACAGAGCTACATGAAGGATTTCATCTCTGCTTTAGAACAGAAATTCAACGAAGGCAGTTTCTGCCAGCGTACAACAAATATGGGTGTTTGCTTATTCCCAAAAAGAAATTAATATGCAACTGGGCCCAAGAATACCTGCACTGCACTTTCATTTCCCATAGAATCTCTTTTCCTTACAGGCACTGAGATGTGCTGGTGAATAGTCCCATCCCTGATGTGAATACAAGAAGCTGTGCCTGTGCCAGCAGCGGATCCTGACCAGTGCTCTGCTGCATTCATGTGGAATGCAGTTCTGTATTGTGTTCCCTCTGAGTGGGTGGTATCCTCCAGCCCTCACAGTTCAGGACTGTTTTAATGCGCTGTTCCACTACAGACTTTCACTACTGTATTTATATAAAAACATAATTGTAACACATTGAATCAAAGTCACTATCTTTCCACAGCCTCAACACCACCCACTCTTCTCTGCTGCTTTCAGAAATCCAGAAATGAGAGCCTCACTGTTGGAAAGTTCTGTTCACTTATTTACCATGTCCAGCCATCTGCTGCTTGATGTAACAGCCCACAAATAATGCTCTACATTTTTAAGGGTTTGATGTGCTAGGTTACATTTTCTCTTTCTGTGTTGAAGTGCAAATAGAGCCATAATACAAGGAGGAGAGTGCCAAATGCTTGCTCAGCAACTATAAGATTCTGCTAGCAGCATGACACCATCTTAGTCCTTCTGTTTAGTCCTGTCTTTCTTGCTGATGATGTGACCATCATCGCTGAAGACAGTGTTCCTCAGATTACTTCTCAGAACAACTTCTGCCAACTCATTCTGAAGTCCTTACTCTTCTGGTGCTCAGCTCACTTCAGCTCAACTGTTCTCATCAGTGACATCTGTTTAGAGAACCAAGCACTAGTACAGAATCTGCTGCACCATACAAGCTTTAGCATGGTCATGGACATGGGTTTGGCTCAGTCCCATGTCTGGGCATAGTTTGGAGGATAGTAAGGATAGTATGGCCACAGACCATACCAGACTAAGAGGCAGACTGAAGTTATGCACAAAACTACACGTCTGAGGGAGTTGCACTGTATGGTCAAGAAGCATGCTATGCCCTTGCAAAAGAATAATCAATGGTATGAAGAAGTTTTGAATTTCAGGTCATTTTCTCCTTTGCCAGGTTTCTGGAGGCATGTTTGGCCAACACGAGTTTCTTTCCTAAGTTTTGACTCTACAACTGCCCACAAACTTTCAAAGGACCTGCTCTTGGAAGTTTTTTCTTTCCATTCCTTCTCTGATCTGTATCCACCCATTATGACTCATTTAACACTTGATTCCTGCCCCAAAGAACTTACAGGTTATCAGTTCAGTTTGTGTGCATATGGTTTTGGCACGGTGCTTCTAGCCTAGGACATAGTTTCATAGTTACTCTGAAAAGACAAGTTGCAAGAAACTTGGCCTGTGTAGTCTTCCAATAATTAACAAAACTGGCTTTAAAAAAGTCAAAAAGAAGAAAGGTTTAATAAAACTCAAGCATAGGTTACTAGAATTTAGTACATATGTTTATGCAGAAGAAAAAAGAAAAGAAAAAGCCTTCTGTTCTTGGGGCATTAGATTTTCCTGGCAAGTGTGTTGTCCATTCAGCAAAACAACCGCTCAGACCAGAAAGTTATTTAATGCATTATCTCTCATGCCTCTAATCCCACACTAAAACTGGAATACATCTTCAGGCATATAGTGCCTGGGTTATGAATGACTGCAATTGTTAATGCATGCACAATGTCCATGTAAAAATGAATCAATAAATACAGACCTTGAGCTTTTATCTAATTTATAATGTATTCATAAGCAAATATAGCTCTGGAATCTGTTGCTGACCATCTTGATAATAAACTCAGTACCTCAAGCTGTATAAACTGTATAAGCAGTATGAGAGTTGATCTAGTTTTATTCCAGTGTAAACATTAAAAACCCTGGCTCTCCAATTATCTAATTAAATGTCTCATCATCTTAATAAAATAGTAACTCTCCTAATTTAAGTAAGTAGGTATTTTTATATGTTACCTACAGTACCTATAATGATCTACTGAATCTTTCATCACCATCATATTTTTTCCCTTTTATTTTCCTTCAATTGCTTGGCAATTCCTTTTTCCTTTCATTTGAAGGCACAGTAGTGGTGGTTATTGTAGCATCATGTAGATGAATGTAGAAGTTACTTAGTTGCAGAGATTTATAAAACGTTTATCTGTCCTGCTGGTTTTGCTTTGTCTGTTTCTGGGATGGACTGTTCCCACTCTATCAGTGTGAGGCTTTTGAAGATCTCAGTAGAACAACCTCAAGAAGAGTAAGAATGCTATCCTTATCCAACATAAAGCCATACAGGACATTTTATTCTTTATTCCATATGAAACCACCTTGCTTTTGTCAGTGTGTTCAGTGTGTCACATTTAAGCTGATGCTTCTCACCTGCACCAGCTGCAAAATCTGCCCTACCTGAGCTCCTTGCCCTTTGCCAACTTTAGGTTTTGGATTCCGCTTTCCATATGGTCACAATTCGCAGTACTGTAATTGCCTGCTGACACCCTCAGTCACAAAGGTATTACACAACACGGTTCTGACATCATTCCTTATCTTCCTTCTTTGTCTTCACTACTAAGAGGTGAACAATGACATCATCTCAGGAGGATTACAAGGTCTTCAAAAGGACTATAAGTCAGTGAGCAGGTGGAGTGACAGGTGAAAAGGGAAACTGTGAGGATTATTTTGTCAAATGTAGGATTGCAGTTTTCCAGGTACAGCTACAAATGAAATTAGAGGCAGGGCAGGAGGTACTGATTATTTACCAAAGTGTTCATCTCTAATGCTAACACATTTATCAACTGTCATGCCATCAGGGCTTGCATTGCATAACCAAATCTGATTTTGTACCAACTACTTTTGGACTTGGTTTTGTGACACACAGTTTTCTACCTACTCCTCACTAAAAAAATACTCCCAAAAAGATCTGTAGCCAATGAACTACTCAATAAGTGTTTTTTTTCCTTCTCAGTATATAGCATCTTGATAATGAAAGTTCTTAAATGAGCCTTTCTTTTCTCTTTAGATCCATGTCAAGCCTTGCAAAACCATGAAAACCTCCCTTTATATCCCAGGGGGTCCTCCCATAGTCAAAATACCAGGCTACTGAGAAACAGTGCCATGTATTGACTCCTACTATGCAAACATGGCCAAAACAAAATAGGGGAGGAATATTCAAGTGACAAACAAGGGAGGCTAAATATATCTATCGACTCTTATGGAAATCTACTTGTACCAGTCCAGTCTCATTACAAAGTGATTTATCTCCAAATCTGCAGCTTAAGCTTATTTAATCTTAGAAAATTTAGAAAATCATGAGTGCTGGTAAATCAAAGCAATCAGAATGTATGAGATTACAGAGATAACAGCGAAGCCATCAAAGTGCTCTTTCCTTAGTCGAAGACCAGAGTTTCCAAGTAGACGTGTTCAAACAAGGGACTGTGCTCTGCTCAGACAAAATACATATTTTTGTTTAAATATGCCCGCGTACAAGAAAGGAATGATTATATACACCTCCAGAGGAATATCCTCCACCCTGCTTTGGACTGAAATGCTTTCCAGCCCAAAAGCTACCTTTTCTTCAATCCAGTACTGTGCATGGCTAAGACCTTTTGCCCAGAACGCTTTTCTTAAAGCACAGCAAATGAAAAGCAAGATGCTTAGTATTGTTTGTTTGAAACAAAATATTATAAAATATGCTTTGAGAACTCCAAACAAAGCTGCTGTATTTCTCAGAGTATAATCTTTTCTTTGCTGTTTCTGTATCTTTTGCAAACTACAACAGTTATCATCTTAAAACAGTGGTCTCAGTCCTAAAAAAATATTCAGAAACCAATTCCTTCTGTTGGGAAGATCATTGCTTTCTTCATACTTATGTCTACATCAGATTGCCTAGGAATAGTGAATTATCTTAGTAAACAGGTGGGGAAAGTTACTGCTTGGAGTCTGTAAAGTATCACATCATGATTTGTTCACTGTATTGTTAACTCATTACTGTGTAAACCAGTCCTCTTTCTGGTAACTAGCAGAGATGTAACAGCTATAGCCAGCTTCAGAGAAAATAAAAATACAGAGATATTTTGTATAATGCTTTTTCTTATGGTAGGGCATGCATCAAGTACTAGTAGAGATCAGATTGAATTTCGTCTTGTAATTCCATTGAGAGAGTAATATTTGAAATGGTAGAATGTAGCCAGGTTACAGCATTTTTAAAAAACATATCTGAATTTCTCAATAAGGCTCTTTTCCACTTTTCCCAATTCAGCCCGTGCAGCAGGTTTGGATCCTGCGCTTCCAGCTGAAATGTGTCAGCTTTCCCTCTGCAGGGCTTTCTGTAACAGCAAGACAGGAAGGAGAGTGCAAGCCTGATCAACAGCTGTGGCCCTCAGGTCTTTCCACACTGTCTTTTCATTTGTTCCCACGTGCTGTGAGACCTTAGCCTGGCAGCAGCACCTGGCAGCACAGGTTTCCAATCTCTCTGATCTTTAGCCTCTGAATAAATATCAGGGGGTTTGGAGGGAGGGGTGAGGTACTGTTCTGGGGGATAATCCATCTTAGTGGCATTTTCTTTGCGCTTCTCCTCTTGGGATCTTAATGATTACAGTTTATGACAAGTGTGTATTTGTTCTGGATTTGAAGAGTAGTCATCCTTAGAGTGCCTGTAGCATAACAACATTTAAAGAATATACTGTGTTTAAACAATCTTTTGGTTGTGCTGTCAGAGCTAACTTAACCATACTGCTTCCAGGATCATTTATTCTCAAAATTGTATTGTTACTGATAAAGATAATAACCAAGATTGTACTGAAGTCCCAGAAACAAGTTGAGACATAAAGTTAAATGCAGTCATAGGGCAATAAATGCTCTTTAATTACTTGCATTGAGTCCAAGTAGTTAATCAGTATATAAAGTTGTTTACTGCAATCTTTCCTATTTGAGCACGTTCACTCTCCTGGTTTGGTCTCAGGGCATATGTAGAACTCTCACTTGCACCTCTGAGTCAAGCATTTTAAAGCAGGAATACTGTGATTTATTTCAGATTGGTACCTGCTATCTTTCTTTACATATATGAGAACACGCTTCTATTTGTGGATCATTTTGTAAGGATTACGATTCACTTACAATTTCTGCATCTGGAGTACTTAAACAGTGTATATGATTAGCTTTGCAAAATCATGAAAGTATTTTATTTCAGTTTAATGTTCAAATTTCTATGAATAGGAGATGTGTCCACGATAACTCAGTAGTAAATGCTTCCCTTCAAATATTCTTGATGTCAAAATAAGCGTAGTCTTTCCAAAGGTGTCATGGCAAAGCAATCCCCGAACATGCTAATGCGTGTTATATTAGAACCGTAATTAAGTAGAACTTGATTTCTATCAGTATAAAAATAATTATTTGGAAAACTAAACTTAGGTTTGGTGCAACAAAGAATGCATTAGCCAATTTGAATTTTGAAAGGGAAGCGTTGAATACAGGAACTGCAACCTGCATACTTAAAGTGTTTTTCTGATTTTCCCTGTTTTATTGAAAGCTAAGCAAAAACTGAAATTTTACCCTAATGGGAAATTTCACTGTCTAAATATTAACATTTAAACAAAGACTTTGACACATAAATGAATCTAAGTATAAAACACATGAGCTTTTTGCAAGTGAGGTCATTATGGGTATACAATATGGCCAAAAAGCGTGATGCATTAGAATGACTCTCAGGAGGCAAAAATCCCTTGTAAGAAAATCTAACTCAACGTTGAACTGAGAAACCTGAAACAATTCTAGCTGGTCAAGTATTAAAATACTGCAAAAAAGAAACCCTAATCAACTCTCTGCCCTACTACCACTCTCTAGAGTCTACCCTTATATAAAAGGTAGTGAATGTCATCTCTGTCTCTGTGTATTTCTGTTCACAATATGAAAAAAAGCCTACAAGCACTGGCCCTTACAAACATGAACTTTTCTTTAATCATATTTTAGGGCTTTTTTTTGATAAAATAGCTGTGTTCAGGAATTAGCACACTGTGAAAATCATCTATCCCTGCTCCATACATTTGTCTTCAGTGTTTCCTACATACAAGCATTTTGCATACGTCCATGGAAATCATTTACTTCAGAGAAATTAGTGAAATCCATTTCATTAGGTCTAGCACATCCTGGAATAGAAAGCCTTTGTCCTGGCAGCCCGTATGCTTTACATATTCTGTTATGCAAACCTGAGAATTTGTCAGAGACTTTGCCTCAGACCTGCTGCCCTTGTTACAGCTTACCCTACAGTTTATTGCCTTCAGACAAATCTACAGACCACAAATGGTCTCAAACCTAGCAGCTTCTGCCTACAAAAGCAACATAAGCTCATTTTACTATTATTTGCAGGTTAGCAGCATTGTGCTCAGCAGATCATGCACAAAAAGAACTCAGGCCCAGCACTCAGTTCACACAAAGCAATATAATCCTGTTCAAGCCAGTGACCTCTGTAGATTTAAACAAGCGAAGGGTCTCGCTCATTGTTTGAAACAGGTGAATTGTTTTTCTTTTAAAAGCGAATCTAGGCAAGCAGATGGTGTTTAGCATGAAGCTCTGCAGCAGTACAAGAAGCAGACGCAAGCCTGGTCAGAAAACACAGAAAATAATTCTAGTTTAGAAAATTAAAAAAAAAAAAAAAAAAAAGTCATACCCACAGGTAGCTCAGAGTCACATCAAGGTACATGTCTGCTTCTGATCTGGCCTCCTCAGACACCCTGTTTTTCCCCATGACCACCCACACCCTGCAATTTGGGCACAAATAAAAAAGCCTGCCTGTGTAGTCATCCTGCTGCTATCAGATGCCCCTCCCCTGAAGCTGTTGGTGACAGCCCAGCTCAGTCATGGTATATGTTTTGCATGTTGCTTGCATGCGGATGGGATCATTCTTGTTGATCACCTACTTTGTCCTGATCAGATGTAATTTAGCCTGTGTAATTCTGTTTCCTGTGGCAGATTCGGTTTGATACAGTTTTCTCACTTTCTGTTTCATACCTTGGGCTGCAGAATTACTCACAGACTCAAAGTACACTTCAGTGCAAGCATTGTCTTTTGTCTGCAATATCCTTTCTATATTCTAAATTCTAGTGGTTCACTAATTTCCCTTGGCTTCCCCTCCCTGTAGTATGTTTTAAATATTGCACATCTATGTTACGGAACTGTTTTTCCCCACCTTCTTTTGGTATTTGCATGCTACATTATGCATAGTCCAGGGAAAAGTGCATAATAATGAGCAATAAAAATGATTTTTGCCCAAATACAACATAGAACCACAGAGTATCCTGAGTTGGAAGGAATTCACAGGATCATAGAGTCCAACCTCCAGCTCCACAATGACCATCCAAAATCCAAGCCCTGTGTCTGAGAGCAGTGTCCAAATGTTTCTTGAACTCTGGCACTTGGGGCCATGCCCACTGCCCTGGGCAGCCTATTCCATGCCCACCGCACTCTGGTGCACAACCTGTCCCTAACCCCCACATACCCCTACCCTGACAGCTCCATGCCGTTCCCTCAGTCACAGAGAGCAGGGCTCAGTGCTCCCTGTGAGGCCATGGAGTCTGCCATGATTCCTCCCCTCAGTTTCCTCTTCCCTGGGCTGAGCGTAAACCAATACTTCTTGAAGTATAATCTTACTGCAAGAAGGCATTATCTTCACTTCTTTCAAACTTTTATACAAGTTCACAAGACACATTGTCTTTATTTTCAGATTTTGTGTTTCCTTTGCTAACTGGGGCTCCTTCTCTGTTTGTTTTATTTGCATTTTGAATTCCCAGGAATCTTTCTGTCTGTGTAACTCAGCAGCTGAAATTGACATACAAACCTAATCCAGGCAAACAACAGCCAACCTCACCCTCATTTCAGACTTCCCATCTAGTTTACGTGACATTGCTAATATCAAACTCATCGTATGGATTAGATCCTTAATTTGTGTTGGCATAGCTCCATGGAAATCTTAACCTTCATCTGTCAGACCCGAACTGAAAAGTTGCCAGGCTCTACCCAGCAGAGGAGCTACACATGAGTCACCCAAAGACTCCTACATCAGGAAGGTTCCTCCATAAATCATAGCATATCTCCTACACTGCACCAATATAGGCAGTGTGGAAGCACCTGAGCAGGATCTACATGAGATAGCAATATAGCTATGCTAGCGTGACACTCCACCCAGGCTAATACATCTGTGAAACCACACAGAAATCTGCAGTGACTTTTCCAGTCATTCAGTGAAACAGATGTTTTTGTGTGGCACTGTGTTAGGTAAAAATGCTGTGGTCCCACATGTTTTCAAACACATCAGCCTCTAACTATTCTGCCCCATAATCCCTGTACAAGTAGGTCACTGCTGATCCAAAGCCATGTAGGAGGTCAGCAGGTTCTTTCCCGGCTCTGCTTTCTTTCCCCTCTTCGCAAATCACTCAGTGATGGCAGCTCTCTATCTGAGGTGGGAAGTGGCTTTTTTCTTCTCAGGAGCAACAAGCTCCTCAGAGTTCCTCTTGTCTAATGTGTAGCTGCGTCCTACGACCACTGCCTCACAGATGTGCCTTCCAGGAGATCAGCAGCAGGGCCATCTGGGCACGTTGTCTTTGTATGCATCTCTCATAACATGTGACACATCTTTTCTTATTCTGTTCTTATTGCCCAGGCCAAGTACCAAATTTCTTCTTTTTTCTGTCCTTTTCTTATTCTTTCCTTTCTTTTGATGTTTCCATTTCTATCCTGCCAGTACCAGTCCATGTGAGAGCCACGGTTTCACAGCCTCCCAACCTCTCACAGCAATAGTAGTATCCCAAGGTACATACGGTAACAGTGTCCAAAGGATGACTCTGGGACACGCTCTGCTGGGTTCTGGAAGGCAGCCAAGCACTAATCTTTCCCTGTCCCTTTTTCCCAAGGACCTGCCTGGCTTTGAGCTAGGCCTGCTGTAAGGCACTAGAGGTGAAAATCAGAGAGAACCATATTCCTTACGTTTAGATTGCGAGTCCAGACATTTCGTATCCAACCAGGATCTTTCATCAATAGAATCTGAAAGAAAGAATAACGATGAAAAATGCAGTTAATTAACTATGCACAGAAGTTAATGTATCCAGGCCTCAATTACTGTCCTTGAAACCTGGCTGCTGTAATGCATTTCACTCCTGCAATTTCTCTGTAAAACACATTGCCCTTGTGTCATCCTCACTTTTTATGTGGACTGAGAGATGTTCTCAATTCTCTCTTTTTCCACAATCTCAGCTTTCATGTTTTTTTTTTCTGTTACTGTTGGTGCTTTTTGGGTTTGTTTGTTTGTTTGTTTGTTTGTTTGTTCAGTAGGATTTAATCTTATCATAGAATCATAGAATCATAGAATGTCCTGGGTTGAAAAGGACCACAATGATCATCCAGTTTCAACCCCCCTGCTGTGTGCAGGGTTACCAACCACCAGACCAGGCTGGCCAGAGCCACATCCAGCCTGGCCTTGAATGTATCCAGGGATGGGGCATCCACAGCCTCCTTGGGCAACCTGTTCCAGTACGTCACCACCCTCTGGGCGAAAAACTTCCTCTTCTATAAGGAGCCGGAGCCTTCTCTTCTCCAGGCTGAAAAGTCCCAGTTCTCTTAGCCTGTCCTTGTAGGGGAGGTGCTCCAGCCCTCTGATCATCTTCATGGCCCTCTACTGGACCCACTCCAACAACTCCATGTCCTCCTTTTGTTGGGGCCTCCAGAACTGGACACAGTACTCTGGGTGGGGTCTCACAAGAGCAGAGTGGAGGGGCAGAATTACTTCCCTCGACCTGCTGGTCACACTTCATGCAACCCAGGATACAGTTGGCCTTATGGGCTGCAAGAGCACATTGCTGGCTCATGTTGAGCCTTTCATCAATCAACACTGCCAAATCCTTCTCCTCAAGGCTGCTCTCAAGCCGTTCTCCAGCCTGCCTGTATTTGTGCTTGGGATTGTCCCAACCCAGGTGCAGGACCTTGCGCTTAGCCTTGTTGAACTTCATAAGGTTGTCATGGGCCCACCTCTCAGGCCTCTCAGGACCTCTCAGGTCCATCTGAATAGCATCCCTTCCCTTGGATGTGTCAACTGTACCACTCAGCTTGGTGTCGTCTGCAAAGATGCTGAGGGTGCACTCGATCCCACTGTCCGTGTCTCTTACAAAGATGTTAAATAGTACCAGTCCCAACACCGATCCCTGAGAAACACCACTTGTCACTGGTGTCTACTTGGATGATAATATCTTGTACTCAGAACCTTCCATTAAGGATTGCACCATGCTATTCAAACACAATTTACTGAGTCCCTAAACAACCTTATGTGCCAGGAAGTATTATTAATTCCATTTTCCAAATGAAGAAACTGAGATACACCCCGAATAAATGATTTATTTTGGGTTACAAAGGAAGTCTAGCAACAGAATTAGAAACAGATCTCTTTCCATCTGCCATTATTTTAACAAGACTATTCTCAGAAGTAGAACAAAAATGATGATATTGTTGCACCAATTAGGAAATGAACAGAAACATTTTCACAAGCTAAATTATTAATTGAAATGCAGGTGCCTGTTGTATTCAAAGGTATGATTTAATATTATTACATTTTCCAATTGCACATGCCTCTTTGGGTTCAAGATGCATCTTGTTGCTTTGGTGACCATAGTGGTGGCTTGAAGATATCACAGCAGTTAATTGCTCAGTGTTAACACAAAGTATATAGAACATGAAATAGGAAATCAAATTCACACTAAGTGTTTATGTGTTTGATGCTTGTATATCTGGTGCATATAAGATGTATATGTTATATCTGTCCTGTATTTTCCTAGGGCAAGTTCCATTCTATTTACTCAGTCTGACCTGCGAGTCTTTAGTACCTGTACGTCTTTTGTCTGTGTAACTTCTTGAATTCTAGGAGCACTTCCACCTCCCAGAGAGAGGTATGAGCCCCATCTTTGTCCTGACCATGGTCAGGACAAAGCAAACCCAGATTTGCCACATCATAGAATCATACCGTAGAATTATAGAATGGCTTGGGTTGGAAGGGATCTCAAGGATCAGCAAGCTCCACCCGCCCTGCAGCAGGAGTGGACACATTTAATACCAGACCAGGCTGCCCAGGGCCCCATCCAACCTGGCCTTGAACACCTTCAGGGATGGGGCATCCACAACCTCTCTGGGCGGCCTGTTCCAGCACCTCACCACTCTCATAGTAAAGAACTTCCTCCTGATATCCAACCTAAATCTTCCCTCCTTCAATTTAAAACCTTTTCCCCTTGTCCTGCTATTGTCTACCCCTTCAAAGAGCTGTAGATAGATGCAGTGTTTGGAGAACTACAACTGGTGCCACTCCCCAGAATATGCCTGCCCTACAATGTGGCTGCAACCTCAGGATTTCCCACAGGAAATCACCTGTGAGATGCAGAACCGCTTGGGGTAGCAGTCTGCAACTTCTTCACACTCCTGGGTCCAGGAGATCTGCTTTGGAGATGGGAAGGATCAGCTGTGAAGGATTTTCTGTATTAATTAATTCCTTCTTCCACTTCCCCCAACTTTTGCTGTCTAATCAACAGACCACACAGATATAAAATAGCTCAGACGAGTAGAGCTATTTTCATGAAAGGATTAGACTGACTTTTCTTTCTTTCCTTTTCTTTCTCTTCTTTGTTTTGTTGCCTCCTTCTCTCCTACTCTTCCTTTCCTGCTGTCTTTCTGTCTTTCTTAATAACAAAGTTCCCCATAAACCACATCCAAGATTAAATAAATAAATCTCAGCTACACAATACTAGGAACTGCCAGAAGAAAACAGTACGTTTCATTAGCAGAGAAGTCAACAGTGTGTTGCAACAAGTTGGTAATTGTACAATAGCGTTGCTGCCTTTGCATTCAGTCCCTCTGAAAAACATTGATCAGAGACAGTCCTGTGAAACATTCTTTGTGCGCTGGTGTAACAACCACGGGACTCTCCAGGATCCCTGCCAGCTGTTTAGAAGTACAGTTAATGTTGCAGTTAAGTATTTGATCTTTAGAGTTGTCTAGTCTCTGTTATTGCTTGCATTTGAAAAACAACCCTAAGCTGCTTTTATTTAGTCCTGTAATCAATGGGAAAAAAAAAAAATAGTTTTTATTGGAGGATTTTTGTTCATTGTTTAGAGTATCCTCTTTTTCAAGTTGACTGTTACAAACCAACTATCTGCATTTCCTATTTAACAGGCTTGGAAATGCAAACTGACATGATTTTAAAATTGTTTTAATGTAGATACACAATGCATTAAATCCTTCCTTCAGCTATGCTAGCATCTGTTGACCTCAGGGAACAAAGCTAATGCAGGGAGAAGATGACCTTGTGCTTATAAGCCAGTGAAATAGGACACAAGGCTATTCCTGTAGCAGAAAACTGAACAGAGGCAGGACACAGGCGGAGTTGCTTCATCTCTGTCCTGACACTGGTAGACCAGACCAGTGCCTGGCATGGCTGTAGCCCCAGCCTAGCCTCAGCTATGAGTACAGGGCATTTCCAACAGGCCATTGGAAAGGGGCCAGCCAGTTTTGGGGTCTGAAATAACACAGAGGTGACTACATAGAATCATAGAATTACTCAGGTTGGAAAAGACCTCAAAGATCATCAAGTCCAACCGCAGCCTAACCGTAGTACCCTAACTCTAACAACCCTCTGCTAAATCATATCTCTGAGGACCACATCCAAACGGCTCTTAAACACATCCAGGGACGGTGACTCATCCACCTCCCTGGGGAGCCTATTCCAGTGTTTAACTACCCTTTCTGTAAAGAAGTGTTTCCTAACGTCCAACCTAAACTTACCTTGGCGCAACTTGAGGCCATTTCCCCTTGTCCTGTCACCCATCACCAGTGAGAAGAGACTTGCCCCGCTCTCACTGTAAGCTCCTTTCAGATACTGGAAGAGAGCAATAGGGTCCCCCCTCAGCCTCCTTTTCCCCAGACTAAACAGCCCCAGCTCCCTCAGCCTCTCCTCATAGGGCTGATTTTCCAAGCCCTTCACAACCTCGTTGCCCTTCTCTGGACCTGCTCCAGTACCTCCATATCCTTTTTGTACTCAGGTGCCCAAAACTGAACACAGTACTCAAGGTGAGGCCTCACCAATGCCGAGTATAGGGGCAAGATGACTTCCCTAGTCCTGCTCACCACCCCATTCCTGATACAAGCTAGGATGCCATTGGCCTTCCTGGCCACCTGGGCACACTGCTGGCTCATATTCAGCCGACTGTCCATCAGCACACCAAGGTCCCTTTCCATCAGGCAGCTTTCCAGCCACTCCTCCCCAAGCCTGTAGGGTTGCCTGGGGTTGTTGTGACCAAAATGCAGGACCCGACACTTGGCCCTGTTGAAACTCATGCCTTTAGCCTAGGCCCATCAATCCAGTCTATCCGGGTCCCTCTGCAGTGCCCTTCTCCCCTCCAGCAGATTAACACTCCCTCCCAACTTGGTGTCATCTGCAAATTTACTGAGGGTGCACTCAATCCCCTCATCAAGATCATCAATGAAGATGTTAAACAGAAGCAGTCCCAGTACTGAGCCCTGGGGGACACCGCTCATGACCAGCCGCCAACTGGATTCAACTCCATTGACCCTGACTCTTTGGGCCCTGCCATCCAGCCAGTGCTTCACCCAGCAGAGTGTACTTTATAACTGTCTTGCCCATCTGGAAGCAGAAAGCCAAGGTGTACTTTTCCCAGCTAAATATGATAAGTTTAAGAATCAGAGGATGAAATATTCTTACAGCTCATATAGGATGAGAAGATTCAGAGATAACATGTTATGACGTGACATTTGCAGGAGAAAAAATAGTCTATACTTCATCGCATCACTAGTATGTGTAAAAAATTACAAGGAAAATGAAAATGTAACCACCGTAATCCTTGTCCGCTTGGGAGAGATAGGGAGATGTGGAGGGGACGTAATGCAACAGGAAGCATTTAGCCATTAGGAAAATTATAACATTGGGGTAGGCAAGCTCTGGAATGGATTGCAGGAAGAGGCTAAGATCTTTCAGAGCAGGGTAAACACACATTTGTCAGAAATGTTGTCATTCTTGTTGAATTTGCCTTTAGGTATAGAAATGAACCAGATGATCACTGAGTGTCTTCCAGCCTTGTATTCTGTTGTTTTGTGATAAAATGACACAGCAGGATGAGGCTGCATTTTCAGGACCTCTTTCCTAGTCATGAAATCTCACAGTGGAAAAATTCAGAAACTGGTAATGAAACCCTGTCACATGAGGTGCTTTGAATCTGACTGAGAAAATAGAGCAGGCACAAACTGCAGGAAACAGAGGCAGAATAACCCAGGAACAGGACAGGTCATCTACAAGGTTCTGTCTCAAACTTCCAACTCAGTTGCATGACATCACCTGACCACTGATTAACTCATTATGCTGATTGCAGCAAACGTTGTAAACAAGGTTACTCATTTGTGAATTACTCACCTCATTTAAATCTGGTTCTTGCAGTAATAATGCCTCCTAACGTAGTTAAGTGCACAGTGTGTGTCTTCTTTTCCTTCCTGCCAGTACCAGAGAGAGACATCCTATTTCTTCCCCTGAAGGGCATCTGATTTTGAAAAATGATTGTAAGACCCACCTCTGATGCCCAGAGGTGACTTACATTTTCTCTGTAGTGTGGATGCATAGCTTTGAGCAGTGGATCTATTCTTTCATAGATAAACAGAGCTAGTTTCTTAGATAAGGTGATGTTATCTCCACTACAGAGTCTCTTTCGAACAGCAAAGAAGGAATGACCTCTTGTAAGATAAGATGACAATCCTAGATTCTGTGCATGGCCAAATTCCTTTCTAAATGATGATTTCCTGGGATAGAAATAAAACCATTTTATAGTATCTGGAATAGTCAGTTTGACAGACAAGATTAAGCTTTCCTGGAGAGGAGTGGCTAGAGTCAGATGAAGTTTAGGTCATCAATAAGTGATTCAAAGAATGGGTTAACATTCTCAGAAACTATGTCAGAAACACAACTACAGAGAGCACTGTCAGAACCTGCATAAATTCCTAGTTAAAAGGTCTCATTAGAATGCAAGTATTACTATCTATATTTCTACAAAAAGCCTACAAAATGCAGCTGCTGGTCTGTAGGAGGTCACGTGTGGGACTAAAGCACCATTTATGTCCTTTGTAATGTGAAAATCATAGTCAGGCTGCATTGTGTGAAGTTGAGGAGGCCCAACAAGAAACTCTTTCTGCTCTCTTGCCTCGTTCGACCTTCAACATCTGTCCCCAGCAAAAAGAGCCATTATCCTCAAGCATTTCAGTAGCTGCAAGGTTCCGTTGAATTAGAGGCATGGTCACAGGGCAGGAAGATCCCAAATGGTTTGGAGCACCCTTAATTGTCCAGCCCTGAAAGCCTGCAGTGCTTGGGAACAGCATAGTGAATAGGGCAGCTCCTGTAGTGCAAGTGTGTTCCCCCTGCCTGTTACTGCTGAAAATACAGATAGCTGCTGCATTTTGCTCTATCTCATGTTCCTAAACCACTTTAGAATTTAGACTATGCTGAATGTTTTGTAGTACCCCAGTCTCTAAGCTAAAAAAGGTTTTGCATTTTTGTCCTAGAACTCTAGTCTTCTTGCTGTGGGAGAAGAGGAGCATTTAGATTGCTCTGACCTGCAGCAGAGCCCAGGCATGGCAGTTTTCTAACCACATTTGAAAGTGACTTTCAGGTAGAAATAAAGACTGGAGGAGGAATGCTACACAGCAAGTAAATTATTTTGGTAGACATTTCACTGAATTCATCCCAGCGCAGGGTTAAAGCATGAGATCACAGGGCCAGTGTTAAAAATGCACTTGTCCTATATGAACACCCAGCCTGAGCTGCATCTGAATTCTTTCTCCTGAGCTTCCTCCCATTTTTTAACCTCACATTAGTCACCTGCAGATAAAATGATGAGTTGTTTATCTGAAAGCTTATGATTACCGATCAAGACCATTTCCTCATCCTCACCACGCCATTCTGCTGAAGGAGTATGTCTGAATGCTCCTCCATTGGCTGGCAGAGTGGCCCCACTGTCACACCTTCTGCTTGCTTTTGACAGACATTCTAATCACTGCAGTTAATGCTGCACCTGGCTGTGCTCCTTTCAGGTACTACCCCAGGCTACCAAAAGGTGTTTCATGAGGTGATGTTTCCACATCACCTGATCATCACACCCTCACTGCCTTTCCAGAGCCTATGGCCTCCTTGCCTTTTCCTGCCCAGGGCAGCTTTGTGGTCATGCCTGGAAATGGCAGCTACCAGGTGCAGCTCACCACCAAACCACCCAGAAATCCCACAAACACCTTTCACCAGAGGAAGGTTACAGGGAGGAGTGGAGTGTGACTGCTTCATCTTCACAGTGAGGGGCAAAAAGCTGGTGAATGGAGAAGTTGCCCAGTGCTGGTATTTGTTCCATATGTGTCCTTGCACGTTGGTCTCAGCCTGGTAGCCAACTTTGGGTTGTCCAGGCACTCACTGTTAAATATGAGGCCAAGTGTCTCAGAGCTGGATCTGAAAATCAGCCGAAAGTGAGATTTACACCCATGAAGAGTCTGGAAACATTTGGTTATTCGCAATAAATAGAGAACAGACTGAATGTATGCCTTCCCTATTGGTTTTCATGCTGTGACACCGGATACACGTTTAGTCACAGGCAGGACCCTTAGGAAGACGAAAGGGAGGAGCCATTGGGAAGCTGTTGGCTTAGATCAGACATATTCTGGTCAAACAGGTACAACAGCAGATCTCAAACCAGAGAAATCTTGTTTACAGGCTTGAGAAACTGGGTTTGTGACACATGCTGAATCCCCAGGTTCCACAGCATCCAGAAGTAAACCAGATTAAAAACTGCTGGAAGTGCAGTACTACTGTGTGCTGCTCAGGTAACACAGGCACAGGCTGAGGGTGTTTTCACTTGCTAGTAAATTATGCCATAGTTCACATACAACTTATCAAAGCTTGAAGGGGTGAAGGGGGGGGGGGGGGGGGGGCAATTTCAGAAAGGCTGTAAGAAGATGAGCATTTCTCTGATCTCATTTATTCTTCATGTAAATCTGGGCATGAGGTTTAAGACTGTGTCTGAGATCAGGAAGATGACAGACAAAACTGAGCGCCACATACTGAAAAGCTGTATGAGCCTTACATGTGGTGAATCGAACCCTTTAATTAATGCAGCTACTTCTGTAGTGTATAAATGTGGCAGCAAGACAAAGGTAATGGTCACACCTGGGTCAGACTCTTGCAAATCAGATGGGCTTGCTGCGCACTCTGCCTCCCTTTGCCTGCTTGTAGGCAAAGGTTTCCACATGGTACCACAGTTATTCTAGACTGCAGGTGGTGCTTCTAAACCCTTTGCCCACTGATTTGAAGCGAGCCTCCCATCAGAATGCAGAGTATTCAGAGATAGATGATTAAATTTTGCCACAAACTGCAGCTTGTGGCAGAGTCCAGAGATGATATCTAAGTACTAAGTTACAGCCCAGAGTCAGCAACTGTACCAAGGAAGTAATGTGTCCATCAAAATTTCAAAATAAGGCTTCATGAAAAAGTGATAACAAGCCTGTATTAAATTGCAAACGAATTAAAGTTCATCTGATTGTCCATCTGGCAAAACAACAGCAACAAAAAAAATAGATAGTTTTGTCATGGTCTTTCAAACCTTTCATGCAGTCAAGTCTTGCAGCCTCACATGCATCTTGTTAAGTGCAGTAAAAATATGTAATTGTCTTATATGTAGCCTTCAGTTTTTAAAAGGGTTTTTTTTGATAGCCACAGCCTTTTAGGGAGTAAGCTTAGGTCATTTTGTGGAATGTGGTATCTTTTTAGTACAGAGAGGACAGGACTTTTGTCCCAAAATCAGGTTTCTGGAGTGGAAACAACAACAGAAGTAAAACAATCCTACATCTTTTCACACAGAGGGTGGTGACATGCTGTAACAGGTTGTCCAAGGAGGCTGTGGATGCCCTGTCCCTGGAGGCATTCAAGGCCAGGCTGGATGTGGCTCTGGGTAGCCTGGTCTGGTGTTTGGAGACCCTGCACATAGCAGGGGGTTGAAACTGGATGAGCATTGTGGTCCTTTTCAACCCAGACCATTCTATGATTGTATGATTTCTTGGTGAGCCACAAAGTTTGGAAACTTCTATTGTGGCTAGCACTATCACAGGCCTTCTGTGCTGTGTGAGCCACCCAGCTAACCTCAGCCTCCTATCATGAAACTGTATTTCTTGCTGTTACCGAAAGGTTCCCAGTTCCTTGTGTCACAACACAGGGTTCATATGTAGCAAAGACTACGTATACACAAAAGTAAATACAAGTTCAGAAATAGACTTTGGAAGCCGTTCCCTACTGGATTTTGTCCAGGAGTCAGAAAACAGGCAGGAGGGGAGCCTAAGTGTGCTTTTCGTTGTGTGAGACTTGTTTTTCTCACTAACACTACATGCTGTTCAGGACTGTTTCTAGGAAGAAGGAGGCGGTTGTAAAAACCAATCAGAGTAGACCACAACATTGCTGAGTAGCAGAAAAACAGCATGTGCAGAACAAGAGGAAGCTTTTGACTCACATTCTTGGGCGGGAACATCACAGAGTGCAGCAGGGCAGAAGTGTTTTACTTCCGTGCTGCAAGTTTAATACTTGTTTATATGCAAAGCTTTAAGAACCTTTACAAATATTTTAAATCGCATTAACAGTCCTTTCAGCTTAATGAGCTTTACTTAACATTTAAATAATTGGGTTGGCTTTGAAATTGTTCCAACATGCAACCGAATTACATCGTTACAAGTTCCTTTTGCCTCTCCTCCTATTTTCCACAGAATTTTGCTTAAAGCATCCTGGCATCTAGCACTCTCTTTTGTTATTAACAGTGATATCACTTGTCTCCAGGCTATGAGTGAAGCTACACAGATGCCCCTGCTGTACAGCATACAGTTTACATTGCCAGCATATGCTTCACGTGGGGCTGGTTGACCCGGGGAGAAAGCAACAGCTCCCAGTGTTCTTTACAATCATCTCTTCTACACTGATGGAGCTGCTGTTGCTGCTATGCTGGTAGTGAAGACATGCAGGATCAAACCAGCAATAAGCACCTGCCCTCAGGAATGATCTGAGTTTTCTCTTTTCTGGATTTGCAGTTTAAGAATTATATGGTGAGATGTGGCTCTGGGCAGCCTGGTCTGGTGGCTGGCAACCCAGTCCGTGGCAGGGGGGTTGAAACTAGATGATCATTATGGTCCTTTTCAACTCAGGCCACTCTATGATTCTGTGAGATCTGTGCCATAAATCTCTTCTAATATCCAGTGACATGATCAAGGATGTCATAGCTTGAATCTAAGCTGGCCGCTGGGGTAAAAACAAACAAGAAACTCTTTTATAAATACATCAACTGTAAGAGGAGGGCAAAGGGGAATCTCCAGTCTTTACTGGACGAGGCTGGGAATGTGATCACAGACGATAAGGAAAAGGCAGAGGTTCTGAATGCCTTCTTTACGTCTGCCTTTAAAAGTCATCTCGGTTATTCCCAGGGCTCCCCACGCTCTGGCTTGGTAGTCTCGGCTGGGGAGCAGACTGAACCCCCTGTGATTCCTGAAGAAGCGGTCAGGGAATTACTACTCCAACTGGACTGCCACAAGTCCATGGGTCCGGATGAGATTCACCCGAGAGTGCTGAAGGAACTGGCGGAGGTGATCTCTGAGCCGCTTTCCGTTATCTTTCAGCGCTCCTTGTTAACGGGTGAGGTCCCAGAAGACTGGAGGCTTGCCAACGTGACTCCCATTTACAAGGTTGTAAGGAGGATCCGGGGAACAACAGGCCTGTTAGCCTGACCTCGGTGCCAGGGAAGGTAATGGAACGGATTGTCTTGAGAGAGATCATGCGGCAAGTGTGGGATGACCAGGAGATCGGACCTAGCCAGCATGGGTTCATGAAGGGCAGGTCCTGCTTGACCAATCTGATCTCCTTCTATGATCCTGTGACCCGTCTGATGGATGAAGGAAAGGCGGTTGATGTGGTCTACTTAGACTTCAGCAAAGCCTTTGACAGTCTCCCATGCTATTCTCCTGCAAAAGCTGGCAGCCCGTGGCTTGGATGGGTACACTCTCAGCTGGGTAAGGAGCTGGCTGGAAGGCCGGGCCCAGAGAGTGGTGGTAAATGAAGTCAAATCCAGTTGGAGACCAGTCATGAGTGGTGTTCCCCAGGGGTCGGTGCTGGGGCCTGTCCTCTTCAACATCTTTATTGATGACTTGGATGAGGGCATTGAGTGCACCCTCAGTAAGTTCGCGGATGACACCAAATTGGCAGGGAGTGTCGATCTGCCTGAGGGTAGCGAGGCCCTGCAGAGGGATCTGGATAGACTGGTGAGCTGGGTTGAAGCCAATGGGATGAGGTTCAGCAGGACCAAATGCCGGGTCCTGCACTTTGGCCACAACAACCCCAGGCAGCGCTATAGGCTTGGGGCGGAGTGGCTGGAGGACTGCGTTGAGGAAACAGACCTGGGGGTACTGATTGATGCTCGGCTGAACATGAGCCGACAGTGTGCCCGGGTGGCCAAGAAGGCCAACGGCATCCTGGCTTGCATCAAAAACAGTGTTACTAGCAGGAACAGGGAGGTAATTGTCCCCCTGTACTCGGCATTGGTGCCGCCACACCTTGAGTACTGTGTTCAGTTTTGGGCCCCTCACTGCAAGAAAGACATTGAGGCCCTGGAACGTGTTCAGAGGAGGGCTACGAAGCTGGTGAGGGGTCTGGAGCACAGGCCTTATGAGGAGCGGTTGAGGGAGCTGGGATTGTTCAGCCTGGAGAAGAGGAGGCTCAGGGGAGACCTTATAGCTCTCTATAACTTCCTGAAGGGAGGCTGTGGTGAGCTGGGGGTCGGCCTCTTCTCTCGTGTAATCAGTGATAGAACTAGAGGGAATGGTTTCAAGCTGCGCCAGGGGAGGTTCAGGCTGGACATTAGGAAGTATTACTACTCGGAAAGGGTAGTCAGGCATTGGAATGCACTGCCCAGGGAGGTGGTGGAGTCACCGACCATGGGAGTGTTCAAGAAACGCTTGGATGTTGTGTTGAGGGGTATGATTTAGCTGGGAAGTATTGGTAATGGTTGGACTGGATGATCTTCTAGGTCTTTTCCAACCTCGATAATTCTGTGTGATTCTGTGTGTGTGATAGATACTCCAGGCTAGCAGGATCCATTTTTGTAATTAACTTCACAGATCAGGAAGTGAGCAGAAGGTGACAGAATAACAACAAGAGATAATCTGTTCACTGGAGCAGGGTCTAGGGTATTTTCTTGGGTTTTATACATTAGGTAACGTCCTTCATGTAATTATTCCTGTGTGAAGGGGCTTTTGCAAAGAGTGAATGTACAGATCCAGTTACTCGTATTCTGCTTCAGGTGACAACACAGGACTACACCTTTCCAGAGCCTGTTTCACCCAGGTCAGTTTTCATTCGTGGTTTCTTAGTGTTTAAATAAGACAGCACTTGATTTAGAGTGCCCACAGTAGACAGTGTAAAGATGTTTAATGCAAGGACTCTTTTGTACCCACCCTGGGTATGCATTTCTGGCTTCCAGGACAGAGAATGGTTCCCCTGACTTCAGGGCCACCTTTGTACAGCGAGATCAGAACCTAGGGCTGCCTCACTTACCTTGGACATCCATAATGAAGGTGGTTATGTCAGGATTCCCTTTCTAATCAACAGGAAGAAGTAGCTTTGTTGGAGCACGATCCACCTGGCCTACCCTAAAATGTCGTGTAAATAGTCCTCTGGCCCTGTCATAGGAAAGCACTTTCCATAGCAGCTTGCTGTTCTTTCCCCTTTACCATTTTTCACAGGTTTTTTTCCCATATGACACATCTACCTTTGTACTGTGCTCAAAGCACACTGCTTCCAGCAGGGGCTGCAGCTCCATGAAATGATATCAGCTTTTCTTCAGCAAACTCATGGGTAATGGAGAAATGAAAACAGATACAAATGCATGCTGAAAATCAGTACAGCAGTCAAAACTGCCTCATCTTTATCAGCATTAAATTATCCCAAGGTTTACAAAGTAGGAGAACATACACTAAGACTCACTTTTTTTTTTTTTTTTACTACTGCTTGCTTGCTTTCACCAAAGCTCAGCAGCTTTATTTGTGGTCCACTTTGTTACACATTGTAAAAGGACAAAACAAAAAGTTTGTGCCAGATGATTCTATGATTCTGTGATACTATGATTCAAAAGTCTGCTCAGTCCTTCCATGCCTGCTGACAGCGAAGAATGAAAGTGAGGAATCACTCCAGCATGGCAATGTCATCCAGATTCCCAGCTATCAGCATCTTCCATAACCTTGGCCATAGCCTAAGAAAGCTGACTGTGTTCTCTGTAGGCAGTGGAGAAGTAGAGATGATTTCAAGGACTGATTTATTCCAAAGGGTTTATCTTGAACATGAACCCTTCAGGGGGAGCACTGCTCTATTTCCACTGAACCCAAATGTAATCAAAACCCATGCAGCAGCCTCTGCCTCCCTCTGACATGGGTGCAGTTGAAATGAATCCATGGGAAAATGAGTGGCTGGGTCACAGGGAAGCAGAGCCCCAGCCACCACGTGAGGAAGAGCTGCAGGCTTGTGGCTCTGGCCTTTGGCAACCCTCTTCCCTGGAGGCTTCTGCCAAAGGCTGAGGGAGAGCTTTGCTGGGCTGGATGTAGCTCAGCTGTTACATACACCTTCTTCAGAAGGAAAGTGCCTAGTTGTATAAAAGCTAAATGCCTTAGGGCTGGCTTAACACTTATTTCATAACTTGTTCACATCTGGCACAGAAACTTCCCCCTCTTACCCTGATGTCCAGTACTGCTAAGAAAACTGAGTCAGAAATTGGCCGTTGCCTCTCCCACGGCACTAACCTGTCAGCCATTATGCACAAAGTGCCAGCAAGAAATTAGACACCTGCCTCCATCTTGTTTTTTCAGTCATTAAGTTCTGGGATTAGTATGTCTGCCAAACACCTATTAATAAACCAACTTTTTGTCTGTTGTTGCGGTGTTATGCCAAGATCCCATCCCCTTGCTGCTATTCATTGTCAGTGCTGCACAGATCCTCAGGAATAACACAGATTTCTGTACCATTCTGTAATCTACTGAGATTTGTGCAGTGCTCATAAAGAGGAGGAAGAAGATAGAGATCAGTGGGCTTGTCACATAAAAAAGTGTCACAGGGAAGTACACATTCTCATCTGTACCACTAAGGCCTGGCTGTGCACAAGTATCACCTTGGAAGGGCAAGGAGGAAGAAAGAGAAAGAAGGAATATTAATTTTGAGCAAAACTTATCTTTATGACAGTTTATATCCAAATTTGTTGATGCAGAGATGTTATGAACATCTTACTCCTACTCCTACTTTACAAACATAACGAAGCTGCTGGAGGGAAGCAGAAGGGAGAGAGAAAATAAAAATAAGCAAACCTCCTTCTTCCATCCTTTTAACTCTCATCTGTTATGTAACTTTTTACATAGGAAGAAAATAAAAGCATTAGTATATTTACAGTCTGTTTATTCAATCCCTCTGTTACATAAAGAACTGCCTCCATGAATCTCAAAGCATGTTACAAAATATGTTATTAGCATAATCCCCTTTTAGCAGATGGAGTAACTGAGAAAGCTGCAGCCTTTTGCTGAACTTCATCCAGCAGCACTGGGGAAAGTTGCTTTGTCACCCTGTGTTGGGCCAGCCCCGCAGGGCTTAGGCCAAGAGCTGCCCTTTGTTTCTCAATCTTAGACAGAAGTCTTAATCGGCTCACACTGAAGTCACGCCTCTGTTGCACATACAAAATAAAATTTCCAAGGGAAGGGATTTATGAGTATACCAACATTTTTATCACAGGTCATGTCTATATTTCTTTAAATCAGTTCAAATTGCAATGACTTGCATTTTCACTGACCTGCCAAAAATGCTGGGACTTGGCCAGTGAAACCAGTCTGAGGATGTTAAGATGCAGAATAATTAAATACCAGTGTGAAGACTCTTCTTCTTGTTCTTCATACAAATAATTTTAGCAATTTCTTGATTAAAGAATGTATTTCTACTGAATTTCTTAAACATTCCTCTGCATGAAAGCTCCCCAGCAGATGTCTTGTAAAAACCTCTATGCAAAAGCTGGGGGGTTGAAGGTGCTCACACATTTAAGCTGAAAGGTAATCCTTGAACTCTACAGTTTTCTCAGAGGTGTTTCCTGAGATGCTTTTCTGTGTAACCTACAGTAGGGAACCTGATTTATTAGGGAGGTTGGACTAGATGAGGCATGTCCAACCCAAGCATTACTTTCTTAATGACCTACGTATAATGCCACCCAAGACAATTCCTCTTCATTCAGTGCAGCCCACATAAACCAAGAGGTTGGACACCCATGGACAAGATGATTGCCAAAAGTCCCTTCCGACCCCTACGATTCTGTGATTCTGTGACATCCAGCAAAGCCCCAGCTTACACCTCTACCTTATGTTTCTCTGCCTTCAAACACCAAAGAAAAGATGAGTCCACAGAGAAACTTATCAGATTTCCAGACTTTAAAGGAAAGTTAGTGATTTTATTAGCAAAGCTTTGCAGAACTCCAAATTGCTAACATAATACCTAAAAATGAACCCTGAGTTGTCTAACAGTATATGCTCTCATCATTTGCTTACTCAAAACTCCACTCCATTCCATATGGGGGATATTAGCACCAAAGCTACACACAGAACTACACACAGAAGCTGAGCAAAGATTATGGGGCAGATAGACCCAAGCATAACACAGAAAAAAACATTCCTGAGGTATACAACACTGATGAAAAGGTAAAGTAATGAAAAACTTTCATTCTGGTTAGCAAGCCCATTGGTATACAGAGCACCTGGAAATAAAGAATAGTGTAATCAACCATGATGGCATAGGAGGCAGTGCTAGAAAAGGCACAGGTTGAGAATTATCCCATTGCCTCTTTTCTAACAAGGGGAAGAGAAATAGTGGGCATCAGCCATGACTAATGTCTGTGACCACTGGAGGTCACTTGTGTTTTAGAAATCCTCAGTGTTCAAGGTTTTAGGCAGCAGCACAGCCTATCCAACTCCTACAGCTGGAGTTTGCAAACTTGTTCATAACAGTTCATTGAAAATATCTATTTTGTTTTATGATATTCAGCAGCTCAGAAGGGCTTCAGAGGATACCTTTACAGTTTCCAAGGAAGTCCATCATACAAACTGCAGACCACACAACAGTAGATCAATCGCTTGTTGAACAGAACAGATCTGTATTACAGGCACTGTTACCAGGCAATAGACGAATGCCGTGGAAACTGTAAAGGTAAAAATCACAGCTTGCTACGTGTTGAAGATTTTGAGAGCCATAACTTTGAAGCAGTGTTTCTGAGGGACAAACAGGCTCATGACTTCAGTTCCTGAGTGCTCTGACAGTGCCTCATGATACAGAGACCTCACCTCCCTGAAGGCCTCATTGAAATCACATGCTTTCAAAATTTTTTACTTGCTTCACATGTTCAACTTCAGGTGCTAAAACCTAAACAAAAGCCACTGGCATGCTAACAAACATCCTACCTGGGAGGGAGTTTCAGATCCCCCACAGGATGCAGTGCACAGAGAGCTTTTAGTATCAACACTTTATAAAGCAAATGATCAAACATCATGAGTGCCTACACCCTTCAGTCATCCCCCAAAACAACCAGGCAGTGGATGTTTCCCTGATTGTGCAGGTTCAAACTGGGCTTTGCAGAAAGCCTCCATCTGCCTATTAAGAGGATGCACACACATGAGGACACCAGGCAATCTTTGCTCCATTTGCAGTTTCTTAATTATTTCAGTTTTGTATAGGTAATGGTATTTGCTCCCATTTCCATACTCACATGCACATAGATATCATTTTGAGAAAGGTAAAAGCCAGTTTTGCATTTCCTGAACCATTTTGCCATGAATATTCTGAGATTTCTTCCTGCTTTGTGCCCACTGAATGCTGAGGCAGCCTCTTTTAGAGCCAAAAGACTTTTAGAAGTGTTTTGCACTTGCAGCCCAGAGCTTGGTGTAGGTTTTGTTCAGTCATTTGAACAGGGCTCCTGAAGCTTATACCTTGAAATAGTGCAGAGTCCTGTTGCAAGTGAGTCACCTGTCAACGACCACTACAAGGAGCACTGTCAACAGGGAGATTAACACTCTCTGCATTTATGGAAACGTTTGTTGTTATTAAAGCTTATTCATCCTGCAAAAAAGAAGCCTGGTGGCAGTGTAGGCGACAGGAAGGAACTGGAAAGCAAGGCAGCCGATAGCTTTGATACTGTTTGCCTACCAGCTATTGCCCTCACATCCTTTGGTCCTTGTGAACTTTCAAGTCTATATTAAGACAGGGAAGACTCTGTGTGACATGACACCCAGATACAGAGTGATCGCTGACCTCCAGCAATCTGCTCTGAAGAAAAGGCAGGACTCGGTTTAAAAAAGTTACTCAAAGCGTGAAGGTCTTGAGCTGGGATCTCAGAGCAGAGCTCCCTGTAACAAGTGGAAATGATGGAAAATAAAACCTGAAGTTTGCCCAAGACTATATTGGAAGCTTGGTACAGGAATTTGCATAGATCTTTGTGTCCTCTGTAGTTTGGCAGGCCCAGACCTGCTCTAAAGTTTCAGATAATGAAGATGGGTGAGTTCTAGATAAGGTAGTGCTCCTAGGTATTTCTGTAATTAAATCTGCATAAGCCATACTATCTCATTTGTTATCGGGTACAAAACCATCGCTGTGGGCTCTCCCTGGAACGCAGGTGACCCTACACCCAACATGGATCCCCAGAGCAGCCTCATGCCCTCCTCCACCTGACAAGACAGCTGTCCATCCCAAAGCACGGGGATTTCAAGCACATCCTTCAAAACAAAGTAAACAACCCCCACATGAACTGATGAAAACATGAAAAAGTTGAATCCAAATAAATCAATCAAGGTGAATAAAAGGCCTTCTCCTAGCTCATGCCACACGCCCCTCACAAGCGCTTCCTGGTCACAAAATGAGCAGTCAGGTTGCACACACTCCTGGCACACACCCATCATGACCCCAGCACCCTGTGGTGATATATGGCCTGCTGACATTTTGGTGTTGTGTGGGCAAAAGCCACGGGGGTTAGGTTCAGTGTCACCACCCAGCCTTGTGCTGTCACCTTGGAATGCTTCCTGAGCAAGGGCCCTTGAGGGACACCTTTGACTGCCAGAGCATTCCCATTCTAATCCCATTAGGGTACTATAGTTAGGCTGCGGTTGGACTTGATGATCTTTGAGGTCCCTTCCAAACTGAGTGATTCTATGATTCTAGATTCTATGATTTTGGGGGAAATCTGCTCTCAGCCTCTGTGTGCCCATGATGGCAGCTTCTCTAAGGAGGAGGAGCCACAGCAGCCCCCCAGCTCATCCCTGTCCTCAGTTTAGATCTGGGCTGAACTGTTGCAAGAATGAGCAAAAGGAATCCACCTTTGCATTGTAAATACAAACTTGTGGCAATCGACTATGACACTGTAGAGAATTTATAATTATCTTACCTTCACGAGAAGTCTAGAAAGGCAGATACACAAGCATAACACAACCAGTGTAAGCCAGCTACAACTTGGGCTGCAGGTTGCACTGCTCCAGCAGCATCCTCCTTTCCTAACAGTTCTGTTTCCAGCCACACAGATTAGTCACAATTTTCTACCGAAACTTCATCTGCTGACACATTGCCAGTGAGTGGTTAAAGGAAAAGAAATTGAACTAGTTGTGCAGGTTTTTAAGGTAAAACTTTTCCTTTTGCCTAATCTAGTATATAATTACCACAAAACTGCCTTCCTAAGTATCTTTCTATTTCAAGTCTGAATTATATCTACACCATCCTCACCATGATGTATTAGCTTCTCTCAGTGAATGTTAATTTCTTTGTCTGAAGTTCATGTTATGCATTTTTTCCTTTATACATCTGATGAAAGGAAGAGAAGTATACAACCTTATTCAATATCCTTATGGAAATAAAATGTCAATTTGTAATCATATATGTAAGTCACTCTGAATGTAACACATCCTATTCATTTCCATGGAAACTACAAACAGATACAATGAGCACAACAGCACTGATAGAACACATTCTCAGCTACAGAACACTGTTTTTCAACAGTCACTACCTGCATTTTCACAAGCAATGAACAAGAACCTGTGTGCTGCACTCATAATGGTCTGCACCAGTGGACGTGACCCACTGTCACTGCTGCCGCTGCTGAAACGCCCCAGCCACCTCCTCACTGTGCTCACATCCACTGTTTGGTCTCCATCAGCATTCAGCAAGTGTTGATGAATGTCATTGGGTGCCATTGTTTCCTCACAGAGGAATTCACTGACACACCTATGCTTCACAGGCACTTCCATGTCAGACACCATTGTGTCAGTGCCCCTCTGCTGCCATCTCTCACACAGAAACATGTAATGGGACATTAGCAGGAAGGTTCAATCTTTACTACCATATCACCAGTGTAGAAGTTCCTTAGAGTTCTAACCACCTGCTAATTGTTCAGCACATCTCTATCCACACCCAGACTCTATTCTGATCAGTCTGCATGGGATCTTAGCTGAAAAAAGAGCCTTAATTTAATTAAAAAATCTACATCTATAAATTGTTTTCCTACACATCAAAAATAGATATTCACCTACACACTAATCCTGTTATTCATCAGCAACCCTGTGGAGTGGTAGTGAGAACAGCTGATAGTCCTTTTTATCCTCCCTGCATGTTTCTCCAAAGATGAAACAGTTCTAAATCCACAGTCCTATCATCAGCTGAAACAGTTTACTCTCTCCCTTTTACCTTCAAAAATAATTTTCTTTGATAACTCCTTGAGTATCTGCAAGAAATGTCAGTTCTGTGCTTACACACACAGGCTCTTGTGCCAGACCACAAATAATTAGAAAGCATTTCAAATACTGATGTTTCCACAAAATTATAGATGCATACGTTTATAAAAAGATAATGAAATTTAAGGTCATGAAGTGAAAACATAGATACTAATGTCAAGATTTATTTATTTTTTAATCACAACCCTAGTAAATATGCTTTCTAAAAAGCAATTGGAAGCCTTGCTTGCACACCCTCCCTCTTTTTCTGAAACCTTCACTGTCCCCGGACCACTCAGTAAAACTGTTCCTATTTTGATCTGAAGTTCTGTCAGGATAAATACATCCCTTACCTTCTCAGCAGAAAGCCTTTATGACCTACAGCCTCCCTGGCATCAATAGGCATCAGGCCAGAACCTTAAACCACAGGACTGTGCTTATTGGACCTTTGGTGCACTGTGTCTTGTATGACAGTTTCTGTTTTACTGAAAAAATGATAGCAATGCATTTCTGTGTTTGTACTGACCCACTTCTTAACACATTCACTTAGAGCAAAGGTTTACGCTGTTGACTAAATCACTTTCCCTCCCTTACCTCCAAAAGGTGCATTTTCACAGTGCTGCTTTACACAGCCAGTAAGACAACAAAGCAAATAGTACAGAATCAGTCAGGTTTTCTTGCAGCACCTGACATACACAACAGAATCAATAGGTTTTCCCCATTCAAATGTTTTCAAAACATCTACAGGTAAAGCTGAAACAGAAAATCTAATCGTTAGAGAAGCAAACTTTGCTAGGAGATTAAGAAGGCTGTTTTTATTCAGGTTCGTACAGCACAGTCTCTTACTTTTTCCTACAGCTTTAAAATGTTGTTTATGCAACCTTAAGGCATAAAGATCTTACCCAAGACCAAGGGGAGCCAGGAGGGCTCTCAGGCTGTTCTTCATCTTCAGATGACATCTTGAGGTGATCATTTTCCCCCATCCTTTCCACAGGCTACTAAAACTAGCCTTGGTTTTGGCCATATACAAAAATGCCGCCTTCAGGTTTTAGCTGTTGACAACAAAGCTGCAGAGAATATAATTTCCCAATGGTTGCGTTTGCTTGCTAATTTTACCTGCTGAAGTTCTTGGAAGCACAGTCAGAGAAAGAAACATGAGCTCCGTAAACCAGAGCACATTTTCTTTGCAACTGACTCCTCAAGTATCCTAATTAAGTCATAAGGTTCAGTGAAAAATTAGAGCTTGGCAAACAAATTAACTTCCAAACAGTCAGTATCCGTCGTACCTCTGTATGAAATTTTATGCTCAGCCAACCTGCTGAGTATTACATTCTGTGAACAGAATATAAGGAATTCTCATCCTGCCAACATTTTATTACCATCACTAATCATATTTCAAATGGATTTCAATGGTTTCATTCTGTTTTCCAGGCAGGTTCTTAATGTCAAAATCTAATTCCGCCTTTCTGCACAGTTGTACAGTTGCTACAGATCATAACTGTGCAGGCAGCACAGATTCCTCCTTCTGTGCAATAAGGAATTTGAAAGAGGACACTTGATTTTCCATTTATTTCTTTTGGTCTTACATTTCCTTTCAGATATGTGCCAGAGTGTAAATACAATTACTATAAACGTAGTCCAATGTAACTTCAGCAATTGAGTCCAGATACCTGTGGGACTCCCCTGTCTGTGAGAGAACTACAGAACTCAGCGTCCTAAAATCACCTCTGGCAGCTAATCTGAATGGAATCCCAGATGAGACCCAGAGAGGCTTTGCTGTTGAGCTGACCAGTAATTCACAGCTCTGTTACGCTTTCAAATTCATAACCTTTGGCTTCGATTTTATTAATTCCTCCTCTAGTAATGCATCCACTTGCATTTGCTGGTGAAATAAAATTCTTATTAAAAATCCCTGACTTCAGGCAAAGGCTTCTCAATCTTTCCACTGTGCTCGAGAATGAAATGTGCTATTTATAGTAAGCTACTGCATGAGAGACCCAGCATTATCTTTGAGTTGATAATGATCATCAAATCAACAAGTGCACCCAGCTACATTTGATATTTCACCTTGAGCTACATGTAGATTCACTAAGTAGGAAAAACAATAAGCAACGAAAAAAGAAAACTCTGGAAATATGGTATTGAGCATAGGAGCAGCCCATAGGCAGTGTATGGTCTCTGTCCACCATAAGTGGCACTAAGGATCATGGGGCATTCACTTGGAAGACAGGAGGAGGGCTAATTTTCGGAAAAATTAGTGCCTACTTAGACACACACATTTCACTTTGAATCTAAGGTGGTCAAACAGTTGGGTCACTTTAATACGGCAGGCCAACTTTTCCCAGAGATGAGAGAACAGCCCTTAAGTTACCAGGCTGCTCAAGTTACTTGCTTCTGTTGAACAGCAAATGGTAAGACTGTCAGCACAGTAACCCATTTATTAGGTATCTGGCACATCACATTTTCTTTCTGGAACAGATTTGGGGAAGGAAATTTAATACAATTCTCCTCAGTGCTGCTAAGCAGGGAAATGCCACACCTAGAGTATTTCAATGGCATTCCTGCCCCTACTGAAATGTTTATTCACTGCGTTTGAAAGATGGGAATCACTGTTTGCTGGAGTAATTTTCCACTGTACCACCCAACTCTCCTGTTACATTTACCTTCAAGCTGTGATAACAGTCTATCAGAAACTGTTTCAATCACTGTTATAATACTATATAATATATATAATTATAATATATAGTAATATTATTTTAAAAATCCTTCAAGAAGTGGCTGGACATCTTTCCCAGCACACTGCATATCTGAAGCCTCTGTCATATTGAGCACTGTACAGCTCTGGGAACTTTCCTTCCCCAGGAAGCCACAACAGCTACATGCATTTCTACTGTGCAGCAGATGAACCTGGTGACTGCTGCTCCTAGAGGAATGCTCCTGATTGTCTATGCAACCACATGGGAAAGGATTTTCCCCATAGCTTTCATACATTAGCACAGTGATTACCATCCTTTCCCTAAGGTTACCATTACTACTGCCTGTTCCCCTTCCCACTTCCTCTACTTCTGTGTTCCCATCCATGCCAATTCCTCTTTGCCTCCTGAAGGTCTCCTTCCTACAGCCCCTGGTGCCAGCCCTTTTCCTCTCAGTGCCTTCCCATTTCTCCACGACTTTACAACTTTGCTGCTCTTTCCCAGGTTAGCATTTTTTCTTCAGAGATCCGTTGGGGCTGCCCCAGAAATCACAGAAGATATTCTCAGACTTGGATTCACATAAGGGTCACAGCCACTTTTGGATTCCTACTCAGCTCATTACCTCTGTGATATCCTGTAGCAAAAAGCTTCATTGGATAATCATGCAGCGCATACAGAAATCTTGTGACAATTTTAAACATCGCCTGATGATTTCATTACATGAGGGCACAGGGTAAACAGGAGCCAATTTCTTTTTATAAATAGCATCTGTAAGTGCTCTGTCATGAGAAGGGAAAAAAAGAAAACATTTGTAATCATCCCAGAATATTTAAAATGGTAACATTGTCTCACGGAAGCCTTGGTGTGAACTTTATTTTCTGAACTGATAAGATAATGCCTTCATATTTTTAACGGGATAGTTTTTCAACTTTAAGATTAATTTAAGATATTTTTAAGTACAGTCACAGCTCTGCTGTTCTGGGGCAGGATCAGACTCCTAGAACAGTCTTTCTCCAGCCTTTTCACAAAACTGGAGCTGCTGAGAACAAAGCATATGGACCTGCTTTTCACTACTTTCTCTGCTTTTATCTCCTAAACACCCATGGCAATTAATAAGCCCCTTAAATAGGGACTGAAGAAAGCCCTCTGCTTTGCGCCTCTGGGCACACACAGGAAAGGAGCCCCAGGACCATGCTGCACCACACCAAGAGGCCTCGCTGCAGCCCTGTGCTGCTATTCCTCTGCAGGACCACGACCCACCAGATCCAGCACATCTCACAACACCTGGTATGATCTCACCAAATAGGGATGTCAGCAGGTTTATATGAGGTCCCCAGAGCCCACAGAATGAAAACCTCCTCTGGAAGAATGGTAGGAGGAGCTCTTGCAAGGGAAAGAAAAGGAGATTGAGCAATATATAGCAATAGAGCTTGGAATTTTTTAATTACATAGATGCCAAGGAGAACAAACAATGAAAGACACATGACATAGGTAAGATGCAAGGTGCTGCATGTTTGGCCCAAACACATTCCCCGTGGGGAACTTTAGAGTGGCACACAGAACTGCTAACATGTCCCAGCACAGGTGCCATTTTGTGTAGGACAGAGCTGAGTTTTACGTCTGATACACCATGGGCTTTGTGAAAATAAGATTCAGATAGATAGAAATGACACCATCACCAACCCAAATTCTGTGCAATTGCAAAATGACCTGCTGCTTAAGTGTTGTGTGGCACAGAATCCTGTGGTTACTGCAATACCCTGTTCTCAAAACAGTTACTAAGTCCCTACTGGCTCCCTACAGGCAGTAACAAGTCCAAACTCACTTTCATATCAACCATGTTGTTTCTAAGAAAAAAAAAAAAAAAAAAAAAAAAGGAAATTGTTAAGCTGCTGTTAACAATGCTGCTAAACCTTTTCTATAACACATCAGTATGCACTTTGCCAAAACAATCCTCCTTAATATGTTCAGAGTTTAAGCACTCAGTCAACACATCAGTGATGCAACAAGTAGAAAGACATTTCCTTCTGCTTAAATAACTAAGAAAATGCAAAACAAATATGTCAGGGGTTTTGTTGTTGTTGTTTTGTTTTTGTTTTTGGTATGGTTTTTTTTTGAGGATTTTAAACAAAACCAGATTTACATACAAATCATAGAATCGTAGAATCATTAAGATTGGAAAAGATCACTAAGGTCATCTAGTCCAACCACCAACCCATTCCCACCGTGCCCACTGACCACATCCCTCAGTGCCACATCCCCACGGTTCTTGAACAGCTCCGGGGCTGGTGACTCCCACCACCTCCCTGGACAGCTTTATTTAGCCTTTCTTAAACCATGGAAGTTGATTTCAAATCTCCTTTTCTTACTGAGCAGAATTCTCACTGTTCTGTTATCCTTGATGTCTTCTCCCTCTTTTACTGAAAAATATGTAAACACTGAGCAATGCCAGCAGCTGGGCTATGCCTCAAAACTCCCTGAGCTGCGTCCTCTATAACCATCCATGACTGCCTCTGGAGCTGCCAAGACAGGACTGGAAATGTTATAAAAGCACTGAACAGAGCTGCTGTTGTTTTTTTCAGGTGAAAGTTGAAGCAGGGATAAAGGATGGAAGGCAGTCAACAGGCAGAGAATGTGTGGAATTAATTTTCCTTTTCACTGAAGAGCTGGATCCTTAAGGAGGTAGGAAAAAGGAAAGAATAATACATTTTATTTCTCACATTATTCTGGTGAAAACTGATGAAATACCAAGGCAGACTGCTGAGGAGCAGTCACCGAGGTTCTGCTGTCTCTGTTTGAATCCCCACTTCTTTTCTCCACCTCGTGAACCTCTGTAACCCTGAGCCTTACAGATTGAGTCTGTTTCTCTTGTACTTCTTTTGCTATGTATGACCAACACACAGCACCACAGAGTATCACAGATCTGTCTTTGATATATTTAGCAGCTGCTGTGAGATGCAGCGTGGGAGCTGAGAATTGTACATTCCCCATCACACCGGGAGGTGCTTATTAGGGGAAGAATGCTGAAATCCCTTACATCCTGTAGTGTTCGTGTCATCTGTAATGCCCATGCTATTCAAATGCCAGACATCAGTGCTCAAGTGCTTGTGAAGTATGCTTTGATAGTGGAGAGAGGATGGTTAGAAGGAATATAATGTCACATTCCCAGTAACCTTCTCTATATTTGGGTACTGTCTGTTGCAAAGCTGAATCACAAAATGCTTCGCCCTCTGACACACAGTACAGAACATGATACAATACTATCTGAGATAATAGTGGTTGACTGAGACAGCAAGCATGGGAGGCACTTGAGAAGAAGGTAGAGGCTGGATAAAAGTCAGTAAAAGCATGCTGCCAGTTCCCATTTGCCTTTTGTTTCCTACAACATTATCACACCAATCCATGTGATGCAGAGCTCTATCTTCTTGCCACATACAAAGTCAGCAAGACTAAATGATCTGTTTGCTTCATGAGTATGGGCCAATTTTTCTCACAAAGGTAACCCTGATGAAAAGCAAATAATTCCTTCTCAAAGGTAAGACAAGAGTGGAGCTGGGACCTGGGTTCTCAACCCTCCAAATGCACCTGTGGTAAAAACACACAGCACAAAAAAAGTTGCTACTGTGTGTATGGCAAGGGATGCCAGTCCCACTCAAATCAGACAGGATTTTATTTATCTTGATTGTTTATCTGCATTACTGTGTCACCTCAGAGTCCAGGTTGGACGCAAAATCCTTCATCGTCTCTGTGCTTGATAGCTGACAGTCTGAGGGAGTTTAGCATGTAAACTATACCAAGAATGAAGAAACTTTTGGATGGGCTCTGGAGAGCTGTACTCCCTGACTCATCCACCACCACCTCTCAGCACCATGTTAACAAAATGCTGTGTTCTTTTGCCATGCTGTGTGCCTAGCTTCCCTATGATGCATTTTGGTCACACAAGGAGTGCATGTCTGCTCTTACAGCAGGATGTTCCTCATTAGAAAATAAGCAGTTCAAGCCAGTTTCACTACATATGCGACTGTTTATATATGTACTCACTGATGGAGAATGTTGTACTTGGTCACACAACAGAAACACGTCTGGTGAGGCCCGGTCCTGAGAACCCTATCCTGTCGAGAGGGTACAGTGAGCAAGTAACTTTGAGCCAAAGGAGAAGAAAGGATGTGATTTTTTTATTCCCATTAAGAAAGGATGTGATTTTTTTATTCCCATCTGATTTAGTGATGTTCTAATTTCACAGATAAGAACAGTTTTGAATGAAGAATGCCACAGCAGCAATAAAGTAAACATGCCTTTCTGGAATTACTTTTAAGCTTTTCCCCATTCACTTGGTCTGTACAGAAAGCAATTCAGGTTACTGAATATTTTAAGTAGGCTGCTTACTATTGACATTTCCAAAATTTAATAATGACTTAGTTGAAAAAGGGTGATCTTTTCCACACAGAAAACCTTTAAATAAACACACAGTGTTTTGCATTTTCATAACATTTCTGCCTCTGACTGTCAGCACCTTAAATCTTAACAAATAACCCTAATAAAATGATGTTCAGACACCTCCAGTGAATTTACCTCTGTGTTTCAGACTTTAAATGATCTGTTCAAATCAGGGTACAGAACCTAGAATGCCAAAATGCCAGCAACTACTCTAACTACTGCAGGGAATTGTTTCATAACAAACAAACAAACAAACCCAAAAACTAAAAACCTACCTGTCCAAACCAGAAGTTTAAATGAATTTTTTTTTAACTTGCGGATATTTAGTGAAAATCTTTGAGCTCGTGATCATTTCAAAAGGTTTACCCATTGCTAGCAGAGCTGAACACAAGTAGAACAGCATGGGACATGGGTGAATGCTGGACAATTCCGTGAAGACAGAGTCTAAGCACAATCAAGCAACTTTTACAGTGCTGTAAAGGTTTGAAGAACCTTGACAGCCGCACTAATGAATCTGTATTTTATCAGAGTAACATCTAGAGAAGCACTCTACATACTGGTCAACAACTTTATGGGGATGTGCATGTGGCTGGACTGGTAAGAAAGGCACTCTGATTTTCTCAACACTGTGGTGTTTCTGAAACTCTCTGAGAATCATGCTAACTCCTCTAATTTCTAGTTATTTCTTTCTGTTTCTCCTTCCTAACATTTCAGCAAACTAAATGTATTAAAATGTTATTAGAAAAGCAAGAATTTATTTATGAATATGCTGGACAGTACCATATTTCTCTACCACTTCCTTTACAAAAAAAAACCCACATATATTTTCTCTGAAATAAATTCTTAAGACTACAGTGAACAATCAGAAATTTTGCTGTGCAAAGTGCCCTTCTCTGAAAGCAGAACTGAGTAGTTTCTTGTTTCAACAAATACTTCAGGCCTTTTTTTCATTGGACAGGTTGATTCATGGAGAAAATACCTGCCTAAGGACTTGCAAAACAAATCATCTCACATCTAAAACATAAGAAATGTTTACAGACATTTGGCAGAAACAGTTGGAGCATTTGGTTACAAGAAAGGAGATTTCAAACCTGTCTTTAGTCCAGAGTTCTTTTAAAGACTCATGTACCTTTGAGGCTACATTATGCTTGAGACCATTAAAAGACACTGTATTTTCTCTTGGTCAGTTCAGGAAATTCTCTAATCATGTTAGCTCCTTTCAACCAACCTTCTTCCTCTTCCAACCCTCCAGTGCTATACACCACCAAGACAGATATCCATGCAGCATTGACTTTATTTTTAAAGGATGGTATGGACATGAATGTCACATTCCTTTATAAAGTTTAAATTAACTAACCAACAAGTGAAAACTGCAGAAGTGATGCTATTTACATAAGACAATGTCCATCTTCCTTCCCAAAACTTAAACAAAGGCAACGACACTCTGAAAGAAAAACAATGAAATACATAAGCACACTGCTTGTAAATAGCAGTCTGTCTCTTGTAAATAGCAGTCAAGTCTCTCATAGTTACTGAAATTACCTTTTCCTTCTAAACGTTACGAAATTTGCTCTTTGGCACAGTCATATTCATATCATCATTTCAAGACTGATACTGTAAAGGCTTCAGGTACCTAATGGCATTTCATCAATGTAAAATCAATGATACTCTCATTGGCGTATCCAGCAAGAAAGACTGCCCAAATATTAGACACTTTCTGGCAATGTCTATACTTACCCTTCTTGCATCCAGACTGAATGAAGTTTACACAGATTCTATAAAAATAAACATGAAAACTTAGAGAATACTTCAAAAAACCTAAACAAGGATTGCGATCACTGACTTCATGTTTAGTGCACACAAAAATACTGTGATGCCTGGTGCCTTTCTAGAACATGCTTTTATATGGTCACCTAAATTCCTCAGAGACATAGTCTCTATTTTCTCACTTTTTTTATGCACCTTGGCAAGAAAATATCCCCAGTAAGTGTATTAGGAGGGTTTCAGAACCATCTGATCTGCTGTCTTGAATGCACTGAGCCTCGCTTGAAGTTTGTAGGCAGTGCAACAGTTTAGTTAGAAACCAAAAACATCAGTGTGATCTAGATGTAAAAACCACTTGCAGGTAAATATCACCATATGGTGTTCTCAGTTGTGCCAGGCAATTTCATTTTCATGGTTAAGTGTTCCGATTTCATTGTTAAATCTACTTTCTTGGCTCTTCTTTATGCTATAAAAATCAGACATATGATTATGCCTCCATCCCAAGATTCCTGTATGCTAAAACTACCCAGTTGGCACCTGTTTAAAAAAAAAAAAAAATAAGACTCCGACTGGGCTCCCATTCTTTAAGAATTATACTTTACATATCTTCGTTAAAAAGCCTACCTGGATCAATCAAGAGCAATATACTACAAGATTGTAAGAATTCCTGTTGCCTTGTGCCAGCTGTTAGATAAATAAGATTTGTAAAACAAAATCAAAATCTGTTCCTACATTTACATTTCCTATTTCTGGAATGAACAGCAACTTTTCTAACCCTCTTGCTTATCAACTTGCATGTGATCTTTTTTTTTTTTTTTTTTGGCATCAGAAAAAATGCATTCATTGATTTCCATTCTGATCAAAATTTTTTGCTGCCATGAGGAATAATGAGTTTCTGCGTCTTTCCCAGGAATCAAGAATTACTTCCATCAGACGATTAAATTAGAAAATTCACTTTCAGTGTTTGGAAATAAGAGGATAAATTGATTCTAACAGACAATGGTGAGCAGTCCTGTTTCTCCTCAGAAAGCAGAGCCTCTCAAAAGCCATTTCATGAGATGGTGGCAATTAGTCTCCTGTATCGTTATTATTTTTTTTTTCCCCCTAGTTATTCAGGAAAAGTGTCTAGTTCCTATTAAATATGTCGTCCAGTCAGGAAGAAAAGTGGTCTGTCCTCTTTTGCGTTGGCAGTCTGGAATTCATCCCTCAGTCGAAACTGCCATTCATCTTCCAGCTCCAGCCGGACAACAGTCTGGCGAAGAGAATTCCGATCTTGACAAATAACACACAGGGTGGCACCTAAGTAAACAGTCAATAAGAAACCCATGTGAGTATCACCCTTGTTCTCAAACCACCCATCTCCCACCACCTCTTAACAAGAGGAATTTCCACCACTTCCAAAACAGGAGCTACAGATACTCTTGTGTGAAAACTAAGACATTTAGGGCTTTTGGAGAGCTATCTTCAGATCCCTGTTTATCAGGGTCTTCTTCCATAACCTGAGATATCTAGTATTCATCTAATACAGAGGACTAGCAATACATTCCTTCTCTCTGGAGTAAGAAAGGTCAAATCTGCCAAGTTGAAGAGGGTGGTGACAGAAAACAAGGCAGTGCCTTACATCCGTTACTGTTCTAGCCCTGCTGATCATTAGTTTGTTTAAGTGAAAACCTCATTCAACAAAACACACCACAAGCCAACCCCCACTATGGCCAACTGAGCTCTGCATGCTTTGCTGACCACAAATGATCTAATATGAGCTGTTTTGACTGGCATGCTGATACCGTTTCAACATACACACGTGATTTCCTGGCTTTTGAAAAAAGTTCTTGGTCAAGAGGAAGCTACCTCACCTGCTCTCAATACTCTGAAAAAGAGATGGTGAGATAGAAAGAGATGCCCAAGACAGAAACAGCTGAGAATACAATAAAAAATAAAGAGAGTCAAGTGGTGTTTAATGCTGAAGTGACTGATTAGAAGGTCAACTAAACTGCCAAGGGAGACAGGGAACTCCTGAATCAAATACATTTCATACAAAAATCACTGCAAAAATAAGCTTATTTGTGCAGGTTGATAGCTTCTTGTCACTCAAAAAAGAAAAAAAAATGCAGACTAACTTTGAATGAAAGTAGTCCTTTTATACTTAAAATGCGGGCATTGCTGCAGAATGGGAATAGACACAGGGACTCACGTGGCTTCAGTAGCACGTGCAGGTTCAAGCACTGTGTACCCTAATTTGTGCTACACATACCTACACAAAACTGTTTTAACTACAACAAAGAACATGGCAGTTCATAACTTCTCCCGTTTCAAGAAGGCAGTGGCAATGGTGTTTATACTCCAGTTACAGCTATAGCTGAGTGAAACAAATCCCCAGAGCAGCGAATCTCTACAACAGCAGCAGAACAATCCAAAAGAAGTTGCAAGACAGACAGAAGTGATTTGTCTCCGATGCTGTCCATGATCATAAGCAATAGTGGAGAAACTGGTTACAAAGAATAAACTTTAATGATAGTATTTATATTTCCACATACAGCAAACAGATTTTGATGGAGACTTACCATCGTCCATTTTCTCTTGATAATTGAAAAAACGTCACATGTAAGAAAACAATGGGTGTAAGTTTCATACATAAATCTTAATCATTTTCAAAAATAAGGTAAGAAGTTATGTGCGCACACTATGCATAGCAATACAGACCAAACATTATTTCCCTATCTGCAGAACTCTTAACATTGTTATAGATCAATCATCAAATATCAGAGATTGTAGGGCATATAAACACAAATATAAATATACACATGTACATGCACAATTTTTCACATAAAATTCAAAATCAATGGTACTTTTCCCATTTTTTTTTCCCCCAGATTTCCAGAGACCATGTCATATACTAATAAAGCTGTTGAGGCTCACCTTTAAGAAAATGGAACTTCTTCAAAAAGCTAGCTACAACAAAGGAGTCACAGAGGTATAGCAGGAGACCACTGAACGTCAAACCAGAGGAACTGATATTCAGAGAGTGAGGCCGTGAACTCACATAGCAAACTGCAATCTGATTGAGAGAGGGGTCAGAAAGATAGAAATTAGCTTTCTTCAAGTTTCCTCATATCAACCTTACAGTATTTGCACCTGATCCACCTTCAGACTTGCTTTCCAACTCCAAGCATTATGATCCTTATTGTTCCTTTGTAACAATTCCTCTCCTTATTAAAAAGCAATCTAAAAGCAGTATCTGTAACTATTCATTAGTCACAATTACTCATTACTGCTATAATCATGAGGTTTAGGTATGAAAGGTTTAAAAGCTGCAGTAACGATAGCTCCCTACAGCCATAACTCTGTGACAGGTGCAGCACAGTTTATGTACCCAAGCATAAATATAGTAACTGCACAGTCTGACAGGAAGAACCCTATAGAAAGGTCTAATGCAATTTGCATCACAAAAGGATTAAAAGATCAGTATAGTTGTGCATCTACATAATTGCATGAGGTTTCCTACTGTCTAATTACTTTTTCTATCACTAATCCCCTACTCCAGTGGGAGCTAGGAATATATATAGCATCCTTTCAGGTTTTGTAAATATGAAGTTAAGGAATCCTCTACATATAACTGGGCTTCTGAAGTGCCTTTCTACTTACTTGGGGCAGACCCACATCCAGCAGAAATCAGCATGATTCAGTGGAGAAAGGTTGACCCACAGCAAGAGAAACTGGCACAAGGTATCTCTATTTATGCATAATATAGATGCAATAATTCCTTCAGTCCTACTGTACCATATATTAGCTCAGATAACAATTCCAGAACTTAATTTCACTTATTTCACGTGCTGAATGGTTTAGAGCTGAAAGGATGCAGTGGATGAAGATGCTAACAGCACAGTGCCCTTCCACTGACTTTGTTTTTCCAGGCATGGTGGGAACCTGCAGCAGCTCAGCCAAAAAGGACTGGAAGACACAGATCAAAATGTTCTGGGAGCAGCACGGATTGGAAAGTCATTACACAGCTGTTTTGGTAAAGAAGTTAAGTTAGTAAATACAGCAAGGCTGATTTTCATTTAGTATTTAAGTCAAATGAAAAGATAAAAATAGCTTAGTGAAAATCAGCCCCTTACTACTGCACTTCTACATGACCTACATTTGTATTTAAATATAACCTTGGCCTTAGGTCCAAAGCCACTGGGGAGAGCCAACAGCTCTTGAATTCTAATGTCAGCCTCTCCCACTCTGACTGCGTATCTTGGTATTTGCTTCTCTGACTCAGCTTGTCAGTCAAAAGTGGACTAAAACTCTTGGATTTTGAAGTGCTTTCTAAGGACTAGCTAGTATTTGTAAAACTCTTGTGGAAGATATTTGATGTAGGAAGGACCAAATTACAATAGACTGGGAAAACACTTCTTTAAAAAAAAAAAAAAAAAAAAAAGTGTTCTATGTTAGTTAAAAATCTAATACCACTCACAAACTCTATTAGACAACTCTGATATTGCTTGCCATGTACTTTATTTGTAGTTTCTCCCAATATCTCTGCAAGACCAAGAATTTAACACCATAGGGTTCTAATATCTGTTTATTTGAAGGCTATGTTGTGAAGGCATCCATCAATAAACTAAAGCTAATTAAAGATTACTTTGTTTCATACCTGTGGTCCTAAGTTAAGGTAACAGTCCACAGAGAGCACTGGATGTCTATAATTCTTCAATGAGAGGGGGAAGAAGCGATGGCTGTGATACTGGAGGTATTTTTCTAGGAGTAACTGGGCAGGTGCTGCCAAGAAGGTATGCTTGCTGTCAGGAGCACAAATGTATTGAGCAGGTGAGATTGAAACTGGAATGTCAGATACCTATGAGGAAAAAATATTTCTGGCACAGATCAATCCTGATCAATCATGTTGCATTTATCTGAATTCTGGTTTGTACAAAGCACATCTCAGTCCAAAAATCTAAGACTTATATAAGAAGAAAAGTCATTTAGACAAACACATCTGCTACTACAAATGTTGATTCAAATAACTATATTTGTATTTGTAGAGACTTAGAGGTTTCTTCTTTGATACCAAAGTACTCCTAAGTATGAAATCATTTGAAGGTGAGTAATCAATACTATAAACTTACAGTGAATGGTTATCTATACTGTAAAGCGATATTTTGGGTAATTTCAAAAATTGGATTTTAGGAAAAAAAGAACCAAACATACCCCATTACTGGCAACTGAGTGATGAACCGTTAATATCTCAGCTTTCCTGGTTACAGGGTACAAATGGGAAAACAAATTTTTAACAAGGAAGAAGAGGTTTCTGTTCCCACCTTAGACTTAATGTGGAAGGATCTTTGTCCCCCTACTGCGATTTGCTTTTTCATGACACTGAAGTGATTGAACCGACAAATGAGAAGGCCAGCACTGTGGACACGCAAGTTGAAGTCAACATCATCACAGGTAAATCTAGGAAGAATAAAATCATGGCACTTCAGAGGAAGGCTCTTCATCACAGACTAACAAGTACAAGCACTCAGGGTCTTTGATCAGTACCAAATGAAGGAGAGCTGTCAAACATACCAACACTTCATTTAGTAGTAATCAGTCAGAGAAAGAGACTTCAGCTTTGTAATAATAAGTGAGGCCAGACACAATGATCAGAATGAGTTCAAGAAGATCGGAATGAGGGAGGGAACTATTAGAGAGTGAAATAACCAGAAACATAGGAGGAAAAGGAAAGAGGAAGGGAGCAAAATGCCAGGGAAATGACCCAGGAGTTAAAACATTTCTTTGCCTCTCAGGACAATAATGCAGCCATGGAGAGAATGTATACAGATTTCCTTGACCTAAATAAGGTCAATAAAATTAATTCCCTTGCCTTCCAAGGAAATGGAAAAGACCGTACATTTGATCCATCAAATGCAAAGAAGTCTGCCTAATCATTTTTCCTTTAGAATACAAATATCTGTTGTTGACAATAGAACAAAGGGCAATGGACACAAACTGGAACACAGGAAGTTCCATGCAAACTTGAGGAACAACTTCTTTACTGTGAGGGTGACAGAGCACTGGAACAGGCTGCCCAGACAGTCTCCTTCTCTGGGGATACTGAAGAAGTTTCTGGATGCTTTCCTCTGTAACCTACTGTAGGAAACCTGCTATAGCAGGAGGTTGGACTCAATGATCTCTAAATGTCTCCTTCAACCCCTGCAGTTCTGTGATTCTGTGATATCCAGTAATTTTGTTTTATATTCCCCTACAGAAGTAACACAATTTTACTGTAGAGAAAAAATTATTTGAAGACAAAGACTCTTTTCTTAATCCAACAGAACTGCTGAGACAGAGGAATAAAGTAAGCAGAATGAGGCCAAACATCCTTGAGCTAAATTTGAACTATTTCAACAATACGATGGAATAGAAGGTAAACTTATAAAGCTGACAACATTCAAATCCTCTGGCCTTTGGAAAATTCAGCCTCAGTTCTCCATTTGGAATGCAGATTTGCACAGCAAACAGGATGATGTGCAGAACTGTGGGATTAACACCCAAGGCTTGGATTTAAAACAGCTAAGTACTTACTGCAACAATAGACATCAGTAAGAAAAATGATATTTTATTATATGTTTTGGAAACCCTCTTTGATTTTAGCAATAATTATGCGGATACTTGTTATCCCTGACTCCCACTGTGTCCGTGTTTTAAAATATACCCTTTTCTTTGCCAACTCAGGCTTGGACTGTCATGTAATGCTTCAACCTCAACAGCACCCAGATACAGCAATATGGATTAAAGACACAGGCAGGAAATGGATGATGTGGTCTGGCATTCCTGACCTTTTAGCATTGCTGCCCATGCTCATATCATTTTATTTTATTGCACTGTCATTTTCTTCATTAGGAGTTCATAATGTTTCTTAAGATAATACCACTAGACTGTCTGGGGGCATCATTCTGTACCAGAAGATGAATGGGAGCAAATTTAAAACGCTCTTTTGAAAGATGTTACAGATTCACTTACCTGTTCTGATTGTATTGTACATTCTGTGTCAGATCAACATTGAGCATAATGAAATCATGTACATGGCAACAGGAGAATGGTTCCTTGATCTCAGCAGTGTTTGTTTTACTGGACCATTTCCTCATCCCAATTAAGGCATAGTGAGTGACATTAGGTGTTGCTTCAATATGCTGCAGAATGTGTTTCAAGGAAATATTCCTTTCAGTCCATGTATAGTCACTACAGCAATTAGGAAAATGCATTGAAATAGAGAGAGAATAATCAGAATCAACAGTCCATAGTAGTTACTAGGTAGATAGCTTCAATGTTGTACTACTTTATTACAACTTTTCACCTCCCATTACAGGGTAGACTCAAAATTCAAAACTAATTGGTGCTTATGTGGTGGGGGACTGATACGTCAGGTCAGAAATTTACCTTAGATCTTTCAAAGCATTCATTCAGATTTCCAGATTTTTAAGGTTACCCGGATAATGTTCCAATGTACCTGGATAATAACCATAGGAGGGTTGCTGACTTCGTGCCATAACTTTAGTAAGTGTAAAGTGCAAAATCGTTCTAATCCCCCTCTCAAATCCATAAATCTCAAAGCTTTCAATGAGTTTATTTCTTTTTGAAGGTTTGCTATAAAACCTGCATTGCCATCATTCTGGAAATAGAATGAAGATTTGGGGTATTTGAAAGAGCCACACAGACTGAGACTGACAAACGATCCAGCGGAAATCAGTTGCCCAATTTGCACAGAAATGTCTTTTAGGTTCCTTAGAAAAGTCCTACTGAATATGTACGCGTGAATGTCTGTGTTTGCTCAGTGAATGAAGGACTGTTTACAGAACTTGAAATCTGCAGTTCTACTTTGAACCAGAGTCAAACTATGCAGCAAAGGCTGCAAGGCACTTAAATCCTCAGGGACTAAACATTGTAGAAAGCAATTTTTCAAATGGCAAATATTATGCTCTGCTTGCACAGGGTAAAAGTAGTATACAAAATGTCATTTTTAAACTGGTATGCAGTGAAAGCTTAAAAGAGATCAGCTGAAAAAGGAGGTGGTCTTCTATTTACCTTTTCCTGTCTCCTGAACAATCAACTTCTACTGCATTCCACATAACACAGGAGTCATCTGAAATGACAATGAAAGGCCAAATATCCTGGGGCTTTATACCCAGCTCCTCCTGCCGATTTCGTTCTAGCTCCAAGTTATGATAAGACAGCTCTTTTATCAGGAAGTGTGCCGCACCTGAAACCAAGGACATAATCCATAGGATGAAAAGTAGGGGCAGAAATTGTTTGCTTTTAACTTGGAATCCTTTTGAAGGGAAAATTTCTGGACCCCAGGGTATGACTCACTCTGCAGACTTCAATGCCTTAACACTCTCCAGAGCCAACATACTGTGTCTCTGGCCAAACTAATGACTGACAGAACCCCTCTGGAAAGCATGCAAAATGAAGCCTGATTTCCATGGTAAAGATTTCTTAATATCTGAAGGGTTGAGTGACTGATCACTTTAACCTGACAGATAGTGCCTCCACTATCATCTCACAGTGTAAACATCTATAAGTTTGGATTAACATTAACTGAATACCATGGGAGCAATTTCTCTTGACTCTCCATTCTCAATAATTGTCACTACTGCTGTCTACAAATTGCATCACTAATGCAAGGTGCTGAATATTTCACAGATAATATATTAACAGAATCTATTTAAGAGATGCACCTCATCAGTATGCTCATTAATCTTTACCCATCTCATTTCTCCCACACACACATCTGAAGCTGTATTAGAGGGCTTCCAGTCTCATGGGCTCAGTTGTTTCATTTTCATGAGATGCAGCAGTTATCTCCTCTACCAGAAAGTGTGAGCATGATTCAGCTGAGCAAACTGAAGCATCTAGCAATATTTGAAGCTTTCTAGGTACCTGAGATTTCTATGCAGAATTAGCAATGACACAGCTTTCTGGAAATAGCACACAACTTAGTTCCAGAAGAAGGCAGAGTAGGTAATTCTTTCTGAATTAACTACCCTCAGTTCTATTTAAAATCAATAGAGAAGACAAAGTATTTTCACGATGTGATTCATCTGGCTTGTTCTTGGTGATCTGGATTAAGTGAACTGCACCTAAAAGACTGTTACACATTGTCTTCAAAGAGAATCCAGATCATCAGATATGGTAGCTGTAAGATATATTATCTACATTTCACTGATGAATAGCACCACCTCAAGGTCCCAAGTCACATGTCCATGTTTTTTTTATATCACACTTACCTACTCCTGCACTGTTGAAAATGCTTGGAAGAACAAGCATAATGTGGTTGGGCCAGTACTTCTTATATATGGCCATTTCGTATTCCTTGACAACCAAAACATGCAAATGACTGGCTCCATCCATGGCATGATATAAATTGAAAAGCCCATGTTCATGACGCCCAGTGGTGGGAGTAAAAGTGGGGCTTTTTATGAAATCTTCACTCTGTAAATAAACAGAGGAGTAAGTTTCTGTATTAAGCTGGATAACATTTAAACAAGAACCAGGTCCATCAACAGAGTAAATTGGTTTAAGCTCCACTACATTGCTACATTTTAACTCAGCTTAGTGGGAAAATAAACAGTTTTTATAAGAGTTGGAAAAAAGAAAACTCCATCTACTAGCTTATCTGACTGGTGAGAGAGTGGTGAATTGGATAGGACTGCTAATTTTGACTGCCAACTATGCATGGCCCTTGAGGCTAGATCTGGAAAAGGGTTCAAATCCATAGAACAGAACATGGTAAGAAACATATTAGTCCAAAACTGTAATACAAGTCTTCTGACTGGCTATCATCCAATTGTGAATGCATTTAAACTCATTAGGCACTTCCATGTTTGATAGTATATCTCCATAGTGCCCTGTTTCTACAAACATCCAGGACTATTCCAGTCTGAGGAACTGATTTCAGCCTGATGCCTACCAAGGCTGCTAGGGACCCAAAATGAAAGTGTGCCTCTTCACAGCCCTCACAATTAAGCACTACACATTAAAAATGTCACACAGACTCACAGAATCACAGAATTATCAAGGTTGGAAAAGACCTAGAAGATCATCTAGTCCAACCCATTACCAATACTTCCCAGCTAAATCATATCTTTCAATGCAACATCCAGATGTTTCTTGAACACTCCCATGGTCGGTGACTCCACCACATGTCAAAGCACAATAGGATGGGTTTAGTTCCTGTGGAGTTCTACAAATTTAATTAAAATGTATTGAGATAAATATTTTATAGTAGTTTTAAAATCTATCTTTATATCTCACAGCGCTTTTTAAGCTTGCACCAAGGCTGCAGGCATCATTTTGGAGTGGATGAACAGATAAAGAAGAAAAAAGTAAACAAACAATTTTGGCAAAGCCTCAGAGCAAGTCTGTGACAGAAGCAGGAGAAGAACCCACAGCTATCCAGGTCACAGTTCAAGTTATGTGGCCAAGTACAAAGTTACTGAAGTTTAAACCTCACATTGTACAGTTGTTGCTATGTTGCTGTGTGGGGTCTCCCATTTCGAACTTTGAGGATATAAAGGCCCAAACTGGAAGGTGATATTGATAGATTATCACCTATTGGAAGATGCTTATAATCTCAAGTAAAGTAGTAAACTAGTGTTTGCTGCTGTTTCACAAATTGCTCCAATAATGCATAAAGCCTAGCCTGAACCACTCACAGCTACATCATAAATGAGGATTTGCAAAGGCCAACATCAGAAGCTGCATAGCCTGACAAATGTTTTATACAGTGTTTTCTACAAGTGTATCCTGCAATTCTTTGGGCAGTCTTGAAGCCATGCTAAAGACTCTCTGAAGGCCTTGTTTTTATAAGAAAGCATCTGAGCACTTATGCATAGTAAAACTGAAAATCCACTGCCTTTCTTTACAGTAAAAAATTGCTTCCTTGCTGTCAGTAACCTGTATGATAAACAAAACCACATCTCTGAGGCCAATTGCTGAAACTGTTCTGACTTTAACACTTTAAACCCGTAACCAAAGAACTTTAACCTCAGATAAGAATGTAAACATGAAAAAAACAGCCTTGGTAATGAGAAAAAGAAAAAGCTTATTAGTGGCTTGGCGATTTTGTTTCATGTCTCTCTTTCTGGGAGAAAATACAAGCTTAGTGTCAGGTCCTCATCATCTCTTGACGGCACAATCAGAAATGTAAGGAATCCTACAATGAATCTTAAAGTTGGTCATGTCTCTCTCTATATATGGCCACAAATATAAAAATTCATCTACCTTATCTGTGACTAGTGGTAGCCTCATGCTTTCCAATTGTCTTCCCGGTTGGCTAAAGACAAAATGATGCTCCTTTGACTTTGGAATGATAAAATGAAGCTGGATCTCTTCTCCCAGCATGGAATAGGAAAAGGCAAATGCATGCAGAGTGGACTCATAAAGCTGAGGATGGGAAAAAATACGATAATTCCAGTGGTTAGTGTCAAAATTATTTCCTACAAAGTCTCACTGTGGTGAATATGCATTCATAACATTACCAAACACATAACATCCCTCCAAAGGCCCCAGATTATATGAGGAATAGAAACTCTATAGTCCCCAGGTCTGATGTCTAGTCAAGGCAGGCAAACCTCAAGACATAATAAAATCCATCAATCAGCTCTTTCTTTAATCCATACAAACAGCTCATAAGTCAATTTAGCTACAGTGAATAAACACAAAACAGTGTTTATGTTGTGTCTGCTCCAATTTCTGATCTAAATATTAAAGTCTGGAAATCTTTACCTGGTATCTGGGATTGAAACCCATATACTGATGACACTGTTCACAGTGATGGTAGGTGTTATACGCTGCATACTTGGATAATCTCATTCTAGTTGTTTGACGGTGGGTGTACATATCCTCCTGCCTTCTGCTAATGGGTCTGTCTATTAAAATTAGAAACAAAATGTATGTAACATATATTCAAGCCCAGAATGTATTCCCTTGTGACATATTGTTTCTATCACTTTCATTAAATTATAGAATGATGGCAGGATTAAATACATGTAAAACAAAGTATAATTTCATTCTGAGCATAGTAATGGTAAGTCTGTGAATTTGCTGAGGTTGCAGTGTTTCCCTCTGATTGGGTTATTAAAGGCAATCTTAAACAGCATTTTCCCCACTATCAGTCCCTAAGCACTGCCATGCATAAGTAGATGTCAGTCAGACTTTGTGCCACATCATATTTGAATCAATTCCTATACACTTCACAATTGACCTATCCAAACTCTCTCTCTCTCTCCAACTTTGGCTATAAAGTATTACAAAAGACACTGACAAAAGCCTTGCCAAAGTCAAGATAAAAACACTGATCTTCCTTTGTCCATCCTGCCAGTCATCTCATGATATAAGGCAATTAGGTTTGCCAGTCATTATTTGCCTATGATTTTCCCATGCTAGCTGTCCTCAATCGCTGTCCTGTTCTTTATGGTCCTGAACATGATTTGCAGGAGGGTTGGATACATAATTGTTTTGTGGATGAGAGTAGGCTGAATAGGCAGTAATTGCTTTGACCTTCCTTCTTGTCCTGAAAAAGAAAGGCAATGATATTTGCCTTTGTTCAATCACCAGCAATCTCCTTCCATTGTCGTTACCTTTTAAAGGTGGTATGATGTTGGCAGGTTCTCTTGGCATGCTTGGATGCATCCTACCCAGTCCCATGTATGTCCAGCTGGCTTATGTATGGGACCACAGTAAGATAAGACAGTTATTTCATCTGGCCATAGACATTTTCATTTATTATTTGCCTGTAAGCTAGATGAATGTTACAGCCCACAGAAAGACACAAACACATATAGCCTGCAATCCACATGCCCTAATTTAAATGCATACTTTAGATAAAGTTTACTTTTGAAGTGCTTATTTCTCATGAAGAATTATTAAAGGACTCCAGCGGACTAACTCATACCTTAATACTATAGGAATTTAAATCTGAACAGATACATATCACCGTTTCCAAACCTAAACCAAATAAACCTATGAAGATCTCTAAGAACATAAAGTACATAAATAACAGATAAGTCACTTCATTGCTACAAATTGAACAATTTTACAATAGAAAACATTAAAATACTCACTTTTTGTGGGATCAGAGTCTTTTTAATGAGACTACCTTTTTAATATGCCATTAATAAGGCTCATAGTCTAGTGTTTCATCTAACAAACTACAAATCTTTTTTCAATTGTTATTTAGACAAGTGCAATTCTGACAGTTTTACCCTGTTTAAAAGTCGACGTGATTCATGTGTTAAAACCAAATAAACGTATGTACGTGTAACATTCTAGATTTTTCAAATTCTAACCTTCGCTGTTTACAGTCGGAAGCTTGGAACAAATCAGACTTGCATCTTCATATTTTGGGTCATGGATAGTATAGTCAAAAGGGATCTTCTTTAATGTCTCCAAATCTGGCCATGTATCTCCAGGCTGATGGTAGCATTGATCTGATTCTTCTTTTATGGCTGCGAAATTATTGAAAAATGAAAATTAATAGAATTACAATTGTAAATATTTCTTTCATTGTTATAGAATGTTTTGCTATGCGTACAATTCTTGCATCATTTTTTTCTTCAATCATTCTGATGAAGCAATCTTATTATGCATGAAGAGGTGCAGTTTTGAACAAACATACCTCATTTCTCACTGCAATTTTGGTTTTTAATTCATAATGGAAACAATTTTTAAGGTGTTAGTAAGGCTGATCTACCTGTATTCAGACATTTGCAGTCTTTCCGCTGCACATTTGTGAGCTGAGTGGAGAAAAAATATTTAATCTCTTTGGGAAAAAGAATCTCCACTTCAGAAATTGGGTGTTATGTACCATGCAGAGTTAAAGTCAAATGCCCCTTCTAAGGGGCACTGAAGACTGGAGGAACTGAAATCAGGTTTTTTTGTGGTTTTTTTTTTGGAACAGGGAAATTGATGTAAAACAAACGAGCAAGCAAACAAACATATGCACACTAGCCTTAATGAAATGCTTTTTTACTTTTGTCAAGAGGATGAAAAGAGCGAAGAGTTCAGTTTGGGGGTCAGTTGCCAGCTCTTGTAAAGAGCTACAACTCAATGTCTATGAGTACTAAATGATTATTTACAAGAGGCAAAATCCAAAGTAAATATGAACTCAGACGGAATTAATCGGATGCTGAAATTCCAACAGAAGGGCATTACATTCAGTATTCCTAATGCCTACATAAGCCCTTCATCTGTGTAAACCTCTAAACCAGCTTTTAAATTTGGCATGTTATTCTGTACAACTACTTTGCTCAGTGCAACATTTCATGACACAAGCGTAGCAACAACATGAAAAGATGTCACCTGCTGAGTGAAGTTAATGCAGCATGAGTCAGGCTGTGATTTTGAAGCACAGACACTACTCCGTGCTCCTCTTTCCTTACGGCACCCAGCTTTCACTTATGATTTCATCTTGATTTAACTTGCCATGTTGGTTGCTAACAACATCAGAGCTTAGCCTTCCAGTCAGGTTACCAAACCTCCCTAGATTCCTGCTCAGCCCCATGCTGAACTCAGTGGCCATGTAGTTGTCCTCTTATCAAACCCTGGGCTCCCCAGCTAAGCTATACTATTATTATATGATTTCTCTATGCAACTGATCCATAATTACTGTGGCTGGGTATCTGGAAATAGGAGAGAATGAATTAATGACAATTTTAGAATTTCAGACTAAAACTAGCCATTAGAAAGCAGGAAATATTTTTTTCTTCACATGGTATTATGTATTTAGAAAATATAACATTACTCCTGGCAATACAAATGTGTCGGTGTTTCACTGATTGTTTTTACGCAGTTTGCCTCAAAAGTTCATTCCAATTTTAAACTTAGAAGTGATGGCTGATATCATTTAATGTACATAAATGCAGATAGTTATTTATCAAGAAAAACAGAGGTTTGTGGTTTTCCTACCGAGAAGAAGGCCAAATTCTAAATGGTGAGTGAAATATTAAAATGTCCTTAGTTATCAGTTGAAGATCGCAAAAAAATCCAAAAATATTTCAACAATCTAAATTAATTGCTAAGGTGAACAGTATAGAATGTGCAGAAAAAAAATACTGCTTGAATTAATAGAACAAGTCTTTAAATTCTCCAGAAACAAATTATATTTGTGTTTATTTATATTATGTATAACAAGAACTTACTAATGTTGATTTCTTCCTCATCATAAACATCCACTTCTGTCAGCCTGATCAGCATTCTGGACAAAATACTGAGGAACTGCAGATAGGCACCTGTTTTCCCTATCTGTAAATATACAAATCAGAAAATACAAAACTTTCATTTTCATCTGGAAATTGCAGCTGAAGTGAAACCAAATATTAATATTTAGTGTTTGCATATCTCTATGCTTTCCTATTCCTAACCATAAATGACATGCTTAAGTGCTCTATGTTTTCATGCTCTTCCTGCAGGACGTTAGTTTGGAAAATGCGTTTTGTATCACAGGTCTAATCATAAGTCAGCAAACTTGAATTTTCTCTCTCTTACAGTTGCTACATTGGCAATGAACGCTTAAAAATCCACATAAACTCATAAAACATTCTAAAAACAATCCATGTGATGTAAAATAACAAAAGAATTACTTCAACTGTTTCATATTTGTACAGTTCATCAGCACACTGAGTGCTGTGGAAGTACCCTGAAGGAAGAAGTGACAAACCTCTACTGGAGAACTTGTCCAGGCCACATCCACTCCCAAAGGACATGGCGTACATGATAACACATTGTTCCACCTCTTTTGCTGAAAAGATATTATTTTCCTTCCAATGTTTTCAAATTACCTGTCAAAAACTTGTTTTAAAATTACTTTATTACTTTGAACTTTCATTTCTACCCCACCAACACTAAATACGTATTTTCTCTTGCTTACACCCAATCGTTTTGTTATCCTTCTGTAGTTTTTTCAGCCACAGCCAGTGTTTTACTCAATTAATTGCTCAGTGTCTTCTTAAAGTTTATTGATGATCACATGAGGAAATAATGCTGTTACATTTTAAAAGGAAGTAATATAGAAAGGGTTTCAATGAGAAAAACAGAGATCTGCAAACTCATTTCATTCTGATGGGAGAATATGGAGTGAAGTCAACACATAGATCAGTTACGACATGCTCTCCTGCAACTCTCTGTTCACAGGTATTTGCATCATATTTTGAAATACATCTACATTAGTACTGCATTTAAACCCTAGCTTTCTAGCCAGTACTACTGGGATATGTCAGCAACATCGTGTACTGAACAATTAAAAATAATGCTGAACTTAATACTTCCCATATTTCAAGTAGCTTTTTCATTTTCTCTCAACACTTCAGTCTCTGAAGATGGAACAAGAGCAAGTAAACATTTGCTTTTGTCAAAGTTCATCCCTGTTACTCTCAGTAAATCAGATTGCACTTGAATGAGTGTTCGACAAGGGTTGAAAAGGGTTCCCTTTCCCCTGTTGAGGGTAAAATAAACCCGTAGCCCATGTGTTATGTTAGCACACAACTCCACATTGTCCAGGGGTAATACAGGAAGAAGTTACTTTCCATTGGAACACAGACCCACAGACGAGATGTTTCTAGTTCTCAGTCTGAGTTTTCATATAAAATCCATTGAGACTCATGAGCATCTCTCTACAAACCTTGGAACAAAGCTCTAAGCTTCAATGAAATAGCTGTTTATTGGTAAGCGAGGCAAAACTTCTTTATTCTCCATGCTTCCGGCAAATTTGATCATACTTTGTTTTATTAGAACGTATTTTCTACATTTTTTCTCATAGCTGAGAGTACATTTCTATGCCATTATGAACATACTCTTTTTACGTGCCTCCCACCATCCTTTGATTAAACATTAGGTGGCCTGACAGATTAAGAGCTCAGTAATTTTGAACAAATGAGAGAGAAATTGTCAAAAGGACAGAGCTGTCATTCCTAATCTGTTTGAAATGTATTCTTAGAATTGTCAGCAGGCTGAAAGCCTTACTTTTCCCTTTCAGAAACCTTTTAAAACTTGCTCTATCAAAAACATCTATTTTTTGGTAGGTCAAGGAAACAGGTTTTCACCGATGGTTTTCAACAATACATCTGGGGTCAGCAGGGTAACCCTAAGTGGTACTTAGATGAAGGGTAGCAGTTTGTCTACTGATTCAAATATACAGATTGAAAATGCTGGAAATCACGGGATTAAAAATATTGGTCCCTGACCAGGAAACTAAAACATGCACACTTTTGATATTCCACACATAACATCTTACCTAATCTCATTATCTGTCACCTGAAAACTGTCCAATATAGTACTGAGCTTTATGAACTGCTAGGTATTAGCAGCACCGTATGGAAAATGCTGGTGGGAGCGGACAGGAATCTCTCATTTTCAGACTGCTTCTCTGCAGGCGGAGAACCCCAGCAGAACACATGACAATGTTCTTAATTTGACTCCCCTTACTCATGTGTTTGCCTGCATTTTTTGCTGAAGAAATAAGTTGGTGAAATACAGAACACTTTTCTCAGTTCATGCAGAGAGCAAAAGATTCAAAAGAAAAATGACTTCTACTTGACAATCAATGTTTGCTCCAGAAGGGAAGAATCTTGAAAATCTGAATTTATAGTATGCTCAGATAGGTAAATGTGCCTTTAAATTCAATAATATGATTCTATGTTTTTAATATTGTTTTTTATGTACCGTCATTTGACCAGATGGAAATGCACAGAGTGTCTTGGCTTGCTTGAAAGTACTGAGGATCTGTCATTACACACAGTTGCCAGATCTCTCCAAAGAGCTCTTGTCTCATATGTTACCACCTTTCTTTTGGATCAGTTTTCTGGGGCATCTGCAAAGAGATGCTGCAAGCAGGAAAAGTCACCTGGGGGTCATACCTTGTCCAATAATTGAAGTATTACTCTAATTTGTCTCTGGGTATCTGAATTTGAAAGATAGAAGTCTGATGAATTAGAATTTGAAGGAGACAATCACAGAAGACTAAGTTGCAAAAATCTCTTATTTTGAGAAAACTTCCAATAAATGAGGAATGTGGATCCTTCAAAGACTTGGCATTTTGGTATCTATTTTCACCCTAAATGCAAGGCATGATTTTGTGAGATACTAAGAACGTGTTTACTCTGCAGATCTTCATCCATGAAGATTGTAGATTACGAGAGCAAAAGGAGAGAACATGAGTTCAAATTCTTCCCACAGAGGACAAAGGTTCATCTTTTGTGTCAAATACCCACAGTGCCTATGGGAGTGGAAGCTGTTAAAAGACTTTGATCACCGGACTGTATTTTCCATAGATTTCTATAATTAAACTGAAAACAAACTAAGAACGGGAGACTGAAAGAATCCAGTCAGAAAAGTTAGATGCGTGTCTTCATGCTTATTCATAAAAAGGCCATCCAAAGGTGCTGTTGCATCAGATCTAAGAGAAATTAGTTTTGTTTTTTTTTTTTTTTTTTTTTTAACTTGTTCCAGTCATTAGACATGGGGAGCACTAGAAGGACTTTGTTATTCTCACATGTTTCTAGAAAGTACCATCTGATAACAATCTTCACATTTGGAGTAATATGACGAAAGGGGAAATAATTCCATAAGGCTTTTCTACTTTAATTTCCAGGTGAGATAGTTCTTCACGTACCACAGCAGTGGTTTTCAGACTGTGGTCTGCGAACCAGTGTTGATTCATAGAAAAAATTCTGATGGTCCACAGACAGCTGGTCAAATGGTGCTGGGTCTTCTTGTTTCCACTTGCTATGTTCTGCTAAAAGACAGCTAACAAAAGATATATTAAATATTTCCCTAATATCTTTATTACATAAGAAGAATGGCAGTTAAGCCCATTGTAGTAAAATTTTAGTAAAAGGAGAAGAGACCCAAACAGTATGGGCAGCAGTTTTCTTCCTCAGGAAATGTCTTAAGATGATTTTCATTCCCCAAGAGAACTTCTAGGATCAGGAATGGGCAGTTACTTACAGACTACAAGCAGCTTCCCTGCCTATGGAAAATGGTAGTTCTAGGTTTGTAATTTTCAGGTGTTAAAACAACAGTACAAAATTTTCATTTGCACTATGAAGAACTTTAAGATAAATGTTTCTATGAAAAATATTTCAGTGAATTTAGACTTCCTGATATGCATTTTGTCCAACGTCGTACATTTCTACCCATAGCTATGATACTCATTCACACTCACTAAGCAATGTCTCTTAGCTGCGTGATCCAGTGCAACACTAGGAAATAACCCACACTGTGGATATAAAACCATAGAATCATATGTTAAAGGCCTCTAAGATCATCTAGTCCAACCATCCACTTACCACCAATATTGCCCACTAAACCACGTCTACCATTTCCTTAAACACCTCCAGGGACAGTGACTCAACCACCACCTTGGGCAGCCCATTTCAGTGCCTGACCACTCTTTCTGAGAAGAAATTCTTCCTAATATGCAACCTGAACTTCCCTGGCACAACTTGAGACCATTCCCTTGAGTCCTGTAACTGGTTATGCCAGAAAAGATGTTGACTCCCGTCTCATCACAACCTCCCTTCAGGGAGTTGTATAGAGCAATAAGGTCACCTCTGAGCCTCCTCTTCTCCAGACTGAACAATCACAATTCCCTCAGCTGCTTCTCATTAAACTTGTGCAGAGCCCTCAACAGATTCATTGCCCTTCTCTGGACACACTCCAGGGCATTTATGTCCTTCTCATGGCAAGAGGCCCAAAACTGAATGCAGTACTTGAGATGGGGCCTCATCAGAACTCAGTACAGAGGGATCGCTTCCCTGCTCCTGCTGACTGCACTATTTCTGATACAAGCCAGGATGCCATTGGCCTTTTTAGCACTGCTGGCTCATGTTTAGCCTAGCAATGACCAGCAATTCCATATTCTTTTCCTCTGTGCAGCTTTCCAGTCACTCTGCTCCAAGCCTGTAGCGTTGCCTGGGGTTGTGAGAAAAGTGCAGGGCCCAGTACTTGGTCTTATTGAACTTCATCCCATTGGCCTCAGACCATCAATCCAACCCATCCAGATCCCTCAGAATGGCCTTCCTTCACTTTCCCACAGCTTGGTATTATCTGCTAACTTACTGAGGATGCACTAAGTGCTGTCATCCAGATCATGAGCAATTAAACAAGACGGGCCCAAATAGACCCTTGGGGATCAGTAGCCAGCTAGATTTAACTCCATTCGCCACCACTCTCTAGGCTCAGCCTTCCATCCAGTTCTTCATCCAGCAAAGAGTGTACCTGATCAAGACATGGGCTGCCAGCTTCTTCAGATAACTGGAGAAAGGACGGAATTTCATGTAAAGAAAGTGATATTAAAGGTGACATTCACTGCCGTACAGAGGGCACGCAGGAGCCCTATTCTATATTTGAAAAAGAGTTTCATTTGATAGTTAAAGGTGGTGAATATCATATACCATGGTAGGGAGCTAATGAATAAACAAGCTGCTTGTCTCGATATAATTAGCTGAATGTCACATCATGTGTTAAACAACAAATCCTTCTGACGGATATGTAGCAGGCTCTCAGAGGTCTCTGAATGACTATTCTGAGAAACACAGGTTTACATCTGAGACCCTAAACCATATGTTTTACAAGCAAATGAATACTAAAGCAGTATTTACATATCAGTAAATCTGAATTTTTAGGGTGTCTTTGGGAGTTGTGATATGTATACACATAAAATTCTACAAAAAATTGTCACAGCTTATGTTTTCCTTAGAGATAGATGTCACCAACCTGTTCCAGAATGTGTTATTTTTTGGGCTGCGCCTTAATATCATATTCATTTTCTTGATCATGTAACACCTCAACCTTTGGCAAATGTGGGCAATTTATATCAAAGGAATTGAAAGTATTGTATAACTTCTAATCAGAGTACTTTCTGGAGTCCTTTACACATTACAGTAACATTTGCAGGAAGTTTCAATATGAAAAGCCCATTTATGCTCTTCTTACTTCACTATAGTATACATTTGGATGCACTATGGAAAAAAAATATTTAATAAATAGCAATATATAGTTTCCTTTTTCGGTCAATAGGCAGAAATAGGTGGATCATATGGCAAGTTAAGGCAGGTAACTATCTTTAGATGAATTTATCGTTGATGCTAGAACAACAGGAAACATGAGTCTTTGCTTTGGTTTGATTTATCCTTTCTGACTTCTAATGTTCATGTGATATAAATGTGCTCACAGGTGTGTGTTTTCATTGCTTGGTACTTCAGCTGAACATGAGAGGCACAATATTAAACTTACTATGTAACACGTGCATCAAACTAGGAGATGTCATACTCAGACATAAATATTAAACATTCTCAAAGAATTTAAAAGACAAGCAAGGAACTTCTTAGGACAATACCCATTTTCATGCATATTTTGAAATAATTTCCATACTCTTGGCTAGTATTCATCTTGTAAATAAAGATCTGCTAATGTTGAACACGCAAGAAGGCCTGTGTTATCTACAACAGCTTCTATATTTCTGTCTGCCATGTGGAGGAAACAAAAAGTACCTCAACTGCAAACTTCCAGCTGTCTTTAGATTGATCCTGGGAAAGTAGTTTTGTGCTGATCTTTGATCTTTATTTAAAATGCAAATGCTTGTTCATCTTTGACAAACAGAAGTAATGCATGAAATCTATCTTCTGAGCAAGCTCAGATAGATTTTTTAAAACATTTTAATGGAAAGAGACTGACAGAAAATGAATACTGCTCCAGATTCATTGTCTTTGAACTCAAACTAACAGTAAAGAATGAAAGATCATTTTATTAGAAGGGAGTTGGGAAATAAGGAAATAAAATATAAGCAACTTACTCTCCACATAAAACATGTTTCAAGTCCGAATAATAATAACTAATCTATTTTTGTAGTTTGTGATTAAACTAAATAACATAAATGGATGATAATACCTTGCTCTTATTACACACCTGTGGTGGCCCACTCAGCAGCAGCCTCCTTGGGTGAAACGTGTCCATTCTGCCTTCATTTCTATTATTGTAGTCCATATGGATTGGCTTGGGCACTGTCCATTGGCGGTAGTATAGAGACTGCTCCGTGCAAGTCATCATCTTACTCATAAGAGGACGAAAAGAACTTGCCCACATCACAGAGTGGTAAGGCAAGAGGGAAGATGATTTGGGAAGTCCACTGCTGTCTGTAGAGGTAATAATGTCATAAACCAGTTTGGGCAGAAAAACTATGGGAGGCTGTTTTGATGATTTAGTCATGGAGCATTGAGAGGTCTGTAAGATGAAGGAGTTATGAGTAGGTGCAGAGGAGGAAGAAGAGGAAGAGAAAGGTGAGGACGATGAGGAGGTGATGGAAATTTGAGCACTTTTTATGTTTTGTTTTGTATCAAGTTGTTCACTTCCTGGTGGTAAGTGTTTGCTGGTTGTTGTTTGTGCACCCTTGTCTACCTTCTGCTTCTGCCTTTCATGGTTATTTGTGGTTTCTTCAGTGCTGTTACTTAGGACTTGGTGGGGGGATTTTGCTCTGTCTCCTGCTGTTACTAAAGGAGGAGATGGCTCACTGCAGAATGCTGTAACTAAAAGAAAAATTGTACTTCAATATAATATAATATTTCAATATAAGTGCAATAATCCCAGCTTGTCAATGACACAGTGGAACACTGAAGAATGGCTTAGATACAGTTCCTGTTGAATAATGCAACCCCACCCCTGTTCCTGCTATCTTTCAGCATATTCATACAGAAAATCTTAATGAGATTAGTTGGGAGTATTTGTCTCAACACAGCAAGTGCCTTTCCAAGAACTTATGTTCATAGGAAAGGCGTGATTGACCTGTCCTTTCCTCATCCGTTCCCTTTTTGAGACGGAAGTTCATCAGATACCCTCATTGCTCCAGACCACTATAAAATTCTATAAACTTTTGTTTAAAAGGGTGAAACAAAATTAGTACTCATGAGCTCTGATGCCATAAAACGACAGAAATGTCCACACAGAAACTGTCCTCAGCTCTGAGTCAGCTCTGATTCCACACTCATGTTTGTGATACTGAAACACTTAGCCTGACATAATATAATCCAGCTCTCAAGACTTTGGTGCTATGAACCCATCCACGCAGCCTTTGGTCAGCTCAGGGCAGAAACTGAACTCACCAAGACTGCCCTTTACCATCACATAGATATACCTCAAGACTGCCCTTGACCATCACATAGATATACCTCACATCTCTTTGTTAATTATCTGAGAAATGGTGTACTTTTATTTATATATTCTAACAATATTGATGTCTTGAGAGTTTAAGGCTTATTTTAAGTGGCTCTGAACACCTTTAATCTCAGTAACCTCCAAAAACGAGGTGCAAAGTTTTTGCAGCGTAAAACTGTGCAGTTCTCAGAGCAGTCTGAAAACTGGCTCAGGAATCAGCCTCCTAGTGTTAATAAGAATGTCTGTCCGAAGCTAGACACAGATAAAAGCAGCTTTTCTGTGTTCTCAAACAAACGAACAAAAAAAAGCAACAAACAAATTTTGAACTAATAAAACAGTTTGTAGTTTCCCTCGGTCTCAAGAAATGGTAAGAGATCCTAGTTGCAGATATTAATCTAAAGCAGCCACCAAATGATGTTTGCAACAAAGATGAAAAAAAAAAAAAAAAAATCAGCAGTATGAATGGTTTCAAGAAACCACTGTAACATCCTGCAGAATATCAGTATCCCAGAGAACAAGGAAAAAAGGAAAAAAAAAAAAAAAAAAAGAGAAAAGAGAAAAAAAAACCCAAAAGATTTGTTTAACCGCAGGCCAATTCAGGCCAATTCAGCCACATGCAGGCCATAGGGATCCTGCAGAACTGAAGAACAGACTAACTCTAAAGAAGAAAAGTCATTTTTAATACTAAAGTGGTTAAAAATCTTATAAAAAATGTCTTCATATCTTGTCTTTTTCTTTTGTAATCATCACTGTTCCTGTAGAAAAGAAACCATGGCTAAATATGCATGTCAGCATGGTGAAAACTACAAGCAAAAAGAAGGTATTGTGACTGAAATGAAGCAATAGGTATTGAAAAGCTGCAGGACATTGCAACACCTACACAACAGTTTGTCTTCTGAACTTTCAGTCAACTCTCCCCCTAATATATCTGCATTGAAAAGCATGCAAATAAACTTATCAGACAAGAAGCTCAGGTAGTTCTCAACATTGCCACATGCTTTATGCATCAATTTGTAGACTAAAAAGGAAACAAAGATCTAAGAAAAAAGATCCACCTCCAAAGGAGCTTCCAAATAGTGCAGATTTAATGAGTGAACATTCCAGAGCAAAACAAAAAAGACAAAAACACAAACAAGACTGAGAATTCTCTTCTTCCTATGGATTTTCATAAGATTATTTAAAACTGTTAAATTGTCATAGCTTCAATGAACACACTCAGTACTAACTGAGGATTCAAACCTAAGTGTCACATGTTAAAGGAGTGCCTGTTTTAGGTACCCTGTCCTCTGATTACTTTCCAAGCAAGAAATCATCTACTTGTATTTAAGAAGCCTGATTCTAAATTACTTTTTTAGAAGTTACCTATAATGACCTCATTAAAATAGGCTTTGCCAAAAGCTGAGTGATTTTTGCCATTTTTCTTTCTCTAACAAGCTGAACAAAAGGTCTTTTTTCTATCCTAAATACAGCTTAATAGAGATAAACTTAAGGACTTACTGGAAGGTTTCGAAGAGAGAGATGAAGATGCAGAGTCATGAGAATGGGATCTTTCTCTTTTCATAGGACTTCTCTTTTCTGAAGTAGAACCTGTTTCATGAATAATAGTAGAGGAAAACAAAAACAAAGCATAATTGAAGTAATCCTATAAGAAGTGGTGGCTTTATTGTTGTTATAAAGAAGAGCACACAAGTTTGGATGGGACCCTGGGCAGCCAGGTCTGGTGTGTGGCAAACCTGCCCATGGCAGGGCATTGGAACTGGATGGTCTTTAAGGTTCCTTCCAATCTAAGCCATGAGTCTATGATTTGTCTGGATTGCGTCCTCCTTCTGACACTGTATTCAATGTGTTCCTACCGTGCAGCATTGGATCAACATATAATATAACCTAATTATGCTGAACTGCAGTAAACTTACAAAATCAATTCTGATGCCAGGAGCTGCCATGTCACAACTGTGTTTTACCTTTCATACTCATCCAGTGTCAGTGAAAGCAGTTGACAAGAAGCTCTATTTTGTCAGTGTGTTATGAACTACCTCATACCTATTACATAACAGCTTTATGGATAAATTATATCTCAGCTTTTGATGATGACAGTCCCTCAAGGGCATTTGCCTGAGGTTCCTAACTTAGGCTTACATGTCAAAATGCTTTTTTTACATGCAGTTTAGCAATAACAAACAGAGGCAAAAAGCAATGCACTAAGCCTATCATCTTAGCTAATGTTCTAAATTGGACTCCACGGGAACATACCATACTTTACAGACCAGGAGAGTAGCCTTATAACTCAGATGCCTAACCTTAGTGCAACTTTTCTCAAATTACACCAACTTACTTCAACTAAATAGACAGAAATACGAATCATACCTAAGGTAGGCCTCTGTTAAGAAATAATAACCTCACCAACTCTACCATTTCAGTATGAGTCCAAAGACAGACAATACACAGGAAAACTTGAAACCCATTTCTAATTTTCTACTATTTCACATTTTTCTAATACATCACGTGTATTTTTCCAATACAACTCAATCACTTTACACCTGTTACTGTCAGTGGTAGCAGTACCTTCTGTTGCTATTTCTTCATCTTCATTATCTGTGCTGCTTAGTTTCTCTGGGTCGCTTTCTAACACATCATTCACAACTGCTTTCTCAGTGTGAATTTCTGAGCTCACAAAGTATGCTGCCAAACCAAGCTCTTGCTCCAAGGTTGTCCTTACTAAAGAAGATGAATTTATTAAACGTAGGTCACAGTATCTCAGTGATCTGGAGAGAAACAGATGACATAGTATGAAAACTCACTGTACTCTATTTCCTTTCCAGACACAGCCAAAGGGGAATATTTGTTTACAATCTGCTTAAGCAGATTGAGCAGATGAGATAGAACAAGGTAGATCTTTGGTGTTTAATAAGTTTTCCATTATTATGCATACGGTTTTATTATTCTTAATCCAGTTAAGCAGTTTAATCAGGTGCATGGAGTGTTAGCATTAACACAGGAAAAAAAAGGTATCATTTTGGATTCAATTGAACAAACAAAAATATTTAGTGCTATTTGGTGGTTCTAGGGCATCTTGTTTGCCTTCCAGCTTCAACTCCAGAAGGCACAGACCTCTCCAGATGTTCTGCTGGAAATACACCTGTATCCTGCAGATATCTCAGCTACTTTGGTGTATCTAAAGTAGCTACAGATACTTCTTTTTTTACATATCCTTATACCATGAAAACTCATAATTTTTTTTAAGTTACTTGTATCTTGCTATAAGCAGGAGATTACTACTAATAATATTTTTATTTATAATATAAACATTCACCAAAAAAATGGAAAAGAAGCATCTTGACACTGAAATGTTTTCTTCCCAGCAAGTATCTAAACTGTTAATTTTTTAGTTGTTCGATAAGCAAAGGACAGAGAACTCCCACTGAGAAAATACCAGATCTACTTACCGTGGTAATGACTCCCCTTGCGGATCCATACCACTAAATATTAATATACAGGGCAAACCTTCCAGTTCCAAGTAGGTCTGTGGCCTCCAGTCTACATCTTCAATTTTCTGCCAGACCTGCATAAGAGTCACTGTTGAACATACTGATATGGCACAAATGAACACACATTTTATCATCCATTGTTTGAACTGACTTATACGGTGGATGGATGTTACACCAAAGTAAGCTACATGGCAGAGCCAATTTCAACACAGGTAGATTGCACAATTCCTAAAGAGTTATAGGTAGCAATCTGCCTGATGTAAACCTGAGGAGATCAGGACAGTATGTTCTGGTCTGAAAAGTCTCCCTGTCTCCCAGCTGTATAGCACCAGGGCTAGTGCATGCATGGATAGAGTGGATATGGTACATCAGGCAATACAGACAAGTAGGAGCTTCTGGGGAGAGAAGGGGTTGCTTCTTGTGGTAGATAAATTACAGGTGTTTGAGTCCAAGAAGGGAAATGAGCAAGGAATGAGGCCATTTCACCTTAGAGGAATAGGAGGAAGCTCGAAGTATTGAAGTTTTGAACATGCACATTACACTGTCCTCACTTAATACCCCCTGAAGCCTCCTATTCTCCATGAAAGTTGTCAATTTTCCTAATAATGTAATGAGAAATTTGATAACTAGTTCTGTCATTTTGATGTTTAGCATCAGGTTATACTGCTTTACTCACACCAGCCAATACTTTCTGCTGTGAGACTGACCTACAGATAAGGAACACACAGCAGGAACAATAGTATGACAGTTCCACTTCTGCCATTTATACACTTACTACCACTATTGTGCATATCTGAGAAGACAAATGGGATGTGATTTACTGATTTTTCAGAAAAAGTTATTCATGACACAGTAAGGTGAGAATTAGGCCCTGGATATCAAGTGACTGTCTAACACATCAAATTAAGCACAGAACAGTGTAGCATACATTTTTGCTTTAGCAAACAGATGGCAATGTTATGAAGAGCAAGAAAATATCAGAGCCTTTTGTTACACAGATGACTGAAAATTCTGGACCTACAGGCTATAAATAAATCTTTGAAATAACACATGGTCCAGAAAATTGAGTACTGTGAATTCCAGACCCATAGCCAGCATCACCAGTTTGGTGCCTTTATGCCATCTGCTGGTGAGAATAATAATATAAATCTTCACCGAAGAAAATCTGTGCAACAATGACTTTGTGTGAAAATTGTGACAGCTCTATATGTCTGTTTTCCCTATTGCTCTATATAGCTGTTTGGAAAGGTTGCTGCAGGAAGCCAAGCTCTATCTGTATCGGTTAATATTCAACTGAGTAACCAGAACGTAACCATTGGTAGGACAGTAAAGGAATCACAGATGATTTTTCTAAAGCCAAAAGTCGTGCTCCTTGCAGTAGTTCTGAGTTTTTTCTAGTAAGAACCACACTTCAGCTCACGACCATATCTCTCACCAACAGTCTCCCCATCTACCCATCTAACGAAGCTTCCCAGTACATGTCATTCTGCAAGTTACCTTTAGTTGTTCCACAAAGTGCTTCCCTATAGTGATTCCAGAATTAGGATTTCCCAAGATTATTTCAAAGTTATCTTCAAGGGCTAGTCTTTCCCTTACATTATACAGACGTTCATATGCCACTGCAGCCAGTGGGGTACATGGAATTCTCAACACTACCATGAGGCCATGACCACTAGGACACTGTCTTGAAGAGTTTATTAGGTTTTGGGTGATTTCCAGAGTTTCAACTGAGGTGTAATTCTTCATCTGAGAAAGACCACACACTGCCATCATAGCTGCAGAGTAGTGCTGTATGAGGACAAAAGTCCTTATCACGGCACTGTGTAATCTGGGAAACCTGAAATAAAGGGTGAATTAAATAGTGAAGTATTAAAGTGAAAAAGCTAATGTTCTCCAAAATATAGTAAACTCAGGACTTTCTGCTGTAAAGAACCCTTCAGATTTACTGTCCAAAATAATAGTTTGATAGTCCTTGCAATAACACATCATTTCACATTCAGAACATAAGTTGTCTCTCTATTGTCCAGTAAGGATTTAATAAGCAAGTAGTTCAGCAGTGTTACATCACTTCAAGTTATCAATACTTGGCTGCTGTTAGAAAATTTGTCACAGCATATTTGCTAATGTGCTCAGCAATACCATCAATAAAAATGCACGCGCTCATCAATGAGAACTGTACTCTTCACGACATTATCGTTAGGGTTTTTTTCTGTTGTGTTCTTACTAAAGCCGTGAACCAACTCACTCTTTCTTCCAAGAGGACTGACTATGTAGGCAACATTCAGTGAGCACTCCAAGTTTCCAAGCCCAGATACTCCCTGTCTTAATGCTCACTCTGTGAGAGGGAGAGATGTGGAAATGTAATAGCTTCCTTTGCTCTGGTTTTCACAAAAACGAAACCCAGGTGCACAGTACAAACAGGAACTATGGCCTGCTCAGAGAAGTGCCTGGTGCATGTTATCAGAGCTCCATGTTACCCTGTAGCAAATGCCAGTAGCAAAGCATGGACATGCTTGTTCTCTCAGTTAGCAATAGAAATTTGCAAGACTCTACTCATCCTATCTTAAACTTCGTACAGACTCCAATGATATCCTCCACAGTTCCATGCCTTCACATAATATGTCATTACTCTTTTGCAGTGGCTCCGTAATATTTCTGAGCGGGGATGATCCTCTAGAATTTTTATCACTGATTTAAGTACACAAAATATAGTGATATGCCTCCTTCCCTTTGTGGTCTTTTTATGCAGTATACAAAAATGATACATTAAAGAAAAAAAGAATCAGCTAAGGCCAGCAAATGAGAATAGTGGACTAAAGTTACGTTTGAAATCACACGGTAGTGCAGTTTTCGATTACTATACTATAGAAGTATCTACTGTAATCAAGTACGCACACTAATATGGGCTGAACAGTGTGCAAGTTTATCTAATGAATTCATCTGAACTGGTTAGATTACAGGCCAAATATATACTAAAAAAAAAAAAAAAAAAAAAAGAGAGAGAGAGGATAAAAGAACAAATGAAATAATTTGTGAGACAGTGAGACAAAAAAATAACCACCCAAAAATCAGATTTCTAGCTAGTAACTCAAGACACTAGAATATGCTCTTTATATTTTCTTCATTAAACTAAGGATTGTGCCATACCTCTTTCCCAGAGCCATGACCATTGCTTCAAAAGAGCTGTCATACCGAAGCAGTGGGATACTATGCCCAGAGAGGGTGGATTCAATGAATTCTGACAGTCCAAAGTATTTCTTGTTTTCATGATATAAATCTACACCCTAAGAGGAATGAAGCAATAAAATTTTAAAGGTAAAATCTATCAATTATGAATTTATGGTTGATTAGTCATTGGTATCTGCAGTCAAATTCTATAACAAACATACATATATTCAGGCACATAATAACATACAGAGAGAAAGAAAAAGTTGATTTTTGGAGAGAAAAGAATACTCCGTTTTTCCCTGTTTCTCTCCTCTCTCCTCATATAAACATACAGACAGAAAATCTATGTAGGTAAAAATACGTGAAGAAAATTCATATATCTATTTATATTTATGCGGTAATGCACTAGAAACAGATTTTCAGATGATTTCTGTCTGTGTAACTCAAAGGTTTATATCAGTTACTAGAGTTTATAGGTGATATAAAAGGTATAAAGAAAAAAAAGCAAGGAATGACAGGAGAAGCAAAGGGAAAAAGGAACTTGACATAGAGTGATGTAAAGGATACCGTGCAAAATTCACTCAGCGTACACAAAAATCATCAGGCCTACAGAGTTTCACCAAGTATATAAATGTAAAATAACTCTTAAAAAGCTCACAAAATCACCTCAGAGCATCCATCTTACATTGCTGTATGAAGAAGGCCAGTGGATCTCATTGTAAGGGCTGATGTGAGTGTGCTGTGTCTGCAGCGCATAGGGAAAGGAAGTCACGTGGAGTGTCACAATGTTGGGTGCCTCTTTCACCTCTCTGCAGTTCAACAGTCTATCGACAAGTCCTGTAGACAGTTCTGTCTGAGGATAAAGGCTATGCATAGCACTGCAAAACAGAAACCCCAAACCCTCCAAAGTGATTGGTGCAAGGGAGATGTGAAATCAAAGCTAAATGCATACAAGGGACTTAGGGCTCTATTCATTACCCTGATTTAGTTGTATGGAAGGACAGGAAAAGAAACGCGTTATTTCACTGCAGCTGAGAACTTCTTTAAGTCTGGTTAACTCTATGGCTAGCAAATTACTGGTCTCTTACAGCCACCAGCATTTGAAAGGACGAAAGGAAGCTGACGTTATGGCAGTTATTAATGATCACACACTTCTCTGCTAAATTAAGCCAGATTGTTAGCGCTGCTCTTGAGAAAAAATAATTCTTACCTACAAAAAACAAGATAGAAAGCGACAGACTGTAAGTCACTATAGTGGAAAGAAAGGGGGAAAGTGCATGTGACAGAATTAGTACAATAAAGATTAGTTACTGTTAGGGCAAATGCCAGTCTCATAGGACATCTGCAGTCGAATTCTTCCTCCAGTTTAACACATCATTCCAAATTCACGTATTTACCTGCAGGGACTAAGTTACAAGCTTCAGCTCTGCAAGTTGCTGTCATTGACAAAGAGAGGCAGGTAACTCCAGAAAATGTTTGTGCCTACCCATGACCTCTCAGCCTTCAGAAGCGCTTGTATCCCTGCTGTGACTACGTGGGCAATCCCAGGCAATTAAATTCCTGTTATAGACACTTAATTTAACTGAAGTCAGTGAAGGGGTGTGAATCCTCCTGTACAGAATAATCTCTTCAATATTTGTCCCTTACATATCTTTATTAAATAAGAGGAAAAAATATCAGAGCTAAGTAGCTATAAAGGTACATCCCTACCACTCAGGATGTAACATGAATAAATGCTGTAAAGGCTGTAATAATTAATGTAAGTGTCTAACATTTAGAGAAGTTGAACTGGAAACCCTCACATATGCAAAAATAAAGGTTTCCTGAAATATGCAGGTTCTTAACCAGTGTGAAAGCCAAAACCTTGTGATTTTTTATTTGCAAGCAAAACTCTAGTGTTATTTGTTTCAGAAACACCACCAAATACCAAAGATGGAAAGAAAATGGCGGTGTTTCTGGAATGTAGTATATTCTCCTATTTCTCCAGTGCCTCAGGGGCTGGAAAGAAAAAGCAGCTCATTTTCTTAACAGGCAGACTGCTGAAAAGCCAAAGAAACAGTGTTCTGTAAGGGAAGAAATGAGCTGTGCAGGGGAACTAATGGGGATCGTGGTCAATGTGAGAAGCGATTCTCAACAGAAGAAAAAAAGAAAACATGGCAGTGGAAAATTTCCAATCTGTTAAAAGACATCAGCACTGGTTGTCTACTGTGTGGAGAGTTTTGCACATTCTACAGCCCAGAGGACACTGACATTATCCCAGAGGGTAATGAATTTTGTGCTTTTCCACAGGGAGATTTCTTTTGAGCAAATGACACCAAGACAGAAAAATAATAGCTGTGGCTGAAAGAAGACTGGTGAGCAAGGAGTACTTGAACTGAAGTGTTCCAGTATAGCATAATATAATATGTAGAATAAGCATGAAGGCCCTTAAAAGGAAACATGTTTATTCAATGCATGGGAAGACGAGTCAGCAAAGGTGTGAATAGATGAAGGAAGACAAATCGTAAATCTGATCTTAAGAGTTAATGAGAACAAAAATAATTTCTCAAAAAGCAAGTTCAAGTATTCTCACCTCATTAGATCCCAGTGTGCATGATCGTGGATTAGGACAAAAAGCGTGTGTGGATTCTGCATAGAGTTTTGCAGAAAGACTTTGAATTTAATCTGGGCTTCCGCATCTAGTTTCAGAACGTACTGCTCCACCTTCTGCTTTGTAAGATGCTGTTTCTCCAACCCAAGTTCTAATAAAATACCTGGAAAAAAAAAAAATGGAACAAATGTCAGGATTTCCAGATACAAATGCTTTCAGTGGTTTCCTGTAAATCCAGCTAATAATGCTAACTAATGAGCACCTGAATGCCAGAGATGAAACAAAGTCTGCTGATAAGTCACTTCAGAGGGTGGAACACAAATCAAGAAATCAATTTTCTCAAAGGAACCCAAATCAAGATTTTGAGTGCTGGAGTCAGCAATTGAGCAAATATGAGACAGCAGTTTCTGAGCTACTGCCAGCTGGAATGGTCGAATCTGATGTCGTTCGATCTCATAACCTGGAAAAAGACAAAATTCCTTTTATATACACACCAAAAGTCTAATGCAGTGTAAAATTGTACAGCCTGGAAAAGAATGACTGGTCTATTCTTTAAGGAGTCAGAGTTCTGTTTTAGGAAAATCTACATAGAACATGCAAAGAAAACTTTATGCACTTGGGCATTTTATGCCTGCAAGTCTCTTAACTATTTAAGAGCTGAAGTCGGACTTGTGCAGTAACATTCTGCTACCAAGGAAGTAAGACTTAAAGTTTCAGGGAGTACAGTTCTCATGGAATAAAGCTGAGCATCCACCACTGTAAATCTGGATATCCCAAGACATGAGTTCATGATCACCTCAGAACAGAATTCTTCAAGAGCCCAGGACTCTGCCCAGGTACAGCTAACTGCACACCTAAAGACCTACTCTCAAGTATCCGACTCTATTACCTTTTCAGAAAAGCCTCCTTACTTGTACACACAGCAGCTCCTGTTCCATTCAGTGCTGTTGATTTATTCGCTGAAGCAGACAGTGATGAAGAGATGTGCCCTTGGTTTTCCTGATAAAATTTCTCCAGCAAAAGATCGATGTCACCCTCTATCAAATGGAGAGTGGTAAAAACATCCAGGTTGATAACAGCTGTATTTCATGCTGACTTTCTTTAGTAGATCTCAAAGAGTTTTGTGTATGCTAGGTGGCTGTCCTGTCCTTGGCTTACTGGGTATTTTGTACACTAATCCTATCATTAGTTTCCATTGCATTATTTTTTTTCAGCTTATCACTCATAAAGTGCACATTGGGCCAAGGAATGACAGACCAGCTCTGCAGATCTCAGCTTAGGACAATTAGAGAATGTAGTAGAAAACTAGCCTGAAGGTTGTGACCTAAATCAGCAAACACAAACACCTGGATGTAACCTAGTGTATGTCCTGACCACTGTAGCTATTTGTACTGTTCATTAATAAGGATTAGAAGAAGCTTTTGAAAATCTGATGCAAAAAAATCTTTAATATTTTTTGAGACAAAGAAAGAAAAATAGTTTTCAATGAAATAGACAGAGAAATGAGTTTTTTACACAATATTAAAGCAAGCAAGCTATGTTTTACTGAGCTAAGTACATCTGCAAATACATCCTGTTCTGTTTAGCAGGGACCCTGCTTACAGATAATAGCTATTCAGAAAATACAGCGTGTCTGTCCTGAGTACTTAATATTTTCTCAGCAGTTGAAAAGATGTTTGAGCATGTCTGCAAATGATATTAGAGTGGCAGGGTCTGCTCTGTGAAGTGCAATCCAGTGGATGTAGATGGCAGCTCTTTTCAGGATGTTCATTTACTTGTTCGGCTCAAACAGTAGTAAGAGTTACTTTGAGAATCATAACTCAAAGATACTAGGAAGAGAGACACCAACGTAACTGCATGATGGCTCTAGGAAGACAGGTGTCTCTTCAGGGACTAGTGAAAGTATCATAGCATATTCAGAAAGCATTCTTGCCTTCTAAATACAGATTTCATGATGTGATGTGAATGGTGAAGGGGACTGTGAAATGCATTAACACTGACAAGCATGCTGCATTTGCTCTAGTGGTGTGATACAGATGCATTTTCCACATGGCTGGATCTATCTACAGAAAACCCTGCCTGTAGTAATCCTCAATATACTCAGTTAAAAATGATCCTGTAGAGCTGGCTTTGCAGTTATCTTCTCTTTCTTATGCATCAAGATCAAGTTCACAGTATGACTTCCTTCCTTCAGTAAAATAATTCTGGTCTACCACAGTCCAAATGAATCATGTGCTTGGGGCAAAAGAATTTATCTGTTCATATGCATATGGGCTTGTATATTATATAGATGGATTTGTGTAGCTAAGAATAACACGTTCAACTTCTTGCTGGCATATTTTTACAAACCTGAGGGATTTTAGAAACTGACACTTCTAGGAGGAATCGCAATTCAAATGTACTTCCACAGCTTTGTCCTGTATATTTTATACATTTGCAATAATGTCTTGCTTCAGGGAAGCGTGAACACAGCTACTTTCACTCACTAAAAAGACTGACAGACTTGGAAAAAATGCATATTTACTGCATATTATGTACCTGGGCAGAGGGTGCTGAAGAAGGACCCCAGAGATTCCACTTTGCCTGTGACCAGCTGATAGTTTACTTCTTTTTGGTAGTCTGAAGGAGTGAGCATGCTCTCAGACAGAACTCTTGCCTGATACTTTCCTAAAAGACAAAAACGTCATTTAGAAAGCACTTCAAACTACACTAAAAACATTAGAAGTCATAATAAAAATACCTCCCAGCTAAATAAATTCTCTCCTGCCAAAAAAACGAAGGCCAAGAGGAGATTTTTTTCTCTCTTATGCAAGTATGTACCATGTCTGTTGAAGCCAGTAAGATTGAAAGACCATAGTATAAGAGCTGAGAAAATGTCCAATCCTCTGCTCACAGTAATACCCCAGTCACACAGAGCAGGAAAGCATTACGCACTGTCCACTGTTAGTTTTCCATTATTTGTTTCTAGTAGTGCCTTTGTAAGGACACAGCTAATGCAGGCAGAATGGGATTGCTGGGGGGAGATCCAACTGTGCAACATCACCTTGGGTTCATCAAAACCCATTACTTTTTGGTCACGGCTCTTTTTTCTGAGGCAGCTTATTGAAAATCCTCAAAGCATGGGATGGTTCTGTTTTGCCTGGAGAAACTCTTAAGATCTTACCTGTTATCACAATGCAGGAATCAATGGCTCGATTTCTGCTAGCGCAGATGATCACCACGTAGTTTGTCTTTATTAATTTTCCTTCGATGAGCAGCTTAAACATTTCTGAAAGCCCTTCAGCCAGAGAGTAGCTGCATTCAATGATGTGGACACTGTCATTACAGGAGCTGGCTGCCAGCCCTGCCAGCCAGGGGAGCTGGGCTGAGGTCACAGGGGCGATCTGGCTGGGCACTTGAGGAAAGGTCTGTGGAATCATTTGTTGGTACTGACGGATTTCAGATAGGTGTGATTCTCGCCAAGAACGCATAAATATTTGTTCCAAATCCTCAATCAGAGGGACTTGGTCTGAAGCTAAAAAAAAAAAAAAATTAAGAGGAAAATCTTCATATTATGAAAAAATGTAACAAAGCTGTTGGGCTAAAAAGGCTTTTTTAAAAAAAAAAAAAAAAGTGGTTCTTTTTAGAGATGGTTGTGTTTCAGATTTATGCATGCATGGCTATGGCCATTGGAAGTTGTGAGCTATATCTTTCATTTTGAGGTGTCTTCGCGGGACTCAAATACAGCTGCTATAATTGGAACCTGACTATCAGTTATCAGAAATATTTAAGAGTTTTATGTCAATATAGTAATATTTATTAACTATGGCCTATATGAAAGAGCAATGAATTACAGCTGTTTTCCTTTTTTTTTTTTTTTTTTTTTCTTTTTTCAGTTGCTGAAATCCCCTCTTACAGGAGAGTACAAACTTTGTATCATTATATTTTAATCTAAGTTTGGTCTTCAGGAACAACTAATCATATGGTTTTAGAAAATCATCTTACCTAGCTGAACAAGGTAGTAGACAGTCAACAAGAGCTGCATCTCTTCTGAAATAGGCTGTATTGTCGGGGCACCATACTGTTCATATGCTCTAGATAAAGACTGTGAATTTCTGTAACAGGTATACAGCAGAGGACTCACTATCACATCATTAATGTTCCCGCAAAGATATGGGAAGTTTCCATGACCTTAGAAACAAATAACGTTTGTACATATCACATTAATTTCATACTTCAAAAGTTTTAATAGTAGATATTTCAAAAAATGAGAGCTTTAGCATTGTTTAGCAGTTGGATTTATCTTTATATCTCTTACCAAGAAAAAAAAAAAAAAGACCTGAGATCTTGTTGAGGGGTTGGGTTTTTTACCTTTAAAAATAACTGGCTTTGCTTTACAGATTTTCAGCAGGTTGTCAGGAACTGAGACAGGTTCTCCTGAGCCCACCATTGGAGATGAGGCTGGCCCCACCAAAGCAGAATGTGGTAGAGATGATAGGCTTCCTCCATCTAAAAGTTTATACATAATACCTCTGGAGTGAGATCTAGTAATTGTTTCCTCAATGGTAAGTTAATCAACATCATCTCAATACACGTTTGGTATAAGTGTTACATACCTCCAGTGGTGACACCACACCTTTAATGGTCTGTTACCACAACCCATATTATGCTTATTTTCTTGAGAGTTAATTGTACTGAGCATTGAACATGCATCCAAAGATTTTGAAATATTTATAAGTAAGCATTTCACGGTCTGAATGTATGAATATAGAGATATACATGATATCAATGCAAAGCTATGATCTGAGGGCTTTGTAAGATATAATTAGTTTTACTAATTCTAAATAAGATTTTTTGTATATATATATATATATATATATATATATATATATATATATAAGATCTAGCATTTGTTCAAAACAAATTTCTTTGTGGTAATTTTAACTTAAACAGTAGAATATTAAAAGAAAACATTCTGCTGAAAGTTGGTTTATTTCAGTGCACATCACTCTAGTCTGTATCTATACTATAAAATTCAAGAAATGGCCGAGAACACTGTGACAAGTAAGTGAAACAAGATGATAGCTTGGTATCTCAGTTCTGCCACTATAATTTCCCAAAGGTGTTTAGGTGTCTAAAGATGGAGACAAGCACTTGTTGCAGTTTATTAATGATGACTTGATGAGTGGATTCTAATGAGAGTTAAGTCCAGTGACTCAAAGAGGAATCAATAAAATTGAAGAACATAAATAATTCTGAAAATGTAGGTATCAAATGCCTGTCAAAACTCTTCTGAGGATCTGTGTATGTCTTTAAAATGTTGCCTCTTTTCCCCCATTATATGCTGTATAATGAAATGAACATCATCATTACCCTGGGTACAGCTTACCATTTTTAATTCTATTTGGAGCCTGTGGGTTGAGAGGTAAGTTCCAAGTTTCAGTGGATGACGGAGACTCTGGTGACCAACCTTTATGGCGTTTTTTTGGAGGCCCTGAATTTGTCAAAGTGCCTAAATAACAATATTTCAGAAAAGTGTTAGAATACATTTCACTAATTTTTGTGCGTGATAATTCAACATGTGCTGATGGACTGAATTAAGCATTAAGTACTGTGGTAGACAAGGTTGACTCCATGAGTATAATCATTGCTTATGGTTTTTGTTTTACTTTGCTATCTTCTGCACAAAGACCTAGGAATTTTCTGGTGCAGAGACCTGTTAAGCTTTACCTATCTTATACCAATGTTTACTCTGAATTAAAAGCAACATACTAAAATGAGACATGCTAAGAACACTTATGTTAATACTTTGAAGCCAATGTGGGCACTTTGAGCCTTCTATTTCCAAACCCACAATACTGTGTTTCATGTAACATGTTAAAAAATATTTTCACAGGTTTCAGTGCAATATTAATAAAGATCTGTGCTCTTTTCAACATTTTTTTCCACTGTCAAGGTTTTTGTACTTCCCACTGGCATAATCTTTGGCTTAATGATAATCCATATTAACTCAAAGCAAATGACTTCTGCACATTCCATCCATTCATCTTTAGCTCCGACATCATTGTCTGTAAAACCATAACCATATTTCTCACAGTTTTCCAGGGAGCCCACTGCAATTAAATTCTTCAGTCTCTTCTTACTTTCTTCAGTCATCTTGTGCACCCCTGCAAAATCCTGAATGACGAGTTCCCACTAACATCAAGTATTTCTAATTATTGAGAGTCTGCAGTTGTCCAGCAATTACTCAGCATCTTGAAGAATTGAGTTGCTTCTGCTTATACACATTAATATAATATGTAAAAGCTGTAACTACCTTAACACTGGCAAGTCTGTACCTCCTGGTAAAATGGTTAGACTTGCAAAAAAAAAAAAAAAAAAAAAGAACTTGTATTAAAAATGTCATTAGTTGAGTTTTTGAGTCTTTGTGTTGTTTTCTGTTTTTTTAATTTTTATTTTCACAAAAGATATTAAAGACAAAAGTAAACCAGGAATCCTCCAATCTGGAGATGGTACATTTGCAGAACAATCTCCACGCTTTCAAAGATCACTTTTAAACTTGTACCATGTGGGGGCAGTATGCAGCCATTTGTTCTGCTTATATGTCTTCCTTAATTCCCTCCACAAAACCTATTCAGTGAGATCGATGCAAATACAATACTGAAGAAACTAGATTCAGAATCCAGTCTCTATTGACTGAAAATTACATCAGTTGTAAATGTAATGAAAAACTTCAATTTATTAATCGGAATTGCAAAAAAAGCTATGGCGAAAATCATTAAAAAAAAATTATCCTGAATATTAATATTCAAAAGAAAAGGAGGGGTTACAGTGACAAAAGATTTGGAAGGGAAGAGTAATTCCTGTTCATATAGATACTTATGATCATGGCATCATTTGTTCACTGTCTCTGTCAAGTCCATGGAATACAGATCTTAGTGTTATTGAAGAACAAATCCAAGTACCTAACACCGATGGTCTTGTCAAAGCAGACAGGTTGTTTTTCACCAACTGTTGTTTAGGAGATTCCTTGCCATTATAAGCTGCTGAGCCAAATGTTGCTGTGGATGGAATATGATCTATGGCTGTAGCTGGCAAGAAAAAAAAAATATTTACAATAAATTCTTCTAGATCAGGATTCCTAATTGACATAATAAAATGATCGTTTACTTTAATAGAGCCATCAGGGTCTGTAAGAGTCACAAGAGAATATTCATTGTGAAGCTCAGAGAGATCACTTTAGCCACTATCATCGATCACCTTTTATTTATGTAAGGCTAATGGAAAAGTAAATGTTTGAGAAATCATTATTAATACAAAGACATCACTCATCAGTTTGTCTTCTAATATTAAAGCTGCTTTTCTCCACTGATGCCCATACAATCCCAGCAGTAACGAGTCTTCTGGTTACAACGCAAAATGTCTCTTAAAAGATAAGGTTTGCCTTAGTTATGAACAAGCTTCAAATCACCTATCTACTGTATTATTTCCTAAATTTTTTTTCATAAATCTGGGGTGACAAATGGACAGTGAAAAGACTTAAAAGCAGGGTTCCTTCCTTTATTCATATGATATTCTAAATCTACTTTTTTTTATTGCATGCGGTAATGTGCTTATTTACGTCTTTCCATTCATAGAAACACACACAAATACACCCACACAGAGCAGTAAGAGCACACATGAACCCAGAGTTTTCCCTTTCTGCGTGGTACCTGCTTGTGGAGTCCCAGGAGGAGGATTTTGGGGAGGCTCGTTCGTGGTGCTCCCGGAGAGGCCTGCGCTCTCTGGCAGCTGGCACACCGTGCCTGAACAGGTGCTGGATGAGGACTGCCGGCCTCTGAGTTCTTAAGAAAAAAAGAGACTTCTTATCCACCGACAACAGTGATAGCAGCTTTTTTCTGCGTGTTTGACTCGGTAATTTCACATGTGAATTACTTAAAGGCTACAGCACTTGGAAGAGAGGAACTGGTAGCATCAAACATGCCATCCTCTTATTAGGGCAGTCAATTACTTTTTACAGCTGCACTTTAAGGAGTCTTTCTTTCAACTGATCCGTCTTAGGTTTTACATAGACGCCAGTCCCGGTAATATCCAAGCTTGGATGACAAAAAACAGAGCTCGAGTAAGACAGCTTCATTATCTTACCTGCCCCTTTCCAGCAGATTACAGATCCTTTCGTCAGAGCTCCCTGTGCATTCCTGACCAGATAATACTTTAAGTGTTTCTGTTTCTTGGGCTGAGTGGTCAATTTAAGGTTAATGTGATTTGAGAATTCTGTAAAGTAGCAGAAACCTTTCTTGCCACAGCCAACACAATTGCCAGAGAAGCCTGATAAAACAAACAATACATATAATCCATTGAGATAGGTTGGTGACCGTTAATAACTTCAAAACATGACTCTTCCCTGGAGAAAAACAGTTTTGTTTTGTTTTACAGATTTAACTTTGTATAAACATTATCATCCAAAAAATTGTACATCAAGTCCTCTCCGTTGTACTATGGCTACTAGATCGCATGAACAGAGTCCCACATGAACAGAAAATGTAAAATAAGACACATTTCTCATTTTCTCCCACAGAAAAAAAATCACAGTACCCACTCACTCAGTACCTACAAAGCATTAAAACAAAACATTTCTGGCTGAACTATACTGCATCACATGCTTACCACTGCAGAAAGTTTTATTTCTTTATAAGCTTGCATTGAAAGCTTACATTCAAGGAAGCCTCAGGAAATTATGTATATTTAATCTACTATATTTAATAAGATCTAAGTTCATTTAAGCACCGAGCTTCTACTACAGATGTTTGTTTAGAGAAGAAAAATACTAATGCCTTCTTAGGATATTGATTTAAGTAGATTTCTCAAATGATATGGCTGGACTGTGTTAGTGCTTCACAACACTTCAAGCTATTTATGATTACAAACAAAACATTTCTGCAACTTTAGAGAACATGACAGAGATGCAATCCTTGCATGTAAAGAAGCTCATTGTACTCAGGCTTTAATGGGGCATTTCCAGGGATACCGCCATTTCCTCTCATTCCGAGGTATAAAATTTGAGCTTCAAAGAGGGAGCTCATGATGGTGATCACCGTAAATAAAGAGCAATCCTTAAACAGCCAATTAAGACTTGTCTGCTTTTTATTCTTAAACAACTTGATTTTTCCATTTTCCAAAGTACTTCCCATAAGAAAATTTTGTACTGCATCTGAACAATTATCTCAAAATACTTATTTCTTGCAAGGAAATTATTTAGCGTGTAAATAGAAGATAACGTTCCCCGTGGAAATTTTCTCTCTATTCCCCATACATGCCCTGAAGCATGGAGGCCCTTTTTATTTTAATCCCATCCAATGGACATCTTGATGTGTTATCACAGGAATTTCAAATCAAAATTGTGTGTTCAGTGAACTGAAAGACAGCAAAAATAAAACAAAGGAAAAGCATCTCATGATCCCATAAATATGGAGAATAACACTGGAAATATTACAACTGCACCATGTTAAATAAAATGAAGAGCCAATTATGAGAATTTCCATCCCATTTCAGACCAATTACATTTTCAAATTAATGTCCAATACTTCTTAAGACAAGTGAACAAACATGCGGACACTGAAATACTGTGCTCTGTAAACACCTTTTTCTTGGTCTACAACCTGAGTATTTTCATTAATTGTTCAGAAACAATTAATGAAATTGTTTCATAAATTAAGAAACAATTAATGAATTGTTTCATAAATTGTTCAGAAGAATTCATTAAAAATCTAAGTTTATGAGGCATTCGGTCTGTATCTATGGTAATAAGTGAACAATAACTACTGAAAGCTGCCTATTATGTCACTGAGGTTGATAGGTAGAATGATAAAGTCATTATGACTCATAAAATTGGGACAAGACTGCTAAATCCTCTGTGTTGTATCAGTCAACACAAAAGTATCTGTCTAACATCACAGAACATTCAGTTGCTGCAATAAAAGTAACAAAGGGAAACAAAACTACAATGGTTGTGGTAAAGGCTGTAGAATTTACATTCATTTTAGGCAGATTAAGAAACTGCAGAAAATGATTCCGCTAGCAAATGAAAACTTCCTGTACATCTTGGCAGTATGCTGAGCATGAGCAGCAGCACTGCAGTTTTTTACTGTTTGCCACTTACAAGGACTTATTTTTTCCAAACAGAAACATGACGGGACCATTTCCAAAAGTAAAATAGAAGTACCTTTACCCTTTTTAGGTTTCATTGTGTTGCTGAAAGTATCCAGCTTCTTTCAAAAGCCACATGGGGAAATATTTCTGCAACAGAATGTGGGGCAGTGGACACAAAATCTTTTCATGTGGACGCTACATCAGTCACTACTGATAGCTCTTGTAAATCGCCAGCAAACTAAGAAAGATTTAACAAAAGGAATCTTCTACCTGAAACTGCCTTTTGCCCTAAGTCATCTATTTTTAACTTTGTCTGCTTGGCAGAGTCTACTATCCAAGGTCTGCTGGAGAATTAGTTTTCACCAGCTACAGTATACAGGTGAAATTTAGTAAGAATTAAACTTGAAGAGTCTGCTTGTTTTGAAAACTCTTTGGAGAATGGTTTAGAAGTTTGTTTTTCAGTTTTCCATTAAAGTCAAACTATCATCTTTCACCTCGATTCTTCCCACTTCCCCCGAGTTCTCTCTGGAAAGCAGCTGCCAACATTGAATTTCATCCCATTCATTCAGACTGACACTTTCTCTGATGACAGCACAGATACAACATAGCATGACTTTATAATTTCAGTGCTGTATGATTTTCAATCATTATTCATTCCAGGGCTGCTTTTCAGATTGAAGAGTCCATTGCCATCCTTGCAGCAGATGGAGTAAGACTGAGAGCAGTGTTCATCATAATGACTTGGGGGTCCTAGTGAATGAAAAGCTGGACATGAGCCAGCAGTGCGCTCTTACAGCCAGGAAGGCCAATTGTATCCAGGGCTAAATAAACAGAGGGGTGGCCAGCAGGGAGAGGGAGGTGATTGTTCCCCTCTACTCTGCTGTTGTAAGGTCCCCCCTGGAGTATTGTGTCCAGGTCTGGGGCCCCCAGCACAAGAATCACAGGATCATATAATTGTAGGGGTTGGAAGAGACCTCTGGAGATGATCAGTCCAACTTCCCTCAATCTTTTTTTCTCCAGGCTGAACAGTCTCATGTCTCTCATTCCTCATACGGGAGATGCTCCAGGCCTCTCATCATCTTTGTGGCCCTCCACTGGGCTCTGTCCAGCAGGACACTGTATTTTTTACCTGAGGAACCCAGAACTGGACTCAGTACTCCAGGTGTGGCCTCACCAGGGCAGAGTATAGGGGGAGGATCACCTCCCTCAACCTGCTGGCCATGCTCTTTTTAATGCACCCCAGGATTCCATTGGCCTTCTTGGCCAAAAGGGCACACTGCTGGCTCATGGCCAACCTGTTGTCCACCAGGACACCCAGGTCCTTCTCTGCAGAGCTCCTTTCCAGCAGGTTGGCCCCTAAATTGTATTGACACATGCAGTTATCCCTCCCTAGATACAGACTCTATGCTTGCTCTCATTAAACCTCATCAGGTTCCTCTCTGCCCAACTCTCCAGTCTGTCCAGGTCTTGCTAAATGGCAGCACAGTTTTCTGTGGTGTCAACCACTCGTCCCAGCTTTGTATCATCAGTAAACTTGCTGAAAGTGGACTCTCTCTCTTCATCTAGGTCACTGATGAAGTTGAACAAGGCTGGACCCACTACCAACACTCATTCTGTGCATGCCCTGTTCACATACAATGGCTGGAGCTAACAGCTGATAGACAGGAGAGCTTGCTTTATAAACAAGACACATTAAATATTCTTCCATATATTATAGAAAGGACAAAGGTCAGGGGAGTCGGGGCAGCCATAAGGTGACTCAATATATCTATGTCATGCAACTGATTTCACAAGAGAATTAGAAATCAATGCCTGGAGTTTTGGGGCTAAAAGCCTTTCGCCTTTAGGTCAGCAGTTCAAACCCAACTCTGTTCAGTAGTGACTCAAGGCCACTACCCTCTGAAGATTGTTTAATCAGAAGATATTTGATTGCATCTTATATCTTATCATGTACTTTTGCTTGAATTTGCCCACATCACAGTGATCTATTATCCAAATAATCCTTGCGGGTCCCTTCCAACTCGGGATAGTCTATGACTATAGTTTAAAAAGCACTTCCATGCTAAGGGCCCCATGGTCAGCAGCGGGACCTTGGACTAAAGGGATATGAAGCCCGATCTACCTTATGATTGAGCAATGGTTCCTTCAGATTAACAGTGAGCTTTCACTAAGGGTAACTGGAATACTTCAGGGTGGAAGGAGATCTATCACCAGTTGGCCCAGCTGAAAATTTTCTTCCTTTTTTTTTTTTTTTCCTTTAAATAATGAATGGGTTTTAATTAATGTTCGTATTTATGTAATGTTACTATTTCTTTGAAAGTTTCCAACTTGCTTAACACTAAGAATTAGTATGGTTTTAACTCTTCAACAAAAATTTTTCTGCTGTTCAGTTCTGCTCACAGGCAAAAAGCACAGAAACACTGACAATACTTCACTTTTTCTCCCTCCCATTCAGTACCATTCCATTTGAAGACTGAAGGCCTACATTTAAAAAAAAGAAAAGAAATTAATGCATTCATGTTGACACTGCATTGTACAGAAACTCACTACTATTACAAAAGCCAAATAGAACAGTGCACATTCTAACAGAAGTGCCACAGATATTATACCGCAATCTTTTCATCTTACAGCTTATAATGCAAGTAAACTAATCTTTTCCTCTGTTGTCCTGACCTCAGGGACCCACTGGAAAAAAAAAAAAAAAAAAGAAAAAAGAAAAGATTTCTTATTCCCTGCTAGGAAAATGGGCAGCTGTTAGGTCTTTTGGGAAGGAAAATGATGGGTGAATAGTTGCTTTGTTTATCATGAGAGACCCTCCTTATGAGTAAGAACTGGAGGGAAAAATGAAAAAGAGAAAAAACTTTGGGGGTGATACATATTAGCTGCACTTACTAGGAAACAATAAATATCACACTATCACAGCTTTTCCTCCAGTCAAGCATTCCCTTAGGCTACAAAACAAAAAGGAACAGTTTCCTAGAGCCGAAATTTGAATTTGTTTTGCAGAGTAGCAAAACTTGGGATCTAACTTGATTAGTGGAGATATACAGAATACGTTCTCAGGCTCCTCGAATACAGAGAACTTCTTTCTTAACAAAAATATTACGTCTCCCAGAAAATGGAAGTTTTCCATGTAATAAACCATCCACTGTAAAAACAAAGAAACGAAACAACCTCGCCCTTCAACAGGGACAACTTTCATATTACAAGCACATATTTCTAGATGGTGGAGAAATTCATTCGCATAATCAATAAATTGGCACAATATCAGCAGCCCTTCATGGAAACGAGACCATAAATCAAATCTGGTCAAGAAACTCCTGAGACATTTTGTTTTCTCCTGGAATTCTTGTATGTTCCATACAAAGAAATTATTTTGGGGGGGGGGGGAGGGGGGGGCGGGGAAAAATCCTACAGTAGTCAGCAATAACTGCTTTATAAAAACACAGTATCTGGAGAGGGAAAAAAGAACAGGAAAGTTTTAGAAGTAATACGGTTCAAGGGTTAGAAGTGATGTGCCAGAATCACCAATAAACCTTAGCAAAAGCGTGGGACATACTCTGACTCTCAAAGATATCTAATTTCAATTCAAAATGAATTCGATTCAGAAAAACTTCAGGAATCACTTCCTGTGTTTTTCCGAAAGGCCAAGATCTTTGAGGGCAGCATGGCTTCGATTCAGAATATAAAAATAAGCCTTCTGCCCTATCTTTAAAAATAAAAGTATCAAGAAGAGCTTCTACTCTTCATGGAGTCTACAAAAAGTTTTCATCTTAAATTTAGTACAAGACAGGTAACTGTGTTATCCTAAGAGCAGAGAATTTAAAACAAGAGTGGCTCTGTCTTTTAACTTACTACATCTGAAACTGAGACTATGGATGTCTGCTTCTAATCTTACTTACCCGGATCTGACTTGCATCAGTGTATGAAAACCAGAATAAAAATATCATTTCTACTTAATATACAGTCTATTCTACCGATAGCATTCCATCCCCACGTCAATGAGATCTATCATATTTTTCCATCAGGGAACTTTCTTTTTCAACTTATAGATGAAGATTTTGTATCTTAAAGATCCAAATGCAAATCCTTTCACATTTAATCTTGTCATAGAATACACAAAACTTATCCTAAATTATCACTTTTTTATTTTGCAAAAGAATATGATTCACTAGAATTTAAATGTAGAACAGCCAAAAAGAAGCATCTAAGTTGTTTAGAAGAAGAAAACAGTATTAAATAAGCAGGCTGAGGATGCAAGTAGTATAAAAACCTCTCAGTTATGCTCCCATTGCCTTTTTCTGTTCTTGTTTAGCACGCAGTTAACAAGTACACTACTTCCTCTCCACTAACAGCCTGAGGAGCTTAAGCTGTTAAGAGTGCTAGCACTGAAAGATTTGAGTGGTACAACATTCCTGCCTTTATCTTTAAAATGACAACACATGGGTGATTTATAGTCCTTCTAACTCTTTTACAATCACTAGTCAAATCTACTGTGACCGATCCAACTCTGCAAGATCACATGAGGAAAGAAATTACTGTACACGGAAAGACATTATCCACTTTCACACTATGCTGTCATCCCAAATGCCTTGAAAAGTGGCACAAACTGAGATAACAACTGAGTTCACGTCATATCCCTCAGTGTTTGTGAAAGAAAATGGTTAAAGGGCACAATGACAAATAGTTCCTTTCCACTATCTAAAGCTCAGACTGGTACACAGATAAATGACAAGGCATTTTTTGAACAAAATAATACATAATTACCCAAGAATGTCTGACTACAGTAAGAGCTCTCCCTCTACATTATATACTTTTTGTCCCAGTTTATAAACTATTCCACTTTACTAACTTCAGTATTCTGTTCATTCATTCACATGGTTGTGGATTGCCCCTGATTGTAGTATTGATTTGGATGAGGATAATGGCAATCATAAGGGCTACAATGAAAATAGAAAGTCTCAGTTTATGTCAGAAATTGGACACTTAAACTGGCAACAAGCAGGAAAATTTTAAGTATTCTGCACAATTTGTCCTCCTAAAATAATGTGCATTGTAAGACTGAATTCAAACGCAGTATTACCTGATTACACATTAAGGAAAAATTTCAACTTAAAATACTTCATATTTATTTTTACTGTGATAATAGCAAAAATTCATAGGTTAGGATCCAGAATTCATTCTATTGTTTAAACATAGTGGAGAATACAATCCCTGCCCCAAAAGAATAAATGAAAATGGTGGTAACAGATGAGGCTCTGGGCAACATGATCCAGTGCTTGATTTAGCGGTTGGCAACCCCACCCACAAGCAGGGGTTTGAAACCAGATGATCTTTGAAGTCCCTTCCAATCCAAGCCTATGATTCTATGTTATTTTTTTACAGTACAAACTATGGTCAAACTGTTTACACGTATCATGTAGCCAGAAAAGTTCACTTTGACAGATCTTCACTCTGTCCAACTATGTTAGTATTTGGAAAGCTAAAATAGGGAGCAGTTCAAATCCAGTTATCAGATGTGTAGCTAGGTCAAAAACAGACCAGACAATGACTTAATTCTTGGACAGAAGATGATGAAGAGTTTCTAATGAATTGATTTACTCTGTATCTTTCCAAAGTAAACATAGCCAGCTCTGAGTTGCTATCTTGTTGTGCATCACCAACGAGAGTTACTGTACAAACAACAGAAATAACATCTGCTGAACTCACTCTGCAAAAAAAAGACTAGCTGTTAATTGTAGACCACAGAAGTGTTCACTTACTGTGACCATGAACACTTACCCAACAGGGCATTGCGCCCATTATCATCTGGAAGGAATCTTTTATCCACAGCACACACTAAGAGGTGATCAGGTAAATTTGGTGACTTGGCGCCAACGAGTAAAAAACCTGATGGTACCTCAATATGTTCATTGGAAATCGAAACCAGTCTCAAATCTTTACCAGCCTGGCAGAAACCTAGGGGAAAAAAAATCAATTCAATGTACTTAAAGTTGAGAAGACTTTTCTCTTTAATACAGGTAACTGTTAAAGATCTTCCAACAGTTTTAATGAAAAGAAAATTGGTATCCTCTAAGGTCAAGAGCAAACTAAGAGATATAGTTTTTTCCCCTCCTTTTGGTCACCATAAACAAATACCATCAGTACAATAAACAAACTCAAATTTGAAAATCCACAGTGAACTTTCTCATGATGATGTTGCACAACACCACAGATATTTATGGGCTACTTACTAATGTCATTGTAACTACAGTCAGATCTTCAAAAATGCAGATAATAGTTCTAAGTATCTAGTGAATTTCACTGGTTTTTCTGGTGTTGGTTTTTTTGTTTGTTTGTTTGTTTGTTTTTTGAATAATTCTTACAGCAACACTGAATTAGGTGCACTTTAAGTAGCAAAAACTGATGATAAAACCCGAGAATTACCATACTCATTGTAGTGAATGCTATGCCTGTGAACTCTGCCTTGCCTTGTTCTGTCCTTATGCCAAGTGTTCTGGCACAAACACTTATCTACCACAATTAGTAAAGACCTTGCAAAATGCAAGAACAGACGAGAATTGTCCAGCTTTGTCAAACAGATAATGAAAAGTGGAATGCTTGGGATTTCCACAACACATAAATGATCTTGTACTGGTGAGTTATAAGGAAAGACTCCAGTTATACCTATTTCAGCAGGGCAAAATGCCTTCAGATTGCATGTTGAGTGCATTTCTTACCATCAGTAGTGCAACATCCTTCCGGGGGAGGCTTCATCTGGTAAGAAACAGGACTACTTGACTCTGAGCCTTCTTCTTCCTCCTCTTCTTCCTCTTCCTCATTATCTGCTCTGCTGCCTGCTACAAATTGTGATAGCATAAATGTCTTAGAAATAGAAAATGTTGGCAACGAATCATTAATGAACAAGGTGACCCAGTTACAGAAAGTATTACAGAAAACTGGATTCTCTCCTCTCGACAATGAATTTAACATCAGCAGCTCTAAAGCTATTTGTACTTTCCGTGAAGCCCCAACTTGCAGTTTCTGTTGCTTGAATGTCAGAATGCAACTTGCATTCTGACAACAGAATGTCTTTGATTAAGAAATATATAGGTATCTCAGCTTTTGCCTCAAAAAGAAAAAAGAGAAGGGAAGGGAAGGGAAGGGAAGGGAAGGGAAGGGAAGGGAAGGGAAGGGAAGGGAAGGGAAGGGAAGGGAAGGGAAGGGAAGGGAAGGGAAGGGAAGGGAAGGGAAGGGAAGGGAAGGGAAGGGAAGGGAAGGGAAGGGAAGGGAAGGGAAGGGAAGGGAAGGGAAGGGAAGGGAAGGGAAGGGAAGGGAAGGGAAGGGAAGGGAAGGGAAGGGAAGGGAAGGGAAGGGAAGGGAAGGGAAGGGAAGGGAAGGGAAGGGAAGGGAAGAGAAGAGAAGAGAAGAGAAGAGAAGAGAAGAGAAGAGAAGAGAAGAGAAGAGAAGAGAAGAGAAGAGAAGAGAAGAGAAGAGAAGAGAAGAGAAGAGAAGAGAAGAGAAGAGAAGAGAAGAGAAGAGAAGAGAAGAGAAGAGAAGAGAAGAGAAGAGAAGAGAAGAGAAGAGAAGAGAAGAGAAGAGAAGAGAAGACACAAGTGCACCTGAGGAAGTAAAAAAGACAAGGGGCAAATAAAGGAAGACTCTCTATTATTCAAAAAATAATCTCTATTTTTAAAATAACCTCATGAGTTTGGAGGTCTAATTCATGGTGTTGGAACTCTTGCTGATCACAACGGTGCAACTGTATCCTTTGTTTAACAGCCACAATAAATGCAAATTCATCACTTTAGAACACCCTGGCTGCAGTCCAAGTACAGGTTTTATCAATGAGGTGCTGATCATGTCCTTGGTGCTGTGGACTGAAGAAAGAGTTCCCACATGACACTAGGTTCAACCACAGCTGATATCACAGCAAGAAAACCTGATTCTCATGCAGTCCATTTCCCACCAGAACCCAGAGCTCTGAGTAAAAAACACTGCTGCTCTCTGCACAATGTCAAGGAATGGCAGATGTCTGGAAGACAATGCACAGAGGTCTGCACATGGACTGTGCATTCTAAGAGGCAATTCTGAACACTGAGGGAAAGAATATTTCACTCAGGCTTTTATCTTAGATGCTTTCATGTGTTTTACCTTCAGACTCTCTGCTGTATACCACTTTTCCAGTGTTCTGGATCCTTTAGTCAGTATTTTTAACTGATAAATTGTTTGCTAACAGAATTAACCTACTTATTCTCCATGTGTATTGCAGGGAGAGAATTTGAAATACATCTTTTCTTTTAAGTATTTAAACATCAAGCCTGAGTGTTGGTGCATGCAGGTAAGGGCAGAATGTTAAACACTTCTGTTTAAGGGCATAGTCCAAAGATAAAAGTGCTGAAAGTGAACAAAGAGAAAAGTGAAGCTCTTTGTCTTTGGTGTTTAAGACAGGAGTTAGTTATGTGTTATGACCTAATCTTGTCTAACATCTACATACATCAATAATAAAGACAGGAAAGAAACAGAATGAGAAATTGTCCAACTATTGGAGCCAAGGAGATTTGATGTTGCATCTAAACCAACTTATGTGAAAATGGCACTTCCAATCTACATAGCTTCAAATAATTTTATAGGCAATTATGCTTGTGTAAGTGACCATAAAGGCATACACTTACAATAAGTATGTTTGTTTTTTTTTTTTTTCAAATTTAAATGTAGAGACAGGAAAACTGTAGTCACTGGAAAATAATTGGTTGTGACCTCTTCGCCAAAAATGTACCATCTAGGTGAGAAATGTCCAACTTGTTTCTGGCACTGACCTTGACTACATTACCTTGTCTAAATTATTTATACTGTGTCTGCTCCACCATAGGAACACTGGCTGTACTGAGGACAAGTAAGAAGTTATGGCCAAGAACATTCCAGGTATATGAACAAGACAATGTCAGGGGCAAGGAAGCGTAGCAAGATGGGTGGACAAGAGCTTATGCAGGATACTGAGGATGACTCTCTGTTTCAGATGCCTCCTGGCCCTCAGAGTACAGAGATTCACCTAGCTAGGAGTGCACGTTTTTACTTATTGCGAGGCTGGAGTCTAGGATGCCTGACTGTATACCTCTCCCACCTAAGGAACAGCCCTGGAAAAACTCTATGTCACCCTTGAACCCTATGAACCCTTCAGAGTTCCCTTTGTCTAAAACTTCCATGAAATTAATTTTCTCCACCAGGCTGTTGTGGGATTAATTACAGTTTAATTCTGTTGCCATTAACTGCAAAGAAAACAGAATCAGTCTCTCTTGGTCTAAAAAGTTCCTTGTTGAAAGCCCTGAATAAAAGAAGTGTGAAATTGCACTTTTGTTCCTTAACAGTGTATCTGCTCCTGTAGCATCATTCCCAGGTGATATCATAATCAATTTTGTGACATCGCAGTTGGTTGGCGTAGAAAAGATTATTACAGTTCATCTAAATTATACAATTTCTGAGAAAAAAAACAACTGAAACTTAGAAAATGGTCTTCTCCAAACAGAGAAAGTCCTGTGTGCTATATAACAACTTGAACAAGATTTACCAGCCTTTGTATCTCATTTTTACCTTTACAACAGAATAACTAAAAGTATCATGCCAAAAGTAGATATTAGCATCCTTAATAATCAGCTACAATTTTTTGTACCTTATTATTCACAACACAAATTACTTCAAGTGTATCTCATTCAAAAATCTGACATTTTTAATTGCCATTTACTATATAAATTGCAGCAGTGTGTGATAAGTTACAAGATAACAGACCTGTTCTAAATCACCAAAGATTTCTCCAAACCTTCAATTTATGCATATGAATCTGAGCAAGCAGATAACTTAATTTTGACAAATAAAAGACAATGCATTTTGCATTTTAATCACATTCTAATATAATTATACACATATTTAGATAGTAGTATACCCAAAGAAAAACTTTGAATACTATGGCTTTTCTGCATTCCTATTTTAAATGTTTGTGCTGACCCCTAGGAGAGCAAACAGCAGAATTGTGTTGGAGCAGAAAGTTCACAAATTCCTACCTTCCAGCGATGACAGCTGCTGTTCAGCTTCCAAGTACAACTGAGAGAAGATCGGCCTGGGAACTAAGTTGTTTGAGCGGAGAGAGGCCTCGATAGAATTATGCAACACTTCTTCAAACCTTGTTGTCTTGAGCTGTCCAGCATAAGAATTTCCCATCTTCTAAAACAAAAAGACAAGGAGAAGAAAGAAAACAGATTTCAATTTTAGTACTCAGAACTCAATGATTGCACCTTGATGTCAGACTGCAACATTTCTCATGAAAGAGAAAACCTCCATTGTCCGCAGAGAAAGGCATAGGAAAGGAACATCGACTGCAGCAGTGGCTGAGCTGATCCTGCTGATAGATTACAGGAAGTTATCTACAAGTAACAGCTTTCTGAAATTCAGTAGAAAAGCTTTGACACCTTCTTGAAGACATGGCTAGAAATCTCAGTCTAGTAATTCTGTGGTTTGTATAGCAATTGAGGAGATGCATTTTCAGTAGTCAACAATCTCACTGATAAAACAGCCTGTTTTGTATGATTTGAACAGAATAAATTGCAAAGGATTTGGGCAATAGCACAGTTCAGCGTAGTTACCTTTTCATGGCCCAATCATGGCTGAAAACTCACAGCTAAGGCAGGTCAACATATATTTCAGAGGTTAGATTCATGAACAGCACTGCTGTAACGTGTTGTGGAAGATGATGGCTTTTTCTTCTCACCTTAAGCAATATTTTCCAGGAGAACAAAGCATTTGTTGTTCTTGTTGTTGTTTTTTTTTTTTTTAAAAAAAGACAGACATATCTATTATCTATTTGATTTTGCATTACATTATTACCATCTTAGTGAAACAGCGTAATTCACACAGGCGGTCAGTGAGAAGCCAACCTGTTCCAGCTGAATATCTCAGCATTTCCTCCCCACGCCCTTTACCACAGGCTGCTTTCCCACAAATACAATGACCTGGTATAGCCAAAAGCCATGTCAGCTTTCTTTTTCTATTACAAAGTAGCTCTTGCCCTGGGCCCCATGTCCTTTCCCTCCTCACATCACTGTGAATAGTAAGCACGAAACATTTCCTGTTTGTGGCAGTAATTCCAAAACACTGAACAGCCCCTCCTTGGTGCTGGATGCTGCCTGGGAAATGAGCCTGTTGGGAAGCATCCTGAAGGAATCATCCAAGGAAAAGGAAAGCTACTTGGAAATCACATACAGCTCTTCTCAGGAAAAACAAACTAACAAAAACAACACACAAATTTAAAAGAAACACCACACATATTTGATCATTTTGTATATTCATATGAATTTACAAACCTTATAGACATATAAAACCATAGCTCTGTATACTTTTTGGTACTATTTTAGTACCATACACTTAACTGCACGCTATATACAGCATTAACAGAAGCCCGATCAGAATTATATAACAATGCATGCAGTGTTTACAGACATCATCAGGAAAGGAAATAGGCACAACTGAAAAAAAAAGGTGAATGTACATAAAAGCAAATAAAAAAAAATTGCAGTGTGTAGCACTGATGAATCCATTCACTGGAGGGTTTATAAAAAATAATGAAATGAAGCACGTTAGCTATGTTCAGAGCTAATGTGGAAGTGAGGATGCATCCTCTCTTGCAATAGAAGCAGCGGACAATTCCCTATGGCTCTTCTCACTCCGAATTTTAATTACTGCTTCACCTTTACCAAACGCAGCTGATGATAATGAGGAAATCCTGTATCATCCCTAAAAGGATGTATCGGAGGTGTATGCACAAAACCCATGTTTGGAATAATTAATTTTAGAGCTCAAACACTGTTTCTAAACAAACTCACTATTTCTAGTCCTAGTTTTATCCCATCCTTCAAGTTCTCTGTGCCAACATCTGGGAGATGGATAACGTCCATCTCAATCTGAAAGACTGGATAATGTCCAAAAGATTTTCTGTACTTAATAATTCCTGATACAGCCCTCAGATAATATCCAAAAGTTTGACTGCAGTTTCAGAGGATTGCCTTACAAGGGGCTGGATTTTACCTATTCTCAGCACAACCAAAGAAAACTGGTCTACCTGATTTCCAAACATTGATTTACTTCTTGAAAATCTTCCACAGAGCATGTGAAAAATAGGAAGATTTAAAATTCAACTAGAGGAGACACAAGATTTTGAGACAACCCAAAAGCATTGTATACACAGAAATACACATGCAGAACTGCTTTAAGCAATGAGGCTTGAAGGCTGAGTTGCTTATTGACACTATTTGCATCTACTAGTGATGAATGAGAAAATACTGCACTGTTTCAGTATATAAACTCTCTCCTATTGGTACAGACAGCTATTATTCTGTACGGTTTATTAGGAATCGCAACAGATGCCACATTTACTGGCACCTTGCATACTTGTTATATAGAGTCCACTAGTGGACACATCAGAAGCCCTATCTCTAATGCTGAGGATGCCAGAAATTAGCATCACCAGATGATAAGTCTAGTGTGACCTAATAGTGCAATTACACTATTTATACAAGGTACAGATCCTGGCATTAACACATTCAACACAGTCACGGTTTTTCTTCCACTATAGCTCCAATTTAATTACGTGGATGGGTTTGTACAGCGAAACAGAAACTTTTTGGATTTGTTCATGCAGTAAGTTCTTGCGTACCTGAGGGCTGTCACACTGTCAGACACAGTCATAAACTCAGGAACGTGCTTCAGAAGGCACGACCAATATTTTAGAGACATTTTACATCATCAAGCACACACTGCTGGAACCAGAAATTGTCCACTGCACGAGATTTGCCAACATCAGCCCGTGTCATTCAGAGCCCCAGTAATTCTCAGCTGTGGGAGACATGACTTCCATGAAGCAAGCAGGGGAGAAGCCTTGCGATGGTTGTCAGCCTCTTTTCTTCAAAGCTGCCGAGACTGCGGCACCTGAATTGTAAACTGCTGACTCTGCAGCACCAGGAAGCAAAGGCTTTGAGTCCTATTTTCCTGCTTCAATGAGCTCAGCGTTCCCAGCCCAAATTTATGCCTCTCTTGGATACAAGTGGGTGGCGCAGGCTGATGTTTCAAATACATGTGAAATTCCAAGCCATGAACATAGATGGCAACTAGATCTACTGAAAAAAATCACAGGGCAACAGAAGGGTAGCCCTCGACCCCAACTACTGATAAATCAAAGAGCAAGTGACTGTCACAGCCAGTTTCCATGGAGAGCATGCAGAGAAAAATACTAGTCAATACAAAGGGGGGAATAAAACAGGAAGGAAGACCTGGACCTTGGAGAGCTGCTTACAACTATGACAAAAAGAATAATGAAAGCACTTTGAGGAACATAGATGCCTAAGAAACAATTGCAGATACAGCTGAAGTGGGTCAGGACAATGTATTAGAAACCCACAGACGAATGCTGCCAAAGATTGATGCCAGGCATCTGAAAACGCCTGTGAAGTATGTCAGTCTAAAGATGCTAGGAGTCCTGGGCAAACATCTGTTTGTTATGAAGTGGAAGGCAGGGCTTCCTAGTTATTTGTCTTTAGCTTTGGGCTCTTAGATCTCTGACAGCATAATCCATGGCATGAAGATCTACATGGCACAGCTAACCAGCCAGAAAGATTTACTGAGCATTCAGCCTAATAAACAAAGTATATAGGGAAAGTAAAAAGTAGAACTATGTTAGTTATAAGAGAAAAGCTCTCTAGTTCCAAACAAGGAACTGTCAGGACTTCTGCGGTAAACAGCAATTACTTGATTAGGAAATACAGAATACAATTCAGAGTTAACAGTTTTGCCTGTTGGTTACAGACTCATCTTCAGGTTCAACTGCAGTTGAAATCATCAGGTTTTGAAGACAAAGGCCATCACCTGCACTGTTATGCTATGGCCCTGTATTCCAGCTGATGCAGTTTTATAAAATGCCTGCTTAGCCACAAGGACAACTCCTACCATGAGAGCCATGATAGTGACTGGTCATACACAGAGCAATGATCAGCAGCAGGAGGACATGCCGTCTTCAACCTAGAATGGAGGTGCTTGGAGAGAGATCTTTTGATTGGTGAAAGGAAGATTGTAATGTACTGGTGACTTATCAGTTGCAATTGTCTATAGTAAAAGAGTATTAATGTTTTGCGAAGACTGAAGACCTAGCATAGCAACGCCAGATGGAATTTATCCTACACCATGGACAGGATGAGCATCACAGAATCAGAGAACAGCTTCATTGGAAAAGATCTCTGGAGGTATCCAAAGGAAAACAACAGATATCAGAGAACAGAAATTAATCCAAGGCTTTATACAACTGCTATTGAAATAAGACTCCTAAAAGAACCTTCGGCTTTATCAGAAACAGAAAAAGCAAATCTGTGCAAGCTGCGCTAAGAAGGTTTTAAAATGTAGTCAAGGGATCCAAGTGTGAAATTAGGAAGCCACTGCTAATCACTGTAGTTGAGAGGTCTGAAGGAAATTAAAAGCAATTGTATCCCAAGTTTTCAAAAATCACAGAATCACAGGGCTTGGATGGGACCTCTGGAGATCATCAGTCCAGTCCCCTTGCTAAATCTGGTTCCCTACAGTAGGTGGCATAGGAAAGCATCTGGATGGGTTTTGAAAATCTCCAGAAAAAGTAACTCCACAACCTCTCTAGGCAGCCTGTGCCAGGGCTCTGCTACTCTCACAGTAAAAAAATTCTTCCTCATGTTTTTCTGGAAATGTCTGTGTTTCAGTTTGTGCCCATTCTCTTGTCCTGTCAGTGGTCACTACTGAAATGAGTCTGGCCCCATCCATTGACTCCCAGCCTTTAGATACTTATAAACAGTGATGAGATCCCCTCACGGTCTATTCTTCTCCAGGCTGAACAGTCGCAGGTCTCTCAGCCATTCCTCGTACGGGAGATGCTCCAGGCCTCTCATCATCTTTGTGGCCCTCCACTGGACTCTGTCCAGCAGAACACTGTATTTTTTAACTGAGAAGCCCTGAACTGACCTCCATACTCAAGGTACAGCCTCACCAGGGCAGATTAGAGGGGGAGGATCACCTCCCTCAACCTGCTGGCCATGCTCTTGCTAATGCACCCCAGGATACCACTGGCCTTCTTGGCCACAAGGGCACACTTGGCTCATGGTCAACCTGTTGTCCACCAGGATACCCAGGTCCTTCTCTGCAGAGCTCCTTTCCAGCAGGTCAGTCCCTAACCTGTATTCCTCCCCACGTATGGACTCAGCATTTGCCCTTGTTGAACCTCATCAGGTTCCTCTCCACAGCACAGCCTTCTGATGCGTTAGCACATCAGGTTCCTCTCCACAGCACAGCCTTCTGATGTGTTAGCACATCAGGTTCCTCTCCATAGCACAGCCTTCTGATGTGTTAGCCAATCTTCCCAGCTTGTATCATCAGCAAACTTGCTGACATTTGACTATCCCTTCACTCAGCTTCTTGATGATGAAGTTGAACAAGACTGGACCCAGTACCAACCCCTGGAGAACACCACTAGCTACAGGGCTCCAATTAAACTCTGCACTACTGAGCAGAACCCTCTGAGCTCTGCTAGTCAGCCAGTTCTCAGTCCACCTCGCTGTCAACTCATCTATCCCACTCTTCCTAAGCTTCAATAGAAGGAAATCCTAGGGCGGAGTTCTAGATGTAACTAAGGAAAGAAAAGTAAATTTGGAAACACTGAAAAAGTGATTCTCTTCAATAGTACTGATAACCAGATATGCCCTATGGCTTCAGTTCAGGAGCAAGGCTGTGTAATCATGCTTTATTCTCCTATTTCTGTGATGCTACCTGCAATTACTGACAGTGATTTCTTAATCTTTGGATTTGGAAGAATAAACTATTTTTAACTTTCTGCATTACCATTTGTCCTGTATAAAAGTGATGATGTAAGCTATTACATTTTAATTCACGGAAACTGAAGGAGCCTTTTACAGCTTTCACACCTACAGAATTCAGCAAGACACAGCAGTGTTTCCTAACTGTCACGGCGTGTTTTATGATCAAGTAACATAAAGGTTATACCCTTAGAAACAAATAAAATGGGCCAGGAACTATTCTCAAGGGTCACAGAACACATACGTAATATTATAAATGATGTCTTTACTAATAGCTTAAAACAAGGTTACTTGATCCAAAATGCCTTTTGGGTACGGTCATCCTAACTTCCAAAACGTGCCAGGGAATTGCTGGAGAGTACACTAGCACCAGAGAGCTGCTAATATGAGCAAGGACAACGCAAGACTTCTTATTTAAGAAAGCAATCTGCTTGTTCATGTACTGTGAAATTATCACTTGTATGACAAATAAAAAACTTTACAAGTGTAGAAAATAGGTGTGCTAATTCAAAATTCTGCAGAATATCCTGGTTTCTGGAAGCCAAACCTGTTTTCAAAAAATATCCTGAATATTAGAGTTGGCAGTAAGAGAGAGAAGAAAAGGGCTCAGAAAACTGAGGGTTATGATACAAATACAGTCTACTTGAAGCATTTGAATACATGTCTTCATTTGAGACCACTTCCAGACCAATATTTTACTATTTACATGATGCTCACCTAAATCTTGAGAAAGGGTCTGACTTTTTGTGCTTAGTCTTACTGATAAGGAGAAAATTTGAAACTTCAAAAAATTGTTGAGAAATGAAAGGATTGTTGTCTGCTTAGCCCAACTCTGTATTGCTAATTGGGTAGTATCAGCAGTCACTCTTGGATCTTCTGATTTATACCCACGTCTGTGAAGTAATTTGTTCCATTGCAGTTAAACCAGTATGTCACCAAGAAGACTCTTGCTGATCGCTCTTTCATAGATGAATAAAGTTATGGTTGTTCAGCAGACCACATTTGGCCATTATATTTTAAGAGTAACATTAAAGCTTTAACTTAAACCACCAATATCTTTTCCAGAAATTCCAGCTCTTTTTCTGATGCCAGATCTTAGAGCTCATATATCTCCTGTGGAATTGTATTAGAAAGGCTAGGGAGAAGCAGAACAGATTAAACTTAATAGTTTCCTATAAATTTTACTTTTGGTAAGGAGCTCATGATTAAACACAGAGGCTGTGACTAAGGTTGATGGCAGGTCACAGAGAACATAATTCCATTATCTTAATACAGCCAAGAACAATTCCACTAGTTTCCATGAAGAGAATACGCTGAGAGAATACTGAGACTCAGACCAATATACCACTTTCTTTTTCTTCTGTTACCTGGTATCTTATTTTGATTTTGAAAATTAGGCTGATCCCAAGCACAGGATTTTTCCTGCATTAGCAGTGAGGTGATTTCTTCCAATGACTCATGTTTCCAAGCAACAGGAGCTTGGAACAAGAGCGCTGTTTGAAAGGTGCCAGGCTTTCAAGTGCCCTACGAAGAAGGCAAGAAGTCACCCAGCTTTTTTGTCAACATTAGATCCCATGCCAAACTGCTTCTGTTAATCACCAGAGTCAGTTTTCTCACTCAATACAGAAGTAAAAAAAAAAAAAAAAAAAGTGAGAGATGTCATTATTATCAGGAAGTCACTGTAAAGGTTAAAACAGATACCTCTCCAATGAAATCAAATATATCCCATTTCCCCCACCTACTGAAAAATCAAGCCCAATTTGTAATCTTCCCTTTGCGCACTCATAGATGTAATGATTGATATCAAAGGGGATGAAAACAGATTGGGACAAATCAGAGGTAAGCATTCTCAGTAGAAACCCTATTTACTACTTTTTTTTTCCCTTCAGGCAGACAGCAAATCAAACTTTTAAATGGATCTTCCTTAATAAAAACTTATTTCACACTCTTTTCATCCATTGGAAAGACAAGAATTTCAGCTTATTTTCTTATTTTGGTGAAATTATTCAACTGCAAACCAACACTCATTACTTTTGAAGAGGAAGTGTTCATTTTCAATGAAAATCCTTTAATTCATGCAGGGAATATAAGCAGAAGTGACTCATGAATATTTTTTATAGACAAAGGAAAAAAGAATTTACAGACTATGTCTACATGTTTTTAAACTTCTCATGTAGATTCAAACTTACTTTGAAAGAAAAAATAAAACTCCACTAAATACAGAGCACTCCAACTTGCCATAAAGCCATTAAAACACACAGCAATGCATTAGGCTTGAAGATCCGGACTCAGGCATGTTGGCAATTTAGAGGGGAAGGAATCTAAACTGTAACAGCCTGCATTGTGGCTTTCTGAGGAAACAGAAGCTCCAATAACAACGAAATTCCTTTAGTTATTTAAAGATGAAAGGTTGTTTTGATTTTAAGACGTAGTTTAATCTTCCTTTATGACTACAGAAAACTTAAATATCCTTCACCTTAAAAGCCTGTATGACTATTCTCAAACACGAGTTGAACTTTTCTAGGAAGTCAGGGATAACTTGTTTAGAAATGGTTCTCTACCTTTTTTAGCTTATCTTAATAAAGAGAAAAAATACCGGACAAAGTTTGAACTAGTCATAGTAGGAAGTCCTTGGTGAAAAGTCAAGCACTCGATTACTAATCTAATTTTAAGAGAATTACAACCATTAATTGCATCTGATGCTCAAAAAACACCCATGTCTGCAGAAACAATTCAGAAGAAATCTTAGTCAGACTTTGTGTAGATGACTGAACACTCATTATTAGCTCGATTCTTAGTAATTTTCACAGGAAATCTATTTTCAGACAATGTTATCATTGATTTTCATGTTCTTGCTTTTTTGATTTCAGGTGAATCTTCTTTTCATTGACAATCATGCATGTCATTCCTTAATAAACTGACAGCTGGCCTAACTCATTGAGGGTAAGCAAAAATTGGGTGAGTCCAGTGCTGTAATCAAGCAGAATAAGCCTGATCTGTAATATGGCAATACATTTATTGGCAGATTTATTTGATTCTCCTTTGGGATCTCCTAAACTTTGCAGGTGTTACTGGAGAGAAAATCCCTTATCAGCAGCTCCCAGTATAGCTCAGCCGATATGCTTTACTATTTCCACAGCACAGAACCCTGACCCTACGGCTGTTTAGGCAGCTCTGCCTTGGCTCCCATTCGGCTTTTGTGTGTTGCTTTGATCAGCTCCTGGCTTTGGATGAAAGCAATTCTGTTCGAGACCACCTTCAAACTCTCTTAAAAAAAAAGAATTACATACATAAAACCAATTGAGCCTGTTAAGCAGCAGGAAGAAGCCAAGTAGAGGGAGGAGAAAGGGAGGGGAGGAGGTGCCACAAATCAGTGCTAGGAAATGATGATCAAAGCGGCAAGTGGAAAATTAGTTAAAAATGTTCCCTAAGTTGTACAGGTCTTGGTCATTCCCTTTCCCAGCTCTGTAAGTGTAGAAGGTTTCTCTGCGTTACCCAGGACAGAGATAAAACTCTCTTTTCAAGAACTGTCTACCACACAAGCTCTGTACCTTCGAGTGCAGCAGCACTTCACATCTTAAAGCAGTAGGAAACAGACTGGCAAGTCAGAAGGAAAGAGATTATCTTTAAATCTATGCTTTCCAAAGTAAATTCAAAAGAAATCACCAGATGGGACATATTTTAATATTTTTAGCTACTGATGCTAGAGACTATTTTTGAGAACGTTTTCAGAATCTGAGATGAAATTACAGAGTCATCCTATACTGATTGTAAAGGCTTTCTACCCATCCACTTTTATTTTTCCTTAGCCTGAGCCTAACCTGCTAGGCTCCTTAGGGAAAGCAGTGCAGCAATGTGGGGCAGCACATGCACACAAGGAGGGCAGGATGTGTAGTAAAAGCTCTTCACAGCCGCCTGCTTCAGAGCACCAGAGGCATAGGCAGTCTCTGATCTCTCTCTCTCTCCCTCACTGTGTACATCTGGACTGTGCAGGTTTAGAGCCTTCACTTCTTTGACAGAGAGAGGCCTCACTGGTTGACATAGGAATTCTTACTGATTTCTTCTGACTGAATACACTACGATAAAACTGTCACAGTTTCTACATAAAAAACAAAGATGAACAGATATACAATGGAAATGGGCTGAAATACATATAGCCATCTCTGGGGTTATGATAAAAGACAGCAAATTCTTCTTTAGGTAAACTTATTACACTGAAAAATCAAAGCATCACAGTATACTCAGTCAGGAGATCAACATGCACTGCATGTTGAAAATACATTAAGTAAGAAAAATTCATAAACATAAATATGCAATCCAAAAAACTTAAGCAAGCATCTTTAGTTAAAGAACCAATTCAAAGCTCAAGTTTCGTCCTTTTAAGAAAGTGAACTTAATACTTCGAGATCTAAGCTGCTTATTTTAAGGGATTAAAAATTATTGTTTTCTGTATTTTTAAAAATGCCTCAGAGTTATTCTGAGGAGAGCTCTCTCACCCCCAAAAAACAGCAAATGAGCGACTGCGCAGTCGGAACACAAACTGTAGACAAATGCACATACTTACAACATGAAAATTAGATGTTATAAAATATCTCTCAACTACAATGTTTGAATAGCCACAAATATAAGGAACTGTGAGTCTATCTGTCATCTTTTGTTATAGGAATATTTTCATTTAGCAGTATTTTTCAGCACGGAAATACTAGCCTGGTAACAAAAAGCACACTGTACCGTAATGAAAGCACGAGCTCCTCGGGGTCATCCAGTGAGCTCCTCCCAAAGTTTCATATTCTGGTTGCACTGCTGAACATCTTACACCCGAGGTAACTGTCAGTGATTATATCTTTATGGCGTTTTCCTTCCTTTGATTTAGAAGAGTCTGCTGCTTGAAGAATCGGTTAGGACACTTAAGACTCCTGAGTCAGCACTGTACGCAACTGAACAACTCAGTCGGGTCGCCATGACACAAACACTCTCCTGTGACAGTAGAACACAGGAAGGTTTCAAAGCTATCTGTTCTGCAGCTACAGCAAAAACAAAGTAATTAGACGACAGTATAACCTGGCAAGCTGTTCTCTAATTTGTGTGCTGGCTATACTAAATGATAAACGGTCTGACTTTATGTCTTATTAACACAGAAGTGCTGTGCTGGGTCATGGTGCTCCTGTCCGGGCACATATCAATCTGTCAGTCTGAAGCATTATTAACGTCAACAGTTTTGTTACAGGTTTTGAAAGGACTAAAGGTAGGGTTTTTTTAAAGAACTAGGAGAGCCTTTTGCATTATGTTGATAACAAAAGCACTAAAGAAAGCATAATGTGTATACTGTGGATACTTCAGTCTGCTAACAGAACTAAAAATTAACAGAAATTACATACATTGCAACATTACCTTCGTGTTGGTACTGTGCCTCTAATCTTCTGAATAAAAGCATAGGAAATCAAAACAGAATTTGAGAGACTGTGTTCAGTATTCTGCTGTATACACAAAGGAACAGCTATTGCACCACGTTTAACAAACACTTCATCTCTTAAAGATGTCCAGTGATGTCTGGCTTCCTGCTAGTAACGCACAGATGCAAACCTTACACATGTTAACCTCACCAGATGACACTTAAAAGACTGCACTGCCAAAGTTTAGAGAAATACAAAGAGAGAATAAACACTGCAAGAAATACACGTGCATGAGTATGAAAGCCCATTATTTTTGGAAGTTTCTTTTAGTAATTTGCCAGGTCAACAACAACACAAGCCAGAAAATATGTATTTGTATCTTGATTAACACCAGCCAGACATTCTTGCTCCATAACTGTAGTGCAGTCATGAACCAGATTTCTCTAGGATGCTGCATAGGGTGCTGCCTAAAATGAAGTCTAATGTGTTTCAGTGTATATCTCTAGCTTTCCTTTGGGCTGGAAACACCACACCACTCAAAGAATATTAATAGAGGGCAGAAGTAGAAGAAAAATACATTATTCTGGAGTTCAGTAGTGGAATGCAGAATGTAAAAGCAGCCTGACTGCTGGATATAGGCAAAGAATAGAAGTTCCAGGGGAGAAATAGGAAGAGTAAGCAAGTACAGAAGGGCTGTATTTGATTGGTATTTGATTAGTACCCACATCAGGAATACCAGGAGTGCCTCATGAGCATGGAGATTATGTATGAGAGATACAGAGTCAGTGAGAGTTGGTCAGTATGCAGCCGCTGATGTAACGTATGTCAAAAGAGCATGTTTGTCTGCCTAAATGACTTGCTGAATCTGTGTGAAATGAGTCAGTAATTCAAGTGATGAATTGACAGAACAGTTAGGGAAGAGCTGATCATGTAGTTATCCCCCAGAAAGGTATACTTTTATAGCAGAAATGTAAGCAAAGATTACTTGTCTGATTTTCCCTGCTGCTTTAGCAGAGAAAAATGGAGACTGCCCCTCCAAAATACCCAATAACTTACTATTTGATACATTCTGTGTGCAGAATATATACAAAAGAACAAAAACATGGTCCTACCAAGCAGAACAACTGATTTAATTGAAAGACAACTACTTTTCTTCTCAAAATGTTTTTAAAATTGCTGCAGGTATAACTGCTTTTTCTGCTTTGCCAGAAATATTAAAATGTGTTCAAAATCTCACATAAAAGTTTTTTCATGTGTAGACTGGAAATACCTATTGGGTTGAACTTTTCATGTAGTCCAGGATGGTGTCCTCCATGAGAAATATGGAATGTTTCTCAGTTTTGTACTTTTGGATGTGTACAAAAGGAGACATTTAGAATCATCGAGGAATACGGAGTGTGATTCAGTTTCCTAACCATAGGTACGCTCTAACTTTGAAACTAAGTTTGAACTGTCTTGACTGGGTTCTAACAGAGGTCTGAGGCAGGTCATCAGTCATATCCAACAGTGAATATCTCAGGTAAACAGCAGAACCTCAGATGAAACTGGATAACTATTTAGGCAGTGGAATCAGCCCATAGATATGCATTGGTTCGCTAGGCAGAATTTTTCACTCTATTCAGTAAGATCAATGGAGCAGTTATTCAGCTGACCAACCACTACTGTTTATTTACTTCAGCATTAGCTATATCATTCACCTGGCTCCACTGATCACATTGACTGCATGTCCATGTCCATTCCTAGTAAGAGCTGCAGCTGTAGATGTCTACATGAAGACCTCTATATTTGGGAGTCTTGTGGTTCAATTCAGTTGCCCACATGTAGATGTTTCGTGGCCTCAGATAGGCTTTGACAGGAGATCTAAGACACCTCTGTGGATCCCACTGACACCGCGTAAGATCTCCAGGAAACCAAACCAACCAAAATACCTGCTGGCAACTCAAATGTCTAAAGAAGCCTGTAAACAAGAAACTGTATCAGATACTTTATCTCAGATTTATTCCCATGCTCAAAGGCAAAACTAATTGCAAGGATGTGGATATAGTTACATCGGAAAATGACTCAGATTCCAGTTTGCTCCTGGTTTCTGATCACCTGACTTCTTATCCTGCTGCTGACATCCAGGCATTTTAGATTATGTTTCAGTTCTGCAAATAATTAAATAAAAGCACTCCTTTCTCATGGACAAGATTATGTAAATTTTTCTCCCATCATCCTACGCAGTCCTGTTCAACAGTTTCCAAAAAACACTTGATACCTTTACTCACCTGCTCTCACTCCATGTTCCATGGCATGCAATATGCACCATGCTGTAAGACCATAGAATCATGGTTTGAGCTGGAAGGGACCTTAAAGATCATTCAGTTCCAACCCCCTGCCACGGGCAAGGTTGCCAACCACAAGATTAGGTTGCCCATGGCCCCATCCAACCGGGCCATGCACACATCCAGAGATGGAGCATTCTAACTTCTCTGGGCAACTGAGAACTGTTCCAGTACCTCACCACTCTCACAGTGAAGAATTTATTCCAAAATCTAATAAAAATCTACCTTCTTTTAGTTCAAAACCACTCCCCCTTGCCTTATCACTTACATTCCCTGATAGATTCCCTCCCCACCTTTCCTGTAGGCCCCATTTAGGAACAGGAAAGCCTCTGTAAGGTCTCCCTGGAGCCTTCTCTTCTCCAGATCGAACAACTCCAACTCTTTCAGCTTGTTTTCATAGGAGAGGTGCTTCAGTCTCTGATCATACTCATGGCCCTACTCTGGACTAGCTCCAACAGATTCATGTCTTTTTTTCTGACAGAGACCCCAGAGCTGAATGCAGTAGTCCACGCAGGGTTTCACAAGAGCTGAGTAGAAGGGGAGAATCAACTCCCATGGCCTACTGGTCACAGTTCTTTTGATACAGCTCAGAATAGGGTTGGCCTTCTGGGCTGCAAATGCACACTGTCAGTTCATATTCATTTTTTCATCTACTAGTACCCCCAAGTCCTACTCAGCAGAGATGCTCTCAATTCACTCATTATCCAGCCTACTTTCTGTTTGGGATTGCCCTGATCCAGGTGCAGGACCTTGCATTTGACCTTCCTGATCTTCACGAGGCTTGCATGGGTCCACCTCTCAAGCTTGTCAAGGTCCCTCTAAGTGGCATCCCTTCCTTCCAGCATGTCAAGCTGACCATTCCTGCTAGATGTAAAGGACACTTTACAGTAGTTCAACTGTCTGAATTGAAGCACCCTTCTTGCCACACACATGCACAAAAACTGTCTCAGAGGCACAAAAGTCTCAGAGGCACATGAAGGACACAGCAGAAACAGTCAGATCATTCTGAAAAATGCTACTTTGGGCAATGTGGGAAAGACCCACTGCACAGTATGACACACGGGCTCTGTTGACCTGGGCAGTTGCATGTCCAGAAAGATAGCACTGGGTTCACCCAGAGTTGCAAGAGCTGATGGGGGTTCAGCACATTTCAGTTTGGAACATTCTGTATACATTTTTCTAAATCTTTTCACCCACTTTTTTCTTTTTGTCATTGTTCTGTGGCCTTAATGTCCTTCCACTGTTTGTGCTGGGGACAACATCATTTCTCCAATGCATGGAGAGCGGTTACACTCATGATTGTGAGCCACGCCAATAGTGTTGCCAAAAAAGCATGTCAGGAAACTACACTTCATTTTTTGTAGATATTAAAAAAACAGGATTTATAAAAAAGATACTAAAGAGGACAGCAAAATAACATGCAGGCATCCACTGCAAAAAACTTAACAAATGTAAAGGAAATTGGGGAAGCAAGTATAGTGAACTGCTTCCTTCTTATGAAGCAAGAGGGTAGGTGGAACAGAATTATCTTTCACATGAAAATGTTTTAAAGAACCTAAGAACCTTCTTAAATACTGCTTCGTATTTGAAGTCATACAAGTATTTCCTATTACTGGATAAGTTCTTCCCATCACTGAACTGACAAGGATCCTAATCATGATATGTTTTTTAAAATCTCTAAGGAAAAAAAAAAAAATGTAATTAAAGAGTAAAACAAAAGGCGAGTTAGGTGTTATCAATACTTCAATAATGAATGAGAACAAAATAAAAAAGGAAATAATGAAGGGTAATAAATACACACTTGCCAAAAAACTACAGAAACCAATAAATCGCTATCTCTTGCTAATTCCTCCTTAAACATCCAGTGCACAGAACTTCAGAACTGAAAAATTAAAATAAACAGGGTCATGCTGACCCTAAAGCAAGCAATAGACTTAATTACTGCACCAGACAACGATGAATCATGCCTAAGCAAACCTCCCATTCCTTTTCAATAGAATGCATTATTAATCTGACACATTGTTTTATGATGGATAAAACCTCTGCCAGAAAAAGCCTTACTTTTCTCAGTGCACAAGGGGAACATTTCAGAATGTCACAACTGTTTCCTCACCACTCTTACCAGTAAAAGAAACCGCTGCTGCTTTCGTATCTCACTCACATTTCATTGTTATTCGTGCACCTCACCGAAGTGCTGTTTGTTCAGTCATGCTGTACCTGTGTAAAAATCTTAAATGAATGTTCAAAGACTATTTCTTAAAAACTTAAAGATACAGCCTGACTGGTGCTTTCCTAGCTATTAACAGCTCTAACTGTTCAAAACACTTCCTTCAGAGTGTTCCTTCATCCCTTGAAATTGTCGTCCTGGGGAAAAAAACCTTAGAAACTCCTGGCTGAGTAACATCCACTTGAGTGCTCAGAAAAACACCTGTGAAGAACTCTCAACTTTCTTCACTGTCCTTGTGAAAGACTTCATATATCAGACCATGCGATGCAGGACTCTGGGTAGTACATTGGGTCAGGAGATAAGATGTGGCACCATCTCACAGCTGGGGAACAGGCACATTACATTCTGTTGCCAATACAAAGTAAAACTAAATGAAATCTTCTGTTCTGTATGTGTTCCAATACACTTGTGTTTATTGTTTAACTTCAAAGATATCGATGCTGCTATTCCACTGCAAACTATTAGAGTTATTACACAATTTCCATTACCGTTTTCGTAGAAACATAGAACCTCTATGGTTGGAAAAGACCTCCAAGATCATCTAGTCCAATCACCTACCCACCACCAACATTTCCCCAATAAACCCTGTCCCTTAGTACCACATCTAAATGTTTCTTGAACACCACCAGGGACTGTGACTCCACCACCTCCCTGGGCAGCCCATTCCAGCACCTGATCACTCTTTGGGATAAGAAATTTTTCTTAATACCCAACCCAAACCTTCCATGGTGCTATTTAAGGCCATTCCCTCTCATCCTATCACTGTTTACATGGTACAAGAGGCCAACCCCCACCTACCCACAACCTTTCAGGCAGTTTTAGAAAGACATAAGGTCTCCCCTGAGCCTTCTCTCCTCCCAGCTGAACAATCCCAGTTCCCTCGGCTTCTTCTCCTCGTAAGATTTGTGCTCCAGACACCTCACCAGCTCCATGTTTTGTACCTACTTCCGATCTACCATTTATGTATTCTCCCCATCCTTATATGCACTTGGGCAGATATCAGGTCTATGTGTATCAATGGATGGTTTTATTTCATAGTCAATAAATTAGAAAGGATTATATGTCACTGCTTCCAGTTAAAACAAATATACAGTACACAACTTTCTATCTGATCCACTTATTCTAATTACCAGGAATCATTAGAATTTTGATCTCTTTAGCTTACCTTAATTTTAGATACATTTTCCTTAACTCTCTCATCTGGTAACTTTTACTCAAAAAGGACACAAAAGAGCTTAGTGTTGCATTTTAGATGCATCAATTGATAATATTCCAAATAGTAAAATTCTCAGGCTTATTAAATAAAAATTGTGACATCTCAGTTTTGAGAAGTACTATAATCTCCAGTTTTTCTTCCTTTCAAATCACAGTTTCTATATCATAACTCTTGAACACCTCCATGTTTGCTAACTCCTTAGTAGAACCACAGGGAAGTAAAGATATGCCTTTTCTTTATTTTCCTGATGGGAGGTTACAGTCCGAAGTGGTCTCAGCATAGTTCCCATAATCACCTGAGTCCCTAGTTACAACTGAAAAACCCACAACAGGTAATGTCATCTAATTGATTCTAAAAGTCTTAGTTCAAACATTTCAAAGTCACGTAGGAACTGTGACAGAGCTTAGATCTGAATGCACTTTTCCTACAATAGCTTTTTGTGCTGGATCATCATTTATTCTTGCACTTATTAAATACTTAGCTATTTGCTTTAAATTCCTGGTAGATGTATGGACTTCAGAAGGCAGGGAAGAGATGATCTTTAAATTTTCTACAGTACTACATCCTCAGAATTTGTAAAAAAAAACAGTTCTGGATTCAAACCTACCAGGACGATAATGAATTTGACAGATGTGTGATCTCTGACATTTTGTGGAAAGTGATGTTAAAATCCTTACTCATTTTTTACCTCATAATACAGAAAGCAGCTGTAGCTGAAGAAAGCATTGTTATTACGGCATTTATGCCCTATTTGACATTTTGTGTTGATCATGTTAGAAAGGAAATCATAGCACATTATACAACACAAACATCAAAAATATAGGAGGAAAGGAGAAAGATCTATAACAAATGCAATACAAATTACAAATAGCAATTATTTTTTACCATAAAAATCTTAAAACAGCCTAGTGGCAGTTATGTACCTCATAATGACTACCACATACCTTCTGTCAAGTACTAATGCACACTGTATAATCCTACTGAATATGGTATTTAAATTTGTAACCATAATCATCCAAGAAAACTGCTACTAAGAATGATATGTTTGCACCAGAAATTGTATTCTCAATAGACTCCTGTAGTAAAAAAATTACCTAGAATGTCAATTTCTTCATTGAGAAAAGCAAACTCAGTGTTCATTATTGAGTAATAACTCAATAATAAGTGACCTTTTAAGTAAATTTTATTTTTCTTTTTGCTTTCATTAGCAAACAATCAAACAACAGCAACAGCAAGTCAGATTTTAAGAGTTAAGAGGAAAGGAGCTGAAGGCAAGACAGAAAATGTTACTGTACTACTGTATGAATCCATTATCTTCTTATACCGGAGTGCACTGCGTGCACTTTAGGCCCATTTTGTCAAAAAGGACATAGTAAAACTTGAAAAGACTCACTGAAATACAAGAAGGGACACCAAAAGAATCAGCAGGCTTCAATGGACTCAGATCCCTCAGAATATAAAAACTGACTGAAAGGCATCTGCTAGAAATCTAACAAAATCATGACCGGCACATCAACAGAGCTCAAGGAATGACTGCTTACTCTATCTCCCAGTACAAAAATTAAGACATTCTCTCATTTTTATATTTTTAGAACCATTATTTCAGTTAGTTGATAATTCTCAGCATTTTTTAAATAACCTAGGCATTGCTCCCACGTTTTAATCTAACTCACTGTACTTCACTCCTGCAGAAGAAAACAGACTCTCATGATCAAGAAAGTCAAAAAAGAACAGAGTTCATGTGATTGAGAAAAGAATGGAGTAGAACTCTTAACAGACAGCATGAACAGTACAAAATGGTATTTCTAAAACAGCACAACTGGACATATTGTACCAATCAACATGTTAGGAACAAGCTGTAACAGCAAAATTCTTGCCTTTAAGGGCTTACTCTTCATATCTCCAAGCATCCATTTATCCCGTAATTTGTGTAAGAGCAAAATTCTTTACTTTAAGGGCTAACTGTCTCATATTTGCCAGGATCCATTTTCCTTTAATTATGCACCACGGACATTTTACACACACACATTACCTGTCCAATAGCAGTAATAAAAGACTTCTTATAAAGACTTCATCCTAGACATCTGATAAAAGCTCTTTCAGAAAAACATAGCTTTGTGACATGGCATAATTTACCTACCCTCCATAAGGCACCTATCTATCTCCCATGTCTTTGTCATGTACATCTGACATGGGAGGCTTAAGAGTATCCTAATTTGTTATAACCCATCCTAACGTATAAATGCTACATAAACACTACTACACCAATTTCAGGAAACAGCACCACAGTAAAGCTTAACTTTTGAAGAATAAGAAAAAATGATTTCATTAAGTGCACCAGAACAATAGCTCTGTGATAGAATATGGGATGTTGCAAACATGAAGTACTCTAAAGAATCTACTGTCTGTAGGGGAACACCTCCCTAAGTACCAAGGAACAACCACTTGCCGCTTGCCTGCAAGGTGTCTAAGACTCAGGGACATGATCTCTGGCTAAAGAAGGGTATGAGTCAAGTCCACAAAGGGCCCACGTCACTTTCAGACAGAAATATCTTTCCTCCTTGTCTTCTGTGTCAAAAGCAGTGAAGAAGGGAGGAGCAACTAGTATACACAGTTACAGACCTACTGAATTCTGCTCTTCACTTAAAACTTAGCACATGGAAATACTGGAGCTGTATCATATATTATGTCCCCCAAGCTCACCACCCTGCTTCCCACTGTGGCTTCAGGTAGCTTTCAGGAAGGAACACAAGAAAGGAATGCTGTTTTGGCAGTCACCTGATCTGAAGTACAGTTTATAGCCTTGTCCGGATGGTTAACTGGTATTCACAGATGTTTCTTCTATGAATTTGTCCAATTCCTTTCAGAAACTCTTCAAGCTTTTGACTTTTTTTTTTTTTTTTTGACATAAGTTATCAGCAAGTTTTACAATATTTTCACATTATGAAACTCTTTCCTTTCTGACTCTGACTGCTAACTTCTATCAGTGTTCCCAGGTCCATACATTACAGACACAGAAATAATATATTATCTATTCTTAATCTTGTTATCCATTCAGTCGACAGTGTATACACCACGTGAATAGCACTCTCTCATTAAGATGCATATTCTTTACCAAATCAATTTCATAAAACTTTTTCTTCTTGAATAGTTCTTTTTCTAAGCAATTTTGAATCTTTCCTTGTTCCAAATAAATTCTGCCTCTTCAAGTGTTTCAGGCAATTGTACCCCCCTACGCCAATAAGAAGCTCTTTTAAAGCAATAGCCATATGCCAGTAATGGATAAAAGTGAACCAGATGGCTAGGTCCTACCTGTAGATACACGTACACATCAGCAAATATAGACCATATAGAATATAGACCAAATACAGCACCTTACCACCTTCTCAGGGAAAAAATTTCCCCTGACATCTAATCTAAATCTCCCCTCCTTTAGTTTAAAACCACTCTCCTTGTTCTTTCTATATATCAATATTATTTGCATAATCTTATTAATTTGCATATTTTAACTGCTTTTACTTCACTTCTTATTTTGTCTCATTATTATGCTGCATCATAGAGAACAAAGTGTGCAAGTGTGTAGAAAGTAGATTTTTAAATGGTGGTATGGGAGGAGTGCCACTACTACTGTGAATTGACACCACAGCAAGTTCTCAGTGAGTGTCCAGTACAGGTAAATAAAGAGGCAACTCTGTAAACATCAGAGACAGCCTGGGAATCTTTAAGAGAGAAATTATATTTTTATTTGCTTCCTTGATTTCTATATTATTTTTTACAAATTATACATTCATGACATAACTGAATGTCGCTTTACGCTAGCAGTGACCTATTCATTAGCTAAGTCTGTGAGCTAAGCCCTTGTTGAAATAAGATACTTACAGACGTGAATCGCTTTCAATAAGAATTCAGATTCATTTGTTTAGCCACAGATTCACAGCTGAACCACAGAATCGGATTTCACTTCAGAAAACTCTCTCATTTTGTATGCAATTTGTCCTTCTCCATTCATTTGTTCTATTCTCTTCAATAAAGTTATGGATGGAGATATCTGCAATTAGTTAAGACTCGCAGTGTATTATAGTACAGTTAGCAAGATGCGGGTAGCAATGGATCCTTTTTTTTTTTTTTTCCTTTAAATTAAATCTTGGTTTTATTAAATATTCTTAGAAAGTGATCTCCAAACAAAATTTGTTGAATTCTACTGCACTAGTTCTCAGACCTGCAAAGAATCAACTTTTTACATTGTTCCATTAAATTCAAGAATGACAGTGGCATTACATAGTGATATAGGTACTACCATGTGTTGCGAATTGACAAAAAAGCCAGGAACCAGAAGTACCGGTCCATTTCTAGTCTGACTTCCTCTTCTATAACCACCCACCTTAGTCTAATGAGCTCCCACTTGGCTGGGGCCCCACATTATTGCCCTGGCTGCTCACCACTAAAACTCGCAGTAGCCAGCGTCTGTCTGCAAAAGTGAGGTTTTAAAGAGGAGCTTATACCCCCCCCAAAAAAAAAAAAGGGAACCAAATCATGTGTTTTCCATTTGCACATGGGCAAAAATAGAAAACATTCATTCATAACAGTCATAATTTCTTTCCTCATAACATTTTCAGAATAGATTTCTGTATTGCATTTAGCACAAAGGAAACACAATCAGCCGTTGTTCCTTCAATGGAAGGAAATACAGGGGTTGTATATATTAGGCACAAGCTTTGTTTTGCTATTGTAACTCATTTGTTGGTGAGGAAAGCACATCCTTCTTGAAAATGATGGTATCAATGAATGGTTTCAATGTTTTGAGTATGAATTGCACAAAGTATCAGCTCTTTTTTCACTGTTTATGTTTGGTTGGTTGGGTTTTGTTTCTTTTTTTTTTTCTTCAGAATAATTCTCCATAATTGTCAAAGCAGGCAGAAAATGAATTCTTTAAGGAATACAGTCTCAGCTAATGTCAATTATGGGGGAAAAAAAAAAAAAAAGATTGGCTAATCTGCATTTTTAGAAACTAACAGATTGTTTTACTGGTTAGTGCAAATGTTATTGATCTGCTTTCTTGCTGAATTAATAGCAGTAGCATAGGACAACTCGCTTTCTCAGCTTTCCCAATGTTTTCCTGAAAAGAGGCCCATTACATGGCAGGGGGCAAAGGACAGGCCTAGATAACACTGTTTAGACATTTCTTTGATGTACACAGGCATCATCCTCGACAACTGACCACCAGAGACAAAAGAGCACTCTTAGGCTGCTGGAAATCCCAGCCATTCTTCTCACCACCTTTTGATATCCCAAGGCTTCTATACCCTGACCTCTGCACTCTGACACAAAGATCTTATCTGAAGGATGGTCAGCCATGTCAAAAAATTCTATCCAAATTTAGCCAATAAACTCAGGATTTCTTTCACTTTTCATAATTACTTTGTGTCCTAATGTACCAGTGGGGACAGTAAGATTATACAAAAAGAAGGGGAAAAAAAAGTGCCAATGAGAAAAAAAATTGCTTCAATTTTCTGATTTTGAAACCGTTCTCAAACATCTACTTTATCTTACAAACCTCTCTGTCTAAAGCTTCTTGATGACACCTCACCGTGCACACATACAGTATTTCTACCTAGTCAGTATTACACAGAAGTCCACTTTGAGACACAGATACATGAGCTTGCTGACGTAACTTCACTCAATAAATGGACACATTTTAAATGGTGAGCACACTTTAAACATTGATTACGATTTATATATTCTTTGTTTAAATTATAGAAAGAAATATAATTTTAATGGCTTTTAATTTTTTTCCTCCTTATGCACTGTGATTGATAATTAGATCATTTTCCCGTTGTCTTCCTGATTTTTTTATAGGAAGCAGCTTCCACAGAAATAATCTGAGATGATCATGGGTACTTTCAATCATTTTCCCCCTTAAAATTGAACAAAATGGTCCAGTGGAAGCCAAAACAGTAGGAGTCCCCTAACACAGTTAACAACGCAATACATTCCCTGCATCACTCAAACAATATTTTCTGTACAGTCAGCCAGGAGAACTCCTAGAGAAGCACCCTTCTTCCCCTTTCTGAAGTACTTAGCTACATACATGAATTAATATATGCATCTACAGGAAGTCCTGCTGAAATCCCACTCTAGATACGTATATATATACATGTTTAAGAACTTTAAAAAGTCAAACTTATTGATGATTGGAATGGGATGCAATAATAGTTCAGTGGCAAGAGACCTACAAATCTCGTCCAACTGCCTGACATCTTCAGTGCTAAGTAAAAGCCAAAGCATGCTACTGAGGGCATTACCCAAGTGCCACTTGAACACTGACAGGTACAGAACACCAGCCACATCTGTAAGGAGCCTATTCCACTGTCTGATAACCCTCACAGTGAAGCAATTCGTAACGTCTGGTCTGAACCTCCCCTGAAGCAGCTTTGTGCTGTTCCTGGGCGTTCTGTCATCTATAACTGTTAAGTATGCACAAAACTTGAGCTTAAACTAATTACTGTGTCTATATTCCAGCTCCTGTACTTTTACAATCACCTTTGTAACACATTCCTAAAACGTTGCCCTCCCATGAAGTACAATTAATGTGAATGAGAACAAAGTCGGGTCAAAAATTTGCAAGATTTCACAGTTTATGTTATTCTAAACTAACTTGAATAAAATCTATGACCACATGGTAAACTGTTAAGCACTGAGTTGTTTTGTGGCTTTTTTTTTTCCAAACTGGCATCGATACCTGCTTTAGCAGGGTGGTTGGACTCGATGATCTTTACAGGTCCCTTCCAACCCCTACAATTCTGTGATTCTGTGATATGCTTTTTTTTTCCCCTATATTCCTCTTTTAACTTTTTAAAAATAAAATTATCCAAAACTTATCATGCAAGCACTTGGATCGACAATGCTTGATTTAACACCAATTCTAAATCACCTGCTATCATCTACTTAACTCAGTCAGTGCTTATTTACTTAAATGTAGATGTCTGTAATAACAAAACTCAACTCACGAAAGGAATGGTGTACAATTAGAATGACCATGAATCTTGCAGCTTTGAGAAAATCTCTTCTTCTCCATATTAAATCATTACCATAAAAATTAAGGCAAATACCAGCAAATAGAAGAGCGGGGGAAAAAAACACACAAGTGTTAGAATTCATGCAGTGCTCAGACAATGCTGATGGGAGCCTTACAAAGGGTATTAGAATTTATCCCACTGGGTTTAATGGATTCTAAACCAAACCAGAGGGTTTTTGCAGTTATTTTTAAATAAATAATTGCTATTATTAAAATACCTCTGTATAATAAACTACACCCAAGAAACAATTTATACACCAGCCTAAAGCTATACCTATATCACAACATGAAAAGACTAAACAAACAGTGATGCAAATTCAATGCACATAGGCCAAGAATAAATGTTCCAGTTCTCCCAGCATCATCTGAAAAAAACTACAATCATTTCTGTAGAGGTCTGTATTGGTCTGATGGAATATATTGCCCTGCCTGTTTTAGTCACGTAGTTGCTCCTGTGAGCAACACTTGATCCTCTTTAGTATAAATATATATATATATATATATTTAAATGATAAACAATAGATCTTTATAATTTCCATTAATTTTAAGAAAAATAGATTAAGAACCATGCATGTGAGCAGCTCAGCTGGCAGCCAGCTGTGATAACCCCTGGCAGAAGTGCCCTAATGAAGGACTGGGAGCAGTAACCTTTTAATCTTCACAAAAGCCGTAGCGTGCTTTTCAGCTGAGAAATATTTTTTTGGTCACAGAACTGGAAGTTTGCAATACATGAACCAGGATGGTGCATCACATTACCCAGAGGATACTAGGCCTTCTGAAATATTATTAGAAAACCACATGGGATTAAGAAAGTAATAAGTAATTGTGGCATCCAATTTGCACTTTGTTGACTGCGGTGAAGTCTTGGTGCAAAGTAACATTGCTTTCTGTATTGAAGCCTCACAGACTAAAGGCTGTAGTTATGGGTAACTGTGGCAGATCAACCAAACAAGCAAGGTGATCTTATGAATCAGGCTCAGCATAAGGAGACTGATTTTACTGCCCAGCAATCTGGATATTTCCAACTTATTTTTTCAATCTAGACAGGCATACTTAAATAAAAATTAATTTTCAACTCATTCATAAAAAGAACTTTTGAAATGATGTTTTAAAGACACAACATTAGACACAACACGTTCTAATCAACTCAGATTGTGTGAGACAGTAAATGCACAATATTACAGCAACAGCATTATGACTATAGCCAGCACCCCTTGTGGAGCCACATCCTCATTCCACGTTGCAGGGCCCTGCTAGCCCCTAGAGAATGGACTGCAGTACTGGTGGAAGACCAGTGGTTACCAAACACCATCTCTCTGATTCAGCACACAGATTTGTTTCACAGAATTCAAGGGATATTTTGCAGGTCTTCATGAGTTCCTCTCAATATAAAATGTGCACTGTAAGTCAATTTTTGCTCAGCCACCCTCACAGCAGTGAAGCTGGATATTGTATCAAATGTCTTGTGCTAAACACTTGGCTTATCTCTTTTCTGTTTAATGCTATTTTGCTTCACGGTTGGTTTAGATGATCTTAGCGATCTTTTCCAATCTCAATGATTCTAGGATTCTATGGACCTTTTGAGCAGCATAGACATAATTATCATCAATTTGAACACCTTGCTCTTCTATGCACAAAACACGAAAAGATAAAACGTGGAAGAACTGGAGAACAAAGGGGGAATCAGTGAAGGGTATAGCAAATATCTGTTGATAGATTTTTAATTGAATAAAATGATAAAACTGGAAACTACTTATTAAAGAAGTCTGAACTGACAGGTGACGAGATACATTTCCTCCTCAAAAGAGAGTGACAAGTGACTTTTTCATGGACAGCTGGAAAGACTGAGCCTGATTTATATACTTATGTCTGTGCTTATGCCCACAACATACTCACGCATGTGCTTTGAATAATTAGGGCACAAATCACTTACAGTTCCATCTATGCAAGAACACCACTGAGATCTGGCTCGCTCACTTAACCAGAATCACATTGCAGTCAAGCAAGTCACAAGTGTTTTCTTTGAAAACAAACACACTTACATAATAAATTAGCCATTTCATTACCTCTGGGGTGAAAATAATGAAAACAGCTGTTAGATGAGGATGAAATAATCTTTAGAACTTTTCATTAACTTCAAAATCTTTCTTGCATCCCAAAATATTTTCATTATTAATACAAGTAACACTTGAATTATTAAAATAGTGATATTGAAGGTCCTATCCACTGTTCTCTGTGCACTGTTTGATCACTTTGATCACTTTATAAGGTATTGCTTAGCTAATTTAATCTTTCATTCATAGAGAAATTGGGAACACGGAGCTTTAGAAAACATGAAAATGTGGTTCCAAATCAGAAAAAGACCATACAACACTTTTAGTTGATAGAAGAAAAAACTGTGATTTAAACCTGTCTATAAACGCGTTTGAAACCCTTTTGGAGACCATACATTTATCCCACAGATCATTACCTGCACAACAAAATTGCAATGAGAGTTTTGATATAATTCTTGGAAACTATTGAATTTCAATGCACTACATAATGACACTAAAATGTCACACAATGGAAACAAGTCATTACCCTGATTTTAAATAAATGCTTAAACTCATAAAAAAAAAAAAAATAATAAATAAGAAAATGGTGGAAATAAAGTCCTACTCATTTTCTCCTATTCATAAAAAGCAGAAGATGTAGATCCACATTTTTCTACCATGAAACTCTAAACAAAGACAGCTAGGACACAAGGTACACACTAGGATACAAGGACACGTTTTGCAGGCAATCACATACAGCAATACAAAAAGGATTAACACCAAAAACAGTCAGTAAGCAAAGCATCAGGGTGAATTCTTAAACCCATAAAAATGTATTTGACGACAATTCCTTGTCAGTACTGTTTATTTTTAAGACGGCAATGTAAGTATACTCTTTACAAATGATTTTTCATTTCTATTTACAGCAAATTTACTCAAGATATGCCTCCAACATTACAGATTCATTTTACTACATAAAGCACTGTTATGCTATTTAGTCAGGGAAAAAAGAAAAATGTTTTCTTCATATGACATTCAGTATTCCTGTTTTACAGTATTTTTTCTTAGCTATCCAACGTCTAAATGGCAATTCTCCTTTTCTGTTTCCTCAGATATATACCACTGGCCATATCACCTCTAAGACTTCCTTTATTCCTCACGTAAATACTTAAGTATGAAAGGCAACACATGGATAATTAAGACAAACTGAAAATCAAGTCAGTGTTCTTTGCAATCCTTACGTGTAAATACGCTACAAATCTATACAACATAAGCATAAATGACATATTTAAATTTACTTCACAAATAAGAGTGTCCCCTTCCAGAATCTAAGAGAAGTTTAGATGAGTTAGACTAGCAGATGACTGAATCATTAACCACAGCCTAATGGAAAAAGGCAAAGTTTTTTCAGTTCAAGTAAAAGATGTGGTGCTTACCCTGTGCACGTGTGTGATATATGGATGCAATCATGTCTGTGTAAGTACGGATGTTTGCGTGCACGTGGTGGTAGCTGATAGTTACACCAGCCGCCTTTTTGCCCCTTTGTGGTGCCTATTATTCACACAAAACAAACCCAAGTTTGTGCCTGATCCCAGCTGAGAGTAAATGCCTTATTTTGTATGAGGGTGAGGAAGGAGTGACAGACACATCACTTATCATTCACCACACAGACTTCGTATTCATTAGAAGAGCCACAATCAATAAGGACCAAAGGCAATTTTTCCCTGAAGATAATGATGCCCAGCATCACTAGAGTGTTTAAAGAGTCTGATAGGCTTTCATTTATGAACACAATCACCTCTGAAAGTTTACAGCTTCCTAGTTAAATTTGGCCTTACCAAAGAAGTGCTGTAAAATGCTTGTATTTCATTCAGTTCTACAAAACTGCGTGGGTTTTCTCTCATGGTTACTTTCAATGCGTGTAAGATACAAGAATTTCAAATGCAAATCAACTACACGTGTCAAACTGGCTGCAATTCTTCACAAATCATGGAGCAATCTCTTCTGGTTTGGGGGGAGTGAATAGACGACATTTTGTTTTTTTAAAGAGAAACTTTGGAAGCCTCTAGTTTCTTGTAGAGAACATGTTCCTTAACAAGAAAAGCAGAATTCAAACAGTTGTTTTTAACATGCTGCCTCACACTAAAGAATACCTTCCTTAACTTTGTGCATATCATTCAGAGCATTATTGAGATTATAAGAACTCGCCTAAGAGATTCTAACTCTTGTATCCAAAGAGAATTCTTCAACAGAAGCCAAGAAATAGAGACATAAATAGACAGTAGTTGTAAAACGTAAGTTAGAAGACTACTTCTGTAAAACCATATGTTCACAACACAAAGCAACACAGACATTTTTAATACAAAATAAACGTACTACTGCTTCAAAAGGTTGTGTTTAACAGATATTCACAAAGCAAAGATGATCAGGGCATAAGTGAAATTCCAGCCCTAAATCATTCTGTTCTGCTCCTGTGCCCATAGCATCCTCTGTCAGGAGCTAATCTCACGTGACAGGCCTGATCCAAAGCCATTTGAAGTCACTGGAATGTCTCCTCCTGACTTCAGGGAGCTTTGCTTCCAGCCCCTATAAACTTCAAGAACAATACAATTCATAGAAGGTTGTTTTAAGAGAACAATATCCACTAAGAGGAAAAGAACATTCGCTTCAAACAAAGCTTACCTGCTGTGGCAGATTTGTTGGGTTCTTACTGTTAGATGTTTTGCTACTGTTTTCTGTGTGCATACCACAAAAAAAAACCTTTCCAAAGTGAGGACATTCCACTTCCTTAGTAGAAGCCACAGAAAATAACAGTAGTCCAACACCAAAAATAAAAACCCCAAACCCTAAACTAAAAAATAAAAATTAAAATTAAAGGTATTCTTGAACGTACACACATCAGCAAAAGACAAGAAAAAGTTTCAAGGGGCTATGACACCACATAAGGACCAAACTCAGACAGTTATTTATTGTTTAAAAGTAGTAATATAAATGTAAGTCTTGAAAGAGCAATTAACAACATTGTAAAAGCGGTGAAAGAAAAGCCCTGTTGATGTGAACTGTGTATCTCTTTTTTATTAGAAAAAAAATGGGACAATAATGAAGTACAGAAATCAATACCGAACCCACATACACATATAGCAGGAAATTTACACTGATGAATAAGCAAATCCTAATCAGGTCCATAATCACCAAGTTCCCCAAGGCAGCAGACAATGGTGGCTCTAACTTCCTCACTCACACAACAGATCAACTCACTACAGCTATTTTAGCTACTCAGCATGGAGATGAAAACACAGAAACTTGCAATTCGGCACAAATATTCCAGAATGTTCACCTTTGGAGACTGATTTCAGTGTTCCAGAGTGGGAAAAAAACAAAAGACTTTGTCTTAAGATATACAAGACTGTTAATTTTCTTTGTAGTAATAAAATTCTAATAAAATTTTAATAAAATTGACGTTATTGTCATTATTAGCTAATCTTTTTCAGAAAGGTCTGTAAAGCATTAGATCACAACCAAGGCAACTCATACCTCAAAAAATAAAGTAAATGAAACAAAACACAGCAGAAAAAGCAAGCAACATTTTCTCCAATGTAGAGATGCTATAATTTCTGTCTCTTTCATCTAAACTTTCAGAACCAGAAACTAAAAAGACTTCACTTTCTAAGCCTATTCAAACTGATTTTTAGGCTGAGTGGACAAATCAAACATAATTATAAATTTCATTTCAGGCCAGTAAAAAGAATATGTTTTTGTGTTGGCTTTTATTTTTTCTAGATTAAATGGAAAATAATTTCTCAGCTCAAACTGCATATATCACATGTATTTTGTTACAATTATTGTCAAACAGCATATTGCATTTGACTCAACAAAAAACACTTCATTTGGGCAGTTGGTTTCTTTGTCTGTTTTTTTTTGTTTCACCTTTTTGCTACTGAATTCACTTCTGAAAGGAAATACAGCCCTAAACTTCAACTTTCACAGAATTCAATCAATATTAGACTTAAGCTCTGCATTTCATTTACATTTTTTTTTTGCATGCATAAATTAATGGAATGTTTTGTTCGCTCCAGAAGTACACGTTCAGTAAATAAATTATCCATTCATATACTTTGTTAAGCTATATTCACAGCCCTATATTTCAGGTATTGGAGCATTCACTCACATAGCTTTTCTACCATCTTTCTCCTCTTCCCACACAGACAGTTGGGACACAAACTGTACACTACTGAGTATGACTAGCTGCTATTCTGACCCCCTAGAATCCAATCTGCTCCCCCCCCCCCCCCCCCCTTACCCTGTTCTTGCTGCTACTGCTCACACTTCCTTAGCCTGCTGAGGACCTGAGTTTCCAGCTACCCTCCCACCCCTTCTCAGCATTCCCAGGTGCTGATAATCTTTTTTCTTTTTTTGCATTATTGCTGAACCTTTTCCTCCTTTCAGCAGATGCTACAGTTTTGCAAGTTGTAAGGATCTTACCTCTGAGACCCTCTTTGTTGTTCTGCCTGTGACCACGCTGGAAGCAGGGAGTGATGGATATTAGGGAAGCATGAGCCTCCCCTGGCTGTTTAGCAGCGTGGTCTGCAAAGAAAGATAGATAGAGATGCTGCTCTCTCCTCCTCCCCCCTCGCTGTCCCAGCTTCCTCCTCCCTCCGCCCTCCTTCCCAGCCACAAACTCTAGTTCTGTCTGTGCTTCAACACAATACACTACCTCTCAGTACCAGCCACCTAAGGTCAAGAATACGAACCCCTCACCCTCCCCCCCTGCCTTTTCCTCTCTAGCCTCATGCATCCTCACCCCTGCTTCCCACGGAATATGGTATCTTCCCAACTATTTCCCCTTATTTGGCTCCAGGGTCTAAAGCGCAGACAATTTCAGCAGCCCCAGGAGAGGGAGGAAAAAAAAAAAAGAAAAAAAAAGAGTTATAAAACAGAAGATATTTGATAAACATCTTAATACCATGTAAAGGGAAAGGGGAGGTCTTTGGGAGAAACTAGAAACTTTGGGGTTGTATTTGTGCGTGAAAGAAATCTAGCCGCAGCAGCTGAAGTCTGCCACTTGGAGATTAGTTTCAAAAATCTATACAGATTAAAGAAGGGTGCCCTAAACTGCTAATTATCTCCCAAATCTAGCTTACCTACTGCTTGTGCTCTTTGTTTCACTACCTTTATTATAAACAGTATTTTAAAGAAGCTTCCAATTTTTTTCCCCTGCTAAAGCCAGATTTCAGTATAATCTGGTGATGCAATAGTTACTAGTGAAAATACTACCAGTGGCATTCTTTAAAGATGAGGGGCTATGCAATAACTGCCTTTGAGATCACTGAAAGCACAGCAATAAGCCTTCTGACTACTCAGCTTGGACGGTATGCATTCAAGTGGTCATTTTTCACTTTCAGTGACTATGCTGGCTGGCAGCATATTCATGTGACCAGCACAAGGCTCGCAAGCAGTACGTAAAATCACTACTAGCCAGCACTTTCTTCTTCAAGACCTACTTTTAGACATCTAATAGGCCAGTCCTTCTAAAGCATTTTGTTACAGAGACTAAAAAGAGAGGCAAGGTGATGCTGAAGGCTTCCAAAAGATCTTGTCTGATAATGCTAACTTTAAAAGTTAAGTGGGCAGGGTCTCCCTCTGGAGGTCTTGAGAAGTAGCTAACTCTCCCTAGTGATGTATGAGGACGTTTTAGGCACTTCACGAGGTTGGTTTTAACTGGGTACAGTAAGGCAAAAGAAGATGATAGCAGTATCTTCAAATAGAATACAGGTACTACAGAGCAATGACAGGTAATTAAGAAGGAAAATTAGCTCACCCCTTCCAAACAACTGGTAATGGCCCAAGAGAAGCACAATCTCAGGGGAGACCTCATTGCACTCTACAACTTCCTGAAGGGAGGTTGTGATGAGGAGGGGCTTGGCCTCTTCTCCCAGGCAGCAAACAGGACCCGAGGAAATGGCCACGAGTTGTACCAGAGGAGATTTAAATTAAACATAAGGAAAAACTTTTTCTCTCAGAGTGTGGTCAGGCACTGGAATGGCTGCCCAAGGGAGGTGGTGGAGTCATCATCCCTGGCAGTATTCAAGAGGCATCTGGATGAGGAGCTACAAGATCTGGTTTAGTGGCTTGCGGTAGCAATACTAATAGGAAGATGGTTGAATTAGATGACCTTGTAAGTCCTTTCCAACCTTGTGATTCTATGATCTCTATCCAGAGAGATGCTACTCCCCCTAGCTGAGGGGGTTACCTTAAATAAGCGTAAGGAGAGTTGGCTCCAGGCTCCACCCCTTCTGGTTACTGTGCTGCATTGCTTGCACCTGAGCTCCCTGGGTTAGCCTCACCTTCTCACCTGGAGCTCAGCCATTTGTTCAGGCTGTGACCTGGCAATTTCACAGCAGATACCTTAAAAATACAAACAAAAACCCAGCAAATTATTTACTGTAAGGCCAAGTTGATACAATGAATATGTAGTAATTGCAAGTTGTTTTGAAGCTCTGGTTATTTTCATCCATGTTTTTTCAATGTGAGCTGTCTCATATGGTAAACAGCAGGCATGATCCATCTGTGATTAGAAGGTGGTTTATGAGGCAGCAAAACCACTGCTTGTAATCCATGGATCATCTCACAGATTGGAGAAACGCTTTCTAAAGTGATTATGCATAACAGCAACATCTACTACATCAAAACAAACTCGTCATCAAACTTAGTAGAGCTTCTGATAAATGTGAAAAGAATCAGAAGCATTTTTCACCTCCATTCAGTGCTAGGACAAGCTAAGTAACTAGTGTAACCAATACAGATTTGATCAAGCACAAAAATTATAACCTGAAAGACTGAAACGTAAATAATTACAGGGTTAGTCTATTTACTTGGTTATAATCATCTCAGTTATTTTGCCCAGAAAAGAATATTTAAGAAAAAATTAATCATGACTTACTAAATCTCATGCAGTCACTATGTGGTACACTTAAAACAGGCTCTTCCACCTTCTCCTCTGCAATAAGACCCATATCATAGCATAGAGTTATATTCCCTCTCTTTGTGAAAGCAAGTGCAGCTCTTGGCATCTGGTTTAAACTGAACAAAATGCATCAGATACTAATATTCAGTGCTCAGAAATGGGCTACATATGTGTGCTGCAGCAAAAGGGTGTGCTGCTCGCATTTGTGCTCAAAAGACACTTGTACCTCCACGTGTTTTGTCTAATTTCAAGAAACAAAATCAATCTAATGTCAGAAAAATGGTGCAGAAATATCTTAAACATTAAGGTAAAGAAACAACATGAATTTCTGGACAACTTTTGATAATTAAACATACTGCCAGCATCAAGACTTTCCTATCTGAGCTGTAAGCTCAGATAATGTATACACATACAATATACAATATATAATATACATATACAAAAATATACAATGTATATTTTTTAAAAACTAGTGCCATCTTAAAATGCATGGGGAAATATTTCATACCAACCTCCAGGATAAATACTATTTTCAAGCAGTCTTTACCACCCCAAATAGACAAGAGTACCACTCTTAAGTTATAGCAGAAAGCTGCTCAGACCTTCTGGTTTTCAGACCAGGAACAATCCTTGCAAGCTTTCCAGTGACAGTTTCAGACTGATCTGTTCACGTTGCAGTTGTAAGAGCTTGTAGGAGCCTATCAGGACACAGGACGCACTACTGTTACGGAGTGCAACCCTTTGCCCACACAGTGGACAGCTCTCACTTTCAGCCAAACAGCAGCAGCAGCCACAGAACAAGGCGACCTAAAAGCTATTTCCTCCTTGCTACCTGCTTTTCTCCAATTTTAGGGAAGTAACCCAGAATAGAGAGAATGTGGGGATGTTGCCAAAACCACACTTCTCAATACCACTTTTTGATGCTCATTCTGCTCTGCTTTTGCTACAGCTGCTAACTGTATGTGCATAATGATGGACTCTTACCCACTTAGTGAAGAGGTCTTTGAGCACAGCAGACAGCTTCTGAAAACAGCTAAATGCTGAGCAGTTGACACATACAGTACTAGGAGAAGAATGGAGAACAAAAAAGAAAGTATCAGTTTCACACTGCATTTAGTCCACACTTGCAGACTTCTCATATATTGCATATCCATCTGATTACTGGAGCATAAGACAATTTACAGAATCATAGAATCATTCAAGTTGAAAAGAACCTTTATAGGTCATCTGGTCCAACTCCCCTGCAGTGAACACAGACACCTAAAGCTCAAGCAGGTTGCTCAGAGCTCCATCCAGCCTGACCCTGAATGTTTCCAGGGACAGGGCATCTACCACCTCTCTAAACAATCTGTTCCAGTGCCTTACTACCCTTACTGTAAAAAAACATTTCCTTCGTATGTAGTCTGTATAGGAAACTGTTAATCACAGCCTGAACCTCTGATTAACCATCTGAGGCAAGTGATGGGTCAGCTGTGGGAGCACAGGTGAAGGTAATTCAGCTGTGCTCCCAGAAGGGGTGGAGCTTGACTCCACTTCTCCTAGATCCCATTTAAGGACTGACCACCACTGAGGCAGCATCTCTTTGAAGATTGCTTCTGTTTGGGGTTCAGTGTGGAGAGCATCCATCCTAGCTGTGAGCCTTAGTGTGGGTGAGTTGTTTCCCTATAACCTCTGGCTATTCATCTGTTACAACCTTGTATAATAATAACTATGCAAGTCTAAATCTCCCCTCTTTTAGTTTGAAATGATCTCCTTTGCCAGTTCTATTTCACCCCTTTGTCCTTGAAGGCAGCTTCTCAGGGAGTTTTGTTGACTAATTCCCTGAAGAGCTTGATGTGGGCTTTCCTAAAATTTAGCATCTTGATTTCACTCTTCATCTGTCCCGTATCCTCCAGGAGTGTAAACTCCACTACTGCAAGATTACTGCAGCCCAGGCAGCCTCTAATCAGTCACTAATCAGTTCACTTGTGCTGGTGAGCAACAGGTCCATCATTGCATCCATCCTGTTGGGGCTGTCTATTACGTGGCTCAGGAAGTTATCCTTGATGCATTCAAGGAGTCTCTTGGATTGCCTATAGCTTGCCATGCTACTTTTCCAGTAGATGTCAGGGTGGTTGAAGTCCCCTAGAAGGACAAGAAGACTCATCTTGAAGGGATAATAGCAGGCCTCCAGACCAGTGTCCAGTCAAAAAAAGGTCAGCTATGAGATGAAGTTGCTCTGGGCTTTATCCAGTTGTCTTGGAAACCTCCAGTGATGGAGCCTACACAGGACCTCTGGACATCCTGTTCAACTGCTTTACTATCCTCATGTTAGGAAAAAAAAAATTAAAAGAAAAAACACCTTTCTATTTTTTTCCTTACAAATTACAGTTTTCTTCCTTTCAAATCTCACAGGATCTGAAAAGGCTATGGCAGAACAGAAAAGCAGCATAGAAGAATGACTACAGACTTGAAATAACTTCAACACAAAAAAAAAACCATACATAGGGTAGGAGCCTTCTGACTGAAAATCAGGTAACTATGCTGATAAATCATAAAAAGGCTTGAGTTGGAAGGGACCTTAAAGCTCATCTAGCCCTAGCCCCCTGTGGTGGGCTTGTTGCCACCCACTGTATCAGGCTGCCCAGGGCCCATCCAGGAATGGAGAATCCACAGCTTCTCTGGGCAGCCTGTGACAGTGCCTCATCACCTTTCAAGTGAAGAATTTCCTCCTAACGTCTAATCTATATCTCCCCTCTTTTAGCTAAAACTCTTATCCTATCACTATCAGACAGTGTAAATAGTTGGTCTCCTTACTGTTCATAACCTCCTTTTTAGGAAGGCTGCAGTGAGGTCTCCCCAGAGCCTTCTCCAGTCTGCACAAGCCCAGCGCCTTCAACCTTTCTTAATAAGAGAGGTGCTCTCAGTCCTTTGATCATCTTTGTCACCTTCCACCACCATTAGCTATACATTCTGGCAGTGACGAACAACAGCCTGCATGCCATGCACATGAAAATAGGCTCAAATCTACAGAATAAAATAGGAGGCATTACTTTTGGAGCAGCCCTCATACATGGATACTCCATGGAGGTCCTTAAATGGGCAGTGCTGAATGCAGTACATTAATTTTCCAAAACATTTGTTTCAAGTGGATACTCCAGAGAGGGCACCACTTTACATCCCTGCTCTTGAACTCTTCCAAAAACTGGCTGTTCCTACTAACCATTACCATGGACAGAATATAAACAACACATTTCAGTACCTCAAATTCTTAGAAAGCAAAGATATTTGCAGGCTTTCCTGTGTCCTTTTAGTAAAACACAATTATATTGTTTTTGTTATGGGTAAGAAGAGAAATTTTCACCTACGTACAACATCAATGCTGTAATTGAGCAGAAGCGTAAGTCTTTCACGAAGATGCTAAATGTTTTAAGACAATACACTGCATGACAGTTAAAGATACAATCATGTAGTCATTTTCTGTTGTGACTACTTCAATATATAAGAAAAAAAAACTTTATTTGTGGATTTTCGTCAGCAATATTTAGCACTAATCTTGTGCTAATGACACACCTAACAATCCTCGCTGCTTCTTCATAGACTACTTGTAAATCATACACATACTGCAGAGAGGTAATAAAAGGCACTAGCATGGTCCTAGATCAAAAGTATTCGAGTTCTCAGTGGTGTCAAATTAGCAAATAATTGGTGTTTTCCCTCAAATCTGAGTTCCTCCCAACTTCACATGACAGGACACCAAAAGAGCTCCTTAAGTTTACTAGAAAAGCTACGCTATGAATTCCAGAAGCACAAGACAGTGATTGCCTTTCCAGCTTACGAAGCAGAGTCATACCTGTGGCAGAAGCCCAGGTTTCTGAGCGGAGCCCATAGATCTGTGGAACAGCCCAGGGGTTGTCATGGCAGCCATGAAATTCTGAGCTACTCCAGAAGACTGATTCTCTGTATGAACTGCAAGTGCCTACACACCCAGCACCAGGAGCCAGCTGTACTACTCCAGTAAAGGTATCAATATGAGCATAAGATTTCGATTCAGGTATAATCACTAGGCCACAATGTTCTCCTGCTTTATGGAAAATGTACAGAAGTGTCTTCTAAAAGGTTACTGAAGCGTTGCGACTGAAACATTCAAATAAAAGGCAAGTCTGCCTTCAAGAATCTACCTTCTGATGGAGGTCAATATTTATTTTGCATTATTGATCTTAAGCAACCATTTTAGGTGCCTATTAACTATTTTTTTCTATTTGTATCTGACTGGACCTTCAATCTTCATGAAATAGTAGGAAAATTCTCTACCGCTCATGTTACAAGCATAACCTAAGGTAATAATTAAATAAACTCTACTGCCTAAGAGGAAAAATACTAATTACCCATAATATCCTTCACAGACAAAGAAAGGGTAAGTGGGGCCACGTTTCTGTCAATAGATGTTTAGGTAGCTGCAAGAATGAGGAAATAATCACATCACACATAATCTAAATGTTTGTGGGAATTAACAAAAATTGCAGTGTTTTCTCTGACAGTAGCAGTGGACTTATTCAGAAACTATAGGAACATTAAACATCAAATCCTTAGTAATCAGTAATAATCAGAAATGATCAGTACTGAATCATTACCTTCTTAATTATCACAAAACACAGCTGATACTGAAATAGTATGAATCTTTGACACCTCTACAGAAAACATGCGAGACACTTCACAGCGATCTATCTAAAACATTCCAGTCACTATTAGATAAAAGAAATCCTTTGGGTTTTTTGCATCTACGTTTTGCATGAAATTCTCATTTCTTCACAACCACTCCTTTTAATCATATGAATCCCGAGTACTCAATATGCACTCTACAGATTGAATCCATCCCGCATCCCAAATCAATCCCAATTGATTTGGCCCACAGCCTTTTCCTCTTTTGCTAGGATAGTCTTTTCTTTTACTCATCTGCAACAGAACTCATAACCAAGAAGCAGTTACATTCAAGTAGTGTCTGGATAGTCTAAGAAAATGAGTGTATCATAATGTATGGTGTGCTTACTATATGGCCAAAGTACAGGCATCTCCACATGTGTGACTGAAGGTAAGCAAAACTTAAAGCACGCTTTTGCATTTTAGTTAGGTTATTTATTTAGTATGTCAGCCTGATTATTCCTGGGATAATGTCATTTAAATATTGAGAAATGAGAGGAGTACAATTATGGTAAGTTTAGATAAATGTAATATTCACAACCATGATTCATTATTTGTTACAATTTGCCTTTCAATTAAAAGCAACTCAGGATCCTGAGTATTGTAGGCAAAGCTGAATTTTGCCATTCCACAGGTAGAAATTATTTTGTTCTATTAGTGGGGAAATGAAGCTGCTTTCTCCTAGTGAGGGAAGAAACAGAATTTTCAGCGCTTTTTGATATTAAGAAGTTACTTTTCTAAGTTTAACATTAATTAATCCCCATTTCATGTCCTATCCCACGATTTTAAGGTGCTCCTTCTTCACAGAATCACAGACTTGCAGGGGTTGGAAGGGACCTCAAGAGATCATTGAATCCAAACCCCTGCTAAAGCAGGTACTCTACAATGTGTCACACAGGTGGGCATCTAGACAGGTCTTGAATATCTCCAAAGAAGGAGACTCCACAGCCTCTCTGTTCCAGTGCTGCCACCCTCAGTGCAAAGAAGTTTTTCTGCATATTCGTGTGGAACTTCGTATGTTCCAGTTTTTGGTCATTGCTCCTTGTCCTATCACTACACATCACTGCAAGAAGTCTGAGCTCATCCATTTGCCTCCTGCGCTTTTTTTTTTTCTTTTTATAAACCTTGATCAGATTCCCTCTCAGTCTTCTTTTCCCCAGACCCAGGTTACTCAGCCTTTCCTCATATGGGAGATGCTCCAGGCCCTTCATCATCTTTCTTTTTCCAGCCACATTAAGCTGAGGACAAGAAAGACAGTACTATTACCAGAAACACATTTTAATTATTACATTTTACAGTGCAAAAAATTACTTGGTAGAATTTAAATTCTCTATATCTAACCATTATGTGGTGGTCAGGATTTGAATTTAACAGGATTTGAATGACATAAGGAAGTTTAAGCAAGCAGACATATTAATATACAAAAATATAGACAGATACTTGCATCTGCATGACACATCTACCATTTGTCTTTAATGATTTTGTACTTTTACACTTTTTCAGGACAATATTAGCTTTGGCTCACCTTTGCAATAGCACACATGCATCTACTGGAAAATCCAGCTGCAATATTTAATTAAAGAGGAGACTGCATTTGAGACCAGAAGTGTATAATTTTTTAGAGAACTTCACTTTTAAAAGCCTTCACTTTTAACTGCTGGAGATACAATACACATAAAAGAAATACATATCATATAAGGACATAAAGGTACCTGTCAGGTGATATAGTTTCTGAATTAAGAATTATAAATATAGGCTAATAAACAATAATTTCCCAATGGTGTAACAAAATAAGAAAAGAGAAATAAATGTCATTCAAAATAAACCTCAAAATGTTAGAATGATAAGATTCTTTTTCACATGCAATCTAAACCTTGCAGCATTACAGTCCTGCATGAGGATAGCCAGTAAGATTTTTTTTTGTCTCATTTCAGCTGCTCAGCATGCAAGTCCAACATACATGCCTAAGGAGTGCAGAGCATTATATTAGATTTACTTTATTAACATAATCGGCATTAAATTATACAGCTGAAGTACTTCTTTAAGAAAGCGGCATTTTGAAATCCAAATACAGCTCCTCAAAAATTTTAATGAAATCATCGTTCTGGGGTATATTCATTTTAAAACATCCCATTTAGCAAATGGAATTATTGCCCTCTGGTGGTGGGTCGAAAATCAATCCAATTGAAGAAAATGATTTCAAATCGATGCCTTTTATTTTAAGAAACAAGTTTAGTGCAGTTAATGCCTGGAGATATTAAAAAAAAAAAAAAATCCAACAACTGCACAGACATTTTTGTATAGAAGACAACAGTAAACAGGTAAACAGTGATTTACATTTTCATCTGCAAGAGGAATAAAGAATTAAAGTGGGAGAATTCAATAGAATGTTGTATGGGAAACTGTTAATCACAGCCTGAACCTCTGATTAAGCATCTGAGGCAAGTGACGGGTCAGCTGCGGGAGCACAGGTGAAGGTAATTCAGCTGTGCTCCCGGAAGGGGTGGAGCTTGACTCTACCTCTCCTAGATCCCATTTAAGGGCTGACCACCACTAAGGCAGCATCTCTTTTGGAGATTGTTCCTGTGTGGAGTTCCTTGTGGCGAGCATCCATCCTAGCTGTGAGCCTCAGAGTGGGTGAGATGTTCCCCTATAACCTCTGGCTATTAACCTCTGGCTATTCATCTGTTACAGCGTTGTATAATAACTATACAAATGTGATAGCCTAAATTCCTGATAGTCAAGTGAATTTCTACCAAATCTCATTTTCCTTTTTTTTAAAAAAAAAAAAAGTCAAGCTTTAGACTTTCAATGTAAACACAGGAAAAGCCTTTCTGAGTCTGAAGCCATGTGGGACTTTTCTTTGCTCCATGATTTCCACCAGCCAGCGATAGAGGAGCACAGGAACAACAGAATTAGATTTTATGACTTGCTCAACAACATTGTTAAATGTTGATGCAATTTCTTCCACGTGGGTTAATACAGAAACTCATACATCCACACACCCTAATCCTCAAATTATGAGCAGCTAGCATTCCTGCTAATATCTGACTACTCAACAAGTATAAAAATCCTAGTTAATGATTTTTATTCTACATAGCACGTTCATTACATTACCCCAAGCCAAAGCAACCCAAGACATTTTGCTGTTACAGCAAAAAAAAAAAACAAACCCAAAGCCTATCACAGTAGTTTTACAATGGTAAGATATGCCTCCAGCGAAGAGTATAACAGCAAGAGGATAATCTTCATTCCTTATTGGACTGTACTTACTGTCATTGAATACTTAAGAAAGCATTACGTTGCTCAAATGAAAATGTGTGTTTTTAGATTTCAGTGATGTGTCGTTGCTCCCATGACAGGAAAACCCTCTGCTTTTGTAGCAGTGTGAGCTCCCCCTGGAATACTGACAAGCAGAGTTTGCACAATTTAACTGCACGATCCAAGGCTTCGTGCCTCCTGTCACAGAGGCATGCATTTGAGGAGCTCTAAGACACTTTTTCACCTTATTTTCTCACAAATTGATCAGAGCACTGCGTCGGGGACCTAAAGGACTGCCCAGGATAGAACAAAGTATTCTGACAGTTTTAAGGGAACTGCTATTTGTGGCTGTAGCTGCAAATACCTTGTTTTGTAGAGAGAGCTGACCTTGGTAGTTTATGTTGTTTTTGCAAAGACTTGTTTTGTAAGCAGGTGTTCCTCTTGGGCTCTGCATCATGTGTTGGCTGCGTGGGTACAGCGCACAAGTGGAGAAGACCCTGCAGACCCTGGGTTTAAAAGCAGGAGAGAAGCTGTGGTGGGAAAGAGAGGAAAAGTGCACTTTGAAGCAGGGGACTCCCTGCTGGCACTGCCTATAGAATCCACCGCCAGCATGTTTCTTTGCTCTCCTTTTTGGCAGTTTGCTGTCTCTCAAGGGTCGGTAAATAGTAGTGCACTTGCTTAGAGAGTTTCTGCTTCCCACTCACAGGGACTACCTAACAATGGATGCTTGTGTGTGTATGGGCATGTGTATGTTGACTTGTAATCCTCTGTGCTGCTGTGAGTGCATAGTTTGCTTGCCTCTGCTTCTGAGACATCCTGTCTCTCAGATCCAAACGTACCCTGAAAAAAAGCATGAAATTGCCCGAGTTCTACACCTCTCTACAAAGATGATTGTTAATGTGCAAGTGAGCAACTAAAAAATGAGTTACCAAGATGAAAATCCATCCTCTCTAGAGGCATCTGTTTTATCAGTGGTGACTCAAGCTCCTCTAGAGGAATAACTAACCTGAAGGTATACGAAACAGCTAGCAAATGAAAACAAATTCACTCTGTTTTCAAGATAAGAGTGTTTCCTGACCTGCCCTGTCTGTCCATTAGAAGATAAATGAAATCCTTCACGACTTTGATTTTTGCATACCAGAATAGTATTTTTACACAATGCTCAATGAAATTCACGTTTGTTTAGAGCACCTGCTGTGCACATACTGCAGGGGAGTGCTCTGAAACTTCACCTCCTGTGGTAGGGCAGGAAAGCAGTTCTGGATTTTTATTTTTTGCGCAAAAGAATTGCATGACAGATTATTTGTGTACAGAACAGTTGACTGACATGAAGAGCAATTAATCAACAGACAAGCAAGTGAACAAAGAATTGTTTTTGTCTGATGCAGCAGCCAGCTGCTACGGTATGGAGCTGCGCCAGGGAGGCGGAGGTTAGGGACAGGCTGTGCACCAGAGGGCGGTGGGCACGGAACAGGCTGCCCAGGGCTGTGGGACTGCCGGAGTTCAAGCACTGTTTGGACACCGCCTTTGGATTTTGAGTGGTCCTGTGTGAAGCCGGGTTTTGGATTCGGTGATCCACGTGGGTTCCTGCCAACTTGGGAGACAGCGTGTGACTCCGTGCTGCACACTGAGAGAACAACAGACGAAGGCAACGGGGCAATGAGGCACGTGACAAAGCACGCGGCGCTGGCGGCACAACTGAGCATCGAACGCGCTTCCCGCCGCTCCACCCCCAGCAGCAGCTCCGGCCCGAAAGAGCGGGCAAGCCGCACGGAGCGGGATGGGTGCTCGGCCCGAACGCCGCACGGGCTTCTGGGTAGAACAGCGCCGGCGCACCGTCTTTGCGTCACCTTCGCCAGGTGCGCGCATGCGCAAGCGCTCCATCCGCCGCCCAGCCGCCCGCAGGTGGGGGAGGGTAGGAGCGGCCGCAGCGGCGAGCCTAGGCGGTCCCGGCACCCCCTCCGCCCGGAGGTGGGGCGGGGATGGAGGCGCCTTTTTCCCGCACGGGCCCGCAGCCTCATCGGGTAGGTCTCTGAGTGCCTTGCCCCCCCTCCGAAGGCTGCCGCCGGCGTGAGGAAGGAGAAGGGGCCGCGCGAACATGGCCGCCGCCTCCAAGTGGGAGCGCCTGAGACCGCTACGGCCGGACACGCTGCGTCTGAGCGCGGTACGCAGCGGGCGGGGGCGGGAGGTGCCGCCTGGGAACGGCGAGAGGGCGGGGCTGGGCTGGCGCTTGGCTCTTGCTGCGGAGGGGCCGGAGGGAGGGGTGTGTGGGGCGGGACGGCGCTGCGGGCAGCGGGCTGCTGGGAGCGGGAGGCGCGCTGGGCGATGTGCTCGGGGCTGTCCTAGCGGAACGGCGCTCTGTTTGAGTTAAATGGGCTGTGAGCGCACTGGAGAAAAGCAGCCAGGCTGCAGCCGTGCGTTCTGTACCCCTCAACGTCTCAGAGGTTCACTTAATCGCGCTTGCGGGTTTCGCCACTATTTTAGCGATGTTATCGTGTTACTAATTATTAAGAATCGTTGTGCTTGGAAAAGATCACTAAGATCGTATTGTCCCAACGTTGACCCGTCCCCACCATGCCCACTAGCTGTGTCCCTCAGTGCCACATCTCCACATTCCTCAAACACCTCCAAATGTTGAAGAATTATCACAGTTCAGCCTGGTTTTTGTGATGGGGGCAAAGAGACCCACGGACCCACGCCTTGGGGAGATAAGGGATTTGAGGGAATAGGCAGGGAGATGGAGCTGGATGAGGAAAACAACAGTATGTGAGCTAATACAATATAATCCAATATAGTTGAAATTGAAGCTAATAAATAAAATGTGAGAGTTTCGGAAACTGAGGTTGTTACTCTGATGCTGCAGCCAGGGAGCAGAAAGACAAAAAACTGCACAGCAAATTGGCAGGATACCCAGAGATGAAGGCCTGCAGGCTACAGCTTTTCTAATGTAGCTCTCTACAGGTAGAGCTAAGAGAGATTTGCTTTAAAACTTCATTTCCCAGCCAGAATGCCAGTGCTTCTAATTGTTAATGAATACATACGACTCCAGAGAGCAGAGTGGTGGACTTAATAGAGACCCAGTACATTCTAAGTGCTAAAATCTGGAATGTGATGGAATGTAATCCCCTAAAAAGCCATTTTAAAAGAGTTTCAGTTTTGTCTCTTTACAAAAAACAAGTTGGCATGGTGCCGAAAACAAAAAATGCAGAACTAGAAAGAGGAAGCGGAGCTGCTGGGGACCGCAGGGAAGAACAAGGAGGAGGTGGTGAAGCCGGGACAGAAGCTGGGAAGGCAGCGCAGAATGGTTGGAAAGCAGCAGTGGTGGCCGAGGCCTGTGGGCAGCTGTGAGGCGGGGTGGCCTCATGGGGCTTATAGAAGTGTATAGGCCTTGTGGGTTGGGGTTGTCATCTGGGCCCTGTTGGGGGTCCCAGGGCCTTATAGAGCCTTTGTGGGGGGAGCGCTCAGGAGTATAGGACCATAGAGATCCTATAAATGCTGTGAGGGAGGAGTTGCCGCCCTATAGATTCTCTAGAGGGCTCCCAGGACACCGTAGGGCAACAGAGACACTTTACAGTGCCCTGTAGAGGTTGTCCAGGGCTCTACTCCCTCACGGGTATTTTCTCGGTACCTGAGTGCACAATTTGCAATCAGCCTCTCATCAGACTCTGGTGATGCTAGGCACCAAGTTAGCCTGGTCACCTGGCTCAGGTCTGCTTCTGCGCTGTCCCTGAAGTATGCAGCAAGACCTCCACCTTCTCGTATGTCTGCACTGTGCTGTGAGGGCCTGGGTGAAAGGCGTGAGGAAGGGCTAAGTGGCTGTGCTGGATGGTGACTGCACCACCTCCCCAGGTAGCCTGTTCCAATGGATCACCACTCTTTCCAAGAAAAAAAAACAAAAACATTTTCTAGTATTCAACTTGAACCTCCCCTGGCACAACATATGCCGTGCCTTCTCGTCCTGTTGCTGTTACCTGAGAGAAGAGGCCAACCTCCACCTCACTACAACCTCCTTTCAGGCAGTTGTAGAGAACATTGAGAGCATTAGGGCCTTCCTTGAGCCTCCTCTTCTCCAGACTGAACAGTCCCAGTTCCCTGAGCTGCTCCCCATAAGACTTGTGCTCCAGACCCAAATGTAAACAAATCTTTACATTCTCTCAAACTTCTTAAAAAAAAATTATTTACTTTGACAAGTGAGCTAGATGTTGCTTGGTAGTGTTGCCTTAAAACTATAAAGAAGTTGATAGCAGTTTTTTCACTGGTTTGAAATTTCTTGTTATTAGAGATATGATTATTAGAGACCAGCAGCTTCTTTAGCTGGGTGTTTAGATGAGTCAGCCACGAGTGATACTCTCCTGAACCTGTATCTCACAAATAGACAGGTTGGGGATATGGTACTCAGAAGCAGAGTTTGAGATCCTGAGTATAGCAAGAAAGGGAAGTAGCAGAGCACAAGGCCAGGACTTTGGGAGAGCAGACTTCAGGACTCAGCTTATTCAGGCAATGCATCACTGAGATATTGGGAGAGGCAGCTTGGAAAGATGAAGGGATGGAGGCCTGTAAGGACATCACCGAGGGTGACTGGAGGATTTTAACAGCCAAGGAAGGGTGAGTGAAGGAAAATGTGATTTTGCTGCTAAAGGGAAGAAGTGGTTTAGTGAAAGCAGACACAGATAAGGCTGAAGATGTTACAGACCTCTGGGCATAGGCTGGAGGGATGGATCATCAAGGAGCTGATCAACTTGAACAAGGAAGTTGAAAATTAAGTCTAAATCCTACACCTGGAAGTGTAACTTGACGTGGTAAAGGCTAGGAAGTGAGAAGCTATGGAACAATCCTGCTGAAGAGTCCTGTCCTGACCTGAAAGTCTGCATGGACAGTGGGCTAAACATGAGCTATCAGTATGTCCTGGCATTGAGGCACGTATAGTTCTCCTTTGCTTGTCAAGTATTTGCTTCTGGAGTGTTTTGTCTCGTTTGGGACTGACCAGTACAGGAAGAATGGTGATAAACTTGAGTGCAGCCATCAGACATCTGTCAGAAGTGGTACATGTGTTAGGGCACATAACTGAAGGCGCATTTTAAGCCGCAGCAACCCACAACTATTTGCAAGGAAGTTATCAAGAAGCTGCAGCCAGATACTTAACAGTAGTGTATGATGACAGGCTAAAAGGAAATAGCCGTAAATTGAAACAGCAGGAGAGGCTGCAAATTGGCAGAAAGGTGAACATTTTCATCATAAAGATAGGCAAGTAGTGGAATGGGATGCTCAGAGAGACACAGCCATGACCCTCGGAAGCTTTCCAGACCCAACTGGAAGGTGATCTGATGTAACAGCTGTCTCTGTTCTGAGTGGTAGGTTGGTCCAGGAGCTTTGAGATCTTTTCCAGTTAGAATGAGTCTGAATTGGAAATAATGCTTTTGTTAAATTGCAGTGGGAGAGTAGAATAATGTAATGTGTGTGTCGTGGTGCTACACTTACCATGTGAGTTTTTTGACTTGCGCAGACTGCTACTAGTTTGGAAGTCTGCTGCAGAATAATTGCAATGCTGCACATTACCAGTATATCAACTGTATGTGAGCTGTTACATGGAATGGCCAAAACTGGTATTTATAGACTTTATAGAGATACTGGTTTGTGTTGTGACCGCTGCCCGAGATTTATGGAGTTTATTGATGTTTCCTGCCTTCCAATACAGCAGGAGATGTGCTCAACTTAAGAGCTGAAAAATCTGATGGGTATTAATGTGTGTATCTCTTCTATTGAATGAGATTCCTTCACAGTACTCTGTAGAGCTGTCAGCACTCCTGTAACTGTAGCATCTAGAGTTGGGCCATGGGTTTCTCTGTTAAAAGCTTCCTGTGCTTCCTTGAAATAGCAGGCATCTTGCATTAGTTACACGTTATTTTTTTCCTCAGACACCAATGCTCAACTTGAATTTGGATGATGACGTACCAGTTGTAAAAAGTAAGTGGCTGCATTCCATGTGTTGTCCTTCAAGTATTTAATGTTGTTTTTTTTACAGTGGTGACACATGCTGTAAACAAATGAGGGATTGTTACATACCTCATATAGACAGAACAGGAAGAATGCTGCATACTTAATTAACTAGAAAGTATGCAATGCATTCTTCATGGTTTTCCTTCTTCTCTTTCCATCTGCCAAGTATAAATCCCTACAGCTATCAAGAAAATGAGCTTGCAGACAAGTAACCTAGGGCATCATGCTGCCTAGCATTATTTTTCAATTGATACTAACAACTAGCATTATTTTTCAGTCAGTACTGACAGATGTAAATACAGGGTTGAGCAAATTTAGGTTGTTTTTTGTTGTTCTGATTTTGTTTCTCACTGATAGAACGTTCTTACAAATCTTACAGTAATGGAGTAGTGAGCTGTTGAACCTGTCGCTTCCATTAAAAAGAGCACAGTCTTGTAGCCATAGAATGAGAGTGATGCACTACAAATAAAAGAGCTTGTCTCGTTCATCTCGGGGGGGAAAAATTGAAGCAGTATTTCTAGGGAGGCTTCCTTACACATGTATCCACGTTCTCTTGAAGCATTAGGCCGGAATATTATTTAGTGGCAAAGTTTGATAAGATTATGAAATACTTTGCAGTGCAAGGCACAAGCAGCAGTGGTATTTTACAGTCTTTTATTGACCAGAATCAGATATTTTAGATGAGAGCATATGTGCCATAACTACTTTGGGGCTTTAAAATGAAGGAGTGCTCAGGCAAACATAAATAACAATCTAACATTAACCAAGCTGTTGACGAGTGCCTTTTCTGCTCTGAGACTATACACTGGCGTCTCTCTTGATTTGTAGATCTTTGTCATATAATAAATTAAACAGCGACTTCAACAGTTTTTAGTCCCCGAGGCTCAACAGAACAGTACAAGCTAAGTGTGTCCATACATTACATTCTTAGGCTCTGGAACCAAGTGGACTGAAATAGTCCCTGGAGGCGAGCTAACTCCTGAACTATGTCTGAGCATTATTTGGGAGACCTGTGGGTTGGTGTGAGCCAAGAAGGTGCAGAGAACTGTTTTAGCAGTGTCTGGGAGTAAGCGATACAGCTGCAGTTCTCTGTCAGTGCCCTGACACTTCCTGTAGTTAGCTAAGTTTTTGTTGGTATTGATTTAGTAGTCAGAGCTTGTGTCCTACAGATCATGTGGTGATGCGACTGTTATTACACATGTTCGTTATAAATGTTGGAAGCACAAAGATGTGCATTTCTATTTAGATAAAACCACTGCATCTTGTTAATGGACTTTATGATGTAAGTAACTGCATTCTTTCAAACTCTTACATTCATTGCTACTTGATCACTTGTTTTCTTAAGAGACGTTTCATATTCCTATAGTAACTTACCCTAAATATTCTATTAAAAACATTACAGAAACTCTGAAGGTCAAAAGGCCTCGATTTGATGCATCCTTGGTTTATTTGACTCGAAAATTCATGGATCTTGTCAAGAGAGCTCCAGATGGTGTCCTTGATTTAAACGATGTAGCAACAGCTCTTGGAGTACAAAAACGAAGAGTGTATGACATCACCAGTGTGTTGGATGGGATCGACTTAATTCAGAAAAGATCAAAGAATCACATCCAGTGGGTGTAAGTTGGCTTGAAAACTTGTAATTTCTGAAACAGTAAAACGCAACAATGTTCAGTAGCATAGCTTTGAAAGTGTTTTAAAGCATACTGAATGATTTTATTAAATAAAAAGAACTTGAGCTTTTCTTTATCCTCAGGCTGTCTGAATGACATACTATATTAACAAGTACCAAGTGAAAAAGTGCGTTGCATCATGTTTCAGCTGAGTAAAGGATACCAGAATTCCTGGTTGTTTCCTCTTAGTACCCTTTCTGTATTCAATAACCAGGCTCTTCTTTTTATCAGCATATTAGACAACTTTCATATTCTTTTAGAGGTTCTAATCTTGACCAAGTTGTTGAAATGGCAGCACAGCGGCAAAACCTTAAAGATGAACTTTCTGACTTGTCAGCCATGGAAGAAGCTCTGGATGAATTAATCAAGGATTGTGCTCATCAGTTATTTGATCTAACAGATGACAAAGAAAATGCAAAATATCCTTTTAACTCTCGCATTACTTTAGCACGTGTTTTTTGTTGCTAGTGCTCAGGTATTCTTGCAGAAGATTTAGACTCATACCACAGATATGCAGTAATATCGGGTAATGAGGCAATCAGTTATTTTGTATTAGTATATAATAAGCACATGTTCTGTAGGATCAGGTACAGTGTGACTGACCCTTGGGAGAGTGCTACTTGTGTGATGTTTCCACTGGAGAATATTGAGAGAAAAAGATTGGGATGAACTGGAGTTGGACTGTTTATTCTTCATTCCTCTAGCACTTTGCCATGGAAAGGAAAGCAGAGTATCCTGGTGACAGTGAGGGTAAGGAATGGAGTATTACTGAGATAAGGCATTATTGGCAATAGTAATAAGGAACAGGAATATGTAAGTGGGGCAGTAGTCTTAGAATCCTGACCATCACCTTGTTCTCTCCACTGTAGAGAAAAGTTGTCTCAGGGGCAGATCTTGACCTACCAATGAGATTGAGTTGCTTACTGAGATGAGAAAGAGGACCCAAAACAGAGGGACAGTGGCCTTTTGCCATGAAGATATAATGGTACGTTGATCATGTCCTAATCTTTCAGGTGTGGTTTGATAATAAGGGTGGGACTTCTTTAGTAGCTTTAATAGGACATATGCATTGTATTTGGACTTTGGGTACAATAAGGCTAAGCTCTGGTGCCTGGTGGAATGTTAAAAGGTATATGCTCAAATGATGAGAAATGTGTCCATTTCCTGCATGATATCAGATAAACTTTTCATTCTGGTTTACCTGCTCTGATTAAGAAAGTAATTCTCCAGTTTTCCAGGAGATTATTTCTGTGTATTGTTAATAGCAAATGAAAAAAGTGAATTCTTCAAGGCAGTTTTCCCTCTGCTGTATAGACTTAGGACAGTATTTATGAAAACTGTTTTATCAAATACGGAGTTCATAGTATTGAATGCCTTGATTTCCACAAAAGATTTTTTTTTCTTCCTAACAAAAAAAGAAAAAAGAAATTCTGCCTGTCAGCTAGTAATTGATTTTACAAAGCTAATTTTAAAGTAATATCAGCTGAACTGTTTACCACTTTTCTTAAATTGGTGTTCTGGTCAGCGTATCTTAACATGATGCTCTTTGCTTCTGCCCATTAGCAAATAACTGTACAGAATCCTTGACCAATGTATACACTAGCTTATGTGACGTACCAAGATATCCGCAGCATTCAGGCATTTCAGAAGCAGATTGTGATTGCAATCAAAGCTCCAGAAGAAACCAGACTGGAAATCCCAATTCCTAAAGAAGTAAGTTTTACAGCTTTCTCTCTTAATGGAAGAAAAGTTCTTAGATTTTATTTTTAATTCTTTTGCAGCAGCAATCATTAACTGACTTTGAGTTTCTCTGTCATGTATAGCAAATATTGGTACTTCACTGGTTTTGTGTTTCACTACATAGTGCTATAGGTATAATAGTCTTAAGAAAATTATTTCTAGGATTTTTGTTTTGCTTGAATTATTAAACAGTAAACGTGTGAACTTTACTTACTGCATTAGTTTTGCTGGAAATAACAGAGTGGCTGTAATAAACGTTTCTCATTTCCAGTAACAGTGTGTTTGGTCATAATTAGGATAATGAAACCACCATCTCTTCAGTAAAATCTATACAAGCTGCAAATTTAAACAAACAAAATAAGCATAATTTGCTAACTCTTAACAGCGAGTAAATGCTATCTTACTGCTTGATGAGCAGGCAACTACCGTTACTGTAGTACTGAAGTATGAAACATACAATCTGATCAACAAAAGAAGTAGTTATGGGGCTCTGGTAGTCCAGATGTATTCTTCATGAAGGCAGGGGATGTGGCCTGTCCTTTCCTCATGGTACAGCATACCTATTCCTGTTCAGGTCACCCTAGGAAAAGAAGATACAGATCAATAAAAACAGAAGACTTAAATCCACTATGCATGTATCTAGTGATTTCACAGGCCAAAGAAGATGGGTCTCATCCTATGCTGGTGAGAAAAATAAGATTCCAGAGGCTTCCTGAAGCAAAAAGCAGTGGGGTTTGAAAGGCCTTCCTTTAGAGAGAATGTTGTTCTAGCCATTTGCCATTGAATTTGAATTAGTCTGTGCCTTGCTAAAGCAAAATAGTACTATAGGGTTTGTTCTGCCATATTATTATAAAACCCTGATGTGCTCTGATTTGTTTTCTGATCCATGGCATTGACTGCCAAGTTCTTACTTTTGATCTTCTTACTAAGCATATAATACATCTTGGCCATTTATCAGGTCAGTAAAGAGACTAAACAGATTCATTAGGTATGTTGCCCATCAGAAGTTAAACCTTGTTAACTTGGTGTTACTTAACAATCAGCCTGAAAATCAAGTCATAACTTACACAGAACTAGTAACGCAACTTTAAATAGTTATGTCACTCTTGTATTTGTTCTGTTCTTAGCATGCTGGGATTAAAATATGTGCAGAAATACATAACTGACATGTAAGTTTTGTCTTTTGTTTAATATGCAAGTCACTATTTTACAGGATTGCATCAAAGTACATGTAAAGAGCACAAAAGGACCCATTGATGTGTATCTGTGTGAGGTGGAACAAGATAAGCCAGGAGACAAAACTTCTGAAGATAAGGAAGCTGTCACTTCTGAAACTGAGCCAGCAGTTCCTCCTGATGAAGGTAACATCTCCCACTTACATTTTTATCCTTGTGTAATTTTAAAAAATATACATTTTTTTTAAAGACTGTGTTAAAGTTTTCAACTTTAACGTAACGGTGTAAGTTTTCACCCCAGGAGATAGCTTAAGCATGCTAAGGTGTGTGGTAGTATAGGATGTACCTGAAAGTTGTGTTTATGCAGTTGCATTCCTTCATGGCAACAGGAGTGCAAAGGGCCAGGCTCATGCAGACGTAGCAAACTGTTCTTGTTCTCTGACCCTCTTCCTTCCTCCGCTCATTACTGGCTTTCTGTCAGAGCTGACCGTTCTGCGCTCTGCTGATGGAGCAGTGTGTGAGTTCTCAACCTACAGTCCAGCAGCTCGCTGACAAACTAGTTGCCATGGGAGTTAAGATGTGTTTCAAACAAGACACGATGCTGCTGTTACTCATTACTGCCCTATCTACAGGAGAGCAGACAGGAGATGAAACAGTATTTTAATCTACTAAAACAAGATTGGCTGGGATTCAGCCTGTCAAGATCTCCAGTGCTGCAGGATGTTGTGGTTGTTGTGGTTTAAAAATAAATGTGTCGGGAATTGCGGTAGCTTAGAAGATGAAAGGTACTTCATTTTTTAGCAATTCTACTTTATAGAAGAGAGGAAAAGCTGACTATTTAATCTTGTTTTGTTTTTTTTAACTGTTTTGCTTGTGAAGTGACTCTGTAGTTTCCTACAGTGACGGTAACTGCATTCTTCTTTCACTTCATTTTCAGAGTGAGAAGAACTACAACTCAGTCTAACACAAAATGTAAATATCTGAGTTGTAGAGCTCTTCCAAAGCTGTTTGGAACTGCACGTTTGCCAACCTGAATTGCTCCAGAGTATTCTACATTTAAAACAGCAGCGGATTGAGTGCTTTCACAGGAATGTTTCATCTTCCCAAGTCAGAAGACAATGGCTCCTAGATTTGGTATTAGGAGCTTTGATTTTATAATTGCATGTGATCTACAGAGCTTTGGGAAAATGATGGTTTTTAGTTTATGAAATGATTTTAATTGATGGAAAACGCATTCAGTAAATGAATTTGAAAAATGAAGGTTTGAGAACTGTTTCTGGAACAATCTGTAAACCTTCTGAAAATGTATATAATAAAGAAAATGCACTTTTCAGTTCTGAGGCTGCACTACTATGAAAAAGGGTTATTAAATACAGATGAAGAAAGAACTGATGTATCAGAAGCCTTCATGATGAGGAACAAGATGTAAATAGTATGAGAATTACGCCTTCCACTGTGTAGTTGCTGTTTGCGTTATTTGCATCCAGCTCTGCATTAAACATGGTGTCAACACTGAAGTTAAATAATGGCTTTTTGTATATCTGTACCATGTCTGGGTAGTTACTGATGTAGGTTTAATGAGATGGTTTACTTTTCTGACTCTGTACAGCAAAGAAGTAAACTTTATAAAAGCATTGAGTGGTCAGTCTAATTAAAAAGTATAATGATTTGTCTTTGGAATGTTAAAATTCACTGGGTAACTACAAACCCCACACTGAAGCAACTGGATGTGCTCTGAAAGAAGCTGCATCCTGGGGAGAGTGCATGCTGGAGCAGGGCCAGAGCTGCAGCCCATGCAGAGCAGCCTGCAGTGGAGCAGCAGGGCTGGGGGAGCTGCTGCCTGTGGGGCCCCGTGCAGTGCCTGAAGGGTGGGCTTTGCGATGCAGAGCTGTGTTGGAGCAGTGCTTGTAGAGCTGCATCCTGTAGGAAGCCCACACAGGATCAGAGTGGGAAGGACAGCATCCTGTGGGAGTGACCCCGGGTGGAACAGAAGCTGCGTGTGCCCATGGAAGAGCAGCAGAGGTGATAGGAACTGACCAAGAGCCCCCATTCTCCTGCACTGGTTGGCAGAGAAGGTTTGAAGTTGACCATGGGAAGACAAGGGCTGAAGGAAAGGTGGTTATAGTATGCTTTTAGCTCTCACTGCTCCAGCTGATCATTAATTGGCAATAAACTTAATCAGCCTTCCCCAACCCAAGTCTGTTTTGACCATGAGTGATCTCCCTGGCCCTATCCCTACCCATAAGCTTTTTTCTAACTTTCTGTCTTGCTGAGGAGAGGGAGTGAGAGCATGGTGAGCACCTGGTGACCAGCCAAGACCAACCCACCATTCTTCTACATGAATTAACTGTAACTACAAATGCCATGCTCATGCTCATTTCACTACAGGTTTGAAAAGCACATCCCATAATTTTCTAAGTGTGATACTATAAAAATACCAGAACTCCAATGCATGTTTGTCCTGATGACGTGCTATCAACAACAATCCATCAAATAAAACCCTCCATGTTTCAACCAGCATCTCTGCAGCTATTTTGACAGATGTCTAAATGTCTCCTAGCAAATACTAGCAAATGCAACTAGGTAGGGCAGTTGACACTGTAGAGCTTACATATGCCTACATACAGGATGACAGTTAACCCATCTTTCTACAAGGTTCTCTAGTTCTGCGAAGTATTATATTAAGCAGGCTGGGAAATGCAGCAAATGGAAGTTTGTAGCAGTAATCCTGGCATTTTGTATGTTCAGTTACCATCCAGCTCTGGAAAACAGGGCTTCTGTGGTGCACACTAATTTTCTGTGTGTCTGTAATACGCAAACTACAGGCTGAGCTATTAGAATAATAAAAGCAAGCCGAAAAGATATTTTATACATTGGTCAAAGTGAGGAAGATGCTCCTCCAGTGAAGCAGGGTTGGGGTTTTGTTAGCTGACAATACAGCACTTGGAACTGTGGAGTAAGGAACTCTGCTTTTGCAAGGTAACCACTTTACAGATGTTATAAAAAGCTGCTTTTGAAAGAAGGTGCTTTAATTAATTGGAACATTAGGGATTTTTTGCTTTCATCAACTCTAGCGATTCTATTTTTCCTCCCCCCTCTATGCAGGTTTTCCAGCTGTAGAATTCATTTTAAGGTCAGCTAACTCACTGGGAAGATTAGACTTGGACTCTGAGAAAAGCTGAGTGATGCTGACCTTTAATACAAGTTACAAAGCTCACTTACTTAAAAAAGTAAACGTGGTGGAACCTTACTCTGAAGACGTATAATGAGTGATTTTTTTGTCTGAAAGGCTCTTAAGATGAAAGTGCTGTTGAGGCCGTATGTCTGTTTTCAGTATATTTATGTGTAAGCATTTCCGGCGGCTGTTTGAGGACTGTAATAAATGAGAAAGCTCTAAGAACGCTTTTGTCTTTCCTTCTGTAGGAATGGCTGAGCACCCAAAGGCATTAATCAGCATGAACAACAGCCCAGATCTGTAATTATAAAATGGCCTTCTTTGGCTGACACCGTAATTGGAACAAACTCCACGAGCTGCCAGTTCAGACCTTATTTGGTCTGAATCACTCCTTGGAGTTTTCAGATGCGAACTGCAATTTCTAAATAATGTGACTTGTAAAGTAGAGAGAGGAATACTTTAAATTATCAGTGTATTCTGGAAAGTACTTAAAAGACAACAAATTCATTCATTTTGAATTAGTTTTTGCTGTGTGTGAAGAGCCTCATTTATAAGCATAATTAAATTACACTGATTTCAAAAATCAGCTCCTGGAACTTTCAGTGGAGCTCACCACAGGCTTCAAGCTATTGTGGATTTCATCGCCTTGCTACGTGGGCTCTGCGCAGGGCAGGAACATAAGGAATGGACAAAGTGTTCACCCAGAGCAGCAATCTGCTATTTTTGGTTCCAGTTCTGGTCTGTTAACAGGCATTTGAGAAAAGTGCATTGAGACTAAATCACATACATCGTACGTCGTCGTGTGTGGCTTGTGTAAATCCACACAAGGCTTTTCTCACCCACGTTTTCTAAAGGATTGTGACGCTCGTTTATAAAGAAACTAAAATGTATGGCACGCATGGCTCCTTACTGCAATCTGGCTGTCAGCACACGGCTGTGCGGTAGCTTCTCACTGCATGCTCTGTGAGTACAGCAGTGGCTGTAATCACCCCTGGATTAAGTGACGAGGCTGTAGGAGACACTCATTAAATCCAAGAAGTTGCAGCAGCAAATCCAACAGATGAAAGCTCAGGACACCATTAACCTTTTATTGATGTTGCAGGCCTCTCATATTTTATGGCATCCTTCTTCAAAAGGAAGACTCAGCATTAGCACTTCAAATGAAAACTGTAGGAATCTAAAAATCTGCAAGAAGCTCTTCAAATTCCTGGCACAGCTTTGCTTTCAGTCTTTTACAGATTCTAATGCAAATCCCGTGCACAACTGATTTTTGATAATGCAATATTCTTTCCCAGACAGAGAAGCAATTTTGGTAGTAGGCTGCTGTTTCCTAAGGACCTCTTTTTTCATCCATAGCCATCAAAATGTCACAGGCAGGTTACGGCGATTGTTGCTGCTTTTCCAACATGCAGCCAAAGTGAATGCCATGGAAAAATGAAATAAAAATGGGTGCGATTTTTCTTACAAAGCAGAAACGTGTCAGATCAGATATAAAGTTTCATTAAGCTGGGAACGTGCAAACCCTTTTTTGCATGTATTTTAATTACAAGGCACACAAATTCTGAAGAGGCATCGTGGTTCTTAAATCTCATAGATAATATTTCTCTGCACAAACAATAACCTCAACATTAAAAGAGTTCATTTCCAAAAGTGAGAAGTTATCCTTCAGAATAAAGCTTCAAAGTTCAGTAAAAAAAAAAAGCATTTCAGAATTTATAGGGATAATAAAGTTTTAAAGGCAAGTGTGAATTAGAGATGGCCCCAAACCTTTAAAAGCAAGTTAAGAAGCAAATACCTACCAACTCAGAGCAAAACAGGGCCAGCAGGCCCCATGTTTATTATACTGGCTATTAACAGTAAAAGCTGAAGCTGGATACAGACTTCCTTAAAGATCAAGTTACCTGGCTGAGACACAGCACGAGCAAAACAGCAGTGAGACAGCTGGGACTCAAGCAGAACTGTGGAAACATCAGCAAAGGGAGAATTTCCCTTCAGCGTTCGCAGCAGCAGCAGCTGCTCAAGGGCAGTTCACCACCCCCTTGTTTTCTTTACCAGCGCTAAGAAGCTCTTGAACTTGAACCTCAATGAAATGCATCCTACTAAATATTGCTAACAGAGGAAACGTAGTAAAATTCCAGTCCCGTGTCTGTAACCATGGCACAATGCAATTTTGAAAAGCAGAACACAGTGAATGTCTCTACTGCTGTTACCTAAGATCAGCCTTTCTGCAAACTGCGATGAGACTGTTCTCACCCCCTAGTCTGCATTCTGCCCCCTAGTTTGCATTCCAAACGGTGTTTGGAAGGGCCTGAAAAATAATGGTATGCAGAATGAATGAATGGAAGAATGAACGAATGAACTCCTATTTTCCCCCAGCAGGAACCATGAAGGTTCAGACTGTTTCTTCCTGGTCGTGTAGAAGACACAAAGGTACCCTGTGTTACACCAGGTACTGTAGTTATCTAGGCACTCAAGGAGCGAAGCCAACCTCCCAGCAGGTACCCATGGTTGTAGTGCTTCCTTTTCCCCAGCACCCCAGAAAAAAGGGCACAATGTCCATGTGCCACCTGTCCTCCTTATACTAAAGCAGGTTGCACACATTTTATGGTCTGGGACAGAGAACTGTGATTCATCAACTTCATGATGCTGCTGTCCACAAATCATTTCACCGTGCAGTGCTCTCTTCAGCCTTGCTAATGCTTTACTCCATTTAGTCTAAGAAACAAACTATTGTGGCGAGTCCCCCTAGAGCCAGACTGCACCTCGCTGCCCAGCAGTGCAAGTGAGGCACCCAAAGATTGCAATCCTCATTCAGCTGAAGTTAAAGCAAATGCCTGTGAAATGGCACAAAATGGTCCCATCAAGGAGTCACAGGGAAAATGCAGAGATCTGCCTCAAGACCCGCAGGATCCATCCTCTGTGGTTAGAGCTTTGAAGAAAAACACTGTGAAGGCATTAGTATTGCCTCTCTTGAGCTCAAACGTGTCTTAATTGTAGGTTTTTCTTAGAGAACCTAATAAAGGAATAAATGCAGTGTTTCTGTTGCACATATGTCAGCAGTCACAATGCACGGATCAGTAGATTTTATGTGTTTGGAAACTGCCATAAGTGCCCTGGGCCAGTGAGTAGCAGAAAAGAGAACTGGAGATTACTGTACAGTTACTGCCTACTTCTTTGTTTCTTCTATCTGAAAATCTCCAGACTGCACTAAAAACTACAGCAGATTTAAGCTCTGGAATCATACTTCTTTTCAGTTAAACTTGTGACATTAAAAAACCACTTAGCAGAGTATTAAAAACAAGTGTCTTCCAAATGAAAATACCTTTCACTTCCAAGCTGTAAAACACTGTTCCTTTATACCCTGAGGAAAGTAGGGCTGTTACAGCTGGCACAGACAGGCTCAGACAGCTGTCCAGGCAGCCTGTACATGTGTGCGTCTCGCTGAGAGTCTGTTGCCTGGAAATGAAAACAAGACAACAACTGTTTACACAGAGGTTGCCCACAAACTTCCCATGGAGTTATGCTCCCTCAGCTGGCTCTGCGCCCACTATCACTGGGCTACCGCGAAAAGTGACAAGTGGGCACTGTTATTTTTTTGCAGCATAAGGAGGGAAGGCTGCAAAACTGCAGCGATGTTTTGGAGAGAAAATAGTATGGCTGTACATGAAAAGAAAAATCCTAAATCTCAGTAACACCTGAAAAGCTTTTCATAGAATGGTTTGGGTTGGCAGGGAACTCAGAGATCATCTAGTTCCAAGCCCACATTTGAAAGCAAAACCTGATCAAGATGATACCTGTTCACTCAGTCAAAGGCTTGTGTCCAGAAATACTCATTCAGCACATTGCTTCACTGACAGCAAGTGGTGATGGCTTTAACTGAATACAAGACAGCTGTATACACTACACATGGAATTGAATTGTTATACTTCTGTAGTTTGTGTAGGTAATTCTCAAATAATGAATCCACAATAGTAGTAATGGCAGTACAGAAGAATCACTGAGACGTACAGCTGTGACTATCAAGGTCAGGCTCTGAGCAAGCTGATCTAGCTGTAGGTGTCCCGGTTCATTGCAGGGGAGTTGGACCAAATGGCGTTTGAAGGTCCCTCCCAACTCCAGTGATTCTAGTTGGATGACATGTGGGCATTTTGTTTCCACACAGAAGGAATCTCAGCACTGGGTCCTCTAGAGATATTTTCACCAAGGCATACACCCACATATCTGACCACAGCTACTTATGCCACTGTCACCAGGTCACCACATCACCCTGCTGCCAGGCAAATCACTTCTCTGCTCTCATTACAAGACACGGGTGAGTACCTTCTAATCTCTTCTGCAAGTCCTTGTCAGCTGCTTCCTCAGGTTGCTGGTCCTAGGACAAGGGCTTCAGACCGTCTAGCTGTGGCAGGGCCACCTCCCGGGATGCTGCAGGACAGCATCCTCTCAAGCAGGCAGCTCTGCAAATCCTGCTACTCTCTTCAGGGATCCTGCCCCAGGGCTTACTGATGATCACTGACTTCATTGCACATCCTCTGAGAAATTACATTGCAAAATAATTCAGTGCTCCTAGCACATGATCAAAATTACCATTTTACTGACAATTGATACTGAGAAACCAAAATGTACAACTGCACAAATAGATGTTTCCCATTTTAATTTTACACATAGATGTTTTGTTCTATTTTTGTTTGTTTGTTTGTTTGGTATTCTATCATTCCTTTTTCATGAGACAGGAAAATGTGCAAAATCTGACCGATATTCAGTAAGCTCCACATTTTTCAATCGTGACAGATTTTTTTTCAGTCTCTAGGTTGAACAATTGGATATGTAAATAAACCCGGAGATAACCTTAACCCTTTCCTTCTCTCTCTTTCATCTCCCATTGTGTCTTTACAGTGGCCAAACGGGAACTGAAATACATCCTCGTGTCTGGTGCTAACATAATCCCAAGCTGCTCTGGAGTTCCAAGGGAAATGATGGTGAAAAAGGAAAGGATGAATTTTCCCCAATTCTCATTTCTGTCCCAGCCATCAGCCCTGTTCCCTGGCCACCAGAGGGCTGTCCAAGCCCACTCTGGCTTCACCACCTCGCTCCTCATTTCTCAACACGTGCAAAATCCTCTCAGCACCAGGCACTGCAATTGGAAATGCCATAAAAAAGCAAAGAGCCTCCCTCTGAAGCCCAGCTACATCCTTCAGCACCTCAGGCATCCCAGCCATTCACTAGCACAGGTTCCAGGGTTTCCATGCCCCAGCCACCTGTCCTGGGGAGTTCTGGACGGCAGCTTGGTAAATTCTGGGGGAAAAATAAAAACAACAAATTCCATAGAATCACAGAATGGCTTGGATTGGAAGGGACCTCAAAGATCATCTAGATCCAAATCCCTGATGTGGACAGGGTTGCCCTGGACCAGCTCGGGCTGCCCAGAGCCCACCCAACCCAGCCTTGAATGCCTCCAGGGATGGGGCACCCACAGCTCTCTGGACAGCTGCACCAGGGCCTCACCACCCTCTCATTTTCATTGTTTTCTAAGGGAATTTCATTGAATTCAATTTCATTTCATTCAATTTCTTTTGTTTTCTAAGTGAAATCTCACTGTATTTCCATTCTGCAGGCAGCATCACACTTCCAGTTAAGAGCTGGAGCCCTGTTCTGCACTAAATCTCCCATGCTGCCATCAGTTGCCGCCAAATATTTCCTTACTTATTTTTGTTTCCTATGGTTTCATTTGTGCCTTGCTGTATGGCACAAATTATTTAAACTACCAAAGAGGTAGCAGTCTGCTCAACGACAGGGATACTTCTCTGTATTACTTCTATATTAGTTGAAAAGATGCCATTTTAATACTGGATTTAGTACTAGTCCCCCTCCAGATGAAAGCAGGTGTGAGGAGAGGAAACAAATTGAAAGCTCAAGAAATAAGCATTAGCTGTAAGTAAGTGACATAATAGGCCTTGCTCCCCTAGGACAGGCTACTTGAAGTAGGTGCCCCCGATCTTCCCTGGTACCACTTGGATGCTGCAGAATGATGTGGACCCAATGAGTGCTGCTTCCAGAGTAGGAAGCACCGAAGTCACATTCCTCCTTGCCGACCTGTCAGCTCGGTGCCTTTGTGCAGGGGAGCAGCTCCAACATGAAGATCTTCCCCTTTCTCCCATGCAGAGAATCCCCAGTGCTTTGGGCAGCTTCCTAGAAGGCAGGACTCTGCTTCAAATTTCCTGGGGCAGAACTAGGATTTCTTCATCCTGAGTATCTCTGTGCTGAATGATTCTAAATTTAAAGAGGGCAGATTTGGATTAGATGCTAGGAAGAAATTATTCACTGTGAGGGTGATGAGGCACTGGAACAGGCTGCCCAGAGCAGATGGTTCAAACTGGATGGGCTTTGAGATCCCTTCCAACCCAAGCCATTCTGTGATTCCAGAATTTCATGAGATAAAAAGAGATTGCCACTCTTCTTTCAAGAATCCAGAGCAAATGTTCTACATTGGTGAAGCAGAGTGTTTAATAGTCTGTGCAAAGTAATACCCACAAAGGGTTATTACTCAGCAAGGAAAACCTGCCAGTTTGGTTCCACCCAAGCCATGTAGGGCTGCTATATTCAGCGTGGCTTTTGAACAAAAAATGCCACCTTCACAAAGTCTTCAGTCTCAAAATCATTTGGTCTCACTTCCATTTGGGCCATGCTACACTCTTCATAAACCATTCTGAGTGCAGCTACCGAAGCAAAGAGCTAACAGCAACACCGAACACACCCAACCGCTGTCTACGCAATTCCATCCACTGTATCACACAGCCCTTTAAAGATGTACCACCCCTGTTGAACAGGGTTATTTTCCAGTTTCCTTTACTCAGATACAGGCTGTACTAAACTCTCACTGCTCACAACAAGGAACCTTCCTCTTATTTCCAATCTAGGAAATTAATGTCCAGCCTCAACCCTCTATTGATGCTGTCTTCTGACTTTGTGCGAACAGTCAACAAGCGTGCTGATTACACTCCTTAACTTTGTGCTGTTACACAGAAAGGCTAACTCAGAAATGTTTAACAAGACTGACCAAGACTGGTCCTTGTAATTTCTACCATCTCCATTCCTACATCCATTAATTCCTATCATCACCAGCCTCACCACATTGAATTATTGACTGAAGACAATGTAAATGAGATAGGACACACTTTATTTTTTCCCCAAAATTTTATATTTATGTTAGTCAGACATGGTCTACATTTAAATGATTTCCTACTTCCTCCACACTTTTGTTATTTGCACATAAATGTCTTTTCAAACATTGTATGCTACCAGACTTACATACAGTTTGGTAGCAATCACGTTTGCCTTCCTTTTAAGACACAGATCTATACCTCCTATTCTCATTTATATTTAATCATCCTGGGAACAGTAATTTATTAGAAAATCACTTGTTATTAAAATTAAGATTAATTTTTTTACAACTGTTTAAGAATTCCAATGCTTACCTGACATCAAATTTGTTAAAACATTCAAAGTTTTGTTTTTCCAATTCAGTTCTAATCCTCGCTTTCATGAACATTTTCATTTTTTGTACCTTAATTCCGTTTACCCACACAGTGTTTTGCTTTAGTATCATCACACATGCCCAAATCCTAGATGAAGCACTCATTTGGATTGCAGCAAAACTGAGAGCAATCCATATGCCATTCTCTTCACACGGTTGTCCCATTGACTTATCGAATAATGACAAACATGACTTGCTTTCTTGTTGGACAAAATGAGGAGAAAATGCAAAAATTGTATCTTCTTTTTCTAAGGTTTCTGGCCATTCTTTTTCTTCTTTCCCAGTGCTGTTGATCGTACTGCTTGGCTCTGCTACTGTTTAAAAACAAAACGATGCAGTTTCTCAAAGTGTGTAAACTCTCTTATCTGCAAAGCTCTGTCTTCACTGGTACACTCACAACCGCTTTCATTTCTGTTCTACAGCCCTGCAAGCTCCCCAAGAGCAGACACAACAACCACAGTTATTTACACCCCAGCATCAGCTACACAGCTTATTTCCCCCACAATTAACAGTAGCTAAGTCCTGATGAAAAACAGATCATAGGAATGACAGTGCTAATATGGAGATACATAATGTGGGCGTTCAGAGATGCACACAGAACTGCAGAAATAATCATCTTCATTTAGCTTGGTCTATACGAGTCATCTTCCACTGGCATTTCACCCTAATTGCAAGAAGTGTTAGGTGCCAAGGGTTTTACTGTCCAAGCCAGTTCCTGCACATTCATGGCTAAAAGCCAGAACAGAAGGAAGATGTAGGTGCCAGCAAAGGTTCTTATGCCAACAATCAATACTGCAGCTCTTTAAAGGTTTGATCTGAAATCCAGAGATGCGCCAGAAATGATATATGCAGAGAACTAAGATCAGCAGAAATCCTCCTCGGCTCTGAGTTACGGTGAGGTATAAGCAAGCAGCCTGCTTACAGCACGACAGGGAGGATTTTGTCAGAGCGGTCCCTTCATGCTGCAATTCATGTCTATGGGCTGGAAAGTTCCAGGCTTTAAGCTAAGCACAGTGAGCAGCAAAAGAAAACTGTAGGTCACGCTGTCCTTACTCTCTGAGCTATGCTTACTGCATGTTTCCTCCTGAGATATGCAGCACAGAATCTGGCACATCAACATCACCTAAGCATTTCAATTAACCTAGATTCATTGTTTTACTTCTGTCTTCCCAGTGCATCCAAGAGACTATGAAACTGCCTTGCTAACGTTAGCTGGGGTTATTAAATGTGTGAAATCAAAGACAGCAAAAGTGACATCGGGTGTTACTGGGACACACCCGGCCCTTACACAGCCACTCTGCTCATTTCACACCTCCTTTACCTGATTCTTTGGTATCTGTGATTTAGCTACTAACTTCTAGACAGCAGGCAGTGCCAACTAATATTTCTGCATTGCTCAGCTAGCAGGCTATGCTGCTTGAAAGAGTGGGGAGCAATAATAAGGCACACCCATCCGAGACAGATACCATCCTTCCCAGTCAGGAACAGTAGATGTAGGCCCTTACCTCGTCAATTTACAATATGAAGATATTTTCTTTAACATTTGCTTGATTACTTTGGTTTGTATTTAATTATACATATGGCTGAGTGGTTTTGTAATTTTATAGCTGCCCCGTGCCCGTGATTGATGTGGTAGTGTTGTTCTGACTGAGAGATGGTTTGCAAATGCAGGGTTTTGAAAGGCTGCTTGTATGGAAAGCCACTAGCTGCAATGCAATAGATGCTGGATTGTGAATTAAAGGAAAGAATATTTAGAAATGTGCTTTTTTGGCGTACTTTGTATAGCTGTAATATTTGCTCCATAACAACAGTAGAATAAGAAAATCAACGATTGCGGATGAATACTTGATCTTACAATTCCTTTAAAATACATGCTCTGACACCCCCAAGACATAGAAAGTCAAGTAACTTTCTTACTGTCTATTTTCATTAACCTGAACAGAAGAAAAATGCTTAATTTTTTAATCCAGAAGAAATAATGTTTTAATCCTTAGACTGATCAGACACTAGCATTTGAGAAAGAAAAATTAAAAAATAGCCCAATAAAACAATCTAAATAAATCGAAACCAACCAACTACGCTCATATTCCTTTCCTTCCCTATTTCACATTTATGAATCTAAAAATAAAGCTCCTGTTGCGCTAGTGAAGTAAATGTAGACTATTGTCTGGAGGCAGGATGACGATCTTTAGCTATAACCTCCAAAGCCCTGAGACCTCATTACCAAGCCACAGCCTCTCGCCCTACTTCCTTCACAACAGAATGCGATACCTAGGCTGTCAGAGCAGTGTCTGGGCTCCTCATCATGCAGGGCCAATGCTCACACACCTTTCCTGTAGTGGTTTGACGTAGCTGAAGCTTGTGTGTTTGCTTGGACTGTTTGTTTTTACTGTCTTTCTTACACTGTTGTTACAATCTGTTTCTCGTTCATTATGAAGTGGAGGGTAGATTTAGACTGGATACAAAAAATTCTTCATGGTGAGAATGGTAAGACAGCAGCATAGGCTGCCCAAAGAAGTTGCGGATGCTCCATCCTTGGAGGTTTTCAAATCTGCATTGGAGCTTTGTCTGGTGAGAGGTGTGCTTGCCCATGGCAAGGTGGTTGCACTAGATGACCTTTAAAAGTCCCTTCCAACCCAAGCGATTCTGTGATGAGTCAAATGAATGTCTCTCCGCAGAGTTAGTCCAGGAGATCATTGGCAACTCATATGTAAAACCCAACCATGGACTAGTGCTGCGTGAGTTGCTACGCCTAATTTCTGGGCACCCTACCAATTAGTCAAATCTATTCCCTCCCCCACAGTGCTCTTACGCTCACTTTGCATGGATTGTAGAGAATGGGAACCCAGGAAGAGGATTCACAAAAGCCTTAAGCAGCCAGCAGCAAGTGCTAAGAACAGAGCAGTCCCTTCTCCAAAGCAGATGCACAAATGAATGACTTATCCCCTTTTCCTTCTCTTGAAAATGCTAGTAATTAAAGCATGTCTGAAACCCAGATCAAAATTCCTCGTCTTCCTGAGAAGGCCTGATCCCTGTGGAAGTCCTCGAAGGAATGATTTGGAACAGAACAGAATAGAACAAACCAAGTGGAATGGACCTTCAAAGATGACCAAATCCAACTGCCTGACCACTTCAGAGCTAACCAAAAGTTAAGCATGTTATTGAGGGCATCGTTCAATTGCCTCTTAAAAACTGAGAGGCACGGACCATCTCTGGGAAGCCCGATCTGGTATCTCACCATCCTCACATCTGAAACTGGTGATTCACAACCCACAGCCCTACGGATTAAAAGCGTGTGACGCTCGGACAGGGACAGTGCTTGGAGATTAAAAGCTACTTTCATGAAGCTCTGAGCAGATCAGTGACCACTTTACTAGTTTCTTAACAACTTGCTTAGAAAAACAGGGACAGTTCTGAAAATGGTCAACAGCAAACTCGTGAGTGCTACAGGACGCCTTAAATATAGTTGAATTTTAACAGTGAAGAAATTAAATGGCATTTCAGAGAGCGGAGGAGAAAGGTGAAGGACCGAGATGTGGATCTCTATGCTTGCAGCTGCAGTCTGCTTTCAGAGCACACCACGAGTCTTGGGCTTTGCTTTTCAAAACATGGCAAATAACAGTTGACAACTCTCTGCATCAGACTTCAAAACTACTATGTGTGGACAAAGCCAAAACAGCTCTTCCTTAGATAGTTAGTTTTGGGGTAGGTGCATGTTATTATAGGCAGAAAAGGTAGAACTGAAAAAAGGTCACACAGGGTGGTGGTGTTTCTCCTTCAAGACATCCGTATTAATTTGTTCAACTAATGTGTTAAAACAGTGTTTTCCTAAACACCAACCCTGCAAACCAAGGGCAGGATCTGACTTTCAAAGTGCTCTTTTTGCCACTTAATCATTTATAACGAGTAATAACTATTCCGCTGGTAGAACCCAGCTGATGATTTTGTCGTGGATTTGTGTCGCACAACGGAATTCACCTGACACTGCCATTGTGAATATGTCTCTCTAACATTTAACACAGTAAAACCTGCTTCGACAGTAAACAGCTGTGTCCTGAAGGCTGGAGGAATAGATCTATTGGGAAAGAGTTTCCAGAAGGTACTGTTTCCACACACTCACTTTTAAAGTCACAATCACACTTTTTTTTTTTCTTTTGTATGCAAAAAGGAAAAAGAAAAAAAGCTGTTATGCTTATTTAAGAATTTGTTATCGTGTTTAAACATTTCCCCAGACAATGTCACTGAACCATATGGGCTAGATAAGGAATCAGATTCTTTTTTTTACCAACCTTAGTCTAGAGATTTAAAAATAAATAAAGAAAACGAGAAAGAGATACAGCTTGCCTGGGAAGAGAACTTACATCTTCAAATTGTCACCCCAAAGATTCCTGCCGCCAGTAACAAAACCAGGCATGAGGCTCCCGTGGTCATCACTGGAGACGTGTTTCTCATGTTTTGTCTTTTATCCAAACCCATTTAAAACTATTCTTTAAAAAAACAAAAACCCACTAAAATGCATTTCTACAGTACTACTTAAAAGCCTGCTCAAAAAGTAGGCCATAAAGGAAGAAATCATTTAATTAATGTACAGCTTCTAAGGGTTGAATTGGTAGCTCATGTAACTTTGGGATCCTACTAGCACCTACACCCTAATGCTAGCAACAATGCTACCAGTTGTGGCCCCTTTGTCTTTTGTCATTTCAGCAAAGACCACTTGAGCAAATAACATGATTTGTTTTGTACAAATGTTACAGTGGATCCCAAGCTGCTCTGGGGAAGAGGTAGCCCTTCAACACAGATACAAGTGCACCTCCCAGTTTTTCACCAATTCCTCCAGGAAACCCACCAACTCCTGAATGCATTTCAGTGAAGGATTCAGTGCCTGAATCCTGATTTGATGGTTACAGCATTCACACACATGTGTTTCTGCCAGATTCCAGGATTTTGATCCCTCTTGCTGTAAAACACAGCCCAGTGGCGGGGTTGGGGTTAACATTCAGATCTGAATCCCTGGAACGGGGTAGGGGGGTTGTTCAGCCCCAGGGTCCTGACTCAGAACATTGCACAGGGTGACCTCACTCAGAGCCATGCCAGTGACTCATGTATTTACTCCTCTTTGAATCCTTTTCCTTTCAAGTCAAACTATTTGCCCATTTCCTGACATCAGCTCATTGCCATTCTGCTATCAGCTGCAAGACGTGCCAAACCGAAAACGTTCATCTTTTGTCCGTCATATCCTTGCCATCTCCACCACCCGGTGCAACCAGTGCCCGTTGTTTTCTCCACGCTGCCCGGAGCTCCACCTCTGTGCCGCCCTTTCCACCAGGCCTGGGTCCCCACCTCACAGCACATCCATCCCCACCACCCACCCCCCTCCCCCTGCTCCCGGTGAGCGCAGGCTGGCCCTTACTGCAGCCCCTTGCCGCCCAGACGCCGCGGCTCAGCCCGATCTTCCAGAGGCTGCTCCAACCACCTCATCCTTAAGGAGCTTTCCCTCTTTACGCCTACCCCTGCACAGTCCAGCTCCCTTCTGTACCCCTACCGTGCTGTGAGAAAAGCACTTTTCGCCCCCTCACGCAGGAGCCGCGGCCCCAATCGCACCACCGCTCCCCACAGCCGGGCGCTGGGCGGGAGGTCACCTCAGCGACCCCTTCCCCTCACGGCCCTCCGCTCCCTCCCGGCGCGTTTACAGCCGAGCGCTGAGTGAGCGCCGAGCTATGCGGCCGCTGTCTCGCAGCGGGGCCTTGTGGGTAAGGGAGGCCACCTCCCGCCGCACGGGGCCGGGCCGGGCCGGGGGCGGGCGCGGCGGTGGGAGCAGCGCGCTGCGGGCGGCGGGCGCGGCATGGACTGAGCGCGCCGGGGCGGCCCAGGAGGGAGAGAGGGAGAGCGGCCAGGCGAGGCCCGCGGAGCCGGCGCCGCCAACGGGGATCGCAGCTGACAGAGGAGCGGGAGCCGGAACGCAGCGGCTGCTGCTCTCCCCCTTCCCACCTCCGTGGCCGCGGGCTCGATGGCCCGGCCGGCGGCGGGCGGCGGGCAGTGAGCCGGGCTCCGCCGAGGGGACGCCCCGAGCGGGCAGGAGAGGCAGGGGCGCGGCGGGAAACGCTCCCCTTCCCCTTCTCCGCCGCCGGGCGGAGCAGCGGTCGCTTCCCAGCGCCCTTCATGCCCGGGCGGCCGCAGCGCGGCCCCACCGCGGAGCGCTGCCCTCGGCTCCCGCCCGTCCGCCCAGGCCCGGCCTCGCCGCCGCGCTAGGCCCCGGCCGCGGGGCGACCCCGCGCAGTCTCCTCCTCCTCCTCCTCCTCCTCCCCGGCGGCGAGGGGAGGCGGCCCTCCTCCGGAGGATGAGCCAGCAGCTGCAGGCGGGGAAGATGTCGGCGGCTCCCCTCGCGCCGCAGGCTCCGGACTCGGCGGCGGCGGGGATGCTCGAGGGCCGCCAGAGGAAGCTGGAGTCTATGATCCGCGACCCGCGCTCTCCGGTCAACGTGGAGAGCCTGCTGGTGAGGGGCGGCGGCGGGTGGCGGGCTAACAAAGGCGGCACAGCCCTCGGCTTGGCCGGGAGGAAGGAAGGGAAGCGCTCTGCATCCTTCAGGGGAGGGCGAAGGCTCCTTCCCGGGTGGGGGGCGGCCGCTCTCCACGCCTCCGGCTGGCCGAGGCCCCGAGGGCCGCCGGCGGGGAGCAACCGGGCTGAGGGCACCGTCCTGCCGGGCTGTGGGGCCCCGCGGGGGGAGCGGGGTTTGTTTGGGGCTGAGGGAGAAACGCGTCTCGACGCCCGGTGCGGCGGGGACGGCTCCGCTCCCCCGGCATCACCTCTGCCCCGCCGTTTCGCGCCTCCCGAGCGCGCTGAATGCGGCCGGGTGGTACCCGGCTTTGTGTGTGCGGTGCCCGACCTCGCGCCCGCCGGGAAACGGCCTGCGGTGGGGCCGAGGGCTCTGCGTGCTGCAGGGGGAACGCAGGAAGGGGACACGCCTAAGGGAGAAATGTAACTCGGGGATGGATCCTGTGGGGTCACGTTCGTTTTCCATTGGGACAAATTGATTCGTCTGTCTCTTATTTCACGTAGCATTTTTCTGTGTGTGTGTGAAATATAATTTCCTTTACCAAGAAATCCATGCCCTCAGGAAGGAGTGGGAAGGAGTTCTGTTTCCCCGTTTAAAACATCTGAACCGTGGAAAGGCGGTGAGAGTGAATGGTTATTAGTATTTTAAACTGAACTTCTGGGTCACCAGACCCAATATTTCCACTCTACTGAGAGATTTCCAGTGTGTCCCAGTGAGGAGGAACAGAAAAGGGAGGGCAGATCCCAGCCCTTCCAGGCAGGAGTTGCTCAAGGCACTCACACTGAGTCCTCCTTTTCCTTCTTTTTTCCTTTTTTTTTTTTCTTTTTTTTTTTTTTTTCCCCCCCTTGTAAATGACTCAGTTCTATTTGGCCAAAAATAGAGGAACTGACTGAACAGTATAGATGTCTGTGCTGTGTGGAGAGTATAGGAATTTCCTATAGAATCTGAAAAATGCTCTTCTCAAGGCTTTAGTGCTGTACTATTTCTCTCATAGACATTCAGAGGCATAATGAGGCCCACGAACCATAGCACTCAATGAAGGGGAGTGGGAAGTGGTGCTACCTATCTCACTGGAGTCAGATAAGTTTCAGCTTAGGCCAGAGCAAAGAGCTGCCTCTGGGCTTCGCTCCCAGCGTTTTCACTTTGGTATTTTGCTAGGAAAGCTTTGACCTGTGGCCAAAAAAGAACAGTTAAAAATAGTACAGTCTCTGAAAAATGCATCAGGTTAATTACTTAACCCCAACAGACTTCTTCACACTCTGCTTTTATACTCAACAGAGCGTTTCTTTCATTCTCTTGCCTTCCATGCTGTAGACATAGATTAGATAAACTAGAAACTGTTAACGTTTCTGAAGAGAAATTCCAATTGTGAGATTGAGACCGGGCTGCTTAGCGCTTTTTTTTTTTAAGGTTTTGTAAGCTTATAGTGCAGAGCAGTTGGTGTGATATGCTGGACAAATCAGCTTACATCAGAAATCATTGAAGAGCACTAACTGGGTTGTACACATGCAATTTTTGTTGCAGAGTTAATCACTTCTTCTTTTTTCCTGTGTTCCCTCTTTGAGTATTGCTTAAATAATTAACAGTGGGGAAGATGTAACATTAATGAATCAAGTTGTGTTGTTTTCTGTTTTACATGCCTGCGTACGAAATAATGAATTACTTCAGCTTTTTTTTTTTTTTTTTTTTTAAATGATTTATGAAATTAGCAGTGGATGTCCTGTAAAAGCCTCCAGGGCTTTGGTATTGTTGCTTTATGCTGTTTGACGTTAATTTTGTATGGGCATTTTGTTAGGCTGACTATTGCAATCCTAGTATGAAAACATCATATTCAAGTTGCAACATTTTCTTGTTTAGTAAACAGCTCCCTTCTCACTTTCAGTGTGAATTATTATAAGTGGAAATGTGTTTTCTTTTAAAAGTGGAAATACAGCAACAGAAACTAAGAGCCGGGGAAAGGTCTCAACACTGCTATTTCACCCTCCAAAAATAACATAGCCAAAACTAAAAATGTGGAATGGAATTCAAAATGGAATTCATTTCCTTACACTGTAAAAAGTCATCAACAGCTGCTATTCTGCATTTTGTGTGTGTGTTTTATTTTTGGGAAGCTGTAGGAAGCAAAGAAGTAGCTGTTAAACTACCACACGTGATGCAAATTGGAGGGAAGTGACAAGGGGAGTATAAGCTGCCCTTCTCTTGATATCAGCTCGGTTGCCCATTGAGAGCTGATGTGTGTGGTGGCTCTGGGTGAGGACGTGCTCTTTCTGTGCCTTCCTCACCACATCTGTCTGTTTCTTAACAGGAGGAGCTCTGAGGCCAAGTACAGCAATCATTTCCCTTCAGCCCCGTGGGGCTCATTTAGACGTTTGTGTATGGCCATTGCTGTACTGTATGCCTCAGCTCTTCCTGTTTCTGCCTTTGTTGAGCATGACCATTTATTTGATTAAAATATACCTTTGGAAGAGTCATGTGGCCTCAATTCAGATGCATTAAGAGGTGGACAACTCCTTGTTGGGTTTGTTCTGGTAGTTAATTGTGAAGGTAGAATTTATTAAATAGGCAAATTGAAATGCGCTGCTTGCTTATCTCCATCTTTTTAGTGCTAAATGTAAAAGTAGCCATAGAGAACTTTCTACTCATTAGCATGGCTCGTATGCAAAGTCTGAGCTGCACTGGATGGGTTTTTCCTGGTTTTGGTCTGATAAGAAGTTGAAAATGAAAACAGCAACGTGAGAGCTGCATACACCTTTCTGTGTAGGCTCAAGCAAAGGCAGCCACAAAGGACAGTGTTTTCTGCAGCCTAATTTTGACATCTGACGAACGTTCTTTTTCTCACCGTAACTTAATAAAAGCCTGAGTTAAGTGGCCTAGGCTGAGATAGATGACTTCTTACACTGCACCTGTCTGTAGTACAGTCTTTTTTTGCTCTTGTAACATTGTGTCAGCCGTTAGGAAGACATGTTAGAATTAGGTTGTGCAGATCAGTTTGCAGAAATACTGTATTCTTATAACTTATTCTTCTGCCAGTTTGTGTCATCTGCTCATGTCACAAAGTGACATTTTTGTGTGCTGCATCTATGCCTTGATGGTTGGGCTGAATGGTATGCGACTTCATGTGATCCATAAGAAACCCTTCTATAAATACATTCCTACTGAATAATTCTGAGTTGACAACTATGTTTAAGAAGAGCTTAGCAGCTCTGAAGTACATGTGCTGCTTTATTCTTTTGCATATATGTGCTATCTACACTATTAGCTGAGTTGATTTATGGAGTATCAAATGCATGTTATATAAGGGTGTGGTTGTAAGCATTAGCTCAACTTTTACAGTGCTCTAAACCACGAGTAGGCAGGTCAGTGTAGGCTGTGCAGAACTCATGCAGATTTCCCATTCCTTGCCTTGTATAACCATATGGGTCCTGCACATGTTGAACTCAGCTCTAGAATTTTTAGAGTGGTGCCAAACTACTCTGATGAATCTCATTGTCCTCCTTCCTGCAGCTGTCTTCTCTGTGCAGATCGAAGGCTTTTGGTTAGAGAAGGGAACATGCAGGCCCCAGTGTTTCAGCCTTAGGCTTCTGCCTTGATGTTTCACAGCAGAGGTAAAGCGTTAAATACCTTTGCCACAGCTGAGGAGGTGTGAGCCTCTGGGAGAAGCAGTTTTTAAGCTGCAAACCAGGCAGTGCAGAGCTACAGTGAACACAGTGCTGGGCTGCACACGTGGTTGTGGAATGCTGAGATGTGGGGGGACCATCAGCAATAGCGTGCTTGAGCAACATGGAGTGTATGTGCCTTGAAACTGGGAGGAAAAAAAGAGGCTATTTGTTACTGTGTATTTATGCTACTTTGGACATGATTTTCTACTCAAGATCAGCAAAATTAATCCTTGCCATCATGGCTGTTGAATTTTGCTCCTAATGAGAAATGCATCGTGGATGCAGCTCTGACTCCTGCCCTCAATACAGATGCCTCTGTAGAAGCTCATCACCTGGATAGATACCAAGTGTGAACTTAGCAGATCACTCAGCTGAGCTCCTCTGGAGTTTGTGGCTAACACTCATCTATCCATTTGCAGTTTTTGGTCTTACGAGCTTTCAGAGTGTTTCAGAGTTAATGTGAAAGTTGTCTCACTTTCCTGGGTTTATTGCCACGTGATTTTGAATGAGCAAGAACAATCTGTTGTGTTAATTTGAACCATCGAGCACAAGAAAGAGCTGAAAACATAGCAGGGTCTGATCTGAAATGTATTGCCTAGAAACCAGTGGAGAGACCAAATAATCCTTTGTTCTTGAAGAAATCTTTGTTTTTCTTGTTTAGTTCTTATCCTTTTATTTCTTTGTTAGCTTCTGACTCTTAATAGAAATGTTCTATTTCTAATCTGTAATTTCAGAACATCTACTGTAAAATTAAAAACACAGGCTTTAAGAATTGCCTTTTGTTAATTGTTCCTGTATGATGGATTTATATTTAGCAATATAGTTAACTGGAGAAGGACAGTTCTATTTTCTGACACATTTAGGTGCTCCTATATCCTGTATTATTCATGCCAGAATTAAAGCATTTCGCTTAATTTAAGAAACAGGGGGGAAAAAAAAAAAAAAAAGGCTTTGCTCAGCTTCAGGGCTTTTAATGCCACACAGAGGATGCATAGATCCAGTACGCGTGCACTAGGGGCATTTGTGCTCTAGATATTTTACCTGTATTGATCAGATACAAAGTCATTAGTATCCTTCAAATGTTCAATTAGGACAGTTCTTTTCTGCCTTGCATGTGGTAGAAAAAAAAAACGAATCACTTTTCCCAGTAACTGGTAGCCTCAGTGTCCATTGGGGATTGTGTGCAAACGCTGATTAAAAACTGTTTTGTTAAGTACAATTTCAGGTTTCAGCTAATGGCAAAGCAATACTGAAGCATTTATCCGTTTGGCAGCTTTTGATATGGATTGCATTACTAGTTTTTTTATTTTCAGAGCTACCACAGTACACAATCTCTGTGGCCATCAACTGATGACTTCTTGCCAGTGTTTGATCTACCAAAATTAACTAGTATTGTGTTTCTGCCACAAAGGAACTGTCCTTAGGTTGTAAGGATGAAAGGGTTTGGAACGTGGTAGTAGAGTTTTCTGTAATGGAAGAAAAGAGGGAAGAACTTGTGTGTGTCTGTGTACTTTTTATACATGCATATGCTTGCTTTTTGTAACCGTAACTATAGGTTTTATAGCGGGTGCTGTATTGGCTCTCAGATTGTTTGAAACTGAAAAGCACCAAATGATTCCAGTGGCAAATTAATTTAAAATATTTATCTCTTGATACATCATGTTGGCTAAGAACAAGAATACTCTGTTTATTTTGGCAGCCTTTGTTAGCAATAAACTGACTTTAATGAGCCTTTCGCTATGTAAACAGAATGCAGTGAATGTAGCGCTTAGTTCCGAAGTGTGATGCAGCAGTGAGACTCCATTACCTCTCACCTATGGCCAGGAGCAGTCCATCCTCATAACCAGTGCTGTCCCTTCTTTTTAGAGCAGATGAAGTGTCATTGTGTATCCTTACATAAGCACAATGTATTAGTTACCTGCTACCAGAGTCCTAAGGCACTGTGCTTAAGATGATCACTTGAACCTCTACACATTCAGTAGCGGTTTGGCAGTGTGTACAGCATTGTGGTTATGTGAATTTTGTCCGGATTCCATTAGGTTAGATGGTTCCAATCGGTAACAGCTGATACGGTGGTGTGGGCTTTGCTTTTTCTTCATGTTTCTGTTCCTCTGCTATGGTTACTGCTACTAAGAGAGTGGGCTTGTTTTTCTTACGTGAAATATCATGGTGTTAAACTGTTCTTTCACATCAAGGGATGGATGTCGGTTTTGTCATCCCCTTGCCCTTCTGTTCAGTCTCTGCCTCAGTTATTGTAGTATCAGGAAGGTGGTAGATGTGAGAAGAAAAACAATCTGGCTACCACATACAAGTACTTCATTATTTCTGTCTTTCATTAACTTTTTGTGGAACAGGCTACTTAAGTCGTATCATTCACGAATGATCACCGTTTGCATATTTTATATCTTTCTGTGTCCAGACTAGGATAATTGGCTTTTGATGTTGCTGTGCAGCCTCAGCTCTTTATTGCCGTAGTCATATCATTAGTAGGGCAGTGTTGGTCAGATCAGGTGGTGCAGGCAAGAGGTAAAAGCAAGGGCAGAGTGCAGAAGGCTCAGTACTCTGGTGTTGGCACTGCATGTCATCAGACAAATGTTTATTTCCAACTTTATGAAAAGCTTTTTTTTGTTAATTTTTCATTTTCGTTTAACCCATGCTGAAGAAGAATTGAATGGTTAGAGTGGGCTTAAGTGATCACAGGGGTTGCAAGGGGCCGCAAAAGTTCACTGCGTCCAGCTCCCTGATTAAGCAAGTTCCCTACAATAGGTCACTCTAGGCCCCTTATCGTCTTCATGACCCTTCACTGGACTCCTTGGAGATCCCTGTCTTTTTTGAACTGGGGAGCCCAGAACTAGAACTGACATTCTAAATGTAGCCTCAGTAGGGCAGAATAGAGGGGGAGGATCACCTCTGCTGGCCACCCTCTTTTTAATGCACTCCAGGGTGCCATTGGCTTTCTTGGCCACCAGGACACACTGCTGGCTCGTGGCCAACCTGTCATCCAGCAGGATACCCAGGTCCTTCTCCGTAGAGCTCCTCTCCAGCAGGTCAGCCTCTAACCTGTACTGAAGTATGTAGTTATTCCTCCCCAGGTGCAGGATTTTACACTTGCTGTTGTTAAACCACATCACATTCCTCCCTGCCCCACTCTCCAGGCTGTGATGTAACGAGTGTGGTGATGAGGACATTTTATGTCAGTCTGTTTAATTCTGAATCTTGAGAGCTCGAGTAAGAAAGCAGTTGCTTTATTTCTCGTCTGTTCTAAATCATCGGTACTGACTTCTGCTCTGTATATAAAGTAGAGAATAACAAGGTTCTGCATTAAGCAGGATAAAGTTTGAGTGACTCATTCAAATGCAGAATTTTTTTAATGCCTTTCTTCAAGAGGAAATGAAGAGGTCACGTACAGACATGAAACAAGGTCTGCAACCGCAATGAAGACAAGCTAATCTTTACCAAATATGCTTTTTATTTGCTTTAATCTCTAAACAACTAGTGTTGACTGTTACAATTATCAAATAAATAAGTAACTAGGAGAAAATGGTCAAGTTCAACATTTCTTCTGAATGGTGCTTAAAGTTTAACTAAAATCACAGTTATCATATATGATAAATCTTATTTCCTTTGTCCTCATTTATCACTGATTCTATATATAGTCATCCAAAGTCTATACTTAGTTGTTGCTGTCTCAACAGCAGAGGTTTATCCTCGAGTGGGACCTTTTTCTTTCTAAGAAATACCTATGAATATTTCTTGGAAATTACTTTTACTATTAGCTGTGAACTTGGGAGGCTTAGTCTGCTTGTGTTTGCTGTACAACTTGATTGATCCTCTGTTTTCCTTTTGTCCCAAGTGAAGAATGCTGTATCAGTAAGTTCACTCTAGTATGTATGTACATATCTTCAAAGAGATCATTCTTTAAAATAATTGTGGTGGAATAGCTTCTGGTTGAGGGGTACGCCATCAGTTTGGCTTGCCTATGCTATGAAAATGTTCCATTTCATGCAGAAACTAGTTTTAAACTGGTTTTCCCTGTGGTTGTTGAAACTGGTTTGTTCTGATCTCCGTTTTCAGTTTAGTGCTGATTAAGATGAGTGTAAGATGGGGGTGAGGAGCACTGCCATTTCTTGCAGGTATAGAACACAAGTTTTTAAATCTTTTAGCACTCTGGTATGCAGGGAGCGTACGTTGTACGTTGTACTGTTGTACAGTACATTGTACTGTGCAGCTAAAGATATGTGGAACAAGCAGTAGTAAGTAGATATAAGATGTTGTTGGATTGCTTAACATTGTTTCTGCTCCTTTTTACACAATTTTGTGGCTGTGCTTGTCTTCTAAACGCTTTTTTCTTTTCGGGCACAATTTTTTAAACTTTGTGATAGAATGAGCATGAAGCTCTCCTTAGGAGTAGAGTTATTCCCTCTAATAGCGCAAGAAAGTGGAGAAGAGCAGGAAAAAATTCCATATTGGAAGCTGGTGGCTTAGTGAGTAATGACAAACCTTTCTAATACCAACTGTACAGACCACATGGTCTGTTCTAATTAGTGAACATTTCAGAATCTCTTCATCCAGTAGTAAAAGTTGGCCCATTTAGGCATTGAGCTATAACGTTTAATTCTTGACCCATCTGACTAAATGACCACTTTAAGATGTATGAGTCCAGACTGAAAGTTATACTTCTTCTCTGCCTTTATTGTTTTAGGGTGGTTTTTTTTATTCTTTCATATGAAAGGTAACTGAAGACAGCTACATGAATTACTCATATGCCAAGGAGATACGGACAATTTATTCTTGTATTGCAGCTACTGCTCCTAATTTAAACACTATTCCACGCTTAGTGTTTTCTCTGGGGGTACAGAGCAGTTAGTAATTTTGTGAAGAGTTGCATCTACACTGGTCTTGTAAGCAGCTGAACTAAGCTACGGATCTGATAGGGTAAGCTAAAAAAAAAAAACAACCCGTGTTTTTTCAAGACAAAAATGCATTCCTATTACTAAACTGTCAAGTTTTTGTAAAGTCTTGTTCTTCTCATTGCTTCTGTCAAGTTCATTATTCAGTATATCTATAAATAAGTTACTTCTGTTATGTGAAATAGAAGTCTCTTTAATTTAACTACATTTTTAGCTTTCTTAATCTCCATCCCTATGGTGTTCATACCCTCAGAATTGAAGGCTTTGCCTCAACTGCAATCATCAGCATGTGTCAGACAGGGCAGGGAGCAGCAGAGCTCTGGTTCTCAGCGTTCTGATGCAAAATCCCAACATAGTAGCAGGAATACTGTTCTGTGTGTGTGTGGTGTTTGTTCTGGTTTAGGATTAGTTTCAGCTTGAATGAGGAAAGGATAAAATACATAAGAAGTAATAAATATACTAATATAAGCTGCTTTCCTTAGAAGAATTTGCCACCATAGTATTCTTTGGTGTAGAAATTCAGCTCGTTTTCTGCTTTGAAGGTAATTTCTGTTAAGATTATGAAGAAAACATCTAAATGGGGATAGTGTGATGAGAAGCTTTTCAACCGTAGAAGCCTGAAATGGTAGCAGTTTGAGCTGTGACTCATTTTATCAATTTTCAGGATTGGCTGCCTCCAAAGAAAGGCAATTTAGATGTCAAAATAAACTATTTCATTGCTCTTCATTTTCAGAAGGATTTCCAGTATTTCACATGGATGCCTTGTGGCGTATCTCAAGCGCCTGAAGCATCAACTGTCCTCTCTCTCTATCTGTCAGATAACATCTTTACCAGAACTTAAGAGTGTTAAAAACACAGAATAGAAATGGAATGGAATAAAACAAATTCTGTAAAATATGACATTGTGTATAAAAAAAAAAAAAAAGAAAAAAAAACCTCATAGGTTTATACTGCAGAGTTCGTTTCACTGATTCTAAGTGCCTTGGATAGTATTGAGCCTTACTGTAGAGTTTAAATCTTCTCTGCAGTACGGTACATTTTATTTAGACTGTATTGCTGAAAGTATAGCCTGTGATTTCAAAATAAAATAGAACTACGACCTTGTCTGAATTCAGTAGGAAAGGTGCAGTTTGTCATGACTTAGATGTGAATTGGTTTCAATATACTAAAAATTCAAATACGTTTATTAAATCAAAAGCAATTGATTCAATTATGATTATTTCTGTCTGTCAGCATATTACATCACATGGATGCTGAAATGGGTGGGTAGAGGAATGGCTTTATGATTAAGATGTTTTCTCATTTTCTAATGGTGTGTTTGGGTTTTATCCCAAGTTGAACTTTTAGTTACGTTTTGATTTCATGCTTCATTTCCTGAGCATGTATATCCGAACTCACTGCCATGTAAACAAGAGTTGTTTCTATATATCAGATAATGTTCTGAATTGTAGAATTTATACTGTTTTTTTTTTTTCCATCGTAGTGACTTGGTTTATTTTCTTACATGTGAAATCTTAGCAGTACTGGGACAGTTGTCTTAAATTACAAAGAAGAGGGGAAAAGAGAAACAAATGTGCTTGGCATTGGAATATCCAAGGGTCGGTGATGCTGAAAGTATATATGGATCATGAGAAGATGATTACTTCTTTTTTCCTTTGAGTTTTGTTACATGCAGAATAGTCATGGAAGTAAAATATTTCTGATGTCTGTAAGTCTGCATCTCTAGCAGTAAACCAGATGGTGTGAAGTCCTGCTATGCTGTAGCTGGCATGGCCTGGCTTTGTCCACAGTGTTGAACTCTCAGTTTATATGTGCCGAGATGCTGCTCTTGTTTGTCTTGCTGCTGCGGATGGACTCTTGAAATACATCGCTCAGCGTCAGTACTATCAGGGTTTATTTTAAGCATAAACTGCTGACTGTTTTGCTGGTTTTGACTTAATTGCTGTGTTGGATACAGTGTGACAGAACAGGCTAAGTAGTGTTCTGGTGACATTTAGTGCTACCTCTGGGGAGGTAGTGAGGTAGAATGTCTTTAAATCTGAAGCAATGGAACTCTGACTATCCAGTCTTATTCACTTTCTGAAGATACTAGCCTTAGCCTTGTTCTGTAACCAATAAAGTTTTTTTTAGTGTTTGAACTTTTTTGGATGGTGAGATGCATACATGCAGATTTTCCATGAAGGTAGTAAGGAATGAGCAGAAAACTGACTCTGTCACAGGACACGGTTTTGTCTGGAATGGCCTAAAACAGTCAGGTCAGACTCTTTCTTAAATGATGTGTGGTAAAGCTGATAAGCTGTTTTTGTAGATGGAAGGATTTTACTTTGCCAGATATGGACACTGCTTTAGTACTTCTCTGCATGCTGTAGGATGGCATCCTACTGAATATGTCTGTGCTGCTTCTCATTAGGTCATGGTTCTGTGCTCTGTACTAGGTGGGTATCAAATAGGATCTGTCATAACACGCTTTCAAGAGAGATGTAAATGTTCTCCTCCTGCTCAAAGATTATTCAAGAACATACACCTCTTCTCACCCTTGTGCATCAGGAGCATAGAAGTTTCTCCTCTAAAAGTAAAAAAAAAAATAAAAAAATTGATTCTTTGAGGAAGCAACTGATTCAGATTGCTTTTGTGGGAATGAATCTGCCCAGGTCTATGAGAAAAGATAAACAAATATATTTGCTTATCAAAAATTACAGGGTCACAGACTGGGTGAGATTGGAATGGAACTCTGGAGGCTGTCAGGTCCAACTTCCTGCACAAGCAGGGATACCCAGAGCAGGTTGCCTTGGCTTTTGATGATCTCCAGGGATAATTCCATCTTGCAGTTTGTGCCCATTGCCTGTCCTGACACTGGGCAGCTCTGAAAAGGGCCCCATCATTTTGCTCGTTCCCTTCAGGTATTTATGGACATTGATGTGATAGCCCTGAGCTTCCTCTTCTCCAGGCTGGGTAGTCCCAGCTCTCTTGACTTCTGCTCATAGGTTGAAATGTTTACTTCCAAGTCCTGAGGAAGTTTTAGAAAACACCGGGTTATCTGTGGGAAAACTATTTTCCACTTACGGAACCACAGTAAAATGGAAATGAATTTTCTTTTTGCTTGACTTTGTTTTTCCAAGTACTTTGGGTTATTCACATAGCCCTGGTTTTAGTGCCGTGGTTCTGTTTCACAGTCATGCTTTCTTAATTTTTTTTTCTGTTCAAAGACAAATTTGCACAGAAGGTGGAAACTGATTGCATTGCAGTAAACACAAGCTAAGCAAACTGAAAAATATTCTTCCATTTTGGAATTCCTTTTAGCTACCCATATTCTCTGCTGATATTTTTTAATATCAGTATGTAAATAAATCCTGGTAGAATTGTAATTTAACTGTCTCATTAAACCCTGACGTACTTTTGTTGAATGACATGATGATGAAGATGACATTTTATTGCCCAAATGTATGGAGATGGTACCACTTGAAAGCCATTATGTATCAGAAGAAAGTTGTACCTGGCTTAAGATTTATAGTACCTAGGAGTCTTTCAGCTTTGTCTCTACAAGACTGAGAAACACATTTACATTATAAGCTATAGCACACTTCATTGTTCAGCTAAGACCAAAGCTCCTGAGGATGTCGGTTCCTTTGTGAAGATCTCTATCAACCATAAACAAAGTCCTTCTGAATGCCTTTCTGTCTTTTCAGATAAGCTCCATAGTCAACCCTTTAAGATCCATGAGTACTCAGGGGATTAGGAAAACCTTAAAATGTTGTAGGATACCTTATCTGTTTTTGAATGACTTCCAGAAGCAGAAAGAGATGACACTTCAGACACAGTCTTATTAGACAGGACAGTGCAGTCCTTGGGTCAGATGACTGGTCTGCAGCGTGAAGGTAAATACGGTAGTAATGAGTAACCAGCCTAGTTACTTTTAGGTAGTCTGTAATAAGAATCTCATACTCTGAAGGAAGTTATGACAACGTGACTTTATTTTTAAAATGGTGAGCATGAGAGTCCTTGGTGTGATCTAAGGCAGAACCTGACACTGCATTAAATGCATTGTACATCACTCAGAAAGCTGGCTGGGTTTGTGGCACTAAAACATCCCTTTGGAAGTAGGTCACACATCCACAGCAGAGTGCAGGCATGCATTCTCAATGGTGTGTATATGCAGAAATTGTTAATGGAACCAGCTTGTCTTTTCTGCTTGAGTAGTAGTATGTTTAGAAGAGGAATAGATGTCATGATCTCCATAATTGAAATAATTAAGGTTTTCTGGTGGGCTTATTGTGTAATAATCTAGATCTTAAACATTCTTTTAAAAAAAAATACTTAAGGGCTTCATTTGTTAGCGATAGCAATCAAGATTTTACATACTTAATAAAAAATACCTTTGAAAACACTTCTAAATGAATGGATAAAATTGTTGAGAAGCAAAGCAACTTTAATTAATTAGAAAAAGAAATGTTAAAATCTGAAGAGGTAGAATGTTAAGTATGGGAAATGCAGAGCAATCTCAGAAACGTTTTGACCTTTGTCTTTTTCCCTAAGTTATATGGATATGTTTAAAACAAAGAAAAGAAAAAGAAACTAGATGCTCAATGGAGTTCTGCAGATACTTTTACTATCAGTAGAAAAAGTAGCTCCACCTGCTGCTGTGGGAGCCACCTTTGTGGTGTTATGAATGCTTATGTTAGCGTGTTATGAATCAACTGCCATAAATAATCTTGATTAAAACTAACCTGAGTCATTTTTCCATTTAATCTTGGCAGAGTTGATAAAACTGTAACATCTAAAAAAAAATCCTGATTTTTTTTTTTTCATGAGCAAACAAAAAATCTACTACCTTTCTTCAAATAGTTAAGTTACAGATGAACATTGTTTTTATTAAGCAAAGTATGCAGCCTAGTTTTTTGAGTTGTAAGCCATTATCTAGGTGTCCTTCCCCAATAGTAGTAATGAATCACAGGGTGGTTAGGGTTGATAGGGCACTCTGGGTGCATCGGGCCCAGCCCTGCTCCAGCAGGCACATGTAGAGCAGGGGGCCCAGTACCATGTTTGGGGGCTTCCAGAGAGCTCCAAGGAGGAGACTTTGGATGGAGCTTTGGGCTGCCTGTGCTCCATCACTTGCACTGCACAGAAGTGCTCCTGGTGCCCAGAGGGAACCTCCTGTGCTCTAGGTTGTGCCCATTGCCTCTTGTCCTGGCACTGGGCACCACAGGAATTCAGGATCCTTAGAGCAGCAGCAGGAGGGTGCGTGGTGAGCTCCCTGCTCTGGACTTCGGAAGAGTAGACTTTGGCCTCTTCAGGGATTTGCTTGGCAGAGTCCTAGAGGATGACGCCCTGGGAGGAAAAGGGGCCCAAGAAAGCTGGAGCAAGGAAGATGTATCTGTTGTGGAAGAAGAGCGGGTCACAGAATCAGAACCACAGAATGGCCCAGGTTGGAAGGGACTTCAAGGATCATGAATCTCCAGCCCTCTGCCAGGCAGGGCCACCAACCTCCCCATTTACTAGACCAGGCTGCCCAGGGCCCCATCCAACCAGGCCTTGAACACCTCGAGGGACGGGGCATCCACAAACTCCCTGGGCAGCCTGTTCCACAATCTCACCACTCTCGTCATAAAGAACTTCCCCCTAACATCCAAACTAAATCTTCCCTCTTTCAACTTGAAACCATATCCCCTTGTCCTGCTATTATCAGCCCTTTCAAAGAGTTTACTCCCCTCCTGGTTATAGGTTCCCTTCAGGTACTGAAAGGCTGCAATGAGGTCACCCTACAGCCTTCCTTTCTCCAGCCTGAACAAGCCCAGCTCCCTCAGCCTGTCTTCATAGGGGAGGTGCTCCAGCCCCGATCATCTTTGTGGCTCTCATCTGGACCCTCTCAGGGAATATTTGAGTAACCTGGATATTTAGAAGCCTATGGGCCCTGTTGGGAAGCACCTGCAAATGCTGAGGAAGCATAGTGACAAGAACAAAGCTATTTGTATTGCTGTGCAAATACTCTAGTTTCTTTCAGAATTACAGAGAGTGTTTACAACTCAGAATCTGCTTGTTAGCTGTGTGACTGTTGAGGCCCTGAAAAAAATAGTGTTTCAAAATATTTCCTTCCAAAAGAAACTTATTTAGAAGTTAACCATGATGACATAAACGTGGAAGATAAATGAGTTAGTATAAACAAGTGAAATGAGTTATTGCGTTCAGAGCTATGTAACAAAGTAAAGGGGCAGAAGTACACTGCTGTAATAGTCTTCATGAAGAAGAAATAGCTGAAAATTGAAAGGTGTATATATTTAAGGAACTTACAAAGCAAGCCTTGCGTGGAAGAAAAACGCTAATTCCTCTCTGTACTTGCCTGTGCTTAAATTCAGTTACCTTTACTTTGCATTTTGTACTATAGACCGTTGCTTAATCTATTGTTTCTTCCCATTTTGGGGAACAGCAGAATTGTGTATGTAAACAAGCTTGTTTTAAAGATGCGTGCTGGTTCTCCTTTTCTTCTGAAAATAACTGTAAATGGTAGAATCTGTCAACATACGAAATGCCAGAGTGACTAATTTGAAGTCTTATCTGCCAGTGCTTATTTGGAAATTATTCCTAGTGCTGTGTTACCATTGCTCCACCAGTGTAAACCTCAGCTACATGCATCATGTTCCAAGGGCATGAAGCAGTCTCTGCAGCTTGGTTTGGTGCCTGACCAGATTAAATGATACAACACTAATTTGACATTAGACAGCATTTTCTGATCAAATAATGTTTTACCAGGGCAACAACATGAGGTACATAATATATTTGACTACTTATTTTATAAGTAATTGTGGTAACCACTGACCTTTATGTGGGGGAGGGTTTTAGCAACAAAATTCAAATATTGTTGGACAAACTCACTTCTTAATCAGAGCTGAGCTCCTGTGAAGCAAATAGGTGCAGTTGGTTTCAGACAGGCAGGGTTGACTGCCTTTATAGCTACTGTTAGCTCCCTTCATCTTTAGAATTTGGAAAGAAATTGCAGAGAGGCTCTTTGCTCAGTAGGAATGCAGTTATAAACCACGATCTTAAGGTGGAAGATTCCACTGGTTTGATATTGGAAGGTGCAGTTTCTGCACACATTGTTTCTTAAGGAATGCTGATGTCAGAGTCTTCAAAGTTGAAGCCAGGAGCCGAAGGCAAGCCTGAGACAGCTCATCCAGCCACCAAGGAGTGCTGCCCTGCTTTGTACAGCAGAACTGGGCTCTGGAAGTCTTAGTGTCCACAAAATTGTACAGCAGTACTGCAGCCAAGATGTAAGATAAGTAAGAATAACCCGGGCTTATCTGCAGAATGGGGTAGGAAGTTGAGGAAGGAAAATACTCAGGTTTTTGCGAGGTGTATTTACATGAAACCATGGATAAATAGCTTAGTCTACTTAATATAAATCTAAACAGCACTTTTATTTGGGAGGCCGTGAGCATTGTCTTAATTAAGTTGGGAAAGAAAATGTATTTGAAGAGGTGAAGTAATCTTACCTTTTCTAAATAGAGAATGGATCAATTTAAAATGGAAGCATTGAAATCACAGCACTTTGTGATGATGCTTTCCCCAAAATATGTATTTACTGATAGAGCTGTGAATGTGGTTTGAGCTGAGCGACCCTTGCACAATATGCACATATTACCTTTCTCTTTTTAGTTCTCTAACTTTTCTGCCCTCTAAGCAAAAGGAAGCACAGTGTTCATGTTTAAACAGCGTTATGTTTAATTACGGAAATATTCACTTTTTTTTTTTTTCTGAGTTGGAAAATAGAGTGAACATATTGGAGAGCACTTCTATTTAAATGTGTTTTGTTCTAAGGACGTGTATCAGTCCACTCGGATGTGAGCTATAGCCAATAAAATGCAAAATGTTTTTGTGGGTAAAATAACAGCTATTGATAGTATACTTTCAGCATATTTTTCCGACACAGCTATGGAAGTATTTTCTGTACTTAAAATGGGCTGATTAGTATGAGCAGAAACAAGTAGTTACAGAGACCTTTTTTTCAACAGAAATCTTATTGACAAAATAAAAGAAACAACAAGGTTGTTTTTTTGTGTGCTTCCCCCCCCCACCCCTTCGTTGCTGTGCTTTCTGCCGTCTTTCCTACGCTGAGCAACTTTAAGAAGCTGCATGGTCCGAATGAAGACTTAAGACCTGTCCAGTTGAGCTTCCTAAACTGGCTTGCTCAGGATGAGAAGGGCATCGCTACCAAGTCAAAGGAGGGGTGGGGATTTTTGTGCCGGGGACAGAGACTGGTTTAGACTGTCCTGGAACCTCATCCTGAAGCCTGAAATAGGTTGTTGCTGTATGCAAACACATGCTGCTTGACTGGTTAATCTACAGCCCTGAAAATTACTGCCAGTTGCTGTAATTGATTTATTCGTTGTTAGATGCGTGCAACATACACAGCTTTGGAAGGATATGATAATGTTAACCTGCTTTGGTAGTTTCTTTTGAGGAGAGTAAGGTGGAGTCAGTGCTGGAAACATCCATCTGGACTGCTGTGGATATCATGTATCACTTAACCACAACACAGACTTCAGCTTCCAATGTCTGCGCTTCTTTGTGAAATGCTGCTTGACAGCACCAAGGTTATAGTAGTTGTTCTCTGCAGCGTGGGGCAAATGAAGAAGTAGGCTTCAAAAGGATCTTCTGTAGTTGTCCTTGGTGCAGCATATATATTAGAACGGTAGATACTGATAAATACTTTCTGTGAAAATTACCAGACCTGATTGTTTCTAAGGAGAAGTAGAAGTTGCTCGCTAAATTCCATCTCAGAACAACTCCCCCAAACCTTTCATTTTAGTCTTTTTTTTCTTTTTTCCAGTGAGCTAAAACAAAGCAATTGCCAACATATTTTACAATTGCAACTGTTTCATATTTGTTATTCGTGGAAGACCTTCAGGCTCTGTTAAAAGATGTAACAAATAACTACGCATGTTTACAAGCACTAGCTTTATTTACTACAACTTTGGGGCTTTTTCTCATTTTTTTTTTTTTTAATGCTAGCGCAATTCCATTTAAGCAATTTTAATAAGCTGTATTATGCTTGATCACATGTTGCAAATTTATTTTTTTAAGCCTTGCATTTTGAAATAATTTCTGTATATTCTGTACCAGGTACTGCTCGCGTTAAGTGTATGATTTATTTGTGTAAGCCGAGTATTTTGAGGTGTGGAGGGAGGAGGAGGGGTAGAGTGTATAGATTTTTATTTATAATTCTCTTAGATCCATTGTTCCTAATGGGAGACTGTCATGTTCAGGAAGGAATGCATAGCAGTGGAGAGTTTGTATTAATGTTCTCATTTACATAATGTTTTTAATGAAATGGCTTAATTGGCCGAGGACTGTATCTTGTTAAAGAGATAGAATGACATCGCGCAGATAAAACATGAAGATTGGAAAGGCTTCTGTTTCAAAACATGGACTGCATTCCAAGAAATTATGGAAAATGTATACAAAGAACGTAAAGCTGCAACATTATATGGCCACCCAGGCACTCCGTCAATGTTGGTGTTCTAAAACCTGAATGGTTTATTCAGGGATGTGCTCTCTTTGGGAGATGGTGCCAGACAGAACCTCTTCTGCTCCCTGGTCGAATTTTTGAAGTGCTCTTAAATAACATTTCTATCAAACATTTGCTAAATTGGCTGACAGAGTTTTTCAGTTAAGTTGGGTACTTCTGGTGAATATCACTGCGCAGTGTGGTTCACTCAGAAATTCCTTGAGGTGTATGGAAGTAAAATGCTTATAGCAAAGCTACTGCTCAACAAGAACTACACGGTAGATGTACTTTCAAATAAAATGCTGAGCCAGCAGAATCATTCAGTGTGACAGACCTTCAGGGCCTCTTTCTAAATAGGGATTAATAGTAATTTTTCAGGATTTCTTTGCTTTTGCCAAGTTGTTGGAGTGCTGCTATCTAGCCGCAAAATAGGCTTGACTGTTGTATTCTGGTGAGTAGATTGCAAAGCGAAAAACTTTCAGAGAGTAATCTGAACTCTAAATCAGGCACTAACTTCAGTGACAAACTCCTGGCGTTCTCTGCAGGTCTGTATGGGTATCTAAGGGAAGAAAAGAAAACCAAAGTGTTGTAACGTAAAGAGATTTCCTGAAATTGTTTCTTAAAAGCTTCACTTCCTTTCCTTAGGAAAGTCCCCAGTCTGCAGAAGGTTTTAGTTTTTTTTCAGTCTGGAGGTTTGAAAAGATCCTCTTACTGTGTGTTCTGTTGAGAAGGCCACTGAACAACGTGAATACAACAGACCTGTCCGCATGTGATGAATTAAAAAATGGTTGTAGGAAGAAATGATAAGGCGATCTGGGCTATGTAAATAAGATGGAGCTTAAAAACCTTCCAATTTGTTGTCAGAGCAATGCATGGCAACTTTGAAGAAGACGTATGGCTGTGGTCAGGCATCTCATATTAAGATCACTTAATTGCAAATTATGGAAACCATGCAAAATTAGCTTTGAGAGAACGATTTTTCTCTGGAAATCCAGCTGAGATAGAGCCATAGCAAGAGAAAGTGCTGGAGATGAGGTACACAGTAACACGTCTTTGTTAAATAATTTCCCCATTTTCACGCTTACTTCTGTAGCATAAGCACTTGGTACAGCTCAGTTTCCAAGGGGAAGCTGTAAAAGCACTCATCTGGCTTTGAAACTCCCAGACAGCAGAGCTTACCTCTGGGTTTCTGGGGGGTAGTAGTCCTCCAGTCTGCCCAAAGAATCACAGCATACTTATTGGGTGCTCTTCATGCTTCTGTCTTACTTTAACATTTGTATTCCCTCTCCATCCAGGGAACGATGTAGGAATGTGGGGTGCCAGTTCAGAAGGAGGGGATTCTTTTACTGAATTGGTGGCTAGTTGGAACAATACACTTAATTACTGTGCAGCATAATTACGTAGTCAGGAAGTGATTTTGTGTAGAGTGTTCTTATTTCCTTTGTCACAGCGTCACTTCATTTTTTCCATTGAGAATGTCAGAGTTTAACACATATGAAATCATGCTCTGAGTTTAAAGTTTACGTATGCAAATTCACTGCAATGGTAAAAATTCCTGCTTTTCACACAATCTGTAAAACTGCTGGTAAGAAGTTACATAATTAAAATATTTTTCCATCTGAAGTGGGTGAGTCTGTATCTTTATTAGCATTCCTGTTAACAGTAAATGTCAAGTTGATATATAAAGCAGCATGTCCTTGCAGACAACCCTAATTTCTGGTAAACTGCATTCTAGCAAAGAAGGTTATTTATTTATTCAACTAGGATGGAATCCTGTATGAGGAAGAAAAATAAGGTTCGTGCTCTGGAGGCAGCATTTGCTTTAATGTGTAAGCGAAGGATGGTCTCCAAATTTGGGAAACTCTTGCCTATTGGCTTGGGGATTTTTGTTTTCTTCTCCAGTTTTCTGACAGGCATGTGTATTTTGCTCTGAGATGAAAAGGAAAAGCTGGCAAATACTGGAGGGGAGGGCTTTTTGGCATGGGGAGGGAACTGTAGATCTTAGCAGCTCAGCACCCAGCCAGTCCCAGCTCTGGTGGATTCAGCACTGAGCTTGGCTGTCCCACTTGCGGCTGAGGCAAGGGATGGAAAGCCTGGAGCTGCGAGTCTGGAGGAGCAGGATGGCTCTGGCTGCTGATGGTAACACACCTCGCCTGGGTCCGCCACAGCTCCCTCTGGTTGTTCTTCCTTGCTGCTGTCATGGGATGTGCTCCCGTGTACTCTCAGCTGGTGGATGTGTGAGTGGCTATTGGCTTTACCAAGGTTTTACCCGAAGCAGTAGAACACTTTTAAGCGTGTATTTGGGCATAGGATGTTTGGCATATTTGTTTTGAATCATGCGTTTGAAAACCAACTAAGAATGTAAAATTTCATCAACGGATGTACAGCATAGCAAGAGGATTAGCTTTTTTACTTGTGAAATTTCACAGAATGAGGTGGGCTGGAAGGAACCTTAAAGGTCACCCCTCTGCCAGGGGTAAGGACATCTCTCACTAGATCAGAGTGAAGAGGGAACAGTTTTAAAATAAAAGAAAGAGGGGAGATTAAGGTTTAGATGTTAAGAGGAAATTCTTCACTCAGTGGGTGATAAAGCATTGCTGTGGGCTGCCTAGGGAAGCTGTGGGTGCCCCATCCCTGCATGCGCTCAAGGCCAGGTTGGGTGGGTCATGGGCAGCCTGAGCTGGTGGGGGGGCAGCCAGCCCATGGCAGGGGTTGGGTGGGTGGGCAGTGAGGTCCCTTCCAACCCAACCGTGCTGTGATCCTGTGATCATAAACATGTGCTATGCTACGATGTTTTACTTAAAGTACTCTTACTGTATACAGCACTTTTTTTTTTCTTTTTTGCCTTCTCATTCCTGAACTGCAAAAATTCCTTTAAAAATGGGAATAAGGAGATGACATAACAGAAAATGATGCTACTCTACTACTGTTGCTTTAATGGCATAGGTAGATGCTTTTCCCTAATGGATGACCCTGGTATGTGTTTGCTTATTTTAATTTATGGTACCTGACAAACCTTTTCTTGATCTTGAGGTCATTTGCCCATCATGTTCACAGTGTATACTGTCCGCCTGTTGGGTTGTTTGTTTTTTTTTCTGATCTTATACAGATTACACAGATTGGGCCGTTGAAGAGGAATAACCCGTGACATGGGTGGACTGAAGACTAGTGAGGGGGGGGAGAAATAATATGTGCTGTGAACTTTGCATGGTTGTGCACGTGCTCCAAGCAGGTGGAGGTCTGTGCGTGTTTCGGTTTATAATGGAAAGTGCAAATAAGAGCTGTTGGGATCATCCACATTTTCATTTGCAGTGCGGTGAGAAGGTAGGGCTGGATTCTTTGGGGTGTGATTCTGTATTTGGTATAGATCTGAAACGGAGGCGTGGTCATCACATACAGCTGTGCAGTGTGCCCAGTATCGAAGCTGTTGCTGTGGGTGCTTTCAGTGGGGAAGATTCCGTGGGCTTATTTGTTGTAGACCACGCGTCCTTCATAAACCAGGGCTGTCTTCTCAGCAGAAGACACCTTCAGTTTCTTCCACAGTGCGGGTCAGTGATAGAGAGGTGAATATCCACTTGATTCATATGTTGACATTAAAAGAAAATAAAACTGAAATCTAATTACATCTCGTCACAAACTTCAGTAGATAACAGAATTTAAAGTCAGTGCAGAAACATTAGTCTATAATTTGAATTGAGCAGTTCAGGTTGAAGAGACCACAATAATTTTATCTGGTCCACTCTTCTTTTTGCCCAAGTGGAAATGATAACATTTAGAATCCCTTTGAAAATGTCTTTGAAATGATCTTTGATATTTTGCAACGTAATCCTTTTCCATTTTTTTGCAACTTCTTAACGTTTGACCCCCTTTCTTGTCCATATTACGTCACCTAAAACTCTGGCCTGTTGTTTTTTTCCACATTTTAGCTTAAACCTTCATTTTCAGCATCATGATGTACTGTAGAAACTTGTCTCTGGATTTTCATTCTCCTTGCTCCTTTGCGTGAATAAATAATACCCACTTTTCAAGCCAAATTTGTATCAGTGTTTGTGAATATTAATATTTCGAGTCTTAAATATCTCCAAATCTGATCATAGCACTATTTTTAGCTTCATGAAATCTTCTTTGTTTCTCCTTCGGGGAAAGAGTTTCACTTTGCTGATGTTATACAAATACAGTTGGTTCATACTTAGTTTTTGGATGGGCACTTCACGGTCAGTTTTTTATTCATGATGATTTAAAATCATGGTAGGATCAGAGAAAATGGCGGGTTATGGTTACACACTGGCAGTTTCATAAATAGCTGTTACTGTGATGAAAGCAGTATCTGTAATAAGTGTTTCTGAAAAGTATAGATTAACATCAGTGATTTGAGCTCATAATGAACTTAGCTATGTACTTTCGAAGAACTGAAGTTATATTTTTAGGTAAATGAGTCAGCATAAGGGATTAATGCTTCTAGGAGTTCTATTTTGGTATCTAACTGAGAGTAATGGCATTCTGAATGAAGAGATGGCTTAAATATAGAATCACATAGTATTGAGTACAAGGTGATATCAAAATTTAGAAATAAGTATTAGAAAGTAAGTTACGTTGTGGGGTATTGCACCTTTTTGAAAGTGGTTGAAATCTACACAGTAAATTTCTGTAATGCTGGATTTGTATGCTAGCATTGAAATGTTTTCTTGTGAGTTGCTACTAAAAAAGGCATGCTACTTATATTATCACTTCATATTCTTCCTCACTGATCCCTCATTAATGTAGAGGAAGCCAGAGACCACTGAGAATTCACTTAAAGAGTAAAAGAAGATAAGATGAATGTTGCCTTGAAAATGCAGTATTACTGGAAGTGATCAAGTATGAACACTTGTATGGCTATCCAAGAACCACACTGCAGTTCTCATGGCTAGGAGGATGAATGTGTTTATGTACAGCAAACATTTTGTCGCACTTCATCCATAATGAATGGAAGCAAGATTGTACAGTAACTCAAGCATAACTACTGCAGAGAAACTGTATTTACTGCAGTACAACTAATTTCTGAACAATTTCACAATGCTGCTTTTGTTAGCAGCATTGTTTTTTTGTTAGAGATCATCGTATTTTGAGTTGGACTTGGAAAGACTGATTTTCAAGGTTGCTGACGTTGTACAGCTAAACTGAAATCGAAATAGCCATTTTTCCTTAAAAATAGGACAGTAGTGTTCTTTTGAAGATGCATTATACATTTAACATTGTTACAACTCGCAGGAGTTTTCATTCTTAGCAGTAGAGCTGTGCTATGATTTTCAATCGTTTTAGAAGACTTGCAGTTTCCTTCGCTAATTTGATACAATTCCTTTTCAGAAATGCACACAGAAAGATCTGATGTATACATGAGCACACCCGGCTGTTTGATTTACACCTACAGTTGGGATACTGGGAAAGAAAAATATTCTGGGAAGTTGTTACGCAAATGCCAGACTAAGTGTCCCACTTTATTTCACAATTACCATCTAGAGTATTACCACAACAAATAGCCTTTTCTAAATAGAATGAGGTTTAACCAGCTGTAAAACTGATAATCAGTCATGGTATTTCAGAAACTGCAGAGTGAGTGGTTTTTGCATTGTCTGTGCAGTAAAGGAAATCAACTCCTAAGAGCACTGAATGTACCTGGAATGTTGTTTTTAAAAACGAAAGAGAAATTTTATATGCTCAGTTCCATTTTGTTTCCACTTGATGAGAGGTGAAGTTACTTCCAGGGGGGAGATGCAAAGCAGTATTGCATGTCTACCCATTCCATGCTGGAAGGATTGTCTTCAGTTGGAAGGAGAAGTGAAGTAACATTGGATGCTCAGCCTGCATTGTGTTGTATCCAAATTTTTGAAACCTTTTAATATAGCTGGATGTGTATATGTTGGTCATACCATTTCCCAGGTACATGTTAGCTTGATATAGATGTGGTATTACTTAAAACATCACTAAATGATGAAAAGCTGTCTCATTCTTAAGATTGCTAAGTTTAGAAAAACTGTATTAGAAGAACTGTATGTAGAAGAACTGCATTATTCCATGTTGGGCTAACATTAAGTCCTTTCAGATATTTTCTTTAAGCTTATAACCTGTGTAGTAGCAATAGAACTCAATCTGGCTGTTGCCAGAGCTGACGTCTGAACCCAGCCTCCATTTTCTCATGTTTGAGGTAAGATGCACTGCCCTGCTGTTTGCAGACTGGTTTCTCTCAGTCTCTGTTGTTGAAACTCTTCTCCTTTTCCTTGGGCATTTTTGAGTTTGACACCAGATGTCCTCTTTTGTCCAGAGCATCTAACACTGGTGCTGAAGAACAGTTTCTGTCTCATTTCCTTGTAATTGCTTGTCAGAAGTGAAGCAGCTTCGGTAGGAATTATGAGGCAGCTGCGCGGTGTAATAACATGACAGTGAATGGATAGGCTGGAAACCAGATTGAATCAAGAGCCTGTCCAGCTTAATACCCTGTTTCAGGCAGTAGACAATTGCTAGAGATGCCTAGGAGAGAATGTTAGAGAAGGAAACCTCTTCTAATTTCTCAGCCTCTGGAGGCAGGCAGCACACAGCTCAGGATCTGCTCAAGGTGAATGGGATGTTTTTCTGTCTGGTAGTTCTTGACAGCTCTATCTCCTCTGGATCAAATAGCCTTCAGACTGATGTGAACTTCTTGGCAGCAGAAACATCCCATGACAGTGTTCCACTTTGCTCCGTAAGATGTGGAAAAAAAATCTTCCTTCTGTGTTGAATCTCTTGTATGCTAGGTTCATTTGCCTTCCATCTTCCTGTTAACTGGGATCCAAAGAACGAATGATTTTAATATGAGTCATTGCATACGTAAGAGACCAAATTTAAGGTGACTGCCTTTGATCCTGCCTGCTATTGTCCCTGTATTCCAATTTGTGTTTATCCATCTCTTATCTTAGATCTGACAGCAGTACAAAACAAAACCAAGCCAAGATCTTACACAGACAGGCCCTCATCCCTGGTCAATGACACTGTGACAGTGCAACTCCTGATGTAGCACTGTTTTATGAAGTTTCTGTTCAGCTTTTCTAACAGAAGCATCTAGCCAAATAATTTGTGGTATTTCTGAAGACTTACAGGCACCCTGTTAGTAATTGAGCTCTGATTGAAACTTCTGTGCAAAACTGAATGGGAGTATCCAACACACAATAGACTGGGAAGCCAGAGGCCTCTGCAGGGCTACTGGTCTGGGCTGCTGACATGCTTTTAAGCAGGTTCAATTAGATGTTGATGTTTAGGAATTAAGTGTTGAAAATCTCCAAATACAGACTCTCCATGATCTCTTTGCAATGCATTTCAATGTTTGGCTGCTGCTGGTGGTGGAAAAAGTGCTTCCATGTAGCTGAGTGCAATTTTCCATGTGGCAGCTTGCATCTGCTGCCTCTTGTGATAGAATGCAGTCAAGTTGATGGGATACAATTTGATTGTGATCTATTTATTCAGCTGTCTTCTTCTTCATGTGTCTGGAAGTTGCTGCCAGGGAGATAAGCTTCATTATTGCCCCGGGGCCTGAAGTTAGTGGAAATTCAGGCCTGTAGTTCTGTAGATTTTCTTTCATGCCGTTCTTGAAGATGGGCCTGACACCTGCTGTTTTTTGCAGTGGCTGAGACCTTCTGAAGGTGGTAGAGCAGCCTGGAAATGATTCCGATGTGCTCCTTCCACTCCCTCAGATGCATCCCATCAGGATCCCTGGAATAAAGCTGTCTTGGGAGACTGCACCAAAGAAGCCATCAAGTGGTCTGGGCTTTTCTGTGACTTCTGTTACTATGTCACCAGTTCCACTGAGAAAGTTATTGACTTACTTTTGCTGCTGGTTTACTCACAGAAGTCTTCCGTACCACCCTTCCTATCTTTTTATTGCCAAGACGTGAATGTCTGTGATCATGGATATGCTTTTATGCATGTATATTGTGGTTTTCCAGTGGCAGTGTGACTAAATACTTCCAGGTTTAAGACAAATAGGCTTAATAGCAGTCATTCCAATATTGAGCTGCTGGCGTAGGAATCTGCAAACTGATTCATAATGCAGCATATATAACAAGATCCATGTCTGGGGGTGATGGCTAGATATACTGGTCAGAAGTCAAGAGCCAATATTTCCCCCATTTGTGGTTGATTAGGGGTAGAAATGTCGGTTTTATACTGTATTCTGTTAGCAACTTCTAAAACAAAGTTCAGCACTTACTCTGAAGTTATAGTCTTTTAAAACTTGTCTTAATATCTTAGGATTTTAGTGACTAAACAAGCAGTCATTCTTCCATTATTGTATTAATTTACTGATAAAGCAGTTGGAAAAATCCTTCAAACGATCTTACCTGATGTTTTCTGTGGCCTTTTGGACCTCTTCTCACTAAGGTCAGAAGCTTTACCAGACCCTATTCACAGCTTTGGGGCTTAACTGATGGCGGTGTAAAAGTTCTAAATGATCGTCCAGGTGAAATCTGTGATTAATACTGATTTGCATACAGAGCAAACTTTCTGCTTAGGGACGTGAAAAAATGAGTAATTATAATAGTACATAACAATAGATTATCATTTCATCAAGTTTTCTGAAGTAAGTCTGTCAGAATCTGTGACTGGAGGGTGCTGTCAACTCCCCCTCTTTGCTACTGTTATGCTTCCTTTTTTATTACTATTTATTTTTATTTTCCCCAATAAAGAATTTCCTTATTTAACAACTACCATTTGCTAAATGAGAAGTTTTTCTGAACCCATTGTATAACAACTGATCTTAATGGTGCCACCCTGCATGTATTCAAGTCAAACAGAATTGTAGAAGCACAGAATAATTCAGACTTGACTTCATGAGGTAATCTGGGTTCATCCTTTGCTCAAAGCCAGTTATGTGGTTTTTTTCTCCTATTTTTTTATCATTTTTATCAGTATTTCAGGAATGGAAAGATTATTCACATGATATGAGATGACAGAGGAAGAGGTATTCTTTCTATTCTAGGGAGAAACACAGAAGATCAAGCAATTCTGGCAGGACTTACTGTAAAATCCAGTATGTTCCTTTCTGTTGCTAGAGATGGGAGCTAATGGCCTGCTAAATACCTTCTTCTTATTGAAGTTGGTGAGCAAATTTCAAATCAAGATAAAACCTAGTCATCATGGATTTTACAATGGATAGAAGATGGTCTTGTCAGGCCCTAAAAGTGTATTTGTTGAGTTTCAGAAGAAGCAATCTCCAAAAGTTCCTGTTCCACTTAAAAACATGCAATGTTTTGTTATTAGTTAACAAAAAAATTAGTTAACTAGCTAACACAGGAATTGGAATTTGAATGCTTTTTTTTTTTTAATGCATTTAAACATATTTTAATATTTATATGTAAGTTTATTGTATGGAAAAATACGTTATCTTTTTGAGAGACAATAGTAAATTTGATTGCAATCAGTGAAGTTTGCATATGGGGTAGGGCACGTCTGTGGAGCAGGATGCTGCAGTGTGGAGTGTAACCAAGCACAAATGAAGCTGATTGTATGTATGAAAGGGGGTTATGCTACATGAAGGTGCAGTTCCACTAAAGAAACCCTCAGAACTTTTTTATAAGGATTGCATGGGGATCGCTTTTCGAGTTCAATGCCTTTTTAAAAGCCTGAAAGAGAAAATACGTGGTTTATGTTAGCTAAAATCATGAACAGGTACAAATACCTCTAAGAATGTCGGTTTGTTTTAAAAATAAGGCATTCACATAATATTTTATTGAAATATAATTAAATAAGCTGAAAGGATTTGTAAATCATTTCCTTTACTGTCAAATCTACTTCTGTGAGAGACATTTTTTAGAGCTGCTTAACTTCTTCAGATTAAAATAATTATCTCCTTACCAATCTGTAATGCATGTGCATTATTGGGGAAAAAAAGATTGGTTTTCCACGTGTTTATAATCTTTTGCTTCAGTTATTTGAGATACTGATGATTGGTATATGTTAAATTGCATACTCATTTTGTTTAAACTCCATAAATTTTCTTCCAGTGTCACTAGGTAGCCACTCATTCAAAGCTAGCCTTTAGCCAAGTGTGCTGTCTGTTCCGCGAGATGATAAAACAAGCATCGTTTAAGGTTGAACAAGGTCTTTTGACTCATCAGCATTTAAAATTATTTTTACTCCTTTTTTCCCCCCTGTCCGTTTACACGATACTGCGTTTTTCGTGCTGTCTCTTACCTTCCTCCCAGCTGTCATTTTTACATTTATTCCCTTTCTAGTTTTCCTTTACAAAACGCATCCATGCGTTGTTGTATGAATACGTAAGCGGCAGGACTTTTTCATCTCTTTCTATTTGACTTGTTTCTCTCCTGGATTTTTGCTAGCAGATGGGTCAGAGCATCCTGATGCCTGATGGGTAGGTCTTGACATCTTGAGCTTTTAAAAAATATAAGTAAATAATCAATCCGTGGCAATAGGTTTTCTGCCTTTTTCCATACTGCAGCAGAATTCTTTACTCCAACATTAGATTTGATTTTGGTTGTTTCACTTCTGTGTATCACTTTAAGTGGAATTCTGGGTTCATGGAATTGTATTTTAAGATATAAGTAGAGCTGCTTAGAATGCACTGCGGGCATCGAATTCGAGGTTAGGCAGGAGGTAACATGAGAGGTGCACATATTGGGTTGGAAATGTTCTAAATACTTGCTGGTATTTTTAGTACAGAGAGATTTTGTAACTGTTCTGTATCGTTGATTGAGGAAAAAAAGTCCTTTTTTTACTTCCAGTTAATTGTACTTTTGGAGGAGGAGGCTGCTAGATGATATCTTGATTTTTACTTTCAAGCCTCATTTTTAGTGACTCCAATTACTAGGAAAGAGATTCTCATTATGGATTCTTATAAGTATACATGTTAGTCATCAGATTGGTTTCTACGTCTTATTTATCCACGACTCCTAAGCAGATTAATGAAAGATATAATATATGATGTAATACATATAAAATATATTTATCCAAAAATAAGCCCACAGTGAAATCGAGGGGTAGATGGCTGTGGTTGTGTAAGGTGCAGTGGCTTGTTGCTGAAACTGACTTCACAGATGGAGCAGCCTTGAGGGTAAGGAAAGAGAAACATTTTCACGATGGAGAAGCAGAGCCCTTATTTAATATGAAACAAGGATGGCCTTGTGGTCAAAACAGGTTTTTAAGAATAGGCTGTACATCTGTCTCCTGCCTCAGCAGCAGATGAGCTTTGACCTTTTGTCTGTATTCCTGATACTACCTCTGATTCCTGCAGCTGTAGCCTGTGAAAGTTCTGCTTTCTGGGGGGAAGAAGTGAGTAAGAAGGTGTGCTTGCTATTTGGATTTTTATGGGCAGTAGGTAATTCCACTTCTTCAGGGGGGCAGAGGAGCAGTTCTAGGCACAGGTTTGATTTCTTTGCGTTTGTAGTTTACTTGCAAATCTAATCTTCATGCTATTTTCCCCACTTGCTTGAAAAATCTCCTGAAGCGATGCATAAATGGCTTGCAGCAGGAGTTAACAAGCAAAACCACCATGCTGCCTTTATTCTCTTGTTAAGAAGCTAAGCTTGCTATTAAAGGCTTTAGAGAATTCAAATTAATAGGAAATTATCTCCAGTGTTATTTTAAGAGGTTTGCAGTTCTCAGCTTCAGCGCATGTTAATTATTATTATTATTATTTTTGGAGGCAATAAGAATTCTAAAATCAAAGTTAACTGGAAAGGTACAATGACTTCCGATAAAGGAGATTGTGCTGAACTGTTGAATTTTCCATGGCTACAGTGCTAACCGGTAAGACATGCAAGACCTGTTTTGTTTTGCCAAGGTTTATGGAGAAAATAGAACAGCTGATTTGGCAGAGAAACAAGTAATGAATTTAACAGTTGCATTTGGGAAGAAAGTATGCATTTTTGTAGTAGTAGGAAACTGTTAATGCATTGTTTAATTAAAATGGATGATGGAAAGATTAAATTGCTGTACGTTTACTGACAGCTGCCAGTTTACTATGCTTTCTCAGTCCTCTGGCTCAAGTTCCCACTTTTGTGCATTTCTTCAGTTCTGCTCTGAAGAGTTCCCAGGCCAACTTGGAGGGGCTGTTGGCGATCTCCAGTAGAGTCCTGATCACTGAGGCAGGCTCAGTGGTGGAACTACTGCAACAAATGCTGGGCTAACTTGCTCATCTCCTGTGAAGCAAATTTCTCAGCTTCATTGGTTAGGTATATGATGTCAGTTCATCACTGCTGCTATTCAGAGGTTTTGTCATAATCTGTAACCTAAATCTTCACTTGAGATTCAGCCAATTTCTTATGCTGTTTCTGGAGATGTGGGAAAACATCCATCATTATTGCTCACAACAGCTTTTTATGTTTTGAACAGAATTGTCATGTCTTTTTTAAAGTGGATCTTTTTTAAGACAAAAAACTTTGGTTTCCACAGTGTTCCCATGTGTGCATTGTCTGTCACTTTCCTGCTGTTGTTAACCTCCTCTTGGTTCTCCTCCAACTTGTCTTCTGTTGTTTTTATAGGGATTCACAGTGTTGGATGCAATACACTGGCTTAGGCTATACTAGTACATAAAGAACACGAGTCTTCTGAGAGGTTTTACACAGTGAACCTCCTGTTTATACAGCCTGGATTGGAATTCTAGTCCCCTATAATGCTGTCTTTTCCTGTTATCTTCCTGTTGAATTATTCCCGTTTTCACGTTGTGTACATTCAGTTTCTTTCAAAAACATCTGTTAGTGTGTTGGGTTTTTTTTGTACTCGTCCCTTGAGTTCATTCCTTTATTATTATTTCTTTCTTCATTTTGAGATAATTTAAAATGCAGTACAAAGCACTGCAAAATGCTAGGAATTCTGAGCTTGGTGTCATTTGTTGATTTTTATTTGCTTTTAACAGATAAGTTACTCGTTCTGATGCTTCATAATGATAATGAAAATATTCCCTGGAATTGTAACAGGGCAAACCCAGGTGAATTTATTTGACACGCTTTTCCAGATCTTATACCAAACTCCAAATAATCACATTTCAGGTTATTTTCCTGTATTTCCTATGCAGTGTAGTTTTGCTAATGAGAGTAGTGAATCTTCTTATTATTTTTATGTTAAGATGCTTTGCTTGATCATGATGTATTCTGCCAGCAATTGGTTACATGACACTTTTATTTTTATGAGAAACAGAAAAAACCTTGCAACCTGAATCTCACATATTAACCTTCTGGGTTCTTAGAAACTGTTTAACATCCTGTTCTAATTCCCTCTTCACAAGTGTGCAGGTTTATAGTTTGGGAAGTTCCCCCCATCTCCTGCCTTTTAAGGGTAATTCTTTCGATTGCCTTTTTCAGTCCTGTTGACCTGGCATGCTCTCCTGTGTTCTCAAAAAAGTGGATTAGCTTAAATGTTTTAGAGTCACTTCCAGTTGCTCTTGATGCTCTCAGGACATTTTATGATTTTTTGTTGTTGTTCTTTTTATTCCTTGTAAATATGTCTGTATACGCAGCATTAAGGAAAACTTAAACCTTCCATGTATGGTTTGCTTCTCTTAACTTACAGTGGACTTTCAACTGTTCTTAAATAAAGTATCATCTACCATTTCCTCTTGTCATTTGTAAGCTAGTTGCTTTTGCTCTTCCACAGTGTTATTCCTTAATGTTCTTTTTGTTGCATCTTAAAAGATTGCTTCGTGTTTATTCTTACTGCTCTGTAAGGATGCAGCCATTTTTGGTGTGTTGTCATCCTGTCTTTACAATTGAACAGTTTGACATCATAGCATAAAACCACTACAGCGTGCTTGTAGGATGTAGCGCATGATGACAGCCAATGAGAGGTTCATTGTATGATGAAGAAAAATCTACGTCTGTTCAATTACTGACAATGTTTATTTTGTGCTTTGATATTTATCTCCATACTGTATAGAAATTGGATTGCATGTTAAAACCTGCTGTTAAATATTTATGTATTTACTTGTAGGCAGCTGCGTTCAGGTTTCTGAAGCACATATACTCAGTACTGTCCAAACTTAAATCTGTTATTTAATGTAGAACTGTTGAAGAACTTTGAGAAAAGCAAGACCTCTTCACATAAAACATTGGCTTTATTATCATGACGTGAAGTATTCCTTCACACACTGATTCATCTTTAATAATATAAAAATGGGTTAGTGTATTCTAATGAACACTAGAGTAGAATAAGCTGGGGAAAAACAGTATGCTTTCCTCGCATATGAGCTATCAGTTCTTTTTCCTATTGTTTGCTGTTACTGAGCTGCTGGCCTTATATCCAAAGGTGCCTTCTATGATATGGATAGAAGTAATCATTCAGGAAAGACAAGAATTATTTAAGGGTCCATTTGTCATATAGAAGAATATAGTAAGGATTTAATCCTGGCAGAGAGTCATTAGATGGTCAATTTGTGTGTGCATAGATTAAGGAAGTAGCGCTTTAAAAAGCACGTAGGTCAAATCAGAAAAATGTGGTCTGAAGTTACATACTTTTCTATCCTTACTTCCCACTGCAGCATAGTTTATTAAAATTTGAGGACTTGGGAAGCTGACAAAAGGGAAAGAATTAGTGTTTTGTTTTTCTTATATGTAATGCTTTTGTGAACTTTGCTGGTTATTCCAGAGTTATGAGTTGCTGCCTGTGGGTACTAAGGAAGCATTTTGTGCTTATTTTTGGGCCTTGAGTTGTTTTTACTTTTTTCTCGGCATAAAGGTAAGGAGTAAATGGAAGTAGCCTAAGCTGTTCTGGTATCCTGTGGAATGCACATGTGTGCATTGCCTTTGGACAGCTTCAAATAAGTATTTTAGTTTTGAAAATGAAAATCAGCATGGAATGGTTTAATTTTGTGAGGGCTTCGGTGGGTTTGCTCTGAATTAACATCACGCTGGTTATTTAGATACCACCATTAATTCGCTCTACTATTGCCCCTTTTGTAAGAGGGGAAAAAAAAGAAACTTAAACATCTAATAGTTTTTAAATCTCCTGATTTTTTTTTCTTTTTTCTTTTTTCTTTTTTTTTTTTTTTTGAGTTAATTCAGGTCTTGTCACAGTAGGAGTTGCTGACTGAGAAAGCCAAACAGCACGTTGTCCCCAGAGGAGATTTCTGCTGCCAGAGTGGTTGGGACCCCATCACTCCTGATGTAGGATGGTAGTGCAAAAATATCTAATGTGGACTTTTCTCTTGGAAAACAATCCTGAGAGAGTGTCTCAGCCTGTTTGCCAAGAGCAAAAGGCTTTTAATGGAATGGTGTGGGCAGAGCTGTCTTTGCCAACAGCGTGTTTGTTTGGAAGTTGCTATTTTGGGCCTGTTTAGCTTCTGAACCTTTTGTAATAGCAGAAAGAGGAAGTGAACAGTGAAATCACTTTAATAACATATTTCCTGGTTCAAGTGACTTATCTGTGAGGCATAGACAGAGGAGATGTCATTTCCTGGATTGTTTATCTTCACTTTGAGGGGTCCATTTTACTCTCTAGTCTTTGGAACCGTCTTTTTAATTTGTAGTGCAATCTTAGAGTCAAGTACTGTAAACTAGGCCTTTTAATGAACATCTAAAGCATTAAGGAACCACCTTTTGACAAAGTGCTAGTGTACAAGGCACAAGTCTTTCATAAAGCACATGTCGATAAGAATTCAAAATCCTTTACCTTAAAAATGTGCGTAAGAGCTTAAATCCTGTCTTTGAAAGATGCTAGCAACGTTTGTTCACAGGGATAAAAATAAACAGACGCTCTTTCTGTTCATCATGGTGCTGATACTAATGGCCTCTCTGATGCCAGACGTAGCTGACAAGAATTAGGAGGTTTCCAAATAGCTAGCAAGCGGTTGTGCTCTGCTCAGATTCCTGTTTGTTAATAGCCACTTATGAAAACTGTTACCAGGAGTTCATGAAAAGGAGACAGAGCTAATAAAAAAAAATTAGCTACAAATATGGTTCTCAGTTTCTGTAGCCCTCAAAAAAGAAAAAAGAACAACAACTTTGGAATTGGAATGACAGAGGGAATAAACAGTGACATCTGAAATGATAAAGTACAGCTTAGTTTAATTTGGAAGTTGTGGTTGCTTTGGACCTTGTAATCCGGCTTCACTAAAATGTCTGTTGCGGTTGATAACTTAATTCTTTTCCCTTACTTTGTGCATAAATAGAACAGACCAGCAGTGTTTTGTTTAAGCAACCTTTAAAATAGCTTTGCATGAAAAGCATTAAAATAGCAGTTGATCTCCCCTTTCCCCTCCCCCCCAAAAAAGAACAAAAATCTGCCTCATTAATTTGTGGTAAAATTGAATGCTTTTATATCTTTCCCCTTAAAATGCATACCTAATTGTAAGTGACTATAAAAATTCTGTTTCAGTAGTAACGAAAAAAGAATGGCAAAAGACTGACAAATAAGGTTAGTAGACTGTGAAGAACGAAATAGAGTAAGAATGTGCTTAGGGCTCCAGAGAACTAGTTTCTGTTATTGAATTTGTGCAGATGAGACCTGTAATTTGCCATCAAAACATACACTAGACCAATTGTGAAACTAATAACTTTAAGGGATTCTAGAGAGTAACAAAGCCTCTCACTTTGACACTGTAAGTTGCTACTGTAAGCTACAGCCTTATTAACGCTGTTACATTGCAAATATATCAATGAAAATATGAATTCAAGTAATGTTTATTTAGAGCTATGTGTTGCTGGTTAGAATTGGGACTTCACTGTGCTAGGTAAAATTGTAAAACATGGCTTATGTGTATTCCATTGTATCGTTGAGCGTGGTCCTTTCCTACCTGTTGCGAGGTAAAGAGGTGTTTTTCTGCTGACATGCTCTGCTACATGTGCTAGAATGACATGTCCTTTGTTGGAAGCCAGTGTTTGCTAAATAGAGAGTTTGGAATTACATATTCTATTACGTGATTTTTACAGGAAGTCTTAACTTGGAGTACTTTCCGTTGGGCATGGCCAGGTCATTGGACCATCCAAGCATTGACTAATCCATAAGTATTTAACAACTTCAGTACTTTGTTTTAGATTTATTATATCTTTCATAAAAAATCGAATTTGGTAGTAGGTGGTGAGTCTTCAGTCTGTCTGAGAGTACAGTGTCCTGGGGCATCACTCCTTTCTCCTTGATAGGTCTTTCAGGAACATTTAAAATCAAGACCAAGTAATGGCTTTAAGTATTGTTCTTAAAGTAATTAACGATTGGTACTTTGTATTATTCATTGCCTTCCGCTTTGGGCTTAGTAACACTATTTTATATTTCTTTTCATAAGGAAGTTCTGAAAAGTGACATCAGACAAAACAAAACAGTTTAAAAGGTGAATCCTGTGCCTGGGGTTATTCCTCCTCAGATGCATTTCCTCACATGTTCTCTCTGTCCAGTTCTGCAGCCTTTTGTGGTCCCTTTGAATGGCAGCACAGGCCTCTGGTGTGTCAGACACTCCCCCTAATTTGGTTTGTTTGTTTGTTTTGTTCGCAGGGTGCAGCAGGTGGTTAATGAAGTGGTAAAAAGTTGCTGGCCCCAGTATCGAGCCCCAGGGTATACCACTAGTGACTGGCCTCCAACTGGACTTTGGCCATAGATCAAAATCTTCCAGGCTTAGTCTCTCAGACAGTTTTCAGTCCTCTCACCACCCACTTGTGCAACCTGTGCTTCATCAGCTTGTTTATGAGAACATTGTGGAAGACAATGCCAAATGTCTTATTGAAGCTGAGGTAAACAACAACTGTTCTTCCCTCATCCACCAAGCTAGTTGCCTCATTGTGGACAGCTGTCAGCCTGGCCAACCATTATTGTCCCTTCATAAATCCAGGCTGACTAATCCTGATCACCTTCTTGTCCTTCACATGTTTGGAAATGGTTTTCAGGAGCATTTTCTCCATCCCATTCCTGGGAATTAAGGTGAGGTTGTCCAGCCTTTAGATCCCTAAATCTTCCTCCTTGCCCTGCTTGAAGACAGGTACCTTCCATAGTTCAGTAGCCTCTCTTCATTGAAGTTACCTTTCTAAAGGCTTCTCCATGACATCAGCCAGCTCTTTCAGCACTTGCAAGTGCATCCCATCAGGGATGTACTTGCATACATCCAGTTTGTTTAGGCGTTTCTGTCATGAACGACCGGGTCCTGGCGCTTGGTCCTCACCGGGAGAAAGTCTTCCTCCTTCAGTCTTCCCACTTCCTCTGATACAAGGTACCTAAGATTCCTGAAGGCTGATCTTACTAGGAAATATTGAAGCAAAGAATGCCTTGAGTGCCTTTCTCTTCCTTACCCTTTGTTACCAGCTTGCCCTGCCCTGCTCAGCAGCAGGCCCATGTCTTCCCTAGTCTTCTGCTGCTTATGTACTTGTGGAACCCTTTCTTGTTGCCTTTTTCAAACTTCTCCAGACTCATCTGCGGATCAGCCTTGATTTTCCTAATGTGGCCTTGCACCTTGGGATGGCAGCTTCATCGTCCTGGAATCCTGTGCTTCCACCTCGTGTACACTTCTATTTCATGTCTGAGTGTAGTTGGGAGTTCTTTATTCATCTATACAGACCTCCTGCTTCCTTTGGTTGATCTCCTAATTGTTAAGATGGACCTTTTGTGAGTTTTTGCCTTTGAAGTGAGTTGGAGCCTTGAAGTTTGATGCTTCATGCAGTATTTTAGTACATCTGCAAGTCTCTGATGTTCTAGATTTATGTCAAATTAAATAAATGAGGTTCTCTTGGCATCCTCAAAGGTGATCCTAGTGAGATGCTAATGATATTTTTGTACCAATTTAAACAGAGGTAAGGCAAGCTTGTAGTCTCTGACCTTTAGTCATCTATATAGGAAATCACACAAATATGTCTGTCTTGTAATTTCTTGAGCAAGCCTTGTTTTCTGTGCATGGTCTAGTGGCTGCTACTGATATTTTCCAAGTTACTTCCATTTGCTGAAGACAGAAATAAGTAGTAAAACAAACAAACAAAAAAAACCCTGCAATTCCATCTCTCACTATTGAAAATGTGCTTAATCATGAATGGGTTTTTTTTTGTGGTGAAACAGAGAAGTGACATTTCAATAAATGAGGTCATCTTATTTGTATATATACAAATTTAGTACTGCCTAGCATTCTGAATGTGTTTTATAATCTCAGGCCCTGTCTTTAAGTCTATCCCAGTAGATATATCATTAGAACTATAATACTATATAAAACTATAATAGTTTTAATGAGATTTGAACCAGAAATGATCCCTTGCCAGGCATATTTGGAAGAAAAAAAAACACAAGAGGATTGTTAGCTGTGGCCTTATTTACATGTGTCAGGTACTAAGAAGGCTGAAAGGCTGTTGGTTGCTTATTAATAAACATGATGTGGTCTCTGACTAAAATCTCTGTGCCCTGCTGAGGTTCTGAAACCTTTAAAAACAAGTTCAAGATTTTTTTAGAGCAGTGAACAAAATATCAATTCGGGAAGAACATTGGAGATGCTGAGGATGAATACAATCTGTGACTCTCAATGTCTGAAGCTAATTTTTATTTGTCCTTGTGTTACTCGAAAAGGCTGTGTGATTTGGAGAATAATCTGTAAAGTTTTTCTAGGTTGCTGAAAGTTGGAGTTTAACTCTTAAGTCTTGTTTAAGTCTTGTATTTTTAGTTTAGATTTTGATGTTCTTCACTATTCTAAGAGGTCTTAACAGCTGAGAAGACAGCACTGATCATTGGTAGCAGAATGGCATGCAAGCTTCTGACTTGTCTCCTCTTAAGTAACCTAAAAATTAAGCAGTGTAGTTTTGTGAGTTTGAGTTATGTGTTGAATTGTCATATCTGGCTTCCAAGAGCAAAAAGTCAGGTTTTGAATATCCAGAGTGAGAAAGCAGAGAGAACGTGGTTTAAGTAATAATGTGGATAATGCAAATGTAAAGTTTTACACAGGAAAAATGTAATGTGGAAAAAAAATGAGACTGTGTGACTGAACAGAGAATTGAGTCTGTGTTTAAGCAGTAAGAGTACTGCTGGTTAGGATTAAAAGTATTACTCCAGCTTAAGTGTCAGTGCCACTAAGGGGTGGTGATGTATCGGTAGTATGTAGGCCAACTTGGAGCCAGTCACGGCATTTTAACTGCTTTGGGGTGAGTGAGGTATAAGCATACTTGAGATCTTATTTTATCTGCCTACTAGGAATGTAATACACATTTGAATAATATATAACCTGTCTCAGCCTGGCAACTCTTTGGAAAAGTGATGTATTAACTATAATTTTACAACTCAACTTATTTTTATTTGTTTTCAGGATGGCTTGAATTCTTTGGTCCTTGATCTGGATTATCCGGCGCTGAGGAAGAACAAGAACATTGATAATTTCCTAAATAGATGTAAGTTGAAAGCAGCTTTTAAACAATGACATTGTAGTGACTGAAGTTTTAGAAACTGAGTGGTTACAAATGCATTGCTGGTTTTCATTTTACTATTTTTCACACCTCTAACTTTGTGTATTCAGAAAGCTTTGAAGGACCACTTGTTACAGAAATGCTTCATTTGGAGGAGTTATACTGATGAAATTGAATAACATGGATTGTAGAGTGTAGTTTTTACAATTACACTTAAAATAAATCCTTTTATGTTATATATATAATTATAACAAGTCATCTGACTAGATATTAGGAAGAAATTCTTCACTGTAAGGGTGGTGAGAAACTGGAACGGGTTGCCCAGAGAGGTTGTGGATACACCCCCACTCTGGAGGCATTCAAGGCCTGTCTGGATGGGGCTTTGAGCAGTGGTGTATAACAGAGAGGTTGGAACAAGGTGATCTTAAGGGCCCCTTCCAAACCAAACCATTCTGTGATTCTATGTATATGTGCTATGATGTAATTTGCAAAACATATTTCAGTTACTGTGAAGTAAGAATTAATTACAAAAAATGTATGAAGTCTTATTTATTCTAAGAGACATCTTCTGTTGATTTTTAAAACTTAATTATTGTACCTTAAAATCTATAGCTGCATTTTTGAACCTTTGTGTAAATGCTTGACTCTCTGCAAATTAACTGTAGACAGAATCTTAGTGTTCATTAAGCTTGTGCAAATGTAGGACCATTATATTAGAGTAACTGTATTTTGATTTCTTAAAGCGTTGTCCATTTTTGTACATAAAATGCTGTAGAAATAGTGGATCATTTGCTTTCAAATATAAGTTGCAGCGAGTAAGCCTTCTTAGGACAGTTCTTGTTTAAACTTATTCAGCTGCATATATCAGTTACTGTGAATGCTGCTTCTCATTTCATTTTTTACTGCTAAGAATTATGAGTCTGCTCTCCCTTGCTCTAGGACTACTTTGAATATCCACTTACACTTTTCAAATAAGTGGTTGCTGGTGTAGTGCTTTGTAATGGGTTCTTTCATGTGGAGTTGATTGCTTCTCTCTGAAGTTTTGTCTTGACCATTGCCCCTCAATTTGTTGAAATCACTCAAGATAGAATAAATAAGAAACAGTAGGTTGGGAAGCGGAAGCAAACCTTGGAATTTTTCTTAGTCTTGAGTTCAGTTGACCTCAAACACATATATTTGAATGGAAAAGTCAGAAATTGCTTTTTAAATAATTAATTGTTTTACTTGCAACTGTGTATTTTAAGTGCAATGTGAAAGGAAAAGACCAATTTGCAGCAAATACAAAAATGAAATAAATTACAAAAAACTTCTATGGACTGCTCAGATCTGCCTGCACATTAGAATACTATTTTTGCAGTAGGAGAAAGTTAGAAGCATTTTCTAACTAGAAATCAGTACTTGTGAAGTATTCAGACAAGCAATTGCAGGAAAACAATGGATTTTTTTTCCTGCAACCCCTGAGTATTCTTGCTGTCTATCTTCCCTTTCTGATGCTTGCTACTCCTTCTCCTACTCTAGCTTCTCTCCCATTGCTGTGTTAAATACTACTAAGCATCTGATGTGGCAGGCAGGCTACCAGCTGTAGCAGGAACGCAAAAATCATCTTTGGTTCAGTTTGATTACTGCCTTTGTTTTCTAAGTCAGCTGATGGTTCACAGCTGAAATAGCCAAACACTAGCTAAAGAGACTTCTGGGATGTTTTCAAAAAAAATAAAATCTGGCAGTTGCAGATAGATGAATCCTTTAAAGTTGCAGTAGTTAATTATGTGTTTTAAGAGGTACCCTTTATCCTTACCTGTTGTACTTGGGGGAGGGGAAGAAAAAAAAGAAAAACATAACGGCAAAGTACTTTGGTTCACACATTGTGAAGCTGTTCATCTCTTCAGAATTTAGCAGCGTAACTTCTGTTTCAATACTGCCTGTGAGGGAATGAAAAGTAGTTCTGCATACCATCTGTGATGTAGTTTTCAAAAAGAAGTATTTCTGAAGTGAGAATTTGGTAGAATCTTGAAGCTGGTAATACGTTGCCATTGCAACTGAAAGAGTCAGAAACCAGCAGTTTGGTTCAGAGTTCTTTCAGGTGTGTGTGGTTTGTTTGAACCAGACTGGGGAACTGATCGGAATTAATGCAGGGTTGGTTGGTTTGTTGGTTGATTTTTGTTAAAACTAGTCTGGCAAAAGAAGAAGAGACCGGTTTCTGGTTTTCGTTCATTCTTCCACTGTTTGTGCCAGCACAAAGGGTTCAGGTGCAGGAAAAAACAAAACAAAACAGAAACAGATTCTTACTAGCATTGTCATTTTATGCAGTTTTAAGTTGAACCCATACTGTATGTCTTTTGGAAATGACTAAGAGTAGCCAGTATCAGTGGAAGAGAAGAGTATACACGTGCTTTCTGAAGCTTCTTGCTATTGTGGGCTTGGGAGAGGAGCTAGAAATTACATTAATTTATGGAACAGTAAGTTGGCACCATCTGAGGTTATGGAACAAAGAGTTCTTGTCTCTTCTGATTTTTCTGAGCATCTGAAGAGCTGTAGCAAACCCGTAGATGAGCATTCATGTCAAAAAGATTCTGACGGGCCTCTGGTGAGTGGTCTGTTCTGGGAGTTTGCATCTCTCCTCCAGGCAGTAATGTGTCCTGAGCAATGCTGGGGGGTACCCTGGCCATTTTGTGAGTTCAGAACTTATAAATAAGTGTTTTAATCCATGCTGCATGAATCTTGAAAAAATGTGGAAAATACTAAAAGTCTTCCACAATAACTCACTCTTTGTGAAGGGTGCTTTCTAAAAACCATATTCCCAGGGATTAGAAAACACCCTCATTCACACCTACTGCAAGTCATTAGTAGTTGGTTTAATGTTTTATTAAGTGATTATATTAGTGTAGAAATGAAATAATTTACATATCAGCTGAGACATTAATTAATATTCATCTCAACTCATAGTTTCAAGATGAAACTATTAAATCTTTTAACAAAGTTAAAGTAGGGCACATACTTATCACATGAGGCACATAAGTACTACCAGTCCTTTTCAGTCTTTAAAATTACTTTAGTTTACTGTTAGGATTCTTGTTGAAGTCTTGTATGGGGTTTGTTTGTTTGTTTGTTTGTTTTTCCCCTCAGCTTTCATGGAACAGGAAAGGATAGTGTAATATCTAATTGCCAAAACAATGAGAGGAATCTCGTAGTCCTCTGAGAGCAAAACTTGGCTTGCTAATTTTAGAAACAAAGCTTGAGTTTTCCAGCACAGTCTTGATATAGCAAATCTTTTATGATCTTTTCTTCTTCTGTCATCTGCTCTGTGGCAAGAGATTGAATAAATTCCTCCAAGTCCCTTTTTCTGCCATCTGAGATTTGCCAAGTGTTAAATCATGTCTTAGTGGCTTATACCTTTTTCAGGTTGTCTCCCATGCAGGTACTACTTAGCCCATTAGCTAAGCTTAACTTAGCTGCTTTAACTTTCAGAAGGAGGAAAATTTAAGTAATTAAACAAATGTTTTAAGCACCAACAAAAAATATTTAGTCATTGATAATCTACTGTCAAGAACAGAAATGAATGAAGAGTCGTTTCAAGGAAGACCAAGCTGCACAGGGAATGACCCCATCAACAGGCCTGATACAGTCCAGAAGCCTTGGCTACGTAAACTGATCACTGACTTACTATGCATTATCCAGCATTGCTCAAAATTTGAAAACCTCCATCATCTCAGTGACTTGCTAATATTTGGGAGAATGGTGAACTTTCAATCTGTGATGGCAATAAGCATCTTTACAATGGAAGGAACATCTGCTTCAGACATATTACTTGTGCAGGAGCTGAACACCTGAAGAGACTTCCTGGAAAGTTGCTGTTACCGTTTTCTTCTCCAAGCAAACACTGCTTACTAAGTAGTTGTATTCATTAAGATGAACTTCTTGCAAAATTAACATTTCTAGTTCCTTCCCTTACATTCTGTAGTGTCACTTGAGAGTAGGACATGGTTACCAACAAAAACACATCATGGTATTACTGCCTTTGATGACTGTAATTTTCCGTGTTCCATACTTCCTGCCAGTGACACAGGTGGAATGTTCCATACCAAGAGAAATCTTAGACATTTAGATCTTACTTTGAGTTAATGAGCTAATATCCCCTTTTATTTTCTTTTGGCTTCTTGAAGGCCAATTGTTGACAGGTCATTGCAGTCATCAGAGCAGGTTTTGCTTCAGTTTCATTTTTAATGCTGTCATTTTGTTAAGCATAGTGGTGGGAGAGGTATCAAATAATCAGCTTTTCTCAAGCAGAGTATGAATCAGATCCACAAAATTTGAGGTAATACCTTGGCTATGTGAACAAGTTATATAGAATCATAGAGTGGGACCTTTAAAGATCATTTAATCCACCCTTCTGCAATAGGGCAGGGGCAGTTTCCACTAATGTGCCACGTCCACCCTGGTTTTGAACGCTGCCATTGATGGGGGCATCCACAAGTTCTCTGGACCTATTTTAGTATCACCACCCTCATCATAAAAAATTTCTTCCTTATGTCTAATCTGAATCTATCCTTTTTCAGTTTTAAACCCTTACACTTTGTCCTGTCACTACAGGCCTTGGTAAAAAAGTCTTTATCCATGTTTCTTACGTTTTCCCTTTATGTACTGAAACGCTGCCATAAGATCTCTGCAGCGTCTTCTTTTTTCAGGCTGAACAACCCCAGGTCTCTCAGCCTGTTTTCAAGGGAGAGGTGTTTCTTCCCTTTAATTGTTTTTGTTGCCTTCCTCTGGGCTGTGAAATATGTATGTCAGCAGTATTAACCACTATCCCAGTTGAGTATTCAATATAAACAAAGCAAAGCAATTCCGTTCTATTATCAAGGTTTCATTAGTTTGGGGGTGTCTCCTCTGCAAGTCAGAGGACTGCTGCTTTCTCTTTCTGTATATTGTGCTCATTTTGTGTTTAGAAGACAAAATCTTGTGTCTCCCTTTCTTTTCTTTGGGAGGATGTGAGATTGAAGCTTTTCCTGGATGTGCTTCAGTTTAACTTCCAGACAGGCTTTTCCCCAGGGCAGCAACTTCTGACTTAGTATACTCCATAGAACCCACTGATTTATTCTTACAGATCAGACATAGTCAAATTTAACTTCATTGCATTCTTATTCCTCTTTTTCCTATATACATACTCTAGAACTCCCTGACACATGTTATACCTGGATATAATACTTTTATTTATTTATTTAAGGTAGAGAAAGTTTGCCCTGCCACCCCCAGTTTTGTGCTTCTAGTTTAGTATTGATTCCATTTTCACTGGTAACCTTCAGCTGCATTCTTGCAGCCAGCTGTCAGTGACTGATCCAGGCGCTCTGCCCTTTCAGAAAGTGAAGCTTCATTTGTTTAAAGGTTATAGTGCCATTTTAAAGTAGTAAATCAAAAGCTGTCTTTAAACACTTTTGCTATCTAGCATTCCTTGGTCCTTCCTTTGTTAAAACAGAAACCTGAATGATAGGCGGTGATATTTTCATATTTTAGGAATTTCTTCTCAAATGGCGGAAGACTTTATACAGTTCAGTTATATTCTGAGGCTGGGCAGTCAGTCCATCTTAGTGTCTTCATTTTAACTTGGTATTTTTCTTCTGCTGGGTTTCTGTTGTAAATTCATGAAAGTGTAAGATATACTCTCTGGTATCTGTGCGCTCAAATTGAGCTTCGTGTAACCTGAAAATTCAGTAGCAAAAGCATAGTGTTGGAAAGGTCTCCCGTACCTCAAATTAGATCATGTTATGTGATACATGAACAAAATCATGATTCCACATGCTACAAATATGACATTGCTTCAGGATTTCTCTGAACTTGCCTTCTTGCAGCTTGTTTTTTGCTTCAGGTTAGTTAGTTCCATGCTTTATTTGTTCCCTATCTGTTAAACTTTATGAGAAAATACAAAGTCCATCTATGTAACTACCCTACATGTCTGTAGATTTTTGTTATTAATGTTTTTTATTTTTATTTTTTTTAAGATCATTAAATCTTAGTGGAGTAAGTAGCATTAGTCTATCTTTGACATTTCACAGCAATGATAAAAGTAACAATTCCTTGTTGGCATCTCCTATGTTTACATATATATGCATTTTATATACTTATAGATAATGTATATGTAATATAGGTAATACATGCTTAGCTACAATGTCTGATGTTTCAGGAGTTTCTCTGGGACTGTATTAGAGTTGTTCATAATGTTTGCATTGTATTTTGAGCACAATTTCCTCTGAGTTTCTGACCAGTAATGAAGCTATGTAGGACTGCACCCTACCCTTACGTATTTAAATCCGTGCCATTTCATTTCATGCATCTCAATACACTTGAAACATCACAGAAACATCTGAAAATAAATTCATGTGATTTCTTTCCCTCATGAGATGTGATGTTCGGTGTTCAGAGATATCAGAGAACAGCACATTCTCTTCAACTTGAAATGTGCTGATATGCCTCTACTGCTGCTTCCTGTAAATTTGCATTGATTCTCCTTAGCTTGTGCCAAAGCTTCTGATTTGTATTTAAGTAAGCTTCTAAGCACAGTCTTTTCTTCATAAATTGCAAAATTTGTTTACATTATGAAGAAAATAATAAACTTGGTATGAGAGGACCACTGTTGCTGTCCTATACTTCCTGTCTAAGCTTTCATGATCTGCTATAGAAAACATTCTCTCGACTTTTCCTGTTTGCAGTCTGGATTTCTTCACAGTCTTATTGGTACACAAAATGTAGCATATTTCTCAAGTTCGAAGATTTTTAATCGCCCTTATCCTTACAGCTCTACAGACAGATTCTTTTTCTGATTATTCTGAAGTTTTTTAATACTATTATCTATCTTCTCTACCCCCTTATACCTACTCTTTTCCCCAGAATAAGAAATTTTTAGTTGCTGATATGTGTTCTGCAATACTAGCAGCAGTGAAAGCTGGCAGAATCCTGGGATCTTAGAGTGGTTTAGATTGGGAAGGACCTTTCAAGGTCAACTGGTTCAACTCTTTTCTCAAAGGCACTTCAGGTGTTAAATCAGGTTGTTCAGGGCCTTGTGCAGTTGAATTTTTAAAATTTCCCAGGATGGAGTTTCTGCAGCTCCACTGGACAGTCTGCACGTGTGGTGACCACTCTTTTTCTGGGGATTCTTTCCCTGTTCTGTCATTATCTCAGAGTACATTGTGTGGTCCCACCCTCCAGGCATCTTCATCCCTTGGCCTTCTATCAGCCAAGGAATATTTTAGGATTTTTATTGCACTGAGGAGCCCAAAACCAGATACAACATTCCAGATGTAGTCTTATAAGTATCAAACAGGTGAAGAATCATATTCCTTGACCGACTGGCTATGTGCTTACCGAAACAGCCTGGGAAGCAGTCATTGAGAAGGTTTAATGCTTGTTTATGTGTTCATCTTGTTGTCCATTAGAGCTCTCAGGTCCTCTTTCTTAATATATTTTCCTGTTGGTAGCTTTCAGCACGTACTACTGTATGGTGCTCTATCCCAGATGCAAGGCTCTGAATTTGGCTTTGTTGATCTTTGTATGGTTTCAGCCTTTCCAGTTCCCTCTTAAGAGCAGCCCTGTCCTTCCATATTTCAAGTGCTCCCTACCATCAGTGAATGTGCGAAGAGGAAACTGATAATATCTTCTGGGGCATTAGTAAAAACATAGTGATTGATATCAATCCCAAAGTTGTGCCATTTGTAAGTGGCAACCGGTTGGCTTGGTGAACCACTGACCTCTGTTGAATTCCACTCATATTGTAATTTCTCCATGCATTTCCATGTCACCCCAATTTGGTTAAAAAGGTTCATTGAGATGCTGTGTTGAAAGCCACGCCACAGTCAAGAAAAGGAAATATGTACTGCTCTTCCTTCTTATCATGGAAAGCAATCATATTGATCAAACATGGTTTAATTCTTAGCAGTTCCATCTTGACCATTCCTGTTCTTTCTTATCCGTCATTGCTCTTGAAAGTGACTTCCAGAAGGATTTGCTCCCTTCTCCTGGGGGAATGAGGTTAGACTGTGATTCCAGCCTGTAGTTTTCTGGATTGTCCTTGTTGCTCTGGTTTCAAGACAGATATGATGCTTGACCTTTACCCAGTCATCTGGAGTCTCCCCCAGTTACAGTGACCTTTCAGAGAAGGCGAGCAGCTGGCTGACAGTGTTGATTGGCTCCTTCAGCACTCTCGAATGTGTCCCATCTTGTCCCACAGCCCAGGATTTGTCAAGTTTGCTCCTTGCTTTGCTGTCCCACATTCTGCTTCAGGGAGCTGGGTGGCCTGTGAGCCTTGTCAATAAAGTCAGAAGCATGAAAGACATGGTTACCTTGATCTCTGTGACCTTTACCATTAAATCCACTATGCTGTTGAGAGTGGTGGGCCCACATTTGCCTCGTTCTTTGTTTTATTACTGTATAAAAACTCATTGCCCTTTCATTACTCTGGTTAGTTTCAACTCCATCTTTGCTTTCCCAGTTCTGCCCTTGCATGCCTGAGACATTCCTGCTGGACACTGGGTAGCCTAGCCCTGTTTGTGCATTTCAAACCTTTGCTTTTTGTGCTTGAGTTGAGGCGGGGGTTACCCATTCAGCCAGTCTGGCTCTCTGCCATGCCTGCTTGATTTCTAGCTAACTAGAACAGACTGTTCTTATGCTCTGAACACGTCATCTTCAAAGATCAACCCACTCTTCTATCCTCCACAGCAACTTCCCACAGGATCCTGCCTGTAAACCCCCTGAACAAACTGTAGTCTGTTCTCCTGAAGTCCAGGGTCTGCTGCTTGCCCTCCTCAGTTTTCTCAGGATCTTAAATTCCACCAGTTCACCCCTTGCTTTAGCCAAGGCTGACATTGATCTTTGTCATCCCTCACCAATTCTTTGTTGTTCGTGAGCAACATATTTGAGTGTCTCCCCAGCTGGATTAGTTGCTTGCTTGGATTAAAATAAATCTTGATGGTCAGGAATCTCTTGGATTGCTTGTATCCTGCCAGGATGCCCTTCAAGAGTATGTAGAAATGGTTAAGCTATTTACTAGATATTCATTATCATTAACTTCCCACTGACAGTGTCATCTGAAAGCCGTACAGAATTAATTGTCTCTCTCGTGCCTTTTTCCCCCATTAAGTCTGAAGTCCCTTTTATTTCCTTTCTTAGGATCAAATTCCATAGTCATTGACCCTAAACAGGAATCTCACAATATATGCATCTACTCCTCTCTCAGTGTAAGCATCTGCAGTACTTCATACAATTTAATGTTCTCTGCTGGTAGGGGTCTTGATCAAGCCAGCCTTCTTTCCCTTATGTTCTTCCTATAAATATGCGTGGGGGGAGTGTCAAGACTTCGCACACCAAGACAGATTACCTCCAGTATTGTGGATTCCATTCATTGCTTCCATTATTGTTTGTCCTTGCAATAAGAATGGATTTTTTAAAATGTGTTTAGCCAGGAATGCATTCACTGGCATGCTGCATTTACAGAATTAAAGTCTTGGACCTTGCATGTTCTTGGAATTTGTCAGGGGTCAGAATTTCATTGCCTTTCTTTGCAGATTCCCCAAACTGCCATCCTCCATCCAAAAAAAAAAGAGCTTATCTGCAAAAAATTGCACCATAGGATCCTTGAACACTGTAGATCAAATTTTGAAGAGTATAGAACTACACATGCAGTAAACACTACAGAAAGCACTTCAGGATGGCCAGAAGATACATAAACACACTAAAAGTGAATTTTAATGTCGTATGGAATGAATTCATTGATCTGAAATCCTTGCATGATGTAGCCTGAAGTTGAACATGAAGGTTCCTGAGTTGCGTTCCTCATGATTTGACTGTCGTTGAACCCTCCAGCTGTGTGGGAGCAGGTTGCACCTGCAGTGCTTATGAATGCAGCTGACACTTCACTCTCTTGAATTGTCGATGGAGTGTCAATTGATCGTGGCAGCACAGTGAATGTCAATGAATGAATGTCTGAAAATTCATGGTATCTCTGGTTCTTGCCATTACCGGGGTCTTTCTGGAAGCTGTTCCTGATTGCAAGAGGTGTAGAATGAGAATTAGCAAATTCTGAAAGAAATTTCAGTTGTTACAGTTTATTGTTTGCCAAACAATATTGAAAGGAACTTTTTAAAATGTCACTATAGATTTCAAAGGTTGCTAAGAAGGCTATAAACATGTAGATAAAAATGCCTTTTTTTACTCTAGGTGGCAAATATTACAGAAAATGAGTATATTTTGTTAATACATGCATTATAGCACCTTTTATTTCTTTTGTTTTAGATGAGAAGATTGTGGAAAAAATACGAGCTTTACAGATGAAAGCTGAAGATTATGATGTTGTTAAGGTGATTGGAAGAGGGGCTTTTGGAGAAGTGCAGCTGGTAAGAAAGTGATGATTTATTGATTAACAGATTTATGACTGTAGTAAAACCCTTTTCACTCTTGCATTTTTAGATCTAAAAATGCGTTCTTACAGAGAAAGTTAAAGTCGAAAACGTTCTTGTTGTATCCTGAGGTCGTTTCTGTGTGTAGTAAGCAATACCTGTACGTTTAAAACATGATAAATTGGATGGAAAGGACTTGGAAAATAGTTTATCATACTTTCAGCAAAATGGAACAGGTAGTTCAAAACAACTGCATTTATTTATTTATTTATTTTTGTCACAAGCGTCACCATTTAAGAACTTCTGAACTCATCCAATTGAAGGATAAGCTAATTGTGCAGCGAAAACTGTTGTTCTACTCTTCCTGCCGATTTGCAGGAATTGAAGCTGGTTAACTTGTTGCCACAAGGTAACAAAAATTTTCATTTGCTCAAGTTTTTTTTGATACGGCGCTGGCAATTTACTGCGGAATGCTAACTTTGTGCTGGGAAGCAGGGAAAATCATACCACCTTGGAACGTACAGCGTTCTCGGAGAGCAGTGTTCTGGAGTTTTGTTGAGGAATCTTGCAAGTTCTTCTGTCCGAAGAGCTTGTACGATGTGCACCGTGTATAATTGTAATAAATTTATTACCCATTTATAAAATTGTATATTCTGTACTAGCATTGGTGAAATTGGATGAAACTGGGGGAGGAGAGAAAAGCAGGCTTTTAAGAATTTTTTTTTAGTTATTATTTATTTCTTGTGTACCTTGCAGCAGTGACTTGATAAAAGTTACTACCTTAAACAGACGTAGTTTTGATGGTTCTTTACCAGTAAGGCAATATTTTTGTCTCAGAATAGTTACAAGAGTCTTGGTGTATTAGATGAGTTAAGTAGTGGATCTCTGGTTACCATTTAATACAATGTAAAAAGGCAAAACTTGTCTTTGCTTTCTCTTCCTTGCCATGTAACCTGTTTCTCAAGGTAAAATGAAAATTGGAGTAAGGGAGGCTGTGGTTGGCCTAACACTATTTCTGTGCCTCGTGGATAAATGCAAGTTTAGATTAGATTCATATGTGGCAGTTAACAGATTTGATTCAGAGGTTTTATAAATGTATTTTGGCTTTTAAGCCATCTTCATCCAAGTGTGGTAACATGGGAACGTGTCTCCCTCTTCTCAATTTCTTCCTGGGTCAGCTGCACTTTGTTTCTATCCAGAAGAATTCATGAGAGATAAAGAGGGATATTTCCAGAGATGATGTTTTCAATCAAGACTTTAAAGAATTAATGGGTGTATTGCTTTTATATCTTCGCTGGCAAGAGATTAAAAAGAAAAACAAAACTGTCAGCAGAACCCTGTGTACTTGAGAAAAAGTGGCTGCAGGGAGCTTTGCTACAAAGCAGTCTGCTCTTAGGCCTCTCTGTCTTTACAGTGATTATCAAATGTTTCATTTAAACTATTTTATTAGACTTTTTTTTCGTTATATTTTTCCACGTGTAGCATCTACTAGAGAGAGCATCTACTAGAGAAGCTTTTGAGGTGTTCCTTTACCATGTGCTTGAGCAGAAATCAGAGAAAAAATCGTGTTGTAAGGACTGGAGTTCCTCTTCCATCTGCTGGGCAGGGAAATGAGAAATGGAGAACATTAATAACAGAAGATAGGTTTTTCTTTTTGGTTTCTTTTTATATATCTATGAGCACTTATGGGCGTTGGGGGGGTTTGTTCTTCTTTTGTTTGTTTGTTTGTTTGTTTCAAATTATTGAATAGTTTTCTTTAATTCTCTTGATAACATTTAATTTTAAATAGAAATTCTTAATTTGTTCTGGTTTGGAATGAAAACTTTATTTTTTTCTGTTAATGGTCTGTGTCACACATACCTTTGTAAACTTCTAAAGCAGAGGTGATTATTCACAGCAGTGAGTCCTCCAGCCCGGTACCTGGAGTAATCTGAAGACAAACTTTGGTTCTCATTTGGTTAATCATTATAATGGAATGTTGAAATCCACAGTAACTCAGAGTGATTCGCTTTTAGCTCTGTTCTCTTTAAGTTGGCCCCCAGAATATAAAAAAAGCTAAAAATGTGTAATGCTGGACTGAAATTCCTGTTCATATAGAGCTCTTCTGTACTTTTAGGGAAAACTATTGGTGGTTGGACTGGATGATCTTGTAGGTCTTTTCCAGCCTTGGTGATTCTATGATTATACCAACTTTAGAGAACATTCTCTTTCTGGAATGTAACGGGTATAAGTAGGAACAATGATGCTGTAATGTCTCACAGCTAAAAACCAATGGGTTAATAAATGCCACTGTCGATCCGAACTAATAATAGCAGGTGATGAGAGCATACATACCTAGATTTTTTGCCTCACAAGGTATGATACAAGTTTAAGCTATTGAGTTAAGCTATATCTATTTGTACTCCATTTGTAATGTTAACACCACAGTTGCAGATGATAGATTTGCAGTAATCAAAATATTTTTCAACACATTCTGTGATCAGAATAGAAATCTGCTTCACTGGGGGCTAAACACAGAAAGAACCATAAATAAAACATGTTTGACTACGTGAGTAAAATTCACGAATATCATGTCATCAGCATGTGCCATTGTAGATAAATTTATGTAGCACAATTATTCATTAAGTATTTGTAATATTTAAACACAACAATACAAAAGAATGAGCATGCTAACATGCAGCATGGAATACTCAGCTATGACCTCCTTCTTGGTTGTTTTTCCCCCTAGTTTTTAGCTCCAGTGAGGCATTTCTGAAAACTCAGAAGCATTAAATTCTATGCTTGCCTTCCCCTTTGCTAAGAATTTCCTGTCTGCAGCCAGATCACTTCTCTTGCGTAGCGGCATGAATAAAAGGGCCTTGGTGTCTAGAGCAGACATGAAAATTGAATTATGGTGCTATATATGTTGCTTCTGGTTTATGCAGAAGCATTAATTAATGAAAGTACATCCCAAGTGCCTCTTCTGCTTTTACTTTGGGAAAAAATCTGCTTGGTTTGAAACTGAAACTTCTTATCGTTTCCTTTGCTCAGGCCTTGTTACCCAGCTCTGTAACGCTGCAGTGACAGCAGACTGACATGGTTGTGTGTTGGAACTGAAAGCTAGCCAGCGCCTTCTATTTGGGTAGTAAAGGCCGGGCTGGGTGACAGTCTGTATACAGTGGGATTTCTTGGCGTTGGAAACCAGTGACTGTCATAGCACACGTAGCCAGGTGCTGCTTTGGTTTTTTTCCAGGAAATGCTTTGTATGTGAGGTTTTGTTCCCCAGCCGCTGCTGATGTGGTAGTGCTATTAAAGCTGTCGTGGTCTACTACCCGCAGGTTTTTCGGGAGGTGAACTTCATACCTTATCTGTAACTTCTTGTGGCTCTCATAAGAGATCTAGGATATTTGTGCTTATTTCAGAGCCTGAGAGTTCATTTCACAACTCCATCCCAGGATTTTCATCTTCTTCTCTGATAAAAAATTTGGTACCATTGTCAATACTGTGTATGTGATGTGATGGTTGGTTTTGTTTGTTTTTTTGTTTGTTTCTGCCTACAGATTATCATCCAGTGTGAATACAATAGAAATTGTGAATGTATTTTCTGCATACTGGTTTCCTGAAAGTCTTAGATTGATACGGTTTTGTCTGTCCCTGGTGAAGCAGAGCAGAAGGAAATTCTTATTTCTTAATGCATTTTCATAAGTTAAACAAGGCTGTGTTACTTTATGCTGATGGCATGAAGGGATTTTCCTACCTATTTTAAGAGTTACTCTGGTGAGCTACAGTTTAAATTTGGCAGTTTATTTAACCACTTGGAAGAAACTAAAGCATCATGACAGTTTAAAACATGAATAATCTGCTATTTGAGCCAATACACGTATGGACAAATATAGCTCTGGAGAAAGAACCCAGTGACCAGCATCTTCAGGGGCTGTGCTGGTGATACAAGAACTCCTATCACTGGTGGGTCTGTTCACCTGCCAGGCGTGGCCAGGGTACAGTCAGCCCGAACAAACCCATGCTGAAATTTCCAAGAAACAATTCAGCCAAAGAATAACCTGATGGTACTTCCTTAGAGAGGTGTACACAAGGGGTAGGGGAACAGAGACGACCAGTTTCTTTTGTTCCTCATATGCACGTGCTTTCTTCAGGCTGTGCTGAATTTTGGAGATTTTTTTCTGAGCAATTGGAGATAATTACTCTTGTAAATGAAGGCAGCTTTACTAACCACACCCAGCCAAGACTGCACAATGTTTAGAAGCCATAAACTACTAAAATGCATTGGAGGCACGTGTGCAGTTTCACAGAAGATGCTTTTGTAATTAAACAGTATTTTTGTTGAGGTTGCTTGTCTTTGTGGTTCCTCTATTTTTGAACAGGATTACAAAAGCCCTATGATACGGAGCAGTTTACGATGTAATATCAATTCTTTGTAAATAAATTTGTCCAGGATTAGAAAACGGCAGGGAGGTCGTTTTCAGAATCTTCTTTCAAGGCACCTTTACTAGCAAGTTGTTAATGTGCTTAGAGCACGTAAGTAGTGTGCTGCTGTTTTGAGGTTTGGTTGGAGGCTTTTTGATCTAGTTTTACAGAAAAAGGTGTTGGCCTGTGTTAAACTATACAGGGTGCTAAGAGTAAAATTTTAAAATCTTAACCTGTATCTTGAGAGGAAAAAGCTCCAAATTTGGGAACAGTAGGTTGGGAGCAGTAGATAATCCTGATGGATAATCTTGATTCTGTCCGTGTTTCCACTCCTTCTGAGATTTTTTTTTTCAATCTCAGTTTCTCTTCTGTTTGTGCAAATCACTCCTGCTGACTCAAGCACCAGCATGAATGTTTACAGCTCCCCAGGAGCAGGAGGCTATTGCTCCCATGTCAGTAGACCACATAGGTGCTTCTGTGAAGCTTTGTACTGCAGACATAACGAATTGAAATGCTTGGATCTATGCAGGATAAAAGAGCCTAATGAACGTTATTTCATGTAACACAGTTAAACTTAGGTATTGTACTGAATTAACAGTTTGGAGGATACGATTTATCTCACTAAATGTTGGGTTTGAAAATGCAGCAGAAGGTCTTACCCATTTGATTTTGATGTCAAAAATGTTAATTGATTTTTCAGAAGTAGAAAATATGCAAAAACTTGAGGTGTAGTTAATTTCTTTTATTCTGCTGACTCAGACACCTCATAGATGAGTCGTCCTCACCTTGATTTATGCCAGGAACACTCAACAATGTTAAAATTGTAATTGCTCTGTAAGTAGTATTAATTTAGTGTTTTGTTAACATTACTGCCTGTGTTTTAAGATTCCATTTCATGTCCATGCTCAGATGAGATTTTCCAAAAGAGTTAACTTGTATTTCTTCTTACATGATGAAACTTCTGAATGGAGCATAGAAAAGCGTTCTCTTTTTCTACTATAAACATAACTATTGTGTTGGTTTTCTAGTATTGGGTGAAGTTGGTATACTCACACGGAAAATGCAAAGAGCAGACCTGCTCCTAATAGGAAGGTGGTATGTTTTTGATTCTGAAGATTTTTTGTATTGGTTTCAATTTGAGTAAGCAGGCTACTGAAGATGGCCCTCGTTTTTATGGTCGTAGCCATAATGACAAAGAACATACAGTCGTACATTGGTTCACCTTCAGTAAAACATCTACCTACAAAAGTGTCCACAGCCCTGTGGCACATCCTGCCTGTGGCCTCTCTACTCTGGGGTTGCAGCAACAGCTGCAGCAGTTGGCTGAGCTGTGGCATATCTTCACTTGGCATCCACGTCCCACCCCTGCCATGTTTTTTGGAGCAGCTGCCAGGTTTTCCCTTTCAGGCTTGGAAAATCTCAAGTTCTTGATATGTAGGAAGTTGAATGTATGAAGATGTGAAGACGTTGCATCCCAGCAAGTACTTTGCAGATAGGAGAAATGTGGTATGTTGGTACACATTATTATTATAGCTTAAAGTTTGTTGCTTCTTTCCAACCACTAGGTTCGCCATAAAATGACACAGAAGGTTTATGCAATGAAGCTGCTTAGTAAATTTGAAATGATCAAGAGATCAGATTCAGCCTTCTTCTGGGAAGAAAGAGATATCATGGCCTTTGCCAATAGTCCCTGGGTGGTTCAGGTAAGGCAGATTCATAACAGTAAAATGATAATAGTAATAAAGGCATAAACCTTTCCTAGACTTGAATTTACAGCTAAGCTCAAATAACCTGTTTAAATTCAGATCATAATTTTTTTTTAAGATATGTGTTTACAGCAATTTCAGTGAGTTTTGTGTGTTTGGTTATGTTAGAAAATAGATAGATTAACTTGCATTATGGTCACTACAAATACATCATACAATGGAATTACAACAGAATTCACATAAGGGTGGTGAAGCACAGGCACTAATTACCCAGAGAGGTGGTGGATGCTCCAACCCTGGAGACATTCAAGGTCAGGCTGGACGGGGCTCTGAGAAACATGGTATAGTTGTAGATGTCCCTGTTCATTGCAGGGGGAGTTGGACTGGATGACCTTTAAGGGTCCCTTCCGAATCAAATGATTTTGTGATTCTATTTGGAATAACAGGGAGGTAAGATAACTTCCAAGCCAAGAAGAATTCTGTATATGAATGTAGAAAAAAATGTCAGCTTTATTTCCAGTCTTTCCTGGTGATATGGTCAGTTGATCACTAGAGTTCAGTATTATGAATGCTTTAAGTTGTTAGTGGCTTTTCAGCTGCAAATATTGTAGATGGAGGAATGCACACTCCTGGTCTCCTGCAAGACAGAAGATTGTATCAGTGCTTTGCTTGAAACCATCTTCTGTTCAATGGTCTGTTGCTGCATCTCAGCTCAGAAGTAATATCCCCCAGCTGATGGAGAGTTGACTTTTGCAACTGTTCTTAAACACCATTGCTTGCATCTATCTCATGGTATTCGTTATCATGTTTGTAAATTGGATTATCCCTTTGGGAAGGATTGCTGCTAAATACTGCTATTTGTTATATTTGGTAAATTACACCAATTAATAAAGTGCACAGTGAAAGCATATGTTTAGTGAAAAAATGTTACTACTTAGTTAAATAATTAATACATTTAAACCCTCTCTGATACATTGCTGTGCTCCTGTTGTTTTGGAAAGTAAAGACAGCCTTTAGGCTTTCCATGTTTTTTCCATAATATTCCTTATGTATGCAAGCAGTGTTTTATAGCTTTTTTTTATTTCGGTGTTCTGTTCTTGTGAGCACATTCTGTGTTCTTACCTGTATTCAGTAGAGATATAAGAAAATAGATTAATTTAGTACTGTATTTTTTTGACAAACATCTGGAGGTATTTGTAGTTTTTACCATTCAAGTAAATGTGCAACTGAAAATAGATGTATGACAGTTATCAATGGATAGTGTAGCAGGCATGATGTAAATATATGTGTGTATATAGAAGGTGATAGAATCATAGAATCAGAACGGCTTGGGTTGGAAGGGACCGCAAAGATCATCTAGTTTCAATCCCCTTGCCATGGGCAGAGTTGCCACCCACTAAATCAGGCAGTAGATGAGGCTGTCCGTGTCAGATGAATTAAAATATGGTTGCAGTTGTGCCTTCTGTGGTGAGGAGTATCAGTGTGATGTTTATAAGTACTTAGGTCCAGGGGGATTGGAGCTGGTTTTATGAAAATGTCAGTCTTGTTCTGAGATAGAAACTGGGACAAATGGCACAGCTTCCCTTCTCGTTCTTTTTCATGTGAAAGAAGAGGTGAAAGCAGAGCCCTAGATAATATTGATTTTATAAAATCCCTGAGGACCAATACTGAAAGTGCTGCACAAAGGCATAGGATGGCTATTTATCATTGTGTTATATAAACACCTTTATGTGGGAATACAGAGACCATTTTGGATTTTAATTTAGATTTTAATGATCAAATAGATGTTTATGTTATGTGTTTTATATATACTATCAATTTTTTAAAACAAATACAATGTTTTATATATATGTGTATGCAATAACGTGTTTATAACACAAGTCTTCTTTCTCCACTGAACAGTAAATTTTACTCCGAAAGTCCTATCTCTGTAATAATTTTCCTGTCTTTAATGGTCTCCCATATTTCATTGCTGAGTGAAATTCTCTGAAACTTCTCTACTTGAAGCCTAAAATACATTTTAAACAAGCTAAACTTACTATCATGCCTGTAAGAAACATAGCAGCTGCAATATCTATCAAACTGTAATTTTGTTGTTAAGCTCTTTAGACTGCGTAACCATATTTATTTTTTTTCTCATTTCAGTATGCATGTTAGTTTAGGACAAAGTCAGAATTAACATATGTTTTTATAAATATATATGGAGATGTTGTATATAAATCTACAATACATGAAATTCATAAATAGACCAACTGACTATTTCTGCTATTCCCTGTTGAGCTATGTTGAGATTGTTACAAAATGCCTGCTTTCTCGGATTTAATATTTTGTGTTTTCAGTCATAGGGATATTTTTCATGTCAAGAAACGCAGCAATTTAGATAGTCCTACTACTGATGTAGCCAGGAAATCTTTTGCATTTCCTTTAAAATGAAAGTAAAGATTTCTGAAGTTTCGAGTAAAATTCAGGTTTATGCCATAATTAGAAACGTAGATTATTTGAATATAAAAAATGAAGTTATTTTACTTTATTATTTACAGTCCTGAAAACGTATGCTCAGGTTTAATGAAATCTCAGGTATTTCATTATTTCTTCTAGTTTTCTCTGAAAAATAATTGCTCCTTTTCCTATTTTATTTTTTCATTTTGCAGCTTTTTTGTGCCTTTCAAGATGACAAATACTTGTATATGGTAATGGAATACATGCCAGGAGGAGATCTTGTAAACCTTATGAGCAATTATGATGTGCCTGAGAAATGGGCCAAGTTCTATACAGCCGAAGTTGTTCTTGCTCTCGATGCAATTCACTCCATGGGCTTGATACACAGAGATGTGAAGCCTGACAATATGCTATTAGATAAACATGGGCACCTGAAGCTGGCAGATTTTGGCACTTGCATGAAAATGGATGAAGTAAGTATGCAACTGAATAGTTTATCATCTATGAAACTGTAGTTCTATTTTCTCTTGAGTTACAATACCCAAAGGAATACTTATCAAATGGTCCGCTTAGTACTTTAAATAGTTTACCATTGTCTGTAATAAACTGTTCTGGCACATGGAAGGGGGAAATAAATTCAGTTTTTATCATTTTTGAAAGCGTGCGTTTGTGAATTTCTGGGGTTCATTTCTTTGCCAAATGTCTGAAAAGCTTATTAGACAACTCCTAATTTCAATATTAGCAACCTTGGAGCAGTTCATAAGCTGACAGTTTTCTATAAATGATATTATTTTCTAGGCAAGATACAGTCCATATTTTTTTTCTAATTGTTCTCATAGCATCCTCTAGTGGTCATTAAAATGAGGTCACAATAAGGCAGCAGCGGTATGTGATCTAGTGATTAGAATTTCTGTTAGCTATTAGTCAAAATGTCGTATTTTAACTGTCTAGATTTTATCATGTGCAGCCAAATGCAATTTTCTAATGAGGTTGCATAACTACTTTATTTTGAACAGATGTGCTACCTTTTATAACTGTAGGAGACTTATCTTTGTAATTTGCACTTTTAAATCTTCCATGACAAACAGTCTCATGCAATTTACACAGAATGTTCTCGTGAAATTGTAACAGATTCTCATAAACTGTGTATGATTGTATGTTATCATTTATCAGGCCTTTGAAAGGTTTCTTTGTTTATCCTTTTTAAGCTTATTTGCTTCGATGTGTTAGATTCTTTCTGTGTTATTTAAGCCGTGCTTGGTATAATCTCTGCAATCTATTTAATTTGCATTTGCATTAAGTTAATATCTATTCAACAGTATCTAGAAATGCCGTCTTCTTTTTTTCTTTCAAATGTCAATATATTACTGCTAAACAAATGCAGCTATTTATTGAGAACTCTCTTGTGCTGATATTTTGTTATTCTAAGGACATACACATTGTCTACCTCCACTTTCGTTATTTAGTTGCCTGTATTTTAGTGGACAGTATTTGCTTTAATTAGAGAAGCCAAAAGTGGTATTTGATCTCTTAATTTGATCTTTAAATTATTGTTGTGAATACACAGCCAGTTAGGCTGTGAGTCTTAAGGGAATCTAACGCTAATCAGAAGAGGTAATAAAAAAGTTTCAAAAATTCATAATGTTAATCTACCATAAAAAGTGCTTGTGGTATTTTAGGGAGCCTACAAGTGGTGAACTTAAAGCTACTATTTTGTTTTGTTTTGTTCTAAAATAATGGAATTTTAAAATGTGGTTGATCATGTTGTAAACGTGAGATTGCTTGTATATCTCTTGCTATGGCAAACTGCAGTTTAAATGAGGCACCAGCAACAAATGGGTGATCTGCTAAAGAAGTTAATTTTTAATTGACCAAATTTTAAGTTCTAAATGTTTCTCAGCCTCTGTGGAATGGCAAAAATATTTTATACAGGAAACTTTAGAAGTTGAGAGGCGCTGGACTGTCTCCAAATCTCATGCTACTTCTTACAAAACATGAACACATCCCAGCTGTGTAAACATAATATTGATGTTGGCAAGATGATTTCTAGAAAATATATGCTTACCCAACACTTATTTATTTTTTTTCTGACTTGGAGTTCTTTTAGCAGTTGTGCATCTCTTCCTCACGCTTTTGAGACTGAGGAGAACTCTGCTTCAGTTTGGTGGGAGACACAGTTTAGAAGACAAACTTTTTTAATACTTGCTGGGGAATTGAGATGAGTGTTCTCTTAAGTTGTTGTCCAAGCTGGCCGAGACACTTGCAGCAGAATTCCTCCCTAGTATGTGAAAAGAATTGTTTAGTCTTTCAGTGATGTTTTCCAACATAAAAGGAACTGGCCCATTTATTTAACTTGGCTGTGATGTTTTGTTGTTGTTGTTGTCTTTTGTTTTGGGCTGGCCTCAGTGGTTTACTAGGAATTAAAAAGAATCCCAGTGCATGTTTCACCAGACTCTATTTTTATGTTTTCTGTAGGTAATAAGCTAGGCAGAAGCATGACTGACTGCTGTAAGTGTTGTAGAGGCAGAAACTGCTTGGTGCTGTCAGGTCTGTTTGTAACTCTGGCTTTTTCTAACTGAACTTGCAGGAAAGCATAGACTTAAAGGATATCTGTTGTAAAGAAATAGGACCATAAGAGGAGCCATTTACCACTTGGGATCATTGCCTCAGATAGCTGAGCTGAAAGATTAAACATGTTCCTCTTCTTAGAACTCACTTTTTAAGTCCCAGAATGGTTGAGGTTGGAGGGAACTCTGGAGGCCATCTGGTCTGATCCTCTGCTCAGCAGGATGCCTGCCTCTCAGGACTGTGCTGAATCCTTCTTGCTTCAGTTCATTGTTGATAGCGTGGAGCTCAAACCTGAGAGTAGCATTAACACCTGATCTGTGCTATCCTGACATGTCTGCACCAGCACTCTCCAGTTCTTGTTTGCTGATAAGATATTAATGAGGGAATTAAAGCCGCGTTCTTAGCCTTGTTCCAAGACAGTGAGTCATTCAAGTGTACCTGAGTTCTTCCCGAGGATGAAACTAGAACTGCTTTGCCTTCAGCAATGTTACAGTTCTGTAAGATGCTAGGAAACACAGTAGCCTCACAGCCAAATTTTCCTAAGCCGTGAATACAAACTGTCTTGTTGACAAGCTTTTTCTTTTGTAGTCGTTCAAATCTCCCAGGTGTCTGCAGGAACTTCCATCAGATGGAGTTCCAAGATACACCTTGCTGTATCATATGAGGTGATGAGAAAAGTCTCAGGTAAAAGAGTCGCCTGAGACTACTGAGAGAAAGTACCAGAACTGCTGTACTGAGTGTGCTGTTCGGGTATCAGAGGCTGACAGGACTGACACTTTGTCCAGAGAAAACAGCATCCTTCAGATCTCTTCAGCTGATAAAGTGCAGAATGCAGAAGTCATCTCACAGAATGTACAGTATGCCAAGATGTCATGCAGCACACAAAGAGGACTTCCCTGTTTACTTGGCTTTGATGCCAGATCACAGAAGCTAGTATGACAGTTGTAGTGAGAGTATCCAGTACTTAAAAATACACACAGAGCAACACCTAGGTTTTGGTTTTTTTGTTTTTTACAGTATGATTGTGTAGATGAGAGTGACAGAAATGTGGGAAAGTTCTAGTAAGACAGTAATGTATTTTTTGATCCACTCCTGAGACAGAAAGTAGGGACTTCTGTGGGGAGAACGTGCAGCCAACTTACATGCTTAAGAGAAATACTGCCCATTGAAAACTGACATTGGCACAGAGAGCCCTTTTGCCTGTAGAAATATTTTTGTTTCATTGTGTTGTCCTTTGACATCTTGCCTGAAAACTTAGTGTTACTACCTGGAATTCTTCAGCATCCGTAAGACAATTGACAAGCTTTCTTGTCACTGTGTAGCAGCTGTCTGACTTGGGTAGGGCTGGCTTTTCTTTGGCACAAACTTTGCTTTGTTTGCATAAGACTTCATAAAACATTAACGTGTATGAAATATTTAAAGGAGACCTTGTTTTGCTGTATTAATTACAGAGGAGTGGGAAATGGAATGTTATTAAGTGCTTAGGTGTCAAGGTGATGAGGGTGTTCTAAGTGCAGAGTTCTTGTGACTGAAGCTGTGGTCTTCAGAGAAATCTTTCAGGACTGTTCTGACATCTCCTTTAATGAAATTTCTTACCTGGAGGGATGTGGGTGGCTTCAGCCAGGCTTCACTAAGAGAAGCACTGGGAGTGCTTTCTCTTGATGTAGTTTTGCATTTGGGTATGGAAGGCATAGCCATGCATTACTGTTGGAGGCTGGTGGAGGTCCTCCCATCACTAGCATTGAGATGTCATAGTCATGCTTCACTGAGTGCTGTTGCTAGCAGAATGACTGACTAACTGTTCTAGTTAGTCCAGCTTTATCTGAGTCTAGCTTTATCTTAGTCTAGCTTTATCTGAGTGTTCTTGAGTTTAGATTTCTGGAGCCTTGTGGCTTTAGCTTATTTACTGGTGTTAAAGTGTTAATGTCATCTGTGGTGTCATCTGATGAAACTGTCCTACTCTTTTATTGTCTGAAGAATGCATTAGCTCTTCTAAAAAGAGTTTGCCTCATTATTTTAGTTCAGGATGACCGAGCTATGTGTTTTGTCTGGTTCACTGTATAGAAAACAGTAGTTCAGCTGCTGTAACTGAGAAGTTAAACTTCTCTTATGTTTCAGCTTCATCTTTAGCTTCTTCTTCATTGTAGAAGACAATAAGCAGAAAAAGGAAAGAGATTTTCAGTACTACTTAAGTCTCTGCAGTATTTAATCATCACTTTAGTTTTGGCCTACCGGTTCATGACTTTCTAAGATTCTGTTTTAATACATAAATAAAAGTTTCTGGCTGTTCATATTCTATGTGAAAAGGATAATGTAATTGGATGTCTCATTTTTACACATAAATGCAGTTCCAAAAGCAGAATGATTCTTTTTATTTCCTTAAATATGAATTTCCATTCCAGTTTTTCCTACCAATATTCTGTATTAATATTCAGCCGAAGGTGATGGAAAAATGCATGGAGAACTTTCGAAGGTAACTCGAACATTACTTTAGGCTGAGTGGCAGAGTCAAAGATGAGTGTATTTTTGGTACTTCTTTGGTTTTATCCAGGATTTAATTTGATTCATCCATCTGGTCTCTCTGGAATGAATGCAATGAATTTCATTAAAGGGAACAAGGCTCTAAGTTTGAAGCAGCATGCTGGCCTATCTGACGATGTTTCTACATCATTTAGCTCCTGCAAAGTGTGAAGCAAAGAGAATAAATAATCACACCATTAATAAATGATTAATAAAAGAATAACTGCATTAATAAAAATCAGTTATTTTTTATTTTTCTTACACCTTGCTGTTCTTTAAAAATAGCTTTTACTTTCAACTTAAGGTGTGACTATAAGAATTAACCTGTGATTTGATGTATTGTTTGAATTACACAAGCACATTATGTATGAGCTATGCAGGACCTAACTCAAATAATCAAAATTACTCAGAAGCTCTTCTATGAATTCAATGAGATAAGAAACCATCCAATACAGCACATACTTGTTCATATTGAAACTAAGTGTAATGCAACAAAATGTGCCCATTTTTGAAGTGCTGTTACAACGAGAAATGGTTTTGTGTAGACCAAGGGGAGAATAGGTTATCAGGATTTGTCATTTCAGTTCATATTGTTTCTGGAATAAAAGTCAGAGCTTTCAAACACGTACCTCAAACCAAATATTTTGGATTATTGTTTTCTTTTTTTTTTTTCCCCCCCTGGTCTACTGATAGGCTAACTGCAGTTTTGTGTAAGGACTGAGCAGCAGTTTTAACAGAGCTGTTTGAATTGTTGCTGTTGCACAGACAGGTATGGTGCGCTGTGACACGGCTGTTGGAACCCCCGACTACATATCCCCCGAAGTTCTGAAATCACAAGGGGGTGATGGTTATTATGGACGGGAGTGTGACTGGTGGTCTGTAGGAGTTTTCCTTTTTGAGATGCTAGTTGGTAAGTAGCGATTTCTTCTGCTAAGAAGGTTGTGGTTTAGTCTGTGCTGTGCCTCTCTTTGCTTTGCTACCGGGGGCTGGCTGTACGTCATTATCTAACAGCTTCTGGATGCAATTGTTTCATTCCTGCTCCCTTGTCTTTCTGTCTCTTTATGCTGTCCCAGCTGTTTGTGTGCTTGTACAGTGATTAGGTTCTCTGACTCAGTTCAGCTTAAAACTAATTCTTAGAATACTTTTTATCTTGAATCGACTACCTCACAATCTCAGTAAATGCTTATGCCATCTTCAGGTCGGTATTGAGTTGTTAGGGATGCAGAGATGGGAAATGAGTGGGAAGGACAGAACTGCTTTTGTTTTGTTTGTTTTTTTGTTTTCTTATTCTTCCTCTCCCAGCACTAGCAATTGTTACTGATGGGTCAAAATGTCTTTGGCAGTATGGCTTGATTCTTTCTTTCTTGCTTGTGTCAGGATTTTCCAGTAAAATACACTGGATTGCTATGGCAACTAACATAGAATATAATCAGTTAAAGACATGAGTCATATGCAACTTAAAATACTCAGAAGATCAGTATTACAGCCCGATTACAGAAAGAGGGAATTGAGCATGTAATTATTCAAAATAGAAATCAGCATGTTTTGGGAATATTGCAGATGTGATGTTTCTGGCATCCTGAGCCCAGGAAGATGCTTTCATAGAATCACAGAGTGGCTTGGGTTGGATGGGGCCCCAGGTTCCAACTCCACTGCCACAGGCAGGACCACCAACCTCCAGATCTGGTACTAGACCAGGCTGCCCAGGGCCCCATCCAACCTGGCTTTGAACATCTCCAGGGACGGAGTATCCACAGCCTCTCTGATGCTTTGATATATGCTGCCATTGAAATCTCCTAGTCTTTGGGAATTAAACCGTTTTGATGTACAAAAAATACATTTTGTAGTTAATGGTCTCATAAATGATTTTAGCAATAAATGAATTTCTTCAGTAATAAATTATTAGATGTTTGCTCAGGGCCATGATTTAGCAGAGGGTTGTTAGTTAGGGTAGTAAGGTTAGGTTGGGGTTGGGCTTGATGATCTTTAAGGTCTTTTCCAACCTGAGCAATTCTATGATTCTATGACATAGAACCACCATGTGTGTGTGGTTTTTTTTAGCTGCATCTGAGAGGATGGTCCCCTTGTTATTACTGTATCAAAAACAGCAGCTGAATTGTATAAAGGACCCTCTACTTGTTTAGAACAAAAATCCTTGTGCATTCACTGCATCATCATGACGCATTCCAGGCTTTCAGTATGAGTTGCTAAGCTGAGGGGGTTTATATTTGGTGTAGTTTTTCCTAAAATTTGGTGTTGTGTATTGAGAAATTTCTAACATTTCATACATTTCATGCATTCCTACCACAGGCTATCTATCTTGTTACAATATTTGAAGCTATGCTATTTTTACAACTTTTTTTCCTTCTGTGCTCAATGTCTTTTTTTTTTTTTCTCTCTCTCTTACATTCTAGACTGGAGTCTTTGCTTTCATTAACTCTGTGATTTTCACACTTTCAGATGGGTGTGAAATAACAGTTTTGTTTCTGTTGCAGTTCTGAACTTGTCAGAATCCTACATGGGATTAACACTGTACTTCTCTTGAGTTCCGTCTTTATTCTTTTGGCTTTTTGTGAAGTCTTCCAGTCTTCTTGCTTTTTTAAGTTAATCTGAGCTTCTTTCTGCCTCTGAAAAGGGTATATGATTTTCTATCTGTGCAGTCTTTTTGAAATGTTTTTGAAATCTGCTTCACCTTTATACTGAAAATTACAGGGCTTAGTTATGCCCTGTAATTTTTTGTTGTTGTTGTTTATTTGTTATTCATCATCTTATTCCAATCTGTGTTGTATTTCCTGTCTAACAGCGCCAACATGATTTCCTTCAGTCACTCTGTTTGCAAACACAGTATTTGTGGCTCATGTCAGATTCATTTAACAGTGTTTGAAGAAACATGCGGCTCTTCTTAAATAACTGTATAGCTTTTCTGGTTCTTGTAACTGAACTAGAAATAATTAGGCTATTCAAGACAGATCTACTCCCACATACATTGCTATTATGAAACAGACACCAATGAGATTGCCTGGGGAGGTGGTTGAATCGCTCTCCCTGGAGGTGTTTGAGGAGAAATGTCGGTGGTAGGTGGACATTTGGACTAGATGATCTTGGAGGTCTTCTCCAACCTTTTTGATTCTATGGTTCCATGATTCTGTGAGATGGTTTGGAGTATTTCACACTGCCCAGCTCTGGAGGTGAGGTGGTGCTGGAGGTGAGGCCACATAGTGCAGAGCAGAGCGGACAACCTCTCCCCTCTCCCAGTGGCAGTGCTGGGCCTGGCGCAGCCCAGGGTATGGCCAGACCTTCTGTCTGTAAGGACACACTTTTGGCTCATATTCAGTTTGCTGCCAAATTCTATGTTTATGTCAGCAAAGAAACTAAAATTAACTGAATTTTGTGCTGCAGAACTTTAGGTGAGAAAGGTGGCTTTTAAAATCTCAGCCCTGGCCATGCTAATATGGGCACCCAAGCTGGTACAATTCAGCAGTCAGCAAGATTAGCAAGTGTGGGTTTAGCAGTGCCTGACGCACTCTGAAGGCTCCCCAAGCAGCTACAGGGGCAGGGCTGGTCCGCCTGCCTCTGAAATGCTCTCGGGAGGGCAGTGGTGGAGGCTTTCCAAGGAATGTGCATTTGCAAAGTGTTAATGAGGTTCAGTCCCTTACACCCATCACAGAGCATAAAGAGGTGGTTACATCTAAGCGTCATCCACCGTGTAAATTAGAGAACGGTGACACTACTCAGGTTGAACGAAATATACAAATCATTTGGCAGAATTTTTGGTTGTAATATGTGTATGAAAAATACACATATGAAAAATAGGTATTTCAGTATGTAAAGGCGTTTTGTCAGAAGACCATTTTTAGTAGTATACATTATTCTGTACCCTGCATATCCTCTCCATTTCCCTCATTAAAAAACAGCTTTAGGCAAAACTACTTGTAGAGTTTGTACCTCTTCTCTTTTTGTCTTCATCTTACACTACTTGAACATTATTCAGAATCATAATCAGTTCACCATTTTATTTTCAGGTGATACTCCTTTTTATGCAGACTCCTTAGTAGGGACATACAGTAAAATTATGGATCACAAGAACTCATTACATTTCCCAGATGATGTAGAAATCTCTAAGCATGCAAAGAACCTCATCTGTGCCTTCTTAACTGACAGGTACGTGCGTGTGTTATTTTGGTTCTATTTCTGTTTTAGATGGCACTAACACATGTGCATTGTAAAAGTGAATTTCCAGTACCTTAACTAATTTCTCTTCAATTCTCCTCTGCAAAATCATCCACACGTTGGTTTTTCTTACGGGGCATTTTTCTAGGTGTTCTACTTTTGTTTTTTGTGGGGGGTTCTGGCTGCTGTTGATACAATGTGCTCTGCTGAAGAAATCCTCCCAGCTGTGGCCTGGTGTGAAATAGAACAACAAACCTGTAAGGCTGGAAGTAGTTTTTAAGCCCCAAAAGGCAGGGACCAAATTGTTGTGATGAAGTGGACGCTGCTCATAAGAAATGAAAATATACTTCTATGAAAATAAGCATATGTTTGCCTGGTTTGTGTGAAATTTTATAGAATGTTCAAACTTTTCTCTTTGAACTAGTGTTGCTAACTGACAGGTACAGCTAATAGAGAAAGAGGATGTTGTCCTGGATGTATATAAATCAAGTTCTCCCTTCATGGAGCTGAGGGGTTTTTTTAATTGATATTAATCTGTGTAAGCTCATTCTTGACATGAACTCTTAAGTTTTCTTCAGTGTCAGAAAGCAGAGATTACTTTAGATTTCTCTGATTAAAGAAAATGACACTGTGGGTTCAAATTTAACTCCGGACTGATGATGTGTCACCTCAGTTTGGCTGCAGCCGAGTGTTCACCTTGTAGGGAGTGAGGGATCAGTAGCAAAAAAACCAACAACAATCATAAATGAATAAATTGCCTTATAATGGTTTTTATATTCACAGAAAGGATTGTTTGTTCTGCAGTAAAGATCTACTTCAGGTGTTTCTAACCCTCAATAGATGCAGGGCAGAGAGAAAACAGGAGCAGAATTGAATAACATGAGTGCAGCGAGGTTTATTTCCCCTACGTGTGTTTGTCTTCCTGTTTATATTTAATGCAGCGCTCAAGCAATTTATTTGAAACAGATGCCTTCTTTCTGTGTGCGTGATCAGTGATGAGGCACTTAGAGGGACAAGAAGGAATAAGCATCCACCCCATGATTTATTAGTTCTGTTGCACGCATTGATTTTATGCTTTCTACTTGCAGATAGTTTTAGGAGAGACTTCATTTGGTCTAAGTAGAACTTTCTCTTTGAACTTGAGATTTACTTCATTGTAAATATCAGCAGAAGATGTGCCAGGGTTAGTTATGGGGCAGAGGATGGAATTCTTAAAATATTTATTTCAGTTCAGCCTTGAATCACTGTTCTGTGCAGTAAGTTAGACCTTCCTTCACTTGAGTCTTAAGGTTTGTCATGTGGTTTGGCAGAGACCGGCCCTTGGCAGTTTCTTCTTCCCCTACGGTGCTGGCGTTTTGTTTTTCTTTTGAGTTTCTTCTGAGCTTTTGCCTTAGTGCTCTCTTTCTTGCTTTTCTCCCCACGTGGCAGACTCCAACTTTTGGACATTTACGCAGTCACAGGGAGAGTGAATATTATATATTTTTACGTAAATACATTTTCATAAGAGAAACTACAGATCAGATCATTGGTTGGTGTGTTTTTCCTTTTTTTTTTTTTTTTTTTAATTTGACCATTAATGTGTTTTACACAGAAAATCTTTACTGACAGCTTCTTTGCTGCGTGTGAGCAAGTCATAATAAAAACAAAACAAGTGCTGTTTTTCCTAACGTGAATTTGGCTTAATTGCTATGTTCAGGGACGTGCGACTTGGGAGAAATGGGGTAGAAGAAATAAAGCATCACCCTTTCTTTAAGAGTGATCAGTGGAATTGGGACAACATCCGAGAGAGTAAGTAGATTAGCATGAAAGTTGGAAAGATGTATTTTTATTGAGTATTTGCATAAGGCTACTTAACAGTAATAATACACATGAGAAATACTTTAAGGCTGTATAAACTAAGTAAGTGTTTTCTGCCTGTCATGAATTTTGCCTGAATTTTCTTATTTCTCATTTATATTCTAAAACCTGTGTTGGTGTATTGGTAGGAGTTGGTAGGAGAAATGTCTACTTTCTGAAAGTATTCTCATATTCATTATATTTTAATTTATAGTTTTCTGTTTTGAATAGCAGAACTGGATGTTTTAGAAATCTAAGCAGAGAGGCTGCTTGTTGGGTTGTATTTCTGTCCATCTTTTGTTATTGTTGTTTTGATGGGTTGTCTGTTTTTTTTTCCTTGTTTCAATTTTTTCTTAATCTGTGGCTAAGGCTTGTTGGTTTCATTGCCTTTCATTTAAGAAATTGTGAACTTGATGGCTGTGGGGGAAAAAAAACCAGCTATTTGATTCATGAGTTTGATCAGAACTTCTAAAGATATATTTACTGAAGTTTCTTAACATGGTGATCATATTTAGTGTTCCATTCCAAAACGTGATGAGCTTTGCAAATACATTGTGTGCATTAGATATGCCATGTATTAAGCAACTAGTGTAAATGTAAAAATACCTTGATTTAGGAAAAAAATAAAATCTTCACAGTAATATTTAGAGATCTGCATTATTATTATGAATTTAGCTAGCAGGACAACTTACATTATAGGCTGAATCTTGGAATTAAGTCGATCTTTTCTTTCCTTTCTGTAGCTGCTGCTCCTGTTGTTCCCGAGCTTAGCAGTGATATAGACAGCAGTAATTTTGATGACATTGAGGATGACAAGGGAGACGTGGAAACCTTTCCAATCCCCAAAGCCTTTGTGGGAAACCAGCTGCCTTTTATAGGATTTACCTACTATAGAGATAATTTGTATGTGAGACTTTAATGTGTGTTTTTAGAAATATACTTGCAAATTTCTCATACAGCCTATCCTTTCTTTTTTACTCTAGATACTTAATTTATTCATCGCTTGATATTCATTTCTGTTCAATTGTAAAGATAGAAGATGCAGAGTTTAAGTAGAATATTCCAGTTGTGATTACCTTGATAATTCTTATGAAATAAATAGTATTTTATGTGCATAAAATCTTTTAAAATCTGTTGTAGGTTTAAAATACTGCTGGGTTTGTAATTCAGCTCTAAAATTGCTTTTTGTTGGGTCTTTAGAAAAATGTTTATGCAATGTAATAGCTTGCTAGGACATCAATTGCCATCTACTTGCCTTTATTTTGTTTGATTAGTCATATTCAGTGTGTCTGAGTAGATGTGAAAGAATTGTGAGTATTAAGTAAAAATGATAAGCTGGTATGGATTTGAAAATGTCTTACACGTTAGTTTTGTAAAGGCTCAAATCAGAAGGATTCACTGGAGTAAAACAGGCTTCATTCTGAGAATCAGTTGGGACAAAATAAGGCTTGAGAGAAACGATTGAAATGCGTTTATTGGCGAGGTTGCCAGAGTTGTTGAAAACTTGAATAAGGGCAGGAGGGATTTGTTTTTGTTTTTGACAGGTTGCTAAGTGACTCCTCTCAGACTTGCAGAGAAAATGAATCGGTGCAATCTAGTAAAAATGAGGTTAGTGCCTTTTTTTTTTTTTTTTTTTTCTGTAAGTATTAAGGAATGATTAACTAATTTTGTTAAATCTGTTAGGAGGAGGCAAAGTTGAAAACGAGGAATCAGATATTCTGGGGAGCACCCTTTTAATGCTCCTCAATAAAAACAATGATTTCTATCTAGAGGACAGCAAGGAGGTGAATATATTTGAGTTATGAAAGGAATCAAATAATTCCCACTTAATTTGCGTGAACGTGATATATCATTAAGTACTGTAGATGTTTATTCAACAAACCGTTAACAGTGAAGTGATTGTACCAGCTTATGAATGAACTGTTGTGCTCGAATGTAAAGGTACCGTACTGTAAGGATGAATGAGTACACATTTTTCTCTGATTCTTCTGGCATTTACAGTTTGGTTTGAAAACAAATGTGTAGGGCTCTGTTTGCCTCAAACAGCATCGCCCTTGGAAAGGTTGCAGGTTTGGCTGCGCAATGGGATTTGTGGCACATTTATCCAGAGTTTGGAAAATTAAATTGTCAACTATAGTGACAAAGGAATGTTATTGAGCATAAATCTTTCAGTTGAAGTGAGTGTGTGCAGCATGTTTATTGAGCTCTTGAAGGTTGCCAACTGAATTTAAATATGCAGATGAGAGGAGAACGCTACTAATTTTTCATGTATTTAACTTACATCATTACCCCACTTAACCATTTGTATTATTCAAGTGCAGTTTGTTAATGTTTGTTAAAACTTACTTAATAGTTAAACTTTGAAAAGGAAATGCGTAAATGTATTGGCCAACATAAATTTAAATGTGGATGTTTATTGGGCTCCACGTCTTTCCTTCCTGTCGTTGGTGAATTGAATAAAAGTTTTAGTTTCCCTTAAAAAAAAAAAAAAAAGCAGCCATTTTTTAAAATACAGTTTCATGTTTGTAGCATTTGCTTTCTGTTGTGACAGTTGTTAAAATTCTGTGTTTCACTTCTGACAACTTTGTTCATTCTCATTTTCCCAAGCAGTGAGTCCCATGGTTTTGATGTCCTTTTCAGTGTCCCCGTTTTGGGGATCATTTTGCGTGTTATATGTGGGGAGTAGAAGAGGGATAAAGGAGGAAAAGAAACGTTTGAAAGCCTGAAGATGTGAAGCAATTCCAAAATTCATGTTTTATAATCCAATTTTTTGAATTTCGGGGTATTTGATTCATTATATCTTTTTTATATTAAGCAGAACAAAACGTTCCCAAACTTTAAAACTGTTTCTAATATTCTGCTTGTGAAAGAATTCCACTCTGTGTGAGGTCATGGAGCACGTTTTGTAATGTTCTCTGAATGTTGTCCAGTTTGGTCATATGCTCCCCCCCCATATTTTAATTTTTAAATCATATATGGAAGAGACTGTCCCAAAAATTGTGCTCCAGCTAAAGGTCTCTGCATGGGGAAAGAGTACAGCAAAGGACCAGAAGCAACATTTTTTGCCTAAAGAAATGTTACGACTTGCACTTTGTGCTATCATAGAATCATAGAATCACTCAGGTTGGAAGGGACCTCAAAGATCATCAAGTCCAACCGCAGCCTAACCACAGTACCCTAACTCTAACAACCCTCTGCTAAATCATATCTCCGAGTGCCACATCCAAACGGCTCTTAAACACATCCAGGGACGGTGATTCAACCACCTCCCTGGGGAGCCTATTCCAGTGTTTAACCACCCTTTCTGTAAAGAAGTGTTTCCTAACGTCCAACCTAAACCTACCCTGGTGCAACTTGAGGCCATTTCCCCTCGTCCTGTCACCTGTCACCACTGAGAAGAGACCAGCCCCGCTCTCTCTATAGGCACCTTTCAGGTACTGGAAGAGAGCAATAAGGTCTCCCCTCAGCCGCCTCTTCCCCAGACTAAACAGCCCCAGCTCCCTCAGCCTCTCCTCATAGGGCTGATTTTCCAAGCCCTTCACAAGCCTCGTTGCCCTTCTCTGGACCTGCGCCAGTACCTCCACATCCTTTCTGTACTGAGATGCTATGTAATTGTGTAATGGTTAGCTTTGATACAGCATGCAGCAATTTTTCTATCATAAAAGTCATCACGATTGGTAACTTGTAAAGGTGAGAAATAGAGAGGAAATAATCTGCTCATGAATTAAAAATCATAACTAAAGGTTAAATTAAGTTTTCTTGCTTTCCCTTTTTTTCTTATTGAACTGCTTTACAGTTTTTTCATATGATAACAGTCTCACTTAAAGACCATCATTTTTTTTTTGGCTTTTTACTCAGTTTCAGAAAAAACTAAGCAAGTTAGAAGAACAGCTCAGTAATGAATTGCAAGCCAAAGATGAACTAGAACAGAAATACAGGTGAGATTGTCTTAACGTGTTTGATATGTTTGTAAAGAAATATTATTACGCAATGGTTTTGAATAATTAAAAGCTAAACATTCTTAATTCTCCTGGGGCTACCTTACCCACCCCCTCCCCCCACTGCCCGTTTGTCTCTGTACTTCCACAAGAATGTCTCTATTGTTTGAGTGACTTTCCCAGCCCTAGAAGTTTAATGTGATAGCTGAAAATAGAATATCTTACAGAAAATTAATTGAACACATCCAAACACCCTATTTTTGTGTGCGGTCAGTAAGGTTTAAGGATATTTTTCATATTCCTTCAGGTCTGCTAATACTCGTTTAGAGAAGATAGTGAAGGAGCTAGATGAAGAGGTAAGTCAGTAGTTTTCTAATTACCGGAATTAAAACTTCAGCTTTGTATCTGAGTTCTTTCCTTAGGTTACTTTTGCAGATTATTTTTGGTAGCTGTGTATTTAAGGCAAGTAACACCAGTTGATTTGTTGGTATTCGGAGTGTGTTCTGACTGTGTCAGTAAAAGGACTGTGTTTTGCCCAGCTTTGCACTTTAATGCCTACTGCACATGTATCATATCTGCAGAGGGCACATACAACGTAATGTATTGTTCATACAGGTGCATGCTGAGATTTTACAGTACATGGATGTTTCATGGCTGCTTGGCAAGTTATAGCCATTCATTGAATGCTGTGCAGTCTTAGAGTGGTAAAAGCTCCTGGCTGTAGTTGGTCTAGGATGGATGAATATGTTCAAATGTTCTAATGCACTGTGTTTGCAGGAAGCAAATGGCACATGTCTTTTTTCCACTTCGAAGTAAACTGAATCTGTCTTTTAATCACTTTAAGATTGCCAAGATTCTGTATGTAATTAATGTGTTTTGTTTTGTTCTTTTAAATATATCCAGATAACTTCCAGGAAAAATGTAGAGTCTGCAGTCAGACAGCTGGAAAGGGAGAAGGCTCTTCTTCAGCATAAGAATACAGAATACCAGAGAAAAGCAGAACATGAAGCAGATAAGAAACGCAATTTGGAAAACGAGGGTATGTTGAACCATGCTTGAAGGGTTCTGTTTTGATGTAGGTTTTTAAAAGATAAAAACTTTTCCACTACATTAATTAACTGAATTGTTTTTGTTTTAGTTAACAGTTTGAAAGATCAGCTTGAAGATTTAAAAAAGAGGAATCAGAACTCTCAAATATCCAATGAGAAAATCAATCAACTACAAAGACAGGCATGCCAACTTTATATATGTATATTTTATAATAATCGCTTTCTGAAGTTCAGATTTTATTGGTAATGATGGGAGTTAGAATGTGAAATGGAATTCTAAAAGCTGTTCTTTCTTGTCATGTATTCATATTCAAAAGTAAATACCCCCTTATTTCCTAAGTCTATTAAATGAAATATTTTGTAATAGCAGTGGCGGATGTTACGTTTTAATTGTTTAGTCTAAAGTATGTTTTTATCAATCCTAGTTGGATGAGGCCAATTCTTTGCTGCGATCGGAGTCTGAAACTGCAGCCAGGTTAAGGAAGAACCAGACTGAAAGTACAAAGCAAATCCAGCAGTTGGAAGCTAATAATCGAGAACTACAGGATAAGAACTGCCTGCTAGAGAATGCTAAACTCAAACTGGAGAAGGACTTTCTCAATCTTCAGTCAGCTCTAGAATCAGAAAGGAGAGATCGAAGTCATGGATCAGAGATTATCAGTGATTTACAAGGTATTGCAGCAAGTGTTCTGAAGTTAAGCTTTTTTCTGGTTTCAGATATAAAAACGCATTCTGGTGATGTTGTTTGAGTTTCAGACAGAAGGTAAATTAGAGCGCTGTTTTATACAATGTTCTTTAAGTTAGGACATGCATTACAGAGAAAACAAGTGGGGAGATACTTAAGATGAAATTGTGTGTTACTGATGATTTCTAAAACCACTGTGAAGAGTCTTAACAGTTAGAACCAGAACCTTTTATCACTCGGTTGATACAGTCCATGTTTTTCCACGCGCTGCCCAGCACCATTAATGTTTTGTTCATTTTTTAGGTCGAATATCAAGCCTGGAAGAAGAAGTGAAAAATGGAAAGAGCGCATTAGCCAAACTAGAAATGGAGAAAAGGCAATTGCAGGAAAAGCTTACAGATTTAGAAAAGGTAACAACAGTTCGTAGTGAACATTTGTGGTACATTCCAGTGAAGTTCTTAAGGTTGGGATTTTTAAATTGAGACATGGAGACAAAGTCTGTGTGAAAAAGTAAGCCTTGATTTCAGCATCAGTTCTTTTTCTGTGGATTTTTCTCATTGTTTTGGAAGTTTGAAAGGTGGGGAAAGAAGACACCATTTTCCCTATGATTTCAATTCATTATACCTGTAAAGTATACAATAATGTAGACTGATGTGTAGCTTAATCATGCAGTTGTAGCATGTTACTGATTTACATTTACTGTTGTCTGAAATTTTGTATCTAACCTGATGTATTTAATATTTTATTTTAATGCCCTTTTCTTGTTTAACAGGAAAAGAGCAACATGGAAATAGATATGACATACAAATTCAAAGTTATGCAGCAGAACCTTGAGCAAGAGGAAGCTGAACATAAAGCCACAAAAGCACGACTGGCAGACAAAAATAAGATTTATGAATCTATAGAGGAGGCAAAATCTGAAGCCATGAAAGGTATGTATTTGACATCACAGTTAGACTTAAGTATAAATTATTGAGGGTAGGTAATGAAATTTTTGAATGGTAATAGAAGTTTAAATGTAGTCATGTTTTCTCTATTCCCCTGTTCTTTTTAAATACAATCAGCTTTGTAAATCAGTTGTAATCCTTCAGTCTTTGCTCTAGGTTAAAGGCAGGCAGTTTTAGTCTCTTTGAGTAAAACAGAATTTATGTTGCTAATGTCACTAATTCATTTTTCTGTGCTACGGTATTCTGAGCTAGGGTATTATTAAATTTATATCATTAAAACATTTGAAAAGATTTTCAGATTATCTGTGTCCTTTATCAGTGTGGTTAAACTTCTTTCTAAATAAAATATATGTCAACAACTTAAAATTTAAATAGATTACTAGATCTTGTTAGACATAATAAAGCCTTTGCTAGGCTTCTATAGTCACTATGTGACACTATTCTGGTGTATCTCCTAACAATTAAAATGTATTAGAGAGAGCGATAATTAGCAAATGATTCCAGAAGATGGATCTTATTTTTGAATTGCTTATGTTTATTTCAAGTGCTTAAAAAGTAACCTACAGATATTATCTTTTCAATTGCAGAGCATTAACAAAAATTTTGAGCTTGCAGATGTTCCAAAAAAGAAAGATGATTCAGATGTACCGTCTGAGTCACTTGGTCCATGGGTTTCCTCAACATCTTCAACTCTTTAATTGATTTCAGATTATCACAGTCAAAGCAATACTTGATCTACAGATAGAAAATGTTTCTTTAAGAGGAAAGCCACCCTTTTATCTCTCTCAAATGTGTTGAAAATAAACTCAAGAGTAATAGTCCTCAGGCAGAAATTTGTGCAAAGAATCCTCTGGGATGCTTTTTCACAGTTTACTGTGAAAAATTTAATGAATCACTTTTCAGCAATCTCTGTCGTAACTGACAACCATTTTACATATTGTTAATGTGGGTAGATGTTCTTCCTCACCTCCTTCACCCCATTAAACTCCCTGTTTTACTTTGACTCCTTTGCAGACTGACCTTAAATCTCTTTCTTCACAGAAATGGAGAAGAAACTTTTGGAAGAGAGAGCTTTGAAGCAAAAAGTAGAAAATCGGTTGTTAGAAGCTGAAAAGCAGCGCTCCATGTTGGATTGTGATCTCAAACAATCACAACAGAAAATAAATGAACTCCTTAGGCAAAAGGATAAACTAAATGAAGATGTATGTAACAGTGACAGTAGAAGTCTTAAGTGGAAACTAATTTTAAATATCTTTGTATTTTCCTTTTGTTATAGTGATATTTAAGATGTTTGTGAATGTAAATAGCAGCAATTCTTACTTCTCTGTATTGGAGCTTTAAAAAGTCAACTGTGCAGAGTGGTTTCATTTTTCTAAAGCATTCCAGCAGTGTTGATATCAGAGTTTTTATTCTGGAACGTAAGATGCTAAGAAATTGACACATGGAAAGACTAGATTATTTATTGTGTACTAATAACTTTATTGTAGACATACATTAAAGTCATATATAGTAAGAAAGATAAGTAAAGATATATGATAGATACATATATATATTATATGTATATAATAAAGTGTATATGTATATATATATAAAAAAATAGATTTAACTGTTAAAAAATGTGCATGTTGTACAATAATGTATGAGGTTTGCTCGAAAAGTAATGCCTCCTATTTTATTATGTTGGCCCACGATGTCATAGGTGGATGTTGGTGGTATAGTAGTAGAGGTTGAACATTTCTGCCATGTGACAGATGGCAGCAGAGGGGCCATCTGACAAAATGCCATCTGACATGGAATTGCTTATGAAGCAAACGTTCGTTGAATTCCTCCATGCGGGAAAAAATGCACCCACTGACATTCACTGACACTTGCTGAATGCTTCTAGAGACCAAACAATGGATGTGAACTTGTGAAGCAATAGGTGGTGAGTTTCAGCAGTGGCAACGGTGGTGTTGAAGACAAGCCACATATAAGATGGCCATGCACAGCTGTCATACCACAAAATGAATCTTGATCAGCTCATCTGAGGATTACAATTAGGGAATTGTGTCTGAAGCTGGGTAGTGGCTTCACTGCGTTAGTGGCAGCGTTGGAATATTGCAGTTTGTACCAGGTGGGTCCCATGAATGCTCACATACGAGCAGAAGGAGCACTGTATGCACATTTGTCAAGACCTGTTAAACCAATACAAGGCTGAAGGTGAGAGCTTCCTGGATCACATCATTACCAGCAATGAGACGTGTCATGCTACAAGTGAGAGTCAAAACAACAGTCCATGGAGAGGCAACATGTGAATTTCTCATAGAAAAAAAGTTCAAGATGCAGCCGTCAGTGGGTGAAGTGATGTGCCCTGTCTTTTGGGATAGGAAAGCAATGATACTTCTGGATTTCCTGGAACAAAGACAAACCATCACCTCTGGCTTTAATATCACGACACTGACTAAGCTGACAGCTCAGACTTACAGAGTCAGGTCAGAGAAGACAATCTTTCTCTTGCAACACGATAACTCCAGGCCCCATACCAATTTGAAGACCATGGAACACATTGCCAGTCTTAGCTGGACTGTCCCACCACACACACACTGTATAGTCCAGATTTGACATGTTCTGATTTGGCTCTTTGGGCCGATGAAAGATGGATGGCATGGGTAGCATTTTCCTAGCAACAGTGCCATCATAGCAGCTGTGAAACATTGAGTCGCCTCCACTACTGCAGAGTTTTATGAATGCAGTATGCAGACTCTTGTTCATCACTGGCAAAAATGCATAGCTAGTGGTGATGGTGATGTTGAAAAGTAGTAGCTGAGAATTTCCTCTGTGATTTTGTTCTCTTTGTTAAATGTTAATGTGTTGTACTTTCTATGGAAATAAATAGGAGGCATTACATTTGGAGCAAATTATATAGGAAGTGTCAATAAGAAACATTGTTTACATGTTACTTCCCTATGTACATTCGTAAGCCTCATGTTTCTGTTTATTTTTTAGGTTAAAAACCTGACTTTAAAAATAGAGCAAGAAACACAAAAGCGTTGTCTCACTCAAAATGACCTCAAGATGCAAACACAACAGGTCAACACCTTAAAGATGTCAGAGAAGCAGCTAAAACAGGAGAATAACCATCTGCAGGAAATCAAATTAAGTCTGGAGAAACAAAACAATGAACTCCGCAAGTAAGCAGAGTTGTTCTATTTTACTTTTTTTAAAGTAATGCTGATCTGTAGTTTTCTTTTTGTAAAAGCCAAGAGCCACATTGATCTTGGAGATTTGTGCTGAAAACCTAAAAGAAGAGAAGAAAGTGTAAAAGGAAACAGAGGGGTAGGGAGAACAGAATAATTGGAGGAGTTAAGAGACATGAATTTAGCAGAATGCTGAGGTAACTGATTGATTCATTGCAAAAAAAATATTGACAGCCTAAGAGAGGTTATCAGTAACCAGTAATGCTAATACAGAGCTGTGAAGCATAAGCAGTGGAAACATCCTGTTGTAAGGGTGTTTAATCAGCCTGCTAGGCTTCAGATACACAAGAGTTGTGTTAAATCCTAGCAATTCTTCAGGTTCTTACAGTGAATAATTTGACTAATAATAACTGTTTAAAAAAATTACACAAAGAACATTCTTGTGACTGAAAAAACCAGCAAGTTTAGTGCGTAGATCATGTGTAACTTACTCTTTGCTCTTCTATGACTTCTGAAGGTTTACGTTTTGATTCATCTTTTCTTCAAGCAAGATGCAGTTAATCACAGAAAGCTGAATGTGGCAATTGCCATAACAAAATAATGGTGCAAATCTTTTCTGCTACCTTACTGTTCTTTTTTTTATGTTACTAAGTGACTTTATGAGTTATTTTAGTAGGTGAATTCAAGAAATGATGCCTGACAAAGAATACAGAAGTTCTCAGAGGCTGAGCTCTAGCAAACAAGAAGCCCAAAACAATCTGTCAGATCAGTGATGTTTTACATGGAAATAACATTCTGTCAGTGGCTGTTTGCTTTATCAGTGACACTGTTGTAGCTAGTATGCTAACAGTATTAAACTGACAAAGACTCAGATTGAACTGCGGAATATGAAGAATGTGAATGCAGCCATTTCTGTTTACTTGTTTGGAATCTTCATATCTTTTCTTTGATGTCTTTTATTACGTTCTAGAGAACGTCAAGATGCAGATGGACAAATGAAAGAGCTTCAAGACCAACTTGAAGCTGAACAGTATTTCTCGGTATGTTTTATGCTTCATTACTTCTATACCAATCTGTTTATTAGGTATAATGTTACCTTTTCTTCTTCTCTCAGCCATGAAGCTCTTCATCCGTCTAATTTAAAGTTAATTCTTATTCCTGGGTCTGCCTTCATTCTTGACTGCAGCCCTGTTACCGCCCCTTGATCTCTAAGCAGTATGAAAGAGTTCATATTAAGAAATGTACCAGCTTTGGAAGGGCATCCCAAGCACAGGTTAAGGGAAGGAAGAAGTTGAGCAGCTCATTCCATAATGTAAATAATTTGCTGGACGTTTCAAGACTTTTGCATTCTGCATCTGGTCCAGGCAGCATTGAAGCTGTATTCAAACAATCATGTGGCATTTAAGGCTTAGAAGAAAGTTATTGCATAATAACCAAACTTGGCAAAGACCCGTTGAGAGATTTTGCTTCAGGGTAACAGGCACAATAAATAGGGATTGTTGTTAGAAATAATCACTAACATATAAAGGTTAACTTAAATTAATAGTGCACAGCCAATCATACTAAAAGAAAAGGCCAAGGGTCTTGCTTCAGAATTTAAGGAGACTCACACTTTTACTGTGGTCTTTATGTCCATGGGAAGGATGAATAGCTGGTCAAAAACTGCACATGTCAAAGGAGAAGGGAAAAAAAGGGAGGTTGAAGTCAGTTGACAGCTCTGGGTGGACCAGAGAAAGAATCCTGAGAGACTCCATCTTGAAAGCCTTGCATTAAATCCAGTGGCGGTTATCTGTCAATCTGTCTGTATTCAGCCATTCTTAGTGTACAGAGCAGTGTAATTTTTCTTTCATTTCCTCTGTAACTCAAGGTTTGTATCCATTTCACAGGAGCGTAAATTTCAAATTTTCCTTGATCTATTTTTCTCTATCAATTTGTGTGTACCTTCAAGCTAGATTATGTAAGTCACATCCTTTTCTTTCCTACTTCAAATTCTAGACTCTGTATAAGACACAGGTTCGAGAACTTAAAGAAGAATGTGAGGAAAAGACCAAACTTTGTAAAGAGATGCAGCAAAAGATACAAGAGTTACAGGATGAGAGGTACTGGTTGTATTGTTGGTATATATACATTAGGATAGCTTTCTGTTATTTTTGTTCAGCTGAGGTTTGGTGGGGTTTTTTGTTTTGTTGTTTGTTTTAAGTAAGTAAGCTCCCATTTTTTGAGTTAACAGTACGTATCAATAATTTGCAGAGATTCCTTGGCAGCACAGCTAGAAATCACTTTGACAAAAGCAGATTCAGAACAACTTGCACGTTCCATTGCTGAAGAGCAGTACTCCGATTTGGAAAAAGAGAAGATTATGAAAGAATTGGAGATCAAAGAAATGATGGCTCGACATAAACAGGAACTTACTGAGAAAGATGCCACCATAGCCTCTGTGAGTAATAGACATCATTGTTTTGGTAGAGGTATACGTGAGCATGAGTTCAATTTGCAGTTTGAATTATCCATTGTTGTTTAGCATGCTTAAATTTGTTACACAACTACTTCTGATATTTAAAACTATTTATTTTCTTTGAATTAATTAGTTAAAACAAAACAAAACAAAACAAATCTTGTACCCTGTTTCTGTACCAGAAGAGATATAGATCTCTTCTGTGCCCCTGTGCTAGTCATCTTACACTTGTTCTCGTTTCTGTCTGAAGCATTTCCTTCTGTGCTGTCGTGTTTTCATATGCCATGTGTTTTTAACTACATGGTCACATGTACTTTTTGTTTGTAGTTGGAGGAAGCAAATAGAACACTAACAAGTGATGTGGCTAATCTTGCTAATGAGAAAGAAGAACTAAACAATAAACTGAAGGAGGAACAAGAACGTATGTATTCCCTGAACCAAATGCAATTCATCATGCCTGCAGTTTTGTTTCTAAAAGTACTGTTTTCTATGGTATTGTGCTTTCATTTATATCTTTCTGTTTGTTTAAATTACCTTGTTACAGAAATTACAAAGTTAAAAGAAGAAGAGGCAAATATAGGAAATATTAAAGCACAGTTTGAAAAACAACTGTTGAATGAAAGAACACTGAAAACTCAGGTAAGCAAATGTGTCTGAAGAGACAAGTGTCCATGATTTAGTAGTAGAGTGTTTGTATTTTTAGTAGAAAACTTAATGCTTCATTCTTTCCCCGATGAAGTAAAATATGTCAAATTTATCTTTTTTTGCCTCTGCTAAGGAAACTTTCAGTGTAGTGAAATTGCACCCTCATCATTTATTGCAGAGAAAGTCCTAATTTTGATGCAGTCCACAAACATAAGTATTGATTTCAGTCAAATGAATTTTTCTCTTGATTTATGTTCCTCCGTAATTACCGTAAAATGTTATTTCTGGTTTTGGTATCAGTTGTTTTTAACAGAAAGTGGCATTTGAATCCACTAGCTAATTGAAACTGAAGAGCGTTTAAATGAGTAGAAGTCTTCTAAAGAAACATTTGTTTAAAGTGAAAAGGGCATTATTCAGTTTTGATTAATGCAAGTAACTTTCTACTACCAGATATGCAGAGATCTTAGCTCACAGTTAGATTAAAAGTGAAAAGTGCTTGGTCACAGGTAGTAGAGAAGACTGTTTCTTTGCAGCATACCTCTGTGTTTATTTGTTTGTTTTTTTGCTTCTTTTTCCTCCATGGGAAGGCTGTGAATAAATTGGCTGAGATCATGAATCGGAAGGGTCCAGTCAAACGTGGAGCTGACACCGATGTACGGCGGAAGGAAAAGGAAAATAGGAAGCTGCATATGGAACTGAAATCTGAACGAGAGAAGTTAACACAAATGATGATCAAGTATCAGAAAGAAATCAATGAAATGCAGGCAGTAAGATCCTCTTAACAAGTATAAACGTTGATAACATTTTCTGTAATACTTAGTGAAATCGTTTGGTCTTTTTAGGTAGTGTATACAGTCTCTATTCCTGAATTTCCTTGAATGAAAGGAAGATGCAGCACATATATTGAGACTGACTGCAAAGTCTCCGTAATTTTATATTTACATTTTCTTTGAGTATCTGAGTTTTGTGACAGTAGGAAACCTTTTATCCTTACAGCAAATAGCAGAAGAGAGTCAGATACGAATTGAACTCCAGATGACTCTGGACAGCAAAGACAGTGACATTGAACAGCTTCGGTCACAACTACAGTCATTACACATTGGTCTAGACAACAGTAGCATAGGCAGCGGACCTGGAGATGCTGAGGCAGATGATGGATTCCCTGGTATGGTACTCGTATTAATATGTCTACATTAATTGGTTTTCTTATCTGTTTTACCACAGAAACTGAAGTATTTGATGTTTCTGGGGCTTTTTATCTTAATATAGTGCTTGTATCACTGATCAGTGTTTTGATAGAGTTCACTCTCTGTGCACTAACTACTTCAATCAGTAATCATACTTCATTCTTAAATTTATTTAAAGACATTTCTTTAAAAGCAGCATTGTCTGACATTGCAACTAATCCTTTTTTCATCTGTATTATATTGGTTTATTTGCAATTATTGTGTTACGTGATTAAATGTAAAACTAATCCTCTTTTTAGGGACTCTGTTTTGACTTCTTTTCTACCTTTTTCCTCCTTTATTCTTTATGTTCAGTCCATATCACTCAATCCCACACTATGGAGTCCATGTCTTTTACCTACAAGCACTCTTCCACCTCTGTCAGTATTGCCACTAAGCCTTCCAGTTCTCGCATGCTTCTCGATTCTGATTCTGACTCAGAAGAAGAACCTTTGTCTTGTTCTCACAGCCCTACAGAAGTTGATAGCACAGGTGACATCCCTGAGAAGTGCTCGGTGTTGTCTTTATTGCTCCCTTTTCTCTATTTCAAAACTAACATTTACTAATATATTACTTTTTAAAAAATTGGTAGTACACATTGTAATGACATGAAAAATTGACATGAAGTAATTGGCTTGTTTTATCTGAATGTTTATAGATGCTTATTGCCATTTATAAAACACCATTTTTATTAAAGCATTCAATAAATCCTTATTCCTTATCATCTTGATCTTAAGGAAGACTGCCCAGTATCTGCAGCTATTGGCATGACCCTAAGATACTGGATACCAGAAAGTCAAATCTTTGTGTTTCAGTGAAGTGTTGAGGTATCAGCCCTCACACTCTGAATGTACATTGCTTGGTCATAGAAATTCAGTCTTCTGAATGTTAACTTTTCCTCCTTACATTGAATCTTACATTCAATTCTTTTATGGTGAGGCAAGTAACATTTATTTAAATTTGTTTTTCCAGACGCATAAAGACGCGTAAATATAATGAAATTATATGGCTCTGGTAAAACAGAACTTTGTTTTATTAGTTCTGTACTCTTTCTATACGACTGAGCAGTCTTGAATAACACTTCTGCCTAGTGTTAATGTCAGAGATGGGATTTTCTAATTACATACATATTTCTGTATTTTACATGGGGCACTTCTAAATTGTGAACGTCTTTCAATCGAAGGCAGAACTTGTTTTGGAATATTGACATTATTTCCTCAGACTAGACTAAAGCATAATGCCTGTCCTCTGCTTACTTCATTCTCTGCTAAATCACTGAGTATTTATATATTTTTTCGTTGTTAGCTGTTGTTGTGGTATGTGCATGGTTTTATTTTGTTCTGAAGTACAATCATGTCTAAGCTAGGACTATTTTCTAACTGCAGACTGGAGATAGGATATTGTGGGGTTTTTTTTCCTCCTGGTGCTTACAGACGTACTGTGAAAATTTTGGAATATTCTTCAAGTCCCTGTAGATATAACAGAAATTCTATGAATATCTAATCATTGTTTGTTAACCTACATTAAATGTGGGGACAAGTCTGCCAGTGCCATCTCTTGAGAAAGAAAATAGCTTTTGCAGTTGCGGGGCATGTCCTTTAATGGCTTTATGTTTGCTAATATTAATGGCTTCAGAATTTTTAACTCAGAGAAGAAAGGGGAAAACTCCTGCCCACACTGGATAGAAACTTTTATATATAGTGGTACTGTGAAAAATAGTGTCAAAGACTACAAGATACTGCGCGTTACCGAGCGCAAGGGAAGTTTGATCCTGACAGGCTTTTGGTTACTACTGAAATGCGTACGTCAAACAACAGTTGAGGGGTTGATGCTGTAGATAAATGTCATAGAATCATATCATATCATGGAATCATAGAATGGCCTGGGTTGAAAAGGACCACAGAGATCATCTAGTTTCAACCCCCCTGCTATGTGCAGGGCTGTCAACCACCAGACCAGGCTACCCAGAGCCACATCCAGCCTGGCCTTGAATGCCTCCACAGATGGGGCATCTGACTAACGTCATGATGTAATATTAAATATCACAAGTGTATGAAAGGGCAGTTGAATTTAGGCAACACCTAGGGCGTAGCCAAAAATTACTTATTCTGGAACAGAAATTCTAAGGGATTTAGGCAGAATTAGAAATATGGAGAAATTCATAGTGAAAAAAAAAAAAAGATATGAATTAGAGTATAAAACTTCTGAATTTTTACCTCGAGTAGAGAAGATATAGGTTTGTTGGTGGTGGTATTTTTCTTTGTTTTGTCTTTTATATATAACTGAATGTTGTGTGATCTACTAATATCTTCAGACAACGTTCTTGTAAGTCTTAAAGGTTGATAGACTTTTCAAAAACTCTTTAGAAATAACAGTAATAATGATTAAGGGAATGCATGTGGTATAGCTGCAAGTTTGCTCTTCCCCTTCTTCCTCATACCTACTAGTTTGTTGGAATCCCATTGTTTGTTATTGCTGTATGGGGGAATACACTAACTGATTTCTGAAAATTTACTGTGATAAACTTTGCAAGATGTTGTATGTTCTCATCTTTGCTCTGTTACTTTTTTATTGATCTTCAATACATATTTTTAAATGCACTGTAGTCTCAAAAAGGATGTTTTGTGAATACTTATGTTCTTCATTGTGTGTTTTGGTTTGGTTTGGTTTTCCAGAATCAAGATTGGAAGGCTGGTTATCGCTGCCTGTTCGAAATAACACTAAAAAATTTGGTTGGGTTAAAAAGGTAAACAATAATAATGCAACAGTTTTCTTTTTAAAATCTCTAATTGTTTCATGTGTAGTTTGGATTTTATATTCACTGCAGATTTTCAGCGCTTTCATAATGTTCAATACATATTCTTGTAATTACTTGAATGTATAAAGTATAGTAGCTTTTACAGCTATGTCTGAGAGTTACAGGGGTTGGACCAGATGAACTTCAGAAGTCCTTTCCAACCCAAGGCACATTCTCTGAATGTGTCATTCTGTTCAGGCACTTTTTTGTCCTGCCAGACGTGAAAACAGCCTTCAGTCTTCAGACATTTGTATGTTCTCAACAGCATCGTGTAGCTAGAACTCATTATAGACTGGAAACTGATGCTCTTCACAAATACCTTATTTAAGAGAGAAAACTAATGACTGTTCATCTGCTTTGTGCAACTCTCACTTGGTGATTGCTTTTCAGAAGCCTCTTTGGTGGTCTTACCCAAAGAGTAACCTTTGCAGTTTTACATCAGTTTGCTCAGTCAAACTCTTTATTCTGGATAAAGTTCTAGAAATTTGAGGTCTTATGGGGGTACCCAGCTTTTCTGATCTTTGTGAGTGTGGTACCTATTAGCTGTGAGCTGCACATGTAAAATAGGCATCCTAAGATGGTAATTATTGTTGCTTCGAGAGAAAATTAAATCTGTAAATTAGAAACTAAAAGTTTTTCTGTTAATCTCTCCCTTACTTTCATTTTGATCTCCTCACAGATGCTTACATTTGTTTGAGTACCAATGAATATTATGGTGTAAACTAATGCATCAGGTGCTAAAATTTCATAGTGCAGTGAATTTACTGATAAAGTATGGAGTCAGGATACAGTACTACTATTATGCTTTTAGCTACTATTTAATAAAACCATAGAGAAATATTGCCGTGACATCTTTGATGTAAGCAGCTGGATTATAATTTGTGTTTTATCCTTTTCTGTCTTCTAACAGTATGTAATTGTAAGCAGTAAGAAGATCCTGTTCTATGACAGTGAACAAGATAAAGAACAATCTAATCCCTATATGGTATTAGACATAGAGTAAGTACTATCATGCAAAATTGCTTCCTCTGATTTGCAGGTGGGCTTTGTCAGAAAGGCCTTTTAGAAGTCTTAGAGCACAGTGCCAGTTGGAGTGTACTTCTACAGTTAGCTCTGTTGAGATGTTTGTTAACCCACACAGAGCGCTGAACTGGCATAAGGGAACTGCTTCCACCAGCTGACCTAGATGTGTCTCACACACACACTGTAGCAAGAAACGTTAAGAAATCTGTAGCTGAGAGGCTATAATTTTCAGTGTTTGTACATTTTCAGTACAACTCATGCTTATAAGGGGGTTATGTAATTAATTTATTTCCGTAACAAGTACAGATTGTGGCTATTTGAAGGTTGGAGTGTGAACAGAGGATTGTGTTAGAAAGCTCCCAGCAATCGCTAAAGTCAGCTTTTCATTGCTATCATGTTTTTCATAAATAAAGCTGTATATTTGTGACTTGTGTTTATTTTGGGCTTGGAAATTCATGTGCAGGACGGAAAGACAGGATTATCATTTTGATGGTACTAATTTTTGTCTTTATTGAAATAATTTCTTATAGCAAACTATTCCATGTCCGACCGGTCACCCAGACTGATGTTTACAGAGCAGATGCCAAGGAAATTCCAAGGATATTCCAGGTATTCAATAATAAATTAATGTTTATAGTGTAACAAACGTGGCATATCATATTCTCAACAATATTTCCCTAACTTTGTCTAATTGAACTATTTACTACAAAATTGTTGAAAATATTCATTCCAGTGTTATTCTTCAGTTTTTCTAATTCGGAAATTACTCTGAATATGTGTTTGTCACATAGGAGTACTGAGATTATTTTTCTTTAATTCTAGATTCTATATGCTAATGAAGGAGAGAGCAAAAAGGAGCAGGAATTTCCTGTGGAGCCTATGGGAGAGAAGTCAAATTATATTTGTCACAAAGGACATGAGTTTATACCTACTCTTTATCACTTTCCAACCAATTGTGAAGCTTGTATGAAGCCTCTTTGGCATATGTTTAAGCCTCCTCCTGCTCTAGAATGTCGCCGTTGCCATATCAAATGTCACAAAGATCATATGGATAAAAAAGAAGAGATTATAGCACCTTGCAAAGGTAATTAGCAGATATTTGAATGTGTGTATAGTTGCTGGAGTCGCAAGGCATGCTAATGGATCACAGGATCCTAGTCTGTGACACCAACTAAACTTAAACAGGTAGGTTTTTCTTCAGGGGGTATGTAGCTGTCAGATTTTCTGAAGGTGTCTGCAGGAGGATCAGCTCACTGTTGTGAGTGAATCCCATATGAGTGGATAGGTCCATATGAGCTGTGTTGCCAGCATCGCACAGGAAGGCATGGTAAAGCATGGTTGTTGTAAGACTTCTTACACTACTGTGCAGCATTGCTGAGTGAAGCGATAGTGTTAGTGAGTCTTAGGAAATGGATGATATTTAGCGAAATTTTTGATGTGGGGGACATGTCTAGAAAAATAACAATTAATATTCATTTTTATTTGAAAAACTCTTACTGCAGTGTATTATGATATTTCAACGGCGAAGAATCTACTACTGTTAGCTAATTCTACAGAAGAACAGCAAAAATGGGTGAGCCGACTGGTGAAAAAAATACCCAAGAAACCTCCAGCACCAGACCCCTTTGCTAGATCTTCTCCCAGAACTTCTATGAAGGTACAGCCAAACCAGTCCATCAGACGACCAAGTCGACAGCTTCCTCCTAACAAACCAAGGTAACACAAGAGCTGCTGTGTATTTTATTGTTTAAAACATATTACTGTAATTAATGTGATATATGTTGATATCAGTAGTTGACTACAAATGTTGGCAACCACTGATATGTTATCTAGTATGTCATCTTCTGTAAACCTCATTTAAGTTATAAGAAGCATCATTATGTTTGTTTACTCGTTCAAAGGACATTGCATTATCTGTTATTTAGCCTACCTTTACTGATAATGTCTACTACTGTTCCTGTGAACTAGAAGCTGGTAGGAAGAGTCATTAAGAAGGGTTGTGAGGTTTTTAAGGAAACAAAACTGATTAGAAGCTGAGTTTTGACATTAAGTACTTGTCATTCTAATGAACCTTGGAGAGAACTGGGCACCTTCAAAAGGCAATCTAGAAGAGCTTACACATAGCAAAAGAATGCATGTCTTTTCTTTCTTACTGAGTGGTTTGGAGGAATGTGTTTGAATTCCTGCCCTACTCTAATGCTAGAAACATCACTGAGGATTTCTGTGTTAGACTGTGATTCATCTGACCAAATGTATGTATCTATGTCTAACTCTGCTTACAGATTCATATATAGGAAGAGTTGTTTGTAAGATTGATCTTGTGTTATCCTAATAAAAAGGAGAAAGTAGAAAGGGAGCATAAAGTGCTTTTGGACTTGTACAGCAAGAGGTTATTCAGATGAATCTCACTTTTGCATCTATGCCCATGTAAATTCCAGCGTGGTACCATTTTCTGCAGTGGTAGACATTTGTCTGAGAGTCACTCATTCTTTTTGAAAGAGAGCAAGTAGACATAAAGTGATGGTCACTGTTTGGTCAGATTGCTGGAACACTTGCCAAAGGGTGGGAGAGTTGGTTTCAGCTCTTTACTCAGCCCAGAAATACTCATGCTCATGTCTCTTGTTTCCTAAAAGAGTAGTATTATCATCACATTCCTCTGATGTGGGAAATAATTGTCTGTATAAAAAACAGTGTTCTATTATTAGATTAGTTTTAAGGAGCAAAATCCTATTCTGTAGCCATTTAGCATTCAAGTGATTGCACAGTATTCTGGATTTTTTCAGTTTGTTGTTTTCATCACTTAGAATACCGCTGGGTTTGTTAAAGAGGAAAGAACAGTTAAGGTTATAAAGTTGATAATATTAATCCACAGTTTTTGACACCCTGTGTATGTAAGGTCTACCTGCCTTTCTTTTCTTTGTTGCCATATAACAGCAGCAATGGACAGATCAACAAAGGCTTATTTTTTATTATTGTTATTATTTTTCACCTTTGAGAGATAACTTGGGAGTGACTAGATGGTTTTGGTCTTGTTTCTGTGATCAGGCTGCCACCAGTATCTGAGCTGGCTGCTTGAAAACAGGATTGGGTGAGTGACCGGAATTGCAATGGGGAATGCAGTATAAGCATGCTCTACTGTATTGTGATGCTATTGTAATCACAAAACAGCCCTAGGTAGGAAGAGCTGGATATTAAAAAATAAAGTGAAGTAAAATTTAACGTATGGTAATGCACAGTGAAAGGACTCAAAGCAACTTAACTTCCCTCCTAATTTCCATGTTATCAAATCTTTGATTATTTACTTCACAAACTTAAAAAGAAAGTCTGACCTTATAATTTGAGGTTTAAATGATCACATTTTTTTTTATTCTTTCTATTAAAGTGAAAAAAATAATTATTACGTTTTAAGGAATGGTTATTGAAGGGATTCTTAGTGTAAAACTAGCCAAAATAGCAGGAACTGGATTGAAGCATAAATCAATGAAACATTATTCATGGCAACCCGGAGGATAAAGTAGAATGCTATGCTTCTGTATTTCTACATTCTGGTTGGTTAGCATTATTCTGTTTCTTATTATTGACATATAAAACGTACTTAATACATTCTGATTCTTTTTCTATAGCTATCCTTAATTGCTCAGAAAGAAATTTTTCTTGTTACACCGTCTTTATTTCAATCTTCATCATGTTTTTTTTTCTAAATGCTTTCATAACAATACGTAATCTTACCATTCTTTTTACTGTGATCCTCCTCTGTTCAGCCAATGATTCTTTTTTTTTTTTCCCTATTTCCTTCTATCCATATATTTTTCTATCTGTATATTTCATATTTCATGATGGTGAGAGAAGGAGGAGGATGGATACATTGGTGTGTAAACAATTTTATGGATGTAGTTAAACTTTTCAAGTTCCCTTTTCAAATGTACCTGGCAGCTTAGAAGTTACAGGTGGAAAACTGTAATTCCTTGAGTTCATCTCACCTTAATGCAGGTTTGTCGAACCTGTGGAAATCTGTATGGATGTAAACACTTTTAATTAGAAACCACATACCTAAAAATCATTGGTGTTGCTACAGCCAATTAACATCTGACCGGTGATGTGGTTTCCATTTTCCATTATGAAGATTACTGAGAATGAAAGCCTAGTTGCCAGCTAAATGAGTGGCTGGGGACAAGGTGGAGGTGAGCAGCAGATTGAGGGAAGAGATTTCACCCCTCTGTTCTCCAGTAGTATGTAGTGAGATACTGCTGCAGATACCCTTGACTTCAAGGAGAGCTTTTTAGCAGCTGTGGAAAGTCCAGCAGACTACCGGGATGGTCAAGGCTGGAGTATGTGCCCTGTGAGGAGAAGGTGGGTAAGCTGGGCTTGCTCAGCCTGGATGAGGGCTGGCTCTGGGGAGCCTACTAGGCCTGTGGAGAGATTCCAGCTGGAGACAAGCAACAGCTGTTTCCCAGTGATGACAGTCAGGGAGAGAGATGGCTATTGGGGCTGGGTGGGCTCCAGCCTTATCACAGAATCATAGAAAGGCTTGGGTTGGAAGGGACCTCGCAGCCCACCCACCCAACCCCTGCCATGGGCTGGCTGCCCCCCACCAGCTCAGGCTGCCCAGGGCCCACCCAACCCAGCCTTGAGTGCCTCATGGGGATGGGGCACCCACAGCTCTCTGGGCAGCTGTGCCAGGGCTTCACCACCCTCTAAGCAAAGAATTTTCTCCTAACATCTAACCTAAAATCTGCCCTGTTCCCTCTAGTCCTATGACAGTCAGACCATGTAAAAAGTCAGTCTCCCTCCTGTTTATGACTTCCCTTGAAGTACTGGAAGGTCACTGTGAGGTGCTGGAGTTTTTCAAGACCTACCTGCAAAAAAACCCAGAGGGCCTGGGCTGACTTTTGGAAGTTTAATTTAAGTGTAATAACTTTGAAAGCTGAAAACCCAATGAAAACTGAAATCTGCTTTGTTTAAAGGATGCAGTTAACTGAACTATAAACACCGTAGCATGTAATAAAGCTCTTCTTTAAAGTAAGGTTTCTATCTCTGCCTTGTATAGGTGGCATGTAATTCTGACTTCAATCCTGAGTTTACTGGAAAAATGACCAGATTGAGTTTCATTTCCTGTACATTAAGAAGTTAGTACTTCAGATGTTCATCTGAAATCCTTCTATAGTAGCAGAAGGATGAATGCCTCTAGACAATGATTCATCCCATCCCAGCATAAGTGCCCAAAATAGGTGAAATGACTCATTTGCTGAAATAAATAATTTGCTCTCTTCTCCATTGTGTAGGAGCATGGGCAGTGATGCATAAAGAACAACTCGATATATCTATCATCTTTTTTGGCATACCCTAAGTAAAAACAGTGAAGCTATAGGACATCTCTCTAGGGTAGTCTCACTGTATTTAGGATAAATGGCAAAATCCCACTGTATCTGTGAGCTTGGTGACGTTTTTATTTGGTGTTCTATTCAACAAGCAGATTACTCAGTTTTATTGGAAAGACAAAGACCTGAAAGGGATGGTAGGTGAGCATAAAGCTGCATGTTGGTCAACAGAACTGCAGCAAAACAGAAAGCTAATTTTATGAAAAGTGTGTGTTGGTCTTTCCTACTGAAATTTTGGGGGAAAACAAGCAATACGGTAAGTGTTCTGTAGAATTTAATTTTTTGTGTGATTAGTCTCTTTGAATACGATATTTTTGGCTCCCCTAACAGTAACTGAGTCTTCATACTCCGTAGCAGGCAAAGGAAGGAGCCCACCTATGTTAAGACAGTTACTTTACAAGTTATAGTGACAATAAATTGAATTTTGAAGCTTCTTGTAGGAGTGTGACACACATTAAACATCAAACCCTCCTGTTGCAGATTACTTGATCTGGCATTTAAAGACTGGGATTGGTCATTTGATGATGTTGATGATATTGATGATGATGATGATGATGACGATGTTTTTGATTTCTGAAGAAGTATAAGGGGTAAATCTAAATAGTGAGGAATGGATTTGTTTGCCTTTGAATACAGCATGCTATGTTGGATTTTGTTTCTCAAAGCAGAGAAAAGTACAAGATCTCATTTTGAGATTTTACACAGTAAAAATGAGATTCTGTTTCGTGGTGTCAAGTTGTTTTTTAGAGGAGTCATTTTCATTAAAATGGTGTTTTTGCCTTTTCAGTGTTCTTATTTTTCTAATTTTAGAGCTTCAAAATTCATGTCTGCCTGCCCCAAAAGAAAGTATCTGTTGTTTTCAGAGTAGTAGTTCATCTGTAGTGCTAATGCTGCTAACCTCTGCAAACAATTACCGAAGGCTAAAAGGGAGGTTGGAACAGTTGGAATTTACCTAAAATACAATTGCTATTTACAGATAATTTTTTTCTTAAGCTTTTAACATGAATTGACGTGTCCATGGCTAGCAGACATGAAATCACAGTTCTGCATTTTGCTTTTTCTACCTGTGTTATGAATTTGACTTGGCTTTCCTTTGCAGTGCTGTGCTTTTTGGGTACCTAACAATGCGTTATGAAACTGTGTAAACAAACAGGCTTTGCAGCTTCTGTGGTGCGGTTTCTTTGACTGCTTTAGAAAAGATGCAGCTGTTTTATTGATCTAATTTGTCCCATGGCTTACCTTAAAAACACAGTGTGAATGTACCTGGACTTTACTCTCATATATTACAAGGGGGGGTAATTGTTTTGGGCTTATAATGCGTAAGGTTGTACTATACTTAAGTAGTGATGCTGTTGAATGCAGAGGGATGCCTTTTTCCCAAGCTTACTGATAAGGCCATTTTAAAGGAGGATTTTGAGGAAGTATGTTCTTGTCAGACTTTCATTCATTGCATGTACTGACCAAACTTTCTGCTTCTTTTCCAGCTAACCGCTTTCCATGAGTGCAGACGCAACTCAAGGTGATAATTTTCTTCCTGTTACAGCAAGACTGAAACATATCCCAAAATATATTAAAAATATATATTTTCCTGAGAGATTGTGCTATATATATCAGAGGTTTACATTTTTGCTGCAATATAAATTACTAATCTCTGAGGGTTTTCCTGTATTCCCCCGAGTGACTGATCAAACGAGGAATGGCTGGTAAATAGTAAAAGGATATGTTAGGTAACCTTTTAAATTCTGTTCCACAAAAGCTTTCTCAGCAAGACACATACACTACATTTCATAAAAGGATTGAGAGGAGTGAATATTTAAACTGAAGAAAGTGACTTTTCAGCTTTCATAAAGATGCCACCAGCATGCCTGCGAGAACAGGAGGACGATCCATCGTAGTGATATAGACTGCATCTGTAAGAAGTGACCATTATACTGTGTATATATATTGTACTGTAATACTGCAAGAGGGTTTTAAAAATCTTTCCACTTTATTTTTTTATGCTTATTAATCAGATACCGTTACTTATTGCAGTTGCAACTATGCACTTGTATAAAGCCATAATGTTGAAGTTTGTATCATTCATACACATCTATCAAAAGCTGCATGTCAGTGTTCAGCAGCTAGTTCAAAGTATATGCTAGTTTCAGCTGCGTCATCATGGGCAGTCCTGTTTTACCTGTCTAATTGCCTTAATTTAATTTTTTTCGAGGTTTTTTTTTGTTTGTTTGTTTGTTTTTTGCCCATTCTCTGTATTTAAGGAAAAAAGGTTTACCAGCTCTTAGGATGCAATTTTGCTTTGTGGCAGAAAAAATAGTGCACTATTTTTACACCTAGTAGATATATCAATGTCAACTTACTTTGAATGTATATCGACTGGTTTTGAGGGTGGAGAAGTGTTGGTTGCAAAAACAGTGTCTGATAAGAACGGACTTAGTAGGCCATGTGCTTACACATGTAACTGCTCATCCAGCCCTTCTTACAAACCTCAATATAGTTATTGACTTATATTAACCCTCATTAAGTGCTATGAAAACTTCATTTTGCCTTGTTTTTGCGTACTTTCCTAGATGTGTGCTTATTTCTGGAAAAAGAAAAAAAAAAAAAAAGAAAAAAGAAGAGAATCCGTGATTATTTTTTACATTTCACAACACAACACCCAAGAACTGTCACAAACTTTAAAGAAAACTAAGACATACTGTAGGTGTATTTGAAAATGTTAAATCTGGTTCTCTAGCACATAGCTGTAGGCATAGATAAATATTCCGGTAGTGTGTTTTGAGAACTGATAGCTGGGAATAAAGGGCCTCAGAGGCACTTCATTGGACTTTTTTTTTTTCTTTTTCTTTTTTTAAACTTTGGATTTGTACAAAAAAATAGAGTTTATGTGGACTCATTCATGATGCGTTCATCATTATCCCAGAAAATGCATGTTTTATACAACTGCAGTATGCTATGTTCAACATATTGACAGTAAAAATGTAGTCTCCTATTTGGTCTCTTTATATATATAAATATATATATATATTTAAAATATATATATATATATATAAACTATTGTGTGGGAGTGCAGTAATTTAAAATATGATCTAACACTTCAATGAAGGAGGACATTTCACTTTAAAACTTTGTTTGTTTGTTTTTGTTTTTTTTAAAGAGTGTTGAAATGTTTGGAAGAAGGATAGGACCATGATTTATTTAACACTATCGTGAACGGTGGACTTGGAAACACTGAAATACTGAAAATGAATAAATATATTTGCATTTTGTAACTGCAGTTCAGCTTAACGGAGCCAGAATGTATTCAGTCTTCTCTTTATGCACTCGCAAAGTAAAACATTGTTTGTGAGTTCTTAAATCCAGACCTAAATCTTTCGTATCATTTCTCTTTAGGTATTATAACCCAACGCACAGCTACAGTGTTTTTTCCCTGCTTGTTTGGATTTACAGAAGTACGGTATATTTTTAGGTCAAGCAGATTTGCGTAGAGTACAACATTAAAAATGTATACAGTAAAACTGTTTCCATTGACTGAATGCATAAATATTTTATATATAAAAAAATGTTACATTGTGGGAAGTTCTATCCTTTTCTGAATTGGAGAATATTATATATATATATATATATATTTTTAAATAAACTATTTGAGTAAGGTAAAGTAGTTCCTGAACTTGACAAGCTGGTAATTAATTGAAGTATTGAAATACATAGGCAACCACTGCGGCAGATGTGGGAAAGGCAAAGCCAAGCAGAGGCTGTGTGGGGAAGAAGGGCAGACTCCGTGGAGTTGGTTTGCAGCCCCTCACGTACCGGGTTGGATCTGTTGTACTTCCTCTGCGTGTCTTGCCCTCATCTGTTGTGAACCCCTGCAGCCCTGTTGTGCCTGGTATTTTAGGAAATGTACGTCATGCAGTATTTACTAGCTGCAGTTTATACATTCCGTACTTACAGAAGTACTTACTGGCTACGCATATAGCAGGCTGTATTGAGAAGCTATTGTAGAATGATAGGGGCTGAACTGGAGCGCAGGAGGTCTGCTGGTTGGACCTCTCCCACAAAGCAAGGCCTCCTTAGAAGGGGGACCTCAAGACCTGGTCTCTGAGTTTCCAGTGCCTCTTGGGATGAAAGTACTGTAGCGTTCCTCAGTTCTCCTACATGCAGTCCCAAAAGAAAGGAACTGTGTGGGCAATGTTGAGCTGTAATGTGGAGGTCATTTGGCCAGTGGTATGATGTGAACAGCCTTTGTTTTGTACCTGGGACAGAAAAGCTAGAGCAGTTCTTCTGTCCCTCTCACATGTCAGAGCTTCCGTTTGCTGATCTGTGGACTGAAAGGACCCCATTAATATTAGCTCCTGGAGGTTGCAGTGTCTTCCTATTGTCTGATAGGAACCATTTAAAGCTTTGGAGAGAGAAGAATGTCAGGGACTGAATGTTTCATACGGTTTATTTTTGTAACAGGGCTGTTGCAGCAAACAGGACGTTTTTATGGCCCGGCTGATTTTATCTATAAAAATTATCATATTACAAGTCCTGTTGTTTCACAAGAGTATACAGATGCATCCAAGTGTACAGCCAAGCTGCAGATTAACCTTCTGGTAAAATCAGGGGTCAAACGGGAAGTCAGCAGCTCAAGACATACACAGAGAAGTTGCTGTTTGGTTTCCATCCAGGAGCTAAGCTGGACAAGAAGACCCCATCTGAGCAGTGTGTGTCAGCTGTCACAAAGGCCTTCCTGAAAGTAAATTTCCACGTCTGTCCTGGTGGTGTGCTGCACTTCCATAGTTCCAGTGGCTCCTGCCGAAGCTCAGCCCCTTACAGCCACGTCAGATCGAGCACCAGTCATGCGTGCAACAGAACTCTGTACTTCCTGCACTTCTTAGCGTGGCTGATGCTGTATCTAAAACGTGATGTAGACCACAATTCTTCCAAGGATTTGGAAATGCAGAAGCTGAAGTACTCTGACAGCCAGCAAATGTGAAGCGTCACTGATGTTTCACTGCAAGTGTCTGGATCTCTTACCGCCTCTTGAAGATGCTGGATGTTTGGCAGGTGTTCAGCAGCTCTCTTGGGTCACCATGGCCAGCAAACTTTCTGCTGGACACAGTGTGCTTTCTGTATTTAGTTTCTCAGGAAGTTCTGGATGTTCATTAGGAGTGTGAGCATTCAGTATAATCTTGCAGTGACACTATAAGCTACTTCAGGGATTATCAGTGTCCCATGGACCGTGGGGATTTGCAAACTGCTCTGAAATCTCTCTCACAAGAGTGGGAAGGAGTTTTCATTTGAATCTCTTTAAAAGATATTGACAGAGCAGTTCTGAAACTAATTCATGCTCTTAGTTAAAGTTACCTGTAAATCAGGTGATATACCCAGATATGCTTACCTAAGAAATGAGACGAGGCTACTGAGGTGTATGTGGCAGAAAAGAACACTGTCTGAACACTGGTGGCGTAGTTCATTCCAGAACTACTGCAGTGAATGAGAGAGCTCACCATAAACTGCAGCTCCTAGGTGCCTGTGGGGACTAGGCCTTGCTACGAAGTTTGGGGTTTAGAATCTTTACCCCCTTGTAGGCAGGAAGTGGTGTTTTATAAGGGTAAGAAAGTCACATTACTTCCTGATACTAACTATTGCAATTGCTAGATTTGATCAGCACTGCTCTTGCTCCATGGATCTTACAGAAACGATGAGATTTAAGTGATCTTTCAAAATGAGACGGAGAATGAATTGCTGCACGAGGGAGCAAAATTATGAAGCCTTAAGTGTATGTAATCCTGCATACCTAAAGAACTCTGGAAGGACGCACCTTCACCCTGAAAAGAAAGGGCAGAGAGAGCAATTCTATGTCCCTGTGGCCTGTTTTAGGTTACTGGGAGGAATGACATACATAGAAATGCCTTCTCACCTTTGTGGAATCTGTATGTAGTCACTCAGAGTTGAAAGAGGGTAACGAGAGTAACTCAAAGGTAGAAGGTGGGTAACATAAAAACATGCTTTGCGCAAGCTCAGTTTATGCTTCAATAGAGTCCTGACCATGTGATTTACCTAGCCGGGCACTGAGCAATGGAAAGCATGCTCTTCCATTGACACCTCTGGTATGGTGTGGAACAGGTCAGCACTTTGGTACTGCTGACTGAAGCCTCCAAAAGCAGAAATAGTCTACCCATCCCAAAGAGGGCATGAACACCGAAGACTTCCAGTTACAACAAGGTGGTAAGTAAAATTGTTTCTTAGCATGGAGCCATGTTACTGTTCAATTTTAATGATTATTAGCTGGCTCTTCTTGCCATGCTGAGACTAGTGCAGGTTCTGTCCTTTCATTTCCAGAATGCTTGACAGATAAAACAAGATTTCAGCCCTGTTCAAGTGCTCTTCCTGTGATTAAGTAATACCACATAATATAAGGAAGCACTTGTTTAGTCTACTCACAGTTTAAGGTAGCTCTGCTGAGCTGGATAAATTCCAGCCCCAACAACAACAGAAAAACAGGACATGAACAAAATTATGACAAATATGTAAATTGTACTTAGGATATCCAATTTTAAATTTCATCAAGAGTATTACATAGAATCATTACGTTTGTATTTTACCTCCAGTCCAAAAGCTTGGATCTTATCCAAGAAGGGATTCTTGCCCCAAACCACTACCAAGGAAGGATGGACTGGTTGATGTCCTGGAGGTGTCTCTGTCTGCCATCAGGCAGCAAAGGCTGAGCTCTGTCAGGGCTCAGCTCTGTCACTGCTGAGGTCTCAGCAATAGCATCCAGCACGTGGTGAACTGGCAGGCTCTCAGGGTACTGTTTGTTGTGGCTCTTGGGAACCTATCATCTGACACCAGCAGCCATTATCTCTGAGAACACAAGCTCAAAATCAAGCAAATTAAATTCTGACTGAAATCAAGAATTTAATAACATTTGATTCTAAGGTGTCGGGATTTTTTGTTTAGTTCCCTCCCACCCCCCAAAAAAGCAAAATAATCTGTTTTCTTGCATGGCATACTGGGAGACTGTTGGACCATTATTAGTGATGGAGGCAGCGTTTCATGTTCTGCTAAGTCTCATGGAGGTGAAGTCTTGGATTTGCATGTGTGATCACTGATGACAGTTCAGAAACAAGCTTTTGGGAAAAGTAACCATGCTCATCTTCCGCTGTCGATACATCCCTTCTTTTAGAACTGCAGCCTGTTCTCTGCAGTCACGTCCTTGTTCTGCTTTTGGGCAGCATGCGATTTCTATCAGTCATGGTTTTGTAATCTTTGCTATTGGTATTCATCATGACATCATGTGGAGCACAGAAAAGAACTACACGTCCCAGAGGACCTCACGGTCAAAGAGGAGAATATGTCACGGAAGCGACACTCGCGCTCTCTTTCTCTGCCTGGCAGCGGGTGTGGGTGTGCTTCCAAGCCACGGCGCCTTCAATTTCAAAGTAGGCTTCTCGGTCTTCGGAAACCTCTCTCTCTTATTTTACTTGATTTATTAGCCTCAATTTCAATTAATTGTATTATACTGTGTTATCTTGCATTCCGATATCATAGTTAGTAAAATAAGTAAGTTTTCCTCCTTAGATCGTTGCTGCTGCTGTTTCCTTGAGTTGAGCTCCCACCTCCCTACCCCTTTCCCTTTTCCCTTCCCCTTTTTGGGGCCGGGTGGGCCCACGGGCCTACTGCCCCCCTGTCACGGACATCATAGATTGATCTCGATAACTCCATGACAGTTTTTGGTGGAGGATGCAGGCATTAGCATAAGATGTTAACGTTAGTTAAAAGTTAGTTAGTAGGGAAGAAAAAAAAAAGGGGGGGATTTCTTTAAGCCAGAGACTGCAGAAGCATTGCTACCTGACCTTCATAGATGTGGAAGGCAAGAAATGGAAACGGGTGTTCTCGCATCTAGAACGGAAAAAAGAAGAAGCGGAGGAGGAGGCAGAGGAAGAGGTGAGGGGCCATCCTCAGCACCGAGAAAGGCAAAAAGAAAAAGTAAGAGGCATGAAGAGGAAAGTGATGAGGAGGAAGTCTCTATTACTGTTCGTCGATCTCTGAAGATGTCTGAAATCCAAGGCTCAAGAAAGGAGTTTACACAGCACCCGAACAAATCTCTTGTTACCTGGTTGCTTCACTGTTGGGACAGCGGGGACAGTAGCTTGTTTCTAGATGGGAACGAAGCTCGCCAACTAGAAGGCATTGCCAGAGACCCAACTATTGACAGAGGGATTAGTAGAAGCTTGGATGGGGCTGCTACCCTCTGGGAGTAAATGTTAGTAGCCGTGAAGGAAAAGCTTCCCTTCAAGGACAGTCTGAGGCCTGTGATGAAAAAGTGGGATACAATTGAAAAAGGTATCCAGTATTCAAGGGAAATAGCCGCAGTGGAAATGTTGTATAACCCTAATTTTGATCCTAACGATCCATGCCAAGACCATGATCCTGAGACGGTGAGGATGACGCCTGATATATGGCAGAAACTCGTCAAAACAGCACCAGAAAGGTACGCCGTTACATTAGTAGTAACATTTCAAAGGTACGAGGAACAACAGAGAAGACCCCTAGTTTTTGAATTGGTTCTTACACATCAAAACTTTGAACAGCAGTTACCTCCAACTCACGTCTCCATTTCAGCCATCTCAGAAGTAACGGACAGACTGAATGAAATGGGAGAGCAAATGTCTCTATTGGTTAATCGTGATGAACCCATAGTAGTATCAGAAACGACTGATGAAGATCAGGATCATCAAGGGAGTCTAATGAAGGAGCTGATAAAACTAATAAAAATCCAGATCCAGTTAATTAAAGGTGATGAACCCTCCTCCTCACCTGTATCATCAAAAATCTCAGCTATTAAATGCAAACGCTTTTCCGGCAAGGAACAACAGAACCATGGAGAAGACATGAGGAAGTGGCATGACCAAGACACTCCTGTACTACGAGCACAGGTGAGAGAACTACAAAACAGATCAATCACCAGTACAGCTGCTCCAGTTACCACAGGTAATGAATAGAGGGGCCCTGCCCTCAATCCGGGGGGGGGGGGGGGAAGGGATAACAGAGTTTATTGGACTGTGTGGATTCGTTGGCCTGGCACATCAGAACCACTGAAATGTAATATAAGGCACTGGTGGATACCGGTGCACAGTGCACTCTAATGCCTTCGAGTCATGAGGGGACAGAATCAATCCATATTTCTGGAGTGACAGGGGGCTCTCAAGAATTGTCTGTGTTGGAGGCTGAAATAAGCCTCACTGGTAAAGACTGGCAAAAACATCCTATTGTGACTGGCCCAGGGGCTCCATGCATACTTGGTATCGATTACCTCAGAAGGGGGCATTTCAAGGATCCTAAGGGGTATCGATGGGCCTATGGAATAGCTGCTGTAGATACAGACAACATTAAGCAGTTGTCTGTTTTGCCTGGCCTGGCAGAAGACCCGTCTGTTGTGGGGCTGCTATGAGTAAAAGAGCAGCAGGTACCAATTGCTATGAAGACAGTGCAGACAGCGGTAGCGCACCAACAGGGATTCCTTGCTCCACATTCATGGGTTGATTCATCAGCTGGAGAATCAGGGAGTGATTAGTAAAACTCACTCACCTTTAAACAGCCCCATATGGCCATGCACAAAGCCAAATGGAGGCTGACGGTAGACTACTGTGGCCTAAATGAGGTCACACCCCCACTGAGCGCTGCTGTGCCAGACATGTTAGAACTCCAGTAAGAGCTGGAGTCAAAAGCAGCCAAATGGTATGCCACCATTGACATTGCTAACGCCTTCTTCTCCATTCCTTTGGACACAGAATGTAGGCCATAGTTTGCCTTCACCTGGAGGGGCGTTCAGTATACTTGGAACCATTTGCCCCAGGGGTGGAAACACAGCCCAACCATTTGCCATGGGTTGATCCAAACTGTGTTGGAACAGGGTGGTGCTCCTGAGCACCTGCAGTACACTGATGATATCATTGTGTGGGGTGATACAGCAGAAGAAGTTTTCACGAAAGGAGAGCAAATAATCCAAATTCTTCTGTGAGCTGGTTTTGCTATTAAGCGAAGCAAAGTAAAAGGACCTGCCCACCAAATTCAGTTCCTAGGTATAAAGTGGCAAGATGGGCATTGTTGAACAGATTAAACAGGAGATAGCCTATGCCGTGGCCCTGGGGCCAGTACGGATGGGACAGGATGTAAAGAACATCCTCTACACTGCTGCTGGAGAGAAAGGTCCCACTTGGAGTTTCTGGCAAAGAGCCTCAGGAGAGACCCGAGGCCGACCCCTGGGATTTTGGAGTCAAGCATACAAGGGGTCTGAAGAGGGCTACACTCCAACTGAGAAGGAGATCTTAGCCGCATATGAGGGGGTTCGGGCTGCTTCCAAAGTAGTCGGTACTGAAACGCAGCTCCTTCTGGCACCTCGTCTGCCAGTGCTGAACTGGATGTTCAAAGGAAAGGTTCCCTCCACCCATCATGCTACCAATGCCACCTGGAGCAAGTGGATTGTGCTGATTACACAATGAGCTCAGATGGGGAACCTCAGTCGTCCGGGAATTTTAGAGGTGATCATGGACTGGCCTGAAGATAAAAAAGTTTGGAACTTCACCAGCAGAAGAGGTGTCACGTGCTAAAGAGGCCCCACCATATAATGAATTACTGGAAGATGAAAAGAAATTTGCCTTGTTCACAGATGGATCGTGTCATATTGTGGGGAAGCATCGCAGATGGAAAGCTGCTGTGTGGAGCCCTACACGACAGGTTGCAGAGACCACTGAAGGAAAAGGAGAATCAAGCCAATTTGCAGAGGTAAAAGTTGTCCAGCTGGCCTTAGATGTTGCTGGACGGGAGAGGTGGCCAATGCTTTATCTTTATACTGACTCATGGATGGTGGCAAATGCCTTATGGGGGTGGTTACAGCAGTGGGAGCAAAATAACTGGCAGCGGAGGGGTAAACCTATTTGGGCTGCTGAACTGTGGAAAGACATTGCTGCCCGAACAAAAGATATGGTTATAAAGGTGCGTCATGTAGATGCTCATGTGCCCAAGAGTCGGGCTATGGAAGAACAACAAAACAACCATCAGGTAGATCGAGCTGCTAGAATTGAGGTGGCTCAAATAGACTTGGACTGGCAGAACAAGGGTGAATTATTTCTAGCTCGATGGGCCCATGAGACCTCGGGCTATCAAGGAAGAGACGCAACATATAAGTGGGCTAGAGACTGAGGGGTGGACTTAACTATGGACGCTATTGCACAGGTTATTCATGACTGTGAGACGTGTGCCATAATTAAACAAACCAAGAGGATGAAACCTCTCTGGGGGGAAGGGCGATGGCAAAAGTATAAATATGGGGAGGCGTGGCAGGTTGATTATATCACCTTGCCACAACCTCGCAATGGTAAGCGTTATGTGCTTACCATGGTGGAGGCAACCACTGGGTGGCTTGAAACATATGCAGTACCCCATGCTAAACACCAGACCCAAAACACCATATTGGGTCTGGAGAGGCAAATCCTGCAGCGACACAGCACCCCAGAAAGAATTGAGTCTGATAATGGGACACATTTCAAAAATTCCCTTATAAATACTTGGGCCAAAGATCATGGCATTGAGTGGATTTATCATTCCCCTACCATGCACCAGCTTCTGGTAAAACTGAATGATACAATGGGTTGAAAACTATGTTGAAAGCAATGGGTGGTGGAACATTTAAGCACTGGGAGAAGCATTTGGCAGAAGCCACCTGGTTGGTCAATACCAGAGGATCTGTCAATTGTGACGGTCCTACCCAATCCAGCTCCCTACACACTGCAGAGGGAGATAAGGTCCCTGTTGTACACGTAAAGAACATGTTGGGGAAAAAAAGTTTGGGTCCTTCCAGCCTCTGGAAAGGGCAAACCTCTCTGTGGAACAGTTTTTGCCCAGGGACCTGGGTGCACTTGGTGGGTGATGCAGAAGGATGGGGATGTTCAATGTGTACCACAAGGGAATTTGATGTTGGGGGAGTAATTCCATGTCAGTAATTCCATGTATATATATGTATATAGACCTGTGTGTGTAATGCATTTTAATTATTGTTTATTTGTACATATATATGTACATTAAGCATGATGTAGTAATGTAGAATAAGGTATGGAATGCCATGGTTTTGTAATTTTTGCTATTGGTATTCCACATCATAACATCATGTGGAGCACAGAGAAGAAGTACTACACATCCCAGGGGACCTCGTGGTCAAAGAGGAAAATATATGTCACGGAAGCGATGCTTGCTCTCTCTCTCTCACTGCCTGGCAGTGGGTGTGATGTGCTTCCAAGCCGTGCGCCTTCCATTGCAAAGTAGGCTTCTCGGTCTTCGGAAACCTCTCTCTCTTATTTATTAGCCTCGATTTCAATTAATTGTATTATACTGTGTTATCTTGCATTCTGATAATCAGTTAGTAAAATAAGTAAGTTTTACTCCTTAGATCGTTGCTGCTGCTCTGTCTGTTTCCTTCAGCCCAGCTCCCATCTCCCTACCCCTTTCCCTTTTCCCTTCCCATTTTTGGGGCTTGGGGGGCCCATGGACCTACTGCCCCCCTGTCACGGACATAGATTGATCTAGATAACTCCATGACAGGGTCTCATGATAAATGCCTCCTCTGTCATACTGCTAAAGAGAGCTTTGTTGCTGAATGCATGTTGTAGCTGGAGAGACTTGGGGTTGCACTCTAGATTCAAATTTAGTATTGTTGTGGGCAAGAGAAGTCATATTTCTTGAAAGCCCTGGTAGGTCCCACGTTTTCCAAGCCAAGGAAAGCGATTTTACCTTGTGAACGTGTTGTCACTTGATGCAAGCAGATGCTGTGTGGGTGATTCAACACTCAACAGGATCTGCACGTGGAGAAGTATGACCTTCACCCCTGCAGATCTAAGTTGCTTACTGCCTTTTAAACAACAAACAGATCTGAGCTGCTTTCCTTGTTTGCTCTGTGCCAGCTGCTGCACTGTGCAGTGAACAACTTGCTTGCATCCACCCCAATAACCACTGAGTGACAAGTTTAACAAGATTTATCCTTCCCATCTCTTATGTCTAAAGCTGCTGCCTTTAATCCAGCTATTTGAGAAGATTATGGTTTACAGACAGATAGAAGACCACAGGATCTATGCTTGTATGGGGCTTGCCCAGGACTTAACCACACTTCTACTTCACAAAAAGAAATTATTCTCTGGGAGCAAACAAACAAACCCCAAAAAACAGAGAAAAGTACATACAACGACCACCACCACCTTCTGATTTGTTCCATATCCCACACAGCTTGAGTGAGAACTCATGGTCCAGCTTTCCAAGTCCATAGAATTACCCTATTTAAGCTCACCATTTACCCAGCTGTTTCTTTCCTTTGTTTCCCACAAGTTTCCCAGAAGATTTACCCTCCGTACATCAAGTATCTTTGAAGAACTTACCTTAAATGCATTTCCAACATTTTACGATGGAAAAACGTGAAGTGCTGATGATCAAACCCAAAGTGGTTTCAATTTTCCTACAGCGTCACCCAGGAGGTTGAAAGACACCAATAACTGGGTTCTGACCCTAAACAAAGCTTTCTCTATTAAAACGGATTAAAAAACAGATAAGAGATGTGTGCTTTGTTCCTGTAAGGTGGCTGGACCTCTCTGCATTGTACAGGTTGACTGATGTACGGCCTGATGCTTTGAACATTGACATGAAGTCTGCCCATTTATGACCCGTAATGAACATTTCATTCTCCTTTCATGAAAGGACTCAGAATAAAAGCATTGAACGCAATGAAAACTCACTACAAGAATGACATTAATCAATCATGAAGAACAGCATTTATTAATATGACCTGGAAAATGTATTACATGCCACCTGCCACCAAATTATTTACACAATTCAGATAGCTTCAGTAAAATCAGTAGCAGAATATTTACAACTACTCTCTCAACCAACAGAGAAACTTCTGAACATTCATATACTTGACTGAAGCAGTAAAAAAGCCTCATGTTTTAATCTTCTCTCAATAATGTGAAATAGATACACAAAATCAGATACGCATGTCCACCTCTTTCCACTGCTTCCCTCCCCAGAATCAGAGCTGACAAAGCAGCTTTGTTTCAGACAGCAAAGGTCTCTGCTTGCTGAACGACTGCTGGCAGAAAGACCTGCTTTTGCAGATCCCTGCTCTGTAACATCCCAGTGATTCAGCATGTTGCAAGGAAAACCTGACTCAAATGCAGTCAGTGAGTCTTCCCACAGTTTGCAAGCCTGCCAGGATCACGAATGCCTTGTTTTCAGCATGCCGATCAGCAGTAATAGCGTAAGAACTCTACTGAGAAGGCATATCTTCTCATTTTGGAGAACGTATTGAGAAATCAGCGGTTACTGTGTTTCTCTACGGTTCCTGCTCTAACTTTGGGTTGGAAAAGTACGTCTTCCAAAAGTAAAATCCCCTGCTAAACATTTTCAAGAACATCCTTTTCCCTTTTTAAATATACCTACTAAAACCAGTTGGAATCTCCAAAGTAAAAATTCAACTTCAGTCTTTAAATTCTTCAGGACAGGTTAAAAAGTAATAAAGCATACTGTAGCATCATCAAAACATGATAACCACTGGAGACGGGTTTGCCTCAATGCATCACAGTGCATAGATGGGCCACAGTCAGTACAGACTGCATATGGAGACTGGGCATCACTGCAGGAGCCTCTCTTGGAGCAGAATTAACTCTCAGTCAGTCTCATTAATCTCCGTACTTACCAGTTACTGCTGTTCCCAAAACAGTACGTTCAGTGATGCAGAGCTCAGGTTGAAAAAGAAGAACATGGAGTTGTTTTTGTTCTTATCATTATAAAAACTGGCTGTATGGAAGTGACTCCAGATATCCTGTATCAGCTGTGTGAATGTACTGCTCAAGCGCCGCAGTCTCAGCTGGATCCCCGACTTTCTTAAACTCATTTAGAAATATATTCTGAATTGGGCCTTTACTCAGATTTTCTCTATGCTAAAATACAGGTACTTCATGTCTAACTATTTGAGTCGCCTGCAAGAAAAAGAAGCACCTGCCGTTTTCAAACTGGCAGCAGATTTAGACAGAAGAGCAGATATGCTGCCACAAAGTTCTCTTGAATACTTTGTATAATTGAAGAAAGTAATTGCTAATATGTAACCAGAAAGCACTGAAGTGATATGAGAACATACATATACATGTCTAAATACAAACACCTTGTTCATTTACTAAAAAAGGACCCAGAGAAAAAGTGGTATCAGGGAAACTTGTCCCAAACAACCAATAAAAGCGTGCTGCCTAAATTAAGTATCTTATCAGCATTATTTCTATGTGAAAATCAGCAGAACTGCACTAAATATGTCTAGGGATAAATACTAGGTTTAAGAGAGAGCGCTTCATAGAATCAGAATGGTTTGAGTTGGAAGGAAGCCTTGAAAGCCATCTGGTCCCACTCTGTGCAATGAGCAGGGACACCCACAGCTCCATCAGGTGCTCAGAGCCCCGTCCAGCCCGACCTTGGGTGCCTCCAGGGATGGGGCATCCACCACCTCTCCGGGCAACCTGTGCCAGTGCCTCACCACCCTGATGGTAAAACACCTTTTCCCTTACATTTAGTTTAAATCTCCCCTTTCAACCTTTCCTCAGCTTTTTTTCTGCTGTTTAACCATATCAGTTTCCTTTTCCCTTTATTTCTTTTCACACTGTACGCTGATGAGCATCTTCTAATCGGTCTTTTTAGTTCTCCTGTAGCGCAGGATTGTGGCCGTGACCCAAATATTGAGAATGAGCATGGTTATGAAACGGATGAGGACTACAAAGGAAAAAACAAACAACTGTCGTTAAGCGTCATTCCAAAAAATCATCTGCAGTCATTTTCAGCAGATGCGTTTTTTGTGAACCTGTCCTGGTGTACGAATTGCTGCTTTCCTTTCAGTGATCTCAGTGAGCACTTTCAGGAACCCAGAAATTCTCAAAGTAAATGCAGCAGAGAAGGGCGCTGAAAGCACTGAGCGTTTGTGAGGTCTATCTGAAAATAACACACCTTTCTCCTGTGACAAAGCCAGCAGAGCTGCACAGGTCCGAACTGCCCCATCCACACACGTATTTACACCTCACACAAACTCAGCACCACAGATTCTGTGTCATTTACAGTTGTGTGCGTTGTTGATAATAAACAGATTATTCTCTGCAGACATTTGTTCAAAGAATGGCTTGGGTTGGAAGGGACCCCATCACCTAGCTCCAACCCCACAAGCAGGGCCACCAACCTCCATATTTAATACCAGACCAGGCTGCCCAGGGCCCCATCCAACCTGGCCTTGAACACCTCCAGGGATGAGGCATCCACCACCTCTCCGGGCAGCCTGTTCCAGCACTTCACCACTCATAGTAAAGAACTTTCCCCTGACATCCAACCTAAATCTTCCCTTCCTCAACTTTTTTCTTCCTCAGCCTGTCTTCGTAAGGGAGGTGCTCCAGCCCTCTGATCATCTTTGTGGCCCTCCTCTGGACCTTCTCCAACAGCTCTCTGTCTTTCTTGTATTGGGGGGCCCAGACCTGGGCGCAGTACCAATACTCCAGACAGAGCCTCACAAAGGCAGAGTAGAGAGGGACAATCACCTCCCCATCCCTCTGTTAGGCTGTGACTTTGGGGATACAGGAAACACATCATCTGTCATACTTAACAACGGGAAATCTGACAACTCAGGAAAAGGTTCTGTTCTTCAGAATGACGATTAGATTTCCCCATTTTTTACAATCAAAATGAGCACAGTGTCTCCACCCGTGGCACATTCACAGGCACGTGAAGCTTTGGTTCAGAAGTACTCCTTAAGAGTTCCCTGAGCACGTATGGATCAGGATAAACATCCTAACCTATTTAAGGTGCTAGACGTGAACTCGAATCGCTTTCCATTAAGGCTGCACAGTGTCAATGTTTGCTGCCATCTCTTTCACATTCCCAAGCCCACTGTGCTGCATGTTAAAACACAGCCTTAACCAGAGGCAGCTTACATTCGAGGGATCCAGTTTTACGGCACTTTCAAGAAAAGACAGCGCTTTTCTCCCTTCCCTCCTCCCCGCAACATACCCCTCTGGCTTCTAAGCAGCTGTGGGTAAGCTGGGCTCGCTAGCTGACCCAGGTTATACTTCTGCATGTGTGCTTGGCCGTTCTTTTGGTGATCCTGCAAACTGCATGGCCCCACCATCTCCTACCCAAGCAGTGAGCAAGTGGGGTAGGGAAAGAATAAGGAACTGAAAAGGGCATTTCCTTTTCCATTGGAAGAGACACTTTAACTGCTTGTAAAACTGGAGCCTTACTGTGCTGCAGAGGGCTGCTTAAAAAAACCACTCTACTCATTTCTGCTGGAGAATCAGCTCTGAATTGGAATAAATATTCAACACGTACACCTGATTTTGCTGCTGTTCTTACAACCACCAGCTCTTGATTTTGAACAACATATTGATAATATGTGCTGTACTCTTCAGATCTTTCAGTTTTGTCAGCATCACCCTTTTTCACAGGGCAGTAAGAAGCTGTTAAATGAATTTTCTTCATAATTTAATTAGATGCAAATTATATATTTTAAGCTTTTACAACGCAGTTAAAAATCTACCAAGGCAGCTGTTCCCTGGAAAGGGAAGCCATTGCCATACTCACCTATCAGGTCATTTGTAGTCATTACAGTTGTAAATATTCTTGCTGTAAAATGAAGGAATTGTTATTAGCGGACGACATAGAACACGCTTACAACTTCCAAACACTGCTGAAGTCTGTGTTCTGCAACAGAGGATATTCTGGCATGAAAATACACATTGTATAAACACTTCCACTTTTAGTGCATCCACTCCTCACTGTTTTAACCTCAGCAATCAAGCTCTCAGAGCCAAATGGTGTTGTACTAGAGGCCCTGCTTTAATTGGAAAGTCACTGATTGTGGTATAAAAATACTGATTATCTCTATTTGCCTGAACCGGAGGCGGTCAGAGGTCACTGCTTCTCCTTCAGTTTGTCCCCTCATGCTGCAGTTGATAGTGAGTTACACCCACAATCTTGTTAGCATGACTAAGCCATTGTAAGTGTTCACATGCATACTTTCAGGTCTCTGCAAACATGAGCAATTAAGCTTCCCTTCCCACGACAAGTCTAAACATTAAATACTTTGCATTTGTAGGAAGCTAAAACCATTTATACAGGCTACTGCCACTGCTCAGCTGACAGACCACAACTTCTACTGACTGACTTAAAAACATTGGTTTCACAGGGAAACAGGTCCAGGAGAAGAATGTTTTATAGTTTGGATAGGAAAGTTTCGTGAAGGCACCTCTGATAAACAGCTGTGGAACAGTTCATGGTGGCTGCTCAGTGTTCTTGATACATTTTTTGTTCTTTATTGAAAGAAGCACTTACACGTAGACATGGAGTTAAAGGCGTTCAGCAATAAAGCATGTATTTGTAAATGGCTTTTCAGAATTAGCACTCTTTGTCTACGTAACAGCAAAACATAGCACCTTCTCTCACTGGGTCACTGCTGATCAATTACTAAGTGCCAGAACACTGAAATCTTTTCCTTGTAAAGGCACTCCCTTCAACCACTTCATATGCATCAGGTTCCATTAATTATTCTTGCATGTTTCCTAAATCAAAGTGACCGAGCTGGCGCCAGTGATGACACTTGACTGACCGTGTGGTTATCTGTGCCTCAGAAGGCAGCACTACGTGGAATTGCACAAGACAAGATTTTTATCCGCTACGGTTGACGAAAGACCTACTGATGGGATTAGGAGCAGACACGGCTTCAAACAATGCGCCCTCCATGGCTTACTTGCACAGGTGTACGCAGACATGCTCCAGGTCAAGGCGCTCACTTGTCCAGAATCTTTGGTCTGCCACAGGCACCGCAGCTGAGCGAGTTTACTCGCTGCACTGATGAGTGTGCACAAGTTCTGTAAAGCACAGAGAAAGGGAAGGAAGCTGCTGCCATGCTGTTAGCCAAGTGTTTAGCATACGGCTGTTAGCAGCTGTACCTTACTGAAAACAAGAGAGGATTTTTCATTTTGAAGAGAAAAAATACGTACTTTCTCAGTAATTTGCAACCTAAGCGTTACACCTCCTTAGCAAGGAATCATAAAGCACAAAATTAAAGTGGTCAGAAACAAAGTACTGATTTCTAAGGTACTGCTCAGGAAGAAGTTCAGGGAGCACAACTGCTATTGCTGTTGGCAAATACTTGGCAGAGGCTAATACAATAGGAGGTAGAGAAATAAAAAAGCTCCTCAGCCTGCTCCATAAAACTGTTTATGGATGTTAGCTTAAATGAGACTGACCTAGTCTAAACAGCAAGGTTGATTCATACCATCTGTTACCATTACATCTGGCAAGAAAAACCATAAAAGAATGAGAAAACTGAGAAGAATGTGTGGAAACTGAGTAGCTGGGAGAAAATAGCTGGGAGAAAAGTAATGAAGAAAAAGGACTATTCAATCTATTGTCCTTCTAAAGGGGCATTTTGCAAAGACCCTCCCTGTGGACCCTTGGGCCTTGACTGGATTTCCCTTGCAAGTAGGCATTGCTATTGGGCCTAGAAGCTTTCACCCCTATCTGTAGTATCTTTTACATCAGCAATTCCAGTTCATCTGGAATCAACTCAACTTTCTCTGCTCCAATAAAAAAGGTCAAAGACCATCTTTAACCTACAATGACAACTTCTTTTTAAAAACTCTAGGACTAAATTAAAAAAAATAATCTTGTGAAATACATAACACCACACTACAAACGCTTTGACTGATGCTCTGTTCTCTCCTTCTCGCGTTAAAGACCTGCTAATGGGTATGATGCCATTGGGACTGAAGAGACCAGCGCCATTCACCCTTCCTTGCTAGTTTTAATGTGACTCAATGACAAGGTCACACCAGCAGACCTAACACTCATCCCATCACAATGAACATAATTCTACCTCAGAATATAATTCTTTCCCTACGGTCTGTATTTTAAGTGTTATCTTTTCAAGCCACTCAAGGAACTGGAAGAAATAGCTGTATTTGAAAACTGGCTCTTTGTTCTGAAAGTGAGACTAAATGACGAATTCCTCCAAGAACAAACATAAGTAGAGATTTCAATGATAAAGATTTCCAGAAAAAGATAATTTCCTACGTGGATGTAATTTCAAATAATCATGCAGTACTTACCATGGCCAGGTCTATGATCCACCTTCGCAGCGTTAGCATGTACCAGCCCCCCCAGAACCTTACAACACGTTAAGTTCCATAGCACTGAATGTTCTAGGATACCAAAGCTCTCTCTAGGGAATTAGATTTAACATCTGGAAATAAGTTTCATAAGACTACACAGTCTGGATAAAACATAAGAAGCACTAGTTGAAGCACTAAGTGCTCCTGTATTGCAGTCTTCGGTTGAAAAGTGCCTGGGTTTCTGAAGACCTGCTCCAATGCACAAGATGAGATTTAAGCCTAAATCTTATGCATTATTTAAAAACAAACTCTACCATCCTCATCCGAACAAGTACAATCAGCACGGACAGGAATCAAAGAAGGTTCACCATTTGCACCCCACATCTCCAGCTAAGATGTAAATTAAGAACAGGTCGTACTCCTTATCAGCTGTGGGCCTTAGTTACATGCACAGCTGCCTTCACACAGAGATGTTACTGCAGCCCAAGAAATAACATGTGGATGTGGAATGCGTGCTGAGAGGCGGCTGGCTGAATATGAGTTGCAAAACAAATATGAGCACAAAACAAATGATGACGCAGCTATGCAAAGAACTACCAAACAAGCGTCATAAACCAAAACTGCTGAACTGCAAAGGATACGTGACTGCATAAAGCAAAGCTTGTTTCATGTTTCCACTGAAATGCAGAATAAGCAAAAGGAGAATGACATCTGAAATAAATAAAAGATTGCTTGTCAGCCAAGGGAAATAAAGGACCCAAATGCAATTCTAGACAAAGGAGCTCCATTGGGCACAATGTCTCTGGCCTGGTTTCTTACAGGTTCGTCCCTCAAATTCAATCAACGTCCAAAACACTGCGAGCTCCAAAAGGAAGCTTCTCTCAGAGTCTGGAGCGTTTTTAAGGCTCCTCCCCAATATGGAGTAACCAGATAAAGGATAAGTGCTTACGCTGCAACCCCACTGCATGCCTATTAATCAGACCACTCTCCTCCACCTGACCATCTATCTTCATCAAACATACAAGAATTCAACTATATTTGAAATATTCACTCCTGCCTCCTCCCAACTCCAGCTAGAACTGGTCAATGGATTCCTGTCACTGCAGTGGGAGTATTCCACCTTCACACAGAGCCTTGGCCTGCTGGGGGAGCCCTGTCTCATTTCCAAACCCCTGCTTCAAAAAGATTACCTTGTGTGATGATGATGGGATATTCCAGGTATGCCTGCAGAGGGTAATCATAATAAATCTGGTACCTCAGAAACACAACGAAGCTGGACAGAAAGACATAAAACAGCATGACTGCACAAGGGGACACAACAGCTCCTTCACAACTTATCTTTTTATTGCTTCTAATTATCTTTTGGTTGTGCCAAAAGGATCTCGATAGGCATAATCCCTGCTGTCAAACTGACCAAACCGATATGCACACCAAGTGCAAACCTGATTATTCCATAGCCTATTGTTGTTATCCACAAGTAGAGTAAGATGCAGAGAGCTTCTTGACATACTTCCGTGTCACAGTGTGAAAGACATAATTTCATTAACTGCAGCTTGTGAGAAAGAAATATGGGCTTCTAGACCTTGAAGCTATCTTCTCTTTCCAATTATCTTGGCACCTCTGTGATAACTCTGATTTATTTACGTCTGTAGTTCCATCTATAAATTAAACACATCTTACAGGAGTAAGAAATGCCTTCCAAGCCATCCAGACAACACCAGTATAAGATTGCCCTATGTAGCTGAATAGTCAGACTGAGAGCCTGCTCTTAAGTGCACCAAGCAATGGCAAATCTTCCTGCTGCTCCACAACAACATATCTAAAAGGATGCTGTAATCACACATTCCTTATTTTCTTCAATCATCATGCAAGCCTACAGAGTGAGACAGAAGTTTCCAAGCTACGGAGTCCGCAGAGAAAGACTGGTGGAAAAAAAAAAAACGTGGTTTGCAGCATACAAAAAAGGCATAAGGAACTTCCTGCCTTGTGGCATCATAGAATCCTTAGAGTTGGAAGGGACCTCTGAGGGCCATCTAGTCCAACTCCCCTGCAGCGAACAGGGACACCACAGCTAGATCAGGTTGCCCAGGGCCTGATCCAGCCTTGCATTGAAAGTTTCCAGGAATGGAGCATCAACCACACCTCTGGACAACCTGTTCCAGTGCCTCACCACCCTCACTGCATAACACTTTTTCCTTATATCAAACCTAAATCTACCCTCTCTGAGCTTGAAGCCATTTTCCCTTGTTCTATCACCACAGATCCTGCTGAAGAGTCTGTCACATTCTTTCCTGTAGCTCCCATTTAGAGGAAGGTAGGTAAAGGGCTTCTGCAATATTCAGGATTAAAACAGCTAAATTCTGTCAAGAACTTCCTCTAAGCCTTATTTCTTGTAAACTCAGATACACCCTTTCCTCCAGCATCATTCTTCACATTGCTCTTCGGTCTGGTCACTGCATTCTTGCTCCGCAGAACCATTCCAGAACCTGAGGACAGAAAGCTTCCTGTGGCTGGTCCCACTATAGGTTGCAGGATTCAGAGTGCTACTAAAGAAACTAACAGTCCCAATAAATCTTTCAAAAGAACATCACTGAAACCCCTTCAAAACAGTTTCATCCTCAATGCAGTTTGAAAAAGCCTGTAATCTTCTGAAGGACTGATTATGTTCTGTCTGCATGGGTGAGAGAATCCTGCCTGACTGGTACAGGTACCTGCACAACCAGCACATGCACCACGGAGAACCCAAGTACCATAGGATCTTAAAATCACAGGATGGTTGGGTTGGAAGGGACCTCACAGCCCACCCACCCAACCCCTGCCATGGGCTGGCTGCCCCCCACCAGCTCAAGCTGCCCAGGGCCCACCTAACCCTGCCTTGAGCGCTTGCAGGGATGGAGCACTCACAGCTCTCTGGGCAGCTGTGCCAGGGCCTCGCCGCCCTCTGAGCAAAGCACTTCCCCCTAGCAGCTAACCCAAATCTCCTCTCTGTCAGCTTAAAGCGCCTCCCCCTTGTGCTGTCGCTCCCAGAGCCCGCTTTACCCCACCAGCTCCAGCACGAGGCTGCCCAGGCTGAGCCCTCGCGCCGACCCTGCCGCCAGCACGGCCGCCAGCTGCGGCAGCTTGATGACGGCGCACACCGCCCAGGTGCTCCAGTGCGCCAGGTCCAGCAAAGCGGCAGCCATGACGCCCCGACCCACAGCGCGGAAGTCGGTGTGGCGGGGAGGGGCGGGAGCCTGCTAGGCCCGGCCCCACTCGGCCCGGCCTCTACGGAGCGTTCGTGGCTGCCCTGTTGCAGGAGAATGCGGAAGGACATTAAATTACGGTTCAAGTGACTAAATTCATCACGTTTGAATCTCTGATGCAAATCGCTTGTCTGGCAGCCGATAGACATAAATTTAACAGTGCTGCACCTCAAATAGGACAGCAAATGTTGATTCCCGTTGACAAAGTAGAGAAGGAAAATGAGCTTTCTGCAAAAACCAACAAACCAGCTGGCTTCCCCTCCCCCCCCCCCCCCCCCCCCCCCCCCCCGAATAATGATATTGGTTTATTATGGCTGTTTTTGCGTGAAATAGTGCTCTAAACTGTGGCCTTGCTAGGGTTACAAAGAGTGCTCTCTAGCTTATTATTTCCACAGCCTACCACTCTAACAGGCAGTAGTTCATCTCATACCTAATCGGTCTTCTAATCTCCAGGTTAGAATAAAGGAAGTTCCACGACTGGGGAACCTGTGGGGATGAAGACAACCCCCAGGAGAAGCATGGAAGCTGGGCCCACTGCTCAGCCTCTCTGTGTCTGTCTGGATGACATGCCATCCCTCAGGTGCAGCGGTTACACCCCACAGCTTGGGGTGGCTGAGGCGGAGTGTGTTACCAGCACTTCTGGACAGTTCCACGTTGCAGGCAGCACCCAGCATGCTGAATTGTTGAACTGTTGCTTGTAAGATCTTGGTAGGCTGAGGCGGACTGACAGAAAACTCGTGAAGTTCAGTAAAAAAATAAACAAACACCTGGAGGTGTTCAAGACCAGGTTGGATGGGGCTCTGGGCAAGCTGGTCTAGTACTGGCTTTGGAGATTTCTAGTACCAGATCTTGCTGGCCCTGCCTGTGGCAGAGGGGTTGGATCTTGCTGGACCTTGGGGTCCTTTCCAACCCAAGCCATTCTGTGATTCTATGAAAAATTCAAGCCTGCTACCCGTGACTAACTCCATGCACTTGTACAGGCCGGGGCCAACTGTCCAATAGATTCCTGTATTGTTGACATCTGAGGTTGTGTTGTACAAGAGTGCAGGGCATGAATATAAAAGAAACATTAGTTGCTGCATGTAGATCATGTTAGAAGTGCAGTACATTGTATAGATTTGTGGCAAACTGAAAACATGGCAGTGTTTATGTAAGGTTTACTTGATGTTAGGAAGAACACGCATTACAAGTTGAATGAGAGCACTGTAAGCAAAAAAAAAAAAAAAAAAAAAAAGCAATAATAATATGAAAATACCACCCTGTTGACCCAGTGTGTACTCTGTGAAATGGCTCATTGAGCTAACTGCTCTGGGTAATGGTATGTTGTCTAAAATAATATGGTTAGCCAAAAAGAAGTACCAGAAGACCCTAAAATACCAGAACTACCCCCCCCTTACACACACACTTAGAAGCTTAATGCAAAATCTAACCCAAAACCTACCAAAGCCAAAGAAATGGGAGAAAGGACTTTGTACTGAGACTCTGATTACCGTGATCAATCATAGAATGGCCTGGGTTGAAAAGGACCTCAAAGACCATCCAGTTTCAACCCCCCAGCTGTGTGCAGGGTCACCAACCACCAGGCCAGGCTGCCCAGAGCCACATCTGGCCTGGCCTTGAATGCCTCCAGGGATGGGGCATCCACAACCTCCTTGGGCAACCTGTTCCAGTGCGTTACCACCCTCTGTGTGAAAAACTTCCTGCTAATATCTAACATAAAACTCCCCTGTCTCAGTTTAAAACCATTCCCCCTTGTCCTATCACTGGCCACCCTCGAAAACAGCCATTCCCCTCCCTGTTTATATGCTCCCTTCAAGTACTGGAAGGCCCAACGAGGTCTCCCCGGAGCCTTCTCTTCTCCAAGCTAAACAAGCCCAGTTTCCTCAACGAGATGCTCCAGCCCTCTGATCATCTTAGTGGCCCTCCTCTGGACCCGCTCTAAGAGCTCTGCATCCTTCTTGTGGGGGCCCCAGGCCTGGATGTGTGATAAATTTGGAGTTGCCTGTTTTATTACACAGAATAACTACTTCAAGCTTATAACCCAGAGAAAGTGTTGTCTGTAGCATTCGGATCCAGAGCTGGTCTTGTTCTAGATCCATATTTACATCTGAGCTACTTCATAGCAGAAACTTCAGTGAGAGTTGAGAGACTGAGTACATTTCAGCTGACCTTGCTGCAGCACTCAGTTAAGGTTTGCTGTGTAAGAGTTGAGAAACATTTGCTGTCTTTTTCAGTTCCTTTGGCTTCTAAGAGAGGAAAACATGCAGCTATTACAAAGCGTTGGGATAGTTACCACTGGTTCTACCCTGCACTGTTTAGTTTGTATCTCATTTGCAGCAATACCTGTAGCTGAGAGTTGCTGCATATGTGCATTTGTTAATTCACATACAGTATATCCAGTGAGGATGGTTAATCATTGCTAACTGGGGAAAGCAGATAGTTTGAAGTGATCTGGTCAAAATCATAGAGTGAAACCAGATCTCGTAATGTTTATAGCTTATGTATTTGGAGATTATTTTTTATTGCAATTTATTGGTGTATGCCAAATGAGAGCTTCCTGCTGGTGTTCCCTGGGAAGCCAGTGGAAAGACATTTGCAGCAGTTTTGCTCCACCAACCTGGCATAAAGGTGGTAGGTTGAGATGAGGCTTTAATCCCAGATTCTTGGAAATTCCATTTCTAAGTAATGGTGGTTTTGTGGGTACGTGCGACTTCAGAGAGAGGCTTTGAGAAGGTTACAAGATGACATCAGTCTGTGGTATCTGTCCTTCCTGAGACAGAGGAGGGCTGTGGGCAGGGCTGTGATGTACAGAACCAAGTGCCTCTTCAGTGCTTGGCAGAGGTTCTGAGTTTCTTGGAAAAGAATCAGTATTTCAAAGAATTAAATCCAACCAAACGTGGAGGTTTCTGAACAGGGCAAAGCAAGAACTGATTCAGAGTAGCGAGCATAGGTTTTGAGACAGATATTCTACTTCAGGAAAGTTTTGCTGGTTTTTATCTGAGCAAGGCTTAGAAAAAGCAGTTTGAGGCCTAACAAATCATTGTTCATTTCTAAACTCAGAAGTCAAAGAAAGTAAGCAAATAAAAAGCAAACAAGTAATCCCCACATAAAACAAAACAAAAATCCTACCCCTCTTCTTGTGAAGAAGAAAACTATCTGCATTAGGATGAACATATACTTGAAAATGTTCTACAGAGTGTTCTTTAGAAAGGGCAAAAATGTGACTGTGCATGCATGTACGCAATACATCTTTTATGTATTATACACTGTATTATAAATATTTTGGTGCCCAGACCTGGCCTCTGTTGCCCATCTAACTGCCTGTATGTAATTGCTTTCTTCTTTTTGTGCTGTAGGACTCTTACTGTTCTCATAATTTGCACACCGTGTTGCAATGGTCTTTGTAGGAAAACCCATTTAACTGCTGCTTCAGAATAAAGTAAAGGTCAAGAAGCAGTTTTAAATACAGTTTCTAAAAAACATGGTTGGAATCACCAGCCTTCTAGAATAAAAAACTTCATAGTTGAGATGCCATATGGGAGCTGTGTACAAAGACTATTCTCAGAGCAGAAGAAATGAAGGTTGATATGAACTTACATATGCTTTGTTATAAAATATGATCAATTTCACACGTTCTTATTATGAGAAGAGCTTGAAATGAGAACATGCAAGACTTGGAGGCACTGGGAACAATCCTTAAAAGAGAAAGCCATCTATCTAACTACAGAATTACATTCAAATTCCTACCCACTTGTGCTCTTTAACTGAAAGAAATACAGAGAATGAATTCTCTAAACACAGATAATCTCTTCTTTGAGATCTGGCAGCAAAAGGAAAAAAAAAAACAAAACCTCTTATAAAACCATGAAGCACGAGTGATACATCATAAAAACTCTTCACAAGAAGCTTACAGCTCAGTTTAATATCTGTACAATCTCTTTAATAAATGGGGTTTCCACTGATCATTTACAAATTTAAGTGCTGCTGTCATCCATTCTTTCTGAGGGACTCTGCTTATGTAAATAAAGATTTGTTGGTGAAATTAATTCTGGCAAGAGAAAAATGATTGCTAAACTTGGGAAGAAAACAGTGTCTACAGAATACCTGTTTACTGCTTTCTGCTCACAGGTTCTATGGCAGTTTTGGCTGGGTCCTCAGCTGCCCCCAGCTGTGTTTTCTGGAGGTTGCTGTACGCAGAAGAGACAGGCAAAGTAACTTCAGGACGATTCAGCTGGTGCCAGGGGAGGGCTAACAGCAGCAGCACAAGGGAATTTTAATTTCAAATGAACATGTAGTAATTGAACTAAATAAGGTGTCCATATGGGAAACTTTTGTTCTATGAACAGCTGTTTTCTTATTGGAGATATTATGTTGCAATGTCAAGTGCTTAGATTTCAGCGGGAAATGTGAGTGGAGTTCTGAGGGTAAGAGGAGCTGCTGCTATGCAGGTTGTTGCCCACCAGTATCCCAGCAGCATTTCAATTAGCTTTATCACAAAGTCAAGGTGTTAACTTACTTTCGCTACCGACTAGGCAGTAAGGATGGATTTCAGAGGGGCTCTGATTAAAAAGGCACACCTGGATGCAGTGAGAAGCATTATCTGTGGCAGCCAGTAGAAGACGGGGAATGCGCGCTCATCGAAACATGAGGTGAATTTCTTAAAATTCTTTTAGAATATGTTTTGAAAAGCTGTGTTTTCTGATTCCAGCAACTCCAGTGTAGATCAGGTAACTGATGAAAAACGCTTCAGTTACACAGTTTATACACTAACAGGCAAGCCATGTTAAATATGTCATTCCTGATGGCTGTGTGTGTTTAACGTTCAAAGGTACAGATTCCTCAGGGAATCTCTCTCAGCACAGTGTTAGCCCTACCACTACCTTCTGTTATAGCGAACATGATTCTTCTGTAAGTTTAGACTGATATTTTTAATACTGTCTGCCATGCGCATGAAATACAAACTGCTACTTTTCTCCCTCCCTGAGTTATGTGTGTATCTAAAGACTGCTATCCTGTTTCCATTCTCTTTTTGTTTTTTCAGGTTAAGCTGTAATAGCCTGTTTAATGTATCCTCGTAGCCAAACTTCCCAGTACTCCGTTCACAGTCTTTGCGTCTCAAGGCTCATTAGTGGCCCACGTCTTCAGTGCAGGACCTTCCATGTTTTGCCCAAAACTGGAAGAAACGCTTCAGTTGAAGCAGTGCCAGTGCTGAGTGGAAGGATGAAGTGCAGTGCTGTGACCATCCTCCGTCCTGTGCAATCCATTTTGCAGGGCCTCTCTGGGAAAGGGATTCTCTGGATTCATACAGAGCAAACAGAGTTGAGGATCTGGAACTATTTAATGCCCTTAGAAATTAGGAAGGTATTGTGCAATACTGTTGCTGAAACTTCGTGCCCTTTGCAGTGGATCACTTGGTGGGAAGTGAGTGCCATCTGCAGGTTAGAAAACGTGGAGCTTACTATGTTCCCACTAGATGCGTTTGAAATAAAAGCAGTTCCTGCTGCAGCTTTCTTCTCTTAGAAGAAATCAGAAGGCATTTTAGCTCAGCAAGATTATTCTTTTTTTTTTTTTTTTTTTTTTTTTTGAAAGTGTAGGTTTCCATTTTCTAAGTAAGTCTGCACAGAAAATGGCATCAGTCCTTGCATGAACTGCTTTTGTGATACCATCTTCTTTCTTCTCCATATACCTTAGTTGTCATCCTGAAAGCCTTAATCCTCTGGTTCTCAGAGGAATCTCTCTGGTTCTACTGAGGAAGCCAGGAGGTGAACTTCTTGCTGCCATGGCTTCAGTGAGCAGGATCTTCTCATTGTTTGTTTTTTTTCTAGAGACCACTTGGATGTTGCCAGTGATCACACTGTTCCAGTCCACATCTTGTGCTTTTGAACTGCCTTCAGCTGCTGGTTCAACCTCAAAAATAGACTCAGCTGTGAAGCATGACGAAACACCACTCCACTGTGCTCAGCACTTGTGAGGCCACACTTTGAGTAGTAAGGTGGGTGTCATTGGCCTCTTCTCCCAGGTAACTACTGATAGGACAAGAGGTAATGGCTTTAAGTTGCACCAGGGGAAGTGCGGGTTGGATATTAGGAAACATTTCTTCTTCGAAAGAGTGGTGAGGCAGTGGCAGGTGAGGCAGGCTGCCCAGGGAAGTGGTGGAGTCACCATCCCTGGAAGTGTTCAAGAAATGTGGAGATGTGGCACTGAAGGATGTGGTTAGTGGGCATGCTGGGGATTGGTTGGTAGGATCACTGCAAGATCATAGTGGTCTTTTCCACCCTTAATGATTCCATGAATCTATGATTTCTCCTCAGTCCATTGAGTTCGTGTTGTACCAGGGCTAATGGCTTCTGTGCAGGTCTCCAGCTAGGGCTGAACATGGTTCTACAGACACAACATATAGCCTATGAAGGCAGGTATTGTGTGTACATTCCCCATGCTCTGCTGATTAATGTTTTTTTCCTCCAAAACAACAGATCACAAACAAGCCTTACACCTAGATGCATTAGTGAACAGGCTGTAAGTATTGTGTCCATTTAGCCTTATGATTTTCCTGGGTAACCACAGATTTTAGGAGTTACAAACCTGTTAAAGAATGGTGATAATAAGAATATAACCTGGCTCAGCCTGGCTCAGGTTTCTGAGCTGGCATACCTTCAGAGCAAAATGTAAAAGCCTGCTTACCGGTCATGGTTTTCCACCAGCTAAAAAAAAAATAAAGGGGATTTGAGAGCAGAGGGGAGAAAGAGCAAGTCCAAAGAAACAAAAATGAAAACCAGTCTGAAACAAATTGGCTTCCTTCCCTCAGCAGGGAGGCTTGAAAGTGCACATAACACATCTTACATTCCTTCAACTTTACTCTTTAGAACAAGCTTACACATGCAAGTGACAAGCTGATGAATCCTTGGCGAAATACACTAAATGCAACAACCTGCTGCATTTTATTGCACTGACTTTCAGAATTCGTATCATGTTGTTTGTAGTGCAACTCATCTGAGCTGATCTCCAGTGATTGTTTCTTTTCAGGAGGTAAAAATTCAGGAAGAAATTGCCCTTAGGCTCTAAACTTAGTCTTTCTGATGTTAGTAGCAGTGTTACAATGGCCCTGCATGGGAAGATGGATAGGATCTGTGGTCCTGACTCACTGTATGTGGCCCAGTTACCTCAAATCTGAAGAGGATTGTCTTCTTAGGCATTGTTTGGTGACTTACGTCTTTGTTCTTGAAAAAGTTCCATGCTGGACAGCACTATTGAACTCTGAGGGAAGATGAGGAATTTGTTACTTGCTATTTTCAGTCTGAAAGAAGTCGATTAGCTAGATCTCTTTCACTTGCTTTGTATTTTCACTTGAAGCATTAGGAAAGCTGGAGGTCATCTTCAAGTTTTCTCTTTTGTGCTCCCCTGCTGAAGAAGTAATCCATGTTTATCAGCGTCTTGCCAAGTTCAGTATTCATCCTACTACCAATGTTCTGGTTGGTGGAATTGGGAACTGTGTTTGAAAACACAGACATACAGTCTGGCAGTGGCTTCTGTTCCTTTTTGTTGCCCTGGATGAAACAAAGACCATAAATGCTGAAGTTTTCAGAGATGCATCATTTGCTTCTGAAAATTCAGGTTACAGAGATTATTACTAACATCAGCTCTTTGCTTTTTGAAAATTAAGGTGTAAGCATGTAATACTGACTGAATGCACATGAAAGTGTTGCAGAAATACAGTAAAAAGGTTCCTTATTTCCTGGGAATAAGATAGCACAGGGAAATGAATCATTTTTAAATGTGTTGCTTAAAATGTCAGGAGAGAAAGAATTTAGCCTGCTCTGGAATGGTCGTGATGTGGGAGGTTTTTCGTTTTGTTTTTAGTAGTGGCTTGGATTTTGGTATGACATTATCTTACACTTTTCTCTTTCCCCCTTCCCCTCCCCCCCTCCACCCAAGCTGGTTCTTCTAGCACTTTTCTCTGCATGAAGTTATTAATACTGAGGCAGACTGAAGGTATGCACAAGCTGTATTCCTTTATGGAAGATGAATGGCACCTCATCTCTCTTTTGTTTTCCTAAAGATTTTAGTCTTAAAACATTTGTCAGTTATGCCTAAATATGCTCCGTTTAAAATATTAGTGTCCTTCGAACTGATGCAAGCTAAAAAGAACCTGGATTACAGTTAAGTATTTGTTTGAAACTTACCATTTGGTCATAGTCCTTTAGGAAACTCCAGTTCTGGTACCTTGGAACAGAAGTAAAAACTGCAGTTTAAAATCTTTTGTCTTTGTTGGTTGCTATTTTATTCATCTTGCTATGTTGAACACTGTATGAGTATACCAGGTTTGGACATCACTGTAAGGTGCTCGTTACTGAGAAATGTTTGGGTCTCTGCCATTTACCCTTACCCACTTCAGGTTAGACCACAAACTCATAGCAAGCTTTCCCCATCATTGCCTTTGGAATGTGGATGAGGAGCCAACGGACAGTTCTCTGCAGGCCGTAGCCTATGTAGCCTGATGTAGGCAGCTATGCTGGCTTTGCACTGACATCCATGACTGGGAACCCTAATAGACACGTGCAGATGTAGCATCCCTCCTGTTGCCTTTGTTGCAGAATGGGCATGGAGCATCTGGGCCCACTGAGAAAGGGCCTCAGTGTACAACTGAGGGAGAGCAGCATTGCAACCACAGCCCAGGCTTTGTGTGAGTCAGAGTCCAGGCTTCAGCCTTTCCCTTGGGCAAAAAGAGAAAGAGAACACAGCAGGCAGTGGAGAAACCCAAACTATTATCTCTGTTTCCTCCAGAGGACTTAGGAGGACAGGAGTTTTCAGATGGTTTCTTTTCCCTTTCTAAAATCATCCTGAAAGTGGTGTGCTTCATTCTCTGCCTTTTCTTTTATCCGCTTGGCTAGTGCACAGGCAGAATGGAGCTATTTTTACTTTTACCAAAGATATTCTTGTAAGAAGTATGTCTGTGTTGTATACTGAAGTATGAACAGAAGCACTTCACAAGTTACATGGCAGAGACAGAGAGGATCTTAATTTCTGGCTCTTTCAGGTAACTGGTGAATATGTGTATGCATGCTGTTCTTTCCGCTGAAGCACTGAAATAATGGGATTTTCCTGTCTTCATGTGGCTTGTGGGGTATGTTCAGGAGATTTACAGATTGGGAATCCAGAATCATGTTTTGGCAGAACACTCTGTTCAACTTCCATTTCAGCCATTTCCAAGAATATGAGAAGTGGTGATAATATCAGTGTGTCTGCAATAAATTATAAAGGTTGGCACATTTATATAATCATTGTGGAGATCCCTGTGAAGCTAGAAGACATAAAACATGCACTTCTTTGCATCTCTTTTTCAGCTTTCTGAGTGTGCCAGGAGTTATTGGCATAGATTTTGCCCAGTAGAGAACAGAGTTAATATAGCATTAGAATCTTTCTAATGCTAATGTGGTAGGTTCTGGTCCAAGGAGCCTGCAGAAGAAAACTTTTCTTGATAGTGTAGGCTTCGGATGAAGCCCTAGGATGTCAGGGAGCATCAGTACTATTGCTGAGATGAGCAGAAGAGGGGTGAATAGGAACAAATGACTTACCAGATTTTTCTTCCTCTCTGTTCAGCCTCCACAGACTCCCTCCAGACCTTATCCTGCTGTACCTGGTCCTGCTGCGGTGCTGCCCGCTCTGCCCTGGGCCTAGCAGCCAGGTGTGCTCTTCCAGGCCAGGTGCTGCCACGAGACAGATGAAGAGCTGAGGCTGGTTGCCCCAGAGCTGTACTTGCTGGATGCCAAGAACCAGTCAAGGTGTTCCTCCCAAATCCAGAGCCCTTTTCCAAAGTGTCCATTTTGACACTTATAACACAGCTACTGAAACATGAGGAAGGTTAAACCTGCTATTGTTTGTGCTTTCAGAGCTCCTCCTCTCCCAATGCTTTCTTTCAGCTGCAGATTTGGACTGCTTTGAAAAAATAAGCATGCACACCGACTCTGACGGGCAGCACTCAGCACTGTTTTGCTTCCGTGTTATTTAATGATCATTTCCTACTGCTTTGTGTTGCTTCATTGCATGGAGGCTGAACAAGTTTCTCTGGTAACAACAATTTTGTAAGAAGCGCTTGTTACTGAAAGCCATCAGCCTCCAGCTGTAAGCAGCAAGCTCGCAGCTTAGGGAGGTGATGCGTGCTGCTTGCAGCTGAGACCACCTTATGTTCAAAATGCTGCAGAACAGCAAAGCGTGGTTTAATGCAGAGCATGCTGTGGGACTGCTGCTGACTTTGTCAGGAGGAGTTTTGTCGTAGCTGTGTGGAAGGAGCAAAACCTCCCGAAAGCTGCTGCTTTCCCTGATGTGTTTACTGTCTCCATTGGAAACCAGGCTGGCTTGTGAATATTCACCAGAAAGGGGGCAGAAACCCAGTGCAGGCAGCTGCTGAGGCCTTGGACTCTGTTTGGGTGCAGAGCTCTTTTGTTCGAAAAAAGATATTGCAATGCAATTGTGCTTTTAAAGCTCCTTGTTTTCAGATTTAAAAAAGAGCATCCAAAGACCATAAAAAGTCCTTTTAAAGTACTCGGAGATTTCTTCAGAAGATATTAAGCAACTACAGGAAGTACTTTTTAATTAACTTTCAGGAATTATTAGTATAAAAAGTGAGAATTTTCAAAACAGTGTCCGAAACGTCAGTTTGTCAGCCTTACAGTCAGCCTGCTGGCCTTTGTGGTATTCAGTCACTTCCTCAAGTGTTGGTGGCCTTGCAGGAAAATGAGGCATTTTCAGAATAAATTTCCTCTTCAGTTCTCGACTGACTTGTTTCTGAGTCATGGGAACGAGCTCCAGATGAATTCTAGCCTCGTGCCTCATCTTCCTAGTAAATGTCAATCTGTTTTTTAGGGATTTTTTTTTTTTAATTTATTTTTTTCTTTTTGGAAATGTGCTTACTTGGGGCTATTGGGAAACACACGCTGAATTTGGCAAGTAAGAAGTGATTTATTTTGAAATAGTTGTAACTGTACAACAATCCAAGCATTTCATGTAGACATTTCTGAGCAAAAGATATTTCTGTATTTGGAAAAAGCGCCACGACTTCGAAAATTGCAATAACATAAATTAAGAAGAGTTTAAAAATTGATGTCAAAACAAAATGTTTGCTTTGGATTTGAATGAAATTTTAGTAGGCTTTTTGTCTGTGTTGTTGTCTTTTCTGAGGGAACTGAAACCTAAAGTTTTTTCCACCTCTTTCAGCCAAAAAGAACAAAAAATGTCACATATCCACACAGCCCTATAACTGAAAAAATGAGCAGTTTGCCAACCAGGCCTCATAGCTGACTCTGTTCCTCTTCCAGAATCTTCTTATCCATTCCAAGATCCTCTCCTGGACTGCAGGCAGATAGATGAAAAGTGGGATTTTAGAGGCATCTAACTGTTGTGAAAGGAACCTGGGGCATGCTTGGAAGACTCAATTAATTAATCAATGCATGTGGGAATTCAGCCTCTGATCAGGTCAGGAAAAGATCCTGATAGAAAGGCAATTCCTGTGAATGGAATGCTTTTTAATGAATGCTTACAGAGTTCTTCTGTTATTTTTATTATAATCTTTCATAGAATCATAGAATCATTTGAGTTGGAAAGGACCCTTAAAGGCCATCTCGTCCAACAGTGCACCAAGACACCCACAGCTCCATCAGGTGCTCAGAGCCCCATCCAGCCTGACCTTGGGTGTCTCCATGGACAGGGCATCCACCAACTCTCTGGGCAACCTGTGCCAGTGCCTCGCTGCTGTTTTCATAAAAAATGTCTTCCTTTTTTCCAGTCTAAATCTCCCCTCATTTAGTTTGAAGCCATTCTCCTTGTCCTGTCACAACAGATCCTGCCAAAGAGTCTGTCCCCTTCTATCTTATACCCCCCCTTTCAAGTCACCTTATGCAAATTAAATATGAAAATAAGCTAAAAATGATTACCAGCTGAGTACATAGTTTCCAAATGACTTGTAGTCACTGAATAAATTGCATGGGAACATTGCTGGCCAGTGCATAGAGTCTGTTCTTTTGAATGTTGTCTGCAAAGATGCAGAAGATGACTTGGTTTTGATGCAGCTGGGGAGCAGGAATGTCTTCCTGAAAGTAAGCTAGTAGGTTAAAGTCAGATATTTAGGTCTAAGGCTCTGCAACCTCAGAAAAGAAGGGAGTCTTTACCAGTTAGCAATTCTGCCTCTAGATGAATATAATCTATAAATCTACATACAGCGGCTGGATGCTTCATCCTGTTCCAGTTGTTTCTGTGGAAACTGCAGATGTGAATGGGATAATGGCTGTTTAAATAAGTTTTGTGGTGGTTGTGACTTTTATATGACTTTAAAACATAGCTGCTGTTCCAAAAACAGACCACTAACAGCAAATACTTTAGAAACTATCCTGTGTTCTCATAACCACTCTCCATTAAGGGAGTGATTGATTATGCACCATTAAAGCACATCAAGGTTAGCGTAAGGGTGACATTTCTGGGGACTGCTCTGGTTCCTTACTGGACAAACCTGTAGCCCATTCAGGCCACTGAATATACTAACAGCTCAATAGTTCTGCGGGTATTGAACTGTTTCCTCTAATTTTATCACCTGCTGGTTTAGCTTTTTGGGTTTTTTATAACAACATTGGGAATTTAAGAGTGGAACTCATTTGGGTTAACACAACTGATCCACTTCATAATTTTTTTCCATCCTGCAGTAGAGATTAATGTGAATTGTGGCTTCGTGTTGTATGTATCCATGAAAATTGATTATAGCATCTTTATTTTCTCTGCTTGGGGACATGAGAATTGAAAATGTTATGAGTGTCACTGCAGGAGATGTTGCCTTTGCTTGAGGGTTAATTTTGGTATTAGTTTCTCTGATAAGCAGTGTCAGGGCCCATTATGCTGAAGAAGAGCATAACTGAGGTTATTCCTTTGTTGCTACCAGACGAGTGATTACGATACAGATTTGTCTGTAACAAATATGTAAGCCAGTTCCTTCCAAAAGGAAAAAAATAGACGTTTTTTTAGGGAGAAGAAAGCTTCAGGTGTTTAAATAATATATTTGTGTGTAGCCACAAGAGGGTATTGCAGTACAAGTTATTCAAGATTTCTCTGACTTTATCCTGCGCTACCTTATTTTTAAAACATACGTTTTTCACAACTGAGCATTTAAATTAAACAGTTAAGAAAATCAAATTATATGTGCCTGTGTTTGATTTCCTCAGCCAGGCGCAATTTCTGAGTTGGGTTTTCCAAAACATGGTTTTGTTTTTTGTAGTGGATTTTCCTCTAAAAGCTGTGTTTCTAAATTTGAAGGACAATGTTGCCAAATGCTCACCACGTTTTAAATAGTTCAGGCCATGTAAAAGGGAGCTGGAAGGATTTCTGGATTTTCCTATTCCTGAATCTGTTACAGAATTTAAGAGAAATTACTTGCTATGCTTGCCTGTCTTTCAGCAAACTCGCCTGAAAGAGAAGAAACGTCACAGCCAAATTGCATTATCTGTGAAGATCAGATCATGATTTAATGGGCAGTAAAGTGTTTTTCATTTCGTAGAGTTTGTGTTTGATGGGAGGAGGTATCTGCAGACATCGAAGAAACACAAATGTAGAAGCAGAGGAGCAGCAGGTATGTCACATCTGAACAAGAGGCAGAAGCAAGCTCATCTGCTGGAGGAGAGCGCTTCGCCATTTGGAAAGACCAACACCTCACCAGCAGGATGGAAACACCCATGGCCATCTTTCTACATGGGCAGCGCTGCCAGTCTCTGAGTAGTGCCATCTGCATTGTTGTCAGCAAATGAATCAAGATCACTGTAGTCAGACAAAACTGCCGTGTGGAAATGGGGTCATGGTGAATTTGGCAGGGTAGGATGCTAGATATTAAGTGTCAGGATGCTGGGCACCCAACAGAGAAGGAATGGGCATTAACCAGCAAGGGCTCTGGAAAACCTGGGGGTGGGAGACCCTACTAGCAACATACAGTTTGGTCTCTCAACAACAAGCGACTGCATTGCTCTGCGCAGACAAAAAGTCCTGCAAACAACAGGCTTGGAGTAAAACCCTTTTTAAGTGAAGGCTACATAGCCGCCACTTGGTTAAAGGCCTCATTTGTTGTTAAATTTCACTGCAGCTTTGATATAAAAGTATAAACTTCATTCTTGTCTTAATGAAACTTCAGCTGAGCGAGCCTGGAAGGTGGAGTGTCTGTTGTGCTGCAGCTTGCAAGTGATGCAGAGGGAATGTCTGCTTCCAGTGGCACAGAGTCTGACACTTCAAAATGAAATTGAAGCTGTAAGAAGTCTGTTGGGGATTTTCTTTTTTTCTCTTGCCTCGAGTGTTGCAAAATATGCTAGCTACTGATAGGCAGTTACTTGAAACAAACGTTATTCATTTGAAAATATTGTACAATTGAAAAAACACTCAACTGTGGCTATTCCATGCAATATGCATACCTTTTCCTTTCAGTTTTAGTTGTATCAAAAGCAAATTATAGTTAAAATTGCAACTGGAAGCAGTATAACTTGACAATATGGGTGATCCATATTTTGGTACACTTTCACCAGTACTCTGCAAACTAGGCTGATAGTCTTATAAAGCTGGAAGGCACTGTGAGAGGCTTCGTCTTAAACCTGCCTCATGGGCACTGTAGTGGGATTTTGGGCAGGGATGCTGAAGGGCTGTATGGCACTAGGAACATTTAGAAATATCAGTTTCAGGAGAAAGAAACAAAAAAGGAAGGAATGTTCTTCACTGGCTGAGTCTTATCGATGTTCTCAGTTGGTATTTCACATGCTTGGATAGAGGCTAGATCTTGTGAAGAAGTGCAAAATTGCCTGGACGGCCAAAATTATCTTTAGAATTCAATTAGAGTTGTTCATGTCATGTCCTTACCAGAGCAGGGAGCTCTTGTAATTGTATTATAGAGATTGGCTTTATTCTGTTTATTCTCTTCTTTTCTTGCCCAGTTCACTAACAGTTCTAATATATATATATACATCAAACATACATACTCATATATACTGTGTGTATATATATATATATATATATATATATATATACTGTATATATGTTACATATAAAGTGGTTAAGCACTCCTGAAAAGGCTGCACTAAAGCAGCAGTCTTGACCTCAGAAATCTCACGTAGTCTTACTCTTTTCTGATTCTGCATCCTGAATATTAACTGTTCAGCTTCTATGAACAGTTAATACTGGCTTGCAGGTCAGCTTATAACAGCACTGCTTCACATATACTACAGAGACTCAATTTTCTCTGTTGCCTGGCACACCACTGTTCTTATATAGATATTTTATTGTGAGTTGCAATATTTCTGATGTGTATCACATTATTTTAATGTTCAAGATGCTTTACAGATTTTATTTTTTTTTTTGATTGTTCCCTGGCCCTTATTTGTATCCTGTAGTAGCTAAGGGTGTATTTACTGGTCTGTACTTCAAGACACTCCGTAATTCATTTATACCTGCTCACTGTATTCAGAAAGGTACATGAACTTTCTGTTTTGATGTGAGATACCAAAATTTCTCTGCAAGATAGACAAATTCTCTTCAAGTTAGCTGGGTTTTCAATCTGGGTGCCTAAAACTTGTTTAATTTTTTTTCTCTAGATGTTAAATGAAGGGTTCATATTCTTAACATTTGCCAGTTCCGCTGGCTGACAAATGAGCCCCGTCCCTTTAGTATTTTCAAGGTAAGTGTCACAGTCTAAGATTGGGAAGCCTTGTCTGAACACGTCAATCATACTCTTTATCTATTTTTTGATAAAGCTTTTACCATCTTCACTGCAGGTTTCTATTAATGTAGGTTTCCTTCATACAAGTAGAAGCTAGTGTTAAACCACGCTTCAGGCTCATGTTTGGCCAACACTGACTGTTAGGCTTTAGAAGGAGGTTCTTCCCAGAGGCAGGATATTTTCATAACTGGATGTAGGTTTTTCTGTCTATAGCTTTTTCTTTGATTCCCCAAGACCTGGTGACACATTCCCTGAGTCCACAGGAGGATTCAGGTGACCTCGGGGTGTGTCTAGCCAACATACTGCTCATAACAGAGTCAGCTATGAGATGAGACCAGCCCAGGGCTTTTTGCAGTTGGTCTTGAAAACATCCAAGAATGGAGACTGGACGGCCACACCGGGTAACGTGCTTCACAGCTAAACTGTTCTCATGAAGATGAAATTTTGCTTTATATGTAGTCAGAAACGTTTTGTTTTCAGCTTGTGCCAGTAGTCTATCATCCTCCCACTGTGTGCTGCAGTAAGCAGCCTGGCTCTGTCCTTTCAGTAACCTACTTGCAGAGACTGCTCTTGGGTCTCCCTGAAGCATTCTTTGCACCAGACTGAGCAAGATCTGATGACCAGTCTCATTGCCTGTGTTGCAAAGGTTCATCTGAGCTTTACGTAACTCATGCAATTTTCCGTCCTTGTCTGATCTGACACCATCTTGTTGCTCAAGCACAGTAAGATAGAAGGCTCAGAAGACCTGGAATGACAAGTAGTGGAGCAGATGGGCAAAGCACAGTCATCTGAGCCATGTTTGTCTTGGATCACCTGTGCTGTTTTGTTGTTCAGTTCAGACTCACTCCTTCTAGGGCTGTAGTGAGCTTTTTTTTTTTCTTTTCTTTTCTTTTCTATGGAGATGGAAACTTTTGTTCCCTAAAGAAATGGACAGCCAAAAGAGTGTGAAATCTTCCTGGATGTGTTTGAAGCTTTGTATTTTTAGCTCAGTTGTGCAACAGTTTATGTACCAATACCCAAACAGCAAGGCGAAAACGAAAGAACACAGCTGTGTCCAAGATCTTATGGCCAGAACAGCCAAACAGAAATGGAACAGCTTTCAGATGGGAATTTTATTGCAACAGATGCTTCACTGAAGACTGTCTTATGGTTTTATTGAAGAGAATGCAAGCCTGGCTGTAAAGATGGTTTTCAAGACAGGTCTTTGTTTTTAGGAAACCTTATCCTTGGACTACTGAAATGATATGAATGAACTGGTCTTCTGAATGCTGAAAATCTGAGCACTTCTGAAGCAGAAGTAAACAGCTAGGCAACTGAAAACACAGTTGCAGGATTAGAATAAAATCCTACTTTCTTACAATTGACCAGTTAATTGGAAAAGGGCAAGGCCTTATCCTACTTTTTGTATGAGTTTTCGGCGTAATCTACACATGTGCAGTACGAGGATTATGTGCCTCTCTAAAGGTCCAGCTTTGATCACAGCACTGACCTAAATGCATCTCTCAACCTTTTCCAAGCAGACATCCTAAGAAACTTTTCAGCAAAACAGCGATTTGTCAAAGACTGCTGACCTGTACAACAGGAAATATTTCATCTGAAATATAATGAGATCAGTGAATCTTGGATGAATTAGAAGCAGGGTTTCCAAAATGCTTCTGGGATCTGGAGAGCCAAGACAGAGAGCAAGGTAAAGCCAGCTCAAATAATTATACTGTACTGCATGCTTTTTTTTTTTTCCTGTTATTGATTTGCTTATTAAGGAGGAAATTACTCATGAATAAAGGGAGTAGTTGGGTGGCACTTTTTAGAAGGAATCATTTAAATTTCCAGTCCTATGTTGGAGGAAGGTGTGGTTTGTTTTCTTTTTCCTCCCCTCTTTGTTATGGTTTATATTCCTAATCTCAGCCATTCTTCTTTCATTTGAGTTTTGTTTATATTCTTGAATCTGTCAATTGGAGGATGGATGTTTTTGGACTGCCTTCCTGTAAGTCTATTTATAAAAATATCGTCTCTGCCATTAGCATCAAATGAAAAGCAGAAACGTTTATTATGCTTGCAGTAGGAGAGCAGCTCATGTGAGCTGGACAGTTTTGCTAGTTAATGAGAATCAGTTCTAGAAATAACCTGCTCCAGCTCTGTGGTTAAAATGGCACCATGCTCTTGCCAAAGGCCAATTTAGGGATGTCACTGCAAGCATTCCTGCTGGGTGTTCATTTCTGGGTCCTTCCTGGGACCACTTGGGCTGAAGTTCTCCTGTTCTGAGGTCACGCATTCAGGCTCAGGAGAACTGAGAAGCAATCACAAGCTTAGTGCAACCATTCATTCTCATCCAGGTTAGAGAGTGGAGACTGGTGCACGTTGCTAAAGCTGTGCTCTATCTATCTCTTTGTTTTTTGCTCTTCGCCAGTTGCTGTTCATCCAGTCTCCTTAATGTGGCAGAATGTGGATGTTCACCTAGGCTGCATATCCTAACTTGCACAGACTTAATTTTGCAAGAGTACTAGAAAACAACAATCACATTTTCCAAAGTCTTTCTTCTTTCTAAAGCTTTTCTTTTGGAAGAAATATTCAAATGCCATTTCATTAAAAATAATAATAATAACAATAAATAAGAGTTTAACTTGCTTTTCTACATACCTTTGTTTATGGTAAGTATTCAATTCCTTCGAATAAGGACTTCTCAGTGCCATGGCGAGTAGCGGCTGCTTAGTTTTGTACTTTGTTTTATGGACTCCACTATTGGTATTGTTGTTAGTTCACAGAAGTAAACAGGCTTTGAGCAAAAGATCACACCATGGCAACCCTCAGCTTCTGTTTACAGTCCAAATAAATGTCTGTGCCATAGAAATGTATGTTCTGAGGAATTTTCTAAACTGCTGGACTAACCGGTTTAATAACAAAAGAATTAATGCAATAAATAGTAGACAAATTTACCCTCAGTATTTAAATGGTGAAGCATTTTATTTTTGAAAGCTTCCAGTAAATCACAGCCACTCAGTAGGAAGAGAGTATTTTTTGACTTACTGATCATAGTAGATAGTGCATGACAGTTCTAAGGGAGATTCATGTAAGCACTCAGTAGAATATGAGTTCTTCCTTTAAAACCGTATAAAAACTCATTTGCTTATTATGCATGTGTTTTGAGAACTCTGTCTTGACAGTTCATAGTATTTTTCTCATCTTTTGTTTGAAAAAAGAAGCTATTATTTAAGTTAAACTTCTACTGACAAATGACTTGAGAAAAACTGTTGGAATAAGTGATGCGCTGTTCTGAAAGTCCCGTCTGCAAGGGGTTTCAGCCTTCAGTGGATATACTGGGAATGGACCTTTTTTCCGTTCTGCAACTGATATTAAGACACTGTTGCAAGCAGTGCTTTGTTTTTAATTTTTAATGAGCAAATAGCCAGGCTTTATCATCCTAGATGTAATAATTCCTTACAGATTTCACCCATACGCTTTGGCCTTTCAGCTCGCTGCTCACTGCACGTGGCCAGTGGTGCAGAGAGCGTGGTCAGGGTCAGTGTGGGACTCTGTCTACGGAGCCTGTGGGAGCTGTGCAGTGTGGTGTAATGCAAGTGGAGGTACTGGGGTAGCACTGCAGCATGGGCAGTGCTGATTAATCTGGGGGATATTACGTGTGGCACCCATGGGAAAGCTGTTCTTGTGGGTGTGAGTAACAGTAATGATCCCTATCAGCACAGGAAGCTGAGGAACAAGTATGATTTTAATACAGAGTTGCTGGGTGTCTCTACCCAGCCTTCAGGGAGGAAGTCCCTTGTGGCTAAGATGGCCAAGTTTGTGCTTCTTCTCCCCCCCAACTTCCTTAGATCATGTAAATATTACCTGGATGAGGGAAAAGTCAGTTTTTTATATAGCACTTACTTGCTGCTATAGAAACTACTGGCTCAGTCAGTGACGGTGTGCCCTGTGATGGAGGCACTGCCAACAGCAGCTCTGGACAAGGAGCTACCATAACCAGAGCTGTCAGTCTTCAGCATGTTAGATCACAAAAGATTCAGAAAACCTCAGGCTTGGTGAGGAGCTGTTTACACTACAAAGAAATCCATAGCTTAGTAGTATAAAAATTTATTTGCTGTTTTAAGTCTGTCACAACTTGCAGACCATGTTAAGCCTCTGCTGGTTTGAATTATGGCTGTAACTTTCCCCAGAAGGTCACTCTCAGCCATCTCTGTTTCTCTTCAATTGGAAAGAAAAGCCAGCATTAGGGGAGATATATATGAAAAGTACTATGTTTCCTAAGCCATTCATGATAGTGTTAGGATAAGAAGCTATAAAATGACTGTAACTCTGATTAATATTTCTGAAGTCATAGGAGAATTGAGCTGTCTGCTACAAGCAGAGAAAAGCAATCTAGTATTGATCCTAAGAATCAATGGAGCAATCCTGCTAATGCTTATAATTCCAATTTCTGTCACTAGAAAACAAACAGAACAAGAGAGAAAAAACAAATATAGAACATCCCAAAGACATCAGAAGTGCTCTCTGATGAAAGTAAAAAGGAGATTGGATTCATGGTGTGGATTAAACCAATAAATGTGATTGCTTCTTTGGAGGCTACACAATCTCTAGATGAAGAAGGAGGCTCCTTTATTAAATTCCAAATTCTGGACATTACATTTGAGAAAATTATCTCATAAAGATTCGTCTGAGGAACTGATTTGTAAATAAATACTCTGGTGAGAACAAAAAATGGTGTGAAAGAGTAAGTACAAAGTGAAGCACTCTTGTCAATGACTTGGGTCACTGAACACAAATGTGAAGTGTGCAAGCATTCCCTCACAGAGTTTCATTAGTTTGACTTGTTCGATGTGAGATGTGTAAAAAGCTGACCAAATTAGGCTGCTGAGTTAGACAGACACTTATTTGCAGGTTTAGGACCGGGGCTGATCTTGGGTTCCAAAGCTGCTGTCCCCGAGGAACCCCCTCATCCCACCGCCAGATCCTACATGAGGCAGAAGTGAGGCAGGGCTGTGGTGGGCAACAGCCATGGGAAAGCAGGCTGTGCCCAGGACCTCCACCTCCCCTTTGGCAGCTGTGAAGCTACTTCTGCCAATTTTTCATTCCCTTCTTCCAAAATAGCAGGGGTGACAGCATTAGATATGATATTCACCTTTGGGGAGGGAACAGAGTGTTTGTTTTGCCCTTTCTAAGCTGGGTCACCAGATGCTTACTGAGATGAGCGCTTGCGGCCCAGACCTGGTGCCACCCAGTGGGAAGTGCAGAAGTGCTGCATGCTGGTGGGATGGGGGTTCTGCCAAACCACGAGATGAAATCTCTTATCTCTCTCGATCTCCAGAAAGTCAACATGGTGCACACACCCACTTTTCCTTAGTTTTGAATAATCTAGGATTATTGCTGCCAGATGAGCTAAATTAGTCCTGTCATGTGCTCACAAAGCCAGGCAGTAGCAAAGCCAATTCAAAGGGGTTTGTTTCTTCAAATTTTCAGGGCTTTGCAAGCTGTGGAACTGATGGAACACCTGAAACAGTGTGAGAGAAAGGATTGTATAGGATTATACTAAGTAAGCTTTCTGGTGGGAAGCCTGCAATTATATATTATGTACTGTCAGCACATGGAGCGTGATAGGACTATAATTTTACCTATGTTATTTGCTCTTGTTGCCAGAGAAACCATACAAAGAAAGTCAAAGTTCTCCTGCCCTTGTCGATCTCCTTAACCAACTCTTGCAAACAGCATCAGATGTTACAGTTATTGTCTCGCTGAATTGATGTCTCACGTCACATATAGCACTGTCGGAACCAACCTGCTTACCAGTGCAAAAATCCGGGTGTAATATATATTTATTTAAAAAAAGCTGTATAATAAGGCTATGCTAAAGGAAATGGAGCGAACACATTAAATAGAAATGGTCATGCATACAAATGCTTTACTTCATCTTTTTTTTTTTTTTTAAAGCCTTACTTAGATAGTAATGAGAAAAAACGGGCTGCAAAGTTCAGGAAAATTATCCAAGTTAAGATGAATGAGATGGTGATGATGGTCTTGTTGGTGGCCAGCAGTGTGCACACTTCAGGGAGCTGCGTACGGGGAAAAACAGCAGCTCTTTGGAGACCTTTGTCTCCAACCATGAGCCAGAGTGGGTTTGCTGGCAGCCTTTGGAAATAACTTCCCCTCCTCCTCCTCCTTCTCTTCTTCCATCTCCTTCTCTCATCCCTTTCACAGTCCCACAGGGCTCTGCAGAGGAACAGGGAAATGAGACCATGCCAGGGGAATGGGGGGGAGCATTGCCCATCTGACAGATCCTGGAGTTAACGTTTGGATGTGACTTCTTTTTTTCTTTTTTTTTTTGTGCTTTGAGAAAGGGTGCTCAGACTGAGGCTCAGATTCTGTGTCTCCATGATCAACGCAATTGTTCTTCTCACCCAGAAAACTGAGAATGTGCATGAACAAGGAGTGATGACTAAAATGAGCCTAAGCTGCTCTGGCTGCAATACGTCCCATGCAATCTCTGCTGCCTCTTGTGCCAGTGACCTGAGCCCTGCGCCTGAGAACCACTGCAGAGCTGTAGATCTGGAGGAAAAAAAAGCTTTCTTTATGAGTCATTTGGTGAATGTATGAATAAATGCAATGGAAGGCCAGAGAGAAAGGAGTTATTTTGCAGGGGAAACTGAGCAAAAAAAAAAAACCCTTTCTTAACTACTGAAAAAAAGTTATGGGTTTTTTTTAATCAGTTTTGGAAGAATTTCCTCAGGTAGATTGAGTAGGATGTGAAGAAGAAAGGATAACACCTCTATGCCTGATTGGCAGCCCACAGCTAAATTGTAATGAGTTTTCCCTAATAACATTTAAGTTCTTCTTCTTCCTACCAAGGATGAGTGCAAGATACAGCTTCAGTAAAACTATTCCAGCCCTATTTTTAAATGTCCCTGTGCAGATCAACAGCTGCATGTCGAGTGATTTGGGTGTTAGAAAATTCAGCCTGGTGGCCTCTAGCAAGCATGGAGAGACGTCATCTCATAGCCATGTGAATTTTGGGATTTTTTGGATTTCAAGTTATTTCAGCCTCTCCCTCCCCCATGTTGTTTTAGGTCTCTCCTTAAGGCAGCCCCTTTTAGAGAGCTGGTGTGGGGAGAAGCATGACCTGCTTATTGCAAATGGGCTTTAGCATAACGTAACGCATTAAGTAAATCACCAGTCCTGAGACTGCGGTCACTGCTGGTGAAATTGGATCCTAAATTACTGTGAGATCTGTTGTTACAAGAAGCCATTAAGGTACATACTATATTCTCTGTGTATACCATTTTCCCATTATTTTCTGTTTGGTATGCAAAGTGTCTCAGTGTTGAAACATAACATATGATTGACCAACAGTGCTGTTTGCTATGGCTGGGCTGTGTATTTTGCCTGTAATTGGTAGCAGTATTGTAATTCTGTGACCGACATGGAAAGCAAAATGGCTAGCTTCTTATCATTGCATTTCTCTGTACTTTTGTGTCAGTACTTGGTTTCTAACTTAGTTATGAATTCATATAAACATGATCATTTCAATGAAAATTTTACTCAAACAACCTCACAGTGTTTTGTATTGCTTTTATTTCATTTTTTTCCTTGTATATAACAATGGTCTTATTTTGTGTGAGAGCAAAATTAAAGCTCTTTCCAGTTCTGACACACTAAATCCCCCCGGCTTGACAGAACTTGAAGGTGTGGTAGCACCTCTTCTAGTCAAGAGCACACGATGCCCCAGGCCTATAGTGGGCTTTGCAGATTCTGCCCGAAGTCCTTGGGGAAAGTGGGTGCATGTGCCCAGATCTGCCCTGGGGGCCAGAATGGCTCTAGGGCTTTCTGCTTCCATCTGACCATTGCAGAAGGGGCAGCAGGACTGACAGTGTCATAGAGTGGCTTGGATTGGAAGGGACCTTAAACATCATCTAATTCCAACCGGTCTGCTGTGGGCAGTTCATCTATAGGCTGTAGGAGGAGAAATGATAGAAGGACAACAAGAAATGGAAATTGCTTTGAAGAAAGGCTGTATGCTTCCTTGTGAATGCAAGAAGCTCAGGACCAGCTGAAAAGCATTTCAGTTGAAATGTCTGATTGATGTATGCAGGAAAGCTTGAGGCCAGATGCAGTGTCATTATGTGTGATTTAACAAGATGTCTGTCTCAAAGCCTTTAAATGAGTACTTAATAAAAGAGCAGGTTAATAGACCAACACTGCAGACAAGATTTTGAGAGAGCATGTCCGATAATCACATCCCAGCTAATTTTATTCTTCTGGAATATTCCAGGCTTCTCTTTTTTGTTGTCAGCCCCAAATGAGTTGGTATAAATGGAATGGAAAATATTGTTTGGTGGGCTGTTTCTGTCCCTTGCTTTCGTGATGGCTTTTGCTGTTTCTTCTGCCAGGTAACAGAGTTTCTGGATTGTGTCAGCAGAAGATTTAGCTGGCACGGAGACTGCAATCACCTGCTAAGTTTGAGGGGCAGCAGAAGGTCCCTGCTCTGCACACAAACTCTTCTCTTTTTCCAGCTTGAGCAGAGGACAACAGAAGGAAAAGCTCCAGCATTATGGGTGGGATTGGTGAAGAGGTGGAAGGAGTCAGTCAGCTACGTTACAAATAATGATGAAAATGTTATCCAGAGGCCTCAGGTAGATACAAGCAGGTCTTAGCACACATGCAAAGTAAAAGGAAAACCAAAGAGGAACTGCAACATTTCTTCTAACAGTAATGTATTCTTATTCATATTTGTATTGCCTAAATTCCTGCTGCACCAGAAAAATTGTGTTGCCTACTTGAAGTGACTTGCTTGTTCTTCTGTACAAGCTTCATCACAGTTGTAATGGAAGTGAGAAGTTAAGTGCTACATATAAATCCTAGGGCATGCGAGAGTTTTGCATGCAGAGCCTCCAATCAGACCCAGGTAAATGCAATTCCAGAATCCTAGCACTTGCTTTATGAGAGCAACTTCACTGAATTACCTATTAGCATTAGGAAGGCTGTGTTCCTTTTGTAATATTATTCTCAATATTATCATTATTATTTTCAGACTAGCATTTGCTTTCTGAGATTTGATAGAACACTTCTACCAAGCGCTACAATTGTTGCTTTAAAAACGTCTTGTCCCACTGTATTCAGCAGGACAGATGGGCTTTGAAAGCAAACAAATGTGTCTAGAAGGCATAGGGGTATTCTTAAAACATCAGTGCCATCAGTGTGGAAAGAATGATGAAGCGTTGATTCTCCACCTGGCCAAGGAGCAGGGTGACCACCACCACCCCCACTGAGGCTTCCTCTTGCTCCTCCTGCAGGGGCCAAGTGTAAGAAAGGAGGCCAAAGATCTGGCTCTGGTTGGGCTGCCCAAGAGTGCTTTGCTGTTACGTGTGATCAGATGAATGCTGAATTTCGGCTGCCAAACATCAGCTGTTGTTACCCACACCTTTAGAGTTTTATCCAGGGTCTGCACCATGGGAGCAAGAAGCATGCAAAGAGCCCACAGCCCATGGCATGGTCATGTACACACGCAGATATAGAAATATTGCCTGTGCTCATACCTATCACTCTAGGAAGGAGTTTGAATTCCTCTCTTCTTCCATTGCAAATGATTACTGAAGGTCAGTGTCCTTAGCTTAAGGCTGGTTAAAAAGCCTTTCTCTGAGGGTTGACTAAGCCTTTCAATTGCCTTTGGTGGGCCACAATTAAATGAAGCACAGAAGAATAATCATCTGGCTGTGTAGAGAGCATGAAATTATAGGCTGTTAGGAGCCAAAGTGCTGTGGTTTCCCCAATGCCTTCCTCTACTTGATTCAAAAACCTTAGAGGAATATAAACATTGCACTTGAAGGCTTTGCTGCTGTAAGTGGTTAAACCTGCAATAAGCATCCTATTTTTCACAGTAGAAATATGTTTTTCTTTCTACTTCCTTTTTCTGTGTTTTTTGCTAAGTGACACAGAGACAAAGTCAGCACCAATTCAAACATTAACTTCTGAACCCTCATCTCTGAGGATTACTGAAATTTGGCAGGAGGTTCATCTACTCTGAGCAATCTTTATTTATTTATTTATTTATTGGGTCAAATAAACTAGAAAACACTGAGAATTAAGGGAGGAAAGGCTTTATGCCTGATTTTACAGACCTGAATGGCTGGGAGCCTCTGGATACACTTCTAAGTCTTCTTTGGGCTGCGCTTCACTGCTCAGAGATATTTCTGTGAGATGCTTCGTTACCTGCAGGGCAGGTGGGTGGCTGAGTAAGGGCTGAGAGCCCGTGCCATTCTCACACATGGAAAGATAGCAAACTGGGTTTTCTGTAAAGCAAAATCCTCTCAACAGTAGAAAGGGCCAATTCTCATGAGCACTGCCTGACGAGCTTGAGCACCTACAGACCTCATGTGAGGGCTGGGCTCAATTGGATGTCGTGTGCCATTGCAAAGCTGTAACTTCACTCATATTGTAGATCCAGGTCAAAATCGAGCAAGTGAGGGGGGATTTTTTGTTCTGGCAGATGCATAGCCACACAAACATCCCCTGGCACTCCCTGAGTTTCTATCTCCACCCTTCAAATTTCACAGACATATTTACCACAGGCAGCAGGAATAAAGACCGCCTTTGCTGAGGAGGAATATTGCTCTGTCAGGTACCTTCTGTCTTGACCTTGAGTCTCCTGTGCAATAAACACATTGATTTGCAAAGGTGTGTTGAGATTTCTCTCAGATTCTCCTTCCCAGCTAATCTGGTTCTGCTCTTGTAGCCCTACAAAACTGCATCTCTGGAGCCAAGACTTTCGTGATCCAAGCTTATTTCTCAATGCTGTGCATGTCTTCACATGCACCTTTTTAGCATTGTAGTTGTAATAGACTCTCCAAGGAATATTTGGCCACATCTCTGATGCCGGGCTTCCAGCAGTAATCTGGGATGTTATTCTAGCATCTGGGCTACCTCATTAGAGCAGGAATATTTGAAATTCTTCCAATTCCATCACTCTGGAACAGGTATATGAGAAAGTTTCCTCCCCCAGAATACAAATATCAGGTTTAAAGACAGCTTTTTATTAATTCAATAGCTTGATGTGATGCTCGGAGTTCAAATATTTACAGACTTCCACATTGTAAGACTCTTTTCGTTATGGAAAGTAAGTCATGCAATTTAAAGTAAGTGCAAATTAATGAGATGAAGAGCTCAGAGTGTTTCTCCAAATTAAAGAAGCACTAAAATTTTATTAGGCATGTAGATGCAGTTAAAGTTAACAAACCAACTCAATTTGGATTCAGCTTGGTGCATCCTTATTATGCAGCCCCAGAGTGCTGAGCTCTCCATCCTGCAGTGGGTTCCATTTTATGTGAGTCACATTTTCTCTTGCTTATATTTTGGGTGTCATCTCTCCAAAAGTTGCTGAGGATTACACAGATTTAATTTTGCTTGATTGAAAACCCAAAGCTCTTAGCATGCGCTTTTGTTTTGTAGCTAAGACATGAACCAGAGATAAAAATTAATGTGAATTCTTTAGGTGACTGTTGATTTGGTTACCTATACCACATCATATCCAGGTGTACACTTGGTTGTGCTCAACCTGCTCGCTTGCAGAGAGCAGCAGTCTGGCTCTTGTGGCACTGGCACCATAGACGAACCCCTCTGCTTATACATCTACTTATGTATGGAATGCCTGTGCCCAGTCTGGTCTTATGGAGAGCATCCTTCGCCCACACGTGAGCACAGCATTTCTGGGCAGCACTCGACCTGACACATGAATGTCCTTCCAGCTCCACCTCCAGCCTTTGTTTTCTCTCTGATCTTGCCCTGAGTCACTAACAAGACCTTTAAGACCTCCAAAGTTTTGCTCGTGGAAGCCCTTAACTGCCACTATCAAGCTGGTAGTATGAGTGGTGGATGGGGCTGATTATAAATGCTTCTCTCATTGTTTTTGCACATTCTCCTTCTACACTGCCCAGAAAAGGGAACTGAGTTATAGACAGTACACAGCTGGCCAGGAATACCACGAAACAGGCTTGGCCACTCAGAGACACCTCCGGGCAAGCTTCCATTATTTTCTGTGTTTTGTGACCCACAGAAGAACAAGATTAAAAATGAAATATTGAAATATGATATAAGTCTTCTTTAAAGTTTCTATGTGCCCTTAACTAGGAAAAAAACAAGAATGGACGATTCTGTAAAGCATTTCAGTATGGTTCCTAGCACATCTCCTTAGTGCTACACTGACTCATATTAATATCAAGGTCCTCAGCATCAGACCAATCTCATCTCACAAACAATCTAATCTTTCTTTTCCTAAATATCGAAACACTTCTCTGACCTTCCAGATTCATTCCAATGTGGCAAATTAACACCTCTCTGTACTTTTCCTTTTGCTGAGTTAACAAGCACAGAGGTTTGTTTTTGTGGCAAAGGCAAATCGTTCCTCTTTCCACTGTGATAATTAGTGGAGTCCTCCACCAGTACAGGCTCACAGGAATCCTGTCACTTCTACAGCTAGTGCAATTATGAGCAACATTGTAGAATACATTCATGTCTAATTTTCTTAATAATGAGCACCAGTTCTTCTACTGAGGCTTCTGAGGCTGAATGGCTGTTTTTTAAACCAGAATTCATGTATACATTGTTATTCATCAGCATCTTTTAAAAGCTTATGCTTGAACATCAGGCAGCTGGTAACATTTGAATTCCTCCTTGGGCTCTTAAAGCAAATGATTCTGTCTTTGTGACAGCCTGAAAAGGCAAATCATACACAGGCTGCAGAGAGTCAAACTGTGGTTGGACTAGTTAACTTGTGAGTTGGGGCTTCAGTGGTGTATTTCATTGCAGTCCCTTGGAAACAGGCTTGCTTTGCAATGTCCACTGTAATTTACTGAACAGACATAGCACTTGAAATATGATTTTCTGTTTCAAGCAATCTGTTAAAACCCAAAGTTGTTGCTTTAAATCTGCCATATATTCTGGAAGACTCAAATCCTGGAGACCTTCCAGCTCCAGTGGCTGCTTCCTGCTCTAGCAGCTTTGAAGTTAAGATTTCTGAGGTTCTATGCCTCCCTTCAGAAGGTCTCAGAGAACATCCCATCATTACTGGATGCAGTTAACAGCCATGGCAGAACAGGACAGCTGTGTCTCTGGATGACAGTGCGGAGGGAAATGTAGGGTGGGAGTCAAGATCTTCTCCAAATGCAGCCATTGCCAGGAGGCAGAGGCACACCTGTGACAGTAGCAACTGGGGAAGGATACTGCTCAGGAGGGAGCGTAGAGAAAAATAGCACAGGCACTGCAGGTCAGTTTGTAAGTCTGGCAAAGGATTTACCAGGGTTTATCATTTCTGTACAGAAGAGCATTCGGAAAGGCTTATTTTTTGAAGCTGTGATTAGAGGGAGAATCCTTAGTATTGTGTGTATTGTCTCTGGGGTCTGGCATGGTTGCTAGGCTTTGAAGAAGCTCAAGGGAGATTACAAAGAGAGGAAAGTGGAAAGTGACAAACTGTCCAGCATATGGTTCCTGCTCCCTGAAAAGAGTTAGGACACAGAAAAGGACTGGCTGAGAGAAAGGCTGCAAGAGGAAAACAAAAGGAGAAGCCTCCAAGTTGCTGCAGTCAAGATATTGTATAAGCGGACATCTGAACAGCTGTCACACTACAACATCAAATCAGTACCGAACTGGAGGTTGGGAAGCAGCATTTGAAACCCAGACCCCTTCTATTTTCGTTAGAGGAAATGGAAATGCTTCCACAGAAGAATGATCCAAGGTGTAGTTTAACATCCAGATGAGTCGGATGTGGCCAAAGTAGAGGAACTGATAAAATATGCCTGATAATGTACAGAAATTGTGTGGAGGTGCTAATCCTGAGAAGACCCTCTTGAGATGTTGGCATTTCTATAGGTTGTGGTATGTTACCCATCTGTCTACAGAATTAATTCTAAATGACTTCTTTTCCCCCTTTATACCTGAAAAAATAACTTGATGTGCCCCAACCAACTGCTTTCAGTTCCCAAATGGCAACATGGCATGGTCCATGAGTATAGCACACATGAGACCTGGCCTCTCTACGTCTGCGACCATCTCACCACATTTCTGGGGCTGAATACCTTCGTCCTACTGTGCCTCTGATTCTCATTCTGCATTTTGGAGACTATTTTCATTTAGCCATAAGCTCCTTATGGCTCGCAGCTGTGGGCTTGCAAGCCTTGAGTCCATACAGCTCAATGTTTTCCAAGTTGGATTGTCAAGTCCAGGAGCAGAACCAATACTGGATGACCTAGGTGCCTACTCACTGAATTTACAATCCGGTGTTTACCGTGAGCAGCTGCTTATTCATCCACAAGGTGAAATATAATAACTTAAAATTGCTAAAACAACTGCTGAGTGCAAACAGCAAAAAATACAGCTAGATGATTCACAGGTGGATATAAACAAATATGCAACATAAATTAGGCCTTGCAGACATTTGTTCAGCTACAGTAATAACATTCTTGCGGGCTGGGTTAGTTGAACTTATAGCCATTAAAAAGAAAAAAAAAATATATTATATTCTAAGAAAAACAATTCCCAGGAAATTAATATTTATTCAGATATATAGCATTACTAATCCTTTTATGTATCATTGCAAAACTTTTGTTTTTAAATGTGTTCAATAACATTTCTACGGCTAACTAATGCAGTGATTTTAATGCATGCAGAAAGTATGCGGAATCTTTAAAAGCAACCCCATCACTGCCTTCCTCCTGGCACCAAATGAGGTCTCTTTTCAAGGGGCAAAAGACCGAAATGCTCCATTTCACTTGCAATTGTGGCTAGCTCCAGCTCTCTGAGATGACCAGCAGTATTTCTTCCTCTCACACCCAGTTATCTCCTCAAATGCTGTGCTGGGAGGAGAGGATGGTAACAGATGCAAAGCATCCATGCTATCTCAATGAACCATGCTCCATTGCCGTTGTAGCAGAAAGAACAGGTTTATTAACACTTCTTTTCCGCTCTTTCAGGGAAAAATAGGAAAATAGTAAGATGTCAAAGAAAATATTTCACGATAACAGGAAAATATTTACCATTATTTGCCATTCTTTCTGTAGGCAAAACCCAGTAATTTTCTTTGTATGTTGTCCATAACAGGTATTTTGCTGGGGTTGGTAGAAAGAACGGCTCCCAGTGCTCAAAACAGTGCTTTGGGGGCGATTAGTAGGCACTTCCATCAGCAAAGCACAGCACAATGTGGGGCACAGAGCGGTGGGGCTGGGGCATTTGTAGCATATTTAAGCAGAAAGAAAGTTTGTTGATATTTCTGTACATTGGGGGAGCAGTGGAAAGTCTAACTCTATTTACAGAAGGGTGCTTTGCCGCCTGTGGTAAGCTATGCTGCAAAACACTGGTTGAACTGCTACATAAAAATGAGACATTTATTTTCAATCATTTTATATAGCTTTCACCGTGGCAAAAAGAGTCCCTAAAAAGCCTTTTTTTTTTTTTTCCCCTACATTTCTTGTCTTTAAAAAAATCCCCATATGAGATATCCATTATCCATTGGAGATGGCTTTCCTCAGAAACAAACAGACCAACAAAATAGAAAAAACCAAACCAACCAAGCCACAATATTTCCTTGAAAACTATTTTATACACACAAGTTATGTCCTACTTCGGGCACTTATCATTCCCCAAGGGCTTGTATGATTTTCCACATAAGCTCAACTTTTTAATAGAAATGAGAACTACTCACCAGCCCTCCTTGCGACCTGCAAAGTATAATTATTTTTCATTTTCCCCAGCAGCTCAGTGTTCCCAACTGTCACAGTGTTCATGATACAGTTATGTTCCAAAAGGTTGGCTGATTTATTTTTTAATTACAAAAGCTAAATCTTTCTGCGTAGGTTGCTCTGAAAGTAATGCCTTCTATTTATTTCCATGGAAACTACAATCAATGCAAGGAGCACAACAACTCCTTTTGGTAGAGCATGTTCTCAGATACAAAACACTATTATTCAACATGGTTGCCACCATTAGCTATGCTTTTCTGACAGTGATGAACAAGAGCCTGCATGCTGCACTTGTAACAGCCTGCACCAGTGGAGATGACCCGTAGTCACTGTTGTCACTCTTGACATTCTTCTACCAACTACTCTTGAACATCTGGAGTCCATTGCATGCTCCCCCATCCAACCTCCAAAATGTCATTTCTTTGACCTCAGTTGTGTTGTGGTGCAGGGAGAAGGCCTTCCTTTCTCTGTGTGCTCAGAGTCCGGTGGTTGCTTTCACTCATTAACAGCAATTGCCTCAAGAGGGTGGCATAAAAGGATATTTGAGATGAATAAGATTTTGGAGAATTGAGCTCTTTATTTGATGCTTTGTACTAATGCATTTTCTGGTCATTGTAGGTTTTTTGTTGTTGTTTTTTTGTTTTTTGTTTTTAATTTTTTGCCATTTTGACTATTAATTTATCTAAATTTAAAATAAATTAAAGTATGTCAGGACTGCATTTTTCGTGATGAGAACATGTTAAATAATAAGCACAGAAAGAAAATGGGAGAAATGATCCAATACAGAGCATTAGAAGCAATTCTGCTTTTGAAAAATAGGTATTTAGAAACAAAATAAATGGGAATAAAAAAAAAAAAACAACAGGTAATTTTCCTGTGTGAAGGTAATAATCCTGTATGAGAGTCTTGCTCCAGGACTGTTTGCTAACTAATAAGGAGAATTTCAAAGATCTTGTAAGCACTCCGTGGTTTTTCATAGAAATGCCACAAAAACCATGAATAGTACTGCATTTTAAAAGATTTTTTAGATTGGTACATGGAAATTCTCTGTTGTTTGTGAAGAAATAATGAAAGATGTGGGAGGGTAAGGAGGCAACTGCTGAATTACCACTTCCACTCATTGAGGGGAATGAACTGTACTAGCTTGTGGGAAATATAAAATATGGTTTATTGTCTCTGCTCTGATTTCTTTGTTACTATCAAGTACCTCTTTTCCCAAATCTTAAATTTTATCATTACATATAGGAAAATGGCTCTGTATTTGGTCATATGAATAAACATGACCAGATCTCCATCATGCCAAGGACCGCTTCACTGCAGAGAACAGAATCAGAAACACAGCTATGTGTAGCTGTTTAGATCTAGGCATCCTGTGTTTGGTATTTGGCTTTCATTCCACCAGAATTATTTTACAGGATGTGCTGTCTTTCTCTACTCGCGCACATGGCAGCATCCATTTTGCTTCCATTAATATCTCACTCTTAATCAAAGTCAGTGTTCAGACTGCTCTGCATCCTATCATCTTGCCAATCATTAAAGCTCTGAAAGGACCATAGTTTGCCCTCCTTTGTATGTCAGATAATGTAGTCTGGGTCCTTTGAAACCCAAATGGGACACATTTTTCTATCTGCTTGCTTGTATCTGTGAGGACTGCAGCCCATCTGTGCAGCCAAGCACTGATGGGAATCATATCTGCAAAAAAAGGAACGTGGGCTTTTCATGGCATTCATGATCAGACAGATGTTAAGCATCTAGATATGAAAGGCCAAGATTGACAATGCCCTTAAACCAATGGAAACTATTCCTAAAATTTTGTTATTATTTTTGGCCAAAGTGATTAAACAGAGCTTGACATCTTGTGTTAGGACAGAAATAAACAAATAATGACAAAGCTGTGACAAAGATCTCGTGTTTAGGATCAGTTAAGACCCATAATCAATTAAGACATATACCCAATTATCTTTGGGATCAGAATTTTTCATTTTCAAAAGACCTGTGTGGTAGTTTAGATTTGTTATCACTTCATAGCAGTGAACGACACGAAGATTTTAATTAGAGCCAGAAGCTTATACATGATGAGATTAAAATAGAGAAGCAAAAATTCAATATAATTTATCAGTTAGAGGGATTATCTTACAGCATGATCCAATTAATATTGTAGGGATACTGTTCTGAATTATATTTGTCAGTGCACAAAGACACAGACCCGTCGCTGATAACATTTTCCCAAGTTGAAAGTATATTTTAATAAGTGAACTCTGCTTACCCAATGGCAAGGAAGTTCGTGCAAATTAAATTTTACTCAGCAAGCATAATGAGATTACAGCTATATGGAAATCACTTTAATGGACACAGATTGGAGGGTTTTAGGCTGAAAACTAATCTGGAGGAAATCTTTGTGGTGTTCTGTGCTGATAAAAAAAATATATTTAAAATATTGTGAAGCACTACAGCAGTTTGCAGTTTCCCTTATGAAAAGCTCTTCAATTTTTTGAAGTTTCCTCCATGAGGAATAGTAGGATTAAGCCTTTTTAAATCATTGATTCAGCGTGGAGTTCCATTCATTTTGCTGTCCCACACAGCTCTCTGTTCCTACTTTACGCAGCTAGCCCATGCTAAAGATGTCACGGATAGGAATGCAAGTTGGTCCCTCTCCTTGGGCTGGCACTAAGCTGCTTTGAACTTTCAGGACTTCAGTCCTGGACTTCACTCAGAGGGATGACCTTCCCGTGATTTATCACCACCTCTCTCCTGCCACCTCCTCTCCCCAAATTTATCATGAACACCCTTATCCTAATGATCAGGCTCATTTTTCATGTCAATCAATGGACATTTGCATAGGCAAGGCTCTGTGGCAGAGATGTGAGATGAGGAAAAGAGGGTGGGTGAGAGGATGACAGTGGAATAAACAGCTTGGAAAAACTGCATGGAGTAAGACCAGAAAAAAGACAGTGGGAAACAGGAGATATCTTTAGTATGAACAGGAAGAAGCGGTGGGAACAGCAGAAAGTCCCGCAAATGCAGCAAAAATCAGATGTGATTTCCTATTCATGAAGGAAAACGTGTACTTGCTGAAGATAGATTTGCAGGTAAAAGTGACTCAGATCTGCAATCAAATGAGTGATTTTTCCCCAAGCTGAAGTTCTGCCAGCTGCAGCATCTAATCATCTCTGGCTGTGCCTTTAATGTAAAGTATTTAAAGGCAATTCTGGTACCAGCTGCATCTGCCCATGGTACCAGCAAAATGTGCTGTCTGAACTATGATTTCTGTATGGGCCCAGCCTGTCCTTGTGAGAATGTTGTGTGGATCAGGACCTTGGGTGCCCACAGCTTTGTGAGTACTTTGTTCTGCAGCAGGAACCAGAAAACAAGACAGATGAGGAGTGGCTGATGGACCTGGGGTTGTTTAGTTAGGAGAAAAGAAGGCTGAGGGGAGACTTCATTGCTATCTACAACTATATGAATGGACGTTGTGAAGAGGTCTCATTTTTTCTCAGGTAACAAGTGATTGGACATGAAGTAACAGTGTCAAATTGCACCATGAGAAGTTTAGATTGGATACTGGGAGAAATTTCCTCAAGAAAAGGGCGGTTAGGCGTTGGAATGGTCTACCTAGTGAAGTGATGGAGACCCCATCCCTAAAGGTATTTAAGAAACATATGGACATGGTGCTTAGGGACATGGTTACAGTCGGACAGGATGACCTTAGTGGTCTTTTCCAACCATAGTGATTCTCTGATTTTATGATTTAGTGGCAGACTTGGTACTGTTATGTTGGCAGTTGGACTTAATGATCTTGAGGATCTTTTCTAACCTAAATGATTTTGTGGTTCTGTGATTCCATTTTATATCACTAGGGCAGTGCCCCAGGGTTGGGCTTTGGGGATGATCAGCATCTGCTGAGATTGTATAGAAGGAGGTGAGAAAGACAGACTTCAGACTGCCTGCCTAAGTGCCTGACTGTATGGTTAAAATTTGATGAGATGAAGTGTGGTGTATAATATGCCCATGCACATATATGCATATTTAATGAATTAGAGTGTTTCATTCAGTATGCGGTAGCAACTATACTAGGAAAAAGTATAATTTTTTTCCTACTGTGGCATCATAAACAGGTAGTCTAATAGATTAATAAAAATTGGCATTACATTCAAATTTGTGGAAGATTAGATTGTATCTGTTTCCAGAATTACAGTTGTTTTATACCAGCTTAATATTTCTGAGGTATCATTGCTGAAGACTGAACACTTACCTTCCTCTGTCACAGCTTTTTTTCTTCTTGAAGGTATAAGACATAATAGATTATGTCTTATTTTAACATTTTGGGCAATGTGTTCGTATTAATCATATCAGATTATTTGTAAATGGGAAGTAATTTTTTCTACACGAAGAAGAAATTAATTTTTCTGTGCTTACAGATCAGACTTGGATATTATCTTGAATTTCTTTCTTCTTATTAGGAGTTGTGTCAATATGAAATAATGCTTTGTACTACTCTTCGCTGTACCAAACACAGGCCACTTCATCCAGCTAAGTATTAATTCAGCAGACATTCCTGTCTTCTATTTTCTTCGTCTTTTGTAAGATTTCAGTAGGGAGATGAACTAGTTCCTCTAGGCTCGCTTAATGGTCAATGGAGAAAAATAAGAACTTGTATGATGCAAAACAGTTGCTCTGTTTTGCACATTTACTTGAGAATGAGATAAATCACAGCCAAAAAGTGACTGTTTCTCTCCAGGGATTAAACAGGGAGTATAGGCTACCAGGTCATAGAAATTTGGTTATGAGTTCACCCTTGTACTAGCCATGTATTATGCATACACACATTTATGTATATCCATATACATATCTAATTGCTTATAATAATAATTTCTTGGTCATATCCTAGACTTTTGCTCCCTTTCTCTGTGCAACTATATTACCAGGCTGAAATTCATTCTTGCTTTGGTGAGATGAAAAGCAATTGGAAATATACTGATATATTTTTAAGCTGATATGTTCTACCAAGACTGCATGCCTTGAAATGAGCTTTGAAATCAACAAACAGTTTTATCATCTATTCTCAGCTCCTTGGGCAACCTTGTGGTCTGATGTAGCTTCTTCTGAATTGCTTTCAGATTTTATGATTACTACTACATTTGGGATGTTAGCTATTTACAAGTCAACACATTTGGGGCATCTACTGTTCATGTTTTTCTTGGCATATATGTTGTATGTGCAGGAAAAGTGCAGGTGCACAAGGGCTCAGGTTAGTTTGATCAAGATGTAGGCAGAAGGGAAGACAGGCTACTTATTTATTTTCTCTACGGAGAGTTCTGTAACACAAGCAATGAAATTAAATGTCTTGGCATGTTTTTGAGGTTTTTTTTTCTCTCATTCTGTCTTTTTAAGATGCTCCCATTCTTCTTCCTCAGATTTCCAAATGTGTGAACAATTAGTGTCCTCTGATGTTTGTTAACTGTTGCTGGGCTGTAAATTGAGATTCAACACAATGCTTCCTACAGTCAGAGCAGGCTGTGTCATTAAAAAGACTGAATACACAGTGTGGAGGGGTGTAACTTGCTGATCCTGTCACAGATAAAAACTCCTTTACAGTATTCATCTAATGACTCCTGCAGTATCTTTGATATCTGGAGAGTTTGCGGCTATTTTCTTTACTGCCCTGAATATTATGAGTTGTAAGTATTTAGTTTATTTATGTTATCATCTTGACTAAAATATCTTTTTTTTTTCTGGAAAGGAGAAAAGCCTGGATGCCTGGAGTCATAGTGATGCAGAACAACTGGATGGAATCTCACTAGAACAGCACCCTGAAGTCATGAAAAAGCAAATCTATACCTTTAAGAACATTTCTATGAATCAGGTTCTTCAGAAAAGGAAACTGCTATTGCAGAAATTTTCATTGGCATTTATGAGTAATGTGCAGGTGTCTAAAGCACATTTTCATTTAGTATTAGCCACTACATTCTTTTCATCTATTTTTTTCCTACCATCTGAATTGCCAAGTCCTATTTCACTTTGCCTATAAGCAAGCATTTAATCAAAAAGAGGCACTAAAACCACAGAGAAATGGGAACAGTGTAGAAGAGAAAAAACAGGGCTAGCTATGGGAGCTGAAGAGACCAGAGAACATGAAAATTGGAGACAATTTTTTGTATCCACCTACCACATCCTTCAATGCTTATTCCATCATCTGTCCAGAGAAAGATATGTAAGGTAAGGAGTCTTCATCCAGTATGACCACTGCTCCGAAGAAGTAACAGGGATGAGCAGACATCTCTCTGTGCTGCTGCAAGCATTGAAGCTCAGGTGTAAACAAAGTGCAAACATTTCTAAAAGCTCCAATAACTATTGAGCCTCTCTGCTAAGAGACACAAAAGAAGAGACCCACAAGTGGGTTGACTTGTATGTGGACTTGCATGTAGTTTCCACTATGTAAGTAGAAATAATCAGTGATCACTAAGAATGAAATTATTCCTTCTGACAGAACCATGGCCATCCAGCTACAACCCTGTTAATGCTGAATATTTTCTGCCCTTTCCAGACCTTTTTCCTTTGGGTCTGGAATATTTAGTTTAAAACTGTACCAAAGTCTGAAGGCAGAAAGCCTCCACATAGAAGCTTTAGGATTTTGATGTTTGAGCCAAGGAGCTGATGTTATATCTGGAGAAAAATCTGGAGGAGTAACAGCAAACAGACTTGGAAAATTTTTTTCTCCTTATCACAGAATCATAGAATGGCCTGGGTTGAAAAGGACCTCAAAGATCATTTAGTTTCAACCCCCTTGCTGTGGGCAGAGTCCCCAGCCACTAGACCAGGCTGTGCAGAGCCACATCCAGCCTGGCCTTGAATACCTCCTGGGCTGGAGCACCCACAACCTCTCTGGGCAACTTGTTCCAGTGAACAGGTTTCTCCTTGAAAGTGTTTGGTAAGTTCTGGGATAAGTGAGGGAACATCCACCAGACACACAGTGCTCATGCCTTACCCATCCACCTCTTGTCCACAGCTCTGCAAAGAGTGAGGGATGCAAGCTCAGGTTACCCCTGCACTCAGGCATCCCTTGAGGGTGCACTCAGGCATCCCTTGAGGGAATAGGAGGAAAAAAGCAGTCAGCCTGCCCTGCAGAACAAAATTCACAACAAAAGGATCTGTCTAAAGCTGTTTTCTGATGTCACTCAATTCCTTTCATGAAGTCATCTCTTGGTGCCTGTTGCTATAACAACACATTAGTCTTTTTTCACTATTACTCATGCAACACAAATGCCTACAGACGCGTCACCATTGTGAAGTTCACCTATAAAATGTTCATTTAAAAATCTCTCCTACGTGCAGTGTCTTGCTGGGATGAAGCACATTGATTTACAGAAACTTTTTTTTTTTTTTTTTTTAAGAAAAGCCAGCTCCAATTCATCCTGAGCAATCTGAGTGAAAAAATAAGTAAACCAGAGAAAAGAGCATTCTTTTAGTGAACCAGCATCTTCAGTGAATACTTTTCTCTTTTTGTTCAGTATTTCTAAAAGTGTTTTCAAGAGCTCACATTAACCAGTTGTTTTCTGCCTTTTAAGTTTCATTTTGTATAGGGGGCTGCAAACAAAGCAGCTTCAGCTATTGTGGTCAGTCCTGTGGCTTTCTGTGTTTGTACGTATATAGGAATGGTGAAAAACAGAGCAAGTGCCTTAAGGATCAGAGTTTATCATTTCTTCTGGACATTATTAAGCTCATGTCAAACATCTGCCACTTTGGTAACACGAAAGCAGGAAAGATGCCAATACAACAGGCCAGGTCATGGATGGGAAATCTGCTTCAGCAGTGCTTAATATGCCATTAACAAGTGAGGACCACAAGGCTCTGATCTGGGGGCCAAAACTAGGTGGGGTTGTCCTGGACTTGGTAGCTTTTAGATATAGTGCAGAAGGAGGTATAGCTGTGCCACCAGTTGAGGTATACCTTTAACTGATTCAATAAATATTGTCTGAGTGTCAGAACTCTGAAGGGTATACACTACAAAATAACCACATTCATGAAATAGGCACAAGCTATCAGACAGCTCACTTAATTTTACTTTTCTGTAAAGGGGAACTATGCAGTCCTGGTAACGGGTCATCATGAGTCTCAGTGAATACAGGTCTGTATGGGATGCCCACACCTACTACGCTGGGACTCCATGCCCTCCACCTTTCTCTAGAAGTGCAGATCTCTGCCCTGGCGATGAGTGTACCAGGCAGGGGATGAGTGGTATAGGCAGGCTCAAAGGTGGTGAAGTGCTACAAAGATGGGAAAGAATCTGGAGGTCAAGGTGCACTTATAGACAAGTCAAGTCTGACTTCAGAGGGATGAAAGTCCCATTAATTCCTTAATTCTTCAAAATTTCAGTTATAGAATCATAGAATCATTGAGGTTGGAAATGACTTCTAAGATCATCTAGTCCTATTGTCCACCCACCACCAAAGCTGCCCACTAAACCGCATCGCTAAGTGCCGCTTCTCCCCTTCTCTTGAACGCCTCCAGTGTCAGGGACTCCACCACCTCCCTGAGCAGCCTGTGCCACTGCCTCACTGCACTATTTGAGAATAAATTTTTCCTAATATCCAACCAGTCAGATAGACTTGCTTCACATTTTTAAGACAACCTTCAAGTCAGGGATGTGCAAACTGTGAATCCTTACTTTCCTTCTTCTTTTCTTTTTTCTTTTCTCTTTTTTAATAAAGAGATGTTTCAGAAAAAGAAAATAATTGAACAAATCCAGAGAAACACGTTAAATAGATGAAAATATCGTTTCATAAAATAGTTTTCTGCTTCACTAAAAGCAAAGAGTTCAGCTTGAGTCCCCGTGCAGTCGTATTCGTGAAACACAAGTGTAGGTACGGGGTCCGTGAGTCACTGTTTCTACTGCCAGGTTTCTGAAATGTGGGCTGACAGCACTTGGCACGGCCAGTACGATATCACAACAACCAGGGGAAATAGCTGCAGAAATCTTTTTCAGCCCTAGTTGAAGATCAGGGAAAGCAGCTACGGGAGAACTGACATTGCCTGACTGCTGCATCTCAAATAGTCTTTTTTTTATTATTATTATTCTTATTTCCGTGTCACTATTGCTTGAGTGAGCTGTTTTCTGTTTCTTTTCAGTGATGCGGCCTGAGCTCAGTATTTTGTGAATAATATTGTCAGCAATGTTAACTTCCTTAGAAACCAAGGAGGGTAGTGAGATTTCAGTGATAGGGGAATAGAAGCAAAAGATTTGTACTCAAGAGCCCAAAGCAAAACATCGGTGACCTGAGCACAAAATAAGTTTGAGCTGGGCACACCTGGGCATGCATTTGAGTCAAATCCTTCCTCCTCCTTCAGGCCGTTCACCCACCACAGCACCTCTGCCTCTGGCTCTGACAGAGTAGCCAGGGATTTGCAGCAGTTCTTTGCTGCTACTTTAGGAGGCAGCAGGAGGATGCAAAATACTCCAGTGGCCCCACTGCAACTTTGAAACACTTTTTGGGTTGTTCTGAGCTTGCTGATAGATGGAGACTTTGTTCACTGGATGACTTTGCAGGTGGGAATTTTATTTAGGGGAGAGAGGGGTGGAGAATGGTTCCTTCTGATGGAAGCCTGTCAGAGGAGTCTTTTCCTTGCAGGTCAGTCTGCATATTTGCATAGACAGGGCACATGGGAGGTGCAGAGTTTGTAGTGATGGGAGCCTCATCAGCTCTCTTGGAATTAGCAGGCTGCTTCACTTTCTGCCACAGACATCAAATGGTGACTGAATTAGCTATGCCTTACATGAAACTTGGGTAAAGGTAGCGGTGTGAAAGTATTCAGTTCTAATTTCCTTGAGATTTGGGCATCACTACCTCACTGACAGTGAACAAACCCCACCAACACTCCTTCCTGGTCTGGTCCTCACCTCTCCTTCTGTCACCAGTGAAAAACACTGAATGGAGAACGATGCATCATTTCTAGGCTGTGCCTGTCAGACTCCACACACTACTGCTCTCTGTCTCTCACTTCCCTTCCATGTATTTATGAGTATTGCTCTTTGTTTGATGATTTTTTTCCAATTGCTTTTGTCAGGTTGTCAAAATAAACTGTAACTCTCAGAAATGTATTGCAAGTAATTGCCAGATATTTTTATGTGCTGTGCTTGAGCTGTAGATTAATCACTGAGGATCACTGTGAAATTTTGATACAACTTTATTTAATCACTTTGAAAACTGCTTGGACTGGAACCAGAAAATATGTGATGTGTTGTAGTTTACATCTTGGTTCCCATTTGTATTAATATGTACACTCAGTGCTCTGTAATAATAAGATATAAGATTTTTGTGATAGTTTGTGCTTCATTGCTGTGAAGTGCTACAAGGTGCCTTAACGAACTTTTAACAGGCCTTCAACATGTATTATTCTCCTGGAAAATTATGAATATTCATTTAATTAAAAATAATGGCTTTACCTATAAAGAGTGGCTCTTTCCCAGTACTTGGAGAAACTCTGTACCCAGGAAGAAATATGTGATTGGATGAAAGTTTGCAAACTGAGATCTTAGACCTTTTTTCAAGGGATAGCATTCAGTTCCCAAGGCTGTTGCAACAGCTTTCTGCAGTCTTTATGATAATCTCTTTCAGTTTTCTAGAGGGAAGATATTCCTGCTTTCTTCTGAATTGGAAGGTTAATGTTTCCACAATATGGGATTACCCTGTCCTGTGGATTGTCTCTGATGCCTTTGATATATGAACCCACAGACATACTTCTCTCTGTGCTGGTAGTGAAAGTCTAGCCTGTAAGACAATCCTTGTTCACTGATAAAAAGCACACTCCAATCTCTGAATTCTAGGGGGATTATAGATACACAAATAATCTGTCTGCCAAACACATATCATTCTCTTGGTGTGGTTTCTCAAATTATCAAATTGCACTAATATTGATCAGCTGGCTTTAATAGAACCAAGAAATTTAATTGTATTATTGCAAAGGGTTATTCCCAATGAACACAGCTCTATACAAAATCCCTGAAGAAAAATAACAAAGCATAGCATGCCTTTGCTTTGCTTTTTGAGCGTTTCTGACAATTGGGAATGGCTAACAATCTTCACATTCTCAGACTTGATGCTTCTGGTAAGCTTTCAAGGTTACACATTCATGCTCTTGTTCTGCTGGGATTGCCCTGCCTTGCCATGCTCTCCACACGATTCTCCTTCAGCAGCAATCATTCTTATGAAGGGAGAACTCTTTTCCACCACGAAGTATTCTTGTCTTATCCGGAGGTAAAGATACCAAAGTGGTTGTGAGGCTTCTTGCAAACTATCTATCTATCTGAACTCTGCGCAGAAAGCAATATTCACTGTATGAAACATTCATTATACATCTCGTCATGCTCATATTACCTAGCTGATTATACCCTTTTCATAAAGATGTCATATAATGTAGTAAAAATGTAAATTTGACACTTAGACTCCCGAGTCTCTTCTTCTCTCCTTTATATCCAAGAAACCTTGAAACAAGTAGCCTAGGATAACCAGTATCTAGGGAAAGCTCCAGTAGACTCAATCCTGAAGCACTCATACTGCAGCAAATCACAGAAATGTAAAACCAGACCATGAGCCACAACTCAGAGATCTCATCAGTCCATTCTTTCTAAGAATCCATAAGATACACCTCTCAAGCAGTACAAACATATTGGCCTAAAATAACGTTTATGTTAAAAGCATGAAGATGCTAAAAAAGTTCTCAGATGCCATAAATACATCATTTGAGCAGTATGTAGCCTTTAGATGTTATGAAGTAGGGTAATAAAACACTATTTAGCTTCTGTTAAAAATTATGATAATTTTTAACCCTGAAGGTAGCTCCTGTAAGCTATCAGCAGAGAAAGTGAATTTCTCCTCACTCCTGTCCTCAGTATTGAACATCCTTCTTAGACATATACTCTACATCAGCCACAATTTTTAATTGGAGTAGGATTTATTAGGTAAAGTTCTGTTGTAGTCTAGGGCTTTCTAGCCTACTAATAATGACAGAGGGCTGTGATATTAATTTTCCTATCAGGCTTAAGATCCAGCCAGACACTGAGGCAGACCTCAGGGCTGGTGTTGTAAGAATTCTGGTATCACCCACTATTACTGACTGCACTGTCAGATGAACCTTGTTTTGGGGGCAGAAGGGGCTGGCTGTCCTAGGGGGATAGATGAGTGGAGAGCCCATTGTGACCCACTGCAAACACTGCCTTCAGCCACAGGCACTGTTCCACAGTGTCTGATAATGGGGTCCTAGAGGTCCCAACACAGAAGCAATGCACCAGGGCCAAGATCTATCCAAGGGCTCCGATCTGAAGTGAAATGAAGGGACAGAGGCAGAGGCAAGGACAAGGACAGGGAAGAATCTGCAATGTGGTTCTAAGTCCATCACCCTGGTGCACCTACATTACTCGGGCATGGACTGACATCTGGAATGGGGCTAGTCAGGTGGGAGCGCAATAGGATCTTTTTCAGTCAAGAAAAAGAAGGCAAATGCATTTCTGTTTTTCGGTCAGACATTTTATATCACAAACTAAGTGTTCATTTTTGTTGGGTGCTCTTCCAATATCAAAGAGCCCTCATAAATAATCCACTAATGTTGCACTTTTATCATAAGGTCACTCGCTTAATCCCGTGTAGGCAGTGACAAATGGCACGCTGTGTCTGACTCAACCATTTCCCTGGTACCCTCTCATTATATGCATTTGGAATAAAACTGCACTATGCCATGCTGAGTAACCTTTATAAAGCATGCTGCTTATTGGGTAGGGTTCGAGTAAAGACAGAGCAATTCAGACTTTTCATGAACACAAGCCGGTTTTTAACTAGATTGAATTTTCACAGAAAGGATAATAATTTTAGTACAAACACTCAAATAAGCAGTTGTTTTCCAGTATCCATAGGTGTGCTGGCTGCTACTCAACCTAAATGAAAGGACCAAGACTCCTGGTTTAAAAAGCTCACAACGTTCCTGCTTCTGCAGAGGTCACTGAAAGTCAGCGGGAATCATTTCCATAGGCACATAAGTTTTTGTGAAAGGATACAAGTTTTACATTCACTCAGGTGTCTGGCAAAGTTTAGCTTATCAGGCAAACAACATGCTTGGTTTCTGTGAATGGGTTGAAATTTAATGCAGCCCTCCTGGGGACCACGAAAATGGTCACACTGGTTCAGAACAAATATCCCCCTCTACCCAAACTGCCTGTGAGCAGACACCTATGGAGGACGTAAGACAGGAATGTTTCATCCTGCAGCCTTACCACATCGCCGATAATTTCAGCTTGAAGGATTTCCAATTCCTGCCTTGACTTACCTATCCAGTAACCTCCAAGCAGCCCCTCTTTTGTGGACTTGTCTGTTCTCTCCTTGACTCCATTTCTTTCCTAATCTTTCTTTATGTTTTCTTTGCCTTTTGACTTCAACCAAACACAGAGCTGATATTTTTAAGAAAACAGCTGTCGTTTCCCGAGGCCTTCTTCTTCAGTGGTTACACTCAGCTCAGAAGCAGAATTTGATGTTCTTACTTCTTCGTGTTTACCTATAAATGACATTCACTTTGCCCAGGAGGCAAATCATATTACCTTCACAGGCCTGATGGGGTTTTTTTTGTATCATAAGCATGTGTAGTTTTCAGTTCCAATATGTGTGTGTGGAAATACTGGCATAAATATTTAAAATGAGTATATTTGACTTCAGTCTCAGAAGGCAGCGGTCTTGAATAATTGCTATACCCTCAAATGTGGCTAATGTAAAAATCTTAAGGGAAGAACTAAACCGCCAATTCAGTATTTTGTCTTTCCCATGGTGGTTTGCTTATTTTCTCTTCATAGATGAAGGACTACAGAGACTAAACTTGCCGAAGACACAGGCCTTCCCATATGAAGCCTCAGCGTAATGAACAAATAATGCATTACATTGCTTCCCCTGAATTATCTATGCTTTTAATTTTAGAAAATCAATCAAATTGAGGGTCAAATTAGCTTATAATTTATCAACGTATGATTAGTTTCAAAACAAGTGTCCATCCTGCTTCAAAGTGCAACAATCCATGTATTTCACTTTGTAACCACTAATCAGCTGCATGCACAAAGAAGTTTTTTTCTCCAAGCAGATAAAAACTATCATCTTTCTTTAAAGCTCAGTAAGTCCTAAAGCCTGGCAAGCATTACTGATCCCCTCCCTCTCAGCAGCGCTGCTTGAGGAGGGAGATATCACTGTATTGTCTCTGCAATGGAAGACTTTGAAGTTAGTTCAACAAAGACAAAACAAGCTTGGTGCATTAATAAGGTGCAGTCACACTAGTATATACTAAGTCACACTAATATATACTAAATCTGTTATCCTGAGCCATTATAAATTATGTATTATTATGTAGTTCATAACTACAGGAATTTCATACAAAGACTATAAACTATTTATTATATAAATAAATTAACTTTTACTCATTAGCACACTCTCACAGAGCTGAAAATATTTCTTCTTAGACTTTCTGCATTAAGATTTAAACTATACTAGCAACCACCGTATCTAGGCTTGCAAATTCTCCTAAAGTCCCCGACTTCTGAAATCAGAGACTTCCAGTCAGTTCTGGTTAATTGTAACTTAACAGTTTTAAAACACGTGGAAATGAAAACCTTAGAAACCATCACACTGACATCCTGCTGCACCAGACAACAGGAAAAAGGTGTCTCAAAAAGAGTAGGGCAGTGGTCCAGTATAAAGATTGGAAAGACATAAGCTGAGGTCCAAGATTTAAATGTAGTTAAACATCATCTGTGCAATGATGTGTCCTATGATTCTGTGAGAATAGCTAATGTCATTGTTGCAATAGTGTCAGAAGAATGGTTTCTTACAGTGTTTGCTGATGTTTTGTTACATGGCCAATGTTTTTAACTCTTTAAATGGTATCAAGAGTTCTCAGATAGGCATGCCTACTCACAAATCAACCTGTCTCAACCAGCATGCTTCCACCATTACACAACCAAGAGCATCCGTCTGTGGTGAGGACACCCCAACATAACCAAATGGCGATACAGCAGCAACGCATCCCTCCACATCTGCTGTGTCATCTGAGGCTGATGGTGCTGCATCATTCGACACAGAAAATCTGCATTGCTAAGAACAATGAACTAATGCAAAGCTTCCTTCACCCAAATTGTGTTAGGATTGGAGATGACATGATCAGAAAACATTCATGCACAAAGCTGTATGAAGATCAAAGAGAATTCTGCATGATAGACCAATTTCTTTCATGGCAGTCAGTGAGTTAAAGTGAAGTATTTGGATGAGAAGTTGAAGATAAGAGATGCACTTATGTGATAAGAAAAAATAACCTTGGATGATACATTATAACCAGGTAGGTATGATTAAGATCTCCTAGATTCATATCTATAAATAATACATAATTAGATTATTACAGAATTATCATATTGATGTCTGTCTTACATAACACATAATCATAGAACCATAGAATGGCTTGGGATGGAAGGGACCTTAAAAATCATCTAGTTCCCACTCTCTTGCTGCAGGCAGTGTTATATACATAGGAGCGCTCTTGCATAGCCAAGCATAAAGAAAAACTAAATAATATCAAATAATAGTGGAATTAATATGAAATTAGTGTTGACCAACTGAAGACATCCAACCGGTTATGGAAGTGCCCTGCATCAGATGCTACAGTAGGTCTTAGCTTTAGTGAACAGCAGAAGTAAATGAGGTCCAAAAAGGAGGCATTCTATCTCTGCATGGTCCCAAGCATCCATCCTCAGAGACCACGGGTTGTGCCATCCTGCTGTGGCCCGCGTGGCCATGAGCACAGTGCTGCAGCCTCTAGAGGGTGACAGTGAGTGACTGGGTGACGATAGCTGTGGGCACCACAGGCTTGCACCTCCGCTCCAGCAGGGGGGGGAAGCTATGATGTCCAACAGCTCTCTCTGTACCAGGCTTGCTTGTGGGCTCTAAGCCAGACCCAACATTAGGTACCGGTAGTCAAAACATCAGCTCAACACCAGGTCATGCTGGGCCAGGAGTATTTACAGAGGAGATTTTTATAGCACGCATTCATCTCTTGTTAGTCATTTATATGCATGCCGATGTGAATCATTAACAGTGCTCTTTATCCAAACTTCTTTAAGAAAGGCTGGATGTAACAAACCACATTTCTGTCACCGTTTATTGGTAGCATGGCATAGCCAAAACCCTGGGTAGCAGCACTCAGCGTGGGAGCATCTGGCTTCTTCAGAACACTTGAACAGCTGCTAAAGAAAAAGGTTGTTTTCAATTGCAGCAGGTGTCAAAGCAGGAGTTTAATTTGAGGGAAAAATGTCAGTCTAACAATTCTCAGCACTGGGAAAGCAAAGCTCCACCACAAACATCACTAATGGCTTTCTCCCACTAGCACTTGGGGGCTGTTGTCACCTTCTGACCAGACCTTGCTGGTAGCTGGCTTGGCAACTGAAGGCCAAAGGCAGAAGACCGCTAGGAATTATGCACAGGGAACTGGGCACTGAGGAGAGGAGATACTGGGAACCTGGTAGAGTGGCCTTTAAGGAGCTGTAGATGAATGAGTTTCTATGATGGGAGACCTTGGGTCACCCTCTAGTGCTTTGTATTGGCCTTTCTCCTTCTGGGGGCAATTCTCTATCTTCTGGATGCAAGACAAAACTCCTGGCATGGACAAGGGATATAACTTTCTCTCAGAAGAGGAAGGGGCAGGCAGCAGCTGCTGAGTAGGGTGGCAGGATGAATGCATGAGCTTTGTGTTTCTTAGCAAAAGGGGAGGTGTCTGGGGCAGGCAGAAAGGACAGCAAGGAAGCAAAGGAGCAGGCAAAAGGAGAAGTGATCATAAATTCAGCCTGTGGGACTGAGCAGCCTCCAGATAGTCTGAACTCATATCAATTTAGAAATGCCACTGAATCCTTCTCGTTTCTATGCTGAGCATCCAAAGGCAGACAGCTCCGCCCTGAGAAGTGTCTGAAACCAGGGCTGTGGCCTAAAATGACTTTGTGAGGCTGAGTAAGGACTGAAGAAAGCCTAATAACAACTCAGTCACAGCAGTTTAAGCTTTGCCTGTGGAAATGAGGGACTCCAAGTGGCTCAGGAGCTATCTGGGGTTGGCAGATCTGTCACATATGATTGACACTTTCTTTCCAAAAGGTTGTTCTCTGTGGGACAAGTTGAGCAGTATTTTATGAGCTGATGGCTTGGCTGCTAAGGGAAAGCCTGCATGCCCATGCCCCTTCTCTGAGCGATGTAGGCTGCAGGTGGAAGGTGAGCATCCTCCATAGAGCTGATGTGTGACTGAGGCAGATAGGGCAGGCTGTTGGTGCAGCCTTTGCTCTGGGGGGAACACAGAGCTGCATGGGTCATAGTTTGCTGGGCCAGCTGTCATCTCAGGGCTGCGACCCATTCCTGAGGATGGGCCCGCTGGCCTCTGGGCTTTACAGAGAAATTGGATGGATATGATGGCTTTTCCTTATTGAGGTGAGTTCAGAGTACCTGGAGACTGTTCAGACTACCATTTGAAACACTGCTGTTTGTTCTAATTCACTTGCCTCTTCAGCTGAAGTTAATTGTTTCCTGATGTCCCCTGTATGGTGCCAGTGTCTAATATAATCCAGAAAGCAATTACATGCATCAGAAGTCCTTCGGTTCCCTTCCTGTGTTAGCTTATCCTCTGGGAAGCCAGACGTCTAAAATCTCCCATTTTTTGTCTATCATTAGTAAACAAGAGAGTAAAAACTTGCACTGGCCCATCCCAGCCCTTCCTGGCTGGAGGAACAATAATTCTGCAAGGAGACAGGGAGAGAGGCTGGAGAGCACCTAAAGATCACCCATGAGCACTGCAAAGTGATTAATCCTGTGTAAAATACATTACTCTCACAAGCTGTAAGTAACACATTTGTCTACTATAAGTGAAAGAAGGCAAGGACTAAACATTTTTTGGATCCGTAATGTCAAAACTTAGTACGCAGTCACTGCAATGCTGTGGTCTGTTTATCCCATTATTTCACTTACTTTATGATATTTTTTAATATGATTCAGAGAAATCAAATATAAGCAGCTGAGGAGCTGTTTGTTGTCATTTAGTATTTTCAGTGTGGCTCAGGGACCCTTCCTGGTGCTTTAGGCTCCTGCGATGCTAATTGTCATAAGTGCATGCAAAGAATGACAAACTGGCTGATGCACCAAGGAGCTCAAAATTTGCTAAAACAAAAAAGGAGAGCCTGTCTCCTCATTGTGCATTTACACATTGCTGATCCATCACTTCCCTCGTGCATCTCTGTATAACAACCTGTCCCAGCCTGCAGCTGCCTGTCCTGCTGTGGCATGATGGGATGCAGAGGGACACATGCATGGGAAAAGGAAAAACCAGAGCTCTCTGCAAAACATTTGGATAAGAAGAAGTCTTAAAAGTCTGTGGGCTTTTTGAAGACAAGTATTGTAAGTGAATGCACATTTATTTCTGTTTTAAAACAGTTAAATTGATCCTGGCTGTTCAAATCAAATAGTATATCACAAGTGGTTTATTACTGCTTATCATCAATTCCTTAGTTAATGGTTTAAAGCTCAAAGGAGTTGAGTTGACTCCTGAGCAATAACAAGCAGACATTGATCTGCATTGCAAAAATGTAATTTCTAGGACAGGTGTTCTCTGCTGACCTGTGGCTGGACCTGAGATGAAGCCTCATTCTTGCTCTCAGCCTGGCAGACCATCGCTTTGGGATAATCTGATACATTTTCTTTCTTTGCAAATTTCCATTTTAATTGGCTCAGCCCTACGTCTGGGCTTGCAAAGGCCAGCAATAGGGCCACCTGTATTCACCTCAGCTATGCTTGAAGGAAAATCTCTCAAATGTTAACAGAGAAGGAGTAGAAGGAGCTAACTCTTTGAGGCCGTGGACTGATGAATTTCAAATGCACATCTAGTGGGAATGGGAGAAAAAGAGGACCAGCACCCAGCAAATAGTCATACTGAACTGATTTCTGGAGTTTCAACTTTTTTTATTTGCAGTTTCTGGCTATCAAGGAGCAGCTGCTGTGCAGGGAAGAGAAGCTGTGAGCCCAGGGCAAGGCTAGGCCACGGGTCAGTGGCCGCACAACTGTGACCCCCACGTGAGGTGAACGGATGAGTGCCAGCAAGCACCCAGCAAGTCTGAGGGGACTGGTTCCTAATGAAGACCAAATCATAACGACTCTTTTGGGGCCAATATTTGGCCAACAGCCAGCCGAAATAGCTGAGGATGCCCTGTCTCACTGCTTCCAAAGTGTGGTGGTAAACTCAGGTGCCATGTCTCAGGTGTAGGCCATATGAGAGGCAGATGATTGGAACGGGCTCAGGGAGGTGCTGGAATCACAGTCCCTGGAGATGCTTCAGAAACGTGTAGATGTGGTACTTAAGGACATGGTTTAATGGGCATGGTGGTAATGGGTTGGTGGTTGGACTAAATGAACTTGCTGGTCTTTCTAACTTTAATGATTTGATGATTCTGTGATGATAATACCCTCTCACAGTCTTACAGCCCATTATTGCTTCTGTCACACAATTGCAAATACACATTTCAGTTGTGTAAAATACACAGTATCAGTTTATTGGCCAGATTTTTCGTTGGTGAGCAATATTGCTTCTCCCTGCATTCACTGAAGCCATAGGGTATGGTGACCTGGTTTATACCCTGCTCGCAGGCTCTCTGCAGCTATAAACAAACTTCACAGTACAAAGACTGGTCTTTAAAAATGAGACGTATACTCTTGGGGAAAAACAGCACTTCCAGAAAATACATTTAAGCAAAACTTGCCTCATCTGTACATATCCAAAGAATAAACTACTAAATAAAGTTAGATGTCAAGAAAGTAAACAAAAGGTTTTACCCCAAATGATTTGATAGCATTTCATGTTGACTGAATGGTGCCCTCTGGGACTCTGACTCTGAAATATACAGACGTTGTCTGAAGTATGACAGGTTTGGAAATCCAGATGGAGGGAAAACGTGGAGCTTTATGGATTGCAGTACAGCATCTCTCCAGATCAGCCCATCGTTGCTGATCTTGACATTTACTTTATTGCTCTTATCTGAAAGAAACAGCATTATCTGAAAGAAACAGCATCTTGTAGCAACCGCAAAATAAGTTTAGCAAAATGTAGAAGATAACACTTCTGAAGTTCAGAACTTTGATGCACACTTTTTAAACCATTATTTTAGGCAGACCTCCCCTTTCAGACTGAGCATCCAGGTGTCCCTTTTAATTACAATAATCCTGTATCCTATCTATGCATTCTCTAGGCATCTTTAACTCACTATTTAAGGGGTGCAAATATCCCTCAGAAATATCAGTATCAATAGCAAAGAAACCAACTACATGAGCTGAAAATGTGAGATTTTTTTCATTTGATGTTTATTTAGACTGAAACCAAAAGCAACAAAGCTCAGCTGCTTAAAATTCTTTTGTAGTGCTGTTTCCTCCCAGCCTATCATTGCTTCAGAGGAGAAGCAGTCTCCTCCTGAGTGGACATGTGCCATGTGTGGGAGTTTCATGTGCTGAAAGCAACTCCTGGCAGTCTTTAACAGGAAGAGGAGAAAAGGAGGGGAAGGCAGTCCCTCTTTCAAGCTGCCCAACTAGCTTCTTCCTAAAGTCATCTGCCTGGTGTTTCTCTTTGTGGCAAGCAACTCAAAGATTTTCTTCTGGGTTTGTTGTTAACAATAGTATGCTATTGTAGAGGAAATAGAAATTTCACCTTTAATCAACTGCTAGTTTGTCCAACCCCCTGAATTCTTGCTTTCAGAAGATGCACTATCAAGGGCATGGATGAAAACTGACTATTACTGAAGGCACTTCAAACTAAAAATGAAGGAGAGATGCAGTTGTTCTGCCTCAGGGTTGCAGTGTGGCTGGCAGGCACAAAGCACTAGGCTGGGCTGTGACAGCCTGGGAGAAGAGACCACAGCTTTTCCCTTGGCCCTTCTGCTTTCACCATCACACTTGGGACAACTGAGAATTTGCTGACAATACAAAGCTAGGAGGAGTGACTGACACACCAGAAGGCTATGCTGCCATTCAACAAGACCCAGACAGACTGGATTGCTGGGCAGTAAGGAACCTGAAGTTTAACAAGAACAGGTTCAGAGTCCTACACCTGAGGAGGAATAACCACGTCTATCAATCAGTACAGGTTAGGGGATGACCTGCTGGAAAGGAGCTCTGCAGAGAAGAACCAGGGTGTCTGGTAGACAACAGGTTGACCATGAGTCAGCATTGTGTCCTTGCAGCCAAGAAGGCCCTTCAGATGATCCGTGATATTTTGCTCTTCCTTTCTCATCTGCTTAAGATATTCTCCTAGATTTAACTGAAAAGAGAGATCATCAGACCAGTGTTGTATAAAATCCTCCTTCAACATTTACTAACATGGAGACTCAGGCATTGATAAGTAGCTGATGGATTTCTTGCATGACCAGCACAGCATGTGAGTTGTGGAGCACCTGCAGACATTCTAGGACAGCAGGTGCAGTACAGTAATGGAGGCTGAGCCACTGCTGTTCATGCAAATAGCCAGGGCACCAAAGAAGATGGATGCTCTTGTCCAACTCTTCCCAAGAAGGAGGCTGAGATCTTGGCTAAGCATCTAGTGTGCAAGCAATGGCTCTGAGCTAGTAAAAGCTTTCAGAGAGATGGATGAATCTCTCCTCCATAGTGACCAGCAACAGGACCTGAGGGAACGGCATGGAGCTGTGTCAGGGAGGGGCAGGTGGGGGTTAGGGACAGGCTGTGCACCAGAGGGTGGTGGGGCATGGAACAGGCAGCTCAGGGCAGTGGGCATGGCCCCAAGCACAGTTCAAGGAGTGTTTGGACACTTCTCTCAAACACAGGGTTTGATTTTGGGTGGTCCTGTGTAGAGCCAGGGCTTGGACTCGATGATCCCGTGGGCCCCTTCCAATTCAGAAATATTCTGTAATTCTGTGGTTCTATGAACTGAAAACACTGGCACTTCTTGCTGCATCTCCTGAGATTTCTCCTAGTACAACAATTTATTTCTAGTCTCTATGTATGTGACACCTAGAAGGTCCGTGGACCTCAATCCCACCTTCTCTACACGCCAAATCACATCCATTTTACTTTTATGTCTTTAGTGGGGCTAGAAACTTGAGCTATGCCTTATCTAACACCACAGTCCACCTTTCTGAGGAGCTTGTGAACTGCGTAGATTTACACTGCTGCTATGCAGGGTATACAGCTCTCACTGTTAGTGTTACTAATACATAGGACTTCTACATTCTCTTTTTCCTTTCCATTCCTTTCTGTCTGCATTTCCTTTGTGGGTGAGCACAGTTTCCCTTTTGTGGTCTACAAATGCACAAATGAAATGATTCATTGGTGAAGAGGTGCTAAAAACTTTAGACATCATTATCGTCTTTAACGGAACCACACAGATAAAACTATATGATCCATGTTATCTGGTATTATATGCACAGAAAATGCAGGTGTAATTTCAGTGGAATGTGGTTACTTCATGGAAAGATTTCAGTGGAAATATTAATGGATTGAACAGTATAATAAAATAGAAAGATGGAAATGTCATAACAGTAAAAATGAATGGCTATTTTTCTTTAAAGAGAAAGTCATCTCTCTGTGCATGATTCTGGAAACATTTTAATTAAGCCTAGCAAGTTTTAATACCTGCCCTTTATCTCACTCCTTTCAGACAACACAAGGAGAATTGTAATTACTGACAACTTCTTGTGTCTAAAAGATCAAAAATGGGACATTTGTCAAGGCAAAGAACACGGAGGAAGATCTGTTAGAGGAATATGTGTAAATGTATACACATACATACATTTGTCTCTGACTCATGACTACAAGAATCCTGTTGTTATCATTTAGGTACATTTCCTATTGGAATTGGATAGAGTGACTATTATGGAATGTATTACAAACCCAAAATCTGTGACTTTACTTTGTCTCTGAATGGCGCTCATTTCAATCAGTCAGCCAGTGAGGGACCTTGAAGCACTCCAGTGAATGGTTAGGTGCAAAAGATTTTTCAGTTTTCCTTTTTTTCTTATCCTCAGCCTCTTCTGTGTGGGCCTCACTGGTGGCCTGGGAAGCCCTCCAGCTAGTCAGGCCATGACCCGACCCTTTGGGTCATACAGAACATCGGAGATCTTCTGCAGAGGAAATTTGGGTCTCTTCATTCGTCCTGTTGGAATATGCGTGATCTTTTATGAGCAGAACTGTGAGTGACCTCATCCCAGCCCTGGCTGTGTCCCAGGTGAATCCCCAGGAAAATTGCAGAAAATTATAAAGCCTGAATTCAAATGTGTGGTGTGTTACTGCTGACAGTGCTGTAGTGATACATGTGGGAACTCTTAACAGAATCTCACTCCCAATTACAGTGTATGTACTTCTGTCTCGTATTGACAAGTCTCCAAAATGCTTAAATAGCTGTGTCACATCTGTAGATTCTGGATTACATCTGCTGAGCAGTAAGCACATGCAGAAATCTACCTCCAGTTTCAGTGCACTGTCTCTAATTTTTCAATTGCAGTATTCTTCTCCTGTGATGCAACTACTACTGAACCAACACTGTGTCATTTTCTGAATGCATGCATTAAAATCTGCTATTGCATCTGTGCCATCATTGGCATTAATACATTCAAATCTGTGCTTGGAATTAAGCGGTAAGTCAGAGCATATTGGTGATCTTAGATATACTAAATAATGATTAGATCAGTGACAAATGTTTATTCTCTTTATCTGAGAGACTTTCATGTTCCCTGGAAGAAAATGAAATTATAAATGGTGCTTTTAAATTATAAAACAATATAAATCTGTTATGAAAACTATAGCAGAGTTTCAGCAATGTGTTACCCACAGCTTGTGGATAATTTTGACTCTGCAGAAAGGGTTCAGGCAGATTGTCTCCCTTGTTCTCACGCACTGTCTTGAATAGCCATGGGAATCATCCATTACAGCAACAGAAGAGGAACTCCTGTAATACAGGTAATAAAAGAACTGGGTATTAAACTCAAAATGACAGTCATCAATGGGGGGTTAATAAGCAAGGTCAGGGAAAAAAATAGCACCAGTACTGAGAGGGGTACAGGCAGAAATGGAAGTGGCATCTTTTGTGCTCTGCTAAGCAGAAATTGGGGATAATAACTGGATTTTGTGTGATAGTGAATATCTACTGTGATTTTCTCTGAGGTTTGATTATAAGCATGAATGAGAAGATTTATTTTAAGGGCTTTTGATTGATTGGGCTTGGGGGTGGGAGGAGGTGCAACCTATTTTACAGAGTTGCAAAACTGATACAGTTATTAATTATCATTTGTGGTTGCATAAGTATGGAGCTGTAGCTGCTGACATGATGATCTCTGTGCACAGGGCTGTGTGGATGTACCTACAGCGATTGATAGTCCATGCTTTGAAGAACGGACTCCCAAAACAAGGTGTCCACTTCTTCTGTTCTTCTACCTTGAGAACCAGCCTCCTTGTTTGGCAATTAGACGTCTTCTGTATCATCGCCAGGTATATAACCCTGCTCTGACCCATCCATTGGCTTACAGGACCCCATGTTTAAGCATTCGTATCACTGTGGGTGTGTCTAAATGTTTAACACATTGGAAGAACATGCTTGTGCCTGCTGTAGTGGAGGATGTTTTGGGGTTGGAACTTGATGATCCTCAGGCTCCCTTCCAACCCAAGCCATTCTATGATTCTGTGATTGTATGCGCTTGTCCTGCTGACTGTCCCAGCTTAGTTTCAGGGCAGCCAGGTGGAGTGTCTTGGCTCTGGGCTTTGGCCAGTAAGGTTGATTTGTGTAAGCTGACAGAAAGATTTCTCAATTCCTCTCAGTGTGAGGAGGGCCAGCACTCCTCAATAGACCCTGCACACCGTGTTCTGCAGAGGACAGTGTGTTCCAGTCCTTTTGGATGGGCTGTGGGAGCATAAATCCCTACCCCACGCACTGCAGCTCCTGCAGCCTGACCAGGTCTGGGGCAAATCTGCTGCTGAGAATGATTTTTAAGGTTGTGCTCCTGTGAATCTGCTGAGAAAAAGAGACTCCAAAATGTGCTGTTTTACCTTTTCACACACTCCTTTGTAGCAGTGCATCTGTAAAAATAAATCCTAGAAACACAACTACATTATGATACACAAACTCACCTCCTTGCTCCGGTATTTTTGCACTGCAGCAGAATATACTCCTTACCCACACAGCCATGCTCTTCCACGCTGAAGTACTTTCCACTTCCCAGCACTCTCTTCTTCCTTTGTTTTTGTTTCTAATTGATTGCCTTTTGACAGCCAGAAACAAATAGAGGCTGTTTTAAAAGTGAAAAACAAATAAACAGAACCAACCTCCCGCTGATCCGTAGCTGGTTCAGGTGAGATTCCTGCCACCTACAAAGAGGGCTTTTTATTTTCCCTGAGGCTTTGTGATGAAACACTCTCTGAAGTTCAGCTCTAGATTTTTTTTTTTCATTTTTTTCTTTCTTTTTCTTTTTCTTTTTCTTTTTTCTTTTTTTTTTTAATCTTAACACATCTAGAGGAGATAAAACAGAAGAGTATCTGAAAGAGAAAAATTCAACTTCAGTCACTGATAGAAGAACACAATTTCTCTCCAATTAAGCTTTTTAATCCTAGATAGGTTTACTCCTGCAGGTAACTTTCCTCATTTCATTTAGGTGTTAATACAGAAGTTGATGTTACCTGAGCAGATTGAAACTCCAGGCCCAAGTGTTTCTTTGTCTCAGGCAGGCCGTGTTGGGTAGGCAGTGCTGTGGGACCCTGGGTGGAGACCTTTGGGGGGGCTAAGGCTCCCCCAGGGCTGGCATCAGGCACCTCTGCTGAGCTCAGAGCAGGAGCATTTGGAGAGGAAATGTCCTTCACTTCTTTCTGTGTTTTGGTCTCTGACTCCTTACCAAGGGCCAGAAATGCTGCCTCTTGCATGGACAGTCTCTATGATAGCTCTGGGATTTTGAAGCCTTCAGTGGATTTCCCAATGAACTGTATAAACCATTGATGGTAAATGCAGATAGAAAATGTTATCTCTGACAGAAATCACAACACAGCTCAGTCTGGTCATTATGTCTGCCTGAATGTTTCCACAGCAGCTTGCTGAGTGGTCAGTGTGGTCATCAACACTATCAACCATTTCCCAGGCGAGGAGAGAAAGCACAGCTCGAGTCTCAACCAGGATGCTTTTATTGCCAGACAGTTAATGTAAGCCTCTCTGTGCTAAATACAGAAGGTAAATTGTTGCTACCTCCAATCTGCAATATTGATATTACTTGGGTTGCTGTTGATAACCTTTAATTTTAACAACACAATTGTGAATGATTTGCCAATCCCAACCTTTTAAAATCACAGCAAGACATCATGCCAGGATGCAGGAATGAGGCACCCAGCCTCTAATGCCTCTCATTTCCTCTCTGGCATCAGCTCGGATACAGTCTTTGCTGGTATTTTACCCATGGTAGCAGAAAAACATTGGAATAAAGATTCTAAGTGGTGCATTCTAAAACCTTTGTGTTTTCTTCATCAAAATTTTTGTTTGCGATGAAGAAATAGTGATTTGCTCATTCCAGGGCTATTCGTGAATCTAGTCAATTGCTTTTATTGGAAAAACACTTTTTAGCAATTAGATTATCAATATTGGAGCCTCAATGCTTCTGACACTGGTCCTTACCCTGCAGTCACCAGAATGACCACAGCCACCCAAAATGTGCCAGGTCATAGAATCACAGAATGGTTTAAGTTGGAAGGGACCCTTAAAGGCCATCTAGTGCAACAAACAGGGACACCTACAGCTCCACCAAGTTGCTCATATGTGGGATCTTTTTTTCCCTTTTGGGGGAAAGTGGGGCTAAACAATCTGTTTAATTAATGTGTTAATCTGTCACAAAGCTCACTCAGCTCCACCATCTCATCTCAACTGCTGTTTGCCTATCTCTGAATATACGTGGCTGAAATACTACATAGTCCTCAAGGTAATGGTTGGACTCGATGATCTTAAGGTCTTTTCCAACCTGAGTGATTCCATGATTCTACGAAGAAGTAAAGAATAGCGTCATTGTAGGAATCATTTTGTGTTGTTTGACCCTAAAAGAAAATTTGTAGCTTTCCCTTCACTTAGAAAAACTTTTTGCTGTTGTTCTTCTAATTGGGCAGAGCTGTCAAGAAATTGGCTTTAGGTGTCATGTTTTGGCACTTGAATTGATAATGCAATCATTAACCCGCGAGGTCCTTTCAGATGTTTGCTTTGTCAGTGCATTTAGGAGTGATTTAAAACCCATGGAATGCTCTTGCTCTCTGCTGAAGCAGCCTTGCCAATGTCTTAAACTGCCAGTAAGGCCAGAATCCATCTCCCATCAACCTAAATGGGAGAGACAGTAAATACTCATGAAGGTCTGCGCCTTGTCGTGATGCCAGTTTTATAAACTGCTCAGAGAGTGTCTCAGTGCAATCTGCCATGCAAAGTCTGGGCTAGCAGGAACCAACAGAAGTCCACTCCAAAAGCAATTCAGGTGCAGTTTTGAAAAGGCAGAAATTTATGGAAGATGAGCTCTGTCCCATTGCACACTGGATAAAAAAGCTCTTTGGCTTTTGTGCATTAGCAGCTGTTGCAGCTGTGGAAACAGCTGCTCAGAGATCTACCCCCACACCTATAGAAATAATTGGGAATAATGCAGCTGAGCAGGAAACACCATAAAGAGATCTTCACTTGTGTGTTTTTTTTAAATGCTAGAATACATTAAGCCGTAGGTCACAGTATTTCTGACATTTCTGGTGCTTGCAAATCTATAGAGAGGAATTCTTCCTCTTTCACTCTCTTCTTCTCTCCCTCTGTGAGTGCCTGCAATGCAAACAATCATTTTCATGGACATGAAAAGCAAGCCATTACGGAATAAAAGCCCTTCTGTTTCTACTGGCAGTGGATGAAGTGATAGGAACCCTGATTATGCTCAAATCCAACATAAAATTCAGGAAGTGAGAAAATAATCTGAGCATGAGAAAAATATTATTCCGCTTTTTTATGTTATTATGAAATTGTTCTGGACATGGCCCAAATCTACTCCTCAGTGATGCCGATGTTAATTACTAGAAGAAATGGATACTTACAGTGAAACCTTAATTTGTATATGTGCAACAGGAAGCACAGTTTGCCACACGCTCCCATGGGAAGGTAATTTTCACCAGCTGCCTAATTGCATTATGCAATAAATAAAGCAGGGAGGTGGTGGAGTCACTGTCCCTGGAGGTGTTCAAGAAATGTGGAGATGTGGCACTGAAGGATGTGGCCAGTGGGCATGGTGGGGTTGGGATGGTGGTTGGACTAGTGATCATAGCGGTCTTTTCCAAGCTTAGGAATTCAGCGATTCTATGAATCCAACTAGAAAAAAGCCAGGATGAAACGCAAATACAGTCAAGCGGCCAATAACTACCAAAGTGAGTTAAAGGGATGCTGATCACAGAGCTGTCAGAAAACATTTCAAACAGTTCTTTGTTTTCACCTGATCTAAATATCTCCAGTCACTTTCTAAATCATATTAATCTATAAAATATTTGACAATTCTGTTTGAAGTGCGAGTTGAAGCATATAGAACGTTTTCAGCAATGAGTTTCTGAGCGTGGTCTGTGAAGTCTGAAATTGTACCTGTCACCATGTTTTTTACTGACTGGTTTTTAAAAGTGCTGATAATTGACCTCTGAATTGAAAAGGAAAAAACATAAAAGGATAAAAGGGAAAATGTGGTGGAATGGTTGGGGATGAGATCCATTCTTGGGTGACACGAGAAAGCCACTTCAGTGTAGTACGATAGCTGGAGTTCCTGATGACGTTAAGTACAGGAGATCAATCATTCAAAAAGAATGATGCATTTTTATGAAGTATGGTTATAAAAGTTTTTGTTAAGTGAAATGATCTCAGGGAAGGCTGTGTAAGGCATTCATTACAGTATTGCTTAGTTAGAACAGTACATAGCACTCCTAAACTTGCCAGCTGAAACAGTTAGCAATTATTAAAAGGTCAGTTGTTGCATGACTGGAAAAAAAAAAAAAAAGTAGATTTCAATTGTATCTATTGCTATTTTAAATCAGCATAATTTTAATCAGAACTGCTCCTTATTTTCCTGGTCACAAGCTGGGATCCTGAAGCCAACTGGAGAAATATAAACTATTTTTGTATGAAAAAGAACAGACCTTTAAAGGTAAACTGTGGAAATATTTCTCAAGACTTTAACACGTTTTTCTCATTCATTTTGTTTAAATCTTTTTGCAGTCTTTGGATTATAACTGGACTGAAAATGAAACTAATTGAAATTGTTTGTGCAAGATGTGGGAGTGCCTAACTGGCTGATCCACCCACAGTTTATAAGCGAAAAGAAAGGGAACATGAGATGTGTTTGAGTTAAGAACGTTAACAGTCTTTAAATACTAAATGTTTTCTACATTCAATCCTATTGTCTCTTTCTTTCAAATATTTTTTCTGAAAGAGTCCTCTCAGATGCTCTGTATTCTATGGGAATAGGTTTACACAAGCCTGCAATAACAGCATTGTTTATTCTGACTGAACAAACTAATGTTTTAAAGAAATTTGTAGCAATGACCTTTGAAGAAGAGAGAAAGGTACGAACACGTGGTGTAAGCAACCTGAAAGGGGAATTAAAAGTGACAGAATTAAAAACGTTGGTTTTTTCTAACTTGTTTTAATCTGCTGAAGTGCTGAAAAGATCTCTCAGCAATGCAGTTAATTAAAAAAATAAATAAATAAAATTCTTTCAGGATTCACATTTGAGTCAAATAACACAGAAGTTTGAATGGTATAGAAATGAGCCTGTGCTTGGGCATCAGAGGAGCTCACTCCACGCTTTCCAAATGCCTTTTCTTTTTACATTATTTATTATATGGAATAACTCCTTAAAACCTGGAATGAAGCAGTGTTTCAATCACATGCTGTCTTGTCTGTCAAAAGGTCAGTCTCCTTAAATGTCAGCCAGCTCTTCTTTCCGTATTTATATTGAATTCAGTGATCTATCTGGTGTGCTTCCCAGCAGATCTCTCATTAGACAACAGGGCTTACAAGACGGTGGTGAGCTGAAGAGAAACTCAGTAAATGGTAGGTGGGAGTGAAAAAGGATCTGGGAAAAGAGTAGAATTTTCTGGGCTCTAGCAGACTGAAATTACTACTATTTTATGTATTTCATTACTGCAGTTTCTTCATACTTCAGGTCTACATCAAACAAGTAAATGATCCTTCCTCCATCTGGCATATAGCTAACGGAGTACACACTCTGAGACCCAAAGCCCACTCAAATCAGAGATGTGTTAAGGAGGGTGTTAAGACAAGTCTGCCTTTAGTGAACACCTCCATCTGAGGTTGTCACTTCTGGCTGCTGTTCGTTTCAGTGGGACGTAATGGGCACTTTTACAGCATTAATCTTTCCACTTATGTTAATGTCTACCTCAGTACAAGAAGGACTGGGTGTCAGGTGCATCCTGTTTTCCTAAAAACAACCTTAAGAGGCAAGTAGATGACTCACTGAGATGCAAGTGTTTACTCTGGGAACCTCAGGTGACTTGCATCACATCAGAAATGACCTGTCTGGGTCACACACCAAGGACTTTGCACCCTGGCTTTGCAAGTCCCAGCTGCCTGACGGACTGTCCTTCTTCCCTTTATTTATTTGTTTGTTTGTTTGTTTGTTTATTATTTTCGTAAATAGGCAAACAAACAAAAATATCCTGCTATGCACTGAAGCTCTGAAGCTGAGTGCTCAGTGATGCTGGAGATGCACTCAAAAGCAAATTGCAAGACTATTACCCACAGCAGACGTTTGACTCGGGATTGCTCTGCTAAGAAATACCAGAATCACACACATTATTGAGTTACGTTAACAAAAATGGGTGCCGTTGCATACCTGTATACAAGCAATTGAATCAGGCCCTAAGAATGATTCATCTTGACTAAATCTAAATTTCTGGACAGCAGAGGTCTGCATCCGCGTTAGCTAGGCTCAACCACCTTTAAGCTGCTGGGAGAACTTTGAGTGTGCAGTTCATCAATCTATTTCAGAGGTCTAGAAAAGAATGCAATAAATTGCATTCTGCAAGTGTCCTTTATGTCCACTGAATACAGTGCTATTCTAAGTTTACTATCTGAATCGTAGATACATGTAATTTAGTAGATGAATCCTACACTGATTCTGAATCTACTGATTCAGAAGCAAAATAATATTATAAAACCTAAACCTGTCTTTCTTATCCTTGGTACCCTAAAGGTTGGTCAGTCTTGACTTTTTTCTCTTCAGGAAAAATTGGTATTTAAAAATTGACAAAATGTGAGTGCAGTTTAAATAATTCCATCACTTTCTGGAGTCACTTTGCCCTACTTAGCAATAAGAAAATAGTTACAAACATGTTCCCATACTCCCACTTATTCCTTTTATATGCAATTGAAGTTTATTATTCTATTTTTTTCTTCCTTTCATCTTTCAGCACGTATTTTCTTTATAAGTATTAGAAATTCTAGGGTAGTGGGAGGGAATGAATTTCAATGGCAGATTGGGAAGTTTTACCTGGTTTCTCTTTGTTTGCCATTCCAAATACTTTCTTTGTTTGATTTTAGTAATTTGTACTAAAGGACTTTAAATCTCTTTTGATTTTCATTTATGAGAATTGTCCTATTGAATATTTATCATTCCCAGTCAAATAGATGCTCGCAGAGAAGTTTTGCTCCCAGTCTTAAACAAGTTGTCCTACAGGCTTTGAAAACAAAGTACAAAGGATGGTGAAATTACATTTAAACTAACAAACAAAGATTATTTTCCAAGTAAACCTAACATTACAGCCTCAGACTTGGCCAGGCTTGGTCTTTAGTGCATAGAGAGTCAGCAATTTAGTGATTTTCATGCATACTAAAGTTTTACCTAAAGGGATAATATTACAGAAAAATGAGCTGTTCCCACAAACCATCTACTCTTCTGCACTACAAAAAATAAATAAATAAACAAATAAATAAAGAATAATAATAATTTTTAAAAATCTTTTATTTTCGTTAAAGATTTCTTTGCAAATTATTGTTTCTAAAGTTCAAATAACAGAGGAGGCCTTAATGAAACCCTGTATTGGAAAAGAAGTGTAATTCCTCTCAGAATATTATTAATATATGGATGTTAGTAATCTGTGGGTTGATAACAGCATTAGAAACCAATCCTTTGTATTTTTACTGTGAAACAGCAAAGCTATTGTTTGTATCCATCCTGACAGAAAGTTCAAGAGAAAGGAAATAAATAAGAAAATCCCAGGGTACAAGATCTGCCATTCATGTGAAGATTCAGCACAACTTAGGGGAAAAAAAAAATCCTTCTTTGATTTAGGAAAGGATCGCATTTTTAAAAAGGCATATTCTAGGCTTCATAAGCAGGCTCAAAAAGCCTGTCAAGTTTCCTCATCTGGGAAATGCTCTGCTCAAGCCTTGTGCACAAGACGCAAGGCCTCACCGACCCTTGGTCTTCTGCCTGTTCCTTCTCTCTACTCTCCCATCTCAGCCAAAATGATCTATCACCAAGATATCCCAGCTGTCATCAAACATCTACCAGCCTTGTTGATCAAGGCATAATAAGAAAGGCACCTACAGTGACAGCCTCTCTGAAACCAGTCATTGCCAAAATGACATGGATGGAATTTGTCACAAGATGGTCCCTACACGGCTCTTTTCAATGGTAAGGTCTGATATTTAAGACTGCAGAGGAATTTCCAGGTCGCAGCCTGAACCAATTCCGTACCAAGTGAGAAGGCGTGGCTAACCCAGAGAGCTCAGGTGCACGCAATACACTTGAATAACTAGAAGGGGTGGACTCTGGATCTACCCTACTAACCCTCATTTAAGGGTTAGCAGCCAAGGGAGCGGTATCTCTCTGGATAGAGGTTGTACTTCTTTTGAGTTGCCAGTGGTCATTGAAAGGGAATGAGCTAATTTTTTTTTTTCTTTTCTTTGTTACATCCTATTACTGTATAGCATTTATATCCTAGTAGAAGGCACTTTCTCTGCTGTACAAAGACACAACTTGAGCCAGGCAGCGAATGAGGGAACCATGTTTCATTAGTATCCATCTTCCACATCTGTACCTTTTAATATTGGTTAGAATCACAGTCATAGAACCATTACGGCTAATGAATCACTCAATCCAACCCATGCCCACTAACCATGTGCCACATCTGCACGTTTCTTGTACCCCTCTAGGGATAGTGACTCCACCACCTCCCTGGGCAGCAGTAAGGTCTAATGCCTTACATTTTTTTCTGAGTTGTTTTTGTTAATATCCAGCCTGAACCTCCACTACATTAAACTACTGTGATTCATTGTACTGATGTGAATTAGGATAGATGGTCTTCTTAGAATCATCAAAACAAACAAAAATCCTTCATAAGTGGTGAGGAGCTGATAGTTTCCACTTCTCCACAATTACTTGCTGGATGCATTCATTCAGTGCAGTAAACTCTATAATAAGAATATTTGCCTGGTTCCAGTTCTCAGGAATTCCCAGGGATTTTCAGTGGCCCAAACCACAAGGGAGGGCATCCCTATTGAGAGCGAGGAACAATTACAGTTATCTAATGTAAGAGGGTTTCCACATGCTTAGCACACACTGGGTGTATGATAAGGGTTAGGAAACCATCAAGTTCAAAGACTTTCTATATGCCTGCACCATCAGCATTCTCAGGATTACAGGATGTTGAGCACTGATGAGTTATCAGTGTCAAAAGCATGGCAGAATCTCCTTCGATGCCCTGTTTGCTTTCACTCTTTCTTTTCTAGTTAATGTGTTTTTAGGAAAGGTGAACTGCAATGTGCCCTTGCAGTACTAGTAAGTAATCCCTTCCTAATCCCTGTGGCTGGAAAGGCTGGCCTCCATCACCTTATCAGCTTCTCTCTGAGACTGCCTCATGTGTTTATCTTAAAATGTCCATTAATATGGAATTCTTTCTAATCAGATGAAATTAATTGCTAGTAGAGACATCATACCATTTTTATTTTTTCTACATCACTAAGGAGCTGCCCAAAATATCATCTCAGCATGTGCCCATTTTGGGTGCAGTAACCTCATAGTTCCTTCCCAGGTTGGCCTTCAAAGTCAAAAGAAGAAAGTCTACCTCTGCTCAGTATAACATCTGAACACATTCGTGGTTACCAATACTATGGGGCTCAGGGTTGCTTTCTTGGCATGTAAAGGATGTCTATAACACAGGGGCCCTCAGTCCCTGTGACATTTCAGGTTCTCCCTCCTGCTCTTAGCTGAAGCAGGAGTTGAGTTGGATAAGAAACAATATTGTAAGTCCTCCAAGACGCTCAGATTCTAATAACACATTAAGCAATGAGAGAGGGGAAAATATCTGCCTTTCTTGTAAAGATAATGGCATTCTTTCCAGTTTCCAAAATATACTACTAATTACGTTCTCTGCTGTCAATAGCTCTTTTTCTCCATGCTAGACCATAAAGCTGTTCCTTCTTAGCTCTTTCTACATTATCCAATAGACATGAAGAAGACAACATACCAGATTTTCCCCTTAACAAATCTGTTTTCTGAGTCTCACTGAATGTAAATCAGGATAATCTTCATTGAAGCCAGCAATGATATATCAGCAAAACCAGCGCTATGTGCAGAGGAGAGACAAACAATAGAAGCTGAATCAAAACAGACTCAGAACATTGCAGAGGGCTTAATGTCAACACTTCATAAACATTTACTTTTTGTAAAAGGCTGGATTCCAACTATAACCTCGTAAAGCCTCATAAAGTCAATCCCTTGTCCGAGGACAGGATTAGCGCTACTACTGATGGTATTCCTGAAAAACTGCTGTTTAAACTTTTCTTTAAAAACCATCATAGTTGATACCACAACAATGGCAACCAATTCCAATGCTACTTACACACACTGAATATATATATATATTTTTTTTGTACGGTCCCACCTAAGTCTCCCACTCCCTTGGTTTGTCTGTTGTTACTTATCCTGTCTGCTGAACTTGCAGATCTAAGTATTGAGTTTGCAACACACACATGCCACGATTCTGGCCCACCGCTTGCTTACAGTGAAGTGTGGAAATACGATGAAGTAATTCAAATACCACTGTGAATACATGTACTTTTACGTGCCAAGGGAAAGGAGTAAGCGCTATTTAAGTATTAAGTACCATTTAATAAAGTCCATTTCAAAATATGATAATTTAAACAATTCATCATAAGATAAATAAGCTGCGAATGAAAACTCTATGTGGTTACACTTTGAGAAAAGATTGAGCACTAGGGTGCAGGAATGGTCTTTACTTCTACAAAGCTCAAATGAAACTAGGAATATTTCCTTTTGTGACTTTGCTCATTTATAAAGTGCCTGTTGCTATAGCAGTTGAATGCTAGTAACAAACACAGATAAACAGAAAATTTTGTTATCAGAATTGTGGTCCAATAGTTAATGGCTGCTTTTATTCCCATCTCCCAACTGAATACATGGTGTGACCTGACATTGTGCGAGCATTTTCCATTGGAATTGCAAAGAGTATACGTAGGGATATTTTCATTTTATCCCTGTCATTCCCCTGAAATAATATATATAATCCTGTGGAAGTTTCCACTGCCATTTATCAATTTAATAGAATAAATATCTTTAAGAATGTTTTGGAAATTTGTTATCTGGACGTACAAAGCACTCAGCTCCTGTGTTGAAGGACTATGTATGCTACCAGTAAAGAATGACTGCAGTCATGACCTAATTTGGAAGTAGCATGTTAAGGGATGCAAAAGGATACCCCAGTGTTCTAGAAGGTCTTCAGGCCCTCACAAGCTCAGGCAAGAAAACATCCCAGAAATATGCCCCCTGTTGGAAGCCCTGGTGGTGCCAAGACTCTGCAGCTGCACACCAGAGGGACAATGTGTAGAGGCCGTTGGAGAAAGGGTGTCCTTTGTCATTCACATCATTGTGTACTGAGCCACCCTCTGAGCACGTGCCCAGGGTGCTCACTTTGTTCCATACCTGACCCAGCCCTGCTGCAGCAATGGGAGCTCAACCCTGCGTAGAAATTAATTCCCAGAAGAGTTGTTTGTCAGCAAAGACTATTATAGAAAGAAAAACAAATAGCATTTGGCCATAAGAAATGATAATGAGGATGTCATCAAGGGATTCATGCTGTTGTACACCTGTCTGACCTTTCTGTTTCACAGTTTCTTTCATGAAAATGCCATTTGGGAGACATCAGCTTAACAGGTGAAGCAAAATGGTGCAAACATTGCAAGCAGAGCAAAACAAGGAATCTGTTAATACTTTCCATCGTGAGGCAGACTTTCAGCCACTTTTGGTCTCCATCACACTGTGGCCAGCAGTCCAGGCTGTGTCCCCAACCACCTTCTTGTGCAACCCCAACCTCCTCACTGACATAGGATGAAGAAAATAAGAAAACAAAAATCTCACAGAAAACACTGTTCACACTTGCATGTTTTCAACACTGTTGAAATCCAGAACACAGAACTACTTGGGCTGCTGTGCAGGAAATCATCTGCATCCCAGCCAGACCCAGCACGTGTCTTCATGTATGTTTCTAGCACAGGTTCCTTTTCTTAGCCTCCCTCCCTGTTCCTTAGGGATTTTATTTTATTTTATTTTATTTTATTTTATTTTATTTTATTTTATTTTATTTTATTTATGTTTTGGCACATTGGTTGTATTATTAATGTTGTTAGTTACATCTTATTCATTCAGCATGTAGTACAGAAAAGCTAATGTTTCTTCATCAAAAATTCAGATTTTTTTTTTTTTACAAAAATACTAACCAGCAAGGGTCTGTCATTGCATGTATTATTCCAAATGATGGAATGGTGTAACTTCAACTGAAGGGTATTTTTCCCTTTGCAGCTAGAACTACATCCATTTCAGTATTTCAGCTATGACGGGCAATGTCTTCGTTAACATAATGTATCAACATGGACAATTAGAATACGGTACACGTTATGATAGAGACTCATCACCTAATTCAACCAGGTGTCCATTGTTTATTTCAAGTGGAAATTAATTAGATTTGACTCCACTTACTCTGACAGAAGTTTGACAGAGGAATGTTCACTGATTAATGAAACAACAATGATATTCTTCAGTCTAAACAGGTCCTTTATATACATCAGTAACATATTCCAAGAATAGCCAGTTTAAAATAACTAAATGCAGAACCCAGTCTTAGAATCTGGCAGTGATGGATAGGGCTGGTAGGTTATTAATCCTTACATACACAAAAGGGAGAACTTTATTTACTATTTTTGCCTTCCCTGTAGTATGCCCAAATGCTTTTAGTAGGGCTTTGTTATATACAGCTGTGGTTCAAAAAGTGCAATTCCTGCTGAAGGGATGCACCAGTCAGTGCAGTGCTGGAGGAAGAGAGCGGTGATGCAGTGCCAAACATCTCTGCTGCAGGAGGGACACAGACAGTGGAAGGAATAAATACATTTGAAGGCCACAAAACATAGGAGACAAATTAATCTCCAGTTTTGCAAATCAAAGAAAACTTTCCATTATGGAAACATATCCAAGAATTCTGTTTTACTCAGGAAGATGTTATCAGTGGCACTTGATGGTATAATCTACTCTGAAATGCCTTTCATTGAGATAAATTCAGTAAATGAAGCAAGGCCACTGAGTCTCCAGCACAATTTGGACTGTCCACAGGGATCTGTCCCAAGGAGCAATTTGGATGGCCACTCTGATGAGAAGACACTTGGCAGCCACTCTCTGCCAACTATCTCAAGGACCAAAGCATTCTGTCTTGTAATTGAGCTGCAGATAGAGAAGCACCCATTCCCCTTTTCATAGATGCTCTTTTCTGCCACTGCTGTCCTGAGAGTGAACCCAAGGCTCCATCCCATCCTGTCTGATGTGCACAGAGTACCATTTTGCTGCCCAGACTCGCTGCTCTATGCCTAGTGTTCTCTGATATAAATCCAGAAAATCCACAGCGCTGAAGCAAAATAATTGCTGCTGAGAGCTGCCAAGGGTTGGTTTGACCCTGCTGAACCCACGGATAGCTCAAAGGCTCCCAGCACCACTCTTTGTGTCCAAGCAGAGTGATGTCCCAGTATTTCAATCAGTTAGCCAATCAGTTTGCCCAATCACTGCCTCCAGCTCTGGAGCTTGTTGGTCTTTCTAGCTCTGGTGTTGACATAACCAGAATAGCTTCATGACATGAGATAAAGTGCTTTTGGAATGGAAGAAGCTCCCTACATAAGGCAGCCAGGCATGTGTACACCTACTGTATGGTTTGAGAAAGTGTCTGCGTGCTCTGAAATGTGTTTGTTCTGAGCAAAGGTGCTGCTGTGAGGAGTACTGATTGCTCCCTGCAGTGATAACACAACCCCCCACCCCATCTCCATGCAAGGTTGCAGAGCGCAAACACTCTGCAGATTCAGCCAAGGCAAAGAAAGGCAGTGTTCCATTTATCTCTTCTTTGAGATATGCAGTAAAATCACTCCAGGAAATAAAAAATCCCCTTTACTCCTTCTACAGCAACCAGAGACAAAGCTGACAGAAGTGTTGCTCACTTATGGATAGTTGCTGACAACAGGTTTCCTAACACATCCTGTTGGTAATTGTCAGAACTAAGGCTGCTGAAGCAAGAAAAAAAATAAATAAATAATTGCCACCATAGGACTTTTCCAGTCCATTTCTTGTCCAGCTAGTGTAAGTGGGTCACCTCAGACAGAATTTTTTATGCTCACACTAAGGATATTATGACCGGTTACCATGTCACACAGCCCTGTAATGCTGTGTCCTCTTGGATTCAGCAGTGGCCAATGGTTATTGCATTTCTCACAGCTCTGGGTATGTTTCAATTCCATGTCCCCTTCTCTTCCAGGTGGATGAGAGACTGCAGCCTACCCTGGAGTGTGAGGTGAGTGCTTAGAATCATGGAATGCCTTAAGTTGGAAGGGACTACAAAGATCATCTAGTTCCAACCTCCCAACTTACTTAAGATCCCTTACTTCATGTCCTTGCCGCTTCTTAGCTGGAAGGCATCAAAACTCCAACCAGGCATGGAGTGTGCAACACTTCACCACCTCTTAGTAGTAGCAGAACACATTTCCCCACCTGTGCAGCTACAAGGAGACCACATGGCCTTTTTGCACTCTTTCAGCCCTTACTGCTGCAGTGCTTTATGGCTCAAGGCTGAGGATATGCAGAAGGCTGCTTACAGGCTCCTGCAGCCATGCAGATTGTTGTTGCCAGCTTTCCTCTCCTGGTGCATTACTTTTGTGATAAGGAGAGGTCTTGTCTGAGCAGAATTCACACAAAAAAAAAATCATTCTGAGGCTCTTGAAGCTCCCCAAAGGGCCAGGGAACATTGCAGACCTCGTTGCCATCGTAAAATTACCTATTAAATACAAACAAACAAACTCCTCGACACATAAAGCTCACAAAACACTGTTTCAAAATAAGTCAGTCCACCTGATTTGCATTTCTCCCCAAAAATGCTGGAAAAGTAAACCTCATATGAGAAAGGGTCACATTATATATCAGAAAGGGTCATGTTACCTCTTACGTTAGCCCTTGAGGTAACGTAACAGCAGTGAGCATGACAGGAATTTTGATATAGAGCAAAACACAAACCTCTTGTATCAAAAACTTCACCTGTATTAAAAATATTGCACATAAGGTTTTTCATACTTAGGTAATTTCATTTTAAACAAGGCTTTGAGAAACAAATTTTGCTTTTACAGAAACTTCCATACTTTGTTACCCACATACACAACAACATATCTGTACATTTTGTGTAAATCTATTTTACATCCCACATGGCTCACAAAACACGTAATTTGCAAGCATATCAATACCTTCTTTTATGAACATTTTGGTGCCTTCCTTACCAAGAGGCTTACCGTACCTCTGATGGCTTGTAGAGGGGAAAGGCAACCCGTATCCTCCCACTGCTTTGCTCTCTTCCATAAAATCTAGGAAATCGAATGGTTCCACATTAAAGATCAATAGTAGTTTTAACCTCCACGAGAGTATCTTAGCAGGATAGGCATGCAAGATGTATTACTTTTATGAATTTGACTAAAGAAGTAACTCACAGCAAAACCTAGTTGTCAGTGACCTTGCTACTGGGTTTGCACAGTGGTGTGTTGGGGTGGGGGTGGTGGAGAGGAGACAGAACCTCTGAGTAATGCAGGTGAAACCACTGGTAAATCTTTCCTGAAAAAATCATGCTCTTGGAGATGAGGTTAGGTTCTTTCCCAACTCAACCATGCTGTGATTCCGTGAGAGCAACCCTACTGCCATAAGTTGGTGGGTTACCCGGTGTCAGGAAAGTTCCTCTACCACCTGTCAGAATGTTTCTAGTGGAAACCTCAAGGAAATTCCTACTCAGGAATCAATGAATATGTGTTAGTTCTGCAAAGTAAATCAATAAGGTTCACAGTAGCTATGGATAAAAAAAAAAATGTGCACTCAATAATGTTTCTACTTTATTTATTTATTTATTTGTACTAAACTGAAATACAGTGGTATGAAAACAAACATTGCACAAACATTTCTTGGTCGATTTACTAGTGAGAGTGTTCTTAACTGTACAGTTGCCTGTAAATTCAAGAAGACCTAGAAAGGCAGCCTGACCTCAGGCTCAGATCTGGTTTATAGGCACTTCGGAGATTTAATGACTGTTGTTATTGCAGCATTTAAACCATTTATGAGATAAATGGCTGAGATAAAGTCCAGCTATCACTGTTTCTTAGAGCTGTGGGGATACTTACATGCCTACACAGGAACTTCGTGCAGATGGCTTATGGAGGGCATTTTCTTTTGAAAACTCACTTGCAGTATCAGATCATTTGCCTCTGACCCCACCCACCTAACAAAAGGCAAGAGAAGGTTGGTAGCCTGAATAAAACCCTACTCCTAATTCATACCCTTTCTGCGCTGGCTGACTTGTGAAGGAGACATTTTGCAGGGCACCACAGAGAACACAGTTCATCAAACATTTCCACCATATCCCACTCCCATAACAAAGGGAAAATCTCTCAATGGAAACTTTTGTGATATTTCCTTTGGAAGAAATGATATAATGAGAAACGAGAGAGTTTGCCTCTTGCAATCAAGATCCAGCTGCTGCCATGTTTCTTGCTTTCTAATCTGTAGGGTACAAACAGGGGAAGAAGTCCATTACGGCTTTTGCCAACAGCATTTCTACAGTAGAAGTCCAAGGCCTGTGAGTCTTATAAGATTTGTCATGATGTAATTTATCCAGGAATAATATCTGACAGCTGGGCCAAAGGCTAAGTGTTGATCTGTGTTAATTAATCAAACCATGCTCAACCCCCTGCCCTGGTTCTTGGTTGTTTATTCTGCTCACTCAGTGAGAGTGGTCCTTGCTGTTGGTTTGGCCACACCACCTAACTCTTTCTCAAAAATTTCTTAGTCATGGTCTCCAGAATAGAGTGGGCTGGTGCAAACTACCTATTGATAGTGGTTCTTGGCCTACGTCTGGAGACCTTCAGTACTACTATGGAATTTCAAGCACATCTTCTGCCTGATGGCTGGAAATGGCCCTGTGCACACTCTGCCAGGCTAGCTGAAGTCTCCCAGACTTTAGAGGATTCCATGTTCTGAAGGAGAAGCCACAGGCAGGAAGTTCCTAAACCTACCCAGTACGAACAGAACAAACGTGGGGGACCTGCCTGCAAAGCAGCTGGCATGGTTTGTCTCCTCTGTTCAGTAGGGAAAACAGTCCTGTAGCAGCGTAGCCATGAGTGGTTGGCTCTTTCTTTGTTATCTGGATGGAAGGTGACTGATCCCTGTCAGTCCTGACTACTGAGTAGAGAATATACGATTTTTTTTTCCATAAAATTGCTGTTTCACCCACCTATGAGGGTAAGGTGTTGGGATGAGATATCGCTGAAGCACTGAGGCTGACTTACTTTTTGGCAATGGTGTTAAAGGAAGGTTTTCCACAGAAAAGCAGAGACAATGAGGAGACTTGGATCATGAGCCCACAAACATCATTGTTCAGATTTGTTCCTGCTGCTGAGGGAGAAGCAGGACTAATAGTTCACCTTCTCTATGGAAAGCTCTATATCAAAAAGGCATTCATGTTTGTCATGGTGTTATATTCAGCCTTCCACTTTTGATTGAGCAGCCAAGTATCAAAGGATAGACAAAACTGGTTCTAAAGAATCTTCTATAAGGGACAGCTCTGATGAAAATGAAATGACAGCAAAATGTTTGTCTGAAAATCAGCCTAATGTAGTTAGCAAGGCAGACTTAGGCTGAAAGAGGAGGTGTGGAACAGCTAAGGTGCTCTAAAAGCCCAGAGGTGCTCTTGCCTTAAGCGTACAGCAGTACAGCATGGTTATATTGCAGAGTGATGGCAATTTCTGCACAATAGACAGGGTATTCCTAGCAATAATGTGCAATAATGGGGAAATATCTTCCATCAACCTAGAGGATGGATAGATGGTTTTAAAAAAGAAGGAGATTAATGGTGATATAATAAAGCTATGAAAGGTTATTGAGTGGTGCAAAGTTACAGTCTTTGGTCTGTGTTGCTGAGAACTGCTCTCCAGGGAGTTTTCTCAGGCTATGAACAACAACCTGAATGTTGCTGTTCTTTCAAAAGTATCTGTCTTATTTCAACAAAGACCTATGCATCTGAGTGGCTTGGGCACTACTGAAAATACTGCCTACTTAAATGCAGGCACTCTAATGCACTGTGCTCAAGATGAGCTAATATCCTGCAGTGTTTAAAATGTGATTCAGCCAGGCATCTGTGCTGCTCCATCACTCAAGAGGGCATCCTCCTCACAAAGGTACTTTTGCAGCATGCCTAGAAGGGCAGCAGCTTGGAATGACCATGGACTGGTGGTGGATGAAGTGATTTCATATAAATATACATTTTGTCCCAGTTTCATTGAAAACACTCCACTAGAAGCCCCATCTAGTTGGAATAAAATATGCAGTTTCTCCATTAACTGTAACAGTATCACCTCTCCTACACTGCGCTGTGCTAAAGAGCTGTTGGTGAAAAATGGATATGGTTCACATTCTCTGGATCTGAGATTGCATTTGATAAAAATTAAGAGGGTGTAATTATGAAAATAAATAGGCCAATTATTCGTAGATAACATTCCTGAAAGAAAGTGTTCAGATATTATCTGTATAACCAGTGGATTTAAAATGTCACTTGTGCAAGGAAGGATTCTTGGCATAGGACCTATATTCCTATGAGGAGAATGACAGGTTAGGAAGGTTTTAAAGCTCTTGCAAACTCTTTGCTTACTTTTCTTACCTTTGAGTAAGATTTCCTCATATAGTAGGTAAATGATGACAGAAATTAATACAATAATGCAAGCTCTAACAAACAGCTTCTGGCTGCAGCTAATGATCCTCATCTGGTGGGTAATGAGCATTGTAAATAGCCCATGGAATATTCAGACTGGAAGTAAAATTAGTGAGTATTCAGTGAATGTTTCTGAAGTTGTTCCAAGTAATTGTTCTCATTCTTAAGTTTTTTTCATCTTGGATTGTACAGCATTTTGCAGAAATTAATTACCCCCACCTGCCATGTGGCCGGATGTCAGTAGAGATGGTGATGCAAGAAAAAGTACAGAATGAGACACTCTCTTTGGCTGTTAGAAGATACTGTTAGCCAAGTTGAGTTCTGTCCATAAAGCTTCACGATTTTCAGTGAAGTGATGCCAGCTTCCAATTATTCTCAACTGCATTCCTAAAATGATATCCACATCAATGGCACTATACACATGAAGTATACAAGTACAGGAAATAGGGAGTTCAAAAGAAGTATCATTAAGAGCAGCTTTTGTCTTGGAAATGAGTCAACTCTGGGCACAGTTACAGGTAGTTATTTACCACATGTTTAAGTGCTTCAGTTATAGGGGAATTGTATCCTAGTAGACCTAATTACTCTTCGTTCCCCCTGCCCCTGATTATATAATTACCTTTTAAGAGTCACTTATCTACTGACATGTCTTCTCACTTCTGAAACCCCCATATATTTGAGAATAAAGGCAGAAAATGCAATATCTCACTTAAAAAATTATTTACGATAAAAGCCATGACCAGAGTTTCAGTACTGAAAGTTTGGGAATCAAAACTGGACAGACATGGACATACCGTATAGAGCCTGACAGAGGGCCACCATGATGATGAAGGGCCTGAAGCACCTCTCCTGTAAGGAGAAGTAGAGAGCTGGGACTGCCAGCCTGGAGAAGAGGAGGCTCTGAGGGATCCCGTTGGTACCTATAAATGCATGAAGGGATGATGCAGAAGACAGAGACAGGCTCTGTGCAGTGGCACTGGACAAGAGGCCATGGGCACAAACGGGAACACAGGAGGTTCCCCATGAGCACTTCTGTGCAGTGCAGCTGATGGAGCACAGGCTGCCCAGTCTTGGAGCTCTCCAGAAGCCCCCAGATGTGGTGCTAGGCACCCTATTCTGGGTGTTCCTGCTGGAGCAGGGCTGGGCCTGATGCACCCCCAGGGAGCAACCATAACCATTCTGTGGTTCTGTGATTCTTTGAAAATAATTTCTTGTACCAGAAAGATTTGAACTTTTGAAAACTGTCTATCTACAGTTTAAAGCCCATTCATCTAAGCTGTATGCACTGAGCACAGGGAAGAACATGTTCCCTCGTGTACTTGACTGCTGACATTCGCCCCATCTGGCAGCAGTACCATAGTAGCTTTCCTTTGGTGGCAAAGCTGGATAGCAGAGGTCTTGCTCTCCTTGCTGCTGGGTCTCTGTTTCTGCTCCTGCCAGTTGCTGCCTGCCTGAGGCTCTGCTGGGAGCTCTGCAAAGTGACTCTGTGAACATTCTGTTCTTCTCGTCTGGATGGTTATCTAGAAGCAGTCTTGGACCCAGACCACAGATCATCCCTTGAGATACTGAAGGGACAAACTGCTGTGGAAAGGCCACTTATAGTGGCTTTATATCTGGAGAAAACACTATGATATTGATACTCTGTCTTCTTCAGCTTTAGCAGCCTAGCAATAGACTTTTTGTCACTGCATACTCCGTGAAACACAGAGCCTGAAGCAGTATGTGGTTATTCAATCCTGAAAACTCTCACAAGAGAGAATTTTTCCAGTTGTCTTAAAACACAGCACGCCTTTTCATATTTCCTAGCTGGTCTTAGTCTGTCATAAATGTGGTACACACTGATTGATCTTTGACTTGTGACCTACTGTATATATTACAATACTGTATATTATATCCTAATATCCTTTAGTATCCTTGTACCCTAGTACTTCTGTTCACTCAAAGTGCCTGAGAATACAAAATCTATTATTTGTTTTTCTTATATTCTCTGCACAGCGAGTTTACTTCTGCCCAAAATTAAATATTTATGAAACATCCCACTGTAGGGGAAGAACTGTGTTAAGGAAGGGCTATTTGCTTTTTAACTGAATCCCTTAAACATTGAGGCCAATGTGAATGCTGGAAACTTGTAATTAATGTGGGATTTATGTTGTTTGTTTTCCTGGAATATTGGGTTTTGTGGTTTATTTTTTGTTTGTTGGTTTAATTTTGATGCATGATTTGAGTTGATTTGTTAGAGGGTTTAATTATCATAGAATCACAGAATCATAGAATGGCCTGGGTTGAAAAGGGCCACAATGATCATCCAGTTTCAACCCCCTGCTATGTGCAGGGTCACCAACCACAACATGCTGCCCAGAGCCGCATCCAGCCTGGCCTTGAATGCCTTCAGGGATGGGGCATCCACAACCTCCTTGGGCAACCTGTTCTGGTTGCCTCAACCACCCTCTGAGTGAAAAACTTCCTTCTAATACCTAACCTAAACCTCCCCTGTCTCAGTTTAAAGTTATCAGGCACGTAACCTGACAGAATTATTTGATTAAATAAGTGCAATCCTGTACGGACCACTCATGGATCTGTGCTGAGCCTCAGGCACAGATGTCCCCTCTGGTTCCAGGTGTATGTTAGCAATGATGCAGTGCAGTGGCACTGGAAGGAGATCCTGCTGTCCCAATGTGGACAACGCCACGTAGAATTGTTGCACCCAAAATCGTGCCAGCCCATGCCTTACCACTCTCAGGAATGCCTGAGAATGCAGGATGCCGATGAGAAAAAGGAAGGGAGATACTGCAGTAACACTACCCTTACCTTTTTGAGACATGGTGTGAAAGAAGAAAATTAATCCCTCCAGCAGATCTGTAACCTGTATTGTTTTTCTTTTTTTCCCAGCAAGATTTGTAGGAGGTCAAAGAGCTTAATCTTATTCTGCTGTGTCAATGGTTTACGGGCTGGTTCGGCCCAGTTCCATGACTAGTGAGGCGGAGGGATTTCACAAAATCCACACCTCCAGAAAAGGGAAACAGGGGACCCCCTAAATAATTAAAAACAGTGGCAACGATCTGAGGAGAAACAAACTAATTTACTAAATATGGTCTCGGAATGCAAGATAACACACTATAATACAATATAATTAGAATTGAAGCTAATAAATATAATGAGAGAGAGACTGTCCGAAAAGCTGAAGGCCTTACACTGATACTGAAGCGATGCACGCAGTCGGGATGGACAGCAGTGAGGAGAAGCGAAGGAGAGGAGCACCAAGACAAAAAGCCCGATCAGGTGACCTTGCCAGGAGTTATATCTCCTCTCTGACCGCGAAGGCTCCTGGGGAATGTAGTTCTCCTCTTCTGGACAGGTACCCGGAACTGGAGCATTAACACTTTAACTCCCACTGCACTACATGATGTTATGATGTGAAATACCAGTAACCAAAAATCATAAAACCATGACATGCTGGTGACTTTACATTTCTGAACTATATTTGACAGCAGCAGAACAATCAATAAATAGCACTTTTCAGAAAAGTGGAAACATTTTATTCTGTTTCTTAGAAGAGATCTGCTTTCTGCTTGTCAAGGCCAAAATACTTCTAGGAATCTTGAATCCTCTATCCAGCAAAACTCAGCGCAAGTATGTAGCTCTGGTAGGATGCTTTAACAAATGGAATACAGTTATAAAAGTTGGCTTGTTCATATTCTCTGCATTGCTGTTGCTAATGCTCCAATCACTTGAAACAGAACAAAGATGTAATTCACTTGTGCTTGTATCTTTAACAAAGGACGTGTGCAGGCTGGAATATGAGCAAACAGTAGCTTTGGATTTAGCCCCGTCTTTAAGTAGCATTTATATTTATGTATATTTATATATTATACTATAAATAATATACAGATTTATACTGAGATAGTGATAGGACAAGAGGGAATGGCTTTAAACCAAAGGATGGAAGATTTAGATTAGACGCCAGTTTCTCACTGAGAATGCGGTGAGGCCCTAGCACAGGTGCCCAGAGAAGTTGTGGATGCCCCATCCATGGAGGTGTTCAAAGCCAGATTGGGTGTGCCCTGGGCAGCATGATCTATTGCCTGACCTAGTGGTTGGCAGAGAGCTGAAAGTACATGATCTTTAAAGTCTCTTCCAGTCAAAGCCATTCTCTGATTCTGCGATATCACCTACTTGTTTTGGAGTACTTGCGATCTGATTCTTGGCTTTACCTTACATACTGTCACATATACATTAAGATAAATTAAAAAAAAAAATCTCCTTAGTAGAGAGGATGCTTTGCTTATAAGCCTAGGACTCACTCCAAATGGCCTGCGTGCTAGTGGTCTCTTCTACTGTTGCTTTTTGCAAGCAATACAGTCATTATTACTTTCAAAATCATTCTTCTCAACCTACTTAATGAAATCTTATATATCTTATACCTTAAAGAATACATTTATAAGTGTTTAATCTATCTTCTTTCTGAAACGTGATCTTAGAATCTTCTTAAAATGCTTTGAAACTCTTTATGACACACCAGAAGCCTATACTGACTGTGAAGACCTAACACAACTGTAACATGAGTGTGCATGTGTCCACATGTATTTATGTCTGTATCATATTGCCGATTTGGTGTTGTGGGTATATGAGTGGGAATCTTTTCTTTAAATGAACTGGCTTTTGTAAGCCTGATGTGTATTTCACTGTATTAACCTTACTCAAGACTGACTGAACTGGAAATTTTACATCCAAGATGAGTGTGCATATTTGGACCTTGAGGCCTACTGTATTGTTTAGTTTTGTAACACAGATATAAGCATAACAATCCAAGCAGCCTGCTTAATTTGCATTATAAAAGCATCTAAGTATTTAAACAGATTTGCTGTTCTTTGTACTCTTGTGTAAAGCAATTCTAAATTCTTGGAAGATTCAAATGAAACAAAGGACCTGATTTTGAAGCTGTAAACAGCAGTTTTCCCTCTCTGAGTTAACTGAGCAAAATCTGATATTACACAGCTGAACTACACACTGTCCCCTCTCTCACTCCATTGAAAAAAATTCTCATATTTACTGATGTAAGTCCTGAGCTGATCTGGAAGTATTTAGCATTCTGTCAAAATGCTGAAAGAAGGCAAGTCTTTCAGAAAAAGTGGTGTTATTTGTTAGTGGAAAACAATCTGAATGAGCCTGGCATCTTAAATAATTATGATTGTGTACCTCTTCAGCAAGAGGTCTCACAATTTGAAGGATAGTAACATCAGAACAGAGGCTCATAAAGAATTGCTGCCTATAAAATTGTGACAGGCTTCAGGAGAGAAATGAAATGTTCTTTTCCTCTTTTGAGGAATGACAAGCTGATGGAATGGCGGTAGCATAAACTTAATGTTTTGGAGCCATAAAGGAATATTTTATATAGCATAAAACGTAACATTTAATCATGTCCCTTCAGGAAAGGTCTTAAACACATCATTTAGTAGAATATTTTATGACCACCTGAGGTTTAAAAAATGTGGAGAAAATAGTAGATCACTTTTAATAGCCTTTCAAAGGCATAAACCAATGAAGGCAATGTTGAGGTCTGTGGGAAAGATCAGTGCTTATAAAAATAAGCACCAAACACTAATATGAATGGAAAACCACACATTATTGACCTGAAGCTAGAAGCAGTGAAATAAGAGCATGTTATCTTGAGAGTTGTTCTTCCACATTCTTTGCTTAGCTTAAAAAGAGCAGAGAGAGACCCACCAGGCATCCATCATCACTGGCATCCTGGGCATCTTACCTTTAAAATACTTTTTTTTTTTTTTTTTAAAGAAGAAACACCAGTAGGATTTCTCCCATATGTCACTCTACGTATTTTGTTATAAGTTCTTGATTTAAGCTTTGTCCTACCTAATTCATACCAGCATGCCCCCAAAATTCCCATGTGTCCCATGTAAAGCATTGATGGATTGGTAAGGTAAATAGAGTTTGTATTTTCTATCTGTTAGAATGACGGTGAGGGGATCACAGCACTTTCTTTTAGGAACAGGATGAAGTCCCCATCTCAAGGATACTTTGCATTCCTATTGATTGCTGTTTGTGGGTTGTCTGTTTAGTGCAGTAGTGTGGTAAAATGTGATTGTATTTACTGAAATTGCAATGCTGGCCTCCAGCCCTTTCTGTAAGCCCTGGTGCAAGGAGACTTCCAATTACTGCTTCTTGCCAAGTAGTAATGAAATTAGTTTATAATGTGATGCTCTAAAGCAGTTGGTTCCATGAAGCCATCTGACTAATTGTTCTAATGCAATTAAAAAAAAAAAAAAAAAAAGAAGGAAAGAAAGATTATTTGTATTTAAAAATGAATTTGGAAGTCTTTTTCCCCTGAGATAATTGCCCAATAATTAGAAATGGGTTGAAGTGGAGAACCTGGGGATGGGATATTGCTGGGGTGTGGTAGGGCTCTCCCTGCTGCTTCTATTTCTGTTAGAAACCAAAATTCATGAAAATGTGATGGGTGGGGTGGTGAAACGCTGAAAGAAGTTGCCTAGAGAACCTGTGAATTCCCTGTTATTGTAAGTGGTCCAGAGCAGGCTGAAGGGTATTCTGAGCAAACTGATTTAGTAAAAGATGTCCCTTACCATGGCAATGGAGTTGGACTAGATGATCTTTAAAGATCCATCACAGCACAAACCACAATATGAGTCTGTGATTCATGATGGCCTGGCACCTGGTAAAAGCTTATTTCATAAAACGCACGGCTTAAAATCCACAGCCAATTCACTGGCTTACTCATAGCCTGCAAACAGAGAGAAGCTATCTAAGCTGTTCATAAGGTTACTGTCGATGGCAAATGTTCCTTGTTTTCACTTGCTGCTCTCCTGATTTGAATATTTTCTCTTTTGTTGCGGTATGGAGAATTCCATGGGCCCTCCGACCAGGCAATCATTTCTACTGGTTCTACATGAAGTCTGAGAATGACCAGAGGTTGGAGATGACTTACCCACTGCTCTGAGGCACTGGAATCCTCCCATAAATGTACATGCAAATAAAAGGCAAATACGTTTTAACTCTGAGTACCTCACTGACTTTCGGCAACTACAAACTTTGAATACTCCTGATGGGCCTGACACTTCCTTCTGGACTTGCCTAAGCTGTGTGGGTGCTCTGCTGCTCTGCAATTAAATTAGTATAATTTCTTAAGACTGTTCAGGCTAATTCGGAGTCCAGCTCAGCCTAATCACTGAAGCAGGGTCTTTAGGTTATGTGTACATGCCCCCTCTGGAATGACTGACAATGAAATTACTGATATATCAATCCCTCTTTAATTAATTGTGGAATGAGCTGTCTGGGAGATTAAGTGTACTGGATCATTACCCATGATGACTTTGTAAGAGTGAACTTTCTGCTGTGCTGCTGCTTAAAGGAAGGGCCTGCCAGCAGTTTTTCACTTTGTAGAAAGGGTTTGCTTAATTTCTTTTTGTGTGAAGCACTGAACTTTACACTCTTCATGACAGGAACAAGGCAGGATTTAAGACAAGACAACTGTCTCAGCATCTTTCTATCTCTGCTAGTGGGGAGTGACTATTGGTCAAATGCTGCCTGGATACCTGTGTACCTTGTGATAAGTACTATATCAAAGGATGACTTACCTCTGAATGTGACAACATTTCATTTTCATTTCACAGGGTCGCACAATTGTAGGGGTTGGAACAGACCTTTGGAGTTCATCAAGTCCAAAACTCCTGCTAAAGCAGCTTCCCTAGAGGCGACAGTAGGGGAAAGCTTCCCTTTGAGCTTCAGGTTAAGGTGTAACTATAACAACTTTCAAGAAGAATATACCTTTCCTATATGTGCAATTCATTTGAAGGCTCAAGTTCAGAGGACACCCTACTTCTGTGAGTCACTTTGGCTAGCAGTTATTTCAAGGATACTTTTAAAATGAGCTGGAAGTTGTCTGAGATGATGGGTAAGGCTCACATGCCCTGGATTAGTAAACAGGGATTTTTCAGGTAGATTTCAACGCTTCTCTGCTGTGAGATTGAGTCTAGGTCAAGTCCCCTAAATGCAAGCAACTACACATAAAATGTCTAACATCCCATTACTGTTAATGAAGATTTAGTAAAAACAATCAACAAGCGTTTCAGCTGACCAGCCACAAGGTGCATACTCTATGGTGAGCTGAATTGCTCTTCAGGCTCCAGTGACTGTAATGGGAGCTTAGAAACCTAGCGTATTTGAAAGCACCTAAATTAAGGTATCATCTTAGTTTCAAACTGATTCTTGTACTCAATGTTCCCTAGTCAATGAAAAACAATGGACAGCTTCAGAGAATGCTTCATTTGACTGATTTTAGAAGGTGGCCTTAGGGAACGCATTCATTCCCTCTTACCTAAAAGAAAAGTAGAGGAGTTTCACCTTTAAGACATCTGTAAAGTTAAGCAATCTTAAACTCACCACTTGATTTTATCCCCATATTCTTATTACTATAACTTTTTATATATGTCACTGAATTATTCATAGAAGACCTGGAATAACACGTCTGTATGTGTAGCATGAGGTTCAGTCAAGGGCATAAAAATCTTCCAGTTGTTTTCCTGTTGTACTCATGCCTGTAAGATGTTGTCCAAACTGAAGGTTTAGTAGAACTAAAGTTCTTACGTGTCTTATGTGTCCTAGAATCATAGAATCACCAAGGTTGAGAAAGACCCACAGGATCACCCAGTCCAACCATCCACCAATCACCAGTAGTTCTCACTAAACCATGTCCCTAAACACAACGTCTAAACATTCCTTGAACACCTCCAGGGTCAATGACTCCACCACCTCCCTGGGCAGCCCATTCCAGTGTATATGTATATGTATAGTTTACAGTTAGTGCTCACTTCTGTATTATTCTTCAGAACTGCCATGTTTAATGTTAATACCTTTCTAATTCCTAATAGGAAGGCAAGTCATTACAAAAATTATAGTTGTGAGACTGTATGTTAGTTTGGATGGCAGCTGATGGACTAACATGTCCTGTGGCTGTGGCCCAGTAAGGCAATTCACCTTTAATTAAGAAGTCCTTTGTATATGGTATTGGAGCATTTTGGCTTCTACAATTTTTTGTGTACCAAAATTTAACATCAATTTCCTGATTCCTGTCAGTACAAAGTAGTCTTAAAGATGTTGTAAAGTGCTGGGATACTGGCCTCTTCTGTAACTTCAACAGTCTTCATTGTTCTGAAATGATGAATGCTTGAGGAAAAGATATGCGATCTTCTGTAAGACAGCCAATATGAAGGAAACAGTTTTGCATTCAATGAAAAACCCATGCCCAGCCATGCAGCAGAAATCAAGCACACCAGACAAGTAAAAACTCTTCACAGTATGCAGCTGGTGCTCATTCACGGGACTTCAGTCACTAATGAAGTGATACTGAAGAACCTTTTGAGATCTAATTATCTAATGTTCACTTGATGTTTCTTCTGGAATACCCATCAGAAAGAAAATGAACTCCTGATCTTTAAATGAGCTCAGATCTGGAGGAGCAGAAGTTGGTTCCTTTGGGAGCTGTTTCACATTGAAGGTGAAAAGGGTTGCATGTGGTGAATAAAAGAGATAACTGAGCTGAGATGCTCAGTTATTTCTTTAAAGAAATTTGCCTGGTCTAACAGAGGCACAGCTGCTGTCTAACCTTTACTGGAATATGCTTAAGGAAATAGCCAGTTTTTATTTGTGAAGAAAATGAAATGTTGGCAAACTTCCAAAAGCCTTAAGAAAACATCATGATCTTCCGTAGATCATTTTTCTGGTCACTTTGTCATTAGTGACATAATATGGAACACCTAAATCCTGAAAGCTTCTCAGCAGCGCTTAGTGCTACTACTGTCTTAACTCCCATTGTCAACAACATCCTCCTGAATATAAACACTGACATTTTAAAATATTACCCTCTCTCATGCCTCTTAAAGATAATTATTTTGTCTTCATGTCACGAATGGCAAATTCTTCTTAGAGAAATATTCAACATGTTAATCCATCTTTGTTTTGGTGTTGTTTTTTTATTTTTTTCCTATGGGGTGTGTGGCTTTTTTCAGTGTATCAAGATCTGCACATTTAAATATTATGCACCCACACACACAGATACAAACACAAATCTATTTTGGTCTGAAAGCATATCCCTGATAAACATTTTTAGAAGGTTATTTTTAGTACAGATTTTATTTATATAGCAGTGGTAGTGTGAAATTAAGCCTCAAAGACAAAATGAGACTTCCAGCAGAATAACGAGCTTCCTCAGAACAGCAGGCAAACCTCAGTAAGAAGGTGTAAAGGGGCTATAAACTGCAGTCTGAGAAATGAAACAAAGCAACAAAACCCCACACCACTAAACACAATGCTGTCCAGTTCTGCCTTAGTTAAAGTGACCCATCAGGACTTTGCAGTACCACTGCATAGTTGTCAACCATTACTTCAGCGCTCTTTGATTATGCAGGACCTCTGGGATTCAAAAATCTGCTTCAGGAAGGATGTGATTGCAGAGCCTCATTATAGACCTTGGCTTGTGGTGTGCAATCTGTGTTACCAGATGGAGACAGTGTCACCTGCACTGAGCTATACCATAGTGCGTTTTTGGAAGCAGAGAATCCTACTGAGAAAAGATACATGCAGGAGTGGGGTTGGCAGTGTGGGATACCCTGCACAAGCATGTGTGTTTGTACCAAGTCAGAGTTGGCAAATGTGGAAAAGAAATGTCTCTGCATAAGCTTGGATGAGGTGATGCTGCATGATGCTGCTGCATGCATTGGTTAACTCCACTGTTATTGATTTTTCATCTGGGACTAAGACTGGAAAACAGGAAAAAAATTCTGCTCTGTGCTTTGACATCATTGCCTAAACACTTCTGTCAGTGATTACCCAGATAATTGCTCAAGTGCAGCAAAATATTTTACAATCTAATTGTTAATAATAGCATTTTGCCTCATTAAATGTGTGGAAGATTAGCGCCAAGATTTTAGGTGTTAGCTCATAGTCAGAGAACAAGCACTGATTAAAGGAATCCTTTTATCCATTTACTAGAAAGACCGCACAAATTTTTATGATGTGGAAAGACTAATCTTTTATTTCCTGGATTAGAATCTTACAGCTACCTTTAAACTTGTTTTTATTGACTGGATTTTGTGTATTGGTTCAAGCTCATAGATTACTAAACTTCTCACAAAAGGCCAACCTGCTGCCCCTGTGCAAGTTCCAGCTCCATCAGATCCAGGTGCAAGCTTTGGTGTCCAGCATTCCCACACAAAGCAAGATTGTGTTTCTGTATACCTTGTAGGACTGGTGGGAAGTAATTATTATTAAGTGGAACTGCTGAGAGATCTGCATCTAAACCTCACCATGAGCACCATTACAGTGGCTTAATTTCAGGCGTACATGGACAGTTTTTTTTGAGGAATGACCTTTATCTTGCTGCAGGGAGCTCTTTATCCAGTAATTATTGAGTCTTTTCATTTCTGAGATGTCCTACTATGTGTACACCAGTCCCCATGTGCTAAAGCTTAAGCTCAAGTCAGATCTGCACAGGTATGGCTTGGACCTGGATGCTGCAGATCAGCACTCCCCCGGGGGCTGCAGGGCCATGCAGAGGGCTGGGCTGGGAGCTGACCCAGGTTTGGGATGTGGGTGACCTCTGCCCAAGCAGCAGCACCCAAGAAGCCCCTCCATGCCCATGAAATCTGGGTTTCTGAGCTCCCCCAGCCCTCCTGCCCAGCTGCGGACTGCTCTCCATGGGCTGCAGCCATGAAGACTCAATTTTTCCACTGCATTTTCAAAACTGTTACCCTTTATTTCTGTTAGGAATCATATTTTGCAGTGGATGGCATACACTGTCACAATCACTCAGAAGTAGCAGCAAATAGTTGCTTAATATACAATACCTAAAAGTCTCTATGCAAAGCGCATGATATGAGAAAGCTATTTCTGGACAAGGTTTTCTGCAGAATACTGATATGTTTCACTCAACAGTTTACAGTCTTTCCTTCTGAAGTAAAAATCTCAGACTTGGGGCTTATAGGACCTCTGAAAAATGCCTGTTATGCTATATATATATTTTAGCAAACGAATGCTAGAAAATAACTTCAATTCAAAGGTATTTAAAGCAAGTCCAAGTTAATCATTGCACAGTCCTGCAAGTTGCAACTCTCAGGACTGTGAGTTACTGATGCTAATTACCTCTTGCTTAGGAAAGGGCAAGGCTACAGGGGTGTTCCAGCTGGATTAAGCTGCCTATCGCTACATGCCTCATCCCTGAAGAGAAGGTTGAGCCCAGAACTCCCTGCAGCTGCCTCTAAAACTCTCTATAAGGAGGCATGTACTACCTGTGAAGGTGCTTGTCCACTTGGATCCCTTCGGATCATGTCATATATGCAATAGAGAACTCCAGCTACATTAAATAAATTTTGAAAGAGAAAACTAATATTAGTCAACCCAACAGATTGTACATACAGCTAGAAGAGGATATATAAAGCACAAACCCTAGGAGATGAAACTGTCCCCACTGCACTGTGCTAGGAGGTCTCCAGGGGGCTGTTTGCTGGCTGAGTCAAATCAACACCAGCTTTTCTATCCCCAAACTTATGTATTTGTCCAGCCCTCAGTCAGAGGGCTAGTATTTCCTCTTACCAATGCAGTGTACCTATTGCTTCAGTAAGGGAGACCCTGCCCCCTGGGCTGGGCTGTCTTCCAGCCCAAACTCAGCTCACTCTATGGCATCCATGTGCCCAGCAGTTGCTACTAATATCACTTCCAAAGACACAATTTTCTGTTAAAGAAATATTGGCTCAAAATTGGATGGAGAAAGGAAGAATAAGAAAACACAAAATCTTCAAGGGAAGAGAGGACTATCTTGGGCTAGTCAAGAGACTGCTTGGCCCATTCTTCCTGTTTTTCAGCAGTGGACATGAGAGGCCAGTAAAGACCAAAGTCACTCTTTATGTACATCTGGATTGCCTCCTATGAGGGATGAGATTGTAGCTGACTCAAAAACATATGCCAGACTGCACCTGAAAGTGGCACAGAGTGGTGGCTGCTCAGGTTGCATGAAGTGGTAGTATATAAAGCCTTCTGAGAGTCTCTTTCCAAGCCTATGAGTTTTGTGTAATGTATTCCTGCAGACTGATCGTGGCAGAGACACAAAACTTTGTGCGTACAGCTCTCAATATACAGAAAGACAGTCCTGAATAATTTACTTCAGTACCTTGGCTTAATTTCAGTTTTGGGTTTACACAATACAATGCAGAGGAGGCAGGAGAAGATCTTTCTAAGCGATGATTTTAATAAACACATATTTTAATTTGCTTCTCACAAACTTTGGGCTTCAATTTTCTTCTTAGTCCCTCTGGTTTTCTTACACTCACACAAAACCCTCCTCCTCCCCATTCAGGCATGAAACCAGAATGTCTGCATGAGGCCGAATTGATTAGCTGAATAAATCAAGTTAGAAAATGAAGAAACATCACTCTTCAAAGCAGGCTTGAGTCAGAAGAAGAACATTTCTCTTCATTATTTTATTTTTATAATCAAATATGCTCAAAACATTAGTCTTGGGAAAAAAATAATCAATCACCTGGAAGTCAGGCTAAGCTTCTGAGGCTTATTTGTTAGATGTACTTGCATGGACAGGATCTATGCGGCTTTGAATCTTCACTTAACTGTGTTAGCTGCGGTTTTGTCTAGAGGCTGCATGTCTCCATGGGATGGGACATGTATACCTTCTGCTGTGGGTTAACCAGTAGGAAGCTGAGAACCGCCCAGATGCTCCCTCGCTCAGGGTTGTAGCTGATCCCTTGCACATCCCCTAGATGAGAAACACAAATACAAATCAGCTTCAGTTTCTGCTGCCTCCCCTGCAGAGGTGTGGGATGAGGTGGCAGATAGCTTCTGGCTGTCCCACGTGGCAGCAGTGGGATCCACCCCTCTTGGCCATTGTCCTTTTGTGTTCTGCAGCTGCAGAGATAGCTTGATCCAAGTAATTACAGTTTTAAGCTGTGAAGGCAAGCTGGTCAGGAAACAGACTGCAAATTGTTAGAAAATTCATTTTCATTTATACCCTGGGCAAAGATTTGCTGTCACCTTTCACAGATATGTTACTAGTTATGCGACTTCAATTATTTGATAAGTCACAGATGCATTTTTTACCAAGAAGCTTACACCATGACTGACTGAACAGAAAATAATTAGGAGTGGTGACCCAGAGACATTCAGTTGTGAAGACCTACAGCTCATTACTTAGCAGATATCTCCTATCAAAGAGCTCTGCCCACTGCCTTCAACTCAATTTCTGTGCAGCAGGCAACAGAGTGCTAGTGAAGAAAGAATTACAATCATAGAATCATAGAATATTACAAGTAGGAAAGGACCCATAAGGATCATTAAGTCCAACTCCTAAAATAAACTAGCTAGACTTTTGTTTGCATGGGTATTGCATATGCATACATTTTACAGGCGTAAATAAAATGTCTCTGCTGCTAAAATCCTTGGGGTTGGAAACTAATTGCCCTGTTACTTGATTTTTTTGTGACTCACAATATTATGCTGCCACAAAAAAAACCCACCTTCTTTAGTGTTATGAAATGCAGAATAAAATACATTTACTTGAAAAAAAAAAAAAGTTATTTGTTTTATAAAATAAATTACAAGATTCTTACTCTTAAGCATGATATAAAGTGTGTTTGAATTGAAAAATGCCAAATCAGAACAAGAAGCCCTGCTTTAAAAAGATGTATTCACTTACCCTTCTGCCCACTACAAAATGTGACACAGGGAAGCATCCTCAGTGCCAGCAGCATGATAGCAAAGCCTAGCAGGGTAAATTTGCTGAGTTTTGCACAGGTGAGGAAGGAAGTTTCCAGTCTTTGGAGGAGGTGGTTTTGCCAGAACCAGTTACCTGTGCAGCTGGTTCTTGATGAGCAAACTTCCAGTCTAGAGACACTGTGCACTGCATGGGGTGTTAGTCCAGCTGTCATCTACACAGCTCTTTTGTATGCAAGTCAAAGCACAGCCTGGTGCTAAAGTTGGCTAATCAGGGAACCTATTGATCTCTAGCATTTTAAGTGTTTAAAAGTGAAAGAGGACCCTGTGAATGAGATGATCTCTCTCCCGACATGGCAGATTCCTCATCTTCCCTTCCCTGCTCACCCCACTCTTCTGCTGCTCCTGACACTGTGCGCGCTGGGAACTGCAGACCTGAAGGAGTTGGACTCAATGCTCTGTTTTTCAAAAGAAAGTAGAAAATCTTGCCTGTGTGTTCTGGCAGGCTGCGAGCTGTTTGCAGAGGGATGTTTCTGCAACCAGCAGTGACTTTCATTTGAATATTAATCATTTGGTTAGATCAACTGCTAATCTTGGTAAGACTTAATAGAAGGGGCCTGACTCTGCCTGTCTTTGCACCAGCCTGAGACAAGGGCCATCTCCAGCACTGCAAGTGCTGCCTTTTGTGAAGGCACTGCAGGGAGGAGTTGATGCTATTCAACAGTCCAAATATATACTCTCTATACAGGAGATTTCAACTGAAAAATTATTCATAACATCAAAGGAAGCATGAGAAATATCACTTAATTAACCATTAGATCAGTGACACTGATTTTTAAGTAGAGTTACAGAAAATCTATTGAAATGGAAAGCTGATGACTTCTGTATGACTGTTTCTGCATGTATTATTTTTTACATTTGCAAAACATAGAGAGTAAAATTCTGTACAGGAAGGCCATTGAAATGCAAGATTAAGTCACTAGTTTAAGTCACCAGTCCTATACACACTTTTTGTATATGACACAAAGAGAAAGTTGCTTTGATCTGTACAATAAAAGAATTGTTAGGTCTAATTCTGTTCTTTCACTGTTAGCAGAAGTACGACAAGGAATTCAAAAAGTTCTACTTTTCTTTTTTTCTTTTTTTTTTCTCTTTTTTTTCTGCAAAATATGCAAACAATTTCAGCTTGAACAGTAGAAAAAATTTCTTCTCAGAAAGAGTGGTGAGGCAGTGGCACAGGCTGCCCAGGGAGGTGGTGGAGTCACCATCCCTAGAGGTGTTCAGGAACTGTGGAGATGTGGCACTGAGGGACGTGGTCAGTGGGCATGGTGGGGATGGGCTGGGGTTGTGTTAGATGATCTTAGAGGTCTTTTCCAACCTTAATGGTTCTGTGATTCTGTGACTCTAAGTAGTAGGACACAACAGACTAGTCAAAATCCACCAGATTAAATCTCCTGTTTTGTATACAGATTTTTATAGAAGTCTTGGACTACAAGTGGCTCAAAACTGTCACCCACAATTTAGGACAAGGGTAATTTATTTATTTTCCCAGACCATCACCTTTTTGGAAGCAGTCTAACTGCTGTTCCCACAGCTATTGATCCAAATTTCATGGCAGTTGCTGGAAAGAACTGCCATTAACTTCAGATTGAACAGGGCAGGGTTTGGCAAAAGGAATTTTTTCCATCTCTCTGGCACTGACAGTCTCTCTGTTATGACCTGAAGGAGGCCATACTAGCTCCCCTATCTTTTGGAAGTGGTCTATGGACTAGAGGGTTTGCATGCCTTGGACTGGCAATGCCCGTCTTTGGTTGTCTTTGGTAAGCATTTCATAGAGGTCCCAAAATGTGATGTGTCGATATAGTACAGCACATTCTGTTTGATGTATTGTTAGTATTAAGTACTATTTCAGCAAGTATTATTAAATGTTATTCATTGTGCCAATTGTATTATCAGTAGTTTTGCCATCTGTCCTTTTATTCCTTACAGTTTCCTTGTGACTTTTTCTTAATGGTGGAAGGTGAGGTATTTTTCATGGACTCACCGTTATCAAATCAATGATCTGTTCAAGTTTAATTGTGTGACTCTTCAATATGTGAGCCGGATCTCACTCTCAGGTGGGAGATCCTGAACTCCCCCTTGGCATCTACTGCTCCTCTGGAATGTTCTCTTTCTCCAGGGCATCACCCTTTTGAAACAATGTGCATCTTACCTGGTGGCTGGAAGACAAGGCTCCTTGGCACTTAAGAAATTCTTGAAATGAAGGAAATTCACATTCCCCACCCAGTTAAGCACCTGCCCACCTGGCAGGTGTGCTAGCAGCTACATTTCTTGCTCTTGAAACAAGGTTGATGGTGTGGGGATCACGGAGCATTGAAATCTGCTCCCCAGTCCCACCTTCTGGGAATGAAAACACTCATCATGGCTGTGGTCTCATTGGACTGGAGCTTGGCAGCCAGCAGTCACTGGAAGTCAGCAAACTTAACACAATTCTTTGTACTATGCCAATATCACAACAAATTTATCCTTACCTTCTACACACTTGGATATATGTATTGATGAAAGATTAGGTGGCCACTCCATTTTCCAGATTACACTGAAAATTTCACCAAGTTCTGTCTAGAGTATTGAAGTGATAGTTTGTATTTTGCCAGAGAAGCCAAAATGGAACAGTAAATGTCAGCAAAGTGAACATGTCAGAAACTTACCACACTTCGTTCACATGGCATTCAGATCTCTGCCTGTTTCCAGTATGAATATATTAGCAGTAAAATGTTGGACTGCAGTTATAACGTGCTTTTTTTTCTGACTCCTCTTTGGGAAAGATTTATTGGCAGCTGCTCCTACTCCAGATTGTTGACATTTTGAAATAGAGGAATGTTTTATTAATTTGGGTCATTTTTGTTAGCTCAGTGGCTTACTTATTAAAGACATCACTGAGGCTATGAAGCTCAGCTGCACAAAAGCCATTTGGGAATTGAGCTGGTAAACTAAGATAGATTCTAGCAATACAAATTGAATGACGCAGAAATTTTTGTCAAAGCCAGACTTTAATATTACATGTTGACAGAAGTATCATACGTATTTATGCAGTTGATTCATTGAGAAATACTAGAAAAGAGTTGAAAAGATGAACAGATCATATGCAATGATTTTTCCCCCCTAAACATCAAAAGGCCAACTGACACAATACATAGAATTTAAGTCAGACAGCAATAAGAGAGGCTAATTACAATTTTCAATTAAATGATAGACCTGAGTGAGCACTCAGTGGCTTAGTTATGAGATGGAAATCTTTTGACAATGATCTCCAGTAAAATGGAAATGCTATTTTTTCCCTGTGTGTGTTCCGAACTAATGTTGGTGCTCTGGCCCTTCTGAAGACTTTAAGGAATATTATCACTATTCCAGTGTCGGGAAAGGGAAACCTGACAGAGTCAGGGGAACTCCGATAAGAACTGGATACACAATAGCATCAACGCACCATAAGTATCAGCAGTGATAACACACATGCTCTGTGACTGAATCTACTCATCGCACACGAATCTCTGAGTATCTCAAATATTTGGTACGTTTAATCAGCCCTAAAAAACATCATTTTTTTCTTTGGCTTTATACCAGAGGTAGTTGATCTCATATTTGTATCCTTAAGTCAAGAAGAATAAATCATTGTGGAATGTTGCAGAGCTAAGGAAAGGAGGGTGAGGGATAGCTGGTAGGGCAGCGAGAATGGAACTGCGTGTCAACCCACTCCTGGAGACACCAAAGAGCTCCTCAGGCTTCTTATGCCAGGAAATAGCTCCAACTTTTTTGAGGATGATATAACCAGGACCATGGTGATTAGGGAAAAGCCAGCCTTGGAGAGTTATGCTTGCCCAAGACGTGCAGCCTTGGAAGCAGAAGCACAGCAGGCAACAGAAATGACAAAAGGTATCAGTTTCTTTTGATGTAATTTCTTACATGTGGTTTAAGAGGGAAAGCACAGATCTTCAGTCTGTCTCTCTGCATTCAACTGCAGAAGGATCAGTAAGCACAAACCATTGAGCAAGAGGGATTATATTGTACTTCACTCCCCTCCCTCCTTGTCTAGCCCTGTGAACTTCAAAATAACTTAAAGTATGGGAAAAAGTGAAAATGCAAATCCTGGTCTTCTCTGAGTTCTATCTGGATTTCCTTTTCAAAAATTCAAGCTGTGGTACACTCAACCTATTTCTGATGAAGAACTGAAAAATCTGTGAAAAATGTTACCTCTTTTCCATTAAAGAACGCCTTTAAAACATGGACAACAAGAGCACACACAAAAAGACAGTCCATTACTAAGAATGAAAACCAAAATGAAGAGAGTCTTCTGTAGTTCCTCGGAAACTGAATTCTCATTTAAAATCTAGCATAAGAAAAGCTGTATCTGATGAATGGTATCAGATGGAAAAAGGAAACCTGGATACATGCAACACGAACTTTTGTTCTAGGAGAAATCTTCAGCAACGCATAAAAAATTCATAGCAGTACATAACAGATTGTGCTTCTACAGGAAATATAGAAAATTCTTCTTACCTTTCACAGAGCATTCTGAAGCTGCTTCCTTTCATTGTGAAGGGGAATTGTAGTAGAATTTAAATTTGAAAATTAAAAAAAGAAGTTATTTTTTTCCAAAACATTTGAATAAAAACAACCCACTGTCCTACAAAATTTGCAATGTGAGGAAAATTTTAGAAATCTATTTCAATTTTTGTCCATCTGTATTGACTGTAGAGAGTCATAAACCTAGACAGCTATGTGCCAGCTGTCTACTGTGAAGCTGCATGAAACACTTCCAATACATGCTGATTTCCCTTCAAAAAGGGCACTTGGATGGCTTTTTAGAGAGCTGATTCTTCAGAAAAATATAGCTTGCACTCCAGAGACTGGGAAAGTAAATAACTCCAATGTTGAATGCAGCTTTGTCAACAGGAAGGTTGTTCCCTACCTGTTCTGTAGGTGAAGAAGCTGGGACATCTTTTCTGTGCTCTTCTGCGCTAATTAAGACTGCTCCTCCATTTGCAAGCTCATTCACTGCTATCACTCTGTAGTGTTAAACACAGTTACAATTATACTTCTTAAGGAAATGAGGCCATTCCTCACATAAGAGAACAAAGAGACTTCCACTGCCTCCAATGGGCATTAGACTGGTCCCCTTACAGACCATGGAATGACAACTTCACTTATGCCAATCTGAGCTGACGTGACAGCGCAACACCAAATCTACTTGTAGTCCTAGCTAATGATTGACAAAGTTTATGAGGTATCGACTATGACATTTTCAGTAGCTCAAAGAATACATTGTTCATGGCATGTCACTTGCAATTATAATTACAAAATTACGACATTAATATAAAAATTATTTCAACTAATTGAATTTTCAAATGACTAATGGATCAACTGGAAGACAATGATAAGTAGATCACGGCCTCATGGGAAAAAGAAGACTCTGCCATGCACTGAGTACAGGAAATAGAGGAAAGGAAACATTGGTCAGCTAGTAGGATTTGCAGCAAGCAGTTGACATGATTGTAGTGGATTGCTAGTTCACACCCAACTGGGATATAATTTGCCATATGGGACATAACATTTGCCATAATGCAAAGAATGCCAGTTTGTGCGTATGTGGTGCAAGGATTTGGGTGTTGATGATGTGACACTAGGATGTGGGCAATAATTAAAATGAATTTAAAAGATAGAGGAATAATAAAACAAAATGGATATTGATGCTGCAGCAAGGGACAAATGAATTAGGGTTAAAGAAGACACATGATAGCAAGCAGTTCAGAAATTACAACAATAGAAAGTCATGGCTTGTGGAAGATGACATTAGGATTAGGAAAGTTTCGAGGAGCATTCCCCAGAAGAGTTGGTGAGAATCTCATCATAGAGATAAAAAGGACTTCAAAATATTTTTGAGGGAAAAATGTCACACAGATGGAAAGATGCACCTGGAGACGTGACATTTTTCTTCCATTTCTAGACAAGGCATCTGTAACCTTAACAACTGCAGATAAACACACGGCACATCAGGTTCTTTCAGCATTGAAGTGATGTGGGTTATAATGTAAGCATATCAGGATACTTTTAAGAACAACATATTTTGGACGTGAGTAAATAACTGATGTGCAAAAAATAGTCAAGACTGATGAGAAAGGACCCTGCATTCATGTAACATGTCAACAAAATAGGTTTATTCATGCAAACTTGAACATAAGTGTAATTCAGATTGGTAGCCTATGTGTGTTGTTTTACTGTGCTCTTCTCTCTCTCTTTCTCTCTTTTTCTCTCTTTTCTTTTTTTTCCCCTGACTGGTAAAGCAATTCATTACAATGAAACTGAAAGAAGACTTCAAATGAAGCTGTGAAAGATGTTTCCCCAGTAGCATACACAAGAGAATTTGTCAAACTGTGCAGAAAGAGAAAAATGCCACTCCAATTGCACTGTTATCTTCTCTGGTCTGAATTCAGTTAAAATTAGAGAGAATGATAGAGGGCTGGGGTTTGTGATATGCTACATGTACAGAAAATACTGATTTCAAAGATCCATGAAACAAAAAGAAGATGAGGTGGCCACAAAAATGTGTACCTGCAGAGTCAGGACCAGCAAATCACAGTCCTGACTTACTTTCATATTTGTACAGCATTCTAGCACTGGCTCTGCCCAAGATTTTCTGTCAGTTCTTTCTGTGAGTTAAGACAGTTTCCTAACAACACAGTACCTGTCTTGGTACCATGGTCTGTGTCTGTGCCCCAGGCAGTGTAACACAGCCTGGGGAAGCTCTCTTCAAGACTAAACCCTCAATTTCCATATCTATGTACGAGTGCCTGCAGGAGCCTCCTGAAGGCATCTGAAACACTCATGTGAGATTTGAAGGTATAACACAGAAAACATGGGGGACTGTGGGATGTCCTAGGGCATCTCAGATGGCTCCAGACACTTATGTTTAAGGACCTTAAACATGGTCTGGATTGTGTTGACTGTGATCATAGAATTGCTCAGGTTGGAAAAGACCTTCAAGATCATCAAGTCCAACCACAACCTAACCATACTACCCTAACTAACAACCCTCTGCTAAATCATGTCCCTGAGCACCACATCCAAACGGTTATTAAACACATTCAGGGATGGTGACTCAACCACCTCCCTGGGGAGCCTATTCCAGTGCTTAACAACCCTTTCTGTAAAGAGGTTTTTTCTGATATCCAACCTAAACTTACCCTGGCACAACTTGAGGCCATTTCCCCTTGTCCTGTCACCTGTTACCAGTGAGAAGAGACCAACCCCACTCTCGCTTTAAGCACCTTTCAGATATTGGAAGAGAGCAATAAGGTCTCCCCTCAGCTTCCTTTTCCCCAGACTAAACAGCCCCAGTTCCCTCAGCCTCTCCTCATAGGGCCTATTCTCCAAGCCCTTCACAAGCCTTGTTGCCCTACTTTGGACCTGCTCCAGCACCTCCGTGTCCCTTCTGTACTGAGGTGCCCAAAACTGAACACAATACTTGAGGTGAGGCCTCACCAATGCCAAGTACAGGGGCAGGATGACTTCCCTAGTCCTGCTCACCACACCATTGCTGATACAAGCCAGGATGCCATTGGCCTTCTTTGCCACTTGGGCACACTGCTGGCTCATATTCAGCCGGCTGTCCATCAGCACACCAAGGTCCCTTTCCATCAGGCAGCTTTCCAGCCACTCCTCCCCAAGCCTGCAGGGTTGCCTGGGGTTGTTGTGACCAAAATGCAGTACCTGACACTTGGCCCTATTGAAACTCATACAGTTTGTCTTGGCCCATCGATTCAGTCTATCCAGGTCCCTCTGTAGTGCCTTTCTCCCCTCAGGCAGATCAACACTCCCTCCCAACTTGGTGTTATCTGCAAACTTACTGAGGGAAATGGAAATGGAAGTATGCACAGACTGGATGACCTTGCAACTTAAGTATCTCCTTCGTCTATGTTTTTGCGCTTCAACATGATACTTCCTCATTTACACGAACCACTCACTATGCTGCTCCTCCTGTGCCTTTTGCTATGGTACTGAACTCCTTGCTTGGCTGCTTTCCTTTGAGTGATTCTCCAAAACCTCATGGCAGTCTGCAGCACACAGACATTTCTGCCAGACAAGTGAGCCCATTCTGCATAAACTGAAGGAGAAAATCTGCTTCTTCAAAGTGATAGAAATAGTTATACAGGGAAGAACAAAACAGCTGAAGTATTAATGTCTGGGTTAGTTTTTAAAAAAAAAACTAAAAAAAAAAACCTGGATATAAGTCTGGACTGCCTCATAGTTCAGCTGGCTGATTTATCTAGTGCTTGTCACTTACCTCTGAGAAGCTGGTTCTAGATCCCTGTTGAAAAATAGTACTTTAACTCAACTTTGTTAATAACTAGTCTCAGCACAAGTGATATTTATCTAACATAAGGCAGTAAGAAACAAAACTGAGTACAAAGCCCAATTTACAACTCAGCCATCATATTGTTACAAATTACATCTATGTATTTCACACACATCACATTAAATGATGTTGAAATGTGGGCCCAAATGAACATAATGAGATTCAACAAGGCACTTGAATTGGAGCCAGGCTGGGAGAAAAGCTCACTGAGAGGACTTGTGGGTCTTGACAGACAAAAAGCTGGACATTAGCCAGCAGTGTGCACTTACAGCCCAGGCCAGCAGTATGCTGGGCTGCACCAAAAGAGGGGTGGCCAGCAGGGAGCAGGAGGGGATTGTTCCCTCTACTCTGCCCTTATTAGGCCCCATCTGGAGTACTGCATCCAGGTCTGGGGCCCCCAACACAGGAAAGATGTGGAGCTGTTGGAGAGGGTCCAGAGGAGGGCCATGAAGATGCTCAGAGGTCTGGACCACCTTTTCTATGAAGACAGGCTGAAAGATCTGGGCTTGTTCAGCCTGGAGAAAACTCCAGGGAGACCTCACTGCAGCCTTTCACTAACTGAACGGAGTACATAAACAGGAGGGAGACTGAATTTTTATGTGGTTTGATAGTGATAGGATTAGGGGAAATTGTGTTGAACTAAAAGAAGGGAGATTTAGGTTAGATGCTGGGTGGAAACTTAGAAGGCATGGGGACCCTGGCATAGGCTGCCCAGAGAAGCTATGGGTACCCCATCCCTGGAGACATTCAAGGCCAGGTTGGGTGAGCCCTGAGCAGCCCAGGGCAATGGGGTTAGGGCTGGATGGGCTTTAAGGTCCCTTTCAGTCCAACCATTCTGTGATTCTATGATTACTGTAGGATTATAAATGGCAAAAATAAAGGTAATGTTAATGTACTGTTACTGACAGGACCCAAAATCAGTTCATCTGAAGAAATATAGAGGACAGACAAGAAATATTCAAGGCAAATCCCAGGTGATGTCTGATTATTCCTGATGTTAAAAGTGGGTATTGTAAGTTGCATGTCAGGTTACTGAGATAGTTCCACCATAATGAGATCTCACAAAAAGTGCTTTTTAAAATTCTACAGCAAAAAAAATGTTTAAATTATCAGCATGATAACATGGCTAGTAGATACTGAAAAAGCATATTTCACTTTCTGTGATGAACAAATGTAGCCAGTTAATCTGTTATTCCAAAGAACTCTTACATGCAAAATCCAGCCCAGTTTCCTTCCAATGGCCTAAGGAAGTCCCTGGTACTCTGTTACATTTACAAGGAACTCTGAAAAAAGTACAGAGCCAAACATCACATTCAAAAGCTCTCGAAAGACACGCTTTTTACTCTTTGCTATAATCATCCATTATTAACTCAAAATAGAGTTATGGAAGCACTGAGCAAAGGAAATACTTCATGTGTGATGAAGGCACAAGATAAAATTAACCAAAGTAAATACTTTTGTTACCTTGGTTTCCTATGTTCTTAAGCTTTTAAGTAAGTTGGAGAAGGACAGAAATGTAATGAAGAAAAATTCCTCTAACATTCTGTAGAAACAAACAGCATGAGTGGTTATAAGAAAGGGCTGCTCCTTCCACAGGTGATTTGAATCATTTGTTTTCTCACCCACTTAACTTTTTAATGTCTTATTTAGCAAAAATGCTTAAAGAATCTGAAGATCTTTTTGCATTTTACATGTTTGATGGTTGGCTTTCTGATTCTGCAAGTGCACTTTACCAGCTCATGTTGAGCTTCTAATCAACCAACACCCCAAGTCCTTCTCCTCAGGGCTGCTCTCAGCCTTTTCTCCTCTACTCAGCCTGTATTTGTGCTTGGGATTGTCTTGGCTCATGAGCAGGACCTTGCACTTGGCCCAGTTGAGCTTCATGAGGAGGACTGTATGGGCACACAGGTAAGAATGAAAGCTGAATGAAGACAAGGGTTTGGGAATGGTTAGGAGATGTTTTTGCAGCAGTTGTACTCATTTCTTTGTGTGGTTTGTTTGTTTGTTTTCTTTACTGACTGTAACTATGAAATAATCTAGAACTCCTCATTTGGTGAAAGCAGAAAAACTGTTCAAAGCCATTTGCTGTGGAGGTGGCACAGATTATTCAGGGTCCTGTCTCATGTTCAGAATCATGCTCTGACGTAACTTTCCTACAACTACAGTTTTATTCCCTAAAAATTAACTTTTCAAATTGAGGTTTTTCTGAGGAGCCTAAGAGAATAAGTTTCCTCAATGAGCGTTATGGTTCTATCAAGTGCCTGTGTACTCCAGGTGCAGAACTGGGCTAGTTCTTATCATCACATTTTGCTTTCCTTTCCTTCTGCAACATGAAAATCTTTTCTATAAATTTGGAGGTTGTTTCAAGTTGCTCCTGGATTTCTTATGAATCTAGTGGAAACAGCTGAAAACAAAAGAGCTCGCTTCTATTCAATCCTCCAATGATGGAAGTTGTCTTCCTTGCCAGTTAATAGGTGATCAGGTTCCAGTCCAGTTCAATGTGGAGCTTATACCAAACTCTGCTGACTTGGCTCTGGTGTGGATTAGGGAGCACTTGAGAAATCAGGTCATGTAGCTTCATAATGGTCACACCACCTGGAGAGTGGTCATTGTGAGTTAAGGGCCACTAAGACGATCAGAGGACTGGAGCAACTCTTTTATTAAGAAACGTTGAGGGAAACTGCGCTTGTTTAGCTTGGAGAAGAGAAGGATACAGGGAGACCTCATTGTGGCCTTCCAGTACTTGAAGGGAGCCTATAAACAGGAGGGGGAATGGCTGTTTATGAGGGTGGATAGTGATAGGACAAGGAGGAATGGTTTTAAACTGAGATGGGGACGCTTAGGTTAGATATTAGGAGGAAGTTTATCACACGGAGGGTGGTGACGACTGGAACAGGTTGTCCAAGGAGGTTGTGGATGCCCCATCCCTGGAGGCATTCAAGGCCAGGCTGGATGTGGCTCTGGGCAGCCTCGTTTAGTGGTTAGTGAACCTGCACATAGCAGGGGGGTTGAAACTGGATGATCACTGTGGTCCTTTTCAACCCAGGCCATTCTATGATATGATATGACATGCTACAACCTTTAAGGTATCTTCCAATCCTAGTCATTCTATGATAAGAGACAGAAATGAGAAATGCTATTGAGAGGCAAAGCCAGATAAAATGAGCTTCTATTTTTTACTCTGCTATTGACATTGAAACTTTTGACAGTTTCTTTAATCTATCTTTTCTGTGTCATGCATAGGTAGGACTGGAAAAGTAGAGCTTTTCTCAGGAATATGTTCCATCATCAAGCTATTACTTTTTCAATGAACAAAGGATGAAAACACAAAAAAGGGCCTTTTTCTTTTCCCACTTTCCCAAACTTTTACTCTTCCAGCTATTGTGGAGCTGAGGAACAGTAAGAGTGGGAAGAAACAAAGAAGAACATATTTCACTTTCAAAAGGAACACATTCCCTTTTACATGCTTGACAATGCTTTCCAAACACAACACTTTCTTTTGAAAAGTAGCTCTTCTAAGACTCTTCTGCTGTTTCGCAGATGGTAAGGTGACAGGTGAAACCTGCATGGGAAGCGCACACATAGATAAATCTTGCAACAGAAATCTTTGACAAAAATCTTGACACTTCACTTTTTTTAAATTTTATTTTTATAAGTTATACCTTTGCCTAACATTACACTTCTGTTATAAAGGCTTTTGGTCCAGTACTACTTTCAGATGGAAGTTATGTTAGACAAAAATTGGCTCTCTCTCACTGTGGATATGATAGTGTTCCCAGAGGCTCCTATAAGAACCTTCTTGTTTGTAGTCACTTCCTTCTCCTTGCAAGAGAAGCGTTAACCTCAGAAGCCCAATAACCACAAGAGTGGAGAGTCAAATTATTCAATCAATAAAAAGTACTGAAGAGCAACATCTAAGGCTTGAGTTATGATACAGGATTTCATACATGATTCCCCAGTGCATTAGACACAATTTAGGTACCAGTGTTGAGGAGAGCTGTCCAGCTCCAAGCCCTAAAATTGGTAAGACCACAAGAGGCTAAATCTTTTCAAGAAAAAAAATCCTTTAAGCACAAGAAGTTCGTCAGGTGGGCTTGTCCAGGTGTGCCTAAAATGGTGTGGGGGGTCCCCAAACAGAGCTTTGTGTGGCCTTCCTGAAGCCCTCCTCTGACCAGGGTCATTACAAATGTGTGTTTGTGAGTGTGTGTCTAAATTTCCCTGTTTAAATTGGCATATCATCAACAATTATATGAAGATATCACCTGCAAACACTGCTTTAAACTTCCTACTCAACATTTTGATAAAGCAGTTTTGCTGTTGCAAGGTGGCTTTGGTTAAATAAACATCAGAAAAATGCCCACCATATACTGTCGAGCTATAAAGTAGATATCTCTCTTGCAGATTGGGTTTTACATAATTGTTTCAGTATTCCATTTTAATACATCCACGTATCTATGGATGAATCTTGATTGTTCTCAAGTGAAATATTGTGAATCAAATCATGATGACAGTCTTGACTATTTAATTAATGTGTTAGCATGTGTCTGTAATGCTTGATTCCTATGAGTGACAAAATTAAAAACTTCATTTAACTATGTTGTTCTCAGTGGAAAAGAATGCACTTAAATGTTCCATGGTGATATTTACACTTGCTAAATTACTTGTGTTTATGAATTGTCTAACTTACCTCGCTGTAGAAGAGGATGGGGACCACAGTTCGTGAATAAAAATGAGAAGTTAAGATTTTAAATGCCTTTGTCAGAGTTGATTCAGAGGTATATTCGCATGACAAAAATCCATTGCTGTTCATACATCTTCCTGTCTTGAAGTCACACACACCTTGGTTTAGCTTGAAATTTTTATATTACATCATGCCAGCAGGCAAGAGAAAGTGCTGTTATTTTATGAGAATGAGATGGATGAGCTAGCAATGTGGCTTGTCTTGTCATCTTTGGGCTTGACATAGTATCCATGGTAAAATGATCCTTGTTGTCATAGTTGACAACTTGTCAACACTCTTGACGCTTGTCCAGCCATAAAATCATAGAATTACAGAGTATTGCAAGCTGCAAAGAAATTAAAAGGGTCATCAAGTTCAACTCCTGGTTCCACATGAGGAGTCTATTTCCATACTGAACTGTAACTTGTTCTGCTTGCCAGGGTGAGTATTCCTATTTAATTAAGGGCTCGATATGAGTATATTATAGACATGGATTTTGAGTTCTTGAGTGACTCCCACTTTTATATCAAGCTAAACTGTACTATGGCACCATGCCAGGATACAGACTATGTGGCTAATTTGTGGAGCAGCTCCAATGGAGTGCATGGTCTGCTGGGCAGCCCTCCTCTCATTTCTATACCAAATACTGTGATGACATCCTATCTACTGCTTAGGAAAATCACAGCCCACAGACTTTAGCTCAGAACGTATGAACGCGGGTAAGTTTCCATTTGTTTCAGAGAGGACACAACAGATTTAAATGAGATCCTTGGCACTGCTTGCATTTCAAGCCATATGTTTTCCAAAAGGCTGAGATTCACAGTGGTAATGGGACAGGGAACTTGGACATGGGGAAAGATTACAATGGGAAAAATAAGAAAACTTGACATTTGATTGACACTTGTTTTTTCAGGTAGTACTCTTTTTTTGAATTGAGCTAGATGAATACAAAAGATTGACCAAATTCAATACAGCCTAAAAATACAACGTTGATATATGTACATGTAGAAAATAAATATACACTAATAAATCTCTAGACAATTTGTTATCAATTACCCCATGAAGTACATCAAATTATAAAGTTCCTTCTTATTTATTTAGGTAATTCTCAACTGTTTCTTTATATCCTATTTGCAAAAGAGAAGAGAACATTGAACAAATGTGGTTCAGTCATTTTGATGAGAGTCAGATAAGTTCTTTAAAGTCAGAATTAGAATAATAATTGTCCTTTTCTGTCATCTCTTTAGAAATTATATATTAAAAAGTATGGTTCCTCGTCTTATGAAGAATAATAGCATTCTAAAATGGTATTCCAAGACAAAGCTGAAGTTCACATATATTTTTAAAATGTTATTGGGTCCTGGATGAGAACATTGATTTATTAACTGAAATTTCCCCCTAGACATGGAAATCAATTTATTAGTCTCATTAACAGAGCAAATGATTTTCTAAAAATATTTTCTATTTATCAAAACAGAACATATATAAATGTAATGGAATCAATTTAAAATGAAATGTGGAAATTGCAATAGAAGTATTTTTATATAATAAACAGTTTAGGAGTTTGCAGATACATTTGGTATGGGCTGCACAGTGTTCCTTTTATTTCCAGTCTGGTGAACAATCACAGCTATAAAATTAACAGAATAACCAACTCTGAGTTTAATAAGTGATTTTTTTTAAATTTTTTTTATTTTTTTTTCAGATGAGAGAAATGTGGAATGCACCATTTTATCCTCTGCAAACAGATAACCAACAAATGATGGCACTGGCACAGCTGTCCAGAAAGCTGTGGGTGCCCCATCCCTGGAGGAGCTCAAGGCTGGGTCGGGTGGGCTCTGGGCAGCCTGAGCTGATGGGAGGCAACCAGCCCAGGGCAGGGAATTGGAGCTCAATAATCTTTAAGATCCCTTCCAACCTAAGCCATTCTATGATTCTATGATAAGTTTATGAAATTGTGAAGATTATTTAAACCAGTGCATTAGCCTGCAACATGCACTGCTGCAAAGGGCTGCTCCTGCGCTTTACTCACCCATCCAGGACTGTTATCTACAGGATAACATACATTTGCTCAGTACAAGTTTTCAGCGGCATTTTAAAGAGTTAACATTAGTGATGCTTAAGAGTTCCTGTAAGACAATGAAACATTCACAGCTTTTTCTATAAGTTCATTGCTCTTTGTAAAATCCCTTGCAGGAGTCAAAGAAGTGTTACCATTTTCATTTTTCAACCAAGAAAATTGAGAAGCTGAATATTAAGGCATAAGTGCAGGTAACCCCCAGCGAGATAGAAGGTGCCGGCCCTATGAGGCAGCCCCATGCACCCTCTGAGGAACTCCACTATGGCTCAGGGTATAAGCACTCACACAACATTCAGGAAGTTCTGGCAGTGCTTGCTGTGCTGGCAAATCTGCATGAACATCTCTGTTAATGCTTCCACCTCTCTGTCTCCCAAGACTTCATCTAGATTTTCTCTATGTAGTGTTATTTAGGATTTATACCATGTAAGCAGAGTAATGGTAAAGCATTAGTATTCTAAGATGAAGGAGTGTGTAATTTCATATTTTTAATCTACATTTCTTCTTCATACAAACAAGCTAACAGGTAAAGAAATGAATATTTGCTGGACCAGGAAGGAATACTACTCAGGAGTAGGAGACTGGCTTCATCCCTAAATGTTTTGTTGGGTTTGTACAGAGCACAGTTCCTGGCTTCCAGCACACAAAGTGCCCCTCTCAGCACTGCTATGACTTATGCTGGGGAAGTTCCTCTAACAGAGACAGGACAAAATCAGAGAAATTTACCTTGAAGCAGACCATGGTGGTCAGAGCAGGGACATGGATTTGAAGTTGTATCTTCTACAAGATTCATGACTGGCTTCAACCACAGGGCAGCTGGCAGTTTGTAGGGTTTTTTGTTTTGTTTTTTTTTGCAATCTTTCCTACTTCTGGAGAGAAATTTTAGGCTTCAGTGGTCCTGATGAAGGTTTTTCCACTTTCCTGACCTCACTATCCCAACAATTTTGATGAAGTGGCAATTTACATCAAAAAAAGGTTCACAAAAAAGCCTCATGTCATCTCAACCTCAAAACCCCGTACTGAGGCTTACAGCACTTGGGTTAAGAAGCCCCATGGTAGTTCATCTTGCTTCCATATTTACAGCTAATTGCGTGATGTAAGATAATAACACAGGGGAAAAAAATATATATATTCTTGTTATATGTGCATCATTGCAGATTCCAGAATCTGCTTTCAAGTGGAAGCATTTTTAGAGGCCTCCATTAAAAAGCTGTGTCACTGCACTCAGCAGCTCTTAGCAAGCAAGATTGAAGTAGATTAGGTGAACTGTGACTGGGAAGATAAGAGGCATAAACTGGCCTGATTTCACCTCCAAGACTGGTACAGTCTCTATCCAGCTTCACTGATCTTTTTACTGACAAACCTCTAAAATTAGTTAAACTGTGAGGGTTAAAATAAAGCTCACAGTGTATGAACAGTAGGTGCCATGCTCTGGCATACAAGTAATCCCTAGAGCTGAGTCCTGCAGGTTTGTGTTCAAAAAAGTATACAACATGGTGGAGGGTGGGGGCAAGACGCAGCATTTAGAACAAGCCTGCTTCAGAGTCACCAGAAAAAGACCAGTAACAGAATGAAGCGCTAGTGGTGTGTGAAATGACTGTGGGTTTACATGATGTTTTGAGCCCCAGGTATGTATCCAAGAATGCTCTGTCCTTGTGCTTCATTGTTTTCTCATGGAGAGGCAAACTGTGGTCTGTAATGACGCTCAGCAGATGGTCACTGTGAACCACTCGAATAGTTGGCATTTTTCTTACATGTAGGGAGCTCCCAACGCCAGGAAATTAGCTAAAATAATTCCAAAACCTGTGCAGAGCTTTTAAGAGAGAAATAAACATATGGAAATCCTTTAATGCATCTCATGTGTGTCCGAACACTTTGAGTTTCTTTAACTTTCTGGTAGGAACGCTACCTTTGTAGCATTGACTGAATATTAAGGCTTAGAGTGTAAATGAAATTTCATCAAAAACCAAAGAAAATAGTTTTGTTGTGACAGTAACTGAAGTGGCATAGTGGCCATCTAGGGGTGCTCAGATGGAGATTTGCACAAACACTAGGCTGGAGGGAACAATAGGAAAGCCATGCAATTCACCATCCTAATCATTAAGGGTTGTCAGTTGAGATTAAGAAAACATACAGTCAGTTGGTGGCTTTTCTTTGTTCACGGTAAGATGGGAAAAGGTACATCTAAGCAACATATTTTCCTTCCTTTCTGGCTTGCTACGTAAATAAGAAAAGTGGACATTCCCATGTGTCAACCTCACAGTATATTTTTCCTGACAAAGTGAGTTTGTTTATGTAATTACCTCTGCTATACAATCAAGGGCATTGGTGGTGTTTAAAAAGCATGGCCTAATCATATATTTTTAAAGTGCTAATTTGTATTTGAGTATTAAACCTTGCTGCTAGACGCAGTGTTATTGCTCATGTATATCAAAAACTTCCCTAGGATATTCTGCAGTTCTTCAGGGCCAGGCTGGATGATCTCTCTCTCCAGCTGAGAGCCTTGATGGCTAATTAGATTTGATATTCTATGAGTAGGGGTTCATTTTCATTTTGAAAGCTCCTGCTGATTTTCCACCTCTGCTATTGTTATCTTATATTGAGTTCTTCACTTCTTCTGAAACTGATTTCTGGAAGTTTGTATCGCTTGGGACACTCTTGGTGCTTGCTTTTAATACACTTTGGGAAATGTGTGTATGAAACATGTTTTTTCTCATATAATTTGGCAGCCAAGATGACTGTGTGTACACGGTGGGACATGGTGCGTGCTCAGGAATCTGCTTTCTCCTTGTTTTGCTCTGAAACACATGAAAATTTCTCTGTCTTCTTCAAAGTGAAGATCAGATGTTTCCCTTCCTGTACCCCAGCTCAGCTTTCATTTAACTACGTATGTCATACCATGAATTCAAAGAGCTAAGCTAGGCTTGAGGTGAAGATATTTCGGGTAAGAATCACGTGAAGGCAGGGCAAGGCAAAGGAAAAATAACCATCTCGAGTGCTTGTAAGAAGGTCAGAGTTTGAATGAGTAAAAGGCACTCCAGACTCTTCATTTTGGGGTAGTTTAGAGTCTTTTTCCACAACAATGTGAAGGTCCAGGGCCCATCCCTATTCCATTTGAGCCTGAACTAGCAGCTGTTTTCATCAGAAGCACCCAAAAGTGCTCATTTACTAGCTTGTGAAACTGCATGTGGAAGCACAATGTTCTTGATATTACATTTTGAAATCAGACAGGAAGATAAAGGAAGTCTTCAGCTTTTACTAAAATCAAATACTATGCAATCTGCTTTCTTGTGTGTACCTAAACTTGACAATTCTCTTCCCGTTATTGTATTAAGGGAAGACTTTCACTGTGGAGGAGTGTATGAAGCAATAATTAGCTTTTGAGTTTGCTTAAGTGCCAAGCTTCTGTCAAAAATAATCACACATCACTTCTTAAAAACAGTTTAACAATGATAAAACTACTTCAGTCCACATATTAAGTGCATTTTAATCAGCTTTTTAGCAGTTATAAAGAACTAAAAGCCAGCAAAGTAAATGCAGAAAACCTGAGCAGAAATCAGCATAAGGCCATTGTCTTCTCCATGCTGCTGTAGAAGGGCAAAGCTGCATTTAACTCACATCTTAACTCAAAGATGACAGGCTTCACTGCCTTCTAGGAACTTTAAATAATGTTAGCTTTTTTTGATTGAGCAATTTGTATAAAAACAGCAGTTTGATTTTATTTTCTTATCAAACTTTAAATCAAAATACAAGAGTAAAGATAAACTAGTAAATGCCAAATAACTGTCACAATGTCATAAGTTTTGTTGTCAGTTGCTGTTCAACAGCAAGATGATTTTAGCCCCGTTCAGGTGACATACAGTAGTGCCTGAGCTCACACAGGATTAAAAACTTACGCTGTTGTTACTGCCTTTACAAGACTGTTTTTATATCAGTGAATCCTCCTGTGAAGCAAACTTTAGCAGACTATACTGTCTATAAGCGACACTTTGCACTGTGTGTTGTACCATGTTAATGCCATTCACTGCTTTCATTTTTGCAAGTGGAGGAGAACAGATATTTTAGTAAGTTGACCATTTTAGTCACAGTATAATTAGCTAGTACTTGGGGCTGTTTGCAGACACAGGGAAAGCTTCACACCAGAGATAACCCAAGAGGTAAAACTCTACCTATTTATTTTATTCATGGAAAGGATCCTTAGAGAGGATGGAAATTGGAACAGCGTGATGAGCTCTGTGTTTGAGAGACGTGGGCTCAGTGGTGCAACTGCTAACTAATACTCATGGAGTACCTGGCTCAGGAAAATGCCCATCCCTTTGCCAGCGGTGGTAAAACTCTAACTCTCTGCAGTGACACCCAGGTGAAATAATCAAAGCCACGGGATTTTCTTGCCTACCATCTTCCTGCAGAGCTATGTATCTGATCTAGGTTGGCACACATGAGTTTAACAGAACTATACCAATTTACACTGACACGGCTGGTAATAACTTTAAAAGCAAACAAAAGGTGTCTGATAGATGACACAGCTGGAAACACTGTTAGATTATGACTTGGATTCCCTTTCTTAAAATTGTTCTGCTCATAAACTTCTACACACCACTGGATTTGCTATGCTGTTGAATTTCTTATTTCCAAAACAGAGTTCTCCAATTTCTGTTCTATAAAAAAAAAAAAACAAAAAAAAACACAAGGACATTTTTCTCCCATATATACTATTATAAAAAAATATTTTTGTCACAGGAAGGTTTCCAGCACATTTTTCTGTTTTGTAATTCTCGTTATTATTGCACAGTAATGTTTGCATGGAACAGCAATTATCAGAATATCTACCTATTCACACTACCCAATGAAACAAACATAAATCTTCCTCATCTGAAGCCGCAACATAGTTAAAAGGACTGGGCATGAGGGCTGATGTGGGGGAGATCCATCCTCACACTCAAGTTCTGCCAGAGGGAAGTGACACCACCCAAACTCCTTGGTGTGCTGATGTGTGATCAACATTTCCTTGGATGGGGCAAGGATCAGATCCCTGGTCAGCTCATAGCTCATTTCATTAGGAACCAGTAGAAGGGTATGTGAACACCACACTAACTCTGCGAGAGCAGTTTAACAGAAATGTACTTCTTTTAGCACTGTCATCAACATAACATCTGCAGAACCTTGTGCAAATATTAGAGGAAACCATCAAAAATTCACAAAATTCACTTTTTTATTATGTTATTTTTCCCTTCCCCCCCCGGATTGATTGGATTATTGACCATTTGCTGAACATCACTTGGGTTTATTTTAGTGATCCAACAGTTTCTTAGTATCTACTGAAACCCACTATGCCATGAATGGCATCCATGAAGTCCATACACTGAACAGATGATCCAATCACCAAGCTTCACCTTGGTTAGGCTGAGCCTCTTGATGGGACATCTCTTGATGGTTTTACTGAAAATAGGATTTTCGTGGTAGAAAAAGGATAGGAAGCATCCAGTTGTGCTCTGATTTCTGCCAGGTCATTTAGGGAGCCTAATTCCTGGCACATTATTTAATGTTTATTGCCATGAGCAAAGGTAAGAAACAGAAAGGGAATTTTTATTTCAGAGTTGTGTAAGAGGTTATTCCAGCAGGACAGAAAATGTCTTTTATTCACTCCCTGTGCACTGCTGAGCACTGACATTGCTGGGGGGCTGGATCAGGAAGGATTGATGAGGCCACGTCTGGAATACTGTGTCCAGTTCTGGGCTCCTCAATTCAAAAAAGACAGAGATCTTTTAGAAAGAGTCCAGTGAAGGGCAACAATGATAAAGGACCTGGAGCATCTCCCATATGAGAAAAGGCTGAGAGACCTGATTCTGTTCATTCTAGAGAAGAGAAAACCGAGGGGATCCGATCAAAGTTTCATAAATATCAAAGGCGCAGGAAGGAATTGGATGAGGCCAGAATCTTTTCAGTGGTGTGTAGTGCTAGGACAAGGAGCACTGGCCTAAAACTTGAACATAGGAATTTCCATACAAACATGTGGAAGAATTTCTTTATGGTAAGGGTGACGGAGCTCTGGAACAGGCTGCCCAGGGAGCTTGTGGAGTCTCCTACGGAGATACTCAAGACCTCTCTGGACGCCTACCTGTGTGACCCATTGTAGGGAACCTGCTTTAGCAGAGGGGTTGGATTTGATGACCTCATGAGGTTCCTTCCAAACCCTGCAGTTCTGTGATTCTCTGTTATTCTGTGATTCAGCACCCTGACAAAGGCAGACGCTTGGGACCTGAATTTTCTTCACATACACATGCTGTATCTCCTTCAAACTTCCAGGCACTTTAAACTTTCAAACAGACCTTCACTTGGCATCACAACTGCAAACAACATCAATTCGCAGATAAGAGCAGGCACTGAAAAATTCTCTTTTAAGATGACAGCAAAGTAACCTTTTTACCTTCTGCATTTAGCATAGTAAAGACTGCAGAAGAGAACATTCTCACAAAAGATGCTTTACAGTACCGTGTACTCAGCTTCAGAGCACATTTGACACATGATGTGTGCACGTGATTTGCAATTTGAGACATTCTTAAAAAAGAAAGAAATTTAACATAATTTGTACAGCAACATCTTTTTTCCTACCAAGATGTCCTCCCTTGGCAACTGAGTCAGTTGCCTGCAGCACATCTCCAGGAGCAGACTCTTGCAAACTGCTGCTGCTTCCCTTTATCAGACACGTGTGGGCAGCAAGATCTTGCCTTCTTCACATTCACATGATATTTTCTTCATTAAGACAATGTTTAGTTAATGATCTATTCTGTATATTATCTTAGGAAGTCAATTGGTGAAATATTTGTGTGTATGAAGTGGATAAAGAATTGGTTGGATGGTCATAGCCAGAGGGTTGTTGTCAACAACTCTATATCCAGGTGGAAGCAGTCACAGGTGATGTCCTCCAGGGGTCCATCTTGGGATAGGTTGAGATCTTAGATAGGTCAACATCTTTATCAACAACACAGACAGTAGGATCGAGTGTACCTTCAGCAAGTTTGCAGATGACACCAAGCTGAGTGTTGTGGGTGGCACAACACAAGGGAGGAACACCATCCAGAGGAACCTGGACACACTGGAAAAGTGGGCACATGGGAATCTAGTGAAGTTTAAGCAAGTACAAGGTGCTGCACTTGGATCAAGGCAATCCCAGATACGAGCACTAACTGGGAGAGAAACTCACTGAGAGCAGCCCTGTGGAGAAGGACTGGGGATCCTGATGGACAAAAAGCTGGACATGAGCCAGCAGTGTGCTCTTGCAGCTCAGAAGGCCAACAGTATCTGAGGTTTTTGGATGTTGCGTTGAGGGGTATGATTTAGCTGGGAAGTATTGGTAATGGTTGGACTGGATGATCTTCTAGGTCTTTTCCAACCTCGATAATTCTGTGATTCTGTGATTCTGTTTAACCAAAAGAGGAGTGGCCGGAGAAGGGGATTGTCCCCTTCTACTCTGACTTGTAAGGTCCCATCTGGAGTATTGCGTCCACGTCTAGGGCCCCAGACTCGGGAAAGATGTGGAGCTGTTGGAGTGAGTCCAGAAGAAGGCCATGAGGATGCTCAGAGGATGGAGGACCTCTCCTGTGAATAAATGTTGAGGGAGTTGGGTGTGTTCAGCCCGGATAAGAGAGGGCTCCAGGGAGACTTCATTGAGGCCTTCCAATACTTGAAGGGAGCATTACAAGCTTACAAGCAGGCGGGGGACTGTCTTTTTACGTGGTCTGATAGCAATAGGACCAGGGGGAATGGCTTCAAACAAAAAGAGGGGACATTTAGGTTTAGATATTAGGAGGAAATTCTTTACTCAGAGGGTGGTGAGGCCCGGGCACAGGCTGCTCAGAGAGGTTGTGGATGACCCATCCTTTCAGGCATTCAAAGCCAGGTTGGATGGGATCCTGAGCAGCCTGATCTAGTTGTTGGCAACTCCACTCCAACCTAAGCCAGTCTATCATTTTATGATTCTATCATATAAAAGATGGTAGTGTATTGCACTGATTTAGGCTGTCCCAACCCTACTGAGGTCTCTGAAAAGAAACTCTTTTTTGACATATAGGCACCATCTTGTCATCAACTCTTTTCTCTGACTGTATTTTCTGTCTTGTGATCTGCCAGTTAAACAAAGAGAAACATCAGGTGTCTGTTCCCTGTCAGTTAACTTAGTTACTCAGCTCTTTTCAAGATCGTGGCCCCTGACTGTTTACACTGCTGAGTGGTGTTTCAATGTAGGGCCCTCCTTTAGGGTGAGTTGTTGTTTTCCCTAGTTCCACATGAGACAAAGACAGGATGGCTTTGAGACAGCTCGCAATGACCTTTTCATACATGATCTCCCATGAAGTCCCATGCAATGTGATATTCAAAGGACAACTGTGCAAAATACAGCTTGAAAGCTTTTTCTCACAAGCACAGCAAGTATAAAAGAAACCCAAGTAGAGATAGAATAGCAGGAGCTTGGACCAGGGGGAGTATGGTGTAGTGTATAAACAGAATACTTCATTTTAGTCTATAATTAAGATGTGTAGTTTAAACTTTTACTATACATAGCATTGTTCTTTATAAAGAAAAGCTGGAAAGAAGCAGTTGCTGAATGAGGCTGCCTTTATTGTTTGCTCAAAAACCCAGCTGGCTGTTGAACACTCCAAGGAGGCTTTCCCGACACCTTAGAAGCGTGGAGGAAGATTGTTGCTCCAGTACAGCTCGGTACAAGCAAAACACAGCCCCAGGCAGCCCGTTCCATGCCCACCACCCTCTCGTTCAGACCCTGTCCCTAACCCCCAGCTGCCCCCGCCCTGACACAGCTCCATGCCATTCCCTCGGGCCCTGTTGCTGTCCTAGAGAGTAGAGCTCAGCGCTGCCCTGCACTTCCTGTGAGGAGCTGCAGCCGCCATGAGGCCTCCCCTCAGCTCCTCTGCTCTGGGCTGAGCATACCGAGGGACCTCAACCACAACACATATTTATTGCCCTGCAGAGCCTTCCCCATCTCTGTAGCCCTCCTTTGGACACACTTGTGTATCCTTTGTGTACTGTGGCCCCCAGCCAGCACACAGTGCAGGAGTGAGGCTGCACAGCACAGAGCAGAGCAGGGCAACCCCTCCCCTCACCTGGTGGCAGGGCTGAGCCCCATGCACCCTAGGGTACAGCTGGCATTCCTGGCTGCTTGGGCACACTGCTGACTCATTAATACATTTTGATGACTTTAGTTTGTAACTACTCTCTGTGTATATAAATGTATATATAGCGGTCATTTCATTTGTAAGCAGAGTGCACCCATTTCTGGGACAGAATACAGGAGCTCACATTATGTACTACAAAGCAATTTAAGATAGGAAATAGACTGTACCTTATTGAAATTATAAAGATATTTAGTCAGGAAGAATGTAATTATCTGGGATAGAGTTTGGCCGGGAGATGAAAGCTAATCTTATTCTACCCACTGGCTACTTAAACTCATATCTTTGTATGAAGAGATATAAAGAGATACAAAACATTTTTTAAAAATTGCATATTATTCCCTCCCCTCCCTCCTCCTCACACATACACGTATGTATATGCACACAATTTACTCTTTGATACAATGATTTGCTTTTTCTTTGCTTTGCTTTGAAGAGTTGTTTATAAGGTAAGATCAGGAAACCTTCGAATATAGCTTGTAGTGAATACATCATCAAAGACTGCGGAGGCTCAAGGAAGAAGCAAATGCAGAACTGTGCTGCAGTCTGCTGGAGCTATCAATCACATATGTAAGCAGCTTTATGCATTTCTTGGTTCCTGACTTCACAGCAACCAGAATTAGGGTGAAGAAAAGGGCTATGCATCGTGGAAAGCCTCATCTTCTAACTTCGTGTGGAAAAGAAGTAGGAGGAGGTACAGAGAGAGTTAAACTTTGAATAACAGGTTATTTTTTTCCTCAGATACTTATGGAAACAATAAAGAACAGTGGGAGAATTTGCAAGAGCTATACAGCTTTACCTAAGGAAACAGAGTGACTAAGATGCTTATCGTTAGTTTAAGGAAGCAAAAGTAGCTGCAGTCTTGAGAGAGTGGCAGATCAACCCTACTTAGGCATACCTTTAAAAGTGAGTGTTCGTCAGCTGCTTTGCTTTTTTTCTTTTTTTTTTTTTTTTTTTGGTAGGAGGAATCAATTAGTAGAGCCAAATTGTAGCGCTGAATAGTACATCAGAAAAAATAGATGGAAGTAATCACAGCATCAGCAGCTGTAATCTTCTCCACAGGGAAACAAAGGCAGTTTTCAGCAACTTCATAGATTTCAAGGGACAGCAGGAAAAGGAGTATATGTTATGGTTTTTTTTAGCCTTTTAGTAGTAGCACGGTAATATGGGAATTTAACAGTAAATTGTACATGCACCAGTGGTTTTCTTGCTAGTTCTTGAGTATTTCTATTTTAAAGATTTCTGCATTGTAGTTGGAGAACTGCCGAAGAGCTCTGATTGCACAGTAAACTGTATGCTTATCATGTCAGTATTAAAACCCTGAGTAATTAAGGTGTATTTCTGAGGGACACCAACATTTTCAGTTCAATATGTAAGTTTAAGAAGATAAAAATCTGTTCGGTCATATCTCTGTGGGTTCACTCTGGCTTTGGAAGCCTGCTCCGGTCCAGTGATAATATCCTCTTTACTGAAGATAGATGGATTGGAGAGGGTTTCCCAACTTGACTCTGTACTGTACTGCAAGGTCAGGTTCCAAAGAGGTTAAGAAAAACTAATCTGGAGCATCCCACTCCCAGGTCAGAGTCAAATCCTGTGGTGTTTTTCTGTAGTCTTTTGTGCAGTGTGATTTTCAACTTTGCAGGTAATAGAGTTTCTTCACTTCAGCTTTGTTTTCAATTTAGAGTGTGATTTTCCACAGTTTTCTTCCCTAAAGCCAGCCTGAAATCCCACTGCTGAAACCACCCCTGCTTCTGACTTCCTACCAGTAACCCTCCCAGATCTTCAAAGGTTTGAGCAGAGCACTGCCAAAAGACATTCCTGTTTTCTTGTTTGCTAAAATACTCCACTACCATATAGGAAGGTGACTTCCCCAAAGGGAGGAGTACAGCATCTCAGAAGTAAATCCATACACCTGAATACTGACTGCTGCCCCCAAGGTACCAAGCACAGTGCAGTACCAGAAACTTGATAAGGTTTTTTTTTGAGGGGGGGGGAACACACATAAAATGTCCATTACTGGACATGGAAAATAAAAATATAGATGTGTACTGTGCTAAAATTCCCTAACTACTGAAGAAAGGGAGATGTAGATTAGATGTCAGGGGGAAGTTTTTTACTGAGGGTGGTGAGGTTCTGGAACAGGTTGCCCAGAGAGGCTGTGGATGTCCCTGGAGGTGTTTGAGGCCAGGCTAAATTGGGTACTGGGCAATCTGATCTAATACTTGATCTAGCAGCTGGCAGCCCTACCTGTTGCAGAGGGGTGTTAAAATCATGATCCTTGAGGTTCCTTCCAACCCAAGCCATTCTGTGACTCTATGATTCCATGAATATCTGCTTGTTTATTTATTTTAACATAGACATTTTTTCTGTGTTATATTCAGCCATGTATGAGCAGCTCACTTCCTTTAGGCATCCTACTGAAAGTAACGAATGTAGTCAAGGCTTTCTATTATACGCCTCTTAATCTTACTAGAGATCTAATGAGATTAAGTGAACCAGTGAATGTGAAGTGTTAATTTTAATTGGCTGATTAATTGAAGTATTATCTTGTGATTCCTCAGTCAGTATGATGCCATGTGTTAAGATCTTACTCTTTGATATGCAAAGGTACCACTGAAATGCAGATTGCTGAGTAGACTTAGAAAGGCCTAAGTCTTCTTAATAATAATTCTTTTAACATTAATTTGGACCTTTATAGTGAGGTTTAGGCACTGTGGATTCACAGAGGCTTTAGAGAACTTTCACAGTATGCAGTTTGGAGACCATTCATCATACAAACACTTGTATGATAACAGAGGAAATGCAAGCTGTTAGTAGCTCTTTTAGTAAATACCTAGGCAAAATCGGTGATGAGGCTGACTGGAGGACAGTGGTGCATCTGAAAAAAAACATATTCTCATTATAGTTACCTGGATTTAGAGCAACTGCCCACATGTGATTATAAGGTGAGCACAGTGGAAAGTTATCAGAAGGTAAGCTAGTTGCAATGTACCCCGAGGTATTTGTTCATCAACGTGAACCTATGTATGCTCTTCTAGTGTTAATGAAAACAAGATTAACCTTGTCTTACTGAATGATAGATAATCTCACATTTATTGTAGAACAGGATCATTACATGGGCAGCTACTGAAAAATATGGACTTATCTGTGTAGGTTCATTGTATTCCCACTGGTCAACAGCCATCTGTTTTATTAAGAGCTGAAGATACTATGCTAACTCAAAGATTAACTTTTATAAATGTTTTATCTTTCTGCTGAAAATGCCGCGGAACTACTGCAGACAGCAAAAGATGATGGAATCTTTGTAATGTGTTTATTTAGGCTGCCCAGACAAAATTGATAAAGCAGACTTGTGGCAGGAAGACGGTTTTGTTTTGATAAATTATCCACTGGAGCCTTGTACTCTAAAGGTTGGCAGATTAATCGAGCCTCTCTTAGTTATTTTACAGTGGTTCCTACCCATAGCTATACACACAGCCAGATACGAGCTACCCTTTTGGCCAGTGTGCTTGCACTTCGAGGTTACTGCTTTATGTTCACTCTTACCACAGTTCTCACCCCCACCCCTCCCAAATAAATAAATAAATAAAATAATGTGTGCTCATAGGTCAGCCTTCTTCATCACCAGTTTTGTATTTTGTAATTAGTTTTCTATCATTTCATACTAACGTGGGATCTGCTGGGGAAGGACAGCACCCCTTGAGCGGGACCCACATGGAACCAGGGTATAGAGTGACCATAGACAAGCAGCAGAGGTGAAATGTTATGGACTGACCACAGTCCCCAGTCCCCATCCCCCTACACTTCTTGAGGGAGGAAATAGAAGAAGGTGGATGAGGGGAAGTTGGATTTAGTTTGCTTTTAGTTCTCACTGTTAGTAGTAAACAATAAATTATATTAATTTCAATATGCTGATTCTGCTTTACCGATATTGGTAATCAGTGATCGATCTCCCCATCCCTATCTCAACCTACAAGCCTTTTTTCTCTCACTGTTCCTTTGAGGAGGGGGTGTGAAATAGCAGTGTGGTGGAACTGAACTACCTACTGGTGTGAAAGCACCACAGAAGGTGTGATCCCTAAATTAGCTCTTACAGGCTGTGTGATAGACTGTGAGCCATCAGTGCTCTCCTGAACTCAGACACTACAGTGGTCACAGCACCTCAGAGCTGCCTGCAGAGGGAAAAGAATCAGCCTTCAGGCTGAAGTCTCTCAGAAGAGCCTTCACATTTTTTATCTGCTGACTTAATTCTGTTTGTGAACCAGGAGCTGATGCTGTACTAGTATGAATGGATTCCACTAATGTACTTAAAACCCATGAAAGAAAGTTTGAGGTGCCCATAGATGGAAGCCTGCATGAAAATAACCCAAATATTGGAAGATAGTAGATGAAAAACAGCCCAAACAATCTTTGATTCTTGAAACAGAAAACTGCTTTCAGGAGGAAAAGGTGATGCCTTGGGGACTGCAAATGGCAAGCAGATGTTCTGCTTCACTAATTGTCAACTGGTTCAACCTTTTCTGCTGATCTCCTAAGTGTCTGCAAGGTCTTTGTAACCCGGACTTGTAGGGTTGTAACCCAAACCGTAGGAAATACGTTTCTGCATAACAAACAACTGGGAAAATCTTATCCAAATTTAATTATGATTCCAGCTGAACGTCTGTTTTTGTCTACTGTTTTGTCATGCTCAGTAAATAAATAGGCTACATAAATAGGATGGGGTATATTTATCCTGGGCCTGTACCTTTCAGGTATGAATAGTTTTTCCTATCAACTTGGTTCTGTGCTGAAATTTGTGTTTGCAAGACTGGCCTGGATATATCTGAGTCACAGCATATTCTGCATTATGTCTGCTATTTTGTTACATTTCCTGTAAGAGTCTCAAAAATATAGAAATGAAATGCATACTCTTATTAACATTGTTAACTATACGTACAAAATTTGGAAATACAAATGCACATAAAATACATGCAAGATAGAAACAGGGTGAAAAATAGTTATAGATGGTGTAAATGCTATTGTGGATTCTCATCTCCCTTGAATCATCTCCACGTTACACTGCCATTGGTAGCCATTCCCTTACCTTCTCATTCCATAATCTGTGTCTTCTTTGTTAAAACAAAATGGTACAAATCTCAAAGTGAAAACAACAAGAACAACACAGTAATCTTGTGACTTCAGTTATTTGAAATATATTGTAAAAAAAAAATCATGTGTGTGCTGTCAAACATTCTGCATACTACAGTTGCTTCTGTAGTAAATGTTTCATGGAAATGGAAGGAATTTTTCAAGAATTTTTTGAGAAATTAAAATAATAATAATAAAAAAGATGTTCCAGTCAAATGTTGGAAACCAGTTAGTTCACCCCTTTTCTGCTCATAGAAGCCCTGAACTGCTCTGCATCTGACCAGCAGTAGAAAGAGCTGTGGTGTGGTGGTGCCTGTTTGGCCTCCTTACTGCTCTGCCAACTTAACGGAGCCCTCTCTGACTGCTGGCAGGTGTAAAGGGCTCAAGCTCTGGGTACCATTAACAGGCTCTACCCAACCTCAGATCCAACTGTGGAAGGCACTTAGGTAGCTGCTTACTTTGCATCAGAAATGTTTGTTGCATCGCTAAACACGAACCTTACTTATCTTCACCAGATTCCCTACGGTTATTAGTTGATACTGGTTGACTACTCACGAAAATGTGTAAATCTACAGCAATAGAGGATTCTGTTTTGTCTCTGTGTGCCTTAGGCAGTATATGCAAACATGTTTAAATTCCCGGGTACAAATGATTATTTCATTTGCAATTTAAAATAGGAAACGTGGAGGATAGATGGAATTCTAATATATGATGGAGAAGGAACTACTGGCATTGAGGAGTATGCTAAATCACATATGTTATCAGATTAGTTGGTCAGGATTAGTTTGTACTGTAAATTCATGACGAGCCTTGATCATAGAACTTAGCTGATAATTGCCTGCTTGCAGTCTCATAAAAAGAGCAGATAAATGGTAGTTGATGAAAGGCCCCAATTTATGGTCCCCGCAGAAATAAAAACAAGCTGCTGGTATATGGAATGGTCACACAGAAAATTTCTAGTTCCTTACTGTGAAAACAGGACTATTATTAACTGAAAGAGATTATTTAATTTTTTAAAAAATGTGGCAAAATGTTCTTTCATACTAGGATCAAAACTGCTTTTTATTGCTTTGATTTACCTTTTTGAATAAAATGAAAAGGACTTGTTCTCCATAGAATGACATTAAAGCAGGCTTTACAGAATAGGCTGTATCTTGAAATCTTGACATTTTTATTATTTGTTCTTTTGATTTGATGTTGACAGAAAGCCTGCTGTAGTTGATAGGAGCATTTTATTGACTTCTGTGAATATCGAATTGGAAAATAGATAATCAGCAAAGAAACAAAAACCATGCAAGCATCCATACTGGAAATGACAGCTCCCTGCTTGGCTCAGTTATCTCTATCCCTTTCCTTGTATGTGTTCTTGTGGTTTCTAAGTGTGGGGAATAGTTTTTGTTTACATTTATGGTAGTTAATGCAATAGATATTCAGCTCAGTTTGTCTCCAGGCATCTCCACATTTCAGCTGTTACTCAGTAATACATCTGGCCAATCATGCAGATATAACAATCACTAAAGGGAAGACCCCATTAGGTTTCTTTTCTATGCAGCTAAGCTTCATTATTTCTGTTAACAGAATAAATGTTTTAAAATGACAAATTCCCCATCCTAATTATCTGTACAGATCAGGGTAAACAAGCCTTATCTAGATTTCCAGCTACTAATTAAGGTATGCATTGAACTATTTCAAAATGTATGATGGATTACACAATTGGTGTGACCCAGTCTGAATTCAAGGAGCAGTTGCTCCTGCTGAAAGCACTCTCTGTTTTTAGCTTCAGCCAAGATTCAGCTGGATTGAAAACAAACCTAAAGGTCTTGTATTTACACCACATAGAAGACTGTAAGTGTATACTGAAAAAGTTCCAAGGTGTTCACACGAATGTTGCTTCTTGCTTAAGTCATTACCTGCAGGGATTTAAGTGTGCCTACCTTTACCTTGCTGTTTGCCTGTGCTGCCTCTCTTGTCTGTGCAGAGGCCATGTCCCCTCCCTTCTCTCCGCTCTCTATGAATGGTGGAGGCTCTTGGAGGTGTTTGTTAAAGGCCAAGGAGGGGAAGGGAGAGAAATCTGAGCTTTACTGCGTGATTCCCAGATGCTCTTTTCTTTCACTGCCTGCTGGATGTTGATTGTAAATCTGCAAGAAATCATACATTCAGTGCACATTTTGAAAGATGGGAGAAAAATTCTGCACTCTTCTATGGAAAGCTATTTACCATTTGTAGTGCAGAACCCAGGCACTGTGCTGGGCTATACCCATTATGCAAGGCACTACACAGATGGACAGTAAGACAAACAAACAAACAAACCTCAGTCTCTTCTTCAAAGAATTGCACTTTATGTACATTGGCACCAGTGAACAAAACAAGAAAAGCAAGAGGAGAGGGAGGGAGATCCTCGGGCATGTTATACACATAACATGTATAGAGTATCTCAGTGTAATGAGCAGATTAGAGGTGGTAGCTGCACTTGTTTCCAGCCTACCCATGAATTTTTTGCTGCAGCCTATAATCTTTAAAAACAGAATCTTTATAATTTTAATCTTTAAGGCTTGGTCCTGAGCCATTTATGTAGTTGGGTTTTCTTTCGTTTCTCTTTCTCATTTGCACATTTCAGCTTTTGGACCTTTTGAACGTACAATCACGATGTCTCTTCCCTCATGTTCCAGATAAAAGGGAGAAAAAGTCCATTTTGATATCTTTTTCGTGGCTGAGTTGAGCAGAGCATATTTTCAGCCAATACTCCTTCCACTGAAATCTCACGATTTAGATTTGCAATCATATATTTCTGCTGTTTGTGTGCAAAGCTTCTAATTACTGTGCCCTATATAATCACGTCCAAATGGGAAGGGTGACAAAAAGATTGCTGTGCTGCCAACGGTTTTGTAGACCTTGAATGCTCCTGGGAGGGAGTCAGAATATAAAGCTAGAAAAAAAGTCTTCAAGGAATATTAAGTAATAGATTTTGTCATTTGCAATTAATTCTTTTAACATTAAGCTTCTGAATATAGTGGAGAAATGGAACATCTTGTTTGTCAATTAATGTAAAGCGCTTTACAAAAGATGTTATGACATTTGTCTCACTTTGTCTGTATCAGCATGACAGTCTGGTTAGTAGCTTAAAGTCTTTTTTTCCTCATGTTTTTATCATAAGGACAGGATAGAGTCACATTTTTTTTTTCCTGTGGTATGTACTTACCTTCTCTTTGTGCATCATTCTTGTCACCTCATGTGATTTATTTCAAAAAGTGCTTGCTGCATAGAGTCGTAAATACAATTTTTGCAACCTGGTGTTTATTTAATTAAACCAGTGCTCATAACACTGGAAATGAATTGACAACTAGCATGACCAAAACTATTCATGATAAGAGCCCTAGTTAGCATTCAAATTTCCCATTCTTGTGGGAGTTCTGAATAAACTGATAAGAGATAGATGCTCGCCAATGTGCTCCTCATGTCATACCAATGTGAACTGAAACGTGAATATTCGGTATCACTCTGAATTTTGAAATAACCAGGAGCAGAAACTTCACACAGCACGTGCATGGCATCCAGGGGATCAGGCCCAGCCAGCACAGGTTCATGAAAGGCAGGTCATGCATGACCAACGTGATCTCTTTCTATGACTGAGTGACCAGACTGGTAGATGAGGGAAAGGCTGTTGGTGTAGTCTACCTAGACTTCAGCAAAGCCTTCGACATGTTCTCCCACAGTGTTCTGGGGAAACTGGCTGTCCATGGCCTGGACAGGCATACTCTTCTCTGGGTAAGGAACTGGCTAGAGGGCCATGCCCAGCAGGCAGTGGTTAATAAAGTTAAGTCCAGCTGGCTACCTGTTATAAGTGGTGACCCCAGGGCTTGGTACTGGGTCCTTTCTTGTTTAATATCTTTATTGATGACCTAGATGAGGGTATTGAGTGTACCCTCAGTGAGTTTGCAGATGACACCAAGTTGGGAGGTAGTGTCAATCTGCCTAAGGGTAGGGAGGCCCTTCTGAGGGATCTGTATAGGCTGGATCGCTGGGCTAAGGTGAATGGGATGAGGTTCAACAAAGCCAAGTGCTGGGTCCTTCACTTTGGCCACAACAACCCCATGCAACGCTATAGGCTGGGAGATGAGTGGCTGGAAGACTGTGTAGAGGAAATGGACCTGGGGGTGTTGGTTGATGCTCAGCTGAACATGAGCCGACAGTGTGCCCAGGTGGCCAAGAAGGCCAATGGCATCCTGGCCTGCAATAGAAATAGTGTGGCTAGCAGGAGCACAGAGTTAATCATCACCCTGTACTCCGCACTGGTGAGGCCGCATCTCAAGTACTGTGTTCAGTTTTGGGCCCCAAATAGGACTCAGTAGGTCAGGTTGATGGTTGTCTTTGAAGACCTTGAAGGTCTTTTCCAACCTAACGTTCCATGATTCTATGATATATCCTTCTGTGCCACAGAGGAAAGTTATAAGAGGACATAAACATCAGGACAGCTGAGATTTCTCTTCCAATGTGTGATGCTGTGTGAGACAAATAACTTGAGCCACTGCAGGTGCTTGTGTGTGTACTGGTCCTCATGGGACATGGAAATGTTGTGTTACAGAAGAGACTGAGCACTTTGCTTAAGAAGTTTGAAAGGAAATGAGATGATTTGATCAGAGTAACACAGTGGGAATTACTACTGTATAAAAATTAATAACAACACTTGTAGCTTCCTATGCATTAGAATGGGAAAAAAACTTGTGTACTATTAGACTTAGTCTTGGACAATATTGCTCACATCTCACTGCATGGAATTCAACTCCCTTTTAGTACAATAACACTGGTGCAATCATGCTGTAAACTAGCTAACTATCAGGGAGAGGTGGATTTAATGTTTACTGTCCTTAAGTGGAAAACACTTAACTACTCCAGTAGGAAGAAAGGACATTTATTAGCACAAGAAAAATGAAATCTGAGATAAGCCTAAGGCAAAATGCCAAGTGAACTGTGCAAACCATACTTTAGGAGTGAAACTACAGCACTAGGATCAGCATATACAGAACCTCTTTTACTTATGTCTTCAGCATTTTATTTTATTTTTGCTGTATTCTGTCTGTCTTTTCATGGAAGTTCAGACAGTACAAACTCGAATGAAAAGGGCTAAAGTATTGAAAAAGAGAGATGCAGAATCTGATTGTTGCCTTTGTGAATGAAGAGGAAAATTTCTGTCGATGTTTACTTGAGTTAGAGAGAAATCTCATGCCAAGAGATTAATGGGTGCCTTCAAAGAACGCATGAGCAATGCAAATAAGGAAGGTGCACAATTGCAGCCTAGAGGTGATAGATGGTTAAAAAGAAATCCCACTCACATATGAAATGCTCTGACATTTCTTAATAGCAGATCTGGGTGTGAACTTTGGATTTGATTCTTCCATCTCCAGTGATGCAGGTAGAACTCTGTCTTGTCTGATCCACACAGGCACTTGCAGATTGCCTAATACAGAATGGAGCCATACAAAAGCCTTGGCATTTACATAATTAACAGAATGCATTAAGTAAAGTCTGGATACAGAATTCAATAATGCGGAGCTTGTTAAATGCCAACAGCTCTAAAGGCAGGCTGGTAACTTCATGCCCTCTTTGAAAGTCATTAGGTCCCTCTGGGACTGACTCCCTCATCAGGACATCTCCATGGAGGAGACAGTGCCACGTCACTCCCTATGGGGATGTGGCACCCTACTCTTCCTTGGGAGTGTGTACCCATAGCCACATCTGGCTAGTTACAGCTCCTTACACACTGCAGCAGCCAGCTGCTTGGCGCGAAGGCTGAACTGCACCCAGCCTGTTGGTTTATAGTTTGTGTATGTATGTGTGTGGTCTGTTTTTGTCCCAAGCAAAAATTGTATCTGAATTAACATTTAGCCACACACACTACCTGAACTCATTCCTCTCAGCCTTCTCTGGGGCCTACCACAGCACTCTGCTAACTATCTAACACTATCTGCTGTGAAGGTCAACAGACCTCTTGGCAGAAAAGCAAGTAATGACAAAATCAAAGTCAGTCTGGTGGAAATAGCAAGTTCCTTGAGTCCTCTTCTGCAAGAAGCCAAACTTTTCGTGGATTTGTGCATTGTTTTTATTTGTGCGACCTTTAGATTTAGGGATTATAAAGGAGAAACTGATTTGTAAGTTCTACAGAATGAAGTTTGAGAAGGACATGATTATGCAATATTAAAATTACCTGAAAAATATATTTATTACATAACTCAATAATAATTAGAATTTAACGATATTTACTATCAGAAAGGACTATTAAGCCTGACTGCTCCACATCAGGACTGGTAGAATCTTTTCAAAACTGTTCATATGAAAACTACTTGAAGTCAGTCCCATCCATCTTATCCTTCTACAGGGGTAACATGATAGAAGTCATCTTCTTTTATCCCTATCTGTTGGAAAACCCTGTGAGTATGTTTTGTCATGTGTTGTCCTGCAGCATTCTTCACTTTCCTACATCCTTAGCAGAAAGCTTAGCTTGTTCACAAAAGCTGTTCTTCATGGCAATTAAAAGAAAAAATTCCAAAGTCCATATAAAAAAATCAAACAAAATGCAACAGAAATTATTTCTGAGCACCGGTCAGAGCTGAGAGTGTAAATAAATAAAGAGGAAACACTGATTATTAAGCTTTCTTTGCAGAGATCAGGAACTAGAATCGTTGTGTTAGCTCTATTATCATTCTTGCAAGCACAGCTTAAAGCATTTCTGATATGGTACAGGCCCATCTGTCAGCTAGGGGAGAAGAAAAGGAAAGGCAATTAAGAACATTATAAATTAGATTTGTTGCTCTGGGCTGGAAAGATCCAGTTGAGCATGCTGCAATTCTGAACACAGAAGAATGGGAGATGAGCCAAGAAAGAATTTCTCTTGATGCTATCACTTGACCTGTTTCCCCTGTCTCCCCAACTCCCTCAGCCCAGGATACAGCTGTAGACAACATCCTCTGGCCCTCAAAGTTAGAGTCAAGTACTATGTGGATGTGTGGGCTGAGCACTAGATTGGGCTATTTAGTCTTGTAATCTGACCCTGTGACAGAGAGATGCCTGCTTTACACCTCACTGAGGACACCCAGCCCTGATTTCCATAGTGAAGAGGTTGGTGGTCATCTCCATTTGCCCTCTGTAAACCAGAGTTACTTGGTATTGAAACCAAAGCAGCAGAAGTAATTCTTGTGCTATGTTGGCAGTGATAACCTGTGACATCCTGCAGGAAGGTGGCACAGAATTGACGCTCTTGCAAGTGGCCTTGCACATCTTGTACATTTTCCACGCAGAACCGTGGACAGAAGCTGTGGAAGCCCCTTCCCTGGAGGTGTGCAAGGCTGAGTTGGATGGTCCCTGGGCAACCTGATCTGGTGAGGGTCAACCAGCCCACAGCAGGAGTTGGGGTTGGAGCTGGGTGGACTTTGAGCTCCTTTCCAACTCAACCATTCTGTGATTCTGTGGTTCTATGCTTCATAATTTAATCTGCTTTGGCTTGGCATTTGAGGTCAACATGGGCAAGGAATGACCTTCAATATGTTTCTTCAATATGTTTGTTGCACTTTCCTTTTTTTTTTTTGACAGTCTCCATATCCTTTCTTGGTGATGCAGCACAGTGCTCCTCTGGTATGCGTGTAAAGCAGTAATGGGCAAAGAGTATCTGAGAAGTGAACCTAGACCACATTACTCTTAAGTAAACACATCAGGCAGCTGGTACAGGTCCAGCCAGACACAGTTCCCATGAAACTGAGCCTTATCTTTATGTTTCGCTGTAATCTGAAGGAAATGAACACAGAACCCTTATGTCATGTCTGTTTTACAGCATTATGACTGGAATTGATGATCTTACTGGTCTTTTTCAACCTAAATGATTCTATAATTCTGTGATGTACTACAGGCTGTTCCTCTGTGTTGTTTTTTTTTTTTTGCTGATTCCTTTGTTCACAGAACTGCTGTGACCTATTGCCCAGAGTGTGTCTGTGAAGCATACACTCATAAACCTGTTACCGTGACCTTAAAATCATAGCTGCACAATGCACAGCTCACTCCTGAGTCTGCACTAGACATACTAAAGCTGTAGCTATTTTTGTAGGCAGCATCACTTGTTTTTCCATCCTCTTCACATCATGCACCTGCTTGATGCACAGCCAATCTGCATTCTGCCAGCAGCTCGCATGTGGTCAGCCATCGTATGCCAGGGAAGGAGGCAAGATGCCTCTGCCACACCATCAGCAGGGTAATTTTCCAACTGAAGGCTCATCATTTTGTACAGGAGCAAAGTGACTGCTTCCTTGTATTTAAATAGCTTTGTTCTCTCAAATAGTGTCAGGGCACCATGTACTTGATGGTGATTTCTCAGATGGACTCTGGGATCTACTACAGCCTGGTGGCTAAGTCTTTATGTGTTGATGAGAGTTGCCAAGACTGAGACTATGTACTCAGTGGCCATACTGCATTGTGGACAAGCAGAAGCTTGGACATCACCTCCATTGCCCAGCAACCACCAAAATCACCCTCCATGCCTGGAGGATGTCATAGCTTGGAGACTGCTCATTTGTCTGCCAGCACCTAGCTGAGCTGCAGGTTGGGCTTGGCCAAGGTGTGTCTGATGACTGCAACTGAGATGGATGTTCATAGAATCATAGCATGGCTTAGGTTGAAGGGGACCTTAAAGATCATCTAGTTCAAACCACCTGCCACGGGGCAGGGCTGCCACCCACCAGATCAGGATGCCCAGGGCCCGCACCAACCTGGTCTTGAATGCTTCCAGGGATGGAGCATACACAAAGTTGATACAATTGGATGTGAAAATTGTGCCAGATTATCTCCATTCCTCAAGAGGGAGAATAGCAAGAATAGCCATTTTACTAAGAGCAGAACCAAACCTGCAAGCAGAAAATAAATGAAACTAGTCTAAAAAGAATTAATTTTTAATAACTTTTGCAGTGGTTCATAAATCATCCCCTACTAGCTCATGTATGAGTGGAAACTTCTCATGGAAAGCTGATCTTATCTCAGTGGAAGCATTTTGCTTCTGATACATGGAAAAAATGTTTGGTTCAGCTTGTAGAAAGAGGTTAGAAAAACAATCTTCTTGAGAAATGGTGAGATCCTCCATACAATCCAGAAATGAAGACATCACAGGTTTCATAAGGTGCAGAAAGTGTTACTGGCTCTCCAGTAAAGGATGAATTTACTCAATTAAAAAACGTTGCAGGAATTTGCTCTCTTGCACTGCACTGGGGAAATCAGAACTGGGTTTTTAATAGAATGATATAAATTGGAAATAAACGTATATTTTATGTTTCAAAAGAATTGTTATTCCTTTTTACTATTGAGTTCAATCAAAAGATGGATAGATTCAAGAGAGTTTTAAAGAGCATAGCCTGGATGAGCACTCGTCATTAACTCTCATGATAATGTCACTAGAATTGGATAAACCTTTCCCAGAGGAAGTTTGCTCTCACTCTCTCCTTTACCAAGCTTCCAGTTGCCTGGAGCTTGGGGAATCACATCTAAGCATTACAGAATTAAAAATTATATAATTCAAACAAAATTGGTAGGATTTTATTTCATGATCTTTTTTGTGCATTTGCCTATACATCCAGATTGGAATTTAAAACCTATTTGAAGGCATCATTAAGCATCTCATTTACTTATGGGATAGATGCCATTGTTGCTATTTTTGCAAATTATAAACTGAGGCATATAGAAATTGGGTCAAATTCAAGACTGGCATGAATTTTCCCTCATGTGCGTTAACACTGAGCTCAGCCCATGAAATACTATATAACTGACACAGATGATGCAGCTAATAAACATGTAGCAACCTGTGGCACCAGCTCCTGAGTGAGAAATGACCCAACCTAAGCCTGATATCTGATATCTGAGAATCACGTGAAGAAGAGACCACCAGAGGAGGCTACAGCCAGCCCAAAGCTCAGCTGTTGGGTTAAGAGTTTGCGCTGAAAGGTAACAGGAAATAAATATTCCATTGGCTCAGTGGGTTGTTGTGGTCCTCAAGATTTTAAACATTTCAACAGTTCAGAATTTAATAGTTCCGAGTAGTGTAGAATGGAAATAAAAGACATCTCCAACAGCACAAAATCCTGAAATAATAAGTTCTACAAATTAAGCCTCAGCTGCTACAGCAGTCAGTCTTGAATAATAATTCATTTTCTAACAAATTAGACGATATTTTGGAAAGATTATTTGTGCAGAAAATAAATAGACTATTTAGGACAATATAAATGTAAGAAAATTGTGCTAGCTGATGCAAAGATAAAATGTTTATCTTGAGATTGTGAATATAATTCTCATTCCATTATATTCTCATTAAGTGTAGAGCAATGTGTTTAAAACAGGAAGATGATTACTTTCATGGAGATTACTAGAACGGAAAGGAAAAAAAAAAAAACAAAAAACATCTCTCATTTTAACATTTCACTGGTTATTTGAGTTGGGTTTTTTTGAACAAGTTTTACAGTGCATTACTTCATCTACCTCAATCTTTCCATTTTTCTGTGAATTATATTGCAAGAATGCTCCTATTTTTTGCCCAAGTCAGATCATTTTTAGAATGCATAGGTATTCATCAAAACAGCTTCTCAGCTGAGCGAGAGGTCACTGATTATACGGCAAATCAAAATCAGTCACTGAATGTGTGTATACTCACACTTTAAATACTGAACACAGTGTATTTATTGTATGTATGTTAAAAAGTCAGTTCCAGAATGGCATAATTTACTTCTGATACCTGAATGTTGTGAAAAGCTACAGAATTTTTTGTTGTTTCAGTTTGTCCTCCCAAAAGATTATTTCAAATACTACCTCCTCCTTATCTCCTTAAATCTTTTTCACAATAACTGAAATTATGCTCTAACATGATAGCAGAAATCAGTGGCCAAGGATACTAGTGGATGCCTATTGACACAGAAGATACTCTTTTCATATAGCCGTAATGTTGGGCCAGATGCTCAGCTATTGGTTTTATGCATCGAGTAGACAGGCTGGGAAGTTCTAGCAGTCCAGAAGCAATTGCTTTTGGCAGGCTCTGGGGGGCCATGAGATTGTTTGCGACCTGTAACCACAGCTTCGCTACCTACTGTATATTCCCACCATGCACAACATCCCCTCCCACGTGTTATCTGAACATGATCCTTTGAGCAAATACGTTTTAGGTACCTTGTCTGGGACTACTATGAACTTCTGTGAAGCCAAAAGTCCATTGTCCTGCTCCCTAGATATTCAGTGTTTCTGAAGTAAGATGCAAAGAGTCATCCTTTGAAATTTTGTTATTCTTGTTCATCTATGGACTAACATAATACATTGAATGTGTAAAAAACTTTTATTAAGTTCCGACTGATACTTTTGCCACCTGGTAAATTGCTCCTGGTTAGAGCTGGGTACATTTAGGTGCTTGGTTGATTTAGGATGTGGATGTAAATGGCAAAACTCAGTTTATGAGCGTCATTATTTCTGGAGTGAGGCTGCCCATATGGTTCATTAATCTGCCTCATTTTTATTATCTCTTTCTGAATAGCAGCCACTCTCTTAGTATGCATTTTGACACTGAGGTTGAATGGCATTAAAAAAGATGACAGTCCCATGCACAGAAAGTACAAGTTATACGTGTTCAACTGCTCAATCACGGGAAGGTGGTTCATTTCAGAAGTGGAATCTCTACTGTTCTTTTTCCATTTACGTTTTAGTTTCTGCTCGGTTAGTTTGAACAAAACCATCTGTATAAAAACATTTTATCTTGCTCTCGGGAAGGTTTGTTTTTTTTTCTGCTTGCCCAAAACTAGAAGGATGAGGAAGGCAACTACTATAGGATCCCAAGTGCACCATCAATTGTTATGGTTTTTTGAGCACTTCTAAAATCTGTATAAATCAATTTGATAAAAACAAATTCATCCGGCAGTAATGCAGTTAATTTTACATCACCCTGTGGGGGGGTGTTCCTCTTTCTGCACAACTCCTCTACCTTCAGCAATGCACTGCATCTCCATACGGAGTTGAAAAATATTGGGGATGTGCTTCTCCAGTTTAGAAGAAAAGCAGTTCAAACTAATGACTAAGTTCTGCTGGGGTCTGTGGTTCTTTGTCTCAGTAATTCAAGTCAGCAATTTAGATAGGATTTTCTTTCTTCTGTGGGTATATAGGAGAATATTTTATCTTTAACTTTATTTTCAATATACTTTTCACTTGGAAAAGTTCTGTATTTTAAGTATATGCATATATTTGAGCTGACATTAATTTTCATAACGAACGTGAAAATGTAATGTACGCAGTCAGTTCAAGCTCATTACTGAGCTATTTTAATAACATTCATAACCATTTTGTGCTAAAATAAATAAGCATTTTTCTTCACAGTCTGAACTGCCTACAGAGAGCAATATGCTCTTGCTGTGAGCAGGGAAAGCGCCGTTTTTCCGATGGCCTGAAGCTTTTCCCCCTGTCTATATGGTTGCAAAAGGATTAGGACTACATGGATTTTCTGCCGTGTATGGAGCAGTTTAACCTTCATGCATGTGTTCTCTGCTTGGAAGTGTCTGTCTGCATTAGCACATGTTTTTTTAGCTCTGAAATGCAGGGCTTCTGCAATATGTTCTCAGCATAATTCTGGACGAGTGCCTGCACAAATGGAGATGCTCACAGTGAAGGAGTAATGTGATCTTTGGGATAGATGAGTATGAATGGGAGTGCTTTGACAGCAGAGATCAGACAGACGCGTGTCAGACTGTCGTGCCATTTGCAGGAGTCAGGAATTGTTGCTTGTAGTCATTATTCCTCTTCCAGAGTGTTGCAATTCTTCATGTACGAAACTATCCCTATGCTAAGGGAAAGGCAGCAATAGGATTTAGTCTTGCACAGTAAATAACATCTTGCTTTTTTGCCCAGGTGGTTTTATTGCTGTCTCCAGATTTTTATCATCTGAATATATGAACATGAACTGGAAAGTTTCAGTGTAAAGATAGACATATTTAAAGGGGTGATAATAAAACATCGTTACAGTGGTAATTTCCACTAGAATTCCAGTGAGCTGATACACAGAAAGTGTTAGGATCACAGAACTGGTCACATTGGGATGGCACTCTGTTACCTCAGGACTAACCTCCTGCTTTGAGCTGGCTGAGCTGAGTGGGCCATTAGGACAGCTGCTCAGGGTTTTGAACCCCCCTAGGATGAAGACTGCACAGGATCTCTGAGCCTGATCCTGTGTCTAACCATCCTCAGTGATATTTCTTTCTTTACATACAGCTGGGCATTAATTTATGGCTCCTGTCTGTTACTCTCCTGCCATGCTCTGCTGCAGCTCCTCAATGCCTGCCTGGCAGGCAGAGGCAGGATGCTGGTAGATCCCCTGATGATGTCCCTCATCCTGGCTGAATCAGCCCAGCTCCCTCATCTCCTCAAAGGGCAAGTGCTCCAGCCCTGGCCATCCTGGTGGCCTGTGCCCAACTTCCAAGTCTGTCAGTGTCTTCATATATCAGGCAAGGCTTCTGCAGAAATAATCACAGAATTAAGGTCTCAAACTTGAGTTCGTATATATTTTTATACCATTCCTTTCTCTTGCTATTCACTGAGCTAATCTCTCAGCATTGTTATGAAAGAAAAATCTATTGCCAGTCCCTAAGAGTCATTATTCATGTTATCTATCTTCTGGGAATTTCATTAATAATATCATATTTGTTTTTGCTGTAACATCTTTTTTTTTTCTTTTTTTCTTTTTTTCTTTTTTTTTTTTTAGTTCATTTGCTGAACTCCATAGATGGTGGATGTTTTCCAGAATTAATTAATCCTTTAGTGACAACGCCATAATTCACTCTCTGAAGATTCAATAATCCTTTTTAGAGAGTGATATGAACATCAACAGGTACATGAAAAAAAGGTTTTGGAATTGCTTCCTTTTTCTGGCAAGCCAATAAAGACTTCCAGTGGGAAATCTCTGAACATCTTGGTATCACTGTTTAACAGCAGCTCACGGCCTCTCAAGGCAGAATACAAACATGCATGCAGGGCAGAAATGTTTCAAGCTACCTCTAGGCTCTTCTGCAAAAGAGGTCTCTTTTTAAGGTCCTCATGCACCATCCCTGGAGCTGTACCTGTCTATGGAGATGTTCAAGGCCAAGCTGAATGGGCCCTGGGCAGCCTGATCGGGTACCTAGTAGGCAATGCTGCTCACAGCAAGGGGGTTGGAAGTAGATGGTCTTTGTGGCCCCTTCATAGAATCACAGAATCACCAAGGTTGGAAAAGACCTCCAAGATCATCCAGTCCAACCATCCACCTACCACCAGTATTTGCCCACTAAACCATGTCCCTTAAGTGCAGCATCTAAATGTTTCTTGAACACCTCCAGGGGTGGTGACTCCACCACCTCCCAGAGCAGCCTGTTCCAGTACCTCAACACTCTTTCAAAGAAGAAATTTTTTCTAACACCCAATCTGAATCTTCCCTGGTGCAACTTGAGGCCATTCCCTCTCATCCTATCACCAGTTACACAGTAGAAGAGGCCAACCCCCACCTTGCCACAACTTCCTTTCAGGACAGAACAATAATGTCTCCCCTGAGCCTCCTCCAGACTAAACAATGCCAGTCCCCTCAGTTGCACCTCATAAGATTCGTGCTCCAAACCCAAATCATTCTATGTGATTCTGTATTTCTACGGTTCTAAATGACATCTAAAGAGTTATATATGAGCTCTACTTTACTCTCACCACTAAAAGAGGAACTCTGAAAAAATACCAAATGGGAGAAGTAGACAGTTCACTGAGGACAGGGCTGTGGTTCAGAGAAAGCCCACCAGGCTGGAGAAAGGGGGTGAGAAGAACCCTGTGGAGTCCAAGTGAGGCCTTTTGATGACCCACAGTCCTTTGTCCTTCTTCAAAAATGTGGTGAATGGAATGGTGGGAGGCAGTTGCAATGCATGCGTGAACTGGAGATCTGAGATGGTTTTAGGCAAAGTGTTTCTCCCTCTTGCTCCAGTAGCATGTGTCACTGAACTTCACTGCAGTAACACAAACTCTATTTCTAATAGGCCTAAAACATCAGGGGGGGGGGGGGGGGGGGGGGGGGGGGGAAAGAAAAAGAAAGAAAAGAAAGCAATCTATTGTGGAGGCATGCGGAAATGTTTGTTCTTGTCTAGCAGTAAGGGAAATCTCATGTGTGTACCCCCTTCCACAGCGTTCCATTGGCAGTCCGCAGCACCGCAGTGCAGAGGAGCTCAGCTATCCTGTGCTGCTGAGAGTGGGCCTATCCCACACCCATCACTCCCTCTTGTTTCTGTTTGTGTCCAAACAAAGGCAAGTTCATTCAGGACAGTCTGTTTTTAACAGGTGACTACAAATGTCCCAAACTCTCTGCGCGAGAGTTGAATTGTCAGGGCAGCTTGCCAAGACTCTCCCATTTTTACCCCAAACTTCTCTATTAGGGTTGATGTTTTGACTCAGTTTTTAGCTTCTCTGCGTTTGTCCCAAAGCAGCCATGCATCAAGTCAAGCTTGAAAGGGAATTTTTGTAGGTACAGGCGGAACAAGAACTAACAGCACATTCAGAGCAGAGTGTCACCAGTGCCATCCAACGGGCTGAATTTGTCCAGGATGAGTCTGCCTTGGCTTTGGCTAGGGAGGGGAAAGACTTTTACAGTAGCCAAAAATCCACCCACCATCACTTTGCTTTTGCAGGGCCAGGTGCCAGCATGGACACATCCCTGTTGAGGCTTGGGTCCCCTCATTAGTGCCAGGTCAGGCACCAAACACTCACCTGAGGGACTGCAGGTGTGTTGTCACCTCACAGCAAAGATGGAGAAGCTGCACTTGCTTTTTTTTCAAGAGAAAGTAAAAAATGCTTGTATCTACTTCTCAGCATTTAGTTTGTGTTTCAGTGCAGTCAGTATCTGTAGCCTTTTTTAAAATAACTGATTAAATAAATATCATAGAATCAGAGAATGTCCACTAGCTGGCAGGAATCTACATGGATCACTGAGTCCAACCTCCAGCTCCGCACAGCACCACCCAAACCCAAACCCTGTGTCTGAGAGCTGTGCCCAAACGCTCCCTGAACTCCACCACTCCAGGCTGTGCCCACTGGCCTGGGCAGCCACTTCAATGCTCACTGCCCTCTGGTGCAGAGCTGAGATGCTCAGAGGTTCTCTGCATTTATTTCACAGGTCTTTAGTAAACAATTAACTCCTCTCTTCACTGCACAATGTAAGATGAGAAGCCAAAGATCAGTTACTAACTCACAGAGGTGGCAGTTTTTAACGCGGGAGTATTTATTGCACTGATTTACAGTGCCATCTCCGACCTGTGACCACTCAGTAGAAATGAAGCCAAGTGTATGATTTTTCAAATTATTTAAAAATATTTTAAAGTGAAAGACAAGCTTTCACGATTTCCAGCATGAAATATATTCTTCTGATTCATACGCCACAATTCTTGCTGTTGTTGCCTTGGGATTGCAGCAGATACCCATCAGAAACAACCAGAGGAAGAACAGTTCATCGAAGAGAAGAATGCAGTGGTTTTATCGAATGAGAAAATATTCATGTATTCAATGAGAATTTTCCCTTAGGACTCACAAGAAAACATTGCCATCTGGAAATAAAGGGGATAAGAAATGCAGCCATTAATTTTCAGAAACATTCAGGATTCCTTTTTGCTGGATTTTTTCCAATTAGGTGAGTCAGCTCTGTGCTGCTTGTGGAAAAAGGAAGGTAATGACAAGTTAATTCTGAGGAAAATGTGAATAGACTGAAGCTCATTACTGAGTTCACTTCAGAGTTCTTCTGTAGTAAATCGTGGCTGTGTGAAATATGAAATATTAATATTAATGTTAATATTAATATTAAAATATTAATAGAAATTTTCTTTAGTTTTATGCATATAAATACAAAGGTGAAACATATAAATATGTGCTAGCTTGTATATATACTCAATAACAAATCTGTTTATTAAAAGATTTCCCAATTATACCTGTGGCAAACTTTTCTGAAAGCACTTACAAATACTTTTGATACACTATGCAGGGCTGATTGTATACATTACATATACATGCGTATATACAGACTTACACATATACGCTGTTAATGTTTGAACTGGATTTGTCTTTAGCAAAGGACTTGCAGTGCCAAAAGTACTGAAAGAACTTAAATTATATTGAGCTAAGTCACTCAAAGGGAACAGCAGGGTCTGTTGTGATAGGAAAATGGAAAAAGGTTTCAAACTAAAAGAGAAGATTTAGATTGGGCATAAGGAAAAAGTTTTTATATTAAGGGTGATGAGGAACTGACACAGGCTACCCTGAGTGGCAGTGGACATCCCATCCCTGGAGACACTCATGGCCAGGCTGGATGGAACTCTGAACACCTGATGGAGCTGTGGGTGTCCCTGTTCAGTGCAGGAGAGTTGGGCTGTATGACCTTTAAGGGTCCCTTCCAATTCAAACAATTCTATGATGCTATGAATGACGGTATCTTTTCTGCAATATAACACCACACCAGGCAGTCTGGTAGAGTGATAAGTTCATGGAATTTTAATACCCAAGTACTACTGACTGTGAGTGCTGTTTTGGCTGTAGTAAAATCCCTGTCTGCTGCTCCATCTGCAATAAATGGGAAATGAAGTCACACCATTTCAATGCAGGGGCACAGCAAGGACTAGGGAACGTGATGCTAAGTATATGTATGGCACTAAACATGGAACTACACCATTAGTCACATTTCATCTAGTTCATCTTATTGTAAAAAATGAGCATGCAGTAATGGAATAAGTGTTTGTAAATGTTTCGCCACTGAATTTAAATCACAGATTTATTTCAATAACAAACATGGGACAGCATCTTAATTGGTTCTTAGTTGAGTTGGGTGGGTGGTTAGTATTTTATCTTTATTCAGATGACTCTGTGAAGACCCATTCAGTTATGTTTTCTGTAGTAAGGATACTGAACTCAGACACAAAATCTATCAAGTGATCATTGCTTTATTGAAATCATAGGGTAATAACATCAGAATTATTACCCAGAGTTTTGTTTGTTAGATTTGAATATGCATGAGAAGCTGTCTGGAGAATGCTAGTTGTACACCAGAACGGCAAGACAACACTTGGGTCAGAACGCTAAGAAAAAAAAAGCCCTTGCAAAGTTAAAAGCATTCTGTAAGTACCGTACCTGTAAAATTTGGTGCTGGGTTAGATTATGAAAACAGTGTTCATACATTGCTATTCAGGAGTCAATTTGCAAACCTGGAAGCATGATCTCCTTGCAGAATGTAAGAAAAAAGCAATAAGGATTTCCGAAAGGCTTGGTCTAGAGTCATCACCTGGAAGGCATTAACCATGCTCTTCCCAACGCTGAATTTCTCTTTCTGAAATAGGAGTTAACAGTGCAGTTTCTAATTCTGTTTTCTTTCACATCAAATACTGAGGATCCAAAGCTGCAGATTCTTCAGAGTGGCAAAGATAGAAGGGGAACTGCAGTGAGGAGCCCATGGCTTTGTCAGGGCTATGGGCTGCAGGGCTATGGGCTGCAGGGATGGCTGGCGGAGCTCTGTGAGTGTCACTTGTATTTTGGAGAACAGTCACCTTTCCACCCTGATAGCTAGCAACTGTAGTGTTGTAACAGCCATCACACACCGTGTTGCGTGGGAATTCTCCTGCCTCATCTGAACTCTAAATGCCTTTCCCCATCCAACATCTGTCATTCAGTAAGCATAAGCAGCCTGTGTGCAAACTTCACATTCAAATGTGTTTTAATGGATCATAGTTAAATAAGAGCACTTTGCCACACATTTGTTATTTGCTCTGCCTTTATCAGTTTTCAACAGAAAATCATTTACTTTGATTTGTTTTTGCTTTTATTGCGGTCCCTGCCAACAATAGATTTTCACTTTTTTTTTTTCCCCAGATCATTGGTAGATACTGATTCACTGAACTGGACAGTGAAATCCCTGAAGTATTTCAATAGCATTTTGTGACCCTGGGTTAGCCTGAGCTGGTGGGGGGCAGCCAGCCCATGGCAGGGGTTGGGTGAGTGGGCTGTGAGGTCCCTTCCAGCCCAACCATTCTGTGATTCTATGATTCCTTGATAAGGTATGTTCCCAGTGCAGCAGCCACGGGGCTGTCATAACTGCAAGTATCCTCATCCCACCCCATCACAGAACTGATATAAACACATATTTTTCATGTTTTGTTGCAGGTTGCCATTATCACGGAGCATTATATGCCTTGCATTGATAAAATGCAAGAAGAATAGGTAGAATAGGTTGAATTTTGAGATTTTAGATGAGTGCATTGCATTCCACTCCTAACTACAGATTCCCTAGAGTTGGATTCACCACTGTTGGTTTGCCTCACAATCTCTTCACCTTGCTGTTCAAAATTCATTTTTTAAATCTATGTTATGTACCAATTTAGATGAGTAAGCTAAGCATCAGAAGGGATTCCACCAGCAAATTATCTTCCTTTCCCCCATCTCTTTGTCCTTGCTGCAATGTCATTTAGCCCAGAACAGTAAGAAATACAGGAATGATTCCTTTCTCTTGGTGGATATGACACTGATTGAGATCTCTGATTCTTGAGCTGCTCTATCCACTATGGGTATTTCAGCAGCTGGTTTGCTTGCAACTAGTTGCAACATCTTCAGTGGTATAAAGCAGAATTTTATTACTTTCCTTCTAAAAGTCCCTGAAAATTGTAAGCCACAGTCTTTTTGTGATGGCACAAGTTAATATGCAATAAGCTTAACCAGAATGGTCAAGTGTTACTGCTGCATGCAGTGACACCTGCAAGTCTCAGTCATGGAATACTGTCACACTGGATCTCATCTACATCCCTATGATTAGTCACAGAATCATTGAATGGTTTGGGTTGGAAGGGACCTCAAGGATCATCAAGCTCCAACCCCTCCCCTCCCCCCCCCCCCCCCCACATGCAGGGCCACAAACCTCAGTATCTAATACTAGACCAGGCTGCCCAGGGCTCCATCCAACCTGGCCTTGAACACCTTCAAAATTAACAAAGTAGTCCCTTCAAAATAAAAAAATAATAATTAAAATAAATGTATAACAAACAGATCTTTGGCATTACTTGGGTTTAGCCAAAGAAGGAAAGTTGACTCCTGTGTTGGTTTATTCACCTCCTACAAGGTCTCTTCTACTTGGAGCCTGCTGGCATGTGAGCAGTGGTTCCCGTGTGGCTGAGCCAGGACCATCTCCAGCAGCCCAGCCTCCAAGGCAGGAGGCAGCATGCCTCTTAGCTGCTCACTAAGGTCATATCCACTCTCCTGTGCATTGTTCTTCCCAACTCAGAAACATTTTCAGGTACATTAGCTATGCGAGAAGCTCACCTGAACACCCCTTTGAGTTGCTCAGGTCCCACGTGAGCAGTCAAGGTGGTAAGGATCCCCACATGAGGCAGACCGTGATGGCCCCAGTGTGCAAGGCTGAGGTCCAGCTGGCAGCTGGTGCTCCCCCCTCCAGCCAAGGCAGTATAAATGTGCAGCATGTGAGTCACAGCAGGGATGATGTCGTACAGCAGCAATTAATTTGCTCCTAAGGCAAACCAGTTTGAATGGTGAAGGCTTTTGCAAATGGAATTTACTGCTCCAATGCAAATAACGAACTGGCAACAACAACCCCTTAAGTCTGAAACCCAGTAGGCAATGGGCTGACATTTGTGGTGCAAAGAGTTTACAGATTCCCGACGAGCTGGATAGGAACTATGTTTTGGAGCAACAAGTGATTTATTACTGTGACAACCAGTAGAAATAGAAGGACCTGCTGGCAAGCAAGGGTATGATTCGTTCCTCTGCAAACAAGCCAGAAGTAGCCAGCTGGCCAGCAGCCATGCCCAGGAGAAAGCCCAGGGGAGGGTACAGGTCTTACGTCTGCTTGAGTCCTGCCTGTTAAATAGCAAAGGAATTCGTTGTTGGCTCTTTTTTATCGTTATTGTTATATTGCACAGAATTACATTTGTTTTTAGTAATGTCTCTACAAAGTAAGCTGGGGAGGCAAAGGTCAGGCTGCCTTCTAGATATTTCAGCTCTCAAGCAATAGGGCTGCGCTCTCTCTGTTATTCATGAGCAGAAAATCACTCTCATTTACACCGCAGCTGCCCCTGCAGGGACCAATCAAGGTCCCATTGTGCTGCTGTCTGATTGGTAGCCAGGAGCAGAAAATTGCTGGTGCCTGCTTGGATGTGGTTCAGAAACATCTGTTCTTTGCCATGTAAGGTTTAACATGAGCACATTTGGATAGGCAAAACACATAAGCCCATGGTTAAAGTGATCTCTGTCCAGGAAAATGTATTACAGTGTTTCTGTCCTCTTGAAGAGAGCAGAATTTAAACATGTGAGAAAACACTTGGCTAAATCAGAAAGGGTTGCCGTACCCAGACCTCATGTCTTTTGAGCATTACATGTCAGAGTTTTCTGTGTATGGCTGGGGTCTTTCAATGGGCACGGTGATGAGGGGTTGACAGTTGGACTAGACAATCTTAGTGGCCTTTCCAAGCTTAATGATTCTGTGATTCTCTGCATAATAGAAGTCCTGAACCAGTGTGGTTTTCCTCGCTGGCACATTATATGCCTGCCCCTGTGACTGAGCACAATGCAGGAGCAGTGCTGGGTGGGAGCGTGCCGCTCATCTGCAATGGGCTGTGAGCAGCAGAGGGACAGGGCCTTTCAGCTGTCTGAAACAAAATAATGGAGTGTGATAAACTGAGATTCGAAAGGGAAAAATGAGGCTGAAAGGAAAAATAAAAATGTTATAGTGATGAGCTGTCCGATTATGGAGTAATCTTGATGGAGCAGGGGAAGAAACCAAAGTGGCATGTAGTGTTTAATGATAATCAGTCCTGAATAGACTGAGAGAGAAGGGTTAATTCTTCACTTGCTGATAATGGACAAGCTCAGACTTCAGGGATGTGAAAAGTTAAAAATCAATGTATGGTAATGAATTCATTTTTCATGTGACTATGACAATTTGTGGTTTATCGCTTTTATAACACAAAAATAAACAACATTGACCAACAGCCCCTTCATATTCTGGGTATGGAGTAAAAATGCTGCATCTTACACATTACTATGCTGGTAAGCATGCAAAAAGCCTGTTTTGTAATGCTGGTAACTGTAATGCAGCAGAAACTTTGGTTGGGATCAGTGGAGTGCATCTGAGTGATAAAGAATTTCCCCATAAAGCTGTTACAGCGGTTGGTGCTGCAGTTTGTCTCCTGCATAGCCAAGCAGGTGCCGGCTGCCAGAACGCTTTCTAAAACTCTTTGCAGTGCTGCCCAATGTGCTGCCTTCCTCCAGCGGCTGTTATCTGACCTTCCACCATCCCATGAGCTCTAACACAGAACTGTGAGCTCTGGCACAGACTCTGACGAATACAGATTCATTTATTTGCAGTGCTACCTACTAGAGGGTAGAGGTTCATTCTTTACAGTATAGGGAGTCATGACATTTCATGCTTAAACCATTTTCCATTGAGGTCAGGAGAGCGATGCAACGAAAATAACTATTTCTGTAGGCATATACAATGTAGTATTCAGTCTTCATTTTGAGATGTAATTTTTAAAGACAGTCTTCTACTTAGATTCCTTTTAAGACTTTCCTTCCTTTCTGTGCCTATTATACCTCTTTAACTGACCAGGATGATTTAGCAGTACTTGTCTTCCAGCACATTAAATAGATTTTCAAGGCTCCCCTTACATGGGAAGAGAAAAGGCAGCTTTAAGGCATTGGCAGCTTTTCATCTACATACGAAAGCAACAGAAAAGAAACAATGAAATGGCACAGCTTCTCCTGGAGCTCTCGGACCTTTCCATCATCTCCATTTTCCCCCTAGCAATTTACATGAGCATGCTTCGTGCATTAGCCTGGTTTGCTCCTCTGAAGATCCTAGGGCAAGCAGAGCCGCCACTGAATTTGGGCCTAATCTGACTAATTGCAGGAAGAGAAAACAATTTCTGTTTTAGAGGGGTATCTACAGCCAAAGCAAGTGCATTAAATACACATTGCACCGAGTCTATGAGCATTCAAGGATAACATTGCTGCAACTTCTGATGAAGTTTGATCTGCACCAGTAAGTACAGAGATTATTCCTCAAGTCACCATTCGTCCAAAAGGTAAAATGCCATGTGAAATATGGTGTGGAAAGAAATGCTGATATTCATAGAATCATAGAATCACTGAGGTTGGAAAAGATGCCTAAGACCATCAAGTCCAACTACTAACCCATCCCCACCATGCCCACCGACCATGTTCCTCAGTGCCACATCTCCACAGCTCTTGAACAGCTCCAGGGATGGTGACTCCACCACCTCCCTGGGCAGCCCGTTTCAGCACCTGACCAGTCTTTCTGAGTTTTTCCTAATTTCCAACCTAAATCTCCCCCGGTGCAACTTGAGGCCATTAACTCTTGCCCTCTCATGAGCATTTTTAGGCAAAATGCAGTAATATTGGATGGAACAGGCAGACAGATCTGCATGTCCCCAGTAACTGCATGTAGCAACGTGGGCAGGAAACATTGGGGTTTGTCAGGGGATGCAGCACTGATGGCCGTGTTGGCAGAGGAAGCACTTCTGCCCAGCATAACTCATAAAGAATTCTGCTCAATTTATTTTAGCACATCTGAGAATGAAAATATAATGGTTTTGTGGTCCTTCCTCTTAGGCTTTTTGGCCAGGGAGATTCAAGGAGAACATGAGGTGTAAAGAAAGCTGCCTAAGGGTCACTGAGGTTGCATCATTGTCACATTCAGCTAAAAGCTGAAAGCTTAGCAACAAAACCCTACTTGTAGGTGTTTTTATCTGAATGTCCCCAAAGCCAAGGTGGCATGTCAGCTGTGATGTGCCCCAGTGCACAGCACACATTGGTTGCCACGTGCCTATTACCTCCCTGAGATTAATGCCGTGTGTCACCAATCACTGCAGCCATCTCCCACACATCTGAAAGCAATTTCCACTCCATTAAGCTCTATCCCGTGTGATGCCCAGAAAGCTGGAAATAGGCTTCATTTTACCTACAGCCTTAGAAATTGCCACCAATCTACCATAGGGGTAGCTCATTAAGCTAAAACTATTGAATCAGATTCTGCTGGCAGCTAATCCCAAATTTATAGCTGAGGTTGGTGTTAGGAGATAAAAGCAATCCCATCAAGGTTTCACTCTAGAGTTTCTGTACAAGAAGGGGACTGATGGCAGCTAAAATTACAGTAGCTCTGCTTTCTTCCACATTTCTGTTCACTGTTTTCTTCAGGGAGTTAATGTTTTCTTCCCACCCTCCCAGTCCCTTACAGGAAGGGTAGCCCATTTGCTTTGTCTGCCTGGGAGTCCAGAGCCTTTGGATGGTCCTGGGGGCTGCACAGATGTTCCCACTTACTCCACCAAGCCCTCATGTCTGCTAAGTCTTATTTTTTAGATTAACTTCTAATAAAGGGAAGAGACCATGCTCACCTGCAGACCCTGTGTGCTGCCAGCATGCCCTGTCCCTTGCCAACACCTGCATTTCCCCAAGGGCTCCTGCAGCATGGGCAAGGCAAACAGGTAGAAATCTGCACTGCCTATCCACATACATGTAAAATATATATATATGTCTTACCAATATATACCTTACACAAGCAACTCCCACCAATACAGCGCATGCCAATACAGTGCATGCAGCCTGGCTGGAGAACTGTCTGGGCATGAGATGCATCAAGGTCACCCCAAAGCTCTTTCCAGGCTTAGGTAGACCCTGGTGCTCAAAGGCATAGCACAATGGGGAAATACAGCAATAAATTTATTTCTGATACGAGAGGTTCTTTTTCTTTTTTTTTTTTTCTTTTTTTTATTTAATGTCACATTAAATAAATGGCAAAGCGCAGCTTTGAAGATTTGGTACTTGGAGTGCTAAACATATCACTTAGCATTTATATAGTGCTTTTCTCACTCAGGAAAGCACTTTTGCTGACTTAATTCACTCTCAGCCACCCTCTGCATGTCATGAGAGAAGTCAAGAAGATTTAATATCTCCATGACAGATGAGGCGTACCACTAGGGCTGGCACAACTCCCTTCCTCTTACTCGTCTCCCACCCAAGCTGACTTTTGGTGGCTGCAAACCAAACCTATATCCTGGAAGACCTCAGAGGTTGGACTAGATGATCCGAGTGGTCTTCCCAACCTTAATGATTCTATGAGGGACAGGATTGTGCCCCTCTAGTGAGAGCCAGGGGGTGAAAAAGACTGGTGGAGGGATTCTGGTAGAGAAAGGGTTGCTTTGAATTGTTGGGGTGTTTAAGACAGGACAGGACATGGTTAAGAGATGATTTAAAAGCAAGGTCATGAGAGAAAAAAGGTCTTGGGAGTCTACCACTGCTCCAGAGGAGTGCTACAGGTGGATGCTAAGGACCAGCCAACGTCACCCTGCATGGGCCACCACTTGCCCTTGTGCCCTTGATGCCAGTGGAGAGAGCAGTCATTGCCAGCAGACAGGTTCTCCTTAACCAGAGCCCAGGGGTCAGGAAGGTGCCGGGAGAGGGTGCAGAGCGCACCCTGCATCTTTGCACCCCTCCTGTTGCCACAGCCCCATCACATGCCCAGGTACCAGGAGAAGAGTCCCAGGGGTCTGCATGGGGTCTCAGGTACAAGCTGCTCAGGGACAATTCATGGCTCACACTACTGTTTTCAACCTGAACATGGGGCTGCTTGACACAAAAGGGAACAAATAAGGACAGCCACCTTCATCCTTTAATATACTGGGATCTTACTTTCAGTGTTCATATACATGTCTGTACCTCCAGGTCTCCCCTCGCCTTTAAGCTAGCATCACTCCAGTGGATTGATTTCAATGGATCTCTCTGGTAAAGAGCCATGTTTTGCATTCTTTATTCATGCCAAATGAATGCACACATAGGTGGCACCTGCTTTTGGAAAGGATAGTCGCTACACACTGGTGTTGATTAATATGCTGATTAATGAATAAGGCACTGATTAGTGCCTACTACCTCTGTAAACTGGCATTCACAAAACCATACAGTTATTGTAGAGATGGGACAGGCTGAGTTGATGTTTTTTTTCCTTAATATCCTAGTAATATGCTCATTCAGATAGACTATCCTGCAAACCTAAGGATTCCTATCCTGAATCCTTTAGAGATGACACCATTTGCTGAAACTTCCCTTACACTTACTTTCAAAGAGCTGAACTTTTTATTGAGTGGTATCTTCTCCTTAAACTTCTCTTGTTTTAATGGTGAAGTAAAAATATGGCAAAGTAACTTACATTTGTAAAACTGACTGGAATGTAAAGCCTTCCTGAAAGATACCTGCAACTATCAATTGTAATTTTGCAATTAAGGTAGAACAGATGTTTATTTCATTTGTTTCTTAAAATACATTTGATTCCGTTTTGCATCACTGCCCAAAACATAGCCTCAGGTCCTTTTTAAAGTAATACTTTTTCTTGAAAGAGGAACAGATACGTATCCAGAAAGTTAACCCCAAGGTACACGTTACAAAAATGAAACCATTCATTGCCTGCATTGTTCAGCACAAGGTACATGCTCATGCTTTCAATATCTTTAGGCTGAGAGTGTTTGCAACATTTTGCTATAAACCTGAATCCATGATGAGTGAAATATTGCTTTAATCTTTGAGAATGATTTTCCTAGCTGCAAAGCCACTGATCACAGCCTGGAAGACACACTCAGTGTGATGTTGCTCTTTATTGTTACAGGTACAGAGCTCTGATTTGGCAATGCTGTACACTCAGATCATCAAACATTTACGGGTCAGGAAGAACTTTTCAGTCTTTAAAATGGTTACAAATGGTTGTTGTCAGAATGCAATCATTATAAGCAGTCTGATCTCAATGGAGTCCTATGGTTTTACTTTGGATAATAACAGCAAAGTCTTACCAACTGCTGATGGAGGTACCACGGGTTAGTTTATGTTCACGTTGGAAAAGCAAAGCAGTGCTCCCTCAGCACCGACAGATCCCTCGTGTCCTTTCCAAAGCTGTTTGTCAGGTTGTCCCCATCTATAGGCTTAGCGCCGACAACAGCTCACAGTTTATTTGCAGCTTTGAAGCCTGGTCCTATAGTGTTTCTCTTCTGACAGGAGATGAATAAAGGTGTCACTGTGGGAGACTTTTAGCCGGCTGCTATAAAAAGGGCCCTCCTTGCCCTCACTTGCAAGGTCCCCGAGTTCGCTCTTGGAGCTTGCAGCTTTCCCCTCAGCTGAGTTTAGCTCCATCAGCTCCAATTCATGTTTGGCAGCCGTTTCTAAAACCCTCTGTTTGTTATAGTACCTGACAAAGTTGTTAATGATAGGGTGGATGGGAAGGGCAATCGCTATCACTCCGCAAAGAAAACTGATGGCAGCATTCAGTTTTCCTAGAGTTGTTTTGGGGTATATGTCTCCATACCCAACTGTGGTCATGGTGATGATTGCCCACCAGAATGACTGAGGGATGCTTTTAAATAAGGTATCAGGGTGACTTTGCTCCATGGTATAACCCAGGGCAGAAAAGACAAAGATCCCAACAGCTAAATACATGAGGAGCAGTCCCAGCTCCTTAAAGCTGCGTTTCAGAGCATAGGTCAGAGTCTGGAGCCCTGAGGAGTGCCGTGCAAGCTTGAAAATCCTCGCAATCCTCATGATGCGCAGTGCCTGGACCGCTTGCTGGACATTGCTCAGCTCCATCAGCTTGGCTCCCAGGTGAGTCAAGGTGAGGCTGACATAGAAAGGGAGTATAGCTAGTACATCGACAATGTTCATGAATGACAGGGCGAAGTGGAGTTTATTTGGAGAGGAGATGAGCCTCAGCACGTACTCCATGGTGAACCAGCCTATGCAGGCTGTCTCGATGCTGTCCAGGGTTGGGTGCTCCACACGGTTCCCCTCCGCATCTAAGACCTGCATGTCTGGGATGGTTCCCACACACATCACAACCGAGGAGATCAAAATAAACAGGAAAGACAGAACGGCAATCACTCGAGCTGGGTAGGATGATTCTGGCTTCTCCAAGAATTTCCAGATGTACTTTTGACATCTCTTCCAGCGGCTTTCAGAGGCATCCACTCCCAAGTCATCTAGGATCAGTTGCACCCTTCGGGCTATTTCCTCCAGCTCCTCCTTTTTCTCACTCAGATGAGTTTTGCAGCAGTCATCCAAAAATTTAAGATCCACTTTCCAAAATTCCATCTCATTCTTGAAACAGATGGGGCATATTCCTTTCTTCATGTGAATTTCCCCAAAGTAGTACACATCAATAATGCATTTGAAAGCATCTGGATCTCTGTCAAAGTAAAACTCTCTCTTTCCAGGATCGTAGTCATCGCAGAGGGAGAATATGCTGTCGTATCCCCCTGACAAGCAGTTGAGCAGCTCTGCCAGCCGTGTTTCTGGGTACTGGTTCAGGTTATCGCTGTAGAACACCTGCCTCATCCCACCGACATTGACTACAATCTCAGTTTCTTCGTTTTTCTCTGTCATGTCAGTGTCCGCATCTGGAAACCTAAAGTCACCTGCCATTTTAATGGTATTGGATTCTAGCTGATTTTTAGGCTGCCGTTCGGTTTCAAAGCCTTATGGATTTAATTTCTCATGAAAGCAAACTGGCAACGAATCAGCTCTGCTGCAAATGCCACCAGACCGACCTGGAGCGGCAGGGGAAAAGGCTATGGACACAGACCTGCGCTCGGGGAAGCCTGGTGAGGGATGCAACAAGCTGCAGTGAAAAGACAAGTCATTGGGCTGCCGTGCCTGAAAGCAGGAGGTTAGAAAGCTCCAGCGGATCGGAAAGAGAAGAAGCCATTCAATAAAACTCACCCCTCTGCTCAGTGCTTGAGAGTCTTTTCAGGTCCCATTCTCTCTCTAAAGTGCTATTTATTCACAGGTTGGAAGTCACGGCCGAGAAATAAATCCTGAGCTCTGCTTACTGCAAAGTGGCTGACAGTTCTCGGGGAGGACGAGCCCGCAGAAAACTGTTGCCGTTTCCCTCTTCGAGGTTTCCCTAGAAAGATGCTTTTTGATTGGGCTTTCTCTTTCCGTTCTCTTTTTACTTTAAGGTCCTCCCGAGTTTCCCCGCTGACTCCCGCACACGGTCGGTGCGAGTGTGCAGAGCAGAAACTTGGGCTTGTTTTCCCTTCGCTGTTTCCCAACACAATGGGGCTGAGCTCCTTTCCCAACCCTACCCTCTTCTGGCGAAACCCAGCAAAGCACCAGCTGCTGCAGCACCCGGCTATTTATACACCCGCGTGCCTGCAAGAAAAAAGACTTTCCAAGCTGCCGTGCACCTGTGTGTTATTATTTTTACATGTATTAAACACAATACACGATAATCTATAAAGGAATTCAGAGCTGCAGTACAGCGCTTCTATGGGAAATACAGTCAAACAATTTATTCTGATGGTAGAAGTCAGAGGGGAAAAAAAAAAAAAAAAAGTGTTTTGGAATAAAAACCCAAAGTAAATCTTGCTCTGGTACAAGAGAAGAGTGATTCCCTGCCAGGACTTTGAGTTACTGTCAGCTTTGTAGAATCACAGAATCACAGAATTGTTTGAGTTGGAAGGGACCCTTAAAGGTCATCCAGCCCAACTCCCTGCAATGAACAGGGTCAGCCGCATCTCCATCAGGTGCTCCGAGCCCCATCCAGCCTGACCTTGAGTGTCTTTAGGGATGGGGCACCCAGCACCTCTCTGGGCAACCTGTGCCAGTGCCTCACCACCCTTATTGTAAAAACTTTTTCCTTATATCCAATCTAAACCTCCACTCCTTTAGTTTGAAGCCATTTCCCCTTGTCCTGCCACCACAGACCCTGCTAAAGAGTCTGTTCCTTCTCTCTTACTGGCCCTCTTCAGATACTGAAAGGCTCCTTTCAGGTCTCCCTGCAGCCTTCTATTGTCCACACTGAACAGCCCCAGCTCTCTCAGCCTGTCCCCGATTTGTACTTATGTTACTGAGAACCAAACAGAGACCACAAAGCTTTCATTGTAGCTATAGAGTCAGACTTTCCCTGCACTCCGTGCACATTTCCCAAAGGTCTGTGCCCTCAGTAAGTTCTGATCTCTTCCCATTCACTGTCCTCTGAAAACTGGTAAGTGGAGGGGAGCATTGAGGGGCAAATCAAGTGACAGCTTACTTCTCCAGACTCATGTTGATCCTGGGACAAAGAAGAGGGCTTTGATGTGCTCACTGTCATCATGTCACTCAGTGATGGGGAGTCCAGGACACACCTTGCACCCGATTTCTAATATGATAGATGATAGAGGATGAATGAGAGGTTGTGCACAAGACATCATAGAATTATAGAATCCTAGAATTACAAGATTGGAAAGGACCTACAAGATCATCTAGTCCAACCGTCCTCCCATTACCATTGTTACCACAAGCTACTAAACCAGATCTTGTAGCTCCTCATCCAGGCCCGGAGTATGCACATGGCCTCAGTACTTTATGGTACCTTGGAGATAGGTCATGACTCCCAGGGAAGCACAGGCCAGGATTTACATCGCTGCTCCAGGCCCTTTCAGAACTTGCAGTGACCTTCCTTGTCCCTGAGCTCTCACATGAGGAAAGAGAGTGAGAACTTGCTGAGGGAGAGATGGATTCAAGAAACCTGTGAAGCAGAGGAACACAGTCCTTGGTCTTTCACACATCTGTGCACCAATTTATAGAGCAAAGCCTAAAGCCAAGTGGAAGTGGGTTCTTGCTGCTCTGTTCTTGACATTCAAAACCCAGTTACCCAGGGAGGAATAAGATGTGCATGAACCACAGTTCTATCACCTTCTTTGAATGCCTGGGTTGGATCACTCAAATCCATGCTGCAGAATGGCAGAGGGCAAGGAGCAATACAGCAGGGTTTGAACACCTTATTCAAGTGACAGCCCAGGAAATTGTAATACCCATCAGCTTGCACCTGAGCCACACCATTAGTCTCTGCAGGTCACTGTCACCTCTCGTGTTCCCGAGGGTATGACATAAGGTAGAAGTAACACGAGATGTAACTTGAATTTTGTTCCACATATATATTTACTGAGACTTGCAAGCTTTTTGAGACAAGAGAAATATCTAGTAGATGTGGAAAAAGATCAAAGGCTCAGCAATAAATATTCACCCATCTAACCACACACTGAAATGAGACTTCTTTGCCCACTGCCATGAATGGTTATCTAGACTTAAGCAAAATAAATTTGAAGATGCCAATACCACTGACATGCTTGCACAGATGACAGATGCAGATGAGGTTACTGACTGCCAGTTTGTTCAAAATAAATTTGAGACCTGGGATAGTTAAGTTTAAAATGTTGACAGGCTGAATTAGTTCAAAGAAATGGGTCTCTGGGCTCTCAACCCCAGATCTGACTGCCTCAGAGACCTACTCTCTGTGATCGATGATTTATTGCAGTGATCTTTTGGCTTTTCTCCAGATAGCAATACCAAATCAAGGTATCAGTCCAACACCACTGACCCAAAAACACCACCTGCACTTCCAAAAAGTTTGTTCTCCCTGCCCTGTAATTTTGCAGAACAGAACACTCCTGCAAGATTAGTATGCACATTGTTCAGTTTGAAAGGTGAAATCATTTCCTCTCAAATGAGAAATCTCAGCACATTCTCAAAAGGTTGGAAAGAAACTATTTTTGAAATGCCAGATTGGTCCTTATGAAGACTTTACTTATGCGGCTGCTAAAATCCTGGTGCTTTATTCTCCTGTCTTGCACCTTTTCAGAGCTCTTTACACCTTTCAGCCTGACTGTCAAATATCAGCGATCTGATTGCATTTTAAATCCACTTGGACAAATGTAAATGATCCAGAGAGAGGGTCAGGGAAAATCATAACATATTAAGATTTTGTTTCTTAGTAGTGAAGACTGAGACAACCTTACTTGACAATTATTTTTAGTCAGACTTATCGCACAGCAGCAAACAACAGCAGAATGAATTACAACAAATAATTTATTTCACTAATTTAATTCATTTTTCATCCATGAAAAGAGAGGTTCTCTGATCTAATAATTTCAGTAGATAATTGGTGCCCTGCAACTCATTTAGGGGTAGTTTGCTGCAATTATTAAGGATTCAAAATTCAACTTCTGCTGATTTATTGGGACTGGACAAGCAGGTCAGGCTGGAAGGAAGGAGAGCTGGGAACGGAACTCCTACAAATTCAATAAGAAACAGGGAGATGGCTCCTCTCAGCATCAAAGAACAACCCATACAGATGTGTTAAGTTTTGCCTGTGGTTCTGTCTGGTTCCTTCAGGGAGATGTAGGATGGTCATCTGGATCTCAAGCCTTGCAGCCTGATGGAAGGGCTCAGGAGAGCAACCTCCTGGGTTGCTGGGATCTCCCGAAGGACTTGGATCACCATGGGGTGGTCCACAAGGTGTAGCAGCACCTCTGGGCTCTACAAAGTGTTTAGAACTGTGTCTGCACTCCCAAGTTCAATAAAGATTAGGGCCCTCTCTATGACTGTCCAACAGAGAGAAAATAATAGAATATGATGTCTGATGCCATCCAGTTAATGTGGACGATTCCCAACCCCTGTTTGGCAACCAGGGACCATTCCTAATAGGCAGGTTTCAGGCAGTCACCTATATTGAACACTACAAAGGATGTCCTAGACTAGATGGAGACAGGTCACCAGTTGGCCTCGGTACCCAGATACACCCTTGGGCCGGTCTAGATCATACTGAGGTGAGCTGAGTCACCTGCTGCCATTGGGCATCTGCTTTTTAGTCCTTTTTATGATTTCCAAGCAGTTGTGCAGCCCTCAGAGACTGTAGAACTGACAGCAGGTTTGGATGATAGTGGATCCTAGACAATATAACCCCCAGATATCTACTCAATATAACTGCTTCCTATTCAATATAACCATGCATTTCTGCTTCATAACATAAGGTTTTTATATGACACCCACAAGACTGGAACTGTGATGCAAGAGCAAGAGACCTCAGCACCTAACATGCAACTTATTTTCAGACAGAATCGTAGAAACATAAAATCATTTAGATTGGAAAGGATGTTTAGTATCAAGTCTATCCAGTCACATAACATTAACAGTTCACAGCTAAGCTCTGTCCTCAAACACCAAATCCATACCTTTTAAATTCCTCTTAGTTTGGCAACTCCATCATCTCCCTGAGCATCCCATTCCTAACCATCAGTGAGGTGTAAGTGTAAGGCTCCGAGGAGACCTTACAGCGGCCTTCCAGTACCTGAAGGGGATCTACAGGAAAGCTGGGGAGGGACTTCTTATAAGGGTGTGTAGAGACAGAATGAGGGCATATGGTTTAAAACTGGAAGAGGGTAGATTTAGACTAGATGTTAGGAAGAAGGTCTATACTGTGAGGGTGGTGAGACACTGGAAACGAAGCATGCCCACCACCAGCTGATATTTCCGCCTATAGGTGACTCTTTCCAGTCCCTTGATATGGGAAAAGAAGGGCTCATTCAAATGAAAGTTTTGTGAAACTAAATTTCTATGTTTTTTGTATACCAGTCTGTATCTTCAGGATTGATATTTCAGAAATAATAGGTTATGAAATGTCTGAACAGAGATGGGTATCTCAGAATAACTTCAACTTGTGCATCTGGTTCTATGTCTCTATCTCTGGCATACGCACATATTTCCCCATGACTATTATCTCAGAACAAGTCCCTTCCTAGTTTATTTTCACCACTCTTAGGTACATTGGCTCTTTTTTCAAGTTCAGAATTATACATAACCAGTCAATTTGTTCTAGCAGATCTTGTAATTAAATCCTTATTAAAAGATGGGTAATAACTTGTTATACATTTTAATTGGCCTTGCTTTCCATTTGACATTAATGACTCTATTTTCCCATACAATTAAACCTGCTTTAAGTGGCCACTCAGGGGACAAGCCAAATCTCTGACTTAAATGGCTTTAAGTAAATACGATGTAGCCTCCACTGCAAAAAGCTAACAGCTGGGTTCAAATTAAGCAGATTAGTGAATCATGACTAGGATGTGAGATGGAGATGCTGTAAGACTTTTTAAGACCCTGTCTTGTTTTCAGCCTCTCTGTTTTGAGAGAGGACTGGAAATCTGCTTTCTAATTCAACAGCGCAGCTCTCCACAGTGCTTGGAGTTGGAATAGTGTTTAATAACACTCTGCCTAAGCTGTGACTATTAATTCTGTGCAAGAGCATGAGTAGAAGTTTAATTCACGCTGTTTCACAGTGGAAGGGTTTTAATATGAACTGGTATTTTTATTGTGGGCAACCAAAATAAAGAATATGATTAAATCATTCACAGAAAACATAGTCAAAAGCATTACTGTTTTGTGTGTTCTGAGAGCAAGGAAAAATAGGAAAGTATTTTCTGGTGTGAAAAGGATGCAAAGGAAAACAGAAATATATATGTATATGCCATCAATATACCGTAATAAAAATAAAATACTTTCATTTATCCTAGAAAATATTGCAGTGCTGAGGAAAATAGAGGCTTCACCAGAGCTGCAGTTCTCACAGGCTCTTGCAAATATAATTTTCCATCTTTCAGAGAGCAGAGTATGTTATGGGACACAGAAGAGGAAGGTGTGTAGGCAGTCATAGAGGTGGAGTTCATATCCTCACAAATATGAAATTAATCTTATGGCACCCATGGAGGAGTCTATGAACATTTTACTTCATTGAATCCCATAAGACTAAGAGCTATTGCAGGAGGCCTTGAGCACTTTGTTGGTGATCTCCTGCTGCCAGTAGGCAAAGCAAAGTGGCAAAGCAAACTCAGTTTCCCATTGTGCCATCTTCTTTGGAAGCTGTAGGAAAGCATGTACATGCCCTTGTTGCCTTTGAGAAAGAAATCCAGACATCAGTGTGGACTGACTTATCCTGAAAAAGAGATTTTAGAGTCTCCATCTTTTTCCGTGTTCTTTAGCTTCAGTTAGCAAAACTTCTTAATTCAAGTGGAATTTTGAAGATGTTTTAAGTCAATCAGAACTACATTTTCTGAATGTAAATGATGTATCAGAAATAATTTTCTGGCCTTCCCCTGGACATTGGTGATCAGGCAGGTTGTTTGCATATCATATTTCTTTACAGCTTGCAAAAACACTTTTAATTTGGCAAACGTATTACAAATAAGTTTATACATTATTTGAATGGCTCTGAAGGCAACTCATGTTCCTGAGTGAGTTGTCTAGACAGTGGGTGAGTCAAGCCTTTCATCCATTCTGTTTTATACAACCATTAGTTCTGCTCAGTTAAGATTTCATTTTACTTTACTAAAAATGAATGCCTTTCATTACTATGTGCTGTTTAATTTAACATTTTGCATACTAACTCACTTTGCTCAGGATAGACTCACAAGCCTGTTCAAACAATGTGATGCATACAATATGGGTTCATTGTGTGTACGCCCAGTGTCCTCAAAGACAGGATTATAGAATTCAAGATATCCCATTCAGGGGGAAAAAAAAAAAAAGGCTAAGGAGATGAAAGGAAGTTCAGTGATGAATGGAAAATGCTGCTGCTCAGCCCTTTCTTTATTGCCATTCTGTGACATTTGCAATTGTTCTGTCTGGATGAGTAACGAGGACTTCATTGCTTTTGCTCAGCTTCACTGCGAATTGCCGCTGCTGACACCAGTTAATCTCAGGACAGCCAGAGGTTTCTTGTTCTGGGAGTGGGTACATTTCAACTGCCCTCTGTATCTACACTTCTCTCGGGTGACCTTGAGAAAAGAGTCCCTGCCTGCTATCTACTACATGCTCTGCCCTCATTTTTTTTCTCCACTAACCATTTCCTTCAGCTTCTGTGCAGTTGGTAAGACTGTGTAATACCAGAGTTGAGGAAGAATGACCCACCAGATCAGCCTGCCCTCTCTACGTTTTGCCATAGACCACTGGACATGTGCTACTTACGGACAGAAATTCTTGTGCTAATGGAAACTTGGTAATTACACTGAATATAAGAGCCTTAGCATCATCTAGGTTGGAAAAGTCCTTTACGATCAAGTCCATCTGCCAGCTTGAGCTACTAAGAAAGTTTCATCACTCAAGTATGTCTATTAGTGCCACAGCCACATAGATCATCCTCCAGGAGTGAGGACTCTAACAATTCCGTTTCAGTGCTTGACCACCCTCTCCATGAAGAAATTCTTCCTAAAATTCATCTACATCAGGATAGAAACAGCAGTGCAACCTGCTTGTCAAATCTAAAATCTTAGCCTATCTGTGCTAAATACTCCAGTATTTACCTGGTATCATAAAAAATGGCTCAAATCTCTGAACAGTGTCCTTTGATTCCTTTTAGTTGGCAATAAGCATGGATGTTGTCATTTGAAGTCAGGTGCTAGTTGCAAACAACCCCACAAATGTGACAAACGTGCATTATTATTGGTTCTTACGCAACCAAATATGGAAATTAATTACCTATGCCTAGAAATGGGCTTTCCAGATTATGAATGAGATTTTAAAAGCAATTGTCAGTGGCTCATTGTGGAGGTTTGACCTTTGGTTCATCTGAGAACAGAGCTAGATACAGTTACACCACTATAAATATTCAAAATAATTTATTATTAATGATTACAGGTCCAGTTTCTTCTCTTATACTGGTTTTACACTGGTGTACCGAAGGCAGAATCAGGTCCTACATGTTTTATACATTTTGCAATAAATTCCTAATGTACTCGAGGGGGGAAATAAATCAGAACTTTACAGAGCAGTGTCCTGGTTCCCCAGCTCCACGTTCTGTTTAAGATTTCCATTTCAGAGCTTGTGGTAAACCATGTACTGATCAACCATTCAGAGTTTCTACTTCACTCAGTTCTTGACGTACACTTCTTCCTTGTCAGGACTGATAAATATTAATTAATTTTAAAGAAAGCTATACAGAAAACAAAATATTTTCTAGGAATTTTTAATGTTCTGACAGTTCGTTGAGATGCATGAGAAAGAAAAAGTAATCTGGATTTTAAAATTTTTGCTTGCATTGGCATGTCAAAGAAATCTAAATATATGTCAGTTCAAAAATTTGTTAGCAACACTGACTTTTTACACTGTAAAAATACTTATATTCCATATACTAGATATAACATGCTAATATTGTGCTTTAAATACAACACAGTTCACCCAATACAGTTTATAAATAAAAAGAATTCAACTGAAAACTGAAATTAAATGTTTTCTCTCCCATGATAAATATATTATGGCACTATGAAAACAGTTTGTCTCCACATGAGGGTGTATCTCAATTAAGCAATTTTATTGTAAATTTTGGCTACTTTCAGTTTTACTCAGATGTGTTTTCTGACATCAACCTCCTCTGTCAAAATAATTATCAGTTCTATTTCCAGTGTGCGTCACCAGTAATTCTGATGCTGACGACATTCTTTGCTTCTCTTTGCCAGACCCCTTCTTAGAAATTGGAAATGACAGATGGGAGTTGTAAGAGGAAAAGGATCCTTTCTGTACATACAGCCACAGGGCAAGAGAAAAAGTCAACATCCTCCACACAGATACTTACTTGCCGTCGCCTTTATTTTCTCTGTAGCCCCTCTTGTCCTATTAAACCTGAATCCTCTTCAGTTGCTCTCCATGTGCACATTTTTCAAGAGGAAAGAACGTCCTTAACAAAACCTTTGGGAAGCCCAGGGGTGTTTGTTAATGAAGTGCTCTTCACATCGATCAAAGAGTAACGAAGCTGATCCATTCACCATGTGCGGATGCAGTCAATAAAACACCAGAGGAAATAATTTCTATTGTGTCAGTATACAAATGTAACAAAAATTCAAATCAGGATCTTAGAAAAGAATCTTTTTCTGGTTCTACAACAACCACTTTTCAACTGCAACACTGCAATATTAACACGTAAATTTATAGTATGTAACAGATAAAACAGCAATCCCAGTGATAGAGATACCTCACATGTGCCGTATCTCTATCTTTTAAAATATAGATTTTAAAAATTCTTCTATATTTTAAAAATTCTTCTTTGTTTGTTTGCCTATTTGTTTGTTTGCTTGATTGCTTTATTTTGCTTTGTTTTTATGGGAACACCTGAATTTCATCTGCTGAAAACTAACAACTTCTGCAGAACTGTGGTTCCACTTGGGGCACAATAGCCCACCAGCCCTGCAGATCAGCTTAATAACATGAATCAGATGTGAGGTGTATCATAAGCTCTATCTGTATTAATTCCTCAACGTACACTTCGAGTATTAGCAATGGGATATCCAAATTATGTTGTTAATACCTTGTACTTTTTGGGCAAGCAAAAAGTATGTAATTACTGCACACACATGCAGGAAAAAATTGTTCTCTGACTGAGTCACTATTAAGTTACTAATGACCTTGATGTATTCCAAAGGAATTCTGTATTGGGTTATTCACTGATAATCCTCAGCTGGTTTTCAAGTCCTGCCAACACATCAAAGCCAGTGTTTCATAAATTGAGTGCAGACAGAAAATACAAACACAAACATGTGTATCTGTCAGACTGGCAGCAATTCACCCAGACTTGCTGCCTAGCTCAAATAACCAGGAAAGTGACATTCTCTACCCTGTCTTCCATGAACTCATTACAAGGACGTCTTGGTTTAAACACATGAAATTATTGCAATCATTTTTCTTTTTATCCTGCTTGGAAATTGCTTGCAAGATGATCCTACTTTCCTTCAATCGTTTTCATTATTGCTGCTTATTATTTATTGGTATTACAAATGTGCAGGTAGGTACCATTGGTCACTGCAAAATTATTCCAGAAATGAGCAAGAAGCAATAAAGAATGAATAGCAATCAAGAACAGAGGCAGTACATCCATATGCTAATACTTCTTTTTACCCACATGAACACCTGCAATATTCTTTATGGGAGTGAATACCTCTTCTTCCCACAGCAAATCAATGGGGATACCAATGGGGGATTCCAGTGGATCTTCGGAGTCAAGAACATGTGGACTTTTTTCAAGCGCAAGGATTGCTGTTTACTGTCAGTTGTGGGATGTTTCAGTTGAACGATATAGGGTTTTTTGTTGGAATCTATAAATAAGTTTACTGATTACATGAAGAACATCACGTATACTTTCTGTCATTCCAAAATATGTGTATTTCTTCCCCTTAAATGGAAAACTTCATTCTATCTGAGATTACCCATGAATTTCCCAAGGTGTGTGTGGTGTCTGGTGGAGAAAAACAGAAAATAAAGTTATCTGGAATGTAAAAAATTTCTCTTGTTCCAGACTGAGCTTGAAAAGTTTTTCTCCCCTAAGAATATAAATCTATTTGTTTGGTAATTGCCTCAGTTATTTTTTTCAGGTTTTACATTTTGATCTTAGCTGCATATTGGAAGAAAATCTGATGGCACACTGACATTCACATAAAGCAAAGCTTTATTTCCTATATCGTTATAGAAAATTCAGGCTCTGTGGTCTCAGCATTTCCATAGAATTGCAAATTCCCCAAGAGCACCACAGGGTTTCATATACCCTCTCCTTACCAGGAAAATGGCATTGAGAGCTCAGTGTTGAGGGCAATCAAAAAGCAATTGGTGAGGCTCTGAGTGCTAAACTTGTTTTGAAAAAATACCAGGATGCTTTCAACTTCTTATTACAGAAAATTCTCTTTATACTGACACAATTGCAGACAGGGATAAATAGTATTACCTTACTTCTATTTATTGATAGTCAAAGAAAATTAATTTCCTGAGTTGCTGATAGTACCAAATCTTAAACCTAAAAAATACTGATGTCCAGTAGTTAAATGCCTGTAATTTAAAAAAAAAAAAAAAAAGTAATACAGTAGTGATTAAAAAACCTTACTGTCGTATAATGAAACCTCATTTTTATTTGAGGTGATTTGTGGTTTTCTCTCAAGTGCAGCTACTTTGATCTCAAATCAGCAAAGCATCTACCTGCGCACCATCCCTACCATAACATTCAACGTGTTAAATACACTTAGCTCTTCTGGAGCACTCATGGAAGATTCTCCTTTTGGTGCTTTCCTACTTCCTGTTTCTGGTGAAACACATCACCCCTTTTTTTCTCAGGCTTTCTCTCCCTGCCCTCTGGCATGGTATGGCCACAATTTTTCTGCAAAGCCTCATCTTTGGCTTCAGTATCCTGTTTCATTTTTCATGAAGTGGCCAAATTTTCATGCACTGGCTTGAGGACCGAGCATAGAAAGTGATGCTGACGTGCCTAATGGTGCTTGTTCAAAGTCTCGGTGGAAGGCAGAGGATAGGAAGAAGAAAACTGAGGAACTGGCAACTATCTATCTGCAACTTTGCCACACCATTTGGAAATGGAAAAAAAAGCATTCATTTATCCCATGTTTTCTTTCAGAATCAGCTTTACAGTCTCCAGAGGCCAGAGGAAGGGATCAATGGACATTTGCTGACAACTGAGGTTCTCTTAATCCACCAACAAATGCCTGTGTACTGAGATCACATCTTCATGCTGGTCTGTAGTGATAAAGGAAGAGGTCAGCATCCAGGAATTGCAACAGAAGGGTGCAATGAACAAAGATTATTTTCACCACTCTGTCGGAAGGGACCATTCCATACAATAAAAAAAGATTCCCCAGTTGTTTACCTGCAACTGCTATCCATTTGTATAGCATACGCCTTCTTATATTGGATGCAAATTTCCACTAATCCTACATTAGAAGGAAACTGCTAATAACTAACTGAAAACCTGAGCCCAAGAGAAGCGTTGGTTACTTGTGTCCAAAGCATCTGTCTGTGGTCATGATAAACAGATTAGGTTCCTAGTCAAAATGGGAGGGGAAAAGAAAAAAATCATCTCATGTTTTTAAACCATTCCCCTGATGAATGTGTCTCATCTCTTCTGTACTCAAAAATCTCTTATTTTGCCAAAAGAGCACGAAAACATATAGTCATGTCAGATTCACAGTGAAGATACAAACAATAAAATCTGATGAAAGCTTTTGAGGCTGTGACCCAAAACACCGGGCCTGTTTCACTCAGCCATCCCTTAAAGCCTCTGTGTTTATCAGGCATCAGTCACTGTGATACAGTGGGCTGGCCAAAAACCAAAGGCAAGGAGCATTTGGGCTCGTTATTCCCGTTAAAATGAAAAGTTGTTTTGTTTGTCCTCCCAGCTGGCTCCTGCAATCTTAGCAGGCTCCTCAGCTGGAATACCTGCTTTAACTCTGCTTTAACTCTGGGACTTCAGATACGCTGATTTTTTTTTTTTCCTTTGTTTTTAGTAGAATTTTCAGGTTCTCAGGCATGCTGCCATTTCTGTTACTTACGCACAAATACCTCTACAAAAACCTTAGTCACCAATCTCAACACTCCTCAGGGGCTGTAAGAGAATTCTCATTCCAAATTTCTAATTTCAGGTACTACCCAAACTGATGAATTATTCAGAACTATATGTAACCAATATACATTCTCTAGATGCTATCTAGTTTATCTGAGGATGAATCCCAACAGAAACTGCAATTAAAATGAGAGAGTAAATAGGAAGAGTTAAACAACCTGTAAATTGGAGATAAATTTTAAAAATCTCCATCTTGACCAATATTTGTCTCAAAGCATCCACTGCTGGCTATCACTTTATGGCTACCTAAATTCTTACTATTAATTTAGAACAACCCATGTCACTTCATGAAGCACTGATTTTTACAATGATAGAGAGAGGGGAGATGGTAGTTAATTCACAATTAGCTTGACAGAGCAGAAAAAACAGTGAGCTATTGTCTATCTGATGCGTGATGATCCCTGTGGCATACAAAAGCTGGGAGTACCTGTCCTGGGATGTGTTCTCAGTACATCTGTGTTGCAATAAACCTACCCCAGGAAGATAGCAACGAGCCAAGACATGTGTAGGCATCTGGATTTGGGTGACTGGGTCTCAGAAGGAATCCCACCATTTTTGGCAACATCAGGAAGGAATCCAGGACATTCCTGTGCAGCTGGTCAGGTCCAGGGTGAAAATTTAGCTTCTGAAGCTGAAATCTCAAAGACTGTGAGGTACAGCTGGCTGCGAGGAACAACTATGAGGGCAATCATCAGAATATTCCTTGAACAAATAAAACATCTAACAGCTGTCATAAGCAGTTGCTAGAAGCAGAATCTCTTGGAAAACTCAAAGAAAATGTTACCTACGGTCTACTGACTGAAATGAAATATCCATTCAAGATCAATCTGTGGCTAAGAACTCCATAAGACAGAGTTGAGCAAACGTGGAAAGCAGTTGCACAGGAACATTCCCCTTTTACCTGTAATAAGATCTCCTCTGATTGCATTTCTAGGGTGGGATGTTTGCATGTGTGATAGCTTATTTGTTCAATTCCTGTGCAGATGTAAGACAAAAAAAAAAAAAACACTTTTTTTTTTTTTTTTTTTTTAACTACCAGGTTAAATGTTCAGTTTCACATGTTTGGGTATCAAGAATTTGGCTGCTGGGAGCCTGATTCCTTTCCATGCAAGTAAACAGCTTTACCTCGGTGTGTAAATTTATGTAAGTACTAAGAGGTGGAAGAAAAACAAAGGTGCCAAGCTCATGATTAAAGAGTTAGTTCACTAGCATATCTATCCTGATAGTTTTTTTAAACCACATAAGAACATTTCCCCTTCCAATTTTCCTATCTAAATTAGTATATTTATGTTTAAGAGCAAGTATCTGCATTTGTAAATACACATTCTCTCATCTTGTAGGAGGGCTAGAAATGCTCCCATACATCACAAAGAAATACAGTATGTGGGTGGTAATTTTCTCCAAACATTTTATCAGACAATTCTCAGACAGCTTGGATTACAGATTTTCTTGACTAGTTAAAGAAGAATAACAATAGTGCTATTAAAGCTATTGAAAGATAATAGCTGATACCTACAAAGCTAGAGAGGGCTGGGAATGTGGGAGAAAAATGGTTCTTGTTTAGGCAATGGAACCTAATCCTGTAATGTGCTGAGCTACCTCAGTTCTTTCAGTCAGTGGAAGGAGCTCAGCACCCTGCAGCCTAGGCCACCTGCTGTAGATAAATTCTGGTTTCTTGGTACCTGATCTGTGAAACATGGCTGACTGAAAAAAGACTAGGGAATTCCAGGTTAAGGATCTCCAAAACCCAGGCTTTATCTGCACAATTAAATCAAGGGAGGCCTCGTGAGTGCAGACGGGTTGGAGATGGCTGCGCCCATGGATCTGCAAGGTTGAATATGGAGCCAATCTGCTGCAGAGCCTGAAAGCAGCTTCTGTGTGGTGCACCTGGAGGGCAGAGCACAGCATGGACCTGACCTTTCAAAGTGTGGCTCCACTACATTAATCCCTCACCTTGACCTACTGTCAGTTGTTGAAATGCAGATAAAAATGGTTCACCTACTATGATAAAGGAAGGTAGTTGTGATCACCTAAGAAAGTAATGAGATGAACTAGATCACAATCTCATAGTCCTTTGGCTTATCCAGGTGCTGGTCCTATTTCTAAAATGCTCGTGTTATGAGCCATTAATAAAGATACCTAGTTATACAGTAAAGAGTGAAAAAAAAATCACAAAATTGACAGTAAGACTAGTGTGAAAAAAAAATACATTCCTGTATATTTGTGATAAAGTAATTTTCAAACATGTCACAATAATTTCCTACATTTTATTGTTAAAATAATGAACACCACAGATCTAAGGAAGTAGAGGCATGGAGTGAAAAAATGTATTATGAATAGAGCTTGATCAAGAGGGAAAGAAAAAGGTCCTGCCTCGTTTTGCAGCTAATACAGCCATTATACACTGCAATCTAAAAACAGTTTGCCTGTATGTTCTCAAATTCAGCATTTAAAACTAGAACCTTCAAGTAGTTCCTTGCATAAAGGCATCAATGATTCTTCAAGAAGACCTATGGTCACAATCTCTTCTTGAGCCTGTCCAGAAGGACCTCGACATTGTGTCTTGGTCACGCCTACCAACACATGCATAGGTCTCAGACATCACTGGGCATCTTGCTAGGCGCAAGATGCCAAGGTCTGACAATAGAGGTAGCCCTAAGAATGGGCCTGATGAATCCTAATTCTAGATCCACTACATACTTTCTTTGGTATCTGGTTGAACTCCTAAACTAATGCCTCTAAAGACAAACAGTTTCCCATAAAATTCCATGGGAACAATGATTTTCGAAGAAGAATTAGTGTGTATGATGGGACTGAGCTACCCTTATTTAGATACCTTATCTGTGCCTGCAATTTAGATACTTAAAAGAGGACTGAATCAGTCCTGCAGAAATCCAGGCAGACAGGATCTTCCTTTGAAGATATCTCACTACTGACTGTATAGGAAATATCAGATCTTTTTTTAGGATGAGTGGCTTGCTTTGGCATTTAAGATGTAGCACTTTAGATGTCTGCAGTTAGATAGACCGGATTTCATAGTTTACGTACCTCAGTGAATGTGAATTGTATAATTAAGTTCTAGCAAGGCTCACAGACTCTGTGGTTAGCTTGCTTGTGCATTTCTGTGCAGGCTGTACATAACTATGGTAGTTGTGTGTCCACATGTCTATCTGAGAAAATTCAGCCATTTGGCTGTGCAGAAACCAAGATTACAGTAAAACTGTCAGTGAGCGGAATCTGTGGTGGGCCACTGAAGTCGTTAACGTTAAATTACACAATCTGTTTAGCCGATATGATGATATTCACATGATTTAATTGCAAGATAAACAAATATTTAGGAAGTATGCGGATATTAAGATGGAAAGTGAGCTGTTTTCTTTGAACTATTATTGTAATATAAAAGCACCATCTGTGTAACATCAAAATAATTTTTTTTTCTTTTATCGTCCTAATTCAGAAAAATGCTGTGTGCTTCCATATCTGATGGAAACAACACGAAATTTTCATCTTGCAAGAAGACCTGTTCATGAGCAAAGAGCAGACTGAGGGAATTCAGCCAAAATAACTCAGTGGACTACACCAAATAAATATACCTGAGAGAATCACGATCTTCTTTCAGTAACATACAAAATCAATAGAGAACTGGCCTCCTCACTGCACTTGGAAGTCCAAAAAAGTACAAAGTAGAGTCAGTAATATCTCATGGAAAGGTTCTCAAATGTAAGAAAAGATATGGGCATTTTATTCTCAAACTCATACTAAAAGTTGTTGTTCAGCATATGCAAGTACAATAGTCTTCAAAATTTGTGAGTGGGATAAACCTCACCTAGCTTTAGATGTTTGCAGTGTTGACAGCTACATCTGAGCCCATTGCCTTTGGCTCACTTTGTAGTTAAAGAAGAGCAATAGGCAATCTAGGGTGCAATTCAGCTGTCCTATTTAGGAGGCCTAATTTTAGGTTAAGATGAATCACATTCCAGAAGTGTCTACGTCTCTCCATCAACTAGAGAGGGAGCCGAGATATGAGGTTTCTGCAGCTTATTTTTTCTCAGTGAACACTGCTTTAGAAATCCTGAATCTTAATGCTCACAGATATGGTTTTAAACTGTGTAAACAGAGAAAGAATAAGTTAAATATATATATATATATTCTTGAGGAGGCTGGAACAGCTTCAGAAGACTGAAGGCTACTTTGAAACTGGCTGGATCCAGAGCTAGGCTGGTGTTTAGAGTCATAATGGCAGAAAAGAGAACTCCATCTGAAGAACCTTGGAGAGGATTGTTTATGCAAAGGCTCACCTGGCTGGGAATCCCTTTCCATCCCCACACCCTTGTTATCCGAGCTCCCAGCACTGCCAGCAGTGATTTTTGTTCCTCCCTGTGTTCCTCCCCCTCCAAATAGTGAAAGCTATTTGGGGTGAGGCATCGTCTAATAGGAGAACTAAGGGCAGAAGCAATCAAAGTATTTCAAGAGCTCACCTTGCAAGCTTCATGTAAATCATTCTCTGATTCTTCAGTCTAATTTTATTGGCCCAATTTTTGTCCCCAAGTTGCTCCTACCTTAAATAAGAGGGAAACATGTCCTATTTTAAAGTTTTTCATGCATGAATTTTGCATTATATACTAGAAAATATCCCAGTATCTTTCCCTTCTTTAGGTATACACTAGAGGGGAAAACTGTAGTTAAATGAAAAGAGTCGAGTATGTTCCTATGGATGTTTCATGCTGTGCCCACCTTCGTGCATGAAGGGTGTGGGTGACAGATGATGCTCTTTATCTGAAAAGCTAAGAATGGCAGAAATACTGAGCATGAGGTCTTCTATGGAAAAAAGCTATTAAAGTGAAAGTGCAACCAAATTATTGTATGAATGGAAATGAGGCTAAAGCACCTCGGCAGAAAAATTCCTAGGAGTCCTGCTGGACTCCATGTTGAACATGAGACAGTAACGTGCCCTTACTGCTACAAAAGCTAATGGTGTTCTGCCCTGCAGAGGGCCAATCATTGCCAGCAGCAGGTCAAGGGAGGTGATTCTTCCCCTCTACTCAGTACTGGTGAGGCTGCAACTGGAGCAGTGTCTGGTTCTGGGCTCCCAAGTGCAAGAGTGACCTGGACATACTGGAGTGAGTCCGGCAAAGGGCCACCAAGATGGTGAAGGGTCTGGAGAGCCTCTTCTATAGGGAAAGGCTAAAGGAACTGAGACTGCTCAGCTGGAGAAGAGAAGGATCTGGGGGATCTCATCAGTGTCCATAAATACCTGAGAGGAGAGTGCAGAGAGGATGGGGCCAGGCTTGTGAGTAGTGCCAATTTCCAGGACAAGAGGCAATGAGCACAAGTTGGAGCACAGGAGGTTACTTCTGGGCACCAGGAGCACTTCCGTGCAATGTGGGTGATGGAGCACAGGCTGCCCAGAGGCTTTGGAGAACTCCAAAAGGCCCTGGCCATGGTGCTGGGCACTCTGCTCTGCATGTCACTGTTGGAGCAGGGCTGGGCCTGATGGACACAGAAGGCACTGTCCACCTCAGCTTCTTTAAAGAACACAAGGGTATTCTTAGGCTGTGAGTAAGGGGAACCACTGTCCTGCTGATGACTGATTTGTTTTCAAGTGGCAGTTCTGCTCCTGTCTTTACCAGGCTATGTACTCTTCATGAGAAATGGGCAAATAAAATTGAGTTTTACAAACCAAGGCATGTGTTTACATCAGCTGTCAGTATTGTAGTTCCAGCTTTTTCAGCCTAGCAATGATGAATGTGAGGCCTGATGTGAAAAATGGATACTGCAACCCCACCAAAGTCAGGAGAACTGAGGCTTGTGCAGGAATAAGCCTGGAACTGCAAAGAAACAATTTACAGTTTCTAAAAGAATTTTCTTCATGTTTTTTATTCTTCTGCAGTCAAACCATACAGAAACTTCATTCATCAGATACAGAAAATACCACTGTCAGTGACAAATGTCACTCCACTTATCTTGTTTTCATCTTATCTTCTAAATAGCCTATTATATTTTATGACCTTCCAATTACAAGCTCCTGTTATTATTTGAATTGCTGTAAAACTGAACAACCTCCGTATGCTCAGAGCAGCTTGTAATTAGTGTTCCTTGAACTTGGAAGATGAAGTCTGTTAAAAATATGGAAATATTAAAGCATAGCATCTGGGAACTCGCATATGTTTGTCTCGCACAGTGGCCTTCAGATTCCAGGGTCAAAGAGAGACTCTCAGCTATCACATAAAAGAGTTTATATAGTCACAACGCAGCTGCAGGATTTCAGAGAACTTTTATACTTTCTTGGGAACTGCTTCACACTTAGCTTTTATTCTGTTTTTAGAGGGGGGGGGGGGGGGGGGGGGAAGCGAAAGGAAAGATAAAGAAATCCCTAAGGTTTTCTAAGTTATAGCCACTCACATTGAGTTTTCAATTAGGTTTATAGCCACAGCATCAATAAAACTATGAAAATATGAACATGAAGGCTTTAATCTGAACTCAAGATGTTTTTTACTATGCCAACTGTCTCATTTTGTGAAGATTCCATCAAACTAAGGGCCTGCTGGAGAGCCATTTCTTCTTAACTATGGTTTTGTTCCAGCTCATAAAAAATATAAGGAGTTCTTGCAGGAAGAGAAGTAGAATACAAAGCTGGGGCTTATCTCTCTTCCAAAATTGAAGTCCTGAAATGGACTACACTATTTTCCTCTCCATGTAGCTATCAAACACAGGTCTCTATTCTATCCAGATTCCCATTTGAACAAATATACTACAGTAGCTGAGGGCTGTTTTCCACTTTAATAATAAATACTCTGTCAGTAACAATCGTATATGAAACAGGAGTTTTTGACTATGTGCTATATGAATAAGAGTAATTGGAGCATAACAATTGCTGTTAACAAGTAGCAGCAGATCTGAAATCCTTTTTGGAGGTGGCACTACTGAAGAAAAGAAATCTAAATGATACTTATTCCTGCATACAGTGCTTAAACACAGCATTGGGTAAGGCAACAAGTTGAGCTCAGTGCCTTCCTTGGCTACTGGAGGGGTGAGGTTGGCACAAAGCCTGGGATTCAGTTCCACATGTAGAGCTCTACTTCAAGTAGAGCTATTCTGCTTCAAGTGTAGGTGTCCATAGGAAGGGCAGGAGGCTAAGTACTGGAGGCAGGTGGGATTTAAGATGGCTGTATCATGCCCATGGGCCTGGCAGATAAGGAAAATGAGCTAAGAGAGATATGCTCACGTCTGCAAGAGCTGCCGAGGCCAGAAGGATACACCAGGGTATCACAAGCAGCATTTACAACCTATGTTTAAGCAAACAAATGCAGTTTCTTTGTCAAAATAGTCAGCAGTTATACTGTAATAGTCATGATTCCACTGTGTTAGGCAAAACATAGATCCATAGTCCATTTTTCTTGTGATCATAAACACTGCTATAACAAGAGCATTTGCTATGATGAAATACCTCCAAAAGACTACTTTGTTTAACATGATTTTCAGCACTGGAGAGGATCAGCAAAACTTGCAAGATTTGTTACCTGCCATCTTGATTTGAGTTATTTCCCCTGTACTGCATTCACTCTCTCATGGAGCTGACCCAATAAGAATGTATCTGGATGCCAAAACTTGATAGAAGACCAAAGAAGGCTTGTTTTCTAAGGGGCTGGCAGCAAAACTGGTTGGACCTCGGTGACTCTGCAATCTGCTGGTTACAAACAAGCAGCCTGAGTGGCAGTGTGCCCTCTCCATACCCCATGTATCTTTGTAAACTCATTTTAGTCGCCTTTTGCAATCTTCAGCAATAATTCTCCGATGCTTCAGCTGAGCTCTTTCCATGTCATAAATATATTGACAATATCCTTGAGTATCTCAGTCTCAGATCTCAGCTAGATTTGTCTGTCATTTCCAGGGGTGTGTGGCTCATTTGCTTAAAATGAATGGGTTGTGTCCTTTCAATAACAGGAGTCATTAGAAAACAGATATGATCAGAAAGCAGAGAGAAGATAGAGGAGGAGCATGAAAGACAGGAATGAAGCGAGTCATGTGAATACAGCAAGCCCCTCTACCTTTCTCAGTAAAATGAAGCTCGGAGATGTGATGAAATTGAGAGCTAGACCTTTTAAAGCTGCGTACTTTTCCTACAGTAAGCAGTTGCCAAAAGATGCTCTTTGAACATTTTATTGTCTCTGTTATGCGTATGCTCCTCAAGGCAGAGGTTGGTTTTTCTCCTTTTGGAAAATAGAGCACATTCTGAATGTGCCCTTTGCAAAAGATAATGGAAAAAAGGAGGATTCATTTCATTTAGATATCACAGAGTCATAGAATGGCTTAGGTTGGAAGGGACCTCAAGAATCATCAAGTTCCACCCCTCCTGCCACACGCAGGGCCACCAACCTCCAGATCTGTACCAGACCAGGCTGCTCAGGGTCCCATCCAACCTGATCATGAAGACCTCCAAGGGCAGAGTATCCGCAGCCTCTCTGGGCAGCCTGTTCCAGCACCCCACCACTCTCTCTGTAAAGAACTTCCATATGTTTAAGTATTACATGTGGTTCAGGAAAAGAATGAGAACAATAACTGTTTCAGCAGCAAACAGGAGAGAAAGCAGTAATGACACCTTCACAGGTGCACAGTGCTGGCTGAGGCGGATGGTGTACTGCCTAAAGCATACGGATGTTTTTTTTCTTCCTAGCCGTGTTCACTGGTACAACAGCCAGGGGCATGCCAAAGAACAAGGAAAGAAAACCCCATTTTGAAATGGTCCTCTGGAGCCAGCAATCATCCACATCACTGACGAACAACTCATCTGGGAGTACGAAACATTCCTGCTCCTTGCGGCACTGCTGCAGATACTGATGGAGCCTTTGCAATCTATTTGTTTTCCAGTATGGGGCTGTTGCTTTTTATCTGGCCAATGACATTGCATTAAAACAAAATAAAAATGAATCTCCGTCTTGATTGATTGCTGAAAATATTACAGAGGACTAAGTTTTGTGCTCAATTCTATAGGGAACTATGCAAAAGTAAAGTTTTCTTCCTTTGGATTTTCTGCTCCAGCTATTGAGATCCTGGGCAGGATAATGCAAAAATGTGCAAAGCTGATCCATTCCCAGAATAGGAAAGAGGGCACGATATAGAACAGAGCTCTGTATCCATGCTTTGACTCCTAGCTCTAAGACATGCGCCAGCAAGTCATATTTACTTACTGCACTCCCTATTTATTCCCTCTGCCTTGTGTAACAAGGAGGGATTAGGGTGTTGTGCATCAAAGGGAATGAGAATATCTCTGGGGCCAGAGAGCAGATAGTTTGTGCTCCTGCTCCATGCTATGACTGAATCCTGAATGCAGCTTACTGCGAGTGGTTTGCCAGATATGGTGAACATGCAGTATCTGAGTTCCATGCCTGCTTTTAGCAGCCATGTTTAAGCAATTATAATATTAAGAGAAGACTATTTAATCCAATTAATTAAAGGCTAAGTTTATATGCACATATGAATCTGTGACACCTGGTGTTGTGTGCTGTTAGTAGCTGCTTACTTCAGCTGGAAAATGGTTGATTGGAATAACCATTGATTGCAGTGGAGGGATTGCATTAATATCCCCAAGGAAAAAGAAATTGATACATTCAGGAAATTGTAACCGTGAGACTTTTGAAACTGGAAGAAAGGAAACTAAATGGATTTACAAAATTTTGGAGACAAAGACAAGCCTATGAGTTGATCTGAGCTATCTGAATTACAGATATGTATTTATGTTTACATACTGATGCAGGTGGAAAGAAATCACCTTTGTCTGTAACATCCTTTCCTGTCCATCTCTGGCATGACTAGCAGATGGGTAACAATAGCTTCATCCTCATGAGATGGGAAGACAAAAGGGGATGATGAAACTCGATGCACAAATTAAATATACATGTAATTACAATATGGTGGTCATATGGAGTCATATTTATATCACATTCTGAATGAAAACAATGTTATAGCAAAAAAAAAAAAATACAACCACAGTTTTATCTTTTAAATGGATTCAAATATAATAAAAAATTATTATTAAAAACACGAACACCGTGTCCTAAGAAATTAATGACCAAAGAAAAAGTTTAAAAGAATGTCTTGAGTTGTTTTCATTTCATTATTGTGTGATTAAATAAGTCATAAATAAACATTACCTCACCGCTAATATAGATCAGAGACAATAACTGTCAAGCATTCGATGCATCATAAGTACATGTTTGCACAGACTGTGACAAATGAGAGCACGCTGTGTTACAGCCTAGAGAAAAACAGTGGCCTTGGACATGATGCTACAGAAGGCTTCTGCAGGCAAACTAGCAAAATCATCTACATCCCAGCAATCAATATTTCTGTTTTTAGATCTCTGAATTAATTCAATTTGTGCATTTGTTTAGCAAATCAATGCAATGCAATACAAATTCAATATATCTTGAATTGTAACCAACCGTCCAGCACTAGAGATAGTAGCCCAATCTTTACAATATATATGTAAGAATATCTTCGTTCATCTGAAAATCTAAATGGCATATATGGAACTGTTGTTCTTATGAGCCTGAACTCTTCTATATATAAACAAGTCAAACAGCAACAGTGCAACTTCCCAGAGTTACTGTATTATTATAATTTATATTGCTATTGTTAAGGATATGTTTCAGCTGCAGTAGGCACAACAAAGACGTGATTCATTGGAAAGAGAAAGACATTGGACTCAGAACTCTGCTGCTCCTATGGATGGCTGTGATCCATTGCTGGACTGAGCAGCTCTGCTGGGGGCAAGCAGTTAGATGCTGACCTGTTTCTTGCTTCCAGAACAGAACAGTGCTGAGCTCTACCCAGCTGCAAGTTCCTGCAGCTGGTCCTAGGAACCAGATGAAAGACATCTTCTCCCAGAGGAACTTCCGTGTACTCCACAGAGAAATCAGTGGAGAGAGAGTGTCAGGGCCCAGGCTTTTATATCTTCAAGGCCAGATTGGATGAGGCCCTGGGCAGCCTGGTCTAGTACCAGATCTGGAGGTTGGTGGCCCTGCATGCAGCGGGGATTGGAACTTGATGATCCTTGGAGTCCCTTCCAACCCAAGCCATTCAATGATTCTATGATTTCAGAAGAACAAAGCTGGGTTGGAGAAATCCCACCTCCAGCTTCACCAGCAAATCTAAATATTTTACAAGTTCACGCAAGTGGTGAGACCATGCAAATGCTATTCCTTGGTGCAACATGAGTGAAAGGCTTTAGTTTTCCCTTAAAAACAAAACCACTGCTAAAACCTGTGCACCTGCAGAGATGCAAGATTCATTCATGTCATTACCACTGTGACTGTTTTTAGCAGGAATGTGAGCTGGGTTGAGACAACAGTGGTTATTCAACTTTTTCTTTTTCAAAACATGCAAAACATGACATTCATTTCACAAGCCTGTGCACAATAAATACTGTATTATTAGAAATTTTTGCACTTACAAATGCAAAAGTTGGTTGAAGGAGATTGTCACATGTGGGGCTTTGATTATAGTGTTTCATCACTCAGCTGAACACCTAATTCTTAGCACAGTTGTTGGAGTGCTTCTTTTCATGTCATAACAAAGGTTGCCCTCAGAAAGTAATTACAGCCTTCCTAATAAAAGGAAAAGAAGTTTGAAACTGCTTAAAAGTTGGGAAGCTACTGACAAAGTTTGGAAAAGCAGTTTGCCATCGTCTTGCACGTGGCAGGTAGCCTGCAGTCTGAGCTGCTGTGCAGCAAAGTTTCATATTTGCCTTGAAGACATTTCCCCAAAATAGGAGACTTTAAAAAAAAAAAAAAAAAAAAGACTGATGGGAAAAAGCAAGTCTCCAGGATTACAAAAAATCACAATAAAGTTAATGTCTCTGAAAAAGGACGCAAAACCAATCTGAAGATGCAGTGCCAAAGAGACGTAGTGAAATTTCGATGCACAGCCAGAAATACACTGGAAGCCAATCCACCTCCTTTTCTTTGGACTGCAGCTATGTCTTTAAATTAGGGTTTCAGATTTTGACCCATTCCTACAAGAGTAAACAGGACTTCTCTCTCCTGTGGTGTCCCAATTTGATGAGGTGAGCATTCCCACAGTAGTGAGGAATCTTGCTAATCTCTAAGCATTTGTCTGTTGTCCTGGGGATTCCTATCACACCTCCAAGTGATGGACCAGACATTAGAAAGCTGGCTGGCTTAGAGGATTCTTCATAACAATTAAATTAATCACTACCGACACCATTTCTGATCAAGATATTGTGAGTTTGGACAGGATAGATAAATCTGAGAAGAGAGAAGAGAAACCATGTTTTACGGCTGTCCTTGTGCATGTTGAAATATCACATGCATAAGAGGTAATTCACCAGAACTGTTTGTCTAATCCAGCCTGGAATGATAATCATCCAAATAAGTTTTAATATAGGGGTCATATTGATGGGGCTTTGCCAACAAGCTCAGCAGCCTTTGCAAGGGCTGTGCTGAAAAGCCCCACGTACTTGCCCCTAGGCAAGTATTACCAATATTCCCAAACACCTGTAGGTTCTATTTCATGTCTGCTAGCCTCACCAATGTTTTAAGGTCACTCAAATCCAAAGAAAGAGAGAAATTATTACAAGCATGTTTTCCTTCCCGTCAGAGATATAATTTCCAAAGCGGCAGTAGGGATTCAGGATTTGCTGTACTTCTGTCCCTTGAGTTTCACTCAGTCTCACAAAGAGCTTTACAGATGTTATGGCTGTGGTACATCACCCCCAGCTGTAGGTGTTTAGCACAGTTACCTCAATGAGGAGACAACTGCCCCTGGCTACCTCTGTACTCATAGGAAGAAGGTGGAAAAGCTGGAGACTGAATGTATCACAGGGACTTGAGTCACCTCTGGTGCTGCCAGTCCCACCCTGCTCTCATAAGGAAAGTGCCTTAGTGCCAGGATGGCATGGCTTGTGCAAAAAAAAAGAATTCATCATGGATGAGGGTGTTATGGCAAGGAGCCAATTTCTAGAAGTCTAAATACTTAGTTTCCCCACACTGTAGGCATAGAATCATAGAATCATCAGTGTTGGAAAAGACCCCCAAGATCAAGACCAACCATCAACTGATCACCACCATGCCCTCTAAACTCCATTCCTCTGTTGTGGTTTAAGCTATTAGACTGTAAGCTATACTAGACTTCAGCTATAGCCTATGGGCCATCCATGTAAACTGTCCATGGTATTCCCTTAGTTCATATCTTTGGGCTCCACCTGTCATAACAGTCCTTCAGTGTAGGAAGGATGATTCACAGTGTTGGGTTACTGCATACAGAAGCTAGTTCTGGCTCCATCGGAGTTCATTCTTCTTCAACTTGGATGATTGTTACTGTAACACCACTAAAAAAGCATATAAAACCATAGTAATTATGATATGCAGTACTATGTAGAAATTGACATCATACAGCTTAAATTGTTAGCTGTTCTCACCCAGAATCAAATCACCCTGAAGTACGTAACAGAGATCCCCATCCTTCTGCATTACCCATCACATGCACCCCTGTCCTTGAGCAGAAGCAATCCCACAAAGAGGCTTTTCTTTGCCTGAGGCGGGAGTAACCCAGACTGTCTTGCCCAGCATGTTCTTTATGTGTGCCACTGAGACTTTATTCCCTTCTACAGTATGCAGGAGGTTTGATTGGGCAAGATGAGCTCAATTGGCAGATCTCTGAGTGCTGTGCTTTTGCTAAATGTGTGTACCAATGTTTGAACTTCTCAGCACCCATTGATCTCAATGTAGTCTTTAACAGTCTGTTGTTTTTTTCAATATTCCTAGAGGCAAGTGCATGATATGGGATGTCACATACCCAATCAGTGTCATGTTCCTTGGCCCAGGTGTTTATAATGTTGTTTCCAAAGCGAGTCCCGTAGTCTGATTCATTTGTTTCTGGGATTCCATACAGCCATGAAACTTGCTTTCCAAAACCAAGGTTAGTATTCTGGGAGGTGGCATGGGGCATGGCATACGTTTCCAGCCATCCTGCAGTTGCTTCCACCATTGTAAGCATACGGCATTTGCCACGGTGAGTTTGTGGGAGTGTGACATGATCCACCTGTCAGGCCAGAAGAAAAGGCCAGCTACACAATCCAAGTTCAGAGAGGCATTTGTGCTTATGGTAGCAGCAATAAAAATTTTTTTTAAAAAAGAAAGGGAACGTTTCTTTTAAAGCTTAAAGTCTGCATGTGAATCTGCTCAATCTTCTTTGCAGTACCACTGCTCACCAGGGCAGCTTCCCAGTCCTAACAGGTGCAGGCTGTGCAGCCACCTTACAATTAAAATAATGGCTCCAGACCCAAAATGTAATGTGTGATAAGACAAAGGACAGGTTTGTTCTGACAACAAAGTCTGTGTTTCTACCAACTTTTCTTTATCTTAATTTATTCTCATGTTCCTGTGGAACTGCTACTGATACACACAAGCCATAATGTCAGGCTATGCATCCAATTGATTGTTTAGCCTCCCTTTTGGATATCTGAGCCAGTGATTTCAGAAAATTTCAGACTGTTCTTTGAAGAACATGAGATCTACAGACATGAAGAGACTTTTCTCAGAGATCAGGCAAGTATATACAGTCTGCTGCTAGTATACCTGATTTCTTTTAAAAATAGATTGGAAAAGTTTTTTTCAATGCATGGGTGGACAATCCACATTCCTTAGCCCAACATTTCTGCATGGTGGAGTGTTAGGAAACCCACCTCATTTGGGCACCCCAAACCATCCGCTCCTTGCTGAGAAGCTGCCCCAGAATGGAGCTGTCCCAGTTCCAGGGACACCTCCCAATCTTATTTTATGTGTCCCTTCTTAGAGAACTGAAAATACATGGGCGTAATTTCCTATTCAAAGTGCGTCTTTCAGAAGGTGAATTGAAACCTTGGGTTTAAAGACTTTTAAAATATCGTTGTCTGTTTCATTTGTTCTAAATTCCAGCATACTTGCCAGTTTCCAACATCATCTTGTCCATTTGTCAGTAGCTGTCACATTGTTTATAGCATCTGTAAGACTGGCACTATTGATCTGAAAGACCCATTAAAAGTCACATAGCCATTTTGTTTTCTTTATTCATTAAAATGCCTGTTGACAAGATAAATCTGGAGGGTATTGAATTAAATTCTACATGTTTTCCACTGCATTTATGGGGATGCTATTAGAGCTTGGAAACATTTGAGTGCTACTTTATTTGAACAGAAAATCAGCAGTGATTTGGAAAGTGTGCTTGCACTCTTTGGGAGAGTTTCAAATAAAGCTGTTTTCACAGAATCATAGAATGGCCTGGGTTGAAAAGGATCGCAATGATCATCTAGTTTCAATCCCCCTGCTGTGTGCAGGGTCGTCAACCACCAGACCAGCCTGCCCCGAGCCACATCCAGTTTTCATTTATTTTCATCTTAGCATAGGTTCATAAGCGGCATGCTCCCACCACTGGCACCTTCTATTTGTCCCCAGCCTTTCCCTTCCCAAGAGCCCACATGCTGAGGACACAGAATCTTGGAGCAACTCACGTACCTGGGAACTATATCAACTGCAACATCTTATTGCATTCACATCAAACAGAGGTGGAAGAGCTCTTGGGAACACCAGATCTGTAGGACTACCAGCTCACCCTAAAACCCTTCAACATGAAAGCCCAACATGTTCCTTAATCAGTTTAAGCTTGTTAAGAAGAGTTTATTAGCAAATGGAAAGCATCTCACAGTTTATCCTCTAAAGCAGATAGCAATAAATTCCTGGGCTTATCTGTAACCTATATCTGATCCCAAGCTCAGCGTAATACTTAAGAATCGCTCCCATTTCCCACAGCCATCACTGCTGGCTCTTGAAATGCTGCAGGGCCACTATGTGCCGTGCTTTGGAACACAGAGCTGCTGGAGCTGTGGCAATGCGCAAAGCCCTGGCCAGCCCACGGTGCTCTCAGAATGGCCTCCAGGCTCACATGAGGAGATTTATGGCCACAGGGCCCGGCACTCACTGAGGTCATTTAAAAAAAGAAGGAAAGAAGTCAGAGTGGGACTGACAGCTGCACCTGCTCTCCCGGCAGCTTCTCTGTGCTGTGTCTTTAGCCAGGTGGTAGAAAAGCTGAAAAGAAAGAAAACTTGTCCCCTAAGCAAAGCAGTGCAGACATAGCAATCTCCCTCAGGGTTGCGCATCACCCCTCAGAGGGCAGGCAGTCCCTGCAGTGCCACGGCTCAGAGACCCCCACTCTAGCCATCCCCAGTGACACACTTTGTCTGTAGCCCATCCATCATGCCACGATGAGATTCGATCTATCTTCCCTCATACTGCCCTTTCCAGTGCCTTCTCTAGCCTTTGTCTCTCCCTCACAGCAAAGGAGAGGTCACAAGCTCCCAGCAGAGCACTCCTGCTGATCCCTGTCAGTACTACTTTCCTCTGCTCCTCCTGAGGCAGTGATGACCTCACGATGTTGGAATCCTATGAGCACCTCTTCATGCCCGAAATCCATCTCCCCAAGCTGTCAGCATTGCTGTTTTTTGATGGGATCAACTTCTGGCTTTCACTACTAAAGGTATCCCAGTGAGGGATCAGGCAGATGCTTAACCCGATTTTAAAAGATCTGCAGGGGACTGAGGGAATTTCACTTTCAGAAACAACACAGCAAGGATCCAACAGAACAACAGAAAGGCAATACGTTGCTGAAAGCAAACAACCGCTGTTGTGAATTACGCTGTAAGTGCCAGACCTTTAATATGTTTCCTTTTCACTTCTGCATGTAAAACTGTCTCTGGGTGTTCCCAGGCTGTGGGCAGCCCTCACTTGACTTAGAAACACAGAACTGTAGAATCACTGTGTTTGGAAAAGACCGCTATGGTCATCTAGTCAAACAGTTGACCCATCACCCAACCAACAACCCATCCCACTTTTTTGGGGCAATCCTACAGGATATAGGCAACATCTCTGATTGATTTCCAGCAGAAGCAGAAGCCACGACTGCAACCATCAGAGGTGGAAAAATGAACATAACTTCTTGGTGAAGTAATACAGTTTAAATTCTCCAGAGAGCCTCCTCAGTGCAGCAGTTGAGAGGCCCGGGGCTAAGGATGCTGCTGAACAAGAACAAGTTTTGGCTATGATGTTTAGGAGGCCCATTGCAGGAAAGGCTAACGCTTTTTGGAGGTAACCTAACCCAGTATTCAACTATGCCAGCCAAGTTCTGATTATTTTATCAGAAACGACAAACTGGTGTTCAGACACCTTGACACATTCTCATATGGTCCCATCTGCAGCTCTAGGGCCCACCTGCATCTCTGAAGCCCCCAGCACAAGAACACGGACCTGTTGGAGTAGATCAGGGGCTGGAGCACCTCTCCTATGAAAAAAGGCTGACTTGACTATGAAAAAAACTGGACTTGGTGAGCCTGGAGAAGAGGAGGCTCCAGAGAGACTTTAAAGTGGCCTTCAAGGAGGAATGGTTTTAAACTAAAAATGATAGATATAGGTTAAACATTAGGAACAAATTCTTCACCATGAGAGTGGTGAGGCACTGACACAGGCTGCCCTGAGAAGCTGTGGATGCCTCATCCCTGGAGGTGTTGGATGAGTGCTGGGCAGTCTGCTATGGTGGGTGGTAGCTCTGCCCCTGGTAGGGATGGGAACCAGTTTATCTTTAAGGTCTCTTCCAACCAAAACCATTCTATCACTCTATGAAAGGCACTAGATTTAAAGCAGTTCTATAATGAATTGTGGGATGTTTTGGTTTCCAAGTGCAGTGATGGTTGAACAACAGTTACTGTGCGATCCAGCACTTTTCTTTGAGGCAGTTTAGTATAATATTTCCTATTTTGGAAAATAAGACAAACTCAGAGGTTCCTCATCAATTTACAGGTCTTTAAATGGCCAAAGGTGCTTCCTACAGACTTATCATTCTGCAGTAATAGTCCACAACTCTAGTGAATCTAGATGTGATGTCCTTCTAGGTGCAGTTACAGGAGCACCGTTCATCATCTTGTAAAGAGCTATCTACTGGAAACTTGTCACATTTACAGACCCATCATTCTCAGAGATCCTGGTGTATCTTCTCTTCCAGACAAAAGTGGTCAGTGAGGGTTCAGGGTTAACAAGGCATCGCTGAAATTGCACTGAACCAGACATGCAGGTCACTGTATTTGTAGAAGTCCAACATCAGCCCAGCATGGCTGTCCAACATCTGTCAGTACTTGCCTTGGAATAATAGTGCTTCATTGGGTGAAAACTCAGACACCCAGCAAGTCCATGTCTACAGGAAGAAGCAAGGAGTTCTGCTGCATCGTGTGACACAGCAAACACTCCTCAGACTGTCTCAACCTCTCATCCAGATTGTAAAAAATAGCATTAATTTTAACTCTACTGTTATGTTGCGTTTATTGAGGAGCTGGGACTTGTGGAACACTTTTTGTTCTGTTTATTCCCATTTTCTCATTAAAAATTGAACCCAGGATGCACGCTAGAATTAAGCACGTTGCTCTGAAAGGCCACATCCTGCTCTGCTTTCTGGCAAGGACAAAATTCCCATTAGTTTTATTAGCACAGTACTAAGCCCTAAAACTAAAAGTAGCTCTATGAATGACAGATCCATTGCATTGAAGATTAAATACTTTTCCTGATGCAGAGCTGGGCTTCTTTCTGTGCTGTCATTTGTGAAAAATAATGATGATCTCTGCAGACGTCATCCCTGGAGGTCTGTGCTGTCTCAAAAAAAACCTTCTGTGACTTTGATTGCTTGGCCACCACCACAGACGTGCTGATAAGCTGACAGTGGCACATCCAAGCCACAGGCAGTCAAAGCTAGATGGGGAAGGAGGAGCTCAAGGTCAGCTGAAATTCTGCCTGTGCAGGGAGAAGATATACAATGGAATCCTCCTATCAGGAGTCCTGGAACGTGGAAGATTTTCCCTTCAAACTGCAAGATAGGAAGGTTTGCAGTGCATTTTCTGGCTACTTCATGCATCTTTCCCTGCAAAAACAACTTCATATACACAGTTAGTTAAGTCTTCAGGAAAGGAACTTTTTGTTTCTTTTTTCAGCTGGACCATTTGATTGGTATAAAAAGAAAAAATCATAACTCCATGACAACTCCTATGAGTCTGCCATGCACAGTGTAATTCAGCGTCTCTTAGAAGGACCCAGCTGACGAAACACAGACACTGCTCTGTGCCGTCAGCCTGCACTTTTAAAGGAACATTTGGAGCTTCATTTTTCAAATAAAATCTCTTGATTTGGGAGTTGCAGATGCACTTTTTGGTGCTTGTAAATCATCAAAATGCAAATACAGTAATCACAGCATCTGCTTTTCAGTTGCATCAGCTCTCCATTATTCTGTAAAACTCTCTTTGCTAATCGACACTCATATATCCATGTACTTGCTCCCTAGAAAATATGCAGACAGGATAATGTGTACTGAAGTAGTAATCCAAAGGTTTGTGTTATGTACTGCATTTAGCTCTGGCAGAGCAGCTGGACAACAACTCTTGGACAGCAAAGCCTGTTCCCCACAGATGCAGCTAATGTCTGTGAAGCTATTTTGATCCATTTCATGCTAAGGTTTTGGTGGCCTTAGCTCTTGAACCAGATGAGAGATAGAGCAGTCAGAGCCTGTCTACCACACCATGGCACAGTATGTCCATACCGTGTCTTTTTGTTTTATAGGATGTACCTCCGTGTTTTATGCCCATTGTTTTATCCCAGAGTTGGGATTGCACGGCAGATTGATCTGTGGCCAAAGAAAGAGTGGCTTTAGCTAATGCTTCATGGCATCTCCAGATGTGAAAGTGCAGCAGCAGAGCTAAGCCATTTCCCATCATCATCCCATCTGCTGGTGCTGTCTCCTCCAGAGAAAGTCCCCACAGAAAAGTACTCCCAGCGAAGACCACTCTTTCCCTCTATTTTCCACTCCCCCCTCCCCCCCATTTATCCTTGCTTCTGCCAGCTTCAATAGAAGGTGACAAAAGTTGGCAAACCTCTCTGATGATAAAAATCTCCCTCTCTTCCCTGTCCTGGGGCATTGGTTGGGCTGCAAATTAACCAGCCAAGACTGAGCAATGAAAGCCTATAGCCAACACCTCACCAGTGTTTGAAGGTTTATTTACACCACAGCTCTGTGCAGAGAACTGCTTGAAACCTACAGGTAAGCTCTAGCCCTGTAGTAGGCTTTCCAATATCTAATTATCTCTTTCCAACCTCCTTCTAAAATACTTTATTTCTAAATCATGAACTGGTTTAATAACAGCTTTCAGCTTCATTAACTGTTTTATATACCTGAAATTTGGAAAGAAAGCAAAAAGTATTGATTAATTTCCCAGCAGCCCTGTCTAATGCAGCATAGGGTTTACACTGGTGTTAAAGAATTTCTAAGAAATCCAATTTTACAGTGCAATGAAAGGCCTATATCAAGTCAACATCTACTCTGTGAGAATAGAGAATAAAAATCCCATGTTGTTTTCCTCGTGTTACTTGGTTTTTAAAAGCTTCAGCGTAGCAATTTTGTTCAAAAACAAAAAGGGTGCCGGTGTTGATTTCAGTTAAAGGAGAACCTTTTAAAATTGTATGAAAATGGTAACTTTGAAGTAATGTATTTCAAACACATCTATTCCCAATCAGAATTTATCCTAACAGCCATTTAGCATACATTTGTTTCAGCTGGGATGGAATTGTTTTCTGCAGAGTATCTGGTATGATGCTCTGTTTTGGTTCTAGGAGATAACACTCCAGTGTTTACAGTTGCTGCCAAGCAGGTGCTGTACAGAGCCAAAGCCTCTCTCAGCAAAGGGCCCATGGAGCTGGGAGGGAACAGAATTAGGACAGCTGACTTAAACTGGCCAAGGGGATATCCCATACCATATGACATCATGCTGAAGATGTTTTGAAGGAGATGGGAGTTCATTTCTTTCTTCTGCTGCCCAGGGAGCTAGTTGGGCTTCGGTCAGGGGTAGTGAACAATCACTTGTACACCACTTGTTATATACATTCACATACATATAATCATAACTACTATCCTTTTCCTTTTCTCTCTCTTATTAAACAGTTTTATCTCAACCCATGAGTTCTGCTTTTATTTTTTGATTCTCGCCTCCTTCTCACTGGGAAGGGTGGAAGTGAGCAAACAACTGTGAGGGGCTGAGCCACCTGCTGGGTTAAACTAGCAGGTTTATAGCATATTGTTAGCAAACAATTCTTTTTCCAATGTGGAAAGAACATTAGTTGAGTTAGTGTAGTGGCCACATAAGTGGCTTCTACAGATTCTTGTTGCCACACGTCACCCCTCCATTTTCAAGTGTTCAGTACAGTCTGGATTCCTTCTCAGATAGTAAGCATTACATGGATAAATCTGAATTTTTCACATTCAAAAGCCTCCCTCAATTCGACAAGCATTTTGGTGCTTAAGGAATGGAAAATGAGCAAATTTTGCACTGCCATTTACTATTTAGCCAGAATGACTGATCCCTTTCGGAGTAGGGCTGGCTTTTAAGGACGCTCAGCACAGTATTAATGTTGTCTGTGAACCAGATCAGATTTTGTCATTTTCTTTGACAAGAAAATGAAGATAAGAGTAGCAAGACATCAAAATGCGTGAACAGTGCATTACAGTTTAATATTCCAGTGAAGCAATGTGGATAAAGATAAGGGTGCCTGGCTGCTAAAAATAACCCCTTGTTTTTAATGTTGATCTGCAGCTGTAATTAGTGTGTTCAGCAGTTCTCTAGTCTACCAGTTCTTAAATCTAGTAAGTTGGGTCAACCTCAGATGAGAAAGACTCACTCTGACTTTTAGACAACCTGTACTTTTTTCCTAATATAGCTCTGCTTGAATTTGGAACCAAGTATATTCCCCAAACCAAAAGCAGACCAAAGGCACGCTGTCACCTTGGCATTAAACAAAGTGTGAAATCACATTGCAGTAAGGAGAGCCCCAGGGAGATAAAGCTGTGCTTAGTGTCAGGATCACTTCAAACAGCTTGGGATCATCATCTCTCTGTATTATACAAGTGGGCTTTCACAAGTAAACACTTGCTATGATTTAATTAATATTCCAGAGCTTAATTCTGATTCATTCTCCCTGGCTTAATGAAGGTTTAATTACACTGAATCCAAAGGAATTGCATTTATGTGACTGAACCCCAAATCAGGATATGTGCATGGTTTAGGATGATCTGTAGGTTTTTAGGGGATTCTTCAGAGCCACCCCTCCCAAATTCCTCTCTTCCCCCTCAGAAGTCCTGGCAACATCCAAAGGGAGCTTAAAGTGAATGTACCCATGGGCAAATAAACACTTACTAATACTCCATGGGGGAGAGAGGGAGCCGGTTGACTCAGGAGCTACAAGCATACTGAACTCATATTTCTGAGATGGCATGGCCATTTCCTGAGTTTTCAGCACAAGGTGGTGTAGTATTCAAAAGCACTTGTCACTGATATGCAGCCTGTTTCAGAAGAGGTTTTAAAAATGAGAAAAATGATAGACAGTGAAAAGAGAAAGAAGAATACCACTCAGAATGAAGGACAAGTGAAAGGAAGGGAATTGTTCTAGGGATATTTTGTTTGAATGATGACTAAACTTCACCACTTCCCAGAAAGATGCAAGAAATTGACTCTTGCCAGTCTTATTTATTCTTTCTGTTTGTTTGGTTGTTGTTTTTTTTTTTTTGACACCTCACTTTTCCAGCACCCATGCTGTAAATAAACAAGATAAAATGTCTTTACAGAAATTAACTTGATAGTTGTAATTATATGTAATTATACATAATATTGACAAGATTAAATTTCAAAACATAACAGTCTCAGAAGAAGAAATCCTCTTGTTCTCCAAATGACCAGTTCAAGATGAGCACAATGAGCACAGTCCAGATCATTCTGGATAAATATATACTGTCCTGTGATCAAAGGAATACTTCACAGAATCACAGAATCACAGAATCACAGAATCACAGAATCACAGAATCACAGAATCACAGAATCACAGAATCACAGAATCACAGAATCACAGAATCATAGGGGTTGGAAGGGACCTCCAGAGATCCTTGAGTCCAACCCCCAACTTCTGCATCCAAAAAGCTGTTCAGACCCACCGGGACCACAATTACAGTTCTGATAGAGATTTTTATGACCAGTGGAAAATATTTCCGGAGTTTATTGGGAATTTAAGGCCCTTCAGAGTTCAAAGTGATAAACAAACACCTATAATAAAGCAAGTGGGGGAAGACTTTATCCTCTATTGCGTGTCTACAGCTATGTCTACACAAGAGTTTCAGCAGTCCTAGGGTGTCTCAAATCACATTAGACCCATAATTTTGGATAAGTGAACTCACTCTAGATTTTCCTTGACTGTAAGTGTTGCTTATGCACTTCAAACTCCTGTAAATATCTGTATGCAAACACGTAAAGAGAGTTATCTCAGTCTTGAACAGAATCCTATCCCATCTCTGTTAACTCTGTACCTGGCTGACTTTCTAGCACTGACATAAGATGAAAACCTACAGCTGAGAGTTAAAAAAAATAATTAACTTAGTTACAACTTGCTTTAACTTCCTTTCAGACTATTTACCTCAATTTATGGTCAAACAAGGACGTTCAAATAGCTGAAATGCAGTAGTAATTTTTCTAGGCACAAGTTTTGAGTAGGCAGCTGTAGCTTATGCAATTGTTAGTGTAGATCATCCTCCGACATCTGTTAATAATTGCTCAAATTGCACCTGGATGACCCCCCCCCCCCCCCCCCCCAGCCCCATACGCTGTGCAGACCTCCCATGAATCCCATTCTAGACCCAGCTGTATTGCCTGGGCCACACAGTTCAATGTTGAATGCTTCTGAACCTAATTTGGGGGTATCTAGCTCTACCCCTCTCAAAGTAGTGGCAAAACCTTTTGGGCAGCTGTATTAAACATCACTATATCACATCATGCATTATTGACCCTGTTGACTGCTAGAATGCAGCATAGTGTGCCACAGCTTAATGAAGTGCTACATCATGGATTTCTTGACATGTCTTGAAGGTAGTGAGACCTTTATGTGAGGTACTCTTCAGTCACTGAAATGGTAGTAGTTGCTGAGTTGAAATGGAGGTACAATTTGTGTGGATTTTCTGATAAAGGCATACAGAGCTCTCAGCTTTCATTATGGAAGGGCCAGAAAGGAGAGCCTGGCAATAATGCTTGATAGGTGGCTTTGGGAAACACAGGCTTTGATTCCTCAACACTTTTGTTGCCATTCAGCACACAATGCTGGGGTCCTTTAGGGGAGGCACTGAGGCCATCTCACCCATCCAAAACACAACACTAGCACATAAATGGTGTTGGGTAAGGTCTGGCATGTCCCACATACTCATACCACAAACCATCTCTTGTCTGGACATAGATGACCTGGACCACATACGTAAGCAGTTGTCTTTAGTGTTTACTTCTTGCTACTGCCACATTTTTAAAATATTGCTTTGCTGTTGTAAGTGAGCTAAGAAGCCTGCTTAGCCCTAAGCAAACAACTGCATATTTCCCAGATGCAGAAAAGGTAAAACAGTGATTTCAGATCATCTACAGAAGCATCAGCAAAATATGAATTTCTTGTTATTGAAATGATTTATTTCAGTTGAATGTCTCTTCCCTCTATGTTAATTTTGATCCAGCTGGGAAAGTGACTGGTTATTGAGGCTATTAAGCAAACATTCCCCAAGTCAAAATAATAGGCTAATTGCTTCTAGAAGCATATGGCTTTTATTATAAATGAATTAGTTACTAATTCACCCGTTCTACATTTTAATATTCAGCTAGGAAGTGCAGTTTGGTTTTACAGGAACTTTATGTTTTACAAATGTGAGAACTTTGCCACTTACTGAAGGGTTCTAAACAGTAAATAAATGTTTCATGAGACTGTGGAAAAAGCATCTCTTTTCAGACTTTTTTTAAGAAAACAATTTATTGAGCAGTGGAATGAAATTGAGAAATGAACCATGTTGTCCTTAAACCCAAACTGGAGCCTAGGGGTAAAACGAAAAAAAAAGATCTAGCTTTACTACATAGTATAATTTGTTGGTGTCAGAAGTTGAAGAGCTGCAGAGCCTCAAGGCAACTAACTCTGATTGCTTTTCCCTGCGGAGAAGGGCATGCAGTCAGTGGTGACTCAGAGAGTACATGCCAAGGAAACGAGCTGTGGCTGTAGCCAGGAGGAAGAGGAGGAGGAGGAGGAAGGGCCAGGAGGTTAAGGGGAATCCGGTCTTCTTCCATCTAGGGGAAGAAACCAAAGCTATGGGGCTGTGAAACTCCAAGAAAGAAGCTGGATCTGGTGAAGCAGGGGAGGGAATGACTTGGAATGATAATCACCATTTGCTTTTACACAAAATACTGTGTTCGGTGCTAGAGATAAGCAGCTGTAAATCTTCTTATCCATGCCACATAAAAGTATGACAACAGTAAGGGGCAGGAGATCAGTAGGCCCTGAATTTTTGTAGGGGGATGAGCTTCCCAAACTTCCTGCTGCAGTCCTTCACTGCAAAACAGGTGATTCCACAAACAGTTCAGCTACCACAGAAAAAAACGCAGCTGATTTTTCCGAGTCTAATTTCTGCAGGTCTGTTGTCCCTCTAAAGCTGCTGTCATGGGGTGCTGGATAGCTGTCCTGGACTTTATTGCAAAGGAAGAAGAATGAGATTTAATGAACCAAAACACAGAATTTAGGTTACAGCCAGCTTACTTGAGATACCTGGCAATGGTATCTTGTCCTTGTGATGAGGACTTGAAAATCTTTAATAAAATTTAATTATTTTTAATGTTATGTTCTTTGTACCTTGTGTTCCTTGCAGAGGTGACTTAAATATCAGCAGGTATATCTCTTTATTAAAGCATTGTTGAAATCTCCTCGGGTCACTTTGCAGAGGATACACACTGCAAGCTGATTTGAGCTCCCTCATTTGTGATCTTGGGTCACACAGATGTGCTTTCAGGTCAGTGGGTGAAGTGTTCAGGTGGGCTGGAAGGCACACAGCCCTACCCTGCTGTGGGGTGTTTAATGACAAGCATCACTGCATAACTGCATTGTATGCTTAGAGCTGTGGAGCAGGTAAAGAATTTGCTGTATCAGGACCTCCCCCACCAAGTGTATGAGACAAGTCCTCCCATGAAAGAGCCAGTTTAGGAAAGTCCTGCCCAAACTCTAAACGTGCTGTCCTGCCTGCCCCTCCATCAGAGGTTACCCTGTGGTTGCACTGATCCAACACTTTGTGACCATGTTGTGACTCACATCTATAGAACTGTCTGGTCCTTTACGATTATTTCTGGGTGACATCACCTCGCAGGTATGGGCTGTGCAAAAGGTGGATATCCCTTAATACATCTTCCCAAAAGCCAGAAATTTTGTGTCTGCTGAAGCCCCTCTCTAGTCAATGGAGAGAAATGACACCTCTGACAGATTCAGCACCACGCCTTGGGGTGAGTTAACACCTAGAAGTGCCTGTATCTCTCCAAAGATGTACCCAGCATGACCAGCACACCCTGATACCTGACCAAGGCTGAGTGGGATAACATCCACTCAGAAGCTTTTGGAGGGGGAACAGAGGATGGATCTGAGTGACAGTGACAGGCTTTGTGCCGTTCAGTCTCATGCTGGTGTAATTTCTCCTTCAGGTTTGCCATGGGGACAAACTCGGTTAGCTTTAAGCACACACATGATTCTATTGGCCTCATGTTGCACAAGAAAACTGGGTTTTACAGTGCAGGAGGGCCTGCTGTGCTCTGCAGATCATGTCACCTACAGTCCTTCTCTTTCAGATGAAGGTACCCCAGAACCACTGTGCCCTTTCAGCAGGGGTGACACCCACTCAGACTTCACAAAGAGTTCCAGATCAAAACAAGGAACATTTTAAAATTTCCCAATAAATAAATTATGAAATATTGTATGTGGGATCATTGGAAAAAAATATCCTAAATATATCTCTTCAAGATTTATACTGTGGATAAAAGGCTACAAACTTAATCGGAAATATATGTACGCTATTAAAATGAATATGTTAATCTATTAGTCTGGATTGCAGCCTGGTAGCTGCGTGTATTGCTAAAGTTAGAATGAAGTGCTTCGACTTCTCATTGGAAATACTAGAGAAAAGAGTTTGTTCCCATAGACTAGTTTTTGCAGTTAAGCTGCGTTTTTCATTGTGAGCTGGTTCTTCAAGAATCTCAGGCACTTTTATCTATGACAAAAGGTATATATGGATCAGAGATGCTGCCGATGGTCCAGATTTCTCTCCTGTATAAACACATTCCCCATACCAGACTGCATTTGAAGACAAACCTTTATTTTACAATATAAAACAATGGAGAAAAACTTCAGATTAAGAGAGATTATTTTAATACAAGAACTGTTAAAAGATAGATTGACATGTTGTCAGAGTGAAAAAGAGACCCAGAGACTGAAAGCTAGGGCTGAAAATGTCAGGCTTAAAATAAATCTAGCCAGGCAAGTTGAATTTCAAATCGTTCCATAATGCTACAATGACATTCTGAGCAATAATTAAGTTCTCTATTGTTTGCATTCAGAGAAGAATCTTTTAATATCCTGCAATTTATCATTCTAAAACTGAATTGCAATATAATTCTCTCCATTTTAAATAGAGCAGTAATTGTTGAAGAAATGATAAAATACATTAGTAATTCACTCCGAACTGCCAGCATCATTATTCTTGGGGCAGGGTTTGGTGATTTGTTGATGGGATTATGAGATTACCACATTAGGAGGCAAAAACTGAACTATTGTAAAACAAACTCTTCCTCGTGAGCAGTGCAGAGACTCTCAAGACTCTCGATGAGGAGGTTTGGGACATAGGAATGGAAAAGAGCCTGCAGATCTTTAAGCACACCTTCATGAGATCACAAGATCTTTCCATCCCCCAGCACAAGAAATCAAAGAGAGGAGGCAGGAAACCAGCATGGCTGAGCAAGGGTCTGTACAAGGCCTTTCACACTGTGCCTTTGCATTGTGCCACATCCCACCTTTATCTCTAAATGAGAGAAATGTGGATTTGAAGGCTGGACTATTTGGCAGGTAAGGAACTGATTGGACAGCTGCATCCAGAGCAACGTTGTCAATGGCTCTGTGTCCAGGTGGAGGCCATCCACAAGTGGTGTCCCCCGATGGTCAGTTTTAGGAGCAGTGCTGATGGGGGCAGACTTTTATTGGTGGCATGCAGCAATAGAACAAGGGGCAACAGGCAGAAAGTGGAGCACACGAATTTCCACACTAACACAAGGAAGAACTTTACTGTGAGAGTGATAGAGCACTGGAACAGGCTGCCCAGGGAGATGGTGGAGTCTCCTTCTTTGGAGATATTCAAGACCCACCTGGAGGAGTGCCTGTGCAACCTGCTGCAGGGAAATCACACAGTGCTCTCCTGAGCATGAAATGGGCTGTGAGTGAATTTCCAATGTGCATCCCAAAAGACATGGCCTCCAGAAAGCTCCTGTGGGTGGAGAGGTGGTGGAAGAGAGAAACCATGCAGCAGTGCACAGTAAGAAACCAAATCAGGCTGCTGTCTACTGAGATACACAAATACATGACTACGAAAACATGGTTAAGACCAACCATAATTTTCAGCACAGAGCTCAGTGAGCTGGAGTCAAGAACCTCTGCCTTCCTCAATGGGGAAGAGGAGCATAAAAGAACTGAACTTCTAACAGTCAAGCAACAAGGAATTATTTTGCCTTACTTCTCTGTCACCCTTCTCTTTCCCTCAGCCCTTGTGGGTCATCACTCATCCCAGTGCCAGTGTCACAGATCTGCTATGGAAATCACATTCTGCCACTGGGACAAGTACAGGGTGGTGGTCCTTAATGGACTTGCCATAAATTCTAATTAATGATACCAGAGACTGATAATTATTGCTATTCTTTCTCATCATTATGTCTTAAAATATGAAATATGAAATACATTACTATTTTTTATAAATCTTCAGCTGCTCCTGGTTAACCACAAAGTTTAAGGATGCAAACAGTATAGGTGGATGAGGAAGCACTTCCTCCCCTACAGGTTTCTGCATCCCACATCCCAATGCTACCAGAAACATGGCTTCAAAAGCTGATTTACATCTTACTGAGAAAGGAAAGCAGCCTTGTTAAAAATGCAGAGTAATTTTCTGCTCTTACGATCCGTCAACCACAGCAGACTGTTATATTGACAGGGTAGTAACACAAGACTTCCACCCATCCAGACCCAGGGCTGCTTGCTGCAATCCCATCAGCCTGGACACAAGCAGGAACATTGCCAGCTGACATCTCCATGTTGCTTCCAAGGAGCAAAGAGTACTTTTAACTCAAGAGGCAAACAAAGAAGTATTCAAAACTATCTTAGAATTGCCACAGAATCATAGAATGGCCTGGGATGAAAAGGACATTCTCTCAAGCTTTCTTCATAGGAGAGGTGCTCCAGCCCTCTGATCATTTTAGTGGCCACGGCTAAGAGGTGATGGTGAAAAGGGAACTGCCTTTAGAGAGACTAAAGGAAGGGAAATTTGTTTAATGAGTGACTTACAGAAATCCCTGGGGAGACTGTCTTTCCTAATGTTCCTCCATTCCAAGGGACATCTGAAACAGATGCCATCATCACCTTCATCATGGTTTCTGCACACTAAGAAACTGAGTTGTGACACCACAAACTGTTAGTTGGTATTTAACATAGGTCACAATTGTGGTCATCCTTGTGGCAAGCTAAGTGAGATGCCCTTGGATGGCCGGCTCAAACCACTAATATATTTTTATATATTATATATATTTATATATTATATATATTTATTTTTAACCAGGACGCTTTATGCCAGCTGACATATAATACTCAGCACTGTTTCCTGGTCTTTCCTCTTTGTCTTCATTTCCAAGAGAGGTCTTGTAAAGATCCTTGCAAAATTGGATCTGACTTCTTAGACTTCATCTATATTCTTCATATATATGTGATGAACTAAACAATTCTAGAGCCATTACCTACCCCTAAAGTCAATAAACACAGCTGGTTGGCATCAATACTGTTAAAAAAACACCGTGACAACATCCCAATTGCCAAATGGGAGAAATCCCTGGTTCACTATACCTTTCAGACCACACTCAGAAATCCTCTAGGAAAATTCTAGCTGGCCTGGAATTAATCACACCACATTTTTATTATTTTGTAATAAATTTAACAGTGTGGAAGTAGACTTCTGTAGTTGACACAGACCATATTTACTGCGCACCTCCCAGCTCATACTCACTGGGAGCTTTGGGACACAATAGTACTAAGAACCACCCTGGTAAGTGATTATTTAGTATTTCAGAATGCTTCAAACAATTTAAAATGTGGATTATGAAACTCTTTGCGCTTCATGTTTTCAGCATGAGTCTCATCAAATCTGTAGCAGTTCCCCTATTCCTCATTCTTAAATGAGCTTAGTGTAAAATAATGGTACTGGAGTCATCCTTCTGTGTGATGGGAAGCAGCTGGACACAGGGGTCACTTCTTTTCACAAAACCAGGTAATCAGGTGTCTCTGCAGAATGGGGGCAATAGTCTCAGGTGGCAGCATGGCTTCTCTTTCTCTCACCTTTGATTTTACTTTTAAATATTATCATGCATTCTCAAGGTTGTTTTCTGTAGTCGTTTTCAATGGAGATATTCTGTAGATTTTTCTTGTCTTAGTTTCTTGCTGGATTTATGACATCTATTGGTTAATGCATAATATTCTCTGAATAGGTACAAAGGCACTATGGTGACTGCTGTGACACGGGATGCTAGATAAGGAAAATGAATTAGAGGCTATGACAGATTGAAAGCTCTGTTCATCTGCAGGAAAATGATATCCTTGCAAAAATACTGTAAGTACAACATACTTGCTTCAAGGATAAGATCATTCATACATGATCCTGTTGGATAGTTAAAAACCTTCAGAGCAGACATTCTTCTCAGTTCAGCTTTTAGATTATTTGCGTATAATAATGTAAGAGTGACAAGTGAATTCTGAACAAGATTCGCAAGCAATACCACAAGTACCTTGGTATTATCTCAGAACAATCTCCCGAGAAGCAGTCATCTTCATTTACACATACAGAAGCCCCTTCTCTGAGCTGCAGCAGATTGAATGTATTTCATCTCATTGTATTACATCTCATTCATCCCTGTATTTCTGATGAATTAAGTCTAGACTATCATTCAGGGGGTGAGGAGGATCTTCCTCATGCAATTAACAGTATTTAAAACGTGATTGTAGACACTGGGACTAAATAGCAGGAAAAGGCTCTTACTCAGACTACGCAGTAAAAAGCAATCACATTTCTGGAACATCTGAATTTCTTGTCTCCAACTTCACAAATCAGCTTTTCGTTGCTATTACCAGGCAGACCAATGGAAAGTTGCTATTTTGAGTACTTCACTTTTACACTTGGTGCTAGATTGGACCCCCACAAATGATGTTTGTGATTTGATTAGATGCTAGATGAGGTTCCAGGTTTGCCCACACAAGTGGCATGACTGCCAGATGATTTTACCCACAGCTTGAAAGGGGCTCATCTTTTAGCTCTGCCACATCAGTACCAGCTAGTGGTGGATATGGTTTCGCTTGGAACATCATTTCCACGTGATCTTTTCTTCAGATACAGATGGGCTCATTTTACAGATTCTGTTTGTCCATATGGGGCCACTGAAGTGTTATGCTGCAAAGGTTGGATGCTGCTCTCAGTCTTATTTCAGAGCATTAAAGTGCTAAGACTTCTGTGGCTCATGTCTTGATTTCTGTGGTGATCTTCCCAAATTTATGCAGCAGCCCTAGACCCTTAATAGACTTAATAGGAATGTTTCCACTAACGTTAATGGAGCCATTATAGTGAACAATGCAATAAGCAAAAGTGAGGCTTCAAAGTCTGTATTTAATTTAGTGTCTTAATAACTTTGCTTTGCTGTGGAAACCAAAGACAAAGATTCCAATCTATTACATGAAATCTTTCCTTAGCACTTCTATGCTAAATCAAAATCAACCAGGCCTAGACCTTAGTGCTATAAGTTTTCTACTGAAAAACCAATCAAGAAGCTTGGTGTTAACTCCTGGAGCAGTACAAGAGTTCACTGCATGTTGGCTTAAATAAGGGTGCTAAAGCCTCCTGGGATCTGAAACAAAACATAGTAGACTGGTGTCTGGTGTCACCAGAACCAGAACATGTAGTCTTACAAGATGGGAAAGTCATTTTTTGTCTTCTTTGGGATGGAGATATTTGATTCAAGTGACCAAAGGGACGTGTTCTGAATCACCTGGGACACAGCTAACATTATGATATGCATTTTGGAAACACTCCATTCATGAAACAATGCAATAAAACTCAGCAATATGGTGTAAAACCTTTTGCAGAAATCTTTACTCAAGCTCTCAGGTCTCAAAGGAACATTTGTCTTTAGCCCTGCCTCAATCTTCTTGCTCCAGCAAACAGCGGGGTGTGATGGAAGGGCAGCCACGAGGAGACCTTGCAACCATGGGTTCTGCCATAGGGATTACACCCAGCTCTCACACAAAGATGGAGGAGAAGCATTTCCACTTCTCTGCTTTCACAGATGTTCAGGGATTTGCACATTTGGCCTCACATCTTGGAGCCCTTGTATCTGCACTGAAACCTTTTCCTCAAATCATAGGATCACAGGATGGTTGGGTTAGAAGGCACCTCACAGCCCACCCACCCAACCCCTGCCATGGGCTGGCTGCCCCCCCACCAGCTCAGGCTGCCCAGGGCCCACCCAACCCGGCCTTGAGCACCTGTGGGGATGGGGCACCCACAGCTCTCTGGGCAGCTTGGCCAGGGCCTCACCACCATCTATGAGATGTGACAAAACACACGTACCATACATTTTACCCATTTCATATGTCTTTCTACCATGTGATTGGCTCAAAGACTTGATAGGAAATAGAAGCGGAAAAAACACAGGTACAAGACATATCTAAATAAGTCTCTATGAGGCAGAGAACAGCAACTAGATCATTGGCTAGAGAGGGACTATTTTCAGCTGCCAGCTATAATTAAACAACTCACTTTCCTAAGGCAGAACATCCTCTACAGTGAAAGGTTTTTGTTTTTAATTAAGTTGCCAAGGAACTGCTCTCACAGACAAGTCTGAGAGATCTTCAGCTTGTGGGATTGGTGTGAGGCAGTTAAATACATCCATGTCTTGTGGGAAAAGCTATGAACTATAACAAAGAATTTAATGGGAAGCCTTTCAGACATTTCATAGGGTCAAAGCATCTTTGAAGTGGGATCTCTGGATCCATCCGGCCCAAACCCTGCACCAGCAGGAATGTCCAGAGCAAGGCGTTACAGTGCTGTCATACCCTACAGAAGGAACAGGAGTGCCTGGGCACACCTAGACAACGCATACCATAAAGCAGGGGCCAATCATGGTCTCTGTCAGTGACAGGATGAGGGGGAATGCCTTTAAACTAAAAGAGCGAGAGTTAGGTTAGATGTTGGGAGGAAATAATTTGCTCAGAGGGCAGTGAGACCCTGGCATAGCTGCCCAGAGAGCTGTGGGTGCCCCATCCCTGGAGGTGCCCAAGGACAGGTTGAGTGGGCTCTGGGCATCCTGAGCTGGTGGGAGCAACCAGACCGTGGCAGGGGTTGGGCTGGGTTGGCTGTGAAGTCCCTTCCAACACAGCCATTCTGTGATTCTGTTCTTTTATTCTATAACCCACAGTGCTGTATTTGAACATCGTATCAAATGTAAATAGGGAGCAAGAAGGAAGATGCGAAGACAAATATGGCTGCATAAATCCATTGCCACGGGTGGCTGCCAGTGTAATGTTATTTTCGCTCCCTCTCCCCACTCCCACCCTTCATTATTTACTCTGATTATATTGTTTAGATCTCTAATTGCACTGTTCTCCAAAGCATTTGTCTAATAGTCATTAAACCAAACAAAGCAGCATTATCGCATTGTAGTGCTGTTGCCTTGAGCAGAGCTCTTCAGCAACTTTGGAGAAGATGGGTTCTTGTATGCCCCAGCAATTCTTCCTTTTCCAGTAATGTTTAAAGTATATAATTATGTGCCAGATAACAAGTTACCTCAGCTGACATTTGAGAAATGCCAGTGTTGTGCTCCTTTGTGCACTCCAAGGCAGGCAATGTTTTTGGAACAGAAATAGGCTGAGGGGAGCTCAGTGCTGGATGCTGAGGGTGCCTATGGGAGCTGCTCTGGGCTCTCCCTCACCATGGGCATGGAGGAAGCTGGAAATGTGATGTAGAGTTGTGTGTGGGCTTTGGTAGGGGAGGGACAGATGAAGAGACTCATGAGCCGAGGGAAGGTCAGCATGGAGAGTGTAGAGCACACACCTCAATAATACCAGGGCATTTCTGTTGGGAATTATCAACATTTCTTCTTTCTTTTCTATTTTCCCCTAAGAACAGACAACAGAGTGCAGTTCCTGCAAGGACAGAAACAATTGCTCTAAGCAGTTCTAAGAACTCCCTTGTTTTTCCAAGGAAGCATACAATATTCCCTGAAAACATGCTGTCCTGCAAATCCTAAATAAACCATTACCTTTCAGTATAATTCCACCAGTCCTTCTGCTTCTCTTTTCCCTCACAACTCTTTCCATGTCTCTTCCATTCCCCACCATTTTGTAGGTGTTTTTTTTTCAATAGCAGAGGCAATTGAAGTCGCCATAAGTGATGGCAGCAGTCACTGCAACCCATAATCATAGAATTATAAAATCACAGAATCATAGGTTTTGGAAGGGACTTCTAGAGATCACTGAGTTCAACCCTCTGCTAAAGCAGGTTCCCTACAATAGATGGCAGAGGTGGCACAGGTCTAGACAGGTCTTGAATATCACCAGAGTAAGAGTCTCTACCATTTCTCTGGGAAGCCTGTTCCAGTGCTCCGTCACTCTTAAAGAAGTTCTTCCACATATTTGTATGGAACATCCTGTGTTCCAGTCTGTGTTGTTGCTGCTTGTTCTGTAGCTGCGCACCATGGAAAAGAGCCCAGCCTCATTCACTTCACTCCCTTGAGATATTTATAAGCATTTACAAGATCCCAACCCAATCTTCTCTTTTCCAGACTGAACAGCCCCATTTCTCTCTGCCTTTCCTCATCAAAGAGGTGCTCCAGGCCCTCATCATCTTTGTGTCCCTTTGTTGGGCTCTCTCTAGAAGTTCTGTCTGCCCAGAACTGGACACAGCATTCCAGATGTGACCTCATCAGGGCAGAGGACAGGGGAAGGGTCACCTCCCTGGACCTGCCAGCCACACTCTTTTTAATGTGCCTCGAGATACCACTGGTAAGGGGAAAGAAGTGAGACAGTTGGAGTTATCTCATTGCCTGTATGTTCCTTTCAGCTTGTGCATTTGTAATACTTTCTATCTCTAAATAAAACTCCAAAGAAGCAAAGGGTGTAGCATGCATCCAGTCACCACCTGATTTTTAGTGCTCTATTTCTGCAGACTCTTCTGTGATTTTTAAACACACATTGCTATTGAGTGTCTGGAAAAAAACAGCTACAGGCCTACTGACTGTAAAAAGTCATAGAATCATAGAATCACAGAATCATAGAATCATAGAATCGTGCCTTCCAGGGAGTGAAGGAGACAGGGAGGCAGCCACACTGCTGTGCCACAGTAAAATGAACATCAGCCAGGTGAATTCCAGTCTGCAAGCAAGTTAAACTACATAAAAAATAAAACGGCAATGGGAGATACAATTCTATGCATAGCAGAACAAGCAGGAAGAAAGAAAAACGTTTCTGTGAGTGGTATAAATCCTCAGAACTGCGGTGCTGGCAGCTGTAATGGCACTGAATTTTTAAGATGGCTTCAGGAGGTCAATTCTCTACATGTAAAAGAAGGATTCTATTTAACTATTAAGTTTTCTGTGTAATTATGAAAAAAAATGGAGGGATGAATGTGATATTTAACTGTGCATAGGCACTGGGACATAAAATACTTCCAAAAAAATAAATGTAACTCTCTGTGTGTGCATGTACACTTACATGCATGCTCACATGCATTAGGCGAGCCTACAAGCAGTGTGAGCTCATATCCTATAAACAAAGCATTTCACTTCACAGCTTACGCTGGCAATGTGCTTTCCTTTTGTTATTGCTCAGCACCGTGGCCCTCCTGGGCAAGGAATTAATGGTGGAGCAGATAGCAGACTGTGCCCAGGCACATGCCTGTGTAAGCTTTATACCTTTCTTATGTAAGGAAACACATTACAGCAAAATGTAGTCAGTATGAGAAACCAGAATTTGCATTGATGACCACAAGTAAATATTTTTTATATGTGTATTGCATAAAAATATGAGGAATATTAACTCTGAATTATGTTTGGTAATTGATCATAGAATCTTAGAACCATAGAATCATTCAGGTTGGAAAGACTGATTAATCATCTAATCCAACTATCAGCCCATGCCTGCGGCCGCTCAAGATCATATCACTCAGTACCACATCTACCCTTCTCCTGAACACCTCCAGGGATGGTAACTCCATCTACCTGATCAACGTTACAGCTTCAGAAGGCAGTTATGCGAATGTAGGTGAATATAAAAAGACTAATGCCATAATTTACTTAATATATAGGACTCCATTTACAAAAGCATTTGTGCTATATGACTTTGTATTTTAGTTCTGAGGTTGACACTGAGGCAGCAGGTTTCATTTCGGCTGGAAGTAAAATGCTGTAGTGCACTTCTTTATCTTTTTCACAGTACTGCTCTATTCCATGAAGGTAAGTGCTCTAACATTTTAATCTAATTATAACTGACCATATTATTGAGATTCTCCACTAAGTGCTTCACAAGACATATATGCTTCAGGTGCAATTTGAATGCCCAAATTGCACAGAGCACTCAAAGCCCACATTAAACAATAGTTCCAGTCTTAATGACCTGAAAGTAATTGAGCAGTAGTCATTCCAGATACCTGTACAGAAATGCCTCAGAACATTCTGATAAATAATATTCACCAGTATTTCCTCTCATTCATACCCAGAACTTGTTGCATAAGCTCAACAGCAGCAAGCCCTTGATAATTACTTTTGTCTTCTCCTTGCTGTTATGAGAAAAGGATCACTGTGGTCTCTGAATTAATGGGTTTCAGCCATACCTTAGTATGGTGTGGGATTTAAACCCAGATTATGATTTAATTTTCCTGTAGTACGAGAGTCAATTTTCATATTTTAAGAGTATGAGCTGTGGACATCCAAAGGTATTTAGATGTTAATGGGGATTTTCAAAAGCATCTCAGTGTTTGAAATTGTCGGGAGTTCACTCTTCATACACAATGGCTCCTACACATTGAGTACCCATCTGCCTTGTTAGGCACTTACATACCCGTTAAAATCAGGCTTTAAAATTTTGCTAAAAACAAATTTGGCCGAGAACTTTTTCAGTCATTCAGTTTCACATGATTTGTGTTGAGCTGACCATAAAGCCTCTAACTACTACTGAAACAGACCCTTTCCCTTTGAGTGTATGGGGACAGCAGTCAGTTTGGGTCACCAGTCAGGATGGGCAAACCAGGAGGCTGTGGCTCATGCCTGCAGGTGGATGTAGCGGGATAGCTGAAAAGTCACTGTTCTGCTGGTGATAGACATGGTGGTGACGGGCTGGTGGTTGGACTAGATGATCTTAATGGTCTTTTCCAACCTTCTGTGATTCTGTGATAGATGACTGTGTGGCAGCACTTGGACCCATGCCATGGCTCTTGTTATTTTTCTTTGATCTACTCCTACAGTTGTTCCTGAAGGGGAGCTTGTTCACAGGACAACCGAGCTTCAGAATCAGTTTTGCTCTTGGTATGGAAACAGCCTCCACTGTTTTCAGTAGCCATGCCTCCCTGGATTTCCGTGAAGCCATGCATAAATTTAAACACTGGGTGCTTAGTTGGCATCCTGAGCTTGACTTCTGGGGGGAAAATTAATTAATTAATTCATATTTTTTAAATAAATAAATAAATAAATAAAGACTCCATGCATCAGATCCTGTCGTTACCATGCTAATCAAAGCCAGCACTGTCGCAGGATCTGCTGAAAGAAGACCTACGCACACATCAGGCTCGCGCCAATTAAAAACTTGCTCATTGCCTAATTCATCAAACAGTGGGAAGCAGAAATGAAGCTTTAAATTTAGCAGAGATATTACTGCTCGTTATTAACCACAGTCTCTCATTAAGGAGTTGTCTGTCATTCTGATGAACAGTAAGAACAAAGAGGATGAAACATAATCTACTAATCAAATTGTAATGTAAGCATATCCAATCAAACAAGCATGCGGTCATTTTCTCAGAAGAACTGGTGGCTTTATCTCACAATTGCTAATTAAGTGCAGACTTATTGCTCAAAAATAACACAAATTATTTCCGTATCACATTTCTTACTGTCACAAATAAGGAAGGAAGAGTGCGCAGCACTTGAACAAAAAGCACAGCAGTGGGATGTAGCTCAGTTTTCCATCTTTGTGCTCCTTTCTATGATAAAAGGCCTTTATCTTCACCAAAGCAAATCTTACCATGTGGCCCTTGCTGACTCTGGGAGTGATTTTGTGTAGATTTTAGGCAATCCAGAGCTCCACGTGCTGGCTTCAAGAGCAAATTGGAACCACTTTATCTGCCATACTCATGAAATACAGGAACAGATCAATACCCAATTGCCTGTAGGCAGGTAGCGAATTGTTTCAAATCACCCATCATGTTTACATTGAGATCTGTGGTCTCTGTGAATGATGAAGTTGTAAAGGCAAGTGCTGCCATTGTGAACTTCAGGACTGTAACTGAAAGGAAAGCCTGCAGCTGTCACCAAAATGAACTCCTGTCCAAGAAATTGTATATTATAATCACTTCTTTTTTTTTTCTCTGTAGGACTTGAATCAAACTGGATTCAGTGGATCAGTCCTCCGTGTGGCCATTTCAGGTTTTCTACTTGGCTTTGCAAGTCCTGAGTGGGTACTGGGGAAAAGTTGCAGTTTTGAACTCTGGAATCCAGCCTTGGCTCAGCTAAGCTCAAGGGATTCCTAACAAAGGATATTTAAGTTTTGGCTTCTATCTGAAAATTTGCTGATGAGTGCTACCTTCCTCTTAAATCCATTACCATTTTGGAAATGAAATACAGAGTCCCAGTGTGACAAAGCATGTTAGAGTAAAAATTGTAGGATATACCTGTAGGTGTTAGAGCAAAAGGTGCCTATGTGTGAACTGCTCATCCACACCCACGTCACAGTCAATAGGCAATTGCAGAGAGCAGTTCATGGGACCCATGTATGCAGATAATTTTAACTGAGAGAGCTTGCCTTCTGGAAGAGCTTGTTTATGTCCACTGACTTTAAACTGTCCCAGTTAATTAGTTTTCATTTCCATCCTTCAGACAGGTAAGTAAGCAGAGATTAATACTGACCTGCTTCTATCACTCATGGCAGAAATAAATTCTCATCTATTTATATAATCTACTGGACATAACAAATCACAGGTCTGAATTTCAAGTCTGCAGGACTATTTTCCAGGCTTTCTCTGATCAGGATCTCAGCACTCTACAGGAATTCTACAGACTCAATTGCCTGTTGCACTGCAGCACCAGAGGGATGCAGCAGCACTGGAATCTGGGTTTCACAATATTATGGGATTGTAACAGACTGTTTGAAAAGAAGAAAAAAGGGGGAAAAAAAAACCAACAAAAAACAACCACAAAACCTATCATGCGCTGCTTTGTTTTGCAGTTCTGAGCATGTTATAGCCCAACATTTCCTGAAATTAATTAGAGGTTTCTTTGCTCCAGAGGTTCATTTTTGGACAGATTAAAAAAAAAAAAAAAAAGGCTAAAATAGCAACAAAGGTGCTTTTTTTCCTAAATATAATGTTAATTAATCTTCCCTTTTTCTATGCTGGTTAGAAACTGCGCTGCTCTTTACACTAATTATACATTTCTTAACCTGACATTTAGGTCTGTGCCTTCAGCCAAACCTTCATCTTCCCTTGGCCTCCAGATCAGTCAAAGTCTTTCAGCCCTCTATTCACCTCCCAGACCTGGCTGCAAAGAGGATCCTGAAAGTTTCCAGGAGCTGTCAGCATTTTCCCTTCTAACTGCCCTTCTCCTTTATTATCAATGAACTTCAATGGTTTGTTATTACTGCATCACCTTAATTTGTATTGGATGTTGTGACTGTCTAACTGCCATAACAACTTAGTACAAAGCTACCCAAAAGGTATGCACCTTGTCAGAAAAGTACCATTCAGCTAAAGAATCATAGAATCATAGAATCACTCAGGTTGGAAGGGACCTCAAAGATCATCAAGTCCAACTGCAGCCTAACCACAGTACCCTAACTCTAACAACCCTCTGCTAAATCATATCTCCAAGCACCACATCCAAACGGCTCTTAAACACATCCAGGGACGGTGGTTCAACCACCTCCCTGGGGAGCCTATTCCAATGTTTAACCACCCTTTCTGTAAAGAAGTGTTTCCTAACGTCCAACCTAAACCTACCTTGGCACAACTTGAGGCCATTTCCCCTCGTCCTGTCACCTGTCACTATTGAGAAGAGACCAGCCCCGCTCTCACTGTAAGCTCCTTTCAGGTACTGGAAGAGAGTAATAAGGTCTCCCCTCAGCTGCCTCTTCCCCAGACTAAACAGCTGTAGCTCCCTCAGCCTCTCCTCATAGGGCTGAATTTCCAAGCCCTTCACTAGCCTCGTTGCCCTTCTCTGGACCTGCTCCAGTACCTCCACATCCTTTCTGTACTGAGGTGCCCAAAACTGAACACAGTACTCGAGGTGAGGCCTCACCAATGCCGAATACAGAGGCAGGATGACTTCCCTAGTCATCCTAGTCCTGCTTACCACACCATTCCTGATACAAGCCAGGATGCCATTGGCCTTCTTGGCTGCCAGGGCACACTGCTGGCTCATATTCAGCTGACTGTCCATCAGCACACCAAGGTCCCTTTCCATCAGGCAGCTTTCCAGCCACACCTCCCCAAGCTTGTAGGGTTGCCTGGGGTTGTTGTGGCCAAAATGCAGGACCCGACACTTGGCCCTATTGAAACTCATGCCATTAACCTTGGCCCATTGATCCAGTCTATCCAGGTCCTCCTGCAGTGCCCTTCTCCCCTCCAGCAGATCAACACTCCCTGCCAGCTTGGTGTCATCTGCGAACTTACTGAGGGTGCACTCAATCCCTTCGTCAAGATCATCAATGAAGATGTTAAACAGAAGCGGCCCCAGTACTGAGCCTTGGGGGACACCGCTCATGACCGGCCACCAACTGGATTCAACTCCACTGACCACAACTCTTTGGGCCCGGCCATCCAGCCAGTGCTTCACCCAGCGGAGCGTACACCCATCCAGACCATGGGCAGCCAGCTTCTTCAGGAGAATGTTATGGGGGACAGTGTCAAAGGCCTTACTGAAGTCCAGGTAGACCACATCAACAGCCTGACCCTCATCCACCAAGCGGGTCACCTTGTCATAGAATGAAATCAGGTTTGTCAGACAGGATCTACCATTCATAAACCCATGCTGACTGGGCCTGATCCCCCGATTGACCTTTAATTGGTCCACGATGGTTCCCGAGATTATACGTTCCATGACCTTCCCAGAGGTGAGACTGATAGGCCTGTAGCTACCAGGATCATCTTTCCGGCCCATTTTGAAGATGGGCGTCACATTTGCCAGTTTCCAATGCACCGGGACATCCCCTGTTAGCCAGAACTGCCGAAAAATGATGGACAGTGGCTTGGCAACCACATCCGCCAACTCCCTCAGCACTCTAGGGTGCAATCCATCCAGCCCCATGGACTTGCAAGCATCCAGCATGGACTTGTAAGCATCCAGAGGACTTAAAATAAATTAAAGGACTTAAAATGAATGATTTTTTTCTTCAGTTACCTGTTACAGAAAGATTAATCATGGCTGTTGAATTCCCAAATTAAGATATTCCTGCTCTAAGCAATTAGGAATATGAAAGGCCTTCTGGTCTGTTTCAATAAAAAGGAAAAATCAATTGTAGAAGACAAATAAATGTGATTCTGATTAATTGCAAAGGGTGCACACAAAGTCCAGTTTCTTGGAGCACATTCCAAACAGCACAACACAGCACCCAGCACCTACCAGAGCCTTTCTGCAAAGGTAACCCTCCATGTCCCTCTGTCAAGCTCTCACAGTTGGTATCTTTGCTGCATGCTGTCTCCATCTGACATGGCTGAGTCACATCTTCAAACCGTCTGTTTCTCACCACAGAGATGAGAGTGGCAATGATTTAAATGTATATTGTAGGCATCTACACTTGGCCAAAGGAATGCCTTGTAGAGTAACATCTACACTAACAACATAAGAAGCAGCAGGGCCCCTTTACCTGGTCTGCAGCCAACTGGCAGGAGCGGACCAAATAAATGCTCTCATAGCCTCCAGGAAGAGCTGGTGATATGCAAACTGCCTAGTGGAAAAAGCCCCCCGCTTGGGATGAGTGGTTTCAGAGATTGCTAGCTGGATGTGACCAAAATCCTGTTAGGGATATGCACGATGGTTGAACTTCACTTACATGAAATGTAGGTTTGACGTTCTTCAGGCAAAGCAGATAACAGAATCATAGACTCATAGAATCATTTATGTTGGAAGGAACCCTTACAGACCATCTAGTCCAACTCCCCTGCAATGAACAAGGACACCCACAGCTCCATCAGATGCTTAGAGCCCTCTCCAGCCTGACCTTAAGTATCTCCAGGAATTGGACATACACCACCCTGCTGGGCAACCTGTGCCAGTGCTTCACTGCCCTTATTGTAAAAAACCTTTCTTTATGTATACAACAGTATACATAAATTTCCCATTTCCTATTTTGTTGCAGCTTGTGACCTACCCTGCTGGCTGGACTGAACTCTGCAGGGCATCTGTTAAATCTGCTGAACTACTGGATCTTGACAGGCCATGAGTATGAGACAAACACTGCACTGCTCCATTAAATCAAGGTTATTCCGGAGGGCACAGAAGGAAGAGGACTCCAGGCAGTTGGCTGCACCGCTCAGACAGCTGAGCTACCCGTGGAGCTCAAGCACCAGCATCTCTGGTAGCAACTGCATGGGAGTTGGGAGGATTTAGGTTGTTGATTCTGATCCACTGTTTTTATACAGAATGGTCTGAGTCAATTGCCCACTACAGAAAGTTTGATGTAGCTATGAACTAAACATTTTTCATTTAACTTTTTGAAGGAGACTGAGGCAGCCCAGAAGCATGAGGAAGAAATGGGAAAACACCACAGCTCACTGGATATGCTGGATATGATTTTTTTTTAATGTATGCCTCTTACTTTAATTGTTAGTAACTGCAAGTAGCATGCTGTATGCTTATTGATTAGACAAAAAGGCTTTATTTTAACAAAGAAATTTCTACCTATCATATATGTGTGCCATGTGCAGACTTACCATCCCCTCACATGATGGCAAGTGCTGAGCTCAGAGATAGGCAGTCACATTCATTCCCCTTCTACGTCCTCAACTCCTCTATCGACAGGAAAATTCCCTTGTACACACGTGCTCTAGAGTGACACTGATGTAAGCAAAACATTCATTGCAACATAAGACGTAACGATGTACTAACTGGTGTTGCAGTTGATAAAGCTAAGAGCTATCTCCCGTGCTTTAAAAAAAAAAATAGGCTTTTTTGACATGAAGCCAGCTGTACTCTTCTCTTAATGGGGATGCTCTGTTCGTGCAGTGAAATGTGGGAATGAAGCCAGGGACAGGATTCTGCATCCAATCCATTCCTGTCTTTGCACACGGTTTTTACAGCTTTGCTCTGAGTTTAAGAGCAGAACCAATTGACCCAGAAGGCTTACCCTGCAGAACGGTCAGGATGTGAAGTAGGGCTGGAAGAAGCTGCGCTTCTGTTTGGCTGTTCTGTTTGGCTTTACTGTCTTTCTTTGTCTGCAAATGAAGAACTTGCATTACATATTTTAAAAGACATTTGTTTCTTATCTGGAGTGGGTAAATCCTACTTTTATTAAAGAGCTGAGTTACTCAGCTTTTGCTCTGGTACAGTTGGGCCATATCACAGCTGTTCCATCTTCCAGATAAAGTAGATAGAGTGTTATGAAGCTATGGCTTCAAAATAGTAAATGCCAAAGCCATCAGCCTTGCAACAGGCACTGACACCGATACCAGGATGCTCAGTCCATCCATCCACACATCTGATCACTGACCAGGAGAGCATCCCTCCCCTCTCCCACCTCAGTTGCACTGCTCACAGAGGAGGGACGTGGCCAGAGAATAGTGTATGATCCTGCACCTGAAGCAGTGATCAAGTTCTGGGCTGCCCAAAGAGCACCACCAGGCAGCTCCACTCACAAGATCTGTGTACTTTGTCATTCCTTTCTCTATATGTTAGCACTCCTTTTTATCATCCTTGTACTTCCCTTTCTCTACCCCAGTTTTCTCCCAATAAACCCATCCCTAAATGCTCTTTTCTCATTATCTCAGTTTTGCTGTACCTAAATTTGATATTTTGATGCCGTTATCTAGGTCACCTTGGACTTCCATAGCACTACTGATGTGCTTCCCTAGGCACTGCAAATTTGTTCTCCACAGGGTCCCCAGTATTCCCCAATACATCCATCCAACCATCTGTGAAGCTGGGCTATTTCTTGCCCAACAACCTGTGAAATCCAGCTCTCCTCACAGTGCAATCCATAACTTCTGGCATCTCTCACACTGCTGACTGTGTCATGCAGCAGTTAGCACATCGTGTCTTGCTCAGGGAGCCTCAGTTCTGACCCTGTCTGGTCCTAGCAGAGCATGTTGCTCACAGAAAGGTGAGTTCCACTTGGGCCAGAAGCAACCAGTATAGTTATGTTTTGCATTATTTGTTATTCATTGATGCTACTGTGAAATTTCAAGGCTCTCTTTTCTAGGAAATAGTAATAGACACCTTCAAATTATGTGAAGGCCTTTGCTAATTCATAGGTGTCCTTCATCCCTGGAAGGACAACCAGTGTAATGGCCAAGGATGAAGGAGCTGGTAGCCATGTTATAAAAGATGCTTCACTGAAATTTGTACTTAGAGCAAAATTAAAATCCCTTTAGTTCACACTTCTATGACTACATTTTCTCTCTATATCTCTGTCAGTAACTCTTCAGGGGACTATTACATTGTCTGTATCATATTTTTAGAAAAATATTCCTCCATTTATTGCTAGGGAACAATTAATTTCTCCAGCCTGGATTTTAGTCCCAGCTATAAGAATTCCATCTAATCACCTGCAACCCAGCCTCCACGTGTCCTTAGGTTACTTCTTCAAAGCAAGATTAGCTTAAAACTCACACACAGGAGTGGGGCTTCCTTACGTTAATGTGATGTAAATCCTAAACAATTTTTTCTCCAATGGGAAAAGTTCAGATTTGGGAAACATCTATTTCTGGCAAAGCAGAGCAGCAGGTTCACAACCTCTCTTAGAAACATTTCCTTTTGCTGCAAGTTCTCCTTAAGTTCTCCTGTGCTGCCTCCAACTTGGCATCAGGGGTGTAAGGAGGGGATAGATGGGATTCATCCCCTACCTCACTAGACACAACTCATTTGCCCAATTTTGTGTGTTACTGCAGGTACAGCCCAACATTTGCATTTAGCAGGCATGAATACAGAAAGGAAAATAGGGCAGAGGCAGAGGGATGGAGGCAACGGCTCCTAGGCTTACCTGTCCCCCTGCATAGCTCTTCCCATCTCCTCACAGCATGAACAAGATGAAGTGGGAATGAGGGGCAGCTCTTTATTTTCCCATATGTAGAGTATGCATTAATAAGATATGCAAAGTAAAGTAAAGTAAATTATTGTTTGACACAAACCACGGGAGATGAATCACTGATGATTAAAGAAAGTTTAAAGTCTCTCTTTGCAAAGCTCAGGTAAACCAAAGGGGAAAGTAGCAGTCCCACAGCTCTGGAGGTGCCTGTGATACCTCTGGGGAAGCAGAGGGAGATGTTTCTACCAACAGGAACCCACTTGCTCAAGCTTCATCTATAGGAAGGATAGATATTGCATTCACCCAGGTTGTGGTGTCAATGACAGAAATATGCACCTCATCTGACCTATCTAGATACGTTTTTGATATGAAAGCAGACATTTTGTTTCCTTCTTAGTGTCTTACTGGGACCAGCAGTCTGTAATTAACAGTCAGTGAAGCCAAGCAGCTGGGTTCTCTTTCTAGGAAAAGTGGTATTGACAAAGCAATTTGAAAAGGGACACAGCCTTTCACCCTATGGTGGCAGCTTTTGTCAGCTGTGAGGGAGAGATATTCCTTCAAGGAAGATCTGCTATTCCAGTTTCTGCAGCAAGTCCTGCAGTTGCTCCAACCCCTGCTACAGGTCCTGTGGCTGCTCCAAGTATTGCAACAAGAAAAAGAAAAATATTCCTCCCAGGGCAGGTGCGCTGTGCCCAGAGGTACAGCCCTGTAATTGCTCCAGCTCCTGCAATCAGCCCTGTAGCTGCTCCAACTCCTGTGACAGGTCCTGCAGTTACTCCAGCTCCTGCAAAACCATGACGCAAGGCTTAGCTGCAAAGGCAGCCTGCATCACATATGTAACTTGGTTGTGGAAGTCAGGCAGATGACTCCCATATTAGATATTTATTTTTCTGCGTTTGTCCCATGATTTTTTCTAATCAGAACAAAACACAAATAGAAAACAAAAAACAAACAAACAAAAAAAAACCCCACAAAACAAAATAAAACTGGATTTGGATGGCTTCTGATAAATGAAGTTACGGGGTTTTGTGGAAGGGAAATTGTAACATGGAAATCTTGCTTTGCATCTCATCTTCTGGCTCTCAAAGTCATGCAAGAACTGTACCTACAGGGAGAACACAAGCCACGTTATGCTGTAAGACTATGTCTAGTTTAACAAGTTAGGCTAAGGGAACTGATTTTCTACATTTTTTGAAGAATCCATGATACAATTTTCTCTCAGGTCAAGTAGCACTTTCCTAAACAATCCCTGGGTCTGCTTTTGGAGTAAATGTGAGCCAGGCTTCAATCCACATGCAAACAACATTTTTCAGAATATAAAGGGCTATACAGCGTGGTAATGGCCAGAGCAGGCCTACTGGCCTGAGGGCCAAAAGCAGATCCAGATTCTGCTCAATCAGAAGAAGTGCAACAGCAGCATATCAGTGGCCCGATGTCAAGAATTTTATTCTTCCCTCAGCAGTTCTGCCATAGTTACAGTGAACTCAATCAGTTTGGTGGTGAAATGAGGAAACATTGTCTCATTTGTTTAAGAATAAAAACACAATATGAAATTGACTGTAAATTATTCCCCTCTTTTTCTGCCTTGTGAAATCTAATTTTCACATGCAGCGGTGTGAGGAAAACAACCTGATTTAACTGCAGTACCTCAGTTAGTTTACTGAGAGAGCAGAGAGCCAGGTGGTAACCCCAGAGCTGCCCAGAATCGAGGGTTCATGTATAGGCTTTAGCAATAGTGATACTTGTACAAGATATACACTGCTTCCTAATCAGGCATACTGGTACGTAGACCTTTCATCAATCTCACTGTCACTCTTTAAACCAAGGGGCTGCTGAGCTGTAATTAGTCAGGTTTTCTTCTCTGCTCTCTTGAAGGGCAATGTATTGGTGGTTGCCGACCTAAGAACTAGCTGTGAAGTTCCATCAACTCAAAAGTGAATACAGACCAACAAACACAAAGAATTTTTTTTATCAGTTGTAGCACTCAGGTCCCAAGCAGTGAGACGTTCTGTAAGCTTCCTTCAAGACTGTGCTCCCATCAGTATCAGGAATCATCAAGTACAGAAATATTCTCTCTACATCTCACTCAAGAAGCTCCCATTCGCAATGACAAGCACTGTGTTCCAAAAAACTTCACATTTCACGATAGGAATACATATCAGTTCTAGTAATTATGTGTCCATGAACCTTCCTACATGGGTAACATTTCCTCTGAATAATGCAGAGATATTCTGAAGCTGACAATTGCATCCGATTTCATGAGTCTTCTTTCCAAATCTCTCAGCATATATACAGGGCCCTGCTCATAAAACAAATGTTCTTCCATATTCAAGAAACCACTTGTTACCAGTTTTAGCAATGTTGCAAGGACATGTTCTAACATTTGTTTTCATTATCACATTGTCAACCTCTTAAATTAACACTCAAGATTTGATTTCTTTTTCCTAAGACTGAGCTGAGAGAGCTTGTGGCTTTAAACTTGAAATATTACCCTTATCTCTGCAATTAAGTTAATTTCCCTACGTTAGGCGAAAAGGAATATGTCGGCATTAATTCTTACTCTGCTACCTCCATTTCCCTTATACCTGGTGATACAACTTTAACATTCACCTGTTAGTCAAGACTCTTTGTGTACTGCTGACTGTTTGTGACACTGATGATGTTAAGACTTATAAGAGAAATATTAGGATGGGTCCCAGTGGACAAAAAAAAAAAAAAAAAAAGGAAATGTTTGGATGCAGATGCACCAGAACACATGGAAGAAGCGGAATGGCATCTGTCGATGTCACCTCAATTAGAACATCATTACAGTCATAGCATGTCTACCAACAAACATCTTCTGCATACTTCACAGCCAGGCCGAGGAAGGGAAAAAGGAGATTCTAAAACAAATTACAGCCTACTTCAAGACCAAAACAAAGACTCAAGCCATTAAAAGACAGTAGTGAGAAGCTGAGGAACAGAAAATTCCATTTAAACATAAGAAAAAAGTTTTTTACTGAAATGTTGGTCAAACACAGTGGTTGTGGAGTCTCCACTCAAAACCCAACTAGATAAGGTTTCAAGCAATATGTTTTGATTAACTCTGCTTTGGGTAGGGGTATGGGTCTGGGCTGACTCCAGAGTTCCCTTTCATGCTGCAAGCATGCTGTAGTTCTAATGGGACTGAATCCTTAACATCCCCCCAGGGGAGGACAAAGGATTGTAAGTAAATTGTAATCACTGAAATGCAGCACAGCGGTGTGGCAAAATTCAAAATCACTGTCAGATCCTCTGTGTGCAGAAAAGCTTATCCAAAATCATCAAATGTTTATCATCCTAAGGAGAACACTACATTTTTTTTTACAACAAGGAATTTTGTCCTCCTGATCCATGAGATCTCCTTCCAGACACATGAATGCTGGACGGGTTGCTTGGACACCTGTGTCCTGATCATAGAATCATAGAATCACAAGGTTGGAAAGGACCTACAAGGTCATCTAGTCCAACCATCCACCCACTACCATTGCTACCACAAGCTACTAAACCAGATCTCGTAGCTCCTCATCCAGACGCCTCTTGAACACTGCCAGAGACGGCAACTCCACCACCTCCCTGGGCAGCCATTCCAGTGCCTGACCACTCTCTGAGATAAAAAGATTTTCCCTTACATCTAATCTAAACCTCCTCTGGTACAACTTGTGGTCATTTCCCCTGGTCCTATTTGTTGCCTGGAAGAAGAGGCCAAGCCCCTCCTCATCACAACCTCCCTTGAGGAAGTTGTGGAGCGTAATGAGGTCTCCCCTGAGCCTTCTCTTCTCCAGACTAAACAATCCCAGCTCCCTGAGCCGCTCTTCATAGGACTTGTGCTCCAGACCCCTCATCAGTTTCGTTGCCCTTCTCAAACCATGCAGGTGTGATGATGGGAAACACTGTTTTATTTTGTAAATGAACCCGTGTAACATCTGGCCTTGAGCTTTACCGTAGTGTTTCTACAGTGCTGCAGGATTGTTTCCTATGTGATGCAGTATTGAGGCAGTGTTATCTTTTTGTTCTACCAGAACAATGCAAAATTCAGTGCACAAAACATAACGTGCCACTTGCTCAGCTAGGATAAATTAAAACTCTTCTAATATTTGGCCTTTATTCATTTTTAAATGGTGTTTGTCAGCTGGTTTAGTAAATACAGACTAGTTCTGAAAGGAATTAATTAGAATCCCTTGGTTTTAACCTAAGTCAATCTGGACTAACAGAATGAACCCTTCCTGCCCTAAAGTTGGTGTCTACATCTACTTATAACTACCCAGTGAAAGCAGAGCTTACAGGGTTTAATCTTGCACAATATGGCTTTCCAGTTTAACACTAGCAAACACTGCAACTTGTCACGTTAGCACAGTAGTTCAACTATTCCTACTTTTGTTTTCTGTAATCAAGATGTTAAGGACTGTGAGCACCATTTCTTTCTATTCTTCCCCACGTCATTCCCCAGAATTACCTTCCCAGCATGAACAAACTAGCTTTGCAGACCCCTCTGTCCCACGACAAGGTGCGCTGCACTGCAAAGGCAGACAGTACCATTGCAAAGGCAGCCAGCACCACCTCATGCTGCTCTGCGGCACTGCAAGGAGCTGCAATCCTGCGGCAGCATTGGGTGAGAAACGGTCATTCCTTCCAACACTCCTCACTTCCCTATAATGTCCTGTATGAAATATACCTGTTTCTGTACCACTGAATCATTTTGTGATTCAAAGCAATCAATAAGTTTTGGATGAGATGCACCAAAATGTAATATATTTTTCAGAATGTTTTCATTCGTTGCAACAAAAAAGCATTCTAAATCATATGCTAGTTTAATGTAAAGACTTCTGGGGAAGTTTTCACAGATCCAAGACAGATTTCTGGTAAGAGACTCAGCCCCCACTTGAACTCAGACATTCATAGATAATTCATATCCTGCTGTCCCAAACAACCAGTGCATCTTCTAGTAGTACACAAGCAGGTCGGTTAGGAGAACAGACAACCCTGGACTCCTCTGGACTCTGGGGTTTTGTTTCTAATGGAGAAAAAGGGACTGTTCTCCAGACCTCTGCCAAAGAATATAAACATGCTATAGCCCTGATCTGCCAGCAGTACCCTTTCGTCAGCCTGCTCTCCTGTACAGTCAGGATAATTAGGTTTCTCATGGATGACATGTTTTAATTAGTAACAGTGGCTGGACAAGCCAGAGGAAAAGATCAGTTAGTTTGCAGCCTTGTAAACACGGGTACAAAAAACATGCGGTGGAGCAAGTGCCAGACTCCAGCAGGACCCAAACTCTTACACAAAGAAAACACATTCCATATAAAAATGCTTCATACAGATTTCACATACTTCTTCTCCATACCCTTAGGGGTCATCAGTTTAGTCCAGACAGAACAGCGGCTGGTGTCGGGAGATAAGGCTTTTTGGTTTCTTACATGTCATTCGTTTGTCACTCAAATGAGAAACTGCAGAATCTAAAAGACAACTGAATAAATAGATGAAAAATAAAGGGCATCGTTCCAGTGAAAGCATGGATGTCACCTGTTAAACCAGAAGATAGAGGCAGAGGAGCGAGGACGCTAGGGCTTCTAGTCATATAAGATGTATTAATGAATATGGAATGAAACAGTAGCAAAAGATGCCCACAGACATCAGGGATGGTTAGCTGCTGGCTCATCAGACCCACAGCCAAGCCAGCTTCGAGGCCAAAGGAACTGCTCCATTCAGGAGAGCTCTGCATTCTCCGCTCCTCCTCAGCTGAGCCTCACATGGCTCTTTTTGTACTGTGGGAGTTAAGAGAAACTGGTTGCCTTTCCATTTTAGCATCTTTCCTGCAAAATTCTGTACCTGTATACCTTGTCCTTGCTGCAGTGTCAAACACACAGTTGTTTTACACCATGTTGCACTGATTTCTTTGTACTAATACATTCACTTTATCAAGGATCTGCATTTATGTCTCCTTTTATTGTCATGACTGGTGTAATAAAGACAGATTGCAGAACGCGACCTTTTCATCAAGTAAAATATTGTCCCTGTGCTTGAAATGCTATTGCTTTATCTATTTTGAGGCCCAAGGAAATTGCCATTGCTACGCACTGATCAGCATAGTTATTTATTGCCTGATTCTTGAACAGATTTCTGAACCTGTTTCATATGTGGATTGGCTGCTGGTGAGATACTGAAAAGATGTTTGATAGCACACAACCATCCAATGCAATGGAAGCTAAATGCAACTTGCTTTTAAAAGCCTCCTGCTTAGTAAAGGCCCAAGCAGCCTGTTATCATCAGTGCACATCACTGCTACTGGATTGTTATTCAGAGCAGCTGAATATTGAGCAAAGATACCTGACTTGCAATAATTACAGCAAATTGACACTGGCAGGAGAAGTACAAACCAAGCCAGCCTTACAGTGACCAAGTCATGTCAACCTGAGAGGTGGATGTGGTTCAGAAAGAGCAACTGGGAAGAAGTGGTTGTTTTGGAGTATCCTGCTGCTGTCCTGATCTGTACAAGTACGGTCTGGAGGAGTCCTGGCCCCTTCTGAGGGGTGAAAAGATCCACTTTTTGGTGTCTCCTGAAACAGAAGCAATATTTTTTTGTGTCACTGGAAGGCAACAGTGCACTAAACCTCACTAAAATTTTTATCACTCTGACTAAATAATAACTTAAGACATTTGCACACAGCAGCACAGGTAATGTCACAAGGTGGTAATGTCACCAGACAGCCAATGTCAAGCTGGAATGTTACTGGTATTTTTTAGCAAAGTAATTTCAACTTTTTTCTCATAGTGCAAATAGATACAGGCTTATACATTGTTCAGCTAGCAAAGTGGGGGTTTGCCCATTGGCACCTCAAGCCAAGACATTCCAAAAACTTGGTGTTAAATGTCATACACAAGTTTGGCCACCTCCTTCCTAAAATAATCAAGTTCTTCATGAAAGATAGATAAGCATTTGAGAACACAAATATAGAAGCAGATACAGAAAGATACAGAACCAAAAAACAGAGACTTTTTTTTCCAGTGTAGCCCCATTCCCCTCATGGTGGGCTTAAGGGACTTTCCCAGACAGCCTCCACAGCTTAACTAACTGAGATGGATCTTTGTTTCCATCACTTAGTTCAGTCACTTTTTTAATCCACTAAGGCTTCTACTGTTCAATTTTTTCCCAACCTCAAATCAGAACTTCCCTTGCTGCAACTTCCCTCAGTTGGAACATTTCCCCTGGTGCTTCCTCAGAGCAGAGCAGGAATTCCAGCTTTGGGGCTGAACTTCCCCTCAGCAGGAGTAGCATGCTGTGCTCACAGCAAGTCACAGTCTGCTCCAAGGCCCTTCAACAGGTCAGTCTACATGGGATGTGCTCAAATCAAGCTTCTTTTTTTTTTTTTTTTTTTCTTAAAGAAAGTCCTGGTTTATTAAAACAGGTCTTTCTCCATGCCATAATGGTCAGACAAAACAACCCAGCCATTAAACTGAAAATGACAAGAAACCTACTGAGCTTTCAGAGTATTACATCCCTATTACACTTGTGTTTCTTGACAATCCCAAAGTGTCTTGCAAAGCCACCCAGTCCCAGCTCCTACACAATCATGTACGTTTTAGGCAGCCCCGAGCTTCACAAAGAGATTAAAATGGCCTGCTTGGAACTACAAGGACCACCTACCCACAGTAATGCCAATAACCTGGAAGTACATCTAAAGGATCCTATGGCCTGGGACACGATTCCCCCCTCAGCATGTTACTTTCTGAAAAACATACTGGTCTACTTGAATTGTTACCCTGAGACTTTTCTTTTTTTTTTAATCCTTAATTTTCTGGTATATCCACCAGGAGGATGCTAAGTATCTTCCCATGGTTGCTGAAAGTGCTACTTCTAGCTTCAAGTAGAAAGCTTGAGACTTTCTAAGAAGCTTTGTTTTCACGAACCCTTCTGGATAAATTTTGGAAAGTCTCTCACGTATTAGCTAACTGGATTTGAAAAGCTTTCATGCTTCTAATCCAAACAGGATGCTCATCTTCTATATCCTTTGGCCTGAGAGGCCTCCTGCATCCTCTACTTATTTGCTTCACTCAAGCTTCCAGTGAGCACGGAGACATTCTCAAAGATCTGAACCATTACTGCCATTTTACTTTTCCTTTTGCTTCTGAAACCTGATTGTTCAGTCTATGGCAGTTTAAGTTACTAGAACCTAAGACAGCTGGGGCCTTGCCAGCCTCTGCCTCTGAGCTTGCACTGTCCCTTGCACACTGGCCCACTGATCTAAGATCAATGAAAATGAATGCTGCCATTCTCTAGCTTTCCGCTAGGTGTCCCTCCATGCTCCTGGCACTGCTTCCAGAGGAAACAGAAGGAAGCAAGACTGGTCAAGTAACTGCTTCTAGCAGAACTAGTAAGAAAATAAACACCTGGTGCTGAAAAATATGATCCCTCCTGCTGTTATGCATAAGGAGTAAGCCTCATGTTTGTGAGAAGGGGACAGGAAGCTAGCGCAAGCAGGTGAGGTCAGGTGCATTAAAACTATCAGGTTTTACCATGTCATTTTCAGAATCCAGAAGTAGTTATAAAATGGCTGTGTAACAGGCTAATCCCAAATAGGTTACAACACAGAGAAAGGGAGTGATTGTTCCTGTTCAGGGGATATGACTAAAATAATATTTATTTTGGGATAATGTTGAAGGCCTGGTAACTAAACTCAGGAATGTATCTATGACATGCTGGCCCAACCCATACAGGCTCACTGCTCTGTTGTTGATGTGAACTCGGTGAAACTAACCAGAGTTTGAGCTAGGAGTGAGGCCTCAGAGTGGGTTGTGTGGGGTTATTGCCTCCTTTAGGAATCCCAGGTCAAAAGGATGGGCAGGTGGGAGAGCTGGGAGCAGAAGGATGTTCAGGTTAGCCTTTTATTACCATGTGCAGGGTTTGGTGCTTGTTCCAAAATTGGAAAGAGGACTAGACTCCAGCAGCTATGCTGGCTTCATCTTGCTCCTGTGTGAGGAGAACGGTCCTGCGCTGGGCCAGCTTGCAGAGTGAGCTGAGTGTCCTAAGGATCTGTTCCTTGGAACTGAGAAAAAAAGACTGGGGATGAATCTCCTATGTAGTATCTCTCATAACATGATAGTAGAGTTTCAGTGAGTGGAGAAACACATTCTTAGATGCTAATTATGGTAGTTGACAGTAATGGCAGTTAGTAAAAGGTATCAAATGTGTCATTTTTGCCCTATGGCACCCCTTAACAGCAGACACTTGAGCCTGCAGGATTTGTAGGACTACACTTGCTGGTTAGTGAAGGCCTCTTAGCACGGTTGCTGCCTACATGCCTTCCTATCCTTCAAGTATGGTTAGTTTTGGTCATCTATATCAAATTAGATAGCAAAAGGCTTTCTTTAAGTTTCCAAACCTTCATTTCACATTCATCCTAAACAGAAAATAAGCCTCATTAAGTAGACAGCAGCTTGTCCCAATCTCTATCTGCTGTTCCTGCTGAGGCCAAGTGGCACCTGTCCCACCTCTGCTGCAAGCAAAGCCAGTTGTTCCAGGGAGCAATCCTTACCCTTACCCTTTTACCCTCTCTTTTCTGGCTTTAAGGTTTCCTTTAGATTAGAAGCTCTTAGCCTTGGAGTTAGGAGGCAGTCCTATGCTCCTTTTGTGTATTTGTCAGTGTAGGAACCTGGCAAGATTTGTGAAACACAAGAATATTCCTCATATTCTTATAATTCTTCTTCTTGCTATCTGGTCTGTACAAAATTTATGGGGACACTTCAAGAAGGAGAAACAAAACATCCATGCATGTGACCAGGGCATAGTTTGTAAAGTTCTGTGAGAAGGATCTACACTAAACAATCTGTGTGGTACTGGCTTGGCTGCAACAGGGCTAGACAAAACAGGGAAATGACAAGTTAATGGAATTCATGGATGCATAGCAGCCAGGCTTGTATGATGCAGGCTCTTGCTCCACTGATCTCTAGATGGAATTATGCATAAATCAAAACAAGATAGAAAGGCAGAGCTGTTAATAAAACTTGCCTTTCCATGGCAGCAATGTTCAGGTTCTTTTCTATAACCAAGAGTGGCCAGATTGCAGCACAATAACACTAGTGAAGACACCAGACTGGAAAAACGTCATGGTTTTACACACAGACCTATAAAAGTTCTTCATGGATCAAAATCACAAGGCTTTTAATTTCATCCCACTTCTAGTATACGAATACCTGGGAGACACTGAAATCATTTGAGAATCATAGAGACTGGAAGAGACCTCTGGAAATCGAGTCCAAATCCCTGCTAAAGCAGGTTCTGAAAGAAAAAGAACAGGTGAGTCCTGAACATCCCCAGAGAAGGAAACTTGTGGGAATACAAGAAAGACTATTCAGAGCAGAAGCTGTGGAGCAAGATAAATGGTATGAGAAAGCAAGGCCGACAACCAAGGACACCTCCAGAAGATGAGAAAAACAAAGACAAGCAGGCTGCATGATGGCCATGTTGATGATAACCATGACTGGAGGAAGAGTGGGTGGCTTGGAACGACTCACAACTCTGAATAAGCACCTCCTGTTAAGGAGTATTTGTGGAATGTTTTTTCGACACGTAAAGGCAGGTGGGAAAGTTAAAAGAGAAAGCTTGTGAATGTATATATAGGATGTCAGAACCTGTAATAAATGATTTGGATTGTTCACATCTGAGTCCGTGCCTCAGATACTGCAGCAACTCCACCACTTCTCTGGGCAGCCTGCCCCAGTTCTCTGTCACTCTCACAGTAAAGAAGTTCTTCCTCATGTTTGTGTGGAAATTCCTGAGTTCCAGTTTGTAACCATTGCTCATTGTCCTGTTGCTGCACACCTCTGAAAAGAGCCTGACCTCATCCACCAACTTCCACCCTTTAGATATTTGTAAACACTGGTAAGATCCCCTCTGAGTCTTCCCCAGGCTGAACATCCCCAGGTCTCTCAGCCTTTCCTCAGCCAGGAGATGCTCCAGGCTCTCATCATTTTTGTGTCCCTCTGCTGGGCTCTCTCCAGCAGCTCCCTGTCTGCCCAGAATGGGACTCAGCATTCCAGATGTGAACTCATCAGGGCAGAGGAGAGGAGGATAACCTCCCTTGACCTTCATCTATTTTTAAATACAGGCCCCATAGTTTGTCTCATGAACTTGAGAAACAAGTTGTTGAGAAACAAGTTCATGAAACTAGATTATCTTTGAGGTCCTTTTCAACCCAGGCCATTCTGTGATTCTATGATTTATCACTCTACTAATATTTGTGTTAGTGTAGACCTTTTCAGCTCTATCTTACATGCAATTCCAGATAAAAACATTTAACTGCTGGGTGTAGAAACGTTTCCCATAGAAACTCACCAGAAATTAACTGAATACATAAAAGTGTTAAAAGTTTCTTATTTCACAATGAGTAGATCAAGATATGCTCCTTAGGGCTACAGAAATGTTCATCATTCAACTGGCTGCTAAGTGCACCAAGCATTGCCATCCAAATTACAGCTGCGTAACACAGATGGAAAATAAAATGTACCATCTCCATACTGTTCCTTTCATGAGCCAGACCAAAACGAGTCACTAGTTTTCTCCTGCAATAACTATGTGCTGTAAAGCCTATCACTGAATAATTTCTTGCTGTGAGGATTTTGCCTCACTGCTCAATAGGGTCCCAGTGTCATACACTGGGACAAGACTACTCGGCGTGGTAGTGGTGGGTTGAGGGCTGGACTAGATGACCTTGGTGAATTTTTTCACGTTCATGATTCCGTAATTCCATGGTTTCGTACCTACCTTTCCAAACCGTAGCTATGGAATGCAACAGACACCACAGAACACCCCCTACCCGTCCCTTCCCGCCCGCCGCCCTCCGCCCCACAGCGCTTCTCCCCTCCGCCCAGCGGCCCTCACGCGGCCGCTCCCCATTGGTCCATCCCAGTGCGCCTGCGCCGCATCCACCAATGGGCGCTGGCCACGGCGGGGAACGCGGGGGCGGGGCTGAGCGGGCTGCAAGGAGCGGCGGCGGCGGTGGAGGCGGAGGGTGGCTGTAGCTATGGGGGTGCGCGGAGCGGGCGGCCTGTGGTGGGGTAAGGGCCGCGTTGAGGGTATCTGGGGGGGGTGGTGAGGCTGGGGTGCGAGTCGCGGTGCGGTGGCCGAGAACGGGGGAGGCTCCGCGGAGGGCTTAGCGTGTGAGTGGGCGGCAGGCCATGCCTAGGGCTGAGCCGTGACTGCTTTGCCGGCGAAGGAAGCGCGAAGGGCCCGGTCTGCCCGCGGGGCCCGGCGGGGAGGCAGTGGCGGCAGCGGTCCCTGCAAGCGGGAGCAGCGGAGCTGGCTCTTACTAAGATTAAAAAAGCTCCTCTCGTTTCCAGTAATCAGGGTGTTGGGGTGTTTTTTTTTCACGTACATGATCGCCCCGAGCAGGGGCGCGGTGCCGTGAGGGCGACCGGGGGTGAATTAACGTGTGACAAAGGGCCGCGGGGCGAGGCGGAGCCGTGCGGGGGGTGGTCCGATGAGGACAGTCACGAAGCCTTCGTCCCACGGCGGCAGCTTTCTTTGCCGGCCCTTCGGGCGTAACGCGGCTCTTTGGTGGGAGCTGGTGTTAGTGCGGGGTCGTGGAGCTGGGCTAATGGCACTGCTGACTGCCTGCTTTGGTTACAGAGAAAACTGCTTTGGATATCTGCTGATCTGGCTGGTTCCACCGCTTTGGATTTCAAGCAGTCCCAGATGTGTGTTTTCCTGGCTTAAATGCTTGTAGGAAAGAGATCTTAGTTATTTGTTGTGGATGAGTTAAGCCTTAGGTGTTTCATGTGTGAGAGTTAAAGTAAAACCCAAAATGCACCAGTAGTAACCTAGGTAAATTTTACCATATGCTTTCTTCTCTGGATTCTCTTTGGCAGATCTTCTCTGTGAGCTTGAACTTTTCTATTTGAAGTGACTGAAATAGTTGAGTGAACTCTGTTCAGTTGCTGAATGTTTGCCACAGATCTCTTGGGTGATGACAAAACATGCCGGTTTCATTTCAGTCATCTCTTTCCATCTTGGGAAGGGTTCCCAGTTGAGATTGAGCCCTGATAGTGGGTTGGTCTGCACTGAGGGGATACTGAAGGGGCAGACTCAATCTAACATGGAAGTCTGGTGGTGGAAACCAGTAAGGAGCACCCTAAGAGAAGGGGCTGAGAGATGCTGCGAAGAGGGTGTTAAGCAGTGGTTAAGTTACTAGTTTGCAGTGTGGCAATTCAGTCCTGACCTCTGTCTGAGCACCTAAAATATGTTACTTTCTGCTTCCCTCATCTGCAGAATATGTATAATGAAACTTGACTTGCTGAGTAGGGCTGCTAACGCATAGGTGATGCTGCACAGTCTGCGTACCACGTGCTGTAGAATTTCTGCATCACTGAGCTGTATCTTTTTCTCATATTCAGTCTTGAAGGAAGTGAATATGCAGCTTGCTATGCAAATTAGAGCCACTTGCAGAAAAGCTAACTATTTTTGCCTAATTCTGACTTCATTGTCTGAGCTTTTACTTCCCTGAACCCTCAGTGATTAAAAAAGCCTTCTGTTGTATGAATTTTGTTACAAAGATGCTTGTTGTTATCATCAAGTCACCTCTTAATTCTGACAAGGTAGAAGTAAGGGCTATGAGATTTTATTTGAGACTTTCCACGTACAAATAAGACCTAGAAGTGACCAGAAATGCGAAATTCATTTTAACAGATAGCTACATCCTTGTGCCTTTTCTGTGGGGAGCTCTGTTGTTAGAGCTATAAGGGTGTTTGCGTTGTTAACTGGAAGATTTAGCGTCTGCTTTCCAGTCTGTTCCTAGATAGACAAATCAGTGCTGGATTAGCATCCTCACAAAGAATGAAGGTAGTTACACTTCTCATGCATCACGTGCTGGTTCTAAAATTAGTATAGCTGTTCTAATACTGGTTGGGATTCTGCGTTATGTGATGCTATGAAAGGTGTCTGTGGTAGTGCAGTCAAATGAGAGTATGTTGTGCTGGAGAGATGGATGGATGGTTTTGGAGGTTCCATGAGAGTGAAATGAAGAAGAAAAATTGTAGCTGATGTTGGGGATCCACGTGGAGGTCTGTGTGGTGCCAGCTGTAGTTAGAGTTGCAGCTTTGACAGAATGTTCTGTAGAGGTCCTCAGCTTAGCAGAGGTCCAGCTGGATGTAGGCACAGAGAATATAGTATATGATCCAATGGAATCATGGTGTAAGTGGTGAGTGAGTAGCATACATGTTGTCTTCTGTTTTACATGGTCAAGCTGGAATCCTTTTCCATTTTTTTTTCTGCTGATGTGAAGACTTGCTAGAGGAGGGAGATGATTTGTCCATGTGAACAGGAGAGCTGGAAATGGTTTCCAGGAATACTGATTGTTTTGATTTTTTCCTTCTAGGCACAGTGAGCTGCACGTTATTCCTGGCAGTGAACGGTTTATATTCGGCCAGTGATGATGTGATAGAGCTAACACCAACCAACTTCAACAAGGAGGTCATTCAGAGCGAGAGCCTGTGGCTCGTGGAGTTCTACGCCCCATGGTGAGCATTATAGTTGTGTACTTGGTGCTTCTGCAAGATGAGAGCAAACAGAAGAATCTGTTGCTGATCGGTCCAGGGTTTCATGCGGTCACTGACGGTACACGTGTCAGCTTGGTGGTGTCATGACTAGAAAAGAGTTGAAGTTGGGATTCCTTTTTCAAATATCCTCATCGCAGGAAAAGAGGAAAAATTGGCAAATGCTGTAACAACAAAACCTTATTTGCCATTTTACTGCTTTAGTTTTTCAACTGAAATGAAAATTGAAAGTGACTTATCAAGTGCCATAGATAAGTTGGAAGGCTCTTCAGTTCTGTCTTAACTTCAGTCAGATGTAAAGCACAGAGCTGAATGCACGCTTATGTTTATAAATACTGGCTATGTAGATCTTAATTTTCTGCCCTTTTCTCTCATGCAGCTTGTATTCAGAGCAGTCTCTTCATCCTGCCTGTAAATTCATGCCTGATCATGCATATTCCATCTTTGCACAAATCCTCTGCCCAAAGCTTCCGCATCCTGATGAAGGGTCTTTAATTGCAACAGGCTGACAGTTGCAGACTTATCTACTGCATCTGCTAGTGCTATTGCAGTTTTCCAGGCTGAACAATGGGAATCAAGTGTAGTTTCAGTAAATGGCCAGCTTCTCTTTCCCTGCAGACTTACTGTGCCATAATTGTGCGCTGATTCCCAGTCAGTTGTGGGTCCTCAGAAGATGTTTGTGGGAGATGATGTGCCAAAAACTCCTGCAGATTAAGGAGTTACCTCTAGAATCAATGTTTCCATCCTCATCACGGAGCCGTTTTATCTTTTAGCATTTTAGCAACAAAAGAGACTCTGTAAATCTGGATTTTGGTGCTCACTTTTACCTGTGTGCTAGGAAGGCTTGTGAGAGGTGTGCATGTGTATGTATCTATAAAAAATACAGGGACATTTCAGGTATCTGAGGGATGATACGATGTAGAATAGTCTCTTCCCCTCTTCATGGGTAGAACTCCTTTGGTTTGCAATGTGCAGGTGTCCTGCAATTTCAAAGGCAACAAGGCCCTGTACTTATGAGATACTTCTGCATGAATGTTACTGTTATCTGTTGCTGTTCCTTTTTTTTTCTTTCAAAAGGTGTGGTCATTGTCAAAGACTAACCCCTGAGTGGAAGAAAGCTGCAACAGCATTAAAAGTAAGTTCGGCTTCTCACATGTGTGCTTTTGTGGTAGTGGAATAAAGTCTAGCTGTTTGGCCAGACATTTGGCTTGGAAACATGAAAGCAGAATGGAAATCCCCCAAATTGCATCAGTTTAGTTATACTTCTGTTGCAGAAGTGGCCTATCCCAGGTGGTTAAAAGATCATTTAAAAATATATATTAAAAAAAAAGTAGAGGAAGCAAGTCAGTTTTGTCCCAGTAAGTTTCCATTGCTGTTTCCCAAGCCTGCTTTTAACAGCACCACAAGACTGTAGAATCCAGCCATCCCCAAAATAGCATGTTTCTCTTTTCTTCTTCTCACCGTCTTGTCCCCTTCTTTTGAAGTACAGGAACAGCATGAACTGAGTATTTGAGCACAGTTTTGTAAGCTGTTGGTGATGAGTGCTTCTTTTATTGTAGAAAACCTGATCATGCAGTGATTTGCTGAGCTCTTTCCCTAAAAAGGGGGAATGTAAAATATGTATTTCCTTTTGGGGAGAAAACTACATAAAGCTTTCAGGTTGAAGAAAGAAATGAGCGTGTGAGGTGACCCCCAGTTCAGTGCTTTTTGGGGAACTGCACCTTTCACTTGGTGGCTGTTTTCTTACCTTCCTAATAACTTTTCCCACCATGCATAGTATATAAGATGTGTTACATCACTGTAGAAGGTTTGTCTTAGTTTTAGTTCTTATTTCCACAGGGTGTAGTGAAAGTAGGTGCAGTAGATGCAGATAAGCATCAGTCCTTGGGTGGACAGTATGGAGTCAGAGGTTTTCCAACTATCAAGATATTTGGAGCCAACAAAAACAAAGCAGAAGATTATCAGGGTAAGTGTGATACTCTTTCATGTGCTGCATGCCTATTAGCATCCCTGAATATAGTAATGATGCTAGCTGTTAGTGCTGGCTTGTGTGGCATTTATTCCATGTCTGGGAGGGAGACAGGTGGGTGAGATTTGTTTGACCAGCTGTATGTGTCCTATCAGCAGTTTTTAGATGATGGAGGTCAGTAAGCAGCTCCTGAAGATTACTCATTTCCTGCTGTTTACTGGGAGCTTGCCACAGCCATCTCCCCATCAGATAAAGTGCATATATGAAAAGCAGAAAAGGAATCTTGTTGCATTTGTTTTAAGTTAGTGTCCCACTGCCGGTGCTGTATCACTCTCAGCCCAGCACTGCTTTTCCTGAAGGATCCCAAGGGAGAGAATTTGTTCTTTACGCTTGTGATTAATTCAGTGGTCTGCGCGAGAAGCAATTTGGTGCTTTAATGATTCATTTTTTTGCTGCTTTGCAGGTGGCAGGACAAGTGAAGCCATTGTCGATGCTGCTCTGAGTGCTCTTCGGTCCCTGGTGAAAGACCGTCTCAGTGGCAGAAGTGGAGGATACAGCTCTGGGAGACAGGTATTGGAGGAAGTGTGTTGTTACGTTTTTAGTTGGAGGCTGTCCTGTGCAGAAGGGGACAGGCTTGTGCTCCCTATTCTCTGAGTTGGAAGGGACTTCCTAATTTTATCTAGTCCAGTCTCCTGCTTAGTGGAGTGTCAGAGCACTTGCTTTGGGCTATGTCAAGGACATAGGGACTGCAGAGACTGAAGTCTCTGGACAACCATTTCTGGTGTTTGACCACACTTGTAGTAGGAACATTTTCTTAGATGCTTAAATTGAATTCCTGTATTTCAGTTTGGACCCTTATTTTTTGTTCAGTCACTGGACATTGTAGAGGAGTTTGGCTTTTCTTTAGTCCCTTGCACCCAGGAATTTATATACATGAAAAGGATTCTCACTGAGCCTTCTTTCTTGCAGGCTTAGCAATCTCAGCTCTCTCAACCTCTCCTCATATGTCAGATGCATGAAGCTCTTAATCAGCTTTGCCCCCTGGCTGGACTTACTCAGGAGTGTGCATACCTCTGTTACACTGGGGAGGCCAGAACTGGACCCAGCACTGTATATGTTTGTTACCAATACTGAGCAGAAAAAAAGATTACCTACCCCAACCTTCTGGTAACTCCTGCCTAATGCTCCACAGGAGTGCCTTATTGGCTCTCCTAATAAGTACATAAGTACAACTTGTTCTCTACCGGGACCCTGTGCATAGAGTTATTCTTCTCCAGATGCACTGCTTTACCTCTCACTGTATTGAACTTTGAGGTAGCTCTGGGTGGCAGCATGTCCATCTGGTGCATCAGAAATTTGCTGAGTGTATGCACTCAGTCCCGCTGTCCAGGTGGGGAAGATGAAGAACCAGTATTGTACTAGTATTGGCCCTTGGAAAATAGCAGTAGTGACTTAGTGGTGCTTAGCGCTGTAGATTGCAATCCTTTGAACACAGCAGTTCTGCAGTGCAACTCCCTGCTTATCAAACCTATGCTTTTATCAGTTTCTGAATGAGGATGTTAGGGAGAACAGTGTCAAAAGCATCATGAAGTCAAGGCAGGTAACATCCACTGCTGTCTCCTTATCCACCAAACTGGTTATCCATCACAGAGAGCTATCAGGTCAGCATGTTTTCAGTAAGTCTTTGCTGACTACTCCTAATGACCTTTGTGTCCTTCATTTGGTTGGAAATGCCTTCTGGAAGGATTTGCTCCATGACCTTTCCAGAGATTAAGGGTCTTGAAGCCTGCTTGGTATTGGGATGAGTTAGTTAGGTTTTCTTTAAATTTGGTAGTATTCTGCTCTAGTTGGTTTGCTACATTTCTCCCTGAAGATATACTGAAAAACTTCTGACTCATACTACCATTTCAAAACCATGGAGCAAGTTTCTTGCATCCACATTCTCAGGTTGGCAAGAATAGAAGCCCTTGTTAGACTGTGCCATGTAGTTTATATCCCACTGGCCTGCCTTGTATTGAAAACAGGGTGCAGAGGTGGGTGTGATGGGAAGTAGGGAGTACTTTGTTCTCAGACTGATCTGAGCATGAAGAACTGGGTAAGCGTTCCTGCATCTTCCTGTTAGTTAGTTTGATCTGAATGCTGTTTGTGAGAGAAGGTTCACTTGCTGTTCTTTGAAAGTGCTGTGGGAATAGGCTGTGTACATTTGTTGTCAGTTCTAAAATGGGAAAGTTGTGTGACCTAACTCTCCCAGTTTTGTATATTCAAATAAAGACCATTTGGTACAACACGGCATGGAACAGCTCGTGTGGGAAACCCTTTTTGGTTGCCTCATGTGTGAGGGTCTGTTTGTTTCTTACAGAGCCGAGAGAGCGGAGGTGGAGATAAGAAGGACGTGATTGAACTGACTGATGACAGCTTCGATAAGAATGTCATAAATAGTGACGATGTGTGGATGGTGGAGTTTTATGCCCCATGGTGTGGGCACTGCAAAAAGTAAATGAATTCCTTTGTTGCTTCGTTGTTTGTGTGCAGTACCCTTGATCCCATGAAAGGGGCTTTGGTTATATCAAAAGTTGTTTGAGTGGTTGGTTTTTTAATGTAAGGTGTTTAACCAAAAATGCGTGGGCTTCTCCTGCTATGGCTGCCTTGTTTTGCTTTGGCTGCACTCCTCCTTGGCAGTAAAATTGCTGGTTACCAATGGAAATAAGATTCAGAAGTGGATTAACCTTTTCACTCCTTTAGATCCAGGGCATTTACTGGAATGATCTAGTTAACTGTTACACTCTGCAGACTCTTTTTTTTCTTTTCCCCCTGAGTGGAGCATGCTGTGTAGTGTTGGAATGTGCTATACTTCTGCTGTAACTCTGAGGGAGCTCAGAACACCAATCATTTTGTGTTTTAGTCTGGAGCCAGAATGGGCAGCTGCTGCCACTGAGGTGAAGGAACAAACCAAGGGAAAAGTCAAGCTGGCTGCAGTAGATGCAACAGTCAATCAAATGCTGGCAAGCCGATATGGGGTGAGTGTGCTTTGCAGCAATGGCATTTTCTTTCCTGTCCCTGGTAAGCCAGATTTTCCTTCAACCTTACTGATCTTAACCTGGCACTACTTGTGTTACATTAAGTGGCACATACAATTTGTATGCAATTAATTTTTGAATGTCAGTAGCAACATAGGAGGGGTGGTGAGAGGAAAGGAGTAAATTTGAATGTTGCTGATGAGTAAAGCTGTTCATCATCATCATCATCATGTCTTGAATAACTTCATCACCTGAAGTGAGAGATCATCCTTCAGATGTGTATGTGTTTTAGAGATACTTGAAGAACATGTGCAGCTCTAAGCCATGTGTCCAGAGTTGCTCTGACAGTATTAACTGCCTTGATGAGTTATGCTGTGTGCTCAAAGCAAACTGCCAGTCTTAGTGTTTTTTTGTTTTTTTTTTAATAGAATATGGGAGGGTTTACAGTAAGCTGCTTATTTTCCCTGTGAGTGCAGGTAGCTGGCAATCAGGAGCACTAAGCACGTTGCGTTTGAAGTGTAGCAGAGGGAGCTTATGGCCTGTTTGTTGCCCTGTGGGCACTGCACTGTCTCTCCTGAGACGTATTGGAAAACCACTGCCTAAGAAATAGGAAGCGTGCAGTGCTCAGTCACTGAGCTGAGGCTGAAGACGTCGCTGCCTGTCAGTTCTAAAACTTGAAACATTGTTTCAGTGTGTTAACACTGTTTTAAATTGTTGCAGAAGCAGCAAAATTGTTGAAGTTCCTTTGTAGCATGTTGTAAGGCTTGCCTACATGTTAAATTTGTTCTCTTCCTCTTAATGTAGGGTACATCAGAGTGGTGGGTGCCATCCACCATAAATGTTCAGATTTATTTAGCTGGTTATTTTAACTTGCAGATTCGTGGATTTCCCACAATTAAAATATTCCAGAAAGGAGAAGACCCTGTTGATTATGATGGAGGGAGAACTAGATCTGATATCATTGCTCGTGCTCTGGATCTGTTTTCTGATAATGCACCACCACCTGAGCTTCTGGAGGTATCTCTACTTCTTTTCTTTATTTCCAAATTGCTTCTCCGTTCTACTCTTTGTAGTTTTTACAGGACTCTATTGATTGTAAATAAAACAGCCAAGTTGTGCTGCTTGTGCACCATTTCATGGAAGACATAGGCAAGAACAGCAAGTCTGATCACTCAGCTTTCTGTTGTTTTGTTCTTACTGTGAATGTCCTGTTCCCTGAAGGGTTGAGAATTGGTACAGTGAGGGCACCAACAGCACTGCTGTCACTGCATCTGAATTCTCTCAGCAAATGAGTGAAAAGTTGAGTGAAGAACAGGAGAGTAGGACTTTAACATCTGTAATGAGTATCTTCACCTCGTTTTTTAACCTCTATTTTGTACTTTATAAAATACATTGGTATTGGTAGGTTAATAGCAGATGGACACAGTTTGTGTAAATATATTTGAGGCTGCACACTGATGGGTGCACAGTCCAAGTTTGTCGATTATTGGTCTGTATAAATGGATTGATTCCCTTTTTAGGGTAATAGATGAGATAAAATTGGGATTGCTCCATCAAATAGCAATTATATTTCCTTGTCTTCAGCAAACGCTGCACCCTGCTGGCTCTCCTTATGCTAGCAACAGCATGCAAGAACTACAGGCGCATGTGTAGGTCTGGGTGCGCTGTTTGCAGTGATGAGTAATTAGACCAGTGGTTTGTTTTACACCAGCCCTGATCCAAGGACAACTGTGTTGAGCAGAAGCAACATCTTGCTGTGTTCCCTGTAAGCCTTACCTGGTACTGCTTATTTTTCTGTTGCTGTAGCTCTTAATAGGTTTTATGAATTCTTTGTAGTTAGCCTTACCTTGAGGGATGGGGGAAGTATTTGGTGCCTTTAAGGTTTGTATTGCTTCAGATGCTTATTATCTCATCAGATGGTGCTGATGAGCTGTTGGAGGGAAGTGCAGTCACAGCAGGATAACTGAAGTCTTTTTTTTTTTCACTGATTTTTCTTTGTCTTTCTTTTAGATAATTAGTGAAGATGTTCTGAAGACTACCTGTGATGCTCATCAGCTCTGCATCATTTCTGTCCTGCCTCATATTCTTGACACAGGTAGACATAAAAGAAAGCAGTCTTCTCTGGGAATTTGTCCCTTTAAGCCTGTGGTTGTGTTTAACTTGTTTAATTGTCTGCCGAACAGGAGCCTCGGGGAGGAATTCTTACCTGGATGTCATGTTAAAAATGGCTGAAAAATACAAAAAGAAAATGTGGGGGTAAGTGGCATAGTGGCCTGGTATTGGATAAGATGTGCACATCTTTAGAGGTGATGGGAGAGAATCCTGTATGGCACCGATGTACCTGCAGACAGAATCCAGAACAAGGAACAACTCTCTGTCTTGGTTGTTCACTGACTGGGCTGAGAGGTGCTTGCAGCTGTAGAATAAACTGGGGTATTTTTTTCCCTCATCTCTTAATGCACCTCTCAAATTGTGCCCGTGCAAGCTATCTCTAAGTATTAGTGTGATCAAGTACTCTTATCATGAATGCTGCAGTATTTTAGGGTGATATTTTAGGCTCTTTGAGTCTTTTGCTGGTGAGTAATGCTGCCACTGTGATTGTTGCATTCTCAAAAAAATACAAATAGCAGCTTGTTAACAAATCTCATGCTCCTAAAGGAGCAAACCAGCAGGTTCCACCTCTTCCTCTAGAATGCATGTTGGTTTCTCTGGAAAGTGAGATTTGTTTGGATGCTGACTGCTGAGGAAGGGCGAAATGGCATGAAAGCATGGGGAAGAAATGTGGAAGTTGGCTGGTTCCAAAGGATCCTTGTGGGTTTGCTAGGCATTAGAGAAACTGAGACCTGACCAGTGAGAAAACAGTACTGGGTGAAATGTTGGTCTTTTAGTATTTGTCCAGAAGTCCTCTACAGTGGGATTTGGTCAGTACTTGGTCATAAACCTGGCTTAATGTAGGCTAGAGGTGCAGAAATTTGTTCAGATTGGTAGCATAGTTCATAGAACACCTTGTATGGTTGTTGTGATTCACCTAAAAAGCAGCTGTGACAATGGGGATGGCCTGCAGGTGCTGCTCGGGAGGGACTTTATTCTTCTACTTGGTTCGAAACTGGGACCCTGCTATTCCCTGCTGACGTGAGTAGTTGGCTCTGTTGAGGGCAGCTCAGAGTGCAGTGCTAACTACAGGGCTGCAAGATGTGTGTGACTAAAATGACCGTAGTGCCTTTCCCGATTTCATTTCCTATTTTTTTTCTTACCCTAAGGTGGCTGTGGACAGAAGCTGGTGCTCAGTCAGATCTTGAGAGCTCTTTGGGAATAGGAGGCTTTGGGTATCCAGCCATGGCAGCTGTTAATGCCCGGAAGATGAAATTTGCCCTCCTGAAAGGATCATTCAGTGAGCAGGGGATTAATGAGTTTCTCAGGTAAGAAATCCTTCAAGCTAAGGCTGTGGCTCAAAGTAAGGACGGAGAAAGGGAATGGTTTCAATAGAGTTGTGACTACTAAGCAGTACCTTTTTTTAGTGAACAGATACAGCCGGGAAGTCAGCGGTTTAGAATTTGATTGTGGTTTTGCTAAGACTTTTGAAAGTAGTTTGAAAACCAAGAAGTAAACTTGGATCTTGGAAAACTGTTTGTGTAGTAACCGAAGGAGTTCTGAGGATTTGGTATTCAGTGCTGTTCTACCACAGGTCACCTTTCTGGTCTTGTTCTGTATCTTATTTGCCCCTGAAAGAATGTAAAAGGATTAGCACTTCAGTTTGTAGCATTAGCTTTCTTCAGCAAGCCTAAACAGCAGGTGCAGGATGGGATGCCTCCAAGCAAGAGCTGGTTATCCTGGGCCCCTTGGAGACAGCAGGGCTAAGAGTCTCCTTAAAAGAAACATCATCTCCAGCTTTTCAAAGTTCGAGTTGGATAAAATAGGTCACTCCCAAAACTGGAATTACAGACTATATTTGAGTTGTACTAACAATGTATTGTCCATCTCTTTAAGAGCCTGCATTTGTCCATGAGTACTACACAGAGCTGAAACAGGAAATGGTGTAGCTTAAAATGTTTGTCTGTCTCCATCTTTGGAATCTTAATTGTAAATTGTCAGTGCTGGTTTAAAGGCTATTTATCATTTTCTGCTTTGCAAATTGAAAAGCTACTTCAAGATGATTTAGATCTGGGATCTCCTGAAGAAAGGTAGTCAGGTGCCTTTCTTTAATCTGAGGCAGGCCCTGTTCCGGATGGATGGAAACTGGAGAAAATTGATTAATTTCTTTCCTCTCAGGGAACTGTCTGTTGGTCGTGGCTCTACAGCACCAGTAGGAGGTGGAGCTTTCCCTAAAATTCATACAGTTGAACCTTGGGATGGCAAAGATGGTGAGGTAAGAAGTGCTCTGTGTCTACAAGTGCTGTTGTTCTGTGAAGTTCAGAAGCAGAGGAGCAGTAACTAAGAACTGGCAGTGTGGTGAGTAGGGGAAACTGTAGCAAGTAATCCCAATGGTCCTGTGGCAGGAATTAAGTAACAGGAAGATAGGCACCTGGTTCATTGTCTGATGTTATGGACGGAACTGCCTGTTAGAATGTAATAGGAAAGTTCAGTCCCTTGAGGCTGAAATAATGCATTATTAACCCATGCTCAGTAAGGAAGACTGTAGCATATGCATGTAAGGCTCAAAACTCTGAAAATGTTGTGATATGCTGATTTTTACTGATTTCATAAGTTAAAGCCCACACAGTGATCTGAGTACATTCTTGCTTAAAGTTCAACACTGTTGTAAAAGTCAGGTATCACAGTCCTTTGGTCTACTTCAGATGGAATGAAAATACAGCAATTCTAGCCCAGAAAAACCTTGTCTATGAGGTTGATTTCTCAAGTACATTTGTCTGACTGTAATGACACTAAATGACACTAAAGTCATTTGACCTGGTGTAGGGAACCTGCTTTGGCAGGGGGGTTGGACTCGATGATCTCTGGAGGTCCCTTCCAACCCCTACAGTTCTGTGATTCTGTGACCCTGCACATAGCAGAGGGTTGAAACTGGATGATCATTGTGGTCCTTTTCAACCCAGGCCATCCTATGGTTATACGAATATGGTACTAGTTCTGTTACCTTGTCTGTTTGCGATTAGCTTCATGTGGGTTATATTTAATGAGTAAGTAGCAAACATCCTAACTGGCTGACTGGCAGAGCACAGAGTCATCATTGGCAGTGCAGAGTCCGGGTGGAGACCTGTAACTAGCGGTGTTCCCCAGGGGTCGGTGCTGGGTTCGGTCTTGTTGAACATCTTCATCGATGACCTTGATGAGGGGATAGTGGCCACCCTCAGCAAGTTTGCTGATGATACGAAGTTGGGAGGATTGGCTGACACACCTGAAGGCTGTGCTGCCATTCAGCGAGACCTGGACAGGCTGGAGAGCTGAGCATTAAGAAACCAGATGAGGTTTAACAAAAGCGAGTGTAGTCTTGCACCTAGGGAGGAATAATTGCATGCACCAGTACAGGTTGGGGGATGACCTGCTGGAGAGGAGCTCTGCAGAGAGGGACCTGGGTGTCCTGGTAGACGACAGGTTGGCCATGAGCCAGCAGTGTGCCCTCGTGGCCAAAAAGGCCAATGGCATTCTGGGGTGCATTAAAAAGAGCGTGGCCAGCAGGTTGAGGGAGGTGATCCTCCCCCTCTAATCTGCCCTGGTAAGGCCTCATCTGCAGTACTGTATCCAGTGCTGAGCTCCCCGGTACAAAAAAGACAGGGATCTCTTGGAAAGAGTCCAGCGGAGGGCCATGAAGATGGTGAAGGGCCTGGAGCATCTCCCCTATGAAGAAAGGCTAAGTGAACTGGGTCTGTTTAGCCTTGAGAAAAAAAGACTTGAGAGGGGACCTGATCCAGGTCTATAAATATCTAAGGTGTGGGGGGCAAAGTGGCGAGGTCAGACTCTTTTCAGCAGTGTGTGGAGACAGGACAAGGGGAAACGGCCAGAAACTGGAGCATAGGAAATTCTTCAGGGATGTGCACATGAACTTCTTTACGGTGAGGGTGACGGAGCACTGGAACAGGCTGCCCAGGGGGGTTGTGGAGTCTCCTTCTCTGGAGATATTCAAGACCCGCCTGGACGCCTACCTGTGCGACCTGCTGTAGGGAACCTGCTTTGGCAGGGGGGTTGGACTCGATGATCTCTGGAGGTCCCTTTGAACCCCTACAATTCTGTGATTCTTCATCCAGTCTAAACTCCAGTCAGTTGTCCCAGGCTTCAAGTGCTGTCAGTTCTCATGAGCCAGAAATGACAGGAGGGAACCTGGCTTTTTCAATGAAGGATCTTTCCAAGTCAGTGATGCTCCAGTGCTGTTTCCTGGCAAACGTTTGCTCAAAACTGTTGCTTTCTCACAGCTTCCCGTTGAAGATGATATCGACCTCAGCGATGTGGATCTGGATGATATCTGGGATAAAGATGAGCTGTGAGATCTTCAGAAAACTACTTTTCTTGGGAGAGTTTGCGCAGCAGTTTGCAACCCGGCTCACGTTCAGATGGATATTCCAGTGGCCTTTTTATAGAGCAATGGCACGTGACACGCTGTGCTATGTGATGCACTGCAGCAGTGAACTGTACGCAACTCGAGAAAACATTGCAGAAATTCTATGAATTGTCACAACCGGTAAACTTGATTGTATTCTGTGTAACAAATATTTTGAGGACGACATCGATTTATTATTTTTTTTTCTTCGAAGCATCTTGGGTTTTATTTTGTTGACAGTGTGCTGTTGGAGTGTTACAGAAAGCTGTTAGTGTAACCGATTTTAAATGTGGTTTTTCTTTTCTGTGGAGGTGGAACCTGGTCAGCTTCTGTTTCAATTAAATAAAACAGAATATTTTTGACACACGGTGTTAGTCTTGTACGGAGAAATGGAGGTGCACACATTAAAAGTTACCTTGGTTTGGATGGTTCTTCAGAAACAAATGGGAGGAGAGAGAGGCTGGTGAAGAGAGCTATCCTGAATGCTTTAACTGTGAAAGGTATTGATGGTCTGTGCTAAAGCTTGGTTAGAGTGGCAATCTTAGCTTAAATGTTCTTCAGGCTTCCCTTTCCTGTTCTTACTCAGGGGATTTCTCTTTCTTTGTGCCAGCCTTGGTGTGATCATTAATACGGTGGGAGTTGGGTTGCTGCTGCAATGGGAGATGCCATCCAGTAGAAGACACTGCTGAGCTGGGAACTGCTGGTTTTTTCCCTATGAGTGGCAGTGAAACTAATCCCCATTTTTAGGGCATGAGTATTTCTAGGTGCTAATAGTAAAAAGCCAAAGTGCTGTCCCTGGCAGATTGGATCCAGTATTTCTCTTTCCATCTGACATTGTTTTGATAGGAAAATTGCAGTTTCCTTGGAAGAGGAAGCAGAGTTTGGAGTGAAGACAGTGCTCTTTATTTAATAAGGAAACACCATGGCCTTTTGTTGCTCTCCATGTCTTGTGTATCAGTGTCCAGTAGAGTGACCCTCATGTGATCAGTTTGTTTCTAAGTAAGGAATGAAGGATCTGAAAGTTCCCATCTTTTCAAGGAAATAACTTAAAATGGAAATACAGAATCTGGTGTTGTGCGTAAGAGCTTGCCTTGCATAGGGCTGAGCTAGGAGCAGTGTAATAACTGCTGGCAGCCTGACCACTGATGCAGGGAAGGAAACCTTCAATTCTGCATTGTCCCAGCTCTTCTAACAAACGTGCTCTAACTGATGTGTCTTGGCAAAAACTGAACTTGTGAACACTCGGAACCACAAGTCTTTTTCCAGTCCATCTTTGAAACTCTTTTCTTCTTAAGGGGTTTAAATTTAAGGAAACAAACAGAAGCCCCGGGGCTTTGCTCTGATGCTCTGTCCTTTTTTTTTTTTTTTTCTTTTTTCCTGGTTGAAGTTTGCTTTGTTACAAAACCAGTGCTGTACAATTAGTAGAAACATGAGCCACCGCACCAAAAAGTAGCCACGAAATTGTTTAATTTTAAGTCCAATAGAGATTCCATCTTTGTAACTTACCAAAAACCAATAAATACTACCATAGTACTGCCTGCCTCCGAAATATGTTTTCATAACGCTACGAACTGAAGATGTTTGAAGTTGCTTAAAAATTACTGAAAGCGTTAGGATAATCTCATTCATCGGCATTTTGATTTGACTTTCAACAGCTACACATTCTTTTACTATATAACATTTGGGTCTTGAAAATTAATAGATGAGATGGTTGGTTTGTTCTTAACTGCCATCGAGAAGACTGAGGTCAATCTTGAAATAGACGTAAGGATAGTATTCTTGATTACTCAGTTGTAAACCAGGGATGTCCATGCCAGGCTGCAAAAGGAAACAACATGACTTCAGTATCAATAAAAGCTGTGCTGTTCCAAGCTGGAGCAGATTGCTTGCTTCACTTAGGTGGAATGGAGTCTTCTACTTGTTATGCTTAACACAGAATTTCCAGAGAATCTGCTGTTTGCTTGGTGGTTTTGGTAGGCTGTCTATCACAGTATCGATATTTCCTTTTTTCTCCTTGGCTTATGAACTGGGAATCTTTTGCTTGCCTGGTTTTAGGCAGTTGTAAACTCCTGGTTCATCTTAAAAGGTGCACTCAGGACCTGGGGAGCAAGTATTGGACTTGCCTGGTGCAGTCCTAGGCTGAGATGTTTAGTCAGTGACAGCCTTCTACAAAGGAGGGAGATCTCATAGTCCCAGCATTTGTTTTACATCAGTTCTGGTGTTTGCACTGAGCTGAAAGCTTAAAGCTTACCTGGAGGAACTGCTGTAAGTGAGCAGACCTATTTCAGGCTGGTAACTGTAAGCATCAGATGCTTCAAATGAAACTGTAAGCACACTCTGCAACTCTCCATGATAACCTGACCCTACCTGACCCTCTGATCCTTTCCATAACCACTGGGGGTTAGAGCTGTATCCAGGGAGCCTCATACTGTGAGGTGCAATGAGGTGTTTGCTCCAACCCCTGGGCTAAACTGAGACAAGTTCCAGTTCATGCAGTTGTATTCCAAATACGTACATCCATTATACTTGCTGCCGCAACTTCATCTAGATGTTTGAAGACCACGTTTAGGACATCTCTCAGGCGTTTTACCGACTTCCTATTTGGTTGCAGCAACATGGCTTGGAAATTCACTGGAAGGCCATACCTGCAAACACAGCAAAATACCCCATCATTTTCTAGGGATCACCCCGTTCCTTTCCTGCTCTTCTCCCTCTTCAACCTCCTGCTGCATGCCCTAGTGGATGGTTTATGTAGTGCACGGTCCCAGTTGTGCTGTGCTGCCTCCTTCTCTGAAAGCACTTCCATTTTAAAGCCACAGGGGGATTATGCACCATTCTTTCTGCTGTAAGTGACCCCAAAGAACCATCTCATCAGCTTTACATGTCACCTGTTTTCTAGTCATCCGTACCATCTCCTGTGAGCTCCTGTAACAGATGTTCCCCCCCCGCCTAACCCATGAAGAAAGTGAGCTGCTACTTTTTGTCAGGAATCTGCCAGCGCTGCCTCTGTACCCGCATACCTCAGGACTGATTCGACAAAAACTCTCAAGGCTTTCACGTGAATCCAAGCCACAAATGCTTCACTGAAGTTCACTTTCAGCCAGCGCAGTAACGGGCCCTATGAGAACAGAAGTAACAGCGCTGTGATTCCCCTTTGCTGCATGACATGGCTCCACTGCTAAAGCCATTGAAGGCATCGTGGGCTGCTGAGTTAATTCTCAGGCAGGCCATTATGGTCCCCTGATAGATCAGAAACTTGTGTGACCTTGGGCAAATGGTCTTATCTGTCCCACGCCTCAGTTTTCAGTGCTAGATGGAGCTCATAGGAATCTACCGGGATCAGAAAGCCACTTCTAGGTGAGGTCCTTACACACAGGTAGCAAAGGCTGTCAGTATAGAGGCCAGCAACTTGATGTGCTACTTACATACTGCTGTTTCTTATCAGACGCTAGCTTCATCAGCTCTTCCTTTTCACATTTCAGTTCCTTCTCATCAAAATAAAACTCTCGAACCATGAACCTACAATTGAATGACATTTGCTCTCACAAGCCATAGTCCAAGCAGTATGTACAATCGTTTCTTTTTCCTCCGATGAAGCAAGATGGGGAAGTTTTGAAGCTGCTGGCCCTTTAAAGGATCTACAGGGTGGGAGTTGAAGTCACCTCCAGAGAGCAAACGTCCTGTTGTCTACTGCATGAGAGCAGGAAGGACAGTTGCTGGATTGCTTGCAAAGCATGACTGCTTACCTGTTCTCTCTAGCTTTAGCCTTGAAGTCATCCATCACTTTTCTAAATAGGGTGACTGTAAAGAGTCCTCCCTCGGCATCCTCAGCAATCATTCTGTGAGAGGGAAAGATCTCTGCTGTGATTTGACACGGCCAATCTCTCACACTTGCTTCACCTTTTCTTTCTGCAGTTCTTTCTTTCATTTGTGAAACTGAACAATACCTCACTTTTCAAGGCAGATGTGACTGACACAGGGAACAAAGGCTTTAATAGCACCAACCACAGTATCTCTGATGCAGACAGCCTGCTTACACACATACTTTTTTCTTTCTGTTTCCTAGTATGTTCCTCTGCTTACATGCATGTGTTTTTAAGACAGGCAGTTGCACAAAGCTTTCCTCTCTCCCTGCTTTCTGCTCCCTCCATTTCAGATAACATGACGGACACCCCTCGTGCCCAGGATTGGACATCATGTCTGTCTTGAGCTGAGCAGAGGAATATTTAATATTCCTAGTAAGGATTTTTTCAGTCTAGCTGTTAATATGGCATATGCTAATGCAAATGGCAGTTCACTGAATTATCCTATGTTACTGCAGGAAGCAATTAAAGATGCAGAAGTAGTGACTTTTAAAAAGTTTTCATCAAGTGGTACGTGCTTATATGTCTGAATTAGGCCTGGATTACTGTAACAACTTTTTATCTTTTTAACACAAGCAAAAGCCCTGGTTTGTTGTTCATATGATCGCAGCAAGTGGAAAGAACTAGCTTACTGGAAAAGGGAGCAACAAGAAGTTAATTGTAGGAAAAAAACCCAAGTGACTGAGGCTTTCATCTGTACTTCCCTCCAGCAGAATAATTTCCAAGTTCAAGTGAGAATGATACTAGGCGAATCCATATGGTAACATACAGAGCCTGTGTATTAGTCGAGTGATTCTTGAACAACCTGAGTGACAGATATGGCAGGGATATCTGCAGCCAACAGGGACCTTAACTGGGGATGTCACTTACTTGGTGGAGCGAGGCACTACCATATCAGACAGGGATTCATAGGTCTTCTGCCACTGTACGTAGCTTGATCTTTGAGCAACACGAAGGAAAACAGAGTAAATAAATGCAATATACCAGATAGAGAATGTGTTGATAAAAATAATGAAGCTAATTGCCCAGAGTGGGAGCTCTTTGTGCAGGGTTGTGTGATGGCAAATCCCCTTCTGTCCTTTCCTGTCATAAGTAAGTCACTAGCTAGAGAGAAGCTTCCCAACATAGCACCCGCAGTCCTAACTCACTCTGGGTCTTGGGATGAGGAAGTGTGAAGCAGGAAGCTGGGGGTGGAAAGATTGAGGCTTTTGGTTTCCATGTACAGGCTGCCATGTGTCCTGTGTTCCAGGAGCTCCGCACAAGTGTCTCATGGTCCAGTGCTGACATGGTGCAATACCAGGATCAGCACTGGGAGAATGGGTCCAAGGGAAGGGTCAATTTGCAAAAGTGAGACATGTTTATAGTGGGAACCCAAAAGAAGATGTTGGTAATAAATTCAATAATCTTACCTAGAACAGCTTTTTGTAACATGTTTTTCAGACAGAAAAGTGTTGGTAACGTGTGTGCATGTTAAAACAGCATTGTACTGAGAGGACAAGTTTTATGCAGGCTTTCAGAAGGAAGGATGCTTTGCACCTTCACAACTGACGGTGATGGCAATTATCCTATATGCAGGCACTTACAAATACGTGACCAGCAGAGCCCTTGTGAGTTTGTCAGGTCTGATTCCTTTTATAAACTGTCTCAGCTCCAGTACAAATCTGTTCTGCCGTGTTGTTGAGGTTGTTTTTTTTTAACTCCTACCAGGAAACTGTTTGAGAACCCATTCTGTAACATTTACACACCTACATCCCACTTCTGTCCTGCTCTGAGCTTGGAGCAGTCTGTTCCTTTTGCTAATGGATCCACCTGCTCAGCAGACACAGCACAGATCAACTGCCCCAACTGATCCAGTAGTGCCTGCATCCAGCGCTTAGGCCTGAAACTCAGCATCACATCTGAGTGTGCGCACACACCATCGCCTTACTTTGGCACCACGACTAGCAGTGTGATAAGGTACTCAGAATTCAGAACAAAGTCTTCTTTATGCACAATGTCTGCGAGCGTCCGAGTCAGCAAGTTTCCCCTAAAGCAAACAAGACAAAGAAAAAAATGACGTTAGCAGGAACCCAGTAGCAGCGCACCAGAGGCATTGTGATGTAGATGTGGTTGCCAACAGTGCATACTAGAGTTGAAAAACACAGGGAATGGGGTGGCTAAAGGACGGGGCTACGCTTCTAAGAGGGCCATTTATTTATTTTTATTGCAACTGAAAACACTCCACGCTGGGGTGGGCTCTGAGCCCCTTCAAGTACCATCATTGAGCAATGAAGGCTGCTTCCCAGGCAGGCTGCCCAAGCAAGGGGTCTGAGCATGGAAGAATGGCACAAACAAGCAAGCGTGGGACAAATGCTAGCACAACATCTTCTAAGTTGCTCTGAATTTACTGCTTACTGGAATTTACTCTTCTTCCCTGTGATGCCCAAGAGAAAATCCAGGTTATAGAACTGATAGCAGGAAAATCCAGGTAGCAGCACACAGGTAACGATCATAAGCAATTGAAGATGGTAGAGAGAATATCTTGGAAGCTTTGAGAAAATATTGCCTGGATCAGCAGAACAGAACAAAAGTGAAATGGAAGTGGGATGCTGGTGAGGTAGGCACAGCAGAGAAGGAAAATAAATGCTTTTGCCTGGAATATTGTAAAAGTGACTTTTTGAAAAGCATTTGCACAGCTCCCAGAGGATACGGCTCTGTGTTGCAAAGGAATCTACTGGCTGATCTACTGGCTGATCTAATTTTTGACTCCCTAAAATCCCATCAGAGTAATACATTGGCATTTGGTTTTGACTCTACCACTACTTTGTCCTCCCACTGCTAACGAAGTCATATGAGGAACTGCAGTCTCCCCTGAGCTGATTTTAAGACGTGCTGCTCACACCAGTTTCCGCCTTGTCTTCCCCTTCATCTCTGGATGCCCAGTGTGCCCCAAAGTCAGGCGCTATGTTTGCACCCATCACAACACACACAGTTCACTGCACAGCAGTAGATGTGGCACGCACTGCTCTCACAGCATTCCAGAGCTCAACAGGCACACGCTGTACTTACACAGTTTTTTTCTCCAAGCTTTGCAAATTTCCTTTAATGTTGTTGTATGCAGCTGATCGGGTCTTTAGGTCTGCTTCTATCTGAGTAACTTGCTAAAACAAAGTACAAAAAGTGAACTGAGAAATTGCTTGAGGAATCGTCCTCACCTTCCTCCTCCTGCCTCTCCACTGCAGAGAGATAACACAGCTGTCAGCCATCTGAAAATCTAAAACCATCTGAACACAGCCAAGAGGGAGCCCACTTCAGTTCTGGGCTCCACAGAACTGCTCAGTCATGGGCAACGGTCCCTGCAGCAGCAAGGACTTGGTTATCTGTTACTGTGTATTTCATTTGCTATCTACGTTGAACAACAGTTCATTCCTTCCTGAACGGGCTGCCAGTGTAAATAATTCATCCAACCTGCAACGTGTTGGATTTTATGTAGGCCAATGATTTCACAAGAAAACCCCAACGTGGAGAATGATATTACGGTATGTAAAAACACTAAATAATTACAGCGAAGGGGACTAAAATGTAGAACGTATCAATGTAGTCTAATAAATCTGACAAAGGTCCACATATTTATGGAATGAATAGGCTTGTATATCTGTATATAGATACAGATGTATAGATATATATCGGTGTTATTACAGTAGAAATTAAAATAAATCAACTGCTGCAGTACAGTGAGTTTCTGAATGTGCTCCTGCCCAAACCACAGGCAGAACTCTCATTGACTGCTGTGACAAAAGAGACTAAAAACTGCCAAAAGACATGATTCCCCGTTCTGAGATCTTTTTACAACCTGGAGCCCAGTTTACCTTTGTTAATGCTTCTGATATGTTCTTCAGTGGCTGCTTTATAGGATATTTGGCCATGTCCCACTCAAACCGGGTCAAGTAGCTAATCAGGTCAACTGGAAATACAAAGAAACGCGTTACAACAGACAGCTGACATGATGGAAGCTCAAGGCTGGGGTGGCAGCCCCCAGCGGAATCCTATGTAGAGCTTTGGTTGGCCCACCTCTGAATTCTCAAAGAATTTTGATCTAGATCAGATCTGCACAAATCAGATGCTCAATCTAAGCATCCCCAAATTAAAAAATAGTTGAAATAGAGACACTGTTTGCTGCACGCGGGCTTCTTCCCAGACAGGCAGGATGGAGAATATGTGGGAAGTTGCCATGGGGAGATGGGGCAGAACAAGCACAGGGAGCTAAGGAAAGGAGGGACAGTGGGGCTGCTCAGTGCTCTTCACTGCCTGGTGCAAAGGACTTAACCATTCCCAAGGCAAGGGCTGAACGCAGTTCCTTGTGGGTTGCACACAGTGTGAGGAGCACTGTATGAACAAAGATGCATGGGAAGGAACATGAAAAGTTAAGTGCTACAGCGCTGAGCTGAGGGTACCACGCCGCCTCGTGTGACATCAAACACCCTGCCAGGGGAGCACTATCCTTTCCATGTTCTTCTCTCACCCCACATCAGAGTCAGTTTACCCTATTAGATTTCCGAAGCACGGAAAGTCTTATGAAAGGAGGAAGACGACTTCTTATCAAAGGATGAACTGAACAGAAAGCAGAAAACACTGGCATGACCATGTTCTCCCTCCCTTTGAAAGCCACAGCTGTGCAAAGCTCCCTCACATTCAACACGCAGATTCAGCCCTTCCTGCCAATGCATGACCAGGAAGCAGCAAACTCTCCAGCACAGGGAGCATGTGGGAAGGGGGCAAAGCAGAGATACAGAAGTTCACTGTGCCCCTTTTATCCTCACATTCCTCGGTCTCAGCAGAGCCCAGCTGTTCAGTAGTTAAGCACAGTGTGAGCCTTCAGCCCATTCCACAAGTGTACTCCTGGGCCGTGCTCCCAATTTCCTTCCCTTCTACACTGCCTCTCATTGCTGCCACCCAAGAGAGATGCCTCCTCCTCAGCAGCCCAGGAATCCCACAGGCTGAACACTTCCTAGCTGTGCTGCACTCAGCCAGCTCTAAGCAGCAATTTAAACTACTTCCCCTACAAAATACTTGATTCTTCAAAGTTGCTATGCTTCTCATTTTGCCTTTCTGTTCACTTCAGTTTTGAGCTGGTTATAAAGACTGGCATCATTCCACTGCTTACCAAATTTCAAAAGTTATTTTGGGTCCACATTACTACAAAGGAACAGAATTCGGTCTAAACATTTAAAAAAATCTTTACTTACATTTCACATTTTTGATGCTGTCATAAGCAAGAAAGCATTTCCTGCTACTGCGATATAATAAAATTCCCAGTATACACAAATACAAGTTTTCTTTCTATAAGAGGGGCACCTCCACACGGCTGTTGCCAGCTATTGCCCATCAGCACACAGCAGGCATATTCATTTAACTAAAAGGGCTGTATTTGCTGACGCTTCCAGTTCTCCTTCCCACAAGTCTAACCAGACAATTGCTAGACACAGCCAACAATTCAGTCAGCTGGTGGACCAAACCGCTGCCAGGAATTCATACAGCTGAGCTAAAACCAGAACATTTGTAATCAAAAACCTGAGTGCGCATGGTCTAATAGCCTGAAATTGGACTCTGAAGCAAGAAATCATGCCTTACAATTTTGATTCTGACTTCATGACCTTCAGTTTTTTAGGGTCTTTTTGCCATCCAAAAAGAGAAGGAGGAAGAATGCTGTGTTGCTGCTGCTTGTGAGGAATGATATGGGATCGTAACAGGGGAATCCTAAATATATATATATTTATATATTAAAATAGATCAATTTTTTTTTTAAAGATGCAATCAATAATCTTCAAAAAGTCTTATTTAGATATGACTCCTTTGGATGACCAAAGGACTGAAATTAGTAGCAGATACAAGAAACTTCCACATCCTTCTATTACAACACATGCAGAGTCGACAGGAAAGGAACAGAGCGTAAAAAGAAGAAACAAAAGAAATAAGTTCAACCTGTTGTTTCTCAAGTCATAGAGATATCGTGATCGAGCTACGAGGTTGTTACTTGAGAAATCCATCGTAACATGATCACTGTATCTCTACAACCAGACCAAGACTTGTTTCTAGCACTACTACACCCAAATGCATGCTTGTAGCAACACTGCATTCAGCAATCCTCAACATACTTTTCAGACATTTCATTTTATCCTTTCGCCCTGTAACATAAATAAGTGGGATTATTGTACTTGGCCAGTAGCTGCACAGATAAAAAGCCAGTATTATTTCATGCACAAAGGGCGTTTCTAAAAGGACTTTCTCCCCAACCTATGAAGATGGGGAAGAGTCTGGAGGTTGAGGTGTGCAAGGAGCAGCTGAGGCCCCTCGGTTTGCTCAGCCCAGAGCAGAGGAGCTGAGTGGAGGCCTGATGGCAGCTGCAGGTCCTCACAGGGAGTGCAGGGCAGCGCTGAGCTCTGCCCTCTGTGACAGCAAAAAGGGCCCGAGGGAACAGCATGGAGCTGTGTCAGGGGAGGGGCAGCTGCAGGTTACAGACAGGCTGTGTACCAGAGGGCAGTGGGCACAAACAGTCTGCCCAGGGCTGTGGGCACGGCCCTGAGTGCCAGAGTTCAAGGAGCATTTGGACACTGCTCTCAGACACAGGGGTTGATTTTGGGTGGTCATGTGTGGAGCCAGGGGTTGGACTTCACGAGCCTTGGGGGTCCCTCCCAAATTGGGATATTCTGTGTTCTAACTAGTGAGTTATTTGTAATGGGAGCAACAGCACACATCCCAACAGCCTCTGGCATGACCCTGCGAGTGCAGCCTGACTCTTTAAGGAAACAGCATATGGATAGGGCAGTGACAAGGCCCTCCTCTTGCAATGGAGATCTCACATCCTGCTGATTGCACAGGCCTGCAAAACCTCACCACCTACCTGCTGTAGAACAGCACCACAGCTCCACTAACAGAAAGTACATAAGCCAAGCTAGCAGAGCAGGAAACTCCTCACGCTTTCGTTGTTACTACAACACTGATTGTAACACAGAACTTCTGGTCCCAACAACTCATAACTCCCCAGGAGTTTAACTGTTGCCCCCAGCATCCACCTGTGATGTTAGAAATCCACAGCTGACAGAGCACAGGCTCTGTCCCAGCACCGCAGCAAGGAAAGCAAAACGCTACTACAGCGCTAATCAATTCCATGCAGACTTTTAGGACATGATTTAGCTGCCTGGAAGCGATCCAGCCCATAGAGGCCACAAAAAAGTGCTAGGTCATTTTAGGAACGTTTCCTGGTTTCCTCCTCACCCTTCAGCTCTGGTGTTGGAAATATTTCTTCCACAAAAGAGTACCAGATACTGAATATTGTCCTGGAAGCAAAGCTGCAACTGTATAAAGCTTCTATTAACTCTGGAAAAAATGTAATGTGGCTAGATGCACTCTTAGAAAATATTCCTGATGTCTTTTCTAATGGGGGAGTGTTTCAATTCTGAATGCTCATATTCTGAAGCAAATACAGGCAGCATCAATGTATTAACATATCCACATTCACAGCACCTACCTCCATTAGCTAGAAGATTTTCCTGGACTTTATCTTTGGAATCTTCCATAACTTCTCCTATATACTGGACTATTTTCTTAATTACGCTTGGGTGTAACAAGAGAAGCTTCGTTAGTAAAGAAACAACACAAATATAAAACAGATACTAAATGATCTGATAAACATGGAAATACCCACGCAAAACACTTCTGAAGCAAGGCAGGTCAATTTGCAACTAAAATGACAATAAACAACCAGTCTAACCCTGGTTGAAGACCTGCTCCATTGGATGCTAAATAAACCTTCACAGTTGTTTTTACGACACCAGAAAGGAACAGAATCTAGGCTTGACGCACCCAGTACAGCCATACCATACCCTGAGAAGAATCCACACCATCTCACCCCAATTCACAGCCCTTTAAGGGCTGCTCTTGTTTTCACTGTCAGGCTGCAGACGCTTAAGGACCTCAGGCCAGCTGAGTCCTGGTGGAGAACTGCATTTTCATAGGCTAATACTGATTTGGAAGGGTCCCTTAAAGGCCAGCTAGTCAAACTCCCCTGCAATGAACAGGGACACCTACAGCTCCATCAGGTTCTCAAAGCCCCATCCACCACCACTCTGGGCAACCTGTGCCAGTGCCTCACTACCCTTACTATAAAAAGCTTTTTCCTTATATCCAGTCTAAATCCCCTGTTTTAGTCTGAAACCATTTCTCCTTTTCCTGTCACAACAAACCTTACCGAAGAGTCTTTCCATATTTTGCCCACACTCAGGCTGAATTGAGAATGCAGGTGTAACCCATATGTACTCTTGTGCTCTTTCAGATTTTCCTAGTGAAAGTGCTACAATGCCATTACTTAACTAAAAATTTTTTAAAAAGTAAAAAAATTTTTTTATAAAAATCGAACACTCTTTAGGTAATACTGTATATTAACCATCACTCCCATTGGGGGTACAGAAAGCTGCAGGTAGCAGAACCCTGCAGTCTCCAACCTCTGCACAACGCCCTGCAGACATGGGATCCGGAGAGCGCTCAGGTAGGAGTGATGGATGGGAACGTCAGCTTTAGAGAGCACCACATTATCCCACGGTGACATGGAAAAACACTCCACCTCCCTGCGTAAATAAATAATAAAAGTACATGGAAACAATAGATCCTGCAAACTCCTGCCCCTTCTCTGCTGTCCTGGCAGGAGGCAGCGCTGACAGGTTTGTGCTGCCTTTATTGGCAGTCCTGTTTATCTAGCAACAGTGCAGCAGGTAGCTACCTCAGAGGAGCAGGAATGTAAATGTTCAGGTCATTTGAACAGGCTTGAACTCTCCAGATGCTGTTTTCTTTGGCTAAGTACAAGTGCTTGGTATTTTAACCCTTGAATCTCAATTACATACTCAAAATCTTGGGCATTTACTTAACACAAAATGATGTTGTAATTCCAATTCATTTCTCCTGATAATTCTTTGCTACTACCCTCCTTTAATCTATTTTTCTTATTTTTAAACAAGTTTTCCTTAGTTTTAAATCTCATTGATCCTTCTTGATCAATTAGCTTTACAAATAAAGAAGACAAATAGGAGGAGTCCATACCCAACAGCTCACTGTGTAAAAACCTCTCTGACTCTTTTGCTCAGTGCATACACCATGTCACACGGTAAGTGCCACTGCTGGCACTAACAGGACAATGAGTGAAGTGGCATTCAGCTTGAACAAGGAACTATGTGATACCTTGCTGAGTTAAAACAAAGGTAACAGTGGGAACATGTCACCTAAAATTCCCCTCAGTGATCTTACATGGATGATACAGCAGGTTTTGCAGAAGTGGGAATTAGCCAGGCCCTTCCAAAAATCACTTCTGCATGACTCCTTTATCCTTCATACTCAGATCGCTCAGTTGCTTGGCTAGCTGCTGCCCTAAGTAGCTTTCCAACTTTGCATTGGAATAGATAGATGGCATTGGCACTGTCTCGTCCGAGATTTACTCCCATTACCTTTTCACTCCAGCATGAACAGTCTGTTGCATGAACCAGAGGCACAAACACATTTTCAAAGACCTTGGGGCAGGTTTCCCAACCAGATGGGGAGAGTTATGATAGAGACGGTCTTACTGATTAAGTATTAAGCTGCTCTGTGCTGCTAAATATTCTGAAAAAGCAATTCTAAAAAGATCAACATTGTGTGCAAACCAGTGACCAAATGTAATCACCCTATTTCAGCCCCACTGTGGTACCAGTAAAGTCAGAAAACTATGCTAGGGAGAAACGTATTCTGGCAGACTTACTTTTATGCAAACTGCTTAACATAGGTTTGAACAGCTTATATCAGGATCTCTGTATGCGTTTGCACCCACCAAACAATCTATGAAAGCACAAAGCTTATTCAGACAGGCAGCTCCTCACTAGGCCTGGCTAGGGGAGAAAAGACAAAAAAGCCTCACAGCTGTATGCAAGGTTTGCTTCCAAAGCAAAAAAAAAAGGTTCATCAATAAAGTCTACTTTGTGCCATAAAGTATCCTAAAACCCAGCATTCCCTTTTCCCTTAGCATTCTGTACTCTATTATCCTTTGTCCACCCAGGTCAGCTTGGCCTAAAAGGCAAACTTGGCAGAGATCAGCAAGGAGATCATGTGAGTCTCCCAGCACAAATGGGTTTGACATAATGCCAGTCAATATTGTGGCTTTCCAGGAGTTAAACCGTCTGAGAGGAAGAGTACCCGATTTCATTCAGAAGAATTTATTCCTTATATCTCCTTATAACTCCTATATCTGATTAAAAAGAACCGAGAGAAATATTCTGGGAAAAAGAAAACTGGGGTGGGCTTCATATTCTCTAAATATTGCTTTATTAATTTGAGTTTCTGGATGAAAGGGAAGGTTGTTCTTCAAAAAGAATGCAAAAAAAAAAAAATCACAGCTGTTTCCCTTTGAGAATAGCTTTCCTTGAAAACAGCCACTCAGGCATCACCGTTCAGACAGAACTGCCACTGGCTCCATTCAGCCAGGTTCTAAGGAATGGTCCCTTCCTTGTGATGACTCTGTGGTAACTGACACAAGGATTAAACCATGACACAAACCCGTCCACTTCAGTCCAGTTGTAGTCTGGGTTAAACCAACTCTGAGGTGAATCCAAGGACACACCAACCCATACAAACAATGTCTGTTCTTCATTTGTAGGTAGTAAATAAGACCTATTTTACCTTTCAGCAAAGCTATCAAGTTTTCCCAACTCATCTGACAGACCAACAAGAGCGTCCAGTGTCCCCACCTGTACAAGAGATGAGAAGCAGGTGAGAGATGCACATGTCCAAGGCTTCTGTCAGCAGTCTTAGGGACTTTGATTTGTGAATTCAACAGTTCTGCAGAACATTATTCAATCAGTGGATAATAAAGCAACTCCTTTTCTCAAGACCCAGGCACAAAGAGCCTTTTCCAATAAAGGAAAAAGTGCATATGATGTCTCAAGGTCAAGCATCCATGTCTTCCTTCCTGTTTTCATTCCTGAATCATTGAGTAGCATGGACTTTTACCTAACAAAATAATGAGTAGAAGCGCACACAGCATACACACAAAACAAATCTAACGCACTGAGAGAACCAAGGGAAGCACAGCATATTCAAAAGAGGGTCTCTGCATTCTTTCCTACTGCCAAAGACTAAGCCTCTCAGGACACCATTTTCCCCAGGACCAACATCTGCTTTTTGCATGGCTCTGTCCCAGTCATAGTTCTATGTTTATGGTATTGCAATACATTGCCAAACCTTTTCTTGTGATGTTGCCAGCTCAACATTACGAAGGGTCAGGCTGAAGAACAGGAGACGAAACAAGTCTTGCACAGAACAATTAGCAGAACACAAAGAGCTGGCTGTATGGTCAGATATGTCAATACTTCATTTCCCCCAGTGTTAATGGACTCACACCAGCGCTGACCAGGCTGGTGGCACACAGATGGTAAAATCACAGCAATCTCAGGTGCATTTGTAAAAAGCAGCATGTGCAGTCTGCAGCATCCATGTGCTACTCCAGCAGGTTATCACTTGAGAAAAGGCCATGCTCCCCTTTCACTTGCAACCGTAAGTAACTGGAACAGCTCGAGCCATAACTTAACTATCTTCGTGGACTAAAGGCAGACCCTGGCTGCACCATGTGTAGCTTTCTAAGAGATGGGTGATGGCAGCTCCCCAAGGAACCAAGTACTACACCTGTTGCAGCTCCACTGACTTCAACTAAGCATATTTAGACTTCTCATAGATGCAGATGAAATAAAGTGCAGATCTTACGAAAGAAGGACTAAAGAAGGCAAAGATCTATTAAAAAAAAAAAAAAAAAAAAAGACACGAATAAATGCTCTTCCTACTGATATGAGGCCATAAAGCCAGTAATATAGCTGAATATACACATATCCATCTCCTACAGAGCAATGTGCATTATATAGGACTGTCTCCTCTGTCAGTGGTCTCACTGGAGTACTTCTAGATATTGAGCTGCTCCCCATACATTAGCAATTCAAGATGTACAATGCTGTGCGACTTTTGTGATTGCAAGCAAATGGTACAGCAGATGCAATACATTGTATTTAACCAGTCACCTTCACTCCTCACACATGTATCCATCCCACATGAAAGTCATCTTCAAGCAAAATGACTCTTGCCTCTCCCCAATCAGTCTTCAGTAGACTGAACACAGCTCACCCCCAGTCGCAACCTTTTTCAGCTCTCTGAAATGATAAATCTCAAGTTTATCCCAGAAATCTTTAGTCCTGGCTGGGGATGTTTTGTCACCCATACCCAAACCGTCTCCTCGCTTACCTTTAAGTCTGGAATATGGAATTTGCTGTTGCTGGACAGGTTGGATTTGGATGTCACCGTGTTCATTCTCTCCCATGCCTGCAGGTTTGTTTTATCTCCCGGGGCAGAAATCAGCCAGAACTCCGACATGATCCAGTACTTTCCCTTCGCTCCTGATCACTGTAGAAACACAAAGCAGGTGAGAGGCTAAAAAAAGTACTGCGTATAATGTGTTCTTCTCTAAGAACCAAAAGGGTTGGAGTGGATTACTGATCTTCTGGAGGCATAATTACAGTGAGTCACTCCTGTCTCAGCCTGAAATGGAGCATGACCTTCTGCACAATGTCACACACAAAGCGCAGCAGTTCCTCCTTTCTCAGGGTTGTTCCATCCAGTTTCCGAATGAAGAACCGAAGCTCTCTCCTCCCGTTTCCCTCCCCTCCCCGTCCTTTTGCACTGCACCCAGTTCAGTCCCCATCGCCAGACTCCATTGTGGTCCCCATTGCCAGGCAGACTCCAGTCACAAGGATGTAATTAAGGACTTCTGTTTGATCAACATCAACACTCAAATATTTGGGCAAAAGCGCAAGCGAGATGTAGGAAGTCTTCTTCTGAACTTACAGGCTGCAGGAGATGCCTGAAGGAATATCGCTTTCCCAGCAAGGAGCGGAGGAGAGATGCTGTCAGCAGGACAATATACACAAAGCAAACGGTGGTGCAAATCCACGTGTGACAGCTGCCGTGGCGCTAAACAAACAGATGAGGGCAGGACAGCAAGAAGCGGAACTACACGCAGCGATCTCCAGCTCTTCCATCCAAAGGCTCTCCCGGACCCGTCCCGCCCCGCACGCCTTACTCCCAACTGCACGGAGCGGGAAACCCGGGGAGCGGGCGCTCACTCCGCAGCCGCCCCGGCCCCGCACAGCGGGCGGCTCCCGCTGGCGCGGCGGGGGGGCCGCGCTCGGGGCGGCGCCCGGGGCAGGGCCGGGCGGGAGGCGGGCGCGGAGCCGCGGGGTGCGGTGAGTGCGCGGGGCGAGGGCCGCCGCCGGGACGGCGGGAATACTGCGCTTTGTGGGAGAGGGCCGCGGAAAGCTGGTGGCGGGTTCGGCTCCTACAGCTCCTCGCTATGCTACCGCTTGGGCGATCCTCCATTTCGCTTTCTTTAGAGGACAGCGCATTTTCCTTTGGGTCTATTCATGTTTCTCTGTAGCAAATGTAAATTAAGTTCTCGAGAAACTCAAGTGTCCTTCCCTCCCCCCCCCCCCCCCCCCCCCACACACACAAAAGTATCCTAAACTGAGAGGGTTTTAATTGCTGGATGGTGTCTCTCCCTTCTGTAGTACCAACTGCACCACTCAGCTTGGTGTTGTCTGCAAATTTGTTGATCCCATCATCAATACAACTGATAGATATTGAAAGACACCGATCCCAAGACAGACCCCTGAGTGACACTGCTTGTGACCGGCCTCCAGCTGGACTTAGAGCCTTTGACAGCAACCCTTTGGCTATGACCCTCCAACCAATTCTTTATTCACTTAATAGTCCAGCCTTCAAATCCGTATCTCTTCAACTTAGAGACAAGGATGTCACATCAAAAGCCTTGCACAAGCCCAGGCAGATGATATAACTTGCCCTTCCTTCATCCACCAATGCCACTGCTCCATTTTAGACGGCCACCAGATTGGTCAGGCGTGGTTTGCCTTCAGTGAAGCCATGCTGGCTGTCTCAAATCACTTGCTCATCCCTCTCACGCCCTAACATGTTTTCTAGGAAGATCTGTTCTATGGCCTTCCCAGGTACAGAGGTGAGGCTCATGGGCCTGTAGTTCCCCGGGTCTTCCCTTTGAAAATGGGAGTGATGTTTCCCTTTTTCAAGTCACCAGGAGCTTTACCTGACAGCCATAACTTTTCAAATATGATAGACAGAGTCTTGGCAACCGCATCAGCCAGTTCCTTCAGGACCCTGGGATGCATGTCATCAGGCCCCAAAGTAGTAATGCTAGACTAAGTGTGTCCAGCATCAGGCTGAAGCAGCTGATGGGAGATGTCCTCAATCACAGCCTTGGACTTGGATAGCTCTGTTCCTGCATCATGTTGCTAATGGAAATGCTAATTTCCATTAATGCTAATGGAAAGTTACGGTCTTAGAAAGTAAATTTATAGGCTGTTCAGATCAGGCAAAGATATATTGTATATGTATCTTCATTTGCTTCTCTTTAACGTTTTTAGTGAGACTTAAAATACTTGTATAGAGGAGGAAAGTCTTTACTCAAAGCTCACCATAAAGAGAATCAAAGAAGACTTCTGGTTGAAATAATCACTGTTTCAGTTTGTCTGCTTGCTTATTTCGGTATACTACTGAGGTGGGTGTCAGCCTCTTCTCCCAGGTACTGGCTACAGGATGAGAAGTAATGGTCTTAAGTTGTACCGGGGGAGGTTTGGGTTGGGTATTAGGAAACATTTCTTCTCAGAAAGAGTGGTGAGGCAGTGGCACAGGCTGCCCAGGGAGGTGGTGGAATCAAGAGGTGTTCAAGAACTGTGGAGATGTGGCACTGAGGGAGGTGGTCAGTGGGCAGAGCGGGGAAGGGATAATGGTTGGACTAGATGATCCTAGTGGATCTTTCCAACCTTGATGATTCTACGATTCTATTCTGTTGGGTTTTTGTTTTTTTTTCAGCCGTGGTGTTCCCGTGGGCACAACAGAAGGACTTTAGTGAAGCTATAAAAAAAACAAAACAACTAGCCAGGTGTCTGGTGGCATTCGTAGTAATGGGGATCACTGTTGAATCTTCCTTCCCTGTTTCCCCCACCCGACTTTTTTTTTTTTTTTTTTTTCTTTAGGCTACATTTCAATAAGGAACACAGAATTAGTTCAGGTATGTACATAACATTTCATTCTACAGCATACTGATCTGAAAGGTGCAGTAAGCCTCATAAACATTCATTCTTCTCTGAAAGAGAAAACTTCTCTGAAAGAGTGGCCAGCCACTGGAATGGGCTGCCCAGGTTGGTGGCGGAGTCACCGTCCCTGGAGGTGTTCAAGGAACGTTTGGACGCTGTGTTGAGGGACATGGTTTAGTGAGAACTATTGGTGATGGGTGGATGGTTGGACTGGATGATCTTATAGGTCTTTTCCAACCTTGGTGATTCTGTGTGTGTGATTCTGTGTGAACAAGATAAAGCAGAGCTTGCCCATCCCAGACCACATACAGAGCTGCCATGGATCCTTGCTGCAGTTTCAAGATGTGGAAATGCTTCACATGATTAATTCTACAAAAATTTTGTTCCCAGAAGCTTCTTAAGTTTAGTATTGTGTCATCTGACAACGCTTGTAGTGAAGAATGTAAAATCCAAGCTGAAGGCTTGTCAGATTTCTGGATTCTGCAATATAAGCCATTTTCTTTCTAAACGTTTTTATTGTAGCAATGTCACTTTTGATTCTCATTTTTTTTTCAGGAGGAATAATTTGCCATGTTTCCTTTTATTATAGTGACAACAATTATACAACTTAATTTATTATTTTAGTTGAAAATTATTGAGGAAGCATGATATTAATGTGTAAACAAAGTCCTATCATTTTCTATTACCAAGTTTTCTGATTTTATTCTGGCTTTTTAATCCTTTTTTTTCTTTTTTTTCCCCCCCATTACACATTTTTAGGCCTGGACGAAGAGGGGATGGAGGAGGGCAGGATCATTTTGATGGGATATGGCAGTGTGCTGCTGACTGGTGGTAACTCAGCTGTGGCAGCTCCTGTGCCCCAGCTACTTCCTCAGCTGTACTGAGTGCTGTACCGTGTGATCACCAAGCTGCTTAATTCCCTTGTGATCACCACGTGTCTCCCTGCTCCCTTTGATCTGTCATCGCATGGAAGCTTTCTGTGGCTTTGCCTTTCTCTGTGTTTATGAGTACTCCTTCCTCTGTCACAGTAATGTGCAAAGCACAGCCTCCAAACAGTCATTAAAAGCATTAATACCCTATCTGAAGTATCTCCCGAGGCAAATTTCTCTAACAAATAATCAGAGTTAATTACCTACACAATTATGACATTGACATTAATGGGAAAGCTTATGTTAGCTTGCAAAACAGCAACCTCAGAGCTGCAGTTCTCAATAAAACAATTTGTACAACTAATACATTACAAGCATTACCTGCTTAGTCTTCCATTAATGCGTGTTTTTTCCCCTCTGCTTCAGAAGAATCATTTAAAATCCCATTTCCTACTCATGCAAGTGTAGTACTTCAGTAACATACATGGAAGTCTAAAATAGCTCAGTAAAGGAACTTCTAACATGATTTGATTGTGGCTATTAAAGCCCCTTCCAATCCAAGCCATTCTCTGGTTCTATAAAAGATTGTTATTTAATTGCAAGGAGTTTTGGTGTACTTTTAAGCATGTAAGTTTAGCATGCAAAGCATTTCTCTGTTAGAATTCCTTAGCTGTATGCGTGTGTGTGTATATGAATGGATGTTGTCTAGTTACCACTGAAACCAGTAAAGATTACTTCCAGTTTGCTTACCATAATGTTTCAAAACACCGTATCATGCATGTCACAAGGTAACATGCATAGCAAATTCTCATACCATAAAAAGAGGAAAAGCAGGCAAAACTATGTGCTCCTTGTTGAGAATGTTCTGTGTCACTCTTACTTGAAGTCAATACACCTAACTGCTCAACTCTACTCACCTGAATTGAAAACCTAAAAGTGTTATTATTGCATGTAACAGATATTTAGAGCAAAAAGCTTCATCAAAGCTTCAACTGCATCATTCAGATTCAGATTTTTTTATTTTTTTTTTTAACTTATCTGTGTGAGTGTAACAAGCAAATCTGGCTGCTCTACAGTTATCTGCACTGGAACTTGAACAGTCCAGGTTCTAGCTGATATTTTCCCTATACATTTTCTTTAAAAAATAAAAAGTTTTAAATGTATGTCATGCCAGGCTTGGATTTGTCCACTTTGACCAAGAGCTAAATATGTCAAAATAAATAAAGAAATAAATACCAAGAATCTTGAAATACAATTTTATTTTCTGCTGTGCAGACAGAGGTATTTTATTCCTCTTTGTCTGCTGCATGGTCATTGAAATATACCTAGAGTACTGAAGAAGGGTTCTTGGGTTGGGTATTAGGAAACATTTCTTGTCAGCAAGAGTCGGTTCTCACCCAAAGTCACACATCTCCTCAGTATGTCAGAACTTCATGGGTTTTAAACCTCTGGGAATTTTTCATTGTTTCAGTCCTCCTGACCTTGTCTTACATTTTTTGAGGCGTCCTCATGTCATACCAAAAGACTTGGTGAGGATGTCTGGGATTCCTTGAGGAGTCCTGAACTGCAAGAGGCACCTTCATGCGGGCAAATGGAGTCAGCTTTATATGTCTGTCAACAGCTAGCGACGGTCTTAGGAATGAGATGGTAGAACTCAGAAACAGATAGATTGAATTCACCCCGAAGTAGACACCAGGTGGATACTGTGCCACATTGCTCCTCAGGCTTCATTACTGGGATTAACTAGGTATGCAATTCAGCTGCCTGAGCTTCTAGTGCCATTTGAGATGTCCTCCAGCTCACGCCACACAGCACATGGGTTTTCCACAGGTCTTGTGTCACCCCATCTAGGTGTCCTGGATACCATGAGGCAGCTCAAATGCCACCAGACAATCTACATTTAGGTGAGTGAAGCCTTAGCTCCCTGAAACAGGAGCTTGGACATCTAGTACCCACACAGACACCTACATTTAGGTGTCTGGATCTCAGATATGGTCTCACCTTCTAATGCAAAGCAGGAAGTGGTGATATTGGTATTATCTTTGCAGAAATACATAATGAAAAGCATCCAGAAAGACGCGGAGGCCCTGGAGAGTGCCCAGAGAAGGGCAACAAAGCTGTGAAGAGACTGGAGCATAAGCCTTATGGGGAGCGGCTGAGGGAACTGGGATTGTTCAGTCTGGAGGTGGCTGAGGGGAAACATTATTGCTCTCTACAATCACCTGAAAGGAGGTTGTGGTGAGGTGGACTTGGCCTCTTCTTTCAGGTGACAGAAATAGGATGAGAGGTAATGGCCTTAAGTTAAGTTGTACCAGGAGAGGTTCAGGTTGGATGTTAGGAAAAATTTCTTCTCCGAAAGAGTGGTGAGGCAGTGGAACAGGCTGCCCAGGGAGGTGGTGGAGTCACCATCCCTGGAAGTGCTCAGGAGAAGGGTAGATGCGGCACTGAGGGAGGTGGTCAGTGGGCACGGTGGGGCTGGGCTGCCAGTTGCACTAGGTGATCTCAGTGATCTTTTCCAACCTTAATGATTCTATGATTCCATGCAGGGAATTCTGTAAGACTTGATATGGTTGCAGTTAGCTCTTACACCAGTTGTGTACTGTCACGGGGGAAAAGTTGTGACATTCATTGTTGCGCTAAAACATTCACAGAGTGAAAAAATATCGTTATTTGTTTTTGTTGCTGCTCTTCTAAGTCAGAATAGGCAAGGCCTGACACCCTTCTGACCCCGGCAACTCCGTGTCCCTGCCACAGCCTGCTGCGGGGAACCTGCTTCAGCAGGGGCTGGGCTGGGTGATCATCACAGGTCCCCTCGAACTCCTATAATTCTGTGATCTGTGAAGCGATGCTACATGGAATTTAAACGGCGTTCTACTTTTTATGTTTGCTAGAAGGATGCTGCTCAACCCGATCCTGCAGAGATTTCCAGGATTCGTGTGGGACAAGAAAAGAACCTCCTCAGCCACGTCTGCCCGAGCAGCTCCTTCCTACTCAATGATTTCAACCCAAGCACCGCCTGAAATAGCACCGTGCAGCCGCCTTTATGCTTTAACGTCACAGAACGCGATTTTACCTAATAATTTCCTCCCAACCTCCCGGCCCGGTGCCCGCCGACACTCGGCACCGGCCAGGAACGGGAAGCTGACCCAGCAGCACCGCTCCAGCCCGCGGCCCCGCCCGTTCACCGCGGACTGCTGCCGGGTCGGAGCCGAGCCCGCCTTCCGCTTCCTCTGCGTCCCGGAAGAGGCGTGCGGACTCGCCATGCAGGTCTCCAGCCTCAACGAGGTGAAGATCTACAGCCTGAGCGCCGGCAGGAGCCTCCCGGAGGTGAGGGGCAGCCCGGGCGGGACGGAGCCGTGAGGGGGCGGGCGGGACGCGTGGGCTCCTCCGCAGCTGGCGAGCGTTTGAGCTGAGCTGCTCTGCGAACACTGTTCCTGAACTTTTTTTTTCGTAGAATCGCAGGACGGAGGGGTTGGAAGGGACCTCAGAGCCCCGCCATCTCAACCTTCCTGCTGTGGGCTGGGTGCCCCCAGCACATCAGGCTGCCCAGGGTCCGCTCAGTAAAGAAATTCCTCCCAGCATCTCTCTTCTAGTTGAAAGCCATTCCCCCTTGTCCCATGACTGTCAGGCCGTGGAGGAAGTGGGTCCCCGTCCTGTTTATGAGTTCCCTTTAGATACTGAAATGTGGGATTACTACTGGAATTTTTAATGTAATTAAAAAGAAAGAAGTGATGTTTCAGGCAGATCCTAAACTCTCTGTTTTTTTAGGTTTGTTAAACTGTAACAGTTCTCTGATTCTACTCATGTGCCATAATGTGAATACTGATGCGTGTATTTCCTTACAGTGGCTCTCAGACAGGAAGAAAAGAGCATTGCAGAAGAAAGATGTGGGTGAGTTTTCCCATTGCAGCCCTCAGCAGAAGGAGGCTGTACACATCTGATCTGCTAATCCAGGAGTAGGCAGTTTGCTGACACAGGGAAATTGTGCACAGCTTATTTTAATAAATATGAATTTAAAGCTGTAGGTAATGCTAGAAGGTCGTACTTTAGCTTCCTATATAGTGCTATGTGCATAGAACATTGTCAGCATCATTTTCAGGCATTAAATACTGGGAGATGGTAGATTGTACACAAGTGTGGTGGATGCATCTCACATATATTTTATGATCAAATCTAGCTATAGACCCCTGTGTATATATTAAGCTCAGCTTAGAGGGCAGTTTTGTGATTTTATTATATCATCATCATAATCATAGAATGGCTGGTGTTGAAAAGGACCACAGTGGTCATCTGGTTTCTACCCCCTGCTATGTGCACGGTCGCCAACCACCAGACCAGGCTGCCCAGAGCCACATCCAGCCTGGCCTTGAGTGCCTCCAGGGATGGGGCATCCACAACCTCCTTGGGCAACCTGTTCCAGTGCGTCACCACCCTCTGAGTGAAAAACTTCCTCCTAATATCTAACCTGAACCTCCCCTATCTCAGTTTAAAACCATTCGTCCGTGTCCTATCACTGTCAACCCATGTAAACAGTCATTCCCCTTCCTGTTTATATGCTCCCTTCAAGTACTGAAAGGTGACAATGGGGTCTCCCCAGAGCCTTCTCTTCTCCAAGCTAAACAAGCCCAGTTCCCTCAACCTTTCAATTTTACTCTAAATTTGTAATATCAAAGGAAATATTTACATACCTTCATGAGCATTGTGTAAAGCAGCCAACTAAAAAATATGCATGGAAGAAACAGTGTGATGGAATGTGTTATGCATCTTTGTTTTTTTAGAATGTGTGAACTTTTTGTGAATGTGTGGTATAATTTGTCACATGGTTAGCACCTCATGGCAGACATCTATTTGGTATGGTGATAGCTGGCTTCTCAGTGTTAGTGTACTGCATTGCTTTCCTGGGCTGTGTAAAAGACAAAGATGTATCTTAAGAAATATTCAGTTTTATTCCGTGAACTCAACATACTTTTGTAAGAAATCATTACCTTATTGGACTGTTAATAATAGTACTAGCTTTACAAATAATCTGACTTTATGTGTATTTCTTTTTCCTTTATAGATATCCGTAGAAGAATTGAACTTATTCAAGACTTTGAAATGCCCACAATTAGCACCAAGATTAAGGTATCGAGAGATGGACAGTATATTATGGCAGTTGGTGAGTTAACTAAGGATCCTGCGGTAGCAGAGGCCAAAAGTACTAGTAATGTTTTATCACAGAATATGACAGGTAGAAGATAAAGGGTTTTTTTGTTTTGTTTCTTTAATGAAGCATTGAACGTAATTGTGGAAGCCTACTCTTAAGATGTGATGCGATGAATGTTTTGGTACTTAGGTTGAGAAACATTTAATTTTCAGCTGTATTAGAAGAATACCTGTGTTGTGAAAACAACTTATTTCTTTTTTTAGTATGCTCATGAACTTGCTTTAAATGACTTTTTGAGTATCACCGAGTGTGTTTTTAAAGGATACAGGATAATGCTGCATTTTGCAACTGTCAGAGTGAGATCCTAATATGAATACTTCAGTTAGCCTTAATGACACAAGGAGGCTTGGTCTTTCAGTCTTACTTGAAGGTATTATTAAGTTCTGTTACTAAGAGGCCTCTTTTTCGTTCACAGAAACATAGCTGTAGTAAAGACCGTATGCATAAAACATCATATTTTTAAAAAAAAAGTGTTAATGTTATCTTTTTGTTTGACCGTTTTAATAAAAATCGAATTCTTCTTTCAGGAACTTACAAACCAAGGATCCGCTGTTATGATACTTATCAGCTATCCCAGAAATTTGAAAGGTGCTTAGATTCTGAAGGTTAGTATAAGCTGTGGCTGTTAGTCTACAGTTCAGGTTGGACTCAAACAGAAATTTATCTCCCGGTTCTAAGGGGACAGATTATATGTTGGGGGAACAGAAGAATCTGGAATGAAATCTCACCAGTCTTTACCTCTGTATTTTTCCTTCTTTTTTTCTGTAAAGTTCTTTCCTCTCTTGGAGCTGTACGAAGACAATAAGATCTGCTCTGAGCCAGTAAGTGTGGGGCTCAGAGAGTGATGTGGGTGAAGGCTGCTGCTCTTTTTGGGGAGTGCTGCGTGAGTGTGTGATAGCAGGCAGTTCTCCCTTCTGTTCTCTTCCCACTGTGAAGCAGAGAGGTAGGAGAGTGCTCTGTGATTGCTCCATTGTTACTGAAATAAGTTCCTGTGTTTTCTCACTGCAGCCCAAGTCAGTTAAAGAGAATTCCTTGATTTGTTTTGTATTTTTCTTAATTATTATTATTTTTAGACATAGGTGGTAGCAAAGGAAAGGCCCCAATTTCACATTGTTTGCTAGTATTTTGGAGGGAGAACTGTTGTGATGAGAGCAAGGAGCCATCTAAGCTCTGAGAAAGGGAGAATCTGCTGGAAATTAGACTGAGGGAGGAGGTTTTAGGGTCTGTAGAGTTGGGGGGGTTATTTTGTTTTTGTTCTTAGGAGACTAATGGCAGAAGACAGATAGAGAGGTGAATGAAACTGAGGGGTTGAGAACAGAAAGCACAGAATAGTGCAAGATCTGAATCATTAGTGAGAAATGGAACTGGTCTGTTTTTGATAGCATTGTAAAAAAAAAAAAAAAAAGAAAAGAAAAAAAAGAAAGAATGACAGCTACTGAATTAGGTCAGGAAAAGGGTAATAGAGCAAAGTGGTGTTTTGTTATTTGATTCCTTAGTACCGCAAGGAAGTAGTATGAGAAGGGAGAGTCAGGAAGGCTGGGGAGAGAAAGGCGTGGCATGAGAGACCCACTTTGAAAGAGTATGAGTCATTGTAACAGTAAATGCTTGCTGTTAATTAGAGCTCAAAGTTCATTTTTTTGAACTGGCTTCTCACAAGGCTTTAAAAATGTGTTTATATCATAGAGTCACCTTAAATGACTTACCTTATTTAAATGGAAACAGTTCAGGTGAAGCAGCTACTCCCTCATGTTCCAGACTCACCTTATTTAAAGCTAGGCAAAGCTCTGTATGTTGTAGTGTTCAGCAGGGACAGTAGCCTTTGCATTTGTAATTATTGGGCCCTCAAAGCTCAGTCTCTGGAAGCTGACACCTTAGAAAGGCTGTGTCTGAAGACGTGTGTGTAGTACATTTGATCCCATGTTATTCTTGCCATCTTTGATGATTCGCCAAAGAACTGTGGACCACCCACTCACCGTGGACCACCACAAACTGAAAAGCGTTTGATTAAACCTTCCTAAATACACGTTTCAGCACTGCATTGAGGAGCATATCAGGTATACAAGAATGATAAAAAGATTATAAGATGCTTCATAAATTTCTAAGGTTTTCTTAAGTAACTTATTATTTTGCAAATAATGTTGTCTAATTAAAGATTTTATCACGATGTCTGCATTATGCATTGACACCTGTGGGGAATACTTATATGGCTAAAGGTTAGCATAAGAGTAAATATTATTTTCAGGGTTTGTGCCAATGTTTGCAAATAAATTTGCTTACTTAGTTAACTTAAAATTCTCTTGTTCTCTCCTCTAGTGGTTACATTTGAGATGTTATCAGATGATTACTCAAAGGTATGTTTAATGTTTTCAATGTATAAATGAGAAAATTGTGTAATATGTATATTAAAATACATTTTCATATATAGTAAAGGTGGTCAATCAACAACTTTTGGAACAGATTGTTTTTTGTTTAAAAAACAAACAGGATAAACATTTTTTTTTTTGTACCTTTAAAGCATTGTTTTCTTTGCCTCTTTGTACTGTAATTTGCCTTACCACTTGTAAAGTCTTTTGTCTGCAGTAGAGAAAAGCTTCAAATCAAGTCAGCTATCCTATGATCAAACTAATGTGAAAAACATAATTAGTTGTTCTTGCTAGGGTAACGTTTGGTTATAATTGCTGTGACAGTAGCCAACATTAACCTTTTTTGAGAAATAGGGTAGCTACAGCTGAATTAGGCTGATTTGCTATAGCAGTGATAACTAAGCATGTGACTGAGGCAAAAATTGTGGAGAGAAATAGCATGTTTTGTTTCTGAACTGCTGTATCTGGAGAAAACAGTTGAGTTGTTACAACTGTGTGCCTTTTTCAGGCTCAGTACTATTATCACTCCTAATTCTGTTGAGGGCCCTCAGAAACAAGCTCAAAATCTTGTGCGTATTTTCCAGCTACAGCAGTTGGTGTGATAAAAGGTGTTACCTGTTCCTATAAACTTTGCTGATTCATCAGAGTATTAAGTCTAAAATGAAATATGGAAATTTAAGCATGTAATTTTGCTGATTTCATTAGAGCACAGCATGTTAATAGTTAAATTTTTACTGTATTTTTTTTTTTCCTCAGAGACTTTAGTCTCTGACTAGACCTTACTGGTACAGGTTTGTCTTATATTTTCAGAGGCATTATCTAACCTTCTAGCTCAAGGTTTTTCAAAGTTTTCCCTTGTGAGTTCTCCAAGAATGTGTGAGCACAATGGAAGAAGGAAGTGACTGATATAGCAGGGTAGCCTCCTGCTTCTGGTTGTAAAGACCAAGCAATTATTTGCAAGGCTGAGGAGTGTATTCTCATTGTTCACCCATCTCTGACTGGTCAAGCAAACAATAAGGCTTATGTGTGTTTTGAACTGAAATTAGTACTGTATTTCAAAGTGAACCTTGACAACCGTGTCTTCAATTGTATTTTCCAACAAGGTGATATTGATAATTTCACTTAAATGTGGTTTAATTTTGTTAAAGAAATCATGAGAAGAACACTTCTAAGCTGCACAAAGATACAGAGACTTCAGTATTGTCACTGTAAAATCAGAAAATACTTAATCTTGTTATTGTTACAATGAAGTAAAGAGCTCTGCTTGTTGTAAATTTGCAGTCAAAAACATAAAGAAGTTGAGCACACAAAGGGTTGGTTGGGCTGTGTTTTGAAAAACATTGTATAACATCAGCTGTGCAGCTGCATCTGTAATCTTGTAGGAAGTAGTAATTATACTTGTGAAAAGTGATACTTGACTTTCATCTTGGATCTCAAGAGTGAGCCCTTGAATAAAAGTTAAAACACTAGCGTTTCTGTTATTAGAAAAATGGAAAGGACAGAGAGGTCATGAATAGGCATAGAGTAGTCATCCAGATCAGTACTTTGTACATACCTCATGTAAAGGGAAAATGTGTAAATAAACATGATGGATTCAAAACAACCATTGTACTTTGTCTTTCCTGAGCTGCTCATTATTAGTGTAGATAGCAACGTAGTACAGTTGGGGGAAATTTAAAGTCTTGAGGATTTAGTATTGTGTGAAGATATACAGACTACGCGCATTCTAAACTGGCACCTTTCTAGTCTAATCTAAAGAGAGTTGAGCCTCAGAGTCAGTTGTTGACCTGTAGTTGTCTATATCACTTAATTATTTGCCTTCATCATAGAGTGATTTTGGGCCAGAGTGATGATTAATGCATCCCGTAGTATCTGGGCAAGGTTTAAAGTACGGCACGAATGTGGTGGGAGTGGGAAGAATTCATTTATATGTATATGAGTAGTGGTATGTTATTTAGTTGTATAGATCTAGCTTTCTATTGATGCCTTACTGCAGGCTTTGAGGAGCAAGTTATTTGTCTAAACTTCAGTAAAAACTTCAGGTTATTACATACTCTACTGTAAATATTCATCTTTAATAAAGAGATTGCTGCGGCTAATGAGAATAAAGAATGAATTCTATCATTCTAGTAGAAATTATTTAAGTGGGTTGTGGTAAAGCAATGTGAGCATGAAAAAGTTGCTGGAGGGTGTTTTCTGAGGCAAGTTGAGGAGCTTCTGTTATCTCTTCTGTGTGTTTCAGTTCTTTCTATTTTACTTTCAGATTGTCTTCTTGCAGTGTGACAGATATGTGGAGTTTCATTCACAACATGGACATTACTACAGGACAAGAATACCAAAATTTGGTAGAGACTTCTCTTATCACTATCCATCATGTGACCTGTATTTTGTAGGAGCAAGGTAGTGTTTGAATGGATTATTTTGTTTCACATCTGTCAGGAATGTTTTCCAAGAGCTAAATGAATGTTAACTGAAAATTTATAATGCTGTTGTATTGGAAAAGGCAGGAGTTCTTTCCAGGTGGAGACTGCTTATAAAGAGTGAAAAATGTGAAAGTCCAAAATTAATTCAGTTTCCTGCATTACAATTTTTATTCTTTGATTCAGGTGCTTACAAATTTGTTGTCAAAATTGCAATTCACTGTACTCTGTTTTAAAAGTGATGAACATCTTAGTAAGGAAATTGTAGTAGCTTTTTGTGGAAACTTTCAGGGCGAGGCTGGAGAAGGCCCTGGGTAACCTGATCTATCTGTGGTGTCCCTGTTCATTGCAGGGGAGTTGGACTAGGTGGCCTTCAGAGGTCCTTTCCATCTCTAAGGATTCTGGTGAATCAATAGATCAAAAGATCACTATGATCTTTGATGAACATACACATTACCCTTTCTTCAGTGTACAGGAAAGAATTAATTGTGATTTTTTTGTTTCCTTTTCTTTGTAGTTCTGAAGTATATAGGCTAAATCTGGAGCAAGGAAGGTTTCTGAACTCCCTGCAAACTGATGCTTCGTAAGTAACTGTAATGCATGATGTCTGTCTTGCGTCCACCAGGTGGAACCAAACTACTAATATGCTCACCATCAGTACTGTATCTGAATACTGCCCAAATACACAGGAAAGTAGAATTGAAAAGCAACATATGCCTAGTTTGAACCTCATTTTATTTAATTTTATGTCCTGTAATTCCTTGTACCAGTTTTTATACTTTAAAATATCCACAAAAAAAAATTCAATTAAAATTGCTTAATATAGACTTCTTATAGTATTATATAACTTTGCCATTGCAACTCAATTTAGTCATCACATAGAGACCTGCCCACAGGGTATGTACTTTCCCAGGCATGTCTTTGTCCTTCTAGCCTTGGAGTAGCCCCAAGAGTGTTGGGTTTTTTTTTTTTGTTTGATTGATTGATTTTTTTAATATCACCAGCATGATTCTTTTGAAAACCATAGCAATAGCAGGAGCCGGGCTTCTTTCATGTGAGGAGAGGCAGATGAGAAGAACGGACTTGAGCAGATAAAGTCACTGGTTGGTGAGCAACAAGTGGGGCTCAGTAGGTTGGATAGCTTAAGAAGCGTAGCAGCATTTGGGTGGGCACAACTATGGACATCTAGTAGCAGTGTGGGGGGAAAAAAATGGAAAATCCTGGAGCAGCAGAGCTGAGTCATGAGTGAAATCTGAATCAGGGAACTGAGAATTGAAGATTTGGAAAGCCTGTGAGGCAGGGGAACTGGATGAGTTATAGAATTATAGGTGGCATTCTTAGAAGAAGTTGGGATGAGGGGTGTAAGGAGAAATATTTCTGTTTTGGAAGAGTTGTTGGAGAAGTGCAGGGCTCTGGCTTGAGCAGCTGAGAAATGGGGTTCTTGGAAGAGGAAAGAGTAGACAGGCTGTTCATCAGAATATGTTGGAGATGTAAGCTTCCAAATGTGTGATCAGGAAGACCTTTTGATGTCATTGAGTTGAGAACACAGAGGAGCAGAGCAATATGGCAAGGCTTGGTGGTAGGTGGTGGGCTTGGGCAGAAGGTCATAGCATCACTGAGGTTGGAGAGACCCTGAGTCCTGTCTCCTGCTCAAGGCTTGGCCAACACTGAACTCAGAAGACTTTTCCCAGGGGTTTTTGTAAACTCTGAGAATAGAAATTCCAAAGCTGCTTTTGGCAGCCAGTTCCAATGATGAGGTACCCGCAGGGCATAAAAATATTATCCTTACATCCAGTTGGAACCTCACCCATCTCAAGATATCAGCACCGTCTCTGATTTTCTCTGATAGCTCCAAATTCTTGGTAAGCTCCTCTTAAGTATGGGAAGCTGCTATTAGTTTGCCATCCACTTACACACCCTCCCCCCACTCACCACTTCTGCTTTTCCAGGCTTAACAATGGTGTATGTGATCACAGAAATCTTTTTAGTTACATTATTCTGAAGTCATTAAACTTGTTCTTCTTTCTGTTTTAGAGAGAATAATGTTTGTGACATAAATCCTGTGCACTACTTATTTGCTGCAGGGACAGCTGAGGTAAATGTTTGCATTCCTTCTATAAAAAGGGCAGCAGTGTTTGTATCTCTTTTGTATTAGTTTGCGTGAGGATAAGAAGGAATCATGACAGGAACTTAAGTAATTAATTTGATCTTGTTTACTATATTAAGTATAGATCTGTTAAACAGGAAGACTTATAGTGCAGTGCAGGTACAATTTCTGAAATACCTTGCTTGCTGAGATACGTGAAATTTTGCAAACGAGAGAAAATATTGTTATCTTGCCTGAGAATGTAACTCTCAGTTGAAATCAGCAGGCCTGTGTGCCCACTTAATCTTGGGAAATCTAGTGTTAACCATTTTGATTCAGAGCACATTTGTTTTAAATACACATGAAATGTGTGGAGCTTGTATGCCATTATTAGTACAACTCTTGTAGGAAATTTGATTTATTATTCATAGATAAAAGAATTCATCATTTTATGTAAAGACTTTCGTAGTATCTGATATTTGTTGCATAAGCTTAAAATATATTTTCTAAACTCTTTAGGGTAAAGTGGAATGCTGGGATCCTAGAACTAGAAATCGAGTTGGGCTGCTGGATTGTGCTTTAAGCAGTGTGACAGCAGACACAGAGTGAGTAAATGCTGCCTTTGCAAAGGGCATTCTTCTGGTGGTTTTTGTTTGTTTGTTTTAAAGTTTTGCTTCTAAAAACAGTTCCCACTTGGCATTACAGTGCCCGCTGCCATCTCATTGCTAGTGTAAGAAGGTTTTCTTAGTTATAAGGTAACTCTTTATGTGTGTTATGTCTGAATAATTTACACTATTATTTTAGCTATTTTTAACATATGAAAAACTTAGATCACTTAGAGAGAGAACATCTAACTAAGAATTGTGCTTTGCAGGGTGGATTGTTTGCCATCTATTTCAGCACTGAAATTTGATGGAGCTTTGAATATGGCTGTTGGAACATCTACCGGGCAGGTAGTCTTAACTTCTACAACACTTCTTGGGAGATCCTTCTGCGGTTGCCAGTCCAGGTCTATTGTACAGTGAATGCACTAAATATAATACACAATAATATAAGTATTTCTAAGACGGTAAATTACATGTATAGAGCAGTAACAATCATTCTTAAGTTGCAAATTGATTTTGTCACATTATCCAGTTCTTCAGAATACTGAAGGGTTGGCTTAATGTCATCACAACCTCCAACCTGCATACTATAAAATTTCAATCTTTGTGGTTTTCTTAAGACTTAAGAATCAGCTATGTGAGGAAATTACTTCTTTTTGAGACTGTCGGTACTGTCTCAGTGCAGTACATATGCTTTACCTTATTTTGATGGGGACTAAACAAGCAGAAGTGATTGTCTTCCAACTAATGTGTTGGGTTTTTTGGGTCCTATCCTATGAAGCATCATTTTGATTCATTTATTCGTTATTTCCATGCTAGTCATCAAGTAGAGTATGAGGAAATTTTTGTCTGCCTCTAGTGATCTTTCAATGGGTTAAGAAAACTGCTTTTTGGAGACGGTGATACATGTAAAAATTGTGCTTGTAATAATGCTGTTATGTGTCATGCTAGCTTTACTGGAGATATATTTATAATCTGAACTAAACAAATTGATAATATTTTTCCCTCAAATGATTAGTATTCATACATATGAGAAATTTAAGGTTTTTCAGAGATTCCTTTGGAAATTTTTTAGATAAAAATGCATATTTCTGGAAGACAGCCCTGTAGTCACCACTTCTCTTAAAAAAATAATTGCGTTCTCTGTACTTTTTCTGAGTGAAAGGAAGACTCGGTGAATCTGAAGGGCATCTGAGGATTTAAACCTTTTGAGTAAGAATAGTGTAAGAATGTGAAAGTGCGATATTAGTGATTTAAAAATACTGAGAGAGTCTTGAAAACGTTTCGTTTTTTCAATTTTAATTTCAATAGAAATGAAAAAGACTTTAGAAAGATCGTGAACTCTTGAACGCAAGTTTAATTTTTCTAGACTAAAACATTTTGTGGTTAAAATATATTGTCAGGATAAAACGGGCTTAATCATTTTCAGAACTTGAAAGGATTTCTTCATGGAAAACAAAAAAAAATCTCAAGTTGAGTTAAATCATTAATGGAGACCTAGTTTGACTACCTCTTGATCTTAAAATACTGAAAATTTAATCTGTCTTTTATTCCTCAAGGTTTTATTGTATGACCTTCGGTCTAGTAACCCACTGATAGTCAAAGATCACCAGTATGGCTTGCCTATTAAGTCAATTCAGTTTCAGCATCAGTTGGATTTAATAATCTCCGCAGATTCTAGAATCATAAAGATGTGGAACAAAGATACAGTAAGTGTTTTTCTGTTGCTGCGTTTGTATCGTTTCCTTTTTTTTTTTTTTTTTTTTTAATTTAATGTGCAATTTGAGTAATAAAGTTGAAATTCAAAGTAGGAAGTTGGGTTTTTAATGTGTTGTAATTTACATAGCATTTTTCCTTGTCTGGCTAAGCAAGCCTGCATCTGGGAAGGTATTCAATAGCCTGTCAGGTATAAAAGTACAGTCTTGGTGTTTTTTTAATCTGTTTGTGTATGTCTGCTGATGATGCTTTTTTCAGTAGAAGGATTTAAACACAAGAAGTGGTATCTTAGCCATTGCCTTGGTGCGCGTATTTCTGTTAAGTGAGCTATGAACATCCAGTACAGAGAAAAATTGGTCGTTCCAGTTCTCTGCTCGGAGGAGAGCTTGCTTCAAACGTAGATCAGTTAGTTTACAAAGTATTAAAATCAAGTGCTTCTTACTTTTACAGGAACTTACATGGATTTTGAGGCAGATATTATGCCAAGATCCAAGTAACAGCGTGCATTATGCTGTATTAATGGATTATGTCGTAATAGACAACATCTTTATCCCTGTCTTTTGCACCTATAGGCAAAGTTGCAATGTAATTACTGTGAGACTTTCTTTTGTTACATTATGCTATTTTTTTTTCTTGTCTTTCCATCGACGCAAGCTTGTACAAAATACATTATCCTGTAGATTCACTCTAATTCTACTGCAACTTGATTTGGTAAAAGAGGCTATCTTTACTCATTGTATTCCTTCTAAAAAAACTTGCTTCGAGCTGTATCTGTGATTTTGTGGCTTTGTAATGAAACATATCAAGAGCAGTTACAGTAGTTTAGAGGCACTTATTTTCTAACTGTTTCAGGCAGCCATTTTTCTATTGTTGTATTTCTTCATGAACTTTCAACAGCCCTGGTTTTTTTTTCTATGATTGCAAGCAAATTTTTTAAGCTCTTCAGTTACTTTTTATTGTTTAAAAAGGCAAATAATTTATTGGCTATTATTTAAAACATCTGCAGTGGCCCCTCTCCATTTTTCCTAGGTTATCCGTACCTAGGAAAATGAGATTTTCCTCACTGAGAATGTAACAGTGCGAGGTTCGTCAGGTGGCCTCTGCAGTGGGAAAAGGGAGGGTTTCTTAGCGCTGGAAGGCAAAGATAGCTTTGGACTCTTTCCTAGAGTGTGTTCCAGCTGGCTCCACCTCTCCCAGATGTTGGTTCCTGACTATCTTTGGCTGGGAACCAACTGCAGAGGCAGACTGCGGGGTGGAGAGCATATGGCTTTGATACCAGAATAGCCCCATGCTGAGACGTGCCTTGGGGTGGGGAGCGTGAGGCTTTTGTCTGCTAAGACTGGGGTGGGGGAGGACTCTTATTAATCATCGGGGAGAGACCAGGGATGGGTGGGGTACCAGCATATAACTGGGTGGGAAAGGAAGGGCCCGGAAAGGTAGGTGGGATTGCTGCAGGGAAAGAGAAAAGAGGAATAGGATGAAGATTTGCTCCGTTCCTGTCGCTCATTTAGAACCATGTAGGCATGTACTCTCATGCTTTGTATTCTGTGGCCCAGTTCTTAGACACACTTCTTTAACTGGCTGTCTTGTGTCTTGGCTTACAAGAGCACCTGTATTTTGTCTGGATTTTTCAGACTGTTCCAGTTCTTAGTTTTTGAAAATCTTGTTTCCTACTTTTACCGTTTTCTTAAATAACTTCAGTACTGTGCTCAGCTACATACCAGTGGATGCTTTTGTTATTTTTATTTTGTGTTTAGACCTCTTTAATACCAAGTTTGTAACTTACAAATAAAGTGCCAAGCCATATTTCATTTTAAGTAGACATGGGCGGGCTGGAGGTACCGAGCTGCACAAATTCCACTCCCAGTCCATCATTTCAGCTAATACACTTAGCAAAATGAAAAGGTTTAAGATTACCGCATTCAGACTTGACCAAACTGAGGGTTACTCTGGCAGTGTTCCAGGAACTTGTGGACCTCGTCCTCTTTTTGCATGAAATAAAATGAAGTGAAACTAACATATATTTTCAGCACAGAACTGAACCAAGAAATCAGAAGTGCCACTGTACATTGCGGTGTCCTCAGTCACCTGTAGGCTACACTTAGAAGACCTGATCAGAGTCAGAGTATTGAGTTTCTGTGTTATGTTCAGATACTTTAGTAACATTTTATTGTTCTGCAAATTCTGTGCTGTCTTTATTCTATTATCCTTAGCTTCTATAAAGGCAAGTAATAATCTCTAGATTTACCATATTTAACTGTATTGTTTGGAATTCTTTATAATATGTTATCTTCCTTCAATTACAGGGGAAGATATTTACTTCCATGGAGCCAGAATATGATATCAATGATGTCTGTCTTTATCCGAATTCTGGTATGTTAGCTGTATTAATATCTTGTTGAATTAAAAAAGGAAAGTGTGTGTTAGTCCATAATGTTGCCTTTTTTATATTTAAGTGATACAAATTAGGTCTACTTCCCTCCTTATTACACAGCTTGGAAAAAATGGTTAATTGCTAGTTAATGTCATTGTTTCCTCTGCATCTGCATGAAATCAAAGACTCTCAGCAGTTAGAATCTGCTGTGCTTTCAATTGAGTGACTGACTTCTTTTGCCTTTTCAAGTATCTTAAATATCTCATAAGAAAAAGAACTTTGTCCTTTTGTCTAAGCTATGCTGCAGATAAGTCAGAGTGTGCTTTCTAGAGCTAGGAAGAAAACTCCTTCCACAAGTTTACAAATTTTTACAAGTGTTTACAACCATTTGATCTTTCCTCTTTTTAAGTATGGTACTCACTGTGTCCTGCTTAAGATGGAATACTTTTGTTTTTAAGTGCAGGGGAGTCCACAGGTTTGCATGCTTTTCGTGACTTCTCAAATTTGATGTGTCTCATAACATTATGTTTCAAGGTCAAAGAACTTGACACTTTTAACCTGTTTCCAGATTCCATTTCATGGGAGAAAAAAATATTTTACAAAATGGTGGTTGTATGTGCATATGTGCTTTAGATAGATTGCAGGTGACCTTAGATTTTCCTGTAGTTGCTTAGTTCTTAACTAGTGCATGATATACGCATCCTGTTTAGAAAGCAGCACTGGAAAAGATGAAAGAAACATCGTGGCCTGTAGGATGGCAGAGGACAAAGTTCTTGATCAGAGAATGCCTGTGTTGCAAACTCTGCTATTATCTTAATTTTAGAGAGGTAGCAGTGAACACAGAGCAACTTGGATTTCGAATCTTACTAACAGCTCAATTCAAGATTGTAGATAAGTGAGTTTGAGATTTCTAACGAGTTAAAACTTATCTTGTCTTTTCTGCCAACTTCAGTTAAGAATCTTTTTTTTTTTTTTTTTTTTTTTTTTGTTAAAAAAGATGAACACTTGCATACTGAGCTCTGCTGAGACAGCAGGCCTTTTTGACTTTATGCAGCAACAACACTATAAGGTCTGCAGGATCCTGCTAATGAAAATATTAGCTCACTGTCTTGATGCTCGGGATTCCTCCCCTCTGAAACAGAGTGGTCTTCCAGTACTAGCAATTGGACTGGGTTTTCCTCAGTGCTAAAGGGGATAGCAAATTTTAGGATGCCTGGCACTGATTCATGGATATTTAGAATTTGAAGTATGGACATTTGAAGGAAGTCCTTCTAGTTGTATCAGTGCTGCAGTTGTGGAAAGCCAGGAGAGACAGTGACACATAAATGCCAGTATGGCTGCAGCTTGGTGTTGTCATTGGGTTCCAGTTCTCCCAGGGCACACCTGGACATTCAGGAGCTGTCATGGCACAGGAAATCCCAAGACCTTTGCCCAGCCTGTGCTCTTGTATTTAATTTGAAGTGACTGTTGAGAAAACCCATACTTTAATCTAACCCTTATCCTCTCTCATTCGCTTAAAAAAGCTTTGCTGTTTGCTGTCATGTGAAACAGAACACTTTTTCCCTATTTTATCTCACTGACACGGGCCAAAACTCAGAATTTCTGTAGAGAAACGCACAGGTTTTGTTTTAGACTTGAAAAGAATAATATCAGAAATGTCATGAGTAAGAAGTCATTGAACCTACTTTTAGAAGGCTTTTCTTTTTGAGAAAATCGATGCCCAGTATTTCTAGAGGTTTACTTCTACCTTTTGTATTTGTAATTTTATTCTACTACTGGCAATATTCAAGCTGTGGTTTAGACCGTGGAAGGTAGCCATGATTTCAATCATTCCAAATTAGTATTGTTTTTACAAGTAGAAACTGTTGGAACTTTACTTTTTCTAAAACTGCTTCTCCCATTTCCTACAGCTTCACATTCACATTTCCATTCCTTCAAATCGGTGATACCGTATAACTGATCACTAAGGACAGTCACTGTCCTTTCTAAGGACGGTCTTAAAAAACTACTACTGTGAAAGAAGAGTTCTCATTTACTTCCCTTTTAAAGCGATCAAAGCAGACTGCTGTGTAGCTCGGTTGGGTGTGGTCCTTATAAAAATTGGTTAGAACTAACGAGCTGAAATGATGAAAGTGCGCATAGACATCTTTCGTGGAGTTGTTCCTTTTTTTTTCTTTTTGTTTCTGTATTTCCCCCTTAGTATACACCCATGTACTCTTCTGAAGACAGTTTCCCGCCTTTAATTATTAATGGAAGACTCTCAAAGAGGAGTTTTTCCCTTTACTGTCATCTTTGAAGCACCTGCGGAATTAATTTCTGTCTTTTTATCTCTCGTGATTCATATTCGGTCAGTGCAGAAATGCTTTGCCTCCCGTAGAAGCAGCGAACATGCTGATATACCAAGGGAGCACATCATCTTTGAAAAATATACCATGAATTCTTGCTTTTTCCTTCAATTGCTTGCAACTCTTTCCAGATTTGGTGTTAAGCCTCGGTTTGCTGACTGAGCTTTCACAAATGTCTTGCTTTGCCAGGAAAGCAAGCCCCCTTTTTTTTTTTCTGATAGCAAGAGTCCAGCTGCATTGTGTGTTTTTAATAAAAGGATTAGGTAGGAAGGATTACTCCACCCATGTTAATTGTGTTCCTGTAGTTGGGTGTAAATTATATTTCTGCCCTCCGGGTGTGTGGTAACTGCCCCATTTATTCATAGTCTTAGTGGCATGTGTTACTTCAAGATCAGAATGTTATCTAACTCGATTCCTCTTTTGTTCTTCATGCTCTGTCTTCGTGTATTACATAGTGATCAGCTATGTTGGAAAGTCAAAACTGAAATAAACGTACAAGTATATGCCAAATGTCCTTACTAAGCTCCTGTCAAGAACAAACCTGGGGGTATTTCTCATTTTGAATGTATCCAAATCCCTGTGACAGTTCCAAATTTTTTGTGGATTTTAATATTTTTACAGTAGTTTTTTTTCTATTCAGAGTGTTTGCAACCCTTATTCTCAGCATTCCTTAGGAAAATTCATTGAGATTTCAGATTTTGCTCTCCCCACCAGACTAATGCTACCTTGATGTGAAGCCATAGTATCCCGTCTCTCCTGCTGACAATCTCCTGTTGATTTCCCAAGATGAAATATAAGTAAAGCAGCAGACCTTATTCTGATTTATGACTTTGGTTAGACTATAGATATATGTTTGAAAACAAAGCAAAACAAAAACCAGCCCCTTGCTTGTGTTAGTTTGTGCCCAAAGCAGGTTTTAAGTATAAGGCGACCTGAATTTGTTCTGGATGACATCACGAGATGAACTATTTCAGTTTGCTAAGAGAATTGATAGAGTGTGGTTGTTAGAGCTTAGTGTTGCTTAGAGATGCCGAGCTAAGATAAAGGACAAAGGGCATGAATGTGTAGGAAATTACACTTGATTAATTGCACTGCTATCAGGCTTTTCTTTCCTTAGTCCTGTGTACAAATTTACTTCTTGTGAGTTTAATACTTAAAGTATATATATGTGTGTGTGTGTGTGTGTATAAGAGTAATGCTATCCTTTTGTGTTTAATATTTTTTAATGTGGAAATATCTTTTCAGGAATGCTAATGACTGCCAATGAAGCCCCTAGAATGAATATCTATTACATGCCAGTAAGTAGTACAAGTTGTTGCTGACACTGCTCTTGTAAATCTGTCAGTCGCTTGGAGCCATTCGTGTTTTCATGTCAGAAAATGATTTCTGCAAATTCACATCTACATGCTCTGATTTCTCACGATAAAGTGCATTTAAGCTAACCCTAATTTATTTATATAGTATGTTGAATTAATTGAAAACAAAAAACCCACAACAAACAAACAAACACAAGCAAACAGAACAGCTTGTAATTTGTCTTTTCCTACCTATTCCAAAACTGGCAAGTGGTGGTAGGAAATGCAGGTAGAGCTTTGACATGGAAAAAAAAAAAAAAGAAGTCAGTTGTTTTTGATAGCTAGTCAGAAGAGAGTTCCTAAGTAGGGACTGTATAGCTTACTTTTGAGGTGATAGTTTTGCTCTGTTGAAAAATATTTCATAAGTGTCTTCAGTTTGTAGTACATAGTGACGTAGTCATGGCTGTAAATATTATTCTCTGTTCTGACAAGGATATGTTATTGTGTGGTTTCATGTATGGTTGTTAGCAGTAGCTTCTGTTCAGCGCTCAGAGTGGAGCTCTTTTCTCATAAGACTCAACTGGTAACTACGTGTTTTCCTCCAGTGGATTGGTTTCAGGGAGACTCAACAGCTGGTCTTTGGGCATCTGCGAACCGCACTGCATTTCACTCTAGTTTTGTTGTTCATTCTCCAGTACTGTCCATAGGATGTTCTTGGCCTGGTAGGAGATGAGTATTAGAGTTTATGTGCAAATGTTCCAGGCATAAGGGCATACTGAGCTTAAAAATTATGTGCGCTTCTCCACAAGTCACTTTCTGCACATTTTGGACAAACTATTAATCTTTAGAGATCAATTTTAATTTTCTTCTTTTTTCTGCTCTCTGAAGTCTTGATTCATAGATTCATTAGGTTACTTTTTCCGTTATGGAACATGCACTATTTACATGTTATGTATACACGTGTAACCCCAATAGTATGCTCCCCTGAATTATTCTGTACACCAGTTATATCGAGCCGTGTTGTCAGATTTTTGCATCTGAAGAAATGTAGAACTTTTTACATAGGTTTTTATTGTTTTGGGGGTGGTAAATTGTCCATTTCTTGAATTCCAACCACTTAATTGTCTATTTCTTGAATTCTAACCACTTTATATTCTGGAAATGTTCCATGCTTTAGGTAACTAGGGACAGAGGGACAACAAATGCTTTCATTTTAGACCACATATTACCAGTAGGTAGATGTTGAACATCCATTTATCTTCTCCTTTGTACAGTTTCGGGAGTAGGTCACCAAGCCTTTTTTATCTGTCTGCCTTTTAATTAGTGGGTTGGAGAAGGCAAACTCCCACATTTTCAGAGTCCGTTCAGTTTTTAAAACTTAAATTGACTGGTTGCTGCATCTCAATAATTCAGATGGAGAAAAAGAAAAAAAGTGCATTCTTTCTGTTGCTAAGGCTAGGGTTCAGCTTCTCTCTGAAAATTGTTCATTGAGACTTTTGTCTTCAGGTGTGCATGATTGATGAGCAGTACCACTAGCATGTTAGAGGTACATAATTCAACCTTACCACTGAAAAAAGGAAAAGTTTCATTTCCTTGATTTGCCACTGGCTGTGAATGTTGTTAGAATTTGTTCTAGTTAGTATTATTTTGATTCTTTGCACAGACTATTAAAAAAATTGTTTTTCTCTTTCAAAAAATATCACTTTCATGGAATCCTCTCTGAATGCTGTGTTTATGTTTCTGAAATTGAATATGGAATTTTTAGCTAAGAAGTATAAACACAGTATTAGATCTAAGATTGTGCTCAACAGACATTAACTGAAAACATAAGTACTGCCTAATGCTGTCTAGTACTTTTTCAAGGTACAGGCTGTTCCAATGAAAATCAACGTTAAACCATATTCCTTTTTCAGCATTCCTTGATTAAGTCCACCTGAACTTGTTTGAATCATAACTTTTTACGGGTTTTAGGTTCACAGTGACATGCGAGCATACAAATGGATCCAAGATTGGTTCCCAAATGATGAATCTAAAGGACAGATACAAATAAGAGGGGTTTTTCTGGTTCTTTTTTGTTTTTGTTTTGTATGTGTATAAGAACACTTAAAACTTGTTTCAAAGACCACCACCCAGGCTATATTTACTTTTTGAATAAGGTTCGTGTCTTCACATTTGAAGTCTGATGAAGGTACCATAAGTATTGGCATGATTGTTTTATTCAGCAATCTCTAGTTCACCCCAAGTGAATATTTTCAGATAGCGTAAAACATGTAATATTCATTTTAGACAACAGAAGAGTTAAACAGAAGAAATCACTTTGATATAAAGGCAGAAGTTTCGTACTTTGCTAACTTGCTGTCCGTCTTTTCACTGGCAAGAATGAAAGGGCTGGCACAGATCACAAATAGTGTGGTGTAATTGAAGGGTTACTTGCCACGTTTCCTAAAAATCGAGTATGTAGCTCACAAAAGCTGCTTTTGTTGGCTGTTCTTATTATTATTTGTTTAATCTTTTTAAATGAAGAAAATGAAGAAAATATAAAATGGAGAAGTCATGTCAGCCTTAGGGCTCCAGGGCATTTGTTATTAAGGAAAACTCGATGTTATTAATGTGTTCATGTTCTGCTTTTATTCCTTGATCTCTGGGGCTCGTTATTTGAGCTCATTGAGGCAATGCACACCTGTCCTTTGGTTTGAATGTATTGTATTATTAAGGCATGTCTTCTACCTGTGCTTGGAACACTGATTAATTTCCTTTGTACAGACAAAGATGAGTTTGGTTGTGTGCATCTTTGGAGCAAAGCTTGAGAGGCCAAGTGATTTGCTGTTTTACCTGATCTCCTTTCATGGGAAAATTTTCTGGCTTTTCATAAGAACTAAGATTCACTGGTTTGTTTTTTGTTTGTTTTCAGGGAATAGCCTGATCTTCTGTTTGTTTGTTTGCTTTGAGATAGCCATGAATAGAATTTAAGATGCATCCCCTCTTTTTGAGATGTTGACAAGAACAAAATTATAATTCTTCTATGCTACAGCAGAATAAATGCCTGAGGGAAAAACTACTGCCATGGAGGACAGCTGTGTTTCAGAGCTCTTGGAAGTACTTCTGTGTTTGATTGCCCCTGCCCTCATTGCCCTGTAGTGCTAGGAATTATTGCTCTTTTTTGAGGGTTGTTTTGATTTTTTTAGTCTTCATTGGAGTAACTACAGGGGAGTACCGTGGATACTTACAATCTTGAATTTGATGGTGCTGGGCTCTAGTTTACAAAATATGAAAAAAAACCATTTCAGAAGAGGTGTGCAGAAGTCTTGCAGAACAGGAGCATATCTCCACGGATGAATGCAGACAGACCTAGAATCATCTGTCCTTGATTGGAGTTGGCCAGACAGCATAGGACTGTGCCCAACCTAATATACCCAGCCTCTCAGCAGGTTTTATTGGTATGGGCACAGCACTGTGCTAACATAGCTGTATGACTTCTGAACTGGAGCTGGTTTGTGTCTGGCTAGCTTGGAATACAGGCTGACTGAGCTCATGTCTGAATGAATTATCTGTCTACATGTGCCCATTCTCTCCATTGTTAATGCCAAAGCTCAGTTTCCATTGCAAAAAAAATGACTTGTCTCTTTAACTTCAGGGTTATGAAGGAGTTGACAACAGCTATCATAATATTGTCTGTAAGTGAAATGACGTGCTTCAGCTTTTACTGCAGGATTTTCAGCATGATAGGTATGACATTTGAGACTTGGAATGTCTGAGAGAACTATATTTTTCTTAAAAAAATCAGTTGTTTCTTTTGTCTGTAAACTGCTAGTAGAGGTGGGGAGCGATTTGGGTTTACTAGAAAGAATAGGCAGATTTAGTTTTAAATGGACAGATGCCCTGTGCGAGTACATGGTGCAGGGAGTGAGTAAAATCCCAGCTGAATCTGACCGTTAAAATGAAATGTTTGTTTTATATAGGTAACATCTTGAACACCTTTGCTTAGAGACTTTGTTTTTGTTTTATTTTGTTGGGGTTTAATGAAGGCAAGTGCCTCTGACTGGAATCGGGCCGTTTGCCAATAGTTTAATAGTTAACTTGCAGTTTATGCAAACACTTGGAACCCACTTCTTGCCAGCTGGCTTCCTGGTACCTCGCTTTGATGTGTGCCTCGGGAAGACTGAAATGAGAGCTGTGTGCGCCTTGGGATACTTTTCAGACTACTGACTCAGAAACGTAAGTTGAGTCAGTAGTGTTACCTGGTTCTGTCCAAAGAAGTGAAGGGAGGAAAAAGCTCAACTGGCATATGTTGGTCCACTGGACTGGGATCTAAAATGAGCTGGATTCTCCTAAATTTAAGCTAAACTGTCAGCTTCCATGACAAGTAATGTTCTCTTTTCAGATCCTTCATGTTAGCTTCTGGATGCTTTGGTTGGAAAGAAAGAAGCACATACGTTATTTATTCTGAATGTTTACTACTGGTTACATGAACACATCTCATCTTAGTGCAGATATTTCAAACCAGTCCTGTCTCCTTTGCTGGACTTAAAACTTTGGGCTACATAGACATACTAAAACTGAACCTGCTCTATTCATTAGGCTGCTAAAAGAAGAGAGCAATTAAGAGTTTAATTAATTGAGTGTAATATTCTGTGTTCTGGATGCTTTTTTTTTCTTTTCTTTTGTTTGTGTTTTACTTGCCTGCAGTCTTGGCAGAAAACTCCATGTTGAGGCTAGAAGCAATGTACTTTTGGTGTAGGGAAGATATTAAGCTCTTTAAGAAGAAATAAATCCTGGAGCATCTCTGGCTACTCTTCAGGTGGTTTTGGAAAATCATTTGATATTCTGGTGCTCTCCTAGTTCAGGGCTGTTGGAATTATAAAGTGGAAATATTTCAAGGGCGAGTATTTCTTGCCTACTCAATGATTCGGTTTCTCCAAGAATATCTTCATTTTGGGTCTGGATTCTAATACAGTGCCCTCTTTGGAGGTACATATCTTGTTATTGCTAGAAATATTTATTGACTTTGTCCTCATCAAATGAAGTGGCTTTTCAAACCAGACACTCCTGGTGCTTCTTTCCTTTCATACATGTTATTTTAAATTATTTTGTTTCTTCTTTTTTTAGATTTTCTGCATGCCTGTATTAATTATTCTTTATTGCTGTCTTTTTTTTCTTTTTCTTTCTTTTTTTTTTTTTTTTGTACCACTCAAAAATGTACAAAAAAAAAATTCTTAGTCTTAGGAGGACGTGTTTTGGTTGGACTGTAGGTTTAAAAGTTAGCTGCCACTTCTGACTGAAGTGAGTGAAGAGCTGTCAGTCTGGTGACAGTGCCATTGACTACTTCTGTACAAGGGGTAATAATGATCAGAGATTTATTCTAAAGTTTTGTTGTTTCTCACTTAAAGGTGTCAGAGATTCTTCATGTATGGCATGCTCCACACAGAACTTTATGTAATAGCCTTTCAGAACAGTCACATCAATTTTTATCAGTCTAAGATTTTTTCTCATTCTTCCATTTTTTTTGGAAGTCTACTAACCGTTGTCCTTTCTCTCTTGGATCTTCATATGGTGGGGATATGGTTAGAGGCTAACACCTCTCCACAGGTCGTGCTAAGACCAGTGTTGTGTATCATCAGCCAGCATTCAAGTGGTTGTAGTTGCCATTTGGCGTTATGAGTCCCATCTTCTAACCTGATGTTTGACTTCTGCATGGCGAAAGCTATAAATTAAGTAGTACAATGCTTTGGATTTCACGGAATCATAGAATCATTAAGGTTGGAAAGACCGCTAAGATCATCTAGTCCAATCATTAACCCATCACCACCATACCACTAAACCATGTCACTCAGTTTGGCATCTACCCTGTTCTTGAACACCTCCAGGGACAGTGACTCCATCACCTCCCTGGGCAGCCTGTTTCAATGCCTGACCACTCTTTCTGAGAAGAATTTTTTCCTGATATTCAACCTGAACCTCCTCTAGCAAGCTTAAAGCCATTAGCTCTTGTTCCTTTGCTAGTTACACAGAAAAAGAGGCCAACTCCTACCACGCTACAACCTCCTTTCACATAGTTGTAGTGACTGGCACTTTGACAGTAGTGGAAAAGATTAGCAGTAGCCTGTGAGACTATGATTTCTTTTAGGATGTCTTCATGTTTTCTGACTGGTATTATTAGGTCATCCTGAAATGCCTGAACTGTCTTCTTGAAGATGGTATGATGAGTCTGAATTGTTTTTAGAAGGCAGTTGTTCATCTACGTCAATGCAGCTGTTACCTCAAGACCTTTTTGGTAAGGTGGAAAGCAGCCGTGGAACTGAATTGAGCCAAGAGATTTTCTTTTTTCCACTATCCAGAAAACATTTCATTCCCTGGGAATAAAACATCGTAAAACAAAAATGCAGGAGTTATGACATAGAATGGGAAATGTTGGTCTTAACTGTGGTTTTGCTTATTTCAGGAACTGTGAAATGACTATAAAGTAGGGATGTTATGGAGTAGCATATTACAATCATGCTTTGGGATGGTGTTGAAAGAAAAAAACTTTCCATTAATAAAGAGACAGTTAAGTGCATCTCTGGCCTTCAAGCTAACTCTGAGATTTTGTATATCATTCTTCTAGAACAATTTTCCATTCAGAACATTCTAATCCTGTATACCTAAAATTGTGCAAACAGTATAACAAGAATGCCTGCTGAATGATATATTACCCATCTCACAGTATTAACAAGCTTAGGAAAAAAATTGTTTATCTTGATAAACAGAAAAGTGAACTTCCTCTTTTTAACCTAAACACTATCAAACTGAAAAATAACACACTGGGCTTATTCCCAACAAAGGATATCCTCTATTTCCCATGCACTGGCTGAAAGAAGGTACTGCTTTTCACACATACACAGAAGAAAAACACTGATCTGTCATAAGTGGGAAGCAATTTCTGATCTTCCTGTAAAATTTGTTGTAGATGGTGATGGTGCTGCTGATGTAGTAGTTTAACATCTGAAGCGTGAGTCCTGCTTACTGCCATTATGAGTGATAGTATGATAGACAACATTTGTCCTCCTTTTTCTTTAATGGGCAGCGCCATCACAAGTAATTAAAAGATGTAATCGCTGAGAAGGAAGTTTTGTACTGTACTGTGTTCTGTCAGCATGTGGGTTTTTAATCATTTTTTTCATCAGAAAAGACAAAGGACATGATAATATAGCTTCAACTGAAGATTACATTGTATTTTTGAAAGTGGAGGATCTCGTAGCTTATCTGTATTGTCATCTGGCTGCATTACCAGTGAATCAGATGTGCTGAGTTATGACTTATTTACAAAAATAGTTTCAAAGTTGTAAGGATTTAAGATTTTTATCATGCAAACCTGATAGATGAATAGAGCTAATCAAATGTATGAGAGCTAGCATTTAGAAACATTTTGAAAGACATTTCCTACTCAGAGGAAATCATTTCCGAAGTTACATAAAACTTCTTACTGAAATTGTTCTCGGGAAAGAGTAGGTTGGTTTGTGTGAAGGTATCCTCATTATCTGTCTGGAGGAGCTGCACATTCCTAGCAGGTAGCTGCTTTTCCTTTCCTGTATGTTGTCTGGCAGAAGTGGTATAAACATCCAGACCAATTTGCTGCCAGATTTGCGAAGAGCAATTACATTGCTGTGATAGGGAATTATCAGTGGCTTGTCTGTTACATAAAGTAGTACGGCTGCACTTGCCACTACTTTATCTGTAGCATTGCCCAAATGTCTGTAAAATGCAGGTCATGCTCTGAAATCCAGTACAGTCAGTTTGGTTTTCATGAGCTTAAAGATAATGATGTTGTAAAATAACTTGGCATCTGGCTTGTACTGTGTGACCCCAGTTTCCAAGCACAGAAGAAAGAGGCAAGTCACCATGCAGGTTGACAGTTAGAAAGTTTCCCATTCCATCAGAGATCTCGCATTTCTAGCTTATTCTTAGTTCTTCTTGCTTGGTTGTAATGTAGGTTGCAATCAGCAGCATAAAATCAACATAAGTGATAGTTTTGAAGCTTCGTCCATTGTTGGCCCGTGGTCTTAGTGCTACTGAGTGATGCCGTTATGTTCTGTGATTCACATTTTTGACCATGTTGAAGCAGGCAGAACTTGTGTGGAAGTTCTTTCCTGACACAGCTGATACATCCAGGGCAATTCTGGATTCTCTCACTTTCCTTCTCTGTCTCCCTGAAAATGAAGGGCGAGAGTAGTGGTGTGCTTGGAAAGTTTGGGAAATTTTTAATTCATTTTCTGTGGTGGGAAAGTGCTTGAAGAAAGTCATGTTTTCTAATGGCTTTGGGAAGCCATTCTCTTACTTTGAGCTTCATCTGATGAGTTGCCTTAAAAAGAAAGTAGTGGGTTCTTGCGCTTCAAGTTCTTGTTTATTTCCTGCCATCTATTCTTTGCAGTCTGTACATCTGGAGAGCTAAAAAAAAAAAAAAAAAAAAAGAATAAGGAATTTGAGAAATAGAAAAGACCATAACAATACTGCCTAGGGTTTATCTTTTATGTATGTCAGCATGTCGGAACATGATAGGGATATTGATGAAAGCATTAGATTCTTTAATCCTTAATGCCACTGGTGGTAATTGACTTGAGAAGTATCACTTTTTCTTCCTGTCTTGTTAGAAAAAGAACTAGTCTACTGATTTTATTTAGTTGTGACGAGTAATGTTCTGTCTTTGCTGAAAAATTATTTGCTATTCTTGTTTTGGTGGGCACTTCCCTCTCAGCATTACAAGGAACAGGACCATTGCCTTCTCCAGAATGTGGTAGCTTTAGTGAGAAGGCAGTTCAGTGAGAGCAGGCCCGTGACTGGTGAGTGACTGATATCTGCCAGCTTGGAGAATCTGAGATTAATAAAAAAGCAGTACACCATCTACAAAGCCAAACTGTTAAGGATTAGAAAAAGAAGTCATTACTATCTGATAACTACCCGGGAAGAAAGATTTAGGATTTAATTCCTAGAAGAGGTGTGCAAGTTTCTGCAGCAGTTCTTGTTTAACACTAGCAACATTTCCTTTAACGTGCTCTCTTAAGGAGCAAAACCTCCAAGTGCTCATTTGGCAGCTTCCGTAGCACAATGAAAGGTAGAAAAACCAACCTCCCTCAGATTAATGAATCTGCCAAAAATGTCTGGATGTGCTGGAGTTAGAGTGAGAGAAAAAGCTAATTCATTGTATAGTTCATTGAAATTTATGAGCGTATGGGCTTAAAACCAAATGCAGTGCTGTTGTCAGGAACGAAGAGGGGAAAAAGAAACATGCTTTTCAATCTCTTGGTCATAGCTGTGCTCCAGTGAGCTACTTGTTGGCCATGGAAGTTAGCTGCTGTAAAAGTATCACATCTACTCCATATAATAATGTAAAGCGAATGAAAACATGAAATGAAAAATGAAAGCATATGGGTAATTCATATGGAGTCTATTGTCAAAATCCATTTAATTTAGGGAATTAAAGAATTTTACTCATAAATTAAATGGGATTACTAATGAGATTGAAAGGGCACAACCGGAGTTGGTTGTAGAGTGTTCACAGGGAAAAAGGTAGAATAGAAAGGAATGGCAGGATGATATTGAAAATCGTGAATTGTTTGGAGGACATCGGTTGCTTTGGGATAGGTACTGTGTATGGAGATGTAGATAGAGACATAACAAGGTAACGTCATCCCAGGGCTCTTCTCTAACACAGGCTCATCTCACAGCTTCCCCTGAAGTATGTGGCCTGTGCATACCGAAACCCAAAGTGCAGAAGTAAGAGTGGAGAGATGGAGGTTATCACATGTACAAGCTAGAAATAGTACGTCTGGTTTTTGGGAGTTACCGATTGCAGTTGATGTAACCATGAGGGGTAACAGTGTATAGCAAGGTATTGTTTTTCCTCTTACCATTTTGATGCCGATGATGGAAACTTTTCAAAATTATTACATATTGAGATCTGTCTAATGCTTAAAATTAGAGAACAAAACATTAAAAACAGTACTCTTAAAATGAATAGTAATTAATTACTCATGTAATTGCATTAATTAAACCTGGCTATGCAATTAGGGAGCTAATTACGTTGAAAACGCAATTGCACATTTCAGTCACTGCCCACACCCTGGAGATCGCCCAGTTTCTTCTCCTTCCTCTATGAGACCTTCTCTAATCTCCCTCTCCTGTTGAATGGCATAACTGAAACTGAATTGAAACTACGTGTGCACACGTAGATGTACATTTGCTTTCTCCAGCAAATGGTTACAAATTTAAAATGATTATGGCATTTTATGAAATGTTTGCATGTGTATGTAGGTATGTATATCATATATATATGTATGTGTCCTACAGGTAAGATATATATGTGAAAGCATTGAGTCATATGTATGAAGTATATTTAATTTGGAAAAGAATTTTCTGTGTTAAACTGCTTGAAGGCATTTTTTATTAAATGGGAACAGTGCAGTGGAGGTCTTCCTTGGGTCACAGTGTCCCAGGCTGTTTTATCGCAGGCAGTCAGATTGTATTATCTTGTCCATCAGATCCTTGTAAATCAGTTGTTTGTTTCTTCCTATTATCTCCACACATTTTCTGATGTTTAGCTAAGTTGGCAGTGTTACTGTGATAGCTTTGCATGCATTTGTTCTTATTGCTTCACAAATCATCCTGGTGGCTTTTTCACTGTCTGTGTTACGCTTTGCATTTGTGTATCCTGGGCATGATTACCTGAAGCTTTACAAGATGTCTCTGCTGAATTATTATCCCTGTCCTATACTAATACAGTGCCTCTGTGATTGTTCTTTTGATCTGTGGTCAGATAGTATCATTTTTGCCTATTCTGTTCTTTACATCTGGTAGTGATTGGCTGTAAATGTCATCCAATTTGCAGCTTTGTAGTTTTCAGGGAGTTTGTCATTTGTGCATTTCTCAGGCATTTTCCCACTCCATGTGGCAGTCACTGATGAAAATATTCAACAGCTTCACTTGTAGCCTCCTTTCTGTGCAGTAATTAGCATAAACTGTTTCTCATTAACCAGTCCGTATCCTGCCTTACAGTTGTTAAAATTACCATCTAACTGGTAATTCTGCTCAATACGCTGTGCCCAGAAATGTGCCGAGGATCTTAAAGATCTGCTATTTTTGTTGTAATTGACATTATTCAAGTAGAACGGCAGTGAATGCTGTCACTGCAGTTGAATATTTTTGCTGCCTCATAAGGGTCATACAGTCTGACTTCGACATCCATAAAGGGTGGATGAACAATCTGAAGATTTTTGAAAGGAGGTTTTACTTTTACATTATGTCATGAAAGAATAGTGATTTATTTTCATACTTATTTGTAACGTTGTAATTTTATGTGTTCCTATGGGTATGGCATGATACAGCATCACAGTGCTAGTGTCTGTGAAGCTGTATGGTGCTGTCCTGTAGAGCTAAGGCAGCTCATGCTCCTGCTTTGCAGAGACTATGGAAGCGCTTAAGTGTTTTGTTGAATGACGTCCACAGGCACATTGTTAGTTTTCCAGAGGGAATTTAGGCAGGAATTTAGGAATTTAGAGTTGACAAATCCAATTTAATTATTTCAAATCTGACCTTTGCTTCTTATAAACACCTTTACATGTTTTTAATTGTTAAAGTACATAAATAAAAGTTGGGAGGAGTGTCTGATGTTTGACTCTTAATGTATTTCTGACATCTCATATCTGATAGCTAAAGAGTTAATCGCTGTCTCGTATGAATTATTCCTGGGATTCACTGTTTAATGTGCTAAAAAATAGATTTTGGAAACTTTTCTGACTACCTGAGGAAAGGCCAACTGTTGAGTTCGCTTCTGTGGATTTGGTCCCTTGAATCGTAGCATCATTTGAATTGGATGGGACCCTTAAAGACCACCTAGTCCAACTCCCCTGCAATGAACAGGGACACCCACAGCTCCATCAGGTGCTCGGAGCCCCATCCAGCCTGACCTTGAGTGTCTCCAGGTATGGGGCACCTACCACCTCTCTGGGCTACCTGTGCCAGTGCCTCACCACCCTCATTGTAAAAAGCTTCTTATATCCAGTGTAAATGTCCCCTGGTTTAGTTTGAAACCATTTCCCCTTGTGCTGTCACAACAGATCCTTCTAAAGAATACGTCCCCTTCTCATAGCTTCCCTACAGAAACTGAAAGGCTGCTCTCATGTCTCCCTGGACCCTTCTCTTCTCCAGGCTGAACAGCCCCAGCTCTCTTAGCCTGTCTTTGTAGGAGAGGTGTTCCATCCATTGGATCGTTTTTGTGGCCCTTCTCTGGATGCACTCTAGCAGGTCTATATTGAGGATTCCACATCTGAATGCAGTGCTCCAGGTGAGGCCTCACCAGTGCGTGGCAGAGGGGCAGGATCACCTCCCTCAACCTGCTGGCAGGTCTTCAAGTGGATTCTTGTGTGCACATACATTGGTTTGTGCATTCAAAGTTGATTAATTTAAATCTCATGACATCTGACTATAGAAGCTGCTGAATGTGCTGGACTGCTTTTAAACTGAGTGAATTCCATGCTTAAAATGCGTTAGGATTAGACCCTTTCTTTTGGTGTCACATTGTTACGTGACATCTAAGAGTGTGCAAGTGCTGTCTGGTGCTCCAGACTGAAGATAAGGAACATACTGTGGGCTAAGAATAGCACCTAGTGTATCCTCATGTTCATTCCTCATTGCAGGGAAGATATAGAATGATGCTCAAGAATTAGACATGGCCCAAAGTACAGTACAGTGCTATGCAGAGCCACACCATGCAAGGTACATGGTGGTACAAGATGACTGAATTATCTTGTAAAATAGAACTGTGTTCTCTGAAGTTATTTTATAGTACTTTCAAAATGTTTGTCAACTTGTTTTTATCTTCCTGTTCTTGAGCAGTTTGGCCTTGCCCTGGGAACAGCTTGTAAACTCAGATGAGTTGTATGCTGCATTAGTTGTCATATTTTGTTTTCTATGTGTGACCTGGTGTAGGGAACCTGCTTTAGCAGGGGGGTTGGACTGATGATCTGTAGAGGTCCCTTCCAACCCCTACAATTCTGTGATTCTGTGATACTGTATACTAATAAAAATTTGGCATTCGATGGCATAGTACTAATAATATCATTTAAAAGCTTGTATCTTTGTTTCATGTGGTTTTGTATAACACATCAAAGGTGAGTCACCTGTAGTACCCATGTTGAATGAGGGCTGCAGTGAGAAGTCTCTGTGGTCAGCGTGCCCTGCTCTGTGTCCCCTTCTCAGGAGGAGGGGTGCCTTGTGGCCTTGCTCAGCAACAGAGGATTCCCAGGGCCTTGATCACATCTTGTTTGGAATCCTTTCAGGAGGAAGGAGGGAAAGCAGGAAGCAGTCTGCCTGTGTCGCTGCCAGCTGGCTCAGCCCACGGCCTGGGGCTGCTCTGTTAATAGGCAAAAATAGTTTCAAAGAAAGTCTTCTTCACTTTCACTGGAAATCGGTGGAGATTGTTTCAAGAAGTGGTAATTCTGCTGAAAGTGGAATAATAACAAACATAGCAAAAAATATTGTTTTGGTCACTGTTGGTGATGATGTCTGGTTTTCGTAGCCTAAGAAATATTTGAGCAAAAGCCAGGTTTAGATGTGCACTCGTTTAATAATGATTTTCCCATTAGCTATATGTAACTTCTCTGATACTCACAGAGAAACCTATCTGATATTTCATAAAACTGTAAAGATGAGGCTGTGGAGCCCAGCTTTTCCACGTGTGCTGCTGCATGGATGGAAACCATTGACCTGGTACAGGGAAAAGTTGTGTTCCTGAATCTTATCTTAACATAACCTGGTTCCCATAGTGTGCACACAGTTACACTGCTGTGGTTTTATTTTATTTATTTACTGTTTTCCCCTAAAACATATACTCCTGCAAAATAGCGTACTGCATGCTTTGACGTTCCAGCTTTGACTGGTGCTGTTCCAATATGGAGTGGAGCTATAGCTGAAGAACAGATACACTTTTTTTCCATTATTTCTGAAACTTCTGCTTTGGTTGTTCTTTTAAGGATTTACACCAGTCAAGATCACATCTGGGGATTACCCTAATTGGTTGCAGTTGTCTAAATTCTAATGAGTAATATGTGATGTGTAATGCTTGAACAGATAGTGCCATGCAAATGGAAGTGATGAAAAAAGTTTATTGAAGTGATAGCGATCTTTACATAATGTGTCAGCAAGATGGAATGAAGGGAAACTATTTAATTGGAGAGTCGAGCAGTCTCAGCTCTCACTTCTAAGTTTCTGTGCTGATGATTTTTAGATTTGATTACAGAAGTTATGTTTAGTTAGGTAAACTTTAAAGGAGATTTCCCTATTCTCATCATGTTTTGATGATCTGGTAATGAAGAAGTGACTGCTGGTTTGTTCAGTGGCATGAAAAATAGTGGAACATTTTATATTTCTGGACTACTTTCTAATTGATGTAAAATAAAAAAAAAATTGGCATTTATATTTAGAAGTGAATTTGAGGGGAAATAACTGAATGGGAAACCTACATGGACAGTCTGCAGTGCTGACATGAAACTGATCTGAAAGTTGTATCATGTTTAAGTTGTTACAAGATCACAACTGGGAGTTTGGTTAGTACATTAAGGAATGAAAACTTTCTTATCAGTGACATCTTAGGGCTTTCCCTGGAAGCTCTTTATTAATTGGAATAAAATATGCAGAACTGTTTAAAAAAAAATAATAAAAAAAAGTCTGTTACAGTTCTCAGCTAAAGACAAATCATGCTAGATACAAAGACAATGGTATTGCAGAGTATTATTGTCCAGAGTGTTAGTCTAGAATATTAGTAGAATGTTATGGTCTAGAATACAAGTTTACACTTTTTTTTCTATAGTTGCCTTCAAAGATCGCTACGTAGACTAGTAGTCTATTGCTAGTAGAAGACTACTACTATAGTACATGTACCACATGTCTACTGGTTGCCCTCTCTTGTTAAAGAAACGGTTTATATCGTTTATGTATTTGTGTGTGGAGTTTTCATGTGAATTTTTAGTAAACAAAATCGAAGTCTCATTCGGAGTTCCTCTCTAGGAGTTAACTGACTGCTTTATGTTCTGAAATGCCATCTGATTTGCTCTGGAGAGAAAAATGTAGTGTTGGATTTTTCCATTCGGCTAGTTCACCTACTGAAATAATAATATTGGAACAGTTGAATATGTCTATGTGTATCAAGATAGGGTGGAATTTTAATCAGAACAGCGGGAGGGAAAAGTGAAAGGAGATAATGATTAACTTGGGAAGTTGGAGGAAGCATGTATGGAAAAGTAAGTTGATAGCGCAACATAATATTGTTCAAAGAATTCCTTTGCCTCATGGTGGAAATATGCAAGTTTTGTTTTTCAATATTTCCCACTATTTTTTCACACAGTCTGAATTTTCTTTGAGTAAAAGTACATTAAATATTCCTGTGGTGTTCTGTCTTAATTAAAGTAAATAGGGCAGAGTAGGATTTAACGTGATTATGTAGTGAAGTAATGAGTTTACGATCCAGCTGTGCTTTACAGATTAGCTGATACCTACTGCCCTTAGTTAACTTCTTAATTGTATTTATAACGTTTAGCTCTGCGCTTTTGATAAATTACTTGGTCAGGCTAGGATCACTTCAAACACTTGAAGTCTCTGTATTGTTGATCTCAAATAAATGACCTGCATTAAAGTAACGCTTGCATAATCAGTTGTACTCCTTATCAATAATGCAAGCAGTAGGTTTAATTGTGTTCTGTAGCTGCTGTTCTTAAGGTGTATTTGACTTCAGAGGGATTCATTTATTCTTCCATTACAGCAAAGTAGCTGAGAATGTAACTGTAGGTGTTTTTTTTTGTTTTTTTTTTTTCCCTGTAAGAATATGCAATTTTGTAACTATAATATCTACAGGTTTTGGGACCTGCCCCAAAATGGTGTTCTTTCTTGGACAACTTGACTGAAGAACTGGAAGAGAACCCAGAGAGCACAGTTTATGATGACTACAAATTTGTAACCAGAAAAGACCTTGAAAATTTAGGTAAAACATTTGAATCTCCTTGTTAGTTGACATCTTTGCTCACGTTTTTTGTTTGCTTTTTTATTTTTATTTTCCTTTTTTAAATCATTTACACGTTTATAAGTATTGTAGTTCAGATGTGACTTACCAGTGAGAAATGTTGGAGAACCATTCAAAATTCATTGGCTGTAGTTTCTTCTGGTCATCTTGGTTATTAATATAGCAGACTGATGACTTTTTGTTCCTCGGTTTGTTATAAAGGATGTCCTTTTTCTCAGTTTTGAATTTCTAAGAGGATACATGGAAGGAAAATTTGAGAACTCTTGAAGTGTTTTGGTTCTTACTCTTAGGTTAGGGCCTAGGGTGATAGTTTTATGATCTGTTATGGTAATGTACTTCTTGCACCATGTTGATTCTTCAAAGATAGTGACCTAAGGCAAAACTCTCTAAATCAAAACATCTCCATACCACACTAAAAAAAAGTGATCGTCAAACACGTTTAGACTTTCCATTAAAAAATCTTAGTTTTTCTTTGTAAAGTGCCTATGGTTTGCAGTGCTTGTAGGCATCTTTAAAAAGTGTAATATGTAAGAAAAATTGATTTTCTTGCTCTGAAGTAGCTTAGATTTCTTGCTGGTGTGATTTTTTTTGTTGTTGTTTAACTTAGTCTTGATGTACTGGGTGTGACTGTCAGAGATTGATGTGTCGCGTCATCGGTACTTGTTTGTCTTGAATCGAGTAAGTGAAGTGGCTAGCTTGGAATAGGAGTTCTTTATCCATGAAAGCTCTTTGAAATCCTCTGTAATTTTTTCCCAGGCCTTGCTCATCTCATTGGATCATCACTCCTCAGAGCGTATATGCATGGATTTTTCATGGACATAAGGCTTTACCATAAGGTAAAAGAGGATGATGCTTGTAAACTTTCACAGTTAACAATAAAATGTGCTTCCCCCCCACAAATAGAGGACTTTATCCTATATTAATGATGTTCTTTTTACTTTCTTCTGCTTCATCAAAGGCAAAAATGATGGCCAACCCCTTTGCTTACGAAGAATACAGAAGAGAGAAAATAAGACAGAAAATAGAAGAAACACGTGCACAGAGAGTTCAGCTGAAGGTAAATGCATATGCTTCTGAAAAAATTATTCATAAAGAATGATATATTCCTAAGTGTATCTTAGGACTTAGGACTTGATTCTGTTTATCATCAGGGACAAAAAGTAAACTTAGCTTTAATTTATCGAACTTTTTGAATGGAGCCATAAAATTCTTATGCATATGGATCCCACAGATGAGTGGCTCTGCTGCTTGAGCAGATAACCTGGTGATAAAACTTGCTGTTTCTGCTTGTCTTTAACCTAAACGTCTTATGCCATGAAAGTGTGATATTCTGGAAGGAGATGCATAAAAACAATACTGTTTTTTATATCTGTATTCTATTTATACCAACGTTCCACCTCCATTCTTTAGAAACTTCCCAAGGTCAATAAAGAGCTTGCCCTCAAACTGATCGAAGAAGAAGGAGAGGAACAACAGGCTACTAGAAAAAGGAAACGAAAGGTGAGCTTCTGTTTTAGATGCTTCTCTAACCTGGAATGCAGAAATGGTAATGCTTACAGTTACCGACCTGTTGTTTTCTGGCCCAAAAGATTCAAAGATTCATTCTTTCTTGTCTCATAAATAACTTACTCTACTGGGTGACTGTAAGATGGGCTTCTGTAGGTAGGGAACGAAAAAGGCCCTTCAGTAACATTGTCTGTTATCTATGTTACAAATTTTACATGTTGAAATACCTGCTGTTGGAGATGATTATGAGCTTTGTAGGGGTCCAGAAGCTAGTTAAATGCAGAATCAATACCAAAGCTTTTCAGTTAAAAAAAAATAAAATTAAATTAATTTTTATTTCAATTAATTTTTTATTTTTTTTCATTTGTTAGTATTTTGGTGGTAACCATGACAAGATAGATGTAATGGGTAGAAATGAGCAGGAGGCTGCCTGAAGTTGTATTTCAATATAATTGCCTTTCTTTATACAGTGTTGTTAACTGCATATAAAGTAGCTAAGATAGCGGATTCTTATGCAACAGAAAATCTTACTAGCGTTGAAATAATCCATTTTTATCTTAGAATTAGTATAAAGGAGAAAAATAATTGATGTTTACTTTCTAATGGGAGCAGAAGGCACAGCAGAAGTTTGTCTTATCAGCCTCTTTATGTTAGCAGAGTCCAGGTTCTTTATATAGGCAGCATTTTATAGATGCTCATTCTCACAGGTGTGCTGCATTCATAGAAGGCAGGTATTAGCTTCAGGTGGCATCTACTGAAACCTTGTGTGATCAGTTGATACAGTAGTAAGGATGAACGACTGAAAAAGTACGTGGTAGTAAAACCTTAAATTCCAGCTTTCTAAGCCTGTGTTGAAATGAGTTCCTTATGTGGGGGGTGGTTTGCCCAGGAACACATTGCGTCTTTACATAGATTAAAAAGAGTACATAAAGATGCATGTTCTGATTATTTCTGACTGTGGGACTGATTGAATTTTTAGCTTCCAAATGAAACTACAGGTCACGCTTTTGCAACAGCTTCCACATTTGAAATCTACACTTGTTTTCTCTATCCTTTTTCCCCACTTGATAAACATGAAAATCTAGTGCTAGTGTGGATTGAATGGGATATAAGTTTGGCAGTGTTAAAAGATAAGCTTTTATTGTAAAATGTATGTATTTAATGATTTGAAACAAGGACAGCCAGTATTCCTATGAGCTGAAGTTGTAGTTTGAACTGTTCTTAATTCAACTTAATTATACTGGATTCATATTTTTTTTCTTCAGCATGAATGAAACTGCGTTTTCCTTTCCATATGTGAGGGCAGTGAAGAAATTGTCATAAGATGTATAGAAACACTTCTATTTATTTACAGTAAAACAGCAGTACCGTTGCATAACAAAGTGTTTACTCTGACAATTTATGTGTTGTAGAGTCATTCTCATCTAGGCAGGGTATTTGCCTTGGAGGTACTGCTGATTAGTCAATAGATACCAGCATGTCTCCAGACTATCTGGCTGAATGGTGTGAGAAACATTAATTCAGAAATACTAGTAATTGTGTATTCAAGGTGCCTGAAGTGTACATAAAAGCCTTTCTTGCTTACAGGAAGCTTAGAATTATATTTATTTGATGTTTGTGAAAGTGATAAAATATATAACAATATAACAATAAATTTTAATTTATGTGACCTGGGAGGGTAAAATAACTGACACATACTGTTTTTGAACTTTGCTTAATTGAAAAGGTGTTACATATTTTTACCAATGCCTGTTTTGGAATTCTGTAACTAACTGATGCTTCATTTCTTTTCCAGAATCTGCCCAGCCTTCTCAAAGATGATCGTTTTAAGGTCATGTTTGAGAATCCTGATTTCCAGGTAGATGAGCAGAGTGAAGAATTTAGGCTACTTAACCCACTTGTTTCTAAGATAAGTGAGAAAAGAAAGAAGAAACTAAAGCTCTTAGAGGAACAGGAAGAGAGAGAACAGGTAAAATATTTTCTTTGTGGACTGGGAATAAGCAGTATTTTTCTGTTTCACATTTTCAGATTTTTCATCCTGAAAGAAGGAAGCAATGCAAGTCTCTGTTATCAGCTGCATTACTTAGATCTAATTTATCATATCCTAGTTTTCAGATATATGCCTACATCAGTGTAGGTTTAAAGACATACGATATGTAGGTGGAGATAATTTTATTATCTTTCATTCCTTCATTTGCTGATTGTACCTTCATTCAAATTGTGCATCTCTTCAACTGTGTCGGTGTAAGATCTGTCACTTAGTCTGATTGCAGGAATGGTTTGAAAAGAAAATTAGTTGATGATTTCTTATTTTATACTATTTTTGTCTGCAGGAAGAGGAGGAAGAACCAGAAGGAAAACCAAGTGATGCAGAGAGTTCTGAGAGTTCAGATGATGAAAAAGGTTGGGTTGAAGAGGTCAGGAAACAGCGCAAGCTTCTACGCCAAGAGGAAAAAGTAAAGCGGCAGGAAAGGTTCAAGGAGGATCAGCAAACATTACTAAAACCTCAGTTTTTTGAGATTAAAGAAGGAGAGGAATTCAGAAGCTTCAAAGACTCTGCCAAAAAACAAAAGTTAATGAAGTAAGACAAATGTTCCTATTTTAATAGCGGAGGGTGGAAGATTCTCAAATATTTCTCTGTGACACAAGCCAGTGGCATTTTCATTAGTTAGCATGATAGCCTTGGAAGCACTTACTAATGAAGCCACATCTGGTGATTCAGAGATATGACTTAGGGGGACACAGTCGTTGAAAGCTTTGTTTTGTTCTTAAACAAATACAACATTTCAAGTATGCCAGAGAGACAATGCGAATGAGATGAGTAAGAGGTTAATATTCTGAGCCAGATTTGAGGATCCATTACTCATTGTTGGCAAACTGCTGCTCGCACAAATAATAGCAGTGATGTCTCTGAGACTGATTATATTTGTCTGCTGGTGTCAGTATGAAATTGACAGTCTGAATGTAAAATACTGCATATAGAGTCCTCTGAAAGGCTTGGGAATACTGCATGATCAGCTGCTATCTGGAGTAGGTTCCAGATGGTAAAAGAAAAATTTGTACTGTGTAAAGGGCACGCTTATCTTTTAGATTCGCAAGGACTTGGCTTTGAGGTGCTTAATAATGCCTGTAAATCTCACTGATATTTTTTTTTTTTACAGAGGTGAGTTTAAGCCTTTGGAAGATGAGGTTTAATAGCGTTTTATTATTTAGAGAGCAGTCGCTAATATTAAAACACTGAGGGACAATAGTTTCAGAGTTCTTGCAGTGCATTGGATGCAGGGCAAAATTTTGACTACTGTTGGAAACATGCTTTTGGGTTAGATGGATCTTGTAATAGCCATTGATTTTTTTATTTTTTTTTTACTTAGAATGAAGTAATGCATTCCAAGAAAAAAAAAAGAAAGAATAATATAAGGGTGTTTTTTAATGTCATTAATAACTGCCAATAACTGCTGTGTTATGATAGCCATTTTCTAGAGATACCTAAAGAAACACACGATAAAAATACAGCCTTTCCCTTAAACCTACACATTTTTAACTGTGAATTTTCACATAAAAAGCGTGACTTGAAAGGAACCTGAAACAAATGGTCATAGCGGTCAAGTGGCTTTGTGTTCTCTTTGTCACTGAAATATTTCCTTTTTAAGGCAGGATGGCTGCAGCTTGCTTGCCTACTGTGCTTTTACACAAATTTAGTTACTGACCTGTAAGTGAAATTTTCAAGGAGTCTCAATTAGAAATATTAAAAGTTCATTTTATACAAAATTTGGGACACCTGAACGTGAAAAAGCGTACTGAAATTTAGGCAAGTAAGCCAAGACAGCTTTAGAGAGAGGAATGTTTAGAAAAAAATGTTTTTAAAAAGTGTGACGCAGAATTAGGTGAAATCTTTCATCTGTAGTTTAGGGGAAGAAAAATTACTGCTTCAGCTAGGAAAAAATGAAATCAAATACCACAGTCTTGTCCAGGGGATGGAGGAATATCAGCGATGTCATATACCATGGAAAGACTTGTAAAAAAGACTGCTTGAGGGATGAGAGAATCTGCCTTAAGGCTCACTGTTAGTTCCGTGCAAAGTGTTTTTCAAGGGGTGATGTGTAATTAGGGTTGCTCAGGTTACATGCACTCACCGTAGTAGATTCACAGTTGGGGGATGTACTTGACTTCTTTCTTCTTTTTTTTGCCTAAGCAAAAAGTGATCCCATTCGTGCTCATCCGGGCATCGTTCTGACAGTGTAAGCTCAATATTCCTCAAATTCAGGGAGCAAACTTTAAAATTACAGCTGGTGTCCATTTGTTACACTGATATGATTACAGAATCTTAATGGTTTAATCTGTGTTGTGACCTAATTTGTTTTGTTAAGCATTTTTACACAGCAGAATTTTATGAAACATACTTAAGTGTGTTTTCTGCTGGCCTTCTTCAGTGATAAGTAGTCAGCATAAAAATAATTAATTCAGCTAGTGTGCTGAAAATTGGAAAGACTGTAGTGGCATGTACAATCTGGTGAGGCTGGCATGTTTGTCTTTGATTTGATTTATTCAAGCTATGGAATGATGGTCTGTGACCAATATAATTAAGTGCCTTAATACCTTCACTACGCACTTAATGGCTAGGTGTTCTTTTTTCTCTAATCGTATAATGTTCTACCTGAGGAAACAGTTTATGACTTACATAAAACTGGGTGTTTCTTTTGACATGTTCCTGACTCAGCACGGCTCCGAGCCCAACTTGTGAAGTGGTGGTGCATACTGTAAATTTCTCAGCAGACCTACAGTCTGTGCAGGGCTCTGTGCAGGAAAGCTGGCAAGTTTATTTGCGATCATAACAAATACCTTGTCTCAAATCTGTCTACATTTCTCTTCCCCCTTTTGTGTTCTTATGCTTACATATGAAAACCTGCTGAACGTATTAGTAAAGATGCAGAACTTTTCTTTGTTTAGTTAACATATGATTTCCTTGCACAGCAACTTAAAAGGAATACATAAAAGGAGAGAGGGTTTTTTTTTTTTACCAGGGTCCGCAGAGCTCTTTTGATTTTCTTGATATCCCTTCAAAATGTTTGCCACTGAAGTTGGAGCACACAAAAATGAAAAACTGAAGTAATCCTACTCAGTCAAGTATAGATCAGTGCACAAGCAAGAGAGTCAACAGAAGCTAAGAAACACAGCTGGCTTTCCTAAGAATTGCTTAAGTACAACAGCAGGAAAAGTCCTGAGAGACTCTTCTCTGTTGTTTTGTAAAGAGGAAAAGAAGTGCCTGGTCAGTTTTCATTTCTTTATTTATTTCTCTGTTTAACCATAGGGCAGGGGAGATTGCTTTTGATAACACTGTTAATATGTCAATTGAATCTGTTTGTTGGGATGATTTTAAAAAGATCCTAGCAGTGCTAATTTGCGTGTATCAGCGTGTGTGATTCACTGTCACTTGGGATCCATGCATTTTCGGATAAATACAGCCATATCTCTGCTTATTCAGTAAAATTGCAAAGTTAAAGCCTTTTCCTCCTTTCAGTTTTTCTCCTGACTGAAGCAGTGTCTGGGCAGTCATGCTAAATAATTGCTGGGTAGAAGCCATATTTCTCCAACTCACTTTCAAAGGGGAGAAAAATGGAACTTCGCTTGGATGTAGAAATCCCACCACAATGTCAGCGACTGATCTTCTGCCATAGTTAGCTCTAAGGCTTAGCTTGTCTTCCTGATTCGCACAGACGGAACAAGTTTTTACATGTAGGCAATGAAAAATATACTACAGAAAAAGACATACAATCAAAGTACCTCGTCATGAGAAATAAAGTAATTCTCGACAGTAATTTTTCAATGTTAATCTGAAGAGTCTTTGTTACATAAATGGCTCATTAACCAAAATTCTGCAGACTTCAGAGGCTCCGTGTGTAGAGCACACCGTGCGAGTCTTTCAACCATAGAAGTTCCACTGACTTTGGTGGCTGCTCCTCGTGTGCATTTTTACAATGATTTATTTTCCACCTTCCACTTCAGGAAAAAAAATAAAACTGCTGAAGAGTTGCACAAAAATATTTCTTAGAAATATTGGAGGTTATGGCTGGTTGATGAGCACCGTGCAGGGGAAGTGTGTGGCACTCTGCTGTGGGGTGAGGTTCTCCCTTCAGTTCTCAAACCCACTTGTCTGTGGTGTTCTCTTACTTGCAAAACTATTTCAGTTATCCTATCGTGGGACACAGTGAATAATCAGTTCTAGTTGGGCTGTGTAGCTGCTGATGTTGAAGTGATGTTTCTTTCTGTGATTAATTCTAACATATAGTCAAGATTATTTCCTTCCTTTGGAGGTGTTTCTTAAGTTAGGAATTCTAAGATACCAGATAAACTGGATCTATCTTGCCTTAAGTATTTTTGTGTGCGTGCTTTTATCTGTTACTGCAGCTGAATATACCTGACTTTATCTAAAACGTCTTGGAAAAGTATAGCAGTGCTGGGGTGTGGTCTCTTTCTCAGCTGGAGGCCTGATGCTTTTTTAGAAGAAAAGACAATGAGCTTTTCAGTAGAAACATTTTTTACATTTATGTAAGCAGTATCTGGAGGGAGCAATTGGAACTCGTGTTCCTTCTCTGTGTGCTGATGATTCAATTTCTAGACGTGTGGCATTGAAGGGTTTCAGGGAAACTAAGATTCGTTTTGACTGCATTATTGGAAGTTCTCATGGTAAGAAGATGGCAAGAATGGAGACTAATGTTAATTGTTCTCTGCAGGAAAACTCTTGGAGATCGTTTGAAGCTGGAAGAAAAACTTGGCACACTCAATGTATCTGATACGACAGTGGGCAGCAAACAGGCTACGTTCAAATTAAAGAAGGTGAGCTATACATACATACATACATACATATATATATATATACATATATATATATTTAAGAGATGCAGAAGTATCTTTAGGTTTAGTGTGAAGGGACAGGAACTTTAAGATGGTCAAACACATGTCCCTTTTCATTTCTTCATGTGCTGCCAGTGCTTCTGCTTCTTGCCAAGAGAACGAAAGCCTCCGGTAGTGCTTTGTGTGTTTATACCCTTATAACCCAGGCAGCACTCATAAAATCCTACGTTCCAGTGGAAAATACTGGCTTCCATATTTTAGCAGTTTATTTGCAGACATATATCATCAAAAGCTTGTGACCTTACCTGACATCAGCGCCAGCACTAGTCAGATCTTGGTTTGCGGGTCCTGGCACGGCTGGGATGCTGTAGGTGACAGGCTTTCTCCTGGCTGATAATGCTGCTGGGTCACAGCATGATTAAAACTGAGCTCCCATCCACTTTTGTCACTGAACTTGTGTGACTCAGATCACAAGAATGAGCTCTGGTCTTGTGCTTGCCAAATTCCATTTGAACTGTGTGGTTGAATGCTGCCCATCTACCTTTCCTAAAGGGTTTTTATTTCCCATCTTCAGGAATTTTGTATGTCATAGACAGCTGCTTATTTAATAGTGTAGTTACAATGGAATGTGTGTGCATCTGCTACTGCTGCTACTTAGATTTGGGGGTCTTTTTTGCTAGAACCGAAGATGCATTAGGAAAGCTGAAGATTTGTATTCCATATTAATTGATATTTCAGCTGATAAAATGTACTTCAGTTAAAAATGTTTTTCCTCAAGTAAGCTTCTTTTCTTTCCAAATATATTTCTTCTTAACAGTTGCCAAATATTCTTCTCATCAGTAAAACTGCCGTCACAAAAAAAATGATCTAACTGATCACTTTGTGCCTGAATAAATCTTTAAAAAGCCAAATTTATTGAAATATTTCTACATTACTTCCTTTACTTATTCATTTACTCTTTTATCTGGTTTCGATTCTTGTATTTCTGGAATTTAAAGTCTGTTGATGGCTAAATAAGCCACAGAATCCTCTGTAGGATAACCATTCTGGGGATTTTACCAGCTGCTGTAACTGGTACGTCAGTGCCTTGCAGCTTTGTAAACAGGCTTTCCAGGGCTTCTACAGCACAGTTTTTTTCATTAGCTGCTTTAAATCAGAAAGTGCTGAGTCACATCACTTCTTGCAATTGTTGGTAAACAAAACACTTTGTGAGGATTTGGATTCCATCAGATACGCTATAGCTTTGAGGTTTTTAATTCAGTGCTGATAATGCGTATCAACTGTTAACTGGTGTGGCTTTAGTGAAATACGGAAGTTGTACTTATTTGCATTCGAAAGATTTTAAAAGTCTAATTAAAAGAAAAATAATATATCTACATTAAATGTTGGGGGATAGATGGGGAGAACTAGGAAGAAGTGTGCTTTGTTTTGATGCTCCTTTTTAGACCATAGAATTCTATGATTCTGTGATAAAGAGAAGCCAAAAGAGAATTCCATGTTAACTCTGATCATCAGCTTCTGGTTTGTGATGCCCTGACCTTAACTTGCAGGAGTATTTAGGAGTAAGTAGAGAGGATTAGCAGGGAAGAGAGTTGTGCTTCCATGAGACTGATGTCATTTGACCTTGTAAGTCAGTGGGATTGAGGCTGAGCTTGGCCGTTGTGCTTTAGTCAAGCCCATGGATGTTCAGCAGCCACTGACAGATTCAGCAGTGAAATTTTGCCATTGATAATTTGCAGTTTAGTTTTCAGGGGATTTTAGTGTGGTTCCTACAATACGAAGTTCTGTTCTGTTTTGTTTTTTCAGTTTCAGTGTGCTCTTTCACTACAAATTAATATTAACAACAGACATTCCGCTCAACTATTTACAGTACTATGGATGTAGGATTTTTTTTTAAAGGGAGATTCAGGGAGAGATGGGCTGATGCTTGAGAGCTGTTAATTACAGAATTATTGATGCCGTGGGGATGCAGCTGTGTGAGTTCCCATAACTCTAGCACTGTTAATGCAGTTAACCTGTGCTGCTGTTGAAATCACTCTAATTGCTGAAGGATTTTATAACATGGACACTTGCCTGAGCATGGATAGTTCAAGTCTGCTAGTTCCAGTTCATGTTTAATTTCAAGATGAGCACTCAGGATTCCCAATAAAATAGAAGTTTATGGCCGTAAGAATATTTTCCTCTGTATATTATGCAAGCTAACTCCTTTTGGTGTATTTTTGATGAAGAGGAAAAACATTCACAGGTGCAGATACTTTTGCTTATTGTCATGTTTAAAATGTTTCTAGAATTGTCTGCAGCGTAGCAAACGCTTTCATGAAATTCTAAGACCCCATTTTAGAAAACCTGTTTGTTTCAGTAAAATTGGGTAAATTAGGATAAGACAGCGTGGGGCCGTTTCTGGGAACGTTTCCAGATTTCCCTCGGGGATTTCTGACTTGATCTGTAAGTATTTGAACAATGACGTGGTTCATAACTTTACAAGAACTTGAGGGTTTGTTTTCTTTTATCTTTTAACATTCTAGTCTGAGTACCAGAAGAAACAGCAGGAAGCTGAGAAACAGCATCGTCAGGAGAGGAAAGCTCTCAGGCGCCCTGCTAGTCACCTCAAGAGTAAACGTGGAAGAGGACAACGGTTTCATTGATTTATGTTATCTTTTTCAGAAACTTTTTTATTTTTCATTTGAAGAAAGGGCTTTGCAGTACCAGTGTGTTTGTGTTTTGTTTCACTGCTGAACAGAAACCAGAACTTGCTAAACTCTGTCTTAGTTACTGAAAAGTTTATGAAAGTGTAAGTATTCTCCAAGGGATGTGGTGTGTGTGGTGTGTTACAGACTCCAGAGTGAACTGTATTTGTGGAGAAATCACCAACAAGTGGTTATTGTGTAACCCTGTATGTTTTCTATATAAGAATTTATGTATACAATGAGGCTGACTGTCTTTAACAGAAATGCGGTTTTGCTTTCTGAAGTCTTTATTTATGACTTTTTAGATACACGATCAGGGGAAAATTATTTTGTCTAAAAACTTGGCTTTACACTTTACAAGAGCACATCATTTTTTTCTTTTACGCTGCTTCTTGTATGACATAACAACTGTGTTCTTCAGAAATTGGCTTTGTCTTTTATGTTCGGGGTTGTCTGTATGTCCAGGAGCAGGTAAAAAATGATTGCCATGAGAGCAACTGAGAATGGCAAATTTGGATTTCTTTGAGTCATTCTATAAGGAGGATTCTCTTTCCACACTCATGTACAAAGGAGAATTTGAGAAGGATAATAGAGTTAAATTTTGTGAGCATTGCATTTACTCAGAAATGGTTTAATATGTTTTGGTAAGCAAGCCGTTATTCAAGGTAGTTCAAATAGTGTATATTTACATGCAGAGCGTATTAAGGCCACGCAAGTAACCTCCAGTCCTCCAAAGTTAGTTTAGATAACTAAGTTAAGAAACTAGGACATATGTTAAGAATATATTTATTTTGTATGTCTTATTTTTGATTACCAACAGAATGCTTGTTGCTAAGCAGGGTAGAGCATTTCTTCTCGATATTTTTTTTTTTTAATTTTTTTTTAACCTAGAAAACCCTTCATTCCTGTATGTCATTCACTAGCTCAGTAAATAAGTTTATTTTTACCTTTGATTTCAGAGGAGCTTTGTTTCATAGAATCATAGAATCACCAAGGTTGGAAAAGACCTGCAAGATCATCCAGTCCAACCGTTCACCTATCACCAATAGCTCCCACTAAACCTCAACACAACATCCAATCGTTCCTTGAACACCCCCAGGGTCGGTGTATTGCTTTTTAGACAGTTTTTAAATTGTCTTTTCACTGTATCCAAGAAACTGTGAACTTTGGATCCAGCAGAAATCAATGAATCTGCCCATGACTGTAAATCACTTTGACACTTGGAAGTCGTTACGAGTTTTGCTTTATAAACCAGAAAGATTATTAATCCATTCAGATCTTCTGGACAGTATTTATTGTGCTATTGAACCAAAAAGCTATGGGGAAATCTTGCTTTCTTAAAACCTGATGCTTTCTTGAGTCAAGATTGATTGTTTTTTAGATGTAGGATAATTGATCGCATATTTGGATTTTTCTTCTCTCTGTTTTAGTTATACCTGCTTTCATTTCTTGCTTCTGGTTTTAATTGTATTGTTTCCTTCAGTTTAAAAATGTCATTTGCACGGTGTAGGTACAGTGAGGCTAACTAGAGATAGAAATGTGAATAATGGATGCCAGCCATTCTGGAGAGTAATCCTAGAAAATTGGTGGCCTAGGATAGTATTTGTAAATGAGATTCTTTGAGTTGACTCAAGAATCTGAATATTCATGGATGGCACATGTAGCTTCGCCAGTTGTGATGCGCCTCTTCAGAAGGGAGACCGTTGCATTGTAAATTCTTCTGCTTGTCTTTGCCCAGGAGCACCTGCCTTGCTGATGGTTCTTTGTTCATTAGTTTCCTTGTTTGTGTACTTGATTGCTTACGACTTACATGAGATCATAGTGGAATAGGGCAATCATGTAATATGCAGAAGATGCAAAGCTCTGTGCAGTCTTCATCTTAGCTACAGTTCATGCACACCAATGGCTGATGCGGATTTTGAAAGATCAGTGAGAATTAACCAGAAACAGGTCTGTAGTGCTAAAGGAGATGCAGTCCTGCAATGATCAAGAGCAGGGTTCATGTGCTAATGGTAATGAGGTTCCACCGACAGACCAAATTGATGAGTCTGTAATGAAAAGGCAAGTCCAAGGGCAAGCTAGCACATAAGGATCAGGGAGGCACTTGGGTGGGCATGGCCATACCTGCAGCATAGCTTAGAGGAGGACCAAGGGTGATGCATTTCTCAGTCAAAGCCTTTGGCAAAGCTTTCCAGAGCTTTTTCACACAGCTCTTCTCGTAGCAGTCCGGTACCCAATTACTTGGCTGTACTCTACCAGAGCTGGCTTTAAGTACTGCCAATGAAACCCTTGGCAAAGGAAGATGTAGCAGAGCCTGTTCGTGTACGTAGGGATCTGGCATGAAGCATGTTCAGATTCTTGGGATTGATAAAAAGCATTGATAAAAGACTGATAGAAGGGGAAGATTTGAAAGCTTCAACAGAAGCTGACATTAATGCCGCATCATTGCAACTAGTTAACTTCACAATGCAGCCAAAAGAGGCATTTATTAGGGTATCATCTTTGTTACATTAACTTTTATTTAGCGAACCACATCATTTTTCATACTACGGGAATCAGTATTGATTCAGTATGGCCATTCCTAGAAGCTCAGCAGCGGCTGGGACATTTTTTTATATTTAAGATTCCTGCTCTGAGGTAAGTGACCGTATGCTGTAGCCTTCTGGAAACCCTGATTATTTTGTATGTATGGCAATTCAGTGGTGGTAATCAGTTTTTAAAAAAAAAAAAAAAAAAAGCTCACTGTGAGTAACTTCCCACTTAGAGGTTTAATGTGAGTGGAGTACTAGCAAGAGACCTGAATCTGATGGCACGTATTCTTGAGTACTTCTTTATTCCACAAGTACTGTTGTTTACATCAGCCTTTTAGTCATCGAACTAACAATGAGCCAGAATTCCTGTGTAATTTTCTTTTAAAAATGCTGTTAACAGACCAAGAAGCAGTTCCTGTGGCTTTATAATTGTCTGAAATGGAGAGCATCCTCCGGTTTACACAAAACAGTGACAGAATCTACTGTATTCGTCAACTCTTAATGTCAGAACAGAATTGTGTAAAATGTATGTACATGTTTTTACATAGTCAGTTTATGTATAGACCTCCAAGTAAGCATGATTTGAAATTGCTAATTTCAGGAGTGAGTGGTGAGGGAGTACCGGTGGCCAGCAGAACTCCCTCACTCTCTCACCATCTCCTCGCTTTGCGGGTGATGGGTGATGTGAAGCACTCTGTGCAGTGTCTCTTGGCCCAGGAGGTTATGAGGTTATTTCAGAAGTGACTCGATTCTCTCAGGGATACCATGACATCACAGAACTTGCCTTCCCAGGCCCAAGACGGTGTGTTGGGCAGTGGCGTGATTTACCAAATATGTTTCCAGCCGCGTGGTAGTTCCTTCTACCCTGGTGAGGATGTAGTGCTTCCCCCGACAAGTTTGTGGTATTGGTCCAACATGGTCATTTCATTAGGCCTCACCTTACCAGAATCCTTTCCACAGGCTACTGTTCCAGGGAGACTTTAATCGCACAGCTCACTTGATGGGAGCATGTTTCACACTGCTGGGGGGGACCTGTGTGGTGGCCTCAGTGGTCAGGTCCACCCCTCAATCAGGTGCCTATCTGTGTGTGGCATCTCTCCACAGATATCCTGATGTTTCATGGGCCCGGTGAGCCACAGACAGCTCAAACTTAACGTTCCTAGTCCAGGGCCATTTCAGTTTTTGAAACCCCGTCCACCTGCTCATTATTCTGATATTCTTCAGAGGTTCATTTCTTGAGTATGTGAGCATCTACGTGCTGTACTTTGACAACATGTTTTCTGCTTGGGCAGCAACAGCCCAGATGAGTTCACCTCTGCACCACCACTGTTCTGCTTCCATTGCTGTAGCCACTCCCACAGGGTATTTGGCACAATCCGTGACCCAGTGAGAGTACTGTCTGCTTTTCTCTTTTGGCAATTTTTAGGGCCAGCCGGATGTCTTTTACCTCTGCAAATAGGTTCAACTTGCCTTCTCCTTCAGTGCCTTCCTCATCTTGTCATGTTGGACTCCATACAGCAGCTTTCTACTTCTCATGGGTTCCTGCAACAAGACAGGATCCGGCAGAGAATGAAACATAAAATTTCTGTCTCTTCTGTTTTTGTAGTGGCTCTGCTTGAGAGCTCACGGCATATTTTCATTCAAATTGTTTTTTTATGATTCTGCACTTAAGAGATGAAATTCAAAACCATCACAACCATGACAGGTACCTGTCCATTTCCTCCCACGTACCTTGCCACCCATCACCACACTGCCTTGGGGCAGATACCTGGTTATATTCTTAACTAATTGCTTAATCCTAGGAAGAAAAAGAAACACATGGAGACCTCGTAATAGGAGTGTGTTGGTTTCATCAACAAAAAGAGCTCCCCACACCAAAATCAACCTAGCAACGTGGACAATGTACACATACTCCACCCCTCATCCCATCACCACATTACTGCCTCACATGTTCTTCACAACTATTACATCACAAATTCTTCACTGTCACATTCTCAGTCAATATCCAGTCTGTGTTTTGCCCATTACTCCTCTGAGTTATCATTCTTATGTTTAATTCCTTGAGCCCAAAGTGGATGCCACAAAGGACCAAGGTGGTTTCGCACTGGTGAGCAGCCTCTCTCATTCCAGCTCCTCAAAGGAAAAGGGAAGGGGAGAAAATATGATCAAATACAAAAGTCTCATGAGTTGAGATAAGGGTAATGTTGTTAAAGGGAAAAGAAAGAGAAAATAATAAATAAATTAAAAACCAAAACAACAACAACAACAACAACAAAAAAAGGAAAAGCCATGTGGAAGTAAAGAGAGGGAAAACAGTTATTCTCTACGTTCTGTCAGCAAAATGTTTGGACAGATCTCGTAACACAGGACTTCATTGCACATAGCAGTTATTTGGGAGCACAGATTTTGCATAACAAGAGTTCTCCTCCTTCCCCTTTCCCACTTTCAATGCTGAGCCATGGTATGGAATATTTTGTTGGTTGGTTCCGGCCAGCTGCTCCGGCAGTGTCTTCTCCTCACCTCTTGACTACCCCAGGCCTGCTGGCTTTTGGGGTACTGGAGAGAGTCTTGATAATGGGCCAGTGCTGTGCAGCAGCAGCCAAACCACTGGTGTGATATCAACACTATTCTTGTTACAGCGCAGAGCACTTGTGTGGAGAACATTAACTCCAAGCCAACCAGACCCAGTTCTGAGGGAGTAAAAGTTTTCAAACTGTTCCATCTTCCTTTGTCTTCCTTTTGTCTACAAGTAGCAGAACTGTTTCCCTGGGGAGTCTGTGTAGTGCCCGCTGGAAGATTTGCAATGTCAGATGAAACATCTGCAGGAACCCCAGAGGTACAGATGAGCTTGCCCGAGGTGGGGGAGTGGATATGTAAACCTGAGAGGACCCCTCAAGCCTGGTGATGTAGAGTTGGTTGTAGTGTGCAGGGAACAGGCGTGCAGCAGAAATGACTGGAGTCATTTTTCCCTTTCGGCCTATCCTTCAAGTGAATTGCTCGCTAGTTTTATCTTTGTATCTCTTTCATAAAGATTAAATACTTTTTTGGCGTGCATCCATAGCTAATATATTTTGTCTGATCTTGGGAAGTATGGGTTTTATAAAATGAATGAAAGCGCATAAATCTATTAATAAACTTCAGCTCTTGATCATTATCTCCATGTTTCAAAGCCCATTTTGCTCAGTGACTGTCTCTTTGTGATCTTGAAGCAGCAGTCCAATTGTATCACCAAAATGAACAATTGTAGTGCAGCCTTCAGGGAGTAATCAGATTCAGACAAGCTTGCAGTTTACACAACTGGAGCAAAAAGAATCCTCATACTTTAAAGACTTTGCAGATGGATAAAGGTAAACTTTGTGATGCTGTTCTTAAGTAAGTCATTCTGTCTATAAAACTGGCTATTCTTAATTCCCATACCCGTTCCCCAATATAGTTTTGGCTTTCTCCCTTTTCCCCCTTCCTCTCTTTGGTGACTGTGCTCACGTTTGCTGTGTTCTAACGTAGGTTCCTTCCTCTTTGTTCGGACCCACATCTTTGATCCATATGGGGCCTACTGCATATTTCTGTTGATAAAGCAGCACGCGTTGTCCTGTTTGCACTCTAAGTGGCATTTCTGTAAGAAAAACTTGTGAGCATCCCGTGGTACAGATGAGTTCGCACCCTGAATGAGCAGAGGTAAAGTAAGCAAATGTCTTCAATACAAGTAAAGGAAAACTGCAGTGGCTGTGAATCATCTGTGCAGCTTTTCGTGTAAATTCAAAGTCTTATCTGTCTGTTGCTGACCTTGGTTTTTCAGGACCTCCTTTTCTGTTCTTCGCTTACTTCTTGTTTTCAGACTGCATTTCATTTTCAAGGAGTGAAGACTGACCCTGAACACTGGTTGCTGCTCAGAAAAGAATAATTTCTTTTTCACTGTTTGAAATAAACATTTGCAGAAATAAGTGCTGCATTTTCTTTGTTACATTCGATTACAGTTTAAATATAATTGCTTTGCAGCAAGTTCGTGTATGAGTATAAAATGTCACTGTTCCCAGTGTTGGCATACGTAAGTGACGTTTGGATTGGCTTACCTAGGAAAGCAAATCCTTGTTTCCATTTAATCACTGAGTGGGGCAAAAGTGAAAATCCTATTTCCTCATTAAAGAGAAAAGGAGGCAGTTGAAGTGGGAAATACCAGCCCAGCCCTAACCAAAATTTATACTCCCAGTTCCTGGAACCACCCTTCCCTTCCCTACAGCAGTTTCTGCCAAAGCCATTCTGTCTCTCCTACTTGTTATCTCCTGTTTTAACATCTGGCTATTTCTTGTGAGGTGCCTGTATCTGCACTACAGATTTTCTGTCGATATCAGAATCTATAGTAAAAGTATGTACAGATATAGCACAGTGTTGAGAATGAGCACTAACATGGCAATAGTAGATGGACTGCGTGTAGGCTAATGTTGAACAGAACAGATTTGGACAATCAGATGCAGTTTCACTATTACATTACTAGAAATGATCCCAGCTCTTGAAGCTTTATGTACAGTTATAGATAAAAGTTCAGCATTCAGAAGAAAAAATAGAATTCATATTTCAGTAATGGATATTATGTCCATGCCATTTCCCTATGTTTCTCCTGTAAATGTATTTTCTTTTATGTTTGAAATACTGCAATTCTGTATCTCAAGTGAGGTGTATACAGTAGGGGCCGTAACAGACTGCCTGCTTCCCCGTAAGGATTTTAACTTCCTATGCAAATGACAGTGTAGTGAAAAGTAGTCATCTTGTCTGTTGGGGTTTCAAGGATATTCTTTTAAGTGGAATCAAGAGTGAAGGTTGTGACGTTCCTGTCATAGCTACTTTGTTTTTCTCCTTTCCCACGTAGATGTGAGGTTTCCCGACAAAACTGTTGCACTGAAAACATGAGGCAATATTTTTAAACAGATCTCCACAGCAAATAAATATCGTCTATCTGAGGTATTTTAGACAAGTTACAACGCATCTCTTTTGCACGATGCCATGGTAACTACATGACAGCAATTAAAAAAATTAACAGAAGCAGAGTCTGGGTTGTGCTCCAGTGCTTCGTCCTGAGCCTGGCACTGTTTAGTTTACAAGTATAGGTGTGGGCAGAGAACACCGTGATTGGCATCCCAGTGTGCATGCAGCTGGGCACCAGTATCGCTAAACAAACTGAGTTGAGCCAGGTAGAGATGAAATCAGAAGTACTGGTAAGCTTAGAGAAAAGTATTTTATGAGGACTGAAAGAAGAGAGTTCTTTATTTTCTTGTGCAGTCTTTCAAACCCGTGAGAGGCTCCTGTCCAAACTAAACAAGTTGGAAACTCCTCCAGAGCAGAGATGAGGCACACAGCTATTTTGGTTCTCCAGGAAAAGCACTTGATCTCCCTGGGGTGGTGAGAAGGAAAGCTGATTTCAGTGGCAGCATTTGGGACTGCCAGTATTGGACCAAACACGGGCGATTTTGCGTTCAAAGAGTTACACCTCAATGTAACTGAGGATAAATAACCAATGGGCCAGGAGGGCAGCTTGCTGGCTCCAGTTGTGTTTACCGAGGAGTTTTCCTAGTCCTCGTTCTGCGAGTACATGTGATGTCTACTGAAGCGATTTCTGGAGAGTAATGCCCAGAAATGGATGGGTGTCTGTGTCTGTAATGGTACTCGTGTTTCCCCTTAATCGTGGAGAAGCAATAGACATATCATGTCAGTTAAGAAATTGAATTTCCACTTGCCTCTGAAGATCCTGGGAAGTAGAACAAAGAAGCCACCACTCCCCATGAAATTAGAGGAATTTCTCATAGAAAGAGATAATGTGGAAAAGGAGTAGCATAAGTAAAACAGCTGGGAATGAAGGGAGTGAGGAGGGGTGGAAAACCCGTTGGGATCTGGCCAAATGTTTTTTCTTGAAATGCTTTCCAACAGAGAAGAGCTTATCAATGCAGCTGTTTAAGTTCCAAGAGCTGAAATTAATCTCTTCTGGTTTGGGGTTTCCAGTGAAGACTTTCTAGCTTTTAATTTTACCACCCTTTTCTCCTAGAGGATAGAATCCTGTCCCAACCTGCTTTGTTTCGGGGGTTGTTTTTTTGCATTTCAATGCCTTTTAAAGTACAACAACAACAACAAAGTCCCACTGGATTCTTCCAGCCAATGTGACAATGCTGTTAGAGCTGGTCAGACAGAATAATGTGACCTCCTTCAAACTTTTTCACTAATTTTGGTATTGTTTTGTTTTCCCACCCCAACTTGTGGAATTACTGGGGTGGGATAGCTAAGCACTGTCTAATCATGAGGTCTCAGTCAGTGGATGCCTGTGTGGAGCAGTAGTCTCAAGTGCCTGCAAGTGTGACCACTGAAGTGTTGAGTTGTCTAAACTGTTTCTATCTTTTCCTTTTTTTCTGGTTAGGCATATTTTGACACTGACAGCATCAAGAAAGTGACCAGCAGCAGGTTCCCCAACCTTCTTCCAGCTGACCAAAAATGGTTTCAGTGAGTACTGTTCAGAGGGCAGAATCATTGCAGGAAGTTTGGTAGACAACCTCTTTGTTTCTTCAAGATGCCTTTAGTTGCTAAGTCCTAACAGCAAACCAGTTTCTGCACTAAATAGAAATACTAAGAAGGAAAATGATCATTGCTGATATTTCATTCTGGTATAGGTAGGCTTTGGTGACAGTTGATGGGAACTAAGTGGAAATAATGTCTTGATCTCAGCATGTTTTGGAGCTTTTGACTTTGAGACAACCCTACCTCTGGCGTTCCATGCGTTACTTCATGTCTACACTGACTAATGTGTTTCAGGACATCCAGATGAATAAACCAGGCTAAAGAAACAGATGAGCCTAGGAATCTTTCATTATGTAAGGTACTCATCTGGCCAACAAACTTCTGTTGTTAGACTGTAATTCCCATAGGTCAAAACTTCTGTCTCCTGGCTAAGGCATCTGCTCAGAACTTGGTCTGGCCTCCAGACTTGCTCAGATTTCAAAGATGTTTGAATCTAAAAGCGCAGGCATATCCCTGCTTTGACCACAGCTCTGAAGTCCTAGGTGAAGGCTGTCCGAAGAGCCTGACAACACCAGTACTTGTGGCCTTCCCTCTGCAGCAGTTCTCTGAGCAGTTATTCTGCTCTTGAAAGTCTTCCACGCATCTGTGAGACCAATCTGTCCAGACGTATCATCAGTGCTTCAGACATGTACCTCATGCTTCCTGAAGCAGTCAGTACTCCTCAACACGGCGCTGAGCAGCATTAAATCAGATCTGTCTGTACTAGATTTTACTGTCCTCCCGTAAGTGTTGAGGGATTCTGAGAGTAAGGAAAAGCTGATCATGGGGTTCAGGGAAGAACAGAAGCGAGATACCATGAGAGCTTGCAACGACTATGCTCCGTATCTCTACATTAGGCTCCCTGAACTACAGGTCTGTCACTTGGGTTGACTAGCTTGTGACTGTTGAAAAAGATGGACTTACTCTTCTCTCTGTTAAAAGTTTTTACTTGGTTGTGTAACTAAAGGTGCCCGTAGGCAAAGAATTAATTTGAACGACCAGTACCTAATTTGTATTGGCTCTAATGGATGCTGCTTACATTAATTATAGGGATCCCATTGCAGAGGATGAACTATTACTGAATAATTTCTTGGATTCATTAAACATAAGCCGGCTTTCATCCCACATGCAGCGCCTTGAACTGCTCCTGCATAATTTCTCAATTGATTCTCTTCAGGCTTTGAGACCTGCCAGCTGCAGGTCTTTTCCACCTCCACAGCCCCAGACAACAGGATGAGCCCTGCTGCTTTGACGCAAGTTGTGCTGTCACTGAAACTGGAGGAGTTCTGCCAGGGGGGGGATGGTGTTGGCTGCATGTTGTCTGTGACAACTGCAAGGCACTGTTTGGCTTACATTGCCAGTAGGTCTGGATGGTTGTGGTAGCTGCGGTTGGGGGCAAGGAGTATACTGCGACAGGATAAGGGAAAATGTCTCCATTGGTGTGGTGAGCCCTAATGGTCGCCGCCCCGTCCCTTAATGATGCTGGACTGTGAGGTAGAGGGTGCTGTCCATACTGTAGTTGCATCTAGCCTTAATCAAGCTATGCATAAGGTAATTGCTTCCTGCATGACCATCTCCAGCGAAGCCTTCTCAACATGCTGCAGGGATTATTGCTAATGCAGCAAAGGCATTTTTTGGCCCTGAGTCGTTACTCATACTATTCAACTGAAAATTTCTTGAGTTATTTATTAGCAGTTAAATGCAAATGGGTTCTGCCTTAACGCGGAAGGCAGAAAAAGGTACATTCCCTGCTCTCTGAAATTTGCGATCTAATTAGAGACAGTACTTGTCAAAACATCTCTGTGTCCTGGTTTCTGTTACTAAGGACTTAAACCAGAGACACCCTTTTCTCTGAGAAGATACAATCAAGGATGAAAAAAAGAAAGGGAGAAAGAATCTTTAAATATTTACAAACAAATAAAACAATGCACTGATTCCCTTTTCATCTGTTTCTACTTCCTAAAGGGAAATCAGCAAAGTCAACTTCTTTGTACTTTGTGCCCTTGAAACTCTATGGTTTCCACTTGCAAAGGTATCTCCTGCCACATTCAGTAACAGTTTAGGTATGAAATGCCCTTGTTGGTTAGGTTTTGTAAGTAGGTGGCTTTGAATTTTACCCTGGAGAATAGGTTCAGTAACTGTAGGTGATTGCACAGGTTTCTCACATTACTGTTAGGCAAGGGCAGTAGGATTGCAAACTGCCGGAGCGCCTGGGAAGAGATGGAAATCCTACAAACGTTTGCAGATTCAGGTATTGGTACTTCAGGCTTATAGTGATCTTTCAAAGAGCAATTGCAAAACATCTATTTGAGTGGGATACAGTTATGGTGCGGTTCATGTTTGCTTAGGGATATGATAGTGGTTCCCACCTAACAGTCACACCACTATCGGCAGTGTTCTTCCTGGGGATAAATTCCACTGGGTATGGAGGCTGTGTCCTTGATGCCTTAGCTTCTGTGTGCTTATCCAGCTTCCCCTTGAAGCCTGCAGACCTTTGGCATCCACATCTGTGACCACTGCATGGTGAGCCCCTTCCTCATGCTGGTGTTGAACCTGCTCTCTGCTGCCTTTGATTCAGCTTCACTCCAGTCCCTGAGTTTGAGGAAAGTGAGGCACCTGTTTCACTGTAGTCCTCCCTGACAACACTCTTGATCTTTAGATTTCTCTCATAAGTCTTCAAGTCATCTCTTTTCCAGGCCGAGGTCCTAAACTACTCAGTCAGTCCTGCACAGAAGCTGCCCCATATCTGAGATTTCTGTAAGTGAGCGGATAATTCACCACAGTTGATTTTCCGAAAAGCTCTTAAAAATGCATTCTCCCTTTGGTTGGAAAGTAGGTTTGGTTTCTGCCAGTTGTTACGGGAGTCAAAGGAAAGATCCTCCTGGGAGTTATTATAGATAGGAAGGAAAGGGTGACAAGTGGGCAGTTTCCCTGACAGAAAGAGGGGTTTCTCAGGGATCTGTGTCCCTGCACCCTTCCATATACAGTTATACATGATTTGGAAAGGTATCTAACCACTCTGGAAATTTAAAAGCGAGGAAGGCTGCGAAGAGCTGCAAGAAAATTCAGTAAACATGTAGGAACTGAAGTGACAGCTGTCACTGTGGCATGCTGTGACACAACAGTGGCGTATCAGCTATGCGGAGTGATAGAGGCGGGCAGGAAAATGCATTGCTGCAGTGGCACAGCAGTGAGCTCTGAACTGGTTATTGGAATTCAGCAAAGATCTTGGAGAAAGTTCTCTGGAATCTCTGATTTCAACTGTAGACAAATGTTACTGGAAATGATAGGAGAGGAAAAGAAAAACACATCTGTTCCAGCACCCAGTGCTCCTGTACCTTGGGAGTTGAGTTTAGTTCTGATTACCTGACTTGAAGAAAGTATGACTGAAGTAAAACAGCGATTTCTTAAGAGACATTAAGAGCCTCCTTGCAAGTAAAGATTACATAACGTGGCACTCAGCAGCCTGGAAATGAAGACTGAGCAGACATACAATAGAATTCCATAAAATAGATGGAATGGTGTGTAGGTGATGAAAAACTGTTATGAAATATTCTTCATAAGGTAAAATCGAGGTGCCGTCAAATGAAATTACCAGGTAGCAGGTCCAAGATAAACACCTGGAGCATTTGTAACATAGGATCACAGGATGGTTGGGCTGGAAGGGACCTCACAGCCCATGTGCCCAACCCCTGCCATGGGCTGGCTGCCCCCCACCAGCTCAGGCTGCCCAGGGCCCACCCAACCCAGCCTTAAGCACCTCCAAGGATGGGGCACCCACTGCCTCTCTTGGGCAAAACACCTTCTCTGCCACAACTTCTTTTTACATGTCCAGTGTAAAGGCACATTATGGAGTTGGTTATCTTAGGTTATTATGAAGGTCAAACATATTTGCCAGTTCTGGAAAGGCTGAGATATGCTCACAAGCAGTAAGTCCTTTGAGACTTTATGTACACGAGACCCTGGATGCCATCTCCAGCTCAAGAAATCGGCGATTGCCTGAAGCTGGGAACGAGTATTGAGAAAAAGATCACTCTGTCCTTGTCCTGTTTTTTATACGCTCTGTACATTACCCGCTGCAGGGCAGGTAACTGGGCTGTGGGTATTTGTATGTTGCTGGGAGAAAGCCGAAGTGCTGCAGGAGTGCCAGGGAAGGCTATGAAACTTTGTGTAATCTTCCCACTGCTACCATCACCGTGGGGGCTGAGGGTGCGTTACACATCTGACGTACACCAGAGCAGACATGCTGAGTTGTGACTCAAAAGCCAGGCGAAGCCATGAGCTGGGCCGTAGGCGTTGGAGCCGAAGCTGTGTTGGTCTCCTGTGTTACCAGCAGCCTGCCTAATGGTAGAGGCAGCAGAGCCATGTTGCTTCAAGCCCTGGAAGCCGGGAACTGCAATCACTGGGCATGTAGGTGTGAGCTGATGTTACAGGATCACAGCACAAATGGCCCAAATGAAGCGCCAATTTTGCAATATGTGAGTCCTGATTGTTCCACTGGACAAAAAGCAGAGCAGGAGTGGGCTTACAAGGTAGGTGGCAAGGTAGGTGGCAGCGTCATCCCTAGGATTTTGTGTCTCTCCTCTTGGTATGGTTGTATCTCTGAACTGCGGCCAGATGCAGGGCTATAGCATGGAGAGATGCTCATGCATGTCAGAGCTCACGTGGGGAAGTTATTGCTAACCAAGTGTCCCTCTCTACCAAAGAAACCAATTGTTATAGGTAGCTCAGAAAATAGACACCAGTTGACAAGACTGTGCAACAGACTGTGCTGGGAGAGAAAGATTAAAAAACCATATCACCTAGAGTTAAGTATTTGCAGTTACACAGAGTAACTAAGCTCCCGATTTACTCAAACAGTATGGAGAGAACCGGCATTTGAAAATCACTACCTGCGAGAAAAGGTGCAAGCAAATAGTCAATTGCTGCATATTCCTCCATCACCTGTCTAAAATCTAACCACAGATACCAGAGCCTGGAAATCCCTTCTCAGAGGCAAAACAGATTACCGGCCCTGACTGGCTGTTGTGCAGAGACCTGGAGATGTCCCCGTGGCTGTGCCATGCACATCATGAGGCTCAGCAGAACTGCTTGTTGGCTCGTGCCCAAGTTAACCTCACACTGTCTGCTGTATGTAAGGTATGAGTAACATTCAGCCTTTGAACCACAGGCAAACCACTTCAGCGTGGTTCCATTAAGGTATGTTCTACAAATGATAATTGCAAACAGCTCCCTGCACTCTACAAATATGTTCCAGCTCCACAGTCTCTCTTCCTATGGGGCAAGATCTTTCCCTTGAAACCAGAGTAACAAAATGAAAATATTTCCATCTTATTTTTAACTGTTGCTGACAACCTCTGAGATGACGAGAGAACAGTTTTGCTTGTCGGTTTGTTTGCTTTGTTGTTATTGCATTCATGAAATCTGGGCACAGCACACAACGCTGAAGCTTAAAGGATGTGTTTGTGGAATAAAAACTATTTGGCAGACTGCCACTCTGCCTGCTGGTAGTCTTGAAGGTGGTGGTTCTGTAATACTGCTGGAAAGCAGAGCATGGCAGAGCATAACACACCTCTGCTGTTCCCGAAGGTATGTCTGCATTTAGCACAAATAGACAAAGGGAGTCATGTCTGGTTTAATTAGCTGCATCCTGGAGCCACGGCATGATAGATGAAGGAGGGGGTCGATGTGGTGGTAGCCCATTATTGTTTGCCTGTCCTTGTTAGCTACCAGCAGTAGGGATACCAAAGATTATGTTGCAACATCTATCGGAGATCCTAACGAGTGTTTAAAGGGATCAAACTGTTTGTTAAGAAGTGTAATTTTGGCCTATCTAGACTCTGATTTGAATTCCCTGTATTTTTTAGGCTGGACTCTTGAAGGACTTAGGGCATCACTCACAAGTGGCAAGAAGGCTGGGTCTCTGACACAGGGTGGTGGGACCAGGGCCTTCTCTCCGCCTCTGAGGAACAAGTATATGATCATAGAATGGCCTGGGTTGAAAAGGACCTTAAAGATCATCTAGTTTCAACCCCCCTGCTGTGGGCAGGGTTGACAACCACCAGACCAGGCTGTCCAGAGCCACATCCAGCCTTTAGTACTCTATAGCCTGCATTCCTCTGGGAGGTGTTACCTGCTGTGTCCAAATACTGAAATATTTTGTAGATCTTAGCACACTTGCATCAGGTGGTGTTGGGATGACTCCACTCCAGGTGACATGTGGAGGTGATCCACAGACACAGCTCAAGGGGAGGTCTCAGTTCCCAAGTTTGCTATGACATAGCTCCGCATCCAGCTTCCATCAAGCCTCCTTCACCGGTTCTGACAAACCTTTCCGATAGGTATCACCATCACTGGACTCAGTCAACAGTTTTCAATGCAGATAGACCTGACCAAAACTGGTTTCCATTTTCTTGAAGTTAATTCAAATGAAGCATTTTCAGTTGGCCCACCTAACATCATTTGCATTTGTTTTTCTGTTCAGCACTGCAAGCCCATCTCCTCTGCCCTCTCACCAGTAAAATTTGCATGTCCTTAATCCTAGGATTTACTTAAGCAACTACAGAGGATCCCAAAATGGCTTTTTTTTCCAACTGCTTTGTCTCCAGCTGGAGCCAATTACTGATTTGTCCAATTCTCACCACATATATTATTAAGATCAAAGGCGGACCTCAAAACACTAACAACTAATTTCAGCGTTATAGTCCTAATAAAATGAAAGCGGGCCACTATTAAGCAACATCTCTTTTGTATGTGGTAACTTCTTCATTGAATTCTGAGGCTTTCTTCCTTCCCAGATAGAATTAATCATAGCTGCAAGGATCTATGGAGTATTGCCACTTTTAAATTTGCAGTGGGGTGGCAGATGGGGATGAATTCAGTGCATCTCTGGCAGGAGCGCGGAGAGAGACAGAATAGTGTTAATTTGTTTTTTTCTTGTTCTAATAGAATTCTGTATTCAGTGTTAGAGATTTTTGCAAGGGCCTCCTTTCATCACATGGCTTTGTAGCAGATGTCAGTTTGTACCATATCAGCACGGGCAAGAAAAAAGTGCCATGCTTCAGTCTTCTGAAGAGATGGTTCAGATAAGTCCAGGGGAGAACTGCCAGGTGTGATAATGAGGGGTTTCAGAATTAAGGATGGTGCGCACAGAAGGTGGAGAGGAATAAGGCTAGGGAGTAGGGAGTGTTGTTAACAGAGGAGACAGGCAATCGTAAATCATTTGCCCTCACTGAACTAGTAGATAAGAAAAAGCCACTCTCTTTTGAAGTATTTCTGTGTTTAGGCCCTGCTTCCTAGAGCAAACATTTACCATTTCAGATTTATCTCCGGTAAAGGAACTCAATGGCCTTCAGATCTGAGTTGAGCAATTCTCTACAAGCCAAAATACTACTGCTGGCTTGAAAGCTCTGATGATGATGAGGAAGGTTTGAAGCAGAGCTTGCCAGCCCAGCCCTGCCACAGCACATACTACGAGCTCACCTGGGGCAGGGGCACCTGGGAGTTTTCAAATGGAGTGTATAGAGTTGCAATCAGACATTCAATTCAATAATCTGACCATGCCTCTTTACTTTTATAAGCCCTATCTTAGCAGAGAGACACATCTCTCATTCACAGTAATGCCTTGTTCATGGCATGGCTCTTTGGCAGTACATGCATTTGTGAGCAACTGTTTTCAAGGGTGAAGCACAGAAGAAGGAAAATTATAACAAAAATCTCTACTGAACACCCTGAGAGCTCACTGAAAATTGCAGCCACTGCCATCAAACCAGCCTGTTGCGTTGGTTTCACAAGAACAGGGTCATATAACCCACCAGTTCTGTGTCTTTGTTACTCTCTCTTTTTGTTCTAATAAAAAATATTAAATATTAACTATAATACATATTCTATGAGAGCTGCTCCAAAAGTAATGTTTGCTTTTTTATTATATTGGCTTACATTATCAGAGGTGAATGTAAGTGGGATGGCAGTAGACGTTGAACCTTCCCACCAGTATCCCGTTACATGTTGTTACTGTGTGACAGATGGCAGCAGAGGGGCACTCTGACACAGTGCCGTCTGACATGGAAGAGTGTGTGAAGCAACGGTGTGTCAGGGAATACCTCCATGCAGAAACAATGGCACCCACTGATATTGGCCAACGCCAACTGAATGTTTGTAAAGACCGAACAGTGGATATGAGCACAGTGAGCTGGTGGGCAGTGCATTTCAGCAGCGGCGACAGCAACAGTGGGTCACCTTTGCTGGTGCAGATTGTTACAAGCATGGCACGCAGGTTCTCGTTCATTGCTGGTGAAAATGCAGAGCTAATGGTGGTGACTATGTGGATAAATACTGTTTTGTAGCTGAGATTTTATTCTATCAAATTGTGCTATTGTGCTCTTTGTATAGGTTGTAGTTTCCAAGGAAATAAATAGGAAGCATTACTTTCAGAGACCACTTTGTGCGAGTCCCAAGAAAACTCCTGTCCACTCAGTGTGGCCCAGGCAAACCAAAAGGTTGGACACCTGTGGCTTAGTGGCTTCTGATGAGAAGTTCTTTGCTTTTTAAGAGATTTATGGTTTCTCATCCCAAATGCTTCGCTCTTGGATCTGGTGTGATCTGACTACAGCTTCTCCTTTAGCTACTTACAGCAAGGGATTTGCGTGCACACATTCACAGCAGATAAATCTCTTCTAAAGGGATCACTGCAATCTTTTTGATCAGCACACAGAGGTAAGCCCCTGCAAACAGTCAGGGTGCAGCAAACCTTTGTCTATGTCAACGTCACTGTCAATGCTGTCCCTCTTTTGTCCCATGTTAGCTTTGGAGCAGGAGGTGTTTTGGAGTGAACAGGAGAAGAAATGCTTGTGGGTGCCTACACGAGCTGATTGATGATAGTATGTATCTTGCATGCCTGTGCCGTTTGGTGATGACAAATCTGTGAACAGCGTGCAAAGATGAGTAAGAAGAACACAAGCACGATTTCCTTGAGATTTAGCACGTGGCAAGTTGCAGTGACTCCCATCTCATGGCATTCCCTCACAAACCAGTGCTTACAGCGTACTTCGGTTCGCATTTTGTTCCCTCAGTGTTAATGGTACTGCTGGCACAACTGCAGGTACAGATATGCTCCTAACCAGTGAGACCCAGGAAGCACTGTTGGAAAGAACTGTGGTTTGCCTCAGTAAGAGGACAGAGTAACCTTTAGCCTTCCTTTTCTTTACTAATTTGCAGGTCAGCTTCAGCAGGCTTGCATGCACTTGAAAGAACGACAAGCTGCGTCCAGTCCTGTGGGTCTTACTCATGAGACTTGTCCTTACTCATCGTGTCAGCCCCCGCAAGGTCGGCAGCCTGCTGCGCGCTCCAGCCTTTGGCAGGAAGGCCTGCTTGCTGCGAAGGGGATCTGCTTATCCTGCACACTGTGACAACGCTGCCATTCCTGAAGGCAGCAGGAATTTTACCCATGAGAGCTTAGATGTGCCAAAGGTTGCAGGACTCTGTCTTCTTTGCTGTAGGACTTGTGTTGTTTGAGTCTACTGGATAAGGTGGGAGTGGAAGTAGAGTGTTTCTATTTATGCGATGCATTGCGAAGGACATTTTTCTGTGTGCCTTTATTTCCCTGCACAAGCACAAGTCACCCTAAAGTACAGAGCAGCCAGGGATGAGGAAACGGGGCGCACTCTGGTGCGGGCAACTGGAGACCATAAAACTCTGTGTTGGAACAGGTCCAGGTGCAGATGTAGAGACCACCCCCCCCACCCCCCCCAACGCAGCCCTGATGATCACAAACATCCTGGACATCCGTTTCGACGTGGCATCTCCATCAGCAGTGTCCTTGGCTGGGGCTCCTGCCAGCGGCTGTGTTTTCAGAGCAGAGATTGATGTGTGCAGATCGCCTGGCTCGAAATAACAATGATGCTTCCTGCAGCACCGCAGGCAGGCAGTGCGGGGCCATGTTGGTAGCCTCCTTTTTATCTCCGCTTCCTGTCAGATCTGAGCGTCTGGAAGGAAGGATGGGCTTACAGTGAGGGCACTGGGCTGGGGGGCTGAACTTCAGGTCTCATTTCTACCTGCTCTTTCCCCTGAGGTTTTGAGAAGGTCACTGAAACTGTCTCATTCTGTTGCGTGTTTGGAACTGGAGTGATTCTCTGTCTCAGAGGAGAAATAGTTTTGCAAGTTCGTGAAACATGCTCATGAGAGCAATTAAGTGTAAGAGAGGCAAAGCTGGTATGTGGGGCACTCGGGCATCCTGTTTGCTAGCAGTGAACATACCATAGTGTCAGGAATTACAGAATTACAGAACCACAGAATATCCCTAGTTGGAAGGGACCCATCAGGATCTCTGAGGCCAGCTCCTGGCTTCACACTGGACCACCCAAAATTCAGACCATATTTCTGAGAGCGTTGTCCAAAAACTTCTTGGACTCTGAAATCCCTGGAGTTTGTTGGCGTTCCTTTGTCCTTAGGTGTCCCACAGACACACGATGTTCATCTTTTTGTAGGTACTGCAGCCTCAAACCAAGGAGAGACATTACCCTGTTGTAACTTTCAATTGACTACATGTAGGCAGATCTGCCCATGGAGGAAAGTCCTTCCTTGAGGTTAACACAAAGCTGCCATGACAGTGCACACCCATAAGGTTGCCATCCCTTACAGATAGATCAGGACTTTGCTAGTCTCTTTAAAAACCTCTGTTTCAGGTGAAATGACTCAGAGGAGCAGAAAAGAAGTAGTCAGCATGGAGACTGACTAGTTGAAGCATCTCCACTGCCCTCACTCCACCAGTGAGGGTGCTTTGATGGCACCATGGAGGATTGCCTGGCAGCCTTGGACAGTGCAAGCATTGCACTATGATTAATGGTTTTAACTGAATTTTTTCCCATCCTTGTTCTTTGTCCCATTCAATAAAACAGTGATGACCAGATCAGAGGGGCTAATGGCTTTGCTGCAGAGCCCAGAAGAAGCATCCAGAAGGGAAGGCACATCCATGACTTCAGGGGTGGCAATCCCTTAGGGAGCAGCAGAGGACTGCGATGAAGCCACACTCTTTGCAAACCAGCTGTCCTGCAGATTGTGTGTCTCTCCTCAAGGAGAGGGAGTCACTCTTGGAAACTGTTGATTTTCTTCTAGATCACGTTAGGAATTGAAACCATCTCAACTCTCTCTATTTAAACAAGTCTCATTATCTAATATTGTCAAATTGACCAGTTCAAACTGGTCAGTTGGTCAGTTTGAACATGATTGTGCTTAAGTGATTTTCTAAATCATGCTTTGAAGCATGTCATCACACTGGTGCAGAAATCAGTGCAGATCTGTTCTCTTGATTCTTCTCACTGCATTAGACCGCTTAAATTCAGAAAATAAAATACATCTTTGATATGTTGCAAATTAATTTGTTAAGGTCTCAGATCTTGGTTTTATTTAAGGATGTGCTGAAAATATCTGAAGAAGATGAGTTTAAAAAAGGAAGAAAGTATAACCAAAAAAAAAAAAATCCACCCTTCTTCATAAGCTATAAGCAGCATAAAGAGCTTATGAGTATTAAAAGTGCCATTAAATCTATTCATCTTTTCAAGGCTCAGTGCTTCTTTTTTGTCACTTCTCTTTGGCTGCTGTCCTTTAAGGTCTCTTCTACTTCCAGGCCATGAGCCCAAACATGCTTTATCTTTTTCACGGTACATTTCTCCCTTCCTGTTCTTCTTCACCCGAGAGATTTGGGATGGTCTGAAGAGAGGACAGAGCTCCTGCTGTGTCTAAAGATAACTTCTGGGGTGGATGGTAATGGGCTATGGAGCCTTCCACCCTCTGATTTGCTAATCTGGCTAGAAATCAGATTGGTCATGACTGAAACCCACTCTTCGTCATGTAGCTTTCTAGTGGTCTGTTTGATATGGTTTATTCATGTTCACACCAATCCAAATCCCATTTGCCATAAATCACCACCACGAATGAACTTAACCTTCACTCAGTCCAGCTCCAGTAAGATGCTGTGAGCCTCTGGATGTGTCTGCCCTGTCTGGGCTTTCTCCTCATCCAGGCCTTGTGAACAGCTTAGGCCCAGTCTCACAGAGGGGTTCAGATGTGGCCACCGTGCTCCAGAAAGCTAAGCTGGACAGACGTGGTCCACTAACCTCAGAATGAAAGAATGGGCCTGGGTGTTTCTTATTTGCTGGTATTTTTTGTCCCATGTGTGCTTTGCTGCTTTTCCAGTGTCTGCACCCCATTTTGTCTGAATATTAAAAACATGTTTTTAATACAAAGGCTCTGTGCAGAGACGTGAGATCAGACTGCCACTGGGTACCCAAGAAGGCATCTGCTGGGTGATTTCTGCACCCCAGAGCTCACCCTGTGTGGTGCTCTCAGGGGGTAAAGGAGATGGACAGGGTTAGACAAGCAGGGCTGGAGCACTGTGGTCTGTAGTCATAATTACGAGAAGAATCATAGGATTATAAAAATATCAAGGTTGGAAAGACCACTAAGATCATCTCGTGCAACCACAACCCATCCCTACCATGCCCACTGACCACGTCCCTCAGTGCTACATCTTCACATTCCTTGAACACCTCCAGGGATGATGACTCCACCACCTCCCTGGGCAGCCTGTGCCAATCTGACCACTCCTTCTGAGAAGAAATGTTTCCTAATATCCAACCTGAACCCCTCCTGGCACAACTTAAGGCCATTAGTTCTTGTCCTGTCACTAGTTATGCAGCTGACCCCCACCTCTCCACAAGCTCCTTTCAGGCAGTTGTAGAGATAAGGTCTCCCCTGAGCCTCCTCTTCTCCAGACTGAACAATCCCAATTCCATTAGCTTCACCAGCCTTCTAGCTTCACCTGAGTCCCCACTTTCACCAGGTAAGACCAAAGGAGCTGAAACTCAAATAAGAAGTGAAAATTTGGAGACTTTTTCCTGGCGTGGCAGATTTGATGCTTGGCTTCCGCCAAATTTCTCCCAGCTTTGCTCTCTTGGCATTTAAAATAAAGGAAATACTTTACTCCCATGGTGGCCACAAGGCTCATTGAGGAGCCATCAGCAGAGAGTTCCTTAGATCAGCAGATGGGAGGATTTGTGTGGTATTTGCTATTTGCATCACAGACCTTCCTTTTTGTCCAATCAACAGTTTTTGCCTGGGTGTCTTTGTAGGAACTGCCACTGGCATCCTTGTTCTGGGCACGCAGAACACATTTTACCTGCTTTCTGAACATTGATTAAAGCTTGGAGGACAAGCCAGCAACATACTAAATACATGTCAGTTCAGTTGTTTTCACATGCAGAGCTTTGCTTAGCCTGCTATAGCTCATTGTCTCCAAGCCAAGTAATTGAAGGAGTCAAGGCCCTATTTAACCTTTCGGGAAGAGCAGATGATCAGCCATCCACAAAGAAGTTCTTTGTGTGAGGAGTTAAAGGATCTTTGCAAGGTTAGGCTCAGATACTACAGGCCAGCACATGGTCACTCGCTGTCACGGGTAAGGTGGGTGGTTGGGATGTGGGAGACCCAGGGACTGACTGATCCTTCTGCCCGAGGGAGTCAGAAACTGCACCTCCCACCCATGAGGACATTGCCCAAGCCACCAGGTCTGAATTAGTTTGCTCCCAGGGCAGCTGGAGAAAGACACTGCAAGCACCCTCATCCCTCATGCCGGAACTTCTGCTTTCTCTAAGGTAACTTAAATCATGATTAATCCATAGAAGAAAAAAAACAATAATTCTAACCCTTGAATGATGAGGAGATGATAGGGAATTTTAGGCTCCGGTTCCGGCTTCTGGGAGTAGCAGAGGCTGTACGTTATCTACACCAGAGTGCCTTAGAGTTTGTTTTGTGACGGCAGATCTCAGTGGGAAGCCCTGTACTGAATGAGGCAAAGAGTGGATTTGAACAAGGAATATCTTATTTTCCTGACAAGAGTGGGGGCAATATGAATTTTACCCAACTATCCAGCATTCAATGCAACTTTTTGTTCTGGAGTGCCTTTCTTACAAAGAAAGGTTGAGGCAGCTATGCTTGCTTAGCTTGGAGAAGGGAATGCTCTGGGAGACTTCATTGTGACCTTCCAGTACTTAAGAGAGAGCTTATAAAGAGAAATTGACTTCTTATGTGGCCTGATAGGGATAGGACAAGGGGGAATGGTTTTAAAATCAAAGAGGGGAGATTTAGACTAGGTGTTAGGAAGGACTGCTTTGCTCAGAGGGTGGTGAGGCCCTGGCCCAGCTGCCCAGAGAGCTGTGGGTGCCCCATCCCTGGGGGCACTCAAGGCTGGGTTGGGTGGGTCCTGGGCAGCCTGATCCAACGGCTCCCAGCCCATGGCAGGGAGTTGGAAGTGGATGATCTTTAAGGTCCCCTCCAACCCAAGCTGTTCTATGATTCTATATTTCTATACGTCATTTGCATCCTGCTAGGAAAAACATCTATGATGAATGGACTTGTGGTGCCTTTTCCTTTTTTTGTATTCAGGCTGTATTCATACAGCAGTTTTTTTATCTATCTATCTATCTCCTTTTCTTTTCTTTCTTTTCTTTTCTTTTCTTTTCTTTTCTTTTCTTTTCTTTTCTTTTCTTTTCTTTTCTTTTCTTTTCTTTTCTTTTCTTTTCTTTTCTTTTCTCTTTTCTTTTTTTTCTTTTTTTTCTTTTTTTCTTTTTTTTCTTTTTTTTCTTTTTTTTCTTTTTTTTCTTTTTTCTCTTCTCTTCTCTTCTCTTCTCTTCTCTTCTCTTCTCTTCTCTTCTCTTCTCTTCTCTTCTCTTCTCTTCTCTTCTCTTCTCTTTTCTCTTCTCTTCTCTTCTCTTCTCTTCTCTTCTCTTCTCTTCTCTTCTCTTCTCTTCTCTTCTCTTCTCTTCTCTTCTCTTCTCTTCTCTTCTCTTCTCTTTTCCTCTTCCTTGTCACTGGTGCTATTTTCTGTGCCTCTGTCTGTGTTGGAAAAGAATTTGGAGCGGCACACGACAACTGTCATTCTTTATCTAGCAGCAATTGTATTCAGCAACACTGTGTTCAAAGGAATGTAGATAATGAGAGGAAAATTTAATTGCACCATCTTGATTCCATTTTATGTATTTCCTTTGTCCCCTTTGGGATTGATACCTTGGCCATGCAGTTGCATACTTGCCCTCTGGTAACTCAAGTCACCCTCTAATGGGTTGTCACCATTCTGCAACCTGGAGGAGCAGGGCTCTGCTGGCTGTGGGCTGGGACAGGCACCACGTGAGGCGCTTCTCCAGTGTCACACTGGTATTAGCTAGCTATTGTACAAGCTACTTTGGCATCTTCACCCCTATAAATCTGCCTGGCGTAATGAGGCTCACAGGTCATTTAAGGTGGAGGGATGTTGGCTGGTGAGCTGAAGACCTGTCTTTCATCTGCGTCCTCACATAAGCACTTCCACATTTGCTCTCCATATGCACACTGTAAGCAGAGAGGAATCCAGTGAGAGCAATTAATTACCTTACTTTACTTCAGAAATATATTTGGCTTGCCAAATTCTACTACAGTCACACTTTGTAGTTGATTTAAAAGGAACAAGAGAATGGGTCTCACATAGTGTAATGAATATGTTGATTGCAGTTAATTAATAATAAGCTCATTTTTACTCCAGAACATGCCCAGAAAGCTGTATCATTAGCACCTGCTGAGGGAGTAACCATTAATTAGGCTTGCTATTTATGTCCACAAGAAAACCCATTACTTTTTTGCATGTTTGGATTGCATAGATGCCCTAATATACCCTCACACTCTTACAGCTTATTTTATTTTGTGCACAGAGGGGCAACTTGCTATTCAAGACCTGGTATAAGGCATGCACATCTAGAAACAGGAGGGCCAGTGCTTTTCAATGATACTTAACTCACCCCCTGGTGGCACCCTGGCAATGAGCCTGGTGTAATGTGAGGCATTACCTCATGACCCTGAAATCTGTAGAATAAGAACACTTAAGGACTGTGGTCAATGGCTGTAGAAATGTTTTCAGGAGCAGGCCTTCCTAAAAATTGATTACTAGATGTGAAATGATACAATGAGCAGAAACGGCTGCAGTATGGATGCTGCCATACTGCTGTGTCTCTCAGAGTAGGTCTCTGCTCTCTGCTCCTGCTCTGCCTACATCCATGCTTGGTACACGAGCAAGTTACAAAACTCAGATGCCTCTGCTTGGTGAGTGGTACAGAGCTGGCCATGCCCAGAGTGCACTGAGACACAGAACAGAGGTGGTTTTGGGGTCCCATTTCTGGAAGTGGGCACACAAACATTGTTTTTTGGGAACATCTGTATTTTGGTCACATGGTGGGTATGCAACCAGCTGTGTAAAGAAGTGGGAGCTAGATAACAGTCTTCTTTTGCTTGTAAATCAGCTATGGAAATCTTCTTAGCAAAAAATAGATACATTAAAAAGTCAATGACACACAAAAAAAACCCCAAACACTGCAAAAACAATAAAAGCTCCTACTTCCTCTGAAAAAAATTATGGAGTGTGGGTCAAAAGTGTCCTTTTGCCTTTCAGATATGAAGTAGGGCTCTGTGGTTTTGCCTACTGCCAGTTGCTGGTGCACAAAGCCAGGACTTTTGAGAGCAGCATGGTGCCAATAAATCTCTGTCCCACAGCCGCCTACTGCTCAGCCACGGGGTGGCCAAGTCTTGCTTTGCATCTCTCCTTGTTCCTTGTCCATGTGCATGGATCCCTTTGGAGCGACCACTCCATGGCATTTAATAACATAGCTCTTGGTATGATGGAGCACTCCACTGAGGATTACTTTTGCTACTGATGTGCTAAATAGTTTTTAAAAAGAAGTACATTAAGCCTTCCTTTCTGTAATGCTGCCATTCAGACAGATAATATTTGTTATCTTCTGGGTGAGAGTTGACTACGACCTCAAAACGGCGTATCTTGCTTATAGAATTATTTGCTTTCTGTATGTTGCATTGTCACAGTTCCAATGAATGAAGAACACCTGGCTGTGGAAGAGTAGTTAAGGGCAGGGCTTTTAGACTTATACCTTTGCCCACTAGTCCCAGAAGAGCACTCAGTAGGAGATCCCCTCACAGGTGTTTTAGAAAGAGGGCTCTGATTCTGGGAACTCTCAAAGAGGTAGCTTAGTCTTTCTCAAAGTTCTAAACATCCACAAACCAAAGTGCTCGGTAGATCAGATAACCTTCCACTGAGCACAGGAGCTCTTTGAGGACGGAGACTTTATTCTGAAGATCTGTATCTGAGGGAATGTCAGTCTTTTGCAGACTGACATGGCATGGGGAGGCTCTCCTGCCACCATCCAAACCAGCTCCTACGTGGTTGCACTTGGTTTGTGTTGGTTCCACCCCGAACAGGACTAAAAGTCTCCCGTGCCTGATATGAAAGGCTGTGTGGAAAGCTGTCTGATGTGAAACCGAGTCAGCAGCAAAGATTAGATGGAAGCCCAGGCATACATTCCCATCCTCAAAGGGCAGATGAAATAGCCTTTGAAGAGTGGGAGCATTCCCTTTGGGGCTATTAAACAAGTCACCGCAAGTCCTGAGTCATCGACTAAGAGCAAGCTTTTAGTCCTCGTGTCACGTTATTTCTTGACCTTTCAGTGGCTGCACTCCTCCATACAGGGCTGTTTGGCTGTGAGTCCCCTGGTGTGGCCCAGAAGAGGGGAGGCGAGATGGCTGTGGCCCCAGGCACGCTAAACTCGCGACTTATCAGGGAGTTCAGGTTTGAACTTCCACCTTCCCTATGCCTGGCAAATTGCCTCTCTGGTATGGATGATGCAGCCATGAAAACATGCTCTGCCATATCACACAGACATGGGCAAGCAGTGCGAACTATGGCAAGTAGGCAATAATCCCCTGTGAAGAAGCACAAATTAGAGAGGAAATGCTCATTTTCAGTAAATGGATTCAAATAAAGCAACCATGATAGGACAGCTTAAGAAGTCTTTTAATTAGTCACTTTTCTTTCTACTGCTTAGTGCCTTATGACTGCTAAGCTTTTTATTGCTTTACATTTCTGTGCCAGCTTGTATGGTAACCCAGTAGCCTACATCAAGCTCTAGGAGCAGCAGGAGTTGTACTAAGAGCATCAGACATCTTTTTGAAAGCAGCCATAGGTTTTGTGACACAAATGTGCAGCAACTTCTGACAAAGGCATTCTCAGGGACAGTCTCACTTCTGTTCTTATACTTCAGTTTTACCAAAAGGAGCAAGAGGAATGGTGAGGTAAGCTTCATTTCGGGAAGACAATGCTGGAGGATCACCTGGCTAAAAGCCAGTCCTGCAGAACTGAGCTGCTATTGGGAACAACCTTGTTTGCTCTGTGTTAAGAAGAGCTCACTTCCCCACTTGCTTTGTGGATCTCAGTGCCCATAGTGAGGGCTGCTCCTGTTGCCATGAGCCTGCCTCAATGTCATGTGCTTCCCCACATTGAAGAGGACTGCTTGTAGGCAGTTGTCTTCAGAAACCCCAGGCTTTCAAGCCCAGTCCCACCAGATAGGCAGCCTGGTACAAGCGCCCAGAGCCATGCACGGCCCAAAGTGAAGGACCAGTACCTCTGGGTAGAGATGTGGTATGCTCAGATGGAGGCATCCAGAGCCAGCAAAAGTGACACCTTGGGCACAGGGCCATCTGAGACTCTCTTCTGAGGACAGGCACTGACCTATAATGTCTGCATTCATCTCCCGGGGTTTATGAAAAAGCTCTTATAGGCAGATGGTCCTCAGGCCCTTGTGTTTCGATGCACTGTGAGGGACTTCTCTTCCGTTTCTCTTCTGCTGAGAAGGCTTCAATGTGATCTTTTTCTTCAGTCATTTTAGCAAATCCTAAACGCCGCATTTCCTACCCACTACAACATTTACCTATAAATGGGCCCAGCTCCAGGTGGTAGGAAAATGGTTGGACTACGTGATCTTAGAGGTCTTTTCCAATTTTAATGATTCTATGATTCTGTGTATATGTGTGGTTCCATGCCCACTTTCTGCTCAGGAGTTCCCTGGGTAAAGAGCAATATCCCTTGACTCACCAAAATTTCTTCTGGGACAGACTGCTTTGATGTGGCCAGTTCTCTGCTAAGACATTGAGCCCCTCCCCTGCTGGGACTTCCAGCTTCTTCCGAGGTCTCCTGCTGCCTCTTGAGAACTGCAGTTTTTAAGAAGCAAAACTAATCCGATTACTTTGCTCTTCTTTATTAGGATTATTCGTCCACAACCCCCACTACCCTGTAGGGACATCAGGAAAAAAAGGACGTTTGATCCAGCATGTAGATATGTTTTATTTCAAAGTGAAGGGGAAACTTTAAATTTTAAAAAGATTTTCTGTGGTCTAGGAGACATGGGTAACACAGCCTTCACAGTGCCATGGATGCTAAAGCACTCTATGTTACTGCAGTTCGGTTTTTATCAACCTGAGTTAATGAACTGTACACGGAGAGATCCCCTGTGTAATGTCAAGGAATCCACCAGGTCACAACCTATAGAGTTACCAATTTCTAACCTTTCTTGTATATATAAATGCTTCTATTCTGTCCAAAGCATATTTTCAGTTCAGTGGCCTCTCATAAAAATAGCACAGTAGACAAAATATTCTGGACAGAAATCTGCTGAGCAGCAGAAATCTTTAGTTGGAAAGTACCCTTTCTGCAATCTCACCCAACCCAAAACACTGGCTTACAAGTTTGAAATCGTATCACTTTTTAATTAAGTATGGACTGATGTTACCTTTAGAATCACGGGCTGGAGACACATGGTGCTAACGATTACATATCTTGATCTCTATCCCATAATCCTAATGTTCTGCCAGTTGGCTATTAACGTATGTCCGGAGCAGAGCAAGCATTTGGCATCTTAGCAGCCTTCAGTGATTTAAGAGAAACCCCAAATGACTCTGTAGTGTATATTCCTAGTTTAATCTATAAGCAGTACCTACAGCTACTGAGGAAAGAATTTTCTGCATTTTCTTGGTCTTCAAGAAGCTCTAAGGAGCACTCCTGATGAACTCTTTTTCCCAACTATAAAGTGCTTGGTAGTTTAATAACCACGTTTTGGATAGGAAAACCAAATTCTTCTCCAGGGAGTGACTTTAGGATTCAACACAATGAAAAGGCCTTTGTCATGGTCTTGCGCGCACAGCTGCAAATGCACACTTACAATAGCATTGTCTTTGAGGTATTTTGTGGAGTGCACACAGCTGGAAAATCCTTAGCCACAGTCCATCTCCTTCAATGATAGATTGCTTCCAAATTTTTCCTGAGTTGTGCACTGTAGTTGCTTGTTTGCTTGGATGGTATTTGAATCCATTCAGACATTTGAGCATATCTGGCTAAAAACCGGAGCTGTGTCTCTCAGAGAAATGTACCTATGGCCAGACAGAATGGGAGCTGGGAAAAACTGGAGGTGGGAGTCCACCTGCAGGGAAAGGTTCAGCTTCTGTGCTCAATCCCTCTTTTGTAGCTTTTCCGGAGATGGATAACTTCTCCATTTACTTCAATGGTTGCTGTTCCTACCCCTCTCATTCCTTTGGCTTTGTTTAAGGAGGCATAGTACCTATGATGTAGCTGTTCTCATTACTTTTCTTTATTTAATCACAGATACTCAGAGTTTTGCTAATACCAGCTATAGACTGCTTGGCTTGAAAGACTTCATTTTCTGAATATCCTTCTGTGGGCTGCCCAATGTTTCCCAAAATCATTCATTCATTGCCTGAACTTAGCTCAGTTTTCAGGTTGCTGTGTCACAGTGTGGCTGAGGTGGGCAGAGCTCTCTGGGTTCGTTGGGCACATCTCCTGCTCCAGCAGGAGCACCCATAGTAGGATGCCCAGCACCACATCTATGGAGAATTGGAGAGCTTCAAGGAGAAGACCCCCACAGCCTCCTTTGAGAGGAATTCCGTTGCTCTGGCTCTTTCTGAGAAGGGAGCCTCTTTAAGATGCTACAAATGGTACACGAGAAGAAGAAGCTGCTCCAACAGCTGCTCTTTTTTAGACAACTTGACCCTAACTCTGTTATAGGTGCATTGTACCATGTATTTATTTCACCTCCTCCTACCCTTTTCATGTATTTCACCAATGCTATTTCCTTCTGAAGGCTTTTGAGCTGTGAAACCAAAACACGATGTCTCTCTCCCATAGCAGCCTCCATTTGGTGGCTTCAAAAGATTTCCTATAGTAGTGCCAAATCCTCCCGTCCTCTTCCTTGCCCTGGTTTTCAAGGCCCTTTGGGTTCTTCCTGCATCTCTCAAGGGAGAGAAAAAAAAATTAGTTAACATGAAGGAGAGCGACTCACTGACTTTCACAGTGTTGAAAACTGCAAACTCTGTGAAAAAATAAAAGTGATTTCATTTCATTCATTTGCTAAAATATTCAAAAAGGATGAAAAAATGCCCATTTCACCTTGGCACTCAACAAGTCTTACTGCAGATAGCACACTGAGGCTAGTGAACCCCAGATGCTAATGAGGTATTTAAGGATATTTAACATTCATTTCATTGCTGAACCAATATTTCTGGTATTTCCCAGGCTCCACTGCCTGATTTTCAAACTATATCACGACTTAATGCTTATGCAGGTAATGAACATCCTGTGAGAGATGCAGTGCTCAGTTTTCAACCCCAGTTCTTTTACGAGTGCTTAGAGCAGGTCCTGTGGCAGTGACCACAGCTGCCCAGTTGGATGGTGTCTGGCACAGTGACAGGCATGATTTGTGGGATGGTTTGAGGGGCTGCTCCCCTCCTTTGGCTATGGGTACCATCCCCAGCTGTTTTGTTTCTGAAGCAGGGACTGGTATAAGCTTGAATTTAAGGCATCTGCCTGCAAACTCTACTAGCTGAAAAGATTAAGTACTTAGCCCGGAGTGACAAGAGGCATTAATGTCTTCTAGAGAATAGCAAATGGCAGGAATTTCATCTATCAGCCCATCACAAATTTCTGAAAGTATCTATGCTCATTTTTTCCATGCCTTCTTCAAGCCAGCTCAATGCCAGCATCCACCAAGACTGCATTACTACTACCTAGAATTAAACTCTCCAGGAGATAGGGCAGCATGAGGCAAACCAGGTGCCTACCAGGCATGGGGAGAGTGGTGAAACAGAGCTGTCAGAAGGAATAGCAATCTCGGAACTCTTGCCAATGCAGAAGCCCTTTTGGTTGGATCTCTGGGGCCAAACTGACCACATTACTGCATTGCAGTGCCTTGGAAAGAACACGTATCTTCAGAAGAAGAAAATGCAGCAGAAATTTAGTATCAGGGAGGGCAACATATGTGTAAAGACTGTCTGTGAAGAAGACAACAAAGAGCTTTGACAGCATAATACAAAGTTGGGCTGAGTGCAGGAGAGTCCAAGTGAAATTGTATGTATGGAGAAAACTGGAAACCAAAGCAGAAAGACCAAGTCTTTACACTGGCTGTGCACTGCCCTGTGTGTACTACAGCATGCAGGCTTGGATTGTGGTCCTGGGTAGGAAGGACGTCTCAAAGGAAATGTCTGCACTTCCCCATGAGTGCACAAGGTCTGTCTTGCCTTCCTTTCTTGGCTCGCTGATCCTCAGGCAGCAGTGAGGGATGGTGGATCCTTTGGTGCTTCTCCTAACCTGTGGAAAACCACATGAGGGCCTGGGGACATCTGATTTTCTGAACTTAATCATTGCAGAGGGGAAGGCAGACTGGGCAGCACAGCAAAACCCTGTTGAAGTTTTGGATTCTCATCAGTAATCAGCAAACACCCTGCTCTGCTAACCACCATCACTGATTCATTTTTTTCATTCCTTGCTCTTGACTGGATTGACTGAGATCTATTCACATGAAGAAGAACCTTATGAGATTCCACAAATCCAAGTGCAAGGTGTTGCACCTGGATCATGGCAACTCCTGCTATCAGTACAACTTTTTTATGATAAAGGTGGTGAGGCATTGGCACATGTTGCCCAGAGAGTTGGTGGATACCCTGTTCCTGGAGACATTCAAGGTCAGGCTGGATGGGCCTCTGAGCACCTGATGGAGCTGTGGATGTCCCTGTTTGTTGCAGGGGAGCTGGACCAGATGACACTTAAATGTCTCTTCTGACTCAAATGATTCTATGATTCTGTGATAAAATGGAGACAGTGGTGGAAAGCTACCATGGCACTGCTGTTCTTGTCCCCACATCCCCATCCTCCACACACCAGACACCACCTCTGTGCACTTAAACAATGTGTATTTTACAAGTTCCTGCATGCATTAATTCCCCAGTCAGTTACACTAATTCCTACAGGAAACATTGCATCTCGGCCCATGGAGCCACTATCGCCTTTTCCAGCATCCTGGGTGGCGAGCAGGTTGTGACATTCCTTTTCCCCCTCCATGCTATCAACAAGCACCCCCGCTTTTTTCCATTTGCAAGCCCTGGCTTTGCCACTGGACCCCAAACAGCTCATCTCCCTGCAGAGCCCCAGGCCAGCTGTGGGGCTTATCCTGCAGCCAGCATGGGGCTGCCCCGAGCTGTGTCATTGCACTGAACACTTCCCCACGCAAGCTGTGCCTGCCTGGCTGTGACACTAGAAAGCAGATGTTTATGACTTCTCTCCCAAAAAAAGCTGTAGATTAATTCTGGAATGTGTTTACATTCCCAGCAGATACACAATGTGGAAATGTCATGAAATAGGAAATAGTGTCCCATTTGAATGAGTAAAAGACATGAGATGTAACAAAAAAACAAAACAAAACAAAACAAAAAAAAACCACCAACCCACACCACTATCAACATTTCCGAGAGACCTGCCAAATTCCTCGTTTCTGCGCTGATTTGCACATCCTGCAGATGTGTCTGCTCAAATTTCCCTTCTGGTATTTCCCGCTGACACAGTATGTCAAGCACAGGCTCACATTTACCTGGATGAAGAGCGAGTTCATAATGGTAAGTAGAATAACTGCAGGCAGTGAAACAGCATGAGGAAGGGGATGTGACTCCGTGCACACTCGTGCACCCGCATGCCGTGTATTGTTCCAAGCTTTTAAGCAACTGTGAAAGGTTTCCTGCTGAGAGCCTGGAGGTTTTGCAAGTGAGAAATGATACACACACAGTCCTGAGAGCTGCTACGTGTGTCTCAGTGGGATATTAAGAGCCACAACTGAAGATGAACATTTGTGCCTGATGTTAGAACATAGCCTAGTATCATAGAAACACAGAATCGTACAATATCCTGAGTTGGAAAAGACCATAAGGATCATTCAGTCTAAGTTCATCTCTCGGTTCCACAAAAATTCTTGGGACCACCCAAAAATCAGACTACAGGACTGAAAGCAGTGTCCAAACACTCCTTGAACTCCAGCAGCTTGGGGCCCACTGCCCAGGGAGCCTGTTCCATGCCCACCACCCTCTGGTGAAGAACCTTTTCCTGATACCCAGCCTGAGCCTGGGGAGATATGGGTACTATCCCACAGAATATTTCCAAATTGATTTCCAAATTTTCTTTCAGTGGAAATCATCTTTTCTTGTTGTTCTCTCTCTAAGGGTATCACCTGCACACCAAGTCGCCTGTACTGCTGGGAAACATCACTGCAAGGGAAGCGCAGCTAGGAGAGCAAGGGGGTTGCATAAATACAGACTGGTTTTAAGGTTATGGCTACACTGATTGCTTTCTTGTAATAACCTAGGCCCAGAAGGTTTGGTTGTAAGCCTCCAGGATAGCAAACTCAATAAAACACAGCTTCTGCCTCCTACCAGGCCAGGCTCTGATCCAAGTCAGATGCTGACTCCCACTTGTTGTCTGCTCTGCTTTACCCAGGTGGAGATCTGAGCTCAGTGGTCACCTCAACTGAGACCTCAAACCTCTATTTGGTACAGCCAGAGTCATCTGCTCAAGTAAAATGGTCAACGAGAAGATTTGTACCTGCTCTGCCAGAGCCAACATGGTTGGGAGTGCAAAACCTTGAGCCAGGGGAGACAAATTCTGTCTTCTCCTACAGGAGAAGTATCCCCAGGCAAGTAGATGACACCACATCAGAACTCCCAAAACAGTGCTTCCAAACTACTGTTTCTTGCAGCTCCTGTCTTCTCATTTCTTAGAACCATGTTTTGTTTGGAGCGTGGATGATGCTGTGGGAGGCAGCAGGGGAAGGCCAGGTTGGGGTGGGAGCTCCTATTGTGCAGGGGATAAAGAGGACCTGTCCAGAGCGGTAGGGAAAAAGGGGAAACTAACACAGCACTTGTGTGATGTGGCTGGGGCCTTCTCAATTGTGCACAGTATGACATGCACAAGCAGTTGTTCCATGAAGGAAAGAGCCACTCAACGCAACAGAACCACCTTCACGTGGAAGCAGGATGTGCTGGTGACTGTAAGAGGCTAGAAGGTGGGTGGGAATCCCCACGTTTCTCTAACAATTGTCCTTGAAGGGCCTGTCAAAGATGGGAGATGCAATCTGACATCACAGCAGTGCGATGCAGTGTGCCGAACCCCAGGATGCCGCAGAAGGGGGATCTTTGTCAAAACCACCGTAGATATAATGACAAAGAGATCACCAAGGAGCAGGGGGAAGATAGCATCAAGGGAAGGAGATTAAATTAAGGAGATACGTTTTGCATGTTAAATTTGAGTCTTGCAGGCTGGAAACATCTAAACCGATATTGCCTCAGGGGCCTGGAGTGCCAGCACCGTGCCAGGGGCAAGTGGGAATGAATTTGCAGGGTAGTTTTCTGCTTGTCCCCAGGAGTCCTCGTAGCTGACTGTGATTAGTGCTCTGGGCTGCCAGGAGGCTTGGGCCAGGAGTAACAATAGCAAGAAGAGATGAAATGGAGAGATTATGGTCTTGTCTATACAAGAACAGTTGTATCGGTTTATCTAGGTGGATTCGGAGTGATGTAGTTAAACTGGGGAGAAACCTCATTTGCAGGGGCACTTCAGCTCCCGCTGCAGCAGGTTTAACCCAGGTTGCAGCACAGCACTGCTCTGACATCTTTGAAAATTTGAGGCCTATCTTGATGCCTGAGTACTCCCAGAAATGCCTGTGTGCTCTGGAATGGCACCAGGCAGAGGTGGTGTGAGGACAGGCTGCAGGACGTGCAGGCCTAGCAGCCTCTGGGCTTCTGTGTGTGGGGACAAGGCCATCCGCCTCCAGGCAGGAGGTCTGTAGGGCCTGTGGAGGAGCACGGCCAACGTGCAGTGTGGGCAGCAGGGATTCACAGCAAGAGCTCTTGTGCCACCTGGCCCAGCAACCAGAGAGCTCCCTTCTCCTGTGGCCATGGAGGAAAGTGCCAGCAGGGCAGGAGGGCATCAGTCCTTCCTCAAGCTGGAACGGTTCAGCAAGGCTTCCTCACATCTGTGCAAGCTTTGCTGCTTGACCTGTGGGGCTAATCCACCAAAGATGATTAGGATTGTATTTAGTTTTTCAGGCTACTCAGCTAATGAGTTATCCTCTTAACTTCTGCCAAGCAAAGCAGTGATTTTTTCCTTTTAAAAATTATGCATTGGCCACTAATTCCCAGCCATTATAATTGTGTTATCTGTATGCAGTGTGAAAACTGCAGCAGAAAAAGGGGGTAGCGCCAGCAAGTGAAGCCCTGCCAATAGCTCTACAAGGGCAAATCACAGTTTTTCTTTCAACAAATTAAAATATCTAGTATCTAAAGTGGAGCTATAAATGGGAAGGGGACAGACTCTTTGTTGTGATGACTTTGTTGTGTTTGACTCAGATCTGTTGTGATAAGACAAGGGGAAGCAGTTTCAGACTACAGGAGGGGAGATCTGGACTGAATATAAGGAAAAAAAAATATGGTAAGGGTGGTGAAGCACTGGCACAGGTTGCCTGGAGAGGTGGTGGATGCCCCATCCCTGGAGACACTCAAGGCCAGGCTGGACAGGGCTCTGAGCACCTGGTGGAGCACCTGGGTGTCCCTGTTCATTGCAGGAGAGTTGGACTAGATGGCCTTTAAGGGTCCCTTCCAACTCAAACAATTCTATGATTCTAAGAAAATAAAAGACTATTTTTGATGGAGTTGATCCTGTCAGATACCGAGCACACATTTGTCTGCGCCTCTGCTGACATTAATGTGGCAGTAATATTGATGAGAAGGATGGTTTGTTGGTAAATCACCAAGCAGCAGTTGGCTCTGTGCAGAATCTGGCGCCCACTCCACTTGCATGCACATACAGAGCTTGCATAACTCCTTCACAGTGAAAGCAAAAGCTATTATTAGTTTATAAAGCAAGTTTTGTTGAATCTGGCAGGCAGCATGCATGTGTAAATTCCCCCAAATTAATTAAAACGTTTAGAGCGATGGTGGAGATAGATAGCAGAGCTGCTCATCTAATAGATAGTTTTAACAGGTTCACAAATGCTTTTATGTAATTAATTAATGCTTGGCTACCTCAGGTGAAATAATCTGGGCACACAAGTTTCCTTAAGTGGGAGCAAAGGTAGAGGGGCAAATTCATGCTCTGTTTAGGCAGCTTCCACCAAGGTTGGTCTGAAGCCCATTGCAGGTTCTAATTTATCTCTGCAAGACAAAATGTGATCTGAGCTGACTGTATGAACAGAAGAAAGAAAATGCATGAAATAATAAACAAGGCACTGGTGCCTGCCAGGAACTGGTGCCAGAATATTCTTCCTGCCTGGTTTAGCTTCTGTCCTTTTGTAGTCATGGAGTGAAAGCAGACTCAGACCCAGCCAGCAGTGGCCCCTCATGGCAGAACCACTCTGGCAGTGCAGTGGGACCCAGCCGCCCAACCTGATTTGTTTCCTGCAAGCAAAAGCCTGAGGCAGTTTAGTGAATGAGCTAACACCATCATTCCACCTGAATTTAACGGGATATATCAAAAGAGCTTCAGCCAGGCAAGGACAGCCAGTCATCAACCTGAGTGCTTCAGGAACACTCCAAAAAGAAGGTGGATGGCAACAGTTATAGCTCAGATGTAGCTCCTCTGCCTCCTTTCCAAGTTTCCAAACTCAGGACTTTAAACCTGATCTCAGCCCTTCCTCTGCCTGGTCTGCTGGGCCTCAGGTACCTGTGCTTGAAATGCTGCATGGGAACAAAGCCTTTGCAGAGAAGAAAACACACAGCTGAAGCTGAAGCAGATTTTCTGAAGTGAATGCACAATTCTAGTGTTCTTGCAAAAGTGTCTGAAGAAAACAACTATTTCTTAAATTCAGATCCTTTGTAAGTTGAGAGTGCTGCTTGATATATGCACAATATAAAAATACACGTTTACTAACTCCTTGTTAACGTTCGCTGTGGAGGACTGCCCCTTTTCTAATAGGTAGAAAGCTGTATTTTAGCTCTTTACTGCATCATCAGTATAACTATATGATAAATAGCTGTCTGTTTTCCCAGGGCAAAATCAGGCAGAATTAATGACTGGAGTGTAAAATAACATACCTGGCTGCCAGATTAAGGTGAGGGAGAACCTCTTCCTCATCTCCCTTTGCAAGCAGGACATACCTGATCTGAGTCACTCAGAGACCTACCATCCCATGTTAACTTCCTTGCTTTTCAAATCATCGTTACGCTTTAAAAATCTGCCTAATGTAAAACCTGTCCAGTATCTGAAATGCAAAGCTGTGCTACCTCTAGACAGCAGGGAGTACCACTTGGCTCAGGTTCACCTCCGTCCCATTATCCTTCATGGAGACCAGCTAGATAGAGTCTAGAAACACATCCAGCTTTCTAACAAATGTATTTCCATTTCAGTGACCAATCTCAGGCATAGCCTGGTCTATCCTGGCCCTCTGATGGCGAAGCTTCTTTGTCACCTTCTGACCTTATGAGTCTTGAAGTCCAGGATGCACATAGCCCATCTTAATATGTACAAAGAAAAAATTACACATCTTTCCTCTCCTCTGAATGCCAGGTTCATGTTATATCCTGGTGACCCGGACAGTATCGTCCATATGCAGGAAGACTGATTACACACATTGAGGCTGGTGATGTTGGAAGCCAGGTCTCACAGTCACAGAATCACAGAATCACACAGAATTATCGAGGTTGGAAAAGACCTAGAAGATCATCCAGTCCAACCATTAAGCAGTCACTAGGAATCTGCTCTAGCTCCTGTGATGTTATCCAGCAGTGGGAAAAGCAGGTGAAGATGTACTCTGGACTGATCTTAATGCTTTTGCTATGGGTAGGCTTTGCTTGAGCACACTTGTCTATGAGTGTTCTATGTGTTCTATGATATTATATGATATTATAGATATGATATTATATAATATCATATAATTATATATGATATATGATATTATAGAACCATAGAATGGATTAGGTTGGAGGGGACCTTAAAGATGATCTAGTTCCAACCTCCTGCCATGGGCAGGATCACCAGCCACTAGATCAGGCTGCCCAGGATCCCATTCAACCTGGCCTTGAATACCTCCAGAGATGGGGCATCCATATCTCCTCTGGGCAACCTGTTCCAGTGCATCACCAGCCTCTGAGTAAAAAATTTGTAACAACTAACGTAAATCTCCCCTCCTTTAGTTTAAAGTTATTCCCCCTTGTCTCATCACTATCAGACTATATAAAAAGTTGGTTCCCCTCCTTCCTGTAGGCTTTAAGTACTGAAAGGCCGCAGTGAGGTCTCCATGAAGCCTTCTCCAAACTGAACAAGCCCAGGTCCCTCAACCTTTCTTTACAGGAGAAGTTCTCCAGCCCTTTGATCATCTTCATGGCCCTTCTCTGCACCTCCACCAACAACTCCAAATCCTTCCTGTACTGAGGGCTCCAGACCTGGACACAGTACTCCAGATGGTGACTTACACGGGCAGAGCAGAAGGGAACAATCACCTCCCTCTTCCTGCTGGCCACCTCTCTTTTGATGGAGGACACTGTTGGCCTTCTGGGCTGCAAGAGTACCAGCTCTTCATCCATCAGGACTCCCAAGTCCTTCTGCACAGGCCTGTTTCCAATGCGTTCTACCAGTCCATATTCATATTTGGGATTGCCTTGACCCCAGTGCGACACCTTGTGCTTGGCTTCGTTGAACCTCATTAAATCCTCATGTGCCTACTTTTTGAGCATGTCCAGGTCCTTCTGGATGGCATCCCAACCTTCTATTTTGTCACCTGCACCGCTAGCTTGGTGTCATCGCAAACTTGCTGAGGGTACACTTGATCTCATTGTCTATGTCACTGACAAAGATATTGAAGAGCACCAGCCCCAACATGTGCCCCCCTGGTGGGGCACCACTTATGATCAGCCTCCATCTGAACAGAGAGCCACTGACAGCAACCCTCTAGCTACAATAATCCAGCCAATTATTTATCCACCTAATAGTCCAGCCTTCACGAGGTCTCCTTAACCAGGTGGCCTGTAGTAGACGCTGAGCACCAGGTGCCCTTTGTTGGTCCTGCCCCTAGTTTCAACCCACAAGCTCTCAAACTGTCCATGGCTGTTTCTCAGGGGCAGCTCTTCACGGTATATCCATCCCTTAATATAGAGGGCACCTTCCCCACCCCTCTTATCTCACCTCTCCCTTCTAAAAAGCTCATAGTCATCAATCATGGTATTTCAGTTATGTCAGTCATCCCACCATGTTTCTGTGATATCAGACCCATGAAGAGTTTTAGTGGCTTCTAGTGCCTAAACCCTATCTGACCTTTCCCATATCTCTGTCCAGATCAGAATGTTCTGAGCGTTATCTTAGGAACTTACAAACTATCGTGTATATTTCTAATGGATGGTTTGCAAGACTGAGTCCTGCTGCAGAGCAGATTCAGGAGGCTAGCATTTTACCCTGATTAGCTGCTTATGAAAATTAACAGGAACACTGCAGGGAGGTTGACAGCAGTTTTACTGGATGGTTGTAGCTAGAATTCATCCAGGTTTCATGCAGATAGTCACCTGGGGATATCTGCTCCAGTGAACTCTGGTATGGAATGGATGCTAAATTAGAAAGCCAGCATTGCTGCTTCCTGTAGCACATTCAGTATTTGTTTTCCATTACTGTGATGCCTAATGAACAAGTTCCCACCTTGGAAAAAAGGCTTGTAAACTAGATATCCTGCACAGATGTATGTGAAAGTGTTTCCTATTTATTGTTTAAAGAAAATCTCTGGAGTAATTTCTGGAAGAAAAACACTGGAATAAATGTGAGTTAGGTTACTCCCTTGTAAAAGACAGAGCACTTCAAAGACTGTGAAGCAGAGTGCTCACGTGCCTCCTTTGTTTCTGCTTTGCTTCCTTTGACAAATCCTTTTATTGGATTACACAAATCCTAATCCATCGCACTGAAGATTTTCTCTCTGCCACAGGTACAATTTTATTTTGTTTATACAGATAATCATAATTGTACATACCTATGTATGTGTGCAGATGGAGACACACTCTTTCCGGCCTCATGTCTTATGAATGAATCTCATTCCAGACAAATATGCATGCATTTATACGTATATTCATATAAATATATATGCACAAATATTTTTACAACACCATTCTTGCCATGGAAACATAATTTTTGAAATATTCTGGCATTTCTTGACTTGCATTCCAAGACTTCAGTCAGGAAATATTCACTCACCGTGAGTAGCCTGCATGCAGACTTTTATTCTTATAAATGAGCCCATGAGGATCTACCTGTACCCACCCTAAAGGGGTGTTCGTCCCTAGGCACAGCTCTGCTGGTGGCCTTCTGTTTGGTGGAGTCCAGTGCCCCATTCAGAGGGGTTCAATTCGACTCTTCCATCCCAAGGGAGAAGGGCTCTCTGTAGTAGGTCTGAGACTTTCAGCATGGCAGAACAATTTGGAGGTGTTAATGTCTGTGAGCAAAACAGACAGACAGAATAAGCCATAATGGCCACAGCTACCAAGTGGGTTTATTGAGTTCTGCTGATTGGTTATCACTTGCACCTCAGTTAAAAATCATAGGCTGATGACCAAGCCTGGTATGCTTGCTACTCAAAACCTACCAGTTTGGCTGTAAGTGGAGAAAGCACTATCTTTTTATGGATAAATTTGAATTTGGGAGATATTTTTAAGTATATATTCCTCATTCTCATGGATTTGATCCTTGTTGCTGAAAAAGTCACCCTCAGGACAGTCTGTGCTTCCTTAGTGGGCGAAGAAGAAAGTCTGTGCTACTTTTGGATTCTCTTCTTTGCAGCAACAATTGAATTTGGCCTGAAGCTATGGTAGTCTGCAATTAATGGAGGAAGCAGATCTTCAGGTTTCTTTTTCTTGGCTTTATAAATGGGCCTGAACAGTGCCATTCAGATAGTGATGCCACCCAGGCAAGGTTGACTCTAGACAAAAGGCTGGCTTTTAACTTTACATAGAAAAGCATGTTCTCCCCACCTAGGGAAGCAGCCATTTTACTCTTTTCACCAAAAGCTGTTCAAAAGAAAGACAAACTGTAGCCGTGTCCTGGAGGGAGACCTTACTTTTGTTCTTTCTTGTTGTGCTCCTTCATATAAACATATCCAAGACCGAAAATATTTGGCTGTTCTTCCCGTCTGGAAACGTAACAAGAGTCATGATGATTAGGTAAGCTAGCTGTGGGGGTGATGCATCTTACTTTGTCTTAGCCACCTGGTAATTAGGCGGCTTGGCTCCACGAGACACCTTGGCTCCTGGAGCTATGGAGGGAAAAGAAGCACCTTTCTGGGGCCGCTCAGTCCCTGCCTCAAGCACCTGTCTTAGGACAGGATGGCTTGCTCTCAGTGTGTCTGTCTCTGCCATATCTAATAGAGAGAACATACACAATTAGAACAGATTGCATATTTGACTTTTAGAAAGGTGAAGTAGCCATCCCTGCGTTCCTAGTCTTGGCCTCACATTTACCCTTGTGCCTTTCCTCTCTTTATTCTCACAGTCAGCCAGTGAGAGCCCAGATTTCTGCTGTCGTGCCTGTCTGAACACTGTGTGCCCGTTATCCTGTAGCTGTGAACGCTGCTGTTTCATGAGCAAATTCAGGCTCCTGTGGTCATCAGTTCTGTTTCCAAGAGACCACTAAAATGAATTGTCCCTTCTTACAGGGGCACGCTTTGCAGGCAAAACTTCCTTGTGCACACATACGTGCATCTCTCTCTTTTATTAGCACAAATATTTCTGCAAGGAGGCGAAAAGCTGTCGCACAAGGGAGAGGATTCACACTGAGTTGTGTCCTAGCACCTCAGTGTCGAAACGTGGCCGTATGCGGTTTTATCAGCTGTTTCAGAGCTGTTGTTTTATATCCGACATTGTTATGCTTTGGGACAAAGATACAGTGGCGCCTCCTGGATGACTATTCTTCTGCTATTAAAAACAGAACTTTTTTCCTTCCCTAAAAAGTAGCTCCAGTAGAAGGCTTTAAAAAAAAAAAAATAGCCAATTTGCTGTCTAATTCTGGTTAATGCTTGATTTAGGCTGTTGTTACTGGGCCTTATAAAAAAGGGCTGTTCCTATCACAACATTTCTGGATACATAAACAGTCAAGATCAGCCATTTGAAAGTTCCCTCTTCTGTAACCCAATATTATTTAGATTTCACTTTGATCTTGTGCCTGGAAAAAATCTTTTCCTTGAAACACTGAAAGTTTTCACAATTCTCATAATGCATCAAAGTCGATACAGGGTCTACTCCAGCCAGTCTCCAGCATTAGCTCACTTTGTGAACCCAAATAAGAATCTTTCCCCACATCATTCAGCTTGAATTTCATGCTTTCTTTCCAGTGGTTCTGGGGAGAAGTGTGTTGCCAGCACATTGGGAAGCGAGAGGGTGAGAGTGCTGGCTAAAGCCAACACAGTGCAGTCAGATGCTTCCTCCCAAAGGACTGCCAATGCCCTGAGCACCTCTAGACGTCTCGTGAGCACAGACTGCTGCTCCTGCCAAATTGCGTGATGGTTTTGGGGATGCAGGCGAATATCCATTGAGTATTTACTTGATGCTATCAAACTCATTTGTCTTGTAACCAAAGTCAGAGTCCCTAGAGGTGAAATTCAGTGCATCAATCCACTGCTCCATCTACCCATCTTTGAAAGGAACATCATTAACATGCCTTACACATGAACAAATGTGGCTTTGTTCCACATTACTTCATTAATGCATTATTTAGGCTGATACATTTGAATGCCAGGAGGTACTTTTATGATCACCTAGTCTGATTTCATGAGTACCACAAACTAGTAATCTAGGCAGCAACCTGTGGTTGATCCGTATCACAAATTTCAGAAAAATAGCCAGTTTCTCTTGGCAGTTTGGACTGATCCCTCTAGATGTGCTTATTTCCAGCAAGCTGTATGCCAAAGGGAGAGCAGAGAACACAGGAGCAAAGCTGGTATTTGCTGTGCAGAGCTGGAAGAGGAGTTTCACCCTAGGAAGCCAGACAGGACCAAATACAAACAAAGATGGAAACAGCACCACACTGTAGATCTGAATTTAGATCTAATCTTTGGCTGAGAGCCTATTTCCCCTTTTAAGTCAAAGTGGAAAGCAGTCTACTAAAGGAAGAGTATTTGCTACTTGAATGCCATGCATGAGCTCTGAAAAAAATTATATCCTTCTGAACTTGGTATGAGGTGAGAAGATCTGTTCTTCTGGAGGAAGAGAAACAGCCTGAGAAATGTTCAGAATTTTATGTTTTTCTTTTCAATTGAGAAGTTTCTTCTTGGTGTTGACAGTCCAGTCAGAAAAGACAGACCTGTGGAGATGTGTTGGTTTCAGTGAGGAACTGATGAAATAGACTTTAGCCCAAGAACTTGACTAAGCTTTTTTTGCTGCTCACTTTGTGGGCTGTTCAGAAGTTCAGCATCTGGCCCTTCGGGGTTAACCAGCCAAGGTGATTAGCCAGGCTCTTTTCTGCAGAGCCAGCACAGAGCTTCTGCTTTAATCAGCTCCAGAACGTTGACCCTTGGGAATCTCTCACTCTCAGAATGTCCCTTCAATGAAATCAGCCCTACAGATTTATTGCCGAGTGTGTCACCTTGGGCTTTCAGGTTATTGAGTTGAGAAGCGCTGCTGCTAAACCTGGCTGCTCAGGGAAACCAAGCGCCCCATGAGGGTGGACAGCCTTACAAAAGAGCTGCAGGATGCACCTATCAACAGGTTCCCAATAAAAAGGGGTGGGGGGTGGGGGGACTGGGAAAGCTGAGGCTGATCTGAAAGGGCCAACTGTGATTCTCCTGGACATACTTCAAAATCTGTGCACTTTGTCCAGATTTTGAAGAGGACTAAGAAAGACTGAAGGAGCTGGTCTCCATCACTGGAAGGAACCTTCAGCAAAGTGCCATGGAGCTGGATACTGGAGTACACCAACTACCTTGTTCCAGCCCTGGCGTCACAAACCTGCCTGGGGGAAGAGACAAGCTGACTAATTCAAGTGAGCTCTGCTGTGTTAAATGCTGGTTTAACAATCATTTAATCTATGTCCAAGAGCAATGCAGTCACTGCATATCCCATCAACACTCCAAGCAAGTTATTGACAAAAGTGAGGGCTGGAACAAAAGGCAGAAGAAGCAAGGGGGCCTGTGATTATTAAATTCTGGAAAGATTATTGATTTATTGAATTAAGGTCAAAGCTACTCAGCAAAAAGGCAGGAAATCTTTGCACAAAGAGGCTCAAAGTGGAAACAAGGAACCTTAGCATCAAGCAGGAAAAAACAGCCTACACCAGTGTAAATGAAGCATTTAGAGAAGCTAAATAAGGAAGGTCAAGGATTTCCATGACACAAATTGGATGGTGCAGCACAGCAATAAGCAAACACATCTCAGTAGGCATGACTGACAGTGCTGGCACTTGTGTGATGGATGGCCCGCAGAAATGAAATGACGCACGATGAATTAGCTTTAGTGCCAAACAAGGCTGGAGCTCCCAAGCCTAATCTACTCAAATCTACTCAAAAAGCCTAAATAGGCCAAGGGCTGGCTTCTACCATGGGAGCTGGCTGGTACGGCCCTACCACCTCCTCACTTGCTAGTTTCCCATAGCTTCCAAACCACAGTAGCCACATCCTGGCTACCTGTTAGGAATGATTTTTGCCCATGTGAACTCTTAGGCTGCACCCAAGAAGAGCTTAGGAAAACACTTGCTGGCCTGGGTCGAGCAACACCAGGGATTACGTTAGTGGTTCTGGCTGTTTATTAATATAGACAGAAAGGACATGGAAATTTGGTATCATCCCCCTGTTTGAAGTATGCTCATTTGACATATCACCAAAACTAATTCTTTTCTATGTAATTCATAAAGTTTTACTTATTGCCCACTGTGATTGTGTGGTTTATAAACCAGGAGGATAAATACTCTCAGAAGCCAGCCAGGAGAGCATTAAGTGGATTAACCCACACCTTGGTGCTTGAAACCAGCAGAAGTTGCAGGTGCCTAAACCCACTCATGGTCTCCCTTCTCCCATTCATCAGACCTCAGCTTCCCAGACCGTGTCTTTTCCAAGGTGAGGATGTGGGATAGCTGTAGGAAGGTGGTTTGGGAGGAAGGGCAGCAGGAGAGGATTGGGGTTAGCTGAGAGCACAGGGCTTTCAACAGTAATTTGGCTTCTGACTCCCCACTCACATCTCTGCTGTTCTCCAGGAGAAAAGAGAGGCAGACGGTGTTAAGATTTCTGTGGTTGCTCCCCCAAGCAGTTCTGGAGATGGCTCCTGCCATGCCCCCATGGCGTGTAGGTTTTTACTCCACCCTACCTACCTTCCCTTGGGCTGTCTGATTATGAGTGTGGCTTACCTGCCCATAAACATGTCTGTGTATATGCAATCACTCATTTGTTTGTGTATGTTCATGAAAAGCCAACAAAGAAGCCAGTGCTGGCAAACACAGCTCCTGTTGGCTTTGGGAAAAAGCTATATGCATTTATTTGTTTGTGTTTTTCATTATGCAAACAAAGTTGTACCAGCGAGGCTGAGATGAGTATGGAGCAGTTCACCTGAAGATCCCCAGTGCAAGACAAGAAGGAGCAAAGTTCTAGAGGAAATTTTCTCTGCAGTGTTTTTACTAAGGCCAGCATTCATTAGAATGCTGCTTTGTTGAGAGCAGAGTGCTTCATAAGAAGGTAAGAACTACCTTTGACTGTAAGACCTGAGAGCTGTCAAGATGCAAGTGACCACTCAGATATAGGGTTGAAAGTCAGAAGCACATATATGGGAAACATCAGTTATGAGCAATCTGTGGTTTAGGGACTCTGTTCTGGAGCTTGAGGCAATTGACCCAGTAGAATGGGTGATTCTGTCCTCCGTGAATTTGTCTCAGACACTTAGGAGCTAAATATTTGAAATCCCTTCTTTGAACCTGACTTTAGGTTCCACTGTGGAAATGAGTTCCACAATGCAGTTAGTCAATGTGTAATGTGTTTGTCTGGGACTTGCTGCAAAATGCTTTATTCAGTTGATCGTCAGTTCTCATCTAGTGAAAATACTTGCTCAATACTTCCTCTCAATCCATCTCCCCCTTGAGATCATCCTTTCATAAACCTCACTCTGTTTTCCAAGCAACAGGGTTCTGTACTATTTAGCCTTTCCACATGGGGAAGGCTAAAAGGCTCGAGACCTGCGTTCGTGTTTGTCATGTTCCTAAGAAAGTTTCCTGCACTTACAAATCATAACTACATGGATGTCAAACTCTGGGTTAACACTGTCAGAGGGCTGTCTGCAATGAAGGATCCTGGTGTTTGATTCACTGAACATGAAAAAAAAATGAACATGAAAAAATGAAATAAAATGGAGGTCCTTGGTTGGTTCAACTGTGGAGAGTGGAGAGACTGCAGTGTTGGGGGTCCTCCTTCTAGCGGAGCTGTCTGAAGATACTGAGCAGCAGCATCTGGTCTTCTCTCAGTGACAGCATGCCTAGTAGCTGCCTGGCAGGACACGGGTGAAGGTAATGACATGCACTGAATGGGTGTGGATGAAGGGCAAAAGAGGCTATGGCACTGCTCTTCTGAAGAGTGAAATGTGAGGCTGGGCAAGCAGGGGGAAAGGTCAGGAGTCAGTTGTGTGACTGTCACTTAGTGTGACAGGTCTGCCTGCTCCTCTGGCTCTAGATGCACTCCTGCTTGCTGTTGTTCTGGCAGCTCTCTACAGTCAGGCTGTATTCTTCATCTACAAGGCTTTTCTAAAGTTCACGCATGGATAGCAGGACTGGAGAAGTATGAAAAGGGCCAGTGGGTTGATCAAAAGTAGGGAAAGGCTCCTTCCAGCCAGGAGATGTCTGAATAGACCGGGAAGAGAAAAAAAGAAGGAGAATGTGGTACAAGTCCACAGAATCATGAGCAGCAGGAAGAAATCATGGAGGAGATTGCTGTGTTTGCCAGAAAAAGAATCAAGGAACACCAATGGAAGCTTCCAGATGACAAGGTCAGTGCAAAGGAACGGAGACGGTTGTGCTCGCGGGGAAGAGGTGGAGGTGTGGGACCCAGTGCTGCCAGGGCGGTAGGTGCTAGGTGTTTACCTCAGCTCAGATTCACAGAAGAAATATCCATTGATAGTTATTAAATACAAAACCACAACCTCTGCTCCAGGATATCCATGGAGGCAGAAAGAACATCCTGGAGCAGCAGTATTACAAGTTTGTCCTCTTATACTCTTCCCTGGCATCTCTTTTTTGCCAGGAAGGGAAAAGATCCTGAGATAGATGGATCCTTGATCTGGCACACATGGACTTCCTTTGGAATGCAAGTTTGTTCTTCACATGAAGGCAGAAGAAGTCTCTCTTGGCATTTTCACAGAATCACGGGGATTGGAAGGGACTTTAAGAGATCATTGAGTCCAATCTCCCTGCTAAAGCAGGTTCTTTACAGTATTTGATGCAGGCACATGTCCAGATGGGTCTTGAAATCTCCATTAGAAGGAGATTCCACAATCTCTCTGGGCAGCCTGTTCCAGTGCTCTGTCACCCTTACCCTAAAGAATTTCTACTACATATTAGTATGGAACTTCCTGTGTTCAAGTTTGAGGCCATTGCTCCTTGTTCTATTGCTGCACACCGCTGAGAAGAGCCTGGCCTCATCCATTTGCCTCCCACCTCCCTTTAGATATTTACAAACGTTTATCAGATCCCCTCTCAGTCTTCTTTTCCCCAAGCTGAACAGATTACCCAGGTTACCCAGCCTTTCCTCATATGGGAGATGCTCAAGGCCCTATATCATCTTTGTGTCCCTCCGCTGGATTCCTTCTAGGAGATCCCTGTCTTTCTCAAACCAGGGAGCCCAGAACTGGACACAGTAGTCTAAACATGGCCTCACCCAGGAAGAGTAAGGGGGAGGATCACCTCTCTCGACCTGTTGGCCACACGTTTTTTTACGCACATCAGGATACCATTGGTCTTCTTGGCCAATTTGATCCCACTGATCTTACCTAGTCAGGGAAACTAGGTAAAGGTTAAGATAACTGGGGGAGTTGGAACTAGGTGATCTTTGAGATCCTTTCCCATCCAAGCCATTCTATGATTCTAAGCCATATATATAGTATACCAGTGCGCAGATGGCATCTCTCTTCTGCAGATCTTGGCCCTACATGGCTGCTGAATTGCCCATGTATCACCTCGATCCAGCAAAGAGGAGTAATGCTTCTGGTTGAAGGAGCGAATGCCCTGCAGCCAGAAAAATGAGCAGTGCTTGCCTAAGGTAGCCAGACGTGCTGGATGGTTCTCTATGTTAATGTCCTCTGTTCAGTGCTCAGGCTGATTTAGCTGCATGAGGTCATTCAGCCTTACACATCACTGCATGTCATGCAGTGTCAGTAGTCAGACACGGCCTCATATTTCAACATTTCTTTCCAAGTATGTGTGTATGAGAGCTGCAGCAACAGTGTGCCTTTAGTGATGCTGGGCGTAACAGCACTTTTTTCCATAATGTGGTTTTCTTTGGAAAGAAGAGCTGTGTGAGATGACATCGTTTTTAAGACTGCTGAGATGCTCAGTGTGTTTGAACAAATTGCGGGCAGCCTGCACAAAGATCAAGGTCACCCAGAGATGGAGGCCACCCAGCCTGAGATCTTGGATCATCCACACAGGAGTCATTTCCTCAGCCTGCCAAAGCATGAACCAGGGGTTAGCATATGCTTATGTATGTCCTGATGTTCATCTGATAACACTGCCTGATGATTAATCACCATAATTAATTCCACATTAATATAGTTCACTGCAGAACATTGAAACAGTAGTGGAGATTCCCTCTTCAGCAAAACAAAGGAGTTTTATACCTTGTAATAGAACAGGTAGAAAAAGTACGTTGTTTATGATGCAACATGGTGAGCCCATGTGTCATTTGTATTGTCATATCTCTCTATCCTTTTTCTCCCCACCCTTTTACCTCCTCATGCGCAGGATTCACTCATTACCTCTCTTGCAGCCTTGGGCTTGTAGATGTTGTGGTTATCTTGGGTGGCCTCCTACTCAAAGTACGGGACTGAAGAGCTACACCAAGCCCCTTCTGCCATCCTGGGCAGAAAAGCTGCATTTCTGTGGGGAGAGCTGTATCAGGAAGCTGCCATGGGGTAGGATCTACTCCAGCTGTGTGCTGATAAGGGAGAGTGCTGAGCACTCTGAGGAGGTGTGTGTCCCACCCCTCCATGGCTGCCTACAAGTTTCTCCATGAGACTAAATCCATAATTCAGTCGTTTCTGCTCCTCGATCTCACAGGGTGGTAGGCAGTTCTCCACTCTGGGGTGTGATAGTACCACCTCTGGTCTGGAGGAAAGGTAAACCCTTCCTAGGCTATCACCAAACTTATTTTCAAAAGAAGCAGTGAATATCAGGCTGGGAGAAAGGAGAATTCTTTCCCACAGGTGCCTTGAACGCTGAGTCACAATGCTTTTGGACCAGCATGTTCATGATAGCAATGGACTGACCCAACAAAGGAGCAGGTCTGGGATGAAAACAGCCATAGTACAATGTCTGGATAGTGACAGTTCCATGGAAAAAGTTATGGCAGTGCCACATCTGAGGAGAGGCAGGTGGAAGTGTGAGCAGGTTCTTCTCTGCTTTTTAGCCTGAATTTAGCCCCAACTGTAAATTCTGCAAAATTCTTGGCTATGAGTTATTCCTGGAAAGAAGGAACCCAGAAAGAAAAATAAGAAATCTAAAGAACATCTCTATAGAGAAAATTTAACCTGTATTTGGTTGTATGTAGTCAGGCAATAGGTGCCAGAAGTAGCAAAGCAGGCAACAAGCAACCATATTTCTGGCAACTACTGCTTCTGCAGCACTGGATTGCAGTGTTCATTATAACAGGTGAAGGTCAATATCAGCGATTCTCATCTGACAGAGGACCAATGCAAGAGGTGCTGGATGACACATGAAAAGTGAGCTCATGAGCAATGGGGCATTGAATAGAGCGCAAAGACAATGCCCATTAATTTTGACTGGAGGTCACAACTTCTTATGCGGCTGGCAGAACTACTGCCACACTGTCCCTGTTCCTGGGGAGGTGCCTAATGCCCAAGCCTGCCCTGCTCCTGGCTGAGGTGATGAGATGGGCCTGGCTACAGGCCCTTCCCTGACAGCCCCACGGGGTCCCTGCTGCCATTAGCACACATGTGGTGCCCTTATACTGGATTAGGGCATAGGAACCCCTGAAGCCAATGTGACAAAAGTGTCACAGGCAAAGTCTCCTCCTGAGCCTTGCTACACGAGCCCCTACCAAATGAACTGTAATTTCCTAAGCAGAGGGCACCACCATGTCTAGATGAGAGGCTGTGGAGTGAGGACAGTGTTTTGACACGTGGGACCCAAGGGCTACATAGACAAGCCACACATGCTATAGTTTTGCTGTTAACATAAGCAGAGATTCCCAAAGCTTTTATTTAGAGACAATTGGATGGAGATTTCTTACATCATTGTAAAAGACTTTTGGTAAAAAAACATACATGAAAGTCATGTGAGGATACAGAAAGCATCAGATATTTTATCCTATCCCTGAAAGATCAATGAATGGAAGTGCTGGGGAAAGTTCCTAGTCAAAACCAAAGACCAAGACCCATGTTAGAGGTGCAAGATGAGGGCATCCCTCAAACAGGGCAGATAAAGAGACTTCCATCCTTTGATTTTTAAAAATTTGCACTCAACCAGGTGATCTTGTATCTATTTTTGCAAAGTACAAGGTGCTATTTAAGCACATTGCTGTGAAATACAAGCTTTGACATGAAGCCACCAAGCACAATTATCCCCAGTTCAACAAGCTGGTAGAAAACCTATCAAGTGCGCAGGAAGCAGCTGCAGCTGCAGCAGGGAGGAGTGATCAGAAGGCAGCCAGATGGAGGATAAATGTGAGAATGCTCAAAAATTAGGAAATGGAAGTTGTTGCTATAGAAGAAAACACAAGTTAAACTGTATAACTCTTCCTTGAAACAGACTCAATCTTGTGGTGTAAGGGCTAGAGAACTAATTGATTTATGAAAATTCATTTGTGCGGAATTATGTTATGGATTTTAGAGATACATACATTGAGGAGTCCAACCTACGTTTGGGAATTCAAATCAAGGATAGCTTCATCTCAGAGGAAGAAGTGTTGGAAGCTGCACTCTGAACACTTACTTCTCACTTGTGAGCAGTTGCTGTGAGTAGCAACGAGTGTTTTACCTTCTTGCTAAAAAAAAACACACAAAACCCCCCAAAAACATTGCTCCAAGCAGAAGACCTACTTTCTGTAGTCATCTACTGATGTTTTACGCAACTGAAGCTGGGAACAAGAGTGCCTGGCTTGCCAGAAGCCCGGAGCAGGATCACTTAACAGAGAGTCAAGACAAAAGAAACTCCAGGAGAGCTAGGGTCCATGAGACTGCTGCTTCTCTGTGGGAAAGATGCTGCATTTTCGGGTGGTACAAAACAATTGCCACTAGTAGCCGTGGGGGTCCTTCAGTGGGTGAGGTTATCCCAAAGGGAAATAGGCAGCATCTCCTCCAAACCCAGAACAGAGAGCCTTGAGCTGGCTGCTTTGCCCAAGAAAACCTCACACAAGAACCGACCACAGAAAGCTGGGGCAGATGAGCCCCAGGGCATGGAACATCCAGAACTAGTGGCCTCCTGGTGCTTTATAACAGTGGTGCTGATGTCTCACTGGATATACACTAAATGAGAGCTCAGTATATGTACAAACTACACATGTACACGCTCTCTCCCATCTAGAGGAGTCTTCTGTGTGGCATGTTGGCCACTAACAGAGGTCATTCCTTATGTAAACCACTGTGAAACAAGTTCAATGAAATGCTTCAGAAGATGAGATTGTTCGAAGAGGAGCTTGGAGTGGGTGGTGGTTTCTTTCAGAATTCAGTCACCAGGAGGAAGGAAGAGGCCACGAGCCCTTTTGGTTTAGATACTGAGTCTCTTGAGGATATGGTATAACTAATTTAAATGTTCTTTCCCCACTTCCCTCTGTATAAAATAAAGACAGCGAGTACTTGATGCCAGGTGACATTATTTAGAGTGTACATAATTTATTGAAATCATAAATGCTATGTTAGTGCTAACTATGGTTTTGGAAAAGACTTCCTCCCAGTGTGAGCATCAGCTCTAACTCATGTTTTGGAGACTTCTCTAAACCCCCAAATTCACATGGGATCAGGGGAGCAGGAACGCTAATTGTTGAACCACTGGCAACTTAGCTGGGCAAAACACTGAACTCCTTTTCTTCAGATTCTCCATCTGTAGAACGGGGATGTCTGTTTTACAGTCACGTCGTGAGGACTGATTTATTGTTTAATGTGTGTAAAGAATTAAATAAGTGCTAAGTATTATTATTATCAAGCCAGAAGGGTGAGTCAATGACCCATTTCCTATCTGAGCTTGCCTTCAAGGTGTTGATGTTTCTGGCAGATTACAGGAATTGAATAACTGCCATAGGTTGTATTCATATAGCAATGCAAATAAAGCACTTTTGTGGGCATCGTGTTGCTTCAGGGTTTGTGATTACAGAGGGAAGATGCATAGATTATAACTGCTTTTAGATCCATAGCATCTCCACAGGCTATGCTTTTTAGCATCTCTGGGAACCATAGCAGTAGGTACGTCCGCATTGGGATATGGGAAAAATGGGGCAGATAGGTAAAGGAAATACAACGTTTGGTTCAAATGCAATTCTACTGAAGATTTCCTGTAAGCCCTTTGCAGATCAATCTGGAAAATCCTTAGAGATGTGCTGTTGAAAAGCTCAGATACAATTCTTCTGCTACAGCTCTTAATATAAAACCAGTAAATGGATTTCACTCGTGCTGTTCAGGTAGTACAGAACTGCTGACATGTTGTTCCCTGACTTTGACACCAAACAGGGAGCTCATTCACCTTTTCTCTTTTCCATTGACCCACTGGGTACATTAGTATTGCCAAAACCATTTGTATACATCAGTTGCTTATTGAGAAGCTTTAGTGTTCTGAAGTTTAGTGTTCTATCGTTAAATTTGATGAAACTGATGGGATGTTTTGTTGAAGTGTACAAACCCACATTCTCCTCTGAAATCACCCCAAAGAGATCGTGTAGTCAAAGTCTGCATTAAATTCTCAGCTATTCACCGGCTTTTCCCATTCCCCCTTGTCCTGTTCTCTCTTGTCCCACAGTGACACGTCCACTCTGGTGGAAGTATTTGCTGATGACACAATCCCACCCTCATTAAAACAGTAAGATTCATGCTACTTGGACATGAATGTGGGTCAGTCCTCAGGAATGTGCTAGGAGAGGAGTTTATCTGGCTCAAGGTAGATGTTGACATTCAAAGTAATATAGCCTCTTTCCAGGCTATATGGCTTTTCCATAACCATTCTGAGTACTTACATGTAGGAGCAGCTAAGCAAGAATGTTCACTTTAGTTTTATTGTTTGGGAATGAGGCTTCTCATAAGCTTCTGAGTAAATATTGTTGGGATATTACTTTAAACCCAGAAAATTCACATTTGTTAAAAAAAAAATTAAAAAAAAAAATCTGAAGAAAACTTGTCTTTTTACTTTTTTTTCCCAATTGTGAGTGCCTAAAATGAAGCCCTGAGGCTATTTTGTAGTTATTTCAGTAGCTAAAGAAGCAGATTGGTGAGTACTGTTGTTTTCTAACAGCACGCTGGAGAGAAGTTGCTGCTTTTGTATTGTCCATTTGCTCTGCTCAGCACTAAAACGCATGTGAAAAGCTGGCCCAGGGTTGCCAAGGACCACAGGTAAGTTAACGAGCACAGACCACCAAAACTGAGCACCTGCAGTTTTGTAAGATCTCTTAATGTATTCTAGGTGCTGGGAGCCGTTGATTTCATCAACATATCCAAGTTATATTTGGAAAAATATGAAACCAGATGTTTTGGAACTGACTTTTTGTTCTGTTTCATTTCAAGGCAGAATTTAAGCCAAATACCAAATTCTAAGGCAACTATCAGTCCATGTCAATGGGATCAACACTGGCACACACTCTTGCCTGATCCTGTTTCCTCACACTCACCTGTTCCCTTGAACCACTCCCTTGGCTTTGTGTCTTGTTGCTGACTTGGCACCATCATTCATCCACACCTTTTTTCCTAGAACTGTCTCCCACTCACCTGTCATGTGCCCACCATCCCCCAACAAAAATGCCTTCATGGCAGATAAAAGTCTTTGCTTCAATTTTCCCTCAGTATCTCTAGGCATTATTGTTGCCTTAGTGAGGTGGAACCTGTCCCAATAAGCCAATGTATTATAGGAGTGCAGAAGTTGATTGAAGGTCAGAAGGACTGATGCTTATACTGACTTTTGTCTTGGTTGGACCTGTAGTGTTCTCATACTTTATAGACATGATGCTAAGTGTCTGTAATGAAAAACAATTATTTACCATAATGTTATGAGGATCCCATTGATGTTCTTGCTCTCTTATTCCAATAGGACAAGAACTGCTGAATTTTGATGGTGTTTCTTTCCTGGTAGGAATTACTATACATTGCTGTGTTTCCAGTTAAATGTTTAAGCCCAGAAAATTATTGATATTGTGAATCCTTAATTCCACTTTCTTGTACTGAATGCATCAACATCATAACCATTAATATAACTAATAAAAAATAATAAAAGAGAAGACACGTCATTTGGGAAGAATTGATGGTCACTACTATGACAGTCTGAGATGTGATCTTAGAAAGATGGAAAACAATCAAAATGGCAATGTACTGTCATGATACTCTGCTTAAACAGGCAAAAACTCTTAAGCTACTAATGCTCTCTGGTTAAGATAATGGGAGAGAAGACCCAAGGATATTTTATATCTACAGAGAGTTGAAGACAAGGACAGGATTGGACCAACAATATGAAGGTGTGATTTTCATCTTCATTGCCTTTTGTCTGTGGTCCATTTCTAAATCTACTTCTACAGTTGTGACTCAGACCCAACAACACAGGATAGTTTTTTCCATGTGATGATGTTGCATCCAGGTCCGTATATTTGGCATGTACCTTGGAGGAGAAAGACTCCAAGAAGTAAGAGAGGAAGAGCTGAAGAGAATTAGATAATAATGACGTGACAGAGAGAAGAGATAATGGAGGTAGTGAATGACATGCTGATAGGAAGAACAAGAAGATATTTAAAAAAATTAAGACTTAACCTGCACAGGAAAAAGGAGGTCTATACAATTTGGCACTGATAACAATAACTGCTCTTCTGTCTCATGCTTTCAGAGAGCAGCAAAGCACGCTGGCTTGCCACATAAACTGTCCTGGGCCTTATTTTTGACAGCCAGTTTTAACAGGTGTCCAGAGTAAATCACATATCTGTCAAGTGTGATGCCAGACTAGATGGAATATATGGTATTAGGAGTTAACAGTAAGCTTGTAAAGCGTGGAAGACAGCATGGATCAGCAAGGAAACTGGTGCCTGGACAACTCCCAAAATCAAACTGGTTTCAACCTTGTAAGTAGAATTGAAACCAACGGCAGATGATTTTACTCTATAAATAAACAGAGAACAAGGCAAATGAAGTTGTTCCGCTTTGCAGTGAAAAGTAGTAAAGACTAAAGATAGCATCGTTTTGACTCCAAATTGAAATAAGTGTCTTGCTTGATTTTCTCATGACACAGGCTTAAAACCTATGGGCAAAGACAATGTGTTTAATGAGAGCATCTCTGTGTATGTGGAAAGGATAATGCATAGTGGAAGTAAAATCCAAAGGGTTTGTTGTATATAAACCAAAGGGAACTGGCAATATTAAAGAGCTGTCACATGAAATTGCAGTCCCAGTGAGAAGAAGGCAGGCTACCAAATGCAGCTCAGTACCTCTGGCTGGAGAATTGCAATCATCGTGTGCATTTGAATGAACAGCCACCTACCTGGAAAGCTTGAGTCAGCCTGATGACAGAATTATATAGGCTTTGGAAAGAAAAGTGTGACTGAAAGACTAATTAAAGTCATTCAGGTAAATGGAAATGGAAATGAAAAAGTACTACAGGGATTTATCTGAAGACGAACACTATTGAAATAACATGCCAACTTACTAGAAAAATGATACATTAGGTGACTGCAATAGATCTATCCTACGTGGACTACGGTAAAGCCTTTGTTATGGTACCAAAAAGGATAATACGGACCATAGCAGGGTGGAAAAGAACTGGTGAAAAAGAGGATGGCAGCCAGATTTGTTGAACAGGACCTGTTGGGCTGGAGGGAGAAGTCCCTCCATGGAGGATGAGAATTTAGAGGGAAATGCTTAACATAAGGAATGACTGTAGCAGGAAAAAGGGACAAAAAGCCAGAGTGCCTCAGTGAAATGTGATGACGATGAGTATCACTGGTGCAAGACACTTTAATAGCAAGTTGATTTTGCCAGTTTGCAAGTAAAATAAAATAGCGTTTTTCCTGAAGCTATTTCTGTAAACTTGTTAGAGCACTGGGAAATGGGAGTCCCCTCTCTTTTCTGGTGTTTATGATTCCATCTTCACTGACAAATAAATAAATGATTCTGCCGAAAGTATATGTCAGAAAGTAATTCAGATTACTCTGGCTCTACTAGGTTGGCTTTGCCACACTGGCCAGAGGAAGAGAGTAGTAAACGTTTATTTTGGCCTGTGCGTGGCACTTGTAGAGCAGATGATGTTTTCAGATCTCAGCCTGGGTGTAAATGTAAGAGCTACACAAACAGCTCTTGAGTAAGTTTGTCGCTCTCTACATGACGTGATGGAAATGAAACAAATTACAAAGAAAGATAGAAGTAAATTGCAGTCTGAAGATTGTAGATATTCCCTCCATTATGGGAACAACCACACAGTGGGGCAGGTGGAGTTGGGCTGTTTTTAAGGCCAGGTTGACCCAGAGCTGGCTCTGAAGCTGGCAGAATTGGACAGTAGACTGCAGGTAAATCATGTCTGAACATTCATTATCCCTCCTGGCTTGTGTGGGTGTCCTTGGAAGCCAGGCCAGCAGGGAGAGATATGTGAGCTCTGTGTGAGCTTTGGCCTAGAACACCGCCTCTTCCCATGCCATGGCAGAAGCACCAAATCCTAAGACTTGAAATAGCTGATGGAAAGCGTTGGATTAGCTGCAATCTGGATAAATCTATACCAAGTGTGCTATTATGTTGAGTAATGTGACAAGAAGGGCTACTGTCAGTCTCAGATCTACTTGGTGCTGCTGCCAATGCTGAGCAGCCTTGCTGAAGAATGGATGAAAGGAGCAAGTGGCAGCACTTTGTAGAACAGACTGAATCAACGATACGCATTGCCCAAAGCCCAAGACTGCATGGCAGCATTGGAGCAGAGTCCAGAGTCTAGCCAGAACACAAGGGTGCTGCTGAAAGCCTCAGCTGGCAGGATTCACCAGCAGCAGGTGCATCAGAATGCCCACATACCACAAGGCTCATTGGAATGTGGTGTTACTGGCTGGCATCCCTTCTGCTGTGCTCAAGGGCATTTTTGGAGTTGCACCAAATACTTCTCAAGTCTGTGCCCCTCTCATCTCGGAGCCACTGTGTTATTTACCTACATTATCGCTAGAGCAATTTGTTCCATGTCTTGAAGTTCTCCTGTGGCAATCAGGTGCAGCATTTCTTAAGCTCTGCTGGCACCACAACTGAACAGCAGCGGGAGGCTGGCAGGCAGCATGGCAGCACTACAAGGGCATGCTGAAGAATGACTCATTGTCAAGATGCAAAAGACAAAAAGATTGATTATGGAAGAGCTGAGGGATAGGTTGTAATGGTGACTCACCATAACCCACCCTTTTGGCATTCACACACCTGTCAACTGATTCATAATTTTCATTTTGTGTTGTTTTCTCCTCCATGTCAAGAGGATCAATCAAATAAGGGTCAATCAATTAAAGAGGGGATTGTGTGTGGGAGAGCCCAACCCTTTTTCCATCTGCACTGGATAAGCCCCATTCTCTGCCTGCTGTTGGGCCCATCATTTTGGGGAAAGGACCAGAGGGAATGGCATGGAGCTGCGTCAGGGGATGGCCAAGCTGGTCAGGCTGGGTGTTAGGAAAAGGTTCTTCACCAGGCGGGCATGAAACAGGCTCTCCAGGGCAGTGGTCATGGCCCCAAGCTGCCAGAGTTCAAGGAATGTTTGGACAGCATGCTCAGTCCTATGGTCTGATTTTTGATGGTCCCGTGTGGAGCTGGGAGTTGGACTCGATGATCTTTGTGGGTTCCTCCCAACCTGGGGATATTCTGTGGCTCTGTGACTCTCTGATTCGAGGTGATGGAGAGCCGGCATGCAGGACACTTTGTGAAAACCAAGGGATGGTGAGAGGGATATGTCCTTGCTGAATTCTTGTTTCTTACCAAGTGGGATTTACTATGTTCCCTACCTTCACCCTTCTTCTAAGAGGTTTTTTTTGGCCCAAAGTTGCTGTTGTCCCCATCAGTGCCTTCATAGCCATGTTTGTCAGACTTGTCACTCCCTCCCCTCTGCTCAGAGGATGGGCCTCTGCCAGGGACATCCTGTTGTCCCCATAGGCATTCTGCTGAGAAGTTCCCTGGTGCCTGCTGGTGGCATAGGTTTCTGGCCTTCGTGGAAACCCCTCAGGAGGTCCTCCCCTCTACTCTTCCCTAGTAAGGCCACATCTGGAGTACTGTGTCCAGTTCTGAGCTCCTCAATTCAAGAAAGACAGTGAACTGCTGGAGTGAGCCCAGTGGAGGGGCACAAAGATGATAGGAGTCCTGGAGCATCAACCTTGTGAGGACAGGCTGAGAGAGCTGGGTCTGTTCAGCCTGGGGAAGAGAAGGGATTTTATCAATGCCTGTAAATATCTAATGGGCAGGATTCAAATGGTTGGGGCCAGGATCTTTTTGATTGTGCAAAGTGACAGAACAAGGGACAATGGGCACAAGCTGGGCCGCAGGAAGTCCCATACAAACATGAGGATTAACTTCTTTACAGTGAGGGTGACAGAGCACTAGAACAGGCTGCCCAGAAACGTTGTAGAGTCTCCTTCTCTGGAGACATTCAAACCCATCCGGACACTTTCCTATGTAACCTACTGCAGGGAACCTGCTTCAGCAGGGGGTTGGACCTGATGATTTCCAGAGGTCCTTTCCAACCCAATGAATCTTCAATTCTGCGACTGTGAAAATCTGCTTGCCAAATAGTAGGAAGAACGTCAAATCACTGCCAGAGGGATGTGGCTGAGAAGGCAGGGGATGACAAGGTGGGGAGGGCTGGAGATACAGGATGAGGAAGCCTGGGGGGTCTCTACCATTGACTGCCATTTTTCCCAGGGCATAACAAGGCAGCTGTACAGGGGTAGGCCACATTTGCAGGGAGCTGTGTGTTGCCCAGCTGAGTGCCGGGCAAGCAGTCCCGTCCTGGAGCACAGTGCAGCACTGACAGGACAGGAGATGACAATGGAACTGGGCTCCCTATAGCCTACCAACCCATCATGAAGGCCTCATTCTTGGCAGCTGGCTCCATGGATGGCCTCTGGGAATGGTCACCTTCACAAAAGCATTTCCAGGGTAGCCCAGACATCGACTTACTCTACTGGATTTTACTGAAAGACCCTCAATTCTGCCAGCAGAAATGCCGTGGAAGGGGAAGATGCATGAGCACAGTTTTGAGAAAGAGCTTGATGGCTATCTGCTTCTGAAGCAGGAGACATGGTATCATAAGCTGAAAGCAAAAAGTCGCAAGTAAACGTCATTGGATGCAGCTTGACTGGTGATATGGAGTGTTTCTAAAAATCCCACCTTGCATTTGCAGTATTTTCCAGGGCACCTAGAACCAAGGACAGGCATCTTTACAGATCAAAATAAAAAGAGTCAAATTTCTTTCCTTTCACAAGGTGTAGCCTTTTTGATCTTTTGCCTACTTGCCCGAAGACTGGCAGGGAAAAAGAAAAAAGAAAAAAAAGAACTAGAATTGTTTTATGGAAGGGTAAATACATGTCTGTAATGAGAACCAGTCCAACACACAGAGCCCTTATCTAGGATACAGCTCTAAAAATAGCGCTGTAGGGTTTCGGGAGTATTCATTCTCAAAAGGTCTCGGTGACTTCACCACCCTGCTTGCTTCAGTTTACATTTACAAGTGGTGTCATCTATGAGCACCTTTCCAGTACACTTGGCTTCACTTCCCAAAACTCAGCTGAGTTCTCACTGCCAAGTGCATCATTACCAACAACTCCAAATCTATGGGGCAGATTATGCCACCTGGGACCTGACTCAGTGCTGTCATGCTGGGGGGTTCATGCAGGTGCTGATGAGAAAAGATGTTCCCGTAGATGGGATGAAGTCAGCAATTAAACTGAGACTTAGTGATGGAGTTCTGAATGTCTGCAGCTTCTTTCTACCATTGGGTCAAGTGGAACAAAAAAAAAGGGAAAGGCAAAAGAGAATTTCAGTTGAATCACAGAAGATATGTGGTCAGGTTTACTTCTCTGCAATGCTGGGCTTCCTGGGAGATGGGAAAATGCAGCAAGTACATAAGATAAACACAGCTGCTAATGTTGCTTGCATGACATAGTGGTGTTTACACAGGATTGGGGTGTCGGTCTAGGAATATGGCTGCTGTTCTTGGTCTCTACAAGCGTACAGCCACCTTTCCTGTTCTGTGATCCTCTCCAGAGGTGTTCAGTTGTCTGACTCCCAAACAATGAAGAGCCCAGAGCCTTTTCCATCCCTCAGCACTGTAAGCTACAGTCACTTATGAATGCAAAGATCTGTGGGTGTTATTAATTTTTATATTTACATGTACTGTGTACTTATTAATATATATTTACATGATAACATGCTGCTAACACCCGCAGCTTTCTGCATTCATAAATTCTGCACTACATTGTTCCTGCGGGTCTCTCACCTTTCTCTCTTTTCAAGCTGTAATTCCTTCAAGTTCTTTCTGTGCTGGAAGCAGCGGCCCTTAAACTGTTCCCTCTTTCCCTGGCCAAAAAGAAAAGAAACAGAAAAGAAATGGCCTTTCACCTACTTATTTTTTCCATCTCGGAGCAATCGTAGTGGTGCAGTTGGAGGGACGGGACAGAAGACCATGCAAGCAGGTGCTGTGATAGGAAGGGCTGTTCATGAAGCTGCAGTCAGAGCAGCGAGGTGCCACCGAGCAGCTCAGATGGCCTGTTCTTTCAACAACCTATCTCACTATAGGCATCCTTGCCTTGCATTCATTGAATCAGAGAATCGGAGATTCAGAGAATCATAGAAACATAGAATGGCTTGGGTTGGAAGAGACCTTAAAGATCACCCGGTTCCAACCCCCTACCATGAGCTGGTTGTCCCCCATCAGATGAGGCTGCCCTGGACCCATCCAACCTGATCTTGAGTGTCTCTGGGAATAGGGCACCCACAGCTTCTTTGGGGGGCTGTGCTAGGGTCTCACCACCACCCTCTGATTTTTTCCCCAAATTTAACCTAAATTTCCCCTCTTTCAGTTTATACGCCATTCCTCTTCTTCTGTCTCTATTAGACCACGTAAAAAATCACTCACTTTCCTCTTTATAAGCTACCTTCAAGTGGAAGAAAGCTGCAAAGAGGCCTCCATGGAGCCTTCTCTCTCCATGCCAAGGGACCCTTTTGGAGTGAAGCCTCCAAAGACAGAGGCAAAACCTGCTCCCATGGTGCGTGGCGATAGGGCACTAGTCGGTCCCACACACAGCACCCTGTACTTCCTTCCTTATTACTTAATACTCCATTTGTACTTAATGATGTGTTGCATTTTATATGCTGTTTTACTTTATGACTGTTCTGGGTGGATTAATCTGTCATTAATGCATCATGGTTTAAAGGCTTTTCTTTTCCCCTGTTAAACAGTTTAATAGGCTCAGGGAGGCACTCCCGGGTGTGTGTTCTGTGCTCTGCGTGCGCGCAGCTGGGGTGCGGCCGAGCACCCTGCACGCACCCAGCGGGTGCCCCGCAGCCCCAGGACACCTCCCGGTCCCACACATCCCCGCTGGGGTCGTGGTGGGACCTGATGCTCAGCCTTGGTGTGCGCAGAGGCATCAGCAGCTCCAAACACTGTGTGACAAAGCCAGGCTCCAGAGGTGGCTCCAGAGGTGGCGCCAGCCTACATAGGCTAATGAATAAACAAATATACATTAAAACACATATGTTTATAGCCTGTGGTAAGGAAAGCAAGTGAATTATCAAGTTGCATATGGCTGCAGAATTATCAGTAAGTGGTAGGATTTCAACCTGCTGATTGTGTTTGCCTTCACCTACAGCCATCTGTGTACGATGATAGGACATATGTTTGCTGCCTTTGTAACAAATACAAAAAAAAAAAAAAAAATCCACAGTTGTCTGATTTGCACAATAAGGGGTTTATATAATAGAAACACAATGATTATTTAATGTACTATGAGGCCAGCTTTGCCACTGGTCTTTTCAGAGGATTACAGGGCTGGAGGAACCTCAGAAGATCACCCAATCCATTCTCCTTTCATAGCTTTTGCCCAAAAGAACAACTTGCCGGTGCTGACAACATGCACATGTAAAAGCCTATTTTCTTATCCACCTAAATGAATAAGAACATAATTGAAAAGCTTACGACAATAAATGTGCTTTTACATTCACCTTAAATACATGCGTACATAGAGGAGGGTGAAGCTTGCCATCTGCCAAGGGATAATTCATATATCTGCATACATGAGCGTCCACAAAACTGCTGACACATGCAGAACAGGAGCTGCATGAGCTCATTCCAACACAAGCATTTCCTTTTGGTGAGTGCATAGCTCCCAACGGTGTGATGAGAATTGGGCGCGGGCCTGCAAGCGATACCACACAGAACCTGATCCTAATCTCCACGGCACTGGAAGGGCCCTGCTCCTGCAGATGTGTGAATAGGAAACAGAATTCCCCAACGACAAAATTCCTGAACTTCCAACACTGGGCTACTGCCCAAGTTGTGTACTTGACCTTGGGTGTGCACAGTTGTGCTGTAGGGCCTCTGCTGCATTTCTGGCTGCAAGGCCAAGTGGGAATCTGCTGTAAAGCAGACAGCAAGTGGGAAAAGGTGGAAAGAAGGTCATGCAAGATGTTCGTTCAGAAGTTCGCTTTGGGTATGCCACCAGAATGTGTTTGCTGTGGCTCCTCTGTATGATCAGCTGTAACGAAGTTGATTCTTTCTTGCAGGTGACTGTCCAGGAAGAAAGGCTTCAAATCTCTCTGCTGGTCATGAAGGTAAGAATCCAAAGATCCAAAGAACCAAATTCAAACCAGCATTCAGAACTCTGCAAAAGTATGTAGGTCTTGAGCTCGAGGTCAAAGTCAACGTGAGCTGAGTGCTCTTCTGCACTAGGTCTGTGGCTGGTGATTGTACAAATACTTGGACAGGAGGGATGTCAATGAAAGCATGGAGAGGGCAAGGAAGAAGGATGTGATGCTGCTGCTAGGGGTAGCTTTGCTTGTAGGGAAGATGAACGGGGATGGGGCAGTTGTAACACAAACAATGCATGGCATAGCAGGGTGACAGAATGAACTAGGCACGGGACTGGGAAATACCCAGCTTGTGTCATCCCTGGATGATATTTTTCTTTTTCACAGCCATCCCCAGCTCACAGTCCTCCCAGCTGCAGCACATTTCTTTATGGCACTTCCCACAGTTAGTTCGCAGATGTCACAAAACTAGGGGTGGTGGCTGATTTACCAGGGGGCCATGCTGCCATCCAGAGGGTCTTTGACAGACTGGAGAGGAGGGCTGGCAGCAATTTCATGAAGTTAAACAAGTACAGAGCCCTGCACCTGGGGATGAACAACTGGAGAACAGGGGACTCGGAGATCCCATCAGTGTCTGAGACAGGAGGCACTGGACACAAACTGGAACACAGGAAGTTCCTTCTGAGTACCAGCAGCACTTCTGTGCAGTGTGGGTGATGGATCACAGGCAGCCTGAAGATTGTGGGTTTCCCTGCTTGGAGATGTCCAAAAGCTCCCTGGGCTTGGTGCTGGGCACACTGCTCTGGGTGTCCCTGCTGGAGCGGGGCTGGGCTGAATGGACTCAAAAGTCCTTGCCCTCAGCTATACTTAGATTCTGTGATTAGAAACTGACAGGGCAGAGCATAGCTCAATCACTGTCCTGGGGCACAGGGCAGGATGCAGTGCAGGACAGTTGTCCCCAAAGGACAGGGAGATCCATCTTTGGTAAGGGCAAGCAAGAGGACTCAAACAAAAGGAGTTCAGGAACAACTTTTGAGGACTGTCACGAGCAGTGTGTTTTCTCTCTCCTCCTTATCACTTCCTATGCAATGACCTCCCTTCCTAATGCAGGCTGCCTGTTTCAGAGACTTGAGTGATTTTGCCCTCACTTGACCTCAGAACAGAAAAGCAGCCCATGGCCCCATTAATTTTCTGACACAGAAGATGCTGATGAAACTGCATCCTCTATGCTCTCCCCACCATCATTTTTTCTTGACTCCATCTCCACATGTGGAGATGATAGTGGCTGTGTTAGTGAAATTTTTGGAAAGCGGTCATGCAGTGCTAATTTGGCAAATCTTTGGAAAGCCTCATTCCAAAATCTCTGCTGCCTCTTTCAGCATCTTGCTATGGCTGGAGAAGGGCCCATGCACATAAACTGAAACCTAGCTGAGCTTTAAGCTAGGACTCAGTGATGATGTCAGGACAAATCAGTCTTAGACTTGAAAGCACTGATTTTTATGAGAGCTTTTCTGGCAAAATTTAATCTGAACACCCTTTCTGATACCTTCTGGCAGTGAGACAACAGAGATCACTGAGTATTATTGAGTCTGTTAAATGTATATTAAATTTCATGCTTAGTTTATCTGTGGTCTCCCTCTGTTTCCTGTTTCCTAAGAGGTTTCTGCCATGTGGTCTTAAAGAAGGATAAGATCCTTCATCATGGCACTCACCTTTTGTCATGCCTTCTCTCCAGCTGCAATATCTGTGATCATGCACAACATTAAGCCTCATTAGTGGAATCCATTGCCATGTAAGTGTGTCAAGATTTGGTAACATCATGGCTCTCTTCATAACCTAATTCAGACTAGCTATGCTTGCTTTTAAAAAGCAGGAGTGAAGATGGCTAAAAAAAGACTGTTAAAAAGGATAGGAAAGCGAAACCATACTATAAGTGGCCGTGGACCAATAATGTTGAGATCGATTTCACCCTCTGCCATAGTGAGCCTGGGAGGCAGGCAGTATCTGCAGGGCCAAAAAGGAATTTGATGACCTCACAGTGATGGGTCCCAGAATGGATGCTAGAATGACTGGATGGGGCAATAGGGATATGAATCACAGAATGTGACCACGGTCATATGCTTTCTTGAAACAGCATCTCCTTCTGCTGTCCTCAGGCAGTGCTTGGGTGGATCACTGGCCTGACACCTCAGGTCCTTTTACATGTCGTCATTCCCCAACCCCCTTCTGTCAGCTTGTGCTTAGTATCAGATCTGCGTGTGCATGGGAAGGAGACACAACACAAAGCAGAGCCCACCCTAACTGATTTCGTGAGACCTTTGCAATCCAACTGCTCTAAAAGGCCAGAGTCAAGTGCGAACATCCTGAGCTGTAGAACACAAATCTCATATTCAGCTCCAGCTGTCTACCGATGTAATAACAGTGTTCTCCAAACATCTCTTTCTGAAATAACTTCAAGTAGAGGTGTATTCACCTCTACAAACTGGACATGTTGAATTCAGTGGAGTTTTGATTTCTCAGGATTTGCAAGAGATGTCTGTTAATCATTCTTTTCTTCTCTGTTTTGTTGTTGTTTGTTGTAGTAGGCGACAGCGTTCCTGCTGCTGCTGTTGTTTGCTTATTTGCTTTCCGTAAGAAACACAGAAGAAAAGATGTAGGCCAAATTATTGTTTTGCCAAGTACCACAACTAAATATACTCTGTTGATCGTCCTTGTCATTATTTTTATTATGGCAGTATTTCATTTGGATTGTAAAATATCATAGAAACGTCATTGCTACCTCTATCCAAAATTATACATCAATAATAATAGCCTCTTAAAAGTTTATTTTTTTCATCTGTGAATGTCAGAAGCTCTTTAAAAAGGTCAGTATCATTATCCTCATTTTATTGTTGGACGAAAAAAAGAAAGACAAAGGCCAAGCTGTTCCGTCTAACTTTAGGCATCTAGAATCCTTCTGACGTCAGCGACGACAGTGAGAAAGGTATGTGAGGCAGACCTGAATCGTTTTTTGGAAGAGTCATATCCTCTTGGTGACTCCCACAGAGGATGTCCATCCATTCAGGAGACTCCTGGTGCTTTATTGTGGATTCAGTTAGATGTGAATGAAGGACTGCTACCCCTTCATCGACAGAGCACAAATCACAGCCTCACCTCCTGATTCCCACTGTTCTGCTGTTCTCCATCTTTTACTTTCCAGAATAATGATGACAGCACGTTTCCACCATTAGCAGTGCTGCCAGGCTAGCATGGTTCTATGCATAGACAAGATTTAATGCTCGGTTTGTGGCAGAGCAAATTTTGCTTGCCTGTGCATGATGTCATAGAAGATAAATCATAGAAACAAAAGTGTATTTGTTGTACTCCACAGCTCTGCTTCCCTACATATCCAAACTGTATGTTTTACCTCCTCTGAGAAACCTGGTCTTCCAGGTCCCACTGCTGCATTGCATTTGTCTGTGACCTGGGGTGTGCCAGCTGGGACATAAGGTGGACATAATAATAGAGCATTATTAACATGTTCCCTTCACAGATGCAAAGCATCCTGGGCCACAAAAAGAAATCCAGGCAGTTGACAACCTGCTCTGCTTCCTGCACTGCACACCAGCAACTGGCCATGAACCTTCATGAAGCATGACCATCATTGGTAGTGGAAACATCCTTGAATTCATCTTCTCCCATCTGAAAACAGTGCTAACATCACCAGAGTTTGCCTTGTTGCCATATTGTTCTTTGCCTTTCATGGTGGCAGCAGTGTTGGCAGTGACTTCATCCACAGTACAAGCCAACCTATTGTGGTGACCTTCCTCATCTACTTCTGGTCCATTGTTCCCTCCCACAGACTCATGACAGTTCATGACACTTCTTCCAGGATACACTATCCTAAGTATCTTTTAAATACTGTGACTGTCACGTAGGAAACACTAAACAAACATGATGTTTAATACAGAGGCAATAATGAAGTTATTCATCCAGTTCTTAGAATCACAGAATGGTTTGGGCTGAAAGGGACTTTTAAGATCATCCAGTTCCAACCCCCTGCTATTGGCAGGGATACCTCCCACCAGATCAGGTTGCTCACGGCCCCATCCAGCCTGGCCTTGAATGCTTCCAGGGAAGGGGCATTTGCAACTCCACTGGGCAACCTGTTCTGGTGTCCCGCCACCCTCACAGTAAAGAATTTATTCCTAATATCTAGTCTAAATCCACCCTCTTTCGGTTAATAACCATTTTCTCTCATCTTGTCACTACATGACCTTCTAAAAAGTCCCTCCCCAGCTTTCCTGTAGGTCCCCTCAGGTGCTGGAAGGCCACTATAAGGTTTCCTCAGAGCTGTCTCTTCTCCAGGCTGAAGAGCCCCAGCTCTCTCAGCCTGTTCTCATAGGGGAGGTGCTCCAGCCCTCTACTCATTATTGTGGCCTTCTGGACCTGCTTCAACAGCTCCATGTCCTCCTTTTGCTGTGGGCTCCAGAACTGGACGCAGAACTCCAGGTGGGGTCTCACAAGAGCAGAGTAGAGGGGCAGAATCACCTCCCTCGACCTGCTGGTCAAAATTCTCTTGATGCAAACCAGCATACAGTTGGCCACCTGGGCTGCAAGCACACATTGCAAGCTCGTGTTGAATCTTTCATCAATCAACACTGCCAAATCCTCCTCCTCAGGGCTGCTCTCAAGCCATTTTCTGCCCCACCTGTGTCTGTGTTTGAGATTGCCCCAACCCAGGTGCATGACCTTGCACTTGGCCCTGCTGAACTTCATGAGGTTGTCATGTGCCAACTTCTCAAACCTGTCCAGGTCCCTTTGCATAGCATTTCTTCCCTCTAGTGTGTCAGCTGTACCACTCAGCTTGGTGTTGTCTGCAAACTTGCTGAGAGTGCACTCGATACCACTGTCCATGTTGCCTACAAAGATGTTAAATAACACCAGTTCCAACACAGATTCCTGAGGAATGCCACTTGTCACCAGTCTCCACTTGGGCACTGAGCTGTAGACTGCAACTTTCTGAGTGCGGCCATCCATCCAATTCCTTATTCAGTGAGTGGCCCATCCATCAAATCCATTTTTCTCCAATTTAGCGACCAGGATGTCATGTAGAACAGCGTCAAATGCTTCGCACAAGTACAGGTAGATGATGTCAGTTATTCTTCCTTCATCCACTGATGCTGTAACTCCATCATAAAAGGCCACCAAGTTTGGCAGGCATGACTTGCCCTTGGTGAAGCCATGTTGGTTGCTATCAATCACCTCATCTTTATTTTCCATATGCCTTAGTAGGGCCTTCAGTTGATCATGACAGTTATACTAAGATCAAGGTTAATATAAATGTAAATGTAGGCACATGCAAAAAAAAAAAGGGGGGTCTCAATACCTACCTCGAGAGGACTTTGTTTCTGCTTTGTATTTATACACACAGAATGGCATCTAACCTACTGAAATCCCCCCCACATTTGGACTTAGGCTATGTACCCACTTACACCACAGCCAGCAATCCTGCTCTGGTCTCTTAGTAATTGCCAATAAATTACTCTCCTTATGCTGAGTCCTTTTTGCCTGTGATGGTAACTGGTGAGTTACGTCCCTGACCTTACCTCTTGTTTTCATACTATTTTCTCCCATGTCCTTCTGAGGAGGAGGAGTGAGGGGGGCATTGGGGAGCTGAGCTACCTACCAGAGTGAAACCTCCCCAGTTGTGAAAGCATGCAAGAGAGCAAGGAAAGCAGGAATGAGAAAGCTTCTCCCTCATGCTGAGAAATATCTCACTATCCTGTTCTGTAGGTGTGCCCTGCAGTCACCAGACTCTGAAGTTGAAATAACTGAAGATAAATCCAAAGCTTTGTTTTATGACAGAAATCAATGTGACGTGTGTCATTGTCACACACAGAAGGACTCGAGGAAACAACAGCAGCTAGATAACAGCCAGTACAGTTAAACAGGACAAGCAAAGCTGCTTACACTGTAATCCTCTCCTACTGCTTGCTTCAATAGGTTGGTACTCATAGATTAAAACTCAGAGTATTTTTCTTGGGTTTCATCCTAAGGTTGAAGCTGCACTCAAAGCATCCATTAGAACAGCCTGCAGTGAAGACCACTGCCATTATTGTACATGTGGGTCCCTTCCAGATGCAAGCAGCGCTGCCACGCTGACCAAAAGGTTAGCAGAGTGTGTTTCATTTTTATTGTGGTTTTTTTCTTTTTCTGTCCACTTTTGTATGAAAGAGCCTCTGCATGTGCAAAGTTAAGTGGCTGCTGAAGGACTTGTTTAAAATTCAGTAAGACATGACAGCAGCACCGTTCCCATTCTGTTGGAACCAGCTGAAGAGTAAGGTGCAATGTTACAGGGTAAAAGCAGAGGAATCAAGGTCTTCATTCCTCAGAAGCCCGAAAACTACTTCAGTCTTGCAGCATGCTTCTGCTCCCCCATGATAACAGCACTGTAACAACACTGATAGCAACGGGCCACGTTGTACATGCTGCAAAGCTCTGAACGCAATGAAAACAAGGGGCAGATGCTACCTACCCACGTAAGGACAAGGTCACCCACTTACACTTAGCAGAAGAAAACACATCAAGAGTTTGTCTAACGGCAGAGCACAACTACAGCCAAGCGCTGGCATCAGATCGTATGCTGCTGCAAAGCCAACAGTACTGATCTTCTGTTGTCCTTAGTCATAAATAATTCATACCTGAACACCTCGGGTGGTTCAGGTCTGCCTGTGCCCCAGGACTTGACTGCTTGGGAAACGCAGCCAATGTTCTCTTTCTACCACCCTCTTTCCTTTTCATTTTAGGCTTTGATGGCTTTCGTGAAGGGGATTTTTCTTTTTGCCTTTACCCAACGGACTCTGTGCTGGGAGCAGAATTTCCCCGGCCCTCCATTTTGGATAAAATCTCTTTTTTTGTTAATAGTCAGTTCCTGCTGGATCTCCCAGATGACTTCATACCCAAGATGAACAATGTTTTCAGCGCTGCACACGCTATCTGCTGTATATACTAAGCACCCTTGAAAAACACTCCAACCACCAGCTCATTAACAGAGATGTTACAAAACCTCTGTGAGTCATTTCTGGACTTTGCTTTATTTTTTTAAGCACGACGTTAAGCAAGTCACCCAACGCTCACACTCTCTAAGCCAGGCAGCAGAGCGTGGTGGGACAAAACTGCATCCCTGAAGCTTGAATACCTGCTGTCCTGGTGCGGAGCATCAGCAACTTCATCCCTCACAGTGGGCTCTGAGTCACTGCCTCCAGTCTAGAGGCTGCTCCAAGCCTGCAGCTGATAAGCAGAGCAATAGGCACAGCCTGTGTTCTGCACCCATTTCTTCTGCGGGGGCTGGATGCTGATCAGGGCTGAGCCCAGGGCAAAGGCTCTACCAGCTCACTAAGAGTCCCTGGAGGCTGTACCACCCTAAAGACACCTGAGTCATAATCCCTTGTCCTCCTCCTTCCTCCTGGGAGTGGCAGCAATTTGCTATTGGCAGAAACCTGCAGGAACAGACTTCTAACCCCACTGCACAGCCAAGGGACAAGTCTCCACCCTGCTGTCCACCTACACCACCTGTGTCAGGAGATTGGGAGCAAGAAAGGCTCCTGCTGGCTCCTCCACACCCGGGCCCCGGGTCTGGGTAGCTCAGAGTAGCCAGAGGTGGATTTTCCTGGGCTGGTTTTATTTTAGGTTTTAGGCCAGAATTGTTTCTTGGGGAAGCATGCATTCTCACTCTCCATCCCTCGTGCAAATGTATTGCCAGGCTCAGGCTCTCCCTGGAGGTGATCTTAGGATGCCGGGTCTGCTTGTCTGGCTTATTCCTCTATTTTAAAGAGTAGCTCCATGAAGGAGGTAATACATGGTTCTCAGCGATTTTACATTTGTAGCTAAATACAGCTCCTGGAGAGCTACCCTTCTGTTTAGAAAAGCAGGCCACCTCCTGCACGCACCTAGCCCACTGATTTAATAACTAGCACTGAAGGGAATGAATAACCATTTATCACCTTGGAATCTCCATGCTGTCAAATTATGGAGAAGCAAGTGTCTATCCCAAATTCTGCATTTCCCTCCCCTCTGGACTACTGGAGTATGTGCATTAGTTCATTCAGGGATATATATTCCTGGTCTCCCCATTTAACCTACTTATCTTAAACTATCTTATCCTATTTGCCCCAGAATTTCTAAAAAGATCCTACCCAAGGAGACAAGATCATGCTTGTGAAATTTTTGTATGTATTGGTTTAGTTTTGGCAAAGTAAGGAGGTAGTTAAAATGAGACTTATAATGGAAAGCTAGCTGCTAGCGTCTCCCCATAATACATGTCTACCTTGCAGGAGAGTTGTGAGGATTAATTAATTTGTGTTTGTTAAGCACTTTGAGATCCTAAGATCAAAGGCTCTATAGAAATGCAAATTGTTATTATAATGATAACTTTTTAATATGAGCTCATATGTTTTGCCTTAGAGGCACAGTCTCACCCTAAGTTGCGTAGTTATACACGTAAATCTTCAGACATTATGATGAAAACGTACCTCTGAGGCCCTGATCCTTCCTTCTGCTCTAATGCTTCATGCACAGAGCTCCCTTTCACTTCAGACAGGTCCCGTGCACGGGACAACTGCAACACTGAGTTGCAGACCATTGTGAGCCTTCAGGCTTCGCATTGAGATAAATGAGTTCTGCCCTCACTCCATAGAGCTGCTGCTGCCAGGAGTTACATCCATCTTGCTAACGAAAGGACTGAGCAAATCACCTCACTCTGAGTTCCGAGGGCTCAGCTTCAAACCTCCCAAGCCTGGAGCGGCATCCATCTGTCTCACCACCTACACCTGAAGGACAGACCAGGGCAGGGCTGCTGGGCAGCGTGTGGCACTTTCCATCACAACATCTCTTCCCCCAGGTTAAAACGATCCTGAATTAAACTGCGATCATAATCTAAAATAGGAGGCTTTCAATCGGAAGATGTTGCTTCACGACCATTTGCAGTTAATGACATTGGGAGAGATGTAAAATGTCTCTGTGGTGAATTTGCAGAATACCCTCTGTAGGTGAGGCTGCAACTCCTTGAAGATGGACTAAAGGTAAGGAGCAAACACACCATCTCCTCAGTGTCTTTTACCACTTGACATGTAGCCTCACGATGCTGTGAGAAAGCCTCTCCAGAAATGAAATGTCTGACCAGATTCTGCATTACTCCCTTCCCCTGATGTGGAAACCTTCAGAAGTTCTCATAGCCTGGGAAACTCCTGGCTACAGCATATGCCTCCTGTTGTTATAGAACACTTCCAGCATTTATAATCTTCTAAATTTTGCCCTTGCCTCCCTTTTCCTCCAAACAATCTGATACAGTCTTGGTGCATTATCCAATATATCCTCTTCTACACTGCATGTTATCAATTCCTCCTACGAGCAATGAGCTCCATATTCTGGGGCTGTGCTGCAGAACTGGCCATTCCCCCTCACTGGCTGCTACAAGCAACTGGCTGGGCACACCGAGTCAACCTGTCACCTCCATGGTTTTCTCTCCCAGCAGCAGGTTGACCTCTGTTTTTCAAAGTAATACTCAAGTTCTTACCAGAACTATTCTCACTCCTCCTGACTCCCAGTGCAGCAAGATGAGAATGGGTCCATCAGAACACAACATGCTTAGAAAGCCCACGTTGCTACGATACATTGCCTATCAAATAGAGGCAGAATCCTTGTGTCATACATAGAAAATACTGGAGCTGAGGCTCATGTCCTGGTCCTCTGGTGGGGGCTGAGCTCATACAGAGGTTGACAGAGGTACTGCAGTACTGTCTGTTCAATGATGCGTGTGAGCACTGGCTTTATTTTCATTGCTTTTCAACCTCCAGTCTGTAAATACTGAGACTGCAGATGCCTCCAACACAAAACATTTGCTATAATGTCAGAGTTACGTGCTTCGTATGTCTGTGGGTGACTCCTTTGGAGCCCACACGGCTACCTTCCCCTCAGCAAGGCAACCTGGGAAGCTTAACCATTGACACCTCTGCAGCTTTACAAGGATTTTGGTCACTCAACCTCCCTTGGCCTTGCCGCTGCAAAGAGCTATTTCAGTTTGCTGTTCTGACTCCAAGCCCAGCCACAGAGCATTTGCAGCAGCCAAGGGTTAAGAGTGTGCATTCAGATGCCCTCAGGAAGGTGGCAAAGTGAATTCTGGAAGGGTTTTCTCTCATGACATTCTTCGAATGGCAGGGACAACTCACAGCAGGTCCGCACCTTGCACATGTGGGAATGGACACAGGTGGGGTTACTGCTATGCAGGGCATAGGACACGCTCAAGTAGAAGACAGCAGCACGTGTGCTCTCCCGTGTCCTGTCCCTGCATGGCAGCCAGAGCCCTGTGTGGGCAGCAGGTGAGGAGGGGAGCACCACGGAAAGGAGCACCAGGATGATGCGTCTCAGCCTCCTGACAACGCATGCTTTTCCAGTGCCCTCTTCTGGAAAGCATCTTTGGCCCACGCAGCTGCTTCACATGAGGCAGATGGAGCCATACAGAGAGCTGCAGAGGCACCAGGCCTGCTCCTGGGTCGACAGCCACACCCTGGCCTGACCAGGACACCATGACCTGGATGTCCCTCCTGCCCCTGCTGCCCACGGCCCTGATGTGAGGGAGGCTGAGGTGGGTCCTCTCCATGACAGTGGCTGAGGAAGAAGGTCCTGACTGTCAAAGTGGCTGTGGGTGGCAGGTCCCACCATGAGGGTGGCTGAGAGCAGACCCACCATGAGGGAGGCTGCAGAAGATGGGTTCCCACCGCAAGAGTGGAGGTGAAATCCCCACCATGAGGGTGGCTGAGGGCAGCAGGTCCCCACTTTCACCCAGCAGCTGCCCTCCTGCCAGGGGGATACAGATAGGCAGACATGGCTGCTGCACTATTTGCTCTGCTGTGATGCAGCAAAACTTCCTCAGCGCACGCTGAAGTGCTCATGTCCCGCGTAAGCCACGCACGTCCCCTGCGAGCCGGTGCCCCAGCGGCGGCGGCTGCGCAGATACCCGACGCGCTCAGCGCACCCACGGTGGGCGGGGCGGTACGTGTGGTGGGCGGGGCGGCACGAGTGGTGGGCGGGGCCTCCGCGCGCGTGCTCTCCGCTGACGTCACAATAGCGCTGGCCGCGGTCCCTGCCCGGTCCCAGCCGATCGCGGCTGGTTTGAGCTGGTGCGTCGCCATGGCGACGCCGGCTGCCCTATAAATAAGAGCGCCGCGGCGGTGGCGAAGCTTTGTCAGCCGCGGCGCCTGCTCCGCCCGCTGTCCCGTGCGGCTGCTCCGCCGCTCCCCTCCGGCGGCAGGGCGCCTCCCGGCCCGCTCCGCAGCGCCCGGCTCCGAGGAGGCCGGCGCCAGGGCACCCGGAGGGCTCTGACAGCGGCTGCCCGAGGTGAGGAGAGGGGAGCGGGCCGGAAGCCGGCCGGCGCGGAGCCACGTGTCTGCGGGGCCGCTGCCAACGGGCCGGGCGGGGAGTCGGCTGCCGCCGGCGGGCACGGGGCCTCCCTCCGCCTCCTTCCTCCCGGGGAATCCCCGGCTCGGGGCCGCGTTGGCGGCGTGGCGCAGGCAGGTGCGTGGCGGGCCTCGGGGCCTGCGGGGGGCTGGCGGCAACGCCGGGTCAGAGTGCGCGGGCTCCGTGGGGGGGACTCGGCCATGCCGGGCGCTGCGGGAGCGAACGTTCTGGAGGTCGGGCTGCCGGGTTTGACTTCGTTAGAGCTTAATCTACATCGAACCCCTAGTCTGGTTCGTCGGATAAGTGAGAAACGCGCAAATAATGTGAAATAGTCTCTGATAGCAGCAGTTCGGGTGACGTGTGTTTCTCGAAGGTGAGAGGTTTGTAATCGCTTCTCAGAGTTAAGCGGCTGAAGTCTAACAGCGTACTCCGTGTGTGGGGTGGATGACTGTTGGTCTGAGAACATCGCTAACTAAAAGCAAAGCTGTAAAATGTAACGTGCTTTTGTGAGCAGCAAGCGGTGGTGTAGCTGAAGGTTACCGGGTAACTTAGAGCTGAGAAAATCTTGGCTCTAATCTGCATGACTTGATAAAGTGGGAAAAGTGCTGAGGGAAGGCCCAGGGCTGGATGGGGTTACATGAAACCGTATCTTCCCTATGACTCACTCACAACCTTGTGGTGCTGAGGTCTTTAAAAAGCAGCACACAGATGTGCTTCAGCTCAGTTTGAACGGGCTGCCTTTCTCTGTTTCGCTCCCTGCTTAGAGTGACCTGTGGAACTTACCCTGCACCTAGGTTTTGGGGGTCAGAGGAAAGTTTTGGCTTTTCGTTCTGGTTCTCAGGGGCAGCCTTCTGGTTGACTCCTTGTTAGCTTTGGAGATTGGTTGCAGACTTGTGTGAAATCAAGTTATGAAGTGTTAATTGGAATTACTCACAAGACTCAGTGTATGCCTGCGGACCACAATCAGGAATTGCTGTGCTGGTGTCTATATGCCACTCCTGACAGCTCAGGTTTTTTTCTTGTGTAGCTTGAAGGCTGCACATGGAGCAGAGAAGCCCTAGCCACTGATAGAGTCAGATATTCCTTTGAATTACTGAGAGCTGTTACTGCTCAGAGGTAAGCGGTGTGCTCAGATTATGTCAAAAGTAATGTGTGAACTTTCTCCCAGGAGCTGATGAGCTATCATAGTGCTTAAGGAAAGTGGTAATTACATTGAAACCAGTGCTAGCCATAACAGTAACTCCGGTGTGGAGGCAAAGATGATGGAAACTTCTTGAACTTAAATAGGATTTGCTGTTACTGGTTTTTATTGATTCTGTGCATCGTTCACTTGCTGAACAGAGGATAGTTTGCCTTCAGTCTGAGGAGGCTACTTTATGGAGTCTTGTTGGTTCTGATTATGTCACCTGTTTAATTAAGGTTGTCAGTAACCACTATAGGAATCTTAGCTATCAATTATTCTATGACCACTATGTAATGACTGCATGGATTTGAAACAGTGAATGTGAACTATATGACTTCAAATGAAATAACATTTGTGGGGTGGTTGTTTTTTTTTTTGTATCAACAGCTTACACTCAAGTCCTTCCACATAAACTTGGAATGTCAGGAATCATGGGTAGCTTCAGCAAAGAAGAACTTGAATTCACCTTCCTTGATGAGGGCTTTACTGCCAAGGATATCCTTGACCAAAAAATAAATGAAGTGTCATCTTCTGTAAGTATGAGAAGAAAATGACTGCATTTCATGACACTGCAGGTTTATAAACTAGGGGAACAAGTTTCCTCTGTGGATTTTCTGCAAGGGAACTCCCTGCTCAAATGCTGACCGAACTTATTCTATTATCTGTGGTTTGTAACTTCAATGTGTGTGTTTGCTCTAGGATGATAAAGATGCCTTCTATGTTGCTGACCTCGGGGATATTGTGAAGAAGCACGTGAGGTGGCATAAAGCCCTTCCTCGAGTAACCCCCTTCTACGCTGTCAAATGTAATGATAGTGAGGCTGTAGTGAAGACTCTTGCTGTCCTTGGTGCGGGATTTGATTGTGCCAGTAAGGTAAGACCTCGCCTGTGTTCTGATCTGTGGTGCTGGTACATGCTCAGCTGTGAAGTGTTTGTGTACAGTTAAGAATAAGCACGCACTGTCACTTCTCATCAATTTGATTGTTGGTCTGGAAATAATAACATCCTTAATGTAACCTGTTCTCTCTAGACGGAAATACAGCTGGTTCAGAGCGTTGGTGTACCTCCTGAGCGAATAATCTATGCAAATCCCTGCAAACAACTATCTCAGATCAAACATGCTGCTAGCAGTGGTGTACAGATGATGACATTTGATAGTGAAGTAGAACTAATGAAAATTGCAAGGGCCCATCCAAAAGCCAAGTAAGTTATCCTAGCTGTTTCATAATTCTTGCTTGAGTTCTCATGTTACTGAAGCACTTGCTGTTAGTTGCAACTTGTTCTTTTTTAAGATGTGATGTGAAATTATGAGATAATAAGCCTACTTCAGCCACTGAAATCTGAGCCTGTGTACTGGCGCATTAGGAGGAGGGAGGCAGACAGGAAAGCTTGTATGCTTAAGGTTGATATTTTGAAATCATACCTTTCTGATAATGATGTCTTATTCTAGAACTTGGCTTCTTCCCTGTTTCCAGGTTAGTGTTGCGTATCACAACTGATGACTCCAAAGCAGTTTGTCGTCTCAGTGTTAAATTTGGAGCTACTCTTAAGACAAGCAGGCTGCTTCTGGAGCGTGCGAAAGAGCTGGACCTTGCCATTGTTGGAGTTAGGTGTGTTCTGTTTCAAAATGCAGCTGTGTGAAATAATATTTAAGTGATGTAGCTGGCAGTAGAAATGCCTTTGTATATTGTAACTTACCAAAGACCAGCTAATATGTTGTTTCTCTTTCTAGTTTCCATGTTGGAAGTGGATGTACAGACCCCGAGACCTTTGTTCAGGCTATTTCTGATGCCCGCTGTGTGTTTGATATGGGAGTAAGTAGTACAGTTCTGTTTAATCTGGAACTCCTGTTTAACTGTTGTGGCAAAACCAAATCAATTATAGAACTGTTCCAGGGTTAAAAATTGAAGTCACTCATTTCATGTTAGTGCTTTTTGAGGTCTTGGTGGCTTTTAGCAGTTCTGCAATAAAATCAGCAGCTCAAACTGAGACGACCATTACAAGAAACCCAGTAAATTAGCTCTGTTCTCAAGTCTTAATAGAATGACTTACTGATTTATTTTTAGCTAAAATGATAACCCAAAGACTTTCCTTAACACTATTTCACTTAATTTCACTTCAGGCTGAACTTGGCTTCAGTATGTATCTGCTTGACATTGGTGGTGGCTTCCCTGGCTCTGAAGACGTCAAGCTTAAATTTGAAGAGGTATAAGCTTTGCTAAGAACTTCCTGAATTGTGGTGTCTTTCTGAGTGTTGAACTGTATTAAAATCTAGCTCTTCTCTAGGTGTAAAGACACACTTGTAAGAGAACGTCTGGTCAGGAATGGAATTTAGAAGAAAAGAGGAGTCTGTATTTGGAAAATTAGATTATCTCGCAAGATAGAGCTAAATGAATGCATGAACATGCAGAGATACCAGACTTGTAAAGCAAGTTTTAATTGCAGACTTGATTCTCACTGGCATAAACGTCTTTCAGTTGGTTTTCTACTTCAGGTGTTTTGAATTGATGCTGCTCCCACATAAGATGAGAAAACCCTGAACCTGTACAGTCTTTCTGAGTGGTTTTGAGATCTGGTGTAGCAAACCAGATCAGTAAGTGATCTGGCTTTATATAACTAGTGTTATGAGTGTATGGGTTTTTGTTTGATCAGTTCTCTAGTCTGCTTTCATAGAAATATCTGCTTTCAGAAGAGAAGGTGGCTTAGTGTTAAGAAGACTTACACAGCAGTGTTGTCAGAGCTCCTGCCAGTCTAAAATGATGTTAAATGGTGTTATGTATGTGTTTACACAAGGAGACATCAAATGAGTCCCCCAGAGTGAATTATCTGCTTGTAGTGTGGGCTAATGTTGCCTCACTTGTTATGCCTGTTAATGAAAGCTGACTTTTCCCACTGTTGTACTGGCTTTCTATGAAATACCAAGTGCAAATGATGCTGTGAGTGGGCTCCATGGCATGAAGCAGTCATGAAGTGGTTGGAGGCAGCTTTATCACTGATAACTTGGCAGCTGTGAAGGCAACAGTTTCCAAATGATGACAAAGATTTCTGTAGTCTTAAAATCCTGTGAGATGACTTCTCTAGGATGCTGTAAACTGGAGGATGTTGCATTATTATCAGAATGAGAAGCAGACCAGGAATTGAAGAATGTTGACATCGGACACTAATGCTGTTTTAATGAGTCTTTAATGAAGGGTGACTTCACCGAGACTTAAATGACCAAACAGCTCATGTTTAAGTTTTTAAGCTGTAGGTGTCTGCTTTTGTTGTCTTCCACTTGGAAAATACAATAAAACAAAGGCAAATGATACAGTAACCCACTTGTGTCTTCTAACCTGTGTGTTTGAGTAGTATGTTACTGTGAGCATGGAAGTCTGACTTCATACCAGATTAAAAAGAATATCTGGGTAGCTGCTGAAGTAGTAATATTTGCAACTGGTGTTACTTCCTAGATCACAAATGTAATCAACCCAGCACTGGATAAATACTTTCCTGTGGATTCTGAAGTAACTATTATTGCAGAGCCAGGAAGATATTACGTTGCATCAGCATTCACGCTGGCAGTCAATATCATTGCAAAAAAAGTTGTATTAAAGGAGCAAACAAGTTCTGATGGTATGTAAATCTGGACTTGGTCTTCCCCCTAGCCTAGCTGTATGTTTCTTTCCAAGCACTCTTACTGGTGTCTCTGCTTCTTCCAGATGAAGATGATGTGAATGACAAAACACTCATGTATTATGTGAATGATGGCGTCTATGGATCGTTCAATTGCATCTTGTATGATCATGCACACGTTAAACCAGTTCTGCAAAAGGTACAGCGTTTCACAAGTATTGCACGTTGGTAGTTTGGCTGTAGACAAATCCCTCCTCATAGCAGTCTCTTGTGTTCACTGCTCCTTCTGCATAGCCAGAATCTGACACTAAACTTAAGAGCCGTGCAGTGAAACTTAATTCAGAGCCAAAGTTGCAGATGAACTTGCAATCAGTTCTTCCTCCTCTTAGAGAAGAGGCGGTGTGCTGTGTGTACATCAATCATGACGTGACTTCTGGAAGCTGTTTTGGTTGTCAAACTAATTAGACTCTTCTCTTCAGCGGCCTAAGCCAGATGACAGCTGCTACTCCTGCAGCATATGGGGACCAACGTGTGATGGCCTAGATCGAATTGTTGAGCGCTGTAACATGCCAGAGTTGCAAGTTGGTGACTGGATCCTGTTTGAAAACATGGGTGCCTATACTGTTGCAGCAGCTTCTACTTTCAACGGGTTCCAGAGGCCAACAATACATTATGTGATGTCAAGACCATCATGGTTAGTAACTTAAATATGGTAATAACTTGATCCATCAAGTGCTTTCATTAGAGAAACTGGTGAACAGCTTATCTGTTGTGACTGTTCTGTATGAAAGTGTCATGGCTGAGGTGCTGTATTGTCTGGAAAACCATACTTTTATGTGAAAAGCAACACCTCTGGTAGTCTTTGCATGTTTCTAGAACAATCATAACACTACCAATTACTTTTTGCTCTGCTGTATTTATCTCTGGAAGTGCTTTTGAAGAGGGAACGCTGGGAATCCTTCCATTAACCTGGGTTTCTAGCTTGCCTTTCAGTCTTGCACAACATAGGGTAGTTGCAGATTCTGTACAGTTAGCTTCTCTGACCAGTGATCAATCACTGTTTTGACATTATGCTGTCTTGTAAATGGATAGCCTACTAAATCCTGACTGTAAGGGACAGGAATGCAAAGGAACAGTTCTTAACTGTGCAGCTTCACAATGTGTTCTGTTTGAGAGCTGTTTGTGGGCGTAAATTGAGCTCTGGACTATTGCTTACTGCAGTCTGTTGGATCTCCACAGGAAGCCTTGAAATAGATGAGGAAAGCAAGGTTACTTAAGTACCAGAATACTGCAAAATTGCATCTGTAAACAGTAGTTAAAAGTAATCTGGATGTTGTTCTGTGCAAAGCAGGTTAATGGACTTTCATAAAAGTGGGTTCTTATGTAAGAGGAAGTCCTTATCTCTACTGAAGTTTGCCTATTAAAGTGGTAAAAAGAATTTGGGCAGAAGTATTAGCGTGTTTGGCTGGGATCAGATGGTTCTGGCATTTACTGTGAACTCTTAAATGTGGGGGAGTTCTGGCTGTAAAAGAGGAAGCTTCCTCCATTCTTTCATTGGCCTTGCCTTCCTATAAACAGGCTTTGCACTGTTGTTTGGCTTTTCCCTTCCCCACCTTCAGTGACACCTCCAGTCAAGTGTGAAGCATTGCTGTGTCACATGAAGCCTTAGGCTTCCCGTTAGGCTCCAGGCTTGTCTGAAATTGAACGTGGCTCTGCACAATTGTTAATTAACTTTTTCACTGTAGACTTCTGTTAAAATTGTAATATTTGAGCTGAGGCATACTGTTCAAAGCTACGGTTCTTTTCACCCTTCTTAGTGTTCTTTCTTCGTCAAGAAAATCCTACTAGCATGTGTTAACCCTTACCTGAGGGGGATATAATTAGTGAGGTTACGCTGCGTGTCTTTTCAGCATGGGCAAAAGCTTTTTTGATATGTGCTCTACATGTTTAAGTATGCAGCCGTATTTATAGCTGTGACTGCAGTATGTGTAATGGATTACCTATGTCTGAGTGCATATCACATGAGCAACCATGTGGTAAACACAGCTTTGCTTTGCATGCAGTGTAAGATAAGTAGTCAAAAACTCATTAACCGGAGTTCTTCTGTACTGAACTTGTTTTGGTACGGTGTCTGAGGATGGAAGGGAGTTGTGGTTCTCCTATGCCAACTTCTTTACCTTCCTGCTCTTAACCTCACTTGAAATTCAGGGTATGTGAGAATGTGATGGCGTGGGAAAGGGAGAATGAGTTTCATTCTGGAATGACCTCTAAGTCATGAAACTTGTGTGGCATGTGGTATAAAAATGTGGGACCCTGATGTATGTATATCTGCAGATACAGATCCTGCTTGGAAACAGTGAAACAGCTTAATATTGGCATTTACACTCAGGTCTGCAGATGATGTGCACAGACTCTATTCTGCTTTGGTATTTTGTTCTAGTAATGATGTCTGGATCATAGAGCATCGATTTCATGTTCTGGTTAGCTACATAGCAGTAACTGAACTAATTCAGCTATCTTTTCTAGGATGTTGTAGTGAAATACTCTTTTGACTGTTGCTGTTTTTCTTTCTAGGCAACTAATGCAACAGATAAAGGAGCAGGAGTTCCTGGCTGAAGTGGAGGAGCAGGATGTTGCCAGTCTGCCCCTCTCCTGTGCCTGTGAAAGTGGAATTGAGTATCCAGCAACTTGTGCTTCAGCTAGTATTAATGTATAAATAATAAATACTTAGAAACTAACTGCAAGTTTAGTCATTGAATTTAGGGCATTTGGGGGACCATTAACTTAATTCTTGCTAGAATTTTTAAGTGGTTTTTTTTTTTTAAAGTTTAGGTTTGGCATAAACACGACAAAAATGACTAGGAGATGGGTCACATTTATCTGTGTTCCTATGGAAACTATTTGAATATTGTTTTATATGGATTTTTATTCACTTTTCATGTATGCTACTAAAGACTGACCCTCACCTGTCAAACAAGTATTTGTAGCTTGTGTATGGCAGAATGGGCTAAGCTTAGTGTTCTGTGACCTACCTGTTTTAAAATAAAAGTATATTGAAATAACTGGTCCCGTGCTGGTTGATACATAGCAAACTCACCTGTTCGTAACAGCTCTCCCGGACTACATGAACCATCTCTCCAACCCTTACCATTAAGCGACTTGTCTGGGCTTGTGGCTAGAAAAAGTTCTGATAGCTGTAGTAGTTAAGCTCCCGTGGGACTGCATGTCTTTCTACATGGCTAACAGTGCGCTATGCAAGCCAAATGTGCAAGTTTTGTTTTAGTTTACAACTCCTGTAAGCTGCTGACTGAGCATATCTGGTTATTAATGAAAACGTAGCGCAGGCTCTGTGGCTGCCTTTGACAAGTTGCTTGTTACAGAAGGTACATACAGAAGAGTTAAAATATGTAAGGAGAAAAGAGGCTGAAACTATATATAGGCTGACTATAGAGCAAGGTAGTACCTGACCTATGTTCAGAGTGGTGTTAGAAATGGCTGAGAGATGAGACACGGAATCAATCATAGAATCACAGAATGGCCTGGGTCGAAAAGGGCCACGGTGATTATCCAGTTTCAACCCCCCTGCTATGTGCAGGGTTGCCAGCCACCAGACCCGGCTGCCCAGAGCCACATCCAGCCTGGCCTTGAATGCCTCCAGGGATGGGGGCATCTGCAACCTTCTTGGGCAACCTGTTCCAGTGCATCACCACCCTCTGAGTGAAAAACTTCTTCCTAATATCTAACCTGAATCTCCCCTGTCTCAGTTTAAGACCATTCCCCCTTGTCTATCACCATTCACCCTCGTAAACAGCCATTCCCCCTCCTGTTTATATGCTCCCTTCAAATTCTGGAAGACTGCAATGAGGTCTCCCTGGAGCCTTTTCTAAGGTAAACAAACCCAGTTCCCTCAACCTTTCTGTATAGGAGGGGTGCTCCAGCCCTTTGATCATCTTAGTGGTGCTCCTCTGGACCAGTTCCAAGAGCTCCACTTCCTTTTTGTACTGGGGGCCTCAGGCCTTGACACAGAACTCCAGATGATATATGGCCTATTAGGCATGTGATACCTTTAAAGCTTCTACTTAACCTTATGGAAATATTGTACTGAAGTTTTTAGAGTAAATGTAATAACTAAGTAAATTGTAGGAGCTAAGGCAAGGAATGCTTACTGGGGTAGAGTATTCTGACCTCCAGCTGACCTGGTGCTTGTTTTTTTTGCCACTTGGTGGGCTGAAATAAGTGTTTCTAACATCATAGGCTACAGGTCCCAGCTCTGTCAGTTTGCCTGACACCCTTGAGCTGTAGACGTACCTTAGTAAGCCTCTGTGTGGTGGAGGAAAAGAAGTAGATCTAAATTAGCTTAAATTTAAGAGGTCATCCAAGGGCTTGCATTGCTGCTAAAGCAGCTGTATAAAACAATGTTGAATCTTCATCCTCTGCTTTCAGTGGAGCCTCAGCTCTCCCACAGCTGACTGAGCTGGGTAAACAGAGGCAGTGATTCCTCATTCTCCTGAAGCAGCAAGTGCTTATTTTAAGTTACTTCACTCCTAGCTTCAAACTGGTGACTGAAATAGTGCTTGCCTTTATTCTCCTGTATGCAGTAACTACCTGTTGACTGCTGGACCACCTTGCTGCAAACTGCAGTGACACGCACGTGGTAGAGTGATAGCCTACATCTCACGTCAAACTCCCTGCAATCAAACCAGGGTTTTGGTTATAGCTTCTATGAATTAATAGGAATTTGATTCTTAAATGTGAAAGCAAAAGTAACAAACAGCAACGGAAGATTCATACTGTGACATTTTCACAACTGAATGCTGCTTTATGACAATTGTGTTTGAACTGTGAAGAATAAAACTAGCAGGTATACAGAAGTACTCCTGGAAGAGTCTGCAGGTGTCTGAAGGAGACATAGATCAGCCTCTCTGTGTGGGGATGGTCAGGCCAGAAGTGAGCACAACTGCTGTGGGGCCCTGGGTGGTTACATCTGCACAGCAACTGGTGCCAGGGTCTGTTCTGCCCTGATGGGCAGCTGCTGCCATCCAGCTTCCTCTGCTCCCTGCCAGGGCAGGCCGTACCCAGCAGGTAGAGTCAGCCCAGTAGGGTATGGGAGCTAATAAGGAAGCTGCCTGAGAGGAATTTGGCAGGCTGCCGGTTAGTTCCTTGATCTGCAGCTAACTCAGTTGGTTGTTTCAGCTGTTCCAATGCCTTCCATCTCAAAATTCCATCTGCTTCTCCCAACTGGAGGCCAGGACCATAGCAACATGCTGAGCATCACGATGGACTTACAAACATTCCCCAGAGGAGACACAGCTGGCATCAGCTCTTCTTCACCATCCTTTTTTTACAGCAGGTACTTCATAGCCTCAGCTCGTGCTCCATAAGATAGGTTTGAGGAGAACACCTAGCACTTAAAGGGAGCAACCAGCCTTCCCGTGCATCTTTCGTGTGAAAACCAATGGGGTTTGCTAGCTGATGGCTAGCACTGGTGTAGCACAGCAGTGATCTAACAAAAGCAGCAAACTGTTATGGTTTATTGTGCTTTCCCTTCCCCAAGATTTATGCCATCAAATCCTTCGCTGCTTTGCCCCATTAATTGATCAGAAGAGTAGCCTGTGTTTTCCATCTCTCTTCTAGCTCACCGTGCTCTGTGCAGCGCTGTCCCTCTGTGAGCACATACATAGGCTTTGCTGGCACATGTGCAGACTGGTATTGCTGCTCAGGTGGTCACTGCTCGTTGGTGACAGTGTCTGTTTCTTGGGATCACTAAAGGAAAAAGCTTGTCATACAGCAGTGGAATACAAAGGTCTCCCCTGGATGAATCAGAATCATCAGAGTTGGAAGGGACCATTAAAGGTTAGCTAGTCCAACTCCCCTGCAATGAACAGAGACGCCCACAGCTCCATCAGGTGCTCAGAGCCCCTTGCAGTCTGACCTTGAGTGTCTCCATGGACAGGGCACCCCTCTCTGGGCAACCTGTGCCAATGCCTCACCACCCTTGTCGTAAAAAACTTCTTCCTTATATTCAATCTAAATCTCCCCTCCTTTAGTTTGAAGCCATTTCCCCTTGTCCTATCACAGGAGACCCTGCTAAAGAATCTGTCCCTTTCTTACAGCCTCCCTTCAGATACTGTAAGGCTGCTCTCAGGTCTGATGTAATTACACCATCATAAAAGGCCACCAGGTTGGCCAGGCAACCTATGAAGGCATGATGAGAGCATGGCTTCTCATCACCCAATCCCTCTCTGAGTGGTGAAGTCACCTGGGCTGTGAAACAAGTCTAGACTCCTTCCATAAACCCACCTATGGCTACACAGGGCTTGTGCAGGAAGTGAACTGACGTTCTGTGGTGCAAATGGGGTTTCATATTAAAAATAAATAAATAAAAATGTGAGAAATTGGTCCTCTAGAATTGCACCCCTCATCCTGGCAGCTGGAAAAGGAAAGGTGGGAGCCCACCGGTGAGGGGGGGGGAGTGCTCTATTCCTCTGTGGGAGCAGAGGTTGGCATAGGGGTGGCCTGATCTTGTGCCTGATTGATTGGGCGGGTGGCCTCCCTACCTGCAGCAGGGGGTGGAACCGGATGATCTTTGAGGTCCTTCCCAACCCAAGCCATTCTGAGATTCTGAGATTCAGAAAGCGTTGCATGAAGATCTCAAATGAACGTTATTTGATTGTCAAGAAGAAAAAGAAAATCAATAATTGCAATAGTAATTATATTTAATTTTCTCTTGAAATAAGCACCAATTGTTACCAGAAGAGTAATTCGCTGTACAGGAACATCTCGGGTGTATCCAGACGTTGTTGTATTTGCACTCTGAAGGCAGTGGGTGTCCCCCTGGCTCTGCTTTGGCTTCAGTACCCGCATTACAAATATCTTCCATTCACATTCCTCCTTAGCTACCTAAATCACTGCGTTTTACTCTACTGAAAACGAACTGAGATGCGGGGGGGGGGGGGGGGGGGGGGGGGGGGGGGGTGAAGGGGGGGGGGTGGGCAGGAGAGGGGAGAGGGGCTGCAGGGGGATGGCTGCAGGGCAGGGGGATGGCTGTAGAGGGATGGCTGAAGGGGGGTGGCTGCTGGGCAGGGGGGTGGCTGCAGGGGGCAGCAGCCGCTCGCGGTCCCAGCGCGGAGGCCTCGTTCGCTGCCCTCTGCTCGAACTGCTGAGTGCACCTCTGAGACGCCCTTCAAACGGTGGCCGCCGCGTGAACACCTGGGTTGGGGGATCCGTGTGTCTGAGACCCGAGGCTTGGCTGCTCCCGGTACCGCAGGGATGACTACGGAGAGGCTGTTTATGTCTCAAGGTTGTAGGGATTGTAGGACTCTAGTATACATGAAAGCTGGGGAGGGACCTTTATCAGGAAGGGTAGTGATGAGATAAGGGAGAATTGCTTCAGACTAAAGGAGGGGAGATTTAAAATAGAAGCTAGGGGGAAGTTCTTTATTCAAAGGGCGGTGAGGCCCTGGCACAGCTGCCCACGGAGCTGTGGGTGCCCCATCCCTGCAGGCACTCAAGGCCGGGTTGGGTGGGCCCTGGGCAGCCTGAGCTGGTGGGGGGCAGCCAGCCCATGGCAGGGGTTGGGTGGGTGGGCTGTGAGGTCCCCTTCCAACCCAAACCCTTCTGTGATCCTATGACATTCCTGTTGCCCAGTCGCAGCACAGAGAAACCCTCCTGCAGCACTTTGCCCCAGACAGGTCCGTACCAATAGCAACCCCTATCTCATTGTGTCTCCCTCTGCCCCTTTTCAGCCGGTTTATGGCTGCATTTCTGCAAAGCCTGCTAGCAGATTTCGGAGGCACCACTCCCATTTGTAACAACAGCCCATTCTGCCTTTTCCCGGATGTATCACTTTTATCCCAGGATCTGCAATGTCTGCACTTTGCTGTAGTTTCTATTTTTTGTTTTCTGGTTCAGACCTCAGGCTGACTGCTGTGGCATTCCTGTGCTTCCCTGCAGTGATTTAAAAAATACAATAATCTGGGATCCTGTTTGCCAAGGGCTGCTACAGGCATGAGGCTACACTCTCATCTTTCTGCTCTTTTAGTACACTCGAGTGAATCCCTCCAGGTTCCAGCAGTTTGCTGCTGTTCCCTTTAATGAGCAGCTGTAAACCTTTCCTGTGGCATTTTGAGTTGGCGCTGCTGTGCAGATGTTCTCTGCCACGCATGGTGGGGGTGGTGCAGCACAATAGGCAATGGGCACAAACTGGAGCACAGGAGGGTTCCCTCTGGGCACCAGGAGCACTCCTGGGTGGTGTGGGTGACAGAGCACAGGCTGCCCGGAGCTGCGGGGTCTCCTCCTTGGAGCTCTCCAAATGCCCCTGGGTGTGGTGCCAGAGGTCCGTCCAACCTGCTCCGTTCTCGCTCCTCCCATCTGCAGCCCTCTCAATTCCTCAGCAGAGCAGAGAGCACCTCAGGTAGGTAAATCTGTTCGGATGAAAAGATCCTGGCAGGGGAGCAGCGCTCTGTTGGACTGCTCAGCCCTGCAGGGACAATGGCAGCGGGACTGGTGTCGGCCGATGGCACTGCAGAGAGGTGGCTCTGAGATCAGCCCGTGTCCCTCAGCAGCAGCAGAGCTGCCTGCTCAAGAATATCAATAATTCAGAAGGGTAGCAGCAGAGGAATAACTGTAGCTGTGCAACACTGACACCTGAATTGGCCAAGTTTATTTTATTTTCTCCAAGGAAAGAGTGCGCGGTGTTTGTGTTTTGTTTCTGGTTATTAATGGCACATGAATGCAGCTGTGCTGCACTCACCTCTCCCCGAGGAGCGAGCTGCCAGCACTGCACCTGCTGCCAGCTCCTGTGGGAACCCTGAGAGGGATCGGGGAAGTGCTAGAAAGCAGGAAGAGGAGGGGGACTGTAAGGATTCTGCTGTCTTCTGTAATGCAAACCCATCCCAGGGGCTGGGACAGAACAGGGATGAGCCAGATCCCAAAGAACCAACGGAACATATCCGGAACATCCATGCAGGATGCCTAGTACAAGAGGGAATGGCCAGAAGTTGCACCAGGGAAGGTTCAGGCTGGGTCTTAGGAAACATTTCTTCTCAGGAGTGGTGAGGCAGTGGCACAGGCTGCCCAGGGAGGTGGTGGGGTCACTGTCCCTGGAAGTATTTAAAAGAAGGGTAGGTATGGCACTGATGGACAAGGGGTTGATGGTTGGACTAGGTGATCCTAGAGGAGATCTCCAACCCTCATGATTCTATGATTCTCTGTCATGTGTCATGTTCACTGCAATGCACCATGGCCTACCCTTAGTGCCCAGTGTCAGGCTGCTGTGGGCCAGACGCAGTGTAAAGCCAAGGAAGGTGCCACAGTGCCTCACTGAGGGGTGCAGGAAAGGTTACCAAATGTGCCTGGGAGGGTGGTGCTGCAGCCCGCAGCACTGGGGAGCAAGCAGAGAAGACACCAAAGATACACCAGGTTGGGCCAGGGGAGGTTTAGCTTGGGCACTGGGAAGAGTTTCTTCATGGAGAGGTGTTTGAGCATAGGAAGGGGCTGTGCAGGGTGTGGTGGAGGCTCCATCCGGGGAGGTGTTCAGGAGGGACACAAACCTTCAGAGGCATGGCAGGCCCCAGCCCATCGCAGCCTCTGCTCCCCCGGCTGCTGCTGAGCCACAACCAGGCAGGCACTAACCTTATTTAGAAGGCAATGACACAACGTGGAATTAGTGTAACGGGAGATGCAATTCATACAGAGAAGTCGGAGCTGATGGAGTAATTAGCCGGAGCTTTCAGAGTGCTGGATATCTCCATGATGAAAGAATAATTACACAGCTTAATACAGCCAGGTAAAAATGGACCTGTGGTTTTTATGGGGCTTTTGTTCCAAACTCTACTTTTACTAAGTTAGGTGATTTTTCATTAAACATGTAATTTGCAAAAACTCTCACTTAAATCACTGGAAAAGTTGAAGTTTTCCACTAAGCCCTTGGACACGATTTTAGAAGCAGAATGCAGAGCCCTCCCCAGCTGGCACTGTCCGGAGGCCGATGAGCTGCATGGCTCCATCCATCCACTGGGACCACTGGGCTTGTTCAGCCTGGGAAAGAGAAGGCTCCTAGGAGACTGCATTGCAGCTTTAAAGGGAGCTTGTAAACAAGATGGAGACTGACTTTTTGCACGGTATGATAGTGACAGGACAGAGAGAAATGGTTTTAAACTAAAAGGGGAATTTAGGTTGGATGTTAGGAGGAACCTCTACTCTGGGGGTGGTGAGGTGCAAATTGAAGGCTGGAAAAGTATCAAACCTAGGACTGGAACATGTTTTGGGTTCTGGCGAGAACCGTTGGGGTTTTGTCAAACAAACAGCATCTGAAACTTGCTACTCACCAAAGGCAGAAGCAGAAACCAGAAGAGGAGGGATGGCAGGAAAGTACGAAAGAAGGGCCACTTCCTTAGTCAAATGATGGGAGAAGACCTGACGCATGTCTGAAAGCTACATCAAGCTCACTCTTCCATCCTTAGTATATAAAAAAAGGGACATCATTGTGCAGTGCTTGAATAAAAAGTGTGTTTATGTATATGTGTAATAAGTTCCTGTGTTTTCCCAATATTTTTGTGGGGTTTTTTTGCTTTTTTTTTTTCCCCTTGGATTACTTTAAGGAAAAGCAGACTCCTGACTGGCTTCACTTTCACAGAATCATAGAGTCATTCAGGTTGGAAAAGACCTTGAAGACCATCAAGTCCAACCCAGCTTATCCCCACTGTGCCCACTGACCACATCTCTCAGTGTCACATCTACCCTTCTCCTGAGTACCTCCAGGGTCGGTGACTCCACCACCTCCCTGGCAGCCTGTGCCACTGCCTCACCACTCTTTCTGGGAAGAAATGTTTCCTAACATCCAACCTGAACCATCAGCATGGTGTTGCAGTTGAAAGAAATGTTGGTTTAACGGCTCAAATTGGAATTTCTTGGGAAAAAGGTAATGAACGTGCCACTCCGCTTAGCAGCACTGGCATAAGCCTGAGTGCAACCTACCAACACATTTCCACTTGGATACTGCAAACATCTCTCCTCTCTACTTAACTGCGAGTGTCAATGCAGCAAGATGTGTCCCGCACGGGGCGGGACAGGGAGCTGGGCTCCCTCAACCACACGACTTGGGTGAAAAGAAGACAGGGATGGACAAGAAAAGTAGTCTTTTATTTCAATGAATATTTCTTGGCATTAGGCAGATATTAAATAACACTGGAATGCACGAGACTATTAACGTATCGACAGCAAGGGGAGAGGCGCAGCGAGGTGGAGGACAGCGGTGCGACTCACGTCACCTCAGGTCACTCGAAGCCACTGGACGCAGCAACCACCAGAACGTAGGACTCCACTGAGAAATACAAAATGAGGATTTGCTCCTTTCGGGTCTCCCGTTCATACAGTAACGCCGGAACGATCGACAGTAAAAATGAACAAGTATTTGCATTCGGGAATTAAACAGAGTGAAATACCCACAAACTGCTACTCATGCATTTTCTTTTGGAACAGCAATTTGCTAATGCATAAATACCACAAAAAAAAAAAAAAAAAAAAACCAAAAAAAAAAACCAACCCAAACCAATCATCTCCAAGATTGGAATAAATCACGGACAACTAGAAGAAACAAAGCTGGAGTCTATTTTATGCCTTAAATAGATGACCTAAATATTTAAAATTTTACTTCACCATATATATATAATTTATATATATATTAAAAGAAAGTAAAGACCATTAGATAAGTGCAAGCAATTTTCCTCAAAAAGAAAATTGGAACCATGCCCAGGAAAGCTGCTTTTTTTGTTTGTTTTTTTTTGTTGTTGTTTTGTTTTGCTTTTTACTGTTTTTTTTTTGTTTGTTTTTGTTTTTTAATTTGAACTTTCTACTCTGTTCAGTCCGCGTTTTTTCTCACATAGTCACTTCTGAAGCGAAATAAGTTACCTGCCACCTGCTATGTTGGGCCAAAGTCCTACCTAGCATCCTCCCGAGCCTGTGGGGCACCCCCTTCCCCGCAGCCGAAGTGAAGGGGACACCCCAGCAGAGATTCAGCTCCTTGCATCTGCATGTAAACACCTTTCAGTTACCCTTACGCGTGCAGAGTGGATCAAAACATTACGGGAAAGCAGAAATGGAGCTGCCGAAGGAGAGCTGCACTGGTGTTAGTGAGGAGCGAGGGCTGTTTCACTCGGACACACACAATCTGGCAATGGTATCTTATCCACTAACTGTTGAGGAATGATTGAGAAGGCATCCATTTGCGAGCAAAGCTTGAAAGACAAGCCGAGATTCTCCTTGCAAACTGTCCGCTCTCATCAGAATTGGCTCGCGCTGCTGGGGTCGCACTGTAACAACCGCACGATGGAGGGATCGCTCTTGGCACCTTTGATGAACTCCTCCAGGGACAGCTTGCCTTCAAAGGAGGAGATGTAAAACAGAAAAGAAGTCATTCATCGCTGCCGCTCCCTGCAGCTTAATAAAAGCCCTCTGCACACAAGCAACGCGCATACATCTAATCTATTGCAAATGCATCTAGGGGAATTTAGCGCGATGCACGGCAGCCAAATCCTGCTCAAGCCCTTAAGCCTGGATGCATCTTTCTTCTGCAAAACAATCCCGCGTAAAAATTGTCATTTCTTACTTAAAAAGGCGCTGCCAAAAAAAAACAACCATCACATCAACCATTCAAATGTCATCAGCAGTTTGCACAGAGCTGAGCCACACAAATAACGCAAACACGGGGCTCGGTACCTGACTATGTGTGTGCTTTGAAGATGATGCTCCTATTGCTATGATGTTTTAACCCTGATATCTCAAATCTCTGCTTTGCACAGCTGGGGGTGAGCAGCACAGCCCTGCTGTCCCTGTAGGTTCTCACTCCCTCCCACGCCCGCAGGGCTCTTCCATTTGAGACACCGAGGCACGACCCATTCATGAAGGACACCCATTTCATGGCCCAAACTGCTCACAAGCATTGTGCTTCTGGCTGCTGCCCGGTGCCACCACAGGCCATGAGGCACAGATACATGGTGCTGGTGTCACCAGCTGGGAGCACAGGTTCCCTGCAGTCTTATGAGAAGCAGCTCAGGGAGCTGGGATTGTTTAGTCTGGAGAAGAGGAGGCTCAGGGGAGACCTCATTGCACTCTACAACTTCCTGAAGGGAGGCTGTGCTGAGGAGGGACTTGGCTTCTTCTCCCAGGCAACAAACAGGACCCGAGGAAATGGCCGCAAGTTGTACCAGAGGAGGTTTAGATTGGACATAAGGAAAATATTTTTCTCTCAGAGAGTGGTCAGGCACTGGAATGGCTGCCCACGGAAGTGGTGGAGTGGCCGTCCCAGCAGTGTTAAAGAGGCGTCTGGATGAGGAGCTACAAGATCTGGTTTAGTGGCTTGTGGTAGCAACGGTGATGGGAGGATGGTCCTTTCCAACCTTGTGATTCTATGATTCTATGCTCTCAGCCCACTGCAGGAATGGGGAACGGTCCCCATTTGGGTGCAGCATCCAAGCCAGGTGAAGCGACACAAGAGCTGAAGAAGCCATGGCACACTTCCATCCTAGCTTCAGGCTAGTATCACCAAAAAAAGTGTTTTCTGAAATATTTGTCTGTCTGAAAAAGAGCACTCGTGACTTTTAGGAAGTTTATAAGTGTTTCCCTTTCCTTGCAATACTTTAAAGCAAAGTGCAAAGGAGAAGCTGCCAGCAATGTTCTTGCTGAAGGGTTAAACACAGCAGAACTGGGAATGTGCCCTGGGGCTGTGGCAGCAGACACCAAAACCCAGCCACAAAATGCCCTGAAATAAAAAATAACCTTTCTAGACATAAAGCCACATTGTTATAGGTCTCCTTAACACTGAAGCTAAACCCTCGCTCCCACCAAGGATCTCTCCCTTGGGCAGGAATGAAGGGGATCGTACCGTCATTGTTTGTGTCCATCTGTCTGAAGATCTTGTCTGTTCGCTTCTCTGGAGTGGATTCATCTTCTGGCATTTTCATTACTGATGAAACCATTTTGTAGATTGCCTGCGTATTAAAAAAATAAAAAGATATAGGAAAAACACGACCCCGAGCTGCAAAGCTTCAGGATTGAGAAAAATAGTTTAAGCCTGCAGCAATAAAAAGGCAGCTGACCCCGTCAGGCAGCTGCAGGACTTCATAAACCAAAACAAATAGGAATTTCTGACTGCAGCTTTTTCTTTTATTTTTCTTTCCTGTCTTCATTCGCACTTCAAAGCAGCGCCCACACCGCTGGGTGAGTTTAAGAGAAAATCAGGGTTTAGATTAATGTACAAGGAGGTCTGAGCCAGGATACAGCAGTGAAGCGCCACTGTGAGAATCTGCCTTCTGCAAGGGGCTGAGGGATGCTGCTGCTCATCCACATTCATTTTCAGACTTATATGAGGGTGCATAAAGTTGGGACCTCTTTACTGAGTTGAAATGCACTGGGGACACCAATTGTGGTGCTGGTTTGGATGCGGTTAGGGGCTGAACCACAGGGTCACAGAGTGGTTGGGTGGGTAGGACTTCTGGGTCCATCTGTTCTCACCTCTGCTCAGTCAGGGACACCCAGAGCAAAGAGTCCAGCACCGTGGCTCTGTGACGGGACTCGATGGTCTTGAAACTAGGTCATCTGATGATTCTATTCTAAGTCTGGGTGGCTTCTGAGTATCAATCAAGGAGGAGGTGCCCACCACCTCCCTGGGCAACCAGCTGCAGCGCTCGGCCACCCACACAGCAAGAAGCGCTCCCTGATGTTTGGAGGTGCCCCTTGTGTTTCAGGATGCTGAGCTTCCCACCATCAGGGTGGATGCCACTGACCTGGCACCCAGCATTCAGGGGAAGAGAACATGATATGGTATTCTAATTTTGAGCTCACCTTGACTCCGATTTGAAGTTTCATGCCCACAGTACTGAACTTGAGGTCAATCAGGTGAGTAAAATTTGCATTTAGGTTTTTCTGACCCCATCAAAACCCCACTGAAGAATCTCTAGGGAGCGCTGCAAAACTCTGGCTGCAGCCCTGTTGCGCAGAGCTGCATTCATCTCTTGGGACCTTTGCTCATTTGCACTTCACAGGTCCCACCATGGCCCCAACCCACCCCTTGAGAATATGGTGGGTCCCATCACCACGCACCATCTCCAGTTTCAAGTCTAGAAGTCACAGCAATAAACATAAAACTGGAGGCAGTGGCTCACCTGCACTATTTCCAGCATTTCACCACGGCTGATGTACCCGTTGCCATCCAGGTCATACATGCTGAATGCCCACTTGAGCTTCTGCTCGAGCTTGCCCCGCGAGGTGACGCTCAGCGCGATGATGAATTCCCTGAAGTCGATCGTCCCATCGCCGTTGGTGTCAAAGGTGCGGAACACGTGTTCGGCGAACTTCGATGCGTCGCCGTAAGGGAAAAAGTTGGCGTAGATTTTTTTAAACTCCTCCACAGTCAAATGGCCCGTTGGGCAATCTTTTAGGAAGCCCTTGTACCACTCCTGCAGCTCATGGTCCGTGAACTCGGTGTTCTCGCGCAGGTCCTGCAGCACTTCAGGGCGCAGCTTGCTGTTCTGCTTCCCCATCCTTGCCCAGAGCCTGGCTCAGCTGCTGCCAATGAGAGAGCACCTGTGTTATCTCTGTGATACTCTACCACTCCCAAAGAACAGTCTGCAGTGCCCAGGTCCAATTCTTGACCCCCACCCCTCCAAAATTGCTGATCCGCTGCAATGATTGAGCAGGAATCGGTAGGGACAGCAATGGGAGTGAAGGAGCCCAAACAGAGGGCAGTGAGGCCCTGGCACAGCTGCCTAGAGAGCTGTGGGTGCCCCATCCCTGCAGGGTTTTGTGAGCCCTGGGCAGCCTGAGCTGGTGTGGGGCAGACAGCCCATGGCAGAGGCTGGGTAGGTAGGCTGTGAGGTCCCATCCAATTCAACCACTTATTCTGTAAGCTCAGTATTCCCTACCATTCCCTACCCTAACCACCTTTTGTTCTGTCAAAAAAGTGTCACAATGCACAATAACCAAAGCAGTGTGCCATTGCCCTGCTTTGCATCCCCGTCACACTTATCCAGAGCCAAAAGAGCAAGCGCTGAGCAGCACGGTATGCAGACACCAACACCGTGAAATGTGCCGGGGCTGAGCAGTTCCCAGGGGTAAACATCCCAGGCATGCATAAGAACCTACAAAAATGTTATAGGTCAGCAAAAAAAAATTAAAAAAAAAACAAAAAAAGGGGCTGTGCAGTAGAGAGCTTTTCAACAGCTGAATTTAACCTCATTTTATTTGCATTCCACTTATTTTGTGTGTTGCCTCAGCAATGTACAAAATCCACATCCTGCCCCGTGGATGAATGCTTGGAGACAGAACCCAGCTCAAAGCAGCAAGTTGTGCTATCATTGGCACATCCCTTTACCATAAAAGCTGTGTTTCAGCCATGACACCCTACTTCTGCCCAGTGCGTGACAGCTTTCTGCAGGTCCCTGCGTGGCTCTGCTTGCTGAAACTTGTTGGCCAAAGGAGGTTTGAAAACATTTAGTGCCATTGCTGACCTTTTCCTTACAAAGGGAGGTCCCTCAACAGCAGGAGCTTAATTGTTGGAGTCTTCCAACAATACTTCCAATAGCAGTAAGTAAGTAAGTACCCTGTCCTTTGGGTGGATGCTCATTTAATCTCAGCCTCAGAAGCTTTAAATCCCCGTCATCTTTGCATTCAACAAATTACAGGTTATTTCAGCCCTTCCTCCGCTTTTGGATCATTTTATGGCAGAAAAGTAACGTGCAGCAATCTAAACACAACCCTTTTTGCATGTAAGCTTTCTGAAAGGCTTCATAATGTGCTCAACCCAAACGTAACCCTGACGTTGTTGTAACCAATTTGTGAAGAATAATTAAACAACCGATGTTAGCATTAATTTATTAAAGCACATCTCAAAGCCACCTTCTCTTGTGCATTGTGTTTCAGGTAGCTCCTCCAAAATGCAACGCCTAAATACCTCATTAATCATGGTAGGAGCGCCCTGGTGCTGGCACCCCACTGACGTTTCATTCGATTGCTTTCAGCAGATCACTCGTTGGCTGATTTAGCCACAAAAGCACTCGTAGGACGGCTGCTAATGGATATTGCAGGGAGGGGGCTCGGGTAGCTCAGGTCAGTGCTGTGATGAGGGCTGTGGGTAGCTGGGATGTTTGCGTGTTGTTGCTCTTTTAAAGAGCCTGTGCTATCCAAATCTCTTGCCTCAGGGCTGGCTGTACACACTGACATGGTGGGAGATGCTGCTGCTCACACTTTTTCACTGCTTTTTCACTGCAATCTCTTTGACCTGAGCTCCTGAAGGAAGGTTCCCATTGCGTCAGTTAAGGCTGCAAGTGAAATGGCTCCTTAGAGAGGCACTTCATTGTGCAAAACTCCTTGGGTATGGATATAACTTTAATAAAAGGGGGAAAGACCTGAAATGCCTGAGTGTGGGACAGTAGTGATCTTTAGCAGAGAAAGTGCACAGTGCACACAATAAATACTCTATGTTGCCTGAGCTACATGCTTTGCAGGGGGAAAACTAGCACCGTTTGTCTCACAGAACAGAAGTGAGATTCACAATGGTCCCAAACCTGCAGCGTGGTGCCCCTGGGGCTAAGGGAGCCCAGAGCCAAGGAGCAGTGTAAGGCAAGCAGCCAGTGCTGCTCCACTGCTCTGAAGTGGGCTGAAATGCAAGAAAGGCTCCCACAGGGGTGGAAGACTTTTTATTTAAACAGCCAAAGCATTGGATCTGTCACTGATGCCCTGGGGTGCAGAAGAGGAGACAAAAGGATTAGCCCATAGGGATACTGTGAGTATTTTGCTAAGAGAGGCTCTGCTTGGACATGTTATTTTACAGCAGTGGTGGCAAAGACTGGCACAGGTGCTAAAGAGGCTGTGGGGTCTCTGTTGCTCTGAGCGCCCTGCACTACTATGGGAGGTTGGATAAGGTGATCTCCAGAGGTCCTCATCAACCTTAGCCAGCCTGTGCCTGTATCACAGCCTCTGCATCCTATTTCCTGCAGCCAGGTGCAGATAGCAACCACAGAGATGTGCTCCAGAGGGCAATTCAGCAACTGCCACACCTCAAAAACCCAGCTGGCTTTCAGGTTGGCTTTTATTGCAGCTTGATCCTTGTATGAGAAAAAATAAATACGGGGTGGGAAGCCCAAATAAAAGCTTCAGTCCCTTCCACCCAGGAAGATCACATAGTGCTGCAAACCAGGACTGTAAAGATGACCCATAACGAGCATGCTTTGCTGGGAGAGGGGCATCAGGTCTGACCTGGGTTGCAAGGAGAAATGTCCAATTACATGGACATGGGGCAGATAATGAACCCTGCAGCGAAGACAAGATTCTCTTACATGGTTTAATGGCAGTATCCTCAGCAATGAACACTGCACCAGAGAAGCCACAGGATACACAAGTACACTGCAATAGATATCAGAACTGTGTGAACCCCTATGGCATGGCAGCATCCTCATCCTCAAAAGTGACACCTCGTGATGAAGTTAACAGCAACAATGAGCTTCTCTGCATCTCTCAGAGTTAATAACAGAACCAGTTGGACAAACTCAATCCTAACGCTAAGTATCCCCTGCAGCCTTCAGAGCAGGGACGCAAGCCCTGGCTGCAGGAGGAGCTTCAGGGTCTTCTGCACATAGACAGAGCGAAGTGAAACCCGGCAAGTCCGGAGCAAACAACGCGAATAAATGGGCTCTTTCTCTTCTTCACGTTCAAGGATTAACCAGGCTTAGATTTCATACTGCTTACCTGAAACTTGTTGTCAAGTTGGGGAGTTGGACTAGAAGTCCCTTCCAACTCTAGGGATTCCATGATTTTATGATTCTAAGTTAAACTTTTTTCAAGAGCTTAATAAAAAAGTGCTTGGAAGGAAGTGATTCCAACCTGCATCAGCCACAGTCCCTGTTGCAGAAAGCTGTGAATCATTTCAGTGCGTACATTGAGCACCACGCAGAAAGACGCAGTGATGTCTCCAGGGCTACATTCCTGGGAAAGCTGCACCATAAACATGCACTAGGGTACCAGTAAAGTACCATAAAAATCCCAATTCTATGCCTGGGAACGACCAACAGGTGTAGCTGAGCACCCATCCCCAGCTCTCCAAAGAAAGACAGAATTACACAGCTCCAATCCTGCCAAGAGAGATGTGAGAGGAATGCCCCAAAATGGCACATTGATTACATGGAGCCAAACACAATGACTGTAAAGACTGAAATTCACTTTCTGGGCTCCGGATTCCTCCTATTTGACACTTTCCTCAGGATTGTGTGCCTGATTGACTCGGGAAATGAATTAGGCTGAGGGCACCGAGCATTGATGTACACAGCTGAGAGATATTTGGGGTGCAAGCTTGCATCCTGCAGAGTTTGGCTGTGGGGCTTCCCCAGCCCCATCGCCCTGCCAACCTTCCCAAACCCACCCTGAATGCACCAGCTGCTGCAAATGAGGAAAACAGGGCTGTGGAGACCTGCATAAGGGCCAGAAAATCTGACAGCTCCTCAGGGAGCTCTCTACAATGTTTTCCAACTCAGAGAGGAGAGCTTATTACTGTAAAGGGCAAATATTCCCAATGCAATAAGAAAAGCATAGAAATATTTTGAGCAAATTAGGAAATTAGGTTAATTTGGGTGGGAACAGATCAGGCAGGGACACAGCCTGTCATTTGAGACAGGAAAAGCAAACCATGAGTGGATGTTCCTCATCTCCTCCCTTTGCCCTTTTCTTATTTTTTAATGAAAGCAAGGGAGAAGCAGGCAGCCTCATTCTGCCACTGGATGCTGTGCAGTGTTGGCAAGGCTTAAAAAAAAAAAAAAAGTTTGGTTAGTTTACACAGCAAGGAAAACTGTCAGCACAATGTCTTAGTGTACAAGGTCTTTTTCCCAAGCAGATTGGGTTGCACGAGGAAAAGCTCACGTCAAGTTAATTCAAGGTACTATTGTGATATGTGATTTCAAATAATCTTCCGGGAGTGCAAACCACAGAAACACTGTGCAGTTCCCAAAGGTCAGAGGGAAGGAAAGGACAGAAAGCAGCACAGGTTCAGCCTGGAGAAGGCTCCAGGGAGACCTCACTGCAGCCTTCCAGTACATGGAGGGAGCTTATAAGCAGGAGGGAGACTGACTTCTTACATGGTCTGATAGTGATAGGACAAGGGGGAACAGCTTTAGGCCAAAGGAGGGGAGATTCAGGTTAGATGTTAGGAGGAATTTCTTTGCTCAGAGGGCAGTGAGGCCCTGGCACAGCTGCCCAGAGAGCTTTGGGTGCCCCATCCCTGCGGGTGCTCAGGGCTGGGTTGGATGGGCATTGAGCAGCCTGAGCTGGTGGGGCTGTGAGGCCCCTTCAAACCCAACTGCTCTGTGATTCTGTGATTCAGTTTTATTACATCTGAGATTTCAGGAGAAAAAAACTGAGCAGTGCCCTGCTACAGTCACAGAGGCAACAGATTGGTCTCTCTTCCCCTTCTGGTGTGCTGCGCAAGCATCACAAAGTCCCTAAAGCATGTTCATGATGTTCAGTGGCCTACTGACTTCTTAAAAGTCATGTTTGCCTGCACTAAAGGATATACCATGTACTGATTTGAGCAACAAATGCCATCTTCCCACTTTTTACATATCTGTCTTCTCTGAAGAATAATCACAGAATCACAGAATCACAGAATCATAGGGGTTGGAAGGGACCTCCAGAGATCATCGAGTCCAACCCCCCTGCCAAAGCAGGTTCCCTACAGCAGGTCGCACAGGTAGGCGTCCAGGCGGGTCTTGAATATCTCCAGAGAAGGAGACTCCACAACCCCCCTGGGCAGCCTGTTCCAGTGCTCCGTCACCTCACCGTAAAGAAGTTCTTGCGCACACTCGTGCAGAACTTCCTATGCTCCAGTTTCTGGCCGTTTCCCCTTGTCCTGTCTCCACACACTGCTGAAAAGAGTCTGGCCTTGCCACTTTGCCCCCCACCCCTTAGATATTATTTATAGACCTGGATCAGGTCCCCTCTCAGTCTTCTTTTCTCAAGGCTAAACAGACCCAGTTCACTTAGCCTTTCTTCATAGGGGAGATGCTCCAGGCCTTTCACCATCTCTGTGGCCCTCCGCTGGTCTCTTTCCAAGAGATCCCTGTCTTTTTTGTAGCGGGGAGCCCAGAACTGGACACAGTACTCCAGATGAGGCCTTACCAGGGCAGAGTAGAGAGGGAGGATCACCTCCCTCGACCTGCTGGCCACGCTCTTTTTAATGCACCCCAGAATGCCACTGGCCTTTTTGGCCACGAGGGCACACTGCTGGCTCATGGCCAACCAGTCATCCACCAGGACGCCCAGGTCCCTCTCTGCGGAGCTCCTCTCCAGCAGGTCATCCCCCAGCCTGTACTGGTGCGTGCAATTATTCCTCCCTAGGTGCAAGACTTTACACTCGCTTTTGTTAAACCTCATCTGGTTTCTTACCGCGCAGCTCTCCAGCCTGTCCAGGTCTCGCTGAATGGCAGCACAGCCTCCAAGCGTGTCAGCCAATCCTCCCAACTTCGTATCATCAGCAAACTTGCTGAGGGTGGCCACTATCCCCTCGTCAAGGTCATGGATGAAGATACTGAACAAGACCAGACCAAGCACAGACCCCTGGGGAGCACCGCCAGTTACAGGTCTCCAACTGGACTCTGCGCTGCCAATGACGACCTTCTGTGCTCTGCCAGTCAGCCAGTTCTCAACCCACCTCACTGTCCACTCATCTATCCCACACTTCCTCAGCTTTGTTATAAGGATGTCGTGGGAGACAGTATCAAATGCCTTGCTGAAATCAAGGCAGACTACATCCACTGTTCTTCCCCCCATCCACCCAGCCAGTGACAAGGTCATAGAAGGCTACCAGGTTGGTCGAGCATTACATCCCCTTGGTGAACCCATGCTGACTACTCCTGATAACCTCCTTTTCTTCCAATTTTCTGGAGATGGCATCCAGCACCAGCTGTTCCATCACCTTTCCAGGGACAGAGGTGAGGCTGACTGGCCTGTAATTACCTGTATCTTCCTTCTTGCCCTTTTTGAAGACCGGAGTGACATTGGCTATCCTCCAGTCTTCAGGCACCTACCCCATTCTCCAAGACCTCTCAAAGATGATAGAGAGCAGTTCAGCAATCACCTCTGCCAGTTCCCTCAGTACCCATGGATGCACCCCATTGGGTCCCGTGGATTTATGAACATTGGTGTTGCCTAGGTGCTCACGGACCACCTCTTCCCTGACTAAAGGGAAGTCTTCCATTCCCCAGACCCTCTCACTAACCTCCAGGGTCTGGGATTCCTATGGGAGAGCTTTTTCACTGAAGACAGAAGCAAAGAAGGCATTCAATATCTCCGCCCTCTCAGCATCCCCCATTACCAGAACACCCCCCTCACTTAGTAGGGGACCCACATTCTCCCTAGTCTTCCTTTTACTGTTAACATACTTAAAAAAGCCTTTTTTATTATCCGTTATCACTTTTGCCAGACTCAATTCCAGGTGGGCTTTAGCCTTCCTTGTCGCATCCTTGCAGGCCCTGACAACACTTCTATATTCTTCCCAAGTGGTCAGACCCTTTTTGGGTCCTTGCTCATCCACGCAGGTCTCCTGCCACCCTTTCCCGATTTCTTGCTTACAGGGACACACTGATCCTGAGCTTGGAAGAAGAGCTGTTTAAATGATGACCAGCTCTCACAGGCCCCCTTAACTTCTAACACCCTGGCCCATGGGACAGCCCCAAGTAGGTCCCGGAAGAGATCAAAGTTGGCTCTCCTAGTGTTCAGGGTAGCAATCCTACTTTTTGCTTTGCTTCTTCCACTCAAGATCTTGACCTCCACCATCTTGTGGTCACTACAACCCAAGCTGCCCCGGGACCTTTACTTCCTTAACAAGTCCTTCTTTGTTAGTGAGAATAAGGTCCAGTAACACCCCTCCCCTCATCGGTTCCTCCAGTACCTGCATCAGAAAGTTGTCTTCAACACAGCACAAGAACCGTCTGGACTGTGCGTGCCTGGCCATGTTGCTCATCCAGAAAATATCTGGATAATTGAAGTCCCCCATAAGCACCAGCACCTGGGATCGTTATGCTACTTCCAGTTGCTTATGGAAGGCCTCATCAACCTCCTCCTCCTGATCGGGGGGCCTGGAGCACACACGCACAACAGTGTCACCCTTACCAGCCTGCCCCTTGATTCTCACCCACAAGCTCTCCACTGCTCCATCACTCTCCCCCAGGTGGAGTTCAATACATTCTAGCTGCTCTCTCACATAAAGAGCAACTCCACCACCCTGCCTTTCCAGTCCATCTTTCCTAAAAAGCACATAGCCCTCCATGACAACATTCTAGTCATGCGAGCTGTCCCACCACGTCTCCGTGATCGCAATGAGATCATGGCCTTGCGACCGCACGCAGCGGTCACATCACAGCCTTGGGGAAAGGAAACTGAACCAAATTCCTTCTTCTGCATCACAAGAATTACTGAAATGTGGCAGCATCAAGCACCAACCAACTGCACATGAGCAGAGCCCACAGCGGGGAAGATGAAGAGTCTGGGGACAATGATGCTTGCAAAAGAGACAGTGACAGCCGATAAGCAGCCCTCAGAGGCTGGTCTGCAAGATCGTTATCACGGCTAATAATGTCTAAGTGGAAAAAAAAAAATGACATCTGACATCACTGTTTTCCCAGCTGCATGCATGGTGCTGAGACGGGGGGCTCTGAGGAACCAGGGGATCCCAGGGCAGCTACTGGAGCTGTCTTTGGCTGGGAGGAGGGCTGGGATGGTTTTCAAAGACTGGTGAGAAACTGAGGGGGAAGAAGAAGCCTTACTTAACAGAGGTGTGCTTAGCAAGAAGATTTTAAGAAATGTGGGTTTGGAGGTATGCCAACCAGCTACCTCAAACAAAAATTGAACTGGCATTTGCTTAGATGCTTAATGAGCCACCAAGGGAAAAAGAAAAGAGGAAGATCGCTTGCCACTAACATTTTCATTGACCAAATACACAGTTATTGCTAACAATTTCTACTGCTACCCAATATTTTATTGCCGAAGTCTCAAGCCGAACAGAACCACATCCCTCTATTTTATTCACCTAGCTCTCTACACAAACCTCTGCAGCATTGCTTGTTTTTACAAAACAATGGTTTTTATCACCATTTTAACAAAGGACAGAAGCCACCACTTAATTCACTTGCAAAAATAGATTTCACCACACCATAAACCAAGTTCTTCTCAAAACACTGCTTCCTTTCCCCTTCGGTGCAGCTTCTAATGATAGTAATCTAATTGCTTCACACCTTTATTTTCCTGTTTGCTGAATGAAATAAATGCCTAAATTAAAAACCTATACGCAAACGGAGTGTTTCACACTATTTTTTTTTCTTTCTGCACAGGTATACAAAACCCTGCAAAGCAACAGCTCTGTAAAATAACTGTGTAAGAAGAGCACCCCACCAATACGGTGGTGCTGGAAACCAGCCCAAGCTCTGCACTGGAGGAGGGCATTGCTGAGTCTTTGTGCAGGTGGCTGCACTAATGTCAGATTTTATTTTTTATAAGCAAGAAGCCAGAAGGCAAGAGACTGCTATTTCTTACAGGAAAGCTACATACCCAGCACCCAGCTTGGAGGAAAGGGCAGTGCCATGCTGGGAGCTCCATGCGCAGGTCAGGGGCAGCACAACCTTCGTGCCTTGAGGCCACAGCATCAGCACCCCATACTGAATCCAGATGGCAGGGGACAGCTGCAGACACATCCAGGCACACGATGACATTTTTAGGGGGACAAAGAGCAGCTGTGGGACAACCTATTGCCTCCTCTGGCATTTCTGTGCGGCATTCAATACTCGAACGCAAATCACCTCAGGACCAAACCGTGCCATCCCCAGCCCAGACATCGCTTTTCTCATTAACCTCCACCCCGGGGCTCTATCTCAGCAATACCCACATCAAATGTGCTTTCCCGAGCGCTGCAGGGAGGGCAGCCTGGAGCTGCATCTGTCAGCAGGCTGTGCAAGACGGCAAGCGGAAAATCAAATCTAACTGAATTTATTTCTAAGTGATGCCAGTGGTGTCCAAATGGGTGTATTTTCCTCCCTAAATGGGTACGGTGACAGGAAGGAGATGAGCTGGGTTTGAGGCAGGAAGCCCCCAACAGGCATGAAATGAGGAGAGCTGACCTCCCCTTGAGACCACACATGGGGCACAGCCTGGCCCTGTCATCTCAGTGCCGCATCAGTGAAGGGTTCAGCTGGAAAAACAGGAAAACGGCATCTTCTCTGAATGCTTATGTGGATGGTGGACATTCCTGAGGGGGGGAAGAAAAAGCCACACTCCTGACACCACCTTAAGATTTCAGGTAGCGCTGTCTTTATAAACTTTGTTTTTGTGAAGGAAAAAGAATGCAACCAGTAAGGCTTTACTGTGCCAGGGTGCAAACAGATAAAGTCTTCTGGGTCCGGCTGTGCCAAGGTACTGCCCTCAGCTGACCTCTGAGGGTCCAGGCACTGCCCTCAGCTGCTCTTTTCTCTTCTCCTTTATCATTCCGGTCACTGAAGAAACTCCAGGCTGTGCCTGGTATCAACCGCTGGGCAGCCCCACTTCTAACAGGGCAACAGAAAATCCCACAAAACTCAACATTCTACCAATTTCTCACCTTTCACAAACCAAGAGCCATGCTAACTACCAGGCTCACTGTTTTTTTATATATCCCTTTCCCAAGGATGACACAACTATTATCCTGGAATCTGCAGTGACTTTTCTGTACGGGGAGAAGGAATCCTGTGAGAGAAACCATGTCAACAAGACCTTTCCGTCAGCGGTCCATTTGCGCAACATCAATGCAATAATTTATCATTTAGTTTTTTCCTCTATGGAGAAACAGGAAAAAAGTGTTTAAAGGACGTGGTGGTGATTGAAAGGAGGGGTACACTGATGGAGGACAAGGTGCTAAGTGAAAGGTTCTGGAGTGGTGTGCTCTCCCAGCATGTGCCAACATCACTTTTCAGCACTCATGAAGAAGGCCACTTCCCTTAGCCTTGGAGCCCATGAAGCACACTTTGTTTGTAGGACACTCGTTAAAAAGGGAACCTCCGTGGCCAGGGGAGCCAGCTTCAAAGCTGCTGGAAATAGTTGGCGCCACATAAGAATAGGCAATACCTTAAAAGCATTTCAGGCGCTCACGTCCTTGTGAATACTTTACTTCAACTTCTTAACCCACTATCACAGAGAAGACAGAACATGGCTTGTCAAGTCCATCTGGAGACCTCCCTGTCCCCCACAGATTCACAGCTACAACAAAAACAGCAGCAAACATCCATGGTGCTCCCCAAAGAAGGACAGCCCCTGTACTTCCTCTCTGCAACACCGGTGTCTCCAATTGCACAAGGAGTGGCAAGACAAGGGCAGACAGACAGACATTTCTTCTGATTCTTCAGCCCATGCCTGCATTCTTGGGCATTTTGGTGTAGCAGTACTTTGTTTTGGCAAAGGAAAGGAGACCTAGCTAAGGATGACCCTGCCAAACAATAGTGCACTGCCCCGGGCTTTGGAGTGGCTCCAAGCAGGGTGGGGGACTGCAAGGAAGCAGACAAAAGCGTCTGCAGAGTTTGGATAGAGATCAACGTGGAGGAAGTGCTTCCTACATCCTACAGCCCACAGCTTTAAATAGCATTGCTCCAGGGCACTGCTGAACACCAAAAGGGTTGCCACTGAAAGAAATGGCAGGGTCCCAGCACCACTCTTCCTTGGAGCTATCCAGAAGCCCCCAGACGTGGTGCTGGGCACCCTGCTCTGGGTGTCCCCGCTGGAGCAGGGCTGGGCCTGATGGACCCAGAGGTCCCTGCCAACCTCAGCCCCTCTGTGACCTTGTGATTTACCCATTTTAAATGCATGCATTCAGTTGTTACGCTTCTCGCCTGCCCTATTCTTTATACTGAGCATCAGCTCCTGTGAAGGAAGCCTTGCTTGTTGTTTTCCAATGCACTCAGTGTACTGGAGGAGCACAGTCTGCCTGTAAGCCCAATAGAGGAACATTTGTGCTGTGCCTAAGTTGTTTAAATCTACATCTCAGGCATTTACAGTGGGCTGGATGATTTAATAATGGAAAATGAGGGAGACTAGGAAGGAAACCACAGGTTTGGAAAACAGCAGGCTAGACACATTAAGATGCAATGTGGGGAAAATATATTCCAAATTATACTCAAGAAACAAAACCAAAGACATAGGCAGGTCAGAAAGAGCAGAGCTACACACACATGCTCTCTGGTAAGGAATGGCACTACTTTGAAATGGTATTGAACAAACAAACTTCAGCTTCCTGGAGGAAAAAATTAGTTCATGAACAGCTCTGCACAAAGCAATTACCCGCTGGCTTGGAACAGACGTCTGTGGTTTCAACCTGCCGAGATAGCCATCGAAACTGCACTTGTTCCAAAACTGTGAGAGATTAAGAGATCAGCTCCTCCCTGCTTTTACAAGGGAATGAAGGAGCCCAAACTATTTGTCATAGCAATTATCTACCAGGTTCTGGGTTCAATGGACAACAAAATGTGCTTGGTAAATGTACAGCTGTTATAAAGCTGCCAGCTTATCTCTAGTAATTCATATTAAGGCAATACTGTGAGCACTCAGCTGAGAAGCAGCTGTGTTGTGCTGAAATCATACAAAGCACAGCAAGGAACAGCCCATGGCAACGCCACATTCATGGCTGGGATAAGTGGCATGGAGGTGCCTGAGTGCCAATGGCTTCCACACGGTGCTATGTGTGATCCTGCGATACAGTGTTTTAATAGTCCTAAGGGCGAGCTGCCCCTATTACAAACACCATAACACTGAGAAGCTCAAAGAGCATCACTCCCACACCACTGTTCCCTGTGTGCCCTTCCTGACTGGCTCCCCATCCCCCGCCAGACATGTGTTTTCCTTTCTCTGTGCCTCTGGCCACCAGGACCACCCGCACCATCTCTGACCAGGCCTTGCCCCTGCTTGCACAGTGACACCGCGTTCCCTTATCTGTGCTGGGAACCAATCCAAGAAGGGGATTTGTCTTTTCCAGGGCTGCTTCGGGTCAATCTGTGTTTGGCTGTACCAAGGCTGCTCCCCATGGTCCCCATGGAGCATCCTCTCCCCTCCTTACAGATAAGGGTGCATTCATGCAGTGGCACAGAGCTCCACTGAATCCCATGCCATTTCTCTGACCTCCACCCCAGGGCTAATCAGCTGTTGAAACCACATCCTGACTTTCTTTTATGTTAATGACAAATGGCAACTCTGGCATCAGATTCTTGCTCCTGCACTCCAAGATGCATCTACACCAATAACCAGTGAGGTCTAATGGAAGAGATGAGAAGCTCAGTGGAAAAACAACATAAGAAAGAAATGTTCCAGCTTGCTCCTGGAACATCTCCACCAGCACAGCCATCTCCACTGCAGGGCACACAGGGAGTTGTCAGTCTCTGCTCCAAGTGATCAGGAGGGACACATCTGCTACCCACCCCACACAGGCAGGCAATAGCACTGCATTTGTTTCATAAAAAAAAAAAACACCCACTCAGGCTTGTACAAAAGCAAACAAACAAACCTAACCACAGCCTTAACGATAGGAGACCACAATTGCTCTCTGTTTGCTGTTGAATTGGATACGTGTACTGGAAAACATTTTCAGCAAGTGCAGCTTCTCACATCCCTGTATTTGTACTTTATATATCCTCCAGCTGTTGCTTTGGTTTTTCCTTCTGAAGGGCGACTGAGATCTGGCCCAGCAGAGGAACAGCTGTAACAAGCCAAGAGGCCATCAGGCAGAACAGTTCGCTTAGAAAATAAAAATGGCCCTTTACCAGAGCAGCAAAAGAGACAAAGGTTGTTGGAAATACACCACTAGCAGGCTGTAGTGTGACCAGAGCTGCTGCCACAGCTCAGCAAGTGCTCACATCCTCACACACGCACGGAGCTTGCGCTCAGGAAGAGAGCAGAGAGCCAAAATATACTCTCTGCTGCTTCTCCCCGTGGCTGAGTTGTGGGAGCAAAGGCACACACCCTCCCCTCAACAAAAGCAACCGCACTTCACATCCTCTGCAGGATACCCTCAGGTCCAACTGTTCATCAAAAACTCAGCAGCACCACCTGCATGAGGGCACCACGCTTTGGCCAGGAGCAGCCAAAGGCCAACACAGTGGCTCAGCTCAGGTGGCGATGCCTCCTGAACCAAGCTTCCAAAACCCACACGTTTGGGTGTGCTGCTTTGTAAAATGCATATGCAGAAACAGCCCACAATGTGGTGAGGTGCTGAGCAACCACTGCCATCACTTGGGTACAGGCTGCCCCCAAATCCATCCTGGCATGCACAAAGAAGGAGCCAGGGGTGAAGAGAAGCTGCCTGATAAATGGCAACACATAGCACAGCTGAATGCAATATCTGCTTCCCCTGCTTCGAGAGGCTGTGGACTTCCTTCCTACCACTGCCTCTCAGCTCATAACATATCATTATGCTCACCTAGACTAACAATACTAGATGGTCGTGTCTTAAACTTGTAGAACACTTATCCCTCTCCAGATACTGCAACTTACCTTCATCAAGCAGTGGTGCCAAAACCTGTTCAAGCACAGTATAAATAGCAGCTACGAATCATCACAGCCTGTGGCAAACAGCAAGTACAGATTTTGGCACCTCCTCTTACAGGAATGAGCTAAAGCACAACACGGCAGCCCACGGGGAGAGCTGGCGTATGGGCACAGACCATGATCCCCATGTATGGGACTGAAGCAGGCTGACAGACTGCCCAGAGAGCTGTGGGTACCCCATCCCTGGAGATGCTCACAGCCAGGTTGGGTGGGCCGTGGGCAGCCTGAACTTGGGGGGGGGGGGGCAGCCAGCCCATGGCAGGGGTTGGGAGCTCAGTGATTGTTAAATTTGCCTCCAGCCAAAGCCATTCTATGACAGGGTGAAGCTAGAGCATAACGTCTAGAAACTCCACTTCCACACTTTATTTAGTTTTATTTAACAAATTCAGAGCATAAGTGCCAAATTTCAGGCTTAGTCACAACTCTCCCACTAAACAAATTGGCTACTCAGATCATTAGTGCACTTGAGGACAACTGCACATCCTCCTGTTTACACTCTGCTAATCTCTACATTTCTCAGTCTGGTAATAACACCCAAAAAATCCACTTTCAGTTTCTGTCAGGAGAAAGCTTCAAGAATTCAAATGCTACAGGGACTCCTTTTTAAATTAGAAATACTATTCTCGATATACTACTGAGTTTAGGCAACAGGTCTGCAAAATTAAACATGCAACAATATAAACCTGCTGCTTCTGCCTGGAACCGCTCCCTCCTTCCCTACAAAGCAGTGGTTTTACTGGGGAAGTTCTTCATCGAAGCACAGAGGCCAAGTGATGCGAAGGGGCTAAAGACACGTCAAGGAGAGCAGGGAAGGTAATGCCTAAGTCAGTTATGTAAGTGGGGAAGCGTGGGGTGAAGGAACGGGAGGACACTGCGGGACGGACAGCAGCGAGCCTCCAAAAGCTGATAAAGAGCTTTGGCAGGAACCAGCCGCCCCGCCACAGCGGGCCCCCAAATGGTGCTGATGCTTTCACTGCGATCTGTTTTCTAACGCTGATTTATTTTTGTTTGCTTAGTTTGCTGCTGAAGTGCCTACGGACAATGATGCTATTAAGCTCTTATTATAGCATGAGATTAGTCTGGGTTTCAGTTTCTGCTGAGCCAGCTCATTTCCTTCTACATTCATATACTGGAACAGATGCTAGAACACAAACGGGCAGTCATCATAACAGCATAAAAAAAGTTTTCATATAGCAGGAGTTTAAATTATTCTTTTTCACAGCTTTAGCCAGGACAGTTCAATAGCCTGTTCCTCAGGCTAATAACAGGGCATTAAAGAGACTCAGAGCTATTACGTAGCCTTTTCTTTAATAATGAAAAGAACAACACACCCCAAAATATCAGAACAACAACTGACTAACAGGAAGACTGGTCCGACTGGCTGGATGAAAGCCTTCAGAGAAGCCAAATACAAAAATGACTTTTTCCCCCTCCTGTCATACAAGTGCCTCACATGAATGTGGCACTGGCTTTGTATGCCGGATTGGACTGCAATTAGTCACACAAGTTCAGCATGAGTTAAAATCACTGGATACCCTGAGAGCTGTATGTATGCTGCAAATGGTTCTTTCCAAACAAGAAAAAAGATTTAGGTTAGATATAAGGAAAAAGTCTTTTACAGGGAGGGTGGTGAGGCTCTGGAACAGGTTGCTTAGAGATGTGGTTGATGCTCTGTCTCTGGAGACTTTCAAGGCTAGGCTTCAGGCCCTGGGCAACCTGATCTAGCTGTGGTGTCCCTGTTCACTGCAGGGGAGTTGGACTAGATGACCCTCAGAGATCCCTTCCAACTCAAAGGATTGTATGATTCTATGAATAACTCACCTTTCATAAAAACCCATTTCATGACTGCAATTCCAACCTGGTTCAACAGGTGTCCAACCCATCCCAAATGTCCCCAACCAAGCCACCAAGGGACCATCTCTGCCCCATGTGCTGGTGCCCAGCCTGGGGCATCCCCAGCATGGGTGGATGCACCCCTGTGAAACACAGGGCTGGGCAGCACACACAGCCACACCCTCTTGAACTTTTGAGGGAGAAACAAGATGGAAAGACATCAGAACCACTCATAAAGATGAGATGGTGGATCACCGAACAAAACCACCTCGCCCTCTTGCTCAGCACTAAGTGCTGCAGAATGCAACAGACACGTGGGGATGCCCATAGGAGGCGGATAGCCACAAAGAACCAGAGAGCTGTGAAGTAGAAATGTGCAACCTTAATACACAGATGCTATACACACCAGTAGAAACTGAGTTATGATGAGAAATGCTGATAAAGCTTAGAAGGGGTTTCAGAGCAATCTTTCTAAATCACTGGCAGCTGGATTTGAGACAAGCAAGGCAGAGCAATGCATGGAGAAAACTCATTTAGCTCCCTGGTCTGAGAATGTTACCAGCCTCTGCATGGCCACTGCAAGTCCACCGGAGGCTGCAGTTTGATTTTTGGTTTGTTCTTTGCACCTCTGATCCCTTTGCTGTCACTCTGCTCCTGACCTGTTTGACCCCAGCACAGCCCAGGAGGATGCCTGCTGTCCTGCTCACTCCTCCCGTCTGTCCTCAGGCTGGCACAGCGGCCCTGTGGCTCTATGGTTTGGGCTGCCCCGGCTGCTGCCACTCACCAGGAAGTGCAGGCTTGTGGGGAGCCTATTTTTAGATTCTTTTTTTTTTTTTTTTTTTTAAGCACAAAGCCAAACGTGCACACACAAGCCGCTCATTCACTCTCACCCTGTTCATGCTTTATGTTCTTCCTATAGTCAGAAACTGGCAGAAGCCATAACATCGCTTCTACCTATATCACCTCGCTCAGAATGCCCACTTCTATCCAGGCAAAAACAGGAGCCTCCTGAAACACCGTGCTACATCTCCAGTGAGGAGCTGCAGAGAGCACTGCAGGCTGTGGTGCTGTGGAAACTCGCACCTGGCTCCCACCTGGGAAAAGACACAGGGCAAAGCCCCCCCAGGGGCCGCAGGCTTTCATCTCAGAGGCACAGGCTGAGTGGTCAAGGCCTTTACTGTGAGCTGGAACTCAGAGCTAGGAGAACGGGTCACACACCCACCATGGGAACTGCTGGTACAATGCTGAGCTTCTCTCTATGGTAAAATAAAGGCAAACATTTGAAATGACAGAATATCCCAAGCTGGCAGGGACCCTCGAGGATCACTGAGTCCAAGCTCCATCTGCACACAGCACCACCCAAAACCCAAACCCTGTCTCTGAGTGCAGTGTCCAAATGCTCCTCGAACCCCGGCTCTCACGCCCCTGGGCAGCCCGTTCCATGCCCACTGCCCTCTGGTGCAGACCCTTTCCCTAATCCTACCTGATCCTCCCCTAAAACATAAATCTGAACCACATGACACTGCAAGAAGGCATCAGACTTGTTTCTAGTATCTCACTACTGATTTTTACCTCTGGGACAGGTGATACCCAGTAGCTGTGCCATTGCATGAGCGCTCAGAGAAGGACTGGGCACCTTCATGTACTCCAAGTGGCCATCAGACTCACAGGCTTTGCTTCTGGAACCTCAACAATAATAATTTGTCAAATTATGAATATTTAAGAATACAAAATTAATGCATACCGCTACTTATTAGTGTAGACTTATATTTAAGAGCACAAAAAGTTGGAAGCTAGGACAGTTAGGACACCTAACCGTTCAGTGGTCCTCCATGCTAGGACAAAAAATAGACCTAGCACAGCCTTGCAGAGACCTTTAGTAATTCAAGAATCTTTTGCTATAGCTGGCAAATATTCCTGTGCATTTTAAGCAGCAGGGGTGACTCGTGAATATCTTCTCCCAGCCCAACTCAACAAACCTGTGGTAAAAGCCAGGCCGGTAGACTTGCAGAAAGGCTCTAGGGTAGCAGATGACATTAGCTAATAAACGCTCTGCTTTATTCCAGGCCAACCCTGTTGGCCCTCTAAGCCAGCTGGGTTTTCTAAGCAGGTCAGTGCTCCATAGTACTCAGAAGGAAACGGACCAGCTGTGCACAGCTGTGCCCACCAGCCAACAGACAGAGACATGAGCAGCACAGTCCTTCTTCCTCAAAACTCCTCACCCTACGTGATGCTGGAAGCATGTTCTGAACACACCACTATGGAGAGCAAAGTTCTCCAGAACTGCAGTATGTCTTCTTTCCAAAGGTTTTCTTGCAAGTTATATATAAAAATGAAAACCAACCAACCAAAAAAACCTGTACTGTAATTAGAAGCAAACTAAGAGGACACTGACCATAACTGCCCACCGCTTTTGCTGTACTGGAGATGGAGAGGTTCACAAAATACCATGGCAAGGCTTCAGGTGTCACCTTGTTGGTATTTTATCAGCTTCTGCACAGTGCCTGTGCAGCACCCTCTGGAAATGCAGCACAGCATCTGGTGCCAAGGTCAGCCAAGAAGCCAGGTACCACCTTGCTTAAAAACTGAAATTATTTATCCGTGGCAACAAAGAGGCATACTTTCTGGGTGACAGGGAAGCCGCATGATGTGCCCTTGTGCCTCCTGTTCCTCGAATGCCCATGCATTTAAGTGCCCGGGCACTCACACATCAATCTCTTTCCTTTCGCACTTTCAGTGAAGCCTACAGACTACTCCAGAAGCAGCTTAACGGACTGTGTTTATTGCTGCATCCTTCACTTTATAGGTCAACATATACCAGAGAGCTAGCAATTCTCAGCTAATCAGATTTCCATGCAGACTGACAAATGGCTCCCAATAAGAATATAAAAAAAAGCCATAAAATAAACAATATCTCTGTAATCAAGTAGCTTGATGTAATGTGGCAAGCATTTAGAAAACTCACACGCTTTACTAACGCAACTGTTTGCACTCTGTGGCAACATCCTGGGGCTGGTGGTGCTGGGGGGGACCCCCTCCTGGGCACGAAGTGTCTGCCCACATAGTAGTAGTGCTGGTCAGTACTGTTTGTGCTCCAGGAACAATGTTGTATCTTGAAACAAAATCAAAATCACTAGCAGTTCTTTGACATACCATTAGTGCACTTGTACAACGCCAAAGCCTGAGCTAAAAGCCAACTGAAATGATGCTTGCAAAGGTCTTTGCTCCACTGCTGGATAAAACCAGGCTGACAACTGCTATGAGGCAAGTCCTTTTTATCTACTCAGCCAGTCCCCCCACCCAAAAACCACAAACTGACATCAGTGACAGGATGCTTAAATTGGCCTTCCCGTGAAAAGCAAGCAAATCTTTTTACCCTGCCTCGGCAGCTCTGCTCTATTTGGTCCTTCCAAGCCCAAGTCTACACACACAGCCACATGTCTTAACCCAAGACAACATTCTCAGGGACACAGCAGGATACTCATCAGTGGAGGTCCTTAAGAGACAATTGAACTGAGCCTTAGATAATTTCATCCAGGCTCTCTTTTCCCAGGAAAGACTGGATCTGATGAACTTTCAAGGTCACTCCCAACCTGGCTTGTTCTAAGTTCTGTGTTTCAGAAAGCTCACTCGTTACAGAGAAGAGCTTGAGAAGTTCAAGTAAATCACTCCCACACATCCCACCTCTCCTCCACCAGAGAACTGTTGGCTGCGGGCACTGCACACCCCAAGAGCCAAACCATTGACCCCAGGAAGCAAGTGAGCCAGAAGAGAGATGCTGGACAAAGGCAGGCAGAACATCACGAGCCCCTGCCCCGCAGAGGTCCTCAGGTGTCTTTAAAGGATGGCTAGGACTCTAAGCTGAACACCAGCGTTCCTGGAGGTCTGGCACCCAAGCTGCTGCACGGGTAAAGGGGATAGCAAACCTGCCAAGGTCCCAGATAAGGAGTGAAAGAAAAACCTGTGTACACAATACTCTTACTGCAGATATAAATAGCCCCCTCTGAACCTAAGTTTTATATACTACACTGACACTCCCGACTTAATAGGATTTGCTGGTAGCCTGAACCAGTTCTGGCTGCATGGGGCAGCTTGGCCAAGCAGCGCGGTGGCATCTTCACAACTTTTGCACAGGGGGAGCAGAGAGAGAAGAGGCACAAACATGTTTTTGGTGATGCATTCAGGCTAAAGCAGGAGAAGATCCTGAGAAACTCCTGAAGGGCCACAGGGAGGTGCGCATGTGTAGCACCATGGAGAGAAAACTCCCAGGCAGCAGCTTCAAAGTAACGAGCTTATCCCATGGCTAGGTCACAGATACTCCCGTTTCTGTGACAAATGCTATTCGTTTCTCCTTTCTACTCATCCTAGAGTGAGGAAAACAACACTTCAATAAAATAGGCTTTATAGAATCCTTTATATAATTTCAAATGATTTCAAATATTCGATTGCTTCTCTGCGCTAGCTCATTATGTCATCTCGCTGCCTGTAAGTAAACAAAACCAATTCTCCCGCTAATGAGTCAGTACCTTATCCAAACAGTCAAGATAAGGATCTAAACCTCTCCTACGCTGCTTGTATTCCTAACAAATAAATCCCTCCCTGCTTGGGTTACTGCCTGTTAACCTGAGTACTGGGAACCAAATAAATAATCTTTTAAATAATCTTTTATTGTACCACATCCACCACACTGCCTTTGTCTCAGGGCGTTTCATAGCTGCTGGTGGTGCTGAGAAGCTGGCCCAGGTCCTGCCTTGACCCTTTGAGTGCCGATCCTGAGGCTGAGCTGTGCTGCCAAGCTTGTGCCCACCCGTGCAGGACCAGGTAGGGCAACTGCAGATTGCTAAGCGCTGCAGGCTGCTGACCCAGTCTGCTCAGGATGTGCTCACAAGCAAGCCCGTTGCTCCAGGCACATGGGGTTTCCAAGGCTCAGGGATGCTGTCTCTGTGTGCAGCACTTCCAGGCTTTTTTGGGGATGAGGTTTGGCTATAGGGAGCACTGGGAATTCATAATGCAGGAGAAGAAATAATAAAGCTGACCTCAAGCTGCTTCAACACACTCACTCTGAAACCGAAGTAGCAAAGACGTGACGCATCATTTTTTCCTACCACAATCTTAACTGTTATGGAAAATGCATTACCAAAGAAAGGGGCCAGCTCATGAGCTAACCTCACCTGCTTGCTCTGCATCTGCTTCTTCAGCATGCACTGCTTGCCACGGAAATCATATACTCAGTGTTTGCATGGATATCTAGGAACCCTGGGCAGAATTGATTGTAAAGAGGCATGTAGTTCAAAATTTCATTAAAGAAACGGCTATAATACAATCACAAGTCACTCGATTCACCGGAGGCTGAACGTTGCTAAGGAAAGTTATGAGCTTCCCCCTGCAAATAACCTTATCTACCTGCAACAGCAGTTTGACGCTGTTTTTATTCAGCACATGTACGAGCTCAGTCAGGTGATCCTTGAAGAGTTTAAAACAAAGAACGTAGCAAAACATAAAAGGCCTCGACAAACCAAGCAAAATGCTGCTAAGGGGCTCCTCTGGCTACACCTCATGCCCAGCCTTTTTCTCAGGAGCCTTTCTGCAGGAGATGGAAAGGCAATCTGCTCCCCAAGAGCTGGGCAGGATGGATGATGGATTGGTGGCTCGCACTGCAAAATCAATTTGCTTCATTCTGCACAAGTGCTAATTTGGCTCAGGGGGAGGGGAAAGGAAAAAAAATAAAAGCAGAATGGAAGGCAAGGAAAATGCCTGAATGTTAGATTAGGCCAACTCCTCAGCTAGAAAATCTAGATTAAATTAAGCATTCCTGCAAATTTGTAATAGAGGAACAAATGGCTCCCATCTGGAAGCTCAGCAAATTAACTTGGATCCTGGTTAAGAAGACAGCAGCAGAGCCTGCTTCCAGAAATGTAAATATGCAGTGTGCATTTGCAATCCAATCACAGGCTAAAAATGTAAAGCAACTCAGAGTGAAAATCTGATTTGGTGTCTACCCTCTTAATGGGAAATAAAACAAGAACTCACTGTAGACACAGCAATCTGGACTCATTCCTCCTGCTCAGAGAGATGCTGCAAGATATGTGTGCAGCAAGGAATCCTTCAGCTGCCTTGGATTGCAGCTCCTGCTGGGACTGGCTTTCCTCCCTTGTGCCCTGCTTCTCCATCTCCTTTTCCATCCCATGTTTCTGGCCATATCATTTTCAGTTCTCTGTCTTCACTTTCACCGCTTCATTTGGTCCTTGCTACTACACTATTTGAACTCCTCATTGCCTTAGGTGTTTCCTATTGGTTTTCTGGTAAGATACGAAGTGCCCTCAGTGTGCAGACAGAGAACTCACCCACGGGCTCAAGAACAGAGCTAAATTTGGCTCAGAAGAGGACAGCCTCTGTACCAGCAGGGGGGAGCAGCCCAGGGAGATGAAGCAGAGCAAGCAGGAGCCTGTTTTAGATGCTCCCTGGAGGTGCCCACCTCCCTCTGGGATGCAAGGAGCCTGGGGAGACCAGGCTGAGCCTCCTCGCACCATCCCCAGGGGCCTGCTTTCAACCCCACAAAAGGAAGGAAAAGCCATTACAAGTTAATGTCATCCATATGGTTCAAGACCTGATACTGCAAGGGAAGTTTTAGGATGTTCTGCCCCCAGAAAGCGTGCATGGAAAAAGGATGTTTCTCAGTGGAGGAGGTACGGCCGTCTGTGATCACAGCAGGCATGGCTGAGATTTTTAAACGAAAGGAAAAAAAAAAATCCTCTAGAGAAAGGATAATCAGGAAAATCAGTTAATTCCCACATCTGGTTTTAATAAACAGACGGGAAGATTGGTAAATGTGGACAAAAAAGCACATAGTGTCATCTAAACTTTGGAGAACAAAGAGCACATTAACATCAACAGCATCAGTCAGATAGGATGGTGGATAATTTAGGCAGACGATGAGTAAGAAACAAGAGCAGGCATTAACGTACTGATACTGGGATCCAGGGCAATACAGCAGAAGAACCAGCAAAGGAAAAACCTGGAAGCAGAACAGGACATTAGAGGAAAAGCAGCCCAGGAGAGGGGAGCAGGAGGGACAATGAGAGCCCCACAGCGCTCATGTGGGACCGCACAGTAGAATGCAAGGCCCACAGGGAGATAGAAGTGCCAGCAGGGGTCATGTGCTGGGGAACTGCAATTGCCCCAGATGTTGAAGTGAAGAACATAATGTTAAGAACTGACCATAGGTATTCTTGGAAGCAGCAGGCAGCAGGTTTAGTCCTCCAGTTGTGAAGTAGAAGAGGATGATGCTAATTTAGACACTGTAAATAGCTGTAAGTGCTCATAGAATGTAACTCACACGAGCATGGAGCAACAGGTTAAGTAAGTAGAAGGAAGCCCCGACTGGAAACACAGTCATTAACATTTTCAATAAGCTTAGAGGACTCCAAGGAACTTAGCAGGGAAGTAAGCTGGGTAGAACTGTAAGGAGCTTCATGTATCCTTATGGTAAAGATGAAAATATGAAAAGAAACCAGCTGATATCCCAAGTAAAGTGGGGGAGACTTGCTGGGAACAATCCTCAATCTGACTGACTAAATACTCACCAAAACAGGGATAATGGGACTCAGCAGAGTGCCTACGTGGAGCACAAAGGAACTCAGCAAAGACAGCTGTGTCATGGAGGTCGGGAAGCCAAGGGGTAAAGAGAAATTGCCAAAGTCAAGCTGGATTAGATCACACTAATGAAAATAAAGAGCGAAGACCAAAATGTTCTTCAGTGATACAAATTTAAAAAAGAAAAAAAAAAAAAGAGAGAGAACTTGGCTGATACCTCTAAAACTGAAAGCACCAGAACAGAGTTTTGCTGTTGCTGCATCAGGGTGGCGAACAGCAGGTGGAAAGAAAAAACCCACAATGGTGACAAAAAAACCCCAAACCTTTAGAACAACCTGTAAGTTCACCCTGAAAGTGGGGCAGTTTCCTCCCAGGGAGGGGGGTGAGGCACCTCCCAACACGGCAAGCACCCATAGAGGACCATGCTTAGTTTCTGGATTGGAAGTCCACCCCTGCCCCCTGCAGCAGCAATGGGCTGACTGTGCTACCAGCACGGCTGCTAAAAGCTGCTCTTTCCAGCCATGCTGACCACCACCCGCTCACAGAGCGACCAACACAACAGGTTGCTGAAAGAGTCTCTTGATGCACGGAGAAAAACCTACCTTAAAAAATAAGATTAAATGAGATTAATTGCTACCTGCGGCTTCATCCCTCGGCACCCACAGACAGGACTGCTATTGGTGCTCTCCTCAGTGCCTTCCCATCCCGTCTCTGACCTCGGCAGTGCATCCCCTGCCTGATCCCTTTGGCAGGAGCTGCAGAGGCTCCCAGAGGAGCCCAGAGCAGGTGTTTATTTCTGGCTGCTGCTAATCTGATCCCTTTGGGGACAGGTACAAAAGGCAGACCAAACCCAGCCTAGCTGTAGTGGGGTAAGAGCAGTCTGGCTCATGTTTACTTACTCAAATTTGGCAGAAAATAGGTTAAGACTACAAGCAAGCTTTGCCCTGAATAACCCTAATGTCACACAGGTGTCTGCCTGGAGCTTATTTCCCCAACTTTGGTACCTGAGCAGAAGCAAATTGCACCATTGATAAGCACTGTCGGGACTCTTCCTCTACCACATGCAATCAAGATAAAGGCAATTCATTTACCTGAGAGAGCTGCCTCTTCTTGGGATTAGACCAAAAACCACAGCATGAAATGGACGTAAAACCTCCAGCACTGAAGTGTCACCATCAGAGCACAGGGCTGCCTTTAGGGAAATGGAAAATATCCCTAGCAAAGAGCCATAGTTCTGCCACAGAGCAGCACCAATTTCTTTGCAACGAGTGCTGCTGTGTAGCTGCACCAAGACAACACTCAACCACACCGCCGGCGCTGGCCACGTGGCTGCAGGTCATTAGGAGTCACAGCCTGCACAACAACACAGCTCCCACCACACAGACCTATTCTTGTCCAGCTTGCCAGGAAAACAAGATGGGTGTTGCTGGAAGAACTGCAACCAGAATAACTTGAGGAAAGGGTAAGATACTATATGAGTAACTTTGTGACTTATGCCCAGCTCCTCTGCTGTTCACCACCTCCCAGCCAGCTGGACTGGGTGTAGGCTCAATGTATCACTGCTATTCCAAGTAATGAAAAACAGCTTAACCTTCAACCTGCCAAATACTCAGGGGACATCTCCAACAGAATGGCAATTAAAACCAGACCTAGCACATATGTAAGTCTCCAGCAGACATGAGGTTGTTCTGAGTCAGTAGTTCTGATGCAATGCAATGAGTAGCGCTGTGATTTGGAGCTGCAAAAATGTTAAAAACGTGCAAGTTTCCAGAATGCATAAGAAACCACGCCAAAGACTCTTCCGCAGCCTTACAGCACTGCCTTGCCTTCTGTCTCACAAATCATTGCATTGCAGAGCGTTTAGCCACCCTCCTACATCCAGCTGTGCCCATCACCAAGCGCTGGGCAGTGCTCTCTGCTGGAGACCTGCTGAGGGCAAAGTCAAGATAGAAGCAGCCATCCCCGTTCTGAGGGCTATTCCAGGCTCTACAAAGATGACTGATGTGGATTTTCACATGTTCTGCACGATACCAGCAGCTAATAATGAAGAGCACTTGTGACTTCCGATCAACAAAGGCTCTCGGCATCTTTACTAACTCAGATTAAACACGTATCTAAGTGCACAAATAAATCCAGCTGACTCCATGATAATTGAAGCACGTGCCCAAAATAAAATAGGAGATTGAATGTTCTTCTGGCTCGGGGCACACTTCAGACCCCTTTCATTATATGCTTTCCAGGGCAAGACAGCACAACACTGAAGAAAAGTATACTGAAAGAGAACCGGGCTACAAAACACAATTTGTTTCATTGACAGTGGTTTATCTCTACATCACACTTGCAAGGAAAGAACAGCAGCAAAAAGGCTCAAAATTTATTTCAAAGACACTCATGCACTGGCTGCCTGCTAGCAGATTAATCATTTATTGCCCACTTAGCATAAATGCAATTGTTTTGGAATTCATTCAGACTGCAAAATTATGTGCATAGTGACTTGAGTCAAATCTGACTCTTTGTTTTACGTCTGCTTCAGACATGTTCTCTCTGTGACAGAAAGAACCAACTTGGAGGAAAAAAAAGTCTCATAGATGAAAGTTGATCGGTCACCCAGACTCAACTCCAGCCCAACCCCTTCAGATCTCTCCAAGGGATGTCATTTACAGAAACTGCTTCTAATGAGGAAATCTTAAGGCAAGGGAGGCAAACCCAAGGGCAACCAGTATCAGTCTTTGTAGATTATGAACAACTGTTTGCTCTTTTGCTTCGGTAATTGTGTTTCCCCCTATAGCTTTAGTCTGTGTTCCGCCTTCTTCCACAAACACCCGCTGCTGGGCTGTGGTAGCCAGCGCTGGGTTACACAGCAGTCACTCTGTGAAAAGCACTTCATCTTCCCCTCAGCTCACCCTGCCAAGGTCAGCCGAAAGTTTGACAGCTCCAGAAACACCCTGTAACAGCCCAGGCCACAGAGAGACCTCCTTCTTACCTTCCAGGCGATATCTGCCTGCAGCTCTGCTGTGAAGGAGCATTTAACTTAGAAAAGAAATACCAAGGGTGCTGCTCCAAACAGCAAACAGTACGCCTTTAGAAAGGGCACCAAGCCAAAGAAAATCACTTTTCTTCAAAACAAATAGATGGATAGATAGATAGGCAGGCAGGCACAAGCTAATCCTCCCAACTGCTCCTGGGAAACCCACCTCAGAAGTAATTCCAGAGAAGCCTCCGTTGGAGGCTGAGCATCTGTGCCTGCAGTATCTGGGGTACAGACACGGTTGCTGCCCTTGCATAGAGCATCTCATAACCCTGTGTTATGGGAAGGGTGTTAAAAGCTTAACCACATGGGGGAAGGAAGGACCGCTGCCCATCTCTGTAATGAGAGAAGCGATGCTAAAAAAAACAGAGAGCAGAAAGCCACAATGCTTCAAAGAATTCTCCAAACTGAGCTGCAACTGAGCTTGCACGCACAGATCTGCATCTCACGGAGAGCAGACAGTGACAGTGGAGGACTGAAGTAAACAGCCATTTGCCAAACACAACTTTCCAAAACAGTCAGAAAATGGTAACTTTGGTGGGGTGAAGCAATGGGGTTCAACAGACATTCCCACAGCATCACATTTGTATTTAGGGAAGACGATTTATTTTTTTTTTCCCCTAAAAAAAGTCAGCCTTGCAGACAGCTGGTCTCCTCACCCTGACTCAGGGCCAGCCATGTCCCATCCCTGCAGCAGCACAGCCTGCAGAGGCATTAGCGTTAATTAAGAAAAGCCAACTGCAGTGAAAAGCCGGGCTGCTGTAAGAGAAATGCGTGCCACTCGGGTAGAGATCCTTTGCTCTGTCTTCCACTTCTGGTGGGCCAACATGGTACATCCCTTACACACCACTCCTAGGGTGTCCCCCGATCGTTCCTCCATCTTGACCAATGTCACCAAACCCCAGGCAGGACCCCCAGCAGCACTTATTCCAGCAGCTCTCCAGGAGGCCACTAAGGACGTCACGTGTGGCTGCTGTGCAGATGTGCGCGCTTCCAAATTGCCAAACAACTTTCTGAAGTGAAATTTGCTGTCATCTCACAAAAAGCATGAATTGGAGAACAGCTGATCTGCAGTGATTTCCCTTAAGCAGTAATCGGATACAGACAGCAGTTTTTTGGGGAGAGGAAGGACAGGGGAATTGGTTGCTTTGTGCCCTTTCTCTCCCAGTCCCATATATAGCTCCAAGCCCACTTGTGCAGCTCGCTGTAAGATTAGTTGGCTCGTCCAGGCAGACAAGGGTAGACCCTTAAGACGGTTAAGTGATTTGGGGCAGGATGATCATCTGTCTCCTCCCTGACCACAGTTAACTGTTCCACGTCCCTCATCATGCTGGGGAGGATGGCTCAGGGCAGCAACTGAGGCTGAGCACCTGAGCCTGCAGGAATGGGCTCCTTGCAGCATGACCACCAGCACCCCTCCTCCCTCAGCATCCAGGGCTTTGAATCAATGCTCCTATAATGCAGACATGCTGCTTCTCCCTTTTGCTTATTCCACCCAGAGTTCAGTGGTGCAAACAGAAGGGAAATTAGGCAACAAAGCCCGGTGGTGGGCTAATAAATCATATCATGGATCTGCACTCAGATGGTTGCAAAGAGCATGACAAACCTAAAACAGCCTGCAAATTTCCAAAATTAAATGGTTCTTGGTGTTAGAAAGGTCAGCCATCTGCTCAAATATTCACGTTCTTGTTAATTTAACCTTTCTTCTTCCACTCTCCTCCCCTGACTCCTCAGAAAGGAGAAAATACCACCTAAGTCACAGCAGTTAGCTCTCCTCTTCCAGAAAGAAGGCTCTACGCACAGAAAACATATTTTTGGCTAGCGCAGAGCACGAAGCAAGGGACAGAAACAAAGCGGTGGAAAGAAGCACTATGTTAAAACCTACAGTCTCGACTGCGTGTGGCATTCAGGAGACAACTCGCACGGTGCTGAAATCTGCACCCAGTGACTCAAGGTACTTCTTGTCCATCCCTCCCAACCTCTACTCAGTCTTGCAGGACTCCTAGAGAAACCTAACATCCCACATTAAATGGTCATCTACCAGCATGGAGAGCTTCCAAGTAAAATACAGCTGGTCTCTGTAGATTTCACATATGTATCTAATGGAATTGTTTGCTTGAAGTTATATATATATATGAATATGCAAGTTGTAAATATATATATATATATGTTTGTATGTTTAAAAATATAAACATCTGGAGTTTCTCAGCAAGTAAGCCCAGCCCAAGGCTGAAGCTGGGTTTATAAGGAGATTAGTGGGCTCTGAGCTGCGTAGGATATGAAGAGATATGAAGAACAAAATTCTGCTCTGCATGCTCTCACAATCAGTTATTCTCTCTTCTCCTCTATTCCATGTAATAGAAGGAAAAAAACAACAAAAAGATGACAAGTTCTGATCAAGCTGAAGAACAAGGGGTGCAGGGATACGGAGCCCAAACGATTTGTTTCCAGGAAGAGGCCAAGGCTGGGTAGGGGAAAGGAAAAGTTGTGAAAGCAGATGGCTGATAAAGAGTTGGCTTTCTGCAACCACCTAACGCTCCTGTAATGCCTCTCCAAGGAACAGGCCAATGTGCTTCAGTTGGTGGGGAGTACTCCTCCATCAGGATCCCTCTGGTGCAAAGGAGAAAGCAATACACCTGCACCCTAATGCCTCCCAGCCTAATAATAGGCTGGGAATGATGGCTTCAGAGCAGACAGGGAGACACGCTGCTTTATTGTGTATCATTCTGAAGCAGCAGGAGCTGAAATGAGATTTTGATGGAGATATTTGGATAAAATTCTGTGTAGTGGAGGCATCGTACAGAACTATCTACTGGGTTAAACACAGCTGAGTTTGGATGGAGAAAACACCCCCATACTGGCTTGAAAATCCAGCCAGGAACAGGTGTGAGTACTTGTTATCCAGGTGGCTTAATTTGGGGGAATGATGAGGAATGCATTACCCAGAATTGTTGCCATTTATCATTTTCTAACACCTCCAGCTTAAAACCTAGCAAAAGCTTAGCAGCCTGACCTCTGGGAAGAAAGTAAAAGCACTGCTACAGCACCAAAACCAAAATATTTTCCTGTTTTTAAAAGTCAGTAGGACCTGTATAATTTGAAGAACGGTGGCCTAAGGGAATTGGTTTCACTGCAAAACTGTTTAGGCATCTGCCATTAGTTTAAAAGCCCATTTTTGCTTAATGACTGCAGTTTCACATGCTCCCAATGCCATGCATTATAACTGTCATCCCATAACCTCAGATTTATGAAAGCATCCTGCAGCATCATTGTACTCAGGAGTCTGCTGACATTCCCATTATTAAACCAATTCTTGCAGGTCTTCACTTGCATTTAGACCTAATAAACCTGGAATCCTGCCTGCATGTGGAGGAACAGGCACTCTCACAGAGGAGGATCTGTCCCTGCTCCCACCACGCTGTGAGGTGCCCTGGGCTGCAGGCAGAGCCATCATCACCCCAAGCACCTTACAGAGCATGGGAGGCCAAAGGGAGAAGGAAGCTTGAAATGCAATGATAAATAAACATCAAAATTGACCTGTGATTAGCTAAAAACAGAACAATTCTCTCATCATCATATGAAGGATGAAGAACATGGTAAAGCCAACTGTCCTATTAGGTTAGGGTGCAGAAAAAGCATTTGGCTGGAAGGGAATGCAACCACAGAGCTTAGAGCTGTCTGGAAACAGCTGAAGAAGCAGACAGCCTGGAAAACTCAAAAATCAAACTCTTTTCTTTTGAGATCCTTGCCTATGGCTCAAGAGGACAATCTGCAGTCATTTTGCAGGTACTCCACAAAATTCAACAGTTAGTCCCTGCCAGCCCTGAAACATCTTTTGTACACACTATCATCCCTCAGTCCTCAATTCAGTTGTCATTTTGCAGGTAAATTCATCTCCCACTCTCTTTATAGCAGGAAAGAGGGACCATTCAATCCTCTTACCTGACTGTCTGAGTGAGGAGAACAATTCATCAGATACATCTGATCCATCTTCAAACAAAAACAACTAGAACACAAACCCAAGCAAAACAAAAGGAAAAAGCTCTTTTCCTCAGATTCAAAATACTTGGAAAACACACAAACTCAGTGAATGTACCCACAGTGCATTCTGAAAACAATCTGTTTGAGCTGCTGCATGCTGAAGTTTCTATTTTCGTACTCTTGCATTAACACGGACATTGTACTCCTTACTAGAGTTAGAATATTTCATCATAATTCAGAAAGAAGATATTTTAACTTAGAAGGAGACTTAAAAACAAGCTGCCTTCATGATTCAAGTATAAATGATGATATATAATTACCTATTCTGACATATAGGTCATAGCAGTACAAAACAAACAAGGAAAGATGATGGACACAGATTAATACATGCCTTAATGCTGATGTTTCATGAAATAATGGTAGTCCCAAATCCTAAACACAGGCTAAAGGTAAAAGGAGCAAAACAAACTGGGGGATGTTGTTCTTTTAAAGGGATAATTACATTAGATAGGTCAAAACTTCAGGATGGGAGGGTGTTTTCATCCTTTACTTCAAAAAATCTTTCAATTAGTGTTCAGAAATGTCTCCCTGCCTTCATGCCTGGCTGTTCTCAAATCCAGTATGTACCCCAGTCAAAAACATTCACTTTATTTTATTACAGCCAATCCGACAGCTTACGTTCACCAACGTTACATGCCAAAAAACAGGTCAGATTTTACCAGCTGGCTCCTATACTTGCCTCAACAGCTCACCATTAGCAGGAACATAGCCAAAAGGCTTTGTAAGAAGAGCTCCAATAGAAAACTTTCAGCATCCTATAACCTACAGCTGTCAAACGCACCTTCCAACAGGCACACTGCATTGCCCAGTCAGCACTACAGCCACAACGATCATCATTTTTTAAATGTATGCAGTAACAATTGTGTAGTTATTGAAAGGATAGGCATTTCTGTATAAAACTTATGAGGAAGATGTAAATGTTCTTCTTTGCAGATGAAGGCTTGAAGGGGGCAGAAATACTTGCACATGAGCATGGCACTACGGCACAAAGGGACATGGTTCAGTGATGGGACTCAGTAGATCAGGTTGATGGTTGGACTTGATCTTGGAAAGCTTTTCCAACCCAGATGGTTCTGTTTTTTTTTTTTAATGTCCTGAATCCCTTTGCGTACCTATGCGGGTGCGTGCTTGCAGAGTTGGAGACAACAGTGCCGGCTCACAGTAGCGTTTCCCAGGGTTTGCCTGCTGTGCCCTTAACCAGAAATCAGGAAACTAATTTTGATCATCTCCAGAGTGTGAATATTTGTTCCAGTTCAGAAAAAAAAAAAAAAAAACGAAAAAAAAAAAACAGGCCTTGCTTCCTATTGCCTCCTCCTTCCAATAAAGGCCAAACGCAGCAAAACACAGGAAAACAGAGCAGCCCTGCAGTGGTTTGGGCACTGTCTGCCTGACCAGCAGGAGCCCGGATGGACGGATGTGCTGCCTGTAGATAGCACTGACTGCACCCTCAGGCTAACCTCAACAGTGGGGCATGCATTTCTGTTGGCTTTCTCAGGGCTAAAGCTGCAGCAGGATGATAAAAGGAGATGCCAAATTTCAGTGTGTTTTACAGATGGGGCAGAGCTGGCCCCAAAGCCAGCAAGGCAAAGGGATGTAGGTAGCACAAGAATGGCACCCACAAGAATTAATTGCTGGAATTGGTTGGCCAACCATGAGAGCACGGATCCTGTTCTATCACCTGTCCTTCCTACATCAGACACCTACTCCCTGAAAAGAACAACGTGGCCAGGTCTGAATGGATAGCTCCTTCCAATCTCTGCAAGCAAGGCTTTTCCCAGCAAGGGCTACAAGCCAACACGCCCTCATATTTTATTCCAAGCTTGGCCAACATGATTGAGGTCACAAGAAAACTAAAAATCTAATGATGCACTTTAAAGAAAGAAATGTAGAAAAGGAAAAAAAAGATGTGCTGGGCTCATGACTAATCTTTGAGGCTCTTGGTATGGGCAGGATTTGCACAGCCATGTTGATTTTTTATAAAAATAGTAAATCGTATTATCCCCATGCTGCAAGACCAAAGATTCGCAATGATACCTTAATACAGATTAAATAAAAATAGCACTACCTGAGTCAATCTGAGGATGATAATGCTTTGTAATCCTGCACTATTAGAGGATGAACATTTGTATAGCAGTGAATCAACATGAGATACTTGCATGAGGAGATGCTCCTTTTCCCTTGCTGTACAGTGACGTTTATACAAAGTACAGAAGGCGAGGGCTGGTTGTAGGAGGCACAGCACACAGAGGGGAAGACAGCGCTATTAAGGGATAACTCTATAATAATGAGTATATAATACGCATAAAGTAATAACACCACTTTTTAGGGCTGCACCCCACTATCTTCCAGTTCTGAAATCCTGGCTAATAGCTCATTAAGCCTGCTTTTAATTTTTCTTCCTGTTGCTGTAAAGAATCGACTAAAATCTTTGAATTTTCAAAGTTCTTGCAAACTGGGCAATCATGAAGCCTGTGTGAGCTCAGAATCTTCTGATTCATTCATAAAAACAAAAACAGATGAATAGCAGTGCTGCACATTCATTGTTGTTTTTTTCCTTAATATCCTTGAATGAGCAAACTGTATACATTAGAAGCAGTACAACACAGAAATGCCTCAACAGTGAAAATACTAATAAAATCCATTTATAATAGAACCTAGAAGAACAGAAAGCTTCAAGTATCACTTTTTAAGGCTGGTTGCAGGAAGAGGAGAAAAACGTAAGCTTTGATTGGTGACACATTTTAAGCTATAATAAATTCTTCTTAATTATGTTGTTACATAAGCGACTCACACAAAGGTACTTCACTTGCTATTGTGCTCCCCGTTTGTGCTTTTTTAAGACACGTTTTCCAATTCACTGCACATTTGTTCTTCCCTGCTGCAATATACTGGTGCGTATCGCAGACATCTGGCCCTCATAGCCTGCTGCAGAAGGTTTTATCAAACTGTGGGGAAAGGTAAGAGAACAAGGTAATGCCAGTGAAAGGTCTCTCTTTCCCCAGCAGGAGAAACCAGAGTTCTTTCTAAGGCAGTAGCACAGAAGATGTCCATAAATGAGGGAGAATAGCCTCAACTCCCCCTTGCCTCCTTGACTCCCTCCTTCTCCTTCTCCTCCTCTTCCCAGGTGAAGGAGGAGATCCCTGTGCTGGAGATCTTGCACACCAACAGTAGAGAGGTCACCCCAGACCTGATCTCCTGTGTGACAGGAGTTTTCCCCAAAACACCTGAGCACCAATTACAAGACCACTCAGATTTCCATGACAAGATGCAGGCAGTCCCCACGTATCTCCATGAGCCCAACCTCCAATGCTCCATGAGACCTCCATTCAAGGGGTGCTATCTTCCCTCAGAAACAAAGCTTGCACAGGTTCCAGCTCAGTTTCCAGTCTGAAAATCACAGAATGAAATAATCACTGGAGTTGCAAGGAACCCTTACAGACCATCTAGTCCAACTCCCCTGCAATGAACAGGAATACCTGCAGCTCCATCAGGTCGCTCAGGGTGCCGTCCAGCCTGACCTTGGGTGTCTCTATGGATGGGGCATCCACCACCTCTCTGGGAAACCTATGCCAGTGCCTCATAAAATGTTTCTCTAAGCTAGCTGAATAGGACAGATCTCTGGTGGAAAACTTTCAATTCTCTACTTTAAGACTGAAGTCTTGATGTCCTTGCTGGTGCTGATCTTAATGTCCTATGCTGGACTATTGATCAGAGCCCCATTTCAGCCATAGAGTCCCATGCCCATACAAATGACAGACAGTTTAGGCTGTTCCTCACCCTATTCCATATCCTATCTTCCCCCCCCTGCACACATCTCTGTTTCCTATTTGCTGCCACCCTGTAGAAAAGCATATGGCTTTAGCCACTGAGTTCATGCCCCAGATGGAGAAGACCCCCATTCAGAGGACACCCAATGCCACTGCTGGGACACTGCTATCCTGCTGGCACCCAGGATACACAGCCTCCTAGCAGAACCACCAGGGCACCAATTTGGCTGTCGTGCTCAGAGTGGCCCCAGTTCAGCATGCTCCCATCACGTGCAGTCTCTAGCTGGGACAGTGCCTGGACCCAGAGCTGCTTATCTGCTTACAGGCAGCACTGCAGCTAAGGAGCTTGCTCCATCAGAGCCTGTAGTACCCCATCAGGAGAGCACTGAAGCACATGCTCCAATACCCCATCCTGGCTGAGGTCACCACACTCAAGCATCCAGCTGAAGATGAGGATCCCAGCACCCACCTCAGTGGCTACTGTGTGCACTCTCCACACCAAGAGCACTCGTTGTGGGTGAGATCCAAGCTACTGCCATGCACTTTCATGCTTGTCATGGTGCTCCCCTTGCTCTGAAGCCATCCTCAGACCACAGATGATGTGTTGTATTTTGAAAGCTGCCCAGAGGTCTCAACACTTCAAGCCTGTCTGTCTGCTGTCTCTCACCATACGCCATAAACCTCCATACAGAAACTGCTGCATGCTCTAGAATTACCTTAATACTGCCATGGACCATTTAAATTCCCAAATCAGAATAAATAACATATCTGAACTTTAAAGGCAAGGAGAAACACAGACTATAACAGCAGCAAAACTGTAATGCACAAACACCCCAAAACTCCAAAAGTCCACGTTTCACCAAAGATCACACAGCTTTCATGCTTTTGAGAGCACTATTCAAAGGGATAATGCAGGAGCTAAGTCTACTGTGGAGTATTAGCAAGTTTTGTACCTATAACCAATATAAGTGTCATCCGAAATGACATCTGAAATTCAATTGAACCTGGCAGTAGGAAATTACCCAGTCTTTAATACACAATGTTACAGCCAGCAGCCCCATGCTACCCTCTGCCCTCAGGAAGAAAGTTTGATTCATCTTTCAACATCTCAAAAAGATCAACTGATGATTCAGGTCTCAATATAGTAATTATTAGTGCAAATAGCGCACAGGTTTATAATGAAGATTCATGGCAGCTGCAGGGGTGGGGGAGAGGAGAAGTTCGTAAGCTATTACTCACATGAACATTTGCAAAAGGCGCATGGGATTCATAACTTGGCCCTGTAAGTTATGTGGATATAATGCTTCAGTAGGAATGTTAACCGAGCTCCCCTTACAAAAAATACCAAAAATACCAAAAACATGGATAACAGCATTTATTAAGTAAGGGATAATTTTGTTGATTAAAGAAGTAATTGGAGACAAATAAATTTAAAGGAAAAATAAATAACAGTAATTATTTTCTGGCCAAAACAAACACATACTTAAGGTGGACATGAGCTCAGTATAGCACACCATTCCCCAGCAACTCCCCTGACACATCTCAGCTATATGTTGTACAGACAGCAAGTCAGCCCGGCATCATCCATGGGGAAAGGCACCTTACCTATTGAAAATACATTTATTTAAAAGATGGAGAAGTCCATTAAAGGCTTTAGACACTCAGCTGTGGTTCATTAGTCAGTCTGAACACACAAGATCTCTAATAGCTTGTATCCTGTGCACTAGGGAAATGCAACTAAAGAATAAACTTCCTGAGCAATTAATGCGTAATGATATAATTTTGTTAATCTCATTGGAAAGAATCTAGAATTGAAAGAGGAAACAGGGTGTGGATTTCTCTAGAAACAACAAAAGCCAACAGCAAAGGGTGCTGCAGAGCAGCGTGGCAGGGGCAGTGCTGGCAGAGGCCGGCTGCGGGGAGGAGCAGAGAAGTGCCCAGTGCCCGAGCTGGCTCCCTGGCTGCCAGTGTTTCTGATCAACCCCTGTGCTTCTGTGGGTCTTTTCTGATTTCATGTTTCATTTACTTACAAATAAGAAACTAATGAAGTGCAGACAAATGAAATACACGGAAGCTTTGGGTACACGCCAGGGCAGAACCGGTCACACACGGCAGAGATTAGCATGAGTTATGCAGGTCATCTGAACCACTGGAAATTGCATTCCTACAGATTAACACAGATGGTCAGAACAAAAGGGAGAAAAAGGACAAGGTTGTTCCTCGACACGGAAAACACTGCCTGTTGGGCTGCACAGGCTTTCTGTGCAAAATCCAGCGTCATTGCTACAGATTTTCCACCATTTAAGTTAAGTATTTAAGAAAATATAACATTCATTTAACTAATCGAGTCTCAGGAAGTTCATTCTGGTGCAAAGGTAAAACCTCCCATTTTGATGGCAACCTCACGTTCAAAGATCAGCCTGCCAGCTCTCAACACGTGCCACAAGCTGAGATAATGCACATTCCTGCACCAGCTGCCCTATCATTCCCATGCAATGCGTAGCTCAAAAGAAGCAGGGTCTGGAAAGTACTCACCACCTATCTTGGAACCTCTTCAGGAAAAGTCCACAGGGCTCAATTGCCTGAAGGAGAAAACAAAACAAACATGCTTTACATTACAGCTTTCTTCTAAGGGACAGCCTCCCTTCTTTTTGGCCTCCTCTCCGCAAACAAATTTTCCCAGTTGAAATCAGAATTTGTCTGAATATGTGAAAGCTCTGCTACAGCTCTTGCTCTAAATTGAGCAACAACTACTACTTCGTCCTCTGTATTTGCTTCTGATTATTTGTCCTGAAAGAGAAATCAAAAGCCATGTTGAAAAACACACTGATTTATCTTGGATTTGGACAGCGATCTCTTCTGGCATTCAAAAATCTGCCGAAACCATCCCTCCTGCCTTACACCTTTTTGTAAAACTCACTTCCAAAATAAGCAAGAATCAACTTCAGATTGCATCAAAACGCCGTGGTGGAAAGGTTTGCTTGGTTTATGCCTTAGAATACTGCTATGCCAACATTCAAAATCAGGAGAAATAGCGCTGGAATACGACGAAGCCTGTTTCGGGATTTCTGGAGCCATTAAGCACTGCTTTCAAAGGGCAGAAATCAGTTCTCTATCAGTTGAACACAATACTAAAAAATACAGAGCATAACAATATGCATCCCTTCAGCATCTGCCAGCTCCGAATGCCAAGGTTCATCAGCACTTAGGGACTCACAGACAAGAGCACAAGGAGTGAGCTCACCTGCTCCTGTGATTCGCAATCTCTCAAAGTCTGTGGATTAGGAAATAAAAAATGATAAGGAAATTAGGCAATTGACTTGCTCCACTTCCCATCCTCCCACAGAGCTGTCCACAATTCGCCCTGCTGCTCCTTGCCTCCAGCCCAACACCTCCAGATGCTGCAACCTTACAGCTCTGCAATGAAATCCTCACAGTGTTCCATCCCAAAGTAATGTAGTTGGTCCTCCCAACAAAAAAACCCAGCCACAGGGACTCCAGAAAGCACCAAGCCATCCAGCAGTCATCTTCAGCACCCTACAAGGGGGAATTCCCCCCTTTTGTGATAACATTCAAACCCTTCCACCACACCCTGAAGCATCCCTACTGCCAATTCATTCACCAGGGGTAACCGCAAGCTTGGGTTAACACCTCCAGCACAAACAACAAACCTTCCAAATCCAGATTCTGATTGCGTCCAAAGATTTGGAATCTCCCTCCTCCCAAACACTGGTCATCTTCCCCACTATGACACCACCTGTTGAATCTCAACCAGTATTTTATCAAAAGCATCTGTTACAATGCTGATAATTGACTGACCGAGCCATTAGGCCCATGTCTGCAACCCCCTACCAACAGCCTATGGAGATTGACCACACACTACTTGAACATGTACTGCACAGAAGCCTGAAGTACAGTTAGTACATCTTTGCACCATCCAAAAGGAAAGAGTTTCACCAAAATTCCTCTTCTCCAGCTTCATTCTGAGAACACCAGTGGCAAAAAGCCAGCTAAGATCAAAGCACATCATATCATCTGCTCTCTTGCTATCCACACGACTGGTTGCCCTGCTATCGAAGGAAATTAGCATGTCTGACACAATTTGTTCCAGACTAATCCACGCTGCCTGTTACTCATAAGCACCCAGAAGATGTTTAGGTGGGAAATAATTTATTAACTTCCAGGAAAATACTGTAATAAAAGTCAGACTGTACTGTAATTCCATCTCCTCCCATTTAAAACATTCAGCACTATAGTTTTCCTTTTACATCGTTACGGAAACCTCTGAAATTGTCTACATGTTTTCAGAAATAATTGCCAAGGAGAAACTGAAAAGCACTAAAGCCAAGCAGGCAGCTGAAATCAGGTTCATGCACAAACCATCAGAAGAAGACACTTGTCACAAGGTGCCCTCTGCCCCGACCACCCGCAATGCCAGCTGAGCGGCTCTGACCAAAGACCCGACCCTGCTGCACATGTCCTCCCAGCAGCTGGGGACTGTGTTATACAAATCCTTTCCCAAGGCCCAGAGAATTTGGAAAGAAAAATAAAGAAGGAAAAAAAAAACCCACACCCTTTATGTGAGCACTCCCTAATTGGTTCCTGTCCTATTTTATGCCAGCATCTTCCCTCTTTGGTGCAGATGTTAACTCCATCAGTCTTCTGCTCACAGGAAGGAAGATCAGGACTCCGCTAAAGTTTCTATTACTCCCAAGATCACCAAGCAGGCACTCGCAATTGTGAACTGGCAGCAATGCGGGCATTTAAACAGATAATTTTAGCCTCAACATTTTCTTGGAAGAAAACCCATTATCCTCGTTTTTTTACAGGAATGGATGTTAAGCACTTTAGGCTGCTGACCAATGAAACCTAATGGAAAGGCAATGTCAGAACCAAACTGGGTCACCAGCAAAAGAGGAAACACAAACCAGAAGCATTTCTCATCTCTGTTCTGTGCCGCTGGTACAAACTATTGTGCCTTCCCCATGCAACTCACATTCAGGAGACCTTACAGAGCAGCGGACCAAGATGATTTGGCTGTAGTTATATGCTTAATAAAACAAAAAGCCGTTTCCCAGTCCTCGGCTACATTCCTGCATTCCAAAACTTTTAGGGAAAAGACAAAACAAAACAACAACAAAAAAACCCTTGTCTATATTCTTATCCAAAACTTTTGCTCCAGCCTGAGGAGTAGAGGGTAACTGGCCAGCACATGTTAGTCTCCATGTTAACAGCACAAGAAGCATTCAAATCCACTGCCAATTAAAAGTAAGGTATAATTGAATTAGCAGAAGCAACTTATGGCAGAAATTCAATTACAAAGCAGAATTAAAGGAAGAGATGTCAGTAACTTTTGGAGGCTGGGCAGGAAGAGGCGAGCACATCAATCTACTATTTTCAGAGCCGTTAGCAGAAAGCTTAATGAAGAGATGCGTTCAAAGAACAATTTGTAAAGATCTTCCTCGAAAAAAGAGCTTCGCTGATGGATGAGAGAAATGAAGGTGACAAATGCCTTTTTTGTCTCATTTTCCAAGGTGATTTCAACCCCTTTCCATTGCTCCTCATCACAGACATTAAGTGTAGGTTTCTTTGTGCACAACAGAGAAGCCCCAAGTGTCGTGGGCTCTTCTCATTCTCCAAGGGACGCTCTTTCACCCTGCTCCATCCCAGCCTCCACTTGTTTCCCTCAGGCTGATATTTCTCTTGATCAGACTCAATGCCGTCTACCGATAAGGCCCTCCCACACTTCCAAAGTCCAGCTTTCATAACTGCACTAGGTCAAATGAATACTGTTTGTGACACTGCCATGTTTGTGAATGGTGCAACTTGTCTGCAAGCCCTGTGTGCAGCTTTGGAAATAACCCCCAACACTAGATGCTGCCTGTGCTTTGTTAGCCACGCTTCCTTGCTACAATTTCTTTTTCATCTGAAATCTTCTAGTTCACAAAAATGTGGACTTTTTTTCTTTTTCTTACCAGTGGCACAAAGAAACACTCAGAGGGATGTATCCTTCAGGTTGCTTTGTTTTCCTCAAGGCCTTTCAAAGAGGGAAGAGTCATTCCCCCGTCTGTCAGAAGATTTTCACTCCCCGGGCTCATTTCCAGCTCTCCTAAATCTGGGGGATCACTCGCATCGCTTGGCACGCCTGCGGCTCCCAGCTGGCCTGGTGCAGGTTAATTCCTTCTGGTTCCTGGGCAGGTTTTGCAGTCCTCGCCATGCTCTAGGCTGCTACAGCTACAGATCTAGGCTAATTTAAAAACTAATTTAAGTCTTCTCTTCAACATTCTGCTCTGACTGTGGTACAGGTACACTTCAGGCTGTATGTCCCCTGAGGGGCTTAGACAGATCTCTCGTGTTTCAGCAGATTCCAGTGCCGTCCCTACTTTCTCTGCTTTGAATGCTGCCCGTGGTACCTCTCCTACAAACACCTCAACAATATGCCTACAACACCCCCAGAAGTGCACAATAATCCAAACACTGAATGGGAAGCAGATATACAGGTTCCCAAGGAGTATTACAGAAGCATCTGGTTAAGTCGGGGATTGAATTTCACTCCCTCAGGCCACTGGCCCAGCTGCAACTCCATCACAGAATCACAGATGATAGAATCATAGAATCATTAAGGTTAGAAGAGACCACTCAGATCATCTAGTTCAATCCATCCCCACCATGCCCACTGACCACATCCCTCAGAGCCACATCTCCACGGTTCTTGAACACCTCCAGGGATGGTGACTCCACCACCTCCCTGGGCAGCCTGTGCCACTGCCTCACCACTCTTTCTGGGAAGAAATGTTTCCTCATATCCAACCTGAACCACCCCTGGTGTAACTTCAGGCCTCTCATCCCAGCTCCAGTAGCACAGTCCATATGTCCTAGACCCGCTTCAGCCATCACTATGACCAGAAAACACGTCTCAACATGCACACATCAACTTGGACACATGTACTGGGGCAAACAGGGCCACACAGCCCAAAGCTCTAGACCCAATTCCTCCATTTGCATGGTGAAATTTTAGGAAATAAGCCATGCTATCACACTCTGTTGCATACCTGCCATGCCTGTGTTCTATTATCAGAGTAAGCACACTTCCAAGGTAAAGAGCTTGCACCTAAACTGGTAGAAGATAAAGTCCAGAGTAAGCGTTGTGCCATCTCCAAAAAGCTGCACTCCGGGCACAACCCAAAGGTTTATTTATTGAAGACAGCTTCACTGGAGTGCTTAAAGCACCGAGTGAAGAACAGCCTGAAGTGTGCGATACAAGAATCTTATCTTTGGCTGATGCTATCACAACACAAACAATTACCCATGCCAGGCTCAGGAAAACAACAGGGGAACCAACAGAAACAGAAAAATACCCATGCAAAGGGAAAACCTGCATGCCAACAAACGCCACAGGCTGCACCGCACCGGATCCATCTGACTGGAGGCAGCCACAATTCTCCTGGCTTCAGAGGAGCTTTGCTCACTTCAGCCAAAAGCTGAAGATTGCATTTTTTTTTTCATTACGCGTCACATTTGGCTCACGTACATCCTGCCAGGGACTCTCACAAGCTGGCTGAGAAACACGGGCCACTGAGGATGACTGTACCCACTTCAGAGCAGTGAGGATGCCATACAAACATCTCCACCCAAGTCAAGCAAGTAATCAATATTTTCAGCCCAGTTTCATGCAAGCAGAGCTATTTGGCTTATTAAACACAGCCCAAACTTGAGTTCCACATAAGCAACTAAAAGGAAAGCATAATGGCATAAGGAAGCTTTATAAATTTGAGGGCAAGCAAACAATGGTGAGGAAGGCTTTCTCAGGGCCAGGGCTTCATACTGGAAGCCAAGCTGGGTAAGCTGATGTTATCACATATCTGATTCCCAAAGTAAAAAGTGTAATTTCACATACTGCACTCAATTCCCATAGAAGCTGTGTGTGTGTAAAAGGAGGGAAGGAAGGTATGGAAATTTAGCACTCTTCTGTGACTAAACACGTTGCATTTTATTAATTCTAATTCAAAGTGTCAGAACAAGGTGAATTATTTGCAATGAAGTATTTTTCCCTTACTGAACTGCAGGGTTTCTTTTTTTTTTTTTCCAGAAGGACCAGCGACAGATGCCACACACTGCCAGGTCAGGCTCAGACACACATGATCAGCCATTTAAAAGGATACTGGCAGCAGAGGCCAGAACAGTGCCCCTTATTTACTCTATTTATTTCCTCTTTTCAACTTTTTCCCAGTACAATTAACAAAATTATGTCACTGCACATTCACTGCCCAGGAAGTTTATCTCTCTCTTCCCCTTTCAGTCCTCCTTTTCATTTGCATTTCCTTGCTTCACAGGATGCTCTAAACTAAACATTATATTCAAGTTACACGATACAGACTGGGGAGGAATGGAGCAACAAGGGGAGGTCGTGGGAAGGGAGGTAGCTGCTTAGCAAATCTTATTTTAGCAGATACAGAGGGCATAGTGTCAACTGCTTTTTATTAAAAGGAGATTGCAAATTTGCATCTGCTAAGGTTATCAGGTGGAAGGACACAACAGAGCACTAGTTGAAAGAATTCAGACAGTTCAAAGGACTGAATGAAGCATGAATGTACTAAAAAAATAAAATAAAATTACAGTGATTAGTGCTGTTACGGCACCAGTAAGCTGCTGCAAGTAACCTTAACCCTCTCTGTATATTAAGACTATTTTATGCCACATAAAAATGTGGATTCCCTGCACTCTCCAGCTGTAGAATATGCTGCTGAATTTAAAATGAGTTCATCACAAACTAGTGTTCCTGGACAGATCATTTATTCATTAAAAAAATTACACATTCTTGCCTTTTTAATTACAAAGGGGAAAAACATCTTGAAAGCAAAGCAAAAAGCAAGACTCTGGCTTCCTACTAACCCTCCAGAGAGCTGGGAAAGCAGCGTTAAGAGCAAGAGTGCCTGTACAGTTCAATCACTGCTTTACAGACTGTAAAATATCAGCCCAAAGTCAAGGCTGATGGGCTTCCTTGCTTGTCTGCTGCTCTTGCAATCTGTATGTGGCACAAGACACTGGTGATGCCATCCTCAGGAGCCACAGGGACACTCAGGTGACACCACTGGAAGTCCCTTCTTTCTGTAGCAGGGTGGCACTAAGGGTGCTCTCGTGGAAGCCATAACCCACATGAAACTTGGCACGTGAAGCAAACTAATGGGCATGGCACAAACGCTGTCACACATCCAGGTGACAGTGAGCCACATGTCTGCTCCTACCACAGTCTCCCCAGGCACAGGTCAGAAGATGCAGAGCAAGCTCGCATGGAGAGTGATAGACACAGCGCTACCTCTGGTGATGCGTCAAGGCCAGGATGCGTTGTCTTTCCATACAATGGCTGTTACACTAGCACACACGCTTGTTGAAAGTCCCTGAGGAGACTTTAATATTAGTCTATTCAGCCTATATGCATACAGCTCAACCTGCAGAAGAACAATAGAACTGGTTTTGCAAAGCTTTAATGAAACCCCCTTGAGCAAGTAATGCAGAACTGTTTTTTTTGTTAATAAATGTGCCTCACCACCAAGTGTAAAAGGTCAGTGGGGTCAAGGAAGAGGCCCATGAGACCCCAGTGACAGCCATGGGACATGCATCTGAAAACAAGGCTGGACAACAAAACGCAGCCAAATCCAGAACTCCCACTACAGGTGGGCCTACACTTGGTTGCAAAGCACCCAGAAACAGGGAGACGAGGGCCAAGCCAACTGTCAAGGCAGAAGATCATAGAATCATAGAGGTTGGAAAAGACCTTGAAGATCACCAATTTCAACCTCCAGCCCATCCCCACTGTGCCCACTGACCGCGGCCCTCAGTGCCACATCTCCACAGTTCTTGATCACCCCCAGGGACGGTGATTCCACCACCTCCCTAGGCAGCCTGTGCCACTGCCTCACCACTCCTTCTGAGAATAAATGTTTCCTAATATCCAACCTGAGCCTCCCCTGCCACAGCTTGAGGCCGTTACCTCTCACTCTATCACTATTACCTGGAAATACCTTGCCAGAACCTCCTTCCAGGGGGCAGTTGCAGAGAGCCATAAGATCTTCCCTGAGAGAACTCCTCTTACACAGATTTAGCAATTTGAGTTAGTTTAGCCTTTTGACTGTATCCTGCAGCAAGCTAGAGCTCTGGAAATGGCAAAATCAAAGCTGTCTTTCTGAATAACTCCCATAAAAATCAGCACTTGATAAATGCACTTGTTGCTGGTGCTTTCAGCTTGTAATGGCGTGCTTCACTGAGGGGACACGCCTTCTGGAAAGCAGCAGCAAGCCCTGTGAACAGCTTGCTGACAGTCCCAGCTGGAGGCAATGAAAGACACAGGCAAGTGTCAAAGAGAGCCAAGAGTGGAAAAGGCACCTTTAGCGATGCAAAGAGGCTTGAATGTGGCAAAACCTACCTGCACCAAACCGTTTTGGCAGGGTGTCCCCTGTTAGCTTCTGAGGACCCAGTAGGACCTCAACAGATGTCAGCCATAACAAAAGGACAGGTTCTTCAATGCCACCAGGACTGGGGCCTGGCCATGCATGCCAGCCTGCAGCATCAAGGCAGCCCTGCAGAGCAGGAGAGGAAAGCTGGAGGGGGTTCAAGCTGAAGAGCAGTCCTCTCTCACCCTGTGTGTCACCTGAGGGAAAGGCAGCTCTCATAACAGCACGTAATGGTGAGGTTTAGGAACAAATGCCATTTTAAGAACCATGATACCAGGAGAATAGAAAGCTGTGGCAGGAGGCTTCAGAGCTTAATCTTGTTTGCTTTCAGACCATCACCACAGCTCCAATTACCCTCAGCTGGAATGAAACCCAATTTCCATTAAAAAAAACAACAACAAAAAAAAAACCAATAAGCTTCTGATACATCCTCTGACAATCAGAGCAAGCCCCAGCTCAGCCTGGCAGAACAGCTTCCCACAGCCTGAGCATGGCTCCAGCCACCACAGGCACATTCCCTAAGAAAGCCAAGGGAAAGGAGCTGACAAGGCCTTTCCATCTCAGTGGGTTTGCTCCAAATCAAGCCTAAGCTGAGAGGAACAAGGCTCCTCATGTTTGCTGTTGGCTTTGAGGAACTGGGCTCCTTGCAGTGCTAGGTTTTGGCTCATCACCCCTCCAGGCCTCGCTCCACTGCAGGATGCAGCCACCAAGGTTCTATTGCACAAAGACAGGAGAGAGGGCTGACGTTGAAACTCCTGTTCATTTATGTCAATCTGGCTTTCAGACTGGTCACAAAAGGTGACTGAAGCATCTGCATTTCCAACCACAAGCCTCGCACACTTTAGCTCAAGAACAATAAAACTCAGTGCAGTGGAAATCAAAGCAGTGCCCAATCACTAAGAGCTTTCATGCTGATTCCACTTTCTTCTCTCTACCTTACGGTAACTGTAGCCGTCTCTTCACAAGAGCATTAGAAGGACAAATCGCAATGAGAGGAAATTAAACCAAGCGGTGACACAAAACGGACGAGTGATTTCAGAAGACACTTGCACTGCAAGCTGGAGGCAATAGCAGGAACAAAAGAAGCAACAGCAGGAGCTTGCTCCGGGCTGCGCTTTGGGAGCATTTCGAGATGCAGCAGCCGCGATGCAGTGAGCCAGACAGCTCCTTCCAGGCAGCTGCTTCCAAGCCAAAGTTTTAAGTTGCTGCATTCCCTTCAGCTCTGGTGAAGGGGATAAAGGTTTTTCCAGTGTCTTCTAATAGTCTTAACAGATGTTGCTCTGAGGCCCTTTCCTAAGCACCATGAAGTACATGCTTTCTGCATGTTTGCTTTCGATCACGCATTTAATAACTGAGCTCCGTGCTGCTGGAGATGCACACCCAGCATCCTCCCTGCTCACCCCTGCTGCCAGCTCACAAACTGCTCCCCTTGCCCCTTGAGAAGCTTTGTTCTAAGAAATGCAAAATGATACCCTTTGAGAAACACCATTTACTTGTTGAAAAAAAAGCCTGGATAAAGGGGAAAAGCAAACACTGCCCCACCAGTGCTAACTGCTCCGACAGCAGCTAGCGCAGCAGGACCTGCAGCAGCAAGCTCCCTCTCTTCAACAGAAGAGCTGCCAAGAAGAGAGAATCCTGCTCACAGTGCCCTTTAGAAAAACCCAGAAAAACATCCTGCTACCTCAGCACAGCAAAAAGCATCCATTCTGTGCAGGCACATTCACAGAGGTGAATTAGAAAAACAGAAGGCGTGGCCCCTGGAAGGCTTTTTTTTTTTTTTACCTCCCACCACAGCCACCCTCGCCTATGTAAAATGATGTTGCAGGAGCCACGTGCCAATTCTCAAGCATCAGAAAGATCTGTTTCCCAAGTCCATGCCCGAGCTACACCATCTATCACCCGCTGAAAAGAGGTTGTGGTGAGGTGGGGGTCAGCCTTTTCACCCAGGTAACAGTGACAGGATGAGAGGGAATGGACTCCTGTTGTGCCAGAGGTGGTTCAGGTCAGATATTAGGAAACATTTCTTCTCAGAAAAAGTGGTGAGGCAGTGGCACAGGCTGCCCAGGGAGGCTGCGGGGTCACTGTCACTGGAGGAACAAGAAAATGTGGCACTGAGAGATGTGGTCAGTGGACAGAGTGGGGATAGGTTGGTGGTTGAACAGCATGATCTTAGTGGTCATTTCCACCTTAATGGCTCTGTGATTCTCTGATCACAGCCAGGAGCAAGGTTCATAATTCCTTCAAAACACAAGTTTGGTATCTGCATACCAGCACACACATGTGCACACACGCATCCCTTCTGCCTCACTGTTCTCTGTGAAATGGTTCCTGCACTTCCACTTGTAGGAAGCACGTTCCCAATGCTGGCACGCTGCATGGTTGGAGAACTGGAAACAAACACCTCTGCCACTCTGACTAGAACGCTGGTTAATTCCTTACGATAAACACATTGTCTGAAACAGAAATTCAATCTAATTGCAAAACCAGCTGCTTCAGCTTAGCCAACCCTCCTGGCACAAGCATCAGGATCTCGGTATGCCTCGCTTCTAGCGAGCATCTCTGAGGCCAAAGCAGCCTTTTGGGACTCGGCCTCCCGCCCTTGAGGTCTCCAGCTGTCCCTGCCAGCCAAACTCAGTGCTTTCCAACCCAGCTGGAGTTTTGAAGGTTTACCATCAGCCAGACACCTTTCTGATGAGGTTAAGATCGCAGCCACTGAAATCCTAGCAAACATCATTTTTTTCTCTCAGTTGTATAAAGTGCACTCATTTCCTTACAAAAGTCTGGGCAGAAAAAGAAAAGATGGCCTCCTAGAATTGTGTTTGCAGAAGTCATCAACAAAACTGGCAGGTCTCACGGGACAGTGCATTAGCTGTAACTATACGTAACAATAGCTGTGCCTAGGTTTTGGTCCTGCTTTTTTTGCCAGGCAGATATCAAGTAGACTGTGTTGCTCAATACAGGTAGTTCAGTCATCGGGAAAAATGTTTGAGCCTGCTAGAGAAGAGGAAAGCTGATCGGGTTGGAGTGGGTATCTTTTGCACCAAATGTTGCCAATGTCAGTTTCTACAGAGCTCAACTAACAAATTCTTTAAACTCCTTGCTTCTTTCTTTGACTTCAAAGAGAAACACACCTACAAGACAAGCAACGCTGGAATAGCACAAAGTACCATTTGCCATTACTTCCACACAGGTTATTCACAAGCCCCTATAAACCCCCTAGTTATAAACAGCATCTTTTACTGCCGGTGGCACATGTTGTGTGATGCAGCCCAGGAGACGTGCAATCTCTCTCACATTACGAGCTGGATGCAGCCTCCCGGCTCCTGCCTTCTAATTGCAGTACAGACAGTGCAAGGGAATGCATCATTCATTGTGCAGCCCATCCTACGGGTCTCCCAGCCACTGGCACTGGACTTCCACAAAAGAATCAGTTCCAGAAGATTCAGCTGAAGAATTCACTCTCCCTACTGCTAAAAGGACCTGAAGCTCCTTCATGAAGAATGTGGCCCCACCGTTTAAAGCTCACGGTATCATTGCTGTTGGAGCGTGACAACAGGCAGATACTTATCTGGGAAAGTCAGGCAAAGCAGAAATCAATGGGTTAATTAGCAGGTTAGCAAAGTACAACCAACCCGTGATGGCTTTTACTCACCAAAAGGCTGATAAAGTGGAGATAATTGTTTGCACTCCTTACACTTTCTGGGATGGCAGAGGATTATTGGAACGGAAATTTCAGGCATTGATTTAAAACATTTTCTGCTCATTAAAGCTAAACCCCAAGAATTTTGCAAGAGCAAAACCTCCCAAAACCCATGGTGTGGGATTCCACACGATGCAGTGATGCAGCCAGCATGGGCTACCCCTTGCCAACAGAAAGCAGCTTCGCTCTGAGTTAAGCCCGGTGAAGGTACTCAACTTGGGCGCTGCGACTGTTTTCTAACACAGACAGTGAACAAAGAAACCAATCCCACGTACAACCACTATGGAAAGCACAGTAGGAACAAGGGCAAGAGCACATTTCAGGAAATATAGTTAGTTTTTGTTCCACTCACTGGAAAACGTATAGCATCTGTTACTGAAGCTGACCTAGGAGTCAGCTTTGAGGGAAGGAGCAGCAGCTCTGCAAGCGAGAGATCCCCTTCCCACGAGCATCAGTGCACCACACACACACACACACACACACAGAGCACAGCCTCATTCCTCACAGTCTCATGTCACCGAAAGCAAGCAAAATCCGTACACTATAGAATTCTAACTCAGATTGCCCACTTTGTCTACCAGCATTCCCACCCCTCTCAAATCAAGGTAATCATTACATCAAAAACTACTGCACGGCTTCAAAAATACAATAAATGATGCTGCACAAATCATTTTTAATCGCGACCATTCCGAATCACAGATCATGTCGGATTTCTTTGGGTTTTGTTTTTATGGGTTTTTTTTCCTCTGCAGAGTCACAGTCCCCCAGCTGACTGTTGCTCAGGCTACATTAGCCCAAACCAGCCGTCTGTGCCTGTCCCTTGCGCCCAGTGCCAGCCCTACACCCAGCTGTAACACAGAGAGCCTCTGCAGCTGGCACAGCTCTCCCCACCCAGCACTGCTCCCCAAGAAGATGAAGCCGCGCCAACAAAAAGAGCTTTTTTTCACCAGGATAGCTGACAGCAGACCAGCTCTGCTGCCAGCATTGCGACATCCATTCTGAAGCGGCAAGCGGTTCTTTTTTTTTTCCTCCCCTACACAGTTTCCTACACTTTAAGCCAGACACAACCATTACACTGAAGGCAAGAAGAAGGCAGGTGTGGCGGAGAGGCAGCGCTGCCGACCGGCATCTCCCCATCTCGCGTAGGCAAAGATGCGCACAGGCTGCCTTTCCGAGAGCCTCACCGCACCAGATGACAGCCGAGGCACGTGGCTGCCGTGCGATCCGCTCGCGTGCGGGGAAGGGCCCCGGGGCTCAGCACCAGCGGTGATGCGGTCCCCGTGCGGGCACACGCAGCATCCCCGGCACCGCGCGATGCCGCTGGACCCACCCGCGGCTGCTGCCCGAACGCCCGCCGGGCTGCGCCGAGAGCGTTTGGACCCACAGCCACAACAAACGGCTCCCATTGAGAAAACGTGTCGGGGACGGAATAATTGCCTCCTCCGTTTGTTTTCCCCGCAAAGAAAACTCCGTCTCTCTGCCACATTTACATTTGTGAATGGGACTACAGTACAGCCTTCAGCTCCAGCGCTCGCCTAGCAGTATTCCTGCGGAAATAAAACCGGCGTTTTCTCATACGCACACAAACTACCCAGCCGCCTTCTCCCAAACTGAGCCGAAACTTCCCCGCCCGGCAGTCCGCCCGTGAGCCCCCGCCCGCTGCGGCCGCTGCTCGCCCCGTTCCCGGCGCGCCCGCAAAGCCGGCGCGGGGCACCTCGCGGACATCGGCCGCTGCCCCCGGCCCCGGGGGAGGGGCAACCGAAGCGGAGCCGTTCAGCAGCGGCGTTCCGCCAGGGCCGGTTCGGGAGACGGCAGTAGGAAGTAAGATTTCGGGGAGCCGACTCCTCGAACGGCACTCGTGCGGCGCGAACTTCGCCGGGTCTAAGATCCCCGTAACGCACGCGGAACGCGCGGACACGCACGGATCCCCGCGTCCGTTCTTCCCGGCAGCCGCACAGCGCTCGGCACCGCGCGCCGCACCCTCAGCGCCACGGCCGGCGGCGGCCGAGCATCCCCTGCGCTGCCCCCCGGCGCCCCCCGACCAGCCCGCAGCCCGCGCCCCTCACCCGGCTGCGGAGCGGTCCCGCGGCGGCCTCCCGGCAGCTACAACTCCGCGGCGGAGCCCGGGCGAGCCGCACGCCTGCGGAGCGGCGGCGAGCGGAGAGGAAAAGAGGAAATGAGCGGGAGGCGCATTGGAGGGAGGGGGAGGAAGGAGCCGCCGCCGAGGGAGCGAGCGGGAAAGCGAGGCACGGAGCGCAACTTCCCCGCGGGGCAGCGGCGGCGCCGGGGGGCGGAGCGCAGCCGTACCCCGCAGCCCTGCGCAGCGCCGCCGCCCCGCCGGGGCCGCCCGCCCGCCGCCGCCACTTGGTATCGCCCGGCCGCCGCGGGGCAGGAAGTGCGGGGCGGCGGGGAAAAGTTTCTGTTTTTCTTTTTAATTCTCTCTCTCTCTCTCTTTTTTTTTTTTTTTTTAATTATTTTTTAATATATTTTTGATCTTTTTTTTTCTTCCTTTTTTTTTTTTTTTTTTCTTCTTTTAACCCCAGTGTGAACGAGGAAGCGCTGTGCCGCAGGCCCTACAACGAGTTCTGCCCCCGCAGCCAGCGCGTCCCCCCGCCCCAGCCGTGCCCCACGAGGTCGGGCAGGTGAATCCCTACGGGTGCGCTGCCGCTGGCCGGGGACAGCAGCCCGCACAGCGCACCCCGCCACAAAATGGAGGGGATTGAGGGCTCGGTGCTAAGCTGCTTCTCGAGGGAGGTCATGGGAAGCCTTGCTCAGAGCTACGGCCTGCAGAGCGCACGGGGGGAATGAATCCTTCCTTTAGGATTTCTGTTTTTCCCTCAGCTTCCACCCGGCACACTTTCAAGTCAGGAACGTATGGAGAATTGAATGCCGTTCCCGTTGTGCCTTATCGGCAGCTTTCACTCCGCCTGCCTTCGTAGGAGCCCAGGCGAGCACATTCGGTGAGGGTGCGAGATAAGAACCGAGCAGAGCTGAAATCAGGGCCACACCAGGAAAAAAAGATATTGAGAGATTTCAGTAACAAACCTTGGGAGGCACAAAAAGCCCACTGCCTCTAAACTGCAGATTTTCAAAGCTTATCTCCATACCTTGTCTGCCAGATTTCCGTGAGGACAGAAAAGAGCAAAGAAAAAGAAAAAAATAGAAGAAGAAAGAAAAAAGCCACCTTTCACCTCTGTTGCAAAGCTGGAATACATTGATACTATTGCTGCAAAGCTGAAAGTGTTACTCAGCAATAACCACTTTCTCCAGCCCCTTTCAGAGTAGTTCAACCATTTTGCCAACTTAAAAACTTAAATATATATATAAAAGTCAGCCCAAGGCAAAAACAAGCTGGGAAGCTGGCGCTGTTAAAACTCGAAGCAACTCGAACAGGAACACAGAATGGAAAACTGTATGCAACCACTGTCACTGCCAACTCCACACGCCTGCAGCCCGCTCCTCCTTGCGGGGGGTGGTTACACATGAGTAATCCCCTCGGTTTCCCTGCACACCCAATGTGAGCACTGCCAGGTGCTGGGGCTGTGGCTCACTTGGGGCAGGCAGTCGCACAGGCAGTGACGGCCCCTCGCCCAGCATGCTTGGCGTCAAGCCCCACCATCAGCTGCTCCTTACACACACGGCCTTCCAGATCCTTCCCCATCCTCACAGTCCTCCTTTGGATGCTCTCTCATAGGTTTATGTCCCTCTTACACTGTGACTCCCAGCCCACACACAGTGCAGGAGGTGAGGCCGCACAGCGCAGCACAGAGCAGGACAACCCCTCCCCTTGCCCAGTGGCAGTGGTGGGCCCGGTGCACACCGGTTTACAATTGGCCCTTCTGGCTGTCAGGGCCCACTGCTGGGGCTCAGGGACTGTGAGCACACTTGGGCTGACACGTGGGGTGCTGAGGATGGAGATGGGTGCTGATCGATGTGGCTCTGAACTCACATGGTGGAGCACTCAGATGTTTCTGTCAGGAGCTGTCTGTGCTGGGACACCCGGGGCATTTTGCTGTCAGTAGGTAACTACTTTGAGAAGTGCCCATGGCTTCTCAGTCTGATACAAAACTCATTTCCTTTCTTTGATCCCTCTAGTATTCAGTATTAATTCTGTGATTAATTGCAGAAATACTTGAAATAATTTTGCTTTCAGATGTTACTGGGGAACACATAGCAAGAACCAAATGAGGCATTACTCTTTTGTACTCAACTTCTTTTTTTCAGTGATTGCACCCTTCCAGTTGTGACCAAAAACAAGATGTCAGTCAAACCCTCACCACCAAGACTTTGGAGGATGTTAAGCACTAACTCCTGATAAGGAGCAATCCCTGACTGACAACAGTTTCTTGGGAAATGCCAAGGAAGGAAAGACAGCCTCCCAGAGCTGCTGGCTGCTCACAAGCTCCCTGTGTGATAAGAAACTGCAAACCCACCCACACGGACAGTAAGCCCTGTGTTTGGAAGTTGAAGTTAGTATGTACACAGTCAGTTTCTCCTATCATGTGCTTAAACACATACTTGAGCCCACTAATGCAAGAACTTCATGTCCTGTTATATCAGGCACATTTGCAAGACTGGGCCAATGGATGTGTCGGACTTACATGAAGTTCCTTGTTTAATGTCTTATTTTAGAATCATAGAATCATTTGAGTTGGAAGGGACCTTTAAAGGCCATCTAGTCCAGCTCCCCTGCAATGAACAGGGACATCTACAGCTCCATCAGGTGTCAGGGCCCAGTCCAGCCTGACCTTGGATGTCTCCAGGGATCCACCACCCCTCTGGGCAACCTGTGCCAGTGCCTCACCACCCTTACTGTAAAAAACTTCCTCTTTTAAATCCAATCTAAATCTCTCTTTTAGTTTAAAACCATTTCCCCATGTTTATTAAGCCAGTCTAGTAACCCTGTGCTCACCTAGTGCAGGTCTTTACCAACCATGGTGCCATAGATGCTTTGGCATCCTTTCGGTTGATTTCTGTCTGAATGCTTCTCATTCTGTTTCTATAATCAGAAGACAGAAACAATGAGGGACTGAATTAGATTCATCTGGATCATTCCAGCTCTGCTGAATCTGAAATTACCATGCGAAATTCCTTCTGCTGTCCGGTGCTTAATCACCAAGGGATTTGGTGGAGACGAAAGTCAAGATGTGTGGTACACTGCTATTCTTTAAATATCTGCCATAGTAACATGAGCTCTGGTGGCAGCATTAAGGCTATTGCTAATATCCAGTTATTACCCGCCTTGCTGGGTTTTGGTGTGATTGATTCTGGGGAGGTGTTAAAGCAGTATTTACCCTTTTTGAGCAGTTCATCAGCCAGACCTGGAGCCCTATGTGTTCCTGGGGATTTCAATTCCTCTTACCTCTACCCAAAAACTATCAGAGGGAACTGCTGCCAAGGATTTAAAACTCACAGTGCTCCTTCCTTCTGGATCTCCTGATAGCTGTGATGGCTGTGGGAACCCAGAGCTCCCTCCCTGAAGGCAGCTGACTGCTCCAGCCATTTTCAGGCCGGATGGGAGCTCCAAGAGCCAGGATTTGCTTCCACTGCAGACAGGGCCCATCTATTGAGCCTCACAATTTTTGCTACCAGATGCTGGGGCTCAGATTGTTGCAGGCATCAGTTTCATCCATCAGTGCTCCTTTCCATTGCATTCCCAGCTTGGGCTGCTTGGGAAATGCCAGCTGTGGGCAAGAGAAGTGCTTTGACAGGCAGAGCCAGTATTTAATGTACTACCGAAGCAAATACACAAGGGGCTTTGCCAGTCACCTGGACCACAGAATCCAGAGCTGGGAAAGAGCAGGTCAGATTTTACAGTGTGTTCCACTGCTAAGGGAAGTTTGTTCTCTGCAGTATCTTCCAGAGCACTTTCCTGGCCTGTTTTCAACGACCTTGGAGGGTGAGGAGAGATGAGACGGTGGTATTTGCCATACCCTTGAGAGTTTCATTGTCTGATTTGAATGATGTAATATGGAACGACTGAAAGTTCAGAAAATGTAGTTACAGCACAATATGTAATGGAGTTTTTGCATGGTTTTTCCCTCTCCAACCTACTTGCTATGCCTGCTGCTGTGCCAGTAAAAGCAGATAAATGCAAAAGAAAAAATAGTTGCAATACTCCACCACTGTGTCATTGCTCTTCTTCCCCTTAGCAGGAGTTTGTCTTAGATGCTTTCCTCCCCTCTGAGGAAAAATGAATAGTGAGAGCTGTGATGACTGGCAGTGAGGCTGGGAACAGCACATGTAAGCTGTACAGCTGTACTAAGACAAAAGTGCACTTTCCTACCTACAGCTGTATTAAGGTTGCCCCGGGGATGCCACAGTGCCTGCGTGTGACTTAGCATATGGACAGCCAAGGCATTGGGCACATTTATGCAGATAAGAACACTTGGTGTCCTCTCTAAGTCAGAGAGACCAATGATTAAACAACAAAAAAGAAATCTGGCTGCGTGGTCTTCTTCTCAGCTAATAGAATGACTGAGTGAGAAAACAGAAAAAAAAAAATAGGGGTGAAGAACTTATGAATTAAACCAGCACATTTTCATTTCATCGACTGTTGTCTACCAGTCTACTACACAGGATTCTAAAAAGGACTTCATTTTGCCTCCAAGGCTGCAGTTGCTATGCTAGACACTAAAGTTAGATGCTACAGATAAGATATTAATACAAAGGCTTCTTGCATAGGATGGGTAAAACCCTGCTAAATAGGGAAAATCAAAAAGCTCAGTTTCTCTCTGTGATGCTTTATGTTAGTTTGGCACTGCAGTGCTTGGCCATCAGCGCTGCGATGTGCCATCGAAGCATGGGGAGGTGGGACGGACGTGTCTTAACTGTACCCACTGAAAAGAAACAACAGAATTTCCTCTGCTCCACCGCCTGCATATGCTTATTTCCAGCTGCACCTACCAGAGCATGGCTCCCTCATGGGCCCATACACAGGGATACCTGTATCAGAGCTCACATCTGACCTACTGACACGAGATGCAACAGAATTTACTTCGTGTTGGTGGTCCAAAACATCAGACTTTCGCTGAGAGGGGTGGAATAGAGTAAGAAAAGCTGAGCATTTCTACACAGCAGAAAATAACTTGCTTGTTTATTTTCTGAACCGCAACAGGAAAACAAAAAAGCCAGAAATTAACCATGAAAAATACCAGTGTATCTAAACAGAAATCAATGATTTAGGCTGGCATTATAACAGCTGTAAAAAAGCAAAACAAAACAAAGCATTTTAATTCAATCAGGGCAATAAATAATAATATAGTAAAACTGATGTTCCCCCACTGTGACTTCCAGTTTTGCTGAAACTGCTTTTTTTTTTTTTTCATGTGGCTGAGCAAGAGGAGGAGGAGGAAACCGGGCAGTGATTTCTGGGGTGTTTGAGCCAACAAGATGCTATTTCAGTGCTGTGCCATGCTGTGTGCTCTGGGATGCTGCCCAGAGCCAGCAGGGCAGTGGCAGGATGACGGGCTGCATCTCCTGCCCAGAGAGCTGCTGCTGTTGGAAACCTTTCTCTCAGCTGCACAGATCCACTGCCAAATCAGAGGGCCGCAGCAAAGTGCCATTTCTCATGGGATCGGGGTGCATATCCAAAGGAAAAATCCGTGTGAATCATTCACTGCAGCGTGGAGGAAGTCAGGTTAATTTTGGCACCAGCAATGGAGTGCTCTTGTATTGCTCCTGTTGGTAATTAAGGGAAAGCAAATCACAGGGGAGGACAATAAATGTATTAATTAATAACTTTTTTTCAAGAAGAAAAAAGTGATTTTTGTTTTAAAAAGATGGTTTATGCCTGAAGAAAATACTTATATAGGACAATCACATTATTGGGTGTTTGACAAATGCATGCTAATAATTAAATGAGGGCACTGACTGCACATTTAAATAATCATCAGATCCTCCATGTCATCGCATGGACGTCCCAATTCTGCCATCCTGAGCTTTAAAGTGGTACTCAGGTAAGTTTAACAAGTCTGCTTGCTTGTCCCGAGTTGGAGGATCTGAGCTGTGTCAATTCCAGCAGAGACCTTCAGAGTAATCTTTTCTGCTCCCTCTTGCTGGCAGATTAAGAAGTAATAAAGGGCACCGGATGAGTTCCTAACAAGTGCTGCCCAGGGTCACCTTCTACATAAAGCGGAGGCATTGCAGCACTGGGTGATTAACTTTGCCTGGCCTCCACCGTGCACAGAGCACGTGTCTGCCTCGCAGACGTGCCCTCCCACCAGCAGCTCAAATCAACGCGGCTCTGCCTTGGGCTCCTGTTGTGAACAGCCTTTAGTGACATCACAGCAAAGGGGATGTGAATAATTGGCGTTTACCCATTTGAAACGCACTTTAAGCTATACTGCAGCCCTTAGCCCATGCTGAAATACTGTATCATTTACAAAAGCAAGCAAAACTGTCATACGGAGAACACAGGACACAAGTGCAACGCTGCAAGTCACACCCTGGTGGCACAAGCAGGGGTGCGTGCAGTGCTGGGGCAGGGATATACCCTGAGACCCTCAGCTGAGCAAATGCCCGGGGAGAGCATGGGGCTGGCTATGACTAAAAATAATCCCCCAGGTATGGGAGCTCTTGTTTGCCTTCTCACCAGCTCTGCAGCTACTTAATTTGAGTGTTGCTTCATCTCCTGTCTCCCTCATGTATCATCGCTAATTAAAGTACACGCGCTGCTCTCACCCGAGCAGGATGTGGGAGGCAGGAGAGGCTCAGCCTTCTCTGCTGCTGCTGCTGCACTGCCTCTGCAAAGCCAATTGCAGGGGAATGGGTCCTGCTCGGAGCCCCCTGCCACTCACTGGCATTGCTAACCACCCCCATCCTCCCCTGCAGCCCTGCTTCACTTCATTCCCATCCCAGTGATGGGAAAGCATGCGAACAGCAAGGAGGGGGTGCAATCATTATTGGGCATAGAGACCACCAGTGCCACCCACAGATTCAACAAGATGCTCTCCGAGAGGAATGCACCAAACACAGCATGTTGAACACTAAGCCATTCCCTCGTCTCTGCCTGAAGTGCATTGCAGTAGACAAATGCACTCTCCCCATAAATGCCAGGAAAAAGCACTGCTGAGAACTTCCACGGCTCTGAATAATTAAATCCCAGAACTATAAAAAGCTATGAGGGAATGGAATTTAGAAAAATCTAGTTTTAGGATAATTATAGCACAAATGGGGAGAACACTTGGACCCAAGACAGATGTATTAGTAGGACGGCCAAGCACAGTAGGTCAAATTCACACTCGGCAGCGCAGCAGAGCCTTCTGCAGAGCTCCTCAGGGACAGATTCAGCTCAGAGAGTGAAGACAGACCCTGCATTTGGATGGAAGGAGCGAGTAGAAGTCAAAAATAGCACCTCTTAATATAGAAAGCATTGACATGACTGGAATTATTTCAGGTTAGCATTCATGCTCCAGCTGCAAATGGGAACTGATATTTTCCTACATATTTTGTTATCATAGAATCATGGAATCATAGAATCGCTAAGGTTGGAAAAGACCACTAAGATCGTCTAGTGCATCCATGACCGTGACTGCTCTACACCACATCCCTCAGCGCAACATCTACACATTTCTTGAACACCTCCAGGTCTGGTGACCCCACCACCCCCCTGTGCAGCCTGTTCCAGTGCCTTGCCAAGACATGTTATGACACTGCTTTAAGTGTCTGTAACTGCCTATCCTCTATTATCAAGTCTACTGTGTTACAACTGGCCCAACAAAATCTGTTTGTTTTACAAACTTGTTGTGTTTGGTCTTTCTTAAAGCTCTATATGCTGGAATTCGTGTGGTTTTTGAGAGCACAGACCTTCAGTTTTCAGAGCACTTGTATTTCTATCCTGTATTTTGCTTGCGAAGTTTTAAAACATTAACCTGAGTAACCAGCCAACAAACACAGAGGTTTGAAATATTCAAGAACGGATGCTTTCCTGTGTGACCTAGTGTAAGGAACCTGCTTTAGCAAAGGGTTGGGCTAGGTGACCTCCATAGGTGCCATCTAGCCCCTATGATCCTGTGATTCTATAAATTGGATATTTGCACTCAGGAGAAGGCTCAGGGAGACATCATCACAGCATTTCAGTACTCGACGAGTGGCTACAAACAGGACAGAGGAACCTCATGGAGAAGACAAGGGGCAATGAATAAAACTTGCACCAGAAGTAATAAGATGAGAATCTAATGAGGTTTAACGAGGCCAAATGCAAGGTGTTGCACTTGTGTTGATGCAATCCCAAATACAATTACAGACTGGGAGAGGAACTTGTAGACAGCAGCCTTGCAGAGAAGGACTTAGTGTCCTAATGGATGAAAAGCTGAGTGCTCTTGCAGCCCAGAAGCCAGCAGTACCCTGGGTTGCACCAAAGGAGGGGTGGCCAGCAGGGAGAGGGAGGGGATTGTCCCCTACATTCTGCCCTTGTTAGGCCCCATCTGGAGTACTGCATCCAGGTCTGGGGCACCCCAGCACAAGAAAGATGCAGAGCTGTAGGAGACAGTCCAGAGAAGGGTCATGAAGACAATCAAAGGGCTGGAGCACCGCTCTCATGAAGAAAGGTTGAGCAAGTTGGGCTCATTCAACTTGTAGAGGAGAAGGCTCCAGGGAGACCTCATTGCAGCCTTTCAGTCCTTAAGGGGAGCTTACAAGCAGAGGGGTGACTGACTTTTTACGCAGTCTAATAGTGATGAGGCAAGGGAGGGAGGCTTTAAACTAAAAGAGATCAGGCTTATGTTAGATGCTAAGAAAATTTTCACTCAGAAAACGGTGAGGCCCTGGCACACGCTGCCCAGGGAAGCTGTGGGTGCACCATCCCTGGAGGCATTCAAGGCCAGGGTGGATGGGATCCTGAGCAGCCTTATCTGGTGGTTGGCAACCCGGCCTGTGGCAGGAGGTTGAAACTAGATGACTTTTAAGGTCCCCTCCAGCTTAAGCCATTCTATGATTCAGTGATCTGGGACAAGCAGGCAGGAGTGTCTGCAGTCCCAGCACTGTCCCAGCTGTCTCTCCACACAATTGCCCTGTCACCTTTGGCAGCAGCACCGTGCTGGCAGTGACACTGCTCTTTGCCACAGAAGCTCCGTGGCTGCCTGCAGGGAGCAAATTCATAGCTTGTTCTGGATAGAGAGCCAGGCTGAATGATCCGTGGAATGCTTTTAGGTTTCATGGATTGACAAGGCAAGAAGATGTCAAGGCAAGCGGGAATCATCTGTGCTAATTAAAGATCTCAAGCCAGTTTTATGATGGCCAGTGTTCATTAACCCTCCTGTTCTCTGTCAGCTCACATTTCCATGACCTCTCTCTTGAGCTATTATTCATTCCGTGTATGAAGTTATTGGGTGTAGTCATAGCACACTGCTAAACAAGCGCTGTTTCCATAGTGGCGAGCAATGACTTCCTTTACACTTTGTTTATTAAGTGCATAGGCATCCTTCAAGGTGAAAGGCTTTCTTACAAGCTCATGCCATTCCTCAAACTTAAAAAAATGCTTGAAAGAAAATACATGCTATGAGCAGCCGGGGGAGAGGCCTGGAGAAAAGTTTGAAGCTCAGTAAAGCTGCAGGTAGGGCAGACAGGGACGGTCAGCTGTGCAAACGTAGACTGGGTTCAGCTGCAACAGCTTTGCCAAAAAGAGGGCTGAGAGCATGGCTATGGACTGCACAACAGCAAGGATCAACAATGCCACTGTTGTGGAAATGCCAGATGTCAGATAAAGCAGGAGAAAAGCTCATGGAATGAATTTACCACTGCACACCCATCAAGGTGGCTGCAGAGTTAGGGGGAGTGGCTAGGGTGGTGGGAAGGAAGCTGGGAGCAGGGGCTGGCTGCTGGAAGGATGAGAAACTTGAAGGGAAACATCCTCCTCCAGCTGGTAATGTTTTGTTTTAAGCAGAAGAGGATGCCTGCAGTGAACAGAAGCAATGAGCTTAAATTAAAGCAGGTAAGAGTCAGAGCCTGCACGAAGAAACAAATTTCTACAGCTAAGGGCATCAAACCACCAGACTGGATGGCTGGGGGGGATTGAAATTTCCATCAAGCTACCAACAGGTCAGACAAGTGGTGGTTAGAGATGATAAAGTGGCACAACCTGCCTTGAGGCTGGAGAAAAGATTAAATGAGCCCCGGTGAATCTTTCCAGCCTTGTTTTGCTGTGATTTATCAGAGGATTCACAGCTACAATTTCCCGTATTCACAGGGTTTAAACGCAATCTCAGCTCTCCAGCACTGCAGTGAAGATGTTGGAAGATAAAGGAGACACTTGTCCAAGTCAGGTGACACCCAGCCATACCTGGAGCAACCCTGCAAGACGCACTCAGGAGCTGAGGAAGCAATGCTCAAAGCATTTCTCCCCAGTTTCTGCATAACTAAAGTATCAGCAGCAATGGTCCTGGGCAAACACCCAGCTTTGAGGCCAGCTGTACTGCAGGAGCGGGACTAAGACCCTAGAGGTCCCTTCTACAATGCCAGTAAAGGTAAAACAGGAGTTTCCCACATGCCAGCAGAATTTCCTATACTTCTTAATACCCAGAACACCCCTTTTCACTTGAAAAAGTGTGCAACAAATGTCATTTATCCCCAGGCTGCCCCAGTCCTACCCAGTGCCCCCAGGCAGCAAAACCAGGACTTGCTGCTGGATCTATTTCAAACCACATCCCATCCCTTGGGTCATCTCTGCTGTGGGCTCAAGACAGCTTGATAAGGAGAAATACCTTGTTTACCTGTTTTGTTTCATTGCCACAGAATGTAAATGCAGTATGTATAATGACACGGTCTTAAAAAAAAAAAACCAAGAAAGATAAATGAACACCTTTTCTTTCATTGTTGTCCCACCGCAGCGTGGGAGAGGACAATTTATGTTAATTCCTCTCCCCTTCTCACGGTGGTTATTGATTTTTCAGGGCCTTACTAAATCCACCAAATGGCATCCAGAGAAGACACGCCGTGGTAGTGGTGGGTGTAATCAGCGCAGCTTCAAAAAACACATCATTACAAAGAGTGAAAGACATTATGCCTATCTGGGGGAAAAAAAAGGGAAAACATCAAGACAAACCTTACACAAGTCACAGTGAGCTCCTTACAGCCCTCTACACAACCCAACTTCCCACATGTTGAAATGCAGCCTTTGCTCACGATGGCACTGGACGTGTGCTGCATCTCTGCTCCTGCTGAGTGCCCAGCAGTGATGGCAGGTCACAGGGAAGGGCAGGAGCCATTGTGACATTTGGAGACAGGGTGATGTAGCAAAGTGGGGCTTATTAGGCGATGACTGTCTTGTAACTAAGCCAAGTGAGCACAACTACGATGCAACCATGATATAAGTACAAGGTAATTCTCCTGCCTTCTTACAGCCCTTTGCTGCCTATTAGATAGACAGTCACTTTTTAGGAATGTTCTATTATTTTTTATTTTTGGCAAAGAGGTCAGATACATAAAGCCAGATTTTTTTTTTGTTAAAACACTTACTTAAAATCTGAATGCACCTTTACATCCACTGTTATACAGGGGTATGCGGGGCTGACAGGACTGTCATCACCCCATAGTGCAGCTCCCCTGATAAGGAGGGTACCCAGTACCCAAGGTACCCAGAGGTGGGGCTCAGAGAGCCTTCCTTCTTAGGGAAAGGATGCATGAGACAATCATCTGCTTGAATTTAAACAGACAGATTTACAAAGAATAATTGCCTTCTAACTTGGCAGAGAATGTGTGCTGCCTTTAAGGGATTCACAGCTGTGTCCTGTTCTGCTGGAGTTAACAGAGCTTAGAAAAAAAAACATTTGATCTATTCTTCCTTCATTCAACACAACTGAGAATCTCCCTGGATATTTCTATTAGGATTGCAGCAGGTTTTCCATTTCAATGTGATGGCAGAAAATATCTGTCACACCAATGGCATTTTCTACACCGAAAGCATCACCAACACTTACAGCAGACAGCAGCCTATACATCACCCAAAGAGCTAACCGCGTTGTAGGAGCAGCAGGACGGGATACCTTTTCCTCTGACTATGACTGCAGGTTGCCTCGAGCAACGTGAATTCTGCAGTTGGATTCCCAGATTTTGCACCATTTCTGAGCTAGATTGACAGGTCTGGCATTTAGATTCATTTAAAGCTAAGCAACAATTAAGTACAAAACAAATAGATCAAGTTGCAGAGCCACCCGCGTTCGTAACAGGCTTCCAACCCTCATCCATCATTTCCCGCAGCTCCTTGCAGGGATGCCAGGCTCTCACCTTTTAAAAAGATGGGTGTTTTTAAAGTTCATGTTTGCACAGCACTGGAGCACAGCTGGAAAATCCCTATGTGGCCTTCCCCTGGAAAAAAGGAAGAGGCAAAAAAGGAAGAGTCCCCACAGGAACTCCTGGAGAGTGACCAAAGAATTAAATGAGCGATACAAAAAATGATGAACCTGAAAGAAGAGGAAAAAGTCAATTTCAGCTCCAAAGTCATGCTTTTGTTTTTAACTCCGGATACACGGTGTTGCAATAGACCTACATGGTGTTGATGATTACAGTACTGAAACCAGTGTTCATAGAAACATGCGGCAGCCACAACCAAAACCGGTTCGCAAACCCTCTCAGATGTTACCAGCTTGCACTGACTCAAACTCTGAAGCTCATAATTTATCTTCTGTTACACATACTGAGAGCTGTAGTAGAGTTACAGAACTACATTTCCAAGGTAAATCATTAACAGTAACTGAAAGGCTGTCCCATTAAAGCTGTTTCCAGGAAGGCTTTATGCACACAGCTGAAGCTGCCCCTAAGTGCTAAGCACATTCTTCTTCTGTTTCAAGGCCAGCTTCTTTAATGCGGGCTTTGCAGGGCAAGAAAAAGCCACTTATGATGTATGCTATGCCTTTTAGACTCTGTTTGTCACAGAGGAACCCAAATATTGCTCAAGTGCTTGGATAAGGGTGGGTGCCAACTCTCCACCTGTGTCCACGGAAGGGAAAATCTCAGGGCAGCCCCAGCCTGCTGACTGGGGAACTGAGCCTGCAAGGGATGGACCACAGACCTGCGCCTTGTTTTAGGTGTGAATCATGGGTGAAGCATCCCTCAATATGCAATTTATGACAATATATTATTTATATTTAATTGTTAAATGTTATATTTCCTCTAAATCCAAGATTTGAGAATTTTGAAGCCTACTCTGCTTTAAAAGTAAGACTCCGAAATAATTTTTCATGTTGATGCAGTGATCAAAGTAGCCAAGGAGACCATCTCTCTGCCAGTAAAGCAATGCCCCACAGGAGTAATTCTTCAGTCCTGTTTTAAATATCCCCACATTTTCCTGAGAGGCCACCCAAAGTTCTACTTTATGATTTGCATAGTGAATTTCTCCTGGCACTTATAAGATATGCACGTGCTAAAAGCATGCAGAAGTCAAACTGGGCTTTAGGAAAAATTTTCAAATGAGTAAATTCAATTATTTAAGTTTACCCTTGCAAGTCCTTCACTATTTTCCAGCTGCCTTACGGACAAGCACTTGCTGACAGTGGGGCCTTGGCAAGGCACCCCATCACAGTGCCAAGCTCAGGGCTTAGAGGAGGACTGAGCAGGTCTCAGAGGCTTGAAGACTTGCTAATGTGACTCCCATCTACAAGAAGGGTTGTAAGGAGGATCCAGGGAACTGCGGGTCTGTCAGCCTGACCTTGGCACCAGGAAAGATTATGGAGCAGATCATCTTGAGGGAGATCACAAGGCATGTGAGGGACAACCAAGAGATCCGGCCTACCCAGCACGGGTTCATGAAAGGCAGGTCCTGCTTGACCAACCTGATCTCCTTCTATGATTGAGTGACCCACCTGGTGGATGAGGGGAAGGCTGTTGATGTGGTCTACCCAAACTTCAGCAAAGCCTTTGACACTGTCTCCCATAGTATTCTTCTGGAGAAGCCGGCAGCCTGTGGCTTGGACGGGTACACTCTTGGCTGGGTAAGGAACTGGTTGAAGGGCTGAGCCCAAAGTGCAGTGGTAAGTGGAGTTAAATCCAGCTGGCAATTGATCATGAGAAGAGCTCCCCAGGGGTTGGCACTGGCGCCTGTCCTGTTCAGTACCTTTATTGGCAACCTGGATGAAGGCATTGAGTGCACCCTCAGTAAGTTGGGAGGAAGTGTTGATGTGCCTGGGGGGAGAAAGGCCCTACAGAGGGATCTGGACAGGCTGAATCACTGGGCTGAGGCCAATGGGATGAAGTCCAACAAGACCAAGTGCTGGGTCCTGCACTTTGGCCACAACAACCCCAGGCAGCACTGCAGGCTTGGGGCAGAGTGGCTGGAAGACTGGGTAGAAGAAATCAACATGGGGGTGTTGGTCAGTGTTGAGCTGAACATGAGCCAGTAGTGCGCCCAGGTTGCCAAGAAGGCCAATGGCATCCTGGCTTGTATCAGAAATATTATTGCCAGCAGGAGCAGGAAAATGATCATCCCTCTGTACTCAGCACTACTGAGGCCAGATCTTGAGTACTGTGTTCATTTTTGGGTCCCGCACAACAAGAAAGACATTGAGGCCCCTGAGCGTGTCCAGGGAAGGGCAATGAGGCTGTGAGGGGTCTGGAGCACAGTTCTTTTGAGGAACAGCTGAGGGAACTGGGATTGTTCAGTCTGGAAAACAGGAGGCTCAGGGAAGAAATTATCGCTCCCTACAACTTGTGGTCGGTAAGGATCAGCCTCTTCTCCCATCGATAGGATCCTATCCATTGCGATAGGATGAGAGGGAATGGCCTTAGGTTGCACTAGGGGAGATTCAGGTTGGATGTTAGAAAAGAAATTCTTCTCTGAAAGAGTGGTCAGGTGCTGGAATGGGCTGCCCAGGGAGGTGGTGGAGTCACCATCCCTGGAGTTGTTCAAGAAGCATTAAGATGATGTTCTGGGGGGACATGGTTTAGTGGAAAATATTGGTAATAGGTGGACAGTTGGACTGAATGATCTTGGAGGTCTTTTCCAACCTTGGTGATTCTATGATTGCTGGTATAACTGTTATCATTGCACTCAAACAGCCTCTTGTGGTGCTCCTGGGGATGTGCCCCACCTGCCACTGGTCTCCCAGTCTTATTCCCCATGAGGGTGCACCCCTTGGGTCCTAGCAAGGCATCCCTCACCAGATGGTGAAAGAGCACTCATCTGATATTGGAAACAGATTCCTCTTGCAAATATTACCTCCAACATATGTTTTGCAGAGGTACAAAGCTGCTTCTTCCAAACAAGCCCACATCAGTCATTCATAACTGAGATGCTGTTGTTCACATATCTCTGAATGGAAGTGCAAAACACCCCACACACCCCCGTCCTCCTCCCTTCATGACTCAGCAACATCCATCCCCCAGCTCTTCCTTGTTCTGCCATTGCTCCCAGCCCAGAAATCACTCTCAAGCCTATGCTCAAGCTGTAGCTCTGGTGCTTCCTGAGATCCAAACCCCTTGGCACAACTGAGCTGGATGCCTGCCTGGACCTAGACTTTTCATTGCATCCCTACATAGAGTCTGCTCAAACACTGACAGCTCTTCACAGCCCCGTCTGTGCGACACAAGTTGTGTCTCCTCTCTGTGACAAGTCCTTATTCCAGGCAGCAGTGCCAGGGTTCACCATGTCATTTGAGTGGACTGCTTCAGGTTTGGCTTTGAGACATGCAGTGCTCTCTATTTTCTGCAGCCAGTGTTGATGCAAAAGTTATTATGTTCAATGTGCTGTGTCCAGCACTTCTCTCTGCTGAAGTATCACATTTCCTGTGGTGTGGTGTTCTCTGCCAATTTGTCCCAGTTGCAGTGATGAAATTTGGCAAAGCAATTCAGCCCTTCACTGGTATTGTATCAGATATCAGAGTACTCTTAACATGCCTGCCAGCATTTTGGTGGTGTTACTTAAACACTGTCACTATGGCTTTAGCTGTTCAATGTCTTGGTTTTCGTACTTGGTCCTCGGAGGAAGCCCTGTCCAGCAGTCATGATTGAGGAGACTTCCACTGAGATGTCTCAAAGCTTTTCTGCTTCCCTCTGATGCATTGGCTTGTTGCCACTTGTATTTATGAAGCTCCTCAGGTGTCTCTAGGATTTCACCATTCCTCATCCAGACTGTACTGTTTTGATCTGTGAATCCCTTTGGATTAACCTAGTGGAGCAGAGACAGCAAGACTCTTGTCTTTGATATAGGTAGACATCCATGTTTTACTTCTTATTCCCAGTCCATTTGTTTCAGAACATGCTAAAGAAACCCATTCATCCTGAACTTGATCTCAGGAGGTCACATGCCCCATTGGTTACATACCCACCATCTCCTCATGCCTTGTGTCCCAGGTCCTTCCATGCTTCTTAACCTGTTCCTATTCCTAATGCCTAGATCACCCCTGTCTATCTTTACATCTGTTCTTTATGCACTAGTTTGCCTCACCTTCATCTGTTCTCACAACTCTCCTTCATGCATCCATATGCTTCTGCTGAGAGTGTAGCATTTCTTTGCTCTTGTCTCCAATGCTCAACCATGAAGGAAGAACTCCAGAGACTAGGTTGGTCTGTAGCCTTAGGTTTGGAGAGGAAATCATCCAAGAATGTACCTACTTTACCAGATATCTAAAGAGTATATGAAATAATGTGTGTGTGTTGGGGGGGGGGGGAGGGGTTCAGAGGTTTCTGACTTTGTCAGACTTTGGTGAAAGCGAAAACTGGTAATTGATGCAGTTCCAAATCAAATGCTCCTTTTGAGTTTCAATTCCTGCTCAGAAATGAAGCACTGCAGTTCAGGCAAAAAGAACTCTAAGAATTCTGATTTAAGGAAATTAAACTTGTTTGTGTCAGACTTCTTCCAAATTTGCTGGATCAGATTTGCTGAAGCTTGCAAACTGACAAACATCTGAGACGGGCAATGTAATACATAATCCACTTGGATTCAGTCTTATTTCACAAGGCACAAGCAACTCAAAACCAAACTTGAGAATGGAAATTATTGAGTAACTCTAAGTCTATACAGCAGTGGTACTTAAAATGTCCGTCTCTTCTAAGACACTTCTAAGGCACTAAGTAAATATAAACATAAACCTTGTTGAAATACAGATTATCCATAACAGTTTTCATATTTAGTAACACACAAAATTAGAGAATATACAAGCTCAGTTCTTCTGCTCCCCTCATCCGTGATTTTCCTCTGCCCCAAGAAAATCTCACTTGCCCTCCTGTTCTGCATCTATCCTTACATCTGTATCTTCACATTGGTAGGTCTGAGACATTATCTTTCCCCAGTGTGCTGCAAGCCAGGCACAGCCACCTCACAGCCAAGCAGCAGGTCCATCTACTCAGCAGACCTCTGTCTTTGGAGGTGTTCCAGAACCATGGAGATGTGGCACTAAGCGGCATGGTTAGGGGGCATGGTGAGGATGGGTTGTGGTTGGACTTGGTGATCTTAGAGGTCTTTTCCAACCTTAATGATTGTATGATTCTAAGCTTTATCTATGCTAAACATCAGAAAAAATGCTAAGTTTTTTTTTTTTTTGCCAGTGCCTCCTAAATACCCACTTCAAACTTCTGAAAGATGAAAAGTGCAAGATTGAGTTACAAGCCAAAAGAAGGCTTTACATGATCACACATTATAACTCAGGAATCCCTTGCTCAATTGCCCCCAAAATGTATCTCTGCATTACCCTGCATCACACTGCAGAACATGACCCGAGTAATTTAGTTTTAGGTTTTAGCTTATCCTTAATTAGAAAGGGCTTCTCACCTCAAAGCAAAGCTGACGTTTGCTCCCATTTGCTCATGGCAATTACATGTTTACCCAGCACTCAACACAGCAGAGCCCCAGGCTTTGTCCTTTGAGTGTTACAACAATACAAATCAACAATATTACTTCTCTGTTCTCAGCACAGCAATAGTTGCACGTCTTGTCTTGATCCTAAAGCTGCAGGCTGCCCCACTCCTCTTTGCCACATGCAGACCCACATATTCACCTCTGAACAAGCCACACCCCTTTCTCCGGTTGTTGTCTCAGCCTCAGTGGATCACATCAGCCCCTTGGCCGCTCTAGCATGACAGCCTTCCTCAGTGCTGTAAGTCAGGGTGTCGCTTTCTCTCAGAGCATCCCCTGCCAATACCACCTTCAAATAGCCAAGGACCACAGAATCTGCTACCCTTTCCTTTTGCAGGCCCCCATAGAATTACAAAAGTTGCACAGATTGACTGTAATAACAGTTCTCCAGATTAACCAGATCTTCCACTGCACAAAAATTTAACCCCCATAGGCCAAATAGCACCATTAGTCATTTACCAGAAGGAATGGCACAAACTTCAAAAAGAAAATAGAGCTACTCTTCTCAGTATCTCAGAAGAAGTTATGCTCTTTCAAGACTCCATAAATGTCTTCTTCCATTATGTAAAATTAATTTCCGTATCAGACTGAGCTAAAGAATTATTAGGAATATCAGAACAAGATGAAAGGTTGCTTGAAATGGTCTGCGTTACTGATTGTATCAGTTACTACTTATGGCTTTAAAAAAGTCAATGCCATCTAATAGCGTCCATATTTTATCTGCTGAGAAATCTAATACTCTCAGAAAGGAAGCAATATCAGACTGCATGGTCAGTCTTATTTGGAAGGGAAAACAAAATTCAAAAAAATTTAATCTCAAACAATAGGAGAGAAATGGTGAAACCCTGCTGATAAGTTGCATATGCACGTGAAAGGAGAGAAGAAATAAAATTATTGTGATGAATGAAGAAAACATCATCTTACAATTCATGCAGATGCCAGCATAAAGTATTCTCTGATTCTGGTGTTGATAATGAAAGATAAGAAGATTGCTGCAATATCACACCACTACTCTGAGCGAACTGTATTTAACATATAAATTAAAGTTCTGTCAATAATCCCAGGTACAGAGTGGCATGCACACGGAGGTGTTCATTGCTGACATTCAAGACTGCGGTGATAAATGTTTCATAACTGTATCAACATCCCTTTCTCTAATATTTTATGTAATGAACTACCACCCATGTGCTGCTGTTTACCTATGGTGGTACCCAAACGCCTTGACTTGGGGTTCCAAGGTGTGAGAAGCTGCAGTTTTAGCTGCCCCAACACTGGAGCTGCTGCCACCAGACACCAAGAAGTGAGTGGAGGACATGGAAGAGCAAGCAGTCCTTAGCCAGTAAGTGGATCCTGAAAATGGAGATCCTTCCTTTGAGTGCATCTAAAAACGCCTGGCACAAGCAAGCATAACTTTCCCAGTTGCTCCATTCCTGGAGGAGCTCAAGGCCGGGTTGGGTGGGCCCTGGGCAACCAGCTCATGGCAGGGGTTGGGGTGGGTGGGCTGTGAGGTCTCTTCCAACACAATCATCCTGTCATCCTATGATTAATTCCACTCCAGTGCGTTGCGTGGGCTGACCTCAGTCGATGGGCATGGTGACCTACTACAAGGCCTGAAGGCAGGTGGTGAACAGCAAGTGAACCTGTTCTTTTATCTTATTTTCTCCCATGCCATTACTGTGCTAAAAGATGTCTTTTTTGTCCTCCTCTTCTCATGTTTTGAAGGATCAATTTTGACAGTGGTCTGACTGCTTAAGCTCCCCCATGAGTACTGCACTAGCTTGCGGAGACACGCTACCCATACAAACCCCATCTTGATGCCAATGACCCTCTCACTTACATGTTGTTCAGACAAGTTTAATACATATGCCAGCATCTAACACGTTCCATTTCCAACACAGTTTTCTACATATTTTTCTTGCGAACAAGCATTTTTATCTGCTTTTAGACTGGCTCTGCCTCCCTGGTCTGGAACCACAAAAATACTGCAGCCAAAAGAAGTCTGCCTGATTGTAGTAGATCACTGATTTGGAACATCCACTCTAAAGCTCTGCCTCAAATCAGCACTGAGATGTATCTCCCTGTTGAGGCAGTCTTTTATAGCTAGCTTTGAAAAGCTACACGTGATAAAAGCAAGCCGGCTGGCTCCCTGAAACTTTTAGATGTCATTATCTACATGTGCAACTTACTGTGCGTGTGAGCTCAATTCCCACTGCAGCTCTGAGTTACACTAACTTAAACCTAGTTAGGAGTGCTATTCACAACCATTATTTCAAAAGAAACCCACTTTTGAATTACCCTCGTGATCAGGGCTCCTCTTCAGTGAGTGAATTTCATGGTCCTGCAGAATTAGGCCTTACATTACTGCAATTATGTGCAGAAATGACATGACCTTGTTTTGTATTTCCTTGACATAAAATGGTGCATTTCCCATTAATTCCTGTTTTTTTTTGTCTGATAGCACACTGATAATTTCTTCCTGAACACCACATGTAATGTACTCAGCTATTACTGCCTTCAAAAAGAAGCAATTATTTTGCTTACAGTGCTTTGTGAATCGAGTTCACAAAGGTCTAGTCAGAGGTGTCAGCTATTCTCTATACAGTTGGAGATTTGCATGTTAATTGAATCCTCCTTTGAGAGGGCCACCCCGTTTAGCTCATCAGAGAAGAAGCAAGAAAGCTAATTTATAGCACAGAGAGGGTAGGTGAAGGGGGAGGCTATCATCAACATGAGCGATAGCCACTTCCTTTACATCCGAGTTAAAAGACAGGCATATGCACAAACAAGACTGAGTCCGTGGCTGCTCCTTTGCAGTCCTTGGGGCTATACAAACTTGCCCTGGACATGACTCTGACTGAGGCCAAAAGAGTCAAGAGGGACTCTCCCTAAATTACAAAGCTTTCTGAGTGAGTTCAGAGCAGCAGGCCAGCTCTCACCCTAGGGCAGTTGTAGAGTTCACCAACTATTGCACATGGCCCTGGAGCAGAGGGGCAGGGCAGGCTCAATGATGTAGGGTCCAAAACAGGCATCTCCACTAGGATACCCATCAACCACTGGGGTCTTTTCCCTGGAGATCTCCAAAAACCCCTGGATGTGGTGCTGGCACCCTGCTCTGGGTGTCCCTGCTGGAGCAGGAGCTGGGCCAGCTGTACCCAGAGGGCCCTGCGAGCTTCAGCCATGCCGTAATTGTGTGTCGGAGACATTGTCAAGAAAGGAATCCTTTTTCACTTCCCAGTCTGGAGGACTCTATTATAAATGCTAAACAATACCTGTAACAATTGATAAATTGCATAGGACGTTACCCAGAATACATTACTTGATTCATCCAGATCTAAGCATTCCATTTCACTTAACATGCATGACTGCATAACTCTGATACCTTGCTTGCAGACATGGAAGTAAGATTTCAAGACTACTGTGATTGCCTTGGCCACGCAGAAGTGCACACAGAGGTGCTGGCTGTCCGGAGGATGCTGAAGTACACATACAGCAACAGCTCTCCTAAAGAGTTGAATTGGATCACTTGCAATTCTTAGCATTTCAAGAAGTCGGGCCAACTGCAGATAGAAACAAATCAATTTTCATCACACATTACATATTTTACTTGAACCAAAATAAACAAATAAACAAACAAATAAAGAAATCTTATTTCCTGGCATCCACTATGATACAACATTTTGCAACTTGCAAAAAGATGGAGGTATACATGGCACTTTCTGAGGACTGGAGGACTGCATTTGTACATCTGGATAAGTGTAGGTCATAATTTCCTATTATTTGTGACTTTTCCCTAGGCAAATTGAGTCAAGCTGCATTTGCCTAAAAATACAAAAACATTTAAAATATGATTATTTTGGTTGTGTACTCTTTAAATACTAAACTATTAAAATCCTCGTGGTGATAGCTACTGAAGAAATGTCTAATTTATTTACAAGCACAGTTTTCTAAGACAAGGGAATTGAACAAGCCATTACTAACCACAAAGTCCGTAAGACAATAAAACTAGAGGAGCCAGACTCCAGGCATCTATCTCACTTTCACTTCTGTTTGAGTGCAGAAAATCACACCTTGCTTTTCCCATTTCCAAACAGGTTTTCATCTTTCAATTAACTCATCATTGAGCAGAATGAGATGAACACGCTGAACCAAAAACCCCACTGCATTCCCACTGAGATGAAATAGCTGTAAAACTGTCTTATTATTTTGACAAAAAACAGGTTTAGATGTTTGTCTGGTGACTTTTATGAGCTTAGTGCTCTTTCTTTTGCAAACTTTGGAAATAAGCAATGTCAGTCTTAAATATTATGTTTCATTTATGTCAAAGTAGATTTTCAGATATTATATCTCAGTGCGCTTGTCATAGCTTCACGTCTTCAAACAGATCATCAGTTTCTTTATTGCAGTTTAATTTTAAGTTTGTTTACGAAAAAAGTCTGTTTTAAATAAATGTCTTCTGTTTCTTAAAGCAACATATTTTTCTAGAATGACAAATTAAATTCACTGTGAATAAATAAACATGAGAAGTTCTTGCTTTACTTTTATTACAGTGTTTTCCGAACAAACCATTGCCACCCAGCAACAAGATCCTGAAGTTACAATAGATGTAATGAGATGTAAAGAGTTTGATTAATGGCATGAAAAATGTTACTGGTGATACAGAGCTATTTAGAACAGAGATATCTGAAGATGACAGAGGAGTTTCAACAGGACATCAGCAGCACCTGGGCAGCAAGTTGGTGGTTAATTTATGGATAAATGCAAAGTGACTCACATGGAAATAATCCTACACAACGATGAATTTTAAATTATCTTTTTCCATATGTTCAAGAGATGGGATGGTTTTTGAAAAAGAAAAATCAACAGAGTTGATGTTACAAGTAGAAACAAAGACTGAGAGAAGTAAAGGAGTAAAGAACAGAAAAGCAATTGTCGTTGTGGGACAGGGTTCCTGCAGGAACACCTCCTTCTGGCACATGGCACATGACTTGGGTGTCCCTCTCCACAGCCTGCAGCTGGGAGAGGTGCAGAGGATGTCAAAGGCTTCAGGTAGGACAAGCCAATGGATCAGAAGCACTGCAGAATCTTGGTGGGACAGGGAAGGCAGATGAGATGACTGTTTCTGAAGCTGGCATTTGTTTAATGCTCTCCAGCTCCTATACTGGATGAAATGGTGAGCATGCATAAAATTCCCAGTTACGAAACACCTCTGGATGTTTGCCATAGGTTACGGTGCAAGGAAGGTGGGAACACGTTGACACACGCTCACTGTTCCCTCACTCTGCAAACCACAGCATTTCTGGGAAGGGCTGGATAGTCATCAGGGCAAGAGTAAGCACCTGCACAATCATGCAGACGCTGGTAATATCTCAGAAATTAAATAGGAAATGCTTCCTATGGAGAAACAAGCAAGGTTTACATTTGTTTGTATTTAATGCAGTTAATTCTGGTATTGGAAGAAACAGAACCTGTTCCTGGGCATTTGGCATTGGCAAGTGATATCAGAAAGCAATCTGAAAACTCCATCTATTAGCCTGATTGCTAGAATAGCAATAGAAGACTCATTTATCAAAGAAATCATTAAAAATTTAAGTATACTTGACCACTGACTGACTCCATCTCAAAAAATGCATTTCAGCATCTCTAAGGGTCAGACTCCAACCCCAACGTTTAGCATTCAGATGACACCTCTACAGCTTGACTGGAAACCTACACACACACTCTATTTAAATTTCCAATCTGGCAGCAGCTTTGGAGGAATGTGATCCAATAGAAACACCACGCTGCCTGCTACCCGCCTGGGCATGGCCACTCAGGGGTGTTGCACCCCCAGCAGACACTTGTAGGGGGATGTGACTGGTGAAAGGGCATGATGCACACAGCAAGCTCGGGATGCCAAGTGGAAAGGAAGGTCCAAAGAGGTGTGAGTGACTCAGTCTCTCTCTTTTTCTGTCTGAACACCTTATTTCTAGCACTAACATCACCAGGTTCCTGTTCAGCCCTTGGCATCATCAGTTCTCCAGCACTTTGCAGAGAGAGGTACAGTTTCCTCTCCTCCAGCCACATTGCGCTGGTGGGACCACATTGCCCAAACACTCCCTGCTGCCCTGCAGACATCTCCTTCCCTTTAAGAGAAGAACTAAGGACAACTGCCAGCAACAAACCCAGTGTTTTTCCTCAAGTCTCCTTAAGCCAAAAGGTTCTCGATTTAAATCTGCCCGAGCGTTCCCCTCCCCACAAAATGAGTGTTTTGCTGTCATGGAGACAGATGGCTGAGCGCTGATCTCTGCACTTTGCTCTGAAAAACAAGAGCCGCTCGCCTGAAACCAATTCAGATGAACAAGACTATCCACCATCGGAAACAGTTCAGCTGTTAATAATTTGGTGGTTGGCAGAATGGAGACATAAGAGAACATTTCCTCCCTCTGCTTTGCCACAACCTTGCTTTCATAGTGGTGAGAGTTTCTTTCTAATGTGTGGCTCAAATCTTTCTTTGCTGCTCTCTTTACACTGTTATCAATTAACTTTACACCTCTCCCATGTTATGTTCAGCCCTTCCTGATGGGACACAGCACTCACACGTAACATCAAAAACCCAAGGACAGTATTGCTGGTGTCTGTTTTTCCCTTTGGCACTCTGTCTTTTACCTAACTATAAAAAGAAAACACGTGGGAGTTTTTAAGAGCAGGTTGTATTTGCTGCTACCTGTTCCATGTCGTCCATCCAGGAGCTTTCCAGCAGCCTGTTTTTCACTTGCACTGGTGTGGGAAAGGCACCTTCTGCTGACTCATCTGTAAGTCATCTCGTTTACTTTCCCTTCAGTACACATGCAGGTCCCTGGACTTCCCCATCCATCCCTCATGGCCCTTAAATTCTTTATATTCCAGATAAAGATAAATGAACTCTTGATTCCAGCAGTTCACTCTGATCCTGTTCTTCACAACAGTGGCTTTACCTGGATATCCCCATAGGGGACCTCCACCTGTGAGACTGTGCCCAGACAGCAGACCCAAATGCACAGGCCCTGGGAATCTCCTTTCTGGGCCACAAGCAAGCCAAATACCTCCGTGTAATTTCACAGGTAAGTGGAAGTTAATCTGGTTGGAAGAAATCAGCAAACCAAAAAGGGTTACTAAGCTCAAGGAATGAAAAACAAAAATAACACTAAAAGAAATCCAAACCAACACGGGCTACAGAAATATTACATGTAGAGGCAGTGTTTATCAGAGGATCTCTTTGATTAAATTGTTGATGATGTTGCAGTCATCGGTCCAGGAGCCGTTAGCAGCAACCCTGTTGCCAATGAGACATTCTTTCCTTGGAGAGAATTTCAGGCGGCCACGACCATCCCCGCCACCAGCTGTGGCTGAGAATGGATGTTTAGTAACTCATCTCCATGCCTGTTTGAAAAACAGCAAGGGCTGTGGCAGGGCCAGCGGGTTTGACTCTTCATCTTGCGGAATCAGACTCCCACTGGCAGCATATCTGATAGATTGCCAACAGAAGTGGAATCAGCCCACTGAATGATGTTCTCTGCATCTCATTTGAATTCCAAAAGGCCTGCTTTTTCCCATTAATGGCAGTCAGGAATAGCAGGGTGGCTCTGAAGTATAGAATGATTACAAATAATAGTCACAAAATATCTTTCAGTCAAAAGGACCATTACAAACAAAATAATTGGGAGTTACAGTCTGGCCTATACCACCATATTCTTTAAATTCCCAGTGAAGCTGTGTAAGCAGATGGGGATTCTCAATCCTCATTTACTATGTCCGTGCCACAGTTCTACTGAAAATTAATAGTTTCAAAATTGCTAGTAGCTTTGTCCTGTTATATAAAGTATTTAACATGCACAGGGTTTGCTCTTTGGGGAACAGACTTACCAGATTCAGGAAATAAAAGATAAAGGATCCACATATCAGAAAGTAAGAATCATAGAATCATTAAGTTTGGAAAAGACCTCTAAGATCATCCATACCAACCACCACCCCATCCCCACCGTGCCCACTGACCACGTCCCTCGGTGCCACATCTCCACAGTTCTTGAATACCTCCAGGGACGGTGACTCCACTACCTCCTTGGGCAGCCTGTGCCACTGCCTCACCACTCTTTCTGAGAATACATTTTTCCTAATATCCAGCCTAAAAGAAGATCTAAATTCAAATGCTTAAATCATACTCTAGTAAACCAGAAATAAATAACATTCCTAGTGGAGTTGAGCTCCTAAAATTATCTTTACTGACATGGGCCTATCTGACTTGGAAAGAAAAATCTACAGCAGAGGTAGGAACAGATTCCTCTTTGATTTCAGTCCAAGGTCTTAAGTGTTTGGCAGCACAAGCCTACAGAGCAAGAGGTATCTGATACTTGTTTGGTCAGAAAAGCCCATTCTTTCCTTCAGAGCCCACAGTACATGTTTAAGCATTATCCCTTGGTGTTCCCACCTGATGCTAGAGCAGGACAAAGCAGGGGCTTTAACTGTGATGTGGAAGCAGTGGAGATGTCCATGAACCAGACCAGGTGGACAGTCTGCTCCAAAGACGTGGTGAGGGGTCAAGCCAGCACACCTCAGCTTTCTAAATGGAGCACAGATCAGTTGCTTGCAGGGGTGGGGAGTACTGCAGACAAAATGATTATTGCTTTCAGTAGACGAGACAATAAAGGGATGAAATTCAGTGAGGAAAGCACACAGGAGACCCAAAATGACATAAAACAATTACCATTGACTGCAGATTTTGAAGTAATCATATCTATTCTGCATCATGTTAATGCAAGGAAATCTCAGCAGCTGGTATTGGGCCCTTACTCATTACAACATATCAACCTGAAAGTTCCCATAAGTATGAGCAATCCCTTGGTCATGGGCACAGAGCCACTAACGCTTTTGCCTCAAACTGTAAGAAAATTCTCACGGCTTGGTTTTAAAGCAGAACAACAGTCAGCAATAAAAAATACTCATTTCCTAACACGAAAAAAGCTCAAGGGAGTTAGAAACAGTAATCAATATACTCAGAAAGGCTCATTTAAATTAATATACATGGCTACTAATCGGACTGCAACTTAATCTGGTTGAGCACTTCGCTAATCCAAAACCAGGTACTCTTGCAATATTCAAAAGAACAAAATACATAATCCTTTGAATGCATATCCTCAGACCCACTTCAATTCACCTACAATCGTCTACCCTCTGCTTTGTCATTTTATTATTAGTGTCCATGTCAATTTTGTGATTTCAGTGCTCTTGAGAAGGGCATTGCCAGCTCATGAAACCTGTTGCTTACTCAGGGAAGAAGGTCATGAAAACATTTGACTTGCTGCTTCCAAGGTTATTGCTGCACCCTCACCCGAAAAGAAGCCCTGCTGCCTTGTGGGGGGGAAGAGCAGGAGGAAAGGCCATCCTGAGATGGATTATGTCAACCTATCTCTCCTTGAAGGAGAAGACTCCAAGTCAGGGTGGGAGCAGAGCCAGCCCAGGGAGACACAGGGATTAGGGTCGTCATTGGGGTTCAGCGGGGAGCAGCACTCAGGGCCACCCCCAAGGGAAACTCACAGGATAAGGAAAAGGCAGTTGAGGCTGCTGTGAGGAATGGCACGTATGAATAGCCCTCTATAAATGAATAGCACTGTAGATTTGAATAGATGAGGCCAGTACTTAATTGTATTGGGAAGAACTGAGGTAGAATCCAGGTAATTTCCATTAGTTTAAAGATCTTAGTTTGAAGACCTTCTATCTCTCATTATACAAATGCACGTGGTCTTAATCCACTCGTGATTGTAACACATCTCAAACAAAAATAAATAAATAAATAAATAAACCTGAAAACTTTCCATAGTTTGCTGTATGGGAATTCACCTACTTTATGACCCAGGCTTTATTTTGGCAAGGGCTGAAATCAACAATTACACTGATGTAGAAGCCATGACCAACTTAATATCTCCGTCAGTCTGGGAATCATTGACATAGCATGCCTACATTAAGTATATTGTTATTATATTTTGCGTCTTGACTTAATTAAAGTCTCTTCTAAGAGATGCTGTGTTAGTAACAACTACTTTCCCCTTCCTAAAATGAGCCACCTTGTCTGGTACAGTAATTATAACAACATCACTAAATCTGTATTTGCAGCCTGTTTTTAAGTAGTTCCCATTTCTAAGTGAAATCTAAAGATGTTTGTGGCTAGAAATGCTAATAAGCTGTGTCCCTGGCTTTCTTCAGTCAGAAACACATAGGCAGCAAAGCTTAACCAGAACACTATTTTAACTCTCCAGTGAATGATACAACAAAGCTTTGCACTGAAGGGACATTGTCCTCAACCCTGCCAAGATGTCACCATCCCAAGAAGCGCACCAGGATACAAAAAGCAACTTTTCCAGCTGGAAAGTGTGGCTGAAACCAGTTACTTCAAGATAGGGATGAGACTGAGCTGCCTTAGTGGGACTCTTTGGACCCAAGATCTTGTCCCAGCTTGGCACAAGCTTCAGCTGATTTGTATGAGGAGTATTTCCAGGTAAGAGTGGAAAAAAATAACAATGCTGTAAAATGTCAGCAGCTATGCAGCCTTTGCACAACATCCGGACTCGCTGTCTTCATTTGATGGTATCTCCTAAATTCACAATCCATGGTCCTTCACATGACCTCTTCCTTCAGTCCGCTGTTGCTGCTGTTACTCTAGGGAGAGGAGGAGGACGTGACTTCCTAGCTTTGGTGACCTGTAACCACTAATGGGATTACCTGGCAGAAGGGATACTTGGGCTCAGGCAGCCATGCCATGCCATTAGTGAAATGCTCAGCCTCGACCTGTCAGCAGGATGTCTGTTCTCTTGCCCCTTCACTCCCTGTCAGCTTCTTTCCAAAGGTCGAGAAAGCTTTACCTATGATTAAAAAAGACAACTTCAGGTACAAAAGGCAAAAAAAAAAAAAAACCATTGAAAATTTAGTGAAAACAGAAAAGAAAGGAAGAAAAGTTCAGTGCCTGTGCCTGACATCTCAGAATAACAGCAAACTCATTAGGGGAAAGGGCAGAGGAAGGCAGACCCATACTTTTCACAGCATCTTTTTTTTTTTTTTTTCAAGCAACCAAAATCCTTTGAAATCTGGACCCTGCTCTCTAATGCTTACCTAGCTCTGTCCACTCACCACTCTCACATCTTTCCTAACACTGCCATGATGCCAAAGTCTAATCTAGGCCTTTTCTCTATTCCAGAGCTCTTGCTTGGTACCTGACGATGTATCTACATACACGCACACCCACTCCATATATAGGTTTCATATAAGTAAGACCATCTGGTCCAACCATTAGCCAATCCCCACCGTGCCCACTGACTGCATCCCTCAGTGCCACATCTCCATGTTCCTTGAACACCTCCAGGGACGGTGACTCCACCACCTCCCTGGGCAGCCTGTGCCACTGCCTCATCACTGTTTCTGAGAAGAAATAACATCCTAATCTTCCATCCCATGGACAGATCTAAACCACCACATGCTATTCCAGCAGACAATTGATTCGATTTTTGCCATCTCATTTTATCATTTTCTTTTTTTTTTTTTTTTTTTTTTTTTTTTTGCGAACTGTAAGACTTTTTAAGTTTTCAAGTCTTTTTAATGCAAGCTGCTTACAGAAGAAAGACAGGTCCCTCGAGTACAGAGTGCTGTGGGACTGTGCCTAAAGGAAAACAGGAGTGCTGGTGGGCTTCTTTTTTTGTTGTTTATTTGATTGTTTCATCTTTTCTGTGTTTTCACTGTTTTTTTTTTCTGTTTGCTTGTTTGTTTTTGACATAATTCTGTCCTCACCACTTCCTTCTCTTTCCCATCCCAGCCAGTTGCTATCAGGGTTTATTAATTGCTCTGCAGTAATGAGCTACTGGGGTAACTGGGCTGCTAATATTGCATCCTTCACACTGCGTATCACATCTGGCTCCTCTCACCACTGACATATCATGGGAAGAATTCCCATTAAAAATAAAATAAAGAGAGAAAAGAAAAAAAAAAAACAGAAAATCTCTGTAAATTTGGGCCTTTGTTGGTTCTCACTAGAGAAGGGGTGTCCAAATTAAATTCCTAAAGTATATAGGAAAATATCAGGCTGTTTTCTGGCACTATTTGAGGCAACAGTACTATAAGAACAATGGATTGGGTAAGATTTCTATATTGTTAAAAACTCAGTCTAAATCCCAAATATCTCAGTTTTTACAGCTAGCCCATAACAACAGTGCCTGAATTCCTGCTGGGTATTCTGAAGACATTTTATGGACGAGAAATTGAGGGATGGAAACCAATTAATTCTCCCAAGCTTAAAAAAGGACTGTGACAGAGCCAAGAACTGATTTTAGATTGGAGTCTCAACACGCTGCCTAATTGCAAGCCCATCTTCCCCCCTCTGGCCATGGCTTTCTATAGTTTCCTGCTATTTTCTCTCTAACCCACCTTTTTTTCCTTCATTCCCACCAGATAATTTATGATGCTTTCAAATTTTTACTGCTAGAAGTCAGGGAACACCATCCCTGGACCTCACAAATTTAGTGCCTGAATTTGTTTCAGGAATAATAATAACACAATGTTGTATGCATTTGCAGAACTAAGATATTTCTGCCATCTATTTCTTTGAAGTTTTTATTGCTCTTTCCCTCAGAATTTATTCACTGTGGCAGCAACGGAAGAAAAGACTTTCTTCTCATTCCAGTTCATATAAGAAAGTGAGAAACGGAACAATTACAGGATGGTAAGCAGACCCTGAGATACACCGGTCAAGCACCTACAATCAAACAAATACGGGAGCTAATTAAATCAGCCTTCATTTTCTAAGCTTATTCCATGCCTTTAGAAATGCTTCATTTGTTATGAAGGGAGAAAAGAAAATGGAAATAGAACAAGAAACTCATCACTACAGCAAGCTAAAATTTCTTCTAACAAATTAAAAAATGCATATTGCTTTGACATTCTGTTCACATCCTCACAGGAGCAAAATTCTTCATCTAATAGAGTTTAAAGCTACTACAGTGGTACCCTGAAACTTTCTGGTGGTTACAATGTTAGAGACTGTGATTTTCATTTAAAACTGGAACAGCTGTTTGTGGCGAGCAGGGACCTATTCCTCGTGAGTTCCTTATGGACACCAAAGTATCCAGCACTCCTTTCCCGTGGCCTGGCTTCTAAAATCAGTATTTCAAATATTTTTCTTCAGAAGTTGTATCAGCAGCATTTTCAGTTTCACAGTACTGTTTTCCTACAGCCCCAAATTTCACTTACTGGCCTTTGGCTTAGCTCTCCAAAAAGTATCCTGTGGAAACCATCTGGTTTCTCCAAAACATTCGTATTGTGGAGCAAAGGACATTTTGTTCCAGTCTTGTTTTAGCGTGGATGACAGATTGTCAGTATGACATAATGCAGGAATAGCTATCCATCCAGGTTTACACTCTAATACCTTTAATAACTTAAGAGGCAATTCCAATGGATGCATGTAAATTAAATACGAGCAAGTCTTACATGGCCCATTTCATTTATTGCTATTGGATGTTCATGAAATTGTGGGTGAGTCCAAAACAGAGAAGGATAACATGGAGGGATTCACTACTGAAGTTACATGGATGTTGGCACAGTTAGGGGGAACCCTGAGGTCCTAAGAGATAAGTGAAAAATTTCTTACAGTGAGGGTGGTGAGGCAATGGAACAGGTTGCTTAGAGATGTGGTTGATGACCCCATCCCTGGCAACGTTCAGTGCAAGGCTGGATTAGGCCCTGGGCAACCTGATCTAGCTGTGGTGTCCCTGCTCATTGCAGGGGAGTTGGACTAGATGGCCCTCAGAGATCCCTTCCAAATCTAAGGATTCTATGATTCTATGATTCTAATTTTCTGCAGTGCAAAATTCAGCCTCTAAACAGAAATGCTGGCCAGTTCAGGAGCACCAGAGTTGAACTCATGCCTGGTTTTGTTTGGAAGTGATTATTTCCTGTGATTCCATGATCATTCCATGAAACATAGAATTATTGAGGTTGGAAAAGATCACTAAGATTAGCTAGTCAACCATCAACCCGTCGCCACCATGACCACTAACGATGTCCTAAGGGATGTTCAATTTCAAAGCAATTAGTTCAGGTAGCAAAGAGCATCCATTAGGTGAAGGGCATTACGGTGAACCCAAAATACTAATGTGGAGAGAAAAGTAGAAAGAATTGTGAGCTCTGTAAAATGTCAATATGTGTATAGATGTAATTTCAGAAACATGGGAGAGAAGAGAAAGTACATTTGACAAATGCGAAATAACCGTCCCTTGTGCAGAAAGGTAGCTGGGTATAGTCTGGGAAAGATCTCACATCAGCCTACGTTACCACAGAAGGTGCAATTTACTGAATTCAGCATATGCAATAATAAAGACATTTTCTGATGGAAGAGAGGGAGCTAGTTTTCCAAAAACTATGAGCTACACCCACAAACAACTGTTGACATTAAAAAAAGAATTATGCATATAAAATACAATTCTGAAAACCTGAAGATTTCCACTCCAATCTTTTAGAAGACAGAACAAAGGAAAATAAGCTAAAAAACCCAGCAGCACACTCTAGGCCAAAACTTTTGACCCCGTCCTGCTCTAAGTACATTTAAATTGCTTGGTTTCATTGGGTCCTCAAGTTTACACTGGTTACAAAAAAAAAACCTTAGAACTTCAAAGAGACAAAACAGAAAATAAGCTATGAGAACTTTAACATAAAGAAGTAATTGCCCTTAGGCTTGTCTTACCCAAATAAATGTGCAGCCAACATGTTCAAGTGACAGAGGGGAAAAGAAAGGCGACTGCTTAAGAAAGATGCCTTAAATATAAAACAAAATTCTGTAACAACTCCAAACAGTTGAGGAAGAGAAGATATTCATTTTCTGCAACGAGTGTTCTCAGCCTGCAATTACTGAATCAGAATCTAAATACCCTGAATTATCTTTAATTGACTCAGCATTATCAGGCCCTCACCAGCACTTTAACTCTCACCCCTTGACCACATCTCCATATACACATACAGAAAATCTATCCATCATCTTGGATGCGAGATTGCCACTAAGAAGGGTAGAAATGGCTGGCACTTCCACCCTGCCAGCTTGGATCATCACCAGGCCATAACACAGTTTCAGTGGGATGACAAGGAGTGTTTCCAGGAGAATCATACTGTCAAAGTTGGAACGGGAGTCTCATCAAACCATGAACCAGACCCATGTGATTACCTATTATCATTTAATTATTTTTCTGCATCTCATTTCCATAATTCCAAGGTTTTAGTTTCTCTGTTCATTAGGAACAAAGATTAATCTCAAAAGGACACCAGATGACCATGGTAAGCACTCACATACAGGAATGTCAGCTTGGATTTACACAGAAATGCCAACTTATATCAAGTGCAGTCCACCTAAGGGCTGAAATTCTATGTAAGATGTCAAGAAGAGGAGTTCTGCTGAATAGGATGTGATCCCAGGATGTGATCCCAGAATTGTTTAGTAAGAGATACAGTTTAGAATGAGATATTCAGCAAAAGCAATGGAGTTAGCCCAAAATGGAGTGTTCCTTTGAGGGACTTCGTATGTATTTCATTTCCCTTTCTTTCCCAACCCCACAACATATGCTGTATTATTAAATGACTGGCGAAGACACTCTACAGGTTTTGCAGAAAGTATGTTTGGTGTAGACCCAGTAGGGTCTTGTCTGCAGAACTGACAGCCTGCATCTCCAGCTGCTCCCCGCCATGCTGTCACTCTGCATGCTGACACAAGATGTGCAGCTGACCAGGAGTTCCAAGACCATCCTTAACATGCAGAACAAGTGAAGATTCCTTAAGAGAACTAAAATGGGAGAACTTTGGCTGCAAAAGTTGCACTATCATGCTATGGCATCCTGCCTGGTCCTTGTCACCAAAATGCAGTAAAGCTGTCCTCTCTCCTCTCAGGGCAGCCATGCATTGTGGCTATGCAGCTTTTGCTACAGCAGACCTGCAAGCTGCCATGAATCTGTACGGCGGCAAACCACTGAGCCTCTGACAGCTGGTTTATCACAAAAAAATAGGCGTTGGATCCAGCTCAAAACCACCAAAGAAATCTTACCTTTCTAAGGCTGTGCAAATAAGCAAATAAGCTTTTCTGTAGAGAATCTCAAATCATAGAATCTCAAATATGCCAGATGATAAGATATAATGAAATGGATGGGAACAGATCTCCTCCTTGCCACCCACAGCCTTGCAACCCACCTGCTGGGCTGACCATTAGTCAGCTCCAGAGTTCTCCCAGTGTGCAGCCAGCCCTGTGCAGTCCCTCTGAGCCCTGAGGAAAACTGACTTTCCCTCTTTTCTGAAGTCCAGCTAGGATCATGCTTTTCTCAAATCTCCCAATGGCTTTGTCTCCTTTCTTTCTCCCTAGGAGACCACGTCTTCCCTGGGTACATGTGCACTTTTCCTAAAAAGTGTTTTCCTAAAAAGCGTTCCCATCTCACCCAGGATTGGCAATCAGAATGGGCAGTCAAGCAGACTCCCTCCCCACCACCCAGCTTTGAACTTCAGACAAAGAACTGAATCCAGCAGAAGATGCAAACCAAACAGCTCCCACATCTCCCCCTGCCCACAGCCCTGCTCTCAGAAACAGGGAGCCATCCCCTACAGCTCCCTGTTCCTGCCATTTGCAGATTAATACACTTTTTAGACATGTTTCTATGGGAACAAGGCTTAAAGTAGTCACGCTGTCTTCTCATCTTCTTCTAATAACTTGTGAAGCCTTTGGCTCATCCCAACCACATGTTGGCAGATGAAAAGCAAGACTCGGTGATAATTTAGTTCCTCAAGCCTAACGAGCACATGGGGCTGAGCAAGTAATGTGGAAAGAAAGTGTACTGTAAGTTCCTTGGCAAATGGAAAAACAGGAGCCCAAGCCCACACACTGAGCACCAACTACATGGCCATTTTATGAGGTCTCCCTATTCCCGAGAAAGAAGGCAACCATTGGTGTCAATGCTCAACAGGTAGACAAATCCACAGGAAACCAGGTTCCTTCAGTACTCACAATCTGCTTGGGTTTTTTTTCTTCTCTTCCTACAGCTATGAACCGCACTTGATTCTGGAAATCCTGAGGGATGAAAAGTAAGCCTGATTGCCTTTAATTGCTGGTGGCTGGGGCGCCTTCTCTCCTTCTTAATATGTTCTTTTCTTCAAGATTTTTTTGAGGTTTGGAGTTCTATTTTCTGGATCTGTACAAACAACCTACGCAAAGTTGCATAGGCGCACCCTATCTTTTGCTCTGGTGATGTTACCAGACAGTTAAAATTGGGAATATCTGTGTATTGTTGCTATTTCATTGTTATGATCCTGGCTCTACCCTAGTACCTGGCATATTTGCTATAGACTGTAATAAAGTTGGAATTGCAGTTCTGCTGCGTAAGGTTCATCAGCATTCAGTTACTGCTTTGGACATTACTGAACTGAATCCCAAATGAAATAAGTAAAGTAGCTACAAACCACTATAGAAATACTTTTGACTTCACACAAAGGCTTCTAATTTTACCAACAAATAGGGTTTTATTTTCAGGTGAGTGACCCATGTCATGAACAAGATAGAAGGTAATAGTGAGTATATCTTAACAGCATTGTTCACCTGGGGATGCTATGAAGGTATAAGAATGGCATAAGTAGCTTTTTCCCCTACAGCAAGTACTTAGCTGAAGGAGCAACTGGAGCGTAACTGAGCAGAAGCATAAAAGCTGCTCTAAGTCCACTGGATATTCTGCCTCTCGGTAATTTACAGTGCTTAAAATGGAGAATTCCTTCTACATTAGGAAGGAAGGTTAGCAGCTTACTGACTGAAAAGATTTGAGGCTCGACTCTGTTGTGGACTCTTTGCAGGAGGCACAAATATGAGTATGCAGAAAATCAGACCTACCAAGGTGCTCTGAGCCCCAGCTGCAACAAGGCTGGCTGCAGCCCTCTCCATTTGCAATCTCAGGCATCAAGATTTGCCTATGACTAGCAAGAGCCAAAACTGGTGCCTTCTATTTTCCAGTGCATCACTTGCCAAATTTGGGCTGCTGTTGGCTCCACATGAGCTTCTGCATCAAACACCACTGCTGGAGCCGCAGGTATGGTGCTTAGGGAAAGAGCCTTTCCCAGCCTAAGAGCTGCTGTTACATTCCTCATACTGCTTGTACCATGAATCACTCCTGTCCTTCACCTTCCCAATTAATCACGTTAACTCCTGTTGTATATATTTCTAAACAGTGACATCCCAGTCAGGGCGGACTTTTATTCATGCCTGTTGGCAGCAACAGTAACAGTTAAGCACAGATAGATACCATGCATGACAAAAACAAAGACGTCCAAACATTGCCCTACATTTACTCATGAAAAACAAAATCCAGTCCTCCCCCATAAACTTAGATATAACATCGTTATATAGATCACAAATGTTAGCCTCCCCCTGGCATCTCCTCCTCCTGCAGAGTTTAGATACAGATGATTCACCGAGGTGTTAAAAAAATCAGCACAACGTGAAACAGTATATATGAAGTGTGAGTTTTTTCTCCCATGGATTTACTCATTCATTCCTATGATGTTAAACGAGAGGAACATCTTACAATAGTCCCAGATCTGTTTTTCCTTACTAGCTCATTTAAATTGTCTCTTGGGTATCCTAACCTACTTTCTGAGACTGTACAACCGCCCTTCTTTGTAGCACGCTTACTTTGCGAGTTTTCCTTTTATAAAGAGGTTGAGTAGTTTGCTTTCAGCTACTCGGGCTTCTGTTATCTTCATAGATAATACATCCATTGAAACACACATTTTGTACACTGCCCTATGTTATGAAATAAGGGGAGCTGATACAGCAGTAAAGCGATGTTTTCTACTTCATAACTTTTCATAATATCTTCTTTGAAGGAAAAATATAACAGGACATCTTGACTTGAGAGCATGAAAGAGTTTTTACTTTATTTTACTTGGATAATGGATGAGAGCATTTTAATCTGAGAGCAGCCCTGAGGAGAAAGACCTGGGGATGCTGGCTGTTGAGAAGCTCACCATGACCTTGCAACATGCACTTGCAGTCCAGAAGGCCAACAGCACCCTGGGCTGCATCAATAGAGGGGTGGGCAGCAGGGAGAGGGAGGGATTGTCCACCTCTCTTCTGCCCTCACGAGGCCCCATCTGGAGTACTGCATCCAGGTCTGGGGTCCTCAGTACAGGAAGGACTTGGAGCAGTAGGAGCAAGTCCAGAGAAGGGACAAAAGATGGTCAGAGGGCTGCAGCACCTCCCCTACAAAGACAGGCTGAGGGAGTTGGGCTTGATCAGCCTGGAGAAGAGAAGGCTCTGGTGAGATCTCATTGCATCCAGTCCTTAAAGGGAGTTTATAAACACAATGGAGGCTGACCTTTTCCATGGCCTGAGAGTGACAGGGCAAAGGGGAATGGTTTTAGACTAAAAGAGGGGAAATTTAGATTAGATGTTAAAGGGAAATTCTCTACTCAGAGGAAGGCGAGGCCCTGGTATGGGCTGTCAGGGAGAAGATGTGAGTATCCCATCCCTGGAGGCATTCAAGGCCAAGAAGGGCAGGGCCTCAAGTAACATGTCCTGGTGAAAGATGTCCCTGCATATGGCATGGTGGTGAAACTTGATGATCTTAAGAGCCCTTCCAACCCAAACCATTCTATGATTCTATGCAACAGCTGTAACATAGAACCATCCTATAAAATGTTTTGCTGATCTGGTAATCTCCCAAACTTTCATGACCTACTGCTCAAACACTTGTTTTATTTACCCTCTGGGAACATCCTTCAGGCTTCAGTTTATTACAGTTTCATCATCACCCTCAAATCCCCTCACTCTAGGCAGCTGCACATTTTGCTCCTCCTATATAATTGAGTATATAAATACTAGTGAGGATCAGGTAGAATTGTTTTCTCTTGCACAACCCTTAAGAGCCAGATCATCAGCAAATTGTAGCTATTGTGGCATGTGAAATAAATAAATAGTTATTTTAGTTGAAATTTGGTTGAGTAAAGTAGCTAAACAAAAAATTTACCCCTCTGCAGGATTGAGACATAGCGCTGAGCAGCCGGTGACACAGGAAACAGCATTTTTTAGCTACCATACTTTAAGAGCTGTACACTAACAATACAACCAGCAGTAGAGTTTGCAGAGGTGCTTGCTCGCTATACACTGGACAAACATTTATAAACTGTTAACAAGCCAAGATCAAGATTTGCCTTGCCTAAGCTAAACAAGGTAACTAAGTAAAACAAAGCTATTATTAGGCAGCTAAGATTTACTGCTGAAGGTCCACCCATTGCTTGAAAGGTTGAAAACTATTTCCAAGATTTGGAACTTCAGGAAAATACTGCATCTCTGTGAGTTGGCATGGGTTTGGACCCAAGCCATCCATGCAGCTGCATGCTGAGAGAAAACCGGGATCTGGAATGAGGATCCAACGAGAAAAGGCAGAGAGGAGAGCAGGGACATCTCACCCTGGACTCTGCTGGGACATGAATAGTGATGGAGTAGCAGGCAACTACAGTTCAGACAGCAGGCATGAGTCTTCTCATGTCACAGGGGAACTTGTGTGTATCTTGTGGAGCAACGGAAATACTAAGTGCTTAAAGAATTGTAGAGTAGCCCATTATTTATCAAGTTCAGCCAGCTGGTCGTAATCATACTGCAACTCGTTCTGTGGCATCATCACCTACTCACAGAGCTTACAGGCACTGACATAAAATAAACACCACCAGTTTGGAGGTGTAGTATTTCTCAGTCATGAAGGATTTCAGGATTTACAAAGCAAAAGCGTCAGTCAACTTAGTGGGAAAGTTTTAATGTTGAGAATTCAGTGAAAATGCAGCAGGACTTGGGAAATGTTTTCAGTGATCACAAACACTAAAGGCCATGGGGATTTCTTGTAGTCCTGAGGATCCAAAAACAAGGAGTTCTGTGCTGTGATGGGGAAAAATTGGTTTCTGAACTCCACCAGCTATGCCAGCTCCTCCAGTTCTTGTGGGTAGCCACTCCCTAGCATCAGGATCAGATACGGCTCTTGGCTGCCTGTTTCACAGTGACAGCGTGTATTTTGGCACAGATACACCAGTCTTGCACCTGCTGGCAATTCCCTACTGCAATACACTCTCAATGAGTTGTTCCAAAGCCCCGTTTGAAAAGACTTCAGCATCAGGATCGGAGAAATGTCCCGCTTCTCCATTTTTGTGACTACATTGCCCACACCCCACAGGACATACCCCCAGGAGCTGCCAAAGAACCCACCTCAGCTGGCCAGTTGTAATTGGGCCTTCTGCAAGAAATCCCACCTCCTTTCTGACTCTTTTGTCTCCAGTATGATTTCTTTACTATGGGAGTGGGGAGTACATGTTTTTTTATCAGACTTAAGGATCGTGTTCTCTCATTGCAGTCTCTCAGGTCCCTTAAGATTTCATCTGACCTTTGCATTTAGCAGCTACCTAAGAAACCTTTATTTTCCTTTACTGTCATTTATAAGGAGATCTCACTTCAAACCTGCCAGCCAGAAGATTCACAAAGCAGAACATACCTTAGAAACAAAAGCCAAAGAGATGAAAAACAGTGCCGTCTTTGAGGGCGTGAGAGCAGTTTTTTGGGGTCTTCCCCATTTGCAGCCTGGAGCATTATGTTGCTTCTTACTGCAGACTTCTTTGACCACCTCAGTCAGCAGGTGGACCTGGATGCTCCTTCTCTCATAGAAGAAGGGCCTATCATTGTTGGTGGCCAATTCCTTTTCCCCTAACTTCGAGTAGAGCGCTAGTTTAATCTCCAGCACTGACTGGAAGCCTAGTCTTACAGTTTAATAAATTTTAAAAATCACATCAAGCTCTTTAAAGCAACCCAGGCCATCATTATCACAAAGTGGGGAGTTAATCAAAGGATGTTTTATGCTTTCCAAGGGAGGAACCTCTAAAGCATTTCCACTTAGCTTGCTGGAATTTAAGGAGCAAGCTAATTAATTTGTGGCCTGTGGAAGAACTCAAGGGCTTACTATAACTTCTTAAAGACCTTTTAAAATGATTTAAATGTTACAAAAAGTACTGACGCACCACTCCTAGAGGCTGAATATGCCTTCTTTTCTACAAAGGCAGCCAAGCTGCTGTACGTCTCAGCATCACTAAGCAAGCATGCTTTGGACCAGATAAGCTCAGGTGGGAAGTCAAGTGCTCATCCTATCTGGTTTACGATTAAACACATCACTGAATTTTCCCTTTCTCACAGCCTGCACTCATGTGTTTAACTTGAGGCTTGGAAAACTTCAGAAGATGACAAACTTTGGACTTAGCTTCAGTGCTGAATTAGGCCCCTGCACTTGGCGTTCCTGTGAAGAAGAGTAAATGTCAGCAGTTACGGCTGTGATTCTGTGCCTCTTAAATTGAAATGAGACTGGAATTCAACTAGAATGTCATCCACATACGGTAGTGGAGAGGTAATAAAAACTTTGGCCCACACCTTCAGAAGGGATGTAGCTGCCCAGCTACCTTTGTTTTCTGTGATTAAATTCTCAGCAAATGCTATTGGTCTGAGATTTGGGAATTCATGACCACATAACTGCCTTAATGTCTTTGGGTCCAAGGCACCATATCTCATTTTCCTCCTTAGCTAAGCTGCTGTCTCCCTTCAACTCTCATCAAGCTCCATACACTTCATGCCCCTGATCTTGAAGGGTTTCATCCCAGGGCTCCTCAAAATGAATGCCTCTTCTGAACTAATCAGAGGATGAATCACTTCACTTTTTAGCAAGAGTAAGCAAACAGTCTATATAATAGTTTCTGGACTTTGTTTTCCCTTTTTCCTGGATCTCTACTTTGATTTTGAAATCGTACTCTTTCCCTCAGCTGGGGGGACTTCTAAACCAGCTTCCTTGGAATCTGTATAGGAGAGAGAATCTTAGTATGTATTGTATTCCAACTTTTACTTAGGGATTTATTTAACTGCCCTGCATTTGCTTCAAGCCTGGACTCCAGGAAGGTGATCTCTACTCCCTGCAACATCTCAATTTCTATTGAGATCCAGAAACCTAATTTTTCCCATCCCCGAAATCTATAACTTTGGAAAGAATGTAAGACAACACTAATAAGACTGCATATAAGTCTTTTCAAGGGTCTTTCCCATTTTAAATGGAGACTTCAGACTATCTCCAAGAGGCGGGAATCTAAGTGCTCCCTTAAAGATCTCCATAAATGCACAGTAAGTGTCTAATGCACATGGTGTTCTACTTCCAGCCTTGTATGCAGTGTTTTATTGCCAGCCAATGCACGTTATATGCAACACTAAATAGAGGGTGGAACAACAAGGTGATTTTAGGAGAGAAAGGTTGGCAGCAGAACCCTCTAACTGCTATTGCACTTCTGAGCCTTGGATCAAAAGGTTTGAGCTTTCTTACTTGCATGAGTAAATCTGAAGTGCACTGAATAATTTATCTCCTTCACTTGACTCTCATGCTGACTTGAAGGAACAACTTACGCTATCAGCTTGGTATTGTTCTGTCACATCATATGGGAACACTGTTTGTCCTGATAATAAGGGGTATCTAAGAAAATTCCAGTGGGGCTTCAGAAGGAAAGGAAATATCCTGAGATATCACTTCATTAAAAAATTGTGTTTGCTTAAGGAGCGATGTTATAGTAGATAGAAAAAGAGGCACTCGGTGGAGGCAAGAGCTAGAAATGAGAGAATCTGGCACTACCAGTAAAAGCTGAAAAAGATTGTTTGCTGTTAGCACCTCTGCATCTCTTGGGTAGGATCATAGAATCCTTAGAGTTGGAAGGGACCTGTAAAGGTCATCTAGTCCAACTCCCCTGCATGAACAGCTGCATGAACCGCAGCTGGATCACGTTGCCCAGGATCTGATCCAGTCTCACCTTGAAAGTCTCCAGGGATGGGGCATCAACCACATCTCTGGGCAAGAGAGAGGGTAGAAACAGTAAAAACTGTTTAAAGAACTGTCCTTAACAGAGCATGCATTTTACTGCCATACTCATCTACCATCATCAAATATGCAGTTACGTTAAGATGCACAATTGTCCAAAGCGTCAATTTATTATTTAAAATGGCATTTAGTACAATTAATCAGTACCTAAGCTTTTTAAAAGGACAAACAAAATTGACACTCAGAATTTGCAAAATCAATATTTTACAGTTTTTTTATAATCCGTCCAAGACTGTTACGATACCAAAAAGTCTCTCCATTGCTGAATTTCAAACAGAAATGAAAGCAGTAACTTCTATTAGCTCCAGGAAGGTGAGACTGCTAGAAGCTGAAGATTAAAATGCCAAATCACTCCTAATCCAAAGATTCCTGAAACATACGAACACTGTTGAAATGAAAACATGAAGTCAGTATATGAATAAGTGGCTCATTAAATGAATATTTTTCCGATCGTTTTTGATTCAACTCAATTTTCATGTCAAATTTCAACACAGGAACTCAGTTTTTTCCTATATTTCAATAACAGGAACATATTCAGGATACTGTGAAAAAGGGAATAGCACTTAGCAATAACGTATCTGTCCACCATCCCTATTATTTTGGATGTTGTTAAGAAAGGGAAAAAAATCCCTGAAGAACTTAATATTGCAATGAATAAGTTTCACCTAAAACTATTTTTGATAGAAAACATTTTACAACCTTTCAACTGGATGTGCCTTGCCTTAACTTTTCTATATGCTCAAGTAGTAATAAAATGAATTCTCTTTCATCATTCTGAGTTTCTTTTCCTGATAAGATGTGTGACTTGAGATGTGGTGAATGCAGGGAAACCCATTTTAAATTTATTGTCACCATCAAGTGACCCGTATGAAAATAGTGGGAAAATCCATGGCATCCTTTCATTGTATCTGTAGGTCATTAGCTTTTGCACTTACACATTTCTTGGTAAAAAAATTTAAGAGTTTAGTTCTTAAAAAAACAGCAGAATCATCATGTGTCCCTGTTGCACACTTACACGTCTGACAGGCCACAATGAGGATATCAATATGTATAATCTGCATGGACTATATTATTTCCATTTTTACAGGTCTGTATAAGATTTCTCAACCTACAGGATCTCCTGTCAGGAGATGTCAGATGCTGAAACAAGACAGTGTCATGGTCATAATGCGACTGCCATTTCATTGACTGTAGAAATAACACTTAGATTCCAGTCTATATCCTGGTTGCTCTCTTTATTCCACACCCTCTTCGTTCCAGGACAGAAGATCCTGGAGACTGTCCTGCATACATCCAGAAATGAGAGTATGGTACAAGGTGATGAGTTAATGACACCTTCAGGTATTGAATAGTCACAGATACAGGCTTTTGAGAAGATGACTCATCCTGGAAAAAAACATTACAGGTGTATCTTTGCCTCTTGGTGGCTGTTAAGATCACCCCTGTATACAAATGTGCTGCATAAACACAAACTGTTGTTTGAGGTAACAAAACAGCCCCGGGCAACAGTATTACAGACTGAGTCATTCAGAAATTAGTATTTCTTCTCTCAGGGGCACATCAGTCATTCCCTGATCTGTACCTGACTCTAATCACACTCCTCAGCCTTCTAGGAGCAGCCACGGTGGAATATTGCCAGAATCCCTTCCCTGCTGTTGCCTTGGTTCTCATTCAGCGTGTGAGCCTTTCATCTCCCTTCCCCTCCAGTGCTGTTCCCTGGATCACGGAGGAATCCATCCTGAAGCCCCTGCTGCCATCCCCTCAGTCACGACAGGGGAACTGGTGGCTCAGCCACCCCCGTCTCCATGGACTGCTCAGCCAGAACTGCTCAGACACTTCTGCAGCTCTGCTTAAGCCTTTGCCTAAAGTCCTATCTCTACCCATCGTCACTGTAATTCTTGTCCTAACCTACACACTGTAACCACTAAATCTCTAAAATTGAAGTGCTAGCAGCTACTCGTGGCAAGTCTTTGCTGTTTTCCCAGCCATTAACAGTCCTTCCTTCTAATCCAGTAAGAAAATGACATGTGCATGCCCAAAGAAGGTTCACATTCTCCCTATATTTCCCACCTGAAATTACAGCCTGAATGTTTTTCAGGTGTGCAATGCAGGAGAATCTGAGCTAAGGTCAAAAGAAAAATACTTGCTCTTACACTCTATTTTCCAAGCTCTCCTTCCTCTACTAAAGGTCCAGGTTTTCTCAGGGTGACTTTATAGTGCAAATGAAAATTCCCCAAGCTACTTTGCTCAGTGACGCTTTGCAGAAGATACTTTGGTTGATGCACTATCCTAAGAATGACTTAAAGTAAGGACCACACACCACCTTGTTGGGAGATATCAGCAAGTATGAATACCCTCCCAAGAAGGAACAGATCTTTTAAAGACAGGAAAGTTGTTACAGTCAGAAACCAGAGCAACACAACTTACTACCTGCCACTGAGACTGTCTGACACCCCATGAAAACTTATCTTAGTGGTGTGTTGGTAGAGTGAGACCACCAACAGGTCTAGGTTCTTTAATCTTCCATGCATATTTACATAGCTCATAAAAGTGCAGTCCTGACTTTTGTATGGCCCTGTCTCATCCACCTGCCTTACTCATTCTTAAGGTCTGCTCTTCTCCAATCTTTCATTCTTATTTATTAGTGGTGCCAAAAAACCCAGTTCATTAGCACACTCATTTTTGTGCCAAGGTTGTTATGAAAGTATTAACATGTGATTTCCCAGAGGGAAACACCTGGGAAACCCCTCTAGCAAATGCTTGCTGCCAAACCTTCCATCCTCACTGCAGCTGTCTCCCCATGAGCCTGCTCCTTATGCAGTCCCCAAGCAGCACCAGACTCCTCTGCTTCCCTAACAATTTTCACTGCTACTCAGTTTCACATATTCACAGTCCTTGGTCTCATTTACCAAAAATAGGCTGGATTAATCTAGCATGATCCACCATTACTTCTTACCTTATTCTATTCCTTTTACTCTTTTCTTCTTCATAACTTGTCTTTGTTTTGTTATGCTATTGATGTCAGCCTTATGAGACCAGTTCTGCATTCCCCCACTAATCTCAACAAGGAGTCCAAGGGATATTTAGGAAGCCATCAGACATTTCCTGCAAGGATGAGAAAGCTGCATTAACAGAAAATTAACAGAAAATGAGACCTAATCTGCAATTATATGCTTAATTCTACCCACTGCACACAAGGGATAGGGATTAAAAGCAGGGCTGATGTAAAGGGGGGTTAACTAGGGTGAGAAGGAAACCACAATTTGTTACACAGAAAAGAAATGGCAGCTTGTTTTGCTAGCCACGAGTGAGAAAAAAATATGATTGCACTTTCTAAATACATCACAGGACAAGTCATAAACTGAAGGACAAACATCTCGTAGTTTAAAGATGGCACACCAAATGGACCATCCATCTCCATTTCAAGAAACCAATGTATTTAAGGATAAGACATAGTTATCGGTGACAGGATTAAACTAAACTTGGTGTTACTGAAACTACAAACAAGCTTTTAGAAAGTGTAAGCTTAAACCACTGGAAAGGTCAAAGCAGAAGCACTGTTTGTCCACCCTCAGGGAGCGCTGACATCTCAAAGTCCCTCCTTTGCTACCTGCCAAATTCCCTCAGCTTCCTCTGTCTAAGACAGCAGAGCTCTTTGTTGAGGTGGATAGGTCTGTTGTGCTTTCACCTACACTGAACTCCAGCCTCTCCTTACAACAAACAATCTGGCAGCATGGGTGGCATAGGTTTACTTTGGTGTCATCCTCCCCACACAGTCTCTCTGTCCCTGAAACCTCACTTACTTCCCCGTTTCTGACTTCATCTCTCCTGGTTAGAGTTCCCTGGGCATTTCCAAGTCACACCCTACATCCCCATCACCCCAGTACTTGCAAAAGCAGGGTCTGGTTTGGATCTGTTCCTTGAGGCTGTTGAACACAGGAGCATCCCCAAAGAGACTGCAGGCATGAACCCATTAAGGAGGGATCAGTAAGTGCTATTTCTGTAGCCCTCATTTTTTCCTTCAGACTGATCAGACTTTAATTTACCCCATCACGTGTAAAATTGCCTGTGATAAAGGTATAGCAAGGGCACTTATAAAATAAAATCATCCACATACAAACAGTAACCTATTCTCCCTAAAAGACAGAACTAATATCAAGAGAGCGCTTAAATGAGCAGAGATCTTTCATACAACATTTTAAAGCGTATGTTTGCACTACCTCTCAACAGCTGGATCACAGCCGTTCAAAGGAATGTAATCCTGATGCAATAAATTAGATGCCCCTGTAAACTGAAAGACACCAAGCTGTCACATGAGGGATTTCAATTTATAACTCTAATATAACCTCTGCAGGTTCTCTTTACAACTTCACTCTTTACAGATGAAGGATTCAACCTGGTAATTCATGACAGTAAGAGGCTTGCCTCTATTTTCATTAACCACTGCAGGAGACTATTGCTCACAACAAAGCTTGCAGCCCAGCAAGAATTCCTCTTCTCTTCTTTCCTTTATATTTGTCTATTCAAGTATGGGCCATGTGAGCGTTAAGGTAGATACACAGCATCTTTCATAGGAAAAAAGTTCCATGAGCAATTGAAAGGAGACTCCCAGGCAGATGTGAACTTTTCTTCCAAGGCAGCAATAATGCAACTTTAGCGATGCTGAAATGTGCCATACATGTCAACGTACTGAAGCACTGCAATACATACACATTTCCTAGAGCCCAGTGTGAAATCACTGACTCACAAAATGGATAACACTGAAAGGGTCCTCAGCCCATTACAGTCGAGACCCTGCTGCTGGAGAGTGTCTCATCCTACCCTACCTTTTCAGAGCAGGCTGTCCAGGGAAGTGTTCAGTCAGGTTTTGAGTACCTCCATTGATGGTGACTCCATAACCTGACTGGACAATGTGCTCCAGTGTTTCACCACCTTCACCTTACAAAACAAACAAATATGTTCATATGGAATTTTATGTGGTTTAATTCACATCCATCGCCTCTCATCCTGTAACTGGACACTACTGAAAAGAATCCGGCTTCCTCTTGTTTACTCCTCTCTTCCTCCCCAGCAGGTATTTACATAGATGGAAATCCAACGGAGACACTAGAAATTTCACCCCCAAAATCCACAATCAGGCAGCTGTTCCTCTGCTGAGAGAAAACGAGTTCATGAAAGGTTTACAGACGATTTCACAGTGCGTGACAATGTCATGATCCCTTTGGGCTGGAAGCCTGGACAAGGCTCCTCTTCTCTGAGATTCTGAAGATACATAACTTGGCAAAGCAGTGATGCATATCAGTCTCAAATATTTCTTTGAGATCACATGGAAAGGACGTTTCAGAAAATGAATTTGACTCTAGCTTCTAACCTGTGCTTATTTTTAGCAAAGTGTGGGTGTGACAATAATAAAGATAGCGATGCCTTGAAAAAAATTATGAAGTGTGACATTCATTTTCACCCTTCTTCAAAATCCCCTTTTATTGATCTGACTTGTACAATATATTACTACTGCTGTATAAAGATTAAAAAAAAAAAAAAAAGAAAAAGGGACTTGGTGTGCTTAGAAGTGGACTGTGAAAATCCTTTAAATGCTGCAGAACATAAAGTCAACTTTAACTATTCAGGTGAACTAAGATCAGATAGAACATTTGGACTCATTCCACCTATTCTACTAACATTTGTTGATCAGCTCCTAGCCAGAGATGGAGTTCTGGGGAGAGGTCTTATACCAACAAACTTCAAAATTCCCATACTGTGTTATTTAATGCAGTAGATTCACAGAAACACAAAGTCAATATCATAACATATGGGTGCTCTACTGAAGTCAAAGTTGGGTTAAATAGGTTGGATTTTTGGCCAAAAAATGTGAGAACACCATCTAATTCAGATTGTTTCAGTGACATGCTCAGTGGGGAAATGAAAAAGAAAGGGATAAGCGTGGCACTTAGTCCTAAAGAGAAGAAGGGTTCTTAAGAAATGCAGATTATATATTTCCAAACTGAAATTTAGTTTATTTTACGTTTCTTTTTAGAGGCTGAAATCTGTGCCTTCATAGAAATGAAGCAAAATTTTTACTTTGGACTCAGCTCTAAATCTGTCATATTTGACAAAGTTTGAGGGGTAAGAAGAAATGCCTTACACAGAAGAGTGATACGCCTAGCATGGGCCCATATGATGGCAATACACATTGCTAAGACTAACTATCTTCATAACGCACCTTTCGTACCTGCCTCCCAACCCCCCCCAAAAAAACAAAAACAGATCTAAACTGGGCTTGCTGGCTACACTACCAGCATCTAGTTGTGTCCAGCCATACCATGTTCTATGTCAGTTTTTGCAAGCGTAGGGCAAGCTCACCATAAAACCTCTCCTTGTGCATGCTCATGAAAACTCTGTTAATTTATTCATGGCGCTATCATTCAGGCACTCCACAGCATAGCAGTTTACACTGATAAATACAACAGTAGAGGAAAAACTAAAGACTGTAAAGAATAGAGACAGCCCAAATAAAGTGATGCTGAAAGATCATAACAAATCTCTTTCTGAGGCTGCACAGTATCTCAGTAGATAATCTGGAAAGATTTATGCAGGTGCTTTATTGTAGTCAACTAGGGATGTCTTTCAACCGTGTCTACAGCACAGTTATTTTTTGCTATAACACAGACTGCAACAGAACTTCATTTAGTCTGCAGTATTTGCGGGAAAGAAGAAAAAAAAGAAACTGCAATCATTCAGTTCAGCCTGTAAAAGGCTTTCCAACAGCCTCTTGTTATGTATGTGACATGTATGTGCAAAACCTCCTACATCTAATTATCTTGCCGTGGAAAGAAATAAAAGAACAAACAGCGTGTGATGAACATCAGTCCCACCACTTAACACTGTCCCAAATATTATGAAGAGCTGCAGAGTATGAGCACATCCAGAGCAGCATCAGAACATGAGTGATTGCCCCAGTGACGGCTGCAATACAATCATGTTTAAACAGACCCAGCTGGGTGACGTGTATTACCACACTGACATCCCCACCACTATTACTTTCCAAAACACTGAGTGTGTTACCTAGTACTTTGGTGGGATGGGGAGAAGCCTTCTTGGTTTTCTACCACCCACCAACTGTACAGATCAGGTCAGTAGGATTTTCAGAAAAATAAATTCTAACAAAAATAGCTTTAATGAAAGTATTGCTGCCTTTTTCAGTCAGGTTTACTATCTTGCACTACAACCGTTTTCAGTAAAGAGAAGCAAGGTAGGAAGTTTGCTCCTTCCTACCTTTAACCGTTTACAGCCAAATTTTCACAAGGTAGATAACCCAATCCCATCTTTTCTTCTTGTCTTTTAAGACAGGATATTTTCCTTATTTCCCTATCAATTCCCTTTGTTTCAATCTCTCATTTTCCCCCCCCCCCCCCCTCTCTCTGTTGCAGTTTCAAGCACACTGGGGGGAGGGGGCCCCTCTCTCCCCTTTCAGGGAGAAGGAAAGAAAAATGGCCCAAGTAAGATAAGGAGAGATAACAAATTCACTACAAATGATAAAATAATGTAAGATAATAATAAGAAAGAGAGTTATTATTAATTGTAGCTCAAATGGGAGAGAGAGGAAGGCTTATGACCACGCTGCTGGAACCCGGAAGAAGCTTCACCTCTGTCATCTGGAATTGTACATCATGTGGAGACCCTTGGAAATGAAGTATGTCTCAGTGTATTGTCCTCTTGGAGAATCAGAACTCGTGTGAGTGTGCTGGAGAGCATGAAACTAGGAAATACAGTCCTGCAGTGCACCGTGTCTCTACACTCAACAGCCTGTTGCATTGTGTCATGATATGGAATACTGATATAACCAGGACACCCTGTTTTGCACTGTAGATAATAATATATTCTGTTATGAAAACTATTTTTATTTTTCCACTTTCTTGAAAGAAAATTAAATATTATAACATGAAAAGATTTTGTAGAGGGGGGAATTTGGCCAGAGAGCTGTGGGTGCCCCATCCCTGCAGGCACTCAAGGCCAGGATGGGTGGGCCCTGGGCAGCCTGAGCTGGTGGGGGTCAGCCAGCCCATGGCAGGGGTTGGGTGGGTGGGCTGTGAGGTCCATTCCAACCCGACCATCCTGTGATTCTATGATTTTCTCCATTCCCAACATCTCCTGGGGTACTGTGGGTCACCCTGCCAAACCAGTTTTCTTTCCCTATCCTCCATGAAGAGGATATATTTCTCCAGAGTTCACGACCTCTCCTTGATGATTGTTCAGATTTCTGAGAACATAACAAGTACATCTGTAGCTAATGGTGTAATGCTAACAATAGTGTCTTAAAACAAACAACATAGTTGGTTGATGTTTGGACAGCAATCAAGTTCACTGAAGCACAAATACTTCTCCTATAGGCTTTCACACACTTGTTGAAACTACCTGGAGTGAAATGCAACAGTTGCTGGAGACCACAGCAACCTATAGACTGAAGTGGTGAAAAACTGAACCAATGTAAGAAGAGAAACAGAGCAATAAAAATAATGTCTAGACAGAATTTGCATAATACTTCCAGGGAGAAAGAAAAAAAGGGGGGGAGGGAGGGAGGAAGAGGAGGGGAGGGAAGAGGAGGGGACGGCCCACTACATTTTATAGGGTGATGAGCTGACAGTTGGACTACATGATCTTAGTGGTCTTTCCCAACCTTAATGATTCAACAATTTTAATAAATCCTACATTTGAAATAAACTTCATCAAAAAAGAAAAAAGAAGACATACAGCAGGAAAGGATTAAAGTGGACTTGTTCATTTGTCTATAGAAACACAAGAGTTTTGTCTGGAGAACTCTTCATCAAGTGCCAGCCTTGCACAAACAGTAGAGTGCCAAGGCTCCTGCTTTTCAAGTAATAGGTCAGAGAACTAAAGCAAACAACAGGGCAGATTTTCAACAAGAAATACTGGTCCAAATTACAGTCAAAATGAGATAGGGGCAGAGGGAGGGATTTGGAAATATGCCACCCACATTTTTGTCACTCTTTGTTTATCTGCTGTTAGCTTTAGTGCTTGGCAGAAGAGGTGGATTGTAGCAGAACCGAACAATGCGCAGCGGCTGCACCCACACAGTCCTACTGCACACCTGTCTGCATTGTAACTTTCATCTGTCAGATGCTTGGCTGCATTGCACCAGGCAGAACCCCAGCCAGCAATCCACAACAGCAAATATTCCTGCACTAAGTACCTGTGTTTAGCCAGCACAATTATTCAGTATCTTTGTGCAGCCTCTTTCAGTACTTTGACTACAGCTTTCTATTTTTGGGAACTCAGATGCTGAGTGCAGGCAGACAGTGACATAAGGTAAAGATTAGTGCACTTCGTGGGCTCAAGACCTTCTCCCCGCCAGGTCATCTTATGCTGTACATCTCCCCCCACCCCTCCCTCCATCCCCACATCAAGTAACGGGGAAGGAAACACAACCTCACTTCCTACCAGGGTCAGTTTGTCACTGCTTTATAAGACAGAAGGTTTTTGGTTCTTCTGATGGCACAGGGTAAAGAATTCTTGTTTCATAAGCACCTGTTCCACTTGCTTGTTTTTCTTTTCATTACTATCATTGCCCATTCTTCAGTTTCTCAGAAATTACTTTTCTTGACTTCCACAAGGAAAACGTCATGAGTTTTCCACCCCGTTGGTTTGTCAGATCTACAAGAGAAGGTACCTGAACAGGGCAGCTCCTCTTTGGAACGGTGGCAGTGGCAGAGCAGAGCACAAGGACCATCTCCCCACAGACATGTCCTGCAGGTACAGCTGTGGCTTCAGTGGGGAAGGCAGCTAGCTAATGAATATGTGGGGTCATGAGAATAACAGCTCATGGTGAGAAGTAGTTCAGTTGGTGCAGATTTCATATACTTCCAAAGTAAGGAGTGGCCAGTTTCCCAGCCCAGACAGAGCATGCCAGGGCTCCAGACAGGAGGTGGCTGTGAATGCCTCAGGAGTCAGATGGAGACTATTCCAATGTACCAGCAAAACCAGGCCTTACAAAAGTGGTATTTCTATAGGTTGTAATTTAGGATACAGATACTAGGAATCACATATCAATTGCCACCTACCTGCAGGAGCTCTGAGTTCCGTCCTTTATTGCCAGTCTCGTATCACAGACTGTTTGCAAAAGCTCAGGGCTTTGCATCTCAGCTTTCAGTTCCGCTTCTGAGGCCGACATTTGTAATATCTAACTGTATCCACATCCACAGTTATTAGTCTTCAGATGATTAGATTCACTGTCAGCAGCTTCATTTCCTCCTAAATGGTAATTACGGCCTATATGAAAAAAACTTGGTGCACTTATGCAAACCAATTAGCAGTTAGGCTTACTTGAGTCTTATCCACACCAAGCTCACCTTGTTTACAGTGAATAACAGGCTGAGACTACTTAATTGCAACAGCAGAAGCTGCAGCAACACTGTTAGAGCTCATTATGTTGTCTTCATCTTATGCAGTGTCTGTGGTGACACTGACCACAATGAAAGTTTGCTGAAGCAGACTCTAAGGAAACCTCCTGTTCAACCATCCACGGTCAGGAAAACAACGATAACCGGTATCTAGAAGAGTGTAGACAGCTCTTTCTCTTCACATACAAACCAGCAACCTGCAGGAATGCAGTACAAATCACAACTTAGAGAAAACTCAGCTAAAGAACACACGCATCACAATGATGTGAAAGTAGAGAGTGTCACAAAAAATGTTTTGCGCAGCACAAAACCAGATGCACCAGAAGGGCTCGCTGCCCAGCCTCACTGAAGAGGACAAAAATAAAGACTAGAGGAACCATAAGAAATTGAAGAAACGTGGCTGAAGTACAAAATATCTACAGCCTGGTCCAAAGAAATGGATGGATACAAGAATGTCTACAGTTCAAGGCCAGGTTGGATGGGGCCCTGGGCAGCCTAGTCTAGTATTAAGCATGGAGGTTGGAGGCCCTGCCTGCGGTGGGGTGGTTGGAGCTTGATGATCCTTGAGGTCCCTTCCAACTCAAACCATTCTATGATTCTATGTTTCATGAAATTAAAGGACAGCATTAGCTCCTTGTCTTCATGGCTTCTTACAGAGAAAGGCACAATACACAAGGGATGGTGAAAAGCAAAGGCGATAACTGCAGCTAAGCCAGGTAAAGAATCCTCTTTCATGAGTGGGGGGGGGGGGGGGGAGGGAGGAAAAAAAAAAAGGATAAAAAAGAGAAGGAAAAAAATAAGACTATGGCTGTCTCCCTGGTCTGTGTAGCCTACACTACCACTTGATATGCTGAGCTATGAAGCTAAACAGCAGAGTCCTTCCCGCCTGCATCAGTATGGACTGTGAGGATATTTTCAGAGAATTCTGTCCCACAAAATGAGCATCTGGGAATTCCAGAATAGCAGGCTTCTACCAGCCTTAGTGCTGGCACTTGCTTGATTTCACACTTTATTTCACAACGACCTACAGACCATCCTCTCTGTGCAGCTTGTCTATGCTGAGCACACCTGCCCAAATCCAGGACCCCAAGCCTCCAACTCCGTGTGGAGAATCTTAGCAGCAACTTGACTGCAACACGTGATCACCATGAGAAACAAGACTGAAGCCAAGTGCAAAGATCTTGTCAATATGCTCACATCCTTATCACAACAAATCTAAGCTCCCCATCGTTTTGGCAAGGTGTTAATCAGTCACACCAGAAAGCAATTATAGGCAGGAGTTGCACTCTTCCCAGTATCAGCTCACCAGCCTAAGTCAGAAGGTACAGAGAATCTCTTAAAATAGTAAAATACAAAGAGGAGGTTAGTGGTTAAACATGAACCTTTTGGGGACTTGCTTTATAATTAATGGAACACACAGTATTTAATATGACCACACACTGAAGTCAACAGAATCTGGATGGTGACCTGCACTACCCAACAAAGATTTGTCCTAGCCAATATCTTCCAAGCCAGCAGCAGCGTGCAGGAAACATGCCGGAGCACCATCAATACCATGCAGTCTCTGCTCAGAGCTATAGGGAATCTACTTCACTGTGCAGATCCAGCAACATCCTACCCAGCCAACGCTGCATGCTACTTACCCAGGACAAGAACAACAGTGGCTTTAGCTCATTGCCACCAGGCTGCACCCCCACAACCATCATCTCAATACCATAGGAAAGCTGACAGGGACGTACCTCAGAGACGCTCATCATCTGCTGATGGTGCGTGCCCAACAGATTGGCTTATTCTCCTGTTCTAGGCTCTCTGCAGCTTTTCTCAAGATAAACATCACTTAATGGGGAGCAGCTGGCAAGATCAGGGCCATTTGGTTATGAAGTTGTGCTTCTAAATTTGTCTTGTTTTCTTTTAGGGGTGGTATTTAGTTTTCCTCTTTCCTAAACCATCTTATCAGTGGTTGCAAAATTCTGCCCCTTTTTCCTTGTTCCTCCAGAGGAAAGTGGGTGTAATGTCCCTCTCCCTTCCCTGCCATTATTTCCCTTATTCATGGGATGTGCGGATGCCCACAGTCTCTGTGAAACAAGTAAGGAAGGAGATAATTGCATGGAGCAGAACTCCTGCAACTTAATAAAAATTGGTAGGAAAGGCCACTTTCTGCTCAGGAAGCAGAAAAGCTATAGCTTAGTTTTGATTGTTTCCACTTATCTTCAGCCAACCACTGTTACCTGATGAGAAAATAGCCTCTCTTCCCCCTGCCCAGCTTGATTTGGTTTGACGGCAGATTGGGGGAAGCAATCACTCCTTCACTCAGAGTAATTGCTGCTAAGCCCCAGCTGGACTTGCTCAGGCTAATTCAAAGGGTCCTAGGAAAAGCATAAACTAAGCAACTGTGATGGAGGCAGGATGCTTCATATCAATGTTTAAAAATAAACATAGCAGCAGTTTAACATCAATTCAAGGGAAAAGCAACAGTACAATAGGGCTGAAGCAGGAGGAAGAAAGAGCTGGGGAACTGGGATAAATGCACCCATCCATAAGCCATCACTTTCTCTTAAAGATGGGGTTTCTTATGTTTGTCTCTTCCCTCATCTTCCTGTGAAGTATTTCTATAGGCCTAACTGGATTAGGAGGCAATGGCACAAGATGGAGCAGGACACATGCCTGGCAGGCCCGGCAGAGTTGTTTATTGGTGCTGCAGTCTCCTTGGTGCACCTGCAGGGCTTCTGGCAGGAATGGATTTCTGCAGCAGGATTTCCAGGCTTACAGCTGTTTGCATATGTTTGTCCTGAGGATTGAAAGCAAGCAGTGGGAGTTGTCATCCTTATCTGATCAACATCACTTTTTTTTCTTTTTTGTTTTCAGCTGTGATGTACAATGTCTCCCGGGAAAGACTTCTTTATATTTAAGAAGAGTATAAATAAAATTAGCTTATCCAAACTCAGTTTTCTTTCCTAACTCTCCTTATTCATTCTTCATTTGCATTGATTTCCTTCTGCATTTGATCTGTGCTATCCATCTCCACACTGTTCTTTCCTTTTCTCACCATGGTCTGACACAGGGCTATTTGTCAGTGTTGTCCTGTTTCCAAAAGGCAAGTTCGCCCTTTTCATCATTCCAGCATTCACACCCACACTTTCTCTCCCACCCTTTGACTGTTGCCAGTGTCTCTTCATCATTTTGTTAGCACTCTTCCTTTTCATCATTTTGTTAGCTCTCTTCCTTTCTTTACTTGGATTGATTTCTGTAGCCCTCCTGGGGAAAAAAATAAAATAATAAAGAAAATATAAAGTGTGTGTGGGGGGAAACTGCTCCCTGGTCCAGGAGGGGTAGGGAGCACAGAAACATGCTGACAGCCCTGGGTGCAGAGGGGAAGTTGTTTTTCTGCTGTTAGCAACAGTGCTTTCTGTTTTCCTTTTCCGATTACTGTTCTTTCATCTACTCTGGAAAGAAGCACTGCAGAATTAGCACTGTAGTACAGCAAAGCCTTTTGTTCCTTAGAGGTGAAACTAACACAAGTCAGGTCTGAGTTCATGCAGCATGGTGTTCAGATACATAAATGAGGATTGCAAATCAGCTGTTGGCTCACATACAGATAACAGAAAGAAGAGCAATTTTAGAGAAGGTCTTTTCTTACTCCAGTAACCATGCAGATCAGGAAATCTAGTTCTTTCTGGACAGATAGGCAGAAAAATATTAAGACTCTCAAGCACTGAGTAAAGTCAGAGGAGATCCAGTAGGAATCAAAGGTGAAATGGCTCCTAACCTCACCTTTCCGCATTTAGACAACGCTGCCTCACTCAGAGACCACGAAGAACTTGACCTCAGGTGTCCCTGCTGGGACTGAGCACAGTGCTTGGTCTCGAACTGCAACACAGATGGATGCGGACAAAGCCAATGAGATAAAGCCTGTGGTGATACCATAGGAAATCCCACCATAGCTGCTTTCCTTGTCAAGATGTGGTGGTGAGCCTAGATGCATGCTGTATGAAAAATAATGTGCTTGAAATCCTCTTCATTAGCGTATTAAAGTTGTGTATTTTAGAAAGGACAGCATCAGTATCTAAAGGAGGGGTAATAAGAAAGAAAGGTACAAATTCTTTCATAGAGTCTATTGTGATAGGAAAAGGGGAAATGGTTTCAAAGTAAAAGAGGGGAGATTTAGATTGGATATAAGTTTTTTTATGATAACGGTGGTGAGGTACTGGCACAGGTTGCCCAGAGAGGTGGTGGATGCCCATCCCTGGGGACACCCAAGGTCAGGCTGGATGGGGCTCTGAGTACCTGATGGAGCTGTGGGTGTCCCTGCTCACTGCAGGAGATTTGGACCAGATGGTCCCTTCCGACCCAAATGATTCAGTGATTCTGTGATCTCCACGGTGGTAACAGAAAATGATATATGGCAATAAAAGGAGTTGGAAAGGATATTGTTACTCTGCACTTTGCTTCTGTGCTTTCCACAGCTTAGGACTACTTCATTTCCCTTAACAAAGACTTCCTGTTAGGAGCCTTGAGTTGTTACACGTTAGAAAGCCAAGGAAGGATATTATGCATAGGATACATATGGTTAGGAACAGCTATGGAAAATTCTTCCTCCTTTCATCCTCAAATCAGATGTCCCCAATTTTGCTATGCCCCTCAGGTAACCCAGTTTCAAAAAAAACCCAAGGTATTCAGGAGTCTGTCATCTGGATGTGACCACCTCTACATCCCAGTTAGCTGCGAGGAGGCTATAATCAGCAATAGGAATCATTCATTTGGGGTGGCCTCTCTCAGAAGGGAAGATCCTCAAATGCATCATATTACTCTCACACTAATAAATGGCTTTTCCTCTCCAGTTTTCTGGAGAGAACTCGGAATGACTGAGGAAAGGTTTAGACGTGAACATTCACTCTGTACTCCTCTCATGTTATAGAGATTGCAGACTTAGAACCAAATCCTTATCAGAAATCAGTGGGACTCACATTTCTGCTTTATATAAGTCTGAAAAATTTACCCTCTGATCACCCAAGTCTTATTCAATTGCTGTGTTGGTCAGTAAGTGTCAGGCAACAAACGATGGGCAACAGCTTTGCATAGCACGAATCAATATCCCCTCAGATACACCTTTCACAGCTTTGTGTAGAAAACCCCAGGTGATTTTATCCTTAGAAAGAGTCTCACTGTGCTCTGACCCTGTCTGACTCCTCCACTGCTGCTGTTGGAAGTAAGGAACATTTTCTCTCTGTATTTATTCAGTTTATGGTTGAAATGTCAAACAAATGGAATCAGTGCAATTGAATTAGTTCAGTTTTTTTGCATTGTTTTGGTGTTTTGGTTTGGTTTGGTTTTTTGGGTTTTTTTGTTGGTTTTTTTTTTTTTTTTTTGAGGGAAGGGTCCCCAGTGCCAAATTAGTCTGACAACCCACATAAGAATAAGCATGGAAAATTCTCCCCACTTCTCCAGAGAATTCAAAAATTAATTCCTTTTCGAATTTTCTCTGATTTATATTGTGTTTCCGAGTCTGAAAACAATCAATACTATCAGAGATTGGCTCATAGTGAAGCAAATGAGCATGTGGAGAAGGTCCTAATGTCAATGGAATTTGGGATGAATTCATTGAGATGAAATATTATCTTCTGCTTCATGGATGGAATAATGATTCTAAACCAGATTAATAAAAAAAAGTTCAACAACAGATCTGTTATACCCATATAGCGCTGACTGGAAATCAGTGGATATTCAAAAGAAGGTATATAAGTTATTAAGTTTCCAAATAGCAGCTTTTTTTCACCACTGTGAAGTTCCCCCAAGAACAGTGCTAAAAGGTTTGATTTGTTCTGTAGTTCTGGCCCAGCTGATGAAAGCAGGGCCCTTCACCCATCCACCATTCCAGTGTTAAGTGCCCAGTCTGAGCAGGCCCTCTGCATCCAGTGGGAGGATGTGCAGTTCTCTGGGGCATTCAGTCTACACTGCAGGGAGAAATTTAAAATAGATCTTGGGGGACTGCAACAGCAGGCTTTCACACCACTGATGTTAGAGAAGATACCATCCCGCCATGAAGATAACGCCACTGGGAGGACTCCCATTTCCTTCAGTGAGGCTAGAGGTTCCCTTAGTTTTCCAAGAGCTTCCCTGCAGGCGATCAAGGCTGGGTTGGATGGGCACTGGGCAGCTTGATCTGGTGGGTGGCAACCAGCCCATGGCCAGGGTTGGGGCTGGGTGGGCTTTAAGTTCCTTTCCAACCTAAACCATTCTGAGATGGAATGATTCTGGCCCTGGAACGTGTTCAGAGGAGGGCTACGAAGCTGGTGAGGGGTCTGGAGCACAGGCCTTATGAGGAGCGGTTGAGGGAGCTGGGATTGTTCAGCCTGGAGAAGAGGAGGCTCAGGGGAGACCTTATAGCTCTCTATAACTTCCTGAAGGGAGGTTGTGGTGAGCTGGGGGTCGGCCTCTTCTCTCGTGTAATCAGTGATAGAACTAGAGGGAATGGTTTCAAGCTGCGCCAGGGGAGGTTCAGGCTGGACATTAGGAAGTATTACTTCTTGGAAAGGGTAGTCAGGCATTGGAATGCACTGCCCAGGGAGGTGGTGGAGTCACCGACCATGGGAGTGTTCAAGAAACGTTTGGATGCTGCGTTGAGGGGTATGATTTGGCTGGGAAGTATTGGTAATGGTTGGACTGGATGATCTTCTAGGTCTTTTCCAACCTCGATAATTCTGTGATTCTGTGATTCTGTGAGATTCTGTGATTTTTTACTGCCATTTTTTCCAGGAAAATGAGAACACAAAACTTGTAAATTCAGTCCCATTGGTCAATAATGATAGCATTTTTTACTTTTCTTTGAGATTTTAAGCTGCATGGGGTAATATTCAGAGTGCATACAAAACTTCAAAACTCAGACACTAGTTTTGCCAGCAGTTCTTTCAAAGCTCTCTCTCACCTGCAGCATCGCCAGGTGAAAACATGTCCCAAGCGTCTGCTGCCTCACAAGGCTGACCTCTGAATGTCAAAGCTGAATACCATTAAAAAATAAAGACTTGCGAGATAACACTTAAAGAAACTCCGCAGAACTGGCCTCATGCTACTCCTTTTTATTTAAACAAACGTTTTCCTTGTGCTTGGATAATTGAAAGCTTCCACCGATAGGCAGGCATGGGATGAGGCCAAGTGCCTTCAGGGTCCCAGGAAACGCCATTATCCCTGCAGCATGCACAAGTGCATTTGAATCTCTCATGGAGATAATGAAATGTTTCCACTGCTCGCTTCTTTTAAAAAAGCATAGGAAAATTGCATTAATCCATTTTCTCTGAATGATTTCTGATTCTCTATAGATGATGGAATTTTTCTCGCAACACTTTTTCATTAGAGAAGCATCTCCAGGAAATAAATGCTCTGCCCCACATTGTTCTGGGCTCAGTTTCTCTTAACATTTTTCAGCTGTCTCTTCCTCTTGCTACTTGGTCTCATGGAGGTAGATACTCCTTCTCATTTTCAGTTGTCAAATATCATGAAGAGTCAATAAAAATAAACAAAGAAACAAATGTTTATTGATGTGGTCTTTCTGCACAAACACTTGCAGTGACTGGCCAGCAGGAAGTCAGCTGTGTTGGAGGGCACTGAGCAGGTGGACTCTGAAGTGAGGGGAGAATTTTGAGACCAGTGTTCCTGTAACAAAGTGTAGTGCAGCTCTTCCTAGGAGAAGATCATTTGGTTATTGCCACGACAAATAAAGATTCACAGGAGAAACACAGAATCATTAAGGTTGGAAAAGACCACTAAAATCATGCAGTCCAACCATCAGCCCACCCCCACCATGACCTCATGACCACATCTCTCAGTGCCACATCTCCGTGGCTCTTAACAACCCTGGGCAGCCTGTGCCACTGCCTCATCCTTCTTTATAGGAACAAATGTTTCCTAGTATTCAACCTGAACCTCCCCTGGGATAACTTAAAGCCATTGCCACATTTTTACCCAGAGACTTTAAAAAAGTTTCACCAAAATCCTATTGAGCTCTGCCAATAGTTAAGGCCATGTCAAACTCACCAGAGATCTACTTGCATTACAGGTTGGAATTGTTCATGAAGCAGGTCAGGAGAGCAAAATCATGAAACACCTAAGCCCCGTGGTATAAGCTGGTCACATGGTGCTTATGGGCACGAAGTTCACAAACACACAATTATATCAAGAGAACGGCTTTGACACAGAAGTTATCTCACTTGCCTGTGAACCATAACAAGGGTCACTTTGTCTTCACGAAAACCCTGGTGTCATTTCTTCCTGCAGGGTGACAGAAAGATAAAAGCAGAGTGAACAATAAGAAAGTCTGTCACTGCCTGTGGAATATTATTTGTCCACTGTTGTGACCCACAGGGAAGCACAGATTGCAAGCCATCTTTTCGTGTGATGGATAATGTCCTGATTAGTCACAGTAAGCAGGCTCCGTGCTACAAGAGAAGGATGGATGCAGTCCAGAGTCATTTCTAGAGAATCAAACAGCTGAAGGAGCTGAGTAGCTTAGGACAGAGAGATCTCTGATGAAGGGACAAATGGGAAGTGATAGTGAAAAACCTACAGAGGCATGGAAAGGTGAGAGAGCAAGCCCAGAAACAGAAGCTGTAAGTGCAAAAAATATAAGACTTAGAGCTAAGCTTTTGGTCTCACAGGCAGTTTGTTTGCTGGATGGACACTCTTCAAGGGGATCTGGGAGCAGACAGAAAACCAATGGAGAATTGGAGCATGAGGCACAGAGCAAATATAGTTATTTTAATAAAATCCAAGTCAGATCTTATTTTTGTTGACAGGACACAGTGATTTGAGGCAAGTTTTTCCTATTTACACCATTATCAGCAAGATCAAAATCCAGATGGAGAAGAAGCCAGGACACAATAAAAACAACTCTTTGAAGCTCAGGGAACAAAACACAGGCTGATTGCAAACAAAAGAAAGAGCACTCTAATCAGTGTACCTTTTAAGACCAAGATGTATTTCAAGATTTCAGAATTGGAGCCATGAGATGACTATAAAAGAATATATTCAGATCTAGAAAATGTTTTTCTTACTCCTTGGTGGAAAAGCCATTATTTAGCATAAGCAAGAAAGACCAAGTGAAGTCAGAGAAACGGAATACGAAGCAATGATTTTCTTTATTGTTTGGGATATTTCTGTTTGTAATTTCTTTCAGAAAGAAACAGCAAGCTTTGAAGCTTTTGCTAGGCATGCACGCATAATAATCAATCGATCATAAGAAAACATAAGTAGAATTGAAAGGAGCTCAGAGTAAAGAATTTGCTGGAATCTGGCCTCGCTAGCATAACTCACTCTTAAAAATTAGCTGATAAGCAAGTAAGGATTTGAAAAGAGCAATTATAACTTACTAGGAAAAGCAGAGATTAATAGGTAATAACTAGAATAAGCTAAAATGAGAAGTATTGATACTATCTTTAAATTTTAAAAATGGAAATTATGTTTTTTAATCCATTGTCTTCCAATGAACTAACATGACTTACCGACTATGTAAGCACTCAGAATAACAATGAGCATGTAAATTTACTGCAGATTCTGATCCATACTCAGTCTTGCACAGTAAAAGAAGGGACAACTGCCTACCGTCTTCCCAGCAAACAAACTTTAAACCCACACCCATGCTTGCTATAGAGGTTTCCTGCAATAACATTTACTTCGTATTTATGTGAATTGATTGAAAATCTCTGAATGATACATTGCCTTGTCTCCAAGCAGCTGAATGGAGATGAGCATTCAGAAGGCAATTAATATCATCTCAGGGCATCGAGCAGCAGAGATGTTATCTAAAGCTGACATTGGTATGGAAATTAAACGTGTTATGTCTAGCAAGAAGTTTCTAAACAGACTCTAAAGGCTATGAAGCTGTAATGTACATTTGTTTAAATATCTGGTTGCTTTTTTTCCTTTGCCTTACTGTAGTCTTTTCAGAGTGTAGGGATGGTTCATTCTGAATTTCATGGGCATGGCGTAGTTATCATCACACATCCTTTCTCCACCCAAACAGATGACAATGACTTGCTGTTTTCCTGCTTGCTGAGATGCCTGGAAACCAGGGGAGGCATAAGAAAATAATTTGGGAAGTGTGTTTCTCTAAAAATCCTAAGGGAATAAGAAGCACATACATAATGCCAAGCATTGGTCATTACTATAACTCATGTGTAGGCAGTGTTTCTAAAGTTCATTGTCTAAATACCGAGTTTGCATTTGACACAAAATCCAGGGGATCAGCTCTTCCCTTTTTGATGGGGTTTTGCTGAGCACAAAAGAACAGTTAGGCTAAATTTCCAAAAAGTCTGCTTCCTAGTTTGCCAGTTATCATTTCTCTTTGATATCTATTTTATAAGCCAAACTGGCAACTAAAAACAGAACTACCCTGGGAGCTCTTCCACTCGGTTTTGCTGTTGTTATCAATCTACCTCTCCGAAATTTCAGTGTCTTTTTGTTTACTCTTTCTTGCATCCCTGGCCCCGAGTTATTCCTTTCTTCCCTCTGAAGAGCAACCTTGGAAAAATCCTTGAGCTTCTAAAGCCATCATCATTTTTTGCCATTAGTTTCCCTTGGACCAGAATTTTCCCTCTTGAAATTTCTGTTCATGTCAGTGCATTGTGCTGTAGTGTTTTAGCTTGGATCACAAGTGTGTTTTTGAAGGGAGTTTCCCAGTCACCTCCACTTACTGCACTGCAGTTCATATCACAGCTTCATCTTGAGTGCCCAAGCCAGACCAGTTTTGTACAAAACTGAACAGGAAGCAGCATTGCAGGTGTTGAGTGTGCAGAACCAGGATACAGTAACCCTCAGAAAAACACACTGAAATGCTTTCAGTGCATACCTGGGATCATCAGTATAATTTACAGCACATTCTGCTCCTACATCAGTTCAAACCAATTTCCAGCATAGATATGCATGAAGTCAAGGCATATTGGTATTGTATGAGTCAATCTGATCTCAGCATGACATATACAGTGTAAGACACATTGGCAGTATGCAGTCCTGGGGTGTCAAAAATGAGTGAATATCTCAGCCTGAACGGAAGGGCTAGGAGCTTACAGGGAAAGGGAACGGTGGCATTTTCCCATCTGAGACACCCTTACCACATCCCTACCAACCCGATCAGCCAGCCTGCAGTTTGGAAGACTCCATCTGGCATGCTGCCATCGGAGACTGCTCAGAAACTGCACTGAACATTGATGTAATAAGCTCAATGGAAACAGCATTGCAAAAATCAAGTGGTTTTTTCCTTATTTAACTGGATGCAAACATTTGTTTCATGATTGAAACTTGGCATTGAAGATAGGAATATAGAACAAACCTACTAATGACAACATTTGGAGAAGCCATTTTCAGTGGTACAAAGCAGGAGGGAAAGAAAAAAATCCTCCCGTGTAGATCCAGCAACATTTTGTATCTGCTTTTACATAGGTTTACAGGGTTAAATGGCAAAGCATAGGAGGAAGAGCTCCTGATCTCCTCCCTGGAGAAGAAAAAAAAAAAAGAAATATTTAGATATAGCTCTTCAATATCCAAAAAGTGTGTTCATAAAGGGTTTTTAAATGCTCTTAGAGGCTTTAAAGACACACATTAAAGGAAACATGTCTATTTCCTTTAATAAGCTGGACTCTGACACAGAGTTAGTTTTATTCACAGCATATTTTGAAGAATCAACAGCATTTTACAAAAGCTTCTTTGAATAAAGCTGCCAGCTCATCCAGCCAGTCTTGTAGTGCCAGTGAAGCCTATGAAGGTATGTCATAAGGATCATATCCCAAATATTTTCATGCTCTACTCAGATGCAGCAATGCGAGGATGAATTCTTAATCAAGTCTGAACAAAGAAAATTAAATTAAAAATGGACTAGTAGTAATGCAAAGAAAAGATCTTTTCCCTCTCCCACATTATGCAATTAAAATCCCAGAATGTCCTATTTCTTAATAATGTGATGGTTAGATAATGCTATATTACTAACCAAAGTGGTTCTTATATAATTTCTTACAAATTTCTTTCGTATTGAAAAGCAATTATTCAGCTGTGGCAAACGATTTCCAAGAAGAATTGTGACATAAAATTCATCTCTCTGCGCAGTGTTCTACCGATCAATTTAGTGAATTTCAGTGGCCAAATATCTTCTGTGAAACACCGGGCAATGCTCTCCTTCACTCACTGCTTTTAATGACCTTCATGCAAAAGTAAAAAGTTGCCACTCTTTGAGTATGTCTCCCACACAGATACAGTGAAGCTTAATAAATTCATGCCGATCACGCAGGTTCAAGATGAAGAGTACCAATGAACCAATATTAATTGGCTATCATGCTGAATGAAAATAAGCAAGAGATATTCGGCTTTTAACTAGAGCACATCTAGCCAGGAAAGTATATAAAACTTATTAAATGTCAGGCTAGCAGCTTTCAGAAGAGTCTGCTCTAGATTTTTGTACTCAAAAGACATGAGAAGTATGGGTCTGATGAAGGATGGAAACAATAAGGTTACATTTATGTAAGTATTACAGTGCCTGAAAGTGAAGATAGGCAATCATGAGCTAGCAAGAACGTGCTTCTGGGACAAACCAATAATACTCTCAGTAGAAAAGAGTCAGGAAAGGGGCCAATATAATTGTCCAGTAAAAGGGTACAAATATTTGTTGCATTAGATATTATGACACCTAATGTAACAATCACTCAAGCCCTTACGCATCCCATTCTGCATCATGAGAACCTATGCAGGACATGGAGCTCCTGGCTTTTGATCTTGTACCTTCACCAAAAGGTCACTCATTCCTTTAGTGAGGTACTGAGAACCTTAGAGCATCTCACACAGCAACTATTCCATCCTCGTAACACTGGGTTATTTCCACTTGATTTCTTTAGGATGGTAAAACCAGAATGGCTGTGACTTCCCTGTGCAAAAGGGAAATGCACATCAGAGACAGAGCAAGTTATTTTCTGTAATCTTTGCGAACATAAAACTAGGATGCCTATTTATTTCTTTCTTTATTTTAATCTAGGCATCTGATGTAGGTGAACACAGCAGATAATTCATAAAATCAATATGTTTGGAATAGACCACTAAGATCATATAATACAACCATCAGCCCATCCCCACCGTGCCCACTGACCACATCCCTCAGTGCCACATCTCCACGGTTCTTGAACAGCTCCAGGGATGGTGGCTCCACTGGCTGACCTTCCTGGGCAGCTGCCTGTGCCACTGCCTCACCACTCTTTAGGAGAATAATTTTTTCCTAATTGTCTCCAATAGTAGCATGTATCTGTAATTCATTACAGAATTAACAGGAGCTGACAGAAGACGTTAGGGATGCTGTGTTGAGAAGTCACACTGATCAATACTTGATTCCTGGCAGCTCAAAACTCAATAGAATAATCCATTTGGAAGAGACCTTCAAAGAAGTTAAATATACACAGCATGAACTGAACATCCAATGTTGCTCATGACTGTGTACTTGACCTCTTGTGTACTTCATTAATTAAAAATGTATGCAATGTGATAATTACTCCCTTACATGTGGCATTCTGCTTTCTCTTATTGGTAAGGTGCATGGGTTAGATTTCACAAGGCCTGGCTGGTTAATTCCCAGGACGTACCAAGCTGTTGGCACTGTTCTTCTTTTCTGACAGTAGCACTTCATGCTGCTGAGACCTCCTGACATGGAGCCTTGCTAAACTAAACCTTTCTTGAATTTTGAGCGCTACTAAGAGATCCTCTATCTACCTTGGGCTTCCTGTAGCTGAGCTGCACTGCAAGGACTTAAGGCATCAACCAGGCAGCTCTGGATCAGGCCCACAGTGCACAAAAGTGGTATCACAGGCATACTGCAGCATGCAAGTGTCGCAACACACAAAATAACATCTCAGGGAGGTGAAGACCTCCTTTTCCTCACACTCCCAGCAATCCATGGGACCTTCCCATCCCCAAGAGCTGCTGAGACATGGAGATATCTATCTGAATGGTTGTATTTTGCCTGACGCTAACAGATGCTGTATCTCCAAGGTGTATGTCAACCATCCTCCAAAAGTGGCTTGCTGCCCATGAACTCAGAAGCACGAGGTCAGCCAGCAGTTCCTTTATCTTCAGGGTAAGATGAGCCATTGTAGGGGGTGAATAAACCTGACTAGGTGATATGTAGCTCATTATAATGTCCAAACCCATTTTTGTTCAGGAAAGTAAACCTGATCTGTTGGAAACAATATCTAGGGCTTTTATGCAGTAATTATAGCGAACTAAGATCTTTTTTAAATGAAAGTGATGACAGTGCTTTATAGAATGAGTAGCAACAGAGCTGATTTAGATCCTTTATACTCCTAATGAAATGTGAATAAGTAGGAGTCTCATTATCTGCACTTTACTGTGTGCCTTAGATTGCTCATTATCCTACCACATTGAGAATTGGTACTTGTGCATGTGTGTGATCCGAATGGTTTTTATATAAAAAGCTTCAAGTTTTGTTTAGTAAGTGGTGTTTTAATCATTATATTTTGGTTATAAGTACAATATCTATATGCACTATCCAAATACAGTGCCTAATGGTTTGCTGCTTCAAAGAAAATAAAGAAGATTTGAACAAAAGCTAGATTGTCCTAGGGAAAAAAAAAAAAAACAACATATAATTTATGCAAACCCTTTTTATCATTCAGTAATTAGCATTTTCCAAGCATTCACAGTGTGTCACTTGGAAAATGAGACTTTTAAACAATTTGATTCTCCTGCATTCATAATGCAGAGAAAGAACAGATAGTGACTTGTTGACCAAATATGGCTTTAGTGAATGTGGAAGGGAAAAGAAAGGGAAAAGAAAGGGGAGGAATGGGAAATGGAAAGAAAGATAAAAGAGAAAAAAAGAAGAGAGAATAGAGAAGAGAGGAGAGAGAGGAGAGAGGAGAGAAGAGAGAGGAGAGAGGAGAGAGGACAGAGAAAAGAGAGAAGATAGACGAGAGAAGATAGAAGATAACAGAGGATAAAGTCTAAACCATGGATCACTCTGCACAAGGCGTCCTCCTATCCAGCATGATATAGTTTAGCAACTTGCTTCTCCTGTCTCCTGTACCCTTCTGTAGTCCTACTAGCTGTTACTGGCAACAAAACCTTCCCAATCTGAACCAAGGAGAAGGCACAGATGACTGTGCATTAGAGCTGCAAACCTCTCATTGACACACCTGAAAAGACACAGAGCTGAATAAAATAAATAGTAATAATGTACCTTTTTCCCCCCTGTGCTCGAAGCAACCCTAACACAACTTCTTCCAAGTGTGACAGACTTCCCCACCTTTCTTTCATTGTTACCATAATGGTTTAATGAAATCTTCTGGATGTCTCTCTGCCATCTACTCCCATCCAAAAGTCAGCACCTGTCAGCACAAGAACCAGAACTTACCAATGACTGGGAGAATATGTTTCCTCCTCCCTAGATCCCTAAAAAACAGCACCGGGGAGTCTAACTTGAACTTCGACATTTCTGTCAGATTCTTCTTGTGCCACATCAGATAGATTTCACAGCAAAAGTGGAGGAAATGGTAAGACAGAGAGATATATATACTAAGGTACAAAAACAAATAAATAAATAAACAAGTAAAATAAAGCCCAAGTACTCAGGAATAAAACACAACCCTAGTTTAGATTTTATATTACTTAATTTCTTTAAATGCCATGCTACACCTCAAACAAACAGATGGAAGAGCCATCAACTCCCAAGTGACCCTTTTCCCGGTGGGTTTTCTGTGCCCACCTTTCTCTGATTTGGGCAGCAATGCTGCGGATGTACCTGGATCCTGGCACATGTGGGCTCCATCACATCATGCAGTGCAGTCTGACGAGGGTCTTCCTTTGCATTCATGCCTCCAAAGCCTGTGGTACTTTTCCCCTATCCTACTTACTCACAGATCTGTCCTGCCTGACCTCCTCACTCTACAGTACCTAGGCAAGCTGGGATTACCTGTGCATCTGTATTAGACCTCATGTGGTACAGCAGCCATACACTGCTAAGCCAACAGCGCCATGTACAACCAGATCACACATGGTATGTTAATCAGACAGACAGCCATCAAGCTGCCATACACGTCCATGTGTAAACAAGACATCTTTTCTTTCTGCTTGCATTCTTTTTCTATGGTTTCTATGTCTCACTTACTTATATCTCTCTAAGATTCCAGACATTGGGAAACTTCATTGCTTGAAGGAGTTTACCAAGGGGTGGTCTTCTAATACCAAAGTCACTTGGACCCAGGAGGTAATAAAGGCTCATTTTAAGAGGACAGATGGCTTCCAGATTGCATTTATTTACTGGAAATAAACCATTCACTAAAATGGATGGAGGCCAGAACTTCTTGGGTGAAATCTTGGCCAGGGTATTTTGCTGCTGCACATGCATCCATCACATCATTTCTTTCACAGAGGAACTGGAAACTACTAGTGTTTTCACAGACAACAAATCCAGCAATCAAAACTCTCAAACAAAGGAGAAAGTGAATGCAAGTTCTACCACGAAGTGTTGCTTCTGTGGATGAAACTATGAAAGACTCAGTTAATGTTTAGACATCATGGTAATAGCTGCCATATAAATTAAATATCACCTTGGAGATTCTCCCTCACAGCCATAGAGAGCCAACAGCTACTGATTCCTCAGTATGTTTTTCAGACACCTGGTACTTAGGTGAAGCTCTGAATAAAATTTGAAGGATGAACGACATAATGTAGGAATTTGGCCCATGATTACGTGAGAATTTACCTCATGCAAATTTATTTCTTCCTAGTATCCCATGAATGTAAACAGGCATCATTCATTACTTTTTAAAAATGAGCATTATTGTATGTGTTCTGCCTTTTTATAGAACCATAGACTGGTTTGGGTTAGGGAACCCTGAAGATCTTTTAGCTCCAAGCCTTCTGCTATGGGAAAGGACAAATTCCTCTATAGGAGGTTGCTCCAAGGCCCACCTTACCCAGCCTTGAACACTTCCAGGGATGGGGCATACACAGCTTCTCTGGGCTGCCTGTGTCAGGGCCTCATCACTCTCATGGTTAAGAACGTTTTCCTTATCCAACCTAAATTTCCCTCTTTTAGTTTAAAACTGTTACCCCTTGTCCTATCACTACATCCCTTGATAGCCCTCCCTATCTTTCCTGAAGCTCCCATTTAGGAATTGGAAAGACACTATAAGGTTTCCCTGGAGCATTTCTCTTCTCCAAGCTGAACAAGCCCAGCACCCACAGCCTCTCTCCACAGGAGAGGTGTTCCAGCCCTCTGAGCATCTTTGTGCCCTCCTCCAGACTTGATCCAACAGGTCCATGTCCTTCTTATGTTGGGGGTCCCAGAGCTGAATGCAGTACTACAGGTGGGGGTCTCACAAGAGTGGAGCAGAGGGGAAGAATCACCTCTCTCTCCCTGCTGACAGACTGCTGACCTTCTTTTGATGCAACCCAGGATATGGTTGGCCTTCTAGGATGCAAGTGCACATTACCAGCTCATACTGGCCTTCTCAACAAAAGTCCTTCCCCTGAAAGCTATTCTCAATTCATTCTCCACCCAGACCATATTTGTGCTTGGGATTGACACAACTCAGGTGCAGGACCTTATATTTGGCCATGTTAAACTTCATTAGGTTCACACAGCCCCAACTCTTAGGCCTGTCAAAGTCCTTCTGGATGGTATCCCTTCTTTCCAGCACATTGACAGTGCTACACAGCTTGGTGTCAGCAAACTTGCTGGGTTTATTGGGTTCACTCAGTCCCACTGTCCATGTCACCAACAAAGAAGTTGAATAGTGCCAGTCCCAATATCACCCATCAATGGCCCCCACTTGGATATCAAACCATTGTCTGTAACTTTTTGAGTGAGATTATCCAGCTAATTCCTTATTCACCATCTTGTTCATCCATCAATTCCATGTCTCTCAAATTTAGAGACAGGGAAATCTTGCATTTCTTGAGCTTTAATGCTTTTGGTTTTTTTGTTTGTTTGTTTGTTTTCACTCTTTTGCAATACTTCACCCTTTTTACTAAACATTTTCTTCATGCTTTTGAATTTTTTTAACAAGGACACAGTGATCAACTATTTCATCTCTGTTCATCTTGCAGATGAATACCATAGGGGCTGCAAGTTGGAAAGTTAAACCTTCAAGCTTTCTAGAAATGAAAGAAATGAAACAAGCAGATGATCTTTTCCCCCAAATCTGTGCCTTCTTGGAAAAGTAGGTAAAACCATGCAGCTATATCTTGATGATTGTATTTGCATCTTCAAGTAACAGAGTTGAATTCAGGTGTTTCTATATGTCTCTCTGCATCATAGGACACTTATCCATCCTTAGAGTTGTCCTGGAATCAGGTCAAAATTCAGACCTTTCCAGAATACTTACAGCAATGGCCTAGTTTTATGAAAGGTAGCAGGAAATGTGCCTTTGTCTTCTGCAAGAGCTGAGACACACAGGTAGTAAAGGACAACATTTGAAACTACATATGTCCAAAAGCAACTAGGTGCCTAGCAGATTTTTAAATTATTTAGGGTTTGGTCGTCCCTGAAGTCAGTGTTGGAGTGGAAGCTGGGCAAAAATGATAGTGGACATCGGAAGGCAGCTAGGTGACAGAATATTCAGATGGAAAATTAGAGTTTTGTGGTTTTGGAAACTCTTTTACAGGACTGTGGGCTTCAGCTCCTGCTGAAGTTCACAGAGAGAAGGGATTCAGGTTTCCTGCTCCATCTTGTTGTATCTAGATCTGTGCAGCATAGACCTTGCATTTATGGAAGCTATCATCATTTAAAATCCAAATTAATGACATATCATTTCAATCCGTTCTCTGACTGATATGCTTTGTGTTGTTATTGAATTTTTACTTACCAAACATAGTTCAATCACATATCCAGACATATTTTTGTTCCATGTTCTTTTATAAATTACAGCTGAGGGTGAGTTATCCTCACTAATGTCCTGTAGATAACAGAGTACTGGAAACAGCAGGCACTGGAAACAGCAGGTATCAGGTAGAGAGAAAATAATTACATCTAATTATGTAAAACCTACGCTTTGAATTCATATATGTAAGGGCTAAATATTCAGAAATGTCATAATATATTCAGTCTGAGTACATTCATCTGTGAGCACAGTTCACACTGCAGTTTGCTTTTAATTCAGCAGCAAGTGGTAAGGTGAGCTACTGGTGCTGTGGGAGACAGATAAGTATTTTAGCTTGAGCTGAGAGATCAGATTCACTCTGGCAAAAGTCTAAGCACAACATATTAAAAGTAACAGAAGTTCACACTGTTGTTAAATGTCTAAAATCTCAAGAAAAACGTATTAGCAAGACTCCCGGTTTACTGACATAATAAAATGTTCTGTGTCTTCCAGACTTTTCCTCCATCAAATTCCCTTGTTACATTAATTTCAGTGGCACTGCTAATTTATTTTCTTATCCTACTTTCCTAGGATGAAATGACTTCTGATAATTAGCTCATCCTTGTTGATAGGCTAATTAGGACTGGTTGAAAAAATATATATATAAAAACAACCACTTATCAGAAGTATGATTTTTCATTGTAATGTTGCAATAACTCTACTACTTGTATGTGTTCATTTAAAACTCACAAATACTTGTTTTCTTATCTTTAAAGGAAAAAAAAATAAAATAAAATCAAGTTTTTCTAGACAGCCAGACCATTGCCAAACATCTCTAGCAACATTTGGCAGCAAAATGAGCTACATTGTGAATAAACAGACCAACATTTAGAACTTAATTCCAAAAAATGTTGCCCATGTTAATCAGCTAGCTAACTGGGAAGGCGAGAAAGTAACTCTTCAGTTACTGGATCAGAGAAAGTTATTTTGTGTTCTATCTGAATCCAAAATGTCAGCACTTGACACTTTTCCATTAGGTCAGGAACTGGGGTTCCTCTGTGCAATGAAAGTGGAGAGTTAGGAGCTAGAGAACAAGGTTGCCAAACTGCAAGGGAACTGCCTAAACTAGCAGGAGAAGACTGTTCAGGCATTTCTGTGCGATCCACATTCAGAGCAGAAATACTGCCTTTGGAGATAGATCAGTGTCTGGGCCAATCTAGGGCCTCTCAGGAATTTGGTAGACCTCTTGACCAACTCTACGCCTTGCTGGGCTTTTACTAGGCCGTTCACCAGGGAGCTATGAAACCTAGTCTCACCTCTGAAACCTATGAAACCTAGTCTCAGTTTTCCGCTTCACCTGCCTTGCTTACCTCCGCCCTGACCTTTGATTATATGTAGTTTGAGATTGAGCTTGGAGACATTTCTTGGATCCATCTGTTTAAGGTGGAGGTGAGTACCCATTTCTGCCATGTAAACACATGGAGAGATTTAAAAATGTTATTATTTCCCCACTATTATGGCAGCGTATAATCAGTAACCATTCCTAGGTCTTTCTTCTGGCTGGCTCAAGTGGCAGGTCCCTGTATGTCACATTTGTAGGCATTTCCTTGCACATGGGTCTGTATGCTTCTTCAGTTAGAAAAGTCAGGCACAGATAAGCACTTCAGTCTTGCTGGGCTTCTCCACTTTAGCATTTCTTAGCATTCACACTCAGCCCATGGGGCTAGTTGATAGTGGGCTTGTGGGAAATGGCTATACACCTCACTAAGCAAATACCAGCCCACGAACACTGATCGTTTCCCTGATGAATCAAAACTTCAGCTGTAGCTCCCCCAGGCTAGTTTCTGAAGGTTGCTGTCAGAAGCCAACAGGAAATGTTGCAGGAATTAAGACAGAATTAAGTTTTCTTCCTAATTTCCATTTCTGAGAGGTTATTTTACGGAATAAAGTCACCCCACTCAGATGCATTGGAGAATCATAGAATCATCAAGGTTGGAAAAGCTCTATGATCATCTAGTCCAGCCACCCACCTACAACCAATTTTCCCCAATAAACCACATTCCCAAAAGGAGTTACTTTTTCCTCTGTAAGACTTGGACTTGTAACGGTATGTTATTATTCACAGACATGTTTTGACTCCATTCAAACCCAGTCATAGACGGAGGCAGCAATTTCCACAGGCTCACCACATTTGTGAGAAAGAGCACAGTTAAGCCCATTTTGCAATTTCTTCTTAAAGTCTTAAGATAAAGTTTATTTGACAACTTCATCTGCAGTAATTTTACCTGCCTCCCACCTGTTGGACCTCATTAAGCTTCCATGCTGTATTTGCCACTCCTTACGCAAGGAGTTCCTAAGGGTTCAAACCTTGCTCACAGCTCTCCATCTCCTGGCAGGTATATCAGCAGTAGATGTGTCAGGTGATACAGCATCCCCACTGACCATTTCAGTTGTCACTGGGGGGGGGGGTTCATCTGCATTTAAAGATCAGATTTCTTTCTGCCCCATCAGACACCTCCTCCTAAACTGGGATGGAAGAAGAAACTCCCAGAACTCTGTGCCTGAACAGCAGTTTCTCCCCATTCACATCTTTCCCAGCCCCTATAGCTTAGGTGTGCACACCTCCTGCCAGGGGATTAGAGTGGGACCAGAGGCTCTTGTTAGGTGGCCTTTTACCAGCCATCCACTTTCTTGATAAACCTTGGAGCAAGACTCAACCTATTGCTTTCATAATTGCATTTCACCTAAGACAACTGGGAAATTCAAGCAATTAATCTCAGTTAAAGCTTTGTAATTCCAGCCAAAATACCCTTCAGCTGACGTTATTCCAATTGCCTGTAATTTTAATGCTAAAATCATGAAGGATTTTGTCAAATGGTTTTTGGACCCCCAAACAAATGACATCACCCAGTCCTGCTTTAGCTCCCACTTCATTAATATGCTGATGGAATTTCAGATAGACTACTAAGCCATGATTTTCTTTGCAAAAGCCTTTCTGCCCAGTCCTTACAGCACTTGTTCTTGAACATTTTATTATTCTATTTTTAGTTAGCATTTCAGTGAGTTTCCTGGTATTACAGTGACGGTCTGGCACAAACTCTCAGGGAGATTCTTATAGACCTGCTGGTAGGTATGATTAAGGCTGGTTGAAAATTTTCCATCAAAACTCTCAGTTAATGAAAACTGGTATGTGACTCAGAGACACAATGATAAGCACCTGTTTTTCACAGAAATTTTCACTGAAATAAAAGTAAATGCCTCTAAAGCCATTTCCAATGGTGAATGACAACCCTAAACCTAGGGTAGAGGCTTTACTAGAGGGGCATATGGTTTGATCTTTTATTTTTATACTTTCTTCCAAAAAAAAAAAAGAAATGGGTTGGGGGAGACTCCTGGAACAATAAATGTAGTGTTTTTACGCTGTACTGGGATGGATTCCTAGGCCATAATGCTTCAGAGGTACAGGTGCAGCCTGATGACCCTTGTAGTCACTGCACCTTGCATCATTCTTCTGCTCCATCTGTACCATGCCCCTCCTGCCACATCACAACTGTTAAATAAGAAAGGGGGAAAAAAAATTTAAAAAAAAAAAAAAAAGTGGTGAAAAGCAAATTTATTCTTTAAAGGAGATTATTAATATGGAAAACAGAAAATTTACCTTTCTTGGAAACCTTGCAGAAACGAACAAGGTATTAAAGATTAGGAATTGGTGTTTCTCCAGCATGGTTCCCATAAGATATCAGGCTCTGTAGAGCCAAGGTTACCATGGTTCTCACTATTGATTAGTAAATAGTGTTAAGTTGCAGGTAAATGGTTAATGACTGGCAGTTCTGAAAGAATCATAGAATCACAAGGTTGGAAAGGAACTACAAGATCATCTAGTCCAACTGTCCTCCCATTACTGTTGCTACCACAAGCCACTAAACAGATCTCATAGTTCCTCATCCAGACACCAAGAGATTTAGGGCATCTAGGTAAGCAGACTCTTAATTTTTTTTTTTTTCTTATTTATTTTTAATAAATAGGAGCTAGTTGAACAGTTGAAGTTGAGCTTAACTTTTCTCCAGCTTCATTTCTATTCCTTTGTGTTTTATTGAGCAAGCAATGGCTGGTGTGCACAAGGAAAAGGGGAATGGCAGCTCTTCCTGCCCAGCAGCCCAGCCCCTCAGCACCAATGGACATCGGTGCACCACCAACCTCATCTGGGCTGAAACCAGGGCACGGGGTGCAGTGCAGTACCAAATCAAGTGACGGCACATAAGTTTATGGGTTTTGACACACTGGCTAGAAACAGTTCTGTGAACAGCAAAGAATGTGAAGCTGTGCTTTCTGTTTTGTTAATGGAATTTGAGAATAGGTTTCGAGATTGACAAAAAAATAATCAATTTTTAAGTTTATTTGCGACTTCATTTTCAGTCAGTATAAATACATTACTTGTGAATTTTCAAACTGAATGTATAGAGTTGCAATTAAAAATCTGACCCCATCTCTTTACCAGACTTTTGTAAGACCTCTCTCACCAGAGAGACATATCGCTCACTTCACAACCATGCCTTATGTGTGTCATCACTTTTTGGCTGTACATACATTGTGAACAACTATTTTGAAGGACAAAGTACAAGAGAAGTAAAATTTCATCAAAAGTCTCTACTGTACACCCTGAGAGCTCACTGAGAATTGCAGCCACAGCCATCGAACCAGCCTGATGCATTGGTTTCACAAGAACAGGGTCATATAACCCACCAGTTCTGTGTTTTTATAGCTCTCTTCTGTATACATGTTAATAAAAAGCACTAAAAATTAAACTAAGTTTTCTTACTTTATATACATTAACTATATTACATCTTTTATGAGGGCTGCTCCAAAAGCAATGCCTCCTACTTTATGATGTTGGTCCATGACTTCAGAGGTGGGTGTTGGTGGGATGACAGTAGAGGCTGAACCTTCCCACCAGTATCCCATTACATGCTGTTGCTATGTGACAGATGGCAGCAGAGGGGCACTCTGGCACAATGCCATCTGACATGGATGCATGGAACTGAATTACTCAGTGTGGAAAAACTGGCATACATCGACATTCGTCAACACTTAACTGAATGTTTGTAGAGACCAAACAGTGAATGTGAGCACAGTGAGTTTGTGGGTGGTGTGTTACAGCAGTGGTAACAGTGACAGTGGGTCACCTGCGCTGGTACAGATTGTTGTGAGTGCAGCATGCAGGCTCTTGTTCATCACCAGCAAAAATGCAGAGCTAACCGTGGTGACTATGTTAAAAAATAGTGTTTTGTGGCTGAGAATTCGCTCAATCAATCAGTGTTGATGTTCTCATTGTATCTGTTGCTGTTTCTATGAGAATGAATAAAGGCATTACTTTTGGAGCAACCTCAAGATAGTTCTTCACTCGATGCAGCCCAGACAAACTGAAAGGTTGGACACCTCTGCACTACCTCATCAGGGGAAACTGAGCATCACATTTTCCTGATGCCACAGCATCTCTGCAGGAAGGATGTGACCAGAGACCTGGTACATGTTCCTGCACAGAAGGAATATGCAAAAAATGTGTATATACTACAACTCACACCAGAAGAATCAGCCCTCTGGCTTGCATAGCTGCAGACATTCAGCCAGGAGCAGAAAAAATGCTGCATGATTTAGCTGACCATTCACAAGCAACATGAGAAAATAAGGGAGAGTCACAGCTCAAAATGGAAGGATATAGCTCAGATACAGCTCAGATACAGATGTTTGCTTTTGTGGACACTGAACTTTTCTGGGTAATTAATGTATAGTAAAAGTCAGAAAGTCTAATCTAGTTGAGTTTAATCTGTATAGTTTCATCAGCAGTTTAGACCAACTGAGAATCTAATCCAAGACAGTATAAAAAGGAATCTGAAAATAGAAAGAAAAAAAAAAAAGAAAGGGATAAATTAAATGGATGAATTGTGTACTACTAATTGTTTGCCTAGCTCTGTTTAGGAACAAATTGCCAACGAATAAAACCAAATTACCAGGAGTCAGCTTTGGGTTGCCCAAGGTAACAAGCATTCTGCTCAGCCTGTTACTTAAGCATAAAAGGCGAAGTTAAACACCAACCAAATTAATCCAAATGGAAAGATTTCAGTAATACCGAACAAGGAGTCTGGCACTGAAAGCTGCCAAAAATGTTATGTTAGAAATTAGGCTATGGAACTGGGCAAAAGGAAGAAAAGGAGATGGTATTTTTCCCTTCATGTGCTGGTTGGGATCTTTAAGACTTGAAGGGAGAGAACCAAACCACAGCAATCGGGTAAAATACTGCACGATGATGGCATTTTGCACACTCTCTGGGCATCAGGGGATTCATTTGTGTCATTTCATTGATTGATGGTGAGAAGTCCAGCTGGAACAAAGAGGGGTATCAGCATGCCTTTTTGGTGGGTTCCCCCTGCACTGATATCAAGGTGCTGAAGTACCACATTTGTGGCATATTCCTTTTTTCAAAGTGAAGCTTGTGTGAGATCTGGATAAGTGAAGAGAGTTCCAAAGCTTGCTATGAATCCGATACTGAACTCCCTCCACAAAACATTTAATCTCCTGTCTAGATGTTGTCATCTCTCATTACCTAAGCATCCACCAAACGGTTCAACTTTGCATGACAGTGGTTCTTCTCCTAAGGAATCACACTGCTTCTACATTTGTGCTTGAGAAAGGATGTGTTTTTACATCAGCAGCTATCATCAGGGACCATCCTATCTCCGCATATAATCCCAGCAGAAAGATCCTGTTAGCTTTCCCTTACTGTAACAGGACAAGATATACTTTCAGCTGGCGATCTAATACTAGTCTTCACTAACTGAATGGTGATATCCATCTCAGTACCTCACATTTTCTCACTGTGAATGAAATATGGCAGAAATGGGTTGCAGAAGTAAAGAATCAAGCTCTAACGCAGACCCTTTTTGAAGGCTCCGCTTGTACAGCATGCACTGTAAAAATCCCCAGCCCCTGCCAGGACAACTGGTGCTATGGTGACATAAATACTGAGAGCTGCCTGGAATTCTTTAAATTCTTGGCAAATCAGACATACAATTATTTTGGTTATAAAAAGAAATCAGCCAGATTATGGTATCCAAAAACTGCAAATAGCAACGTTTTTTACCCCGTGTGAAAGAAATGAGGGATTTAGGACAACAAGAGTCAAAAACATTTTCAAGAGGTGTTTGGATATTTTTCCATTAAAATCTTTCTTTGCTTCAAACCAGATTGTCACTGAGATGATGTCAGGGGAACATTTTATAAAGTGCCCTGTACACACAATAATCATAAAGTGAACAACAAACTCTGAGAAAAGTTATATCTTCTGATGCATGGTCCTACCATGTGGCTTGTGGGTTTGGGGTTTTTGTTGTTCTTGTTATTTTTTTTTCCCATACTTCTTTGGAAGAATTTCACAAATGATAAAACTTTGAAAAATGTGGATACAGCTCTACAATATGGTTCCTAATAACCAGGAGGCTGGTACTGCTCTGTTGTTGTGGGCAGGTCATAAGAGCGTGAAAGCCAAGCAAACAAAACAGGGCTGCAGTGTAAATGCAAGCCAGGCTTTTGGTCAGGACCAACTCACAAGTCTTTTCAAGAGTAGGAAAACTGAGTTCTGCTGCCCTACGGAAGAGATCATAGAGTCACAGAATCATTAAGGTTGGAAAAGACCACTAAAATCATCTAGTCCAACCACCTCCACTATGCTCGCTAAACCACATCCCTCAGTGCCACAACATTAAGCAGAAATGCACTGTTCCCTCTGTAGGAAGAGATACATAGAGGAGCTAGCAAAGGTGGATGTGGAGAAGGAGACATGTCACAGAGAGCTTGGCTCTGGCTCTAGCTACAAACAGTGATGATGGAGTCAATGACTGAGGACCCATATGGTGACCTATAACTGCTCCTCCACGTGTGCAGTTTCCAGCCTTCAGATTCCTTTTCCAGAGCTCTGTTACTGTAGGTGGAATGTCCATGGCTTTTCATGCCAGCCTCTACTCTGCCAGAAGCTGGTGATACCTCTGGGATTTAGAGATTTGGGGCACTGGACTGGCAAAGCATTTTAATTTTCCCCTCACTGCCTGCTGCAGCAGCATGCAGTATTACCACAGAAATTTGACAAAAAAATAAACATCACACAGTTTTCTTTAATGTTCAGTAAGATTATCTTGAGGAAGGATGAAGAGCTAAAACAATTTTTGGATGCATCAGATACCTTTATCATGAAAAGCTCAATAAACACACTGAAAGCTTTCCATTTAACATACTTGCTACAGAATGCCATCAGTGTACAATTGTTGCAGTTGAACTCCACCATTCGGTGGGGCATTTCAAGCTTTACCTGCAGGGAGATCAAAGTTAAAGAGGAGGCTGTTGGTGGAGTAATAAAATAAGGCTTGAAGTAAAATTTTACCCAGATGTTCAGCCTTGCTAGCTCATTTGTGCAGTACTGATCTCCTGCAGCCACACCACAATGCTCAGAGCCATCATGGCTGGGACTTGTGGAATGAAAGGGTTCAGCTCACTAAGAATTCTCATTTCTCATCTGAGTTCCTTCAAGAGTATGTCATTTCACTGTAATGAATTCATTGCACATGATACACCATGATGTATTTATGAAAATGGATTTAGCTTCTGATTATCGTAACAGCTAGAGAAAGGAAGAAAGGGAAGGCAGAGTCTTAAAGGTGTCACCATGCAGTTCCTCACACTCTGCAAGGTCTGTTCTTACCTTTCAAGACAGTTATTTCACAAGTTTGTTTATTTACTGTTGATGCTCTTTGCACTGTAAACCTTCCCCTGTTCCAAATATTCTTCAAGATACCACATATTTGTGACTGCATTTTGAAAGAGACATAAGAACAGAAGGGAATCGTTGACTTTTACATGAAACTTCAAAAGAAACAAGGAGAAAAGGTGAGAGCAATTCTATAACAGGGGCCACATTCAGGACCTCAGCTAGGGAATACGAGAACTCTGATGCTTTCTCTCTATTGACTGTGTAAGGGTCTGGGGTTCTGGCATCTAAATTAGTCTGAAAGGTTCGCTGCACTCAAGGTATCACATCACTAGCTCCTGTGGTGGCACAGACAGGCTCTCAGAGGATAGAAGCACAGCTCTAGGTTTTTCTGAGTAGTAAGGAAAGCAGTACAAATGTTGCCACTCAGAGAGAGTTACAATACCCTCTGCCTTTCCACTTGGACGCAAATGCTATTAGGAAGCTGTCAGCGTGGTCAGAAGTCCTCCCTGCCAGGATCTCAGTGGAAGGCCAGTCATCAGTTATTTTTTGTGCAACTACGGACAAGACAATGCTTCTCAGCAAATAAACAACCAAACAAAGCTTGGACTACTGAATAAACTGATGGTTACTTTTCTAAGTCATAAGCCTCCTTTCTCTCAGGGCACCAACACTATGGATCTTTCTTATATTTGCACTAGACAAAAACCTGAAATATCTCAGCAATTATTTCATGTTGGCACAATAACAGCTTAAAAAGAATGGATCTTCTTATACATGAGAGCAAGTGATTGGTTTACTAAGAAAAGCCTAGCTCTTAAGAGGGCTCGTGTTCCTCTCCTAATGACTCACTTTAGGAGAGGTAGATAGGCAGGAAGGATGATTCATCATGGGACACCTACTGTACACTATTCTGGAATATACTCTTTTTCATCTCTCTCCCACTCTACCTATCAGAAAGGAATAAATAAGACCAGAAGGGCCTGGGAATACAAAAACGAAGGGAAATTGGCTAAAAGTCAGTGCTGGCAAGGGGGGTGTCTTTACAATTGAGACAATTACACAACAAAAAGTTGTGACGATAGCACATGAATGTGTCGGCCACGCAGGTCAGATTGGCCTTCGCAGATATAACTGATAAATCCGCAAGCCTCGGGATGCAATACTCAATCAAAAGGTCAGCCATGTTTTCAGTTCTTGCCTCTAAGCTTTTGTCTTTGCAAACTGCAACTTCTATTCCTAGCTCTGTTTCCCCAAAGAGCACAGGAGTGAAATATCAGGGAAAACGAGCGGTAGATAAAAGCAACACAATTCAGCCACAGGTTTGATTTGGCAAGAGGAAAATTACACTGTTACAGTGTCATGCTTTTCTGAAGCCTACCTTTGAAAAGAGGTCAAGAAAATCAACTCAATAATATACTTTGGTGTCACAGAAAATATGTTGGAGGTTCAGCCATGCATTAATTTTTCATTTCAGCAAGATGTTTTCCAGTCCAAAAGGTCACATGGGAAAATGAGTTTTAGGGTGTCATCCACATGCCCAGACCTCATATGCTGAAGGAATTTTCAGCAGTGGCTAGAAAAGTAAAAAATCATCTTGTTGAAGCCAAGGGCATTAGTAAGGATGAGTGGTGAAACCTGTGTACGGATTACGTGGATGCAGTTGGCTTGAATCTGCACTTCGAAATATCAAGCAGTGATTAAACTGGACTGATAGCCCTACATAGCAAGTGAGAGCAGTAACCGCACAATCTTCTTTACACCTGCAATTGCAAGTGCTGCAGATGGAGAATAGCATTCATGGGCTGGAGCTTGGGCAGAAAGCTGCATTAGCAGAGAGCAATTGTAAAAATGCCACGGGATCATTTATGACCACATTTAGTCAGAATTAGTTCTCCAGCTTATCAGAAACACACAGACTGCAGCAGAGCATTCCACCCTACTGAAACACAGCAACTGTGATGGACGAATTGCCTGTTAAAAAAAAAAAAAATAAGGCAACAAAAAAACCACTGCTACATCCTACAACACTCTGGGTTTGCTTGGAGTTCTGTCTCCAAACTCAGGCCATTCATCAATAAGTATCTTACAGCAAAGTATCTTAAAGCAATCTGCAGCAATGGAGGCTAAAACAAATAGGAATCAAGGAAGAATATTATACATGAAATGTGAATTTAAGTGTCTGGTGGTGAGGCTGGAAGTCCGCATGTCTTCAGGTAGGTGTAGGAATGTAACTCAATCTGGATCCCCGACTGTGGCATTAGATCAGAGGAGTTTGTAGGAGCAAATTTTCTTATAAATGCAATCACTATTCCACTGATTCACTTGGAGGCATATACAGGGGACATGGTAATAATTCTAGCAATGTAATGGCCCTCTGTCATTTGAATAAAGGAGCCCATCTGGAACTTAAATTCTGTTTGGGTGGGTAACTAATTAATTCAGGGTTCTTTCAGAACCAAATCCTCAAAGACTGGAGCTGGCTGATAAATACAACTCCAGCTGAAGACATTATACTCAGGCAGGTTAGCTGTTTTGGACAGTTCGTGTCAGACTTCTGCACTGACAGTGTTCCTTCAGCTCTTCTGGGACCACTGGGGATACAGACTGACATAATTCTGGTTTTCAATCTGGATTCAGGCTCAGAATTCACACACAAAGTTATCTATCAATAAATCAAACAACGCAGGCAGATGCTGGAAATCAGTAATCTGTACTCTCAATCTGTTAGAAGAGTCCTGGCATGGTTGCAGTATGTGTAGATCTATAATGCTTATCAGAACTGCTCCCAGCACAGAGCATTTGCTAGCACAGAACAGAGGCTGCTGCCAGAAGGCACTCTGGATACGGTCTTCTTATTCTGGAGGCTGAATTATGACAGTGTGAGTGTGTCAGTGGATCTCAATACCTGAATATATGTTTAATTTCCTACTGAAAATCTATAATGGATGCTCCTGAAAATTTCATCCTACATCTAAATTGCCAAGAGTGGAAACCCAGAGCATCACTGAGATCCTCAGTGCCTGCAAGAGAACAACAGCAAGAATTAGGCTCTGGTTCAGAGACAGATATGATCTTGCAAGGTGTTTAGCACAGCTTTTCAGGTTAAGCCAGAGCTTTTCTAGCTTCACTATTGCCAGCAATCTCAGACTGCCAAGGGCTTGGAGCCTTGTTCTGGTTCTAGACCTGTAAATGGCACAGATCAGATGACTGTTTTTGTCTGTGCCTGACTACCCAGAAGTGGTACCCTCCTGGTTTATGCTGGGAGCTCATAACCCCATGCAAGATGTGAGCTCCTGTGGGTTTGGCTGCTCCACTGAGAGCCAAGGCAGCAAGAAGCAGAACACTGGAGCAGGAACAGCACATTGTCAAGCACTTGCCTTTCACTAGCCAAGGAAACCCAAATACATCAACTTCCGTGACAGCTCTGGCTTTCTCCAGCACAGCAATGAGACTCTGGCTGCCAAGCCAAGCTGCTGGGTGCCTTGCCAGCAGAGATACGGCAGAGCATAAAGCATGACTATGTCAAAAGCTGCCCTGGGTCTCATTCAGATTCTCTACTCAGGGAACAGACTTGTTAACAGGACAGTGGGGAAGGCTGAACAATCCTGCCATGCACTGGATGAGGTGCTCGTGTCCTCCCTTGCTTTCCATGCAGCCTGAGCCATGCCATGAAGGAGGACCTGTGCTTCATCTCCAGCTGCTGAGCAGCAGGCTTCCTGCAATTGGGTGAGGATGCCATCAGGAAGCATTCACCATTCATGCTGCCCATAGGTGGAGTCAAAGAATGTGGAACAGAGTTTGTGGGCTCCATCACCATGGAAGACTATAAATAAAAGAATGAAGTCATCACAAACCGAGAACATTGTGAAAGCTGTCTGTTGATCTGCTGTCCCCTGAAAGATGAGAGATGCCAAAAATTTGCTGTCAGTTATGGGAGTAGGTTTTGTTCACAGACCTTAGTATTCATGACATTTCTGTGTCATTCTCTAGAGGTATATACTCTACAATTGAGCCAGGCTCTTCACTTCTTGTACCTGAAACGTCAATTATTACTCCTTAAAACGCAATTACTGGAACTCTGCTCGCTGTGATGATAGAGGTTTGGCTTACAATGGCACCCTCCAACAATGCAAATCCTTACACTAATTCTTTTCTTTATCAATCACATTTCATGAAAGACACAAGCATGGCCGCACGTGTTTGTCTACATGTTCATGTGACTTGATTAAGTGCAGGTCCACAAATTATGTATAAATCTCTCATTGTGTCAGAATAAACAAACATTTTCCAAGGCTGGCTACCTGCTATCTGTGTTTGCTCTGTATTTGCCATAGGACAACAGGCTCTTAATACTGATCAGGGCTTCTGGTCTCCCTGGTGAAAAATAGCTCATGCACTGCAAGGTATTTAGTATTACCATGAACTCCCAACCTAGCTTGCTTGTGCTCTGTATACAGTCTCCTGTGAATAGCTCCTCTTATTTTATTTAAAGAATGAGCCTCCTAATTCTGTTCCACAGATGCAGATTCTATTCAATAACATTAGTTCTCCCTCAACAATTGCTTCCTTGCTACAGACTTCACTTCTTCACAATCTCAACATGCTTGCAGTGATGCTGGATGTGACTCTGAAACAAGACAGCTTTCAGGTGGGATACAGTATTTTTACATCCCTTGTGTTTGACAAAACAAAGTATGCACACAAACTCATTCCAGCAGTGTCCTAATGTCTCCAAGATCTCTGTCAGCTTTCCAGCCATCTCAGAAGTGCAGAACCAGTTCATGTCGTTCTGCCTAGGCTGCCCATCATTAAAAGCCCATATCTGACCACAGGTCTTCCATCATCTCTTCAAGCTCTGTTCAGCTGTTGACAGCTCCTGATATTTCATCCTTGGCTGCTGGGAATAACATCTAGCTCTTGTCTCTGTGTCCCAGAAATTAGATTAATCTTCCTGTCCTAAAAGATCACAACACTGAGAAATCAGTAAGGAAATGTTCACGTTTTTAAAAAATACATATATTTCCCCATAATATCCACAGTCATATTTTAAGTTTGGGCTGAACTTGCCTTTTTGGAAGTCCCATCCCCAGCCACTCCGTGTCAGGCTGTTGGCTCAGATCTACTACAGTTGTGGAGGTGTTGTCCCCAGGCGAATCATCACCCCCATACAAGCTGTATTTTCATACATCCCCTTTTCTCCAAAGAATATCAAACCCCATCACAGCAAGAAACTAGAGTGGTGCTATGACTCTTCTTGGAAGGGAATGTAAAGAGGTAGGGACAGAAAAGTTCCAGCCAAGGTCAAAGGAACAGGGTGCTGAGGACAACGTCTACATGACTTTTGAAAATCTTAAAAGAGGAGACTCAAAAGCCTCTCTGGGCATGCCAATGGCACAGACCTCAGCCAGCAACCACCACCATGCAACAAGAAACACGTGGCAGTTCCAAGACAGCTGGGGACCATGTGCCCCCTGCAGGGCTCAGGGCACACCCAAATTAGTTGGGCCCAAACTGTTCAGTAAGAGGCCACCGTGGTGCCCAGTGAAGTCAGGGCTGGATGCAACAGCAGAGGGAGGTGAGAGAGAATAGGAAGCAAAGAGATGAATACACCTTTCCATTGTTCAGCTCTCCATAAAGACATCAGGGACTCGTAAGAGAGACAGAAATGAATGACAGACGTGCCTTTCTCAATTAATCAGGCTCTGCTGCACTGAGGCGGTATCTCCTTCCAACTGCAGTTTTTCCATTCTGAAGCCAAAAAAAAAAAAAAAAAGACTCTGCCTATGCCTATCTGACTTCTGAACAAGATATGCTGAAAGCAAATCAGGATCGTTCCTGTGGACATCCTTCCCCCATTATTTTAGCACAGCTGTGTAATCCCTGAGTAATTAAAACAGCTCCTCAAAGCTGCCACTCTGTTCTGCCTTCTGATCCGTGCTGGTGCAGATCTCTTTGGCTCTAGAGGGACAGTGAGAGTGCTGGGCATAGCTGAGCTTTTGTCCAAACGTTGTCTTCAGTGTCAGCCAAAGAGAAGGGCAAACTTTGCTTCTAGTGTAATCGCAGATTAACTGTTGGTTTAATCTCAGTTTTACTCTGTTTACACCAGTTTGATAAATATCATCATTACACAACATCAAAGAATTTCAAGAAGACATGAAGAAATTTTTAATACCTCAAGGAAGTAGAGTTAGTAGATTATTTAGATAATTTTTAATAATTGGGATATAAATGAAGTCGCGACTACTCAAAGCAGCTGAGACATAGATAACAACAGTATTTCATGGAGCAACATAGCAGCAATAAAGTCTCCCTCTGCAACTCCCCACTTTGTGGGCTAAGACACCAGAGCCATCCTCACCCTACTGAGTCTCCACAGAGACTCCTCTATACCAAGCACAGCTAGGCAGTTTGTGCCTAGAGGCAGGAGAGGAACCAGAGGAAAGCATCAGCAATGGACTGAAGAACACCTGCAGAGCAGAGAATGTGAAAGCAATATTGGGCAGACAAGAAAACTAGAAAAATGGCAGAATGGAAGTATATGTAGGATACATACATGCAGGAGAGCAGAAGAAATATTTAGAGTAATGTGAATGTGATTACATGAATTTTTTTTTTTTTTTTTAGAAAAGATCCCTGCTTTAGGACACTGAGACTGTTTTTGCTGAGCCCTTCATGGCCATCCTGCAGTGCAAAGCAGGGCGGTGGTGCTGGCCCACAGCTGTGTGGCAGTGTGATGGTGGCTCTGCTCACACAGTCATGAGCTTGTCACAGTAGCTTTCCTTCAGATGTCTCAGATCCATCTCTCTCCTGCATTATTAATTTCAGCATCCATAACCACATTAAGTCTCATCTGCAGCTCTTTTCAGGAGCTCATTCTCAGCTCTTATCCCTTAGAAATGAGTCTGTGTCCTGTTAACCCTCTTGTGAGATGCAGCAACAGCTCTAGAAGCAGCAGCACCTCCTTTGGGCACTCAGTTTCCTTGCTGTGCTCCAGAAAAGTACAGCATGTGCACCTATATACCCTTGATACTCAAAAGATGCCCAGAAGAGCAAGCAAGGAAACAGTGACTGCTCCTCTGGGACACAGAGGCCCGAGCTTTCCTGCTGGATTTCCTCAGAAGACATCCCCCAGTGGGTACATGACCACCTGACAGAGCAGATAAGGGATGCAGGATCAAGCTGTCCATGTGCTGAGCTCATCTCTGGCCTGGGAGATTACACAGATGCTGCACTCCCAAGAAGAGGCATGCTATCAATCCCAGGCTGTGGCTCACACTCCTGGGTGACCTGTCCTAGGGTGACTAAGGGACCGACACTATTCCCAGGCCTGCACCACAGCTCTGCATCCTTGTCCTTTGGGGCTCCTAGGATCCACTGTTTGGATAGCAGACAAGTTATATATGGCAAAGGTATTATATGGAAATACAATTACATTAAAAGGAAAAAAAAAAAACCACACACAACAACAACAACCACATAGGCAGTGCAGGCAGAGTCAGGGTGACCTTTAGCCCAGGAGACATGGTCACTGAGGGCTGCACAGGGACACAGAACAGTCCAAGTGCACACAGCATCCTTGCAGTCACACTGGTCCTGCGATGTGTGGCCAGCACCACCAGTGCAGCACTTGGGTTGGGCTGTGTGTGTCTGGCCTCATCTGTACCACAGGGAATGAGACAGGAAAACACAATTAGCACAGCCTCTAACCACTGATGCTTTCAGCTCCATTGGTCCCTGATTCAGTTCCTGGCATCCACCCAGGCAGCAGCTGCCACCTGCCTTTCCCTCCAGTAAGGAGAGGTTTGCATGAAGAATCAGGAGCAGCAGCTTTCCTTATCAGAAAGGGCCTGGAAAACAAGTTTTGCATTGAATGGGAAAAGGGTGCTCTGCTCCCAAGCATTGCTCCCTTGGACACACATCTGCATTCAGTTTGATATCCAGACTTCAAACAGGTCAACTCCCTTCCAAGCCTACAGCATCCTCCTAATGATCCCCTCTTCTCTTACCCTGAATTTTCCAGAGCTCCTCCTTATAAATGAAAAGTCCAGGGATGCTGCACAAACCATTATGTCTCCTGAGCTAAATGATTAATAGCTTTCCTATCAGGAAGAGCACTTTTCTCCCTCTTCTCCCTTCCTCTATTTTTTCAGCAGTTGCATTATCCCTTACTAAATATATTATGACTCACAGTTAACTAGAGACCTTTGGCTGTATCACTCCTCCCCCTGCCCAGGAACTCCTTATATAAATCATTGGGATATCTGAACAGAAGAAAAAAACCAAACTAAACAAAAACTCGGATGTGCAGATTTATTGCTGCTTTGTTTCCTCAGTGTGCAGAAAAATTAATGTTATGGAGATTAGATCCATTTGCTCAGCTCTCTTAAGCACAGTGTAATATGACAAGAAAATCCCTGTTCTGTGCTGAAAAAAAAAGAGAGACTGGATAAACTCTGCTATTGTACAATCACAAGATCCCAAAGAAAGAGGATTATTAAAGTAGAACATGATGTGAAATATAATCAATACCAACCACAACCTAAAACAACACTGAGTTGCAGAGGGATGTAGCATCTCCTCTGAATATGATGTGGGGAAGGTAAGCCAGCAAACGTCTGCTATAAATCTCTTGAGTATAAAACAATTACGGGGGTTTTCCTAGACTCTGAGCTTCTCACAGTGCCTATTTCATAATGAGGGGGGGAGAAAGCTGAAGACAACCTTAAGGGCAATTATCAGTAAATACAATTTCTTCAGCCAACTCAAGACTGATCCTCTGTCAAGCTAACAAGGCTTTATTGTTGGCTTGAATCAGAAAGAGTGACAAAAAAAAAAAAATCTCTATAACCAGCCACCTCCATAAAAATCACAGTGATAACAAGTGCAGACCAGCAGGAGGAAAGCCAAAAAACTTTGGTGATTCTCTGACTCGTGTGCCAGGGTAAAGTAGGAGAGGAGATTTTAAACTTGTTTTTCCAGATACTGGCAGTGTCACAGTGTGAGGGGTCTGTAACCCGGATAGCTGTACGCCTCCCCCACACACCTCCTGAGATGGGTAACCTAAAAAGACCTTTAGTAGCTTTTTTTTTTTTAATTATTTATTAGAAGTCCATGAGAAACACATGAGAGTAACATCTGCCATACAAAATTTTTCTTCTCCCAAATTCTTCCTCTTTCATGAGCAAATACTTCAGATATTTTACAAATAGAAAGTCCAGCTATACAAATAAGGTTCCCCCATATAAGCTTGTAGAAGGCCTTTAAATCATCTGCTTTTTGTGTTGCCCTGAGGCCAAGAATGGACACTGCGATCAATGTAAATCCAAGCAAAACATTTATCAGTGGGCCAGTAACACACTTGAGGACAGTCTGAGAGTGCTGGCAAAGATCTTAAACTTGTTGAAGATTCTTCAGCTACCTCTTATCTACATGAACCTCTTATCAACACGAACAGTCTCAGAGCCAGGATTTTAAATGCTTCATTTCAGATAGTTCTGTACTGAAAAGCTACTTCTTCAGCCTAAAATGTTCATTTAGGCTTTTTCCACAATAGTAGAGAGAAAATTGGGCAATATGATCAACTGCTTGGGATGTTTCTCCTAGTATATGATGAATTACTCTCAGAAGGTTCCTATCTATCTCTGTCAACCTAAAAATGGCAAGAAAAAGGCATACCTTTAACTTTCAGGAAGGTCGTGCCATGATGACTCCATGCTCCACCGCTGAGGTTACCAAACAGAGGCAGTTCTCAGGTAAGCTCGTCTTTTTAATTTAGCTTAGAAGGATTCACATCCAAGACTCATTGCAGTCACCAGCAAACCCCAGGTACGTTGCACTCAGCTGCCAAGGGCTTGGTTTTCAGAGGTGGGGCACCCCTGCTGCGAACTACATCTGTGATTGATCCCAGCTCTGAAACTTAGAATCTGAATGCACATCCACTGGCTGTGAAACAGGAGCCAAAGGAGAGCTGCTCTACCAGGACACACTGTTAACTGAGAATGCATTACCCATCCATATGACCATGTCTGTGGGGACGTGGGGACATCATTCCTTAGGATTCTTTCATTGCCACAGAAGATCTGAGAGGTTTCACCAAAAAATACTTCCCAAATATTACATTCATCTCAAATTTCCAGGCTTCTGACTCATTGTTTTGTTGTGCCTCTTAGAGCACTGCAGCAAAATCCCATGTTATTCTCACACTTGATCCTCAAAGATTTTGTCAGAGAAGTAACGAAGCCTGGTGATTTTCACCTTGAAAATGCTCTAATCCCTTAAACACCTTCAAAACCATTTAATCATAATGAGCCTGGCAGGTAGATGAATAAAAATCCTCACTTAAGCTCAAAGAATCTGAGCCCAAGAAGTTTAAGGGCAGAATCCTCTACAGCAGCCTTTCATTTCCATCAGTGCTGAGACCACTGCTTGGCTCTGCCAAGTCCCTGACATCCTCTCACCTTCAACTCAGGCTGTGCCCATACAGTACCTACAATGAAAACAAGGCCCAGCTGCCTAAAATGGGGCACCCACAATCTGTGGCCCTGTAACATCTGAGGCCTCACCTGACAAAGCACCTGTAAGTATTGTGTCCATCATCACGTTCAGGTGCTGAGTCCAACCTACACACTCCACATCCCGTGGGCATGGAGACACAACTGAGTAGGCTCTCCCTCACCTTCAGTCACTCAGATGGGAATTGCCTCCTGCGCTTACTTTAAAATCCCACTGATATGGATAAGAAGCACAATTTCTGAAGCTTATTTTCTGGCTTTGCTGGTATTAAACGTACTCCCATTAAGCATATCACCAGGACCAGCTAGTGAGATACCACCCAGGAACTGAGGGAAATGAGTACAACCCTGTTGCATTCAACTAAATGGCAGGTCCACCCACACACACCAGTGTGGAATTTTGCTGGAGGTAAAAATCAAGCTGTGCCTCCCTCCTCCGCCCCCCTGTCTCATACAGTTAAACATGACAGTTCAGCGTATGGAAGTTATTATGGGATGCATATGCATCACGGTCTCTGGTCTGGACCATCACTATTCTTCTCCTACACATGCACACACACCCATGCGCACTCAGGATAGCTGCTGGCTGCTTATATAATCCAATGTGTCAACAAAGTAAGGGCCCTGCTAACCCACCCACGCCTGGGGACTTCAAGCGGTGTCAGCTTGTCCCAAACAGAGCGTTTAAAACATGTGAAAAGTTTTACTGCAAGACTACCCAAACCCAGCCTACCCACAACCATGCCAGTTCTTATCTCGTGAGAAAACAACTTGAGTTGTTGTTAAACAAGTGCTCGTGAGAGGAAATGCTGGCAGTGCTGGCAGGAGCCAGACCCCCATCTTCCCGTGTCTGTGCCTAATTAATCGTGTGACAACCATCTGTTGAGTCACTAAGCAGTTCTTTTGAGAGACTGAGGCCTACAGGAGCCAGCTGGAGAAGGCAGGCCACCACTGCTGGTGTCCCTGGGTGATAAACCACGGTACTATGCCTTCATGAAAGTCAATGCACATCTATTACTTTTACAAAAAGTTGTTGCCAGGTGATTGCAAAATATACATACATATATATATGTAACTTATCTGGGTTTTGTCTTCCAACCTTTGTGAGATGCAAAAGTTTTAGGGGAGGTATGGAGGCCCCTGGAACTTCCAAGGTGTTTTTCTAAGTGTGTCTGTAAGACTAATGCTGGTGGTTGCTGTATGCCACTGCAGGTTGATTCAGTTGCAACTGCCAATGAGGTTATTGGACTGCAGAGCTAACAGACCAGTTTGCCCAGGGGTCCAGCAGAAATAGGAAGATACAGTAGAAAACCTCCCTCCTAGGAGACAAGTGTCTCAGTATGTTCTGTTGTGAAGTATCCTGACATTGAATTGTTTAGTGACATAAAATGATGAAAAGCTACCTTTGTATTATTTTTTTCTAAATTGATTTAAAACACCCCGGTGAAGTGAATTTTAGACCTTAGATTTAGCAGTTATTAACTTCAATAGACATCTTCCACGTTAGGACAAACCTGAGACTTCTCACTGTTTTTATTTTAATAAACCCAACACAGAGAGAGGGACAGATAGTCCCTCTGACTCCTGAGTAGCCACATAGTTTTGATGATCAGTCCAAGACATGGAGGATTTAGATTCAGGTCATCTATAGGTGACAGTCATCAACAGGTTAAAGCCGAGACTTGAATCAGATATCCCTAACCCCCAGGCTTTCCCTGTCTTCAGCAGAAATCCTGCTCTGGAGCCCACAAGTTCAAATCCAAGTTTGCACAGTTCTGCAAGATGGTTTGTTTTGACCAGATAGAATATTTCCTAATGAATTCTCTTTCAAAAAATGCATAAACAATAACAATTTTTAGCAAAAAACCACTGCATACTGGTCTTAGGTGAGTAATAGTAATGGTAAAGCCCTCTCCAGTTGCAGGGGACCTGCGGGAGCACCTCCGTATAGCATCCTTTCCTTTGGCTGAGCAAGGGATAGCTCCAGCTGTGATTAATTCCACTCCTGACCCACCTCTGTTCTGGGTCTGTATCATCTTGGGAGTGAATGAGTGAATGACTCGGGTAGAGCAGAGACCTCCAATGGGTTGACAGAAGAACCATGACTCCTGACCTGCTTTAACATTGAAAAAATCTACGCTCTAGCGAGATAACAAAGCTATTAATGAAGTGAAACCCTGTGCTGAGGCAGAAACCCCATATGTGGATATGATTCATGCATTTGAAAGGTCCAAAGAGTACAATTTCAGTAGGATAAGCACAGTTTCCGCATTCAGACTAAAAGGGAGTAATGTCGCTTCCCAAAATGTAAGAAAGAAAATGTTTTTGTTGAGTGATTTTGCAGCCCACTGAACACATGCTCCAGAGCTCCTGCACAGAGGCAAAAATACACCCTGTGTACATGCTGTCTTCATGAACCCACCCCTCCCTCACTCCACACCCTGTGCTTCTGAGTTTGCTACGGAGCTGGAGATTTTAAAAACTGTTCTGCAAAGATGAATCTCAGTGTGTGTGGTCTTACCATGGGCTGGTGCAGCCAATTAGCGTGCAAGAATGTGCTCAATTATTTCATGGGAAAGAAGAAATGCTCCTCTTTTATGTTTGCATTTCAATATGCGAATATTTGTTTTCTCATGTCAATAATTACTCTAATGTTTCAGAACACTTCATTCAAAACTGGCTTTCATTCACAGAGAGAGCCATTTTTGAATGAAAATGAGGCAATCAATGTTTTTAAAGGATCCTATTTTTCAAGTGAAAATAAGTACAATTTCACAATTTCTCCTCAAAATGCGGGCTAATTTTCAAGAAGCTTAAAGGAAATGTGAATATCGTTGTAAGTAAATAATATAATTTTCTAAGCTTTTAATTCACACAATATTTATAAGACCAATTAGTGATCTGAATGTCTCAAAATATTTAATTTGAAACTAGCGGGAGGGAGATACAAAATTAGGCTGTTGCCAATGCCTTTACCAATGAATCATCTCAATCATTCTACCTAAACTTTGTCTGGCCTTGTGTTGGTATTGTAAGAACTAGCGGGGAGGATAAAATCCTTGGCATTTTATGCTTGAAATCTTCAGAAACAACCTTTCTGACTTCAGAAAAGCAGGATTAACTTCTATGAGAAATGTCCTGCAGCCTGCCTGGTTTAACCCTCACAGCCCAGCTTGAGGATGAAATGCATGCAGATTTGTCCTCGTATATGACTTGGTGACAGACGGGAACTATCAACATATATGACCATTGCTATGGTGAGCAGTGGTCTTCCTCTACGACCCTTGAGAGGTGAATCATTGTGAATGCAGCTGGGAGGAGCACATCCGTATTGCGGTTTCTGGTTTGTTATGCCACAGGACATCCTGTAGCATATTGAACTTTACAGTTCACCCTCCTCACTCCAGAAATGACAACAGAGAAACTCCTGCTGAGTTAAATAGCAATAACTATCAAAATATGATTTAGTCAGATACACACATGCTCACTGGAGAAGACTGGAGGAAAAACTTATTCACTGTGAAGTGACAGTGCACTGGAACAGGCTGCCCAGAGAGGTTGTGGAGTCTCTTTCTCTGGAAGGATTCAAAGCCCACCTGGATGCTTCTCTGTGTAACCTACTGTAGGGAACTGCTTAGGCAGCGGGTTGGACTAGGGCATCTCCATAGGTTCCTTCCAGCCCCTATGATTCCGTGATTCTGAAATGGAGAGACACTTTGAGAATAACTCACAATGCAATTCGGTACCCACCCCGGATTCTGCTCTTCTCATGCTGAATGCTGCAGAGAAGCCATTTGCTATGTACCTAATGAAAATACTACACAAACTCCACAGTGAGAGTGTGTTCCCTCCATCATCTGTCACTTCTTTGAGTGTATTCTCACTGGGCAATCCCAAGTGCTTTAACATGCTGTGGTACTTGGACACGAGCACTGACTAAACATTTTGTGCTTTCTATCACCTTATTACAACACTTGCAACTAAGGAGGACTTCAAGAAGTTCTAGACAATATTTTTGAACTTACTTCCTACTCATTTGTCAAAATGTAAAGGAATGCTTCCTCACGTGAAAAGGTTCAGTGGAATATGCTATTCATTCCATATAAAAGACAGCTTGTAATTCAAGATGATTCCAGAGGTAGTGCTGGAAATGCTGGAGTCTCTGTAATAATGTACAAGCCCTACAGTCAAGCACACCTTTGCACTCAGCAGGCTTCTGCAAACTGAATTAGCTTTGACTGGCAGCAAAACCTAAAGCACAAATAAATGGGCACATCTGTGCTCTCCTCTGGTCAGACAGTTTGTACACTTGTTCAGGGATAAAGCAACTATTTGTGCACTGGAACTGACTGCAAACTCACCTCTGTGCACTGACAAGAAAGCTACGGAGAGAACAGAAAAATCTAATGTCTTAATGTTAAATTCTCATAGAAATTCAGTAGGATTACTACTTGAGGACAATTAGTTGAGAACATACTGTGGGAACTAAGCCTGAAACTGCTGTTAGTGGTAGCAAAGAAAAGGGAAAGGAGAAAGAAAAGAGAAGCTCTCAGTGCTGTCTTGCACATCAGCTATGGCTATGGGTACCACGAGGAGCCCTTTGGGCAGATGTACTTATTATGGCCTTGCTCCCAGCAGTGCTATTAACGCTGCTGCATAGATAGGCTTAAATCACAATAAAATTGAAGGTGTGGACATAAATTACACAGCTGCTGACAGACAAATAAAGAACATAATCTCATGATCGAGAAGTCCACTCAGCACAGGCACAGGCAGTATTAAATGCTCTTTGCTCAAGAAGTTCCCATTTGTACTGAAAGATTTGGGTGGAATTCAGTTTTCTTGAAGTCCTCAGGAAACTTGCCAAGGATATCACGAGGCCTTAATTTCACAGTCTGACTTAGGAAATCTTGATCCCTTTGTTACACTGGCATTTTAGCTGGGGAAAACTCTTACTTTGGCTCTAGGCAGCCTATTACATTCTTTTGTAGTAGCTGCCTAGCAAAAGCACATCAGCCATTTCCCTGATCACAAAGTCCCATTCTAAAAGGAGAAAACTTGGTGAGATGGACAAGTAAAGCCTCTGCTCCTGCAAGATTTCAAATCCAGCCCGATGGTAGCTGATTATGCTCCCTTATGCCCCCACAACTTGCTCACAGGCTTTGTAAATTAGAGCTGCATCATGCTAAAGATGGTACCTAACAGCACTGCAACATCACAGTCTGATTCTGTAATCAGGGTTTGCTATTTACTATTCAAAAGGATCTAAGAATTATACGACGTAGGCAATGTCAAGGAGATGGGGGAAATATTACCCTTTGCCTTCCTCGGATATTTATCATACCATATGTGCGTATCTAGCATATCATATCTGGGTACGACATGCAAAAATACTCAAAAACGTATCCATTGAATTTGGTTTGGTTTCTTTTGACCACATATTCACTGTCAAAAACATGGCTAAAGCCCAGACATCCTGACTTCAGCTCCAAGCTACATAAAGCAAATCAGCTTTATGAATCCTATTAAATTGGCAGAGCTTTGGTTTCCATATTGATTAAACGACATTTATCCAGGAAACATACTCTAATTTCATTTGTGTGCTTTGTGGTTTAGGCTCTGCTCAAGCAAATTCACCAGATCGCTGGTTCTTGCAGAACTGCTGACACGAAACCCATGCTCTGCCAGGAGCAGCCCTGGCACTCACTGAACATGGACTCGCTTGCTGGTGATCCCTCAGCAAGATCAAAGGCATGGAACACACTGTGCTTCCAACAACCAGCTGTTAGTTGAGGCAGAACTGGTGTATTTCACAGTGATTTCATTATGTCTGGATTGCTTTTCATCCTCAAAGACAGTTTGCATTTACGGAGTTGGCACTGTGGGCCACTGGGGCCGTCTTCATTAGCAAACAGTGAAAGCACAGAAAGGGCACATTCACATTTGGGGGGGTTTATTTTGTTTCTGAGGACTGGACACCCACTCCTGATTAGGTCAGTGCAAAAGAAGGGCAGTTCCAGCATTATCCATCAACTGCAGCCAAGTCCCCGGAGGTGTGGACAAACAGGAGATTCACTCTGAAACGTACTTCTCAGCTGAACTAACATGATAACACAGATCATTAACGGTACTTAGTCAATCCAAGCTTCAGCACCAGGATTTAAATCAGCTGTCTCCATGACCTTTGTTAAATCACTGAGTCTCTTCCTCTCAGCTCCCCATCTGCGGTGGATGATTAGAGTGCTGCTTTGCAGATATATTCACTAATGCTTGCTTCAGGGACACTTGGATGTTGTGATGATGGGGGTTCAGAAGAAGAATGATGTATCAGCCTCACATTGAAGCCAAGGTTAACACGCAAATTAGTTCTTATGCCTACTTCTTCAGCCTGGCCAGTCTACCTATGAATAGCATTAAAGATGGGGCATCTTTTGTATTTCTCCAGTGTTGATCACAGCTTCTGAATTAAAAACAAAAAACAAAAGCAAAAAAACACAGCGTGTTTGTTAAAACTGTCAGTCTTCTGAAGCACTTCTGAAAAGCTTGGAAGCATTTTGAAGAGCTCTGCACAGCTCCTGAGTTTCCATCCTTTTCTTCAGGACTTTGATGTCCTTTCATTCTACTTACCACTTGCAATCACTGTCACCAACGGTGCGATGTTGGTTTTGTACCCAGAGTTATTTCTCCAGCTTCCTCTGAGACAAATAATTGAAGTGCATACTTCACCGCTATTGAGCGCTGCTTTGGAGTTGGAAGCACAGCCATTTCAGGTCAACATTTACCAATCCCAGTAGAATAAAGAATGAGTACTCACACGTAAGCTGCAGACATCTAAGGTGTTAGAGAAGCTTTTCAAAATAACACGTTCCATACCTCCTCTCCCTTTCTATTTTTCCTGCTTGTATACTCAGTGCCAGAAAAATGAGACACCTTCATATAGCTGCTCCTAAGTGTACTCCTGGTGCTTAAAGGCAGAAAACAGGTGTGCAACACGTGCTGCCTTCAGCTGAGCTATGCATTAGCAGAGAAGGTGGGCTGGCACCTCGGCCTCAGCTCTGTCTTTGTCAGCTGTGAATCACACCAACTTCACTGGAGCTTTTGGAAGTATTTTGACTGATACTACCTGATTTCACCAGAACTGTCTCATCCATAATCTATATTCCTGCCTGACTGTGTGTCTGTCTTCTGTTCCGCTCAGCCCTCTCTCCCTCCCACAGGTGGTGTTACTTAATTCCCAAGGGTAGCTGTGTGTTGGAATTGCTACGTATAATTATTCATGGACTTACTCAGCTATTAATTCCCTCTTCATTTAAAACCTCTTTCAAGATGTTCATATTTCAGCCTTTTAGGGTAAAGAAAGCAGATAGACTCCCCGAAACTGGTGAAAACCAGCGTGAGCTGACACCAATATGCATACAGAATCAAAATGAGCTGTTCTCTCACTCACTGGGCTCCCACAAACCATTGTGGGGGTACTCCATATGGGCATCCCATTCACACAGGCTTCCAATCAATCCCATCTAAAGCCCAGCTCAGATGCCCGCCCTAGGCCTGCAAACAGCTTTCCTGGGCTGGTGTCATCCCATTGTATCTGCTGCTGTTCCTGGTTGATACTGGCAAAGTCTCCAGGCTCAGATTCACCAGCTAATGCTTCATCTCTCAGTAAAAGTAATCTGAGGACAAAGACTTGGCACAGACAGCTGAAGCATAATATCCCCTTATGCAAATCTGATTTCTAGAGGAAAAGAACCTTTTAACCTCCCATGTTTTGTGGCAGCAATATATTTTTCTCTATGTAACTCAGACGAGTGGTAGCCTCTTCAAAACTATTACCAGCAAAGTGCCTTTCTCTTAGCACCTTAAAAGTCCTTCCACTCATAAACTTTGATTATTTCGCAATTTAAGGGTGTCCACCTCAGTGCTACAAATAGAACAGCAACAGTTGACACTCACAGCACAAAAACATTTAATGTTTTACCTTCGAAAAAGGAAATGGGAGAAATCACCACCATGGTGATCCAGGCAAAGCACAGCAAGCACACAAACAACACTGTTAGCTGGGATTCCAGCTGCAGACGTCAGCATTGCTGGATCAACTCACCATTCCCACGCACACTTCCAGGGAAAGGCAAGGCTCCCACCCACCAACTGTAGTTACAGAAAAAGGAGAGTAAAGCTCCTTAAATCACAGCTGGCTGATAAGGGTTTATTGCAGCAACAGTGTTATCTAATGGACTTAGTGGTCTCAAATGGGAACAGCAGTGTGTATTTGCACACATTTTGCCCTCCAATACACAAGCCCTCAGTCTCACTTATAAATACAGATATGACTATTCAAAAGATCCAGAAATGAGAATTGCCTACAGAACTCTCTAAGTTTTCACTCCACAATGGAAAGTAATACAAATAATCGCATTTCCTGCTCACTCACATCTATTGTAGTTTTTTCCCCTCAAGATTTGAGCTTCTGGTGAAAAATCCTGCACCTGCAACAGCAGCCCTGGCACCTACCTCCACACCCATAACCTATCTGAATATATCAGATACCTTTACTTCCCCTAATTTCCTCTGGCTCTTCACCTCTCATACAACTGCTAATCATCAAGGGGAGACCATGGCACGAGCCAAGCTGAACTCCCTGGCTCCCTGTCCACTACTGTGGTGGGACATGGACATCCCTGCTCCAGACCTGAATGAAAATTCTGTGATGATATTAAAAAAATAATAATAATAATAATTAAAACAACAACAACAACAACAAAAAGACAAAAATAAGAAGAAAAAAAAAGAAAAAAGGAAAGGAAAATACCAAAATATGCTGATTCATTGGAAACAGATTCCTGACCACTCCTCCCTGCTGCTTGTATCCCGTGGACACTTGAGCCATCACAAAGTGAAGTTTATGCAAGTCAGCAAGGCCAGGCCTACAAATAAAAGGAAGGAAAACAGAAGAGACTCGTGCTTCTCTCCTTCCCATCAGCACTGCCTGGCCAAGCAATAGCAGCGTTAACTAAATGACTGCACACCACCCTGCCCCTTCTCCAGGCACAACACTGCTCTATTCACCTGTGCCTTCGGAACTGCTGCCCTGATGGTGACTTTCCATGACCGGTCATTAAAAATGGTAGGATCCCCAGGCTTAGATGTAAGGGATTTCTGGCCACGGTTTTCCATCAAGTAGAGACACTCAAAGGCTTTCAAACACACATAATCTAGTCACACCTATGCTGTGTACACATTCAGAGATGTGTATGGGTGCACTTACTATCCCTGGCCTCTGGAAAACATTGAATTTTTCCCGTTATCAGTCCCCTGAGCCACAGAAAATTGTGCATAATGTGTCATAACAATCCATCACCTCCGAACATTTTCCAGATCACTCCATGACAGTTTGGTAGCTACCAGTGGGGCAAACTTTAGCATCTCATCACAAAAGCTTTAGTTTTAGAATGCTGCTGAGCTGTTTACCCTTGAACAAACCCAGGAAAAATGGTAACACCCACTGATTATATTTCTTCTGTGAGGGCCAGTGCACTCGTGGCACTGTAACCTCATTTACTGACTCAGTGCATGAATAATTCAACCCCTTCATGCAAAATTTGTCAGTTTGTTTCCTTCTTGAGCTTTCTACATCCAGTATTGTTCACTGAGACTCAAACCTAAACTACACTCATCTGCATTTTTTGTTTACCTCCTTGCTTTTAAAATAGAACACTCTTCAAGGATTGCACTGCTCTGCAAAGTTATCATAGCTAGTAATCTTAAAATAAATCTTTTGAACAGTAAGAGAAGTTACTACCATCGGACCCTGAGTACTTGTACTAGGGGAAATTCACTTTCATGTTGGAACAGGCTGGCAAGTAAAGGCAGTCACAATTCCCCCTCTCACTAGTGATCTAAGTAGCACCAGCAGCAACACTCTTCTCCAATTCTCGTCAGAGAGCACATTGCCTTCAGTAAGGGTAAGAATTCATCCTATGTTTTTGAAGCAGCTCTCACACACAGCTACTGTCTCCACTCTCTTTGAATCTACACAGGCACAGATCAACACACTTGTTTATGCTCTCCCCACAGCACCCTTTTAACTTCTGTTTTACACTGTAAGAAGGTAAAGTCTTAGGAAATGTTATTATCTCTGCTTTTGCATGTCGGTACTTCCTACTAAAAGATCCCTCTTTGGGGAATTCACTATTATATTATATGCACTGCAAGATGATATCTTGTGCTCCCAAAAGTTGATAATCTAAATGATCAATGTGGAGGTGCCAGCTTTATTATTTCCCCTGCATCTCCCTTTGCATCAATATACAATTCTTTCACATACAGCTGGAAAAAAGCAGAAATTACAAGAGGGGTTTTAAGTACCTTCCCTTCCATCTCTCTTCTAAATGTCACCTGCAACATATGTTTACAACCTAATAGCACCACCATTCCCGGAGGAAACCTCCAGCTGTTGAGGCAAACCCCTTTAAGCTCCCTTAAAACTGAATGGGGCTTGCAAACCTTTAGGTTTGCTCACCCCCCTCTCAGACCCTCCCTAATTAAATGGCACACGAAGCAGCCCAGAAGGCAGATTAAGAAATTGAATTGTGTCTGTGTTACAAAGAAAGACCCATTCTCCCTGAATGGAGGTTGTCCCACGCATCAAAAGGTGGAAGGGAGCATCACCCTGTGAAGTGTGGAGTCCAACCCCATATAAGTGTTGGCTTATATGTTGGCTCTGGAGGAGGCCTGGTGTTGTGAAGCTGTGCCCAGATCTTTGTACAGCCTGAGATGTGCTCCAGAACCCACGTAGAATTGCTCTCTTGGTTCTCACACACTTGTGTGAAGGGGAAGAAAAAGGTGCTAAAGGCAATCTCCTCGAGAAATACAGATTCTGAGTTCTCCAGACCACACACAATAAGGTCAGGATTTGATACCATTTCTATCCAAAAACTAGGTCGCAAGTGCTGAGCTCCCTTCATCTTCTACACCTCCCAAGGTAAGAGAAGGCACACAGAGCAGTCCAAATGGACACGGGAGGCTATCCAGTCCTTTTTGCTGTTCATAGGAGCTGGGACTCAGCCATAAAAAAATGTAAATCTCACTGACAGAATTCACACTGACGTATGGACAAAGGCTGTCTCAAGATCAAGAAGATGGTCCTTAGAACATGCATTTGGCTTGCTCACCAAGCAGACACAAAATCTTACAGGATGAAGAAATCCACAGGCAGACTCAAGTAAAATGCTGTTGCTGTATCCATCACATGCACTCCGTGCTGTCAGGCACCTGCTGGGGATGGATCTGTGCTGTGCATGAGAAGCACTGAAGGAAAAAAGCACCGTGCATAGTGGTGCACCTTCACCTTCCATGCCCCCTGAAGCAGCAGCACTGAAACTGCCTGGTGTGAGATGCGAGGCTGTGGCTTTAACTGGGATTGTTTAGTCTGGAGAAGAGGGGGTTCAGGGGAGACCATATTTGCTCTCTACAGCTCCCTGAAAGGAGGTGAGGTGAGGTGGGGGCCATCATCTTCTCCCATGTAATAGTAATGACATAACCTTAATGATTCCATAATTCCAACAGCCTGGTTCATTCTGATGCCAGCTGTGTGCTCAGGGGCATTAGCAGTGGCTAGAAAACAATCTTACACTCAGAAAAGAAAAAAAGAAAAAAGAAAAAAAAAGAAAAAAAAAGAAAAAAAAAAAAGCTCTGGTATTACTCATAGTGTAATAGAATGGCTTGGGTTGGAAAGCTCCTTAAAATCATGTAGTTCCAACCCCTCTGCCATGGGCAGGAGTGGACAGAGCTGCCACACCCTAGATCACATTAGCTTGGTTTCCTTCAGGATCCTAACGGCAGGATGGGAACAAAAAAAGACTGCAGGGAGCTTTCTCTGCAGCTAGTGAGCAATCCCGCATCGCCCACAAGTCAAGCATCTAGCAAAGGAGCCAGCTGCCTCAGTTTTCCTCTTGCATTGTGATGCACCAAGGCTCATAATCTGATTTTGTGTGTTTTGTAGAACCATAGAATCACAGAATCATTAAGGTTGGAAAAGACCTTTAAGATCATCTAGACCAACTATCAACCCATCACCACCGTGACTACTAACCATGCCCCTTGGAGCTACATCTACACATTTATTGAAGGCCTTCAGGAATGGTGATGCCACCATTTCCCTGGGCAACCTGTTCCAGTACCTCACCACTCTTTTTGAGAAGATAAACTTACCCATACACAATCTGAACCTCCCCTGGTGCAACTTAAGGCCATTCCCTCTCATCCTATCACAGTTATTTGGGAGAAGAAACTGACCTGTACACTCCTTTGCATCACACTGGAACTCAAGTGTACATGAGAATGGGCAGAGTGGGATCACCCCCTCTGTATTCTGTTTGCAGTAGGACTGAAGCAGAGCCCTCCTTGGGGCACGAGGACAAGCCTTCATCTCAGCAGCGCACAATGCCTGGCTTGCTGTCCCTTGCCAATGGGCAGCTCAGGATTGATCACCAGCTGCCCTTGCATTATTTAACTTTTCTTTTTAGCTGAAATATCCGGGTTCTGTTACTGATCACTGGGTGCTTACACATAGACTATATATTAGAAAAAAAAAAAACCTTTTTAAGTCTCCTACTAGCAATTAAACACTCTAATAAGGAATACATAAGGGAAAAAGAAAAAAAAAAAAAAAAGATGTAGGTTAAAATATAATTAGTAGTTATATTTATCACTGGGGCTAATTCTGAAGGAAAGGAAAGGAGGTGCCAGACTGCCAGCAGACATAGCAACTTTCCAGGAGGCCCCAAATGGGTCCCAATCTGCTGCTGCAGACTGTTCTGTCAGTGCTGAGCACCACAGTGAGACGGGGAAGGAGGCACACAGTTGAGCAGTTTGAATATAAAAAAAATTGTTTGAATATAAAAAAAATTGTTCAAAGGATACACAGTTTCTTGATACACAATTTCTCCTGAAAGAATGAAAGTTAAAAAAAAAAAAGTAATAAAAACTCTATTGGATATTTTACTCCCGCTCCTTTGGTCACTGCTGGAAATACTCAGCTTACATATGTTATAACTAATATTTTTTAGGAAAATTGTCCATGTTGTGTATCAGATATTTGTTAATACATTTATAAATGTGACATAAAACTGACTCTTTTAGAAGACAAAGCATTTTTGGTTTTGGTTTTCTGCTGGACTGCATTTGCTGAAAGCCAAAACGTTGCAGAGGGAAACAAGTTTAGCTGTAAATACATTGGTCAGCAAATACATTGATCATACATTACATTAGTAGATCTACTGCCTTATGACAGCACAGCCCATGGGGAGCCACATCAGACATAAGTTGTTTGCCCACGTGCATCCCTGGGCGTGAAAAGGTGGTATCAGAAAAAAGTAGTGTATCTATAGAGCTAAAGAGTCCCAGGTACTACATTGACAGTCACTGGTTTCTTCATCAGGCTTTCTTGAATTTTTCCATGTTATATGTTTTGGGAGGGAATAACAGGAAAGCTAGGGTTAGCCCTCAGAAACCAGACACTGTCAGCAAACAGAAGGGAAAAGCTGGAGTTTGGGACACATGGAGTTTCCAGGGCTGAGATGAGAGGAAGGAAATATATTCTCTCCTCATCAAGCTGAGACATTTGATCTGAAAGCAAAGTTTCCAAACTTTGCAGCTCCTCTCTGTCCTGGCTTACTTTCAGGTAAAACTGTACTTTCCCTGAGAGTCATGAATGCGGCACTGAAAAAAGCTGTTAATAAATAATAGCTTGAGTATTTATACAAGATCATTATTTAATCTTTCAGTAACCTTTTGCGATGCATAATTTACAAAATGTTTTATTTATTGCTCATATTTATTAAAAATTGATTCTATTTCTTCTACCTAATGTTGATTTCCAGATGCAATAAAATATTAATATTTAATAAATTAAAAGATGGAAGGGAAGAAATATGGAAAAAGAAATGCTCGCTCCATTTCCTCCCTGTTCTCATAGACGTGCCTCTTGCTGCACACTAAGTGATCCCATCCTTGCTATACTAGCTGCAACTGCATTTTAAGACACAATTTGGGGACCATCAACAAGGAGATTCCCATTGTCCTCTTGTTCTCTGGGAGGTTGGTTTCAAACCAGGGAGAGTTTCTGAGGCCAAGCACTCATCTTGGAGCATTCATCACTCTACTTTCAAAATGTTTAACACAACCCCAAGAACTAGAAACAATAAATAAGACCTGAATCCCAAACAAATAACACGGCTCCGGGGCCGAAGTCTTCAAAAGCCCACAAGATATGATGCAATGTGGAATAAGATGGTTCAAAACTTTCACTAAAGCTCTTCCCAGCATCAGCACAGAGAGTGATGGCAGCCTTAGATGTGATCCCAGTGTCATCAGAAGCTGAGAACACTCATTAGATCTCAAAAAATACCCTGTGTGGGGAGAATCTAGTTCAAGCTTCTCTTTAGCTTTGACCCATTCACACTCGCAGTTGGGCTCATGCAGGAATCACCAGGTGTCATCTGGGCTGACCAAGATGTCCACCTGCAAGACCAGAAAAATCTTCACCAGCCCCGAGGTCTCAAAACGTGACTTCAGCACAAAACGAAATTAGAACATTTACAAACTGTAAGCATTTAAAGATCAAAATCAGACAACAAGGACTTGAGGGGCTGGAAGGAGTTGAATAATTAAATCTGTACAACTTGGCTAAGAGGTAACTGTGGAGAACAGAAGTACTTCCATGAATTCAAAAGGCTTAATTCTCAAAGGAATAAGCGTATGGGGGCATGGGCACGCATATGGAGCTGGAAGGCAGGGCTGAGAGCAGGGTGATGGTAAATATCAGGTGAAGAAGGGAGCCCACGCTTCTCCAAACACAGACAATGCACCTGAGGGAACATCTGAGCAGCAGATGAGACAGCAGCTCAACCTTCAATTGTGAAAGCAAATAGAACAAGGAGAGCAGGTCGTGCCAAACAAAGTGGGGTGCTGGCCATCCTGGTAGCACCCAGCTGGTCTGATGCACTGCCCTGCCCTTTTTTTTCAGCCCCAGGAGATTGAGTGATGTTTCAACTGACAGCGGGTCTTCCTGAGCCTGATGCTCCCCCCACTCCTCCCTGCTCTCCACACACCCCATACAAATGTAGAAATTGGGTTACAATCATTGAGAGCTTGAAAATTAAATGTGACTTCTGGATAAAGCTCTGCAAGTGACAAATCCAATAAGTCCATTTTAATCCTCTTGAGCTGTTAAAGATATTGACTGCACAGCTCTGCCTTTCTGGACGGAGCCAGGAATGACCCATTCTATGGAATGTCTGCTCAGAGACCAAATCTGCTCCTTTTAAAAAAGCCATACAGATGAACCTGCCTTTTCCCAGAGGTTTTTCCATACACCCAATTCAGTGCCGCCACTCTGCTGATCATGCCCTGCATGGGGAAGAGGAGATCCTTTGCCCTGATGATATCCAAAGTCAGCACTTTTTCTAAGACTTCAGACCGAAGGTTCTCCATCAGCTCTTCCTATGTGTCAGAAAAACTGTGCATGTGCCCACACCAGCACTGTAAAAAGCCAACAGAATAAACAAGGATGTGCCACATTTAACACTGCACTGAATGAATCTGCTCAGCATCCTGCCCCAAGGATCCAGGATATGAGATAGCACATTTCCTACCTCAGAGGCTGTTTTGGATCCTGTAATGTCTTCAGGAAAGGGGGCATCGTAACTAATTAAGAGACAGAAAGAAATAAGCATGCTTCATTTATCCTGGTTATTCCTGCTAATAGCTGATGGTAAAGACTTGTGATCTAATGCAGGGGAGTTGAGCTAATTTAGGAGAACACCATATCCTATTTCTTTGCCCATCACTTCTACTTCTCACAGCTTCATTGCAAATATTACAGTAAGTGTCATTTTTGAAAAGATTCTTCATATTGGGTTCTGACTGCCACTTCAGCATTGTGTTGCTTTCCGTTTTCTGCCCTGTTAAACCCAAGTTCCCTTCTTGCCTACAAAAAACCCTCTAACTGAAGAATATCACCAAAGTTGAATACAAATGGTGAGAAAACAAAACAGGTAAACCACCTCTTTAACTTCATGATGCTTTTCAAATAAAATCTCGATCTTTTTGCAACCAGTCTCTATCAACTTCTTTCCCAGCTGACTAGAGTTGTACAGAAGATCAGTTTTATTTTCCTTTCTAGCAATCATGGGAAACATCTCAATTAACGAGATGTGTGAGAACTTATGCCCATTGATCCCTGACTTTTAAGGTTCTCTGTGTGCCCCAGGCAAGTAATTTTCCATCTAAAATAGTAACAGTAACTCAATCCACAGAAAGCAGTAAATCCAAATTACACCCTTGCCACATTCTTTGGAGCCTATCAGCTCAATCTTCTTACTGTTTCAGTTCAAAACTACAGAAAAAGTTGAGCCTGTTACCATCCTATCTTACTACTACCTGGTGCTTATCACCCCCAAAGAAACTCCAGCTGTCAGGGCTGTAGTCTCCAGTATTTCCAAAGATTCTCAAAGTGGGATTTCAAACTGGGAGCTGCTTAAGAAAGTATATTAAAACTGACTCCCCTCACATAATATCCGTTATGCAACACGCAGCCTCTCCCAGGGCAGAATGCAACGCCTGTTCCACTGCGGTTAAAATCTGTGCAGATTAAGGCAATAATGTAGAAAGCTACCAAGTGAGAGCTCCAATACCCTGTCATAATTTTGAAAATCTCTAACCTCACTTTTCTGTGTACACAAAGTATTTGATTTTTACAATTGATTTTTGAAATTATATCACTATGTTAGGGTGCTAAGCACTTTTCCCCTTGCTTCTTAGGGCTTAGCACCCTAGGCTTTGGTCTGGATGAGCCATAGGGCAGCTGGTGGCCTTGGTAAAAAGACTGCAGAAGCTGGGCCAGGGTCACTCCTCTCGTCTGGGCAGCCTGAGCCACTTTGCAGTTTTGCTGCATCCAAGCCCAGGCCTAATCCTGACATCCAACCCAGCCTTGGTCTCCCCACATCCCCACAAAGCTGCCCAGTGTCCTGGGCTGGGACTGCCGGAAGAGGCATGGGTTGAAGTCTTTCGGTATAAACTTAAAACTTTTGACAGAAAAGAGGAATCATTCCTGTGGAAAAGAGACACTTCTGCTAAATAATTTAATTTAGTCTGAATTCCTATATTCCATGAAGAAATTATTTTGACAGACAATTTTCTTTCAGTTGTCATCACAAGAAATACTAAGGGGCATTACAGGAACATTTTAGTTCAGATCATGAGTCTGCTTTTGGAGAAAAATCTCCTGATGGTCTCCAGTTAACCATGCTTTGATTCACTGGGTGATATTGAACCATGCACAGCAGTCTCCTTATCGATGAAGCGAAACCAGAAGGTGGACTTCAACCACTAATGGCATTTGTGTCCAAGAGAAGAGAATAGCACCGGATGAAAGCAAACCTCCTTGAAATGCCCACAGTGTGAACACTAGGCCCTCAGCATCAGGTCCTTCCAAAATCAATTAATGTTCCTGGAACATTAACCTTGAAATCAATTTTTCAACCAATCTTTAAACTGGCCTGACACATCAGCCTTGTTTCTCATCTGAAAAAACAAACAGTACTTCCAGACAACCTGTACTATCTGAATTGTCCATTGCCTAAGAATACAGAGCAGAAATACACTCTGTCTGAATATACAGACATTTCTGCAAGGCACTGAGTAATTTATTTATTTTTTTTTTAGAACTTGTTATCTCAGCATATTGAGGTTGTCTGTATCTGGGTACTTTTGGCCCAATGATGACTCCTTGCATCACATATTTCATGTTTGTGTTGCGTGAATGGAATCAAAGAATGACAGTTTCTGAGATAACAGAAACGCAGATGGCACCAAACACAAATGTCCGTGAAAACTGAGTCATTTACTTTACATCAGAAGAAATAATTCATGTAAGAAAACTTGGTATAAATAGGATTGCAAATAATGAGACAAATTAAGCAATTCAGACTTTCTTACAAAATGGAGCACAAGGGAGTCAATCTGATGATTAATGCAGGCACTGGCATCTTGAAGCTAACAGCTATACGCGTGGGTTCCATGACCACCTACAGACTGCTTCCCATATGGTGCATGTGTGCCTTGTGTGGAGCTGCACAGGATGCCTGGGGGAAGGTATGGTGTGGAAGGGAAGCAGATGTAGTAAAACTGGTCACCAAATCAAATATTTGAAGAAAATCATGGCTCAACAGTCAGAATAGAGCATAAGTCCTGTTGCAACAGGATGAGGAGTGTAACAGAGTCAGCAGCAGCTTGGTATCTGCTGGTCACAAAACTTGGTCTTACTGCAACCAATGGGACATGTGATATGCAGCCTCTCCTGTCCTGTCCTGTGCTGTCAACTGCTTGGGGCTGACCTCACAAGATCCTGAAGCAGCACATGTGTTGGACATTTATATGAGCTGTTCAGCACACCATCATCAAACGTAGTAATTATAAGGAAAAGTGCTCTGACGTTTTCTCACTGACATCAAATAGTGTTATCGCTGAATTCTAAGCAGCCATGCAAGAGAGATTATGTTGGAAAAGGAGACAAAGTCAGGAAGAAGGCATGAAGAGCAGACAGGTATTACAGACAAAAATACAGCATCAGTTCCCTCATCCTTTCAAAGAAGCATTTCATCTCAGAAGATGTTTGATTCCACATTGCTTTGGTTTGCAGTTTGATACCCATTTTTGACTAGTTCAATTTCAACCCCAGCAAAATCTAATTGGCCAGAGATCTGCTTCTGTGCTTGAAACTTCAATTCAATCACCTCTCTCCTATTGTATTCCACAGAGATCCAGAGCTAATGTGTGCTTGGGTTATGAGAAAAATGATTCTCTGGGAGAGATGAAGTTCAATTCTTTTCTTTAATTTCAATAAACTGAGGCTGACTTTTAAATTGGCAGGCTTGTCAAAGGACATCCTTTACCACAATTAGAAGCTCAGGCATGTAGTAGCCCTATCAAAGGAATGAAAAGTAATTTTTCTATAGTTCTGTGAAAGGATCAGTCAGAAAAGGCAGACCAGAGGGAGCACGACCAAAAATATTTTCACAAATATTCATTCTGATTTTAAAAATGAACTTGCTCCAGCTGTGTCTGCTTCTCTTAGGCAAATAACCCAGCTCTGATCACACAGATTCTCACAGAAAACAAACGTTGGAAACTCATGAGGATTCGTGGAAAGCAAAGTTTACACAAAGGAGGAAATGAGCCAGACAGGAATCAGACTGCACTCATCTCAACCAGCACTGCTCACACATAGAGCTCTTTGTGGGAACATTGGAGCTCATGACCACAGCACTCTGTGCAAGGCTTCCAATGGGTCAGCCCACTGATCTTCAGAAGAACACTGCCTTGGACAAACTCCTTGTCAAACCCAACCAGGGTCAAGATGTAGTGCTTTTTGTAATTGTTTAAACCCGTGTTTCTCCTACTTGAAGAACCCTAGGCCAAGAGTATTCTAATTGTTTTATTCATATCTGTATTCGATTCAAATGAGAAACAACAACCTTCTGATCAGACAAAGCCATCTCCCCAGACATCATAGCCAGGAATAATGAGTATTTATGCAGACAATGCATGGGAAAAAATAGGAAGAACCAGGAAAGACAGTGAGCACAGATGCAAACAGCAGACAGCAGTGGTGGTGTGCCCACATAGCTTGGCTGTAATAGCAGCCCCAGCATGACCTGCAGCCCAGTCTACCCTAACAAGAGCAATTTTGATTTTACATCAAGTATTGTGTCACAGGCAGAAATAAGCCAGGGTAGGATGGCAGCATAGCTGTCAGTGGCTATTGTGACCTTGTTGGGTACACCCCCTACTTCTGTTGCACAGCGCTGCCAGTCACAGCCTATGGGGCCAACCAGTTCCGTTTGCAAAGAAACCGCGTTTTAAGGTAATTTTGAGCCAGGTTGCCTGTCCCACTTGGCAGCTGCGCCACGTACACCAGTGGCCAAGAAAGCCCTTTGAGCAGCAGCCCTGAGATGGTTTATCGGGAGCCAGCTGCAGGGCTGCATGATTAGAAGCTTGCTGGCTACACCTTGCATGAGTTTCATGACAACAGTATCCAACCATCTGGATAAAAATAAACATGCGTAGGTCTATGCAAGTGCTGTGATTATTAGGACAGCACAACCTTATGCCAGGGACATGATGCTGTGAAAAGCTAGACTTCCCATATACAAACCCTTGGGTACCAAGAAAGGTAGGAAAGAGCAAGGGTAGTGCTAGCAAAAAAGCAAGAGTAGTTTTGGAGTCAATATAAAAGGGTTCACTTTCACACATTTCTTTCAATGACATTTTTTTCCACCAATAGTAGTTCAAAACCATGCAGCTGGAGGATTCCCGTGCCATCTGGAGCATAACTGAATAGGAGTTTCATAAACCACTAAGCAACAATTTACCTCCTTGCATATACTCCCAGGAGTGGATTGCAGTGTCCCAGGCACTGTGCTTGAAACCCTTGCCATTCAAACACAACAATCTCCACCTTTCATTTCACCCTTTTTCTGACAGCTCCACTTAACAGACTTTGGCAGTCTCACAAGAGCATTTCAAAGGGCCATTTGGGAGCCTCTCTGTACCTCTGCACAAAGAGGCAGAGTGGATTTCTTTTTCACCACATGGGTTTACTCATTTTATGAGTCGCGACCTAGAGTACACAGGTTCACCATGCTTCAGAGAGGGTGGATAGGATGGTGCTGACACTTGGTACCACAGTCGTGCCCCACCAGGATGGCACCCACCCAACACTGCTCAGTCAACCGGGAAGCATCCAAAAGCCACCCCAAATGGAGAACCAGAGTAGGTCCCCCTTTTCTGTGTATCATCCTGCTAGGAAGAATGCAGGCTTCAGAGCTCTCTACCCCACTGGAAAGTCAGCACAACTTCTCCCTGTCTTCAGCCCAGAGCAGCGGAGCACCTAGGTGGAAATGGAGCTGTCCCTTGAGGGAAACATGAAGCTTTTCACATGCTGCTTCTGGCTTTTTTTGGCCACCTGAGTAAAGCAAAGAAGGAAGCGCACTCTCCTCCCTTACAAAGCCCTTTTTGACAAATCTGAAGGGAAAACAGTAGGTTAACAATTAATGCAGCATATAATAGTTTGTGGCCTCTGAGAAGAAAAAAAGTAAAAGTGGCCTCCAAGAAAAAGCAAAAAAGAAAAGTTTTGTGCATTACTTGTTAATAGCTTAGCCACAAACATACAATATTCTTGTTATTATATATAAACTTTTTTTTTTTTTAGAGTAAAATTTACCCAGTTGTTCAGTGAGCAGCTTCTTCAGAGAAGCTCCCCACCTCTCAGTACTCTCCAACCAGCTCACCACCACCATGCTCCCAGGAGCACCCAAATATCCTGGTCACACCAGCAGAAGAAAGGACAGTAAGGCCAAGTTGGTTCCAAGCTACAAATATATCTGTGCTCACACTGCAACCTGTCACTGTGCAGAGACATTAATTGATGTCTTTCCTCATCTAGACACAGCTGTCATGATACCCATACAAATACATCATCTTTAAGATCCCTCCATCAGAATTGAACTTTTTGGGGGAGAAGAGAGCAACAGATGGGAAACACAAAAGAAAAAAAACAATGGACACTGAAACTGTGGTGCCATTGTCTTTGAAAACTGAAGTGATGGGAGGAAGCACATAAGAACTCCCACCCAAAATACCCTCGTAGCTGAAGTTGTCAGTCTGTTATTCCAACACCTTGCGTTGGAGAAAGCCTTTATTAGAGGAGTTGGTAACTTTCCTTAGAGAAGTTTTGCTCATAAACCAAAAAAGGGAGAATCATCTCCATCTGTGGCCTGTAACATCCTTGTTATGAGCTCAGGCGGGTGCCACTATGGAAGAAGACATTGACCTGCCCCCAGCAGCGTAATACATAGAATTGTTTGAGATGGAAGGGACCTTTAAGGGTCATGTGGTCCAACTCCCTGCAGTGAACAGGGATACCTACAGCCCTCAGCCTGACAATGAATGCCTCCAGAGACAGGGCATCCACCAAACCCTGTGGCTACCAGAAATTGAACTCCCCACCTCACATCAGTTGCATCTCAAAGAGATACCATAAAGTGCACGGCAAACCACAGCACATAGCAAAGCAGCCCAGCTTGGCTGCATTGAGCACTCAGGCTTTGTCTTCATAAGGACAGGCAAATGCTGGCCTGCATGGAGCAGGAAGTCTCAGCTTATAGCAGTAAGTTGGGGGAAAAGGATCGCCTCAGGCCAAGAGCCTCAGCAAGGCTCAGCACATCTGTCTCACTTTTCTTTTAAAAGTACATTTCTAAATGTGCTGCCCCGAGGCCAAAGAAATCCCCAGAGTGAACATAAATTTTTCAGGAGGGTAAGATTTATCCATCGCTGTTCTTGAAGATACAAAGGAGACAAAAAGACAAAAATTTTCTGACTTCAAAGAAGACCATCACAGACATTTTCAGTGTAACCTTCCAGCAACATGAGCACATGCACAGACATATATAAATGTAGCACGTTAAAACAGGCAGATATATCTGTGTGATTCCTACTGCTAATCTTCTGCCAAAGCCCTCCCCATTACTAATCACCCCAGAAGCCCAATCTGGTAAACCACAGTCACATTCCATCACCAACATTAACCACTTAAGGTGGAAGTAAAGCACTTTTCCTCCAAAGAGCATGCTAACTGATAAAGAAGAGAAAAAAACACCATGCAGAACTTGCCTTACCTGTTAGCAAAGCCCCAGTAATGTGCAGGACTTGCTCCCTCTTCATGCTCACTGCTGGAACAGGTGCAGAGGCACCAGCAGGTTGCTGAGTGAGGATGGAGAATGGAAGATAATGTACCAGCACCCTCAGAGCTAATTGTGCATGCCATCAGGTAAATAGAAAACCCATGCATTTGTCCTTCATCTAAAATAAGAACCTTACCCCATGTGTCACATTCACATGATGAAGAAAACAAATATACTGTTCCCTCAGAAACTGAGTGCTGAATCTCAATAAAGCCTTGCTGGACTGCTAGCAATGTTCCTCAGCTCAACAAGCTTCAGGTCAGACCCTAAGAGATGGCACAGGCTGCAGATTCTGGGCATCTTCTGCGCGGGATGCCCAGCCAGCAACGCTGCAAGCTTCCACCCAGCAGCCAGGAGGATGGATAAAACTCAACCCTGAAGCTTCTGGGAGGTGTAGCTGAAAGCTTATCAGTCTGTGTACTTCTAATGGACATCAAGACACTAGCTATTTCTGGCAGTAATAGGGAAAAAATTGTAATCCTCTGTTACATCTAAATTTGACCTCTGCCTCTTCCATGTACATCCATTTTGACTTTCTGCACAAAGGGGCAACTGGTCCTCTGGAGATGGATATGAACAAATAAAATAAGTCAGGAACCAAGCTTATTGCTGACATACATTACTAACATTTTCCTTCTACATGTGGCTCAGCATGAACAAGCCAACTCCCAGCTTTTCAGTTTGGAGAGGACTTCATGGGGTCCTCTAGCCCATCCCAATGGCCCAATATCCTTCACTGGCCAATGCTGGCAAACTTTGTTGCCTGGGGTCAAACCAGACTACATGGATGAGCAAAATGATCTAAACAACTGGGACTGACAAACATTTCATCTGACAATATTTTTTTCTGATGGGATGTTTTTTGGCTGCAAGCACGAATGTAAATTCTCCTAATTTCAAGCAGGAAAATATTTCTTTATAACAGGGCCGTGAAAAACAGGTCCATTGTGAGTCATTTTATCTCAGGCAATTTTTCATAATTGGGCTACATAGAACAGACTCCACTTGTTACTGGTGTGATATCAGATAATAAAATAAATAATTTTCCACTTTTGCAAACAGAAGGGAAACAAAACAGATTTATAGCACTGGGATTTGGAAATGCTTGTTACTTGCTTGTTTTCCATTTTGTGTCTTCTCCAGAGGTTAAACAAAAACATCACTAAATATCTGTCTGCAGAGAGGTACAGAGGAAACAACAGTATGTATGAAATTGAGACTCCAGAGGGGAATTTCAATCAGCACATTATCAGGATATTCTGACAATGTTTTAAATCTCCGGAGATAAAAACAGTTACTAGAACTCATACATCTGTTTGATGTTCATCTGTGATTGCTCTCATCCAACAAAAAGCAAGACAGGGAAACAAAAGAAAAAGGAGGATGGAGGCTGAAAAAAAACTAGAAGAAATTAAGGAACATGAAAGAGAAGAAGGGAAGGAGAAGGTTTAGCAAGCAAGGTTTACATTAATGTAAATTCTCAATTTTGTGACGTCCCTTCTAAAATGGTGCATTTTAGTAAAACACAGGTTTGACTTAGATTCAGAATGGGAGTAATGTGTAATGGATTCAGTAATGGGAGCAATGCTTAAAATTTCAGAGCACACTCAAAAAGGATACAGAAATAAAAGCAAGTAGATAAGTATAAGCCTGAACAGCATCCTCTCCACCCACAGAGCCTGAACAAGGCAGAGTCCCTCAAGAAGAAAAGACAGAGTGAGAAGGCAGAAGACAGCAGAGGTGGCTGTAGGGTATTTTCCTCCAGCACTTTCTTCCTTGCAAGCACAGGACAGGGGAGGTTCAGGTTGGATATGAGGAAAAACTTCTTTTCTGAAACAGCTGTCAGGCACTGGAAGAGGCTGCCCGTGGAAGTCACTGTCCCTGGAAGTGCTCAAGAAATGTGTAGATGTAGTACTTAGGGACATGGTTTAGAGGGCGGTATTGATGGTAGGTGGATGGTTGGACTGGATGATCTTAGAGGTCTTTTCCAACCTAAATGATTTATGACACTGCTGGGTAGAAACTCAGCCTGTATTTTGTATCACTGCCTAGAGAAGGCTGATTCTTTCTTCATGAGACAAAGACCTCACGACCGGCCCAGGCACTGGCAGGTGGATGTTCAAGGTAAATAGCGCAATACCCCTCAGACTGCTGCCTGCCTGCCTGCCCGCCTACTTTCCTGACAAGCCACTCAAGATACATTAAAGGCACTGACTCAGTGGAATTGCTTTGCACAAATTCAATTTAGAAGTTTCTCATTAGTTCAGAGATGTGAAATGATGGGCTGAAGGTTTCAAAACTGTCAAGTGCAACTGTGAGAAAGATAGTCTGCCTATGCCTCAGTCTAACTTCAATTCATCTCCCATGCTACTTGACACCTATTTTTGAGCAGTATATACTGGTACAGAATTAAATGATAAAATCTTACAAAACATGGACAGCTTCTTCTTCCGTGAACTTCTTAAGCATCATGTAAACCACAGAATAAAAATACCACATTGAATAGCTCCTATACAGAGGAAAAACAGAGACAGGAGACTTCTTACACATGGAATGTAGTTTAAGAATATATTTGGTTTTGCATAATATCCTAAAATGCATACGTGACATTTTAAACATGAAGGTGTACTATCACTAAATAAATCATCACTCAAACATACCTGAAACATCATAAGCTCCAGAGGGAAAGCTGAAAAAAAATTAGCAACTGAAGTTGAATTTTTAAAGCACATCACAACTCTAGCCTTTTCATTGAGTCTAGGTTTAAGAAATTCTAGCATGAATTAAGAAAAAAATATTCAGATTAGAGTCTACTTTGAACCTGCGCACATAACAGAAACCTGTTTGAGAAAATATGGCATTCAGAAGCGTTACAATTATTCAGTTACTTTCATCACTCACTGGGATTCATGACGTTCTATCACATGAGTCATCTCTGCACGGAAATGAGCACAAAATGTACCATGAAGTGCACAGAGAAGCTGCAAACACACGACTCAAAGGGAGAAGGAAAGAAGGAGAGTTTCTGATGCGTGACAACTGCAGAACACTGTCAGCAGGAACTGTGATAGAGCTTTGGTGTGAGACAGGACATAGTGAGAAGGTGATAGGGGCAATGACACCTCCCTGGAGGAGACCCCCACCTGGGTGGGAAGGAAGAAAAACGGGGACATTTTTCTATCTGCTCTGTGTCTTGTTTTTTGGGAGGGATAAATCCAGTAGGTAAACAAAACTACTGCAGTAACCATACCCTTAAATTTTAAGTATAGCTCAGATAATACAAAATACACTGCTGCTCTGCTCTTGCTGGTGCCCATCAGGGCAGATAGGAGCACTGGTCTGGAGACCTCAACCAGGCATATGATCTGTCCTCACTGAGCGCATGAAGAGAATATGGAGTGCCTCCATTTGAAGATCTTTCTGGAAGAAGAGTTGACTGCAAATTTTACATACAGCCCTCAAAAGATTCAGCCATGCCCTGGGGTGCACCAGGCCCAGCACTGCCCACGGGTGAGGGGAGGGGCTGTCCCACTCTGCTCTGTGCTATGCAGACTCACCTCCTGCACTGGGTGTGGGCTGGGGGCCACAGTACACAAAGGACATACAAGTGTGTCCAAAGGAGGGCTACAAAGATAGGGAGGGCTCTGGAGGGCAATAAATACGTGTTGTGGCTGAGGTCCCCTGGGCTTGTGCAGCCCAGAGCAGAGCAGGCTGGCCGGAGGCCTCATGGCAGCTGCAGCTCCTCACAGGGAGCGGAGGGGCAGTGCTGACATTTCTTCTCCCTTTGATAAAGAATTTTGGGTGCTGGAAGAGGTGCAGGAGAGGAGAAGGCAGCCTGGGGAGCTGGTTCTGAGAATAACAGAACAAATCATAAAGTAGTCAAAGCACATGAAATCACACCCCACTCAATCTTCCATTGCTAGCGTAGCTACATCCACTGCGGTATGGTTACGTGGCACAATTCAGTGCAATTCATGACCTATTCTTGTCGCTGTGCATTGCACACCATTTGCTACAGACAGCTGTTATTTATTCTAAGACTGTTAAAAGCTGTGATTTTTATTTTTATTTTTTTCATAATCAGACTGGGAAATTGCTCAGGATTATTTTCCCCCTCTAGTTATAGAAGTCAGGATCATGTTTTTCTTGCTGGTTTGCTGAATACTCTTACAGTCAGCTTCTTCACTTAAGGGAACATTTTTAACGTGTTCACTTTAAGGGCTTTGCAATGAAAGTACTTAATTAGCAAAAAAAAAAAAAAACACGTTAATTTAGTATTTCAATATGAACTTCCTGTGCTGATCTTTCTTTTGGAAGTAATAGAAAACTTAGCCTACCTCTTACCATCTTTGTGGTCATTTGAAGATGTTGGCTGGCTTCGTAATAGCACAGATGAGAGCAGAGCAAAAACTGGTTGTAAATTTTATCCAGAAACAACTCAGGCTGTATGGAAATAGCATTCTTATGAAAAACCGTGCAGGCAAAAGAAGCTTTGTTTAGTTTGACATCTTCACTTTAAGCAGGCCTGGAGCGAACAGTTTTTTCTAGAGTCTAGAAAACAGTAGAACTAAAGGGAAGGAACATGCTACATACAACCATGTGATTTGCTCTTCTGGAAAACAACCACATCTGGTTCTACAGGTAGAAGTTCATCTCTATTACCCCACAGTTCTGACAACAAAAACCCCAAGTTGTACAAGTGGTACAGTAGCTATAATCATAACAGCTTTTGATCTCCCAGTGTGAAAGGACTGTATAAATTTACGACGTTGTTTAGAAACTTTTCACTATGTTGGTAGTAAGACAATGGCACGGGCTGCCCAGAGGAGCTCCATCCCTGATGTGTTCATGGTCAGGTTAGATGGGGTGTTGAGCAACCTGGTCTAGCGGAAGGTGTCCCTACCCGTGGCATATGATCTGGTGGGGAGGGAATTGATCAAATTGTCTCTAAAGTTTCCTTTCAACCCAAACCATTCCATGATTCTATGAAAAGAAAGTCCAGAAGTAGACAATAAGGAGCTTTGTCTCAAAGATACCTAGAGGAATGCTCAGAAACCCAAATATGCTGATGTAAAAGAAGAGATCATTCACCTTTTCAGAGGGGAGGAACAGCCAGCGCACCCTCAGAAACCACTTGAAGAAGCAAAGAGAAGTGAACTGTGTCCAACTCCTTCACAGTTCCCTTTTGTCACCAGAGGAAATATCAAGCCACCCCATATCCAAGCAGATAGTGAGCACTGAGCTTTGGGGGTAATGTTAGACCACAGTAGCACACAGGCAGGTAAAAGAGATTCCCTGAAGAAAAGAAGCCAACAGACAGACTGTGGCCCCTGAGCTGTAGAAAGCAAAGCTGTGGGAGCCTCTCCCAGCCATGACAGCTCAACTCAGTCAAAGCAATACGTGGCATCTCCTTCTGTCATTCCTGGCTCCTTGGGAAAAGCTGCCATTCAGACCCTGAGGCAGAAGTAGAGTATGCAGGCAGCACAAAAATGAATTTGCCCAGTGCCCACCCCATCAGCCCTTTCCTGCAGACACATTCCCTCAAAAGCCAGAGGCTTCTTTCTGGGGAGGTATGCTTACATCTCCCTACGGCCTGCCAACAGCTCAGAACTGAAGTACACTATAGATTGCTTAATCACAAAGAACACGTCTGAAATCTGATTCCTCGTGGGTGACAGCAGCAAGATTGAAAGCTAAGCTCCTATTTGAGTCATTCATCAGCTCATATGCGAGTTGTCAGCCTTACGAAGGCTTTCCACAGAAGTTACCACACAGAGTCTGTGCTTTTTATCAGTTCTCCAACTGCAGCAGTAGAGAGGCGTCAGACCCAATTTTTTCATTTATTAAGACTTTCTGCCTATTTTGACAAACTAAAGGGAAGTTCTAGATATAACTGAACTTTAATTGTCTTGCATTGCTCTGAACACCTCTACCACCAGATCAGAACAGCACATAATGTAAAACACAAAACAAGAATTATTCTCTCTTCTTTGAGGTAATCCTGAAACCCTGCTTCCGTCTCCTCCGAACACCCACTCAGGCCGCTTCCCTGGTCTTGAATGTCCCAGATACCACTAAAGCTTCTGTCCACAGCATCAATTATACATCCTACAATTTAAAATCTAAATAAATCAAAGAACAAAGTCAGCTTTTATGACAGGTCCAGGTCCCTACCTTTTCTAGGTATCCTACTCTGGAAACAAGCACATATGGTTCTACAGTCTTCTTGGCAGAAAAGGGTGGTTCTCACAAGGAGAAGGGTAGTGTTAAGCTGGTGTTGCCAGGGATGAAGCCACAGACATGCATCTCCTGGTGGTGTTCACCACCCCATCTGTGTCCCTGCCAGAGGCTGTCCCCAGCAGCAGTCACAGCCTGCTCAGATAGCTCCTCGGAGGGCTCCCCAGAGCCATTTTAGTCAAAGCAATCTGGGTTAGTGCACACAGCTTAAATAGAAAGACACAGATTCATCAGCCCAACTTCCATTTACAGTCAGTAGCAAAGAAAACCATTTCTTTAGGGCAGCTGAGTCTCTTAAGGTCCAAGACTGCACATGCCTGCTTCTCCCTTTGCCCCACAGAGTTGGAGGGGTCTGCGCTCCTGAGTCAGGCCACTTAACAGGAGAACAAGATGATGGCAGACCTGCAGTTTTTTCAAGCTATCAGGTTCAGCTACATAGACAGTCAAGCCCTGTTTGTGGGGACTGAAGACGGGACAGTGGTTGCAAGAAGTTGGTAAGGGTAAGTACTAGTGGGAAAGGCGTAGGTGTACTATGCTCAGCAAGCATCTAACAAAGGAACTCTGAACTAAATCACTTGCAAGGCTGGGGAGAAGGCATATGAACAGCAAGGGGACAGGAAGCACCAAGCAGAGCAAGTGATTCCATAAGGGAGCCTGGAGGAGAAGAAGGGGAGTGGGCTCCCTCTGGGCCACCTGGCGATGACAGGTGGGATGTGAGCAGTTCTGAGCTGCTGCACAACTGCACAGGTGATGCCTCAGGGAAAACAAAAGGTGCATTTCATGAGTGTTCCACCAGTGCTCTATATCAAGCTGGATAATTTGTTCTTAACACAGCTGGTGGAGAAGGTTTCGAGGGGTCCTAATCACCCATCATGGTCAGTGGAAATTCAGCACATGCAGTCAGTAGAGCCTTGAGAAGAACTCAGCCCATCCTGGGGTGGAGTACAATCCCATATGTATGTTTGATTAACTAAACCACTTCCTTAAGTCTGCAGTAGGCACTACTCTCTCCATTGGAGTGGCTGAATCATAAAATGCCCTGGGGTAGAGGGGACGTCTGGAGGCCACCTACTTCAGGCCTTCTGCTCAGATCCAGGGCAGAGAAAGCAAGCTGTACAGGGCCTCATCAGTTGATCGCTGAGTACTTCCAGAGGCATAGATCTTCAGCTTTCCCAGGCAGCTGTTGTCCATCATAATAACTTAGACACTTAAGGAAAGGTGTATCATGGTAATGAGATGGCACATCTGACTCAGGACATACAGAAGATCCTTGATCACCCGGAGAGGCAGCTGGAGGCCAGACAGGATGTCCTAGGGCTTTTCAGCTACCACTGTGTTCCCAGTGACTGAATACAGCCGCAGGTGTCCAAACATGGAACCAGTCTCATGTGTGGTATATAAGGACATTAGAAGCCAGCACTATGGTGTGGTTAAGTGATCCCATCAGCATTAGTCTTCATTACGTCCTCCCACACTTGCCAGATGTTCCCTGACAACTTCACCAAGCTCAAGATTCATTTTCTCCCAAGTAAAGATCTGAGAACCAAGCATGACAGTGACTCCTACAAGATAAGACCTTAGCAATAAAAAAGAATAAAATAATTGTGGACTTGTAAAAAAAAAAAAAAAAAAAAAAATCAGGGTGCATTTTCTGCCTCATTTTCAAGCTATCTGCTCATTATCCCAGACCAGGCAAGAATTAAAGACTGTAAAACACATATCATGTTTAAATTACTTTGCCACAGACAGCTGCTGATATAGATGCTTCCCTTATTTCAAGGCCACTTTGCTGTCATGTTATACAGTACCACCAAACATTGCCTTGCTAGGAAAGAGCTTCCAAACCTCAGCGGAAGTAGAGCTAACTGCATTTCCAAATGGTTCACAAGACCATGTTAAAAGCATTGCTACTGATGTAAAACTAGGTCTATGTTCCCGCACAGAAATATAAGTGAAGCATAATTCACATACAGTTATTTCGGCCAGTATGAGAGAAAGCTTACACTTGGCTATCAAAAAATGGGACAATCAGTTGAAATCAGTGGGAATTGTACTCAAGTACCACAGTGCGGTGATGAAACATTATAGACATAGCAGAAACCTGTACCGTATTTATCATGAGGAAGCTGAAGACACAATTCTAATCCTACTTGCAATCCTTTCTAAAAAAAAGTACTCATAACTTTGGAAAGCTGGGACCTGACTGCTTCATCTGCCTAACAGCTATAAAAAAAAAAATAGCTTGCTTATTTCTGCAACCAGGGTGATGAACCGAGCTTTAGAGTTAGCACTGAAATTTTATTGAAATTAGCAGAGTTACACTCGTTAACAGCATGTATTCCTTTGGCTTTTCACAAATGCACTACTGTTAAAAATTATGCAAAATATCTGTGTTGCTGAAGGCCCTGAACAAACTAGACCGCCCTCACCTACCTCAATGAGCTCTTTAGCGTACAGCACAGTAGGTTTGCGAAAAATCAAATGGTGATGAACAAGGGCTACTCCAAAAGCTTATTGCACCCACTGACATTCACAGACACTTGCTAAATGTTTATGGAGACCAAACAGTGGGTGTGAGCACGGCGAGGCAACGGGTGGTGAGTTTCAGCAGTGGTGACAGTGGGTCACCTCTGCTGGTGCTGATTTTACAAGGGCAGCATTCAGACTCTTGTTCATTACTGGCAAAAATACGTAACTCGTAAAGGTCACTATATTGAAAAAGTAGTGTTTTGTAGCTGAGAATTTGCTCTGTACAATTGTGTTATTGCGCTCTTTGTATCTGCTGTAGTTTCCATGGAAATAAATAGGAAGCATTACTTTCAGAGTGATCTACTTATTAACTCCCAGACAAAAGAAGAAAAACTTCAAAACCCAGCCTACAAAGGTAGCTGCAGACTGAAAAGGGAGTTCAGAATGGAAACACTTGGATAACCTCCTTTGTCCAATAACTCATGCTCTGGGTATAATATTCTGGCCCTAAAACTAAAACTGAAGGGGATTTTATTACAAATGCAGCTGCATTTATAATTAGACAGTGAAAAGTAGTAAGGAAAAAATAGCATAGGAACAATTTTGCATGGGGACTGCATGACCTAATAGCTGCTTTTCAACTCTAATATCAACGATTTTGTGCTCTAGTTTCCTTCATCGACTGACTGGGGACTGTTTTTAAAGTCATTAGGAAACTGGGAACATACTGATTTTATTTGACAATTACAGAGAAATGGCACAGATAAGATGGAGATTTTCCTCTCACCTACACTCACTGTGCAGCGTTCACAGTTGACCGATGCAGCAGCCATCCCTGCTTTGCTACTGTGAGATGGGAGGGAGGAATCAGACCCCATACATTTCCAGACAGCAAGTTACAGATGAAACTTGTGGAAGTGGCAGTTCTTTGTGTTTCTATAGCAACCCAAGCTGCAGATGTCAGTAATTAAAATTAACTCCATATTTTTATTAGAATGCCAGGAGTTGCCTTCTCAGATAATGGAGACAAAGCAAAAGCCACAATATCTGCAAAAATAATAGATTTACATATGCAGCTCAGTTATTCCTTACAGCTGCATTGCATCCAAGCCCTCGCCACTTGCAGCACTGTTTCAGCATTGGTTTGCTCTGGGGAAAATGTAACTAGAAGGCTGTAACCCTACTCCCATGGCAAGAGCAGAGCTCTGCAAATAGCTCTGGGCTGCCCCAGCCACATTCTTTTTCCTTCTCTCCATAGCCTGCTGTCTACTGTTGGGAGGGGAACTCATCCCACCACAGGTGCTGGAGAAAGGTGAGACAGCAGCCCTTCTCCAGACTGGGCTCACCCAGAGTCCATCAGCCACAGAAGTAAGGATCTCATTGGCCAGAGGAATGCATCCTCGGGGTCCTGGAAGCTGGAGAGAACATCCTGTTGAGATGGCTCTCATGTGGCTGTAGGATGGCTCCCTGGGTGCTAGCAGCCCTGAAGGGCAATTGCCAAAGCAGTCATTTCTACCACAAACCACAGAGCATGGACAAGAGGTGCAGGCTGCAGCAAGGTGAACCTCCTGGCAAAGCGGTTTGCATACAGGATACATTGGCATCTTAAGTAAAGAGGATGGGGAGAAAGTCCAGTTCTAGATCTCAACTACTTAGCACAGCTTTGCTACCAAAGGCCAGCTCACTTCTGGTTCTACCCTGGACCTTCCCCAGCATCTGCCTGCACAGGGCTTGGCCATGCATACTGAGGCTGGGTCATAGCAGGACTTTTCCCCTAACGTGACCATTAGTCTCACTAGACCAGACTGTGCTGTGGTTGCTTCCCTCTGCCTCACTCCAGCACTCTTCCAGGTGGTTTTGCAACCTCATATGCCCTTGTGCAAAACATCAGCAAAACTCATCACCAGGATCATGTGTAGAAACCACTGCTGCAGCCCACTGCAGCTCTTCACTCATTTCCCTTCAGACAAGCAGAACTGGAAAAACACAATAAAAAGCAATAATCATATTTTTATGGCCAAAATCCCCCCTCGTGGGTCCCAGGCAGACCCAGGGCCAAGTGCTGTTAGGTGGAGATGCAGGCAGCCTGCTTCAGAAGGAGCAGAATGACACGAGCCAGCCCACTCTCCTTGGCCTCACACCCTGCAATCAGTCCTTAACCAGTACAAATGTATCCATAGAGAGTACCCAAAACTACTCCTGGCTCCAAAACAGAAACAAAACAAAAAAAAAAGCCAAAACCAATGCATCTCCTTAATTTAGTAGAAAAGTAAATTATTTTGCTTCTTAGAGACACATTATATTTTCCAACTGGCTGAACATAAGTTGAAATCTGTTTCTCAAGAACAAAGCCTACCTATCCTGTCCAGCAAAGCATATTCTCATTAGTCGCTTTTAAGCTGTTAGGAAAGCCAAAATAAAATGCTGTGTTAATAATAAAAAAAAAATAAAAATCCTGTCATTGACCCTGGAAAGATACCTTGTAACAGCAAAAAGACGTTTGCATTTCATTATAGAAAATAAATAGGAAACTGTAATACTGATGGTTTATATGTTTAGAAAGAGAGAAAACGCAAGACAGTGTGCACGCACCTGCATCAGGCACCCAGTAACAGCGCTCTGTATTGCAGAGAGGCACACACGGCTGTTGGGCTGTAGAGGTACCAAGCATGATTAGCCTGGTGCCCTGCCAAAAATCTCTCTGACAAGCTGTACCTTCTGAGATGAAGTCATGAGGGAGCTTCTGGGGAAACTGGTCAATAAAACAAGAAAGTTAATTGGAATTTCCTGGGGTGTTTTTTGTTTGTTTGTTTGTTTTTGTTTTTTACCCACGGTTAGGAAAACAAAACAAAAAATTGGATTCGGGTTTGAAAAATCAACTTTGATTTTCTGTTTGCTTATCTATCTCCTCTTATCTGATGAGAAAACCCTGAGAAGTTTTGCTCTTCCTAGATCTACCACACCAGAAGCACATGCAGAACAGCCCGAAGTACCCCAGAGCTGTGATTCAGCAAAGCATCCTTCAGGCTCAACAGCTCAGCCACAATGTTTTCCTTGTTCACCATTTCACCTCAATGCTCCATGCTTCAATTTCATGCAGAAACACAACGCTGGTACAGGCACAAACCACATTTTCCAGGAACATCTATGATGGATGTTCAGGAAAAGTAAGTAAGAAAGCTCCTGATGCTTTGGAAGCCAACTGTGCTTAGAAGTCTCCACAACCACCTCTGTCAGCTCATTACACAGTGCTGCAAATAGCCAAAACCCTACCAGGAGCCAGGATATTTTTCCAAATGAGGCCGTATTGTCGGGTGGTGCTGCTCTGCTGCCTGTGGCTGCTTCCTTTCCCTCCAGCCTGAGGCTCGATAAGATCACAGTGGGAAATGGAGCACGAGGTATATAAACAATGGTGTTACTTTGTGAGAAATGCGCTCAGGAATAGAGGAAATCCTACATTTCCTTACAAAGATAACTTTTCAAATAAGACTTGAAGAAAATGCACATTTCCCAGTCACAGGGGTAGCCTGACACAAGCCAGATACAAGATCCTAAATTAATGGGTGTTGCAAAGGGGCATTTAAGCACCTAATTAAGAAGCGTCTTACAAGTGCCAAAGTGGAAGCTTGTATTCAGATTTGGGGTACAAAGGATTTAATGCTGATGAGCATTAAGCTCTGACTGCAATGTGTTGGTTGCAGACCCAGTCACAGCAGTAGCCATGTCCCACACATACCGCAGGGGCGGTGCAGTGTCCGGCTGGAGGCTGGTAACTAGTGGCGTCCCCCAGGGGTCTGTGCTGGGTCTGGTCTTGTTCAACATCTTCATCAACGACCTTGATGAGGGGATAGCGGCCACCCTCAGCAAGTTTGCTGATGATACGAAGTTGGGAGGATTGGCTGACACGCCTGAAGGCTGTGCTGCCATTCCGCAAGACCTGGACAGGCTGGAGAGCTGGGCAGTAAGAAACCAGACGAGGTTTAACAAAAGCAAGTGTAGTCTTGCACCTAGGAAGAAATAATTGCATGCACCAGTACAGGTTGGGGAATGACCTGCTGGAGAGGAGCTCTGCAGAGAGGGACCTGGGCATCCTGGTGGATGACAGGTTGGCCATGAGCCAGCAGTGTGCCCTCGTGGCCAAAAGGGCCAATGGCATTCTGGGGTGTATAAAAAAGAGCGTTGCCAGCAGGTCAAGGGAGGTGATCCTGCCCCTCGACTCTGCCCTGGTAAGGCCTCATCTGGAGTACTGTGTCCACTTCTGGGCTCCCCAGTATAAAAAAGACAGGGATCTCTTGGAAAGAGTCCAGCGGAGGGCCACAAAGATGGTGAAGGGCCTGGAGCATCTCCCCTATGAGGAACAACTAACTGAACTGGGTCTATTTAGCCTTGAGAAAAGAAGGCTGAGAGGGGATTTGATCCAGGTTTATAAATACCTGAGGTGTGGGGGCCATAGTGGTGAGGCCGGACTCTTCAGTAGTGCGTGGGGACAGGACAAGGGGAAATGGGATGAAGCTAGGGCATAGGAAGTTCTGCACGAATGTGCTCAAGAACTTCTTTACGGTGAGGGTGACGGAGCACTGGAACAGGCTGCCCAGGGGGGTTGTGGAGTCTCCTTCTCTGGAGATATTCAAGACCCGCCTGGACGCCTACCTGTGCGACCTGGTGTAGGGAACCTGCTTTGGCAGGGGGGTTGGACTCAATCTCTAGAGGTCCCTTCCAACCCCTACAATTCTGTGATTCTGTGATCATACAAGTAAGGCACAGCACCCACACTGCTGCACAGTGTTTGTTATGAGGATGAGGCAGGCCTCAGGGCCAGAGGGCTGTGCCAGTGCAGCACCACAGCAAGACCTACCTGGGAAGGTATATAATACAGGGAACAAGAGTACATCCAGGAAAGAGGCGGAAGCACCCCTCGCCCAGCCCACCTGGACAAGGCACCATTGGGCCAGCTGGTGGCTTTAAAACACGCGCTGTAGTGGTGTGCTAGAAACCCTGTGCCACTTGCCATGTGAGCAGCAGCACAGCTTTTCCAAAGCAAGCTGTCTGGAAAGATGCCTGGCTTTCTCTGCGTAGGATCTGAAATGTTTTTAAGGGACACACTCCAGGGACTTTTCACACATATCACATAAATCCTGCCATTTCACTGCTTTGTTGTCTGGTTTTGTTACTATCATTCACTCATATAAGAAGTTCAACCTCCTGAGCTGCTGAAAGGCAAAGCTACAGCAGGGCATAACAGCTTCCCTTGGTCCAGCAAGGTCCCAGGTGGTGCAGGGGAACAGGAGTCTCACAGTGTTGGACCCAGCTGCCCAGGCACTGCCTCCTACAGTACTCACCATGAGCTCCCTTCATAAGGACACAGAGGAACAGGTACTCAGACTGTCCAGCACAAGATGAAGGTCTGCTGGAAGGGCCAGTTCTTAAAGGCAAAATCAGCTCAGAAAGAGCTTAATTCCACTCTTAATTCCAGTGCCCGCATGCAGGTGTATAGTGCCACAGGACACAAGCGCCCTGAGATCCTGGAGTTAGCCACAACAAGCCTCATTGCCTGACATTATACACTGCAATGAGAGCGTGATTCAGGTGCAAGTGCTTTCACACAAGCGCCCACACACCCAACACATTTTTGCCTCACCTGTGAGCTTCAGAACAAGATAATACCCTGCCCATTTTCTCTGTCCTGACAAAATTCAAGCCACTAGAATCTCACCCCATTGCCAGTAAGCAGCTATCCACACAGTAGAGCAATAAAGGAGATGGGAACACCAAACCCTGACAGCATCACTGAAGAGCCCAACACATCTGAACCCCTAACCTCCTCCCCACCCACCAGGATGCTCCAACAGCAGCACTCAAACAGTGCTGGCAGAGGCAGCAGAGCATGCCCAGACTCCAGCAACGGAGCCCTGCTGCCTCTAGAATTGGAGAGAATTTAACAGCAGTGAAGTTTTTAAAGAACAGGTATAGCTTCAGAACATCAACACCCACTCTGAAAGACTTAAGTCTGTTCTCTGACCTGCCAATACAGACAAAAGTTCATCTTTTTCTCCAGCATTGTCTATACACCACTACACAGCAGGACTCCAGCCTACAGACACTAGTCTCCAGCTTCTAAGGGGCTTTGTATGTTTTGTCATGGATGGCTGCATTTTTCAGAGCTCTTCCTCTCACCTTCATTAAACTTGAATAGAAAAAGAATCTCTTAATAAAATACAAAGGACTCATTTTTCAAAATCAGCAATAGTGTCCAATTTTTCAAGGTTAAAGCACTGTTTCTTTCATTTGATCTAATCCCAACAGCAAAAGTGAGGAAGAACCCATTGCAGAGTAATTAAGGGCATCAATACCTTTGGAGCAAGCAGGACAGCTCAACAAGTCTTCCCAATCAGCCATGCTAGGCTACACATGGTGAACAGTAGGAGGAGAACATCTCAGCACAATCATTCAGAACCAGAACCCAGACCACTGCTCTCTAACATTGAAGGGCTCTTCCTTTCCCTGACAGGCACCACATGTCTGAGGCTGCCCTTGTCCAGCTGTGTAAATACCCCCACCATGAGCACTAAGCTCTTCCAGCTGGGATCAATAATTACAGGAGCACATGGCCAGCTCTTTTCCATCAGGCTTGTTAATTCCTGTCTCTGCAAACAAAAGTATGATGAGAGTGTAAGATGTCAAACTAGCCAGCACAATGTTTTTGAACTAGGGGTAATGGGTGCTAGAACAGCTGCTCTGTCCAGTATTTTACTTCAAGCAGAGAAGAGCATAGCAGCATTGTGTCCTGGCATACCATGTAACACAGCTCAAGTCTTCAGCAGCTTTTTAGCTTTTTTATTTTTTGCTGCGAAGCATTCAAAGTAAAGGGATCAAAGAGCAGGAAGTACACGACACCTGCTCATTGCCCATAGCTGATGGAAACTGGAGGTTGGTTTGTGTTGTTATTGGCTTCGGCTCATTTCCTGCTGCAGCCCAGCAAAACAAGTTTCTTTTATGAGAGCATAGGAGGAGGAATCGATTCAGATGCTTCAAACTTAAAGTCAGGTTTCAGCTGACCCTTCCTGAATCAAAGTGAATATCCCTCATTACTTGAAAAATCAGCCAGTGCTCTACAACCTGTCTGTATTTTAAACCATGTTCTTTGCCTAAGCGCTCTGCATACACTCTAATTCTCACAGCAGAGTTGTGCAGCCATTTTGTTGTTGCTGTCATTTAGCTACCTTCCTAAGCAGCAAAACAAAGACAGGAAAGCCAAACAGCTTGCCCCGAGCCCATGGGGATGGTTGTCCCAGACCCATCCCACCGTTCCTTGTTGCCTTCTCTTAAGGAGTGGAGAGAAACAGAGAGATCAACAGCACGATGCACCTCTCCCGAGAGATGGACCACCTGGGAGGTGCCCACCTCATCCCATCATGATGCAGGCAGCCAGAGGTGGGCAAGGTGCTTAACCAAGGGCCCTGCTCACTGCCGGAGCCTGTGGTCACCGGAGAATTGCTGCAGCTCTGTACGCAACCTGGAGTGGCTTTTAAAATGCCACAGTATTTAGCCAGCCTGCTAATTTTGCTTTCTGTGACCATTAAATTGGAAGCCAGTGTTAAAATATTCCATTCCAAATGTCAGGGTTTTGTTATTCAGAGGTTTTCATTCATCTCACAGAAATTCTGTCTATCTTGCAGACCTTGATGAGCCCAAGTGGGTACTCTTAAGGCAGATCATGCCTCCTGGTCCCCTCGTCAGTGTATTCTCTGTGCATAGCAAATTGCCCTAGCTAATGCTAATGAGCTCAGACGTTTCTATTCTTGTGGCAACCAGGAATGCTTCCCTTTAGGTTCCTTATGAAAGCTGGATTATGTTGGATTAATATTTGTAAAGCATTCTGTTAGATTCTCTCTAACAAAGGGCAATATCAAACAATCTTTTTAAATCAAAAAGATGAGCCCCAGTTGTGAGTTGCACATTTAGAAAAACATTTCCAAAACTGTGGAAAGAAGAGGGAAAAAAAAAAAAACAAAAAGAAGGAAAAAAAAAATGTTCTCATATATGAGCAATGGAAGTTATAAAATTTCTTCCTATTCGAAGGAAAATTAGAGTTTAGATCTTCCAGCTGCCACTAATTCACTGCTAACAAAGACATGATCAATTATCGCTATAAACAAAGCACATTCCAAAACAATTGTAGCTGAGGCAATAAAACCACCCATTAGAGCAGACACATTGGACCGACTCCAGTCAGACTCATTTAGGCAAAGCTCCACTGCAATTTTAGGCATCTGGGAGAGGAATGGAGCATTCTGGCAGCCATAAATACCCTGTGGAGTCTTCTTTACAGTTAATGGAGATGTGTAGATGCTGCTGAAGGTGTGCAGAGGATGCATGGGGCAGGGAGACATAGTCCTGACACTTCACAGGCCAGCAGGTCAAGGAGAAAGATGCCACCAGCAATAAGATGGACAACACAGTCCTTGCAAGACCCAGCTCTGCCTCACCTCCTCAGGGGTAGAGGTGGGCATCTGGGGAACCAAGGCCATCTTCCTTCACAGAGCCTATGCACTAGCCAGCATAGCTACCAAGTGGCTCCATTTTAGGAGGAGCAGTGGCAAGTGCAAACCCCCTAGGATAGATACTCCATGGCCTAGTCATCAGGACAGTAACCAAGTATAGAAGATGTAGGTACAGTATCACAGTATCAGGTCCAGTCATGACTGAAGTCCCTGGAGAAATGCTTAATGCACTACTAGACCATAACTTTGAGGCAGGTAGCTGTCACCATCCTAAATCGCAGTCTACCTATGCAACCACATCTAACTATTCAGGCTTCTTTAGGTGAGTTCAGATGACTTTGCCCAGCCCTGGACCACAGGAACTTTCGAGGTGCTCCACTCCCAGGGACAGGCACACCTCTGTACAGCTGCGGAAATATATTATTAACCAGGAAGAACCAAGGCTGAGCATGGAGATGTATCTAGGGATTCCTGGAAAGCAGATAGATGGGATTGTCTGAGATTTGGATGGGTTCAGAGTAGTGGGATCCTTGCTAAGATGACCAGAGAAGCCCTTCCATGGATGCTACTTAAAATACAATTAAAGCCAAATCTTGCTATCAAGTGTAAAGCTTGATAAAGTGTAAAGCCGTATAAGTCTCTAATGCTGACCAGCAATAGGCGGCAATGAAAATGCATAAGGAATGCGGGAAGTATGTGATGCTTATCCCTCCCACCTCTTCCTGGCTCCTTGCAGTCAGCAGTTTGGAGATGTCTTGAGTTGGGGGATACACCTGACTTTCATGCTTCATTGATGCAACTGACCATATCTTCCAACCTCTCTTTGCTTTTTACCTCCACAGTATTTTTTCATGACTTCTATAGTTTAACCACATGTATGTATGAGAAGTTCTTTCTTTTACTCATTTAAAATTTCCTTCTACTAATGCCTTATATTCTGATTACACTTGTATTATTGAAAGGTAGTGAATAACTGTCCTTTGTTTCCTTCCTCTCTGACCACCTGACATCACCCCTCAGTCATCTCCTTTCGGTGCCCAAAGTCTGATCTGTTCAGTATATCCTGATATGGATGTGGTTTCACATTTCAGATTAGCACTCTTCTCTGAAACTTTTCATGTTGGACCAGAGCTGTATTCCAAAAGGAAGTGACAATGTACACAATATCCAGGTCGTCAGCATCTCGTGGATTTATAATGTAGAGCGACAGCTTGGGTTGTTGTCTTTTCCTCTTTGATTAAATAAACTATAAAACACAACATAGTAAGGAAGGTTTGAATACAGCTGAGTTTTCAAGTTCAAAACTGGGTTTGTACTCCAGGTGTTAACTGCAGCCCAATGTGTGCATGTACATTTTTCCACATGAATTGTGGAATTCAGAGACCAGATTATAGACACAAGATTTGAAAGTCTGACTCCAAACTCTCCATCTCTGACACGCTTTTCTTTTTGAGATGGACTCTTTCTAAGCAAACTTCATGCAAATTCCTGTGGAGAGGGCAGGATGCAGAGCTCAGATTCCATCACTGAGGATCTGGGACCACAGAAACCAGACCCACCAATAGCTCTGTTGATTTCTTCCTTTTTTTGCTCTGTGGTGGCTCTGTGCACCCTGACTGTGTGCATCCTCAACATGTTTGCAACATGAGCACAAACTGCGCATGCTGAGAGACTCACTTCATCTACCACTAGAACCACAGTGAGTGGAAATTTCACACAGCTTCACAGAAAGTCCCCTGCATTTGAACAGCTCGCGCTCATGACCGGCTGCAGAACTGGTGACTGAAGCCCAAACCATTACATTTGTGGAGACTTGCTGCAGGAAGTGGGCCACATCCACACCTGCTGGGGTCTGATAGACCTGGAGCAAACCAAACCCTCATGGCTCCCCAGACAAGTCAGGTTCAGTTTGAAGGGATGGAGGAAGGGAAAGGAGGAATCTCTGTCCTTATCAATGAGCACATATGATCAAAGGCCTCCTGAAACCCCTTAAGCAGGGTATCACAGCCTTTTCTGGTTGTAGGCTTTCATCTTGAAACACATTTTATTTCCCTCATAGCTAGGTGTTGGATAAATGCTGGCTGTATTGACCTAAATTTGCTTGCTTCTTGCTTTTATATACTACCCACCAGCTAGCAGCAAACACAGGTTTAGATTCACCCTTTAGCTTGAACGCTTCAGCTCTGCCAGTTCCCAAATAGCAACAGTACTGCAGGTCCTGCTGGGGCAGCTCACAGTTTCGGAGTGTTGTTTTCTTGCTATACAGGCTATTTTTAAAAATATAATATTTGGAAAACAGGAAGTACCTCATTAGTGATAATCTAGGACCCAAACCCTGGCTGCCAGTGTTCTTTTGGATAAAAAGAAAAAAAATGGGATGAATCGACAGAACCTTTCCATTCAGATGCCATTTACTAAAATGCAATACTCGCATTGTCTGCAAATAGCAGCCAGCTAAAACTTGTTAGAAGATTAAGTTTCAATTACAGCTGACATTTCCAAACCACCGTGTGATAGAAAAGTCATTCACATCCCGAACCCAGACAGCCATCTCGCACGTCTCCTTCCTGGGCACCAGCTGCTCGAAGGGTCATCGCTGTCAGAAGCCACCAAAGACATGCAATCACTGACATTTCTGTGCTCCAGCAATCATGGGACTCATCAGCACCAGAGGCAGACATGAAGAGCAACCACAGCACTCCCAGCAGCTTGCATGGTGCTCTAGTGTTAAGCACTTGCTGTAGTGTGATTCCAAGGGAGATATGTGTATTTTATGGGCAAGGGAGCTATACTTACATTCTTCCCCATTATTCTATAGGAAATGAAGATAGAAGACAAGAACTCAGCCAGTGGTTTGGGGAAGGAAAGTCTACTGGGGTGTTGAAGTTGTTTTGTCACTTCTCACCGTGAGAAGTGGGTCTTAGGTAATCTGTATGCCAAATTCAACCAAGGAGTACGCTGGAGAGCTGGGAAATGTGAGTCTGGAGAAATACCTGAGAATGCATCCTTCATGTGAATACAGTACGGTGAGGCGAGGCGAGGCAAGGAGGAGGCTCCGGAAGAAAGAGTAGATGTCAGAAAATGTACTGTAATATGCTCTTGCATGGACAAAGCAACTTCTAATTCTGCTGATTTAAATGGTTCTGAAGAACAAGCTCTAGGGTTAGTTTGAGGGCTGTTCTTAATCTGACTTACTTAAAGATTCACGGCACACATCTGTATCAGAATTGCAATAAAATGTTGATCTTGATCTTTGTGACCCAAGAATTATACAGTCAACTGAAAAAAAAACCAAACCAAAACAAAACAAAAAACCTTAACTTGTAACTTCCCTTTTGCCTTGAAAAATGATAAATATTTTGAATGTCCAAAGCAATATTCATGGTTTTAGATGAACTGTCTCTTTGCAAGAAGTTGTTTTACTGAACTATCCTGATATGAGATCAGGAACTGAACTCCTTCATTTTAAGGGGAGATCATCTTTGGAAAGAGGTCTTCTTAGGGATCTTTGTCTTTTAATGCCATTAAGGCTATTCAGGCCGTTACTAAAATGCTCTGACCCTTGTGTCCAGCACAGCTAATTGAGCAGTTCATCTTTCAAAAACCTAACAACACTTGGCAATACTGAGATGCATTTCCCAGCCGCACAGAGTCCCTCAAACCACCTTAAAACCTCTGCACTGCATTAATTGTTACACTTATGAGCATTTCCTACCGTTTCCTTTCTCTCTCTGATATCTTCCCTGATAGCATTTAGCACTATCCAGATTGCGTTGTACAAAATCCTAGGTGCAGGTGATGTACACAGTGAAGCTATTACTACCAGCTCCTTTCTGCAAGAGACAGAACCTACAGCCACCGCTGACAGCTTTCCCTCTGACATGATCCTTTCATCCCAGCGTGCTGTTAAAATGAGGGGCCTGACGTGAGAGCCATCAGTCATTGGGAAGCTCCACAGGCTGTGAGCAGCAAAACCCATGGGCCTCTCTGCATCCTAACCCAGCATCAGGATGAAATACAAAGGGCTATGAATCACCCTCCCATGAGCAGGCTTCAATGGGAAGAAAATCGGTTCATATGGACATGTTTAGACAACATACAAACTATTGAGAGATCAGGACCTTGGGGCTCACTGTGGGCAGGGCTGGTTTATATTCTGCACGTAGCTACTGTTTTCCATGAATGTGGGATGCAGCACTGCATGTCGGGAGCAGTGCTGATGTGCATTCGTGGAACTCTGTTGTGCCCACTCCAGAGGGGGGAGGAAGGTGATGGGGTAGGTGGTGGACAGAGCTGAAAGCCCAAAGGGGATGTTTAATGCCCATACACAACAGATAAGGCCACAAGCTAAATCAAATCCCATTTGCATTTAATTCTCATAGAGGGTCTTAACAAGCTGAAGTGATCCTGCTGGGGCTCTGGTCTGAGTTTCAGCAGCTTCAGTTACATCATATATATTATATATATATATATATATATAATATATATATATTATAAGCATGTCAGGCGTAGGGCTGCAGAGCAGTTCTGTTTACTTGGGTTGTTTCTTCTTCTGTAAAACCACTGCAGTACTTCCTTTAAGAAATTGTTTAAGAACACAATTCTTCAGTGAATATAAACAAAAATATCTCATTACTGGTAAAGAAGCTGATTTACTGGAATATGTGCAATTAGTTGGTAGCTTAGGCCTTTTCCTCTGCTGATTTGAGCGTGAATACACAGAACACTGACTTATTTGTTTGTCCATAATAAGTCATTAACAAGTATTTGGAAACAAAATGGTACAGCATTTCCTACTTTAGGCTGACCCTTTTTCTGATACCAAGCACATAGCCTCACGCCTTCTGCAAACACAATAACTCCTTTTATTGCAGACTCCCATGTAGCTTGTTGCAATACCATTAAGAAAGGAGCTCGCTGAAGAGCAGGATGCAGCCGTTGCCAAGGGACAAGGTGCTCAGAGTTTTTCCAATTAGAAGCCCAATGGGTGTATTTACAGAACATAGCAAAAGAAATGAGTTGCACATACAAACCGCAGCTATCTGCTCAATATCACAAAAGCTACCTCTAGACACTGTACTCATATGATAAAAAACAACAGGAATCCATTTCAGAAGCTGAATCTTAAGCAGTACATAGTGCATACCTATTCTTGTCATATTTTTAACTATAAAAATAGTAACAAAAATTACCCCTTCTCTGCTGAACAATGATGCTAAAAGGATCATTTCTAGCATGACGTTGTCCTGAAACCACTTACATGCCTCCTTGACGCATGAAGCCAACATTTTCCAAACTTTTAAAAACTACGTCATCATTAATTTGTACACCTTACTGTGTGTAGTGCAGTTTCTGCACTCTTCTGGCTAGTATCTCACACCCCTCCTTCTCCACTTTGCTTTAAATGAAGAAAAATAGATTATTTATTTCCAGCTGGAAGAATTCAGTACATTACCAGGAGCGTAAGTGTCCATGACTTCATTGGACCCTTCCATTAAAACCTGCAGCTCTTTCTCCAAGGATGCCAGCATACATACCAAATAAATGATATCAGCCAAAAGTCCCTTATCAGCATGCTCAGATTTATTAGTCTAGCCTCTGAACTGCTGCAAACACGGTAATAGATTAAATGTCAGGATGAAGTTCATCCTTATTGTTTCCCCCTCAGATGAGAAAACTGAGTACTGTAAGCTTATGAATTTGTCATTAGCCATTGTTAAAGGTGAGCTGTGTGAGCTCCTCACCCAGCACTGCCGGTCTGAGAGGTAAATGAACAGAAGACGCAGTTCATGGCACACAGCATGCACACAAATGGCCTTTTTTGAATGAATCTCTGTCGGACACGTAGTATTATACAAATACAAGCATTCCAGATACTCCACGCTCCTGCTTTGTGCAGAGGCTGGACAGATCTGTAATTTGTTGTCTGTCCACCTATAGCACCAAGGAGCCCTGTTTACACCCTGAAGTGTGCTGTACTTGCATTCCTCCACCCCACAGTCCTCCATCTTGCTAATATTTCTGGAACAAATTTGTTCTTGTTTCACTATGGTACATAAGACTTCTGGCACCCTACTCTTCTACACAGATGCAATGCCCCAGGGCTGAACTGTGGCAAGGGAGTGAGACACACAGTGCTCCAACGCAGCCACATCCCCAGCTTAGGAGCCCCAGTCATGGCTCTTTTCTCCACCACATTCTCTCCCTAGCCAGAAGGTGCCCAGCTCAGTGGCTGAAAAAGAGTGCAAAAGCCCAGATAGACCCAGAGATGCCTTGTTCCTCATGTCCATGTCTTCAGACAGTGCACAGGAGGAGAGGGGCCCAGCTAGGCCAGAACAATGGCCCCAGTAGGACATGGTGTTTAGGGACAACATGCAGGTCTCGCAGCTTTCTCTGATCCATTTCCCTCACACAACTCTCAACATCCAGAAATGTTGTATTACGGATTTCATACTACCTACCCCACTGAGTGTCAACTATTTGCTAATAGATCTGGTGAATGGTAGCTCTACCTTCATTTTATCCACTGTCCTTATTGCTGCCCAGTGCTAAGCCTTCGCCCACCTGAATAATGGCCACAGACCTGACCTCTGCTTCCCATTGGCTAAGCAGTTTTCAGCCCATAACAGGACTTACCTCCTCAGAATAACATGTGGTGGTCATCCAAGTACCTATCTAACCTAAGTGCATGATACTCACTGGAGCCCTGATGCAGACCATCGAAAAACACTTTATCTGTTGTATACCTGGAATTGTCTCAAACTCTTGCAAGATAAGACCATCACCATGACAACTGGCTGAAGGCTGAAAATGTGGTTGGAACAGGGAGACTTGTGGTGACAGACGGCCTTGTTCTGTCCAAAACTTCTGTTTGCTGCAGAAGTTTTGACTGCAAACGTGTTTACAGCTGACTTGTTGACAACATCATAAATTTAGCAGGTGTAAAAAGATGCCCAAGAGAAGCTCAGGGGAGCTTTGAGACTTCAATACTTTGGAACTTCTAGATGAGCACTCTCACAGACTAAGGACCAAGGCTGGAACCCAGACCAGTGATATCTTTGCCTGTCCATCTCTCTCCTTTCTTTTTCCCTCATAAAGTTATTAAGTAATACAAGGCTTAATTTGAATTCTTATAAAATCACATAGTTTAGCTGCACAGCTTAAATAGATATAACTGTAAGAGTGCCAATACTTTGAAGATAATTGTAGTACAGAGATTCTCATTAAAACTGATGACTGTGTTTGGACCTTGAGCATCGGCTTCACCTAAACCAGGGGGATCTGTGAATCTGGTCATCCCTCCCTTCCTTCGGGGTGGGACATGACATCTTAACTCGGTGTAGTCAGCAGGATCCCCTCAGTGTTGGAAGGTCCAGAGGCTACCTCTCAGCTGTATACCAGAAAGGCTATAAGCCGAGAGAGGAATCAGCAGTGGCAAGCCATGGCTGCCTGGGAAATGATAGTGCTTCACTGCTCTGCTGTTACTGAGAAGTTGAAGATATATAAGGCAAGACCTTCCCCACTGGGGATCACTTGGACTCAGAACAATTGGCACGATCCCAATGTAGAAAGGATTGCAACCTTTGCTAAGGAGTGGAGAATGTAGCTGGGAAAAGGAAAAGCCAGAATGTGCTGAGACAGAATGTGTAAGTAGGGTATTTCTGGCTGACAGAGATTGAGTTTAGTAATCAGAAGATGAAGTACAGGGATACTGGGGGCTTGGAGTATTCTTAACTACCAATGGTTCAGCAGACCAGAAGCTAACAACCAGAAGCCCCAAGGGGCTACTTTTTGGGCTGGAGACCTGGCCCCCTTGGAAAGAGGAAATCCAGTATGTATTGAGATCCCAACTGTAAATCATTTCACAGAAAATGTGCAGAACTATTCTTGTATCCAGCTGATATATGATAGATGTTTAAGCTGGCAACAGCCTTCTCCTATGTTATTAATAGCCACCCCTAATAGAATGACACACCCTGACCCTCACTGATCCTCATGGATCCTCATGATCCTCAAGGATCTCATTGAAGCTATATGCAGTTCAGTTACGAGACCATTTGTGGGATGCACTGGTCCTACGAGACAGTTGAGAGAGACAGGAAAAACAAAGAGCCCATGAACTTGGGGGAAAATTACCCAGTAATTGATAAACTAAGGCAGAAGGATGGGAATCATGGGGAGTAATGGTAAATCTAAGCCTATCCTTAAGAGAATATGAATAGTGAAGAAATTGTCCTCCTCCCCAAACCCTGGGGGCAAGGAGATCTCTGTTATGGGCTGAAGGAATCCAGAAAGGGCTCTCCCAAGATTTGATGGATGGCCTGCCTTCAGCAGCATTAGAAAAGCTCATCTGAGGGTGACCTTGAGTGTGAGTTTCACCTTAATCTAAGCAGGGGGGATTTGCAAATCAATCACTTCTCCCTCTCTTCCCGGGTAGGGCATGACAATCCCCACTATCCACATACTTTCTGCTACTTTCCAAAACTATAGCAGGATGGTGGGGCAGAAGTTCCCTTTCCAGAAAACGGCAGAACTCTTTCCCTGTTCAGAAGGAGTACTCAGAAAACTTATTCTTTGTTATGGAGTCCATCTTACAAGGAATGGAAGTCAGTCTCACTGGTTTGTCATACCCAAGAGCATCTCTACAGCCTCTTGGGTGTCTGGGAATTAAACAGGCAGTTCAGAAGTTATCTGGCATGATGGTGGTTTGTAAACAGACCTTGGCCAGCAGTTTATAAGTCATCTATTTGATCTAATATTTGCAATGTTATTTGACATTGATTTCACTCCTCTGACGCAAGGGTCCTAAAGAGTGCATCTGATGTGGGAATGTCTCCAGCATCTTCAGCAGTCAGTCCATCAGGAATTCATTTAGCCATTCAGCTATGCCTTCCTACCCGGAGGCCCCAGTATACTTTCCCACTAATTCTTCTCTTGGCATCTTTCAACATACTTAATGAAATTTTTGCTCTTGAGCATCCTTCCTGAGGCATTCTCCAAATTCTTTTTTCAAACCTCTTATTTTCCTGCTTGCATTCAATCTCACGTACTCTATGGGCTTTGCTGCTATACTTTTATCATGAAATGGTTCTGTTCTTCTTGGACACTCATCTTTTCCTTCAGAAAGTTACCCTGAATTTTTATAGACCATGCTGTCCTTTATTGGACTACTTCGTTTTCTTTTTGATTTGTAGCACAAATTTCACCTGGGCCTTTAGCTTTTCTGACTATTTATTTCAGATTGTTTTCTGTGTTTTCTTTAACTAATTACCTCCTTTTAGCACTGCTCCCAGTTTCTGGATTTCATATCTACATGCTGCATTAATTTGATCTGCTCTCTGCCACCACACTGTTAAAACTATTTGTGTTGTGGTTGCTGTATAGATCCTTTCTCCCACTAATGACTCCCAGGTTAGACCCTGTGTACCACTGAAGACCAAATCCAGATGGATGGCTTCTTTTCCAACACCAATTTCATGGTGTTTCACTTTATGTAATCCTCCACACAGCATGCCACTCCTTCACTTACACGCTTAATTCTAACATTTCTGTAAGCCTTTTGGCCTGAGAATCTCTGTTTCAACATCTTATTTTCCCTTCCTTCCATCACATCCCTGAGATCCCCGCTGCACCAGGGCTGTCTTAGTTCTTTCATCTTGTGTTTTCAGACTTCTAGCACTGGTATAAAAATGCTTGGAAACTGTGCCCTCAGCCATTTATTATTGCAGACATGCAATAATTGGTCTCCCTTATGTGCATCTGTTGCACTGTTTATGTCCCTCATGGTCTCCTGAGAGGTTCATTCGAAGGAACATTGGCTATCTTCACCTCGGAGCTCACATCAGTCCAGGTTCTTCTGTGTCTGTCAGCTTTCCTACAGCTTCTAGAGCGGCTTTCCTACAGCAGTCGCTTCTCAGCGCCAGCAGCTAAGATCCATTGTAAGGTATGGCCAAACATTCCTGTGCAACCTTCTCGCTCCACAGATTCCTTTACATCCTATTTCCCTCCTGTCTTCATCACTGTCTCATTCACTCAGTGAGATGCTGGATGTCTGCCTGTCTCTCAGCTAACACTGCATGGAGGTCGTGGATTTCAGTCTCCTTCCCAGCACTTGCATTTAGCCTCTAGAGCATAGCTCCCATGCTTCCACATGTGACTAGACCCAGTACAGACCATAACTGCTGATTGTCCCCAGGTTACCCATCTAGCTATCCTAAAAGGTCCTTCATACTCCAGAGGAAAGTTATTGTCCAGTCCCCAGGACATCGTAAGCCCTGTGTTATGATTACTTATTATTTCTCATAGTGAGTTGTTGTTATTATTAAAGATATGAAATCCATTACCAGCACCAGTCTCTCTCTCTCTCTCTCTCTTAATACACTCTCTGTTGCAGCAGTGAAAGAGGACACTGTGACACCACTTGCAGAGCAGTCAAAGACAACAGGTGAGATCCTTCCCCTTCTGAGGGCAGCCTCCTTCCCTGCGAATGGGCTTCACAGCTGCTTTTCAGACACAATGACCTTTCCATCAGCTTGCTAGGGAGAACTGCAGAGCTGAGGGAAAAGGAAGAAAAAGATTTTCATCCCAGTCAGCCTGCGCAGCCTGATTTCACAAGCTCAGCTGGTTAGATATTAATCCTAAATAATTCTTTCTGGTCACTGGGGCCCACTGGGATTTGATTTAGCTTGGAAATCACTCCACAAGGAAGCCATCTCCCTGTTGTGCCTTTAGGTGCTACGCTGGCATAATGTGAATATTGCCTCATGTGATGGGTATCCCAGGTTAGCAGAATCAACAAGGTTCATTAACATGAAAAGAAGTAGAAATACACAAGTTACTCCTTAGTTTTACTGATGCACCTTATCCTTCCTTGCCGACTGTTAGACTGCAGGACTACACGTGGCAATTTCAGTGTAGAAAAATAATAATGAATAATAACAAATTTTCCATCCTATTTGTGCAAAAATCTTGACACGCTTACCTGTGCATGCAACAGATGCACGTACATCATAATCCTATCATTCAGCTCAAGGCATTGTTTAGATCCAGAGCTGCCTTGTCCATGATCGGTGTCATCATTCACAATAGAGATTCTTCTGATGGCATTTTTCAGTGAAAAAAATAGCTGACTACATACACATCTCAGCTAAAGAAAACTTTGAGACAGAAATTTCACGGTGGGAGAAAGATTCTTTTCCCAACCAGCTCTAATACTTGCTATGTCGCAGGCAGAACCATAATTTAAAATTTCTCCCTGAGGTATCATAAATATCATCACTCACTGCTCCATTTTTCAGCTCCAAACATTTGAGTCACTCAAATGGCAGACAGTGGTCCCTGCGAATGCAAAGATTTGCTTGTCTATAAAACTAAGTCAGTACTCATCATTTCCAGAATGATGCTGTATCACTAGGATCATGCAATTATATGACTTCATGGTGATGGCAGACTAGTTTATAAGGAGAGCATATGGTACATACAGCAGCGTATCAATTGAATTGAAGATGTGTTTCATTAAAGCACTGAGGATGGCAAGACAGTTCTTGAGGCTTTAAGATTATCCATGTTTCATAAATGCCACAGCACAAACATTTTCTGACAGGTTCTGTTTCAGCTTGGTAATACTCTCAATAAATCTGTGCTTGAGCTCCAGCGTGCACCCAGGTCCTGAAATCTGACAGCAAGGACTGGAAAAACCACAGGAGTTTAGGCAGAAGAGCTGTCAAATTACAGGAAAGCCTCCAAACACAGGATATCTCATGCTCCAACATCACCACGTATTTCTACCGTATCTTTCGCCCTCACATGCCCTATTAATGTTGTGGCAGTGGTTTTAGCTCTCAGATAGGCTAAAGTAATAAAAAATACATGCAGTTGGGAGAAAATACCACTAAGAATATTACAAAATAAATGAAAACACCTTCTTTAATTTCAAATAATGTTACTGAATGCCTTGAATCGCTGCTCAGTAGAGAGGAAGCTACACTGCACACAGATTAAACGCATTTTTGCCTCCTGATGTATCTTTAATATGTGGAGCACAAATTAAAATTCTGAAAAGAAATGACATTTAAGCAAAAGGAAGGTTATGTCTATGGAGACTGTAATTAACTACTGTAAGAAGTTCTGAAATACATATTAGCAACAAGGAAAAGAAATGAAATTTTTCCTCCGTTAATTCAGAGAAGAAAAAAAAAAACACATAAAAGTTTCTCTCAGGATTTCAGATTTTTCCATACCAAGGAAAAACAAAGACCAAAATGTTCATTTTCCTATTGAGGTTCCCATTTTTCTCTCTACCAGAGAGAAAATTAAACCTGGTGCTAGCTGGAGTAAAGGTAGAGGATGCAGAGAGCAAAACACTCCATAGGTTTTGGAAAAATGTACCTTTCTTTCCCCCCAGCATTGGCAATAGCTGTCAGAGCTTCTAGTCCTACGCTTGCTCTAAAACCCTTGCCCACATCAGGAATCTCCTTTCACCTCCATGGCTTCCACTCAGAGCCAGCCCTGGGCATGCAGAGATGTCCCCTGGCCTGCAGCTGATAAGGAAGAGGAGGGAGATGGGGGAGAAGGGGGTCCCATGTGCCTGCTGCTCAGGGGTGGGAGCCTGGGCAGAGCAAGGAGCTGGCTCAGGCTCCAGGGTGCTCCAGTTCCAGCTCTCCCACACCCTACATGGCACTTCTAATTAATTAAATCTGAGCGTTTCAAGGTTAGCATTCACGCTAAACCAGGGAAAATAAACAAAGAAATCTGATTGTGTGCTTTAACCTTCAGTTCATGGTTACTCATGCAAGATAAAGCTGCAAGAGGAAACTTAAGCAACGAATTTAACAAGCTTCTATCTAGCTATCTAGCTGTCACCTGGCATGTATTAATAGAGGAGAAATTTGTCATCTTATGTGATTTTTCCCAAGGGTCTGGCCAGTTGCTTGGTCACAGTTTTACTTACAGAAATGTCCTACGCTTGGCAGCTAGGTTATTTCCTTCCTAGCACTTCTGGGCAACTGCACAGGTCTATCCGACTGAGACCTTCAGTGCACCAACACAGCTATCAGTGTTGGCTGGTGATGTGGCCACTGAGCACACAGGGCAGCTGGCAGGATCTCCCACCAGCCGCAGGTCAAGGGGTGGTCTGTAACTTGCAGGCATACTGTGAACCCTCTTCATAAGCCCCCGGTCTTCTCCAGGAAGATGCCACCCAAATCATAAACGCAGAGTCCATGGATTTGGTGGAGTCAGGGAACCCCATGACATCTCACCAAATCGCGGGGTGCTATGTCAGAGTGCCGTCAGCACAGAGGTAGGTGCTTCCTGCCTATGGGGTGCAGAGAGTGGTACCAAGGTGCCAGTATGCCAAACTAACAAACTGCAGACCCTTCTGGGGAGAGAGACAGAAACTGCTTCATCATGAGCATCAATGTCCTGGAAATTGCCCTGTCCCAGTCAGGCCATGAGAAGTTCACAGCTGAGATTGTCCCCTTGTAATATGGACATCTCAATAGCAGCATTCGGTTTTACCAAGAGATGAAAGGTCCGCAATGCACAATGCAATCCAGCAATTTCTGATTTTTCAAGCATCGCTGAGATGCGAAACTGAGGATCTCTATGGAAACAGCAGTATTAATCATAGGAAATTCATGGGATGGGTCAGTCCTTCCAGGTGACTTGGTTTTAGAGAGAGATCAGTTATTTGCTTGCACTCTTTCTTTCAGTCTGGAGAGCAAGGTGCTCCAGGAAGGCCAACCATCACCCTGTGCAACTCACTGATCCTGGTGCCCCACAAGTGCCTCAGAAGTAGGTAAAGACAGCAGTTGTCAACAGCCATTCCATGCCACAGCCCTCTCCCTGGCCTTGCTTTTGTGTCCTGTTATGTACCACAAGGATGAAACAGAGGGTCTGCCCCCTGCAGACCAAAGGCTTCTCCTCTTACAGTCACCTACCGACCATTCCTGGAGTGAGACACATTATGGCATGGCCAAGGGGCAGATGCAAGAAGTGGCTTTACTTATCAGAGGTTTCTTGATGCGGCCACTTTGCTGTCAGGAAGACAGACAGAAATAATGCCCAGGGGACTCTATTGGCCAAGAAGAACCTCTGGAGAAGTCAGGGACACAAATCTCACCAAATAGCTTTCCGAGGATATTCATGCGAGTATGGTCCAGTGGAGCCAGGACAGCCTTTGACACAAGGAGCCATGACCAAAAGGCCTGCAAAGAAAGTCAGTCCTCCACTCTTGCTGACTTCCAAAATGATCCAGACATGGATGCCCTTCACACCATCTGAAAGTCTCCCCTTTCCAGTACCAATAATAGTGAGTTTTACCAAACTGTTTAGAGGTTATTGTGCCTTCTGATCAATAACAGAGAAAAAATATGCAGTACAAAATCTCATCAAACAGTTGTAGGTGTATAGATGGTATTTGCAAGATGCACCAGCTGGCTCTGTTGCCCTCAAGTGCAAGGCACTGTGCAGCCTTCATAAAGGTTGTGTATGTAACAGTTTGAAAGCAGAAATGTGATGTTTAAAGGTGAAAGCAGGCATCAAATGGTGGGATGGATTTTGAAATAGCATCTGGTGTAGGTTTTTTGAGAAATGGGAGGAAGATTAATTGGCTTGAAATATAATTTAGCCTTTTAAAAGGAGAATGGGATGCTTCTCATATTACAATGAGTTGGGGCAAATTTTCAAAACTAGGATTGCCTGAGTTTCATCTTCAGAACATATCCATGAAAATTATTAAGAAAATTCATTTGCACTGGAGCAGTGAGCACAACACTGAATGTGCTTTCCTGTATTTGTGTATTGACTTGGTTGACCTGTACGCTTTGCAGCTGAGAATAGGGGGAATCTCCTTTAAACACCAACAGACATATTTTCAACAACATATCTGCTCTTTCAACACCTGCATTCCATTTCCAAAGGTGGTCTAATCATCTCCAAGGCTAACTGAGGCCAAGAGCTGAGTGCTGAACAGCCCCTTTCACCTTCGAAGGCTGGACTTGGGCACTTCTAATATCCTGTTTCTATTCTCCACTGACCCGTATGGTTGCTGCTGCTCCGCTCTGGGCAGCATGAGGCATTTTGTAGATATGTGAGTCTCACTGAACTGAAAATGTGAGACTAGCCCTCTGCAACCTAATAAACACAAGGATTGTCTTCTGCCAACACAGCACACCTATATTTCAAAGGAGGCAATAGGAAGGTGCCAATATTCCTCTGATAATTACTTTGGCAAGACTGAGGCTTAAGAAATAATGCCTCCACAGTTAATGTAGTTGGTGCATAATCCTGATAACTTGTATGGTTTTGTGAACAACTGCAGGGGAAGAAAATGGAATGGAACAAAATAAAATGAAATAAAATAGTAAAGAGCAAGTACTTCAATGCTTCCCAGGCTGGGAGATGTAACAACTGACACTGAGAAATAGAAGATATGACTACCAATGATCCAAGGTATATTGGAAACCATTATAGACTGCAATAAGGTGGAGGGGGAGTAAAAAGACACCTCACACAGGTGGAAACTGCAAAGTCAATCTATAAAGTAACTATTGTGTTTATACAGCTACCCATCTCGCAGATGCAAGCTGGAGGGAGAAAAGATGGCATTCAGCTCCGAGCTTTCTGCAGCAGCACACAGAGAAGCCGTCAAGGCAGGCATTCAGCACAGCACGCCGCAGGTGTACAAGGAACCTTTAACAAGGGAGGGTCAGATTGGTGAAGCAAGAGCTGCCAGTAATAAGTTCCCAGGAACTTCAAGCAGTTTCTCTCAGCCCGGTGACAGGTTTGTTCGTTTATAATGCGGTAGAAGCAAGGTGGTGCTCGACAAATAATCAGAAAATTCCTCTGTCTCTTAAGCTCTGCATATAGATGTCTGCCATGTGCTGCTTTCCGAAAATAACCAAGACAGGCATTTTATCTGGGAAATAGCACATTCTATTGCACGTGGAGGTATGTCAGACTTCCATTTACCATAGTGTAAACAACACAGAAAACCCTTCTGACAAATACTGCTATCTGCCAGGTGGCGATTTAAAAAAAAAGCTAGAAACTGGCACGTGAGTATGGGAGCAATATGTTGGGGCCACTTGAAGTGTTTCTGTCTTATCTCTATCCCATCTTTTTTTGCCTAAAGCCATAATTTCCCTGAAAGCTTTTTTTTTTTACTTATCAGACATAAGCAAATGTTCACAACTGAAATATCAGATTCTTGGAGCAGTCGAGGTTGGCAGGGACCTCTTGATTTGGAAGCAATTCTAAGTGCTTTCCGGGAGCAATTTCTCCTTTACCCTTGCTAGGATTGAGGTGAGGCTCAATGGCCTGCAGTTTCCTAGACCTTTATTCTTTCCCTTCTTGAAGGCAGTAGTGACATTTGCTCTTCAGAAACTTCTCCCAGTCACTGTGACAGCACTGCTATGCCATGTGAAAGGTACGGTCTGGACCTGTTGCAGTCCTGATACCCCTCAATACGCTGCACAGCGCCCCACATTCTCCCCAGAGAAAGTGCTATATTTGGGGAAAAAAAAGGTGATGTGGCCCATTCGTTAGAGAGGGACTGGATTTTCTCATCCTGGTTTGTTAGGTCTGGAAATGCACTTTTTATTTGAAATATTTCCTGTTTTGATACATTTCCCCAAAGTTGTAACTTCCCCTGGCAAAAAAAATTCCAACCATAAGCCAACCGCATTGCAAAAGAAAATGTGATAACATAGAGATTCTGCGCTGTAGGGATGCCCTGAAATTGGGACCAAAAAAAAACGCATCAGCACTGGTGGGGCCATCAGCAATGACTAACGTGCAATCATTGCTTTACTATTCACTCCTTTAGCACCAACGTCCTGCTGGTAGCAGTAGGACTCAGTGAAAGGCTAGCCTGCTGGCTCCATCAGCTGCTTTTTCCTCCCATGTACAACTAAATTATTGAAATCCTATCCATTCCTTCCATAACTCCCACAAAAATGTTGAAAGACGCTTTGAGACCAGTGGCAGATGAACAAACACCCATCATCCCCACACCCATCAGGTGCTGGGGGCAGGAGGCTGCATGGGGAGCACAGGCAATTCCCAGACACTGGACAGAATGAAGGTCTACAAGGGCAGATATAAATCATATTTGTCATCACCCTTCTACTGTATAGAAAAAGCATGCAGAGCTTAGGTAAAGCACTTTTGATATATGCATTATTAATGGAAAGCTAGTGTGCAGTAATAGTACTCTTCTGCTGCAACTGTTGTCTGCAGATGGATGAAAGAAGGCCACCAGAGAAGCACTAATGAGAGGCATGAATGATTATTATAAACTCATGAATAAATCTCGTTCTCTATCCTGTTGAAAGATACATGTTAATTTGAAAACTGCACTTGCACACACTCCGCTCCAAACACCAGCATTTTCAAAATGCAAAAGCTCACTGAGAGTCAACGTTCCGTTGCTTTTCCCATTGAAAACTGAAGAGGGAATGGTGTCTTTTCTATACATCAGCCTGCATAGTTTAACATCTATCTGTCTGTACAAACCTCGACAGTATCACAAGGACAGACTCCCTCCTGAATGTTAATGTTTCCAGACCAGTCCAAGAAGATCAAGGCATAAATGAAAAAAAAAAAAAAGAATGAGGGGATTTCTGATAATATTATTTTATACTCTTTCTTTAAATGACAACTTAATCCACAGGGACTTAAAGAACAATCTTTATCCTACCACAGCAAATTCTTATATCCCAACATGAGCTTTCCAGTGCAACAGTACTTTTACTTAAGCACTGCATTTCACAGAGAAGAAGCTGATCAAAAGCAGGCACAAAAGCTGCATAAGGTAGTCAGCCACCTCAGCAAACGATGTGCAACACTATCAGAAACACGGTTTGAACTCTGGGTGGTCCCATGCGGAGCCAGGAATTGGACCTGGCAATCCTGGTGGGTCCCTTCTGACTGGATGTTCTGTGATTCTGTGCTTTTTGTTCCGCATCACCCGTCGTTTCTGCCCACAGATAGGGAGCCACAGGGGCTGTTATAATGTGTATCCATGTGGCTGTTTTCGGATACGATTCACCAAAAACCAGTAAGCTCCCTCTACTTCCTGCACTGCTTAATTCGTGTTTCTGCTACCCAACCACGAGGGCAGAGTGCCGCAGGATGAAAGTAAGACTTAAATTGTGAATGGCATTTCCAGGCAGTTTTCCCAGAAAAACTCCAGCTGACGCCAGCCATGAAAGAACAAGGATTTCTCATCACCAACATTAAACCTGTCCAAAGGTGCTCATGGCTTGTGTCATTTGACTCAAGCAGTCATTTGACTATTTGGGGGTTCAGTCATAAGCTAAATGAGCTGAAAATTCATCCAGTTCCCAACCCAATAACTGTGCGTCAGCCTTTCGGTCTAAGTGAATGGGCAAAAAGCTATTTTGATATGACTTTTTAGGTCAGGCTGTACCAGGACTTCATAAACTGCTCGCAGGTGCTGAATTTTTTATAGCGATATTTTCAAGAGAATGGTCATTAGGTTGCTCAGTGTTTGTTCTGGCAGATACAACTGTTTCCATGGCATGCAAAAGAGGAGAAGCTTGCTGGAAACTTTTTTTTTTTTTTTAAGAATAAAGGAGATAAGGGCATTGTAATAACAATCCCCCATCTGTTCATCACATGACCCCATCCTCCCCTTCTCACATGTATTCAGAGCATCTCCATTCCTATCAGCAATTCTTGATGTCTGGAAGCTTTGTCTTTTTTTTTTTTTCTCAATGTGAAGGAATATTTATTTATTTATGGATCCATTCAGAGCTTTAGGCATGTACGCAGCTTAATCTGCAGCACCTTGTCAAATGCAAGCAGAGGAGAAATGCCAGGAGCTAGCTCTAATGATGCCAACCTCTGTCCTTGCAGGGCGTACTTTGCCACCTATGGGCAGAAGCCTCACCTGGGCTCCTCTGCTCCATCAACTAGAAAAGCATCTAGCAACTCATGCCTGCCCAGGGAAAGCAGAAGCAAACATCCCTTCTCCAGTCTGGCTTGGGTTTCATGGAAAGGCACGGGGTGCAACAGTGTGCTGCATTTTGTTTGCATTTCGTTTTTACTTGAGCATTCGGTCCCACTATGTGTAATGAGTGCTAGGGCTCCAAGCTGCTTTACAGATCACAGCAAAGTGAGCAGCAGCAGCAGCAGATTTCCCTCAGCTGTTTTCCTTGCACATAGCTGAATGTGAAGCAAAGGGAAAGGAAAGGAAAGAAAGGAGGATCACACTGAGCAGTGAGTCCCTTGGTAGTGCTCTTAAGCGCTGTGCAAAAAGGAACTGTTATGAAAGTGCCTGGTTTATTGCTATGTCTATCTTAAAATACTGGGAAACCATCTGCTATGCAGATGTAAAACATTAACAACTGTAAGATACTGGACATGAGGACACAGTCCCTCTGAAGCAACAGTCTTAGGACAATTATCAGAGATCTGCTCTCCAAAGCCTTCAGGCAGGAGCTAGAATTTCTTTGGGTCTGGTTCCCTCAACCATAAGAATCTCCCTCCCAAAATACAGCCATCAAGCTGAGAATGGTCACTTAAAGCCTTCTCACAAAACCACCTGGAATGTACCATGATGGGTGAGCACTCTGCTCACTCAAATGCCCGTCTGGTCAGCCACCATGCTAATCTGGGTGCAGAACTGTGGCTCTCCAAATATTCTTTACTCCTCCAAGGTTAGCAGACAGGTGAGGGCCTCCATTTAAAAGCAAGAGACAAAGGGTCTTTCCAAGAATAACAGTCATCCAAAGCCATGACAGAGTAGCAGAGCTCTTGCATCCTTTCCTATGCATTCCACTTGCAAGCACTGCTGAATCATAGAATCAGACTCATTAATGTTGACAAAGACCACTAAGATCATCCAGTCTAACCATCAGCCCGTCAGCACCACGCCCACTGACCATTTTCCTCAGCGCCACATCCACCCTCTTCTTGAAAATCTCCAGGTACTGTAAATGGTAAATGGATAATTTGCCACAAAAACAAAATGAGGAGACCAGGCTTGTATCCTCACCTCCCTTGGGGAAGCACATCTCATTGGAAGCCGCAGCTCCTACAGTCACAATGCTTGATTTGCATGGTTGGATACCATCACAAACCTCTGCCAGACAGCGTGTGACCCCACTACAGCATCACTCCACTCCTGTGCAGAGCATACTGCATATTTACATAATAGATGAGACATACCAAGGCATAATATATTTATGCTAGGTCTCAAGCCACCTGTGCATTATCATTCCAGTAGCCTCTCCAGCAGGAAATGAATTCTACACCTCCAACAAAAGGAGATGCAAAAATTAATTTATATCCTACATTCATTAGGAACTGAAATTTGTGGAAGATTGTTCAGCTAAAATTAAATGACCCATCTCTGGGGGAAAAAAAAAAAAAAAAAAGAGGGGGAGATTTATCATTTTAGGATCTTTCAGGCAGGTAGGTGTATGGTTCTGTTAGTGATTGTTACTTGGTCCCTTGGTCAAGTATGTAGAAGAAAAATATATTCCTCTGTACATGAGTGTAGGACTGCAAATCAAACTCAGGCAACCTCAGGCAAACTCTGGCAAATCAGATACTGTCTGGAGTCATACTACTATGTACACATATGTGTGTGTGTGTTTGTTTGTGTGTAGATACATATGGCAACACCTAGAAATCGCCACGGGTGATTAAAAGTATACTTCAGAAATACCCATATGGAAATGTTGAGCTCACAGAAGAGAGCTACTCTTTCTTCATCTCCTTCAAGGTAAATACTGTTGTTCTCTCTGAAACGGCAGGGCTGGCCAACTTTGACCTCTATATATTCCACTCTCACTTTTTTGTATGTCAAGAGCACAAGAGAAATAAATGCTGTATTAATATTAATATTCTCCTTCAGAAGCAGATGACATAGTGCTTGTGCAGGGGGATGCTAACCTGCTGCCCTGTTAATGCAAGAGCTCAAGTTCAAAGCCAAAGCCTGTGCTACACCATGCAACATGCTTCAGCTGATCCCCTCCAGAGACAATGCTGCTGCAACAGTGCCCTATGTCTGTCCCCAGTAGCATAGCAGCAGTTGTAGAGTAGTCTAAAGCAAGGTGAGTGAAAGCTTTGCCACACTTTTGATCTGAGCTTTTAAATTGTTAATTGATGGGGTTAGTTCCCTGCCAAGCAAACAGCTTTTAAAAGAATAAAAATAGATCTTCACCTTCATTGTACAAAAATTATCCCCGTTATTAATTCTGAATTTGAGATTAAAACATCACAGTACTCAAAGGGTGGCTACAAATAGGACAGAAGTTCTCCCTTCATGAGAAGCCTCACGGAGAAGGTAAGGTGCAATGGGTACAAGGTACACTGGGAGAGGTTTTATCTTGATATAAGAAATAATTATTTTTACAGTGAACACAATCAATCTTAGGAACAACCTTTGTAGGGACATGATAAAATCCCCATTGCTAGAGGCTGTCAAGGTGTCATTGGACAGGGTGCTGGATAATCCCACCCAGGCTCCCTTTTCCCATGAAAGGTAGGACCTGATGTCTTCTCCAGGTCCCCTTCCAGCCAAGGCTTTCCTACATTGTTATAAGACCCAAGCAATCCACCCACACCGCAGTCTCTCCTTCTGAACAAGCCTGATCTCCTACTTTGAAATGATTGCACTTGCTCAGCTGATGGCACGTGAGCAGAATGCTTGCCCCTTATTATCATCACCTTCCAGGAAAACTGATAAGCAGTGGTTATTTACAAACACATCAGTGAAATCCAATTATTTCATCTAATGTCAGTCATTAACGAGTGCCTACGTGGAGGGAGGAGCAGCTATGATGAACCCCATATCTCTGGAGGCAGTCCTGGGTGGCTAACAGGAAAGCTGGAAACAGGAACTTCTCCTGCAGTGCTGCACTGGGGTGTTTAGAAGTTGCCCTTTATTACTGCGTGTGATGGACTTCTTCACGTACATTCACTGTGACATGGCGCTTCTCCAGCCTGTTCAAAATGCCCCCCAAGATTACACAGCTGTGTCCTAATATCCCACGAAGAGGGCTCCTGCCTTTCAACAACATTTACAGGCTCAGTGAACCAGAATTCACCAGGTCCACAAAAACACCTCTTTGTCCCCCTCTTCTCTAAGCAGAGCTTCAGTTCCCCTCCCTACCCTGGATCCACAGCCTGCTTTGGGGGGCCACCACTCTGCGTGGCCTCTTTCTTGGGAGGAATCCAAGACCAGCCTGGAAGCTCTGCACCACACAGCACCAAATTCTCTCTTGGTGCTTAATGAATGCTAATTAGCAGAATGCGTAAAACAGCACAGCAATTAAAATGAGGTATTTTCTCCCATGGAAGAATGATTAATATCTTGGACAGATGTGAGCGTTGTTCTTTGTTAGTGGTATATCGCGTGGCAGATAGGCACACACACAAACAGCACTCCATCAGAATACCAATTAGTCTTCGTGAATGCAATTCATTAAAAAGACAACATTCCAAATTCCACACGACTAATGTTACAATTAAAACACGTGAATAGCTCTCTCATTTTAAACTCCACAGACAAATGCTGGCACATGCCTACACACTCAGAGAAAACAGAGACAGAGATAAATGCATTTAAGATCTTTTAGACTGGAAGAACTGAATGGAAGGCCCACCTTCAAAGTTAGTAATACCGTGTGCCCACCAGCACTCTGTTGATTGCACTGACTGCATGTTTTCACATTTTTCGCATATACCTCCCCAAGGTGCAAGGCAGCAGCTAGCAGGATTTTCCAGTATCAAGTTGAGATCAACTCTCATTAACACCCAAGTCAGGTACTTCAGCACATACAGCAATCCCACAAAGTCCCTCCTGCTTTCTGTGTAGCTTTAAAAACTGGTCCTTAAAAAAAATTATTTCCTTCCCCCCATAGTTGGCAGAAGCAGCCTAGAAACACATTGTATTTCATCCACTGTTGTTAAACCAGGACGTCACCATGTAAAGAAGTGCAGTTTCCCAGGAAGAGGTCCCATTGGACATTTTCCTTGGAAAATGTTGTCCCATTGCATATTTTCCTTGGCAAATATTTCCAAATAATTCAAAATCAAAATCTATGGTCTTGTTACATGTCCAGCTCCCCTTTGTTCTTTTCATTGCAATGGAATAGCATATTGCAACAGAACAGAACGGAACAGGATGGAATACAGTTTTCAACTTATTAGATGAAATTGCCTGGCATTCGTGGCACAGTTTGACACCACCAAAATGTTGCGTTTCAAGAAATCTGTCTTTTGTTTGCAACTAGAAACGTTTCAGCTTTTCTGTTTCACAAAACATTTTAAAATTCCAACTTTTTTCCTACATAATTAATGACAGATGCAAATTATACGATGTCGGAATTCCTTACAACACATACTCTTTCACTGGGCTGCTCTTGAGCTGCTGGGTTTCATAGTACTGTGCCCGATCTCTAAATGAATGATTTTTAAAATTAAATGGAGAAATTGAACTGTAGGATTAAACACAAAAATCAAGATTGACTGCTGGCAAATATAAGCAGGCATTCCTCTGGGGTTGCAGACCGCCCATGATACTTCTCAAAACAAAACAGAGATTTAAAACCAAATGTATAAAATAAACAAAAAAAGCACTCACAAAACAAGGGCTATGCGTTTAGTATTCAACTTGCTCTACTCATCATCAGATAGTTCCAAACACATCAGCCTTTGCCTTTCTGCATCCTATTTAAAGGTGTCAACAGTTTGCGGGCTGGTTCGGCCCGGTTCTGTGACTAGTGGAGAATGCAGGCATCAATCCCGCTACCTCTCAGTATACTCCGTTGTCAATGATAGTTTCCCGCTAATATATATTAATAGCCTTTTCACAAATTGACCCAAGAACTTCAATATCTTGACAAGTCACTTGAAATAACTGTTAAGTCAACTCACATTTATGGCATGTTTGAGTCATAGGTATTGGACTTGTCAGCTGAATTTTTCAATTTGGCACCAAAGAAAACCAAATTGCTATTGATGCACGAGATGAACTGTCCTGATCCCTGGATGCAAGGTGTCAAAGGGGAGCCTAGGAGCCCAGGGGAATAAAAAATTGGAACTGGGCTGTCATGAAGTTAGCAGGTGTTCCTAAGAAGCAAGGAAACAATCTGCTGTTGTTTTTTGATGCTTACACCGAGTATCTCCTCGGCTGAATTTGTGTTAAGTCAAGCACGACAGGACTGCAAGTTTCCTTTGTTCCCAGCACATTTTCTAGGACACTTTACAGACTTAATTCTGAGCCTCAGGTCTGCGCACGGCAGGCACACCTGGTGTCACATCTGTTTGGCCTGTATGCTGGAGAGGGAAGGTGGCTGACAGCACTCATGTAATTGTAGTCCAAGTCTTAAGAACCTGAATGAATATTTAACCATTAATTGAATCAGTAAGGCACGCATTATTTTCATTACTATACACTTAAAAAAAAAAAAAAAAAAAAAAAAAAAGCCTCAAGCAGCAGAGAATGGTAAGGCAGCCGAGCTTGATACACAGCTTTTAAAATAAAATCACTGGGAGTAAGACTCGTACATGTCTTAATGTTTGAGTTCAACTGCACATCCATTTATTGAGCTGCCTCCGTGAGGGATGGATGGCCGCATGGAAGACGTGCACAGCAATGTCAGTCTGTGCAATAATCTTTAAATCACAGCGTGTCACAGGGACTCATCTCTAATAACAAAGGCTCTGTACAGGATGATGACAGTCTAAAGAGGATACTGTAATACTGATGCTGCCATGAGCAACACAGGCTTCCTCCTATCCTTTTCTCCTTGCCAGGTACTTTTAGATGAGAGCACAAAGCTATAAAGACTGGCAGCAGTGTCATAGGGAGAGCAGGATGATGGCAGAAGTTCAATAATCAGGGATCATCTCCTAGAGATCAAATGAAAGTCTGAAAGAGTTTCACACACACCTTTGTTGAGGTCAGGATTAGTCATTAGGCCTTCTTCTTGTCTCAGTCTTTGAAGATCACACGCTTGCTGCTCTCCCAGCACAGCCAGTTAAAGAAAATTGCTGTCACACTGCGATAAACCTTCAGCTTGCACCAGGTAGGGTCCCTCCCTATCTGACCTTCACCAAGACCCATAACGAGCTTTGTTCCTGCCTCATCAGTGCAGAAGAGGAGCAATACCTCCCTGGTTAACGAAGTAACAAGTGCCAGGGTCTGCTAGCAGCAATGGCCTGAGCAGCTGCCATAACTGCCCTCCACAAGGCCATCCCCATACCAAGACAGTGCCGAGCTTCCCCTCCTCAGCCCAAACTCTTCAGAACAGATTTGATGCTTCAGCAACGTGTGCATGGCCCTCCCAATGTGCCCTGCTACCAGGCAGCAGGGCCAGGGGTAAACCAGCCTGGGGGTAATCCTCACTGCCCCCATGTAGAAGAGATGATTTGGGCATTAGAGCTAACAGTCATGCTAAAAGGCACAAGCACTCACTCCTCCATTTCTCAGCAGCTTTTTACTGGAAGTTAGTCTTGTGGCACACTGATTCCTAACAGTATTGGCTGGATCCCACTCAGAGAGTCTGTGAGGGTGTGACTTGATTGTGTTCCCTAAAGAACAGACCAGGGTTGGTAACCGATGAGATTTATTCATAGATGGGCGCAGCCCAGCTCCTCAGCTTCCATCTATTTTCCTGTAATTACAGGGACATATGGTTGTGTTTTATAATTAATTTCCACAAATTAGGGGCGTTTGGAGTTGGCTGCTTAGAACGAAACAATCAGGGTCTTGTGGGAGTTTGCATTTTCACTCATTTATTTACAAATATTTGCAAATTTGTTATCCCCATGGCAGAAAGAATGCTTTATACCTTCAAAACACTTTGTCACAGGGGACTCTGGAGCCTTTGTTGAATTTAAACAAAATTAATTTCTCAATACTACTCACTGGCCAGAATGTAATTTCTCTATAGATGAGTAAACTGAAAAACAAAAAGTGGGTGTTTTGACTCGACACTGTTAGAAGAAGCTATAAGAATGATAAGAGAAATACTTCAATTTATATTTTTTCAATTCCTTATTTTTAACAACAAAGATACTTATTCTGCTAGCATATTGCCTACCTGTGTGCATACTTGGATTTGTGGAGGATTGGTGAGTAGACCTTTCCAGATAACATCTATATAAGAGGTCCTGGAAAAACCTACAGATGTTTCAGGTCTTAGAGCTTTGCTATGGTTTTGGTTTGGTTTTTCTTCAAGTAAGTGCCATTTAGGGATGTTAACGATGTAACATACAATACGTAGAAATAAATTTGGAAATAACAGGAATTAAGAGATCCTAAAATTTCCCCGAATACCCAGAAGAATTCCTGGAGAATGAAGCAGTGGAATAATTCTCCAGGTAAGCAGTCTGCCATTACTTTCCAAGTTAAATCGCTGCCTTGGATGAACTACTGGAAAAACAAACAGTAGTAAAAAAAAAAAAAAAAAAATCCTGCCCTGTCAATAAATTCTTTCTGTTCGTAGCTCCCAGGATTAGTAGACAAGTTTTTCTTTTGGAAATAGAGACTGGGTGAAAGAGCTACATGAATTGCTGCTTTTCAGTGGGCCCACAAATACTGCTTCAATTTCAAACAGAATATTCATCTTCTGCTCTACATTCAGATACACTCTCCGCTGATATTAAATTAAACAGTGCTTCAGAGAAAGAAAAAGAGCACTTCTCCAGGAAAATAACAAAATTGTAATTACAGTGGAATTCACAGAAAATTCCAAATTTTAATAGATTTTTTTTCTTCTTTCCATACTGCTAATGGTTCAGCAGTTAGCAGCCAAAGGAATCGTTCAGAAAACAAAACCAAAACAGAACAGTATTCTAACAAGGCCTTTAAATAAATATGGAAAACTTTTACTGCCTTATATATCACACCTGAGCAGTAACAGATAATGAATGACGTGACACCTCATCTGTAACACCTGGAGCAGAGCCAGCATGGCTGAAGTCACTACTTTAGGGCAGCCCCCATTGGCTGCATGGTCATCTGCTCAGGCCACATTTGAAGAAGGGCTCGGCCACGACCTAACAAGTTTGGTGGAAGAAGAAAGCCCCCTCAGCAAGGAGTCCATCCTACTTGGGCATCCCTTTTAAAGCAGGTAAATTTAGGTCCAGCATCCAGAGGGAATGGTTTCTCCTCCCTGACAGACCCCAGAGACCAGCTCTGAACATTTCCATTACAGCCTGAACATGAGTTAAATGAATCCATCCAAGACATGAGCCATAGAGTCACGGCATCACAGAAAATCTCAAGTTGGAAAAGATCCACAAGGATTGCCAAGTCCAGTCCCTGGCTCCACACAGGACCACCCCAAACCCTGTTTCTGAGAGCAGTGCCCAAACGCTCCTTGAGCTCCGGCACTGGGGCCATGCCCACCGCCCTCTGGTGTAGAGCCTTTTCCTTACACTGCTCACAAAAACAGTAGCATGAATCTTCCCCAAACTGATCTAAGCTGCTGCAGCCACAACAGTATCCTCATAAAGGTGACTTCATCTTTTGTAGGCTGGCTGCAATACTCCTTAATGGAGGAAATGTCAGCCACAACCTCCATGTCACTCATTTTGCAGCAGAGATGTTCCAGAAACAAACAATGAAACACCATTATATCCCACAACTTTGAGGAATTCTGGATTGTTCCCAAGTTATGTGCTTTCATTGATAGGTTTCTAGACCTTTTACATCCAAAATAACATTCTTAAAACTGCAGCAGAGCATAGCAATGCAGACAGCACAGCAAAAGGAGAGGCTAACAATATTAGATCTCCCAGTCTCCAGTGGGATTTGTCATGACCAATTACGCTGTCTCGTTGAGCATAAATCTGATTTCTTTTCCTTTCTGCAGCTAAACAAACTGCACGCCCCCAACACATGCAGCCACACTTCCACGTGCTGCAAGTCCCACGTAAGCCAAGCAATTCCAGCACTAGAGGCAGGAAGGGATCATCCCTAGCACTGCAGAAATCAGCATAAGAGAAATTTAATTTTGCTGTTTAAAGGATTTTCAGAGATCGTTCCTCTGTGGAGAAGAATAACATCAGAGAGTGAAAGTGTGAGTACAGTTGTCTACATCCCTACCAGACGTAACTTGGTCATCCCCCACACCTTCCCCACATCACTGTGGGGAGAACAGCGGGGCTTTGTTTTGAGTGCCCATGACACCATGCAGGTAAGCAAGCACACAGGAAACAGCAACAAGATGGAAAAGTAAATGAGGGAGAGAGGATCCCACGTTATGTAACGCTGCACTTAAGAGAATTAATTGGGGCAGGCTGATAAGAATGAATTGAATGTGTGAAAGCTACAGTTGTTTTAATTGAGCAGCTTTTCTCCAGGGAAGAGAGCTAAGTTTAAACCATCTGTCCAATTTCAGTGTCATTTGCCAAGGAAATGATTAAAATATTTTAAGATTAAATCAAAACTCTGGGAATCAAGGCAGAAGCCCAGTAATAAATGATTTGGGGATTTGCTTTACTGTAACATGAAGCTGAAGGCTGGAGAATGTTAAACACCACTTCTCTCTCCATGTGCACACACACATACGGACTTACCCCTGCAAGTTTCCAGTGGAACATGTGAACTCTAGGAAAACATGGAGACTGGTTAAGAAAAAGATAGTTAAGCACAAGACCAGCTGTCCTCTTTATGCACAGATACTCCAAAAAGTACATCGTTCGCTGGAGTTGTTCCAAGCCAGACTTTATGGTAGTGGAATAAACTCCCATAGCTCTTCACTTTTCAAAACAGCTTTTCTGCAGCCTGTTTGGGGACCTGGAGCACACAGGGTGTGGGGCAGCCTGCTGCAAGCTGGTTTCACACAGAGGAAATAACGACTTAACGGCAGACACCTTTGTTTCTATGGTTGCTTTTTTCCATGAGGAATAGAGAAATTTTCTTCTTGAAACGTAGTGAGAAACTCATTCCCAGCTAAGAACACATCCTGTGCAACTCGTGCTGACTGTGCTAATGACCAATCTTAACAAATTATCACTCAGCGTTTTAATTATGGACAAACGATATCAGCAAAAGAAATATCTCTCACTTCATAGATACAAATCTTGACTAACTCTGGGGCAAGAACAAATCATATCTTTGCTGTTCACTGCTGTAGACTGATAATAGATATTTTTGGATCTGCTATTTAATCAGGTTTCCATCCACGAGTGTTCCCCGAGTAGGGCAGCCAGCTCCTTAAACCCATTATTCATTAACTCATAATTTCTGTTTTCGTTGTCCCTCCATAACTGCCTGCATTTCCATGTATCCAGGTAATCCATCAATTCCCCTTTCACCTTCATTAAATATTGATTTGTTTACAGAAATTTTCTTAACCAGAACCACTTCTTTTTTTGTTTTACCAATCTTCCTTGCGTTAATGAGCAAAATATCATCTCTTTTCCTTATTAGTCTTGCTTCTTTGGAAAAGGATCACTTACCACGTACCTAGAAGATGCAGGTGCTTGTTGAACATTCCTCTTGCTTACACAAAATGTGCAAAACTGCAAAACTGCACCCCTAAAAAAATTAGTAACTCCTCAGTGATAAGTTTCTCTTCCTTTAGAGCAACTGCACTATTGACCTACTGTGTAGGACAAATCAAAGGCTGATCTTCCATCCACAGAAAACAGATTTTTAAAGTATGAAAGTACATTGTAAAATTTAATGTCGTGACTCTTGGGACCTCCAAGGCTACTTTACTACAAGCAGCATGGGTTCCTGACTAGAATGGTGAGGCATGAGAGCACACAGCTGGGACTGAGAACCAAATTCCTAGCACAGTAGATCTAGTGAAGAAAACACATTTGCAAATATAGGGATATTTTTTATATCAGAGTACCTAATATTTTTCCTTTCTTATAAAAAAGAAAGCAGGTACTATTTTGTATTCTATAAAACATTCTTTCTACTAGAGAAGTCCTTTAACTATTGAATTTTTCTTCATTTCTGACAATATTATTTATTTCCAGCCCAGTCTTTCAATTTAATGAAGGCTGTATTTCTTCTGGGAGCTCTGAAATAAAGGAGAAATGTTCTGATGAAAAAAAATCATCATAGAATTACAGTCTGTATTTTCTTCTGTCACTGCAAAATGTGTGAAAAATATTGTCTAAAATAATCCAGGCACAACCATTCTGTGCGTCTATTTTAAAACAGGATTATTGGATATTTTTTGTCGTTGCTGGGTTATACTTTCTACTCAAAACAGTAGCTTGCACATTTCAAAATTAAACCCCTGCCAGAGCTATTTCAGGGAAAGCTATAGAAAGGGGAAGAAGAATGTAATAGTACTAGATTTTTTGCGCTTTTTTCCCCTTAAATTTCTGTTTCATCTTTTAAGAGCTTTTTGTTTGAAGACAGCAAAGCAACGGAACTTCTGTGCCCATGGACAGACCCCTCTGAATTGCAGGTCATGGGGAGGACATAAGCGAAAACAAACCCTGGTGCGATCAGTGAGGACCAAGAAAATGTTTGCAAGGTTTCTATCAGAGCATGGGACTGGGGCATGTCCTTGGTGGTGACATCCAAGGGGAACAGGCACCTCCTCCAGCTCTGCCTTATCAACCTCAGCCTTTTGATGAGTTTTTGCTGCGTAAACCATGACAACCTACCCCAACCTGGAACATTGTTTACGCTGGACTGAAACAAAAAGGTGCAGGAAAAGCACAGTAAAGGAAAATAAAATGGAACACAAAGCTGGAGACTCACATCATAAAAACCACCTTGCCAATTGAAAAAAAAAAAAAAGAATAAAAAAAAATTGTTGTTTTACATAGTTGACTTGATTGATTGCTTTCCTTCACTTTTCCAGCTTTAATTGCAATACCTTTAGGCCACAGTTGGTGGAAAATCTCTTGACTCCACCAGACCTCGCTGGGACATCTCACCAAGCAGACACAAAGAAAACAAGGCTGTTGCTGGAGTTTGACAATACATAACTCACTAGCTCTTACATGATACGCTGCCAAGAAAAATCCAAGGCCTTTTTATTCTTCCATGATAGAATCATAGAACATAGATTGGTTTGGGTTGGAAGGGACATTTAAGATCATCCAGCTCCAACGCCCTGCTGTAGACAGGGACACTTCCCACCACACCAGGCTGCTCACAGCCCCATCCAGCCTGGCCTTGAATGCTTCCAGGGAGGAGACATTCACAACCTCTCTCGGCAACCTGAAAGTACAACTGGGCGCCCACAGTTGTGCCCCAACAAACCCAGGGGCGCCATATGACAAGGCCCAGTCACGCTAATAGTTGTTCATTCCAAAGCAAAAATGAGAACATAGCAGAGGATGGTTTCGATCCATCGACCTCTGGGTTATGGGCCCAGCACGCTTCCGCTGCGCCACTCTGCTGTGCATATAGGACTCTCTCTGGCTTCTGCTGGAGCCACGGGAGGCTACATGGCAGGAGGGACCTGTTGGGTGGCTGTGGGTTGCAGAACCTAAGCCAGGCTTCAACAGCAGTTCCATGTGCCACTGGGCCACAAAGATCCAGGTGCGGCTTTCTGCTAAATCCCATCTCCTTGGAATAACACTCCAAGCACCGAAAGCCCACGCATGTCCTACAACACTCTCTCATTGCCTGTCAGGTTACATCATACGAGACCACAAAGGAATTATTCACAGAAGGATCCACAACATACAGAAGGATCTATGACACATGGAAGGGCTGGGGGCTTGGACGAAAAGATTTCCAGATGTCTCTTCCAACCTCAACTACTCTGTGACTCTGTGAATGGAGGCAGCCCAGCCCTGCACACATCCCCTACATGGAGGTGATTCTTCATGTTTTCGCTTGCTAAGTTAGGTTAAAAATCTCTTCTCCAAAGGTGAGAGTATATTCATGAGTGTGAAACCTGTGGTGTTGCTGGTGTTATTGTCTCCTGTCATATGCATGCCTGTTAAATAGACAAAACTCTTCAGAACTTATTCTTCTGTAGTGCAAATCTGTGCTTGTGTGGTTTGTGCACATCACTGTAGAACTGCAGGTTAAACCTGAAGCAAACTCAAACCAAAAAGCCCTGAAACCATGCCAAAAAAGCATCTGCATTAGATGAGGCACTTTAATGTACTCTGCAAGCCAACACCTCTGCTAATACAAGCACCCAGGAGTCACACAGCTGCTCACCAAACTAGCTCCCCACAACTGGTATGTGCTTCTACACTGGTGAACCAGCGTGACTTTTGACCTGAGAGTGCTGCATTGAGAGATTAATTCCTACAAAACCCTTCATTTTCCTCAGCACCTCTCAGCCAAGACATGTATTCCTCCAGCTTTTGAAGTTCTGACTAACAATCATGAAAAGCTTTGCTATCCAGAGAAGCAGCAGAGAAATGGATATGGAGATGAGAAATTAATTTTAGTAAAGAGAAGTTCCACACACCTTCAAGACAAGAACAGCCAGAGAAATACAAAAGACTCAAAAGAAACACAGCTAATGGAACCGTCTTGAAAGAAATGAATCAGTGGAAAAAAAACTTAGCATGAGTAGGGGAAACAGTAAAATTAGTAATTATGGCTGAATCTCAACACTGAGAAATATTTTTACTGGAAAAACTGATACAGAAATAAGTACTGTAACTTAATTTCAGTGCCCAGTAGCGGAATCAGGACTAAATCTTCCCAGTCCCAACCCACTACCATGCAGAGTGAACCTGCTGAATTTGGAAGATGAAGTCTAACATCCTCCAACTATAGCCCAAACCAGGAAGAACAAAAACTGCCTTCACTGAAATTAGGGGAAATTTTATCACTGACTGCAATGAGAACCCAAACTCTGTCTCTAACAACTGCCTTGATGGCAGAGAATGTGAGTGGCGCTTTTGGCCCTCAGTTTGCTCTACTACGGTCATGCTGGAAAACTTGCAGTGCCAGGAAGCACTGCTGAAGTTCAGTCATCTCCACCTGCCAATGCTAATTGCACTTTGGGAAGATGTGTCAGAGACAGTGCAGCCCTGGATGGACTGGCCAGGAAGCTCCAGAGGACATATCTCAGGATTTCACACTAGTCAGGAACCATTCCTACTCGGGCACTCTGAATGGAGACACTATTTTGGAGGGAGCAGAGATTAACCAAGATTATTGTGCTGTAGTAGCTGCTCTGAATGCCGAAGCCCCATCTTACAGTTTCTTAATATTTTTAGCACAGGGAGATGTGCCTTTGTAAAATGATTTAACCCATTCTTCTGATCCAAGGACACTGGATATAAGTACTTCAGTCCCAACACAAGAGAAGTGGCAGTACAACTGAGGTGCCTTGCTAAAATGCAGCCAAGGTTTTACCACAACCACAATCCCATTCAAGTCTTTCAAAGACCTGCAAGCAAAATGATCTTTGAAGGGAACTGGAAGTGGTGCCCTCTTTCCCCAGTATATGGGAGGAAGAGTCAAACTAAAAGCAGCCTTTTGCAAATACCACTTTAAATGAAGCAGATGGGGCTAACGAAAGTTAAAAAATAATCTGCATGTTATTATTTTTTAAAATATGTAGAAGAGACAAAGTTTTACATGATTGCTTTGAAACTAAGTCTAGAGTGTTTCTCTCATTCAGCAGACAAGCTAACTATAAGATACCAAGACACTTGAAAGTCAGAAATGTAGGTAATGTTGATAACATCATCATACAGTGCAATAATAGCGTTAAGTCACTCAAGGTCTTTCATTTTTGGAACTGCCCCATATGAGCGTGACATTCATTAGTTTAAACCTGTATCGTGCTACAGCAGTTAAAAAAAAAAAGTCACTAGGAAAAGTATTAAAAATTGCATGAGGAGTCTTTCCCTCAGGCATTTCTTTTCAAGGTCAGAAAGCCTTGTTCTTGGTTTTTCTGCTGACATGAAAACATTCAGAGAAATAACGTGACATGAAGACCCATACCTAATCCAGCTCTTTAATTTTGAACACCTTCATCTTCATACAGTGTTTCAAATATGACTTGGTTTGATCTCCATCAAATAAAATACGTGCCATGTTCCCTGACATTCCTGCTGCAGGATGTGCAAGTAAAAAAATCACACCAGGCTGGGCAAAGCCTCATGAATAAACACTGCTTCAAAATTCCCTTCACCCAAACCAGAAGAAAACATTTCTGACAGCTGAAAGGTATATTGAGTGTTGTGTCTCTTCGCTTCTCTCTTATTTTCCTCTTTGCTTAATGCAACAGCTTTCATTTATTCATAAATTCAGCCAATGCCTTGTCACAAAGATATTATTATGCTAATTAGAACAAACATTTACCAAAAACACTTATCTTTGAATGATTTCTGGGCAAAATTTCCCTTAGTATAACTCTGCTTTTAAGGGTGTATTTGCACCCAGGACAGTTTGCGCAAAGATAACCAAAGAGAAATTCTGCTTTTGCCACACAGTTGCAGACACATTAGACCAGCAACCCCAGCACGAAGGACTCTGCCTATGCTGGAAGACCCTGCTGGTCTTTCTGGCCATTCTCTCCTTGGTCATTAGTCCATGTCCCCTGATAAAGCTCCAAACTCAGTTTATTTGGTCTGCAATGAGGAGGCCCCAAATCTGTATTCTGTGGCATCCATTTCTGAAGATCACTGGCAATGTCAAGAGGAAAAGCAGGCCCATTTGGCTTCCCCTCTCACAACGCACATGGCAATTCCCAGTGCACCACAAGGCTTTCAAAATGCAGTGTACTGCATTTGCTGTGCAGGGGCAATTGTATCAGCATTAAAAGCAGAGTTTGTTAATATTTTATGACTTTCCTCCCCACCTCCAGCCTTTCTTGAACCAAAAAAAAAAAAAAAAAAAAAAAAAAAAAGGGCCTTTTTTCAAGTTCAGATTTGCTTTTTTTCATAAACAATTCAGTTTTCCAATGATTGACCAGGTTTATCAAAATTACAGTGTAACAGGACATAATATTGTGAGAGCATCAATGCGGTTAAAGTACTTCAATCTTCTTTCAGAATTACAGTGAAGCCCTTGCTCTCCCAATTTAGCAAAACTGGCTCTTAAGGCTCCTAATATGAAGTCTCATGGCCAAACACAATAAACATGAGGCAAAAAAAGCCGTGAGGCTGGCACAAATTCACTCCACCAGTTTTCACTTCCTCACAAAAATGTTGACAGATGAAGTTCACACCCACAGCTGTTAGAACGTAGTTGGGTTCCACCTGCCCAAACCATGCTAAGTTTAGCTCAGGAGCACTGTTAGCTGAGGACAGCACAAAAGCACGAAGCAAGTGTTAAAAGATGGTACCTGGCTAACTTGAGCTCACTGAATATCCCTCTTGGATATCCAGTAAGGCTGAGCTCCCATTGTGCTCTCACCTTCACGGGCCTCACAAGAGCAGAGCGGAAGGGCAGAATCACCTTCCTCAACCTGCTGGTCATGCTTCTCTTGATGCAGCCCAGGATATGGTTGGCCTTCTGGGCTGCAGTCGTAGCTACTTTCCCTATCCACCCCCTAGAACATCACATCTTTGAGACAACTCTACCTCTCTAAGCATCTGCTGGAACTGACTTTACTGTTCATGGAGTAACGAGCATGAAGACAGATGATTCCACACAGACTGCAAATCTAAGTTTTGTTTCTGTAGAAAGCCAAACTAAATTATTGTATGGAACAGCTCACGTTGTGGCCATGCACAGAAAGATGATGCTGCCTCAGCCAGTTCAGTGGGCAGCCAGGATCAGCCCAAGGAAGCTCATCCCCATTTTCCCATAAGTTGACCCAGGAGACCCTGGCCACTTTGAGCTCTCCCCATCTCACGGATGCGTCCACATTCGGCAACCCCTAATGACCCTGAGCAGGACCAAAAGGAATCTCCTCTAAAGTAAGAGCAATTGCTGCAGTCAAATCAGCCCACAGCCACCAACACATGCCCAAACTGCTGCACACAAACAACATGGACTCTGGGCAGACCAGAGCCCAAGAGGGCTCAAGGCAAGTCATTATGTGTCCTGCACATGAGAAGGAAGGACACACAGAGCTGGCAGAAAACAGCACACGATGGCTGGGCTCAGACAAGTCTCAGCTTTGTTTTGCTGAATGCAGTCCAGGAAATCCATTTGCTCCTGTGCTAATTGTCATGTTTTTTCACCCCCTAATTTTACGACGACTTTCTAACACTGATAGCCTCTGTACAGCGTATACAGAAGGCTTCAGTGTTGACCTTTAAAGCTAATGGCTTTGTCTACATTGAAGATGTTTCCATCTGGACTCTTAAAGCCAGATCTTGGGCTGATGAGCATTGCTAGCAAAATTGCTGGCATTCCTGGTTGACCAACCATAACTCCAGAATCAGCTGTGGAAACAGATCAAAGAGAGACCTCCTACCATGCAATCAGGATGCTTCTCACAGTTCAGTAAAGCACAACACTGCTGCCAGCTTTTGGGCACCAGCAGCATGTTTCCAGGTACATTGGCAAAAAGACCAAAGGATCTGCACTGGCTCAGTGCTCCCAACTGTTTTCCTATCCTTCATAACACCCAGGCAGGGTACTGAACTAAATAGCTTTCCTGTCAATAATATATTTAAATGATAGGAAGCCTTGTTGGGATGAAGGCTCATACAACTAAGGTTACTATCATTGATATCATCAGCCTAACCTCTGGCAGCAGTTCACTTACACGCAGCTGTTGTGGGTTTGTGTCCTGGTAGGGTCTGAAAGCACTGTAAGCATACACTGCTGGACACAAGAAACTGGTGCTCCAGGGAACTTGCAGCCTAGAAAGGACACGCAAGAGAGGAGAATAACACTAATTGACTGTCCTGCCCACAGTCAGCCTGGCTTCCAAGCAAAAACTTAGCATCAAATTACCATCTTATGTCTGTTTCTATACTTTGCAGAATAGCACAGTCATGAAAAGCGAGTGTATTAGATTTCTTCATATTCTCTCATATTTCTTCATAGTCTCTCTGGTAACATATGAGTGTCAATACCCTCTGTCAATATCCATCTTGAGTGGTGGTTTACTACAGAGCTGACAGCAAATAGAAGCTGTCATTAGATGAAAGCAAGAAGACAAATGCTCCTGAAACAGAAAAGTTTACTTCAAAGTCCTGAAATGACAAAAGCAGAATTGTGGTCTTACCATTATTTTTCACCTGATCTTTGTGTAGTGGTAAGCCTTTGTATTACACAAACCTGGCTTAAAGACAGACTCGGGACAAGAGGTGCTGAAAGTCTGCACAGGAGAACTTACAAGCAACAAACACATGGTCAGAGGGGTGGGGGGAAAAATACCTCCTTCAACTCTATATAGAGCAACTAGGATCCTAAAAGCTATTTGCAAATAATTTCCAGGAAGTTTTTCTTGCCTCCAGTAAAGTATTTGCAGACAGTGCAACCTGGAATAGTTAGTATGCACCTGTCCATTATCGCTTCTAAGGTGGTGCTCATAATGAGCTAATGAGTAGATGGCAATTAAAAGTTCTTATTTTAGTGCCAACACATGGAAATAACTGGAAACAAAAGAGAAACAGGCCAGAGCTGAATAACAAGAAGTTCTGCTGCATTCCCAGCAGTTGTGCCTGTGAGAGCTTCTTCCTCTGCTGAATTCAGACATCCTCCAAGAGCCATAGGCAAGCTGGAGAGAGTCAGCACACACTTCTGCTGTGGTTTTGAGGTTCAGAAGCCACTGCAGGTGTGCTGCTGCAAGGACTTCATGCACCCAGTGGGGAAAAAGCAACCAGCAGTGCCAGTCATGGTCAAGCCCCTACAGAAACATAATGGAAGTTTTGAACACTGAACCAGAAGAGCAGAGCTTTGACTCCTCACAGGGTTTGGCAAACAACCACCCACCTTTAGTTTCACAACCCCCATCAAACACGGGCCAGCCCTGAAATGGACGTCCAGAGCAACTGCCCCTTATGCAATTAAAAGCTGAGAATGGCACCATAATAGTGCAGCTTTTCACTTAGCAGGCAGCCAATTATTCTCATTTAATTGTACCTGATGAGTGACACATGCAGGCCCCATGCTGTTTAAAATTTGACATATCGTTTTATTTATCATAGCAGCTTCTACAGTTCCACAAATGGATGACACACAATCCATTATCATTTTGCAAGGATTATTATTCATACAAACATGTCCCAGAACTCTGGACTTTTTTATTATTCCTCTTTTTTTCATATTCCTTTTACATTCAGATTGCAAATTCCCTATCTTGCCAATGAGATTTCCTCCTCCTCACCAACCCAAAATAAATTAGAGAACAAACTGCTATCTCTAAAAGCTTTATAAATAAAACATACAGCACATACACACACAAAGGCTACAATTTTAGAGTACTTTTGTATCCTGGATGGGTTTAGAGTTGTCATTGCAAATGCACAGATGCTGCCAGCCATGGGAGCTTAACAAGGGCTATGCAGTTTGACATCCCATCAGACTGTGGCCTTTTGTGGCAGTTGAGGCTTCCTAGGGTAGAAAGCAACACGCCAATTGCTTCTATCAAGGAGAGAAAATACTGGGAACCACACTGGCAAATTCATCAAGAGACTGAACTAAAATTCCTCTTCCCTGGTTCAACTAAATAAAAACTGTGACAGACTAAGAAAACGTTGAAAGTTTTCGGGAAGTGGCTGAATCACATCATGCCGTGTAGTTAGTGGAAACGCTTTCCTCTTCAGAAAGGAAATATTCTTCCTTAAGAAAAAAAATGAAGTTTGTTTTATCATCTTCTCTTTTCCAACAGAAACATGTGAAACACAAGGAGAGGACAAGAAAAAGAAAACCATTCCAGAACTAAGACAGCCTGATTTTCTACAAAATGCTACTGATTTTTAACTGAATTCCAACAAGACTGCTGCCTATCCACTGTCCATCTGTTACAGATGCCCTCAGGGGGTGTCTACTGTGGGATGGGCTGGCAGAGGGAAAGGCTGCAGCAAGGCTTCCTTCCCACAGTTGAGTCTGCCACAGCCCAACTCCAACTCAGGGCCATTGGTAGCTTCCATTCCTCCACACGCAGAGGCTGAATTGGCAAAGGAGGACATTCTGCTCAGAAATGCTCTCAGCCAACTTCAGACGTTGTGTCCCATGCTCTCCAGTGCATCCTGAGCATCCCAGGGAAGGGACATCCCCCTGCACATCCTCTCCCTAAGCCAGAAGAGAGGGATCTGGCACCACAGAAATCTTTCATTCATCCAGCTCACAAAATAAGCCCCCAAACAACTGTCCTGCTCCCTGTGGGTTTAAAAGCGTCTTGAGGGATCACACATAGATTCAAGAGCCAACTCAGAGCAGTGCCTGTCAGACAGTGTGTGCAGAGGGAAGCATCTGTCCTTGCTGACATTTTCTATGAAATAAGATATACCATTTTATATCACCTTTGTCTGCCCTGAAACCAGGGCTTTCAACACCTGTGTGGTTATCTGTTATTTTAGACTGTACTGATCCCAGCCTCAGTGAAGTCTCACAGACAGACAGTAAACAGAGCTAACAAACACCTTTCTCCACTCCTGTTTTATTTATCATCTCCCACTTTCACTGAATTTCCCCTGCTTTTGGATTAGGAGAATAAGCAAAGAACACCAAAATGACCTTCTGCACCTCCAACTGGTATTTCTACACCTCGCTCCCAACTAGTTTCTTCACAAACCAGAGAGCCCCAGACACTCTTCGCACAAACCCCACTGTGGCATCAATCACAGGAGCATGCCTCATCCTTTTTCTGTTGTGCTTTTTGGTAACAGAAAGTCTGAATCCATCCCAACCAACCCTGGGCACCTCAGTGATGGCAGCAGGACTGTCATGCACACACAGACACAGCACTAAGGCTTAGGCACAGACTCCAGGGAAAGCTGACAACAGGCAAAGCACAAAGAAGAAAATCAAGCTGCCATTTTAGATATGATTCCAGTGATTCAGAGAAGTCATTTCAGACAATCCACTAGTTCATGAGTGAGCTCCACTGGCACGAGGTCAAACTGCAATTACGTGAAAGCATTTCTTCATTTCAGTTGTTCTTTTCTCTGCTTCCAGTCCTTCATTTCAGCTTGATGAACAGCACTAAAAAAAAAGAGTGAAAAACCAGCTTTCCATCTTCGCTGCAGAAAAGGACTTACTTGCTTGGCATCTGTGTTTTCTTCCATCATCTTCTCCATCATTCTCTCTTTTCATACCAGCCCAGTTCCCCAGCCTGCCAGTCCTTTCGCTGTGAGAAATATTTTTAATAGGCATAAATGAATGATACATAAACACTGAATAGCAACTGGAGATCAATTAAACAGCCCTAAGCAGCAACACATTGAAATGCAGGAAAGGCAAATGCTAACCAGCAACAGGTCAATGTAATGCATGGATTTCCATCACAACTGATATATCCAAATAAATAAATCCAGCTAGTGTTTCATCTTATTTACATCTGATCTCCAGCATCAGCTGGCAGCAACAAGATGATTAGATGAAGCCAACAGAAGAACTTGTATTAATTATTCAGATTCCTTCGTTATAGGTACCAAAGTACATCAAACTCTTCACACCTTCAGAGTTCATGAGAACCCAAAGCAAAGCTTTTTGGCTCACATCCCTCTAGAAGCACATGAGACAGCAACAGAAGCAGTACTCTGTTGTGTTCCCCTGCAATCTGTGGCCACATCTGTCCTTTTTGCTCCTTTGACCATGCTGTGCTACAGGGGCCATTCTCTACTTTCAGAAACCATCTTCAAACATCTCTCTCCCTCCAGCCAAAGTTTAGCTTATTAAAAAGCATAGTAAAGGCACTGAAATTGCCATTAGAGAGACAAAAACACAACCTTTGACAGGTCTGTGGGGACACCTCTAAGTAGGACTAGGTAGGAAATATACAAAGCAGCAGGTGGTAATGGCAGCAGAGGAGAGGCTTCCTTCCCTTCATGCCTGCCCTTTGGAGGAGGCATTCAGGGAGCACTCATCCCAGACATCCTGGTTGTTTTTTCTATACATCTTCCCAGCTGTTTCCATCAAAGCCAAAGGCTGAATATCCCTCAAGCATTTTGTGTACTTACAGAGATCAGGGCAGCTGCTTTCAGAAGCACACGGTGCTGAGACTGGTTTCTTTTGCCAGAACCATCTCACCGATGCTGTTATAGCTATCCTACTTAACTGATCTTCCCTCCACTGAAAGTACTGTAATAAGAGTTGAGACCAGAGATAAGACAGTCTATAATAAGTTTAGACAATGCTTTGAACTTGTGTTGACCATAAGAGGAAATTTCGATCCAAGACAGAATTTTACAGGTTTACTTTCCAAAACAACCTTTACCTCTGCTTCCCAAGCAAAGGAGATCTCTTTCACGCTGCTTTTTTTCCTCCCCCCTAATTTTTTAATAAGATGAAACTGAGCAGACTTGAGTTACTGGGACATGGGACATAAAACATAGCAAGAAAATAAAGACTGTTTCAGTTAAGCGCCTTTCTTTTACAGTGCTCTATCTTATTAAAACCAAATTGTTGACCTTAAGAATATCAGTTTAACAGCCCACTTTAGGAAAAATATACATATGCATGTAAGTGTTAAAATGAACCCTTGAAAGAAGCACTAAATCAAATAATGACTGACAGCTCACTGTTTCTATGCCAGCAATGAAGTACTGCTTATTTCAGCATCTGCATGAAATACAAAAGACTACCAAGCATATGTCTCACATTCTCCTTATCTCTGCAGACTAAGCTCATCTTTATGTTGATACCTTCATTGCAAGGCCTTCTTTCTATTCTTTGCTTATACAGCATCTCACACAATGATGCTTTTGACAGAGCCCCAGGGTGCTGCCACAAAGGAGCTCACAGTAATTGCCACATAAATGATCTGTAACACTTTATACTTTTCAGATTTTTACTAGCACCCACCAGTTGATTCTTAGAAATCTTGGAATTTCGAACAGAGGTGATCCTGCCCCTCTACTCTGCATTGAGGTGAGGCCTCACTTGGAGTGCTGCAGATGTGGAGTCCCTAGTACAGGAGAGGCATGGACCTGTGGGAGAGCATCCAGAGAAGGGCCACAAAGTGATCCAAGGGATGGAACACCTCTCCTATGAGGACAGGCTGAGAGAGCTAGGGCTGTTCAGCCTGGAGAAGAGAAGGCTCTGAGGTGACTTGATAGAAGCCTTTCAGTATCTAAAGGGGAGGGGAAATGGCTTCAAGCTTAAAGAACGGGTAGATTAAGGTTAGATATAAGGGAAAAGTCTTTTACAGTGAAGCACTGGAACAGGCCGCCCAGAGATGTAGTTGATGCTCCGTCCCTGGAGGCTTTCAATGCAAGGCTGGATTAGGCCCTCAGCAACCTGGTCTAGCTGTGGTGTCCCTGTTCACTGCAGTGGAGTTGGACTAGATGGCCCCCAGGTGTGCCTTCCAACTCTAAGGATTCTATGATGTTTCAGGCATACACAGATTACCCTGTGAAGCTTCTAACTCCCATCACATCAGTTCTGTCTTGCACTGCTTTTTTGTTAGGTTGACCTGTCATTTCTCACCTTAAACCAAACATTATGGCTATGGACTTTCCACTGATCCCTCCAAAGCCAGAGATGGGCACTGTGTGCACTCCAAGCCTCTGGGAAGTGTGGGGGCAATTGTAGACTTCTGATCTCTAAACTAATCTGAATTAGCCTACATTTGCCATGGCTAAAAGCAAACATATAACCAGATACCAGGATTAAATGACCTTGTAGGTCTTTTCCAACCTTGTGATTCTATGATTCCATACCAGGATAAAGCATGGTCAGTCATCATGTAGTAGCAGTTTGAGTCTGAGCTCCTGACTGCAGCTCAAAGATGCCACAAATCTTCTTCCATTTCTGCGAAGCACCTCACAAATGGGGCCTGAGTCCCTCAAGGCAATCACAATTAAGCATTACCCTCAAAAGGAGCAGAATGCCTCTGACAAAGTACTGCTGGGTTCCTCCGTATTACCTTCTTATCCATGAATAAATGCAGCAGGCTTATCTTTGCTACTCTGTTTGCTTTAATAACTAGCACAAAGCCTGTATTTATTACCCAAATCCTGTTTTTAAATCTCACTCCTAGATAAAGCAGTAATGGCATGGCTGCTCTGCTCAGATAACCCCACAGCAGCTTCCCAAAGCAAATGTGCATAGGGCACATTTATATTTATTCAAGCAGTGGAAAAGACTGATTTGTCCAAAAACAAAGGCAGGGCAGCATCTGGATTCTCCTCAAGACACACATGAGTAACAGAAAGCACACTCACAATTGGCACAAATGGGAGGGCCTCATTAAGAGAGATGTTCGGGTCTATGCATCCCTGATTGTCTAAAGCAGAATGAAGCCTGGCAGTCACAGCAGAAAGAGCTGGAGAGTTTCTTTGGCTGGGAAACTGCTCATCTCCAGGAGAAGCATCCACACAACAATGCTCTCATGCCTTCTTCCAAACCCAGGTAGGACAATGGCATTTTCTGTAAACAAGAAACATTTGGCTTGAGTAAAGACATGGGAGTGCTGGTGAGGTGAGGAAGGAAGGCTTAGATATTGACAAATACATAGAAAGGGATAAGCACTCAGGTTTTCTACAACCAGCTTTTAAAGAGATTTAGAATTGTCCTCTTCTGGCTCTAATAGCTCTGACAGCAGATTACCAGTCCCAGCTGCTCATCAGATTACTTCTGCCGCTCCCTCAGTAAGCAGAGCAGGCGGTAGGAAGGTCAAATCCTGCCTCAGAGTACAGCCTCATTACATCAGAGCTGGCAGACACCAGCAGCAATCTGCACCCATGGCAGCAGGCATCAAGAAGCAAAGCTACTTCTATCCATACTGCTCACAGATCCCAGTGACACGGCCAGAGTGGGGAGATGTCCCCAGTTTCTCCGTCTCTTGGTCCAGCCATAGCCACCTCCATGAACATCACCCTCAGTCCTTCCTTTACTCCTCTGAAGATGACCGTTGCCTCCAATCCATCGGCATGAGAGCTCTTGTCAGCAGTCCCTAAAGTGGTTTAGTCAAGTGATGAAGTCGCATTAGCTTAAAAAATAATAATTAGACTGTTCTGGCATGTGTTTTTTTTCCCCCTCTAAACCAGCTCACTGTGACCACATTAGGCTGCTGGATAATCACACGTGCAAGTAGATGGGCACAGCTGGTAGGACAACAAAGACGTGCACAAGGACAGCTGGGAGCACATCAGCAGTCCCTGCTGAGACCTGGGGCCACAAGAGTCTCAGATGCAGCACACCAACATAGTTGTGTTAGATGCTGTTAATTAGTCACTGTTTGTTTTGGCTTTCATTGATTTCCACTAAAACAGGTTTAAGGCCAGACTAGATTAAAGGACTGGGATTGCATTTTGCAAGAGCTGTGCATGTCACTGTATTTAATTACAAGCAACACTGGAGAATCCCTTTCCCCTCATCAGTGCTACCTTAGGAAAGAATATTTAATGAAAAACAACTGTGCTATGAGGCAGAACATTAGTGTGGATTTTCAAATACTTGGATGCTTCTGGAAGGCCACCTTGGTACAAATTGGGCAGTGTGACCCAGAGGCTGCAAGGAAGTGGTGGTGCCTACTGTGGGCTCCACTTGCTAAAATTAGAGCAGGAATCTTTGTTTTAAAAAAGCTGAAGTATTAGCTTTTAGGTAAGTGTTCAGATGCTTCAATCTAGTTCACACTATATTAGGAAAACCAAGCAATTTCTGTGTAGGTGGTTCTGATAGAACCTGGCACATGCTGGATTTTCCAGATATTTAGTTGGATAAGTGATGAAAACAAGTTTTAAGGAGTCAAATCCTGGTATATGTAAGTAGAAAACTTGACTAAAACCAAGTCATACTATGGACAGAAACTTGCCATCTGCACTTCTGTGCCAGCCTCCATCCAGTGTGTGCCAAGAACACGAAGACAAGTGAGACAACACAATCCCTCCCTCCCCTAAGGAAACCTAAACCCCAACAGATATCACACTCTGGAGCCCGTTCAGATGTTCAGCCTTGTTCATTAGGAGAGTCACTACAGTTCACAACACACAAAACTGAAGTATTTGAAGGGATTAGGAAGCCAAAGCCTTGCGGATAATTTTTCATCAACTCGGATCAAACCTGCTCCTCACACCCAGAGCTGCTGTACAGCTCATCTTTGCAGACTGGGGAGGTGTCCAGCTCTGCTCCATGCCCCCAGGATCCTGTAGGAGAGCTGCCAGCAGCCTACATCCCAAGGATGTTATGCACCACATCTAATCCTTACAGTCTTCAGATTTTAGCTGAGAACCATTTCTTCTTTACAGTGATGTAGCAAACGCATACAAAACATAAAATCACTGCAGAGTGTTACGTTAGTTTCACCATTACTTTCATCCCTATTGAACCCAGCCAGACTTTTTCATGAAGGATGAGCTTTAGAGTTCATTTACCCTGCTAGCCTCCTCTCACCTGAGAGCCGTTCTTTCACATTGCAGATACAAGGGCACCACTTCACCGCACGTACTTTCATATCCATGACATTCTACAGAGTGTCACACAAAAAGACACAGGGACAATTTATAGCTAATGCACCCAGGTGGTTGACTGTTGTGTTGTAAGCACAATTCAATGAGGAAGCTTTGCAAGATCAGTCCCCGTGCTTGTTAGCAGCCAGCACAGGGAAGCCATGCTTTTGCTGCATATTGACTGAGCAATCGAAAGATGACTGCCACATGCAGCCAAAGCAGCAGCCAAAGAGCTTTACTGTTCAGGAATGGGGGAAGCTTTCAAATAAAAGCAGTCTGGAGGTGTTGGCTACCTGACAGTTACAAGGCTCCAAGCTTGCGGGAAAAAATAAAACTTTGTCATCACCCTTATAAGAAATCTTTCATAAGTGACATTTTGCTTGCTTCTAACAGTAAACAACCATCCATTTCTGCAGCTCTCTGCTGTACACTGTGTGTGCCAGGATTGGGCTTCTATGACAGTGGCTGAGCTCCCCATATACCATCTCTACACCGCAATGTTCAGGTGCGGACATACCCCCCTGCAAGTCACCAAAACCCCTCACAAACTTGTGCATATCCTTAGTCCTCTGTTCCACAAAGCATCGCCATTTTCCACAAAAACTCTTCACTTCACCCCGCTGTCTGCAACAAGCCTTTAAACTCAAGCTGATGTTTAGATTGGCAGGAGCTGAAGTCATTTCCTTCCAAGCCATTGGGACTCGGTCACGACTCCTGAATGACTTCCCGTCATGAAAACCCCAGGGGAGTCTGGGCACAGACCTAACTTAGGTCAGTGGAAAGTAAAGTCCAGAACAAGACTCATTCAGCAAAATCCAGTCTAACAGCCAGTGCTAAATGATGGCAGTGATTTCCAACGGGACATGAGTCTGCATACAGAGGCATCATCCACAAAGACAGTCGCAACCTCTTTGGAGGAACTCAACTGCATTTTGGCTAAGACACTCATGTTAGCCATGGTGTTCTCATCATCTATGAGGGAGAACTGAGGAAGGATTCCCTGTCATGGGCTAGCTGGACAAGTAACAGCATACACAAGTCTCAGTTCCACATCCACAGGAGAAACCTCATCCTCCCTTGGGCTTCCAGCTTACCTATCAAAACCAATTAAATATCACCAGCTTGTGAATTTTTACAGGCAATGAAGTTATTTACTGACACAAGTGGATACAAGAACTTCTCTCTCCATCTACTTCACCCTTTTATCTGCTATGATGAATACATGAGCTTGCTTCCTCCCTTTTTTGTTCATTTCCTTCTTATAATTAACAGTATCGGCTTTTTCCAGCAGCATGGAACACACTTCATTCCTCATTGAAACTAAGCAGATTCAACAAGAAAAATCACCATATCCTGCTGGAGTTATACCAGCTCTAGAGGGATGATCTGGATAAAACATCTTTCCCTGAAATCCTACCCTGTGTAACAGCTTAGCTTTTTGCAAGAGGAGGCGTTGAAGTGATGGGTTCAGAATGTAAAGCATCTTTTCCACCTTTCATCCATCTAAATAAATAGAATAAAATTCAGTCAGCAAACACCGAGTATTTCTCTGTGGGTCAATAGGTAGTAAAACAATCTGAAAGAGTCCCTGACCTCAATTGAGTGACCTCCAAGATAATGCATGATCCCAAGCTCTGCCATTTGACCAGTCATGCAGCCGAGAGCACTCCCTGACCAAAACCAGCCATCATGAGCAGCTGCAGACATAATTGAATCTGAACCCAGAGGCAGGGAACCAGACCTCATAGATCTGATCCAGAATTTGGTGGCTCAGTAGGGAGCCCAGAAACCTGGCTATAAAATCCTCCTTTATTTGCAGTGTCCCTTACAGAAAAGGGACTCTACTACTTTTAATTTGGTGCCTGGCGATGTGGCTTTCATAGAATCATAGAATCACCAAGGTTGGAAAAGACCTACAAGATCATCCAGTCCAACTGTTCGCCTATCACCAATAGCTCCCACTAAACCTCAACACAACATCCAATCGTTCCTTGAACACCCCCAGGGTCAGTGACTCCACCACCTCCCTGGACAGTCCATTCCAGTGCCTGACCACCCTTTCTGAGAAGTAATATTTCCTAACGTCCAGCCTGAATCTCCCCTGCCACAGCTTGAAACCATTCCCTCTAGTCCTATCACTAATGGCACGAGAGAAGAGGCCGACCCCCAGCTCACTACAACCTCCCTTCAGGAAGCTATAGACAGCAATAAGGTCTCCCCTGAGCCTCCTCTTCTTCAGGCTGACCATTCCCAGCTCCTTCAGCCTCTCCTCATAAGGCCTGTGCTCCAGACCCCTCACCAGCTTTGTTGCCCTTCTTTGAACACGTTCCAGGGCCTCGATGTCTTTCTTGCAGTGAGGGGCATAATTTAATTATGTAAATACATAATTAAATTTGAATCATTACTGTTCAAGTTATCGAAGTCAGCAGTGTTTGCTAGAATTTGGTTCTTTCATCATGGTCATTAATGGTACCTAAATGTCAAGCAAAAAGCATCTTTGTGTATACAATCATTTTACAGTCCTAATTTATTCACTGAGCAAAGGTCAGGAGTTAGCTGAATTACAAATGCAATTGTTTAGAGCAACTTAATGCAACTTTCCAAAGCTGCACTCAGTTTGCTCAACATAGCATCCTAGCAGTTCCCATAGAAAAATATTGTGCCAGACACATTAAGCACGAATCACATTATAAATTCATTTATAATTAAAACTACCATTTCTGTGCCTCCTGCCAGGCCCCACACTCTGCTGAACAGACATCCCTTGAATCCCAACTCTTTTTGTAGCACTGTTAATGTTCGTAGCACTTAGGTCTCTCTCCACACCACCAGGAAATGCACGTGCTTGAGAAACTGAGGCAGGAGTGAGGCAGCATTTGCACAACCTCAAAACAGTCAGCAAGATACAAGAAACACAAAGAAGAACTTCTTTGATGTGACGGTGGCAGAGCACTGGAACAGGCTGCCCAGAGACATTGTGGAGTCTCCTCTGGAGATATTCAAGACCCACCTGGGGACTTTCCTTTGCAACCTACTGTAGGGAACCTGCTTTAGCAGGTGGGTTGGACTTGATCTCCAAAGGTCCCTTCCTACAGTTCTGTTTCTATGATACCTGCTTTGGTGCCTTCCCTGGGACAAAGCCCCAGTTAACATAGTTCCTCTCCAAGAACACCCCAGCAGCTCCTTAGTCAGCCATACACAGCAGCACCCCACGCCAGCAGGGATGTCACCCCCCTGGAGCAGTCCACACATTGCACCAGGAAGACACCAACGTGTGATGTGCTTCTCTCTTTGGCATGATACACAGCCTAAGTTTGTTTGTCTGCACTGAGTTTCCTATCACTCATTTCCAACCCCCGCCTCCCCCAACAAGAACACTATTTCTGGCCTGTGCCCTGTGGGACAGCACCTGCCTGGGACCCTGCTGGGCCAGGACATAGGTATAAGCTTTCCTTGTGAACGCGCGCTTTCAAGCAAGGTTATGATACCCTTGGTTAAAAGGGCAGTAGAAGTGCAATTAATTACCCAGTATTGTAAGGCAGCTATTCTGAGAGGCTGCAGAAGGAAATTGGCACTGTTTTGATGGAATATTCCACATGGTTAACAGCAATATCGTGCAACCTCTGAGAAGACAGGCAGTTATCTGTTTCTGTTGAAAGGTAAATGTGACGTGTAAGGTGTTATTCTTTCCTTACATGAAGCATAACTATATATTTTCAGGCTATGTAACTTATATTTTTAGATGAGGAAAAAAAGCAAAGCAAGAAAAATAAATTCTGAAGTTAAGCTGGAAACAAATTGGACACAATTCAAAAGGACAGTGGAAAAATACAGGATGAGAAGGCAATGGTAAGCAGCAAGCGAACAGAAAAGAGACAGAGCATTACCATGCACCACGAGTCAGCAGTGCCACACAAGTGGTCTGTAGGCTCACAGTGCAAAACGAACAAACAGCCAAGCACAAGCTGACACCTAGGAGTGCAGGAGATGAAAAGTACCAAGAAATTGCCAGGGTTTCTCAGCTCTAAGCTCTCAACAGGATATCCGCATGTAGCTGTAAGCACTGGTTTTCAGATGTGGATAAACAGAAGAGACTCCGGTCATGCAAAGTGACCCAGGGAGTCAGCCCTTTCAGGAAGGACTGGATTAGCTGGGGGGCATAGGCAGGTTGGGGAAGAGTCTTGGTAATCCTCTTTAAAGATGTAAAAAAAGAAAAAAATAAATAAAAAGAGCCACAAAGCAGAAAAGACTTAGCTGGTCTGGCCTGGGGGAGAGCAGAACTATGCCTGCTCTGAGTCACCTCTCCATTAGCATTTCCAAAGACAGAGCAGTCCTCACCCAACTCCAAAAAGAACTCAAGACTACATGAGGATGGCATACTCCAAAAAGAACTCCACCACACAAAATCATAAATCTCCAAGGTAGGAAAAGACCTTTAAGACAATCCAGACCAACTGCCCACCTATCACCAGTATTTCCCACTGAGCCATGTCCCTCAGTACAACATCTAAATGTTTCTTAAACATCTGGCCAAAATAACAAGCCAGATGCTCAGAAAGAAGCATCCAGGGGAATGGAAGAGTTGTTCCTTTTGCTTACTGTGCTGCAGGTCAGTAAGGAAAGCCACTGGCCCATTTCTTAACATCAGCAGTGGCTAAACCTGACCTCATCCACACAGAATGACAGAACTGCAGGGGTTGGAAGGGACATCTGGAGGTCATAGAGTCCAATCCCCCTGCTAAAGCAGGTCCCCTCAGCAGGTGATGCATCTGGGCATCCAGACAAGAGCACATCCAATTGACTTATTTATTGGAAAGAAATTCAGCAGTAGGAGTGTCTTGACCAAGCACTGTCAGGCAGCACATGTAGCTCTGGGATGCAAAGGTCCCTGAGAGAGGCAGACCTCATAAAAGGCTCCAGCTGCTTTTACTGTGCTTGGTCCACTTATACCTTTATCTTTTGTTGTGCACTGAAAAATGTCTCCGTTAGACATCTGCTAGCTCATGTCAGTGCTAATTCTCCCCCAAGTGGCTTGCTACTCACAGCAAGATAGCTAAAGCAACACTCATTACTTTGTGAACAAGATAAAATAATAATAATAATAGTAATGCAGCTAAATTGTACAAAGCAGTCACTATTTTAAATGCTTTCCAAGTGCCTAAGACAGAAACACCTATCCTCTACTTGGAAAAGCTGTGAGCACTGTTCCACAGTACTGCATATTAGGTGTTAGCACAGAAGTCTTTTGTCTGGGTTTTAATCCTAACTCATAGAACAGTTTATGTGTTTCTTTCATTCTTTTTGTCCTGTTACTTTTTAAATAATAATATAGTTTCTTTCCTGCAGCCAGCAGTGCTAAATGCACCTGTCTGAACTCCAGCATACTTTATCAGGATCTAAGTTTTTCTTGAAAGGCATAAAAGGAAGCTTGCAAAGGTTGGAAAAGGAAACCGCACATCTAGCAGTCAGAGACAGTTTCTGCATGAAGGGCTATGGATGGCACAGACCTAAAATCTCCTGCCAGCAGCGTAAACTTACAGCCCTCTCCCCAGCCCCATCCACTGCTTACTGCTGCTCCAACCCATGTCCAAAATGAAAGGTCCCAAATCCATGAGAAGGATGACACCGATGCAAAGTGTATAAACAAATCCCCAGAGGAAATGGGAGGCAGAGGCTCAATGAAAACACACAAAGCCTGGTGGGCTTGAAGAGAAGGCAAACGTATATTCACCTGGTGTGATCCCAGCCAGAGCTGCCGCATGGAGAGGCACCCGTTCTCCCCTGGTGTGACAACACTTAAGATACCAAAGAATGATAGAATCTTTAAGATTGGAAAAGACCTCCAAATCCAAACACTGACCTATTCCCACCATGCCCACTGACCACGTCTCTCAGTGCCACATCTCCACACTTCTTGAACATCTCCAGGGACAGTGACTCCACCACCTCCCTGGGCAGCCTGTGCCACTGCCTCACCATTCTTTCTGAGAATAGTTTTTTTCCTAATATCCAACCCGAACCTCACCTGGTGCAACTTCAGGCCAGTGTGCAGTTCAGTCATCAACCACAGAAAGTCCAGCAAGGTAACAACGTCTTTAGAAATGCCCCCTGCAGATACCCACTCAGACTGTGTGGGATCAGCCCCACAGCATACTGTTGCTCAGAGGAGAGTGGGGTGCACACTCAGCACTGATAGTGGGTACCTTGAAAGCAGACTACAACATGCAAAACTAAAGCTATGGAAGGTTAGCTGGTTGTTTGGGATGTAGCAGTGGCCTGTCACTTCAAATAAAGCACTTACTAAAGCAGTTCCCTCCATGCAAATAAGCCCTAAACAAAACGCAGGCTCCATTCACTGTACACGTACAAGGGTTTAAAGAAGACAGTGAGAATAAAAATCAGTGAGGCTCCACTTGGAAACTACTTTAAGAAGAACAGCAGTTTCACAAGCAATAGGACTGAAAGATTCACGCTACCCTTGCCTTCTGGGATAAATACAAAAGGCAAAAGGCTGGTATAGCATTTCAGACTCAGAGGCATGAGTGAAGGTATGGCTTTAGAGAGATGTTAGAAATGTCTCTTCATCAGAGACGCTAAATGGATACCGGTAGGCTTGGAATTAAAACAGCAATTCAAGGTGTAAAATCTTATGATTCTATATATCCAAATACATAAGTTATGAGCAGCTTGACCATCAGTTTCATATGGAGTTCAATTGCTTCCTCCAGCACAACACCTCCACATAGAGGCAAGCATAACATTCAGTGACAGGCAGACACAAACCTTGCTTCTGTGACCCCTGATCAGGTGCAACCTGAGGAACCCCCTGGATCACCCAAGCCTCCATGAAGCTCAAGTTCTGGAGCATAACAGGGAAATTAGCAAGTATCTTAAGGAAAAGTTCTCAACAAACTGTCTACAGAAATGAAAACCAATCATTAATAGAAAATTCTAAAATATTAATAGAAATTCTATAACAGAAATTGCACTGCTAGAAACTATAACAATATATTCTACTTCCACAAAGCCAAATTATAGCTGTATTTGTAACTTTTAAAAAAATCTTTGTCTGATCACTTTAAATAACTTCTTTCAAAAACAGGCATATGTATATATATATTTAATATCTACATCTACCCCAAATGATCAAAACATTAAGGTTCCCCCACTATGGGATTTGACTATTTCCTGATGAAGATGACTCATATAATCTGAATTAAATTAGTTTTGAAATGCAATTAAAAATGCTGCCTGTGGTCTGAAAGCACTGAAATATCAGTAAATGTCAATACACTATTAAATCACATCATCCTTAGAACCTGCAGCTCCCAGGTTCGCATTCACAATTTGAGTCCGTGTAATTCAAATTTTGCCTTTCCTTAAACTGAATAAAACATGACCTGTGTCTGTTTACTCTGCATATCTCATTCACTGTAGCTCGCTTCCGTGCAAATCTCAAAGGAAAATTCAGTAAAATATAAATGAAGATTGTGGGATGTTTGTCCTCCAGGGTGACTTGACTTCCGCCTTTTAAAGCATCTCACTATTGATCACGCTACTAAAGTGCTCCAGCACAACTGCCTTTTTTATTATTATTAATTTTGTTGATGTTATTTTATTATTTACTGCACCTAAACCCAATTGCTTCTGTTCATTGGGGTGGACAGTTGGACTAGATGACCTTAGAGATCCTTTCCAGTCTTAATGATTCTGGCTGAGCACGGTTGTCCAAGGATAATGGTGTGACAAAGCACTGATTGAACACGGGGAAGGCTCTGAATAAAACAAGCACCAGGTAAGGGAACACATACCTTAAATGTTCTTATCTGCCATAGGCGAGGGAGGAGGTGCCCTACAGAGCAGAAACTGGAAGCTTTATCAGGAACAGAAAAGTCTGGTCTGATTCCTTCAGTTGCCTCAGGCATTCAAGCTAGCTTCTTAATTCAGTCACTTAAATTAACTCCAAGGTCCCTCCGGGCTTCTTTCTACTTCCATGAAGCCAAGCTACAAAAGCCACATTGCAAACCTTAGAAAGCTGAAGAGTCCACGTTCCTATTCAGAGGCTTTTGTCCTACTCTGTGGACAGCAGGTTATTTACCCTAAGAGTAAGCAGCACTGACCTGAAGAAGACAAAATCCCTTGGAACACATGGTCTGCACCCTATAATAAGAGCCGGCAAACTGAGAAAGGGAGGAGTGGGATAGCCTGCCAGAACCAGGCACAGGCTGCACACTGCTGCATCCAGCCCTGCACACCTGGAGGGAACCTCAGAGCTTTGTTCCTTAAGGCTATGCGGGAAGAACATTTCTTCTCTCTTGCAGAATTAAAGATGTGTTCTATTGGTTTTCTCACTCCCATCAAGGGAAGGCTGAACATCACCATTCTGTTTCTTCAAAAGCAGAAGCCTCTGCTTACTAAAGCTTCACCATCTCCTCACTCTTCCAAAAAGTCACTGTAAGGAACAGCCTGATAATAGACTTCCTGCATCTCACATTTCAGACCCATCTGAAGATCACTGCTCCCTCCCCATGTCGGGTAGCTGAGCACAAGGTTTCTCAAGCTTCATCACACCTCATGGAGGAGGCTGTCCCACAGCCTAATGCCTGGGTTTGCACCCCTGTAACACCAAGCTTGCTAGCACATGGTCCCAGCTACACCAGCTCCAGCCGGTGAAGGAAAGAACAAAGGAGGCCTGGTTATGGGATGCAGCTCTGAACAGCTGATGGAATTAGAAAGGCAGGCTTTGCCCTCAGCACTGGCCCTTTCAGCAGAAAGGGGGGGAAAAAAATACCATAAATTTTGGTTTCTTTCCTCTGAGGATCTGTCAAATACATTAGCAACCAAGCAACAAGGGGAATTCTCCGTTTGAGAACTTGTCATCAAAATGAGTGAGGAATCAGAAAAACAGCAAAAGCAGAGGATGACTGACAGGACTACATTGTTACTGCAAAAAAAAAATACAGTTTCATGTGAGAAACAGGTCACTCTTAGACTTCAGGAATGTTTGTATGAAGGTTCTGCTCAGTGACTTCATATAGTGAGTTATTAATGATTGCAGAATACCTAAATGCCTATATGCAAGGGCTGCTCTGAAAGTAATGCCTCTTCTCAATGCTTGCTGAACGCTAATGGAAACCAAACAGCACAGTGAGCACACTGAGGTGGTGAGTAGTGCAATTCAGCAGTGGTGACAGCAACACAAGAGACAAGCCACATTCCACATGGCCGTGCAGATTTTATTATGAGCACAGCATACAGGCTCGTGTTCATCACTGGTGAAAATTCATAGCCAGTGGTGGTGAGTTTTTGTTGTTTTGTAGCTGAGAATTTACTCTATCGCATAGTGCTATTGAGCACTTTGTACATGTTTTAGTTTTCATGGAAAGAAATAGGAGGCAATACTTTTGGAGCAACCCACATGTCTTCACAAATAGATATGCTGATGTGTAAATAATGTCCACAATAACTACTGCTTTAATCTGATTTCATTACGTGCTCCTCACATCCATGACACGAACCATCCAACACGTTAATCTTCAGTACAGATTAAGCATGACCTAAATTTTGCCCTGCTCCCTGTGCACTGGTGCAGGAGAAAGGCTGTGTGCAGTCACACAGCTCAGGCACAATCATGGGAAACTGCGGGCAGCTCAGGAATCCACTCCGCATGAGCCCTGGACTGCCTGTGCAGTCCACCTGTGCAGAAGCACCCAGCACTTTTCTACATTTCTTTTTCAGCCACCCTGCAGATGCAGGCATCCCATAGAAAAAGCAGCACAAACACAACGATGTCTGCACTATTCCAACCACCTTGATGCCACATCAAGCAGAACATCAGGGCAAGGCAGGAGGGAGCAAGCACAAGGGAGAGGAGGAAAACAGGTCATGCAAAGCAGAAATAAAAATGCAAAACAAAAGCCACAACAGGAGAGATCAAGAACAAAAGAAGCAAATTCAGGAGACAGGCACTAGCAAACTTGACAGGTGAAGTGATGCGAGGCACTATGTACGACTGGGTTTCAGTAGATGATGCTCTCGTTCCTATCAAAATGGCTGTTGCATGAATGCCTCCATTGTTCCTCTTTATCTGCCTTTGCTGAAATAAGGCTCCCAGCCTGGGACAGCAGGCAGCCATTCAGAACTTAGCAATCAGCTGCGTCTGCTGAGAGCAGCACTGACAGATGGGCACTGCTGGATTTAGCCATGCTGGCTTGCAGCGCTCCTGCTCTCAGTGCTGCACATAGCTGTAAGCTGCCCTCCTTGGGTTCACCCCCTCTTTGGCAATTGCAACCCCAGGGATTAGGCAGCAAACTGAGCACCTGCTCAGAACAGGTCTGGCAAAGGACAGAACAATAAGTAAGCGCAGAATGGAGGAGAATAGGCAGGACCCCAGAATGGGGCTAGGGACCAGCATGAGATATCTCATTTACAAAGCTCACGGGCTCCAAATGCATCAGGAATCCCACACAGCATCTCCATAAGGCTGGAGTTCATCTGGCTCGATGTGAATGTCAACATCAGAGTTAATCACCAGCATCACCTGCACCATCCACGGAGAGAAATGGGCACTTGGCAGACATCTTCTATCTGTCCCACTGGAAGCTGGTATCTGTGCCAACCAGATAAGCTACCAACAAGCGGCCCCTCCCCTTCATTAACCAGAGCCTGGGGTTACCAGCCCAGGTACAGATTTCTCTGCCATAGGCATGGAAACATTGGTGAAATGAAATTAATCCCAGGACAACACACGTTACACTTGCTTGTCATGCTGCCACATGCCAGTTCTGTGCCAGCAGCTCTTTGTCCGAGATGAATAAATATCCCTTTGACAATTTGATAATTAAAATTAAACATCTTCAGCACCATGTCAATGAAAAACTGAGGGTAGTGGCTTTATGTAATAATTAACAACTGCTTGGGGAGATTATTCAATAAGCTTTAAGGGCAGCATTATTTGTCATACACCTGTCCTAATCAAGATCAACAACAAGAAAATGTGGCTGCCCTGTGGGAAATTACTCATCTTGCAGGCAGCACAGGAAGAAAAGTCATGACTTTTCTTGTAATTTGGCACTTGGAGATAAGGTCAAGAAGACACTGGGGAGTCGGTGTAGGTATGATGATGCTTATGGGCTTCAAAGAGAAAACAATCTAGTTTTAGGAATCTGTACCCAAAACACCTTGTCGTGAGTGCAACAGAAGCAGCCTGCAGGGGCAGGCCATAGCCACACTGGAAGCACAGCAAGGACACTTACCTTCTTGCTAACCCTCTGCTCCCACGTCCGACACCCTTCTGCAACGCAGAGCAAGCAGAGCCACCAACAGTACCAAGCATTAGTAACCCTTTGCTCTGTAGAGGGAGCCACAGACCTGTAATGCGCAATAAGGCTAATAATATCTTTGGGAAGCATGGGCCTGGGTAACAAAGGACACAATGGTGATTCACTTTATAATTAAACTTCCTGTTAGAAATATCAAGGTTCCTCTGATAGCACAGGCAATTACACTTCTGACTCACCTAGCTGTTACTGTAACCAGGCAAAATAAAACCTTTTTTGATCCTGAAGGTATAAATAATTAAAGAAACTATTGTTTTGAAAGAGTACCTGCCATTTCACAGTTACTAAAACACCATCAAAATAAATAGCTACATGCAGAGAAAAACACTACATTCTACTTGAGAACGGTGGCTTTTGTTACGACATGTATTACCTCAAAGAGAGTGATAAAGCATCCATTCATCCCTCATGTAGAAGAAATTTACCACTCACGCATGCATGTTTCCAGCAAGGTTAGCCTACCTGGACAAATAGACCATTACTAATTAGGTGCTAATGAGGAGTCATAGAATAGTTAACGTTGGAAAAGTTGTTCAAGATCATCTAGTCCAGCCACCAACCCATCTCCACCATGCCTACTGACTACATCCCTCAGTGTCACGTCTCCATGGTTCTTGAACACCTCCAGGGACAGTGACTGCACCACCTCCCTGTGCAGCCTGTGCCACTGCCTCACCACTCTTTTGGAGAAGAAAATTCCCCTAATATCCAATCTGAACCTTTCCTGGTATAGCTTAAAACCGTTATTTGTCATCCTATTACAGTTACCTGGGAGAAGAGACTGACCCCATCTCACCACAACCTCCTTTCAGGTGACTGTAGAGAGTGACAGGACCTCCCTCAAGCCTCCTCTTCTCCAGACTGAACAATCCCAGTTCCCTCACTTCCAGGCCTTTCTTATGGGATCAGTAGCTTAGAATGTCTTGATCACCTGACATACATGCTTTAATTTTCCTTTAAGTTAGTGCTGTCTCAAAGCCTGGCACCCTGGTGTGGGGTTGTGAGCACTGCCACAGCATGAACCTCCACTGCCTGAAGCTCACTCTCTTGGCTCTGAGGAACAGAAGCTTTCACCCCCAGCCGAAAAACATGAGGGCCTTACAGCCCTCCCCAGCAAAAGGTGACCATTCCCCAGGGGACAAGGCGCTTGTCCGCAGGCCCAGAGCAAAAGCTACATCAGTTCAGTTGGCCCTTTACTACAACGCTCTCAGGGCCCTCATGAGAAAGGGTATGCCCTCTTCTAAACAAGAACACAATGTTTTTAACTTGCCTCTGGGGAGGCCTGGCACAGGATCAGCAAGGCCCCAGGCCTGAGCCAGCAGGTTGGCACCCCAAGCTGCAGGGAAGCATGAAGGCAGCTCATTAATTAGAGCAGGTTCGTAAGGGCCTCACAGCCTGCCCTCACCTTCATTACAGGCCCGGTGAGCAGCACCAAGTTGCTCACAGCTCACCACAGCCCATTTGTCCCTCTTGATGAGCCTCTCACATCTCCGTTTTACTTAAGAACTTGATTTTCAGAAGCACAAAAGGCCCTGATTTGCAAAACTGCTGGGATAGAATTTGGGGAAGCAAACGTACAGCTCTTCTGAAAAGCATGCTGCATGCTGTGAAACCAAAGACAGATTACCGGTAAGAACTCTATTTTTAGCTGTACTGTGTCATAATACTCACAGATTCCAAGTAAACTTTCTGGCAAATATTTGGGAGGCAGCCTGCAGCCCCAGCTTTGTCAACAACTGGTAGCTACAGGCTCAGCACCTGCAGCACTGCACTGTTCCCATTTCCATGGGGTTTTTGGTTGGCTCTACCAGTCAGCACACATGGGATAACCTGACATCAGATAAACATTTTATGCTTTTAACATGTGGGAAGCAAGGCATACTTTGTCCCAGAGAAATGGTCAAAGGGGCACACCTAAGGCCGTAGAAGCTATGTCTTCACAGCAGGCTGCTTGCAGCAACTCCAAACACCACAGTTGCCGGAAAGCTTTCCCCAGACCTGAACAGCCAGAAAGCAGCACCAAGCTGTTAATTAGCTGTGCTGAGACAGATGCTGCTAATGAGGGCCTGCTCTGCCCCATCATGGGAGCAGCATGAAGAGCAAAGCACGGGAGTTGTGCAGGACAGCACTGCTCTATCACACCTCCGGCAGCCACATCCCCAAACCTGTCCTATGAGCTGCTCCATGGTGAGCCCTTAATTTTGACAGCTCCATTCAGCACTACCAAGCTCAGCAATACATGGTTTTCTCAGTAAGTCAAATCTGCTTTCCAGGTGAAGCCACTCAAAACAAGAGCTGCCTTCCACCTGGGTTAAATACCAGCTAGTGCTTCAGTTAGCAGCAGGGAGAGGGTAGGCATGTATGTTCAGACCTGCTAAGCCCATCATTAACACCTCACCCCAGGTTTCCTGTGCAACTGAACCTGAATGCAAGCTATCCCTACACTGACACCATCCTGAGAGGAGGTTTTATGGGATAAAATGAAGAACTCGCCTCTGCTGCCTTCTCATCACTGCACCCTCCCATTCACCGCAGGACTTCTAACATCAACTCCACCTTCCTGTTTGGATTCATTTTATTCTACAAAAGGTTGAAAAAAGAGACATAACCCTGATTTCTGCAGGAAAACTCTAAAGTAATAGACATCAGGCTCTCCCCTTCTGAGGGGTCTTAAGACAGCACCTTGGGAAGTCCATCTCCCCAGCAGCTACACAGCTGACTTGCTATGGCTGGGAAAGGGCAGAGCAATGAGTAAAAGGAAGTATTAGCAGTTCTGTCATTTATTAAAACATGTGGCACAGATGCTAGGAGCATTCCCATCTTCAGTTGTGTTGCATGGTGACATTCAGGTCAGTGAGTGCACTGTATGCGGTATGTTTGCAGTGCTACAGGAGAAGCACACTCATACTGCAAAACAGGCAGCCCCCCAAAACTCCCAGCAATGCAGACTACATAGCTTGCTGTGAAATCTTGTGCAAAGCATGATTTATGCATGTACTCTAGTCCTGCACTCAGCACATAAACAGGGGATGCCCTGCATTCATGTATGGGAATACATTCCATGTCTTTCCAGAAGGGAAGCCCCAGCAGCCCAGCTCTCACCCAGATGTTACACTTGCCCAGGACTAACAGAGGGCAGACAGGGTGTTCAACTACACAGCTAAGATTCTCACGCAGCAGCCCGCTGCTGACAGCCAAATGCGGTGCTTGCTACAGGGAACCTGCGAGCAGGCACAGAGCATCACAAAGCACAATCAAAAAATCATAGAATCCTTAGAGTTGGAAGGCACCTCCAAGAGCTATCTAGTCCAACCCCCCTGCAATGAACAGGGACGCCACAGCTAGATCAGGTTGCCCAGGGCCTGATCCAGCTTCACCTTGAAAGTCTCCAGGGACAGAGCATCAACCACATCTCTGGGCAACATGCTCCAGTGCCTCACCACCCTCACTGCAAGACATTTCACTTGTATCTAACCTTAGTTACCCACACCAAGCTTGAAGCCATTTCCCCTTGTTCTGTCACCACAGTCCCTGCTAAAGAATCCATCCCCTTCCTTCCTGTAGCTCCCCTTTAGATACTGAAAGGCCGCTATCAGGTCACCTGACAGCCTTCTCCACACGCTGGACAACCCCAGCTCTCTCAGCCTTTCCTCATAGCAGCGCTGTTCCACCCCTTGGATCATTTTTGTGGCCCTTCTCTGGATGCTCTGCAACAGGTCCACATCTCTCCTCCACTGAGGACTCCACATCTGGATGCAGTGCACCAAGTGAGGTCTCACCAGTATAGAGTAGAGGGGCAGGACCACCTCCCTCAACCTGCTGGCCACACATCTTTTGATGCAGCCCAGGATATGGTTAGTTTATGTGAGGGCATACTGCTGGCTTATGTTCAGCTTGCCATCTACCATTACTCCCAGGTCCTTTTTGGCAGGGCTGCTCTCAATCCTTGGTAATGGGTGTTGCCTCAACCCAGGCACAAAACCTTGCATTTGGATTTGTTGAACCTCATGAGGTTCACCTAGGCCCGCTGCTCAGCCTGTCTAGATTGCACTGGATGGCATCCCATCCCTCTGGTGTATCGACCACACCCCACAGCTTGGTGGCATCAGCAAACTTTATGAGAGTTCACTCAACCCCACTGTCAATGTGATGAAGATATTCAAAAGTATAGGCGTCAACAGCGACCCCTGGGGGACGCTGCTTGCCATCAATCTCCATCCAGACAGCCCATTGACCACCACTCTCCAGACTCGACCCTGCAACAAATTGTTCATCCAAAGAGTTCACCCATTAAATCCAAATCTTTCCAATTTGGAGAGAAGGATGTTGTGGTCTTACTGAACTCCAGACAGATGACATCAGTGGTTCTTCCCTTGTTCACTGATGTAGTGACACCATCATAAAAGGCCACCAGGTCAAGCAGGATTTACCCTTAGTGAAGCCATGCTGGTTGTCCCATATCAGCTCCCTGCCTTCCATGTGCCTTAACATAGCTTCTAGAAGGATCTGTTCTATGATCTCCCCCAGCAGAGGTGAGTCTGATAGGTCAGTAGCTCCCAGAGTCATCTTTTTTTTTTTTACCTTTTAAAAATGAGAATGACATTTCCTTTTTTCCAGTCACCAAGGACTTCACCTGATTGCCACAACTTTTCAGATACCATAGAGAGTGGCTTGGCAACCACATCAGCCAATTCCCTTAGGACTCTGGGATGCATCTCATCAGGACCCATAGATTTGTGGATGTTCAGGTTCCTCAGGTAGTTGCAAACCAGACCTTCCCTTACAGTGAGAGGGACATTGCTTTCCCAGTCCCCTTCTACCAAATTAAAAGTCTGAGGGCTCTGTGGTGAGCAGTTACCAGGGAAGACAGAGGCAAAAAGATTGTTAAGTACCCCAGCCTACTCCTTAAATCTTATCTGCTTCTCCTTAGATCTTAAATTAACTGCTATGACAGATTCTAATGCAAAGAGAAATCACGTTTGAGTTAGCAGTGCATGCACAGGGGCAGGAGCTAGAAGCCCAACCCCACCTGCAGCAATGAGGGGACAGCTGCCGCAGGAGGCTCAGACACAGAGGAGTTCCCTAGCCAGATGTGCAATCCCCCAGGCACAGCAGCATCCATCCAACAAACCTCCACAGGCTCATGTCATCACAACCCCAGGGACCAGTTCTGTGTTGGTTATGGAGAAGCCCATCTCTAGATGGCTATCTTCAGGCAGAATTCCTTCATCTTTGCAAACAACTGCTCTCCTAAGCAGGAGAAAATCGCCTCCCCCCCCCCCCCACTCCCCAGAGCCTGAACAGCTCTAACAGCTCTGCTCAAGTTTATGAGCATATTAGAATCTGTCTCAATCCTTTTTCATGTCTTATTTAGGGACATAAGCAGTGAAATCCATCTGCTGCCTAAATATCTACACAACAATATTTAACATTTGAAACATTATTTTTGCTTTAATCAGTTTAAATGTATCCCAGCCATTCTGTTATTCCACATGTAAAGCTGGGATTTAGTGGTGGGAAGTGCAATATCACAGTTAAGTAATGAAAAAGCAGCAAGATTAAAACCTTCTCATGAAGTTAGCCTGCTTGACATAGTAAATAGCTCCTCAATTTAATGAGGGATAAGCATTTTATAGAAGTGTATTAAGAAAGAACCCTGTTACGTTCTCCAGTGCTTGCCAGTCTTAGTTCATACACAGCAATAAATCCAGTCCTGCTCTTGACAGTGCTGTAAATGTACGTAGGTATATAGAAAACAGCAAGTGTGACTGCTATATCAATAGAATATACAATTTCCAGAAGCAGTAATTGAAACTGCAAAGTTGCTGTGAAGCCTTGAACGTGTTTTGCTTGAAGCTGCTACAGAATCCAATACACAATTAATATTTCAATTCCTTTTAGAAGTGAATTGCATTTAGCCCTCCTTATAGCTGAGATCGCCTTTAAGTGGCATCGCAGAAATTCACAGCCAGAACAGTCATCTGCAAATAAGACACTTGGCCCTGCCAGCATCTCTGTTGTGCCACGCTCATCTCTAGCTCACTGCCTAAGAACAGCGCTGCTGAAGTTACCTAATGACAGCTCCCTGCCCCCTGCCCTGTGCTACTTGGAAAGCAAATTCACAGAGGAGATAAATCATTTCATTAAATACCAGAAGGAGAGGTGCACGGAATCTGGCTGTCAGTTCTGTGCACAGAACCCAGCTAAAACTAAAGCGCGTGGCAACCTGAGCCTGCTGTTTAGTTGTGTCTTGATCTGGAAAACACATGTCAGTGTCTTGCAGAGCAGTGATTCAGGGTGGGAGGATGGAGATGAGTTCTGAAGCACCGACACAAATACACATACTGAAAGCTCCTAGATAACAGAAAAAATAAACGTTACATAAAACAGCACAAAGGGAGTGAGAAAGTCACAAGAAACAGCCCAAGCCCGCATCTTGATTTTGAATCACAAGTGTTTTGCTAGCTGAGCATTGCATAGATACATTCTGAATGTCTTTTAATTGTACAAGAGGATAGGGAAAACCCCCTTGCTGTTTCCAGTGATCGCTGAGGCTAAGCAGGCCAGCAGTGCCTGGTGCCTCAGCAGCACCTGGAGCCATGCGTTTAGAGGTTTTCTCAGAGAGCACATCCAGGGCATGGGAGCACTGCAACAACTGGGTTGCCTGAAGACTCATCCAGCTACAGAAATTCCTGTAACCCCTCTTCTCTCAGTAAGAGTTCGATCTTTAATCAATTCCCTTAGCAGACTTCATTACCCAGTAATTCATCTGATAACACCAGCTGGCCTAGTTACTATGATGAGCTTCTAGGGGGAAAAAGGGTGTAGCACACTACACTAGAAAAAGACCACAAGAGCAGTCCTGGAGTTTAGCAGCAGCACTTGACAGTTCTGGAGGGTGTAACAGGAACAGCAGCACCCCCTAGACCCAAGAACGGGAACAACTCAGAAGAACGTTATTTTTTTGGCATCTCAGCACCCCCAAGCTGCCGATATGCAAGAACTGCAATGTCTCACTTCAAGCCAAATCCTACAAAACTCAGAAGTACGACTTACTGATAACTGACAGCAGGAACCGGCCTGGGTTGCTTCCTTCCCTGCCTGAGAAATATCAGGGGGTATCCAACAAGTGTGTATCCAACACAGGGCTCTTCACTCCATGGTCATGAGAAAAACCGCACACGGGTGTTCAGCACCAGCCAAGTGCTCCACAGCATAAGCACCTCTCTGTGATTCGCTGTCAAACAAAGCAGTGCTGCCTGTGGCATGAGCAGCACACTGCATTACAACAAGGGAAGAAACAGAAGAGGGCTTTGGTTACCAGGAATAATTAGAAAGCCATTCCATTGAGGTATTTATCTCCCGATATTTGAAATCTCAAAGCAGTGAATAACAGCAGGGGGAAGAAAAGGTATTCATTTTAAATTCCTCCTCCCTTGATGCATCTCGGAATTTCTGCTCTCAGAATATAAGCATCCACAGCAGGGGGGGATTCTGACACAGCCCTTTCTTCTGCCTTGTGCAGCCCTCTCTTACAGAGCATCTCTCCTGTAGATTCAGAAGCACGTAGCGTCGATTACACAAGCTAAGATCCAGAGTCAGACAGCTCTGGTGGCCAGCAGCACCCTGGGTTTGCTGCTCACTCTGGTTGGTGACAGTAGCAGATATTTCCCAGCCGATGCTCAAATATGGGATTGAGAACAGTTTTATCCCATCCCATACCTACCTTCCATTTAACTAAGAGCCCAGTGAACACCACCTTGTTTGAGGATCAGTGAAGTCATTGCTGAAGATGTCACCAGCAAAAAATCTCATCATTTAAGCACACAATACACTCCAAAGAGATAAAGTTATTTCCCAGACACTCCGCAGGCTCAGGCAGGAGCAATGCCACCGTTATTTTGAAGACAAAACAGGAAAAGCTCTTAAAAACAGATGTCTGTGGCACTAAGACCTACCACACATTTTATGTTAGCTTAATCTTTTGGCCATTCTGCATGCGAAGGCTGTTTTTCTACAGAAATCAAACAACTGTCTGCTATCAGGATGTCAGTAACACTGCCTCCCATGGGCAAATCCCTAACAAAAAACAATAGCTTTCCATCAGCAAACAGGGCATGAGACTGAACTCTTAACTCTCAAATCCCTTCTGACGAAAGCATTCACTTCTTACAATTAATTAGGCACAAAAAGAGGCCAAAGTGCTAAGATGTAATCAACAGCTTAAACTGGAAGGAGCCATTCCTGACTGAGAAGTAGGCTTTGACAGAAGAACTTTGCTCATTTACTGCTTTCCGCCAGGCAAAGTTTGACTTCTCACTGGTGTAGAGGAAGTGGTTACCCTTTGGGATTGCACCAGATTGCAAGTACTCCTTCAGATCCGCAGGCTGTCTGCGCCCTGCTGCAGCCGTGAGCAGCAGAAACTGTTCTGTGACCTCTTCTGGGCACAAATTGCTGTAATCACTCCAGGAAATTTGAGAAATCTGGGGATTTTCTTTGTCATTACATTCTAATGCTGCACTTGCTTCCTGAGGACAAGTCAGAAGGGGTTGCTGCGCCCTTGCTCCTCCATGTTGCTTAGGAATTTATGTCTGACATGTAATTCAAAACAAAAAAAATGTACCAATTAAAGAGTTTTCTTACCTGGAGCCATGCTTTTTTTTTTTTTTCCCCATTGAAATCACAGTAGGAAACAAATTTAACAAGAGAAATGATGCTCAAAGTAACTGTTCCTCCATTTTATCTGGTGCTATTAAAAGCTGTTAATTTTAACAGCAGTAAAACACGTTGGGGAATAGTTAGGGATCAGTTGTGCATAAGTTAACTGACAGGCAGAGCACTGCACCAGGCACAACCACTTTTACTTGTCCCCCAGTATTTTTCCTCTATTAGCCTAGCCACCTTCCACTCGCAGCAATTACTGTGCCAGAACCCCCAGCAGGCAGCTGTTCTCATTCAGACATGTATAAAGAAAGCAGCACTTTCAGCACTTCGCTTCAAACCTCTACCAGTTCTTCAAACTCTGCTCCTGTATGTATTTCAGAATCCCTTTTTACTTTATTTGTTGTCTATTTGTCTATTTCTTTTTAACAACAACTGGCAGATTTCGTTCTCTCCTCAGTGTTTAAGAGGATCAAGTGTCAAACAAATGGCACCTCCATTGAATTAGGAAGTAAGCGCTTTTCAGTAACTAAGTACTTTATCAAGGCTTGGATATGATCTACGCACAACTAACCAGGAGTAAGACATGTAATTCTCCCTGTGAAAAATGGGAAATAAAGGCAGGATTGTATGCATAGCTTTTTCCCAGACTACACAGCAAGAAGCTATTTGCACTGTGGTGGGTATATAAACCACGCAGGCATTTATACACTAGTGACACAAGAATAAGGTTAATACTAGTCACAGCAAGCCTTATTCTCTTGTTGCATCACTTCTAATTCCTATCTAATCCATCTCTAACACATCCACAATTCTATGTCTATGGTATCTATTACCCTATAAGCACACTTAGCTAAAAGACTTTCCTCCTGTCTGCCATCACAGGAAGCTTACTACTACACATCCTACTTCCCTTCTCCTGAATTAGGGATAACAAATTAAAGCCTTCTGTTCCAATCATTTCCATCTAGCGATCCTCTCCGTACATAATAATCAATTCAGAAAAGATAAATATGACACAGCTAAACCTCTCATATCCACCTCTTGTTAGTCTCGCATTCAAAATGACACCATGAGTTCTGATGCTTTGAACCAATTTGATCAAAGCTTTAACTAAGACAAGCAAAGGATAAAGCACAAAATCCAATTTGCTGAAGAAATATACTGGTATTTAGAAGGAAAGCTGCTTAATAACTTTAAAAACAAGCATTGAGTTTCAGTTCTTCAAAATGATGTGCCTGGCCTTTCAATGTAACTTATCCCTACCCGAATTACCAGTATGTTCTCAGCCTGTGGTAATTACTGACCTGTTACCAACATCAGTGCTGCAAGGGCATTTTACAGCCATCTGTTACAAATGTTGTATTTTCTACCCTGCATGCCAGGCTTTGGGGCTGGGCTTTAAAAGTGATTTGATTTTCGTTCCTTAAGATAGCCTTAGAAACATGTGTGTCCTGATAGCTTCAGACTCAGGGGAAGAGTAGTCACACACCATCAGCCCCAGTGTGCTCAAGGGAAACGAGCAAAGACCAGCAAATCAGTTAAATTCTCTACCAAGACAGCATATCTCTCAAAGAAACAATATGTACATGATAGATAACTTGAAAGGGGGAACCCTTTTGCAGGAAGACACCAACTCACTTTTTCAGTTTGTGGAAATGCTTTAAGTTCTGTAAAGCACCAACCAAACAGGCATAAGGAAGGCACGCGTGGAGGGCAGACCTTGTTACTAAGGCATCAATCATACAAGTCTGTACTTCAGTGACTTTCAGTCTCATCATGAATTAACATGGCTTCACTGCAACTCATTCACAGCAACTCAACCTGAGACCATAGGAAACTCCTCCACATTCCACACACCATTACCACAGCTGTATTAAGCATACTGCTTGTCATTTAGTAGCATTCTTTGTTCTCTTCCTTTGACATTAAACATTAAAACCAACCTAACAAGATGCAGAGGCAGAGGATGTTGCCCCAGCCAATTAGCTGGCTTTACCCTGAAACATCACCACTTACAGCAGTACACCTCCAGTCTGGCACAATCATTTAGTTCAATGTCTCAACCACATTGTAGGAGTTATTTCCTGCAGAACCTGCATTTCCTCAGGAAGTCCACAATGCAGAAGGAAATAAACACACAGCTTGGCCCATTGGAGCACTGAAGCCAGCACGGCTTCAAATCGAACCAGCTCTTTATTACTAAATAAAATAATGTTCCCAGACATCAAAAAAACTAATTAGCCCACAAGCCAGTGACATGTTATTTTTCAATACACAGAGTATCAATGCTTATCCATTTGTTCACCTGTCACGCCAAGTTCCTTTATGTTCTTCAACAGATTTAAATATCACTGTTTTGCAGCACCATTCATTTATCTTACATACCAGGAGAAGCACAAGTCACGACATTTAAGACTTCAAAATTCTGAAGCCTTAGACTTGCATTTTACCCATTAGAGTATTACAAGACAGTTCTTTATTTTGAAAAAATAAAGTGCCTGGTTTATGTACAAACTATTAAATAGTTAAAAAAGTAAACTTAAAACCTGCCAAGAAAGCAGTGATGCCATGCCACCGCCTCCAGGGTATTCATTGAGTTTGAACTGCTTCTTTATGGAGAGCTGTTGAAGCTAGTGGTTAAGCTGCCCGTTACCCCCCCTCTAACAGAAGGATGACGCCCACATTTCATAAAATATGAGTAACATGTTTTACCTAAGCATTCTAAGAATCAACACCTTTGGCAAAACCTAATAAAAAGGGATCTTGCTGTCAGAGCTACACTAACCTCCCTAGAAATACCAATATCACTACACTTCTCAAGAGTGGGATTGTAACAGAAAGCAAGGCACACTGACTCAATATGCTTGACATTTCCTTGCAAAGAGGGGAGCATACACATTAACTCGTGCCTCAGTCCTTCTAAAATTCTGCATCCAGGGTGAAAGAGTTGTCTGTGGGCTTTGACATGACTCCCATCCTCTGATATTCACCTACTCGCTTCTCAAAGAAATTGGTCTTGCCTTCCAGAGAGATGTTCTCCATGAAATCAAAAGGATTCTCCACCTTGTATATCTGAAATGCAAAGGCAATCCTACAGTCATTAGGGATTCTCCAGTCTTCAATAAAAGAAAACATTAAAAGAAGCAGTAAAGAAGAGGGTATACAATGATGCGATTGGTGGGCTTATTAGTTGAGTAAACCAATTTTGGTCCCAAGCCTTTCCTCCTGTGTTCATTTCTGTCTTTAAACTGCAGCTTATTCGGTGGAGAGAAGCATAGCAGCTCCTACATTGTTTTCATCAGCATCCTTTCGCTTTTTATTCTGTGGCTATCCAAACAGTTTCCAACTGTGGGACTACTAACAGAGTTTATATCAATAATGCCGCTGCCATTTCAGGATTTGGGTTTCTGGAAGAAATTAAACTTAATATGATCTTTTTCCCCCATGACAGATTCTGTGTATTAGCCTTACCTTCCTAAATCCCAGTTCCAACATCAGCCGGTCTGCTACGAACTCTATGTATTGTTTCATTAAAGTGCAGTTCATGCCAATCAACTTAACAGGCAGTGCCTCCGTCAAGAATTCCTGCAGATAACAGAAGCACACTGTGTACAGAAGCTGGCATTCATTCTGAGCTGCCTAGGGTAATGTTATACCCAACAGCCCCACAGTTTTACACTTAATTGTAACCAGGTCCCCAAACAAGGAGCAGACAATTACCTGTTCTATGAGAACTGCATTCATGATGATTTCCTTTACTCTTTCCTCCGATGGTTTGTGTATCAAGTGCTTGAACATGAGGCAGGCAAAATCACAGTGCAAACCCTTGAAAGAAATAGCAGAAAGTTCTTTAAGGAATACCGATTTAAAAGAACTGCTCCAATCAGGAGCACAGAACACAGAGCCTAAAGTCTAAGCACCATCTTGGTACTTGCCACAGCACTGGTATCTACACAAAGCTTTCTGCATAACCAGAAAGATGTACACTTGAATTCAGGCCATTCCAACTGCACGTGTTCCCACAGCAAGGTACACTGAGAGCAAGAGCTGGTGAGAAACCTGATGCTACTTCAGTAAAATGGTGCTCTCATTCATTCGCTGCTCTAAGATCCACAATGCCACATATTTACACACTTCAGTGAGCTTTACAGACTGCCCATTTCTAAATGTATTCCTGCTGTAAAATAGAGGCTCCAACAAGCTACATGGCATATTACCATCTTAACTGCTAGAACTTAATTCTTACCTCATCTCTACTGATGAGCTCATTAGAAAAAGTGAGTCCAGGCATTAAGCCTCTTTTCTTCAGCCAAAAAATTGATGCAAAAGAGCCAGAAAAGAAGATTCCTTCCACTGCTGCAAATGCTACTACACGTTCTCCTGTTAAGAGAAGACAGATATCAACCATAAAAACTTATCAGGATTAATCCTCAGAAGCTGCGATAAGAGTAGCGAGCAGTCCTCCAAAGAGGAATGAAGAAGCTTCTACTGAAGTGTGCTACAGCTTATCCTGACAACTATGATAGTAAAGGTTTCTGGTTACTAAGTAAAGCTTTAAAACATGATAAATTTTCAAAACAGAGTAGCTGAAGGTGAGAATCCTTCCCCTACCTTAACAACCAATACCACCTTTTTCTGAAGGCTGCACCAAGTAGTCATTTTAGCAGCAAACTGAAGTCACTGTTTATCCCTCCATTAAGGGAGATGTTGGCCACAAAGGATGCTTTATTACTAATAAAATTATGACCACTTTGATCTCACCTTGAAAGTGAGGCATCGAGAATCCCCAGGGCAGAGGAGCCACAGCCCACAGCTGTTAAGAGTCCCCCGGTGGAGAATGGCCAGCACCATTCTGGTCACACATTCACAGTTCGCTCAAGCAGCCAAATAAATGGTGATTGCCACATACGTTATCATCATTCAGAACCCCAACAGTTTTACAAATATTCATGCCCATTTGCAAGACTTAAATTCTCTTTATCTCCCTAATTATGCTAAAGAGCATTTATTCATCCATCTTGAAACAAAAATAATCCCCGCGAACTGTGAAGTCTAGAGAAATAGTGCTTCCTCCGTTCTGCTAGGAAAGGAATTTCACTTTGCTTCCAATAGATGTGCTCACCATATGTTGCTTTCTTGTCCCCAATCCAGCGTATGGCCCAGTCAGCCTTCTTCTTAACACATGGTAATGTTTCAATAGCATTAAAAAGGAATTCCCTGAAAAGCGGAGATCTCATCAGTATGAGACATCAGTACAGCGTTCATAGCCACGGATGGTCTCATTCTCTTACAAGCGGTCTGTAGCCTCACCCCAATAGTTCAGCCTCTTTCCATTTTATTTTGCACCAGTTCAGCTCCATTTACATCCATCTATTCTGTTTACATCACTTTCCCTGTCAAGCCAACACCAGTTCACATGAATTCCTATGACAGCATCTAGGAGAACACTGTTTCACAAAGTATGATACTTGGACAAGGCTTTCCAAACTACAGACTAAACACCTTCTAGTCTTCAGTGACTAAAGCACTATGATTCTCTCAGAAACAATCCTACAAAGCCACCTGCTAGGTTCAGTGGACCCACCATGAGGACTCCTTGTAGTTTTATATACACTCTTATTTGTCTCTTGTCTTTTATAGTTACATTCCTTAGTTTCAGCATTAAGCAGTTGCACTCAAGTGAGATCTCACACACTCAAGAGCAGATATTTTTGACTGAAGTTGTTCCTAAGCAGCACTTTTAGCAGTATTTTATGTAAGTCTTGTTTAAGCCCAAAAATCAGTTTTCACTTCACAGTAACTGGTAGGCACCACATCTCAGCAATTAAGAGCTTCCAACCGTTCATTACAAGGCAATACCAACCTCTCTTTAGAATCTTTAATGTATGTGTCAATGAGAAGACTGTACATTTCTGAATGTATATTTTCCATGGCAATCTGGAAGCCATAGAAACAACGTGCTTCTGTGACTTGCACTTCTTGACTGAACCGCTCCACCTAGAGGAGACAAATGAGCATTTGTGAACACATTTATAACCAAGCTGCAGGTCAGAGGCACTGATACTGCCTGCAACTACTACTGCTCAGCCCAGAGAACTCTGCAGATCAACTCCAAATGCACGGGTTTCAAGCAGCAACATGAAGAGCAGTAGTAGCCCCTCATAGCTGCAAGTCACAGACATATAGAATTATTTACATTGGAAAGGGCCCTTAAAGGCCATTTAGTCCAACTCCCTGCAATAAGCAGGGACACCTACAGCTCCACCTGGTGCTCAGAGCCCCATCCAGACTGACCCCGGGTGTCCCCAGGACAAGGCATCCACCACCTCCCCAGGCGAGCTGAACACATTACTAAGGGCAGTGACACTCCCATCGGCCTCTCCATGCACTCACCAAGTTCTCATTCACGATGCCATCACTGGCAGCAAAGAAGGCAAGGACGTGAGAGATGAAGTACTTCTCCTCGGGCTTCAGGGACTCCCAGTGCTGCAGATCTTTAGACAGATCCACCTACACACGAGTAAGGGCGTCTAAGATGCGTGCCAGGGCCCCAGGGCCGCCCTGCACTGCAGCACGGCCGAGGGGAGCAACATCAGAGAGCGCTGTGGGGGAGCCGGTGGAGGTGCACCAGCAGCGGGGGACACCTCACCTCCTCCGCCGTCCAGAAGGAGGCCTCGGCCTTCTTGTACATCTGCCAGATATCATGGTACTGGATGGGGAAAATGACGAACCGCCGGGGGTTCTCCCGCAGCAGCGGTTCCTCCTCCTTCTCCTCCGCGCCCCGCGTTACCTGCGGAGGGCACAGAGCGGCTCAGGACGGCACCGCGCCGCGGGGAGCCGGGCCGGGAGGAGGCGGCGAGGGAACGGGGACAGCGCGGAGGGAAAGCAGCCCTCGGGGAAGATGGCGCCGGGGTGGCGGCAAAGGGGAGCGCGGGGCCGCGGGCACTCACCGGCTTCCCTTCGCGCTCCTGGAAGATCTTGCGCGCTGTCTTGCTAGCCAGGACGCGGCTGCTGCTGAGCGCGGGCGGCTGTGAGGAGAGAGGCGCGGGAGCGGTGAGATCTCCGTCATACCGGGCGAACGGCAGGAGGAAGGAAAGAAGGGAGAAAGGGAGGGCGCTCACCGTATTTTCCTTGTCGCTCAGCACCAGGTTCTTCAGGGGGGACAGCCGGGGCTGCTCCTGGCGGGCGGCGAGCGGGGCGCGAGTAGAGAGCATGGCGGCAGCGCGGGAAAAAGAGTAGGCGCGGGTCGGCCGCGCGCTTCTTTATATCCCCTTCGAACTTGGCGCCAGAACACCCGACTGCCAATCACAACTCACGCCGAGCCCGCGGCCTCCCGCCCCCCGACGTCTATTGGCTGGAATGCCAGCCGGGACCCCGCCTCCCATTGTAGCGGCGAAGGCGGGAGGAAGGAGCCGCCCGGTGCTTGGGCCATCTTGGGGAGCAAAAACGCGGGAAACTGAGGAAGCCCCGCCCCTGGGTCTGCCCCGCGGCCCGGCGGCCGGCCCCTCCGGCCGGCCATGGCCGGGACCGCGGCGATTGCCCCATCCAGGGCTGTGGGGAAGGGAATCCTTTCTCTCCATGCAGCTTTCCAGCCACTCTGCCCCAAGCCTGCAGCGCTGCCTGGGGTTGTTGCGGCCAAAGTGCAGGATCGGGCACTTGGTCTTGCTGGACGTCATCCCGTTGGCCTTAGCCCAGTGATCCAGCCTGTCCAGATCCCTCCGTGGGCCTTCCAACCCCCTGGCAGATCAATACGTCCTCCCAGCTTGGTGTCATCTGCAGACTTACAGAGGGTAAAAAAATATGGAACACCTCAGGCAATTGCCCAGCAGCCCCAGAGCAGCCGCCCAGACTGACTGTAGGGCCAGGCTGTGTCCCAAGCCCTGGGCTCGGTGCACAGCTGCTGTGTTATCGCTGTGGGCCAGCAGCTCTTCCCAGAAGCCAGTGGTACAGGGCCAGAGCTCTGCACACTCACTGGTGGCTACCGAGCAAGATCTGTCACCAGAACCCAGCTGTGTGTGCCTGTGTGCCCTCCACAGTGCACCACTAGTGTGCCTGGTGCCCTCATGTAGTGTCACACCAGGCCATGGCTCTGCTGTTTCGCTAAGACACTTTGGCAGAAAGGGGCACTGAGAAACACAGAGCAGAACAAACCCAAAGGCTTCATTAGCTTGATTCTTCCTGAATGTGGCATTTGTCAACACGGTCCGTCAATCTGCAGAGCTGAGAACGCTGTCCTTACCAGCCTGGTCACCAGACAGGCGGTACCTGGAGGTAATGCCTCCAATTCCAGTCAGCCCCACTCATCATCAGAGCAGTTCACGAGAGCAACGCTGATCTGGGTGCCTTCCTCAGCAGCCCTGTGTGCACGGCAGCTGGGGCAGTGAGACCAGGCACTTAAAGAACATCACTCCTCCATATCGCTTCTACTGTCAGCTTCTTAAGCAGAAGTGACACGTAGGAGATACGCAGCCCACTGGCCTAACTAGAGTGTGTGCATCTCAACTCTCTCTTGGCACAGGTGGAAAATTACTGGCCGTCCCCGCTCGCAGAGCCTATCGGTCACTGTAAATGAATACTGAACGTTCCTTTGGGTTACATTCCTCTGCATTTACTCACATGAAGCTGTTTGTGCCGGAAGGCAATTCCAGCTCCCTCCTTCCTGAGTAGCAAAGGTTGCTCACGTTAAGCAGAGCTGCGGCACAGCACAGCTCTGGTGCACCTCAACAATTGCTGCTGCAGCACCGGCTTATGGCCCCAGAAATCCAGCCTGCTGTGTCTGCAGAACAGCCAGGAGCCCACAGTACTGCAAGGAACTGCCCGGCGCTGTGTCCGCGATCCGCCCCCCGGCGGACGTAACCCGGCGGGGACGGGAGAGGGAGCCCGCGGCCTCCGAACGGCTCCGAGCGGGGAACCGGATGAGCAACGGTAGGGTGAGTGCCCCTCTGGTAACTCCCAGCGCCTGTCCCGTCCCACCGCTCCCACAAAACGCCCCTCCACAGCCCGAAAATGTGTTCGGCTGGGAAGCACTGAGAGCACATCTGAGGCACTTTGAAAGGCCTCCCTTGATGGAAGAACTCCAAACCAACAGAGAGAATAACCCCACGGTGTGGCAAAGAACCCTCCAAGTACTCCTGGCCCTGTCCTTCTCTCCCTGCGCTGCAGTACCTGGGATGCCATAAACCCAGAAGGACCTCACAAAGTTGGACTAGGTAATCTTAGTGTTCATTTCCAACCTTAATGATTCTATGATTCTGTTCAGGTTGGATATTAGGAAACATTTCTTCTCAGCAAGAGTGGTGAGGCAGTGGCACAGGCTGCCCAGGGAGGCGATGGAGTCACCATCCCTGGAGCATTCAAGAACCGTGGAGATGTGGCACTGAGGGATGTGGTCAGTGGGCACGGTGCGGATGGGCTGATGATTGTATTAGATGATTTAGTGGTCTTTTCCACTTTAATGATTCTGTGGTTCTGTTCAAAGGATAGCACATCCCCGCAAATGCTGGACCCTCCTCTGGTCTCATGGAAATGTCGTTAACTGAACAAGAACACGACTTGGCCACTGCCTACTCACGGCCTTCAAGAAGGATGGGCTACATCACCCCCAAGGGCATCAGTCTGCAGCTGCAGCACCGAGAGGCTGTGAGCAGCTGGGGGAGGTACAGCCTTCCTCAGCCTTCAAACCAGGTGGCTGCAGCCAAGGCCCCCAGCAGAAGCCATCCCTTCTGCTGTAATTCCTGTGCCAGGTTGCATCCAGCCTGGGTACCCATCTGAGTAATAAATACTGATTTTCCTGATGCCCACCCCTGCTGCAGCAGGGACACCCAGAGCTGGGTACCCAGCACCACGTCCAGGTGGTTTCTGGAGATCTCCAAGCAGGAGACCCCACAGGAGCAATCCAAACAGACCCATGGCATCAGTTCCTAACTCCAAAAGGTAACATGTTTAGCACTCACTATTTGAGAGGTACTCATAATTATCAGCATTTACTGGTGTGATAGAAAACAGTGACTCCTCTCACCAAACTGGACAAATGATTTGTTGTTTTTTCACTTATCTCCTTTCCATGTGCCTCCAGCAGTGATGTTTCAGGAGCGTGTTTTTAGCTAGATTCTTCTCACTGTTTGTTCACACCAGTTCAAGCTGTTATAACACTGTACAACCTGTCATGGTTGATTTACGTTTAGCGCTGTGAAGAAAAAAGACTGACGACTGGAGTTTAGAGAGCAAAAATATGGTGAGGTTGGGCTTTGGGGTGGCTTTGGGGGTTTTTGGACCTAAAGACAAAGGAAGTCTTTAAGCAGGGAGCTCAGACAAAGTTTTCTGACCCAGGAAATGTGCCTGGTCACAGTTCAGCATTTTACCAGCTGTGTTTTGTTCACCAAGGGAAGGGCGAAGGGTCTCCCACTCAAAGCCCTCTCATGAAAAGTCTCACTTGAAACTTAAATAATGGGAATGATGGGAAGTTCTTCGGGAAGTGGTGTAAAAGCAAACTGTAAAAGAAACTAAGAAAAAGAAAAGGAAGAAGAAATCTTCTTTCCCCAGCAGCCCTTGGCTGCTGTGGTTACTCACGGTGCTGGGAAGAGCCCTTTATTCTGCTTGCTGGGAGCACAATAGAAATCTCAGTGAGATGGCTCTCGGTACCAGCCTGTGTTTGTAGCACAGTGCACGACATTTTTAGTATGATTAAAATAAAGGCTATGAAACTCACATATGAAATTCATATAAAATCTGGATGCTGCAAAAAAGCTGAAGAAAGTTAAGTAACAAATCAAGGCACTGAGAAGTGCTTGTGTCCCTCCTGATGATACACGTTACAAGCCATAGAATCAGAGAATCCTTTCAGTTGGAAGGGACCCTTAAAGGCCACCTGGTCCAACTCCCTTGCAATGAACAGGGACACCCACAGCTCCATCAGGTGCTCAGAGCCCCATCCAGCCCGACCTTGAGTGTCTCCAGGGATGGGGCATCCACCACCTCTCTGGGCAACCTGTGCCAGTGCCTCACCACCCTTATTCTAAGGGCTTTGTTCCCCTGATGTTTGAAAAGGACAATTTAAGGCTACACGTGTATCAGCAACATGCTCTAAAAGTCATTACAACGTTCCTGTGGCCGATCAAACCGAGGTAACCTCGGCACAACATTTGATGGGTTGACGTTAATGGGTTACAGGACGTGTGAGTAACCCCCTGCAGAGGCATGCAAAGCACTGCAGGAATGTACCCTGCTCCCGGTGTGACCCTGCAGTCCTGACTGAGGACTTCTCCATCTCAGGAGCAGCGGATGGCGCAGGTCACACCCTCAAGCAGTCTCTGTGCTGTTTCAGTAGTTCTGCAAAAGCCCAATAAACATTCTGCCCCAGGAGGCTGAGACCCACGCCTCTGAGATAACTGGCCCCTCGGGACCCTCAAAGTAGAAGGGCACATTGAGCTCTGCTGCACGCAGCGCAATGGCCCCTGAAACGGTGCCAGCTGTTGAGTCGGGGCTTTGCCTGCTCCAACTGACTCAGCTGGAAGCAGGCTGGCACCAAGCCGCGCCGGGAGCAAGGCACTGCCGTCAGCACAAAGCGAGTCCACGCACACGGCTTTGTAGCACACCATTTATTATTTCCATCATTATTACACCGAGGCGTCAAACAAGATGCTGGAGATTAAACAGCAACAGTTAGCACACTAATGGGTATGCTGGCATGCAGCCCCACACCCCGCTCCACAGCAGGCAGACCACTCGGACCTGGAAGATGCTACAGCCTGCCCCAGTGCAGCTCTGAGTTGCTAGAAATAGTGTGGCCCTGCTCTGCTGCCTACTTTCTTTTTTTATTTTTCTTTCTTTCTTTTTTTTTTTTTATTTTTACCTCTGGGAGGTTTGCAAGGGTCAGTGGTTAGTAGCTCTATTCATCCCTCTACCAGAAGATGCCATCAGAAACACCACCTGGGCACTGCTCGCTGCACTCAGGCTTTGAAAGCCTTGCAGCTATCCCACAATGGCGTGCTATTGGAGAGACTCACTGTGCCCGTACCTGCACAGAAGCACCAAGGACATCCTCCAGCAGCTCCCACAAAGCAAGAGCTCGCTATCAAGTCACAAATGTGCATCGACACATTGTCAGCCAAGGGAAGTGTCCAAGGGGCTCTTCCATGGCCCTTCTAGCTGTGGTTTTAAAGAAAGAAAGAACCTTCTAATTCAGTATGTCTACGCTCACTTCAAAAACCTACCCCCATTATCAGGAGGTTCAGCACTGGTTCTCCTGAGGATGTGGGAGCGATTTACACCAGCCAACGAACCCTCTGCTGTGCTCTGTTCTGTCTTTTGCAGAGCAGAGGTAACCACATCCACCTGAACAGATGCGGGGAGGCTTAATTAACTAATAGTTACACAATGCTTTCACAGGGAAATCTTGTGTTTACAGCTTCGTTTTGTAATAAACAGTGTCAATGTCTCCAGAAGTTTAACACCCAATCTGTGTAAGGGACATTTTACAAAGCTCAGCACCAAAATCCCTGTTATTAAGCAACCTATTATTCCTCTGTAAGTGTGCTCCTGTAGAAGCCCCGACATGCCTCAGAAGAAGCAGGCAGTAGGCAAAAGTTTGACTTGCTCGTGACTCAGTGACATGAAGTCATCCTGCTTGAACTAACTGTCTCTGGGCACTACACAGCTGAGAAAAAAAAAACAAAGGGATGTTCTTCATGTATTCCACGTGAGCCCAGCTCAGATGGCTATCTGAACACAGGGGCGGAGGAAAACAAAATGATTTGGTGCATTTTGGGCTAAAAGCCGATACATTTTCTATCACTGGTCCACACCATCTTTTGTTGCTGGTTCCAGCTAACATGTAATGCTTCATTTCAATAAGCACAAGCTGAGCTGAGGGTGTTATTGCAGGTAGCTTGCCAAGCCCACTAGAATATGTTGCTTTTCCAAAGGCTACCCTTGCTTATCTCTTGGACTAAACCATGCTTCCTTTTGATCACTGGAGGATGCCACTTGAGTACTAAACTCTAGAAATGCCTGAGGCAGTCGACCTCCTTCTGGGAATTTCTTCCCATCTTTGGGAAATACAAATTGGTCTGCAAGCACCACTGAAGTGTTGCTGGGAACTGATACAGACATCTCCTATCATCCTGGAGCTGACAAGAGCCCCAGGGGAAGAAAAGGGGAGATTTTTGCAGAGGTGATGCCCAGGTGGTATTTATTGTACACAGAAGTTACAGTCAAGGGTGCAGAAGGTCATCTACGGTCATGCTTGGCGTGATGGTAATGAACAGCTCGGGCCTGTGGAAAAGCAGAGTAACAGCAGAAGAAAACCACGTGAGAATTAAGGAGATGAGTAAGTAATATCACAGATCCCATAGTTCTGTTTCAAATTACTTCTCTAAGCGGAGTATCTGCTCCCTGGGGCCTGCCCCCATAAGGTACTCTGCTTTCCCAATTCTTCTGCTCAGATTTTCTGTCTTCAGACAGACAGAGCTGTCAAATCCACTCAGATTGAATACATACACACATACCTACCACCAGCTTTCCCTTGGCTTCAGAACAGACATTTCCCTCCAGTGCAACACTCTCTTGATGCTTAAATCTCCATACAAGCAGGGGCAACAAGCCCAGGTTCACCATGTTCAGTGTGCTCGGCAGCAGATCATCCGGGGCCAACTACTCAAGGGGTGATTTGCTCTGCCAAGCTGCTTTGTTTCCATCCGTTAATCAATGACAGTATGATGGGCAGACAAGCATTTACAGTCCATGATCCCATTGGCCTGATGTGATGTTGGTCACCTGTGTGGGACCCAGCCAGCAACGCCACCCAGAGAACTGGACTTCAGCCTTCCTTGCAAACAAATGTAGCCTCAGAGGATCCATCTGTGTAGTAAATAAGGCTGGCCAGGGCTTGTGCATGACCCAGCAGATTTCTGACACAACCTGCCTGCCTCTCTACCACTCTGGTCTCTCACCCTCACCAAAACTGGAGGGCTACACCCAAACCGAACAGTGGCAGGGTGGCCTGGTGGCCTACCCCAAAGTCTTTGAGCCCCTTGGCCATGCTGAAGGCCCTGCACGGGGCTTGACCTCCAGGCCACAGGTGGGTATTCTGACCATTACAGCCCCTTCCTCTTCCTCCTTCTCCCGCTGGGATGGTCTTTGCCAGCAGGACCAACAGCTTTATGTTCTTCCAGCTGACACAACAGCCTGGCAAACCCAAACATTTGGATGGGATAGGCCTCATCGCAGTTACCTGCCCGCAGGGCCTGCTGCCAAGTCAAAGCGGGTTGCCCTGGGCCAGGCAAGTTGTGACAGGATGGAGAGCCCCAGCCTCTTTGAGCAGCCTGCTCAGTGCTTCACCGCCCTCAGGGTGAAGAACTTTCCCTCATGTTTGACGGGAATTTAGCCTCTTGCTGTTTGGTCCTAATCTAGCTCCATATACACTACAAACAATTACTGGTGGACACACGAATGAGTGTTTGGAATAATCCTGAGCAAAGAATACAAGGTTTTCAGTAGCCTACTGAAAGCTGGGAGCTCATTTATCTGTGGGAAAAGTAAATAAGCAAATGTCATCATTTTGTCCAATTGTTTTCATAGGTCAGAAGCTGGGGCAGATGCTTCTCTTCCCCCTGTACAGACAAGCTGCATGTTCATTGACTAAAATAAGCCCCAAATAGAATTTGATTGCCCAAATGTAGGCTGTTGTCAATGCTCTGCTGTATTCGCAACATCCGTGACTCAGATATGCTCAGCAACAGGACAGAAGGCAATGGTCACAAGCTGGAACAAGAGAAATTCTGGCTGTGTGCATGGGAAAAAAATGGTTTTATCAAGAAAATGGTTAAGTGCTTGAGCAAGTTCCCCAGAGACAATGTGGAGGCTCCATCCTTTAAGATACTCAACACTGTGCAAGGCCCTGAGCTGTGTGCTAGATGGCCCTGCTTAGAGGGTTGGACTAAGATGTATGGATGTCCCATACAACCTGAATTATTTTAGTATTCTGTGATTCTGTGGCCTATGGAGACCTCACACTTTTTGAAGAGGTGGCTGAAGGCCAGGCAAGGCACCTCAAGGGCATCTGGAATGCCTGCATGTTTCCATGGGAAGGTTCGTGCATTTTGCTGGAGTCTCTGTCCCTCCATGAGCTGGAAAAGAAAAAATGTTCCTTGCCAGCACTGCTAATTTGCCCATCTCTATTCCCAGTCAAGCTACTCTGTGTTACCAGATCTGCCTTTCAAAGAAGATGCAATCATTGAGTTTACAGTCCAAGCTTTGGATCTCTGACCCATATTTGGGGGAAGTCAGGGGAGTGGTCCTCCCTCTCCTCCTTCCCTTTTGTAACCTCCCAGCAGCACAAGAGTAAGTGCAATGCAAACCCCTGTGCTCCAAAACCTCAGCTCTGTGTTCCAGAACAGCACAGCTTGATGTAATTAGCTACGTGCTGAAAGGTATATTGTACGTTAGCTACATGCTGTATGGGTTGACTTTTAGAAAGGAAATGCTTTTAAAATCTTCCCTGCCATTAGTCTCTTCAAATGTGAAATACCAAAAGTTGTACAGGTTCTTTCAACTAGAAAAATACCAAGGCTTCCTCCCAGGTAGAAGCACATCATTTTGCACTTTAAAGCTGAGGTAGATGAAAGGAGGGTCTGTTCACACCTGATGCTGCCAGCAATCCCATTCACACCGCCCTTTCCAGATAAAAACCTGGGAGCTCCTGTCTTGCCCCACCACTTAGTGGTGGCCCTCTGCCCCGTTCTATCAGGGCCAGCTTTGGCATCTGTTACAAACCCCTATAATCCCCGAGTCCGCTTAGCAGACAAAGGGTTCATGCACCAAAACAGTTTATGCATACCACAAAGAGATCAGGCATGATCGCGTTACAGCCTCTCAGCAAGTTATTCCAGGACCGGAGCCACTGACATTATTCCAGTGCATGCCTCTAACCAGCTCGTGTGTGGGACACTGCCCTGGCTGCAGCCTGAAGCGGGCTGGGGGCACACAGGGACAGCCGGCATAGCCCTGCTGCCAGGTGACAGCCCTGTCAGCTCACGTATATGTCTGAATACCAGGTCAGCTTTATTGCCTGCTGGTAAAATATTAACCTCAGCTATTTTTTCCTCTGTGCAACTGGAGAAACAAATCAGATGCTGTCCAGGAAGCATAACAGCTTCTGCCTTGGGAAACCAAGCCTGGGACCACCTGCCAGCCCAACCAATGCTGTCTGGTGCCACCAAGCTTTGTTCAAGGCTGCAGCTTGTCCCACTGCACAAGTTGTCAACGTGAGTTTTAGTGGTGTTAGGATGAGGTGTGACTAAGGCAGGGCTTGCTCGCAACTGCAGCAGGCAAACTGGTGCCATGGGTGCTCCTGAGGGAGACAGCAGCACACGTTTCCCCCAGGAATCATGGCTAGGGAGGCAGGCGGTTGGTAACCAAAGGCCTGAAACCGGGCATACTCAAAAGGTATGTAGGGTAGGGTAGGGTGGAGTAGAATAGAATAGAACAGAACAACAGAACAGCATAGTTCAGCTGGAAGGTATCTTCAGAGATCACCCAAGTCCAACTACCTGATCATTTCAGAGCTAATCAAAAGGTAAAGCATGTTACTGAGGGCATTAGCCTTTTGAACACTGACAGGCATGGAACATCAAGCACCTCTCTAGGAAGCCTGTTAAATAAATAAAGGTATTGCCAAATCTTTTTTTCCAGCAGGTATTCACACAGAGCTGAAGTATGGGTGCAGGGCTTGAGGATGATATGGTTGCCCAGCTGAGGGACCTGAGGTCCAGACCCTGCAGCCCTACAGCACATTGGGCCCTGCTGAAGTCTGGGACATAAAGCCTTGCTAGCTGAAATCCCATAGCCTGCCTGACACCAGGGATGTTAGTCTTTCTACAATCAGCCAGTCTTTGTAGGCTTCAGCCTTGCCCACACTGAAGGGGAGAAATAAGCTCATAAAACTGGAAAGAGAACATGGTTTCTGCTGGGAAGGGGAGGTTCCTCTAAGGTTCATCTCCTGCTGGTTGCTTTCATACACCCACAGTGTCTCCACTCTTCAGCTCCCCTACCCTTCCGTTCACACCTGGGATGCAGAAAGAAAAAACCCTTTTGCTGACAATGCTTAGGGTGCAGTAAAATCCAAGATGTGTTGAAAGGACACTCTTAAAAAACAGGCTTTTAGATTTAAAGATGTGTTCTCAGCAGTTCTTTTGCAAATTGGATGAGTCAAACTCCAGCACTGGGCTAAAGCCCAGATCCACTAATTTCATAGGGGCAGCCTCAGCCCCTCCTCCACCCGTGGTTTTCCCACCACATCCCAAGCTCCATCCTGCACAGGACAGCTCTCTGGGCTCACTGGCCTCCACCTCATGGCTGTTTTCCCTGAGGCGGCAAAGCCATCCTCAGGCAGACACTGCTGGCCCTGTGCTCCCCAGCCCAGCTCACAGAATCCTAGAATCATAGAATGGCCTGGGTTGAAAAGGATCTCAAAGATCATCCACTTTCAACCCCCCTCCTATGTGCACGGTTACCAACCACCAGACCAAGCTGCCCAGAGCCACATCCAGCCTGGCCTTGAAGCTCCTTCCATGTCACACTGGGACAGGGTCAGAGGCACAGGACATGACTCCACACCAACCCCAAAGAGCCACCACCATTATGTTTTGCAGGATGTTTGGGGCCAGAAAACCCAGGTGCAGGCAACACCTGGGAAAAGGCTTTGGAAGTGAGGACAGCTGCAGTGTTGTGTGATAGAGGCACTGTGATGTGAGCAATGCACACTGCCCTTCTGCTGTAAGCCAGTTAATGCTAAAAGGCAGATTAATAACTAAACCTGCTCACTGAGGGGTGATGCCGGCATGGCAGTTTGCCGTGGGAAAGATTCAGCCTTCCCTGCTCCCTCTGTAGACCATACCTTATAGTTTTTCATACTTTTTAGAGTGTAGCAGAAGCCAGGAAAGCTGGTTTGGAATCACACAGCCTTCTCAGTGACATTCACTCTTCAGTGAAAGAATGAAATGAAAGAAATGCCAAAATCTGTAGGCTTGCAGCTTGGCATGACACAGGAGAAACCACCAGCGACCAACAGGGAGAGATTTCCCTTCATTCTGAAGTGATACATACATTAACTTTGAATTGTAATCCTTTTCGTCATTCTTAGGGCTTTTTAGAGCTCCTATACCACAGGAATGCATCTATCTCTACTGAAGATTCACAGAAAACCCGGCAAGTATGAGGAAGGAAGGCAAAACCTAAACACATGGTGCAGTGTTTATTGTCACAAGATCTGCTTCCTCAATGTACTGTCTGTAACTGCCCTGGAAAAGTTCTGGTGGGAACAGAAGCCTGAGAAAATAGAACTCTGCAGGCTGTGTTTGGGTTCTTACAGCGAAAGGATCCCGTTATTCCTTTTATCCTGCAGTTGAGCTCCTTCCTTGCTCTCTGGCCTTCCAACAGTGAAGGTGATGACACTGGTCCCGTAGCAGCTGCTGCCATGCCCCATCACCCCCACCCTCCTCGCCCTCACACTGCCACCAACACTTTTTGAGATGGGCTGGGACAGCCAGTCTCTATATTGTCATACTCAGGAAATGAGCAACCCGAAAATGAGATCAGATAGTGAGATTTTGACCAAGAAATTGCGTTTCTTGACTCCACCTTGGCCACTGGTCTTGCAGGTGCCATAAAGGACAGCCAGATGCCACAATGGGGCAATCCAGTGCTCGTGGTTTCAGTGGGTCATAGAATCACAGAATCATGCAGTCATAGAGGTTGGAAAAGATGTCCAAGATCATCAAATCCAACCGTCAGCCCATCCGCACCGTGCCCACTGACCACGTCCCTCAGTGCCACATCTCCACAGTTCTTGAGCACCTCCAGGGTCGGTGACTCCACCACCTCGCTGGCAGCCTGTGCCGCTGCCTCACCACTTTCTGAGAAGAAATGTTTCCTACTATCCAACCTGAAGCTTTCCTGGTGCAACTTCATGCCGTTACCTCTTGTCCTATAGCTGTTACTGGGAGAAGAGGCCACCTCACCACAACCTCCTTTCACAGCAGTCACACAGTAACAACTCAGTCCTCAAATGTATAAAGAAATAAATGCAAAGGGTTGGGCAAGATTTGGGTATTCCTACGTACATACCTGTATATAGAGATGTGTGTATACATACATATATATGTAAGAGTAGTTCATCATTTATTAGAAGAAATGACTGCTGGGTTTGAAGAGTGCCGCCCAGCAGCGGCTGGCAGTGTTTCTGGCACGGGGTCCATCTCCTTCCCCGGAGGAGGCGAGGAGCCCACCTGCCCCATTGCAGCACCGTCCCCCAGCACCGCTCCGGGCTCCCGCCTGCGCTCCCTGCATACCTCCGCCCTCGCTCCTGGAGAGCGGCCAAGCTGTTTTAACTGCGACTGGTTTGCTGAAAAAAAGGCACCGGGCTGCCCGAGGCCTTCGGGGCTACGGACACGTCCGAGCAGCCCGTCCGGGCGCTCCCAACGCTTCCTCTTTCCCACATCCTCGCCCCTCACCACCCTCGGGCCCGGCCTCCCGGGCCCGGCTCGGGGCCGCCCCGCAGCGAGGCGGCCCTTGGCGACGGCCCCGACTCCGGCCCCGGCTCGGCGGCCATGGGCAGCGGCAGCAGCCGGCGGCGGGGCCGTGCCGGCGGCGCCCCGCGCGGGACGGTGCAGGCGGAGGAGGCGGCGGCGGGCCCGATCCCAGCCGCGGAGGAGCGGCGGGCGCCGAGGACGGCGCCGGAGGCGGCCCCGCCCGGCCCCGCCCAGCCCGCGCCGGAGGTGAGTGGCGCGCGCGTCCCGCCGGGCGCCGAGGCCGGGTTGGCTCGGTCCGTGCTGGGGAACGGGGCGCCGGAGCGCGGCGCCGCCTCGGAGCTCAGCGGCCGTTCTGCCACCGCGGTCGGTTCGCTGTACTCGTAGAACCGCTCCGGTTTTCCGGATGTTCCTCAGGAGAGAGCGGAGACGTGTTTATTTATTTATTTCCCTGCCCAAAAATAACAGCCGAGTCTCTGTGGCATGGGGCTGTCAGGGAGGGGCAGCTCTGGGTTAGGGACAGGCCGTGCCCCAGAGGGCGGTGGGCATGGAACGGGCTGCCCGGGACTGTGGGCACGGCCCCGAGTGCCGGAGTTCAGGGAGCGTTTGGACACTGCTCTCAGACGCAGGGTTTGATTTTGGGTGGTGCTGTGTGGAGCCCGGGGTTGGACTCGGTGATCCGTGTGGGTCCGTCCCGACTCGGGCTGTGCCGTGGCTCTGCGGGTCCGTCCCGTGGCGATGCCCCAGAGCCGTGCAGACCGTCGGTTCCAGCAAAGAGCTGTGGGGCCGCACGCTGTTCATTGAACAAATGCTGCCCCGAGCAGATGCACGGAAGTCACGAGCGTGGTGTAATGCGTTGAAGTAATGCGTTCCTGGAGGTATTTCACAGGCATGTGGATGTGGTGCATCAGGACGTGGTGCAGCAATGGACCCGGCAATGCTGGGCAGTGTTTGGACCCCACCTTACAAATCTTTTTCATCCTGAAAGATTCCGTGATCCTGTGATTTACCAGCAGAGATAAATGTTGCCCAGCACAGGAAAAACCCACGCATGGTTTTGCCCGGGCCGTGCAGCACAGTGGCTCATGTAGGCAGAGGTGCTTGCAGGACCAGCACCGTCTCTCCGTTCAGTGCTCCTTGTCTTTAAAAACAGCCAAAATTCAGCAGTGAGCTGCGCCGTCCCCATGGCCAGTGTCAGTCCCCTCGGTCACACCCACGCAGCTGTGCTGCAGCTGTGCTCCCAAAGCCACCCCTCCTTTGCTGCTTTCTCCACAGCACCACTCAGCGGAGTACAGCTCGTCTTTGGCCCGGCACATCCCTGGTGCATCACTTACACATCCCCAGCACCGTCCCTGACGCAACGCAATTGCTGACACATCCCTGCCACATCCTCAGCACATCCCTGGCACATCCTTGACACCATCCCCTGCGCATCCCTGGCAGATCCCTGGCACCACCTCCTGCCCATCCCTGGCATACCCCACCCAGAGCAAGCACCAGGAGTGCACAGGACAGGCTGGAGCCGCTGTTAGCTCTGGCAGCCGAGAGAAGCGTGGCGCTGCCCGCCTTCCCTCTGTTTTCCCTGCAGGATGCTGCCTCCCGCCCCTCTGCACATCAGCAGGGTAGGATCCCTGCCCATGGCAGCTGGAGCCCTGTGTTCACCAGGTGTTGGTTTTGGCAGCATTCACTGGTCTGGCCACCCGTGGCATTTCTTGTGTCGCTGGAGGGTGCTGCTGCCCACCGCACCGGCACGGCTGGAAGGGCCCCTGTCACAGATTTGGCTTGGGCCAGCCTGTGGTCCCCAAATAACTCTTGGGTTTGGGATGTGCCCGGAGTCACAGAGTCACCGCCAGCCCCACTGTGCCCGGCCCAGCACAGCTCTGGGGGCTTGGGAGGGGCTGGGGAGGCATTTTCTCACTTCCCCGCAGATCTCAGAGCTCCAAGTGAAATGTCGGCAGTGCTCCTTTGGGAAATAGGTGCTGCTGCTGACAGATCCCTCAGAGAAGGTGGGAGCTGGTTTTGCAGAGGGAAGCAAATTTTACTAACCAGAGCCTCTCCATCCTGGTGACTAATTGATTCTGTCTTCCGCCCACACACCACGTACAGCTCGTAACACAGAGGAGTCAGCCACAAAGGGAAAAAGGCAACCGCCTGACTTCCAAGCCCATCCTTTGCCCAGAAGTGCTGGGAATGGGTTCTCAGGGTGGGAACTGCTGAGACAAAGCTGCAGGGCTGAGCGTCCTTCTGGGCACAGAAAGGAGTTGCTTTGTTCCTGCTGTCTGGGGGCTGGGTCCTTACACTGGCTCTGCACCGTGCCTGTTTAACCTTTGTTGGTGCTGCTGGGAGCGGCAGGATAGCTCATGTGAATCACCAGCTTCAGCTTAGAGAAAGCAGTCACCAAGCCGACTGAGTCTGGGTCTGTCCCAAGCCACAGCCGTTGTCCCTCTCCCCTTTCTATGGGGCAGCACAATAAAGAGGAGAAATGTGGAAGTTTGGTTCTTCCCGCAGCACCCAGCCTGCCTGCAGGGGGTTCTCTTTGTCACTTCCTTCATTAGCAGGTATTTTCGTTAGCAGCTATTTTCATTTCTAAGAGGTGCTCTGGCCCGTGTACCATCCCCCAGAGGTAGGTTGGGGTGCAAACGTGGCCAGTGAGACACAAAGACATCTTTGTATTGTCATAACTGAAACATGTGACATTTATTCTTTTCAAGGCCTTGTCTCCACGACGCCCCTCAGACCCAGAGAACAACAACATCAGCAATGAGTGAGTAGCCCCTGTCTCCCTTTCCCCTGCTGTGTTTTTTGTTGCCGTCATGGCCACCTGGGCCTTCCATGGGCCGTGCAGCATAGGTAGAGTGGATCACACGTCTTTCCTCCCTGGGAACCCTAAGAACCCATGCGAGGCTCCCATGCTGCAGCAGTTAGAGATGGAGATATTCAGGTAGTGGGGGAGACAGGTGGGGACCTGCTGCTCTGGGGATCCAACAAATAAAACCTGAACACTTCCTTCCACAAACAGCAATGCTGACTGTGTCCCTAGGTCTGCCAGCAGCAGTGGCAATGGTCTCATGCACATGTCAGAGAAGCCAAGATGAAACTAAAAGGCTTGGTAAACCATCTCCTTGCACTAAGGAGGGACTCCTTTCAATGCTGGGCTGTCACGCAGCCCCTCTGCCCTTGAGGTATGTGTTAAACTGAAAATCGGGGAGAAAAAAGCAGGGAGGAAAAGAAAGAGGTAAGGAGACTTCACAGAACTATAGCGTGGTGGGGGTGGCAGAACCCTCTAGGTCCATCAGGCCCAGCCCCTGCTTCAGCAGGGACACCCAGAGTAGGGTGCCCAGCACCTTCTGTCACCTAGAAGAGCAGCCACATGAGATAGAGGCTGGAGGAGTGACACCAAATAACCACCTAAATCAGGCACTAATGAACACCCTCCAAGCAGGAATCTGTGTGTGTTCTTTGCTGTATCACGTTACCTTTTTTTTTTCCCACACACCAGTGGCAGTCCACCAATTGAATGACACGGCTCAGGAATGTCACAACAATCTCATAATTGCTCTCAACCCCTGTGTCATGCACAGTGTTATCCAAGCGTGGCTTTGACCCATTTTTCGGCTGCTAGGTCTTGCAGAAGGCATTTTAATGATTAATCCTGTAGTTTCCCATCCTCAGCAGAAAGATAAAATACAGTGGCCTAGATTCATCCCACCTCAATCTGATTGGACTCATTCAGGTGGAGTTAGGGGAAAGCTCTGCCCCAGAGGGCGGTGGGCATGGAACAGGCTGCCCAGGGCAGTGGGCACGGCCCTGAGTGCTGGAGTTCAAGGAATGTTTGGGCACCACTCTCAGAAACAGGGTTTGGATTTTGGGTGCTCCTGTGTGGAGGGGTTGGACTTGGAGATCCTCGTGGATCCCTTCTCACTGGAGATACTCTGTGATTTTCAGGCTCTTAACAGGGGCTGACTTGCTTAACTTGGCCAGATGACCACCAGAGGTCCCTCCCATCACCATTGTGTGATCCCGGGGTTCCTACCTAGGAGGTCACCATTGTCAACAGACCCACAGCTCACTTTTGTGCTAATCTTACCCTTTGTGTTTCCTTCTCCTCATTGCAAAGCTCACTGTCTTCCCATTAAAAATGTTTCCTCTTCCCTTAACCATCTTTAAACACAGAGAGGCTGGTGGCTGAAATGGCACGCATTCCTTGCTTTCTCCTTTCCTAAATTGCTGTAGCCTCTTTGGTCACTCTTATTGCTGCTTTCTAAACTCCCTCCAAGCTATTAGTAACTCTTCAGTATTTTACTCAGAAGTCTCTGCAGTGATCTCGATGGGTTGTGTTTCCCATGCTGTCCTCCCACCATTGCTCCTCAGGCCTCTGAGAGCTGCTGGGTTTTAACAATTCCCCCTCAACATCCCAACCTCCAGTTTTCAAGTCACCAAGTCCAGCAGCTCTCAGCAGGACTCAATGGGCAGCACCGTGATGCTGCAGGCCCAACGTCCAGGCCCGGCGGCACCAGGGAGGCCCTGTCCACGCATTGTTCACATTTCTCAGCCCCAGCTTAATTCCCTGCCCTTGAGATGAAGGCTTAAGCTGGGAGGCCTTGGAGGCCTCAGACCGACCTCCTCAAAGCTACCTCAGCACACGGCCATGTCCAGCCTGGCCCTGAAACGCCCCAGTGATGCAGTGTGCACAGCTGCAGGCCTCAGGCTGGAGGAGTTTCTCCTTTTATGCAGGTGGTACCTCTCTGTTTTGGATTTATTTCAGTTTTTCCACATTAAGTGATGGATAACTGCCACAACAACAGAAAGGACCCAAGCAGCAGCTTGCTTTCCTTTTGCGTGGTAGTGGGTTGCTTCAGTGTCTTTGAAAGCCCCTCTGTGTGTCAGTGAGCCTGAATTTTACCTGGAGACTTTCACTCCAGCCTGGAGGTCAGCACACAGGCAAGATGTGGGGATGCTAATGGCCAAGTTCATCCCAGCTGTGCTGGGTCTCATCCTTAGAGAAGCGGTGAGTCAGTGGTTGCCAAATAATGGCAGAGCCAGAGTTGTGCTGTTGGATGCGATTTCCATAGTGCCAATAAAAACTGGGCCAGTCCCCTACTGATGGTACATCAGACATCACTTGTGTGAGAGAAAAATAACTAAACCATAGGAGCAGTTGGAGGGAGTTGAGCTCGTACTTTGCTTGGAACCCAAAGGAAACCCAGCCAAGCCCTGTAGTGCTGCAGAGGTTCCCATGGAAGAACCTTGCACACATTCTCCATCAGTATCTGGCTTTTTGGGGCCTGCTGTTGGTGGTCAGATAATAACAAAAACACCTTTCTGGACGAAACCTTGGAACTAGCAGCTGGTGTTAAAGGGTATGCAGTGTGTTGGCTGGGCCGTGGCCGTAGCTTACCAAGGATTATGGAGCGCAGGAGCTTGAGTACTATATAGATTTCACTGTAACAATCTCACCGACTAGAATAGGTGCCAAGTGCTAGCAAATGTCAGCCAGTGGTGTGCCCATGGGGTGTGGAAATCTGATGCGTTAGAGTAGCAGCTCTCAGCAAGCGACGAGCACTGCCATTTTCCCATTCACCCGATGATGAAGTTAGTAATGAGGGAGTGTGGCTCCCTTCCCAGCAGCAGTGGGGGGAATGGTTTTAAACTGAGACGGGGGAGGCTCAGGTTAGATATTAGGAGGAAGTTTTTCACTCAGAGGGTGGTGACGCACTGGAACAGGTTGCCCCAGGAGGCTGTGGATGCCCCATCCCTGGAGGCATTCAAGGCCAGGCTGGATGTGGCTCTGGGCAGCCTGGTCTGGTGGTTGGTGAGCCTGCACATAGCAGAGGGGTTGGAACTGGATAATCACTGTGGCCCTTTTCAACCCAGGCCATTCTGTGATTCTATGATTTTAATAACCTGCTCTCTCCACCTGCAGGTGCCCATCGCAGGGCAGTAAGCAGCCGGTGGGGTGCCCGGCCATCTTGTACCATGGCTCAGAGGAGGAGCTGATGGCCAGCATCGAGCGGGAGTACGGCTGCTGAGCTCCACACGGGGCATATCTGGAGCAGCAGAGCTGCCAGGGGGACAGTGCAGTGCCTGGGATGGTGAGGAGGTGTGCAAGGAGCAAGACCAGAAAAAGCACGCCTTGTGAATCAGTATCTCAGAGCTCCTTTTGAAACGGTGTTTTTACTAGACTTACTAGAGTTTTGTTGAGATGTGGGGCTTTGAGGGAAGAAGACCTTTGCTTTGTCCTGGCAGGAATAAAATACAGCAAAATCATTCAATTTAGATCTGACTTTGGGAGCACGCTGTGTAGCACAGCAAGCTCTGATGCATTTCTGCTCCCCGGCAGAAAAATTACTGTGTTGTATCCTTAGCTGGTCCAAAGTAAAACAGAAGGGCTGGGTCGCTGAAGAAAATAATGTTTTCTGTGCTCCCCAACAGGGAAGCCCAGTGTTGTAGGGCTTCTGCCTTTGTTTTACCTGCGTCTTAACATATCATGAGCAGCTGCTTCTTATCAGAAGTAGAAAAATACCTAATTTCTGTCCTTAGCTGAAGCATTCAAGATGTCAGATGAAATAAAGAGTGTGAGAGCAAGGGGAAACAGCAGGACACATCATAAGATGCTGTATTACGACGTCTTCGTCATTCCAGATATTTGTGAAAGAGAAGCACATGCATCTGTATTCTACGTACCTTTCAATAAAGGCAACAACAGCGGTTCTGAAGCAGAGTCTCCTGGAAAAAAATCCTGTTTTGAATGTTTGCACTTCTTGTGGGGAGCAGAAATAGTCAGGTTTGGACCCACGGCTGCTGAGCCATGGTGGGAGTGTAGCCCATTGCCCCGCAGCACATCCATTGGATCTCCTGTCGCTTGTGTTAGCTTTTGGCAGCTCTCAAAGACCTCCTGTGGCAAGCAGAACAGATGTGTGCAGGGAAAACACTGGAGGCCTCCTGACTGCAGCTCTGCAGGCGGCCGCGGGGCTCTGTGCGCTGCCCAGCTTTCATGTAATTTGAATTTCCTTCCTACAGCCAGGACCTCTCTCTGGGGCTGCAGTCACTAACCAGGTCAGGTATATCCCTACAACCCATTTTAGTCTCTCCTAAAATGAAGTCTATAATTCAACAATATTGCAGAAATTGAGTAATTTTAGAAGACAACAATATTTCTGAATGGAGTGTATTCTTATTAAGCTGCAGGAATTTTCTCGTGCAATGCATCAGACTCCTAAGCTCCATGAAAGAAGCCGGTAGGACAGTGAAGGAACAAGCACGCCTCTGCTCCCAGGATTAGGGGGGGGGGCTGCAGGTTTCATTCACAGCAAACCTCAGCGCTACCACGAAAGGAGGAGCTGCAGGAGGGAGGGGAGTGGGGCGAGTTGGGACAGTCCCTGCTCCGGGGAGGCTGGGAGAAGGAAAGGTGGGGTCGGGAGGAGCGGCCGCAAGCTGCGCGATGGTCTCTCAGGCTCTGTGCTCGGAAACAAAGAGCTGCTGTGAACTCCAGAGAGATCACAAGGAAGAAAATAAAATCTGAAGTGTTCTTCTCATCTAAAAAAAAAGCTCTTCCAGGAAAGGGCATGCTCCGGCCTGCTGAGGCCGTCTGCGTGCATGAGATGCGCTGGTGGCCATCTGCACACATCAGGAAGTGAGCATTACCCAATTTCCTTCTCCCACGCTCCAGAACTGAGGCAGAAACTGAGGGAGGCTGTGTTTGCTGGAGGAAGAAACTGATCATGAAAGAAACTGCCTCAGTGCCAACACACCCTGCGGAGGAGCGATCCCACAGAGCGCTCTGTGATGGCTGTGAGCGCGGCTGAGGTGTCATGGCATCCTCCTCAGCAGTCTTGCAGCCTCCTCAGCCCATGCACTGCCATTTTCTGAGTCATCATTTGCTGTTCCTGCATGTGTGAGTTTGCCTTTTTGTGGCCACAACCTGCCTGCCTCAAGCTGCCTTGCCAGCCGTGATTGGAAGGCAGCAGCCGTATGGGCTCGCAGATGGAACTCCCAGAGCGGTGGGAGATGCACCCAGAAGCCCCACGTGTCAGATGCTGCCCTGCAGGAGCCTGCACAGCCATGACGAGAAGCCACCAAGTGCCACCTCCTGCGCCCTCAGCACAGCCACCACCGCTGGAGCAGGAGCCCGAGCTGCAGCCTAATGCTGAGGTGTATGCCAAAGTGTGAGCACCCACCTGCTCTGCCCCGAGGCCTCACTCCCAGCTAGCGCTGGGGGCTCTGACCTTGGGAGTGGGGTTGCTCACCTTGCTGTGAGCAGCCGTGACTAAGTTGGCCTCAGTATACCCTCTCTTCTCCCATTCCACTTCCCTTACGTGCCCACCCCATTCCCATGGCACTGATGTAGTGGAAACCAGAACCTGGCATTTAGAAACACAGCTCTGCTAGAAATAAACGCTGCTGCAATCCGGGAACCAGCCAGAGGGAAAGGAATGGCAGAGATGCTTGAAAGTGTAAAGGAGGAGTTTAGTGTGCTGTCATCCTACCAGCCACATCCTTCCTAGCTGAGACCTGCAGGTCACACCCACAGCACACAGCAGTGGGAAGAAGCAGGGCTAACGCAGCCATACTTGAGTCACATTCTTCTCTCTTCTTTATTTGCACCATTCGCGCTGCTTCTGGAAGCCATGCTAGGAGAACACAGTTCTGAGCCCCGAGACTTCTGTTTTCAGGCAGCATGCAAAAACCCCACGCCACGCTGGTGAGGTACACATAAATACAGGAGAAGTGTTGCGTAAAATTTGCAGCAGCACAAAAGTCCTTCATTTGAAGGTAAGTAAACCAGTGAGCCCCCAAGTCTTCCACTGGCCTAAATAGATAACATAAGCCAGACTTTCTTTTTTTTTTTACATAGCTCTGGGGCAGATATTTATGGGAAATCTGAAAATTCACACTGTTTAATGATTTAAAAACAGTCATGTTACGTATTTCCTTTAGTAGAAGCTAAAAAACAAAGGTACAAAGCCAGAATTCCACTTCTTTAAAACACAAAGAGACTGAAGGGTGCCGTTCGGGCAGTGAGAGCAGCGCCCCCATCACCCGTAATCCATAAATAACCCTTACGCAGCAGGAAGGAGCAGAGCAAACAGAGCCAACAGCCGCAGCATGGCCCAGCTGTTTGGGAACACTCACAGGACGCAGGAGCTGGGAGGCAACGCATGGGCTGCCACACCTCCCAGGAGCTGCAGGAATCACCACTGGCCACAAAAAAACCTAAGAAGAGGGAGGGAGATGCGAGTCCCCAAACGGCTTTGCTCAGGACTAAATGGGCTGGCGGACTGAGACGGGACGACCCTTCTCCCAGGTTATAAATGTGTTACAGTCGCAACCAAAAGTCAAACTTCCTGATCTAGGGAACTTCTGAGCAAAAAAGAGCCAAGTCTTTCTTTCTACACCACACACAGTGCAAGCATTCGCTGCAAGGGGGAAAGCACAAAGCTGCGTGTGCACACACTCCCCAGCACGTATGCTGCCTGTGGGATGATGGTGCAGCAAGCAAGCAGGGCGTGGGCGTTTTAAAGGTGAGGCACGGCACTTCAGTACACCCAGCACAACGCTCTTGTGCAGGCTGAAAACTTGTTACCATTAATTATAACTATAGAGCTAAGTGTAAAAAGAATGACAGATTCAGCTTTCAACTGAAAAAGGCCTCTGCTGATTTCAGGGGAGTGCTGAGATCAGCAAGACTGTCTAAATGAGAGCAGCACTTTGCCCACACTGAGAAACAAGGCCACGTGTTTAGAACAAAGCTGTGCAGGACATTAGTGCATTCCTACGTGCCTGCATTTTACACATCCAGGTAAAAAATAACAAGTCCCTCTCCAGCACTCAGTGTAGGAGTGGTTGAAGATGGGAGTCCTGGAGGGTGAACACCATGGAATGGAAATACTTCACGACAGGTGAGCTTCAGCCAGCGAAACAGCAGCTGGCACCTTGCAGCACACATGCACCCACCTGCACAAAGGGCTGCTGAGCGAGCCGGCCACAGGAGGGCCGTTGCATCTCATTGCTTACAGCAGGCCAGCACAGCACAGCGCTCTGCAGCCAGCCATTTCACTCCTACATGTGGTGCGAAAGAAAATCCAGCCAACAGGGAGAGCATCTCATTTAATAGAAAAGGGTGATTTGATACAAAGTACTGCGGAGAAGTGTAAGGCCACGTGAAGAGCGTCATCGAGTTGGCAAAGGTGGCTGTTTCTTAAGACACGACCAGTATTTCTCCTGGTGCTTTGATGCAGGTCATCAAAAGCCTGGAACAATTTTCTGTGAGGTGCATAAGCATCCACAATGCATAAACTTAATTTTATGTTTCTCCTGTATTTAAAACAAAACGCAAACACAGACCCAGCTGATTACTCACAGGTTATCTCGCCATTTTTGCGATCTTTCAGTAGACTTCAATACGCTGATTTCATAGGGCTGAACGTAAAGCACCGTTTTTAGCGCCAAAGCTGCTGAACAGCGTTTGTGCTTCTACATCCAGCAGAGCAGCACGGCTCCCCGGTGCTTTGCTCAGGCAGAGGTGGGGACCCGGGAACACCCAGCGTGTCAAGCTTTACTAAAAGTCACAACAGCTTCCACTTGCAAAGAGTTATGAGTTGATGCAGCGCTGAGGATTTCAACACCTCTTTTCTGAAAGTCATTCTAGGATGGTTTTGTTGGGTTGGGTTTTAGCTCGCTTTTATTTTGTTTAGAAACAAAGACGGGCTCAGAGCTCAGACTGTCCAATATCCAATGCCACCTGCACAAGGAGGGTCTAACAGCACCGGTCTACTGCACGATCACAATCCAGAAGTGTGAAAATCCCAAACACCAAATTGTCAAACATTACACGCTCGCAGAATGCTCTGAATGCATTTGTTTAGGCTTACAGGAAAGTTGTTTCCAAAGCCCTGGGTTTCATCCTGCACACCTCTACTAACGCAGGTCAAGTAAGCCTGCATACGAAGATCCAAAGGAATAAATACAAAATATATTTGGTATAGAAAACACTAGTATAAAAAATTAAAGATCACCCTGTTTCACTGTCCGTCAAAATATTAACAGCAAGCAACACGCGGGACTTGTTTAAACCTATTGCCAAAATCATTTCAAAAGAGTTCTGCTTTCCTGAAGTGCTGGTGATTGCATCTGCCCAAATATCGAACGAACAAATAGGATGAGGAAACAGGATAGATTTCTCACCTAGCATTATTAAGAGGACCTAAACCGAAGGGAACCGAAGTATGTACAAACAAACACGCTGAGGGGGTGAAGAGGGGCGCGCTGTCAGTTCTGTCGCAGCCAGCAGAGCTCTTCACGACTTCCAGAAAGTTTCAGAGAAGGTGCTTTGTCCCACTACCCTGACAGACAGACGATGGCACGGGGATGAGCATACTCAGAGCACTGCTGCTTTTCGGTTTCTCCGCTGTGGCAATTCTGTTCAGTTTGCCCACCTCTGTCTGCCAGCTGGGGATCTTCTTGGTGGCCATGTGGCGGCGGGTGTGCTTTGTCAAGTGATCGCTGCGCATGAAGCGACGCTCACACACGGGGCAGGCAAACTTCTTCTCTCCCGTGTGAGTTCTGCGGTGCCGTGACAGTTCGTCTGAGCGGGCAAACTTCTTGTCACAGCCTTCCCAGTTGCAGCTGAAGGGCTTTTCTCCTGCGGAACATGAAAGAGAGAGAGCTTTCATTAAGCTCTGTCTTACCAACCAGCTGTGTTACACCCTACTTTGCAGAATCGGACAGTTTCCCAGAACTGCCCATGCATGCGGCTACTGTTAGCTTGAGTACAAGCTGAATTTGACTTGCAGAGCAAAAGCGTAGGTCTCTTTTCCCCTTATTTCCTCACATCTCCTTAAACGCTCTTTAACAGAGTCCATTTGTTTAAAGAAAAGCAGTATTAACTACAGACTTCACCAAAAGCAAATCCCTGAGCCCATCCCTCCTATGTGGCCACAGCTCTATGACCACTACACAGCATGAGCAAATGCTGTGGGCAAAAAGAAAACCTGGAGTTCAAGCTTCCAGTCCTACTGAAGCGACCCACACACCCGTGCAGCACATCAGGGAGCACTGCGGTCTGACAGCCCACGTACTCAGAGACCCAGACTCCTACAGGAGCTCTGGATGCCAAGGAAGGAGAGCAGCCAGGAAGGCTTTCAACAGCGGTTTCTCATGCTGGCTGACTGCTTAACATCACACCCGTCCTAAACAAAGTGATCTGCTGCCTGCAGCCCCCATAGACCTCAAGAAAGACAAGATAAACATCTACCCTTTACCATAAATCTAGGGAACTCTTTGGAGAAGAACAAAAAGTCCATCAGAAAAGATGCATCATAGCAGCTGCGTTCTTACTGCAGATGGCAAGCGAAGCTCGGTGTGCACGATGCCCACCTAGCTGCTCAGTGAGTGGGATGAAGCAGGAAAAGCAAGCTGCCGCTGCTCTGCCCACTGATGCTGCACAGCAGGACGGCAAGCGATGGGACCGCGTGCTTCCCCAGCCACGGTGCTCATCTTAACATCACAGCACACACGGCTTCCCTCCTGGGTCAGCGGTGATACGTGCCAAGGGAGAGGTTTGCTGCCACAGACCAGAAGCAGAACCACCATTCTGCCTCTGAGCTTCAGTTTACAAGGATTATCAGCTTCATACAGAGCTTAAGCTCTGTTCTCATAGGAATTGTACAGACAAGCTGGCAAACTAGTGCACATCCTGCCATGGAACCACAGAGGGTGGTGGAAATAAGCAAAGGAAAAAAAAAAATGTAGGCAAACATTTAAATGAGCTCTTCTTTATCAATCACCTGCTGTGCTTGTTCCTCAACATCACAAATAGCCCCTTCCAAGAACTCAACGCTTAGTTTTGACTTAACAGGATCTGAGAGCTTAAAAGAGAATAGGCAGAACACATTTACACTGCCTCTACACTAACCAGATGTTATGGAACATCTTATATTAATTGTAACTAATTTACAATTACCTACCGTAAAACCAATTATATTCCTGCAGCAGCTCTACTTCCTAACACCGTAGCCCAAAATCTTAATGCACACCTATTTAGCCTAGCCAAAACTCTAGGAATTCTAAACGTCGTAGTACTGGTAGTACTGGAATGTCCCTTTTCTTTCATTCGCATGCAAACTAAGAACAACTACCTGTACTGTGGACTGCTTACACCAGAGCCCTCCATGCTCAAAATAAAGACTTGCACAATTCACTGCAATCCAGTCCAGCTGGCAGAATTCCACTCCAATCTAAACACACGCACACAGAGGGCAAAGCTTTGCTCCAACTAAAGCATGTGAAACTCAACCAACGCTACGGGGTTGGCTGAGGTCTCAGAACAAAGTCTGTTTTGTTTTGCTTGCCCATGGAGAACGAGCATTCTGCTCCTCTCCAAGATGAGCATAAGATCCCTGACCACCTGCCCCTTCCCTTTCCCACCCGCTGCCACGCACCCTTCAGCACCCCAACAACAGTTCATCTCACGTTACACACCAGTGTGGGTACGAAGGTGGGCTTTGAGGTGAGAGCTCTTGAAATAGGTTTTCTTGCACCCGGGGAAGTTGCAAACATAATTCCTACGTCTCGAAAAGTCCATCTGGGGGGCGCAGCTTTGACCAGAAGCGATGAACACGGGGGCAGGAGCAAGGGGCAGGAGCTTGGTGTTCCCAACAGTCATTACTGTCTGAGGGCACTGCGGCGTCGGTGCGACAGCAGTCTGTGGAAGAACCAACATGACGGTGCCCTGAGGCACAGAAGATCCCACGAGCACGGGCTGAGAAAGCGGAGCTGCCTGTGGTAAAATAGGTTTCATCGGAGCCGAGATGGTTGGAGCTGAAGGCTTGACATAGGCATTAATCACACCGCTTTGTCCACTCAAAGGGATCATTTGACAGAGAACCTGGGGGCTCGACACAGGGACAGGTGTCACTGGGGTAGCTCTCGTTTGCGAGTCATCCTCACAACTCTTTGGTAAGTGGGTCTGTGGCGAAACGGGTCGGACTGGAAGCTGTGCCTTGCTGGGCACGACATCACCGCAGTCAGCCGCACACGGCGGGTGTACCGGAGAGGCTTTGTTAATTAAAGCATCGGCAGCACACGTGCCCTGTGGCAGGCTGGAATGTCTTCGGTCCTCTGCTCCACGCCGCTCCCCTGAAGTGCCACAGCCCGAAGCTGCCTTTGCTTTCCCTTGCGCAGCAGCACCGTGGTGGTAAGCAGAGCTGTCACCCGTGTGCCGTATGACGCTGGTCACCATGGCCCGGCAAGGCTGAGGGGCAGAGGCTTCCGCGAGGGCCGCCCTCTGCTCACACTGCCTCTCCACGCTCAGAACGGAAGGCTTGGCTGCGGGAGTTGTGTTGGTGGTGGATGTGACCAAGCAGGCAGCTGTGTTTGCCATGACGGTCCTGGGCTTGGAGTAAGTGACCTGTGAGGGGAGCAGCACGGCGGCAGACATCTCCACAAAGTCGGGGCTGTGCGGAGGGGTCATGCACTGCAGAAAGAAAGCACTGTTATACAACGCTGCTAATTCAGCACACAATTCTCCACAGCCTTTAGTGCAAAAATAAAATCACACCTGCTCCTCAGAACCTCAGAAACCGCTTCTCGGGGAAAGCAATTAAAGCCTGCATTGCCTCATCTGATGGTCATTCAGAACAGGCTCAGAAGTACGCTAATTAACAAAAGGAAGGCGATGGGGCAGACTGCAAACCTACATAAAATGGTGCGTGCCTACCCAGTGCACTACAGAAACCCTCTCACTTCTCCCAGCAATGGGTGCAGATGTAAGAGGCTACGAGCACTCTGCTGATCACAGAGACAGACAAGCAATAGACAGCAGTACTGTACCACGTGAACTTTAACGTTCCAGTACGACTTAGATATTTTTATCTTTAATTTAATTATAACTGATACTTTAATAATTTAAGATCTTTAAATAACGATTCCTCCAGCAGCTGCCGGCTATTCCCAAGATAAACACAAGTGGAACTGCTCTCCCCCCACCCACCCACCCACCCCCGTGCCTTCCTGCTGCTGCCACCTCTCCTCCCACCCTTAGCATTGAAATCCCAACCCACGCCTGTCTGCTGGGCAGTTCAGAGTTCCAGAACCGAGTGGGAGGAGAATAACAGAAGAGCCCCGCCAGCCAGTTGCTGCATCATCTCAGCCTTTTTGTCTCTCCTATTCTCTTTCTGTGACGTAACCGCATGCTAAAAGCCAGCTGGCTGAAATAGGTCTTAGCCTTCTAGAGCACAAATGACAGTCTTGTCTTTTTTTTAATCTACTTTTATTGCGACATAAATTGAAACAAAAAAAAAATTGTGATTCAACTGACATTAATCAGCCAGAGTAGGCCAACGCTCTGGAAAAATAACAAACTACATGTAGAAACACATAGCATAAAACCCAATTAAACTTGCTGTTTCATAATGGTAACCTGTGCTAGCGATCAGTGTGAAGCCAAATGTCGTCAAGAGCCTTCTTCATAAAGGCCTTCCAGATAAGTCAGCGCTGAATCACTGAGGCTCATTCTGCCTTTTGTACTCCAAACGCTCCAAGAACCAGGCAGCACTTCTGTGCAGTGCAGCTGATGGAGCACAGGCTGCCCAGAGCTGCGGGGTCTCCTCCTCAGTGACCCCCAAAAGCCCCCAGATGCGGTGCTGGGCACCCTGCTCCAGGTGTCCCTGCTGCAGCAGGGCTGTGCCCGATGCACCCAGATGGCCCTGCCCACCTCAGCCCCTCTGTGATTCTCTCAAACATCCAATCACTGAAACAGCCTTCCTCTGTGCTGCTCCTGAGAGCAGAAGCTTTTACACCAAGATGTAACAGGAGACCAAACTCCTACATTCGCCATCCCAGTAACAGCAGAAAACCCCACACTGCTGATCCGCCTGTACACGCACAGCACAGAGCCACACTGCCACCATTCTCTGCGGGGTCACACAGGCGAGGTATCTTTCTCAGCCAAGTCAAAACACGGCAGGGATGTACCATGTACCACGCAGGCGTCACGCACTCTTACTTTGCAGTCACGCCTTCCTTACCAGTGTAGATAAATAATCCTTTGGTAATTCAGAAGTAGCCTCAGCGTGCATTGTGAAATCTCCAGAATCCGAGAAGGGTGTGAGAGGCCTTATCTTTAATATGTCACCTTTCTGCAATCTTTGCCCCCAGGAGCTCATACAAACAAGTGCCTCAACGGCTTCGATGTCATTCTGCTCCAAGGTGCTGCAGGTAGAGCGCTCGCTGTCGTGGCGCTGCCGCTCCCGGATGGACTCATAGATATCCACAATGTCAACCTGGATGTAATCGGATTACTGGCTATTAGCACGAGTCAGAACACAAAGCTGACACCACCCCACACGCTGTCTGCTCACCATGAAGGTCATCTGAAACAGATCCCATGCCTGCAGCAAGACTTTTACCCATCGGCTCCGCTCTCGCCCTCCCCCTGCCAGCCCGTCTCCCCACCCTGTCACCCTTCTAAAGGGGAAAAACAAAAAAAATAAGGGAAAAATAAAAAGATCATCACCAAAACAGATAAATAAATAAACAAAACCAACCAACCAATCAAAGCGAAACAAAGAAACAAGCAAAAAGCCACACTTGCAGAAAAGGAATTGATAGGTGTAACGTGGAGCTCGGGTTTCCAGAGCTCTTTTCCTGGATAGCACTGCTCTGAATAAACACAACCCTTGTCTGCATACAAGCAGAAAGAAGGGAAGAACTTCCAACCTTGTTTAGCCAAGGCTGCCTCCTGGCCCCAGAAGATGGCTGCTCATTAGCACTAATCTCATTCCCGGAGCATGTGGAAAACACACTTCAGGCTGACAGCACGATGCTCCCAGCCCCGATCTCCGCCTGCGGGGACCACGCTTTGCAAAAGCATTTCCATTTTATTCTTATTACTGGGAAAACTAGCAGGGGAAAAAGGAAGGCGAGGAGCTTCTGGAGCACAACAGGGCTTCTTCGCATTCGGTACTTCGAAAAACCGTGCTTAAAAACGCACAGGTGCCGGGCATCCCAAAGAGCACCGAGCAGCACTCAGACGATACGGACGAATGCTATTGGTTTGCGTCCAAAGGCAAGCGGCACAGGAGATGGGTGTGCACCCACATGCGAGGCAACACCCACCCTTCCTGCACAGGAAACCCGAACGTCACAGAGCTCCGGCGGCACGCGGGCCGTGCGGCTGGCTCGGTGCCCTGCGAGCACCGCGACGGGCGGCACGGGGCAAGCCCTGCGGCCCCGCCGCGGTGCAGCGCAGAAAGAGGGGCTGGGAACCAGAAAAAGCAGGCAGTGCCACGCCGCTGCCACGGCCTCCAGTCCCGAGGGAACCGCGCTTCCCGGGTGATGTCATCGGGGCTCTCGTGGCCCTGAGTTCTGGGACTGACTCACGTAGCGGGGCTCCGCGGTGTCACTAAGATACAGATACGTGACATCGCCTCCACTACACGGACGGGCAGTTACTTAGCGCCGGAGATCTGCGCGACGCCTCACGGCCGGGACGCGTGTCCCCGCGTCACCCCGTCCGGCGCGGCCACGGCGGCAGCCGGGAAAGGAGACGGCCGCGCGGCCGGGACGGAGCCCCTCAGCCAACGGCCCCATCCCCTGAGGTACCGGCCCCGATCGCCCCCGTCCCCTCAACTAACGGCTCCGACCGCCCCCCGCCCCTATTCCCTCAGGTACCGGCCCCAGCCGCCCCCCCCCCGCCTCCCTCAGGGTAACGGTCCCCGCGTCGCTCACCGCGGCCGCATCTCCCATCTCCGGGCAGGGCGAACCCGAGCCGTGCATGGCGCGTCGATGCGAGCGGGAAGGCAGCGGGCAGCGCGGCGGGCGGCGGCACGCAGCACGGCGGTAGCCGGCACCGCCCCCGCCCCTTCTTCCCCGCCCGCGGGGGCCGGCACCGAGAGTCCCGCGCGCCGCGAGCCGCCGAGAGCTCCGCGCGCCAGACGGCGCGGGCGGGGCGGACGCTCTCCGCCAATCGGCGCCCGGCGCGAAACGCGCGCGGCCAACGGGAGGCGGCGGGCGGCGTGATCGCGGCGTGCAGGGGCGCTGCCGGCGGGGGGGGCGGCGCGTGGGCGCGGCCCGCGGCGGCGGGCGGGAAGGCGGCGCGCCAGGGGGCGGGGGCGAGGCGCTGGAAACTGGGGGAAAGGTCGGGCGGGGGCGGGGCGGCGGCCGGGAATGCCCGGGGGTGTGGCGGGGGCGGAGACGGGGCGGGGCCGGGCCGGAACTCCCCTCCCCCCGCGTGCGTGCCGCGCTGCACGTGGGCAGCGGGTGGGTGGGGGGAGGGAGGAGGGCAGGGCCGGCTGCGTGCGGCGGGCAGGGCTGCGGGCACGGCTCTGACTGCCCGGCGCACGTCCGCCCCCGCCTTGGGCAGCCGCGCCGCGGCCTCACCGCACTCCGAGTACAGCATTTCCTCCTCACGTTTAGCATAAATCTCCCCCTTTCAGGTTAACGCCCTCCCCCCTCGTCCCGCCGCTACCTGCTAGCGTCAAATGCCCGGTTCCTCATTAACATACGTAGACGCTTCCAGGAGCGGCCCCCGCGCACGCCCACCCGACGTGCTGCCCCGGGGCTGAGCCCCGCGGCGCGGCCCCCCGTTAGGTACCGGCGATGAACGGATAAAGTACGAGCCGCGCTCCGTGCCCGGCCCTGCGGCCCTCCCACCCACGCCGCGTCACACCTAAACGGGGCCCGTCCCTGCAAGCCGGGGCCCCGGGAGGCTGCCAACGGGGAGGCAGGGCCGGGAGCGCCGCGCCCAGCGCACGCGGGGACTCGAGGCTCCCGGCTCCGTGCCGCAGCTCAACCCCGGGCCGGGAGCGGGGCCCCGCAACGCGCGCTGCTGGCAGTGAGTCGTACGGCATCCTGAGGCGGTAAGGACAGCCCCGGCTCGGCACAGCACCGCCCGAATGCAAACCCCGGGTCTGAGAGCGCTGTCCAAACGCTCCTTGCGCTGCAGCCGCTCGGGGACGCGCGCGCCGCCCGTCCCCCGCCCCCAGCTGCCCCTCCCTGCCAGCCCCCCCCCGCCAGCCCCATGCCGTTCCCTCGGGCTGCGTCGCTGTCACGGAGAGGCCAGGAAAGGCAGCCGCGCTCACTGCACACAGAACTCGTCGTTAGAAATGAACATATAAAATTTAATAGCTTGGTTTAAAATACGTTTTCAATTAAAAAACAGCAGGCAAAACCAAAAAATCAGTTCCATAACACATACATGAGGTTGCTGCTACAGTGAGAAGACCCGTGTCCCAGAGAGCCTCAGAGGAAAACAATCAGCAGGTTTAGTTCACATACTTCATTACACAGTAAAAAAAGAAATAACGGTTGTGTCAACCCTACCCCTACGGAGACCCTAAACTACTCCCCTGACCCCAGATTGAGTTTCTGTAATAGAACTTCCATTTTCGATACAAATGTGACAAGATACACGTATTCTATATATCAGGTTTAAAAAATTCCCTTGCCGCAGTGCCCGTAACTCACAAGGGAGGCCCAACGGAGGGCAGGGCCGTGCCAGCTCACTGCAGGCCCCAGCAGGCTGTGAGCAGGTGTGAGCGGGAGGGCACGTGGTGCTGAGAGGGAAGGAGGGGGAACGGGACACTCTGTGAGCCTGCCTGGGGTTGGCCCGAGCATAAATCCCAAATACCACAGCTCACCTAAGTCATAAAATCGTAACAAAATACACGGCGGGGGTAGGAGCCTCGTGCCAGCACCAGGGCAGGATTGACTGCACCCGCAGCCGCCACGGTGTGTTACCCAGCCTGGCTCTGGAGAGCTCTGATGCCGAAGGCCACAGCCGTCCCTGGACAACCCTTCTCCATCTGCAACCTGAATTGCTGCAACTGAAGCCCACCGCAAGGACCGGGAGCACGCATCCACGCCTTTGGAGGCTCTGCTCCCTCAACCCTGAGCTCCCGGCAGGGCAGCAGTGGGAAGGGCCGGCCCAAAGCAAGGCACCGTGCTGTGGCTGAGGCTCCCTCGGAGCCCGGTGGGACACCAGGCAAGGCTCAGGCATTCTGCAGCCTGTGCTTCTGGTTGTAAAACTCAGCGTGGCATCTAGGTCCCTTTTCCAAACAGCAGCATGACACAGCCAGACAACGCTGGGTTACCACTCGCTGATCGCTCAGGGGACACACGAACCATTCAGCAGACTCACGTCCTACTTTGCCAGCCTGCTTCTCCACCCTATCCAGGTCAACCCAGGGCAATGCACGTTCAGCCCCCCTGGCTTTGTGCTGCCTCAGAACACTGCAAACCTCCCATTCATGCAGACCACTGCCAGCAGCACTGAGTGGCACCGGTCCCAGTGCTTCGCACCTGCTCACGTCCCACCCTGCAGTGCAGGCGGCTGCAGCCATTACTGTGCACTTCTCCCTTGCTGCTAACCAGAGGGCACCTTTCCTTCCTAAGCTCAAAGGCACAATGAGTAAGCACTACAGAGCCTACTGCAGCGGCTGCTTTTTGAATGTTTCTGGCAGCCAGAACCAGGCCGACTGCTGCTACCAGCCGCCCTCATTGGTTCTCCCACCAGCTCAGCACTGCATGATGCACCCCAGCAGCAATCAGCCTGTCCATGGCCCCGGTTCCCTGCTGCACCACCCAACACCTTACCAAGCACTGAATTTCCCCAGACCGAGCTGCTGCCACCGGGCTTGGTAGAGGTCGGGGGGAACCCTAAGCATACTGCCAGACAGAAATCCACCCCGCAGGAGGCTTCCTGGCTCCTCAAAGCGAGGTTGCAAGGAACCCGAATGTGCTCAGCTTTTCTCGGGGCACAACCTCCGGGCCTCAGCCTAAACCACCCTGTGGGCAGCAGGACACCGCTGCTCAGAGCCGGGACAGGCAGGAGACAGAGCTGCCAGCGCCTCGCTGTGCAGAGGGGTTGAGGAGAGCTGCTACCCTTCCCTCCACACAGGAAAATGCATGCTGAACAAGGTCTCTGTGCGTTCTACGAACGTACCAATGTGTGCTCACCTTTGGTGCATGTTAAGGCTTTGTCCTTTTCTTAAATAGCTACGTTAAATATCTGTTTTCTCTGTATATGGCATCCTTTTAGATGGGCTTCTTTGCATATATTCATGGTATATACACAAACACCACGTTTTATATATATTATATATCACTTGTATGTACACATTTACAAACCTTCAAAAATATATTGCACTTATATACAATATAGCTTCATCTGATGAGAGTTCAGTTCACACAGTTACTAAGGCGAGTTCTTCATAAGCAAGGCAGTATTACATTCCCCCCCAGTGACACACGTGATTTCAACAACCTGCCCTGACAAAGAGTAAACATTGGGATGACTTTTCTCCAACCTGCACGCAATTCCTACCAGTTTCAGTCAGTAGTTTTGCAGCTCTACCTAACAGAAAACAGTCCAGTAAAACTCTCTTAGCTGATAACAGGCTCAATCGTGGGTACTGAATAGATAAATAAGACATCACCACTCTAAAAGGCCACCTTCCAAGGGTTTCCCCTCCCTTATCTACTAGTCTTTTATACACGCTCTATTTAATTGCTGTTCTTTGCTCACGGGTGTCAAGTGCAAATAAGGTCATGAGCACTACAATGTTCTCTAGAAAGAACAGAGACACAAAGGTATCAAGCAAAAACACCTCTCTGATCCCCAGAACAAGTCAACACCTGACTTGCTCCTGGAGAAGGTGATCAGTGTTTCACCCAACACACTACATCATGGGAAAATGATCACTAGAGATCTGTGCTTAAAATCCACAGAGGATCCGTGATCTTAGATCTCAGTGAGAGTCAGCTTGTAAGATCCTCCAACTTCTTCAATCTGCAACTGGAAGGTATCTTCATTGGAATAGTGTTTCACAATGTTATCATCCATGTTGACCAGGATTCTGGAAAAACAAGATAGGGTGGGGAAATGATTAGAGTTCTAAATGCCAAAGCCAGCAAAGGCACACTCAAATCTCAGAGCACTGAGACTGTCCAGAGGTGAGCTAAGATTCCTGCCCACCTGCGCTGAACCTTCACCTGCCACAGCAAATCTAGCTGCTCTCACCCAGACCTGCCACCGAGGGCTGCAGCCACACTTCTCAGCTGAAGGAAAGCATGAAGTGCAGCTCCTGAACTGGGAGGGAAGGAGATCTCAGAAATGGCACAAATCCCATCGGATGCTGAACACGCTTTAGCAGCCTTGGGGCTCTGAACTGGTTTGTTTGACAGTTATAAGTAATCAGCAGTCTTAAATACCCCCTGCAGAGCTCACAGTGAAGAAATGGCTAATATGCGGCCACTTCTTTTATCTGCCAGAATCAATGTGTATTTGTGTGTAAGTGTGCGTATAAAAGCGCGTTCACACACCCAAACACACAGAGCTGTCCTCAGCAGTGCTTTAGCTACCATCAGTCCCAAACTCTTGCAGTTATTCTGGTGTGGCAATTCTGGGACAAAAGCACTACTATTGCTTGAAATTACATTGCAAAGGTGATCAAAGGAGTTAATTTTTCTGGGCAGAGGGGCTTTGGGGATGAAGCTAAGAAACTGAAGTGACTTTGGAGAAGGACCAAGAAAATTACTAAAAGATGGAAAGGAAAAATAAAGGCACGTTCGTGAACTCGGCTATGAACTCGAGGACTGTGGCCTTTGCAGGGAACAGGTATTTCACAAGTGGAGGTCTCTCCAATGTAGCACACAAAAAACCCCCCAGGTTTAGTAACTGTAGCCAAATATAGACAGCAAACACAGTTAACCGTTCAAACAATTCAGCACGGGTTCAAGCAGGTTCTTTGTCACTTGGAGCCCTTACACAAACTGAACTCTTCTCTGGCATGGTCAAGTCTGATTCAAATAGCAGTCAATTCGGAAGTCCGATGACTTGCATTTATAGAGCAAGTCGAACTGCTGAGCTCTACAGGACCCTTACGCTTTAGTGCTCTACGAGTTGCACTGGAACAGGATTAGTTCAGGGCCTGAACACACACGTACACACAAATGACACCTGTACACATGCAGTGCGCAGAAAAAGTTACAGCAGATTTGCCGACAGGTTTGCAAGAAAGGAGCTCACGTTCTCAGAGTCGCTCCAAGGATACATACTCACCCTTTTTTACATTTTTTGAAGATTTTTCCTATTTTATCAAAAGGAACATCGTACTTGTCAGATATCTAGAACAAAAGAAAGAAGACATCTGTAAACTGAGGAGACCGCTAAGGCTGCCTTTCACTTACTTCAGTGCAAAACACTCAATTATGATCTAAACCTGGGCACTGATTCTTGATCTAGCAGCTCCCTGCTGACTCAACAAAGAGCCTACACAGAGAACAACAACACCGCACCCCCTCTGGGCTTTCTGGTCTCTTACTGTATTGAAAGCCATTTTTAAGTTCAGTATCAGAGAGATCAGGTAACAACTACTCATCACAGTGGCTGATACAGGAAGAAAGAGCAACAAAGCAAAGAACTGTGCTAAAGACAAAATGATCACAAATTACTGCCTTAGCCGTTTGAGTGCCCGCAGCCTCTAAGCACGGCTTTTCATCATACAAATACATGACAACAACCATGTCTGATGTACTTTGGCAAATTGCTCTACTGCATCAACAGCGAGCACCAAACCAATGTGCTCTTTCAGGGCACAAAAGCAGGTGATGGGTTCTCCAAACTGTATTTGTGAGCTTCTGATTCCCTGTGAGAAGTCCCAGTGAAACAACAGAGGTACAGTCTTACTTCAGGGCCACTGGATAAGGGAGGACCCCACAGCATTCATTCCCTCTACCTGTCAGCCACTCTCCAGCCTCCGTGTGCTGGCAAAACCTGCATGCCCCAGCACACAACAGCTCAAGCTGCTTTCACAATTACCATCAATAAAATTCCTCTTCTGCCTCCTACCCCTCAGCCAGATTTGTAGAGGAGAACAGGCCAAGAACATCATACTCCAAAGCACCATGGGCAGGAAAGGGTCTCATGTTACAGAGCCATCTCTGGTCGCAAAGAGAAGGCAATACCTGGCTGTGCAGCCCTAAGGCCTCTGTCCTCCGAGCCTCCACGAGGCATTAGTCACAGAACGACAGTCAGAAATGGCAATTCTGAGCTAGTGCCAAGCATTACATCATTCCCCAGAGTCAAGCTCTGTACTTCCCTTGCAGCATTATAGCAGCAGGAGTAGTGGAAGGCTATTTTGGAAGCCAAGCACCAGAGAATAATTTCACGCTTGTGCGCACAGATACACAGAACTGTTCAAAGCACAAAGCTCCGTTCTAAGCTGGGGCTTAGAAAGAGCTCCTCTCTAGCAGTCTGCAGAGGGGAAGGAAGGCCCCCAAACAAGGCTTTCAGACAGAAATAAACCCAAGCCATTGAACACGCTCTGGAAATCCCTCCACCTCCCAATTCAGCTCTTATCTCTGACACAAAGGACATTCCAAGTGGGAGCCCGCTGACTGTTTTTTCTCAAGGAAAAGACCTACAAACTGCTTGCTGCTGCCACGTGCCCAGAACAGAACCTGCATAAAGAGCGAGCCCAGAGGTCTATTTTTCCAGCAGCGCCTAACAGTTTGTGACTCTTAAGCTCAGACTTTCAAGGAAGGTTAAGAAACACCTTCCTACACCCAGATCTCATGCGTGTGGAATAAGACGCTTAAACAGGAAGCTTCCAAAAGCCCCTTCAACAATGAACTGAAGCATTATTCACATCAATTTCCCCTTCAATGGAAGAGTGTTGGCCTTCTGCATCTTTTCCAGAAGCAGCAGAGATACACGGACACAAACTGCAATCAGCATTCTAAATTCTATGACTGTCCATCACGCACTGACTGGGCCACTTGCTTTTTCTCAAGCAGGAGGCAAGGACTACAAAGCAGCCTTCATACTTACAGCTTCCATTAGGCCTTTCAGGGATGGTGTCTTTAACATAAGTGCATCAAAGACTTCCTCTGACTCTTTCCGGACATAAAGCAACACTGAAAAGCAAATCACAGAGAGGAATTAACTGTGCAGTCAACCCTCATCGAAGACCTGTATGCAATAGTGGCTAAATAAGGAGCAACATAGACTAAGGGTCTGATGAAGAGAAGTACATAGCACACACCTACTATACACTGCAGAGGTACAGCTAGGTTAGCTCAAGAGGCACTCTTAATGCACGGAAATACCACATGCTTAACATGTCAAACACCTTCATTCTCAAAATTCAGATTTTTCACTACCTGATATTTTCTCCATGTTTTGAAAGACAAGATTACATTTAAAACACAGACAAGAGGAATGCAAAACATGGAGTTTTGAGAATCTAGCGCTCCTTCATATCTCCCAAGTCACCTACCATAAGATTTTTCACCATTAACCAACTTGACAGACACCATCACAGTAGGTGAAGCCAACTTGGTCACCTCCTCATTTCATAATTGTTTATTTGTACACTGTCCCCCCTCCTCCTACACCATCTCATCCGCCTTCCCTCTCCATGCCACATTTGAGGAATACCCGCTCCACCTCAGCTGACACACACTGCAGGCTCTCTTTCCTGCTAGGAGGGGAACCAAAAAATAAGAAACCCAATTAGGTAAGTATCTCTAGCGTTCTCAAGCTAGCAGAGTCATTGTAAGTAGCATCAGCCTCATTAAAAACTGCATTTAGGCTGAGGAATAAGCTGTAAGGGCAAAAAAGCTTGGACTTGAACGGCTTTGCTGCCTTTAATCCACCTTCTAATGACTAGGTATTGCAAGCTGGATTGTTTACAAGGATCCATTAGCTACACACCTTTGACACGCCTGCAATACAGTGCAATTACTGGTCTAAGTCGACCAAGGTGAGCTAAGGACAGCACAACACCTTGACTTCCTCTGCTAGAGGGAGATTCAGAACAAAAACTGTAGATTTTAAAATGGAGAGCATAAACACTCTCAGTAACAGCACAGATAGGACGTTAGAGCAATGTACAGATAATCCCATGGGTCTCATTTTATTGCACACAGTCAAGAGAAACCAAGAGGTCACGCTTCCTTCTAAAAAATCCATCATTTTGAATCGGTTTACACAGACTACCAAAGTACAGCCCTATTCAGGTCAAACTTGCAAGGTGGCAAATGTTAAACCTAGCAAGTTCAATCTTCATCTTTTAATCCCTTAAGCTTTGTCATGGTCCTCCCATACACAGCTGTCATCAGGCAGGCAATCCTCTATGCCTCCTCCAAAAGGGATCTCATTTTCTTCCATGACACCACAGTAATGTCTAATTCCACAATGTTCAAAGATAGAAAATAGGTTTAAAATAAACAAAATATGCTCTCATTTTGCTTCCTAGTGGTGAACAGCCCATCTTCCAGCACCACGGAAGATGCAATAATTTTATATCCAGAATCAACTCTTGGCACTCAAACGTCAAGCTCCCACCAAAGAGTTTCTGGTATTCTGTAATTGATTATCTGGTAAACTTTCTGCTCAAAGGACTGGTACGCTGCTCAACACCTCTGCACCTCTCCTTACATAAAATTCATAAGCAGGCAGTGTCTGAGCTGGCAGAAAAACCCCCAAAATTCTCCCAGGGCAAAAAGATTTGTGAAACTGAACTACAATCTGACACACGTGTACTTTCCATTCTTAGTCAAAACTAGAAGGTCAGGATAAAGTATATTGCAGAATAAAATCTCAGAGGCATCTCTCTACCCTGACGGACAAGCACCCTGATAATGCAGTCTTTGAAAGGAGGAAGTAATACCTCTTTTTGGTTCTTCTATTCTACCCATTTTGTTTGGAGTAGCAATGAAGTCCTCTTCGCCAATGTAACCTCCTCTCTTCAGGCTGGAGCTGTCATTGATAGAGCAAAATGTTAGCCACAATACAATTACAGGGACTTACCTCCTTTCCAAGGGCAAAACGTCAGGAGTCTGAAAGAGCACAACTCTTACCTTTCACCTTCTAGCTCTTCAGAAGCAACGGGAAGGACCTTTTAAAACAAAGAAGAGATTTTCTTGAAATATGCAGAAAAACAAACAGTGATTTAACTAGCTAGTGAGAACCTCAAAGGGTATTCTGTCCTCTGAGAAAACTACATAGCTGTCTGAGCTCCACAAAACAAAGTCACATGATGACATACCATTTGGCTGGCATAATACGGCCCTGCCAGCAATACATTTCCCATCCCTTCAAGTGTTAACTGCTAACAGCAACTTCGCAGTAGTTTTATTTACATTGAAGAGTCACTGCAATTGAGCAATTCTGCTGTATCCCACACAAGCAAAAGTCCAACAGTGACAAGTTTTTGTTCTAGAAGAGAGAACCCCTAAACCCACAGTAGGAAATGCAGGGGAAAGGCAGTTGGCTCACTTGTTCCACTGACTCATAAGCACAGCAGTACAGGCTACAGGGGAAAAAGAGGCTGTCAAGAAGGGAGCCAGACACACTACTGTTCACTACTACAAGGAAGATCCTTTGATCCAAGCAAAAAAACATCGCCTTCATTTTAATAAACAGATAATACTTTTGCTTAGGGTTGTGCAAACTTCACCCAGAACTCGAATTCATTTCCTCTTTATCTTTCAACTCTGTATCAAACAACACTTAAAGTTAATCTTCCAAAAGCCAGTAAGTACCTTCTTTACCGCTTTTCCTACGGAGAAATGGAAGGATCTCAAATGCTAAGGATGGGAATGCACAAGAGCTAACTAGTTCTCTGTCTAGACTAATGCAGTCTGTCCTCCAAGCAGGTCCAACAGTATTTAAAACTGCAGCTGTTGTAGGATAAGGCACAGAAAAGTTCCTTGTGTATACAAGTTTATTCTGATTCTCTGCTAGGGATTGAGGCAACTGTCTTAAAAAAGTAACACTGATATTCTATCAGAGCATGCCAGAACTCTAAACACAGGAAGACTGAGGATTCTGAAATTTGGTTGCACTCATTTTTTCCCTTCCAGCTTCCTGTCAGCTGGGACTTTCCAGGAATGCTGAGGCAGGGTGCTCTGGCAGCAGATCAGAGCTGACGTGCTTGCCAGCTCCACAAAACAGCTTTTCGCTCTGCAGCAGCAGGCTGCAGAAGCCTGAAGTCCACAGCAGCACAACAAAAAGCCAGCAGACTTTACAAGAGAAAATCAGCCTGTGAACTCTCAGCTGGAAATGCTTTGGAAAAATCATTTCAGGTTCTTAACAACAGTAGCTCACGGGAAAATAATTTATTCAGAAAACATCCCCAGTTAAGACCAGCCAACACATCTAGGAGCAATGTCTCTTGCTCATGTAAGACTCAGCCTGTGTTTGTTTACAGCATCAGTGCAGACAGTCTGGTATTTCAATTTTAACACAAATATACAACATCCGAGACCTCTTGTAAATACACCCCATAGCACTCCTCACCCCCACACTCACAGCTTTACTTACATGAGCACCACGCTGCAGATTTGCAAAGTGAACATCGGGAATGAAGAGGACTGGCTGAGTGTCTAAATCCATGAAGGGCTTGAAGATAGTGATGTCCGTCCGCTTATGCGAGGGAAGCATTGGCACTTTGACATCGGAAACTGGAGAGAGACCAAAGGCTGGGTCAGAGGACAGTACAGACAGTGAGGATGGTGCAGGCAATGATGAGGCTGAAGCTTTCCTACATCATTTAAAAGACACACACAAGGCTGTTTGACCCTGTAGTCAGGGATCAAAGGGAGAAGCTTCTGTAGTAGAGGAGTTTGAACCTGGGCTGTCTTGGGTGAGGGCCTGGACTCCAACAGAACAGCAGAGAACAAATTCCATCTAAGCGAATTGTCTGACGCCATTTGAGTATTGAGCTGGGCTGCAGGGTGGTCTGACCACTAACCCAACAAAAAAACCTAGGTCGTCCATATACCAAGTGGAACAAAGAACAAAAGCTGTTTAAAGCCCCACTCCCCTTCTGCCTAACCAATCCCCCACAATGGGCTGCTGAGTTTCCCCACACCAGAACACCAGAAAGAAGAGAAAGAAGGAAACATGCTGCCACCCACGCAGCTGGGCACCTCTCCAAAGTCAGTACTAAAAAGCACGGTCGCTCTAAAGAGATGTACAGATGTGCTCACGAGTTGCATTTCCATTCCATACTTCTAAATTTATATCTTCATCTCATCGTTCACCCTGGTCACCCTCAGGCTGCCAGACCCCCACATCATCCCCCACCAGCACCATCTCCCAAGAGGACTTTGGCTCTCACCACACACGAGTGACACAAGGCACTGAGTGTTCACCCACAAAAGCCCATTAGGGAGTGAGGCAGGAGGTGCCTCAAACTGCTGCTCTGATACGGTCACGTCAGAATCACAGATTTCCACTTAATTACCACCTGGAAGCTTTTACACTTTGAGTCAAACCAACTGCAAGCAAAGCACTTCACCTCTCACATCTCCGGTCAGAAATAAACGTTTTTTGCCTTGTAAAAGTGATTTTTCAAAGACTGCTCGATCCCTGTAAAATAACTGTTTTGACCAAAAGTCAAAATTTCTGCTGTTGCTGAGTCCGCATGCACGTGGTATCAGTAATGCCAGAGGGGGGTACAACAGCTTATGTCTTAGAGCAATTAAAAACTCCTAACACAAAAACCAAACAGTAGCGAGTTGTACTTTCCAGGAAAATCAAGGTCTCTCCAGGTTAAGTCCAAGCTTAGGAAATTCTCACTAGAAAGCGGCTTCTGTACAATCATGAGATCCTGGAAATCGGTACTGAAACTGAGTTTTCACCTTCCAGCAATCTTTTGAGAGCCACTGGGGCAACTACATTTGTGAAATGCTAGCAGTGCGCTAAAGCTGCCTTTTACATAGGGGAAAGAGAATCAAAACACATCCCTTCAACGTTTGCCCTTGAGCAAAAGGGTTCCCTCAGAGCATTATCTTCTTCTGAAGCAGCTCCAGCAGCCCGTACCTGCTGCGTCAGGAAAATCCTGCCCAACAAGCTGTGAGGTGCATGCTTGTCCAACCAGTCGGACTGTTAATAGCACGGCTCTGACAAGCAAGGGAGAGCACACGCCTGCCCCATTAAAGGGAGCATAGGGAGTTCTCTAAGCAGCTCTGTTAGCCAACAACAAGCCATCAAAGCACAGGATCTGCTGCAGTCAAGGTACATAAACCTCACCTGCAGCAGCTAAAGGGAAGATACTCAGCAGGAGGCAGCTCTGCAGCCTTTGTGTACTGAGAATGGTGAGATCTTCACACCGCTCATATGTATGGAAACGATTTCTACTGAGAACACTGAATAAGGATGGCTTCACTCTGGAAGAGTGAGCACAGCGCTGGGAGGCACAGATCCAAACCTGCCACCATCTTGCTGCACAGCTGTAAGCACCTTCCAACATACATTAAAGCTTAAGTTTAAGATCAAGTTGGAAACGCTTAGAACAGCTCCAGTTCTTGCGGACACCTAAATCTACAGGGGCTGCAGCAAGTATCCAAGCATCACACACACCTCGTCACTTCAACTGCTGGTAAATGTGTACCAGGATCCTGTCTTGGACAGGAAAAACTATGTAAAGTCCTAAATGACTCAGTAATTTGTTAAATGCAATTAATGATCCATAAACAACAGCTTAAAACAAAACCAACTCCACAGGGGATAAAAAAAAATTGACTTTAGAGTACTACCGCATAAATCATTTGTAGCCAAAATGAGATCTAATATTTAAAATAATCACGGAATAGTTTCTACTTACAGGCATTCAACTGAGAGCTGGGGTCAGTGCACTTGCCTTTTCTTTTGCTCTGCTTTCGTTCTTCATCCCTGATCTTCCTTTCTGCTCCCTGCCAAGAGATTAAGGGAAGTAGAAGTGAGGAGGGTTTTTTAGTTTGTTGTTTTTCAGCTGCAGAAGCAGGAACAGATCCTTCCAGAGCTGTGCTTGTAGAGGTCAGCTCCAGTGTACCTGAGTTGCAGTTCCACACCTGCATGCCAACACCGAGACCTCCCAGCATTTACTTTCAAATCCTATCATCTAATGAACTCCAGCGACCACACACAAGGTGCCATTACTTCCTCTTCTTTCAAATCAGATAGAAATAACAACTGTATGAAGCACAAGATAGACCTGAAGTGTTTAAAACACCAGAAACTTTCAAGTCCTCCCAATTTAAGAGTTCACGAGGTATTCAGTAAGCACTGATCTGTAACATCAAGCCACACTCGGATCACCAAGGACATGACACCTTCCTGCATGTTGCACGTGGAGTCAGCAGCAGCTATACAAGCCTCTGTAGTCTAAAGCCGTAGACATCCACTGCTTCAAAGTAGGCATTATTTCTTTCCTTTGCATCAGCACTGGGCTGTGGTGGAAGCCACAGAGACCAAGCTGGGTTGCTGCTCACAAAGCTCCTGGCACTTCACCCCAAGCAGCAGTGGGGACACATAGTTAAGGTAGATGCAGACGGCTATAACGGAGAATCACTTTCCTTCCTCCAGCTCTGAACAGAATCCCACGTGACCGTGAGTTAGGGCAGGGATGTCACACAGCCGGATGCAGGAAGCGACCAGCCCAAAGTAGCCACCCAAGATTCAGTTGGGGTGCTGCCATCAGACCACTGCCCCAGATGGAGCTCACAAGCTCTGCCCTCCTCTAAAACAGCCTAACAGTTATCTGGCCACAGAGGAATTACAGGAAGCCATCACTACTTCTTTCTAGCCCCGCAGAGCTGCCAGTAACACACCCACATCCTTGTGCAGAGCAGAGGAAGAACGGATTAGCTACAGCAGACACAATATCAAAAAACATGTGGCAGTAAGGTGGGAAATAGTACCTAATACACAGCACGTGAGAAAGGCAACAGCCCTCCTAACCCCACACCCTACGGGCAACACCATGCTGACACCTGCAAGGTTGCAGCAGGCGTGTCTGCACTACCAATTAAAAGGAAGATTTACCTACATATGCAATGTGCACTAACACATACCACCCCTTTGCCCCGCCAGCAGCAGGGACACAAGCAGTTTCAGGCAGCTGTTGTGAAAAAAAGAAGAAAGTTGCTAATAAAGACAAGCCCACTGCTGGCTGCAGCTAGCCCCATAACACCAACAAAGGCTCCACCAGGACAGTGAGGACATCCATTCAAACTCCAGATGGACCCATGTCCCCCCTCTGTGGCTTCTGTCACCAGAGGGGTTGCAGTGTCTCAGCTCGGCAGCAGAAGCTGGTGGCAGAAAGATTTGGCTCCAGGCCTGCATTCTCCACCTTTCGTATGGAATTACTGAAGTTCTGCTCCTCAGACCTCATGCTATGGAACAGCACCGTCTTCAGTGCCAAGAATGTACAGATCCACTGGCAGGATTTGTACGTGTTTTGAGGAAACCTCCTTCAACCTCACCGTTACTGCACAGTCACAGAGCTCTGTTACACAGGCAGCTGGGTTCTCCATGAGTCCCTGCATCACCTCAGCTGCTTCACGACAGGCTTTTCTGGTTTGTCAGCTTGTTACTAGGAGCCAGGGGGAAGGAAAAAGAAAAAAACGACTTAGGATATCGGAATCCCATATTCTGCAGTTACGGAGTAAGTATGCTCATAAGAAAAAGGTTTACCCAACTTCCTCACCAGCCTGAAATGCAAGATTTCACACTCTTGCCAACATGTTAAAGGCCGTAGGATTTTTCTTTGTTGTTTCTCCTCCCTCGTGTAACGGGTTCTTGAGCTGTCAAAGGGAAACTGTGCTCTGGAGAGCCATCATTCCTCCCTGCTGCAGCAAAATACAACTTACATGATAAGCAACAGCTGCACAGGGAGAGGGTGCGAAGCTGTGACACAGTCAAAATGGCATAGTCTTCAGGACACTGCTGGGCTGCCTTGCTCCTGCCTACGTGCCAGGTACAACAGACGTGCTCTGAGATGTCCCCAGCCCATCTTGTTTAGGTAGGGCTCTGGCAGCCTGCCCACAATGTGGAGCAGCTGCCCTGTGGGACAGGCTCACCCCAGCCAGCAGCTGGGCATCCTGTCCACGTGCCTAGCATGTACCCACATCTGACAATACGGTGAAGATGCTTGGCTGACAGACAAGTGTCACTACAAGAGACTTCTGCTACTCTCTTATTCGTGGAAACTAGGGCAAAGGGATGTGGAGACGTGAGAGCACAAGGGACGCTGAACCAAAGGGGTCTAATAACAGCACGCCACTGTTGAGAGCCAGCTGGAGGCTTGAGCTGTGACCCATGGCATGCAGGGGGGCTGGAGAAATACCACTTCTCGCAGATCCTTGGGGCTGTCCCTTGGCATCTCTCATCTCCTCGCTGCTAGGTTCATGAAGTAGGTCAGAGAAGAAGAGATCTAATAGGAGGAGAAGCTGCTCACTGCAGAAGCATTAGTAACTCTAGGAGGGATTTACTGGGCTGGGGCAAAAGCAGAAAGCGTTGTCCCCTCTCAAGCACTCCACACCAGCACAGCCTGTTCCCACCCAGCTGCATCACCTCCATGATCTCTTCTTTCAACAACATCTCACTGGTTTCAGCACCCCATAGAAGCCCTCCCACTGCACTGCAATGGCGGCTCCTGAAGGACACCATCAGCAACAGTTTGTGAGAGCATGTATTTAATCATCCCTTGCCCACATAGCACTCAGCTGTGCCCCAGAGGTCTCCCTTTGACATACCACCCCCATCCCTGGTAGCCCAAGCACTTCTCTGACAAATCTGAACAAAGCCTGCACTGTGATGCACTACAGAATGGCACCACTCTGTCCATATTGCCTCACTCAGCTCCTGAAGCCGGGCAGAAATGCCAGAAAAAACTTCATCTCACAGGCAGCAATCAAAAACCAGAACCAAGTAGCAGCAGCTTCCCCCACCCCACAGGTTCCTCCTTTCCTGTGCAAAGGCAATCACACAGCATTAATGCAACTGCTTGGCCTTCCATAGGAAATCTATGAATTCATAAACATAAAACAGTAGAGCACTGCCATGCCAGTGCCTAGGTTTGATGTGAGGTCAGGCATGCCTTAGGTGGAATTGAGGGGGTCTACAGAGCTGTCCCAATTGTGTGGCCACAGCAAGGCTATTTTATGCTGTTTTCAGTTCCCCCAAAAGATCTTCATAGTATAGAATTGGTTCCCCAGGAAGAAAATGGGTAACAGCACATCTGCAGGTAAAGGGCGGCAACAAACACAGTAAGGACAGTGATACGTGTGGTTGACACAGTTATCTGCAGAGGAGGTAGCTCTGAGAACATTCATTAATACCCCAGTAAGTTCATCATCACAACAGCATTCCCAGGAGGCACACGAAAGAAGGCAACTAAGCAGCTTTATACTGATAACTGCAAGTAGCTTCTCCTAATCATGCAGGAAGGCAGAGAGGCCTTCATTATCAGTTACTTCATCAGGTTGAATACGAGGAAACAATTCTTTTGAGAAAGAGTGGTGAGGCAGTGGCACAGGCTGCCCAGGGAGGTGGTGGAGTCACCGACCCTGGAGGTGTTCAAGAACCGTGGAGATGTGGCACTGAGGGATGTGGCTACGGGGCATGGTGGGGATGGATCAGTGGGTGTATGAGATTATCTTAGTGGGCCTTTTCCAACCTTAATGATTTTATGATTCTGTTTAAAAACAAAAATGAACAATAAAACATGGCAGGATTATTACTAGGGTGCTATCAGCAGAGGCAGACTAGAGGGCTCCATAGATTTGGGGAGGCGATAGGGGCAGAGAAAATGAAACGGGACACTCATTTTCCAGTAGTATGCTAAAGAAAGACTGCACATGATGAGACCAATGCCTGCTAGCTCAGGCCTCAAGAGGGAGGGTGCAAGCCTTTCTCAGACCTGGGGCTGCAGAGGTGTGTGAGATCTTGCTAACAAACAGTCCGCCTGATGAAGAGAGGCTGGATGCAAGGAAAGGCCCCAGCCAAGTACAGTGCCAGCAAGGCAGAAGTTCAGTACAGCTCTCAGTGATGAACAGAGGGGCTGGGGAAGCCATGCAGCACTCATGCCAGCCAGGAGAGCTCTTGATCGCTCTGGAAACAGTAACACTGCATATCACCTGCTATCCTCCCTTGAAAGATTGTTCAGACGGGAGATGGTTACAAAAACTAAGAAATCTTTCTTCGCAATCCCAGGGAAGCTCTTAGAACTGCTTTCAGCTCAGCTCCTGTAGCTTCCTTCACTGTTTCAGGTGATCCATGACTGGGAAAGGTGTTAATTCTTGAGGTGTTAAATGCATGAGGCAGAACAGTCAAATTACAGCACCCATCCAACCTGTGAACAGACTTCACTACACTGCTGTATCCCAGAGGGGCACAATGAGAACAGCTCCATTTTCTGCTCACAGAAGGGTCAACTTGACAACAAAAGAAAAGCATAATAAGAAAACATAAAGATATTACAAGGGCTGATGTGGTACAACTTGGGCAAAAATGAATACCTTCACTTGCCCATACCAATTGCACTGTTCAAACAAAAGCCCCCTAAGCTGAAGAGCAGCCTTTCCTAAAGTGTCATTTGCACATCGACCCAACCTTACCTTGTCACAGAAGACTTTAATCTGGCAGTAGGCACGGTGCACAGGTTTGTTACTCCTGTTGTTGTAGCTGTAGGTGTCAATCTGAAGATTCAGGGGCAGGCCTTTAACTCCTTTCTGAGAGGAAAAGTCTGTGCTGAGGCAGTTCACAGAGATGAAAACCTGCAGAAGAGGCAAACAGCATTCAGCAGTGACACACAGATTGCTCACTGGCCACAGAGCAACAGACTACACAGCAAGTGGAGATCTAGATGCTGGTCTTCTTCACCCCTGCATGCAGGGCTCTCTATCTTCTGAGATTCCCGGTAAAAATCCACGAGAGACATCACTGCATTCCTAATTCTTTATCCAAGTCATGATGGGAGCAAAGTCACTTCAACATGAGTGTACTTGAGTAAATTCTCAAGCTTTATGAGATCTCCATCCACCTTTCCTAGACACTTACACCAGGCCTTTCTCCAGACACAACACTCCCGACTGGTACATCTCACAAGAAGTTGCTGGAGATACTGCAGGAGTGCTGTCCCACCAACTAATTGGTTTCTTCTTTTGCTACTAAAGTGAAGCACCAGTCTGACACTGTGCAGAGAATTAGTGCCACCTTCCGGAGCCATCTCGGCATTGCAAAATCCCCTGTTCATTTGCAAGTAGTGTATGGGTTTGATCAGGATCTGTGATTTTGTAAAGTGCTTATTAAGGACCTCTTTGCACAAGTTCTGACACAATGAGGGAAATGAAAACGCAGTAACTATCAACAGATTAGGGATGCGAGCTCTTATTTTGATATAAAACAGTACTATTAAAGCTGAAAAAGAAAAAAGCAAAGAACAGTGAGGCTGGCTGCCCAGTCGAGCACTGCTGGGCACAACCCCTGACACAAAAGCTGCTGCCCCTTTACCAGGACCTTGCTAACACTCTGCCAGGTCCCGTTCCTGCAGGGAAATTGAAACTACTTCCAGCTAACATCAGCAATCCACAACCACCTGCATGCTGAGCTCCAGGGCCTGGAATGAGCAAAGGGAGGGTGCTGGCAGCACTGCCAGGATGAGTGATTGCTCTGAGGAGCCTGAAGAGATGCTCTCAGCTGCTCTGGGGCTGTGTAATCAGCTGCATGCGCAGCCTGGGTAATTGTGCTCCCTGAGCACTGGTTTTGTTTGTAAGAGAGCCTTAACTCTGCTGTCTGCATATTTTTACATCTTTTCAATTTTAAATATATGTACCCATGATGAATATTCACATGCAGCTCTCCTATCTGGATGGGAAAGATGACTGCGTGCTGCAATGAAACACGCACCAGCAGCTGCTCCACATCTCCCACAGCCCCAACATTCCTGCAAAACCCCTCCCTGGAGCCCACACCACTGCATCCCAAGAGACCGAGCACCCACAGAGTGGTACCACATCTCCTCTGGCAAATTCAGGTCTGAGTGTGGGGCACTCTACCGGAAGAGGCCCCCGGGCCCAGCCTTACCAGCTATGCAAAGCACGCACAGCACTCCGGGCAAAAGGCGGCAGCCCTGGCACAACAGCTACGTGCTGCTGAGGCACAACTGTGTGGGGATCTCATGGGAACCAGGGATCGGCTGTCAGATGACAAAGATTATCCTCCTACTCGAAATTCTCCTCATTTGATTAGTTCTGGCTTTGAAGAGCTGACTTCATTTCAATACCATTTAAGTCCTCAGGACTCCGGGCGGGAGATGACAACCCAAATTTTCTTGTGCCTCTCTCAGAGTCTGACTTCGCCCATCTGTACCAAACCACCTCAGTTAAAAGGGATCATCTGCTTCTCCCAACCCATCCTGCAACTCCAAGCCTCATTGTGAGCCTTGAAGTTGCTTCAAATTCCACAAAAGGGGCACTTCAGAAAACTGCTTCTCCAGGTTGGGTTAACACGGTCTCAGCCAGGTGCTTTGCTCAGGAAGATGTGACTGTGCTCAGAGAGAAACGCGGGGTGGGTGAGTGAGCCAGCTCCATCCCCACCCCACAACTGCCAGAAGAAAGAAAAACGTAACCGCAGAAGTTGCTCCACGTCTTCAGCCTGCTGAGCAAGATTCCTTTTCATGTGTCCAACCTATTTTTCTAAGGGCAGTTCCGCATTCTCAGCTATATTAAGATTTGCTGTTACTTTAAAAAAAAAATAAATAAAACAACAAAAAAAAACCCCATTTTCATCTTACCTCCCAAGATTCAACATAAAGACAGCACTTAAAAATAGAGCGCTGTCAAGCCCAAGCACTTACAAACATGAGTCAAACCCTCAAAAGTTACACAGATTTTCTTTAAAGATCTGGAAAAGGATTAGAAACCTGTTCCCGAGTTATATTTTGCTTACTTGGCAGTTGAGCCCTTGGTGTATATTGAATCATATTTCCAGGCTTTGCCAGACTTTATTTTTTGTTGTTGTTATTATTAATGAAAGCTGACCAATAGCTCTGCACAGCAGTGTTTGAGATAAAACGCTGAGCAACAAAGCCTGCAAGCCAGGACTCGATGCTGTAACTCCACATTCGGCGACATTCACCCCAGCACACTCCAGACCTCCCAGGGCCACGGTCAGCACCATGCAGCCACGGGGCAGGTGAGCAGCAGCCCAGCCCTGCAGAAGGAACAAACTGGGATACGGGGATGAAGCAGCTGCTTCGAGATCACGCTGGAAGGCGGTGTGGGAAGAGCACAGACCTCTTGACTTCCTGAGCCATTCTAACCACCCAGCCAGGAACACACTGTGCCTACGGTCAGATCTGCAAGAAACAATCTTCAGTTTTAACTCTTCTAAAAACTAATCTGGCTGCTCTGCTGCATGCCCTCAAGGAAGGGCAGCAGAGACAGCCAAGTTCTTTCCACGCAGCACCTTTCTGCTAACAAGATCTGCCTTTCAAACAAACCAGGAAAAACAGGCGTAATTAAAGGGCAACCAAAGCGCTGCAGGAACCTCGCTGTCAGCGAGATGAAAGATGTCTTTATAACATGAAGGCTTGCATACCTACATCTCCTCTCCTTGGTTTATCTTGGACGCGGAGCTCTTTGGTCACACAAGAAGCACCAGCAATTTTGCTTAGTCCAAAGGCTACATATGCAGAAGCTTTAGATGAGATACCACTTTGCACAGCCTCCTCTTACTCACTGCAGAGCAAAGCTGAAAGGGATCCTGGGGCTGGCACAGGTAAAGGCAGGCTGCGTGGATGGGAACCGGTTCTGCCCAGTCCCCAGCACCACACACGGTAGAACCTGCAGTAAGGTCACATAACAGATCTCCACTCATGCCATGGATTTCCTTCTGAACACAGCCCAAGACAGATGGCTTTGGGACCATCCTCGTCTGATTACCATGCTCCCTGCAACTTAGGTTTTTTTTAAACAGAATATAGCTAAATTGCACTCAACTCCTCCTATTTATGCTTCATAATGTTTTTGTCTTCAGAAGATAAAGACACTGCTCAATAATCCAAGTCCATCGGCCATTTCTTTCCTCATTTCAGAAAAAAAAAAAAAAATCAGTTTTTTTCTAGCACTCTTAGGTAGGCAAATGCCTCTCATTTTTATGTTATACTGAACTTGAACCTATCAGGATGCTTGAGACTTTGGTTCACTGTATTTGGAGAGAATATACAGCCTGGAGTCTATAACATACTCAAAAGGGAAAGGTTAAACTGCAATAAGCTGCTTCCTTGAGAATGCAGTATAAACCAATCTTCTTGATCTTGGCCTACTTGTTCCAGTGTTCTGTCCATGATGTAGCAAGCAAAGGGATTCTAGTGTATCCCATTTCCATAACACCAAGGCACAGCCTTGCTGCAGATGGCTCACCAGGCTCCCTGCTCCCAGAACCAGCCTGGGGCCTCTCAGACCTCACCCGACAGGACCCACTGGGTCCATGCTGCACTGTACTCCGCTTTCCCTCGGTGCAGCAAGCTCATTCCTGTGGTCTCTGGCTGGGGAAGGCAGCAGTTGCTGTACAGTTGACTTTATCTCTGTGTTAATTTCACTTTTTGTAGAACAGAGAGCCACGGAACCCCTCAACCGAACTAACCTGAAGAGGAACCTTTGAGGCTTCCACACAAGATTAAAAACCAGGGGAACAAATAAGGCAAAGGATGCATCTAGCCTAAATAAAACACTGTGGTTTGGACCAGCGGATTGGAACCTGCCTGCCAACAGGAGCTCTGGGAATGTCAGTTCCAAGTCTGAGAGCTGCCTGGTTGCGCGGTGACCCACAGATGCATGCAAGCCACATGGTCACCAAACTCCTTGCTGGATAGCTGGAGGAACAGCCTGAGGCCCAAATTCCACAGACAGCTCATTTATCAGCCATCCACCAAAGAAAAATTACCCAGAAGCTCAAAGGTCAGTATTTAAGTGCTGATGGCTGAAAGCACAAGGGTTCTCCAAAGGCTTTGCTAAATACAGACGTGAACGAGAAAAACAAAGGGGTCTTTCCTAAAGACGCAAGCACATGGATGTGTGCAGGACAGACCTTACAGTGCTCAATCCAAAGCTGGATGCAAACCTTTTCTAGCCCCGGAGCCTTATAAACCACACCAGTGCAGCCCCAAGAGGCAGAGTGCTGTGCTAACGAGGCCATGTGGCTTCCAGGAGTGGAGCTGGGCTGTGGCCAGGCAGCTGGCAGTGCAGGCAGGGTAAGCATGGGTCTGCCTGCACACATCCATGAAGGTACAGCCCAGGAAAGCAGCATTGGGAAGGCTGCTCTGCCTTTCAAAGAAGGAGGAAGGAAAAAAAAAAAAAAAAAAAAAAAGCTTGGTACCGATCACCTGAGAGGTCGCTAATCTTGCTGCTCTCACATTCGTTTCTTCACCTCCCACATGCACCACAGGTTTTGCATCAGCAGGATGAGAGCCAAGACAGAGATAAAAATTGGGCAACTCATGCACCTGTGGGCTCCCCAGCCGCCTCCTGCCTTCAGGATCGGACGCTCCAAATAAGGGTTGTCTGGCAGATCCGCGATAGGGCCGCATCCGCTTCAGCTCCGTGAGACCCAGCGCCGTCCTGATGGGAGCCCAAGGAATTTGTTTGCATTCAAAGCCTCCAAAGCCCAATCCGAGAGACTGGCACAACACACAGTGTGGGTCCCACACCCTGCCAAGCAAGGCGGAGTGGGAAACATTACCCGGTCCCAGATAAAAGAACATCCTCCTTGCAAGCTTGTTCCGTCAACAGAATGAAAATGCATAGTAATGAAAGGAAAATACATATTCCTGCTCACAAAGAGCAACACTGATTGCTATTCCAACATGTGTTGTGAGCATTTCCTTGCCCCAGAACATGGGAAAACCAGGGATAGAGGTTCCCATTCCTACAGTACTCCCCCCACCCCATACTCTGATAAGATGCAGCCCAGGTGTTGCTATCATTGGAGTGGGTGGAAAGAAAATAAAAGCAGCAGTTTGGCAAGGGGAAAAAACAAACAAAAAAATAACAAAGCAATATGTTAAAAAGAATCTGGAAGAATGAAGTCTACTAAGGCACAAAAATGGCTGAAGAGGAAGTTTTGCAATCAGGTATGAAAGGAATGGAGTTAAAATCATCACCACCCAGTTCTGTCAACGGGAAAGCTACTGCAGGAAGGTTTCTGCTTTGGCTTTAAGAGACATGCTGTGAGCTCCACATTGGAAGCCCAGAAAGATGGTGAAGTTCAAGATGCCAAGGTCTGGAGGAATGACCCTTAGCTGAAGAACTGCTTCTGATTCACAGTGTCTAAAATAAAGGGCAACAGACACTTGGTTTCAGATAACCCAGCACAGAGAATGGAGAGGTCTGTGTTAGCCGGCGGGTAGGCAAGGCTTGCCGTGACTTTCGTACATCCCTACTCCTAAAGCTGTACGTACTTGTGCACCGAAGTACTTGTGGTCTGTAGCCTTGGCTTCAAACCAATCTCTTTCCTTTAAGTATGTTTGACTCATCACATTTCATAGTTTCATTTCCAACTAACCAAACCTGTACCTCCTCAATGCTGCAGAAGGTGGCAACACCTTCTTTAATGAGGCATATGACTGCTGTTTCATCACAATGGTATCCATATAAATACATGGAATATTCATCAATCAAAAAAGTTGAAGTTTTTCCTACAGTGAACACCAAGAGAAGACTGTGCTAGAATAAACTCTTAAAATAAACCAGCAGTGTACACCCCAGCCTTACTTCAAGTTACAGCAGAAGACCCACCCTCTCCAGAAAGTGGGCTCACCTAACAAAAACCTGCCCAAGAGCTTCAGTCGACATCCACGAGGACCTGTCGGAAGACCACCCTCAATGGGCAAGCTACTATTTTTAAAGGCTGACTCCAATTAGCTTCCAATTACCTTATAGGCCTGTTCCACTCTTCTTGGACAGAAAAGAAAAAAACATCATTTAATCACTCTGTAATTCAGAGTGTCACTTTAGAGACTAAAGCACAGCATCTTCCCTTTAGTGGAAAGAGCCAAAAGCTCTACCACAGTGTTCTCCAGCCCTAAAGCTGCTGTTACACCCTGACTATGTACCTCATTTTAGTAGAAAGGGTCTTTCACATGCAGAGCCTGGCTTACAATGCCTTTTTTTGTTTTTGGAGGGAAGGAGTGGGAAGACAATAGGGCCCTTAATGTGCAGTGACATCACTTTTGGCTGCGGTCCTACCATCCAGCCTAAAGCATGCAGACAGAAGCCCTCCACAAGGCCCTGCTCAGGAGCCACTGACTTTCAGAACGACCCACTGGCAAGCATGGAAGGCTGCCTCCAACACCAGCAGGGACCTGTGGTTCACACAACCACATAACCTGTCAAAGACATAATTGCCACGAAGACGCCAGCTTGCTTTACTGTGTTCTGCCCAGTACTCTTCTGCCCAGTTGCAGCTCTCGGGCTTTCAGCCAAACAGGCTGGGAGGAGAGCTGCTGCAGAGCGCGCACAGCACGGGTGCTGGCAGCAGGGCAGCAAGCCTGGAGTGAGCCAGTCAGTGCTGAACTGTGTGGCTGAGCCGCTCTGCAGAGCCCCCAGCCCAGAGCAGAGCACGCTGCCTCCCCTGAGGCAGACACAGGGCAGGAGCTCAGACAGCACCTGAGCAAAGCTGGATCCAGCAAAGCCAGTTAACCTTGGGGAAACTGATCTGTCCAGATTGTTCAACTGTCACTGACTTGAGAGCAGGCCATGTCTCCAGGCCAAGGTTAAGGGAGAGAGAATTTGTTTCACAGCCTAATGGCTAACAGCTAACAGGACAATGGCCAACGTCAAGGACAGAGCAGCAGGGAAGACCTGTAGGAAATGTACCTTTAAACATGCACACATTGGCTATTCTCATAGAATCATTAAGATTGGAGAAGACCACTAAGATCAACTAGTCCAACGATCAACCCAGCAACACGCCCACTAACAACGTCCCTAAGTGTTCACTGGCACAGGTTGCCCAAGGAGGTTATGGATGCCCCATCCCTAGAGGCACTCAAGGCCAGGCTGGATGTGGCTCTGGGCAGACTGGATCTAGTAGATGGCAACCCTGCACATAGCAGGGGGTTTGAAACTAGATGATCATTGTGGTCCTTTTCAACCAAGGCCATTCTGTGACTCCATGATTTTATGAGCCACACACAACTTTTTCATAAGAATCTCCAGGGACAGCGACTCCATCACTTCCCTGGGCAAGACCTCTTCTGGGTACCAACCAAAAGGAGAATCAGGCATACTGTGGAGTCTTGAGAAGAGATGGTTCTCAGTCTTGAAAACTCATAACCTGGATCTACAACTACTTCTCCTGGCTCCCAGATGGAGTCAAATACACAAAAACAGCAACAAAAAGAGCAGCAAGAACAGGATTTCTCTTCCCTAAGTTAAGAAGCTGACTTCAAAGAACATCAAATCAATGGGGAATGGCAGACACCTCCACAGAAAGCTCCATCCCAGCTCTAGACACCCCAACCCTAATAAAGGGACAGAAGCAAAAGGCAACAGGCTTGTGTTCAGACACCTAAAAGCTGTTAGCAGAAAAATAATCCTGCCCTGACTGTCTGGCCAGAGAGGCAGAGGCCCAGGATAGGGTGGGAAGCTGTTTGAAGTCTCCGAAAGCCTCAGGGTAACTCCAGCATTACCTGTTGCGTGCAAGCGAGTGTATCAGCTACACATCTTTGTCAGACTCATCAGATTACACTTCCACCCAACTGGGACTGCTCCCGAGAAGCTGTGCTGACTTTCCTGAATACCCAATTCAACAGTTCACCGCTTTGTCAGCTATGTTACCAGTTCCCTCTCAAAACCTGGTTGTCTTCTTCCCACCCTCAGCTCCCTTCACTGCCTCAGAGCAGGGAAACTTCAGATCCTGGGCCCTTTCAAACACATTTGCAAAAGGCACAGAGTACTCACTACACTGCTATTCCACAGGCTGGCCATTTCCAGAGACTTCTGTGCTGTCCTGAAGGAACAGAAGAGGGCAGAGAGGAGCCACTAGAAAGAAGTACACAACATCCCTGAAATCCATAGACTCAGAATCCAGAGTGGGAAAAGCCTGCTGTATGTGAAATACTCCTGTCACCACACATGGGATGACCCACCAGCACAAAAACATAGCCAGCTGTATGATAACTCCAATTGCTTCAAGCAGGACCTGCCTGCTACAGCTCATGTCCAGTGTCTGGGAATCGCACTCAGCTCTCCTAGCTGGGAGATACTCTTACCAGGTGAGAAACACTCACTGATAAGGGGACCAGTGTCTTCAGGGGACAAGCAAACCATTCTCTCAGGGAGCAAGGCGACAGAGGGCACGGATAAAGTGGTGGTAGAGGCCTGATGCTCCTGTAAAGCCAGGAGCAAGGGCTAGCACAAGAAGGGAAGGCAAATTCTTGTAAGACTCTGGTCCCAGAGCTGCTAGGGGCAATTTCTTGTGAAGATATGCTATTTCTGCCTTAGGACTTCTGACACGTACCATGAGTAATTGCACCAGAAACATCAGATGCAGAGCCCTGCACCACTGTACTACACTGTACAGGACCAGATCCTTCCCACAGCAAACAGGAATCAAGAGCAAGAGGGAAAGGAGAGCAGCAGCAACCCTGAAAGAATCCTCTGGCTCTAGTCCAGGTAACTCCAGGGCTCAGGAAACAAGTTTCTAATAATCAAGGCTTGCTGGCTGGTTAAACATACTATCTATGCAACACCGCTGTTATTAAACACAAGACAGCATTTATTACTGCAAAGGACTTTCTGCAGCATCAGAAATTCAGCTCTCCTTATTCTCTGTTCCTCATATACTTGAAGACTATTGTTTGAGGAAGAAAAGAAAAGAGGAAAAAAAAGAGAGAGTGCGAGAGAGAGCGCACGTGTATGCAAGGTAAATGAACCATGCAATAAAAATTGTTGAAATTGGCTCAGGCATCTCCTGATAAGATCACAGGAGTTGAGAAAGAGCTGCAGCTCACGGATGAGAAATCCAACCATTGACAAAATGCATCTACTAAGGAAAAAAGATAATAAAGCTAAATAGACATTTAAACACACAGAGCACTTGTTAAAAATGAAACTTGGGTCCACAGTATTTCTGTCATAAGATCTGGATTCCAGGAGGTATCAACAGTGCCTTCTCCATATTCATACGAACCAGCACTGAAAGCACATGGATATTATGCTGAAAGAAAGGAAATTTGCCTTACATAGCCATAAAAACAGTCTCAGTCACAACTTCACATACCAGTTAATCCCACAAATATCAGCCATGAGATGAAATACAACTTTGAGGGTCCTCAGACATTTTCAAGCTGCTATTGGTAATTTCACTACAAACCTGCAATAACTAAGCTACTCATTCAGGTGCCTGTAGAGCACCTGGGCAATAAACACCTGCATCAGCTTCAAAATAGATACACTCAAATTCATCGGTTACGTGCTGACAAACCTGTTTAAAAGGTTTGGTTCATCTTTTGGTTCACCTAGATGAATACTGCTGTACCCACTAAAACCAGAGTCTCTGCCTGGACATGCCAAGGATGACATGGTGGAGCTGTTGAACAGTTTGCTCCTCTGTTCGCAGAGGAAACGCCAAATCCTGAGCATCTACGTTGATCTGCTCATTGCCAGTTTACTAGGACTGCCCTGAGGGGTAAAATCAGGAGAAAATTACCAGGCTGTCAGCTGGTGGGACAGGATAGCTTTCCTCAGGATGGTCACCAGGTTCCCAGCATCAGCTCTATGCCCTGCTCCTTGGTTATGCTCTTGTGCAGCACAGAGTAAAGCTTGCAATAGCAACAAGCTCAGTGCAGCAACATCTCGTGTCTCTTGCAGAGCACAGCAGCACACACAGCTCTAGAAGGACCTCTGCATTTGCTGCCAAGAGCTCCAACATGCTCCCCATTAGGGCTTTCCCTTGACATGGCACCACAGTCCCCAGAAGCTCTCCTCCCAATGCTGGTGACTAGCACAAGATACTAGCAAGAGAATAGTCAGTCCACAAAAAACAAAGGAAACACTTCCCAAATTTTTAAGAAAACTGTCAGCCCAGGCAGTAAAGAAATTCTCCAAGGTCGACTTCTGCACTCCAACTCCAGCAACAAAGTGCAGGAAATGACTTGGGAACTGATGATACTGCATTCTCTCTGACCTGCTGTCATGCCAGCTAGAAGAAACACGAGTCTCTTCCAAATGGAATGGCTTCAAACAGCCACAGTTCTCTAACTAGGAAAGCTGCCTGTACTTACACACCTCCTGTAGTGCCCGAAGTTCGGCAAAAAGATGAAAACAAAGTTCACCAGGAGGCTGCTCTAACTTTAAATAGGTCACGGTGCGGTGGGATCCGTGGTTTCAGCAACGCATACTTTGTTAGCTCAACAGCAGCAGCTACTCCCTCAATATGAGCCCATCATCACAGTCTTAACTCCTGAGAAATTGCCCTCCCTGCTTCCTACCAAGGGAATGTGCTGCTGCTGAGTCCAGTTACACTCGATGCCGCCTCTAGTACCACTTCATCTGCTCTGGAAAAGTTCTGTGCTTCTTTTTGCTGGTACCTGTCTTTCAGCAGACGATTCTGCCAAGAGCCTTAGAGCAGTTGCAAAGCTCTCTACAGTTGCACATAGAAACCCTCTTAAGAAATAGCCAGGAGGTTTTGCCTAATATAAGAGCGTAAACAAACTTGTTACATGCTAATCACTGGGTAGGCCACACACCCTTCTCCTCCCCCCACGCCGTGAATCTACTGAAAGGACAGGAAATAAAGCCGTGGTCACATACCTTTGCTTCCTCGTTGATGTCCCAAGTGAAGGATATGGCATTGTATGCGATCTCTTCGATGTTACTGATGGTGTTGAAGCTCTCCTTGTAGTCAGCTGTCAGAAAAAAAGCAACGTGAGGGAGAAGAAGTAGTAATACCACCCAGAGTTCTTAACACATACACAACAGCAAAAAACTGCACCTCCTCAGCAACACCTTGGGGGCAAAGGAAGGTGAATTGTATTTAAGAATGGATGACTAAAAAGTCTGGAAATGGCTTTCAGACCAAAAACCAAACATTAAAAAAAAAACAAAAAAAAAAACATAAAACCAAAACCCCACACACGTTGGAAGAGGAAAATGGGGCACTCACAGAAAATCCCAACTAGAAACTCCAGTGAGAAAGGCAGACATCATAGATATTGCATGTCCTGAGTCATAAACTGCTATGTAGGGGAAACTCTGTACGGCAATGGTAAAAGCTCTCAATAAAACTCATCCAATAACAAACAAAGATTTGCATGTACGTCTGCTTTAAGTGCCAAGTGATTAATCCCTGCTTTTATTCACAGAAGGAAGACTCAGAGTACAACCCAGCTTTCTGCCAGAGAAGTTTGGAAGCTGGCCAGCCACACTCTTATCTAGAGGCAAGTGGAAATTTGCAGTGTTTTCCTTTTTGTTTGTGAACCAAAGGCCAGTTGCGAGCAAACCTCACTCGAGCTGAGGTACTTCTCTACAAGGATCTTACACGTTGAAGAAATACTAACATCTAGGACAGCCACAGAGTCTGTAAGGTACAATTTAGCCACAGCTACCAAGATTCACACCAAAAGCAACTGTAATCTGGAGAGGGTCATCAGATCACCCAACATAAGTATCCAAACTCAGCTCATTCAGGAACCAAATAAAACCTGCCAGAAATCCAGCCTCCGTAAGGAGTTCTAAAAACTACATTAGCTCAACCAGAAGCACCCTCCAGTCTTTCAGAAAAGTTATAGAGTTGAAAGCATTATGCAAAGACTCCTTAAAATAACAAAGCTTTAGCAGAAAATCCATGCCAACGAATTAAGTTTGGAGTTTGACATCAGCAAGAAGTGTTCCTTTACCTATGTCAATGCATCTTTGTTTGGCTGTGTGCTGTCTCGAGTGCCAGTATTTCCAGTGCCGGAGCTGATCTTCTCTTGTTTTGTCTTCAGCAAACACTACCATGATGACACTCTAAAAGAAGAGGGGGAGGGCAGAAGATTAAAGAAAACAAAACACAAACATGCGAAAGAGAAAAGGCCACAGAGTACATTTGTTTTGGAAGTTCTCCTTGGTATCAAGTTTTCCTCATTAAGCTTTCCAAAGTAATGTAGTGCAGCACACCTGGCAAGCAACAGGAAGGCAGACAGCAGCGTTTTCTGGGTCATAAACAGATGAGCAGAACTGCCCTCCTAACTGGAGTTCATGAATCTCATTCCAGGTGTTGCATCACTTTTACACAAGTGCTGACAGTGCTTCTTAGCAGACTGAGCCAAGATAGGTTGGTCTGAAGTAGGTGGACAGCAAAGGAATGAACACTGACGTAACAGAGCTGGTAAGCTGCCCTTAGTGCTGATACTCTGGTTCAGATTGCTGCACTTTGGGAGAGTTTGAGGCTACCAACACACACACCCCTCTTTCCCAAGAAACCACAAGAGCTGCCACTCACGCGGACTTTACTGATGGGGTGATGGATTCCTTCACTGCTGCTGACTTCTTTCAGTGTGATTGGGTAAAACTGACCCTTATTTAGGTAAGTCATTGTGCTGTCCCCGGGCTTCTGTCGGAGGGACTTGGAGGCTTCCAGAGTATATTCAAAGTTATTCCTACAAAGCGAAGATGGCAGCAATTGGTAAGGCACTTTCCTGGAAAGCTGCTCAAACGTTCTACATTTAATTTGGAGAAATTCCAAAGTCATTAGTTGACTCACTAAGCCATCAACAGGCAAGGAGGCTGGAAAACAGGATGAGCCCCTTCTTAAACTATGCCCTTCATGAATGAAGATTTAAAGAGAAATTCTTCACAAGCTAAATCCCAAGTCACAGCAGGAGGCAAGCCTGGAAGCTCCTTATTCCATCTCAGAGCAGCAAGCTGCTCTCATGGAATAAGAAACTACTAGCAATTGATTCACAAGCTAACAAGCCATTCAGTAGCCACAGTCTCCTCTTCCCTCTTGGTCAACTGCAACTAACCTAACAACTACGTTATTCTCCTCCACTGAATTTTATGGAAGTTTCATGCTTCCTATTGCTGCTGTAAGTTTCCAGCAGAGAGAGAGGAAGGCAAGAAGGTAAACGGAAGCCTGCTGAGATTACTGCCAAACTGACAGACAGCGCTGCAGCTCCTCATGGGATAGGAAGTCCGTACAAGGACAGCAACTGAAACAGGGTGCTGTTTCCAGTCCCACAGGTATTTTTCCTTAAGGATGTATGCACAATTTTCAACTATGAAATAAGCAAGTACTGTTTGCGCTTCTGAATTCCACAGTCCCGAGTGCCTGACAGAGACTCAGTGCAGAATAGAGTGAGCTTGGCCAAACCAACGCTAAGAAAACAAGAGGGAAAGGGCCGAGAGGGAGGCTTGAAGCATTACCCAGAAATACTGTCAAAAACATAATCTTCTGAGTTCATGTTGGCCATCCGGAGATTCAGTTCAGCAGGAAAGAAAACCTGGGGTAGACAAAAAACAAAACAACAAAACTAACACAGCAGCAACAACGAAAGTCAAGATTATACAGATAGGTGTTATCACAGAACTTCTGGCAGGCAAGCTGATCACCAGGTAACGATTGATTTCTGGTCTGTGAAAACGACACCGGAGCAGGGTTTCAATCAAAAACTTTTGGGTGCCAGTTAAACACAGCATCTCACACATCGTCTTAGTCAGATTACGGCAACATTTTAAAGCTTTCCCAAATCTCAAAGAAAGAGCACAGCTACGTCCTCAACGCATGTCTTTAAAATAAACAAAATCAAAACATGGTTGCTCTCTTGTCAGTTGGTAAGACAAGACAAAACACATGGATTTTCATCCAAGTTTACCTCACAGTCAAGGCCCTTACTACTGTTTTCCACTGACACACACTACACCTAGAAACTAGCAGCGAGGGAGCTTATAAACACAGTCACTTCAGCCAGGTACCTGCACAGGCCCTGCTGAGCATGGAACTCTCTCTTGCAAAACCCAGCCCAGTGCTGTGGATCAAGATAACTATTTCCACACTCTGCAAGCCAACAGCTCTGTCATCGGTAGGATTAGTCATTTGCTTTTGATAATGATTTCATGTTGTATGGGTTTTACATACAAGGCTATACCTGCATACCCCTCTGAGAAAATCTTCTATTTCTAAATCACTAGGCACATTTCTGCCTTACATACCAAAAATGATAGAAGATGGAACTGGATCTCTACAGAGAGATTAAAACAGACACAGAGTGCCTCTTGGTACCTCTTGCACGCCTTCCTTGAAGGTCTCTGAAAAGGTAGAGTCCGGTGTTCGCCTCTGGGAGTTCTGTGGCTGGGTGTTGGAACTGAACTGGTCAGGAGTGAGGTTCCTGTCAAACACCACCACCCGCTCGGGGGGCTCGGGGTGGTAGACGCTCGGAGGGATGCCCACTGCAAAACCGTGGGGCTGTGTCTCCGTTTTGATGGAATGGGTGGGCATCGTTGCAATCGAAACAGTGACCGTCGTGTCAGGGGTTGTAAGGTGGCCTCTCTTGTCCATGCCCATCTGGGGCGTATGTGGAAGGACAATATTGAAAGGTACATTTTTCAGAACTTGGACTCTGTTTTCTCCAGTGGAAATAAGGGACTGCTCTGTCACATTTGGGATGCTGTTCCTTTAAAAGATAAGAAAGAAAAAGCACATTAATTTTACAGCTTGTTTTCTCATTCCACAATAACCAGAATCACTTTTCAGCCTTTTGGACAAGGACAGCTGATACAAACTCTGGTGTTTGTGAAGAACAGCTCCACCATAAGCTGAAAAACGGAGAAAACTCACTCAAAAGAATAAAAAAAAGAAAAAGAAATCCTCATCCACTGCTAACAACTCCACCCTGGAGATGAATTACCCTGGAGCAAAGAGTGAGGATTCACTGCGCAGATTCTCACCGCCTGGAAAACAGCAGTCCAACCCAAGCACTGAGGCTTCTCTCACTTTGCATCAGCACGTGTGGGCTCACACCAGGCTGCACGAAACTGCTCTTCGGTGGATGAAGGGAGATCGAGAGTAAAGTAGCTGTTCCTCTGCTATAAGACTGTTTGCCACTCAAAAAGAGTTCAAACGGAAATTACAGCTCTCTTTCACGTACAGCCCCTCAAGAAAATCCACAGCAAGACTCCCCAGAGTGGTTTACATAGCTTCACACTCTCATTGCTGCCAGGATACCATTTACGTCTGTGGTGAGCTGACCTCACAGTTAGCAGCCACTACGAGCCAGCCCTCCCTTCCTTTCTCCCTTCCAACAACGTGGTCCTGCCCTCACCAAAGCACCAATTCAGACACTCCCCTGTCCTCTCGGTGAGCCAGTTTGGCTTGTTCAACAGACAGTAAGCTAATCACTTTTTTCTCCTGCTACATTATGGGTCAATAGAAGACTACATCTCATACTAGGGGAGCAGTGGAAACCAGACTGCTCTTCTCAACGTTAAGTCATTTGATCAGCTCAGCCAGATCACAAAGCCTCGCTGCAGGTCCTTAAGACATTCTTATCTTCTAATCAGTCCAAAGGAAAGCATGGTGGGAGAGGAAGACTGGCTTGAATGAACTTTATGTGCACAGTATTTACCTAACCAGTATCATCTGCTTTGGGTAGAGAGGCACAAGACAGAGAAAGCAGGAAGTTAAAGAAAGAAAGGAGTTCCAAAGGATACAAGAGAAGTCCACAAACAGTACAAAACCAAACTAAATCCCAAGCACTTCCAAGTCCCTCCCTACCAACCCATGCACGAGGGAGAAACACCAAAATTCTCAGTGCACAGCCAAGGAAACCGCATACAGAAACAAAAGGGTCACCAGTCACCTCTGTGAGCCTTGGAAAGGGGAACCTGTGTTAGCAGACAGCGTCCAAATTTCAAGAAAGCAGCTTTTGCCAAGCAGATTATGACACAAGTAGACAGAAAGCAGATGGATGGCAATGAAAAGCACTTAGGGTCTCAGCTCTCCACAACACGGTGCAGTCCCTTCCTGTTCCTAGGGCAGACAAGGTAACGTTCCTTCAGAAGCTTTGGTGGAAAGGGAAATAAGCAGACACACGGTAGTAAAAACTAATACCTTTTGCTATGATCTTGGTCGGGATGTTCTACCTCTGGTTTAGCTGTTGAAGATCTCCTTTCCCTTGGAACCTGGGAAATACAACACATACTGTAATTGCATTCTTCCTTCCACATTTACATTTAAAAGAAAAAAAAAAAAAAAAAAAAAGGAGCTCCTTCAAACTCAGCCATTACGAAAGCATCACTCTTTGATACCAGTCATTATTAGCATTACAGCTTGACTGATAGTAACACAGCTGCTTTGGGACACCAGGCCTATCCCACATGCTGCTCAGCAGATCCTGCTGTCAGCAACCCAGCCAGCATTAGATTGTGTTAAAACCAGAGGAAAAGTGGCACTCCGGAACTGGAACACCAGCAGAACTGAAGTGGACCAGAAGGTACGTTGTTAAGTTCCCCAAACCACCCAAAGCTTCACTTCCTCCTCAGGGACCTGGAATCTGGGGGGCTCAAATGATGCTTCTGGCAGTAGCAAACTCAGTTCTTGACTCAGCAGCACCTCCCAAAGGGGCATGCAAAACAGGGGTAGGAGACCCCAGCCCTGTCCCAAAGAGACTGCCCCCACATCCTCTGCTGGGAGAGACTACGGGGACATTTCAGAGCAGAAAGCAGAGCCTTGGACACATGCTCACTTAGTGGTGGTTTTCAGTACAACTCACCCCACAGCCATTGGTGACAGCCCGACCCTGAGCTCAGCCAAACAGTCACAGGGCAGCACAGGCTGTCCTGCCCCCTCTGCTGCATGGTTATGCCCATATAAGTTCCTCCACAAACATACACATGACAGTCAGGGCTTTTGCTAGTCTCAGTGCGCCACCTGAATTATTAAAACAAACATTGTCCTGTGCGAGGAGGAGCAAACTCTCAACTTATTCTCTTGCTAAAGCCTACATTACAAGCACATTTAGAAGCTCAAGTGCAACAAGAAAAATCACCGCTTTACTGCTAATTAACTCTAATGCTGGTGACATAACTGCATGGAAAGCATACTTCTCTTAATAGCCCCGACTGAAGCCTAAACCCTGGCTGTTCCACATAACATGAACTCTCTACCAACACCAGAATTGGTTATGCCACAATCAACTGCTGTGGTACTCTGAGTGAAGAGCACCAATGATAACTATTTATTGCAAAAACAGAGCTCTTCCAAATTGCTTTTGGGCAAAAATCTAGACCTGCAGAATCCAGATTTTGGCCAAACATTTATGTCCTGTAAGGCCCTACCAGCACCAACGGAACTATCACAGTAGCCCATTAGTCAAATGGAAGACAATTCAAGCCTGCTTGTTTGCTTTTCTTGTGCATTTGGATTTTTTGGTGGATGTTTGTTTTCTAATGGTTTGTTAGTTTTCGTTTTAAATATAAGACATTCAAAGGTGATCTCATCAGCTACTTTTTATATTGCAAAGGAAGAGGAGGCGTATTCGGAATGCCTAGACGCTGTCCCTCCAGCATTACTTCATAACAATAAATCTTTCAACCTCCAGCCATTCTGCCTCTCGCAAGTCTGCCAAATACCTGTTTTTCCACTGATTTTTCTACACACCTACTGGTATCCAAGCATGAAGAAACCCAAAACCAGACATGAATGTACAACAAATCCCTACTGCTTTGCTGAGCGTGAAGGATCAGCACCGACGTTCTCTTTGTAACATATAGATTTTGATATCAAAGTAGATTTTGTGGATTAAAGTTGTTCTGGTATTTGGGAAGGGATTATTATAAGTCTTTTCCCCCCCTCCTTGAGAGCATAAAAAACGTGAGCACAAAGCAGAAAGTTTTCTCACAAAACTGGCTGAATAACATCCACGTCAATGAGTTTGGGGCATTTTGTTGCGCGTGTACAGCACTAATCTCCATATTAAGCATTACAAGAACATTTGGATATTTAAGGCATATGCAATTCTCTTTTCTAGGCAAGAATACAATACAAAGAAGGCAACCGCTCCCACTGTTTGAGGAATGCACCGAGGCCGGCAGTTGCGCTCCCTACTCTTCAAAGACATTAACCACAATGTCAGGCAGCAGAACCAAGCCAGCCTTCCGGCATCCCTGCCTGCTCAGCAAAGAGCAGACAGGCATCTCCACATGCTGAGCCACGCTACTGCGCACAAGCAGGTCACCCTCTGTATGCAAGTGCCTCCTGCTCTTCGCCCACTTGAACACTGGGGTGAAGAAAACTACCCCATCTTAGACGTCCAATATTTTAGGGAAGTTATCTGTGAGAATCTAGCAAGGTAAACGTCTTCGAGAAGACCCTGAATGCTAGAGAAGATGACCAGTCTTATCCAAGGATTAACAGATTATGGCAGCGGAAGCTCACCAAAAGTTAGAGGGATGCAGACAGAAAGCTCTTTGGAATGACAACTCCACACACACAGCAAAAATCTGTATTTGTAGCTTCAACTGATGCCACAGCAGAACACAGCAGCCCCAGCAAAAGCCAGCAGTCAGTGCCTCCAGAACAGGCATCACAAAGCAAAAAGAAATGCTTATGGGCACTCAGGCAGACATGCTCCAAAGTCTCATTCTCCACTACTACGAGCAATACATTGTCTCCTCCAGAGTCTAGAGTCAACCAAAAGGCAAAGCCCTACTACTGAGGCTTTTGATGCCCACAGCAAGATCTCGACAAACTTATTTTACTTAGCTACAGAGAAACCAATTTTCAGGAAAAACAATTTTTTGGTTTTTTTAATGAAATCTGTAAAACACACAGATTCAATTCCCCATTCATGGCTCCTGCACAATCCTCTAGCAAATGATGTTTTTGCACAGGCACTGCAAGAGCCCACCCCTGCCAACCCACCTTGTAGTAATCATACAGCAGTCCGAGGGCGGCTGCGCTGTCCTCGTCGCCATTGATGCTCATCATAGCTTTGGTGGCTGCTGTGAGGGGGTTTTCAAGAAAGGATTTCCAGGCCTCATCTTCACTGGTATAAGGACGCCTCTGGGAGTAGAGAGAGTCATTCTGAAGAACCAACACGGGTCTTTTACTTGAATCATGAAAAAAGAAGAAAAAAAAAAACCCACACACCTGTTAGAACACATGAAAAACATTCCTGAAGTTCTTCAGAGTTAGCTGCCCCACTTTCACAGGGTTCAGGTTCTGATTCAGTGCACGGCAAGGATTAGTCAACACAAAAAGCCCAGAAACCTAATTCTGATCTCACTCACGCTCCGCGTATGTTGGGATTACTTCGACCAAACTCAGCTGGGCTACACCAGCCTGCATACAAACACGGCGCTGCCTCAGAGCACCACTGACCCACCAACACTCTGAATCTAACCCAGAAGCCATACGTGCGTACTGGCCTGCCACCTACCAAACCTCCAGCACACCTACATAACAGTAGCGAGCCATGACCTGCTCTAGTTTCCATGTGGGACTAGGAAGTGCAAATTAACCTAACATCTTTCTCCCAGAGCTTTGTGAAGGTAGGACCCAGCAGCCACCAGTGAGTTACACACTGCACGGGGAAACCAGCCCCAGTGCTCCAAGTCAGTGCAGCCCTCGCTGCTTCTGGCAAGTGAAGATTTACTGCCTGCTTATCGATGAAGCAATCTGTGACCCTAGTTTGAAACAGCATCAACTGGGAGAAAACAAACAAACAAACCCAAAACACTGTAGACATCTTGCTGACGTAGCATATTGAGAACCTGGATCTACTCTGAGTGTTTTGTGATTGCTGCCCAGAAGTGAAAGTGGGACCTACGCAGAGCAGGCTGCCCCCACCAGCTCAGGCCACAGCGCACTCTCTGGCTCTGTTGGTGGGACACGCGCTCCAGCTTTAAGGTCGGCCCAAGAAAAAGGTCAGAGCTGGCTTTTAATCAAGCTCAGTTTTCTTTCCAGCGCAAGCACAACATCCGCTCACCAGATTGGGTCGCACTGGGAACACCTTTTCATTTTCTTAAATTATTAAAAACTTGAATTTTTAATGGATTGGTAATCATTATTGTCTAAAAAAAAAAGCAAAGGAAAAAGAAAAGGCCAACCACCATCAAAGCCACCCCACCCTCACCACCACCATTCCCCTTTCCCAGAACAGGATTCTTTTCATCTGCTCTTTACCCAGATGCACTCAGAGACCCAAATATACTACAAATACAAAAAGTTGTGAAACACAAGTTGTGAAATACTCTAATCACTATAATCAGCTTAACACCATCCCGCATTTATCACCACCTTCCACCAAAAAGATTGCCAAGCGCTTTGTAAATGATGCGTCCCATTGGTTACACAAGTGGTCTCAGGAGCCTCAATGGGACACCCGGCTGGGCTTCAGGAGCTGGAGCAAGGGGGAGTTGCCAGGGTTTATATGAGCACTTTGTACCTATAAAGTAGTATGAGAGCAGAGGAAAAAGCAAACAACAGAGAAGCCAAGCTCTCCCAACACTTCTCTAGGCGTTTGCACAGCTTTACCCTGACACGCTCCTACTGAAACGCAGATTCTGACGGTACCATACCACTTTCTACCATAGACTGGACAACAAAAGACAAGCTGAGTTTTCTTTAGGAACACGGTACAAGTTCCTGTTCTTATACTTCATAGTGAAAAAAAACTCAAACACCTGTAGTCAATGGGGAAGTCCTCACGCAAAGTTGCTTGCAAGAAAAAGGTGACAACAGCAGCGTGCGCACAGTGCCATGTCTGAGGGCCACGGCATCACAACCGGACTCACTGGGAATCAAAGGGAGCCTAAGGCCCAGCGCTGCCACAGCCACGAGCTCCAGCAAATCCCAGAACGACCTGTTTCTGCGCCAACTGCCACCGCACTCGTTGCCCTGAAGGCAACCAACCCCTCCAAAGAGAGGAAAGGAACGGGGTTTAGCAGTGCCGCAAAAGAACTGCAGCTTCTTTTAGGGAAATGAGAACGTATCAATGAGAGAAAACCAGCTCGTCCTTCTCACGGCGCTGGTTTGGGCACGGCAGCACGCGGAGCTGCTCCCGAGCCGCCGGTGTCCCCAAGCAGGGCGCGATGAGTCGCTCACGGGGGGGCCGGACGTCGTTCGGTCCTCATCTACGGAGCGGCACCGCCACAGAGCCTAGGCGGAGGGCTGTAGAGCCGGCGTTCTACAGAGCAGCGCCGAGCTCCGCCGGGAGCCCAACGCCTTCTTAAGGAGTCACAGAATCCTCAGACTTGGAACGGACCGCTGAGGGCCATCTTGTCCAACTCCCCGCAGCACACGGGGACACCACAGCTAGATCGGGCTGCCCAGGGCCTCATCCAGCCTCACACTGAAACCACTGCCCCGTTCCAGACGCCCGCGGTCCGACGCTCGGCGATTTTAGGGCCACCGCGTCAGCGCCGGTCGCACCGACTCCCACACAGCTCCAGCACGCGGCTCCCTGCCGGTCGAGCTATCGCTGATAAGCTCCGAGCACAGAAGCGGCTAACAGCAGGAACGCCGCTCGGTGCCGGTGCCCGACGCGGCAGCAGCCCCGGCTCCCCGACGCGCGGCCGTTACCTGCCGAAATCCACCTTGCCGGAGGGATGCGCCTCGTAGAAATCCATGGGGCCGCTCCAGCGCCCTCCGCCGCGCGCGGAGCCCGGGCCGGGCGGGCCGTCAGGGGCTGAGGCGGCGGCTCCCGCCCGCCGCACCGCACCGCACCGAGCAGTGGCGGCCCGGCGCCGCCGCACGCCTTTAAGGCGCGGTAGGGGGCGGGAGGCGGACGGCGGCGGCGCTGCCCCACGCCCGGCGGCGGTGTCGGGTTTCAAAGCGGCCCTACCCCGGCGCTCGCCGCTGATCGGCCGCCGGAGATAAGGGCGGGGGGAGAGGGGCGGGATGGCCGCGGGGGTCGCCCGGCCGCCCCCCTCCCGCCACGTCGCGCCGCCCCCCCGGGGCGATGGAGGGGCGGCCCCCAAAGCCCCCCGCGCCGCGGCGCTCCCCGGGCTCCGCCACCCCCCGGCCCCCGGAGGCAGCGCCGGTCGGACCGGCCACGGCTCCGGCCCTCCCCGCCCCGCGCGCTTACTTGTCGTAGTCTTGTGTCATGTCTGGCGGAGGCAGCGGGCGGCGAAACTGGCCCGGCGGGTCGGGAGGGCGCGGGGGCGAGCGGAGAGAGCAGCGCGTAGCCCGCCGCACCGACGGGTTCTGGCGGCTTTTCTCGCCCGCTCAGGTGGCTCCCGCAGCCGCAGGTGGACGGCCGCCGCGGGACGTCTCCCATTGGCTGCCGACGGCGAAGGGGCGGGGCCGCCGCGCCCCATTGGGCGGCCGGGAAAGAGAGGGCGGGCCCCGCGGCCGCGCTGGGCTGCGGCGCTGAGGCGGCTGTCGAGGCGGGACGGATGGGGGCCCGGCCCCGCGGGTTAACGCTTCGCACCGCACGGACGGGAGCTCCGGGTACCGGCCGGGTCAGCTGCTGTGCCGAGGCAAAAAACGGCCGCCCGCTCGTCGCTGCACCTTCTGCGGGGCACGGAGCGTGGAGGGGCAATGCCACACGCAGCAATCGGAAGGATGTGGGTTTCTCCTTGGGAAATAGGGGTGGGAGGCTGCCGTTCAGGTAACAAGTTGAATCGAACCCCGAGCAGCAGCAGTGCCGTCTGTCACACGCCCAGGTGCTGCAGATAACGGCTGTAAATGAAAAGCGGGCACAGTATCGAGAGATCTGTGGCAGCAGCTCTTCCCTGTCAGGGCAGGGCATGCAAAGCAACAGAAGGCCTTTCAGGCAGCCCAGGGAAACGCAGAACAGAGGGAACAAACTTTCACTCAGGGGCTAATCCTGGAGCTTGGGTAACATCCTCGGACCGGATTACCACTGGCATCCAAGAAGCAGAACGCTTTGCTTGAATTCACGCACGTCACCATCAGCATGGCAAAAGGCAGATCGACCGAGGGTCGTGCTGAAATGAACTGGGTTTGGTGTCTGTCTGTGACAACCGTTGGGAAGCACTGCCAACCTCCTCTGGTGCTGTTTGTTCCTTACGCTCTGCACGTCTGTTCTTGGAGCTCTGGGATGTGTACACACCATCACCGCTTTTTGGCACGCGTGCGCACTTTTCATGAACAACCACACACAGCACGACGCTGTGCGACCCAGGCGCTGCACATGTTGAAGCTCAGTCACCTCTTTACATCACACCTGAACTGCTGAAGTCTCAGTAGCACACCACACTTGGCGCTTGTGCTTTACTAAAATACACCAGGGTTCTATTCCACATAAATCAAAGCTGTTGCCTCTGCGAAAGGACTGCTCTTCCTCACTGCCTGATTCACTGATGAAAACTTCAGCTGTCGACGCAGCAATCACTTCCACATTCAGGAGACAATGATACAAACATGGGTTGTGACACCACTGACTAATCTGCCGGTCACAATCTAGACTGTAACACCGCGGGTAGGTGTATTTCTGTGATGTCATTCACCTGATTGCATCATCACTGGATAAAATCAGGCAAGCAGCACAAAGGGATTTAGGAGAGCTTTGGTTTGGGGACAAGGCCATCCCGGCGTGATGCAGCAGCACACTGGCAGGACTTTCCTTGTCCCATGCTGGTTGGTGTTCACTTCAACTTCTTCCCTCGCTCAGCCCTTTCAATGTCACTCAACGTCACTGCTCTCCTCCACTCTTATCCCTTTCCTTCACAACACTTCCTCAGTCCTGCCTTTGTTGTTCTGCTTCCCTTCTTCATATACCCATTTCTTTTTAAGCATATCCCACGCAGAACACGTAAGGATCCCATCAGCAGCCACACGCCATTTGCCACCATCTGGCCAAGCACCATCTCAGCGCGCTTATTCCTTCTCCTATTCCATCTTTGCCATCCCCATCTAGAGAAACTAGGAATTATTCTGGATGAGGATTAGCTACTGTTATGACTTACCCAACAAGGTTTTAAAATTTCACACAGATAATTACCATCTACATGCACCAGCCCTTCACACCTGTGTAACAAACAAGTTGCAGCAAATTTGTAACAGTATTTTTGAAACAAGTGGTCAAAACAAGACCTTTTTCTATTTAATTTGAACCAGCAAGATGTTAGGGCCAAGATGCAGAACTGGCTGTAATGAGTACTGAATTTTCTGTACTTCGTTACGGAGTGCATTTGCATTAGGCCAGGTGGTTTCCGACAATAGAGCCAGAAAAGTAAGCCCAAGGTGATCACGCTGACTCCCATAGCATTAACCTGAAGGCACCAAAGGGCTGAAAAAAGGAGAAAAGCCCAGACAGAAGTTCAGGAACTCACTAGGATGTGAGGTAAACACAGGCACAACGGGAAGAAAGAAGCAGACAAGTAACAGTGGCGAAGGATGCTGGAATGCCTTCTAGGGAAAAAAGTGGAGAAAAGTGTAAAGAAATTAATGAAGGCACATTGTGTGCAATAACGAAGAAAGTGAATCAGATTGCTTTTCCGTTATACCTTGCTAGCACTCTTTAAAAATCAGATTTCCCCTTTTCATTCTGTATTTAGCCCTAAAGATAATGCAGAAACTGTTGAGGGATTGCAGACTGTTCAGGGTCAGGAGATGTTACTCCTGTCTGTACTGCTTTGACTATGACAAAAATCAATCAATTTTACCACAGCCTACATATAAAAAGAAGTGAACCCAAAGTACAGAACTTTGTATCAACAACATATTTATCATGATAATCAGCCTCACTGAACATTTTTCACCTCTACAAAGCACTTCCTTTGGATTAGGCTTCTTTGTACATGGGGTGACAGTGGTGTAGCAACAGAACAGCGCATGCAATTCTTTCCCTGCATGCTGTTCTCTCTGCCTAATCCGCTCTGCTCCACAGCACAGAAACCACTCAGCTGTACAGGCAGGAGTTACAAACACCACGAATCGCAGTGATGAGCCACCCTTCAGTAAACAAAGTGTTTTGTCACAGTCTTGTATTGAAATGGCACACCTCACTGAGCTGCTGAGAACCTCAGCAACCAGCCTCTCTGCAGCCCCTACCCGCAGCCCTTAGGAGTCCTGCTGGAGGCAGGCAGTGCTCAAGCACACAGCCCCTGCAGATGTCCTGTCCTCCAGGAAAAGGCAGCACAGAAGCATTCCCTGCTCCAGTTTTTGGATCACAACGTAGACACAAAGGCACTTGTTGATGTTCTCCCTAGTCAATGGCAGCATCTGCCACTGATGAGCAAAGCCACTGCTAGGACAGCAAGGAGGTCTCTGAGCAGATAAGGAATGCTTTCCCAGTACAGAGCAGTCATGTGATATTATCAGGAGAACTGGCTTGTATTTTCTTTCCAAACCACCCGAGGTACTGCCAGAGGCAGGCTGCAGCTGCTGGGCAGCGGGGAGGAGCACTCTGGCTCTCAAAGTACCGCCGGTAGCAGTTGTACAAGCACAGCTGTAACCTCTTGTGAGGACATGAGCGCTCATCATGCCGCATTCTGCCAAACCTTACTCAGTCTCTTGTTTAGCACATGCAGTGCTGAGGAAAGCTCTTTCATCTACACCTGTTCCCACACCTTGGCATCCCCTTCATGCCCTCCTGCTCATAACCAGGCCAGGAGCAAAGCAGTTTTGCAGCAGTGAGACCAATAACCCTGGAGGAGATGGTGAAAGTAAGCATTCTGCTCTCAGTGCAAAGACAAAGCACTGAGATGTGCTGCTTTGGCCAATCCACGTGTTAATATACAACCACACGTATCGGGAAGGCCATTTCCTTTTGGACCAAAATGTGAGATTCCTCAAACAAAGTTAGCCTGGCTCTCCCATACCTTTGATGCAGCACAAAACATCTCAGCCTGATGTAGGAAAGGGATGGGTTAACCATGGAGCAGGCAACTATCCAGGACCTCACGTTTGTAAGACCTCACCTTTCCCAAAAGTACCCTCTGCTTCTGGCCCTGCAAAAGCGCCCTTTTGACAACATCCCATAAATAGTCTAAAAATAACATTTCAGCAAGAGTCTTATTTATCCATCCAGGAAGAAAACTCGGCATTAAGCATTCAGGGGAAGGAACTTTTGAGCTTCCCAGGAAGTTACAAGGAAGCGAGTTACTCATTGTGTTGCCTGCAACACTGCATGAAGCTTTGCCAAATCTTCCAAACACAGCTGTTTCAAGGGACGTGCTACAAATAGGTTAGGAAAGACGTAATTACAGCAGAGCCCATACAACGCATTATTGACAATAAATTTAGACGAGCGCTGCCTACAGGCACGGGACTTTGCTGATGCTCACTCTCTTGTTAAACCAAGTTCAGGGCCCTCAGCAAAAGAGAAGAAAGCTGAACATCCCTGCTTAATGTCTGGAAAATGGTAAGAACTTGAGAAAGAAAAAAACTACGTGACAGATTAAGTTGGTATCAAGAATGCAAACACACGGAGGCAGTGGAAAACCAGTGAGGTAAAATTCCAATTGTGTTGGCACTAACTTCCAAAGAAAATGACATGTCTGAGAGCTCTCCACAGAACCAACAGAAAGGTTGCTTTATTTAAGAAAAATCTTTAAGTATGGTTGCATTTGTACTCTGAATGACAGAAAATAGCATTTAATCTAAGCTTAAAAAAAACCCCAACGCTTAGCTTTAATCTATATAAGAACATCTAACATCTAGCGTTAAAAAAACCAAACCAAACCTCCTCACTTGGAGACCTGAATTTCCACGGGAAGAAATACATGCATGTCAGAAAGCTCAGGGGGAACTCAACTCTCAGCAAAGAGCAACAGAAAGGAGCAGTACTTGGAGGCAGGAGGAAGAGGCGGCTGGAACGGGCTGTGGCAGCCACCCTGCCCTGCAGCCACCTGCCTGCAGCTGCTCAACCAACGCCTCCTCCCCAGGGTTACGTTCAGTGGACTCAAAGCAGTAGTCCCAAGAGAGCTCAGCTACACTCCGCTGAAGATAAGGCACTCCCGTGGCCCATCAGCTTCTTAAGCACCATTACTCCAGCATAAGTGTCAATTGATTAAACTGGGTAGAACTAACATTAAGCATTTGAGAGGCACACCCTTAACTTTTAAATCTGACTCTTAACCTATGTGTCCAGGAGGCACACAGCTCTTGATGCTTAATTGCAAGCTTTATTCCAGTTTATTAAAGCACAAGTTTAATTTATTCTAACATCTAAGGGAGCTTTGTTACATTTGTAACAATGTAACGAGTACAGTATTTTTAATTTACAAAGCTGAGATTTTACTACTACAGTAGTTTTAAAGAAGTACGTACCTATAATTAAGTGTGTCAGTCTTTCAAATAAAGACTTCTGAATTAAATGAATCCTTTATGTATAATAAAGTGTCTTTTAGATAGCTAATTCCAAACTTTAACAAATAAATGCTACAGTGAAACAAACGGGATATGTTCAGTAGTTGGAGCAGGCGCTGTTGAAAGCATTAACACTTCTGTAGGTTTCTAACTGATGGAAATACTTACAGAGAACAAGAACAAAAGATGGTTTTTCTCAGTATTGACAGACTTCAGCAATTCACTCAGGTGAGGTCAAGCATAACAGCAAACAGCTAATTCTAAAATACAGACACCAGACACAACGTCCAATTCAGTTGGTACATTCCATTAATGCAATCACCAGTTCAAGGCATCAGAAGCCCGGAGGTATCCAGCACAACGTGGTGATGTGGTCAGACACGCTGACCTATACCACTAAGGAAATACTTAACACAAGTAACAGCGCACCCTGCTCTTTCCATCACAGAACACAGTTTGCCTCTGTATTGCTAAAACAGTACATTCCCATCTGAACATCAGAGTCACGTGAAGGGACCGCTGCTCTAAATCCCTGTTCTACAAGAACTATTTAAGATGTCTAGACAAGTAGAAACTTTCACCCAAACCTTACATCAGTACACCGTGTCCTACTCCCGGCCTCTACTGAGCCCATGAAGCCCCCCTGCTTGCCAGTACTACCAAACAAATATTAAAGCTTACCTCTGATAGACTGCCCTCCTCCTTCCCTCCTACACATTCCTGTCTGCTCCACCCGTGCTTGAAATACTGCTTTACCACTCACATTCAGACAGGTAGGGTGGTACATCCTATCATTCATTCGCTTGGTCCCAATTTTTAGACAACAGCTCCACTGCAAGAGATCTGAAACCCTTTCCACCATACTCAGTCTACCCTCAGAACCAATTGCCTTCTCAGATTACACCTCATCGCAGCCCAAGCCTCATTCAGGAAGGAAGCTATTACTTAAAAAGTCCACAGACAGCACTTTTGTCTATAGCACCACCTAGAAACAGCTGCTGATTGTGTTATTGATCAAGCGCATTTGGGAACTCCTATACTTTGTACTGACAGACGGAGTTACTGAATTTTACTTCAACTGAAAGCAGTATTACTCATCAGTATATCTGCTCAACATCTCTGTTCAACATATGCATATGTTATGGTGTCTTTCATGTAGTGGTAGCACCCAACTTCATTTACTCGTTGTCTAAGATAGAATAAAAACACAGTGCATAAAAAGATTGAGCATGAGAAACTGGGAGGATGGCTGAGGCACGAGTGGTGAAAGTGCTATGATACAAAGCGATCAGAAGAAATGAAGTACAACTCAGGAGAGAGCAGTGCTGTGAAAGAAGAGTGACAAGGAGGACCTGGCAGGCACTGCTGTGTAAGAAACAGGATGGAGGGCTCCAGGTATAAAAGCTACAAAAGCTGTGGAGCCTGTACTCGGCATTGGTGCGGCCGCACCTCGAGTACTGTGTTCAGTTTTGGGCCCCTCACTGCAAGAAAGACATTGAGGCCCTGGAACGTGTTCAGAGGAGGGCTACGAAGCTGGTGAGGGGTCTGGAGCACAGGCCTTATGAGGAACGGTTGAGGGAGCTGGGATTGTTCAGCCTGGAGAAGAGGAGGCTCAGGGGAGACCTTATAGCTCTCTATAACTTCCTGAAGGGAGGTTGTGGTGAGCTGGGGGTCGGCCTCTTCTCTCGTGTAATCAGTGATAGAACTAGAGGGAATGGTTTCAAGCTGCGCCAGGGGAGGTTCAGGCTGGACATTAGGAAGTATTACTACTCGGAAAGGGTAGTCAGGCATTGGAATGCACTGCCCAGGGAGGTGGTGGAATCACCGACCATGGGAGTGTTCAAGAAACGTTTGGATGTTGCGTTGAGGGGTATGATTTAGCTGGGAAGTATTGGTAATGGTTGGACTGGATGATCTTCTAGGTCTTTTCCAACCTCGATAATTCTGTGATTCTGTGATTCTGTGAGCCTGGAGTGGAACATGGACCCAAAAGGTTTACACCTGAATGAGAGGCTTAGGCTTAAGAAGAGACAAGGAGATACTCGGGATGCAAGGAGATGTTGAAAGCAGTGCCAGAGCTGCCACAACAGACAGTTAAGAAACAAAAGCTGAACAACTCACTGCAGAGAAAACATCGTCCACCTGCTCCTTTTATTTGTTAACACACTCTTTCAAAACAAAGTAAACATTACTTTCTAGAAATGAAGTTGCTGTCATACAAGTCAGTAAAAAAATAAGTAGCATTTTAATTGCAAAGCCTTGCGATGCAATTAGATGCCGACGTGCTGTCCAGTACATTCAAAGCATGTACAATTATGTGAAAAAATGGTAATTTCAAAGCTTCCTGTTGGCCCTGCTGCAAAGTGAGGAAATAAATCTTGGTAAACAGTTTCTCAGGTAGCTCACAGCTGGAAATCAGCAACTTAAATTATGGATAACATGACACTACAGCTGAACTGCAGTAGTAGATGTCAGCACTAAAACCTTAACAGAAGATTTCTATGCAGGGAAAAGCATTGGTATCAGTTTGAATAGCACGGTTTGGGATCAAACCAATTCACACAGCTTTAATACTATAATATTTAGGTCTTTTTACTTCCTTTGGCTCCTGCTGTATTTTGGCTTTTTATAGAGTTTTTTATTAAAAAGTTTGTGTTCTATCGCACACACCTCTTCATGGATGGAGGAGGGCTGTATCCTCAGAAGAAAGGAGAAAAGTCTCAGTACAAAATGGTAACTCTTGGGAAAGTCCTCTTCTCTGTAGTGAGCCAGATGACCACACAACCTGAAAAGAAAGAAAGGAAGAAAGAAAGCCCTGAATTACAAGTGTATTTAGTTAGTATTTTGCAAACATTTATATACGCAGTTGTAATTAGAGGAAAATACCAACATTTTATCAACTGTCTAAACCACAATTCTGATCTACCGTGTCAGTTCTGCCCTGAAAAAAACTCAGAGTTCAAAATAGCACAACATCCAGCTGCTTCAATTAAAATACCCTTTACATTCATATGAAGACTCAGGTGCTATTCCCTACCTAAACCCTGTGCATCCTCTCGCTTACAAGGTGTTGCCCTGGGATGTGGAGAAGCAGAGCTTCCATTTCCCCTCTTGTCTGATTCAGAGCAGCGGTCTTAAATATTCACCAGAACAAGGACTGGAACCTGTCTGTCCCTATTTATGGGCAAGTGTGCTAATTACTAGACTACAGAGTCATTTGCTCGCTCCCTCTGGCCCAACACCCATTTACATTTTACCTCAAACTGGAGGAACGGATACACTGTTCTAGAGTGCCACAAAAGCCATGGAAGTTGCACTTCAGGGTGCAAAGTCCCTGTTTAAATCCTCCTGAAGCCTGGCAGATTAGAAATCTCAAGGTAGGTCTCTCACACCAAAGCCTGTCTTATACAATCTTTCCTCTGTCTGAAAGCCACCAGCTTACAAAAACCAAGTTAAACTGCTCATTTCAGCAGTGCCAGAACAAACCAGCCGACTCTTTAACCCACACTAAGCGTTTGCTAAGTTTGAGCTTCATTTATAGGTGCTGTTGGTTGAACCAAACCTGCATTTTTTGGCTAAGAGAAATTAAAACATTTTGCAATGCTCCAGACTTAACCCTGAGTTTCAGCAACTACAATTCTTAGGGCAGTCTGGTTGTCAGAGCTCAGTTTTCACTGGGAGGGCAGGGAAATTATACTGGATATTTTTAGGCAATGTGTAATTACACCATTATAAAGCACCTATCTGATTAACTGGCGTTACACTTTCCACAAGAGTCCCAAAACACAACCATAAACACACCATTGTCCCATTTTGTGCTATTCACACTATGAGCATCTCTAAAGAGCTACAACATTTCCAACACATTTTAATCTGTGATGCAATAGGGAAAGACCCATCTGTTTTTCTTAACGCTCCTCACACATAATACTTTATCATCTCAAAATAACGAGGGAGACCAAACACTGGATGTGAGTACAGTGAGATGGTGGTATGTTTCAGCAGAGGCAACAGCAACAAGAAAGACAAGCCATGTTCTGGATGGCCATGAACAGCTGTCACACCATGAAATGAAGAGTGTCTCTAACAAACAGCTCATCTGTGTGAAGTGGTGGATTCTGACCAGGGAAATGTGTTCGGAGCTTAACACTGGTTCAATGCTCTGGAAACAATAAGTGGCAATGTTGGAATACTGCAGAGTTTGCACCAAGAGGGTCGTACAAATGCTCACACAGGAACAGAAAGAACGCTGTATGCAAGTTTGTCAGGACCTACGGCACCAATATGAGGCCGAAGGTGACAGTTTCCTGTATCACACAATTACTAGCGATGAGATGTGGTGTCACCACTATGTGCCAGAGTCAAAACGGCCATCCATGGAGTGGCAATACGAATTTTCCATGGAAGGAAAAAGTTCAAGACACAGCTCTCAGCAGGCCAAGTGATGCACACTGTCTATTGGGATAGGAAACGGGCGATCCTTCTGGATTTCCTGGAACTTGGACAAATCATCACCTCTGACTGCTACATTGCAAGGCTGACTGAGCAGAAGGTTCAAACTTCCAGCATCAGACCAGAGAAGACAACCTTTTTCTTGCAACACAGTAACTCCAGGACCCCCACCAGTTTGAAGACCATGAAGCACATTACCAGACTTGGCTGGACTACCCTGCCACTGACCATCTGCTTGGGCCAATGAAAGATGGACCGCAAGGGCAACATTTTCCTAGTAACAGTGCTGTCATAGCAGCTATGAACCACTGAGTCACCTCCATTGGTGTAGAGTTTTATGAACATGGCATGCAGACTTTTGCTTATCGCCAGTGAAAATACATGGCAGGAGGTGGTGACTATTTGGAAAAGCAGGGTTTTGGAGCCGAGAATCTGCTCAAATAGCATTATCGCGCTCTTTGTATTTGTTGTAGTTTCCATGGAAATAAATAAGAGGTGTTACTTTTGGAGCAACCTACAGAGTTATATACCCAATTAATTTAGAATTCAGCTTAAAAGTTAAAGTTTTAAAGTATAAGAAAATGTAGAAACATTCACTCTACCAATCAGTTAACTGGTCTCAGTTTTGCTCACTGAAATACTTCAGTCCTACCACTAAAGCACTCCAGCAGTCCCAGTTAGGCCATGCTGATCTTTAGAGAATCTGTAAGTTTGTTTTTACACATACATACACTTGCATGGGATAGAACCTCATATCTGAGGGAGTAGATGTCATTCTCCAAAGTTAAGTAAGTGTCAGATGTATAATTAATCACTTGCATTGCAAATGATATAATGGGAAATTTAGCCGGTAAGAGTTTAAATTCAAATCTTGCTTCATGAAGGCTAAGACAGCTTGCCATAATCATTTCAATACATTACATATGAAAATGTAGGCTTAAAAACAGACTTTGCATGAAAAGATTATCCACACAAACATACACCGATATCTCCACTCATTCAGTGTGTAAGTAAGATTTACGCAAATTTGTGGTAAAAGAATTATTGCCTCCCTTCCCTTAAAGGAAAAAAAAAAAGGCAGAAAAAGCTTCTTATTCATACAAAAGAATGAATCCATACAACCAAGGCTCTTGTAATATAACACTGTGTTTACATTATTCCAACCCATTTCTGTCACGGTGGATATGTGAAAGGCAATGTGAAAAGGAAAATAAAGATAAGCAAATAAATCCACTAAAAAACAACAAAAGACTGCATACATGCAAAAGGCAGTTATTTTCAAGGGTAATATTTAATCTTTTAAAAATCAGGAATGTATCACTGAGATTTTGTAGGGACTACTGCTCTCTGAGCGTGACATTTAGACGCATGTTCAGATAAAGACTTAAGATGTCATTCAGCACTTATTCAACAGCACACAAATGAAAACTCATTTCACATTAAGGTACCTCAGCCTGCACAAGGAAGGCTAGATCACCTGGCCTATCATTGTCCTTGCTATTTAGGTCCTTGGAAGTAAATAACTGCGCTAAGAAACAGCAGGATTGTTCTGATAAACGCTTAGGTGAAAAAAACTCCTTTATACTTGTGAAGTCAGGATTTGAGCACAATTCTCTAGTACAGAAAGCCACTAAACAACTTTAAGAGCACAAGGATTTCTTTCCCCAGATTTCTTATGTTGCTTGTCCAGGTTGCTTGCAAAGATAGTCCAGATGAAATAGTGTTTGAGCTCTTTTCCCACCCAATCACTTCATTCTGAAGTACGCTTTGGAGGCATTACCTGCCAACTTGAACTCTAACTGCTAATGTGGATTAAAGCCACAAAAAAACCAGCACGGTGATTTAGAAATGAATTCTCAACACTTTTTTTTGTGACTTATAGGAGAGAGGAATGGATGTTTTCTCATTCTCTTAAAAGTTGTGGTGTAATAGCTTCTGAAGTACTACGAAGAAGGAAGTGGAGTGAATATTTCTACCTAGCTGCTGCTCTTGCCATGTGACTTCAGCTGCTGACTGTCTCATCTCCTCTCTTCTCAAAAGCTCGCTTTGATCACTCTTTATATTACCATGTCTACTCCCAGTCCAAGCCCAAACACTCTGCACACACCCCCTCCTACAAATGACTTTAACTGTACGTGAACACATAGCTGTGTACACACCCCACATGTCATTTGTAAAGGAAAAAAGAGAGATCTACGAATATACGCACACTGTGCTTTACCATCAAGAGGATTTTACAAAATGCAATTAACAAAAATTTAATACTTACTTCTCATTACACAGTTTAACTGTACAAAGCCAATAGTCAGTGTTGATGGCTGCAAGTAAACCACGTTTTTCTTGCAAAATTCCCTTCAGGCTGTGCCCATGAAAACAAGACCCATCTGTGTTTTCTTCAGACCAGCTTAACTGAAAACTTGACGGATTTGGCCTTTCTGCAGGTCGCACCGAACCAGACAGCTTGCCAAACTGATTTTGCAAGTTCTCAACCATTTCTGTACAAATAGAAACGAGACGAAAAAGATCATAATCCCACAAGTCAGCAATATGAGCTTTTGGAACATTGTTCCGAGGTGATTCGCAAAGAAATAATATGGCGTATTTGTGCCCTTTACATTTTTAACCCCCTACACAGAATTCTGAGAAAGCTTAAAGTTCCGTGCTTCCCTCCACTGTACTTAAAATTTATTTCTGACATACGTTCTCAAAGAGAATTTTGAAAAACCATTCAAAATGTAACAGTACCCAATGACAACAGTATTGGAGTATTACAAAAGCACTCCCTGAGTAAAGCCAGAAAAATCCATCTGATACTGCTGTTAATTTTATTCCTACAGAACACGCATGCCTGGATGCCTTCTGCTGTATTTATCTGACCATGTGCTATCACTCAGCCCAGATACCATAAGTAGTTCCTCACGTATCAGCATTCACCTAGCCCAGTTTTAAATACACACAGACTTAAGGTGAAGCTTTTGATAGTGAAGATTTCAATTGGAAACTACAGAACTTAAAAACAGATGGAAAAAACAAAAGCCACACCAACTTCCTCCATAGCTAGAGAAATACTAAAAGAAATTCTAATATGTGATTTAAGAAAAAAAAATAATCAAAGTTTTTCTTCCTCTTAATAAGGATTTTATAACATTTCTCTGTTTTTCATTCCCACCCCTTCCGAAGCCCATGGGCACACCGCTGGGACTCCTAAGCCCCACGTCAAATGCGAGTAAGAATGACAAACTTTCATACTTCATTGATGCTGATGGACAGAAGGGAAAGACGGTGTGGTGACAGAACAGCCACCAAGCCTTGCTTCCCAAGGATAAAAAGCCAGCTAGAAAACAGTGTTGCTGGAGCTCCTGCTTCTTTTTATGACTTGTACCTAACAAACTCATTCACAAATTGGAAAAAGACAGGAAAGATAACTTGAAGTGATCCAGGGAGAGGGATGCCTATGTTTCCAGAGAAAAGATGATGAAAGAAAAGATTTAACGACAATCAACCATAAAAATCAAAGCTGAGGAGGGTTTCTGTAACCTGTATCTTACACGCAAGCATATGCTAAATGACAGAAAGGACAAAAAGCTATTACAGGCAGAAGAAACTTCCAGAACAAGAACAGGAAAACTGTCCAGAAATAATGAGCCAAATGTACAAACTGCATTAACACCAGATCAAGTATGGTTCTAGGGGACTCTTTGTATAGGTATTCTTTGTCTCTACTATTTAAAATTTGTTTTAAGATGAATCTGGCCTTGTTGAAATGACATGATGTGAGATTCCTGCCTGCAATAACTCAACAATCCAGTTGGTCCTTTCCTATCTCAAAGAGAAGATCCAGAAGGAGAACATACAGTGGCACAGAATTAATGAACAACAAATGATTTTTCATTTTTACTATTGACAGGGGAACTAAAGGGCTCCTGAGGAAACCATTTCAGAATGAAATAAACAAATCTAAGTATGTTTTTACACAGAATGTGACTTAACTGCAGCATCACCCCTACAGAATTTCGAAGGATAAAAACATGACTAAAAACCCAATGCATTCTTGCACAGTAAGTCTAACATGAGTTATTCATGTTATTCATTAAACAGGAGTATACAATGAGCTTAAAAGTTCCTGGATCAGTCGCTTCCAGAAACTGGAAGAGTATATAAGGAGAAAAACATCACTTGCCACATTAACACCTCTCTCCCACCTCCTGTCACTTAGTACTATCAAATGTAGAATGAAGAACCTCAGGTTTTAGTTAGTCTAATAAAATTTCTGTTTTCCTATTTACACAGACGAGTGCAGTCTCTGTTGGTTTTGTTTGTTTTTGTTTGGTGGGTTTTTTGTTTGTTTTAAAGAGAAAAGTAAAACCCAATCACTGGGCAGCCTGATCTGGTGTGTGGCAGCCCTGCCTATGGCAGGGAGCTCGGACTAGATGATCTTTAAGGTCCCTTCCAAACCAATTCATTCCCTGATTTCTTAGAGGTACTTCCAAATATATTAGAATAGAGGGATCTTCATTCTGCCCATGAACAGTCAGCTGTTCAAGAAAAACCATGCTCAGAGAAATCCTCCTCGCTTTCTCTAGAAGACTGCAAGACTAACTAGGAGAGAAGAGGAGAGGGACAGAAGAGTGTACCCAAGGACAAACTGGGGGATGTATATGTGGAAAGAGAGAATAGTTGAAAAGCCATGGGGGATCAACAAAAAAATGATGAAGAGCACAGTAATATGAAGGCAGCTGACAGATGAGTGAGATGAGGACAAAGTACTAATTCTGAGATTGCGTTAAGTAGGTTGCTATGAAGGCTGCAATTTCAGTTAAGCAGGAGGAAAACGTCTGATTGAAGAATTCCAGCCATGGGTTGTAAAATAGCACTACATTCATTGTGCTCAGAGATGAAAGACCAAAGGGAAAGTATTTTAAGATGTAAATATTATTGCAGTCAGAATTTCTATGATGGGAAAAATTGGAGCAGACTTCTGTGCTGGCGGAAAGAGGTGGAGTTTACTCACGTCTTCTCCTAAGGATTTTAGATTTCTTCTTGACTGAATAAAACAGTGGCTTTTCACATTTCCACAGATACCTACAAGTAAGAGAAATAAAAACTGTTAGGAAAAAGAAAGCTGGAGAAAGCATGTAATATAACAGTTTCTTAATCAAGTAGAGCTATTAAAATAGGAACAAAATCTGTTGTTAACACCATTAAAAGCCACCTCCTCGAACACATACAGCAGTCTTTTTCTGCATAGATAAATGGAGGCATGTAAGCCTAGATTTACTGTGAATGGTTAATCGTGCAGTTGTATAAGCTACTTGTCACAGAAAGTGTTTAATTAATATGTTGGATAAATATCACGACTGTAAATAGAAAATCAGGATACGGATGGAATCGCTTCGTTCACCTAAGTGTGCTGGACAGAAACATGGAGCAAATTCCAAACTTTTTCAGCTTCTGTGGGGGTCAGGATTTCACTTCAAATCATCCACCTTAACATTTTTATTATCATTATCAAGTACTTAAGAATCTCTTACTTGGCCTTTTCTTCATCCAGTTTTTTTTGCTCCACATCCAAGGTACATTTTATAACCTTGTACCACTTTTTGAACTCAAAATAAGGACCACCTGAATAAAACATTCATATTTTAGTTTTAGGTTGTGAAAGAGTGAAAGAAATGCGATACACAGAATGTGGTCACCATGCAGTTGGACTCTGCATCTCCCGTCTGTAGGCAAATCTTAAATTCCATCTGCTTATAGAAAGCATACTTAATCCAACATTTCTGTAAGACAGAGAAAATGAAAAGCAGAAATGCAAGAAAGGAACAGCAGAACAGGTGGGAAGAAACACCTCTGCTCAGAATACGTCTCCTAGTTTTAGACAAGTCGATCCTTCTCCCTCCTTTCTGAAAGTGCAATTACTACCCGAACTAGATCTCCACAGCACTAACCGGTCTTCCTCTGAAATCTGACTTCAAGGAATTCATGAAACTGCAGAAGCTTAGTTTTAAACAAATTCTGAAACTCGGATGTAGGAGGTGAAACAGTGCCAATCCCCCACCACCCATCCCGCTGCCCATGAGATGTTGCAAGGCAAGAAGGATAATCCAGACAATTGTATTCACTGAGTATCAGTGTCCCACATACACTGGATTCTCACTCATTGATATGTGAACAAATGCATACCAGTGCATGCAAAAATGTTAAGGCATAAGGCATTCCAGCATGTTTACCATTGATACTCCAAAGAGGCACAGGATTGAAGTAGATCAACAGGGTACAATAAGTATAAGAACTGCAAACAGAACTATGGCGCAGGGTAAATTTAAATAACCAACTCTTATTATCCGTGGGTGTATTATCTGCATCACGAATTAACCAGGCTTTGCATTTCCCCATCACCCCAGCTGCACTGCATGGATGCTTGCATCATGCTCACTTCTAAAGAGCCAGCTGGCGAACTGTTTTGAAGGTGAATATACTGTTCTTATAAGCAAAGTTCTGTATGTCTTCTATGCTTTTGCTACTCAAGTTATCCTGCCACGAGAGGCCTTACAAACTAGAACTACAGGTGGCCTCAAACGGACAAACAAAGGGAAGACAGACCCATCAGTAGTTATTAAAATGCAATGGTATGGATTAAATTCTGTTTTGAACTCCTCTGCACAGAGGGTGCTGGGAGGTTGGCCTATGGGAAGAAAATAATTTTTATATTTATCTTAATACAAATTATTCCAACTTTTGTCACAAGGAAGCCTGCTGTCAGGGACACGACTCTAACAGTTCACCTGGCTGGTACTGCTAGTCCTGCACCGACATGGCTGAGTCAACTGGCAAACGCACAGCTCTGTGATGCACTCACACATATACGCATGCTTCAATCACATTTTATTTGAGCATAAACAGTACTGTGTACATGTGCAGTCTGCTGAACATATACTCACAGACACACGCAAGGAAGCAACAACTACCTACTGCTTCCAGGCTGTCCTGAAAAACTGTCGGAGCTGAAATATTTTATACAGCAAAAAAAAAAAAAAAAAAAGACTAGAGAGAGGATAGTTGTATTGAAAGCACAGCAAGTGTACGCTGGACCTCCACAACACAGTATCAGCCATTATGCATCTCTGCACACTGAGCTTGGAAAAGTGCCGGGGCAGTACTGAGCTCTGGCACTGATCAGTGCCTGAACAGAACACTATCACATCAGCTGCCTGCTGCCACTCCAGCAGCTGAAGAACGGGGACAACAGAACACAGCACATGAATTGTTTTGCACCAGAAGATTTCAAAGGAAAAAAAGTGGGCAAAGAATGAGCTGTTAATTCCCAAAGGCAACGAGACTTGTTAATAAGAGAGAAACCCTATTAAGACATTAATGGCTTTGAGCCTCAGCTCCCAAGCAGTTGTGCAACTTCTACTCAGGTCACTATTGCCTGAAGTTTTCAAGGGAAACAAAAATGAAATAATAAGATTTGAAGTAAGTTGGAATATCCACTTAAAATGAGAATTACAGGTTTGAGCTGTCAGTGGGGACTGTCTCTAGATACAGCGGTGATGATGCATTCATGTACGACTAATGCTCACTTTTATTATTGACATAAATGTAACAGAAGGGTAAAAATGAACCCCCCAAAAAAGGACGTGAGGTTTAAAACATAAATCACTGCAACACATCTTTGATCTTGTCTTCAACTGTGATCTGGATAAGGTCACGGAGGATCTTCCTGAGGATTTCTAATCTTTGATTTGGTCTTTCTGCCCTCAAAGAACTATGTTCACACCATTATCTTTTCTATCTTAATTGCTGCTAGCTTTTCCACACTCTCTCAGGATTATTTGGAAGAAGAAAATAGATTACATCTCAAATATGTTACACACTAAGACATTTTATTTAACAAGACTAAACAAGCTTGGATTTTATCATAAATGTGGTTGGATGCCCCTAATAAGTATCTGCTAATTACGATCAAAGCATGTTCCCACTTTATGAGGTAACCGTTCACCTTCACCTAGCGTGCACAAAAGGAAGAAGAGAGCAGGAAAAAGCAGAAACATATCCAGTAAAGTATGTACAAACTCCTCTATACTTATATTCTTCTTAGGTATCACTATCAGAGTTCAGCAAGTAAGCCAGAACATTTTATGTGAACAAAATCACATCGTCTTTAAAGAATCGCCTGAAAAGAATAAATGACAAAATCACTTCTACAGTCAGTAGGATTAAGTCTTTCTAAGCCTGATTACAAAGTTATTTGGTTTAGAAAATCATAAGGCTGCTTCTACTATAACATTTATGTACCCTCACCATCTTTGTTATTTTTATTTCTTTCTTCAGAGAAGTCTGAGAGCAACCTGGAAGAAAGAAAGAAAGAAAGAAAACTCAGACCCTTTTGCAGACCCAAATAGTGCAATTTTCACATGAATTTCAAATATGGTTGACAAAAATACACCCTAATTTTCCTTCCAGGTTTCAGCTTCAAACTGCTGATTTGTAAAAATAAGTAACATTCAAAGTCTAAAATGCCCTCAAGTTCATGTTTTATGCTACTGAACTTTACTAAAATACTACAACTTCAACATTATTGAAGAAAGGATCATCAAAGAGTTATTTACACTCTATGAAAGTTTGGGCTTTGATAGAGAGCCGCCTGCATACTTACCACTCATAGTGATCATCTAATAAAAACAGTAACTTTAGAACCACCACAATAACTGCTGCTGCAAGGACATCATATTTCACTTTCCTTGTTGATTTATTTCCAGGAGTGAGAGTCAGGAAATCCGCTTCTCCAATAGAAGTCTTTTTCACCAGGCGACAAGTCCAGTTGTGCAATTCGTCTAGTTAACACAAATCAGAATATAAAAGGAGCACGTTGAAAGAAGCCCAAAATACTTTTGCAGTGCAAAATAGTGGTCATTAGAGGAAAACACCGCTCCTGTCTTTTGGGACAATTAGCCATCTTTCTCAGGCTGAAAAGCATTTCTAGATGTTTTCATAGATGGCAGGTAATCTTTGCTGTAATTACAATAAAAACAGTTGACATACATTCACAAGGAAAAAGAATAAAACATTTTCAATATCGTCTTAATGTTATTCAAAAGATGTCATTATGTCATCCTGAACTTTGTTCCGGGAAAGTAAATCTTAAATCTATACAGCTAATAGCAGTTGAACTCTAATTTAAAAAAAAAAAAAACAAAACACAAAACCAACAAACCCAAAGCCAAAAATCTGTCAACCCCCTTTTTTTTCTTGTCTATCAGCTTAGAACAAATGTGGGATCAGAGCCAGGCCATAGCAGCAGTAGGAGAACCAGGGGCTGCTTAAAGAAGCTGGCTGGGCACGGAGCGCAGCATACCAGGCACAAAGCACTGGGCACAAAGCAGACGTTCCCTGCTGAAGTTCAACCTGGAGCTGACCTGTAAGGGCTAATTGCACCTGCTGCCATGGTTTGTACCAAATCTATACAGCTGCGGCTCCGAAAGCAGCAGCACGCTACCCGTACAGCCTCGTATTACTCCACGCTTATTTTTCACAAATACAAATCCCCCAAATTTCTCACTGTTCCTGTTCAGCAAGAAATACAGGTGGCGATTACATCACCGTTGGATTCCACAAAGGTTAGCAACGTATGACTAAGTACAATCTTAATCCATCTCTACTTTGTATTCTCTTGCTGCTTACAAAGAGCTCACTACAAACCAGTATTTAATCCTCTCATACATAACAGTATAAGTTAAATAAAATCCGAAAAGTATAAAAGCGCTTCCAAAACAAATCTTCTTGCAACAGCTGCCGATACGCTTTCTTGTACTTTCGATCTTTTAGCCTACATTTTCATTCTTATTCACTGTCCTAAGAAGCAACGCCAATTCATCTTAGGAGCTGAAACAACAGCAACAATCTTTTTTTCCATTTATAAAAGAAAAATGCAAACTATTCACACACAGAGTAGCAACCAAAACAAAAAGATACTTCTATGTGACAAAAAGTTCAGTAGCAAGGAAAGAGGAAAGGGCAATAGATTCTTCCCTTCTACTAACTTCCAAAGGGTATTCAGAACGTTATTTCTCTGTAATTAACCTGGAAATGCCAAATTTTTAGCCTCTCTTTGATTCCATCGGCACTCCAGAATGTGAAAAAGAAGTGATCTTCTATGGGCTTTACTGCAGCACCGGTGTAAAGCAACAAAAACAGGGCTCCGACTCCAGCGTTTTAGTCCTATACCTGGTGGGGTGGCTGTCTTCTCTTCACTAGCTGTCAGCAGATGGAAAAGCCAAGTTGTTTTATACAGCGTAACTAATTACTAAATAAGAAAATGAAACCTCCAAACTATTAATTGCTAGACTGTTGTTTAGGAAAAAAAATATCTCAATTTACAGGCTATTTGTCTGCAGAAGTCATCTCCAGAGACAGCAGCATGTGGGCAGTTCAGCAGACACTGCTCACAGACTGGCAGTCATTGGTCTTTCTTTGGTAGGTCAATATTCAAGACTTCATTTTAGAATAAGGAAAAATATTTCATATTTATGCAGTACGTTCTTTCAAACCTAAACCAGACCAACAGACCAAGCGAGACAGGCTGTTTTCTCACACAGCATCACTCGTTAATACTAAAATTATTGCTGATACACAGTATCACGGAACACATGTTCAATATTGCATATTACGGTTCCATTCAGAGCTGAACTTCATGAACCACTCATCTAAAGTTACTAAACCAGGGGACTTCCACTAGGAAGCTCTTAGTTCACACTGCTACTGAAAGATGTGAAACAAAGCATCCACTTCACAGCCTCAGAGAGTTAGCACCAGAGTGCCCTGCATATCCGAGCCTTCAGTACCCACTTGGATGTTTGATGGAGGCACTTTCTATAGAAATTACCTTTCTGTTCAAGCTTAAGCATGTATAAAATAAAAGGAAAAGAGGAGGCACTTTTCAGAGTAGTAATTTAAGTCTTTTTGCTGGGGTTTAATAAACCGAAGAAAAACATTATTGGTTCAGGTTTGGGAAAATATTTACCAGGTAAATTAGCTTCCATCAAGTACTTCATGCACAGCACATCTGGATGCAGAAAGCAGTTGTCTGTTATATCTGGAAAACGAGGCAGGTCTAAAAACGCTGCAAGTTCAACCATTTTGTTGTAGACTTCTTCATACACAGGCCATGACTGAAAGACAGAGTTAAAAGCATGTTATGTATTTTCCTTGTTGGTGTATTATTAATTTTAATAATGAATTTTCTTATTTAATACAGAAACACTGCATTCTGTCAGCACTCTGCATGACTGAACACACGTGTGAGAATGGAGCCAGACTGCAGTACTGCAAAGAGAAACAGCGGCTACTTTTAAAGCCCATAAAACGTATATAATGCCAATAAAACATTGCTGTTCAGACCTGCTGCCAAGCCACTGCCTTTTTAGTGAAGGGATCAGTACATTTGCAGATGCTCCAAGACTGAAACTGCATTTAAAAACTACAATTAAATAGAAGGCGAAATATCTCAAGAGGTAAGAGGTAAGAATCACAGAACAGGTGAGGCTGGGAGGGAGACCATCTGACCCCAGCGCCCTGCTCAGGTCAGCTACAGCAGGTTGGCCAGGACTGCGTCTGGTTGGATTCTGAGCATCTCCAAAGATGAAAACTACATACGACTGCATGGCCAACCTGCTGTTCCAGTGGTTCACTACCTGCACTGCAGAAAAAAAAATATGTTATTTCTTATGATTAAATGGAATTTAATAGCTAATGGTGGTGACTGTGTTGAAAAAGTGTTTTGTAGCTGAGCATTTACTCTATCAGTGTTACTATGCTCTGTTGTAACTTCCACAGAAATAAGTAGGAGGCATTACTTTCAGAGCAACCTAAGTACTTTCCTTTAATAGGAATTTAGCAGAGGTTTAAACTTTGTGCACATATTCAGGACTTCCTTGATCAAGAATGAATTCAGGGTTCTGGTTTTTACAGACCAGACTGAGAACGGAGCAACCATGTTTATGACAACAGTAAAAGTGAAATAACGTCTTCTTATCCAATCATTTGATTTCATTTCTTTTAATATAAGCTATGTGGCCAATGTTCACATCTTATACTTTTGGAGTGTTACCATATTCATTTATTTATTTATTTTTAAGTGCTCTCCCCCTAGACCGCAGTTAAGACTTGCTTGGCTGTATTAATAAATGCTTAAGTAGATGAATAATTCTACTGTCACTATTACACATGCCAACTTGTAACAGTTAGGAAGCTGTTCATTAGATTTTCTAAGCGGTGTTAAAAAGTGGCTCAGGCTTCTACGTGACTATCTTGAGAAACAAGAAAAACATGCATTGCCAGACCTCTGCAAAAGCTCAGGCTCACCGTGCTACCCATTCCTCTTAAAACAGCAGCTGTAAATTGAATACCAAAACAAAACCCGAATCAGATTTCACTTTTCTCTGGTGTATTTGGAGAAAAACATAAGTCCCAGACGATTAAATAAAAGCACCACATAAGTAATATTCCTAATTAGATACAAAGGAAATGCGTTGGATGAACAGCGGCTGAATTAGTAGCTTCTTAATAGCACGGCACAGATGACAATAAAGACACCAAGAATTCAGTCATTTGAAGCATTCCCATTCTCAAACACTAAGCTATCACCAGTGAAGTTATCTGAAATCCAATTTAACCAAGAGCTACTTTAAGGTACATAGTTCTTAATTTAAGGGTTCTATCGCTTTATATATGAGCTTTTCTCACCACATCAGGCTAAGGAGGCAGCTCTCCAATCCCAGGTTCTAGTTCCTTGGAACACCAAGAGAACATTTGGCTCATTTTAGAAGGGTGTTAACAAACAGACACAGTTCTTAGTCAATTTGTGTTCATAAAGAGATGTGAACACAGCTGGGACACGTGGCTGTAGAAGGACACACTAATCCACCGCAGAGACCAACTGAATCAATTACTGCTTCCCAAGGCTTCACATCATCAACTGCACAACTCATGCCTCTACAATGCAGAGATGAGTTACAACAACATAAGATGAATGGAACCCAGAGCTTTCAGGAGCACACAACCATCGCCTGAGCTTTGAGTTGTAGGTGTAAGCTGAACCTAACAGATCACATCTCAGCAAGACACATCACAGCAAAGGGCTGGAAGGCTTGAAGGTTGAGGACTGAAAAGACCAGAAAGCATTTCTAGCCCTGGAAATTCTTACCTGTCACCACATACACCTGCCTAATTCTGAAGGAGGTCTGATTTCATACAGAAAATCTCTTATGCTGCAAAATCTCATACTAACTGGGAGAGCTAAAACAAACAGAACACCCGAATTCCACACAACAAGCACAGTAAATGCCAGAACAATACTAAGAAAAAGCGAAATACAGCAAAGGGCCAACTGAGTCCAACCTAGAGCAGGCTGCCCAGGCCCACATCCAGGTGGCTCCTGAATACCTCTGAATTGATCAATATTTGATACCTCCTAATTGATAAATTTTATCACTTTCTACCTAACTATGCATCTCTTCCAGCAAAACAAACAAAGTGATAAAACAAGTTACAACAAAAAAAACCCAACGAATCAACTAGGAAAGCAAGTTTCAGAGCCGGGGCTTCCTTCCAGTGAAAGCAAAGCCTCCAGCACCCCATGATTAAACCCCAAGGCAGGAGTCCTTGGACAAGAGGGGATTAGATCACACACCACACATTCTCCAAGCACAACTTTCAACTTTAAAAAGTTGAAACTTTTTGAAACTTTCAACTTTCAAAAGCACAACTTTTTATCCAGTCACAAATTAAATGATTTTGCATTACTTCTTTGTATTTGCATTTCTGTGTTAACTATTAGGACAACTCCCCTGTCCATCAGCACATGGAGTTACTAAGCTCTCACTTTGTTTCCAGAACCTGGGAAACACTCCACATATAAAACTCTGTTACAAACCCTCGAGGGCACTTAATAATTTCAGTTAGACTGACAGAAAACCCTTTTAAAGTCATGCCATCTGATAGCCCTTTCAGGTGTTTCGCAAGCTGGAATTTCTTCAAGACTGATCAACAATGCTGACAGAGCCCATAACTCGTCCAGAATGGGTACAGAGGTTACTGAGAACTTTTCTTAACAGCTTTGTCTCTAAAATCTTTGTATCTCTTTCTCACACATGACAAATAAGGTAACTTCAGGTCTTCTACAGAAAGTAGTGTTAAAAATTACTACTACTTAACGCTTTTCTTTTTCCTCTCTCCCCAGCTTCAGCTTTGTATAGGAGAAAGAACATACAATGTCCAGTTGGTAAAGAAGCGTCTAGTATAAGATTTTAATTACAATATATACTCATTACACTATTTAAATGAGTTGCCTTTATCGTTCAAAACGACATGAAATTTTTCACTTGCGTTAGAAAAGAACCACCTGGTTTTCAGAAGCAGGTGAGCCAAACTATTAACATGTTAATCAGATCACAGCAGCAGGTAATTGTTTTGGGTGAGCCAAGATTGCAGCCTCTCCTACTTGTTTGGACAGTATCAGAATGTTGCTGATCAACAAGTAGAAAACAGTATACAATTGCCTGGCTTTCTAGATTCACTTGCAGGCTCCACAGCTTCTTGTTTCAAATGTGGTATAACTGACACTCTTCTTAGGTGACCATATAGACAGTTTTCTTCTCCTGGATCAGGACAAGAAACCAAAAGTAATTACTTGCACATTCACAGTTCTGTTTATATTACTGTGATTGTTCCATCTTTCTGAAAAGAATTGAAAAGTTGTTTTTAATCTTCCCTTTTTTATCTTTTCTTTTTCCTTATCACACTCCTTTCCAGTACTTTTCCCTAGTACAGTTCCCTTTATCATCCCTTTACCCACAAATTTCCACTCAAACATTCTTTTCTTCCCATACCTGCATGTTTTCTAAGGCTCTACCTTCACCTGTGCTGCTTGCGTTCACTAGCAGACATCCTTCTATGAGATTCCTTTAACAGCCATTAAATTCTGGAATCGACTTCCCTTTTTCATTATTGGCTTTTTATAGGTCATTGGGGATCTTTGAAACTTAAAGTCCAGATATGCTTCGAATTACCTGAATACCAGCAAACCTCATCACTTTCAAGATGACCAAGTCAGCCTTGACTGAATTTGAAAAACTGTGCCAAATTTCTCAAGAAATGGACTAAGAAAGGAGTTTAACCTGAAGATTCGGAAAACATCAAGTTATGATGTTTGGAGAAGAGCGTTTGCAACATAACCCAGAAGCTGGTTCATTAAAGCAAGGCATGTCCATAAATCAGATATTTAGTCTGAATAAGGCCATCAGAGTACCACAAATGGGTACTCCAAGTGAGTACCCTAACGTGTGTAAACACCTCCGAATGAAGCCTGCATTGAGACATATATTGCCAGGAACCAAAGCTAGCTTTAGGACTAGCTCAGGTAAAATGAGCTATCACAGCAGTCAAGCAAGCGCTCTGTGGAGCCTGGCACACTGTGTTTTGCTTCTGCTACTCAGCTGCTTCAGCTGAGCCGCATCTGTTCTCTGCAGCAGAAAGCTCTCCTGCCCACCCTGGGTGGGATGCAGCCCACCAGGCTGCCCACAGAACTGCTAGTAAAGGCAACAAGCAAATGAGCTGTGAAATGTACACCCAAACTGGTATTTAATGCTGAATTAAATGACCTCGTGACCCAATTGTTATGTGATTCCTAATGTGACTGGAAAGCCCAAACTCCTAAGATGACTGAAGTTCATTTCTCTGTGTTTGGGGTACTGCCCTCACCAATCCACTATTCCCGTGCACTTCTACCAATCTGGATACCTCATCCAACTATGCACCAACAAATCTTACTGATGGATATTTTTCATGTCTTTTTTTTTTCCTCCTTTTGCATAACATCTATCTGCCTCATCATCACCCCACCTGCAGCAGCATGAAATTACTGCAATAACTATCACACACAAATTAAGTGCACTTTAATGCTGTGTTTTACCACTAATAAAACCTTCAGAAATAGGTAACATTTTTTTCCCACCTATGTGAGATGGCCAAACTAAGGCAGACAGCTGTGTTGCAGTTAGACTCTTTACAGAGTGAAGCTGAATTCTTCATGAACAAGTTCTTTGCCGCAGTACAGGGTATATGCCAGACACAAAGGCCGTGTAGAGGATGGGCACCATTACCACTGCTGTACAGAAAGGTCCCAGTCTCAAATTGCTGGCGCATGTGAAAGAATTCTGGGGAGAACCACCGCTCCCTGCTCTTCCATCCCTCCCTCGGTCGCCATCAGAAGCAGGGGACAAGGTTCAATGGGCACCGAGCATGACTCGGTTCCACCAGTTTTGTATGGACGAAAGGAGCAGATGCAGTTCTTCAAACACTGATATTCATGAATCATACACAGATGCTGATGTAACAGCAAAGGGTGTGCCTGGAATTACTAAAAGGGAACCAAATGACAGGAAGAACAAAGATGGGTGAAACTGCTACAGCTCCATTCATACAAGTGCTGAGAAACGTACCGCATGCAAGAGCTCTGCAAGAAAAAACAGAGACCAAGTATACACTTGAAGTTGGTGCTGAGGATCGTCAAACAGAAAAGATTCATTTTAGAAGAGGGCTCAGACAATGTTTACGCATTGAGAGAATTAATTCCAGGTGTGCTAGGATATTTGACTGCATTGGATTGACGCAGGCAGTTTTTAATCAAGGAATGGTACGTGGATGATGAGCCAGCAACCTACATGCAAGAGAAAGAGCTAACTGAACATTCAGCACAGATCATGAAACCACACAATCACAGGGGCTGGAGATCATCTCGTCTAACCCCCAGCAGTGTACATTTACTGGAAAATAAAAAACCAACAAAAAAAACTGTTTGGCTGCATTGCAGGCTTTTTAATATCCTCCTTTCAGAGGAAGACATCTTTTTCATTAGGCAGTTCCTGGCTAAAGTGGCTTTTGAATAAATTAGTTTCAATATTATTAAACCAACAGGGAGACGTGCATGAATGTTGCTCCGCTCACACTCAAGTTAACCCTGAGCAACAAATACTTTTCTAAAACATGTAGTCTTTCTATAAATGGAGAGAGCAATCCAGCAAGGAGCTGAACTGTCATAACATATTGAGCTATAGGAGTTTGGGAACAGATTTTATTGAATTTCATAAATATTTTGGTAGGTTTGTTTTCTTTCTTCATTAAGTAATGCTTGAAGGCAGGTATGGACAAGCTAGAGTTTCTGTTACACAACAGCAAGCTCCCGTGATAAACTTGATTACAATAACCCTTTCAGCAGTGAACTTCCTCCTCGTTTTTGTTTTTTGTTTTTTTTTTTTTTTTAATAAAAGCCTCACCCTTGATTCTTTTCATTCTGCACTATTTTTTTTGTCGTGAACCAGTACTACATGCACCTGCTAGAAGTGAACAAGAAGACAAAATTACAAAGAAAGAAAGAAAGAAAACAACAGATAGAAGGAACCCCCCAAATTAAGATTACAGAGTATGGCAAAAACACTGCAGACCAAAGCAGGAATTGCTGCTTGCTTTGGAAAGTAAAAGCAGCATGGCTGATTAGCAGAATTTGTATGGCTGGAATTCTCCACCTCTTAAAAGACTTAAAAATAAACAAGAATGACTGGCTTCTGTATCAATTTGAATTCCTTAAAGAGCTGCCATTAGAAACAAAAATCAGAGGGCTCATTCAAATTTCAGCTGGGAGAATGGGGATCCTTCCGCATCAGACAAAATGGGATTTTGCAAAAGGACCTCAGTAAATAGAGGAACTCAGCTACAAATCAGCTACAAGCCTACTGGGTGCACTTCCCAGGGGAGCAGAGAGCTGTTGTCATTATGAACTGAATGCTCTGGAAGAAAACAGAACGAGCACACTGACCTGCATTCATCCAGTTAATTCATCCATTTCATTAGCAATTCCTTAGTTTGACAAAGACTCAAACTAAAATATAAACACACTGCACCAAAATCCAGGCTGTGAAACAATCCCAAGGGCAGTGGTTTCCTCAAAGCTGTGTGATGACTTGAAGACATGGGTATTAGCCAGGATCAGATTATGAAGTGGTACAAAATCCTTTTAAATAGGCAGTGTGAAAGAAAAACTTATTAAACAAGGTGACAACTCCACAGGTTTTAGCAAATCTTCAGGGTTGCTCACGACAGTACCCCAGATGCACAGTGTTGCCTTGGGCAAGTCTCTCCTTTCTGGTTTCCCAGCTGTAAGGGAGTAGCAGCGCCCCATTACCCCCAGCCTGAGCAGAACAGCCACCATGGCACCTGATGGGCACCCAAGGACAAAACAAAGCAAATGTTCTGCAGCTGTGCTGGCTTTACCTGGCATGCGCTAAAGCAGGCTTAAACTCCCACGTTAGATATAGAAAAGGAAAAGATAGACGAGCAGCTCATTACTTTCTGTATATTACACTGCAACGCTATCTTGTTGTAGAAACAGTAAGAGATTAACTGAGTAATAGCTACACCCTAGCACACTGCAAATTCCTTGAATCTGCGCACTTTATAATCTTAGTCACAACTCAAAGACATGAAAATAAGACTGTATTTGTGTCATCTGTTCAGAAATCCAAGATCTATGCTTACCTTAAAAGCCAAAAAGAACAGAAGGTTGTTAGAAGCATTACCAGTAATGTGTAAAAACTGTCTCCCACAATACCCACTATTTACCCTCACGTGGCTTTTCACTTATCTCCTCCTGCCACATTTTCAGGCCAGACTTTGTGCCATTGTTCCTTCCTCCTCCTAGCGTTGGGAAGAAAAGCAGCTGGTTTTCATTAGTTATCTCACAAAGCTCTACCATCTATAAAAAGTCTCTCCAGAGCACAGAACCCACAAATCAAAACCCTAACTTTAATCCCAGAACAGCAACAGAATGTGGCTATACCATATCTATCCAAGAAGATCTATTTAGCCTTGTATCCATCAGTGAGCAAGAGAGACAAGTGGGAAAGAATTAAAGAGCCAAGTAAGCCACAAGGACAATTTCCCAAATTTTTGTCCAGCTTCACACAGTTTGTGGCTGAGCCAACACTTACATGCTTACATACAGGTTCTGCATGCCTTTTCTTCTGTGGGCTTTGTCCAGTCACATTCTGACCCTACTAGCACCCAGAACGTCCGACAGCAACAAGTTCCACTGACTACCCACAAGATACACAATGAAGAATTCTCTGCTGTTTGACTCTGAACCTGCAGACCAGCAAATTCTGTCTGACACTTCCCAAGAAGCTATAGAGGAAGAGATTTGGAATGGCTGCCTTCTGAACAAAATAAATCTCATCACAACTTCCTCCCAGTCAACTCTTCTTTAGCTTGAAAAGTAAGTAGATATACTTAATTGTTTCCTGCCTAGAAAACCCGTATCTGTGTCTGATCACTCTTTTCACTCCGCAAATCTTCTAGTTCTCCTGGGATTTTTTTTGAGAGAGGGTAAGAAAAACAAAACAAACAACCAAACAAATCAGAAAAACACCCCCACACCAACAGCAGCAGCAAAAAAAAACAAACCCCAATCCAACCAGAATTCCATAGAGTAAGGAGTATGATGGATTTATACATTAACAATGCTCCATTCTCTATTTTCTTATTAGAAGCCAGGAATTACTAGAAAATAATTCTAATGTAGCTGGACTAAAACAGCTGCATGTTTGAAAACATCACGAAGGAATTACAGAAACCTGTATAATTAAGATCATGCAGATATTTAAATTAAGGTTGGTACACGAACATAACAACATTGATCATATCAGTTTTCAGAGAACATTAAAACATTTCTACTTAAAAAAAATCACTTCCTATTAGACAGACTTAATGGGCATATGTGTTGATTCACATACACCTTGCGGGTGTAAGTGGACACAAAGCAGGTATCGGTGAAAAAATATACTTGTATTTAATTGAAGCTTGTGGGTCAATGAATCACAGTTTTTTTCTTAAAGAACAGCAAAAATTAAATGCAATGCTTGCCCACTGTAATCCCTACCACTATAATGATGCCACACAAAAAACAAAGCTTGTACTGTATCTGTCTTTTGAGTTTTTCTCCTTCCCATACAACGTCTTTACTTCCTACTCTTTTCTCCCAGTAGCCTCAAAATAACATCAGTCAACTGCTGGGCAGGATGAAAACCTCAGAAGTTTCAAAATGTATTTCCTTACCTACATTCTCATAACAATTAAGCTGAGAGATTATGTATTTCAGTAGGTGCAGAAAGGAGCAGTTTTCTCTCATTCAACTCATTCAGAGCTGTTTGTAACACAGCAGAGGTTACTGTCTCAATAACTTTTTCTCAATAACTTTACTTTTTAATTCAATTTTTCTACAAGGCTAACTCACCAAAAATGGTCAGCAGACCATTTTATTTTAAAAACCGTCGGCAGAGTAGACAATGGCTTAACTTATCAACATACTCATTTTAATCAATACATTTCCAAATGGCAATGTCGATTTATTTTGATGTCAATGTCCCATCAAATTAGCAATACCAAATCAGTCACCAAACGGTAGGCCCACTACAGACAGTAGAAAGTAGGCTCACAATTGCAGGCTCTAGTTCTCATGGTGGACTTCAGTCACCTTGATACCTACCAGAAAAGCAACACTACCACTAACACATGATCCTGGAGTTTCCTGCAGTGCATGGAAAGTAACTTTCTGACACAGGTTACGGAGAGGAGTGCTGCTGGACCTTCTCAAAAACAGGAAAGGTCTGGCTGGGAGTATGAAGGCTGAGGGCAGCCTTGGATGTGGTGACTGTGAGAGCGGAATTCAGGATCTTACATGGAAGAAACAAGGCAATACATAGCATTACCAACTAAGACTTCAGGAGAGCCAACCCTGACTTCTTCAAGGACATACTTGGAGGCATCCCATGGGTTAGAGCATTGGGAGGTAATGGGGCCCAAGAGGGTTGGCTGACATCCAAGCATCACTTCCTCCAAGCTCAAGACTAGTGCATCCCTAAGAGTAAGAAATCAGGTAAAGGTGGCAGGAGACCCACATGAATGAGCTAGCAGCTCATGGAAAAATTCAAACTGAAGAAGAAAGTCTATGGATAGCGGAAAACAGGTCTGGTCTCTTGGGAGGAATATAGGAATGCTGCCAAGGCATGCAGGGATGGCAGTGAGGAAGGATACGGCCCACTTGGAAATAAGTCTGACAAGGAAGGTAAAGGACAACAAGAAAGGCTTCTTTAAGTATGTCAATACCAAAAGGAAGACTATGAAAATTGTTGGTCTGATGCTGAATGAGGTGGGTGTCCTGGTAGGAGAGGACACTGAGAAGGCACAGTTACTAAGTGCCTTCTTTGCTTTGGTCCTTGCTATTAGGACTGCCCTTGAGGAACCCCAGACACTGGAGAGAGTCTATAGAAAGGAAGACTTCCCCTTTGTTGAGGAGGATCTGATCAGAGATCATGTAGGGAAACCTGAGACACACAAATCCATGGGTCCCAATGGCATACACCCACAAGCACTGAGGGAGCTGCCAAGAAGCTTTCTATCGCCTTTGAAAGGTCTTGGGGAATGGGAGAGGTGCCTGAGGATGATAAGGGTAGCAAACTATCAGAAAAGAGATTGTGGAGTCTCATTCTCTGGAAACAGTAAAAACTTCTCTGGATGTTTTTCTGTGTAACCTACTGCAGGAAACCTGCTTTAGCAGAGGGTTGGATTAGACCTCCAGAGGCCCCATTCCAACCCCTGTGATTTCCTCAGCAAGAATTTCAGTTGAGTGACCTCATAAAAACTAGAATACAGAATTAAACAGAGGAATTTCACTCCTCCTTAGACGTTGGGACAAAAATCATAAAACCCTAAAACAGTGATTCACTTCATCTACCCCTCCTAGAAGAGTACTATAATTAGGAGACTAAATCCACACCCACAACTAAAGAAACACGAGCACTTAAGAAACACTGTCAAGTTTATAAACTTCTATTAACATACACAAACTCTGTAATGAAGCAAATGTTAATCCATCTGCTTTTGAGCTGATGAAATTATAGATCCAGAAATAGCATCTTTGATATCAAACAATCCCAAAGTATGAAATATCATTTGCTCAGTTACACTATATCCAGCTTAGGGTATAAATCAAGGAACAAAACGAGCATGGAGGAATTAGCCTGGAGAGCTGGCTAAACACACACAGTTTTAATTACATTAAAAATGATCACCATGAAATTTCTAAGGCTCTTCAGTGGTCAGTTTGACTTTGTATGAGGTTATGCCACCACTACAGTTGACCCAGAACATCTAACCTCTGGCTCTAAGCACCAAGCTGGACAGGTGCAGCGGTGTGCTCCGCAGCCATTCCCACTAAGCACACTCATGGACAATGCATCATTCTCTGTGCTCTTGGGATCTGAGTACAGACCTCATCTCCCGTGTGACAATATTGCTCAGCTACTTTGCTATGTGAGAAGATACCCATTTCTTTTTACTGTATTTAAAAGAACAATGAAAAATAACTTGATCTTTATTCTCAGCACACGTGGGAAGAACAACCTACATGAGCAAAAGCAGCACACCAGCTCCACAAGCTCGTCCAGCCCTTGAGGAGATGGGCTGAGTGTCTGCAAAGAGAGAAGCATGAATGCTCTAGTAACAGTTCCTCTCCTAAGTTCCATGTGGTGTACATCAAGAAACTACAGGCATTTAAGTTTAAGGCATCTAATGAGAATGTAAGCGAGAGAGGTACCTGCTTTCCAAAGCCTCCAAAGGCAGATCCTATCTGTCTAGGTTTAGGCACTTCAAACACAGGAAAATATTTCACCAGTGTGTGAAACTCTCCCAACTTCAAGAAAGAGAACAGAAGCAGCTCAAAGTACGTTACAAGAAAATGCAAACAACTGTATCCAGCATGAATAAGCCGAGCAATAGACTAAGTTAGATACGTAAGCGATGAACATTCTCCGTGTGTTATTCAGTACCATAAATGCAAAGAACTAGTTTTCATGAAGTCTGTAATACCAATTCTACCTCTGGTCATAGCATACCTTTATTATTCAGTCAATCCTAATAGCATAAATTACACTAACTCCTTTACACTTTGACAAAGATTATTAGAAATTAAAGAGGAATTAATGTTAAATTAGTTCTAAGATTGAGCCATTACCCTTGAAGCCTCAAGACTACAGCCAAGTTCCAGTTTTTGTTGTATACAGTAGGTAACCATCAGTTTTTAGTGGTTTTCTTTTCTTAACTCATGAGAAATCCTCCGATTTTATACTTTCCTCCAGGCTAATTGTCAGTTCTTCTGCCCCCAATATTCACAGGGAAATCAAAACCAGGAGGCGTATTAAACTTCTTAAACTCGTCAGCTAAATTTACAAAACAAAACTGATTTCATTATGCTTGAACAATGCTGAGTTGATTCAAATATGCATGTGTGGCACAACCCTGTTTTATTCAAAACAACTCTTACTGAGCAGCTAAATTATTAGATGGTCACAAGGCAAAAAAATGTCTATAGGTTACAAGTACTAACAACTGTATTCCCATTATAATTTTGCCTATAATCACAATAATTAGAAATAAGGGCAAAATCTGAGGTTTGACATCTGCCATCACAATACAATTCAGCAACACGTAGCCACGCTGTAAGAGCAGAGATTATCATTATAGAATCATCACGAACCCAGAAGCAAAGGAGTCCAGCACTGAGCAGCACAAGGACACAAATCCCAAATTTAAACCTTGTTCTCAGTTATGACAGTAAAATATACAAAAATCCCCAGCTCCTGACTTAAAAGGATGTACTTTAGGCCCCTCCAAATACAGTATTGGCTGGTCACTAGTACTACCTGACAGCTCTTGTTTTTTTGGGATAATGGGAGAATATAACAAGAGGCACACAACTCAACAGCAATCTCCTGGATAAAAGAGGCAAGAAACAGCACTGTAGATTTTCTGCAGTGAAATCAAAGGTGAAGGCAACTAAGCCATACACAGCAAAGAAAGTAGACAAAAAAATCCACCATCACCAAAAGAACCTTTAATTTCAAGGTAAATAGGCAAGCCATGAAATAAATAGGAATAAAAAGAAAGTTTGTTCTGTAACTGGAAGAAGAACAAGAATGCATCTTGTTAAAATAATATGGAAGGCAGAGAAAATTTATGCCTGTAAAAAAAGTAAAGCAGTATCTGATAAAATGAAGTATTTCACAAAGGATAGGCCCAGGAAATTTACACACAAGAAGCTTCAAGGAAATAACTGAGGAGCTCAGGAGTTCTCTGAAACACAAATGTTGTTTTTTTAAATATCTTAAGAAATTCTGAAGATCAAAGGACACACAAAATTAATATTAAAAAATGTAAAAGGGAAGATTCAGGAACTCTACAATGATTAGCCTGGCATGGATTCTGAAGAAAACAGTACAATGACAATGGGAAAAATGGGAGCTAAAAATACCCTGTCAGTCATGCAACCTTCATAAGGTCATAAGAGGAGAGAGCCAGCGGAAGCTCCAGCTCCAATGAGGAGATCTACAGGTGCTGCTGCCCTGAAAAGAGCATTCTCCTTGTTTATGGAAAGCTAAATGATATAAGGGGAGCAAATAAATAAAATGGCAACAGAAATCCACTGGGGGACTCATGATAACACCTCAAACACAAAAACAGCTGCTCCAGTGAGGAAAAAAAAAAGCATGCAGAACAAAGAAGCAAATCACAACTGCCTTTGACACAACAGATACACATGGATACAAAGCACTGCTAAGAATTAAGAAAAATAGGAGTAAATAAAATCATAAGAACAGGAAGAAAATACAAGCTATAGACTGCTGTAAAAGAAGAAAGCAAAAACTTGAAGAGTTTCAGTGTAGAGAAGTTCATCTGCCAATGCTTACGGCAAGCCTTTCACTCCCAAATAAAAGCAGGAAGAACTGCAATAATTGAAGCCAGAGAGGATGTGTGCATGCATGTGTGCAAGATATATGCTCTAAAAACCATCATAGAATCACAGAACAAAACTCTCTGCACTGAAGAAGCACATTCTGAGAAGAGCTGAAGAGTCTTCCATCCCACTTGAGAATTACACTATGACGCCTACTCCAACACCCAGCACTCCTTACTTGAGGGAAAGGAAGACTCGGGATGAATTACACCTTTTCTTAGGGCACCAAATATATGCACCGCTTTTCAAGCTCTCCCTTTTCCTATCAAAGCCAACATTAGATCATAAATACGAATCAAAATTTTTATTAAACCAAACACAATGGAGAACTGCCCAGAATTACTGACACAGACAACAGATATCATTTTAATGCTGAATGATGAGCTACTAAGTGTAAAAGAAAGACGATATCAGGGAGAAGAAAGAGAGAACAAAAGGCCTTTCAGGAAGGCTGAAAAATAAGACTGGAAAAAATAAAAGATGTCATAAAAACACTGGAGTGAAATATATAAAAAGGGAAAAAGTTCAAATGTATGGGGAAAAACCTGGTGAGGGCAGAGCAAATCACAGCAACTCAGTATAGTACAGGAAACAAGGATCAGGAAATAAAGGATGGAATTAGGTGAAGAAGACAATTAAGAACAAAATTAAAACCAACCAGAAAATAAACTGATTTGAAGAGTCCTAGGCCACAAAGCGTATCAACACCGTTCTGTAAAGTGAAGTGCTCAGTGGCCCCTTCTGAACAGGACCATTGGTTCTGACCAACTGACCATCTGCTCTCTCCTACTCCTTCACCCCTTAGAAAAAAATCTATTCTTAACAAGTTTAGGGAACAAAGAGCTATTTGAATGCCACAGGTGAGACTGAAGGAAGGAACTTCACCAAGGTCGCACATCTGGCTCCTCGCCAAGCCTAGATACTTGCACGTCTAAAATGAAGGCCATTCCAGGAGCTCTTCCGAACAACCGGATCTGAAAGATATTTATGAGGCTACACCTATCCTGTTCCACACAGCACATACTCCAAACTGACGTGTCTGTTATCTTCAATGCTTTGGTAAATCAAGTTGCACAACAGTCATGGGAGTGATCTGCTTACCTACAGACATGTAAGTTTGCGTGCGTGTCGATAACCTGAGAATCAAACCAAAAATTATTCCTGGACACACAAAAGAATAATAAAATATCAACCTGCAATCAAGCAGGAATGGAAAAAAAGGAATTGGTGTGGGGCTTCTCCAGAGGACAAATGTTATAAAAAAAAAAAAAAAAGCTGAAATTAAATTAGCCACAGAGCTTTATATATACTACTACTAATCCACAAAGCAGTTTAAGTCCTACACTAGCAGGCTTTTAAAGATAAATATCCTCTGCAATAAGGAAACAAAAATGATTTCCACCTAAAAGAGAGGACTGTTCATCAAAGATGTGTTAACTACTGGCAAATGCCTTCAGATTAGGAGGGATTAACTGTAGTTAACTAAATCGCAAATAGGAAGAAAAAACCTTGATTTCCTCCATGGAAAAAGTCACCAAGAAAGAAAAAGCTCAAATATTGTAGAGACTGCTATGAGTCTGCTTTAGCAAAAAGCTTCACCCCGCCCCCCCCCCGCAGAAGATGAACATTTCCTTTTCTTCTGCTGTCTTGAGAACGTAGAAATTCCAAATTAAGAACGAAGCAGGAGCATCCTGCTACTGCTACTGTCTGCCCCATGAACGTAGATAAAACTCTAGATAAAACTCACTTCTCAAATGCTAACTTCTAACACGCATGATTGCAATAGAGGAAGGGATAAGCAGGATGGATGTTTATAATGAAATGAAGGCTTAGAAAGGAGAGCAAGTGAAAAAATGAATACATATGGAAAATAAACAACTCATTTCCCATTTTACACAGAGCTCTTGAATAAAGAACTTTTATCCTTCATAAAATACTTGTGAGATAGTACTTATCTCCTGTTATGGCCTGACACATTTGTCTAACAGGTGTCCGGAAACAGAAACCTTTGGGGATGGTTTTAAGCAAAGCTCACCCTGTGCAGAATGCAAAAACACAGAAAACACCCTTCTTATAAGCTGTTCCATTACTAAATCCTGCATAATTTATTTCCCACCTACACTGAAGATGCGACAGAGAATACAAGGCATGCTACACCATGAGGATCACACAATGCTGGAGGTCACAAGGAATCCCTGGAGATCCTGGAGCCCATCCCCTGCTCAAAGCAAGGCCAGCTGCAGCAGGTTGCTCGGGACTGTGTCCACTCAGGCTTTGAGCATTTCCAAAGACGGAGGCTTCACAGTGGTTTTGGGCAGCCTGTTCCAGTGCTCAGTCACCCTCACAGTATGTTGATAAATAAATAATTAAATAAATAGAAAATCTTATGTTTAAATTAAAGCTTCTGTTTTTCCAAAATGTACCCACCGACTCTTGCCCGTCATCTCCAATGTTCAGTGAAAGGAGTCTGACTCCATCTTCACTCCTTCCTATTGAGCACTTACTCATTTTACTACAATGAAGACCCTGCTCAGGGATAAAAAAAACCTCAGGTCCCTCAGCCTCTCTTCCCACGACAGATATGACGTTCTTCCATCACCTCCAACTACTAAATTGCAAGCAGGACAGTGAAATGCCATCAGTGATATGGCCTCCATCCCTGCGTTACACACAGCACTGAAACTGATTGGCTGGAAATGCTAAGACAAGCTATGTTCCATGCATTCAGTTCCAACTGAATGACAGCAAGCTTAAGAAACGTTGTGTGTGCATACGCACACAACTGTGTAGATAGAAAGTAGATGCAACTCACCTTGTAGTAACTATTGCGTTTATTTTTTAAAGCTCTAATAACTTCAACCTTGCACAACTTCAGTGTATGCTAGATACCTGGAAAATTGTTACTGAAAATAGGTTTCTAAGCCGCTGAGAGCATTTTATATTGTATATAATATATGTATATTATGCATTATATATTTGAAACTTGATGATCATTGTGGTCCTTTTCAACCCAGGCCATTCTGTGATTCTATTACTATACCTATGGTGACCCTTATCAAGTTATGATTCATCTATGCTTAACTGATAAGATGGTAGCTTATTATGATTTTGTATCTTTAGCAGCCATGTAACTACTACTTGATTAAAATTTAGGTTGCAGGCAGCCAGCACAGGACACAATTAAATTTCCTAAAAATATGGTTAAGAAAATAACAAAAAAAAACCCAAACAACTACCGAATAACCTTGCAAAACAGCAGTGTTTTTGAAGATATTCTCCGTTTGCATTCACCAGACTTGAAATGCAGCAAATAGTGACATGAATAACAAGGCATGAAAGATGCCTTAACAACCATAATCTGATAAAAAGTTTTTCACAGAATTACAGGATGGTTGGGTTGGAAAGGACCTCACTGCCCACCCACCCAACCCCTGCCATGGGTTGGCTGCCCCCCACCAGCTCAGGCTGCCCAGGGCCCACCCAACCCAGCCTTGAGCGCCTGCACAGATGGGGCACCCACAGTTCTCTGGGCAGCTGTGCCAGGGCCTCACCACCCTCCGAGTAGATTACTTCCTCCTAACATCTAACCTAAATCTCCCTTCTGTTAGTTTAAAGCTGTTCCCTCTTGTCCTGTCACTATCAGATAAGATTTTGAGAATAACTGTCTACAGAATACCATATACAGAACACCAAGGAGAAGAGAATGCAGGCTGTACTTTGAGGATGGAGTATTGCACAATCTGACTTCCTGCTCCAGGACAACCACCTGGTCTCCTGAATATCTCAAAACTCAGATGTCAAAACTGGATACAGGTGGATAAATGATTGGCAATCTCTATGCTGCAACGAGAAGTTAGATCAGTTCTGAAACATAAGATTTAGGAAACACCTTGATGTTTTCTTCTGCAATTTTCAGCCCTATCACATACTCAAAAATCTCAAGATTAGGCAGTCTGGGTTCCTCCCTGGGCAACTGTGATCTCCTTTCTGCAAACCAGACCACCCATTCTGAGGTGTGGTACAAATTCTATGGCTGCAACTCACGCAAAAACTTTAACTGGGATTTTTGTTTGTTTTTGATTTAGTCGGGGCCAAAATTCAAGTTCTGCGTAACCACTTTGAGAGGCACAAATATCTCCAAAGGATGAAGATGAAGGTTTTTTTTGTAGTTTTACACAAATACCATGTAGCCCTCAGACATGAAACTAAATCCTGTTCCCGAATGTTCCAACAGCAGTTCTGAATACCCTTTTTCTCAACAAGTATTTACTGAATTTGTTTTAACTTAGGTAATCAGCCTAATTAGGCTAGTTAACGATTAAAGCACGGAGGGTCTTTGATTGCACTGCATTCTGCACAAACTCCAATAACGTGAAGCCTGAACTCTACAATGTAAGAACAGATTGAATCAATGTATTAGTACATTAACCAAACATTAAAATACCACAAGATAAATGAGCTGGTTGGTTGTTTTTTATCTATCATTTAAAGAAAAAAAAAAAAAATTACCTCAACACAAAAGATCCTAAGATCAAGGCCATATAACTTCATCTTCTCTGGAAAGTGCTGATAAGCACTGAAATATGGAATATGACCTTCAACAACAAACCTGTGTAAAAAAAGCAAACAAATAAAAATAGCAGTTAGCACAACAAAAGCATGTTTGTTCTAGAATTAATCCATGTATCAATTTCTGGTTCAGAACAACATCTGTATTATACTGCCTAAGCAATACTATCTGAATTACACACCCCTACATGCTCCCTGGGATGAACACCAGTTCCATCCTTTAACAGGCCTTTAAGTTCAAGCTCAGCTATGACTGACAGATGGTGATGTTATGGCAGCAAGCTTACAATCAGCAGGCTTGCATACAGTGTGTTCTGCACATTCTTCAGCTCCTGTGTTTTTGAAGCTGCTTCAAACCCCCTGTGTGTAGTATGGAGTCTTTCTTTCAAAACGCTCATGCTGCAAGTAAATTTCACCAACTGAAGATGAAACACTTTCTGCTGTGAGTGAGGCAACGTGGAGGTGAAGTCAGAGAATTATGGGCACACACCCAGAACCACAACTCCAAAAATTACATTCTGTGGTCTGATTAAGAAAAAATATAGTTTCAGTGAGAAATCATTTTGCGTGCTAATACAATCCAAAATCATTTATTTTGAACTTGCACCCAAATAATGCATTTTTCACTAAAAACTGGCATGTAGTATTTTGGATTTGTGTTTTTCTCCAGATCCTTATTACGGGACTTAGCAAATCTACCAAAGACAAGACACCAGCACCTCCAAACCCTATGCTTATCCAATACTGATACAGCAGGCCAAGCAAGCACTGAACAAGCCTGGAGCTTCATGACAGAATGGACAATGCTCCCATTCCAGATTAAAGCCTACTGACAGCCTCTCATAGGGCTCAGAACTGCCTTCCTGGATTACTTTTCCCCAGAATTTGAGTAATAATTTAGATCAGACTAAGTTAACGCTTCAAACAGACCTTTAAATGGTATCAGATTTTAAAACAATTTTCTCCCCTGTGCCAGCTGCGCCTTCTTTCTGCACAACATCCCTCCGATCTTGCTACACAGACTGGCAAGGTCTACAAACTCCTACAGTGCCCGTAAAGCCAGGCTCTGCATCTGCTCCCAGCAGAGGACAGGACCCACACACCCTGATTACCAGAGAGGTTCCCTCCCAGCAGCAGACCAAGTTCCTCATAGTGCACAGCCATCTGTCACTGCCACTCACATCGCGTCCAGAGAACAAAACAAGACCAAGGCAGAACAGTCTTCCCTGACAGAGCGCTCACCTCTTTCCTCGCACGCAGCAGGGCACAAACCCACCTTTTCTTTTCCGCTACAGCACCTCCATCACCCCTTGCTGGGTATTACAGAGTATGTGTAGGGAAACTGACTAAAATTCTGCTTTAAGGGACAGTTATTAAGACTAGCAATGCGTGCTGCCCCATGTGCTTGCTGAGGTTACCATCCAGACCCAGCACCTGCTGTGTGCTTGCCACCCTGCCCTATGTGCTGAGCAGCCGCCCAGCAGCTCTGCGGCTCTGTGCAGTCAAACTGCAATAAACTGAACAACTTCAACCTGAGGAATAGTTTGACAAAATAAACCGAGCCAACCAAAAAGCTCAACATAACTAGTTGTACTTCTCTCCTTCTGCTCTGGCTGCGTGCCCCCGGGGCTTACCATTCACTTCCACAAATTTAACTCACGGCAGCAGCAAAAGCGCCCCTGTGACCCTACTATAAGAAGGAAAGAAGGGTTTATTTGCTGCCATCTAACAATCAGAGCCTGACAGGCAGCTCCCGCAAGTGCCACGAGGAGGGAAGCACATGAGCGGCTCAGCTGATTGCAAGCGCTGAGCGACACCTGGTAAGGAGCACTCACACTATTAGCTGCCAGATCTGAGAGGTGGCTCCGAGAAACTGAGAGCAGCAACTCCTGAGCCAGCACAGCACCAGCTGGAGGACAAACAATCAAGGCACAGGGTGTGGTGTGGCCTCGATTGCAGCTAAACCACCCGTAACAGCTCACTGCCTCCCAAATGGGAAATCCCACCCTCCCCACTGCCCTCTGCATCACACTCCTGCCTCCTCCCTGCTGACAAAAGCACTTGTGTCACTTCTCCTACTGAGGATTAGGCTGAAAACAGGCTTTTGTTTTCTAGGGTTTGATTTAAAACAGACAGATTTCCAGACTCTGCTGACAGTACCGCCAGAACAACGTGGAAAGGGATCATGTTGAAGCAAATTACACAGTACTAAAACACCCACTGAAACTTTCTTCTGCAAAATTAGCCTTCTGATTTGCTTTCAGCTAACATATTAACAGCTGGGTGCATGCTAGGACCCAGCACAAGAGAAACCACAGTAGTATCTATGCAAGAGGCAATACAAGAGACAAGCAATGCTTACAAAAATGGTGGTGGTGGTTGTGTGTTTTTGCTGTTTTGCTCTTAGAAGTTCTCACTAACTTGGCTTTACAACGTCAAAGCATTGCAACTGCTGAAAAAAAACAATGACGACACCTATCCTAGCCTGAAATTACTGTCTCCGTGCAAAAAACATGTTCTTCTCTCAGGTGGAAAGCTGCCTCTATGTTTTAAAAATCCCTGAAACAGCATAAATATTCTGCTGTGAATGCAACATGCCAGTGATTCAGGATTTTAACACTTACTCTAAAAGCCCAGATTTGGAACAGAACTTGAGAATAGTTTAACTGCCTGCTGTTCTTCCAGCCCTGTCATTTAACAGATGGGTGATCAAAACACTCGCAGGACAAAGTTGTATCAGTGAAGTGCCTGAATGGCACATACAGCGCACAGTCCGTGTGCCTTTAATTACAGCAGCAGCGTACATTAGTCAGGGCTAAGTGCAAAGAAAATCCTGCATACTACGAGGAAACGATGCATCTGTTAAAGCCACACAGCAATGCCACAAACTGATTACAAGTTCAGTCTTGCCAGAGTAGCCGGGTATAACCTCATTTGAGAAGCAGTAGTTCTCAGCCTCTCAAAGCCTAGCACCTCAATTTACTTTCCCCTCCACAAGCTCCCCATTTTATTAATTAGTTAAAAGAATACACTGCATGTAGAAAGAGTGCTGTGAGATTACTCACGGTGGAAAAGGATTTTCTATTACGCAAACTAGAGCAGAAGGTTGTTAAAATGTTATTTTTAAACCAAAAATGTCCCTTCCAGAGGTGGTAATTGTAGTGTTTTTCTGCTAAGTGTGTCAAGTAGCAAGGAGGAGTGTATTTTTGGTGTAGTAAATCCTTTAGAACCTGGCAGGTTGCCCCAGTGTGGTGCCTAAGCATGTGTCACAAGGGAGGAGCGGGAGTCAGCTGACTGCAAGGCAGGGAGAAAACCAAACTGAGGACAAAACAAGGCAGAACTTTGAAGCACAACTGTAATTCAGATTGTTTAAATAACACAATTTGCTTACAAAGATTTTAAAGGCAACGCTGAATATTTCCTGTTTTCATCTCTGGTCTGTCGCTATTTTGATCTGTACCTCAACGCATGCAAAAATGTTAACATTGTCTGAATTTAGAGCTTAAATATTCAGCCGTCAGAAAACAAGAGTTTGATGGTAGTTCACGCAGTTTAGAATTCTCTCCCCCTTCTTCATCAAGCTTGTGAAAGGCAAAGACCTTATGGGTAGGGAGGGAAACATGATAATGTAATTACAGTCTCCTACAACTATCATATCAGTGTAAAACTTTGCAGTACAAACGGCATTCTTTTAAACATCACTTTTTGCATTTAATTCACTTCTTATGTTCAGTGCATTTAAAGTCACAAAATCATTCTGATCCCCCACTAGATTCATGGCCCTATATAGAGTGTATTAAACCCATACATTGTCCCTAATTAAATGATACTTTCTTTCAAATCATCTTATTTCAGTTTCCAGTTATTAGTTTCCGATTACGCTTTTCTCTGCTGTATTTGGTACCTGACTTTTATTTTTATTTTATTTTTTACAAACACAAAGGATGCTCTCTGAGTTCTGTATTTTCTTGGATCTTTTCTGCAGCCTCCAGATTTTGAAGACTCAAACACAACAAACCACCATTAACATGGAATCACCACAGTCCACCTACCTACTGAATTCTATTCTGATTTACAACTGACTTCCATAGCTTTTTTTTCTTTTCTTTTTTTTCTGCCATTTTACTGAAAGTTGGTTTATTTCTGCTGTTTCTTAACCTACTCAGTATTTATTTCTGCACTGTGCTACTCTGGATTCTGAATGCCATGGCATTTTGCTGAGCGTTTTAGAAGGATCTTTTACACAACAGCAAATCCAGTTAGGCAAACATGCAACAGTACGTGTGATTGTGATTGATGAAGGCAACAGCCAGCCCCTGAACTTAAATCAAAGGATTAAACATCAGTTGCATATACCCAGTATTAATCGCTATAGTTCAAGACGCACAAACCTCTCTTGCCTTGAAAGTACTCAGAGAAGAACGTTTCCATCGCTCTCGGAAAGCTTGTATAAAGCTAGCAAAGTACAGGGGGGTTGGCATCCAGAGGGGCAGATCAGGCACTGGGATAAACTCACCTTGTATTAAACCTTCAGCAGCAATACCAGTGATATCCATCACAAGTACTGCCTTGTCTTTTAGCCCACAGGTTACATACTTGAAAAAACAAAATAAAAATTCAACAACTGACGCCTACCGTATCGACTGAATCTTGAATCAGTTTTTCCTCTATTCTGTCCAGGTGCAATTAGATCTGCCCACCTACAGTTACTCGATCATTTTGGCAAAGATTAAAAAGACATTTTCCCCATATTTCTAGAAACGGACAGTATTTCAACAACGGTTAAAAAAGAATATCAGCACACCAAAGGTCTTACAGAGCAGCCCAAAGAATTTCTGAATGTAAGCTGGTTTGGTCTGATTTAAAATATTTATTGCTAACAACAGAAAAAAGCTGACAGTTTATTCCTTGTTTTCTTAAGGGATTATATTCGTATCCATGTCGTAGGGGGGAGAAAGGAACTACAGTGTCAGTAATAGCTTGACAATCCCCATATTTAGCATCAAACTATATCATTACATTATATATCATTGTTTTATATCTACCATATTAAAAGCTCTTTATTCTGAACTCTGATGATTACAAATACAAAGATATAAAGACAAAGAAGGACTTGCTATATTAATTCCTGAGCCCCACTCCATTACGTGAAGCTACTTAGTTACCTTCCAGATCACTGTATACTGCTGGCATTGTTTGCATGATGACACTGACGCAAGTCCCAGAGAACATTTACTCATTTAGTTTTGGCATGCTGACAACAGCAAAAATAGCAAAAATGTGACCATGCCTACCGCTCCAGTGAATCTTAAGAAATCTCAAAGGAGAAGGACAAAAAGCTTCTTTAGCTCCTAAACCTTCTGCCTTGCAGGTCTTTGTTTCAGTGCAAACAACGGAAGAGAACGTTCTCATGAAGCAGCTGCACAAATTCTTGTGTCAGAGCATAGTTATGGATACTAAACATAAGGGACTCCTCACTGAACAAATTACTAACAAGGTAGCATTGAAGGTCTCATTAAATATATATATATATATATATATATGTATATATATATTAGTTATAAAAGCAACAGCCATCTCAGCAGAGACCATTCTTACCTTAAGAGATCAGATAATGTCATTGGTTCTTTCAGCCAGAGTAATGCCATGTAACAAAATGAAAGGGTCATTGGCATTGACATCCTCAGTTTCTCCTTTCGGTTCTTTGTTACGTACAAGCTACCATCTACTGATCCAGAACATACAGAGGTGCTTTCTTTGGTTTATGGTAAAAACAGAAGAGAAAAAAAGTAATTGATACAACACACACACACAATCCATGGGGTACAGAAAACAAGACAAAGGAACATACAAGTACTCTTGTTCAGCAACCAGTAACATTTCCAAATCATTACTCTGCAGCTGTTTGGTGGTCAAGGTACTTTTACTGCTAAACAGCTTTAATCTAATTTATTCATCTGCCATTATATGAGACAACAACCTGTCCCCTAAACAGCTATCTCAGGTGAAACATCGGATCACCTGAAAAGAGACCTCATTCCGGAACCCATAAAAACAGAACCTATTGGTCTCTGGACTTTTTGGTGGGAGCTACACTTCCCCGCTTTTCAGAAGTGTGAGTTTAACTGCAGTCATGAGCTGGAAATATTATTTTCCATTTGACAGATAAGGAAGCAGTGGAGAAATGAGGGAACGTTCTATGTCCTTAAACCAACACCGTGGAGACGGAGATTAAAACACAGTTTTAAGGCTTCTGCACCGTCAGAGCTTTAACAGGAACACAATCTACACTTCAGAGACTTCACTGGAATTAAGGTGTGCATCCATCTGCCAGAAAGTAGGCTGTTGTTGTTTCTTGTTTTTTATTTAAATTCATTTTTTAAAAAAAGAACTTTGGAACACATAAGTATCAAATGGTAAAGAAGGTTAAAGAAAACCACAACGAACCACAAAACAACCAAACCTTCCTATATCCTTACTGAGATGAATCAATAAACAGAGAGAAGCAGCAACAAGAAACTTAATTTATCAGAGCGACTTATGAGTTAGGAATCTTTTCAGCAGTGAAACCTTGGAATTTAGGGAAGGAGGAACAAAAACTGAAAAGCTCTTCCTCCCTACATCATGAACTAGCCAGAACAAACAAAAATGTTTCGTTTCTAAAGCACATCAACACAAAACATCAATGCTGACTTTGTAGTGACTTCCTCCACAGCTCCCCAGTCTGGGCAGAAAGCGAGAAGACTGATGCACAGCTCCCAAGCTGGGAGCTGCAGGGCCACAGCGAGCAGCCTGAGTAGGGAGCCGGGCAGCCCCATGGTTAAGCTGGTAGGTGAAACTCAGGTCTGCGAGGTGGCAGCGGGCAGAGGTCTGGCACGCACTGACACAGGTAGGCAGACCTGCAAGAATTGTGTTTCTGAGTCAGAATTAATCTTTGATGCCACCTACTGGCTCCTCAAAAAAGGGACAGCAGGACTAAGGAGACGGCAGGGCACACAGACTCGATGAGAGGATCCTGAGATGACTGTTGCGTATAGGTGTGCTGGGGAATAAAGGCAGCAGCCTTCAGTTAATCCATTTAGTCAACAGTTTCACCTTTTACACGGATACATGTGCTTAGGCAGCTTCACGACTGAAGCTTCATTATTAATTTCACATTCAACTCAATTTAGAATAATCCTCATTATATTTGTGGCTTTAATGATAGCACACAATTTCCTTTTATTTCTTGCAGCTTACGCAAGACATGACAACATACAATTACACACATCTAATAATTTAAGAGTTTAATAGGCTTCCCTAGCAATATCTCAGCACTACACTCAGTGGAATTTGCTATTATCCCTATACAAAAATAACAAAAAACTAATAAAACAACAAAAAAAACACAACTGCATGTTGGAGCAGCCTCTTAGGAGAGTGCTGAGGTTTCCAGTCTGTAGCAATAAAACTCACTAGAAATGGCACTGAAGAGGAAATGAATCAATCTTCACCACAGTTTATGGTCTATTAGAACACATCTAGTATTATTTGTATCAAATTTCAATATAGTAAATAATTGCTATGCTTCTTTGGTTGCTCCAAAATATGCTCTTACTGTCACTGAGCTCTTATCTAATTCAAAGGCTTTTAAGAGAAATAGGTATGACTACTTAAAGGTTAATCTGTTCTCCAAAACAGACCAAGAAAACACATTAAATTATGGCCTATCTTAATGCTGACTTTTAGCAACACATAGGAGGCACAGCTCCTAAAAAAGAAAGGAGTTCCTCTAGACATCTAAAAGGGAAGAATTCAACTGAGTATTTTCACTAGAATTTTTTCCACTATGTTCTTTCCTACTTAAAACATATTTGTAAAACACCCTGAATCTCCTATGTATGAGCATATAGAGACTTTTTACCTGCAAATCTTGACATTTTCGTATATTAGGACAAAAAGTGTTTGCATTATGTTCGCAAAAGTTTGCATCGCTATTTTTGCCCCATATCCCCCTCTCTAATCCTGTTCAAAAGTTTTAAAGTTTCTTAATATTTCTAATTGCCATAGCTCAAGTTTCTCATTCTGTTTTCATTTCTGGATTGTATGAAATAAAAATATGGAAGGACAAGATTATATTCTTCGGACGGTAGACAGGCAATATCATAGAAGAACAGAAGTAGAACATAAAGAGGACCACATAACATGGGAAGAGCAAACACTGAAAGAGTCAAAGAAGGAAAAGACAAACAAAGAATCAAGCATAAAAGAAGAAGAATCAGAAACTCAAAGTGCAAGCAAAAACGTTCAAATATGCTTTGAGTTGTATTTCCGTTATCAGACATCACAGCACTGTCTGACATTACACTTGCCCAGTAACACCAAAGACTCCAATTTTCTGTAATGTTTTAATTAAAATATTTAGATCTCTGTCAATGTTTTCAAGCTCATTTGTGAGCAGAAAGGAGAAGTTGAAGGAACGATAAAAGATTTTGGATGAAAAAGGCCATAAAGATGGTAAACATAATGCAGGACAAGAGATACAGAAGTACCAAAAACACTGTTAAGGAAAAGAAATAGGAAGATAAATACGTATGGGACAGGAAAAGAACACATAGCGTGAAGAAGAAAAAGGAACAAGAGAATCAACTCTTTTTCTTAAGCAGAGAAGTTGGGACTGACAGCTCTGCTGTTAGTTAAACAAGTGCTTATTCTTTACAACTCCAGCATTTGTGAACATGTAGCTTTGTAGATAAAACAGCGTTTTCTTTCCTCATTCCAGACAGGATGCGTAGGGCAACGTGGCTATAAAATACAACTTCCCTCTGCATTTCCAGATCACGTTCAACTTTAGAGGGGAAAAAAAAAAAAAAAAAAAAAGAAGTCTTCTCCTACGGGTAGAATATAAAATACCTCTGTGGCAAATATGATTGAAAACTCTACACTTTCCAGCTACATATCAACAAGTCCTTCCAATTCATTCTACACAAATACCCCCAAGTTGTGTACAAGAATGGTTTCCAGATACTTCACTTCATTGCTCCTACCTGAGACCTTGCCAACTGATGAGGCATAGCTGCAATCCGTCTGTAGATCCCCGTCACTTTCAGAGACGGACAAAAAATGAAGCAGGCTAGGTTGCTCTGGTTCACTGTCCATATCCGTACTGCTATCACATACCTGTTTTTTGTAAGCAAGACAGTATTATCTATTGTTAGCTGCTGTCTTAATCTGAATAAACTAAATAAAGCATAACAGATACAAGATCTAGTACATGAAGTTGAAATGCAAGCTGTTCACATATTTACTTGCTCTATGAATCACCAGTATGTAAAGAAACCTCGAAAAAAAAATTTCTGTGTGATTCCGTTACACCCCAATCTGCTACAATGAACAGAAAGGAGGCAATTTATAGGAACAAAGTTTAATGAAATAAGTAACTTCAGGAGACTGGGCATGTGGAATTCTATTTAGAAGACACTCTCTCTGAAGTGAGATTAATGCCAGTTAGGTATGCAGCTCAAAGAAAGTTTTTTGTTGTTACTCTTTAAAAAAGATAACCAGTATCTCATAGGATCCGAGCTTTTCACTTACTGATAATGCCTTGATAGTTTCACCAGCTGGTCTGTTGCAATATGCCTGTTGGCTCTTCTGAAGGTAACGCCTCCAAAAATTGCACAGAATTTCATCCTGTTAAACACAAATGGACAATGATTAGTGCAAGGTTTAGAAAACCATTAATTGCTGAGAAAACAGAACGTAATTGCTAACTCAGGAACCTAAATAATATTTCAGCTCTGATTTCATTACCTCCAGTTTTTAATTCATGTTTTATAACTAGGAGGAAAATTAAGGTTGCTTACATGCGCTCAATATTTTTTTTTTAAGAGAGGGATTTGATTTACCCCCAAAATTACAGTATCTTTAAATAACACCCCTGCTGCACACTCACAGTGTGCACAACTCACAGCTTGTAGGATTCACACCGATCTCTACATACCTTCATTTGCGGACACACTCCTAATGCTTCCAAAGCTTCAGCTTGTTGCTTTAGTACCAGCTGAAAGCCTTCACAAACATACCATTCCCAGCCTTCATCTATTAAAAAGAAAGTGTTTTTTAAACCTTAAGCAAGGTATTTCCACTTAATATTGTTATCTTGTACCATGTCTCTATTAAATAATTTCAAATATGAGAGCAAAGACCATTACACTGAATATTCCATTAACTTCCACTTACTCACAGTCTTAAGAACGAAGAAATATTACTGAACAAGTGCTGTTCTAACCACATTCCCAAATGCTAATACATTTCACTATCATTTTTAACACGGCATTTGTAACTGAGTAGAGAGTTGCCTAGTGACCAGTTTTTAAGTAGAACCTGTTGTTGGAAAAATGAAACGTCTTTTCTTCCCCATCGTAAACATGAAAAACTGGAACATGTTACGTTGCAGTACCTCATCAGGCATAAATTAAAATATACATATAAATCACCATGTTCTTCACCACTGTCTCTCATGGAATCATACAGGTTTAACTGAAAGAAAGTTTTTCAGACGTTCAGAGTTCTTATCACATACCTGATCCAATCCATTCACTATTTCCTCAGACAGCATTACATTTACTTTCCACCATACCTCTCCATATTTCCAAGTCCTTTCCACATGCTCTTTGTCTTAAGAAAAAGTCTCTGTAGCTCCCAACTCTCTTTACATGCACTCCACAGCTGTTATCCATCATTTTTCCTTTCAATCACACCTTGCATCTTACCATCTTAGAAGTTATCTGCCCCAAGTTACTCCCCTGCATTAAGGATGCTGGCTTTACCTGTTAACCACAGATACAGCTTAACCCTACACATGTATGAAAATAAACTGTCATAGTCTCGTGCAAGTGCAGTTGCAGAAGTATGAAGCTAAGAAGCATGGGGGATTGCTAACGACAAGCCCAAGACAAGAAGTAAAAGGCATGAAGTCTCAGCTCTGACTTTTGGAGCAATGCAGGAGAAAGGCAGGTGAAGGTGTTAAGGCCCTTCTTCACTCCTCCCTTCCACTTCACACAATTGTTCTTTTCAAAGGAATGTCGTCACCTCCTGCCACTGCAGTACAGTGAAGATAGGTCAGCCTATCAGAGATAAAAGATAGCCCCGTGCTTCACGTAGCACTGCAATGCATTTTTGCTTTTTGAAAGTGGCCACAACAGCAAAACTCTCCAGCCATCAGAGTAGACATACACACCTCACTTACACACAGACAGCTCTTTCGTGACAGTCATCACAAGGAAGGGACAAAGGGATCACCACACACCATCTTCAGTGAGCAGCAGCCTGCACAGATTCAAGTGGCAGAAACACCAAGCCTAATGCACAACATCCACCAGCTCCATGGAGGCCACCTGTGCCTCTGGAACTCACTGAGGCTAGGGCTGCTGAAGGCTCTGAAGTGTCTGGGGATGCATTACATTTCTTTTCTTGGCCCTTTCTAGCTATCTGCCTTCAGCCACCGTTGAAGACAATGTGCTCAGTGAATCAGTGCATCCACTCTTATGCAGAACAGGGTTTTGTGTACATACCATTTTTTTTCTGACTTCTAGAGCCTTTGGAGATTGTCTGGATTCTTGCATTAGGAATAACATCAGTGCTTAAAACTTCTCGAGTTCTCTGCAAAACAATAACGCATCTTAGCGAGGAAAACACCAGACCTTAACTTGCAACGATTGCCCTATCATAAAATGTAATGGAATTACTTGCTCTGTTTTCTTAAAACAGACTAAATATTTCATTCAGAATTAGCAAAAATAGGTTGTTACTGTCCTGGACATACAGGTGCCACATGTCAGCGTGTCACAGCGGCGCTGTGCTGCAGCACGGCAATATCCAGGCAGTGCTGTTAGGGCACCCCAGTCACACCTTATAGCATTTTTTGTAACCTAAAAACCAGGACATAACCAAAATAAAGCAGTCTGAAGGCCAACAGCTCTGCTTTTTACCTCAATAACATTGTGGCAAGTTCTGCAAAAAAATCTGCCTCCATCAGTGAGACCCCAGTTTACTTCTGAACACTGTGCACAGCGCTCATCAAAATCTCCCTGAAAGGAAAAAACAAACAGTTTCACAGGCTCAAGTACAGCAGATAACCCCACTGCCAGGCTATTGCACAGCTTTCAGGATTAGCTACATAAAATGCATGTCCTTGAGGTGAGGTAATGCAGACAACGAGTAGTGGCAGTGTTTGCTATTAGCTCGTCCCAGAAAACAACGTATGAGCTGGCAAGCACCAACACGTGAACTTGAGCGTAACGGGACGCTGGTAACTAAGTTAGTGCCCCAGTAATTCACACACACCGCACAGGGCATGATGGAGAACACAAAGAAAAAATACCCCTCAGAAATAGGAAGGGGAATAGAGGCCCAGAGGTGAAAATGAGAATGAGTCTCCAGAATAGCGCAGAAACACGTGGAAGAAGCCTGCATCAACGCACGGAGGGCTGTGCCCGGAGAAACCCGAGGGGAGGAGAGAAGAGGGAAACCCGCAGAAGAAGCAGGAAGGGGAGCGCTTCTACAGCCCCACGCGCGTGCCGGGCAGCTCCGCGCTCAGGCCGGGCCTCAGCCCCGACACCGAGCCGGGAGGGCAGCCAGGGCCTCACCCACCCCCGCGCCGAAGCCCCGAGCGCCGCCGGCTGCCCGCAGCCCGCCCCTCGCCCGCAGCCACCGAACGCCCCGCGTGGCAGCGCAGCCCACGCGGCCGCGTTCCAGCCCAGAGAAACCGGCCGCTCCCGGAGCCGCCCGCCCCGCACCGCGTCCTCCTCGTCCATTCCGCTGAGCGCCGGGCAGCCGCTCCGGAGATCCCACCATGGCAACCGCGCCGAGCGCCCGCGCTGTCGGCCGGCCCGGAAACGGCAGCCCCGGCGCTTGCGTTCCGGCCCTGCCCGGCGGCCTCGGGCGGTCTTTTGGGGGATGCGGTCCCCACGGCCCGTCAGCGCTGTCACCGGCTGGGCGCCTGGTCTCCGGGCCGGGACGGAGACGGGAGGGCAGGACGTGGGGCTTCATAGAGTCACAGGATCACTAACATTGGAAGAGACCACTAAGATCATCTCGTGCAACCACAACCCATCCCCACCGTGCCCACTGACCGCGTCCCTCAGTGCCACATCTCCACATTTCCTGAGCGCCTCCAGGGACGGTGACTCCACCACCCCCCTGGCAGCCTTTGCCACTGCCTCACCACTCTTTCTGATAAGAAATGTTTCCTAATATCCAACCTCACTTCTGAGGAAACATGGGGAACTTCACAATGGGAACATGGATGTTTCATTTTTGAGGAGACTTGCAAGCTTCACTATGGGGACATTGAGGCTTTACCTCTGAGGGGACACAGGAGCATCACAGAGGTTAGTTACATGGAGGCTTCACCTCTGATAGAACACGAGGAGCTTCACCAAGGGGCTTCACCTCTGAAGGTACATGGTCCCAGAGGGGACATGCGCCCCTCCACCATCATGCCTCTCTGCTGAGCATCCTCAGATCGCCCTGGGCAATGCCCATGCCCCACCTGACACTCTGCCAAATCTGTTAGAGGGGGGACTATTGCTGCCCTCATGAAAGGAGAGCAGAACTCATTTCACTATGTAAAGCACTTGAGGATCCTTGAATGAGGGAAATGAGGATCTGAAATTTGCTTTCAGTTAAAAAAAAAACCAAAAACCACCAAACCTCCAGATCTTGATGTAGGTCTCTAATTTCTGCTACACTAATGGTGATGTCTAAACACTGAGCTCTGTTATTGCAATGAATTTGCCCACAAAATTGGAGAACAGGTTTAGGTTTAGGCCCTTTAAAAAAAAAATAAAAAAATTCCACTGAGTGAAAGCATGGGAAAAAATTAAAGCTAAAATATACATGGAAAGAGGTGAGGCTCCCTTGACAACTGTGGTTACATTGATGTTGGAGGATATGTACAGAGCTAGAGGGGAACTGTTTATGTTCATGAAAAAAAAAAAGTTATTACTCATACCAACTGTGATCTTTCTTCAGTGTGGGATGAACATTTGTAACACCCATTAGAGAGAATTATGCATATAATTCCTGACATGGTAAAAGGTGATCATCAGCCTCGCAGAAATGCAGCTAATACCCTGATGAAACAGATCCTACTTGTTATATTGATTTCCATATTTTTTGTTTGTGAAAATACAGTTCTGGGAAAGCAAGGCCTTTTCGTGTGATGGAGTTTGATCTTTTTGTAATGGGTCTCTAAGATGAAATCCCATCCTGAAAAAAAATCAGAGCTGCTCTGTATATGGTAAACCAGGAAGAGCTGCGTCCTGCTTAGAAGATGCGGCCTTCTTCCTTCTAGGAGATGGGCTTGGGTTTGGAGTAACCCTGTGAGCAGGCTGCTCCGTGGATCTAACTCAACTGAAGAACTCACTTAAATTAAGCATGGAATGACTGCTTTGATGAGGCAGGGCCTCAGTGGTCTTCTGCTTGCTAATTACACCTGGGCAAAGCAATGTTGAAGGAAGCATAGTGACAGAACCCTGCTAATTCGTCAAAACCAGAATACTCCATTTTCAATGGTAGCAGCTGAAGAGAAGGAACAAAAGAAGAAAAGTTTGAGGGACTGCATGGGGACCACCAATATTAGTGTAATTCTGAGCATATTGGTGTGACAGCGCAGCAACGTTTTTGAGTGGGCAGGCACTGGTTCTGTGCTTTTGGACAATCTGCTCAGCTTTCCTGAGCCGTGTTTTCCATGCAGGTGAGGTAAAGATATGAAAAGCTACCAAACTTCAGGCAAAAAGTTGTACAAACACTAGTGTTGGTAGTTCTAGTTATGTATTCAGGCTTTTTGTAAGTGCAAAGCTTCCATTAACGTTTCCTAAGACCATCAACTAACTAGTGCAGACTAGTAATCTGGTAGCAAAAATTCAAAGTGTAATAGGGGTAGCAAGTCTTATATCTATTTCTTAAATATTTTTTTTTTGAGATGACATGCTCAAAACCGGTTTTTCAGCATATAAAATTATGTGTAACCTTTGTCCCTAATTACAAGTTACCCAAGCATACAGATAGGCATATGATAATTTCAAAGCCAGGAGACAGACTGTCTTCCTGCTTCAGCTCACTTTTCTAATTAAAATCATTATGCATAGTAGTCAGATTGATTCAGGGCTTAGATAAATAATATGTCCTGTTGTTTCCATTGAATTGAATTTTTAATGAACTGGGTTCCACTGCTGATACCACATTTCTGGCTCTCAAGTGCAGACTTTCTGTATGTGAAGGCACGAAAACTACATCTTGAACCAAAAGACATGTCCTTTGGCCTATCCTTCAGGATATTGCTTATGAAGTTTTATTGGCTCTGGGATAAGAACTTCTGCATCACAGGTTCTCCCGGGAGTCCCGTATAGACTTTACCCATTGTCAGACACCTAATACAAAGAGCTGGAGCAGAAACACAACCTCAGCTGCTCTAAAGACTGTAAAGATGAACACGGGGCACATCTACCAGATTCCAGTTTATAGCAGATATACATTGTTATGAGCACCCACAATTTGATTTTTGTAACTTCAAAAAAGGAAACAGACAGAAAACATAGGGAAATGGGGAAAACAAGACAGAGGTGCTTTTACCTGAACCATATGGATTTAGTCTAACCAATCTCTAACAGTGACCGTGATATAGAAAGGGTCAAGGGGAAAAGCTGTGCCAAGCAGAAGTGCAGCAGAGACAAAGCTGTGGGGAGAGCAGTTGTGCAATAAATAAACACAGGAATGGACGAAGGTGGGAACACTGATGGAGCGTAGGGGTTGCAGGCAGCCTGGCAGGAAGGATAACCAGGGAGGGGCTGAGCTGAGTGGAGCTTTGAAGAAAGCAACAAGAAGAATGATCTTAACATTACTGCTTGGGCACACACAGAATTGCCTTGTGATATTTAGTGTTTATTGTACAGCTTCAGCTTTCAAATGTTATTTTTTAAATGTGTTTCTAGCCCTGATGTAGAAAGCCTGAAAATGTGACCTTGAACGTCCCAAACAACAGAAAGCACATAACATTTTTTTTCAGAGATTACTGAGGTTTTCTTGTGCTGTACTTAGAATGTGAGCAGCATGGAGTTGCATTTTTGACTGGTGAAAGCAGCAATACTACCAACACAAGCGAGGGCAGACATATCCAGTCATGCACTGAGTATGGAGTTCTACCTACTCAGATGTACTGCAGCCCAGCCCATCTCACAGAGTTACTTTGCAGGGCCATAGGTTTGCTCCAGCTTTATATGTGACGCCACACAAAGGAGAGCAGATGTTTGTCTGCAGTCATTGAACCATCTGCCCTGAAGATGCAGACCTCAGGGAAGGGCTTCATGTTTGCATGAGCTGATCTAAGGAGCGAAGCTCTTCAGGTTCAGCCACCTCATGTGATCCGAAGCCATGCTAAATTGTGGTCAGCCGTGCACTTAGCTGTGAGGTCTGCTCTGGGGATTCCAGAGTCCTGGCTGGAAGGAAGGAAAGACCTCATTGTGGGTCCCAGCCTTCAAAGGCAGGTTGTCTTCCCTGAGGAGCACCAGCCTGCCTTCTTTCTGTCCACACCAGCAGAGATTTCACCCCCCAGTACTGGGTGACGATGTTCATCTCTTTCTACGGAGCAACAGAGCACGGGCAGGACACTTCTAGGAAAGTGATCTTAGCAGCCACGAAGGCAGAGAGTAGGCAGTGAGGGTTTGAATGGTCTATTGCACATCACAGGCATGTGCAGTGCCTTTGTTTTCCCCTTTTTTAGATTTTATTAAACAGTTATAATACTTTTACTTATAATACTTTTACAGGCCCTACTGCAAATTCTGTGCCAAGACTGCTTATTATTTCTCTGCAGGAACAATGACCATTGAATTTTTCTAGTTATGGATTATGTCCACCAGTGATTCCATCTTTACTATACATTATGTTGCATGTGGTAGGTTATAATACTTTTAATTGTATTAGGCTTTGTATTGTTTCCAGCTTTACTGAAAGAATATGCAGCATGCTAAAGGAAATCTCACTTTCCACTATATCACTGTGCATCTGTAGAGCCCTGAATATAAAGTTCATCTACAAACACAGTGGCAATTTCAAAGTAATCGAGAGCCACCTTGTGGAGCTGGGGTTCATGGAGGGGCTCTGAATAATGCTGCTGGGAACAGCTGCTCACAATGAGAAATCTAAACCCAGTAGGATGCTGGAGGCTGCTAATCAAGTAAGCAGACACATCTGCACATATGTAATAAATGTGCATTGCATCACAACCTCTCTGCTGATTAATGCTGGGCAGCAAAGAAATACACGTGGGCAATGGGAAGCAGGAATGTAAGAGACGGAGAAGTGCAGAAAGCAGCAGAACCAGGGAAGCAAAGTAATGTGTTATATTTTGCAAAACCATAGTAGGGTTTGGAGGGTTTTTTAAGTTGTTCATGGGGCATATTTCACCATGTAATTAATTAAGTACTCAAAAGTGCTGACAAGTTTCGGGATCGTTCTCTATAGATATCTGTTGTAGGCATGTTTTGTCCAGCATTCAGCTGTTAACATCAAGAGTTATGACTGCCAGGGCTCAAAACCTACCACATGCAACATAATGTATAGTAAAGATGGAATCACTGGTGGACATAATCCATAACTAGAAAAATTCAATGGTCATTGTTCCTGCAGAGAAATAATAAGCAGTCTTGGCACAGAATTTGCAGTAGGGCCTGTAAAGCATATCTTCTTCTTTCCCATCATTTATAGAATAGGATCACTAAGGTTGGAAAAGACCTTTAAGATTATGCAGTCCAACCTATCATCACCTATATTCCCCACTAAACCATGTCCCTCAGTACAACATATAAATGCTTCTTGAAGACCTCCAGGGACAGTGACTCCCCCAGCTCCCTGGGCAGCCCATTCCAGCTCCTGACCACTCTTTTGGAGGATAAATTTTTCCTAGTATCCAACCTGATGCAGCAGAAACTTTATTTTTGGCACAGTGTCATGAGATGGCTCCTTAAGCACAATTTTTTTAAAAATGTCTCTAAATATCTAGAATAGATCAAACAAGAAAAAAATATATATATAAAAAAAAGGAAACGTGATGCTCGAGTCATTCTCCAGGTGCCAGAGAAGCCGCTGCTGAGATAAGTGGGAGTGATGGTGATCAGCTGATGATCAGCCTGGTTATTGAGTCAGGACACAGCAGAGTTTCAGAGCAAGACCTGCATACTAAGCAGACTGACATGCTTTTATCCATCTTCTGGTGATTTATGTTTCAGCTCCAGAAGGTTTTCTAATTAGTTACACACTAGTGGAGCTCCAAGTTAAATTTCATTTCTGAAGTGATTCCACATTCAAAGTCCTTGTTAACCAAACAATCATTAATATCCCACAACATGCTACAAAGCCAACAGCATGAGAAAGCAACCTGAGAAGTCATTCTTCTCGGGCCTAGTCTTAGTAGACAAGCCCAACATAACCTCTGTGATTAACTGGTTTAGTTTTCCTTCTTTTTCAAATATTGTTTTGCCAAACAGGAGATATCTGTCTTTTGGTATCCTTAATGGTCACTTCAGACTAGTTTAAATGCACTCATGTAAGATGTTATGTTGTAGCAGGAGAAAATTTGTAAAAAGGTACTGAACAAAGCTATGGCAAGGAACCAGCAGCTTGTATTCTGGTTTGAAAAAGTAGACATCTCAAAAAAGACCTGCACCTTTTCCTATGATACTTCATTCCATCGTTCATTCAAGAGGCCACCATGCGTGGACCCACAAAGCACTGGGAGCAGTTTTCCGGTGTTTGTTCAAAGACAACATGATACTCCATTCTACATTAGAATACACTGAGGTGAAGGACAGCCAAATCTAGATGAAATAGAAACCAGCAGAATACAAACTCATGTTTTCAGAAAGCTCCCAATATTTGGACTCAAATCTGGACTTCCCAAGCTGCCTCTGCCAAAAGGAGAACACGGCAGAGTTCATGAGAATCCAGAAGAACTGGTAGGAGCACCTTCCCCCGGATGCAGCACTCTTCAATGCTGACAAGCATGTTCAAGGTGACACAAGTTTGGTAGATGTCCTTCTGACCTACACATGGTCCTGGAAAAGTAAATGTACCTTTTTCTAAAAAGACCACAAAGCTTTGTCAATTTTCTATTCCCTACCTTCATATGCAGCCTTTCTAAGAGTTTTTATTGTATGTGCTTATGCAGGTTTGCAGAGTTTAAAATGAGAATTTTAAAAGTACAGACTTTTTGCTCTAACTACGAAAAGAAAGAGCAGTGAAAAATTCAATAAAGTTTCTAGGATGACTTTTTAAAGAGAAGGGCTATAAAAAGCGGTTATGACCCCTATTATGACAAAAATGAAAACATAATAAAATAGAGGCATAGTTTTGCTTTGGCTTACAACCTCATTTCCCCAATGGCTTTTGCTCTCCTTTTCTCACCATCTGTTTTTTCTGTCCTCTCTGAAGAAAGAAAAGATCACCGTTGCTATTCGTAGCTTGATTAAGCCTGTAAATTGCAGTGTGCCATGGGACACAGGCAGCTTCACACCAGCCTGGGGAGAACTTGTGACTATATTATGCCTCAGCAAGGTTCAGCTGTGTTTTGAGCTCATCTGCACACTGGGTATTTGTGGTGGGGATGGTTATTAAATCCACTATGGAAAGGGGACAGAGCCATGATGGTTCCTCTTTCCCTTACCTCTGCACAATATCCTTAAAACCTGTAGGTAGCAGGGAAAAGCTTTGCACCTGCAGTGCTAAAGTCTTTGGCTCAGGTGTCAGTTCTGCAAGCACAGCAGGTGTGCTCTGACCAGAGCTGAGATGTAACTGAGACTCTGTGAGGATTCGTTTTAATACAGTGATGTCCTGTTTCATTGGTATGACTCTGGCTTAAGGGAATGCATTTTGCAGTGACGGAGTGACTGAGCGATATAATCAGAAGAAAAACACTGAAATGAATATTTAAGTGATTCTGTGCAATAAGGATGACAAGAGGAGAATTAGGGATGAGTCACACTCTTTTCCAGTTTATTGATATACTTCATCTTAAGACTCTATTTTTTAAACAGCACAGTTACTAGTTGAGGACAGTGATTTAATTGTGATTGAAAATTGTCCACCTGCTGGTCTTCTAAAGCCATTAAAAGTATTCATTGTGATCTTGTGATAGTTGTTCTCCTGATTTTAAATATAAAACCATTTGGTTGTTCAGTAAGATCCCATCCAGAGCCCTTTAGGGACAATGACAAAATTTTCACTGATGTCAGTGGCTTTTGCATCATGCCCTTGGCCACTGACTTGGGCTAGGCGTGTGTGTGTATACTGTAGCAATTATCAGAGCTGAATGTATTTCGCCTTAGCTCACCCTTGGGAAACTGAAGCATCCTTGTCACCACTCAGAGATGGATCTGTAGATCCACGCACCACAAATTCCCTTAGTCAGATCAGTGCGTAATCCCACAGCACATCCTTCTGCAGTGATTGCTTAGTATTGCATCAAGGATTTCTTCCCCTGCTGTCTTTGTTATTTATTCATTTTTCCTCCTTCTCTACTACTGGTACATTAAAAACTTCTAATGGATGTTTGCAATGTCTGCTCTTCCTGTGTTCAGGTTAACTGAAAACATTTCATGTTGGCTATAGAGGTTTAAAAATGGTGAGTTCTACTTCCCTCTCCATGCTGCCTGCCTGCAGCACTTCTTCAAGTGAGCTCTCCTCAGAAGAGTCCTGGAAGCTGGGAAGGTGGGGTGTGGATCCACGGAGTGTGGAGACCTCCTGGGATCCCACCCACACCGTGAGGAAAAGCCAGCACCTACGTGTGTAACAGAGTCACCTCCATGCAGTGGTCTGATCACACTCTGAACGTTCTGAGTGAAATCATGTGGCCTCACGGAAGAAGGGTTTAGGGCTTGATTTCACCTAGGGATTTTTGTTTTGTTTTGTTTGGGGTCTTTGATGATAGCTGAATAGATGCTTACTTTCTCACACGAAAATAATGAGTGTTAAAAATGCCACATGCCCAAAGTACTGGTTCCTTCCCAATACTTATTCCATTTTTCTCATCTTAGCCACGCAAGTACGATCCTATAAGCTAATTCAAGAGTATATTCAAGTTAGTGAAGGAATCATTTAATTAATTCTAATGATTGTAAAATCCTAATGTACTCTAAGTGTACTTCACAATCGTTGGAAAGGAAGAGAAGGGAGCTCTTACGTACAGACTAGGAATCTTGTTTTCATCTTATCCATGCCTGTATGACAAGGGCAAGCAATCTCAGACAAAGGCGTAAACAGCATCCACCCATCCCCAGCATTGCTCACACCATTTAGGCAATTTACAACAGTAAACAAAGATAAGCGATCTGCACAGAAGCAGCTTTAGGTGACCACAAATGGATACCGCTGTTTAATTCAGCCCTCTCTCACCTAAACAAGTTTGTTTTCTCAGCACTGTTTATTTGTACTAGGGAGTGCTAGGAAGAAAATTCCATCCTCCTCCAGATTACCTGCTTCAGTGTTGTGAAAATTCAGTATTTCCCCAGCCTAAGAATATATTCCTCCTACAGACACACTGTACTTTGCGGTCTTGCCTACATTTTGTTGATGGGTTGTTTTTTCCCTTGTAGCTCATAGCACTTTACTGGGACTGGAGCTGATCTCCAAAGTGGGAGAAGCCCTGCAAAGTTTGTCCCAGATGAGCGAACCAATCTGATCAGCATTTCCATCTCAGGAGGTGGGGAAGTGGGGAGAGGAGATAAGGCAGAGGTGGATATGTGAGGGTTTGAATAAATGAGCTGGGCAGTGGTGGCAAGGGAATGGTTTTCCCTTTGTTATCCGTTTTCTGATACTGAAAAAAGGAAGCGATGACAAAAGCTTAAGAAAAATTCTTGTGTGAAGTGTGTCTTTTCAAAATCCACAATGAAAAAGTCTTCAAACTAAAATGTTGAAAAGAACGTACACTTCCACCTGTCAAAAAGTCAAACCTGCCCAAGATGCAACAAGGGAGCCCATGGCATTCTCCCCACTTTGAGGTTAAGCAGAGCGCTGGAGCAGACAGAGGGGCGCACCTGGGTTGGGTGTAGAGAGGAGAACTGCTGCAAGGGCTGGGAAATGGAATGGGAATAGGAAATGTATGTAGGATGAGAACTTTGTCATCAGAGACTACAGACAAAGAATTCTGGGGGTACCACAGTACCACAGTTCTGCCATACATGCATAGAAGGACAAGAAGTTTGAAATATGAAGAGGCAGATCAAACCCCACATTTCTATTTCCAAAGGAATGGGGCTGGTTACCTGATGTTTAAGGGCTGGCACACAGGTTTGCAAATTTCAGGATGATAGTTCTTGGCGTTCAGAATAGAACAGTTCATCTGTTCTATTGTAAGAACTGCTCTATTGTAAGAACTGCTCCTTCTGTAAGGAGCTGGCTGGAAGGCCGGGCCCAGAGAGTGGTGGTAAATGGAGTCAAATCCAGTTGGAGACCAGTCAAGAGTGGTGTTCCCCAGGGGTCGGTGCTGGGGCCTGTCCTCTTCAACATCTTTATTGATGACTTGGATGAGGGCATTGAGTGCACCCTCAGTAAGTTCGCGGATGACACCAAATTGGCAGGGAGTGTCGATCTGCCTGACGGTAGCGAGGCCCTGCAGAGGGATCTGGATAGACTGGTGAGCTGGGTTGAAGCCAATGGGATGAGGTTCAACAGGACCAAATGCCGGGTCCTGCACTTTGGCCACAACAACCCCAGGCAGCGCTATAGGCTTGGGGCGGAGTGGCTGGAGGACTGTGTTGAGGAAACAGACCTGGGGGTACTGATTGATGCTCGGCTGAACATGAGCCGACAGTGTGCCCGGGTGGCCAAGAAGGCCAACGGCATTCTGGCTTGCATCAAAAACAGTGTTACTAGCAGGAACAGGAAGGTAATTGTCCCCCTGTACTCGGCATTGGTGCGGCCACACCTTGAGTACTGTGTTCAGTTTTGGGCCCCTCACTGCAAGAAAGACATTGAGGCCCTGGAACGTGTTCAGAGGAGGGCTACGAAGCTGGTGAGGGGTCTGGAGCACAGGCCTTATGAGGAACGGTTGAGGGAGCTGGGATTGTTCAGCCTGGAGAAGAGGAGGCTCAGGGGAGACCTTATAGCTCTCTATAACTTCCTGAAGGGAGGTTGTGGTGAGCTGGGGGTCGGCCTCTTCTCTCGTGTAATCAGTGATAGAACTAGAGGGAATGGTTTCAAGCTGCGCCAGGGGAGGTTCAGGCTGGACATTAGGAAGTATTACTACTCGGAAAGGGTAGTCAGGCATTGGAATGCACTGCCCAGGGAGGTGGTGGAATCACCGACCATGGGAGTGTTCAAGAAATGTTTGGATGCTGCGTTGAGGGGTATGATTTAGCTGGGAAGTATTGGTAATGGTTGGACTGGATGATCTTCTAGGTCTTTTCCAACCTCGATAATTCTGTGATTCTGTGATTCTGTGATCTGGAAGGGACCTCCAGAGGTGTCTCGTCCAATGGCCTGCCATCTCTTATGCTTTGGCAAGGTAGCAAGAAAGCATCTGTATTTGGTTCTCTTCTATAGCCCCTGCACCCCTCTGCCTGGCAAACAAAGGTCTGCAGACAAAATGAATGCATGAAACTGTTGCAGAACTAACATCTGAGGTGAAAATGACTGTCCACCCTTATTGACTCACAGATCAGTGAGGAAAAAAAAAAAAGCATGCTGTTGTTTAGTTAACTGGGTGATTTTTAAACTTGCAGGAAGGTTCTTTCAAGATTATGTAATAAGGCAAGTTAAAATGATCCATTCACAAAGCCAGCCTGAAATAACTTTGAAGCATAGGTTGACAGCAACCAAGAAAATACTCCTATGTGACCCTTAGTTTCAAAAGAGTTAAGAGGGTGCTGGCGAAGGCATAGATTACTTCCACCCACACAGGAAAACATACCTGGCTGAGCAGCTCCATAACTGCACATCAGGAAACAAAACAGTCTGGCTCAGAATTATCCTTGAGATGGAAAAAGGGCACTCTGCTGGGCAGCAGAGAATCTCCAGCCTGGCAGTCAGATCAGAGACCTGCAGCCAGACCAAGGAGTCTGAACACCTCAGTGCTGCATTTTCATCTCTCTTTGGACAAGGTACAACCGTTGAGGGAAAGCATCAATCACACACAGACATGCTATGGCCCTAAAAAGAGATGGAAGCTATGCTCCTGAGCTTAGCACCTGCTGCCATCTGCAGAGATGGATGCTAGAAGCCCTTCGTTGCCAGAGCTGCTCTGGAGCTGCTCTCTGGGTTTGTTGGGCGCTTTCCAGACCAACACTGTAACACTGTTATGGGCTCCCTGCTCCAAAGGCTTCATCATTTGGGAAGCTGAAGTAATATGTGAGGAGACTGGGGAGAAGCAAAATTAACTATTTATGTATATATGTATATTTAATAAGTAGTTGCAGTTCTCACAGCTCTCAACCGCCACTTCCTGAGAATATCTTGCGTTAAGGAGCAGGACTTGAGAAAGGGCCGATGCACAGCTTAAACATTCTCCTAGCCTAGCTCATAAAAGTGTCACAAAGGACCTTCACCCCACTAGAATCAGAAAATGCAGACAGTTTTTTCTCAGTCTTCATCTGAGGCACAAAGATACAGAAAAATATGTCTTTTCTTTTTCTTTTCTTTTTTTTCCAACTGTCAATTAATGTCTCATGACATTAACGTCAGCTGAATTCCAGCGGTTATGGATTTCATTCAGTCCTGGTTGATCATGCCTAGAAGAGGAGGTGAGATTCTGAGCCTGAAGGTCTCTGGAGATACAGTTACACTGATCAGTACCTGGCGATCTGGCAGGGATCCACCATTGGTGACACACAAACACCCAACCAGTTTATCTTTTCTGTCCGCACTGCCTGCCCTCTACTGCTGTCTCTACTGGTCACTTTCATCAGTAGCTTTTAAACCCTAAACACATAAAGTGAAGCATCTGAAGGAGACAATCACTTAACTCCAGATTTTCACTATACAACCCTTTGGGAACAGCTGATGACGCTTTGCATAACTTTCTCTTATCGCTTGTCCTCTTTTCCCAGATGTTGCTGTATGCAGAAGGCATCCATGGCTGCAAGAAGTGGTGACAGCCATCAGTGTCCCAGTGCTGGGGAAAACCTGACAGTGTACATGGATGGCAGGAGGCTGACAAGGCAGGGCCATCCACACGTGATATCAAATGGCTTTGGGATCTCAGTGATGTGACTGTCCAAATTCACTTGTACTGCCTTGCTGCTTGGGTTTCTGCAGTGGAGGCACCAAACTTTGATGCTGGGAACAGCACTCAGCTCAGAAAGAGCCCCCCAGTCCTCCCATTTCAACTTGCCAGGAACTTCTGCAATACAACCAGGCTCCTAATTTCAGTTATTTGGATCATATTTGGGTTAGATGCCAAACGCAGGCAGTGTCATAAACATGACTTTCTCCCATAGCACTGAGCTGCTGAAGTAGTACACATTTTTGCAAACCACTAAAAAATTCCTTCATGCAGCCATATATCATTGTTTTTAAAGCACAGATATGGATATGCACTGTAGGTTTTAAATCAAGAGGAGCTTTGACATCTCCAAAGAGTAAAGACCAGCTTTCTGTGCCATAGCATCAGTCTGATTTCATTGCTGTATTGCACAGATGCTCATCTCATTATGTTGCCTTCTGTTTCACGCAGATTTCCTTCCAGTGCAATTTATGCTTCTACATATTTATATGCTTTATTGCTAAATTGCAATTAAGTCAACGTGGCCAAAACCCACAAACAGTGCAAAGTCATTTTCAAGCTTTCGATGTTGCCGTGCTTTGCACAGGCCGTGCAGCTGCACGCAGCAGCTTCAGCCTGGAACAGAGCTGCAAGGCTGGCTGCCAGACATCGGCTGCTGCAGGGCTGGAAATACAGCCCAGGCTTTCGGGCTTTGTATAAATAACAGCCATGGGAAGCTTGGTGCTGACACTGCTGAAGCAAAAGGCTAAGAGAGATCAGAGGGCTTGCTTAAAAAAGAAGGAGAAGAAGTAATTCAGAGAACTGGAAGCAGCTCAACAGTATCTGTATTTGTGCATCTACTCCTGGTTTCACCCCCATCCCTACAACCAAAATAAGAAGCATACATCATTCTTTCCATACAGAAAAAAAGGTCTGGCCCCAGGGCTAACGGTGGTGGGGGCATCTATGACTGAAGTATTGCAGCATGAAGTAGAAAACATATCCTGCTATAATATTGACTGGGTTGATACACAGCAGCTTCTGGAGTCACTGCAGCTTATGGGCCCGCTCCATCTCACGTGGCTCCAGCCTGTGGGCAGGTTGTGGTCCTGTGCCACAGCTCGCAGCTTGCCTACTTGCCTGGCAGTGGGAAATGGCCGAGCAACACGGGAAAGCCACAGAAAAGCTGAGAGATGTGAAAGATGGCCAATGCCAATTCACATTCCTTAACTGCTGCATGGACACAGGCTCGTGCTGGGACAGCTGAGGTACAGCACGCACACAGTGGAAGACATCTTGCTTTGGGTCTGTACGCCCAGCCACTTCTCTACAGGAGTGGCAAACCTGTTTATTGCTAGCAGCTGAATTACTGGGATGGATGAATTAGGGCTGACATTCACTTCCTAATGAAGTCAAGTCCTATATTCCTATCGTCTATAACACCCCCTTTACAATACCAGAGTTTTAAAAATGCTTCTTTACATAACAGTACAAAAGAAGCATTTTGCTGTACTTGGTACTTGCAGTACTTGCGGTACTTGCAGTACTGCAGTACTAGCAGTAACTGTACATTACCTGGGAGTTTTCAAATGGAGTGTATAGAGTTACAATCAGACATTCAATTCAATAATCTGACCATGCCTCTTTACTTTTATAAGCCCTATTTTAGCAGAGAGACATGGCCCTCATTCGCAGTAACGCCTTATTCATGGCATGGCTCTTTGGCAGTACATGCATTTGTGAGCAACTGTTTTCAAGGGTGAAGCATGGGAAAAATAAAATTTCACCAAAAATCTCTGATGAACACCCTGAGAACTCGCTGAGAATTGCAGCCACTGCCATGGAACCAGCCTGAGGCATTTGTTTCACAAAACAGGGGTCACATATCCCACTAGATTTATGAGTTTTCTTGCTCTTTTTTTTAATGTTTTAATAAAAAATATTAAAAATTAAAATGCTGTATTATGTACATATATTAACTATATTATATATTTTATGAGGGCTGCTCCGAAAGTAACGCCTCCTACTATATGATGTTTGCCCATGACTTCAGAGGCTGTTGGTGGTGGTATGTCAGTAGAGGTTGAACCTTCCCACTAGTATCCCATTACATGTTGCTGTGTGACAGATGGCAGCAGAGGGGCACTCTGACACAATGGTGTCTGACACTGACGTGTGTTTGAAGAAAAGGTGTGTCAGTGAGTTCCTCCATACAAAAAAATGGCACCTGCTGACATCCATCAACACTCATGAACATTTATGGAAACCAAACAGTGGGTGTGAGCACAGTGAGGTGGTGAGTGCTGTGTTTCGGCAGTGGTGACAGTATCAGTGGGTCACCTCCACTGGTGCAGAGTGTTATGATTGTGACATGCAGGCTCTTGTTCATCACTGGCAAAAATGCAGACCTAATGGTGGTTGAAAAATAGTTTTTGTAGCTGAGAATTTGGTCTATCGAACAGCATTTCTGTGCTCATTGTATCTGTTGTAGTTTCCACGGAAATAAATAGGAGGCATTACTTTCAGAGCAACGCATGCAGCCCTGATTTCAGTTTTCAGTTTCCTGGTGTATGAGTAGCTCAGGGGCCTATTGGCGTGCAGGTAGGTATCCAAATCACTGATTAATGCACCATGAGTGGAAACGTAATCCCCTACTGTCATCTTAACTTTTTTTGCATTTGAATCCCAATACTGCCTTCACACCAGTGTCCCATTAAACGTAACCTTGATTTATTGGTGTAGTGCTATGGAGGCTCACTGTAGATAATTTATCACACATTTTAAATGTGGTGTTGTATCTTCTGCTTCAGCACAGAGCTATAAGCATCCATTTCTGCAATATAATTGGCTTCCCAGAGTTCTCATCAGTCCAGGATTTCCACTTTTTCTCATTTCATTGTTTTGCTTTCAAAGTTTGGAAGTGTCAGGACTTTTAATGCTTTCCAGCTTGCACACAGCTTTCCTGCTGCAGTCATCAAGGAGGGGCCACGGCAGTTCTCCTAGGGAAAAGCTTGGCCAAACTCACTGACAGCCAGGATCTGGAGGATGTATTTCCAACCGGTGCACAGAGAGATGAGCAAAGGCTGTTGTTACTCTTGCATCTGGCCAGAGTTACAGAATGTTACTGCTGAGCAGATTTAATAGCCCCATTGTCAGCCCAGGAGCTCGATGTGATGTAGCTGCCGGTGAGCAGCGGGACACAGTGTGCCCAGCATCCCATGGCTGGCCCTGGGGAGTGCTGTGGGGATGTTTGGAAGGCACTGCCGTGAAATCAGCGCTTCGTAGTATCACGAAATCACAGAATCATAGAATCGCAGGATGGTTGGTTTGGAAGGGACTTCACAGCCCACCCAACCCCTGCCATGGGCTGGCTGCCCGCCACCAACTCAAGCTGCCCAGGGCCCACCCAACCCAGCCTTGAGCGCCTGCAGGGATGGGGCTCTCTGGGCAGCTGTGCCAGGGCCTCACCGCCCTCTGAGTGAAAAATTTCCTATACCTTCTGGCCAGTCTTCCTCTGCTGTGTGGATCTGCCTCTGCCAGCCATATCCAGACACAATAAAACCTATGGAGCAGGGAGCTGTGCTGCTCCAGAACGAGAGCTCTGGGCTGTGTAGCCACACATTTATTTTGTAATTCTGAGCACACTGCTTGTAAAACCGTGGCAGAGGAGCCCAGACAGAAAACTCTGTTCTACTGGAGCCAGCCTGGATTAACTCCAAACCAAGCGATAAAGCCAGGCTTGGAAAGGTGCTCTCTTCTCTTCTGCGTCTCTTTGGGGATCTTTTCCTTCCTGGTCAACTTTCCCTGAACTTTCCCAGAACTGCCTTAAATGTGTTGTATGTGTGACTGAAGGAGCCACTTCAGTTTCAGTAAATGTCATTCAATGCTTCTTCTGGAATTTAGGTAGCTTATTTATTTATTCGTTCAATGAATTGCTGCTTTTACCAACTGTTTGTCATCTGCCCCTCCCATTTGAAACGTATAAATACATTTTAGAGAGGGGGCTTGTTTTATTTTTAATTTTGGCAACTGGTTGAAGTCTGTTATTCCAGTAGCAACACAGAGCTGTGCTTGATGTGTTACAGCCACCTCTAAGCTCTGAGACTGCGGATGTAGAGATGCTGTTGGCTCAGCATACAGCATCACCGCATATGGAAAGCATCAATGGCCACAAAATCTTCTTGATTTAGGAGGTGGGATTTGTTTCCTTTTTACTAAAGCTCTCCAATTTCCTGAGTGTCATACACTTGCTATGATGAGCCCTGCTTTGCTTCTCATTGCAATGAAGGAATCCATGGCAAGGGATTGAAATTCCTAGGTCAGTAAAGGGGTTTATCTGGCGGGATTTGCCACAGCAAGTTGAGTCGTGCAGCACGAAGATGCAGTTTCATTTGCAGCTGGTGAATGTTTATCCCTTTCCCTGCACGAAAGATTTATGCTTAAAATGACTAAAATTTTCCCTGGCTTTACACACTGTGCAATCCCGATAATAGCACTGTCATTAATATTATTTAGGACGGGTTTTACTTATACAAATAATTTTTAAATTTCATTTTTGTCTTCAGCACGTTGGCTCAGTACCGTGGACAAGACTACCTTTTCCTCCATGGATAATTCACAAATGAAGTGGCTCCCATTGCTTTTTTAACCTTGAAGCTTCTGAATTTCTTGCCAAGAATTGGATTTGACAGCTCAAGAAATCTGCAAGATCCTATCGGAAGAGATCTGTGCCAGAACCTGCAGCTTTTCACAGAATCACAGAGGGGTTGGGGTTAGATGACCCTCTGGGTGCATCATCCCTGCTTCAGCAGGGACACCCAGAGCAGGGTGCCCAGCACCACATCTGGGGGCTTCCAGAGAGTTCCAAGGAGGTGATCACACATCTTCCAGGCTGACTGTGCTCTGTCACCTGCACTGCACAGAAGTGCTCCTGGTGCTCAGAGGGAACCTCCTGTGCTACAGTTTGTGCCCAGTGCCACTTGTCCTGGCCCTGGGCACCACTGACAGTCTGGCGTTGATCTCTCTGCACTCTCAGGTGTTTATGGACATGGGATGGGATCCCCCAGAGACTCCCCTTCTCCAGGCTGGGCAGTCTCAGCTCCCTTAGCACCTCCTCACAGGAGAAGTGCATTCCCAACACACTCTCCACTTGAGGAGTGGAAGGGAAGAGGGATAAGGTCCTTCCACATGGTTGTTTCACACCTGAAGCATCATATTCTGGGATGTGGAGGGACTCCCATCTGGGGAATGCAAGCCAAGGATTCCTGGTTACTTTCAGTGTCACTGGCTCTAAAGAGGTTTTTCAGAACACTACCAGAGGCCTCAAAGTGGCTGCTGCACTTCTACTGGGGTTTTCCTTTATGGAAAAGAGAAAGCTCCTCAAAAACTTCCCTTGAAATGTATAATGTTAGGGAATGTAATTTCCTAAGGAGACTGCTCTTCCTGCAATATGTGATATATTGGATGTAGCTGACATGAAAAGGCAAGGCCTGCTGTCAAACCAAAGATGTAAGGATCTGAGTTGCTCTGAGAATCATACTGTTCTAAAAAAATCTCTGCAAATCTTTAATAGTACAGCCGTATCATCCACCAATATTCAGATTTCCTGTGGAATCCCTAACAAAAGTATTCTGTAGATAAATGCAGTGTATATATGTGTGTGCCATCAAATGCTGCATGTCAGCCGAGAGCAGTGCCCCAGAAGCACTATTCTGCCTCTGTACATGCATCAAGGTTAAGAGCTGCCATGCAAGGTGCCTGTTTGAGAAGCACGACTATAAAAAACTCCTCAGATCTATGGAGGACAATAAGTTTAGTGCACAAAAATAAATACTCATGTAGAATTGATTGGGGTAAAAATTTAAATAGGATAATTACAGTTATAAATCCACTGGAACAGTGGGAAGTGAAGAGCGTGGTTTGATTAGATGATTTGCAAGTTGATTAGTGATGCTTATCTTTCCCCTCAGTGTCTAATTGTCCCTGTCGGTCTCACCGGGCCTGATGAGCGTGGCAGAATCCCTCCCCTCATCACACGGTGTGCACACAGGTGCTTGCAGAGGAAACCCTATTGCAGCAGCCAGAATTCACATCTCCCAGAGTGTTCCCTGCACGGGACTTTCACCCTGCCACGGGGTGTGCCTCAACTTCTCCTACAATCTGAACTCACCCTGCAGCACCCAGTGAAAGCAGGGGCCCTATTTCATGGGGGAAAGGCTGGAGGCACCCCCAGTTTGCATCCTCTTTGCCTTGGTTGATTGCTTCTCCCTGGGAAAGCTACATAGAGAGTGGCTTTCTTCCATACTATGGAGTAATTTCCACCCTGCCTGTATGCAGAAGCAAACCCAATGGCCAGGGGAATGACTGCTTCTGTACTTTGGCACGAAGACTTGCGCAGCATGCAGAGTGTGCGCTCACCTACACAGGTACATGGATGGCTCCCCACAGCCACTGCAGGCACAGGGAAATGCAGTGTTTCCCTTCACCTTTCTGACAGAGCATGGGAGGTGCAAGCACCCACCCAGGAGCCAGGTGATGCTGCTGAAGCACATTGTGTCTCCTAGCAACAGTCTGGGTGAGAAATGCAGCACTGCAATGCACAGAGCAGAAAAACATAAACCCAAATAAAGAGGAAAGATAGCATTTTGCTGGAATTTCATGTCGGCATCTTGCATTTTTGCAAGCCATAAGCAGGACGATACCTCCAGGGACGACTCCCTGAGACACCTGGGACACCATCTGTGTTGTGTGCCCAACTGTGGACTTCCGGCTGAGAGCAGCACCTTGGGCTTTGCCATCCTGCAATCCAGTAGGCTCACTGATTGCACAAGAATACAACCCCCAGCATTGCATCCCCTGGTGATGTAGCTGCAAGTGTTGGCAGAACACAAGGCAGTGATTCCCGCCGTGAATCAGTGTGGTGATGCCTGGTGAGCATCTCTGTAGGAAGGCCTCTGCCCACAGCAGCACTTTGTTGTAGCTGAGCTCACCACAAACAGCAGTTTCAAAAGGCAGGCTGCAAAAGGTAGAGCTGAGACACCCTGTCCTTCCTGAAATAATTGAAATTTGAGGTGTCTGACTTTCATAGCCATGCTTACCTTCCACAAACTGCTTCAAGCAGAAGTCAGCAGCACCACAAAACAAAAAGGGGTGCAAAGCAGGGCTTTTAAGCCAGCGTTTCTCAGGGAGGTCCATCTAACCTAACTGAGGCATTTAACGTTTAGGGAAGTTTAAGGTAAGTCTCTTATGCAGGTCATTCATCTCTGTTAAAATGGGAAATCACAGTGCCCACTTTCTCCCCACTGACTACAAAGGAAGCCTAAGGTTGCAAACACCAGAATTGTCTTTTCCTTCACCATAGCTGCCTGCCTTAAAGGCACAAGTATTCTCAGGACTTTTGTCTGTCAGAAGATTAATTCCAAGCTTATAGAAAGGCCAATTTTTTAATGTATATGACCCTATCCTACAAGTTGATGGTATCCTGGGCTCCATCAGAGGAGGGGCAACCCCACAGGCACCCTACAAGCAACCCTACAGGCACCTCAAGCAACCCTACAGGCTTGGGGAGGTGTGGCTGGAAAGCCGCCTGATGGAAAGGGACCTTGGTGTATTGATGGACAGCCGGCTGAATATGAGCCAGCAGTGTGCCCAGGTGGCAAAGAAGGCCAATGGCATCCTGGCTTGTATCAGCAATGGTGTGGTAAGCAGGACTAGGGAAGTCATCCTGCCCCTGTACTCGGCATTGGTGAGGCCTCACCTCGAGTACTGTGTTCAGTACAGAAAGGATATGGAGGTACTGGAGCAGGTCCAGAGAAGGGCAACGAGGCTAGTGAAGGGCTTGGAGGATATGGCCTGTGAGGAGAGGCTGAGGGAACTGGGGCTGTTTAGTCTGGGGAAAAGGAGGCTGGGGGGAGACCTTATTGCTCTCTTCCAATACCTGAAAGGTGATTGCAGGGAGAGTGGGGTTGGTCTCTTCTCGCTGGTGACAGGTGACAGGACGAGGGGAAATGGCCTCAAGTTGAACCAGGGGAGGTTTAGGTTGGATTTCAGGAAACACTTTACTGAAAGAGTAGTTGAGCACTGGAATACGCTTCCCAGTGAGATGACTGAGTCACCATCCCTGGATGTATTTAAAAACCATTTGGATGTGGTGCTCAGGGACATGATTTAGTGGAGGGTTGATAGTTAGGGTAGTAAGGTTACGTTGTGGTTGGATTTGATGATCTTGAAGTCTTTTCCAACCTGAGCAATTCTACGATTCTATGAGGGGTGACCAGCAGGGACAGGGAGGTGATTGCTCCTCTCTACTCTGTCCTCATGAGGTCCCATCTGGAGTACTGTGTCCAGGTCTGGGGTCGCCAATGTAGGAAAGATGTAGAGCTGTTGGAGAGGGTCCAGAGGAGTGCCACAAAGATGATCAGAGGGCTGGAGCACCTCCCCTACAAGGACAGGCTGAGGGAGCTGGGCTTGTTCTGCCTGGAGAAGAGAAGGCTGCAAGGAGACATTGTAGCTGCCTTACAATATTTTAAAAGGGATTATAAAAAGGAGAGAAATCAATTTTTTGCAAGGGTAGATAGTGATAGGACAAGGGGGAGTGGTTTTAAGCTTAAGGAGGGAAGGTTTAGATTGGATATCGGGGGGAAGTTCTTTACAGAGAGAGTGGTGGGGTGCTGGAACAGGCTGCCCAGAGAGGCCGTGGATGCCCCATCCCTGGAGGTGTTCAAGACCAGCTTGGATGGGGCCCGGAGCAACCTGGTCTAGCACCAGATCTGGAGACTGCTGGCCCCGCCTGTGGCAGGGGGTTGGAACTTGATGATCCCTGAAGTCCCTTCCAATCCAAGCCATTCTATGAAGTCCACCCTTTTCTTCTTCTGGAGGTCCTTGAAGTTCCTCAGGTTTTCTGAACCTGAATTCTGATATTCTGATAAGAATATTCTGAATCAGAATATTCTGATTTTTCTGTCTTTATCAGCAGTTAATGCCATTAATATGGGCATACTTGTATGTTAAGCTCACTAATAAGAATAGTTAAGTTGATTCCAAGATTAGCTCTTCAGTAGCTGCCTAAACAGCCTTTTTCTACACCATTAATTATTTATCAGTCATTTCCATCTTAGCCAGTTCTTCACCCACCGTAGATATATTCTCATTTAATTAACAGTTTCTAAAGAGACATAATATGAAATGTTTTAATGAAAACAAAATAAGAAAAAGGTAGGGGATTTTCCTGCCAAGAATCAGAGAAAGATACCAGGTTAGTGTTGTGTGAACTACCTTTGGTCAGACTGTGCTGAGTGATGCTTTGTGTCTGCCTCTGCTGACAGTTGAAATCAAACCAATGGTATTTAGCTAGATCAGAATTTTCACACTTGCTGAAATACAGAAACTACTCTTGTTCTTCTCTCGTTGTGTGTTACCAAGTCAATGCACCTACTATGTGAACTATATGGACTTGGCCAGTTCATGTGCTGGTTCTTTCATGGTTTGGATAGAGGATGTCCTCTCCATCTGAAAAGCTCTTTGATATCTGTCTCTGCTTCAGGTGCTCACTTGTTCCACAAGCCATGCTGTCTTTGCCCCATATGTCATTTCACTTATTGAAAACTAAAGCAGAGTTTTCATTTAGTTTTTGGCCCATGCCTAGGTTATCTTTAATCCTCACCCAATCTGCAGAGCAGGCTCAAAATCTTCTTTTTTTCTTTATTTATTTATATGGCTAGAGAACATTTTACAACGTGTTTTTAATTTCCTTTGCTGGGTCTAACACACAGCTCAGCTTTTGGCAGTCCTCACTTTCTCCCCACACTTTTTGACCTGAAAGATGTAATTTTCCATGTTAATCAGCCCCTTTTCTTTTCCATTACAGGCCCTGTGCATACTCCTCACATCCTTCTTAAGGTGGATTGTCATCAGCTAGGTCTGGAGTTCTTCTCTGTGAGCTTATTCTCCTTTCTGAAATGCAAACTTGAAATACATTTTTTATGTCTTTGACTTCAGGAATCTCCTCTACAGTCAAGTCCCCAACTCCATCAGTTCAGTTGGATTTGCTGATTTGAAATCTAAAAAAAGCCTAACATGAAAACCCAGAAGAACACACAGCATGGATGTGTTTATATTTCCATTCAGTTTAATCAAATCCACTACAATCTGCTTGATCAAGGCTCTATTTTCTGCAGCCACCTCTTCCCTAACACCCTCACTAAGTCTAAATTAGCACTACCTCCATCCGGCTCTGTACAGATCTTGTAAGAAAATTCTGCCAGTGGTCCAGACCTAGTGACATCTGTGCTCTCACACCAATTGTACCCTCAGCTTTATTACCGATACTGTGTTTTTTTCTGACCTGTGTGTAGGAACAAGAGGTCTCTCATTGGTCCCATTGCCTGCCTAGCAATACTGCAGTGTGCCCTCCTTCCAGAGCCTGTACTCTGGGGGGGCCATGCCACCAGGTGTCTGTTGACCCCTGCATACTCACTTTTGCCTCCAACACCCCACTGCAAAGACTCACACAGAGTCCTTGCTGCAGGAACCCGACCTCACTCAGCTCCCAAGTGTGTACAGTAATCTCACTGCCTCATGTTTGCCTGGTCACCAGTAGAATCATAGAAGCATGAAGCTTGGAAAAGACCTCTAAGATCATCTAGTCCAGCCATCAACCCATTACCACCATGCCCACTAGTGCCACAGACCTGTGTTTTCTCCTTGCTTTCCAGATTCCTCTCTTTGTTATGTTGTTTTTTTCTTCTTCACACTTTTTGCATTTTGCTTTCCTGACGTTAAACCTGGGGCGAGGTAACTTGAGTCTCTTCCAGTCTTAACCCCAGCAGTTTTGCACTCCATATACAAATGCAGCTCAACAACCGAAGACAATTTTCCCCCTGTGAAAGCTTTCCAGCAGCAGAATGTGCAGAAACCATTCTTCCTAGCTCTGCCTTTGAGCTATCTGTTGGCTTTGTTAGCTCAGCATGCTTTCTGCCTTTCCTTGATAGGAATGTGGAGACAACTAACTACAGATCACTACAGCCCCAAGACGGAATCATAGAGTCGCAGGATGGCTGGGTTGGAAGGGACCTCACAGCCCACCCACCCAACCCCTGCCATGGGCTGGCTGCCCCCCACCAGCTCAGGCTGCCCAGGGCCCACCCAACCTGGCCTTAAGCTCCTGTGGGGATGAGGCACCCACAGCTCTCTGGGCAGCTGTGCCAGGGCCTCACCGCCCTCTGCTTCATGCCTTGTGATTTCACAGAAAATATTGCTGACTGATGGCTTTTCCTGCCTTCCTTCCTGGAATAAGGAGAACACAAGGTGTGTCTGCAAATAATCTTCAGCAGAACAGCAAATGAAAAAAGACATGATTCAGAAAAAAAGACACAAGTTAAAGCCAGTCTCTAACTGTCACCCTTATAAATGTTCTCTCCTGCACTTCTGAAGCTCTGTAAATGCAATCCCATGCTGCCGCTTTACAGCAGCCACAATTTGCTGCCTGATGTGCTGTGCTGGAGGAGCTGTTCCCTTGTTCAGTTGTTAGCGTGACATGTACTCCTAAAATGTTAAAGGGATGAAACTTACACTTTTAATGCCTGCTTTAAATGCTGTTTGTTTCATTAAATATGCATTCAGAAATGAGGAAGCTGCTCTAAGTTAGTATAAGTTGTCAAATATTTAAGATGATAGAATCAATACACTCTGCCTCCCCAAGTTTCATATTAAACAATAAAAAATATTAAGTGAACAGTTTGTAGTACAGTTTCCTGCGCAATGCTTTCCAAGAGTCAGCATTTAATGCCTTCTTTGAGACACGTACATTGATTTAATATGTATGCTTTGCCTAAGAACATGAATAAGTCATCCCTTTTAATGCTCTCATTTGCATGTTTAATTTGAGTATGGGAGTCAGTGGAAATGCACTTAAAGGCTTATGCCACTTTATTCACTTTGTTCTGAAAATTGGTGCATGCAGCACGGGCTGGAGAGCAGTGGTCGGGGCAGAGGCACCGCTGGTGGGAAAGCAGGTTATGATTTACTCACACTGTGCACCTACTGGACAAGAGTCCAAATCCACGGGGATTTCCATTTTCGAAGTCATCAGAATGGGATTTAAAACAGTGCCAACATTATCAGAAGCTGCTTCTGTACAAATATAAGCTAATTAAGTACATTTCCTGAATTGTGTAGCTCCCGGCCTTGCTGAAGGGGCAGCTATGCTGCTTCCATTGGAGTTAAGAGACTTGATGACAGCAGCCATGGAGGCTGAGGCTTTGGTCAGCATTTTGGCTTCCGGTTACAAGATTGTGTTGTTTTTTCCAGTTTTCTGGAAGTGTCTTTTTGCAGGAACTTCAGGATTTCTTTATAAAACAGTGGAAGAAGCCTCAGAATTTCTGTAGTGACATCTGTAGAACATTTCTGTAGCTGGTATTTCTGAACAATTAGCATTGGAATTAGAATAGTAAAATATCATTCGAAAATTAACAGCAGATCACCAGTATGAAGGACATGTATAGACTGGTGTATCACTGTAGTGGCAACTGCAAGCTAAAGTAGGATTCGTTTTGCTTGTTATTAACTACTTAAAGCTGAGCTGAGAGAGGAGGTTTGCTTTGGGTAGCAGCTCTAAGGTGGGGCGAATGCTCCCTCTGGAGGTGCTCAGCTCTCCAGGACACACAGCCGGGCAGGTGCTGCTATTGCAGAAGTTACTGGAAGCAGCCAGAGTTACCAGAAGTATTCTGAGCTGGGGGCAGTGGCAAGGTGAGCAGGGGAAGAGCTGGGATTTCAACAGAACAAGATATCCTGAGTTGGAAGGGACCTACTGCTGGTAGGGCAGGCACCGTGGGGCTGCCATGTTGTGCAGAGCAGGCTGCAGGGAGAGATCACACTGACAAACCCAGTGCTCAAAGATGGTGAGAATGAGATGCAAGTGTGTTCCTACCCGCTACAGCTCTGCTGTGGTTCATGAAATTAGCCTAAAGCACTTTCCAAATTATTTTCAACACTCCCAAATGCTTCTAAACTATTCATTCTGTATATTTCTATTATTTTTTTTTATTTTATTATTATTATTTACAGAAAAAAGGCATCCTTTCTTCTGTGTTTTCTGACAAATAAAGCCAAGAGCAGTGTTGCTTCCTTTTGGTTAATCATAGAATCCTAGGGTTGTTTGAGCTGGAAGGGACACTTACAGGCCATCCAGTGCAGCTTCGCTGCGATGAACAGGGACACCTACAGCAACAGTGCCAGGCACTCCTGTCCTACCTCTCCCTAAGCACTGCCTGTCCCTCATTGCAGGCGATGAGCACCTCAGCCCATGCAGTTTCTCTCTTTGGATCATCCAGAGATGTGGCAGAACCTAACGCACTAGGAAAGTCCAATCTTGGCTGTGTCCAATGGAAAAGAAGTGCCCTGCCTCTAGGGAAGAAAGAGAAATGTGTAACATTACCTCTGCTAATTTCAAACAGAACACCCCAATGCCAGCCCCCCTTTGCTGTTGTTGCTGCTGTTACTCCCCATGTAAGGATATTTGCCAGGAGATAAGTTGATCTTTTTATAGCCAGGACTGGAGTCTCCATGGTGAGGTAGTCACTGCCGCTTCCTCAGTAGAGTAGAGCACATCCTTTACTGGCAAACACACGCTCCTGGGCTGGCTGGGAGGAAGCGTCATTGTCTGGAATCTATTATGTTTTTCAAGGGTTCTATATCCTCCAAGATATATTTTTAACCTGAAAGGAATATTTATACTGCCCAGTGAGAATGGTTTGCAGAGTTATTTTTAGTTTTGCTTGTGTGTTGGTTTTATCACTGCATTGCTTTGTCCTTATTTGTCTTTTCTACAGATGTTTCGGGGAAAACGAAACCAAAGGTAACAGATTAAGCTAATTCCAGGGACTCGTCTGCTGCCTGGAGCAGTGTAACCCTGGGGACAGAGTTGGTGGGCTATAGTTAAGAAAAACACTGATCGTCCATCAGACACTCAACACGTGGGCTAGAAAATGAGAAGCCTTTGTTATTTGAAACAGAGCAGGAATTAATAAAAAGCTGATGATAAAACCTTGCGGAGAAGCTGTGTTATTGGAGCAGAGCTCGGTCAGCTCAGCCCATCTCACATGAAGTGAGTCCCAGAGCTATTGGATCCCCAGAGCCATGGCACTGTTGGCCGGGTATGAGAGCACAGGCAGAACCAAAGGACACTGGGGGACTGTGCATGTAATCAGTTAAATACACACTTACTTATTATAAGGGAAAGAACTTTGTATATTTTTTCCCTTAGGCCTGGTTATCTTAATAAAGTAGCATTTTGCTGATACTAAGTGTATGAGGCCTTGTGCAAACTTGCTGAATTCAGCAAGACTGAAATGCTGGTATTTCAGTGTTTTGCTCAATTGGAGTCCTCACAGTGCTTATCTGCTCCAACTTCCTTGTCCTCTACTTACTGCATCCCAGAAGGAAGGAGGCAACCATGATGGATGGATTTGGCATCATTAGCAGTAGGTTATAAGTACCTTCTGCTCCCAGACAGAGTAGGTCCCTCTCCATTGCAGAAAAAGGAGAATGCATTACTCACCTTAATTCTGCCTTTATTGCACATATCTGAGGTCATTATCCAAAGGAATGGAGTGCCCTTCAGTCCCACCAATCCCATGAAAATCAGCCAGAAAATGGAAGCTGGCCAGAGCTGTGGCACGTGTTGGTTCGGCGACATGGAGCTCCCAGTGCAGAGCTGCAGCTCTGCTGCACAGCCTGCTCAGGTGGCCCAGGTGGCGACAAGTGGCCATATGCAGTGGTTCTGTGGCAGATGGTTTTATTGCAAATCTAAGTATGAAGGGAAAGCTTAGATAAAACCATTCTGGTTGGAAATTCCAGTTATGCTGTTCCAATTGTGGTGATATTAAACCCTCTGATACACTAAATCAGAAGTACAAATGGCATCCATAGAATATGATCCTGAATTTGTCTACCTGCATCGATCAGTTTTTGACTAAGACCACCAAACACCATCTGTCATCAAGCACAGCTGTCAGACGTCTGAAGATGCGTGGAGATGCTTTCAGCAGGAGAGAAGGTGCAGAGCCACCCCTTGGCCAGCACTGGGAATGGGCTCAGACCTTCTCTAACTTTGGGCACAACCCAGAGCACCCCATCCAGAGCAGGTCTCCAAATTTTGGGGTGGGATGTGAACACTGGTGGTTCATATCCTGATTCACGTTTGTGATATTAATGATAGCACGGAGCAGAGGAATGGCTTGTTGTCACTTTAGGGTCTTTTATTTGACTTTAGGGTCACCTTTCTCCCAGAGGACAAAATGATGAGTAACATCTTACTGTTCCAAAGAACTGTCAAATGAAAAACTTCATGCTTTGCTTGACTGTTACCCCTGTGTGATAGTCTGTGGTATGTAAGGCCATGAGAAGGAAGGTGCAGGGCTGGAGCCCTCAGCCCTCTGCTGTTCCCATCCTGCAGTAGCTCTTTTAGCCTTTCAGCTTCTCCAAGAGTAACCATGCTTAGCCCACAGGGGTGCTGAGAGATTAATTAGTGAAGATGTCAAGCACTGTACGTGTTGCTTATTATTAATGCATATTATTGCACGCTGCATATACTATGGGATTATGTAGCATTTGATATTCTGCAATTAGAAAGGAAAAAGAAACAAGGAACATCCCCAGGGAGCCTGACTGGTGTGTTTTTCTAAACATAGTTCTTTCTCCATCTCAGTGTTATATTCCATTTAAATACCTTTCTCAAGACCCTACTGATTCCCTGTGAAGTTATCAGATATCCCTCTGCAAACTTCTAAAGAAAGGCATAATTTGGAATTTAGTACTTCCATTAGTTCCTTGGCTTTGTAACTGCAACGGCCACAACTGCCAATAGCACAGCAACCTTTGGCCAAAACCAGTAAGCTTCAGCTTTCAGCTGGACCGGTTTCTCCATCTGTCCACGTGGCCTCAGAAGCTCCAGCCACAGGACCAAACAGATGAACATCACATTGGGTGCAGGGCAAGCACACATCACCCCATCACAAAGCCAACTGCCCCAGCACAGCATCCCTGGGGTACAACAGTTCCTCTGAACAGTTCCACCTTCCCCTCTTTTTCCAGCGCTTTTTAGAGTTGAAGCTGAACCAACAGAAACAGCCACTGCAGCAGCTCAGTATTCTTTCCCCTATGTGAACAAATTAACTCCTTGTGTATAAGGGATTAACTCGTTTTTAATCACTGTGAAATGTTATCTTTAGTATTTGTGAATTACCGTTTATGCATTGCAAAATATGATAATGTTATAAATAATTGTTAGTAATTTATGTCTGACCATGAAGGTAAACATGAATTGTCACCTATCAAGCTAATATAAACCCGGCTTCTGATGATGTTGGTACAGATTGAAAATTGTATATTACCTACATTGTCACACCTTTGCCCTTGGTTAGACTTGATTTCTCCCCCAGGCAGTTTCCCCTTGCCAAAAGGTTGTGTCCGCCCCAATGGGGAAGCTCTCTCACATAACACTGCTTCCCACTGTGCCGTGTCTTCTTCCCTGGTAAAGTCTGATGGGAGCTTATTTCAGTAAATGTGTAGTTAGGTGATGGAGAACTCAGAAGACGTCTGAATGGTGGCTGAGGTCCAGAAGCTCCTGGACATGGTGCTGGGCACCCTGCTTTGGGTGTCCCTGCTGGAGCAGGGCTGCACACAATGGACCCAGACAACACTACCGGCCTCAGCCTCACTGCAATTGCATGAGGAGCGGAAAGGAGCATGTCATTAGAAACGAGGCCTTGCAAGCTCACACACTAATAAAGAGGGGGAAAATGCCCTGCTGGAATGAAGATGATTTTCTGTACCAAAACGCTGCATATTCGTAATCTTTCTGTATACATTCAGCTTTGTGCTTTTCCTTCTTCCATTTCTGCACCAGGTGGTGCACAAACTTGAGCAGGCCAACAAGGAAATTACTACTCGTAGTAAAACCAGTTCACACATCCAAACTGTTCCTATTTGCCAGCACACTGCAAGTCACTAGGACCATGCAGGAGGACGTCTGCCATGTCCATGGGCCATGTCCTGGGAGAAGGAGCAGGCACACAAGAATCATGGAATCAGTAAGGTTGGAAAGATCACTCAGATCATCTAGTCCAGCCACCAGTCCATGCCTGTGACTGCTCCAGACCACATCCTTCAATGCCACATCTCTACGTTTCTTGAACGCTTCCATGGACGGTGATTATACCACCTCCCTGGGCAGCCTGTGCCACTGCCTCACCACTCCTTCTGAGAGGACGTTTTCCTGATACCCAACCTGAACCTCCTCTGTCTTAGCATTCCCTCTTGTCCAAAAGCACAATGTTCTTCCAAATACTACTCACTAGAAACTACTTTTACTGTATCTCTTTCTCTGTGTTTGCAGTTTAATTCCTTTGGGGTGGAGAGGAAAATATATCTGAATGCTGCTGTGTATAATTTTACTTATTTCAGCTACAAATTATTTATAAAGCGCAAAAATAATTGCATTACTCTCCTCTTCCTTCTTCGTGGTTCCCAGCCTCTTGGAAAGTTGCTTTGTCAAGATTAATCCTTTCTGTTTATCTTGAGAGGAGTCGGTGTGCTCAGATAAATAGACCACTGGGAAAAACACAGGCAGAGCAGAAATGAGGGCTGAAAAGGCTGTCTGGCTACATGCTGATTTTCTCCTTTCAGTCCTGGATTCTTGTCTAGATTGTGTTTTGGTAGTTCTGACCCATTCAGTTTTAAATATCCCAAATGACAACATTTCTACTTTTTTTATTCCATGAGACATAACTGCATAAAAGTCCCCTTTCCCAAGTAGGGAATTAACCCAACTCACTTTTTAAATCCTTCTGATTATAATATTTCCACTGGAACTGAGGATATGAGATTTGAAAAGGCCTTTGGGCTCCTTAAGTCAGTTCTGTTGAAAACAATCACTCATTCATGTTTTTACAGCTCCGTCTTAAAATTTGTCCCTCACTGAAGGACTCTGAAACAAATATCTTTTCATTTGAGAACAGTGCAGAGGGTTTTTCTGTCGGACTTGTAGGTATGGTTGGTAAGAATATTCCTAAAACACTGAAGATGTGTTTGGGTCTACATTAACTAACTGTTGGTGATTTTGACTTGGCAGCTTGTAGAATCCCAGAATTGTTGAGTTGGAAGGGACCCATAGAGGTCACTTAGTCCAACTGCCCTGCAGTGAACAGGGACTTCTGGTGTATTACACAAGTCCCATCGCCCAACCCATGCTATCTCCCAAACCTTTCTCCTATGTGCAGCGGTGACAGTCTTCAGTGGAAAAGTTCTCATCACACATTTCATAGAAGTGAAAAAATTATTCCTTCTGCCCCTTGCCTGCCTCCTTCAGTCAGTAATATTGATCCGTGCAGTGAGCTGCGCTCTTGAGATGAGACTGGTAGAACACTACTAGTGGCAAAGGATGGAAGGCGGCTTCAGCAGAAAAGCAAGATATTTGAATGTGCGTTGGACAAAGTGTGTACTGGTGTTAAGATAAGCTGATAACATTTTTACTGCAATAAATTTAGAATTTGCATGTAAGCATTTTTGCATATGAACAATGACATTTTGTGTACTCATTTTTTTAATTTAAATACAGGACTTAGAGAGTTTGACACTGTATGCTACAAAGATGTTTTGCAAATTTGTGGGAAAACCAACCTTCGGGATTCTAGTACACTTCCCCTTCTTCAATGCTCATGTAACCTGGACGAGGATTCATCTGCGCTTTTTGTAGTTGTCAAGCAAAAGATCATCAAGTCGCAGCCTCTTAGAAATTAGAAGACACTGTCTTGGTTTCAGCTGGGATGGAATTGTTTTCTTCAGAGTGTGATGTTATGTTTTGGTTGTAGGAGAAAAACAATGTTGGTAACACACCAATGTTTATAGTTGCTGCTAAGCAGTGTTGTATAGAGCCAAGGCCATTTGCAGTGAAGGGCCGAAGGAACTGGGAAAGAACAGAATTAGGACAGCTGACAAACTGGCCAAAGGAATATTCCATACCATATGATATAATGCTGAAGGGGTTTCGAAGGAGATGGGAGAAGTTCATCTCTCTCTTCTGCTGCCTGGGGGCTAGTTGGGCTTTAATTGGGAGTTGGTGAGCAGTTGCTTTTGCATCACTTGTTATATATATTCATATATAGAGAGAGTAACAACTCCTATATTTTTCATTTTCACTATCGTAGTAAATAGTTTTATCTCTACCCACGAGTTCTACATTTTTCCCGATTCTCTACCCCATCCCACTGGGAAGGGAAGGGTGTGAGCGAATGACTGTGTGGTTCTTTGCCACCTGCCAGGTTAAACCACAACAGATGTGCTGCAACGAGTCAAAATTGGTGGGACAGCGACAAATATCCAATCAGCAGAGTTGATGAAGACAGGGCGTGCATGATGAGGTGATCGATGGCCTCTGCTGAGTTATCTTCCTAGAAGGTCTGCAGCAGTGGAAGTGGTCCATATACCCACCAGGATACCTTCATAGGTTGGTAGTCTTAAAACCTGCACAGTAGTGGCAACTGGTAGGACAAGGAGACAGACTGCCAGCTTGGAGTGGACAGAATAACATCTCTTTCACCAGGAGGGTAGCACAGAGCTGGGACAGGTACCCAGAGAGGGTGCGGTCTGTCCTTCAAAATCCTTCATCTTGAAGGTTTCCAAGCTGAGCTAAGGAAAGCAGTGGCTGCCTTGCTCTCCCCCTTGCCCCAGCTGTTGTGGCCAGTCTACCAGGGGCAGCAGGTCGGACTAGAGACCCACCAGCCAACACACCTTTTCATGCAAAATGACTCAGAGTTTAGGGGAAGGCTTTAGGAAATCCCAGGTGAGTTTAAACCAAGCTTTCCTTGAAGCAACTCCAGGAACTGAAGTTTGAGGCTCAAAACCGAACATTTTCAGATCAATGCACAGGAGCAGACAACCTTCCAGCCAGTGCATCCAGCTCTGGAGAGGGAGATAAAACAGGCAGATACCAGAAAGTATTCAATGACACAAGGTGATGGAAGGGCCTTGGTCAACAGGCTTTGCTTTTGCAGCATTTCCCAAGGAACAAGAAACAGAGCCAAAGTTGGAGACCTCTTATCCAGGGCCCCTTGGCTGTACATCCCCCTTCCAACCTCCTGCCACCCCTGCAGCACCAGAATCTCCTAACTAGACTTTCTTATTCTCACTGCTTTGTATCCTTTAAAGGAGATGGCATTGTGCTGGCAGCAGTGCCTGAGTTCTCCACATCAAGGGCCAGGTGGTAGAGGTTGTGCTTCCGTCACGCAGAGCAAGAGGAGAACCGAATCAGGTTTTGTCTGTGTGTAATGGTTGCACCATTTTCTTTTCTTAACAGCTAAACGAAAACAGATCTGAAGGGCTCAGGGAGCGTGTGGTCAGCTACAAAACCTGAAGGGAGCATTCTGGTTGTGAAACCAGCAGGTAAGTGTGGGATGGAAGAAGCCATCTTAATTCCTTTCATGTTCTCTTGGAGCATTTTGTTCCCTATTTTCCTCCTTTGTTACATTTAAGCACTGTTTAACACCACTGCACTCTGCATACTGCTAATGTATGTATGTCCTCACCTTCATAAAAAGGCGAGCTTCCCACTGTACCTATACCCAGTATATGTATGAAGAAAACTCACTTGGCTGCAGCATGCGGAAAGTTGCTGAACATCCTTCCAGTGCTGCAAAGCCTCAGCTTTCATTTACTTTGATGTAAGTGGCTGACACACCACACATCGTAGGATGTGCTCCTCTTGGGTCTATGCAAAAAAGAGCTCGAGTAATTATTAAAATCTTAATTTCAGCTGTCAGTAATAATTTCAGTTCTGCTTGTCAAAGGGAACCGGAGCCACGTGTCTGGCAGCAGGCTTTGGGCCCAGGTACCTTCGTATGTAAAGTGGGCTGAAAAAGTGCACGGGAAAAGCAAGTTGTCATCTAACCCTCTGTGCAAAGCAGCCTTCATTTTGGCAGAAATACATCAAATGTGTCATATGTATCAAACCTGAGCTTTTGTTGTTATTTACCTATTTATTGCACACGGATACAGATAATATACTTGGAGGTATTCAGGATGAACAATGAACTTTAACATCTTGGTGAAAAAAAGCACCACAAAACAGACTGCTTAGCAAATACCACCGAGGCACTCAGAGCTTAATTAAATTCTTAGTCAATTCTGATTTACATTTAAATTACAAATTACATTTTGCTAGCATTAATTTACAATGCTGCTTAAAAAAATACATATTCCACTGTACATGAATAATAATTCTGAGCAGTCAGATCTTGCTGGATTGCTATGATATCTTGGTAGTGGGTGCTGAATACTAATATTCCTAGGAAGTTTTTTCCCTGTGAGTGTGGTGTTTCTCCATGCACAAGCCTTGCACATTGTCATGCAGCCAGCCAGCCGCCATGCAGCCCGTTGCCATAGGATTTGCAGAACGATCTGCCAGCACATGCATTTTTAGGAGACTGCAGCATAGCTGCATGAAAAAAAGGCTCTGAAACATGTACGCTCGTTCCAGGGCCAGAACAAGGAGCTTTCTATGAATCACTGCAGCCTGTGAGAATGCTAAATGCCGAGAACTGAGTGGGATCAGTTCATGCCAGTATGTGGCTGGGAGTTTTTCGAGGAATAGCAGGAAGGGAGCAGGAAGACTGGTGCAGCCCAGGGCACGGTGAGCTCTGCTCGCACCCCTCTGAGTTCAATTCACCCGATGCTGCTCTATGCTGCCCTGATCACGTTGCACGCCGCAGGTCAGCTACGATTACTTCATCCTTGGGCCGCGTCCCTGGCTTGTGCATGGCACCTGGGATGTGGTGTAGCTGGGGCCGGTGAGAACCAGAGCAAGGCTGGTGTGCAGTGCTGTGTTCAGATTGAGAAAACGTCAGTCTTGACATTCAGAACCATCCTCCGTACAAAATCCACGCTCTTCTGCAAGAAAAAGGCTGTCTGTGAAAACAAAGCACAGAATAAAGCAGAGCCACAGTCACTCTCACTTACTCACTAGAAGCAGTGCTGATAAATGACTAATAGGCATGACTGTTCTTAAAGCTGAATTCATCTTTGATTTCCTCTCTCGGAAACTTTTCAGGATCAAGAGCAATATCATTTCAACTTTACTTTCCCAGGAAGCTCCTTTTTGATGGGAAGAGAGTTGCCTTGTAAACGTAAGAACAAATTCACCAGGATCGTATCACAATCCGGTTATTTCCTCTTGGCTCCCTGAGACACAACTTGCTGCTGAAAGGATTCATTTGCAACGTGTGCTTGAAACACTACAAGGAAAATGCTCAAAACAGAGGACCTGCCTACTTTTCAAATCCTTTTCCTTCCCATTATAAGTGAGGGAGAAAAGTAAGAGTTAGCAGCTTGGCAGGGATAAACCAACAGCACAGACACAGCTAGCCAAGAAAGCAACTCCAGAAAGGAGCATACATAAGCTATTGTACAGTGAATTTGCTCAGAGGTTTAAATTAGTTAGATCAGGTATCTTGATGATTCTTCATTTTTCAATTAAACAACTGCTTTTCCAGTAAAAACACTAACAACTCTCACTGGAGAATGATTATCTTTGCAGGGATATGAATGGCATTCCCATGAGCACAATAAACCTTGTATTTGTAGTTGTAGTTCTCATAATGGAATTACTTTTTTAAGCCTTTTTCTGCTCCTTAAAGCCCTGTTGCTAATAGGTTAGTGCACGACGTTCCAGGATGAGTGGAGGAGGGACCCTTTGGTCCCTTAATGCTAATAAGCAATCCCTTCACTTTGGTCTCACTGTCCAGCCCTGTGATTCAGGAGGAGGATCTAAGATTACTCATCTATCACTAATGCAATGGCTGTAATGGTTGTGCGTGCAAGGAGATACTAATGTGAGGCCAGGGGAAGCTGGAGATCAGTGTCAGCACTGCTGCTGACTGACGAGGCACTTGGTTGCCTGGGAATGGGCAAGGAGCAGCACCTCCCACCCCCACACTGCCTCGTAGAGGTGGAGCTCCACTGCTGCCTTTGGTCCTCTCCTTGTGTGTGTGCAGCCCTAAAGAGCATGGGGTGATCCCAGGTCTGGCCTCACTGCTCCTATTTGGTCCCTCCAGGCTGTATGCAGCCTTGTCCCTGGCCTCCACCCCTCATCCCATGCAAGCCCCCAGCACGCCCAGTCTCCTGGTTAGTGCAGGACAGGCATCCTCCCCCCTCATGGACACTTCTGTCCATGCTTGCGCCTAACAGAAAGCTTCAGACATTGACACCCAAGTCTCCCTAACGTCTGAAGTGCTATGCAGGTGTTGGTAGAGATCCATAAGTGTCAGTCTCTGCATATTGTAGTTCAGATGTCTCTCATGGTCCCGGACCTGTCAAAGCCTTTGACTTCTTCAAGTACGAACCTTGCAGAAACAGAAAGGCGGCAGGATCTCTTTAGGTTTGGGTAAGCTGGGGACACTCAGTTACGCTTTCTTTCCTCTTTCAAACAGAACATTGTCCTTTAAAGACATGGTCCCACTATTTCCCCAAACACCAACTGTACTCATGCTGTCAGCCAACATACCTCCACTTTATGAGCTGTGTCACCATATTTGCCTTTTATGATTTCTGCTGTGCAAAGTTACCCTTTTTGAAGAGAGAGGAAGACTTCTGATTGAATATTTGCTTGTGTCATGTTTGGCTTTGGGAAGAAAAAACAAGCCAGACACCAATCCCTCCTACTGACATCCTCCCATGGGCCTGTCCAGCTGGGACAAGCAGCTCCTGGAGGTCTGGCCAGCTCCTGTGCTTAGACCCACCGATTCTTAAATGTCATGTTTATCCCCCTCAACGTCTGTGCTTTCATTGCTTCTTTAATTTGTTAACTTTTCACTATGATCTCTGCATCACCTGGATGCTACCTTCACATGTGCAGAAGGAGATTCCCCCACCGTGGAAGCGTTCAAGACCAGGTTGGGTGGGGCTTCGAGCAACCAGCTCTAAGGGAAGGTGTCTCTGCCTGGACAGTCTTGAAGATTCCTTCCAACTCAAATCGTTCTGTGTTTCTGATTCCGTGGCTCTGTGTTGCTATACTGTGAGTGCTCCTGGTCCCAAGCAGCACTGCACACAGTCTGTCTCCTGCACTGCACTGCCCAAAGGCCCACTGAGACACCTGCACCATGGCGTCCCACCAGCTTCTCTCCCCTTCCAGCTTCCCAAGGGCAGGTGTCAGTGACACCAGACCCATCCTTTGCACGACTGTTGACTTCTATCAGGTCATATAACAAAAGTGCACACTCACAACTTTGATGTTTAACACATATAAAGCTTTTTAATAACTAAAATGCATCAGTTTTTGACACCACCTCGGTTCTCTACACCCTCATGAGCCCATATCCAGCCCAGCTGGGTCTCCCAGTCCCCCATCTCCCTCTCCTTTCCCCTGAAATGATTGTCTTGGGCCTCACACCTGTCTCCAGAGCAACTAACCACTGTGCTGGGAGCGATGCTGCCGTTGCAGCCGCCCACGCCATGCCTCCCATCGCGCTGTTCTCCATCGCCATAGAAACCGGCCTCCCCTGCGGTCCCAGCGAGCCTGACCCGCTGTTGGCTTTATCAGTCTGTATGTGTTATTCCCAAAGCTGAGGCCAGCTTCTAATAATAGAAACACCTTGTAGGATGTATCCCACACTGTGTCCAAGCCATTCTCCTCTATGTGTGTGTGAGCATGGAAGGGATGGGTTTGGGTTTGTTTCCCTCGGTTCTGGCAACCAGAACATAAGTTTACATCTTGTCACCGCTTGCATGAAAAAGATTTTAGATCTATGCAGAAGCTGAAGTGTTGGTTACAGAGCCTTTTTAGTATGCACTGCTTTCTGTCTATGAAATTGTCTTTACAGCCTATCACATCATCTCTCAGTCTTTATCATAAATCAAACCGTCCGAACCACTCGTGGATTAGGACTTTTTTCCAGGCCTTCATACCATTCCTGGGGCTCTTCAGCCCTTCTGCATGTTCAGGACCAATTTCAGCCTTTCAGCCAGAGGGTCTTTGGGTTTGGTTTCTTTTCACACCTCACTCCTATCTGATAAGTTGAAGTCAGAAGGTTCCCATTTTTTGGATTTTGTCTGCGTGATGGCAAGCTTCTCATGACAGGGGGTAAAATCACAGGGTACAATATTTGTTTGGGTCCCTGTGCTGATCTTCACTCTTCACCTGCCACAAAGCTCTTCCCTGGGTGCTCTTCAGCACCATTTGTCTCCACGTAGTGCAATCGCATCTCAGCAGCTCCTGCAGCATTGAGGCAGAGATGCAAAGCCCTGGCAAGAGGTTTCAGGAATCCTGTTCTGCTGCTGTGCTAAATGCTGTCCCGCCCCACGCGGGGCACAACTTTCTCATGTAAATACTCACACACAAGAGTTTATTACCCATTTTCTGCAGGCATTTTCTTGCACACCAAAATGTTCACGGGAGCATAGAAGAAAATGGCAGGGACTCTGGCCAAACCTACGTCTCTCTTTAATGCCAATGGGTAGTCCGAGAAACGCTTGGCGGTATTCAGCCAGCTCTATTTTTAATATTGTGTTTACATGCATAATGACCATGTGCACATAACAGCTGTCCCCTCCCTGCTCCACCCAGCACTTTCCAGTATTGCTCACTATAGCTTAAAGCAGACATGCCTCGTGGCCATTCCTGAATTTGTGGTGGCATAATCTGGGGAAAATACCTTGGCCATTACACATGCAAATCTGCCAGCTATCAAGAACATTATTTTAATAGGTTTTTCACAGATAATTTGTCCTGCTTGTCCCACTCCCTGTCCCAGAGACCCATTTAGGCAGGGACACTGGCTAGGGGGAGACACCAAGAGGGAGGTGGAATCCTCAGCAGTGAGCATGTTCTACTCTGTGTTGGATACCCAGACTTGAGCAGCAGGGGCGTTGCCATGCCACCAGCATGCAGCCAGCCAGTGTGGCCAGCAGCCCCTGGCAGATATCTCCAGCTCTGCAGAACTCTTTTCAGGCCTGCTCCTGCACAGCTTTTATAGATGCAGCAGCCAGTGCTGTGTACAGGCAGGAGCTATCAAACAAGCACAGCACAAGCTGCCTTAACAGAAGCAGAAAATTATACACAAGCAATGGTCAAAACCTTGGGCTCCTGTGCCATACAAAGCATTCATTGAAAAGCCAGCAGGGTGTGATGAAAAGCAGGATTTAGTGTTGCTAGGGATGTCTGCAGCAACGACACTTTCCAAACCTGCATCTGCAAACTTTGGTGGGAATGTTATTCATTGAGCTGTGGTCAGTGCAGGAGTGAGTTGTGAATGTACCAACAGGTCAACCATTTGCTGCTTAACAGGATCTCCTGGGATTCAAGCATACGAAGAGTAGTTGCTTGGCTTCGCATGGCACCAAGAATTGCTCAATGCCACACTCTCATAGGACCAGAAAAAAATCAAGATCTGCCCTTATTTTGGATGCTGCCAGCAGGAATGGAGAGACTGAAGTACAACAGTGCTGCAGAGGCAGGAGAGGCATTTGGGCTTGTATCCCTCTCCTTGGGCACACTGCATTGGGTCACTGAGCATGGGACCCCCGTACCATCTGTGACTCCCACCAACCCTGAGTGACACTTGCACATAATCAGCATCCCAGTACTAACATCAAGCCATCCATTTTTACCCTGAAAGAGGCATGTCCTTTGCTGTAACCCATGCTGCCATCCGTGTAACTGAACACACAGAGCCCTGGTGCTGCATTATTCCACAGTAAGCAAAACAGTTAGAACTAAAATAACTTTTATGCTCTTAATGCAGCATTCGTGCCCTTATTTATTATTAACCTGCACTCCAATTCCCAGTGCACCTGGCACAAAGTGAGTAGGAGTCAGTAGAAACCTACAGCCAACACTCGTGCTTACTTTTCCCGCAAGAGAGGAAATGTCCCAGCCATTCTCTTGAATTATAAATTGTTCTCGTGATTCTTGCTGAGCTGGAATAATGCTGTGGAAGGACAAAGGAATGCAGTAGAAAACACAGATCTGTTAGCCTGCTGTGGTAGGAGAACTTCTCCACTATCTTCTTGCATTGTGTTTAAGATGTCAGGACCACAGGTCAGCATCAGCACCGCAGTGATAGGGTACGGCACAGAGGGAGGATTGCTGAGGTGACTGCACTCGTTTTGCTTGCCGTGGCCACGGGCTGCTCTGCCCTACCTGCTGGCCAGGCTGTTTTCATAGGAGTGCTCTGGAATATGATTTCTTTAGGGAACAAATTCCTTTTCCCATAAGAGATTTAGCCCTCGTGAAGTGTGATGCTCATCTACGGTGCTCTGTAAATAATTGTTGCCTCGCTGGCCAGTTATTCTACCCACGGCCCTGTTTTATCACCGGATAAAACTGACGGAGAAGTTGACCTTCTTTCTATCTGTTCTGCATTGGCTATGAAAAACACGTTGTTTAGTCCCTGCTCCTTGTTCTGAGGAGCTCTTCACAGAAAGAGACATTCTGTGAATGGGATTGTTCTTGTAATGGAGAGGAGCAGAGGCTGCCTGATCTTCCTGCAAGGATATGGAAACAAGGGTGGCATGGGAACCACCTGCTGCAGAAATGTGCTCATGTTGTGCCTCAGCAGAACAAGGCCTAAAGCATGCAGTGCCTAACCCTGCTTCTGGCCCCAGCACTTCGCAGACATTTCTGTAGGTAATGTCTCTTGTCATGTCACTGCGGGTATTCAGGAACGCTTTGATATGGCCTAACCTGTCATTATCCTCCTAGGGCAGAGTACAGGAAATGAAAATGTCAGTTACCCACTATTTAATCACACTGCCTATCAGTTAAGCTTTTTTTTTTCTCCTTTTTTTTTCCCCATGCATAAAAATTCTTCACCGTAAATGAATCCCTGCTCCAAACGTCTATGGGAACATATAGGTGGCCAACAGCTCAATGGGCTACAGTCACATATCCTGACATCCACCACTGGCCACAGGAAGCAACCCCAGGCTGCACTGCCTGCTCCCCAGCAATGCCAAGTTCCTTCCTGCCCAGACACCTCCAAGTCCCTCCATCCCCAAGGCTGCTTTCTGTATCTCCTCTGCTCCAGGGCACATGGCTCTGTGAGCAGGGGGAGGAGCTGGGGAGGCATCGGGTGGTTTTTTGCACACGGCAGTTCTGGAATCCCAACCCTGAATGTTTCTGTGATCAAATGGGAAGCTCCACAGCTTCTTCTATAGGTGTTTATAAACAGTAAGATTGACATCTCCTGATTTCGGATGCTAAAAATGGAGGTACCTCGTTGGAATATTTTTGGAGAAGGATAAAAAGTTCAGCTATTAATTATGAATATAAACTAACATGTGGGCACTGTGGATTGTTAGGGGCTTTGGGTTTGCTACCACATGAAGCAGGAAGGTTAATGTGTATTGGACAAAACCGTGGCATACTGAAATAATGCACTGTTGGCCAAAACAGGCACAGTGAATGCAGCCTCCTATGCTGAAAACTTAGAAAGTCCCAGCACTGCTCTCCTAGAGAGGCTCTTAGAGAATCCAGTTTTGCTCTCCCGTCTGTGGGCTTGACTATGCAAGCTCTCCTTCTGAAAGGACCATTTATGAAGACAGGCAACAGAATTGTGCTTTTCATTTAGAAGACAACAAGGCATCCTCCACATTATAGGGGAAATGTCATCTGCAGGCCCATGAAAGTATCTCTGTGTAACCCTCAGAGCAAAAGCAATTAAGAGCAATGCTTACATCCCTTAAGATACAGTCTCAATAGGCTTTCTTTGCTAATAAAACCTCTACAACAAAATGGATTTGAAAGGAACATCCTGTTAACCACTGTAATGTCGCTGGATGAAGGAATGCTGCTTTTTTTTTCCCCCCTTTTACTTTTTCTCTTGTGTCACATTAAGCATTTCTCAATAATTTAAAATATAATTAAAATTCAGAGTCCTGGGGATGGGATGGAGTGTTTATAATTAGTTATTGTGAAAACAGGCATGGAAAAGTCTCATTATTACTTGTTCGTAATAATCCGACTCCAGCTTCATCACGGCGCTGCAATACTTAATCGGTGACACCGGCGTGATGGTATCTGCAATGTGCTATCAGTGCTGTGACGGCAGCGAGCAGATAGTGAGCAGTGCAGGGAGGAGGCCCGGCGCAATGCCCAGCCTCACAGCTGAAATCGCCAGCAAAGCAAAATAAATTGCTTGTGCTTAGCAGGAACAACACCCTGAGCTCACCCTCAAAGCTGAGAATTTCCTGCTCGCTGGCCAAATTAGTTGCTCTGACTCAGCAGTGTGCTCTGAGCAACAGGAAGGAACAGAGGGGAAGAGGTCGGGGAGGAGGGCCTGGCTTATCCACACAGGCCGCCTGTATGCCAGGCTCACCCAAGGCATCTGAGCATGGATGGAAGGATCCTATGGGATTCTTCACGTGGTGGGCACCACTGCCAGCCGTAGGAAGAGGAGACACGGGAGCTCAGCATGGGTTTGTCTCCTCCCCACTGGCATGCAAAGCCTCCTCAAAATGACACGTGGAAGGATGGCACCTAGAGGCATCAGGATCCTTCACACCTGTTTATATTTGTCCAAGGAACCCAACAACTGCACTGCTGGTGGCATCCACTTGTCTTGAAGGGAGTATATCACCAACATCGGTGATTCTATGATTCTATATCAACTGGGGCGGGAACGGCTGTTTCCAAGGGTGGACAGTGATAGGACAAGGGGGAATGGTCTTCAACTGAGACAGGGGAGGTTCAGGTTAGATATTAGGAGGAAGTTTTTCACCCAGAGGGTGGTGACGCACTGGAACAGGTTGCCCAAGGAGGTTGTGAATGCCCCATCCCTGGAGGCATTCAAGGCCAGGCTGGATGTGGCTCTGGGCAGCCTGGTCTGGTGGTTGGCGACCCTGCACATAGCAGGGGGGTTGAAACTAGATGATCATTGTGGTCCTTTTCAACCCAGGGCATTCTATGATTCTATGATCCACAGACTGCAATCAGGTCTATCTGTACTGATTCTGGCAAGCTTCTCCTGCAGATGAGCAGGACTGAAGCCACCCTGAAGCCCCCCAGCTGGGCATTTCCCTTGTGTCCTCACTTATGGAATGACTCATGAAAAATAAACAGGGAGGGGAATCAAGTGACCTCAGTGTTAATGTGCTTGAGGGGGTAATGCAGAGTGAGGAACCCACCCATGCAGCTCGAGCACCCTCATACCCACGATACCTAGTGGAACTGAGGCCATCCATACAGGCACATGGCAGCCCCTGCATCAGCACATTATGGGGATGGACATGCTAACAAGGCAGCCCCAACTTTTGCCTGGCCCTGCATATCTGTGCTGATCCATGACATAGCTCCAGCACAGCAGGCAGGCATCTGGAAGGGGAGCACAGTGTGCTCAGGGCACAGGTAGGGTAAGCAGGACTACCAGAGCCATCCCAACAGCTGCATGCCATCCCTGTGTGGATCCAGAGCAGCAGCTGGCTGCATCCCAAGAGCATTCATCTCTAGAAAAATCAATTAGCTGAATGCTTAGCTAACTGGACAGATGAGGTGAGTCAGTGTGGCGGCACTGCTAGCTCACAGTGTCAGCAGCTATTGAAACCCTCCCAGTCCAGGACTTTGCTCTTGGGGAAGTCCTGTACCTAATGCAGGGTGTTTGCCCTGCAATAAGGAAACAGCGTACCAGGTTTCTTTTCTTTCTTTTTCTTCTTTTAGCCGCCCTGCACCTTGGACTTGACAAAGGGCTGACTGTATCTGGTGTCAAATTTCCTAAAGTTTCATCCTGCTCTGCAGTGAGTCTGAGTTGCACTGCCTTTCAGTATCTGTTCACACTGATACTGCATAAATAGCCCAGTGATCTTGATGCCTAAACTAGAGAAAAATGTCTTCCTGCATGCGTATGGCCATTCTCTGTCATACTTAGATCCAGTTACACGCGATCCAAACGAAGCCTGTTATTAAAGCCACTCTGCCCGATGATGAAATCGCTGCGCCACTCCTACCCAGCGCAGAGCTGAGCTTCATGCTGCAGGCAGAGGGTTGTCCTGCCTCCAGACGAGGAGCTCTTTCTCTCCCCAGGTGCAGATGGCAGCAGATCTCCTTCCTCAGAGCTAAATGCAGATTCCAGCCCTTCCCAAGTGAGTGCACCACAGCAACCGCCTCTAATAACAAAACCTGATCTCAGCACTGGACGCACCCTCAGAAAAGGGCAGAGGAATGAGAAGAGAGAGAGACGGTGGGGCATCCATCCATCCATCCTGTGGGAAGAAGGGCAAGGGAATGGACCTGGTGCAGCACATGAACACAGTCAGTTCAGTAGGGATAATGGGTTTCACAACCATTACGTTAAAGAGACTTGGAATACTTTAAGAGACTGTCAATACTCAGTGCTTTCCATGTGGAAGCTTACTGAAACCTGGGAAGCGCTTCAGAGACAGCCCACATCGATATCCCAGCATCAACAGACATGTGCACAGCAGGAAAGGAGCAACCAGAAACGTGCAGCCTGGCTGTATTTTCCTATAAGTTGTTTACTTAGCAGAAAAAAATACCACCTACCTAGCACAGCTCCTTTCTCTGCCGCCATCACACGCACAGATTCATTGTTTGCTAATTGCACATTGCTCACAAACACAGACACTAAATTTAGGCTTTGGTGTCATTCCTTTGCTTGATAAAACAAACAAACAAAGCAAAATAATTACAGGAGTCTTGCAAGTGAATACAACAAAGTCAAAACAAAGGCAAAACAGCACTTTTCACCTCCAGAGCTCGAGCATCTTTGCAAAGCTGTGTCAGGGTTGTTGCCTACTCCTTTAGAGGCAAGAAAGCCACACTCAGCACTGGCAGGATGAGGAAAACATTTCAAGTTGCTTTTCTCTGTAACCTGTGCAAGATATGAAATGGAGACTTCATTTTGGGATGGACTGTCTTCTCAGCAGCTTGCATGTTGAAGTATAATTCTTACTGTTTATATGCTGAAAAGTTCTCCATGTAGAAAGAAAGCAGACTGAGAGCCAAAATGGACCCTCCAATCCATCACCAGAAAAAACAAATAGAGAAACCACTTGTGTTTCATATTGCCTGGCCATGGTGCTGGGCACCCTGCTCTGGGTGTCCCTGATGGGGCAGGGCTGGGCTGCAGGGACCCAGAGATCCCTGCCTACCTCAGCAGCACTGTGACCCTGTGGCACTGTGGCACAGCCCAAAGCCCACACCAGCCCTGCCGTGCTGGTCCTTCCCCACCACCAGAAGACATTTTTTTCCATTTTCCACTTGAAGCCAGTGGGAATGACCAACAACGGAGCTCTCCAGCACCTGGGGCAAAAACTACTAATAACAGTGCACAGGATACTGAGATTTTGGTTAAATGGTTTAGGCTTGAAACCAAACATTACCCACTCCAAATACATCTAAAGCCCAAATCTTTTCTCATCATCTGCCCCCTTGACTGCTTCCCACATCATCTTGCATGACGGTTTCTCATATTCAATATCACCACAAATGCTGCAGAAGAATGAGAGCTGTCAAGAAAGATAGTTGGGATGCTTTTGTTTCATGTCCAGGGCTCAGGGAAGCACGCTGGGCTGCTCTGCAAAATAACAACGCAGGAGGCAGCACACAGCCAGCCCGACAGTGACTCGCCAGCAGGTAGAGCTTTGGGCAGGGAGAAGCCTCCTCCAGTATGTTTCTATGGGCTCTGAACCATCATCAAACTGAGTGCGGGCTCTGGTGCTGCTGCGTGCTGAGCCCCACAGTCAATGCAGGGAAAGGAACACTGTGTGCGCAAAATCCTGCTCAGAGAAGCAGTGTAGAAGAAACTTCCTTGTAAATTGATTTTGCTTCCAGTGAATAGGGAAGAAAGGATGGGGAGGCGTTTAACATGGCATCACTTCTGCTGTACTCAGCTCTTCCAAATGCCACAATACATCAGCATGCAGCATGCATCCTTTCCTTGCTGGAAAGGAGAGGGTTCGTGCCTTTGAGGAGCCATTTTGCCAGATTTGTGCAGAACAGAACACATGGCAGTGAGTGCCGAGCCCTCCCTAGGAAAGGATGGCAAAGTCATCCTCGTTTCCATGGCTACTGAGCAGGGCAGCCAAAAGCAAAGATGAAGCCATACCTTTTGGTAAGGCTCACCAAGCCTGTCCCTGTGCACATGGGAGCAAGAGGGACAGGCAGACCCATAACTTCAGAGAGAGGTGGGGAATCGCCATGAAAAAATTCTTGTTTGTTGCTGAGCACAACTGCAAACTTTGGCCTTTATTGAAGGAACAAAAACAGCCCTATAACAAATATTACACAATAGCTAAGAAGGTGAGGGTATAGCATGACCCCTGGGGACCTTGCATCCTTTGGGAGCCCCAGCACAAGGCAGGACTGCAGGGAGTTTGGTGAATGCTAATGGCAGTATCAATACACACAGGTGTGAAATGCAGCACGGTGGGATGCCGTGTCACTGGCATGGGCTCTGACAGATGCATCACCCAAGTGTGAAAGAGGCACAGGGAAGCTGCTCAGCTCACCCCTCAGCAGCGCCAATAAGCATTACACTGTGCATTAGGCATTCACAATCCACTGTCTGGACTGCAGAGAGGCCCCTTTTGGAATATTTTCAACAGATCGGTTCAGAAACTCCGGTGCAGCAGTTACCTGGTTACCCAGAGGCCAGATGTGCAGGATTTGGAGAGGAACAGAAAAATGCACAGCAGTGGAACACTGCAACACATATTAACATCTGAAGAGGTGTAGCTTCCACGTCCCCCATCTCAAGGTCAGGTGAAGCCCCCAGCTGCATGCTGGGAAGCCACAGACGATCTAACTTTTAGTAGGTTAGCATTCCTTTTCCAGCCAAATCTGCTTGTGCAGATTTGTTACTCTCTGCTCTGGCCAGGTAGCCTAATACCTTCATTAGATCCTAGTTGGCAGCTGGTTTTAATTCCTACAAACAATTGGTGCCCCTTCTGCTGGTTTGGACCAACCCATCAAGCACTGATCAGCTGCAGCTGGAGGACCCTTCCTAATGATGACCATTAACACCTGCAGGGCCACAGCTGTGTGCACACACTCACTTGCATTTGTCTTTTGGGGAAAAAAATACACTGCAAAAGGTGGAACACACATGTAACGGCTACTGTGCCTCCAGAGGAAAAGTAATGGTGATCACACGTTAAACAGGCTTACTAAAGAACAGAATTCTGAAGAACAGTTACTTTCTAGCTTAGCAAAGTTTTCTGCATGTTTTCGTAGAATTATTTCGAAGAAGTAGAAATAATTGCCTGAATAAAATGTTATGACTTCTTCTTTTTCCAACTTCTTTTCAACAGCATGTTATTGTTGGTAATTTTCTGTTGCTATCTAAGTATCAACTCCCACTGGCTTGAGCTGAAAAATGGTTGGGTTTTCAGATCCAGCTCTGAGCAGTGGTTTTATGCTGACTTTTCCCTGGTAAGGCTCAGCACCTCCCTTCCATGTCTCATTTTATAGGATCAATGTCACAAGGTGCTGGGCTGCTCCGAGTGCTGCTGGACATCTCCGCAGCCCCCAGGACCAGGACGTGCCCTACCAGAAGTGGTTGGGATGCTGCAGTGGGATCTGTGCATACGTGCAGGTAAACACCAGAATAAAGTGTCAGGAAAGATCACCACCCAAGGTATGTGAGGAAGCAGCAGTAACAGGCAATGAACTGTTTCTCAGTAGATCTGCTTCCATCCTGAAGTCATGATTAAGTCAACAGCTACGTCAAAACCTCACAGGACATGATGTTGTGCTTTGTCTGTTGATTTGTTTTCTACCTTTAAAGGCACTTTGTTCTCCATCAAAGGGGATTTGCTGGCATTGCCAGGTGCCCCCATCCCCTATGAGCTCAGTGGCAAGCACTGACCTGTTGAGAAATTCCAGCTTCAGACTCTGGGACATCCCTCTGCCCAGCACACAGCCCGCAGTGAGGAAGATGATGGGCGATGTGCACAGACCTGCACATCCACAGGATGCTGAGAGGGACTGAGATGCTCTTTAAGAAAAGAGAAGCAACTTTATCATTTCAAAGACAAAGATTTAAAGACATCTAACAATTTCCTCTCTCCAGACACGGTTGCTATTGGAAAGACATGCCAGGTCTGCTTTCCATTGCAGCCGCAGGTGAGGAGGTCTCTATTTTCCTCTGCTTCCTGTGCTACTTTTCCTGCACTGGTAACAGGTAGGGGAAAACTTTTACAAGGCGAAAACTTGCTGTTTTTTTTCTCAATGTTCAAAAAAAAAAAATTACGTTCAGCTATTTTTGATGGTCCTTCTAGCACCTATTGCTAAGGAAAAGTAGGCATAACTTCTTGCTGCATCCTGGACCTTTCCAGCAATACTTGGGCTTGGTGGAACTGTGACCACAGCAGTGCAGCTAAAAGCACTCATCCCCCAAGCACAGACACATGCTCGAATGCCAGTAGGGAATGGCTGTGCTGAAATGAAGTGCCTCTGGGCTTTATGTTCCAGATGGGTGGAGCAGCCCGCAGCTACAATAGCTGACTGCAACACATCTGGACACAAAGTGGAGCAAAGACCCAGCTCACAAACTCATGGTGAGGTGCCCACTCACCAGTGTCCTTTAGCTCATCTCAGTCTTGTGACACACTGGGCACTAAGGGGTGCAAAGCAGCCATATCCATGCTCAGGCTGGGAAGGGGAGGCTGTGTTGCACATCGATCTTGCTGTGTTACAGCCCTTAGCACTTGGGGGTGCACAAAAAGACCTTCAAGGTCAGGTAAATGGCTTATGAGATGCTCGAGCAGCAGCTGAGCAAGGCTGCAATGTTCAGAGAGTGACCCTGCGAACTGAGGCATGGGAATCGGTCAACATTTCCAGTACAGAATATGTTTCCTCAGGTTTTTAGTTTTGTTTTGTTGTTATTTTATTTTATTTTATTTTCACATGTGTGAATTCTGTCTAAGGAATTTGGAAGGTCTGGGGCAGAGCAGCAGCATGCTGTCAGCCTAATTACACAATAAAACCTGCCACAGCGCAGCCAGAACAACCATTTATGGAGTCAGCTGATGCCGAAAAACATGTTTACAGCATAGCGTCTACTCTGCCTGAAAATCACCCAAAGGGAGGAAGGAACTGGGAAAGGAGTCATTTGGTGACTGAACGTTTTAAAAAGAGCATGAAATGGGTATTTCTGTCTCCATTCAAGAGGATTTGTTCTTTGGTTCCTATGACTCCATGCAGCCATTGCAGGGCATAATGCACGGAGGTGGCACGCCGTCCCAGGTGTCCCAGCAATGTCAGCCCGGGTGGGAGGGAAGCCCACCCATTCCAGCTGCCAAGTGCAGCCTGCTCAGGCTGATGGAGAGGGCCTGTGGGAATGGGGAGCTTCAACATTTACAGTGGTAGCAGGGAAAATACATTTCTAAGTGAACTATTTCAGCAGAATCATTGCACAGCAGAATCACATGCAAGCAGGTAAGGGACGTGGCTCTGTCTTGGTGAGGACTTTAGGAACACTGCACTGTGGAAGGAGCAGATGCCAGCTGTCTTCTCCATTTCCAGCCCTCTGGAAATCATGGGCACCCAGCTGGGAGGTGGCAGAGGCATCCACACATGGCTGGAGAGCTCCTGCCACAGCAGTGCACTGCCAGCATGGATCCCACCTCTGCTGCAATCTGAACCAATAGCTCAAGAAATCATCCTGTTTATTTTGGTTACTGGAAAGAAATTGGTACCTTGTTCCAATTATTAGAGTGGTGCCTCATTCCAATTACTTGAGTTAATGACATTTAGCTCTTATATTCTCCATTTCCAAAATAAATGGCATGTTCAGGCTAATTAACCCGTGCATCACCTTTGTGAGGTGAATGACTATAATCACTATGGAATGACAAGGAGCACTTACAGGAAAAAAAAAAAACCCAACTGGTTAATTTGGAATCACAGTTGTCGAAATGGAGCTGTGAAAAAGTTTGGAGGAGAACAGGAAACAAGCAGCAAATCTGCAGAGGCAAAGGAGAGGCTGGAGGCTGCTGTGTTCCCATGGCACGTCAGGGGCAAACTCCCATTCCTCAGCAAACTGTTTCCATTTAACCTGTGTGTGCACCTACATCATGGCATGAGCAGCTCCTTCTGGTGTCACAGGCAAGAGCAAGCACGGTCAGGACACAGCATCTGCTCTAATGCATGGCATGGCTGCCAAAATGCTGTGCTCCAGACATGACGGTCACTCAAGCAATTCTACCTCAGAGATGCAATAGGACTGTGACGGGAAGAGCATGGTAGCTACCACCTCCTGCTCCCTTTATCAGCCCATTCTCTCCATCTCACGGGCTCTTGGCACAGACATGCTTCCCTGCAGAGACTCCTATCTGCAGCATCAGGCCGGCCCTCCACAGCTGCAGGGTTTCTATGCTCCCTGGCACCAGGGGAGAGTTGTTCTGGCCACCTCCTCACACCATTTTCTGCAAAGAGCACTGAAAATATTGAAACCTTCCCAATTTCTCCCCATTTTTACCAGAGTTGAGCAGGATCGTTCAAACAGACTTACTCTAAAAGTCTGAAGAAGAGTGATGCTAGCATCATCCACGTGAAGAAACACATAATTACAGGAGCAAGTATCAGTGCAATGGTGAACTTTCTGGAGTGCCCCACAGAATTCTTCAGTGGGTATTTTCAGTTTTTGCTAAACTTCCCTGGGGCTGGAAGGCAGCCAAGCAGAGGTGCACATTTATGGGAGGAGAAGAGGATTGCTTTTGAGCACTGCACACATCTGACGGCAAGGATTGGCCTGGATAGCAGCTCTGGAGAGCACGATTCATGACAACCCCCCAGGGACAGTGCATGTGGGAAACAGAAAGCTAAAAGCCATTATCCACTTGCCTAATGCCCTTACACAGAAGGCAGCTTCTCTTCTTCCGATGCTATTAGATCCCAGTAATGATGGGAGGATGAGCCCACTTTTCACGAGGGGTGATTAATCAGAATACCCAAATGAACACATATAAACACGCAAAGCACAAGAAAAAAAGAGTCCCTCCTACCCCTTCTTTAGAATCGTAAAATCATTTGAGTTGGAAGGGACTTTGAAAGGCCATTTAATCCAACTCCCTTGCAATGAACAGGGACATCTACAGCTCGATCAGCTTGCTCAGAGCCCGGTCCAGCCCGTGCCCAGGAGGAAATGCCACCTTGCACCAGAGTGCAGTTAAGATAGATAATTATGTCTAAATACCCTTTTTTCTTGAGTATATTCATTTTTTGCTGCTTCTGTATTTATGTTTACGGTTCCCTCTGCATTTATGCACGAACTCATTTTGCTTGCCTTACGCTGGCAAGAGATACAATGGGATGTATAGGAACACCCCAGAACATGCATCTTTAGTGGGAGGAGAGCTGACATTTGAGTTGAAATTAATAGAGATGATTAAGTGATTGAGAGGAGCAGCCTGGATTGCAGCAGCTGTTGAGCCATGGATGGGGAGAGAACAGCATCTATCTCCTGGGCCTTTGGTCAGCACATGGACTCACCAGCAGTAGCTTTGTCTAAGGACATCTAACACCAACATGGGGCATGCAGTGCAAGGAGAGGAAGACCTAAATATTTTGTCCTAGGACTTCCAGAAGTGACTTTTGGTTGTCCTCTGTGCAGATCCCATGGTTCATCCATGTTGCATTGGTGACATGTCCAGACCCGGCCCTGCACAGCCCTACCTTGCAGCATGGTGCTCACCTGCAGGTTGCACTGCTTACGGCTGTGCCTTCAGCATCAGCTTTGGTCCCAGGCAACAGAACCTAGAGTGCATGTAAGCCCTGCGAGACAGATAAAAACAGGTTGCAGGAAGACATATAACTCACTAAACAGAGTAGCGGTGTTTTTACATTAATAAGTAATAGCACATTAGTGGATAGAGGAAATCTCTTCTGCTTTAATGGGATGACATTGGTGCTTTAATAGGTAGAAAGCCCTTCTTACTTGAGGGGGCCATGGATGGGGGCTCCAGCTCCCCACTTCCCTTTAGTTCAGGATGATGTATGTAAGTAGGAATGTGCTGTGAAGACCTGCACATTGCCGCGGCTTTAATGCTGCTGAGATTGCACCTGGGGACTGAGTGAGCAGGAGGCCCCACACCACGCTCTGTGGGTCTCACGTTCCTGCACGTCGGCAGCACCCAATGGGACAAATGTGGGTGCACTCACTGCACAGGTGGTAGCGACTGCTTAGCAGTGCATATATACAAACCTCACCAGCTCAGCCCACAGCCACTTCATAAAACAAGATAAAGTGAAACAAAATAAAAAGCACTACTTGGGCCTCGATTTGTGACAGAAAAAAAACGCCATGTCTCAGGCTAAAGTGCTCGAAAGATGAGGGTGGGTTCATCAGTGAGGTCCTATTCCATGAGGTTCTGGGGATAATTACAGTGATCTGATTTCTTAATTGATGTTTCCATAATCATTATTTAATGATCACCGGGAGCAAAAGGCTAACCAAAAGCCATGTGAATTGTGGCTGGGAAGCTACAGTACATGACAGAATGATCAGACTTGCCGCATCGCTTGGGAAAATGGCAAATACTAATTGAAAACCTGCTGTTATGTCCAACAATGTCTCAAACCAGGCTGCTAAATCTGATTTATACCATTACAAAGATTTGTATCCTCTAAATCAACCACCTAAAACTAAAGACATAGAAGACTGAAGGAAGTTCAGTAAACACAAGATTTTCAGGGCAAAGGATTTGTTTGGATGCTAAAATGTGTCTCTGGTGTCTCACCCGTGCCTGAAGCGGCATCAGAGAGAGGAGGCAGGAGGGAGCTGCTCCTTTCTCAGCACACCCAATGGCAAAGCTGCTGCTTGCCAGTGACAGACCTCATGTCTGTGACACACGCACACTTATTTATATAATGCACAGTGGCAAACAATAGCAAAAATAATAATTGCACAACTTGTTGGCAAGCTGCAATCCCTCCTGCCTGTGCAACACGTAGCATTAGCTCGCAGGTACACCACTGCTGTGCCTCATGGGGACAAATATAGATAACAATGCACCAAACCTGCAATCTCTGCATCCAGAGCTGAACCCAAACTTCCCAAAAGTTCAAGGATTGTTTTGGTTCAGGGCTGTCTCTGGAGACCTCAGAACCCCATTTACCCTGTGAAGAGGAAAAACAGGAAGCAGAAACCATTCCAGGCCCCCGGGCCTTTCCTCCTGCTGAGCTGGCACGGTCTGAGGGAGGTTATTTTAGTTGCAGGCACAAGCAGGAGGAACCTCCCTCTCCTGTCTGCTCATGGCTTCATGTGTGCAGCAGGAAACCCCCCGGTGGGCAGCACCTGGATTGGGCTGCTTCCAGTGAGCTGCTGGGAGCCAGGAGGCGTCCAGAGGTGGTTGCATGGAGATCCTCTCTGCCTCGAGGTTGTCAGCTGTACTAAGCAAACAACAGAGTGTTTTTTAAGAAGAGAATGGGGTCTTGGTTGGTCCTCTTTCTGGTTTGCGTCCTGGCTTCCTTGTGGCTTGTATGTTCAGGCAGCTGGGGTTTATTCTCAGGAAAACTCATGAAATAGAATCACAGAGTCATAAAATATCCCAATGGGAAGAGACCCTTAAAGATAACTCTGAGTTCAGCTGGCATTCCTGCCTGGGCACACTGTTGACTCATGTACAGTTTGCTGTTGACCAAAACAGGACAGAACAATGTGTATACATATTTACAGAAGTGAATTTGCAAAATACAAATGTTCATCAAAATTGCATATGAAGCCTTAGAAACCACGGCACACAAACTGGCATAACTCATCAGCAAAGCTGTAATTACAAACCCTTGCATCAGGCAGCTGAGTCACGAGATAATGTGGGAGAATTGGGGATGAACAGCAAGAAAATCCACATTCTTGGCTTGGGGAGATGCAGAGATATCTGGTTCCCCTCCCGGGACGCTGTCAAAGCTTTGCAAGTACAGAATCATTGTGCATAATCTATGTATTTTGTGTAAACTGCTGCTGCAGAGTAGTTATAAAGAGGGTTTGGGTAAAAGCTGCTCAGAACTGTCAGAATTATCCTTTCAAACAATTGCTAGGTATTAATGCCATGTTTGGTTGCAGAGCACGGTGTTTCCTGATTTTAGCACATATTTGCTGCTTATTTAAACCTCATCTTCTTCTCATAACTGCAAAAATACTAGGCACAGAGGCTAAGCTGCAGGTAAATACACTGCTGTCCTAGGGATTGGCTTTACCATATGTGTCATTAATGCAAGCGCTTTGGAAAGCTGGGAGACTAACAGTTAATTTGTCAATGCATTCAATCTGCATGGCAAGGGTTGGTGACTGCAATTAATAAAAGTCAGAGCTGGCCTTTGGGCGGTGCAGTGGCTGGGAGGGAAGGAAATTTGTGCTGAATACAGTTTATGTCAAGCAGATGAGCGAAGCGTGATGTCACAATTATTCGTGTGATGATATCTTGCTTTTATTCTTTCTCTGCTTTTGAAATACCAGAGGATTTCATTCTTCTCTCACACCCCCCAGATAGCGTGCTAAGCACCACTCATAACAAGGCATCTGCTAAATTTCCAGCGTGAACATCACTGTGTATGCAGAGCCCTGTGTCTTACAGTTTCACAATATCAGAATTATACGTTTCCAAGAACAGCTTTTAGAATGTGCAATTTGAAGTGATACTTCCAGGAATTATTCTGTTTGCAGTCAGCTGAGCCTGGGAGCTGAGCTATTCTGACAAATACAGAGAAAACTTATTCAAACAAAATGAAAAACTTCATAGGAAAAGGAGTTTCAATCTTCAGGTTGGATCCTAGAGGTTTCTCAGGGTAAGTCCAGAGTGACTCTGGGCTGTGGTTCAGTACATGGTGTGAGATGAGCATGTATTGAACCCCCAGTGTTTTGTCTTAGCACTTAGAATGGCTGTGGTTAATTTCAGCCCTTCCAGAAGTCTTTCTGCAGGTCACCTGGCTTTACAGCATGAAACGCTCTCCAGAAAAAAAAAGAAAGATTGCAGTTTGGGTTGAATGCAGTGATAAACCACCCTACAACAAGACAAAACTGCAGGTTCAGGAAAGGCTGGCTAGTAGACTTCGAGATAGATTCACAGGATCCTTCTCTACCTTCCATTCTGAAAGGCCTCTTCTGTCTTTTGCTAGCAACCCATGAGTCCCTGATGCAGCTGTGCTAGGAAGGCTACAGGAAGGGTTTTGTCACAGCCAGGACATGAACGAGGTGGTACCAGCATGGAGCTCAGCCTGCTGTGACCCATTCCCCTCCACCATGTGCGCACATACTCTGGCATCAAGAGATCTGAGTGCAGCCAGCTCTGGGAAGGTGTTCCAAAGGGCTGTCCTTTGGGTGGCCTCCTCCATAACCAGCCTCGCTGTGTGTTCTCTGGTGTCTCATATGACAGAAGTTTGCACTGTGGTCTCTTCCCAAAGGTGGGCATCCACCCCCTTTGGGCTGATTTTATTTTGGAGGTACCAAAGCTAAGAAAAGTACATGGAGTCTACAAAAAGAGATCTCCAAAAGCCGCCTAGATATGGTGCTGGGCACCCTGCTCTGGATGTCCTTGCTGGAGCAGGGGCTGAGCCTGATGGACCCAGAGGTTTCTGCCCACCTCAGCCATGCTGTGACCCTATGGTAGTCCCGGGAAAACCCCAACAGGTCACAGCTTTCAGTGCATGGGAGAGGTTTCAAGGCAGACTAATCCAGATTGATGGTATCTCCTCCACAAACCATTTTGCCCTACAGTCCTCTTGTTTATCTGGGAATGTGGCCTCACCCTTTTCGGGCTTATTTGTCAGAAATTCCTGAGAAAGCGCTGTGCTGCTGCAACGTGCCTGGAAAATCCCATGTTTGACCACACCAGGAGAGCACTTACTAAAGTGTGGAAAACTGAGCCCAGGCTAGGAGTGGCTTTACAGTGTGATTAACACTGTCTTGGAGAAGTAGCTCCAAAGGGTCTTTGCTTGACCCTTCCACCCTGCATTTCAAGAATTGCCAGTGATGGAACAGTTAACTTTTTATTTTACAGGGGCTTTTATCTGCAAAACCATCACTGAATGGACTGTGGCCTCCTGCAGAGCTTCGCTGCCAGATCTCTGTAGGGCAGTTACTGGGACCTTGCAATGGGGATGTAAGCACCCAAAGTCCAGACAAGCCTTCCAGCAGCAACCTGCAGACTGGTTGTGGCTATCTTAAACTAACATAAACCTGCTGAAATCAAAGATGCTGTCTAGATTTCCAGCATGAGGGCTGGCTCCATCCTTGCTTTATCGTGCCGCATGCAAGTAACGGGGCTTCTCCAGTTCTCTCTCTGGTCCCTCATCCAACTTTATCTACTGCATTGAGGAATCACCTCAGCATGAAATATGGGGTGAGCTAACGATATCTCAGACAAAGTGCTGCCCATCCAGTGAGGGTGCATCTGTCTTACAGTGAGGAAAGGCTCTTGTCTGGCCCTCTGAAAGCATGACCAAAATAAAAGTCAAATCAATGGCAAGAATACAAGCCTATGGATAACACAATCCACCAATCCTAGGGTCTGGGAAGAGTTCAGCACTTACCTTGTGGGTCAGGCAGAGATGTGCTTCAAACTCTGAGCAGTACCAATGCCAATCTTTTTGCACTAAGGTCATTACTAGCTGTTCCCAATTGATAATCATAAAATCATAGAATCATTGTAGTTGGAAAAGACCACTAAGATCATCTAGTCTGACCATCAGCCCCTCCCCACTATGTCCACTAACCACGTCCCTCAGATAAATACCTTGTCAAAGTGGGATGCTCATAAAATTATCTCCAGGAAAATCCAAAGCACACAGGTCTTCACTTGACAGACACATGGAAATATTTGGTATGTGTTTTTCTCTACTTAACTACTCATAAAATGTTAATGTGTGCAAAGCGTGTTTACACTTAATCTGATGCTGAAATCATCTCTTACAGTCCCTTTCTAAATGGACATTTGCAGTGCAGCAGGCAATTGCTATGATTAGACATCAGATGAGAGACAGCTGTCCATAAGCAGCTGCATGGTATAAACCCCACCGTCTGGGCTGGTCAGCTTTTCTGCCATTTTTATGAGATTTTGTCATGTTTATTAGCTTTTGTAAATGTTATAAGTTGTACTTTTGTGGCTTTTGAAGCTGTGGTGGCCTGGATCAGAGCTCAGGTTCACCTGAGCACAGCCCAGTCCTGCAGAGGATGCTGAGTGAGGACACCGCTGCAGGAGAGATTGAGGTGGGGATTCTTGTAGGCTGAGTTGGGCCCTGCTTTCTCTTGTCTGAAGATTTCCTTCCTTCCTTTTCTTCCTTCTTTCCTTCCCTGGACAGATACAGGTAAAATGCCAGGTTCTCTGCATGAATGGTTAGGTCTGACCCTCCTCACCTCCCATAATCTCATGCTGGTGGCAGTTCTGAGTATTATTATTATTACAGAAGGCTCAGGGGAGACCTTATCACTCTACAGCTCCATGAAAGGAGGTTGTAGTGAGGTGGTGGTCAGCCTTTTCTCTCAGGTAACTGTGATAGAATGAGAGGGAATGGTCTTAAATTGTGCTAGGGGAGGTTTAAGATGAACACAAGGAAATATTTCTTCTCAGAAAGAGTGGTGAGGCAGTGGCACAGACTGCCCAGGGAGGTGGTGGAGTCACCGTCCCTGGAGGTGCTCAAGAACTGTGGAGATGTGGCACTGAGGGACGTGGTCAGTGGGCACGGTGGTTGGACTAGATGATTTTACAGTGCTTTTCCAATCTGAATGATTCTATGATTCCATGATTCTACTCCATTTTCTCTTGTATAGGATAACTGAAATGCCAGCTTTGTAACACTGCTACCCTGCTCTACGGAAAATGTCTGGATTTTAAGGGCATCTGCTCCTCCGTTCAATAATAGTTGAAATTTTGCTTTAAACTTGCTAGGGATTAATCACTCCAGACAGTATTTCTGTTACTCCTATCCCCACTTACCATTGTCCTCCAGCAGCAATGACATTACAGGAAAACTAAAGAACAGATGCTCGTTATTGACATTATTCAAAGAACAACATAGAGTAGGATATTCTGAGTTGGGTGTAATCATCCTAAACACTGGAGTGTGATTAGTGAGAACTACTTGAACCTGGGACCAAACACATGTTTATCAATTCACATTCAAAAATAGGAGGAGATAGAAATTGACACTTGGGGTTAAATTCCTTCATGGGTTCACTCTGAACTGCCTGTAGACACAGAGATGAAGGTGTGCAGGGTGCTTTTCCAAAGACCAGGTTAATGGGTGCTCCAAGAACACAAACAGGGGTCTAGTGGAATTCAGTGCAGGTAAGAAAGCAGCTGGGTGACTAAAAAGGAGAAGAAACTCAGAGATGAGTCCTCTGCCTTCTCAGGCAGTGCTGCTCTGCGCACCATGGTGAGGACCTGTTTTGGGGGGCTGTTATTCTTGGATGCAGCTGCCCTTCTGCCCTGGGGCTGAGTCACCTCTGCAGGAAAGCCTCTTCCGTGCGCTGTGAGCAGCTTCCTTCAACAGCTCCTCACTTCCCACCAGGGTGCATCCAGGGTTCTCCACCAGCCCTTACAAACAGCTTCCCAGCGCGCTACTGCAGCTGCACTCACAAAGAGCAACCTGAGCTAAAAAAACAGTAAATGCTTGAACTTTGTCCTGTTAGTCAGATCTCAAAGGATGATTATAACAAATCTCATAAGCCCCAACAAATTAATTTCTCTTATCCTCACTTTGCGTACAAGGAAGGTCAGGCGTAGGCAATACAAATTCTTTTCCCAAATTCATCCTGCGAGGCAGGGCCAGGAAGAGATTTTAGATCTAGAGATTTGCAGGCTAGCCAAGCTGGAAAAGATCAGTTTTCAATCAGCGCTGGATCAGAAGCTGATGTGAGATGTCCCTTTCCAGGGCTATTACTTAGATGGTACCAGGAGATAAGGCAGGGCAGGGACCTCTAAGCACTGAGGAAACACAGGTCTTTGATAAATACCACAGTTGTCCTTTCTCCCATCACAAATGTTTTTTTCAAGCAGAAAATGAAGGCTGAGGGCTGGTGATTCAGGATGTAAGCAGGCACCATGCAAGCAGTGCCTATTCAGGAGTTCCACTTGCAGAAAATCCTTGTGGTGAATCCTTCCTTCAGATTCCCATACAAGAATGTCTTAAAAACAATGGGCAGCTGGAAAAAAAAAGCACCAAGCACCTTAGGGATGGACAGTCCATACCTGGAGGTGCTCAAGGCCAGGTTGGATGGGCCCTGGGCAGCTACCAGCCCACAGCAAGGGTTGGGGCTGTGAGGTCCCTTCCAACCCAACCATTCTGTGATCTTATGATTCTGTGATTCTTTGATGGAATGATTCTGTGATTAATCATTTTAGGCCCTTAAAAAACAAGGGGAGATGCAGACATCTTGGCAGCCTGGTGGACCCTGGGCAGCTGGGTCTGTGTCTGGCAGCAAACCATGTAGGTAGTGGGAGATGCTCTCTCCTGTTTGTTTTGTTTTGTCCTTTAGCCCTCCTGCTGAAGTAAGCAGGAGCCCTCTTTTAACAGCAATGAAGCATGAAGTAGCCCTCTTTTAACAGCAATGCATTCTGTTCTACTTCAGCAGACCCACCTGCCCCGGCCCTGGCACAGTGCAGTATCCATGAGACAGGCTGAGAGCTGGCATTCTACCTCCCCAAATGCAGCACCACAAAACTGCTCACCTTTGCTATCTGGACAGAAAGCCACAGCATCCACAAAAATGACAATTTCCTGGCTACAGTTTGGATATGAAACTTGCATGTAAACAAAGGCTTGCAAGGCTTATCCTATGCTCTGGGCTGATCACGTTTCTCTGCACCGACCGCTGCCCACTCTTTCTCTTCTAAAGTCTCTAATGGATTAAGAATGTGTTTGAAGCAGTCGCAGTTTGTGCTTTAGAATAAATAGGAAGGAAGACAGATTACACAACACAGAGAGGTTGCCATAGTGATTGTTTGTTGGAGAAGAGTAACGGCCACATCAGAACCCCATGTGGCTGTGCCTGCAGCCCTTACCTGTGTAACCCAGCCAAGGGTCAGGGTGCTAGAAAGGACACCGTACCTCTCTGCTCCTGCTGCAGGTGTGGGGACCCTGCCTGGAGGCAGTGCATACATTGGTACAGCCTGGGGTTTTGCTGAGTGACACACATGGGAACTTAGCAAACACGTTCAATCATGCATGAGTCACCAAGCCAACCCATCACTGCACGGGTGTGAGTGCTTCCCTATACATCAGAGATGAATCATAAGTCATTAGTGTGACTCCTTAAGCTGTGGATTATCAATCACGCATACAGTCTCAGATGAAAGCATGCAGCCGCTTTGAGAGCAACCTGATCTCTGTAGCATAAGGGTTACCTGCCAGATGCTCCTGTGCTGGAGGGTGGTGGGGCACTGCCTGGAGAAGCAGCTGATGAAAAACACATCCATGCGCCACTTGGGAGATCCACTTCCATTTCCACAAGAACGTCCCCGAGAACCAGACACCAGATACTGCAGCACAGTGATATGAATGCTACTGTTTTCTGAGCAGTGCAATAATAAGTTGGCACCCTTTGTAGGGGGTTTTGCACTCATGGCTTTTCATTTGACGCTTTACAAGGAAGACATTGAGGCTCTGGAGCATGTCCAGAGAAGAGCAACAAAGCTGTGAGGGGTCTGGAAGCACAAGTCCTATGGGGAGCAGCTGATGGAACTGGGATTGCACAGTCTGGAGAAAAGGAGCCTCAATAGACCTTACAGCTCTAAGGAGGTTGTGGTGAGATGGGGGTTAGCCTCTTCTCCCAGCTAACAGTGATAGGACAAGAGATAATGGCCTTAAGTTGCACCGGGAGAGGTTCAGGTTGGATATCAGGAAACATTTCTTCTCAGAAAGAGTGGTGAGGCAGTGGCACAGGCTGCCCAGGGAGGTGGTGGAGTCACCAACCCTGAAGGTGCTCAAGAACCCTGGAGATGTGGCACTGAGGGACGTAGTCAGTGGGCACGGTGGGGATGGGGTGGTGGCTGGGCTAGATGATCTTCAAGGTCTTTTCCAACCTTTGTGATTCTATAGTTCTACATATTTCTTTCCCTGAAAGAAATATCTAAAGGGGAGGGACAGGAATGAGATAGATATAAATGGGGGCAAGGTGAGACGGAGGCAGCACAGCTGGAAGCAGACCTTGTTTCCAGGTTCTGTCTGACACAGATCACCCCTGAAAGGCCAACCCCAGGGTAACTTCACAGCCATCGCAGCAGACATCACTGGCACCTCCTGGGCATGAGGGTCACACCTCAGGTCTGAGCAGCAGCATTTTAGTGACAACATTCAGAGTCCTCCACAGAACGTTTATCTTCACGTCAGCATTGCTCACCCCAGGGCATAGCGTTTGCATAAAACAGCTAAAAATGCTGTTTGGGAAATTATTACCATCCTAAGGCCCCTTATCTGAACCCAACAGCAAAGTGACCATTTTGCCTCAAGATGTGAGATGGTTGCCTAAGCAGTTTCTCACTGTGATGAAGCGTGGATGGTTAAGATGTACTCTAAACTTCTACATGAGCAATGGTATATCCAAACCAAGTCCTTTTTAGGCAGAATTGGCCCCAAATAATCTTTTCAAATATTTGGCAGTACACTGTTATGCAGAGCTGTTCTTGCGGTGGAGGAGGATGGTGGACCAGAAAGCACAGAATCATAGAATGGCCTGGGTTGAAAAGGACTGCATTGATCATCCAGTTTCAACCCCCTGCTATGTGCAGGGTCGCCAACCACCAGACCAGGCTGCCCAGAGCCACATCCAGCCTGGCCTTGAATGCCTCCAGGGATGGGGCATTCACAACCTCCTTGGGCAACCTGTTCCAGTGCATCACCACCCTCTGAGTGAAAATCCTGAGATCTCTTCAGGCTCCATTTTCTTGTGGTCTTTTTTTGGAACAAAATCAAATTCATGGCATCATTTCTGATCTCTGCTTTGAACTGCTGTTATGAAGCAGAACTCACAGCTTTGGTGCCCCTTCAAAATTTGGAATTGTGAGACAGCCTTTGATGTGAGGTATTCATCAAAAGCCCAAGAAGAACCCCAAAATTGCTTTCCTAGAACAAACCAAGGAGCCACACAATCTATACTCCATTCACCAACAGTAGTCAGTAAGAAGGCAGTCAGGGGAAGATGAAAAGTAGAACTTAGTGCAGACTCCTTCCCGGCATATCACACAGTGTCAACTAGGAGTTAATTTAATTTACTTTCAGCAGCTGTAGGATTATTACACCCACTTACCCTATAGCTTTCTATTGAATGTAGCCTCCTCAGAACCACCTGGCAGTGGTAGTTGCTGAGCAAATTATTAGTGCACAAAGATCTTCTTGGTGTTGAAAATAAAAAGCAGCTTGTCATAAAGAAATGAGAAACTGCGACTTTTCAGATATTCCCAGGGCAGTTTCCAAGATAGGATATGAAAAGCTAAAGCTGTGAAGAAGAGCATGCACTGGCTGAACGCTTTCATCAGCAAAGGTTAGAGAGGCAACAGCCACCTTGCCCTCTCAACAGCCAGGAGAAAGTTTCAAGATGGAAATTTGTTTCATCTGCTCAGAGTAGCTGGGGAGAAAACCATCCCATGCAGGGCAGAGCTCAGCCCTGGTGTTTCCCCACGTTTCCCCTTAGCCAGGTGCCTGCATCGCCCTCCTTTGGGGAAACAATTGGCCCATTGACCGACACAAGGTCCACAGCTGCCAGGTACATCACGAGGTGAAGGTCAGTGCAATAAATCCTACATGTCTACAGCCTTTTAGAAAACGAACTCCTCTCAGTCTGCAGAACACATTTCTGCATGGCCCGCCTTCTGCAGCTTGAAAACTCTGCATATGTTTTGCATCTGGGTGCGTCAACACGGAGTCATAAGGGGAAGCTACCTCCTCTGGATGATGTACTGAGTAGTAGGGATCACAAACCATCCTGCACTGGGAAATTCAGTTTATTTTAAACAGGCTCAACTACCAACTGAGAATTCTTTTTGCTACAGACTTGTTAGATAAAAATATTTATATAATGTTTTCCTTTGAATGGCTGGAGCTGCAGGTTGGAATTTCTCACTGACTGTGCTCCAACACACAAATAAAAACTTTTTATTTTTCTACATTCCTGCTTAGCTTGGCCAGAGCTCCCTGCGCTAGCCTGACAGCAGAGCACATCCCCAGCCCCGAAGCCCAAGTTGGAGCTCATGCATGCTCTCTGCTAGAGCTCACATCTGAACGCTTTGGTTTCAGGGAGGTAAACAGGACTTGCCATCAGCAAAACACCATTTACAAATCAACAGTGCTTAAGAGCTGCTACTGTCTTATGAAAAACTTTACCAAGCTGAAACAGGTTTGCTCACGTATCAGTTCCCTCCTCCTCTTTATTGCAGATATTTGCCTGAAAATAAGATGTTTTGTTCTTGAAGGGTCATCTATTCCTTTGTGGATTCCCCTGCCCCATCCCCCCCCCCCCCCCCCCCCCGCCAAGATCCAGGCTCTTTCACTATGCAGAATCAGTAGGATAAATTAAGGAGGAAAAAAAAATAGCCTATTTTTGTGGAATTCTTGGATACAAGAAAAATGGGTGGTGAGGTGTAAGATTATACTGTCTCTGCAGTGCTATTTTCTACTGGAAAGCTTTTAGGTTTGTCAGCAGTAGATTAGGAATTTCATTTTGTTTTTTAGCGTCCCTCTGCAAGGATATATATCCCATGGGACTCTTAAAAATTAAATCTTACCCCTACCTCTGCCAGAAGGACCACATCAAACTCAGGAGCAGATCCAGCCGTCTCACAAATAGTAACCAGGCAGCATCAGAGAGAGAAACTAGGACAAAATCTGTGCAGCATATGGTCCATGGGGTGAAGGGCTCGGCCCCCCAGCTGTGAGGGAATGGGAGCCATGCGGCCCCTTCAGAGGCCAAGGGGAGCAGCCAAGTGGCCCATCAGGCACAGGGACCCAAAGTCAGGCTCTTGGCTGGTGACAAGGTACCTACCATTTGGCTGGCCAAGCCACACATATGGACAACTGGCCAATGGTCAAGTCCTCTGAGTTTTGTTTCTCCCATCCTAAAGGGTGAGCAGTGGGAAGCTGGCTGTCATTTTGGGTGAGTGACTCCAGCTACTGTAGCAATAAGGCTCTGGAGGGCTCCAGGGATGAAAACTTGTGGTCAAGTAGAAGATGTGCCCAGAGAAGCTGTGGATACCCCATCCCCAGAGATGTTCAAGGCCAGCTGGATGGGCAGCCTGATCTGCTGGGTGGCAACCAGCCCCAGCAGGAGACTGGGGCTGTGTGGGCTTTGAGGTCCCTTTCAGTCTAAGCCATCCTATGGTTTTACATATCACAGATGGCAGGAGTTGTTCTCCAGTAGGGATGCTAGGTGGTCTCTAAAAGCCAACGTGCCCACATGAGCTGGCTACTCTGGGCCTTGACCCAAAAGGCACGGCACAGCCCCACAGGCCTGCCAGGTAGGGCTACTGGAGCAGAGATCTGCCCATTGCTTGGGTGTCAGCACAGTTAAGTCCATTGCTCACATAAAGTCCTACATATTATCACAGAATTGAACATCCTGTCTTCATTGCATGATTATATTATTTAAAATAATGTTATTCTTACAGGAGAAATATCTGATCACTTTCTAATAGTCACGATTGCTTTATTGCTGTACTAGTGCTCATCAGTAAATTTCTTACATCAGAATGTGAACCTGACTGGAACAGAAGGTATCATATCAGCAAACAGGATTTCATTCATAAATCCGATCTATTATCACCACCAGATAATGGAATTACTTAGAGACTTCTGAACTGTTCACTGTTCACTGAAGGAGAACTATTATGTTTGTTAGTAAGAGGTATTCACAGAAGATATTCTCCACATTCTTGGAAGGCCACAGAGGCACTGTGAGTCAACGTGTGTGAAGAAAATTGGATGTATCATGAGAAAATTAAGGGCAACCTCTCTGACTGGGAACTTTGGCGCCCCAGTGATTTCCCAGGCATCCATCCCACTGTTGGTCAAACACATAACCAGACTCAACCTGCAAGAGTACAATGTACATTCAAACATTCTTCTGCCAAGTGCCCTTAGATTCAAGAACAGGGCCAGAAGAGCCCCAGCAAGCAGACATAACCATCTCATGGTTATCTTGTTCTATTCAAACAGTTAAATGCCAAATCTCTCCAGATCTCCAGCTTTTTACACTCTGCTGTTTTATCCCACAGTGATGTTCTGCTGCAGAAAGCACAGCCTGTGTAATGCAGGAGTATTAGCCCATCTAGCTGACCTATTTGTTGTCTCTATGGAGTACAGAATGGGTGCATTTTATCTCATATTCACAAGGAAGGGCATTGCATGAGCAAAGCAGCATTAAAAGACCGGAAAAAATGAAGTAGGAATAAGCAGACAGCATTCTCAAACACGGGATTAGCAGCAAAATCCCACAGGTATCTCTCCCAGGGCTTAGATCATGTGAATTATATGGATCACACAGCAACATCTTCATAAATGATCTGGAAACACAAGGAACAGTTGTAGGAAATTGTCCTGGTTTCATCTGGGACAGAAGTGAATTTCTGCATAGCGTCTGGTATGATGCTGTATTTTGGTTTTAGGAGAAAAACAGTGTTGATAGCACAGCGATGTTTCAGTTGTTGCTGATCAGTGCTGCACAGAGCCAAGGCTGTTTCAGCTCCTTGTGCTGCCCTGCTAGTGAGGAGCTCAGGAGATGCAAGCAGCTGGGGGGGAACAGAACCACGAGAGCTGACCTAAACAGGCCAAGGGGATTCCTGTACCATATGGTGTTATGTGAAAACTTTAAAGGAGTGGGGTTTTAAGGAAATGCATAAAGGAAACAAAGTATGTAGAACTGAAAGTCACAGCTGGCCGGACAGATGACAAATAAAAAGGTGGGACTTTGCTGCTGCTAACTGTTGAGTGAACTTCAGCCCCCTGAGCAAATTGTGAAGTCCACGAGAGAGCTGTTGTAGTGGCAAATTTAAAACTAGGAGGTTAGCACTTCCCATCAAGTGAGTTGGAAATGGAGAATGGGTGAGATGAGAGTGAGCTGTGGTTTCAGGAAAAAAAAAAAGTTAAAAAGCTGATAAAGGATACGAGTAGAATTACAGTCATGAAAGCTGAGAGCTGCCAAAAAGAGACTTCATTCTTATAATTGCCAAAACATAACAGATTTTTACAATTTTTTTGCTAAAACTCATATTGACACTTTGATCACAAATTATCAATATACAGTTTTAATAAAACATTAAGGGAACAAAGAAGTGAGTCACAAGTAGCTCAAAATATATTTTTTTCATCAGGAAGATTTGTTATCTATGGGACCTTAGGAAGATCAGCAGGAGCTTGGCACCTCTCCACAATTTTTATCCATTATCTTTAAGACAAAAAATCACTGTTGATAACATTTCAAATGCAGCAGATGTTGAGCAGGACAGGAGGATCTGTATCACATATCAAACAGAGACTTCCAAAAAGAAAGGCATTTGAAAGCAGTCAAATACAAAGATAATATTTGACCCAAGCAAAGTAGACCATCCCCTAAGAGGAACTGGACATAATGGAGAGAGCCCAGTGGAGGGTACCAAGATGATGGAGGGGATAGAGCACCTTCCCTTTGAGGAGAGGCAGAGGGAGATGGGACTGCTCAGCCTGGAGAAGATGGCCATAAGGAGCAATGGGCACAAAATGGAGCGCAGGATGTTCCCTCTGAATAATAGGAGCACTTCTGTGCTGTGCAGGTGATGGAGCACAGACTGCCCAGAGGCTGTGGGGTCTCCTTCTTGGGGCCCTCCAAATGCCCCTAGACATGGTGTTGGGCACCCTGCTCTGGGAGTCCATGTTGGAGCAGGGCTGGGCCTGATGGACCCAGAGGTTCCTGCCTACCTCAATAATTCTGTGACTTTGTGAACTGCATCTTACAATAAATGACTTTGGAGGAAATGTCTTGATCAAGCTATCAGTGCAATGCACCATAACCATCCAATGTGCTTGGCAAGGCAAAAGGTGAAAGAGAAAGGGCAGGACTGGCAGCAGTAATACCAGCACTAAGGCTGTGCCAGTGGATGGGAGTGCTTTTGCTGGGGCATGTACAAGAAAGTGCTCTGCTTTGTCAAAGGAAAGAGTATTTAATTTCTCAGTGGTTTTGAACTTCTTATGCTGTACACATGTCACTTTCTAATCTATTTTTGGCTAATGAAATTTCTGAGAAGAAAATCAGATTGCTATTGACACTGAGGCTAATGCAGCCTCCTGTTTGTCACAGTCACTTTCAGAAATGAGGTTATAAGAGTGCTCTAAAAAATACTTGATTTGACAGGCCTGGAAGATAGAATGGTTTGTTGCTGTCAGTCTGTAGTAATGGAAGCTGAGCGGAATTGCTCAAGAGTAACAAATTACATAGATTTTAGTGCACAGAACAATTTCAGCAACATCGCCTTAATGTCCCTTTTAATACAAAGAAATTGCTTTCTGCTATGTAAATTGGTACCAGTGGGAGCTAGAAAGTTCAAACTGACACAAAGGCGTTTCCAGGATCCTCATCCAGTTCAGTGCAAGCAGGACAGAGAGGAAAACAAGTGGCATTGGTCCCCAACTGTGGATCCTCTGATTAGGTCCTGTACTAAATTCAATATAAATTGTCCTGATTCATTCACAGTAGTTACTGCTTATTATTAGACTTCATCAAACTATCCATCAGACTTCACCTAGATTTGCAGTGTCTTTGGAGCTTGGCCTAAGCTTTAAGGCCTGTAGTGTTTTTAACTATCATAAAATGACTATAAAAGAGGAAAAACAGGCCCTAGAATAAGCAACTGTAGGAAGGGCCAGTAATCTCAATGCAGTTTATTTAAAACTATGTGCAAAGAAACATAAACACTATTTATATGAGTGATCCTTATTTGCATGTTGTGGCACCTCGGCCTCCCAGCAGCACACCACGGTCACTCTGCACCAGGAGCAAGAGGAATGACTACTTAAGGTAGTACTTTTGCACCAGGCTTTTCATATTCCCAACTCATTTGCAAACGATCAACTCTTTAACTGGCGCACCACAACCATATCTTCATTCTGAAGAGGAGGAGGCATGGATTCTTCTTTCCATCACAAGGGTTTCTATGGAAGAGACTTGGTAGGACCCCTTGCCTACAGGTTGTTGGATTGCTTGTTCCATGTTGATGTAACAGAGTGGGTCTGAGCCCTTCCCTCCTTCCTTACTCTGACCACAGAGAAGCACTATCCTTTTCCTTTAGGAAATTACTACATTTTCATGTTTTTTTCTCTCTTCATTAGAGTTTCCACCTTTAATTTAATTTAATTTAATTATTTATTTATTTACTGCTAAAGCATCCATAGGCAAAGCACCATGGATACATTTGAAGATGTGCATTGATCTCATGGCTTGCAGGAAATTGCCACTTGGCCAAACTGAAATGAACTGGCAATCATATGCTCAGAAAGCAAAAATCCTATTGTATGAGTTGGGTGAATTTCCTGCAGCATGAGCCAGGGATGAGCACAGGGAATGTGAGCAAATTCTAGGAGGAAAATGTATTTACTCAAACACTGACCAAATAATTTGAATATCAAGCACATTTGTAAAGTATCAAAATCTATCCAAGAATAATTGAAATGGGCTTGTGTGATAAAGCACGCAGACAAAGAAAAAATATTCTCTGCTCTATATTCCCTCAGAATTATGCAGATTTCCAAGAGGTCTCTGTTCTTTTGCACACATTAGTGTGTGATTGGTAGAAAAGAGAAATTGTTCTTGCAGTTCATGTTTCATGCTTGGTTGTGTCCTCCTCTTTTACCTCCCTCTTCCCATACCCTTAATTTATTTCTAATGAGACTTTCTGACCTCTGAACTACAGTTTTATGAGCCAGCTGGCCGAGATTCACTGTAGCTGGACTGGATTACGGCTGGACTCTGCCTTCAGTGCCTCATGTTTTTAACTGGGCTAAAGGAACCGGAAATGTTATAGTGGGACTGAGTGGACAACACCCACACTGTGCCAGAAGGACACGGGGAGCCCTACTGCCCTTGTGTTGAGCACTTTGGCAAAAACTAATTATCCAGCTTATAACTAGATCACAAAGGTATAGCTTTGCTTAGTCTTACCATTGCAAGGGTCAGCACAGTGCCAGGAACATCTTCTTTGCTAGAGCAGCTCTTGAAAAAAATGCAAAAGATGAACAATGTGGAAGCCTGGCATGCAGGAATCACTCAATTCGATACAGTGAATTTTGAATCTCGCCCCTTGAATTTAGGATCAGTTGGGCCATTTCTGGGAAAATGGAAAAATGAAAATAAATTATAAAAAGGATAGATAAGAAACTTGACTTAAGGTGTTCCTTGCTGTGCATATCCATACACACTGCTGCAGCTCAGTGTTTAGCTGTGGTGGTAATCATAGAATCACAGAATCTTTTGAGTTGGAAGGGATCTTAAAAGGCCATCTAGTACAACTGTCCTGCAACCTACAGCTAGAGCAGGTTGCTCAGGGCCCCATCTAGCCTGGTCTTGAGTGTCTCCAAGGAGACGTGTGTGGCCTGACCTCTAGACAGAACTTAGAAAGCATTAATGAATTCTCTTTGCAGCTCTTGCAAAGGGCCATGGTTTCCTCTGCAGCATCCTTGGCCAGATCTTGTGCCCCAGCTGCAGCTGCAGGCTGCAGTCCTTGTCACTCCCATCTCCAACACTTCAGTTCTTTTATCTGCATGTGGAGCAGGAGGTGCCTGCTGCTCTCTCCTCACCTGAGACCACAAAATGCAGGTAAATACAGACAGCTGCTTAAAGGGGGTTTTCTCTTAAGTAACACCCTTAAGGTGTTACAAAATAACTTTCATTGTACTAAACAAAGAAGTAATTAAAATCTTGCAAGCTAACAGCTTTGACTCTCTGGCCTATCCTAATTCCATCCTTAGGTAGTTTGCTTTGAGGAAATTCTGTGACTTGGAGCTCAGGATTATAAAGAACAACATGGCTGGATCACATAACCAGACCTCTCTCTTCTGTTTTGTTGTTGTTGTTTTGTTTTGTTTTGTTTTTAAAGGAAGAAAGGAAGTAAGAAAGAAATCTCCCTCTGAGATCATAGAATCACAGGATAGTTGGGTTGGAAGGGATCTCACAGCCCACCCACCCAACCCCTGCCATGGGCTGGCTGCCCCCCACCAGCTCAGGCCGCCCAGGACCCACCCAACCTGGTCTTGAGTGCCTGTGGGGATGGGGCACCCACAGCTCTCTGGGCAGCTGTGCCAGGGCCTCACCACCCTCGGAGCAAAGAATTGGAGGACTGGCAGCTGCAGCCAGGTGTGATTGTCTGCAGGCCCATGCCTAGGTTGCAGGTAGGAGACCTCCACACAAAGCAGCCCCCTCTGTTGCATGCGCTGCGTTACGCCAGGTGCAGTCCTGCTGCCACTTGCTTGCCTCATCACCTTGCCCCCAGGCAATCCTTGCCTTTGGCAGAACTTGGTTATGTGGTGTGCTGCTGTGCCAGACCAGTGTTTCAGTCCGCATATGGCAACACTTTGAAAAGATTAACAGCACGAGATGAATAGATTTCATATCCACATTTTTTTAATCCTAGTATGCAAACATAGGCTCGAGGGCCTTAGCATGCCTTGCAGTTTGGTGAGGATGTTATGACACAAACAGTACTTACACGAGAGCAGGTCAGCACTTTGGATCAGATAACCTCCGTTGGTCTCTTCCAACCTCAGTCACCTTCGATCCAGCACTGAGCATTGAGTGCAGCTGCAGAAACACAGCCACAACCTCCATGGAACCTTTGCAGAGGTCCCTGCTCTCAGGAGTAACTTGGGTCATTGCCTGAGCCCAGGATGAGCGGCAATAAGCAGAACATCCTCCCCAGCCACCCCTGCAGGGTTCAGCCATAGGCAGTGGGACGCCTGAATGACAAGTGGTTGAAGGGATGTGAGCTCCTCTGCTGCCTGCTCCTCTAAGACCCTCACATCATGACTAGAGCAACAAGAATAAGAACACTGTTGAGTTTATTTCTGTTACTTTTTTAAAGGCTAAATAAATAAATAAGATTTCTTGCAACTGCTGGCCAGCATTCAATAACTATTGGCTCTTGGCCCTGAAAACCATCTGTCTTATACCTAGCAGGAGTTTGCACAGAAGTAATCTTTTTCCTTTCCTTTTGTTTGCCTGTAGCATAAGTTATCCCTTAGCCTGGATTTCTTCCATCCCTGCCTCTTGTGAGGCTGAGCCGGTCACATATGTGAGGTTTCAGAAAGCAGCAGGCTTGCTGCTCAGGTAGCAGATTTAATGAAACTTCTCTCTTTTTGCATCCAAACAAAACAGCCATCCTCCCACGTGTGTAGCAGTGCAGCAGAGCAGTGACAGACCTCACCAGAGGGCTTTCAGGGACAGCAGAGTGCTAGCAAGTGTCCAGTACAGGAGCCTGGGGATTTGCTGAACTTGCTGACATCTTTATGAACAGCCCTTTTACTTCTAGATATTTCCCACCTCAGTGCATTATCCTTTCTGCCACACCAAGTGAGGAAACCCATTACAAAAGACATGGACCTGTTGGAGTGTGTCCAGAGGAGGGCCACAACAGTGATCCAAGTGATGGAACAGCTCCCCTTGAAGCACAGGCTGAGAGAGCTGGGGCTGTTCAGCCCGGAGAGGAGAAGGCTCTGGGAAGACGTGGGAGCTGCCTTTCAGTATCTGAAGGGGAGCTGTAAGAAAGAAGGAAAGGGACTTTTTAGCAGGGTCTGCTGTGATAGGACAAGGAGAAATGGTTTCAAACTAAAAGAGGGGAAGTTTAGACTAGATATAAGGAAGAACTTTTTTTGCAGTAAGGGTGATGAGGCACTGGCACAGGTTGCCTGAGATGTGTTGAGTTGAAAGGAAGCCTTGAAAGCCATCTAGTCCAACTGCCCTGCAATGAGCAGAATGAGCAGAGACACCCACAGCTCCACCAGGGGCTCTGAGCCACATCCAGCCTGACCCTGAGTGCCCCCAGGGATGAGGGATCCACCGCCTCTCTGGGCAGCCCATGTCAGTGCCTCACTAATGCTTTCATGAACTACTTTTATTATTTACTGTCATTAAAAAAAAAAAAAAAATTAATTTTTTTTTTTTTTAAAAAAAAAGTTCTGTTATTTGAACCTGAAAGATTTCCCCAAATCCTTATCCTTTTTTCATTCCAGGACATCGGTGCATATTAAGCAAAAGGAACCATTACTGGTACCAAGGCAGGTGTTTCAGCTGTGCTGGGAGTTAAAAATGAGATTTGTGCTAAAAACTAATTTGATTCAATGGGAAATTATTTAATTCAGCACACAAATTGATTTGTTTTGGTTGCTTAGTAGTGACAAAAATAGAAAGACATACTTGAAAATAATTAAAGAAACGATTGGCTAGAATAAATTGTAGACTAAATCCCTTTTGAATTAGTGTAATTTTGACTTCAGTTTTCTGAGGTTTGGAGCTCTCTGATGCTGGAGACTTTGGCTGGCTGCTTGGCTGTTCTCCTGCTACAGACAACAGGAACCAGGTGCTGCATTTCAGAGCAATCCTCTGACATCAGGATTTGGGCACTTAGTCTCGTGCCATACATTTTGAACCACACCTCCTTGCACATCTTGTTTGGGTCTTTCTATCAGGAGGCAACCCAATGCTCTAAAAATTGAAAATTACACAGTAATGAGAATGTTAGCTCTTATTTCCTGCCATTTCTTCTCATTTCCACCCTCTCTGAATTACTCAGAAGCTGCACAGGCCCAGAGTAATGCTGAAGCATCCTCCTCTAAGAAAGAGTTATGGAGGGGTTTTGTGCTATAATAGAGGACATGCCACACTACTGAGTGCCTTTCATCCATACAAAAAAAAAAAAAAAGTATGACATCTCTGCTCAGTACTTCTTGTTCTAAACTGAGGGCTAACTTGGGGGCATTAATGTGAGATGGAAATCAGTTCATTTCTTATGAAAAAGTGTTTAAGATATCATCCTGAGAGTTCATACCTGGCCTCTCAGGGGGAAAACCTGAATTGGTAATCACAGCAAAAGTGATGAATCTTTACATTTTTTCAGTTCATAATCTTGGCAGACAGACCTGGCGCACTCCTTGACAGGCATCTGCATGGTCTCCACTGAAGGAGTTATCAAAAAAATATTAGTAACGATAATTCAATAACAGTTGCCAATAAATGGCGTTAGTCATTATCTTTCACATCACAAAGAAAATTGTCAAGATCCTTCTGTTCAAACGTGACTGTGCTGTAGGCTTTGCTGATGTAGATGAACATCTTTCATGTAGAGCCAATTGGTGTTACAGTGTTTTCTGTGACTTCGTACACATTTGGAATTACATCATGGACTTGCTTTTGAAATCACCTGTAAAACTGTACAGAAGAAATAGCTTGGTCTAAACCCCCACGTTTTAAATGCATTACAGTTCTCAAGGGATATCTATGGGGTCTGTTCCAAAAGTAATGCCTCCTAGTTTGTTATGTTGGCCCATGACGTCAGTGGCCGGCGTTGGTGGGATGGCAGTAAAGCTTGAAGCTTCCCACCAATATCCCATTACATGTTGTTGCCGTGTGACAGATGGCAGCAGAGGGGCACTCTGACACAATGCCATCTGACATGGAAGAGCATATGATGTAAAGGTGTGTCACTGAATGTCTCCGTACAGAACAAAAATATGCACCTACTGACATTTATTGATGCTTGCTGAACATTTAGAGAGACCAAACAGTGGGTGTGAGCAGAGTGAGGCAACGGGTGGTAAAACACTGTGAAACAGTGGATGTCCTCTGCTGGTGCAGACTGTTACGAGTGCGGCATGCAGGCTCGTATTCATCACTGACAAAAATGCAGAGCTAATGGTGGTGACTGTGTTGAAAAATAATCTTCAGTAGCTGAGAATTTGCTCTATCATACAGTGTTATTGTGCTCTTTAACTGTTGTAGTTTCCATGGAAATAAATAGAAGGAATTACTTTTGGACCAATGTATGTGTCCTCTATGGCTAGTTTGAGTTAGCTAAGCAAGCTAAGAACATTTTCTGGTTTTGATATCTGGTAAAGACAGTCTAAAAGTTGGGGCATTATGTTTGGGCTTAATGTTTACAACCATACAACCAAGAGACTGTAACCACATGCTGGCAAAGAGGAAAATATTGTCATTCCTTTTCACACCGCCTCTATTTCTCTAGTTGTGCTCTCTAGCAGATCTTTTATAAATAGAGCCATTGTGCAGTTAATGCAGTCTCAATGAATCACAGAATCCCAGGGGTTCTAAAGGACTTCTGGAGATCATCTACTCCAACCCCCCGCTAAAGCCGTTCCCTACAGAAGTCACACAGGAATGTGTTTAGGTGGGTTTTGAATATCCCCAGAGGAGGCAACCCCACCACCTCTCTGGGCAGTCCCGGTGCTCTTTCACCTCACTGTAAAGAAGTTCTTCCTTTTGTAGTGAACTTCCTGAGTTCCACTTTGGGCCCACTGCCCCTTGTTCTGTCATGCGGCACCACTGCAAAGAGCCCGGCCTCCTCCACTTGACCCCCTTTAGATATTTAAAAGCACTGATAAGATCCCCCTCAGCCTTCTCTTCTGCATGGTGCACAGCCCCAGGTCTCTCAGCCCTTCCTCAGCAGAGAGGCTCCAGGCTCTCATAATCTTTCTGCCCCTTCACTGGGCTCTCTCCAGCAGTTCCCTGTGTTTACTGAACTGGGGAGCCCAGAACTGAAAGTGAGTTCATGCGAGATGCCCGTACTAAAAAGGAAGTAGAACTGACATTGGTGAATCTTCCAGTCGATTAAGAAAAGCTGCAGAACAATCAGACTGTGCCAAGAAAATCCCTACATGTATGAATGCAATTGCGTTAATCTGCACAACAGCTCCCTCCCCTCCCCTCCCCTTCCAAACCACTGCTTCTCTCTGCTTGGTAAAATCAGAAGAAATCACACAGCATCTGTTATTCATTTCATGCAGACTCCATGCTGCAATGTGGGAAAAGCTCGTCAAAACGTGCATTCAGGACCTTGCCCCTCTGCAGGGCAGGACTGTCCCTGCAGTTCCTTCATACAGCAGTCAGTCCCTTTGCTACACCAGGGATTTGCAAACTTGCCTCTGAACTGCATTGCAGGACTTCAATTACTCATTCAGTGTAAAATTCTGCACAGTACTAAGATGTCATTTAGATGCAACCACAATCCTGTCACTCGACACAGCAGAAATAGTGCAGAAGCAAGAGAAAAACTGTAAATAGCCAAAATGCACAGTAAAGAGATTTCCATTCTCCATCACCCATTGCTGGTTGGTATGGGCTTCATGGGGAGAGCCAGCAACACTCCCACCACTGAGGCACAGGGGAGGCATTGTCAGTGGTGGCCCGGACAAGGCAGCTCCCAGGATGAGGACATCAAGATGCTGACATGCCAAGTGATGCCTGCTCAGTAATGTGGCTTGTTCCCAGGCAGATTTCTTTAATCTGGAAGGATGTGTCACTTTTGACTCATGTCTGCTCCTCAGATGCAGCAAGATGGCCATCCCTTTTACTCATTGTAAACTTGGACCAGGATGGAGAAGCTCAGACACTTGAGTTCCAAGCTCTGCTCAGAATTACTTGATGACAGATAAATTAACTCCAGTGAAGACAAAGATTTGCACAGAAGAAATAAGCAAACACTGACCTTTTTTCCCTTTGCCACTGACTTGTCTTCCTTTGTAGCCAAAGCTCTACCTTATTTTTGGCAGGATCCTTGCTCTCCAATCAGACATACTTCCTGATAAGGACAAAACTGATTTTGCTCAGAGCAGAATCCTACTAGAGACAAGAAGGGGTCAAATAGCCACAGGTAGGAGAAGGTACCAACAGATTTAAGTATTGTTTTTACTTTTAAAAACCACTACCTCTGAAGATCTGCACCCCCCCCCCCCCCCCAAAAAAAAGGGATATTGAATTAAAACAATGTCTATCCCCTTGCTTGCTAATGGTGATAGTTCAGTAGGTTGGGACTAAAGAAACATTTTATTATCATGGGATACAGAGACAATCTGCCAGATTCTGATCTCAGCTGCACGTGGTGTGGTTTATCTTGTGCTCCTTTTTCATGGGAATATCTGAGATCAAAATGTGTTTCACCCTTACATTTTTATTGTCTTTAGAGCAAGGGAAGCTTTCCTTCATAACGTAGGAACAGTGAAATGATTAATAAAAGCTAAATAGGGCAGTTTCAGAAAAATGTATGATTCATAGCAACTTGTTCAGACATATTCCTAAGCCATATACATTATGGCAATTTAATTATGTAATTAGGGGATCATGTACTGCTGCATGCCCACAGTTCCCACTCATCCGACTAAATGCAGATGGGCTCGCGCTACGGGGAAAGGAATGCACAAAGGAGAGAAGGAGAAAAGTGTCTCTGGAGTTTGAGATAAACCACGCAGAAAAAAAAACCCAAAACCCAAATGGCAGATTTTCCTTACCATGAAGTATTCATTTATTCAACTGTAGCAAAAATCTGGGCAGAAGAGCATCCCAGTAACAAGTCAAGGCAAACCTGGAGTAGGATTAACACCATTAGAGGAAGAGAAATGTCACAGCATGCGTAAAAAAGCTGAAGATTTCAGGCAGCAGCAACACTGCTCTCAGCTGAATGGAGGTATTTCTGTTTCCAAGCTAGATCTGGTATTTCGCAGGGCGCTTCTCCACTTAAATCACAGGGTTACAGGCTGGTGAGTGCTGCTTCATCTTCTGCAGCACTGTAATATCAGGGGATGCCTGAATGGTTTGGGAAGAATGGAGCTATTTTGTAGAAAGCTTGCACCCCGTAACTGGATCTCCACTGAGCCCATGACGCTATCTACTTCATTCAAAGAGTCTTCAAAACATCTCCTACCTTGTTTGTGCACTGGAAGACATACGTCTGTGGAAATATGCATCCGCACAAATTCCTGTCAAATCAATGTCTTTTGAAAGTACCACTGGCAAATGGGAGCTAAACAGCATGAGGAATGCAATAGTGGCAATGCTCACAGAGATAAATTACTGTTGGCAGTGATGGGAAATTTCTGAAAAACTCATTTTATAGTTTTATGGTTGCTTTTGCTATCTTTGGGAGAGCAAATAATCTTAAATAAGAGCAGCACAGGCAGACAGTACCCCACCCATGGGAAACCCTGCTGCAGCAACATAACTCACCAGTAAGCTGTGAGAAACCTGAACCCAGCAGTCTGAGTCCAAAGCAGCAGAGTCCAGAGCTTGTCCATGCAGGCAATTCTTGCAGTGCCACTGTACCACCCTTCTGCTGCTGCTGGTGCACGTGGTGGTGCCCATGCAGAGTAGGGCACTACGTGCATGGCTCAAACTGCACAGCTACTCTGTCTGTGCAAAGATGACAACACTGCCAAGACCAGGTGAAACACCAGCCACCCTTTCCACTGACACACAAGCTCAGTTCTTGAGCATGGCCTTGTCCCACATTCGATGGCAGGCTGGATCCTGAGTCCAGTGGGAAATCACAAGCCCCAGAGCATGCCCACCTGGACACTCAGGGATCTCAGTCTGTCCTGCAAGCCCAGAAACCTTTACATTCAGGTATTACAAAGGGCTCGGCCTAGTGACAGCATTTAGATGGAGAAAATTAGTTTCACAGAATCACAGAATCAAAGGGGTTGGAAGGGACCTCCAGAGATCATCGAATCCAACCCCCCCGCCAAAGCAGGTTCCCTACACCAGGTCACACAGGTAATTTTATTTCTGTTTGTAGCCCTGCTCACAAGCAATAGTTATTTAGTTCAGCGTTGGCCACACTATGCTTTCGTAAAGAGGTAAAAATGCAAAATATACATTTAAAAATAAATAAAACCTAACGCTTTGGTGGTCTGCATGAGCACTGCCCCCCTAGATATGTGCTGTCTGTGCCAGCTGTAACTGTAAGCACACTGCTGTGCCGGAGGAAAACCTGCTTGTTCCAGGAGATGCACACTTGAGCTGGAGGCAACACAGGTGAAAAAGTATATTGAGCACACAGAGCAAATGACCTCTGAGCAAACTGAGAGTGAGTGCAGTTTGGGATTAATTAATGAAGAATAGTGTAGCAGTTTACTGCAGGAGTGTAGAAGAAGGAATGATCAGCTGCACCACTCTGGATCAACAATCCCGTGGCGAACAGCAGCCAAAGATGCCCCAGCATGTGGGGAACCCGTCAGCAGCACTGCCTCATCCCACAGGAGTGACTCACATCAGCAGCATCACCTCTGCATGTCAAGCATATCAGGTCAGCAGAGATTAAAAAGTACTTAGGAAGCAAGTCTAGCGCATAAAGATCCCTCAAGGGAAAGGGAATGGACACAAATTGTAGGGAAAGGTACATCTTTTCACATTCCATTTGCAATCCCAATCTCTTGCAGATGCAATCGACACCCACCAGATGAGCTGCCCCTCTCCAGGAGGAGTGCAACATGCTCAGTCTTTAGGTGAATTCCTGTCCCTGCACTATAAGAAAAGATGGGGTGAAAGAAGTTCCTCTGCATTTGGAGCAGAAAGGGGTAACGTGTGACACACTGCTGAGATCTTGGATAGCTCACTGCACAGTGTTGAGCTGGCTCCTGGAAGATTGCAGCTACAGAACACGTATTGCACCATAAATATTCATCATCACGTTTGCAGAGTGGATCTCACACAGCAAGACCTTTGGGCTCCATTTACAGACTGACATCGAAGGATTTTAGTTCTTACAGAATTTTAACATTACTGAAGGCTGAGAGAAGAGCACAAGTTTGATCACAGAAGCTGCCTTGGTGCGTGGTGTGTACAAGCTGGAAAGGTATCTTGTGGCATAAGAAACTTGAAGGAGGTATAGTGCATGTACCAGTATATATATACCAGTATATATACCAGGAATGGATTAACGCTAGGAAGGCGTGTATTTAATAACCACATGAAAAATATCCTTTTTATTTCAATTTGCCTTCAAACAGAGTAAGAGAGCACCAATTCACTTGCAATACGAGAGCTGTTTCCTGCAGCTGGGGTGGATTTGCTGGAGAAAAGCCTTCCTGGCTCAGAAACTGCTGACTCTTGTACCTGGAAATAGCACATCTTTTTGCCAGTCAGATTAGGAGATGGAGAGGGGATGTTCTGGTTTCTGAGGTGCAGCAAGACATGACCAATAAGCAGGAGAAATGTCTCCAACATGCAGAATGGGATACCACAGGCCGGTGGCCTTTTGGCCGGCCTCAGCACAGCTTTGTGCAGGGATCTGAGCAAGTTCTGAGCACACAGTCATGTCCTATAGAAATCAGCACTGGTAAAACTAACCCATCCATGGGAGAAGATCCCCTAGTACACTGAGGTGTACATGACTTAATGGGGAGAGCCAGGGCTGGGAAGTGAAAGATATCAAAAAAGGATAAAAAACTGGAAGGAACAACATTCACTGGAGGCTGTCAACTGCCTTGAGATCCAAAGAACGTGATGACACTAGAAGCTTTTGGCTTTTGCCCGCCATGATGCAACAGCAGAAAGGACATAGGTACTACAATGCCAGCTGTAGGACTCTGCTTGGGTAGCTCGTCAGCAGCAGATTCCCAGCAGAGGTTTAAACAGGCCGAAAAAAGACTGATGCTGCCTCAAACCTGACACAAAGCACAGATGAGGGGAATTATGCCAGGATAAAGGAAGGTGTGAAGTTAATCATGCTGGCAACCTTATCCCCCATGGGAGCATTTCTCTTCCAGTATGAGTAGAGGCCATTTTCAGCACAGTTGTTTCTGAAGAGAAAGTCTGAGCTGAAAAAAAACAACACTCTTTATCCTGTAATAAGAAGATTGACATGGGAGATTGTACCAGTGTAACTGCAGCAACAGATCTGTAATTGCGGCACTCTGGCTTCCCATGCAGATGTGACCTGATTCTGATCTGTGCTGCAGTGTGGGAGAGGGGAATAAGCCCCCTGTGTTTGAACAGGTAGGGTTTGTCCTCTTCTCCCAAGTAACTGTGATAGGACAAGAGGAATCACCTTAAGTTGCAGCAGGGGAGGCTCAGGTTGGATATTAGGAAACATTTTTTCTCAGAAAGAGTGGTGAGGCAGCGGCACAGGCTGCCCAGGGAGGTGGTGGAGTCACCGACCCTGGATCTGCTCAAGAACGACGGAGATGTGGCACTGAGGGACATGGTGAGTGGCATGGTGGGGATGGGGTGATGGTTGGACTGGTGATCATAGTGGTCTTTTCCAACCTTAATTATTCAATGTTTCTATGATTCTAATTATCCTCTGCATGTTGTCAAGAAGGAGGACAAAAATTTTTGGTAAAGATGAAAAAGCAGACATTTCCTTTTTACCCTTTTTGCTCCACAACTTGAAACAAAATTATTTGATGCCAATTCACTACTTGCTTTATAGGACTGTAATGCTTCCAAAATACCATTTGATTTATGGTTGAAAAAGAATATAGAAACAGATCGCTTTTTCTTTTTTTTTTTTTTTCCCCAACTAATTATTACACTAATGCAATCATTTTATATACTAAAGTACAAGAGAAGAGAGATCGCCTCTTCCTGCTGAATCAGAGGTTAGAAGTTAGCAATGTACGCTAAGGCTGATTTGATGACATCTTCTCTAACAGCTAATTTTCAATCCCCAAATCAGCTGTCCCCCATCACAAGCACATTGCATCAGGCTCACGAGCGCGTTGGCAATGTATCAAACTACAAATCACATCCTGTCATCTATATTCCTATAGACTGTGCTCCGTATCTAAGTAGAACAACTTACATCGAAGCACAGCCCAACCTACCATTAACTTCCATATGGGCATATCAATTACGGGCATGATGAAGTCAATGTAACAAATGCAATTTACTCCAAAGGAGAATCTAATCTTACATGTTCGTGAAGTTCAGCACTGTCTTTGGGAGAACCAGGTTTCATTCCACATTCAAGGGACTGTCTGTGTAGCAACATTTAATTACACCACAAAAATGTGGCTATTATACTAGCAGCACAACTTCTGTAAAACAGTGCCAGGCAGCCCTTAAAGTCTGAGGACCTGGTTTGTCATTAGGCCATTGATATCACAGAGTCATAGAATGGTTTGGGTTGGAAGGGACCTTTAAGATCATCCAGTTCCAAACCCCCTGCTATATAAAAGTCAAATTAAGAAATAAACTTGCTGCTCTCCTGATGAAGGCCATAACCAAATAAATGCAGTCATTTGGGCTGAGAGAAATTTTGTCTTGGCAAAAGTACATCACATTTTTCCCTTGAACAACACTTTTCACCTAAGCTATCACAAGTAAATAGTGCATGAAACCAGGAATGCCTGTTAAACCACTTTTCTTGCTGAAATATTTAATACATTTGTTAGTTAACAACATCCATGCCCCTTCTTAAAAAAAAAAAAAAAAGTGACTGCACAATGAATGAAAATGAGAAAAGTCAGATGTTGAAGCATCTCAGAAAGCTTTATGAATGGAAAATACCTCTCAATGGTTTTACGCATTGAAGAACAGGGTTTCCACTTTCAGCATGAGGTGGAAATGCCTGGCCAAGGACTGCACCATGTATGACGCTGTCTTTGGGGAAGATCTGCTCTCTGTGCACTGCCTCACACAGAATATGGGTTATCAGAGTATCCACAGCAGGCAGGAGACCGCAGGCAAAATCAGGGCCAGCTGAGAAGCCGGTGAATCCTGTTTCCAGTGCTCTTGTAAAGGTGCCCCAGGATACACAGGGAGCTGCGTACTAGATGACCATGACAATGTCTTGCCCTGGAACACTATTAAAAGAAGGGAAAGTCCTAGGGCAAAAGAACAGGAGGGCTGAAACTCACTGGTACAGTATGTTTGAAAGCATGAAGGAACCAGGAGAATCATGGAGTCAACTAGGCTGGAACAGACCTTCAAGATCACCAGGTGTAACCATCAACTTGACCTATGGAGTCCCATTACTAAATCATGTGCCTTTGTGCCACATGATTTTGTGCTTTTATGTACATCACCTGGTCCTTACCAGTACATAAAGACACAGACAAATTCAGACAGAACTATGGGAAAGAAGTGTTGGCTTTGTGACTTTCTGAGGTGGAAACCCTACTTGTCCTGGCTGGGGACATCCATGAAGGTCTATATTAGGAAATTTCCTATGTAAGGGTATATAAGGAGCATCTTGAGAAGTTTCTTTCTCCTCATTTGATCATCTACAGGTCTGGATGCCTACAGCTCCTCACAGGGAGCAGAGGGGCAGTGCTGATCTCTGCTTCCTGGCAACAGTGACAGGACCTGAGGCAATGGCATGGAGCTGCTTCAGGGGAGGGTCAGGCTGGGGCTAGAGAAAGGTTCCATGATTTTATGGTATTCCTCCCTTGTTTGAGCGGGGTATGCTTCTGAAAGGAAGGGGCTGGTGGCGAAGTGCTGCTAGTTGATCTAGCTGTCCCTGTGGCTGTGGCTGGAAGGAGCATCAGCCGTGCAGCCTCTCCATACAATGCAGCAGAGGCACAGCCCCATGTGTGTGCTGGCTTTGCATGCAGTTGTACCAGTGACCTGAAGCAGGTCTGCAGCTGGAGCCAGCCAACTGCCCTCCAAGCAGGGGAGACCCACAGCAGGGACAGAGATGACTGATGTGTTGGTATGATTTTTGAACTGAAGACTGATGACAGCAAGGAAAAAATCAGAACTCGGACCTGTTGTGACTGCTAGGCTACATATACTGTCCTGCTTTTTGGACAGAGAGCAGAGTGGTTTGTCCCTCCTCTCCTGAGGGGTTTGCCAAGGCTTACGCTATGCTGCAATCAACTGCAGCCACTTCATCTCTCCCAGAAAAAGGTTTGCTTTCTGCCAGGTGCCTGTGACAGCAGTTGGTTGCCATGAATCAGATGCAGCTATCACAGAAGAAATCTCTTTTACTCATCCTCACAGAAATCAAAGGGTGACACAGCCAAGGTGTAACCCTCCCCTCCCTCCCCCCCAGGCACACATATACTTCTCCATTTTCCCTTACCTAAATGCATCCACTCTGTTCCCAGACCTGGCAAATCCCATTCACTCATCCTCGGAAGCTGCAGGAGCAGCCAGCATTGCTCATAGCCGACTCCTCTGTCTCCATCACAACTTACCCAGGCTGACAGCATCTCACCGCCGCAGCCCGGCAGCCCTCCACTGCTCCCTCCCTTGCTGCAGGGTTTGTACTCACATGGTTTCATTCCCCCACGTCTGTCCTGCCTTCACAGGGACTGGAGCTCAGGACACCCTCCCCACGCCTCTAAGACTGGTCATCCGTTTATGACTGAGGGTGTTTTTTATCCAAGCTATTGTTTTCTCTTTCCTGCCTGGCTTCTCAAGTAACTTCAGCATAGCCTTCCTTAACTCTGTAATCCCAGTTTGCCACACAGAGCTGGGCAGGGAAAGTAAGTCATAAGCAACAATCACAAAAGCCAAAGCCCACCCACCACGTTCAGGGTGCTTTCCCCCTGTTCCTCAGAAGTCTGAAAAAGCCACACAGTGAGAGGTGTGCCTGAAGCCGGGTGTCCTGCCACAGCACGAGCATGAGATGCGGAGGCTCCGGCGCTGAGTCACGCTGCCGGGGAAGGAAGCCTCCGCTGAGCTTTAGGTTTTATGATGTTTTATGAACAATCAGCCCTGCTGAATCCCACAGAGGGGTTAAGTTCAAGCATTAAGTCACTGTGTGCTCAGATGGAAATGAGTCGCAGGGTGTTTCACCACGCCTCTGCTCCTCCCTCGCCAAGAACTGGCAAACCCTTCAGGTTTTTCTCTGTTAGAACTGGAAATTGCCAAACCACTATTAAGCCCTAAACTTATGCTGCTGGAGAGAGGAGACTATTTATAGAATGACCAAATGAATGAGTTTGCTGGACCTAATTCATACTGGGTGACTTCAACAAGTTATATAAGGGCAGAATTTAAACCATTACCTTGAAGAGTTCTCAGTCTTTTCTCAAGTTTTCCTGTTGTTTTGCTCTCCTCTATGCTGATTACAGAGCTCTATTCTACAATAGAATGGGCACTCTTCTACAAGAATATTTTAAGAGGTAAATGCCTGATATTTGCTTTATGTTATCTCTGACCTGCCAGTGGCACCCTCAGCAGACCTTGTGCAGAGACCCCCTGCAGCCAGTGGGCTCCACCAGCCTCCAAAATTCAAAGTGCCAGAGACCCTGCTTGTCTTCACATAAGCCTGATAGTGCACTGATGAAGGATGGAAGACATCTTCTTCCTTCAAATTGTTTCTCAAAAGCAAGTTCTGAATGCAATATTAGGTGTAAAAACATTGCAGCTTAATTTGGCCTATTTCTAACAAGATCTTTATTAAAAATGTTACACAGCTTTCATAAGAAGTACAGAACAAATATCACAGTTAAATATATCAATTGAAACTCAGAACTGACTTCCAGAAGCCCAAGATTCATGGATGCTCAGCTCTTCTGAAATGTTAGTTGCCTTCACATAGCTGTGTTGATAAAATGCTGGCCAAGCACAACTCCAAACAATTTTATCTAAGGACACAGCATACTTATAGTCTGGAGGAACACAGATAACTGCTTTCCCATTGAATGTGGCTCTTGCAGACTGCTGAGGCAATAAGCAGCCCCAGGTGCCAGTGAAGCCACAGCTTTCCGGAATGTCCTGACAATGCAGAGCTCTGATTTTTCAGTGTAGAAAACAATCTGTGTTGTACTAGACAAGTGTATCCGTACCAGTGGGCAGTGCCACTACCCTCTTGTCACAGAGGATTGCTTTTCTTATTTCTCTGAGGTGTGTCAGAGCAATTTGTGACCCCTGCGTTGGAAAAGGGTCAGCATGGACTTCAAAAGCATTTCAGCATCCAGCTGACCATCCACAGATCAGTGTCTGGGAGGCAGTGTGCATTTACAAATGCTGCAGCTTTGCACAGGATAAAGCAGCAGCTGAGTGCTGGTTTTGGCATCCCTGCCAGCCCAGGTCTGTGCGCAGGTTGGGCAGCAGTGCTGGGGTCACATGCAAGGTGGGCCTGATTTCCTTCACTTAGCGCAGACAGGGAGGTGCCCCCTGGGGACTGCTTTGGCCCTTGTAAATAACACTTTGGGCCCTAGTCAGAGGCCTTCTGCCTGCTCAGAGATACCAACTGCCCAGCTCCCACAGCCTTCAGGGATGCTGTTCAGGTAATAACAGGGAATTGAGTCACAGAATGATAGGACATCCTGAGTCAGCAGGGACCCACAAGGATCACTGAGTCCAAGCCCCAGCTCCACACAGCACCACCCCAAATCCAAACCCTGTGTCTGAGTGCAGTGCCCTTGAACTCTGGCACTCGGGGCCTTGCCCACCACCCTCTGGTGCAGACCCTGCCCCTCCCCTGACACAGCTCCATGCCGTTCCCTCGGGCCCTGTCGCTGTCACAGAGAGCAGAGCTCAGCACTACCCTACACTCACTGTGAGGAGCTGCAGCCACCATGAGGCCTCCCCTCAGCTCCTCTGCTCTGGGCTGAGCAAACCGAGGGGCCTCAGCCGCTGCTCGCACACCTCACCCTCCCATCTCTGTAGCCCAACTGAGGGTCTGAACTGTGTAATGTTAACACAAGCTCTACTTTTTTCACAGATTGAGGGAGTTTTAACATTTGGGAACTTCAGTTCTGCAGGTGAAAGCAGATCTTCTGCAACATAAAAAGGAGCTAAGCAGTGTTTCAGGCCTAAGACTCAGACAGTTCTTCAGGGTTCCCAACGATTCTAGCAAAAATGATGAGCTATACAGCAACCCTTGGCTTGCAATTAAATATCTTCAATATGTGTCACGCCGCAATCTGAATCATTTAGATATTGTGTTGGCATGCATAAAAAGCTAAGCAAGGAGGTGGACTTTAAACAAAAGCAAAATAATGCAATAAGAAGGAACAAGAACAACAACAAAAAAAAGGAAACAAAAAGATATTAAATGAAGTGTAGGAATAAAAGTTGGATGCTTAACATGCAGTTTTAATAAGCTCTCAGACGGTGCTTGAAGCACGGTTTAAATCTAATTCTTGAATCAGACAAAGCCTGACAAATTCTGTGAGAGAAATGTGATACTTCTCTGGGCTGGAGGACATTAGCAGCACATAGCTGACATCGACACAGCGGCAGCTGATGAGAGCAGGGCTGCAGCAAACAGCCTCCTCTGCTCTGCAGCCAAAGAGCGAGCAAAGATTTCCTGTGCTCACAAACGCAGCCCTCTCTCATGCTCCCAACATTGCTTCATCAGAAAGTTTTTCGTGTCATTGCTCAGCAGCTCATGTAGCTCTGGGAAGGGCTGGGCTGAGACTGAGGTATGGAAGTGACTAAATAAACAAATAGAGGAGTAATCACAGGCGCACAGCGATACTCCCTCTGATATGCTAAGTACAGTCATGGTGACAAAGTGATAGAAGCTTCCCAAAGATATCACACGCAGGTCATCAGCGCCTGTTGCACAGCAATGCCTGAAAACACAAACAGTTCCACCTCACATAGCTGCCTTTGAGCTGTTTATATGTCTCCTAAGTGCAGACCAACACATCCAGGCGAGGCAGACACACTTTCACTGCTGCAATGTAAGTTTTAACATGGGTTCAGCCTCACTGCAAAATGAGGACATGAAGGAAAACTGCCAAGGTACTTTGTGGCAAGGGCAGTGCAAATTAGCGTGCAAGTTCTGCTACCAGGATTATAATGGCTTTAACAGGCATGATGCACATCCTAGAAATGCTTTGACAGAGATTAGATTTCAGCTATAAAGTCCAGATTACTTGATGTCCTTCATTTCTCTGTTCAATTAGGTTGCTATGAAAGGCTGGGAGGCTTCTGTTTCCCTTTGTTTTCTTTGAGCAGGAAAAAAGCAACATTCCCAGCTTTATTTTCCTTAATGGTGGGATGCAGTGCTGTGGCCATACTCCTCTCAGCTAAAAAGCTGTCCTGGAGCAGGCTGCTGTGCCTTCTCAAGCTGTCCTCACAGGGAACTACAAAAGAAATGTCCCCTTAGGACACATGCTTCAAAGGCAAACATTTGGAGAAATTAAATGGCATCCAGAGCAGATCCATCCTGGTATGTCTATACCCACATTACCATATGAACTAAAATGCTCTTGAATATTTGGCAGTGAAAGCTTCCAACCTGAATGGGAACGAGCCCTTATGTATATAAATGCTGTATACAGCATACCTTAAAATGTGTAGCAAATGGTCCTTTAAGTATGCTAGGAAACTTCTGCTCAGACATTGGAGAATATGAATGGTAAAATTCACATAGGAAGGTAGGTCATATAATATCTTGCATTCGGGGACCAAATCTACTGCTGGTCCAGCCATTTTTACCTGAGAGGGGAAACTCTTCCTCTACCCATCACTGAAAGGGATTTGAACAGAAAATATTTGTCCCCAAGGCATCCTCTCCCTTGCAAATACGTATCCTTAATCCCTGAGTGCAAAAAGAGAGATGCTGCACAAGGCACACTCCCCATCTCCTGCAGATGAACATTTTAAGGTTTGTCCGTGTGCCTCAGGCCTGTGGCTTTGCAGGAGGCTCACAGTCTGGCTGGTGCTGGCTCCAGACCCAGACCTAACTGCAAAAGAATGCAAAGAATGTGGGGAAATGGAACAAAAGTGATCTCCTACAGTAATAGATGAGCCAAGAGAGAGAGCTTGCTTTCTTTCTCTTTCCATGCCTGACTCCAGCTGGAGTGATGTCAGAGGCGTAAGAGTTATATATGGTGCACAAACTCACTGAGTTTAACAGCACTGAGATTAATACTCAATACACAATAAACAACAACAGTGTCCAGCGGGTAATAGCAGTTCCTTCCCCTGTGCACTGAGAGAGGCAGTTAAGCCTAAAGACTGTCACAACAGTGGAACTACAGCTTAAACACAAATACAGGAATGAAAAAGGGCAGCACTGCATATTCAGATTTAGCTTTATGACTGCTCAAGCAAAGGAGGCACAGGCATATACACGTCCTCCCTTTTGGTCTTATTAACTGAGAGAGAGATCAGTGTCACTGAAGGAAGGACGTTGTCCTTGTCTTCACCAAAGATGCATGTAGAAGATCTTGTAAACTACTGTTAACTAAGCTTCCTCCCATAACAAGTAACTTATTCCAAACTGACAGAGGTTTAAACTCTGTCTGGAGGCAGATTGGTAAATTGCTGGAGGAGTCTAATCCATTCAGCATAAAATTAGGTGTATCCTTCTTCTGAAATGACCCCATATTGTTTTACTGACGCTCCAGCTTACTTTGCCAGCTACCCATTTTTTGCTGCTGCCTGCCGGTGGGTGCTGTGGCAAACAGCTGAGGGCCGTTCTGCAGTATTCCAGCTGGAGGAAAGCTGATTTGTCACTGCCACTCCATACTGAAGTCTGGAGTTTATGGCCTTTTGAGAAGACTGTCTCTTGTGCCCATCACTAGTTGGTGCTCAGTGCAGAAAAAAAAGCCTGTAAGGGTAATAAAAATATAGAAAATAGAGCTAGGGTGCAAGAATGGTAACAAGGCATCAAGAAAAGCAAAGATGGTCTGAGACAGGGGAAAGGATCATTCCAGAAGGTATAATATGATATATTTACACAGCAAATGTTCAGAGCCTACAAAAATAACTCTGCTCAAAACGAGTAAGATCACAGACAACAAGAAATCTTCTGCATCCCCCCAAAATGTCCTTCCACATCTATCACAATGTTTGTTGCTTCCTCCTTCACTTACCTGATTGCCTAGATGATAGAGAATTACATCAGTCGAAGAGATCTACAGAATCTTAGAATGACTTGGGCTGGAAGGAACCTTAAAGCCCATCTAGTTCCAACCCCTGCCGTGGGCTAATTGGCCCCCACCAGATCAGGCTGCTCAGGGCCTATCCAACCCAGCCTTGGCCCCTTCCAGGGATGGGCACCCACAGCTTCTCTAACCAATTCCAGTGCCTCACCTCCCTATAATGGACATTTTTCCCCTTATATCTAACCTAAACCTAATCTCTTTCAGTTTAAAGCCTTTATCCCTTGCCCTATCTCTACACGCCCTTGTAAAAAGTCTCTCCAGCTTTCTTGAAAGCCTTAAAGTACTGAAACGCTGCAATAAGGTCTCCCCAGAGCCTCCTCGTCCTCAAGCTAAATAACCCCAACTTTCTCAGCTTGACTTCACAGGAAAGGTGCTCCAGCCCTTTCTGGACTTGCTCCAACAGGTCCATGTCCTTCTTGTGCTGGGGGCCCCACAGCTGTATGCAGCACTGCACATGGCATCTCACCAGAGCAGAGCAGAATCACCTCCCTCGCCTTGCTGTCCAAAGGCTAGAGACAGCTAAAGAAAAACCACATCAGTCGAAGGGAAAAGTTCTTTTATCCTAACAGTGCTTACTGAACAAGGGGAAAAAAAAACAAACAAAAAAAAAAAACCCAACTTCTAGAGACATTTTGCTGGCTTACAATTAAATTAACGCCCTCAGCTTTGAGCCAGCATCAATTATTGTGATGAGGGAAATTGCTGAGCTCAGGCTGTGCAGACACTTGCCAAAAGAAAGCAATTCTGAGAGTTGCTATAGGGAATTTCTCTGCAGCTTTCCTGTCATTTTGCAGTACTTCATGCTGGCCTGCTGGACTTATAGGAACATATGCCAAACATAGTGGTGTCTGATAGCATGGAGGCTGTGCATTGACCCAGCTCTCTGGTGATGCTCACACTGAGTGGACTTTTGCTTGTGTTTGGCGTGGGGGCATATTCTGGGGGAACAGAATGTATTTTTGTACCCTGTCATTAAAAAAAAATCTGATCTTGACTGCTGGCAATGTGCTCAACAGTGACATCTTTCCAAGTGAGAACAGCCCTAAAGCTGCCCACCTACTAATTTACCTCTCTTGCACCTTGCTACCCTGTACTTAAAGCAGCCATCAACCTAACAGAGATACACATGCACACCAAAATATCTCTCCAGGTAACAGCCCTCTAGCCATATGCTCCTTCCCTGGATATCTAAACATCCATGGGATTTTTAATAAATGGTCAGAAGAGCAAGGCGCTGCCTTAATACAACAGCCCCAAGGGGACAAAAAAAGCTGGGGAAGATTAAATCCTTGTAACTTCAGATTTGTTTAGGTCTAAAAAGAGTCTGTAAGAATGGTGATGCAAACCTGAGGAAAAGACAAAAGGATAACTGCACTGAGCTGAGCCCTACAAGATGGAAAGCAACGTTGTGTTTTCTGTGCAAAGCATCAGTACAGTAAGGAGAGGAGAGGCCGAAGAGGGCAGGAAAAGGGCTCATACACTGCAGCAAAACAGCTCTTGGGGATCATGCAGGGGTAGATAACCACCCTGGGGCCCTCTGCCTTTGATATTCCTAACATTTTGCAAATGCTTAATACTGATTTTTGCTCAATGTTTAGCTCGATGTACTCCTTGTTATTTATCAAAAATCACTAAAAATATCTTTCAATTTCACAGAAAGTATGATTAATTCTGCACATAGAATAAGGTAAAATGTACACATGAATCATGATAATAGCGCCCCAAACACAAGTAGACATGTAATAAGCTTGACTAATGCCTTATACAAAGGCATATCCATTTTTCACAAGCAGCTGTTTGAGTCACACCGAGAGCACAATCCATTTCTGATTCTGTGCTCCTGAGAGCACACAGCATTAGTGTGAGGGCTCCTTATCTGTCTGCTTGGGGCATTCTGCTGGTGTATCCACTGCCTCTTCCCACATCTGCACAGGACCCTCTCCATTTTTATATCCTTACTAAGTTACTGCAAAGTGCGCTCAGCAGTAAGATACTAGTATTTTTGTCCCATCTCCACCTCAGCAATGGTATTATCCATCAGAACGTGCTTCTTCCAAATCATTTAATTGTGCTTAAAAAGCTACTCAGGCCTTCAGACATGGAGTTATGTTGCTACCTCTGTGCAGAACGAAAGACTGGAGCGAAGCAGAAGCTTTTGAATAACCAGAATAACTCTCCAGAAGTCACTGGGATTAGGCTGCTTGGCCTCATGAGGATTTGTGCTGCATCCTTTGTTTATCTTCAAAACATACTCTGCACACCTAATTAGGTCCTCTTCAAGCTTGGGACCTTGGAACAGATCTTCTTTAATACTTTCATTAAAGACCTTGGCACAAGAAAATGAAAACATGCTAATGAAACCAGAGGACATTACAAGATTCTAATTCTCTGTCAGTGCAGAGGAGATCAGGTTATTTTATACAGGTGGGCTAACAGTTACACAAGCAGGATAAAACTGAAGATCATGAAGCATAAGGTCATGTACTTAGTGATTAACACCAGAATTTTTGCTATCAATGGACTTGTGAAGGCTATCATTTAACAGCAAAATAGGAGTGCCTGATATTTCTAGCTAAGTATGATATTAAAATTCCTTACTAATGTGATGCAGGACTGAGAAACCAAAGTGTGATACCAGGAGGTATAAAAAGATTCATTTTTACCAGTAATAAAGTAAATGTGTCGGCAATGAAAGTCCTACTGAGGTCTCTTTGGGATGCTCTAAGACACCAAGCATTTTTTGTCGAAAAAAACCAAATTCAGGTTCAACAGATGCTGTGGTTGCTTTGGCAGAGAGAAGAAGGGAGATGCAGGCTAGCATACAGGTTTAGGCTACACTTGCACAGAAGTCTGAGTGAATCACAAGGTTAAGTTGTGGCATTTGAAGCAAAAGCTGCCAACCAGGCATTGCCCCCACCTGGACACATGCGCAGAATTTCCTCTTGTGCTTCACTGAGCCAGCATAGGGTCTTCCAGCATCCCTCTTACTGCCTTCCCGAAGGCATCCAGAGCATAATTCTACTGTTTGTAATTAATGACAAACCTGAGAGGACAGAGGCCTGCCGGAATGGCTCCCGCAGAAGCTGCCTTAGTGAAGTGTTGAAAAGTGGATCTTCCTTGCCAAATTGAACTAGACATGCTCATCTAGTTCCAACTAATGAAACAACTCTTCTTGTCTCCAGTTTCTCAGCAGGGAATCGTATCCTGATATTTTGATATCTGATCCCGTTTTCCCCATATGTTCACACATCTCTCCTTGCACTCCAACCCCTGCCTTCCACGAGTTGCTTGTGAACATCTGAGGGATGACATAAACTAAAGAAGGGAATGTCTCACATCAGGCTGTTATGCTTAAACAGGGGCATCAACTTGCTCTTTTCCAATGGAACAGCATTGATATTTCAGCAGCACAAAAAGAGTGGAAGGCCCACATCTGACATGGGGCCAGGCAATCATTTGGGAATGTGAGAGATGCCAAGTCTTAGTCATCCTAGGTTGAAGCTCTGGGAATATAACATTATCCAAAAAGAGAGCTGAGTTTCTAGGGATTGTGAGACTTCCATACTCCTCCGTGCTTGTTGAATGAACCACAGCAATAACAAGCAATGTGCAGAAATACCCCTTTCTGGTAACAGCCAGAAAGACAGGCGGGAGAAAGGCAAAAATGGCACAGAATGCCATTGATCCCAGCACAGGCTGGTCCACTCTGTACAATCTCCAGTGCATCAGGGGGCCTTGTGCATACTTCAGAGAACAGAACATGCACCCATCAACTTAGCCCACACTTCACCTCCCATTCAAGACTTCAGCTGCCTGCTGGTGGCACCTTGGTGGTTAGATTACAGATACAGCAACTGCATGACTCTGTGTGCAGGAGGAAACACTCACCTGTGGGCTCCGCTCCTGCCACCCCTATAGGTTTCTTGGAACCACCCTGAGATTCTGAGGCCAACACAGCTGCTCACAGCGTGATCTTTTATCCAAACTGGTTCAAACTTCACCCAATGCTGTGATCTACAGGAAAAGATTTTTTTAGCTGCCTTATCAGCTATATTAATGTCTGCCGTTGTCACTGATGCAGACAGAAAAGTGGGAATATGTGCTTTACTTTCACTGAGGCCAAAGATTAACTGCACAGTGCCTAAAGATGCAGACTGCTGCTCAGTGTCTCGACTAATGATCTGGAAAAGTGAGTGAGCAGGGTGAATTTGCAAGTGACATGATGTTATTTGACAGTCAAAACAGAAGCCTGAGATAAGGCTGTGAAAAACTGCATACAGATCTAACAGATGCTGGTTGAATGGACAACACAAAAAAGGAGGATACTCCATGTTATCAAGTACAGCCTTGGAAAAAATCATTTGAGTATTGATGTGGTCAGCAAAAGAAGAACATTTGCACAATGTTCAGAAACACTCTAAAGAGCTGACAAAGTACGAAAAGTATTGGACAGAGAAAAAAAGAAAGCATTAAACCACTGTCTAAATCAATACGGTCTCACCTTGCAATTGGTGTTCTGTTCCAAGTTTCCCATCACAGAGATTCATGTGAAACAGAAAGTGTCCAGAGAGGTACAATAGAAGAATTTCAGATGCAGGGTTGGACTAACTCAGATTACATAAATCTTACAAGGAGCAGACAAGAAAAAAACCTTTAATTAATTTAATACAGAAAACGCACACATTACCACAGGCAACGTTTTCCTTTGATTTACACCACATGAAAATCTGGCCTTATCCTGTTAGTGTGAGTCACGGGGAGTTTGTGCCCCGTAAAAGGAAAGCACTAAATGACTCCTGATGACAAACACTGTATTTATTGGGCCCTGCAACTACTGTTTGCTCAAACCAATTAAACTGCTGTGTGCTAATAATAATAAAGTCAACCGTATCAGCAATGCAGAATATTCCTCTCCACCTGAAAGATGTATGATTTTGAATGAAAGTATGTGTGATATAAAGGGAGAAAATCTAGAGAAATCAGGGCCCTGACAAATGATGCTTTAAACAGTAGGAAATTCAGCCCTACATACAGTGTCAGTGAGGGCCTGATCACCACTTGGGCGCTCCTGAGTGAACTTAGCCTGCACTTAATTAGTATATAGTCTTTGTATTGGTCCATTAGGAGGAAACTTCAGCCATAATGAATATTTATCAAACTGCTCTCATATTTCTAGCCTTTGGCTTACATTCAGCCAGTTTCGTCTTGTTAGGAGTGCAGCTGCTAAGGAACTGGAAAGAGACATTTCCAGAGTCTCAGTGGGATGGGAAGAATTGTCCTCTGGAAATGCCTTCTGCAGGCAACAAAGAGATGCTAGGGCCTCTGTGTTCAAAATTTCAGGAACTTGCAACGATACCTACAAGGGAGAAACTCACATGTCTTTTTGGGGAATGTCCTGGCAAAATCTTGTAAAACAGCATTTATATTCCAGGATACATCATCCTATTAATCTGTAAGAATTAATACATATTCAGCAAAAATTTGATGCAGTAATTCTAATTATTCCATGCAATTGTTCCATAAGACTCCAAAATGGGTTCTTAGCTCCTCTGTAAACTTATGAAACTGGAGAACTAATTACTTCTCAAACTGCTGGTCAGGTTAAGTCTTTGTTATTTCACATCGTGTCTACATAGACCGCTGCCAGCATGCCTGCATGTTACCTGGGCAGCTACCTAGCAGAGACAGTTACAATACTCTCCTATGGACGTAGCATTTTTCAAGACTTTTCTGCCCTCACTGATGGCTACCTGCCAATCTAGTCAACTTCACCAAAGAACCATTTTCTTACAAACATATTTGGAATCAGGATGAGCTGTTTAAAATGGTTTAACTACCTTACAGTTTAAAAACCTACCTGGTCATAAAAGAAAGCCCATTACTGCACCAATGCCGACACGCAGCACTTTGTGGCATGACCCAGACTCAAAGAGGATTTCAAGCAGAAAGGCCTTCCAGGCTTGAGAGGTATAACTGATTGCCATTTTCCATCTAAAAGAAAAAGGGAAAATTATGCTTTTTCACTGGACAAAATATGTGCACAAGCCGCAGATTTTGATGGCTTTTAAGAACAAATTGACCATTGCTTTGAGAAGGATGAATTTTATTCATTTGTTCCCGGAAAGGTCGCTTCAGACATGTTCTAGGGAAATGTCTGTCGAGGTTCACTTCTCATATAGTATTTCATTTTTTTTTATAATTTTGACACAGTCTCCAGTATGGAATAGCATGACAGCCACAGTAACAGCAGTGACATATTTTTTAAGTTGTGCACACTAAGAAGAAATACCTATTCACAAAGAGTAATGAAAGCTTCATTTCTGGCATCACGTTATAAAACCAGACGTTCCTTCTGTATTATGCACATCGATTCCATAGTGTAGGAAGGATGGGCATTTCGTGTGTTCGTTTTCAGGGAAATGTTTGGAATGAAGCCAGGAAACAGCTCTGGCTCTGGGCCGGCGTTATCTGCTGGGATACAAGGACGGGCTGCTGGAAAAGTAACGATCAATAAAACTTCAGCTTTGAGAAGTTCCTTATGCTGGAGATAAGGAAAAGACAAGAAAATCACTCTATATTTAAAACTAACCAATGAAATAAAAAATAGCAAACTTGAAAAGTTTTGAATAAAGTAGCTAAGATTGCTATGATGTTAGAAAAACAGACTTATGGAACGCTTGATATAGTCAACGTAATCTTTTATACTAAAGCTTTCCTCTTAATTATCTTACCATTTTAATGATCGTGCATAACTTCAAGCATAGGCAGTTTTACAAAAAACATGGTGCTCAAACTTACATAAATTAAACCAATTCACAGAATTCCCCGTTGGTAAGAACGAGGAGGGAGCATGCTTAGCTGTGTATCTGTAAGTATTAACCGCTGAAAAACACTTTACTGAAAGTTACACAAACAAGAATAATTTGAGAAGAACAGGAATGATTTAGCCGCACTGGGAGGAATCCTATAAAGAAACAGAATGAAATAAATATTGGAATTTAATTAGTTGTGTATTCTATTTGAAAGTCTCCAGTGTTTAAGTACATGGAAATTAGATCTAAAACCTCCTCCCAGTATCCCTGTTTGCCGTAGTGAACATGTAGTACCCTCACACTAAACTCCTCATGTACTCATCAATGGATGAGTCCCACACTTGAGTCTCTCTATTCAGAAGTATTTCCCACTACAGAAACAGCATTACCTAGCACAACAAACAAAAAGGTGCGTTACCTTGATGTTTTGGGGCTATACATTGTAGGCATAGCTGTTTACCTCAACAGAAAGCTTTACTCTCTCATTTGCAGCAGAATGTGAAGGAGCAGGTGGAGGGAGTATCTCTCTCACTTAGGCTTCTCCAGAAGGAGAAATTTCCTATAGGTAAGCTCATCCCACTAATGTAGAAGGCAACTCATTGCCTAGAGACCTCTTTCACTAGTCTCAAGCTTTTCTCTTGCTTGTAGCTCCATGGAAGCTCATTCCGTGTATCTGAGGCTCCCTGCGATATTAATGCAAGTAGTTAAGCGATACAATTTGCATTAGCACAGGTCATCATTAAGCAGCTTGCTTATAATCACAGTATATGACCGTGATAAAATATTTCAGTAAAGCAAAGATGTTGTATGCTAAACACAAGAAGCTCGGTTATTAAAGATGCAGACATAGTGTCCTGTTCTTGGCTTGTCAAAGAGCATTAAGCCTAAAATATGCATATATGCATACACGCATGTATACATGTCATCCCCTTCTTCAACTGAAAGATTATTTCATTCTGCATATAAATCTCTATTGTGTACCAGGCGTGTAATCACAACTAGGTAGGGACCTAACATGCTTTGTCACAGGCCTCAGATTTCTGATCTGCATACAAAGAAGACTGTACTGAGTCCTAAGTAAACTCATAACCAAGACTCTTTCAATTACAAATTGTAAGGAAAAATTTGGTACACGCACATCCTGCTGTCGTAGGAAGCTAACACAAGGACACTTCAAAAAAGAGTTTGAAAAGAATATCTTACCTCAAAACAAACTTCTTTTCTGATTCTTTCTACAAGCTTCATTTTGGCTTGCGAAGTTCACGAGTCTGGATAGTTGTAACACACAGGCATTGCTTCTCTACCTTTTCTCCCACCCCATCTTTTCTGTCCTCTCCCTTATATCCTTTGTTCTTATGGTTTGCCAACACTGAGAATAATCTGATAATTGCAGTTCTGCTGTTATTGCTCCCTTGCAGAAGCATTTCAGAATAAAAGTGGCTTTCTTTCTAGAACAGTTTTCACATAGGGAATTACCCCAGCTTACCTAACTGTACAGATGCTTTTTTTTTATTTCTTTAATAGTCAGCTTCTCTGTTCAGACAAATCCTTGACCTTCAAATATCTATCACCCTTAATATGATAATATCATAGAGCAAAGGAATATGTTTTGCTTATTCAGAGAATGGATGCTTTCACATCAAATGCTTGTCTACATTTTGCAACTGTTCATTGATTTAATAAAATCATTAGTAGGAGGGCACACATCTCTGCACCAGCTATGTTGCTTACATCCCTAGCTATACAATTTACCAGACTAATCAGAGCAGCCAGCAGCAGCCTACCAGCAGAACCCGAGGCTCTCTCACAAGCTCACTGTGCTCCTAGCTACATCCCAGCATCCCCATCCCACTGTGCAGTCAGGTTGGGTGAAGTCACATCTCCCCTTTGGAGAGCCTGCCCATAGGGCAGCTGCCAGAGAAGGAATCATAGAATCATAGAATGGCCTGGGTTGAAAAGGACTACAATGATCATCAACCCTGCTATGTGCAGGGTTGCCAAGTACCAGCATAACATTACACATTTCTGTCTTGCTCCTCAGTGCCCCTTTTCCCTCCAAGACTTCTCACTGCTTTAAAGACACGCTACATGGGTGTAAGGGCCTATGCTCCCAGCCTTGCGCATTTCATTTCTGCCTTGCACATCCATTCCTGCCACCTGCTTTCTCATTTGTCATGACCGTTAGCAAAACAGCAGAAGATACAAAAATCTATACGTATCCTTTGCAATATAGATGTTTTCTGAAGCTGGCACTACAATAAACTCTTCACAGATGAGTGACTTTAATGGTTCACTCTCATAAATTGGGTAATTTTTCTTGGATAAAAGCAAGCTATATAATTAGAAAAGGGAACTAGTTACTTGTAAAGAAAGAATAATCAAATCACCATTAAGGGGAAATTAGCTGCATTTATCTTAATTCTAGGGGCCCTACTGTTACCTCCCAATAGGAGAAGCTTCAGGAGGATAACATTTACTTGGCAGTCTCCGTGACTTCTGCCACTCCTGTTTATTCATGCAAAAGCAGGTCCTTTATTATGTTTTGGCAGAACAAGCTGCGTTTAACTGAACAAAATCCATTACAAGACTGTTCTTTTCATTTCCATTAAAAAAAAAAGACACACCTCAACTTTCATGGATGTCATTTAACCCCAGCTGGCTCCTCTGCCCTCCCCTTTGCAAGTCACAGCTGTTGGGACAGGGACAGGGGAAACAGAGAGGCCCAAGGGATATCTGCAAAAGTTTTGTCCCTAGGACTAGCGAGACCCATGCATGGCATTTCTGGAGAGGAATCCCCTCTGGGACTCCTTCACAGCCCTCTCTTGGCAGCTGCAGCCTGGATTGGCCCTAAGGCTTAAGAGCCACTTTGCAAAAGGTTCCTTGGACCTGCTTGGGGCCAGCACTGCCAGGCCTGTGTTCTTTTCCAAAGAGCATGGAGAGAGGACCTGCACTGTGTTCAGCCAGCATCCTCCCAGGCCTGCGGCAGAGAGGTAGGCAGCTCACTTGGATAAAAGAGATTTCACTGCATTCCCCAGAGCTTCTTCCACTCCTCTGTACCACACGACACAGAAGGAAAAGATGTAGAGAAACACAGTTATATGCAATAATGTGATAGTAATTTCACATCCAGAGAGAGAACTGGAATTTAACATTAACAACTGCAATGGTATGAAAAAGCAAGTGCCAGATACTGAGATTTTACTACCAACCATGATCAATAGCTGCTCCAGTCTACCAGGCTACAGCAGCATTTACCCCAGCAGCAGGTATCAATAACCATCAGCATCATCCTTCAGCAGCAAAGACAAACGACTCCCAGCACAGATACACTTATCATGCAGCAAGCTAAACCAGACAAATGGTGCTCAGCGGCAGAAGTGAAATTCAATGCTACCACCCCACACCGACACTCACCTTCCTAACCCAGACATGTTGTGATTTGTCTTCTCCCATGAGGACACAGTTTGCAGAAAAACTGCAGCCCTTATAAGCTACACACTCAACAACTTCCTTTAGAGGCTTACCCTCCCTGAACTGACTTGTTTAACGTAGCAATGAAGAAACCCTGCAAGTATTTTCAAAACGTAGGCAGTCCTGTGGCCTTCCTCACAGCATAATGCAGATACAACATGGAGTCAGGTTGAATAAAGTCTACAGAGCTTGGTCCCAGAAGCTCACATTTATGTGTTACTTACTGGACAGTGGTGATGCTTCTTCCCCCAAGACTGGGGGAATATGGGCAAGAGCTGAGCAAAAGGTGGGATACAGAAAGGGAAAGCAGCCTTAAAGTTATGGCAAATTGATTAAACCTCTAGAAAGCTGAATTCTAACTCCATCCTCAAATTCACATGCAAGTCTAAGGAATCTGTATTATGTGTATTCCTCATTTTTCTACCCCACCTCAGTTGAGCAGTTTGTGATGTGAGCTGCTAAGATGCTGAACATCCACAGGTACATCTGAAGTCAGTGAGAAGTGGACTTTCAATACATGTAAGCATTAGAAAGTTGAAATGTAAGTCTTCGATTGTCCAACACGCTGCAAAAGGAATCCTTCTATTTCACCACACAGATATCTAGAGGTGTTATTTTTTCATTTCCTGGACATAAGAAAAGATAATGCCATCCATTTCATAATGGTGTTACACAGATAACATCGTTAATGTTTAGCAGGATGACAGCATTTCTAAAATGCTCTAAAGGAAATTAATATTTTTATTTAATGGATGATAGTGCTGTGCAGTAAACCGTGCATTAAATTATACATGGAATAAGCATTAAAAGCAACATTAAATAGAAACAAGGAATTGGAAAGCTTCTGGAGTTTAGTCTCCTGCTTTCTCAGGCAACTGTATCACATAAGCGCTTCTATGGATTGATCAGGACTCGATTTCAAAGCAGATGGGCTTGCAGCTCTCAGTGCAGGGAAGCTGCTCCACAGTCACATTGCTCTGAAAATACCAAATCTTCTAATTCACAGTGTAAATCCGTCAATGGCCATTTTATACACATTTGTTACATTTAAATAACAATACCAATACTATAATCTACCAACGCTTACCCTCCAAATCTCCTCATAACTTTTGTTAATCTAAACACAACAACTCCTTCCAGCCTTCTCTCATAAAAGGTCATAATTCCTACTTCAAGATAGCGTTCCAATGGGGAAACAAGATAATGGCTATGATTTTTAAAACCATATGGTGCCCAAAAGCCCACAGAACAGATGCCCGGCAGAAACTGTAGCACAGCTCTAGAGTCAGCTACACGAGCCACGCCACTGACCTGTACACACAGCAACTGCAAAGCATGTGCAGTTATATCCCAGCTCATCACACAGCTCTCTGCACACAGCCCCATTATGACCAGCACTTCCAGACTTACAAGACAGTTCTACAGTTCTTAGTCATAGAATCATTTCAGTTGGAAGGGACCCTTAAAGGTCATCTGGTCCAGCTCCCCTGCACAGGGACACCCACAGCTCCATCAGGTGCTCAGATCAACCAGCTAGACCTTGGGTGTCTCCAGGGATGGGCCATCCACCACCTCTCTGGGCAACCTGTGCCAGTGACTCGCTCCCCTTATTGTATAGAAACCTTTTTCCTTATTCCCAATCTAAATCTCTCTTCTTCATGCAAGTTCTCAGTAGGTGGGAAGGAGGTATGAGCTATGTTGTGTGAGAGACTAATTGTAACACCATTCCAATTTTTGAGGGGAATCAGTGAGGGAGGTAGCCTTGATTAGATCAGCTACCCTTCCTTAAGTAAAACCCACGCTCCGTGCCTTACAGGTGAAATAGTTAGTTTTGTCTCTGATGGAGACAAGATATTAATCATAGGTTTTGTAGCATAACTGGTCAATTTTGGTTGTTCATTCACAATTAAATTAAGGTGATGGCTTCGGACTTGGCGAAAACAAGAGAATATCCTCCTGTCAAGGAAGAATAAAAAGACAAACTAAAACCGTAGAAAATTGCCAGGATAGTGATTTCTGAGAGACAGTAATACATTCCCATAATTCCTTCTGAAAGAGTTTTTCATTAACTTCAAAAGGAGTATTACCAATAGGTTCTTTCTTATAACAGAGTAAATGCATCCCTCCACTCAAATGACCAACAGCGCTGGTTCACAGCACAGACCTCATGCCCACGTGCATTGTCGCAGCCCTATCTGAACACAGACAGGAGCACTCCGAGCTGAGACGACAACATCCTGAGGTGATTCAGAGCATTCATCATCCCTTCAGGATGCTGGAGTTGCTGGACATGACTAAATTTGGTGATGCTGAAAGCAAAGGTGAGCAATTTCACTGCTTCATGTAGACACAGTGTGCTGTTTGAAGGGATGTATGAGCCTGAGGACTGGCAGACCAAAGGGCTTTGGTGAGCTCCTGAGCGCAGTGACACAGGCACAAGGCTGCTCTCTCCCATGACCATTCCCTCTGGGATCCAGGCAGCTTTTGGAGATGCACACAACAGCTGGCTCACAATGGATGGACATCGTTATTTGTGTTTACTAGCAACACGAGCCTAAAATTCCTGACTCAGTGCACCGCATCTACGACCTCCTTCAAATTAAATCCAGGTGAAATCGGGATGGGGGGAGGAAAGTAAATATATCGATCGTTGCTGATGTCAGCGCTGGTCGCTCCCTGCCCAGGGCCCCACGGCACAGCGCCATTAACTCTTGACGAGCGATTTCCTGTCACCGGGCTCCTGGGGCACAGCTCGGGCGCGGGCATCTGCCACGACTCTTGGAAATCTCTCGCTAGGAAACGCACGGCCGAGCGGCGGCCGCCGACACAAAAGCGGCATTCCTGCGCGGAGCGAACGCGCCAGGAGGGCGCCGGGCAGCTCGCCTCGAGCCCGGCCTCGGGACCACGCACTTTGTCCTCCCACAGCCGCCCTTTGTTGGAGACACCTCCGGCACGGCACCCGGCCCCTCAGCCCTGGCCCCTCGCACCGAGCCCGCCCTGCACAGCCCTCCGGCGCCACGGCACAGAGGGCGCGGCGGGGCCCGGCTCCCCCAAAGCACGGGCACCCCCCGCACGGGCCGCCTCCGGCCCCCGCTCGCCGCCTCCGCCCGCTCCCGCGCCGGGGCCGGGCCCGGGATGCCGGGGGAGGGCGGGGGGGGGAGGGAAGGGGAGGGGGGGTTGTAGCAGTATCGCCATGGTGACAGTGACGTCATCTCACCCTGGATCTAATTGGAGGAAACCCCGTGGCCCCAGCCGCAGCCCACGGGCCAACCGAGCTTGTGCCCTGCCTGCGCTCGCCCCCGCGGCGGCGCGCTGCCCCCGGATTGGCTGTCGGGGAGCGGAGGGGCGGGGCCGGGCTCGCAGGAGAGGCCGCGATTGGCCGCGTGGGCGCGGGCTGAGCAGCGGGTAGGCTTGCCTGTGCCAACGCCCTTTAGCGCTGGCTCTCGCCCGCGACGGGAGCGGCTCTTTCTCTCCACCACAGCCCCGAGCGAGGCGCAGCCGATCGGGTGCCGCCCGCGGCCCGGCCTAGCGCAGCGGACTCAGGTGAGCGCGGCGCCGCGTCCCGCCGGTGGCCGCCGGGCCCCGCCTCGCCTCAGCGCCGCGTCCTCCATTTTGTGAGCGCGGCGTGGAGTGTTCGGCGGCCGCGGGCGGCGGAAGGCGCCGCCGGGCGGCGCCGCCATTTCGTACCCGCCGGGGCTTCTCCTCCGCGCCCGGCCCCGATCGTCCCGCTCCGCCGCCTCCCGCCTCGGCACCCCCCGCCCCACCGTCCCCGGGGACGCGGCCGCCGCGGAGCCTCCGGGCCCCCGCCCTCGCCGCGGCCCCGACCCCACCCAGCGACGGCCGCGGCGCTCCCAGCCGAGAATGGTGGGCCTCTGTCCCGCGGCCTCTGTCCCCGGGCCGGGGCCACTCCCGCCGGGGGGAGGGTCCCGCCGCGCCCCGCCGCCAGGAGGCGAAGCGGCCCGTGCTGCCCGCGGGGCCCCGCCCGGCCCCGACATTACCTCCCGCCCCGCTGAGCTGCAGCCTCGCGGCGTCAGGACTGAGCACACCGCTCTCCTTTCTTTCTTTTTATATATCTTTTTCTGTATCCCGCCTTTCTTCGGCCCTCCCCTGCGGGGTGAAGGCACGTGAAGAAGGCCCTCGGGCTGGCTGGGAGCTGGATGTTCTCCTGTGCGTTCCCGTTAAGCAGCACTTCAGTGTGTTCGCACGGGGCGCGCAGGGTAAGGACAAAAAGCCGCTCTGGTACACTAGTACATCTTCCGGGCGCTCGGTCCAATGGCCTCTGCCCCTCGGCCAGAGCTGCGTCCCATCCCTGGTTGGGTTTCTGGGCTGTCGCTTCCCCAGGGCGGGCCCTGGGACGAGTGCCTGTTCCTGCCGAAGGGTGGGAGGGTGCCAGTGCTGTCCCATAGGGACGCACCTGGGAATGGGGAGCTCCCTACAGTCCCAGTAAGGGGGCTGCAAGGACACGGTCTTCAGCGTTGGCTCCTGGAGTCACGGTTGCTGTCCTTCTCCTGGCAGGCTCTGAGGCGCGTTCTCTTGCTGGCAGCGTGACGTCCCCAGCTTCTCCTGCCTTTGCTACAGCACTGCCCTTGCCCTGCCGCCGGCCACCATGGATAAGACCGAGTTGATCCAGAAAGCCAAGCTGGCGGAGCAGGCTGAGCGCTATGACGACATGGCCACCTGCATGAAGGCAGTGACAGAACAGGGGGCCGAGCTGTCCAACGAGGAGCGCAACCTGCTCTCAGTGGCCTACAAGAATGTGGTGGGGGGGCGACGCTCCGCCTGGAGGGTTATCTCCAGCATCGAGCAAAAGACAGACACCAGCGACAAGAAGATGCAGCTTATCAAGGACTATAGGGAGAAGGTGGAGTCTGAGCTCAGGTCCATCTGCACCACTGTGCTGGTGAGTGGGGACTTTTTCTGCGTTTTATCAAGGGAGAGAAGCAGTATGCTGCTGTTTTGAGGCGTAAGGGTGGGAAATTGGCTGGGGAATATGTGAGGTATTATGCTGGAATGGGGGAAGTCAGTTCAGTAACTTTTGCAGCTGCCATATTGGTTACTGTGAAGCAGAAAATCATCTGCTCTTTGCTGTGGGTGCTGTATATGCAGAGGTAATTGAGATATGCTCAGCTATATTTGAGATGCGTGTCTGATGGAGCGACCTGTGTGCAGTACTACACTAGCTGAGCACAGAGATGCAGAGAATTTAGGCTCATGCCTGTTGGCGCTTTGGTTAGTAAGCTAATCTTCATAAGGTAAGCTGAAAAGAAAATGAAAGCCCTTTATTTCTTAAGGTTGGCACTAGTAACCTGTTAAATGCATTTAAATTAATGGTGTTCATTTAATGCGCTGTTTCATGTGAGGAAGAACACTCTTCAGAGGCCTTAAAGAGGCATTTTTAGATTTTCTTTCCTAGATAATAAGGTGTGATTTTATAAAGTAAGACATATTCCTTGAAAGTAGGAAAGAAGGAGGTAGAAATCAGCTTTGTCAGACTCAAGTTGATCTACTGGGGGCTGTTTAGTCCAGAATTACTGCAAACTTGTTCTAATGCACAACTGTGGTTTGGAAACAGGATATTCTATGACAGGTATGGTGCACCTGAGCATGTTTCAAAGCCCAGGAATATATCTCCATGCCAGGAGCAGAATTCCAGATGCTCTTGATAGTGAAGCAGCATTGCAGTGCAGCAAGAGCTCCATAGACCTGTGTCAGCAGCATGGAACGTGTGCGACCCTGCTGTGTGATTAGAGTATTCTGACTGCAGGAAGCTGTGTGTGTAGTGCAGTGGTAATGGTGTGGCATGTAATCTTCAGTGGTTAAGCTATGTATTTTTGATGTCTAGTGTTGCAAGCATGAGAAAGGAAGTGAGTAAGGAAATAAACAGTTTTTGATTTAACCCTGAATTGGGTTAGGAGACCTGAGTTTAAAGATGGCTGGTTTGAAAGTAACAGAATTTACATCTTGGTAAGTGTTTTGGCTCATGTACAAGGGTGCTTCTTTGGATTGTGTTGAAAATACATATGTGCTTCCTCGCATGCTGCCACCTAGATTAGTTTCTAACTATGAGTTAGAGGCCTTCTCTAAAATGAGTTACCTTTGCTTGAAATTAACTTGGAAGTGCATTAGTTTAATGAACAGAGACAACTTCTTAGTGCGTTTAAGAATCCTCATCTTTCAAAGAAACTGTTTCTACAGTTGTGCCTGTAGTTGAGTTGCAAAAGCTTCACCTTTTTGAAAGTGGCACAACTTGTGTAGGGCACTGATTCTTGTTTCCTGTGAAAAGATTAGCACTGCAATTTGGGTGCTGATACTAATCCTTTTGTGATTCTGCTCTGTTTCCTTTGGATTCTCTTTGGAACTAGCTTCCTGAGACCTGAGCATAAAGCTTATTCTTCAGACTTCTTAATCTGCCTCTGTCCTTCTCCCAGATATGGATCCTAAGGGGAGGTTATGAGTAAAATCCCGTGCTGTGCCATCCTAACAGGGAGCTTGTGTTTCTCTGGGGAGGTTGAACACCTCTGGATGGTAAATTGGCAAGCCATATTTAGCAGTGGTTATATTGAAATTAGTCTAGTTGTGTCTAATGGTGTGCAGCAGTGCTAGCACAGACCTCTAATGTAGGGAAGGCAAGCTTCTCCTGCACTATAGCTGTCGTCTTCCTCGCATTCTAGTCTGTTTCCTCTATTAACAGCCACAGCGTGGTTGGCAGCTTCATCCTTCTTGCCTGGGAGGCTGCAGGAAGTGAAGACAGAAACCTCCAGATGAGCATGCTTGCCCAGTTCCACCCTGCAGGTCAAGGTGTGTCTCTTTTGCTAGGAGATGACAGTTACCTGCTGCAAGCCCTCGTTCTGTCTCTCTCTGTTGGGTGCCATGCGCAGTTACGTTCTGCTCTGCTGCTTTCCTCCTCCATCTACCTGCTGCTGCTCTGCCCCGTGAGTCAGCAGCAGAGGTTGAAACTTATAATGTGCAGGCTCTACAAAGGATGGGTTTCCTAAAGCTAAGCCACAAAGAGCTTTTGATTCCTTCATCTTTGAATGGTAATTTCTTACGTGCTAGTACTGTGGTGTCTGCTTGCACTTCTGTAGATCCTTGAATTTGAACTTGGTGATGCTTTTTCAGTTCTGGGAAGGCAGCTAAACTGAAACAACTGCTGGCAAGTAGTATGGAACGGTTGCTTGTCATCTGGAGTATTTGGATTTAGCAAGGGTGGATGCACTGGGTGGAGTGGCTGCTATTAGTCATACCACTAACAGGTTTTTTTTTTTTGAAAGTTTTTTTGATTACTGGTATGGCACAGCTTTTCAAAGTGAAATGTATTTGCTCTTGAAGAAATACCTGTGCTAACATTACAAAACACTGCTGATTGCTGATGAAATTACCAACGCTGAATCCACAATTATTTCTTTCCTGTAAAGAATGCCTCAAAACAATTAGATAAGGCATTATTTTAGGCCGTGGTTTGATAAGGACCTAGACATCATGAGAGTAGAACATCCAAAATCATGTTGAGATTGTTGTGCACATCTGTGTGTATATATATAGATAGATAGATGTACATATTCATAATTTTTTTATTACTAATCATTTAATCAGTGTACCCTGTCAGTAGCTGTGGTAAGGTATGAGAGATTCCATCTCATGTCAAGCAGTGAAAGTGTTGAATGGTCTGCCATCCGAGTAGGAGCAGATGTGGTCTGAGCTCTTTTCAACTGTTGATTTGGTGACTGGTCTTTCAAATGAAAGCGACTCTTGTGGTATGATTTGTCAAACAGTGTGCATGAAATGCTTATTTGAAAGGTGCACCAACAAGTTTTATTCTTGCATTGATGGTTGAATTCTTTGGTAACTGAAAGAACTGATGTTCAATTGCTCCTTAGGAATTGTAGTCCAAATGGGTCTGGAAACACTTTTCTTTTTGAATAAAGAAATAGGTTGGCAACTTTACTTCCCCTTCCTCCCCCCTCCGTACACCACGAGAGCAAAGTTCGTGTTCCTTTCACATTCAGAGGGGGGTGATTTCAAGGCAGGGATGCTGGATAATGTAGAAGGGATGGAAGCAGTAACGATTTTTATGTGATCACTGAAATAATGTAAGAAACTTTGACCATGGGATGTGTGATACCAGGCTGTGACTCTGGATTCCTCAGATTGTCCAGGAGGGTAAATTTTAAATGAAACTTGTCTGAGTGTGTGGATCAGAGTCCTGGGTTTGATAAATTCAGTCCCTTTGCACATCAGTAACTTGCATCATGTTCAAGCTCCTTTGGGGGAACTAGTGTAATGGGAAGCAGGGCACCAACCCTTGACTGGAAGCACTTTGCTTTCCACCTGCTTCTGGAGCATTTTTTCCCACGTGTATTTGGTAGCGCAGTGCATGGGCTGTGTCTGGGTCCCAGTGTGATTTGTGCCCTTCATGGACCAATAGAGATCGAGTTTTGAGGACTGCTTGCTTATGGTTTAAAACTTGGTGGAGAGGTAGTGGCTAAAGCTGTAAAGGCCTCGAAACAGCAGTGTGGTGGTGGTTACATCCTCCTCATGGCTCTAGCTGAAATGCGAACTGTTCTGATCTGGTTCTTAAGTCACTGCAGAAGACTTAGAGGTGTGAAGCTTCTTGCTTGTTTCCAAATGCCTCTTTAGGGTGTCTTTCACAAGCAGTTTTCCATTGCACTGTGTCACGTATTTCTAGGAATGAGTGCATCTTGGAATTTGAAGAGCAGACTGAAGGTAATGTTGCTTGCGCTCGTGGTTCTTTTCTGTAGTTCTTTTCTGCTCGTGGTTCTGTTTTCTTCCACTTTCTGTGGCAGTACCTACAATGAACTAGTCTTGAACAGGAGGGTGTACCTTACTTCAGTTATTAGTGCCTTCAGGTTGAGAGGATGCCTGTAAATGTTTGATCTTCTGTGAGATTGCAGCATTCATTTCTGAAAGTGTGGCTTAGCACATTGCTTTTGCCAGTTCCCCTTTCCTTCCTTCCTCCTCACCCTTCAGACTGCAACTGTGTTAATACTTCTGCTTTGTGTCATTAAGAAACAATGATTGCTAAGGGTAAAATCTGTCCTTCTGGTTTTACTCCTTGTGTGGATCTGTTTAACTGAAAGAGAAAAAAAAAGCAAAAAAAACCCAACCGACCACCTACTGAAAACCATGTATTAGAAGACGCTGCTTTTCCAACAGCACAAATCGGTCATTTCACTGAAAATGGAGTCGGTGGATTCATGCAAAAGCAAATAGATTCCTGATTGTGACTAAAATACCTGATGTCAAATGATGAATAAGCTTTGAACATAACCCTGTTTTTCACTGCTGTTATCTTTGGCCTACAGAAAAAAGTGAAATCCTGATGTATTTTTAATTGTTTTTTAATTGTACATGTGGGCATCATGGAATGGTTTGAGTTGGAAGGGACCTTTAAGATCATGTAGTTTCAATGCCCTTCTATAGGCAGGGACACCTCCCTCCAGACCAGGGTGCTCAAAGCACCTGGTAAGTTCAGTAAGTATCAGTTTGGTGCTCCTATGTGAACAAAATCTTTCTGCTTTCCTATTCTAAATGAACTGGAGCTCACGCAGAAATAGCATTGTAGAGGTGAAACTGGCATCTGAGTAAAGGGATGTTACAGTCTTCTGACACTGGGCGTTGGGTAAGATGTAGCTTTAATCTGAAGATCAGATACGCTAACCACTGAAGTTAACAGCGCTTTGGGACTTGTGTTAGTTCTCTTGACAGTAGATGGGGCAGTGCCTCAAGTCATTTTTTTGCCATCTTTACATTGAAGCAAATGCCGTTGACTCACCCTCGTGAGTAACTGGCTAAAAAGCAGCTACTTTGTGGCTCGGAGCCAAGCCTTAGATTGGGAACAGTACTTTTTGGCAAATGCCCAGCAGTGGAGTTACCGTTAAAGACTGTTTTAAATTTAAGTTCAGATCATGAATTCTATATTTAACTTACTCATAGCTGTATCTTATGGTTTTTTGTTTTGTGGTTTTTTTTGCCCTTCTCTAGAATCTGCTGTTGGAGCACTACGCATTTTCCTACAAGGAAAACTGAATCTGTTTCTGAGAAAGGGCTGAGAGTTGTAGGAACAATCCTAGAATGCATGGAGGCTCTTGGAGTGACTGAGATCTGCTGGAGCACAATAAAAATAGCACAGGGGATTCTGATGGTAGCTGAGGCCTCCCTGCTGTGCAGTCATCACTTGCAGCATACCACCCACCCAGCTGGATGCTGAACTTCTGAAATGTATGCAGAGTGGTGAAGGATACAAGATAAATGGCAGCAAAGCATTCTGTCTGAGGTCCCGGAAGCTTGCGCCTCTATATTTGTGCATGCAGCCTTATTTCCTTTTTTAGAAGCTGCTGGTGTGAGTTTAGATCACTAATTTGATATACGCGGATATCTAAATCTTGAGGTGAAGCTGAGGATGGAGTTAATTAATGTCTGTGTAAGGTAGAAAAGCATTGGCTTGAGGCATGTCTGTGCTTAAGAGTTCAGGAAGTGATCGTTAGCGCTTCTGCAGTCATGGCTACTAGTGGCTCCAGTGCTGTCCTGTGAGAAGCAGAGTGTGGAGTAATTAGGAAGACATAGCACTATTGCAGGTGACCCAGCTGTTGAGAATAAGGCAGCCAAAGCTTCATCCATCTCCAGTGTCAAATCCATATTTTAATTAGGTTAAGCTATAGATTAACTAGCATGGTTGTAGTCAAGCCTATTAAAGCACCCAAGTGTACTTGCACATCAAGAATTATTAGATTTAGTGGAGGTCTTTTATTGGTGTGGTGGCCCTGAGGAAATGGGATGAACTTGCAAGTTAACAGAGGCACCAATGTTCTGGGGTTGTTTTTTTTTTTTTTTACCCTGCTGAGGAAGTGACGCATAACAGCTGCTTCTAAATCACACTCATGCAGGCATTTTTCCTATCCAGCAGGTGAGCAGAGAACGATGGCAGATAGTTGTACAATAGATGCCTTTTTAAACATGAGTCTAATTCAATCAGGGGCTGACTAGCTAAGGTAAATAAGACTGTTCTTGATCACTTGCGGTGCTTAATTTCATTCAGCTCCGCATTGTTCAGTGGTGTGATGCTTCCAGGCTCCTCCTCATCATTTATTTCCCAGGAAGCTGCAGCTGAGCATACAGCTGCCTTCTAAGTTTGAGTCTTGTTCATTCACTCTGTGCATCAGAATGGCAGTTCATGTGAACTGGGCTCTTTAGCTGTACCAGGCACTGGAAATAATTCCATGTCCAGTGGCTCTGCACGCCCACCAAAACATAGAAGGCCTGTAAACCAGGAGGTCCTGAATTACCTCTGGTCTTGCTTATGCTTTCTTCTTAGTTTGTAAAAGGAATGAAGTAAAGAGTGTTGTACCAATTCCTAACATTGATGGAAGTCTTTATTCAAGCTTTTAATTCCTGTAGATGTGGGAGCCACACGATGCTCTGAAAGCAGGAAGCTGTTTGCTCTGCTGCTGAATGTCCTATGTACGTGTACCAGGCTGACACCACTGTATTTTCTGGATAAAACTTCTTCAGGAAGTTTTGATGCCAAATGAGTGAATGTTGTGGAATTCTTGTAAGGGGAGATTGTTGTAAGTGGTAGAGGGTAGGCAGGGGCTTAGCACCAAAGTCAGGGCTGGCTTTCTATGAGAACTTGTTACGGAGAGGTTATCTGGAGTGTTGGCATTTAGGCCTCACAACTTAGAGGTTAGACTTCAGTAACTTAAGATTGTCTGGGTGGAGGATAACAAATTACTGACATACTCCTAGTGGGCTAAGTAAAAAACCATATAGCTGTCTCTCCTTGAAGTTGCCATGGAGTAGAGCAATACAAAAGGCTCTTCCAGAAGCTCTGAGCAGTGAGAGAGAGAGGGAAGCACATGAAATTCTATTACCTTTCTGGCTGTCAGTGATAACAAGCCTCTGATCTAGGGCTCCCAAACAGAGAGCAGAAGTGAACTGAGTAAAACAGAGAGCTGTTGCACAGGGTTCATTTGACAACGTGGAAGGTTGGCTTTAAAAAGAAGTTGGCTACGCAGGAGCTGCTGCCAGTAAGCCCTGTGTAGCTCCTTGCGCTGTGGTTCACTTTGAGTATTGCTGGTCTTGTATCTCAGGGCCTTCAGCACTTCTGTAGCTGCAGAGCACATAAGTAATTTTTAAATGCAAATTTAGGCTTGGACTGCTATTCTGTCATTATGGAAGACTGCAAATGGAGCACACAGGAGGAGGCTTCTAAGTAGTCAAGGTCCTGAAAGGAAGAATTTATTGCCAGTAATATGTTTACTAAGGGGAAAATAGCACTGAAAGTACATCAGGGGAAATCTGGAAATGGAGTTATGGAAGAAAGCTACCGATCAGTTGGAGATTAACCTGTCCATACACACAAAAAAACCTTTCTGAGAGCTTTGGCTGTGCTGTATAGCTATTATTTAATGAGATTAACTGCAATTATTGAAGAAATAACATTTTTTTGAAGACTCATTTCTGTGTTTGACAGGAGAAAAACTGTCAGACTTCAGGTCTCTTTCATGAGAACTTGAGTAATCCTTTGGCTTTTGCTGGATTGTTGGTTTTGTCTGATGAAAATCTATAGAAAGGAGAACTTGCATTTCCACACTTAGAGTTCCTGGCTTATGTAGTTCTTTGGGGACCACACAACTTAACTTCTTGCTTTAGGAGTAATGAAAGCATGGAATGCTAATGCGAGATGGAACTGATCTCTGCCCCAGGTGGGAGTGGTGTGGGCAGATGTGCTGCAGTTGAAGTTCCCAATGCATCTGCTAAATGGGATTCCAGATCGCTCAGGGCCGGTCCTAAATACAGACTGCCAGTTCTTAAAACTATGTAGACAGCTGCTCAGAACTGAATGGAAAAGATGAATTAGGTCACCTCTCTATTTCTGTGCCTGGTGTTTGCTTCTGTTTTCTGTAGTGCTTTGTCAGGTCGTCTTGCAAGGTTGTGCCATTATTGGAAAGGCACATGCATATTTTGTTCAATGTATACACTGTAATACGAATGTCTTAGGAGGTCTGCATGAAAACTATTTAATGCTCTCCCCAAAGGAGGTGATGCTGAGAGCTTGAATCCAGACGGATGAAGTGCTAACTTCTGCTGAATTAGTTTTGAAAGTGAAGCGATCTTCAGTGCTGCAGCAGGGACTCTCCCTTTCCTGTCAAGAAAACAACTGCTGAATGTTAAAACACACCTAGGTTGCAGTGAGTCATACTGTGGACTTTGGAATGACTGATTGAGACTTGAACTAGTCAGGGGCTCTTAACCCATGTACTGGATGGTTAAAACAGGCGGCTGTATGCGAGTACAAACCTGGCTGAAAGGTCTGAGCATACAGTACTCATCTGTGCTGTCAGGTGGTTTGGGACATGTAATATTCAGACTGTTAAAACTTGCAGCTGATAATTGTCTTAAAGGAATATGTTGGTCTGAACTGTCTCACCAGCTTCTCACCTTTATTTTTTTTTTTGTTGTGATTGGTGGAAACCAGTTCCCCGGATCTGCTTATAGGTGACTTTTCTCATATGGGAGTATGATGGACTTCCAGAAGTAGCTGGAAAAATTCCTTAGTCTCCAGTATTTTGTATGTTGTAGGCCTGGCTGAGTTTAGGCAGGATCGCACACTTCGCATAGCGTGTCTGTTGGATTTAAGCTGCTTGTCTTCCAGATGAGACTGAGCATGACCTTGAATCTATGTTTGGAGCAATGAGTTAACTTACTGAAAAAGAGTTCTGACATGTGCTCTGAGCGTATGTGTGTGTGTTTGTTTCTGAGGTACCTTGCCTCAAAAATGGATTTACTTTGAAACAGTTTCTCTGCTTACATGTGGCTGTTTGCCTTGGTGGGGTTTGGGCAGTGAGTGTGTGCAGTTGCAGGCAGGTACAACGTTCAGCTAATTAGAGTTACTTGTTCTCACCTGTATAATGTGCTCTGGTGGTTAACTTCAGAATCTGTTAAATAAAAATGGAAAATGCAGAACATTCTGCATCAGCTGGGGGAGGAATGCCTGGGAAGTCTGAATGTACTGAACTTAGTCTCTTAATAACTACTGAGGAGCACCTCCTCTGGTAGGGCTGAGGAGCGTTTGGACAGCAGGTCACTTGAGAAGCTGAAGTTTGAGGAGCTGAGCTCTTTTTATTCCATGTCACTGAATTTCTGTCTTGGCACTGAGAGGATACGGGTTTTTTTTAATACTGTACACATGGATATTGATTTGCTTCTTTTTCTGTCAAGGAAAAATCCTAATGACATTTCTTTTCTGCAGATACTTTTGGGTTGGTTTTTTTTTTTTTTTGCTCATGCTAGTGAAAGCCTAGCACGAGATCTTATCTCCAGTCACTGCACATCCAAGTGGCTTCCCCACAAGCTATTATGTTTGCTTTTAAAGAGTACCAAAATTCTATGCCCAGAAGATAGAGATGGCAGTGGAATAAGCTGTTTTAAAGAACTTGAAGTAAGGTGCCAAGGCCTTCAGCACGAGAATGTTGCTGAAATAGCCTGACTTGTCAAATCAAGCTTTATCAGAACTTTATTTGCAAAACTCTGCCGGGGATTTTGAACATCAGCACACTTCTTCTGAAAGATCAGGCACAGCCTATGCAGTTGGTGTTCCTGGAAGCAGACTTCTGGAGAATGTTGCTGCTTATGATGCTTGATCTTGATGTTAACTGACTGTTTTTTTTCCTGTGATGGGGTGTAAGCAACGTAGTACCAAATGAAGTTGGTGACAAATATAAAACCCAGTACAGATGAGTCTTTTAGTGGCATAGCATTAAATAACTTGGTGCTATGTGACCTTAACCTGTCACTCATTGACAAATGAGTGATGTAAATATTTCAAGTTTGGAGTTTAGTTTGCGACACTGAGACCTTCTGGAAGTATGCCATAACTTTAGCTTGCTTTGAAAAATAGACCTTGAGCTACTTCTAATCATAGAACTGCCTGAGTTGGAAGGGTCCCGCAAGTATCATCGTTTCCAACCACCCAGAACCCCGAAGTTGATGGTCTTTGGAGCTGACCTGGTTCGTGTTCATCCTTTGGTATTAATATCTATATTCTTCATATTTAACAGTTTACTTAATGGCATTGGCATATAGCAAAGACTCAATGTTAATGGAATTCAGTAAGAAAAGCATATACAGTATTGGTGCAAGTGCTGAAGGCAGCTATCAACTTAGTACTGAATCTGTTTCTTAAAAATCATCTTTGCTGTCAAGATTCCTGATAGCCAAATATGTGAGGAGAACAGCATAGATCAGAGATCTTATTTCTCTGCCTCTTAAACATAATGTATAGCTAAGTTGTGCAGAAGGTATTTAGTGCATGTAGTGGTTGAACTTGATACCCTAAGGCAGACTTGTCTTCTGAAATAGATTGTGGGGAAGGGGCTGATTTCCCTGGAAAGGGGGCAAGCAGAAAGCATGCATGGAATGCAGCTGCTTCGTGAATTGTAGGGGCTGTATGCATGCACAGCAAATAATTATGAGGGACCTGTGTCTTTAGGGAGCTTCTTTGTCTCTGTCAGGTACTCAAAGTGAACACATGGCTGGCATATTCCTTCAGGGCTTGCATTTCATAAAGCCTAATGATAAGGAAGTGATGAGAGCGGATGAATTAGATGTTTCTGGCTCAGTCTAGTTGCAGTGGTCTGATACTGTGGCTATGTGCTAGCCATTGTTCCTGCTTAAACAGTGAGGGAAGAGTGAAAGTAATGGTGCAGTGTCTCAGCTGGGAAGAGGGTAAAAGGAGAATTGGAGAGAGATCCAAAAAGGCAATTGAAATACAGTTTTCTTTTGGCATGTAAAGGAATAAGTGTGCCAGTGGTTGAGGGAGGGTATTGCAGCAAAATTCAGCTTTAAAGGGGGAAGAAATGGATTGTTTACAGGTTCCTAGCCAGCTTCCTATGGCCCCTTCAGGTGGCTGTGGATCTGCTCCAGGGACCTCGTTGCGGGCATCTCTTTAGGAAATAAGTGGGGAAAAAAAAAAAAAGCCTCCTGCTGATGGGTATGGGGTAAGAATATTGTTTATGGAACATGACGTTAATAGGAGGGAAAGTGTTGGGACTCTGCGAAGGTAGATGTGAATTGAGATGTGTAAGCAACACTAATGAGAAGGGAGAGGGGAAATCTTGTCACAATACAGGAGGGTCAGCCTGCTGCTGGAGAATAACAGGTGTACAGGAAGCAGTAGGTGCCAACCACAGATTGTCACAGTGCAAACCTATTCTCATGCAGTCGTCCTGAAATGAACGGTCTGGTTTGAGAGCACACTCTTGACTCCTGCTTCTTCATTCCGCTTGTGGTTTGGAGAGTCACTCAGCAGCAGGGCAGGCCAGCAGCAGAGGACTTGAGTATCAGGTGGCTTTTCAAGGAAGCATCTAAGGTATGTTTCACTTGCTAGAACAGGTAATCAGTAGTTCTTTAGAAGATACTAAGAGCCATTGCTGATCTTGATGATGGCAACTGTGTTTTGATACATATACTTTTCTAACCTGGTCCCTGCCCTCCCCTAGATAAAAAAAGCAATAGGCATATTTGCTCTATGTGAGTCGGAATGGCAGTCTGATATATGAAACTTTCTTGGAGTCATACACATGGGAATGCCTGACTCTGGTTTCAGTAAAACTTACCATAACAAATTTTGAGGTGGCTGAGATCTCCCTCATTGTTCAGACTGCCCATTTTCATTTTAGTTACTGTTAAACTCGTACTTCACGTAAGATTCTGTGACTGATTGCTGTATGATGGAAAGACAGAAAAACCCAAGTGGGAAGTGGTTGTAGAACATCTGGAGCTTTCTAGTCTGTTACTGCAAAGCAGATTCGTACTGTGCCTGTCAGCTCTCACTGCCCTACTTGCGTTTTCCATCTATTAGAGGGAGGGTGTGATGGATTGCATGACATGATAATGATGATGTCTTGAGATGAATGGCTCACTCAGTGTTCCAAGTACCTTACAGATTTGAAAGATGATCAGGATAGATAAATTAGCTTTACTCAGTCTGTTTGCATCTCTTCTGTCCTATGACTGATAAACACAAAATCTTGTTCCATCTAAGGCTATTAAAAAAAAAAAAAAAGAAAAGAAAAAGAAGATGCACAAATGCGGAACAAAAATGCTCCACTGTCAGTAATGGAGGTGCAGATCTCTTATCACAGAATCATAGAATGGCCTGTGTTGGAAGGGACCTCAAGGATTATGAATCTCCAGCTCCCCTGCCACAATAGGTCTGGAGCACAAGTCTTATGAGGAGTGGCAGAGGGAGCTGGGATTGTTTAGTCTGGAGAAGAGGAGGCTCGGGGGGGGTATCATTGCACTCTACAGAAGGGAGGTTGTGATGAGGAGGGGTTTGGCCTGTTCTCCCAGGCAGCAAGCTGGACCCAAGGAAATGACTGCAAGTTGTACCAGAGGAGGTTTAGATTAGACATAAGGGAAAAACTTCTTCTCTCAGAGTGGTCAGGCACTGGAATGGCTGCCCAGGGAGGTGGTGGAGTTGCTGTCCCTGGCAGTGTTCAAGAGGCGTCTGGATGAGGAGCTACAAGATCTGGTTTAGTAGCTTGTGGTAGCAACGGTAATGGGAGGATGGTTGGACTAGATGATCTTGTAGGTCCTTTCCAACCTTGTGATTCTATGATTCTGAGCTGCAAGAGCACACTGTTGGCTCATGTTAAGTTTTTCATCCATCAGGACCCCCAGGTCCTTCTCTGCAGGGCTTCTCTAAAGGATTGCTCCTTCCAGTCTGTATGTATGCCCGGGATTCCTCTGGCCCAAGTGCAAAACCTTATGTGGTGTGATGATGATTTTGGAGGCCCTAAGTCAGAGATGAGCTGTGAGTGGAAGCTGCTATCTGGACACCTGCAGTCCTCCAGCTGAGGAGCACCTAGGAAATAAAGCAGCATATGTAACTTGCTCTTTGCCTTGTGAAAAAAACTACAGTTAATTCCAAACATTGACTTTTTTTTCTGACAGTTTTCTCAGGCTTCTGCATGGAATCGAGACGTTTCACACCTGCATCATGCAGGCATCGTGAGGATGTGCTGATACACTGTGCATCTCTGCAGGGCCTCAAGAGAATCAACAGCTTCTCCTAATTTAATGTGTGCAAACTTGCTTAGTGTTTGCTCAAGTCTGTCATCTGGGTCATTGATGAAAACACTGAAGAGAGCTGGCACTGAAATTGAGCTCTGGGGAACCCTGTTGGGCCAGCAGCCTGGTGTAACCCCATTTACTGCAACTTTGAATCTGACCCGTCAGCCCATCCTACTGTGTGTGTCCAGCTGTGTGCTGGGCACATCGTCCAGGAGGATACTGTGAGAGATGGCTTTAGAAGCTCTTCTAAAACCCGCAGCCTCACATCCACTAGGCAGGTGTATTTGTCACAGAAGGATATTAAGTTAGTAAGGCGTGATTTTGCCTTCATGAACCCATGTTAGTTTCGTCTGATGACTGCATTGTCTTTCAAGTGTCTTTGAATAACTCTCTCCATAATTTTACCAGACACTGAAGCGAAACTGACAGACCTGTAATTACCAGTTGTCTTTTCTGCCTTTCTTGAAAATTGGAATAACATTTGGCAGCTTCCAGCTGACTGGAGCCTCTGCAGTTTCTGCAGACTGTTGACCAGCCGTGCCCAACGTGCAAGCTGCGTTCAGCCCAGCACAGTTCGTCCTGCAGCTGCCCTGGGTTGTGATGGCTGTGCCGCTGCCCCATCTCATCACTTCTTGGCAGTATGTACATTTGTGAGCAACTGTTTTCAGGGGTGAAGCTCAGGAAAAATAATATTTCATGAGAAATCTCTGATGAGCACCTTGAGAGCTCATTAAGAATTGCAGCCACTGCCATGGAAGCAGACTGAGGCATTAGTCTTTTCAGAAACAAGGTCAGATACCCTACTAGTTTTATGGTTGTGGTTATTCTTTCTTTTTTTATGCTTTCATTAAAAAAAATAGATTCGTTTCTTAAGTGCAATAACTGGTTTATATTTTGTATGTGGCCTGAGACAGTTCTTCACTCCATGCGGCAAACCAAAAGCTTGAACACCTGTGCTGTTGATAAACAACTGAGAGAAGGCTCATGGTACTGATGGTCAATTCAGTACCCTAGGATGGATCTTGTCAGGCCCCATAGACTTGTGTGCAGCAGCAAATCCTGTACAAGTTACAGCTGGCGTGGTCTTTCAGCCTGTTATTGCTCTTAAAGGCAGGAGAAAAAGGCATTACAAGTTTCTGCTTCTTTAAGTAAGAGACCTATGTTCTTTTGAGTTGTCCTTTTGCTGTCAAAGAAATGAAGCTTTTTTTTTTTTGTCTTTGTTATCCAACACAGTATTAACCAGCTTCAGCTCCAGTTGAGCAGTGGTTGCATGAGTTTTTCTCCTACAGTGGTGAATAGTATTTCTGTAGTCCTCCTGTGTTTCTGACCTTGCTTCCAATGTCTAAATGCTTCCTTTTCCTCCTAAGCTCTAGGAGGAAAAAGATTACCTTCAGGATCCTCCTAGTCCTTAGCAGGGACTTACCAAAGCTTCTTGTTCCTCCTCTTGATTCCTCATACTGCATGCACTGGTTTTACGCATCTCAAATGTGTTCCAGCTTACTCAGTACATAGTGGAACAGAGTGAAAGCTGTCACCAGCACATTATCCCTCAACTACTGTCCTGCCATCCTATGGCTTACCATTAAGAAGCCTGTTACTTATCCCTTTTCCCCCTTGAAACTATTCTTAAGCTCTTTAAGTCAACCCTGCTATCTCCCAGCAGGAAAAAAAAAACAGATCTGATGGGCTGATTGGACCATCTGATCCCTCCAAATGGAGTTGCCTACAACAACCTGACATTTCTTCTTTGTGAGGTGGTGAGCAGCCATAGGGCAAGAGGCAGCAGGCACGAAATTGAAACGTGGTAAGCTCTGTCTGAAGTTACACGAGGAAGAACTTATTTACTGCATGGATGACTGAACACTACAACAGGTTGCTCAGAGAGGCTGCGGGCTCTCCTCCCTTGAGATTCTGAGATGATTGAGATGCACTCACTGGCTTGACCTTGGTGACTCCTAGTATAGCTGGATCATCATCTACCTCATCATGTCTCTACGAAGTCTTATTTTGGCATTAATAAAAATAAGAATAATCGAGGATATAGTCTTGTCAAGTACTTGTTTTAAAATCTTGTACGATGCATCCTTCTTAGTTGTCTGATCAGTGTTCCTTAGACTGGCATCATTTCTCACCTCTAATCTGTGTACGTGTATAAATCGGATCTCTCCTGCTTAAGGTAGTCCCAGCCTTAAAATGTCCTTCAGAGATTGCTAAGTTTTCCTGACCAATTTAAGGAACCTTTCTAAGCACAGGTGTGTAAGAGTCAACTTTCTCATTTCTTCATTGTAGCTGAGGTTACTGCGTTGCTGTCTCTGAGACTTTGAAACTGTTTTGTACTATCATGGCTGGCACAGACATCCATCTGAGGAGAAAAGCTTTGGAAAAATACCTACGCAGAGCTGAAATGTGAAGTTTGTTTTCTTGCAGAAACCTGTAGGGTGGGAATAACTTACTGTAATGTGAGTGACTCATGCAAAATAACAGTACTAATGCGATTTTGTTACCCATCTGCCTACTCCGTCTTAATTCTTGTTTTGAAACATATCTAAGGTTTTGCTGTTGCTTCCATAACACCATCGAGGTGTGCTGTTTAATACATTTATGCAAGCCCTTCCATACTTCATGTGAAGTAAGGAATTTTTTTTAGCAGTTTATATGCCATGTTAGGCAGCGTGTAGTCTTTGGTAGTCTTTTTCTAGCATTACTAGACCTCAGAAGTCTGTTTCTGACTTGGTAAGTGGAGGGATGTTGGGTGCCAGGTAGGACCTTACACTGCTGCTGTGTTCCCAGGGCTTGTAGTAGGAGCACTTCCAGCTCTCTGCTGTTCCCTAATGTGGTGGTAGGAGGATCTTTGAAGGGAGCTACAAAGCAGACTGTATTGCGGTGTTACATCCGTGGTAAGAATGCTGTGTAGAAGCTCAGAAGGCTTTTTTTCACCCAGCTGGAAGTGCTCTGCTACAAATGGCAGTTTAGAATCATTACCAACAGACACCTCAGAGGATTTGGGATGAGTAAGCTTTGCAGGTGGGTTGCTGGTAGGTAGTGATAATGCTGTGGCAGTAGGCATTGGAGGAAGAATGTTTGTATCTACAATTCAGTTTAACTTGAACGTTACTTTTGTAGCTGCCTGAAGTTTGGCTTTCTGCAGTTATTATGACCTGTTAATTTTCCAAGTAACTGATACAGATTGTTATCACTTCACTTCTTAGTGTAAAGCTGTTCTGAGTTCTGTGGGGATCACACTCATGTTGGAGCTTACTGGCATCTTTTGTAAACTCCAGAGAGCGTGGCTACTTTGCAGTCAGGAGTTAGGTAAAATGCCTGGGGGCGGGGAAGACAGAGAATGTTCTCCCCGTCAGTTCTCTGAAGCGCCTGAAAGCAAAGTGCTGCCATCGCTTGCTGGATATCCAAACCTCCTCCTTCTCCCCTACCATGGAAGGGCTAGGGGTACTCACAGCCTGGAAAAGAAACTTATCTTGCCTGGAGGTCTGCAAACCTGTCCTTGTTCCTCTGGCTATAGGGAAATATAGAATATCCTGAATTGATGGGGATCCACTCCCTCCTTTGGCTCCATACAGGACTACCCAAACCCTGTGTCTGAGAGCAGTGTCCAAACACTACATGAACTCTGGTACCATGCTCACCAGCCTCTGGTGCAGACCCTGTCCCTAACTCCCAGCTGCCCCACCCAGCACAGCTCCATGCCATTCCCTCAGGCCGCGTCACTGTCACAGAGAGCAGAGCTCAGCACTGCCTTGTGAGCTCAGCAGCTCCCTGTGAGGAGCTGCAGCTACCATGAGGCCTCCCCTCAGCTCCTCTGCTCTGGGCTGAGCACGCTGAGGGACCTCGGCCGCAACACGTATTTATTGCCCTCCAGACCCTTTCCCCATCTTTGTAGCCCCCCTTTGGACACACTTGTATCCTGCTTATATCCTTTTTATGCTGTGTATACGCAGTATCCTTTGTATACTGTGGCCCCCCAGACCGCACACAGTGCAGGAGGTGAGGCCGCATAGGACAGAGCAAGCGGGACAACCCCTCCCCTCTCCCAATGGCAGTGCTGGGCCCGGTGCACCCCCAGGTCCGGCTGGCCCTTTGGGCTGTCAGGACACTGCTGGCTCGCATTCCTCTTGCAGTCAGCCAGAACCTCCAGATACCTTTCTGTGGGCTGCACTCTGGCCTCTCTTTCCCCAGTCTGTACATGTAGCCAGAGCTGCCCTCTCCTAGGCACAAAATCTAGCACTTACTGTTGTTAACCTTCGTGTGGTGAGTGATTGCTCAGGCCTTCAATTTGTCAGGGCCTCAGGGGAAGAAGAGCTGTGTGAGCAAGCAAACAGGGATGGTACTGGCCAGCAAGGTCTGGCTGTACCAGCTCCTGGTGCTGCTGTCTGATGAGGCTGGCTGCCAACTGAATGGGTGCAGACCTGTAGCTGCCTCTGGTGGGTGGGTTGCAGATCCTTTATCTCAAGTCTAATGAATGCAGTTTATACAGAATGCTGTACGGTTACTCCTCGTGCTTTTTTTTCCTGTGAAGCAGAATGGGTTCTTATAAATAGCTTTGGCGATCATTGCATAATGTTTCATTTTTCCAGTAAAAGCTTACTTCTTTGAAGTGATGTTTTTAAAATGAGAAGTGTGTATTCTGAAACGAAACTCAGTCTGAAACTCTATGCCAGTAAGCCTTTTTTGTTACTTTTTCTGCAGTCTGATCAGATAACTGACTGAACTGATCATCTTAATAGAGTATCTAGCTTTGTGCATTTGCACGCTTGATTCAGTCTATCTGTGATGCCCTTTAAACTTCTACTTTTTTCTTTTTTGGCCTTAATTTGTAGTTAACATTTGAGCCTACCTGAAGATGCTGGAGAGAGAAGAAAATAAATTTAACTTACTTGAAACAGTGTTTATAACATGCTAATGTCTTATTTCTCTGTTTTTTTACCAGGAGCTCTTGGACAAATATTTAATAGCCAATGCAACTAATCCAGAGAGCAAGGTATTCTACCTGAAGATGAAGGGAGACTACTTCCGATACCTTGCTGAAGTTGCCTGTGGTGATGATAGAAAACGTGAGTGCCTTTTGGTCCTTTGGTCTTTGTTAGCTAACAGACTTCAGTTGTGAGCCGTGGGGGAGTGAACAGTAAGTGAACTACACATATCAGTATCTTACTCTGAATTATGTGGAAGTTAGCAGTGTGGAAAAGACCAGATTTGCTTCTACAGGCAGAGGGTAAAAGACTGAACAGACCTTTAACACAATGTGAAGGGAAATTTTGACAGGTGTGCTTGCCATCTATCCTATACCTCTGGATGGCTGTCTAATAGTGCTCATTTGGGGCTTTTGGGAAAAAAATAGGTGTAGTTCTGGGAACACGCTTGATGTCATCATTCGTATTTTTTACTGAAATAACATTGGTGATGAAGAGAGAGCAGTTCTTGGGGACTTTTTTTTTTTTTTTACTCCATGAATGTGTTACACTTGTCTGTAATTATAACCATCTAAATGTGAACTAGTGCTCATTGTAGCCATCTGACTAAGATTTTATTTAAGTAACAACATTACTAGTTCAGTAACCATGGAGAAGTGTAAGCTCCCTTGGAAACTTGATGTTGATAGGGATCATGGAATCACAGAATCACAAGGTTGGAAAGGACCTACAAGATCATCTAGTCCAACTGTCCTCCCATCACCGTTGCTACCACAAGTCACTAAACCAGACCTTGTAGCTCCTCATCCGGACACCTCTTGAACACTGCCAGGGACGGCCACTCCACCACCTCCCTGGGCAGCCATTCCAGTGCCTGACCGCTCTCTGAGAGAAAAAGTTTTTCCTTATGTCTAACCTAAACCTTCTCTGGCACAACTTGCAGCCATTTCTTCAGGTCCTGCTCGTCTGGGAGAAGAGGCCAAACCCCTCCTCATCACAGCCCTTCTTCAGGGATAATGCCATCCCTGTAATATTAGTTTGCCCTTCTGGACCCAGCAGCAAAGGCCTGGAAAACTTCACAGCCTAGCAGGGCCACTTGTCACTGGGCGTCCTAAGAAGGCAGTTCGAACACATGCAGAGGTGGTCCCAAGTACCTCAGTAAGATCTTCTGGGGGAATATTTTAATTCTGTTCAGAGTCTGTAATGAAGTAAATAACAGAACTGTCTTGCAGGATACCGAGGTGCTGTTGTGATGTTAAAAGTTGAGGTATGGCATAAGTTAAGGATGCCTTTCTGTGTGAGAAACAGTAGTTAGTTCTGGATGGATGCTGTTGTAAAGAAGAGAGATGAAAGGCCTTGAAAGGATTGAAGTCAGAAGATGAAAACACAGAAAACAGAGTAAATCTTTGCATTAATTAGCTGCTTTCAGAAATATTTAGCCCTTCATTTTATTCAAATAACACCAGCAGGCCTGAGTTCAGTAGATGCTGCTTGTCTCTGGTTTTCACAAAGATAGTCTGTGTTTTTGTCTCAAGCAACAGCTACAGATCTGGACTTCTCTAAACAGAAAAATATCAGCATATCTTAGCTGAAAAGACTGCATTTAAAGTGATCCTGCATGCTGATACGGGTTGTTACTGTGAGAGAAGGACTGATAGATAACCTTACTATTGGATTTTCTTGCTTTCCATGTGAAGATGTGTTACATGCATCACTGTGTACGCACTTCATGCTTGGCTTTTTGAAAATGTCTCTAATATGCAGGCAGGTTTCCTGCATTAATTCAGCTTTTTGCCTTTTTGTTGTGTTCTCAGCAGATCAAGAACAGACTGTTAGTGCTCATTACACTGTAAATATCCAGAAACTTCCATGTATGTTACAACTTTCTTAAACACTTACCAGACATTATGTAGCAAATGTTTTTCTTACTGACGCTTCAGCAGGGGCATTTAGCGTTACTTTGACCCTTAGGTTGTCTTCTGCAAGGCAGTCTTGACTAGACCATATGCAGTGTTCCAAGTGTATCTCCTTTGGCCTGTTAGCCTCTTCACAATATGGGATTTCTTCAAATTAATCTAGGCATGACCTGGTTTCTTTTTTATCTTGACTTCCTAATTCTCTCCACCCAGTTTTTGAAGGCAGATACTTAGTTTTTCAGAACCATGCAGCACATGCCTTCTAGACTTCCTCAGAAAGAGCCGTGTACAAACTGTTGCCTTCTTAGTGCTACACACCCAACTCAAACTTGGGTATGTTCATCCTGTGCAAAGAGAGCTCTGTAGAAAAAGTAGTGAATTATTTTTTTTAATACCTAAGGATCGTATTGTGTCAGAGGCCATACACTAACATGTCAAGCTGGGGTACCATAATCATTTTCAGTGTGTTTACTAACCTTGTAGGTTTATCCGTCTTTGTAGTACCTTCATCTGCCCCCTGTGGTTTGTCAGTGTGGTAACTCCGCCTAAAATGGGTTTAAAATGATTGCCATGATTTAACAAAGTGTAGTGTTTCACTAAGGGGAGGCCTAAGCAGAGGATTGTCCAGTCTCCTGCTAAGGATTGTATCTTTAATGAATAAATAAAGTGACACTAATTAATAGTGAAATATTTCATATTCCTTTAACAGAGACAATAGAAAACTCACAGGGAGCTTATCAGGAGGCATTTGATATCAGCAAGAAGGAGATGCAGCCAACACATCCGATTCGCTTGGGTTTAGCTCTTAACTTCTCTGTATTTTATTATGAGATTCTCAACAATCCTGAGCTTGCCTGCACGCTGGCCAAGACAGTAAGTTGTTTTTCAGTTCTCTGTGCTTGCTGGGACAGTAGAAGAGTGTTTGTGCTTAAAACGATCCGAATGATTATTTCCTAGCGTGCATGCAGGAAATTATCCTATTTAATATATTGAGTTTGTAAGCTCATGTTGTCAGTGGAATTAAAGGAGTGCAAGCCGGCTGTATTTAAATCCTGAGCAGCGTGGCAAGTTTTTACTGCCTTTGTGCGTGTTTCCAGTAGACCAATTCAGCTCGCTTATTTCTAGCGTTACTTTTTTGGATTAAAAAAAAAAAATAGCTGCCTATACTGATAAATTAGCTTCTGTTTTTTAGTGGTTGGTCAATAGACTAAAGATGGCTTAACTGTTGCAGGCGTTTGATGAGGCCATTGCAGAACTTGATACACTGAACGAAGACTCATACAAAGACAGTACTCTCATCATGCAGTTACTTAGAGACAACCTAACAGTAAGTTGACTTCTGTGCTGTCAGTTCTGTAATCTAAGTGCTTGGACCAAATTTGTCATGAAATAGAAACGTTATTTAGCACAAAACTTAGTAGTTAATTCAGGCTATTTACCCTATTGTATTTTCAACTTATGCTGCGTTAAAACTGAGTTATGATGTCATCAACTCCACGCTGTGTAATGTAGAATGACAGCTTGGCTTGTTCGTATTCTTCATTTCTTGATGGCCTTTGAAAGGAACAGAGGGAGATGCATTCAGCTATTTTAACATACAAAATAGGACAAGGAGTACAAAAATAGTAATCCATGATGTGTCAAGAGATTCTTTCTAAAACTCTGTGATCGTTACCTCAGAAGCGAGATGTCTTTCATGTTGTTATATCCAGCGTGGCTTCTTTTAATTCATTCTCCTGATTTTTATTTATTTTTTTTTTTTTTTCATTAAAACAAAAGATGTGGAATTGCAGTGTATGAATGATGAGTTGATTTTTGAGTGTATGTTGTAACAATTAGCTGTAAGAAAAGTGCCTAATGGAACCTTCGGGCTCTTAAAATAGGTAACTATGGTAATTTTTATAGAGAATATCCCCTCCGTGGGCAGTCACTGCACTTAAAATTGCAGCAAGATATATAGTTTTATTATATTTCTTCAGTAGAAATGTCTTTATTGACACTGTAGAATGCTTTGTCTCAGTAACCAAAATGGTGACCTTCACTTCAGGATCTAGCCCTGCTTTTTAAATTAATGTTTCTTCTGAAGCTGTCGTTAAGACTTGAGTGATATCAGGTTAACGATGCAGATTGTCACTAAGCACAGAAATCCGGACTTCACAGTCTGCTCTGCCTTTAATAGCTGAGGAGCATAACTGGTTGTGCCTGCTGCATGGGGAAATGTTTCCAGTTACCCCTCCACAAGCAAGTACTGGAAGCCAGGGTTGTACAGTTCCAATGCACTGCTATTTTGCATAGATCCGGAAATGAAATTGCTTGTTTCTGTATAACAGTTGTCTCCTTTCGGAAATAGAACTCCGCTTCTGAAAGCTGACACCATTTTTCTTTTCTTTCTAGTTATGGACATCAGACAGTGCGGGAGAAGAATGTGATGCTGCAGAAGGTGCAGAAAACTAAACTGCACGTGGGGTGTCGTTCTCCCTTCTCAAGAAACCTTTTTACACGTCTCCATTCCTTATAGCTCCACTTGGATTTCCTATAGCAAAGAAAACCCATCCATGTGTATGGAAATCAATTTATAGTCTTTTCACACTGCAGCTTTGGGAAAACTCCATTCCTTGATTTGTGTTTGTCCTGGCCTTCCTGGTGTGCGGTTACTGCTGTAGAAAAGTATTAATAGCTTCATTTCATATAAACATAAGTAACTTCCAAACACTTATGTAGCGGACTAAAGTGTACCTGGTATTTAAAAACAAATCTGAACCGGTTCCTGCCAGTTGACTGTGTTTTATATTACAGTGAGGTATGAAAATGTAGTTAATTGCAACTAAAGAGTGTTCCACATAGCTTTTAATTCTCCACATTCCCTCCTTATTCTGCAGGTTTTCCTTTCCATAATTGACTTTCACACGCTACTGTGTATTTTTCAGTAGAGATACGGAAGTGTTGGTCCAGATCAGGTTGAGCATTTCTAGCTTGGAAATTTACAAATTGAATTGCTTCCTGTATCATGTAAGACAGGAGCTTGTGTGTTTGAAAACAGGGGCTACTCTTAATCTTCAGTTGCTGCTGTTTAAGTTTATATCCCTTCCCAATAAAAGTTCACTTACACTCCTGCCTTTGTAGTTCTGGTATTCACTTTACTATGTATTAGAAGCAGCATGTTACTGCCGGAGTACAGGCAGTGCTTTTTGGCAGACTAAAGTGCATGTCATTTCTTAATACACTGGAATGGGAAAACCAATTGAAGTTCACATGTCCAAGTATAAAATTTAGTACTTTTCCATGCAGGTTTGTGCACATGTGAGAAGGTGTCAAGTTTGTCCAGTGATTGTTATTTAGAGAGTTCGGACCACTATTGTGTGTTGCTAATCATTGATTGTAGTCCCAAAAAAGCCTTGTGAAAATGTTATGCCCTCTGTAACAGCAAAGTAACATTAAATAAAATTACATTTTATAAACCACTTACTGTTGACTGGTAACAATTCCATGGAATTGCTCAAGGGCTGAACTCGAGTACCTTGTGCTAGAAGTGTCGTTCTCAAATCTAGCGCATGCTTGTAAAAAGGCTGCTCTTAAACTCGTGTCGTATTTGAGCCATGTGCATTTTATGAAAATATCCTGGATAACTTTTCATAGTTAACCTGACATGTGGACTTCTCGATAACTAAATCTACTTGAGCTAACGGCTTCACCGTATTAACGACTTAAAGATAAAAAAGAAAACACCACCCAAGTAGACAATTTTTGGATGTTTCTCCCTGGCTTGCAAACCTTCTCTTCTAAATTATACCTTTTTTGTAATCTCTTGAAATTCTCTCGTTTGTCTTCCTGCTCTGCCCTCCCCCCCCTTAACTCATGGTTGTCGTTATTATTTTATGGTATTCCAGCTGCAGCTTTAGGAGTGCTGAAAATTTCTTCCTCTAGAACATTAGCTTGTGTGCTGCCACGTCATAATCTGCTTTCTTTTGTTCTTAGACTGCTTCTAGTGTTACAGTTTCCCCAGTTTTCGGAGCTGTTGTAATAACACACTGCTGTGTGTTTCTGTGTATGTTGGGTTTTTTTGCCTAGATCACGTCAGAGTTTTTTCCTAAATCTCTACCTCTTAGTTCCCCATTGGTGGGTTTTTGAAAATATTTAACTCCTCTGAGTGTCCTGGCTAGACAGGATGTGACATTATGGAAAATGCCATACTGCCAGTCCGTGCAGGTTTCTGATGGTACATCTTCCACCTCCCATCTGTTTTGTTCATTCTTATGAGCGTGCACAATGAGTATTCCTACAATAAAACTGTTCAGATTATATATGCTTCAACTGACATGCTTTGCTTTAAGAAAATTAATGTATCGATTCCATTTTCTTCATTCAGTCACTTTGAATTGCTGTCAAAGTATTGTGTGGCAGGATTCTACATAAACTCATATGCTTCTTAATTGGTGTTTTGGTTTCATAATTTCTTCCCCTCCCCCACGCATTCCCTATTGATCCTTTGTTTCATAAAGGTTTTAACTGCTCTCATTCAGTAAACATATTTCAGTATATACACACTAGCGGGCAGCATCAGCTCCTCAATTGAGTTTGCTTTCGTTGCTCTTCTGTAGTACTGTCTCAGCATGCACTACACTGTCAGCTGATGCTTTGCTTTTTATTTCTTCCCTTTGCAGTGTGCAAATTGAGTTGTCAGTGTATGTTACGGCAGCACTGTTTGGGCCTTGTTATCTAGATTACAGCTTAATTTGTTAGATGTTCTCTCTGATGTCCATCTGGATGGGAAGCTTCTAACTGCTGCTTGTCTGCTGCGTCTGCGTTCTGTGCAACGGATGCATCTTGAAACAGCAGCACCAGCTCTTGAATTTTAATAATACTGAGTGCCATGCCTTCTCGTACTGTTGAGAAGGCAACAAAAAGTGTAGGGAAGTAAGACAATGATAAAAAAATGAATACTAGACTATAATTTCCTAAGTGCCTTTGGGAAGTCCCCCGTCCCCCAGGTAGATTCCATTATTAGCACAGCACCCAGGCTAACGAAGCATATTCATGCGGTGTTACGGTTCCCAGTTGCGGGAGATAATTTGCACTTGTGTGCTGCCCCACCTCACCTAAAAGGACAACGTGCCCCACAGCGTAGGAAACACGGGGCAGGCTCACAGGTCAGATCCTGAGCCCTGTGTATTCTTCGCAAGAGTACAGCTTTGCACACGTACAGCTGGCAGTATGATCCAAGACTCTTTAGTAAAAAGAATTGCCTTGTTGAAGGTGGGATTTTTACTTGCTGTAAGCATTTGTATGCAGTAAAACCTCATGGGGCGGAGTTTGTCTTAATGTGTGCAGAGGATTTCCCAGCGGTGCAGTACTCACCTCAGCTCCCTTAGTATTTTCAGACTCCTGTGGAAAAAGCTGGGCTCTGGAGTTCCTGACTGCTGTGCCAGATGGGCCGTGGTGGTGGAGATGGTGCCTCACTTGAAGCAGTGTTCTGTCCTTTCAGGTATTTGCACAGTAACTCAGTTCAGCGGTGAAACAGAGTTTTGTATTTCTTAGGATCTTTGCTGAAAATATCAGCAACTGCCGTTGTCTTCCCCCCTGAGTCTAGCTTGGTGTGCTACAAAGCTCTTTGTTGTAGCAGAAGATAAAGTATTTTATGACCGTGTGAAGCATGCAGTGCACACTACTCCGTTGATTCAGGTAACCAGAATTCGGGTGAGCATACAGAATATATCAATGATTTCACTGTTAATGTGGTTTTTCAAGTGTGGGCCACGCAGCTGACGTAATATCCTAACTATGTCAGGATCATCTTGATGCCACCTAAAGTTAAATCCCATCTGCACAGAATTCCTTATCAAACCATGAGTTAGCCAGTAAATCATCATATATAGAAAGCATGCAGACTTGAAGTTCCTATCCAACATTACTGGAAGGCTACAACCTTGAAATCCCAATTCTACAGATGAAGTCCCAGACTTATGTAATAAGATCTCCTGCCCTCTTGTGTGTGAGCGCAGCTAGGTGACGTGACTGCTGGGAGCTTCAGCAATTACAGCTTGGCCAGCTTTCAGATGAATAGAATGCCAGTGTGGGAAGGGTGAAATGCTAGTACCAGATTTGGGTTACTGCCATGATATTTTTCCACTGTACTGTGATGCCTCTGAGTTCATAGAGGTATGTCTTGTGGTCTTTTTGTGCCAGAATCCTGAAATGGAGAACACAGCCTGAGTACATTTCTGATCGTAGAGTGTGGCCTCACAGTATGTGACTGAGTGCTTCGAAATTGGCATTTCTGTAACGGGAAAGCTTGTTGAAAGCAGGCTTCTCTCCAGCATGGTGTGTGATCTGACATCGGTGTCAGGATCATCTGCGCTAGAGATTCTGTAAATGCCATTAGAAGTGGCTCATAAACTCTTTTATTACAAATGATATTCTCAGTCGCGCAGTCTCCCTGCTCATTTAAAGCCTCGTTCCTTCTGTTGTGGTGATCATATCAGTAAAATCCCTCTACATCTGCAAACAAAAGGGCAGTTTGTAAAACCTGCTGGGTGGGAGTGGGGTGTGCCTTTTCCCCCCCCCCCTTCTCTCCAGGTTTCCAATTAAGGTATAGCTGCCGATCTTGTCGTTGCTGAGCAGGTGCTGGGTATGTCAGAACTGTCGCAAACCTGTCGGAAGCAATAAAAGAGCCAGTTATGGCCATAGAAAAGATGGAGGAAGAGGAGAGAGAAAGGAAATGTTCTCCTGCACTCTAAATAAGCTTATACAGTTAATTTGGTAAATCGTATTCAAAGGAAATAGCCCTGAACAAGATCGTGCTGGTTTCAGTGGTATCAGTTGCTGACAATCAATTTACCTTTAATATTCAAATTAATCAGTTTAGATACACAACCTGGAGAATATAGCTCAATTTTTACCGATCAGGCCTTCAGTAGGGTTTTCTGCGAGCTCTGTTGATACTGGCTTTAGGTCTGCCGTTGCAAACTGCACTGTTATGCTGGTTTCTCATGTGTGTGAACATATGTACTTCAATTGAAAATGGGACCCCATATCAAAACAGAAAGCAAGGCTGCATATTTTTGCTATTCACAGGACCGCATTCAGGCAATGAATCCAAATGCGCAATGTTGTTTGCCATAGCACTGCACCGCCCCTCTCCGTGCCCTGGTTTGATAGGACGCTGCTGTTCAGTTGTGAGCGATGGGTGCATGCCCAGGGCTGGGCCAGGCCGCTCAGTGGGGCAGAGCTACTGCTGTGGTGGCAGGAGGCAGCTGTGGGACGGGCTGTGCCAGGCCGTACACAGCCTGTAGGCCTCAGGTTAAACCTTGGGTTAATTCTGGCCTTGCCCTTCCTTCCTACTCCGCTATTCCAAGGGCCTGGAGTGATGATCGGGTGTGTGGTGTAGTCAGGGACAGCTGCTGCTCTTGGAGGCCCTTCCAGTTCTCATCTCTTGCATCTTGAAGGTACCTGTAGGAGAGGATGGGCTATGTGCATGGTGTCTAGGAACCTGGAAGAGGGGAGAGGTACTGCTAAATGATTGCCAGTAGAAGTGCAAAGGCTGCTCCGAAAGCAATGCCTCCTCTTTTACGATGGTGGCCAACTACATCCGAGGGGCATGTTGGTGGTATGGCAGTAGAGGTTGAACTTTCCCACCAGTATCCCATTACGTGTTGCCGTGTGACAGATGGCAGCAGAGGGGCACTCTGACACAATGGCATCTGACATGGAAATGTGCATGAAGAAAAGGTGCATGTCACTGAATGCCTCCATGCATTAATAATTGCACCCACTGACATTCATTGATGCTTGCTGAACGTTTATGAAGACATTTATCAGTGGATCTGAGCGCAGGGAGGCGGCGGGTGCTACATTTCAGCGGTGGCAGCAGTGACATGAAAGATGAGCTGCATTCTGGACAGCCACGCACATTGTTATAAGTTCAGCATGCAGGTTCTTGATCATTGCTGGTGAAAAAGCAGAGCTAATGGTGGTTGAAAAATAGTGTTCTGTAGCTGAGAATTTGCTCAATCAAACAGTGTTATTGTGCTCTTTGTATCCATTTTCATTTCCATGGAACTAAAGAGGAGGCATTACTTTCGGAGCAGCCTACATATTTGGTAAGGCGAGAAAAGGGAAAGGAGTTCAAAGATCAGAGTAATATTGAATGCTAAGAGCCCTCTCTTACTATTGGTTCCAACATGGAAATAACTTCAAGTGTCTTTTCACTTTCCACACAGTGATGCAGGGATGTGCGGAGGCATGAAGGTTCTTCTGTGGCCAAGGCTGACCACACACCTACAGCTCTGTGGGTATAGAGTGTACCTGTCTTTTACAAGGAACAAAAATGTATGTGCTGTTCTGTATCGAATGCACAGTCATCTCTAGCGGAGCTGTGGAACATGGTTCAAAACCAGCAGCTTTCATACATAGCAAAACAATGATTTATAGAAATGAGGTAAATAAGTGGTTCCTATGGAGCAGAAAGCACCAAGTGTGCTAACCTAACAATCAAAGAATTTTGCTTCAAAGCGGGACAATATTTGCCATGGTTTATGTACTTAAAATAAGGTGGAAGGAGAGCCCCTGGATTTTTGCTTCCCATTCAGTCCCATCACAGGCACCACACAGCATGTTTACAGAGCCTTAGGTTTAGATTCTCTTCTTTCTCTGCTACTGGAAGCCCGATCCAGGTTGTCGCTCTGCTGATAGCTGGAATCCAAACGAAAAGCCATTTCTTGGCCAGTTGATACCCATTTGTTTATGCATTAGTTCTGCCTGTTGGGTAAACCAGCCATGCTCAGTAAGCATTCCACTGTCCGGAGGGCTGCATCTTGGATTGATGGATGGGAGTGCTCCAGGCACCTTTTGTGCTCTGCAGGAATGTTAGGAATTGGGAGCTTCAATGTATCTGAAACACTAATTAGTTTTCAGAGGCAGATCTCAATGCTGCACATCGTTTTGCTCCAAGTTTTGCCGATTTTAGTAGGGATTCTGTTGATACACGGTCTGCAATTTTTCCGTTTTCATTTTGTAAATGATTATTTCGTAGGCAAGGAGAGCATTTTGGTTTGTGCTTGTGCACAAAATCTATTTAAAAGGTAGAATAGCCATGGGAGGGAGAACCTGTAAATTCTCATCTTGGTTGCCTAAAGGAATGATCCTTAATCACTATGTGCATTGACATTCAAGATGAATAAACATTTCTTTTTCTAAATTGTTGCTCTTTATAAGGGTGGCCTTACTTGTCACCACCCTGCCTTAGAAGACAGAAGTTGTCAGTCACTGGCAGGCAGCGTCGCTCTTCTGTCCATCCTGACTGATGGGTGAACTGCAAATACTATTTTAGCCCAATTAGAACCAGAAGAGAAAAGGTGGTTTGTTCTTGTCTAAGCAGCATCAAATTCTAAAGATGCTCAACCCCCCAACAGATCTGAGATCTGTATCAGCGTCTGGAAACTTCATACTTGATTCCTTGGCTCTAAATTGCACTTGAAGAGACGGTTAGGCAGCCCTCACTGCTGGTTAATAAATCAGTAGAGCTAAGCAGTGCAGTAAGAAGAATAATGGGAAAGAAGATGGCGATTCAGTGGATTTGCAGTGCTAGAATGAGGTTTTGTTTTTCCTCAGTAGTTTGAAATTGCTGTACCCAAAAACACTGTAGTAGTGTATTCTGCTGTTAATGACATCTTTCCATACACATGGAGTCTAAAATTCTGTTACTTCAAGAAAACTGATTGAACTTGTCCATGTCAGAGCAAATCTAATCATTTTTTTACAGTAAATCTTCACAACAGACTTACATACACTTTTTTGGATGCTTACACATGTTCCACAGAGACCATACTTGAAATGTTGGCTGTACTTCCATGACCGATGACTTCTTTTAACAACATTTTGTAGCTGTGTGCTGTAAGAACTACATAAAAACATGGGATGAAATCCATTAAAATTAAAGCCAGGCCAAGCATTATTTTTTCTGAAAGAACTGCAGAGTGTACTCATACACTTCTAAAGATAAGTAGCATGGTAAGGGCTTGACAGTGACTTTTATGGTTTATGGCAAGGTTACTTCATCTCTCCTATCTGCTTGTAGTCCTGAGTCTAATTTGCTGGAGACAGAAGGGAAAGCTATGTGGATTAAATTGCTGACTTGTTAAGGCAACTGTGAAGAGTAATTTGTTCAATTCCTTAAGTCAGAAACACCTGAGGGGACTCTTCTTTCTTTAGTGGAAGAGGAAAAAGGCTCTTCACTAAGAAAACCTACAGTTCTTCTGGTGGGATACAAAAAGCCACTGAATGCACTTACCTGTATGTGAAGTTGCAGCAGTTGTTGTCTTTCCAGAGACTTTCTAGAGAAGAAATGACTCATTTTGTTGTGATGCGCTTGTTTCTGAACTGCTGGGTTTCTGCTGAAGATCCTTCAGTGCTCTGGAGTCCTGTCCAGTGAAAATGTTGTTGTGAGGATGCCACGCAAACAAAATCCTCCAGAGAAAGATAATGATCTGAAAACATCACTCAAGAACTGATGTAGACAAGCACATGGAAGCAGAGAAATCTGAGAATCTGGTGGCAAAAGGAAATGCTACATCAAAGCAGAGCAATGTTAGGAGAATCCTTGCCTGATTGAAGAAAGTGAATCTTTAAGTGAATCTACATTGGTGAAAAACAAGCAAACAAGGAGAGGAGATTGACCTGCCAGGAAACATTTGGGCTTTCAGACCACTGGAGTTATTTGACTAGTTGTAGTCAAGGGACTAACAGATGGGATTCTCATGGAAGTTACTAGTGCTACAGCTGTTGGAAGGAAAGTAGTTTGCCATTTCCTTGCATTAAATGCATAAATAGCGATAGCTATTTTTCTTTCTTTCTTTCTTTTTTTTCTTCTTAACAAACCGATCCTGCTTAATAAATCAGTGCAGCCACACTGAGATGTTTTGCTGAAGGATGGGGACTTGAACCCTTAGAGTAAGTAGTCAAGGCAGCCTTGAGTCCCTCAGTCAGTGCCAGTGCTGAGTCTCCCGATGGGAGGCTGCTTCCTAAGCAGCTGACAAACAGCACTAGTTGCCTGTTGCTTTAGCAGGAAACCCATTGTTTCATTTGTAGAATTGTGTCATGGAAACTATTTCCTGGATGAGTGAAAACAGCGACCCCAATTATCTCAAATACTGCACTTTTTTTTCCCCTCAAAAATATTTTACTAATTGAGACTCCGATATATTCTGACATTTGGTGTTTCTTTCTTCTTTCTTTCTTTCTTTCCTTCTTCCCTTCTTTTTCCTTTATACATATTTAGAATTGTTAGCTCTGAGTCTCCAATTCTCAGTAAGCAGTTTTATCCAAATAGGAGTCCTCAGCAGCTCTGGCAGTTACAGCCAAACGGGACTCTGAATTGCATTTCCATCTTACAGAGGACAGCTGGAAAGATAACTGTGTGGGAAGTGATACACTGCAGGGAACAGCCATGCCCTGGCAGTGAGGATGGACCAGATGACCTAATTTCTCTTTTCCATTAGAGCTGTCTCTGATTCCACAGCTAGTCATGCAAGCACATGACGGACAATAGGGACAAAAAAAATACGGAAAATGCATCTCCCCGTGTAACAAATAAAGCTCGTTGAACTTGATTCCATCATCTCGCAAGCACTGATTAATTGAACGCCATATACTCTTCTATGTTTATGTTGGTCTTTTAGATGAAACCTTTAAAAATGATTTGCCATCTGCTTGGCCTGGAATTCAGAACTGCTGTCTCAGCTGCATGAGACATCTGTTTGATGCAGCTGATGGGTGAATATGAGCAAGATTGGGGAAAAACGAGCTTAAAGAAACAGTTGCAGGGTTACACAGTCCTGTGTAACAAGGTGCCGTTCTACTTTACAGTGTCTTGTACCCAAATGACAAGGGTAAGTGGTGCCAACTGACACCAGGCTGTTGGTTAAAATGGTGTTGAGGCTGCTTTCTGCTCCTGTTCATGAATCAGCCATGAGCTGGCTGTCATAATTCAAAGGATTTTTTTTTTTATGTTTGTTTGTTTGTTTGTTTGTTGCAAGTAAAATCTCCCCTGACATTTGGTCAGATTTGCCTTTCCCTTCGCTTGGCGCTTCTTGCTGACTGACTGCTCCCGCTCTACCAGGTAGTCTGTGGTCTCCCAGTGTCAGATCTTGTCTGGTGTGTTAAGAATTTCAGGGTAAGTGTCTACATAACACACAACATTCTCATTGGACAGGTCTTTGAAATATGTAATTGCGATAGTTTCAGACTTCAGAGTTTTTGTGTGGAATTTCATTCCCACCTAACGTATCCCATTTGTATCATTCTCTGTAAGCATTACTCATACTCTACCTACAAAAAGCCCCATACCTACAAAAATACGTATCTCTTTTACCATTAAAATGAGAGCAGGGTACAAGAATGCATGTAAGACTTCCATCTGCATGAAAAGAGATGCTGAGGGTAAATGTTCTGATGGAAAACTATACGAAACAGCCACATAACCTGAAAGCAGACATTCACCCTTAAGTTTCCGCACAACTCCGATCTACAAAGATTGTATGGATGGTGATAAGCAGCCAAGACCCTCGAGGAATTTTCCACTCACATCAATTTTGCAAGAAGTGGCATCATTTTTATTTCTATTTCCTTCTTTTTAATCTGGAGTCAGGTGCTCATTGCTGGAAGTTTATTTCATGTGACTTACACGACAGCAGAAAGCTTGTGTCTTTGCAGTGTCCAACCTCTCCGGACTTCTCCCGACTCTCAGTCTTATTTCTGTTGGCATTGTTTGTTACAGGATGTTGAAATCACATTTTGTAGCCCAGGTATGAGGAGTAAATGTTTTGTGGAGCCTTCTGAAGTAGACAGGCTTCCTTGGGAAGCTTAGACCCAGTTACCAGCCCTGTGTTCCTTAGGAGATGGCAGTCAGCTCCTTTCTCCCTGCGTGGGAAGATGTGTTCTGTCCACACTGCCTTTTGTGGAGCCAGAGACAAGGATGAGATGTAGGGACAGCAGTTGTTTTCCATGCCCTGCATTCCCATCATAAAGCATGTTCCTGTGTAGTCCTATCCCACTTTCTAAAACACAATAAGAAAACAATCTTCAAGCTCTTAAGCTCTGTATAAATAAATACGTGTGGATGATAAAATCTTACTGGTTAGTAAGAAAAGAAATCTGATGATGGAAAAAAGCTTAACCATAGAAACAAGGAATGCCTCAGTTAATACTAAAGGCGCTTTGTGGAAAGAATGACCAAAAATGCAAAATTCTACATTTAACAGCATATTTCCAGCCTATTGCTACTTGTTTTTTCCCTTGACTTGTGAAATTTTTCCATGTTTTCCTTTTCCAAACGGAATAGTGTGATTATTGCTGCCCAAGAAAACTGCTTCAGAGACGTAACTAAATGAGACAAAAGTAACTAGTAGATGCAGTTTGACATATTTTGCTTTGTTGTTCTTCCTTGTCACTCGTCTTTCATAACCACTTGCATCCACCCACTCCCCAAACTTTTATTTGCTGTTAGTAATTGTTTACTTGCTTTCTTATTCCAAAGGTCCTTGTTCAGATCCCCGGCTTAGAAACACTAAGCACAGCCTTTAAGCAGTGTTGCGTGATGAAATGTATCAGTCTGAGCCTTACAAATTAAAGGAACCCAAAAGCTGTGCTGATTTATACTCGCTTGCGGTGGCGCATGAGGACTATTTCATTAAATGGGAATTGCTATGATAGAAAGCTCCAGTGGCAACCTGTTATCTCTAACTGTGCTTCCTATGCTGACAACCAGTTACAGCGCTGCATCTATCCCTCTGAGGCCACAGTTATGCGGTCGATTTAATCCAACATAAACTGTATCTCTCCTTAAACCTTCTGCCTTCTCATCTGTGCTTGTCCCTAGTGCCTCCCTTAGACTGACATTAGGCAGCCTGGATGCAAAAACTGGTGATGAAAATGGACAGCTTCCACGTATCACTTCCCCAGCTGTGCACTGACCCACAAGCAAGCCGGCTCTGGAACAAGAGAAATGTGTGGGAGGAGAAATGAGGAGGGCTATCCCTCCCTGTGGGAATGCAAATTGGGTTGGACTAATGCAGCCATGTAAGGGAAGCCTACATACGACTGAGCACCCCTATTTGTCTGACCTAGAGTAGGTTCATTTGTTCGATTTGCACTGGATTCTGGATTTGGTCTTGTAATTTTCATGTTGGTTTAAACAAAGCGGTACCAGATTCACACTCATGAGAGCTGCATAGCAAATGTCACTTTAGAAGTAATACTTTCCAGTAACGAAAATTCCCAAGATTCAAAAGTAAATTGCACAAAAAGAAGAGCTGTTAAACTAAAGGACAAAAATCATCTTCATCAAGTGAGAAACCTTGGTAACCTTAGCAGAGCTATCAATCCAAATGACAGCCCAGAAAAACAGGCATAGAAAGCAAACACATCTTACTACAGTTCTTGTTTCTCTGTATAAGCCAAATTTCTTCTTACCTTTGCAGTTGTGTTTAGGGTTAAAAGCATGTTCGAGCATGAAAAACTAACCTCGTTTTCAGCTTTCCCATGCTTACTGTGTGGGAGGCTAGTTCTGCAGTGTTCCAGAATGAAATGTCCTGGTGCTAATGCCTGCAATCAAGGAAATGGGAGAGTATGGGATTAATAAAACAAACAACTATCCACTAAAAGTTAGTTCACTAAGAGTTCAGTTGACTAAAATGAAATAATCTGGACCAAGGCTCCTGTTAATTTCAGTTGGGAAGCCAAGAATACTTGGAATCCCTACCTTAAAATTGTAACTTAAAAGACACAGCGCATTCTGGGGGAGTGAAAAGGTGGGAAAATGGTAACTAATGTGCCAACTAATTTCAGTTCTGCTAGTGTGTGCATACTGAAATACATATATTGATATACATTATATATGTGTTATATATGTTGAATATGTTTTTTCTATGTATTTTGTGTGTATATATTCACAATGGAGTGGTGGTGTTGGTGGTCAAAGGAAGGGCAACCTATGTCATCCACCTGGACTTGTGCAAGGCCTTTGTCACAGTCCCACACCACATCCTTGTCTGCAAATTGGGGATCTGAAGGCTGGACTACTCAGTGGATTAGTAACTGGTTGGATGGTTGCAGACAGAGGGTTGTAGTCAGGATCTATGTCCAGGTGGAGGCCGGTGGCAAGTGGTGTCCCCTACGGGTCTGCCTTGGGACCAGCGTTCTTTAAAGTCTTTATTAATGTCTTAGGTAGTCAGATTAAGTGCACTCCCAATAAGTTTGCGGACGACACCAAGCTGAGTGTTGCAGTTGGTACAATAGAAGGAAGATATGCCATCCAAAGGGACATGGACAGGCTCGAGATGGGGGCACGTGAACCAAATGAGGTTCAACGGGGCCAAGTGCAAGGTGTTGCACTTGGGTCAGTGCAAACCCAGGTGTAAGTACAGACTGGGAGAAGAACTCATCGAGAGCAGCCCTGTGGAGAAGGACTTGGGGGTCCTAATGGACAAAAAGCTGGACAGGAGATAACGGTACCCCGGGCTGCCTCAAAAGTCAGGTGGCCAGCAGACCAAAGGAAGTGATTTTTCACTTCTACTATGCCCTCAAGAGGCCCCATCTGAAGTACCGGAGCCCCCAGCACAAGAAAGATGTGGAGTGGGTCCGGAGGAGACCACAAGGATGCTCAGAGGACTGGAGTACCTCTCCTATGAAGACAGGCTGAGGGATTTGGGTTTGTTCAGCCCAGAGAAGAGAAGGCTTCGAGGAGACCTCATTGTGGCCTTCCAATACTTAAACAAAGCTTATAGTCAGGGGGGAGACTGATTTTTTTACACAGTCTGATAGTAATAGGACAAAGACAAACAGTTTTAAACTAAAAGAGATTTATATTAGATGTTAGGGGGAAAATTTTCACTCAGATGGTGGTGAGGCACTGGCAAAGGTTGGCCCAGAGAAGCTGGGGATGCCCCATCGCTGGAGGCACTCAAGGTCAAGTTGAATGCGGCCCTAAGCAGCCTGATCCTACTGCCTGGTCTACTGGTTGGCAATCCTGCTCGCAGCAGGGTGGTTGGAATTAGTTCATCTCTAAGGTCCCTTCCAACCCAAACCATTCTATGATTCTTTGGTGATTCTGTGATTTATTTAAGAGATGTGACCATGTGTGTTTGCAGAAGACTGACTCACTTCATTTTGGAAATTAGTTATAATCAGATAGTAACAACTGTTGGTTACTAAGGACCTAGGCTGAACCCACGCCAGTAACCACACATCATCAGCTGTAAGTTTTCAGTCCTCTGAGCCACTGAAACCTTTTCATAACTCTTACTTCTAGTTTCAAAAGGAGATAGAAAAGTGTTCTTAAAGTTCAAATTTTGCACTAAATATATTACTTGGACTATAGAATGTTAGGTCACTTAAAAACACATTTGGCACAGTAACGGCTGGTTGTGTTGTCTGGAAAAATTGAAATACAAGTAAAGATCCTTAAAGTCCTGTTTAGGTTCTTGTATTGCAGTGGACAAGTAGCCAGTTAAATACTTCTTAAGGTAAATTTACCTTTTCAAATAACTTAAATGTCAACATTATTTAGGTCGTTATAAGAAATGCCAAAGGCTTGCACTGGAAAAGCAATGTTGAAGTTTAATAAACTCACACAATATGTATACAAAAAAAGCTAAGGTTTACCTTCTGTCATATGTGCAGAATCTTTGCATTAATAGGAGGAAGAAGAAACCAAGTAACGTACATTTAGAGATCTTACAAAACATTTGCCATTCTGCACTGCATTCTTCTTTACGCTGCAAAAATTTCACCTAAAATGTTCCGTTCTCTTTAATCTCAGTATAACTGCAGGAAAAAAAAAAAAAAAGTAGCAACACGTCCTTGCTTGCCCTGGTTCCATCAAGGTTTCTCTTCAGGACGCACGGGACCATCTTTTGGACCAAAATAATGGTTTAATTTGCAGAGAATGATCTAATGATGTTACTGAGCTCTACAGCGAAATGACTCCACTAGCAAAGTTGTACGTACAGTGAACAATGCTGGCAGTACATCTTTTCAGACTGTAACCCTACTGAAGATACCCAACAGGGATGACCATCGTTACTGTAATTCTGTGGCTATGGTGTTGCAGACACTGCTGCCCAAGAAGTTGTATCAAGAACACTGACTCCTATGTAAAAGGTAAGATCTGGGCAACGGTATCCAATCACAAAGCTTCCTGCCTTTGTCTGACTTCCCAGTCAGCTGCCTCTGGGGAGTGTTTCAAACAGCCCAGGCATCAGAGCAAGTGTAAGTAAACCTTTGTTCTGCATCATCAGTTTCACCTTTTACTCTCCTTTTTATTACCTGTATTTGTGAAGAACACAAGTCAGGAAAAAAAGAACGTAACAACCCACCAATGAACAAACCAGCCAGGGAAATAAACCACGTACCTAGGAGTTCACAGCAATTTAATTAAAACACGTGAAAGGATAAACCATACTCAGCACCATTTCACCGGTCAGACTGGAATATTTTTGCTGGAGCTCAAAGGGAAAAGAAAAGGCAGGGCAGACAAGCTATCAAGGGGGCAAATGCAAGATCGAACGGTCTGGAAGCATTACAGAGTTTGATCTTTTTCTCTTAAATTTTGTTCTCAGTCACCTTGTTGACCTCCTCTTCTTTCATGGCCTCCTTCATGTCCTGTTTCAGCACCCATCTCTTCCCTGGTCCCACAGGCTCAGCCTTTCTGTGTCCCAGAGGGAGAGTTACCCGCTGCAGATTTCTGAAAGAGGAGAAAATTTGAATTGGCTGAAGCCAGGTACACAGGTGGCACAGGATCAGAATCAGGCCTCCTATGTGTATCTTAGGGATAGAAACGGTATCCTTTGAACTGCATTCTTGATGATATTTGTCACATACTTCCTCATTAACTTCAAAAGGGTTTGATTCCTTTGATTACAGTGCTGTTTACCTGCTATCTTTACTAACAGGCATTTGCTCAGAGCAGTCACTCAAACCTTTATTATATTTACCCTCAAGTCCAAAACACTTTCATTTACAAACAGTCATATTAACGTCCCTGGTTAAGTATAAAGCAGTATTCTTTTGAGATCAAAAGCATTAAAGAGTGATAACCAGGTATGAGTTTTATCCTAGATTTGCAGTAAAGTCTGTGCCTACGCTCACTTCTTTGGGGAGCTTAGAAGCTTCTTGCCTACCAGTTCTTTGCCATTAGCAATATGCCATCACATGTGAGAAACAGGAGCTCTGAGTATTACCCTCAGTTCTCATAAAGAAAATTCTCTTGCCTCTAAAATAGCCACTTAAAATGGATCTAGCAGTGCGCTCATTTTCAGATCATTTCCCAGGTCTTTTGAATTAGTGCTTTCTGTTAGCAGGCGTAGCAGGTGCACAATAACTACAAATACTTGGCACTTACAGGGCATATTTGATGTATCCGTACCCACACTTGACCACTGCAAAACAAACTCACATACAGAAAGGGGATGACCTAGCCAAAAGTCTCCCTGCTTCCATAAAGTTTACTTGAGCTAATTACAGCTGAAGAAATATTTTGGCCAGTCGTTTCCTTTCTGAGGCCCATGAGCCACTGGTACAACCTCTGCAGAATGAAATGAAACGTGTTTTCAACAGCATTTTCAAGTAGGCTCTTTTGAGAGTTGACCACACGCCAGTGGTCCAAACTCTTGGGAGACTAATGACTAGTTTGACATATGAGGTCATAGAACCACTGAACTGCTCCTTGTGACAGCATAGCTGTGCTACCAGCACCAACCAAATTCCAGCTCAATGAATAAGCTAGCTCAGCAGCTTATTTGCTGACCAAGAGGGCAGATGTCAAGATATTTTACTACCACTATGCAGAGAATACTTCCAACCCAACCTCCAGTGCGCAGTTTAATTACAAATACATCCAGGAGGATGACAGCCTACACAGGTATTGCCAGGGAACATGCCTTCTAGCAGCACTCTTCTGAGGCAGGAGTGTCCCTTGGAAGGATAAGTCGCTTTGTCTTCCTGTTGTGTGTACTGCATCAGATCTAGCTGGTAAGCAAATCACACAAGAGTGTAATCAGGCAGGGCTGGGGAGAGGCAATTGTATGAGTCATATATTCAGCACATGGAACTGAAAGCCCCGCAGTGGGAACAGAAATGGGGCACCATGAAGATGAGAGATCAAAGGCACATTAATACAAAGACACTTAAATATAACGATTGAAATCTCAGCCAAAGGGCAGGTGACTCTTGAACCGCACATAGATTTTAAGCAGCTCAAGCGTGCCTCCTGCATCATCTCCTTCATGCTGACGATGTGGAGGATGGCTTGGCTGTGTAATCTGAACCCCAGCTGTTAATGAATCAAGCCAGCTGGTGCCCCTGAGCCTGACACTGGAAGGATGCCTGCAAGTCACACACATACCTGCCCATTTAGCTGTGGTGAACTGCTGTCCCTGATGCAGGTTGCTCACAGGGAGTTCCTTTTCTCTTCAGAATGGATTTAATGTGTGTATCCTGGTCATGCAGTGACTTTGTTATAGTGTTCACAGACACAAAGAAGTGACTTGGAAATAAATCCTCTCGGTCTTGCTTACAGAGTTAGCAGGACTATTTGGTCAGAGGAAGAACTGTGAGGAGTTGGATTCAGATTTCCTGCTTGGTGCAGTCACTTACTTGGAGCAGTAATGCTTCATACCTACGTTGCTTAGAAAACTGTGAGCTGAATGACTTGAAAATTACAGTGAAGGATCAACGTTCTGAACAGGCTGATAGCTTGTTGACACTGAGGGCTGTACCAGCTCAGCAAAAAGCTGCCTGCATTCCTCCAGTTGTGGCACAAATAGGTTCATTCAGCCAGTGGCGCAAGCTAACGTAGTTCTGCCCTGTCCTGCTGCTGCTAAGCTACCAGGCCATTACAGGAGATCAGAATTTCTTCTTCTCGTCCTGGTTTTCTCCCTCCTTGGAGGCTTTCAAGATGGTGCCCAGGGGAGCCTTAAGACAGACACACAATTTCTCATTGCATAAGAGGAGAATCACTGCAACATTTCAATGCAGCAGAATGTTTATTCAAGAGCACCTGGTTCTGCAGGAGACTCTGAGCTCCTATTTTCAGCGTGGAAGCAAAGCAAGATAGATGGTCTTATTTTTTGGCTGAGGAATTTCAAGCTATTCTCAGCAACACCACATTCACAAATATGGCCTACTACAGCTCTAATGAGAATACCAAGCAAAGGCTAGTGCTACGTTCCATGTATTCCATGAATTACTCTCTTATTTGAGTTCTTGCCAAAAACCTAGACGGCATTAATGCATTCCAGCACAGCCACCTTCTAGCTCACTCTTTTTCTGTTTCTTGGTAGTGTAGATTATGCAGCATTTAATACATTAATTTTTTTATAATGTTAAGTAAGTCTCCACTGACACTTAAATACCATATTGCCAACATAGCTTGTGGGAAAACCACAAGAGTTTCACCTTGCAACCTTCACTTGTGGGAATAAACCTCACTTGTGAAGTCAACATACACTGATTTCAGAGTTTGTCCCAAAGAGTTTCATTTGAAGATGATCGGAGGGCTGGAGTACCGCCCCCACTGGGGCAGGCTCAGAGTGTTGGGTCTCTTCAGCCTGGAGAAGAGAAGGTTCTGGGGGGACCTTACAGCGTTACCAGTTACCAGTACCTGAAGGGGGCCTACAGGAAAGCTGGGGAGGGACTTTTTTTTTAAGGGCAGGTAACGGTGGGACAGGGGGAAATGGTTATAAACTGGAAGTGAGTAGATTTAGACTAGATATCAGGAAGAAATTCTTAACTGTGAGGGTGGTGAGACTCTGGCACAGGTTGCCCAGTGAGGTCATGAATGCTCCCTCCCTGGAAGTATTCAAGGCCAGGCTGGATGGGGCTGTGAGCAACCTGGTCTGGTGGGACGCGTCCCTGCCTACAGCAGGGGGTTGGAACTGGATGATCTTACGTGTCCCTTCCAACCCAAACCATTCTATCGTTCTGTGATTTGCCCCTTATAAAGCCACCTTAATAGTTCTAACAAAAACTGCAGGGGGACCATTTTTATGTATATAAAGATGTAAACTTAGATACGTACACAAACACACAAACACACAGTCAAAGCAGTCAGCAATCTTTCCAAATCTTCACGTGTGCAATTTAATCAGCTAAAAATTCTGGTAATGTTTTTTTTGCAGTCCAGTAGAAGTGTATTCATTTGTTTAACTGCCAGACTTCACTTGGGTTGCTAGTGTGTGCTGGTAATCGGTTCCTTCTGTATCTCCTACACCAAAATAGTACTGCTGGAGCGTAGCCCATGTTCCATTACTTCCCAAAAGATCACATTAGCAGTCCTTGCATTAATAGCATCAGTATTAGCCTGATAAAAAAATACTGGCCAGAAGTACATTTTATCTTATCTAATACTTAGATCCTTTTTTCTTCTATTGTAAACTTCAAATAAGAAAAGTCTGCTTTCTTAGAAGAAAAAAGGACAATCAATGAAAATACTGATATCAAACGAAAAGCTGAATATCAGTGCCAGAGACGCTAACTCTTGCCAGTGTCCACAACATCTATTCTGTGGGAACGAGAAATCACCAGGATATATTTTAGAATCAAAACACAAAGCCTGGCAATGTGAAATCAGGTTCTGTTCTCTACTTCTTTCTTTTTGTAGCTGTGTCATCAAACAACCGCACTGATGAGACAATAACAAAGCTACAAAATGGATCCTTTGAACTTAAAGGGAAGTATGTTGTCCTGACACATTTATACACGTTTATAAATGTAATCCCAGCACTGGCAGAATCTTAAAAACTAAGAACAGGCTATCACAGTCAATATGATCAAACAGAACAGAATGTGTCCCTCCATTACATATTGCAAGGTCCCTCCAGGCCAGACACTGTGAGGCATGCACAGTGGAACCACAGGACCTGCTTAAATCAGAGTTTGTACTAAGGGAATTGCAGAAATTCCTAATGTGACTTAGGAAAGGATTTTAAACCCCACCTTGTTTGCATTCAAACCGGAGTCAAAGTTCTGGTTCCGTGAACAGGGCTGGGATATCCATGAAATTATGAACCACCCTGCCAGAGTGCATCCAGAGATGTCTGTAAAGGTGAGAAAGGCAGGTGTGGAAAATAACCAGCAAATCATAGAGATGAGTTCTTTGTAGTCATCCTCACAACACGGAGCATTAGAAAACTCTGGAAAACTCCCGAGTGGCTCTGTTGTTGACATATGGTGGACCTTCAATATGTATGTCCAGTTCTAAGAGAGTGGCAAGCTTTAAAAAGCAAAAAGGTTGTTGTTGTTGTTGATTTTTTTCCCCTATTAGGAAAGAAGTGTATCAGTCAGATGGCAGAAGTATCTTTGTTATTTATCTATGTAATCCTACGTAAACATGCATCGCCGTCCCTAAAAAAGGAACAGACAGAAGAATGGCAGCACCACCTCCTGGTCGATAAAGGAAATGGGGACCACTTTGTGTCGGAAAGCAGGGACAACTAATTCCTTTGTGGGTTTGAAAAGGACTGTACCAGGACGTAACTTCACAAGAGCACATTCCCTCCCTATTAACTCTGATATACCTCAGGGAAGAAAAACGTTTTGTGTTGTTATGAATGCGGAGAGCACACACAACTACGAAGAACAAATTAAGGTAGCTTCTCCCTTTAAAAAGCTCTCCTATGTTGACTTCTCTGTTTTTCTTCACGTGTAGTAATAGCAGATTTCAAAACTAGCATGGCATGTAAGTCAGGCCAGTTGCAGAGTATTCATATAGTCTTGAAAGATAATAGAAGACGACAGAAGTTTCCTGCAGTCAGAAAATAATGGAATATGTTAATTTCCAGAGCTGTAGCCAAGTTTCTGTCTTGCTGAGTAGGTAGGGGAAATAGCAGGACAACATTATTAATACCACAGACTGCTGGATCATTAATGTGGAAGGCTATTTAGAAAGTGAGGGTAAAAAGTGGGAAAAAAAAGTAAAAACTAAGTGAGGGTAAGGCCTGTGGAGTAAAGAAAGGGTGTATGGGAAAAAAATTCCCATGGGGATAAAAGGAGGGAGACTTAGTGGGAAAACTTGGTGAAAGACAACCATAGAGGAGGGAAAAAAAAAACAAGAAAAAGGAGAAGAGATTCTAGAAACGTCTACAGCTTTTTCTTGAAAAGAACAGAATTGGCATGCCACAGGAGTCCAGATCTCATTTATCAGAACCATCTCAAACCATGAGGGAAAGGACTTGGCACTAGGTCCGATTTTCTGGTGTATTAAATGAGAGTAAAGCACTCCTTGTGTTACACAAACAGGAATGGTCGTTTGCTGGTTTTCTGTCTTTGTTTTATGCTTTGAGGGTTATTTTGCTTTGAGAAACTCCTGAGTGCTTCTAAGGAATTTTTGTTGTAGGTGATCATGAAAGTCATAAAAGATGAGAGTTATGAAATCATTCATTTTACCCTCCTCCCAGAGGAAGAACACTCCTTATAAGACACAGGACTTTACTCAACTTAGATTCGAAACCCGAAAGTCATGGGGGTTCCAATGATTCCCATGGGAAAATATGCAGTTTTGTACAGCCCACAGTCTTGCACATGGGTGGGGTGCAGTTTTGCTTATCTCATTAGCTCAGAACCAAGATCAGGCCTTTTGCCTTGGGGCATCATTTAGTATTCAAACACGCACAAAACAAAGGTAATTCTCAATCATTCTCCAGGGCCTGCCATAAAATCTAGCTTCCTTTCTAATCAAATCACTAAACAGTATGTTTTAGGAATTGCGCTTGTTAGTGAGATAATGTCTTTCACCAAAACACACTAAATGCTGTTTCCCTATTTGCGTTTCATCATCTCCCTATGTATTTATCATATTCCTGTTTAGTTCTTAACCACACAAATAACAATTAAAATTCCGTAATGGGGGAAGAACGCATTCCTATCAACATTGGGTATCAGCAAGCTCTGAAAGTGTTCTTGTACTAGACATGGTGCTACGTTTGTATAAATCCCCAAATAAACCAAAATTTGTGCCTAGACTAACCTATCGATACAAACTCAGTGATTCTTATTAACACGGAGCAAACAATACTGCTAAATCAATCGCACTTTTTTATCTACTATTTACTCTTATACTAATTACAGTGCCTAAATATCTTAATCTACAACTCCATTGTGCTTGATTTTGTCAAAATACAGATCACAGATACTCCATAGCGCTACAAATATTTATGGAGTAACAACTTTTATTGTTAGCATGTCCCTGTGAGATAAGAAATAAACGGAAGAAAAATATTGATGGGAAAATGAAGAAGCGGGAAAGTGAAAAAGAAACCTTCAACTTGGCTTTCTGTATCCTGCCTAGACAAGGTACAAAGTAGTAAGGGATAAAAATTCCACACCTCAGTAAAAAGTAAAACGGATCCATGCAAATCAGTAAATGTTTTGTAGATTAAAAACAACAACAACAAAACATAAAAAAAAACCAACCAAGCCAACACAAGCCAACAAGAACACCTTTTGTGAAAAGTCCTATCCAAAGTCAACTCTGAAGAGTTGCAGGAGGTTCTCACAATATTAAATGACATCTGATAAAACAGCAAGTGAAAATTGATGATGCCAAATGACAACAAATTATAACCTTCACCAAACAGTCATAAAGAGAAACGCCAGTTCATCTAGTAGTTGTTAGCACTTAGGAAAAGAGATCCTGGGATCTGTGTGGAATTTCAGCTTCCTGAAATCTCTACTTGGTACTCAGTAGAAGTCTGAAAATAGGAAAGACAGAAGAATTTAGACATAAGTAGTGGTAGAGTTTATATACTATAGATATATTATATATAAAAGTACAGAAAGAGTCAAGAAGGATAAACAAAAATGTGAAACAATAGCCCACATGAGGGAAGACTAAATGAAATAGAACTTTTCATTTGGGGGGGGGGGGGGGGGGGGGAAGCCTTTGAGGGCTATGATAGAAATCATGGATGGTAGTGAAGGGAAAAGGTATAAAACTCAACAATTAATCATTTTGAAGAGGACAAGGGGATTTCAATACTCTTAGTGTATCAAGTGCCAGAAGCTTGTGAGTTCTGGAATCCACCAAAAGAACTGGGTGTAAAAGCAGCATTCAGAGAAAAAGCTATAAGAGCATGTAATTTTCACAGTGAAAGAAAGTCACCAATGTACCTTCATATCTGAGTGCTTACTCATAAATAATTTGAATAAGGAGGTGAGGACTGAGAAGACAAAGCCTTCTGATACCATGTTGTTCATAGAAGGAAAGACAAGGTGTGGCTGAGAAGAACAGTAGAACCTCTCAGTACTCAGGGCTCAATTAGCCACAGCTATGCTGTAGAGTATGGGAGACATCTTAAAGGCTCTGGCACGGACCTCATGGAAACCCATGCTCTTCTGAATACTTGGTAGGATACCCTACATCATCTGCAAGGGTGGAGAGACACTGGTACAGGTTGCCCAGTGAGGCTGTGGATGTCCCCTCCCTGGAAGCACTCAAGGCCAGGCTGGACGAGGCTGTGCGCAACCTGGTCTAGAGGGAGGTGTTCCTTTCTATAGCAGGGGGTTGGAACTGGATGATCTTATAGGTCCCTTCCAACCCAAACCATTCTATCATTCTCTGATCTGAAGCAAAACTCACATCTGGGCAACTGACCTGAGCCTTCAGTGGCCGGCAACAGAACAACAGATGATTTTCAGTACTGAAAGACACAAAGTGATGCAAGTGGGGAAAAAAATAATTCTGTACTACGTGTAGAATAATGGTGTCAGTGCAGACCACTACACTTGAGGAGTGAGATCTTGCAATCCCAGTAGCTATTTGTAGGACAGTGGCAACTCAGTACTCAGCAGCATTCAATAGCATAGTGAATTACAGAAATATTTAGAAAAAAAAACACCCCACCAACATCAACACAAAAAGCAATTGTGCCACTTTGTATTCCCAGTGCATGCCTGTTTCTTCAAAACTGTACGCTGTCCCCATCCCACTACCTAGTAGAATTAGAAGAGCGCATAGAAGAGCAATGAACACCCCTCACACTAAGAGCTAAAGCGGAGCTCGAAGAGCCGCCTGTCTAGCACCACACCACCGCCTCACACCACCTGCCCGCCGCCTAAGATGGCGGCTCCGCCCGCACCCACAGTGCTCCGCGCGCGGCTGCGCTTCCGGGTACGGGCCCTGGAGGGCGGCGGGCCCGGGGCGGCGTGAGGTGCTGCGGGCGGGGCTCGAAGTTGGCTGGGCCGAATGTGAGCGGCGGAACGGAGGAGCGGGCGGACGGAGGAGCGGGAGGGAGCCGCGCGCTCGGACCATGAGACTCCGACTGTGGCTGGTCTCTGCCCTGGTTGTGTTCTGGGCGCCGGGCGGGCTGCAGGCTCTGGGGCGGCCGCCGCGCGAGCAGCGCTACGGTAAGGGGCAGGGCGGCGCAGTACGGAGGGAGGAGGTTGGGGGAGAGCGCTGCCGTGTGCCTGGGGTTACGTGTGAAGGAGAGTGGCTGCCCTGTGGTGAGCGGAACGGGGAGGGCCGTGAGGGCAGGGCTGGGGCTGCTGGAGGCCCTGCGGTCCCGCTGCCACCGCTACGAAGTGTTCGGGCCTCAGCGCGGAGAGAGCGCTGCGCCTTCGCCCTGTGCCCGAGGGGTTTCCTTACAGCAGGCTGCGGTGAGTAGCACGGGGCTGTAAACTCTGTCCCTTCGTGGCTCTGCTTGAAGTCACCACTGCAGAGAACACGAAGCTGCTGGAGCTGAAGGTGACTTCTAGGAAGCTTAATGTGGAGCAAGGCTGTTTTATCTAGTTTCTGTAACTGAATGCTTACTTGGGAATAAATGTGAGGAATAACTCAAATGATTTTTTGGAGAGCGGATCTCTTGTGAAGAAGCTTTAATTTGTGATTGCAGTGGTGGGCGTCCTGCAAGGAGGAGTGCACAACCAGAAACACATTGCAGCCTTATATCCCCTGTCCACTGACGCTAAGCGTTCCTCCCGTTTCATCGTTGACTGAGTACTCCAGGATCACAATCTACCCAAGGCTTGCTATCTCCCTCCCATTATCACTCCATAATTTGTTACCTCCTGACCTTTGCTAGTTTTCTAAATATTTGTCATGTCTGTCCCATCCATTTCCCTAATCTTGGCACTGGAGCTTCCTGCTTTCTGCTTATCTACCTATCCAGGCATATCCTAGCTGGTCTGCAAGATTTTTCAGTTGCAAAAACACAATTGTAGCTCGCACACCTTCCCTGCCGCCAGGTCCACGTTCTTTGCACACACATCCCCTACACAGTTGACGAAGTCCGTTTCTCTTTGTTTCTTCAAGTAAGCAGAATCCATAAAACGGTTGACAGTTGCCAAGCCATGGTCTCCCTCTGTGTACCTGCCAGATAAGTTTGTTTCTTCTTATGCGGTTCTGAGTGCATATATATGTCTTACAGCCTTTACCTTTGATAGCTTACTCTCCCTCATTGATATCCCCAAGGGAAGAGAGTACACAAATTAACCTACCAGCCAGAGTCTTCTCTTATCTCTCAATAATGTGCATACTTTATTCTTTAACCACAGTCAAAACCTTATGTTGTATCAAGGGTCCTGAGGTATGTCCCTTTGGTTCAACATTCTATTACTTTTGGAGAAACAGTACGCCATCTCCCACGTAAAGAAGTGGCAGATCTCTGTGTGATGAGCACGAGCTTCTCCCTGTGGAGAAGCAGAGGCTGCAGTCACTCATTGCCCACTCAGATGTCTCCAGGTGCCGGTGGTGACTGCTCTGCGCCCACCTCCTTGTGTAGATCTTGGACACCAGGCAGGTACCAGCCTGTGCCTGTCACACTCCCACACCTCCGGTTGACTTTTTGTTCTGTGCAGGCCACAGCAGTTAGTCACTGCAGGAAACTGGTGGGGATAGCACCCAGCAGGGGATGTTCCAGGAAGTGTAGCAAAACACAACAAATACAGCATATCCCTTTAGCATCAAGGTCAGGCGCTTCTTCAGGCAGAGGTTGTGTCGTGGGCCATCAGATGTTATGCCTTCTAAAGGATCCGTTTGCTACAAACTTGTGTAGCCTTACCTGATTCTTTTGTATTCCTGCCCTCCATACCACTATGCCTGGACTATGAGCTCTTCCATTTTATTAAGTAACGTGTGGAGGAGAAACTCCTTTCTTCTACTTGCTTCTGAACTGTCACTCTTGGGTTCTGTTGCCATAAATAGTGAATATGGAACCATTAGTCATTTTCCCCATGTTGTAGTGACTTGCAGACATTTATAATTTGTCACCTTTGTCTTTTTTTTTTTTTTTTCAAGTGAGAAAATCTTGGTCTGGTCTGTGTAATAACTCTTAGCGTGGGAAAAAGTTCACGACTTTACTGGTCTCTGTTCCTGTATGCACCTTGTATTGGTGTGGGTTTTTATTTATTTGAGATGTATGGCTAGAACTGCAGCCAGCGTTTGTGATGCGGAGATGCCATGGGTTACTAATGATAAAGCACAATGATTAATGCTTTCTATTTTGGCCTCTCTATTTGTTGTTTAGTAGTTATTCCAAGACCTTTTCCTTGAGTAGCAGTAACTATGCTGAAGCACTTTGCACAAGCGTAGTAAGGATTTTTTTTCTTGCATTTAACTCACACACCAAATTTCATGAAGCATTTTGTTGTTCCATCAGTCAGTAAATTGAATCTGTGAAAGCATTTTGTGAGGGAGCTCATCTAAAATTTCTGAAATCCAGATCTGCTCAATGAATTGTGTTATGCTTATCCATGCGTTTCATCCTTTCAGAAGGCTAATTAATAAGTGCTAATTCCATAAGGACCATGGAGACTGCTCACTGCTGTCTTATTTAGCCACGGGTCTAGTAGTTCTCACTTTGTTGTTGTTATCTGTTTGTCAGGGAAGCAAAAGTCAATGATCTTTTGGTTCTTTTTTAGTGCAGTTTTTTAGCATCCATTCTTGGGGTCACCTTTGGTTATTCCTCTGGGTTGTTCTTTTGATGATAATAATGGCTGTTTCAGATGGTAGCTTTGTTTTTGACAAACTGCTCTTCAAAACTCCACTCTGATTTTATGTTTGTTTTTCGCCAGAGTTCTGTTTTCCTAACCTTAAACACAGCTCAGTTTTCTGAAATATCATCTTTTCTTTGTATTAACTTCTACTTTGTTCTGTTTAACCCAAGGCTGAGTTTTCTGGACTGAAATAATTCATATCTCTCACAAGCAGTCACTTTCATGAAGTTTTAAGGGCTGTTGTTTTATGGCTAAGAGCTTTATTGCTCGTCTCTTTAAAAGCTTATTTTTTCAGCAAGGAAAAAGTGTTACTGAGTGAAAACAGAGTTTGATAGAGTAGAATACATAGATGAAAAAGACTTGTGTCATTTCCTAGCATTTTTCAGCTGAAAGAATGTTAGGGTGTGGTGCTCCAGCAGTTTAAACTGATCTAAATTGGGACTGCCACAGTCCTGCTTTCTGATCCTTTCCTCATTTTTGTGAGCGCATGCATGGAACTAAGCTGCCTGGAAGCTGATCACCATCTTTGGTAAGGGGCAGAGTGTCTCTGTTGGAGTAACTTGTGTCATTTGCTCCCTGTACTCACTGACAGTGTGACTGCCCTGTGTGTGTGGAGTGGGGAGAGGTTGTGCACAGGCTGGGGGTTGGAGGTAGGAGCACATCAGCCTCAGTTTGATTTGCCTCCAGTTAGTCTGGAAGTGGTGTTCCTCATTGGGAGTGGAGGAGCAGCGCTGAACTCTGCTCTCTGGTGACAACAGCAGGGCCCGAGGGAATAGCATGGAGCTCTGCTGCGGGGAGGGCAGCCAGGGGTTAGGGACAGCCCTGTCCCCTGCACCAGAGGGTGGTGGGCACGGAACAGGCTGCCCAGGGCAGTGGGCACGGCCCCGAGTACCAGAGTTCATGGAGCATTTGGGCACTGCTCTCGGACACAGGGTTTGGGTTTGGGTGGTCCTGTGTGGAGCCCAGGGTTGAACTCTGTTCTGGGTCCCTGCTGGCTTGGGATGTTCTGTGGTTCTCTACTGGTCAATACAGTGACTTACTATAGTTTTGCCTTTGAAAATGTAATGCCAGCTCTTTTTTTGTTTGTTTTTTAATTTCATTTGCCCTTTATCTCTGAAGATAACCTTTTACAACTGTTAAATATTCACGCTGTTTGTTGGAGCTCAGACATGTCTGAATGATAACGGGGCTTAATGTTCTTGAATAGAACAGCAGCGCAAATGTCCAGCTTCAGTGTTGTTGACTGTTTTGCTACAAATGAACTACTTCAGTCCGTTTTCCATTGCAGCAAGTTACCACAAAGTGTTATGTACCTAGGGTTGCCCAGAATGTAGTCTATGTGTAACATCTAACTTAATCTAACATTTCTTGAGATCTCTTAACATAAGCTAGGTAGGGAGCTAGGAGAAATGCAGTAGCTGTTGCTGTCTTGGGCAGGCAGCGTTCTTTGAATCACTTACTTGTGCAATATAGAAAAGATCAATAAGAGATTCTGAGGCAGATAATCTGGCCTTGAGTTGTTTTACCTCCATACTTCTCAAAGACCGCACACAATTCAAAATGAATTGCATCAGATAAAGGAATGACTGATTAAAATGGTTCATTATGAATCTATGTGACGTACTTTAAGAGCCCATAATTTATGACTTGTTGAATGAAAAAGAATAATGGTGGTGATGATGGATAAACTGGGAGAGCTTAGTGATGCAGAAGGCAGCATAAAATCATCCAGTCAGTTTTGAATTATCCATCACATCCTCGGTGTGCCAAAGCACAGGAAGTCCTTAAAGCCAAGAACGTAACTATCTGTAGTGGAGGGAAGGGACTGGAAGTTTACCTTCATGTCAGGTGTGTGCAGTGAGATAATTGCTGACAAAATCCTTATACAAGGTTAAACTTTGTTCTTCTGGATGGAAGTTTGTGTGTTAGAAAATGGGGCAAGACCTAGGTAAGGGGCAAATAATGTAAGTAATTCTGTGGGCTGTCATTCCCTTAGTGTTTCTTATCCTGTTTTAATGTTCTGCATAGCAAAACAGCTATTTTCGTGTGAGCTGGCTTAGCAGTTTCTCTCCAAAAGCTGAAGTTTGTTGGGATGCATCGCAGTGTACCACGCAGGGGAGAATCCAAGAATGTGCAGCCTGAACAGCAGTGTGTTGTGGTGTGTGATACCAGCCCAGGGTGCTGGGGGATGGTTTTGGTCGTCGCAGGAATTTATAGAGGCAGTGTTTTCCACAGGCAGCGTTAGAGGCAGTAATAAACGTGTACGGTTTTGACCTCCTGTACACTTTGTCTCCCACACAAGCAGCAAATGCTTCATGTAGACGTGGCCTGTCTTACTGAGTGTAAATCATTGCTGATTTTTGTGCTGCGTGTTGGTGGCTGTTTCTGTAGAGGTACTTAATTGTGGTGGTTTCACTCTGAAGGACAGCTGAACTCCACAACTGCTGTCTTATTCCTCCTGCTCAAAGGAAGAGTGGCAGAAAATACAGTGGAAAAAGGGCTCAAGGGCTGAGATAAGGACAGAGAGATCACTTAACAGTTACTGTCATGGCTGAAACAGACTCAGTACAGGGAGAGTAATATAATTTGTAGCCTGTTACTAACAGGCTAGACTAGAGAGAACTGAAACTCCTCCTGCCCCACTGTGGGCTGTTCTCTGTGGGCTGCAGCTCCAGCTGGGGGTTACTCCTGCAGAGGTATCCATGGGCTGCAGCCTCCTCTAGGCGACAGCCACTGCTGCACGTGGGGATCTGCTCTGCATGGTGCCCATGGGCTGCAGGGAGCCATCTTGCTCCACCATGGGCTCACAGAGGGCACCCCTACAGCCCCCTCGCTACCAAAGCCTTGCCTAAAGTACTTGTTGTGGCTCGTTTTCTCTTGTTCATGTGAATCTGTCAATATTTTAATTTTCAATTGAGAAAAATAATGAAATATGATCAAAGTATAATTCCTCAGAGTAGTAAGTCAGCTAAATGAAGAACCTCAACACTACAACTGTTACAAACTAACTACTGCGAGATTTTTGTTGTGAGAACATATCCATGTGGTTCTGTGGCTTTGGCTTAAGCATATAAGCACTATAAGCAACCAGAAGTGAAACGTCTCTGCGTCCAAGGTTGTTCTTTGTAGTATTTTTTTCTTTTCTCCCACAGTTGAAAACTGACAGCTGAGTGCTGCTGTTTGAGGCTGATAGCAGCAGTGACTCATCCCAATTTCAGTCTTCTGCTCTTGGTTAACTTGCTCAGTGTGGGAATTTCCTGCAATCCTCTGGATACCAGTGGTTCTGATTATCTTCCTGATGTTTGTCACTCCTGCAGATGTATGTGACTGTACTGCTTGTCTGCCTGCAACTTCTCCACTTCTCAGCCTGTGTTTGTGTGGTTCGTGTCCTAATCTCTGATCACAATGTCCATCTTTGCCTTCTTGTGCCGCTTTTAGTATGCGTTATCCTTTTTTACCTCCTTGAAACTTGCATTAACCTACACAGGTACGTGGCCTAGGGGCTGAGAGGGGAAGGAGGCTGTGTTCTGCAGGGAGGCACCTGTAGCAGCCACCCACTCAGTTTTGATCCACAATTAATAAGATGTTGAGCAAGTTCTTAGTATCCTCTGCATTCCCTGCCTTCCTTTTTTATCTTACAGATTTTTGCCAAAACTGTCAAGCTCTGCCCCTCAGTGCTATGATATGCCTTGAGTTTTGGAAGGCCACATCTGAGCGAGCGCACAGTTATATCCAAAAGGAAAAGTGCGGTCAGGGAGGAGGGAACTGATCTCACCGTGGTAGCCCAGACAGTAGTTAGTCTCTGCTTGGAGACTGCTTGGAATCAGCTCCACTCCTTTTATTTTTTCCTTTTTTTAAAATATTTATTTATCTGGGAACCAGCAGGGTTTTGTGGTTTGTAAGCTCAGTAGTGAGAATGACAGTTTTTGAAGAGCTGGATAAATGAGAAGACTGCATCTTGTGACTTGGCTCTTCTTGTTGGGCAGGACATATAAATGTGTGATTTGGGGTTTTTTGAGCATCATGTGCTGTTCTGGTTTAAGATAAGATGGCTGTATTGTCCTTGTTTCACTTTGAATGTGAGATTGTCAGTTCAGGGGGCTTCCTTACCTTCATAATGTCAGTATTTGAGCAGGTATTGTGTTTTTTTCCCTCCAGAAAGTACTCCCTGCTTTCGCAGGTGAGACAGACTGAGATACTAAATCAAACAGAAAAACCTCTTGTTCCTTCCTGGTCTCCGTTTATGAGGTGTGTAGTGAAGGAGAAAATTTCCAAGGTTGGCAGTTTGTGAGGTAACACATAGAAGCCATTGGGGGGTGGGGGGACATTCAGCTGTATTCAAAATAACCAGAAATAGCAGCTTAATAATCTATGTGGTTTCTGCCAAATAAAATCTGCGCTCTTAAAGAAAAATACTGCCCAGAAACAGATGAATATTTCCCTGTATGGAAAAGCTTTGGAGTAGTATAAGGGTGCAGCTGTATGAACAAGTTTTTTCCTGAGATGAGCTAAATGTTGTTTTGTAGACTTCTAGCTCTTTCACGGTAGCCATCACTGGGCACTTCTGAAAGTGTCCTGTGAATAAGGTACTTAAAACTGCAGGAAAAGTAGATCAGCTTCCTTCATCGGAGAGGCAGTAAATCTTCTGCCTGCCTTACACAGCCCTCAGGCTGGGAGGCTAAGTGCACCTGCAGGCTTTGTCTGGCTGCATGGTGACTAAGGTCAGGCACTCCTTTCTGATGTGGTTTAGCAATTTTGTTACAGTTAGGGAGGGCTCAAAAACATGCCTTTGGAATGCTCAGTATTAGCACTGCTGATGTGGCTGGCCAGTCTTACTGATGAATGTCTAGAAAAGTGTTTGAACAGTGAGAGGCTTTATCATGCAATGTTTTATAAGCAGGCTGACACCTATTGAGTTCTTGAACCTGTTTCTCTTGCAAGTTCTCCTTGTGTATACTCACAGAGTCAATCAGCAGTTGTTTTGGAGGAAATAAGTAAAATGATTTCTCGAAACCATTAAGAGCATGCATGGGCTTTTTCATAGGAGATGAGAGCACTTCAGTTCCGTTTGTTTTCTGTCTGGCAGTGGCTCTGTACCAGATGTACTGGAGGAAGAGGTAACAACGTATGTAACAAATGACTGTGGAACAGCTTTCCCACAGATGGATATCCTCAGAATCACAGAGTGGCTGAGCTGAAAGTGACCTTAAAGTCCATCCAGTTCTGACCCCCTGCTGTGGGCCGGCTGTCCCCCACCAGCTTAGAATGCCCAGGGCCCACTCCACCCAGCCTTGAGCATCTGCGGTTATGGGGCACCCACAGCTCTGAGCAGCTGTGCCACAGCCTCATCACCCTCTGGATAAAGACTTGCCTCCTGACATAGAATCATAATCATAGAATCATAGAGTGGCCTGGGTTGAAAAGGACCACAATGATCATCCAGTTTCAAACACCTGCTATGTGCAGGGTTGCCAACCACCAGACCAGGCTGCCCAGAGCCACATCCAGCCTGGCCTTGAATGCCTCCAGGGATGGGGCATCCACAGCCTCCTTGGGCAACCTGTTCCAGTGCGTCACCACCCTCTGAGTGAAAAACTTGCTCCTAATATCTAACCTAAACCTCCGCTGTCTCAGTTTAAAACCATTCCCCCTTGTCCTATCAGTGTCCACCCTTGGAAACAGCCATTCCCCTTCCTGTTTGTATGTCCCTTCAAGTACTGAAAGGCCACAATGAGGTCTCCCTGGAGCCTTCTCTTTTCCAAGCTAAACAAGCCCAGTTCCCTCAACCTTTCCTCATAGGAGAGGTGCTCCGGCCCTCTGACCATCTTAGTGGTCATCTGTACCCTCTCTAAGAGCTCCACGTCCTTCCTGTGCTGGGGGCCCCAGGCCTGGGCACAGTACTGTGGATGGGGCCTCACAAGAGCAGAGTAGAGGGGGACAATCACCTCCCTCTCCCTGCTGGCCACCCCTTTTTTAATGCAGTCCAGAGCACAGTTGGCCTTCCGGGCCAAGCACAAGCGCACACTGCTGGCTCATGTCCAGCTTCTCGTCCACCAGGACTCCCAAGTCCTTCTCCTCAGGGCTGCTCTCAAGGAGTTCTTCCCCCAGTTTGTATAAATACCTGGGATAAATCAGACATCTAACTTCAGACATCTAACATAAATCTCCCCTCTTCTAGTTACTATTTCCCATTCCCCTATGTCCTATTGCTATGTGCCTGTGTAAAAAGTCCAGCTGGACATTGCTGCAAGCCCAAGGGCAACTGTTCTAGGTGGTGTGCTGCAGACTTTGTTTACCTCTTACTGTTAAGATTGAAAAGACTCGGGGTTGTATTTTCTTGTCCAGATAAGACTGTGAATTATGTCTGAAGTGCCTCTGCTCACTTGAATTCACATATTTTTATGTGTGAAGAAGAATAGCTTCGGGTGGCCTAATGAAGAATATGGAGCCCTTCAGCCGTTGAGTCATTGTCCAGCTGAATTGGAAGAGTTGTTAGTGAGCTGCTCACTGGTTCTGGGAGTGTTTGATGCCGGCTGGCAATCAGCTAGAGCTCAGGACCCAGGTGGCACTTTTGGCACACAAAACATGGACAAGAGCCCTTTTTTTCCCAGGCTTGGAGATCCAAGTGGTTTAACAGTCACACAGCCAAGTGCTTGCTGTGCTTGCTCCTGGACTGCTGTCTCCAGGCTTGTCAGCCCGCCCCACTGCCTCTTCACATAAGATTTATTTCTGTTTTTATTCCTTGTTGGATGGTTGGAGGAAAAATAACTGCAGTTATTCCTGCAAACTCCTCTGCTGCTCCTTTGGTCACTTTAAATTTATGGAGGTAAAATTTTAAAATGCTGCTGGATCTCTTATTTGAGCTAGAGACATTTTCTGTAATCAGATAACTATCAAGAGAATTTTTGAAGGTATTAATTAAATCTTCTAGTTTCAAACTTTGTGTCTCTAGATAAGCTTAACCTCTGCGTAAATAATGTAATTCAAAAGAATTCTTATGAAATGGCTGACTTGCCTCATTTACTTGTTGCTTTCAGGGCAATAGATTGAGCATGAGATCATGGGAATTCACTGTTCTGCTTATGAAAGCTAGTGTGGCTGGAGAAAGATGCCATTGGTATTTGAATTGGAAGCAGAATACTTGAAGAGAAACATCTTTTTAAAAAAGTAGGCAGTGGCTTCCAATTCCACTAAACTGTTGGCCAGCGCATTCTTGAGCTCTTTGCTGATGGAGTGATCTGATACAATGCCCATTAGCCCGTCATTTGTTTGGAAGATAGTTTCCTGTATTAACTGGTAGTTTTGGGGCAGTAAACTTAGCCTTGAAATGGGGTGAAAGAAAAGGAAGAGCCAAACGTTGTGAGGAGGAGACAAGTCGCTGCTGTGGGTTTGCTTTGGTTTTGGATTGCTATCTCTGTCACTGATGTTCTTTCACTGTTTCTCTTGCAAACCTGAGCTCTTTCAGCGTGTGTTTTAGGGGTTCCCCCAGCAGGGAAGGTACGTGGGATAAAGACTGGCTATCAGAAAGTAATAAAAATGAAGACGTAAATATTAGGGTTTCATGCTGGAGGTAAGGCGTCCCTCCAAAAAGAGAGGAATGCAAAAAACTAGGAGGGGATGGGAGGGAATGAACCACGGGAATGTGGTTTGGGAAAACCTGAGTCGGCTCAGTGCATTGAAGCCCACAGGGAGTGACTCTTGGACCACGGTGGAGATAATGGAGCAGGAATGCCAGACGGATCATTAAACTCAAATAAAAAGTAGTGAGCTCTGGGATTGCGATGGCTCCTGTCCACAGGCTGCCTATGGACGGGCTCTGTACACCTCTGTGTTTCATTTAGGATGACACTTCATCTGTTACGGTTAATAAACCATGAGCATGGATTCATTTTCACAGTATGAAAATCTAACAGAAAAACTGGGGTTTGCGTGTTATGAATCTATTGATTTCCACATCTGTCTGATACCTGAATTAGCTGACTGAGATATGTCTAGCAGCAGTACGTCTTAGAAGTTAATTACGTGTTGCAAGCGAAATGAAAGCAAACAAATTTAGGAAGAAGGAAATGTTAACAAGTGCATTCTTGTTTCAGTGTCCCAGGAAATAGGAGTGCCCTGTTTCAGCTGTTACTCTAACAGAACGCCTTACTCATGGCACGGCTCTGTTCTTCTGTACTCGCCCCTTGCTGAGGTGGAGTGGGACTTCTGAAGTTCTCTGCCTACTAAATTAAACGGTGATTTCTTTAGCAGACTTTGCAGGTCACAACACAGAGACTCAGGTCGTTCTGACTGGCTGTGGAGGCAACTGCATCTTGCTCTTAGCTGTGGCTTTCCTCTGGTTTTGGGGCAGTGCTTTGCAAGTAGGAGTGGAAGGCAGCAGCGGTGGTTGTGTTGTGCAGCTGGGGTCGTGCCCCTTGGGAAGACCGTGGCTCAGCAGTTACTGTGCAAGGCCCCAAGCAGCACAGTGCAGTAGCACTGCACCTCAGGTTTAATTAGAAGGAGTTTAAGACTAGAGTTTCTCATATTTGTTTCTCCCTGCCTGTTGCTGCCCTCCTCCTAGGTGCAGCCACTTGTGAGAAGATGCCATGCCATAAGCAATTAGTTACAACATCCCACAAAGGAAGGTGGTGGAAACTTGCTTTTGCATATAACCCAAAATGCTTGGTAATCGATTGCAGGTGCTCTCGACCTGTGTGTTGTAAACAGAAATCATGGAATTGCAATTGCGCTGCCTTTCCTGTGTTGCCAAATGGCAGGGAGGGGCCACGTGCTAAGGAGCAGCCCAGGAGCTGCGGCCTGGTGGCTTCTGGTGGGAGAACATGCAGACCGATTGGCCATCTGTCAGCAGGCTGTGGGGTCCTGGGGGTCCTGTCTTTGGTGGTGTGGCCTGGTATGGGACTGAGAGGGGTGTGATGGAATCACAGAATGGCTTAGATTGGGAGGGACTTCAGAGCCCACTCAGTCTCAATTCCCTGCCCTACCCTTTTAGTTTTAAACCGTTGCCCCTTGTCCTGTCACTGTCAGAACATGTAAAAAGTCAGTCTCCGTCTGCTTATGAACTCCCTTTTAAGTATTGGAAATTCTTATGCTTTAAAGCACATCTGGACTTGGAGAAAAAGGGAGATTTTTAAAAATAAAGGAAGAATAGAAGCCCTTCTGCCTCTTGTAGGCCAGCGGCTGACTCCTCGTTTGGAGAAGGGAAGGAAAACGGTGAACTGGAAACAGGAGCCTCTGTGGAAACCTGCAAATAGCAAGGAATGTGTTATCACCTGTGGAAGCAAAGGCAAGCATCTTGCCCAGTTTTGGGTGCTCCAGAAAGGAGAAGCGCAGGTTCTTGTGTCTGGCGAAGGAGTGCAGGAGGGCTTATTGGCTGGAGTGAATGCTGTTTGCCAAAGGTGCTTGTATACTTGTTAAATTTGCAAGCATCTGCTGAATGTCAACTTGAATTTGTGATTTGTGCCTGGTTTTCATGCCCTTTGTCTCCCTCCTCTGGAGTTTTCTTGTTTGGAGGAGGGAAGTCAGTGTTCTGCGTGATGATAAGTGACTGGGGAACGTGGAGATGCCTCGTGTGGGGTGCCTGGCTTCTTATTTCTGATGCACGAAGCTATGCAGCCATCTGTTTTCTGGCTGCTGTTGGATGAAAAGGTAATAACTGCAGTCCTGACCTGCTGTGAATTTGGTAGAAGTTTCCTCGGTTTAAATCATGTTTTGCCTTGGACAGAATGGGGAACAGCAGGTGAAGATGAGAAGCTATTCATCCCAGAGCAATGGGGAGTGTTCTTTCCTGCTTGCTTTCCAGGAGGGCATGAGCTCTGCACAGCCATAGCAGTAAAAGTGATGGCCTAGTTGCTCTAAGAGTTCTCTAAGAAGTCAACTAAATTCTGTTTCTCTCTGATCACATCTTTTGTTTCATGCTATGATTTCTGCTCGACTGCGCAAAATGTACCTTTACAGAAATGTACAACAGTTATCCTCAAATTAGAGCAAACTGTGCTATACTAGCTCTTGCTATAGCAAGCTCTGGTTTGCTGTTTGATGTGTGCATTTGTGAAAGAGCCTCTTGAAGCTATCAAACTTTGTTTTTCTTCCAGATGCAGTTGAATCCATGCTCTCAGACTATGACATCCTTTCTCAGTCCAGTATCCAGCAGCACTCGCTGAAGAAGAGAGACCTCCAGCCTGAGACTCATGTAGAGAGGCTTTTAAGTTTCTCAGCCCTGCAAAGGTAATTAAATAATCAGCAATGAAATAACGTTGTCTTTCAGTTTGTGATCAATAGCACACAGTTCCAAATTCAGAAAGAATTATTGTGGTTTCTCGCACAGCAGAACTGGCCCATTCTTTTAAGTTGGTGGTCTGCATGGCTGTGTGAATGGCTTCAGAGAGACTCAGGAAACAAAAACATGTCAGGATTCTGGTTGTTGAAATGACAGCGATCTCTGTTTGCTCTTGCTTTGTTCTTAGGTTTAGTTTCAGGTAGACTGCTGTCACAGATGGGGTTGGATTCCACTTTTACCTCATCTTGGTAACACTGTCTAACTTGATTATCCTTTGGTTACTGAAAATCTGCACCTTCAGTTTGGGAAAAGTGTGTCGTATTGCCCAAGAGATTTTTCTTTTGCAGTGATTTAATCTTGTTCCTACCACACGTAAACTCTGCATTCAAGAAAACTGCTTTTCACCAGATGTGAATTATAAGCACTGGTGAAAGGGGAAGGAGAGATTTAAAAAAAAAAAATAGTAAACGGGAGCTTTGAGAAAATTTAACTTAAAATAGATGAACAGATCTCCTTACCTGCTTTTCCTTTGGTTAGATTTGTTAGCGGTGTCATGTTTTGCTTGAATGCATATGGAGAAGGTGCATCATGAGCAATCCTCGACTCGTGTTGGTTTTTTTGTTGCTTTTTTTCTTTAAAATTGAACACCTTGGACACTTAAAAATGCTCTGTGGATGTACTAATGATTTACAGGTCTGAATTACATAATATATGCTTTTGTACTTTGCTTATCAGAGTTAATGCTTCCTAACTTCTTTTGGACCTTGAGTAAAATGGAAACTTTGTGTCTTTCGCTTAAAAATAAATGGAAGTAAATTCTTTTACAGGCACTTTAAATTATACTTAACTGCAACTGCTGAACACTTTTCAGAAAAATTTCAAGCATTAATTGTGGATGGTGAAGGCAAGGAAAAGGAGTATCGTGTTCAATGGCAAGACTTCTTCACAGGGCATGTTGTTGGTTAGTATGGACCAGTCTGTGTGTCAGTGCTGAGAAAGGGCAGCTGTGCCACTTGACCACAATAAATGCTACATTACACTCATTTTCATCAAATATGGTTAGGATGAATATGCAAACTTTATTCTTCTGCCCCTCAGGTTTTCTGGTGGTTTGGGTTTTTGTTTTGTTTTGTTTATTTTTTTTAAGCTTTTGTACCAAGCTTCTAAGATTGGGCTCCTCCATGGAGCTTGGCAGCACGTGAATATACAGTTTGCACAGGCAGCAACTTGTGATTTTCTGTGTTTATTTTTGAAGATGATAATGGAGAATGTGGGATTTCAGTGTTTTTGTCACAGAAAGCAAATCCCAGGTAGTGATGATGCAGCGCTGCCCATGTTGTTACATTAAACTGCTTTAATGTGATTCTTTGGAGGCTACTGTCCTGGAAAGAAGGGCTGTTTGCTCTACTTTAGTCTAACGCTAACACTTCTGCTAAGTTGTTTTGATTTTTATGTTGGATTTCTTCTGCTGGAATGCATGCTGATGCTGTGATACTGCTGGCTGGTAACGGTGAGATCCAGACTGCCTTTGTTGCTAGAATTATCCTATTACCAATCCCTGAGGCCTTCTCAGCAACACCCAAAAATTATCAGTTAAAGCCAAGCCTTAATGCCTATGATCACTGAAAAGTTAAGGTGGAGAAAGGAGTGCTGGTTCATGTCTTTTTTTTTTCTCTTTCGAGAATGTTCTCCAGAGACTGAGGAAATTAATCTGTCTTGAGGTTTAAAAAATGAAAAATGAATTAAAAAAGAAATCAGTGTCTTTGTAGAATCAGTGTTTTTATAGGAATGCATGCAAATAGAGCTGACTTTTTTTCTTTTTTTTTTAATCTTTATGTCAAAGGGGAGCATAATTCCAAGGTTGTGGCGCACATTGGGGATGAAGACTTTACTGTAAGAATCAATACTGATGGAGAAGAATACAATATAGAGGTATGCCTTACTGCTACAGGGAATATTCAAAAAATCTCTGTTTTTCCTGTGGGTGTTTCTGTTTCTAGCCTAGTCACAGTGACACTTCTGTAGCTCAAAATAGACTTGGTGGTGGTGATGGCGTTTGTTTTAGAGTTAGTAGGAAGGTGCAATTAAAATGGAAAACCTTTTTTACTTCAGAAAGTATTGAATTTTATTACTGAGTGTCATGCTTGGCATTTGCATCTTTTAGATCCATCAGAGAGAAGGTAGATCTTGAACAGGAAAAGATTTTAGAAAGAGAAGTGGATAGCATTGGTAGTTAGTGGTGATCACGTCCTTCAGAAGAGCAAACAGTGCAGCCTTCTGAGCAGAGTTGAGGTTTCTTGAGCCTTCCAAAATTGTGCCTTTGCTATGTCTTGACATTTTTCCCACTCTTTGGGCTTTGTTTAAAAATCTGCCTTTTCCCTGCTCCCTTCTTTCTGTTCTTCACCGTTTTTATTATGGTATTTTAAACTATTCATTTAAAAAAAAAAGATCAGCAAATGTGTAATTAAGCACTACCCTAATTACTTGTTCAAAGCAGCGTATTCCCAGGCACAGCCTGTGTTAAAGTGGATGAATAACAGTAATTATAGCTAAGTGTTGTATGGATATCGTAATTGTCTCCTAACCCAAGGATAGTCAGAATTATAGGTAAGCCTGAGAAATCCGGTCCTATTAAAGTATAAAAATGTGATTAGAATCCGTGAACCCGTTCTCCTTGTGCTTTACATGAAGGGCAAACATTAGCTGTTTGATCATGGTATAAAGCGTTTTTAGTGTTTGTGGTCCAAGAATAGCATAAGTGTATCTCATTTTTCCATGTAGTAGTCATTGATGCTACGGCTTGTCTGCACATCCCCATGTCAGCTTTGCCCCTCGCCACCCTGAGATCATGCCCGCATGCAGTCAGAGTTGGTAGGCACCAAAGGCCATTCCCAAAAGGCAGGACTGACAGAATTGTCGCAGTGTTGCCTTCCTTTGCTTCCATAGTCCTCACTGCTGGGAAAAGTTGGGAAACTTAATGTAAATCCCCAGTGCACCCTGCCTTGCCCTGGGATGCCAAGTGTTTGCCCTGTTTCACAGCTCATAAGAATTGTCTGACGTTCAGAGCGCTACCTCAGACCCAAAGGGGGACTCAGAGCCAAGTGGTCTGCAGGGTGGTTTTGGACTGTGTGCTGCTTGGCCTTGCCCGAAGAACAGCTTCTGTGTGGATTTTTTTTTGGTGGTGTTGCTGTAGATGCTGCTTACAGATAATAATAGGGAAATGGCAGTATGCATCTGCAATGCAGTTAGGTTGTTTTTATGTTGAGGTTTTGTGGGTTTTTTGGGGGATTTTTTAGGAGTTTTTGCTTATAAGTGACTAAGGAATATTGAAGAGTCTGCTTCTGATGGTGTTCTGGTGCGCACTTGGATATCCTCTGTTAGCTTAGAAGATTTAGGCCCCTGTGCCTCCCGTCAGTGCAGTTAGCATATTCTAGATGTCTCCTCCTCTAGCTGCTAGTCAGTAATGGAGGGAGCAGAGGAGCTTGAGATGCCTCCTCAGGCTGCTTTTATTCCTGAGGGGAATTAAAACTCCCTTTCCTATAGGTTTATCAGGTGGCTGCTGCTGCTCTATTGAGATGATCTTAGTTCTTTGGATGCATGTGGGCCATAAAGCGTTGAATTCAGTTGGCTTTCTTGGCAGTGTAGTTTTGTTGGTAGATTTATTTCCAAGGGTGAAATTATTATAATGCAATGTACATGTGTATGTGTGCACATAAACCTGAGGAGACTTGGCTCTATGTGTGTGTATGTATGCATTTTACTTAAGTCTTGTCATAGAATCATAGAATCACAAGGTTGGAAAGGACCTACAAGATCATCTAGTCCAACCGTCCTCCCATTACCATAGCTGGTGAAAAACCACTAAACCATATCTCTTAGCTCCTTATCTAGATGCCTCTTGAACACTGCCAGGGATGGCGACTCCACCACCTCCCTGGGCAGGCCATTCCAGTGCCTGACCACTCTCTGAGAGAAAAAGTTTTTCCTTATGTCTAATCTAAACCTCCTCTGGTACAACTTGAAGCCATTTCCTCTGGTCCTGTCTGTTGCCTGGGAGAAGAGGCCAAGCCCCTCCTCATCACATCCTCCCTTCAGGAAGTTGTAGATTGCTATGAGGTCTCCCCTGAGCCTCCTCTTTTCCAGGCTAAACAATCCTGGTTCCCTGAGCCGTTCCTCATAAGACTTGTGCTCCAGACCCCTCACCAGTTTCGTTGCCCTTCTCTGGATACGTTCCAGGGCTTCGATGTCTTTCTTGTAGTGAGGAGCCCAAAACTGAACACAATACTTGAGATGCAGCCTCACCAGAGCTGAGTACGGAGGGATGATTACCTCTCTGCTCCTGCTGGCCACACTGTTTCTAATACAGGCCAGGATGCCGTTGGCCTTCTTGGCCACCTGGGCACACTGTCGGCTCATGTTCAGCCGAGCATCAACCAACACCCCCAGGTCCCTTTCCTCCTCACAGTCATCCAGCCACTCATCCCCAAGCCTGTAGCGCTGCATGGGGTTATTGTGGTCGAAGTGCAGGACCTGGCACTTGGCCTTGTTGAACCTCATCCCATTCACCTCAGCCCAGTAATTCAGCCTATCTAGATCCCTCTGAAGGGCCTCCCTACCCTCAGGCAGATCAACACCACCTCCCAACTTGGTGTCATCTGCAAACTTACTGAGGGTACACTCAATCCCCTCATCCAGGCCATCAATGAAGATGTTAAACAAGATGGGCCCTAGAATCGACCCCTGAGGGACACCACTTGTAACAGGTCGTCAGCCGGACCTAACTCCATTAACCACTACCCGCTGGGCATGACCCTCTAGCCAGTTCTTTACCCAAAGAAGGGTATACCCGTCAAGGCCACGAGCGGCTAGTTTCCTCAGGAGAATACTGTGAGAGACCGTGTCAAAGGCTTTGCTGAAGTCAAGGTAGACTACATCAACCGCCTTTCCCTCATCTACCAGTCTGGTCACCCAGTCATAGAAGGAGATGAGGTTGGTCAAGCATGACCTGCCTTTTGTGAATCCATGCTGGCTAGGCCTGATCCCCTGGACACCACGCACATGCCGTGTGATCTCACCCAAGATGATTTGCTCCATAACTTTCCCCAGTACCGAGGTCAGGCTAACAGGCCTGTAGTTCTCCGGATCCTCTTTACGACCCTTCTTGTAGATGGGAATCACATCGGCAAGCCTCCAATCCTCCGGCACCTCTCCAGCTAACCAGGAGCGCTGGTAGATGGTTGAGAGAGGCTCAGCAATTACCTCTGCCAGCTCCCTCAGCACCCGAGGGTAAAGCCCGTCCGGTCCCATGGACTTGTGGCAGTCCAGGTGGAGGAGGAGCTCTTTAACTGTCTCCACCTGAATCACTGGGGGTGTATTCTGCACTCTATCCCAGACATTCAGGTCAGTTCATTAACCATGTTCCTAACCATCTGCGTTTCTGCTGCTCTTGTGCTCTCAGCCCCTGTGGAGATTTATAGATGACGTTCAAGATGAAAGATTGCTGGTCTACAGATCTGAAGATATTAAAGATTTCTCACGTCTGCAATCCCCCAAAGTATGTGGTTATGTAAAGCTGAACGAAGATGAACTTTTACCTAAAGGACTGGAAGAGAGTAAGCAAAATGAAGGTGAGCATCCATACCCTGGCAGAGCAGAACTTTCCAAGTGAGGTCACAACCTGGGTGATAATCTGTGTTGGTCCTTCTGGTTTAATTCTTTGAAGTCACTGGTTCAGGGGGAAAGGCAGTACCTGTTTTCATGCCCTCTTTCCCTCTCCCCCCCCGCCCCCACCCCATACAACAAGACCCATAATGCTGAAAAGAAGAAACTGTCCCTAGCAGCATGTTTCTTCCTGGCTTGCTGAAAGGATGACTAAATCTATCCAAGTGTAAGTGAAGTACAGGAAGCTATTTCCTTGGGCTGAAATAGTGTTTGTTGTGACAGCTCGCAGCAAGGTAGGTTGGCTTTTTAAGGTGAACACTAAAACAACCTTATACTTGTGTCCTCGAGGGCCCATTTGATATCTGTGGCCACTGTAGTAATCCCTCTTGAGTTATGATTGGTCTTTGAGACTCACTTTCCTCTGTCTTCTACTGCATCAGCAGGGATGGGGATAAGGATTGGGGATGGAAGGAAGTGCTGTTAGAACAGAGACTGATGACCTTAAGAAGTCTGTAGGTAAATTTATTGAGCAGCTCTATGTCATTACTATACATTCCATTCCTTACAGCAAGCCTGAGGACTGTTATGAAAACAAAATTCAAGAGTCCTCGCATCCACCCAAAATCAGGCAACCAAAAAATCCCACCCTGTCTCATGTTCAAGACTCCAGTAAAGACATTAGACACAGCCGTAGGCAGCTTGTTGAATGTTTGTTTATTTTTTTTTATGCACATTAGCGAGCATCCACCGGGAGAAAAGAGCCATTCCAGACAGCTCTAAAGATACGTGCAAGATGTTGGTAGTGGCAGATCATCGGTTTTTCAAGTACATGGGCCGTGGGGAAGAGAGTACTACTATAAACTATTTGGTAGGTTCTCTGTTACAATTTGTTGGAGTAAATGGAGAAAGGAAATAAGTGATTCAGTAGTTAAGACAACGTAGAGCTTATAGAGATCTTTTACACGTACATGCATTGTGTCTGTGTGCTTTTTACCTGGGAAAATGCTAAATCATGTGTTAAAAATATTTTAGTGGCGATACTGTAATTAAGTAGTCTTCAGTTTTCAAATCCCTTCCCTTTACATACTACTGGTAGCTGTGCTGTTTTCTCATGAAGAAAAATATGTTTTTGATCGGAGTTGTAGATCCTCTTGGACTTTGAATTCCAGTATAAATGGTCCGAATGTGTTTGAAGTTCACATGGGAGGCAAAAACAACCTGTATAGTTTTTCAGCTTCATCTAAGATTCTCTGTCCAGAACAAGGAAATTTTGAGATAAGAGCAGTAAACCATTAGTTTGGTTGCATGTGTAGTTCCGAAATAGAACAGCTGCCTGTGAGTGCAGGAGTGGAGAGTATGGGTTTTGGGACATGAGTAAGAAGTGAAACCACTTGTGGAGATGTTGTTTCTCGTGAGTCTATTTCTGAGCCTGAATCTTTGGCACGCTGATCACTCTGTGCCATCTTTCCTGTCTTTTCAACCTCTCTGTTCCCAGAAATGTTTACATTCCCCAGGTTATAGAGCCTTAGTTCATCTATTTGCAGAGTTTATCTCAGCATCTGACATAGGATTCTTTGAGACTTAACCTACTGTTGTGTTTCCTGGGTAGATGTGTGCTGTAAACAACACAAAGATGGAAAAACTGAAGCACAAGCTATTATTAAGTGGCTGTAAATGTCATTCTTCGTTCTGAGCAAGTTTGATGCTCTGTATCCAGTAGGAGGTGATTTTTAAGTAGATGAGAGCAGCTCAAAAAGGGAGATATTGATTACGAGTGCTGAAGGGAGACTTTCTGGAACCTTGTGCTTGAACCATAATAAGAAAAATGGTAGTTTACTGCCTGTGAAAGGGAAGGAGGCCTCGGGGGTCAGTTGAGTTCAGTGCTAAAACAAAGCAGTAAAAACAGCTTCCTCCTCTGCCCTTCCCCTCAGAGAAACGTGGAAAACCACTGCATAAACAAAATGTTTCCCAAGATGTCTTGTTTTGAATATTACCCCTTCCTCTGCGCTGATGAAAGTGATAAATGAAAGTTTGTACTGCTTTCTTACGATGGAACGTTTTCAGAGATATTTGATAGTACTCTTTGGATCCGTGTGCTGTTGGTTGTGGATCACTGAATACGTCTGTTATGTTTAATAAGGTTCAGTTTTAATTTGAAGTGTTTCCAGGCAAATGCTGCAGCTTCTTGGAGTGTCTTGAACTTTGGTGCACAAAAGCTTAGGACTGTCGTGACTTGTTACTCTTTCCTGCATAGATTGAATTGATAGACAGAGTGGATGACATCTACCGAAATACTTCCTGGGACAATGGGGCCTTCAAAGGTTACGGCATACAGATAGAGCAGGTTGGTATTCACTGAACTGGCAAAGGATTTCCAATTTAAAGCGTAAGAACTTTTTAGGTGTCAGGGTTTCTGACTATTTTGTCTAGATTATAGAATAAAATAGTCAAATCTTACTTACTAACTGCAGCCAGCAGTGCTCGGAAATAGCATCTTGCCAGAGGTGGTGTTACTGATTTGACAGCATGTCTATTTTCCGTTCCTTGCAGCTTTTGAGATGGGAGTTCTCACTTCCCGTATAGTATCTCAATTCACAGGGGCTGTTCTTGTTCATCAGACATACCATTATGCACATACTTCACCTTTCTATTGGTGGCTGGTGCTTAGCTTATAGAAAATGAGTGTGCCTCAGACACATGAAAGAAACACAAATCCTGAATGACTTTAATGATTGCAGTTAAACATAGTATCATGGTAGTGTAGAGGCTGGTGTAGGGTTGGATATGGTGGATTCAGTTCATTTGATAGCTCCTGGAAGTTAAAGCATAGGAATTTGGCAGAGGACTTCAAAAAGGAGAGGAGACCATCTGCTCTGAGTACTGCAAGAGCTGTCGTGTGGCACATGGGGACACCCATGCTGCAAGCTAGCTGCCTCTCCAGGAGCAAGGAATGAGAGCTAATTGAGGGGCAGGAGGAAAGCATACTACTCTAGTCTACTGGGAAAGCAGCTGGTCCTTTAAAGTATACCTTAGTTAACAATAATTCTGTGGTGTTCAGCATCCATTAATTCTGCATGTGCGTCCTAGTTGTATTTGCTAGGGGTTTGTTTTTTATATGACATGCATCTTAAATCACAATATTTTGCTGAAAACCATTGATGTTACTCTGCAATGGCTGGTGAAATTCTATGTGGTCTGGTCAGTGTATCTTAACTAGCAGAAGCTGAAAGCTTAACATTGGGAGCGTGCTGAATCTGAGTTTTTCTTCTTGCAGATCTATTGAGACCTTTAGGATTGCACTGAAAACTTTTCTGTAGTTAAAAAATTGACCAAAATTCTTCTACGTTGTTGTCACCCTTTTTGAAATGTAGATTATCATCCACAATGAACCAGAACATGTAGAACCTGGAGAAAAGCATTACAATATGGCAAAAAGTTATCCAGATGACAAGAAGGATGCCTGGGATGTGAAAATGCTACTAGAGGTGGGTAGTAACCCTTGAATAATTTCTGCCTTTTGCAGAAATTTGCTTGCACAGCTGTTCTGCAGTAGTGGATGAAACTCCTTCTCTTCCTTTTGGTGATGTATAGATGTTAGACTAAGTCAAACTAGCAAATGTGCCCTATAGCTCATGGCAGGGGGCTCCTTTGTATAATTATGGAGCACACTCTGACTGGGACTAATATGTAACTTGAGTCAGAAGGGCAGTTCTGGTACATCTGGCTCTAAGACTGACTGCCTTCTGACCTTCACAAAATTAGTGCAGTTGGCTTTCCCCTCTGTGTGAAAAGGGGGAAATTAACTGGCAACTTACATAAATGAATGTGTACATTGTATGTGGGTATTCAATCATCTGCTGTCGCCTGACTTAACCAGATTTAGAAGGTGCCTGGCTTATTAGATAAAAGTTATCTATAGATTTCTGGTATGCACTGTGAAGCATTTTATAGAGATATACTTTTTCTTTTTTTTCTTTTTAAAGCAATTTAGCTGTGATATTGCTGAGAAAGCAGCTCATGTGTGCCTTGCTCATCTCTTCACATACCAAGATTTTGATATGGGAACACTTGGACTGGCTTACGTTGGTTCTCCCAGGCCTAACAGCCATGGTGGCATTTGTCCTAAAGGCAAGACTTCCTTTTCTTCCTTTCCAACTGTGACTTGAAAGCTACTTTTTGTTGTTTCTATGTAATCATTCCTCTTCTAGCTTTCATGGAGCATGACTTGTTATTTGCATAGTCTCTAGTGGTTTTCTTTTGGATAGAATTGATGGCCATTTTCTTGGCTGGAGCTAGAAAGAGGGAAGGGGGGTTGAAGTCACAAGGCTATCTGGAGTGAAGAAGCTTTATGAAAGCCATTGCGGCCTGGCTAGACCAAGTTCCACTCTGTGTGGGTGCATCTTGCCTCAGTTCTGGAATGGCAGATGCTGTTGTCTTGGAAATCTCTTGTATTGTCCTCCACTGCTGCAATACATGAGCTGTTTGTGCTGTGCTTGAAAGAGTTCCCGCTGGAGAAAGCTGGCAAGAGGCTCAGTGGTGAGTCTGTGAGAACAACAAAGCTGTTCATTTTGCCAAACAAAGAATAGTTGCCTACCCACCTCCTAGAAAGGAAAAAGAAAAAAAAAAACCACAAGAAAAACACTGGTCAATTTGTTTTGTTTCTGTCTCACATCTATAGCTTATCACAGTCCGATTGCAAAGAAGGACATCTATCTGAACAGTGGCTTAACCAGCACCAAGAACTATGGGAAAACCATCCTCACAAAGGTAAGAGAGTATCCTCTGCAGAGAGCGAGTGTTTGGTGTATGGACTTGTTTGTTGGTGATGTGTTTACTGGGGTTGTGATGATGTTCTCTGCTCTGTCAGCAGCAAGCTGCTGGCTTTCAGATGAAGTCAGATCCCTGGGGACAGGGATGTAGGTCACAGAGCCCTTTGCACCATTTCTGTCCTGGCAGACAAAGGGGGTTAGGGTTAAACGCAATCGAAGACTGAATTAACTGGGGAACAGAAAGGGGAAAACGTAGCCACTGTCTAATAAGGAATGTCCAAAAGTTATCCAAGTACAAATAGGATTTTGATATGCGAAGATTTATTTGTGTTTTGTTGCAAACAAAAGATCATTCTTAAACAGGACAGGCAATATTATGCGGCCAGGAGACTTACAGTAAGAATAAAATTAGTCTGACTGAAATAAGGGCTTAACGTGCTTGCTATTACATGTGTCCTCAGCATGCAGATGGAAGATAGCATACGTAGGCTTGTTCTGCATGCAGGGTAAGGCAGTGCTAGTAGTGTAGGCAAAGTAGGAGGTCTAGTTTGGACCTTTTAATGAAATTCATCTTCCTACTTCTGTGTATGTGCATGTGTCTTGAAGTAGTGCAGAAAACAGTGTAATAAGCAGGGGTGCTAATACTGATGTAAATTGATTATGTCTGGATTTTCTTCATAGCTGATGAGACAATAAAGACATAAGGGCCTCTGTGTGAGCTCTGTCTCACTTGAGAAGATAGCAGAGCAGTGCCTGCTTTTGCAGCTAGCAGATCTTTGCAGCAGGACATATTTTTTTCCTGCTGACTTCTCAGCTGTGCTTTGCTGTAGCCTGATTATAAAGGGAATTCATAATTGATGTGTGGGCTAAAACTTGGCGCAGAAGCTGTCAAGAAGCTAGGAAAAAAAGACAGAGAAGCTTTGTGCTAGAGGGATGTTGACAAAGAGCTCTGGCTGTCGCCATGCTATTTGCATTCGTTGTTCAGTCTCCAAGCTGGAGCCCTGTCCTGGACGACAAAGAAATTGAGTTTGACGTCGTCCCAGTAGGAGTCACAAAGCTTGGGCTGAGGCAGCGGGCACATACAGGCTGTTTTCACAAGGAGACTTTTGCACAGCTTCTGGTCAGACTTAAAAAGAATTTGTTTAAAACCCTCCCACAAATGAAATACCATGAAGCACCAATGTGATCTCTGGGCAGCTCTCCTGCCCTGGCTCACCCGTCGGGCATGGATAGTACTGGACGCCAGCAGCAGTGACTGTTACCTCACCAAACTTCCTTCTCTCTGTCATGAAGCATCCAATCTCCTCGAGGTTAACGTATTTCTGTTTTCTTTTGTCACCTTGTGAACATGCCCCCACCTACTGGCCACAGCCATGCAGAGAGGTGTTGTGCCACCATGTGGAACTGCATGGGATCCTCAGCACAAGGAATCATCCCCTGCAGCGGATATGTTAGAAATTCCTCCCTGTCGGGCTGCATCTGTGGATGTCTTTCTTAGCAGTCATGTAACAGCGGAGCTTAATCAGTGCTCCTGATTAATTGTCTATTCAGAAGGAATAATTCTAATGGCAAGATAAGCTTGAACAAGAGACTGACTAATTGTGGTAGCTGGTGTTTGTTTGGAGTGGTTTTTGTGTTGAACTTTCGTGCCTTCCAGCTGTTTAAAATCAGCAAAATGTTGATATTTTGATTATCTGCTTTGCATTGAAAACATAATTGGATGGTATTCTTGGGCAGCACTTTGCCTTTAACAAGGCTTTAGCATTCTGACCTAGCCTGGAACTTACCTTTGGATGCAAACCAGAACTGTACGTGCCTCTAGTTCCCTGCTTCTAAGAAATGATAATGGGGAAATGGCTTTTACATCTCAGTGTATTGTAGAATTGCGGGTGACTTAGAGGTAGTTGGGATCTTCTGTCCTGTCCTGCTCAGAATGATTTCTTTCAGCACTATTTTTTTAAATCTTCAACAAAGGAGGCTGACTTGGTTACAACGCATGAACTTGGCCATAACTTTGGAGCAGAGCATGATCCTGACAGTCTGCCAGAATGCGCCCCTACGGAAGACCAGGGAGGGAAGTACGTTATGTATCCAATTGCTGTCAGTGGAGATCATGAAAACAATAAGGTATAGTTGCATCATTTTGCTTACATGTGCAAGTCTTCGCTATGGTCAGTGACCTCTTACACAGGAAGGTTATTTAGTTAATGATTCTTCTACCTTGAAGCATATGGGAATTTAATGGATTAACCGTAAAAAGAAAACATAACTTCTTGCAGTTGGATTCTCTGCAAGATGAGCTCATCTTTGCTTTCTGAGTTTCTCTGGGATTCATGGTGTGTCCAGGTGCTGTTTGTAATCGGTTGTTGTGGCTGTGGCCATTTTCCCATCTTAAAATTTTTCGGGGCCATCAGGATAGCAGCATGGAGAGAATAAATGGCCAAAATGTTGAGGTCTGAAGAGTTTGAGGCTGTCATAGATGTACTCGTTGGCAGAAGGGTGCACTCCTCAATGCTGCTCTTTCTCTTGATGACTCTCCCAGATGTTCTCAAGCTGCAGCAAAAAATCCATCCATAGGACCATAGAGATCAAGGCCCAGGAGTGCTTCAAAGAGCGCAACAACAAAGTGTGTGGGAACTCCAGGGTGGACGAAGGGGAGGAATGCGATCCTGGCCTCCTGTACCAACAAGCTGATCCCTGCTGCTCTGCAGACTGCAAACTGAAAGATGGTGCCAAATGCAGGTAAGGGAAGATGCACTGCAGCATCTCGTACATGGGGGAGAGAATTCCTTTCTCTGCCTTTTGTTGTGCTCATACTTCTTTAAAATACATAAATAAATGCTCAGTATTTCTTCCTTCCATTTTGATCTTTCCACAGTGATCGGAACAGCCCCTGCTGTAAAGGCTGCCAGTTTGAAAGTGCCCAGAAAAAATGCCAAGAAGCCATAAATGCCACTTGTAAAGGAGAGTCTTTTTGCACGGGTAGGACAGAGCTCTGTGCTTGCTCCGTCAGCTGGCCAAGTGCTCCAGGCTTAGTGTCCCATTCCATCAGCTTTGGAGCTAGCACCCTTTATTCATCCGGTACAGCTAATTTTAGAGACCGGTTAAGCACCACAGAACTGCTCTGCAGTAAGTTCCAAAGTAGTTTAAAAACCACTTGGTGATTTACTGCCCGGGAGAACATTAAGAATGTTTATTTCTTCTTCCTTTAAGAAAAGGAAAGTGAAACAGTTCAGGTCACTGGGAAGGGCCAAGGATGAACTGAATCTTGCTGTAGAGTGGGTGGAATTACTGCATCTCGGCTTCACTTCCCTACTTGTTTACTAATTCTTTGTAATCTTTTCTGGAGGCAAGGGGATAGGTCAGAGCTTTGCTGCTCTGCTGATGGGGCCTCTGGGGTCTGCTGTGTGCTCCTTGTTCTCCAGAGTGCAGCAATGCCCTTTGCTCTAACGCTGTCCTCCTACTCTGTCGCCCCCTGTCCGCAGGGAACAGCAGCGAGTGCCCTCCTCCTGGGAATGCTCCAGACGACACAATCTGTGTGGACATGGGGAAGTGCAAGGACGGCGAGTGCATCCCTTTCTGCGAGAGGGAGAAGAACCTCCGCTCGTGTGCCTGCAATGGTGGGTGGTGTGGGGCTGGACTCAGCCCTGCTTCCCAGGCAGCGCTGGGCTAATCTGTTGGAGAGCTGAGCGTATGGATCCCTTCAGAGTTGTTGGTTGTTTTGGTGGATTTTTTTTTTTTTTTTTTTTACTGTTTAGAGAGATTTCAGAAGCCAAAGTGCCTTGGGAACATAGAATCCTTGAGCCCTGCTACTGCATATCCGCCTGTCCCGCCTTTGTATCAATGAGCTACAGTGCTTGCTTGATCTCCATCTTATCTCCCAAGTGTGGTAGAGCAGCTGGGAAGAGGAGGAAGACTCCACAGGGGATGCCCAGGGGCGTCCTGTGAGCCCCTCCATTTGAGACAGAGGATATAGCTGAGGAGAAGGGTTCCTCGAGGGCTTGAAACCCAAGAAGTGTTTAAATCCATCTTGGATGGATGCATTTGGAACTTCCTCACCTGTCTGTTGGTTGCTGCAGCCTAGGGGTATCAGCCTGCAGAGCTTGGTCCCAGTGTGTCCCCTAATACATTAAACAGGGCATCTGTTTGAATGTCAGGCTTGGTCATGGGATTGCACAGCCCTGCCTTCCCTGTGGAAAGCTGAGCAGCAGCGAGGTCGGCTGGGGAACATTTGGGGTTGTGCATGTTTCTGGCTTTGGGTTACAGGGGCTGATGGGCTGTGCTCCTTTATTGCAGAAACAGATAACTCCTGCAAGGTGTGCTGCCGGGACGAGCAGGATCGGTGCACACCGTACGTCGACGCCAACGACCAGTTCCTGTTTCTGCGCAAGGGGAAGCCTTGTACTGTGGGCTTCTGTGACACAAATGTGAGTGGTTTTGGGTGCCAGGGCACTACACAGCCTGCTTTTGTAGCTGGATGGAGAGAAGGCAAAACTCTGTCGCTCCTAGGCCTGGGTGTAGTGTGACCCTGGAGGGCAGAGGGTCCCCTCCAGCCCAGGACGCATGGTGCTGTGAGTGTGCTGGCAGAGAAGGCACAGCCGCTTTCAGCTCCTGAGGGCTGACAGCTTGTGGAAGTGGAACGTGGTTCCCAAAAGATCAAGATCTGGACTCATTTGCTTTTCCATGGCATAAATGTTAGAAGGTATCTGAGGCTGCAGATAGAATTTAGCTCTGTAAATGGTCGTGCAGGGTGAAGCCGTTCCTTCTGCCACTGCTTACAGCCCCTTCTTGCTGCTCCTACAGATCAGCAGCTGGCAGCTTGTGCACGGGAATTGACCAAACGCTTCCACAAGCTGGACTGGGTTAGCAGCACTGTTTCAGCTGCCCACATTAGCCCAGTTAATCCTGACTGAAATCAGCTAGGTCAGGGAGTAAGCTCATGAAGATCCGGTGAGCAGTGAGCCTTCACTACTAGCACAGCAGTGACCACAACTATGTGGCCAGCGTGTAGTCTGCAGGCCTGGCAGACAGTGCTGGACTTCGTGTTGGCAGAAGTGAATTGTGGGGGGCATATCCCAGTCCTGCTGCAGAACGGAAAGGGCAGTGATGCTCTCCGGTGTTAAACCAGCACAGAACTGGAAAACGGTCTGTAAGTGTGGGGTCCTGAGAGCTGTGGCCTCCTTGGGCAGTGGGAACTGAGGTTTCCAGCACATCAGCCTCTCCAGAAACTTCTGTTTTGTGTCCCATGTGATGCTGTTGAAATGCATTTTGTGTGTTTCAACTGTTACGACTGGATCTGTTCCAGACAGCAATGGGATCGAAACTTTATCAAAAGTAAAGGCAATAACAGTGGAGCAGTGATGAGTTTAGGTCCATTCACGGTGTGTCTGAAGTGCTTCCGTGTCTCTGCAGCTTTGATTTCAGTACCATCTCTGCATCCTTTCCCCTCTCCAAGACGGAAGTAGTTAATGTTTACGTGGCCTAAGATCATTTTGTAAATTGATGCTTGCTTTTACAGGGCAAATGTGAGAAGCAAGTACAGGATGTGATTGAACGATTTTGGGATTTCATAGACCAGCTTAGCATCAACACCTTTGGTAAGATTACATAACCATGTCCTGTGGTTCTTTTTACTTCTCAGTGTGAACTAAAGGTTTGACGGCACTGATCTTACCTTGTAAGGCAAGGAATGGGATTATTTTGCATTTTTCCACTCTGTTATTTCCTACTCTTATTATTTCCTAGTCATCTTCCAAGCTTGTAAAAGACATAATAGCTATTCCAGAAAGCTTCTTGTCTGGAAACCAGTAAGTAGGTCAATTAGAGAAAAGGAAGTAACAGTTCCTTAGAGGTAACTAGATTCAGCATGGTATAGTTAAAGTAGGCCTCTCAGTGGGATTTAAATGTCAACGGAATGGGAAGAGAACACTTCATTTCTCTCATTTAATAAAGCCCCCTCCAGCAGTGTGCCTGTTTGTGAGTCACAGGCTGGCGATGGAGAGGTCCTGACCCCCCGTATGCAGCCAGGGTCGGGCTGGATGGAGCTCTCTGAGCACCTGATGGAGCTGTGGGTGTCCCTGTTCATTGCAGGGGAGTTGGACCAGATGGCCTTTAAGGGTCCCTTCCAACTGAAATGATTCTCTGATTGTATGACACATGTTTGGGGCTTTCAAACCTAAGCTCTGAAGTTAAAAATAAAAAATACTCTGTAGGCGATTATTAAAGCCATTCAGTCTGCTTGAGTAGAGGCACTCTGCATCTCTGCCCAAAAATGAGTGTGTTGTGGAGTCTTGTAATTGAACCATCACAGTGTGGTGACAAATGCACAGTGTGTCCTGTAATTGTGAGGAAACCTGGCTAAGGGCAGCTTGTTCCCAGTCTGCTCACACTGAACGTTATGGCCTGTCAGCATCCCTTATCAGGGAAGATGTTATTATTAACAATGTTAGTAAATTGTATCTAATCTTTTTAAATGTATAATTCCTCTTATGTTGGCCTAGTTCTGCACGCTGGGTTTTATCTGAGAAATTCTGCAGTGGCTGCAGAACAGGGACTTGTGTGTAGGCATGGAGCTGTACTTTGCAGGTTACTGATGGGTTTGAACCGATTCACAGGGAAGTTCCTGGCTGATAACATAGTGGGCTCTGTGCTCGTCTTCTCCTTGCTGTTTTGGATTCCTCTCAGCATCCTTGTGCACTGTGTGGTGAGTATGTTGGAGATGACTGCTCTGGTGAACAGAGCTGTAGGAGAAACTCTTTGTGTTCTTTTTGTGTGAGCTGGTGGTGGGGAGACGTTAGCAAACCCCAAAGGGAGAATCCAGCATATGTCCCTTCAGTAGGCAAAGCTCTTCCTGAGCTCTGCCAGGCTCTAGCAACCGCAGTGCTCCCGTGACTGTTCTGGAGATGTTCCTGTTCTTTCCTGGGCAGATTTTCTTCTTCTGCCTTCCAAATTCTGCTCAAGTATAGTTCTGACAACTCCCAGTAGAGTCAGAGTTTTCTGTAGCCCTCTTTAAAACCTTTGTTTTGGGGGGAGACCCAGAGCAGGAAGTGGTCTTGGTTCAAATGGGGTAGAGAGAGCTGACAGCAGCCGGGCACGTGGTGTGGGGTGGGAGCAGGGATTGCTGTGCCCACGAGCACACTGGGGACTTTGGGGAAGGGGAAAAACAGCCCCACCCCTGCTGTGTCCCTGCAGGGCAACTGGGACAGGGACCTTGCTTGCAACTGGGAAACTGCTTTTGTGTGTGTTTTGGTTTACTTTCGGTTTGTTTTCCATTAGGACAAGAAATTGGACAAGCAATATGAGGAGAACAACAAGTCTCTGTTCTGCGCCAGTGTAAGTTTCTGTCTGAGTGTGGCCTGCCTGAAAGCCATCCAGTGTGGGACCTGTGGACAGATGAATCCATTTGAGGGAACCTTTTTTGACTGAGCTGGTGCTTGACATATCAAGCCCTGCAGCTTGACCAGTCCACTTCTTCCTTCCTGTGAGAGCTGTGTGCTGACAGTGCTGGCAGGGCAGTTAGCTCACTCCAGCCGCAGTGCCTGAGGCAGGAAGCTGCTCTGCTGTAGCTGCAGGTGCTGCTACGGGGTGTTCGTGGCTCCAGCCACAGACCGGCTCTTCCCAGCCACGTGGTGTCAGCAAAGCACGGGGCTCAGCAGGGCAGTTCTGCAGGGAAATCTCTGCAAAGTGTGGTGACTTTGCTGCAGAACGGTGGTTTGCAGGAGGTTTAGTGGCCAGGTGTGCTGAGGCTTTCCACTTGCTTATAAGAGAGTCGGCCCCAGGGTGTGGGACCCGATGGTTCTGAGGCGACTGCACATCTCACTTTGTGTGTACTGACATACTGACAGAAATACTTACAGTCCAGCTCCAGGCATCTTCTGACAGATTTTTGGGTATCCTGTCCTGTGCTTTGACCCCTCAGTTTTTATTCATAACTGAAACACTGTTAAGGAAACATCATTTCTGTAGCAAGCGGAGAAAAGAAGCCTCACACAGCTCCTTTGCAGCCTCTGAGGGAAGCAAACGGAGTCAGACTTGGAGGCAGATTGCCTCTGTGCTGTGCTTGGATGTAGCTGAAGGTGATGGTAGCTGATCCTCTGTAACTGCTCTTCCATGCCGTAGAAAAGTCTCCTTGGGTCTTACTGCTCAGATTCAGAAGCAGATGCAGCCATGGAGTGCAGCTGTCCTTAGTGGGCTCCTCGCAGCAGTAGCGGTGTAATTAGAGAAATCTGGGATCCCTTGGATCCGCTGCATACTGAGCAGTTCAGAAATGCAGTAGTTGCCGGACTCATCCTGCCGCTCACGTCATTCCTTTGTCTGTTCTCCTTCCCCTGCCCGCTGTTAGCATTTGCTAAGGTCTGTAGGGATTTTTCATGCCTGGAAGTCCCTGGATGTTTTCCAAACCATGCTCAAATAGAAGCGGAAATAGATACAGTTTAACATATTCCTTCTTCCCACCATGGAAGAGGGGAGGAAGCGGTGGCTTTCAGGCCGCCCGGGAGAGGCGCAGCTGCTCAGCGCGAGGCGCCTTTAGCCTGTTCTTCTTGCTGCCGGCACCCAAAGCGAGTGCTGAGTGAGAACCCGGTTGCTTCCCCCGCTGACGCGGCCGCTCGTGTCTTGCAGAACGTGGAGGTGCCCAGCAGCCTGGACTCGGCCTCTGTGCGCATCGTCAAGCCCTTCCCCGCGGCGCAGCCCACCAGCCGGCACCAACCCCTGCAGCCCATCGTGGCTGCGCCTGCGGCCGCCGCGGCCCCCAAGCAGGACCACCAAAGAATGGACACAATTCAGGAGGACCCCAGCACCGACTCTCATATTGACGAGGACGGGTTTGAGAAGGACCCTTTCCCAAACAGCAGCTCGGCTGCCAAATCTTTTGAGGACTTGACGGAGCATCCCGTCACCAGGAGTGAGAAGGCGTCGTCTTTTAAACTGCAGCGCCAGAACCGAGTGGACAGCAAGGAGACGGAGTGCTGATGTCCTGCTGCCTGCCACCGTGCGGCTCCCGAGGGGAAAAGCTCCTCTGGATCTAAAACCATTTCATTTCTATAAATACGGATATATGTGTGTATATTTTTGTGAGGGAGTGGGAGAAATAAGGAAGCGACCTACTGCAGATGCTGGTCATGTGTATGACCTTCCTTAAATTACGTTTATTAGAGCATTATAGCTTTTAAAAACCGGAAATCCAGACGGAGACAGGCTTGGTTTTGAAGCTCATTGGATTTTTCTATCGACCTCTAACATTTCCTTCAACCTGTGGTGCAGAACAAAATATCCTCCTGGATATCACGTTGTGTATACCTGCCTTTTGTAACGTAATATTTGCAGTCTGGTGGCACTGCCAGATGAAATTAAGGGGCTTTGCCAGCAAAGCAAATACTCCGCGGTGTGTTCCATGTGGACAGATCCTATGAGGTACGGGTGAGCCAAAGCGCGAGCATTACACGTAACCTGGAGAGCAGAAGGAAACAGTTAAAAATACACTTCGTTGGCGTGTAATGTGGGGATGCATTATCAGCATCAAGAAGTTTGTCAGGCAGCTTCTGAATAAACGAAAGGGTTGTGCAGAGGCTGTTAAGCCCTGCTCAGCGCATGGAGATGCCCTCTAGCTGTGATGCTGCCATGTCCCTGTGTTTTCACTGCAGGGAAATGTTCCCCCTGGGAGTTTTCCCACTGCAGCGAGGTGTGTGGGGTGCCGGGGGCGGGGAAAGGGAGGGAAAGAAGTGGAGAAATCACACGTATGGATGAGGGCCGTTTGTTTGTTTGAACCACTTCTGGACGTTTCAGTGCAGAAACGTTTCTCTGATGATTTTTCTATTAAGTAGGTAATGCTATTGTTGAGCTATTCAGAGGGCCTGGAAAGCTCTTAAAAATAACTGAAAGAGTCCTGCACTCCATGCGGGGGAGCAGTTGTTATTTAAAACAGCTGTGAATTTGAACAATGAAAAAGCAACCTTTGTTAGACTTGACTTACGGGGCCTGTGCTGTGCTAGGGAGATGTTGTGAACTCGAATTTCCACACTGCTAATACAGTGTGATGTTACCAGCTGGTAACTCGTTGGCGTCCTTCAGTTGGAGCTCTGTAACATGGGATGTGTGGGCTGGGAGCAGTGCCAGAGCCTGAGTTCAGCCTGGTCTCAGGTGGACTGACAGGGTGAGTCACAGAGCAGCTATCGTGCAAGCAGAGCGCCTTATTCCGCCTGTTTTCTCCCCTAAGAATGCATTATTAAAGCTGACATGGTGTGTGAGTGGCCTGGAACCATTTTAGCTGTTACAAGCCTGCACTCAGCCACCAGGGAGGCAGAGCTGGGGTAAGCCTTGGTGTTCTTAAATGTGCTGGAAAGGAAGCAAACCTGTGATGAGAGGAGTGCGAGTGCCGCTCTGCCTTCCCCAGCCGGATACTTGTTACACTGATACTTGAATGCGTGCCTTACGGTGTTCTATCCGATAGCCCTTCTTTTATATACCGCTTTTGGTTTGGTTGTTTTGTTGGTTTTGTGTTGTTGTTTTCGATTCAGTGCAGAGTACACATGTGAGGAGTTAATTTAATTCCCAGTACAGTAAAAGCTTTTTATATTAAAATCAATTAAACAGAAGTTGTCTGTGCAGTCCTTCTGGAAAAGGTGTGAACTCTCCAGCTGAAAGCCCGTGAGGTAGGGGGGCAGCCAGGGGGCAGCACTCTGCCCTCACACACCCCATCCTCTGCTCCGACCCCTAGTCCAGATGCTGCCGCACACACACGTGCACTGTTTGTTGTCGGCAGCTGCAGCAGGAAGGTGACAGCTTCCATCCAGTGCCGCTTCCACCCCCTGGCCAATCTTTATTGGAAGAAATGATTACAGAGCAGACAGTCCACTTCAGTCTTCATCGCCAGCAGCAGGGGCACAGAGGTACAACGCAGCTGTACCTGCACTCACTCCATCAGGCGGGCCGGGCTTCACTCCTGCAGGGCACCTCCCAGCAGGCTCACCTCGGGGTTCTGGGGGTCCACGTCCCGCCAGTAGGGAAGCAATGAAGGGAGAGATGAGAGTCTTTTTTCCAGGTGTGACCAGAGTTGTGCCATTAGAAAGTTATTCCCTTTCATTGATAAGTGAAGCCCGTCAGACAAATAGCAAGAAAAATCCTACAGGGGAAGCAAAAGCCACATGTTATTGTACTGCTAGTTGCAACGAGTGATTTTTCAGTAAGTTACTCACAACTAGTTGGTATATAGGGCAGCCCTTGGTATTAAAACATTAAGAGAATGCTTTGGCAGCCGAAGTCACCGCTTTCATGCAGAAATGACCGTGTGATTGAGGGAGTGGGGCAAGGAAGCTGCTGAGGGAGTCTTCTGCACCGTGCAGTACTGCACCACTGGCTCATCTGCTGCACTCAGCAGAGAAAAGGTTCAGTGTGAACAGCTCACGGACAAAAGCTACCACTGCTGTCACTTGGACACGCTCGAGCACTCAGCAGCGTGAGGAAGCTGCCTGTACGCCATCACTGTCTGTGAGCTCAGCCCAGCACTGTGCAGCAGGTGGGACCAGCTGCTGCCTGAAGCCCCTTCCAACCTAACCCATGAGTCAAAGCAAGGACACCATTATGTACCTGCAGTGCAGCTGGGGATCTCTGCTAGCCACAGGTGATGCTCAGTTCATATTAAGGAGTGTGTCACGTGGCCTGGTGCGAAGCACTCTGGAGTATTTTGCTCCTTTCCCCAAATCTAATTTGGAGGTTAGTGTTCCTGTGATAATGCGGCACTGCGACTGGTTCCTCTGTAGAATTATGCATTTCACAATCTATGACAGCTCCAAAGCCCGCCTCGTGCTACCATACCTGGTCTTTCTGCATCAGTGTCCACAGGTCGAGCACATCCGTCCCACAGTCCCTCGCCACTCGAACGCAGGCCTGCGCATACTCCCCAGTGGTGGCATTGCGGCGGTTCAGCCTGTCACCTGTCAGACATGAGGGACGGTCAGCAGTGAGAAATGATGCAGCTCACACTATGAACTCAGCAGGCATCACCCAGGAGAAACTACACTGCAACCACCTCAATCCAAGTAGCTGGAAACTACTTTCTTGACAGCAGGAAACGGCCATTATGTTTTCAGGCAAGATTCTGAATGGAGCACTATAAATATGTACCCAGAAGGACACCCCAGAAGCTCCGGGGTTAAAAAGCAGAAACTCTGCCCGCACGTAGCATTCCTTTACCTTTGGCAAGGCACTCCTTTTCCCAAGCTGATTCCTGAAGAGGGGGCGGCGTTATCAAAATAATCCTGTCCTCGGTGATGTCAATGGACTTCAGGTAGTGCACCATGCTTGTCAGGTTGGCGGCGTATTCCTCCAAAGGAACATGCTGCTTAGGGTTCACATCTGCAAGGGGTCAGAGGAAACATCAGTGGTGTGAGACGGAGCTGCTTACAGATGTACCACACAACTACAGTGCTTTGTACAACCACGAGCACGTCTCATTTTCAGTTCATTTTCAGTGTCCGACCACACAATCATCACCTCAAATGTCATCCAAAACTAAAACTAAGAAAAATTCGGCAACGCCCGTGGACTTCACAGCCAGTCCTTCACACACCGATCTCCTCCCCTTCTGATGAGACTCGCCCTGCATGTTGCCACGCTTATCTTAAGGAGAATCCAAAGGCTGTCTGCCTCCATTCCCTCATCTAACAAAGATCCATCAGACTGCTTCAAAGGTGGAAAAATCCACCAGGTGCCCAACTCTAAATGTTGGATACACGACTCATTATTGTGTGCCTCCACGTTTACTGTCATTATTGAACTTTCATCGCTTGGTCAGCGAGAAAGAGAAGGCAGCACGTAGTTTAAATACAAATATGATAACTGAAAACAATCTGCTGTAAAAACAGAAAAAAGAGCAATAACTGTCTCAAAGAGAAGGAGGGAAGGCTGGGCAACGTCCTGCCTTTCTGCTAACTGCAGAACTGCCTTACGAGAAAAGGTCACAGGAAGAAAATGGAAGCTACCGTACCTTTCAAAGCACTGTCATTAGCTCCAAAGAAAATAGTGACAGCAACAGTGCTCTCAGCAGCAGCACTTCTAGCGATCAGCCTTGGGAGGATGAGTTTAGCCCACCTGGTGTTGTACCCTGAGAATCCACGGTTTACAACATCGCATTTTCTGAAACAGACGCACAATATTAAAACAACTCCTCAACTCTTCTGAGCAAGGCCTGAGAAGTTCTGACCCGGCCTGTCGGGGTGCCTTCAGGTGTCTTTCTTTGCCACTCTTATAATCAATCAGTGAGATTTCACAGGTAACATGATTGTAACTTTATGTTTTAGAAGTAAAAGTAAGTAAGTAAGTAAGTGCACACAGACTGCATAGGATCACAGGATGGTTGGGTTAGAAGGGACCTCACAGCCCACCCACCCAAGCCCTGCCATGGGCTGGCTGCCCCCCACCAGCTCAGGCTGCCCAGGGCCCACCCAACCCGGCCTTGAGCGCCTGCAGGGATGGGGCACCCACAGCTCTCTGGGCAGCTGTGCCAGGGCCTCACCGCCCTCCAAGTGAAGAACTTCCCCCTACCGGCCAAGAGGAACGCATCCGGGCGGGTTTGGATGTCCCGAGGAGACCCCACCACCCCTGCTGGCAGCCAGTCCCAGCGTTCTACCAACTCACAGCGAAGCCACGCGCTTCTTTGGCCACACTTGTGAGATTTTTGCTCTTACCTGACCAGTCTGCTAGCGAGGGACGCTCCCCAGCCGCCCTCCTGGAAGGAGAACTAACGCACGGCACACGGTTAGGCAGCCCGGCACAGCCCGCCCCGCCCCAGCAGCGCCCGCACGGCGGGACACACGGACGGTCCCGTCGGGCCTTTCGCGACCACGGCGGCGCTCGGCCTGCTGACATAAACACAAACCTCCCCGTAAAAACAACCGCCTCCCTTCGGCTAAGCCGCTTCCGCCAGCCCCCACAGCTACCGGCCGCTCATTTCTCCGTAAAGAACGACATAGCAGCGCCTCGCTCCACCCGGCCCCCGCCGCGCCCGGAGCAAAGGGCAGCGCCGCGCAGCCGCTACCTCAGTGATGGAATCCCCGAAGAGCACCACGCGCGGCCACGGCACCAGCCGGCCCCGAGCCGCCGCCTCTGCCAGCGCCATGGCGGCCGGACGTCCGCCTCCCACAGCGGGAGGAGGAGGGCGGGGCCGCGAGGGGCTGCTTCGCTCTTTAAAGGGCTCCTTAAGGAACCCCGCGGGCTGTGCTGGGACGGCGGGAGAGCAGCGGGCGGATACGCGCGGTTCTACGCGGACCGAATCCACCGGGACGGTGATAAGTTAATAACACCGTATTTAACTTTCTCAAAGAGAGATCAAAGAGAGAGAGTTGTGCTACGATGAGATCGCCACCTTAGAAAGAGTTCACACCCGTGTTTAGCGAGGCAGGGATATACCGCGTAGGGAGGAGAGTGGACGCACGCAGACCTCCTTCACTAACAGTGCCGGCAGGTGCCAGCTGTCAGGGCCTGCGGGTAACGACAGGACGAGGGAAGTGGCTTTAAACTGGAAGAGAGTAGATTTAGACTAGGAATTGGTTTAGGAAGAAATCCTTTACTGTGAGGGCGGTGAGACACTGAACAGGCTGCCCAGTGAGGCTGTGGATGCCCCCTCCTTGGAAGCATTCGAGGCCAGGCTGGATGGGGCTGTGAGCAGCCTGGTCTGGTGGGAGGCGTCCCTGCCTACAGCAGGGGGTTGGAACTGGGTGATCTTAAAGGTCCCTTCCAACCCAAACCATGCTGTGATTCTATGTAACAAGCTGGAAAGGAAAAAACAGAGGACCAGAGAAATCACTTTCAGCATGATTTGCTGCCAGACATCCACCTCAGCTAACTCAAGAGCACCACACTTTATTATGATCCACATCCACAAATGCAGACGACATAGGTAAGGTTGCTAACCCCTTATTTGAACTTAGTTTTCCACTCACATAATGCATTTGACTTACTGATGAAAAAGTTTATTTACTTTAAAAAAAACAGTCCAAATTTGAACGTTAAAAGCTTTTGTATGTGCCCTAGGTATCTACAGAGGTCAGCAGTATACTGGGCTGAGGGCATCGTAGAGCCTCTGTGCAGCCAGTTCCACCATTTCACGCAGGGATTCGTCATCCTCACTTCCTGGCTCGCAGTCAGCCGTCTGAGAACAAAAAAAGAAGCGTATGAGAACAAGTAGCACTTCGGATGCTTTTTCAGAATGCCAGGAATGATCATAAGGGGAAAAGAAAGAGCAGTCACGCAAATTACAACTACAGTTATCAAGAGCTTTCAGCTGCAATTTCTGTTTTTAAGTGGTCCACCACCGTGCGGAATTGTTCAGTGAAGACTCACACGCACCTTGCTAAAGACGATGAAAAATAACGTCACGTTTGATCCGTTCTTTGCTTCACACTATGTGAAATGCCTTAAGTTCTGTACATTGCAATTGATTCAAAATCAAACAAAAACACACACAGTCAGTCCTTGGAGATGTAATTTCACGAGCGGATTAACCTGCACTGCGTTAGGTTAATACTGTAAGTGGATTCACACGGAGATACCGTCGCCAATACTCAGCAAGTCTCCGTACCGATGTTCCTGCACCCTACTGGTCACAGTACAGACAGGTAAATAACTACAAGTGCTTCACTGCACGTACCCGAGTTTCCAGTGAAAGGTTGGCAGTCTTGCCATCTACTGTGACACAGAGAATAGAGCCTTCTTTGGAACTTACACAGTCTTCTCCAAACATATCCCTGAAACAAAGGTTGACTCACATAAGGTAACTGCCAAACAGCAAACTTACATTTCCTTTCCATTAACCTTAGGCTTCCAAAGGCATTTTGTGTGGGTAGAGTATCACCTTTCAGAAACCATTATTTAACCCATTCAGATGTAACTAACAGGCCACGATCTAAGTTAAGGGAGGCGGTGTCACATAAGAGAAAGGATTTTACCAAAACAAGTCTTATAAATAAAGCGATGGATTCCTCTGATTTCCAAAGAGGAATAGCTGAGTAACAGAGCAGACACCGGAGTACGTTTGAGAGACACAATCCAAAATGTTTTCCTGTAAGAATTCACATCATAATTCTGGGAGAGAAGGTACAGCTCTGTTGATGGATGAAGTAACTGAGCCCCGGATTTGAGATCTCAACGATACTGAGAGCTTTTTCAAGGTACCTCCATCTTTACTTAACTTCAGGCCTACACAGAAATGTTAATTTATTAACTCTACCTTTAAATGGCATTGTAATGAAATTACTCTATTTGCATGATTAACGGTGATCATTTTCATTTAGAAAAACATACGCTGACTTACTGAAGCATCATTTCCATTCTCTTGCGATACTCTTCCATGTCTACTTTTGTGGAAACTTTATGCACTGCAGCTGGAAAGAAAAAGTCATTTTACTTTCATATACTTAAAACTGGAAGAAATCCTCACGACTTGTTTATAATCCTTCTGTTTTCTTTAGTTGTAGTAAAGTACTGCATCACAGAGCGTAGGAGCCTACAGAGAACACAAAGTAAAACTGAACACCAAATAGGAGTATTAAAAATAAGCAGTGACATCCCTGGAACATGCTCCAATAAAGGGAGATTGGAAATACTGATACTGTTTTTAGACTTTGTATTGAAAAACATTAGGTAGCTTAAAATGAACACTTCTTTTTTGGAAATGAAGGAAGAATACAAGATGTTTAAGTTGTATCACCTGTATTTTTGGTTAGTTTTCACAGATCAAAGCACGAGCACGTGGCTAGAAAAGCTGATAAGAAGATACTGAAAATATTGCAACCGAGAGAACTGTATGGCCTTCATCCAAATATAAAGACAGAACTGCTGTGTGAATTTACAAACTTGGGAGAAAGAACTTCTAACAAAATTGTTGAGTCAGGTTTGAGACTAAACACCTAAGGAACAATGACTGCTATTTTATATATAATTACTGGGGGAATGGTCTTAAGCTGAGACAGGGGAGGTTCAGGTTAGATATTAGGAGGAAAATCTTCACCCAGAGGGTGGTGACGCACTGGAACAGGTTGCCCAAGGAGGCTGTGGATGCCCCATCCCTGGAGGCATTCAAGGCCAGACTGGATGTGGCTCTGGGCAGCCTGGTCTGGTTGGCAGCCCTGCACATAGCAGGGGGGTTGAAACCAGATGATCACTGTGGTCCTTTTCAACCCAGGCCATTCTATGATTCTATGATAAAAGTATATAATAAGAAGACATGAGGAGTAACCCAGAGAAAATAGACAGCTGTTTGTTCACATAGCTCTAGTGCCCTCCACACTGATTTGGAAAGAAAAATCTACCAGCAGTGTTGTAAATAAAATGTTTTGTGAGTCGCCAACAGACATCAAATCAGATCCCTCACTATCCGTCATTAGTAATCTAAATTATTGGTTAATTTAAGGATACACTGCAGACCTAGCTCCTCAGCTTCAGGAAAGGATCTGCTATAGAATGACAAATGGATTAGCATTGCATTATCTGCCTTACGGTGTTGCCAAGCTGCCAACATTTATCCTCGGTGCCACAGAAGAGATGCCAAGATAATATTCAATACCCACGCCAGATGCTTAGCACAGCGACATACATGTTCAAAACCAAAACAGCAGAGCAGAGAACTATCAGCACCGGCAAACCCAACAGAACGGTTCTGATTCTTGAGAAGCAATGCCAAACCTGTTATCTGATGGCACTTTCACTACCCAATGATATCACCCGGTGACAGGGCTTTAGCGCAGCTGTGAAATTAGTCAGACTTCTTTTCAGCATCCCCTACGTAACTCTTTCTGTTGCGCAGTCACAGGAATACTGCTCATGAACGGTAACCATGACTTTCGGATGAGAAGAGGAAACATTTCAGTGGGTTCCATCCATTACGTAGCGTAAATGGAAAAACTAAAAGGGATCAATATTTAACTTCTTTTAAATAGGGTTGCGTTTCCCGCAGACAACTAGAAACTGATATGTAAGAGAAAGTTTCAACATGTGCACGCGCTACAAATAATGCAAATAAAGTCGTAAATGTAATTCTGCATTTAAGGAACGTAAAACACTTGAGAAGTTTCACGATGTGAAGCACAGCAGCAGGAAACCTATTTTAAGGTGTTATAAAGCTCTTGAAGCCTGACGTCGAAAATCCAGCAGAAAACCTCCGCTGAAGAAGCACACACTGGAGCTCCTACCTTTCTGTATCTTAGGATTTGACTGAACTTCCAGTATCACTGTGGTCACGGTGTCCGCATACATATCGTTAGCGGGATTTGCCACCCACTGGAAGATTAAAAAAACAGAAATCAAATCACGGATTTCAGCCTGTTGTTGGGGCTGAATAAATAACATCCAACAGCATTCACGGCCCTCTTGTAGTGTTTTTTCCCCTCTAAATTCTAGCTTCGAATGACTGTCACACATTCAGTAGTTTTAATTATTTGTAACTTTATGTGTTCCAAGAAGTTCCCATGAAAAATTAAAGCTTTTGAATATTTCTGGACATACTTAGAAAACAGTTATTAATTAACATAACAATTTAGGGGCTGGGAGAGCAGGAGGGAGCACTATTTAACCTCATTTCCAATTACCAATTCCCCAATTAGAAAGGGCACTGAATCTACCATTAAACCACCGAGTCACTGCAAGAGAAGAAACTGGCTAAGTGAAATAACATGCATCAACACGGGAGCACAGCCAAAGGCAACTTCCCCTTTTCATTCCACTCATCATCCGTCAGAAAGCTACTTAAAACATTTAATTGTGCACAGCATCTACGTGATACTATTCTACAGGATCTGGAGAATGAAATGGTTGTTTCTCCCCACCCAATGCCTACCTCGAGGACTACCATGCCCGGTTCCTGGATTACAGTAATACTTTTGAAGACCTTCAGGGCTGGTTTTTGTTGGATTTCTATTTCCTCTACATCACCTAAGAGGCAGCAACAAACAGTTAGCAAGAATAAAATTACACTGAGAACAGGACTAACTGTATCTGCGCGCTTTTTTGAGTGTGTAGTACTGGCTATTTCACTTGCTTTGGATGCTCACAGTTGACTGGCTCAGTGTGTTGACCTGAGCACACCAATGGTGAAGAGAAAATAGTAAAAACACAAGCGTTATTTGTGTGAGGCAGCACCCAGGCTGTGGCACCTGAACACCAACTGAATACAGGTTTTCTCTTCACAGGCGATACACATTTGACGATGTCACCAAATGAGGGGGAAAAAAAGTCCTGAGCTTTAACCTGGGAAGGGATCTTGGTACGTGTGCGTGCCTTTCAGGAACCAGGACTGGAGTTGCCTCTATCCCTAAGAAAAGCAGACAGAGGCACTGGGAATCACACTAGCGGCAGATTTAAATGGCTTCTGGTGCAGAAAAGGCCAAGAAGGCTGGATCAGTCCCTCATGGAGAGGAACAGAGTATGTTGTCTGACACAAAGAAAAACAATTCTTTTGTCTTTGTTTTATTAAATAGATGCCATTAAGCATTCTACTTTGGGGCTGGAGATAAAAGATGATCATTTGCTACATTTTCCATCAGGGTGGCTAAGCTACTCACTTTGGGGGCTGACAGGAGACAAAAAAAATCAGCTGAGGTTCTACACTCATGGATTTGTCTTACAGTTACGTTAGGATGCCCACAGAGGGTTTGTCACACTCGTGAGCTGGACGTGGCAGAGGCTGCGTTACCTAATGAGAGCCATAAAACACAAACCAAAGTGTGGCACTTCAGAGCGAAGAAGTTTCCACTCAGAAGTTCCCCCAAAGACTGTAAGTCGTTTCAAAAATAAATCGCAAACATTTCTTTCTGAATACGCACCAGTAAGCTTTTGCAGCTGATAAAAGAGCAGATTGAAAGGGCCGGTATACGGAATAGCCAGTGTCTGTGTTACAGTGCTCATAGCCAAGTCTGTATAATCTGAAAGAATTTGTAAAAGAATGCATTAAAAACAATTTACTTTTAAAAAACTTTAAGTTCACTTTCTAAAAAATCAAGTTGTCAGTGAGGAGAAACAATGGCACCAAAACACTGAAGGCAGAGGGTGCAAAAAGACCGTTAGTAAAGAGAAGTGCCCACTGTAACATAAATGATACGTCTGTGGTCAAGGAACCAGCAACAGTTTGTCATTTTGTCACACGCATTTGTCACAAGCAAACAGTGAAGCAGGTAGGACAGCTGAACTGCTCTCCTCAACTCTTCTGGCCTTACCACTCCATTTAATTACTCTTTATTCTGAGAATGAATCAATTTTTATAGTAACGGACAGCATAGGTGCAGTATGCAACACATCCACTGCACCTCTGTTTCACAGAATCACAGAATTGTAGGGGTTGGAAGGGACCTCCAGAGATCATCGAGTCCAACCCCCCTGCCAAAGCAGGTTCCCTACAGCAGGTCGCACAGGTAGGCGTCCAGGCGGGTCTTGAATATCTCCAGAGAAGGAGACTCCACAACCCCCCTGGGCAGCCTGTTCCAGTGCTCTGTCACCTCACCGTAAAGAAGTTCTTGCGCACATTCGTGCAGAACTTCCTATGCCCTAGCTTCGTCCCATTTCCCCTTGTCCTGTCCCCACGCACTACTGAAAAGAGTCCAGCCTCACCACTGTGGCCCCCACACCTCAGGTATTTATAAACCTGGATCAAATCCCCTCTCAGCCTTCTTTTCTCAAGGCTAAACAGACCCAGTTCACTCAGTCGTTCCTCACAGGGGAGATGCTCCAGGCCCTTCACCATCTTTGTGGCCCTCCGCTGGACTCTTTCCAAGAGATCCCTGTCTTTTTTATGCTGGGGAGCCCAGAACTGGACACAGTACTCCAGATGAGGCCTTACCAGGGCAGAGTAGAGGGGGAGGATCACCTCCCTCAACCTGCTGGCCACGCTCTTTTTTATGCACCCCAGAATGCCATTGGCCCTTTTGGCCACGAGGGCACACTGCTGGCTCATGGCCAACCTGTCATCCACCAGGACGCCCAGGTCCCTCTCTGCAGAGCTCCTCTCCAGCAGGTCATCCCCCAGCCTGTACTGGTGCATGCAATTATTCCTCCCTAGGTGCAAGACTACACTTGCTTTTGTTTTTCCACTAAAAATTAATGGCATTTCAGAAAGCAGCAGGACAATTGATCAAGGCACTCTTCTGCTCTCACTGGTACCTTCCATACGTACTTAAGCATAGGGAAAGTTCTAAATAACTAGAGAGAGAAAGGAATTTTGCTTCTTTTTCACAGAAAAGGCAGAAAAAAAATCTTGAGGGTCAGAGGACACTGAATTGAATGTCTTGCTTCTCACACCAACAGTTCAGATATGTAGTCAAAGCTACACCAAACTGACACCAATGTGCGTCCAGGGATTTCCTCCAGCACAAAGTAACAAACAAGCAAACAAAAGCCGGCACTGTACGTGTTCTAATGACAGAAGATGGACACAGAGAGTTTCAATTATCCTCTATGGACATTACTGCCTTTACTTACTGGAGAGGTCACAGGGAGAAAGGATGTGATAGTTAAAATTTCTTTTGACCAGGATTCCAGAAATTCTCTGTCCTTGCTCTGGCTTCTTATCTGCTAAAGATCCCATCACCTGAAAAGGAAAAAACCACACCTAGTGCAACAAAGCAAGCTTGAAGCCAACTACAGAGATGAAATACGGGTTACTCAGAAAAAAAACCCAAGCACAGCATAGAGCTGTTCTGAAAATAAGGGAAGGTTACAGTAACCTTACACAACAACCACAAGAAAAGGTTTAAAGAGCAAAAATACAAAAAACTAAATAAATTCTTCCTCCAGTGGCTGCCACAAAAAACACACGCAAATTACAGAGATTGACTTCCAGATACTGTCATGCAATTGAGTCCCAGAGTCAGGTTCCCCCGCTTTCTAGCTTGCAGCAACATTTGCTGGTTTTCACAAACTGCGAGACAAGCACCGCAATCCAGGGGGATCCTACTTGTACCCCTTTACTTTCATACCTCTGGCAAAGACCCGGAGTCTTTCCACCATCAAATATCTGAACATCAGAGCAGTTGCAAACTACCATGGTACCTTATATACATTACAGATGCATATGTTCTGAGTAACAAGAACTAAACTTGCAAAACATTATTTTTAAGCTATTTTTTTTTAAATCATTTTACTAGATGCACCACATTCATGGCTACAGACTTCCTTCTGCCAGAGCATCCTGTTTACAAGCTGTCTCATTGATTGAAGTATCTAAAGACAGCAGCTCTAAATGCCTGATTATAGTCAAGCATGTAATTATTTAATTCAGCCAAAGTAATTATTCTCTTCTAGTAGATATGGATGGAATGGGTGTTTGACAGCATCTTCCCGAAATGTAAATGAAGTCTATCACATTATTTATGCACAGAACGCAGTGCTCTGGCATGACTGGAATTGATATTCTTTGTCAGGAGAAAATTGACGAGTGCTGTTCAGATCATACAGCAAACAGACTGGGATGACAGCACTGAAAGCACCAGCAGATTATCGGTAGCAGAATAGATCTAGGTTAGCCAAAAAAAACCACATTCCTACACTTTGAGACCTTGTAAAACACATGCAATTCAAGCCCAATTTACCTTAGAGGCTTGGAAGAGAACATGCAACTTAGTTTCAGAGGATTAAAAACAAATACTGTGGTATGGAGATGAAAATACTGATTTCATACCTTGGCAAGCTTTTCTCCTCTGAAGTTTAATGTCACAGCTTCAGTATTCCTAGGATTATGAACTTCTATATGAACTTCGTCGTTATCTTCATATTCCCGTATCAATGCTGCCTTCAACCTGGCCATTTCATTCTGCTCACCGTGAACTAAAATCTATAGGAAAGATGGTTTTCCTTTTCATGTGAGGTATTTGTCCAACCAGGCATGTTTAGTAAACAAATTATCCAAGAAAACTGCCTCTCGTGTATTTCATGAAGACACAACACAAAAAACTCAATTATCCTACGCACAGTCCTGCGTTTGTCCCTGAATTCTTTGTATCATTCAAAGGCGCAACACCACACCGTGCGTAGAAAAAATACATGCAAATAAGCACAATGCATTATATAGATTTCATTTTGCTTTTCGTACATGAATCCCACCCTGGAGAAGCAAGCAGCATGAATACTAACCACGTGTGGAGGTTTCAGGGCCCGGATAAACTCACTGGTTTGTTGATAATCTGTGTGAGCAGAGAAAGAAATGTAATCCACAGACATCTTCAGCGGAAGTTTTTGCCCTGACATAGTTGTGATCTCTTCAGGTTCAGACATGATATGCTAGGAAAAAAAAAGACTTTCTTTAACCAAAATAAACTGGAAGTCTTCTATAGACATTGCAGATCCAAGGCCTTACATTTCAAATACCAACGAAATCTTACTAACAGCCAGATTTGATGTGAAGAACGGAAAAAACTCCTCAGATTTCACAAAATGCATGCGCCCAAATAGAAAAACAGCATGCACAACACACACAGCAACGGATACAGGAGTTTGTCTGTCATGGCATGTCCGTGACATTGTCCTTCTTCCGGATACATCCCAATACAATTTGCATTGAAGTTATATCGTGCGTGTGACTTCTAGCCCTAAAAGCCAAGCCAGACACTTAGGTTGCCCACAGCTACTAGAATTAGAAAAGAATTTCATTCTCTACAATGAGACAGTGGCGTAGCATGCAAAACACAGTCTGATCCCTGACATTCATGTGGTGTTGGATTTAACATCGACTTCTCCAAGATTAGGGTTAGGATCCCTTTAGATCTAAAGAGGAAGAAAAGAACCATTCTTTCTCATGATAAGGTGACTCCTACAAAAGATCATTCTCTCCAACATCATGGGAAACGGCCACATGCAATTTTTCTGTCCGTTTCATTAGCACAGTGCAAAGGCAACTGACTTTAACTACATAATTATGCAGAGTTGACAACAGTCTTCTCAGTAAATACAAATAAAGTCACTTCCTACTGGAGAATTCTTTTTAAACATAACACAAACACGACTCTGTATTAACAATCTGTGGAGCATCAACAACTCACCTTAGCGAGCGTTCCTTCCACACAGTACCCAGCTATAATTACTCCATTTCTCTTATCCGTGCACCAGCTCTCAAACAGCTCTCTGGATAAGCCACTCTGCATCATACCTGGGGAAGCCATCACAACGCTTGGGCCAATATCATCAAAATGATCCATGCTCTGAGAGGAAAACAGCAAGAATCTCAGTTACCACAGCCCTTCTTTCACGATATATAAATTGAGCCCTACATCCATTCACACACCACCCTCATAAAAAGACCTTCTGCATGAAAGCTCCTCTTACTGACACTCATAAGGGGCAGAATACACGTATACAGATCTACAGAGGACGGTTGGTGCATAAGCTCCTCTCAGCAGCCCTCTGGGAGGGCAGACAATTCAGATATAAGCCTAAAACCAATCAGTCTCTTAGGGTAGTACACAGAGAATCACAGAACGATAGAATGATTCTGTGTGTTCATGCAAACTATTCAGCAAATACAAACTCTTGTATCATTGTTCCTCTATTGTAAGCCAACCTTACCTTCAGATTGCTAATATGCTTGAAAACAAATGGATTGTTGATGTTGATTTGCTTGCGGATTTTGTCATTCATGGCATTGACATACGTCTGATAAACAGCCATGCATTTCTTTGCCAAAGAGGAGGCGTAGTAAATGGGGATGTCGTGGAGCTCAGGATGATTTTGCCAGTATTCATCTAAAACAAACAAACAAACCTACACATCAGATAACTCCCAAATACAATATGAAACAATCCCATGGAGTTGAAGCAGCGAAGGGATAAGCCTGTTACTAAGCCTGGCTTCCTGCAGCATCACCAACGCTGACATTTTACAAGCTTAACTGAAACAAAAACAGGAAAAAGAAATCCCCCACTAGCCACAACTTTCTTTACTGCTGATGGCAGCAGTCATGCTCTTTACTAAAAACAAAGAAGAGATGTGAACGCAGATACACAAGTAGAACTCGCTCATTTTCCCACTTGGATACAGCTCTGCTCATATAAAATATACTTATACCGCAACTGGGTCACAACCATCAAAGAGCCATATGCTCTTTTGGCCCTAATTGTAAATTTAAAACAACACAGCTTTTATCTGCAAAGTTTTCAGGCTGAATCAGAAGACCTTACTGCCATGAATACCTTAATAAGCCCAAATGTAAGGCAGAAACAGCCAGTAAGAGATAACCAGTAGCAGCAGTTACTGTAATATCAAAAGACTGCACCCAGCATCAGAATTTCCTGTATCAGAATGCAGTATTATACTTTTTGTCAGACACATATGGAAGGACAACAAACCCAGAAGCCTGCAGGTTAGCTGTGTAAGCATGTGAGATGCAATTACATTTTCTACCTAATTAAGCGTCCAATTGCACATTGAGCTTGAGTAGATATATTTCCATGTTTATCTTTACAACGTCACTTTAACATCTGCACACAGCAAGGGAAGACGAACAAATTACAAATCAGTGGCTACAGGAGATCTCAAGCATTTAGTTTTCATCTCCTCTATCAGATCCAAAACGATCAACGTTAAGAATAATCCCACTACACAGCACTATTACACTGTGCCTGGGTCCCAGTTTTTTAGTAACATTTGAACAGGCCAATAACACGCTCTGAAAACAAATACCAGGCAAATACCAGTTTTTTACGCTGATCTGAACTTAAATGGCAAGTAAGAAAAAATGTAAATGTTTTAGGAAACATTTCAGAACCAACACTCCCCCAGATTCTCATTTTAGTTCTGAGATAGTTATCTTTTGATCTTCCCAGCATTTGTAGGAGAAAGAAAGACCAGTTAAACACCACAGTACAAATCCAAGGTGCCTGGAAATAACAGCTTACTAAAAACAGATTTCTCTGAAATACCTCACAACTTTCTCCATCTTTTATGAGAAATAGCTCGTTACGACCAGGTATAACACCATGTATAATTCCCCTTCCCTCATTTCGCTCTTCCTAATTTGCTTTCCCATTATCATTAAGACTTCACAAATGCTAGAAGTGTTTGTTATGGTCTCCTCAGCTTTTGTTCACACAGGCTTGTGAATTAAAGGGTGAAATTTTGGAACAAGACATACCTCTTTTAGCAATCAGTTTAAATACAACCGTCATGTTTTGCTTATTCACTTTGCAATCTGTAGTAATGCTTCCTATCTGCTGAAATCCCAGTTCAACATGAGTTGAAAGTCAAGGACATATCACCATGGCTGCCCAGGGAGGTGGTGGAGTCACCGTCCCTGGAGGTGTTCAAGGAACGTGGAGATGTGGCACTGAGGGACGTGGGCAGTGGGCACGGTGGGGATGGACCGGACACTGGCCTTGATGATCTTAGTGGTATTTTCCAACCTCTGTGACTCTACAATTCCGAGGAATTACCCTCCCCGTCTATGCCTTCTCTCTAGCTCACAAAGCCTAACTGCCTGTCCTGTACATGCATCTTGAAAATATTTTTTTGGCTGGCTGATCACCTTTTCTTTTTTTTTTTTTTAAAGGTAACATTTGAACAAACAATGTCACATATTCTCAGGTAATTAACGCATTGAAAAATGGCTGAAAAGCTGTTAAAAAAGCAATTGCACCTGAAAAACCGCATATGAAAACACTCCCATTTCATTTTATATGTCTTTTGTTAAGAGGAACTGGAAAGGTACATACCCAAAATTAAAAGCAGTTCTTGTGCCCGGCCCAGGGCAAACACAGGAATAAGACCTCTCCCTCCTCTGTTTACAATGTCATGAACGGTGTTACAGAACCGTGCCTCTCGCTCTTCCCTTTTCTCATGAATATGAGTCCCATAGGTGGATTCCTACGGACAGAGAAAGCTGGTATGAAAAGTACTGACACACAGACTGATTCCTGACCGCTCCTCCGCATCCAACAAGAAAACGCGGACGAGCATACTGGTGTCACTGTGCAGAAACGGCTTTCACTTCACAATTAAGGACTGCCATTTACGTGCCATGACATGGCATGCATTAAGCTTTCAGCATTACAGGATGTTGGGGCCAAGAAAGGGGAGGCAGAGCAGAAAGAACAAAAAAAATCAACCCCCAGAATCAACCCCCTGCTCCAAATTCCCAGCGCCACCTCCTCCACCATGGGAAATAACGACAGCTTCCCTTCCCCCACCCCCTCACTTGTCAATTGTAGAGAGATCCCGCCAGGAAAAAATAAAAAAGAGAGAGAGAAAGCTATAAATGATGATGCTTCTTTGAACTGAGTTCAGATTTACGTTCTTTTCCCAACTGAAAATGCTCCACTCCTTTGATGAACGGGTTATTTAAAATGCAGTAACTATCAATTAGAGAAGCCAGTTGGAAGGGACACAATAATCTCTCTCAATGCAATACTCTCTGCATTACTCTAAAAGATGCCACTTTTCATTTTGCTCTTTGAGCTTCCCCCCAAACTCCTGATTTTCTGAGCGGACTGGGAATAAAACCATTTTGCTCAGAGAACAAAACATAACAAATCCAAATAGCACCCAGGACGCTTCCACTCAGGAGAAATACCCAACAAATACAGCTGGAAGTACAGTAAGGTCTATTAAAAAAAAAAGGCATCTGGCTAAATTGAAGTTTGTGTGATGCACCCACTGAGCACAAGCTGAAACCTGATAAATCTCCAGGACTGAAAAGGCATCTGGAGGCCTAAGGAACCATATCAGCAGAATTACAAAATGACAATTAGACTTTAAGACTTTTTAATACAACGAAAAGAACTGTACCAACAGCCAAGTGTTTCTATCTCTACCACAAATCACACACTGCCTTTAACCTCCGCTGTCCTCCTCATTCCGCTGCAGCTCTAATGAAGCACTATCTCTGTACATACTTAACAACTCATTTAAAGAAACACTTTTGTGAAACTTACAATTATAAGAATATCGGGTTTAATGTTGGGAATCTCAGCTGCCATCAGATGTCTGTCCTCCTGCCTTGAGAAATCACCTGTATACAAAAGCTGTGAGAGACAAAGAGAAGAACGTACTCTGGTTACGGGTTCCACCAGCTCAGCAGTTTTAAAAGCCTTTGTATAAGAAAACCGGTTGGTTTGTCTGTTTTAGCAAATTGAATTTTGAGGAGTTTACGATAAAAAGCTCTCCTACACTTCAGCTAAAGACTCTTCTGAGGCGGATGGTGCTCACAATGGTAGCACACCAGTATGGCAGTACATACATTTTAACCACCGTAAGGTAATTGAAGCAGTACCTCAGTTACAACAGAACAAGGTAAACAAATGCATTGTTGTTGTTCTTCATCTGGTACTTAGAGGTGCTGCTTTCAGCATTTTGCACTGAAATACAACTGTTTCTATGCTTTCTAGAACTCATTAAGTCTGGAATTCTCTATCATTACAAACTACAAAGTCCTGCTAGACAGCAAGCCTCAGGGCCTCTCTTCCCCTTTCAAGGCTTTTTTGGGTGGAGATTATCCTGCCGAACTCCAGTTTATGAGATTAGTTTCATGTCTGGCTTTGACACAGCACCGCCTGTGATTATACGATAATTTAACTTCAGTGCCTAAAATTAACAATAATTCTATTCTTTAGGTTCTTCAGCACGAGAATTTTAGGAACAAAATATAATTCCCATGCTTTGACAACAGCCACGTAAATCCCTGACAGGCAGATGCGGTACATCAGAAATAGAAAAACAACTGCCACGTTATAGATTTTACTAAAACTCAGCGTCAGTGGAGGCTGCCTCAGCTATCAGCTACCTCTGAGACGACCAGCCAGGACCACCACATATTTACTGGTTCCAAGCTTGAGTCCTAACTCAGTCCCATGAAGCTCAAACATACTACCTGGTTCAGTACACAAATGTCACTTGCTTGTTTCAATCCACGAGAAAATACATGCTTCAAGTCAAGGCCTCCCACCTATGTGCCCAAGCCTGCCTGACAGCTCCGACCATAGCAGTAGGGCTTGATAATAAATATTAACTAATGACTACATTAGAATTCAGGCCCTATTTCAACTCTGTAACAAAAAGGAAATACCTTCACACCAGCTATTTCAATCATGAACATGGCTGCTCCCAGAACGTGGCCCGCATGGTAACACCAGAACTTGATGCCCGCCACCTCCTTCACTTCATGAAAGTTGATGGTTTCAATCTTGTCCATGCTTTCTTCAAGGTCTGTTTCTGTATACAGCATGTCATCTGCTGATATATTACTGCGGATAATGAAAATGGTGAGAGTTAATCCTACCAGCTTAGATAATACAACAGTCGAAACAAAAAGCTCCTGGGTTCTTACCAGAATAAGACTCTCATTCGTCTCCCACACTGGAAATCAAGCCCAGGGAGTTTGTCCAAACAGAGCTAAGATGCCTTTTCAAAAGAAAGACATGCTAACTCTGTGTGTGTGTTAGAATAACCATTTCGGTTCAGGATCTGCTCTGGATCCATCTAACAGTACTAACAGGCTCCCAGCCCTCAGCAGAGGTCCCACACTAAGCCAGTGACAGTCGTCAAGCATCAAACAAAACCACTTTTCCCCCTGGCCCAGAACAAACAAGTTAGAAGAAAACTGTCTGTCAGGTTTCTGACCCAAGCTGCAATCTGCTGAGCTGACACACGCCCAGCACCGCTGCATTCACACAGAAAAAACGTGCTCAAGGCACAGAGAAAAATCAACATACAAATAAGAGCACTCTCAATAGCCTTGCCTATATGCATTATTTAACTTATTTATCTTGCCCCTGAAAAGCAGGTTGTATCTTTGGGGCCTTAAAAATCACTACTTCTGTAAAGCTTAAGAAAAAACACTGACATAAAAACACAGAAGAGCAAAAGAGTGAGTTAAGAAAGCGAGCCTGGGGGCAGAAGAGATGCTAAGAGTAAAGGTCCAAATATTGCAAATAAAGGGAATAAAAGGAAACAAGGTAAGACTTTGTGTTGATTAACAGGAAATGATCTTAGAGACACAGTACCCGTGAGGCAGTAAGATGATGCATTACCTCCAATTTTGTTCCAGTCTTGCTACCTGTGGCGATGCCCAGGTTTGCCATCTGTGGCAGCTTCATCTTACACTTCCCATCAGGTGCACAGGGAAAATAACTGAGTAGTTAAAGAGAAACCCAGCAGGGCAGCTTACCTGACTTTGACATAGTCTGAAAGAAGCCATCTGTAAATAGCTTTTGTGGCATGAGTCATAAACGTCCTTCCTTTAAAACTTGTCTTCTGCAAAAACCATGGCAAAGCTCCACAGTGATCTAAATGGAAACTTAAAACAGACACACAAATCTCACTCATACGCTAACGTTACACAGCACAATATCATATAGTTCTTTTCTGGTCTGACATAACACCCTGAAAATGCAGAAGCAGAACTTTTAACCTCGTTGTTAACAACGCTGGTCTATATCCTGTACATTAGTGACTGCTCATCAACTGGGAAAGGGAAGAGCAATACAGGAAATTCTCCATTAACTGCAAAGACTTTACCCACACAGTCTCAGAACTGACTTCTGAGAAGGAGAAAAACAACAGCAATCAGGAGCACAAGGAATGCCTGAGATAGAAGAAAGCTGACAGAAGCGTTCCTAAGCTTGCATATAGGAAACTATGAATTACAACATGAACTACTAAAATAAAACTATTTGGCTGCATTTCTGACCTAACCTGTTCCAAAGAATTACTTTTGAGATACAGGTAGAACAAACACCTACCACCAAGCCCCAGGATTCTATAGACAGTTAGCTATGATTGGTTACGTACAAACGGGTCTCTTTCATCTCTCTGCCACTAAGCAATAGTTAAAGCAGATTCAAAGCCGGTGTACATCACTGACAATCTTTTTCATTCCGAGCCAGTGGAGAAGTCTCCTTGTAGGAAATACATTCCAGAAGCTGCCACAATGGCCAAAAGCGACTGAACATCCTTAATTTTTAAAAAGTTTGAAACAGAAGTTTTGCCAGCTCTGTTACACCTATTTTCAGACTCTCTCAGCCTACGTATGTGTTCACACCACGACCTCAGTGCGTTTTGTACTTGTAGGTGCAACTTACTGGCTAATCAGGAGGAGGTCAATCTCAGCAGGGTCTATCAAGTCAATGTAAGGAAGAGCATCCATTCCTTCCAGCCCAGGATGGATGCCACAATCCAGCTGAAAAAACAAACCAATTGAGAAAAGTTACAGCATCACAGAATCACGGAATGGTTGAGCTTGGAAGGACCCCCTGGAGGTCACCAGGCCCACCCCCTGCTCTAAAAGAACACATCCATTTTAGAATGGAGGAATCTTTAATTATGAGCAACTAGTAGCCTGTAGCATCACACAATAAAGTATTCTTTCCCTCAACCACTGCTTTTAGCATTGGATTCCATAGCTGGTGTGTCTGCCTAGATGGTTTACCTCCACTGGGAGACTGAATACCTTGTAAAAGACCCCATTCCCTGTACACAATGCTGTGCCTATGCAAGCTTGCATTTACATTTCAACGCTACCTGAATACACAGAATGCTATATGGAAGAGATTCCTGCTACCCTCTGTGAAGGCAACTGAAAAAGGGGAAAAGAACATGTGTGTGCTTACACATAACAGTTTATACACAATAGGATATACAGACAAGCCTTAGGTTTCAGTGAAGTCCGACACACAGATTTCAGCCTGCAGACAGACACACGCATTCTGTTCGGGAATACAGATTTATTTTACAGCACACACCTTGTAAAGCCTGCCACCACATACCCTGTGGTGTTTTAGAAAGCCAGAAAACGTGCCTCTGCTAGCAGTGGCTGACTTCAGAAAGGAACTGGATTTAACCTACAACATCTTTCCGTGCTCTACAGTACTGCAACGGATCACAGAGTGGCTTAGGTTGGAAGGGACCTCACACATCACTCAGTTCCAAGCGCCTGTCGTGGGCAGGGGTTGCCAACCAAGTCAGGCAGAAGATCAGGCTGATGAGAGGGCGCACAAATACACATGTGAAATAATTACCATTATTTTCCTTCCTTTAAACTCCAGAATAATGCACGATCTTCCTACTTCTTGGCCAGCTCCTCTGCAAAAAGATACCAAAGTCACAAAAAGAACACACCCCATAGATGTATGTTAGATGCTTCTCATGGAATTAGTTTTCTGTGCAGAAACAATGACTGCAGAGTACAGAATCACAGAAGCGACCTCGAGGATCATGTAGTTCCAACCCCATGCTGTAAGCAGGTTGCCAACTGCTAGGTCAGTAGCAGCTCAGGCTGCCAGGGCACAGCCTGGTCTTGAACCCCCCCAGGGATGGGGCACCCACAGCTCTCCGGGCAGCTGTGCCAGGGCCTCACCGCTGTCTCTGTGAAAAGCTTCCCCCTGATATCTAACCTACATCACTCCTCCTCTAGTTTAAAATCATTTCCCCTTGCCCTGTTATTATCGACCCATGTAAAAAGGTGCCTTCCTTCCTGTATACAGCCTCCCTTTAAGCACTAGGAGGCCGCAGTGAGGTCTCCCCTCCCTGGCCAGCCTTCTTTTCTGCAGGCTGAACGAGCCCAGCTCCGTTTAAGCCCAGATACTTAAAAGTAACTGAACAACTACGCCAATCACAACGGAAACGGGATGCAATTAATGCTGTAAGAGTAAAAATAACCCGGATTTTGGGAAACGGCCGCGGTGCTGTTGGTTGCGATGCGTGCCCGCACCCCTGACTACCAAAGCACCGAGATGGGTAGGGGGCGGGAGGTTCCTTCCCGAGCCGCTCCTGCGGGCTGACTGAGCCGGAGCGGCGGTCACCCACCACAACGGAACGCCCCGAACGGACGGCCCTCCGCCTCCCGGCCCCATCCCCCCGGCGGCCTGAAGCGGAGCCGAGCCCGGCCCCGCCGCGCCCCGCCGCTCTCACAGGGGCCGGATGAGCAGCTGGTCGCTCTCCTCCGCCGGGATCAGCGCCTCGGCTTTCCGCTTCGCCATGGCTGCCGTCCCTCTTCCCGGCCGCGCTTCCGCTGGGCGGGGAGCGCCGCAGCGCGCAGGCACCGCCGGGGAGGGGCGGAACGAGGCGGTGGAGGTGAGCGAGCGGGTGGCGGGAGCGGCGCTGCGACGGCCCCGGAGCCGCGGTGGGGCCTGGGGGCGGCGGGGGGGGGGGGAACGGAGGGCGGCGCGGCGCAGAGCGGGGGCGGCTGGGGAGCGCGGTGCCGCACGCAGCGCTGCCGCCCCTCGCTCGGGTGGCTGCGGCCTGCCGGGCCCTCCCCGCGGCCTCTTCCTGTCGCCCGCGGGGCTTCTCCGGTGAAGGAGGGGAAGGGGAGGTTTGAGCAGCGCTCCGAGGGGCTGATGCCGCTGCCGGCTCAGTCCCTGCCCTGCCGCTTCCTTCCGCTTGCTTGTGCGCTTTCGCGCAGTCCGTCTGGTATTTGCACGGAGCTCCTTTCCTTCGGGTGAGAACTTCATGCCTGTCTTTCCTGCCTAGAGTGCCTTCCTTCAGCCGACGATGAAAACATGTTTAGAAAAGGAAAGAAACGACACAGCAGCAGCAGCTCGCAAAGCAGTGAGATCAGTACGAAAAGCAAGGTAAGCCCGCTTTGCTACGCGCTCTTACGGAGCGACATTCATCTGTCTAGAGCAGGCAGTTCAGTGGTTCACTTGCGCTGATCTTAGGCTGTGATCTCTATAAGATGCCATGCTGGGCTCCTCAGACTGTGCTAGGTGGTGTAGGAAAATGAATGCATGGTAAGGTCGTCGTGTTCCGAGAAGGCTACTTGATTGCTCCTATAGACACAGGCACGGCCCCTGGCAGCAGGTACCGGCGCCTGGGAGAAGGAGCAACACGTTTGTTCCGTGGTGGTAAAGGTCGCCCTTCAAGGTGCCTGGTGACGGGTACCAAGAATGAGTTCGTTCTTCAGTATCGGTTGGTTTCTCAGTGTTTCTAAAAGCTGTTCTTCGTTTTAAATAATGTGTCCATTTTTCTGATAGGTTTGGAGTGATCAGTTGCATATTCTGGATTTTCCAAGGTGCCGTTTCACTTCCCTTGCACTGCTATGTTGTTGCAAGCGTTGGTGACAAGCATGTAGTTGTCAATTTCTTCAAGTTAAGATGCAGTACCAGAAAAGTCTGGACGTAACCTTAAGGTTCATTTTCTCTTTTTTATTTCCAACTTCTTTTGGAATATTTGTGGACTGCTGAGTTATATCAGTGTAGCTTATGGTGAGGCACAAAGATAGCTTCAGGAAAAGCATAGGGCTTTTGGTTTGTGTTTTGTTGTGTGTTTTTTTTTCCTCCCCATCTTGCAGTGCGGCTTAGATAACTGAATCGAGTATTAGTTTATTTTAAGAAGTTGAGGCAGGGCAGCTAAAAGTGAACTGCCAATGTATGCGTGGTAACTTTCTGATGATGTTAATTTTCTTCTTAGTCTGTAGACTCCAGTCTTGGGGGACTTTCCAGGTCCAGTACTGTGGCGAGTCTCGATACAGACTCCACAAAAAGCTCAGGTATGTAACTGGAGTTTGAGTGGATAAGTATGGAGGAGAGTTAACTCTATACGTGCTTATGTAAAAATAGAAAGTGAAAGATTAAAATACCTGTTTTTCATAATTGAGGGATCTGTTAGACTGCTGACCAGTGCACGCGTACCTCTTGGCTTCCCTGGTATGTAGTGTTCTGCCCATCTCGTGCGAAACCATTGCTTTCAAAGCAAGGTATCTGAGTAGGGAACGTTCAGTTAGCTTGTTGCCAGTCTGTTGCAGGGCACAAACCTGATGTCACGTTCTGGATACTGTGTTTCATACTTCCCTAAGTTGACATTTGCACTGAGATGAGCTCAACCAGGTGAGCTTTCACGTGTCCCTGCTCACCAGATCGCGGTGCATCGCTATTAAAACAAATGGTTCTTTGAAAAATGTTTATAGAAAAGTAGAATCGGCTTTCTTGTGTTTCCTGTGTTTCCTGATTATGCCAGTGGATCTAACTCACTAATTACATTTCACGTTCTCGAGTTCTTCAGGGTCGCTTTGTTTTATTTTGTTGCAGGACAGAGCAATAGTAATTCTGATACCTGTGCAGAATTCAGAGTTAAGTATGTTGGTGCCATTGAAAAACTGAAACATAATGAGAGCAAAAATCTCGAAGGGCCATTGGACTTGATAAATTACATAGATGTTGCCCAGGTAAGTGCGGTGCAAAAGAATACCAACAATGTGAGAACATCCTAAGCTTAGGTGCGTTTCTTTCACGTTCTCCTGTGATCTGCCACCTTTTGTTATACATTTTAGACTTACTGGAATAAAGTAGCTTAATTAAAAATAAAATGAAATACACCAGTCATGCTTGGTTCCCTCCTGTTGAGTAACTGGAGGAGGTGCTCCTGACAAGCAGTCCTGAAGAAGCAGACTCAGAGCGAAGGCCCTTTTTGTGAGCCATCCTGCAACGAATGTCTCACCCGGCAGCTGTTACATCATGTTCAGCACTGCTGGGATTAGCACCCATCAAAGGATATCTCCTCAGGTTTTACTTAGTACTGTAGAACAAGTTTTTCTGTAGAGGAAAATGTCATTTTCTGTTTACATTCACTTATGAACCTGTGGCCAAAGAAGCAAAGTAATATTTAGGTCATCCTTGCCAAAGTGTTTTCTTATATTTATTTCTGTCCTAAGAGTTCTAACTGGTTGTTCTGGGTAGGTAGGTTAACTGTACCTTTAAAGCGCAGCATCTGTTTCTCTTACAGCATCTTGATGCTTCAAGCATTTGAATATATGCTAAAATAATTTTTACAGCCAAGTACAAAAGCGCTGCTAGTGCAGAACATAAATCAGCCCGAGTCGGAGCGGTGTGACAGCCCCAACTTCCCTCACCCACCCAAGACGATGAATTCCTTTCTGGATTCAGTAGTGTTTCACGTAACAAAGAGATAGGACGAACGCAAGAATATCAGATTTCTCGCAGTAAGACATGAGCAGGGATAGCGATGTTGTTAAGCCAGTGAAGTACTAATAGAAACGCTTTCTACTTTGTATCTTCATTGTTAGTATTATTCTGTCTGCACTAAAGGCTTTTGTTTGTTTCCCTCCAAAGCAAGATGGAAAGTTACCTTTTGTTCCAGGTGAAGAGGAGTTTATAATGGGCGTTTCCAAATATGGCATCAAAGTTTCAACATCTGACCAGTATGTAAGTGATTCGCAACAAACCTTGTGATGAGAGTTAAAAAGCCTTTTCCTGTAGTTCTCTGGCAGGTGACCCGTGTGGCCAAGGTGTCACTTCTGGCTTTAAGCAAAAGAAAAAAAAAAGCTTGCACAGCAGCACCACTTTATAGAATCACAGAATGGGTTGGGTTGGAAAGGATCTTTAAGATCATCCAGTTCCAACCCCCTGCCTATCCCACCAGACCAGGTTGCTCACAGCCCCATCCAGCCTGGCCCTGAATGCCTCCAGGAGGGGAGCATCCACAGCCTCACTGGGCAGTCTGTTCAGTCTCACCACCCTTGCAGTAAAGAATTTTGTTCTGATATCTAGTCTAAATCTACTCTCATCCAGTTTAAGCCATTTTACCTCATCCTGTCGCTTCCTGCCCTTATAAAAAGTTCCTCCCCAGCTTTCCTGTAGCACCCCTTCAGGTACTGGAAGGCTGCTTCATTTCGTATCTCTTCTGGGCTCTCTGACACACGTCCATTCAATTTAAGAAAACATCAGACAAAAAGAAAGGAAATCTATCTGCTCCTTGGACGCACATTACCTTCTTTGTGGCTGAACTGTGGGAAAAGGATTACGACTGGTGACCAAGGCGATAGGTTTTTTGGCCTGAGTTGTAATTCAATTCCTGTTGATGTAATTGTGGAGGGAGAAAAAAATATATACTTCAAGGATACCTAAGTTGTTTTCTTAAAAGTTCCAGCTTTGCACTGCCAATCTGGGAGAAAGTTCACTCCAGCATTAAAACCTCATAATTCCACTTTACTGATGGAACATATTTATTTGTTTGCATTATTTCCTATATGTACTTTATGTTCCTTTAGTGCACTTGAAATAGTTGTTTTGCTAAAAATAAAAAGCCGGTCTCTTCCCCAGGGCCCTCCAGTTGCCTCTGTATAGCTTTGTATTGCAGTCATGTGGTTTCCTTCTGGTTGCCCTCAGAGCCCCAGATACTGTAAATACGCGGCCTTACAAAGTCATGACCCATCAACAACCCAGCACAGCCTATTCGTAAAAGCCTCAAGTGTGAGCGTGGTGGATAGTATTGCTCAACAGCTGAATACTCTGAAGAGAGCCAGAAGGTTTCCTTTGGGTCCCTTCAGAAAATAAAACACTTGTTTCTAACGCGTGGGAAGAAGTGTAGTTCCTCAGACTGAGTTTCTTTGGGTTCTCTTTTTGCTATCCTCCTAAACTCAGTAAGAACGTAGGTTACTGTAGGACTTCATACTTTGATAAAGGTTAAACAGGCTGTTGTTCTTCTGGCTTCAAGCTGAGAGCATGCGCAAGCTGATAAAGCCTTTTGTGATGAAACTGGCTTGCACTGGGCATTGCATTTTGTTTTCCAAATTGTGGCTTTTTGCATGTGTCACTGTTGACATTTGGTTTGCCCTTCAGCGTGTTAGTACACCTACACTGATGGAGCTGCAGGATGCAAAGGTTATTTTCTCTGCATTCCTACAAATAGTTCAATCTTTTAAGGCTTCTGGAGAAAGGTGAGAGTTCTCTGATTTGTAGGTAACTTTGCAGGTGAATAGGCAGCTATTTCAGATGCTAATGAGAGAACTGACCGTAGGATACAAAAATCTTTCCTCGTGGATTTCAGCCAGCATTAAAGAAATTGTGACTGAAATACATGGATGTAATTCACTGAGTACGTTTACACTGTTTGTATGTGCAACCACTAGAAATCAAGGACAGGAGTGCTTACAGAAGGCACACTTAGGCCCTGGACTTTGTGTGTATTTGCACACTGCATACATGCACATACACTTATGGCACAGTTTGTCCATTGCAATCTGTGACGATGTAGAAATAACCAGTTCAGAGCAGAGGTAGCAGTGATGTGTAGAGAAGAAAAAGAGGTGCTCCTGCCACGGGGTTTCTATGGATTTTTCTCTTAATTAGAGAATATAAAAAGAGTGGATCTTGTTTAGGAGACTTTTGTTTTCTTAAAATGGATGCAACAAAACAAAAACCCCACAAAATGGATAACTGGAGAAGTAGAACAAGAAGGGTGCTGAGTAGTACATCCATAGCTGTCTTGATAGTCCTTACTTCTGTTTCCGCCACCATAGCAGTTAGATTTCTCTGAGTGCACCATGACAGCAGGGAGGTCTTACATTGCTGGGTGCAGTTCCCAATACAAGGGGGTGGTGCCAGTGCTGGCACTGAGCATAAAGTGATTTGCAAGCAGGCTTTGGCAACCCTGGGAGCTGAAGCCTATGGGGAGGGGTGTGTTGAAGCGCTTTGGGCTCCTTCTCCTGCCAGCTTTCAGGGCACCAAGGCACCAGTTTTCAGCTCTTGGCCATCCCTGTATCATCCAGCTGTTTGTGTGCTACGCATCTTATCAAATGTGATGCAGGGCCAGCAAAGTGCTTCTCAGATGTGGACCGTCAGGAAGTAATGAGGCATTAGGTGGGTTAAGTACAGTGGGTGAGGGAGGATAGCTGGGAAACAGACACGTGCTTTGGTAACGTGGTCAGGACTACAGACCGCATACAAATTCGACTCAAGCAAAAATTGAAGCTAAAGTTCTGTTAAACCACTGCTTCTTCTAAAACCTTGAAGAAATTCTTAATTAATTAAAAAAAAAAAAAAAAAAAAAAAAAAAAAGCAGCACTGTTTTACCAAGGAGTACTTTTCTCCTGCAAATAAATCTGAGGAATTTGTCAGAGGGAGAATCAAAATGTGCAGAATACTGAACTGTTGCACTGCTCCAGAGTAACTTTTATTTGCCAAATGGTTTCAGGATGTGTTACACAGGCATGCTCTCTATTTAATTGTACGGATGGTCTGCTATGATGATGGTCTGGGAGCAGGAAAAAGTTTACTGGCTTTGAAGACAACAGATGCAGCCTCTGAAGAATGCAGCCTCTGGGTATATCAGTGCAGTAGTTTGGTAAGAGTTGATGTTTACAGTCTTTAATTTAGTTATCAGTGTTTTCATAGTAAAGGGAGATTCTGAACTCTGGGGGCCTCGTGAGCCTTTCTGGCAGAAGATGGATTGTTCAATTAATTGCAAAGAGTAAAAATCTGACCTGACTGAGGAGAGGGGAAAAACCCTTCAGACTGATCAGCTTGAGTAAAATCTCTACATCCCCTAACACTGCCAGTAAATGTGCGTGCCTGAAAAAGCACTTTGCAAATCTAAGTATGCTATCATAGCTGCTAAGGAGAATCCTCCATTTGTATTTTCAAAGACAAAACCTCTTAAGATCCAACAGAGCAGGGAGGGATTGAGTAACAACTCTGGTAATAAGGCATGCATTCATACTTATAGGCAATGGGAGTGATATCCTCTTTAGAGAAGAATTCTTTGTCAAATATACTATGATGTGACACACATGCTTAAACGCGCTGGGGGATCACATGAACTGACCTTCTGAATGCTGGTGTCCTGCTATGATGAAAGCTAACAACTCTGACTAGTTTCAAAAGAGCTCATTTAAAACAGCTTCCCACGTGTCATTGCAGGCCACAGAAATCAAATTAAATCTCACTTGTGCTACTCCATCTTGCATGTCTGCCAAACATACAGACCACAGTCTGCTTTAACTGAGTTTTGATGATTTCAGAAGTTGTTCAGAAGGTAATGTGTGTGTTTTATGCAACACAGGAACAAGCACAAGCTATTTGCAAAGTGTTATCCACAGCCTTTGATTCAGTTTTGATGTCGGAGAAGTCCTGATTTTCTGCAGCAGCACGTGACTGTGCAGTACAAGAGGCCTTTGTGCGAGGAGGACTTGGGGCTCTGTGATCCCACAGGCTGGCTGCAGCCACACACGAACTCAGAAAAGACTTGCTGTGCAGAGGAGAGCCGTGCAACGGTGTGCGTGGTACTTCATCATTCCCCAGACGTGACTTGAAGAAACTGTTCCACCAGAGTTGTTTCCAGAACAAAGCAGAATTTTATATTTAACACGGATTTTTTTTTCCTAACTCGTGTTTTGTATATTGATGTCAATACTGTAGAAATGTAAAATAAAACCGACGCTTGCTTCTATTTTTTTAAACGAATTTGTTAATATAAACTTCAGTTCCGCTGAACATACATCTCATAACAAAACGGCAAAGCAGTGAAGCGGCTGTAAGTAGCTGGTTCTTCAGACCTCTGATTTAAGGGAAGATGCGCTGTCTGCACAGTTCTCGCTATACACAAAGAACGACACTGTGTAAGCAACACAGAGAGAAGCAGCCAAAGTGATTTTAAAAGTAGTTTTATTTTTCCAGACGTTTGACTGGTTAACAAGAGTAAAATTTATTAATCATGCTCTAATTATAAATCACCGCATCCAGGACATTGAAAATAAGAGTTGATTTTCGGTTATACAATATATACAGTTGCTCTGCAACTAAACAAAATAAAAACCACTGAATTGAATATTATACATCTCGTAGCATTCTAAGCTGCATTTTTAAGTGTCCTTTGCTCCTTTTTAAACAGTTAACACAGCAACCTAATAGTCTATTAACAGGATTTTTGAATCATTATTTTGATCAGATTTGAAAAGCTGTACGAAATATGCCAAGATTCTGGACTTAAAATTCTAAATTTTATATTATAAATAGATATCTACAGGCTCTAGAATTTCTTCTTCCTCTGCCAGAGGAAAAGCAAACTTTGAGAAACGTTGAAAATCTAGGGATAAATTTTGCTTAGCTGCTCTTAGTTGGTCCTCAACATTTTAACAGTCTGCACTGTTAGTGCTATTACGGTGCAGTCTAAAGGCTTCCTAAGTGAATAATGAACAGGACTGTGACTAATTTTAAAGTGTGTTCCTCTTCTAGCAGAGCCCAAGGAAAATTTGCACCATTGTTTAAACTTTACGAGTTGTACACTATAAGATTCTGTGTTAAAAATACTGTACATTAGGAGATCTGTGCAAAATAATATGCCCATTTACTCTCTAGACTCTATCAGGGATAGAAACATACAAAATAGTGTTGCAAACTGAAATTCATTAAGTGAATAGAACTGTAGTGCTAAACTATTACTCTATCATTTTACTGGGAACTTTGAAAATACAGACTAATTTGCTTCAACTTGCAACAAAAATATCTTGAAACATTCCAGTTTGTTCCCCATTTAAACTGCAGCAACAGCATCAAGAAAATGGAAGTTATGTGTATACTCGGCTGTACCCACACGTTTGAGAGGCTATTGACCAACTGTACCATTCAGGAAAAGCGATACAAGGTAAGATCAGTGTTGCTCTCCCAGCACTTTGAGATACGTGATTTTTCTCCAATTAAGTACATGCAGTGGCTTATTTTCCCTTCTGTTACATGTGAAATGGCTAAATTTAAACACCGCTTGTCAGAAATTTGGTTCTCTTGATAAATCTAGAGAGAATATTCACAAAACGTGGTCAAAGCCAATGTGACCTAGACATGGGTTTTTCTTACTGTATGCCACCAGTTGTTTCTGTAGCATAAAAGCAACCACTGGTACAATCCCAGAATATACCAACACCAAAACGACACCCAATTTGTATTGGTGCTTTATCGTCAACCAACTGGGAATTATCAATAGCCTAGCCTTTGTTCACAAATCAGGAAAACAAATGTAACAACAGTGTAGCTACCATATTCGTGGGTATATTATATAAATACAGAGTGAGTTAGCAAACTATTACTGTTTGCAAGGTAGTGGCACACAAATTTTTATAAAATAGAACGCGACGTACTGTACTTGTGAGGTGTCAGAGACCTTATTAACCAAGGACAGTTATCTAAGTCTTCCACCAAATACGCTCTGTGTGAACACATTAGGAAATTCAAAACAAACAAACAAACAAAAAGCCTAACCACTATAATGATACAAGTGTAAGAAATGTTCTGCAATCCATCATCATGGTTAAGTACATTTCAGGAAGTGCAGTTTTCATATCCTTGAGTTAATGCAGTAACTCGGTAATATTGCCACAGTTTAGTTAGCCAGCAGTAGTCACATTAAATGACCAAAATGGATGTAACATACACAAAGAACATTCGAAAAACAGGTTCCACACACGTGCAGCCTAGAAAAATAAAAGTCTCAAGCTCACAAAATCAGACCTAGAAAGTTCAACGACTAACATAGATTTCAGATAACTTTAAGCAAATATCTACATCCATTCTGAAAGAAAGAAGTTTCTCCTGTGGTAAACTGAAATACTTTTTCACTTTTACCTGGCCAAAGACACCATCCTGGATGACAGCCACTATGGCAAAATGCTGAATGAGTTCACTTTAGAACTGTGCAGCAGCTCGCATGTTTTGGTTCCAAATACTTCAAACAGTACTGAGAATTGGATAAATTCACTGCCCTGTTACAAATGCACACAATTTCCTTGATTGGGGAAGCAACACTGAAGTGTGGTATTGTCAAGTTAAAAAGGGACAATAAAATTACAGTGAGTGGTTTAAAAAGAACATTCTTTGTGTTGTGATGTTCACATGCTTACATGGATTTTGATTGTTAAAGCTTTTCAGTTCACCTTAAAAAAACACAGGAAGAGGGTTTTTTTGTGGGTTTTTTTGTTGGTTTTTTTTTTTTGTTTTTTTTTTAAGTGTAAACTGATAATGAGAAATTTTCACATAGAAAAAAGTTCAAAAAGTCCCAAAATCATAACAATGGTAATAAAAAAGTAAGCTACAGTACCTAGGACTTGGGCAGTGTTCTGGCAAGGTGTCTGCAGATAGGTAGATGAAATGAAATAGAGTAAAACTTATCTCTGTGACCGCTGGTAATGAGAAATGTCTCCACTTATCAGTAGCAATTTAGTCAACAATAAAGTGCACAAATGATACAGGAAAAGCTCCTTTCCGACTTGGATCTCCATCAATATGACCAATCTGCAAAAGTTCACACATTTTTCAAGTTAATCTCAAAAAGGAATTACAGTATCACCAGAAAGAACACCAGTGACCTTCCTGACTAAAGTATGACAAGTCTCTTCCTCCATCTTTTTTTCTCCTTTTGCCAAAGACAAAGAAACATCATAAGAAAACTCAGACCAACAGGATGCATTTGTTATTCAGCTATAAACTCTTCTTTTTTTTTTTTTTCAAATTCTGTTTTATTCATCTTTTGGAAAACACCACCTCATAATGCAGTACCTCTACCGCACCATTTCAGTTCATTCTGGAATGCCTGGCAGCTCAGTCTCTGTTCATTTGCCTCTGCTTTCTCCTCTTAACAGTGAGTGAAAAGAATGGATCAAGCTTCAATTAATCTCAAGCACTTTGGGTTTTACATGAATCTGTATGTACTTATACAGCATTACTGCCCATTTAGATGCAATATGGAATTGCATTCTTTGCTAGCTAACAATCAGGCTAAGGCAAGTGTTTTCACACACAACGATTTTCCAAGACTTCTTCAGCTGATGCAGCTCTGGCGTGCAAATAGTTGAGACGGTTTCCCAGCACATAGAATAGACCACTTCTCAATTTCAGTCAGCTAAAGAATCAGGGTAATAAAAAGCTGTATCCTGAGGACCACCACAGGGTATCTTGCAGGAAGACAAAATAGTTGTAGATTCTTAAATTGCTGACACCCAGCCAAGAATTTCCTTAGTTACACATACTGTGTACCCTACTAATCAAACTTCTTTTTTCCTGAATGAAAAGCTAAAGATTTATCTGAAGCTTGATTTTTGAACAGAAGAAACACCTGGAATAAGGCTTTTATGAGATGAAACTTCTGTTATTTGGAAACCCAACAGGAATCTTTTGAAGTCAGAATCAACCTCTACATTTCATGTATTTCTCTTTAAGTATGTTGACAGGAAACACAAAATACTCACCCACCACTCCTGATCTTCTTCGCCATCGACTACAATGATATCTCCTTCTGAAAAAGTTAGCTCATCTGGGTTATCAGCTACACAGTTGTAAATTGCTTTCACTCTTTTGGGTTTAGTTTTTGACTGAAATGTAAAAATAAGTAAATGTAAGTAACAAGCATGAAGGAATCAAAGCAGACTTAGAATTGATCTAAAGAATCTGCAGCATTTCTGCAGCAGAAATGGTACTGTTATTTTTCATAGGTTTGAGTTCAGCTAGATCTTTTACTCTGGGTGCTCATGGTTCAGTCTGAAATTGGCAGCATCCAAAGCCTTTCAGAACCTCTATGTCATCAATGTGGGCCAGCTTTCCCTTTGCAATCTTCCATTCTGGCTCACCCAAGCCAGCCTTCAGAGCTGTAAATCACTGCAGCAAGAAGTACTGTACTCCAAATATGTGATGGTCGATCAAGCGCTACACCGTGAGTGCAACAGCATTATCAGAAAGAGGCCCGAGTCACCTACCAATACAGCCCTTTTTAATTTACTAAACTCTTCTAATCTATAAACTTTCCAAAATATCTTCAGGCTCTTTGTAGTGCTGAAGGCTGCAAGCCACAGGAGTGGTTTTCCAATAGGAAAGTTCACACTACTGTTTATTAGAGTGTTTCAATATTTCAGTATTGCAATGGGATTCCAATCCTAGTCATGTTTTGTTTGAAACTGTGTTGAAATTGTTTTGCTTTAGCATCACAGTATCCACCTCCCTAATCTCAGGCCTCTCTCTGCGCAACTTGGCCTGTTCCCAATGTACCTATGGCTGCTGAATTTGCTTTCAACTCCTGTTGTGGATCAACGCTAATGCTATGATCATAGTGATCTCCATGCAAGGAGTGGGGAGGTGCAGGATCAGGAGGCACAGCATAAGCTTTCTACCATGAATCTACCCTTTCCTCCAGTTTCTCCAGCCTCAGTCACCAAAAGACTTTTCTTTCTACCTTAAGATGCCAGAGCAGATCTGCAAGTGCCATTTAAGTCAATAGAGAGCTGTTAATGCAGTGTATGTCAGGGACAGAGGCTCCAGATGGGGCAAGGAAAAGCAAGTCTCACCACCATCCTGGAGTGCCCCAGGAGCTTGTCCCAGTCTCTGCTTAGGTCAGCCATGGAACAGGAAGCTTGGGAGAAAAGACTTCATCCACAAGTATCCACTTGCATTTTAGTACAAACCGTGTCCTGCCCAGATGAGACATATCCTTAGGCTCTGTTTGTGGGCATACCCCAGGGAGATGCAGCTTTGTACTGCATCACAGGGATTTTGCTCCATCTCAGCCAAGTTACAGTTTGAACCACAACCAACTTTGTCAAGAGGAAAGAGCTTCACATCAGTACAATGGTGACATAATTGCTAACTTCAAATGGTTGTATTTCCAAGCACTTCTTGTTCTTTGAATGTCAAAGGAATTAAAATAAATCCCCATTCCCAGGAGACTAACATCTTCCAGGAAAATTTTCCAAACGTCTACAATGTTTTCAAGAGTCTCAAGCAAACAATGAAAAAAATGCTGCATCAGGAACTTTCTAAATGAAAAACAGGCTATTGGGCAAATGCATTATATAGGAGACAAGCCACTGGCTGCGTGCATGTGTAACTAGACCTTTTTTTTTCTTTACTCAAGGAGTACTTCTGCAATCACTTCCTAAATCTCAGCTGGCTTCTGTATTCTCTGGCAGGCATAGCAAAAAATACTGGAGTATAAGGCTAAAGGGAGCAATTTAGTCAAGTGCTTTAGCTAGACTGATCTAGCTAAAGCTCTTTAGCTGAGGGGGCCCTTGACTAAATCTCAGCTAAGATGCTTTAGCTAGATTGATTTAGCTAAAGCACCTTAACTAGCATACACCCTGAGCCAGGTTTCCCTTACTTCTTTGTCTTAGGACAGAAGAGAAATATGCAGCTGAGTTTTTCAGTCACAAAAAATTCAGCCTAATGGTGCCCTGGAGTTATTTGGAGTCAGACATGTTCCTCATTACACGCGACTAATATTAACCATTGAGTAGAGACAGACTGTTTCTAAAAACCAGCCAGGACAACCCTTTCACACAGAAGTAAAGCAGTTTGTCCTATGAAATGGAAAAGGAGAGAACAAGATACAGAACTACTATGACCTTAATTTATACAGAAAGCCAGGTAGGGAGCTGTTTCAGAACTATCGGCTGGGCTGAACGGATGCATCCAATGCTCAAACCTGAATCCCAAAACACACAAAAGAAATTGGGATCAGGGTTCAACTGCTTTACAGAAATGGCAATTCCCTTTAGTGCATATAAGCAAAAGGGATAGCTATTCCATTTCTCACTAACCAGACCATTAAATTGTGGTCTAAACCATGAAAGTTATTTTGATGCAAGACAGACAGTAACTTGGTTAAACAAGAGAGGGAGAGGCAAGAAAACAGAAGATTTTACAATACCAACTAATGCAAGATGAACTCCAGATGTCTCTGAGGCTTTTTTCCTATTATCTGATGACAAAAGCTAATAGGAGTTCTAGGAGCACCGAACAAATGTGCAAGACTATAATACAGTTCTGGAGACAGAAGCAGCACATCTCCCACCTCTCAGGCTATTATTTACCCATTGAACCATGTTCCTACACAGAATTTAAAGTATAAAACAACCCAGGCCTTGTCACAAAGAGTGCCTCAAGAGCATGGGATCTCTATACTGTCTATACTCAGCATGACAAAGAGTTGTAAATATAACCAATTCATCAGAGATCCAATTTCTCTTCTCTTGAGCTTGGCTCTGACCAGTCTAGTCTGAAGTCATTTGATGTACAGATATACATATACATATAGATAAATAATTGTATCTATTTCCATCATAAAAGAAAGCAAAAATCTCCCTTACCGCTTTACTGAAGTTTAAGAATCAAGTTATAAATGACTTACAAATGACCTACTGTAAACCTGTCAAGCTCATCTACCCCCAATAACCCATAGATTCTACACGTGGTGTGGGTCACATTCAGACACAAGCAAAGAATCCAAGCTCTGTCTTTGGTTTGCCCTTGTTTTTTGTTGGTGTTCTTTTTAATTAAAGACCACTTACCATCACTTAGGAAATGTAAGAGAAGCAAGGTTTTCATGAGTATCTACCAGAAGTCACACACTGAACAGAGGATATGGGTTTGCATTTTTCATGGTTCACACATTCTTTCTATCAGGACAGATTATTAATCTCAGGAGTGTGTTTGATAGTGTGTGGAAAATTTAATGAAGCCCAAATCCAGACTGTCTACTTACTATTTGGGATTTCCTTGGCATTGGTGCTGGTGGCTGGATCTGTGCCAAAGTATTTGCTGTAGAGCCAGTCTGTGTTACTGGCATTTCACATACAGAAGAAGATTCTCCTGCTGCTAAGGTAAGTAAAACAATTAAATTTTAGGCATGCTTTAAAAAAAAAAAAAAAAAAAAAAGGAAAAACAACAATGCAAATTAAAATCAAACACATCATCCTCAATTAGAGGATACAAAGAATTTTATATACTACATTATTTCATTTTAATGGTTCTTTCTAAAAAACGGAATGTAATTTTTCTACTATCTTCTTTACCAAAAAGGCTTATTTTTTTCCAAATACAATTACTTAAGATCTTTTTAGTCTTACAACACATTTAATATCTCAGATATGTTACAAAAGAAAAATGCCTACAACATATATGAGACCAGAACCAGTTTTCTCATTTATCCACACATTCATTACAAACTGCACGCTTTTATAACTTTCCTTGCCTAATCAAGGCCATCTTCATCAAGATGCTGTACCCTTCACAGGAGACTTCTAACAAAGATGGCAGATAATGATTAGCAAATTCTCTCTGTGTTGATATCACAGTAACAACCAATAAACAGAAAACATACAGACGGAAAGGATATTGGGTAGGAGAAATTTCACTAAAATCACCACAGAATCCATGCAAACTTTCAATATTTTATTGCAATGCCCTAGAACAGTTGCTAAAATATTGCTCTATTCATGCAGAAAAGCTTTAAGCATGGAGGCCTACACAATCAAGAAAACAAACAAGAACGCTGGTACTGACTGTGTAAATGCACGAAGTAAATGAAATAACTGGCCCCACTACACTGTAAATAATAATAGCTAACTGCAGCAAAATGAATCTCTAAGCCATAATTACCAGTTTGTTGTAGAGCCCCAAGTCCTCTAGACTGCCCTTTGTTACTTAAGCCAGACGACTTCTCAGACCTGTTCAAAAAAGTAAGAAATTCTTCCATTTAAGAAACAAACAAGAACACCAACCACAAGAACCCAAGCAATTTTTCATATTATAAAGTTCTTGTGATATCATCAGTATATTTTGGTGACTGGTATTTTAATTTTAAAATACTACTTTGCTTCTTTATTTTTGAGTAAGCCAATGATTAGTTGCACTTCAGCTACAAATGTAAGGTAGAAGAATAATTTCAGGTTCAATTTCTGCAGTTTGTATAGAGCTGATATTCTTTTCTTAAGTTCTGAGGTTCATTCCATTGCTTTTTAATATTCTTTGGTACAATTCACTAACAATATATATCATTATATATTGTCTGTACATTATAGCATACTTCAAGCTACTTCTCCCTTTTACTTAGTATGTTATATACAACCAGAGGGCTAAAAACGAAGGTCAAAGGTCGTTTATCTCTCATCAGAAAGCATCACCCCTACATATTATCTCACACAGACATGCTCCTATCTCTTATAACTATCTAGGTTTGTACAGGCTATATTCTGCCAAATTTTCAGTGGCAGAGAATCAAAAAAATTCCTAGAAAATTCGGTAACATATTCCACTATGCTTCCTTTTGGAAAGCTTTCCCTAGTGTCTAAATTATTCTTGCTACAGTTTAAACCACAATATTATTTTTAGAGCCCCCCTGAAATGTAAAAAGGAATGACATCATCCAGTGCTTTGTATATACTTGAAGACTTCTATCTGTGCTACAATCTCTCTTAAAAGATGAGAGACTCTCATTTCTTCCAAACTTTTATCACAAGAGGCCATATTTTCTAGACTTCTCATTATCTTACTGATCTCCCCTGGTTTCAGCTTCAGTACTTTGTGCATTTATTTTACTTCAACACCTAATACTGAATAGAGTACTCCAGATGAGGGTCACTGACGTTCAGACAATTGGAAGGATTAATTCCTAAGTCTTCTGACTAACTTTTATTTATGACTCATTATGTCTTCGCAGATTCTTTCTCTAAAGTATTTTTGTTTAACCATACTTTGCTGTTCTTCAGAATCTGTTTCTGTAGCTGATTGTTCCTCAGTACCAAGTGTTGCCTACTAAGTAACATCCTTCCTCTCCCTAGACTACTACCATTTTTCGAGGCTACTTTGAATATAATCCCATTCACCAGAACATGGGTCCCTTCTAACTTTGTTTCCGGCAAATCTGAATATTTTCTACTCCAGGTCTCTCCGCTTCCACCATGAATGAAAATACTGAATGGGACTGAATAAAGGACAAACACGTGAACAACAAATGACGTCATCAGACATAATATCCTCTTATCTCTTCTTTGTTATAAGAAAACTAGGAGTTGATTATTCTTTGTGGTTTCTTACTTCCAACAAGGGTAAGTATTCTGTAGATATTATGCAAGTCACCAAATATTAAATCCCTAGTCTACCTTGTTTTTACTGTGGGAATCCTTGTAATGTAACTCCCTTAGTATCTGTCTTCTGTTCATTCACATACTTTAGAACACATCACTGGCAAAGGTGTGTGTACCTTTTAGAAGACTTTCATGTTACATGCCACATAATTGAAAAGTTAATAATAATTATGAAATATATGCATTAAATACTAAAATGGCATAAATTACCCAGGAATAGGTTTTCTTTGAGAAACTCTACAAGGAGGCTGTGGGGGCAGTGGTGGTGGGGTTGGCTTAGTTTGTGGAGGAGCCGGTTGCTGTTTAGATTGCTGGTTCAAAGCTTCCATAATGCTGGCTGTCTTTGCCACTGGAGGCGGTGGTGCAGGAGAAAGCACATCTATAGAACAAAGTTAGACAGTGAAAAGGAATTAGACTTCTATTTACCATTTTGTCTCTTGGATTCTCATCCATAGGCTTTCCTGTTACAGGATTCATCTCTATCACAGAAAAATACTTTACTGCTTGTAATCAACAATTTAAACATAAAGCAACCCTTCCATTGGAAGGAAGACCTCTCTCTGGAATGAAGCTTACCTTTAGTTTCACCTACTCAAGACCAGAGAGCTCAAAAACTTCCATTCAACAAAGCATTAAAGTACAAACAGAAAATTCTCGTTTCTTAACAAAGTCATTCTGATCTACTATTTTCAAGAATATGATTATATTTAACTGAATACTGTTTGCTCAATCAAGACCTTCGGTTTGTGTTTTATGGAAAAAGAGCTGAGTGAATATCTGAGATATTTTGTTCCGAGGAACTTCTTTTAAAATCCTGTTACGACAACATTTAGTCAAAGAAACTTCACATTAGGTTTAGTAATTAATTAAAATTTCTACTGAATTCTTGAAACCACCACAACAGCAGTTGGCGATGCACCGAAGCATCTCTGAATTCCTAGGTTCTGCAAGAATTGAGCACAATGGTGGAGAGGTGGAAGTCTGGAGCCCCAGGCTTACATGAAACACTTCTCTTTACGAGTCACCAATGAGAAATGCATCATTAAAGCTATACATACAGTGGAAAGCTCTTTAGTTCTAATAGTAAGGTACTATTTCCTGTTGACCCTGCAATACCATACAGTCCTCACTGGAACATCAGAGAAGACGGCTCATACGAAGTCACTGGATGGGAACGATAGGCCAAAGCTACAGTCACCAAAAGAGGAAGCATGAGTTGTGAAAAATGGAAAAATAAGCCAACTATGATTAGATACAGCAGAAGGGAAAACAGGGGAAAGTGGAAACATACTTGTAGATGTTACACGCAATGGCGGCACAGGGGGATGAATAGCTGGTGGATCAGATGAAGATCTCTGCCTGCTTATACTTTCCACTCCTAAAGAATTTGTCTTCCACATTGTATTAGATGAAGAAATTGTCTGAATACCACTGCCAAGAACTGAAGGCTGAACTAAAAAGAGAGGAAAATACTGTATTATTATTTTTGCTCACCCTAAGCACAAAGCGTTAATATCGACACCTGTGCTTTCAAAAATAGTGCAGCTATACACTATGTTCACCAAATTAGAACTGCCGCCATCTGGCAGCAATACCAGAGCAGAAATCAGAATCTGCTCCAAAAAAATGCATACAAGTTTCTGGCTGAAGTCTTACTAACGCTTTACCCTAGAATTTGTCTCTGGGCATTACATAGACCAACACTTGAAAAGCAGAAGTTTCTTAACAAGAAGAGAGAATACATGTCTCGCTACCTTCTTTAATTCATGGCTGATAGCTGTAATCATCTCAGGTACACCAAACAAAAAGGACCTCGCTCTTAATATTAGCAGATTTTGCTGACTCAGAGTGAAACATCAGTTTTGATTTGGAATTGACATAAAACTGAATTTAACCCAAACAAGAAGCTATAATAGCTATGCACTAATCTAGAATTGGTTACACAGCTCTGCTTTTTCACAGCCTCCTAAATGATTCCATTCTAAAGAGCTGCCTCCCATTCGTAAAAAGCATACTACTGGTCTTCATCGTAAGGTCAATATTTTGCACTTTTCATGCCATTTTTCCCTACCCAGAGCATGAACATCATTTTAAGGAAAAACAAAACAGAGTAAGGTATGAATAAATAATCAGGTTGCAAGGAAAAGCATAAAAGGCTCAGAAGACTTGAAGAACAGCTTAAAGCTAAGAGGATAAAGGAGTAATAATAATATATCATAAGCATAACAACAGTATCAGCTATTGACATGAAGCTAAGACTGGTGATACTATCATTGGTTTTAACCAAGAATATAAAATAATAGGCTAATGCACTGCTAGAGTAAAGAACATGAGTTAATAGTCTCTCTGAGCCAGGCAGCATGCTTTCTTGGCATGAGTTGCACTGTACTGGTGCCAACAAGTCTGGGGCTGGGAATGAAATTAAAATGACCTATTTCAAGTGTCATTTAATCAAGGGCAAACACTGGGTAAAACCGTATGGTTTGCCATGGGTAAAATAACATCAAAGGGTAGAAGAGTCTTTTTAACTATCCAATTATATTAACTAATTTAGGTATAGTATCTAACAGTGAAACGGACAGTGCAAAATCCGTCACAGCCAAAAGACGACACCAGGGAGATTTTCCTGTTTGGTGGGGGACGTGCTCCTTTTCATCAAGTGAAAAACAACCTGATACTAAGCTTAGACTTCATCGAAAAATATCAGGTGAAAAGAATCCCACCTTGGACAAGAAACATAGCTGTATGCAAAGCTAAACTTCTTCCAGTTTCACACTACTCTTTCAAAGTAGCACAGAACCATGCTGTTCTATTGTTCTCAGTCTTTTTCCTCACAAAACAATATATTTTAATCCGTCTTTTATGCTGTAGCCATTCCTGTGGAACAAACAACTGAGTTTCCATATTACACAAATGTTCAATTTGCAATCTCAGCCATGATCACTGTCACATGGAGCCCTGTATTCTAACCTCTGTGCAGTGCTTTCCAAGGCAGACGTCACTCTCATAAGCCTAGAACATTCTGCATTCCTAATGTTGCTTATGGAATTTGAATCTATTAGAAAATAAAGTGCTTACACAGTCATTTTCTGAAGTTAAACCTTACCTAAGTTTAGCACCTAGGAGAGATTGTGGATTAATAAACACCACTGATACCAACAAACTGTCAATTGCATTGAAACAGTGAAACACAACTGAATGTGTACTGTGTAAAGACAATCTATGCAAATTTCTCTACACTTCTCCAATATCCAAACAGATTATATATGAACATAAGAATGAGGCTTAGGTGTCAGCTTTAACAGTAGATTTTGCATCCTTTCTGAATTGAGATGAGGCCAGTACATTTTATGTATATCGTTCTGCTGATCACCCACATTTTCAGGCAACTAATAGTTCTATAATTTATCCAGCTTTCCATACTGTGAATCTACACTTTGTTCCATTTTATTTTATCAACTTTGAAGCACTTATTTATTAAGAGGAGATTCAGTAATGTTAAAAATCTCTCATGTTTGGCATACATTCTCCTTTTCCTACGTATTCAAACAATTTCCTATAGCAGTTAAAATTGCACCTGTAAGTTTTCACTCTGCCAGAGATGGATTTTAAGCAAAAAATACTCTCCAAACTAAGTTGACTGTAGTCCATCTTTTAATAAAAGGTTTGACCTCATTGAAGTTACTTGGCATCATTTTCTCACACACTACTGTGTACTTTCTTGCACTTATACTGAAAATCAAACTCAGAATTGGTTGTGCAGATTCACTTCAAATATGCAAGGTGAAGGTATCAATAAACTGTTCCAATACTTACCTGTGCAAAATAACTGTAAAAGAAAACTTGAAAAAGAAAGAAAGAAATGGTCACGATCCCAGTCACTTAACATTTTTTCCGTGTTAGTACCTTTGCCAATATTCCTTGGAGGTAGAGGAGGTGCACTGCTTGTAACAGGTACTGTAGGTTGAATGGGAGGCGGACTGCCACTGAGTATTGCTCCGTATGTTTCATTCTGCAATATACTTGGCATAAATCCCCTTTGCTTATCCTTAGCGATGTTCGCTGCATCTCTTGCCAATGATGCCACGTTAGGCTGAAGTTGGTTTGATCCAAGCTGATAGAAGCTGACAGGCCTGTCCTCTCTCCGATTAGGACTGGGTTGCTTTAATACAACAACAGAAGTGCTCACTGATACTGCATTATTTGTACTCACTTATTAATAGAAAGTTACTAATTTCAAGATAGCAATTGCTTCTAAAATGCATTTTCAGTGCTTCTAACACATAATCTGGAATGTATGCTCCTCCCCTTTCAAGAACTTTGCATGTTAATAAAAAAAAAATAATAATGTGAATTGCATTTCAAGAAGTTATTTCATTTTCTCTTGTAGCATATTCCTGTATGATAATACTGTATTCTGTATATACACACAGAAACACAGAATGTCAGGGATTGGAAGGGACCTTGAAAGATCTATAGGAACTAAATTGCTATGGATAGTAATGAATACAGATATTCAGAATAGATCAAATTTTCCTGCGTAAAAATATCACGTAGTATTTTTCAAAAACATACAAACAACAGAAGAATCTAAGCCTCTTATGAAGTTCAGCAGTGTTAGATCCCAAACCAATGATATTCATCTCAAAAACAGCACAGAACTGCATCTGAGTATTCTACCTGAATCTCAAGCTGCAACACATCAATAGCCCAGACTTCTCATGAACTCTTTTTAGCTCACTAAAAACACAGCACCAGCTAGGGAAATTAACTGGCAGTGGGGATGGAATACTGCTCAACCTATGCACATTATCAAATGAGCTCCAATTAGCTGTCCTTGAGATCTGCAGCGAGTCATCTGTTTGCCATGCACACAACATTAGTTTTCCTGTTTCAACAGCAAGCATGATAATTATTGTTATCAAATCATTAAAATAGCTAGAGTTAAAAATTCATATGGCTACTGCAGAAGAAGGTTACAACATTCCACAGTTCAGAGAGCATAATTAAATATGACTTTAGATACAGTGCTAGATAAACACTTAGTTGCACTGTGTGAAATTAAAGTAACTATTCAGAGTAAAAGCATTTGAGCAGAATAGACTTTCATCGACAGTATCATGAATAGGCAATCAAGATTCCTCTGAACACATTCAGAGCCTTCTCTGGATAGATCATATTAGATCATGTAGACCTTTAGACGTGTTACAGCACAACGTGATAGCTCAAAATGATGTGAGTGCCATCCATCTGCACTAATCCTTGCCTTTACTTTGGCTTAGCAGCACCACTCCTTGCTAGATTACTCCTCTCCTTCCCTGACGTCTCCACTGTCCTGGTTGTGATATTCATTTCAACCCACACTTGCTTCTGCTTTCTAAACCATCAGATTTATTTTTTGCTTTGCTGACTCAGCTTTCACTGCTATACCAAACTGAAACAGCTTGATACAGGGTCAAATATGTGCTAGATTGAAGGCAAACAATGAGGCTGGATCAGGCAGTGTGGCGTGGAACAGCAGCAGAAACCAGCTGGACTGTCTTCGCCTTCTTTCAGATCAGGCTTTCTTTTTTACACAAAAATCATGGACTAAAAGAAGTGCCATTTCAGAAATTATCCTTTCTGACAAAGATGATAAAATTTATTTGAAGAAAGACAAGATTAACTGATACACTGATATCCACAAACAGAACTCAGATCACTCGTGATGCTAAGCAACAGCAATATGCACCAGTGCATTCAGTGTAGTCACAGACACTAGCCTGTGATTAATAATCCTTAACCTCCTTTCAAAATTTCCTGTAGAATAAGCCTACTAATAGCGGGCAGTGAAGAATCAGTTTCATTACGGTAGCCTCAGTGCTGAGTAGTAGCAGGTAACTTTTATATGAGGTGGAACTCAGTGACTGGCCAGAGAAAAAGCACGGGCACAGAAGGCAATTGGCAACCATAAAAGAAGTGAAGAAAAAAATGGACTGGAATTTATAAAAGCAATTTAGAGGGCTCAGTGTCCCAGAGAAGACATCCAGCTGTAAAGTACTTAGGTTTTACTGCAGGGAAAAAAATTGCAACAGAAAGTTTTGAGCTGCTTTATCAAAAAGGTCACTATTATTTCCATTACCGTCTGAACAGTGACATAATATACAGGAATACATAAATGTTTGGATATACTAGAAAGACTGGATTTAACAGCCCGCAAATTACAGATTCTTGCATATACACCAAAATTCTAGAGAAAAATCTTAAGAACAATTACAATTAAACAACTGTTCTTTGAAAGGGAGGGCTTGTGGTGGCTTTTTTACTCTTTGCTAACTCTGACTTCTTTGTTAAGTCAGCTGTCAGAGGTAACAGCTCTCTTGCACTAAGGGCACAAGATATGGGAGAAGAGCCGACAGGATCTTGCCAAAGGGATATTTTGCAACAGAGGAAACCTGTTGATGTCAAAATTCATTTCCAAAATATTAAAGCATTCCAGAAATCTGATGGCCTATTTTTAAACACAGTCTGTGAAAGGAAAAAAAAAAAAGAATTCATCTATGACTGTGAGGTTTTAAGATTTCTGAAAAGAAATTAAAAAATCCAACGTACAAGATCTGGTTTTATGTTATTAAGTGTTGAAGTGTTGGCAATTCACACCCTGCCTGAGATGGGGGACTCTGCAGGAGACATACCAGAATATCAATATCTGTAGAATGGAAAGAAGCTGAATTTCATTACCCATAGGATACAGGATTCTTTTCTTAGCTACTTTCAACAGAAAAACAGTTGTGTTAACATCTAGAGAGCAGCAAATATCGCTCATCTCTATTGTACTTGCTCCTGTGTATCTCTTGCACCTTATAAACAAAGCAGGAAAGGCACAAGCAATAAGAACTCTGTGCACACAAACACACAAAACATCTGCTCAATACTTCTACATAATACTTCAAATAGAGTACATTTCATAAGGCTGTATTTTGGAGCCTATGCACCATTTCAAATTATTTGGCAAGCCATTTCTCAAAGTTGTTCTGGTATCAAAATCTGCACCCTGTCCGTATGCTTAGGTGCTTAAATACTTTTTAAATTGATCCCCAAACTGGAAAATGTTTTTTTTGTTTTGTTTTTTTTGGTGTTTTTTTTTTAATGGAACCAAGTTCCTATGGCATTGGAATACTTTGTAATATGAATACTTGTAATGTGACCATCCTTGGAGATTTTCAAAAGCCATCTGGTTATAATTCTGGGCAACAGCCTCTAGGTGACCCCACTTAGGCACCGGGGTTGGACCAGAGTATCTCTAGAGGCCCCTTCCAGCCTCAGCCATTCTGTGCAATTCTGTGACCCAGTAGCACTACCCCCACACCTGAAACTTGAAGTATGAAAATGGAGAAAAAAGGTATTTTCACAGAAAGATTAAGAATTAAGATACTGTCTTGCTATTACTGAAAAAGCTTAATTTAATGCACAAGTTTAGTGCCACTGAAGACAGAACTATAGCCAACAGTAGAGCTGCTTCACAAAAATGAGGAGGGAGTATAAGGTATATCTCTTTGTAATGGCACCTTTCCTAGCATGTTACTTCTGCTTCAAGATCAGAAGACCTACATATTTCTAATATATTAAAAAAATAACAACTATATTGAATGTATATTCACCCCATCAAGAAGAAAACATGACCAATGACCTGACAGTAATTAGACAGATGTGATTTTTTTTTTTAAAAACATTTTACATAAAACAGAAGATAAATAGTAATTTAAGAAACTAATATTTAAGCTACTGCATTTTACTACAGAATGTCATTCTGTAGTATCTCCACTCCCATAGTATGAAGTCTTATTGAGATCATTACGAACAACTTACTTACACAGATACATGAACAGAAAATTAATAGTGTACTGATGCAAACCTGTAACTTTTCATCCACATCATCATCACTTTCATCGAGGTCTTCATGGAGTAATCGCCATTCATATTCTACATGAACATGAGAATTAAATCTTCCAGACAGTGCTTGAGTTAGCTAAGGAATAAAACATGACTGTTGACGCTTGTTGACTGTTGACACTAAGTGCAGAACTTACTTTTAAAATGTCATAACTGAAAATATACAAAAACCACACATTGAAGGAACTCTGTTTCCCAAGTACAAATAGCATTTTTGTTTTAAAAACAAAATTCAGTGATTTGGAAAGTCATCACAACGGGGTAAGTTCAAACAATGAAGCTCTGACCAACCACAGTACAAAGAAATAAAAAACAACCAGTCTTTGCATCACAGGCCCACTCTCCAATTTTTGACAAGAAACACCGCAACCAATTTGCTTCAACTTAGAAACTGCAGGTCAAAAAAATTAACTGCAGTGGCAGATGGTTTGAAACAGACTCACTTATCAAGGCAGCTTGACCCCATTGACCAATCTTCCACGCTTAGCAGACGTAGTGATGGTAGCAAACTTAATTTCTATGGCTTTAACCCTTAAAAAGTATTTTACTGGTTCAATTTCAACAGGTTGTCTGACAAAACTTTTGTGGATGGGACGCCAATATCTCAATCACAATCATCCTCTGGCCCCAATAAGTAAAATATTTCCAAAGAATATAAGAAAAAAAATCATTTTCTTCTTAAAAGCATATACATTTATTGTTTTTCCTAAGCAGAAAACTACTCTGGATAATTTTTGTTGAATATTCAATTGTAAGCAGTTAAACATGCAGACATAATTCTGCTTATAAATCAACAAACATGAGTAAAGATGCCACACTTACCAATTCTTCACAGTGAGTATGTTTTAAGCGCTTAGCTATATCAAGTGGTGTCTCTCCTGATTCATTAGCTGCATTATATCAAGAAAAGAAAGATAGGATGATAGGAGTTATTATTATTGTCCGTTGCTAAAGACAAGATATACCTGTAAACATATAGCGAAGTACTATACCAACACAATCTAGAATTCATCTCTTTCCTTTGTAGGTAGGTCCAAGTAATAGCAGCCCAGTGAACATGATAAGCAGTAGCAAGTCTACGTGTCACATATATGGAATGATGGCCATGAAAGGGCAAGATGTCAGTCAAAAGTCTCAGTGCTTACGGAGATTCATTTAAAAACAAGTATAATGCATAAGTCAATTTAAACTTGAAGTATACAATGAACATTGATTTTTTCAAACAACAATTACTATTTACAGAACTGTTAAAACAGTCGAGGAGAAAAAGCATGTATTCCACCCTCACATTTTTCTTATTTGCAGCAGTGACAAATATGAAATTGAAGTACACATTACCCTTTTACCTATTTCAATGGAAGCTTTCCCTCTCAGCAGCAATTTGAGGCACTCAACGTTGTCAGTCAGACAGCAGTAGTGCAGGGCTGTACTACCTTTACATGTCTGTTTGTCTAGATTGCCACTATTGGAGTATGAGAAAGAACAGGAAAGCTGATTAAAATCAGTTTCCTACACAGCATCGATAAACCTTCATACTTACAAGATTTTTAAATAATAAAGTTACATCTGCAAATACCAAAATTCATTTAAAGTATTACTTGACAGAAAATCAGCATCAGTAACATTATAATATTTTCAACACACTCACCTGTTCTGCACTAAAAAGTCAACTATATGGAGGGACGTTCTATCAACTGATCTAACAGCGAGGTGAAGTGCTGTTTCATCTTGCTCCTAGGAAGAACACAAGCGTACAGAACAGCATTACAAACCTTATCTCCATTAGAAAACAAAGTCCTTTTTAATTATAAGAGCATATTGCACTTTTTAATAACATTTTTTTCTAATAAAAATTGCCACACTTACATGCCCATTGGCCAGTGGAATTTTTTCTGTGAGATCCACACCGTCAGCATACACTTGAACTAATCCAAGAATGTCTCTTGACTTGACAGCTTCACAAAGAGCATGCAATTTAGCTGCATTGTCAGCATGCTTTTTTCGTGCATATTTTCTCTCAATATACTTGGCAGTAATATAATCTTTTCTTGCATTCCTGAAATTGAATATAGTTTACTGTTATATTTTTTTAGTTAGAACTTCCATGGATCCATGCTAGTAATTTGAAACAACATCTGAAAAAGCTGCTATTTCTCATTCTTCTTCTTAAAATATTCATCTAAGACACGATGAATTAATATGATGAAAAAAAATTTCATATTTCCAGGATGAAATGGAACTACAGAAGATTAATTAAATAGCCAGTATCAAAACAGACCATAAATTTTCCCCTCTGAATCAAAGCTTCACAAACCTGTTTTGTTAGCAACAGTCTTTCAGGTTGATGTTTTCCTGACTTGTACTCCTACATGTGCTGGGAAGGAACGGAAGGCTTGGGATACAAAAGTATTTCTGGTCAGGCTATCCAGGCCTTCAGTCTATGTTCACTGCAATGACTACGATCTGTAAAGCAACTGTTCACCACAGCCATAGCAGGCAGGGAGAATGTAGTGGAGTTTTCAGTTTCACCTCCACACTGATGTGAAAACTACCATTTAGGGTATCTGAATCAGGATATGAATTACCACTTACGCTGCTAATACATAACTAACAAATGACAATTCTTCTTCCCATCACAGTAAGACAAGACCTGGCATGACTCTCATAAGCATAACTCCTTATCAACTCTTGGTATGTTCATAACATTGCTCAGAAGGCATTAGACAATGCCAAAATTTATCATCTACAATATTACAATAGTGGGCAAAAGGAAAAAAAAATATCGATGAACAATAGATTGAATCAATGGATAGCTTTTGCTCCTAATGAAGAGAACGGTGTTCCTTCTTTATTTTAAAAAGTGCCTCTTTTCAGGTTCATTTTTTAAAGTATTCTATGCTACTGATCTAGCATTCAGTGAGACCAATTTTAATTATTAATATTTACTTTTTAAAATTATTGATAGAAGTAGTCAAACTTATTTTAACTGTAGCATTTTACCCTGGCTACGTCAGAATGGTGGAAGTCTGGATAACATAAAATCAGTGTTATCCAAAGCTGGTTCTTCTGGGTTTGTTTCTTCATTATTTACCAGCTCTCCCATACAGCCAAGTTGGCAGCTGTCCTTGCTGTGTCTCTGCCATCACAGTTCAGTGTTTTCGAGGAATTCAGTTAAATGTTCTCTCTTTATTCTGTACAGTTATGGACTAAAGTCCTAGGCAGAGTCTCTACAAAACAGGTGTTTAGTACCTGCCAGGTAAAACGCTCACTTTATTCTCATTTCAATTTTGTGTTTAAGAAGCACAAAATAGATAGTTTTGGTTTAAATTCAGATCTTTGTGCCCTTGTCTGTCTTTAAAATTCCTTAATGGGTAATCTTTAATTTGTTCCTGTTCCACAATTCATGACTCAGAGAGCCGGTAATAGAATTCTATTATGGAAGTTACAAGCAGGTAAAATTCAATAAAACGGATAAGTAAAGCATCAAGAAAAAAAATAAAAGCTTACTCCACTATTATAAGTTTAAGATATCACACATCTTCCATATCTTCTATGGTGTGCTGGCACAAACCATAATGGGACAAGTCATTAGCAACGCCAAATAACATGCCTGCCTTTTTTCCAGTAAGTAGCTCTTTACTTACATATCACTGCTTGGATTAGGCTTCACCATCTCATCAACTGGCAGACAGCATTCCATAATTTCATTAAAACCAGCATTCCCAATATTCTTTGCAAGCTGGTAAAAAACAAAATCAAAACCAAACATCCACAATTCACATAAGATATATGTTCAGTCACTGGTCATGCACATGCTAGTGGGAGGACAAGGGAGAATTGGAGCCAGGACTTCTAGTTTCTCATTTCTATTTCTGCTACTATATCAATGATCAAGAACCAATTATGGTAACTTATTGGACAAGTTTTCAACTGGGATTTAACAGACAAACAAACTGAAAGAGCAGCCGACAGTGGTGACCTCTCTGTGTACCAAAGCCAAATATATATATTTTTTGCTTTGATGATTAATTATTCAGCATCTTTGCAATTTTAATGAGCTAAGTATTTGCAGACTCTTTTTAAACTCAGAGGTATATTTATATTTATATGTCAAACAGCTGTTTGAAGAGCAACCAAGAGTAAAAAGACTTGGAAATAAAAAATATTAATCCTTTATAAATTAGAATTCTAAGATCAGGCAAAGTTTACAGAAAGACAACATATTCCACGAGGTTTCTTAAATCTTGGGAACTAAGCCTTCTTAAATTATGCTACCAGAGATGATTTTCAAGATTGGAACTATATATAAAGAGACAAAAACACACTTGGGTTAGAAGTATTTTTAGTATTACCCAAGTCAATAATAGCAATTTAATTACCAAAAGTTCAGAGGTTCCAAGCACATCTAATGTAAGTGATTGCATTCTGGAATAGTGAACACCAAGTTCTCTATGGATTCCTGAGCATTCAATGCAAGTTAGAATTCCCAAATTTGTTGAAAGCCAGGTAGGATCTGAAACAAAAAGTACACACAGGTTTAAAATTATTTATGCGGATGACTACATTCTAGAAAATACAATATAAAGTAATGACATTCTGGAAAAAAAGAAGATTATTGTACATAAATGATCAGATTCCAATATTTACGCTTTTTCATTTTCTCTATTGGGAATCATAAGCCAGGATTTTTTAATGGAGCAAGCAGAGAAAATGCATTTTTTACATTTTTGTGTTTGTAAAGAAAGCTGCTGAGATAGTCTAGCTGTCATTTTCCACACTGCTTCCAGTAATTACAATTCTTGAAACACCATTCTTTACAATACACCAACATAATGGCATTGCATTCTCAAACAGGTCACTTTAGGTGCAATGGAAACTAAAATAACAATGCCTAGAGTTTTTCTCTTTTTTTCAAGTAAGCTTTAAACTACGTGAAGCAGCAGTGATTAAGAAGCATACATACAGAACAACACTACAATGCGTTGCCAATCAACTATTTCAAAGACAGTAAGACTCATCACTCATTACCCCTCCTTGCCCTTTTTCCTGCTATTTTGCATTCTTGATAAAACATCTTATTATTTTTCAGTTAAGGAAATAACTTCTGGAGAATTAGGCTGCTTGAAATTAATTTATTTGATAACGGTGTGATAGCAGTTATTTAGAATCATCTTTAAAGACAGAAGGATTGATGCTTCTCACAATTCTACACATTATCTACTGCAGGAAGTTATTGATCTATAAAAACGCAGACTGGTTCAGAACGGATGTTTTCAGATAAAGCGTCAGATCAAAAAGCAGTGCCTCTCTAACATAAAATAGCACAGGAAACAGCAGGAATTTAAAAAGCATAAAAGCAGAAAATCATAGATCAACAAAAGTGAATGCTGCAAACCACAGTCAGCAAGTGCATTCTCTTCCAAATAAATATAGTCTTAGACCAATCTCCTGGCTCACTTTCAAACAAAAAAAAGGGGGAAACATGGTGTATTAGGAGAATGATTCAGATATCTTACTGCTCTCCAGATTTGCCCAAATCTTATGCAAGGTGTGAGCTAATAAAGTAAGTTCAATTGATTTATATCAGCAACAGGTACAATTAACAAAACACATCGGATAAAGACTACCTTTCCGGTAGCTATTTCCTCCCACTCGAAATATGCATATAACAAATCAATCTTATTAAAACAGTGTAATTAAATTATTAGCACATTCTACTTCATGTATAGTCTCTGAGAGATAAGCAGTAAAAGTAAAAGCGTCAAATATCACTCTCGTGATACACAGCAGTTTTACCAATTAGAAATATGGTTAACTGGATCACCTTGTGCTCCACAGTCACAACACACATCATTTCCAGTCATCCTTTGGACTTCTGATATAATTTCTTTTGTCAGTTCCTGGACAATATTATTTTCTCCTGTGTTATCATCTCCTTTGAATGCATTATTTAAAGCTTCCTCTTTGCTGTTTTGTAGAACAGATGTCCATCTAGAATGGCAGGAATATTTTGCTATTAAATGTTTCAGCACTTCTGAAGTTCAAGGTAATGTCTCAGTTGGACACAAATATCAGAAATAAAATTAGAGAAGTAACTCACATCTGACATTCCTGTTCATCTTCTGCTTGGAAGTGGTATGTCCTGTCATCTGCATAATAAATATTTCATATACTGATTACAAAACTGTTTTTGCAGAAAACTCTCAGAAAAATCTAAAATTTATTATGTTTGACTCTCTTGTCTCATCCCTGGAGTGCTGACAGGCAAAAAGTCTATTTCTCACATTTCACTCATACTGGGTACAGTTAGCTCATCTATGTTTACATGTGAGGATTTGTTCCTCTTTAAACAGAAGCCTGTCTTCAGTGCTGTGCTTTTCCTACGCAAGCAGCCAGGCAATGTTTCCATATTCTAGACACATCCTTGGTAATCTTAAGTCTGAAGTTTTGTTGGGTGCAAGGGGGAGTGTGTCTAGAATACGGACTCCATATTTGAGTTCATCAATGTACCTAAGAAAGATTTCAACATTCCAAATACTCAACATGGGCAAAGCAAACTTGTCAGAAACAAAGATACAATTCAAGATAAAGATACAATCAAGATAAGCCCTAAGCTTTTTCAATTCAATAATACAAAAAGTTCTATTTTCTACTACTTTCATAGTTCTAAGCATTTGTATCACACTGTACTTATTAAATAAAAATGCATGATATATTTTACATTTTAAGAAAGAAATGATAACATAGTTCAGAGGTGTGGTTGGCTTTAAAATTAGAATAGTTGATGAGGTAGAACTAGTGACAGAAAGATATTTTATGCTGAACATTCCTAAGGTTCAAAAAATGTGGGGAGGAGTGTGGAGAAGCATGAAAGGACATGAGAAGAGTAATGTCAAAGCATTGTTACTCTTGGTAAGGGGCACAAAAAATGATACGGAATGAAGGAATAAGCAGAGCTCTAAAAACAAGCAGTTTTCCAAAGACATGGGTGCAGTTAACTTGCATTACGCTACAAAGGTGAAATGGTAAACGGTCCTAGGAAGAGCACTTCATAAAGCCCTTCCTTTATTGTAATCTATTTTAGCATTCTTTAGCATTTTACTTCAGCATTGAAACATCTTCAGAAATGATGCAAAATCCTTTAGTATTAACTGCAAGTAAAAAAAAACCTAAACAACAAACCTACGTGATATGAGGTCAAAACATTTTTTCTCCTCTGGATTTGTTTTCACTTGGCAGGTTAACAGATTGAGCTTTGCTGGAGGTCGGTTAGCCTATTTGAAGATAAAACAAGATACAAGTTTTAGTATATTGATACTGAGCCCTGCAGTCCAAAAACATAGGATAATATCCAACGTGCCAGAAAGAGTTGACGAACAACTGCTGCTTCAGTTTTTAAGGAACCCAGGTTTTGAATTATGTTTTCTCTTGAATAATGGGTTTGTAAATCACATTTTCTTACATTTGGCCATTTACTTCACTGATAACTGGATAAACACTAGCATTTTGTAAGAGGGGAGGGGCAAATATTGTTTTAATTATCCTTTGATAGTCCTTTGATCCCCTAACCAGTATCACTTATCTCAAACCATCAGGTATAACGAAGAAACAGATTCATTTTACTTTAGTTTAAGCTTCTAACATTTAGACATTTAGTTTTAAAAAGTTAACTAATCTACATTTTCAGTAACCAGTGAAGAAAGACTCTCAGCAGATGGTTCACTGCACCCAGCCTTCCACACTGAAGAAAACTAAGAAGCTTGCACACAAAAGCTTTGCAACAAGCATGTGCAAAACTAAGCTCAGTCAGTTCATTATCAAGAAAATGTAGTTAAACAGTATATTATACCCTATATATACTTTATATAAGAGTATATAAGTGTATATACCTTTAAGAGTATACTCTGATGTATACTTTCTAGTCAAGTTCCTCTTGCATATTTAAGTTCCTTATGAATAAGGAGTCGCTATGTTTTATTAAAAGCAAAATGAACAAGCAAATTTCCTTTTCAAAAAGTCTCATAAAGGCTACAAGACTTTTCGAATAGCAAGTCTGTACTAATCTCCCCTTTCCCTTAACCCACCAGTCTTCCAGATCCATTGTAGGACCTACACAGCTATTTTTAACCTTGGTTTGATGAATCAGGAATTAAGAAATTACTATTGTAAAGACAGAAGTACACATAAATACATTACCATGCTTACTGTTTTGCTCTAATCTTTTGAACATATCAAGTTGCTTAAACAAGATTTAATCATCTAAGAACAAGAATTACTACCAAATGAAGCTGAACTATCACGTAATGTTATTGACTTGCAATCAATCATAAGAGACATAGATCTTCCTAATATCTTCCACATTTATTGATGGAAACATTTCATTCAAAAAAGAAATGAAGAACAAGACTGAAGAGTCCTTGAAACACTACGATAAAATGTTGTAGCTGGCCAAAAAAGGAAAACAACAGAATTCTATCTGAAGGTCAGCGTGAGATCAAAACCCTGGAGGAACACAAGGGAAACTACTATGCATTTTCTCTTGTTTAAGAAAAAAAAATGTTATAGCCTCCTTGAAAACCAGTAAGCTCATGCTTTGCCCAACACAGCCACCAGACATAACATGAAGTCATGCATGTTTTGAAACAACAAACCCCCAGGTCACTAGCTGGGCAATGTCAACCAAATTATACCCATGAAAGGTTTTGGAGGCACTAAAATGACAATTAACTGAGAACCACATTGTATTCTCTGCCTAGTGAACAGCTTTCCAAATTACAGACATTCCTTTTAGTTGCAAAAGGACACACAGATTTCATTATTTTAGCCTATGAACAAGAGTTCTTTCAAACTACAAGTACACAAGAATGCATCTTCAAAATGCCACTTTGAGCTCATTTTTTGGATTATATTTAAATATACTTAGCTGCCATAGTACTAAGGTTTCCAGTGTAGTATACATTTCTAATGTATAGAATGTCCAGTGCCAAAACTGTAACAAAATTCCTTGATAGTAAAACTCTCATAGTCCTCTATTTGCAGAACACAAGCAAATACCATTTACGCTCCTGAAACTCAAACTGTCTTTGAGGAATCTTTGAGTGCAAGTTTTTTTTACTGAGATAGTGGTGAGGTGCTGGAACAGGCTGCCCAGAGAGGTTGTGGATGCCCCATCCCTGGAGGTGTTCAAGGCCAGGTTGGATGGGGCAGTGGGTATCTATTACTATTATTATCTAGTACTTGATATAGTGCCTGGCAGCCCTGCCTGTGGCAGGGGGTTTAAAACTTGATGATCCTTGGGGACCCTTCCAACCCAAACCATTCTATGATTCCATGAATCTTCAAGTTTCTACCTTTGTGTTTCTTGACCCTGAAGCCATTTGTGAATTCCTGTTTATATTGTTCAATTGTCCTCTATTATTGCTTTATTCATATATGTATGTTAAACTGCAGTCAAGCAAATGTAAAAAAACATTCCAGTTCCTAAAAATTACACTAAGGAGCAGTGCCTATTTTTCAGCCAATCTTTAACTTTCACATTGCTCTGTGAATGCTAATTTCTTTAAAGTTTTAAGGTGCCAAAAACCTAGGTCCTGCACATACACTGATATAGATGTGTTCAGCATAATAGCTAGGTTAGAAGAAATCATATTCTCACCATCCATAACAGCAGACCACTTGACAAGCAAATTTAGGTGAGAATACAGCATCTGGAACTGCCTGAAGATAGCTGCTGTAGAAACTAAACCAAAAAAGGGAAACTACAAGACCAAAGAGGAGAAGCCCATGAAGAAAATATAACCTTTAAAGGAAAGGTACACACACATTTCTGTTTAATGTAGTAAACAAAACTGACTACTGAATTTCTGAGAGATGGTTCATTTTGATGAACAGCAGGGAAGAGATAAGGACACATCTTTCTTTTTTTCCACAGAGCTGCCACTAATGGTAGGCTGCAGTTGGACTTGATCATCTTTGAGGTCCCTTCCAACCTGAGTGATTCTATGACTCTATGATTCAATGCATGTGGAGAAACATAGCAAATAAGGAAAAACAGAAGTGATTTTAAAATGAGAAGATACTCTTCTAAATTTTTTATTAAAAGAAAATCAAAACCACACTTGTGAAACCTACACAGCTAAATCCACTTTTAACTATCTAATTTACGTAACTGTTTTCCAGCTACAGCTGCAAGGATTTCAGTGGGAACTTATAATTCTAAGTGTATGACCATTTGGTAGACAACTGATAAAAAGAATCAGTGTCTTGGTAGAACTCCGTAAGTGTACGTAAAAGTTTTAACATTCTGCTCTACAAGTGGATTTTGTAGCCTCTGCTATCTCCAAGCTGCCCCAAACCCACTCCTGCTGTTGCCATTATAGCACATTCAATGACAAGTCCACTGACAGGACACCGAGATATTAATATAGAAACACTGACAGATTTTACTCTAACAAGGACACATGCAAACAGTGGACAATTCCAAAGTCTCCTGCACTCCCCAGCTCCTGGTTTTCAATTCAAAAAGCAACAGCTTGTGGTTAGATGCACAAATGAGGGATTGATTCATTTTTGCTGCCAGGGTCAACTTGCAGTCATAGCAACAGGCATAACAAGATAAAGAGCGGAAGGGTTCATAAGAGGATCAAGAAACAGGACTGTTTAATGGACAAAGAATAGGAAATACTGCCACTGAGTTGATTTTTGCCCTAAGAAACTTAAGTTTCAAGAAAGCAAGCTAAAAAGAGAAAGGGAAAGGGAAAATAACTGAGTTCAAAGCCAAGTGTAAAAGTTAGGATGTAGGAAAGCATGAAGTTTAAAGCTTTAAGTATTAAGAGTTACTATGCTGTAAATACTGGTAGCAAAGAAAGAGAAGCTTCTAACACGCTCTCTTTCATCCTTCTCGTAGTCTTTGGCTTCAAAGTTACTTTTCTCCAGCAGTTACTCTCCAGAAAAGTTACCGTTATTACAGATTATCATACAGCAGCAAATTTGAGGGAGATAAGAGATTCAACATTCTTTCAGACTGTCTTGTAAACATAGAAGTTGTTTTACCCATATGTAGAAGACAGCTAACACCCAACCGTATCTTTCCCACTGAATGAAGTTAAAATTTGATTTTTAGATAGTCTGGTAAAATATGAACAGTTTACCAGAATAAAATCAGTCCTTAAAAACAAAACATTTTTTTTCCATTAGCAGTCATTAGCATTAAAACAGTCGTATTTTTAGATACCGTGTACGTCTTGATATATTTCTGAAACGCTGCCTTAAAAAAGTGTATCCATCATATTCAAAAGATTGCATCAGGAATGTAGCTAACTCCAGATTATAAATATAGACCGGCACATTTGTCATTTTGTATTAGCAACCATGTACATAAAATACTGTAAACAAATACTTACTGTACCATGGGAAATTGTAAGAAAACCATTTTTAACCGAGCACTTCCTTTTCTGCCACACTTTTCTGATTCTGGTTTAAAGAGGGGGAAAAAAGAAAAAATGACTCAATTTTTAATATATTATTACATTACTTTGGTTTTAAGACATATTTTTCCCCAGTAGAATCCAGCAGTACTTACCCATCACTTTTTTTGTACAGACTCCCATTTCGTTCAGTGCCATGTTCCTTGTTTCCCTGAGGCTGATGTAAACTGTAAGCTGTACTCTGACGAATCTGAGAATCCTGAAATATAAAGAACAGCTATTTGTATTCCATTCCACATTTTCAACCAAAATATCCATCTTAGTAATGAGTTTCAGAGCCTTCCCTTCTGCTCTAATCTGACAGGCCAAACAAAGCACACATTTCCTCCAACGAGGAGAAAATTTCTTTTTCAGAGGACACGGAAGACACTTTGAAAGGTATTAGTAATGACTCCTAAAATCCCTTTGCTTTTACTTAGCTTTGCTACTGCCTTTATTTATGTTTTTAACCAGAGCAATTGGCTTTCCAATTCATGCAAACCCTGCAGTTCACAAACACTAAAGATTATTATTACCGGCAATTCCTAGTGTGCTCTTTCATTGTAAAAAATAAAAACACATAAATAAATTTGAGGTGGTTCTCCTTGTGGGAACTGGGTCAAGTAATTCTCTTCAAAACGCAACAGAGACTTACTAGAAACATAGCTCAGGAGGCATACAGGAATTAGTAGGTAAAATTGTAAAGTTTTTTTCTGTAAGACTAATCTAAACCAAACCAAAACATCTTGAATGCAGTAGAATGCTGTGATAGGAATAAACTAAACTATTCCAACTGCTCTCAAAACTACCCTGATAAAGGACCCACCTGCTGCAAGAGTCCAGTTCCTTAAAAAAACAAACAAGAACCTTGTAATGAAAAATGAGATGTGTCATGCTGTATTAGCAGCAGCAGCATGATATGATGGACTTCTTAATGCACACTCCAACAGTGACTAGGATTTACAATATTTATTGTTTTCTTCTCTATTTTTTGCTATACTGATGTAAGACACCTTGATTATATACAGCATATAATGCAAGTACAGAAAGAAAAATAAAACAATCACAAAGAAAGCAGCTCACTTTAATGACTATCTGAGCTAATATAAACAAAACCTTAGCAGCTAGTAAGAAACAAACTCACAAACTTGGTGAAAATCCCCTTTTGTAAAAAGATGAGATAGTATGCCTCAGATACACGAGAAGTATGGTCACAAGATACATTAGTTTGGGTTTCCAGAGTGTACACACGATAAAATCTATGGTAACCTAAGAAGCATGCATTTAAAACATTATTTCTCTCTAATTACCATTAGCTTCATGGACTTCCTTAGACTAAGAGCTATCTCCGGATATAAGTAGTGGAAAAAAAACTAAATAAAACTAAGAACAAGTTCCTTCTCAACAGTAATAGCAACACAGGTCAGAAAGATGGCAGGGACAGAGCCACTACCTACAAACCCCATTCAGCATGCTTACAGCCTAACTCCATTGCTCCTGACTGCAAGATGCAGTCCTGGAGGTCAGTGGTGCTGAGAACTACAGGCTGAGCTGAAAGCAGCTGAGTCCTGGTGTTCCTTTTTGGCAGAAGCAGCCTGTGCCCATGTCCCTGTCTCATGGCTAGCACTGTAGGAAGCTGTATCAGGTAGCAACCACATGCATTTGAAGCTTTTAAAGGTACTGCAAAACCACCACTTTAAATGGCCATGCCTGACAAAGCATCCCTTCAGATTTAAGTCAGTATGTTTATCATTCCTCCTCAGTCTGTTCATACAGAATTATTTGGTTTTGCACTCCAGCTGCCAAACATGAAAATATTTGAAAAGAACTCTCATCACTGATTAAGAAGCACTGCATACGAACATTTACTGACTTCTGAAGCCTATTATGTCCTACCAATGCCTTAATCTCTGCCTCCCATTATTATGTTGCTTCAGTAAAAGAACTCCATTCCCAAGCAGATTAGAAGCCTTACAGGAAATTAATTTCAGTTCTCCACATCCTCAATTACACAGAGATTTCAGATGACCTCCAACACCTGCCCTGAGTAGAATTCCCATTACTTAAAATCATGCTGCTCCTTTTTGTGGAACATTTTCTGCATTTCAACTACCTCCTTCAGCTGTTGTTTACTCTCAGTTGCTATGTTTGGCCAAACTAGCAAACCAATGATACAAGCTTCCTGCCTCATTTCAGCTAGAGAGGAAGCTGCTGTAGATGACGTGTATTTCCACACATTCATTTCCATGAACAGGATCTTCAAAAATTCAGTGTTATTTCATGACAGGGGGTTAAGGACAAGAGTAAAGGATTTCCAATTTTAAATCCCTGGTTCAGGCAGTGACCAAATTAATGGTGTGCTATGTGATTTCCAGATGATGGATTTCCACAGCCTCTGGACAAGCAAGTTCATGATTTTGGTCTAGCTTCTGAAAGACATTATGCCATGCGACTAATCTCCATCACAATTAACATCCTTCCCGGCAATGTCAGCATCCCTTCCCCATCTGTGGGCTCCCCAAAGGATCACCCTTCCCCCCCCCCCCGATTTGTACATTCTATGTAACAGGAAAACAAATCACAGACAGCAGACCCAATAGCCTCATTGGAGAAGCAGGAGCAATGCACATGACCTATGAGGGGAAACAGCTCTGCAGGTTGTAGGACATTAGAACTAGAGCAGAGTATTGCTGTTTTAAATCTCTCCTGAATGTACTAAGATCAGGACAGATTGAAATACACAACCCAAAGTAGCTGAACTTTGTTCACTTTATCAGCTTTGAAAGGCAGATAGGTGTACAAAAAAAAGGTGAGTCATTTCACTGCAGCATGTTTACAGTGAATCACTCCTCTGACCACAAACAGGTTCAAAATGATTTCTTTCAAAGTCTTACAAAGATTTCTAAATAAAGCTTAATAACACAATTAAAAATGAAATGAATGTGACAACAGTACTCTGTAAGGATGGTCTCTGACTAGTGGGCCCCAATCTGGAGTACTGCATCCAGTTCTGGGACTCCCCCATACAGGAAAGACGTGGAGCTATTGGAGAGGGTTCACATGAGGGCCGTGAAGATGAACAGAGGGCTGGAGCACCTCTCCTACGAAGAGTGGCTGAAGGAGCTGGGCTTGTTCAGCCTGGAGAAGAGAAGGCTGTGGGGAGACCTTACTGCAGCCTTCCAGCATTTAAAAGGGGATTATAAACAGGAAGGGAATCAACTTTCTACAAGCATAGACAATTATTGGACAAGGGGGAATGGTTTTAATCTCAAGGAGGGAAGGTTTAGATTGGATGTCAGGAGGAAGTTCTTTACAGAGAGAGTGGTGAGGTGCTGGAAAAGGTTTAGAGAAGCTGTGGATGCTCTGTCCCTGGAGGTGTTCAAGCCCAGGATGGGGCCATGGGCAATATCTGGTCTAATATCAGATCTGGAGGTTAGTGGCCCTGCCTATGGCAGGGGGGTTGGAACTTTATGATCCTTGGTGTCCTTTCAACCCATGCCATTCTATGATTCTACTGGCAAGAGAGTCCAACTATCTGAATGCAACAGAGCTTTCCAAAGAAGGTGCTTTAACTTTTATATGGAAAATTTTGGTGAGCTGTTTCACAGCTCCCATGTAGCATGTGTTGAGACTGTCCATATCCTTCCTGTGCACAAAGCAGCCAGAAAGCACTTACGGCTTTCCAAGAGGTTCTCTTGCATTTGCGGTATCATTACCAGGAGGATTTTTCAGAGACCCATCACCATCTATCACAGCCCTGCACAGTCTCCAGCAGATCTATCAGCCAGTACCTCCTACAGGCAGCCTCTCCTATAGCACAGTTATGAAAAATTTTACGACAAAGATTATTCCATTTTGCAATTGCCTAAAGAGATTGCACATTCTACCAAAGAGGCAGAGGAAGTGGTAGAAGATTTCAACACTGCCTTGAAGTTACCTTCAATGCTAACTGTTTGGAGTTATGCACTAGCAGAACAGGTCACTCCCACGGGCTGAGAGGGACCAAGAACCCAACTATCTTGCTTTAGTTTAAGCTTGTAGGTAAGGCCTTAACAATCAAAGAGGATGCAGGAATGACAGAAGTGAAGGTAATACTACTTTAAGGCTGACCTTGATGCTTGTAGGAGCTCTAACTTTTGGAAAAGTTAAAAAAATAAAGACAAACAACATATAAATAACCAAGATGGACACACAATGACCTCTTAAAAAGAAGTTTCAGTACAAATCAGGCCTGAGAAAGTTCTGCGCAGGAGGAAACAATGTATTCAGATGCAACAAAAAAAGTTCACTACGATATTCACACATTAGTTGTGTTTTGTTTTCTTAAGCAGAAGCGTTCAGCAACATTCTATTGTTTCATACATTAAGGCCATTTTAATTAAGAATACATGTGGTCTTTAATATCTTGCAAGAACATCAAATCAAGCAACTGGATTTAATTCCCAAAAGAAAGTGAATAGGAAATTACCAATTTGTCCTGCAGTAATTTTCTTTCCCAAGAACAATCTGAATTCTTTTTTTTCTTTTTCCTTTTTTCTTTTTTTTGGTAATACAACAAACAGAAGAGTAGAAAGAAAAGAACCACTCTTCCCATACCAACAGAAAAAAGCTCAGAGGAAAAATCCAGTTTCTTGGAATCTGAATGGAAAGCATGCCAACAATTTTCATTAAGACATAACAACACTTACTCTCCTAGACTTCGGTCACAAAATGTAAACGCATTTCAGGAAGGAAAAAGAAATCAGTTATAGTAAAGGAAATTACAGTGCAACAAGAATAATACTAGTGGATTGTACAGTAGATTACAGTAGGATTGTTTGGAACCCCACTGATTAATTGATCTTTTCAAACAACATTAATAAGTGTATTACTTTTCATGCTCTGAAAGCATTATCTAAATTTGCAGAATTAATATGTAACTATTATGGCATAAAGCACGTCCAGCACGTCTGTTTTCAAGTGCAACAAAAACAGTTCAAGTGATAAACACATTTGTGGTGTGCTTACCACATTTTCTTTATACGTTAATATTATTGATAAACAGGTAAATGCAGGGGGGTGACATTCCCAGCAATCAAGAAATCCAACTGCTTTTCTTATCTCGCTTGAACAAAGACCCAAACAGAATAGGAGATATTATAATGCATGCCTAAATAGCAAAGAGTCCTTAATGAGAGTAGACAGCCAATGGCAGATCCATCATGTCTGTTAGGATCACTAGTCTTTCACTACGCAGAGCTCAAATTTGAAAGTTTTAGCAAATACGTACCTCCGTGAACTCTAAATGGCAGGCAGGATCTAAGAAAGTGCAAACTGAACAGGACTTTGCACACAATGGTAGTTACCAAAAACTAACAGCACCGCAAAGTGAAAAGCATTTAATGCCTCTCAACAAGTCATCTGGCTGCCACCTGTTACAGCTAGGAGCCAGCACACACTTTGTGGAAAGATGAAAGCAAGACTGAGACAACAGATGAAGGAAGTCTGAGGTCTACAGACTAAATTATTTCATTCTAACCCCTCTCAGAAAAACAATCTGAAAGGGGAGGAGTTCATTCATCCCTTACTTGTGACCCAGCAGCAACACAAAGGAAGCTGGTTGGCTTTTATTTACATGAAGAGGAAGCACTAGCAATCTGAAACAGAAGTAGAACCAGTGTTTAGGATTAGATTATACAAAAGATGCTTGCTTCCAGATCAGAGCTTGCCAAATAAAATTACTCCAGAATGCTTCAAATGTAACAGCAATCTCAACTGGAAATCAAAACAGTCAACTTCACTGTCATTTTTGCAGATGGTAAGAGAAGTGTTCTGATATATAATCTTTATATGGAATACTTCAGTGTGATAAGATTATACTAACTGTGCGTCCTTGTTTTGCCAAAGTTCATTTGTTCTCAGTTTGCTTGCAGTTAATTCAGGCAGTGCATCGATTAAAACGTTTTGCAATAGTAGTAGTAAAAACAAATTCTTTTGCATACATTAGTCTTAAGTATATTTTAAGTGAGAACCTCTTAAAAAAAAATCTTTGTCAGAAACATTCACTATCAGCACCAAAACAAAGATGAATAAACACAAGAAATTATACAGCCAATGAAAGTTAAAGTAGTTCTATTTCAAATACTAACATAAAATTGGAAGTATGCAATGGGCATTGAAAGGTTAAATCACCTTATATGCTCACCTCTTTCTGATCAACCTGGAGTGCAGATTTTAAAATATCTCTGAGCTGTGTTAATTGTCTTCTTTCTTCATCCTGTGCTTGTTTTATCTTGAAAGAAGAAAACACGGGTTAAAAATAACATTATTATTTTCTTGTCAACAGTTCCTATGAACTTGCTACTTAATTCAACCACTTTTCTGAGGAGTGTTCAGCAAGAATAAAAACATGAAAAGACACCGCAATCAGTTTATTTTCCTTTTTATCTCCAGAAAACTAGATAATGGCTAGGACGTTGTCAGGTTAAGACTGATGTTGTCTCACTCCGTTCTTGTTTCCTTCTGTACAATTTGAAACCACGTGTTGTTTTTCACTTAGTAAACACTGTAGAGTTCACTGTAGGGTAAACACTGTAGCGCTGTTCCCCTAACATTTGACATAGGGGGGTCTGGAACTGAAACTAAGGCTCCCAAACAAGATATTAAAACAAAATTCTACTAAAAAATCTACCCAAAACCTTAAAACACTATTAAGCCACCCAACCAAGCTAAACAAAAATGTTCACAGTTCTACTGTAAAAAACTCAGTTTACAACACAAATGTGAAAGGATGCTAACTCACCGTATAAAGATCTGTTGAGAGTGTCTCAATTGAAGGCTTGAGACTTTCAACTGCTTTTAATCCATCCTGAAAGAAACTTGAAAATGAAAAATAAAAAGTAGACTTACTAAACTTCACTTTGTGCTTTCAGTTTAAAAAGTTGCCCAAAGGAAAACATGTAAATTATTACGCAAAGCCACGAACTTGAAAACTTCAAACATTTCTTTTTTTGTGCATCTTTGATCAATTCACATCTTTATTCCCATCACAGCTTACCCTAAGATACAAAATCCTCAAGTAGATTCACAACAGCCACAATCCACTGTCGCATACGTTGTCCTTACTCTCACCTCAAACACGGACTCTCATCTCATTTTTCTGAAGACCCAGAACAAGATTTAGTGTAGAACAGCAAAAGCTCAAGCAGGTCTAACATAACTGTGATTTCTTGGTGCCCAATGTTTTCACATCTGATGCCGTTCTCCCACTAAAGGAAAGCCTCTGTTTCCCAAGCATTACTTACAGCCTATATTCAAATTGAATATGCTAAATCATACTTGATCATATGTATTGGTGTATTTGCACAGTAATATTTTGCATTTCAACATTCCAGTTCTTTAAAAGATTTTAAAAGTAAATTCAAAAAATCACAGGTATACAAATGTTTGATTAAAAATTGCTGCCACATTTGCAGTGGAAGAATTTTCACTCTGGGATGCAGACATCAAAGTGACAATGGAACTCAGCATTGGCGTTGTGGAAATTCTATTAAATGGACAGAGGAGATGAGTGACAAGTACAAGTGAAATAGATTTTAAAGCAACATAGCAGTACAGGGGGGGTACAGGGGGGGAAAAAACCTCCACTGATTCAGATTGGTATTTTAAGATAAAAATTTACTGATTTGAACAGGCAGACAGAAGCTTTTTCAAGTTTAGAGCTATGGCTTTCTTGCTATATTACTGATCTGTAATACTACCATAAAAAAGGAGATCATTCTAATGAGAGCTTTGTGTTTTATTACTGAGTCCTTCAATTAATTAGAAAGAAGAGTGATTCTTTCAATACTGTTTTATCTCGCTGCTTATGCAATTTATTTTCCTTGAGCACAGATTTAATTTAGATCATTGCTACATACAGTGAAAAAGTAATCCAAATCAAACATGTCAAAACTAACAGACCATTAACTAATTGAGCAAAATAATAGCTCTATTTCAGGAGTAGTTTTTGAAATATGCCCAATTATTCTGTGGCCTTCCTTTGGAAAAAGCAATTATATTCTATGGTACTAAAACTCACTAAATCTTTTGGAATATAATAACACAACTGCTAAACTATTTGACAAAAGTAATCTGTCAAAAGATTTCAACAAGACCAGTCGGATCCTAGATTTATTTTTTTAAAAATTCAGAAAAGAGTTATGTCCAAATTTAATAAAAAAATTGGTCCAGTATATAGTGTAGATATAAAACCTAAAACATACTTGCACTGAGCATGAAAATACTTGATCAGGTTCTGAAGCAAGTCCACTCCTTTTTTAATCTTGATTTCGTTGACTTTCAGCAGGTACTGTTAAAACAGTAATACACACACAAAAAATTAATGATTACTGTCACAGTGGGTTTTTTGCATTTTATTTTCAGTTATGCTTCAACAAGCTTTAGCAGTTCCAGATTTAAGAGGCCTAAAAGAATATGCCAAACTGTGGCTTCAAGGGTTAATCACACAAGAGCAATAGCTGTTACTGCTACTTTTTGATATCCTGTGGGGATATTTAACTAGGATTAGTTCAAACTTATCACATCCTTCATGACTCCTAGTGGAAGCCTCTGTTAAAGGAAGCATAAAACAGTTTGTGCAATGAATTAAGGAATGCATTCTGAATCGAGCAGCCCAACAAGATCTCTCTCTCACGGATTGTTAAATCCATTGCCAAATGTTGGAAGAAAGCAGTTTACTAAAAAAAAAAACAAAAAAACGAGGGATTATTTTAACAAGTTTTTTAAAATCTGCCTTCTGATTTTATCATTTTCTCTACCAGCTCCTTATATACATTAGTAACAATAAACATAGTTTAGCATGAGATTTAAAAATGTCACTCAAGGCAACTGCTTTTAAATCTATGTTGGGATATTAACGAAAACAAAGTCTCTTCTTAATTCTACTCCTTTTACTCTCAGAGGTAACTAAGCATAACCTCTTTCTAAAAACCAGAAAAAAATACAGGATACACTTCTGCTACTCCACATTTAAGGTAATTTTCGAGATTTCACCCTGCACGTTATTATCTCTACAACTGACTGAAATGAATTCCTCCTTTACTGTGACACATGAAAACAGAAGCATCTGTTCCACACTGTTTCTTGTGAATGACACAGATGGGCAGCTAGTAGGCAAAGTCCCTATATTTATTGAATATTCAAATTACTTTATCAGCTTTGAATACTTTAATCTGACTGTGTACAGGTATATGAAGTTTTTATAATAAAAATCAGTTTGTGCAGTTACCAAAACTGGTATTAAAATTAGGCTGGTGCGTAGGTAAAATTAGGTTTAGTAGTTAATATTAAAAACAGAAGAAACATCCATGGTGTATATTGAGAACAGCCTCAGCTCCCAGTGATGGAACCTTACGTGTCTTTAAATGAATTAAACCAAAAATATTTGCATCAGATTTAACATCACAAAGACCAAAATCACAAAGATTTTAAAGTGGCAGCATTCTGAACCATCTTGAAAGACAACTGGATTCCATCCTTAGCTTTCTTTTTCCAGTACAAGCCCAACAGAGTGCTAAACTGGAGCCCTTCCTCAGATAACACTGCAACAGCTGGTGGTGTAGGCAACAATGCAGAGAGTGATCTAGGGCTTAAAATAACTTAGAGTGAAGTAGGAGTGTAGAAGTATACCTACCATCATTTCTTAGTCTTTAACTGAGCTTTGCATTGCTTATTCTAAAATTTACTTATACACGAAACTAGAAAATTTGCTGCCAAGTTAGCACATCAGGATAGAAAAAGGTACTTTAGCAAACTAAGCCCACCATTGCCTTGTTACTGTTAACATCACATCTTCCCTGAAATACTTACACTTTGAAAAGTGTTCCTAAATTTTTTTTTTGGTAGAACAAGATGAATTTCATGTTGAATCTTACCTCACACATCTGTAACTGGAAGAACCTTCTTTCTTTCTCCATCTCCTCTGCAATTTCAGCACCGCTTATTTCTGTACGGATCATCCCATGCAGCTTAGCATGCTCTTTTTTCTCCTTCTCTATTTTTGTACTATAAGGGGAAGAATCAGTCAGTGAAGTGAGAAATTCAAAGCCTCTCAGGAAATCTGATTATTCACGAAGTCTACTGACAGATGCAGAGCCAGTCTTGCAGCTTTGCATAGACTTACTTCCAGATGCCATTCATTTGAAATTTGACAATGACTAAAGATCAGCAGTGACAAGCAGTAGCTGAAACCTAATTCAATCATCTGTTAAAATAATTTCCTGACATACTCTAAAGGAAGATACTAAATAAGAGAAAGATATTAACTTCCTGCATTGAAGAAAAAATCAGCAACTAAATAGTCCTACAGTTTCAATTAAAATTCATGCTTAATCCCAGCTGACCAAACACTGGTTAATGGAGTTCAATTATGTCACCAGATTTATTGAGTCCTGCCTGTCATCAAGTCATCTTCTATATATACAGGGTTTCCTAAGCCAAAATCACATTTGCCATCTCTACTTCCTACTGAGCCAGCTGGCAACGGGAATGCCGGCCAGCCGGCTGTGTTGCAGACTTCAAAGTCTGCCAGACCAGCTGTCCTAATTCCCTAAAAGTTTCCACGGACGTTTTCCAAGAGCTCTGCATAAAAAAAGGTTCTCCTGGAGAATGTAAATTAAGAGCTGATGCCCGTCATGTAGAAGAACTCCCTCACAAATGCATTCATTATTCTTCGTATTATTGCTAAAATCAGTGAAGAATTATATTACCCAGATAGACCAGCCTAATATGGAAAATGATACCAATGAAAGCAAATAGATGAGTGCTTGCTTTATGGAGAAAGACTTTCAGTTTGATATGCGGACAGCTTAGAAGCAGAAAATTCTGAAAAGGGCTTCCTGAGGAAATGCTATACTGTTTTTGGACAGGAAGAAGCATTGTACAGGAATCCAGGAAGCAGATGAGAGGTATATACAACACAAACAGTCACACCTCCTCTTGGGCAGTCAAGTGTCTCTCAGTTCTCTCTCTGAAGAGATGATGTGTCTCAAGTGCTCTCTTAACCTGATGTTAACATCACCCAATATATTCTTACATAACAGTATATTCAGCCCTTCTCAAGAATGAGAAATTATCTCCTCTTATGCCTCAAGCAGCAACGGAAAACTAGAATTAATCCCATTAATCTCATCCCATAACATTCCCAGAGGGAAACATACTGAATGGCAAGCCAAAAAGCCCCATTTCTCTCTCACTACTGGCAGGCACAGTGGAGCCAATCCCCTGTAGTATTACAGCAGTCAGCACATCCAGCCAACATTGCACTCCTTCTCAGCACATCAAGTTCTACAGGAAAGAGATGTTCTGAGGAAAGCTCCTCTCCTTTGAAATTAATATTCTGAAAGTCTTCATTTGCCTGAGGAAAAACGCAATTCCAGAGTGCCCTATTTTCATCAAAAAAGTCTATGCTCTTACCAACTTACTGTCAAATATGCCATTTTGTAACCACAGAAAATGGAAACCAAACAAAGGAATTAAATGGACACCAACTGTGAACAAGGACAACACCACTACAATAAGAATCACAGAGAATGGTAAATGTGCAGCTCCTTTCCAGCACACCAGATTCAAAGTTTACATGACTTGATAGTTCTAAAAAAGCCAAACCTCAGAGAAATGATTCAGGACAGTTTCAGTTCTCTTAGTTTCCGCACTCATGAGGCCAATGAATTCAGTGAAATGTGATCCAAATTCAATGCCCATCAATTACCAGTAGTTTTGTTGTTTATATAGAAAAACTCCTGACCAAAGGGTGACATAACCACTCCTAAAATTAAGAGTGTATTAATATGTCATGAAGTGTTGATAAATGCCAATTAAATCAGAAGATAAGTAAGTGCTGAAGAGTCAACTAATAAGCACAATATTGCAGTATACACTGTGTTCAGAAACTGAATTCCTTTTAAACAGTAGGCTAGACTTGGCTGGAAGAATCTGCCTACTCTTTAAAAGATAAGCATATTCTTACAAGCATGTGGTAGTTAAACCTAAAGCATACCAACTTCTACCAACTAATTTGGAGAAACAAGGCATCCTTGAGGCCACTTGCTGGAGCTTCATTTGCATTTCTGTAGCAGACAGAAGTTTCCACTATGGAAATGGGAAGCTGGATCTGGAAACAAACTCAGAGGTCAGGAACCTGCTAGAAGGCAGCGCTTTGGAGGAAGAGGCACTGTGGTTTCAACAACTTTCACAATGCTTTAAAACAACAAAAAACAAGTACCAGAGGTACATTTATTTATGTTTGCTTTTCCTTATTATTTATGCTTTCCATCTCCAATGACCTTTTCAGCTTTGTAATTCAGAATTTAACCTGTTGTTCTGCTACAGCAACACGCCGCCTCCTTTCCGACTGGTGCTACAAGACACTTAGTTTCTAGGCAAACAAAGGAACCAGCAGTGCAGTGTTGCATGCAAATCTTCTGGGTGCAAGGTTTAGTTGTGTTTCCTATCATATCTCACAGGTCAAGTCAGGTTCTGACAGCATCACAGGTTCCTGCACTGTGATGTTAACTAAATCCTTCTGGAGAAGACAGTTTTATAACGTATTAATGTGGGATTTCCAAATATTGAGGCACTTTACAGTTTTCCAGGCAGATCAAGGAAGCAAAATAAATAAGAAAATATAGAAAGCTCTAGGAAAATCTTCTAGGACCAATAAAAGGCAAGCGTTTTGTAAAACTGATGTTTTTGAAGCTCATGCAGCACATATTGCGTATTTAGACTTCGCTGACTAAGATTAAAATCTGAGCATCCTTCAGACCATTTGCAAGACAGCTGCACATGACTAATAGACAATGAGCTCAGACATGTGTAACAGACAAGTACAGCTGAAATACAGGATGAAGGATTCTAACAAAAAAGTAGGTCAGATACAAAATAAGTGGCTTCATCCATTCAAATATCACTGTACGACTATTTGTTAAGCTCCAATTTGAGAAACAACTGTTTTCCAGTATAAATTTCAATTTCAATTTTACTCCACATTATGATGTAAACAAAGTGGGCTTTATTATTATTATTATTATTATTGAAGAAGGACAGGACCTATTATTGCTCTTTAACATAACCAAGGCAGATTTTACTTTCAGCCAGGGAAAAAGAGTAAAAAACTGGAGTGGCCTGAGCAGAGGCAGCAGCAGCAAGCTGGCAGAATCTATGTCTTTCTTCCTCTCCTACCCTGTACCTGCACAGCAGTAAGCCAGGCTAAGTATGGGGGTGTAGAAGACTGGTAACAACACCTGGAAGGTGCCTTATGTACACGCTTTAAAAGAAAATACGAAAGAAGTATTGACAACCAATGAATATCAATGGTCTACAGCGTTAAGTTAGAAATCTAAAGAAGTAATTTAAGAACAGCCTGCAAAATTTTCAGATATGACTTTAAAATATCGTTTAAAAATGAATTAAATGAGTTTTAAATTATAAAAACATCGTTTAATTACATGGCTACGCTGACATCTTTACACAAGACTACAGTAAGAACTTGTTCATTTTCCTATTGACTTAGCTCAAAAACCATTCATTAATGATACCTACATGTGAGTGCCTGCATTTCTGCACAGCGACGTGACACAGCTCAGACTACTGCCTTGATCTTATAATCCCATAAGCACATTCAAATAACTTGTTTTATTCACTCAAGAGTGCATAACAGACTTCATGTCCAGCTTTTCAAAGCAGAATGGCAAAGGAGGAAAGGGAGTCAGCCTTCCCAGAAAAGCCTGTTAGTTTTCAATGCACTTTTATTTTTAATAGCATTAGCACAATGCTTACTAGTGCAGGACTTCTAAAGAGAATATATATTCACAGGCCTAAAAACAAAGTAATCTTCATTAAAAGACAAAATTAACACTTTTTTCTTTTCAAGACAGACAGGTTTGTGTCTGGGATACTGGGACACTGACAGTACTACACAGCTAAAAAAGGGAGTAAATAATGTGCTTCGGGAAGTTTATCGTTCTGACTCCTGTACAGAAGTGATACAATATCTGCCTCAAAATCTACCACAAGAGGACTGATCAAACTAAACAATGTGGGTGAAATCTGGCTCGCTGCCTTGGTGAATACGGTCTGTCTGCTGGAAGTATGAGCAGTTTTACGACATGTACTCTCTGCCCATATGCTCCCTCAGTGTGTCTGCCATTAGTGTTTAAGTACATGGGGGAAAGCAACTGCCTCATAACAAGCATAGCCCAGTCTGCACCAATTCCAGCCAGAGGAGCAGACACATTCATCCCACTGCAGTCCCAGAGCAGCAGGCAGCACTGTCCAGCTCTCAGAGGCTGAACAGAGATTGCCTGAGGTCTTTTAGCTAGCTTAAAGCTGTAAAAACATTTAAAGATCTTTAGTGTTACAAATGAAGAATGCTAATGATGGATGGTGAGGAAAGATGAATTATTCCTCAATGTCAACTAAGGATATTCCTAATTTTTTCTTACGGTTGGCTAGCACAAAGCTTTGGGTCACTTGCTCCTCTTACTCCCTTATTCAAGAACAGTTCCAAAGTACAAAACCAGTTATGTCAGCTGAGGTGATCTTGAGATGCTCTGAGAACTTGGTTATCTACAAAGGAAGAATCAATCAACAATAATCAACACTGATGGATGATGATCTAAGAGTTTAAGAACAGATCTCAACATTACCCTCCCAAACAAGACCAGATATATAAACAATTTTTTGAACACAATTACAGACTCTGAAGAAGCAGCTCAGAAATTATTATGGAGAAAAAGAAAAAAAAATTTTTTGAATGAATTTCTTATCAAATACGTCACATTTGAGTGTACTAACACTCAATATCAACAAAGAACTGCAAGTAAAAGATGAGATATGGAGGCAAACAGGTTGTTTTTATATAAAAGAATCAGAATAATTCTGTTTATTGAGTTGAAGAATTTTTTAAGAATCTCCTTATCTGGACAGAAATCAGGATGAAGGTATTGCCACTTCTGAACGCACTACAAAAATACAGCTTTGCTATTTGGTGATTAGCTTCACAGGTTTGTACTTGTGACTTGGAAACTCAGGCCAGTGATACGATTTTAAGCATCAGATAAACAGGGTTAGGCAGACAAAGCTGCTTAGAAACATGGATGGTTTGTGAATCCAAGGGGAGAAAAAAAAGAAAGGGGAAAAGAAAAGGAAAAAAAAAAGATGCAATAGAAGTATCACTAGAAAAGACAGCTAACTAAGCATAATCCTAGTACTAGTTTTAGGAACAGTCCAAACAAGGCATCATCTAAGGTAACACAGCGAAAAACACTGAGGAAACCTCTGTCGGTACTGCAGATTGAGGTTGGTGGAGACAATTCTGCATTTACCCAACACTACGGATGACCAAAACACACAGACACGGAGAAGTTAAGATCCATTTGAGACGGCCACAGAATCAAAACAGTTATTTTCTCTAGAAACCTCTGAGGGATATAAAATTACAAACACAGCAACTCAGAAAAACCTCACTGTTTTCATATGTCCAAAATTTAGTAGATGACAAAGCTGGTCTCAAGAAATTCAGGCTTAAATTAGTGTTCTCACCCCAGCTTGAAAATCACACTATTAAAATTCCAGTATTCGTAAAGGCCAAGCTAAACAGTGACAGCTGGGAGCATTTCAGCTTATCTGGAAACCTGTCTCCCACACAAGATGGTCTGATAAATCCCAGAGGCCTCCTGGAGGGAGGTCAGGAAAGTCCTATTCTGAATTTAGTTGGTAATTCACTTGGTAGAAGTGAAGCAGATTGTAGTGAAAAAACAGTACTTCCTGATGGACAAACTTAAGCCACAAAAAGCTGTCATAAAACAATGACCATTAAAAAAAATATCACAAAAAAGAGCTTTGAAGGATTTGCTTGTACATGGTACGTGGTATTCCCAGGCTCTCTATCCCAAGCCTCAAGCAGATGATCCTTTGGTCTTGATCAAAGTGAAGAAGTCCAACAGGCTAGACAAACAGCTTTAAAATCTAGACTACTGATGTGGAGCTTTTATGTAACTGCTTGAAAAGCTAGCAGTTAAAAACACGGCAACCATACCAGCCAGCCACCCGGAAATATCACAGAAAATGGTAATGGATCTGAAAGAACTTCCTGATGAACATATGCTACCTTCAGCTTTTTTTCTTTCTTTCTTTCTTTTTTAATATGTTAAATAAACTTCAGCATAAGTGGTTTAAAAATAAGCACTGTTAAGGAGACATGCTTCATTCGCTAAAGAATTTTGCAAAAACTATGGAGGTAACTTGGAAAGAAGTATCTCCAAGAACTACCTCCTTACACTGGAAAAAGGAACCAGTAGAGAATAAAAAATGAAGTGTCTTAAGTAAAAGCGAAGTCAGAAAGCAGAGTTTTTAAAAGACAGTCGCACTTAAAGGGAAAAAAATAATTAAATCTTGTGATCTCATATGTTGGATTCAATCCCACAGGCAGAAAATAAATACAAGGCCAACATCGCATCTTCACATGTAAATGTAACAATGCACACAGCTTTTCCTGCACCTACTGTCCTTAAACTCAAATGAGATTCAAATGCATTTCCTATGGGCATTTTTATTTCTCAAGTACTCAAGTTGCTTGTTTGTTTGTTTGTCTTTAAAAAAGGAAAATATTTTTAGTGTAAGTGACTCTGAAACAAACTACCAGCTACTAGGACCAAACTGAGGATCAAAGTACAAACCCTTACATCGCTCTAACATGCTCATCCTGGTGAATATTCTATTCCACGAGGAACAGCATTCTTAATATATGCCTCAGCAGCCTGCAATTGTATTTATTTTAAATTCTGCACATAAGCTTTGTGGGATGTCACTATGAATGAGTTCTACATAATTAAACAAGCTTTCAGATCCAGTAATCAGGCACAGGTAGATAATATCAGGCTAAATTACAGGGCTGTTCTTTATGGCCCATCCTCAGAGACAAACTATTGCCAAGGGCGATGGTTAGAAATCTTAATTACTTCAATAGCTGAAAATTGGCAAGGCACCAAACAGGATTGTTTGCTGGTATTAAAAAAAAAAACAACACTGAGCACTGGAGCCATCATAGTCTTGGCATAGTTACAAGTTCCAAAGATTCAGACAGGAGGTTTATCTTAACGTTTCAGAATGTCTTATTATGAATATCCTGCTGTAGGTAGGCAGTTTCAAAAACACAACACGACTAAGGTCCTCCTCAAAAATCAAGCCTGGAAAGCAGTAATTAGAACATTTTCATTGTTATTCTCCAAAGAAATAACAAGATCTAGCTAACTTGCTAAGCTTGTTGCTTTTGTAACCAAAAAACCTACAGGAATCACTTTTGAAGACTGCTTGCACATGAATCCAGATGGGTCAACTCAGTAGGCACCAGAGAACCATTACAACATTGTGCAATTGGACAATAAATTAAAAAATGATGCTAGATTCTCAGTCAATCTAGGCTGCCAGGAGTCTGCTAAAAGATATTTGTGTTAAAATACCGTGACATTTCTGGAGCTGTCTCATCAGAAATCATCTGATACGTGTGGAGCTGATGACCTCAGAAGATCAAAGACGCTAGCTGGTTAGCTAAGAAAATTCAACCGTCACAACCCAAGTAATATTGGAATAAGGAATAAAACCCACCATGAAATTCTGCTTCAGGGACTACCAGCTGCGCTGACACAACTGACTCAGTCAAACCAGGAAGCACACCTATTCCTGACATAGGGCAACTGTTTCAACATCCCAACTGCTGGGGCATTGCTTAACAGCAAAGAATTAATGGAAACTGTGTGCTTGAGTTTGCAATTGGAGCAGGGAATCAGAAGCACTTGCAGAAGACTTTTCTACATCCAGTTCCAGAGCCCCCAACACAAAAAGGAAATAAAGCTGTTAGAAGGGATTCCAGAGGAGGGGAACAAAGATGATCAGAGGGCTGAAGCATCTCCCTAAGGGAACAGGCTGAGTGAGCTGGGGCTCTTCAGCCTGGAGATGTCTCTGGGGGGACATCATAGCAGCCTTCCAGTACCAGAAGGGGGCCTACAGGAAAGTTGGGGATGGACTTTATATAAGGGCAGGTAGAAACAGGATGAGGGGAGGCAGCTTTAAACAGGAAGAGGTGAGATTTAGACTAGATATTAAGAGGAAATTCTTTACGGGGAGGGTGGTGAGACACTGAAACAGGTTGCCCAATGAGATTGTGGATGACCCCTCCCTGGAGGCATTCAAGGCCAGGTTAGACGGCCCTGTGAGCAACCTGGTCTAGTGGGAGGTGTCCCTGCCTACAGCAGGAGGAACTAGATGATCTTAAAGGTCCCTTCCAAACCAAACCATTCCATGATTTTATGAGAGTGTGGAATACAACAGCGGATGCACAGCCCTACATCCCTGTGGAAGTCAGGACAAGTTCTCCAGCTGCAAGAGTTGCCAACCTGATTGATGTGATAAGGGATGGGGTATCTACAAACTCTGACTCAACTGGAGAAGAAAGGGTTGATGCCACCCTTCTCCCATTCACACATGCTCAAATGCTGAATCCCACCCACTCCAACCTCACATGAAAACAACAGGCACATATGCGATGTATCTCCTTTTTGCAATAACTAAAAAGAACTATGACTCAATAGTCCGGTGTGCACCCGCCACCCTAATATTACCAGACCAGAGACTACAGCAGAACTAAGAGCAGTGATGCAGATCTTCCTTACCCATCTATCCAAACTCTTTTTTTCATGCTAGATTAAAATGTAAGACAAAGCATATCATCAGCTTATCACCAATGAGGTATGGATACATAAATATATATACCTTGAATCTTATGCTAAGTATTGTAGCGGGGTACAAATACACATTTAACTGATTGTTTGGTGTCATTTCACCTTAATTTACACTAAGGGAGAGTCAAAATCGCAACAACTCTGATCTGACTGGGTCATGACAGGTACCAAAATTAATTCTGCTTGATCTGAGGAATTAAGCTTTGTTGACTTGTTTGATTCGTTTAGTCAGATATAAAAATTATGTTTTTAAAACTGATATTATGGCTATTTAAACACCTTATCCTACGTCTTCAAGCAAGTTGCTTATAATAAATTGTGCTAGACACACAATATCGATGACAAAGGCAATATAGGTATCCATTCACTTTTAGTACACAGAATACCTGCAAAGAGCATCCAACATTGGCATGAAATGTGGAAAACATTCATATATTTAAATAAACTAAAAAAACCCCAGTAATTAAATATCGTGAAGGTTTGTGCCACTGGACTGCTCAGGAATCACATAGCATTTTGGAGCCCTATCGGTAAACAAGCCTATCCCTATACCATTCTTACTTAGCACTTTGTCGGTAAGGGCTAAAGGCTCACTAAGGTCTTTCTAGAGACCTCAGCACTGGGCAGTCTCATAAAACATTCTAGAGCCAGAGAAATTAGAAGTGTTTCAAGTTATAAAATCCTGAACTAAATCTTGGCTTGCATATACTTGATTTTTTTTAAAGACAACTGAATCTTTTTTCACAGGATGACAAAGCACTGGAACAGGCTGTACAGGAAGGTTGTAGAGTCTCCTTCTCTGAAGATATTCAAGACCCACCTGGATGCCTGTCTGTGCAGCCTGCCGTAGGGGGCCTGGACTCGATGATCTCTAGAGGTTCCTTCCAGCCCCTACAATTCTGTGATGCTGTGATTCTATGAATACACACAGATATTTTTTCTGTGCTCTTCTAACTAAAGAAACTTGCTAATTATAGTGAATTATTCCACAAAGAGAAAAAAAAAATAACAACAAATCCTTAAATTTGTATCAAGAAGTATAATTATGTTGCTACACTTTTTGTAGTTCTACTGGAAACTACTGAAAAAATTTAAAATATATATTCCAGTTAAAATAAAACATTCCCAACTTGTGGGAAGTTATGCTGATTACTTAAAACTTCATTAAGCAAACAAGTCCATCAGAGATACTACCATGGCACTAAAGAAAAAAAGGAAAATATTTACGTATGAAGTAAGCTGCATATTACAGAATCAAAGAATTTCAAATGATTATGCCTATATTTATATTTCCACTCAAACAAAAATCTTCCCAGCTAGGAATTCTGCCTGGAACAGAATCACTAAATATATCACTAAATGGTAACTTTCTTAGATTTCAATTATGCTTTTATAGAAAAGAGTAAAATATACATACACTTTAGTTTCATAGTCCTTCCAAGCTTTATCAAAGGGCTTTTTCAGGTCCTGTCAAGACCAAAAAGAAATAATAATGCAGTTACTTATTTACATGAAAAATATTACAGATCTAACTATGAATCTACGCCACTTACAGTGCCCACTGGAGCAAAGAATTCTGCTTGTTCTTGCAAAGCTCGCATAAGGACCGTGTAAAAGCAGTCTTGTACATAAGACTAATACATTCACATTACTAAAAGCATCTCTAGGAGTTCATGTGAGTTGGATTTTTCAACAATTATAACATTAAAGTAGCATTTGATTATTTTCTCAAGGCAGGAACATGGAGCAACATTGTATTAAGTGCACTTTTTCTGACACAGAAAAACAGAAGAACAAGAGGAGCAAAACACACTAAGCAATCAAGAGAAAGGTCATAAGCGTATAAATAATCATACGTGTATAAATAATCGTTTCATCCTTCAGTAACATAGAGACCATTTTTAGTCTGTATACATCATCTTCTTCCTTCAGTGTCCTAGAACAATAGCTGCCAGTTGCTTCCTGTTTGTTCAGCAGTAAATGAAGTGTAAGCCAAATACATTTGCTGGCTATAGGCTTTGAAATTTATTATAAACATATCATCAGAGTTCTAAGTTATTATTATTTTAAATAGGAAGTATATTCAGGGCACAAGTAGGTTTAGCCTTTCTTCAGAAAAACAGTACATTCATTCGGTGCTTTTCTTAAAAAGTTTAAAGTGCTAAACGTATATATTAATAAAAATTCTTCAAGTGCTATTCCCTTTCAACTACGTAAATATCTATACATTAATAATTCTCACACCTCCTTCTCTGCTTATCTTCTATATCTCAGAACTGTTTTTAAAGCTTTCAAATGTTTTGTATACGCAGTCAACAGCATGCTGTATGTGCAAGCACTAACAGAAGGGATGACTCAATTCACAATAAAAAATAATCATCCTGTTTATATTAAGCTAGTAAGTTTTATATCAAATAAGACAAAAATATTACATTAGCTAAAGGTATCTACTGTACCAACAATATTTTAATATATAAATAAGAATATAAACATACCCCTTTTACTCCTTTCAGATCTCCCTTCAGCAAACTGTCCAACGGAAAAGTGATTATGTTGTTCATATTCTGAATCTATGAGACAAAAAATTACATGAAAATACATTTAATGCATTTTAATGCACAATGCACGTTGTCTCAATTCACAAATTACAAAAAGTTTCAGTAAGTAATCTTCATTAGAAGAATTAGATTCATAGAATCATGAAGGGTGGGAAAAATCCCTAAGATCATCAAAGCCAACTGTCCACCTACAACCAATACTGCCCACTAAACCATGTTCTTTAGGACCACATCTACACATTTCCTGAACACCTCCTGGGATGGCGACTCTACCACCTCCTCAGGCAGCACATTCCAGTGTCTAACCACTCTTCTGGAGAAGCTTTCCTAATACGCAACCAAAACCTCCCCTGGTACAACTTGAAGCCATCACCTCTCATCACAGTTACACAGTAGAAGAGGCCAACTCTTCTTCAACCTCACCACAACCTCCCTTCAGGTAGTTGCAGAGAGTCATAAGGTCTCCCCTGAGCCTTCTCTTCTACAGACTGAACAATCCCAGTTCTCTCTGCCACTCCCCATAGGACTTGTGCTTCAGACCCCCCACAGCTTTGCTGCCCTTCTCTGGACATGCTCCAGGGCGTCGATGTCTTTCTTGTTGTGAGGGGCCCCAAACTGAACACAGTACTCGAGGTGTGACCTCGCCAGAGCTGAGTACATGGAGATAATCACGTTCCTGCTCCTGCTGGCAACACTGCTTCTGATGCAAGCCAGGATGCCATTGGCTTTCTTTGCCAACAGAGCATATCTTATATATTATTTTCCTAGCACTGCTTTATGAACATACTCATCAGCATAACCAGTAGCCAAAGATGTAGTAACATGAGTTAATTAAACTTACTCTGGAGACATTACAATCCAAGCGAGCAAGAAACCAGCAGAATTCCTGCTCATGTAAGTATCTCATCCAACATCTGCAAAATGAGACCACTAATTCTAACACGGCCTGATTTTACTGTTTAAGTTACACAATTTTTCTGCATTTTTAATTTGTGAGCATAATTTAAACTAATCTTGTTAATTTTGAAGTCTCTTCAGGCCCATTCCATAAAACATGTCTGTTACTCACACTAGTGTCTTACTCTGACACAAATTACAAAGACAAAGAACTCTGGCCTTTAAAAAGTCGCTAGTTAAACATTTAGTGTATGTTCTTAGAAAGTACTATGTTTGCCATTTACCTATCAATATAAACTTTTAAATAATGATTTAATGAGGTCTTATGTAGGCAAGTAATTCAAAAGTGAACAAATAATCCAAGCCAAAAAAAAAAATCTTCGCTTCAAATGAAAACTAAAAACGAACTTACATAAATTTAAATAAATTAATTAATAAAATAAAAAATAATGATTCTGAATGGATGATCTGTACTACACTATTTTGATAGGGGAAAAGACTGAAGACAAACAGTAGGAATAAGAAAGAAAGTAGCATACACCAAGAAAAGGAACACTTCATTTCCAACCCTTTATGATTGCAGACAACGTTCCAAGTATGAGCCATGACATCTAGGCACAGAGTTTAAACTGTAACAACCCAAACAGATTGTGCTGAACATAATAAACAGAGTGCTTTAGAACCACATGACAGAAAGAAAATCTGATTAACTTTTGCAGCAGGGAAGGGAAAGCTGCCTTTGGGTGGGTTTCTTTTTTCATTGGAATTATTAACTGCTCTTTTTTTTTAATGTGCTTTTTTCAAGAAGCACAGAAATGTATACATGAAAGCAGATTTTCAGAACTGTTTTTAGTAGAGAACAAATTTTGCATCACGTAACAAATAACGCTTCTGTTCCTGAAGAAACATCAGGAATATCAAAGTCCCATTTATCATAACCCAGTCAGATAAGGAAAGACATTAACAGCAATTTTAAAAAGTATATATTTCCAACCGTGAAGTTTCAGCCAACACAGAATGGAAAAATACGAAAGATATCCATCACCCTTGGTGGCCTCACTAAAGCAAACCCAGGAGTTCCACCCCCAGTGGTCCTCATGCTCAGTGATCCTCAACAGCTGCTATTAAAAACAAAAGAACAAACAAAAAGCCAAATTCCTGCCCTTCCTCTTCAAAGATGCTACTTTATTGCATTTGCTTGAAATTTCAGCCAGTGACCAAAGAGAAAGAGAACACACGCAAAAAAAAAAAGCTTGAAAAGATTAGGAAAGTTGAAGAAATAAAATCTGGCCTATTACGTTTCTACAATAAATCACATTTCCCCTCCTCCACACTACTTTTCCTTCTCCCCAAAAAGCTGCAGGATGCAACCACAGCCCTTTAGAATCAACATGTTAAATTCCAACTCTTTGTGTTTGTTTTTAAAATAATTCTTACAAGAACTGAATGAGCAACATCCACACATGCTTAGCTGACAGCACTGGAAACAATCTACCTCTAAGTCCTCTGCAGCACTACAACATCCACATACCAACATAACAGTGGCTACAGTTAATAAAATAGTACTTTATAAAATGTAAGTGAAACAGCTTAAACCACACCAAACTTACATAAAAAATAAAAACTTCTACAAGAAGACTGATGAAATGCACACATCTATGGATACAGACACCCAGAATGGCTATCCAAGAGGAGAAACAGAAGAGGCTTCATGTAAGATCTCATCCTATGCAAGGTGTTCTACTGCATTATTCTACTTTATCACTATGTTGTAGTAAAGGTCCTAGCGTAAAGATCTATGCCTTCATAGCCTGCATTTAAATATTCTTCAAATCCACCTAATCAAGAGGAAAGCAGGAGTGAGGTGTTTCTCAACAGCAGATTCAAGACAAGTGTTTTTTCCTTAAGTCATAAAAATGGCAGACCCTCAACTATCTGGAGACATATTCATACAAACAACCATCAGCCTTCAAAACAGTCCTGGAAATTCCCTAGTGATTGAGTTAATGGGGCACGAACTCACGTTCCTAAATAGAATACTCTAGAAGAATGAAGATTTTTTTTTTTTTAATTATTTTTTTTTTTTAATGCAGGGAGAATGTTTGCCTGTTCAAATTAATTCTGTGTGCTACTGCCTGTAAGTTATTATCGGTCCACTGTATTCCCTATGTTCCTGATTTACTTGCAACAAGTGTAAGCATACATAATGCATGAATTTGTCATCATTAGCCTAGTTAGATGAATCGTACTTGTTCATATTTATAAATCAGCAAAGCAGGATGCACGAGAATGATCTCACATTTTTTCCCTCCTTCTTGAGAAGTTTAAGCTGAACGATCAAAAAATACAGACTCATTTTTCACATGCAGAGAAGCATTAATATGCTGCAGCTCCTGCTATGTGTATACAGAGAGCTAAAATGTATACAGTTATTTATGTTTTAAAATATTTTTTAAAAAGAGACATGAACAAAAGTGTATGAAAGCTTCAAAGAAATTAAAGTCATCGTGTGCCAGAGGAACACAAGCAAGTTCCACATGTTTTGGGGAAAAAAAATGTATTAAAAGAAAAGCAAAGCAAAGAAATAGTTGACCTGGTTTCTACTTCCAACACTGCTGCTTTGGCACACTTGCAGTTTTCCTCTGACAGCTGCCAACAAGATAAGATGACAGAGACAGGATAATAAATTAAAACTTCATAAGTTGGAGAAAGCTCAGAGGAGGAGAAGAATAAATGGCAGGAGGGGGAATGTAAATATAAACGAACTCATGGCTGCCAGAAGTGATGGCAGAGGCAACAGGCAAGCCAACATTTGCTAAGCAGAAAGATTTTCAAGGAGCTTAAGAGCCTATGGCTAAACACTGAAGTTCTTCATTTGCCAGCACTCCTATTTATTTTAATGAGACTTTTTTTTTCAGAACTGCTTTAAATCCAAAACAAAACAAACAAAAAAAAGCAAATGAAAAAAAAAGAAACCAAAAGCTTTTTCACTACTTCTCAAGGAGCTTTCTTAACACAGAGTGATTTTGATTATACTAAAACTCAGATACTTGAAGAACCTATGACATGACTCACGCTGCTGTTACCAAATTCTAGATGCATCCAATGTATTAAGAAGTTGTGGGCTTTCTCAACCACCAGTGAACTCAAGTGTTTACAAGTGACAATTTTGCTTCTGACTCATAATTATTTTCTTTTTTTTAAGGCAAGTACTATTGTACTGAATAATTTTCAGTAGTTTTTCCAGTGATTTGAATAGGACAGGATCAATCAACATGAGCATGGAGTGACTGAAAACCCAGAAAGGTACTACAGAAGAGACGCTTTTGGCATCTAACTGTAACATTTTGGAAAATCACGTAACAAAAACTTTCAACTTTTCACCACGCCTGGCTCCCACACACCAGGACACAGTGGTACCTTTGAGTGTCCTTGCTCCCAGCCCTGCCTGCAACATGACCATGTGTCCCATAACTGGAACAGGCTGACTTGGTGGCATAGCAATCACCGGTGTCACACCAGAAGGGACACCAGTGAAGCAGTAACTGCCCAACACTAAATGCCCACATGGAGATGTTCATTCGGCTGGCTATAAAAACATCCTCGCATAAGATATCAAATGTTGATCACAGAATCTTAGCGGTTGGAAAGAACCTCTGGAGATCATCTAGTCCAACCGTCCTGCATAAGCAGGTTCCCTACAGTAGGTAATGTGATGCTGCGTACTACTGGGAATGACCACTTCACTACCATCAACAATAGACAAGCTACTGGAACTACAAACATAAAATAATAGGAAACACATATTTTAGTGTATTTTTAAAAGCATAAAGTATATAAATCTAAAAGCAAAGGAAGAAGAGATCTGAGGTTATTCCAGCCCATCTGCCTTGCCAGTGGAGAATTCCCAACTGTACATTCTCTAATCTAGGTTTAAACATCTAAGTGGGAAGCTTCCACTGCTTTCTCTGGGCCACCTCATCTAATATTTTTCACGGTCAGAGCCCATTTACATGCAATTTATTAAGTTTCCCTTCTGCAAGCACACAGTTATCTTTGAGCCAAGCCCATTCTAAGCTTTCTTCATAAAAGAACCTATTTAAGCCCTGATCATTTTTTTTCTTACTGTCCTCAGAATTTTCTCCAGTTGGATCAATACCTTTTTTGGCAAAGAAATAAAGATAACATTCCAGACAGAGCTGAACCTATGCCATGTTAAGAAGAATTATTACATCTTGCTTTTCCTAGCACCTACAACCAAAAGCTCTACTGCAATTTCTGTACTTTCATACCTACTGCAAGAGCAAGCCTTAACATCTCCTTCCTGATTCACACACAAGTTTACAGTACTTTGTGATTATTTGAATCCCTTTAGACGTTCTGGGTAACTCTTGTACAGTAGCACCTAAAGATAATTTTGAAAAAGGCTGAAAATGAAAACAGGCCTCACATTTATGTATTTTTCTTGATTTATTTTTCATGATCTAGAATATTACTCTCAGGCCTCTCAAGGTCATAGAATCATAGAATCACTCCGTTTGGAAAAGAAGTTAAAGATCATGGAGTCCAACCATGACCTAACCATACTACCCCAACTAACAACCCTCTGCTAAATCATGTCCCTGAGCACCACATCCAAATGGTTTTTAAAAAATTATTTATCCAGGTCCCTCTGAATAACAATCCCTTCCCTCCGGTTCAGTGACAACACCACACAGCTCGGTGTCATCAGCAAACTCACTGACAAGTGCACTCAATCCCACCATCCATGTCAGTAGCAAAGTTGTTAAACAGCACTGGTCCCAATACTGATCCCCGAGGAATACCACTCATCTTCATGTGCACGTTGAGTTGTTGACCATGACTCTTTGAGTGCAATCATCCAGGTAATTCATTATTCACTAACTAGTCCCTCCATCAAACCCATGTCTCTCCAATTCAGAGACAACGATGCCATGTACGATAGTGTCAAATATTCTGCGCAAATCCAGGTAGATGACATCATATAATTGCTATTCCCTTATCCACCAATGTTGAAAGCCCATCACAAAAGGCCAGCAAATTTGTCAGGCATTGTTCACCCTTAGTGAAGCCACCTTCATTAAGGAGGCTGTCATGTCCTTCTTTTCAAGGCACAATATCATTGTTTCCAGGAAGATCTGCTCTGTGATCTTATCAGGTATAGAGATAAGAGTGACCGGCCTTTGGGTAGCAGCTTATGAACTTCATCTGCCAGGACACTTGGACACACAGGACTCTAACCAACCAGACCCCTGAAAAGGCCAAAGCCTGCTCTCCTGAAGTGAGCTTGCTGTACACCCTCTGCACTGCCATAAGGATCTCAAATTCCACCATTCCATGGTCCCTGCAGCCAAGGATGCCCTTGAGTTTCATGTTCCCCATCAGTTCCTTCTTGACGATGGGAACAAAGTTGAGTACAGAATCTCTACTTGTTGGCCCCTTTTATCACTTGGATAAGGAAGCTACCATTAATACATCCCAGGAACCTCCTGCATTGCTTATGTCCTATTGTGTTGTCCCTACAACACATACTGGGGTGAGTGAAGTTCCCCAAGAGGACCAGGGCTTGAGAATACGAGGCTGCTCCTCTCTCTACAGAAGGCCCCACCTGCTCAGCCTTCCTGGTTGGATGGCCTGCAGCAGAAGCCCCACTATAACGTCACCTGTCCCAGTTCATCCTTTAACCCTGACCCACAAGCTCTAGGTCAGCTCCTCATCTATTCCCAGGATACAACTCCATGCACTCAAGCTAGTCACTGACATACAGAGTGACATACCCTCCTTATCTCCCTTGTCTATGGATCCTAAGGTGTCTGTATTCTTCTATTCCAACACTCTGGTCACGGGAGCCATCCCACATCTCCATGGTGTCAATAAGATCACGGCCCTGCACAGTACCAACCCATTATCCAGGAGAGAAAATTCTAGACACAAAAAGAAGTTCATTATGCAGTACAGAAATATAGGTCCTTCTGTTTCCTTAATGGTTATCTTCTACATCTAAGCAAATCTCCTTTCTCCTTACATTTTTAAAATGAAGTAAAATAGGAGCATGTGTTCAGAAAAATGCCTCCGTTGTTCTTCCATTTCTCCTCACTGAAAATCCAAGGACTATTAATAAAAAAATTTCTCACACTGAATCTCTTCCTTCCAGCTATCTTTTACACAGTGAAGATAGCAGATTCCAGTCCCCTCAGTTACCACTGGAAAAAAAATATAGTCCAAGAAGCAATACTGTATGTGCCACAAAACATACTGTGTTAGCTCAAACACAGCAAAGAAGCATCCTTTTTTTTTTTTTTCCTCTATTTCACTATCAAAAAAGACTTCTTAACTGACTGATCTCAAACACAATTCCAATTCAAAGGAAGTTCAAGGAAGGTGTATAATTTGGTATGGGAGCTATGGCTGAAAAAATACTGCAGAATATACCATAAATTATTCAATGCATTAGGCAAAAGCAAGTAGCTACAAGGACTTGACATGCAATAAGCATGTTTTTTTTTCTCTTAAGAAGTTTCAGAAATCATTTCAAATTTGAAAAACTCCATTTCTTCAAAAAAAGTAGCAAAGCAAAACACATAAAAAGTCAAGCAATTCCAAGACATGAACTTCAACTGAAATAGTTTACAGTTGATTAATTTGATTGTAACAAAAATTACTTCAGACATTAATGAAATATTTTAAAACATTGATGTCTTGACAGGTCCGTGAAAACATCATAGTCTTTTGAGAAACCTTCAAAAATACTAGAGGAAACAATAACTTTAAAACCCTGTTAAAAGTAGAGCAACTTTATTATGTCTTTCCTTTATCTTACTAAAGACAAGTTTAAAAAAAAAAATCGTTTTGCAGAAGCACTTTACAGCCACAGCTCTAAATGCCACCCAGACCGAGAGCTGACAGAACACATCAGCTTCAAGAAACAAAATCAAAGTACACGACAAAGCAGAACTCGACAGTAGCCTTAAAGCTTTGCCAGTGTTAATAGCTTTGGCATCTGTTCCAGTCCAAACATGTCCTCTCAGTTCCCTGCACATTCCCCACTTGTTTCAGCTAAAAATCTTCTGGGGAAATTCAGAGCCCTGTGGAACTTAAGGGGCAGGTCAACCTAAATAATACCTTCCAATGTTTTTTCTTAACAGCAGCAGGTTGCATATTGCTAGCCACATTTCTAACACAACTACTGACATACAAAGTATGTTGGGTGCTATAAGGTAAGATTCTAGAAGGAGGATGTTTTTCACTGCCGACGCGCTTAAGGCATTCAGAGCTGGTTATCTCACAGTAGTGTGAGAAAGCATGGGGGTTGTTCCACATACAGCTATGATTATTAAAACAAAAAAAAAATCCAATGTTATTTTCAACCAGTACATAGGACTCTTAATGCTTGTCAATATCCTTTTAATCTCTTGGAAAATCAGACCTACATCAGCAAACTTCTAAACAGGTTTTTGAAGTAACCTTAGTCACAAAGAAATTTTTCTAGTAGTAGCAACAGGCAAAATCACCGAAATCAGCAATACTGTTTTATAATTGTTTCATAATTTTGTAATACTTATAGATAAGTGTGGTATTTTCAAGCAATAATAATGAGTTTCTTTTTTTTTTTTTTAATATACATTTACTACCAAACAGAGCTGTCTTCCTGAAAAAAACCACCATTTGAAAGACACCATATTCAAGGTCCATTCTGTTCCTCTATTTCTTCATTTTTTTTCTTGCTAGCCAGGAGAAAAGAAAAAAATTAAAATTTAAAATCAACAATATGGAGTGCATTAGGAAAGAGCAGAACATCAGAGAGACCTATTCTTCACCAGACTCTTCTTTTTAAGAAAGAAGATGCCTATTCTACAGTAGCACTAAAAAAACCAACAAAACCAGCCAAGCAACCAACCGTCATCTCCATATGCAACTAGAATCACTGAATCACAGAATGGCCTGGGTTGAAAAGCACCAGAAAGATCATCTAGTTTCAACCCCTCAGCCAAGGGCAGGGCTGCCAACCACCAGACCAGGCTAAATCGCATACATTTCAAAACCAGAGAAAATAAGAGCCACAGATAGAGAGAAACTGAAGACTTAGGTATGATCTCAAGACTTATACATATAAACTGAAGCAAAAATATGTAGATGATAGTGGGAAAACAGAACACAGAACAAACAGATATCCTTTGGTGAAAACAAATAAAAAGCTCTGTCTTAAGACAAATTTAATAAGATGCATCCCATCTCCTAGAGATATACGCTATGTTTTTGTTTTTCTTTGAAGTTTGCAGCAGGAAAGTTGTTCATATCAGAAATATTTTGTACAGACAGGAATTATTAAGACAACAAATGCTTAGATAAAACTACATTATTGCTTGGCTTCTTAAAATTAAATACATTATCAGCTTGTTTTTTTCCGGGGAGAACGGTGCAGCTCTTAGTAGATTGGGTTTTTTAAACCACATAAACATGGCATTTTACAGATCCATTTGTTTAATGAAGTCACCATATTGTAGCTAATGTAAGATAGAGGGGTTTTTCGTCAACAGAAGGTATTAATCAGAGGACCTATTCTATTTCCCTTCCCATATGAGCAGTCTACCTCTATGGAAAACTACTAGGGATAAATGACTGATTCACACTTGATAAGGACTCTCTTCTGACACATAATCGCAGATGCTATTTGTACAGCCAGAGATATTCAAATCAATGTGACCAGTATGAAATACATTTCATTGCAGATAAATACACTTGGGGCCAGATTCTCTCTCTTCGATATCACAACTGAGTAAAAAGAGAGGACAGCATCAGGGAGTGAATGAGAATGCCCTAAATCACATCAGCTGGAAACATTCCCCAAAGAACTGATTATGACCAGCTGGCTGCAAACTAGACATTTGGTCTAGATTCATAAAAGCATCTGATCTGTCTACAACCATTGATTTCAGCAGATGCAGATTTTTAAATGTTTGTATCAATCTGGGTCATCTCCCTTTTCTCACCCCCAGTTTAAGAGTTCTGTGGCTCCAATTAACTCTGGGACTTGTCCAGACATAGCTCTAGCTAGTAGAACGGAGAATCAGAATCTGCTCTGTTTGTGCTCTCTGATTAACGTGAAACTGAGGCTGAAAATTCCCTATTCATAATCAAAATTCCCATTCTTCCATTTGGCTCCATCCCATTTGGCTCACTGAAGAGTATTTTTAAGCCTTATTGGCTTCAGATGCAGAACTGGCCCCCAGTGGATACTATTGTCTTATGACATGTTTCATTTCCTCTTCCTGACTGTCCTCCTTGAGAAGCAAGAGACTCTTCCAGAGACACCAATATCTCTTTTTAGAAATATAAATGGCAAGTGTGAAAATATAAAGTAAAAACAACATCAAAACCAAGTAAACCAAGTTTAGTTTTACTGGTTTCACAATTTAAAAACAGTATTACTTTGTTGTGGGAAGCATTTAGACATGAGAATTGCTAGAAGAGAGTTATGTGGCTGGGTTTGGTTTTTTTTGAGTTTGGAAAGGTGAAAGGCTAAGGTGCTAGACGTTTCCTTAAGCCAAGTTTCTCTTTTTTGTTTATTTATTTATTTTAAGAACAGCCGTTGGTAAAGCACAACTTATCATCAAATTGAAGAGCTGCTGTAATTCAGAAACATAGAAATTACAGTGCCATTATAAAGGCGACATGTTTTTACGCAAGTAATTCTTACCAAATTTTTGAAGAGTGCAGTTAATTCCTTTGTAAACACAGAAAATTTTAAAAATGCTGTTCCCAAATCTGGGTCATCCCTGCAAACACAGTTGCCTCCAAATTTCTCCAGTGCTTGTGTGTACTGTTCTTCATTTTCCACGTGAGCTTCAAAAAGAGCAAAACATGAAAATACCATCAGCAGATAATAGGTTATAAAAATTACACCCAAGCTTAAAATAAAACAGCAGGGAAAAACAACTTTTCAGAAGGTTTCTCACTAAGAATGTTTACTTAATGCAATAAAAAAATATTTATATTTTAATAGTTATGCTGGAAGTATGAAGTATCTCACTAATTCTGCTTTATGTGCATCTATCCAAATGCTGTATGAGTGTGTGCAAGTGTCATTGCAACAAGACAATAATCTGATACAAATCCTGTTTAGAAAGACATGCAATACTTCTGCAGCATACAAGAGACCACATAGCTCCTAATTCCTATAATGAACTTCTATAGTCATTTCTTAATGCTCTCTAAATTTAACTGCTGTGCGCTGAACAAAGAATCAGAGGGGAGCGGAAACACTAGCAGTGTCCTGAATCCCTACTGCACAGGGCAATACATCAAAGAGTCTCAGGTCATCTTAGGAAATGGACTACAAACGTTACAGATGAGGATGCAATCCATACCCATGTTAGCTATTTGATCCAGACCAGCAGAGGGGATCTGAAGCAAATCCTAGTAGTCTGCCTTTAACATGGGATGACTTAGAGCAGTTATGGCTCATGACCATTAGGTTCCCTCCTAAGAGGACAAAACTTTCTCAGAAGTGCCCCGGTGCCTAGTGGAGATGACAGGCTCTGAATATAGGTGTAGGCTGCACTTCATTAATGCTCTTCAAAGCATGAACTCTATATGTTGAGGAGTTGAGTTCATCTCACAGGGAGTGAGATGAAATCTAGGTCAAAGCAGGCTCCCCTGATTGAAACATAAGGGAAATGTGAGGGGCCTCCATCTTACCTACATCTAACTAGCAATTCAATCATAGCCTACCAGTTACTTTCCAGTGTAGACAGCCATAAAAAGTGAGCATAAATCTGGTCTGAGGAGTAAAAAAACCTCTTTCTGAGCTTAGTGACTGAGTTAAGCTTGAGCACGCACAGCGAAGCACATCAAGTTGGTACCTGATTAAGTTAACACTGCCTATTTCTTATTCTAGTTGCGGCATATTTCTAATGGTTCAAAAGAAGTAAAAATAAAAACCCCACACCCTAGAAAACAAATTATGCACGAATAAGAACAAAGAATCCTTCTTGGCCATTGCATGAAACCAGCAGAAACCCTGAAGATTAATTTTAGTTCAAACTAGCAATGATCTGGTTTAATTTCAAGCCCATTTGTGTATGTTAGCAATTTAATATCCAAAGGATTCATGTTGCAATGTCCTTTCCCCAAAACATTCTGCTATTTGAATTACAGGATAAATCAAGGTTGTACAGCTAATGCTACTGTGTGACATGAATACACCTGGAGAAGCTTCACATGAACTGAGACATACCGACACTAGAAGACGCTTTGAACAAACTGGCACAGACAGCAAAAAACAGGGCTTGGCTCATTGCAACTGCACTACTCACACAGCTACCCAGTGCGGTTCATTATTTCCATATCACTTTCTTCATCCTTACCGCTTCCTGCATCTAGCTTTGCATGTCTGAACCCAAGTAAGGGTGGAGGTCAGGACAATTCAAATAGCAAAAAGAGAACACCACCACTGCATGAAAACAAGGTGAAAAGGCTGCCGCTGTTAATTGTCATAGTTAGATGTGAAATCAGCAGTCAGCAGACCCATGCTGACTTTTTATCAGACTAATACAAGAGGTTTCTATTCCATACGGTATCCTCAAAACTTGGGCCTCAGCTTCTGGATCTACATATCAGATTTTAAAAAGACAATAGACCAGCAACTCTGCAACAGTTCTAAGACATCCTCCACAATGCTTATGGTCATTACAGTAGCAGCACAATACTGGAGCTGAGCTGATCCTCCACCAGAGCAGGAAGAGGTGTTTTTTCCACAGCTCCTGACCCAAAATACTCTCCCTTGCCCTCAGGTTTCTTTCTGATGTGCTTTAAAAGGTTTTCTACAAACTTTTTACATGATCTTGTAATGACAGGACCAAGGGGAAATGGCTTTAAGCCAAAAGAGGGGAGATTTAAATTAGAAGTTAGGAGGAAGTTCTTCACTTGGAGGGCGGTGAGGCCCTGGCACAGCCGCCCAGAGAGCTGTGGGTGCCCCATCCCTGCAGGCACTCAAGGCTGGGTTGGGTGGCCCCTGGGCAGTCTGAGCTGGTGGGGGCAACCAGCCCATGGCAGGGGTTGGGTGGGTGGGCTGTGAGGTCCCTTCCAACCCAGGCCTTTGTGTGAATCTGTCAAAAACAAAACAAAAACACCTGAGCCATTCTGTTTGAGGCTTTGAGGGTGTTTTTTACTGAGAAACTAAATAACATACAAATAGGGATCCTAATGGTTTCTACCACTCTTGCACTTCAGGAAAACAGTACAGGTAGGCTTTATACTCAGGGAAACTGTATTTAAAAAACAAAAACAAAAAAACAAAACAAAACAAAAAAAACCCCAAGCACCAGTAGCCATGCTCTTTTGAATACAGAGCCACAGTTTTTCTTTTGTCAAAAGAAACCTCCATTGCTGGAGACGCAAAGCAATATTTGTGCTGGTGGAACAGATGTGCCTTAAAATGTTTATTGTCAAGATTGAGCAGCATGAATTTAAAAACTAGGCAAAGCATTGATCTTTATGCAAAAAACGCAGTGATTTGCTGCAATACTACAACAAATACACTGATGAGGAAGTATAGTCTAGCAACCAAAAATTACCAAGAAACAAAAAACAACAAAACACGGCATGACAAACAAATACGTAACAGATGACACAGCTCCAGATCTTAAATTAAATCTTAAACTGGACTCTCAACCATCCAAAGATAACAGCTACATAAGCTTCAGCCTGAAGGAATTTCCTTTCAATTAGCTGATACGAATTACACCACAATAGTAGTCCTTGTTATAATTTTATATCCAAACACCGACATACTTGTAAGTTCTGTCAGATATCAGAGGCTCTCCAAAATTGCCAGGCCTATCTGTTTTGCATATAATATAGGTTTTCTTAGCTCTAATTGCTGTGATCTGCAAGATGAGAACAAAAACTAACAAAATGCTGTTTCTTCCTATTGCTGATCCACAAAAACGAAAGTGTCATTTATTTTTTCACGGGTAAACACAGAGAACTCCACAGGATTGGAGCAGGATGAAAATGCACACAGTAATAGTTCTTCATATTTTTATCACTTTGTCAGAGAAATATCTGACTCTGCACATCACGACAATAACAAACTGAAGCTCATTAGCTTTCTCTTGTAATGAAATTCTCAACGTGCAAAACTGGGAGCCACCAGGAAGGCTGTTTATAAAAGCAGTTAGTTAAGTTGGTGTAGATTCCTATCACTGACAAAAAGGATTATTTCCACGCACACCCTGCCTCCCCCCCCCATGTCCTCAAGGACAGAGCTCACATGCCTTGCAGTGAAATCAACACAACTGGGGTTAGATGAGCACCTAAAATGGCTTATGTAAATTTATGCGTGCTGAAAATCCCATCTAGGGATCTGTCAAGCAGCAGGGGTGGCAGAAAGAGCACGTAGCCCTGAGCAGGGGGAAGGACCCAATTTCATATCAGTATGGCATGGCAGGTTCATCTCACAAAATTTTATCATTACTGATCTCATTATTATGCAGCTACTTCAAGACTGCCATTTAAAACGCACATATTTCTTTTCTGTTTCATTATGAAGACCAACTTCAGCAATTCACCAACCCTTTAGTTTCAGCAATATAGCTTACCAGAAGTTATTAGCTACTTACCCAGACCAGATACATTTATAGCTTTGACAGATTTCTTCATTTTGTAGAGAACAGTTCGGTCAACATCCAGAGCCTAAAATAGGAAAAAAAAAATTAAATGTGAAATACTGGCTTGACCTCCAGTAAATCTGTGCCCTAGAAACTTTCTGTACTTACATCAGAATTATGTTAGTTAATTTTATTCCTGCAGTTATTAAATTACATGCCAGTTGTTCCCACCCGATCTGCACAACCCATTCTGTCCCTTTGTTCACAAGGATACATCTTTCCTCTTCCCATGGTGACCAGAATCATTTATACCCAGCACCTTCTGGGTTTATTAATAGTTTAGTATTTCAAAATGGAAGTATTTATACAATATCTTCTTACGTTAAATTATTAAAGAAGCTTACTTAAAATAGTTTCAGCCTGTCGTATGTTTTGACATATGATGCTGAAGAAACAAGCAATATTACTTCCCCAGGCAGAATATTAAAAATGGAACTTAATTTCAGCTTTCTTGAATAATTCAGTTAATTAATTGCATTCCCAGCCATATGAACTTTGTGACTGCTGTGCAGAGCAAAATAAATTGAATCTCTCTCAAAAATACCACTTGTTTCTTGACACTGTGCAAAGCTTTTACCAACATGACATAAAATTCAAGTTTAAATCCCATCCAGAATCCTCAAGCACTTATAATCAACTCGTTTGAAATCAAGAAGTTGAGGCAAGCAACCATTTGCTTACTAAAGTGAAATACAGGCAGATTTAAAAAACAAACAAACAAAAAACAAACTTTGCAAAACTGCAAGAAAATTTAAATATGAATTCCAAGGCCTGGGCCTCACTGAAGAACAATACCAAAACCAAGAAATTACATTATGCCAAGAGCTATTTAGCATGCTACACACTAAAACAGCAAGCACAAAATTCATACTAGTTTTCATTCAAAAGGTTCCAGTAAGCTGCAACAGCAACGAAAACCACCTACTGTTGTTTTACTGCTAATCATTTGTATAAGACAAATGATGCATACCGGTCAGTCCCCAGGAATCCATCTCAACATACAGAATGCAAACAGAAAGATTATCCATCATAATTAAGGGAGTATTCTTAAACTGAATCTATTTAGACCACAAATAGCTAGGCAACATCTTTGCAACATTCCATAGAAATGCACACACTTCAACGTTGCCTTCCTACTACAGTGTGACAGTACTGCTACGTCCATTGGAACTTCTACTTTCTGTGCCTTTACAGTTTGCATCTGAAATGTATTAGAAGTACAGAGACATCATCATGTCTCTGTGATGGGCTGAAAAAAATCCCTAACAAAGCCCATAGAAGTCACACAGGACTCTGTTCACTTCAGCAATTTGGACTACAGCCATTAAAACAAACCAGCGTACAGTGCAGTCTCAAAGGTAAGAATAGTCACCTGCCTGCATGGAAACACAGAAGGTAACTCCCTCATTGCGTATTAAGTGATTGCTAAAATAACCTTAGCAGAGCACCCAACCGACCAGCTGATTACACAGGAAAGACAATTTCATCAATGACTTCATCAAAGAGCAATTACTCTCTTGGAAAGGAAAAGAAAGCAACATCCCCAACAACAAGCATCACAATTAATGGCCCAAGGGAAGGATGATGGCCAGAGACTTTGAAGTTACAGATTTAGTTCCCGGCTGAGCCTCAGATTTGTGTGTGCAGCTGATAAATTATTTAATGCCTACACTTCAGCTATGGGAAAAAAAATAGAAATAGGAGAATATGGTAATTTTTTCAATAAAAGGAGAGTGCAGGAAGGATAAATGCACTAGTTGAATTACAAACCACTCACACTATTGTGGTGAGGGTTACAGATAGACCTAAAGGTACGTTGGCCATGACTGCATCAGTCAGAAAGCACAGACTCTCAGTAAGGGAAAATTTTAGCTCTTCTTCAACTAAAGTCATCATTTTGGTTTGCCAAAACCTCCCATCCGACTCCTGCTTTCTCTAGGATTACACACCAGAACACAAAGCTAATGCCATAACATAATGGTGCTGGCAATTTCAGTATCAAGGCAAGATCAGGCAGTTGGTTCACATAAACATTCAAAACATGCACATCAAAAAGAAAACCTCTAGAGAAGACTGAGGTACAACAGAGCAAGCAAAACCTAAGGCTGTAGTTTGGTGAACATTTTCCAGACAGCCAGCATAGGCTTGCTTAGGACTCCTTCCATCCTTTCAGCTGCTCCTGTACAAGTGTTTGTGGGGACAAGTGGTGAACCACAGCAGACAATTGATCCGCCTTCAAAGTGACATATGGAGAAAAACTTTTGTCAGCTGGTTTCAATACAACTCAGATGAGAAGGCAAGGGACAAGCAGGAATAAGTAGAATGACCAACAAACCTGTGTGCTCTTGCTGAAGAAAATCTCCAAAACCATTTCTGAAAAAGAATTACATTAATGGCTACTTGAGCGCAGCAAGCACTTACTGTGGTTCTCTCTTTTTCTCTTTTCTCACCCTTAGCATCATACTAGTCCTAACCTTCCTTCATATGTTTCTTCACCACCATAAACCAGGCTGGGTAGTTAGTTCAGTCTGTCTGGAACACTTCTGTCACACTTCTAAGGTGACAGCAGACACTGAGTTGTAGACACTGAAACCACCAACATGACTGAAACTAAATGGCTGACCACCATCAGGAGAAAAAACACTGGGTTTGCTTGCAGAGGACTTTGCTCAGCTTCTGTTCAGCTGTTCAGCCACAAATAGCACAGAAGAGTACTCCCAGTAGCAAATCATCCATACCCTCTTTGTATAAAAAGGTAACGTGGACTCAACTTCTTCCCTGAATCAGTCAAAAAAGTGAAGAACTAAAGCAATTTGTGACATAAAGTACTCCATACGAAACCTAGAGGAATACTGTAACGGACAAAACAAACATAATTGCCAGAAGAATGAATTGTGTTTCATTCTTTAAGAATGCGGGTGTTTTACTGTTGATTTAAATAACTGATACAATCAGTGATAATGGTAAGAAATTCAATAGTGAAGACTGCAAAGTCATTTCACCTGGGGGCACAATGTATATATGAACTGGAAGATAATTTGCCAAAAATTTAGGGAGATTAAGCATTTTGGTTTAGCTGTTGTAGGTCCAAGGTGTTGGCCCTACCTGTTTATGTGTCTTTCCAAATCAGTGGAAGTTTGACTCGGTAGCAAACACTTCTTAAAAATAGCATGCACAAAATGGGATGTGACACAGATGTTGTATTCATCCACTAGGATGTGAAATGCAGAATGGAAGTAAATGTTTTTCTTGAACTGTTCTGGTTTTTCCAATTAGATTATTTGGAATAAGCTACAGAAAACCTACATCAGGCCCGCAGCCAAAGGGAGTCAGTACATATTCAGCGCATGATAAGGATTATAAGGAAAATTTTAAAAAGCACAGAATGTAGGAGGAATAAGCTACCTTCCTGACAGGATCTCCAGTCTATTACGTAGAGAACTGAAAATCAATTTGATTTTGATGGGTTAATATGGTACCGATAGCCCACACCCTATGCTTTTCCAGGTATCCTGATAGACAAGCTGCAGTCTGGTCTCTCCAAACTTGAAATGGATGGGGGGAGAGCGGTAGATGTAGTCTACCTTGATTTCAGAAAGGCTTTTGATACTGCCCCCCCGACCTCCCTATAACAAAGCTAAGGAAGTATGGGATAGATGAATGGACAGTGAAGTGGGTCATGAACTGGCTGACTGGCAGAGTGCAGAAGGTTGTCGTTGGTGGTGCAGTGTCCAGCTGGAGACCGGTAACTAGTGGCATCCCCCAGGGGTCTGTTCTGGGTCTGGTCTTGTTCAACATCTTCATCAATGACCTTGATGAGGGGATAGTGGCCACCCTCAGCAAGTTTGCTGATGATACGCAGTTGGGAGGATTGGCTGATGTGCCCGAAGGCTGTGCTGCCATTCAGCAAGACCTGGACAGGCTGGAGAAGTGGGCAGTAAGAAACCACATGACGTTTAACAAAAGTAAGTGTAGAGTCTTGCACCTAGGAAGAAATAATTGCATGCATCAGTACTGGTTGGGGGATGACCTGCTGGAGAGGAGCTCTGCAGAGAGGGACCTGGGCGTCCTGGTGGATGACAGGTTGGCCATGAGCCAGCAGTGTGCCCTCGTGGCCAAAAAGGCCAATGGCATTCTGGGGTGCATAAAAAAGAGCGTGGCCAGCAGGTCGAAGGAGGTGATCCTCCCCCTCTACTCTGCCCTGGTAAGGCCTCATCTGGAGTACTGTGTCCACTTCTGGGCTCCCTGCTACAAAAAAGACAGGGATCTCTTGGAAAGAGCCCAGCGGAGGGCCACAAAGATGGTGAAGGGCCTGGAGCATCTCCCCTATGAGGAACGACTGAGTGAACTGGGTCTGTTTAGCCTTGAGAAAAGAAGGCTGAGAGGGGATTTGATCCAGGTTTATAAATACCTGAGGTGTGGGGGCCACAGTGGTGAGGCTGGACTCTTTTCAGTAGTGCGTGGGGACAGGACAAGGGGAAATGGGACGAAGCTAGGGCATAGGAAGTTCTGCACGAATGTGCTCAAGAACTTCTTTACGGTGAGGGTGACGGAGCACTGGAACAGGCTGCCCAGGGGGGTTGTGGAGTCTCCTTCTCTGGAGATATTCAAGACCCGCCTGGACGCCTACCTGTGCGACCTGCTGTAGGGAACCTGCTTTAGCAGGGGTTTGGACTCAATGATCTCTGGAGGTCCCTTCCAACCCCCACAATTCTGTGATTCTGTGAAACAATCCTAACTAACAAAGGAAAAAAAGGGATAAGCACTCAGAAACATGTAAGCTAAAAACTAACACAAGCATAAAATCAGCTGAGTAAAAGCTGCACATGAACAAACTGCAGCTGGAAATCAGGAAAACAAATCCAGTTCTGGAAAGCCTGGGAATGAAGGGTAAAAAAAAATACCACACCATCATAAGAGGAGCCTGAATAAACTTTAAGGATTGTTGTGGTGGCTCCTGCAGCGGTAAAGAGCCAGACTTGCCCTGTGGGAGGGTTCTTTTAGTTCTTCTAGGTCTCCTCTGTGAAATCTTTTGATACTATGTCATTTTAGAACAGTGATGCACATCTATAGACTGATGCATGAAATACTGAAACATTTCCAGTCACTAATACTATATTTTAGTCTCGCTTACGGTCCTAAAAATGGGGCTCTGCCTTGCTTGTTTTTTTTTCAGTGAAAGACGTTGGTCCCTACTCGCAACTCAGGATTCAAAGGAGTCACACTTCAGTATAAAATTTTGAAACACAAGCTCTTTTCTTCAGTACTGTTCTTCATATTTTCTCATCCTTTTCTTCACCCAAATCTTACCATAAGAAATGAGTCTACATGCAGCTGTAGCTTTATTCTATTTTCATTTACATCCAGTATAGTGCAGGGAGGATGACAGAGCACTGGAAAAGGCTGACTAGAGTGACTGTGGAGTCTCCTCAGATGTGCAAGGCCCTCGTGGATGCCTACCTGTGTGACCTGCTGTACGGAATCCGCAGGGTGGTCAGACTCGTCATCTCCAGACGTTCTTTCTAACCCCTACAATTCCGTGATTCTGTCATTTCCATGTCATAAATACATACACGCTACATTGATGCTCGCACACATACACACCAAAATGCTGCCCTCCCCTCCTTCAACTGCTGTGCCAGAAGCACTGAAATTTGAAGTGGCTGCTGATATTGCATATTCTAGCATATTTTTTTTTACCCATGTACAATGCCCAGAAAACTTCTGAATCAGAAAAAAAGTAATCATTTAATTTATACAGTGGGATCATTTTGCTCTCTCATTTAATGTTTCAAGCTTTGACTCAAAGAAAGTCCAACATCCCTCACTCTGTGGCAGTTGTTTATTTTGGCATCTGTTTACCCCAGAACAATATACTCAAAGAGGACATATGAATTATTTTCATGCTCCCACTCAGTTTCCACTGATAAGGGCTTAGACTTCTTTGACTTCCCTTTTGTTAAAAATAGTAAAAACAACTTTAATTTTGAGGGGGAAAAAACCAAAAGCATTCTATAGATACAGTACATTAGTAAAGAAACTGCTTTGTTGTAGAACTCATTAAATGTAGCATGAACTGAAACAAACTCAAAGCAACCTTCTTGACAGCACAGCATCAACACAGTATCTTTCTGAACATATTGTTTATGGCTTCCACTCATTTATGTGACTTCTAACGCTAACCCTGTGAACGATTCCCAGATACACTTCTTTTTACATCACACTTATGTGGTGCTACTGTAGCATACCCAGAGATTACAGACTTCCTCTGAGAACCAAGCTGTTGGGCAGTCTAAAACAGATGTTACCAGCAACCAGACTGGATCTTGCTCTCTTGACATGTATTTCAAGGCTTCTAAATAAGTGCTAATATTGAATTAAAATAAATGAACACAAGCTTGGTATTCACATCAGTATTCTTCAAAACACACAGCTAATCTCTTATAATGGCACAGAAATAAGATGCTGTGTGAAAATGCCTTGCACCTTACAATCTACACTGACTACACAGCGAAACAGAACACAGAACAAGTTCATTTACTTCAAACAAAATATTTCTAATTTCTCTTTTTTTTTTTTTTTCCTCTATCTTCCACTTGTCTTATCCCCCTGTGCCACTACCACATATGATCACATACAACACACCCACTCACCCACCCAAATTACCTGCAATGTATGACTTTTTAAATTGCACAGTTTTCCTAACTAGCAGTGGTTAACATCTTGACACCCATCACAAACACACTTGGGAAAATACATCAGTAATGTGTCCAAAGGATTTCAGTAACATCAGCGTTAGCTATTTGGAATGCCACAGACTGAAAATGTCAAAATGGTAACATTGAAGTGAATGAACTTCTAAGGCCCATACATACTGACCGTACAAGAAGCAATTCAAATCACTGTAATTTATTTCTTTCTTTATTTTTTGCTAAGTTCCACATGCCTGATGAGAATGCAGCAACATGTACGTATTTCGTTATTAGAGGCAGGGGGCCAAAATACCAAAATACAGAGAAGTTTTCAAAACGAGCGCTATACTGGAGAGAGAAGGGCTGAACTGCAGCTCACTGATCTGTAGCGCGGCTTTTCACCTCCTGTAAGAACAAAGTCCAGTTTCATCTGCTAAAGGCCAATTTCCATTTTAGCTGCTTCAAAGCTTTCTACTCTGAACAAAGAAACATGCCAGCTAATGAGAACCAAACCCATCTTACTACGAAGAAATCAGCACTAGGTTAATGAAACTTCCTGAAATGCTATTCTACACCCTAGTCCATGAGCCACAATCTGTCTTGCTACCTTAAAATAAGAACAATAATAAATCTGTTCAAGTGCATTTCACATTGCCTAGGAAGATTTCAGTCCCCTGGGAAATACAATATTCAAACACTTATTAGTGCTTCCCAAAGTCTAGCCTCAAAATCTCAAAACCAGCGTCAGTTTAAAAAATCTGCATTCTCTCATTAGGCCTGTACAACATTCGGGATTCTTCTGGATGGGAGGGTGGTTCAAATTAATAATACATGCAGCACATTTCAGGCTGACAACAGAGAAATGAGTGTGTTACTTGCTCGTTGCAGTGGTGCAGGGCAAAAACAAGCTGTTCTATTTTTATTATATTTAATTGGAGGAGGAAAATAAACAAACTGGATAAACATCCTGAAGATTTTGGCACCTTTTGAAGAATCAAAGGGTGTGGGGAACAAGGCAGTAGCAGGACTAATGGCCAGCCCATGGGCTCTGCTGGTTAGATGGTCACTTGGAAGTCAGAAGCATGCAGACATCTTTTGTGCCAAATTTACAGAAGTCTGAGTCTCTTTCTTAGCAAAGTCCACTTGCACCAGTGCCTTATACCTTTGTGTCCCAGCATATATGTGCAAAGGAACAGAAATATAGCCACACTGAGTCAGATCAACAGTCCATTTAACCTGGCATCCTCTCTCAGCAGTGGCCAGCAGTATGTTTGGAACAGTGACGGAAGAAAAGCCCACATACATCCTTCCCCAGGATAATCTCCTAGATTCCAGCAAGCACTTTAAGCAGAAAAGACTGAGAGACATCCAACCAGAAAACATTACACAGCCCAACAGGCTACTTTCAAGAGAAACAGGAAACCAAGTTTTCTAACTCCACATAAGAGCAAAAGCAAACTCAAGCTGTTTTTCTGCAGCCCAGCCTGAGCGCTTTGATGACTGCACTGCAGCAAGCTGTGGGAAGCAGCGAGGGAGGAAGGAGAAGGAGGAGGCCTTCATCTTTGCTCCCTTTCTTACTTAAAACATTTGAAAGTCTCTAATACATTCCATTCTTCTTACCCACAGAAGTTTCAGTTTAGAAAGGCTAAAATTAACTATTTGTGATTTCTGGTTATCTGGATCCGAATTTGCTAAATGTCTCAACCAATATTTCTTTCTTTCTTTCTGTCTCTAGTGGAAGGGGGGGGGGATGCGGGGGGAAGCAATTGGAACTACAACAAGAAGATCACGTAAGTCCTGCTAGAGGAATAACAACATTTTGGCAAAGAAATCCCCAAATCATCCTGGAGAAAGATCCTATGTGCTTTCCCCCATACTGCCCATTTAACTAAAAAAGACACAAATAAAATATAGCATAATACTTTTAAATCCAACATAAACAATGATTTTAACTGCTCTATCTTTAAAGCAAAATCTAACCTCATCTTCAATTTTAGTAATTTGTATTAACGTACTGTGCTACACAGCAGCCATAAATCACTTGGTACCTCACACCTTCTGGTGTTTCAGGATAAATAACAGTGCCAGAGGCTGCTGCAAATGTTGAACACAAATAGGAACAGCCTTCCCAGAGACAAAAGGATGCAGAAAGAAACACGGCCAGCTAGTACAGAAAGGAGAAGTGAGCGAACAATTGCAGTAGAGACAGAGCAAAAGTCAGCTCCCGCGCTTAGCCAGAGTGCTGTTATTTATACAGTAACAGCAGCAAGTTTTGAACACTCAGACCGTACCAGTAAGCACCATCTTTTGACGTTTCTGGAGCATCTCTAAAGGCAATCTGGATCTTGCTGTAATTATATCTCTCTGTCAAAAGATCAGAGACGCTCACAGACATTCTCAGTTTATTTTTCTATCGGAAACTAACTCTCTGCACTGCTACCCTCAATCTATCTTTCTGTTACAGAAGGTAGTAAAAAGCTTCCTAAGTCTCATCATCCCCTTCCAAAATCCTACTTCCATTCTCTTCTCTTTATGTCATTTCCTCCCTCCATGCATTAGTCCTTTTCCAACCTCTGTCCACTGATCACCTGGCACATTACGAGAGGCTGAGGCTTCATTTGCATCCTCCGGGACACAAGTCCCACGTTCTCAACTCAGTTTAGTTTTGGGTGACTTCTTTATTTGGAAAGTACATGTGAAGGAGTGTTCCAGAATATTATATTCTATAATAATCATGGCAGTTAATTTATATATACATAGGTCTTAGGCCTGAGATGTGTCTACTTAAGAGACTATGAAAGCACAGAGACAGACACATGATAAAAAAGAAGATGGGGTTTAATGCAGAATTGTCTCTCAAAGCCCCTTTCCACAAAAGCAATACTTCTCCAGCATCTGGGTTTGTGGTTCCTGTGGGGCTGGTGCCAAGGCAATCTGTTTGAACAAGCACTGGGCTATCTGGCAGAAAAGAACAGTAAGCATTAAAGCTCTAAACAACTGTGCATGCAGCTAAGGGTATGCATGGTGGTAAGAAATAATGCTATTGCTTGGGGAAATTTACACTTGTAAGTAAGAGGTAATCCTACTGCAAAGTAAAAGATGGGAAAATTAGACACTGCTGTATCACAGAATCACAGATCACAGAATCTCAAAGGTACGCTACAATAGGTCGCACAGGTACATGTCCAGCCAGATCTCAAATATCTCCATAGAAGGAGACTCCACACAAACACACCTGAGCATGTTGTACAAGTCATTGTACAAGGTCAAACAGGTGATCTCAGAAATTCTCTCCATCAACAAAGAGAAACCTTGAACCAGATGTTCAGAGCCTACAAAGCCCTAGTCCCGACAAGTCACTGCATGACACTGTTGTACACTAAGCAAAAAAGATGTCTATTAACTCAGTCTCCAGGTGGGTCCCTCACTGTATCAAGTTGGACAGACACTTAAGCAAGGGGGGACAGATACTAAGCATTTTTGTTTAATGACTTCTTGCTTAAAAGAAAAGAATGGAGACCTCTGACGCCAACCAGTTCTTGAGAACACCTCCACCTCTTAGTTTATTTTATGGTGAGTAATGCAGTCTCAATTTCTCTTCACAATTTTACCATCGCAATTGCAGCTATTTGCTTCCAAATCTGAGGCGAGTGGATTTTAAATAGAGATCTCATAAGCAAAGTAACAGACTCAATGAATTTACTTCTGTACAGCGGATCATTTTTCAAACAAAAGGTATGTAAATAAAACTCCCTGATTTAATTCTTGTTTAATTTTCCAGTTGCACTAACTGCTGACATTCATATCCATTTATTTAATATTATGCACTCCAACAAGCAAAGACATCATTATGTAAAATAAGATCACATTTTTTCAAAAACACACTTTTGAAGACAAAGCCCAATTGACTGCTGTCTCAGAATCACAGAATTATCGAGGTTGGAAAAGACCTAGAAGATCATCCAGTCCAACCATTACCAATACTTCCCAGCTAAATCATACCCCTCAACGCAACATCCAAACGTTTCTTGAACACTCCCATGGTCGGTGATTCCACCACCTCCCTGGGCAGTGCATTCCAATGCCTGACTACCCTTTCCGAGTAGTAATACTTCCTAACGTCCAGCCTGAACCTCCCCTGGCGCAGCTTGAAACCATTCCCTCTAGTTCTATCACTGATTACACGAGAGAAGAGGCCGACCCCCAGCTCACCACAACCTCCCTTCAGGAAGTTATAGAGAGCTATAAGGTCTCCCCTGAGCCTCCTCTTCTCCAGGCTGAACAATCCCAGCTCCCTCAACCGTTCCTCATAAGGCCTGTGCTCCAGACCCCTCACCAGCTTCGTAGCCCTCCTCTGAACACGTTCCAGGGCCTCAATGTCTTTCTTGCAGTGAGGGGCCCAAAACTGAACACAGTACTCGAGGTGCGGCCGCACCAATGCTGAGTACAGGGGGACAATTACCTTCCTGTTCCTGCTAGTAACACTGTTTTTGATGCAAGCCAGAATGCCGTTGGCCTTCTTGGCCACCCGGGCACACTGTCGGCTCATGTTCAGCCGAGCATCAATCAGTACCCCCAGGTCTGTTTCCTCAACACAGTCCTCCAGCCACTCCGCCCCAAGCCTATAGCGCTGCCTGGGGTTGTTGAGGCCAAAGTGCAGGACCCGGCATTTGGTCCTGTTGAACTTCATCCCATTGGCTTCAACCCAGCTCACCAGTCTATCCAGATCCCTCTGCAGGGCCTCGCTACCCTCAGGCAGATCGACACTCCCTGCCAATTTGGTGTCATCCGCGAACTTACTGAGGGTGCACTCAATGCCCTCATCCAAGTCATCAATAAAGATGTTGAAGAGGACAGGCCCCAGCACCGACCCCTGGGGAACACCACTCTTGACTGGTCTCCAACTGGATTTGACTCCATTTACCACCACTCTCTGGGCCCGGCCTTCCAGCCAGCTCCTTACCCAGCCGAGAGTGTACCCATCCAAGCCACGGGCTGCCAGCTTTTGAAGGAGAATAGCATGGGAGACAGTGTCAAAGGCTTTGCTGAAGTCTAAGTAGACCACATCGACCGCCTTTCCTTCATCCATCAGACAGGTCACAGGATCATAGAAGGAGATCAGATTGGTCAAGCAGGACCTGCCCTTCACAAACCCATGCTGGCTAGGTCCGATCTCCTGGTCATCCCACACCTGCCGCGTGATCTCCCTCAAGACAATCCGTTCCATTACCTTCCCTGGCACCGAGGTCAGGCTAACAGGCCTGTAGTTCCCCGGATCCTCCTCCTGTCTCGAACAGCCATGTCAACTTCTACCTCTTTATCTGCGGAGAAACGTTCCGATCCTCACTCTGCAGGAACATTTCTCCAGCCTCATATCTGCACCTCCGTCCGCTCCCAGCATCCACGGAAGCCTTTCATGATTCAGAGTTCAGCTGCTGGGAGACCCAGGAACTACCAACCTGTCAGTCTCACCTCTGTGCCAGGGTCATAGAAAGGATCCTCCAAGAAGCTATGCTAAAGCACATGGAAGGTAGGGAGCTGATACAAGAGAACCAGCATGGCTTCACCAAGGGCAAATCCTGCTTGTCCAACCTGGTGGCCTTTTATGATGGTGTCACTGCACCAGTGGACAAGGGAAGAACCACTGATGTCATCTGTCTGGAATTCAGTAAGGCCTTTGACATGGTATCCCACAAGATCCTCCCCTCCCGATTGGAAAGATATGGATTTGATGGGTGGACCGTTTGATGGATGAGAAACTGGCTGCAGGGTCGAGTCCAAAGAGCGGCAGTCAATGGCTCAATGCCTGGATGGAGATCTGTGACAAGCGGTGTCCCAGAAGGGTTGGTGCTGGGACAGATACTCTTTAATATCTTCATTAATGACATCTGACAGTGGCATTGAGTGAACCCTCAGAAAGTCTGCTGATGACACCAACCTGTGGGGTGTAGTTGACACACCAGAGGGATGGGATGCCATCCAGTGCGACCTAGACAGGCTGAGCAGTGGGCCCAGGTGAACCTCATGAGGCTCAACAAATCCAAATGCAAGGTATTGCACCTGGGTCGAGGCAACCACCATCACCAATGCAAGCAGCCCTACCAAAAAGGACCTGGGGATAACGGTGGATAGGAAGCTAGACATTAGGCAGCAATATGCCCTCAGCCCAGAAAGCCAACCATAATCTTGGCTGCATCAAAAGAAGCAATGCCAGCAGGTCAAGGGAGGTGATCCTGCCCCTCTATTCTGCCCCATGTGAGGCTTTACCTGGAGCACTGCATCCAGATGTGGAGTCCTCAGTACAGGAGAGACATGGACCTGTTAGAGCACATCCAGAGAAGGGCCACAAAAATGATCCAAGGGCTGAAAGACCTTACCTACAAGGACAGGCTGAGAAAGGCTGTTCATCCTGGAGAAGAGAAACTGCAAGGTGACCTGAAAGCAACCTTTAAATATCTAAAGGGGAACTATAGGAAAGAGTCCGTACTCTTTAGCAGGATCTGTGGTGACAGAACAAGTGGAAATGGTTCCAAGCCCAAAGAGGATAGATTTATGTTAGACATAAGGAAAAAGTCTTTTACAGTGAGGGTGGTGAGGCACTGGAACAGGTTGCTCAGGGATGTGGTTGATGCTCCGTCCCTGGAGACTTCCAATGCAAGGCTGGATCAGGCCCTGGGCAACCTGATCTAGCTGTGGTGTCCCTGTTCACTGCAGGGGAGTTGGACTAGATGGCCTTCAGAGGTCCCTTCCAACTCTAAGGATTCTATGATTCTAATTCTCACCATATATCGTTTAACAGCATTTATAACGAACTGGGCTGCTGAGATTTTCCTTTTGCAGATTTCTCAGTGCAGTACTCTTTTCCCTAGTACCCTTTTAAACATCAGAGTAAACAAGAATTAGTCCTTCCACAACATAATGCCTTCCCACTCAGCGTATGACAAGCTTTTGGAATAGAGAATTTTTTGTTTTCTATAGGACTATGAAACAATTTCAAAATACTGACAAGTTCTCTCATCAGTGGCCTACTTTATTTTCAGTAATCTTTCAATATCTCTGCTTAAACCAGGCATATATCCCAAATGCAAACCCTGTGAAACAAAGAGAAACTGAACAGTTAATGTTCCTAATGTATGATGAACTTATTCTGATTTGAAAATGACAATCTTTGTGGTGTGTGTGCACAGAACAAGTAGATGCCAACAAACTGACCCCTTCCTCTCCATCCAGATCAGATCTTTAACTTCTTACTTTAGCAAGTGATTCTAGGGACAAGAAATTAACCAAGAATAGAACACAGCATACAGTAACACAGCATACTCAAACCTCAACCTTGAAAAGCCTCTGAGAGCTTCTCAACAGAAATAAACAATAAAGACCAATATTATGAACATCTTTGGTGTAGATATATGTGTGTGTGCGCATATACGTATGAGGCGGCCATTCTGAAAGGCATTAATAGGCACACAAACTGCCTAGTTTACAATACTCTGGGAACTTTTAGGACAGAGTCTTCCTCCAAGAATGATGGGTAATTACAGGAGATCCAAAAGACAAAGACAACTCACCTCAGCTAAACCAAATGCTGAACCAGCTGTTAAAATTAGGATAAGTAGATATAGGTCTATCTGTACCAGTGGTGCTATGTTAACTACTGCAGCTTAGTTTTCTTTATTGATGAGTTGCTTCCTTTTACAATTTAATGCATTTTCTATAGTTGAACTTTGTTTAATTTGGCAGTTCTCATGTGAAAGTACAGTGCCCAATAATAAAACTCATTTTCTCTTGAAATACCATAAAATTATTTCTGTAGTGGCTTCTGGACTTTAGCCTGTAATTTTCACTCAAAACTCTATAGTACCTTTGAAAACCTCTGCATGGTCTCTCAATATTAATACATTTCTTCCAATGAAAGAGTAACTGCTTGATAGCCCAATTAACAGCAGCTAATGCAAATAACAGATTGGCCCAGTTATGCCAATCAAACATTTGATAACATCAGTATCTTCCTATATGGGTTAATTAGGAAAAAAAGAAACTGCATTCATTTCATTTTGTTGATGCTTTGTCATGCTGTAACCATCTGTAAAGAGCTTGCATTTCTGTTGTATAAATCCATAATAGTATCTTTATTTCCTTTTGGGAATGTGTTTTTAAATGGAGAATCCATCCAAACCATCATACACTGGCATTCAGGTGCATCATACACTCATTTCAGGTGCTGAATGAGAGAGATGTCAAGACACTACTGCACTCTTGAAAACAATCGTTTAAATTGGAGTTCCAATAGCTTTAAGTGCAGCTAAAATTAATGGTTCAGGCACTCCTGCCACTAAGGACAGCTTCCTAGAAGTGTAAGTGATACTTCAGTCACGGAGTTACTAGTGCAGCCAGTAGTAGATAAAAAATATCCATTTACACCGTATTTGACGTAAAAATCAAAGCGTTCTCAAATGCATGACCTTTGGCAAACTAATTAGGGAGTTCAAATACACTGAAGATATCTATAAAATGGATTAATCAAGACTTTTCTCCACCACTGACCATCAGGAAGATAAATTCATACACAGCCAGCTACCTAACACAAAGCACTGAACAACTGCCTTTCCAATCGCAGCAACACAGAGGCAGGTGCAGACCTATCAGCACTTTTGTTCTGTTCCCTAGGGGAAGAGAAACCAGCTACTGGTCTGGTGCCTGAAACTCACAAGACAAATGCCTGACCTATGTGGCTCAGCACCCATAACATGACACCATCACCAACGCCATACGTGACTGGCAAAAACTACTGATATGAAAAACATGCCAACCACCAACAGCCACCAAGAGAGCAGTAAAGCAACACAAAAGAACGAACTAAGCAGAAGAATGAATGAAACCAAACAAAAAGCAGCTTACAAAAGATTTACTACTTCACTGCCTCTGTAATGCTACTCTCTTCAGCACAGCTAGTGTCTAGCCTACAAGGAACTCAACATGTAGGAGGACTCCACCGTTATTTTTGTTGTTGGGTAACACACTCCTACAGCACTGTAAAACAAACAAATGATTAAAAACATGTGCTTTGCATGAGTCTGTACTGCATGTGATAACAGAGCAGGGGCTCTGTGCTTGCATGTGCTAAGGAAATTTCCACTCCTATTGCTATAGCCAAACACTAATCCTGTTTGATTGAAGGGGCTTAAAATGATTAGGAAATGCATTTGTTTCTAACTTGCCTTCCCTAAAATACAGCCTAAATTTCCTTAGAATTGCATATCCCAGTAAGTCGTCTTGTACAAAGAACATAAACCATAAACCATGAGAAAATAATCTATGCGAATGTTCACATCGCTCCAATATTTTGCCTTCGTATACTCTTTCCAAATGTAGAACAAAGCTTTCAGAAATGTAATTTGCCCAGTTCTAATCATTTCAGCTGTTTTCATGTATCTACATGCATACTTAGCATAATGCCTAGACAGAAAGATAGATTTCAGACCAGACGACATTGATAATCTGATCTTTAATCAGGGATAGCTGAGAGGTCTGCAGTCAGCAGGTGCTCCCCTACACCACACTGCCCTGAAACAATAGCGAGCAGAGTTTCAGCCCCCGCTCTCAATTCTTCATTTTTCTTGTTTTAAAATGTCAGATGGTAGAATTTATACTGCGTGTTCCATCATGTTAACTTTTATAGCCACCTATTAAAGAATACTCCAAAGAAATACATTTCACTCACGCCGTTTACATAGTAAAGTGAACTGAATTCACCTATACAAAGAAGCAAATATTTCAAATTCTGCCCAACACCTACTCACTTGAAAACAAAGCCTTCTACTCTAGACAAAAAAATACATCACACTACCCAAGCTTATTTCCTGCAAAGCAGCACAGCTCCCAAGAACAAAGCTATTCACTTACAGCACTGTATCTTAGTTCCTTCATCAATAAATTCTCCCCCAAAAGGCAAATTATTTTCTGCATCCAAACACAATCAACTGTGAGATACACAAAACTAAGAGAGTCTGCATAACACTTAGCGTTATGTCCCACTTTCTGGCTATAGCACACAACTCTTCTTCCACTCTCCCAAACTGCAAGGTAGGCTGCACCACAGCTACCCTCCACCATCCCTTTCCAACACTCCCTGCCCACCTCCTCACTCTGCTGATCACATCAGCCCTCTCCCCATGCCTGCTGTCTGACGCTTTCACCCCACTTTCTGCAGAAATGCTGACGCATTCTCCCTTCCTCTGCAGTTCCTGTCAATTCTTATTTCTCTGAACTTCCTTAGACTTCTGATACATTTCCTTCTCCCCCTCTTAATGCTTCTGCCTATGTCAGTTCCAGACCCTCCTCCGTAACACACACACAATCAGTGCTTCTGCTGCTGAATGATCCCCTCTGCTCCCTGATTGTTTTTAATCAAGACTTCATCCTCTTGCTCTTCACTTTTTACTGATCCTCATATTTCTTACATGCTTCAGCTGTCTATCGCTTTCCAAGTCTTTTTCTTGCATTCCCCTCTTTTGTTGTTTCCTAGCCAAGTTTTTCTCCTCCCCTTAATTCCAACATAGATGTAATTTTGTGAAAGAAGTCTGGATTTAGTCCAAATTAAAGAAACCGACAGTCATCTTAATCACAGGCAAATCTGATATCTTAACAGCAGCTCCTCCAGCTTATGTCTCTGTCCCATCAAGAACAACTGCATACAGTGAGCCTTCTGAATACAGAAGAGCTTGAGCTTGGTGCTAACAAATGCGAGACGGTGGCAAGACATGAGGATAAAAGAGAAATCACCCTTGCCAGCAGCCTGCAATAAACTCCACAGTTACAGACACCAAACTTGTGTTATTCCCTATCTTTCTCTACATTTTCTAGATGAGTTTTAGAAGTCAGAGATGAAACTCAGTAAAGCAGGGATTTTAACCTTACATGAAAACCTTCCTACACAGCTTTAAAATTATGGCTCTCAGCAATTCTATTTTTCTTATATCTTACAAGAACTTGTAAGCACCAGGGAAAGAGCAAAGAAGGAGCCGCCATACTGTATGTACCAGAAGGCCAGAACACACCGCTTAAATGAGTCTCAAAAATCAAAGCATTAAAGGAGTTTCAGATCAGACATTACTTCAAAATAGTTCTTAAATCTTTTTAAAAACAAGTGATGTAACAATTATATTAATTCTCTGATGGTCTGTTGATTCAAACATCGTTCATTCCTTTGGTGCATCCTTCTGCAGAGTACTGAAAAACTTCCAGAACCCTTCATTCACTATTTTTCCCAATGTGAAGTTCTCACACAACTCATTACAACTTCAAAAACTAAAGCAAACATAAAAGAACCATCCTCCAGCAGCGGCAGTTTCCACAAATAGCTGCTGGCACTATTTTTCAAATACTTCTGGAAGCAGGAAGAGGAGCTGGTTATTTTGCTAGCCTGTCGCTCAGCCACGGATACTTGCAGCATCTGAATCAAAATCTCTCCTCCTCAATTTAACAGACACGGTCTGCATTTCTGCATCTGTTGCAATCATTTTTATTAGCAGACATTATTTATTCTTCTATTTCCATTCCCACTTTTTTTTTTTTTTTCATCCCTCTGTGCTTAAGTCAAGTGTCATCTTAGTCTTCAGAGGATTCATTAGGAGTCTTTGCATGTAAATATCCTAGTTCTCTTAGAATCCTGGGAAATAGGTTAACCAGCCCCAGCAAACTGAGTGCTTTAAGCTCAAAGTCTTGCTTTTCGCTTTGTTTGCTTGTATTTCTATTTCTGCTCTCCATTCTACCTACTTCCCCACTTAGAGTTTGAAAACTGCAGTAGAACACTTGTTTAGATTTGTTAATAATTGCATTACCTTTATCATTTCTTTGTCTCCTCACAACTCTGTATGACTAAAGAATGCCTTTGTTTCCCTTGCTGCCTACTGCTACAGCTACAGAAACTTGACTTTTACAAGTTTGCCCTTTTCCTTTACATATACTCTTCAAACACACAGTTTTCCTCTAATGATCAGTCCTTTTCCCCCCATTTTGGATACACTCTGTTCGTTTGTGACATTCTTCTCTATGCTTTCCAAGACCACGGTTTTTCCCATAATCTTCCCCTTTCTTGGGATACGTTATATTTAGTGAATTAACTCTTCAGTTCTGCTGATTTCATCAGCTTCAGTTTAATGACTTTTTCCTCTGAACACAACTTTTTGGATTGTTCTACTTTGTTTTGCTTTTAATATACAACGACACAACCTTTAATGATTCAACAAACACTTCACTTTCTTTCTGTCTCATCCACAGCATCCATTTGATTGCTGCCTCACAACAATATATTCTCCTGCTGCTACGTTTCCTCCTGTGAAAATGAACATCCCAGCTGTAACCACAGATGCCCAACCAGAGCTGAAACACAGCTCTTTTTTTTCCCCTTGCCCTCTTGCTCCATGCCTGCCATGTTAGCAAACAGCCCAACCATATAACCAACACGTTGCTCTAAACTGAAACCTACCACCAACCACGCTGTTCCCTTCTGCACAGCATCTCTACGACATACATACGCAGCCTTTTGCTCTGCAACGCTTCATTATCTCAGCATTTAATTTTGATTACTACGAACATCTGGCCTTGACAAATAAATAGTCTTCCTCAGTCACATCTGTTCATGACAGTACTAAAAAACCTTTCCGTTCAACTTCTATGCAATGCATACTTCTCCCTAGTTGTTGCAATAGCACTCACTTTCGTATCAAGTGTAAGATAATGGTCTTTGATTCTAATACCTACAGGAAGGCAACACCAGTCACCTCTTCTTCACTTTTGACTCTGCCTCCTCCAATCAGACTTACCCCAGCCACCAGCACCCACTTCTTTTTCAGAATCACACATTCATGCTTTCCTACCAATACGTGGTTGGTAATTTTCTTATCATGCTTATTTTGCATAGCATCTACAAATCCTACTGAGCTACATATCACATACGTATTAGAATGGGAAGGAGTGTGGGGATGGAAGACACCCCTTCAGCAGAAAAATCTACAGAAAATTTTTACCCAGTGACTGTCTCCTGACTTTCCATTTTCTTTTTTTTTCCCCTCCAATCTCCTATGAACAGAAGGTTGTTCCCTCTCCTGCAACTTCATTGAATATAACATTTATTTGGAGCCAGTGAGGTCTGAGGGCAAGTGAGGACTCTTGCTGCAAGCCCATCCACTGGAGAGAGCCCAGCTGGCCGAAGACCCACAGAGCTGGGCTGGGGCTCTAGGACCATGGACAGGGCTGCCTCACCCCTTCTAGGACCTGGCCTTATTGCTGGGCCACAGGGCACGTCCACACAGCTCCTGGAGACAGGGCAAAGCAACGGTCATCTCTACCAAAGCGACTTTAAAAAACTAAGGGAGATAAGGAGATTGCTAAATAGAAGTAAAGTATGGGGAACCTCTAATGATAACCAAAATAATAGAGGGAAGAAGTACTGAAATGGGGCTAGGGGCAACTTTCTTAAAGCTTCCAGTGTAAACGTTACTTGTTTTTGGGGAGCAGGTTTTTACAACATGGTTCCTTAGCAGTACATCTCAGAGACTGGGGTGCTGGAGTTCTTAAAAGGATTGGTTGTAACTTCATGTATATACATACACACACACACTTATATATGTGTGTATTTATAACACAGAAAACGTGGAAGGTGAAAACCATTTTAAAAAAATAGGCTAAGAGTTGATCTGAAACATTCATGAAGAACTACTGTACTGCACATGAATAAAAACAAACCACAGTGGTTTTCTTGTATCCTGCTATCTACCAAATAGCCATGTCTTGTCCTACATGTAGACCATTAGGTGCTTTGGAACAGGGATTAGGCTCTTGTCCTGTGACTGTGCAATGCCTTACAAAATGAAGGCCCTACCTTTATCAAGCACTGCCGTACTTACAGTACACAGAACAACGTGAAGATTGGAAGAAACAAAGGTGGGTAAAATCTAAGCAGAAATAATCTAGACCTCTTTCCACGTCTCTTTTATCACCAGAATGAAGACAATGCAGTGGAGCTGGTTCTGAGGAATGCAACAGCACTAAAGAAAAAGTCCAAGGACAAAAGCCACAGTTAATAAAATACCTTGGAAACGTGTATATTTTTCCATTGAAATTCCCACCAGAAATGGGGCATCTGGCATAAAGAAGCAGACACCCCAAGGTGCACTAAGGTTAAGGTACACAGCAGTCTGTTTATATAATTTGAAACTGCTATAACTGACTGCACGTTGTCTGTAATGTTCAACGTTGAAGTTCTGTCTTATAATACACACAGAGCTCCATCTGAAAACCCACAACGTAGCTCCTGTATTCCCACAAATTCCATCCTCTGTTTTCTTCTAAAAAAAATAGAAAGTAAAAAAGAAAAATCCAACACTCCTCCTTAAGTCATAACACCATTTGTGTCATAATTACTTTTCCAGAAACATCTTTCAAGGCAGATGACAGAAAATTATGACTACAGAAAGGAAGCAGAACACAAAAAAAGAAGTTTTAAACACTGCGTTCGTGGAACTCTATTTAGCAGAGAGGTAAAAAGAAGTACACAATTATGTTCTAGAAGGAGCAACTTACAGTGAGCACAAAGACATACAAGTTTACAGATAATAGCAGTAAATTATCCAAAATGCAATATGAATAATTTTCTACTAGTACTCAGAATAATATATGAATATGTTCTCTTCACATAGATTTCAAAAGCAAGCCAATATCACGAAAGCAGTGTTAAGAAGAGGTAAGTCCTGAGAAAAATACATAGAAAGTATATTTTTTCAGAACACGCATATGTATGCAGGCATCCAGTCTCTCACTTACTGATCATACCAAGCTGTTATCACCTCTTGCCCTCATTAGCTTTGCAGAAAGACAACAGAGCAGGGAGGATTAAAAATTCTAGCTCACCAGAGAGAGTGGAATTCAATGAGAGTTGATCCTTCATGCCTCTCAAATACAGCTGAAAACTGTGGGATTACCTTAGATGGGATGTAGGCATTATGATTTCTGATAGAAAAAATTTGCGTTGTAAGTGACAGTGAGGAAGGAAAGGATTTGATACTGAAATGATACACTACATCTCTAGGACTGAAAAATTACAAACACATAAATCATTTTAACTGTAAAACGAGGAACACACTAAGGTGCAACCATCATGGAAGAGGACTTACAGAAGAGAGGCAAGTACAAACCCAAAACTACAACTTTGGTTTTAACGTTAGTTTCACTGACTTTATAGAAATTCCTGCAGAATGGCTTTTACATAGATCAGAAACAACTGAAATTATTTGTACCCAAACAACTAAGACCATCTTTGCCTACCCCCACACTCCTCTCACTTCCATCTTCTCCATCTTTCCATCTCACATTTGCCCTGTCTACTACAAGCACGCTCGTCACAGCAGCAAGTACTACTATACTGAGAGATGGTGCTCCAGTAACCTATTAAACTTCTGTCAGTGTTTCCATTCTCTCTCTTTCTAGGGAAATTCCAGCTCTAGTGAAGTTAAAATAGGCAGGGTAAGCTTTGTGCCTGAAATCCTGACCTGGACACCATCTCTCAGAACACCAGCCCTCCAGTACCCTCTATTCATGTCATAGCCCAAACAAGAGCATCCTGCCCCTTCTTTCTTGGTCCAGAGGCACTGTACCACAAGAAACAGATTAGGAATAACTACTTCACATTGTTATGGGCTTTAGTGCCAGTCTTTATTGTAAGACTTAACTTATGCTTCAAAATACAGTGGCACACTTGGATACTATTCATTAAATCACTCAGTAAGATAATCATTTCCAAAAAATATTTAACGTTCACAGCTATTAGAACCTTTTTTCAGGCTCCATTACAGTTTATGGACTATTTTATTTAACTTACAGCACCTGAAAGAGCGAAGCGCACATTCCAAGTAACAGCAGTACTAAAATCAGATTTTTAAGCATTCATAGCTTAAGAACGGTCACTACCCACTTATAGATCCTGTGACAAAGGGAGACCTTTAACAAAACCAGTAAGCTGAGAAGTCAGCGTTTGTCAAACCAGATTACTGACTTCAAGCAACCCCTCCCCCAGTCACGTGACTGTGCTCTGGACTCTATCAAAACTTGTTTAATTGCAGTCATTATCATACATGCAAAGATTAAACAGTAACCTGTAAGGGCCTGGGACATACTGCTTACTTGTAACGTAGTTTTGTAGAAGAAAGACATTCCCATTATTTTGCTAAACAACATCCTTGCTCAACAACAATACAGAAATTATACAATTCCTTTCCCTTCGAAATCATATTGTACTCCAAGAGCATCCCCTTCCCACTACTGGCAGGGAAGGATCAGCTTCTCTTTCTCCGTGCGTTTCAATAGTCACGGCACTTCTGGTAATCTCAAGGGCTGTGATCAGCCATCTGTCATCGGTCCATACAATCACACAGAATAGTAAAACTCCAGGTATTCTCCACTGGCATTAAAAATCAATCATACTCTGCAACTGACAGAGGCCAGTTAATCCAAGTTCAGGAAGCAATGATTTAAGGCAATACCATCGCCCGCCGAGTCATAACTGGTAAATGATACACATATAACTGCCCAACATCTTATTGATCCCCTATCTTAACAAGCCTCTTCCACTCCATCACTGAAAGCAAGACCTCGTTAACTGAACCTTTAAGACACTATTATATACCTACTAATTAACTAAGACAGAATTACAAAACTGGTAGCCAGCAGTGTTACTAAGTGCAAAAAGCTTCCCATTGGGATCTGGAAGCAGCTCTTTGTTTGCTCCGAGGTGCACTCAGGCTGAGAAGCCCCACCAGCCCACAGCTGCTGCACAACTGCCCCATGTCTCTGCTGCAAAGCAGTGCAGAGCCAGCTCTGTGTAACATGGGCCGTTCCAGAAACGGATTTGTGAGGAAAAGCAGCTAAGGGACATCCACAAAACATTACAATTTACCAGTACTGGGAACTTATTTCTTTTTTTAATATATGTACGCAATGCCCTGGGAGATGAAAACTTAACCATCTTCAACCACTTGGTAAAAATCAATCCATCCACAAAGCTAATAGCCAGTAAGCTTTCAACTCACCTACTAACTACATGATCACGGAGAATCATAGAATACCCCAAGTTGGAAGGGACCCGTGTTGAGTAACACATTCCCTGAATCACACAGAGCCAAACCTCCCAGCTTCCAGAGCTGCACTGTACTCTGCAGTAGCACACACTGGAAAGCGATGCTCTCAGTACGTGACTCTGGAAATGGAGACAGGTTCCCTGTGTTACCTGCGCAGTTCCAGATGCATTCTTTTTAAGTCCTTGTTCATAACAACCCGATGAGCTAATTCCTTCTTGGCCTTTTAGAAAAAGAAAAAATGTGCTGAATGCTGACTTCTCTATTACACAATTTATAGACAGATTTTTATCAACAGATTGTATTTAACCTGAAAAACCTGGCACTTAATTTTGAAAGACTTCACTATTTCCAAACTTAAATAGTGTAAAAAGAGATTTCACAGTTCTGAAACCATGAAAATTTGTTTGTTGTCCTTGATAATGCATAAAGAAGAAAATTAGCACTTAAACACTCGCTTTACAACAGCAGTAAGAACGGGCAGCAACTACTGATATTTTGCCAAAGCTGCTAGATGGATCGATAAGATTAAGAAGGCTATGGCTAATGCAATCTCTCCTCAACTACTATGCAAACTTCACTTAGATCTGTAAGGCACATTCGTTATCATCTTTATCACAAAAGGTAATTTTTGTATCTAAGCGAGCAGCTTCTAATATCTGAAATATGCAGAGATACAAACTAAGTTTCGACATCCTGACTGAGCTCCTTTAAAAATCAAGCAGTGGTATATCAGCACCTGATACATGCACAAACGCCAAGCAGGCAGATTAAGAAAGAAAGGAATCCCACTGATTCAGAGCTTTAAATGCACATCATTCTTCTGATGTTAAAGAAGTTTTCAAGATGCAGCTCTCCGAGTTGGATTTTTAAAAGACTGTAAGATACGTAACCTACAAATTTCATGGCATTATATAGAAATTGCTGTGCAAATCAAACACGTGAAAATGAACATGAAAGAAAAATGACCTAAAAAGCAAAAACTTTCTTCCATGTTTTTCTCTGAGAAATGATGTGACATTCTTGCAGTTATAGAGCCTAAGAAACCGAGGCTACGAGACCAAATTTTGTGAAACCCACGGATAAGAATCTCTTAACTCTAGCAAAACTGCTTTTAGTCCAAGTGCTTCCACTAAATTATATTTTGTGTCAATCAATTACCAGGCAGCTCTACCACACAACTTTAATGACTCACTATCACAAATATTCTTTAAGAAAAAGTTACCTTTGATACAGAATTGTTGATCCTAAGACTATCAGGCTAACAACATGTAATTAAACGCAGGCACTTAAGTGCAAGCTTGCACAGAAGAAAATTACCTGGGGAACAAAACAGTAATTCCTTCTGTGCAGATTATTTTGAATTCAGCTCCTCGCTTTAGTGGTTTTGGGAACTGGCAAAACAGGAAAAGCTTGAAAAGGGAATTTAAACCCCTAACCTGGGTTTTGTTCTGGTAATAATCCATCGCTGGTGGCAGCTCTTTTGTAAGAAGGGACACTGACTACTGGCAAGATCCTTCTGCTGAAGAGGCTCTTTTTAGAGTACGTGCTTACTGCAAAACAAATGAACTGAACATACTGCCAGAACTGATGTAACAGGTAGATGGAGAGATTAATCCATATCACAAACAAGATCCCACTCCCACAAGTTACTTCAGGGAAGCTGCTGGGGGAATTGAGATACCGAGCGGCTCCGTCTCATTGTGTGTGTATGACAGGGATGAGGAATGCACTCTCACTGTGTTCAGACCTGTCCCAGATTTCCGTCTGATTTGAAACGGGAGGGAAAGCAGTCTCCTTCTCAGGGAAAGGACTCTGTATCTCACACCGGCGCCGGCAGCCACCCTCCCAGGCACGGCTGGCTGTTACCACCAGCTTCAATGACACATCTCAATATCTTTCAGGAAAACAAACAGCCCTCTCCCCCAGACAAAAGCAGCTCAGGCTGCCCGCGAGCAGACAAAAAGGACTGAGCTGTGGCCGCCGAGCGCTGAGGGTAGTCCGACCCGGAGCAGCTCCCAGCCGCCGGGGCCAGGCGCTGCCTCGCGGCTCCCGAGGGGCTACCTCAGGGCAGGGGAGCGGGGGGCATTCCCGCGTTCGGGGACGGGAGGAGACTAAACCCCCACCCGTGACGGAGGCAGGCACACACAAGAGCAGGGGGGAAGGCGGGAAGAGGACCCGAGCGCCCCGCACAGCGGCGGGGCCGAGCGCCTCAGGTGCGCCGCCAAGGACGGCGCGGAGGCTGCCGAGCTCCGGCCGCCCCCCCAGGTAAGAGGAGGGCGGCACCGAGCGGTTCTCCCGGTGGAGAGACGAAGGCTCGGTTTCCCTCGTCCCCAGACTGCCCCTGCCCGGCCGAGCCGCCCTGGGGGCCGGGGGGCAGCCGCGCCGCAGCCCTTCCCCCTCCCTTTTCTCCCCCCTCTCCCCGTTTCCTCCCGGCGGCGGCCGGGGGCGCTGCTCGGGGCCGGGCGGGGAAGGGAGCGGCGGGAGCCGGCAGCGCCGGTAGCGCCTTGTTCGCCGCCGCCAGGCCGAGGGGCTGCGCTGCCCGCGCCCCGCCTCACCTCCTCGATGGCCGCCACCGTGTTCCTGCACTGGGCCATCCGGGTGGTGAAGTTGGAGGCAGTAGGTGACTTGTAATCCTCATTGGTCTCGGACACGAATTCCGACACGGAGATCTGGTCCGGCATGGCGGGGCGGGGATGAGCGGGGCGAGGGGAGGAGAGAGGGGAGGGGGGAGAGCGGGCGGCTCCGGGGGGAGGGGAGGGCCAAGGGGGGGCTCCCCCCCTCACATCGCCCGGCAGCCGACGACGGCAGCTCCCGCCCCGCGGGCTGCGGCGCGGCGTTGTTCCTCAACCGCCGCACAAGGAAATTCCCCGCACCCACGCTCCTCCTTCTCCTCCTCCCCGCGCGGTCACGCAGCACCGGCGCCGGGCACACGCCCAGCGGCGGGAGCGGCCTCGCAGCCCGCCTCTCGCACACACATACACAGGGCGGAGGCGGGCCCTCCGCCCCGCCGGGACCTGCCGCCCCCCGGTGCCCGCCCTGAGAAGATGGCGGTTCCCTCTGGACCCCCCCGCGGCTGCGTGAAGGGAGGGGCGAGCGCTCCCAGGGCCGCGTCCCGCCTTGTGATCTAACAACCGGCACGGAGCCGAGGGTGGGAGGGGGAGAGGTGTGGGACCCATCTGGTGCGGAAAGCGGCCCCTCGGGGCTGCGGGCAGGTAGTGGGGCGCTGCCCCTCGCACGTGTCGGCGGCAGAACGGAATTTCTACGACGAGGTTTGCGTTACGGTTTCACAGGAGCCAAAGGAAAGTCTGAGAAATGCTGTCACGGTCCCAAGAGGTCCGTGCAAAAATACTGTGTAACATTTTTATCTCATTTCTTAGAAAGCTTTTTCTGTGCTGTAAGAGGAAGCATTGCTATCAGAGTGAATGCTTTGTGCTTTTTATATAAAGCCACAAGGATGAATTGAGGCTGAAAATGTAGGAATTGGCCCCAACTGTGGGATTTGTCACTGTTGCAGAAGAAGAGCATTTGGTGAGTTGTCACAGGGTGCTATGCGGTGACATGGTGCCCACCGTGCAGGTGCAGGGATGTGATCTCCAATGGTGAATTCTCCCGGCCTTACAACGCTTAGGACTCCAAGACTGGTAGCACAGAAAGCTTTGTGGGTCTGTGTTTTGGCGTAGAAACCCTCCAGCAGCCTCTCAGTCCCCTCTGGTAATGAAGTTAATCACTTTCTATAAGTGATTCTTTATTACAGTGATTTAAAACTCCCCAGGTAGTTCAGAGGAGCGGGCAGGTACTCTTGTGTTGTGTTTGTAAAACGTCCAAGTAAACAACTGCAGGCCTAAGCGGATGTTAGTGCCCTTGGCAGTCCTTGCTGACATTGTGTTAAGTTCTCCTTTAACGTAAATGATGAAGTTTGTCAACTGTATGTCTTTTACTGATGGTAGCAAAGCAGATGAATGAACATTGGCTATCCATGTGTGCATTCCGTTTGCAACTCTTAGTAGTTTTTCCATTCTGGTAATTCCTTATTTTCTCTCATAGAAATTGCCACCATTGTTTCACTTTTGTCTCCCTAGCGTTGTATAATAATCCCTTCCCTCTCATTAAGATTTGTGCATGTTACATTTAATGAGGCACAGGCATATACAGAGTATTTCAGTATTAACACGGTAAACTTGTCTGTGTCACCAGTACTTATGACCAGGCTTAGTATAAATACTCATTCTTGCTAAAAATATATGTGATGTTACATCTTCAGTTCTGTATCAGCTGATGGTGATATTGTTGGAGCATTACCTAACCTCAAACTATCATCTAAACTTAGTAAACACTGATGTTCTTAAACTCTCATGTCTTGCACTCTGGCATGTTTATTTGTAAAACTTGAAGGGATTAAAAACTTGGAGTCTGAGAGGTAAATAATACTGAATGTTACCATGTTGGAATAGCTGTCTGATGTAGTCCAAATCTACAGCCTCTAGCAGTTGCATCTTCTGTCTGATAACACATGCATCTAAGACAGTATCCTTATGCAATGAGGCCTTAAGTTCTATAGACCATGTTTATGCAGGAGGTTAGGTTAGATGATTGCAGTGGCATCCCCTGATCTTTAACTTATTAGATTCAAAAGTTTGCCATCCCAGTGAAACTGCTAGGTACTTTGGTCTGTCCTTTTGCTTAACAGGCTGCTTTTCACGCAACTCTCCTTCATCCTGGAGCCAAAGACGTGTGCTTGGTTTGTTCTGAAAAGTTTTCCAGAAGGCATCAAATCATGATTCCAAGCTCAAAAGTCTGGGAAGTCAATGGCTTCTATTAGCATTCTAGGATAGCAGTTGGTCACAATTGCTCTATGTTCCAGCTATTGCTTGTTTTTGTTAGTGTGTTATTTGGTACTCAGACATTTCTCCCTATAAGCATTCACATATGAGATGCATTCATGTAATGAGATAATTTCTAAGTATTGTTTCTTAATAAAGCAAACTGATCAACTCCTCTTTTTTTAAGAGGGCCAAGCTAACTTGAATTGCTTTGTATTGGCCACAAACCAGGATTGTGTACACAGATGGTGACAGTGCTCCAAATGACACGCGGTAGCTTGTAATTCTGCAGTAACATTTTATTAGTGTGTGAGTCCAGCATCTCTCACTGAAAGGATGTTTTCTCAGCCCTTCAATCATTTTTACGGTCCTAACACCTCAATAAATTGTCTTGGCTTCCTGTTCCTTCTTTGACATGTTCAAGAGTCTCATTAGGCTCTCTGGTTCCAGTGTCACACTGGTTCAGCATTATCCACCCTAGCCTCTAAATATTTATGAGCAACACTGAATTTCAGTATCCAGTCCCATTCTTTGAATCTGTAACTAAGCTGTTCGGTGGAATGTCTCAATAGTCAGAGAGCTGTGAGCCAGGCTTGCTTGTGCTGGACTTGGTACTACTATTTTGTCTCCTGGTTCTGCCTGCCTGCCTGCCTACCTGTGTATCTTCTCTGGCTTTGGACATTCCTTTCTTACCTGCAATGAACACTAGATAAAACACCACTGTCTTTGATCCGGTCACAGAGTTAGAGGGTGCAACTCCTTTTCTAAGCTTCTACTAAAGAGAGAGAGGAAGAACAAAAACATTTTTCAAAGATTCAAACTCTGCATGTTGCTCTGCTGAAAAGCGTTAGATCTTGTGGATATGCACAGAGCACATCTCTAGAGAGTGGTGAGAAAGAGCAGGGTTTAGGTCTCTTTCTCTCGCAGAAGAAATGAAAATCAGAATACTCTGTTTGTACAAATGTTTCTTCCTGCGCTGACTTTAAACCAGCATTAATGGTTCCACCGACAAATATTGTTAAAAGCTGAGTGAGACCTTCAAAATCACCTGACAGATTTTAAAAGAATCGATTTCTTTGTCTTTTTGTTTCTTGTGCCTTTAGAAATTGTATCTGTATGCCAAAGTAGTGATTTTTAGCCCGGTCAGTGAGAACCTAAACCAGAGACCTGGTGCTATGCAAACACAAAAGAGTAAGGCAGTCTCCAGAGATGTGAGAATCCAAAATTAGTGAGTAGAAAGCTAATTGAGTGAATAGGAGGAAATACTGGACCTCTCTTAGTCTGTGTCACAGGCAGTGTGTGATCTTGGCACAAGGACCGAGGCATTTTAAAGTACGATCTTCAAGAGGGATTTTAAGATAGATTTGGGATACCGGGGTGGGGGGCGGGGGGGCGGAATCATTACAGAAATGAGGTCTAGTCTGGGGGAAAGCACACGAGACTTAAGGTTTTATCAGTCCAGAGTTGGATGTTAGCATGATGGATCAAGCAGAGGCAGAAGTTAATGTCTGTTCAATAAAAGAACATGCTGAAGGAGTTGTAAGAATAGCAAGGAGAGAACATGATGAGCTGGTTAGCATAGCCGATGATCCCTCAAGCAGCTGCCTGGAATAGGACTCAAAATGTGTAAGGGATCTCTTTTTCCACAGCAGTCATATGTCATTATTGCCCTTTGCCTACTAGCTCAATAACAGATTCTGTCATGGTATTTGCTCTGTCTTCCTTTGATACCACTGTTTTTTCACAGAATTTTCTTCTTTGATAACTTAAAAAAAGTTATAGGAAATGTTTTCTCTTGACCTTCATGGTAGGTACTCAGTATTTCCAAGAATTTTGTTGGTTTTTTATTACTTCAGTTAAAGATGTGATTTGTGCAACAAGGAAGTGATTCACAGAAAATCTCATTAGCCTTTTTTATCTTCAAACTTAAAAAATAAGCATACAAATACATGCAGTCTATTGGCTGCAAATTACTGGATGAAAATTTTCAGGCGGGTAGGTGCTAAACTCAGAAAATTATGGGTGCATGTAAGGCAGAGCAGATAGGTAAAGCACTGTGTGATAAGCCCTGTTATTGGATCCTGTGGCTTTATCCAGAGGTTTACAGTATTTATTATTCTTCTTGAAGTATCAGATCCCGGTGTTCAGTTTTCAGATAATCACTTTCAAGTCAGACTCCACTCTCCAAAATTACTGCCTGTAATTTCAGAGAAAGGCTTCTGGTTGTGATTTCTAAAGGTGTAAAATCCTATAAGAGCACATTTTTGTTATTGTTAAATTACACCCACAATTTTGAAGGTCTAACTCATTTTGTAATGATACTAATTACAATGTGAAGCAGCTTTAGAATAGCAGCCTGTGCTGTTTAGGAATGAACTGATGGCATTACTCTGTTGAAAATAGTTTAATCTGTTGTACCTTGCTCTCATGTGTCTATTTCTAGAGACTGATTTCTACAGATGGGTTATACCTATGTCTAAAAATTCTTCAAATTAAGTTAGTTCAGAAAAGATCCTTTTTTTTTCTGGTGTTTTTGAGTTCGGAAGTGCCTACTTGGGAGCCCGTCTTACAAGCACTCCTGAGTATGCAGTCGAATTCTGTTGCAATTTCTCTCTCAGGCTTTTGTGGAGAATTTGCAAAGGTCTATTTTCTGTAGTATTCTTTGTAATAACAGCACTTGCACCTGGAAGAATAGCATGTAGACAAGGGCAAGGAGGGGAAAAAGGAGAACAGTACTGGTATATGTGCCATTCCTCTCAAAATCTCCCGAAGATACTCTTAACCAAAAAGAAGGGTGTTCTGCTTAAATAGTGAAACTGAACAAGTCTGAGTCTGTAAACCCTCGACTATAACAGAATTTTTTCTTATTGGACCTTGGCAGAGCTGCACCTTTTTTTTCCCCTAATGTTTAAATTTAGTAAAATGTCATATTGTCGCACTATTTGTAAGGTGTGTCGTGGATAACTGTGTGTATTTTCCTACGTGTTACATACAAACATTTCAGGTTTTGGAATCCAGTATTAACTTCAGTGGATCAGACTGAATCTTTCTGCGCTGCTATGTCAGGCTGCCCTCCAGAGCTGCTCTCCTCATAATGCCTCAGGCTGGACTGGGTAGTGAGGATCGAGCTGCAGGCCCTTGAGCCATCTCTAGAATGCACATTAAATGGGAAACCCTCAGGTCTACCAACAGCTGAAGACTTACCTTGCTGCAGTCCCAGTGAGGCTGTTCTAGCACTCCTGCTGTACAGATTGTGTTTCCACTGCATGACCTGCCTCTTCACTCTTTGCCGTTATCCATAAACACCACAACCTCTGGGTCTCTGCTCTCATAAACCAGCCTGCTAACATGAGTGGAGGAGAACAATATCAGAAGGGGGAGACTCAGTCTTTTCTGAGAAATTACAGAACTATCATTCAGTCCCAGAATCAGTGGAGTACCCTGCATTCAGGTGGCAGGAATGACATGGAAGTCATCTGAATCATGTTAAGGAATGAAGAGACAAAGCGAGGAGAGAAGATATGCTTTTGGATTCAGGAATTTCTAGAAAAAGAAAAAAAGCAAAAAAGCTGTATTGTTTTCAAACACAAAGGATCTTTATTTCTCTCATAAATTTGCTGTCAAAGAGAGACTTCTCAAAGTCAGTTTAGAAAATAACAGTGCTCCATTACCCCACTGGAATTTATAAGCTAGACAGGGAACCTGAAGGTTGTCTCTCTTCAAAGAGATGATTCAAAATACTATGAAACCCTAGGAAATTAAATGCAGTCCTGTCTGGCCAGGACCTGAGCAGGATGGAGGAAGAAGAACTGTCAAAAAAGGGAACTAAAACTGCTATTACCTGCTTTTAACATGTAATATAGAAGTTCGGAGTTTCCTCACTGCAGTGAGGCTAGGCTTGAAACAAAATGGAATTTAACAGAAAAACATACCCTGATTGGTCTCCTGTAGTCAGTCTTCCAATCAAGATTGAAGCATGCAATCATGTACTTGGTGAATGTCTGTTAAATAAAATATGATGACCTTTAAAGTAGAGAATATATTAATAAACAAAGGAAAGTCTTCTAGCCTGAAGTCTTCTAGCCTTGTAGTGGAAAGTCCTCAACTTACTTTTCAAACTTCTGTCAGATCACCAGCCTCCAATGAGAGAGATCTGGCAGTGATAAAGTGGCTGCCTTGGATGCCTTTCAGGGACCATCTTTTGCTTCCTTTGTTGCTCGCCCAAGGCTGATAATCAGGAATCCATAAGAAGTGGTAGGAAGTGTTGGTTTACTGTGCAGGGCAACTACCTGGCAGTGAGGGTCATGGCAGGCAGCAGGCGGTGCAGAAAGGAATTTTCTTCCGACATCATGATCCCATTCTTGTGACCTGTGTGAGCAAGATCCTGCCCTGTGTATGTTTCTGACTCTTGCACTCTACTAATCTGCCACTTCAGACCTAGAAGGTTCCTGAATCATACGGGAAGTTCTTATGCAGTTCTGAGTACTAGTAGTGGGAAGAGCCTACGGAAAATGTACAGCTTGGGCCAGGAGACTCTCAGGCAGGAAGGATGCTGAGGAGAAGGTCATTCCCCCATGTTATACTGAGAAGACATATTTTGTATAGCATTGTGAAATCTTTGTATGGATAACGAGAGAGGAAAAGAGGGTGTGGTCAAAAACTCTAAATTCTCCTTGGAGTTCACTGGGACATGGCCTGACTATGAGGGAGGAAATGTTAAATGATTTTCAAAGGTTTTTTAAAAAAAATCATGTAGGACAGTTGTAGGTGAAAAGTTAGATATGCATCCAGTGCAATAAAAGCACTCTCAGAGGAGAGCTTGTTGTTTTATAGTCAGTGAGGAAATCCTGTGTTATCTATATAAGTTATCTTAAGCAAAATAACACAAATGTCTGCAGGGTATGCATGCTCAAATTGATTGCTGACCTTTGTCGATTGAGGAAAGTCTCACTTCTCTTTCTCACTTCTGAATCTCACCACAAACTTGTTTTGGCTGTCTCTTGAGGTTACTCATACTGTTAATAAATTCCCATCTGTATTTGTGTGTTGTTTTTTTTAACATTACTTCTAGCACTTGACATACAGAAATGTAGAGTAAGTTAGTATGAGGAGTCTTTGTGGCTTGCGAACCTCAGCCTGAGAGTTACTGCTAGAAAAAGGGGAACTGACTACATACTAGGATTGGACAAAAAACGATCCTTGCTAGTACTGTCTACAGTGTTGCCATTACAGCTTGCTCTTTTTGTTTCTATGGCATTCCAGCAAGGAGATGCTTTACCAGACATCTCAGTTTCAGAAAGGAGATGACACTTTGTCTTTTATACCACAGAATTGTCCAGCTGGAGACATCTGCCTGAGGCCTCCTCTTGGCTGATTTTCAAAGGGCCATAAGGTAGACTAAGCCACAGGTTCCCTTATGGAGTTCTTGCTCAGCTGCTTGTCTCCTTCTTGGATGTGGACGTGGGTGATCCGAGGGGCCTCATGGATTGGGGTGGATGTGAGCTGTCAGAGTTTGAGGGGTGAAAGGCTGTAGCACTGTCAAGTGTGGTGGCAAGGAAGTGGCCTTTTGGAAAGGTCAGGAGGTGAAAGAAGAGAAGTGGTGAGGACAGAAAGAGAGAAGCTGAAGGAGTAGCAAGCATATCCTTTCTTGTTCCTCCTACACAACAAGTCAAGCTAATACAGGACTGCCTGATGAACTGTGTTTGTGAAATCTGCTGAAAACTTGAGAGCTGAGCTGTCCATTGATGAAAACCTGGCCTCATCTGTCCAGCGTGTTGCTGTGCTGGAAGGCAGCAGGCAGGAGAAGACTCACAAATCAGGTCAACTCTAAGATATGCAGACCATTACAGACAGAAAATGTTAAATCTAAATCAACAAATTCTACTTGTGTGTTTGAGTTTTTTTCATACTGGCCACAGGCAGAAGTAGTAATCATTCGGGCCTGTGTTTGTTGCCTATCAGTTGCTGGTGGCTATGGAAAGGGAATTGAGGCAGCACATCACAACAGACATTTGTCTATAAAGCATACAGTATAGAAAGCAGATTTTGAGTGTCTAGAAACCCTGGTCTAAGATGAATGTGAGAGTAAAAGTCTGTCATTTGATGGAGAGATATGTTCTACTTGGTTTAATCAGTGTTGATTGATTTTATTTTGATGCTCTCTCTGATTTTACAGGGTAGTGGACCTGTTCCATCTTCCATTTCAGACCGTGCTTTGTGTATCAGGATTTTATTTACAAAACTCCAATTCAGTTGTGGATCTGATTTTATGAAGTTATCAAATATAAGCACTTTCAGAATGGCGGGCAGTAGATTTAGAATTGTATCTTCCGTTAATAGCCAGACAACATCTAGGGAGTCTGGAAATTTTTCCTTATGTCGGGGAATTTTTCTACAGACAGTTGTCAACAGTTCAGATCTACTGCTTAGGTGAACTACTTGCCTTCCAGAATGGAGACATTGTTCTTCTTTTTCAGAGGCAGATGGAGTAGTTGCTGTAGTTGAACATTATTTAGCAGGCAAAACAGCAAACATCCACACCAAAGAACAGAGCATGGCACGACTCCTTTGAGGGGGATAGCATGTCACATCTATGTTGATGAGCTAAATGGCACAAAAGTGGGGCACAGCTCCTGCAAAATGACCACAGCAATGTTGTAGCCACTGGCCTTTAAGAGCAGCCGTGTCTTCTGCACCAGCTTTGTGAGTCTAACCCTCTCTTTCTTGGTATTTAGTAAAAGCTTCTGAAAATAAAACATTCTGATTCCAATTTACAAAATTAATTTAAAAAATTAAACGAAGAAGACTTCTTTAATATTTCCTTGGAGAAAAAAAAATGAAATAAAAAGTCTTTTGCTCAATACAATCATCATTCTTATGTAGTTCAGCTTAACCACTGATGGTCTTAACCATCTGTTCATGTCCAGTACCCAGAAATGGGTGAGACTGGTATATGGAGATTTTGGCACTGTGTTGAAGAGCCTGTTTTTGTATGTGGATGACAGGCACATCCTATCTATGTTCACTAATGCTATGGCTGGCGCCTCGTTTTGCTAAATCTAGCTGCCTCAGTCACTGTGACCCTGCATACTGTAAGTTTGAATTTAAGTTCAAACTGTAAGTTTGAATTTAGCATTTTGTGGGTTTCAAGCATGCTATTGTATTTCCTATGCTGTCATCTAAATAATTATGCAGTCTGTTCTCATTGCACTTGTCTTAGCAGCAGTACAGCCTTAACTATGCTTACATCTTACCTATTTATGCACAACATATTAGTGAGTCATTACCCTCCAACACTGGTGCTATCCATTTTAAAATGCAGTGCTAAGTATGAAATTGCTGCCAGGCACTTTCTGAATTCGTGGAAGGGTCTGGCAACATTCGTCCAGTTGCAGGACAATAGATGCAAAGGCTGTACTTGGATAATACTCTTCAATGTTAACTTAGACTTGATATGATAATAGAGTTTCTTAGAGTACAATTTTAATGTTTCTGAGTATGTTATGAAATTATGTGGGAAAGTGTAAACAGATGAAAAAGATTTAAATCATCTTTGAGATTATTTCAGGAGTAGCAGAGGCACTTGGCACTAGAGAAATGTGCATGTCAGAAATGAATATAGTTAGAACCTGAAGGCTTACAGACTTCAGAGAGAAAACAGAATGAATTAAAACTAAATCAATACAGAAAGATGTGTATTTAATCCCCAGTCTCCCTTATTACTTACGGAGTTTAAGGAAACAAAATAATTTCATTAAATGGGCAGGGCTGGGATAACTAACTGACTTTAACTCTTTGAAGATAGCTTTTATAGTGGTAATAAAAAATCCACTAGAAGCAAAACATTCCAGCTTTGAACTTTATCGATTTAATCATTATTCTACCACTAAAAAGAAGGCAAGAAAAGCCCAGATATTTATTTATGTGACATTTATCAATGGTAGTGGACTAAATCATAAGCACAGATAATAAATAAAAATATTTGTGATTAATGGAAATAATAGGAAAAAAGTCAAAGAGAAAAATAGGGGTTTGTCCGAATTATGTGCACTGTTAATGTTTGGAGAGTAACGGATGATCTGAATAAGGCTTATGAGTTCTTCAATACGTACAAAAACCGGGAGCATTTCAATAGAGACCCTCTTCCATTGTTGTTAGCAGCAGCTGATCCCTACCAGGCTGTGTGTAGGATTAGTGGACAGACTGACAGACTCTAGTGGAAATGTACAGACCTCTGGGTGCCCCGAGGCTCAGTCATTTTTTGTGTGTGTTTGAGCAAAGCTGCACTAACTCTCTTAAGGTGTCTGCTAGTCTTTCTTTAGGTGTCATCATATAATGACTGAAAGGCAGTGAAAAGCATTGCTGAATATGCATCTGACAGTGGCTGAAAGAAGGTATCATCAATACCCAGAGGAAAAAGAGAAAACAATCTGTTGTTACAAAAGTCGAGATAGGAAGAAAAGGGCGCACAATCATGGTGTGCCTTAAAATGACGTAATAAAAGGTGCTGCCTCAAAATATGGTTTAAATAGTCCAGCAAAAGCCAACAGGTAGAATCAAAAGAGATTTAGTACCCTGTCCTGTGAGCAATGAACTTTTTATGCCTGGGCACAAAAAACTGTGCATATTATCAATGAAGAGAAACGAATTACATGCCAGAATATTGCTTGTTGTATAGTAGCTTGTGAGTTTATCTCATTAACACTAATTATTAAAACATTTACAAATCCTAATCTAAAATCTTTCTTGCTTTAGTATTCATATGACTGGTCACACTAATCTGAATTGAACTTAAGGAGCAGAGTTTGATCATTATTTTCATCTTTAACCTTAAGTAGTTCTGTATTTGCTTTTCCACAGAATCAGAACAGGATGGGTGCACTGTACTAATGGAAGTTCTTCACTTCCTACACTTAGCAGCAGCTTCTTTTTAAACAGTTGAGAGATTACACTTTTCCCAAGTAGGAAAAGAATAAACATTATCTGCGGACAGTTTTTTAGTTTCTATAACTGTACTCAGAAAATGGAAAATAGAAAATGAAAATAAAAATACTTGGCCCATAGTTATAGTCCAGTTATATGCAACAATTGATGGAATCCCAGAAAGTGCAGTTAATGTTCACATACATATATAATGAGATTTAAAGAGCCTATATGTTAAATATGCATCATACTGATGGGTTCTTTATAAATGCATGAGAGATTTATTATTCACATCACTCCAGGACTGTACTGGATTCTGTTCAGTAAAAAGCAGGACAATGTGGTTCCTTTCTCAAAGAATATATAACTCCACTTAAACAAACTGGTGGGATTCTGTACCTTTAAATTTGAAATGAGCTGTTTTATAGGGTTGGGATGGTATGCAAATATAACGTAGCTGTAATTTTTAAGGTTTGTGACATATTGTGCATGGTTGAAGCTGTTATATTTATTCCTATACGCATTCAATTAAATAACTCATCTTCGGTGATGTATTCTAGCATACTCCTGGGAACAAATCCAATGTCTTTAGCTATCTATTTTACATGAAAGCAATTATTGTAATATCTCTAATGTCTAAGTGGTATTGTCATGAGTGCCATTTTAGCCTTGTCCAAAGTATTTATTTTTATGAGTTTATCTATCTACTCTTCAAATTTATTATGCTTTCAAGAATATCCACAGAGTCACATTAGCATCTTTGTATCCCACAGCCAAATGTTCAAGCAGAATTGAATATGACATAAACAATCAGACCTCTCTCTTTTGTTTATATAAAATGACCTCTTGCTGGTGCTTAACCTTTCCCTTTTCTCATCCTAACTTCCCTGCGACAGCCTATGTGAGTTATTTCTCTTGTGCTGTGTGTTTCTAGTTCAGATCTGCTATTGACTACAGCTACTGTCTTGAAATCTCTGGGAATGCGAATGTTATAGCAGTCTGCAGAAGAGAAGTTCTGTCTCGTGTTACTGCAGATTACTGTTATCTTACAGCAATAGTAAAATGTGCCCACAAGTGCTGAGTGCTCAGTTGTGCCACTGTTGGACTCAGTGCGGTTCTCCTTTGTACAATTCTGCTTTTCCAGAGGTGCAGTGGGGACAGCTGTCTATTCCAGAGAAGTGTTTAGGCCTTGTGCATTGATGTGATCCTTAATGTTACTAAACAATATGTCATTTTCATAAATCATTATTAGCACAGCCTAACTTCCCTTTTGTACAGAAGGTGTGATTTTTGTGTAAAATTCCAACCAACTGGGAGGTAAGTAAACATCCTTATCAATACTGTTGTCATCGTCATGGATTAGTACCAGTACTCACTTCTGCTAGTTGACTTTGTATTTAACAGGCTCTATGAACTCTTCAACTTTGATTTGGTGATGCTTTGGGCTCACTTTGTAAGAGGAAAATAGGAAAAATGGAATGGCATGACCAAACACATACTTGTCTGTGAAACATAGGAATGTGAGCTATGCAGTGATTCAGTTGGCAGAGGTTGGTGGGATGAGCTGGTTCTTTTTCATTTGGGTGATGTTACCATGTGTTTCATGAGGAACTTGGCAAAAAAGAATTAAAGATTATGTGTTGGGGTCTATCTTGCTAAGGAAGTACCGGGATAATTTCAAGCTTTCCAACTGAGAGGTATACATAAAACAAAGTGTGTTGTTTCCAAGAAAGAGCAAAACCTATCAGGACTGTGAGGAAGCAGTGGTGAGACTGTATTGAAGAATGCATGCTGGCATAAGGAGCATAGTAAAGGCTAACGGTAACTAGATTGAATACCTTTTCAACTTCTCTTGTCACCTGCCAGCAGAGATATTGCATGCCAAGCCACTGCAATATTTATATTTATATTATTTATAACCCTAATCCCTCAATGCCCTTTTGTTTTCATTCTGACATCTAAGAAAGAACAATTATCCCACTACTATCACATTTTTATCTCTATATTTTGGACGAGAAGGACACCTTATTTGTTAAAGATCTCAAAATCTGGAGACGTTGTGTAGGAGTCTTCTGTTGGAAAAGCATGCAGTTAGCCTTTCTTCCTACAGAAGGCTGCAAACTGGAATTCGGTCTAGAGCTGAATCAGACTTGGTGACTCAGTATCAATGGGAAATACACTTCTGTTGGCTCCTTTCATTATCAACAATGTTATAAGAATATTGTCATACTATAAATAATAAAGGTTTTATCTCTGATTTCATGCAAGATTATACAGCTGAAGTACAGATTTGTTTGCTTTTATTTTCCTAATATCATCTGTGAGATAAATACTTAATTCTAGTCTGCAGTAAGAATGTCTTGAATTAAGTTTCATCAGGCTGGTGGCGATGGTGATTTTCAACAGAAACAACAGTAAACACACATCGGAATAAACATTATATATTGATATATTTTAACAGAATGGAAATTATTATTTATTTAGTGTTGCTGGAGGGGCTAAAATGGTATAAATAAACAGAAGGGAAGACAAAGACAAAGGGAAGTAAAGTCTCCAAAGCTACATTAAGCATGTTTGAAATCTCTGCAAAATTCAGATGAGAAGTGAACGGTTTGCTTTATGATATTCTTATCCACTTATGATATTCTTATCCACTTGCCCAAAGTCCTGAACTATACTAAAAAATGGGGATTTATCAGCACATTCAGCAAGGCTGAGTATGTTATTGTGGATAAAGCATTATAGAATTTGTCATTTAAATTAACTCTAAGAATTTACCGAAGAGTTTAATGGAGGGGAAAAAAAGCAGCTGAAACAACACCAAGCTCCACCCAAAATAAATATATTGCCATGTATCAGCAGAGGGATTTGTTGGGTATTCTTTTGTTCTTGTTTTCTCATCTCCTGTCATTAGCTTATACAGTCAAATGAGATCTTGCAGGTAGTGCAGTGAAATGGGTTTGACTGACAGAACAATTACTGGAACCATTCTGGTGGGATCTTAAAGGACAGAGAATGCCTGCAGAAGAGCTTCTCTTGAGACTACTTGTTCATTCAATACACTGAAGGACAGAAGAACAGCATTAGTTCATTGTTGGATGACAAACTTAATGCATTAGAAATGTTATGAAATCCACAGAATAGGGCCCAGCTAAGTAGGATTGTATTCTGTCTGTAAAAACGTGAGTTACAAGATGCTTCTTTTCTAGGTAAATAAAAGTAATTCTTTTTTATTTGAGCAAATTTAATTAAAGCAAATTAAAAGTAATTAAAAGTGTAATTGAGTAATTCCTCTTTTGAAGGCAAAAGAGGAATGTCATTTGTAGTATGGCTTGCAGGGCTGTCTGGGCCTCTGATTTCTGAGCAAGCATCCTTTCAGTGTAATAAGAGGGGGCTCTGATTATAGCAATATTCTTAACTAAATCCCCATAATCCTCTTCCATATCTAATGAATCTCCTTAGAGGTTTGTCTGCTCTAGGATGCAAATGCAGTGTCGTGTACAAGTCATAGAGTCATCAAAAGTAGGTAGGAGTGGCACAGCCCACCAGTTCTCCCAAGATCGTACCTCCATCATTCTTCACAAGCTAACCGGTTCTTCAGTACTTCAAGTGAAGAAGCCTGCAATTACTGCAGGCAGTTTGTTCCAGTGCTCTTCTGCTCATTGTTAGAAAGTTCTGAAGACTGTTACGAGGCCTTCCTTAGTCTTTCCCTCCAGAGAGTAAATAGTCCTAATCTTTCCTTATGTTTCTAGACTTACAGTTGTGCTGATTTCTCCATTATGGATTCTGTCGAGAGGATCAAGTCTCCTCTGCCTTTACTGAAGTTAGAGAAATGATGGGGAATTAGCACTTGTGGCCAAGATACTGCCACATTGTCAGCCACATTCTGCACATCTGCACCTTCCTCTGCACTGACCACCCTCAGCATTTGTGCCCTAAATAGAGCAGTCTGCATTTTCTGGAAGATTTCCTCTGGTGCTGAAAAATACTTCCTTTGAGGCGCAGCAGATTGCAAGGGTCACTGCTAGATAGAATGGATGCAGCAGAACATGATGCAGTGTGGTTAAATGTGGGGTTTTAACCACTGCCCTTGTTCCTGCCCTCTGTCTTTCAGCTTTTTGTTGTTGTTGTTGTTGTTATACTTTAACAAATTCTGTTACACTTTAAACAGATTTGAGTTGTATCTACACTCTTCTTTTACCAAACAGAATAGTGGCAATAATAATTTTGGGTTCTGTTAGGGCAGTGTTGGAAACAAGCAATGAAATAACAGCCTTTTGAATGTAGGCAAAGGCTGGAGGTGTGGGATGTAAAGCAAGGCAAGTGTCATTAAAAAAAACTGGGAGCAAGACTTGCTGAAAACAGTTGTTTATTGCTTTCACTCCAGCATATGCGTAATTTCACAGCACAGCAAGCAGCAGTCAGGGATTTTGCATAAAACAATCAGTCAGAGCATTCTGCACAATTTGCCCCTCCCATTTATCCCGGGTGAGCGAACAAGTTGTGGCAGGCACAGGTGGTGACCATTGCTCTGTTTGAGTTTCTCACCCCCCTTGTTGTGCCATCTGCTCTTCTTTGCTCCCGCAAACACCGTGCAGGGGACAGGAGAGAAGCAGAATATTGCTAAGGCCGGTCTGAAATCTGACTTCCTTCCTTAAGGGCTATTTCTCTGGCCTTCAGGTGGTCAAACATTTTTTATAGCCAATTTCCACACACATGGAGCTCAGCTCACAGCTACGAGATGTTCATGGGACAAGATGGTGGTCGAGGGGAACTTCTTTTATCTTCTCTGCTAGAATGAGTTCTTCATAGTCTTAGAAGTCAGCTGAGTCCTCTCTTTTTGCAGTGCTCTGATACCTGAAGGTATTCTGCATCTAGGCTGCTGTGCTCCTCTCTCCCTTCAACCCCAGTTGCATGTTCCTATGTGCTGTCAGCCAATATCCTTTCCGTGCCTCACAGTATCATATTATCTGCAGATTTCATAGATATATTTTCTAGTCCATCATCCAGGTTGCAAAGGAAATTTAGGATGAAGCAGGACTTGGGCCAAATTCCTGTGGCCCCAAGCCTAACAGAAAGCTGTTGCTTGATCAGTCCTTCAATTTTTACAGTTATCTGTTAATATTGTTATCCAAATAGGTTTTGTACTGCCTTCCATCACTTTCAACCAAATGTCTTCTAAAAGACAAGCCTCCCAACTGTTCCCCGCCTTCACTGTGTTAATGGGTTCTTGATTTCATACGCAAAGTTGATGGACACTTTCAGTGACAAATTAATAGTCCTCTTAAAGCAGCTTATTTATGCAGTTAAGGACACTTGAACACATGGTATCTAATTCTTGCACATACCAATGATGAATTAATACGGTGATTTCACAAAATACTGACAGCAAATAAATTACCTGCCACTAGACTATGTTTTCTGTTACCTCTTGCAGAGCTTGGAGTTCAGCATTTTCCCCTACCTTTTCTTCTGAATCTGCAAATGAAAAAGATCTGCTGGCTTCTTTCACAGAGAAGCAGAAAAGCAAAGACTCATTAGTGGTGACTGTGCTCCATAGTTTTGCAACCAGTAAGGCTGTTTGTGCTTTACTTCATGGATTTGGAACGTGCCTGTGGCGTACCCATGGCAGTAAAGCTCACAGTGTTAAAGCAATAGCTGCGTTGCACACATCAGTGAGCAGCTGAGACTGCAAAGCCCACTGCTCCCAAATAAGTCTTTATATCTACATGCAGTAGTTAATGAGATGTAACATCATCAGTGCTGTTCTTTAAAATACTACGATGTTTTTTCTTTTGTCTCATCATTTTACAGCTCCCTGCTCACTGTATGCAATTGTCACTAAAGTGAAGGAGGTGGCTGGTGACTGTGACCTCATGGGTACTGTCCATTTAGCCATTCCTTGGTGTGGTAAATTGAAAGCCAAGAAAAAGGGTGCATGGCAGTGAACTACTGTGTCTATTAATAATAGATAAAGAAAGAAAAAAAAAAAGAATTCAATCTTTTGTGATTTTCAGAGGAAAGCTTAACTGAAGGGTTAAGACCAGTACAACTCAATTCTGCACATAAAACAGTTGTTGCCTTCCTTTTTGCCCGAAGGCCACCGCTTGCAATCTGCCTGCAATTATCTGTGTCTAGAGGCAGCTTCGGGTTTACTTAGTGAGAAGGTGTTGTTTGAAGTGTGCACACATACGCCGCCAACCTTGACTGCACAAAATCTCCTTTACGCATAAGCAGACAATCATCTGCCACAGTATAAAATCCTTAATTAGCTTATCACAATCACTTTAAGGTGAGTGAAAAATGTTTTCTACCACTGGATAGCATTTGTAAGGTGATACAAGTTCACTGTGCTGATTGTAGTCAGGTCAGCTCTGAGATGTTCTTTTCCCTTTTACTATACCAGAGAGAAACTGCTGAAATTACCAGACTTTTCCATTTTAAAGGAATTGTTTTGCTGCTTGTGATAAAGAAGTCTCTGTAGTAAGTTGGATAAAATTAGGTCACAGCAACATGCAGTCAGTTTCCATGTCTGCCAGATATTTCAGTTTTGACCTTTACTGTCCACAGCACTGGCATTAATTACAAGAGAGTGCTAACTACTTTTAGTCTTAACAAAAATCTTTTAGCCAGACCTCTTATTAATATTAACGTGGAGTCTGTTGGTAGCTCAATGCAGTTTTTCTAAGATTGTGTGGAATCTATTACCATGATAACAACCTTCCAGACAGTGTTAGATATTACGTCTGGAAATCGCTTCGCACAATGATGCTATGTTCGTCTGGTAGAGAATTCTCTTTGCCCTGCCTCTTGCTAGGGAAAACATCTTGCTACAAATTTAAGGCAAAAATGGTAATGCTTTGATATTTACTGTTTTGTATTCACTTTCTGGGTAATGAATTAGTACCTGATCTGGGGCAGTGATGAAAATAACTTCAGACAGAAAGACAGTAAATCTATGTCTTCCTCTATGGCTGGCTGAAAATCTGTGATGCATGGTGCTGCATAATCTAATTGTGACTTAGCACTTTGGGAAACTGCAAGAGAACTTCCTGAAAGATGTTGATCCTGCCCTGCTATATGGAAGTAGTAGGGAAAAAATGACAGGAAAGACAAGAAGGTCCAGGTTGCCCACAGAAGGCTGCTGTCTTGAAATAGAGAAACTTAATCTGTCTGCACCTGGTAGAAATAGATCTTTCACCAAATAGTACGAGATCCTTTTCAAGATGAGTGTCTTCCAGGGATGCATCAGATTATTATTCCTCACAAGCATGAAAAAGATTCACAGGAACAATATGGACTGCATAGGAGGTCCTCCACAGTATGCGCTGATTAAAGAAAGATGCGTGTGCATTTCAGTCTATTTTTATGGAATTTATGGCGTCTAGACGAGGAGCTACAAGATCTGGCTTAGTGGCTTGTGTTAGCAACGGTAATGGGAGGACAGTTGGACTAGATGATCTTGCAGGTCCTTTCTAACCTTGTGATTCTATGATTCTATTGCCTGAAAGAAGAAACAAAACACATAAGGAAAATGGATTCCTCAGTTTAATAAAATCAACCAATAGCCTTAATGCTGAGATACCTGCCCATGATCTGATCAGTGAGAAATTCTGGGAAGCAGACACCTGACACAGCTATGGCACTACCAGCCAACTCTTGCTTAAATAAAGCAGCCAGTAAAGCTACATAATTTAAGATCTTTTCTAAGTTGCAGGATTTTCCCAGTCACAGCCTATTTTTTGTAAAGCAAAAGAAGTAGGATTATTATTAACTAAACTGCTGCTGTAGGTTACCACTCACTCTCATGCTTTTTATGAATAAAATCTAACATTTTAAGCTTTAAGTACTCTTTCTTTAGCTTCCAGGAACTGTGGTGCGCATTTTAGTAAATACTCTTTCAGTAGCTCTTCCTTCACAGACATGCTGGATACTAATATCACATACTTATTGTCAGCACGTATTTGCAACAACTTGCAAAAAGAGGTAGGCATTTAACCACTGCCTAAATTTAATGCAACATAAGATATAAATATCACTGGTTTACATTTGAGACACCTAGTTTTTCATCATTTGTTTTTATATGGTTCCCTACAGAGACTCAAGAGACTAATTTCTTTCCCCAGGCACGGATGTTGTGAGTCAGGTAGGCCTGCCAGGGTACCTATGAGCAGACAGTCAAGAGATGAGAATATATACTTTGGAAACACAATAGAGAACAACAGCAAAACATCCTTCTTTGTTGTTATCCGAGGGAAGAACTTTTCCTTCTTTTCCTGATCCTAGGACAGCAGTAAGGGGATGGGCTCAGGTGAATTTGGATGCAGCTGGAGATAAGAAAGAATTCTGAAGGCCTGATAGGTGTGGTGATGACCAGGCTGAAGCCTTCTGCAGGAGGAGCATGAATTCTGATCTGTGGAGCAAAAGGGCCTCTTACAAGCTACCTAAACTTTGCTTTCCCATTGCAAGTCTTGTGACAGATGGATGAGTAGTCAGAAGGGCAGGACTTTCTGACTCTAAGAATTATTCAAGATGTGTCCAAGTGGGATTTGCAGTCCACTGCAAATTTGCAGTCTCCTGGAGTTTCAGCCCCCCTGCTGTGTGCAGGGTCGCCAACCATCAAACCAGGCTGCCCAGAGCCACATCCAGCCTGGCCTTGAATGCCTCCAGGGATGGGGCATCCACAACCTTCTTGGGCAACCTGTTCTAGTGCATCACCACCCTCTGCGTGAAAAACTTCCTCCTAATATCTAACCCGAACCTCCCCTGTCTTAGTTTAAGACCATTTCCCCCTTGTCCACTGTCTACCCTCGTAAACAGCCGTTCCCCCTCCTGTTTTTATGCTCCCTTCAAGTACTGAAAGGCCACAATGAGGTCTCCCTGGAGCCTTCTCTTTTCCAAGCTAAGCAAGCCCAATTCCCTCATCCTTTCCTCGTAGGAGAGGTGCTCCAGCCCTCTGATCATCTTAGTGGCCCTCTTCTGGACCCGCTCCAAGAACTCCATGTCCTTCCTGTACTGGGGTCCCAAGGCCTGGACACAGTATGGCATAATGGATCTGAGTCTAGGGCTGAGAAAGAGCAATTCCAGAAAATACATAGATAGAGTGGAATAAGTGGCTAGAAGGGAAGCAGTGCCCTATGGCATTTGAGGTTGTCTTGCATTTATGTTTTACTATTCAGAGAAATCCTGACAAAAGTAATGTGAAGGCCATATATTTTCCAAGGTATCATCCATAGAACAATAGAAAGCTGCAATAAGTAGGTCATATGCACAGTTTTTCTCCTGATGAAAAATTCGGTATACCACCACTGAGAGAACATTTTGAGTGAGAGTGTGAGGCTCCTTAGCCTTTTGGTATGACCCATTCTTGGTCAACAAAAAGGGTGCGTTCCCCATCGTGGTAGCTCAAGCTGGGGCATATCTCACTGTGCAGGTGGAGACCACAGTGGTACAAGGTGTCTGATAAGTGTCAGGTGTGGTGCCTAAATGGCAACGGGGTTTGAAACAGATTGCTCTGTTTCGATACTCTCTCAAATGGAGTAATGTCAGGTTAAAAGAAAGATTTTGCTGGGCAAAAATTAGTTTGTGAAAAGGCATGTACCACTGGGTAATTGTTTTTACAGCTCTCATTTCATCCACTTCAGTATAATTTAAAACAAAACCTGCTGAGGCAATTAACAATTCTGTAACAGAATGCTTTCCCATGTAAACTGCTGCCTCTGTAAAATCAAAATGTTCTGCTGCTCTCTTATCCATGAGTTAATATTTGTAGTGGAAAATTACAAAAAGAAAAAATTAGAATATTGTTTTATTCTGCCTCCTTAGAAGGTTAATGTGATAAAGAAAGAAATGCTTCCTTTCGATGTTACAGTGCTTCCCTATAACTTTTATATCTACGATAACAATTAGAATATTGTAGAATTCTTCATTTTAGAAAAAACTCTTCATTTTTTCCTGATTCAGGGCAGAATAATAAAAAACTCTATAATTTTGACCAGTTTTATTTATTTATTGCATGCTCAGCATCTACATGTGAGCATAGCTGCTTTATTTTCAAGCAACATTGTCAGCTCGTCAACAAAACTGTCAGGTGAATGGGGAGGACATAAAAGATTGATATTTGTAGAGCTCAATCCCAAATAATCCTGAGCCTGTGACAGCAGCTTACAAGGCAGTCTGACTCTGAAATGAGTACATGGGACAGCTGGTTTGCTGCCCATCTGGAACAATGTCCTTTGACATTTGGGACAAAGGAATATTGAAAGCACAGCTTGCTGGATGTGTGATTTAAGTGGCAATAGTGCTCATCACACAGCTGCAGTCCTTGACATTCCTGCTCCTCCTTCCCTAACCTCCCTCTCCCACAACAGAAAGCAAAGGCCCTTACACCCCAGTTGATAGCCTGGGTAACTGTTAGGATACCAGGAAAAGAGAGAGCTTCAGGCAGAATGTGGGGCAGTAAGTAACCATTGTGTCTGACCCATCCTACAAGTTGATCTGATGCTTTTTGTGGGGGTTTCCAGAGGACTCAGACTCACATTAACCAGGACCATTAGCTGCAGTTTGGCTGTGCCTGGCTGCTGCTGCCAGTGGCTGCCACAAGCAGGATGTAGCTCTTTCTAAAGCTCCTTGCAGTGCTTTGGAGACCAAAGTATCCTGTTGGTTATTACAGAACATTCTTGTGTGTGCAGGCACAAGTAAATAAGTATAAATGCTTTTCAAATAAATGTGAGAAACTAGGGAACATCCTTTCTACTCAGAATTGTTCCTCTTCTCTAGTTTGTTCCAGCATAACCCCAACATTTATTTAAACTTACAAGCTACAGAAACAAACAGAAACAAAGAAACGAAACAGCACCTAAAACGTACAAAAGAAACCCCCTAAAACTCCCGAGGAAAGCAAACTGGATTAGTTATCTTGCTTCCAAAGATCACCTAGTGCTTTTGTGCTAAATGGTGCCATTTAGGAAGCAGGAGCTGGGGGCTTATCAGGAAGTCATGCAGATACCTTTTCTCTGCTTCTTTGGCAGAACTTGTGGAGACACAAAGAGATCTGCACAGACCCTGAAAATACCGGATCTGTCAGGACAACATGAGAGACAGTGCAGAGTTCACCAAGTGGAAGGGAAGTACTTGCCAGAGTGCCTAAAATATACAAAAATTCTACAATTTGAGTTTCTTAGAAATACAGAAGTTTTTTTGTTGGTGGTGGTTTTTTTTTTTTTTTTTACCTTTTATTAGCATGATGATTTATCGCTCTGCCTGTAGTGTTATTCACAATGCTTTGAAATCTATTTTATCAACTGTTAAGAGCTCTGGTTCAGATATAAAGTGCAGTTGAAAACCACACTAATGCAAGGAGTGGTTTCAGTGATGGGTAGAGAGAGCAAGAATTACCCAGGACACTGGAAAGTCTTCCATTCTGCTGTCAAATTCCTCATGAAGCCAAACAGGAAAGCAGAAGCTTTTAGTGAGTATAAATTAGCCTGGCAGGAATAACTTTAGTTGTAGTACAGCCACAAGAAAATTGTAAGTCTACTTCATCCTTCTCTGAAAGTCAGTTCAGCTTTCCTCTGAGAGACACATATTAAAGATTCCCAGAACAATTTTGTGTCCCATTTCCTATGTAGGACCTTTTGTCAAAAGTATTCATTGCACTCAAAGTTTTTTTCTCTCTTGTTTTGATGCTGCAGATTTAAAGAATGAGATCATTTCTGCTGGATGTCCAGCTGTTAGAGAATCTGCATCTCTTTTTAAGAAGTGCATGAGGAACACATAGAGTCCTTGCCAGAAAAACAACCAGATAATAAGAGTGGATTTTCTTTAATTGGGAAGAAAAGAGTCAGACATGATGTGATGTGTGGATGAATCAGCACAAATGAGAACGTCTGTGACCCAAAAGTCTTTAGTCTTGAAATGACTGCCATGTTGTGTGTGGATTACTTTTAGTTCTCGCACTCTAGTTTTCCGTCTTCAGTGCATAATGTTGCTAATATGCTGCATTTCCACCCTATGCTAATTCTGAGGATTTTACCACAAGTTCTTTGACAGATGTTTACCTTCTTAGGGCTTAGTTCTAGAATGGAAAAAGGACCAATCTTGGTTAATGTTGTATGTGAAGGTTAGTTTCTGATCACTCTGTCTACAGGAAAAGCAATTGCTTGATTTCTTTGTTTAAAGCTGAGGTCTGGCAGATGCACTTTAGGTCCTTACACAGTTGAAGTCTCCAGTGGAAGTTTTGCAGGAGTCGGGGACCTTCATCCTTGCAACACACAACAAGATACACCAGGAGAAAGGCAGTGTGGTTTGCTCATTTGTTAACATTCAGGCTCTGCCTTGCTGTTGCTAGAAGTTTATATTACGGTCACTCATTTTTCCCGAGTTTTCTTTTTCTCCCTCTTACAATTCCTTTAAGTTATTTCTTATTATTGTTTATATCCTTTAAATTTGAAGGACCATTATCAGATTTTAAGCTATAAGAATTGTAGTCATTTGAACAAATTTCAGAATGTTGGTTGGTTTATTATGATGCTTGCAGAGCAGAGGGAGAATTTACTTACAGCAGAAGGCATTTTTCCTTTACATGGGATTGTTGAATTATGAATTCTATGATGGCTGTAAAATGGAAAGAGTGACTGAACTTGAATAATAAAGGAAAAGGCAGACACTGCTAATGCTGTGCTGGGATGTGGTTAAAGACAGAGCTTGTGGGAACAAAGTGTTTGCACAAATACAATTGTCATATCATCAATCAATTATTATTCAGAATGTTTTCCACCAAACTCTTAATGCTGATAAACAAATTCTGGAGCTGTCCCTGCTGGTATGCCCTCACCCTTCTTTATTACAACAGCTTTATTACAACTGCTGAAGACAGTGATACAGAAAGTTTTACATTTGTTCTGCTTTGATGGTATCTTGGTAATTTGCTACAGTGACAAACATATGTAGAAGGATATATTAGAAATCAGCTGCATTTCCAACAAAGACCTTCAGTATTATTGGTGGCACACCTTATCAGTGTACTTTAGAGGTCTGAAGAGCAGGTGGAAAGAGTTAACTGAATGTCCAAACAGTACTTCTCCTCTCTTATTTGTGGGATGCTGGAAGGAAGCTTATATAAAAATTCTTAAAGTCCTCTGATGGCCCTTGATCTTCTTCTGTTGATGAAGGAAGCTGTGTTTAACTGTATTTTCTGTTAGTCTGCATCTGGCTTGCTGCGAGGTCTGAAGCACTGAAATTAGAACAAGTTGTACCTATTGGTAACACTTTTCTAGGTGTACAAATGACTCCAACAATGATTATTTGCTTTTCTGACTTAGCCATCATCTTTACAAAATGCCATCTTTACAAGTGCAGGAGTGAAATATTCCCTTGCATGCTCTGTGCCAGCACTGGGGTGCTGTTTTGAACATGGGGCTGCCTAAACAGGTCTAAAGTTCCCTTTAACAGAGGTGACCAGCTTCAGAGCTCAAAATCAGACATGAAGAGTTTGCTGGCCAAACCGTCGCAACTTGCAGACTGCTTGCTGACCTCCAGTGCCCAGCGCAAAGCCACCTGCAGCTGCATGAAAAGCCGGGCATTTCCCGAGGAAGGTTACGGCAGCCACTTAGCATGGTGTAATCTTTTAGCAGTACGCTTTTTGTTGTTGAAAGGACGTTGGTTCAGACATACGTGTACGTCCATCTCCCAGCATAACCCCTGCTCTGTTCCCAGCACAGCTCGCAGAGCTGGGGCAGCAGCGCCTCGCAGTGACTCGGCCCGTGCCTGCATCCTTGTGGGGGCAGAAAGGCTTCTGCTTCTTCTTCGTGGTTCCGAAGACACAGACACCTTCACTTCCACTGACTTCTACCAGGGCAGTATTGTTACTGCTTAAGCAATAGTTTTATTTATGGCTACGTGCGAACTTTTACTACAGTCTCCCCTTCAGATCGTGAGTTGATATTTATCATATATTTTTAAATTTACATATACTTTTAAAGTCTGAGAAAAACCCATTATTTATCATTAAAAAAAAAAAGCAATACACACATGCAAAAACAAACAAACAAAAACAACAACAACAAAAAACCCCACCCAACTCATCTTCAAAGATGTTTTTTGGTTACTTTGCATTCAATGTGCTGACTGCTAGAATTTGAAAGGCTAATTCTTCTTTAGTCCTGAATTTTATACCAAATAAAGTGGCTGAAAGTCCACAGAAGCTTCTTATATGTTCATTCACAGGTACTGACATCATGGGATGTCTTTTCAAACCGCTTTTACAATGTATTACAATTTCAGTCTGAGCAGATCCCTTAGAAGTGTCACAGTGCAATGAGATGGAGCTCATTCCTGTTGCAGGAAACTGCCAAACGTGGTCAACACAATTTCAAGAGACTCAGAGGAAAATTAGTTGTTTTGAAATGACAGTGAAACATGGAGTTCAGCAAGAGTGGAAGGCATAAAGTGAAACACATTTAATCTAGCATGATACTTTACTATATTAAAGGTCGATGCTAAATTCTCAATACAGGTTACTTCTTCTCCCTGCTGTTCCAAAGGGTCTCTATGTACTCCTCTATGTGCCCAGGAACTTTTGAAGCTGCTGACAGATTACATCCACATTAGACAGAAGGCTTAGGGTTGAGAGGCAAAGCAGAAAGCAAGGAAATCCAGTGGGGTGCAAAGTTTTGGATTTGTCGCAGCATTTTGGCTCTACCCGAGCTCTTCCCCCCCTCAGGCCTCTGAAACTGGGAGAAGCAGTTGCTGCTGAAGGCCTCCAGAGGGAGATCCTGCCCCTCGAAAGCCGGGTGCCTGAGCACAGCTCTTTAATTCCACAACTCTGAAGGCGTCATGAAGCGGGACGGGCAGGGATTGAGGAGAGCAGAAAACAGCAAAGATCTCTTGCCCAAGCATCCTCAGGGACCAGCATAAGCGAGGCCAACGGCTGGTTTGTGCCAGGGCAGCAGCAGAACCAGAGGGCTCCCTCCGAGACCTGCAAGAGCTGCTCAAGTCCCGCTGAATTCTCAGAGGGCAGTGAGGCCCTGCCACAGCTTCCCAGAGCAGCAGTGGGTGCCCCATCCCTGGAGACCGGGCTGGGTGGGCCCTGGGCAGCCTGATCTGGTTGGGGGCAACCAGCCCACGGCAGGGCTTGGGGCTGGGTGGGCTGTGAGGTCCCTTCCAGCTCAAACCCTTCTGAGATCCATTCTATGGTTAACAGTACCTGTACTTTTTTGCAGTAGACAGCACTAATGTGTCATGTGGTTGCTCACAGGTGTCACAGGAGGTCATGTGTGTCCCTCTATTTGTCCTTTGGCACTGGGGAGCTGAAGTACCTCGTGGGCCTGGCTGAGGGGACTCCCTGACCTGCGCACCCTGAAGGATACAACATGCCGACAGGTCAACTTCTGTTGAATTTCAGGCCAATTTCTGTTTGAGATTTCTGTAGAAAAATGCCTGATGTATGTATACCTTTGCAAGTACATCAGGAAAGTATTCCTCAGTCACGAGGAGCTGGTGATTTCATGTCACTGTGCTGATTTGATTAAAAATAGTTCTTGTTTATCTGGCAGAACAACACATAAGGCAGCATATGACACTAAACACAGAAATAGAATTTTCAATTATCAAGTCAAAATAACATAGAAAACCTGCTGAATTCACACACACAGTAACGAAGAACATGAAGTTTGGTATATAATTCTAAAATTGTGGTTGCAAATAATAAACCTTTTAAGAAATTCCCATTTAGTGAAAAGTATTATTTTTTTTCAATATTTTTACCACAGAACATATTTGATATGATCGTTCCCCAAAAAATCACAACTATGATCTCATAGTAGGAATACAAAACCTTAGAACAGGACTTTTCCAATCCCTGCAAAGGTCAGACGTGTCAAGTCAGGTATGTTCTTCATGGGTCATTCTCTTCTACTGGCTTTACCTCTGCTCATCGGATATGAGGCGAAGTCAGCCTTACATTAATTCCTTAGATAGTCCTCCATCTCACATCCTTCCTTACCTGTATTTTTCCTTATATTTGGCATTCCCCACCTTTATGTCAGCCAGGTGGCAGATGGGTTTGGCTTCATGTACCACGGAATAGTAATGAAACTGTGGCTCCTTGCTTTGATACTCCCTTTTTTTTTCTGAGCATTTGATCCCTTACTCATGCTGACAGTCAAGGCTGGTCTGAGTCACACTCTTCCAGGATCTTTCTTGAAGATTTTGGTATTACTATGAGATCTGTCACAGTGTGAGATGTAGTGTATCGTTTTCCTGTCTAGAAATGACTTTCCAGAAAGCTGTGCCCCTGATCCTGCATGTACAAACACATACCAGGATGTCAGTCCTTCAGTATCCCCCGAAACTACTATACGTATCTCACACATGAAGCTGTTTGTATAAGCATATGTTTATAAGTTGCTGAATACTGCAGATGCATGTACTGAGATGATTTTAATATGATGAACATATTGATCAACGTAATTTAATATAATCTGGCTTTGGTTTAATAAGATGAAGACAAATAGAAGAAGGTTCATTTATTCCCGGGCTCTTGGAAGCTGTTCCCAGCAGGTATGAATGAGTTCAGAGTGTGGTGTCTGCCCCAAATATCTTATGGGATGGAAGGAGAAGTGAAGTACTGTAAAAGAGGAGTGAAGTGCATTGGGGAGTGTCTGCAGCTGGCAGCATTTGGCCTTGGGAGCATTCAGTGGTACGTTTCATTGCTTAGGGAAAGATGAACTCCAGTCCTCTTTATTTGCTGGTGAACAGAGGCTCAACAAACACCACAATATCCCGGAGGGAAGTCCAGAAAGAAGAGCAGATCTGTGAAGTACAATTAAGGATGTGAATTTCATTGTCGAAGGATGGAGAAAGCACTGGATATCTTTAAAAAATATGTCCTGCCTTGAAAAACAGTCTACCTGCACAAAGTATTTATTTTACAGCTTTTGTTTGTAACTGAGTCAGTTATGGCGATGATCATTAAGAAACAAAGAAATCTTTCTTTCAGAGCCGATGAAGCTTTGACTTTACCTGTTGGAGAAAGTGAGATATTTCAATCTGCTGGAAACATGTTGGATTCTTTTTGAAAACCATGCAGCATCCTTAAAAGGCCCAGTCTGTTCCTTGTGATTTTGCCTTACATATCCTCTCCAGTTCTCAAATCTTTATGTTCAGGAGGAGATGGGACTCAAGTACAGCAAATGCAGGGGCTGCTTTACTGAAGCTGTTAGGTACCTCAAGTACAGCAAATGCAGGGGCTGCTTTACTGAAGCTGTTAGGTACAAAGAGAGCACAAAAAATAGGCTGAATGGCAAGGATAAAAACAGAAGCTTATCACTGTCTTAGCCCAAGTTAGGCAATCACAGAGTACATTACACATTCATGAAAGTAGCATGTAATTGGTCACTGGATCCTACACTTGTTATATTATAAATAAATAGGCATAAACCACCTAAAAGTATAAGACTAAAAAACTCAAAGAATTTAAAGAAAACATTGTGGCTGTGGAGGCATGTAGGTTACACCTGCCTGGTGAGGACTGCAATCTGCAGTGCCTTCTTCATGCCAGAGGTGGCAGTGAATTGAGCTGGAGGCTGACAGCTCTGGACAATTTATCTCCCTGCAGGGAGTGGTATGAATCAAGTGTTTGGGCTTGATATTTCTAATTAATAGATCACTGCATTTAATCTTATAGGGACAAGCAAATGTAGAATTTTTGTTTTGTTTTGAAACATCATCAGTCTGATTTATTTTCTTATTATTCTACAAAGGAAAATTAAAGATGTTAAATCCAATATTGAATTCCTCCTCCTTCACAGAATCACAGAATCACAGAATGACCTGGGTTGGAAGGGACCTCGAGGATCATGAAGCTCCAATACCCGTGCTGCAGGCAGGGCCACCAACCTCCACATTTAATACCAGACCAGGCTGCCCAGGGCCCCATCCAACCTGGCCTTGAACACCTCCAGGGATGGGGCACCCACAAGCTTTCAGGGTAGCCTGTTCCAGCACCTCACCACTCTCATAGTAAAGAACTTCCCCCTGACATCCAACCTAAATCTTCCCTCCCTCAACTAAAAACCATTTCCGCTTGTCCTGCCATTATCCACCCTCGTGAAGAGTTGACTCCCCTCCTGTTTATAGGCTCCCTTCAGGTACTGAAAGGCTGCAATAAGGTCACCCTGCAGCCTTCTTTTCTCCAGGCTGAACAAGCCCAGCTCCCCCGGGCTGTCTTCATAGCGGAGGTGCTCCAGCCCTCTGATCATCTTTGTGTCCCTCCTCTGGACCCTCTCCAACATATCCCTGTCCTTGCACCGGGGGCTTCAGACCCGGGCACACTCCTTGAGCTAAATAAATGTGGTTGTCTGTTACTTCATAAGAAAACAGAAAACTGAAACCCATTCTTGTTTGTGTCCGCGAGTCTCCATTGACCATTTCAACTTTTGCTGGCCACCCTCCATTACTTCCTGCTATGAATGATACAAGCCAAGCATCACAGCTGAGTGAAGCAGAAAAAGAGGAAAGTGAGAAAAGTGGAGCCTGTGAATAGGAAACTAAGATGCAGTGGCCTGAATGTGTAAGCTTCAATTAGTGAAACCTCAGCCAGTGACCTGGAGCTCATCCTGACAAACTTCACGCAGGGAACGCGGGGCAACTCAGCAGCCAGAAGCAGTGTTGCACTGCAGGGTGCTGACATTTTGCTCATAAGGAGCACTATCCTGGGCTTTGGTGAGCAAGACGCCCTGCTGCAGAGGCCGATAGAGCTGGATTATGCCCGCTGCTTCCAGCACCAAGCTGGTGCGGCAGGCAGGGCTGTGCAAATGCTGGGCTGCTCAGCAGTCTCCATCCCCCAGCTGCACACTTACCTGCATGAGGGCACACCTCAAGGAGCTCTTCTGAAACTTCTTCCCTGACCTCAGTCGCGGAAGTGTTATGATGAACGTGGTCATTTTTCCTCTGGATGCAGTTTATGATTGATACAGAAGACAGATGGAAGCAAACAGTCATCCACCCATCGAGCATGCATAATAAAAATATATAAGGGCTGATGCATTGAATCAGGCCAGAGGTCCTGCTGGTTCATCAGCCTCTGCCTGACCATGGCCAAAGCAAGATGCTTGGGTAACAGCAAGGAAGCTGACAGGGATTCTTCCCCATCCACCTCCTATCCTTACTGGTGTGCAACTGAGCTGCCCAGAGGAGGAAGCTTTCTGTGTCATAGCACTGGAACTGGTTTTCCTTCCTGAATCTTACTGCTTTCTGGCCTTGTACATATTTTTGCTGTCTAAAACAGCCTGTGGAAGAATTCCACAACATTCTGCCTTAGAAGCTTGCTTAGTTTCCATTTTTTCCTCAACTTTTTAAACTTTGTTTTCTTCATTGTAAGCCTGATGTTTGTATTATTCTCAGACCAGAGAGATAATACAGCAAAAAGTTACAGGGTCCAATCTAAAATATGTGGAGAGGGACTGAGAGGCTTAACAAGCAAATAAACATTGGGGGGGGGGGGTGAACAATAAAGAAGCTGAAGAATTTTGTGCAGTAGTAGGAAAGGACATAATGGGAAAAATCGGGGGAGAAATTTGCTATGGCTGTGAAGGAAAATGTGTTCTAACACTGCAATGTATTTCCGTCAGAAACACCCAGTAAGAGGCGGCATGGATGTGTCCAGAACACTTACAGAAGTGGGTAAAGATCACTCTGCACTGGCATTCAGCAGCCACCAGATGCTTTCTGTCTTTGCAGTGAGGCGTTTGCTTTCCTCCACACATGGGAACCAAGCTGTTTATCTCATGGCCACATCCCTGCTCTTGTGCCTTGGCATCTGACCTAGTTTGGGTCCATGGATCGTACAAAGTTTTTGTCGTTAGACGTTAGAGGAGGAAGTTATAAATCCAGGTACCTGCTTGTCCATTTTATCTCACAGTATCCAACAAAGGCACAGCTAGGGTAGGAAACAGGAGTAAAATTTTCCAGTCGGGAGCTGCAGAGCATTAGCAGAATCTCATTGCAGGCGGGCAGCTGCCCTTCCCTGTGTCCCCACATCCTCCCGGCCCCTGGGCACGCATGGCAGTGGTGTGGAAGTCACCCTGGCAGGGCTGCTGCTTCCTCACTGCAGGATTTTGCACCTCTCCGTTATGCACAGACTGAGGCGGGAGAGCAATCAGGGTCTGTGTCTGCTTGGATGTGCTGCTCATTAAAGCTGGGAAGCAGAAAGCCACCCGGAATTTCTGGAGCTCAGATGCCCAGACTGGAAATCTAAATAAGTCGATAAAAATAAACAGGGCAGGGAGAACTCAGTGCATTAGGTCTAATCCCAACGATAGCGTGGCACGGCCGCGTTTAATGCTGGGATCTGGCAGAGGTAGCCGACAAGGAGCAAGTGGTGACAGATGCCAGTTGGCACCACAGAAGGAAGCTGGTTTTATAGCCCACACTGTGAGATAATAATGGATACAAAAGAGGACACGCAGACCAAATTGTGTGCTCTGATGGAAAAGCTTCTTAAAAGTCAGTCTTGCCGAATGGAAGCGGGGGTTTTGTGTGCTGCAGTGTAGTGACCGTGCTGAACAGAACGCATGCACCACTGCTGAGGTGGTGGCCAAACACTTTTCTGAAGGTTTCTTCATGACTCCTCTTCTTTAAGAACAGTTCAACAAAAGAGACCTGAAAAAAAGGAACATGAACTTACTAAACTTCTACATGCACCGCTTTATCAGTCCATGAGGAAGACAAATTTAATGATGTATTTTTTCTGAGAACAAATATCTGGGAGAAATTAAATGTCAGCACGCATCTGGGTTTTTATTTCTGGATTACCAGAGTGAACGGGGAAAATTCCAAAGTTTGTGTTATTCACCTTGCAGAGAATGAGGCAGATAGCCTTGTTCCAGCCACTGGGCACATCTGCAGCACTCTGGTGGGCACAGGTCTTTGGTGAAGATTGCTGGGAGACACTGATAGTGAGGTGGTGGGGCACAGCTAAAGTGAGATTCATTGCTACAACATATTGCTAGGAGGAATGCATTATTAGGATTGCCATAGATATGAAAGCATATATATATAAATGAATTGCTGTGAGGTGTTGGGCAAATTGTTACATCTTCTCACAATGGTTCAAAATTAGGATGATTATACTTACCTTATTGAGTAAAGTAGTTAAGAGATCTAAACATAGAAAGCACAGGATGTTCCTAATGTGATTAAGACAGATAACAGGGAAGGAAAATAAATGGGAATGTCAGCACTCACTCTGATGGCGGGGTTGCTGGAATGCCTGTGCAGCATCTAGGGGCTGTGTGAGATGAGGATGACTCCAAGCTCCATGGCTGCTCTCTTTCTCCTTCACCAGCACTGGCTTGTCTATGAGTGGTTGTTCAGGTGTAACTAAATAGGAATGGTGTCTTCTTCATTCTGGCCACTTGCTAACTCTGGGATAAGTTGGACATCTTCATCTTTTGATCTGCTGTTCTTCAGTGGACACATATGCCGCTTTGAAGCCACATTTTATCACTAATACCAAAAATAAGATGTGAGGGGGATATTTGATAGGTTTTATGTCAGTGGTAAGTGTAGGGATGGCACCGAGGAATTAAGTTTAGAATGAAGTTCATAGTTCGGTCTTCAAATAGTCCTCCAAATACTATGCAGTGCCAATACAGTCCATATTAGATGAATATGTTTGCACCCAACTCCCACCTGCACCTGACACTAACCAGGTATCCAGCAGGCACGCTTCAGTGCACTTCTGCTACTGGAGACTGAGTACAGCCCAATAAGGCCTTGTAGCAGAGCTCAAGTAGAAAAGCAAAGATAAAAAGAAAGCCTAAACTTTCTGCATTTGCAAGCTGAAACACAATACCCTCCATGTTGTTCTTTGTTTCATTGCTCCAGACTGAAACAGATTTAATCAAAGTCTATTATTTCTCCACGCAGTGAGCAGCATACTGATCTCAAAAACTCCAGAGACAGCAGTGGCTTCAGATCCTCTTGGTTTAACTCTGACTTTTCAATTTTTGAATTCAATTTCCAAAACCTAAACATAAGGTTTTGTAATTAATGGCATTTTTTATTTTAATTCATGTAATTTTCTTGTACTTGATGTCATGCCACCTAATGAAAACCTGAAGGTAAAGTCTTACCTTGGAAGTCATTACTAGTACAGCTATACTATAGCTTCTGTTGGAAAGGTGCTGGTGATGTTATCTGGCTTATGCAGATAAAATCCTTTTCTGTTTTCTTTAGTTTCAGCGAGGTAGACAGAAGATTTGTTTTCAGAGGTTCTTGGTAGCTGAAATCCCTTTCTTTTTTTGTTTTGTTTTGTTTTCTTTTCTTTTCTTTTCTTTTTTTTTTTTTTTTTTGCTTTACTGAAGGCATGCAATAATCCCTCTACAATGCATTGCCTGTCATGTTCAATTGCTTAATTAAGTTACTGTGGTGAACTCATTAGGACTCTAACAGTTTAAATCTATTATCCATAGCCAGGCAAACATTAGCAATAAAATGTTAGTGCCTTATTCTGGAGTCTGGATTCTGCCTTTCTGCTAGAGGGCAGAAACTAAGCTTACAATGAAAATATTGGCTCCTTCCTACAGCCCAGGGCCAGTATCCTCCCAGTGTCTGTCCTTGCCTAAGTGTTTAATGGTAACTGATTAAAAATAAACTAAGAAATAGCAAACAGTTCAGCAATAAACTGCACATTGTGGTGCATGTCAACAGAGTGTTTGTGGTGAAGGACTCCAACAGCTCCTTGGGCAGCCCATCCCAGCACCTGACCACTCTTTCAGAGAAGTTCTTCCTGATGTCCAGCCTGAATCTTCTCTGGCACAATTTGAGGCCATTCCCTCTCATCACAGAATGATAGAATCATGGAATCACAGAATGACCTGGGTTGGAAAGGACCTCGAGGATCATGAAGCTCCAATACCCGTGCTGTAGGCAGGGCCACCAACCTCCACATTTAATACCAGACCAGGCTGCCCAGGGCCCCATCCAACCTGGCCTTGAACACCTCCAGGGATGGGGCACCCACAAGCTTTCAGGGTAGCCTGTTCCAACACCTCACCACTCTCATAGTAAAGAACTTCCCCCTGACATCCAACCTAAATCTTCCCTCCCTCAACTAAAAACCATTTCCGCTTGTCCTGCCATTATCCACCCTCATGAAGAGTTGACTCCCCTCCTGTTTATAGGCTCCCTTCAGGTACTGAAAGGCTGCAATAAGGTCACCCTGCAGCCTTCTTTTCTCCAGGCTGAACAAGCCCAGCTCCCCCAGGCTGTCTTCATAGCGGAGGTGCTCCAGCCCTCTGATCATCTTTGTGTCCCTCCTCTGGACCCTCTCCAACTGCTCCCTGCCTTTCTTGCATTGAGGGTCCCTGATCTGGACGCAGTACTCCAGATGGGGCCTCATGAAGGCAGAGTAGAGAGGAACAATCAGCTCCCTGTCCCTGCTGGCCACCCCTCTTCTGTTGTAGCCCAGGAAACTATTTGCTTTCTGAGCTGCAAGAGCACACTGCTGGCTCATGTTATGTTTTTCATCCACCAGGACCCCAAGGTCCTTCTTTGCAGGGCTGCTCTCAAGGATTGTTCCTCTCAGTCTGTATATATGCCTGGGATTCCTTCGGCCCAATTGCAATCCTGTCACTACTAACACCGGAGAAGAGGCCAACCCACACCTCACCACAACCTCTTTTCAGGTAGCTGTAGAGAGCGATAAGGTCTCCCCTGAGCCTCCTCTTCTCGTACTAAACAATCCCAGTTCCCTCAGCAGCTCCTCATACGACTTGTGCTCCAGACACCTCACAGCTTCATTGCCCTCCCCTGTACATGCCCCTGGGCCTCAGAGCCTTTCTTGTGATAGGCCTAAAACTGAACACAATACTGGAGGTGTGGCCTCACCAGACCCGAGTACAGAGGGACGATCACTTCCCTGCTCCTTCTGGCAACACTATTTCTGATACAAGCCAGGATACCATTGACCTTCTTGGCCACCTGAGCACACCGCTGGCTCATGTTCAGCCAAGCATTGACCAACACCCCCAGGTCCATTTCATACACACAGTCTTCCAGCCACTCTGTCCCAAGCCTCATACAACATAAAGTGCATATTATATAGGTGACGTGTTTGCCCTGAATGGGATTTGCACTTGTTGCTCCCAGCCACTGAATTTCACTGCAGTGTTGCCACGAGGCTCCAGCAACACTTTCCATTGAGCGTATTGCCTCTGCCTTCCAGTATTCACACTGACTGCCATTATCTATCAGTAAGTGACTTCATCCACTTGTATTCACCTATTGTCTTTCCAAGACATGGAGATCTTCTTCAAACCTTGGCCTGTCATGGCATCAACCTGGCAGATTTCAGCAACACCAAGAAGTTGATTAGAAGATTCCTGTTGAAAATCATTTTAAAATGTCCATCAGTTTTGAAACATCTGCCAAAATGCTATAAAATAATAAACAGTTCTTTATTAATTTGCACATAAAAGGTTCCTCCAAAGTATTAACATGACCCACATTGCTCAAAAGTGTTACCGGTCTTCTCTGACTCACTGAAAGATCAAACAATTTTAACAATTAACTGGAAAAAGCTAACAGGAGTGGTTGAGTGATCAGTATTAAATGTTATTTTCCTTCTGTGTCTATTATCATATTGCTGTTCCCTGGACATCTGTGATGATTCAAGAATATGATATCTAACAGCTATGTTTTATAGCTGTACCAGACATAAAAATCGTACAAGTACTTGTAGAAGAGTTTTCACACGAACAGAAACACACACACAAGTGATTTCCTTATTCTAAGAGACTAAGATAGAATCTTTATTTATGTAGATGAATAGTTGCATTGAATTTGGTAAAATCGTTTATCTTTGCTTAACTAAACCTTAATCCTGCATACAGCGCTTCAACATGAGTTAATATGCCTGCTGACAAAGTTGCAATGTAGCATTGCAGGCATGGTAGTGAAGTTATAAAATTAATCACATTTATGTAACATCTGTTGCCTAAGTACCTCCAAGCACTTTACAAATGTTAACTAACAAGAAGCCTGCCCATGCTGTTTTTGAAGTCAATGGCAGCCTTCCAGTTGTCCTTTGAGGGAGCAGGCACAGGCTCTGAGCTGTATAATAACTAAAAGTAGGTTAAGGATCTCTATATTCATTGGGAATAGAGGAGGGAGAAGAATAGAACCCAAACTGCCTGTCTCTAACTATCGGAGTGCATTTCCCTGGACAAAAAAGTAGCATAATTCACCATGAAGACCACAAAAAGATCCATAAAGTAGCATCTGCTCACAAAGACTATTGTTGTCCTATAGAATGTGACCTTTTTCTTACTCCAGAAACAACAAACAGAGACAAAGCTGGGCTTCTTGGGATATTCCCCTCCGGTGGCTGCAACTGCCCAGCAAATAGCTGCTCCCTGGAAAGAGATGCTGGTTTCCTTTCTCTCTCAGGCTTTTTTTCTACAGAAATGTACATTTCCACAAGTGCAGTTCCTTTGCCTTGAAATTTCCTCTGCCTGTGACTAACATGGTTTTAAATCAATGCTCTTGGCTTCTTGAGCCATGGTAAGTAACCTTATGAGGAACAAAGTCAATATAGATTTGCACTTTTGCACTGAAATGCTTTCCTGGTAGCAGCCCCCTGTGCTGACTGCAATTTCAAGCAACTCCTCTGGCATCTTTCTTCACTCCAGTTCTCACAGGCAGCCAGTGGAGCCTCTTTTGTGCCACAGGGTTGTCTCTGGGGTCTGCATGGAGGCAGGAAGGTCACGGTGCTGTCAGAAGATGGAGACTTCATTGTCCCTAGTAGAAAGATAAATAGTGTGCAGTTAAATAGCACCCCTTCAACAGGAACTGGAACACAATTGAATGGAGGATACTATCAAAGCCAATAAAAGAAAGCAGGGGCCTTCCAGAGCCAATTTCAGTGTTGTTCCAAAACAGAAAGTCCCAACAATGCATCTGAAATTAATGAACCAGACAATAGCCTGTAGTAATTTTCCACTAGGAAAACGCGCTTTGGACTTTAAAAGATTGAATTAATTTTTTGCAAATTATGCCCCTGTGGAACCTGAGGCCTGTGTACAGGTAGCTACAATGATCCACCCACGTGACATGAGAAATGGAGTCACAGAATCATAGAACCATGGAATTTCCCATTTTGGAAGACTCAAAATGGTCACTGAGTCCAACTCCTGGCCCCAGATCCAGAATTCAAACCTATGTCTGAGAATATTGTCCAAACACTCCTTGGGGCCGTGCCCACTGCTCTGTGGAGCCTGTTCCGTGCCCACCGCCCTCTGGTGAAGAACCTTTCCCTAATACCAAACATGACCCTCCCCCCATACAGCTCCATGCCATCCCCATGGCACATGAGGAAACAGAAAGTTCCTGTGATGCTGCATGTGGCGTATGGTCAACACAGTTCAGTGAGAAGAACTGCTACAGCAGTTAGGAGCATTATTGATTAGGTCATCCGGCCTCTACAGAAAACTGTTATGCGAACATCCTTACAGAAACGTGGTCCTGTTTGGCAGTGCTGTGGAGGGAACAATACTAGTCAGTGTCATGCACTGCATTATGATTCATCTGCACAAGAGGATTTAAATTGGTATTTTTTGTGGGTACAGACAAGTCTATCTTTCTGCCTTACCAGTCATAATATACCTTTTCTTTTAATATACCCTAAATAGCATCAGCTTTAGAGATGCGGAAGTATTACTTATCTCTGCAATACGATCTCCTCCCATTTCTGGCCACATTTACTGCCTGCCTCCCAGTTTGCATTCTGTTCACCATCCATCTTCATTGACTTTTCCCCTGCACCAGTGCAAGATCAGAACACCGCAGGAAATTACACATAGTGCATATAAATCATGTTTATTGTTGCCTCGGACACAGAAAGATAAAAAGGCTCAGTAAGAAAGGCACGATGACTCACATTTTTATTAGTATATTCAGTTCTTCATGAAGCTGAGTCTTCATAAAGAAAATGGTTTAATTGGACCACTGAGACGTTGAAGAATTCAAACGTTCCACACAATCCAGACTTTTTTATCTTCTGAAACCTCAGTTTCTGATTTTCCATAGAACTTACAATCACAAGGGAAATAACTTTTCATCTTTTAGAGAACATGGCAAATTTCTAAAAGCTGGAAAGGTTCTGTGAAGGCAGAATGCACCTCAGTCGCAGCACTGGGGGTGGGGAGGTGGTGCTCACGTCTCAGAGCAGCAGGGTGGAGCCAGATGGCCAAAACGAAGCAACCAGCTGCATGAGAAACTCATCATATTGGGACTGGAAAATATTATTCAAATGCAGTTTAAACTAGACATATTTGTATACAGACTCCATGAAATTACCCCTAATAAAATCAGATACAACGTTTCCTTGCTTACAGCGTAGTGTTTGACCGTAGTTTTCTCTGGGCAGCAAATGGGAGAATGTTTCCTTGGCTGTATCTGGCTTCTATCTCCTTTCCAGAAGCAGAATCATAGAATCACCTATGTTAGAAAAGACCTTCAAGATAATTGAGTTCAACCATCAACCTGACCCACTGAGTCCCACATACACACATCTCTTGAATGCTTCGAAGGATAGGGACTCCACCACCATCCTGGGCAGCCACTTCCAATGCTTGACCACCTCTCCATGAAGTGATCCTATGCTCTCCCAGTGTACAACAGCAGACATTTCTTACCCGAGAGTCATATCATGATGTAAAGGCAAAGTCCTTTCCACCACAGCTAGTCAAGAGCTCTGCCTGCCCTGAGTATCACAGCTCCGTGACAGGCAAACCTATAAACCTCAGCTGTACAGCACTGGAACTACAGGCCTGTCTGCCTGACCTCGGTGCCAGGAAACATCATGGAACAGATCATATTCAGTGAGATCACAAGGCATGTGCAGGACAACCAGGGGATCCGGCCCAGCCAGCATGGGTTCATGAAAGGCAGGTCCTGCCTGACCAACCAGATCTCTTTCTATGATCGAGTGACCCATCTGGTGGATGAGGGAAAGGCTGTTGATGTGGTCTACCTAGACTTCAGCAAAGCCTTTGACACTGTCTCCTACAGTATTCTCCTGGAGAAACTGGCAGCCCGTGGCTTGGGTAGATACACTCTTTGCTGGGTAAAGAACTGGCTGGACAGCCAGGCTCAGAGTGTGGTGGTTAGTGGGCTTGAATCCAGATGGAGACCAGTCATGAATGGTGTTCCCCAGGGGTCAGTATTGGGGGCCTGTCCTGTTCAGTATCTTTACTGATGACCTGGACAATGGGATTGAGTGCACCCTCAGTAAGTCTGCAATTAACACCAAGCTGGGAGGAAGTGTTGATCTGCTTGGAGGCAGGAAAGCCTTATAGAGGGATCTGGACAGGCTGGATCACTGGGCTGAAGCCAATGGGATGAAGTCCAACAAGACCGAATGCCACGTCCTGCACTTTGGCCGCAACAACTCCAGGCAGTGCTACAGGCTTGGGGCAGAGTGGCTGGAAGACTGTGTAGATGAAATAGACCTGGGGTTGTTGGTCAGTGCTTGGCTGAATACGAGCCAGCAGTGTGCCCAGATGGTCAAGAAAGCCAATGGCATCCTGGCTTGTATCAGAAATAGAGTGGACAGCAGGAACAGGGAAGTAATCGTCCCTCTGTACTCAACACTGGTGAGGCTGCTCCTCAAGTACTGTCTACAGTTTTGGGTCCCTCACTATTAGAGGCATTGAGGCACTGGAGTGTGTCCAGAGAAGGGCAACAAAGCTATGAGGGGTCTGGAGCACAGGTCCTATGAGGCTGAGGGGACTGGGATTGTTTAGTATGAGAAGAGGAGGCTCAGGGAAGATCTTATTGCTCTCTACAGCTACCTGAAGGGAGGTTGTGGCAAGGTGCAGATTGGCCTCTTCTCCTGTGTAACAAGTGATAGGATGGGACAGAATGGCCTCAAGTTGTGCTAGAAGAGATTCCGGCTGGACATTAGGAAAAACTTCTCCAAAAGATTGGCCAGGCACTGGAACTGGCTGCCCAGGGAGGCAGTGGAATCACCGTCCCTGGAGGTGTTCAAAAAACGTTTGGATGTTGTACTGATTTGGTTTAGTGAGAAATATTGGTTGTAGGTAGACAGTTGGACTGAATGATCTTTTCCAACCTTGCTGATTCTGATTCTATGACATAAAACTACACATTTCTTTATTATTTTTCACTGAAACTCATTATTTTCTCAGTTTACAAAACAGTACTAAATTTTGAGATCATTGGATGTTTGATTCATTCTGCTGAAGAATCACAGAATCACAGAATTGTAGGGGTTGGAAGGGACCTCCAGAGATCATCGAGTCCAACCCCCCTGCCAAAGCAGGTTCCCTACAGCAGGTCGCACAGGTAGGCGTCCAGGCGGGTCTTGAATATCTCCGGAGAAAGAGACTCCACAACTCCCCTGGGCAGCCTGTTCCAGTGCTCCGTCACCCTCACCGTAAAGAAGTTCTTGTGCACATTCGTGCAGAACTTCCTATGCTCTAGCTTCCTATGCTCTAGAATCTGATTTTCATGACAACCGAGTTCAACAGCAGTACAAACAAGTAATATTTCTGTATAGGATTGCTCAGTAAAAGCAATCAGCTCAGAGCTGGATGCTTCCTTATTCACCTCATTGTTCCCTTGTCTTTTTACCTGACATGAAGGTTAACTTATAATACAAATCATGAAAAATAGCCAGATCTGTGTGGTTTTTTAATAAAGTAATATTTTATTAAAGCAGTATTATCGTACTGAAGAACTTACCATTGTGAGCCAAACATCAGTGCCACAGTTCATGTTTGAACAGTGCCTACATATATCAGAACAGTGGTAAAAGCAGCCAAAAAATGTTTGTTTTATTTTGCAAGTCGGAACCTCAAAATGTCAGAACTTCAGAGAGGTCCAGTTGTCATGACATTGTTGGGCCTCTGACCAGTCACAGGAGAAAACACATTGCCAGGATGAGGTTTTTGCAGCTGAGACCTTCTCCTGTCCTGCTGTGTTCCCCAAAACAGAATCAGACATGAAAGGAGCACATTGGCAGCTTCTGGGAAGGCTGCTGTCTATGCTAGAACTGGTCCAAGTTAACACTGAATGTATGTCGTCTAAAGTTACAATAGTGTCACTCAATGCCTGCCTCAGTAGGGCTTCACAGTAGGTATTTGATCACCAAAGATGGTTATATCCCAGCATTATGTAAGTTTAAAACAAATTTATCTACAGAACTACTTCAGACCCAATCTGAATGTTACAAGTTTCCAACATTTTACGCTCATAAAGGTATTATGTTGGACCTAATCCACAAACCTAACCTTGTTTTCTCCTAAAGTCAAAGAAAAATGGTCGTACAGCTTCATCCTCAATATGTTCAAAGATGAGATTTATCTGCTAGTCATTTAGGAAAGCATGTGCTAGGAAACAGCAGTCAGAGAAAGAATAAAAATGTAAGAATTCGGAGACATTATCTTTTATTCTATAGCAAACAGCTTATGAGATTCTGACTTGTGCTTCACAGGGCTTGGAGAACATGCTCTGTGATGAGACAGTGAAGGAACTGGGGCTGTTTAGTCTGGGGAAAAGGAGGCTGAGGGGAGACCTTATTGCTCTCCTCCAATAGCTGAAAGGTGCTTACAGCGAGAGCAGGGTTGGTCTCCTCTCACTGGTGACAGGTGACAGGATGAGGGGAAATGGCCTCAAGTTGTGCCAGGGGAAGTTTAGGTTGGATATCAGGAAACACTTTACAGAAAGGGCTGTTAAGCACTGGAATAGGCTCCCCAGGGAGGTGGTTGAGTCACCATCCCTGAATGTGTTTAATAACCGTTTGGATGTGGTGCTCAGGGACATGATTTAGCAGAGGGTTGTTAGTTAGGGTAGGATGGTTAGGTTGTGGTTGGACTTGATGATCTTGAAGGTCTTTTCCAACCTGAGTGATTCCATGATTCTATGATTCACACAATTGTTTATTTCACCCAAACTGGTGAGCTACTATCTTGCCATTTGGGGGAAAGTGTTACATACAAAGTGCAGTAAAGAACATTTTCTGCTGCTCTAACAAACACATAAACAACTCTTTTGCCTGAAACTTTTCATCTTTCTTCTTTCATTTTAAGAAGAAACCTTGATAAAATCAGAATGGACTTGCACTTCTTAATTTTCAGTATTATTATTCTTCAAAATATTTTGATTATTTTGTCCAGTTCTTTTCAGCAAATTTCTTATTTTTGTACAACAAAGTTTAGTAACTACAGCTAAAAGCAATTTCTACTTGATTAATTACTTGTAGTGCTTTCTGCTCGGGACAATTTGTCATAACTACAACAACAGCGTAGGAAGGAGACACCTAGCTGCAAGGCAAAATCCTTCTACCACATATTTTACCATACTTTCTTGCTTAGTAAATACTACAATAAAATCATCCACCATAGTTGTATTGAAAGGTGTTGATAATGGAAGATGTTAAAAAACATCTGAATTGCATGTTGCATGCCTTGGGGTCTGCTGAGGGTGGGTCCTACCTGCCTAGTGAGATGGAGTTGGTCATTGGCTAATGACAGGTTGTGATTTATGTCAGGCAGCACCAGAGACTCTTGGGTTGGTTTTAATCACACTTTTATACTTGATTTTTACTCCTGCTTACTAACAAAAAATTGATAAGCTACTCCACATGCAAGCACATCGTTTTCTTCTTAAGAACAGTAGAGCTCAGCAGTGGATTCCCTGGGTTGTCTGACAGTGGTTTGAACATGGCTTAAAATGTATTGAATGGCTGAAATGGCTTGAAATGCACATTTGTTTAATACCAGTAAGAAAAGCATACAGCCTTGTTAATTTGATCTCCATTCTTTCTGCTAACAATCCAAGAACATTGCCAAGAGAAAAAAGATCCCATAATGCAGAGCAGGACAAGTCAACACAGGATTCTGGGCTGCCAATGCTAAGCAGCTAATTCAAAATAATGCAGGGATGTATGAACTGGCTAATGAAGGAAAACACCTTAAACACACACATCAAAGTGGTAGCAAATTGTTGCATTTAAAGCAAATTACTTCCACAGATATAACATTACTCTGCAGACAAAATCATGCTCTACTTTATTGTCATTTTCAATTTCATTTCAAAGTGTGTTAATAACAAGGAGTAGTTTGTAGCTGTAGGGGCAAATATCAATTAACTCCACTAGTGGATTTTTTTTTTTAAATAAAGGCCTTAATAGAATCAAGCCATTGAATAAGCTGGATTTGCAGTTGCCTTCTCCTGTTCCCCCTGGTTGCCTTTAAACTGTGCAGTTAATAACTGACAGTGCTGGGGAGGGAGATCAGGCAGCTAAAGCTTCCTTCACCCCATTCTTGCCATGCTGGCACAGACTTCTTTTTCCTGTCTGGATTTACTTTAGTGCACTGGCATTGGGGGAAGTTAACAAGATGGGGATGATTTAACACGCTGAAAGCAGCAGCACCAGGTGGTCTCTAAATGCAGCTCCCAGTGCAGAACCATCGATGGGAATGCCACTTTAAATTAAGTTCTGAGTTAAAGAAACACATGAAAGGAAGCGTGCTGTTCAAATTCAAGTGCACGTAGGTACCGAAGTAACCTAAATGATTTTTACTGACACCAGAACAAACTAATGAGACTCAAAAACAGTTTTCCAGTGGGAAGGACAGGGGCAAACAATGTAATAGTGCTTATATATGAAATTGATTAATTTGTAAAAGGAAATACCTAAGGTGGTTGTCAGAGGACGCCTGGTTCTGCTTAGGTTCTCCACTATTCCTCTCCTTCCAATTCCCTGTCTCAAAGCAGATGCAACTCCAGCACACACAGATGTTGAGCCCAACCTGCTCAGTGTCACACTCAGTGTAATTCATCGCTTTCTGGAACTCTACAACCATAGGAAAGAAATAAAATGAAGAAATAATAAACATCACTTCAAGCTTTTGCCTTGCATTTGCAGCGTCCCGCCCTAGCAACCAACCTTCCAGGCTGCACGGTCTTTGCTGCTTATCCCAAACAGCCACTCCCCAGCTCCTTTACCCAGGTTTTGGTTACACAGTGAGTCAACAGGCTTAAGAGTCAGCATAAACTATTATATGCTTATATTACATGTATTAACAGACTTGTTTCGCATTGAGTGCCAGAATCTATGCTTGCTTTAGTTTTCTTGGCACTGCAAGACTGACTCTGTCAATATTTGTGAAGTGTTATGCACTTACTGGGTAAGAAAAGATGTATACCTGCAATTAGTAGTAGTCTCTATTATTTGTCTTTAAGCACTAACTAGCATTTAAATCTGAACTCCTGAGTAATCTTGTATTCAATCCAGATGTTACTTCAGAACACTGACAAGAAGAAAAAACTTAATACTAAAGTCAATTATTTTATGGTAGAGTCACAAGCACATAATTAGATCATACATTAAATTAAGAAATCTCAGGTTTAAAATCTGGGAAATATAGTGTAGTCACGTAGCCAGCTGGATGAATCAGGATGATGCAGGTTCTTCTGCCATGCATTTGCTGAGCTGCTCTCTCGCCAGTACCTTGACGAGGCACCCAACCTACTCTGCAGAGCCTCCACTCAGTGTAATGCCTCTCTTCCTGAGGCTTCCAAGAACTACTTAAATAAAGAAAGCCTGTGCTGAGTTTTGTTATGTTCAAAACTTCACTCATGGGAGAAAAGCAGCATATCCTACGTATTTGTCTATAAGCAAAGGGAAGTGTTTAATATTAGTATAATTCAACTCCTCCCAGTTTAAATCTAGATCTAGATTAGTCTACCTATTACAGAAAAGCAAATAACACAAGTAGGATACTTAAAGACAGTAATAATGCAATTAAAATTGTAACACATGCACATGTTTGTACCCCTATTCCTGGCATCACGCTCTCCGTTCCACTGCTCTTCTGGGTCCTAAGGACACTGGGCTCAAGCTGACATGTTTGTTTACTAACATACTCATACACCTTTGTTGATTGGTTTGCAAATCCAGGTGACACCTGAATTTATGATATATGGTGCCATTTTCTATTTCTTTGTTCTGTTTGCTATCCCTAAAGCAAATCTTGTCCAGCCCAGGCACGCATGCTTTTTTAGCTGACCACAATGAAGCTGTTTATAGCTGTGGGACCTCCAGTGCCAGCCTGTGCCCGTCTCTCATCTTCCCGTGCCTCTGCTCCTCCACGCTGCACCCCACACCTCCACTTCTCAGTGCCATCCTGGCAGCCCTGCTCCTTACAACATCACCTTGCAAGTGTTACAAACCTCTTTCCCTATCTGGAACAAATGCTTGTTACTGCTATCTGCATAAAAGAGCTGTGGTACCACACAAAGGTAAACAAAAGCAAAACGAAAGAGAAATAGATGCCTGGTCAATGAAAAAAACAAGTAAAACAGCTCTGTGGCTGTGACAAGAAAAGCTGTGGCAGGCCTGGCAATGGTGAGAGCACATGAAGGGGTTTGAAGTTACAAATTTGCCTGCCGGCGTTGTACTCCCAAGCTCTCCTGTGGCTTCACACTACTGATAGGGATAGCTGCCCACTCAGCTGGGCCTGGCCGTGAGCTCCTGCCCACGCTTCTGCCTGCTATCTGAGAACCAGCCAGCCGTCTACATCCCTATATTTGATCTCTGGCGTGTGGGCAGCCTGAGTCTGCAAGCCCGGATCAGGTTGCACTTGTACACCTGCTTCAGCTGCTCCTGTGCTGATCCTGCTAATTTACACCATGGCTGCAGCAAAACCAGAAGCTGCCGGGATTTAAGCATGTCCATCCTTCACTTGCCATCCCCTGTTCCTATGCCTTTTGGACAAGCTTCCAACCCTACTACATTACAAGGTGGTACTTCATTGCTCTGTGTGGCCCAAGCCACCCGTGCTTCCTCATACAGCTGGTGGGAAGGGCGAGCCACATCCTGCCAGGGACACGAGGCCCTGTGACTTCAGCTGGCATACTGAGCATGCTGCATGGTGCCATGTGGCTGCTCACTGCCATCAATGAGCACAGCAGTTGTGTGGTTGGTTTCCTGAAGGCCTGGCCTAACTGAAAGTCCTGAACTAGACCTGGATGTGCCCAGGTTTCAAACCTTTGCTATGCAGAGTCTGGTAAAGTGCTTACATTGCCTCAAGCACAGAGCTTTCCATGATCCTATCTTTTTCACAAGTCACATTTTCAGAGGAGAAAACAGGGACAAGAGTAGAAGAGCATGCCACAAAGCGTTGCTGAAGGACAGCCATGCCCAGGTGTCACAAGACCCACCCAGAGCAACCTCCTCAACAAACCATTCCCCAGGGCTAGGAGAATCATCCAAGACCTGGTGGATCGAGAGAGATCCCTCTCTGTCCTGAATGAGATCCCCAAGGCAGCACGTGATGACTGACACCTTTGTTATTGTTTAAGGGAAAGTTCTGTGCAGTTGGAAGAGATTTCCAGATAGACGGCTACAGGGAGCCCTGCAGTGAGGAAGGATCTTGTCTTACTTACGGGCTGACTGGCTTTGATCTATGGGAGAAACCAAGTAATGAGTGCCTGCCTGCTGCTTGCCTGGATGGCGGCCAAACTAACGTGGTTTTATATACATAAACTGAGCAATTACATCTCCTACAATTGCCATAGGGATATATATTTTTTAATTATTTAATAGAACATGTCTCAACAATTGCCACACAAAGGTTAAAGTGTTTTCATACATGCAAGTGTATGCATATTAAACTAACAAGATGAGGCTGCTTTTATCATGGTCACGGAACTTGTAGCCAAGTGTGGTCAACTCAGATGGAGACTAATTGTCAGAAGCAGCTGGTGGCTTGTGCTGCATTACTCCTCTGACTGCTGCCTCCAGCCAGGTGTAGGGTGAAAACCTGCAAAATAAATAAAATATATCTAGCCAGACTTTTTTTTTTCCCTTAACTAAACTGCCTTGGATACCTGTAGACCAGTTTCTTCATAGCGAGACTTCTTTAATGGCTGTGCTCTTTCAGAACTCCCGAGCACAGAGCAGTTTCTCCAGCCCTGCATGAAGAACCAGACCCAAAATCACGTAACCAGCACCAGTGCTGCAGAAATTTTAGTACAACCATCTGCTTAAACTTCATTCTCTTGGTGGGTTCATTTATGATAATATCTTTTCATGCAAAGTTTGTCCTCTGTGTGAAGAGTATAGTGTGGGAGATACCGCAACTTGTGCTTCGCTGAGAGTAATCTGCACAAGCACAGTGCTGGTGAGTTAGACCAAGGAAACGTTTTACCAAAGTTAAGCTGTAGTTTAGCTTTTCAGCCGTGAGCCGCCTTAAGTGGATGGCATTTGCTAAAGTTAAAAGTCACCAGAAGTCTGTACTGTGGGTCTGTTTTATGTTGATGCTGTCCCAGGCAGTGCAGCAGCCAGTGCTTCTTGGCGAGAGATCCTTTGAGTATTCAGAGTTTTTAGAGCTAAATCGTGGAAGCTCCTGGTAACAAATCACAAACCATTCGCTTCTTCTCTCTCTGCTGCGGCAGATAAGCTGTGCTTGTGGGAGGGCTGCTTGGCACGTGTCACTCAAAAGGCAGCAGCATCGGTGCTCCCCCAGATCCATCCTGATGGCTACAGAGAAACAGTGGCCAGCACTGAGGGGAGAAGGCATGTTAGGGAATGGGTTTGGTCAATGGATAGTGTGATTTGTGTTCAGACTCCTGAGGAATTGAGAACATTTCTCCTTTCACTTACAGAATACATGTTCAGAAGGCTTTTAAATGCTTTGCACAGAGTGAGAGAATGCTCAGGCCATGCTGACTGCCTCTCTTCACCAATCAGGGATATCTAAGACGTCTAACCAAGCGGGTTGCCCAAGTAGTGAGAAACAGTGACCTGGCGGAGGCTCTAATTATCTTCTTAGCCACATTAACGCTGAGAGGCAAATCACTTTCCCTAGGAAGTCAGTAAGCCTACAGAGGAGACTTCAACAAAGTGAGAAATAAAAATAACCTTTTCACAATATGGGCTGCTGCTGCTTTGACACTTTCAGCCAGAAAGTTCTAAGGACTGCTGAGATCGTAAGTGAAATGACACAAACTCCAATCTGCAAATTCATTCTGTAACATGGAAGTAATTAATTCTCACACTGAAAATCTGTGATATCTGAGAAGGAGTACTGAATGGGCTGTTTCTTCCCATGGCAGACACTACAAAAGCAGAGGGACTAACATCTAAACCACCTACTGAAGAGCGCGAACACATGGTCACCATACCATCAGGCCAGAAGAAAATGCTATTCTGTATCCAAATTGACAGGAAGAAAAAAAAAGTTATTATAAGTATATGGGAAACTCTTTGACTGTTGGTTCAGAGGTAAAGGTCCGTAAACACTCATGCAGGAATGTGAGTGTGTGCAAGTCGCAGCACTGGCACTTCTGCCAGGGCTCTGAGAGGCAGCTGCTATGGATGCAAGGACATACGATCCTTGTCTCATGAGCAATCCTCCAGCTTTGGAGGCAGGCATCCAAAACTCCTCCAACTCTTCGGTCTGTTGTTTCCTGCTTCCCAAAAAATGAAAAGGGAAAAACCAAGCACTTTATAGGATGCACTTCTGGTCTCACACAGCGGTCAGGCAATCTCTGATGTCCACACTTAATGGAAAAGACATGTCAGGGAAAAGAAGACCCTCAAATGCAGAAGAAATCAGAAGTGAGCCCAGAGTGAGCATCTCGGCAGTCTGTGTTTTGGCCTGTTTGCACGCACTTATACAGTCTGACAGTCTTTTTACATTTCCTTAGCAACCTTACAGGGCTCCTTAAATATTTTCTTGTACACTTTGTGAATTTAGTATGGTGCTCTGTTTAAACATGACGTATAGCTCCACATAGCAACTAAAAGCTTGCCCAATGAAGCCCAAAAACTAATCTGTGACAAAACACTCCAGGCAGAAGAATAGCACAAGACAGTGGAAGCTTAAGCAAATACAGACCATGAGGTCTGCAAAAATGAGGACAATGTGTTGCAAGGTATTTTGCAACTTGACACTGTACGTGGTTGTAGGCAATCACTTCAAGTTGCTGTAAGGAGCAGGGAATCAAACATGTTTGATAATTTCACTAGCCTCTCTTGGTTGAGATCAGCATTGCTTGTGTGGTAGCTTTATGACTGTGGAACTCTGCTGCCTTTAAGCTACTAAGAACAAAACGTTTGGCTTATCCTGTGTTGTTTGAGGATACTTTCAGGGCCTGTCAGGAGGTGACAGGCTCAGTTCCCCATAAATTCTGAAAGGCAGTGAAACCAGTGAGAGGTTTCAGCTATCCCAGGGCTGCTCATTTGTTTCAGAACACGGTGAAGTGGAGCTTTACCCAAATAGGTGCTCACGAATGTTTCCTAGCACTCTCTTAATCCTTCAGGACAAAGCAATAATTTTTTTTAAGGTTACCACTTCAAATGGTGAAATCAAGTGTATATTTGTATTCCACTCCATTTTAGACCATCGAGAAAAGCTAGCTAATACTTTAGATGTGTTTCTTGTAATATGGTGTGTATCTATCAAGTCTAACTAGCACCAGACACCAAGCTGGGCTAGCCAGGTCTCTGCCATTTCCTGACTGAGACATTGGAGCTTTGAGGTAATTTCATTGGTATTGCTCTCTCTGCAGAGAAAATATGAACAACGCAGGCAATGATAGTTATTCTACTCTGAAAAACCCACCAGGTAGCTATGTATTAGATGCTCCATATCCATACTGCATCCTCTCCTTCTGCTTTATCTCCTGCTTAGCACCGTAGTGTCTTTGTACAGTGTGTCTGTGCATTATTCCCCAATAAGAATACATGGCTTGCAGGCATAAAGAAAATCCATGCTTTTTTTTTCCCCCCCCTTTTTTTTCTTTTTTTTTCCCACACAGCAGTATGTATGAAAGGCTGAGTATTGTGCTACATTAGCAAAGTCCAGATTTTTGGAGGATTTAAATAGTCTCTAGCTTTGGCCTAATAAAGAAAGCAAACTACCCTTTCCCAAAGGGAAATAGGCAGTTTTACTGGATCCTGGAGGAAACGTACAGTGCTCCTCCCAGGATAGCAGAGCCTCAAGTTCCAAGCAGCACAGCATGCACATGGGTATTATGACCTGGGATAAGTTCCAGAACGCAGCATGGGATTAAAAAAAAGAAAGAGCACTTCTCAACTTGTCAGACAAACCAAAGTGTGTACATAAGCAAATATGAGAATTATGCAATTAAAGAGCATACACCATATAATCCCTTCAAAACAAGCATATCTGTCAACAGGCTTTTTCACATCAGCTGTAAAACGCACCCATACACTTCTAATGTATAGTGCTGCAAAATTTAATAGATGAGATTTTCACAGGTTTTTTAATAATCTATGGGAGGCTTCATGTACATGGGATAAATAGTTATGGATTGCAAGGACTGAAGTAGTGAATATTTTTGATCTTACATGATGCAGCTTTACTCCTACTCAACTTGCATACCTTTGCCAAGACCCAATAATTTAACTGATTTTTCTGACATTTCTCCCCTTCCAGGGTAAAAGGTTAGAACAAGAATGTCTTTAATTCTTTATGCAGAGCCTTTGTGCTGGAGACCCTGTTAGTGCTCCTCCATAATACAGTTTGAAGAAGGGTCATCAAGGAAGCACATGGCTGAGAAATACAGGTCCAGCCTTCACCTTCTTTCTCAACCATGCAAGAACCTGCCTGTTACTGAAGAGGAAAGAGAAAGTGTTTGCAATTTTTCTGGACAGATTAGTTCACACTGGCAAAAAAGAGACAACTGGAGTCTATCAAGATCAAGTAGGGAAGTTGTTGCATCTCCGTTAAGGCCTGCACAGGTTACTTTGCAGATCCAAGAGAAATGTCTGAATTGCTGAGGAACACACAGAGGAAGAAAGGCTTCGGGATATCTTATCAAAGAGGGGACCTAAAGCTTAAGTGCAGTGTGCCTATAGGTACGTGCTGTGCCATGACCCACAAGGAGGTGGGGAAATGAAGGGTAAAAAAAAAAAGAGGAAAGAGAATTTAATCCAGAGAAGGTTTAAGCGCAGCTAGAAAAAAAACAATGCTCTTTTTTTCATGGCAAGGAAAGGAGTAGCTGACTTGAGCTCTATCCATAGCACTATCCAGGTTGTGGCACCAGGCCAGACAATTCAAAAGGCCTGGAAGTGTAAGTTAACTTCTGAAAAAAGATTCAGTAAAAGAGTGGAGAGAAGCATCTCCATGTATTTCCCCTTTATCTAATGACATTGTTGCACATATACATAAAAGCCACAGTTAGCTATTTCTAGGAGTTAGCAGGTTAATCAGGTTCTTCAAATATTTTAACAATACAACTCTGTGCATGGTTGAATCATACTGTTTCCCAGCTGGTTCCTTGAATGAACAGACTTCAACAGCAATTTAAAAGGATTTTATGACTTTTTTTCGGTCGAAGGTCTCTTTTCACTTGGAAATTCCAATTTGGGGGTCATCTACTAGTGTTCTGGAACAGGCTGCCAAAGGGAAGTGTTGAAGTCTGCTCTTCAACTTTGTCTGTATGTATTTCACTTCTGGTATGCACAAATCCTGTATTCATGACTGTAAACTCTCGGGCAACAATGTAACCTGAGTCTGTGCCTGGCTCCTTGGGCTGATGGGCTCCCCTTGTGAAGGACAAACTTTACCTGAAAATTTTCAGGCTGCCCTAATTTGGTAGAAACTTGGAATAGTAATAGCTGAAGCTAGAAGGGACACCATCAGATTGTCTAGCTCTACCTGCACCATGCTCAAACCTGGAACAAGCACAGAAGGTTGCTCAATGCCTTGCCCAGTTGGAATTTGAGGATCCCCAAGGCAAAAGACTCCTCAACACCTCTGGGAAACATGCTTCAGTGTTTGGCTACCCTCACTGTAAAAAGGGTATTCCTTATATGAAAGTGGAATTTCCTGTCTTTCAATCCATCCTATTGCCTCTTGCCCTCTGACTGGACAGCACTGAAAAGATGCTGGTTCTGCTGGTTCTTTTACTACCTTCCTTTTGGTATTTACACACAGAGATAAGATCTCTATGAGCCTTCCCTCCCCCCAGCTAAACAATTCCAGCTGCCTCAGCCTCTCCTTGTATGACACATGCTCCACTCTGTGTCACCTTTCTCTCACAGAACTTGCTCCACTACGCACACGCCTCTCTAGTGCTGGGGAACTCAGAACTGGATGCAGCACTCACTAGATGAGATGATTTCCTACCCTCGACCTGTTGGCAATGCCCAGGATGTTACTGGTCTTCCTTGCTGTAAGTGCACATTGCTGTGCACATGGTCAACTTTTTGTTCCCAGGTCCTTTTCTGCAAAACTGTTTTCCTCCAGTGTGTACTGTGTACCTGGCTGCCCCTGCCCAGGTGGAGGACTCAGTATTTCCCTTTGTTGAACTTGATGAGTTTCCTGTCTGTCCATTTCTCCAGCCTGCCAAGGTTCCTCCGAATGGCAGCACACCCACCTGGGCTGTCAACCACTCCTCCCAGCTTCAAACCATCTTCAGGCTTGCAGAGGGTGTGCTCTGTCCCATTGCCTGGGTCCTTAATGATGGAGTCAAACAGCACTGGCCCCTGTACCAACCTCTGTGGTACTGCACTAATGCCAGGCCCCCATCTGCACTTGGTGCTGCTGGTCACAGCAGCTCAGCCAGTTTTCGTTCCACCTCACTGTCCATTTATCTAGTCTATCATCATTTGTCCATGCAGGTGTTATGGGAATTGATGTCAAAAGCCTTGCTGCAGTAGGGATAAACAGCATCCATCACTCTCCCCTCAGCTGCAAAGCCACATTGGTCAGGCACAATTTCCTCTGGTTAAATCCGTACTGAAAACTCCCAACCATCTTGTCCATATGTTTGAAAAGCATTCCCTGGAAGATTTGCTCTGTCACCTTCCAGGGACCAAGTTGAAGCTGGCAGGATGTAGTTCGCAACATCCTTCTTGCCCTTCTGAAAGACAGAGATATCATTTACTTTCTTACTTGTCCAAGGAACTTTCTCCAACCACTGTGACCTTTCATATATAATTAAGAGCAGTCCTGCACAAATGGGTGAATCCCATCAAGTCCCATGGACTTGTGTACGTTTTATTTGCTCATTTATTTCCTAACTCAATTCTCCTCTGCTGAGGTTAAGTCTTCAGAGCTCCAAACTTTCTCACTGGCATCCATGGCCTGGTGTTCCTGAAAGCAAATCTTACCAGTAAAAAATGAGGCTAGTAATTTAGTTCTGCAGTACAAAGCATCCCATTATATTTTGCTGTAATACTTCTTGTGTCTGTATAGAGGTTAGCAAATAAAAACGGGTAGAGCTGAGACTTGCCTCTTGAGCCACATGCATCTCTGAACAATGTGTGTCTAAAGCTCCTGTTCTCTTGGAGAATCACATAGGGATAAGAAAAGCTCCTAGAAGTATTTCCTGCAGAATCATATGTTATATTGGCAATGTAAATCTGGACTAGGCAAAAAAAAAGAAAAAAGAAAAAAAGAAAAAAAAACACATAAATAGGAAGATACCATAAAAAAGCCAGATTTCTCTATATGAAAAGCCTATTTTTTTAAACAAGCACGACTTTTATAACTCGTAACTGGAGATAATGCAAGAATGAAAGCAACCTTCTAGAACCGAATTTTGAAGTTTCTGATCAAATTCCTGTTATTGTATTGTTAAGGAAGTGGCCTCGTTTGCTGAGCTGAAATGATCCTAGAAGAGCTTCCTGTTTAAAGCGGCAGGGAGTGCAGCCCCCAGAACCATCAATCATACGATTCACAGCACTCGCCCGACTGGAGCATTACAGGAACAGTGCTCCATTCAGCTTCAGGAGACCTCTGTAACATTATGAACTGCAGGATCTCAAAGTCAGTATTTCTTCAGTGTGCCACAGTAGTTCTGTGATAGAAATGGGTATATTTAGGAAGAGATGAAGCACCTTCACTGTGCCCGAGGATCAGATCAGTGCTCTCACGTCCTCTCTGATTGTAGCTAAATAGTTCATAAAAAGTGCAAAAAATCTGAAAAGCAAACTACATAGCATGCATACGCGTTTCTTCCACAGAACAGCTAACAATGACTTAGTTCAAGAACTAAAAGTCCAGAGCTTAAAGATTTATATCCCTTGTAATTGTAAATTATGCCTACTGTTGCTGACGCTTATGTACCTTTAGCATGGCTGCCACGTTCTGCTGATTAGTTTCACAAAGTAATGACGTGTTTTTAAATTTTTTGGCTGCTCTACATTTTTCTCATGGAATTTCATTATAACGTGGTACTTCAAATGGAAACAAAACAGCTAAGCTCTTCATTGTTTTCTCAGTGTTGTAATTGTACTTCATATTTAAACAAGAGGAAGAGCCAGAGCCAGTGCTGCTATGAAATCTTTAGCGCTCACTACTCCTTATTAAAAGCAAACGCAATCATAAAGCTAAATAAAAATGTCAAAATTAAGAACAGGATGAAGTAAATCAAGAAGTAACGTGGCAGGCAGATTTGCTCACCATATGAAAGCTATGTAGGCAATGTTATGAAATGATGTTCTGATATTTTGATCTCTGTAAGTGCAGAGCAAGCTGGTGTTACGAACTGGTTTTGTTATATGCAGACGTATCTCACTCTTCAAACAAAGGTAGCTGCTACCAGCTTAAAAGAAGAGATGGAGCACTTCATTCGGGCTACTTGCATTTTCATGACCCTGTTTCAAATATGCCCCACAAGGATGATATTTTCTAGAAACAGGTTAAATTTACTGTTGCTACAAATATCAGCACTGGGAATCATGGAGAGAGAACATATATCTGAGTTTGTGTATGACTTGAAGTAGCTCTCAGAAACTCTACTTGCTACTGTGCCCAACTGTTACTCACTACGGTTTTGTGTGTGTTGAGGAGGGCACTACATTATCATTATGACCTCTCATGAATATGTGTTGGACAAGGCTCAGATGCCTGCAGAGGGCCTCTTGTCAGATGGGACATCAAGACGTAACTAGCGAAGTTAAGTCTCAGTAAAGTACTTTTATGCTCAGTGGCTGGCGGGTGCGAGGCTCCAGGATCACGTCTTCTCAGGTCTCTAACTTGAGCAAAATTCCCTTGTCCTGCTGCTCTGAAAAATGAAGGCTTCCTCATAGGACATATGGCAGCAATTTCTTGATGACTGAAGGCAGACAAAGGAAGAGAAGAGCAGGTGGGTCCTGGAACAAATGCAGAATCATTTGGGCTCTGACTCAGTGACAAGTTTAATCACACTGGGCTGTTCCAGGAGGTGGCATCCCCCGTACCTCCTTTCCATTCATCAGCTGACAGCCCTATTTCTGCACACACCACTGGTTCTGTCCACTGTACAGTCTGCTGGCAATGAGGAAGTACCTCTAGCTAGCTCCAGTGTCAGAGTCAGAAGCAGTAAGGGAGGAATTTTCAGAGCAAGAGCTTCAAAGCTGTGTGTAGAGGAGACAGTGGTAATGATAATAGAAGTGAGCATTACGTGTTACAGAAATAAACCTATCCTGCTAGTAGGTGCAACTTTTATACAGAGTGTAAAATGAATGGCAATAAGACTAGTAACACAAATGGACCCTGAAGATCTTATGACAAAAATCTTCTAAAAAAAGAGAAAGCTTAAGTGAACATGTAAGGACTAACTTCAGAAACTCCTCAAGGAAAGGTTCCTACTTCTAAGCAAACAGAATGATAATCAGGACTGAACATGGACGCTGTTCAGAACAGAAAGAACCATCCTGATCTGAGTGGCAACGACTTTATTGTCTCAGAAAGCTATTCAGGGCAAGCTGCTCCTAGGGGACAGAAAAAGAAAATTCCGCAGTTCTCCCTTTCTCTGCCGTAGCTGTGAACATGAAGCAACTGAAAGGAGAACTTATTTGGTAAGCATCATTTTAAACTGCATTTTTATTACGTACTTCGCATCCCATCCTACACTTCAACATTTTCTCTTAGAATAAACTTATCTTACTTTCCAACCTTATCTTGGAATTAAAAGTAAAGCAACTCTGGCAAGAATAAGGTGTGCTGTTCTTTCAGAAACAATTAATCCAAACAAAGAAGAGTCTTAGTCCTATCTTATTGCACTCACTTAAGGCAAGTGGGAGGGATCCTGGGAACTGAACTCTCTGCGTGGCAAGGATCAGTCTGAGAACCTGTAACATCAGATATCAGGAAAAGTCAGGTTTCTCCTTTCAGCTGGGAGACAGCCCAGAAACCTGAGAATCTTGTTAAAAGCAGTTATGGTGCTGTTGCAATTTAACAGGAAACTAAATGTTTTATCAATGGTACAGTTATTCATAAGAATTTAATATGAATTTTTCAAAATAGTTAGGGCGGTAAAATAGGTAACCTTGTCAGCTCCTGAAGACTGTTTTATAGACTGACAAGTAGATTCCCTTTCCATCCACCTTGTCTCACAATCTTATACACACCTAATTAAACTCAAAACAACAATTTCTGAACTCATAATTTAGCTTTGAAGTTCACTGCTTCTATTGCAGTTCTGAAAAAGAGCCCCTAATGCCTAAACTTTTCAATCATCCGTGACAACAATACCCCGCTTGCACTGAAGTTATTTCAAGCTAAAACACCGCACTGTCAGTTTGTATTGTTTTTCCATAAATTATTTCATGAATAGAATTTGCTTTGAAAAAGTGGCTCATTTATTAGAGCAATGTCTTGCTGCTCAAGTCAGTTGTTTTGTCCTTGTCATGCAGGCATGAGTTCCTTTAGTCAGGAAATTACCATTTCTAAGATCCGTACCTGAGAGCTGCTACTTGCAGCTGAGAAGTCTACTGAGCTTTCCCATACCCCTCTGCACAAGCCCTGCTTGATTTTGCTAACAGACAGCGTTGTAACTGAAAAGCAACATGGGCTGAGCTGGAGTTTAAGTTCCCAGGTGGCACTAATGCATTTCCCCATCACAGAACTTACGAAACTTCAGTACTTAGATGAAAGAAAGTTGGCCCAAATGCGTGTTTGTTTTTGATTGTAGCTGCCTTAAAATGGAGAGGCTTCTTTGCTCTGTAGGAACGAAGCACAAGAAGAAATGCAAAATCTAAAACCGAAGTGCCTTAAAAGAGCTAAAGGGAGATTTTAGCAACCGAGTGTAGAAAAGTATTTACATTTTTTTTCCTAGTAACTAAAGAGAAAAACAAATGTTACGTGACCTAACGATGAGCGGTACCATCATTAAAGAATTCCTACTGACACTAACAGGAATCACACGGGGCACCGAATTACCAATACAGCAGAACTGACTAATTAGAGATTACATTAGATTAGTAAACAGTCGATGCATGTGCAACTTATTGTGTTGGAATGTTTGAAATACTTGAAGGGCTGGCAGGAGGCTGCTTTGGAGGAATGGTGAGACCTAGCTACAAATGGCAAAATCCAATAGCAGAATTTTTGATTTGATTGGCATTGGCTTCTGCAGAAACATTTGTCTCTTTAGAATGGAGTCTCAGATCTTTTAGCCTAAGCAAAGCCAGAGAGGTAAAGCTGGAAAAGGGATGATCTCTCTAGAGCTAATACTGAAACTTGTTTTTTAATTCATCCGGAGTGCTCAAAAGTTCTAAGGATTGTTCCTGTCTTCTGATTGTGAATGTGTTTTCGTTCTATCTTACCGAGCAGAGAGAGGAATAAAAACTGTACCCTGTGAGGTGCATCTGATAACATTGTCCCACAGCCTCTTCCTATCCTCTCCACAGATCTTCTCTTTTGGTTCTTCATTGTTTAGTGTCACATGGTTAGGCTGGTATTGTAAACAACCCAATATCTTACATGGTCATTCGGCTAAGCAGTGTTTACAGGAAATGTCTGTTACATCGAGGCTACAGCATTCTGACAGACTAAGTGACCTCTCTGGGGCTGAGATGCCTTTGAGCTCATCTTTATACAAAACCGTGAGCACTTATGGAACCATAGACACTTAATCACAGAACACCAGAAGTAGTTCATGATACGTCAAGCCACTCTCTGGGGATTATTTAAACCAATACATCCCCTTCTGAACTCTGACTGACAGCTGTTGGTGGAATTTCCTCATGAAGTAGGGGAGGGTTCTACAGGAAAGCTGGGGAGGAACTTTTTAGAAGGGCAGGTAGTGACAGGACAAGGGGAAATGGCTTTAAACTGGGAGAGGGTAGATTTAAATTAGATATCAGGAAGAAATCCTTTATTGTGAGGGTGGCAAGACACTGGAACAGGTTGCCCAGTGAGGCTGTGGATGTCCCCTCCCTGGAAGCATTGAAGGCCAGGCTGGATGGGGCTGTGAGCAACCTGGTCGAGAGAGAGGTGTCCCTGCCTATAGCGGGGGCGTTGGAACTGGATGATCTTGAAGGTCCCTTCCAACCCAAACCATTCTGCGTTTCTGTGATTCTAAATACTGCTTCTTGCTCGTTATATACAAATATTTCCAACAGTGTGAAAGTAAGTAATGTTTACTGAAAACAGTTCCACTTACACGACCAACAACCCTTGCAGGTTCCCTGCTCTGGGTACATTGGCTTCTTCGTATCACTTTCCAACCTGCTGTTTTGTGGCATCACATGAAAGATTTCTGCATTCATCTTTCAAAGCTCATTGTGCTGTCAGTGTGTCAGAGCAAAGCGGAGTGCTGCTGTTCACCAGCCAATGTCCCACTGTCCAACAGACAACACAGTCTTTTCACAGAGGGAGGAAATTCTCAACAATGCTAAAAATAGAAATATTAGAATAATAGAAATTAATAATAATTAGAATAATAGAAATATATAAAATAGAAATCTGTTTTAAAAAAAAAAAAAAAAAAAAGGCAGCAGAAGACCTAATTTTATTGTAATGCCTGTGAAAGCCCTCAGCATACAATTTGTAGCTGATACCAAAAGTACACTACAGCATAAATTGCTTATTTCCCTGTTAATTTCTTCCCAACCAACATTTGCGTACCTCACTTTTAATTGAAAACCTGGATTTTAAGCTCTGTGGGGCACGAACCTTTTTGTTCCTTAGCATAACCCACCTGCCCTGCCACTACAAAGGGACCATTATTTTCAAGACACATTTCTTTGTCACTGTCTAACGCACACCTTCCTAAATAACAGCACAAGAACACCTTCTCCAAACGTTGCATTTTTTTCCAATGGAAACTTTGGACAGATGCAATCATGTAACTTAATGCCTGACAACTATTTGTAATGATAATGGAGTTTACTGTATAAATAAATATGTCTTTCAGGTCTGAACTCTGAAGATGCTAAAGTCATGCGAAGAAATGCATTTTTGTATTTTCTCAGCGTGCGCATTGGAAAAAGAATGAAAATCATTTCAAAAATGAGGACTGTTTTAAAACCAGCTGATTTCGCATGCCATGACAGTATGAGCTTATTTTCAGACAATTTGTTAATCGAATCCAAGAGCCTCATTCGGCAGGTCGATTCCTCGCTGCACGTATTTCATGAAACTCCCAGTAACACCACCTCCCTGGACTTATTTAGAATCCTTCCTTGTGACCAGACCGCGCTTCAGAACTAGCTATGGGCAGTCTCTAAAGCAGTCCTTCTGCAGTTTCAGGTGAGAAAGTTTAGATTAAGACTTCCAAATATTTGTGTGTTGGGATCTGTCTATTCATTGAATCAGATAAATAAGCTTAGCCTTTATATACACATACGTATTGCCTATTGCAGACTGAGCCCGATGGCACTGCACTCCTAATGAAGTTACTTACATGTATGTACATACGTCTGGGGGGTTCACATTTACAGGACTGATTCAGAATTAACTGAGAAAAGGTGTGGGTGTGTTTTTTTTTTCTTTCTGAAAGAAAGCAGCTCTTTGCCTTACTTACAAAAACATCGTGCGATTGCTTCTGAAGCTGCAGATGCTACCGCACTTGTAATTGCTTGTCACACACTGAAGATAACTAATTAAAACCACTCATTTGTAGCTATTAACCAGTCTCTTTAACTGCAGACAAAAGACCACACTACAAGCTAAAACATGAGGGGAGAGCGTGGTCTTCAACTCAGTAAGAAAAGCTCCGGATGTTTTCAGATAATTACACTTACCTCAATTTTCCTGCTACTACCAATTAGAATTAATTGTGAACTTCAATGGGTATGCAAATCACTCACCTAGCTGTTCTTCCAGCTAGGAAGACAAAACATTTCATTTTCATTTTTCATGTACTTAAAATCAAGGTGAAAGTCTTGTGCTTGTGGGAAGCTACACGATGAGTGTGATACACAAGCAAAATACTCACATTTGGCATGATTACAGTCAAAATATACAATACTTGTATTTTACATGTTTAATAATGTTCAAGGAATAACCTGCTGCTTTCTGCCAAGAGATCCGTTATTCCTGAGCAGTTACAGATCCAGATGCTCCATTGGAGGCTCCTCCATCATTTAGAACAATTAATGCAAAAACTTAGTTCGTAAGAAGAAAAACACCGACACAACGGAGGACTCCAATATGAAAGCAGGGCAGGTTACTAAAGCAGAGTTCAGTACTAACCCTGCTCACAAGCTTATTGGCAGCTTGCTGCATGTCCTCACATCAGGTCACTGAGGACTTCACTTTGTTTCGTGTTACAGTGCTCACTGGGCAGGAGGAAGAGCTGTGCCACACACTGGTTTGGCGCTGTTGGCACCACATCACTTCTTGCTTTCTTTAGGGAAACCACTGCAAGCCTGAGCCTACTGGAAAGGCACTTCTGGTTGTACTGCTTCAGTTTTGTGTATGTAAGAAACACACCCTTAATAAAGGAAAAATTGTGTCTTGCAGCCATGGTAGATGGACCTCCCTGAAGTCAGAATTTGGAAGAGGTGTGTTTTTTTGCCCAGTTGTTGAGATCTCTTTATGATGGGGATGGAGCATCTCTCCTATGAGAAGAGGCTGATGGAGCTAGGACTGCTCAGCCTGGAAAACGGGAGGCTCGGGGCATCTCTTCATGTCCAGAGACACCTGAAGGGAGTGCACAGAGAGCAGAGCCAGGCTCTGTCCGTGGTGCCCAGAGCCAGGACAAGAGACACTGGGCACCAACTGGAGCACAGGAGGTTCCCTCTGGGCACAAGGCAGCACTTCTGTGCAGTGCAGATGCCGGAGCACAGGCTGCCCAGAGCTGCGGGGTCTCCTCCTCGGGTACCCCCAGCAGCCCCCAGACGCGGTGCACCGTGCTCTGGGTGTCCGTGCTGCAGCAGGGCTGGGCACGGTGCATCCGGAGGGCCCTTCCAGCTTCAGCCTCGTGTGGCCTGTGACACCGGGCCGACCCCGGCCCTCGCTCGGCAGAGCCGCGCTCCGGAGGGCCGCTGCCCCGCCCGCAGCCCCGCAGCTGCTGCCGGCCCCCGGGAGGAAGATGCCGTTTCCTCTCAGGTGCTCCCGTCTATTTCTGAACGCCCTCTCCGCGCCCCTCCCGCATCCTTTTCCCCTCGCGGCCGCAGGGCGAAGCTCCAGGCCCCGCGCGCTACCTGCGCGCGGCCCCGGCCCCACCTCAGCGCCGGGCGGCCCAAGCGAGACCGGCCCACCCCTGCGCCGCCCCGCTCCGCTCCGCTCCCGCAGCGCCCCGCACCAGCGCCGCCCCTCGGGGTTCCATCTTCCCCCTCCCGCACCCCGCGCCGGGCCGCGGCCGCCAGGCGCGGAGCCGCTCGGCCCCGCCCACCCCGCGGTGAGGGGCGGGGATTGGGCGAGCCCGCCCGTCACTCCGCGCTTGCTCCGCGCTCCTATTGGCCGCCGGCGCCGTCAGTCGGCGGCGGGGCCGTGCCGGCCCCTTGTTGTCACGGCTCCGTGCGGGGCTGGGGCTCTTCGCGCCGCCGTTGTTGCCGCCGTAGCCGCCGCCGCTTCGGGCGCCCGGCAGGGAGCGGTTCTTTCGGCCTCGCCGCCCACTCTACCGGTGCGGGCGAGACACCATGGCTACCAGCACTACGGGCTCCACGTTGCTGCAACCCCTCAGCAACGCCGTGCGCCTGCCCGTCGACCAGGTGAGGCTGCCGCGGCGCCGCCCGCCCCGCGCAGAGCGGGGCCGCCTCGTCTCCCCGGCGCCGCGGGACCGCCCGCCTCGCGCTGACGGCCAGGTGCGGGCACGCCGTCGTCCCCGCCCCGCCGGGTGCGCGCTGAGGCCGCGGCCGAATCGCGGGCATCGCCCCCGGGGCCGTTCATCCGCGCGGGGGCTGCGGCCGCGCCGCGAGTCCCGGAGCGGGGATGTTCGACGGCCCCGGCGGTGCAGCCCCGAGCGGTGTGTGCGGTGTCGGCATCCGGGGGATACCGAACCCGTGGGGTACCGAGTGGGGCCCGAACGGAAGGGCTTGCCGAGTGCCTGGCGGAGGAGCGGGGTCGGCCTCCTCCGTCCGCGGGATGTTTATGTGTCTGTAGGTATATCAGTAACTTCTGAGTGAGTTCTGTGGATCTTATGGTAGTGGGAAACTTCGTGTGAGGAGTGCTTAAAGGAAAAAATGCTTCTGTTAGTGCGCAAATGAATGGGACGGAACAAGAGAAGCAGTCTGCCCTCTCGTAGCACGGATGCTGGTGCCTGGTCTTCACGGGGCACACCTCGGAAGTAGGAAAGGAATATGAAATGAAACCACGAGGAAGGAGTGCGTCCATCAACTTATGAACTACCTGCTCGTCTTCTCTCTTTCTTCTGTGTGTCTGGGGGGGTAGGTGAGATAATCATAGGTGAAGGGTGCATGGAGGTACCTTCCAAAGAGCTGCTAGAATTATGCAGGTTTCAGTGGAGCTGGCTGTGATGGGGTGGATGCTGAGCACTGCTGGCACTGCCTCCTGCGGGTATGGCTCTGCATGGCTCCGTGCTGGTGCTGTGGCTTTACTGGGAAATAGGGTCTGGAATAAGAGGTGATCGCCTTTTTGTGGTGTGTTACTGCTGTCCCCTTATCACCTGCTTGTAACTGTAGTCTTAAACTTAGTGTTTTGGTTTTAATTTAAGAGCTGTTGATACGGCATTTTGGTGATAATGGAATTACTAATCAAAGCCTGCAGATCTTACCTGTTTTGATTGTGTTGCAACAGATACTCCTGTAAAGGTGTTTTTGCAAGTAACTCTGCTTGAGCTCTGTGAGTTCTTGGGGATTATTACAATGGAGGTCGGCTAAACATAGGGTTTAGAAGATTACTTTTGTAATAAGCATTTTAAAAACTATGGGTTTTTTTCTATATCAGTGGGCCACAGTATCAGCCCTGCTGTGTAGGGACGGCTTTGACTGTTGAATGGGGTATGAAGACTTAGAAAATTATGTTGCACTAAGAATTCACCTTTAACTGATTCAAAATGGGCAACAAAAAAGCAACACTCTGGGTTAGGGTTTTGTCAGCTGTCAGTTTCAGAGTCTGTCTTGGTAGTGTGTAACACGGAGTAGGGAGTGTGTTCTGTGTCAGGGAGGTGAAGGCGGTGGAGGAGAGAACGTGAGGGCAGGGAAAGGAAATGCACCCAGAGGTTGTGTGTTGCGCTCAGTGACACTGTATGCATACTGGGTATGGAAACAGAGCTGTGCTTGGGAAAAAGGAACGGATGAAGAGCTCCTGATCAGTGCATTGTTTCTATCATCTAATTCAAGTCCTTCTGTGATGGGTCCTAGCATGAGGCAGGCACTCAGAATGGTATGCTGTGCCAGTGGTTAGAACCAGTGGATAAACAAGAGTAAGCTTTGTTTATCTACTTCTCTATTTTGGTTTTTACCACAAGTAGATGCTAATATTTTTATCTAAAGTATTGTGGTTTACAATTAAGCAATTACTCTGTAATTATCCCACTATACAATCTCACTGGAGGCGAAGGTGTGGAGTCTGTGCAGCGTGTGCCTGTGCTGCTCTGCTGTCTGGGTGTGCAAGCACACAGGTGAAAGAAACTTGCCTGTTGGCACTGAATGTGAGCAGAAATTTCACATACAGGTGAAGCTGATATCCAATTAATTAGGTCAAAATTGGAGATAAGATCTGCATGTGGGTTGAGTGCAAGAAAGCAGATGGGCTACTTTTGGTAGAATGAGAGGCACAGATCTGTTTGAAAGTAGTGTGTGTTACAGAATCATAGGGGGTTGGTAGGAGCCTCTGGAGATGACCTCGTGCAGCCCCCAGTGTGCAGCTGGTACCAGCCTGGAAGATGGAGGATGGCAGCTCTGCCGGCGCCACTGGGCATCCTTGTGAGATCATAGAATATCCCAAGTGGGAAGAATCACTGTGTCCAACTAACTCCTGGCACCACACAGGACCACCCAATCAGGCCGTGTGTCTGAGAGCACTGAGGCTACGCACACTGCCCTGGGGAGCCTGTTCGGTGCCTGACCACCTCTGGTGAGGAACCTTTTCCTGATATCCAGCCTGAACCTCCTTCTCCTCTGTGTTGCCCGAGGAGAGCTGTGCTTCTTTAATGGTTTGCTCTTCATGACCTTTCCTCTTGGTAGCGGACCACCAGTTGGCCACTGGGGTGGAAGAGAGCTTGTTGTTCCTCTTCTGTAACTATGCCACGCAAGGCATTATGCGGTAATTGGCCCCTGTGTTAACCCTTCCTTTGGCTCTTCCCATGTCTTGTATGAAGTGAAATGCCTGCTTTGAGAACCGAATGTGTTTTGTGGTGGACTGCTTCTTCTACCTTCATTAAATCCCTTTGTTGATTTCAGTCTTCAGATACTGGGGAAGATGGTTGGTGTGATAGGCAACCAGAGACTGTCTCTGTAGATCTGGGAAGGCAAGCATGCAGACCTTTTTTGTATGTAGTTATAGGAGAAAGAAATGCACTCCTTGGGATGAAAACCTCTTGGAGCAGCCAGGATTCCTGCTCAGCAAGGGAAGCATCCTGTTGACAGCTCTGTGTCTTGGGTCCTTAAAGTTAATGAAGAGTGAATGCATGTAATTGCCCACGATTCTCCCTCTGTTTCGTTTGACAAGAGAGGGAATAGGAATAGTTATGTCATTCCCTCCCCTTGTAGCTAGAGAAGTGCAACAAGAATTACCAGGAAGGCTTGGCTGCTGAAGGGTTTTGTTGCATAATGCATCGAGGTTGCAGCTCTCAGTGTTGTGTTACAGCCTTGTCTCTCACCTAGGCTTCTAGTTTTCCCGTCTACGCTCCTGTCATGTCGGTGTGCCTGCTGCTTGCTTCTTGCTGCGAGGGGAAGCCGTGGCAGGCAGCGTGCTGGGCTGCGGCCCGTTTCTAGCTCGGGCACTGTCTCGCTGATGGCCTATTAACAAGTCGCTTGTCTCTTGGTGTGCCAGCTCACCTTATCTTTACATTGGAGAGATTTAAGTTAGTTGTCAGCCGAGGGTGGTCCTAAAGGAGTGAAGCTTGGCTCAGAGTGTGGTCTTCACTCTTTCCCTGCTTCCACCAGAGGGAGCAAAATTTGAATCAGAAAATCGGCAAAAATTAGTTGAAATATTCCAGCAGTTGATTTGCCATAGAAACAGATAGCAGTTACAGAGGAGTCGCTGGGCAGCAGAGATGGGAGCTGGGTGATGCCGGTACGTGAGCATCAGCTGTTGGCACTTGTCTGAGAGATCGATGTGGAGATTGTGGAGCACGGGCTGGAGAACTGGATCAGCTAGCTGCGGAGATCACCTTCCAGATAAGATCAGCAGAGCTGCAGTGTTTTTCATCAGACGTCACCAAATTTCCTTGCTATTTATTTCTACACATCTCTTGTTGGTGTTTTTTTTTTCCTATTACCCCAACAGTAATTTTAGTTTTTATTCAAATAATGTGCTCATTTATGTAGACCAGATAGCATTTTCTTCAAGAGTCCCAGAATCGGAATTGGCCTTTGTAAGGAATAGCTATAAAGAGCTGGATGAACCATATAAGCTTCATACCCTAGTGATTGTGAGCAAGGCTGCCGCATCTCTGCATTGCTTGCAGCACATGTGTCCTGGTGCAGAGTACCTGAGCTACTCCAGCATGCCTTGAATGCAGCCAGCTCTGCAAAAAGCATTGAACACTGATGTATGTTGAGCCTCGCATTTCTCCTGGTTGCCTTCAAGAAGGGTAGGCAGGATTATTTTCCCTTGTACGTTCCTATGAATTGTGCATTTCTTAAATGCATGTGACTGGAAAAATGCAACGGTGGTATTTTGACTTTGGATGCTTTGGAGATGAGCTCCTGCTGGAGTGTGGGTAGATGACCAGGCATGGAGGTGGTATGGGTAATCATTTTGCTTAGCAGCCCAGTTGCCTGCAGGAAGCATTTGGACACATCTCTGGTATGCTGGGAAGTTTTGGGCATTAGCAATGCTGTAGTCTGCCTTGTTTTCTGCCCAGGCAACCTAACACAGCCTCCTGAGGACTGAAATGCTTGAATCTAATGAAAGCCTTTTTGTTTAAATATAGAGGAGAAATGAAAATGTTTGTCTAACTGTCCAGAATATAGATGGACTAGTATTTGTCTTAAGAATTATTAAACTATATATATATTCAAGGGAGGTTCTAGTTGGGTATTAGGAAACATTTATTCTCCAAAATAGTGGTCAGTCATTGGCACAGGCTGCCCAGAGAGGTGGTGGAGTCACCATCCCTGGAGATGTTCAGGAACCATAAAGATGTGGCACTGAGGGATGTGGTCAGGCATGGTGAGGGTGGGCTGGGATTGATCTAGGTGATTTTAGACTTATTAAGGTTGGAAAAGACCACTATGATTAAAAAATGAAAAGGCATGAGGAGTGTCCAAGCTTTATTCTGTTAGTGACTTTTGCTGATGTAACCCAGGAAATGTATGAGTAATGGAAGTGAGTAAAAGTAGTACTGATGGGTGTGTGAAATCCAAACGTTGAGGTGAGGGAGTGGTAGGACAAGCCCTTTGTGCTCCCCCTTTGCCATGTGCTTCCCATATTTGCCACTAGCAGTCAGAAAAATGAAGGGTGGGTGGTGGTGTGATTTCCCCTGGCAGTGGATGCAGGCTGTGGTGGGTGAGCAGAACCAGCAAGAAGTGCTGTGCTCTGCTTTCTGCGTGCCATTCCCTTTAAATGGGTGGTTCAGATATTTCAGATTTGCTAGCAAAGTGCAAGAGTGGTAGGTGTTTTTCTGGTTTCTTCTTTAGAAGAAAAGTTCAGGAATATACCCTCAAATAACTCCAGTCTCTTTGCAGTTACACCTTTCCTGGAATCCAGTGTTCGAGGCAACACCTGCACTTTGTGCTCTGGGTGATGCTGGTTGGAGCTGCACTGTGTGAGATGTGTAGAGAAGGATGAAATCGCTGGGAGAAGAGGGGAAAAAAAATTGGCAGGAGTCAGCGACTGCCTCGAAGGAAGGAGTGGGAGCTGACAGAAATGGAAAGAAGGCAGCAGACACCGATTGCAGTGCTGGGAAAGATGAATTGTCTCTTAAGTGCAGGGAAGACTTAGTGCAAAAAAGGAGTACGTCTCTGTTTATTTCATGTTTATGAACGCTGTTGCGGAGATATGAAGGATATAGCGACTTAATTTTTTTAATTTATATGGAGGCCATGGTGAGTTTTCCCTTTGATACAGCCTCGACCGCTTTCATAGTGGGGATTTCTCCAGGTCTTTGTGAAGTAATGGGAAACCTGAAAGATAATTACAGTCCAGGGTTTCTCCAGCGAGCAGCTGAAATGAACATGCTTTACCTGAGCAGTCTGGAGTTACTGCTTTGTTTTGCTCAGTTGTTTTTCCCATCCTTAGGCGATTCGTTTAGCCGCTGTAAGAAAGAGCGCTTACTGGTGCTCGAGTCGCTCCTGCATCCAGGGTGCCATTCAGGAAGTGCTGCAAAACACCGTGTCCTGGGATGCTGAGAAGAAATACTGAAGTGCCCGGAGAACAGGTTAATAAAGAAAAAGCATTAAGGCACGCTGAGGATGACAAGAGTAACTTGTTTAGCTGAATGAATAGCTGCTACTGTGCTGCTTTGTTTGTTTTTGAAGAGCTGCTGTTGTAAATCAGCTGTACTGCAGCTATACAGCCCTTCTTCCTCGGAGGGCTTTGGTGGGCACAGTGCTGCTTCAAAGGAGTTCTGGAAAATGCTCACATATAATTCGCTAGCCTCACTACTTGTTTCTTTTTAACTCCTGTTTACCTTTTTTGACCCAATGAGGATCTGTGCTGCATCCTTTGCGGCCTTAATTATGACGTGTTTAGGGACAGTTAGGGATGAGATTTAGTAAGCATGGAGGTGATGAGTTGACAGTTGGACGAGGTGATCTCAGTGGCCTTTTCCAACACTTACAATTCTATGTCTTTATCAAGTTGCTTATTTTGACTTGTGCCCTTCTCATGAGTAAAGGTTTCCCTGCTTCTTTCTTGTTTTCCAAAGGGAGTTCAGGCTGTGGGGTTTTATTTTCTCTTGGAAGGTGTGAAGACTACAAACAGCCAGGTGGAATCCTGTTTGCCTTATGCACGCATCTTTCCAGTGCCACTTTTAGGTTGGTGCGGTTCTTCGCTATGAATATTTCACTTGAAGCTACTTTCCAAAGTGAAGAAGTAAACATCAACATCAGGCATTGTTTTTTGTATTTCTGCATTCCTTGAAGCGAATCGAGCAGCTGGGCTATTTCAGTGTATCTACTTCATTTAAATGATATTTTCTACAGCCAAGCCATCTTTTCAAAGGAGCCATACCTCTGCCTTCTATCCTAGAATAAGATATCCAAAGTAGAAGGTGCTGTTCTGGGCTGGCTGTAACAGTGCAGTGGGATTTGGGTATTTCCATTTATGTCTAATTCAAGTGGCCTGAGCTGAAGAAGGTGCCCATGTTTTGCAGCATGGCTTGTGGGCAGCCTGTTAGGCTGTGTAACTGCAGTTGGTGTCTTCCATACTGGCAATGCTTCCTCTGTAGGCAATTCCTGTTCTTCCTGACTTGCCTTCTGCTAGAGTGATACTCTTGATTTTTTTTATTTTTTTTTTACTTCTTCCTGTCTATCATTTAACAAGGAATCTAACAAGCAGCAAATACTAAGCATGTTGCTCAGAAAGTGGGTTAGTAATCCAGAGAACAGTGGACGGTGTTGTGGTGGTGTTTTGTTGTTTTTTTTTCCTTGGAGTTTGAGAAGCTGGAAGGAAGATGTGGCACTGTGAATCTGCAGGAAATGTATAGGAAGCCCAGCGCTGGCTGCCAGATGCGGAGAAGGCCTGGCCTTTGAATGTGTTAACAAATGCTTCTCTGAATATAAGAAGTTGGAGAAAAAGGAAATTGAATTAATTTGAAAGGCTGTAGCAACTCTCAGTAGCATTCGTTACTTTAGCAGGCTTCATCGTGCATTGTCTGTTGATGGAGCTTGGTGCTTGGAGATGCTGGAGGTGGCCAACTTCATAAAATCATGGGCTGGCTGGGTTGGAAGAGACCTCACAGCCCACCCCCCCCAACCCCTGCCATGGGCTGGCTGCCCCCCACCAGCTCAGGCTGCCCAGGTCCCACTCAACCCAGTCTTGAGCCCCTGTGGGGATGGGGCACCCACAGCTCTCTGGGCAGCTGTGCCAGGGCCTCACCACCTTCCAAGTGAAGAACTTCCTTCTAACTTCTAGCTCTCCTCTCTTTTAGTTTAAAACTGCCCTCCTTGTCCTGTCACTGTCTTCATGTGCAAAATGTCATTCCCTCTCCTGTTTATAAGAAGCTCCCTTCAAGTGCTGGAAGGCTGCACTGAGGTCTTCCAAAGCCTTTTCTTCTCCAGGCTGAACAAGTCTAGCTCTCTCAACCTTTCCTCATAGGAGAGATGCTTCAGGTCTCTGACTTCCTGCAAATAGAAATGATGGAGACACCAGTGAGATCCTGTCCTTTTTCCCTTTTTTCTTCTGAGAACACGAAGGAGCTGACATTAATGTTTTAGTGATGGGTGGGGAATGTTTGCTTTACTTGCTAAGTAAAGGGACTGCTGCTGTTCCTGGATTTCTGTAAGCTTTATAAACAAGTGTTACTGTTAAAGTGGGATTTTAGTTTCAATTTTTTACATACCAGAGTATAATATTAGAGCAACGGTGAGAGTACATGTTTATGGTTATATTTGGAAAGAGTAGTCCCAAGTATGTTGGTTATTTTTTCAAATGACTAGAAAAGTGAGCTATAAAAACTCAATGTATACTCTAGATAATTATTTCTCTAAATATTACATTGGTTGCTCTGCAATTAATACCTCCTATTTATTTCCATGGAACCTAAAACAGATACAAAGAGAGCACTAACACTGTTTGATAGAACAAATTCTCAGCTACAAAACATTATTTTTCATCATAGCCACCCCCATTAGCTCCACATTTTTGCGAGTGATGAGTGTGAACCTGTTTGTGCTCATAAAATCTGCACAGCCATCCAGAATGGAGCTTGTCTTTCATGTTGCTGTCACCAGTTGCTGAAACGCACCACCCATCCCTCAGTGTGCTCACATCCACTGTTTGATCTCCATAAATGTTCACGAGTGCCAGTGGGTGCCATTTTTTCCTGTATGGAGGCATTCAGTGACATACCTTTTGCATCATACACAATTCCGTATCAGACACCATTGTGTCAGTGCCCCTCTGCTGCCATCTGCCACATGGCAACAACATGTACTGGGATTTTGGTGGGAAGGTTCAACCTCTACTGCTATACCACCAATGTCCACCTCTGATGTTGTGGGCCAACATAATAAAAGATTACGTTTGGAGCAGCCTTTGTAAATAAGATTCATGTGCACATTTGACTGTCTCGTGCATTGCTTATACTCCAGCGGCAGAGCAGAGATCAAGGTTAATCATGATGTGCACGTGTGCAATAAGAAGCCACATTTTGGATAGCTCAGTAGCTGAATGGATCTTTGTTTGGAACGACAATTTGTCAACAGAATCCCAGACTGTTGTTTTGATGCGGTTAACGTTTATGCCTTTTTAGTCTGAGTTCTGTGATCTTTAACTGGCCAAACCAGTTTTTGCTCAGTGGAAGCAGTGTGTTAGGTTGTCACTGATATAGGAGAGATTGAGGGGGGGGTGATATCATCACCAAAAATACCCAGGCTTTTTCACAGTTTCTACCTTTGGAGCAAGCCTGCTTCCTAGATTTTTGGCTATTGCTGTATACATGTAGGTGTTCAAAGCTCAGTGCATATAATCTGATAATGCTACACCCTTATGAACTGAGAATACTGTTCAGTTGTCTTCCTACCCTTGATGAATGAGCACTGGCTGTTTTCAGTGTAAAATGCGTATGTTGTTTTCGTACATAATTAAGAATTACAAGCTAGAAATTGAAAATTGGTACTGGAAATAAAGATAGTATTATTAACATTAGTCATGTCTGTCTTTGTTTTGGATTACAATCAGCTTGGAAAGGCAGCATTCAGAATCTTAAGTGCTTAAAGCTGCTTCCTAAAGTTCGTGAAAAGATGAAGTCTAATGGTGACAAGGTTTTGCCAGTACTGTAGAAGTTGGCTAACAGTGGGCAGAGCACAGGCTTAGAGCAAGTGGCTGCTCTTAGAGGAGTTGTGCTTGGGAGTCTGGTCTGAAAATGGCCGTCCCTTCACGTTGGGTAGTCTACAAACATGGAGTAGCACAGTCTTTGCTACTAAGAATACAGTGTTAACATTTGCCACACTGATACTACCTAAAATAATTGCTGCTGCTTCACGTCCTTTTCCTCATATTCCTCATGGGGTGAAATTGAGACGTCAGGGCAGTAGTGCTGATGAGTTGAATCTTCGTCATGGAAGGCAATTGGTATTATTTGAACCAAAAGTGAACTTGAAAGCATCACCACAAGGTTTATGGCCTTTGAATTGAAAGAGGAATGCCCTGTCAGTTTGTGATGTTCTCTGAATGGAACGCTCAAGTATCCTTCAACGTCATCAGATATCGATGATCTCTGGAATTCTTTCTGACCTTTCCCAAAGAATTGGAGTAAATTACCGATGCTTTGATTTTTGTTCTTGCCATGGGGTTATTTTTTTGATTGAAAAATTGATTGTTGCTTTCAAATAATAGTAGTTGTCACTTTTGGTTTCTTAGTGGTTTGGCAGTAGACAATTACAGGATCATTGTGCAAGCTGATTGTTCTTTTTCTGCAGGATGAAGGTTAGAAATTGGACAGAAGGAGATCTGTCTGCACTGCTCTTTGGGTGCTGTAGGGAAGCATCAGCCCTCTTCTGTCAGAAGGAGATTTTGGGGAACATCTGTAGATGTTTTTAGGTCTTCAGCTGATGGCTTTGGGGAAAGGGAAATGGCTGTGACTTAACTGGCACGAAGAGCAGTATGCATTGGGCAGTGATATGAGACTTCTAGGTGTTACTGTCATTAAAATCTTAATCGGTGCATAAAAATTGCACAGCAGTTTATTAAAAATGAGTTTGAGAGAAATGATCTATATTTCATTCTAATGTGAACTTTTAATAAAGCATTAATATTTTTTAGATGCTGCCTGCGTCAAAGATTGGCCATTCCTAGCAGTTCAAATTAAGTGTTTTTGCCAAAACTCTGAAGCTGGAAATCCTGAGCAGTCGGTAACCTTTGTCTTCTTTTCTTTATGTGAAGAATAGATTCCTCAAATGCTTTTTTTGAGAAACAGAGTGTTTTTACAATTGCATGTCACAAATTGCGTTTAAATATCTAATAATCTAGAATCAGTGTTTTTTTTTTAAAGAAGTTTTGTTACAGACTGTCTATTGACATTTGCACAGCGTATGCAAGTGGTATGGCCTGTAACACGAGGAGGTCAAAAACTCTATTTTTCTTTTATAGATATATTGAATTACAACGCCTTGGGGTGAAACTTGCTGTTCCACACCTTGGATCAGATGTATATACATTTTTTACCCCTAAGAAATCTTGTCTTCAAATAGGTTCAAGTTTTTATTCCTCCATAAAACCTGAGCTGCTTGTAGGAGCGGCTTTTATGACTTAGGGGAGACAAGCTAGAGTTGGGTTTGTGGAATGAATCACGCTGCCTTTGTGGTGTGTTATCTTTGTTCCTTGTGGGTGTTCTGCTCGCGTCTGACCAAGTCACGAGGTGCTTAAAAGTTGTATTCTGCCCATACTCAGAAAGTTATAAAGGTTTGATGTCAGCTTTCAGGAAGTACCCAACTCTATCACTCCCAGATGTTGAGGTTCTCGTATGTAATATTCATCAACTGAATAGCTGCTTGGCTGTGCACGTTTTCTGCGTAAGCTTACACAATGATGATGTCCAGCCCTGCCCTTGTACCTAGCTCCTTGTTTGCTCTCCGAGTGACTGTTTCATTTGCCTTCTGGCAAGCTGGTTCACTTTCATGCTGTGTTTCAAGACAAGTCGTATGTCTGCAGATGGTTGTGCAGCTCAGGGCAGAGCTCTTGCTAGTTGAGGCCAAGTGAAGATGGAAGATGTGATTGAGAGAAGGCTGAATATTAAATTTTGGCTTTGTTCACATCAGGTACTGTGGTGCAATAAGTGTGTATCTGTAGGGTGACGTTGCACCGAAGACCCATCACTGATGCTATGATGATTTTAGGAAATTCTGCTTCTGCTGAGGTCTAGTCACGGGCTAAATGTCCCATTTCCTTTGGAACGTATCTTCTGGTTCAGTTCAGGTTAAATTAAAATATGCATATATCTGATTCGTGCGGACACTGCTGTGCCACGCATGCTAAAGCATCTTTAAGTGAGGATGCTTGGGAGGCTGCTTCAGCAGCCCGCCTGTCTGCCCTACAGCACGGTGTAGATGCTTGAATTGGAAGTGAGCAGGTTGGGCTTTGGAAGCCTAGAGTCTCTCTTTACCTCCTACTGGACCAGCAGGGGATTAATTTTATTTCCATGTGAAATGAGTTGATACTTTTGATAGCTGAAGTGGCAGGAATTTGTTCTTTGGGCTGAAGCAATAACTGGTGATTACCAACAGGTAGGAGTCGAGTTTGTTCTAGAAATGCCGTGTTTTGTTCCTTTTTAAAATGTAAGGAATCAGATATTCTAAGTGTCTATTAAGTGAATACTTAGCTTGCGATAGTGTATGTTTAAACATCAGGAGAAGCCTCAGATGAGGATTATCTATCTGACTGTGATACAGCCCAGCAATGGTTACAACTTCTCTTCCATGTGATCTCCATTCCTCATTCAGAATATGGGTCTTCCTGCTTTGCTGTTTTTTCACATCTGTATCTGCCACAGAGTTCTGGTGATCTGGAGAAATAACGTAACGAAAATGTCATCATGATGACTTTAGGTTTTGCTTGCATTCTGAGCTACTTTGGGCCTTATTTATAGGAATGCTGAATATTCATAAGAGCAGCTGAAGCTGTATTTTCAAAGCACAGCTCCAATTGAAGGGCTGTTGAAAGTACTGACTGGAAAACCAGGCACCGTGTGTTGGAAATTAGGCAGCTGAAATTAGTGGGCATTTAGTTTACACTTTGGACTTTCATTATCTTGTATATTCTTCCCATGCTGTGGTCAGATCTGCATAAACATGCCTGTGGGGAAATGTAAGGTTTTGTATTTGGTGTAGATGCAGATGGTAAGTATTTAATGGCTCGGAGGATACAGGCAAAAACTGGGCAACTGTCCATGTGCTGAATGAAGCAGAAATCCAGCTGGGGAGAACAGAGGAGCATTACCAGGAGGAGGTGTATGTAAAGGCTAAATGGGAGATGCATGGTTTTTAACTCTTAACTTATGTGTATTTTGCTTTTGTAAATATGTATTTAAAGCTTTGGGGGCATCTGGTGTAATACAAGGCTGTAAAAACCATTGGTGCTTTCTAATCCATGTTTCTGTGCCTTGTGAGGCAAATGTTAGGGGTGGATGCGTAGGGTTAGGGGATGGCCCTGAGGTGCTATGGGAATGTTGTGGTGGTGTCTTTTGTGCATCGCAGTGTGCATCCATCTGTGCCTTTTTGGGAAGAGCAGTTTAAAAGCACTCCCTGCTAACTGTGGAGTCACTTGTGAGGAAGGATTTCAGAGCAGGCTTGTGTTGCTTGGGTCATTTGCTTGTGTGTTCCAAAGACCAGCACTGTAAACTAACATCCTTGGAGATTTTTGTGCTACTTTGTGTCGGTTGGCATTTGTCCATGTCCCTAAACCTACAGGTTTATCCTGAGTTGTGAAGTTCGGGGTTTGCTGTTCAGCTTGTCCACTCCTGTAGAGACAGTGGTACAGGTTGGAGATGCCAAGCGCTTCTCCCCTTGCCATGGCAACCATAGGAGCCAGACCTTGTTGGCCTTTCTCCCCCAGTCTTTGCCACCTTGCTGTCAGACGTGAACTCTTTTCTCTCACTCCCCATCCCAGTCTGTCTGGGGTGTGAGACAGACTTCTTGGGGTCACAAACAGATGACTGCTCTGTAGTGCTCGCAATGCGATTCCCATAAGAAATATTCAAAACACATGTCAAGACAGACTTCAGTACTTGGGCTTTCTTTCTTTCTTTCTTTCTTTTTTTTTTAATCTTCCCCTCTGTCGGTTTGTTTCTTTCAGTGGTTCATTAAATCCAACTGTTTTGTATGGAACTTTTCCACTAAATCCAGAGACTCATCCCGACTTATAAATCTCATTCTTTTTCATTTGCATCAGTGCGTATAATGGAGAGAAAGCAGGTCAAGTTATGCCCTGAAAGAATATCTCCTCATTCATTTAGGATTTTTCAGATACTGTTAAAAGCATAATGTAAATGTGGGAGTAAGCAAATGGATGGCCAAGTGTAAGTGACAGTTGAGTTTAGGGAACCTGCTCCTGTTAAGAAGAGCAGCGCTGTGCCCACAGCTGCTTTCCCTGCTAGCACTTAATGCTTGTGTAACTCGCTGGTGCAGAAGGGCTTGGAGTAGTGCAGTAGAAGGGGAATTTTTCCTTGCAAATGGGAAACCTATAAATGGTTAAGAAGCTGAGTTCTGTAGGTTGTGGTTGCAGGTTGTCCCCGGTTCCACTCATGTAATTCAGTAAAAACAAACAAACAGAAAACCCCACATCTCGCATTACTGAGAAGCATAAATGTGTCCATGATTGAGAGAAGAGTGGTTTGTTGTACAGAACTTTTTTGATATGTGCCCAGACTGCCTCTTCAGCTTTGAAGAATCCTTTCTATGTGTCTGACTGGTGGGAGCCCTGCTTTGTGCTCGGCGGAGGGAGCTCTTGGGAGAAGCTCTGAAGGCGATGTGCTGTAAGAAGAGCTGTGGGAGAGCCCGAAGTTCTGCAAGTTGGAAACTGTTTATAGTTTGTCAGCTACTTTTAAAACATAAGTGTGAGAATTGATTTTTCTCTTTTCTATGCAGGTCAACTTCGTAGTGTGCCAACTGTTTGCCTTGCTTGCGGCTATTTGGTTTCGAACATACCTTCATTCAAGCAAAACTAGCCCATTTATAAGACATGTTGTTGCAACCCTCTTGGGCCTTTATCTTGCACTTTTTTGTTTTGGATGGTAAGTTGCACTTAATTTCACTTTTAAAGGATTCATCAATTTTTCATGCCTTGTTTGCAGGGAGCGATGCTTTCATATGAAGAACATTACCTGTGTTTTTTAGCTGCTGCAAATGTACAGCAAGTGCCTTAAATTTTCTGAAGTGCGGAAGTTTTGAAAGATCTTCCATTTGTGAGCTGGTAGCTAACACTCTTGTGGTTTTGGGAGGATGTAGCAGGTGCAGCTCAAATGTGCTTGGAAGGTGTTCTCTTGGGACACTGCAGATGTGGTGAGAGCATTTCTCCTCAACATTATCTGCATGCCCTAACTCCCCAGGTCCCCTTCTGAATCTTGAATATCATTGGACTTGTTACAGGAAGGGTGACCAGAACTGCAGAGCTGATGATGTTCCCAGTAGTATCAAGCCCCTGAAAAAGAGCTGTCCTTGGTTGGAGAGTTCGGGGTACATTTATGTATGTTTCTTTTTGTTTTATAGGAGGAGTTTTGTTTAAAAATTTAAATTTTCTCTGATTGCTGCTTTCACATCTTGATCTTTGCAGAGCGTACCAAGGCAGAATGGGAGGTAGGGCTAATAAAGGGAATGGGAGTAGGGCTAATAAAGGAAATGCATTTAGTTGAGTGATTTTTCTTTTTTTCTTCTCCAAAATTATGAAATGGCTCTCGTCTTCCCAAGCTGAATTAAGAGCCAGTTCAGTTCAGTGCACTGTAAGCCAACTGCTTTTTCAATTTTAAGTATATAGGGGGCTTAGATTTACACTGACTGTGGGGAATTAATCCTTTCCCTCAAGCTGGAGTGTGGGTGCAGATGGGAAGATGCATGCAGCATGTGCACACTGTGTGTCTGTGCACAGCATGCATAAATAAATCTTGGATTCCAAACCACGGATTTGGTCTCTACTTTGACATGTTACAGAAGCTGTCCAACATTATTTGATAAGTATTACTTCTAAATTTAGGAAACATCAAACTTTTACTCTTTGGATTTACATATGCTATTTGCTTATATATGTAATTGTGTAACTCCCATGCATTTATTCAACTTTTGGCCCTGGTATTTTGCTTTGAGCCATCTGCTGTCAAAGACGTAAGGTCCTAGCTGCAAACGAGGAGAATGATACAGCAGATGTGTGTGGTTTTGGTGAGAGCTGTGTAAACCTTAGAAGCACATTCTGTATCTGTATTGCTTTGAAAGCAGAAATCATTAAGTGTAGCTTGTAATGACAAGTGTAACCAATATTCCTATCTCAGTGTTGTAGCTGGGAGACTTAAGAAAGAAAACCTCCATTCCCAGCAGACGTAAAGAAAGACTTGTGGAAGCTTCTTTCTCATTGGCAGTACATCTGAGAAAACGTCATTGCAGAGAAATTGTGTTCCATGGTAGAAATCCAGGTTCTTCTCGTTTGCTCTGGATCATACTTAACACAATTATTTTAGCCACAAATTTCTCTTTTAGTAAACAGCTTTCTTATAGTTGTGGAACAAAAAGCTTTTTAAAAAGCAGAAAATTTAAAATGCAGAAAATAGTCTTTCTTTAAGGGACTGATAATTCAGTTTCACTTGCACCAACCTTTTCCTATTGCTTAAGTGTATTTTGTGCAAGTATGTTTTTAAGGTTTTACTTCTTTTTGGTTTTGTTTGTTTTGCTCTTGTAGTGCTTTGTAACACTTGTGATGGCGATGTGGGACAGTAAGAAAAGGGATCACTCCTTGGGGATAATGGCCAATAGCACCGAAGGCCTAGAATACCACTTGTTCATAACAAAAATTCACCGCTCCATATAGTATTTAGATGCATCTCATATGATTGATCTCATATTCAAAAAATTAAATTGCTACTGTTAATGAGACTTGTACTGAAAGAAATATTTTCAGGGACTGCAATTTTGACACACTATCCATGTCAATCTGAGCTTCTTCAGGCTTTATTGTAATACATCTCTCCATCTGTTCAAAAAGCAACCTTCCTGACATGATGTTTTTCATTTCACTAATACCGTCTTTGTTATGTGGTGTTGCTTATATATGGTTGAAAAGGAAAAGTGAATATATTTTTAATGGGCATTTGGATGCGATAAATGTGCATTTGAATTTTAGGCAGTCATAACTTAAACGAGGGTAGCTGTTAGTGAAGCATGGCAGCAAGTACTGATTGGATCTTTCATTGAAAGTTATTTTTCAAGGTCAATCAATATCCAAGTGAATTTGTTTCTATGAGTTCATCACGTTTAGACTTCTTGCAGGTCTCTTACCCAGTAGCTTTTAAGGTATCTCCTAGTGCATGAATGAAGAGTGAAATTGCACAGTTGCTGACGAGCTGGGAAAAAAAGCAGATTGGGAGAACAGAGCAGGAGCTGCTTTGAGGCTGCTTTTCATGGGGAAAAATCCCTAACTAGATCAGTGTATCACCTGAGTACATGTAAATGTTACTGAGGCACTAAGAGCACCAAACTGAAAGCGAATCAAGTTTGGTTGAGGACCAAACGCTTTTCCCCATCCCTAGTTGTCTACTGACCACCTGGGGCAAGGAGGCTGGCTGGGCAGATCTGCTGTATTTAGTGTTTGGGAAAGGAAATCTTCCCTTATGCTGATACTGTACTAAAATATGGTTGGCCTTATCTGAGATCTGTTGTTGCAGACAGGTGAAGCAATGGATAGGGGAACTGAGCCACAAAACATGAATGTTATTTACTCATGAAATGCCAGATGAAAGCATTGGAAGGCCTGTTATTTGTACCTTACGATTATCAACGTTTTTATCTTCTTGTTTATTAGCTGGAGAATTCTGATTAAGTCTGTAGTCTTTGCTCATTATTACTGTCTGTGCTATGCTAAACGGGGAAGCTGCTGGGAGGAGTGAGGGTTGCTGCAAACCTAAATAAAATGCATTTTAATTTTTTGGTAAGAAGTGATGGAGTTAGAATTCAAGAAGCCTCTTCAATTCAACAATAAGTAAATAAATCATGTTGTTGATTGCCATTAATGAAAATGCCTTGAGTGATTATTTTTTTTCTCCTAGGTATGCCTTACATTTTGTTATACAAAGTGGAATTTCCTACTATCTCATGATCGTAATAGGAGTGGAAAACATGCACAAGTAAGTTTTCATTCTAAACCATAATAATAGAAAAATTCAAGAATGCTACTGTTGTGCTTCCTTGTAGCTGCACATTTATGCTGCTTTTAGTTGTAGCGGCATGCCCAGGTCTTTCAGTATTTGACTTCTGCTAACTCTGACTTTTTTTTTTCCCAGGAGAGAAAATGGTTTATATGGCATTTTTGCCTCCTTTTTTGAATGTCTGAAGCTTGTTATAATTGGCAGTATCCCCACTGAGACTGGGGATAATAGCATTCTCAGCATTCTGACTTTTTTGCTTAATAATGTTAGGTTTCTCAAAAATATAAGATAGCGATACAAATGTATTTTGATAACATCTGTTGCTGGTAGAAGGAAGACGTCTGTCTGAAGAGATATGTCAGTCTTTGAGATGTATATTAAGGTACAGTTTGCCATGCTCCCCTTTCTTTCTTTTGTAAGAAAGCACAGAGCGACTGCTGTCTTAGACAAAAATACCATCATAAAATTAAATATGTAGGGCATTATTTTAGGTTTGCTTGAGCACACAATTAGCTTAGCAGTATCTGAAGCCATGCAGAACACAGCTTGTTTTTCTTTTTAAAATCATTCTTGAAAGCAGGAAACACATGTCTCTTATTACTGAATGCATGTTTTAATATTCCACTAGCCTAGAGATCAGAACCAAATTAGGTTCCCACGGTGTTAATTCCTGCATAAATGCTTAGTAAAACAGCAAATCTGTGCTCGAACATGTTCCTGACGTGAATGAAGCTGTCAGGAAAGATGCTGGTAGAAGAATCAGAAAGGAGGATTGCTTTACACAGGAAGCTGGGGTGACTTTCATGGTCCTGTTTGTTCTGACACTCTGCTCCTTTATACTGCTACTGAATACAATTTTATTCTGTCTCTGGACATGAACCATGTTAGGGGCTCTTGTTTTCAGGGTTGTCTGCAAAGGCGCTGACCTAATCAAACAACTACAGATGTGAGAACTTTGGTTGGTTGGATGGGCAGTTTGCTCCCCAATGGTTGCTTTGGTAAGAAGTTGTTTTAAAACAACTGGTTCATCTTGATTTCTCTTCAGAAATGCAAAGGGGAGGCACTGCGTAGGTCTATCTGGGTCTTCATCATAACAAATTCTGTAGACTTCTTGTGAAAAGAAATCTAATTGTTATTTACTTCACTGGCAGTGAGGCAGGTGGGAATGCATGCGTTTTATGTTCCTGTGTTGGAGTCTGGGAACTGACAAGCTCTGGGTTCTCCTAGCTCATACGAGCTGGTGTAACTCTGAGGCCTCATTTGGTGAAATGGCCGCTGTGCTATGTGCAGCTGTGTGTGTGTGTTCTGTTAGGCACAGTTGCTCCTCACCTGGAAGGGCAGAACTCAGATTTGACTGCTGGGCTTATGTTGCTGTATCATGGTATGAATTAGGATACCACTGGCTGAAACTAGAAAGCTGCTCTTTCAATGAAGGAAAAAAATGTAATAAATGTAACAGATACTCATACTTTAAAGCTGACTAGAAAAATAAGCCTTATTATCGAAGCAATATTTTTATTTCAAGTATTCAATGAGTTTGTTTTACTAGCTGTATTTTAGTCCTATTTAAGGACTTTGATTCAAGTGAAAGGGATAATGCTTGTGCTGCACAGCTACACAAAACAGAGCGTGAAGGCTGCAATGAACAGTAAGTTTAGAAAATGCACTCGTAGTATAAGGTTGGTGAGAGTATTAGAATGTCTTTAAAGATGGTTGTTGAAACTCAACCTGAAATAGAGTCAGTCTGGTGTCTAACAGTTCCTGTAAGTCAGTTTGTAGTTGCTCCTTTCAGGTCATTTCTGCTGACAAAGCAGTATGAATAGAAAACCTGAGCATCTGGCAGCCTAGAAGCATGGTAGTTCTGCTGCTAGATATTCTCTGGCAGCAGTAGAAAAATACGGCTGTAGCTTCCTATATTCAAAAACCATATTGAGGCTCATACTGCTGAATAAATAAGAAATAAGAGCTGGGCCAGGAAGCAAGCATGAGTGTTGGACGGCAGACAGTACCTGTTTGGTGCAGCTTTGGCCTCCACCAGCCAACACTAGGGTAATGATTGGATGCTGTCTGGGAAGCTCCAAGAGCCATTTTTAAGAGGTGACAGAAAAGACTGTCTAAGATCATTTCTTTTCAGTTACAGTACCCTGAGAGGAGTAGAGTCTCTCAGTGTCTCTAGATGTCAGTACCTTTTACAGAAGGACTATGCCCTGTAGTTCTGATTTTTCTGCTGTGAAAACACTACTTTTCACATGGCACCCTGGTTCTCCAGCCCTGAGGCTAGGTGGTATGGCCCTGCCCATGTCCTGCTGGTAGGTGTGTGTATACAGCTATTCAGAGTACTTCTGTATGCCTGCATTGTTCTGTGATCTACTTCATTGGTGGTAGAAGAGCCCATTGCCTGGCAGTCCCGGTTAAGAGGCTACTTGCACTGTTCATATGCTGCTTAAACTCAGATGCCACAGAACACCAAATACTTATATAGGATGGAAATATGGATTCAAGTGATTTTGGATTGAAAAAACACTTGCATATTATGCAAAATATTCTTCTGTAGCAATCACAGCGTGACTCAGGTGGGCAGGGACCTCTGGATCCATCCAGCACAGCCCTTGCTCAAACAGGTTGCCCAGCACCACATCCCAGCAGCTTTTGGAAATCTCCAAGGAGGAGACCCTACAGCCTCTGGGCAACCTGTGCCAGGGCTGTATCCAGCTTACATCCAAATTCATTCACTGAAGTTGGTGTTCTCTTCTCCTGCCTACCATCCTGCAGATGAGTTTGTGAATTGGGAAAATGGTTATCCCTGTCGTTCTTTGTAACAGTACCTCATTCTCTCCAGCCTCTCTAAAATTCCTTTTGACAAATTAAGAAACAAGTGAAGTTCTTAGACTGTTTATCAGTTCAGCTGCTATATGCTGGGCAAACTGACACCCTTACCATTTGAAGCAAGGAGCAAGTTTTGCTGAACTTCTGTGTTCTGTAGAACAGACTTTCAGGTCTGGTACTGACAGTCTTTCAGACCTCTGTCATTTTCTTCATGTATTTCCTTTGGTTCCTTGAAGTCTTGCTGTTCTGCCAAGTTTCTACCTTTGTGATCTTCCTAAAGTATCTGAACTCTCTGCAGCTATTGCTTTTAAATGTTAGTCTTGGCAATGCACGTTGTGTTAAAGATGAAAGCCTTACTTCAGTAATGGGAGAGGGAGAGATGTGGAAGTAAAACTCCATGCAGAAAGAAAAATTGGACATGCCAAGAAGGAAGCACATCTTACCTTTGTATTTTACAACTTTCAGGAAAAAGTTAATTACTAGAAGACCGGTTACCTGAGATGTGAATTTAACTAAAAGCAATAGTTTTTTTTAGACAGAAGTCTTATTTCAGTGATGGTATTTAAATGAAAAACGGAGTGGTGAGCAGAGTTTCCTGAAAAGAATTTGAATTTGTCACTGAGGTTGTATATTTGTGGTGCTTTTGTGGCTCAGTGGTAAAAATGAAAGATATGTTTAACGAGTTCTCAGTTGCAAAACATTTGCATTTGATAACTGATATGGTACTATTTTTTTTTCCCTTAGAAATCCTCCTGTATCCTTCTGTGGATTTTTTCAAACTGCTGCTTTCCTTAAGAGACAAAACCCCAAATGCCAGAGAGTTTTTCCTTGGAGCAGTTGGCTACTGTTGGCTGGTAGCTATGTAACCAAATCGTGCACAGGTGACTTACTGACAAGCTTTTTAAGGCTCCCAGGCAACTTTCTCTTTTGGCATAATTGTTCATTTTATGGTTGGTAAATAATGTCCCTCTGCCTGTGTGGAAAGGAAAGTCAATTACAGGGCTCGCAGTTGCTTCACTGAAGTCAGTAGTTTTCTCAGTGACTTCACTGATAAGGCTCAAGTTCCAGCTGTGACAGCGTAGAAAGTAAATCTGCTCATTTAAAGTCAGTCCTTTTGAACCTCATAAATCTGCTAATGCTAAGACAAGCAATAGCAAGCAATAGCATGCTACTGGTGTCAAGTGTTACTAGGCAATAGGTGTGCTATTGGTATCTAATATGTTCTGCCTTATGCTTTAGGTTATAGGATGATTGTTTTATTGTTCCAGAAGTCCAGAATTGAACTGCCATAACTTATGAGGCTATTTCTGGATTTAGGGGGGAAAAAAAAATCACTTAGCTATTTTCTGGCACATTGAAGTTGTAAGAAGAACGCTACTGAAGGACTAATAGAGCTGGGATAACTATTAGAGGTAAATATTTAATGAGCTTGGAGAACTCACAGAACTGATTTTTTGATAGATTCTCATTATTTTGTCAGGTTTCAGGCATCTTACTGATTATTACATGGACTACTTTCTTGCATCTTTTATGAAATAACTTCCTTTCCTATCACAGTTAGGCATAATACTGTCTCTTTGGGACCATGTTGCATCAATGGAAATGCGGTGGCTGCTTATTTGGATGACTTTTTTTTTTTAAAAAGGATTTAGTATTTTTCTCTTTTTATCAGTTAATGATGCTGTGGTCGCTTCTGTTCCTAGATTTAATCCTAGGTTAAGTGTCTGCCAAATACCATGTAGAAGTTGATCAAGTACTTGCTGCTAGCATTTTGAACTCCTAGGATTTTGCTAAAGGTTCCATTTATAAACATTGTGGTGAAAGGATTACCAATACAGTCCATAGTAACCAGAGGAAGGCAAGCAAGTAAGCTTAACAATAAGGACTTGCAGAAATTCAGCTTCTTATCACGGAAGCTACGATGGAGAAAAGCAAGCAGGGTCTTTTTAAAGGTTTTTTTACTTCAAGAGTTTATTTTTTAATCTACTTCAACAAAATGTTCATCTAAATTAATTTGCTCAGCATGTTAATTGAGGCATTTCATTAAACACCTGACTGACAAATTCTGCTGCATGTCATGATTAGCTGGTTGACACGCTGGACTTACGGTTACCCTGAAACTTAAATTACTATCAAAATTGTTACCTATTTTTGAAAGTGATGGTTTCAGTGAAATCCAAAATGGATCGAGCAAATTACTCTCACGCTCATCCTGTGAGCGAGAGGGAAGATTTATTGTGTCTTTCTTGTATCTTCAGAAAGAAGAGATTTCATAAGCTTAAGTGATTTTTTTTTTTTTTTTTGAAAGTGGATTTTGGGCTGTTTTTATTACTTTTTGAGCTTTCATCTCTTCCAAAGGCCCTTAATCAAGACAAATGTAGGGCTTTTTGTTCCTGTCTCCTTCTGATTTGATCGCAAGTGCTGTAGAGTCTATGAAGAACATATGTGATGTGGATAAAGAAGAAATTTTTTATCTCCAAAAGAGGATCTGATGCAGCATCTAAAATTAGTCATCAAATCTACAGACTGAAATAACAATATCTAATAACTGTTAAGAAATGCTATCACATTCCAGTGATAATTTTTTAGCAAAGCTAGGGTTGGAAGCCTGCCAGTCTAATTACATTTCTTAGAAGACACAAGGGCATCCAGAGAACTGTAAGTAAGCTATCAGCCATCACTTCTCAGTTACAAATTTGTACTTTATTCACGGACCTTGAATAAAAAAGTGTGCTACATGGGTACTGCCGAAGGGCAGTGGCCATAGTGTGGAGAATACTTGATTCCGAATTTGAAGTATTAGCAGCCACAGATTGTTCTGCAGTCACAAAAAAGTTCTATGTTTCTGTTCCTACAGTTAGTGCAAGTAAGATAAACTTACCTGAAATAAATAAACCAGGTGAGAGCTGAAAAATCAAAAGTTTGTTCTTATCATCCAGCCAAGGATAAATTGAAGATGAGAGAAGATCTCATCTCCAGCTTCTGTAGCCTTATCAAGGTGCCTTATCAGATTTATGTTAAAGGCAAAACAAACAAACAAAACAACCCACGCAAATAAAAAAACCCGCAAAAAAACCCTGTTAATATTCCGTAATTACAAAATGTATATTTGATTTAAAAGCAATTTAAAAGTAATTTTTTTTTGTAGAAGAGAATCAAATATATCCTAAACAATATTAGCTCCTACAGCATACATAGCAATTTCGTTTTCACCCATTAGGAATAACTGCCAAGCCTTAGTTATTATATTAGAATGACCGTATTTGGGAGCATGTATTAGCAGTTAAGAACAAATAATCAGTTTTCTGTTCAGAAGTGATATGTCTTTTGCCAAAGAGAAGGGATTATACTCTGTAAAAAGAGATTAGCGGCCATTATTTGTAACTGTCTCAGCATGAGCCATTGGTAAAATACATAACGCAAATCTTAAGGAATGGGCTTGCAGTACTTGAGGGGAGCTTAAAAGTAGGAGGGGGGAGGGTGACTTTTTACATGGTCTGATAGCGATAGGACATGGGGGAATGGCTTTAAACTAAGAGAGGGGAGATTTAGGTTAGATGTTAGGATGACATTTTTCATTCAGAGGGCAGTGAGGCCCTGGCACTGCTGCCCAGAGAGGAGATAAAAATGTGAAGTGGTTTTTAGAAAGTATTACAGAAAATGAGTTAATGGCACTGAATGCAAGATTCCTGTTTTCCTTTAGCTGATCTCTTGTTTGCAGTCAGAAGTATGAAAATGCTTCTATGCAGAAGCATGCTAACCAAGAGGTGAAGCGTATGTTTCTGAATAGCAAAATATATGGTCTTGCTGCTTGATTGCCTTCCTAATTGTATGAAGTCTTTGAGACTTTGCTTGTATAATGTAAGATTAATTTGTTTGCAGAAAAGAAACTAGTGTTTACTTCTGCAACAGTGTAGCTTAACTCTGAGCATGCTAAAAAGGTAAAATGGTTAAAATTGAACTCTTGCAGATAGCTGGAAGTTATGATTTGAAACAGGTTTCATATTTTTGTCAGTTCTAACATCTTTGAGAGATCTTTGTCCTTAAGTGCTGAATACATCTTCATGTGGTTAAACTGGATGTGGTTAAACTGTGTGAGGATGTCTTAACCACACACGAGAGCTCTGCACAGCTTGTATTCCTGTATCTTGCTGGCTCTACCTTGGTTAATGTGCGGGGTAAGGACGAGGATGGGGCATATCCTATAGTTCTTTGAAGTTTACTAGCTGCCTCCATCATGTTGTTTTCTACCTCAAATTACTCATCAAAACAATGAAAACCTAAAAACTAATGTACCATGAATGTAGAAGCAAACAAAACAGAATCAAACAACAACAACAAGCCTAAGAAAGCAATGACAGCAACAAACTCCACCCCCCCCCCCCTCCCCTACACACACACAGTCTTCTACTTTTGTGTAGCTTGAAAATGATGGCTAATAGTACTAGGAGTTCTGTTTGTTTCTGTAGTGGTCTTGATTGATTTTATTTATCTTAGTAACTTCTTATGTGTTTCCTTCATTCTGATGCCTACCTACAGATCAAAATTCTGTACTCTGAGGAGTGCGAATGAAAACAGTGGGCAGCGATTCCCTGTATGCTGAAGATCTGGCCATTCCAAAAATAGCCATGTAAATAGGTGGCTGCCTTCAGTGGCTTGGAAAGTGAACACTTGTTGAAGTAAATAGCTGTGAAGGAATTTCCTAGGAATCCTTGTGAAGTTCTTTAAAAAGCATTTGTTTTAAATAGCTCCTACAAGTTCATCCGCTTCAATAACTTCCTGTAACTCTCCTGGCTGTGTTTTGATAGGACTTAATGCGTTACTTAAAACAATAAAGGAGTAACAGCTTGATTTAATATCCTTCTTAAAGCTGAGATGTTTGAATAGAAAGGCCTTTACCAATCATATTTTTGTAATTACAGAAATGGAGTGAAGACTGGAACTGGCATTTTGTTACCTCTTAAAATGCTTGTAAATTTTGTCTTATTTTTAAACACATTAATGAAACACATTTAACACATACATTACAAAAAACACAAACACATAAATGAAACACATTTATTTATTCTTCCCTGGTATGTGTACATGGGGAGGAAGAAGGAAAGACAAAAAAAGTCACATAGTCTGAAGCTTTGCAAAGCTCGATGCAACATTTGTTGCTGAACAACAGAACAAAATGCACTGTTTCTCAAGTTTTGTAGTTGTATTGCATTCAGGCCTTCAGTGGCACTGATACTAAAGAGATGTACTGAAGTTTCAATGCAACTACAACAAATTCTGGTTGTATACTTTGTCTTTCCAGGGAGAAATGTCTGAATTAGCACATTTTACATTTTCCCACCTTCTTATTTATTCCTGACTTTGGCTGCTGATGTCCTCCAAGGAAAGGAATTCTCGGAACAGGCATGATGATGAAGATATTGCTGGGATATAAAACCTCCATCGTCACACTTGACAAAAACTTGGGCAAAAAAAATCCTGGACTTTGATTTTGAGAAGTAGCTATGGATCGAATGCTGAAGTTTAATTGAAAGAGTTCTCTTGCTTCCTTAAACTTGAATTGATGAATATATATATATATTTCACTCTATGTACTTGATTTCTATAAGCAGAAGGGACAATCTTGGAAAGAAGTAGTACTGCAAAATGGCATGGTGCATTAGGAATCTGCTGGGACTGAGTAGTTATTGCTTTCTGGCTTGCATAGATATATTTTTTTAAACTTCATACCCAAAGTGAGAGTGAGCTCAATCAATTAATCAAGCAAAAGAAAATTGATAGCAGGAATAAAGTCATGTTTTCTGGGCAGCGTATTTGTTTGATAATCCTTGAAAGTTGTAGCATTTATATAAATACTTCTTCAAGGCACATTACTCTGCCTGTCATGCTGCCAAGCAACTTGACTGCTAGCAAATGAGCTCTGAGTCATGGTATCATTGCTGCATGGTTTATTACCTCAACAAACTATTGATGCCAAATAAATTGGGCTCCCTACAAAATGAAGTGGCAGAATAAATTGTACCTAGAAAAGTTCAGTGGAAGCTGTGCTCATCTTCAGCTTCTGGCAAAGGCTGCAGCTAATAGCAGTTGATTAAAAATTCTGGTTGTATGACATCAACTGAATTGAACTAGTTGTGCTTATGATAGAGAGGGATTCTATGCAAGTATTCTTCATGTTACAGTCATTTATTTCATTTCAGCATGCTTTTAAAATATTTCATTCTTTGAAATGTCTTTTATTTGGGACAAATTGCACTGGAGTAGTGATGACAAACTCAGCAAACAACCATTTCATTGTCCTCAATGGCTTTGTTGACTGTAAATTATGCAAGTCCATTCTAAGTGCAGAACTGGAAGTGGTGGTGTACAAAGTGCCTGATTTGGAGCTATAAAATGATTGAAGAAGTGGAGGAAGTTGGCCCATTTGGATACAGATGCATGTTATCTAAACAACAAATTTCCTTTAAGGGAAGCTGGATGTAAATAAAAAGGATTGGTATTTACAAAATACAAATATCTTCATTTTAAAATCCACTGCTGTTAAAAAGGTAAAATGTCTTTATTAGAAGTCAGATGAGACCGTAAAATCATAGCGTAGCTGAGGCTAGAAGCATTTTCTAGTCTAGCCCCCATGTTCAGAACAGGAACAACTAGAGCAGGCTGTTCTATGGAACTGAAACCTTCCTTAATATGCGCATGATCCTGAGTTGTTGTCATAAGCATGCCAGCCATTTCCTTTTGGTGTCTTGCTTCAATGTCTATTATAGCTTAACATTTATTTGAGATGACTTCATGCAGAATGATTTCTTTATCTGATCTAGACAAACTACACAAGCTTTATTTTTATTCCTTAATTTCCCTTCACCCCATGGCTGCAGAGCATTGTCAATTTTCCTTGAAGTTGCGCAGATTTAGTATTGTCAGCTGATGGATGGTAGGCTCCTTTCAATTGAAATGAAACAAGTAACTGAGACCATTATTTTGGTACGAGGGAACCATGTTAGGCAACATGTAGTAATTTGTTTTCTTGTCCTCCTTTTTTTTGAGGGGACTAAAAATAAATAATAAAAAGAGGATGGGGGAGAAACTCGAAATAATGACTACACCAACAGAAAATATGTAAATCTTGTATCTTTCAGCTAGTAGAAACAGGTGGAATCCAGGCTGGGTAACTTAGAAATATCAGACAGAATATTTGATATTTCAAGTTTGTTTCGATTTTCAATTCATTTTCAGTTGTATTCAAAGACAAATGTGTTTTCAGTATTCAAACAGGAAATTCTTTCTATGCCATGTAAGGGTATGTAAGGGATTTACTCATGCTGTCTTCAGTATGGTTGAATTGCCTCAAGATCTTAACGGGGTAATTGCAAAGAAGCCCTGTTTCCTTGCAAATATATTGGCACAGTTCTTATGTAGGATGTTTACAGTTCTGACAGTAGATTTCAAATTGCTGTTTCATCGATAAAATGCAACTTCCAAAGACAAATAGTAAAATACATAAATTGTAAATGACTGTCTGACTCCTATCTTAACTCTGACCTGTGAGAAAGTAAAATGGAGCTCTCCGTGTCCTGCTTCCTGTCAAATTTTGGCTGTGGTACTAAAGCAGTTTTTCTCCGTATCAGCATCTTGTAAGAAGATGCACATACCTTGAACAATATAGCACAGCGTTCATCCTCAGTGCTGGAGATGAAATATGAAATACTTTACTTAATATAGACAAGTGCTAAGCAGTTTGCAGTTGTTACTAATCACAGGCACAACAGGAACTGTGAAGTCAGTGGGCTTGTGAAGGGAGACTGGGTATTTCAGTGCACATGATTACTTAGAGTGAATAATGTATTTTATTAATAGATTGTCTCACATGGAAATGCACGATGCATGCATGTAATGCATAATTTTAAACAGCCATGTAGCTGACGATCTTTTTCTTGGTATTCTGGCCTTTCTGGGGGTGCCTGTGATGTTTAAGTCCAGTATTTTGGAAAGTCTGTAGTAAGTCTAGAACTTTTCAGTTTATCAGGAGTTCCCTTTTCTTTCCCTCCACCACGGTATCCATTTCTGATGCCACGCTTCATGTATATTGGGCTATCATTCCTGTTGAATTACTGCCTTCTGGCTTAGATATTGAGTCTTCAGTTATGGTTTTTTTTGTTATTTTTAAATTATTGCTTGTGTGAAGAGCTTTTCAGCTTCAAGTCAACTTGCAGTCTATGAAATGTGAGGTGTGAATGAGGTGGTGGGAGTATAAAGAGTGCTAGTAAGATTCTGCCATATTTCTGTATAATCATAGAATGGCCTGGGTTGAAAAGGACCACAATAATCATCCAGTTTCAAACCCCTGCTATGTGCAGGGTCGCCAACCACACCAGGCTGCCCAGAGCCACATCCAGCCTGGCCTTGAATGCCTCCAGGGATGGGGCATCCACAACCTTCTTGGGCAACCTGTTCCAGTGAGTCACCACCCTCTGTGTGTTAAACTTCCTCCTAATATCTAACCTAAACCTCCCCTGTCTCAGTTTAAAACCATTCCCCTTGTCCTATCACTATCCATCCATGTAAACAGTCATACCCTTCTATTATTTGTACACTCCTTTCAAGTATTGGAAGGCCACAATGAGGTCTCCCCGGAGCCGTCTCTTCTCCAAGCTATACAAGCCCAGTTCCCTCACCCTTTCCGCATAGAAGAGGTGCTCCAGCCCTCTGATCATCTTAGTGGCCCTCCTCTGGACCCGTTCCAAGAACTCTGTGTTTCTTGTGCTGAGGGCCCCAGGCCTGGGACACAATACTCCAGATGGGGCCTCACAAGAGCCGAGTAGAGGGGGACAACCACCTCCCTCTCCCTGCTGGCCACCCCTTTCTTAACACAGCCCAGAACACAGTTGGCCTTCTGGGCTGCAAGCACACACTGCTGGCTCATGTCCAGCTTCTCATCCACCAGGACCCTCCAAGCCCTTCTCTGCAGGGCTGCTCTCAAAGAGTTCTTCCCCCGAGTCTGTATAAACACCTAGGACTGCCCTGACCCAAGTGCAGCAGCTTGCACTTGGCCTTGTTGAAGATATAAGTTTGAGCTGATTTCTGTATATCTTATATAGTAAATGTATTTTGATGTATCGAGAAAATTAACTTCTTTTTTGATGTTTTTTTCTCACTGATCAGCAGTGCTTGCAATGTGTCCAATGGTAAAGAAAGAAAAAGAAGAATCTTGGTTCTTTCTGTGTGTTCATGCTGCTCTGGAAATCTGATCAGTAAATGTTATTTATAGATACATTCTTTATGCATAGGATATTCGTATAAAATTGTGGTCTTGAGGCTGTTATTTTTCTTCAGTTCATGACTGCAGTAGTTTAACTAAAAAATTTGCTTTGGATATTCACACGCGATGTGATTGTGGTTTCTGAAGAACTGTCCCTACAGCAACTTATTGCCAGTTTATATAGGAACAAAATGAGAATTGGTCTACATGAATGTAATGTGATATGGATGGAATTGAGGGAGCTTTGGAGAAAAACGGAAGGGCCTTTCTACTGAGCTGCTGTCAGACCTCCAGACAGAAACCAGTGGCTTCCTCGTTCCTGGCTACTGGAGAGCAGAAAAATAGATTTCTATCAGATATTTGCATAAGACAAATTTTTCATCCACATCCAGGTAAGATATCTGCATACTGAAATAGCTAAGGCTTTCTAACTCTTTTAAATGGGTTAGAAAGCAAACCATGGTTTACAGGTGGCTTCTGACAGGTGGGTTGAAATAAAGCTTTATTCTGATGTTGCTTTGAATATGATCTGTGTGGCTTTTGGATCTTGTTAGTTTCTCTGGCACTTTTCCATGCTTTTGTTTGAGCAATTAGTGTATGTGAGAAGATTGCTCTAAACAGTAGAAAGATCTAAATAAAGGAGCCTCAGGCTCCTAGAAACAGATTGAGTTTAGTTTGAATAGCAAAGCACTGCTAACACATTGTGTAATTACTTGGTGTATTATTCAAACACCTTACAAAGGTCACTTTGTAGTGTAGATGTGCAATACCTCAAGACTATGAAATGATGTATGCTCTTAAAAATCATGATCCTTTGAGGATTAAGAAATGAACTACAAAACCATTTAGAACACACACATAGATTGGGAGGCTGTCCTCGTCCAGTTCTTTTGGTAGGTCATCACCTTCCTACTTTAAGTGGTAAAACCTATGTATTTTAACAGTTAATGTGCATTGCCTTAAGAAGAAAGTGATATTTTCTAAAATTGAAAGAATGGGCAAGAAGTAATGCCAGTGATGGCAAATACATCTGTCCCTCACTAGCATCACGTTTGTGTTTTGTAATCATGAATTATGAAGAATAGTTATTCATAACAATGAAGAAGTAAAATGATTCTTAACTTTTTGCATCTTCCACTATAGCCATTAACTAGGTGTAGAATGATGTGCTATATTTTTTGGAAACCGTTCTTTTGGGTCAGCGCTAGCGGTAGTTGTTTAATGCATTTTCCATCAGAATTGTGATGATGTGTTCTGTACATTGTGAAATGAAACACTTCTCAAAGAATCACAGAATGGCTTGGGTTCAAAGGGACCTTAAAGATCATTCAATTCCAACCACCCTGCCACGGGCTGGTTGCCACCCAGCAGATCAGGCTGCCCAGTGCCCATCCAACTTGGCCTTGAGTGCCTACACACTTCACCACCCTCCTAAAATCTAATCTAAGTCCCCCTTATTTACTTTAAAACCATTACCCCTTGTCTCGTCACCATCAGAAAAACACTATCGGTTGAAAAAGTCATTTTCCCTCCTGTTTATAAGCTCCTTTCAAGTATTTGGAAGGCTGCAGTGAGAACTTAGAATTGTTGAGGTTGGAAAAGACCTCTAAGATCATCTAGTCCAACTGTCCATCTACCACAAATAGTGCCTACTAAACCATGCAACATCCACATGTTTCTTGAACGCCTCTAGGGACAGTGACAGTGACTCAACCACCTCCCTGGGCAGCCTGGTCCAGTGCCTGACCATTGCACAAGCCTTCTTCAGGCTGAACAATTCCACTTCTCTTGGTCTTTCTTCATAAGAGTGGTGCTCCAGCCCTCTGATCAACCTTGCGGTCTCCTCTGGATCTGCTCCAACAGCTCTATGTCTTTTTTTGTCCTGAGGGCCACAGGCCCGGATGCAGCATTCCAGGTGGGGCCTCACAAGGACAGAACTGAGGCAGATAGATACTACCTTCCTAACCCTGCTGGTCACCTCTCTTTGGATGCAGCCCTTTCTTTGTCCAATTATGCTGTTGCTCCACTGCAGAATGCCACCAGATTGGCCAGGCACAACCTGCCCTTGGTGAAGCCATGCTGGCTGTTTCAGATCACCTCATTATCTCATATGTGCCTTAACATCTCTTCCAGGAGGATTTGCTCCATGATCTTCCCAGGCACAGACATGAGGCTTGGGGGCCTGTAGTTCCCTGGGTCTTCCTTTCTCCCTTTCTTAAAAATGTGAGTGATGTTTTCCTTTTCACAGGGACTTCACCTGGCAGCCATAACTTTTCAGACATGATGGAGAATGGCTTGACAGCTACACTAGCTGGTTCCTTCAGGGCTCTGGGGTTGCATGTTGTCTAGCCCCAAAAAGTTGTACTTATTCAGTCTGATTAGGCTCTTTGCTACTGTAGAGAGATTCTGCTCTTCCAACACCCCACACACAGGTTCTTGAGTACCTCAGCCTTCTTCATGTCTGAATCCAGTTCTCCCTCATTTATTAAGAGAGGAAGTATTTTCTTCTTGGCCTTTATCTGATTATCCGTAATATATTTTTCCAGTGTTTTATAATCGTTTGATTTTTCTTCCTGTTTCTCATCCTCAGAGTGAAAATGTGAACCAACAGCATGTAGTTTGTCTTAATTGTTCTTTCTCATTTGCCATATACAAACACGCAGGAATACTGGCAGTATGTCTGGTTTATTCTTGATGGCATTACTTCAGTTTCTAAGTCACGGGGCATTAACAGTGACGGCATATGTTTAAAATGGTATTTGATGAAGTCACTGAGCAGATGCCTGACCAACCTACGTAGGTTACTTTCCTTTGTACTCCCCGAGAGTGAAAATTCTCACAGTGTTAGTGTCCCTGTGTGCAAGGATGATCAAAAATTGTGGTAGGTAACAATTAATGGGTAGCTCTTGCAGCTCGTGGTTGATCTGGCAGTTGAGTGGAAATAGAGTACAACAAGAGAAGACCAAACAACCCAAACAGAATAATAAGTACTTGAATTCTGGACTTTGTGTATTTATTGTTATTCTGACCTGTACATCTCTTATCTTTGAGTACTCAGGCTTTGCCATTTGTTGACTTCAACAGACCATCCTTGAACTATTAATACGGTCAGTTAAGGATTAGTTGTCACAAGAAAATTTTTGCAAGGGGAAACACTGATTAGTTTTACCAGAGAAATCCAGAGTGCTTCATCTCTTAGAAGAAGCCTGGAGGATTCCAGCATGGAATTCCCGTCAGATGGGCAATAGCTGCCAGATGTTTGAGATGCCAAGAGCACAGAGCAGGCAGAGGCAGAAAATGGATGATAACCTCAATATAAGACAGACAGCCCTCATTAAATATTTAACAGTGAGCCTTGCCCTGCAGCAACAGGTGACTTTGCTCTGCCAGCATCTTATTTTCTAGTAGCAAAATTTGAGGCTTGGAGTTCAAGGACTGACACATACATTCTCTCTAAATCTGAGAGGTATGCATTTGGAAGATTGGCTGGTTGGTGGGCTAAGAATTGGTTGGCTGCTCACAGCCAAAGGGTTGTGATCCACAGTTCTGTGTCAGGGTGGAGGCCGGTCACAAGCAGTGTCCCTGAGGGGTCGGTCTTCGGACCGGTGCTTTTCAACATCTTCATCAGTGACAGATGATGGCATCGAGTACACCCTCAGCAAGTTTGCAGACAACACCAAGCTAAGTAGTGCAGTTGATATATTGGAGGGAAGGGAAGCCAGCCAGAGGGACCTGGACAGGCTGGAGAAGTGGGCCCATGAAAACCTAATAAGGTTCAATAAGGCCAAGTAGAGGGTGCTGCACTTGGCCTGGGGCAATCCCAGGTATAGACTGGGAGAAGAGCTCCTTGGGAGTAGCCCTGCAGAGAAGGACTTGGGGGTCCTGATAGACAAGAGGCTGGACATGAGCCAGCAGTGTGTGCTTGCAGCCCGGAAGGCCAACTGTGTTCTGGGCTGCGTTGAGAAAGCGGTGGCCAGCAGGGAGAGGGAGGTGGTTGTCCCCCTCTACTCAGCTCTTCTGAGGCCCCATCTGCAGTACTGTGTCCAGGCCTGGGGTCCTCAGCACAAGAAAGACACCAAGTTCTTGGAACGGGTCCAGAGGAGGGCCACTAAGATGATCAGAGTGCTGGAGTACCTCTTCTATGAGGAAAGGGTGAGGGAACTGGGCTTGTATAGGTTGGAGAAGAGAAGGCTCTGGGGAGACATCATTGTGGCCTTTCAGTACTTGAAAGGAGCATACAAATAGGAGGGGGTACAACTGTTTACATGGGTGGATAGTGATAGGACAAGGGGGAATCACAGAATCACCAAGGTTGGAAAAGGCCTACAAAGATCATCCAGTCCAACCATCCACCAATCACCATTATTTCTCACTAAACCATGTCCTTCAACACAGCATCCAAACGTTCCTTGAACACCTCCAGGGATGGTGACTCCACCACCTCCCTGGGCAGCCTGACCACTCTTTCAGAGAAGTAGTATTTCCTAGCATCTAGCCTGAACCTCCCCTGATACAGCTTGAAGCCATTCCCTCTAGTCCTATCACCAGTTACACAAGAGGAGAGGCCGACCCCCAGCTCACTACAACCTCCCTTCAGGTAGTTATAGAGAGCAATAAGGTCTCCCCTGAGCCTCCTCTTCTCCAGGCTGAACAATCCCAGCTCCTTCAGCCTCCCCTCACATGGCCTGTGCTCCAGACGCCTCACCAGCTTTGTTGCCCTTCTTTGAACACACTTCAGGGCCTCAATGTCTTTCTTGCAGCGAGGGGCCCAAAACTGGATGCAGTACTTGAGGTGTGGCCTCACCAGAGCTGAGTACAGGGGGACAATTTCTTCCCTGTTCCTGCTGGCAACACTTGCTGATGCAAGCCAGGATGCCATTGGCCTTCTTGGCCACCTGGGCACACTGCTGGCTCATGTTCAGCTGAGCATCAATCAATACTCCCAGATCCATTTCATCTACATAGTCTTCCAGCCACTCTGCCTCAAGCCTGAAGCGCTGCTTGGGGTTGTTGTGGCCAAAGTGTAGGACCTGGTGTTTGGTCTTGTTGAACTTCATCCCATTCACCTTAGCCCAGCTCTCCAGCCTGTCCAGATCCCTCTGTAGGGCCTCGCTACCCCCAGGCAGATCGACACTTCAGCCAACTTGGTGTCATCTGCAAACTTATTGAGGGTGCACTCCATGCCCTCATCCAGGTCATCAATAAAGATATTGAAGAGGACACGCCCTAGCACCGACCCCTGAAGAATACCACTTGTGAGCCCCTCTGAGCTCACCAAGCTGGAGAGCAGCATGTGGCCACTGCTGGAGGCGTGGGGAACCATGCAGAGCCCAGCAAAGGCTTGGAGACGCGGGAGGAGCAGCGGCCCCAGTATCTCTCCATCACCCCTGAAGCCCTTCACTCAGATGAGGAGCTGGAGGACATCCTGGAGGAGGATGAGGACTCGCTGGATTGGGAGAACCAGAGGGAGCAGTGGGAGAGCGCGGAGTCCTCAGATGAGTTTGGCAGCAAGCTGTGGTATAACTGCATGAAGGGCAGCAGTGAGGGGGGCTTCTCCCCCGTGCCTGGACGCCCCAAGGACCAGGAGGAGCTGGCTGACAAGGAGTTCATGCGCAGGCAGATCCTGGAGATGAGTGCAGAGGAGGACAACTGTGAGGAGGAGGAGGAGGAAGGCTACAGGCGCTCCAAGTACAGTGCCCCCAAAGCAGAGGTGGAGAAAGGCAAAGAGCCTTCCTCTGCCAAGCGGCGCCTACCGCATGGCCCTGGTGGCCTCTACAAGGAGGAGAGGAAGGAGCTGGAGGCAGCAGAGAGCGATGACGTGCACAACCCAGGGGAGCCTGTGGCACTTCAAGGCCATTGAACTGAGCAGCACCACCGGCTATGGCAGGGAGATGGAGGTGGGCCAGGAGGCTGATGCTGGGCTGGAGAGGAATGGTTTTAAACTAAGACAGGGGAGGTTTAGGTTAGATATTAGGAGGAAGTTTTTCACTCAGAGGGTGGTGGCGCACTGGAACAGGTTGCCCAAGGAGGTTGTGGATGCCCCATCCCTGGAGGCATTCAAGGCCAGGCTGGATGTGGCTCTGGGCAGCCTGGTCTGGTGGTTGGCAACCCTGCACATAGTAGGGGGGTTGAAACCAGATGACCATTGCGGTCCTTTTCAACCCAGGCCATTCTTTGTCTATATTATACCCAGAGCAGGGTTCCCAGCACCATGTCCTGGTGGCTTTTGGAAATATCCAAGAAGGAGACTACGGAACCTCTTGGCAACCTGTTCCAGAGTTCCATGCCCCTCATGATACAAAAGTGCTTTCTGGTGCTCAGAAGAAACCTCCTATGTTCCAGTTTGTACCCACTGCATCTTGTCCTGGTGCTGGAGAGCCTGGCTTCATCCTCTTTGCACCTTACCCTAAGATATGCATGGACATTGATGGGATTCCCCTGAGCCTCCTCTTTTCCAGGCTGAGCAGTACCATAGGTGAGGTGTTCCAGTCCCTTCATCATCTTCATTGACCTTCACTGGACTCTCTCCAGTATGTTTCTCTTGTACTGAGAAACCAGACCCAGCACTCCAGATGTGGCCTCATCAGTGCTAAGTAGAGGGGAAAGATCACCTCCCTTCAGTTGCTGGTGATACTTAACCTGATGCAGCCAGGGATACTATTAGCCTTTGTTGCAGCAAGGGCACATTATTGTCTTAGGGCAGCATCAACATATAAGGAATTTTTTTTAGGTAACAAACACATGGAAGTTTTTCTCTTAAGTTTATTAATGTAGCTAAGACCATCAGCCTTGAAACAATCCCAACTTGTGTTTGTTTTAATCCTTTTTGCTGCAGCTCTTTTTCTGTCTGTTTGCTACGTCTGTGGCCACATTGATTAATATCATTGCATAATTGGTTTTGCTTTTTCATTTTTTAATATGAGTGGTACCTTAAGACATTTGCAGATTTCCCGTGATCATGCACTCATTTTAATATTAATGGGGTTATTTGTTCTTCCGTCATTTAACCTATTTCCCATCCTCTTTCTTTCTCAGAATTAGAAATGTACAGTAGGCTTTATCTTTTTTGTTTTTTTCCCCTTTTTTCTTACTGAGAGAAAGCTAATGCTGTGCTTGTGCATTTGAAAGTGGTCAGTTGAAGTTGAAGTTCAGTTGAAGTTGAAGTTCAGTCAACTTGGGCATAAATTCAGATTTCTTCAAGGTAATTTCCAGTGTACGCTGTGAAAAGAGGATCCTAAGGGAAGAGAGTGCTTGCAGACCTAAATCTGTGACGCTTTCAGATCCTTCACCCATTTGTTGTTGACTTGCTTTGTCCTGCAAACTGAACTTCACTATTCTCCTGTACACACCCACTCCCTTTTATTGGATGGATCTTCAGCTTTCACTGAATGGTTCTGTCTCTCCGAGTTTATGGAACTCCTTGCTGTTTTCCTTCCACCCAATACCTGCCTGTCCTATCTTGTTGTAGAACACTGGTGCCTTGACCTCTTGTCTGCAAACTGCCATGCCTTTCCATGTTTTTCAGTTCACGGGTGGCTTGTTCATTTTTCTTGAATTTGAGCAATGTTATTTATCTTCCTGTCATGTACTTAGTGTTCCAGTGCTTTCTCGTATTCATGTCTGCTATGAATATTTTTTGCAGGTCAACCTGTAAGTGAAGTTCGAGCAGGGGAAGGCCTTTCTGGCTTCAACCAGGGAACAAGTTGTTGCATGTCTTTTCGTGGCTTTTGTAGTGATAATTGTGGAACTGTATTAATAAGAGAGCAAACTACTTCCAAAAGTTTCCACAGAATATCACAAAATATCCTGAATTGGATGGGGTCCGTAAGGGTCATTGTGTCCAACTCCTAATGCTCCTGTCCCAAAGGATTAGTTACTCTCCCAAATTATGATACCAGATTATGGTATCAGAACATGTGCCAGAATCTCTCGTTTCCTCTAGGATTCTTTTGAAAGAGCATTCTGAAATGATTCTACCTGCTGGTGTGTGTTTGTTAAAAGTACATAAGAATCCTTGTATGTTTTCTCTCCCTTTATGATGATCTGACAAGTTAGATGAGCAAAAGCTGAGAAGAAAGAAAATGTGAAACACGGAAGAGTTGGGAGGTCTTCTGACTTTGTTAGCTTGCATTTGTAGCTTGGTAGTTACTTTTCCTAGAAATAGTTTGGTGTTTTTTTTCCTTTGCATCGTGCTTTCCTCTGAAACCATGGGGAAGGTGACTTAATTTCTAAAAGGAGACTAGGAGCTTTAACCTTTAAATGTCATCGGCTATTTGGAGATAATTTGGCTCCAGTAATGAAAGATATATAATTTATGAAACTTCAGATCCCCCTGCTACTTGAAGTAGGTAAGTACAATGAAATCTAGTTTCCGTGGAGTACATAATCACAGCTCCGGATCCAAATGAATCATTTCTAGATAGTAGGAGCATTTATGGACTTCCTTGATGACATAGAAGTCCTGCTCTTATGTACTGCAGAAATACATATGGGACGCAAAGCTGCCTAAAATAAAAGGTAGAGAAAGTCTACCAACTAGTAGTGTTGTGGAGGCCACCATTTAAATAAAGCAAACAGTAAACTTCCTTTTAAATGAGCTTAGACTTATACAACGTGATTGAGTCTTAATGGTTTGTCACTAGTAGAATTTTAATTGGACATTGAAGGATTTTGCATAGCTGAATACAGTGAGTACTTCCAACTCTGTTTTCTTAAATAAGAGGCATTCTTTGCTATTAGTTACTTTGGTTTTGATTTTTATTCCCCGTGGCAGCTGAGGAAGATCGTGAGCACTCTGCACCAGGAATACTGGAAACAAAATTTCATTTTTCCTACACTGTTGTCTTCTGGTTTCCGAGAAGGGGAAAACAGTAAGAGTTACGTCAATGGATTAACACTATTGGAAGTGCCATTCAGAAGGAAGAAGCCTTCATCATCCTTCATGCTTCTCTGCCTGCTTTTATTTTCTTGTAATGCTGATGAGGGCGTATCTTCTGATAATCAATGTGTGGGTGCAATTCTGCTGCAGAGTCCAAGATCTTTGCTTAAGGAGGAGGAGGAGCGAAGGTTTTGATGTAACATAAAGTTTCGTTATTTAAATCCTCAATTTCTTTGCATCTGTTCCTGGAGTAAACCTGCTTTTTAATAGGAAATGTTCCATGTGGCTTTTCCAGCAGAAGAACACGTGGAGTACGCAATGTAGAGAGAAAAATTTAAAAAACTCAGCTCAGTTTTCTATATGGTTTTTATTTTATTTTCGCATTTCATTCTGTCTGGCTTATTGTAAAGAAATACAGTGCGCCACGTATTTGAACAATCTCTAAAACAAAAGAGGAAAGAAGGTGTTGGTTTATCTCCCTGTTGCCACATGTTTCTGAAATTACTGATGGTGAAACCTCATTCTGCCGCAAGAATGCTCGCTTGCATTGATCAGTAGATAAGTGGTATGACTGCCCACCCTCAAAGCACAGCTGAACTTCTTAATCATTTATTGTGCAGAATATGTCTGCGGAAAGAAATACGTGACTGTACAGAATGTGAAAACTCTGCAGCACGCACAACCTTGTTTGGCAGGGCTAGAAACGTTTAAAAGAGATCAGAGTAGTACTAAATGTTATGACACAAAAACAACTACTGTGGGTGTGTCTCTCATTCTGTTCTTGGGTTTGTCTTCCCAGATCATCAGCATCTGCACTGCCTTCCCAGCTGGTTTTTTTCTTTATTGCATCTCAGCTCCCAACAGACTTGAAATTATAAACACTTCAAACGGAAGCATCTTTTCATGTGCACATTGGATCTGTTTTAGACAGATTCCTTTTCTCTCACTTTTACAAGTGTTTATTTTCTTCAGGGAACCAAATCTGATAGTAGAATCATGGAAGAGAAGGCTAGAAGGGAATTGAGGGTTCTTCTGGTTCGCTAATCAAAGGCAGTTTGAGATGAAAGGAAAAAACCCACAGTTTCCACAGTTTTGGTAGTCAATTCATATAGGTGCTCAGTGATACTCATGGTTATGTTCTCCTAGAAATTAGCATAAATCTAACCTAAATTTTCCATAGCTTGAACTCCTTTATCTCCATAGGGAGGTTTGTTGCTTTGCTTTTTTGCAGCGGTCCTCTGTTCATGTTGTCTCCTTTCATTCCACTAAGGACTGAGCTATTTAAATCTTTCATTAGGTGGTGTGTTCCAGACTTCTTTCCACTTTTGTGTAGTTGCTTTTGGACTTCTTGTTCTATGCCATTTGGGGATGTGCTTTGCGAAAACAGGTTGAGGCATTTAAAATGCTAAGCAGGATAAAAGGCTTTTCTGTCTGTTTTGTGGTGCTGTGACTTTCTACAGATCCTTTTCTGCTGTAATGCTTCTTAATAGTTGGTTTCCATTACAGATTTGTATGGTTGATTATTTACAGCCAAAATTGCACTTTGCACACAACTTAATTCCGCTCCATCTGATGCTTTTAAGCCTGTCTTCATTTTCTTTCAAGGTAATTTTTTCTGATCCAACTAAGCAAGTATTTGTAGTTTGTATAACTTAATGGGTACCTGCATGTTTAACCAGTTAACTTACAGTTAAAGAGATACTTAATAGATGATACCAGTTGTTTTGATACTGTCCTGACTCAAATGCGTATCTGATACATCCTTCTGATTTGATGTCATATCACCAAAACATTTTTTTGTACAATCTGCCTATGGGTACATAGTAGTATCTCACACTGGCTGGGCTGCTTGGGATGGTTTGTTCATGGCAGTCATTAGCTTTGGGTATTCGCAGTGGTGCAGCACCTCTTTTAGTCGCAGTTGTCTGACCGAGTCATTAAATAGGCTATTTTGACAGTACATGTTCTGGACAAGCTTTAAATCGTGTAACGCATGTTACATTCTGGGTGTTTAGAATTACAGAATGGGGGAAAATCCTTCAAGAGTATTTGACATTGAGTTTATGGGTCTGTGATTTTCTGAGATCCCCTGCCTACTTCTAAAGATAAAATCAGCATCCTCTGCCTCTTTTCCAGTTTCATGGAAATATAGAACTTCTCCAGTTGGAAGGGCCTCACAGGAATCATCATGGCCAACCCCTGGCTCCGCACAGAACACAAAACCCAAACCGTGTGTCTGAAAGCAGTGTCTAAACACACCTAGAACTCCACCACTCCCCATGGAACAGCAGCCTGTTCCATGCCTGCCGCCCTTTGGTGCACAGCCTGTCCCTAACCCCCAGCTGCCCCTCCCTGACAGCTCGGGCCCCATCGCTGTCCCAGAGAGAGGTGGTCAGCATAGTCTTTGAACCTTATCTTTGATTCTTTATTTATTTTTCTGCAATTGGCAGCAGTGCCTTTGTGGCTTACTGGTTATTTGATTTTTATTCTTTTGTCTGTTTTCTGTTTGTGGTAGAAGGAACAATTGATCAAAACAATTCCTTGTGAAAAGCATCAAGTGTTTGCCTGTTAGAGGCATAGCGCTGTTGTGGATTGAGTATTTGTACTAAAGGCAGCTAGTGGAAATAAAGAACCTGCGTAAAAGTTTAGCAACCCCACAATTCAGAATTAAAGGTACCAATAATCTAAGATCACCCACTGAAAATCATAATTACAGACTGGTTGAAGTTGGCAGGGATCCATCCGGCCCAACCCTGTTCCAGCAGGGACACCCAGACTGGTGCCCAGCACCACATCGGGGCTATTGGAGATCTCCAAGGAAGTGACCCCACAGATTTTGGACACCCTGTGCCAGGGCTCTGTCGCCTGCATGGCACAGAAGTGCTCCTGGTGCTCAGTGGCAACCTCTTGTGTGCCAGTTTGTGCACCGTGCCTCTTGTCCTGGCACCACTGACAGAGCCTGCCTCTGCTCTCTCTGCACCATCCACTCCGGTATTAGTAAATGTTGATGGGATCCCCCCTGAGCCTTCCCTTCTCCAGGTTGAGCAGTCCCAGCTCCCTCCACAAAGATGGGTGCTGCAGTCCCTTCATCATCGTGGTGGCCCTTCGCTGGACTTAGTACCTTGCTGGTGCTGAGCAGAAGAGAATGACGCAGATAAGGATCGCTCCTCTGGTCTGCTGGCAGTGCTCTGCCTGATGCAGCAGGTAATTGCAGATAAGTGTTTTGTTAAGACAAAAGAAGAGCTTAATGATCTTTCAAACTACTAGAAGTCAGAAAATGGAGAAAAATGACAGGCTCAGTTCAACATGGGAAAGGCAGTCATTGTAGTCGATTGCTCAGGTCTTCATAAAACACAGTTACCTTGGAATTAGAAGTAAGACATGTATGTCATAGAAGACAGCTAAGAGAAACCTTATGTAATAAACTACAGGAAGCATGAGGTATGAAGCAGAGAATAACAGAAGACATTACACTGTTCCTATATGGACAGGGGAGCTGCTGTTCTGCAGAGCTCTTTGTCAGGGATTGAACGCTTTATCTCATGTAGATACTGCAGAACTACTGAGTAGCCAGATGAGTTCAAAAACAAAACAAACAAAAGGCACAGAAAATTCAGATAAGAATTGGAGTATATTTGAGTTTATCTTGAAAAGAGAGTTAGTTAGAAGGGGCATAAGATTAGAAGCTGCCTAAAGTTGTTTGTCGAGAAATTGCTTTTCTATTGTAGGACAACGGGGAGGAGGCTGGGAGGAGATATGAGATGGGAAGTTGGATTTGATCTTCCTATTGCTTCTGGGAAAATAGAAGTAGTTCTGCCCAGTCCAGTAGGGGTGCTTGCTTCTAATAACAGCTATTTTTGTTCCTTTCAAGTAGCAAGCACCTAATGTAAATTATATATCTAGTTTGGGCTGCAAATAGAGATGAGTATGAACAGGATAGGAAAGTCAGCTTGGCAGCTTTTCTCTCATAAAGGATATAAAATTGAATTGTTAAAATTTCACTTCTAAAAGGTGTAAGGGTTTACTTTCATCTTAGTACGTAGTGGACCACTAAGCATCAAAATCTAAAATGGCTTCCAGCTGTAAGATCTTCATGATCATAGCTGAACTTTTACAAGGGAGAGTAAGTTCTAGCTACCTGGTTTCAGATATAGCACAGATATATTTCCCACAGTTATTAAAACCAAACACTTCTTTTAGTTGAATGTATTTCAGAATCAACACTTGATGCTTTTGCAGCAGGTTCGTTAAGTCAGAAAATGTCTTCTCTGAAGGCTGATTCCTGTAATGGTACTTACTGATTCTAATCTGAACATTTTGATGCTTTGTTCCTGGCATTATTTCTCATTATGCCCATTTTTGCCTTTTAAAAGATTTCCTAATGGACCTCATATACTTTCTCTATGAAAGTAGTATTTGTGTTGTGATCAGATATTTTCTACCTTGTGGTTCTCCCAACAGCTGCTGGTTTACTTGGTGCTGATAAGGATTCCTGGATTAAATGGATCATTGGGTTCATCCCTCATGTAAAATAAAAATTGTCTAAAATACTGAAGTAAATTACAGTGAATGAATATTGTGATATGTTTTTTGCAGGTTAGTACTTTCTTTTGAGGCAACAATACGTGAATCTTTTGTAAGGAGGAGGAATCCTTTTATCCTTTTGAGAGCTTCGTTAGGCACAGGGGCAATGAGATGCTGCTTTGGTGGGGCAAGGGGCAGCTGAGGGGCTTCTGTAGGAGCCAGCAATGGGCAGCCAGGGCTCGGATGGCCACAGAGAGCTTCCCACGGACCAGGGTAAGGGAGCAGAGGCTGCCATCATTCACAGCAGCAGAGCTGGCTGGGAGCACGGGCTGCTCTGCCAAGGACACAATGAACAGAGGGAGAGATGTGCTCTTTGTTCTGCCTGCCCCAGTTGCACTGAGAATTTTTTTTTTTTTTCTGTAAAACTTTGGGTTCTGGTTTTTGTTCTAGCAGTGCCTGGGGAGGGATTGTTTTTTGTTTAGCTTCAAACTTCTGGAAAGCTTCCTGTGGGGAAGGGATCCAGACACATCATTTAAAGCTGTGGCCAACTCTGGGTTCTTTGTTTAACTCCTGTCCTTCTTAGACTAAGTGGTTTGGGGCAAGCACATGTGATTTTCTTTTAAATGATGTTTTCCCATAGCAAATCATGGTGAGTGGTGGAGCATGTGTTTGTAAAGTGAGGGAAACGATCCTTTTGACTCCTTGTGTATAATTTGCTCTCATACTGCTTCTCTAAGCACTTCTCTTGAAGCATCCTCACAGATCTTCAGTATTTTTAATAGAAATGTGAAATTTTCCACAATCTCTGCTACCTGTGCTAAAAATTGAGATGATGCATCTGCTCTCATTGATACAGGCATCCATAGCTTACATGTATGTCTTCAGGAGTAAAGAGCCTTGAGCGAAACCCGAGCTTTAACTGTGATGTTTACAGTGCAATAGAATCTCTTGTTTGAATCTATGTTTGGGAATTTACAAATTCATATAGAAGGTGCATGTTTATACTTACACATGTATTAAAACATTGAACTCAGTGCTTTTTGCACTTTTCTGTAAATACAGCAATGTTTTGTAATTTACTATATGCTGATAGTGTAGGTACTGGACAGACAAAAGTCTGTGCAGAAAGATCACTGTTGGTGCATTTATCCCATAGGACAACATCCCAGTTGTGCTCCTGTACTGATTCCTACAGAACTTCTGTAAGGTCTGCCTCATCCTGTGTGCTTTGGTGATCTCTTCTTCTCCTAAAGCGTTAGGAATAATTCTAATTGGAGGAAAATTAGCTTGTTTTGGAACAAAAACGCTATGAGGCCCAACTATTTTATGCTCAGAATGCAACTGCTTCATTATTAGATGGCAAACTTGATTAGGAAAAAAAATACTGATTTTCTTTACCATGTTTTGTGTTAGAAAATTAGCAGTTAACCTGAGCCTCTGAATGCTCACCCAATTCAGGTGGAAGGAAGCAGAATGTTTCCGATCCAGCCTTCTGCTCACAGCAGGGTCAGATATGGAGTCAGAGCAGGCTGCTCCGGTTCCTGTTGGCGCTGGATATCCATCTCCCTCTTACGCTGCTCTCCTTCAAGGTGATAATCAGGAAATTAGCAGATCTGTGAAAGATGAAGATGGACCTCGAGAACCAAAAGCTGCCCAATGTATCATTGTCCACCTTGAATTAAAATTAACTGCAGTTAGTGCTTGTTATTATCATTTCATAAAGTGTACCTTAGGCTAACAGAGTGAGAAGCTGTGTGCTTCTTAACAGCAGCTCTGCTAATCTGAAGTTTGTTCACTATATGTGGTCTTGCAGCCTTTGCAGGAGCCCAGGATAATTTGGGCCATGATGAATAACTGTTCCTCATGAATAAAACCTTTGTCCTTTATTCTTTTCTTGCAAGTCACAGATCTCGTAAGGCAGATGTGTTCCTGCTTTTTTTCTTTTTTTCTGCATCATACATTCATGGGCTTCATTGCTTCAGTACTGAAGTAATTTGCAACAGAAAAGCTATTACAGAGGTATAGCACCTCTGTATCTGGTGGCAGTAGTGAGCTTAGCCTAAGGGTGTGCCAATATATTCATGGTACCCTCACAGGGCCTTTGCTGGATAGGTACAAATAGCTGAAGGGAGCACTGTTGGTTTTTGGCGGTCACTGATGTTAATTTGCTAGTAGCTGGAGGCCAGCTTATGTGCTTTCGGTTAGAGTAGAGATGTCTGAGTCAACTAGCATGGCAGAGCCTTCAGATAGACTGGGAATGATTCAATAAACCAACTTACAAGCTTACAACTGCAGATGCTTTTGCTGTTAATTAATTCATTATGAATTGTGACAAGACTAAAGCTCCCTCCTGTAGTTTATAGCTGATGCTGTATCTTAAGCAGCTTGAAGTAGAGTGCTTTTTCTCATGACAACGTCTGGCAGTTGGTTTTGTTTGTTTTATTTCCTTTTTCACTCCACTTTTGTCTTTGCATCTCCAGGGCAAGTATAAGTTCTGGTGTTCAGCTGAACTCGCCAAAGCAAAATATGAGTGCTGCAGTCTGTTTGCTTGTTGTTAATTCTGTGCTCTTCTTGCAAGACTGCCACCAACATTTCTCTTCCTCTTGCTGCTTTCTGGTTTGTTTCTGCTTCGGTTTGGTTCAGTATGTGAAATAACATCACAGCAAACAGTGCTTGTCCCCTAGCAGCTAGGACAGGTTTGAAAAGCGTTCTATCTTGACATTTTTCCCAGCCAATGCTGTCTAAATTTAATCTCCTAAATAACCAAAAGACCTATATATAATATATTTTCAGCTTGCACTGTCTTTACAGAGCGCTTTCTCAATTGTTCTAACAAATGAAGACGAGTGAAGAGAGATTACTAGTAGCAGGAGCATTATAAACCATTGTGGAAGGAGGACTCCAAGTCTACTAGGAAATAAGTATAATAAATAAAAGTCCTGGTGAATAATAATTAAATTTTATCCCTCAGTGGAAAGATATGGATGCCTGGTGAAGCAATGAGAGGATATAAAGTGCAAACAGAAGTTGTTATTTCCCTTTTGAAAACAACATTAGAACTGATGAATAACTGAGGCAAACATAGAAGCATAAACACTGTTTTTCATTTCACTTGAATAGAGTATGGCTGGTTCAAACAGCTCATGGGAGAGAGAAGCAATGGCTCCTGAGGATCTTAGAGGCCAAACCAGTATGAAATTCACTTCTCTTACAAGATGTGGTCCACTTTCCCTCAATTTGAGTCACTAATAGATGTCACAAACCCCAGATGTGTTGAGCTGGTTTTTAAGGCGTGTGAAGCATAGCACACACATTTAGCAGAAACCTTTGCTCGGATTTGGTTTCTAATGAAATCACGGAAGGAAGCTGAACAGCAGTGACACTGCGAGGCTTTGCAACAATGAATAATCAGAGATAGCACATCGTGTGCTTGTGTTGCAGATTAGTTTGTCTTTACTGTTATAACATATGCGATTTTTCAAAGTCTTGACATTCGTGGCAAGCACAGTGTAGGAGATTCTGGATGCATACGGAATTTCTGGCTGACTGACAATCAGTCTATTTTTAGGCTGAAGGGTTACTGTGTGGAGCCTAACATGCTTGGAAGAGATCTTAATTTAATTCCAACTGAAAACAAGTGATTTCTATTAGCGTGAACACAATTTGTACATGGCTCTGTGGTGCGTGTTTTCTATTAGAACTGGTTTTGTAGAGTGGCTAAGTTTAGTCTTTGGGCATTCATATGATACCAAAAACAGTTCAGCAAATTGTAATCTTTGACGCTGTTGCTCACAGTTCGCTCTTGTGAGCTAGGTAAGTGTTTCTATTCATGTTTTATAGATGGGGCAGTCAGAGGGACTGAAATAGCTCTGTAAATTTAGCTCCCAAATCCCAAGCTTCTGTGGATTTATACACTGGGAATTTGAATGCCTAAAGAAGAACTTCCCAAATAGGAACATTTATATTTGTGGATCTTGGTTTGAGTCACCTGTTCAGAGTCTTACAGTAAGGCTGTGATGGACTTTCCAGGCCGCTCAAGTTGCATTCCGTCCCTTGGTAGTTGTGCCTTCCTGCTGTGGCTGTTGAGTGAGCTATGAACTACCTAAATTTGTTTCTGTGCAGATATGGTGTGTATTTCCTGCTATGAGTAAATAGGTATAAATGAATTTATGCATATTACTTTTTGTCTGTGGCTCTAAGTGTAGCAAACTTTAAGCGATAATATGTCTTTGAATAGTCTAAACGCAGTGCTTCACTGCTTGCTGTCTAAAATTGTGCTTACAAAGAAATGTCAGTGTTTTTCCTTGGTCAATTCAGACTGGTACCAGTCTTGAAAAATGAAAATCAAGACAAACTTTCTTCTCAGTCTGTTTCTGCAGTTCAGATTTAAAATGCATTAATTTATTTTTAGAGTTTTGTGGCTCTTGTGTTACCTGTAAATGAAGGAATTTCTAAAACGAAAATTTAACAACAACAACAAAAAAGGAAGCTTGAAGCTGGCGAAAGACAGTCAGATACCTGCCTTGTAGGTACCTGCAGCCTGCTGGCAGTCTTGCTAGCAGCAGCAGATATTGTCACTGATAAACCAGCATTACAAAAGATTTGGGAGTGAGAAGTTCATTTCCTCGGACGCCCTGTTTGTGATGAGAAAAATAACTGATCTCTACTGAAGAGCAGCTCGTTGTGTTTGGAGGTATCACTACTCACCCAAAACAGAACAAACTCATAGTGGGAAGAATTTTCCCAGCTACTTGGTGACTAGGAAAGGTGACTGAGTGCTGAGGGAAAGAAATTGTTAAAGGAAGATTCAGATGATCGATTTTTAAATTATTATTATTTTCTCCAACAAATGATTTTAAGCCCTCTTCTACTAAAGTACAAAATGCAGTGAATTGTGAGTTGATGTCTGTAGTGAGATTTTAGGAAATAGGGTAACTGAGGAATGTAATGGAACATCTTCATTAGGAGCAATAGGCAAATGGCACTAATATGGCTGACACATGGGTGAAGGATTTGTGATTCTGATTTCAGATCTCAAAGGATAATTGGTGAACAACCTGACATTCCTTATCCTCCTTGCAATGACACTAACACTGCATTTATATGGAAATGGAGCCTCTTCCACCATCATATATTGCTGTTACATTTTCTGCTATTGGCTTCTGTTAGTTGACTTCATACAGCATGTTCCTAGGGACAGGCCATATGATTCTATTGGCTGGAATAAGCAGTAACTGATTTTTATATACTATTTTACTTAACTGTGAGATAATTTGGTATCTCCAGGCATGTAGGGGGGAAATTTGGAGGCATGTTAGAAGCTCATCTTTACTGAAGAATCGGGAGATAACAAAGCAGAGCACAAGCAGTTCAGCAGTGAGTGTAGGCTGAAAGTATGGCGAGGTTCAAGTGGTATGGAGACAGGGTCATGGCAGTAACCAAGTGAAACTAAATATGTATTTTATGTAACAGCAAATATATGCAGCATATATAAAAAGATATGTTATGAAAATACAGTTACTGTCTAACTTGGAGATGATAAATGTCACTTTGAAGAATTATTGTTTGTCTGGGGTTAACATCTGGATGATTCCATGAGTGATTGTGCCATGACTTGGACCGTCACTGAGTAATTAATCTTCAGTTTCCAGTTTCCCATTGGGAGCTGGGAGAGAAATGTTCCAAAATAAATGCAATAAATGTAGGGCTTTTTTCATAATGGGTTCCTTCTATGCTTTCATACAACAGTCTACAGACACTGATTCTGAAATATTTCCTAATTAGCGTACAGTAGGACTACTGTATGTCACAAGTAATCTTTACATGTAAGGCTCTCTGCTGCTGAGGCTTGGTTTGGTGCCATGCCATTTCTATTGCATCTCCTGTTTTGTACAGTAGCTTGGATGCAGTCTTGGAAAAGGCTGGGAAATTCACGTGGGAAAAAAGAAAACTGCATGAAAACGGAAGTTGCCTCTCTTGTTCTCAGGAGTAACCTGTGTTAGGCTTCACCATTAGCAAAGAAAATGGAGTTAGTGACAGGTTTTCTCCAGGCTGGGAGTAGGAGACAGATAGATGACTTTGATCTCTAAATATGATTCTGCTTGAGCACGTGACAAGCACTGTGACAGTGGCAAGGCTGATGCATCGTGTGAATGCTTTATATATGTTGCCATGCATTAATTAAAGGCTGTAAAAGATGAAACAATCATGTGACTGTGGTGATTTAACTTAGCCTTGGGGGGGGCTGAGGTGTGAGAAATGCAGACTGAAGTGAAGCAGGTCATCCAAAGGGATGGGCTAAGGGTGATGCTTAAGCATCAGAGCAAAGCAGGTATTTCTTTTAAGCTGTGTTTTTGGTAAATGAGAGTTTTTCAGAGCAACTGATTCCAAATGCTGCACTGTTTGAGATGTGTGCATGATCACAAGATGATGCAAACTGCTCTCTTGTGAGGAGGAGAGCTGTGGATGTGGTGTGGGTCAGACCAGCTTTGGAGCTTACAGGCACAAGGGCAGCCAGGTGACACCAAGGGCTGTGTCCTTCCTTCCTGGGAAGGAGATTTCAGGTGCGAAATGGTGCTGCTATCCCCTCTGGTGAGTACTTCTACAAAAGGCATTTTGTTTTGATATGCATTTGGAAAGAAAATTCAGCTCTGTTCTGGACATGTTGGTTTGTTAGCACAAACTGCTGGCTTCCCTGTGATAATCAAATTGCTCAAATATTCAGTTGCTGTAACAAAATGTGACTTCTGTGGCCTTTCCTTTTGCGTATTCCACCTTGCAGGATGTGGGTTGTTTATTAAGCTGCAAGCTGCCCCGTGCACTGCTTCTGGCTGCACAACCACCTTCTCAGCAAATCGCATCCCCTGTGCTTCACAGCTGCTGCCATCCTTAATGCGCGTGCAGAATGTCTCCTGGCTGTCTGAGCACAGATCCCAGCTGGCATCACCTCGTGGCTGAGCAAAGCTTCCCCTCGCTCCCGGTGGTGTTGTGTTGCCCTCTTTCTCTGTCTCAGGTGCTGGTATCCGAAGGAAGGGATGTGGGGGCAGCAGCACAGCTCCGGAGAATGAGACAGCTGGGAATCTGCCCTGCTCCTTGGCTGGGAAGGACAGCAGCTGTGACACTTGGGGGTGTGGATGGGGTCTGAAAGGGGTGGGAAGCTAGAGGGGAGTGGTGAGTGGGAGAATGAAAACAACAGTTCGCTCTTATCTTTATCCAAGATGATACATGCCAAGTACTGAGATTACGGCGGTAACGGGTTTAATGATTGACCTCGTTGTGGGTTTGCCAGCAGAGAACTTGTTCTGTTGCATTTGCTCTAAGTTCTTGCATCAAACTTCATGGTCTGCTGAAACAAAATGATGTAGCTTTACAAAATGATGTTGGAAGTTCTACCTTTCAGATGCTAAGGCATTATGGATAGTAGAACTGCATTTTAAAATAGTGTTGTCTTACCGATTTTTGTCAATGTTATGATTAACATCTGTATTCCCTTAAAAGTATTCCTCAGAACTTGTGTGACTGTCTCTTTCCTAAAATGGAGACTGGTTTCCACCCATAGGTTTCTGCTGGTGTGCATAGAAAAAAAAAGGCACTGGACACATCCCTGATGTTTGAGAATGTTACTTGTGTATCACATGGGAGAGAGGGGAAGGATTAAATCGCTGGCATGCTTGAATATCAGATAGGTAGGCAAATACTGTGTAGAAAAATGGGTGAACAGATGGAAATTCCCAGCACCATAATTAGGAGTGTTTGGAATTGAGCAGCTGTTTTATTTGTGAGCTACGACTGCTCATCTTTGTGAGAAGATATGTGAAGGATCTCCTTCCTTCACCTTTGCCTCGTAAGGCAGATTCCAAGGTCAGGAGCTTTGCCTTTACATGTTTTGTGTTACGTTAGTTGTTAGGCTTTCTGCTTTGTGCTTGTTTTTAACTGCAACAAACTGTTAGCAGCTTTTTATAAAATGTAAAGGTCAAACTTGGTACTCTTATCTGTGTTGTTTACTGTTATACTTCAAGCAGTTGCAGAAATACGGGTTGGTATGACATGACAGTACACACTGTGGTTTTTCGGATGAGAGAGAACTTGAATGACCTCTCCTGGATCATCTCAGTTTAACAGGAGGTTTTGGACAGGTCCAACTTCAGCTCTGAGTCTGATAAAATAAGTTTACTACTATCCCCATCCTTCCTAGTTCCACGTTCCCTTGGAGACGTGCAGGAAGAGTGAAGTGAACAACATGTCTCCTCCATCCCGGTGAAGCAGCGGAGGCACTCCCCACACACATGCCTTGTGGCTGATGTTTTTCCTTTGTACAAGAGCCTGTAGCATTCCAGATTTGGAGGGAGCGGGAGGAGAGGTCAGAAAGTGAGAGAAAATAAAATTTGAAAGCGTGTGGGTAATACCGAAATTTCAGTGTGCATTTTTGACAGGGATGTCTGTGGCTGCATTTGTCATATATTAATGGTGCCTTTGAAATACGGCCTGTAGCTATAAATGGAGTGATTGTTTAATTTAGCTTGGTTTGAGATTTACTTTACCAAGCTAAGTTGCCACTATCCAGCAAAACATCAAAATACTTGAGGCAAGCAGGAACATCTACAGCAAATCTGCAGTAAACAAAACCAGCTATCCCAGAAATCCCAAATGTTCCTGGGTGCAGCAGAGCTAACGAAGCCTCATTTCTCATAGCTTTCCGTGCCTGCCCTTGCCCAGGAAGCCAGTGGGCCTGGCTACCTTTCTCTGCTGGCTGAACAAATCCCTTACAGGCACTGATCAGCCCACAGAGGAGGGCCTGACACATGGCCTGCGCTGGGCCCATCAGCTCTGTGCTCCTCGAGGCAAGCCGGCCAACTCCCCTATGTGGCAGCAAGGCCAAGCAAATGGCTTTGGAGACTGTGCCCAGCCCTTGTGCCATGCCTTGTGTAGGTGCACCTATGCGTCAGCTCATGTGTGGCCATCAGACCCCAAATCTTCAAGTGAAGTTGAAGAAGGATGGGTTGACCTGGTTGCTTATCACTGAAGCATGGTGATACGAGCTCTTTCTTCTGTGACCTTGGGCTCATGGGCAGTTGGTTTTGTTCATTTTGTTGTGGTGTTTTTTTTCAGCACATTTTGAAGTACTGAGAAGACAGACTAGTGCACGGGTCACAAGGATTCATATTACGTTCTAGAGTGTAGTTTTGTGATGTGTAGAGAGGACTGTGACTTTCTGAAGGCCACAAGCGGTGGCCTTATGTGATCAATGTTCTAAGTGGATGTACATCAGTGGTGTACAGTTCGATCAGGAACTGTGTAAATAAGGAATCTTTTCTGGGTGTAACAACAGCATGTTAGGGCAGGCTAGCTTACCCTGTGCACAGTCAAAGCTAAATCTAATCAGTATTTGTATTGGCTTGGACTGGATGGTTACAGAATTAGAGGTTTAGCTTTGTCACTTTGGACCTTCTTGATGTTTTTCCCTTTCAAGTTTCACAAGCATGTTTTATGTTGTAACTGCACGGAGTGGACTTTTGCTGTGTAAGCGATGAAAACTAATTACATTCATTGGAATTAAAGCAGTTAGTATAGCTACATCTAATAACTATTCTGTTATGACCCTAGTGGTGAGAATTTATTTCTTAGCGGTTTTCACACTGGTGGAGGGAATGGGACAACCAACCAACCCAGGCAGCAGCTTTCAGCACAGGGCTGGAACATGGGCTTGGGAAACTCCAAGGCTATTCTGTCACTTCTGAAAATCAGAGCGGCGTGATGCCACATAGGGCTCATATCTGCCTTTTGAAAATGTGTAGCTACACATTTAAAGTCTATGTTTTCTCCTAATGTATTGGAAGGAGCGGAGCATGACTGAACGTTAAACCTTTATTTATAGTGAAAAAGTGCCTTGTGCTGATTGGTTTACTTAACTTTCTTCTAGCAACATAACATACTATACTGTTGTCCTTCCACTGCATGGGAAGAGCCTAAAATAACAAAAGCATTACGACAGCTCCTGAAGGGTGGCTTTGCCAAGGTCACTGTTCCTATTTTCACTGGATTTTGTGCAAATAGAGATAGGTATGTTAGGTACTTGACCAAATATTTTATTTAGAAGATGAGCCCCCCAGAAGTGTAAAATCAAACAAAAATGCAACTCCTGCCCCTGGTTATGCAAATACAATCAGCTGATGTGTGCTGTTAGCCTGCAACTGTGACTGGTCAGAATGTACAGAGCTCTGGGAATTAACCTGTGGATGTTACTGCTGTTTTATGGCCAGCAAACCAAAGTCTTTGAGGGCCACAGGGATCCTGCTGTGAAGGCACAACACAAAACTACTGAAGCTTTAGCAACTTCTTTTTGCTTCTTCTGTGCAAATTTTTATGTAGTTAGGCTGAAAACCTGGAATTTCTGAACAAGAGTGAGGGTGATAAAGATGGGGGGATGTCTTGAGAGGAAAAAAACAAGCTTTACAGAAGATTATTAAATATGTGCATTCAGTAATATTTGAGTCCAGGCCTTTAAGGTGCTGATGGTTTGAATCTCAGAGCTTTGGGAAGTGTGTGCTTGTTTGAGCGCCTCCTTTTAGCCACTTCTGGGGAGAAACACTGACCTGGATGGAGGCTTAGCCTGAGCTAATAGCCCTGCTGCTTGGATGAGACCTTTTGCTCTTTCTTTGTTGTTGATGATGTGGTGGGCAGAATAGTAAGGTTATGATGTGGAATGAATTTAAGACAACACTGGATTAAAAGGGTTTGCCTGTAAAAACGAAATTAGCTCACCTTGCACTGAACTAGACAAGCAGTGTCGGTGCGAACTATTGTTTTGTTGGCTCTGTCGTGCATGGGGGGATGATCAAGAGGAGGGGTTGTACAGGGCTGAGCTTTAGGGGGTATTCTGCATTGGCAGAAAAAACACTTTGGAAGTCTATTTAATGTAGCAATACCAGTTTAGCAATGCAAAGTGTATATATTGAATTTCATGGAGATGTTTGGAAACCTCAAGAAATTCCTTTGACATAAAAGAAGCCTGTATGTATCTGTATGTATGTGCATATATATATATGCACAAATACAGACATGTAGGATGCTTTTTGGCTTCTTATGTCTATATATAGGCACATACACACACCTACAGGTAGACTCGTGCATATATGCAGATTAAAAAAAAGCCCTTTTTTGATTATTATTAACAACAACAGCAGTAGGTAAGACAAAAAATAGTGTTGTAGAACAACGTTTTTGCTAATAAGAGATAACGCTGCATTTAATTTTTAGCAAAGTTAGAATAGTAAGCCTCTTGATCAGCACCTTCTGCAGAGTACCACTTGGAGAGAGAGCTTGTTTGCTGTTTTCTGTGTACACTAAGACACACGATAATATATAGAATAAATTGTGTTTAGTGTAAAAACATTAGAACCTATGTTAAACAAACAAACAAACAACTTTGATTATTTTACTTAATATTTTTAGTGCTATCAGAGTTCAAAATAGCAGTGAATTAAAACATAAAATGGCAGCTTGGTAGAAGAAAAGCCCTGCTTTCTAGTGGTATATTTAGTCTTGTTTGTTTATAACCTGTTTTCTATTGTGAGAGGGGGCTGCTGGTGTTTTTTTGTTGTTGTTGCTTTTGTTGGGTTTATAGCTTTAAAGCTGAAGTTCAGTGTATCAGACAATCTGTTCTGCTTTCTGCTACTTCATTATTGCAGTGTCTTCCAGACATGCCTGGCTTGGTTGCATCTGTTGATAGATGAAGGAAGGTCGTTTTGACAAAGATCCTGTGAATTAGTCCTAAATTAAGTCTAAGTGAATGCCTTTGTGCCAATTAATTATATACCGTACAACATGCATTACAGGTCAGTTTGTCTTAACATTGTAATGCTAAACATACTCTAACTTGCTTGTAGCAGCTCTTGAACAAGGGGAGTTACTTCTGTAATTCTGCTCATAAGACCATTACTCACCTAACAGCAGGGATAGGTGGGTGATGGCTTTTTGAAAACCACTTGCTTTTGTACCAGAGGAGAAAATTTAGCCCTGGGTAACACTGCATTCACGTACAGCCTATAATTAATGTTGTGGTAGTTAGGTACAACTTCACGTGGTTGAGCTCTGCAAAGCATTACTTGTTTTTTGGGTCTGTGGGGTGTTTTTGGTGAGGAAATCCTGCCACGTTGGTAGTGGTGGCTAACATCTATTTCAGGTAGTCAGGTGGGTGACGCTTTGCTCAGCAGCTAAATAAAGCTAGGTTTGGTTTTGCTTAGGGAATCAGTAGGCATGCTGGATCTGATAGATGTTCCTGGTTCTCCTCGAGGCAAGGAGCCATTTGTGCTCCTGCTCTCTTTTTCGTGATGATTGGCATTTTCACCTTTAGATATGTTGGAAAGGACATCTGTCCCTTCCACTGCAGAGTGTTGTCTAATGCTTTGTCAAAGCAATTAAATACTTGTAAATACTTGTTTCTTCTTGAAATGAAATAAAAGCTGCAATAGGTTTGGGTTTTGTTGTTCTGAGATGGTCACATCACAGAATCACAGAATCACAGAATCACAGAATCACAGAATCATAGGGGTTGGAAGGGACCTCCAGAGATCATCGAGTCCAACCCCCCTGCCAAAGCAGGTTCCCTACACCAGGTCGCACAGGTAGGCGTCCAGGCGGGTCTTGAATCAGAGAAGGAGACTCCACAACCCCCCTGGGCAGCCTGTTCCAGTGCTCCGTCACCCTCACTGTAAAGAAGTTCTTGCGCACATTCGTGCGGAACTTCCTATGCTCCAGTTTCTGGCCATTTCCCCTTGTCCTGTCTTCACACACTGCTGAAAAGAGTCTGGCCTCGCCACATCTTAGATATTTATAGACCTGGATCAGGTCCCTTCTCAGTCTTCTTTTCTCAAGGCTAAACACACCCAGTTCACTTAGCCTTTCTTCACAGGGGAGATGCTCCAGGCCAATGTACATACTGTTCCTCAACACGTGGCTTTAATGCTTCTTTCTATAATTAATAGCGACTGAGCTGCCTGACAGCCCTGGCTGACATGGCTGGATTTCATGTATTTTCATTCAGTGGGGCTAAACTATCCCTGATACCTCGTTTAGTTTTCTTTTGTGTCGTATCACTTTGTCACATCTGTCTTACTGACCTTACCTTGTCTGTTGAATTTAGAAAAACTTGAAAGTGAATCAGATGAAGATCCAGAGAAAAAGAGGAGAGAAGCCCAGGAGCTTGTAGCCAGAAGCTCAGGAATCAGAGCAAGATTTGGGGATAGCTGGAGGATTCACACCTGTATTTGTTAACCAGGTTCATTATAGGCAGACATCCCACATAGTTCTAAGCCTTCGTGGGTGCTTAGAGAACGTATGTCTGGGCTTTGATCACAGCTTATGATTTTTGTTTTTCTCTACAGACCAGCTGTGAATGGTTATAACAACGTGGTTACATTTGTGTAACCTAACAGACTTCCTGTAAATCTTGAGCATTAATTTGGATTTCCATCAAAGTTGTATATAATGGTACCTTCAGTTTCCTTCTTTCTGGGAGGCAGGAGAAAGGGGAGTGTCATTGCTGCCCCCTTTCCCAAATTTAGGGAAACCGGGTAATTAACTTATTATTATGGATTTTTTTCCTTGTATTTTTCCTTTTTAAAAAACAAATTAAAATGTTTGTAATTCTGTCTAGTTTATTCTATTGTAATAATGAACAGATTCTGTTTTCTTTTAGGAAGCAAGAATCTTCTAGATTTAGTATCTGCAAATATGAAGTTCTTCACTGATAAGATAAACATAAAATATTTTAGAAATAATTTGAAGTTAATACTTAGGTAAAATCCCATTGTAAAATAATAGCAAATTATAGATTATAAGACTGGAGGTGTTTTCAAAATGCGTAAGTAAAGTGAAAGCAACATGTCTGTGGATTTTAGAGTGTTTCTCTTTGCTTTTGTTTTGTTTTCTTTTTTTTAGGGGGTATCTAGTGCTTTCAGAAGTGCTGCCTGATCTATCTTACTGCTGTGGTTCTCTACAGTGAACCGATGCTGATTTTAGTTTTTATCAGTGTAATAAACTTTTAGGGAATCGGTTATATTTACTTTGGTCACTTGATTTCCAAGCCTTGCCATATGTTTCCTGTCATTTGTTTTATTGTCATTGATAGCAGTAAAAACATCTATATTTCAGTCCAGAAACCAATCTAGTTTTCTTGCAAGTCACTTCAGGTGGCAGTTGGTTGTTGCTATGTCTTTGAAAAGTGCGTAGTATTGTTTTGTTATTCACGTGGACTCAGTGGCCTGCCACATGGCAGCTTGTGATAATCCTTCCTGTACATCAACAACAAGCTTTGCCTTGGCAACGTCAGATTGTATCTCTCACTTGCATATAAGGCAAGTACGATTCTGAAACAGTAGGTTTCACTTAATGAAGCATCAAATTTTGTATCTTTGCGTGTGTATTGACCTTTGAGCTATTTCTGAAGACCTTTACACTTACTTGTATAGCATGTTCAAACTTGCAGTGCTGAAGCAATAAAAATAAACAAATCTAAGAAGCCAGTTGAGGTCCGTCTGGATGGCAGAATGACTTTCTGGCTTATCAGTCATTTCTCCTGTTTTGTGCCATCAGCAGACGTGCTGAGGGTGCTACATTACCCAGGTCAGTAACAAAGCTCTTGAACGGGACTGGACCCAGTAAAGATCCTTGGGTCAGTATGGACCCCTTCCCTTCATTGCTGACCTCCAGCCAGACTTTGCATCACGGACCACTGCTCTCTGGGTGCAATCATTCAGCCAGTTTTCCATCCACCTCACTGTCTGCTCTTCCAACAAATATGGCAACAGCTTCTCTGTGAGAATCTTAGTGGGGGGCAATGTCAAAAGCATTACTGAAATTCAAGTATACAATACCCACTGCTCTTCAGTTGTTTGCCAAGACAGTCATTTCATTGTAGAAAGTTAGTTTGTAATTGAAGTTGTAAGGCATTTAAACAATACCATAGCCAACTGCAAGTAACCATAACACTGTCTTCTATGTTTTAGTGTTCCATAACCAGATAGCATCATTGCCTCAGTCTGTCTCAGCACCTTCACTCAGAGGGCGGTGAGGCCCAGGCACAGCTGCCCAGAGAGCTGTGGGTGTCCCATCCCTGCAGGCACTCAAGGCCGGGTTGGGTGGGCGCTGGGCAGCCTGAGCTGGTGGGGGGCAGCCAGCCCATGGCAGGGGTTGGGTGGGTGGGCTGTGAAGTCCCTTCCAACTCAAGCCATTCTATGATTCTCTGAATACAACATGGTTTAAACTATTTGTTTTAGCTACAGATATTGTCTGCCCACTTCTGGGCATATTTCATGAAACACTTGGGGTTAGAGATGTAGAATTACCAAGCACATGTGTGTGTGACTGAAATGTACTGGTCATGTTCTTTCTGCAACTTTAGAACTTCAGAAGAACTGAGTTTGCTGGAGAATTGGCCTTGCACCTGCCACACCTGGTATTCAGAGCAGCATAATCTATTTATTTCTTAATTTCCTGTATGTAGAAATGGGATAACAGTGAGTATCACTAATATTCATCTTAAAAATGAATGTAGTTTTTATGAAATACTCTTTTTTATTCGTTGGGAATAACTGAGGAAGTGCTGGTGGGAAAAATCCCAAACTTCTTCAGCCTTGATGTATGTATAATAACAATCTGGCTCTTCAGTGAGGCTAGAGTTTTGAGTTGCATGTTCATGCAGTTCTACAAGAATATATCATAATGACTATACAAAAAAGAACCTAAGATTTCCTCATTTTTCAGTGCTTTCCTTCTTTTAGGATATTTAGTAATTTTTCAACTGCAGGATCAGCATAACTCTTCTGCAAAAGAAAGTCTTCATGTTTTGTTAAGAACTTAGTGTACAAGTGTTGCAAGGTAAAACGTTCTGAGGTAGAAACCGGTGACTGTCTTTGTTCGTCTGATGGGATGTGCCTAACCCACTGGTGTATCGTGGAATCACAGAATCATAGGACCATGTATGGCATGGTCCTTGTCCTAGCAAAGTGAGCCCTGCTGCTGTGGTGGGCCGTTGTGAGGTAGGAAAGCTGCGGTTGTTGTCATGTGTGAAATTCTGTTTGTTTTAGACCTGCTGCAATATACAGTGAATAGACTTGTTAATATCATGTTGCCATAAAATGAGGTTTTCTTGGAGAAAACAACAATATTTAAATTGTTCTTGTTTTATTTATATTTATTTATTTTGTGTAGTATCTACAGGTGGGTTCCAACCCCAGCTATTCTATGTAACGTTATTTTTGTTGGGGATTATTTAGTCAGTAAATCTTAAAAAAAAAAAAAAAAAAGGCTGGTAACACCAAAAATCACATTGAATTTTTGTGAATGAAAGAAGCAGCAGCTTTTCTTTCAATATCTCAAGAAGTTACTTCCTAACTTGTTCTGCAGTGCATCATGCTCCTGATGTCTGTGGTCAACTTCTTAACTGTGTCAAAGTTTGTCCTTGCTGAAATAATTCAGTAGTGTTAGGAGTCAATTACTGTTTAATTTTGTTGCGTTTCTATTATACACGTTTTTGTGCCATTTAGCCACCCAATATGACATTGTTTCTGGATTATTGAAGTGGATGAAAACAGAAAATGCTATCTCTAAAGCAGGCAACCTAAAGCTTTAAACAAGCAAGCAAACATGGATTTACACAGCTTCTGATGCATGGCATACGAGGTCAGAAATGGTTCTCTGTCCTGAAAGCTGGACATCTTAAAATATTGTGTGGTTTAAATCCAGCGCAATTCTTAAACATTAACCTGCAAGTGTTCTCTATGGCAAAAGCAGGTATCACTTTCAGCTTGAAGAATAATTTCTAAGACTTCAGACTTCATTATGTAAACACCTCTGTGCTAAAATATTAGTTTGAGAAAGAAAGGAAAAGCGTGTCCCAAACTCCTCCTGGAGCGCCCCTCACTGTGTCGTTTTAGTACAGTCCTAGTTCTGATTTTCCATTTGATACATGAAAATTTTCATTTTCATTGGATTTTGATTATACAGCATAGAATCATAGAATCACAAGGTTGGAAAGGACCTACAAGATCATCTAGTCCGACTGTCCTCCCATTACCGTTGCTACCACAAGCCACTAAACCAGATCTTGTAGCTCCTCACTGCCAGGGACGGTGGCTCCACCACCTCCCTGGGCAGCCACTCCAGTGCCTGACCACTCTCTGAGAGAAAAATCTTTTCCTTATGTCTAATCTAAACCTCCTCTGGTACAACTTGTGGCCATTTCCTCGGGTCCTGTTTGTTGCCTGGGAGAAGAGGCCAAGCCCCTCCTCAGCACAGCCTCCCTTCAGGAAGTTATAGAGTGCAATGAGGTCTCCCCTAAGCCTCCTCTTCTCCAGACTGAATAATCCCAGCTCCCTCAGCCAGTCCTCCTAAGACTTGTGCTCCAGACCCCTCACCAGCTTTGTCGCCCTTCTTTGAACACGCTCCAGGGCCTCAATGTCTTTCTTGTAGTGAGGGGCCCAGAACTGAACACAGTACTCAAGGTGCGGCCTCAGCAGAGCTGAGTACAGGGGGATGATTACCTCTCTGCTCCTGCTGGCCACACTATTTCTAATGCAGGCCAGGATGCCATTGGCCCTCTTGGCCACCTGGGCACACTGCTGGCTCATGTTCAGCCGAGCATCAACCAACACCCCCAGGTCCCTTTCCTCTTCACAGTCATCCAGCCACTCATCCCCAAGCCTATAGCCCTGCATGGGGTTATTGTGGCCAAAGTGCAGGACCCGGCACTCGGCCTTGTTGAACCTCATCCCATTCACCTTAGCCTAGCCATCCAGCTAACCTAGATCCCTCTGAAGAGCCTCCCTACCCTCAGGCAGATCTACACCACCTCCCAGCTTGGTGCCATGGTCTGCTGTAGGGATTGAACATCAGTCTAGCGTGCTTGATTTCATTATCATGAATGCTTCGTGATCTGTGTGGAAATAGTCATCATTTTACATCTTACTAATAGGAGGGGAAAAAAACCTGACCTTAAAATGATATGTGAAATTACATTTTTAATGCTTAGAAAAGTTGCCTTTGTGTGTATTGTTTATATTTGCATGGATCAGCTTTAACAGGAGGTGTAAACCCCATACAGTTCCCTTTTCAATCAGATATGTTTTAATGGGTATGTTTGAAAATTAATAGTCTTTTCCAGTGTCTGTGGCAACAGAAGCAGTGAAGTCTGTGGTGATGAATTTTGAATGTATAGAAGTACATTCAATGGAGATGATGTTCAATGTATAATTTGCTTAATTTGCCTAATTCGCATACTCATACGGTCAAAAATTAACTTTGAACTAAAAACAGTAGATTCATTTTATAGAACTTCTGTTCTTCACAGCAGCATTTACATTACAAATCCTAAGTGTCATTCATGTCAATAAATAAGATAACGGCAATAGCAGTTGTAATTTAGTACTGTACACTTGGAAAAAAATCTTCATGGTTCTGTAGAATAAATATTACAGAAAAAGTCAGGATGACAGTGTATTTACATCTGCAAATGATGCAGTACTCACTTGACATTACTGAGAATTAAAATCTAATTGAAAATTGCTGACTCAGTGGAGAAATGTTTTTAATTAAAACGCTTTTTGTTTTTTCCCCCTTTCAGGTATTGCTTTGTTTTTGCTTTGGGATACCTCACTGTGTGCCAAATTACTAGAGTCTATATCTTTGATTATGGACAATATTCTGCTGATTTTTCTGGGTAAGGAGAAAAAAAAATCTCTCCATCTTACCTTCCTATGTGATGCTGCACCTTTTTGTTTATTTTTCCCTTTACCACCCATGGCAATATGATGAAACCTGAACTGTATCTTACACACATGTATATGTCTGTAATCTGATGCCACGTTGTGAGTTAAATCTGAATGTTTTTAAGGATTTAGGTTTTAGCTTTTCTCTCTTTTGGGTTTTATGTTAGGTGTTCCAGAAAGAAAAGGCTGAGGAGAGAGGCACCTATGTGTTTAAGTAGTCACACCACCCTTAGAACTAGAAAGCTATGCCTGTATATGTTCTCATTTTATATGAGGACCTTAATCTATATTTGGTTGGAGCCATACGTGTGTGTAAGTCTGTTTAAAAACAGCAACAACAAAAGCATTAAATACTTCTCAGGAATAGTGGGAATGGCACTGGTGTTTGTAGTTCAGTATTACCATACTGTGTAGCAGAGTTGTGTTTACCTTCTCAGTCTTCATTGGTAAGAGCCCCAAAACTACCTTGTAGGCTGTAGCTTTTATGGTTAAGTTCATCCTTCCTGTTCTCATCAGAGGAGATCTAACCAATGCAGACAGCAGAGCCTGGAGGGCATTTCAGCTGACCCACCACTGAGTGTCTACCTTGATGTGAACTGGATCATTTGCCCCTGACTGTCTTGTCTAGATCTCTGCTGATTATAATGAGAGACTGTAACAAAGACATATGCCTACAGATGCACAAAGCTAGATTTACAGATGTTGAACTGTATTTCACCATTAAGAGTGGAATCATGATCCAAATGCTGTCCTTTACAGATCACTTAAGGGCCAAACTGTACAGCCTTACATCAACCAAAGCTCTGAGCTCACTCAGGAAGCAGTGTAATTGTATTTGCCTGTTACTGATCTAAAGCTATTAATAGTAGCCTGAGCACACCATTGCTCAAATGTGACTGTATTGCTCTGATAGCAGCTGTCTTTGATGTTAGCTCCGATTTCTGCCAGGTCTAAACATGTCCAGAGATTCGTGAAGTCTCTGCTCTGGATAGAGCTGCACTGTTCAAACGACCCTTTCGTGCTTGGGAGCTTGGTGTATGCCTATTGTATTAAATCTCTGGCATAAACTGCATCTGCTCCCTTGAGACCTGAGACAGGAGTTGTTTCCAAAACCGGAGGAGAACTGCATGCTGCAATTTGAACTGAAAGAGGCTATTTTCTTTCCCTCAGTTTTCTCTAGTTCCAGAGAAAGAGATTGAACTCAAAATTAACAAAAATACCCCAACCAGCTGGTGAATCCCAGCACCAGCAGTTCTTTCTTGGTACCAAAGAAGCTGGCACAGCTTCATAAAGAGGTTAGCCTTGACAGAGTTTTAAATGAATTTAGATATTTCTCATAACCCATCTTGCCCATCTGAAGTGTCCAAGCCCAGAGAATCTGCCAGTGAAATTTGACCTTGAGCTGGAGGTGCCGTTGTGATTCTGGCTTCAGTACTAACAGACCCCAGCTGCCTGCAAGCCTTCCACAGCTTCCTTGCCCTTCTGCCAGTACCTACAAGGGAAATGAAAACTGATATCCTGCCACACTGTTCCAGAAAGGGCTCTTCCTCTTTTAGTCTCTAGATTGTTGCTCCTCAGCCACATCTCTGAAGGTACTGGAAGAGCCATTTCAGAAAGAAAAAATATCGGTATCTGCTATAATAACAACATGTGTCAGCTAGAATTATTGTAAGGTCTGTCTGAGCTTCTCCTGGGCTTCATTCCTTGGCCAGGCAGGATCCATGCATTCACATGTCCATTTACAGAAGGAAACGTGTTCTGTACAGAATCAGCTAAAGATCTGTGACAGCACCAAGCAAGTCTTCAACTCAGATGCTGAAAAGAGATTGGAGAGATATTCCACAGTGTCCATTCTCATTTAGTTTTTTTCCTTGTTGATCCTCCCCTGTCACTCTAGCCTTGATAATAGGATTTTTGGGGGCACTGGTAATACAGGGGAATACTTTTTCCCTGATTGCATTTGAGAACTGAAAATACATTGTGCTTTGAAATAACCTGAAACCTAAAAAACATCATTTGGCAGGCTGAATCATCTGGCAAAATACTTGTCAGTAGAGGAGGACTTGATGGCTACGGGGTGATCATTTTTCTCTGTTTCTGTTATTGTGTCTCCAGCTCACATACTACTAGGCAAATAAGATATTTTTAAGAACTGGTTTCTGAATTCTGATTACGCTTGTTTTATGCTTGTGTCTTCCCTACCCCTGTTAGGAGTTAGAAGTACCAGGATTTACATCAGCTGAAAACTTTGTTACGGTGGAGATGGTACCATTTCTTAGTAAACTTTTCTGTTTTCCCATGCAGTTAAAGCTGAGTTACTTACCCAGTGAAGAATCTCTCTTGGACAGTTTCAGATCCAATAAAGTGTAGGAAATTCAACACACTGAACTCCACTGGAGTCAGCATAATTATGCTATGTTTTAGTTTTATCACTTATGTTTACTTGAAGCACATAATAATTGTAGACGGAAAAATTAAGCATACGACCAGCTGTTAGTAGAAATAGTGAAAATGCTCTGGGTATCTAAATAAATAATGCTGCTGCTCAACTTTGGTATTCTTATTGTCCTTGGTTTACTGCTGCTGTAATTCATAATGCATACAGTTGCTCTTACTGCCCTTTTTCCCTTACTCTTCCCACTGGAAGAAGAGAAAATAAACAATGTTATTAGAAAGTAAATGTGGAACACTGGCTGTGTTTGTGGAACCTAATGCAGCAATAAAAGGCATGGTTTATCAAATACTATATCTAAGGAGTAAATTATTTTTATAGCTTGAAAACAGTGTAATGTTTTGAGCTCCAAAAACATACCTAGCATTGGAAGTCTTCCACTAGCGAGCAATTAACCTGGCTGTTAGTATAACATTTTCCTTGATATTTACATGTCAAAGAAAATCTGAATTTTTTTCTAAACTGTTCTTTCTTCCTTTCCTCTAACAGTCCAATGATGATAATTACACAGAAGATCACTAGTTTGGCATTCGAGATTCACGATGGTAAGATTTCTTTAAGCTGTCTTAAATTTTCCTTCTTTTTTTTTTAACCTTTTTTTTTTTTTTAACTAAAAACAATTGACATTCTTGTGCTGGGGTACAGATTCTGAGCGTTAGCCAAATGATTTCAAAATCCAGAGGTCACTGTTGTTGAGAGCTTGGTGGTAGCAGTACATTGTGATCTCAGTTGCTGAGCACCTGTTGTTTTAAACAACATAAATACTATGTGTGTACAGGCTATAGTGCTGTTGTTAATTTGTTGCATTCTGGTAAGCCTAGAGAAGCCCGCAGGCTGTAAGTTCACAGATATGAAAAGCCTGGAAAACACTTCTGTGAATTCTTGAATGAATGAAAATGAATGAACAACGCTGGATATGTCTAGCTGATGTCAAGCTTCAGAGAAAACATATTTAGAAGTATTAGTTTTGCAAGCTATAATCAGTTAGAGTACAGAGTATGCAGATTAGAGGAAACAGCTTATTCTGAAGAAGTAATACTTCTGTTATCAAAGTTAACTGCTTCCTCCTAACTATTATTTTGCTAAAGGAATGAGCTATTCTAGATTTGCTGAAATCATGCACAACTAGTGGAGTTGTGTTATAGGACAAGCATGGGAGGTGTTTCTGGTGGTCTTGAAACAAACGTTTCGTTTAGTCAGCTCTGTTCTTTAACTATGAACTGCACAAGATTTTTTTACTTACTTAGAATCATAGAATTGCTCAGGTTGGAAAAGACCTTCAAGATCATCAAGTCCAACCACAACCTAACCTTACTACCCTAACTAACAACCCTCCGCTAAATCATGTCCCTGAGCACCACATCCAAATGGTTTTTAAACACATCCAGGGATGGTGACTCAGTCATCTCCCTGGGGAGCCTATTCCAGTGCTTAACAGCCCTTTCTGTAAAGTGTTTCCTGATATCCAACCTAAACTTCCCCTGGCACAACTTGAGGCCATTTCCCCTCATCCTGTCACCAGCCAGAAGAGACCAACCCCGCTCTTGCTGTAAGCACCTTTCAGATACTGGAAGAGAGCAATAAGGTCTCGTCTCAGCCTTCTTTTCCCCAGACTAAACAGCCCCAATTCCTTCAGTGTCTCTTTGTAGGGCTATTCTCCAAGCCCTTCACAAACCTTGTTGCCCTTCTTTGGACATGCTGCAGTACCTCATACTTTCTGTATTGAGGTGCCCTTAAATTAGCAGACCATCTGTATTTTCTTAGCAAGTCCAGATTATTTTAGGTCTGAATTTGTTTGAGAAAAGTTGAATTCTGACTATCTATCTATCATGAAATGTTTTTCCCTACTGACTGCAGATCAGAGATCCTTTAGAGTCTCTGTCAGCTTGTGGGGGTACAGTGGAAAGCTCTCTCTCTGGTTGCATTTGCAGTAATTAGAGTTCTTGAGTTGGATGATCACAGCTGCTAAAAGCACAGTGGCAGCATGATGAGACCACTGTAAATTCAGAAGTACCTTTGAGTCTTATCTCAGGAGATGATTAAAAAAACATGTACAAGGTTGTATTAAATCAATGATTTTTAAGCATAGACAGCCTGCAAGCGATCTGTCTAGAGAAAACAATGAAAGGAAGCCTGCTGCCAATGGGCTTTTGTTCACTATACAAAGATCCTTGCTTCCACTGGAAAATATTTTAAGAGACGTACAGCTTAGGGAGGAGGTAATGTTGAAAATCACTGTACAGATCAATTAATGGCACTTTGAGCCTTTAGCCACCTCAGCTTGGCTATATTAATCACCAATTACTTTTTGTTTTTTTTTCTCCTGTCCTTGATTTTTACCAGTACATCTAAGGAAAGGTAATGAAAATGAAAAATCAGAGGTGTTGCTGCATTGGAAGGTCTTAGTAAATTTCGAGGCTCTGGCTGTGGTTAGGTTGGTTTTGTGGTAAAGGCAAGTCTGCACTTGATCTTTTCCTGGCAGTCTACTCACTGTGTTCAGCTGGTTTCAGTATTACATTTGAAGATCCTGGAAAGAATTGGGTGTAAGGGCACTCACTTGCAGTGCATAATGAAGAGTCTGTCTGCTCTTAGTGAATATCCTTGATCCCAAATTGAACACCAGTACTTCTGTAAATAAATAGTTCTGGAACTGTTACAACTCTGTGCACTTACTGCGGATTTTTACAACAGGAAAATTCTATGCAAGTTTTATAGGAGTAATTCAGGTTTGATTTGTAATGCTAGTTTTCCAGAAGGTTGCATGGGTCACACATTTACACCTACATACATTTTGTCTGTGCCTTCTGTGTTTTGAAGTTAAGCTCCATTCTTGGCTGCTTACAGGTTCCTGCTACTTAAATGAACACTGACAAAGATGAATAGTCACTATGTTATATTTTGTATTTCTTGCTGACTGTCACACAGATTTTATAGGCAGAAAAGTTTTTGCATGGTTCAGAGACTGATTGTGTCCGTATTCATTCCTTATGGAAAGATTTAGATTTATTTGTGTAATGTTAGACTGCTGACAGAGTTAAGGGGATAAAAAAAAGGAACCTTTTGTACTTCAAATTCTATCTGAAGTACCTTTTTCATGGAATTTAAAACTGGCATGTTTTGGAGAAGGAAAGGTGCATTGCAGGTATTCCAGAAGTAGGCTGATGGGCTGCAGTTAGTTTATGAAGGCTAAAGATGAAGAATTTTACTTGCACGAGAGTTTTCCAGCTAGAAGATGCTGTCAAATAGAGAAGCTTTTGCAATTATAAGGTGCAAAATTTGAGCAAAGGAGAAAGATACCGTCACTGCTTAACGCGTCTGTCTTGCAATGGCAACAATATATTTTTATGATAGGAGATGGTTTAACAAATTTTAATGAAAATAAGACAGCTGTTTAACAAGCTTTGATGGCAAGGTACACTTGGTTACTCTATGCATAGAGGACAGGATCAGAGGAGATCATCCAGAAGCTCTTTTCGTTGAGTCATGAGGTTCTGAGTGGACCCCCTTGCTTTCCAAACTCCCCCTCAGAGGAGCAAGAATGCAGCAGGACCCAGTCTTAGTCCCAGCCTAACACTGAAAGACCAGCATGGACTGAAGGATGCCATCACACACACGGAACTCCCCGTTTTGCTCACAACCCACATACCCGCAGATGAGCATCACTCATTTTACTGCAATTCTGCAGGAGCTGAGAGATTTTAACAGGAAGGAAGGACCAGCATCAACATCTAATCTCACTAATCTGTATGTGCTTTGACAGCTTGTTTTTAATTCCAGTGCTTAATGAAGCTTAAACAAAGAGTCTCTTCAAATGTTTATATTCATAACCCAAGGAAGTTCTGGAGCTCACAACACATTTATTTTTAAAGCACCAAGAGATTCAGTCACCAAAATCAGGGAATACTAGGCTCGATATTTGCTATTTAAATAGGCAAACATGTTCATGGCTTCTTCCAACCTCATTTCTCTTCTCTAACTTAAACTAAATTAAAGATTAAAAAAAACACAAAAACCATAAACAGTCACTTCTTATATTAACAGTCTTACAGTAAGGCAGATGTAATTCTTCCAAATGTCCTCCATATTGCTGTGTTGCATTTGTCCAGAAAACTGTCTAGACACAGGTAAGAAACCAGAACCATAACACTGTTTTGTCAGCTTCTTGGTTCCTAGAGGCACATCTCTCACATGCTTTATGACCACCGGAAAATAGACTTTCCTCTTCCTTTAGACACCCTTCTGCTATCACTCATGCCTTGGTTTTCAACTCTGTAGTTGCTAACGCTTAAATGCACTGTTCCAGGAACACAGCTTGCTTTTCTCTAATTATTATGTCCTGATAGATCTGGTGCTCTCCGTTTTTAAAAGCAATAGAGCAGACATTGATACTGATCTGTTATGGCACTGCATTTACTGTGAGGGCTAAAAGGAGATAGAGTACACTGAATATGCAACTGAAAAGGCACTTCCCTTTTATTTTGTTTGGATTTTCTTTAAGCTCTGCCTTTTCTTTTTCAATCACGCATCAGGAAATATAGTTATGTGCTAATCTTACAGCAGTATTTTGAGTCTCCCCTCATTTATTTTGCTCCAGCAGCCGCATATGAGGACAATAGAGGGATTGTTTGATGCTGTTTCTCCTTATATTGCTGTTGTACTACTGTATAGTGTTGTAAGATTTACAAACTGGCTATTAAAGCATATTTTCCTCCTAAAATTGTGGAAGCATATTCTGTCCCACGTGGTCCCCGAGGAGATGGTATCTTAATGGGTAGATGAAACACACAGGAAAAAGAGATAAGGGAAAAGAAAAATAATATCGGAGAAACTTACACGTTACCATGTTTGTTGCAGTGGTCTTCATTATCTTTTTCTACCACCTTCTTACAGTCGAAGCAGTGCACCAAGCACTTGGGACAGTTATTAAGCAAAGTAATTTGAAAGAAAAAAAGGCAAATGTCACGTTGATTCACAGCTAATGAGCAATCCCATCCAAATGGCAGTACCTGCTATTCTGATAGCAGTGCTGGCTTTATTAGCTGCGCTCAGATGACATAATGCTGCCCAAAGTACTGAGGAATGTTTGATGTTTAGATTGGTGCAAGCATTCCACCTTTATTTTCAGTTAACTTGATGCTTTACCATCTCCTTTTCTCAAAAGCAAATACTTCCCATATTCAGCAGGAATGGTGTGGTGGTATGGTTTTGTTTGTTGTTTTGGTTGGTTTGTTTTAATCGCAGTGCTTTCTTCTCGAGTCTTGGAGTTTCTCTCTGTCAATTGTCTCTTGGTCTCTGTTTTGTAGGTCTTTTTTTAAAGTGCTCCCTCTTGTGTTAGTGACTATGTAGCTATTGTAGCTGTTACCAAATCACTCTAATTACTCTACATGCCATTAATGTTTTAAGGAATTACATTGTATTTCTCAGCTCTTAAGACTTGTGTTGTTTGGGGCCCCTGTTTGATGATGTCAAAATTTCTGATTTTTCTTGCCTTCTTTTTTTTTTTGTAATTTCTCTGCAATTTTACTTAGTTGACACCTGTGTCTGTTTGCTGCCAGTGTGCTCGTAACACCTATAGCTGTTATGGAATGTCTGCGTCTTCTGCAGGCCTTCAAATATTTCAGTAACAGCATGCATTTAATCTCAGGTGATCCATTTCTGAACCTCAGATTAAATGTTGCTGTGGTTTCAACAGGGCTTGTGATACCATCTTCATGTTTAAGTATTATTAGTTAATATAATATCATATTTAAGCATTATTAATGAGTTACTTAATAGCCAGTTTTTCATGCAAATGTACAAGTGGATATATTCAAGCAGATTAACTACTAAGCTAGGTTAATACCAAGATATAATGATAAATATTGTGCTGTTGTAGTGAGAAAGCCTGACAGTAGCCATAACAGCCTTTAATAAAACCTGTAGGGAAGGATATTGGTATATACCCAAAGATGATCATTTGCCTTTATGGTGTGATCTCCTGAGGAGGAATGAACAGATGCAACTTCCTCATGATCTAGATCAATGGAGATAATTTTTGTTAGCGGTGATTTACAAAATTCTTGTACATGGAATGAACACAGCCTTATTTCTTACTTTACAGATGAGAAAACTGAGTTATAGTTGCTGAATGGCTGGATAATTTCACCTCTCTAACAGATGTTCGATAAAACCCATTTTCTCTAATCCCCGCTGTGTGATTTGGTAGCAACTAGAAGATGCAACCGCTGCAGAAGTGTGCTGCTTTAGAACAGGAGAAAACATTTCTCATAATCCCTAGAGGAAAGTTAGAAAAATTCATAAATTCCCTACCGGTGGCATACTGATGAAATAAGGTTTCTTTATCTCCAGTGTGTAGCAGGTAGGGAACAGCTATGATCTGGGGCCTCTGTCCCTATGGGCACATACACTGCCTCAAAAGCATTGAATGCATTTATCTTGCTTTAGATAAGGTTGAACTTGATGATTCTTCCAGGTCCCCGTCCTGAAGAGGTTTTAAAAGCATCTTTTCCCCTTTTCTGTATGTATTTTCTATCAATTAAAAGAAGTCTGCAGTACCTTTCTGAACGCTTTCAGGAGTGCGACACAAGCATTGAGAAGATGTGAAAAAAAATTGGGGGAAAGGCGCTGACCTCTGAGAAGCTGGTGGTTGGAGTGAAAAATTCATGGAGGCTTACTTGTACACTGCATGCTTGAGACAGCAGGTGTATTGCCTGCCGCGTTATGTAGGGGGAAAGCAACTCCGTACATAGGTATATTGGTATACTTGAACCTACTTGACTCAAGGAAAAAGGTATCCACCAGGATTTAGTACCTGAGACCTGTTACGTTGTGGCCTTAAAGGTTAAAATACTTTTCAAAAAGCTTCTCCCGATATTTTTTAAACTCAGTGCAGCACAGAAACTTTTGGTGTAGTGCTGAGAAGATAGGACAGTGTAATGGTGGGGAAGAGAAAATGCTTGCATGAAGTCAAGAGCCACGCTTTGTCCTTCTGTTTCTTTCCTTGGGTCTGAATGAAGGAGGGCGACTTTCCACCGTGAAGATCAGGAATAAAGAAGGTATTTTTTCAGATTGTAGGAGATATCCATTTGCTGTATCTATCTCAGCTTGAAAGACGAATGCAGTTTTTAAGACCAAAGTGTCTGTATGTCATAGTTCCTGGAATTAAATGAAGACAACAGGGCTGTCTTCCCTTCAGATAAGAAGTATTTCCATGAGTCATAGAATTAAGCGAGGTTTGATATCACTTTCCCCATCTTGTTGTTTTTTTTTTCCTCAAACTTGACTGATTTTGATATCTAACTAGAAAACAGACTCCATTTGAAACTTTCCTTATGCTTAGATCAGGTGTAAGGGCTCGTTTCCATGGATTTAATGGCATCAAGGGGTAGGCTTTGAAGGCAGTCTTTCTGTGAGTGAAGGAGGATCCGTTCCTTCTATATAGTATGTTTTTATATGGTTTGTTATATTTTTACACAATGTATTTTCGTAATCTGTGTTACCTCTACACTTTCATTAAACTTGGATGGAGATTGGCTTTTGGGTTTAGGAGCTGCTAGGAAGGGATATAATTGAAGTGGGATTCCATAAGCTTAATTTCCCTTAGGAAGCTATGTTTTATAAAAGAAGTGATTGCTTGCAGTCAGTAAGGAAACTTGCTGATGTGAACAGCAGAGGATGGATGCTCATGCTGGTGTCTGAGCTAGAGGCAGACCTGCAGGAAGAGCTGAAGCAGCCATTTTGGCAGGCACTGCTGGCTGCTCTAAGCCAGGCCTGTCTGAAGGAAGGAGCTCAGCTTCTTCTGTGCCCCCACCCTTGGATTACTGTATTTTGTAATTATTTGAAGTGTGGAAGGTTCTGTTTTTGACTATTCTCTTTTAGCAATATGAATTCTTCTAGTCGCTTTTCAGGAGTAGGCCAGCAGCATTTCAAAAAGTGCTGGGTACTGTAAGAGCATAAATCCAGCCTTGCTGCTGAATGTAGCCTTGGCCTGCCCCTGTCTGCTGGCAGGGCTCCGGGTTCTGGGCAGGGACACTTGCCTGTTGTGCCTGCTTCACTGGACCTTGTTTATAATCTTTACTTGCAGCATGGAGGTACTTTTTAAAGGTCTGCACTGGGTTTTGAGTAGCATAAATCTGTCTTAGGCTGCGTTCATATTACATATCAGAGGTGTATGACCCTGGGTTACTGCTGTGTTAATGGGGCTTGGATTTTAACTTCCCAGACTGGGAGTAAAGGGTTCTGAAACCTGCAGACTTTGAAATCCGAATAAACGTAAGGGAACTGTATTTTTCACCACTTATTACAAGCCTTCTTAACGCTCTCCTGAAATCCATGTGGTTTCAGGTTTGGGCACTGTTGGATGTAACCGAGGATATGTAAGTTTGTAATTTTGTCAACAGTAAGAAATGATTGATCCAAGTCCAATGAAAATATTATGTGACATAATATCTTCGAAGTTACTTGAGGACATAAAGAAAAAGATTATACTGCAGCATGAGGGCTGCTCGACTGATTAAAGCCAGTACTAATGTAATAAGTAAGTGTTGTTTAAGCTTTTCTTTATTTTCCCTTTTCTCTGTGCTCTTTTCTAGGTATGTTTCGGAAAAATGAAGATTTGACACCATCACAGAGGTGCTTGGCTGTAAGGTAGGCTTTCAGTGATCTGACAGTCTGGTTTTGGTGGCAGGAAGTAGCTGATGGTTTGTGTGCTTTATTAATGCTGTGAGGAAATGCTACAGCTCCTGTTCAAGATCGAGCGTTTACAGACTTGGCTAAAACAGGTCCATGCATCTTATGTTTGTAACTTGATTACACGCATCTATTCTCCTGCAAAATACCACTTAAAATGGAATGTTTTTCTTAAGTGTAAAAGCTAAGTTCTATGCGTCATATGCAAATTACATCCAGACAGGAGACTAGTTAACATTTAGTACACATATAAAGTAGCTGGCAAAGGAACATACTTGTCTAATTTCTGTTTCTCAGCATTTAACTTACCTTTTTTCCTTTCTTTATTCAGGAGACTTGTTAATAATATGTTGTCCTGGGCTCAACAGTCTTGAATTGAGAAATTTTCCTTAATTTAGGTTATTGCCAGCTAACACAAACCATTGTTTACTGACTCAGCTATTGAGGGAAAAAGAAAACATAAACAATTGAACAAACACTTTAGGGAAACACCCTTCTGCCTTCTTCCCCAGGCTCAGCTTCAGTCAAACACCTCTTCATATTGAGGAGAAAGTCACGAGAGTTAAAGACATCATTCTGAAAACGCTCAGTTTGGATTGGAAAGCGATGCTGTGTTTAGAGTGCTTTAAGTTGTGATTACAAAATATACTCAAACTGCTTTTCTGCATTTGGTTTTTACTGCAATTAGAGTAAGCAATGACATGCAGTATGACTTCTCCTGCTGTGGAAATTCTGTGGAACTACACATTCCATCTCACAAGCTGCTTGTCTTTGAATTACAGACGCATGCCAAGTCTACTGGAATATTTAAGTTACAACTGTAATTTCATGGGTATCCTGGCAGGCCCGTTATGCTCTTACAAAGACTATATTACTTTCATTGAAGGCAGATCATACCAACTGCAACAGTCTGAAGCAAATGGGAAGGAAGATACAAAATATGAACAAACGGATCCTTCTCCAAATGTAAGATGTATGACTCTGACTCTTGCAGTGCCGATGCTGATGTAATCATTGCATGAAAAGCTTGGTTTGCACTGTTCGTTTACAGGCGTAACTGCTGAGCTTTATCTGGAGTTCATTCATCAACAGTACAGTTCTCTGTTCAGAAAGTTTACTACTTGTTTTTTAAGCTAGGTTTTCTCCGTGGTTTCCAGTCTGGATCTTGTGGACAAAAGCAAATGAAACTGGTGCTTCCTAACAAGCTTATATGGTAAAAAGCCATCTTTAGATGAAGCAGTTAATGCATGTTTTCCTCAAAGTGTATGCTGTGTACAGTGAAGACAAACTGTATGTCTTGTCTTTTGAAAGTGGGTGAGACTTAACGATTCCAGCAAAGTTTTATGAAAGGTCTCAAACTCGGTTGTTTTCTAATGTCTGCATGCAGCAAACAGCAAACATTCATATGTGTTAAGATGAAAAACACTCATGGAAATAATTTTTCCTGCTTTTATTTGTGTAGAGAGGTGCTAAAGCTCGATTTTATTTTTTTCTTTGACCTGAAGATGAAGTAAAACGTATACTAGTGATAGCTGCATGGCTAGTCATCCATACAGTGTATTTCTTCTCTCTTTGTTCTTTTATTGGAAAAGAGAACATGTTTGTGCAGAAGAAAGTTCAGTTGATCCTACCTTACCGAAGAGATTGTATGGTCTGAAATAAAAGCTCCCAGAGCTCGTTCCTTTTGTAATTTAATCCAAAGAATTTAATGTTGAAGATACTGAATATTATCATTCTCTTCATATGTTCTTAAATAGGAGTGTATCTATTACGTTTGTCTAAGATAATTAGTACTACATATTAAAACAGAATTACTATGGAGTCAACTGGAGCACTTCACATTAATGGCTTTCACTAGCGCCAGGAACAATTACTTGTTTTCTGCTTGTCTTTTAGACTGTTAGCAGTTGCTAGAGCAGATGAAGGCATTCCCACAGCTGCTCGTCACATTTTGCTAGCTGGAGGATTCCATCCCCTAGCGAATAGAACGTATGAGTGCTTCTCAGTCAGTTGTCATCTCCAGCCACTTCCATTCTTTGAATGTGGGTATGGACGTTTTGCGCATTCTGTTCTACCGGTCTTATGTGGTTGTTGTAAGTTGCACCACAGAAATATAAACAAGTGGCTGGAGAATGATAATATTGTAACCTGCTCTGCATGTTGGCAAGCTCATGCAAGTGTTCTGTTGAGGAAGTCGTCAAGAAGGGAGAAGGACAAATGAGACTTGCTTGCATAGATTGGCACTTCGTAGTCTGTCCGTAGCCTGCACTTGTGTGTTGTATGGGCTAGGTTGCATACTCCTGGTTTTCACACAACCTTTTATCTTATGTACTAAACTCCTATTTCTGGAGAAAAATATTATGAAGTAAGGTTACTACAAATAAATGGACCTAACCCAATCTGCTGGTATCAGGACTTCTGAACGTGCATCGGCTGGTTGCCTAGTAGGGCTTCATAGCTTTTTACCACATAATCTTTCTAGTGACCCAAATAAAGTCAATACAAATAAATGTAAAACTAGAACAGATTCTTCTTTCAGGTAAGCAGTTTTCTTCAAAATGTATTGCTCTCAAAATGCTTGATGTTTTTTGCAATTTATGCTGCATTAGATTTTGACATAAAAAATAAAAAAGAAGTTGACTGCTGTTGATACTTCATCTCCCAACGGGCATTAGAGAAATCTGGCTGCATTTTATAACACCAGAGAGTGTTATGTGCTTTTGGAGAAATGTGGATGATACAATTTCTTCGCTGCATTTGCTGCATCAATTAAACAATTTGTTGTTTTGCTCTAGAAGAATGTTTAAGTCCCATTAACTTCATGTTAATATCTTAAATTTGTGCCTAGATTCTCACGTTACCTTTAATTTCAGTGTAAATTGTTAGGTAACCCAGAAGAATGAAGTGTAATGGGGATTGGCAAATGTCAATGTACTAAATGAAAAAAAAATCCTTCAGCTGAGTTTACAATAAGCCTCTTGTTAAATATAATTTATATAACAGAAGTAGTTCATGCCGGCCTCCTCCCCTCCCCTGTGTGTTGACTGCATGATATTAACTTGGTTTAGTATTTTTGCTGTGTTCATTGCATGTTAAATGAATCGAATCAGCATATTAAAACTCATTTCTTATGTCCCTCCTATTGTGCCTTTTTGCAAGCTATCAATTGTTGGTGCTCAAAGTGGTGTCAACTCTCAGAAATTAATATCTGTCTTTGTAAGTTTCTTTTTATTATGGCTACCCTTAACATACAAGATGCCTGTCAGCAGATATCCACTTTCTTGCATATTCTACAGACTCTTCCTATAAATTAAAAAAGTTCTTGGTTAATTATGTGTCATTTTTAACTGAGGTGCTATCCTTCACAAAAAGATGCACTTTAATGTAGTTCAGTATTACACTGCGATCCTTATTGTTTATCAGCTAAGAAGAAAAAAATATTCAAATAAGGCCTTAAAGCGCCTTTTATGCTTTTTGTATGTGTTCATATACATAATACTTGTTCATACAGTGAGCTCAGCGTTTGTTGCTTCAGTTAGAAAGCTGTTCCTGAACTCCTTTCACTGCTTAAGAATCCAGCTTTCAACCTACTTCAACCTACTTGCATTCCCATCTAATTTATGCACATTTGTTTTTGCCCTGGCACAGTCTCCTAGCTTAAATACGTTTTTTTCCCTTCAGAATATTATCCATATTTCATGTTTTTATACAGGTATGCTCAGTTTTTATTCACCAGAGCTAATTGAGCCAGGCCTTTTTTCCTTCTTGCTGAAAAGTAAATTGTATTCTCTACTTTACATGAGGAGAAAGAGACACATCCTACAGCTTCTGTTCTTGCAGTTCGGTAGCAGAACAGTTACCTTGGACTGTAGTTTTTGAGTTGTTCCACCATAAGTGAGCTTTACTTTTTGACTTGATGCTCTGAAAACTTCGGAGAGTGAACGAACCAAAATTTCAGACTTCTTAGAATTAGTTTATCATCCTGTAAAAACTGACCAGTCCTCCTGCGAGTGTGGGACCCTGTGTATGCTTTGGCAAAAAGTAACCAAATGGCAATTGAACTGACTGTGCTGTCGGGTGTGGAATTCTGTTTGTGTGTAAGATTATTCAAAATCTGAGTGCTCTAAGCAAGCCAAGCTTCAGGCTAGAATGTAATGATCTGTTGAGTCCAACCCAAGTATCAACTTGTGGCTGTGGCTTCTGAGTTGTGTACCTGTCACAGAATGCTGGTGAGCGTTCCATGGCACGGTGATCTGCCCATCCAAAGCTAGTTTGTCAAAAATAAGCAAATAAAAACAAAACAAGGCAAATCCCCCAACGGCTGGTATTTCTCCTCATTTGCTTCTCTAATCTGACCCAGCAGAAGGAAAAGAGTAAAAACGTGGAGCCAAGGTGAGGAGAAAAGGCAGGACTGCTTTGTTGCATCGCAGCCTTTATTTGGATTGTCCTTCAGAAACGCTGCTTAAAGCAGGCCTGGAGCTGCAGCTCCCAGTCCTTGTAGGAGATGATGTCCAGTATTGTTTGCTGAGCACATCAGTGTGCCTGCTCATGACTGGGAGTGGTGTCAGCAGGCTTGGTTGGGGTTCTGGGATTTGTAATCATAGAGTGAAGTAGGATTGGTTGAAAAACAAAAGCAGAAACAAAAAAGCCATGAATATGCCATGCTGTTTCTGGATGCTATTATTATCCTTTTTCCTATACATAAATGTTGCTGCTAAAAAAGTATAAATAAATATAAAATCGTAGAAATACATCATTTAAATAAATAAAACCACCATCCTCCTGTGGTACAGAGGAGTTCTGTGACTACAGATTGAAAACCTCAAAGTTTGTTTTTCAAAGGTATGACTGTATGAGTTCACTGTTCTTTCTTAAGATGAATTTCATTGAGAACCTGCTGCTGTTCCTTCAGAGAAGGGCTTTCACCTCCATGATTTAATTGAAAACCTGCAGAGAGGTACCAATGTGTTTTGGGTTGATGATACAGTATGTGTAAAGATGGGCAAGTAGTGACAGTGGACAAAAGGGAGAACAGTACTTACTGTGTGTCACCTCACATCAGTGAGACTGTGGTACTGTGCATCTTGCAGAAATCCCTGTGTTCATTTGGACACTTAGTGCTGCATTATGGAACAGAATAACTGGAGCTAGGTACGTGTAGCGATGCTGATTGAAGTAGGACTTCAAGTACTAGAATGAGGATGGGCAGCAAAAGGATTGTGAGAATCTTTTTGTTCGATGCTTCAAAGAAAAATAGCTACATTGATTATTTTCCTGCCAAGTTTAGTGTCATAGAACTATAAATTAAAATTGAAATATTTGAACTTAAATACTGAGTTTGCTTAATGATGAAAACTTGAGAGTTGGATCAGTTAAACACAATTTGCAATCTTATCGTCGAGGTGCTTGGTTAGTGTGTTCCTTTAGGAACTTGCCCACACTGGTAACCACCCTTGGAATGTGGGTGAGACTCCTGACTCGAAGTAGTGCATGTCAGGCATTATTGCTCTGTGTGTTTTATAACAGAACCTTAACAATCCTGGTGTCCTAAACGTAGCCCCCTCTTTAGTGCGGTGGTTGTAGCAGAACTGAATTTTGAGGAAATCTGAGTCCAGGTTTAAGCTGAAGAACACATTGTCCATGAGCACATTATTTGACTCCTTATCACTTCATCATTCCAGCTAGGAAAACAGGACTTTTTAGAACTGAGGTATTTTGGCCACGAATTCATAAATTATTTCAGTATTTTATCATTTCGGAACTTAGGTGTTGTGATAATTGAACACAGATAGCTGATGTATTGAGTTGGGCAGCAACTAAACATCTGTATTATGCCAAAGATTTCAACAATAAACTAAGATTGAGTTGTTCTTTCTGGAATCTTTGCAATAATCATACATATCCAGTGCTAGGTTACATGCTTTGTGTTACGATGTCTTGGCAATTTACTTGTTTAGGTAATTTGACAATGAGATAAAAACTGGGGTTGCAAAAGAACTTCCTGTTATTGAAAGGGATTCTCAGGGGCTCAGTGTAGTTGAATTTGATTTGCTGCGTTTGCCAGAAGCAGTGGTACTCCCAGTGTAATCAAGATAAGGATATTTCTTGAACACCTCTAAAATGTTACCAAATATTTTAAATATTTGGTAGTAAATATTACTGACAATCTGACATATATATATACGCCTGTTTAGGAAAGACTAACTACTACTTGCCTTTGTTTGCAGAAGACTAACAAAACCTGAAGCTTACAAAGTCTCCTGTCTTAAACTTTGCAGATAGCTGTGGCACAAAAGCTCTTAATCTGTGGACTGTCCTTACTCTTTCACATGACTATTACAAAAACATTGCCTGTGGAATACAACATTGATGAGAACTTCAGAGCTACAGCATCGTGGCCTGTGAGGGTTTTCTACCTATACTTGTCTCTCATGGCTGCCAGACCGAAGTATTATTTTGCATGGACTTTAGGTAGGTATAGAAAAAACAACTCTGTATTGAGTTTCTTTTGAGATGCTGCCCAAACTATGTTTTAAAAAGAGACAGTGCCCTCTTGAGGCCTTATGAAAACATTAACAGATGTAAATATTACCAGGCGTTGTCAAAGACACTGAATGATGTCTCTTTCCCGTGAAACAAAGCCTATCAACCACAGCACTAAGCGCAGTGTTGTGACAGTGTGGCAAATGAGATCACGGAATACTGAACAAATCTATGTGAAACGTGAGGGTTTTTGAAGAGTGATATTGTGTTAATGAACGATGTCTGCTTTGCTTTTTGAAATGTGTATTAAAACTAATCTGATTACAGTCCTTAGTGTTCTAGACATATCTGAGAAGTGGCTCTAAAATTTTCTGTGGTTAGTTCTCGGTAATTTGCTTGATGTTATTATGCAAGCATGAAAAGAAAACGAGTAAATTGAAATTCAGATGTATAATCATGTTGTTCACGGTAGATACGGTGGTATTTCCAGAATTGGACGGACGATGCTTCATTTTTAGTCTTTGTTCATTAAAAATTCTATTTGACAAATGGCAGAACACCCATGGTCCCGCACCTAAGATACTGAATAGATGATACTGGCAGTATTATCCAGTATTAAACTAGCAGTGTTTTGCTTTTTGCATCACGTTATTTAAAAAACAGAACAAACAGAGGAAAAACGAGCCCAACACAAACAAAACCAAAACGCTGTATGTATGTAACTTGGCGTGCTGGATGTGTCTCACAAAACAGATCTCATTGATTTCCTCCTTCAGTTTTACATTATTTGTTTCATAATTCTTTTGGGAGAGAATCTGTGGGAAACAATGAAAGAAAGCCTTAGTGTGGCAGAGAGGCGTGACTCATTTACTGCTTCCTGGTCATTGAATGAAGTGCTTTCAGCATGTCTGGATAGAGTAATTTTGGAGCTTGTTGCAGAACAAAATATTTTTGAATATTGTGCTCCTAAGCACCAGTATCGTCATCTGTCAAAAGCAGGAGTCAGCTGAAAAATGAATCATTTTCTGCTTTCCCCCCATCATTCTTCACATGGATTTCTACTTCTGTTTGCTAGCGGTGAAGAGTTAGTCCGCTTTTGGTAAAATAGTGACGAAAATAAATGACATCAGTTCTGTACGTTCCGTTTGCTGACTAATTTTTTTCAACTTTCTCCTTCAGTTTTATCTCATCTAAACTTCGAATGGTGTGAGCAGAATGTGCAGGGCCTAAACATTTTGCTGGATGTTATGCTTTTGAGCTGTGCATTGCTACTCTTTGCACTTGGAAAAAAATCTGTTAGTAAAATGAATTCTTTAGAAGAAAAACTAAATGCTAGTTAATAAAATGAGTAACTGTAGACTTTCTGCTCTAGCTAGCAAGGGATTGTGGTTTAGCTGTTCCTGAGATCTTCAAATCATTGTCTAATATTTGAAGTTGACGTCAGTGATATGACTGCATGCATCCATACAGGTTAGGGGCTGACCGGCTGGAAGGGATATCTGCAGAAAAGTACATATGTGTCCTGGTGGACAGAAGGTTGGCCATGAGCCAGCACTCTGCTGTTGTGGCCAAGAAGACCAATGGCATCTTGGGGTGCATTAGAAAAAGAGCATGGCCAGCAGGTTGAGGGAGGTGATCCTCCCGTCTACTCTGCCCTGATGAGGCCTCACCTGGAGTACTGTGTCCAATGCTGGGCTCCTCGGTTCAAGAAAGACGGGGAACTGCTGGAGAGGATCCAGCAGAGGGCCACAAAGATGATGAGGGTCCTGGAGCATTCCCCTTATAAGGAAAGGCTGAGAGACCTGGGGGTGTTCAGCCTGGGAAAGAGAAGGCTTAGGGGGGAACTTACCAATGCCTATAAATATCTAAAGGGCAAGAGTCAATGGATGGAGCCAGGATCTTTTGGGTTGTGTCCAGTGACAGAACAAGGGGCAGAGGACGCATACTAGAACTTAGGAAGTTCCATTTGAACACAAGGAAGAACTTCTTTACCATGAGGGTGACAAAGCATGGAACAGGCTGCCCAGAGAGGTTGTAAAGTCTCTTTCTTCGGAGATATTCAAAACCCACCTGGATGCTTTCCTGTGCCACCTACCTTAGGGAACCTGCTTTAGTAGGGGGGTTGGAGCAGGTGATCTCCAGAGGTCCCTTCCAACCTCTGTGATTCTGTGATATCAGATGTATAGCAATAAATGTTATTGCTTTCAAAGATAGCTATTTAAGTTGTTATTGATGAGGGAAAAAATGTAAATTACCCTGTATTAAATCAGGAGTCACAAATCCCCGTTCCAGACTTGTGAACGTTTGGAGAATCAGCTTCAGGAAAGGAACAGAGTGTTTGAGTCAATCATTTATTTTCTGAGTGCTTTAGATTAGTACCTTCAAAAGGCTGTTGAGTAGAAAGGAAAATACATAGTAATGATACATAAGTAAACCTATAACACAAGTTCCTTTCAATGTAGTAATAAAAGTTGAGCAAATATCCTTGCCTTGCTAGTTGTAGCTTAAGAGGTGACCGTCTGAATAGAGTGCTTTAGATGAGTTCTGAGCTCACGCAGAGGGCTGTCTTGCCACTGGCGGACCTGAACTGCACTGCTACTGTAGAGCCTTTTGGCTACGTTGCTTCCTTAACGTTACTTTTAATTGTGAGAGGAATGGACCTTCTTTTCCCCAGAGGCATTTGTACTGCCAGGTGCTCCATGATGAGCTCACAAAGCTGAGGCAAAGGGCTGTATAAGGGAGAAGGATATCTGTACTGTGGGATAGATAATAATACTATTCATACTTTTGCTTTGGTAGAAGTTTTTTTTAATTTAAAGTGGCTATGTAAGCATGGATTCTTCGGTTGTTCAAACGTCTGACACAGCGATCCTCTATATTTAAAAACAATACGCATAGCTTTTAAAATGTAACATATTTTGAACAACCTACTTGTTGCGTGGTGCACAATACAGGCAGCTTATACTGTGTTTCTTCTTGTCTCATTGCAGCAGATGCAATTAATAATGCAGCAGGATTTGGTTTTAGAGGCTACGACAAAAATGGAGTTACACGTTGGGATCTAATATCAAATCTGAGAATCCAGCAGATAGAGGTTTGTTCACTGTTGTTCCAAATAAAATGTATGGCTATGCAGGTATTTAATTGTAATTACATTAACTTTTTCTATACATTTTGTTTATCAAGATGGTGAGTATGTTTTAAATCAGAAATGACACACTTGTACCCTTAGGGAAGGATCTTAGAATACGTTCTATTTGTCAGCTGACTTCTAAAATATGTTGTGGTTATGAACAGTTGAGTAAATGCCTTATTCAACTCATTTCAAAATAGGGTTTTTGTGCAGTTCCTATGCCAGAATTCGGGAATGTTTTGTAACATTTTACAATTACTGACATAATTGTTTTGTTTTTCTTTCACAGTCTTCCACAAGCTTCAAGATGTTTCTTGATAACTGGAATATCCAAACAGCTCTTTGGCTTAAAAGGTATTTATTTCTCAAGGGCGCTTTCTCTTCTGTGCTGAGGTTCTTTTAAGTAAGATGTTTTTGAAGAAAATTTAGCATTTAAAGCTAAAGCTTACAAAACAGTACAGCTGTTTAGCAGTTGCACAGAACATTCTTCCTGTAATACCGGTATTAAAGCCTAATAAATTAAGCCTCTGAATTTGGATCACTTAGTGCAAAACGTCTTCTAACGATAGAAACTGTTTGACTTCTTCACTGGTCATAGGAAACTTGAAAGCATTAATGTGGAGGAGTCTTTTTTACTTTATTTCCTCTTACCATTCAAAGCTGTTTGTGTTGCTGAAAGCTGTAGGCAAAGCATTAAGTTTTGGCTGCTAGCCTGTGTAGGCTGGGAATTTCTTAGCCACGCGGTGATACAGGAACTTCCAAAGAGCCTGTGAGAGAACTCTCTGCACTCCTTCTGAAATGAGTGCATGGCAAATATCAAATCACACAGTGTGCCATCAGAAAAACATTTGCAAATGAATATCCCCTAGATGCATTTTTTTTCTTGTCTGGGAAACAGAGTGCCTAGAGGTCTAAATCGTTCTGCTTCCACCACTTCTTTGTGGTAAACAGAAAGAAAAACAAAAAAGCATTCTTGCGAGTAGTACACGGGTTTTGTTAAGCTTACCTGGTGTCTGTATAGGCAGCCTTTTATCTACAAGTCTGATTTAATTTAGATCCCGCCCATCTGGGGATCTCAGAGGACCTTCTCTCCAATTCTAGGATGGCTGGCAACAGCACGTTGCTTCCATCAAATTTCATTCTAGTACGTGCTCTGCCTTCCATAATTTCTTCCCTAAATATTTTCCTGCCCTAATAATAAAAATTAAAACAAACAAAAACAGATCATGTGATTATTCTGGCCGAATCAATAGGCATCAGAATGTATCAACTGCCAAGAGAAATTAATGCATACATTTATTTAGAACAGTTGGAGAGGAATCTTTGAGGATAATTTGAATACATACTGATTCTTTCCACAGTGAAAAGGGAAGATGGTGGAATATTTTCTTAAGCATTCATTTTCAGTGAAAGATTGTTTTAATGTCTGCGTACAAGGAGCATAAGTAGCAGCACAGAGTATGTGTTACAATTACCTACCACTTTGTTAGTTGTAGTGCTACATCAGTTTTAATAGGAAAAACTCGTATATTTAAACATACAAGCACTTTGAATACGTCACTTGTTTACCATTTAAAAGAAGGTGAAAATCTTCGGTATTTATCTCATAAGAGATCCAGAAATGGACATAAACATAGTTTCTGTGTTGGTTTTTTTTATATCTTTGGAAGAAGAACCATCATAATTGTGAATTTCAAATCCTGGTTGTGTGTAAAAACTTTGTAAAACTGTGAAGCAGTTAACTGACCTGCACATCATGAGGATGCTTCAGAAGCATTTATTGTAGATCACAAAATAAAGCAGTTCAGAGGTATTATGGTTAGAAGCATGCATGTTAAAATAGGTACTTACACAGTAGCAACATATATTAACTATACAGATATATACGTATATATCTCACTGTAGTGTTTTCTTACTGGGAAATTCCTCAGCCTATTCATTTTTATTTTTATTTTCCCAAAGGAAACTTGTAATTCTGTTTGTGAAACCTCTGGGGTTCTTGTTTCTCTCTTCTGGCTTCTTCCCAGGCTTCCTCTCACAGTGAATGTAGGACTTCTATAGCCTTCAGGGTCTTTCCCTGGCTTTTTACAGGCAGAATGAATGATTGGAATGGATTAATTGCAATTCTTTTCTTTAGATAGCACTGTTACTAGGAGATCAGTATTATCTCTGTCTTTTCTTTTGCAGCAGCGATCTACTATTTGCTCGTGCTCAGCTGGTAGTCACTGTTGATTCATATTCACGATCAGCTACATTCAGTAATATTGCATGGACAGTTACTGTTTTGCGTCTTCCACTTTTCTTAGATATTCTAGACTTCGGACTTCATGTTGGTGATTTCAGAACATCATTCAAATCTGTCAAGATCACTTTGGATTCTAGTCCTTTACCTGCTGAGAAAACAATGCACGCTTCCTCTACCTCACCTTCCCACTCAAAAGAAAAAGAGAAGGGAAGACAGGGTGAAAAATAAACTTGTTAGCCTGCCTCCCAAGCTACTAATGAAAGCACAGAACCAGGCCAAGGCAGTGCCTTGCTGAACAGCTGACGCATCTTCCCACCGCTAGAACAAATCATTACTAAACAGAACAAGCCATATTTGAACAGATTTTTCCAGCCTGGACCCCCATTTCCTTGATTTGCTTTTAGAAATGTCAAATGAAGTGTTTCAACAGGATTGTTGACAAAACCATGGAGGAATTTTCAAGCTTACATTTAACTCTTTTAAAATGAGGCCTGATGTTTTTTTTCTAGTATATATCTTTCCTGACCTGTGCTGGTAGGGCTGAAATTTGGTTTGTTTATGTAGTTTTTCTTAAGCTCCTGAATTCTTTGCAGGGGAAAATCTGCTTAGTTAAAGCAGTTTAAACCAAAACAGACATTGAAGCCGTTTATCGATATATACTAACAAGGCATACTTAACCAGCAGTCAGTGAAACACACTTTCAAGATTCAAATCATTACTACAACAGGTAATGTTTTGTAAGTGCGTAGTGTTATGGTTGAATGAACAAATTTATTCTGTGACTAATCTCAAGGAGTTTAAAAGATACATGTGCATGACCAGAATTACAGACAGCCCTCCCACACTCTGAAGGACACGTGGGTTACAAAAAACATCTCCTTTTTTCCAAGTGTGGCTCCCTGCCTGTACCCACTGCTTTTGGGAGAGGAGGGGTCTCAACTTGGTGTGAACCTGATGATTCACATGGCAGTTAGAGAAGCGTGCAATGTCTTCGCATGCATGCAGCTGATAGGGGTAAGATATTGCACCCTGTGGGAAGCGTACTACACTAACAGTCCCCTGGCTGGCTGCAGCCTATATGATATGTTCCAGGGGGTATGCTCTGTCTTGGCCTGGGCAGAAGTCGTGATGCTGCTGGTGACTTACAGTAGTGTGAAACTAAGTTTGGATTCTAAGATGTCCTCAGCTGTCCCCCAGAACTGCCATGCCGCTTCTGTACTTCTTTTTAGGCTGACACCTTCTTTGCTTCAAAAGTCTCTTGGACTCTTCCTGGTTACTGTTTAATCTGGCCAATGTTGCTTTCTTCTTTATTTTGGGCAAATATCCTCAGTCTGGTGTATTATGCACACAAACACCTGCACCCTTCTTAGGTCCGCGTTATTATCCTAATGGTTGTTAGCAAAGTGCTTTGGCAAGGGGAGGGGACTGTCCTGGCACGCCACACTAAAGAACTCATTTGCTGCATCTGTTTGACTGGAATAAGCTTTGGTAACACAATACACTTTTGATATTTCACTGTTCAGATCCCATCTCTTTTCCTTCCACTCTTTAACACTGACTGTATTATTTGGTCTCAAAAATCTTTTCTACATATGAAAGCAGTAGTAAAGTAAATACATAAGTAAATGTTTTGGCTCTCTGTATCATTAGCTTGTCTTCCTCTCTCAGTAACAGATCTACGTTCTCTTCTTTCTGTCACTTGCTTTGTATTTGTAAAACCTTTCTACATATTGGTGTCAGTGGCCTTTTTTAGTTAAAACTCATTTCTGTTTGCTAGTCTTAGATTTCTGTTCATGCATGCTTGTTGCTTTTTACTCTTACTTCACTTTAGTATGCATCTGTTTCCATATTTCCTATTGCTTTTTGATTTCCAGATCATTAAAGAACTCTTGATGAAGCCATGTCAGAGCCTTACCATGCTTCCTATCACTGTTCTACGTCATGATGGTTTGTCACTGTGTCATTTAATGCTGTCTTCTAGTAACTACTGCTTTTCTTGGATTCCTTTTTCCCTTCGTCCTTCTAGAACTCCTCACTGCAGGACCTTGCTTAGTAATTCAGAGTTTCTGTTTTTAAAGAGCAGAGTTCAGCATTCTCCTTATTTGATATCCTCACTTTCCTCGAATCATTCATCATCATGCTCAGAACTGCCCTACACACGTGTGTGCAACTACAGTATCTCTGTTACTCAGAATTGAAGGGAGTTGTTACTTTTCCCCTTTGCCCATAAGCGGCTTTTGTTTTATGAAAAACATATATCAGACTCATTGCAGGAGTTTGAGTTTCTGGCTTCCAGTCCAGCTTTTCAAACACATTTTTAGATGACTTAAGATCCCTTATTAATACTGACACCTGTCTTTGGATGCTTCTGTACCAATTTGCTATGAATAAGTACCATAAAGGATGGCACTGAGCATAGATAGCACTGAAGGCTGAAATCTGCAGCTGTCAGCAGCTTTGGGCGTTTTCTGTAAGTCTTAATGTAGTGGCATTATTTTTAAATAACAGTAAACTGCAATTGCACTGCAAACAATACATTAGAGATGAGCCTGCTAAGAGTATGAAGGTATAAATGATAACTGGGAAGGCTGTTAATAATCTGTCTTATGTTGTTTATCTTGATTTGTCTTTCATTTGCTAGAGTATGCTACGAGCGAGCCACCTTCAGCCCAACAATCCAAACATTCATCCTTTCTGCCATTTGGCATGGGGTTTACCCAGGATATTACTTAACATTTTTAACAGGAGTACTAATGACGCTAGCAGCACGAGCTGTAAGTATCAGCCAAATGTCTTCCTAACTAATAAGTAGTTCTGACAAAGAGAAGTGAGAGCACATGAGCAAGGTTCAGGGACAGTTCGTGGGCAGCAGTCATGTTTTCTCAGCTGGATTTTACAAGGAAATCCAGCGTAGGAAATAATGAGTGCAGCATAGGAATTAATGAATCTTTTTATATTAGTCCCATTTGATATTAGTTGTTTTACTAAGAGTTCTGAAGTGTGTCATTAGAACTGATATTTGGACTATTCTGTTGTGGGTTTTTTTTACCCCACTAGTCCTAAAATATACCTTTGTGGTGAACATAGGAAAATGGTTTACCATGTAGGAGCTTTCCAGCAGAAGCGTTCTGGTTTTCATTTGTTCCAAAACTGAGTGTTTACAGAATGGCTTCATAGAATAGAATGCCTGCCACACTCAGACAAGTAGTCTTAAGATGCACTGGATTCAGGGGGGATGGTGTGTGTGCATTGCTTTGCTTAAATGCGTCTTAAATACTTAAAATCCCTGTGCTGGATTAAACATGCTGCCCTAAAAGGCACGGAATTTCAACTGACTTCTTCAGAAGTTAATGGGTACTTTGAGTGGTTCAAAGGTGTTTGTCCACACAGTACCATTTCTATTCTTCCTGTGTATTTTGTGGAAATGCAACAAGTTCTATGCAGTAAAGTAGCACCAATGAGATTATTACTGATCTAGCTTACTATTATATGTTGGTTTTTTTAGATAAGAAACAATATCAGACACTATTTTGTTGAATCTCCTGCTGTTAAACTGTGTTATGATATTATAACATGGATGACAACGCAAGTAGCAATAAGTTACACAGTTGTGCCATTTGTACTGCTTTCCGTGAAACCCTCTTTCACCTTTTACAGGTAAGCACGTTCTCCCTGTTTCCTTTTCTTTAACTAAAAGGAAATGAAGCTGTTTTCTGTGGCACGACATTCTGACAGTATTCTACTGATAATTCTAAGATTTGTTACCTGAGCAAACCATTTGCATTCTAGTGTGTGAGCACAGTTCGAGTTGGTTTTAAGAAATTCTTAAGCGACTTATTTTTCTCCTGCAGCAGGAAAATAAAGCCTTTGGGATTAGTGTCTGCACCTGACCGGTTTTATAGCAGCAGCAGTTCATGGCTTTCTAGAAGCAACTTTTTTGAAACAGTAAATAGTTCAAAGCAGATTTCTCTTCACTTTGCACCTGGTACTTGAGGAATGTAGCGCCATCTCTGCTACAGCACTAAATTCTGTGGGGAAGACTTTATTTCCATTTTCCCCTATATATATATATATATATATTTTTTTTTTAATTTATTTATTTTAAACAAAAATCTTAGGCACAAAGTACTGTATTTGAGTGGGTCTCGACAGTTGATTTTTGAGCATCCAGTGAAACTGGTCATCGTTTTACTGAATGATTGGTTTTATTTGTTTTTCAGCTCCTGCTATTTCTGTCTTCATATCGCCAGCATCCTGGTGTTGTTGGTATTTCCATTGAAAAGAACTCAAAAAGGAAATAAAAAGCATGAAATCATCCAGCCAGTGTGGTCCAAAAAACTAGAAGAAGAAAATCTTTTGCAAAAGAACAGTTATTCCACAACAAATAATAGTTTCAGTCAGAAAGAAGAAATAACCTGCAGATATCAAGCACTAAAGCAGTGATTGAGGAATATTATGATCAATATATTTTGTATGTTTTCAGAAACCCATTTTTAGCACCTTTTAAAGGGGTTTGTATTTGTTTGCAAAGATGTTTAGTATGAAAAGAATGCATTACCTAGGAAAATCACATACAATAGCAAGACTGGAAACAAAACAGATTAACCCCTCCCATGCCATGTCCCAGTGGGTCACGCCTTATATGAAGATATTACCATTATTTCAATGGGCACTCAGGACTTGCAACGTATGTCCATAGGGTCATATGTGTGCCCTTTGCTGAATGTACGTTGTGTATCCCAAGGCACTGATGGGGTGAAATGAAATCGTGTCAATCTAGGATTAACAAATGGAAATTAATTTTTCCAAATGAATGACTTGCCTTAAACCCTCTATTTACTGAAACATTGTTTCCAAGTGGTATTTTCGAGTCTGATTTTGTGGAAAGTATTTCAAAATATTTAATACTATATGCTATAAAGAAGCTACAAATATGAAATGCAAAGTCATTGGATGGTTTTTGAACCTCTTCTCTAAAAGGGAATTGCAATAAGCATCTCAGTATTTGGAGGGTTTTCTTAAAGTATCTCAAACAGTTACAGTACGTTATGGAACTGTAAACATTACTGATGCCAAATTATAGTTAGGTTTCTGTGACAGAATCTCATGAAGCATAGCCCTTCTGAACAGATTAGAAGAAATCATCTTAAGGTTCACCTTTTCCAGGGCTTCACAGCCCTAATTTAGGTTTCCTTTAATTTCAAGTACATAAAAATGACAAAAAACACCACCGAGTGGGCTTTGCAGCTAGAGAAGGAAAGGCAGCCAAAGGATGCTGAAGACAATGCGCAAGCACCAGAACTTCAATGGAAATTTGTCTTTACCCTTAAATACCAGAAATACGTGTTCTATAATATAAGTATTTTACCAAAAAAGAGGTTTCAGTACTTAAAAACAAAGTAATTTTGCTTTTTAAGGCATACAGTTGATGATGCTAGCAGTATAAAGTTGCTGATGTTAGCAGTATAAGAATGTCAACATTGAGATCCAGTTCATAGTCAAATATGAAATCACCACGATGAACAAGATCTGTGTGCTTGATCACCGATTTCCCTTTATGCACAGAAGTGTATGAACTGCGGGGAAAAGATTTTTGTTTAAATTAGAATTTTAGATGCAGGTTTCACATGGCACTTGTAGGTAAAATAATGAAAGAGAGAAATGCTTGAGAATATCTAACTGACTGAATTATGGAAGAAGGTCAAGGGAATAATGCATTGGTTCTATCTGTTCCAGACCGTTTGTTGAGATGATGGTCACTGCTAGAGTACTGTTTTAAAGGGCTACGTTTTAATTGTTTGTATTCTGTGTTATCTTTCTTTTTTTTTTTAGTAAGCACAAACTGCTTACCCACACGTTGTATCGGTTTTAAAGATAAAACAAAGTACTACTGGAGAAAAATAACACTGCTCGCTGAGTAACCTATGAGTGAGTGAAAACAAAATGTCCTACTATTTTGATCCTGATCTTCTTGATCAAACATCCGGCACTAGTGAGGCCAGTATTCCCACTCCAGGGTCAATACTGCATTCCAGGGAAACTGCAGTGGTCATTCTCAGCTGTGAGGACATTACCGTACAGAAATAATAGTCACAATCCTTGTCCGGTTTACTCTCCAAAAACCGAATCCTCAGTCAAGTCTCTGTGACCTCACTGTAGCAATTCTGCATCTCGCCTTTGGCTCCTTGTTTGAAACTTCAGGAGGAAAAGATACTTTTTGTTGTTTTAATATATGTAGGGTAGCATTAATTAACCGGCACACTCAGAAAGGTGGAACCAAATGTGAAATGAGTCTTAGTGAGGCAGGGATGTTCATTGTTTCAGTGAGAGCTGTATTATCTTTAAAAAAGAAGTCAGGTTTCTGAATCCTTATGTTGGTCACTCAAGTAGGCTTCCCCTTGCATGGGGCTGCCATTGCCATCAGATGTGTTTTTGAAACAGCAGTTTTTCTTCCATTGTTTGTAAATAAGGGCACACTGATTTCTTTAAGCTTATTTATCCTTACTGGAGATAGAATCAGGAAAGATACCGTCCACTTTCTGTTCTTGGAAGAATATTTACATTAAATAACAAATGGAACTGCAGTCTGGTAGGTGAGTAGATTTTGGGTTGGTTCTTCTAGTATTTGCTGCTGTTGAACTTGAATTCCCCTTCTAGTTGGTGTAGGCTGTGTACCTACTCAAAGAAGTGGGTTTGGATGCCAGTACTTCTGATGTGCCATTTTCCATTAACATTCTGGTACTCGTTTCCTTCTTTTGGCATGAGTGCCAATGTGTGCAGTGAAAGCTTCTGAATTCTTGATTAAGAAATATGAAAACAGCAACCCCAGAAAATAAGCTGAATTAGGCTGTGAAGTCTGGTAATTCAACATGAGCAAATGCACAGATCCAGTTTTGTTCAGAAGTTTCATATGAGTTGAAACAGTTGAGAAACTACACTCATGCTTTAGCTGGTCACAAACAGCGAAGACGGCTTTCAGAATTGGACATGACAGGGGTCTGTGTGCAATACAATTATTTCTTCATGTTCTGAACTCCTTAAGTAATAGCAGCATAAGAAAAGGATGACAATTATGTTCTGCCTAGAGTTTCTTTTGACGTGTAGTGTCCTACAGTTTAGTTTTTAAATATCATTGTTCAATATAGAAGTACTCATAACCAAGATCTGCTCTTCATGCACATGAATTCTCTTGAGGACTATCTAAAGAGTGGGTCGTTGGGGGGGGGGGGTTGTTTGCTTTTTTTTTGCTTTTAAGTGGCAGCACTTGACTTTTTCTTGTTATTTTCCCTCCACTTTGCTAGTTTTTTGCCTTGCTATTGCAGATGGAAAAGTTGCACTGGATCCTTTTCATTCATTCAGTATGAAGATAAGAGCAGCCAGCCCAGATGCTTTAGATAATTTTTAGGTTTTACAAGCACGGTTTCATAATAATGATTTTGAAAAGGTGGAGGTGATTTACTACCTATGACTTTCTGAGAAGAATAGTAGGAAGCAAATTGCTTAGAATCACTTCAGACATGAACGAAACGTGGTTTTAAGTATTCTTTCACTTCATGTATATCCAAAAGGTAAAACTCTTTTCTGTGTTCCAGATCAGCACTCTCTGAAAAGTGAAGATAACATATCATTCAGAATATTATGGTGCTTTGCAGATATTTGCCTATTGTGAACAGTTCATCCAGACACTCGATGAATTAATATTATTTACTAAATGTAGTCACCCCGATAGTAACTATTTGCTTGCATAACCTTTTTTTAACCTTTAATGCTTCTGTATTAATGAAAGAGATGTATTATATATATTTAAAGAATAGTTTCAGTGGTGCCTACTACTGTTCTGTTAGGGAAGGCTTTGTTAGCTACACAGCTACATAAATGGCCTTCAGGAAACTTATTTTTCTGTGGCTATTCCTTAAGGTGACATGTAGACAATATTTCCGTAACAAGTGACATTTGACAACATACTTTCATGTAAAAAGCATATTATCATGTAAAAATATTGGTCCGCATTTTAATGTGCTCTTAATAGCAATGCAACAAAGACAACTTTGCAAAGAGATCTTAAGTGTATTCCGTGCTCTGCACTGAGCTGTGATACGAGTTTTACCAGTAGAGTATGTTATATATTAAAAAATGTTACAGGTTTTTTTTTTAACTTCCTCCTTTCCCCCTACAGGAATAAGTAGGACAAACAGAAGCGCCGTGTTTGTCCGGCACACGCTTGGTAGCTGTGCCCCTTCTTAACAGCACTGATTTAGTTAGTGGTAAAACTTGTGATGCGGCTGAGATCTGGTTTTGCAAACAGTGCTATGAGAACTTGGCCTCCTGTCAAATTCATATCAAAAGTAATTTCAGCAGTCTGCATTTTTCTCAGGAAACAAATTATTGTCAATTCGTTTAAATACAAGCTTAGATGGGTAGTCACGTTCGCATACGAATGTGTTACAATTGCTTAAGTGTAAAATTCCACTTGTTCATTTTTCTAAGTTGGCCTCAAAAGATAGGGAAAAGCACGGGTTACAATAATTTTAGGCTTTCGTTTCCTTTACCCTTAGGTCTTTCACTTTGTCAGTTTCACTGGCATAGCTGCCCAGAGAGCTATGGGTGCCCCATTCCTGGAGGTTCTCGGGGCCGCGTTGGGTGGGCCCTGGGCAGCCCGTTTGCAGTGCCAGCCCCTGTCCTGCTCACATGCCAGCACAGGGGGCTGTGCAGTGCTAAGCGTGTCCCATTGGAGCAGAACTGAGCAGGGGAGCTTATGGCAGCCGCAGCTGTGGCTGCTCTGTGCCGGGTCTGCCTAAACTGCCATAGGTGTTGCAGTCTTAACCCAGATGCTTCACAACCACCAGCAGATCCTGGCATCTGCAAAGCTATCCTGCCATGTTCACAGAATCACAGAATGGCCTGGGTCAGAAGGGACCTCAAGGATCACGAAGCTCCAACCCCCCTGCTACAGGCAGGGCCACCAACCTCCACATTTAATACCAGACCAGGCTGCCCAGGGCCCCATCCAACCTGGCCTTGAACACCTCCAGTGATGGGGCATCCACAACCTCTCTGGGCAGCCTGTTCCAGCACCTCACCACTCTCATAGTAAAGAACTTCCCCCTGACATCCAACCTATATCTTCCCTACCTCATCTTAAAACCATTTCCCCCCTGTCCTGCCATTATCTGCCCTTGCAAAGAGTTGACCCCCTCCTGTTTATAGGTTCCCTTTAGGTACTGAGAGGCTGCAGTGAGGTCACCCTGCAGCCTTCTCTTCTCCAGGCAGAACAAGCCCTGCTCCCTCAGCCTGTCTTTGTAGGGGAGGTGCTCCAGCCCCCTGATCATCTTTGTGTTATAGCTGCACATGTTGAAACGGCTGCTTGGCGTGGTGAAAATTAAATGATGATTTTTTTTTTTAACTTCTTAAAAACGTTTTGAGATTAGCTTTTCGTATACATTTAATAAAATCTAGCTATCAAATGTAACAATTTTCAACCCCTTTAAATAATATCTGAAACAGGACTTTGCTCCCTTCAGAGCTATACAAATGTTCAAAAGCAAGCTTTGCCACTTCATCCTGTTCTGTGAGTCAGCTATGTGTGTGTCCAATGACTTAGGCCTGCTTTTGGTTTTAGATGTTTGCAGATTGCCTGGATCTCTGTGCATACCCATATAAACCTTGTGAACTGGCAAGCTGTAGTTGCCAGGAGTGTCGTGAATACATGTAGCAGAGGTCGTACTGCTAGTTACGTGAGCCTGGCTTGGATGCACGCTGCACCTGCTGGCGCCTGCTTGGTCTGCTCCTGCAGTGCTGAGCTTCTACTTCTAGAAGCGGGAGCAGAATTCACTGCTTGCAGTTCAAGTGGAAAGTTAAGGGCTTCTTTCACTTTCGGTGTTCTGCTGTAGACCAGGCAGACAAAATTGGGCTGCAGATAAAGGACTGAAATCAGAGTTGGAAATTGCAGGGCCGCTTCTGAAGGACCTTTTTCTACTAATAGCGACTGAGCCTGGCACTTTACTCCTAATGAACCTTTTGGCTAAATAGGCCTCAAACAGTCCCTTTTGTTCCAAGGCAAACAGCCCACACTGCATTGACATTTAAGTGTCCCCACAACACAGTAGGAGCAGCCAGCTGCGGTCCAGGTTTTAGTCAGACTCAGCAGTTCCCTTCCTTCCTCCCAAACTGCAGAGATGTGATCTGAGACAAAAAGCAGTGAAATGTGGCCCCTGGAGACCTGCGATCAGAATAGTGCAACACTGCACACTAAAGATGGAACCAAACATTGTGGCCGTAAGTAAAAGGAGGATTTGCCTACACGTTTTGCCTTTTTTGTATGTTTACCTTTACATATTTTCTGTGTACCTTTTTTGTCCGGTGGTATTGACTGTTTCTCTGCAGCATCTTCTGACGTGTCATACTGAGACAGGTGACAAAAGGGACACGACAGTAGCCGGGTGGTCATTCTGACATGCCAGAACTCAGATGTGTTCTAGGTCAGTTAGAAGAGAGCATTTAAAATGTAGGGAATGAAGAAAGGTGCAGGACGAGTGAATTGTTCAAAGACGTGGTAACAAGATAGGCAGTTTAAAAGACAGAACCGCATTCTTTCCTGCCTTGGTCACACGTTCAAGGGAGTAGTTTTACCTCAATGCAGAAGTAGTTATGCCTCCAGATACCCGTGTGTTAAGATGAGAAAACACCCCTAAAAGTGTGGATAGTTACAGTATCCCTACATTTGCCTTTCCTGATTCAGAATATAAACGCATTGTTGGTGAATTTCATTTTTATTATTCCAAAATATATATTTTTTAAAAAGTGTTATTTTTCAACAGATCCATAAACTAAGTGTTGGTGTATGGTAAACTTAAAATACCACTGTTAGTTACACTGTGATTGTGATATTTTAATAATTACATATTTCTAAGTTGTCTCAGCCGTGCTGCAGAAGCGGCCTGCTGGTCTGTTTTAAAGGTGTTTTTAACTTGCCTATCAATGTTTTTTTTCTAATTTGTGTCTTTAAATCCGATTAAACTGTAGTTAAAAAAAAAACCAAAAGGTGAACTTGTTTTTCCAAGTTCTTTGGTGTCTGTCTGTTTTTAATCAGCGCTAGGAATGGTATCACGTTGTGTTGTAAAGCAGCTTCTCCTTTACAGAGAACCAAACATTACACACACACCGTTACTTGGGGTATTCTGTTTAAACATTGCTTTCATCCCATTTGCTCTCTGGGGCTTACATGCAAATATATACACGTACTGGTTTTCCATCAGAGCCAGTAAAAAGAAATACAAGTCGGGCTGTGTGTTGATTGGGAACTGTACTTACACAACATGGAAATCTCCATCTCAAAGCTTCCTGCTACACTGCGCACTGACTGCAGATTTTTCCAGCTGGGAGCTTCATGACTAACAAATCACCACCAGTGTTTTGAACAAGCTGCTTGTTTAGCTGCTGACTCCAAAGAAGCAGGATTAAATGTGTCCTATATGTGTGTGCTTCTTTTGCTGTTTGAAACTTCACTGAGAAGGCTCTGCTATGGTAGTTGCTGTTGGCGGGTGATGGTATTTTAAAGCATGCAGATTCCTTGACCCAAAGTTTCTTTACCGTGGAAATTAACATAGACTATTATGGAAAGGAAGGTATATTGTATGCCACTATGACACAAGTGCTGTTCCCATGACTTCCTGTCTAATACCGAGTCATTCCTTCCCTTCTCTTCATCAGGTATTAATGCTTCAGAACTGACTTTTTAATGCCGGTGTAATTTGCTGAAGAGGTCTTCGCAAGGATCTGTTTCTGCAGGTGGTCCCACCTCAGAGCAGCACTTGTGTGCTGCTCTCTGGAAAGACCCTACTGCATAAATGGTATTTGTAAACCCCGTGTTCAGACTTTCCCTTTAGGAAGCTGTATCATGGGAGATAAAAAGCACTTGCCACTTCAACACAGGACTACAGATACAGCTGAAGAAGCTCCAGTGACTTGTCGTTCCGACCAGAACCGAGACACTGCCACGCAAAGTGCCTCCTCAGCTACGCGTTCACAATGGAGTGGGTCACGAGTGTGAAAAACATCACCGCGAACTAAAGGTTTATCGCTGCATCTAATGAGAAACATTTGAGCAGATGAAGATAAAATACAACTTTCTGGTACTGCTTCAGGATGCTGAGATTTTTTGGTACACCCAATTATTCTTACAGTGGAAAACTGTGACTCCGTTCCTTAAGATACCGAAGAAAATGTCCAAATTCAGAGCATCCTGGAGACAGAGATATTATCCTGTGCCAACAATTAACCTTAAATTGGCCCAAGCAACTTCCTGATAACAAAGCAGGACGTTTTAGTACATAAAGCAGAGGCAGTTTTAGGGAAGATATCTTCACCCTAACTAACTGTTAAATTAGAAGTGGAGACGTGTGCCCTCAGTGGGGTCTGCAGTTCATCCTGGGATGGTTGTGCCTAGCAGCACAATAATTTTCTCCATGTGGGTTATTTGTTATCTTTCCAAACTCAGTAACTAGCAGAAAAGGGAATCTGCATTTTTATTGTCATTCTGCTGCCATAAGAACCACATGTAAATAGGAATCAAGTGTGAGATATACCAAAAGCTCTTATGACTCATACTTAAAGCAGTGTTTTCTCAGAAAGTTCCCAGTGGAATCCCTAAATTATTTGCTTGATAATTAATAACTTAATTCATTGGGGGATAATTCTGTGGCAGCTTTCCCTTTGTTTGAATCACGATGGCCTTCATGGCAAACCTTTTGGCTGTGCCCCTAGTCTCTGCTTTAAGTGGGTAACATCTCTGCCCATGTAGTCCTCCTCATAACAGCCTTTTCCCATAATAACGCTTTGGTCAGAAGACAAAAATATACTTGCCAAATGGCTGCAATTTTGATCAATTTAAGTTGAAGAAGTTAGAAGAAGGAAAGAAAACAGTTCAAGCATTATAGTAATTATGATTAGTACAATAATAAGCTTGTTAATGATTAAAGCACAGTCAAAATCTATAATCTTGTACAAATTATTTCACTGAGTCTCATCTGTTTCTGGGCTGTTAATTGAGCTGGTGTTAGGTACTGGTTTGGGATAACGTCAGATATTTAAACCAATACCTTCTGGGTGTGCAAGGGTACTTAATTACTTTTTTCTTCAAGTAGGTTTTGATGGTATGAATGACGTTTACTGCAGAATGCAGAAGTCTTTCAGAGAGGGGATTATGAATCCTTCAAGTCATCCGTTGTGAGTTCTCACACTTCTCCCTCTTCCTCCATAGGTTTCGTTGGGGTTTTGTTTTGGTGTTTGTTTAATGAGTTGTTCAAATGCCAAAAATCCCAGGCCCCAGAGACCACTCTTACTGTCAGTCATACGACAAGTTTTGGAACAACTGTTAAAAGACAAAAATTCAAATGGGAGGCAGAGCACGCCATGTAAAATTAAGATTTTTCTAGATTGCAGCTTGAACCCTTCCATAGGATCATATTACATTGTCTGTGTGAATTCACTGATGGGAAAATGTTGCTAATGTAAGGATAGGGTGCGAGTGGAAAAGCATGAGACAGAGTTCTGCAGTTCCTCAGCTGGGATCAGCAGGCATGAGCGTGTCAGGAGTTGGATGAGCCAAGTGAAGGGGGGAGAAGGTGAAGCGCAGACAGTGGTGCCTTCCCTGCCTCCCCATCACCAGCACATACACGGCCCTCGCACGCAGGAGCTGCTGTTTCTGTTTGTAGCCATGGGTGAGAATATAGCTAATACCTTACGTGTGGAAAAACTATGGTAAAAGAATAAGGGTTTAGATTAGGATGATATAAAGTGAGATTAATCTCCTCTGAAAAACAGTATTTTGAAAATGTTTGAAAATCCATAGATCTCATGATGCTCAGTTTCTTGAAACATCAGGACCACTCCTCCTTGAGCAGCGGTCCATAGGCATGAATTTAAATAGTGCAGTGAATACGTTCTAGCTCAGCAGTAACTGCAGGGATTTGGTCATCCTCTACATTGCACACCTGTTGTATAAGGAAGAATGTGCTCTAGGCCTTTCACTCCTCCCAGTTTTTCAGCTGAACACATCTTTTGGTGCAGACCTAGGCGGATACGGCTTCTGATCTTCAGAGCTTGCCCATTTTTCCTCGTATTAACAATTTTTGTGCGCGTTAGGTACTCATTCTATCTGGGTATGAAGTTCTTAATATAATCAAACTTCTTTAAAAGATCAGAGGAGGAACTTGTAGACACTTTATGGTTAAAGGTATTTGGGACATAAAGGAGGCACTGTGCATGTTTCTGCGTGAGGCTAACAATTCTGTTTCTACAGAGGGATGGAAGATAGTGTGGTGAAGATTTTGACACTTTCACCCTTGGGAACTGGTAACTGCAGAAATATGACTGCATCCAGGTCTGGGGCTCCTAGCACAAGAAGGACACAGAGCTTTTGGAGAGGCCCAGAGGAGGGCCACAAAAGCCATCATACTGCTGGAGCACCTCTGCTATGAAGAAAGGCAGAGGCAGCTGGGCTTATTCAGCCTGCAGTGGGCTCTGCGGAGACCTCACTGAGGCTGTGGGTGCCCCATCGCTGGAGCTGCTCGAGGCCGGGTTGGGTGGGCCCTGGACAGCCTGAGCTGGTGGGGGGTAGCCAGCCCATAGCAGGGGCTGGGCGGGTGGGCTGTGAGGCCCCTTCCAACCCAACCACTCTGATTCTTACTGCTTTTTTGCCACCCCAATTCTAAGCTTGCGTCTGTGCCTGTCGAGGGAGCCCGTTATTACTGTGCTCAGTACGGAACGAAACGAATTCTGTAACCAAACACCTTTGTTATCATGTATTCGGACAGTCCTGGGGATGACTTTTTACAGCCACCACACAGGTTGTACCCAGAAAGAAAGCACTGAAGCGTTGTCATTAGCGTGGTGATGAGACCCGCTGCAAGCAGCGCGGGAAGCCGCAGCCCCGAGGCCCAGCGGCGCGATGGGCACGGCGGCTGTTAAGGGAAGGCGCCGGGGCTGAGCGCGGAGGTGCAGCGCTCATCCCGGGCCGCTCCCCGCGGCACGGCGCCGCGCGGTGACTCAGGCCAGCCAGGGCTCCCGGGCAGGCTTTTCCGAGCCTCGTGACGATCCGTTTAGAACCGCTTATTAGCGTGCGAGCCCTGCGGGGCCGTTCAGCGCGAGCGGCGCCCGCTAGTGGCGCGTCCCGGTCCCCCGGGCACGGCACGGCCGCCCCCGGTGTCCCGGGGAGCGGAGAGGGGCACGGCTCTTCTGAGGGCGGCGGGCGGTGCCGTCTCCCCTCACGTGATCGCCAGGCAGAGGCAGGCAGCTAGAGGGAGGCAAGATGGCCGCTGCGGCCGGGGGGAGATGAGAGGTGCTCGGAGCCCTGCTGTCCTGTCACAGCCCGCTGGGTCGGGGACTCCCCGTACAGCCGCGCCCCGCCGGCTTCGTGGTGAGCGGGGAGGAGACGGAGCGGGACAGCGCTGTGGGGCGGGAGAGGCCGGGAGGGCTCTGGGCGCCGAACAAAGGCGCGGGGCGCGGCGGGGCCGGGAGCTGCAGGGCCGGGAGCGGGCGGCGTGCGGGGCTCGGGGGGTACCTGGCAGCCTCCTTCCGAGAGCGAGGAGACGGAACGTGAAAGGAGGGCTTTGTCCGTCGGGTTTGGGTGCTTGAGGAAACCCTCGTGTTGCGTACGGAATGGATGTTTATTCTTCGTTCTGCGACAACGGCTATTTAAAGTAACTTTGTGATTGAGAAACGTGAATCTGGTCAAAACACGGCGCGCCTGCCGCCTCCGAGGCGCGGCCGTACCCGCTGGCAGGCGGCGGCTCCGCTACGCGGACGGATCTGCGCCGCTGCCTCCCTGAGCCACCGCGCTGCTCCTGGCCGGGCCAAGCCGAGGCGAGCGTGTCGGGCACGGCAACCCTGAAGCGGTGCTTTGGAGGACCGAGTGCGTTCAATTATACACGGAAGTTTATATATATATAAATATATAAATATATATATATATAATTTTTTTTTTCCCCTGGAACACTTCATTATGCACCGAGCGTGTTCTCGTTCTGCCTTTGAGGCAGAGCAGTTTCTCTGCTGAGGTGTAAATCCTGTTGCCAGTGTTTGGGATTTAACCTCCGGTCTGCATTCTCTTTAATTACGAGTCCCATCTCTATGGTATTTGGCACTGACAGCCACCTGGAGTGCCTGAGGTGGTGGAGGTTGGTTGGGATGGTTTGCTTGTTTGCAGCTTCCCCATGTTTCCTACTCTCCAAAGCTGGAGAAGTGAGGCAAATGATTTACAGAAGCTTTCTTCAGGTTTCTTTCTTCCTCCTGCCGCCAGAAGTTGGTATTTTAGAACCTCATTTCAGCTGTTTCGAAAACGATATTTAAGCAAACTCTTGGCAGTCCCTATAGAAGGAGTGCTTAAAAATATTGGTCGTGTCATGTCACGTGATGTCTGGCTTGTCAGCCGTTCTGATGCTTATTAAATACGTATGCGAAGTAATAAGGTGTCATGAAGGATTGGTAGTGCAGTTGAGAGTGACAATGTTTCTGTAAATCAGCAAATTTTTGCAGTCTTTCCAAAGCAGTGATAATGTGTGCTTCAGCGCTGGAGGGGAGAGGCGGCTAATCCAAACCCAAACAGCTTAACCCTTGTGCAGATGTTACCTTCACCTGACCCTCCGTGCTCTGAATGCATCTTGTCCTCTCTTGGTTTGTTCTTTGTGTCCGAAAGCACTGGGCTGTGCCATCCCTGAGCATTGTGAGTATTCCAAGCTCAGAAGGTTGGATTGGGAATAAGGAGGTTTGTTGGCTGAAAACTGGCTGGCATTAGTGGGGGAAATCGGAGTGAATCTGTATACAGCTTCCAAATAGGATCTTGGATTTAAATGGTGGAAGCTTGGGATTGTGAAAATACTTGCTCTGGGTCCGAAAGCAAAATACATGCTTTAAACTGAGCATGTTGATGACTGTCTATGTATTGGATGCTTTGAGGTTTGGTAGGGATTAAGTTCTCATTCTCTCTTTTGGTAAAGGAAGCACTGTTGACGTTTGTGCTGGCAGTGTGCATTTCTTACTGCATGGCCATGTGCTTTGGGAGCCTTGCTGTTGGAGAGGTGTTGTGCTTGAGCGCAGAATGAACTTATTTTTCTAGCTACGGCCACAGAGTCTCGATCCAAAGCATTTATGGTATGTGGTGGCCTTGGTATTTAGGAGCTCCAGAAACCTTGCCTGGGAAGTGCCACATGAGAGCATGGGATACGAAGTCTGGGGTTTTTAATGTTGGAGGGTTTCGTTGTTCTTAATTTATAAAGCTCACCATTACCTATTCTGAGAAGGGCTTGCTTTGCGACGCTGAGGATTAGTGAATACCGGTAGTGTCATCCATAGAGATGGCTCACCCCAGTGACTTTTTATCATGTACAAACAAGGAATGTTAGGGTTTGCGAAAGCAGCTCCAGGTGCGTGTTTTAGCGTGTTGTGCTGTGAGCCAAAGGCTTCAGTTGCACCTGAGGGCTCACGCCAGAGGTGAGGCAGCAGCTGTGCAGCCGTGATAACCGAGAGTTCCAGCAGTGATTGCTGGAGCACGAACTTATCTGTAGGGCAGCAGGGCTGCCTTTGCCTTTCTGAGTTAGAGCAGTGAGGAACATGAAGGAAAGAGCTCCGCTTTGAGGCGGAAGGACTGCTGAGTTCTTTCTTTTCCTTTTCACGCCAGCTGAGAATTTACTGGCTGAACTTTGATTGCAAATGCATTGTATAATTTGCTCTGTAAGACGTTGTGATTGTGCTTTGTGTGTGATTTTTAAACATATTCCTCAGTTTACTGTGTGTGGGAAGTAGGGTGAGAGCTAAGGCTGCCGGAGAGAGCTAGTGGAAGGTGTAGCGGGGTCAGGGCGTGTGGCAAGTTGGGTTGTGTGGGCTTCTGTCAGAATATGTGCAAAGGGTAGAAGGAATGGAGGTGCCAGAATGTGAACGTAGAATGGTGTTTTGATTGCCTGGGAAGCTGTGTGCCGTTGGCATGGGGCTGGGAGGTCCGGATGGGTTGGGAGGGAGATGTGCTGGGCAGGAGGCCGCTTCTGTGGCGTTTCTGTAGCTAAAATGACAGCAAGTACTCAAGTGTGGGCACTGAATCCCTCTAATCACTCTGCTTCTTTTCGGTCTTCCATTTTTGGTGCACATTGGTGTTTTTTATTCTTTTGTTAAGTTTGCAGCCTCTTAATTAGCTTTTCCTCCTACCAAACAAACCAACGCAACCCAACCAAACAGTAGGAACAAACAAACCAATTGCGTGCTCCCACCACTGTGCTGCTGCTCACCCCCCTCTCCTTCATAGTACCTGAGCTACGTGCTGAACACACCATACCTTTTGGTTTCTGAATTTTCTTGTGGGAGAGGCTGTGTGTTTGTGCAGGGCCTACAGAAACTTGCTGGACGTTGTGTGCCAAGTTTGGGCTACTTTGGAACAGATTTGAGGTTTGGGTCTTAAATAGTGTCTGAGTCACACCTTTTGGTTCATGTATTTTGCTTGGCATGTGGAAGTCTGGAGCATGGAGAGCTCAGGTGCCTAAATCTGCTTTGGAATTTGTTCCTGAAATTGCAGCCTGGATTTGAAGCCTGGGTTTAAGGGTGTGATTTACATTCCTGCTTCTCCTCTCTTCTCCCTTTGTTCTGCTTTACCTACAGTTTTTGTAGCTTCACAGCAAGTCTTCTGTTCCTTAGTGTTGTGTCTTAACCAGGAGCGCTCTCCCATCTTATGCGTTAGCGTGTTGTCAGTCAGCAGAAGCCGTGTCACATTTGAATAGGAAGTTGACAACGTGCAGTCACATGCAGGCATGTCTGGATCAAGTTGCTGACAACTCGCTTGATAAATAGTGCTCTGCAAAGTCCTGTGTGGCTGTAATTCAGATTATTATCACTATTTCATAATGTTGAGTGGTCTTGTTGCTCTGCTTATCTCCATGGAGGTTGCACTGTGCACACCTAGTGTATCTGTAGCCTGTACAGTATTCCCAGTGTTGCGTATGCAGAAACATTTGTGTGTGTGAAAGACTGCTGTGCATTGTGTTCATAGTTCCCATTTGGCCAGTACCTAAAAAATAGAATTCTAACTGTTGTTGCTAAAACCTAGAGAAATTATGCAATTGCCTTTTCATTGTAATGCAGCTTGTTTAATCTCTGAAGTATTTTATTTAGGAGAATAATGGAGCTTTGTACGCAACTGCTGATGTATTGACTTGTACAATCTGTGTTTTCTAATGTTAGAATTAACTCACAGCCTTTACTCATGCCTTTTTTCATTATTATTTTTTTAATACAGATAAACTTTGTTACAGGAGCATTCTGAATACTGCGTGAAGATGGCAAGTCTGGTGAGTCAGAGTCTGCTGACCTATGCAGAAGAAGGAAATGTTCCTGCTCTGAAAGCACTGCTGGAGAAGTGCAGGGATGTAGATGAGAGAAATGAGGTAAGATGATTTTTGTGACGGTTATTTCATACTGCAGTTTTTTTTTTTAATTCAGGAATGAGTATAATCAGTGAGACCACACCACTAAATATAAAAATGTCAGCTTTATTTTTCAGCTGTTTGCTTACTTTTGCGCAGACTGAGCGCACAGCATTCAGTGGCTGTGAGCTCTTCAGCATCCTCTGTTGTAATTGTTTGCTCAGTTTTCTTCTGAGCTGGAAAATGCGGATCCATCCTTACTTTGTGGGCGGAGATGCTATCTGCAGCTGGGAATTGTTTCTTAGTTCACAGAGGCAGTTATGTGTACCTCATAGTTGAGCTCACTTCATGGTTAGGTCAGGGTGCTCGGGGGCTTAGCAGAGAGAGATCTGGAAGTGCTAAGGATGGAAGTCCTGCAGCCCCTCACAGCAGTGTTCCAGTGCTTAACCACTCATTGCTAAAAAATGTTTCTTCTGATATCTTTGCGTTGGAGAAGGTAATTTCTGGACACAGGTATGGTCTGCATCATCAAGCCCACGAAGAGGGTGTGCGCTGGGGAAACCACACGCTGTTTGTATGCTTCAATAATAGGAGCTTTGTTTAAATGTTAGCTCTTCACTGGAATTCAACAGCACTGAGTGCAATTCTGTTTCTAGTTTTGGACTTGCCAAGACCTTCTCTTCCCTCTCCCAGGAGTTGGGTAAAAGCAGAAGGACAGAACAGATTGCCTGCCAGCCCCAGGGGGGCGTGTCTATGAAGACTACTGGCAAGCCAAGGCTTGTCGGTGCCAGGACCTCCCTGGTGGCAGTGACTTGCCTGAGGGTGAGCTTGGGAGAAGTAGGCCTTTCCGCTACTTCTTAAAAACTGGGATCTGAACTTCTTCATCTTCTGTAGTTTTGGGCATTTTATTTTTTAGTATAGATGCATCATTTGCGTCACTTCTCAATGCATCGCTTTTTGCATGTCGTTTTAATTTCAGAATGGCCAGACTCCGCTCATGTTGGCTGCTGAGCAAGGCAATTTAGAAATTGTCCAGGAGCTTCTCAAGAAGGGAGCTAATTGCAACTTGGAGGATGCAGTAAGTATTAGCACTGTATGTTGCAGTACCTATCCACAGAGGGAGAAGAAAGTTCAAGTCAGGCAAAGGAAAGGTGTCGTGATGAATGTTGAGGGGATGGGAAGAAAAGAGATGATAGAAAATGATATGTAAGCAAAATTTTATCCGGCTCAGTATTTCTCAAATTACATTCCTGGATTTCTAAGATGTTTTAAATATCTGAGAGTCTGTGGTAAATGCTGCTGCTGATTTTTTTTTTTTTTTTTTTTTGTGGGGTATTAGTACTGTAAAAAGGAATTACAATGATAGTGTTGGCTGTCATTGAAATCAGAGAATAGGTGAAATAGAGAAATATTGCATCAACAAAGAGTCGATATCCTAGTGATTTTTCTTGTGGCATTAGTGATGTGGTCTGTCAGGCTTGTTTTTTGTTTGGTTTTTGTGTTTCTCAGTAACTGTTGAGGGAGAGTTTAGGTTAAAGGATTATTTCATGTGAAAGCCAGAACAGAGACAAGTAGAAAAGGGGACCTGCAGCCACCTGAAGTAGCAGCGGAAGGAAGTCTGATCCCCTGAAGTAGGAACAGGTACAAGAGGTAGGGCACCGGTCCAGACTCCCCTTTATATTAGCTCCTTGGGTGCCGGTATTCATTGTATGTGGAAACAAACCACCACCATTTTCTGTGCTCTTAGTCACTGTTCCTAGCCAGCAGTTTGAGATGACTTTACATTATTCTCTCAGCCTTCTTAGGTTTTGCTTCCCCTGTAAAAGTCTTAAGAAATTAATCTGTAGTGAACTGAGGAGTGGAGGCTGATAGATACTGGAGAGGGGAAGAGATGATTAGCAGTCTCTATTTCCAGTTGTGTAACTGTCAGGGTGTTTACAACTTTTTATGTTCTATTTTAAAAGATAACTTTTAATAAGTTGTGCATTTCCTGTCATGCAAATTTACACTTGAAAAACAATGTAGTAATTGTTACAATCTTGTAGTTTTATGACAGTACTGTAATACTGAATATCGCTTATTTCCATTTTTAGGATAACTGGACAGCTCTTATTTCAGCAGCTAAAGAAGGACATGAAGCTATCGTAGCAGAACTTCTCAATTATGGCGTCAATTTGGAGCATAGGGATTTGGTATGTGTTGTCCTGGTGTAGAAAACTGAAAGATTCTGTATTTTGGTGACAAGAACAATTTAGTGACTTAGAAATGTTCAGTTTATTAAAAACATACTCATCTTTTATTCTCCTGTTATTTACTGTATCAGTGGGAAATATTTAAATACTGTTATCACAATATCACAGTGGATTTTTTTGTGTCTCTCTCTTACTATTCCTTGGTTAATATTTTTGTAAAGTGTTACTCCTCTTCAGAAGCTGCCTCCTTGTACACGCTTTTAATCTGTGCAGCTGTGATTACCCATCTAGCAATCCTTGTCCTCAGTAATGCTGGCACTTGATCTCATTTATCTTGCTGAATTTTTTATGTGGGAAAGTGAATGTTATGGTTTAGTCCACCTAAAGAATTGGGGAAATTGCTTGCGTGTTTAATGAAGAAGGTTAGATTGCTTGGTTGCTAGTTTGTAGAACTACAAACTTCTCTGTTGACAGAAGAGAAAGCTGGATGCCCCTCAGAACTAATTTTGTTCTGCTTAAATTAGGAAACCACTAAGAGACTTCAAGTGCTTCCCTTAATTGCAGTTTCACACTGAAGACTGAGGCATGCTGCCATGTTATCCTTTTTCCTGGTATTGTAATGGTGGTCACATCTGCTTGGCAAGCACTGTTTCTAGGCCCGTGTCAGTCTGAGAGGGACCTTGACCTCTGAAAATAGGTACTAGAGAGAAATAAAAATTGTGCTCAAAATTAACAGAGGCGCACAGTTGTTTTAAAGTTAGCTTTGGTTGCCTGACCTAATGCGTGCCTTAGATGATGAAACCTCTTTGTTTCCATTCTTACAAACTGAAATGACCACATCTGTAAGGTTTGAAGCTAATTGCTCTTAACTGCTCCCTTCTGCGGATATATGGCATCTGTCAGGAAGGAGGGAGTCATTACGTTTTTACTTTGAGTAGGACATGTAGGTGTCTGTTAGACAAATTGACAATAAGTTCTTCAAGTTTATTGATGTGAGTTCTAGCCTTTTGTTTTAAGGTAATACTTTCTTTTTGTTCTGTCTAGCCATTGGTTTGTATGCACTTGAAGTCTGAATTATGTGTTTAGAGAAAATCAATAATGTTTAGGGTGCAGTATTCTGCCAGGCTTTGCCTACAGTAGGAAATCAGTATTTGCACACATGCATTCGTTACGTAAGTAGGATTATAAGATTGTGTAGTCAGTCCTTGTTATGTTTTGGACTTGAAGAATGGCAAATTAAGTAACAGTCTACAATTAGGTTGCTAAAGAATATTTTTCATTGATGGCGTCTGTTTGAATTGTGCTTGCCAGGGAGGATGGACTGCTCTGATGTGGGCTTCGTATAAAGGCCGTACTGAAGTAGCTAAGCTGCTGCTTGAGAAAGGAGCAAATCCAAACATCACTGGCATGGTAAGTGTATGCCTTAAGAACCATCTATTTTCCGTTCCCCAGCACGATGTTTAAAATCTGGAATCCTATCCTAATCTTACCTTGATGAGCGTCTTTGACAATATAACATTAATCATTGTGCTTTATTAATGGAACTAATCGTTTTGATTTTTGTATGACAGCCAATGTTTTTTTAATTGAAGTAATTAAATGAATACCTCTTAGTAAGATTCAAATCAGCAGGAGAGGAGATAATAGAAGAAATCAGTAGTGTATGTTATCTTGCATGGGTAACAGCTGTCATTTTTTTGTATCTGTATAAGTTAATGTAGTAACTAATCTGTGCAGGTTAGAAACAATTTGCTTCAATTGTTGCATAAGTTACCCAGTGAAGTGGATTATAGAACTATATGCTGTAATTGTGAGGCAGAGTTAGGTAGCTAGGATTTTGAGATTTATTTCAACTTGTAAGCATTTTTATAAAACAAACAAAGCAACATGCATTTTGACGGGTGATACCTTGACATTTGTGTGAACAGAGAGCTGACAGCATAAACAAGTTGGGGGCTGATGCAGTAGTGACCACTAATGGGGAAACCTGTAGCCACTTCCCTTTCCGACTGTGTCCCATTCTAATTCTTCTTTGAGCATGGAGCTTCTGCATGGCACGATTGATTTGCGGCCTTGATTACTTAAGGATAATGCATAACTGTTTTGATTTTTCTCTTAACGTTACAAATGTGGGCGTGAATTTTTAAGCCTTGTTCAAGGAGTTACAAAATTGTTTCAAAACTGTGGCCTGTTTTTAGCCATCATCTAGACCATGTGCTAGGAAACATTATATGTTACTAGATATAGTTCAGTATATTCCTTCTCCTGCGTGTTCATCACCTCCTGCAATACTGTGATCAGTGCTGTATTTGAAAAATGGCGAGCAGTATTATTTCCTGTGTTTCATCCTATATCCTTTATCTTCCAAGCAATACAGTGTTTATCCAATTATTTGGGCAGCAGGACGGGGCCACTCAGATATAGTGCATCTCTTACTGCAGCATGGAGCTAAAGTGAACTGCTCTGACAAAGTAAGTTACGTTTTTGTAATATTTCATTTCTTTAATGGTTGGTACATTTCTTGTAAAAATGAATTGAGTTCTTTGCATGTAATATCTTAAAATAATTGTAGTAGTTTAAATGTATATCTAAAGGTGTCAAGTAGTTTAATGCTTGAAGTTATATGTTGCCCATGAGGTTGGAATTAGTGCACTTGAGTAAGTCATTATAAACGCAGGAAGTTCCTCCATGGGATGCTGAAGATGGCTGTGAACGCTTGTTTCAGTGGAACACGTTGCTGTTCTTTAAGCTGTTGGTTGCATAGACTAATAGGTTTTATTGCTAGAATCTTAAAAAAAACAACAAAAAAAGGAAGTTAGTGGCTTTTCAGATTCATATATTAATTTTTAAAATGAAGTTTTATCTTTGTAATGGTAAATGACTGAAGGATAGGATGAGTACTAAAATGTAGAAGGTACTGAATGTGACAAAATGTTTTGCAATGCTTTTGCAGTATGGAACCACCCCACTGGTTTGGGCAGCTAGGAAAGGCCATTTGGATTGCGTGAAATACTTGCTGCAAATGGGAGCTGATGTTGATCAAGAAGGAGCTGTAAGTAACTGCTCATTTTCCAGTGAAAGATGGAGGCACGTACATCTGTGCTATTAACATATATCCAGATGTATACAAACAGAAAGAAATTTGGCCCTGGAGCGTGTCCAGAGAAGGGCAACAAAGCTGTGAGGGGTATGGAGCACAAGGAGTGGCAGAAAGAACTGGACTGTTTAGTGTGGAGAAGAGGAGGCTCAAGGGAGACCTTGTTGCTCTCTACAACTACCTGAAGGGAGGTTGTGAAGAGGTGGAGGTTGGCCTCTTCTGCTGTGTAACTAGCAATAGGATGAGAGGGAATGGCCTCAGGTTACACCATGGGAGATTCAGGTTGGATGTTAGGAAAAATTTCTTCACCGAAAGAGTGGTCAGGTGCTGGAATGGGCTGCCTGGGGAGGTGGTGGAGTCACCGTCCCAGGAGGTGTTCAAGAAACGTTTGGATGTACTGAGGGACATGGTTTAGTGGAGAAATATTGGTGGTGGGTGGACAGTTGGACTGGATGATCTTGGAGCTCTTCTTCAACCTTGGTGATTCTGTGATAATATGGAGTTCTCATATGGCAGGAATATGATTGCACAATACCTGTGACATTTAGGAGTTCAACCGAATTTAACTTTTCCATTTACATTTAAAATGTTTTCTTGTTGTAGTGTTAGTGTCTCTTTCCTTCTTCATCTTCCCATTTTAGCTTTTTGTTAGTAGAATGCGTAAGCATGGTATATGAACTTCAGAATGTAAAGCTAAGGAAACATTTAGATGCCAAAAAAAAAGTGTATCATTGGGTATTCTTCTGTTATTTAAACTGATACAGCGGTGGTTTCTATATTGATTGTAAAACAAACTGCTTTATTTGTTTGTTTACAGAATTCTATGACTGCACTTATTGTAGCAGTTAAGGGTGGCTACACCGACTCGGTGAAGGAAATACTGAAAAGGAACCCAAATGTGAACTTAACCGATAAAGATGGGAATACAGCTTTGATGATTGCGTCAAAGGAAGGGCATACTGAAATAGTGCAGGATCTTCTTGATGCTGGAACTTACGTGAATATTCCTGACAGAGTGAGTAAACTTTCTTACCGTTTAAATACCAGTGTATGGCATGCAAATTAGTGGGTACATTTTTTAGTGTTTCTGCCACCTAGAGGTATTTCCGTGTATTGCAGTGTTACAGCTGTTAGAAGTGGCAAATGCTGCCGAGAGAGAGGAAATAAATCACTTTAAAATGAAACTACCCGAAAAACTTCATGCTAGTGTGCAGCTTTGGGGTGATTTTTTTTTTGTATATTAATATTAATGATCATGCTATTAAAATAGTAAATCAGTGGATACTGGAAATAATAATATATTTCTTTCAATGCCTCCCCTCATGTTTAACATTTAAAAGACGTTTTATTAGGAAAATTGCATATACAAGAGGAAGACTTTCAGTAAGACATGTAGACATTATGTGAAGGTGCGCTGTGCACCTCTAAGCAGCTAGAGTGGGAATTACTTTCTGGCCACTCAGGCCTTTTGCCAGTTGCTTACACAGATCTGCTTTGGACTGTTTGCAGTGCTGCCTTGAGTTCATTGTTTTCTGAAGTGGCAGAGGCAGCACTGCAACCCAGGGCGTAATGGGGCTCAGATACCTAAACTTCAGTGCCAATGTCAAGGTCAGTATTTTATTTCAGGGTACTGATATGGTTTTAAGGTGTTACTATCCTAAATTGAGTTCCAGTCTTAAAGTGAATTTGTGGAGGGTTGCAGAGAGGTGAGGAAAAACCTCCTTGTATTTGCTGTGTAATTTTAAAAGAATTTGTGGACGTGTTTTCCCATATTTCATGTCTCAGCTTTGTGCATGTCGTAGATGATTTCATGCTGAGCTGCAGTGCTGCAGGGGACAAAAACTTTGATCCAGACTGCATACCAAAGGCAAAACTTTAAACGTTTAAGAAAACATTCAGAATCTCCCTTTCCACCTTTTCTCTCACAAAATTCTACAGCTGTGTACTCTGCTGTGCTTTTGGGAAGAATAAATGGCAACTTACAGTGCAGCTGACTGCGTTCCAAAATCAACAAGTAGTTCTGCTTTCAAACTGCAGAGTAGGTTTTGAAAAAGGAAAATCTCTTGTTTGGCAGCCAGATGCGTAATGATTACAGCTGATAGAGGACCTGTTACTGCTCAGGTTTATAACTGATCTCCGCATCTGTGATTCAGCTGTATTTTCATTTATTTTTCTTGTTCTATGGTAAAATAATTATTAAAGAAGTTATTTTGTGATTTTACTTTCTGAAATGATGATGGATCCTTAAGTGGGTTACAGTGAGAAGCCTTAAGCAAAATTGTAACTGTTTTATGTTTTTTAACTCCATTTACCACAGCAAAATATTTTTTCTTTCAATTAATTAGAGATGAAACCAGCCTTTGGCTTCTTTTCTCTCGTATGAGTGTAAACTGGGTAGTAGTCAAATCTGCACATGTGCATGCACACACACACCAGAGAAATCTTGAAGATCCTTTTGTCCTTTTTGAATATCTAAAGGAGACAGCCAACATTCCAGACTGACTTTAAAGAGGTTATTACGAATGGGGAGGAACTTTTTATAAGGGCAGGTAGTGACAGGACAAGGGGAAGTGGTTTTAAACTGGAAAAGGGGAGATTTAGACTAGATATCAGGAAGAAATTCTTTACTGTGAGGGTGGTGAGACACTGGAACTGGTTGCCCAGTGAGGCTGTAAACACCCCCTCCCTGGAAGCATTCAAGGTCAGGCTGGATGGGGCCATGAGCAACCTGGTCTGGTGGGAGGTGTCCCTGCCTACAGCAGGGGGTTGGAACTGGGTGATCTTAAATGTCCCTTCCAACCCAAACCATTCTATGATTCTGTGATTACTGTGAGTGTTAGTTGTCTTATGAACATAAAGAATAGCTGATCTTTTTCCTCCCCATTAGTGGTTTGGGCTTTTAGGTGTTTTAAGATGGATCTGTGTTTCTTGGGTATTTGTTTGGCCCGTGAGTCTGTAATACTTCATCTCTTTGCAAAAAAAAAAATATATGTATATTTGTATATCTGTTATTTTCAATCAGATATTGAAAGTTTTGTTTTGGCTGTTGAGGTTTGTTTTTTCATCTTTCTTTTAATGAGTGCCCAGGCACAATGTCTCTTTGGAGGCTGTAGTTTTTTTCAATGTTGTCTTTCTTTGTGCTAACTAAAGTTAATTCACCTTCAGTATTCTTTCACAATTTATCCAGAGCGGTGACACGGTGCTGATTGGGGCTGTTAGAGGAGGTCATGTGGAAATTGTGAGGGCCCTGCTCCATAAGTACGCTGACATAGACATCAGAGGTCAGGTAAGTACAGCAGTGTAAATCCTTCTTGTGTAGGATGTGAATCTGGATATCAAACAATTAGACTGTGTATCTAAAAACAGGGCTTTAAAAAGCTTTTCAAATTCTGCTCTACAGGGAACTGAGATTGCCATTAAATGTTAAAAATGTCATGTTGCAGTGCAGCTCTAAAGATAGAGAGTGTATGTAACTGTAATGATATGCTAAGCGGTGTTTTTTAGTTACTTTGTATAATGGTTGAAAAGTAAAGGGTGTAAAAGGAACTTACTCCACCAGCACGGCTGGTCAAGTGAAGGTTTAAACAGAGTTAAGATAGTGAAGTATTTTAAGACATTTCATGTTATAATGCCTGATACTTTTAAATACTAATGCTATGTTGGTATGGTACCCCTGTTGTCAGTAGTGTTAAGCCGGTTTTGTCCCTGTATTTGGTTGGTTCCATCTTTAACAAACTTCCTTGCTGCAATAAGCAGTTATTGTCAGTGGATTCTGTATTTCCTACCTGCCCTTCCTTTCCATTTTTGTCCTTTGTATAGGGTTCTGCTTATACTCTTCCAAAAGTTCTCTTAGCTGAGCTCAGCACTTGCTTTTATTTTACATTTGGCTTGCTTTGTTTTGTGGTGTTGTGGAAGGATTGCTGAGTTCTGCCTGGCCTCCCAGCAAATGTGTTCTTTTTGCTCCATCCCCATGGATGACACCGGGAGCTTAGGGGAGACCCTGAGCAGATAGAAAGTGACTGTGGGGTTTTGTGACCAAGTGCTTGGGAAATGAAGAGAAGCTCAGACGATAGGCATGGCTGTGGGCATCCAGTGGACTAGAGTCTGGCTTTGCAGCTGATGTTAGCAAGCTTCCTCACTCCGGTGTCTTGCTGGGAGCTTGTGGCTGAGGAAGAGGTGACCTGAGAGGAAGGGAATCTCAGTGAGCAGGCTTGTTAAACTGGTGAGAAAGGCTTTAAAGTCAGTTTGCTGTGAAGCCCAGAAGTGAGAGAGGAAGAGCTGCAAATGAAAGTACGGAAAAGGCTGTAATGGCTGCTTAGAAGCAGGTTTGTGTTTAAAGTGATGTCTTGAAAATGTCTCTACACAAATATGCATCAAAAAGAAAGAAGTTGCAGTGCAGTCACTAGGCTCCAAAAAGGTGCAGTCAGAGATTCCCTGGTCTGGTACGTATTACTGGGGAGAGGGGAAAGAAAAGAGAACACAAGGAGATTTGCAACTGTCAGCCTTTCCTCCTACTTCAGTGATGGGTTGTGTGGCTGAGCTGTGTTCTGGTCCTTTGTGTTGACTTTAACATCCGTTTACTCCTACAGCTTTCCAGTATGAATGTTGTTCTTTCGTTTCTGAAGAAACATCCAACCAGTCCCCCAGTACAATGGTTTTATTGAACTATGCCATAAAGAAGAAAACAGAAATTTCTGAACTTTTATTTTTTAAAAGGCTTGAAGGTGGTTACTGCCTCTGTGCTCTGATAGGAGAGAAGTCTTTTTAAGCAAACAAAAACCTGAGAAACATAAATACTACATAAGAGGAAGAAAAAAAAACTTCCTTATTTCATTAGAAAGTCTGTGTATTTGAGTTACAGTTGAAAACCCATGTATAGTTTTTGGAGATATGTGTTTTGGAAGCTGTTTCAAGGCAGATCGGCTCTCTCAGATTGTTATTGCTCTCAAGATATCTTCTGGTTTTTAAAATAGATTTGCATTCTTTAGCCAGATTTCCCTGCCAGGTTCCACCGGTGTACCAATTAGAGCTGGTAGCGTTTCTGTTTGCCCTGAACTGTACTAAAATTTGCTGATTTGTGTGCTGTTTTCAGTACAGTGATTGCATTTTATATATTGGTTTTTGAAATGAATCCAATCGTATTAAAGTGCTACTTTTTTTTTTCCTTTTTAGGATAATAAAACTGCTTTATATTGGGCAGTTGAGAAAGGAAATGCTACAATGGTGAGGGACATCTTGCAGTGCAACCCTGATACTGAAACGTATACGAAGGTAAGTATGAGAGTGTTGAGAGCATGATTTGCTTTGTTTAACATCTTCTCTCAATTCCTGCATGATGTTAAGATCATTATACCAAGTTCAGTTTTTGTGAGCTATGAATATCTTGTGTGCTGTTCATAATAAATAACTTATTTTTTCCTTCTTTCTGAAATACAGAATTTCTTTTCAGTGATGCTAATGTCCACTTTGATCGCTTGCTACTGAAACTCAGGGGGAGTATCTGCCCATACTTCACCTCAGCACCGCTGGCACTACCAGCAGCAAGCTGGAACTGGGAAGTCTGGGAAGAGCCTTCTGATGTTATTAAGCTTGGTTAAGTTCATCATTCATTGAATGAACAAAAATTTAAAAAAAAAGAAAATAGGGAAATTGTTAAGTACAGAAGTGATTTGCCTCTCCTCTCAAGTATCTTCTGTTGCATCTCTATCCACCTTTTCTCTCTCTGACACTTAACAGAAATGTGTTCTGCACATGTGTTTTTTTGCTGCTGTTCAATCAGTCTGTGCTAGTGTCTGGGATTCTTTTTTGAGCACAGGCATGCTGAAGGGTTGTCAACTGCAAAATAACGTTTATTTAGAAAATGATCACAACCGTGTAGGAATTAATTTGTTACGCTGTTACTCCTTTTTGTTATTGAGCGTACAGGGAAGGTTTAGTGTGTGTTTGTTTCTTTTTTAAATTAGGCTTTGCTTTTACTTTCAGGATGGAGAAACACCACTTATCAAGGCAACCAAGATGAGAAATATCGAAATAGTAGAGCTTCTTCTGGACAAAGGAGCTAAGGTCTCTGCTGTAGACAAGGTAAAGAATATTTATTTGTTCATTTACTTCAGTATATTTAATCATTTTAGTTTTGCAGCCAATTTTATAGTGACCTGCCAAGGCTAAAACAAAAAGAGGTTTTATTTCAGTCATGTGGATGGAGATGTTTCTGTGTCAGGAATAAGAATTTCACAAGTAAGAATTACTGATTCTTAACATGCTCAAAAAAGAGTGTAGATATGGTTATGCTAATTGCCAGTCATTTTTTATTTGAATTATTAGCCACTGAACAAAGCAGTGCCGAAGACGAATAGCAGTAATTTCTTACCGACCTCTTAAGTACAGGAGTATTTATTTGATACTGTAATTGGGTGTAATAAGGCAGCCTTTACTGTGAAGCTTTTTTGAGAGATCTGTGCAGACATTGACATAATTTTGCTGAGAAGTGTCTCTTATTCTATACAGGTCTCTGCATTTGCTAGCAGACACTTGTTTCTGAATAGAGACTGCAGTTTCCATCAACACTGAAAGAAGATAATGCCTGAACTTTAGCATTGTGGGTTTTTTTTTTTTTCTTCAACTTTTAGAATACTTTTTCAAGGGGTAAAAAAGCTGGCTGTAAGGTTTAATGCTATGAAGAATTCCTTAAGATGTATTGCAAGTAAATAATGCATTTGAAGGGATGTGGAACAGATTTCCTATATGATGGGACTTAGGAGGTCACGTTGGAGGTCAAACGTAATAATCCTGGAGATCTTTTCCAACCTAAATGATTCTCTGATTCTTTGCCTTTTCATCTTATGAATTCATGTTAGATATTACTAGTTGTTGTTGTTGTTTTTTTTACTGGACTGCAGAAAGGAGATACCCCGCTTCATATTGCTATTCGTGGCAGAAGCCGTAAACTTGCTGAACTGCTCTTGCGAAACCCAAAAGATGGTAGATTGCTTTATAGACCCAACAAAGCAGGAGAAACACCTTACAACATTGACTGCAGCCACCAGAAGAGTATTTTAACACAGATATTTGGAGCTAGTAAGTAAAAGTATTGGCCTAACAGTGGTCAAACACGCCTTTTATTTTTGACCTTTGCACTGTGGCATCAGATGCTACGCCATTTCTCTTAACCAAGATTTAAGTAAAAATAATTACGTAAGAATTTTCTTTCATTTGCTGTGATTTTGTTGGACAATTTGTAGTAAGCTCTATTAGTTTTGATAATTGTATAATGTTTATATAGATGATTGGTGTTCCTTTGAACAAGAATGCGACAGTAATAATGCGGTGTTAATAACACTAAGAATGTAAGAGGGTTATGCATACAAATATAGGTAAACCTGTCATAATTTTATGTATCAACATTGTCATACTGATAGGATTTCTTAAAACAAAGCTCTATAACACAGTATTTGTTTTACAGGACACTTGTCTCCCACGGAATCTGATGGTGACATGCTGGGTTATGATCTGTACAGCAGTGCTTTGGCAGATATTCTGAGTGAACCAACCATGCAGCCACCTATTTGTGTGGGCTTATATGCTCAGTGGGGAAGTGGAAAATCTTTCCTGCTCAAGAAACTAGAAGGTAAAATTTGTCGTAGCCTTTTCCTGTGGGTTCAGATACACCTATGGAAATGGACACATAGGTGTTAATAGTTTTTGCTGCAGCCATTGGTTCATCTGGTGCTGTATCTGATCTGTGTACCACACCATAAATAAAAAGCAGTGTGCGTTTTTCATTTTTGAGTGTGGTGTTAATTGTTCATTAACTCCTATGTATTTAGAACGCTTTTCAGCATTACTGTCCTGCTTGGTATTCATCTGTTCATTGTGTGGATGAAAACTTATCGAGTTTCTCTTTGAAGAGAAATTCATGCTTTATAGTTTCCATTGTTTTTGGTCAATATTAGGGAGAAGTTAGTATAGGAGAAAATATCTTCAATAAATGAGGATCTTTACAATAATTTCTGTGCTTTTTGGTCTAGAACGGTTTAACATGTTTACTGGTCTTTGTTTTTCAGATGAAATGAAGACTTTCGCAGGGCAGCAGATTGAACCTCTGTTTCAGTTCTCTTGGCTGATTGTGTTCCTCACACTTTTGCTCTGTGGAGGTTTGGGTTTATTGCTTGCTTTCACAGTGGATGCAAAGCTTGGAATAGCAGTGTCGCTCAGCTTATTAGCAGTGCTCTACATTTTCTTTAGTAAGTCTGTTTTTTATGAAGTTTCTGATGGCTTTTGCTACATGTCTATTCTTAAAATTAGTTCTTGTTTTGTAGACAAACTTTATGTTTTAGGAAAAAAACCTGATTCTGTAGAAAGTAAGACCTCCTTTAACCATTTTCTTGTGTTTCACGTGTACTTTGTGAGAAGATAGTCTTGAAAACAGACAAAAACCATGCATATTAGCTTCAGTATGTTGCTGTTACCTTTCTCATTTCTGGCCATAATTGTTGAAATTCATTAAACTTCACTCTGTATTTGCATGTGAACTTCATGATTCCTTTCAGTTGTGAATTTTGACTAAAACAGACTTTTTTCCTTCTTCTAGCTGTAATTTATTTCGGTGGTCGAAGAGAAGGTGAGAGCTGGAACTGGGCCTGGGTACTAAGTACAAGACTGGCAAGGCACATTGGATACTTAGAGTTGCTTCTCAAACTCATGTTTGTAAACCCACCAGAGTTACCAGAGCAAACCACTAAAGCTTTACCCGTGAGGTTGGTTATTTCACTTATTTAGTCCTGAATGAATAATTCAGGTTCACTCTGACACTTTCCAGACTGCGTATATTAATGTGTATGTGTGTTGTCCTATAAAAAACTGTTATGATTCCTGTTTGGAGAACACTAGCTAACATAGAGGCTGATGCAAGTAAATTCTTGAGTGTGTAAAGATCAAGATATGACTCTGTCAGAGTACTGTTGTGACTCTGTGTCGAAGTCGGTACTGAAAGGTACTGCTTTTTGGTGGTGGTATGAGGTTGTTTTCTTGTTTTGTTTTGTTTTTAATTAATTTGCGACAAAGAAAGTACGAAGTTAGTAGTGGGCTATACCAGAGAATTATGCTTAATGCTTATTTCACTGATTATTGTTGTTAGGATATCTTTTTTTCTTTTCTTGCAAGTAGAGCATCAAGCTGCTCAAAGCTTCTAGCTTATTGTAAGCAAGAAAAACTTAGGCTGTGTTTTGTGGTTTTGTATACTGCTGTCATTTAGAAGCTGTTATTTTAGCCCAGTGGTGCTTTTATGTGGTGTTCGTCTCTGTTTTTTGATCTGCCATAAATACTTGAAGATACTTGTTAACTTCATGCTTTGGGGTCGTGAAGATATTTTTGTTTTTGCTGCTGTCTGAGATGCCATTATTCCTATCTTCGTTTTTATCTTTTTTAATAAGTTTTAGAATAGGAAGTGGGCCAAAAAAGAAGTTGATAATGGGATAAATAAGTATGTAATTTTATGTTAGAGATTAAAAAACAAGTATTTTAGATGTTTTCCCACATGGGAGGAAAAACCAAATAAAAGAAATCTTTCAGCTACTGATATGCAGGAAGATTTTTGCCTCAGTGGTCTAAAACTATTTGAAGCTTTCCAAAGTATGTAACATGTATGGCTTTTTTTTTTCTCTTTCAGATTTTTGTTCACGGACTACAATAGACTGTCCAGTGTAGGTGGAGAAACTTCATTGGCTGAGATGATTGCTACCCTCTCTGATGCATGTGAAAGAGAATTTGGTTTCTTAGCAACAAGGCTATTTCGAGTTTTCAAGACAGAAGATACACAAGGTTTTTATTACCTGAGTGGCATTTCTGATTATACCATTTCAATGCACTGTTATTAGGGGTTCTGTTCCTCACGTTAGAAGCTCTTTTTAGAAACTGCTGTAATCATGCAGAAGGGGAATTTCTCTTCATTGTCTTGGATAGAAAAATGTTCTGTTTTCTTTGTTTATCTTGATTTTATTAACGAATGAGGTAAGATGAAGTATTCTTTCTTGATCCAAGTGGAAGAAACCTTTTCTATCCCAGCTGTAGGTTGCTGAAAAAAACATGCAGAACAGTGTATGATGTGAGGTAAAGGAGTTTTCAGTTTGTATAGAACTTATTTCTGCTTCAAGTTCAGTTTCAGTCAGTTACTCTTCATTTAGACTTGATCACACATTGAGGAATCTGTGAGATCTTTTGTCCCAAAATGAAATATTTCTTCTCTCCTATATTCTTCAGAGTCAAAAACACATCCTGTGTGCTGAACAGAACTTGCTCTTTGTTATTCTTTCTTAAATTCACTGTATGTTCTTTATCAAGCTGTTATGTGGCTTTTTTTTCTCCCTTATTTTCTGTATTAGGCATTTTCTAGTTTGTCTCCTTCATTGAAGTTCTTGTTAACTTCAGCTTTTATAGTGCTGTAATTTCTCTGAAAGCAAGGTTTGATTTAGTGCTGATTCTTGTGATAAGCTGTAGTAATTGCCCATTCCCCTTCACCTGTCCTAGCTTGTGTCCCTTGGCCCTGCTGCCTTCTAGTGCTCTTTCTAATTCTGTATTTGATGATCATACAACAACCTCTCCTTGTCTCTAGATGTTCATAGACATTCCATATGGTTTTCTTTTTCTTATCTTTAATGTCTGTTATGTCTTTACACTCACAGACATACTCAGTTGCCATTTCCTTGTTGATTTGTAAGTCTCCCTGTAATGCATTTCTGTCTCTTTCTATTTAGAGGAGACTTACATCCCTACTTATATTCACTTCTAGACATCTTTATGTGAGCCGTTATTCTACGGTTCTTGCCCTTCAGTCCTGTCATTGTGCCTTTCTGTTGCTTTGTACTGAGTCACAGACCTGTCTGTCATCTTATGTCAGTAATGGGAAAGACCTTTCCAGCTTAAACCCTGGTGTCATACGTGGTCTGAAATTCTTTCAGAATAGTTTTATTTCATTGAAGTTCAAATATTGTTGTTGTTTTTTTTTTTTTCTTGCTTTCATCGTTTTCAGTTAGACTATTACTGTATTCTCTTTTTTGACGTGGACAAGTGTTGAATTTCTTCTGCTTGTACATTTCCCAAAGGCAGAAGCTGCTACTTTGGTTAAAACAAAGAAAAAGTCTGTTTCTTAAATTGTTAGGACTGCTGATCGAACGGCTGCAATATTCTGTTGTCTCTTCCTTATCAATCTCGTTTAAGTCAGGTTGTTTGTATTCTTTGAGGCTCTTGTGATCCTCCTGCTTTTTGTAACCTCACATGCTCTGTGTGTTAGCATGCAGGAAAGGGTAAACCCAGGGCTGCCATCTCAAATTGTGTCTCATTTTTGAGTCATTTCTCCACTGGAAATGCTGTTGGGTTACCTAAGGATCATATTTCTGTTTAAAACCAGGTAGTTACTTCACTGTTTGCCTACAACTTGTAGAAATACGCTTAACTGAGGGATGTCATAAAAGGGGTGATACCATTGGTGTGAAAGCTGCTTAATGAAGGTCATTTCAGTCCAGTGTGGATTTCTTGAAACATACTGAAGATTAAAGAAATATCTCTGCTTTATGATTTCCAAGATTTTTAGCAAATTTAGGTGATTCTTTTTTTTTTCTTTTTTTTTTTAAACTTTTGTAACTGAACAGTAGAAGTACACTAACCTTTGGTGCAAATTATTTTAAGAACACAAGTTAATATATTTTGAATTCACCTGTAATGACATCTTACGTTCATTGTAACAGCAAGTACTTGTTTTCTAGGTAAAAAGAAATGGAAGAAAACATGCTGTCTCCCATCCTTTGTGATTTTCCTGTTCATATTGTCTTGTGTTGTTTCTGCGATTGCCCTGCTGGCAATTTTTAATGTAGAGCCAACAAACATGACAGTGAATGCTATTCTTATATCAGTTACATGTGTTGTTGGTTTGGCCTTTATCTTGAATTGTCGCACGTGGTGGCAAGTGATGGATTCAGTTTTGAATTCTCAAAGAAAACGTCTTCACCATGCTGCCTCCAAGCTTCACAAGCTGAAAAGCGAGGGATTCATGAAGGTAAGTGTTTGTATGAATTAGCCATTGAAAGAAGTGAACCCAACTTAGTAAGAGCTTACTTTAGATGGTGAGATTAGAAAGAATAACTTCTTAAACGTTCTAAAGGTGGACTACCAGACCTAAGGGTAATTTGTTACTTCAAAGCAGAATATGCTGTGCTGCTCCGTGTCTCAATGCGATTAGAATGAACATTTTGGAAGAGGTATATTTAGGACTCTTGCACTTCTGGGAGGAATTTCAGATTTTATAAGCATTATTTTTTGTAAACTTATTGAAGTATTTTTGGGATAAGAAATAATCTGTCAAAGAAATCAGGTGTGTTTTTTTTTGTTTTTTTTGTTTTTTTTAGATGTAAAGTATTATAACTATGTCTTTTCCTTCTCTGCTTTTCCTTTTTTTTCCCCTTAGGTTTTGAAATGCGAAGTGGAACTGATGGCCAAAATGGCAAAAACCATTGACAGCTTCACTCAGAATCAGACAAGACTTGTTGTAATTATTGATGGGTTGGATGCTTGCGAACAGGACAAAGTTTTACAAATGCTTGATACTGTGAGTTGGGTTGTTATACAGAGATGAGCTCTGGATTTCTCTCTTCCATGGATGATTCAGATACATCTGGTTACTGCATTTTCTTTAGAATGAAAGCATGTATACAGAGTCTCTGTTGCCTTATAGTCATTTTTAAACGTTTGTGTGCACAAGCATAGCTGTAACGCTAAGAGGAACAGCTTTCAGACATTGAAAATTACATCATAGTGGGACTATACATGTTTGTAAATGTGAAATGTTTTGAAATCAGCAGGTGCTAATTATTAGAAAACTAATCTTTCTGAAACAAACTTACATTGTTTGAAGAGCTTTTGGTTCTTTTTGAAGTACTTCAGGTGACAAATACTTAAATGGTAAATATTTCAGGGATTATGGCGTTGCTGCATAATATTTTCTTGCTGATGACTTCTGTTTTAAGTACTCCTGCTAATGTGTCGAGTATGCTAATTTCTAACTGTGGATGAGTACCTAACATTAGACATGTCATATTGAAGAGACTGACATCTTTGTATGTCCCTTGTTCCGTCTAGGACAGAGTGAATATAAAGTGTTGAATCAGATGTTTGGATGATTCATACTTAGTAACAGGGCTTACTGTCTCCTTTCTTACAGGTGCGAGTCTTGTTTTCCAAAGGCCCATTTATTGCTATTTTTGCGAGTGACCCACACATAATTATAAAAGCAATTAACCAGAATCTCAACAGTGTTCTACGTGATTCAAACATAAATGGACATGATTACATGCGAAATATAGTCCATTTGCCTGTTTTTCTGAATAGCCGAGGGCTTAGTAATGCAAAAAAGCTGATGGTAGCTTCGACAACAAATGGGGATGTTCCTTACACAGATAACGCAGGTAAAGTTATGCAGGAGAGTAATACTGAGGTTACAAAAACAGTGGTAAACTCTGTTTCCTGGAACAAGCTAATTAAATAATGTGTAGATTATTAATGTTATTTTATAGTGTGGTCACATGTATATGAGTGGAGAAAATGCCTCTTGGTTTTGTTTTTTTTTTTCTCTGATAGGATTGCACGAAGAGATTGACAGAAGAGTTTCTCAGAACAGCCTGGGAGAGATGACCAAGCTTGGCAGCAAAACGGCTCTCAACAGGCGGGTGAGAGATGTTATACTAAATGGTCCGGTATTGGTAATAGGGGTTTTTTTTTTCTTATTCTTTTCTCATTTTCTTTCATGTACCTAACGGCATCAACTTTGAAGACTTATCAAACCGTTCCTGGGAAGTTAGGATGTGTATATAGGAGAACTATATTCCTAAATCAGCAGGCTGATGTTTTATCAAAGAAGAAAAACTGTACTTGTTCACTGAAGTGTTCTTTTTCCACAAAGCTTTAAATTCAGGAACTGGTGGAATGATTAAGCTTTCTGTGAATGCTGAAATGATACAGCGTACTATTTATGTGTTATGTCAAAGGTTATGTAGTAAGTCAGAGTTAAATTCAGCTAAATATTTTTATGGTATTTCAGCCTCACAGTTGTATATATTCACAAGGTTTTTAACTTTGAATTAATTTTACTTCAATATAATTTCAGATACATAAATTACTTTGTTACCGATCAGTACTTCTTGCCTTTGTGTGTCACTATCAGGATACTTACCGAAGACGCCAGATGCAGCGCACCATTACTCGCCAGATGTCCTTTGATTTGACCAAGCTTTTGGTTACAGAGGATTGGTTCAGTGATATCAGTCCTCAGACCATGAGGAGATTACTGAATATAGTTTCAGTGACAGGTAAGTGTTGCACTTGTTTTCCTGTGACGTGAAGGCCAATACCAGCTTTTTTTTGAAAGGGTTCTGTTGTTTTACCTGTTCCAGGCATTGTATTCTGAATGTTTGAGTAGGAAATGAACCCCTGTAGAGGATAACCTTTTTTCAGCAGAAACTAGTGGAATAAATAGTATTTTTCCAATTAGTCCTATACAGGTAAACTTTAGGGATTTGTGGATCTATCAGATATATTGTCTTAACGATTAAAAATATTTTAAAACTGTTTGACATGCAAATTTGTTATGGGAAGTATGTGTTAAAGAACCTCACCAAATGATGAATGGTAGTGTGCTGTACAAATAGATAACTAAGCGAATAGTAGTGTGTTTTGAAGGAAAAGGGCACTGTTGTGTTTTAACAGACCCAGTATTAATCAGATTATCACAAGTTCTGAGTTAAGTTTATGAAAATAGAACTTCTGAACTTCGCATGCCTCATGAAATTTGAGTGCTAGGATGACCGATACTCTCCTACCCTACCAGTAATACTATCAGCAAAGTATGTTCAATGACCTGTCTTTGTAGGATAATGTTTAATGCTGAAGTAGAAAAATCTTGCAAATTTCTAATGAGAACTGAATCATTTGAAAGAGAATTGTGGGAATAAAACTTTCACAGGAGCAGAAATATTGCGGTTGTCTGCATGCATATGAGGCACGGCACTGAGTGAATGTAGCTGTATTGCCTGTGCTGGGTGCCGGTCGGAAGTCGCCGTGTCACTCTTGCATGGAACATAGATGGAGCTAATAAACCTGCTGCAGCTAACTTGTATCTTGCTTAGGGTGTTCCCTTTACCGGTGGGTGCACAGAGTTGTAATACAGGCAAAGCTTGAACTGATTCCCACTGATGCATTTGGTTGTGGAAGCCTGCTGCGGCTGTATCTATGCTGCATCCACTGCCCAACTTAATACTACATTTGGCAGAACGTATGCTAGCGTGGCTGAAGTAGGTGGAACTGGTTCGGCTCTGGTATAGAGGTGAGGGGATCATCTCAGTAGCGTGGTACAAATGCATGGCTGTATCTCTCTGAGGTGAGGTTCAGCTCGGTTCAACCTGCTTGCATAAGCCAGGCTTATTGGCTGCCTTTGAAATTGTGTTCCCAGTGCTTACATTGTTTGCGTTGTCCTAATTTCCCCTTAATTGATTTGGAATACAGTTGCAGTTCTGTGTTAAGTAAAATGAACCACTTGTTATCTACTCCATTAATTTAAAGCTAATGTCATTAATAGAAGAGTATCTTTTATTTTTCCTGTTGATCTTTACATCTAGTGATGATTTATATGTGAGAACAGACCTAAAACTATGAATAAATATACCTTCTCCTCACATTGTCATTGTCATTGGCAAATTTTAGTACAAATGTGGAAGTCCAACAAAATCACAAACTTAGTTATTTGTAGTAATAACATACTGTTAAAAACAAGCAGAAGATACCCTGGAAGAAAACTTACAGTGTACAATAGTTTGTGATTATAAATGATAATGTCATGAAGAACTCCAAGAGCAGAGCCTTCAAGCTGTAAATTAAATGTCATGTCATCAGTATGAGTGCAGTTCTGTAGGGGAAAAAAAGTTGCTAAACCTTTTTTTAGGTTTATCCTTCATCCTTTTTCTGTCTTCTGAAATGAGCTTTATTTGTAATTCAGACCTTGTCTTATTGACTGAAAGCTGTTTTTTATTTATAGCTTTGAAATTCACTTTGTTGACTGAAAGATGGCAGTTCTGGTTATTTCTTTTGACTGTGTTTTGTATCCCAGTACACAAAAGATCTTTCACCATATTAGCTTGAGTTTCGTGAACTTCTGTATTTAATTTTGTTGAAGTTTGCCTGTAACAGAATGAGAACATTTAGCTTAGAGCTGAAGTTGGCAGTTATAATACCAGAAAGTACTTAGATCAGGTTAAAGGACATAAGGACATACGTAACTGTTACTTTGGATATCTTTCAAAAGGGGGGAAAAAAAACAAACAGCATGAAATCACCCATGTTTCTTATTTCTGTTATATTAGGTCGCTTATTGAGAGCAAATCAAATCACCTTCAATTGGGATAGGCTTGCTAGTTGGATCAATCTCACAGAGCAGTGGCCGTACAGAACATCATGGCTCATACTGCATCTTGAAGAGACTGAAGGTGTTCCAGATCAGCTGACTTTAAAAACCATCTATGAGAGGTAGGTGGATGGTATGTAGTTCGAATGATTAAAATAATCATTACAAATGATTATTGGAATATCATGGCTTTCAAACAGTGATGTAGTTGTAATCTAGAATTCCTACGGTCTTACTCTCTTCCATTAACTTCTGGCAACTTTTAAAATGACTTTTATCACAGTTTAGTGCACCATGTGTTCTTTGGATTAAAAACAAAGAGCAGTATACTGGAATTCTTTTGCAGTAACTGTATGTTTATTTCTTGATATAACTTTCCTGTCTACAATGGTCAAGCTAAGTTTCTTTGGTTAGAAATCGGGATCTGTGCTGAAGTCTACAAACTGCCTTTACTCGTAAAGATCTCTGCAGTTTTGGTGCTCTGTTAATGATGTGCTCAAGGATGTAGCAGTCTTTTTACTGAAGTTGAAGAGTGTGAAGGTGGAACATGAGTTCTTTGTTGCTGGTACAAGTTGTTATCTGTAAGTGCTCTCTGCATACTGCATCTGAGATGAAGAGGTGTTGCCAGTGAACGTGCCTGTCTAGATCTGGGCTGCTTGTGGGAAAGGAAATGTGGATAGTGAGAAGTGACCTGATGGCAGTAGGATGGAAGAACTGTCATTTTCTGATTGAATAAGATGACAAATATTGCAGTCTTTTTATTTTTAACGCAGATTTTCAATTCCAGACCAGTTGGTATGAGAAAAATCTACAGAAGTACAGATAATGTCTCATATCAGACATTTTTCTTTAATGCTACCGAAAATGGTAAAACCTCAGCTGTCTTTCCTTTTAAAGTTATGAAACAGGTTTAAATTAAGCCATGTTAGGGCCAAACTGATAGATGTTTGTGTCCTGAGAAAGAAATACAGACTGTGCTACTATTTCTGAAAGATTTTGACACTGTATCTAAGCAAAACTTTTTTTTATGGATGCGGATTTTCTTCATCTTTTCTTCATTCCCTGTCATGTGCATTGGGGAAGGTCAGGCTGAGTGTTAGGAAAAGGTGCTTCACCAGAGGGCAGTGGGCATGGAACAGGCTCTGCAAGGCAGTGGGCATGGCCCCAGGCTGCCAGAGCTCAAAGAGCATTTGAATGGCACAGTCAGACATAGGGTTTGGATTTTGGGTGGTCCTGTGTGGAGCCAGGGGTTGAACTTGATGATTTTTGTCTTCCAGCTTAAGATATTTTGTAATTCATTGCTTAACAGCTGAAGATAATCAATATTGTCAAGTAGTTGTTGTTGGGCTTCTACTGAAATTTTTGGAACAACTATTTTAATCACAGATTATTTAGTCTGTTTCATGCAATCCCATTTGTACTGGTAAAGAGTAAATATGGGAGATTCTTACTCTGATATAAATACGTAAATGCATCCTTGTCACTAATTCAAATTCCAGTTCATTTCTTCACCTTGTTGACAAGTTGCACATGCTTGCTTAAATCGCTTGAGAGATCTTAATCTTTTCTTCATACTGAGTGTCCATTAGGATGCTGGGATATTATTAATCTCTTATGGGGTATAATATTTTCCTAGAAAGCCTGTATGAAGTCTTTGCATTACTAGCTACAAACATATATCTGAAGTTAGTTTGTGGTACTCATTAGTGCCTTTTGATTGTCATCAGCAGTGCTAAATCACTTCAGAATGAACAAAGTCCAACGCTGTCTTCAAGACATACCAACCTGTTTGTGGTTTCTGAGGATCTGTAGGGGATGTTAGAGACCTGAATTGTTCTCAAAAACATGCACTAGTGATGCCAGTGTAACATTAAATCTGTAATAAACCAACTTGAGGAGAAGGAATGAACAGGAACAGTTGAATGCAGAAGGGCTTATTCAGGTTCTGGATTGTTAGTTGTTAGCATGGACACTTAAATGCTTGCCAGTGTCAGGGTTTATTAGTTCAGGTGTGGAGGAGATACATGAAACCTGCCATGTGATTTTGCCTCTTGCTATGTGGGTTGCATCTGGAAGTAGTATTGCCACTTGAGTAGCTTGCAGATTCATAATATAGACATGAATAAGCTTATTTATAAGTTTATAGTGTTTAAAGGATCTGTAATGTGAAGCAACAGTGAAGAACCCCGTGCCATCTCTTGGTTAAAACAAACAAAGCCTGTCATAATAACACCCTCGCTCCATGCTTAGGAAGAGAGTTGATGCATCTCTCGCACTCTTTTGTTGAACCTGTGTAAGGAGCTAAATTTACAGCTCTCCTAATATAGTGACAAAGCTGAGATCTCATCTGTCTGATGACTTGGGCAATTGTGTTCACCATATGCTGAGTATGAAAAGGTCTGTGGACTCTCCTCTGGGGTTATCTGATGCTCTGAAAATTCTGTTATATTCAAAATAATCCTTTCAGTGTATAGCAGCGTATTGCTGCTCTTCATCTACAACTGTTTGAAGTAATTTGGCATGAATATCTGCTCCTGTATCAATTCGAAATAGAGTATTTAATTTAGCTCCTCTTTTAGAACTTCAATCTCTGTTTTCTTAGGTTTTCTAGTTGAAGGAACAGCTTTCCCATTTGGAGTGCTGTGAATAGATACCAGATTTCTGTGCTTTTATAGCTCCTACTCCTGTACCAAGTGCTTGTTACTTCTTCCCTGGCTTTTATTCCGGAAGGAGATATTTGAAAATGTTTTGGTGCTTTAGAACGTGAACCAGAATGTAATTTTCCTAGCATTGAATAGTTTGCATCAAAATGCTTTTTATTGTGGCAGTGCACATTTTCTGTGGTTTTGATGCATTTCTGAGCTATAAGTGTGTGAGGAGAGGGGGCTGCTTGGACACCTCCTTTGAAGATGGCAATTTCAGAGATTCCTTTTTATATGTAGAGTTTTTAACTTGTGATTGCTTCCTCCATATGAGGATAGTGCTTTGATGGAACAGTTGCTGTCCAACGTTAGGTCTCCTTACAGTGATTGACCCATCAGTTAGGTCTGTTATAGGTACCCTCAACTGAAGAGTTGCAACGGATACTTCAGGTGTGCACTGAGGGTATGACGAGAGGTGACAAACCCATTGTACAGCTGTTGCATGGCTGTCTCTGGAGGCAGGCAGCTCCCAGCTGTTCCCTGTCAGCAGTTGGTGCCGGCAGGTGGCACTCGCGTGGTGCTCTGCCTGGCTCGTGGTGCTCTGCGCTCAGGTACAGCATCAGTGATCTTTTCCACCAGGTGCTTTGTTTTTCAGTGTTGATTCAAAGAATAAGCAATACAGAAGGTATGACTAAAATGAAAAGAATCAAGTAGCAGAGCATGAAGAAATGGAAGAATAAAATTGTCTGTAAACTGCGTGGACAGGCTATGTAGTAAAGGAAGAGGCCGCCTGCTGTCACATCTCAGTGCTGGCTGTTATAGCTGGGAAAGCTGAACTAAGACAACTGAAAGCTGTTCTAGAACTATTATTCATCAGTTCCTTAGTGAAGCTAGAGTAGTCACCTCGTGTACCTTTCACTTGGATGGTGTTGTGCCTCTCCTGGGTGGTAGCAGCACCTTGTAGGCTAATACCTGCAAGCTCTGAATACTCAGGGCAGTGTGGGAGCCTGGAGCTGCAATGTTCCTGGAGGAGAAGATAGGATATCTCAAAATGATTTTTGAATAAGCTCTTTGCTTCCAAATAAACTAATACATTCTTTTCATGAATGATTGCTAGAGAGAATAAACTTGCTAGTGTTTTTTTCCTGTAGATACTGTGTCGACTAATGTGGAGGACTACTAATTAGTATGAAACCAGTTCTGTTGGGAGTAGTGTCTCCTTACTGTCCCATACGTCTCAGAGATAGGAAAACATTGAATATTGCACAAGCAGCATTTTCCTAGGATCTTCTTTAAAAAAAAAAAAAAATTGAAATGAGCATTACTTTGCAATGTCTCTGTGGGCAGATTTTGTGAACTAATGCTGCTTACTTATCTCTTAGTAACAGGTAGACGTTCGTGTTATAGTTCTTTATTTAGTAGATGGAAATAAGCCCATGCTTTTCAATTACGTCAGATTTTGAAGATAAATATGGAGTCTGCATTGTTTGCTTTCTGTCTCCAGATTTTGGAAAAAAATGTCTTTAATCTTCATGCTTCCTTTGTAACATGCCATATCATCTTACTTGTGTCCTCTTACTTGCCACCATTTCTCTTTGCTCGTGTGGATCTCTACTGTGTTTGGCCTTCCGGTTGGTATACTTAGTGGCACCAGTATTTACTTTTTAGAGTTTGTCTGTTGCCTTTCCAAGTAGTCTTTCATCAACAGGTTTTTCATGCAGTCTCTCTCCTTGCCAGGTTAAGCTCCCTGTTCTGATTTCTCATTTGTTGTGTTTTCCTTCCCCTTTGGTGTTTACGTTAATCTGTGATCATTAACCACGTCTTTGTCCTGGTTTGGTTTCATTCCTTTTCTTATGTTCTTTTTACATTGATTATTGTAGCATACAGTTAGTATTTGTCTCTATTTATGTTGTGCTGAGTTCTCTTCTGTGTTACTGTAGAATCACCCTAATGTCAGTTCTATGTAGTGCCAAAAATGGCTTGTAGGAATTGCAGAAAGCAAACGTTTGTAACCCTGAAAGGGGAACGGAGTACTTGGGCATTCTGTAAATGAAGTTGTCACAGCATTAAGTTGCCAGATTAAAGCAAGTTTCAACTGAACATTTGCAGCTGATACTTCTCACACTTATAAACTCGCCAGCTATGGGCATGTGCTCTTGTGAAGACTACATAAAACATCCATGACACTAGAATGAATATCAGTGCCAGATCTAAATAAAGGATATATTGGGAAAAGCCACAGTGGCTTTTGTTGAGAGAAGATATTTTTCAGGAGCATGCGTTTTCAACAGTCAGTGAACATGTGAGGAATGCGATGTAATGTCTTGAAATTTCAGAAGTTTTAAGCAAGATCCTGAGAATGTTTACATGTATTAAAATTTAGGGTAATAGGAAGCAAGATCCTGAGAGCATTCACATGTATTAAAACTTGGTAATTGCAGGCAGGATTGTTTGAGGACAGCAGAACAGGGAAGCAAAAAGTAGGAGTAAGAGTCCCATGAGAAACTCTCTCCCTGACAGGCGGAAGGTGCAGTATGGAGATTTAATCGGGACAACTGTTTCACAGAGGGTTGCAGAAGTAGTGATGAGCAAATTGCAGATGAAGATCATTGTGGATATGTGTGTCTTAGCCTACTGGGGGAAAATGATCTCATCTGTGAGGCTGCTGATGTAGTTGTGGTCTGTGGATCTGCACCTATGAAGAAAATTCACAAGTGCATTGCTGACAGATGGGAATGTATGTTCAGTGCTCAACAGCGGTCAGAAAAGGAAATTGTGTCTTTAGAATTTTTTAGCAGAGATAAAAGAAATTATTGTATTATACATATCTGTGATGCAACTACATTCTGAACGCTGTGGGATTCTAGTCACTGTATTTCAGAATGGATGTACCGAAGTAGAAGAGATCTTAGAGGATGAGAAGAGCCCTAGTTTCGCTTCAAAATTTTTCTGTTGAATATCAGCACAGATATTTTTTTCCTTTTTCTCCTGCTGTGAAGAATCCCAGTTTTGGTTTCCTTTGTAAGGAGGGCTTTCACCTTTGTTTTGGGTTCTCACGTTTTCCTCAAGACTGAGGTATTGGAGTCATATTTCCCCTAGAGATCTTGGTTAATCATTTCAGTTTGAGGATCTGAGTTTTAACCATCTTACTTTTTTTTTTTTTTTTTTAACATACTTCCTACTGTTTAAGGCAGTAGAAAACAGTGATTAGATATTAACACCTTCTCAGTTAAAAATATTGATGTTAAAGCCAGTTATATAAGGGCAATTCTTCTCATTCCTTTTCCTCATTAAGCTTATTTGCTAAATGAGATGAATCTGCTGAACATGTTTTCTTGTTTGTATCCTTATCATGGCAGGGGCTGAATCTATAATGCTTTGTCTATTGGAAGCTGCTCTTAGAAGTCACTGGAGTGATTCTGTATCTATCTTGCCAGTAGGCCTTTGTCCTAGTGAGCTTGGAAGAAGTAGATGAGAGATGCTGCAGCTGTCAGCTAGCCAGTTCTTTTCTAGATACAGTGGCTTTCCCAGTCTGTCACTTGTCATGACTTTTAGTAGCTGGGCTGCCTTTATGGGTTAAAGTCTGTTCTGTGTGTTAAGGTTTACACAGATGAAAGTGGAACTTCAGGCATTCGTTAGCCTCTTGAGTTCAAGAGAAGGATTCAGAAAATGACTAAACACACTTGTAAACACTTGAAAAACTTCGGATGTCTAAATTTTTACCCCTGAAATTCCTGTGGGCAGAGACCTAAGCTGAGTTTTGTGTTGTTTTTCCTTGCACCTAAAGTTTATTCAAGATCACTGAGAGTCAGTAATTGAAGTTCTTAAAAAACGTCCACAAATAAATGTGGTTTGAGCGTGTTTACAACAGGAGGAAAAGATCAGATTCAGCGGAAACAGCAGCTAAGGCTACTTCAATTCAAAATAAATACATGTGGAAGAGAGAGGTGGCAATGACTGTTTTATATAGTATTGTGTGTAAAGTAGTTTTACCAGGTGTGTAGGGACAACCTGTGTGGCCAATTGCAGAAACCTATCCTGGCAAGCATGGTGAGTTGCCCATGTAGGCATGGCACCATCGTAGTGTGAAGTGCCAGTTGTCCTTTAAAAAATAATAATAATAAAGAAAGATTTCTGGGAGGCTGCAGTGTGTTCCCTGACCAGTTTAATGGCTTACCTGCTGTGAAGGGAGGTGTGGGAGGGGAAATAGTCTGTGTAAAGTTAATGCTGATCTGCTGTAAGAACTGTTTCATAGTCTTGACTGGGTACTACTGTGGACAGAATATATGCCCAATAATTATAATTTGGTAGATCCATGGTATTTTGTGCTCTCTCATGCAGTTAGGATCTAGTTTACTTGTCTTTCTGAATATAGCTGTAGCCGTTATGTGGAGAAACAATGAGAAATACAGCTGGTGTATTTAAGGAGGTTGTCCTGAAGGGGAGACCATTACTCACTCTCTCAGTGCTTAAAGATACTTGAGAGGAGAGAGTCCTTGTTCATTCTGGGGACTTTACATTTTGTTTAATGATGCAGAATTTGGTAGTCACACAACCTTCTATCCAGGCGTTTCCTCCTGGCTAGTTTTGGTGTTGGTCTGCTTGTCATGCATGATGTCATGAAGGACAGTCTTAACTCTCACTTTTTTCCCTGAGCTGTGCTCAAACTGAGGTACTAAGACAGCTTTGTGAGGATATTGGCAAGTTATTGCTGGTCCCTAAATTTTTGTGACATGCCTATTCTTACACACTCATTCAAAATATTAGAACATGATAGCTTGGCTCAAGATAGAAGAAACGCTCACAAGCCATCTGTTCAGCTTAGGAGCTCCGCCCTTTACTTAATTTCCTTGAAAACGTGCTTCTTGGAAACCGAAGAAAACTATGGAAATCAAGAATCTTAAGTCTTTGGCTTTAAAAAATATGAGAGAGCTTTCAGGATGAGAAAATGGTTATGCTTTCCTCAGAGTTGTAAGTAGCTGTTGTTTTAAACACAACAACATAAAATTCATAAATCACTTTGGCTGAATTTAACATCCGCAGTATGCCCGCGTATCTGTACGTACCTACCTGTGTTGGATGGCAAATCCATGTGCTGAAGCAGAACATGCCAAGTTTAGAAGAATAACATAGTAGCTTTCTTTTATTCAGGAATCTTTTTGTGGGCAGAACTGAAGGATGTAAGCTAGCTATAGTTCTTTTATTAGGTTTTGTGTAACTGTTATACTGTTCTGAGGAGTAATTTGTAGAAGACATCTGCTCTGGCTAATTTATAAATCATGGAAAGTATTGGTATTTCTTGACTTCTTCAGTTCTGCATACTACCTTTCCAGTTTCAGTATGGGTGTATGATTTTGTTTGCTTTTTTCCTTCAAGTCCCAGAAGTTACCACTTATGGGAGGTAACCGTAGAAATACATATCTCTGCTAACTAACTGGAGGAATACTTAATCTCTGTTAGGCAACTCATCCTCTGGTTCTCCCTTTTTCTTCAGGTTCAGCTGGTAAAGATTAATGTAGTAATAAATGGAACAACGCTTGATTATTGTAGATTTGGAATTATATAGTGTAGATTTATTTGATGCTATCTTTACTGATAAGTTCAAATCTTTTGCGTGACAAGCCCATGTGAACCAAATCAGGAAGTCACGAAAATGCCTGTGGTTGAATATTTGTACTTTTATTGTTTACTGCTTCAATTTAGAAAGAGTATTTACAGCATACTAAAATACTACTAAGATATAAATGGTATGAAATTATTTTATTAAAAAAATGGATTATATAAAAAAAAAAATTGGAAAAAAGTATTCTGTAGCACTAGTAGTAAAATTTATTTTTTCCCCATATAAAGGCTCATTTATTTTTATAGCAATTTGATGACACATCTGCTTGCTTTATTCAGCTGAAAAGAAAATGTTGGTTCTTGGTGTTTTGTAAAATTGCTTTGTTAAATTATTTTCGAAATCGTTCAACTTTTAACAAATGACATTTGATACTAACATTGGAAAGCAATTTCAGCTAATTAAGTAGATCCTTCTGTAAACCATTGGAACATTAAGATGACAAACTGTTCATTCAGGATTATTTTAATTGGTACAATTATTGTAATTTTGTTGCAATTATGTGTTGAGCTAAAAGCTTTTGTCTAAATCATTTGAGGTTTTTTTTGTTAATATACATAAGTAAGAAGGAAAGGAGTAAAATAAAGACTGAAGATAAGCATTATCTGTCTACTTTTCCATTACAGTGTTTTAGACAAGTACCTATTAAATTATTCTGTTAAAAAGCATGTTATATATTTTTCTGCAAATTTCTAGCAATTTAAAATGAGCAAGATTGTTTGAAATGTAACTTTTCTGGAAGGTTATTATGTTAATTCCAGTTTTGACACTGTTTAAATACCTTTCAATAAAAAGAGTGGAATTAACTTTTGAGGGATTTGCAACTTGTATAAAATCTATTGATGTATTAATTTAAGCAGTGTAGCTTTTTAGTGATTATAGAAATTAAAAGTGCCACATTCATCTCTTCTGGTCATAATGTTCTCTGCAAAAATCTTTTGCCCGGGCCAGGTTCAATTAAATCACTTATTTTAAGGAGGCAATTCAGTATTCTTGTAGACCTCACAGTGAGACATTGCTTCTAAATACTTAACGTGCACTTCTTTTTTTTTCAGTTTCCTTTTATTGTGTCTTACAATGAAGGACATAGAAAGTTAGGTTTCTTATGCTAATAATGTCCTAGTATTAATAGCTAGAATGCCAGTTGATGTGAAACTTTGGAGTGGGTCCAGGTGAGGGTCAGAAAGATGATCAGAGGGCTGGAGCACCTTTCCTGTGAGGACAGGCTGTGAATGTTGGGGCTCTTCAGCCTGGAGAAGAGAAGGCTCCGGTGAGACCTGATAGGGGTCTTCCAGTATGTGAAGGGGACCCACAGGAAGGCTGGGGATGGACTTCTTCTAAGGGCGTATAGCAACAGGACAAGGGGAAATGGCTTTAAACTGGAAGACAGTAGATTTAGACTAGATATGAGGAAGTAGTCAACTATTGTTGATTGGTGGGTGGTTGGACTGGATGATCTTGTAGGTCTTTTCCAACCTTGGTGATTCTGTGAAATTCTTTGCCTGGAGAGGGTGTGGATGTTTCTACCTTGGAGGTGTTCAGGGCCAGGCTGGATGGGGCTTTGAGCAACCTGGTCTAGTGGGAGGCGTCCCTGTGTATAGCAGGGGAGTTGGAACCAGATAATCTTAAAGGTCTCTGCCAACCCAAACTGTTCTGTGATTTCCCGAACTGTGTAGTACATGAGGCAAGGCATGAAAGAGAAGGACAGAGATTATCAAAGGACAAGTATGAAGAGAGTTCTGTTGAAAAAATACTGGGGAGAGAAGAGGACTGGAGCAAAAGCTAATCAGAACGCTAGAGAAAGGAAGTTCTCTGAGTAGTATTTTCTGCCTTTCTTTTTAGTTACCTTGGTAGTGTAGGATAGTAAGTCATATTTCTGAATTTCGTTCCAGATGAGCATTTAAAGAAGTTATAGTTGACATGCATTAATGATATCTCAGTTAAAAACAAAACACTTGTGTATTTCAAGTTCCTCCAAACTCTTCTAGTTGATATTAGCTTTGGATAATCTTAATTTTAGCAAAACTATAAACACAAATTTCTGGAAACAAAACCTTTATTTTTACTCACGTAAGTCAGTTCCTGAGGCCTGTGTATTTCTGGGGAAGTCAGTAAAGTTGGGAAATAAAATTGGAGGTAATGTCTTTTTGCACTTGATGAGTGCTTTTGTCAAAGGTCGAATATTTGTTCAAAAATGGAAAAATCGTTGTGGTGTAAGGTGATGGTCTGGAAATGCATATTTTGGCTATACAATATGCTCAGTGGCTCATGTACTTGTGATTTCAAATCCTACATGAACTGCAGATGTTTGCTAGAAATCTAAAATCCTGCAGGTAAAGGTATTGAATGAAAGTATCCCTGCGGAAAGCCATAAGAAAGCTTTGTAAGTGACATTTGGTGGTGTAAATACTGAAAACGGATTAATACAGTATTCTCATATTTTACTTGTGTGAGTAATCCTGTTGGACGTCTAATTAGGAAGATATAATTACCTTTTTTTGCTTGCAGCAGGGCAGTTTTGAGCAGTCTTAAATTCTTCACTGCTCCATTTTGCTGCTTTTCTATCTATGTAATAAGTATATCTTTAAAAAAAAAAATTCTTTTTGCTTTCTCTAATTCAAATAGCACTGTAAAGCTGTAAATGAATCCAGACATTTTAAACTCTATTAACACTTTTTAATTAAAAAGAAAGTTGGCATAGGGAGTGTTCTGGAAAGTTAAATGAAAATCTGATCTTTGTAATACGGCTCAGTGGTAGAGCATGATACTGGGCATGGGAGATTAGAAGTTTAATAAATATCCATCTTCTAAGAAAATGCTTTTTCTTTCTTAAGTTATCAAAACCAGGAGACTCAGAAGAAGTGCTTTATCTACCGTTACTTGGCTTGGATAGTTGGTTTTGCAAAGAAAGCTTTTTTGAATACCTATGGTAATAGGAGTTTTTAAATAGCTATTGCATCTGTTCAGTGAAGTCTCTGTACTGCTTAATATGCACCAAGGGGGTTATAATTTTCTTTCTAGGTAGCTATGTCAAACTATTGCTTTCCTTTTTTGTCTTTATTAAAGTAAAACATTGATTTCCTCTGTTTTATTATTGAATGTGTGATGACTTTTTATTCCTGTCTTTATACAAGTTTGTATATGAGCAAATGTTCTTTTTAATGTCCGAACTACCTGTTGCAGCTTGAAGAGTATTTCAAACTCTATTGTTGATAGATTGATAGTACTATAAATTTTGTGGAGCGCTTTGTATACGAACTTTTAATCTAGAAGAAATACACCCTTGTGCCTGCAGACGCTGTTGCTGTTTTGACCAGATGCGAGAAGAATAGGATACACAGCTTCAGAGCAAAGTATCAAATCAGTGGTGTTAGTTTATAAGATACTAGAGAACAGATATGCTTAACAACCTGGTAATTAGATAAACTTTCTGTCTTGCATTTCAGAATGGCCCACATTTTCAAGGTTTTTCTTTTCCTTAGCATCAGACCTATAAGAAAAATGGTTTTGTATCAGTTTGAAAGAGAAAGTTATTTCATCAGTTTAAGTTACTATTTTAAGTTTTGACTTAAACTATATCAAAAGAAAAACTTAAAAGGCACGCTATAAGTAAAACATGTCTTGCCTTCTTGCTTATGCCTTCTGTTGCTCTAATTATTTCTTAATAGTTCTAATTAATTAGGTCAGTTGCTTTTTATGGAGTGCGTAAGTTAAATGACACTTAGTTGCCTAGTTGCTTGCTGCTATGAAACAGCTGAGGAAAATTATTTTACATGTGTGAAGATGAACTTGTTGAATGTCTTTGTGTTTGCTGTCAGGGGGAGAGGCCTGGAAAGGGCGATGGGGATGACCTTCCAGATCTGAGCTGTGCAGAGAAGCCTGTCTGCCTTCTGGGAAACAGCTGGGGAGGCTGCTTCGCAAGAGCAGCTGGGTGGAGAGGGTGACTGCAAGGCAGGGCCTTGTCCTCACAGGCAGGGGCCGCAGTCGCTTGGTACTCAGATGGGAGGAGCATTGCCTCTGGCCATGCCAGAAAACATTCCAGTGGTCTCGTGGGGAGTCTGTAGGTCATGGCAGGAAGAAGTCAATGGGTTGAGACCAAGGCCGGCAATGTGCATAGATGCAGCTTTGGCAAGAACCAAGGTCAGAGGCCTGCGCTTGAATGCAGTTCTTGAGTCAAGCAAGAGTAGCACCCAGTGATGCGTCTCGTGGCTTTTATCATGGCAATGTAATGCCAGGTTACTCTGCTGCACTGTGGGGGCTGGCCTGGAGCTCAGAGATGGTAGATAGGGCCTGCTGGTGTTCTCAGGGCCCTGACCTGACAGAATGGGGACTGCGGGCATAACTCAGCCTTCTGTGCAGGTGGAGCTGCGCAAAGCTTCTTCCTTTTGACCACCACTGGGCTCGGTGGTGAAGGAGCACATCCTCTGGTGGTGATCTCTCCTACAGAAGGTGGTGGCAGGCGTGCTGTGCCACATAGAGCCTGATGGCCTAGTGCTGCCTTCAGCCTGTGCTGGCAACACTCAGTGCTGCTGGACCACGGTGGTTATTTGCCAAGTCAGTCGAGGAAATGCGAAATGAACGAGAATGAAGAGGTATGGAGCAAATTCAGAGTCTTTTGAATGGAATATTCAAATGATTTGCCAGCATGTATTTTAAATATTTTCTTGAGAAAGTCATTATTGGACATTGTTGGAATACAACTTAATCCACTCTGAAGGCAGCTTTTATTTATAGCTGCTGGTGGTAAGGCCATTGAAGGCATAGTAGAATGAATTTTTAAGCCTTTATCAATGTAATGTTCTGTTTTGGGCCTTTTTTTTTTTTTTTATATATATATATATATTGAGGTAGCTTTTCACAGAAACGGACGCTCAGCAATGCTGACACTTTTTTTGATGTTTGTGATTGAAAGAGTAATTTTTTTCCCTCGGGAGTATCTAGCCTGACAATGAGAATAGAGTGCTCACAGAGCTTAATTCTTACATCTGTGTACTTATATTCTGGAAAAAGTAACTCTTGAAGTGCTTTACGTGCTAACCTTCTATTTTTTTTTTTTAATCTAAGTACAGACACATACCATTCTTGTGGCTCTTAGCCAAAAGATTATCATTTACATAAATATTTCTTTCATAGGCGTAGTTTAAGGCATTGAGCTCAGGAGGTTAGAATAGAGACTTCAATCTGTACACCAGCAGTGGGCTACTGGCTTCTGAACAGACGCTTTGTTCGTCATATTCAGAACACTGTTCACATTCATACTTAAGTAGAGCTGGCATTAAAATTCAGCTAATTTGTTTCATGTGATTCATCAGCAGTGTGTTTTATTTAAATCTATGTCACATTCTCTTTCAGCATTTTATTTGGTAGATTTAAGTGTTGAAATAGGCCACTCTTTTAACTCCTTGGTCCCTGACTTCAGTACTGACTTAACCTTCATTTTGCTAGTTTTAAACTCTTGTCTGGAGTACTGAAAATAAATGTGCATAATTGAAATGTACGTTAATGTTGGTTTTTAAAATTTATGGTATTTCATTTTAAAACATGTACATTTACACATAGGGTTTTCCACTTTGCCGCATATAAAACGAACATAATCGCCAGTTTTTCTTGCAAAGTTGACATAATCAGATTTTGCTGACTGGACAGGTTTTACTTTGATAATGCCTGTGGTCTTAAATTTTTCTGACTTTTGACCACCTGCTCTTGATGTGAAGAACGAGGAGTTATTTGTTATTATTGCTACTTGTAAAAGCACAGTATAGCAGAAGCATCCGTTTGTTAGGTACACGGTCCATTTGGCTATTTTCTTTAATATTTGGTAAAATTAACAGGATTGACTTAATTTTACTTTCAGTATAGCACAAGACAGTACTAACAGATCAGAGTGGGAGATTTGCACACAGTTGAATTACATTTTTAATATAGAAGAGTTGCACTTACATCAGGCATCTAGCACTGATCCCGAGTTCCTTTATTCCTCTTAATACTAAATCCTAAATATTCTGTGTAAATTTGCCATTGTTATTTCTGGAATAATCCGACTGTACCTGAAGTAGTAGGGGACCTAAAATGAAGGTCAGAGAGGGTCATCGTTTATAAAAGCTAACAAATTGTGAAATAAGATAGTTCAGCTAATTATAGACTTAGTTCATTAGCTGTATTAAAAATACATTTCAGATCCAGCCCGAGTTTGTTAGAAGTGTTCTCTTTTTTCACACTTAAGGCAGACATTTAGTACTCCGTTCCTCCATGAAACTCCTTTATATGAGAGCATACAAAAAAAAAAAAAAACCTACCACAAAACACATACACAGAAAAAAAACCAGAAAGCACCATTGCTTGCCAGTAGTCATAATGCGTCAACACTGACCACGTCTCACTGCTTTGTTGATCTCTTCTGTTTCTTTTTGTCTGTTGGTGTACTTGTGGCATCTTGTCTTAGAAGGTGAGTTAGTTGGAAGCAGATGCTTATTTACCATGAAATCTCACACAGGTGGGTTCTGATCAACGTCTGTGAAGTCTGACTATTCCTGTTGGAAGAAATATTCGTTTGAAAGTTGGGGTTTTAACTGTGGAATTTCTAATTTGGATATTAGAACTTGAATGAATGCTTCAGGTTAACGCTGACGTATCAACTTGCTGTTGGTTTAGATTTGAAGTTAGAGCTATAAATCCCTGATCTGCTTTCAGTGAATAGTCATACTCTAAGTATTAAAGTTTGTTTATAATTTATCCATTGTTCTCTCCAGAATTTCAAAGAATATTCCTACAACTAAAGATGTTGAACCCCTGCTTGAAATTGATGGAGACATACGGAACTTTGAAGTATTTTTATCTTCACGAACACCTGTTCTTGTAGCGCGTGATGTAAGAACATTTTTGCCATGCACTGTCAACTTAGATCCCAAACTACGAGAGATCATTGCAGGTAAGCATGTTTTCAAGTAAATGGAAAATGATAATTGAGGTAGAGCTACTTTGAGTATAGCACAGGACCCTGAGTTGTTCATCAGTTCAGACCTTCACATCACCTGCCCTGACTTCAGTAAGAAGTTGTTCAGTTTTACTTTGTAGCCTTCTGTACAGGCCAAATCATACTAGACTAAAGTAGTTCTTCAGAATGGACAAAGTATTGTTAATGATTGATTCAAAGATAGCTTTAGCAGTTGTGGGAAAAGAGTACTTGTATCAGAATGATATTTTATTCAGAATGATATTTTATTTGTAGAGATGCAAGTTTACTTCCAAGTAGATTTTAACAATTTTAGGTAGTATCAGTTGCTTTAGAACTGAAGCCAGCGAAATAGAATGGAATGTCTCCAATCTGATGCATCCCTTACTTGACACCTGTGCAGTTGGTACCTGTCAGTCGTTTTTTAAGTCTGTGTTAGGATGATATTTAAATTGCCAATAGGGCAATGTTGTTCATTGTTATTACTAGCTTGTAGTCTCAAAAAATCAGATTCAGGCATGTGCTTGACAATAAATATTCTGACAACTGCTAAAGTGGACTGATGTGACCTTTAATATGACAGAGGTTACTGTTTGATCTGGAGTAAGGCCAAGGCATCTTAATATTTCTCTTTGTGTAAAGATGTTAAATCATTGAAAAAGACCTGATCTTTAGATTTTAAAATGGGATCCTTATGAGTTTTTGGTCTGACAGTATCTTAAGTGGGAACTGAGCCCCTTGTGTTTTAGTATATGCCTGTTGCCTCTTGTCCTGTCACTAGGCACCACTGAAAAGAGCCTGGCTCCATCCTCTCTGCACCCTCACTCCAGGTATTGCTGTACATTGGTGGGATACTCCTGAGCCTCCTATTTTCCAGGCTCAGCAGCCCCAGCCTCTCTCAGCCTCTCCTAGCAGGAGAATCTTCTTAGCCCTCTGGTGGGCTCTCTCCATTCTATCTGTGCCTCTTTGGCGCTGAAGGGCCCAGAACTGGACACAGTGGGCAAACAAATCAAAACTCGTTCATGTGTCTCAGGCTCAATCTCATTCTCCTTCTACCTTTGTTCTTCAGATGTTCGTGCTGCAAGAGATCAAATGAATATAGGAGGACTTCCTTATCCCACATTGCCTTTACACGAGGCACCTGCCAGAGCAGCGTCTCTGTTCAGTCAGCCTTCATCAGCCTGCTCTTCTACAACCTCTTTCAATGGACCTTTCAACAGTGGAGTTCTGTCACCTCAACCTCACAGCAGTTACTATAGTGGTATGACAGGACCTCAGCATCCGTTCTACAATCGGGTAAATAATCAAGAACCAATTCGTATTCTTCTCATTTAACCTGGCAGTATTGCGTGTGATGTCTATGAAATGTTTAAAAGACCCATGCAAACTATATTTAGAAATGGAGCCTTGTCCAAAAGTCAGTACATTTCCCAGTAATGCTCACTCATGTAGTCTCATGGGGAAGTGAGGTAAATTGCATTAGAATATTACACAAAGGGAAGAAAGGTCAGACACTTTGAGATATGCTGCTTAGTTATAGGGTGTTGCAGGTACCCTTCACATGTATATACACGTACTGCTTTTTAAATTGTAAGTTCTACACACTTCTTCACATACTTGCTTACAGTCATTAGAGAAGATCCTGCTTTTTTTTCTTGGTAAATTAGGTAAGCTGCAGAAACTTTAAAAAAAAAAAAAAAAAAAAAAGGTAAATAAAAATAAAAAATGCAGAAACTTTGGAGGAACTGCCCAGCAAGAACGTATCTAGGCATGTCTTCCCTTTTATCTCTTTTTAAAGTTATTCTGGGATCTTTATCCTTAACCAGTGCTGCACTAGTTTAAAGAATTAACATAAATTGCATAAAATTTTGAGCTATTTGTGGGCATCAGAAAACATAGTCCTGGACATGGCTCACTTGTAATTTGCAGTGCTTTATAATGGGATTGAATCTAAACAGTGTAAGAGGAACTATTTTTTTTTTTTTTTTAACATTGTTCCAAGTTATTAAGGTATAAATCAGCTCATTAGGTGAGACAGCCGTTTGTAAGAATGCCTTTTTAGATGCATTTTACAACAGTATTTGTAGTACTGATCTACTTAGAGTGATTTAGTTTGTAGTTATGTAAAATTTGAGCACGCTCCACAAGTAAGTTGTAACTTTGTATTTTTGTGAGATATGTTCAGTATTTTTAAACCTTATTTTTTCCTTTTTTCTCCTGCGATGTTATCAGGAAGAAAAAAATATTCAGAAAGCGGATCTAAGTCATAGATTGCTCCTGTATGCAGTTTTAAGTAGTGAGGTATGATAGTAGGTAAAGGTTCAATCTAATAAGCTGGCAAAAAAAGTTGAGTTATTCCTTAATGTTCATTAACTAAGGCAGAAGAGAGTATATTTAGCACAGAGCCTTTTATCTGTTCTAAAATTATTCTTATATCGACACTATATTGAGCATACATACTGTTTTGTTTAAAATAACTTAAAATGACGTGTTCTTTGCCCAACGCTGATAAATGCTTGTCTTATTAATCTTCCTGCTGATACTGACTCACTTAATTCAAGTGAGTGTTTAATTGGAAGCCCTGGTTTTTGTCTGTTCCTGTACATGACAAGGTTTTAAGTATGTGGTAACTTGCAATTGAAACTTAGATGTTTTTTATGGCTGTAATAATCAATAAAAAAGCAGTTATTGGTGAGTCATTAGCTGTTTTTACAAGTATTTCATTTGTTCATTTTTAATAAGTGCATACATGGACTTCCAGGCATGATTATTTTTCCTTCTTAAGACTCAAGTGTTTTTATTTTGGCCTCTCTCTAAGGAATTTTATACTGCTTTTCTAAGGTGTAAAACATTGCATACTGAGATGAATAGTGAGAACCTTACAATAGTAGAAAGGTTTTCTGAGAGCATTTTCAGTTGTGTTTTACTTCTGGAAGAATGGTATTTAATAAAAGAAAATTGACAGATAACGGGCTCTCCCCAGCAGTACAGTATCTGAGGGAGATCTTCGGATACCTGGATGACACAGCGCAGCAGGGTCAAATGCTGCTCTGGAGATGTCTGAATTTTATGGCAGTGTTCTTAAGTTCTTTAGATGGATACATTGCCTTCTTCTGACCTGATATTGGTTCCTGTCCTGTTGTTTATAAGTGATCATTTGATCATAAGGAAAAAACAAAACAAACCTTTGAGCTCTTATGTAAAGCTCATATTGCTTTTCTTCAGAAAATACTACTCTTATGTTCTGTATGTTTCTGCTTTGTTCTTCAGATGTTCCCATGCTATGCTCTTGAACTTCCAGTCACGTAATCTCCTCATTTTTGGCTTAAAGCTCCATTCTCCCTGTGTTTTGCTGTGTTACGGTCCAATTCAGCAGCTCTTCAGCTTGGCACTTTTGCTCTCAGCTTTGGACAGTGATAGAGGGCTAACAGTTTTCCCCTGTCTGGTTGGTGTCAAGTTCAGCTTCCCTAAATCGCTGCTGTCACAGAGCTCATGTTTCTAATGGAGAAGATCAGAGCAGTAGGCATGTCTAAGTTAACTGAGTGGGAACTAGAAATTATGGCATGTAAGGATTTTGTTTTATTTTATTTACATCGTTATAGCAGCAGATTCTTTGATACCTGGGCTGTGCTTACGATTTAAAGGCTGTCTGCAAACTTGGAGAACTGCACTGGTTTATGCCCAGTATGTATTTATACCGATCTCATGTTTTCACGATACCTGTGTTACCATACTTTGAGAGTTGAGACTGCAGAGTTTAAATTTGATATTGGAGAATTAATTCCACAGGTGGGAAACAGTGGAGTAGCTGAAGCAGGCACGAGGCATAATTAGAAATTGTGAAAAAATTGTGGTATAATTGCCTTATTGGACAGATTTTTTTTCATTGCTTCGTAGTTTGATGACTCGCAACTGAAAAACAGGTGCTCACTTCGTTTCAGAGGGTAGCCTGCAGTGAGAGCTAGGCGTGTAAATGTGGTATCATAATTAAGCGTCTCATGCTTGTGGGTTTTCCATGTGGTTTAAGCTGCTAGTGGAAAACGGAAGCATTTAATTATTTGAGAAATAACATAAACTTTTTTTGAGACGAGTTTTATTTCCACAACATACCGTAGAGCTTGTGCCTCATGGCTGTGGATTTTCTGAACTGTCCTGTAGTAACCAGTACGTATGAGACAAAGCTGAGGCACTGGTCGTCCTGCCTATTTAGCCAACTCAAGTTGAAAACCACAGAATAAACAACTCCCACATTTTGAGCAATGACAACAGTGCATACCGTGCATCTTCATATGTTGGAAGAGCATGTGAACTTTTTGTGGCAATAGCCTGAAAGTGTGTGCAAGGGCTGCCTGTTGTAGCTGAGAGTAGGGAATCGGATGTATTTCTTTGTAATTACTCAAAGTTGGTGCATATGCCGTCTTAGTTGATGTACACATGAATTAAGTTTTCATCTCTCCATTCATTTACTGCTGCTTCCGAATGCAGAATGCTTTTTTGTTTGTTTTGATTTGTTTTTGTCCTTACTGATAAATCCGAAGTGGAATATTTCCACAAGTTTTATTCCTCTCTCATAGATTGGCCATCGAGTTATAACGTGATTTAGTCTACACTAAATTTGGTGCTGTGGACTATTTAAAGTCTTGTCATGTGCAGAAACATAAACCAAGTAGTACGTTTTGTTGGATAAATAGCAGGGTAGTATAATTTTTAAATGTTCTGTATAAAAACACCAGTATGTTTTTGGATTGTTTGGTTTTTGTTGTTTTTTTTCTTTTTCTTTGCTTCTGAAGAACCCAGTAAAGAATTGAATGTAAAGAGTTTTATAATTCTCCTTTTCGTGAAGTCTGAGGGCTGTTGGTTTTCCATTACTTTGCCTTACAAGGGAATTCATAAAGAAACAAAGGTCTTTACTTCCAAATCTAATTCAAATTCATAGATAGGTCAAAACCAAAATTTAACAGTATTGGAAAAGCCTTTCTTAAATACATTACTAGTTGTAAGGTTTGTGATTCTCAGATGTACACACATGCACACATTTCAGTCGCATGCCAGTGGGTACCGTGTGGGTTTCAGGAAATATGTTCATGCAGCTGATTTTAGCACTTGAAGGACTGGAGCATATGGAGTACTTTGTTCAAAATGAAGTAATTCGTGATTTTGAGATCCCTGTATCTCTTAGAAGTGACTTTATTAACTTAATAATATCACTTTTATTTTTGTACAGCTGTTTTGGGTACTATGAAGTATTTTGCATTTTACTGAAAATCTGAGGATGAGTTCAGCAGCTCTGAGGTCAATGAAAAATATTAGAAGTGTGAAACCTTATCACGTTTTCAAAACAGCTGTTAGTGTGTAACTCCTGTGAGCACCCTAACTCTGTTCCAACTGCAAGCCATGCTGAGGCACCTGCTGGCTTTGGAGTGAGCAGCGGGGGGAGGGAGGGTCAGTTGCGGAGGGGTTTTGAAGAACTCACTCCAGAGCTTTTGATTGAATTCTGCTAAATGCAAAAAGTAAAGAACGCTGTTAATAATTGCTCTTTTCACTCTATTAAACTCAACTACGGAATATGTTTTGTTGAAATAAGTTTTATTTTGTTATTACATTTTGATTTGTGTAATTGTTTGTCCCTTTTTTTTTTTTTTTTTTTTTTTTGTTACATTTATTTTTTTTTTCCATAGCCATTCTTTGCCCCATGTCTTTACATGCCAAGGTATTACCCTGGCAGTTCTCATCTCATCTCACGTCCACTAAAAACGAGTTTGTCCAGAGATCAGAGCAATGGCCTAGTAAGTATTTTGAAGGTGAATTCACATACTAACCTAGACAATAAGTACAGTGAATAATGTAAATGAAAATCGCTAATGGTGATGCAGTATTAGACAAGTACAAGCTCTATTTTATAAACAGTTTAAGCAAAGGTGTTATTGATATGTAATGTAAAATGTATTTTGTTTTAACTTTAGAAGCTACTTGGAGTTGAAAAGGAATTCTAACATCCGGGTATGAAGATTGGAGGAGTTTAACCTGTAATATTGGCAGGAAAGCATTTCAATGAATTCACAGCCAACTGTGCTGCAGTAAATAGATTGATACAGTACAGTGTTGTAAGAAGAAGAGAATGCTAGTGATAAATTTATATTCAGATTTATAGCAATACAATTTCTGTGACATCTGGAGAAGACAACTACATCTCTTAACGTTGTAAAGTTTTCTACAAGTTGAAAGGCTAAAGAAAGAACTTAAAAGCAATGTTTTGGATATTCAAGTAAAACAAAATACATTTTGTCTTAAGTGTGCATTAGTTATAGCTTGGTTTTGTAAGTATATGTAATTCAACTTTATTTACCCATTGAAAAGGAAGAATGAACAGACTTTTCTGGCTTCCTATGGAATAATTCCTATTAAGAATATTTATTTTACTGACAGATGGCTGTTCAAATGGAGTTAAGAACTAAAGAAAGCTTAAAAAAAAAAAACGAAACCACAAAACAGAGGCAATAAAAGCCTTACTTGTCAGTGTTTTAATTCTAGGACATTGATACATTGAACAAAGCTATCAAAAGGTTTTAAAATCTTTTCTTTAATCACAAGCAGGAAACAAATACGTTTCTGCCAAGTTATGTATTATTATGAGATCATTCTCATTCATTATTTGCTTCATATTTTTTGTTTAGCCCTTGATCATTTTACCCAAACCATAATATTTTGTTGTTGCTAGGATGTTATCAAGGAGGATGCTGATGAGGGGCTTTCTTCACCCACAGACCCCTCAATGGTAAATGAGTAGTCATGTGGTGTGGAAATTTTAGCATCTCATTGCTTTTTCAGCAGTAATGAGTCTGCATTAATCGTAACTGCAGTTCACTAACACTGCATTGGTGGCTTTGGTGGGCATATAGAGTAGCTGAAAACTAATGTAGTTTGTGAATGAATTTAAGAGCTAATATTTCACTTATAGGATATAGATATTTTTTTTTCCCTGTAGTTTTTCCCTTGCCTTTCTCAGTAGCTATTGTGTGTATTGTGGTAGCTAAACAGAGTGAAGAATGACAGGTGGCCATTTGTGGCTTAGATTTTAGAGCAAAGTAACTTTTGTGTTTCCTGCTTTAGTCAGCTCTCACCTGATCCCTACTTCTTTAGCTGGTGGCATAGAGCCATTGCAGTTAACGCGGTATGAAGCAATGTTCCATGGGAATAAAATAACAGGCTGTAGGTTAATTCTTGAATCAGAATGCTAACACTGATATTTCCTGTGATTTGTTCTTTGTTTTAGTCTCAGTATTTGCACAGAGATGTCTTCTTTATGGGTATCTGTTTTAATTCTAACTGTGAATCAGTGAAAAGTCATGTGGAGATACCACCTAAGAGGTTGTACAGTTATAATCATTTTCTTAGGTGTTGCTACCATTGTTGCTGTTGGTAACACTTATAAGTTAAAGCTGCAGTTATTTTTTGTTTGTCTAGTAAATCATTGCGAAAATAAAATATCTGTGATACTGTGCAGTGGAAAAAAAGAAAGAAACAGCCTGCAGACACATGGATTCCAGAACTACTGTGTTTAACTGCACATAAGCTTCATTTATCAATTATGAAAATGCAATGGAGAATTTACCCTAAAGTTCTGTTTCCCAGGTCATCTTCTACCCTGAGTGAAGGGATGACTTTGAGGTAAATTTTTCTTGTGGTATAATTTCAGAGATGCTGATGTCTTCTCTGTATTTGATTTCTTATCTCAGCATCTTGTTGTCCTCCCAGTGCTCTGCAGCTTGTCAGTGTGAGAAGAGAAAGCAGTAGAAGTATGTGTGTATTTGTGAGCATTAAGAAGGGGACGTGGGAATGAAGAGTGGAAGAGTGGAAACTCATCTCAGGGTGAAGTAGTTCGTCAGCTCCAGGAGCAGACCTGGACCTGGTTGTTCCTCTGCTTGTTACCCTCAGTGTGTATCATAAGCAGATAGGCTGCAGGTTCAAACAATTGGTTGAAAACAAAAAGGTTGAAAATACTTGTGAAATTTACAGGATCTGATTGCTGTAGGTTAGAAAATATAAGAGTTACGAGGTAGAAAAGAAACTTTGATGTAATGATAATGAAGGATTGCATTATATCCGTTTTTCTGAGTTTACCTTACTGTGAAACTCAGTAGTACAGAGTATGAAATTATATGCTTTTTCTGAGGTTTTACCCTATGTTGTCAATGTAAATTTTGAATTTTTGGAAACCTCTTGGGTAGTTTACAATCATGTTCTTAATGTGTGGTATTCCGTGTGCCTGGCACATTGCCTCACCAGGGTTTCCTCTGTTCTGAAAACACTTATTTTTGCAGTCTTCTTTGAAATTTCAGTGAAAGTGAACAGTGAAAGTGTTACACTTATTGAAGACTTTGCAATTGTCCATAGATTATAGTTAACAATAATTCCATTCAGCTACTAGGTTGCTCTGAATTGATGGATCACCACCACCATATCAATGATAAAGTTTTAACTTATGTCTTAATATACATACTGGTGCGTGTAAATAAATACATTTTAAGAAAAGCAAAACAATCTGCATTTAGTAATTGATGAACACCAAGGCTTGTAACTGATTTGAGGACTGAAAACAAGAGGGGGCATGTAGAATCAGAACTGACCGAGGCCCCTGCCATTGTTGGCCATCTGACATTAGGGTAGAATAGAAATCCAAAATTCCAAATCCTAATCTTACGTAAAACCAATGTAAATCTGGGTTAGCTTAATGAAAATGAGAGTACACTGAGAGCATTCATCATATATAAATAATCTGGGAAGCTGCCTATGGGGACAAAGGAATGAAATGCAGCTGGCAACTCTTTGAGGACATCTTTGTTACAGACTGCAGAAGCTCTCCATCCTTACATGTAAGAAATCAAGCAGGGGAAACAAGAAGCCAGCTTGGCTGAGCAAGGACCTGCTGCTCAAACTGAGGGAAAAGAAGGACATATACAGGGAGTGGAAGCTGGAATGTGTGGCCTGGGAAGAGTACAGGGATGCTGTCTAGACATGCAAAGACAGGATCGGGAAAGCCAAGACACAAATAGGACTGAACTTGGTCATAAGGGATATGAAAATTAATAAGGGATTCTGCAGGTACATGAAGTCAGAAAAGAAAGGCCAGGGAGAGTGTACCCCCACTGATAAATTAAAAGGGAGAACTGGCTGCAACAGACCTGGAGAAGGCTGAGGTATACTCTGAGTTCTTTGCCTCAGTCCTCACTCACAGTCAGGCTTCCGGTGTCTCTCATGTCCCTGAACCTCTGGGTGGGGTTTGGAGAACGAAATCCCTCCCACTGTAAGCAAAGAGCAAGTTCAGGACCACCTGGTAAGACTGAATGTGGGCAAGTCTGTGCATTCCAGGACCCTGGAATGCACTGGCTGATGTAGTTGTTGAGCTGCTCTCCATCACATCTGAAAAGTCGTGGCTGTCAGGTGAAGTCAGAGGGTTGTGGTCAGCGGATCTATGTCCAAGTGGAAGCTGGTGATCAGTGGTGTCCCTCAGGCCTGTCTTAGAACTTGGTGTTTTTCAAAATCTTCATCAGTTCTATGGACAGTGGGATTGAGTGCATCCTCAGCAAATTTACTGATGACACCAAGCTGGGTGGTGCGGTTGATATGCCAGAAGGAAGGGATGCCATTCAGAAGGACCTGGATAGAGGCTTCACAAATGGTTGGGGCGGGTGGGCTGTTAAGGTCCCTTCCAACCCAACCATCCTGTGATCCTATGTACTTTAGGATAAATATAGGATGTCCTCTAAGAAACTGGAAGTGCTTTTCTGCAGTTTGAGCACAAATGAAGGTGTGTGGCATAGGAGTTCTCTCTTTGTGTGTTTTCCAGGTGCTTTTGTGTGGCGTTGCGCTTCAAACATGTACTTGTTAATCCTGCCGTTTGTTCTTTAAAAGTACTGTTTCAGTTCTGTGAGTGGTGTTTTTTTTAAAAAAAATAATAATAATAAATTCACATGCTTAGATACAAGGCTTCAAAATTATCTGAGGTACAGGGCTGATGTAACGTGATCTTGAAATGGCAGGAGAATGCGTTTAAAGCTAGATTTTTGATTAGAAATATAATGTAAAACTTCAGGGCAAGCAAAGTACAGCGAGTGTTGTGCTGTTTTGCAAGTGCAAATCAGAGCAGTGTTTTATTAGGAAAATGGTATTCTCATAGCATATACTAACTGTGTATTGTGAAAGCGTATCTTAAAAGTTTCAGCACCTTATGAAAATATCTCATTACAGTGCTTTTCTATCTTAACGTTGTTTCCTTTGTTTACGTGTGAGCATGTAATCTCTATATACAATCTTTTTGATGTCACTTTAAGCTGTTGTTTCTTTTTGTTGTTTTGTCCTTTCCTCAAAGCTGTGTAAGTCTGGGTTAAGCAGACCAAGACAGGTACAGCCACTTTCTGTGAATTATCATTCACTTTTTAGTCATTTCAGAAGCTATCCTGCTGGCGCTTCATGCTGGGCTGTCTGTAAACTAGTGCTCATTACTAGCCTTGAGGTTTGTTTTGACAAGCTGCTTTTAGCTTTTGCATGGCAAATACTTTTCAGACTAATGTTCTTTAAGCATCTTTAACAAAACCACTAAGGCTGAAAAATATGTCAGTTTAAGTACAGTTTTAATTCACTTACATGATGGCAATATCCTTAAAGCTATTGCACTACTTATTCTTCAGAGAGTGCTTTTTATAAAGAATGTTTTGGGTTAATGTGCATCTATTTCCAACAGTTCACACTTCAACAAAAATAGTCTAAATAGTAGATTGCTTTGCCGTATTTTTTTTTACACAGAAGGAACTTCCTAAACTAACTCTTCATGCTTGCAGAAAGTATGACTTGTTCATGATTGTTAACAAAATATTTTGATCTGAAGGAGAGTTGTTAACTCAGAAGTGTCTTAAAAACTTCATTTATTTGTAGATACTGTATTTACTGATAGATACTGTATTTAATGGATTGAGAGAACAAAGGCAGTTGCTCGCACACATTGCTTGGGGATTGTTCACTGTGGTAGTACCACCATGTGATTTTGGCTGTAACTGTTTATTTCGTTTTAATTGATCTGACTGCTTTTTGGAATGAAAGTTTTAGTTTGAGTTAATTCACTGACTGCCTTTTGTTTACTGATGTAGTATAACTCATACCAATAGCAAATGGTGTGTTTATGGGAAAAGATGAGACTAAACTCTTTGTCAGTCTGAAGGAAAAATGGAAATGGTTTTGGTGGTTGGTTTATGTCCTTATCTTGATGGGGATTTTAGCTGTGCTAAAAATCAGGCTAGATTGAGGTCTGAATTCACTCTTCGTTAGGTACCTAATATGTTAACTAGTTGGCATTGTAGGCACCTAAGTAGGAAGACATTGCAGAGCCTGAAAAGTAACTGCCTTGTCCTTGGTTGGAATACCAAGTCACTATCATAGGTGCCTGCATCATAGTGAAGGTGTAATGCTTAATTTTATACAATAATTTAGGTAAGCTGCCTACCCCACAAGTAGGAATATCTTTTGCCTTTAATGTCCAGTTGACTTCAAATGTTGAAATATAAATGTTCAAAAGAAATGAACTTGAGCTTCAGCTCTATTTTCAGCCAGATGACCTAACCACAAGGGTTAGGATCCCCACCGCCTCCCTTAGTGTTTTCGAATGAAGTTGATGGATTGATTGTTTTAAGGCCATTTTAAGCATATTTGGCTGAGAACTGTGGAGGAATTACAGATTGAAATTCAAAGTTAGATGCTTATGAGTAGCTTAGGTGGGATGGTTGCCTACCTCCCCAGGTTAGGATATCTCCAATGATAGTGAGTTTAAGATAACTGAGGTTAAGGCCAATGAGAATAATTTAGGGTTTGCTGCCTTATAGCTGAATAAATTTTTCAATTAATCTCAAATATTCTTTCTGACAATTTAGGTATGGTTAGCGTCATTAAATATAGTCTTGATTTTTATAGGTAATTATCTTTGAATATATTAACTTATTATCAGTTCTTCTGTGAGATTAAATAACTGTAACATACATGTATATGTATATTACATATACATATGTATTATATATATACATATATATAGTTTTATATATATAATTTAGGCTTTTTCTAGTCCCTGTGTATGTGTGTGTATGTACATATGTATATATATAGGGACTAGAGAAAAAAAAATATATATATAAAAAAAAAAAACTGATGGAGAATTATAGCCCTATTTCATTAATTGAATTTTAGAAGTCAGAACTTACTTTTACATCTCAGAGTTTATGTGATGATAAGCTCTGAAGCTTTGGAAGCTCTTTTGCATCCTCCCAAAATGAACTTTATTTTGGTGGATTGTCTACAAAACTGAAACGAAAACTTTTTTTAGAGAAGGGAAAGTACCACCTCCCTTCCTGGAGGAGTTTATACAAATATTTCATAGCTGATAGAACTGTTTCTGATTTTGCTTTTTGGAATTTGGAACAATTTGAGCTGTTCAGAGCTTTGCACTTTGTCCTACGCAGGGCAGGCTCCCATCCAGGAAGAACACGTTATTTTGTGTACAGATGCATTTGTTCTGTTTTTCCACACTTTCTTGGAAATGCCCAGAAGCTGGCAACATTATCAGGGCAACTTGTTAGGAATCTGAGCTATGAGTAATTTCTACCTAAATCTTGCCAAAGCTCCAGATACATGAAACATCCTTACAGTATCCTGGAGGGCAGCAGCAGTACTGCCCTGTTTTTCTGTGCTGTGATGACTGTATATAAGCTCCCTGACTGATTTTGTGGAAAAAAAAAAATAGAGAAATACTGATAAAAGTACCCAGTGAATCCGAGTAACTGGGGAACTGTGTTTCAGGGCATCTTTGTCTTATGCTAAACCAGGAGTCTTTTCAGACAGGAAAATCTTAAGTTGTGTCTGGATACTTGAAAAATATAAGTAACAACCAAAACCTGAACTAACTGCTAAAATTACTGGGAAACTTGGCATAAAGCTGCATTTGAACTTGATTAATGCTTACTTCGTAGTCCTGGTTTTTATGTTGTTTTTTCTTAAATAATGTAAGTTAGGGGAGTTATTTTTCACGCTGGCAGGACTCAAGATGCTGTGGTGTTTTTTTTTTTTTCTCATATAAATACTACAATAAAAGTCTCTCGGGATATCTATATTCTGATATCAGTTACAAATGCCTGTGCATTCTTATTCTCATTTCTTAATTTTCTTTGGCTTGTTGCAGTGCATATTGTGAAATTGTGGGTGTACTGAGTTTTTGAACAAATCTTTTATGTGCACCTTCTTGCTTCTTACAGGGAGGAGGAGCAGGTGCAGGACCAACCACAGGAGTTTCACATGTCTCTCTGAGCACAATGAGTGTGGAGGCTGTCTGTGAGAAGCTAAAGCAGATAGACGGTCTGGACCAGAGTATGCTGCCTCAGTACGCTGCAATCATAAGAAAGGTATCAGCTGAATTTCATCAGTGTGTTTAGTACCTAATCACAGACACAGGCATATAAGAGGAAATATTTAGCTGACACTTTTGGAGGTGTTTACTATAACACGCTGAGTATCAGAACATCTTAATTTCTATACGTGCTGAGTTTGAAGATCATTTTTAAGACAAGCGTGTATTTCTCAGAGAAAAGGCTCTCTTAAAAACAAAAACAAGAAGAGGAGGCTGAAAAACGTGCATGCTGATGAGACTGGTTATTTTGAGAAAAGAAACAATAAAAATGATTTTTAAATTGTCGTATTTAGATAAATAGTATTGTAAATGGGTTCTAAATCCAGGTAGCAGCTTTTTCTTTTCCTTGAAAAATTGGCACATCTCTTTTGTTGTAAATGAGTGATGAGAGTAGTTTCATTTCTCTGCTACCACATTCCACGCCTGTTTGATTCAGAGCAAAGCCACTGTACTTTTTCTGTTACTGGCTTAGTATTATTAAAATATTTTCATTATTTCATGAAATGTAGATGGTTCTTCTCCATCAACAATCATCAACAAATATTCTTCTTTTTTTTTTTTTTTTTTAAAGAAAAAAAAAAGGTTTTTATTATGTTGGTTTGGGCTTAGAAGTGGTGCTGGGGAGTTTCACTAGTGGTCCCCATCAGTACATGTCCAGTTTTACCTTTCTGGTCTGTTACTTTTCCACCATAGGCCTTGTGTCAGTAATTTACATTATTTAGTTTTACTGTTTTAGGCAAATATAAATGGCCGTGTCTTGGCTCAGTGCAACACCGATGAACTGAAAAAAGAAATGAATATGAATTTTGGTGACTGGCACCTGTTCAGGAGCATGGTAAGACCTCCTCTTCAGAATTCCGGGACATTGTAAATTAGTCTTTTCTGTTATTAACCAGATTATCTTTTTCTTTCACACTGCTAACCTTATAACACCCGTTATCTTATATTTACCATATTAAAGCTTGCATGCATTTATTATTTTGTTATTTCATCACCTTATCTTGAGTATACACAACCAAGGGCTGGTTGCATATGGGTTTGTGTCTTTGGTGGTTGTGAACTTCAAAGATTTTCCCCTCTTTTTGTAAGAACTGTTTTTTGTGTCTGGGTTTCCTTTTCACTTTTTAAATTTGGCTCATGCGTGGCACACAATTGCCGGAGAACCATTTCAAATGGAATTTAAGTTAAAGATCAAGTCAATGAGATAAAGGGGCAGTAATTTAATTGACACGTTTGAATTCAATGCAGTATTCTCATGTGCTGTTAAGTATTTATAGATGCCTAATTTTCCTTCTTGCACTGTGAGTATAAATGTCAGCTTTATAGTAAGGGGTATTCATCACAGAGAACTGCATTTTCTATTAAGTTTTTTTGTGTACTACTTTTTTTCTTTCTGAAAATTAGGTGTGTCTCTGAACTGCTAAATCAGTCTTCAAAACGCTGGGAATTACAAGACAGTTTTTATTGTTAGACTTAGGTTGACTGAAGCTGTAAAACTGAATGCTTATCCTTGCTTTTAGAGACATATTTATCACTTTGTTTTACAAGAATATATTCCAAGTGTTTTATGTCATATGAGTTCATGTAAGGGCCTGCAGATGGTAATTTTGTAAATACAAGAAAACTTCTTAATATTAAAATGTGATTTGCTGTAAAGACAGTAAATGTACTTGTTTTGTAAACTGATCTTTATATTTTTCTGTGATCACAACCATAGGCAGCTATACTGTTACGGCTGAGTTACACATTCCTATGTGTAATGAAATTGTTCTTTATCAATTTTGAGATATTTTTTTTGACTATGTAATTAACTTTGCTCTCTCTCTCTTTTTTTTTTTTTTTTTTTCCACCTCTGTGTGTGTTAAGATACTTGAAATGAGAAATTCAGAAAATCAGGCTGTTCAGGAAGATCCTCGAGGAGCAGCTGAGCATGTCACCACTGCAATTTCTCATGGTGAACTTGCTCGCCGTCCTGGGCATAGCACTGAGTTGCCTCACACTGAGCTTACTGGTCTGTCTGGTCAAGCTCCCTATACACTTAACTTCAGCTTTGAAGAACTCAACACAATTGGTCTCGATGAAGCTCCTCCACGCCATAGTAACTTAAGTTGGCAGGTATTTAATAGCCAAATGTATTCTACGTGCATACTGGTATAGTCGAGGGCTTTTTATATTCTTGGATATGGACGAGTCAAGAAGTAAGACTACTAGAACAGTTCTGTTAATTTCAGTTCTGTAAGTGATTGTGGTAAGCAAATTTTTGAGCACTGACAGTGTCAATGACGTGACCTGCTCAAAACAAAACAAAAAATAATTTAGGCACGTGCTTGGTTTCTTAAGTTGTGCTTTGAGTAATGCTTTGAATCACTTCATTTAGAGTGGTCAGTAAAAGACAAATAGCTCATATAACTGTTATCTTTCTCTTTTTTTTTTTTTTTTCCTCCCCAGTCTCAAACTCGCAGAACACCAAGCCTTTCAAGTCTTAACTCTCAAGATTCAAGTATTGAAATATCAAAGCTCACTGACAAGGTACAAGCAGAATATAGAGATGCATACAGAGAATATATTGCTCAGATGTCACAATTAGAAGGAGGTGCCAGTTCCACTACTGTCAGTGGAAGGTCTTCCCCTCATAGTTCAAGTGCTTTCTATATGGGTCAGAGTACGTCGGGGGGGTCCTTGCATTCCAGTGCAGAACAAGAGAAAGTGAAAGATGGTGAGCAAAAACAAGATGATGGAAGAAAGTCCTTCCTGTTGAAGAGGAATGATGTTATTGATTATAGTACTTCAGGTGTTTCTACTAATGATGCATCTCCTTTGGATCCTATTACTGAAGAAGATGAAAAATCTGATCAGTCTGGTTCCAAGCTTCTACTGGGAAAGAAATCATCAGAAAGAACAAGTATTTTCCAGGCTGCAGATTTAAAGCTTAAGGGAGTTACTCTCCGGTATCAGAAACTTCCAAGTGATGAAGATGAGTCAGGAACTGAAGAGTCAGATAACACTCCACTTCTTAAGGAAGGTAAAGATAAGAAAACAGATGGAAAAGCAGACAAACAACCCAAGTCTCCAGAACATGGATCTGAACCTATTAGAACCTTCATCAAAGCCAAGGAGTACTTGACAGATGCGCTTTTGGATAAAAAAGATTCTTCTGACTCTGGTGTAAGATCTAATGAAAGTTCTCCCAATCATTCTCTCCATAATGAAGGAACAGATGATTCACAGCTTGAAAAGGCAAATCTCATTGAGCTTGAAGATGACAGTAATAGTGGAAAGAGAGGAATTCCACACAGCCTTAGTGGCCTTCAGGATCCAGCCGTGGTTCGCATGTCGATTTGCTCAGAAGATAAGAAGAGTCCATCAGAAAGCAGCCTGATAGCAAGTAGCCCAGAAGAAAACTGGCCCGCCTGCCAGAAAGTCTATAATTTAAATAGAACCCCTAGTACAGTAACCCTAAATAATAACAGCGCTCCAAACAGTCGAGCTAATCAAAATTTTGAAGAGATACAAGGTATGAGAGATCCATCTCAAATTATCCTGAACCCGAGTTCAGGTTCCAATTCAACTGCCGTTCAGAATGAGAACCTGAAAAGCGTTGCTCACAAGCGGAGCCAGCGTTCCAGTTACACACGGCTTTCGAAAGATTCATCAGAGCTTCACACTGTCACTGCCTCAGATGGGGCTGGTTTTGGAGAAGAGAGAGAGAGTATCCTTTAAAGAAATGAGGTTCAAACAGAATGCCCACGTGTTGTAGCTTGCTTGGAATTCATTGTCAGTGTGTGGTTGCATTAAGCTATGTAGTTCAAGTTTTCAGTTCTCTACGTAGAAAATTTAGATTATTTTCATTCATTTGCTTGAAGAGAAGTAATCTTTAGAACAAATTATTTCAGACCTTCCCTACAAATTAAACTAATGCTTGTCAGCATGGAAGAGCAGTTCCTTAAGACGCTGTGCAAGTGTTTGGTCAGAGGCATACATTGCGGAAGTACATACAATTTAATCATTAAAATATGATTTTATTTTTCTGTTGGGTTATGCAATACTTATCCCCCCAGAACATTCCATTTAGATCTTACATACTTACATACTTAAAATTAATGTTAAGACCGTGCATCTTTGCCATTTAACATGTGTTGCCAGAAGATGGAATCTCACAGCCTGTGACATCAAACTTTGCATTAACTAGTGGAATAAGGTGTGCAACATTTGTATGTTGAAGTTTTGAGTGTTAAGGTACCTGTTTGGCTGTGTGCACACTTTCATTTGCTGTATGTTCAGTAATTGCAGTTGAATTTGTGAAGTTTGGGTAGAATGGTGATAAGGTTTATAAGGAACGTTGTCTTGATGTGTTGTTGGAATTGGCAGTTATTTATAAGAAAATGCCTTCCCATTGACTTAGTGAGTCCGTTATTTATTATAGGTATGTAATTTTGTAGTTACTGGTCTAAGTAGTTGCAAACACCTAAGCTGTGTTAAAATATTACAAGGATAAAGTGTGAACGTGATATCTGAACATAAGGAGTATCTGTTGCTGTGCATGATATTTCTTTGGTACAGTGTTTATCATTTGGTTCCAGGAAGAAAAATGAGTAGCGTTTGCCATTTTTAAAGTAATATGTACTTCCTGGAATTTAGTCAGAGCTGTATGGCAGCTGCTTTATTTCTGAAGTACAGTATTTAAAAGTTTTGATGTCATCCAAGTACCTGCTTGTTATTGTAGTAAATACCTGTACCGGTCCAGTGAAATCTGCATGATTACAAGGGAAGAATTGTTCAAACTAAACTCTGGTAGTTCAAAGAGAATAAAAAAAAAAATAAATCGTCCTTCTGGAATTGTGTCCAAATTTCTATTTACTGTGGTATTTTGTTTCTTTGCTTATTAAAAAATGGTATGAGTACGTTGTTTCAATTAAAATACATCACAGATTTAATGAAAGGGTGCATTAAAACAGTATTGATATTAATACAGTACAAAAAAAGCATCAAGTATAAAGAAACGTTTGAAATATGGAAGAAATTTCTGAAAGAGTCTGTTGTGGAGAGGTGGCCACCTCTTACTGTTAGGCATCATGCTGCTTGTGATGTTTGTCGGTAGCTTTGTGCAGCTCTGCTTCTGTCCCACTGCCACCTCCAAGTGTATTCCTCCAGCTTGTATCCAGAAGGTACTTAGAAAAATTGTTACGCGATAGAGGAAAATAGTCTTCTTCATTTAAAGATATTCACAGTATCGATGAAAGATAACAGTTCTCTCAAGTCGTTTTGTCTGTTGAAGTCCTCAAATAATCCAAATAGAGTAATTTTCACATTTCATACAATTTTGAAATCTTTTTATCCCTAAAAGTTTTCTAAGTCTTCATAACATACTGGAATTGGAAAGAAACAGGGAATTGAGTGAAAACTCTTCAGTGTTTCCAAATTATATTAATATGTCAGTGTGATTGCTTACCAGCACTAAAAAGGAAGCGTTAGGAGCAGAATATCTCTGTAAGATTGTACAGGGTTTAATGCTCATTCTGAGGTATCTCAGGTAATGTCACAATAAACAGTCAAGTAATAGGAGATTCCAGTAGAGGACTATGCAGTTATCAGTATTATCAATGACCTAATTGGTATGTGGACGTGATTTTGGGTCTTTGTGAACTCTGCCCAGCATTGGATGGACGGTGGTTAAGTCCCACCTCTTACCTGCTTTAACTGCATTATACCTGCATTTTATATAATCAGATCTGTTCATGAACGTATTATCTAATAGCTTTCTTAGACTTTCTTAGAGATCCTAGAATTCGCAGATTGTAAATGCTTTGTAGATGATTCAAGGGCAGTCTGCTACAAGAGCCTTTTGCTAATAGGATGCTAAGTATGATTGATACTTAGAATCTTCTGACTGAAGAATGAATAGACATAGTTAATTGTTCTCCTTTTGAGTGTCTTTGCAATTTTTTTTTTATACAGGTATAAGCAAACAGAAGAAAGTAGGGAGAAAGGAAAAGAGAGGCAGAAGACAGAAATGGAGTTCTTGAACTACAGCATAGTAGTAAGAAGTACATAACTGTTCAGGTTTAATTAATTTGTTACATGTAGGTTATGAAAGAATAGCATTTGCAAGAATTAAAAATAAACGGCAGTTTCATTGCTGGAACTTGTTATTTCTGTACCACAGTTCCTATGGTTACTAGTTGCTTAGTTTGTTGCACAATTATTGGAATTAAGGGACCATAAACAATTTCTAGTGTTGAAATATTAAGTGCTAGCTGTGGGACTTGGGGAGGTCACAGAGCCCAAGAATTCCATGGAGAGTGGATATAAATGAATAAAAATACAACTTCAAGCTTATTTCTGGTTCTCACCGCTTGCCAGAACTCTTGTAATGATAGGGTATATATCCATTCTAGTTTTGGATGAGTGAGCACTACAAGAACTTAAAACCTTAACTTTTTCCTAACTGAAGAGTTTCACTTGGCCTCTTGTTCCGATACCTTGTTAGGTTTGCATGGTAGAATGAAAATAAGTTGTTTTAAAAGGAAAAATTGGATGCAGGTAACATTGCGGGGTTTATGTAACTTTTATAGCTACTCACCAGGTTTTGTTTTTTTTTATTTATTTTTTTTTTTTACAAAGTTGAAGTTCACAGGGAAGGGGAGGAGGAAATTCTTACTTTCTGCTTTAAAAACTTGCTGCAAAATAATGAATGCTGAAATTCTTGGAGACTCTGGAAAAAGATTTCCATGTGGAGCCTGACCTGGTCAGCCTGAGGTGTCTGATCACCCTGTGTGACTTTGTCGAAGCAGCAGAATATGTACTAAGTGTTTTGTGCAGGTTTTCAGTGCTTAGTTTTCTGAAGTTTTCAAACGCTGCTATATTTTTTCTCATTTTTTTCTCTCAGTAGTCTTCAGAAATCAATCCAGGGAAACTCTTAGCATAGGTTCTTGTGATGAAAACTTGAGACTTCTCATGGTCCTGGGGTTCAGGTGTTCACATCTGCCCACGGAATTCTTTAAGCCTTTGGTTGGTTGGTTTTTTTTGTTGTTGTTTCTTTTCTTTTTCTTTCCTTTTTTTTTTTTTTTTAACCTTTACAACTCTTATGGGAACCTTTCTGAACATAATGGTAAGTATATGCGAAGTTCTTTGTACAGCCATGAAAGCCACAGGCAGAGGATCCTAATAGCATTTGTTTTTACTAGTCCAGTGTGTTGCAGCCCATGGCCTTGAAGCTAGATAGCTTTACCATCGATGACAGGTTTGTTTGGGTTTATAAATACCTTACCAACAAGCTGCCAAGTAAAATAATACCTGGATATTTGAGGTTTCTTAGTTGAAAGTCACAACTGTGGTAAAATAGAAGTGTTAATAACTGGTGAATTTTCAGACATTTAAGAGAAATATAACATATTAATTACATTGGACATGCTAAAGTTGTAACATGCTGATGTGATACCAGGAATACAATGTTAACTAATCAGTTGTCTTAAATAAAGATTGCTGCTATAATGGTGGTATTTTCTGTGCCGAATGATAGCTTTGATGGAGAGAAGTTGAAGCAAGTTTCAAATTTGGTTAAGCAGAAAAAAATGTAATGCATAAATCTAACAGAAAATAATACATTTTCTAGTTTTCTGTATTAACAAATAAGGGCCTTTTCATCGGTATAAGGAGGGTGGAGATAGTTCTACTTAGCGGCTTTCTTTGTGAGAATATGGAAGAGTTTCATGAGGTTGACAGGTTGGGTGCTTGAAAGTGTTAACTTGAAATTTCAATATAAAGGTAGATATAAATATTTTCGAACAACTTCCAGCAGAGCTAGGATTTCCAGAGTACTAATTGGCATGTGGAAATCTACCTATCAGTTTTAAGATGGTTTTCGATATTTTACATTAACAGTTTCATTAAAGATATCTATGATGCAAGCTAACTTAGTATCCACTGTGTTTTGCCATACGATTAACAAATGGAAGTTGGTTATAGAAGTCAAAAAGCAATTTAAATCTGATGGAAAACTGCTATTTATGCATTTATTTATTGCTGTTGTGTGCATCTTGTTTTATTTCTTTGATGCTATGCTTAGGTAACTTTTCCTTACCTTTATTAAAATCTTCACATGGAATCCTCTTGGAGAGGTGTTTATTTGTTACAGCTTAGTGACATTTCTGGCACAATAATGATTCAGTTTTTTTGTGTGTAAAAACATAGAAGTAATGACAGAGGAGGTTTTCTTGTATAGTGTAACTTTTCTGTTTTAAGGTCTGACCTCTGTGATGCACTTAGTACTTGTATTTTGTTTTGTTTTAGAAAATGTTTGCCAAGTCTTCCAGAAAGGCTTAGAAGCACAGCTTTTTCAGCCATGTTTTCTCTGTTGCAAGAGATTGTAGTTCATTTATAAGACTGATAGTCATAACACCAAGCATTCAGGCCTTAAGAAGCATTGGAAGGTGTTCTCCCCCCTCACCCGACATATGTTTGGTTACAGCAGTGATACTGGGTAAGCTTGTAAAAGAAAGGCTGTTGGTTGATTTCCTTCTCTTAGTTTATCATATTTTAGGGTGACCTTCTTCAGAAGTGGGAGAAAAACCATGTAATATTTTAGAAGAACGTGGTCTTTTGGAGAGTCGAAAAAAGGTGAGAAGTTGAGAGAGTTTACTTAAGAAAAGCATTATATTTGAGTGTGTATTTCTGTCAAAGATGAGATGTTAGCAACTAGAGCATACTTGAAGTTTGTTGTTTTTTTTAAAAAGCTTTTCCCATTACATGGTACAGTGTACAGAGTTTTAATGTTTCCCGTCTTTCTGAGTACTGATACCTCCTATTATTACTTCTTACAGAACTTGAGTCACTCAGATTCAGAATTGTAAAGAAACCAACAAGAGTTTCTCTGTGTTGTTACATGAGTATGTTGTTTATGAGACAGGAAGAGGGGAATAATAACAGTCCGTTATAAGACTTTATTTGGGTCCCAGTTTTCTCATGATAGAAAACAAAAGAGGATGAATGGTTTGTATATGTCCCTGGAACCTAGAAATAAAAACATAGGCATAAAATATTGACTGTGGGGAACAGTAAAACTAATGGAAATTCTGTGATGCTTTACTGCCTTTCTTTGCTAATCAAACTATAGGGAAGCAATCAGCAGAGAATTAACTTTAAAAAAAAAAAAAAAAAAGTATTAATATTTTTCCTGGAATGATGTGATAGCTTGCCCTTGGCTAAAGGCAGGGTAGAGTCTTGAATCAGCTTAGATATCCTAGTATCCTGTAATCCTTCTGTATTTGTCATAGTTTTGAAAGGCAGCAACATTATACTGGCCTCATTTTGGAAACCAGAAAAATCAGGCCATGGCAGAATACAGTTATGTGTATTTTCTGGTACAGTCTGGTACTGAGCTTCGATTTGACAGTCATGTAGCACTTCTACTGATATCAGAAGTCCCCTTAGCTTTGTGTTGATTTAAAACCAATGAGAAGTCCAGGTATCTGACCCAAATATCACTGTTAAGCCTGCTACCACTCAGCATTTTTGTTTTCCATCCTCTTGAAGTTTCCTCTTTGTAAACATTTTGGCTTATTTGTGATCCTCTCACTACCTTTGCCAAAAGGTGTAGTGTGTAACTTCAAACTTCTGACTTATGTGGCATTTTGGACTAAAGAAACTTTCCAAGTGTTTCACAGTAACCTTGGGACTGTTGTAGAGTGCAATTCTTCCTGTTTCAGCAATGGTGGAAAATGCTGTTCTGTGGGGAGGCTGGGGGCTGTTGGTTGAGGTTTTTTGTTGTTTTTTGTTTGTTGGTTTTTTAAACCCAAAGTAGATTTATTTCCTTCCCTCTGTCTTGCCTACTCAAGAACCAACCTTTGGTTTTCAGATATCATTACTCTCAGAGATGAGGGGAAATATTGATGTTTTGTTTTTTCTGTATAAGACAAATCCTTAAACTATAACCCATTTAGCCTCATATATTTACAACTTCGGAATATAGAGGAGGATTTAGAGACTTTGTTTTTTCCTGAATGCCTTCTGGTCTTAATTTTCGACAACATCTTTTCAGTAGCTTCATTCAAGGTGTGGTGAGGAGTCATGAATAATTTCCTCTGTCTTCACCATCTGTGCTACCTTCTGCCTCTCTTCTGTCTGATGACAGAGTAGCTCAGCTTCACCAGATCTTTTTATACGCTGATACAAACTAGAGTCCTTAATTTTGTAGTCCTTGGTTGCAACGTTCAATAATTACCCTTTTTTTTTTTTTTTTTTTTTTTGCTTTTTTCTGTCTCACAGTGTTCACCTTTGAAGGCTCTCCATACAGTAATTTATTTAAGCATGTGGTACGTTCTGTTCAATACTGGGACCAGTACAAGTCTCTTTTCCACATGACAATACAAACACTTTATTACCAAGCAAGAAATACAACGATGGTTCATCCTAACTTTGCAAGGAAAGACATTTGTTCTTAAAATTCAAATTCAGAAAAGTTAATCCCATTTTGTTTTTTGGAAAAAAGGACACTGTTTTTTATTCTTGTCTTTGAAAGTATTTGGACTTTCTGGAAGAATGCAAGTTAGTTTTTTGTTTTGACTGCTAGTCTGCTAGCAAAGACCCAACAGTGAGGATAGCTTATCTAAGATGGACCAGGGTTCCTTTGCCTGGATGACTGTCTTCTGAAAACACATTCTAAGACCAGTTTGTTCAGATCCTATAAACTACTTTATGCTTCTTCAAACTTTAGACACACACACGATAAAAGAAAAAAAATCACCTGAAACACCTGTACCTGAATAGACTCCGGAGTTCACTTGCAGGGGAGATGAAGTCTGACTTGTGTTTTCTCAGAATTCATTTCAGGCTGTGAAAAGTTGGATGAATTAACCGGACGCTCATCCTTCTACTGTGGTAAAGTCCTTCCTCATCTTTCTGCAATACCTGGAAAAACAACTCTGTTTTTTCAGTTTGTTACTTATAGCTGTTTTCCTGTCTAGTTGTGATCAGTATAATCCCATGGCATACTTTTAGAAGTCAAAACATCTCAGTGATAGTGACGTTCCACACCCTGACACTTTATGCAAAAGATGTATTTTTCTGCTTATTTTCATTCCAGATCACAGTGTGTCACTCCTCAGTGAAATGCTCAAACTGAAAACTAATGTCTGAGGGGCAGGAAACTTTTGAATGCGTATCCAAAACTCACATATCTGAAAAAAGTGTTGGGCCCGCGTTCAGAGGTGGCATGCTCAAGTGGCAGTTGATAACACCAAAGTGATGTACTGTAGCAACAAATAGCATGGCACAAGGTCTGCTCCTCACAGTCCAGAAGTCTTTGTTTTTTATGCATTAAGTAACAGATTCACTTGCTCATTCCTTTCTTGAATATGCGGTGAATGACTGAAATCATAATTGGGAAAAGGATTCTAACTTCTCAGTCTAGATTTTTATGTATATACATCCTGACTTATTTCAGTGCGTATCTTTTGTCTTGAATATAAAAAGCAGAGCTTTCTGTTCCTAAGGTGTATACATCCTTAGTTCCTGTTTTGTGCCTTTCTGGGTCTATGACCATAAACTGATCACACATTCTTGTGATTTCTCACATCGCGTTATTTTTTTTCAGTTGGAAAACACATCATTGTGTCTTTTTTCTGATCTCTAATGAAAAATTTTTTACCTGTTCTAGTCCAAGTAACCTTCTTTCTTAAACCTGAATACTGGGTGTTTGTCAGTGTTCGGATATTGATTTTCTTGTGTTATAACAGAGGTCCTTAAGAGCGCAAAGAACGCTATGAGAGAGTTGTCTACAAAGCCCTGTCCTCTCACACACACCTGGTTTGGCATTGTCTGTTGGAGCTGAAGAAGCATGGTCATCCAGTGGTTTGTTCTGTACTTGCATGGCAGAGTCGTCTTGGTGCACAAATTCAGTGTTTATTCAGTATTCTCAAAGGTTCTCAAGGTTTGGTGAAATTGTTTGAAATGCTTGCAAATGGAGTGTATACATTGCCATTCATGATCATGTTTCACGTTGTTCAGGAGAGTAGGTGAAATCCACACCCTTACGGCTTTCACTGCCACTTAAACATTTTGGGTTAAAGCATCTGCAAAGTCCTAATAGCTTCTCTCTCTCCTGAGTGAATCTCCTTCAGTCTTGGATTTTCACATAACCTCACATACCTAAGCCACTCTTCCATGACCAAGATGTCAAGATGAAACAGACCTTTTCATGGTCAAGTCAGGACTGTGTTAATAGCTGACCAAAACTATTTACAAAGTCTGCTAAACCATGTAATGACATATGAGATGGCTAAGATGGAACAGGCTTACAGTGGCACATGTCATCGAAACTCCAACAGTCCCTGTGAGTCTTCTCCATATTTGTCAAGCTCTTCTCTGCTATAAGCAGAGACAAAAGGTTTTCAGTCAGCATTGAGTAAGAGTTATGCCATCATACAGATATCTAGGAGTTAACAGTCAGATCTTACTCAGTACGAGGTCTTGGACTTTCTTTTCAATGTTACTGAGAGTAACGCATGGAGATCATAGAATCACCAAGGTCCAAGATCATCTGGTTCAGCTGTCCACCTATCACTGATGTTTCCCCACCAGAGCATGTTCCGTATTAAGATATCTAAATGTTTCTTGAAGACTTCCAGGGACAGTAACTCCACCACCTCCCTGGGCGGCCCGTTCTAGCACCTGACCACTCTTTTGGAAAAGAAATTTTTCCTAATGTCCAACCTGAACCTCCCCTGGTGCAACTTGAGGCCCATTCCCTCTTGTTCTATTGCTAATTAATGGGAGAAGAGGCTGAGCCCCACCTTGCCACAACATCCTTTCAGGTAGTTACTGAGAGCTGTAAGGTCTCCCCTGAACCTTCTCCAGACAATCCTAGTTCCCTTAGCTGGACCCCATGAGACCTGTGCTCCAGACCCCTCACAGCTCTGTTGCCTTTCTCTGGCTGTATGCCAAGACCTTCTTGCAGTGGGGGGCCCGAAACTGAACACTATACTTGAAATGTGGCCTCACCAGAGTCGAGTACAGGAGGAGGATGGCTTCCCTGCTCCTGCTGGCAACACTGTTTCTGATGCAAGCCAGGATGCTATAGACCTTTTTAGCAATCTGGGCACCCTGCTGGCGCATGTTCAGCTGAGTGTCAACCAATTCCCCAAGTCTCACAACCACTCTGCCTCCAGCCTGTAGCATTGTCTGGGGTTGTTGTGGCCAAAGTGCAGGACCCGGCACTTGGTCTTGTTGGATTTCATCCCATTGGCCTCAGCCCAGTGATCCAGCCTGTCCAGCTCCCTCTGTAGGGCCTTCCTATCCCCAGGCAGATCAACACTTCTTCCCAGCTTGGTGTCATCTGCAGTCTTACTGAGGGTGCACTCCATCCCCACATCCAGGTCATCAAGGAGGTTATTGAACAGGACAGGCCCCAGTACCAACCCTTGGGGAATACCACTCACGACTGGTTGCCAGCTGGATTTAATTCCATTCACCACCACTCTGTGGGCCCAGTCCTCCAGCCAGTTTTTTACCCAGCCAAGAGTGTACCTGTCCAACTCACAGGCTTTTGGCTTCTCTAGGAGAATACTGTGGGAGACTGTGTGAAAGGCTTTGCTGAAGTCTAGGTAGACTACACTGACAGCTTTTCCATCATCTGCCAGATGGGTCACTCAATCATAGAGATCAGGTTGGTCAGGCAGGACCTGCCTGTTGTGAACCTATGCTGGCTGGGCCTGATCCCCTGGTTGTTCTGCGCATGCTGTGTGGTCTCCCTCAAGATGACCTGTTCTGTAACCTTACCTGGCGCTCAGGTCAGGCTGACAGGCCTGTAGATCCCCAGATCCTCCTTACAGCACCTTTTTGATGAAGACGAGATGAGATTTAACTACATAAATTTTAAAGTGGAGAAAGTAAACTATTCATAGGTTACCCTTCAAAGTCTCTTTGCTACCTTGAGTTCTGTAGTGGAGCCAGGACTGAGGTGTGACAGCATCTACAGCTCAAGCATGAATTGAGGATGTGGTGTGAACACATGCCATGGATAGATTATGATTCTCAACTGCCTGCGAACATGTGCAATTACAGTATAAATATGTAAGTGAATAACACTTCTAAGAATGTAAGTCACTGCTGAAGGAAAGGGATTTTGAAAAAAAAAAAATTACTGAATGTATTCATGAAAACCTTCCAAACTGGTGCAATGTAGCTCTGAAATTTAATCAACTCAGATGACTTAGAATTACTTGGAAGTGAAAACACTGCTAAGAAAGCATCATCAGAGCACATTCATGTTTCACTTATGTGAGATTTTCTGTTTAATGTTCTCTGGAAAACAAACAAAATCAACAAAAGAACCCAAACAAAATATTTGTGTGTGTGTGTGTATATGTATATGTGTGTATATATATATATATATATGTATGTATGTATATATATGAATCAAGGTAAGTTGACTCGATAGGAATGTTTGGGTTGTTACAGGACAGTGCCAGAAGATTACCTTTGAATATTTCTATCTTCTCTCCAATTATCTTATAGGGTTAAATATACAGGGGAATGTTTCAATCCTAAGAAATTAGTATTTACCAACAGAAAATTACCAGGATCCACAAATCAGGAGGTTCTCAACACTTCAGACCTGTGCCAACAGTTTTTTGGCCATATAACTATTCGATCAGCTTTGCTTCTCTTTCACTGGTTGTTTCAAGTCAGTGTGGCCTGACTGCTTCATGCTAAAGCTAAGGATCCATTCAAAACAGCCTATAAACCATGAAAACCATGATCAGGGCTTTTTATTTTATTTATTTATTTATTTATTTTGTGTGAAAGAGGGAGAGCAATAGCATGAAATATAGCTATTAGAAGACAGAAAGGACTGCTTAGACCCTACATTTAAGGGAAAAAGGAGGGCCTGGGGAATTACCAGTCATTTGGTCAGCTTTTTACTTTGATATCTGCAAGAATGTCATTCATCAAGCTTATTTTATTCATCAGGTGTTTTTAAACAATATGGAGTTTTCAGGGACGGCCCTTATCAAATTGCTTTAGTTTTGTCCTTTGGTGGGGTTGCTGCTCTGCAGAAGGCAGACGGTAGTGGTGTGTATGACTTCAGTGAAACTTTATTAAATCTTAAGCAAATCATGCAATGAAGTGAAAGCAGTCTTGCTTGAAAAGGTGGATTTAGAGTGATTATATAATGTTACGGTAGGGCCACGTGGGGTCTGTTTGGTCCATTTTTATTCAGTATTTTTATTAGCAGTATTATTGGTGGTGAGTTTTCTAAGCTTACTCTTGTCTGAACCTGCCTTACTCTGCGGAACAGAACTGATATGGAACATTGTAAATTAATATGATAGCATTCAGAAAAGGCAAGTATAAAGTACTACAGTTACCAAAGTGAAATCAAATGCATGACTTTAAAATGCAGTATATCCCACTGAAATACTGCAGAAAACAATAGTTTTAGTGTGGTTAGTAAACCAATACTAAGTCAACAGTGTAAGTGATAGTGTTGAAGGCAGAGGGAAGAAAAAGAAATCTCTGAGGGGTGTTTGAATGGAAGTGTCATACAATGCAGGTAGGGGAGAGGTACGCCCTGCTGCTGAAGGTGTATTGTGTCCAGACCTAAGCACCTATAGCAAGCAAACTGGAGGAGAGTGGGGGAAAATAAATGAATAAAATTAAAATTAAAAAAATGTATATATATGGTAATGAAATATTTTGATTTGTTGAGTTTAAAAGGAGAGAGGCTGAGTGGACATAATTTGTAAATATGTAGTCTCAATAGAGGGGGATTATAGGGAGCTCCATCAGCGAAGCATGAAACAATCAACTTCCAAGTTGTCACGGGGAAAAAAAAAAGTGAATCAAAAAGCGTTCTAATAATTAAAGTCATGTCAAGGTTATCTAGGGAAATGGTGGAATTTCATTTCCTGGGATCTGCTGGGAGTAATGTAAATAGCCAGTAGGAATCATAAGATGACCTCTAACCATTCTAGCCTGCACTTTTTTTTTACACAGTGGGATGAACAGGAGTTTGATTATGTCAGTGGCTGTCACTGTGTTTAGCACTTAGGAGACTCCCAGAGGAAAAACCAGTGCATGCCAAACCATTTTTCTGTCCTAGGAAATTCACTGGTGGAACAGGCCTGAGTGTAAATACCTGTGAAGTAGCAAGGGCTGCAGAACTGCCCTTCAGAGGAGTAGGAATATAAGTTCAAACTCAAAAGGTCACAGCTGAAATCTGTGTATATACTCTGCCAAGTGCCTGAAGACCGCACGCCTGTTGGAAGGTGGTAGCAAGAAGTGAAGTTCCAGACCATTCCAGTTATCAAATGGTCCATTACGATGGTAATTACCGGCACAAATACAAAGCAATATGTTTTCCTTGTCAGACTGATAACTTTTTGCCCAGGATCTTATTGGCAGTGCTTCCAGTCACAAGTGTGATTCCGGTTCCTTGCTGACGGAGCCAGCGTTGTCATGTTTTGCTGTCATGTTTTGATGTTACTAGCATCCATAATTAAATGTATGCATCATCTTGGAAGCGTCCAAGTAAAACGATTTGCTGTTTGCTTTTTAACTTCTTGAAAAGGTTAGAAAGAGGACTTTCGCAGTGCTACATCTGTCCTTTGTCACGGGATCATTCAGGCTCTGGTTTTATTTCTCTCTTTTCATTATTCTGTTTAAATCTTCACATTTAAATTTCAATCATCTTCGTGCGATCACAGGAAGATGAGAAAGATCAGAGGATGTATATCTAATATGCTCGTTTAAGCAAAATACAGTCTCTGAAAAATGTTCTCACTTCATCTAAATTTGGGCCTAAAGAAACAGCTTTTCTCTTACTCAGGGGTCGGAGTGTGCCCAGGGCTTTTGCTTTCTCCCCGGCTATGTTTTATTGATCAACGTAAGCAAAGCGAGAGCCTGAATTAACAAGCTAATGACCACTCTTTGGCCTATGTAATGGAATTTCTCCTATCGCTACTGATAATCTCTCTTGAAAAGAAAACGTGATATTGAAAAACCAGGAGGACGTCTGGGCCATGTAACTCCAGAGTCGTGACTGGCAATTGTTGGTGTGTGGCAGGTACAATTGCACAGGATAAATGGCCAGTTTCAATGCCCAAGAATGCTGCTGCCCCTGTTCCGTTTAGCGTTACAAAGCAGAACAGTATCCGACCACTTCAGCTGTGCTGGTTCATAAGAATTCCTGGGAGAGAGAACTCAGCTGCCCCTTTTCACACATGCATGGAAACACGAGGGGAAAAAACAACTCACGGGGGTCACACAGAAAGCCTTGGGAAATTGGGAATAAAAGCTGTGTCTCAAAGCTCTCAGTTCAAAGTCTGAACCAGGAGATCGCTGTTTTCCACCACATCAGTGAAGCCTCGTTTCATCACTTCCACCAGCTAATAAATTACTTGCTTGAGCTGCTTCAGCATCAGAACATTGAAGGGAAAGGTAAGAAGCATGTGTAGAAGCCATCAATTCACTGAGAAACTTTAAGATGTGTTTCATGAATAGTTCAGGCTAAAAGATAGTAAACTAGGGGTTTGTTTGTTTACTTAAAATTGTTTTCATGTTATGAAGAGTTAGTTAGTTTCCCCTCCAGGAAGCTGAGAGCTGCCTATGAATGCCTGCTGGGTGAAATACTCAGTTCCTTAAGAGGCTTTGTCTGATGGTCTCTTTGCAGTGTTCATTCTGTTATGCCTCATGTCAAATGGCCCGTAGTTACCTTGCAATCACTGTATAAACTCACATTTCAGTGTTACATTGTCCTGAAGGAGAAACACTTAGTAATTGACTGCACAATAGTAGTTGCAAGTTTTTTTTTCACTGGAACCCTGCAGAGTTCGCTTTTGGGTACCTCTGCACTGTGACCTGGTGGTGTTAGGGCAGCACACACAGATAGATGGGCAGTAAGGATTAGGTATCAATACAGACATGTATTGTTCATGGCTGTCTCCCCTGTTGAAGTCTGGACCATGATCCATGCTGTCAGTAGCCAGGCTAGCAGGATGAAGGCCAACCTGGGCTCATCTTCATCTTATGGACTTTGTTAAAACTCCTGAGTCTGGAGGAAGTTTCTGTCTGCTCCTTTGTGGGACAGTGAAGTTTCCTCTGCTTTTTGTTCCCTCAGTTTTTTTTTTCTTGTAGAACTGACTGTACTCTCTGTATACACTGTGAAGGTACTTTCTTTTGTCTCTTTTACCTGGGCAGTTCCTTTATGTCTTATTCATTATATTTTCCATGTTTTCCTTACATATAACTGGTTCCATTTCTTCTCCTGGCAGAGCCATGCTGATTTCCCTGTCATATCACTGTTTGTCCCATTTATCTGTCTTGTCTTGTTCTTCCACTTCCACTCGGTGCCCATTGTTTTGCAGCAGGTCATTGCCACTGCACGTTTTCCAGTGGCAGTCAGACAACACTTGAAGTATTTCCTTCATTTTCTCTCTTCAATGCCTGGCTTCTGACTTTGTTTTTCCATTCGAAAAATTCCAGTTATTTTTTTTTGTTAGTAAGTCACAAACCTGCTTTCCTCTAGGTCTGCTATAGTCCAGCTATGTATTTCTACCTGTGCTTGGGCATCTGTTAGCAAGTGCTTCCTCCCTCCAGCAAATGGTGTTTATTCACCTTGCTTTTATCTGTTGGACAATATTGTTGACCTGAGATAGTATTAAAAGTAGTAGTAAGTACTCTGAGCTGCCAAAGTAATGACGTACCATTCCGTATCCGTGACAGTCTGTTTCAGATTTTCAGATTATGAGAATTTACTTCACGATATCAACAAATGATGTTGCATGTAGGATGTGGTGTGTATTTAATGCACGCAGGGTATACATAGATATTGATTGCAAACAGCTTAATTTCTAAACAGTTAGCCTTTGTTTCATGGAATCACAGAATGGATTGGGTTGGAAGGGACCTCAAGGATCATCAAGATCCAACCCCCCTGCCACATGCAGGGCCACCAACCTCCATATCTAATATGGCTTTGTTTCTAAATTAGACTGGTGGGATGGAAAGATCCTTAGGTAGGTGTATAAAGAAACATTTGCTGAATCAATGTAATCAAAAGTTCTGTCTCAGAAGAACTCAAAGGGTTTTGAATGAGTGAAGAAGAGATTTACAGCAGAATTTAGGAATTCAGAGTTACAGTTACTGTGGAGTTTTAATACTTCTGTAATAGATGAAGTCCAACCAGGAGTCCCAGATTTCTGTAAGAGTTGTGAGGGTAATGATGGGGTGATCTGAGCATAGTGAGAATCAGTGATAGTTGCTACACAGGTTGTGTCCACAAGGGTAGCACCATGCTTCGTACATGTTGGGTAGAAATGTTTATGTGCAGTAAAACAGCTTTTTTACAGGAACCAGACTGAGTTTAGGGATGTGGGGCATTATTCACTCTACTTTCTCACTGTTACAACTTTGGACTTTTGTTTTATGCAGCTTTTTTTTTTTTTTTTTAATTAAAAAAGCACGCTCCCAGCACTAACACAGGTGGGTTTTTTTCATGTATTTACAAAGAGAAATACAAAAGCACAAAGGTGATGCTTCTCGGAAAGGTTGTGAAGCAACTTATTCTGTTTGTGGGTTGTTACAGTTAGGGTAGTATGGTTAGGTTGCAGTTGGACCTGATGATCTTGAAGGTCTTTTCCAACCTGAGCAATTCCATGATTTTATACATATATATATTCTTGCTCTGGGATCAGATCTCTCTTACCCTTAACATGTAGATAGATATTTTCTATAAATTTTTACATCTCTCGTAATTAGCCTTCTACATAATGATGTCCATGCATTACATTTTCTCCCATTTCCAATGAGCTGGTCTGAAGGTGGCAGAAGTCAGCACCAAAGCTTCCCCTGTTCTTTCTGCTTTGGTTTCTTGTAGGTTGCTGAGTTGGTCAAATTCCTTCTCTTTGAGTACTGCAAGGACCTGCTGGTGAATTTCCAAACCATCACACAGAGCTTGTCAGTGAGCACAAGATTTACAGGAGGCATGTCTGAAGGACACTCCCAGACTTTGTGTTTCCATGTGGTGCTGAGATTTTCAAGTTCTGATTCACAAAATACCTGTAAGGCTGCTCTCAGAGACATGAGATGCTGTGGGTACGTGGAGGAAAGGTGACTTACTGTGCTCTTCTGCTCTCCCCTAGGCTCTGTGTGTTGTTGGGAGCGCGGCGCTGGTGGGTGGCAGTGCCCTGGGCCTGGCTGAGTGCACAGCGGTAGTAGGTAACAAATAATTCACTCTTCTTCAAATGAAAGAAAAACGTTGAGGGTTTACAGTATAGCTGTATTTTTAAAAGTTTTGTTTGTGGACTTTAAAAGTTTGGCCATCAGCAGTAAAACTTAGGAGCAGACTCAAGCTCTTTGTTTTAAGCAGGCATGTCCAGCCCATGGCCCACAGGCTGCATGCCGCTTGCACAGCTTGCGCTGCGGACCCAGAGCCCTGCGCCATCATGGCAACATTCACTGACGCTTCCTGAACATTTATGGAGACTAGGCAGCTGGTGTGAGCACAGTGAGGTGGTGGGTGGTGCATTTCAGCAGTGGTGACTGTGACAGTGGGTCACCTCCGCTGGTGCAGATTGTTACGAGCGTGGCATGCAGGATCTTGCTCATCACTGCTGAAAATGCAGAGCTAATGGTGGTGACTGCGATGTAAAAGAGTGTTCTGTACACTCTTGTGATGTTATTGTGCTCTTTGTATCGTCTGTAGTTTCCATAGAAATAACTAGAAGGCATTGCTTTTGGAGCAACCTCCACAGATGAATCCTCCTCGGTGATTCCGCTCCACTCCCTGCGGCCCAGGCAACCCAAAGGATTGGATGCCTGTAGTTTTGAGGGCTGCTCCAAAAGTAATGCCTCCTGTTTCGTCACGTTGACCCACAACACCAAAGGCGGATGTTGGTGGTACGGTAGTACGGAGTGAACCTTCCCACCAAGATCCCGCTACGTTTTGTTGTTGCACTGTGTTGCCACGTGACAGACGGCAGCAGAGGGGCAGTCTGACAGAATGGCCAACACGGCACTTTCTGCACCACTCCTTTCTCCCAGCGTGCCTCTGTTCACACTCTTCCTCCCCTTGTTTTTAGTGTTTTTTCAAGGCAGGCAGCAGGTTGAGGTAGGAGTCCCTCCCAGCTGATGGATTCTGAGGGCACGTGTATCGGTTTCCTCTTTTGTTTCCTCCTCCGATTTGCTTTAGCACGGGGCTTACACAAGCACGGGTTACTGCTGCGCAATATAAGCTTTGCTCACTGAAGTACATTTTACAGCTATAACTTCAGCGGCTCTTCTAGAGAGGAGGATGTCAGTGCGCATAAATCAGATATCAAACTTCTAACGCGACCCGAGCGCTGCTTTCCCCACGGCAGCACGGCGGGGCGCCTCCCGTCCCACCGCAGCGCCTCGTGGGCCGATCGCTGCGTCCCGGAGCGGCGCTCAGCCCGCCGCAGCGGATCGGGCGTTCCCGCGGAGCGCCGCGCGCGTTGGCCGGATGGCGGCAGTGCCCCTCCACGCACGGCCCGGGGCCGCCGCTCGGCGCCGCGTTCCGGGGATTTCTGTCGCGGCGTCGGCGCGGGCTCGCCGGGGGCGGTGGGGGTGGGGGGGAGGGGGTGTTAAGGAACATCTTGGGTGCAAAAGGCAGCGCTGCTGTCCCAGGGAGGGGAGTAAGCAAATCCCGGACGTCTGCTCTCTGCGTTTCCCTCACCTCGTGAGAGGTCACGGGGATCTGCCCAGGTGTGGGGCAGGGTTCGGAACTGCTGTAACGCCTACCTGCGCGGTTTTATAACACAAAGCGGCCAAACGAAACGTTTTGGCTCACGGCTGCGGAGGGGGTGAGGGCAGGAGCCTCTGCTGGAGGCGATGCGCACCGGGGGGGGGGCGGGCGGGGGGGTGAAACCGTCCCTCAGCTCCTGATAAAGCCCAGAGAGGATCTCGGGCTGGGAGGGACCACGGGAGCATCAGCCCAACCCCCTGCTAAAGCCGTTCCCTACAGAAGTCACACAGGAACATGTCCAGGTGGGTTTTGAATATCCTCAGAGAAGGCAACCCCACCACCTCTCTGGGCAGTCCCGGTGCTCTTTCACCTCACTGTAAAGAAGTTCTTCCTTTTGTAGTGAACTTCCTGAGTTCCACTTTGGGCCCACTGCCCCTTGTTCTGTCATGCGGCGCCACTGCGGAAAGCCCGGCCTCCTCCACTTGACTCCCTTTAGATATTTAAAGGCACTGATAAGATCCCCCTCAGCCTTCTCTTCTGCATGGTGCACAGCCCCAGGTCTCTCAGCCCTTCCTCATCCAGGAGAGGCCTCATCTCTCTGGGCTCTCTCCAGCAGTTCCCTGTGTTTCCTGAACTGGGGAGCCCAGAGCTGGACGCGCTGTTTCTTTCCGAATGGGGACTTTACATTTATGCCTGTAGGTGTGTTTGCAACTTTCACGCCAGGTGTATGCAAGAAAATGGGCTGCGTGTAAATGAGATCGCTGCCGGCAGCTCTCACCAGTGTGTGGGTCTGTCCCTCACGGGGCTGTGCAGGGCTGGGGGAAGCGGTGAAGCTGTCACCGAGCAGTGACAGTCTCACAGAGCTTTCTGCTCTCCTCTGGAGCACACTGGCAGTGCTGGAGGATGGAGAGCCCAAATCAGCAAGGAAACATCAGTGCCTCAGTGTTAATTCTCATGCTTTGGCTTCGCTGTTCAAATTTGAACGCCAAAATCTTAAGAACAAAACCAAAGAGAATCCCATACATGGAGCAGCTGGCGACAGCCCCTTGCTCTGCTCAGAGGGATGCAGCATAGAGGTGATGAATTAGTTAACTAACTGTGAGATTTCATTTCTTACTTCACTTACTTACTCACTTAAAAAAACAACAACACAATTTCTGGTTTTTGTTCCTTTCCCCGTGCCTTGTCAATGGTGACTGGCCTATGGCTGTGCACGATGGTTTGTTTCGGTCTACAGGTGTGCAAACTGTCCTGCAGCTTGGAAGCCCAGAGGTGCGCACAGCCCGGTTCCTGCTGGGGTTGATGCGAGTGGCGCAGCTCTTAAATTTCATATATCGCACTGTGGGGTAAAAGGGATGCTTAAAGGCTCACCCTGACACCAACAGCTGGGTGACAAACGAGCTTTGGGGGAGAAATAGGGTAGTGAGCGTTGGATTGTTACTGTCGGGAGGGGGCTGAGCTCGCAATACCGAGTAAAACCCTCGTGCAAATTAGGCGAAGCGTACACCGAAAGGGCTATTTTGGGGACCGAGGTGCGCAGAGCGGTAGCGATGAAGCGTCTCCCCGCTGGCCCGGGGTCAGGCGCTCCCGGCGCGGCGCTGGCAGGCTCAGCCCGCAGCTCAGCAGTAGCGCTGCTCGGCCGCAGGGGGCACCGCGCTGCCCCGGCCCCGCAGCGCTGCGGGCACGGCCCCGGCCCCAAGGCCCAGCACGCAGAGCCCTTCTCGCCTTCTGCTCGCGCTGACCCCGAGCTCCCGCATTAAGAGATCAGCGCTGGCTCCCGCCCGGCCTGCGAGAACGGATTTGGTGTCAAGGGCAAGGGAAAGGCGGCTGCTGCCCGCAGCACCGCCGGCCCAGGTGAGGTTCCCGCAGCGCGGCCACCCCGCGCTGCTCCCCTGGCTCCAGCGGAGGGCTGCCCTAGGTAGCAGAGGCTCCCCTCGTTCCTGGAGCGAGGGATCTCTGTAATCCGTGCGCAGGACTCACAGCTTCCTTCCCATTTGAGGCGGGTTTATAACAGCTCAAATTAACGCGTCACCTGGGAAGGCACAGCTCCCACATCCACAGTCTTATGACAGCTCGGTGGAGCCGATGAGCAGCGCTCATTACAGGGGATTCACGGGGGGGTGCAGTAAGTGGCCGTGGATAGTAGGGCACATCGCACACGAGTTTCTGAAGGCAGGAGAGAAAGAGACTCTTACTGGCTTTCAAGAATGTCGACTCCTATTTCGAACTTAATTTAATTCTTATGGAGAAAAAGAGTTCCTTCAGGAGCAGCCAAAGTTTAATCAGTAACACAACAGTGATTTAAGCCCAATTCTCAGTATCTTAGTCATACAGCGCTGCTGCTGCAACTGATTAGAAAGCCCATTTCATTGAAATATTGCATGGAAGCATGCAAATTCCAGTGTGGAAAGGCAACAGTCACTTCATCATTTTAGATCCCATGTTAACGCATCACCAGCTCGCGCATTCAAAGCCTTCGGAGAGAAATTTAACAGTTGCGGGACTAATAACCACCCACAAACCCTAATGCAGAGCCATTATTCTACACACAAATCAACACAGCTGGGGCATCGCTGCTGCAAACGGAATCAGCCACGGGGTGGGAGAGAAGCCCCACTCCACGGGCATGGCTCAGGGGAGCCCTTCTGGGTACATTCCCCGACGCTCGGTCAGTAGCATCCCAGTCCAGTTACCTCTCTGGTTCCTTCCACACCGGTTACAGGCGTAAGTTTGGAATATGCGCTCAAAGAAGACTTTCCAAGTTACAAGAATTATTATTCACTTCAGGTCATTTTATTCTTTATATTCTCTACATATTTGAACTCGCTCAGTAAATTGTAACAGAACGTTTAAGTATTTGAAAGGGGAAAAAAAAACCAAACAAACCAAAAGCCACGAACAGCACAGGTCAGAGCCAGCAAACAGTTGGTCCCCAAAGAAGAAAGCCAGCAATCAGTTCAATAAACACACTCGATTTATTTTGTATAAAAAGGGGTTAAGTTTACAACTAAACTTTTATAAAAAGTTTAGCATGATTAAGTACATCATTACACTTTTTGCAGAAACGTCAATTTCTGCCACTATACAAGAAAACTCTAATTAAAGAGTTCACAAGGGTTCACTCATATATATATATTTATATATAAATATATACACCGCATTCAGTCCTAGGTTTGGGTCAGAAAGGCAATTTCTGGCCCCAGACTCCCCTAAAAAACTGAACACCGGATCCTTCTGGTACTCACGCTCCACCTTTGGAAAAAAAGGCAAAGTCTGCTTTAAAATGGGCAACTCCGCGTGTGGTTTTGTTTCGCTCCCCACGTTGGGAATAGTATATAAAGGAAGCCTTCCAACTAGGGAAAGGGTATTAAGAGTCTCTTCATAAATAACTAGGTTCAGTCCAACTCGAAGAACGGGGTGGGGGGATAAAGATCAATCTTGATTTTTTTTTTTTCCCCTCTTCTTTATTCATTTTTAAAGGTCCTTTTAGTTTAGTTAGCGTGGGTTTCTCCCCTCCAGATACAGCTGAACAATTCAGCACCTCAGGAAAAAAAAGAATCCTGTAGACATATTCTTGTGCAAAAAAAAAAAAAAAAGGGGGGGGGAGGGGGGGGGAAGAAAAGAAAAACCTCCTCGGTGGAACACCTGCAAGAGATTGAAAAGAGGCGTATTTAGGAGCATGCTAACAGGGCAGAGATCCGGACAGACTGGCGCCAGGGAGGAAGCCGCAGTTTGAACATTTAACCAAACACTCAGAGATTGGGCAAACCCTGGCGTCCAGATGCAACGCATACACGCTCACACACCCGCTCTCAAGAGCGCAAATTGAACGTTAAAATAACACACGCTCCAGGGAAAGGACAGGAGGAGGATTCTCAGCCCAATCTCTGGCCGGATCTCTGCAACGCAACGCTCAGAGGCGCCAGTCTGCCTCTCGGAGGCAATTACTTGATTAAAAGCAGTCACTTATTGAACCGATAGCGCAGACAATCCCACATCACAGGAGGGAAGGAACGCTGCCAGGATTCCCCACTTGGCTGCCGCGGGGGCCGGGCAGCGCCAAGGGGCACACCGTGCTGGAACCACTTGCGGGCTGCCTCGCTTGTGTTACTATTACTGAAGCACCTCCGCATCAACTTTTAGGACTGTTTTCCGCGAGCGGCAATCAACTCAAAATACGGCTTTCCCTCCCCCCCCCCCCCCCTTAAGTGGAAGCGCTCTCGAGTTTACGAGACAAACGAGACGGGCTGTACTCACCGTGCGATTCAGCCACAGAGCGCTTTGCTGTCACTTGCCATTAATTCTGAGGGGAACTCGGCTGCCTGCGGGGAGAGAGCGGACAGAGCGGGCGGCGTGAGCGCGGGGAAGAGAGGGCAGGGCAGGGCAGGGCTGGGGGCCGCGTCCCGGAGCGGCGCCTACCTGTAGGGAGAGGATGCTGATGTCTGTGTTGAGCGTGGTCAGCGGGGTCCGGGAGGCGGCGTTCTGGCCCGGCCGCTGGTGGTGGAGGCTGACGATGGACGGGTGCGAGTCCAGCGCGATCTGCAGGTCCAGGATGTAGTCGATGACGTGCTGCAGGATTTCCATCTTGCTGACCTTCTTGTTCTGCGGGATGCTGGGCACCAGCTCCTTCAGCTTGGAGTAGCAGTCGTTCATGTTGTACAGCAGGCTCATGGGGTCGTCCACCGGGGTCTTGCTGCGGGAGATGCCCAGGTTGTGCTCCGAAAGGCCGTTCTTCCGCACGGACCTCACGGGGCTGAAAGCTTTCATGCTGAAAGGCGGGCGCGGGGAGAGCGCACGGAGCCTGCGGAGCGCGGTGCCTGCCGTTCCCCTCTCGGCGCCGCCGGAGCTCGCACTGAGGCGCGGAGCTGCGCGGGCCCTTTATAACCGCCGCCGCCGCGCCCGGCCCGTGCGCGCCGCCATTGGCCGCCGCCCGCCCGTCCGTCAGCCGCGGGCCGCGCTCACTGGCGCGTAGGGGGCGCGCGGGCTTCCGCGTGCCGGGCCAATGGCGGCGGGGGGCGGGGCCGCGCCGCTCAGCTGAGGGAGTAAATAATGCGCGGCGGGGAGCGGGCGCGAGGGCAGTGCGGGGCCCGGCGGTTGTGCGGGCAGCTGCGCGGGGTGAGAGCGGCTCCGGGGAAGGCGGGCGGCGGCGCCGCCGCTACAAATGGAGGCAGAGCCGCGCGCACCTGCGCGGGTCGCTCCCGTCAGGGGGGGTGTTCAACTTCAGGTCCGCTGTGGTGTTCTGCGCTTATCCCGCGTAACGCCGCGCCGTCCCCCCTCGCGCAGTACCGCGGGGAGCTTCGGCTTAGCGGAGCGCCCGCGCGCGGGTGTAGCACGGAGAGCCCGCGCGCCACACATGGGGAACGGTTCCGTGGTGCTCGGCTCTCGCTGTCCGCAGCGGCGCGCCGCGGTGCCGGGGGCGGGAAAAGCGGCTCTGCGGGGCGAGCGGCGGCCAGGTGCCGTTGGAGAGCGTACACGAGTCAGGTAACGGCTCGAAAGCGGCGAGCCCTGGCGGCCCCTGCCGCCCCGTGACGCCGCGCGCCGCCGAGATGCGGGTACTGGCCGGGCTGCGTCGGGGCAGCGCCGTGGGCAGGAGCCCCCGCCCCGTGCGCTACCGCAGCGCGTTCTGACCGCTGCTCGTCCCGGGCGGCGCAGGGTCTCCCCGCGGCGGTTCGCGCCCTCCGCCGCTCCGTTTCGTCCCCGCGCCGCTCCCCGGGGGCGTCCCCTCAGCGCCCCGGGTGGCTCCGAGCCGCGGAGGCCGCCGCGCCGCGGCTCCCGCCCGCGGCTCTCCGCACGCCGTTCCCGACCGCGCCGCGCGCCACCTGGTAGGGAACTTCGCCTCCGGCCGCTCGCCGGGGCTTCGCGCCGGGGGTGCCGCTCGGCCGTCCCTCCGCGGGGGGCCCCGGCGCCGGCGTGCGCGGCCGGCCCCCGGGGCTCCCCCCTCCCGCCCCTGCCCCGGGCGCGGCGCCCCGCCCCGCCCCACCGCCCCGCGCCCGGGGCCGGCCCGGACTGCGCGGCGCCAGCCCCGTGACATCAGCCCCTCGCCGCCGCCCCCCCCGCCCGCGCCGCCCGGGCCCGGCGGCGCCGCTCAGGCGGCTGCCATGGCGACCGGGGCTGCGCCCGCGGCGGCGGCAGGCGGCGGCCCGGCCCCGCTTCCCCCTCCCGGGCGCACCTGCAGCGGGGGCCGCCGGACGCCCCGCCATGCCGGGAGAGGGGGCTGAGAGGGGGTGGGGGGTCCCGAGGAAAGAAAGAAGAAAAAAAAAAAAAGAAAAGCTTAAAACGGGGCAGAGCGCGCACGGAGCGCCTGACGGGAGCGTGGGGAGAAGGGCTCCGCCATCAACCCCCCGCTGCCGGCTCCTGCGCGCCGTGCCCGCAGCCGAAGCGCGCGTCTCTAAAGCCTCAAGTCAGAATGTCAGTGGTTTAACTGCCTCGTGTGTGAGCCATCAAACTTGATTAAAAGAAAAAAGAAAGAAAGAGAAAAAAAAGAAGAACCCAATCTGTGATAACTGGCCCGTTCCCAGCGCGTTGGCACCGCCGCCCCGGCGCGGTGTGTCCGTGCGGTGCGGGCCGCGCTCCGTGCGCGCATCGCGTCCCGCGTTGAGCCCGGGGACGGAGTTTGAGGAGTTCGGTGGGGTTTCGTCTTTTGTGGCTTTTATTCCCTTCAGAGCGGGAAAAAAAATACATATTTGGTTACAACTTCTGCGAAACGCACCGGTCTGTAACAGCGTTTTCTACTTTCACAAAGGATTTTCCTGTTACTTTTGTTCCGGTCACAAAATTAAAAGGCCAACAAAAAAAAAAAAAGGCGAAAGAGAACAAAAAAAAAAAAAACCACAAAAAAAAAAAACTTGGGGGAGAGATAAGGTCTGGAAAACAATCTGGAATTGCCAGGCTGTTGGTGGGAGCTCTGCGGGGCTGGCGTCAGGAAGTCTGCGCCGCCTCTCTGACTGTTGATCCAGCTTTGTGCAGCTGCACTCAGCACAATTAGCTTGTAGAAACAATCCTGCTGTAGGCAGCCTCTTCCCTTCAAAGTGCTTTTCTATACTGATCCCCTCACATCACGACGCTGGAAATCAAGTCACAAGCCGACCACTGTTTGGCCAACATCATCTGTGGGAATTCATTAACCTCCATCCCAGAGATGCAACAAGAGATTGTTTGTCCAGAACTAAACTTACAGCTTAATATGATGTAGCCCATACAGGAAAAAACCTGTGTCCCCATTTTTTTTTCCCCCCCTTTTTTTGTGCATAACAAGAAACACATTGTGCAGCTCTTTTCTCTTTTTTTTTCTTCAGGGGGTGGAGAGTGGAGCGGGAACCAGGCGTGAGCCGGCTCCTGCTAAAACTTTGCCATCGCGCTGCTTTTTGGTTCGTCGGGCTGCAGTTTCCATAGAAGCAACTTATCCCCGCGATCATCTTGTTGGGTGCACTTTGCAAGCTCATTTCCCGTCTGAGTTTGCTCCGCTGCTCTCAGATGCTGCAGCTGACACATTTCCTCCCCGTGCACTTTGCACCCACCTCATCCTTGCCCAGATGCTCAGGGCCGATTGTGCCTAAAGGGGGTTTCATTGCGCTCTGCAGCTGCCTCGGGGGAAGGGAGTATTATTTTTTCTGAATTCTGCTTTCCCCTTCTCCGGCGCCGTGCGTGCGGCAGGCCTTCCTCACTGCCCTGTCCGGGCCCTGGCACGAGGAAGCGGCCCCCAGCCCCTGCCGTGTGCCCGTCGGGTGTGAGCGCTGCCGGTGACTTCGGGGCCCTGTCCGTGTGGGCAGCCCTGGGAAGCAGCAGTAGGGACCTCTTCCTTGCTCCCAAGGCTGCCCCTGGATGCTCTGCCAGAGTGCAGAGCCCCCGGGGTCTCGCTGGCAGCATCCTGCTCCCCATCACCGCTGCCTGGCGCTTCCAGGCACCTCCTTTGACCGGGTGGTGCACATTGCTTCCATGCTTCCGTTCTGAACCTCCTGCTGTGTCCCAAGGACGGCTGCCCCCTTCGTCATTGCTTCTGAAATGCTCCTTCATCCATGGGTATGTTCCCCTGCCCCCAGAGCCTACTCCTGTGGATCCTGTATCCCTAACGCTCAGTAGTACCACTGCTTCCCCACGTCCCACTTTGCTACAGCAGGGCCGGGCAACCCCAGCACGTGGTCGCGCCTTCGCTGGGTCCCTTTTCCAAACTCCATTCTCTTCTGTGCCTTCTTTGCAGATGCCATGGATCTGCTCCAGCAAGACCTCTTTTCCTTCCCCCCACTATACTTTTGAGTAACGCTGCTTTTGTATGGCAGTGTTTGCTTCCATCCCCACTTCTGCACATCCCTCATCTGCTGCTGTTGTATTCCCAAGCTTGGAGGCTTGCAAGTATTGTACCGAAACATACATGTTTTGTCATTGCTTCCTTGGCATCTGTGCTTTGGGCCGCCAGCGCTGGGCTATAGGATGGACTGGTCTCTGTTCTGACTGAGCTATGATGTGCTTATTGCTTTATGGTCACACTCCCAGCTCTGCAGGAATGCCTTTTTACTCAAAGTGTATTTTCTAGCACCACCCTGTGAAGAGGAACGGTGTTGTTTTGCAGTCATGAGGTCCAAGTTCAGACGCTTCAGTTCTGATGTTTCTTCTGTCATGTAGGGCTTCTCATCTCTGTAGCAGGACCAGTGCCCCGAAGGCATTTCTGTGTAAACTGCCACCTGCAAAGGGCTATTGCTGAGCTACTGGAAGAATGTTGCCATGAAATCCATCTGAAAGCAACAGCTCTCTGGCGTATTAAGTGTTACTGATGGGAGGTGTGTTAAATCTGACTATTAACTCTTGCCTGTTTACCCCAAAGCAACTTCTTTTTCTTTTTAATCTCTAACTATGGGATAATTCCCATAGTTCCCATAAAGCACTAACTTAATGTCTGTGCTTTAGTTCAGTGTCTCTAGAAATGCTTGTAGCAAACCAGTTGGGTGGCTCTGTAAGTTCTGTGATTGTGCTAAAAGTGGGGATCAAACAGTTCCCTTCTTATGTAGGAGATGATGGTCTTCATCTACCGTGCCTTGCCTAGTGATGCTTTTAAATTAGTATTTAAATTAGGAAATGTTGCAAATTTTACACCCCTCCACAATTCTCTGCAAGATCCTCTTGGGATGGAAAGGAGAGGGGAGCTGGTCCTGAGGTTACCGACAGCACCTCACCTGCACTGAGGAACAAACCGAGGATGAAAGATGGCCTTGTGCTTTTGTTAGTTACCTGCCTAGCTGCTCCAGCTCCCTCGGCCTCTCGCTTTGGCCTGACTTTGGTTTTCCGGTGCAGACCTGTGTGAATAAGGTCACAAAATGCTTGGGTTCGTTTCACTGGATAAAGGAAGGATTAGAAACTGCACTGGTGGGTGAAGATTTTAATACCTGGTTCCAGGTCAGGTCCCCCACCCCCAACTGTCTTACAACTTAACTTAAATATGATGATAATTCTGAGGATAGATACTGGTGTATAGAATACTCTGTGCATTTGTTGTTACTCAGTAGTAATAATGCTTCATGAACATAGGGGAGGAATGAAGTCTGTGCTGCAGCTGTTGTTGGTGAATCTACTATCCTGCCTTCCTTCACAGCACCTCACCTATGGGATGAAAAGCCTTGTAATGTTAAGTAAGCAGTACTGATTCAGTGGTTTACTGAAGCTGTTGTTGGTTCTGTTAGGACAAGACCCACAGCATTCTCAGTGCTTTTTAGCTAATGCGTAGAGCAGAAATATTTTTCAGTCTGGGAAGGCTCATTCCGCTCAGGTTTGGGTACTGGAAATGCAACTTAACAAAATGTGTGCGGTGAGTCCCCAATGCACCCTCTGAAGTCCCACAGAACCACATGAGTTCTGAAGTTTCTTAGGCTGTAAAAACTTTGCTTCTCTACGGACCCAGAATCAGTGTTATCTAGGTTAAGCTGACTTTCTTAGCCACTGTCTGCTGCATTAACCCAACTGGGAATCACAAAATAGGTACTGTCTAAGTCTCTTGAGAGTCCTGGTCCAGGAGGTGTGCTCAGATCATGCTTAAATGCACATTGACAGCGTGGAGCTTAGCACAAAGCACAGCAGCTGTAGCTGCTGGAAAGTTTAAGGGGGAGAGAGGGAAAAGAACTGCTTTGCTTTTATAAATTGTTTTTCTCGTGAGAGCACTTGCCCTGGAAGTGAGAGATTGAATACTCTCCTCATTAGAGAGGTGTTACAAACTCCCTCCCGCTTGCAAAGCACCCCCAACGACCAAAGATAAGGCTGAGGTGAAGGATACCCACCCATCCTGTTGAAGCTTGCCACTGTAAAGAAAAGGATGCAAATTTCAAAGGGCCAGAGGGATTATAAACAAGAGGGAGCCTGTCACTGTAGCTCTGGGGCAAAGGCATCTCCTGGATGGCATGAAGCTTGAATGCCAGGCCTGGCCTGGCAGACTCACCGGTTCTTGAGGGTGAGGTTCATCTCACCTTATCTTATCTACTTAGAAGTTTGGTGTCTTGTCTCTCTGCAGTCAGCGAGAAGAGAGAACAAGAGACACCTGCAGAGAATGATTCATTCTGTGCCTGTTCGACACTGCTCTGGATGGAACGAGTCTCCTTGCTGGGTGTTGTCTCTCCCCATCAATTCTCAGCAGAAGCTAGACAACCAGTCCTGACCAGAAGCCCGACTTACGGGTGCCACGTGAGATGAATTCTATGGTAGATGACTAATTTTTCTCATTCATCATACCTGCTTTTGGCCTATAGAAGTTGGGTATGTAACAAAGTTAGTCATTTTAGTTCTGTCTCAGTACAATGGTAATTCCCTCCCTTGGGAGTCTGGAGACTGATAGCTGAGGTGAATTGTCCTCAGATGATGTTTATCTTTGTCTGAGCCTTGTGAAGCCCTCTTGAGCACGTGTGCTCCTCCTTTGCACTTGCTGGGTGTGTGAAAACTGAATGCGGAACTATTAAATGACATTGTGCAAACTTCTTTCGTGGATGGTCCGAGTGACTGGAGAGACCGTACTATTTTAATTTGAGAGCTGCCAGCTTCATAAAACTACGCGTTAAAATTTAGAGATAGAGAGAGTCTCCAGCTAGGACTTTAAAAAAAAAAAGAAAGACTACTTATTTAAATCAAAGGAAATTGGGTACTTTGGAAAGTATCACTAAGCTTATGTTGCATTTTAGGCACTTTCACCCAGAAAAGTCTGTCTCTGACTTCTAAAACTGAAGGTTGGGTGCCCTTGAAAATGCTACCTTTAATTGTACCCCAGAAGAGGCAAGTGTGTAATTTTCAGTTTCAAAAAAACTATAGTTTTTCATATTTCATTACGTGGATTGGTGCTGAGCTGTATAACAGGTAAGCCCCCCAATATGTACTTCATTGCTTCATCAGAGATCAGCAAAAGGTCACTCAACTTTTTTTATCAGAGTTCAGTTGTGTGCTTTTTTTGTGCTACTCTTAAGTTTGGTGTGCGTACAGCCTTTGCAAATGGATGAGTGCAGAAAAAGGCAAGCTGTGTGTTTTTATGATTTCATATTTGTCAGAGGCCACCTAAAGGTCATGTCCAGCCATTTTCAAAGTTTAAATTGCAGAGGCAATGGTGTCCAGTTTGGCAAAATGAAAGTCATATGTTCTGACGGGTGTTTAGCTGCAAATGTAGCTGGAGACGATTCCACCACATTGTTCACGTCAGTCACTGTGTAGTCCTGAGTGCCTTCAAGTAGTACAAGACACAAGTTTGAGCAACTTTTTTCTTCTTTTATCAAAACACTGAAATTGTATGTGTATGCAAGATGTTTAAATTTGGCAACAGAATAGTAATTGGGAATCGGCTCAAAATTAAATTACTTAAGGCCTCAAGCTATTGTTTCTAGCAGAGACAAGAGGTCTGACAACGTTAAGAGGATATGCAAACTTTTGAGAGTATTTTGGGCCAGAACAGAACAGCTGATTTATGCCTTGCCGAGGATCTCAGTTATTCTTGTTTGGATCTGGGTCAGAATTTGGATTTTTTGAAATCTCTTAATTTTGTGCCGTATCACTGTGCTTTCTTTTCAGTCCAGTAGCACAAGTTCTGTGCTCCTGTGCTCCTTGTTCTCTTTCACAGCCCTACAGGTCTATTGATTCTGGAGGTGGGATTGATCTCACTTGATGTAAAGCTTACATCTGGTAGATGCCTACATCTAATCCTTTCTCTCAAGACTCTGTTTACTGGCCATTGATAAAATCATTGCTTTTGCAGTGACTTTCACCCTAATCATAGGGTCACAGAATCACAGCAGTTGGAAAAGACCTCCGAGATCATCCAGTCCCACTGTCCACCTGCCACTAATATTTCCCACTAAACCATGTCCCCCGGTACAACATCTAATTGTTTCTTGTTGGTGACTCAACCACCTCTCTGGGCAGCCCATTGCAGCACCTGACCACTCTTTGGGAGAATAAATTTTTCCTAATGTCCAACCTTAATGTCCCATGGCGCAACTTGAGGCCGTTCCCTCTCATCATATTGCTAGTTACATGGGAGAAGAGGCCAACCCTCACTTTGCCACAACCTCCTTTCAGGCAGTTGCAGAGAACTGTAAGGTCTTCCCTGAGCCTCCTCTTCTACAGACTAAACAATCCGAGTCCCCTTACCCACTCCTCGTAACCCTCTCCAGACCCCTCACAGCTTTGTTGCCCTTCTTTGAACACACTCCAGGGCCTCAGTGTCTTTATTGCTGTGAGGGGCCCAAAACTGAACGCAGTACTCGAGGTGTGACCGCATCAGAGCTGAGTATGGGAGGATGGTCCCTTCCCTGCTCCTGCTGGCAACGCTATTTCTTATACAAGCTAGGATGCCATTGGCTGTCTGGGCACACTGCTGGCTCATGTTTGTCCGAGTGTCAACAACACTCCCAGGTCTGTCTCTTCTGCTCAGTCTTGTAGTACCTTTGTCCCAAGTCTGCAGCATTGCCTGGGGTTGTTGTGGCCAAAGTGCAGGACCCGGCACTTGGTCTTATTGGACTTTATCCCACTGACCTCAGCCCGTGACCTCACCCCAGTGATCCAGCCTGTCCAGGTCCCTCTATAGAGCCTTCCTCTCCTCAGGCAGATTATCAGTTCCTCCCAGCTTGGTGTCATCTGCGGACTTACTGAAGGTGCACTCAGTCCCCTCATCCCAGACATCAAGGGAGATACTGAACAGGACAGGCCCCAATACCAACCCTTGGGGAACACCACTCATCTTTGGTCGCCAGCTGGATTTAATTCCATTCACACCGCTCTCTGGGCCCGGCCCTCCAACCAGTTTTTTACCCAGCCAAGAGTGTACCTGTCCAACTCACAGGCTTCTGGCTTCTCTAGGAGAATACTGTGGGAGACTGTGTGAAAGGCTTTGCTGAAGCCTAGGTAGTCTGTGTTGACATAACGTAGCTAATCACAGAGTCACCAAGGTTGGAAAAGTCCTCCAAGATCATCTATTCCAACCATCCATCCATCACCAGTATTTCCTGACTAAACCATACAGACAGACTATGCCGGGGTTGGTTCTCAGACTTTCTAGACAACTGAAAATTCTGTTTTTCTTTGTTTTATGTTTTTCTGTGGGAGTTGACACAGTTAAAATACTTGAAACAGAGAGAAAATGAGCTGTAATTAATGCACTTTCACCAAGAACATGTTCTTGTTATGGTCTTGTGGAGTACTGGAGATTTACAGAGTACAGTGTGTAACCTCTAGGCTAAATGCTCATAGTTGTAAGCTTTATGCATTTCTAAGCCATAGTTCAGCCTGTTGTTGGATGTGGTAATTTTTGATTAGGGGACTGCTTATTCATTTGCTGAACAGATGTGACTTATGTAGTTGAGAGAGACTGTCTTCAGTGAAAGCTTTGCCTCAGTTATTGTAAGAAGAGGCAAGATACACCCATAAAACTGCTGAATTCTGCTGTGGAGGAATTAATTCAATCCATGTGTCTGCCACAATGGTTTTTTTGTGAGATGACAGTGATGGACAAGTCACTTCAAGAAGAATTTGGTTGGGAGACTGTTTAGCACATGGGAAGTCAGTGGGAGTTGTTCTTAAATATCTTAAGTGTAATGAAAATGCCAAGCACTATGAAGTAACAGGTCCAATCTATCACAAGCTTGGCAGCCAGAACTGGAGTTATTAACCAGTATGTTTTCTGGTCAGCTGCTTCACAAATAACCATTGTCTTTAAGTTAACAGATAATCATTTTTTCCTTGAAAAGTGAATGCCCCTTTTGAGGGTAGGACAGAGTACATTCTAGTAAGTGATTCATGCGTTGACAGATGCTTATTATAATAGGTGACATCCCAATTTCCACTAGGCTTTTCGGAGACTGCAGATTGAGTTTAGTTTCTGGTCCCCAACCAGGAGCTCACAGGTGGTGCAGAGCTGGTGAGGTGACCGCCAGGAACCAAGTGAAGCTGGCAGAGAGTGAGAGAAGGAAGAAACACAGGCTTGGTTGGATGGGGCTGGAGGACCAGGGAAGGTACCAGTCACAGCCGAGTGACGACTTGGAGCCTGAACAAGGAGGTCTAAAGACTAAAGGGGAACAGGAGAGAAGGAAAATTCAAGGTTCATATCCTTAATGATTTCTTTCTTCTTCTTCTTCTTCTTCTTTAAATATTCATTTGAAATTAAGAACTAAAATAAGGAACAATACTCGGAAAGTGAATGCTTCTGAAGGCATTTCTTGCATGTCTGTGCCCTTTTATAGGTAGAACAATGTATGGTGCTTTTCACCCGGGCTAGATAAATCTCCTGACTTCTGGGACACAAGCTCGAGTTTGATGCCACGAGGTCTATCTTAGCCATCACATAAATGGATCAATTATTATATTATTAACCATCACATAAGTGGAAATCTCTGGAAGGGACTCCAGAGCTGGTAGTTTGGGGTGCTCATCTGAAACATTGGGAATTACCAGTTGTGGTGTGAACTAGGGAAACACGGGGTACAAAGTGTTGGTCATCGGCAGACCTTTTAAACATCAGGTCACTTCTCTCAGAATTTCCTCAGAAAATGTTCAGAATATTCTTGGGTTTCTTCTGAACCATGTCAGTAAGACATCTGAAATCCTGACAAGTGCCACAAGGTGAGAAAATCATTCTTCCTGACCTGGATCTGTTCAGTGCAATTTGGGGTACAGGATCTTTCCATTATAACCAGCATCACTTTGAAGTCATATCTGATATAAAACTTCTGAATCGTTGCTGGTATTTGAGTGTGTTTGCAGAAATTGTTTCGCACACAGTGGCTGTGTTCTGCTTCAATGTTTTTTTGTTGATTTTTATGTGAGCTTTGCTCTGTTTCTGATAGCATTTGTATAGATTCTATCAAGGAAAACAAATGTCATGGGAAAGTTTTAGGTAATTTTCTTGCTGCCTGGGTGCATTCTGTAATGCAGATGTTCCTATTTTAAACCTGTTAAGGGCATTTCCATTTGGGAGGATGATACTCTGCTTTGTACATAGAACATAGAGAACAGAAACACACCTTTCAAATAGGCTCGGGGAGCAATGTGCACTATACCAATTGCTCTCTTTTCCACTACTGTGGAGGGTCAAGCACATGTGTATCAGCTGCAAATGTACTTTCCTCTAAAGGATAAGCAGGGTGTCCATGTGGTTGCACAGGGGTGGCTGTGTGAATGACGTGAAACAGGCTGTAGATACTCCTTTGGTGGAGACTCAGTAAGCTTGATGTTTTATACACATGGGGCCTGATGCAGAGACAGTAAAATCCAGGAAGACTTTCCTCATCAGCCTCACAGCTTTGAATTCAGCTTCACGTGCAGTTGTAGATGTATATGAAGTATACAGCTGGGATTTGACTGGGAGAGCAGTTGCCTGTGAGAGTGGAATTTTTTTCACTGCCCTGGGGTGGTGAGTGAATTTTATCTAACACCTTCCACTTGCATGTAGCCAGCCTGCTCACATTCATAGAATCATAGAATGTTCAATACTGATTCTGCCCCCAGACTGTAAAGAACAAGATAATAATTTTATTTTATGTACTTGAGAGCTGAATTATTTTAAAAGTCTTAGTTTAGCAGGCAAAGATGAATTTATTTGCCAAAGACATTCAGAAGCAGCTTGGAAAACTCCGTCAGAGCCCAGCTTTAACTGCTTAACTTGTGGCTGTTGCACTTAATAGCTCACAGGCATGCTTGTAGCATGAGGGAGACTGGCACAAAATCCAGGATGTATGGGATCAACAAACAACAGCAAATGCAATCGATTCACAAATTGTATAGTTGAATAAGAAGAAAACCTGCATCTGCAGCCACTTGCATGTTGCATCCCTTACAGGATCCCATACATGTCTGCTCCTGTACTTGGGATGAGAAAGAACCTTGCTCTAGTTTGAGACTCTTTATCAATTCTGTCCGGCTCTATTAACTTAGTGCGCTGCTGAACATTACCTTTGCTCTGCTTGCACTGCTGGCCTTTGCCATCCTTTTCCCACCTAGATATCTTCACGCTTTCCTGCATCCTAACCTCCATGTGTGGAACAAAGCCTGGAAAATTCTCTCCATCTGCTCTTCTTCAAATCGCTATGTGAGATGCACTTCGACCCTGATGCCTGTGGGGCACTGCCGATAATGGCCAGAGTGCAAGTTAAATTGTTTTCTAGCTGGCCAATGTGAAAACACGTTCGTGTTGTTTCTGCTGTGGTTTTCATATCAACCCCTTTCCTGCCAGGGAGGACAAAGCCATAATGCCTTTTTAGTCATGGCCAACTGTCTTTGGAAGCTGACACAGATAAGAGCAGCTCTCAGCCCACTAGTTGTTACCTCCCTTCTCCTTGAGTCACAAGTCCATCAGTTTGCTGTTAGCCACCATATTCATTTTGTTCTCCTTGACTTTTGCACATCTGTGAATGTAGCTCTCTGGCCTCACCGAGGGACTATGTCAGCATCCACCCTTTCAGAATATGTTAACAGGTCTTGGCTCCAACCAGCAAAGGTCCTTTTTGGGAGGGTGGCTTTCTTGCATATACAGCCACTGATCTTAACCCTTTACAGAGTGAGCAAAAGACTTCCTTCCCATTTGCTGTTACTCACCTAACTGTGTTTGGAAGGGGCGGGCATCCTAGCTAATCAGAGCTTCAGACAGGCAATTCCTCAAATTGTTTTAGGGTTTTTAATTAAAACTGTAGGCTTCAGCATCGTGTGGCAGAGAGCCAGAAGCAGTCATCTGACAATAGCCTTCACCATCTACCAACAATAAGGGAATTCCTAAGTGTACACTCGGGAGGCTTCTGAAGTGCTGTGAACGACTGAGATCGGTGTTTGCAAAGCACCCTGCAACATTTGGCCGATTTTTACATTATATAAACAAAACCCTATAATCTCCACATAGCACAGAGATACTGACTTCTGTTTATACTGTCCGGATCACAGATGCTGAGCATGAATGCATGAGCAGTCCTTTTGTATGGTGTTTGACACTTTCTGTGGCTGTCTGTGCTGTTTTTTAATACACAGAATCCCCAGTTCTCCACTGCCTTGCACCCTGTCTATTCATTCTCACCCCTGTGAAGTGAGGGTAAAACACTATCAAAACAAAATGGTACCACTTTGCATGTTTTCCACTCAGTTTGTACAGGTGTAAATGACTACAGAAAGAACAGGGCAGAGCAGAACCTGACCTGCAGTCTGTCTCTCCGTGCGTCAGGGGTCTTGAAGTGGGGTATGACAGAACAAACACAAGCTGTTACCTTGCCAGTTTTGCTTTTTTGTTTGCTTTTTGTTGTTGTTGAAAATCAGGCAGCTTGCAGGGATGACAGATGCAAAAGTCGGGCAGTACTTTGTTCCTGTAGTCCTCACGTGATGTCTTCTCGTAGAGTAATGAAAGCGTTACCCGTGGCAGAGGTAGGTGTGCACGATTACTGGTGCGGGAGCATGATTGTCAATGTGAGTAAGCTCTGAGTAGTTTCGCTGTTGCAGTTAGAGAGAAAAATCCTCCTGTCCTTTCTGCTGTTTGTTACGTTGCCTTAGCTTTTATAGACTGTTATAAAGGAGGCTGAACTCTCCAAGCTGGGTCCTGGAAAAGAGTGACACTCAATTTTTAGATTTAATTATTATTCTTTTTGTCCTTAGAGCAGCAGAAGGCTATTCCCATCCTAAATCATTTTAAATCATCTTCTGATTCTGCTTAACGCATCTCTGCAGGCAAGCACTTGAACTTTCTTCCAAAAGAAGAAAGTGGCTCCTTTCTATGCTCTTTACACAAAACCCAGCTCTCTGGCACTTGCCCTACTTTCCTGAGCAACACACCAGGCCGTCCAAGCCCAAGTCTCTGTTTTTACCCAGACACAGAATTTATTTATGACACATAGATATCATTATCACTCCTTTGCTGGGCGTTTTTCATAAATACAGATCCTGCCTATTCCTAGGCCCCAGACTACCCTAAACTTTCTCTTTCTTTGTCTGATTTTTTTTTTACTTCCAGAAACCCTGTCTGGTTACAGCTGTCCAAATCCTTCAGCTCACACCATTACCTGCTGTAGATGCTGGTTTGGGGCTGACTGCCTGCATGTAAAGAAGCGGTGTACTGCCTGAGTGGTTCCAGCAGGTAGGAAGGAGATGAATCTTTGAGAAGGGCCTCGGCTCTGCAGTGCCTTGTGTAATCAGTGGGTTAGCACTGCACTGTGCCCTACTTCTGATAAAACATGAAGAGGTTGTGTAGTGCTGTTTTCAAATGTTGTCTCTGGAAGGCAGGATAAGAAAGTCAGCAGACATAGTGGCTGCAAAATAGAAAGTGATATAGATATAACGTACTTTGTTATTAATGCAAGAAAAATGATGTTGAATTGCACCATGAATATCCTTCCAAGAAAAAAAAATGTATCGAAGCTTTATATAGATAAATACTGGCAAGATCTGAATTAAACAAATATTACATAGTTCAGAGGCTGTTGTACTATGTAGGAAGAATGGACAGAAGTTACGGTCCAGAACAGTAAGTATTTTTTCTTATCTTCAATTACAATCTCAACCTTACCACTGCATTAACATATGCACCCATTTTTAGAAATGATGTGTATTTTCGTGACTCATTTGAGTGCTCTGTAACTATTTGTATGCAAATGTGACGGATTAAACATTCTCACAGTCACACACTTTACCCTCCCATTGGATTGCATACACAGTTAGGAGTGGTGGTGTTCCTTCACCTTTCCTAAACAGTCTTGTGCCTGTTTCATGTTTATGGTAATATCTGTAGGAATACTTACGTGTGTAATTTCAGAGCTGCTTTAAAATGGTGGGACAAAAAAATATATCAGAAAGCATTTTTACCATGATGCCACATTTTCACATCTAAATTTGAGAGGTCTCAAAAAGACTACAAATTTTCTTCAACTTTGAGGGAAAAAAGATAAATAAATGCTGGCCTGAGATTCAGCTAACAGGTAATGTATCCATCAGTGCACCTGTGGGCTTAAAATGAAATTGCCATCTCAACCATAGCTAAAGAAACCCATGGCTGATGAGTAAACATATACTGGCTAGAATAAATACAAAATGCAGTGCCAGATGTGGACGGTGCAGAATGCAGAAAGGCAGTAAAGCAAGTATACATCAAATGGAGGATTAGCCTTAATTATGAGGTAGCAATTCCAGTGAGAAACAGAACTGGAAATCTCTTTTACTCGAACCCCGTTGAGGTACCTTTGTAGCTAGAAGGGAATCTGCCTGGTCTGTCACTACTGTACAGTTTGAGGCTTTTCAGCAGCAACTTGCTGCCCAAAACATGCAGTTCCAAGTCTGCCTTTGCTTCAGAATGTTTCTGGCAGAGTTGTAGGCTTTACAACCCAGCACATTTGGTTTGCAGCTTTTGTCTTGTTTTCCAGAATGTACCTTTTTACTCCCATTAAGCACCCATAAGATCTGCAGGAATACCCCCTGCAATGCAATCACACAACGTGTCTCTGTCAGTTGGTTTTATATTGTGCTGTCTCTCAAAGTTCACATGACTCCAGTGGATTTTTCCAGAGTTATTTCTTCAGAAGCAATGCTTCTGGAGTTCCTGTGACACTTTATCCAGATGTGATGACCCTATGTGTTTTTGTGCTTCTCAAAGTATTCAGGCTTTCCAGGTTTCTCTTAAGAAGGTCTTTGTAGGCCATTTCCTTCTAAGACAACCCTTGAAAATGTAAAGCAACTGTAAAGGTTAATTGTGCACTGGAACTCACAAAAGATATGGTGGCTCTTCTGCTGTCTCTCAGAGGTCTACTGTATCCCACAAAATTTATTTTAAAAGGTGCCCCCTAAAATCTGATGTTGGTTTGCAGCTTTACTGTAAGGGTAGGATTCACCTTACAGATTAAGACACCGGTGTATAGAGGCTTATCAGTTCTAGATTTAGTTGCCAACATATAGGAGCCCAGCACTATCTGAGGTGCTCCAGTCTTGCATCTGGCCTTCAGCTGCTGCTCCTTATTGGTCAAGAAATCCATAGGTGGTGTGCCATCCTTACCAGCCCTGCATTAGGTGTTTTGGATACCTAATTGCCTCTCAAATGACAGTGACTGTAGTCTTCAGACATCTAATCCGTCCTCTCAGAGGAGTGTCAGGGTGTGTCCAACCAATACCTTAACGTACATGGCTGCCTTTGAGTTATTTGAATGGCTTTGTAGCCATTCACCACTAACTCACAAACTGACACCTACAGATACACACTGACATTATTTTTCATATTCAAGGAGATAAATTGCACTCTAGATGTCATGTGTTTGTTATTTCTGGAATGGCCTGTGCTACCAGTACAGGAAAAAAACGCTGAATTGAACTGGAGATCCATCATATTGGTCTGAAGACAGAAGACTGCACACCCAAGTGCACATTCACTCCTGTGCTGTGTGATGCCCCAGTGGTTTTCAGACGTTCTGTTGATTTGGAACATTTTCTCTGTTTTCCTCTTCAGAGCTTGCCGTCACTCCTAAGGAGCCCAGGCACAGGTCTCTGCTCTGGTTGCAGTTAAGGTGGCTAAATAGCTAAATGGGAATGAACTCAAGTATCCTTTTGTTGACACACCTCTGACTGTTAGCTGATCAATTGTAAGGCGGCTGAAATTTCTATGCTGATATAAAATTAAGCAAGTTGTAAAAGATGTATGTAAACAAACTGGAAAGAAGAGAAAGTAGAAGCTAGGTACCCAGCCCAGCTACGAGCTCTCCTGAACGCTGCAGGGTCAGGTCTTATAAAGGATGCACGCCCTCTTCTATTAATGACAGCATCATTAGCAGTGCAGATACATAGATCTCTTAAATTAATAGTGCAACAGATTGTTCCTGCTGCACTTAAGAAGCAGTTCAATGTAACAACCACAAGCTAAAATATTACCAAGTTTGTGAACTTCAAAGCAAACTTTCCTTCTTTTTAAAGAGTTGTACAAAACAGCTGAGCATATTTTCTCCTACCTCATCTTTAAAGAAATTACAAAAGAATGTATACAGCAGGCCTGAAGTTCCTGCCAGTCCTTCATCTTGGTTTTCTTGGCATGTTGGTAGGGAATCTGGACACGGAAATTTACTCTTAATGAGGACCTTGTTTTACGGATGTGTTCTTGTTCTGTGCAGTAATGCTTATCTGAACTGCTTGTTCTCTTATGGAGGGCCAAAAAAGATACCTTGAAGATAAACACTGAAGTAACGAGTCAAAATGCTTATTTATTTATTTACTTACTTATCTATTTATTTATTAAGTTTGGGAAGTATAGCTGGTCATTAATCAAGTTGAATTTCTTTATCGATTTATGTATTGGTTGATTTTAAGTTTGCAATATAGCTGCAATCTTCTGCAATCTTCATTTCAAGGATTGGTCAGCTGAGAGAAAAAAAAAGTGTGTTTTCTTTGGCTTGTGATGGATTAAACATAGAGGCAGCAAAAATTAGGTGGGTGCTGGTCAGCGCAGATGAAAGCTGCAGGTAGTAGTTTGAATGGAAACAATGATTTAGCTGAAGTGTACCTGAACAGGAATTTAAGGTGGAAAGCAAGAATGTGAAGAAGCGGCAAAGACAGCAACTGTGCGTTGGAGCAAATGAAGAGAAGCTGAAAACACTTACCTAGAATTGAAAAAAAAACCCCAACTAACTGGCAACCAGCAACAGGCAAGAAGGATTAAAGCAAGTGAGAGAAAGCCCAGAAATGCAGAAATGCATTATGCTTACTGCTGATTGCCAAGAATCATTAAGTGACTGTCGTGTAATGCTGGACTAAAAGCAAGGGAGATGAAAAGTCAGAGCCTCTTTGATGGGAGAGAGAAACGATGTGTCTGCCCCTTGGAAGTCACAGGCAGGGTTTCTACTGGCTTTATCAGAGCAGAATTGGACCCTCTATGAGCTAAGCTGATGAAAAATAAATGCTTTTATTTTGCAGTCCTATATTTATATGCAATTCATCTGTTGTTTTACATCCTATAAACGGAGTGTTTATACTTATGGAAATTTTCAGGACTGAGAACCCTGCAGTATCTTTCCTCGTTTTCTCACAGGTAGCAGGGAATGTCAGCTCCTCAGTACTGCGTGCTTCTGTGCCTCAAACCTCCGGACACTGGTAGCTGGGAAATGTTGCAGCCTCTGTGTCTGGTAGCTTGAGTCCTTTTCTGAGGGGCTAATAGAGCTGTCATTCATGTTGGAGATTTTTCTCCCAGCTCATTAGTAAAACTGGAATTAACTGAGTAGCTTGCTGCACCAAATAGCTGAGTAGATGTGGGAAGCAGGCTGACAGTGGACTCAATTTCAGCCAATCTGTGATTCCCTGAACAAGGTGTCCGATTCCTTTATAAACTTCTGTGGGTCTGATTCCAACCAGAATTATCTTTCCATTTGTGTTCATTTGATATAAATCTGGTAACTGGTTGACTGAAGAGCAAGGTGTCTCTAACTTTTTGGGGAGGGGAGAAGGGGAATGTTTTCCTGTGTCGTGTAGTGTCACTGAATCAAACAGCCCATTAAGTAATTGCAGTGAAAGTACTGTTAGGTACGGGAATGCCAGGGGAGCTGGAGTACGGGTTTCTGCCGGCAAGTATGGGTCTGGTTGGCTGAACCAATTGGAGCCAATGTCACCCGTAGTTCCTCCTCACACTCTGGATTAGAGCAGCTGCGTGCAAGAACTGCTGAGCTGCTCTGACCGAGGAATGATCACCATGCTGATGCGGTGCCAGCGTCCCATTCCTGACAAGCAGTCTTTTCCCTTCATCAGCATTGCCATGTGCAAACATCTTAGAGGGTTTATAGCTTTGTGGCAGACGGGGGGATTCTCCTCTGCAATCTCAAGATAATAGGTGTAGTAACTTTGTAAATACTTTGTATGAGCTGTTCGCAGAGGACAATGTTTGTGTACTGAGTTAAAAGACTTTCTAGCATGATTGCATTGTTCCTAATAGTAGCCTATAGGAACAAGCAAGCGGGGAGATGCATAACACCTAGATAATAGATAAACAATCTCTTTGCAAATATTGGAGAAGCAATTGAAACACAATGCCATATATCTGTGCCCCAGGCTGTATTTAAATAGCCCGAGCTGGGAATAAAGAGGTCTAAAGTGCCTTGAATGGTTAAAATGCTCTTTCCAAGAAAGGATGTAATCAGTTGTCAGTAGGTGTTCCAAACACAAGAGAATACCCTGTTTCTTTTGCATCTGTTTCTATTGCATCTGTCCTCTCCCAGCAAGAGCATCTTCTCCACAAGCACTGGCAACCTCTCTGCCCTGCCACCCCCGAGCTGCTCTCCCAGTCAGCAATCCAGCTCTGTGCTGGGTATTTGAACTGCTTGGAAATCTTCCTGCCTGCACAAGAACGGCCATCATGTCCTGCAGAGGTGGCGTGTGTGATTTCTTGAGAACAGTGGTTGCATTTCCTCTTCGTAACTCTGTGGTGCCAATGGGCATGTGGAAGACCTTGGTAGAAACCATCCCTTTGGTGTGTGAGGTTTCCACAGCAGGGCTTACTGACAGGGACTTGAAACTTGCCTCCGCTTTACTCTCAGTTCCACATTTTTGCTGCAACAGTTGTGTCGAGGCCCAGAGTCACTTCACAGGATGAGGTCTCTTGCAGTGTTTTGTCTGAATTCAGAGGGACCAGAGAGGCCCCTAGGTAGGATGGTATTTGTCTTTGCTCAATATGTCTTGCTCGAACAGTCAGCATTGTGTTAAGTGGTAGAAACTTTAGTTAGCTTGAAAGCTAGAGCATAGACAAATGGAGTGGGCTGATTCTTACTGACTCAGCAGCTGTTTTTCATGGATAGGTAAAACAAAGTCTTTGTGGGCAGGGTATTCTTTTGCATAATCTGCTATAGAAGTTCCAGATGTTTTTTCTTTGCAGTGTTTCTTTGCAGATGTGATTTTTTTTTTTCTTGCATTTCTTCCTATTTCTATACGAAGAAAGATTTTTCCCAAATTATTCGGAGCATTTTAAAGCTGTTGTACATACTCACCGAGTACTCCATTTTTTTTTTTTTTTTTCCCATCATGGGACTGTTGTCATGCATCCCAGAACAGGTTTGGATCCATCCAGAGTCATGTCTCTGAATAACTGTAATGGTGGAGATGTGACTGTGCCTTACCTCTGTCTATATAATATAGAAGGAATATCCTCAGACTTGGATCTTTGTATCCTTAAACATGTAAGGGTTACAGATTGCGGGATTAAACCCATGTCTGTATGGCTGTTCCCACTAACGGATACTTCTTCGTTTATTCACCTTTGAGAAGCATTTGTATTCTACTGGTATTTTTTGTTGCTCCTTTTACAAGCAAATAGGAAATACAACTGGAGAATCATGATAGTGCATCTTCCCACACCAAGCACAGAAAAGAATACTTTTCCCCGGGATCTAAGCCAGCACAGATGTGGTCACCTGCTTATACTGCAGCATTTAGTTGAGATATGAATGTGTGTGGACAGTATGTGGTCCTGCATATCCCATAAGACATCCATAAATTGATGCTCTTTAGTAAAGCATGTCTTCTGGTACTGGAGACGCTACTGAATATTTGTGTTGGATAAGGGTAAGAAATGTCACAGTTTCTGTTCCCGATGGCCTGCTTCTGGACTCTTTTTCCATCACATTACCTCCTATTATTTTTTATGATATTGCTGATGCAGTTTCCCTCCACAGCTGTCTGTGGCACAGACAAAGTTCTAGAATTTTGGTAATTTCTCTGTGGAGTAATTTTACCTCTTTTAAATCGATCTATCTCACTCTAGTTTAATTGTGTTACCCTTAATTCTAGTGTTGTGAAATTTGATGAAGAGATGTGCTTTACAGCTTTTGCACCACCTTTGTGATTCTATAAACTTTGCTCATATTCCCTTTCTTTGCCACCTCCCCTACAAATTGGAGCCCTAATCTTTCAGTCTTTCATTCCTTCCTAGAGCAACCACACAATCACTTTGTTTCATTTGCCTTTCTCAGTACCTGCTATATCTCTGTTATATCTGTCCTGGGAAGCAGGGACCAGAACTATGATCAGTAGTCAACATCTGACGCGTGTCCTCTAAGAAGAGACTTTATTCACTTGCCCCATAAATGCCATAACGCTGATCATGATGTGTTGTCTGTCAGCCAAACTGCTTCCCTCTAAGTTAACATGTACTGCTTTTATTCTAGGGTGCTGGAGGGGAATGTCGTGTGCCATATCTTCCTGCTTTCCAGTGCCAAAGTCTACCGGGGCACAGAGTTGACTAGTACAAAATGATACATGCAGACCAGAAGTGGAATACGTATTGATCTGAAGTTGAATATGTGCTGACAAACCACCTCAAAAAAACCCACAGTAACTGTAAGTAACTGACCAATCTCTTTGGTTGCTATGTGCCTAACCTTAGATATACGCATCTATAAAGATACCTGCTTTTGTACTTTGTGAGGTATTTATTAAAATACGGTATGACTATGAGAAAGCTTTAGTTTTCCAATAAAGACACCTCATGTTGTCATATCCCGCCAGTACCTACATATTCATTGCAGATAGCATATTAAAAAAATAAACCTACTCATATTCATTCTTTAACTTCACCAGTATTGAACCATGGCCATTAAAGTTGAGATCCATATACACGTATGGACTGAAGGAAACTGTTACAACATAATTGTACCAGTCTCCTTTTAGCAATTATTTATATTGATGGGCCTACCATTTTGTTGTTAAACATTTTGTCATCCTGGAATATTCCTAAAAACATATTCTAATTAAAACAAAACAAAAATTGAAGTTCATCATGTATCATCATCATTATTACTCTGGACAGCTCTATCTGGAGAAAAATAAATACAGCAGATATAAATTAAAAGACAAAGGGGCAAAATGGTCTGAGCTGGAAAGAGAAGAGTGCAAGTTTATTTTATTTTCTTGGTTGTGTAGGAGTCTTGTTAACCAGTATGTAATGCATAGTCATGTAATAAAACATGCTAGACATTAAAAGGCAAAAACCCAGTTCACAGATGTTGTAACGTTATGAGATAATTTTAGGGAGTGAATGGGGTGAAAAGGCTGGATTTGTTAGAGAGGAAAATACCTATGGAGGCCTTTTCTGTGAGCAATACCATGACTTCATTACCATGTCAATTCTGGGAAAAGGCTCTGATTTAACACAGCAGTTGGCTGGATCCATATGGAGCTGATGAACCTCTGAATGAATAGTGAATGGAAAAACTGCTGGAATCTGCCTTCAGCTTTGTTCCCAGGATGACCAATGTAAAAGGCCTAAGAGCAATACTGCACAGATGGTGTAAAGAGGTAAGAAATCTGCAGGGTTTAGTTTACTTTTTCTTATCCTACATTATTTGGGGTTTTATTTTATTTTTTAGTTATATTTCAGTTTCTCCAGCTCTGTTTGTTTAAATGCCTTTACTTACAAAAAAAGTAAAAAAAACCTCAGAACAGCTTTTGGGAAATGAAATCTAAAAGTATATGTAGCACTGAACATTTACATAAAAATACAATCTAAAACATTGAATTTGGTGTGGTATAGAAGTAATTGAAAGCGTAATTATGAAATAGTGAAAAAGGCTAGTTAAAATTTAACAAAGAACTTTGGAATTACTTCTTCAATTCACCCTATGTTGTGGGAATATGCAGATGTTCACATTTACACAGTCATGTATGTCCACTAGGGTTACATGCTTTTATAGTCTGAAGCATCCTCACAAGTGCCAATACAGTAAATCAAAAGACTCTCTGGCATTATCTAGTTTCCTTTCTGGCTTTAAAAGTTAGAACAGATGTCACAAGAGAGGACAAAATGGATTTTACCCACCGAGAGGAGCTTTTCTTGCCATCATTAATAGGAGGCTCCTTGAAATGCTAATGTACACAGTTTGTGTTGCCGGGTTTGCATAGAGATGGTGGGAAACAGCTCTGATCCCAACAAAACCTTTTGTTATTAATCAAGAAAATCTGCTCTTCTGAAACAGCAAAGCACTGAAATGGTGTGGCTACTTGCAATGCAGAGATCTCTATAGCAATCTCCAATGAACAAAAATGTAATAAAAACTGTTCTACGAGATACGGCACATGTAGCAATTTATTTTCAGTGATTTTACATACAAACTTTCTACTTTCCTTTGTCATTTCAGCACGGATATTTACAGTTGAAAGAATATACTGTTTCTCTATTTCTTCTGAATCTCCACTCTTTAAAATGTTTCATTTCATAGCAAATCTAAAAAGCAGGCTTGGCTCAAAAAGAACTTTGAAAAGCAGGCTTTTTCTTCCTGAGAAAAATGTATAATGGAGCATGAGTTTCTGTTTGATTCGCTGGTAATACCATGTAAGATATTTTTACTTCATTTGAATACAGGATTATGAGATCTTGTGAGCCCTTTATCAGTACAAACATCCTCTGCACTATTCAGGCTAGTATGCTCCAGCTTTTCTAAATGAGACTTAGTAATTTTCAGTAATCTTTACAAGAAGCGGTTCAGACCTTGGCATTGCACAGTGACGTATGACCTCCTATTTTTAAGTAATACCTACGCAATTAAATCTGCTGTCAGCATTCATTGCCTTGTTTAGGATGCCTCAGCAGAAGCCTTCTTTCCCGAAAGTACTTGAAGTATGAACTGCAGCCAAAAATTCAGGGAAAGCCTGAATTAAAATGTAAATTCTTCACCTAGCATTACTCATCACTGGAATCTCTGGCCCAGTGTCTGATCAGAGCTACATTCAATTCCCTATCAATTTATTGTGCACCGGTTCCACAGCACACTGATGCGTCCTTTCACCGATTCATCGTGCTGAGACCTCAATATACAGGCACAGGAGAATGAACTGGGGATGAAGCATTAGCTCAGGGTTTAAGCCCCTTTTAATTTCCTTGCCTCTATGGATCTAGAGCATAGATTATTGTGGTTTAATTTCCATTGTGTTTTTAACGGTGGTATTAAACAGGTAGTAAAAATAAATAAAAATAACTTGTTATGATTCGTGCAAGATGTTTGAGATGGCCATTGAATTGTTACGGGATAATACGGCGTGTGTCATAAATTTTAAGAGGAGGAGTTTATTTGTTCATGGATCTGTCTGATACATATTTGGTAAAGACAAGGGGAAAGAAAAGAGTGGGATAAGATGGGTTGGGGAGTTCATGTGAGAAAAGCTGCTGAAAGATCAGTGATTCCATCACCGAGGAGCTGTTCCACGGGTAAGAAATACTGTAACAGGCAAGCAGGGAAAGACAAAGCTGTAAGAAAACTATGAAGTCGGAAGTGCCTTTTTTTGGCATTGTAAGAGGTGATAGGTGAAGCCACCAAGCCTGTATCTCCAGGTACTTCCTGCAGAAGGATTATCCATTCTTTTAAGCTTCCATGTGTAGGATTTTTCCCAGTCCCCTTTTTCCTTTCAACTTCACGGCTACGCTTTCGACTTCATGGGAGCTGCCCCTCAAAGGGCTGCAGTGTGCCTGTCCACCGCTGCCACCGGGCCTCCACCACCTCTGCTGCTAAGCAAAGCACCTCGCTTCCCCTGCGGCTGTGGCCAGATTAACTTGCACGAGGCTGTGCTGGAAATCCCAGCTGTCATGGAGGGGGTACTGTTCATCCAAAATAACATGCAACAACAACAAAAAATCCTACAGAGCGTGCTTAGTAGGACCTGCTAGGGCTTTTGTCAGGGACTAATGACTTTGACCTCACTCTCCGATCCCTCAGCACAGAGGTAAGGATGAAGACTATTCTAGGGAAAAATCTTGATTAGGAGGGCTGAACCTTTCTGTGTCAACAAGATATCCTACAAACCCCTTGTCTTAAAAGCACTGACAAAGCAAAGCTGTGGAGCACAGAAGTATTTAAGGTGTGCTGTCTGTCTGAGAACTTCTATCTACCTACTTGTAAACTTTCTGTGCTTTAACACAAGGCGTTTTGCTCAAAAAAAAAAAAGTCGTATGTCTCAGAATGCCTCAAAATTTTGTAGAAGCAAAAATGTACACAGTTCAACCTGGCTGAAATCTGTAGCTCAGCTTATCTTGCTATACTGTGAGCTAAAATGATATGTAGGTAGTTTGAAATTCATCCGAAGTAGTTTGAAATGCATCCGTGAAGCAATTTTTGGATGAACTGTCTTTTAAACCAATATTATAAGTTGTCTGTGTGGATGCTAGACCAGAGGATTTTCATCACGGATTAAATGTTAACTGACTACTTCCCTGTATAATCCTTGCCAAATTTTGTTCTCACTTCCTCAGGTTCTAAGTAACTTCTCTGCATTTGAAATGGTTATTCTAAATTTGCACCAGTTTAACAGGCCAAAATGTAGCTTTAAGGAGTGTGCTTATAAAGTTTGGGGCTAAGATTCTGGAAGTGGTGAGTCCAGTTCAGGTGTGAGCCCTTTCCGTACACTGCATTGTAGGGAAATCTTGTCAAGGGATTTATGTACTGAAAAACGGGTGTGAACTGATATCAAATCAAAACTTTCCTCTTGTTCTTTTGATAACATTTTACAGCCAGGCTAAATAGGCAAGGTGCAAGAACGAAACATAAGAAGCACGGCTCCAAGCAGTAACTGCTTATAAGGTTGCGTTCTTTTTCGTGGAGTTAAAATAATACTTTTACAAGTCAGGCTGTATATGTAAATTATTCAGGGATAGATCTTCTATAAGGTTTCTAAAATGAAGTCAGTGTTTATGATATGAGGGCCTTTCAGCTTTTAGAAAACCACACATGGGCAAGCAGCAAAAAAGGTCAATCTGCTCGTGTATTTAAATCAGTCTCCAAATTACTTTGAGTCGTGCATTATTTCTGCTTTTTCTGTGTTGTTTTTTTTTTTTTTTCCTTTAAACTTCCATAGTCAGGTAGCACCCTGCAAACTGCATTGAATCCAACACCTAAGATAGCCTTATAAACCCTGCGGACATTAAACTACTGGAAAACAGATTGGGTTGGTAAAAATAAGTGTGCATGTTCTCACAGAACCTGAGAAAATCACACCTTCGCTTTGTTAAAAAAAAAATCTGTTTGTGCCACTCCAGTAATCACTTCATAACTGGTGGGAGAGCAGAACATATGTCTCAGAAGTTGTAGAATATAAAAGCTTCTACCTCGAATCCGATTTTCTTTAAGAGAAAGATAAAAAAACAACAACAAAACCCACCGCCACCACCAACAAAAATCAAAAACAGAAAGACCGGCCTTTTCGGAACATCGTTTGTAAGACTGGTGCCAAGCGCTTTCTGCTTAAAAATCACAAATGCAATGCAAATTGCTCAGGAAAGCAAAAGGAAACAGGTGTTTGGTGGGTTCTTTTTTTTTTTATTTGTTAAACATTATTATTATTATTGTTATTACTATAATAATAATAATAATTATATGAGGTGTAGGATCATGCACTGAAATGCTTTGTTGAAGCAGGACCAGAGGACACAAACCATAGCTCAGTCCTGGCCTCCTCACTCCGGCCGTCTCTTTGCCCGTAGGCAAATCTGATGAGATGCCTTAGCATCACTGCAGCAATGTGCTGACTAAGCCCTGGTCTCAGAAAGGGGGAGCTCCCTCAAACATGGGTACTGAGACTCATTCCTGATGCCAGCTGCTCGTGGGGATTGTGAAGGTTCTTCTTGGTTCAGTCCTAGCAAGGTACCCTGGTTAGACTGAATACGCATGCATCTGAGGCCCTTTGGAAGAAATGCAATTTAAAAACATTACTATGGAAAGCAAATACAAACTGCTTTAGTGGAGCTGTTTCTACTCTGCTTCCTGAGTGTAGAAGGCTGTAGCAGCTGTCACAATTCCCAAACTGTTATTCCTGAAATGTGTCAGTACCATACCTAGCAGTACGTAGCTATGCCAGCCTGCTTCCCGCTTAGCAAGGCAAGGCATCACTGTTGCCGTGCACCTGGCAACCCATGTTCTTTTAGCTCTGTGCCTGTGCTGGACTATCGGGTAAAATCTACCCGGGCCAAAGAACTGCACTTGAATACCAATATGGTGAGCAGGAAAATGGCGTTTATTGCGTCGTGCGATTTACCTATATACCTATCCTACTTCGTCTACGCCCCTTATGCATTCATTAACCCTTCGACACCGAGCAAGGGGAGAGTCCTACCACGTCACATCCCGAATCCTCGCTGTCGCCTACTACAACACATCGGGAATCCAAGACCTGGTAGCAAGAGTAGGGTTAGAAAGAATATTGTGGCAATTTCTGTGAAACTTCTTGGTTAATCCTTCTGCAGTTTTATGAACAAGCAAGAAGTAAAGCAGAATCAACAGGGATGTCGTGAACGGCTTTTGTAGTCCTGCTATAGCTGGGGAATCGTACACGCCTGCTGGTCCTGAAGCATTTCTTGGTTGTTTATGAGGGCTGAAGTCACCTCCTTTCAAATTCACCTTTTGGACTCTGCACCACTGTGGTAAATATTAGGTAACATGATATTTGCAGAGGGGTCATTTCAGTAGGGAATGGATGGGACCTGAACATTGCTCTACTTGGGAGAGAAGGAAAAAAGTAAAAGGCTTCTTTTCTGCCAGGGGCTGGGTGGTTGCGTGTATAGCAGCTGGAATGCTCTAACGTGTGGCAGGGCTACTGTTTGAAATGAATACTGAAGTAATCAGCCTAATGCTTGAAGAATAAAGAGGAGATGATGGCAATTTAAAATGCAATAAACAGAACAAACGTATCCCCCTTTAACACTGTTGAAATTAGTGTGGTGACAGGTTGTGCCTGGGAGACTTTGGTCTGGCGGTGTCCAAATTAAATGTGAAAATACCAACTAACTGCTGACATTAGAAACGGGTCCTAGAAAGGTTGTTTTGTCAGGATTCAGTTGCTCTTTCATTTTCCTTACAAACTCCATCCATCTCCTCTAGTTTCCCATCTCGCTAATCAGCGAGGTCAGACAACTGGAGATCTGCAGCGCCTGTGCTGAGCCTTGGGGCTGTTTGGCGATCTGTGGGTTCCCTGCACTGCTGCCTTTCCTTCCCAGCCGTGACCTCATCCTTCTGCTGCTTTTCATGTAGGTTAGCGCCGGGCTGTATATCTCAGCTGAAAGACAACACCTCCAGCAATACTGTGTCCTTGGCACTGTGCGGCTTCAGGTCTGACTCAGATGGATAAACGCCTTTGGAGGAGTGACTTGCCCTGTAAACCACACTATCTACTTTTAATCTTGGATTCTTTCCACCTCCAGACTTCACATCTCTGTTACAGGCCAACAAACAACCCTGGGATCCAAAAAATACCTTTACAAGCATGCTCTAATAAATAAATCTCTTTCTTTTGATACATACCTCTGATAACTTCTACTGCACAGTGAATACATTGATGGGTGTATATTAAGTGGAAATGAAGCAATGCATGTTACTGCGTCTATTTGTTGTTTTTAGCAGTTATTAATTTGGTGAAATAAGATTTCACTGAGCAGTTCAGCACAGTTTAGGTATGCTTAACTTGTATTAATGAAAATGGTACTTGAGGCGGTGTGATTTCTTAGCATCAACCCAAAATAGCAGCCGAAAGAGTAGGTAGAAATGACATTGTCACAAGGATTATAGTATTTACATTCTGCTGATGGTTGCATGTTCTTGATGCCAAACCAGATTGTATTATAAAACGCTAAATTAAGAAAATATCATACATAACTTTATTTTCCACTATTTTAAAGCAGGTTTGCATGAAAAACATTCACTTCTTTTTTCTTGAGAAAAGCTATTACACAGCCCTGTGCTCTGATCTTTTCTGCTTCTTTCACTTCACTTTGCTTTTGCTCTGACTTGGAACACAATGAATGTCACCAATTTCTGTACACCTTGTGTGTGAAGGAGACAAATACAATATTCATCAGAGTGCCATACAGGCCTTTTCCTACCTCTTTCACTGTTTCAGGTAAATTCTACTTAGCAGTTCATTTCTGTTAAACCTTGGTGGTTTACAGTAACCCGGAGATCCTCCTTAAGTGCAAGCAAATGACTTAAAGTAAACAAGAGTAAAGCAGGGCTGTGTATCTTTTTGTGTATTTAAATGTGACCTTTATTTCTTTAAGTTGTATTTGGGGGAAAAAAAAAGTGTCAAGCTGTTGAAAGATGAGTGCACTCTTATTATGCTGTGCTCAAGGCTCTGAGAAAATCCCATTGAGTCAGCAACACCAGCCAAGCTTAGAGTGCTACAATGCATTTTAAATACATATCGGAAAAAGGAAAAACAAAACGAATTTCCCACGTTTAACCAACAAATGCCAGCATTTCTTTTCAACGGCAACCTCGTTGGCAGGTGGTTGTGATGGATCAGGTCATGGCTTGAGAATGGAAATTCTCATGAGAATCAGCCCAGGTCCTTCCAAGCACGCAGGTCCAGGTGTGGATGTGGGTGGAAGACGGGCCGTGGAAGAATGTGGCTGCCCCCCCTTTTGTCCCCCTTCTACGTTTCCTCTGACTCACGTTGCCATCCTGAGGGGGATTTCCTCTCTGCTCCCCCCTTGGTATATATTCCAAGTTCAGACCTATATAAGCTCATTTTTCTCTGTTTCATGCTTCTTGGCAAAGGGAGAAGTCATTTAAAGCCTAGTGCCACATTGCATACTGGGATGTCAGTCAGGCCTACAAAAGTGTTGGTGGTACTGGAAAAAGGAGTTATTTTGCTGGAGTAAAGGGAAAAATAGAAACAAGAGGATCTGAAATAATGAAAGAAAGCTTAGTGTGCATGAAAACCTGGCACTTGTCTAAAGAACATTTAAAACTGGAAATCGAGTTACTGTAGTTCAGGGCTATTTGAATGACATTTGTGAATAGTTTTTTGGTTTTTTTTCCCCCATTAATTGTTGAATAACTTACTCAGAAACACATTTGACCCTCTTTGACCAGCTTTATGTATGGTTGAATACTCTCCTCCAAATACATTATTCATAATTTTTGAGCAGTTGGTGAATAATTTATTCAAAATATTATTTTTCATTATTCAATCCTCAATTCCATGAACTGTGGGGAAACTCTGACTCAAAGTTAGTGAAAAAATTCGGAACGGCTTGAACGATGCCAGGACTTCACCCAATTAAACGTCTTTTTGAGAACTAAGTGTTGCTTTTTTAATGGAACTTCCTCTTAAATATGAACAGCGAATGCCTTCCTGTGAGTTTGTCAATGTGCAGAAAAAGTCACGAGCAGGAATTACTTCAGCTTTTATGAAGCCAATTCATTCAAGTTATCATTTAAATATGGATATGTGGGTGCATAGTGAAATTGCTTTTTGTAAAATGTCCACAACAGAATATTTCCTGTCATCTGAAGTCCTGCTTTGCAGTGAGCAAAACCCTACGGCAGTTGTAGAAGAGTAGGCTCAGCTTCTGACAGGTCTCCAGTTCTCAATGTTATTAAAGCTATTCAGGAGCACACCGGATTTTTTTTTTCCTAATTGCAGCCATCCTTCCAAGTCTTTGGCTTTTGAGTCTTGTTTAACTGCTCTGTTCTTCGGTTGGATAAAAAATGTTTTGAACGTTTCAAAAATTCTGGCAAAAAGTATCAGTTTTTGTTGAATATTTACTTGCATTTTGCAACCAGTTATGGTAATTGTGATATGCCAGTCTTAATTCTCCTTGGAGATATGACGTGAATTTTCACTTCCTGTCTTAAATTTGTGTTGTGTAACTCCATGCAATTAAAGCTTGGCTGGCAGTGTGCCACTGTTAGTGGGTGAAACGATTCCTATGTAAATACTTCGTTTTGTACAGTTAATTGGCAAATGGTATAGAGTGCTTTGGGATCCATCTGGAGAAAAGTTGCTGCATATGTGTATGGTCATTATTACTGTGATATCTCTTTACATTAACGTATACGACTGCTTTATTATTTGCTGAGCTTCAGGAGAAAGCTTTTAGTCCTATACAGAAGTACAGGGAGAAAATACTGCTGCCCCACAGAGCTTACGGTGGTCTCGGCTGAGTGGGACAGCAGGTATTGTGCTCTGTGAAAATCGTAGGTTGAATGTTCATATTTCTTATGAATGGAGATTTAAAACCATCTCTGCAGCGTTATGGTTAAGATGTTTTCTGCCTGAAAGGTGAAAGACAAGTGAAAAACAAGAGAACAAAAGCTAAAAAAGAGCAGAAAGTGAGAACAGGAGAAGGATTCACATGGGGGCATTTTAGAGATAGCTTGGAAGAGGGAGGAGATGTTGGGAAACTTGTGCAGTTTGACAGTTATGATAGAGGGAAGGAAGGAGGTTATAAAGGAAGATAAATGAGTGTAGAACAAAACAGAGCAGTGATTTTAGGACTGTGATTTGTATTGGGCAATGAAGATAGTGGCAGTCTGGAGATTAGTGAATTGCATAACGGGGGAAAATGGTGACTGCTGACTGATGTCTGGGGATGGAGAAGAGCTGGAGAAGATGAGGTGTTAAGGAATAAAACTGCGCAAAGTATAGTTTCATAAGCCTGTGTTAAACAGAAGATTGTGATATCTTTTTAAAAGAGCTGCTTGAAATTGAAATGTTGATGTGATTTTGTAGGAACAGGTGATGTGAAATTCCACTGAAAGAGGAAGAAGAACTGAGATAAAAGGCTGGGTTTGGATGTGGGTAACTGAAAATGTGGCAACCATTTCGGGAGCTGCCAGTTCATTAATTAACTAATTTATTAGTTGGCTTTAAACTCAGATCTTTCTCTAAAGCTGAAAGATTCAGACAAGGCATTTCTTTAGAAGTAAATTAGAAAAAAGAATCCTCCTACTTCCCTCCCCCCCCCCCCCCCCCCCCTTTTTAATTAAAATTCTTTGTGGAAAAAGAAAAGTATATTTTTCCACTGGTGCTCAAATATTTTGTTACAGCTGATCAATAAGACATCGAGGATCTTGCATCTTTGCAAGCATGTGTTAAATAGGCACCTTCAAAGTAAGATACCAGGCCAGCTCTCTGAGAACCATTCATGGCTTTACTTAGGTGCTTGTTGGGATTTGGATAAGTCACTGCTTCTGCATCTCGTTGTTTTGTTTGTTTGTTTTTCCTCATATGCTTAGGATGTAGTATTTTATTTCTGTCTTAATTTATCTGTTTAATGTGTATAGGGTTTGAGCCCTGTGAGGTTTTTGTCTTGGATTTAGCTTACTTCATCAAGGGTTTGGCAGCTGCAGACTTGATTTAGATCTGAAGTGATTAGAGTGATGCTCTTGAGATGTCTTTCCATTTTTATTGGCAAGACATGGAACAAAGGGAGCCCGTATTCCAAATGGGTACCTCATGGAGATGCCTATGTTGCATCAGATCTCTTCAGATCTGAACTGTGTCTGTGCAATGCAAAGCATAAGTGGGAATACACTTTTGGGTATTTAAGCTTTGTGACCCTAAAGTAAAGGTCATGATTGATTGCCTACATATGGAGTCAGCTCCAAAAGATCTGGATTATGGGTGATCTGAAGGTAATGCTGTTCTCTTGAACTAGGACACGGCGCTAGTTGTGATATCCAAGTTAGCCATCTACAGTTTGAATATGATCCCACAACAAAACATGTAGTGTAGTGATCCAAAGAATAAAAATTAAAAAGACAGACTATTGAAATCTGTATCGGATGTTGTGTCTGAAATACTTCAGCTTTTCTCCAGAGAGAAAAAGAGCTTGCGGTAGCAGTTGCATGGTATCAGCTGTCAAACAGTCTTTTAGCAGAAAACATTGTATAAAGTATTTTTCCAATGTGAGAAATTATCCTATTTGTGAAAGCAGAAAACAGCATTAATCTTAGCTGCTACCTGCATCTTGTGTAGGTAGGCTGTGTGGAAGGCTTGAGCAAATGGGAAGAACTGTTTAAAGTATACAGTTAAATTCACTTCAGATTACTTTGATTAATGGTAGCTTTTTTTTTTTTTTTTTTCATGCATCAGATCATTTTGCACTAATTTAGTACAACTGTGTCTGCTTAATAACAATCAATAGTAAATGATTTCCTGCTTAAATATCAATTGAAAATGAGTGATGTCCTGCTTCCAGCTGCACTTAGTGTCAGTCATTGCACATGGCTCTGTTCGGTGCAAGTGATTTAGTCTATTAACCACTTTTTATATCTATATCTCTCTATCTCTCTATATTTAAGTCTGGTTTCACCAAGCCAGGCTCTGAGATGTTATTTGTGTTGCATTTTACATGACTAGTCTCAGTGCAACCAGTCATGTAATAAAGATGCCCTTTTACTAGAGTGAGCATCTCCTAACCTGGCCCATTAATTACTGCATCAGAAATTAGAAAAGTTTTTGTTTTAACGCCTTTGTAGATGAATTAAATGAATGCAACTCAAATCTGCTTTAATGGTTACATTCTGTGCTTGGGTACGGAAAGGCTGGCTGCGTGTAAAATACGGCAAATAGATGTGAGTAGAAGGAAGGCTTGGAAGTACTTTTCATGGCCGCTTTTCTTCTGACGCTGTGCTATTTTGCTGCCTGTCCATTTCTTGTGAAAGTTGAACCAAAATGGCTGACAAAATCATAGGCACAAAGCATTATTATGGGCTAGAAAGCCATCTTGCAGCTATGCACAGTACATCATCCCTCTTTCCATATGTCTTTGCTTACTGGTGAAGATGAGTAGGTGTTGAAGTAGGAGGCACTACCTGAATCATCTGAGGAAGAAATAAATCACATGGGCAGGCAATCTCCCGTTGTCCTGTACTCAGGTAGACAGGTACCTTGCTTCTCCGTGTTCAGGTGGCTGCTCATTGAGAAGTGTACTTCTTCTATTGGACTTCTTTTTTTTTTCTGTTTTAGAACTGCTTCTCCTGGATTATTACACTCCTTAGAGGAGATCTCTTTTTGTTAGTCTCGAGCAAGACAGATGCTTTGGCTTGAGCTGGTAATAGTGTTGTTAGGGGGCTGACAAGCTGGGTGAATTTGCAGTGTGGTTGTATACATCCTCTTCAGTCACCAGTGCTGTGTTTAACTTCACAACATATTCCATCTGTGGTAGCTAACGTGGGTATGGAATTTATGACTGCAAAGACTATAACATACCACAATACAGGAATGCCTCTTGAGCTGAAATGATGTTTTTAATCAGTGCATTAAATGTTGTAGTTGATTGACAGATGGCTTTTTCTATTTTCTGGAATGAATGTACTTTAACTTAATTGTAATGGGGACATCACATCTTGTGTAACACCTTTCGTGCTAATGGGTATTAGAGAATTTTAAAATCCACGTGCAAAGAGTACTTCATGCACCATGGAAATGCAGCCACCTTGGGTAAAATGCAGAGAATTTAGGTAGAGAGAATGTAATTACCCATGCTGGAATTTGGCCAGCACACTGAGATTAAAGCCCCTAATCTTACAAAGAGTACCATGGGATCTCTAATGACCACAAATGGTCAGATCACAATTTTATGTCTCTGCCTATAATGCTTTACTACAACAAGGGTATTTTCAATTGTATGGTGCATTCATTATAATTATACAGCTCATTTTATTCTCATTGTAATTTCCAACAATAAAGTTACAAAAGTGCCACTGAAACGTACGAACAAAATGGCACGACGCTGTATTATGTTAAATACATTTTTGGGGCATATTCTGCTCTCATTTGCGTTGGTATGTTTCTTTCAAGCCAATGGAATTCCTCCAGATTTGCCCTGAAATAACTGACAGCAGAAGTTGTCTTTACAAGAGAGCATTTTTATGTACATATATTGTAGATATGCTTGAAAAGTTAAATATTTACGCTCTGTCCAAATATGGGACATTCTCTCTTCTTTTATTTTTAAATCCACAAAATTGTTAACAGACCCATGAGGGGGGAAAAAAAAAAAAGCATACTAGGGCTCTATGCCTGTTGGTTAACCTTCACCACAAAAATTGATCTGTGGGAATTTCTCACAGTGTAACATACTGTATCCAATTCCATAGTTATTACTGTAAACCTATTAGTGCCACCTGGGTTTGCATATCCGCAGTGCTGTCCAAGTGAAGACAGATTAGCTCTATCACATGTTATGCCAGAGGGACAGCCTCACGAGGAGTCTGCCCTCAGGGAGAAAAAGAAGGGCTCAGACCTTTAATGAGAATACAGTGCTTTATAATAGCATTTGGTGGCCTAGAGATTTTCTGTCAAGTCATTTCAAATTAAATTGGCAGCCCTGCAATGTTCAGCCCATATGAGTTTTTGTGCTGCCTATACTGCTAATGTTAAACCAATCCTCACATAGGATCAACAGAGTATACAGAGGCAGCGTTTGCACCAATCCCTCCTTTTAAAGTGTGGGCCTTTATAAGCTGCTGAAAAAAAAGCTTTTTCCAGGACAAATTGTAGCGTTGGGCTGAATTTTTGTGTGGAAATTCAGGCAATTTTTTTTGTGAAAGTATTTGTAAATTTATTTGTAAGATCAATTAACTTTTCTACATAGCACAGTAAGGAAATTAGTAACCAGACTAGAAGTGAACGGAATGACTTTGTTACCAATTAGAGTGACTTCACTCCCACTCCTTCCGCCTGACTCCTACTGGAAGGGGGCAGAATTTGGCCCCGAGAATACCATTTATTTCTGGTACTTCCAGGATTTTCCTTATTAAAATGTAAAATGTGTGTGATATTTTAGGCCTTCTAGTGTCTGAAAATTTAAAGAGCAGATGATATTTGAAGATAAACTACTACCACCAGGCAGCAAGTTTTTCCTTACGGTTTTCCCACATTTCTCATTCAGGGCTCAACCTGAAACCAGATACTGATATCCTCTTTCTTTGAGCGTAGTGGAGACACCTTCAGAAGTGGGTGAGTACTGTGTTGGATGGGATTCAAGGAGAGCTGGGCACTGGTAACTGTGGGGATCCCAGCTTACATTCCCAATTATGCAAAGTCCTCTGGAAAGATTTTGAAAGCTCATAAACTTGGTTACATTCAGTGATAAAGGAAGTAGTTTTGCAGTTTGTAAGCGTGCTTTAAATATCTGCAACTCACACAAGATAATATTGGATGAGAGTTTGCTTTCTAGCTGAGCGATAGGCTCTGTGAACAGGAAAGTCCAACTCACTGAAGTGTGAAGAAAGGAACTGTTTCTGTATTTTGGAGCTGTAGGTTATCTTAGTCCATTATTGTGCAGGTATTTGGTGAATAGAGTAGTCATCCAATAACAAAAACAGATTTTGCTTTTATTAGGGAGCATGTATTTTGCACAACTTTCCTGGAAGATCTTCCATCCCATATTAGATATGTGTACATTTGTGACTCGGCCATGATTGATTACTTTTGTTACAGTTATCCAAGTAAAACTGGAGCACCACAGTTGAGAGACAAGCTTGTATTTCCCTCTTTATTTAATGTAATCCTTGTTTTGGGATACAGTCCAATACTGTGATTTCATAATATCCCTTACCCTGGGTATTCTGTTTTGAAATTGAAGGAAAAGTGATGACAGAAAATCTTCCTAATGTGATCACATTCTTACATGTAACTGTAAAAAGAAACATCCAAATCGTGCTTCTCCACATTAAGGAGTAGGTCCACTGCGTTTGGTAAGAGATTTACTCTGCCAGAGCAAGCATGACTTGATCCTATGTGGTGTAAGCTCAGTTTTTTTCCTCTCTGCTAAATGCGTAGAGCAGATCTTACTTCAGTGGATGTGCCTTGGGGCAGAATTTAGCTCACTTTTCTTAATTTGCAACATTGGACCAGATTCATCTGTGCTGCAATTCTGTTGACCTCTTTGGAGTTACTAAATAATTGGATTTGACCTAATACACTTTTCACTGAGTGCTATCTTGCTTTTCAGGGAGGTTAACACAATAACCGTTTTCTATTTCTGAACTCAAACATGTCCATCCTTTCTTTTTTCTTTTAATTCCTGCTAGAGAAAGGAGAGAATACAACGTGCCGCAGTAAATTGAGCTAAATAACTAAAGGGTATCTACAGCTGCCTTGAAACCTGACTTCATTAGTTTATGTTGAAATCAGCAGTAAAACTCCTCATGACATTAGGATGGCAGGAATTTTCCCGTTGCTGCACCTGGCCATTTTCACAGTCAATTGTCCTTCTTTAAAGCTGGGATTGAGCTCACCTAAAGGTGATACCCTGAAGGGTCCTGTCTCTGACTGTAGAGGAATTTTTGATGACTCACTCCCAAATAGCTGAAGTTAGAGGGGAAGAAACTGAAGTTAAATGTTAAAGTACTTTGTCGCTATCTCTAGTGATGCCTTTGAAGTTCCAAAGCTCAGAGTCACATACTTCAGTGTGCCTTGAACAAGCAGTGTCCGATATGGCCAGGTGGATAAAGCTGGGCATCTGTCTGAGGCCACGTGAACGGGCTTAAGCTGAATTTTTTGACCTGAGCTCGTCTTTCATTTTTTCTCATGGTGAATCTTGGTAAAAGAGCAAGAAAATGCATGGGCCTTTCTCTGTGAAGCTCTTGATCTCCACTGTGTGTCTTGATCTCAAAATGGTGATGTATGCCTAACAGTTTGGTGTGCGTAGGGAACACTGGGTTACATGAAATGCTCGTTTGAAAAGCATTACTAGTATGCATGTAAATATTTGTAGATTTGGGACTTTAAGAAAAAGAATTCACACTGGCAGCAAGAGTAAAAATTCTTGTTTACTTTGGAAAAAAAATGGCTTAGGAAGAAATTATACTGTACAGGATTCTAAGAACCTAAATTTATGCCAGAAGCAGCTATGCATTTAACAGATAAAAGGAGCTACAGTCAATTGATCTGGTCAGTTATTATTACGATTAGAGATGCTGGCATAATTCTGTGCTTGCCCCAGACTTGTGTGTTCTGACTCAAACCTTGTCAGATGGATGTAAAAACCACATAAGGTGAATGTAAGATTTTATTTCCATATTATACAAACACCAATGTCCGTACATTATGAAGAACTTGGAACTTAAGGCCCTAATATTAATGTGCCTTGCATCCAACATAGAACAGATTGTTGTGTCTGCACTAGTAAGCAGTGCAAAGCCGTAGCAACAGAAACACTGGAAGGAGCTGATGGTGCTCTGGACCTGGTGCCCACACTGTGTACATTTCAGCAGGGTCCTTCAGACTAATTCTAGTCTAGTCCTGTGGCCTGAACGTCAGTAATCTGAGTAATGTAGGGCTCTCCAGGAGCACATACTTCTGGCTTACTCCTGAGACAATTCGGTAATATGAGATAAGGAGCAGTAAATGGGGATGGCTGGGAAGTCCAACTCAGAAGGGCCCATGTGATCCCAGCTACAGCGGTAATAGAGATACACCCACATGGAGTGACTTGTGAATGGGAATCACTCACTTTAGTAAAATGAGTACTTTTAAGATCTTACTTGATCTTTCTTGAGGCCGTCTTTGATTTTTCTGCCATCACCAAGCTGTTCAGAAAGAGCCAATGCAGATGTATGGTTGCTGAGAGTACTGACCAAAAGTTTCTGCCTCTTTAGCCTTGTAGGATTGTATCAGCACAAAGAGATTAGCAGAGATGATATGAAATGTAGCTGTGTGATCTGAATGTCCTTACCGAGTAGGCCTTGATTAGCCGGACAGCACAGGGGTAGATTTTAAAGCTTTTTTTTGTCCTTGTGAGAAGTTTTGGTTCACTGAACATATCCCAGAACGAATCACCCCTGAATATCAGGAGCGCAGCTACCATGCACAGGATGCAGTGAGGCTTGTGCCACGTATATCAATGCAAACCAGGAAGAACTACAGGGTGGCAAATATATTTAAAACTGCAGCTTGCTGAGGAGTGGCCCTGCAACTAAAAGACATTCAATATAGAAACTAGATCTGATCATTTTGCTCATTTTTTTCCTCTGCAGTTCCCCTTTAAAGTCTCTGATAGGCTTTAAACTGTTTTGCTAATGTTTCGAAAGAAATGTAATTTTACAGAGTGACTTGTCTGGGAATAGGATGAGCTGGAACATCTGTCCTTCTGAACTGTTGGAGTTGCTTGGCTGAAGCAAATGCAAGATGAAAAAAAATGGAGATAAAAAGACAAGTTGAAAAAATAGGACTTGTTAATCTTTTCTCCAAAACACACACTAAACTTTAAAAGCTAAATTTACGCATACTATTTCCTGCTATTTCATACTACTACATCTTCCCACATAACAACCGAGTTAAAAAAGGAAAAAAAAGCAAAACTGGATACAGTGCTGAGAGAGCAGCGCGTGCCAGGACAATTGAAAAAGTGTGATGTATTTCTGATCACAATATATATGTGGATATATTTTATTCTAAAATAACGTGAAAGAAAACATTTAATGGTCTAGATGTCTGTATCATCACCTCAGATATTTATGATGATCCTTGTTTTGATCTAAGCTTATCTTCTAGAAAAGGTGCAAGAACAAACAGCCGTGGAGACTTTGGTGCCGGCAGGCAGTTACAGACTAGTAAAAGGTAATGCATTTTTTAATGTTTTTATCAGCCAGTGATCTGTTTTCATGGTGTTCTGTAAACCCTATTACCAGGGCTGCAGATTCCTACACATGACCAGTCTTCAGTAGTGAACAAAAATGGCATCTAAATCCCAAGTGACACTCTTAAGTACTTGGCGGCAGAAGGGCTCTTCTGAGGAAGATTAAGTTAATGGAAGCATTTGGGTAACATCTGCATGACTCTTCGTCCTGGTATGGCCAACTCACACTGCTGCAACACGTGAGGGAGGATTTCTTTGATTATCGCTTAAGAACAAAACTGGCTGAAGTTCCTTTTTGAGCATTCGTCAGGCTGCGAGGGTATACACGCCGTGCAAACAGGCACAGCTCTACAGGCAGGACCATTCAGGCTTCGAAGATGCCTTAATAAAAATCAGATTACTTGTTTAGTGAAAAGGGTAAAAAAAAAAAAAAAGGTGGGGGGACGATTTGTTGTTGTAGCTGCTGTTTATTTATCTTATTTACAGCAAGGCATACGGTCTTTTCCAATTGAGCACTGCCGCAGGCACGGGGAGCCTTGTTAATACAGGCGATTAATGCACTTGCCCTTCACCTCAGTTGACCCGGGTTTAAATCTCTTATTTTGTTACCAGTTAGAAGAGTTTATTGGCCTTTCTTCATCCCCTAGCTGGTGCCTTTCCACCTCATAAAACCATTTCACGATTTGGCATAAGTGCTGTTTTCTGGTGTGAAAAGACCCCGCGTGCAGCAGCAGGGAGGAGGCAGGTCGCAGCTGAGGGACGCCTGCACAGCAGACGGGCAGCCGCCCCCAGGGACTGATCCTATGGGACTGAGCCTATGAGACTGACCTTGCTTGGTTTTGCAGGCTCCCATTTGAAAGCAGGGAGATCTTTGCTTCCCCGTGTCATGCATCATTGGTCCCTTTGCCTAGGCTGCTCACAGGTTAACCTGGATTCATTTTCTGTAGGACTTATGTTAAAATAAAGAAGGATGAAGGGAATGTGAAGCAGTCAATAGACTGGTACCGAATGGCACAGTTAATATTTGTTTTGACTGGATTTTTTTATTTTATTTTTCAATCAGTAAGGACCTGGCAGACCTAAATAGAAGCTCTAAATTATTTGAAAATATTTTTATTCTCTACTGGTTGTTGTCCCTCTTTCAAGCCTTCTTTACTGCAAAGTCCAGCACTGCAGCCATCGATAGGTGACTTTTGTCAGCAGTTACAGGGGAACCTCTAACCGATACAAACTCCACAAAAATGCCTCCTCCTCTTTATTTCAAGTTCTGACTATTTGGAAAACCCTCTTCACTAACTGTTCCAAGATTTGGGATAAAGGGTGACAAATTACTCCAAATTTGAAATGAAATCCATGCTGAGAAAAGCTAAGAAGATCAAAAGTGGGTTTTTTTCTTCCATTGGAAAAGGGTGTTTTAGAGGAGGTTGCTGTTTTCCAGAAGAAAGCCTTGGAAACTGAATGTTAAATTTGTGTTTATGAACAGAGCACTCAGCATTTCGGGCAGTTTTACAGAAAAATAAAATTTGAATAATGTAAAACTGCCTGAAATTTTAACAAACTCTCAGAGTTTCACGGGAAAGAACCAGAAATCAAGGCGGAAAAATTGCCCTGGCCAAACCATGCTGTCAAATTACCATTCAGGACTGAATGTCAGAGAACTGTAATTCACATCTAACTGCAGCAATGTACTGTCTTTTTCCTTAGCTTCAGATCCTAACATTACTAGAAGAGAAATCGACTGGCTGTTAATAATTCCCAGAACCTTATTTCCAGAAAGTATCAATTTTCTCCAAGGTACACATTCCTAGATTTTCTCCAGATTTTGTTTTGTTAAAGGAGGTGTAGGTTTTTCATTGCAGTTATTATTATTATTTTTAATGTATTCAAAAGGAAAAGCACTGCCAAGCAAAAACTGGTTTTGCCTGAAGATTTCATCTTTGAATGATGTTTCATGTTTTGGGATGTGGTAGACGTTCACTGTAGAAACAGCACGCTGTTTTCAGATGTTCTTTCTTTTCTGTTGCTCATAACCAATATATGTATATATTTACTCTGTTGCCCAGGAAGAGCCATTTGGATAGAGACAATGAGAGTCTGCTCCAGGACAGTGTTAGGCAGCTTAAAGTAAAGAGCTTTCATTGGGTTGAATTAACCTGTTAGCCTTTGTAACAGGAGTGAAGAGGAGCCTTGTGGTGGGGGAGATACCTCATTCAGAAGGCAGCTGAAGGTGGGACCCTCCAACAGCAATTTCCACAAGGAGCAATTAACCACTGCTTATGAAGATTTGCTGCGGTAATACTTAGAAGTTGCTCCCATTAATGACACTGCTTAATGTCTTATCAAATTGCAGTGTTTCCCTGCGTGGTAGGACCCTGTCTATGTCACAGGTCCGTGGATTTTCCAGTTAAATATGCAATAAATTAAGGAGTTTATGTTTCTTAAGAATGAGCAGATGAATAGATGTGTCTTCTTATGAACCAGTTTCATTAAAACAAAACAAAACAAAACAAACAACAACAACAACAAAACATTTAAACTGAAACACTCCAAAAAACAAAAAGCCAACAACTCATTCGGTATTAGCAGCAGATTTTATTCTGTAGCCTGTACTAAATTTCTGATCCTACTAACCTACCCGGTGGCTGGACAAAGAGACAAACTATGTTCTTAAACTGGAGCTTATTCATCACATTTGCAAAGATGTCAGCATGAAAGTAAAGCATCTGTCTGATAAAGTTTGGTCAGGAGGAAGGCGTAGGAATCAATGGCACTAGTTGTGAAGCCAGGCCCTCTTTTAGTCATAGGCACATAGCGTCAGCCACAGTTCATGAGCTGCATTTTCATGGAGTAAAGTTTAAAATCCCAACTGAGGTCTGAGGCCTTTAGTGAATGAAGTGTCATTATTTATAAGCCCTGAACACCAGTGGCCTGGCAATACAGTGTGTTGACACTGGCCTGAACACCTTGTGGATGGTTGCTGTTGTATAAGAACTGCTGAAGATAACTCATGAACTAAAAGACGTTCATTTCAAAAACAGCCCTAACCTTGCTAATCTGTCAGAAGCTATCTTAAAAGCTGGCGCATTCCTGCTTCTGATGGAGTACGTTCCTTGGGCCACATCCTCAGATGCTGCACACAGTTGAAGTGCTGAAGTAAAGAAAGCTATGATAGTTTGCAACAGCTGAAGCTTTGGGTGCCTGGGGGTGCATTCATGTGTTGTATGTGACCTGCATATTTATTGCAGGGCTGGATTTCATACAGGGGATCTGGTGGTGGTGTGCCAAAAGGAAAAAGAAGGAAAATTCTCTTTCCACACAGTGCTGTCAAAATTCCTCTTTTGTACTTTGAATCATCAGCACTCATGCTTTTAGGCTTGCAATTGTTTAAAGAGGTCGTAAATATTTCTGATATTCTGTTAAATGCAGTCTGCTTTGATTACCAAACCTTGCTTTAGTATTGCACTCAGGAGGGTAATGATAATGTTGATTTACCTGCATACAGTATATAGTATATCAGTGTTATCAGGCGTGACTTTATTTCAGTAGAAACTTTACAATACAAATTTAATTTGATAGTTTTATATGATCTGTGGCTCTGGATGTTGGAAATAGTTGCAGCTTGTGTTGTAGTGGTTTTGTTTAATAAAGCACGTGGCTTTTCAAAAGCATTTGAGGGCTAACCTTTACTCAGGATTTTGTTCTTACCCACGAATGGCCATTTTAATGATGACTGGTAAGAAAGTGTTTGAAATGTTTTAGAAACCTGCTGCCCTAACTTTGATATTCTTGTTTGAAGGTCACCTTTTAAGAGGCAGTGAGCTGTGTCGTACTGTTTGAAGGATCCTGAAAACTTGCTGCTGAGCAGGATTCAGAGTGGCTTAGGAGTAGAAAATGTCTTCTCTTACCTGCTGACAGTTGAGTGACCCAGCTGTAACTCCTCCCTTGCTGCTGCTCCTAATGTACTCACAAGGGAGAGGAAACATTTGCTGCAAGTCCTGCAGCAGAGAGTGGATCCATAGGGTACTTGGCTACATGGTGCTGTCTGGGGCCCAGTTTAACTTCACCTTGTCTTTCCAGCAGTCCCAGAACTCTTGAAAAATGTGGGTGGAGATCCATTACACATGCTTACTCGCCATGAAAAACAGTATGAACAGCCAACACAGACTCCAGGTGGTGGATCAGCATTAATCATAATAGACCCCGGGGCAGACGATTGGCAGGATACCACAAGAAATGGTTGTATGTATGTCCATCTCCTTGAACTCTGTGACCTCTGGTGGGGGACAGGGATATGAAGGTGGGTGTCCCTGGCTTTGTCGTCTATTCCAGCTGTCACAAACCATGATGTGCTGTACATATGTGTCCTTTTGCCTGCAGGAAAGGGGTGCATGATGTAATGCTCTGGTAGATAGAGTAGATATAGGTATTCTGGGCTTTTTTGAGAGCTTTCACAGAAAGAAAGATAGAAACACGCCCTTCAAATTCAGTCGGATTTACTAGGAGCAGCTTTCATTTTGCACATACCAGCCTAAACACTCATGTATGTGATAAGCCAGAAAAATGAACATCTCCTCTTTCCTCTCTTCCTCACTTATTTGTTGCATATATTTCTTCCTGTCTGAGCCAGAAAGAGAAATGGTGTGGATGTGAAGAAATAGAAGCAGGAGCGTTCATTGCATCGATGGTGTGCTCACAACAGGCCAGTTGTGTGAGATATGCAAGCCTTGAACCAGCTAGCAAGAGAAGTGTGGGCTTGTGGTCGGCACTGTGGCCGAGCTGTAGCTGGTAGAGCAGCTGCAGAGGCAGCCGGGCCGAGCAGGCTGTGAGGAGATGGGGAAGTAGATGGGCTCTGGCCAGTGCCCATCCCTCCCCCTTCCCTCCACACAGAGTTGTGCAGGGAGCTCTTTTGTTCAGAGGATGTTAGGACACAAGCGGTGCCTCCTCTGAACCACAGAGAGGAACAGCTACCAGAGTTGCTGAAATGGGGACTGCTAGATACTGTGACAGCTTGCTGCAGTTCTGGAGGATTTTCTGTGCCCCATCCTCTTTCACTGGAGCTCCAGCTCCGTCTTCCCACTCCCCACAGTCCTTTCACTTCCTATGTGCTTCAAGTCTATTCTGTTTTATCTTTAGTTCTCCTAGCCTGTGTCTCCTTACATCTTTCCATATTAATCCCTTCTCTCTTTCCTCTTCTCTTTGAATAGACCCTGTCAAGAGAAAAAAACCAAGAGTGGAACTCTTTCCAGGTTCTGTTTCCAGGTTGTTTCTGTTGAACCGTTTGCATGTTGGGTTACTGCATTTCCTCCAGCCTCTATCATTCTTTGTTTTGCCTGTGAGAGCTCCAGGCAGGGGCTGGCTGCAGCTCGGTGTGTGCAGAGCCTACTGAGACTGAAGGCGCTCCGTTCTCAGCAGTCCTTAGGCACTGATGTTGTAAGCAGAATTAATAGTAATTTGACTGGATGCAATTGCCAATGTGGCCACAGACTTACAATGTAACTGTGGGAAAATGAGTCTCTTGGTGTCTCTGATCACTATCTGTAAAATAATACTTTCCTTCCAGCCTTTAAGTAAGAATACCTGGTTAAAACTAAATTGGATTTTTAAATCTCTTCCACCGTGATTAATCTTCTGTGTGATTAGCAAGGCAAGTTAGTTATGCAGTTGCTTTTAAATGGCAAATTTCAGTCTTACCTGTCTGCTTCTCAGATATTCTGTGTTTCCAACATGTGATGTGTACTGATTTGCAGTTCATGTGTCCATGTGTGTGCACAAACATGCTTACATGTCAGTTACCTTACTGCTCCTCCTTTTGAGGATCCCTCTGAAAAACTGCAAGAATTAGGCATTGCAGAAAAGACTGTTGCAAGCTTTGTGTCTTTCTACCAGCTCGGGTCCTTTGTAGCTGCACAAGGAGGGAAAGTATAACAGTGAAGACACATGTATGTATGTGTTCACATGATTGGCACATTTGTAAACTAGAAACAAGGCAACAGTCAGAGCTTATTGCTACTGCGTGCTGTTGCTCGGCAGTGTTACTGATGGGGAACAGCTCAATGAGTGCAGGGCAATGTGTGCGAAAATCCTACTTACATATTTCATGGAAATATAATATGTGCTATTAATTATGAATCACAAATATATTTTAAGATCCTCTGATTAAAGGCAGTATTGAAATATAAAGCATTACAACAGAACTGCACTAATTTGCATGGTTGACTGGGAGACCCTTTGTGGTTGAATTAATTTTGCAATTTAGTAAGTTAACATACACAGTACAGCAAAGCTCATGCATTACAAATTGCAATTATTCAGTGTATTTTGACAACAGTATCTCTATTTTAGTTATTTACAATGCTTAATGACTTCCTAGTAGTTGCTCAATAGCATCTCTTTTATGAAAATCAATGACATCTTATTCATAAAGCCAGAAAGGGGTCAGGCATATGGGGATGCTGGGCAGAGACTAAGGTAGGGGTCCCTTTCTTCTCTCACCTGCACGTTGGCTGCTTGCCAGTGCCGTCTAGCTCAGCCTGCTGTCTCTATCCAAAGAGCCCATAAAGCCAGCACTAGGGCTTGACTAGGGAGTGAAGAGAGATCTTCTTTGTATATAATGCATGGCGTACAGATTAGTGTGACCCATACAATGGTATTGTTGGTATGTGCTTGTTAGTGGTCAAATAATAGATGAAAAGATGCTTTGTCTGTAAATCTAGGTTTACAAGTTTGGAAATAAAGTCATCATAAAGAGCCAGGATTGATCCCAGGCATTGCTGGGAGGTGCAGTTCCTATAGGTAGGGTATGAAGGGGACACGTCTGGGAGCAAAGCACTGTGCCCCTGCCAAGGGAACAGAATGGATGCCTGGTGCAGCTCAGCACCACTGCTAGAAATCACTGGGTAAGAATGTGTTGTTTGTGGATGCGTTGTTTCCCTTCTCAGGGAAGAAGGAGTGCTCAACTCTGGAATACTCCATATCAGTTCCTAATGTTTCAGCAAAGATGTGCTCTCACAGCCCAGAAAGCCAACTGTATCCTGGGCTGCATCAAAAGAAGTTTGGCCAGCAGGTTGAGGGGGGTGATCCTGGCCCTCTGCTCTGAGCTGTTGAGACTTCACCTGGAGCACTGCATCCAGGTGTGGAGTCGTTCGTACAGGACAGACACGGAACTGTTAAAGTGCATCTAGAGGCGGGCCACAAAAAATGATCCAAGGAATGGAACAGCTCTTCTATGAGGACGTGCTGAGAGAGCTGGGGCTCTTGAGCCTGGAGAACTGAAGGCTCTGAGGTGACCTGATAGTGGCCTTGCAGTATCTAAAGGGGAGCTACAAGAAAGAAGGGGACAGACTCTTTAGCAGGGTCCATGGTAATAGGACAAGGGAAAATGGTTTCAAGCTAAAAGGATAGATTTAGGTTGGATATAAGGAAAAAGTCTTTTGCAGTGAGGGTGGTGAGGCACTGGAACAGGTTGCCCGGTGATGTGGGGGATGCCCCATCCCTGGAGATGCTGAAGGTCAGGAGGGACAGGGCTTTGTGCAACCTGATGTAGCTGTAGGCATCCCTTGCAGGGATTGCAGGGGAGTTGGTCTAGATGGCCTTTAAAGGTCCCTTCCATCTCGAATGGTTCTATGATTCTAAAGTAAAAGTGAAGATCTTTGGTGTTTGGCAAATGGTATTTGCTCAAGTGAGACAAATAGTGAGTCTTTCAGAGGATACAGTTTTAAATATCAAATTGTTTGTTGTACAGGTGTTAGTATTTAAAATACTTGCTGCTAAGTAAAAAATACCTTACAACCTAGCAACCCAGTGAGCAAGATCTCCTAAAGTTGTGATAAGGTCTGCCTCATGTAGTTCCCCTTTTTGGCCTGATGGATCTGAAATTTGCACTTTCAAGATTATCAGGAAACCATCTGGATTTCCTTTGAGCTCAGCACATGGGATTATATCATTTTTTTTCTGATCAACAGCATCATCTCTCCAGCCCCTCTCACCCACACCTCTGGCAGACATGCATTTTGAAGCTCTTTCTATTCCAGGCAACCCAGGCACATGTTTTGTAAAAGTGCCACAGCCAATAGTTTTTGCTCTTTTCAGAGTGCTGGTGGTTGAGAAGATTTTCTCATAGCTTAATGTTTCACCTGGCATTTGACACATGGGGCTCAGCAGTGTGATATGCTGTATTTTGTTGGTTTCCTAGTACAGCGCAGGTGCCACGGGCTGTTGAACAAGTCCTTGCTCTTGCTGGACAGATGTCTCTTTTTTCAAAGGGAATTCCCAACCCTTTCTGCTCTGACCAGGTGCCTGTGCTGTTGCACTATTCCTCCTTCCACCCACAGGGAAGTCAGTACTTCCCTCAGTGCTGGACTTGGCCTAAGGCCTACATCACTGCTCTCACCTTGTCTTGACTAAAAGCAAAGCTTGTCCACAGCCAGTATAACTATAGATTAGAAAATAAAGCATGTATACACTCATCATTTCAATCTGCAGGCTCAGCAAGGCCCTCAATCAAGTTAGGTCTAGTACTCATTTATTAGGAGACCATACACACTAACACCATCCATGTGGTGTGTCCATCTTCCTCTACCAAAGCACCATCTGCCATGCTCCACCATCTGCCATGCTCCACCATCTGAGGTGGTCTGTGGCCATGGAGCCTCTGCTGTGAAGACTTGAAAGAGATCCATAAGTCTGGGAACAGCAACAAAAATAATTTAGAGATGAGTGTGTCTGAGCTTACTGTGTGTGAGACTCCTGACACACTATGTGGCCCGAGCCCTAGTCACTTCTGGGGGCACTGGAGAGCGGTTGTGACTTGCAAGCTAAACCTAACCCCAGAGTAGACGTTAGTGCTTTTGCTTCCCAGAGGAACCTGGTCTCACTCTCACCTTCTTTCTTGTTAGTACCACTGTTTATATTTTGGGGTGTATGAAGGGGAACATTCGGTATCTTGTTTTACTTTAGTCTGAGGAAAATCTATTTCAGTGCCTGAGGAAGGAACTGCTGGCTGCAGGTGTTCACCAAAGATGTGTTCCTCTTTGCCCCTGTGCTCCTGGAGGGGAATTCAGCAAAAAGGACCCACATGGAGCCCAGGCCCTGACTTCCCCAAAGCTATATAAACACAGCAGAAATGCCAATGGGTCCCAGTGACCTGAGGGTGTGCCCAGCGCATGGGGCAGAGGTGCCAATACTGGCAACCATGGGGCCTCCAGCTGCAGGCAGCATGGCTGTGCTAGCAGACTGTGTGGCCTGGCTGGGCCACCTCTGGGCCTGCTGGCATGGCCAGAGCATGACTGTTGGCACTGGGCCGTCCCTGGGCCGGAGGTGGCTACACTGCCCTCCTTCACATGAGAACACCGTCTGTGTCATTTCTCGATTCATTTCTGCCTTCCGTTCTGTATGTTTAGGCAACTGAAACAGTGTGAAAGGTGAAGGCAGTGTTGATAGGAGATGTTTTATCTGCTGGGGTTTCAATACAGTATCTGAGGGCTCAGGCTGGCACTGCACAATCATCAGGTTGATGAGCACTTTGTGAAATAGAAAAGAACATGAGATGATGCTTTCCGTCTCAGAACCACAAACTGAGGAAGGTGAGCCTTTCCTTAATGGTATTGAGAAATGATCATATAAAATTGTATGATCCCCTTTATCATAGAATCATAGAGCCACCATGTTTACTCTGTTTTCAAAACAGTTTGTGCTGGGTATTCCTAGTTCACATATGAGGACTCATTCACAGAAACTTTCAAGGTGATGAGCAGCAAGTGTCAGTATGTGAATAACGAATGAATAATGCAGAGTAGTCTGAGGCACATTTATCACTAATGGCTTGCTAACATCTCACAGGCTGTTATTTGCCCACTTAAACTCTGACCTGGTAAAAACCCTTGAACACATGCAGGAATCATTTCACAAAAAAATATTTTCATTTACTTTCTTACCATGTCAGTTGTTCCTGTGAAGAGGATGTGTTTAAGCTCATGCTATGGTCATTGCATTGGGCATCGCTCTTTCACATGCTCACAGAAATGTTCTGTCTGTGGTGAAATATGTCACCTCCTTTCTTGAGCTGAATATTTCATTCTGCTCAATCACAGGTCTAATACCAGAGTGAATTAAATGTATCGACAAATCAGGACTGAAATCTACAATGAATGTGATTACTTAAAAATAATGATATCAGCAATAGTTTAGAGATGTCATTTTCTGTGGGCACGTACGTTCTATGTATGGATATATAAAACAGCATGTGGGAATGTGATACTGTTTAACTCATAAATGGAGAGCAAAATTTTATTGGTCACTGTAAATATTTGTTCAAGGAAAAGGAGAGGAGGTGAGAACAATCCGTATGAAAAGAAACCACATTAGTACCCAGAACATTGAAAATATTGTTCAAGGACAGTTTATCCTTGTGGAAAATATGACCCCCTGTAAAGCTGCTGAGTCTGTTTGCAGATCATTTCAAAATAGAGTCCTCGCATTTGCCATTTTAGTTTGTTTTGGCTGTTGGTGTCCAAACTACATTCCTAGCAAATTGCATGAAGTGCTTATTCCATTATTTCTATTGTTATGTTTCTCAATAGAATGTGGTTATCTTGAGCTAGTGTCATGCTTTAGTACATTAGCACTGAAACGCGCTGATGGTCTTGCAAAGAGAGTGAGGGGAGGCTGACATTGAACTGGTATGCCATACCTTCTGTCTGGAGATCCAAAGTCAGAGGTGGATTTCAGCTAAAAATGAAGAAATAATATTTGCATTTTTTGTTTTAATAATGTGTTCTCCTCTTATGAAACCGTGACCTGTGCCAGTTCCTATACATTCTGCTCAATCTCTGTCCAGGTGCCTGGATTTGCTTGAGTGGTCCTAACTGGTTTTTGGATGAGAGGTGTTTTAATCTGCTCTGAATTTATATTTTGCACGGCTTCAGTTTTCACATAATGAGCCAGCTTTATCTGTCATGTGCACAGTTCTGCTTTCTTCACGTCCCAGTTCATAATTTTGTTACATGCCTTTTGTCCATAGAAAATAAAGGAATCGGGGAACTGAAATTGAATTAGACCCAAAACGTGCTTGAGTTTCCTGTTTTTCTTGTATTAAAATACTTTTTCTATTGAGACCCAACATGCAGCAGTTTCCTAACCACAACCACAAGGACTGAGAGAACACGGAGTTTTGTCGCACAGCACAGTGAAAGGGGCAGATATGAAAGTGGACTGGGGCTCTGCCCCATGCTGAGCTGGTGGAGGAGGCACCGTCCCACGGCACCAGCAGCTGTCCTGCCACTGGTTATTTTTGTTCCAGGACACTGGCAATGGCTAGGTTTGTGGTTTACCCCGTGTCCAAGTCAGATATTGCTTCTCATTGTCCTTGTCTGCTTTTTATTTGCCCATTCTTTTCTCCTATCATTTCTTTTTTCTTAGTCTTACCCACTCCTCCTTCTTTCCTTCTGCCTTCTTTTTTTTTCTCCTTCTTTATTCAAACGGACTTAATGAATATAAAGTCAAGAATATAATCCCTTAAAGGGGAGGAGGATGTCCTTTTTTCTTTTAAGCCGTGCACCTGCATAGATGTTTGCACCGAGTACTTGCTATAGCCACTGCTGGGAACACAGATAGCCCCTTTAATACAACCACTGAAAGCCTTTTGATTTAAAATGGTGCATTCAGTTTTATGGCCTTTCACTGCTTCTGGTAGTATCCCTCTGCAAGGACTAAGAGCGGAGACAAAAGACAGCAGTGCAAGACCTGCCTCCAGCAATATTTCCACAGCCCTATTACTAGGGAGGGCTGTTCATGCTGAGGTCAGTGCTGGGGGACCCTGTCTCTTGGTACCAAATACATTAAAAAGCTATTTTTTATTATAAGATTAACAACTCTTTCATGAAAAAAAAAAAAAAAAAATCAGTGTTTTCAATCTTGTGGGAATTAGTTCTGCTGCATTTCAGCCCTTGCATCCTCCTGACATGGTTGGTTTTTTTTTTTGTTTTTTTTGTTTTTTTTTTCCCTGTGGAAATGCTCAGAAATTTGATCGTGGTACCTGGAGATGAGATAGACCTGTTAGAATACAGCCCTGTTGATTCCACCCTCTCTCCCTCCTTTGTCCCAAGGAGGAGGTGCTCTGTCTCTCCCTCCTTTAGTAAACGAAGGGATATTTTAGATATCTTGCTGTTTGTTTTGGGCTAAGTGAGTCTGTTTAGGGAGTAATGTTCTCCTCAGTGTGAATGGGAGGAGTGGAATTTGTAGTTCCTGCCTCAAGAAAAAGAGATATTTTTGCAAAAGATAAAGAAGCATTTTATGCATATGTAGGAGAAGGAGGCATGCTTCAAGATCTGATTTTTGAATACCTCCCAGTTTAAGAGAGTGATTTGGGCACTGATTAAAAACCCCTATTCTTAGTAGCAATAAGAGGGGGAAAAAAAAAACACCAAACCCCACAAAAAACTGTATGTGATTAAATTGCATTGGTTTTGCTTTTATTGATAAATTATTTGTTAGAGACTAATTGGATCCTTAATTTAGGTGCTAATTTGATGATCTACCCATCATTGAAATAGGGTTGACTATTTATCCATTATCTCTTACGGAAGACAAAAGCAGTGATATTTAAGCAATTTGCATATTTTCTGAAGCTAAATATTAATACACACATGTCTTTCCCCAGTTTCAGCCTGTCATTAGAGCTCTGTGATCCTTTTTCACTAATGTTTTTGGTCTAAGCTTTGCTGCATAGTAAGATAAAATTTTATTAAACAACTGGGCAAAACATCATCGCTGTGTTGAATAATCATTTTTCTGAAGGTTCCAAATGCAGCCTTTAATTAATATTTCATCCATGGCCAGGTTTGGTAGTTTGAATAAGCCCTAATAATAATGCTGTCTTCCTGCAGTTTTAGAGATTTAGTTTTTAGTCTGTTTGCAGTTGTGTCAAAAAATAATGATTTTAGTTGTAAACGTAACAAAACAAAGAGGAGTGTAATCTTCTGATGGCACACGTAACTGGGCCATGTACTTGATATTTTAATGCTGTTCCTCTCCTTTATTTCTGTATAATGTCTTCCTTATTAATGTTTGATACGTGCTATCAGTTTCCTCCTTAAAAACCTTAGGATTGCAGTGCATTTTGGGTGCTGAGCACGTCGATGTGGTTTGCTGTTATCAGGACCTTCTCTGCCAGTGCTTTTTTCCCCATCCTGCCAAATATCCCCCCACCTATTCATTTGTTCCTCCTACTTAAGGCCTGTTTGACACTGTTGTAATGACTTCCCTTGGGAGACGTACAATTGGACTTGTAAGTTCCCTCATGGCTCTTGCTTTTTAATGTTTGTTCCTGAGTCAGCACTGTATGCATGGCTGACGGGAAAAGAGTGAAAATTTGAATAATTTCTGTTCTCTTCCCCTGACTGTATTACTGTGTGGATACAGAGAAGAAAAGGGCCTCTAAAATGGTTCAGGAATCTTACGCTCTTGCATACAATCATGTTGTAATATGCAGAATACCTAATGTTTCCGTATGTCTTCATAGCACCTCATCATTTTTGTTAGAAGAAACTTGAGTTTCACTCGGGCTATGTAGTCAAATACAATGGACGATGTATGTTTTTATCCTGTAAGCAGCACTCCTGATGGACAGTATAGGCTCTGCTCCAGGTTGCATTTGGTCACAAAATATGTGATGCTAAACTTGTATACTGATAGAACAATGATCTCATAGTTAGACACTGGGGTAAAATTAGCTTTGGTCAAATTTACGTTTTTGAGCAGGGATGAATGTTTGTCCCCTGTGTTCTAAGAAAGGAAATGTTATTTTGGGGAGTCTGTGGATTCCGCAAATGCTTCTGGAGTTCAGAATCAGATTATTGCTTTCCTATAAGCAGAATGTGAGTGTTAATGTTTCTTCTTCTTCAGCCAGCCGCAATGAGTTCAGCTGTGGCGTCTGTACTATGAGCAGTTTTGTATCCTTACATCATATGTTGATGATTCTCATTCTGCCATATACTTTGGCATGGAGAGATGCAATTTATCAGAAACTCTAAGCAATTATTTTATTTTTGGGCTGCATACCCTTGCTAATCCAGGTAGCAATTACCCATTCTGAATATTTGGCAAGTAGTTCTTAATCCCTGTGGAGAAAGTATATACAAGCCTGTCTCTGGCCTGATTAACTTTCTTAGCTGCCTGACGTTACCAAACAGTACCAAACCTAAGGGGAGCTAGTGTGTTCCCAGGTACCTCGGTCCAGAAAAACATCAGTAAAAGATAACCATCCTGTTGGATTTTGTGTTCCCTTTCATCTTGAGCTGGCCGTGTCTCAGGTGGGTGCAGCTTCTGGCAGGATGCCCTCCAGCGTAGGTATTACTCTCAGAACAAAAGTTAGAGGGCTGCCAGATGTCCAGTGCCACCTGCCCTAAGGAAATTTTCCCTCTAAATCTCTGAATGGGTTGTTTCACCAGGTGACTCTGCTTGTTGTTGCGATATGCTGATGTGACCACATGACAAAATGTTCTACTTGCTTCCGTGTTCAAGGGAAGTGGAATTTAACTTGCTCAGTTGTATTTTGCAGCTGCAAAGGAGGGAAAAAATAGAAGTAAGAATACAGTACAGAATGGGCCAGCATATGTCTTGTTTCCTGCATTCTGGCAGCACTCTTGGGGTAGGGGGACATGGCACTGTGGCAGTGACTGTGGGCCAGGTCCTCAAGAATTTAAGAGCTAAACTCAGGGGTGGAAAGTGAGAAAAGTTTTTTTATTTTTATTCTTACATGACAGAGAGCCTTGAATAAAGAAGACTGTTCAGTCTGTGACGAATCACATTCATTTATTGGTGTCCCCTTTTCCTGCTCTTCAGATGTGGGTGTAGGATTTTGTACTTGTTTTCTAGTTTTGGATGACCTTATTCCACAGCTCCTTACATGCTGGCAGACTGAAGTGAAAAATCACTTGAGGGCTAACTTCCTGCAACATCACCTTCCCATTCAGGTCTCTGAACATTTCTGACAAAAATATATCTGATATTGCTATTGGAAAAGGGCCTGGTGTGATTAAACACACCCCTTTCCTGAGCCAAGTCAGTCTGATGCATCTAGTAGAATGCCCAGTTGCTTTTGACTATAGCTCCTATTTTTTATACCTGAGTTGTCAAGGGTGGCCCTTGGCAAGACTTGAACTTGTTCTCCCTGAGCTTACTGGGGTTGTTTAACTGCTCAACTCTTGCAAATAAATCTGGCAGTCAGAGACACAGCAAAGAGACACAAGGAAGTTCTTTCAATCTTCACGCAGCTTTATGGGTGAGGTCAAGTACTTACCCTGTGATTCACCAGCAGATTTCATTGGGATGAAGAGGTGAACATTGGTTCCCTTGTGCTTCTTCATCAGTTCCCACATATCAGCATTCCTCCTCATTGTGGTACAAGGGAAATGGTCGTGACTCACACTTCTCATGTTTCAGGTAAAGCAGAAATCAGAACATGAAAGATGTTGAAGGTTATGACAGTGTTACATGTTATAAGTGATGGGTCACTTTTAGCCCTGGGGAGTCTGCTTAACTCCCTTGCATTTTCCTAGAAAAGACCCCCAAAAGATGGAGGAGGGCAGCGAAGAAAGGAAAAGGTGCTCTCATTTTTATTTATGTTACTAAACAAAGCTGAGCTGCCAGGTTAGTGAGATCTGCAGGGAGATTGTGGTTAGTACGGGTGGTTGACTTGGCAGCGCTGCATTCCTTGCAGTGGGACTCAGGCCAACTGCATTACACCATCAACTCTGTAGGATCACAAATAGCACAAATTGCCGACTGAAGAGGAAAATGCAGCAGAGTTCTCGATACCTAGGGAAGGACAAACTTCTTTATTTACAGCCTTGCTGTTCTGTCCACCACCGTGACCATCCTGGAAAATGAAACTGTCGGAAAACCTGTTTGTAATCTCAGCCTGTAACAGACTGGTTGTTGTCAAATGCAAGCGAATGTAAATATTTGTAGAGCTTTAGTGTTGGGTTTTTTTGTTTTCTTGCTTTTTGGTTTTGTTTTGGTTTGTTTTTTTCTTTTCCAGAACTACACATTTCCTTGGTTCCCTTATTCCTTCTGTTTAGCAACAGACTGTGGGTCATTAGTATCTGTAACACAGATCTCTCTCATGCCACGCCTTAACTAAATTGTCAATAGGAGGTGTTGTAGAAGTTTCACATATCATTCCAGCAACTGTAATATCTGTTGGGAAATGCAAAAACACCAGGTGCATAGCTGCTGGTTAGAGTTTCCATTTACTTTACCTGGGGCTTTTCTGTAGCATGCAACAAAGTACGTCACATGCAGAAAAAAGTAGGTGGAAGGTTTTTTCCAAACCACGTTGACTGAAAGAATGTACGTGTCAGGTAAGCTGTATGCTGACGTGCTCATGTGTTCTGCAGTGGAAAGGGTTACCTCGTCAAGGAAATCTTCCTGGTGCAGGTGTGCATCCTTGCAGATTCATTCAGAGAATGAGAGATGAGAATGAGCCCTCCCTGATCTGACATGTACAAACAGCATTTTATCCATTTGTCTCCTAGGACATTTGCTAGCTGTCTCGTTAATCTTTTACTCGAAGTCAGACATATGTATTGATGGAAAAACAAACCATAGACCACAGACCCCCTGCCTAGCATTCCTGGCTTCCTCAGAATAACACTCACAATAGAACTGTACAAACAGCACTGATATTTCCTTGGTTTTGTGTCTGTATTTGCTCTTTTTTTCATTGCTACACACTCTTCTTCCTTCTATTTTGTTAGCTTTGTTGAGTAACTACCTGCCCCCTACAGTCCATCACATACATCCCCTTGTCCATTTACATCTCCCATGTACTCCACTCCTCTTGCATCTCTGAAGTTAAGGTAGGTGGGCTGAGAAACTAATAACAAGTGGCAGAAGCTCCAGTCCCAAGTTGCAGGATGCTCTGTACCCTTCTCACTGATCTTCTTGAGGAGCACATTCCAACTTATTTGCTTCCAAAGGGAAGAAAAGTTTGGGGTCAGAAAACACGATATTATCCCAAAACATCATAACAGCAAAGTGTCAGCCTTTGGGATTTTATCTTTGTTTTGGCACTCCCTCTTAGTGAGAGTTTCCATGTAAATGCATGTAGTGGACCGAGGCTGTCATTTCATGAAAAAATCTGCTGTTGGGGATTCTCAGTTATAGAATAATGTGTGACTTAGAAAGGGATTTAAGGAAGTATTTAAAAGTCATGTTCATCTCTCCTTTTTTTCTCTATTCCAAAATAATTATATTACTGCTCATGTGCACATACAAACAGGAATATGAAGGGTAAAAAAAGGCACACATGAGAAAGCATGTAGACAAAAATTGACTTTTTGTGATCCAGGCAGTGTCATGGGACTAGTAACCGTACAAACAGGTCTTAAACAGTTTCTCTAGTGTTTCAGACACAGATTGCTCACTTGAGACCCTAGACATTGCCTGTGTTTCACTATCCTGGTGACAAGAACAGACGGATATCAAGGACAGCAAAAATTCAGGACCTGATCTTCAGTCTTAGCTTTATTAACATTAAGAGGGAATAAGAAACTTGTGACCCATGGGCAGTTGCAGAGCATAGAAAAGGAAGTAATTTCAGGAACAGAAATATCTGTAAAGGTTTATCTCCAGTTATCTTGCCTCTGACTTCATCATCATCTGGTAGCAACAGACTTTTAGCTACACAGCCAGGGCAGTTCAGTACTTAAATAAAAGAGGCTGGAAGTGCTTGTTTTGGTGGTGTTAAATAGTGATCTGCTATCTTACCAAGCAAGCAGATTATTTCATGACTTGCATCACTGAATTATATGAACCTTTCTTGCATGTCTGCATTTAAGCCTGCTGGGCTGATTGATTGTGGTTATTGCCTGAGGTTTTCCAAAGCTAATTTTACTTTTAATAGTATTTATTTTCTACAACAAAGCTCTGCATGATCACATGATCCATCTTATTTTATGTGAGGTCAGAATTTCCTTAAATAATAATTATTTGAAGGAGAAGAATACCTTCTGTAAGAATATTGTTTGTAAACGTTTGTGCTTCGCATTTCTGTAAAGGAAAATTACCAAAGCAGAACCAAGGATTTATTTTCAGTTCCCTTCAATCTCAAAGTTATGCTTTGTACTGTACGACATGGGATTGATCCTTGTGGGACTGGATCCAGATTGAATTCATATCTCCCTCAGATCCACACGTGCACATTGTTCAGGGTGTTTGGTCAGGAAGTTTGAGCCAGTGTGTTTCAAATATTTGTATTTGTAGTGCTTAGTCTCAGTGAGATCTTCAGGAACTCTCGTAGGCTTTGTATGCTCTAATTCAGGTGAGAATGTGTTCTCAGTGGGAATTCATATTCGATTCAGAGATAGAACTCTCCTCTCCTCTCCTCTCCTCTCCTCTCCTCTCCTCTCCTCTCCTCTCCTCTCCTCTCCTCTCCTCTCCTCTCCTCTCCTCTCCTCTCCTCTCCTCTCCTCTCCTCTCCTCTCCTCTCCTCTCCTCTCCTCTCCTCTCCTCTCCTCTCCTCTCCTCTCCTCTCCTCTCCTCTCCTCTCCTCTCCTCTCCTCTCCTCTCCTCTCCTCTCCTCTCCTCTCCTCTCCTCTCCTCTCCTCTCCTCTCCCCTCCCCTCCCCTCCCCTCCCCTCCCCTCCCCTCCCCTCCCCCTCCCCTCCCCCCTCCCCTCCCCTCCCCTCCCCTCCCCCCCTCCCCTCCCCTCCCCTCCCCTCCCCTCCCCTCCCCTCCCCTCCCCTCCCCTCCCCTCCCCTCCCCTCCCCTCCCCTCCATTCCCCTCCCCTCCCCTCCCCTCCCCTCTCCTCTCCTCTCCTCTCCTCTCCTCTCCTCTCCTCTCCTCTCCTCTCCTCTCCTCTCCTCTCCTCTCCTCTCCTCTCCTCTCCTCTCCTCTCCTCTCCTCTCCTCTCCTCTCCTCTCCTCTCCTCTCCTCTCCTCTCCTCTCCTCTCCTCTCCTCTCCTCTCCTCTCCTCTCCTCATCACAATCTGCTGTGGTGGCAGAAATACTAGGGAACAAATAGGAACTAGCTTTTATATAGTGCATTTGGCAGTCAAACAGTTACACTATGAAGTTATTTTTATGGATTTTAGTCTATAATAATCTAGGCTACATTTAAGTTTGTCAGCCCATCCTGAAAAGTGCATCAGTTCATCTCTAACCCTGGGTTCACTGAAGACATTGAAGTTCAACATGTAGGTTAAAGTGAAAATTGCTTTTTCAATATTGGTTTTTGTACAGACTAATTTGTTAGCTGGAAAGCATTGAAGCTAAAGAGTAGGCAGAAAAGCTAGCGAAAGTGCTGTGGCAACTAACTATAAACTCCTAAATCCCTGGCGGAGAGACTACATCCAATTGTTATTACTTCTCTCATACTTCGATCGATTGTAAATTCTTCAGGGAAAGGCATCATTGTTTTGTTCTGAGTTGTATCCATGCTTGATACATGGCCGTGGCTTTAGGGCTCAAAGATATAGTAAGAATGGTACGGAACGATCCTCTCTCCTTCGCAGTTGACCTGAGGAGGCCAGATCTGGCTGCTGCTTTTTGAGTGAGCTCTGGGAGCAGCCCTGCTACCCTTCTCACAAAGGTACTGGAGTGAGAATGAGAAGAGCTGATTTAACAGCCCGTCCTCCTGTCTGGCTGCTTTTCATCGTTCTTGTCTTAATTTTATCCAGAAGAACTCTAATGTGAAACTTAACATACTAGATGATTTCTCACTCTGTTACTAGGGTCAGCGTCCTTCAGATACTCAGCCTACCATTGCCTCCCCCTTCCCTTCCCCCAGCAGCTTGCTGTCCTCTAGCCAGGTTATACATATTTTTTCAATCCCAGTTGTTCATGGTCTCTGAGCACAAGGCTTAAGCAGCAAGCTACGGCTGCCAGCGCTGTGAGACACCCCAAAGGGAGCTTGGCCGTGGCTCTGCCTGTTTTCACACCTCCCCACAGATGGAGGCCGTGGGCCCGCTCCCCTCCCCGGCGCCCTGCCCTCTCCGGGCCTCTCCTGTCAGAACAACTTTGGCAACTGCCCCTGCTGGATTGCGTCATCCCGCACGTCTCCCAGGTGGCTGCAGCTTTTGAGCTTGCCTATCTGCCTGCCTGTCTGGTGTTAGGATTGGATGTAGCCTGTCTATCTATCTGGGCTGTTGAACTCTGGGCTGCTTTGGCAGCTCTAATTGCGACTTGCGCCCAGCACCTTTGGGATGCAGGTGTTGCATCGGCGAATATAGGTTCCATCATTGTTTGCAGGGGACGTGCTTTTATGGTGTTGTAGGATAGGGGAGTTTGGTGTGTCAGGGCACAAGATCTGCTTCTGTGCTTCAGGAGCTCCCCGAGCAGCCCCAGTGCCATTGAGGAGGTGTCCATTATTCCCCTCCCTTGATTTATGTGGGATTTAGGGCAGGATGTGGCCAAATTGGGTTGGTGAGCAGTGGGGACATACGGTGATGTGGGATTAGCAAGGAGCAGACGGACGGCAGTGCAGGACCGGGCAGGAGAGCCTGCACGTGGAACGGCTGAGCCACAGAGGCAGCTGGCACTGGAGTGCCGGCACAGAGGAGAAACAGATGGCCATGCAGGCCCTTACATGGGCCTTCCCGGTGGGCCTGCTGGAGGCTGGTACACATCCCTTATTTCCCAAACAAAAATAAATCTTCCCCTTCCTGTGCGTGAAGAATTCTAGTAGCTCACTGAAGTTCACTATCTTAAATGTAGTCTTTCAGTCTTTACCCAGGTACATCTGTGCTGCCCATGAGCGATGCAGGATCAGCCCTGTTTGTGCCTTTGCCATGATCTTGTGACACAGTTGCACCTTTGCTGCTGCAAGGCTGCAGTATGAAAAGGTGGAAAAAGGACTAAAGGAGGAGAAATGCATATTATGTAAGATCCCTGAAAACATATCCAGAATTGGCCTCGATACCAAAGGGAGCATGTAACAACTCATAGATGTACGGAAGTTAACATGACAGACTGCTGAGTAAAATTCACTTCAGAGGTGCTCTGTACCTCCGAGGTATGAGCAGCGTGATGTGATGTGGCAGTTGCTGTGGAAACCTTTTGGCTGTGTAGAGAAGAGCCGAACCCAGTGCAGAGGGTAAGCGAAGCCCAGGTAGTGTATAGCTCCATACGGTGAGGCCCCAGTGTTCAGCACCCCCTCTCTGCCACCCTTTCTTGCTTGCAGGCTTGCATTATGCAGCTCTGTCTATTCTTTGTTACTACGTAGCCACCATGGGGATGAGGTTTGGAAAAAGCACAGAACGTTTCTAGTAGTGCAGATGTTTTCAATGAATTCACCCTTCAGAACTGAAAGCAAAGGAGGCCTGGAAGGGGAAGAGTGCTTGTAGCAAAAAAAAAACAAAAACATTCAGTTCATCCATATGTAGACCCAATGTGAGCCTGCAAGACACTGAGTGCCCCCTGTGAAGTGGCAAGTGCGCTCAGTCTTTGCTGAAGTTCTGCTGAAGGCAGTGGGTATGTCTGCAGGGCAGTTGCAGCAGTGACTGCTTTTTGGCTCAGTAAATCAGCCTTTGTGGCTGCGCTCTGGCTTTGGCAATACACACACTTTGGTATCTCTTTGTAGGCTTGTCTGTTGAAAAGAGAAAATATTCAGCATCTCTTCAGATCAGGACCTGGATTTTAAAATGTTTCTGTAGGTTAAAATCAGAACATGCATGCATGGGTTTGCTTTCAGGACAGCTGAGCACTTGTAGTTCACAGAGTTGGTGCAGGTTTTAGGTGTTTTGAGTCTCCAGAAATTGGTCTTAGAACCTTTTTCCCTAGATAATATCTGTATTGCCCTTGTCTCCATCACCTCTTCTGCTGTATTGTATTATCGGTATGAAACCCTACTATTTAAACCATTTGTGATATCATTTGTTTGGGAAACAGTATAAAATCTGTTTCATCTATCCAATGTAGGGGTTTATGCTGCTACTCAGCAGGGCAGAATCTGAGTGACTGCCATGTAAAATCAATCCATGATAGTGCAATCAAGTGGAAAGGCTGTGAATGTCAAAATAAGGCCCCTTCTTTCTCCACCGTGGATCTAACTCAGCTAGAGACTAGAAGTCTTAAGCTGTGCCACCCATACAAAGCCTTTGGGTGCAGATTTCCCCTCTAACATTTCCCAGAAGAAACCCCAGGACCTTGTCCCCACAACTTTCACATCTTAGGGGATGGATAGAGATGCAGTATTTGTGTCAGGAGCCTTGTAACTCAAATGTAAACATAGTTCTAAAGAGTAACATCAGTTGTAATCTTACCAGAATAGACTTTCTAGTGCTAAAATATTTCTGTAGATATTAAAAAAGCTCCTTATGTGTATACAAAAGGTGTGTATTGTATGTCTGTGAATCTACACTTCTGATGCCCTCCCTCCTTATCCCCACATCTGTTTCCAAGAATGTCATACCTGGAAAGAATCATTTCAAATTAATTCAATTTGTTTCAAAGCAGCCTAAGCTGCATCCCTCACAAGGGCCACTCAATCATATTACTGCTCCTGTGAAACTCTTAATGGGACACAAAACAAGTAAAAGTAGATTCAGGTGATCTCACATATTAAACATACTAATTAAATCTAGCAGCAAAATGACTTAGCAAATTACCTTTAATCCTGTTTTTAAATTAGGCCATATGTATTTTGGCTCCAGTTTTCACTTGCTCTATTTTCTATGAACTTCCTTTTAACCATGTCCCGTGGCCAATTCACATCCAATTGTTTGAGAATCGGTCTTAAGTGATAACCTTATGATTAAATATGAAGATAATTCTGCGTTCAAATCTCGTTCCTTTGAAAAGTGTAGTAAATATCCCATGCAGGAGGGAGGCTCAAAGCTGCACAGATCTGACTGTTTCTATCGAAAGCCCAAATGTTACAGATCTCTGTGTTATATGGGAAACTTTAGGAAAGTAGGGATAGTTGCTCTGAATAGGTAGTACTTTTCACGTTGCTGCTTTTGTAATCTTAGATGTGGGGCAGTATGAACCTATTTATATAGTTTTGCAGCAGTGGACTAACAAGGACTTCTTGAAGACCTTTTCTGTACTGTTCTGGTATTTAACCCACCCTGCAGAAAGCTGGACTTGCAGTTCACAGAGATCTGTATTGATAGCCAAAATGTCAGTGGTGAATATCTATTTGGGTAAATCATCTGCTGCGCACATTTTAACTTCAGGAAGCCAAGCCTCCAGATGGCTCCTCTGGCATCCAAGATATATGGTGGTACCTGAAAGGACTCTCTTTTAGGGGATGGGTTGAATTCCCTGTTACTGCTGAGACCTAGGATACTGGCAATGCTTTGATCTCTCACGCTTCCTGTGGTACACTTTGTTTTTTATCTAGTTTGCTATTGCATCCTAGCAGTTTTAGTTTGTTCTCAGGTTGACAGGAGTGTTTTGTGGTCTGCGCTGTGGTATGTGTGTTATGGAGAAGTGTTCAGAGGCTGTTCTTGGCAAAACATCTGTTAGTGTGATCTTGGAGGGACTGGACTTGGTGACCCAGGTTGTCCCTCTCCTCCTCATTGTGTACTGTACTCCTCCTGATTGCACCAGTGACATGAAATATGCAATAAATAATAGAATCTATAGCAGCTGTGCTTTCACATAATAGAAATGGCAGCAAAATTATTTCCTGGAGCAGCTTTCCAGAGCATCTGAGCCAACCATTCAGCTGGAGTAACCTGTTACAGCTCTGTCAAATTACACAGGACTCCATCAATTTACTGCAGCAGCAGATTTGGCCACCCTTGCTCCATCAGGAATTAGTGGATGTGAGATTTACTTGTATACGCACATGGGCAGAAATGGACCCCCAGAGTACATACCCTGAACTCCTGTTTTGCTGGGATGGCAGTCTGGTCTGTCAGAGCAAGTCTGTGTCAGCACAGCTCCCTTGATCTCAGTGCAGTGACTTCTGCACTTGTGAGTAACCTCCGAGAGCAAGAAAAGCTGGCGGGTGTGTGTGTGTTTGGAGTCTGCACATGTTGGCACAGCACGAAGAAAAGAAGTTGTAGTGTGGACTACATGTCCTATCTGCAGAGGTGTGAGGCAGTCACATTGCTCTGGAGTGTGCCGAAATGATTGATGCTAAAAACGTTATGCCGCTGCACTCCACACTGTGCATTAAAAGAAAAGCTAATGTGGGGCATATTAAATTTTATTGAGAGTGGGTTTTGCAACTCTTTAAGAGGCCATGTGCCATGCTTCCTTTTTTAGGATCCAACTACCAAAATTAAAACCAATAAATCTTTCTAAAAATAACCTGAGAAAAACTTTCTCCTGTGTGAAAATGAAGCATGTTAATGTCCTCATGTGCCTTGATTTTCCAGAAGGAAAGAAAAGAGCGCCTTGTTGGAAAGTGCTGTATATTCCTTTTCAAGATACCAAGCTCCATTTTGCCAGCTGTGCAAGATTGGGTGTAACTAATTCTGGGGTTCAGGCCAGTAACACCCTTAGGGTTGGGAGGAAGCTCTTCACTAATGGCCTGGCTGTGACAGGTTGCCTGAAGAAGAACAGGATTTGGATCACTAGATCTGGGGAGGATAGAGCTGTGGGAAGGTGAAGTGTTTAAAAGTCAAAGAGATACAAATGGGTTGCATGGATTTTAATGAGGAATGTGTGCTTTGCGGGCATGGCTGTGCACATACCTACTGTTTGCATTCAGTGAGCAAAGACATGTAAAAAGTGTTTGCATAACACAAATGGGAAGTAGGTAGGTTGGTTTGTTCTCACAGTCAGGCGCTTTCTGCTTATATATATGGATCAAATTTACATTTATTGCAAAATATTGTGTACTCAGATTGTGGCGTATGTTAGGCTTGGTATTTCACTGTTGTGTTTTGAGTTATTGGAGGGAGAGGAGAGAGAGGCAGTAAAAGCAAGTAGGGTCCTGGAGAGGTGCTCATTTCCAGCTACCGGGGAATACAGTTTGCATAAGCAATTGAGAAAGAGATTATCTTAGAGATTTTGGAGAATTTATTCTCTGTATACTTGAAGGCAGAAGCAGAAGTGCTATTCAGATCTTTGTGCCTTTGTGTCTTCCTGTGCATCTAGTAAGTGCCTTGCCCAATTTGTGCAACTGCAGTTTGTGCCCAAGAGCAGTGACCAGTCCTGCGTGATTCTGTCTGCTCAGAGGATCAGTAAGTGGTGGCAGTGGAGGAAAGCTCTTTTCCTGCAACTGAGTGGAACCAAAATACGACCAAATGTTTGGAAAGGGCAGCCCTGTGTGACCTCAGGTAGCTTTCCCATCTCAAAAAAAGCCTCTGAGTCTAGATTTTGGAGACTGTCTCGTGCTGCACCAGCAGGATATGTGGAATATGTACTACTTATGCAGGTGGGAAGCTTCAAACTTTCTGGAAAGGTAAAGGCTGAGGGTCACAAATGCACAGTGACAGCCTTCCCACTCTACCCAAACAAGGCAGTAATAAATAATTTTCATCTAAAGCATCTCTTGTAATAGCCACTATTATATTGGCAGTAAGTGCGTAATGAGCCAGTGTTACGCTGATAGCTTTGTATTGATAAAAAACACAGTTAAGACAAACACAGAACATTATTTTTTAAGATGCGTTCTGAAATGCTTTCTTGCAGCATTACAGCTGCTTACAGGAGATGTTGAAAACGAAGTGTAAAATATATAGATATCCTACATTTGCTTTTAAAGACCGGGGAATTGGCTAGAAAAGTCTCTGTTTTCTAAATGGACCTTAAGCAGAGTCCCAAATTCACTGCTGTGCAGGCACACGAAATTCCGGCAGAGTGCATGGGGCACGGCCCATTGGAACCAGCAGTCAGGGTGGTCTCCAGCAAATCCTGCCATGTCTACCCAGCACCAGCGGGACATTTGCCACATGCAAGCTAGATCCAGTCCTCCCAGGGCCAGGCCTTCTCAGGGATTGCTTTTGTTCATCTGAGCCACTTCTGCCTATTTCAAAAACCGTGGCCAGTTAGCTGTAAGAACAGATGTGCCTGTGATATTTCTCTTCCTCTAAAGGTTACCGCCTAGGCTGAGCATGTTGCTGGCATGGCAGAAAGGCAGGAGGCAAGGGAGAGGAAGGAGCAAGAAACCTTTGCTATTGTATTTGCACATCTACTGAAGGAGGAAACAGGTTGGTTTTTTTTTTTTTTGGTACCAGCCCTTGCATCAGGGACTATAGGGGAAGTGGCAAGGTGCTCTTTTCTTCCCCCTATCCCTACACCCAGGGAAGACTGGCACATAAACAGTGATGTAGCCCTGTACTTTTCACTTTGGCACATTCTCTCCAGTGCTGGGAGCTCTGGGGCTCAACCTAAGCCTTGGGAAGCACAGAGAGGACACCTGGCAGGGCCAGTGATGTGCAGTGATGTGCATGGTGTAGGGCTGTCAGGGGCAGTGATGATGAGCAGCCCTGAGGTGGAGCTGGCTATGGCTCCTGGTGGTGTCTCACTGCCCATGATCAGCTCCTGCACTGTCACACCTCTCCTGCTCCATGCAGGGCAACCAGCAGAAGTCTGTAACCGTAGACTGTGGCAATTTCAGGCTGTCACTGCTGCTGGAGAACACTGCAGTGGACAGGGAGTGCTGTTGAACTAGAAAAGCCGCTTAGAGAAAAGAAAAGTTTCCTTATTTCACTCTGAAGTGGAAAATAAAAGATTGTTCTCTTGCATGAAATGTGATCCAAAGGCCAGAATCCTTTCGGCAGGGCTGGCAGCATTACCTGGCAGTGAGGTCTGCTGTGGGTGGGGAGCACTGGGCCACGGGCATTGCCATACTGTGAGGGCTGGTACAGCCTCGGACCCACTCCTGCCTCCAGATCTTCACAGCAGCATTCCTTGTGTGACAGGCTTTTTCACATTTCCCCATTCAGCTGATTGTGGGTGCTGTGCTATTTTAAACCCACATGGAAGTGTGTTTTTAGGACCATCTGCTACCGGCCCTAACCCAGATGATACAGTTAGAGCCTGCCCACAGCATCCTCCCCTCCTTCAGGCGGTTCCAGGAACAAGCGGTGAGTCAGTCCTGCAGCTGAACTCATATTTAGCTAACCCTGATATCCTGCATGTTGGAGGGAAAGGCACAACGGCCTTCCCAGGTGCAAAGCCTTGTTATTTCCACAAGTGAGAGGACCCTGCTTGGAATTAAAACAACAACAACAAAAAAAACAAACCTAAACCAAAGCGATGTCATGTTAGTGCACCAGTGGCTCTCCTTTGCGCTGAAATAACCTTTGCACAGCCTGAACAGGGCTGCTTTATCCCTTGGAGGCTGAGGAAGGCCATGGGTCTGTCCCAGTGCGGTTTGAGGGCCAGGGCCTCCCAGCAGGTCCCGGCCTCCTGTCATCGGGTGAGTGTTATTGAATGCGTATCTGTGGATCTGGATGAGCCTCTTCCTCCACATGAAGAGCTTCCAAGCCCGAAATAAGGTTTCAGCTAGTGAATTGTCTAAAATAGCCTCCCACAGCACTGTGTGACTAAGGACCTGTGCTTATAAGCTATTACTTCATATATTTTGATCTTGTGCTCTTTGATCCCCGTATAATCTAGCAGCAGCTTTCTGGCCATCCACCGTTTGGCAAAACTGGCAGAACGTGCCCTCTCCTTTGGACTACTGCTGCCATCACGTTTCTCCTGGATGCACTTAGCATGCTGTACTGCTTGCCACCCAGCAGGTTAATGACCCATAATTATCTCCTCTGTATAATGAGGAAAGCTGAATATCTCCACAGCGGATACGCTAGCATCCAGCAAAGCGTTTCAATGTTAAACGATACCTGAGGCCCTGCCCTTCTCCCACTGAAGTTGACAGTGAATTCATTGACTTCACCAAGCTGTGAATTTTCCTAATTCTGAAACAGAGAGAAAAACACTCACTGAAGCTGTTGTCAGCATTACCTGCAAAATGAATGTATACAAATTCAGTTTTATTTAGGCTACGCAGTAAGTATCCTGTTTGGATGCATATGGATTTAAATCAAGCGTTGTGAACCTCATTATTTACTGCTGCTCATATGACACTGAATTTGCTACAGTACCCTTGAGACAGGCAGGCTTTATCCTGCCAAACAGAAACACCCTCAGCTGTGCTGCGCTGCTGCAGGCTCCTTGCAGTTACTTCATCGCCGACCGACAGCTGTGTCCCCTGACCATTATCTGGTGGCCGCATACTTCAATAGCAGACTGTATGTACTGTATGCACTAGACTGCAGTGTGACCTGACAGCTTGGCTTCCTCTCCCAGAGTATATCTTCTGCTACTCTTTAGCATCCTACAGTTTATCTGTGGTCAGCTTTCTTACCCATTTCCTGCCAGCTGCTACTGGTCTTTTAGTCAGCTCTGCCAGGCATGCAGGCACTGGGGAGCTCTCTGAGCCTGAAACTGTGCTATTTCTTGGATACAGGCTTTGTAATACAAGACTTCAAATACGAGATTTAAGCACAAAATTTCTTCGTATGCTGTGTAATGGCAATTAAAAAATGTCACTCTTAGAAATACCTCCCGTTTGTAACATGATATTCATTTTATTTCAGTTCTTGCATTGTTGCAGTGTTACAACTGGGGCTTCGCAGGCACACAGTAGCTTCTCACAGCACTTATAACTCACTTCCTCAGCACAAGGACCCCAGCGTTTGGTATCCTTCTCCCCTCCCTCTCTGTGCTGTCCTGCAGAAATGTTAAAGCAGCTGTATGGTAGTTCACAGGATGGTAATTCCTAAGCTTTGCACATCGCTATGTCTCTGTGCTGTGATGGAGGTGACAGCACCGAAGCACAATTTGGAAGTATCCCTGTTGCTGCAGCAGGGTGCAGAAATCACTTGTCAACTTCCAGAGGATTGGTGCTGGTGGATGTGTGCCTTACCCCTGTTGCTCTTCTTGGGTCACATTTTAGGTTTATTACTGGGGCTATTTTTGTAAGTATCTGCTCTGGGGAAAGCCAAGGCTTTGGAGTTCAGGGCCACCAAGTGAGCATTTTCTCTGAGAGTGACTTCTCCCGGGTGGTAGGTTCCTTCCCTGAAATGCCCCAGCCGAAATGAAATGACTGTTCAGCAGGGCAGAAATCAGTTTCCTGGGCTTTGGGGCTGTAGCTTGCTGAACATAATGGCTTTGAAACAGTGAAGGGAGAAGAGCTCAAAGCCTAGCTCAAATAGTTTCCTTAAAAAAAAAAAAAAATATATATATATATATATATAATAATAATAATTATTATTTTTTTTTAAATAAGAAAAAAGCACTTTAAACCTTTATGAGGTTTATGAGTCAGCAAATAATAGATCCTTATGCTGGGGTATAGGGAAGAATAGAAGTTCCTGTGACTTCTTGCATGCTCTTTGCAAAGATCTGATGCATGCCATCAGTAGCTGCTTCCTCTGTGAGTCAGTGTAGGGAAGGCATGGATAAATCCATGACCAGCCTGAGAGCAGGGGTGCTTAGGTCAAAGGCTGAGGCAGCCCATGTGGAATATCTGAGGAAAAAGTTGTGCTCAAGTGCTGGACTTCAGTGCCAACCTTCTTGGGGGGCTGAACATTCATGGCATGGTCTCTTGCATGAGATACAGAGAAGAAATGCTTTCAAACAGTAGGAGGGATTACTTCCATCCTTCCCACTGATCATTCATTCTGAAACCTAATGATGGAAGCTATGGATGGGAGTCATGTTCTGGTTCTGGTCCTCTTTGGAGGAGCTTGTCAATCTCTGTGGTATGTTGAGGGCACCTAGAGAGGTTTACCTCACTATCCCAGGGCCAGCATGTGTGAATAATCTGTTTCTAGCATTCATCATTGTTGCCCGTTTTCTTCTGGTCGCTTCAGTAGATATAGCTAGGAAAAAAAGCTTTATCTGTCCATTGGAGTGCCACTGAATGTTAAAGTGGAAAATGCCTATTAGATTTTTCTATACCTGCTGTGGGGCTCCTGAAATGTACTGAAGGAATTTTACTTTTAAAGGATGGAAAGGGTTGCTGCAATCCTCTCTTCAGATCTCCTGCATAACATAACCCATAAAAAACCCCACCACTATAACTCTTTTGCATCTGCTGCATTAGGCTTATTAAAAGTCATATTTCAATGAATCCACTTGACCCAGTGATACAGATCTACCAGTGTAACTATTTGTCCTTCAATTTCTTACCACTCTACCATTTTCTTCAATCAGTTGTAGCATTTAATAGCATTTTTTTTTTTTTTTTTTTAAATTTCTCTGGATAATTGCTAAGGGTAGTGAGCAGCACTGGGCTAAGACGGGGTTTCTGTGGGATCCCATTAGACATCTTCTGAAGATGAGGATGATTCAGTTAGGATTGCCTTTTTGAGCTCTGTTGGCTCATCACCTTTTAATCGATTTATTATGAGGTACATTCATTCTGGATAGTGCTAATTATTTTAATCAGTGCCACGTGGGACTGAGTTAAATGCCTCACAGATGTTGAAACACACAACATAGACACAGCTACCTTTATCAGCTCAACTTGTAATTTCACTAAAAAGCAATACTGAACTCATTTGACAAGACATTCCCACAAAGCCGTGTTGATGACTATTAATTACGCTGCCATCTTTTGAGCCTCTTTCAACTCTGACTCACGTGAGCCCATCAGTCTGGGATGAAGCTGCTATGCAGATGAGCCGTGGGGCAGAGGGAACTTACTGAGCTGTGTGATCTGCAGGCGAGGACCTGCACAGAGAAGTAGTAGTCTTGAAAGGGCAGGGAAACAGGGACTGCTACCTTGTTAACCCATCGATCCACTTAGTCCTTGGTCAGTGACAAGCTAACCTGTGATTGCTTAGGCTGCTTGTTTTGCCCTTGGTAAACAGTGATGCCTCGTGAGTTTTTTGCTAGCCTTCTGGAAGTTCTCCAGCAGTCCAGGATGTGTTAAAAATCAGCATGGACTTTTTGGAGAACTCTGGCATGTTTCTTTAATATGCTAGGGTGCAACTTACCAAGTGCTGCAGATTGAAAAATGTTGAGTTTTGATAGCTGCTGTTTAACTTTCTCCTAAGTAACTGATGGAATAGAAAGTGTTTCCTTATCGCTGTGAGATAAGAATACAGCATCCTGCTACTTTCCAAATACAAACCAGAAATATTTATTGAATGCTTCTGCTTTTATGAATTGTGACTGACAATTCTGAGATTCCTATCTAGCATTGGAGCTATCCATTGTTGAGATTTTGTTTGTTCCTGATGTATTTAAATAGTTCCTCTTTATTGTTCTTACTGGCTGCAGATTTGTTGTGTTGGTACCTTTAATTTCCTACAGTAATTTCCTTCACTGCTGATATATATGCATCCACACTGTCAAAACCAGATTCGAGTCCAAAGTCCAAACCACCCAACTTTTAATGATTCCAGACCCTGTTTTTGTCTCAGTTCAATATAAATCAGCAGCTATAAAGCTTGGATCAAGGTTTAATTTCTGAATTTCACAATCCTTTCTCCCAAATCCAGAAAAGCTGTTTCAGAGTTATCTGTTATTCAGTGGCTCTCAATCTTTCAGCATCAAGAGTAGAAAATAAAAATGCCCATTTTTTTTTCATTTCTGTGAAAAAGCCATCCCACAGCTCTTTGTGCTATGACAAAAATATCTGGCTTGGTTTTTGAGGGGCAGGTACCGCCCTCAGTGCAGAGGTGGATGGAGTTGCCTGTCCTCTACTCCCAGGGAGGGCCGAGACCCATTGCAGGACAGGCTGCAGAGGTCAGAGGACTTCTGCAGGCAGGGAGCAAGCACTGAGTATGGAGGCTGAGTCCCTGTGCTTTGCTCCAGGTGCTGCTGGGGTGCATGTGAAAAAGGGAAGACAGGAAGCAGTGGGGAGTAGTGAATGCCTCTGGACTGAGTCCATGCATATTGCCTCGCTGTCCTCCTGTGCAGTCACTTGCATCAGTGCTCAGCCCTTTGTGCATGGATAGGAGGGGGCAGGCCTGATTGCTGCCTTGCTTTTGATTTTGGAGGTGGGTGGAAGCAGCATTTGGAGGCATTTGGGTGGAATGAGAGGGACTTTCTCCTTTCTTCCCTCACAGCTGCTGTGAAAGGTGGTTTCTGCCCTTCTTACTTCAGTCTCCTTACCAGCACGCTGCTATGCACCACAGTTGTGCTGGGATGTTGTGCCTCAGTGGCTGAGAAAAGCCCTTCCAGGTGAGTTGTTATTTGTGATTGCAGCTGGGCGACCATTTATTGACTCTAGCAGTGGGTAAAGTTATTTAGAAAGTTATGCAGCTGGAAGAGCACTGCAAGCCTGGCTTACAACTCTCCTCTCTTTCCCAGTAATAGACTTTGATTTGCCGTAGTTCATTTCCCTCTGAAGTCTGCTTTTTGTAGATAACATAAAGCACTTGGCATAGTGGTTGATAACTGAATGTATGAAGCATGACATTTTCCTAGATATGGTATGCCATATGAACACTTGTCTTTTGTATCAAAACCTATAAACAAGAGTTGACTGAGGGCAAATAGCTTGCTCAGGCCCTCGGGAGAGGCAGGGAGGAGAGCTGGCACAGAGGGTAGTGGGATGTGGGTGCAACTGTGCAAGGTGGCACGTGGCAAGGCAAGGCCAAGGGCAAAAGATTCCCGTTAAGCAGCTGGTAGTGGGTGAGGTGCTTCATGATGGCAATGGAGAAAGGACCTTTTGGGAATTTAATTTCCTCCTTGCTTGTTTTTCTGCCTGTTGATTAGAATACTGAGATTCTTTTCTGTCTCTGGAGCAAAGCAGTCCCCCTCTGCTGCCACCTCCCCCAGCCTAGTGAAACACCTGGGTTTGGCATGAAGGACAGAGACACCCCTTCTGGGCTTGGTCCTGGCCAGCCATGTGGGGCAGGTGATGGTGCCTGTGCTGAGCCCCGGCAAGGCTGTTCACCCCCCTGTTTCTCCCTTAGCTGCCTGCAAAGAGAAGCTAAAAATAGCAGCCAGGCTTAGAGTTCTGGGAAACTTTAATTCCTTCGTATGAATGAAGCACTGAGCTCTGCGGCTGGGAGATGGAGCAGTGTATATACCAGTGAACGTGCAGAACTACGTGGTATATTTCAAAAGCAGTGAAGCTTTGCACCTTCAGTTTTGCTATAAAGGCTTTGCTGTGAGCTGCATTCGCACTGCTGCATTGCTGAGGGTTACTAAGGGTGTGTGTGAACCAAGGGAAAATGCCTGCCCTTCTCTGCAGCTATGAAGGGTTTGTACCAGCAGGCTGTTCAGAGCTGAGCTTTGCTGTGCGGTGGGGCTCTGGCCAACACAGCACATACACAGAGGGGGAAGCTGCTTAGACATCAGCTCAGGCTTGGTTTTAAGGCAAAGCGGGCTTTGCCTTTGTATGACCGACTTTGTATGGGATCAGATGTGTTTTTGCATTGGGTATTTACATTCTGTTTCAGTAGTACATGTATAAGATATCCAGAGGCGCAGGAACTGAAACTGAAGAAAACACTTGTGGGGTTCCACAGAGACGGAAGCTGACACTGGTCTGCACGTGCGAATCCTGCTGGTGCACTTGGGGCTCAGAAGGATAGCCTGCTGCTTGCCATTAATGAAAGCCAAACCTAAAAATGTCCATATTCAAATTCCCAGTGCCCAGCAAACTGGGGTGTGGGGACTTAAGGCAGAAGAGAGGGGCAAAACCAGGTAAAGATGTTGTTCTATTTATTTTACTTCTTAGAGTTGATTAGAGTTGGGTGAAAATGATTAGCTGAAAGGATTCAGAGTAAACCAATTTAAAATGTAATTATGAAGGGCTCAAGATAGCGTGTGTGCATAATTATGTTTCTTGCCTGTGTGCACTGTACTCGGTGATTTTGTTCTGCAGAGAGTGGAAGGGGGAGGCCGGGTGTTGTGGTGTGGCAGCTGCCAGGCTGTTCTTGCTGGTCTCACCCTGCATCCAGAAGTGCTCTGCTGGCCAGCAATAGGCTGAGTGCCCAACCTGTGCAGCCATGGAAATGATAGTGGGCTGCAATGCGGGAGAGGCAGGGGGCTAAAATTCATTTGGTCATTGGAGGTGTGAAGGGTAATTGACTGTGGGCCATGGTATCAGGCAAGAATGTCTGGGTTAGGCAGTGAGTGAGCTGTGCATGGTGGTGTGCTTTGGACAGAAGGCGAAAGGATGCTCTGGGTGACTCATGCAGCCGCCATGAGGCCTCCCCTCAGCCTCCTCTGGAGGAACCGATCCAACTTCCAACCATTAGCTGAATCTGCACAGCCCCAGAAAATAAGCAGTGTTGATCCATATTGTTTTGTTGTTCCTTTTTGCTCTTCGGGTGTCTGCTTTCTGTAATTGGCCTTCACCAGCTTGAAAGCTGCTCAGGCAGCAGTGCTCCTCTAGCCTTCAAAGCCTGTTTTGCAGCAGCCAGAATGCAGCTGGCAGCCATGCCGGCACTTCGGACAAGGCTGCTGACATTTTTTGGATGCGGGCTGCAAGATAAAGATGTTCCGCTGGGACAGGCCCACTTTCATAGCAAGAAGCCCCTGTTTCTCTTCTGTCCTTTGGTCAGTACTGTTGTGTGTCTGAGGTTCCTGGTGATTTTTCAGCACAAACAGCTAATCCTTTTCCTATTTAATCATTCAGTCTGCACCAATTCATGCCTCTGAATAAAGGCCTAGAGACCAGAACTTCAAGCCACATCTTATGTCTTGCGAAAACCACAAATCAAACTTTGAAAAATTGGTGCATAAGAAGTAAAGCGCCCCAGTAATGAGAAGGGAATCCTTCAGCGGCCATCATCTTAACTCCTAATACCTTCCTGCAGGAAAGAGCTATTTTTGGAAGATGGCAAGGGAAATGAAAAGGGGTAGCAGTGCCTACAGGTGATAACGCTGACCTGTTTTTCTGGCATTCATCCAAATGCTAGGCCAGCTTTGCTTGAAATATGGGTGATTCATTAATTGAACTGCAAGCAGATAGTGTGGTGCAGAAGCACAGCTTTAGATGTGCTATTGTTTCAATAACCCGAGTTTTAGCTGTTCTATTTTAAAAACTAATGAAGCAAATAGTGTTATGACACAGATGTAGGTAATGAAAATGTGTCAGAGAAAGGCAATTAACCTCTGTACCAATAAAGTCTGTCAAATTAATAAAATATTTTTTAGATATTATAATAGTTAATAGGAAATACATAGGCCATAAGTATTCAATGCCTCAAGCTTTGTGGAATCATTTGTATATTTGATGATTAGATATAAAACTTCATCAAGGAAAAACAGGAGGTTATATCCTCCTTGCACAAGAGTAAATGACTAAAACATCACAGCTTGCTGGGGTAAGTTGTGGATTTCTCAGACCCCATTGGTATCATGTCCCTCCTACTGCAGCTAAGATCAACTTTTTATTTCCACTATGAACATTTCTTTATCTGTTACATTATCACTTCTCTGCAGGCCGTTTATTGGACATTTGGAGCTGAAATACCACCAATTAAAAACCAAAGAAAAACCCACCTATCTGACAGGAGAAACAGGATTGTATAAGATAGTTGCTCAGAGCAGGAAAAGTTTCTCTCCAGTTTGTCCTCTCTCTTCCTCATTTTTGATTTCTCCCAAACTGTCCCACTGACAGTGGCCAAGAAGCTGATGTTGACCGTGAACCAAAGATAAATCAGTTAAATATAGGCTCTAAATTCTTTGAGATATTATGTAAAAGTTGTTATAGACACGTAGACATGACTGCTCCCATGGGAGAAACAGGAATATTTCTGACACCGCATTTCCTAATGCGTTAATGTTGTAAGAGTTGTGCTATGAACGTCACTTAGCAGCTTCATGGTGTATTCTGAACAGCTCAGTTGGGGAACATCACACCTGCAGTTCTGTCACATTGCAGTATCACCAAAGTTGCTTGATTCTGAGGCATTAAAGGTACAAATACTCTAAAAAATGTAGACTGACCTCACATATGTCTTTTATGATATGCAGTTGTAAAACATTCTCTTACCTTGTTTGCAAACACTTCAGACCAACACATTTAGGCACTGCACAGCTGAAACCTCTTATTACTCCAAGACCAAGGTCACCTGCCATAGTGTTGTCTCATATTCTCATTGCTGGTACTGGTAGAGCTATGATAAAAGCAAAGATTTATCAAGGGTTTTCATATCTTAACAATGTCCTACCTCTATATTTCTAGAAACGTCACTGTTAAAAGTGTTAAATAATGTATAAATATTAATAATTAACAACAAACACCTCATATAATTTATCATTATCAAAGGGCACGTGTTCCTGATTATGGCCTTCATTCTTCTGCTCCTCCACACTGTAACCCCAAGCCTTTCCTGGCACAAAGGACCTTGGCTGTGCTTCCCATACCTCCTACCATGATCGGGACTTCTTTGGATGAGAAGTGTTGCACTGGAGAGCAGCTGTGGACCTGAATGACAGCCCTTTCCCTTGGACAGAGAGCCTGTAACTCACTCTCTTTGCATACGTAAGTTCTTCATTTGATTTCGAGTAATTTGTTTTGTATAACTTCAACAGCTGATTGACCCGATAACGCACATAACCATCAGGGTGCATCTCATGTCTCGCTCAGCACATAGAAAGGCCCTTAACTTGAACGACTCTGTCTTGGTAACAGTTATCAGCACAATCTGACTACTCAAATGGTCTTACTTTTTCACAGTCTTAACCTAATGGACAGCCTGATACCTTTTGAGTTCTTTTCAACAGACAGTTGCTTGGGAAAACAGCTTTCATAGTTTTTTAATTGCACAGTAAAAATTATATAAAATGTTGATTTTTAAGTAATTCCTTATCTGTATTTTAAGAAGCTTTGGAAACATTAATTAAGCATCCAAACAACTAGCTGAGGTAGTTAAATGTTGCTATCTTGATTTTGCTGACAGGGAACTTGAGGCACAATGCTGTGGGAAGCCTGAATCCACATGTCTGGGATTCAGAAAATGACAAGGAAGATCAGCATCTGCCAAGGAGCAATTAATAGATTAACAGACTAAGGTGTGAGTGGCTTTCCCAAGGACGAACTACAGTCTTACGGACAGGCAGTTGTAAGCGTTTAAGTTAATGAATTACCAACAGTAAGCTGAACTGTGAAGACCCACAAGATACGTGCTCCTAGTCACAAGTGATGTATGTGATGATAGTATGAATTGCCATGACTGTTTTACTTAGCCTTTACTGTGCTTTAAGATGGCCTTGCCATAGCTTAGCTGATTTCCTAGGCCATGCAGCATCTTGATAACAGCTGGTCCTTTGTCCCGTTGTCAAAGTCCTCCCTCCAGTGCTGTGATCCAGAAGGATTCAGAGATCGGCTGTATGCATCCAAGCATGGAAAGTGGCTAAAAGAGCCAGTTTGGCTCTGGTTGTTCTCAATAGTATCCATGGTCTTCAATGATTTCCACATCTAAATACTTTTCTATATACTATTTTTCTAAATACTATTTCTTATACTCAAAGAAGTTCTTCACTTAGGAAAGACCTCCTTTGAATTCAGTTTTCCTGGTGGTTTAGTAGTTTTACTGAAAATGGCAGAATTTACCATTCGTCTATACTTAATGATAAACTTCTACAAGAACTGTCACTCATCTGTGGGCTGAAAACAGCCCTTCATCGTGCACTCTTTCTGCTTTATGTTCACCTGTATCCCAGTCCTCATCAACAGCTCCCCATAGGAATTGTTACATTAAAAATGCAATGACAGAAATGTTGCTTTGTTCAGGACTGTTTGGGAGCACTATGAATGCTGTGCAGATGTGCACACTGAAACCTTTGTATCTCTAGGAAATGCACTGCTGTATTTTGGTATGTTTTTCTTTAAAGCTCTAATTAACCCCAGTAAGCAGCATGCTTGTAAGGGTTAAAGGAAAATAGGTTTGAGGAAACATTCAAAGCCCTGGGTAGGTGTTGCACTTTCAGCCAAGCAGTTGCATCCATACTTGCAAAAAGCACAAAGGGAAATGTGTCAATCACCTCTTTGCAGATGCACGTAAGCCTGTGTAAGCACAATGCTGGTTGCCACATAGTTATAGCGCAGGGCTGTGTCCCAATACCCCAATTTCTGTCTGTGACCCTGTGTTTGCCTGGCATGTGACAAAGGACAAAGCACTGAGCTTCTCCAGGTCAGTGTCATCACAAAGCAGGGTGACCACACACCCACACGAATCAGCTGGTGCTGCAGCGTTCAGAGTACTGTCAAGATCCTGAGTACAAAGCTCAGTGTTGATCACAGTGTTATCTTCCTCACTGTTAAGTGTGAGTATCTGCTAGGTTGAGATGTTAGAACTTATCTGCAAAGTGTGTGGCCTGAACACCTGATAGACTGGCTGAGGCTCTGTAACAGATATTTCCCTTTTCACTTCTGTGGGATGCTAACATTTCTCAGGCTCCTATAGAAGTCTGGAAGAAGTTTCAGTAAGAGGTATGACCTGTGAGAAACCTGGGCACTCTGCTAAGATGTGTTTCCTCAGCTCTGCCCTCAGTATTGAAAGCATGGATAATAACAGACATCAACAGCAGTATATTTTTAGGCGTTACATGTAATATATGAAGGTATAAATGCACTATAGACCTGTATTTGAAAAGTGAACTGCTTATATTCATATGTATTTTCATCTAAGAAGATTTCTTTCTGGGAAGAGAAGAGAGAAAACAGAACGGTCAACGTATGACAGATGCGCATCGGGGAAGCGGGCTGTCACAGTGCAGGGAGGCGTTGAGATGTCACAGCGATGGGCAGGCTGTACCAATCTGTGCAAAGCAACATATACCATCTAGAAAACCAAGCAGACGTAGGAATAATTAACCGAGTTAGTGAGAAATGGTACAATTTTTAAATAATTTGCAATCTGGAGAAGTCTCTGTAAAACAGGTGTTAGAGTTTTGAGCTGAACTTTTTACGTTTGTCCCTAAAGGCAGATCTGTTAGGTTTTTTCCCTGAGAGGGTATAGGCTTGAGGGGAATCACCTGTACCACAGCAGTATCCTTTGCTTTTAGAAATGGAACTGCAATCTGCTGCCTGTGCTGCTCTGAACTGACCTTTGAGTCTGCTCTAGCAATCCAGTATCTGTTTTCTGAGCCTAAGCTTTAAGTCACAGGCTTTGCAGCAGTCTCCCCAGAGAGCTTTGAGGCAGTTCATCAAAGCAGGTGGAAGGAAGAATATGTTGTAATAGATCTTTCATTCTTGCATATGAGTAACGAGGAGGAACAAAACATGCTGTCTGTGGACATAATTTTTCTTTAGAAACCAATCATACCAGGACTATAAATATAAGCAGTGTATTACAGGTGCTACATACAGCCTTAAATACTCTTTTCTGGTGCCAAAGTGAATGCATTGGTGTGATTTTGTTATGGACAGAGAGAAATATTGTCTTTTTTTTTCTGTGACAGCTCAAATATGGCTTTAAACAAATTGCTCCCAAGATGTGGCTATAGCTCATCTCAAACATTTTTATTGTCTGAATAGCTCAGTCCAAATGATCAGGGTTTGTGTTCAACTTCCTAAGTAAGTTAATGAGCTACTTAGAGTGCTTTGTGATTAGAGTTTAACCACTGTCTCGAAATTTCTGCTTCTGCTTTGCTTGCTGAGCACCAGTATAGCTCATTCACTATGCAAGCAGTTATTTCCTAAAGCTGCCCCTTCCTATTTTCAGTACCTGTGCTCCAGTCTCCCACAAAACTGGACTCTTCCTTTAGGCCCTGTGTGTCCTGAAGGATGTGTACCTCTTCCTGGGATAAGCTGTTCCTCCCTGGGCCTATTCTAGTAGCGTTCATGAACTTCTAGAGACCATTTGGAAATGAGTATGATGTTGAAGCTAGCAGCTCTGCTGCCCAGGAGATTGAGTTGCTGTCATATTGCATCTGACTTGCATCAGATCAGAGTTTAGGATTTGGGTGATTTGTTCCTCAGATTAATGTCAATCTGTTTCAAATTAAAACACCCTGGGGCAAATCCTTTGCTGTGATCAATGAACTGTCTGGCTGCAGTCAACCAACATTGCAACAGACATGAATTTGGCCTCCAGGTTCATTGCCTCATCCCCTACAACATCACTTTCCTTATGTGATTCAGACGTCAAGCCTTTGATCCTGTAGGTTGTTGACTGTCTTCCACTGAAATTAGTGAGAACTGAGGGTGCTTCGGTGTTCAGCACCTTGTTGGTTTGGCCATAAGAAATGGACCACATATCTGCTCTACCTAAAAGATAATTACAGCGTGTCTGTGAACAGGAAATCTGCTTTGCACCTGTTTTATCGCTGGAACAAAAGGCACAGGAAGTATTTGGAAAATGAGGAACACACCTGTGTGTGAGTGTATAACAAAGCATCTTTATATATAATCATTTGCTATAAGTTATTTCAGAGTTGACAAGCTGTTTTTCAACTTCACGTCACCACTGCCTGATGCATCTAATTAATCCTGTTCTCCAGCTGACAAATATCAGCTGTTCTTTCTAAAACGTGATTTCTCCCTTAAGTACATCCCTCTGGCAAAGTTAAATATTAATTATCTTTTTTTTTTTTTTTTTTAAATTTTATGATTATTCATAGGTGCTAATATCAGTACACACTAAATGGATACATCAATACCACAAAATATTAAAGGTGTTTGGTGTTTCTGAGCCTCTGGAGCAGCTGAAAGTGAATGCAGCCAGCAGTGGCTGGCTGGTACTGGCAGCCATGCAGCAGTGGTGAGACTCCAGTGCTGTTCTTGGTGCACAGGGACACTGGACCCAGATGTGGGAAATGGGTCTTCTCTTCCCAGCTTAGATGCTGCTCTGTTTTATACTTGCACAAATTGTTTCACCTTTTACTCCTCTTTGTGTATTTACTTGGCAAGGCACAGAGCAGCTCAGACACCGTGGAGCCTGGATGCCTTCCCATGTCTTATTCTGTAGAGCTAGGATGGTCTTAGCAGTTGGGCTGAAGCTTTTTGGGGTCCTCATGTCCTCCTTTTATGCCAATGAGTGTGGGAGCCAGTGATGGGCTCTGCTCTTAACTGTCTGTCATGCTTTGTCCTACTGCTTCAGTAATTCCTTCCCTGGGTCTGCTGCCACCCCCCAGGCAGAAGAGCACCATCCTTCTCTTGGGAGATGTGCTCAGATTGCTGGAGCATCTTTGTTGCCACGTGAGAAGGTGGATATCTCACTCAGATCCCTTTTTTGCTTGTCTGGTTTCTCTCCAGCACCCACCCATGTCAGTACACTTTCCTTGAAGCCAGCTGTCTGCACGCTGGCCTTTGGGAAGATCCATGCCCAGGTCTTGTGCTTTAAGCTCAAAAATGGACACAGAGCAGAGAGATTATATTGCAGTCATGTTTCCTGAGACCCATTATACCAGCTGTAACAACCATGAGACATCCTCAGCTGTTTCCACAGAGATGTAGTGTCACCTTGCTGCCATGCTGACGTGAAGGCTGATGCTGTTATTCTCTTTCCTCCTGAAGGAGACCTTGTATTTGTTCTGTCCCGCCTGAACTGCAGCTGAACTCATTTGCTGGCCCCATAAGGCAGCCAAGTACAGCTCTGTAGGCCCTTATCCCTTGTGCTTTTCAAAGCATTGTGGGCAATTTTGAAGCTGTTCCCTTCCTCAGATGGCACTCAGTGTACGCAGGTTCACTTTTATCTCAGTGTCCCTTGCTCACTGCAGCTCAGTCCATCTTCGTGTAGATCAAAAAGATGCTGAAATACATGGGGATTTCCTGTAGCTGTTCCCTTGACTTTGACCTGCCTTTCTGACCCAACTTCATGAATGGTTTCTGATGTGACTAGCATTTTCCTATCCACATCATACAGCCCAGCATGTCTGCAGCCCATTGTACCGGACTTGTCTTGCCTTCCTTTCTGCAGCCAGAACGTGAAACAGTAACTGACATTTGTTAGAGCCTGGGCTAACATTTTGGAAACATGTAGATGAAAATTAAACTCCGTCTGAGAGCAATACGTGTTAGAAGCCCAGAACGTTTGTGGATTTACTCTTTGTAAAGACAAAAATTACCAACATTGGTTTGCATTGTGAGTGCCCAGCTTTGGAAATAGGTGCAAATAACTCTGCCTGGGTGCCTCTCACGTTTAAGTTGTGGTTTTATTACATGAAAAGTTGCATGTTTCTCTTGTGTTGCGGTGTCTGAAGAAAGTGCTATAATTTGACACCCGACAGAAGTTTTGGAGAATGCTATTTCTTTCCAGGTTAGGTGCTGAAGGTCCAACCCGTGGCTGTAAGAAACTGAGGTGAGTGGAATCCATGTGAACGTGAAAGCTCCCAGACTGGCAGTCAGGGAGGATATTCAATCATTATAATTATTTCCAAGTAATTTAGCATATCTCTAATTATAACATGAGGTCATCTCGATGCCAAGAAAAAAAAAAAAAAAAATCTAATTAGACACAATCTCTTTTCAGATACTTATAATAGATTCCAGAGGAAAACCTTTTGGCTTTTCTTATTGGGAACTTTTAATTATTAATTTACATTTTTTTTTTTTTTGTAATTAATTTTTTTGAGCAAACAGGGCAAATCAATCTATTTGAACTAATGAGCATTTCCTCCTCGGTTCCCTAGTCCTCTCTCCCTGTTACTCCTTTCTTCCCCCCTTCCATTTATTTGAATATTACTCTAATTTATTCCTGTTTGTTTGCAACCAGTGTGTAACGATTCTAAGCCATAGGTGGGCAGCAGGCTGCAGCACCAGGAAGGGTGCAGCTCTGGGAAGGCAGGGAGGGAGACAGGCAGGCTGGTTGCATTGTTCACCTTCACGTAGCTGAAAACACCTTGTGACAGGACTGGTCATGGCAGCAGCAGAGTAAAGCAGCACTGTGGGACTGAGGCAGGACAGAGTAACGGAACAGTGGAAAGGGGAAACCACAACCACGGAGAGGGAAATTGATAATCACCCGAGCAGGAAAAATGACTGGTCTGCATTTGCTAAAAAAAAAGTCATTATAAGCTGAAAATTGTTTCACCTTGATACTTAATAAGAAAGTCCCGATGAGATCAGATTTGCAAAGAGCACCTGGGCAGTATTCACAGAAACATATCTTTATTAGTCAGTGTTCATACGGCCACTTTCTCTTTCCAGTGTTCATACATATCTGTTCTTTTACCTTACACGGATGCACCATACGCTCCATGGCAGACAGATTTCTTCTTTGATGCGTGCTCTCCCTTTCTTCCTTTGGAATCTCACTAACTGTGAGAGACAACACTGTCCAGTGGTTTGAGCTGCAGGCTGGGTGCCAGAAACTCTTGTCCTGATTGTTTTTCTAACTCATTCTGTATTTTCTGTCTCTGTCAAGCAGCTGAAGCTTTTCTCAGCACCCAGAGTGGTCCCACAGTGTCACGGAAAAGTGATAAGAAAGCCATGTTCCTCACTTGGTCTCCAATGTGAGACACTTCAGGTTTCTGTAGAACCAGAGTTCTCAGTAAACAAAGAAACCTAAGTTAGCAGATGTTTTTGTCTTTTTTTTCCTCATTTTCTTCATCTGTTAAAGGTATGTAACAATATCTAATTCCCTTGGATATTGCAAAGTTTAATTCATGTTTGTAATGCACTTGGAAGATAGAAATTGTAAAGTTGTATTAGCTCAGAGACCGGTTTTCTGTTAAACAGGATCTTTATCTTTCCTATAACTCACCTCTGCTGATCTCAGCATGTACTTAATGTATTTGGAGTTAAATCCAATAGGAAAAGTCTAGATTCAGGGACAGAATGACCATGAGAGAGCAGAGTTTTGTGAGATAGTAGATTGCTGCTTGGAGATGCAATCTACAATCTCAATTTGAGAAGCAGATCAAGGTGAAATAGCGCTCTGCCCTAATAGATGCATTCATCTAATTTTCTGGTCAATTAAAAATCAGCCCAGACAATGCATGAAGACTGGGGAGATTAAATAGAGTCTACAGAAATATCTCAAGGAGCAAAAAAATACAAATAAACTGAGTCTGCTGGGCTGAAGCAGTCGGGCAGTCCCAGTAAGAGGCAGTGCCCGTTCTTTGAACTTTACTGTGCTAAATGAATTGTGGTATTCATGATTACTTCCACAATAGTAAATAAAACAGGCCAGGAGTCTGCTCACTGGCCCCAAGGCCAGCCGGCGTGCTGTGGCTTTTGACCGTAAAGTCTTTTCCACTCCCACATCAACAAGGTGGCCCATGCAAACCTTGTAGTAGGAATGAATGATCACTGGCTATTGCTGCAATGCGTCCAGGCATTGCTTATGAGTGAGTTGGTTGCCATGGCACAAGCCTGTGCCAAGGGCTGTGCTGAGCCTCACTGTGGGATAATGCTGTGCCAGGGCCTGGCCCTGTGCCCTCTTTTGTTGCCTTACGCAGATAGCCTGTCTTTGACTCTCAACCTCATCCTACTCTTCCTTCAGCCTTTCCTTGAGTTGTTAGCTTGAATTCTTGTTTTATTCATTTGTCTTAAAATAGCATTACGAGGATCTGAACTGCCCTCTGGAGTGGGTCAGGTCTCCCAGCCAATGGCTGCTTGACGAGCAGAAGGACATGGGAGTCCTTCAGCACAGCAAAGAGTGCGGGGCTGCACGCTTAGATGCATGAAGAGTAAAGGGGTCAACGCCCTGCCTCAACAGAGCAGGGCATGTACAGACCGCAGTGCATTTATGGGGCAATTCTCTGGGCTGTCATTTCCCAATCGTAGCCAAGATTTTAGGCTGTAATAACTTTGAGGCAAGGAAGTGGGTCTCAGCTAATAAAATGCCTTCTGAATTCGCAAGGCAGTGGAACTTGGTAATACTATAGCTTTAGAAAGTGAGGTGGAAAGTGATTATGAGACCTACATGACTTACTCTAGAAGAACTAATTTCTTCTAATTTGCAAAGCTAGAGAGTGTAATGTAGATAATTTTTAGGTTTCTGTGTGTAGTTACACATACAAGTGTATTTATTTGACAAAACACTGGGAAAATTGGATGATGATCTGAAATTAGAGGCTGACTCATGACTGGAATTTAATTTGTCAGCGAGTGAAATTAGTAGCAATGAATATAAGACATAAAACGACTTTATCAAATTTTCTCCACAGATCTTCTTTTTCAGGAGAAAGACTGTACAGCACAAAAAACAACTCAAAATATTATAATAACTGTAAAATGATAGTCACTTCTAGCATATGGCAGAAAGAAATGAAAAAAAACCAAACCCCATTGCTTTCTAGGAAAGTGCAGACTGCGTCATTTATCTTTAACTCTCTCAGCTCCAATGGAGAACGGGGGGAAGACTGATCGCATATCCCTCTTTTTCACTTAGTAAGAAAAGCTTTCAATGCTGTAAATTTTAGGTTGCAAGCTTTAGGTAGACACACATTTAGCACATCTTCTGATCAGGACTGCCTTTTGCCACAGAAGCCAAAGGCAAACTGTGTGTTATCCCAATCCAGTCTTCAAATAGCAACACCTGTGGTACAGCAGTTTTGTTTTTCTATAGGAGAATGATGTTCTACTTCAACAAAGAAAAAGGAACTTTTCAGTCTTTGCAAAGACCTTGGAAAGGAGAATCATAGAATCATAGAATCATAGAATCATAGAATCACTCAGGTTGGAAGGGACCTCAAAGATCATCAAGTCCAACCACAGCCTAACCATAGTACCCTAACTCTAACAACCCTCTGCTAAATCATATCTCCGAGCACCACATCCAAACGGCTCTTAAACACATCCAGGGACAGTGATTCAACCACCTCCCTGGAGAGCCTATTCCAATGTTTAACCACCCTTTCTGTAAAGAAGTGTTTCCTAACGTCCAACCTAAACCTACCTTGGTGCAACTTGTGGCCATTTCCCCTCGTCCTGTCACCTGTCACCACTGAGAAGAGACCAGCCCCGCTCTCTCTGTAAGCAGCTTTCAGGTACTGGAAGAGAGTAATAAGGTCTCCCCTCAGCCGCCTCTTCCCCAGACTAAACAGCTGTAGCTCCCTCAGCCTCTCCTCATAGGGCTGATTTTCCAAGCCCTTCACAAGCCTCGTTGCCCTTCTCTGGACCTGCTCCAGTACCTCCACATCCTTTCTGTAAAAATTGCAAGATGCTGTAAAATAGATTTAAGGGGAAAAATAAGACCCTGAGATTTTTACTTTTATTTTTTTTAAGGGCAAGCTGAGCTGGAATAAGTACAGTGTCTCCTACTGAAACATCTAAAGTGCAGAAGCCCATCTAGAAGCTAGGAGCAAGGGTTGGGCTATGGAAAAATAGAAATCAGCATTCCTTGGCCAGGGAAACAGATGTAATCATGAAATAATGTCAGGCTAGAGAAGCATGATTTCTCTGCAAGCCTATGTCCCCTCATTCACCTGAAAGATTCTTATCTGTTTTCCCTTCTAAAGTGTCTGTATATATCTAGATTACTCATACAGATTATTTTGCTTCCTTTCATGCATCAGAATGCTTTGCTATTGTAAAGAGACTTTTGACTTGTGCTTGCAAACTGCGCAGACAGTCCCAGAAGTAACCTTCTGGTGATTTTGGGCCGGATTTTGGGCATGGAGATACTGGAGATGCAGACCCAAGCTAATGATAGTCACTGGTCAACCTCTGTTATGGGGGAGTTTATCTCATTGGGGCTAACATATGATCCTCTTGCAGCACTGGCTAAAGCCTTTCTACTGTTTTGTTTATGGAAGGAAGGGAGGGAAGGTGGAAAGATTTTGTGAACTGCGTGATGTTCTAGGCCTAAGGGTTAACAGCTCCTTTACCAGCTCAGTCTCATAGCCGGTGTGAGAAGTGCTGCCAGTTCCCTCATACCTGACATTTTCATGGCCCAGTTTTCACTCTGCTTTGGACATCATAGCCTGAAATCCCAATTGTGCTCCTCTAAAGCACATCTTCTGAATCCGTCCCATAGTGCTGGCTCTACCATCCTCTGAAGCCAGAGGTTGAGAAGGAAGGAAGGTGCCAGGAACCTGGATGGCTTTAACCCTCTTTGCAAAAGATGCTGGCTGAGTGCCCCTTTATCAGATCCTGGAAGACGTTAAAGCCAGTAGTTCAGCAAATATGCAGAAAATCTTTGATGATTACAAGAATCAGTTTTAAGTCATGCAAAGTGAAATGCTGAAGAGCTCTTTGAGCCTGATAATCTGAATAAGTAGTAAACATATCAGAGGTGGTGCAGAAATGCACTCTGCTGCCAGGGGGCCTTGTAGACACCCACCCTGCTTCCCTGGCAGGCAGTGAACGCATTGGTACCTTTCATCCTGGTCTTCTGTTTTCCCTTTTGGACCTAACTCAAAGAGACAGGCTCTCTTTCCCCTCAAAAAATGCATACACTGTTGATAGACCTTGCTGAGAAAGAACAAGGAGGAGAAATGATTTCTTCTGTCCAAAGGCTAAGAGTAGTTGTTCTTAAGCAACAGCTTTACTAAATAAGTGTAAGAGCAGCCTTAAGAACAACTTTATTTAATAAAGTGGTGGAAAAAATACACCTTTCATTCCTTTGATACAAGCAGTTTGGACCCTCAGCAGCCACTTCCCTATGACAGTACTGCGTGATACAATCTGAGCTTCACACCGTTACCAACCGTTTCCCTCTATTTTTTCATGTTTCTAAAGCAATTTCCAGTGAGCATGTGAAGAGTCCAAAAGCATTAATACAAATAACATTAAAAGATGTTTCTAGTGCTCCTATTCAGGCTGTTCTTGGCAGAAGGCTGGGGAGTTCAGCAAGAGCTGCCCAGTTTTGCCGAAGCCAGCTGAGCAGCAGGTTCCCCTCCTCCTCCAAGAAGGAAAAAAAAAGTCTGTCAAGGCCTAGATAAACTTTGAAAATGTTAACAGAGAGAAATGGAGAATGGTCTAGAAGCCAAATGTAGTAGGGGAGAGGGGAAAAGATCTTGGCAGCTGTGAAATGGTAGAGGGGAAAGGATTTACCATGGGATGGTAGGAAGGGCTGCAGAGGGTATTAAAAACAGGCAAGTGAGCATTACTGGAGGCTGATGATATTACAAGGGAAATAGCTGCTTGCTGCTGGCTGTGTAGGAGGCTTGTCAGACTTGGGGAAGTAAAAGCATAGTGCTTGCATCAACGGGATTTTTTTTTTATGGCATCTGGTCCTGCGTTACATTTGGGCATGATATTTAGTGACCTACCTATATGTGACACATTTGCTGTAGGCAGTGTTGGTTGATGCAGCTGGCAGGAGTGGAAAGCTGACAGAGGGGAGCATGTGTGCCCAGGACTGTCCAAGCTCTCCATGGGCCCAAGCTGGGTACATTAGCAGCAGTACCAGAGGTATCCCACCAATGATTTAAGCCAGGTAAGTTTGAATGCTCCAGCTTGAGCTTTGGCTCTTGGGAGCCACTGTGCTGCAGAGAAAATGTGTATTTGGTTGCAAGCCAGAAGAAGTGCTTGAGCCATCTTCAGCTATTTGAAAAAGCAAGAACTGGATCTGATCTTTTTGTTGCATATTAAAGTGGGGCATGGGGTGGAGGGAGGGAAAATCCTGCCCTCCCCAGCTTCTCCCGTACCTGAGTATGACTTACAATTCCTGTGCTCACACATATGCTGTGGCCTAAGCCTGGGCTTGGCCAACTGCTGATTGTTCTCTGCATACAACAGCCCTGTGCGGCCAGAAGACATTTCATGATTGAGGGCAAAGATGTGCATTGTGTCTTTCTGGCTTGGAGGCAGTGTGGAGAACTGGACTAGGATTTAACTGGCATCTAGCAAAGCAAAGTCTGTCCAGTATTTGGGACTGTGCAGGTCCTCTTTCCACTGCAGATGTTTTTGGGAGCTGGAATGTTGTTTTCTTGGTAGTGGTACTGTGTTCTTTCTTTGAATCCTAGCAGGCATTTACTTGATGTGTACAGAGCTGAGGAAGCTGTCCAAGTCAATTTCAGAACAGTAGATGTCCATAAAGGTTTAAAAGTGCTTATCAGTCTGTAGCTTTACAAGAGTATTTCAAACATACTACGGAACTAACAGGTCAAATAGGTGATGAACGGATTTTTTTTTTTTTTGCTGTTATGGATCACAGACTCCTTTCTCTTTCATTGGGCCTGTAGTACTATTGCATGAAAAAGGATTGGCATGGATAAACCAGGAGTCTTTTCTGAGAACCTAGTACTGAGAGATAATCACACTGTATTGTAGGGAACAGGGAGAATAGGAGCAATTGTGTTTAGTCCCTGAGTTATTGGAACATGACTGCATATTCCTATGAGCCAGGAGAGAAAGATTGTTTTTCCTTTCTGAAGAGGGAAAATTGGAGGGAAACTGTGCCAGAACCTTTCCAGGTTTAGAGAAGTGGAGGAAACACCTGCTATGCCATCAGCATTCTTGTTAACAGTGAGTACATGGCTGACAGAATCTGTCCCTTCCGGAGATGATTCAGACTCAGAAGACTCTTGGTAGTGATGACACGAACGCCTGGTAGCTCCTGAAAGCAGAACTAATGAGCAGTGCCACTCACTTAGCGTATGGTTTGACAACAGATGCACATGTTGGTAATTAAGTATTTGGCTGCATTACATTATTTTATTTTTGGATTTCTCAAACACACACCCATGGCAATCTCTAGATGCATTTGCATGATTTAAAAGTGCTAAACTTCTATCATAACAAAGGTGGAAATATAGGCAAAGGGAGCTAAAAACCACTTATCTGAAAGCCTTATCTGCTAAGTAGTTTTTAGTTCAATAGCTCAATAGCCATGAATGCCTATAGACCTTTCTGTGCATCCCAAACCTGGGGAACAATCCCAGGGACTCCTTGCTTGTGTGAAGTCGAGTGGGGCTATTCCTGTGGTTTCTGACCAAACCGGTGCACAAGTCTTGGAGTGGTTTCTTCTGCTGAATCATCACATCAATCACTGCTTGTGACCATGCAGCTTTGAACTTCATGAACTTCATAAATACCTGAAGGCTGTTATACCTTGCAGAACAAGAGAGCGGGTTCAAATACTTCATCTTAGAAGAGACCTTCTGGAATGTTTTATTCTAACCTTGCATGCTAGTAGCATGTCAAAATGTTAATTCTGACCTCAGCTACAAACTGCAGAATATCTATGTGATGGTGCTTGTTGAGGAGCCTAGTTCCCAAATTTATACCTTTTCTAACTCAGTCCAGATACCTGTTAAAACTCTCTTGGAGCCCATGCAGCTTTGCTGTATATATCAAATGCACTGGCAGAATGATTGTTCTAGAAGTGATAGAATTGCTTCTCAGTTTGTTTGACCAGGTTTCTGTGGTAGGTTAAGGAGGAATTAGGATGCATCTTAATGGCATGCTGGAGAAGCATATGATGACTGGGGAGGTGTCCTTGTCCAGGAATAGTGTATGACATTATGGCTTTCCCTGGACACTGTCTTAAAGGATAATAGTTTCTTTTTGCACAGAAGTTAGGACCTGTGCCAACAGTGTTGAACTTGAGTTCATTCTGAGATTGTTAAAGCAGCAAAACTAGTGAGAGGACCTGTCCTCTGCCCTGGTGTTCGTTAGTGTTGCTACACAAGATCTACTGGAACATCCGCGTAAATCACCTGTGAAATTGGTAAATATTTTGAATGCCTGGACTCTTCTCCAGAAATTCCCAAACTTGCTTTACGCTTCATCAGAATTCCAAGAATTTGTCACCACTGCCTTCCAAAATTCTTCTCAGATTGTGCCATCTTTCCCTGAAAAGATAAAGCAAAAATCTCCTTGTTTTGTTCCCTGTGTTTGTTATCATGAGAGCTAAAACTGTAAGGTGCTGTTTCACTCACTGAGAGCTGTCTCTGCATATCTTTCTGTGTTCCTTTTCACTGGCTGGAAAGCCTGCCTCTGTACACAAGAATAAAATGATTATGGCCTAGACTGATATAGAGGTTAGCTATGCTTAATGAAAAAAGAATTTAAGTCAGCTGAGACTGAGAAGAACATTTAGGAGTTTGAAAGAACAAGACAGAAATGAGAATACTAAGAAGAAGGATGTGACCAGGCAGCTCCACCTACGAACCATAACCCCCCAGGGCCATCTCAGATTTCTGCTATGTACTAGCATACAAAACAGATTACATCCTAACACAGACTGCAGGCATGAGAGTATTGGAAATACGTTGCAGGTGTTTGATGGTAAACAGTGTTTATAGCTGCCAGGATGGAAACATTTATGTGTGAGTGAGTGCAAGTAGAGGGCAGGCCTCAAACTTTCACCCCATTACCTTCGTATTTCGGTTTTGCTTTGCTGAGTACGAGATGCCCTATGATTTCATCCCGCTAGCGAAGTTAAGAAAGCACTGATGATTTTACTCAAGCATGTCCTGTGTTAAAATGTGAAAGCCTAGCATCACCTGAGAAGTAAGAGGGCAAACTTATCACAGGGACAAAAACAGAAACTGTGCACTGGAGACTGAATGGGAAAGGATGAGCTTTGACAGGCTTTACTTTTTCAAGCAAGTATTTTTTGCTTGGGTGGGTGGTGCATTAGTTATATATACAACTCATGCTTTTAACTGCAGCAAAATGTGAGAAGGTATAATAATAGCTCTTCACGTTGAGGCTTCCTCTTTTTTTTTTCAGTTCAAATGCTTTGAGATTTCAGATTATTCTCTTTCTGAGAACTGGGGGAAGTATTTTTAATACCTCTCAGCGTGAGTGGTGACTGGATTGCCCTTAGCCAATGATGAAAATAGCAGTAAATTTACTAGGGAGCTGAGCTAGAAGGTTGGACTTCTAGTGCAAGGTTCTTGATTACTGCTTTGCAGTGGTTCCCAGTCACTCAGGAACATAAAGAAAACAAACATATTTATCCCAAATACAATGAGGTAAATTTGCCTTTGATGACTTAATCTGTGTGAATGGATAAATGTGCTCTACTTGTATCTTTATTCCTGAGAAAAAAAAGAAAAAAAGAGTAGTGTTAGTATAGCTATAGCCAAAAAGGTAATGTGTTTACTAACTTTTTGCTCTGCACACAGCGTTTGACTTGCCCTCAATGAAATGCTGGCAGAAGCAGTAAGGACTGAACCTGTTGGTCTCCTCTGTCAGGATTACTTGCAGGCTGGAGGGGGCAGGGAGAGGGCAGGAGGTGTTTACCACAGCCCCAACACACCCACTGCCACTGGGTGGGGTGGCTGTTGAGGAAGAGAAGGTTAATGAGCTCAATCAAGCGATCTTGCGCGGCAAACTACTGCGGAACATCCTCCCTCCTTAAGGAAAAGTCTTCCTACTTGTTTTCCCTTTTGGAATATGGAGTTCTTAACACCCACTTATGCCAGTTTAGAGTCAAAAATACAGAAACATAAAATGGCTGTTCCAGCTCTATCTTTTCATGATGGTCAACCAGATGCCGAGGGAAGAGTATTCAGGGCAAATGTAGGAATATTTGCTTGTAAATTTCCTTTCTTCCTAAGCCGCAGAAGTCTGTGTCTAGTAGCCCAGTTGGATGTCTGTCTTCTGAATTTGTGTAACTGCACCTTGAGACCGTGTACTGTCCTCAATATACTTGGGTGAGTTTAACCCCAGTGCAACGTAATGGATCGCTGTGGGCTTGGTGAGGAGTGGAGGCCTCATCAGGCATTTTCACAATGCACAGGCTGAGAGTCTCAGGAAATCAGAATGCTCCACTTCCTTTTTTTCCCCCCTTTTAAATTGGGCAGATGCTTTAAACAGAAGACATTTCTTCTTTAATTTGTAGCTGTTAATTCATTTATAAACTACATGCGCTTCGTGAGTGATTATGCTAATGTACTTAATACTATTTAAACCCTTGCACTGATTAGCCTAGACATTTATTTTAGCTATATTGTACAAATAAGATGCTATCTTAAAATGTTTCTAAGAAGACTCCATAATCACAAATACTTTATTAAGCACAACTGTCGGCTTTACTAAGTTCAGCCACTTATACGTTAATTTTTAACTTTACATTTTCTCCATGCATACTAGATGGTGGGACTAGGCTGGAGAACACATTTAATGGCAAAAATAACCCATTAACTTTATATTTCATCCTGTCTCCAGGCAAGAGAGTTTGTGGGGTCACACTCAGCTCATGCATGCAGAGTACCAAGCAGGCTGTAACCCTGTGAGGCAGGTGTAAGGCGCTGGCTCTGCGCCATGGATTAGCACAACAGGGCCCTGGCCCTGGTTTCTGCTGAGGTCTGCCAGGTGCTACAGGGCTGCAGGCAAATCACGTAGCCCGTCAGGCCTGGTTTTCCCCATCTGTATGGGGTAATGATGCTTGGCTACCTTTGACGTTTACTGATGAGAAGTGCATTCTGAGTCATAGGCGTTGTTGCTAAAGGTATCTGGAGTGATGATTTATTTGGGCAGCTTCACGCTGAAGGCGGCTGAGGTTGTTCGGATAAGGGTACTATAGGGCTGCCATGGTGTTGAGTGGTCGGTATCATCTCCTAGTGTCATTTCTGGCTGAAATGATCTGGGGAGTATCAAGAGATCCACGTCAGTTATGGGGCAGGGCCACCATCCCACAGCCCTGAAGAATGTGGAGGAAGCTAAGGAGAAACGGTGATAACGAGGACAGACACTTGTAGGCACTTCCTTCCCAGGTTGTTTGGGCTAGCTCTTTCTCTCAGTGTTCAGCATTGTCAGCAGCAGACATTAAAGCAGTTAACCAAGCAGTCTGCTTTGTGTAAAATAGCTGCGAAGGTCATAGTGAAACAGGACACACTTATCTCAACTCATCTGAAAATTACCCTCATCAACTTCATTGTTTATGCCTGATAGATAGCCTGAGCACCAATTAGGGCTGTCATTTCCTGAGGTGCCATCGGGGTAGGTGTGCAGGTTGGAGATATGAAAGGGAGGGAAGGGGCCCAGTGGCTGGTGGCAGCAGCTCCCCAAGGAGCCCCATGTGGGCCACCCAGCTCTGTGTTGTTAGGGTTCCATGCTGGCTCACCTTAGCATCCTCCTCCCCTCTGCAACAATCTCAGAATTACCATGATTTTTTTTTTTTTTTTTTTTCCTGATCTGATACTGCTTTTACTGATGGTGCTGTGATGAACAAAAACATCAAGGTATTTCCTGCCCCAAGATGGCCACCCGCAGAAGCATGGTAGAGAGAGAAAGCTGGCTTGTGTTGTGGCTGTTGTTTCCCTTTGTTATCAGAGCTGCAGTCAGAGAGTCAGATAGGGGTCATTCTCCCTCCCATCCTCTTCTTTGGAGAAGAGCTGTGTACTGGGGAGATCGGCAGAAAGTATAAAAGAGAAGATGTGGCAGGGCAGGGACTGGGCTCATCATGGAGTGTGGGTTGGGGGAAATACAGTCATATAACAACTAAGTCAGAAATGAGCCACTGGGAGAAGTGAAGACCTTGAAGGAGTGGTAGGCAATGGCACTTCAATATTTACATCTTTTTCTGTGCTCTGGAGACAGTTATTTGTTTCTTGGAGGTTCTCCATACCATGTGCCCTGCTTAGGTGCAAATGCAGGAAATGGATCTCTGATCTACTAAACATTTGCAGCTTGCTTTGAGGTGTTTTAAAAACTCTGATGAACAGAAGAGAACAGAATCATCCCAGCATTCATAACGGGCATAAAAGTATAGGCTTCACAAAGCAGTATCAGATAGGGGAAAAAAAAAACAACACCCAACCAACCTGAAGTAGGCATCTCTATATGCAATGCAGTAAGGCTACTTGCAAAAATGTGCAGTGGAGTAAAGTGGAAGAAGCTCTGCTACTTTGTTAAAATGTGATATTTAGAGGCTTAAATTTGCCCAAAGGGGCAATTGCTTATACACATGCAACCCTGTCAAGCAGAACCCCTGTGCCCGCCCGCTGGGAATACTGACACCTGTGCAAGCGGGTGCTGGCTTTTGCATACGCAGAAGCTTCTTTTAGGGTGCATGAGTGCAAGCACTCCTCCCTGACCATCTGCAGGTGCACGGCTGCATGCAAAGAGACAAAGGGAAGTTGAAAGGAGGCAATAGCATGTACTCTTCATAGTAAAAAGTCATGAGTCACACCTCAAAATGTTGTCAGATTCCGTGTTTTGAGGCTTTTTTTCTGCTGCTAGGAAGACCAAAGTTTCAAGGAGTGAGATAATAACCTTCAGGAAAAGGGACTGTGATCCTAGGAGAGCACAAGAATTCACAACTCTGAAACTTTTCCCCCAAATGTCTCAGCACAGCTGCAGCTCAACTGCCCACAGCACAGATTTAGCATCATGCCCTGTGTCACAGTTAAAATGTAAACCAAGAGACCCTCTTGTTGTCTCTCTTTGTCAAAGGGGACAGCAAAGCACAGGGCTGCATAGCTTGTGGTGACATAACTCCCACAAGAATGGCAGCACCAACACAGGGATGCCACATGTCAGCACAGCTTCCTTCACATGCATGTGTGCAAAGTACTGCCTAAAAATGTGTGTGCAGATTCTGCTTTGAGATAAAGCATGTCAAGATCAAGCTAGTGCGTGAGGGCTAAACACCCGTATCCCTGCAAAATGGACAGCAGTTAGACTTTGGCATTTGTGCATTTACTGTCATAAGAGTGATGTTTTCTTGAGTAAAGAGATGTGCAAAATGTGTGCTGGATCTTACGATGGATTATACAGCAAACTGAAACCAACTTAACCATCAGCACAAAGCCGTGCTACTTTTTCATCTATGCTGCTAATTAAGGGAGCTAAACGTCTTACCTACTTTCTTTATTAAAAAAAAGTAATACTGAGTTTTATGCTTGTATGGCTTTCTCTGAAAAAAAAAAATCATGGTCACAGAGCTATACTGTATTGCAGGGAAACTTCCCACTGAAAGGCAAATAGGGACATCCAAAAAAGAAAGGTGAATAAGAAAAGGAGAGCCCAGTCTGTGTTTTAGTTGTGATCAATGGGAATTGTGCCCTTTGCCCTTAGTGGCAGCAGAATCAAAGCTGAAACACTAACTAACTGTACTTTATTTTAGATTGCTGCCTGTTTGAGTTGAGATTTCAGATGTCTCCATGGGGTCCCTTTTCTTCTGACTATCCATGTTTTATGACAGCAATATATATTTTACATATTACCCTCGGTGAGAGGATCAGCTGAGCCACTAAGGTCTGTGGGTGACACAAGCACATTCTCTTTTTTTTCTGAGAAATGAGTTTGTAGGGTCTATGTCTAAAGAGATGGGAGGGTTCTGCCCTGCAGGAAGATGTGCCTGGGGACCAGGCCTCCAAAGCCGCATGAGTGCAATGATGAGAGGTACGATAAGCTGTGCTACTCAGCTCTTCTCAGGTAGATGTGGGGAATCTCTAAAAATATGAAGAGGTGAAGTCTATCTTAGATAAAAAGTTGTGGTTTGTAGAACCTGGAAGTTCCCTTCAAAGTTTCCTGGAGCAATCCTGCTGGGGGTTATTTTGTCTGACGGGTTTATTGAGACAGCGTCATGGGTGCATTTTCTCCCTACCCCTTTTTGTCTGATCAGAGGAGTGGAAGTGGAATATCTGACCTGGAGTGTAGAGAAGGAGTGGAATACCTGACACGGAGTATGCATTCAGCTCTGCTCCATTCCTGTCAATGGCTGAGATCAAGCCATTGATCAAGCTTTCAGTTTTCAAAGGAATGATGAAAATCCTCACACTCTTCTCCTTTATACACTGTGTGCCACAGATGGGCTTTACTGAAGGTTCCTGGAGCAGACATTATATGACATTATAGTATAAAACAACTGATAAGCAATTCTCTCTGCTAGAGCAACCAGCTGAAGAGGTAACACAACCTCTTATTTATAAGGACAAATGATGACTGAGGTGTTTCTATCTGAGTAAACTGTACAGCACATGCTCTGATATCCTTGGGTTTGATCCTGCACTTCTTGAACACTCTTACATGCCAGTAATATTGAGAAGTGCTTTGAACATGTGGGGAATGCATTTAAGGTTCAACATGGAAAAGATGTTAGCAAATTATTACATGAAGCACGAAGACCACCAAGGTAACCAAATTAGGTATTGTTGGGTTGCTCTGAGTAGGAAGGACAATTGTGCTTTGCTAAAAGAAACAGTAGAATTAATGAAGCTGAATGTTAATGAGGCCATTCAAAGCTAAAATAAGAGTAGACTGTCTCTGCCGGTTGATTTGATTAATACCATACTTAAATATGAACCAAAAACAAATAAAAGACCTGAGCCAAGGCAAAGTGCATTATATCGGTTTTTCATTTGTTGACGTTAATAGAATGTTACATGCTTTCTGCATCTCTCCGAGCCACAAGTAAATAGGTGGGATTAATCTCTCAGTTATCTGTACTAGGTTCTCCTTTGTCATTTCAACGTGATCACGCTTCAAATACATGCGTTTAGACACTGATACTAAAGTTTCTAATGAGAACAATTTGCAGTATAAAGGACCATTTTATTTACATCATACGTTGTTGAGCTTGACAATTCAGTTTCTTTTTACTAGTCTATGGGTGGTTACATGAAGCACTTCTAGAGGAAAGGTGCACAAGAGGGGAGAGGATTCAAGAGCAAGGGAGAAAGTGCTGCCAGGTGACATTTAGCTATTTGCTGTGAGCCCAGAGTCTGACAATCGTAATTATGACAAATGTATCAGCCAGAGGTAAACACAAAGCAGTTTATTAACGTGGGTGGCACGATTGGCATGAAATAGAAATAGTTCTTAGCATTTATAAAGTGTTATTATTCAGATGAAATTAAACAATTCTAATATAATGGTTGAAACAGACAACATCCTTTTAAAGAGAGGAAACTGAGGCTTATTAGAGTTTAATGACACACACGGGGTCACACAGTTAGTTTGAGGGATAAACAGCTGAATTAGAAGACCTGACTTCCATTAGAATGCTCTACATTAGATGACAGTCCACAGCAGAAAGAATGAATAGCAAAAAAAACCAAACAAAAACAAAAGACAGGTGGATAATGAAAGGAAATGTACATTAAGTGTTTGAAATATATATAGTGGACCAGAATGAAACCAATGATGGAAACCTTTGCTCGATTTTAAAAAGAGCTAAATGTATTTGCTCGCAGAGCATTTGAAATAACAGGTTACTGAAAGGGATGATGGGGCCTGTGAGAAAAAGTGAAAGCATTTATTGAAGACAGTGCTAAAAGCTGTATTTTTGCCTCCGATTTCAGGAAGGAATAGAGGACAGATGGTAGAAATTTCCCAAGGGAGAAAAGCGAATTACTAGAGAAGATCAGGATCAGACCTGAACAGGTGATCATGAAATCGAAATGCCTGAAAACTCAATTTCTCAAGGTCGATATTACCCATGCCTAAATAACCAGCTTTTCTGAATTCTGAGGCAAATGGGACAAACTGGGAAAACAAGGAGATGCTGGAGGATGGGTAAGAGCGTAACGTCAGCGATGACCTAGTTTGGAATCAGATTACGTCAGAGTATTATCAGCTAGGTGGTTTCTATTTCATGTGTGTTTCTGTAGCACACGCATCACTGACGTACCCAAAGACCTTCACTAACATCTGCCACGTGGCCCTGGTTCTCCCAGCCTCAGCTCTCGGGAGAACAAACATGCCTTCGTGGGCCTTGTAGCTTTTGAAGACTATTATTAACTACTTAACTTATTATCTACAATAACAATATAAAATATAACCTGGTATAATTATTGCATTTATGATAATACGTTAGTATTATTATATTGTTGTGTTATTATTATTGTAGGATGTTTGTTGCAAGAAGATGGGTTAAGAAATGTGTCCTTTGTCTGAAGCGGAAGGTTGTAGGTTCAGGAGAGAATAGTGCATTTCCCAGTCTCAGTTGTTCCCGGAGGAGGTTTGGATTGGGGATTTCTGGAGATTTGGCAAAGTAAGGACAGGAGATCCTCCTCCCTCACCATAGCTGTTGACGTTATCTCCAGCTGAAATGTGCCTGCTTTCTCTCTGCTTACAGGATAAAGACCCTTTTCACTTCAGATATAACCATCAGACTCCAGCTGCACAGAGGAATGCAGCTCTGTTCCAGCCTCAGTCTAACAACCAGATTTTGTGGCGTGCCTTGTTCCTAATGCTAAGGAGTTAAATGCCTAAACATCTTTAAAATCTGTGTTGACTTTATTCCAATTGCATCCATCTAGAAATTGTGCAAGTGTGCGCAGTGTCCCTGTGCTTTCACATCATTTAGGTAAATACTATAGAATGAAAAGAGACAATAGCCATGGGGCGGATGCTGGAAAAGCTAAAGCGGAATGTAGTGAGACAGCTTAAATACTGTGATCTGATTATTTGTAGTCAGTGTGATTGCATGAGAAATACCATGTCTAACAAAGAGATTCTATTCAGTTTTGACTTTTCTGAGGAAATGTAAAGAATTGCAGTGGACTGACATTGTGATTAGAATTTAATTTATGGGCCTTATGGAGCAACTGGATATTCTAAAGGTAACACAGAATAATCGATCTTGTTTAGTGTTGAGAGTGAGTGTTGAGTGTTTTTCTCTTCTTAGTGGATGTCACAGAGAGGCATGAGCTCTAGTAGATGCTCAGAAAGTGCTTGACTTCCCATTTTGTTGGTTATGACTGTTTATCTTACATTGAATCCTTCTGTCTGGCCACAAGTGAACAGATGATGGCCTTGACAGAATCATCTTGCTGGATTGTGGTTGGGCTCCTCTGAAAGAATTAATGTTAAAAGTCAAAACAAATTTTTTTTTGACAGCTAAGAAAAAGCCAGAGGATATTTTTTTTATCTAGAACTAACAACAAATTATTAGCATTGACCATGAAATATGACACATTCCTAGATTTCATATAGCCACACTTTTATCTCTTCAAATTTGTAGTTTTCCAGAAGAAGGAACATTTTTCTTCTGACATCAAGAAGCCATTTGGAATGTCTGTTGTCCATCGCTCTTGAGTTATTACTAAGCCTAATGTATAACTGTAAAGGGCATTGTGTATGGCTTGTTACCTCATGTAAAATGTGCAGACACTGAGGCAAGGAGTCACTTGCCCAGCAAGTATGCCTGGTGTTACTCACAATGAATGTCACTTTGAGTGAAAGAACAGAAAGAAAAGAGGTCATGTGTGGCTGATGTTGACTGAAGGTATGTTTGTGCCCAATATTGTTCAATACTTGTCTTCCTTGTGAAAATATTGCTATTGCAGTAGTACCAACGTTTCTGTATGTGTTGATACAAGCACCAACTGGGGAAGTTTGTTCAGCCTCTTCACATATGGAAGTGGTGTCGAAAATCATCCTCATGTATTTTGCATGAATGTCAGCTGTCCCTGTGAATTTCTGTATTTCCTTAGCATACTGCACCAGGCGGTGCTTCTGGATGAAGCTTTGCCCAAAGGCACTTCTCTGCTCACTGCTGGGCTCGGTCTCTGGGCCCAGCTATGAGCTGTGTGTGACACAAGGAATTGCCCTTGCAAGTTTTGCTCACACTTATGGGGTTCAGCTCCTTCCTGCCTTCCCCGTGCTCACAGCACTTGTGGGCTAGAGCGGCCGTCTGCAGAAGCCTTTCTTGTCCACTTCCCAGCAGCACAGAGGGAGGCTGTGCTCACACAGAGTCTAAATCCAGATCAAGAGGTGCAGCGCACTCTGGTAGGATGCAGGTGGCGGGAGTGGGAGTGTGCGTGCTCACAGTGCTGCTGGGTGACAGCTAACCAAGGCGACTTCCTCCTCCTACGCGCGGGGCCCAGCTGAGACACACCGCGAACCTCACGCCGCTGGGATTGCTTTTCTGTTCTCACTCACTGCCGAGATGTGTGGCGAGGTGTCGGTCGGAGTGGGTGGAGTGGGGTCACATCCTCTCTGCCATGTCAGGATGGGGTGACAGGCATGATGACAACCACTGCTAGCTGGGTGAGGGATTGTTGTGCTCTGCTCCACAGTGATGCAGCCTCACCTCAAGCACTGGGTACAGGTTTGGGTTTTACAGCATGAGAAGGACATAAAACCAGCTTGAAGAGAGCTATGAAGATGGTGAAGGGTCTGGAGGGCAAAATGTGTGAGAAACAGCTGAGGTCCCTTGGTTTGTTCAGCCCTGAGAAGAGCTCCTCACAGGAAGCAGAGAAGCAGCACTTTTTATTTTTCAGTTGTTAGAACCATGCAGCTATGTATGATCAGTGTGAAGTGGGCTGTAAAGAACAAAATTAATTCTATCTCTGTTCAGTGTAAGGTATTCTGTGTACTTTAAACCAGCTGCATACAAAATGGCCAGGCTCTTTCTTATCCCATGGCAGGACTTCGAGGTAATTCAAACCAATTGGTATCAGTCACCCTGCTCTGTCAAATACCTGGGTACACTGGGGTGAGGAACAAGATTCAGACTGACACTGCACTCTTCAGATTGCTTATATATCTACAGTTTCTCCTTGATTAGAGATGTATGCTGGGGTGGATGAGCAGAGCTGGTTAATGTATTTGCTGTTGTAATTAGGATTGATACTGGTAAATCTCAGCAAGAGCTGAATGAAATTTAATTCCACTGCACTCCAAAGTGCTCCTCTGTGCAGTGCCCAGCGGTGTTCTGTCACTGGGACTCCTTAGTGCACTGCTAGTAAAAATAGTAAGTAATACAGCAACAATGGACAGTAGTTTAGTGAGGATGCGTTGCTTGAATTGGGTTTTACAGCCAGTGCTCAACTCATCTCTTGTAGACATTTTCAAGGAAATCTTAAAGAGCTATTTTTTTTGGCTCTTAGTTCTGTATTTGTCTTATACCCACGATTCTGTGTATACTGCATACTAGGAACATCTAGTATGCACCTCCTTTCCTCACTGCAAACTTCTACTACAGAGAGAGCATTGGTAGGGATGTAATAAATAGGAACTAAATTTGCATTCTTTTTTTTTCCTCCCTCCTTTTTTCTGTTTTTTTTTTTTTTTTTTTTTTTTTTGGGAAGCAATTTACATGTTGTGCTTCTGGATCCTAAAGCAAAAGGAAATGTGCCTGATGCTAAAATTGGCTTAGTGGCTCCAGTTTTCTTAGCTTTGCACCACCTGCCTCTAATCAAACTGTCCAATTACAGGAAACAATTGTTTTCTTGCTTTCTGTTAAGTGCAGAAATTCATCCTCTAAAGGACTTTTTACCAAATGTTGCTTTTAACAAAACCACTTTCACATTTTGTTTGGGGGGGGGGAAAAAAAAAGTACTGGTGTTTACGTCCAGGATGCGTGTTAGAATTCAAACATATGGTCACAAAGATTCACACAAGGTCATTCACAAAGCAGTAATATTTATCTTAGCTGATTGTAGGGTTTGGAAATCTCTATTATATTGGGAACAACTTAGTGGACATGAATAGATTTTCACTATTGTGGTGGTAAGCTGAGAATCAGGCCCTGACCTATAATTAGCATGAACATGAAAAGCACTGATAATACAGAAGGGAAATTGGTCTCTCTAGATATGCTTCCTTAATGTGAGACAATGACTTCAGGCTGTTTCTGATCTGCGAATCTCCCATGTGAAGACTTGCTGAAGGAGAATGAAATAGAATAAAAAGCATCCAAATAGAGTAAGAAAAAGGATCCAACCTTGGTTAACAATGCTTTCTTTGCAAAACTAGATCCCAAACCAAATTATAGCCCTTAACACTGTCAGCCCTACAGAAACACATGAGATCACTTAGATAAAGTGAATATACAACCTGTCCTGTGTCATCTTAATGAGGGTGTTTATGTCTGTACCTAACAACTGCTTTTTATCTCAAGGGAACAGATTAATAAGGAAGGTGTTTACAACATCATCTGTTATCAAGGAGCTTATCAATTGGACTGAAAGTATTCGATTCCTCATCAAACTTTGTGTGAAATAAAATAGACCAAGTAAGGATGTAACGATCCTAGTTAAGAGGCCTGTATAAAAAGAGATTTAGAACACTGTAAAATTTCCTTGAGAAGCATAAGACAGTTATTGGAAACTACTGAGAGGAGGAAACAAGAGGAACTACTATTTGCTGTCTCATAACATGGGAAGGTGGGGGGTATTCCATGAAATTGACAGTTGATAAATGTAAAACAGATAAATGAGTAACTTGTAGGCATTAACTAGTAAGCCATCAGCACGTGGAATTAATTTTCAAAGGAAATCTATATTAAACTGCAGCACAATTGGCAGCATTGCTACAGCCATGTTGAGAGGGATGATGAACTAGAAACAACTTTTTGTTTCCAAAATGTGTTTCATGTGTGTCTACGTACTTGCATACAGCCTGCAACTATGCTAATTTTACCAATGGACTGTAATTTCCTCTGTCAGTTGAATCAGTATGGAGATGTTTGGTATAAACTGGGAAAAGCTTTAAAAATTAGATAGAATGCAGCATATGAGAATTTCTCTTTGTCCTCATAACTGTACTTTTCTGTGTCCTTTTCACTCCCACATTTTCCAATTTTTTCTGCCTTTTAGATCAAGATCAAGAAGGAAACAATACTGGAGATTTCTATGTTGGCTGACATGTACTGTTTAGCAACTTTTTTGTTTGTGTGCTGAAGTGGGGGGCTGGGGAATATATCACTTTATCCCTGTTATTTCCAAGATTGCTTTAGTCACACTCGAACGGTTAATCTCGTTGCATTTCTATGGACGGCGCAGTGGTATATATGATAAGAATAAAAATTCAGTAACTATAGAACAAATCTCCAGTGCTTTTTAAAGAGAATAAAAGGGAAGAGTAACCTAACACAAAGCAAATGTTGCTTGCAGTGCAGTAAAATCTTGACAAAATCTGAAATGCTCCATAAAAAGGAAGCCAGCATATTTGCCAATTGTTATTCCTATGGCATGGAGGATTATTTCTTTTTATTGCGTAACCTGTTAGTTATTACCTTGCCCATCAACACGGTAACATTCGTTCTTCATATGGTGAATGCAAATGTATTTTGTATATGAATCTTACTTTGTGAACAAATGCAGCCTGACTTCCCCTGGCTCATCTTCAGAGACCTGAGAAGGCAAGCCAGTAACCTGCATGACAAGTGCTCAGGTCCAGTAGAAAGTAGATATGAAGAAATACACTTCATGATGCTCATAATGCATTCTGTGACTATTTCTAGAAGGAAATAGGAGGTTTGGTCCTTAATCTTGGGTGCTGCAGAGAAGAAGATTTGGAGAGCAAAAGAGGTTCAGAGCAGTGGACTCTGATGCTGAAAGGTTACTCACCTGGGTCGAAATAACAATGGATATATGTGCTCTGTGTGTTTCATATACATGTGTGTTTGTTTAGCTTTTAGAGTTATAGAAAGCTGGAGTGGGGGATATAAAGGAACTGGGTAACTGTAAGGCTAATGTGTTGCAGTGCAGGGATGAGGTGCATGGGTGTAAAAAATATGCCGGTATAGACAAGAAATGTGGGGAATTGGCAGGAAAAAAAATCATCATATAGGTAAAATTATTGTTATTAAGATGTTTTGTTCCTTGTTATAATTGACCTTTTATCCCAGCTGAAACAGGGAAAGGCTGTCCTCTGATTTCCAAGGTTATATTCACATATGCCGCTTGAATGGTTATCCGCTGATGGTGTCCTACTTTCCAGGTCCTACTTGGTCATCCTTCAAGGTGTGTGTGTAGGGATATGGGTGTGCATAGGCTGACCACCAGCCTGGCAGTGCCTCTGGTGACCTGACAGTCACTGTGTGCACGGTCAGTATTAAGGAACAAAAAGTTTTAAGGTGAAAGAACAAAATCAGGCCAAGGCTGCCACAGTGAACAGCTTTGTGTCTTTGTCATGAAAAAATACCCTAGTATTTTATGCATGGCTTTAAAACGAATGAGAACTTTGGCTGTAGAATGTAGAATGGATACAGCAAAGGCCATCAGCTGATGTTGCCAGCTGCGAGGATGGAATTTACTTCCTGGTAAGGCTAAGAAGCAGAATTTCAAAGCACAGAGGACTCTTCATGTCCCATAGTGACACTTCCCTCATGGAAACATGTGGTGGAAACCCCATGTGTGTGGTGGCGGAGCCTTCCCCACTGCGTGATGTGCAGCAGCCACAGGCATCATGAGATCTGGGACAGGGAGCACTGAAAGCCTCAGCCTGCCGTGAAGCTTCCTCTAGGGGGAAGGAAGTCTCTGCACTTCAGAAAAAGCTTTTCTCTAGAATCTCTGCTATTTCCAGTTGCTTCAGGTGCTGGTGCAAAAATCTTCCAGCGTGCTACACAAATGTATCTAAATGACTTAGGCTTACCTATGCAGGAGGATTATTATGGTTTCCCATCCTCCAACTCAGTGCGGGATTATTTCTGGGCAATTATTGTTATTATTATTTTGCATGGAAGAAAGAGTTACACATGAATGGCCCGGGCACCACTTTTGTTTCCTGCTGTTCATGCCTCATCTTACTGCATTATTCCCATGTTTATTATCAAACAGGAGTGTGTTTTGGTGTGGAGCTTGCAACATACTTAGCCTTAGAGGATTAAAAAGCCCCGAGTTTAAATGTGCATGTTTAACTTTACCTTTTGGAAAAAAAAGTGTGGGTGGAAGACATTTAACATGTATGTGTCACATTAGTTGCACAGGAATGGCCAGCATCCTGCAAGAGAGCTCAGCAAGTTTAACAGCTGGCAAGTGCCTCCAGATGGCTTCAGAAAATGCAAGAAACATGACCTGAGATGCAGTGCAGGAAAAGGGCTGAAGGATCCCTATGTTAGACAGGACCTGCTGCATGATTTTTAGTGGGTGGTTGCTGCTCTGCCACTGCCAATGACACAACCTTGTGTGAAGCTGTCATAGAAACCAGTGGCCCTCCTCTGAACTAAAAGCAAGAACTAGTGGTCAGCCGTCCCTCTGGGAATTCCCTTGTGGGTCAGAATGGTGTTTGCTTTTGTGCTTAACTGAATTAGTCAAAACTGTAATGAGGAAATACAGCCTTTGTATTCTGGTCACAGTGTAAGTAGTTTCTAGAAAGAGACATAGCCTGCAAGATTATGATACTGGTCACGTGGCTTTCTGAGTGGGTAGCTGAAACATTTTAAGTCACCAAAAATAATAGTAGGGAACATACGATAGCTTTTTGTTATGATTTTTATTTCATAGGACAGTCTTTAGCTAGTTATTCATGCTGAAATTCATTACTTGCAGGACTCACAAATATATTTTATGACTATCTAACAGCTTGTCTGCATATTGGAACACAACCTCACAAATAGCAGCACAGAAGCATTCGCAAAATTAATTTAATTAGTATTTTACCAGCTCTGGAACTTAACTACTGTGAATAGGTGTTGCTTAGGCAGTGAAGTTTAATGGTTCCTGGGGTATTTTAACTCAGGACTCCACAATCTAGTTTTTCAGCCTCTGTGCTTGTGGAAAGAGGGTCACAAAATCTCTCAGTCTGTCCAGCTGTAAAACGGTATGCGTGCTTTTAGGTAGCTTAACTAAAATTGTTAGCGTGCATTGAAGTACTTGGATGAAGGCTGCTTTACTGTGTAAGTGCGAAGTATTATTATTAGAAACATCGTTACACTATCAGCAGCACGGCGTACAATGAAAAACCATGAATTTCTGGCTTCAGGAGAAAATTTTTCTTTGTGTCAATATAAGTATTCAAGAAATCAAAAATAGACAAAATAAGAGCATAGATGTAAAACAAATAACGGTAATGTTAACTTTATTAAAAAGCTTCTTTGTGGTATCAGGCAGGAAGTGAAACTGCTTTCAAACTGCAAATATTTCTCAATCATTTCATGCACCAACAATCTTTGTAATAGGTTTTCTGTTGGTTTTTGCAAAATGTTCAGATGAGCAGATAAAAGTTCAGACACAAGAAGAAAGGCAGTCATTTTTCTTGGATTTCACTAACCACGTATTTCATTCCGCGATTCAAAGTGACTTTAGGGTCTGTCTCCACAAACAGATGTGCACACTGAAAGTTTGAGCCCCAACTATTCTTATGGGGTCATTTTATTATTCTATTTATTTATTTATTTATTTATTAATAAACCAGCAGCACTGTATGCGAGCAGCCAGCTAACTGGCTTTGTGTGTTGAGTCGTGGTTGGTGGCATAGTTCAATCAGAAATTGCTGAAGTAAAAACAGCTCCAGCTATCTTCCCCACTCCTCTGCCAGGGATGCTGCCTTGCCACAGGGCTTCCTGGATGTGATGTGTGTGTGCACCCGAGCCAGGGGAGCCTACAGACTGCTGTACTTGTATGAGCTGCTGCTGATTTCAGGCTGTAAACCCTGCTGACTTGAGAGGGGATGCTTGTTCTGCTGCACAGTCCCTGGGATGGTAAGCGTCCAACAGAGGGACAGCGGCGACAGCTGGCAGTGGTAAATGCTTCATCCATCCCAGTTAAAGCCGCCAGTGAGTGTGAATCAACACTTTTAGGTTTTGTGCTACTTGGAACTACTTTTCTGGCTCTAAGTATTGTGTCATGTTGATCCCAGAGGGTCAAGTATAAAAGTATTGAGCACTTAGAGAGATACTAAATGCCTGTACACAGAGAATTAATAGGGCTTGAGAGCACTTGGCAATGGGGCTGAACACAGAAAACTTCAACTGAAACTGTTGTTTGATAGAAAAGTAGTTTTTTCATTAAAAACTGAAAGCTAGAAAACTGAAACTTCAGCTTGCATATTCACTGCTGCACCTGGGTCAGATTCGAAAAACACAAGGAGTAAGTGTTAATTAGATATCTCTTGACTCAGTAATTCTTACTAAAAATGCTGCATGTGGGGCATCTAGAAGAGCAGCAGGTGTTGTGGTAGATTTTACTTGTCTAATCTTGTAGTTTCTCGATACCACCGCCCGAATGGCTGCATTTATTCAGCCAGTAAAGGCTTCTTTTTTTTTTTTTTTTTTTTTCTTCACAGAAATGGAATAAAAAAAGCAAAAGGCTGAAAAAGCACACACGATTCAGAAGTTCCAAGGTAATTCCATTTCACAGTGTTCAAAAGAGATTTGTTCTGAACATATATTTGGTTAATATTTTCAGTCAGATGCTAGTCTAAATTTTCACAAATTAATCTTTTGTTAAATAGAGAGAAAGCGAAGCTTTTGAAGACTTTTGCAAACCTTTCCTGAGGATGGAGGCACCTTTATTTTTGTATGAAAAGGTATACGAATGGCATTTAATGGGTCTAGACACTGGCCTGGCATTTGGGAAACCTGAGCTTGATTCTCTCTTCCTGGTGTGATTTTCAACAAAATCAGTTTTCTGGTGCCTCTGTAAAACAGGGGTGGTGGGTTTACCTTGCAGAGGTGTTGCAGAAATCAATATGCTTACAAATATGATGGCCTTAATTACCATGGTTGCCGTAGGACAGCAAAAAGTCTGAAAGCTGTACATTTCTTGTTCCCCGGGTTCCCATCCTTGACATTTTGCATTGGCAAACAGGGAAAACCGCAAAGTTCTCTAAAATCATAGCAATCTGTTGTTCCTGCTCTGTTTGCGTGCTCCAGAGCCTGTAAAGTTTTATTAGAATCTTTGCTGAGACTTCGTATACTTTGCGTTGTATTTTCATGACCGTTCTGAGTCTGCATGGACCAATATATTTCTTCCTGTGTGCTGAGCATCATCACATTTCAGAGGCTGATCTGAAGGCTTCTAAGAGCTTTCCAAAGTTTACATTTCATTAGATATTATGCACTTGTTTGATATCCACACATTTTTCAAGCATGACGTGAACAGGAAGGAAATAATTTAGTGTCTAAAAAGGATTGTTTCATTGGCTCCGCTTGTTCCTCAAAACTTTTATTTGGCTAGCAATAGCCAGGTAGACTGCAAGCAATAGTATGGTAAAGCCTACCACCGTTACAGAACCCTCAGTACCACAGGTGGTATTATTCACAGGGCAAGAGAAATAAGAGGGTTGAAGCCTTTCCAAGCTTTCTGGGGAGTGAGTGCCTGCAGGCTGTGCTCTGGATGTCTGAGGAACCTTGATTCATTATCATTAGTGAACTGTTTGTGCAGCACAGAGATGAATGCACATGAAATTTATATAAACAAGTGGCAGATAATAGAGAAAGTACTCGATAACCTCTCTCGTCATGCAGATTAAGTGGTACTGATGAGGAGAAGCTGAATGACTTCTAAAACTATTTGCAGGAGATGGAAGGGGATGGTGTGTTTTGCATGCGAGTGAGTTCATCTGCTCTCAGTGGTTTAGTTCTTAGATCTGTGTTTGGTGGAGCTGGCTGAGACTATTCAGGTTAGAAGTGACCTGTAGTTGGTCTCTAGTTGGACCAGGTACCTCAGAGCTTTATCCAGTCAGGTCTTGAAAACCTCTAAAACAGATTACACAGCCTCTTTGAACAACCTGTTCCACTGTGTGATTTCTACTGTTTTCATGTTGAAAAAGCTTTTTCCTCAGAAACGGTCTGAACTCTTCTTGTTACAACTTAATGCTTCTTGTCTCACATCCTCCCAGTATGTACAGCTGTGAAGAACCTGCCTCCATCTCCTTGGTAACCCCCTCACAGGCACTAGAGGGCTGCTGTTAGCTCCCCCAAAGCCATCTCCTCTCCAAGCTGAACAAGCCCAACTCCCTCAGCTTTGCCTCACAGGACAAGTGCTCCAGTCATCTTGGGGACCTCTGCTGAGCTCACTCCGATTTGTAGACATACGTCTCTGTCATACAGAGTATCAGGAAGAAATTTAAAAAAAAAAAAAAATCCACAGGAAATTTCAGTTTTCCCCATAGAAAACTGTTCTCAGTGCAGTAGCGGTCCACACAGTTTGGCAATGGGCTGCCAGGGCTCTGACCATGCTGGCTCTGCAGTGTTGCAGCCACAGCTGGGGCACACTGTCAGCTGGCACTGCCAAGAATCACGCTCAGTTCCAGGACTGCTGAAACATAACTGTGGAGTTTCCAAAATGAGGTACTGTGCAATTTCAGGGAAGAGATTTTCCAAAAATGCAACATTTTCTCCTCTGTATGGACATCAGTTCCCATTTTTCCCCCTCCAGCATAATGTTCTTCTGAAGAGACTTTGCATAAGGTGAAATCTGAACCTACAAATCATGTTATTGTAATTTAGCTAGAGGATTGTGACAAATGGGCAGGAGACCCCGTCGTTACTAAGGTGTTTAACAGAACTAAACTATTTCCCTCTCTACTGTAGACTTCAGATTTTGAACAATTATTAACTTGTAGCCATCCCTCTTCCTTCCTTCCTTTTCTCTTTATAGTTGGACCTAAGGTTTTGCATTTCTATCTTATCTGGTATTTTCAACATGTTAATAGTGAATTTTTGTGGGCTTGCAGAGGCAGAAAACAGGGTATGTTCCAGAATGGATGTTAAAGTAACAATATTATAATTCAATATTTGTTTGTATTAATAAATGTTCCGTTATAGACAACAATCCTCACTTTTCCCCTGCAGACAAACCTACGATGCCCTTTTAAAAACTCCAAGCCTTCTCTTTCTTTCTTTCTTTCTTTCTTTCTTTCTCTCTTTCTCTCTTTCTCTCTTTCTCTCTTTCTCTCTTTCTCTCTTTCTCTCTTTCTCTCTTTCTCTCTTTCTCTCTTTCTCTCTTTCTCTCTTTCTCTCTTTCTCTCTTTCTCTTTTTAGCACTGCCTTGCTGTAAGGGTGGAAATGATCTTCCATGTGTAGCAATATTAATCTCACTTCAACATGTTCATTTGTGAAGAAGGGTATCGCGTGTGTTAGGCATGGGCAAATGTGAGGTGGAGGCTTCTTTGACAAAGAGGGATAACCATCATACCTGGAGCCTTAGCCCAGGTATTCATAGGAATGAAGATGCTATTTGGCTTACATTTCATCACATTTCTTTTGACATTGATTATTTACACACTGACTGACTAGTGCTACTATGACTGTGCAATGCAGCCACAGATTCAGCCCACAACATCATTTTTCCTTTAAGAAGACTTTCATTTTAAGCTTCGTTAACAGATGAGAGGATAAGAAAAGTATAAGTGGGGGGAATGATAGTACCAAGGTAAAAGTTCGTATTGTTCTTGTATCTGCACCAAGGTCCTGTCCCATTCTATCACCAGGCCAACAGCCATGTAGACCTGGAGGTGACTGTCTAAGGCATGTGACATCATCAGAAAAAATATACATTTCTGGCTGGTACGGCCCTGCATAAAGAAAATGAGACAAAAGGGCCTATAAATTTCATTCATCTGCAGAAGGTGCCTCACAGCATGAGGTTGAGCCAGTGGACTTCTGTGCCATGGGAGGTTGTAAATGTGAATGCCATGCTGAATTGAAAAGGGCCTAGAAAATGTTATGAGTAGTTGTAACATTTGAAGTAGTAAGACAGGCTTAATTAAATCTCATATTTCAGGACATTGGCTAGTCTCTGTAGGGATCAGGAAGGATTTTCCCTTATCCATACGCAGCATTTCATAATTGGCCAGGTGCATTATGGGGTTATTGTCTTTAAATTGAAGGCAGTGATTAAATGCCTCTGTTGGGAGTGAGATATTGACTTGAGTGGTTGGTCTGATTTGGTATGGCAGATTCTGGGTTCCTGTAGGCTGTCGCTTACCCTCTCTTGTGCTTTTTATTGCAATTCTTACAATATTTGACATTTTTCTAGCTCCTGGATGGAGGTGCTGGTATTGAAAATCTCAGCTCTCACCAGGATACATTTTTTTTAGCTGTCCTGTCAGTACAGTAAGGTTTGTAAACATGGCCAAACCCTCTGAAATAAAAGAAAATCCAGGATATACTTTATTGTATTGTGTATTGCAGTGGCCACTAATACCATCTTTGCAGACCTCAACTCAGAGCAACTACATAATCCATAACTTGTCCTCTAATGACAGTGAAGTAATAAAGTGTGATAAAGCTCCTGACCTTTGAAGTACTTTGAGAGGTGGATAAAGAAGTCATTTTTCGTGCCTGCATATTCTTAGTAGCCACACTAGTTGTGACTGCATAGCTCGTTCTAATGTAACATTCTGTGGATGGATACCTGGAAAACTTTATACTACGGGGAAGCTGGAGGGGGCAATCTAGACCCACAGCTTGATGTTTATGTACGCCTGCTCAACTCCTACTTGCTATATAACCCAGCTTCCTTGCTGCGTAGAACTCCCATATAGACTCCATATAACTCCCATAGACTCCTGTTGTAGTCATGCAAATGTCTGAAATGGTGGTTCACTCAATGCAGGACAGACATATGAGATGTTGAGTCTCAGCTAGGAGGTGCCTTCAGTTAGTTACGTTGTGTTATCCTGGTGAGAAATGCCAGAGGCACCCATCAAATGTTTGTCTACCACTGAGTATAAAATGCTTCTAGTGGGCATGCCATGCATTTCTGCTGTACACAGGTACACAATATTTTTGAGTTTTGTACTGGGAGAAGCTGCCAGTTATGTCCATCAGCCAGCTGTTTATGGTGCTGCAGAATGGGAAAGGTCATTTTACTGGGACAGGAGAATGTGGAAGAGGTCATAGGAAGCTTGACCACCCTTTTGAATCTTGCCTGGTTGAAAGAGGCACATTAAAAGCAATCCAGTTCCTCTGTTGTGTTTCTACAGAAAGGCCAAGTTTGCTTTAATTAAAAGATCTTTTGCTAAAAAGACCTCCTTCTAAAATACTTCCTAAAAGAGTGCTTACAGATCGTTAGGATTGCCACTGATTGTCACCGATCATTGTTCTTAGTGAACTAGGAGTAAAATACATACTGTCCATTTCTTAAACAGCGAAGAGCCAGTCTCTACCCTGAAGGGCTGACAGTGGTTGCCCAGCATACATATCAGGGAATATTAAAATGGTCCCCAATTAGCGTAGTGCGAAAGCTTCTGATAATATTTTAATAATATGGACTTTAAACAAAAATTTAGCCTTATTCTGGATAATTAATGCTTGTGAAAGGTTTAATGTGTATTCATTGAGTATGTTGTGATTCTGGCACGTGAGCAGAATAATAAGAGGATGTGTATGCATGAAAGGATTTTCACTTGCATGTTGACTTTTGATTTTTTTTTTTTAAATGCAGAACAATAAGATCTATTTTAAATTAAAATATGAAGATGGGTTGTAGAGCGGTGGCAGTGAAGAATTGAGTGTGTTCTATTAAATTTCCTCTGGAATATTTGCAAGCCAGTGCCGTGATGAAACATTCAGGTTCTGTGGAGAAATCAAACTGTACCACTTGCAGGTAAAAGTAAAGTAAATTTGGAAAAAAAAATGTTTGCAGAATTTGCAGAGGCTTGTCTGGTGTATGTATGCATCTCTGTATCAAATTATTTGCTTTTAAGTGAAAGTCAGCAAAAAACAAAACAAACAGAAAACAAACAAACAAACAAAACAACACCAAAAAACAACTAATGACATCCAGAGCCAGTGCAAGTGGTTTCAGTTTCTTGTAGAGGGCACTTAGAAGTGAATCATCATATTTTCACTGGTAGTAAAACTAGAGTGCTTTTTGTCAGGGCAACAAAGGTACATGTTACCTGTCTGAATGGGAAAGCTCATTGAAGGCAACTATGCTACTAACACCCTACCCTCAGGTCAACTCATGCAGTTCCAGCCAGGCAGGGGCAAAACACTCACCTTGTTAAGTCACATCATGATAAAATTTGTAGTACCTCATCTTCGTTATTTTTTCACTTTAAAGCAGCTGATGTACATGTTGGGTACCCTGAGGTAGAAATGCCACTTCTTTATCAGCGAGCACTCACTCTTATATGTGGATGTGTGGCTCAACACCATGCTCCTTAACCATCCCCAGATGTGACCTAAAGCCCACACCGTGGCCTACCTCATCCTTCTGCCTCTACAGCGCTCTTCAGTACACAGAATAAATCCAGTGTCCCTAACAGAATCATTTCAATGCAAGTTTTTCAACAAACCTGGCTCATAAAAAGTTCAGAGATTGTCAGAGGGGCTGTTTCTACTGCTTTCTGAAAGATGTAATATTGGAAATCATTATTGTCTATCTTCTGTAGGCATGAATATACTGTAGGCATCAAGAGCTCCTTTCATCATGCTTTTCACCCTATGGGCTTTCTTCAGCCTACCTTCTCATCTGCTGTCTCTTCAGACACTCATCTCATTACAGTTTTGCTCCTTTATACTCAGGGTGCTCCATTTCAATCTCTACCAGAAGATTACCTCCCTGCTGAAAAGGACTTGGAGGTTGTATGGTAACTGTTGAGTCATGGCCTGAACACCTGGTTGAGCACCTGGGGAAAAGACCTGGTCGGCCCTGGGAGCATAGGTGAAGGCAATTCACCTGTGAGACGAGAAGGAGTGGAGCCTGGCTGCACATCTCTTAAGGGCTGACTGCTACTGGGGAAAGTTCTCTTTCTGGAGATCCCTCCTTGGTGAAACATTCCATTGTGAACCTAGAATCTTCTGATACAGGTGAGCAATCTTCTTCCTCTTCCTTTATAGCACCTATTTATCATGCTAGTCCTTCTATTATCGCACTTCTGTTGTAATGCCTTTTGCGTTGTATTGGTCTGTTCAATTGCTATAGGGGTACTGGTGGATGGCAAGCTGGATGTGAGCCAACAGTGTGCTTTCACATTCTAGAAAGCCAACTATATCCTGGACTGCATCAAAAAATGTGTGACCAGCAGGCTGAGGGAGGTGATCCTATCTCTCTGCTCTGCACTGGTGAGGCCACATCTGGAATACTGGAAAAATACTTTTATGGGGAGGGTAGTAAGGCACCGATACAGGTTGTCCAGAGATGTAGTGGAAGCCTCATCCTTGGAGATATTTAAGGCCAAGCTGGATGGGGCTCTGAACAACCTGATCTTGCTGTAGGTGTCCCTGTTCATTGCAGGGGAGCTGGGCTAGATGACCTTTAAAGGTCCCTTCCAACTCTAAGGATGCTATGAGCCTATGAAATAGGGGGTTCTTTCTATCTCATCTTCCTCTCATTTGTGGAAGATTCCTTATTTGTTCCTGTGTTAGGATCTGGGAATATGCTTTTCCTTCCCAACAGCCTTATCTTTGTAGGCAGAGGAAAAAGAAATAAGTTATTCAGTTGCCCACATTTTAACTATAATGGGATGAGAAGCAGATGGTTAATAGCAACTGTTATTTTTCTTTTCAGAGTATAGGAAATTGTAGGGAGAAATAAAGTTATTGGCTTGGCTAGAAAGAGGTGAGGGATTGCATGCTTCCTGCACTTTTCTCTTTGGGTGAGTGAGTTGTCATCAAAATCATATGATCTGTGCTTTGATTTGTAGAACTTCTCCTGAACATTGGTCTTGCTTGGTTATGACATTCAAAATTTTCCATATTATAGGCAAACAGACAGATGCCCTTGAGCTGAAAGGAAGACCTTGCTTGACTCAGAAAACTAATGTCATTTTCCTGATGTTGTTATTGAAAGTAATGTTATGCTTCTGTGTGTCTGAACATGACAGCAGTTACAGCATGGATAAGTGCTTATAATCAGCTGTGATAGTGTTTATTTTAGAAGTTGAGTGAATCACTAGAAAGCTTCTTGTTGAATGATTTTATCAGGAAAAATTGTTGCCTTGCAGCTATGTAAACTTACAGAGTACCAGAAGCTGATGCGGTACTATGGCATCACTACTCCTTAAGTATATTCTGTCTTCTAGGTATTGAGAAAGTCTCAAATTAACTGGTTTTATTTGATTGTTCTGTTTGCTTATCAACCTCTCTTTTTCACTTATTTCCTAGTTTTCCTTCCCCTAGCAAGTAATTGTGTTTTCACATTTTCTCTTTACCTACAAGTCAAAATGTCCAGTGTTCCTGTTTACTTCTGCAACCAGGCTGTGCTCCCATTATTTTTTAATTCTATAGTATTGATCACTGTCTTCCCTACGGTAAAGCTTTGGCAGCAAAGTGCTAGTGTTGCAATTACTTGTGCTTGATTCACTGGACGTGACACTGAGCTCTGCTAAACCTGTCCAAGATCAAACTCTTGATTTGTTTGTGAGTTCAGGCTTCTTATCCCAGGTCCTGTGAGTGATCTCCTCATGTGGGTGGCCTGTGCGTTAAAAGGTTGGGCCTTGCATTTTTCTAGCCAAGTCACGTGTGCCTCTGGAATCTCAGAAATTTTCCACTTGATAGAAGAAGGGGACTTCAGAAGCACTGGTACAAGTACTTAGAAATAGAGGGTGAGAAAATGCTTCAGTGTGCTGATATCCTTCTTTCCTGCCCGCTTTTAGTAAATGGTGGTGTATTTATTTGAAATTGCAGTTTGGCATACTGTCAGGTACAGCCTTATTTGAACCCGAGATTACTCTTGACTGTCAGTAGAAACAGCACAAGGGTTTGGAAAGCTGGATGATACTTTAGAGTTGCATCAGTTACACTTTAATGCTTTGTTCAATTTTGAACTCGTCCTTATATAATGATGAATGCTTCTGAAGTTCCATGCTTCTGTGAAGAGAGCTCTGCCCCTAGAAACCTGCCTGCTGAGGGGTTAATAGGTATATGGGAGTCCTGAGTTTAAGATATAAGGCTCCATCTTTTATGTAAGTACAGAGAATCACCTCAGAGAAGGCAAAATGCCATTCACAGGTGAGATAAATGCCAGCTCATTTGCCTTTAAGAACATTTTCAGGTTTTTTGCAAGTTTCCCATGAGTTTACAGTTCTTCAACACAAATGGCTTAAGTGAAGGCTTCTGCAAGTAACATGGTGGGTCAGTAAAGGTCCACACAGGAGGTTCTAAGTGGTGAAAAGTATCTGCAGGTGAAAGCCAAGTAGATAAATATAAGGTACTTTGGCACCTGTTTTCTTATCTAACCTTTTAAGATTGTCATTAACAGTTTCCTGTTTGTCCTTCGGTTAAAATCTCTGCTCACCTTGAAGAAGCCGATTGTTCTGTGGGAAGACTTATTGAGAGCTGTGTCTTGCTTCGTCTCAGCTGCTGGACACTCAGCCCTGGGGTTTTATTTCCAGTTCTGGGTTGAATGACTGCTTCACGTAACAAAATGTAGCCGAAGCCTGCTATCTGTGATCACTGGGACTGACTTACTTCCTTAAAACTAAATGTTGTGCGGTTTTCTTTTTTTTTTTTTTTTCTTTTACCTCGGTGTCATTTTTGGGGTTCATTTTAAGATTAAAACCAAGAGATATCTCAGGAGGGTTTATGGTTAACTAACATTATACAGAATTACACACAGTAAGAAATCTGGGGACTTCTATCTCTTGCTTCAGTGACTCCAGCATCTTACCTAGCAGTCCTTCAATGGCACGCTGATAAGGGTCATGGCTCTGGAGCAGATCCAGCAGTGGTGTATGGAAGCAAAGTTCCTTATGACTCCTGTCTTTTTTCTTTTTTTTTGCTTTTGGCCCAGTGCAGGTAGCAGGAGCAGCATGTTTGGACCTGTTTCCTCATCTGTTCTCTTGGCTGCCCACTTTCTTCTCCACCAGTTCAGGGAAAGTGAAGAAAGGTTTGCCTGTGCCCAGCAGCACTGCAGGTGTCTGTCCCTCAGAAAGAGTCCCACTGGTGTAGGCGTGCTGGAAAGAAAAATCCCCAGTGACTTCACCCGGCTTGGCTTGTGGTGGTTACTCACAATGAGGTCATTTTTTTTCTTTTCTTTTTTTTTTTTTTAAGCTTTGCATGTTTAATGCTACATCTGGGTTTTTGCATATGAGTGAAACTGCAGCTCTGGGACTAATTCAGGGAGTTTTCTCTGCAGAGTAGTTTTGGTGAGTAAACAGAGATAAGAGGAAGCTGGGTAAATCCAATAACTCCTCCCTCAAGGGCAGGTGCAGTGATGTGGCTCAAGGTACAGAACAGAGGAAATGCCTTGTTGACACAGGTGATCAGAGCAAAGTGGCCAAAATTGATATAAAGATATTAGTATGCCATGTGAAGCCCTGCTTTCTCAAAGCTGATATTTTTAGCCCTCCGTAACATCTCTGTTCCTTAACCTCCATTTAGCATGGTGTTGTGTGGGTAAGCTTTCAGCTCCTCTTCACGATCTCTCAGTAGCTGCAGTGCAGCTTGGACTGTGCCGTGTTAACCTATATGGATTATTAAAACAAACTCTGAGTCATATTTGTACTGTATGTGGGTTAGTAAGATGGTTATCAAGGTTTATTTTCTCTTATAATTAGGTCTCTTAAACATTGTCTCATTGGATATATTTTGTGACTGCTGGAAAAGTCCTCGGGGATCTAGTGGTTGTTTATTTTCAGGGGAAGTTCAGATGATACATAGCATACAGAAACTTGCCACTCTGTGAAGAGGTTTTTATTAATGATAGTTAACCAGGCATTTTTCTTAAATGTTCGGTTCTTGTCCTGAATTCTCTCCAGCTTCTGCACTGTTATTACAGCTCTGGTATTTTATAGCAAGTAGGAACATAACATTACAACAGCCTATTCACACATGGGAGACAGGAGAACTGTGTTTAGAGCCCATCAGATAGGAGGGTAAGAGGATGCTTAGGTTTGAATGAAGGCACTTCCAAATTTGGCAAGCTACAGTGCATTGGCCTGGCCTGAACTCCTATTCCTACCAGCATTACTGGATCTTCAGTGGCTGCAAGCAACTCCTTTCCATCGTGCCCTTGAATGTTAAGCAGCCAGGGTTTCAGGCATGGCTCATGTTTGTCCCCTTTCTTCAAGCTTAAGGGGCTGCATGGGAAATAGGCACCATATGCTTCCCACTGCTGTACAGCAGCTTGAGCTTTTGGTGTTGCCTGTCGTTTCCTCCTTTGCTCGCATGACAGGCCCCTGACTCACTTCCATTTCCCAGTACCTCTATCTGATTAGGCTAGTGGGGTTTAGATACTTTTGAAGGTGTAAATATCCTAGGAAACATGCTAGTGTTTTCAGTCATTTTCTTTTAACTTCAGTCAGATCTTGTTCTTCATATTCTGCTTCTCCATTGGTCGCCACTGTCCTTGCATCCTCCTCTGCCCCCACTTCTGCTTCAAAACTGGGAATAACTGGCTTGCAGCTTTGCTCAGAGCTTGTGGGACACCACACACGAAGCAGGAACTGCTCTGAAAGGAAAAAAGGATGTTGCTAGTCCTCTGAGGCCCACCTCTGCCTTTCTGCTTGCCACTGTCAAATTATCTCTAACTGACAGAAGTTTCAGGTGAGGTGGTTAGATAGAGCTAGGTGCATAGCGTGATCTCTCCAGTGACTGCTTTTACAATCAAATGTTGCAAAGTTCTTCTGTTAGTTTCTTCTAATATTTTACTGGATAATGTCCTGGAAGGTATTTTCAGACAGATTGGTGAAACCAGAATGCTCACAAACTTAATACTCACAAAAAAAAAAACAAACAAAAAAACTCACAAATGTTTGTTTTTCTGCAGAGCTTTGCTGAAGGTATACACGTTCTTGAATTGATATGAGTAGTGACAAGTATTAAATAGTTTCAATCACTGAGACAGAGACAAGGAGGAAAGGATGTGATATCACTGATCATTGTATCAGGAGCAACAAGTACTGAACAGAGACTATGAGACTTGTTTCTGTGCATGGTTTGATGGATTGAACCACGATCAATCTGCAAACAGGAGGAAAAAGGGGATAATTAACAACAAACATTAAATTTGGAATGAATAATTTCACTAGCTGGAGCCACAGATTAGCTGTATTTTCAGATTTGGAGATAATTTGGAAAGGTTAAAGCTAGGAGGAGTTCTGGAATAGACTGCATCAGCAAACTGGTACATTATTTACTCTGGCAAGGTTTTCAGCAGTAGGGAAAGCTATTCCAGGAGGTGTTAGTCTGGGCATGGTCAGCACTGGCTCAGAGTTTGTGTAAAATGCAGATTCAGGAGATTATTGGGCATAGAAGCATACTTGAAGAATTTTAAGACACCTCAGAATGTCAGTGCTTTTGATTATTCGATCTACTGAGACGTTCTGTTCTCCTCTCTGGAAAAGAGAAATTGGCCTGTACTATGGAATGACTAACAAATTGTCCCTGAGGAGGGGCCAGTTAGGTAGGAAAATATTATTTACCTTAAAACAACAAAAAAAACCTCCAACCCCCCCGCTTTTTTTTTTTTTTTTTTTTTTTTTTTTTTTTTTTTTACACATATTCAAGATACTAATAATAAACCGTCAGTGGAGCTCTGCTGTCTGCCCATAGCTGTGGTCATCTCTTCTCCACAATATGACTTAGTGTTAGCATTTGTCATTTCACCCAAGCTACTCATGCACTAAAACTAACAATTTGGCCATCACATCTCTCTTGGGAGGTTTGGATGTGAATCATGGAAGAGGTTTTGGGCCCATGCCACAAGCCATGGGGAATTGTGGAAGGAAATTATTATATGCTAGATTTGTTTTATAGTAAGCCACATACTGTCCTAGAATTAGGCCCTTTACATGCTCAGGAGCTAAATGTAGGAGTCCTAATTCAGGTGGAATTTGTAACCTGCAGTTGGAAAGCTTGGCTGTCCCAAATGTAATCTTAGGCTTTCAAGTCTTGTTTCATTTCTTTTCTTACATATTCTTTCTCTTCAGATTCAAGCTTGGTCTTTCACTTGAAAAAGCTGTCATGATTTCTTGAGTGGCTGGTCAGTATTTTTCTTTGACTACTTATCTCTCTTTCATATAGCTGAAGATGCTTTATTGAGCATCCTTGTGTCAGATTCTAGTCTGTGCATTTTCTCCTGCTGCTTGTGCCCTATGATTGCAGCAGGAGGCTCCTGCTGCCTCAAGGGAGAGGGGTTTGAACATGTCTCTGGAGATGGCAGATACTTGAGTTAGGCCCCAAACTATATGCAGTTGTTCTTGCTTTGCTGTAGGTTCTGTCTGTCCCTGCCCTTACCTATTGACACAGAGATTCCAAGACTTAAGGATTTTCTTCAACAGAAATGGAAACTGTGGAGTCTGTGATCACCAAGATGGCAGTGGCAAACAGTAAATCTTATTGATATACAGCTTGAAATGGGAAGATTTCAATTTTCTGATTAAAAAATAAAGAAATCAGAAATAAAAAAGAGTTGTTCACATGCGTAGTAAGGAAACAAAGCAATGGAATGGTCCTTTATTATAATGCAACCAGCCTCATTTGTGTTTTGCAACAGCATATTTATTTTCCTGATCTTAGAACATGACAACATTCATTTAAGGCTAGGCTTTCATATGTGCTCCCCCAGGAGTTGAGGTCATTTATTCACAGAGATAAACCAGCTGAACAGCCAGTGAACTCAGCTGCAGCAGAACCCATTTGCAATATGATTGTCCACTCTGAGTAGCTCACTGGTGGAAAAAAGTAGGCAGACAAACCCTCTGTATTTGTTTTTGAACTGTAGTAATTTCACAAGCATGTCTCAAAAATCGAACAGCCACCCCTTCCTCCCTCATTTAAAAAATAAAAAAATAAAAAAAAGAAAATAACAAAAAACAAAACCCCAACCCTTTCCACAAAGTCTCTGCAGAAAGAAGATCAAACATTTCAGGGAGATTAAAAATAAAACTATTGTCTGCAGTATCTCAGGTATAATCTTTTGTAGGAAGTTAAAATAGTTTGTGGGAAGAACTCTTAAGCCAGCCTTGTAGAACCAATGTGGAGTTTTATTTCTTTGTAAAAATAGCTTTTATACATGAAAAAAATAATAGGAAAATAGAATTAAGCTGAAATTATCTAGGGCTGCATATATTCACCATAGGAAGTGATATCTCAAGCTTAACAAAAAAAAGCCTGCCTGTTGTGCTCATCCAAAAGGTATTTTGAGATATGCACTGAGCTTAGAAGAGCTAATGCTCTATTTGAAAGGAATAAAAGATACTATTTTGGATTTTATTCTTTGCAGAGGCACAGCTGAATGGTGAAACCAAGCTTTTCCATGCAGATATATTAGTTAGAATTCATACTCCACCAAATGAGACCTTTATGCTTCCACCTGCATATTATGGCTCTAATAAACACGTTATCAGCTCATGAAAATGATGGCAAACAGGTGACTCGAGGATTTGATAAGTCAGCAGCAAAGATTAACAGATTTTTCTCAGGGAAAAGCTCGGAGAGATTCCCTTATTTAAAACAATTGCAGCATGTGAATTTACTGCACTTAAATCATTACTGGCAATTAGTATGTGTCAGAAAGGTTGCAGCTGGCTCCAATTACAGGTAGGGCTTTTAGAAACAGAACTTAATTGTATGTGTGATAGTGAGAGGCTGAGCAATGCACACCAACGTAATGGTGCTCTCGGTGTAGAAAGGAGGGCAAGATGTTATGATCTGGGACGTAATTATTTTAACTAGGCCTGGTTCCTGTCTCCTGGGAAATAGATGATGTAGGGGAAAGTTGCTGGGAATGCAGCAGCTCACCTTACTGAGCTTCTTCTCTGGGTGAGGAAGAGCTTAGAAACTATGCAATGCTTTCCCTTTGTCTCTCTGCAGTAAATTTGCCCAAATTAAGGTCTTAGAAGTTATATCTAGCCCTGGTTGAATAATTCATCTATCTGAAGGCTTGCTCAAGGTCCCTGGAGGTGTGGGTAGCAAATGATTTGCAGGCTGCCAAGGTGTTTTGATGGGGGTATTCCTTGCGCGATTGTTGTATGTGGAACGCTCTTGTCTTGTATGCTGCAAGGATGTTAGGCTCTCTGATGTGAGGGTTCTTGGACTTACGGTGGTTTGCTTAGGATGTTTTTGCTCCTGGCGCATAATGGGATTGTTCTCAATTGCACCTTCAGCCCAATCATGGTCTGAGGTGACATTCTTGTCATTCCAATTCCCTCTCTGGTTGCATGAGTGTTTCTTGTCAAGTGGCAAAATAGCAATGTTTTGAATAAAGGATCAGGAGGTATCTGATCATATAGTAAGAATGGGGATCACAGTACACTGGCTGCCTTTCCAAGCTTCCGTAAAAAGTAATGTGCTCTGTCTTGGCAGACAAATTTATCTTTAGCGCTTTTGAAGTTCCGGTCATATTAGAGCTTAGTATTTCCTTGTGAGACATGTTGATCAGGCTCACTCCTGTGCCCTGCTAACAGCATGGAGAGTAAGTATTAATACTCCCTTTTAGGATTTCAGTGCTGCATGTGAACTTTGTTATATGTCCTTGTGTCAAGATGATGCCCTCAGGTGGAGCCTAAGCTTACTGCTGGCCTTGTCTGCTTTTGATGGAAGAAAGGAGAGTGCAGTAAGCACCCAACTTCTTTTTCCTTCTTTTCCAGTATCTCTGTTGAGGGAAAGAGACTAAACGTGTATCACTGTTTCCTAGCTTCCTTTTTGCAACAGAAAATTCTATCCAACCTATTGTTTTTTGAAGTGTTTTGTTAGGCAGTTTTGATTGTGTATTGCTACTTCAGCTGAGCTTATTCATGAGCTGTGGTATGACTGTATTTCTGTCTTCTTGTTCATTTGCTAGCAAATAACACTTGTGTGGGCAGGAGGCAGGCATTTTGCAGCGTGCTTGTACTTGGGCTGATGCATGGAGTGCAGGCATCCTATTGATTCTTTGTATTGCTCATAAACCCGTGTTTGATCAGCAGGGCATCTACCATGAAACTCATTACAGCTGCTATTTTTGGAAAGCAGGGTGAAGTTTCACATACCATGTGCTAATGTGAAAAGGATGCCATGCTTGTAAAACCAAACTGAAACTTGGTTGGAGAAGCAATAAGCATTCCAGCAGTGCAAGCAGACCAACTTTCCAGTAATTCCTCCCAAGTCTTCCCTCTTACAACTTTTCAACTTATGTCCAAGTTCCACAAACATTGCTATAATGTTGATAATCTGTTTTAAATCCCTAGCTCTTTCTCTGGGATTTAAAGATGATGGTGATAATAAAGTAACAATTGGGATGTGGGAAAAGAGAATCCGTGATTTGCAAAATATTCCTATGATAAAGCACTGTTTTTCCTGTTGGCATCAACAGAGGTACTTGCTGCTGTGCGGTCACCTACGGTAGTTATTTGGAAATTGTGTTAGCTGTGTGAGGCTTTTGCAAGCAGAAACACTGCTGTCTTCTGTGTGATTTGTTCAAAAGAAGTAAAGCCATTTTTGACACAAATGTATGCAGCCTCTGCAAGAGATGATCTGTTGTAAATTTGGCAGCTAAGGATCTTTCTGCCCCATTTATTGCAGCTCACAGAGTGTCCTCAGTGCTTTGAGGTCTGTGATTGGAGTTCCTATACAGCACCACGTTGCAAATTCATTATTTTTATACTGCAGTAGAATCATTTAGGTTGGAAAATACCTTTAAGATCAAGTCCATCCAATGACCCACCTAGTGTCACCTGACCTGGACTGTTCATATTATTGTCTCTGTGAGCTCCTGAGCACAGGAGTGCTGACACAGGAGACAGGGGTCCAAGAAAACCTTTGAACGTGCCAAAGCAACACATACCACACCTACATCTTTCACTGATATTTTATCTCTCTACAACTACCTGAAAGGAATCATAGAATAGTTTGGGTTGGAAGGGACCTTTAAGATCATTTAGATTGTAAGATCTTAATATTCAAGCTGAGGCTGGATCAGGCCCTGGGCAACCTGTGGATGTCCCTGTTCTTTGCAGGGGAGTTGGACTAGATGGCCTTTAAAGGTCCCTTCCAACTCCAAGGATTCTATGATCTAGTTCCAACTCCCCTGCTGTAGGTAGGGACACCTCCCACTAGACCAGATTGCTCCGTGCCTTGTTACAGTGAGGTGGGGGTTGGCCTCTTCTCCTAGGTAATAGCAATAGGACGAAAGGTAATGGCCTTAAATTACACTGGGGAGGTTCGGGTTGGATATCAGGAAACATTTCTTCTCAGAAGGAGTGGTGAGGCACAGGCTACCCAGGGAGGTGGTAGAGTCATCATCAGTAGAAGTGTCTTAGAAAAGGGTAGATGTGGCACTGAGGGAGTGGGCATGGTGAGGATGGATTGGTGGTTAGACTAGATGGTCTTAATGGTCTTTCCAACCGTAATGATTTTATGGTTCTATCTTGATGCCTCAAGATAGAAGTCAGTTGCATGTACTTGGGGCATGTCGTGTTTGGGGAGTTTAGACCTGTGCAGCAAAATGAAAGGCATGGGAGCAATTGAAGATAAGTTGTATTAGCAACTATTGAAGTTAAGCCTAAATTTTTTTTATCAGTATGCACAGAGAGGTGAACTTGAGCATTACTGGGCCCAGACAGTGGGAAAGGTATTACTGGGCATAAAGTGGGAAAGGTAATTTGCAGTGCTCATGAGACCTGGAAGCCACCAGAAGCTCACGGCAGGGCTGGCTGGCATCCAGCAGGGCCATAGGGCTGTCCTGTTGTCATCTTCCTGCAAGTGCCTTGTGTTAGCATTGAATGCCGGAGGGCTCTGATCTTCATCAGAACTCCTAGAGATGGGTTCAGCATGGCCAGCTCTGTGTAGTTGCTGAAGCTCTCTGTGAGTACCAGATCTAGACAGCTCCTTTTATTTTCTTTTGAATGAAAGCAGAGATGCTTGTCTTGTAATGTAATTGCTGAGATGATTTTGCCTTCTAAGAAACAAAGCGTTGCTTTTCTTAATGCAAATTTAAACAAATGCAACACTGCTCTTAATGGAAACTGCCCTGGGGTATGCATGAAAGTTCATGTCATGAGAAAACCAGGCTGCTAATGGGCTCTCCCAGGTCTTGCTAGCCGCATCTTCTCTTTGAGGGCTCCAAGAACTGTACAGATGTATTTTAATTATACTTCCATATCTGAATACCCCGCTTACTTTGTAGAAACCACCTTTATCATAGGCAATTTACTGTGAAGGATGGATGCCGCAAATAGATTCCTCCTCCCTGAGTGGATTTATTTCATGGAAAAATTTTCTGGGGAAGTAAAGTTCTGGGGAAGCAAATCTAACCTCACACATGGGAAATACTCTTTCATGTGGAGGACTTCAGCAATTTGTTCTGCTCTCCTGCAGCTCGTGTATTAGCAAAAGTAGTAGCAGTATACAAGCGACTTAGAGAATTAGTGCCAAATAAGGAAACTTCTTGCCTTCCTTTAGTGTTGAATCTTTGTAAAATATTTTCTTTTGTTGTTGTACTAACATCATTTAACAGCATTAAATATTCAGATCAATTTGGTGAGAGGTCTGGAAAGAGGACTTTTGGGGTCCTATTATCTTTTCTGAGTTTGTGTGCTGGAGCATGGCATTTTAGCTTTCAGGGCACCAGTGAAGTATGCTTTAAAACGACTATAGGAGTAACTGTATGGTTTGAGATGCAGTGGCATGGAAGAGCTGCAGGTATGTAAAACTACCTGTAAGTTTCTCAAAGAAAAGCACTCTCTATATGTAAATTATTGTGATTATTGCCTCCAATGTAAATCGATTTATGACACTGGAAAATGTATAACAATGATAGGGCTTTTCTTCTCTGCAGCATTTCTTGACTCTCAGCCCTAGAATCAAGGCTGCTTGTGTGATCCTTCTCCCTTTCCCTGTCTCACTCCCAGCTGAGACTAAAATGTATTTCTAACAGCACATTTGTGGTTGTAGTTTGTGTGTGAAAAGAAGAGTTTAAAACATGACTTGGTTGGACTTCAATCCTTTTTGGAAAGCATGAAGTTTGGTAACAAGGTCCTGGGATCCTGAGACTCTGGGAACAACCCTGGCTATCCCAAAGCTTGTGATGAAAATGGGGAGTTAGCAATACTCGAGGTCACTTAATTAATTAATTAATTTTGTCTCCATCGAAAACTGCAGCAACTGAAATTATTCTTTCTTGCAAAGAAGCCTCCTCGTATTTCTGTTTTGTTTTTAATAACCCACATCCTCCCCCGTGCCTCAAGCAGTGGTAGCACGGTGTCCCTAATTACCCAGGTGGTGCTTTCAGCACCATGGGATGTCTTGCTTCCTGAAAACTCTGTCTAGTGAAGAAGTAGTTTCTTATTTTCACAGGTTTGTTGTCCCCATGTGTGGGAGGCAGCCCCTATTTTCTTTCTTCCACTACCATTCTCATCCCCCATATTTCCTTTACAATGTCTTCTCTGTGTTTGGGCATCAATAGCTGGGCTTCACCCTCCTCGGGGCTCCAACTCGTGGGGATTTGCCTTAACAGCCAGTCCTTTCGAAGCAGGGCTTTTTCTAAGACCTCTCACTCCCTTGGGATCAGCTGTCAGCCCACACAGCTTGTCCCGAACAAGGGAATATTTGAAGGTTTTACTTAACTCACTTTCACATTTTTTCACAGATTAGTATTTTTTTTAAACCCCGTTATGTTGTTTTAATTGAGTCTTGCCACCAAAACAAATGAACATTGTGTCACCACATCTCAGCTCCCTTCATACAACCACAGCTAAGAGAGTTTGGAGACCCTGCTACCTGTAGAAATGTTGAAACCAACGCTGTGTATAATCTTGATGGATTACATTCAAGTTACTCTGTACATAAATCTGGTCACACCAGAACAAGAACTGTGGAAAGCATATAACATTAATGTATACTCATTACATTCCTCCTTTCATAGACTCCAAGCCTGTCAGGCTAGCAGGAGGGGGTGGGATAGGATCGAGTGGGGAACTTCATGTAGTGAGTTAGATTTTAACCTTTCACTTAAAATCGTTGCAGTTCTGCATCAAATAATGAGTGCCCTTTAAATAACAGTGCTTCTGTCATGTAAAACGGTTGCTAAGAGGTAATGAGTTCTATGTTTTTTTTTTTTTTTTGTCTATTTATCAGCTGTAAAGAAGCTGCTCTTGTTTAGGAAAAAAATACCTTGCAAACTTCATTTACCATTTACAGTACAACTTCTACTCCCTTGAAACCAAAGACAAATTTCCTGCAGATTTTATCAGGAGTAATATAAAGTCTTAAAAAGTTAAGTGTTATTCTTTCTACCTCATGTAGAAATATGTCACTGAGCTCCTTCCAGGATGGTATTGGCTGTATCTCCACAAGTGTGCAGCAAGGACTGAATTTTGTTCATTCAGTTCACAGGACCTCTACTCAAAAGGCCTCAATGGCCCAGAAAACAGCGAGGAAGAATACAGAGTGGGCAGCTACGTAAGGTAGGGCACCTTCCTCTATGTCTATGGGGTGGCCAAACCAGGAGGTCAGAATATGCAGCGACTCTTTCAAATGGCAGAAGGCTGTGTTGGCACTTCCTCATAGTACTCTCCTTTCTAAGCCCCTCAGCAGCCTTTTTCATGGGAACAAACGTGGATTTAGTCATCTAATTGAAGTCCCAGATCTGAAACTTTTGCTGAGGAATCTGGCTGGTTCGGGGGGACAGTGCCATGTTTTTCAGTGAAGAGTGGCATATTAATAGCCAGCTCAAAAGGAGGGGATTTCCTTTCCAGGCAGAATGAATGGGCAGGTCTGATGCTGATCACCAGGACTGTGGTTTCTTTAACTGCTTTTTTTTTCTGTACCTTCTGGCCCTTGCTGGTGTTAGAGTTACCAGGCTCCATTGCCAACAGCATACCAATGGTACTGGAGTTTATATCTTATTTCCTACAGCTGCAAACACTGCCAGCACTAAGATTTCACAATGCTTGGGACAAACGCAATGGGATGAAGGAGAGTGGCTTCTAACTGAATTTGGGTGGTATGAGAGGCTGCAGGGGGGGGTGGCTTTCTGAAGAAGGGGAAGAAGCTCATCAGAGATCTTCACCCCCTGCTTTTCCTTTCCACTGGTCTTGCTGGATTTATTGTTGTCTTCGTATTGCCTGAAATGCTTCATTTCCAACTCTAGATTTTACTCGGTGTCTTTCACTTGGGTGTGATTTGGCATGGAGATTTGTATGTCTGTTATCTGAAGGTTGAACTTCTACAATGGAGGAGGAAGATGAAAACAAGTTTGAGATTCAGCTTGTGCAAATGTAATGCTTTTGTATCCCTGTGAAGGTGAGCCATTATCACCCCAAGCCTTGACCTTCATCCTGGTTACAGGCCTGTTGTCTGTGGTCTGACTCTTCAGAGCCATATGTTGGCCACTACCATTGATGGTTTGCTATGGCCAAGCTTCAAGGCCAGATTGTGCTCATGAGAGCTACTGTTTAGTCAAAGTTGTCCTGTGATTTACATGCCTGTATTGGCATGCAGTTATGGTCCTGCCTCTGAGCTTGGCCATGGTTTGCCATTTGGCATGCTGTTACACTAATGGTAGACACAGAGTCCCTTCATGCTCTTCACTGTACTGCTGAGGTTGGGTTTTGAGAAATGCTGGCCACCTGTCTCTTTAGTTAAGAGAAAGGGCATTGCTGTATGGAAAGTAAGAGAATTTCAGAGTCCCTAGTTGACCTTCATGTATACAAATGAATAATACTTGCAGTTATAATGGAAAATTCTTGCGTATTTACAAGGTTCAACTTTAAAAAGTTATATTCCTTGACATTCAAGTTTTGACTCTGATCAAGAATAGATATTTTCCATGCTGAGATATCCAGAGTCTGCGCTTTCTGGTGTGAGCTCTCTCTGATTCAGTTCTCTGGATTCCTAAGAAGTCTGTTTGTTCAAGGTATTGTTGCTGTTATCGTTGAGAGTAATGCATAGGTCATGGCTGATACAGATAACAAAACAGACACAACAGAGAAACACAAAACCTCTGTTCTGAGAGCTGATGTTAATAATCCTTGATCTTCACTGGATGCTTGTGAACTTGACAGCGTGCTTCAAGGGTAGACACTTTGTAACTGAAGTTTTAGCTAACAGGCGTCCATGCTGTAGGATGCATGTTAGGATAGCATTAGGATCAGAGTTACTGAACTGTGTTACAGTGCGACCTGGTTTCAGATCTGAGATTTCCCAGGCTCCCTCAGATCAGGTAGCTGTTGAAACTCAAGTTGACAGACAAAGAAAACAGGAAGTATTTGAAATTGGGATCAGAGTTGGTGACATGACTCTGTCTGGAATGATCATAGAAATTTCAGTGATTTGCTGCCTTTTTATACTTTGTAAAGATGGGCCTGTAAATAAACACTATTTCTGAGTTTTTGTGATTAATGATTTGATTCTGCAAGGCTAAATTGAGGTGGGTTAACCCAGAAATAACAGAGACATAATTAGGACCAAACAAACACATCCTGTTACGAGACCACATGACAGATCAAGCTCATCCTAAATGTGGGGGTTGAACTCCTGTAGAGCCTCTGCCACGTCCCATCAAGTGAACACTGCTGCGTCCAATGCTGGGGAGAAAAATGTCCTCTTGATGTGCACCCTGGTGAAACTACATCAGTAGGCTGGAAGAATGATGTAAAGAAAGGGAGAGAGGTTCTAAACCTAGAGAAATGCGTATGTTTGTTTTCAACACAGCATGCTACATGTAGCACTGTCAGGCTAATTGGTAGTGGACTGCATGACTCCAGACTCAACTTAAATCCTGAAATTCCAAGACAGAAAAGTTTATTTGGAACTTGCTGAGTGAGAGAGACTGAATTTTGGACGCATTTGGAATGGTAGCTGGTCTCAGACCTGACCCTTGCAATTAAAGCATGGATGGTATGATGAACATCTGATTTGTGATATGCCTCTGTGTACCTCATTTTGTAACACAGACTGATAATAGGCCCACCAGGCACATGTAGTGCTTCTTGTGCCAAAATCAGAACAGGTATACAAGCATGGGAATGGTTCTGAAGCGTGGAAAAATTGAAAACAGCTTAAACAGCTTCAGGCTTTTGCCCGTAGACAGAAACGAATCCCTTGAAGCCCTCCCCCCCGCCCCCCCCCCCCTTCTGATTTTAGTCATAAACTCATGGAGGAATTTATAATTGCTGTTGATTTCTTCACTTACAACATGACTTGTTTTGGGGGTGACCTGCTGGAGAGAAGCTCTGCAGAGAAGGACCGGGGATCCTGGTGGACAACAGGTTGGCCATGAGCCAGCAGTGTGCCCTCCTGGCCAAGAAGGCCAATAGTATCCTGGGGTGCATTAAAAAGACCATAGACAGCAGGGTGAGAGGGATGATTCTCCCACTCTGCTGTCTTTGTGGGGCCACATTTAGAATACTGCGTCCAATTCTAGGCTTCCTAGTTCAAAAAAAAGACAGGGATCTCCTAGCAGGAGTCCAGCGGAGGGCCACAAAGATGATGAAAAGGGCCTGGAGCGTCTCCTGTATGAGGAAAGGCTGAGTAACTTGGGTCTATACAGCCTGGGAAAAGAAGACTGAAGGGGTATCTGGTTAATGTTTATAAATATCTAAAGGGAGGTGGGAGTCAAATGGGTGATAGAGGAAAGAATTGTACTTCTTCTGGAAGTGGAACATCTACATGCTTCCCTTGCCACATAGTAGGTTAAAGATAATATGATGTTAATTGCCTGTTGCTGTAATGTGCTCTGTAATATCCTTGTGGTAAAGCCCATGTTTTTCTGGAATAGAAGCAAATAGCAGAAACTCAGAGCAAATATAATTCCCTGGACTGCCTTTGAGCAAGTTGTTTGGTCTCTGTGTGGCTCAATTTCGAATGAGTACAATTGAAATAAGGGCACCTCCCTGTTGTTTTGGTATGCTGGGGTGAGAAGTGCATTAGGGAGTGTAGACTTGCAGTCTACAATGGTCAAGCCATATTAAGGTAGGTTTTCATCTTCAAAAACTGAATAAATAACCTGGTCAGAGGAGACCGGGATCTCCGTCAGGTATTTCAGCTGTCGCTGAGCCTGCCTGTGCCAGCATTCTGCACTGCCTCTGTGTCACTGCTAATCAGCATTTCTCTCCAGGAAGGGATTTGTTGAAGGAGCCCCATTCACTCCACCTCAGACAATGCAGGTTGGCTAACATCGCTGGGAATGCTCAGCACAGTGAGCTTTGAGGTGATGCTAATTCCTCATCAGGGTCGGCAGCTGGAGGATTCTGCTGGTGCCATGGCATTAATGAAGGATGGTCAGGGCTTCTCTTCTGTCCTAGATCAGCCCACATCCATGTAGTTCTCTGTGTACAGCATCTTGCATCAGATCTGTCCCATTAAATCAGTGGAATTATTTAAATAAATTACTTTTATTAATTTATTATATGAAAAATTTTAGAGCAAATTCCTTTGATGTGTGATATCCTAATCACACCCGCAGGGCATTAGCAGGCACAAGGCACATCTGAGTGTCTCTAATTCCCTAGTGGTGTGATTATATCTCATAATATTCACAACCCCCTGGAGCTTCTTTACTGGTATAAATAAATCAATTATTTAAGTCAAATACTTTGATCATTAGAAGCTGCCAGTGAGCGCTCAAATGCCTGAGCTGTGCGAGTCACCAGGAACGATCTTGCCTCTCAAAATGCTGAGCAGCCGCGCTGAGTGCTACCAGCACTTCATTTCAATCTGCTTTATAAATTAGATTAGAAGTCAGTTTCCAATACTTCATCCTGGATAGCAAGGAAGGGAGAACTTTGCAGAGGTGGAATTATGAGATACTGCTGCCAGCAGATCCTTTTATCATTTAACACCGCTGTCATAGGTTAAATATGAGCTACTGTTCATATTAACTAATAGCTATTATACAGAAAACTGACACAGGAATTCCAGCTAATGCGGCATGAACCCGATTCACACGCACTGCATCGTATTATTTGCACATATGGATGGAAGGGAGTTTTGAGTCACTTGGGATGTGTGGCAAATTAGCATTTTATATCATATTAATGAAGTGCTAATTGCTCCTTGCAACCTTTTTTTGTGCAAATTGAATGGGTCCTATTTGCATTGTCATGTAACTGCCGTATTACCTTTCAGCACTTTCATAATGAAGAGGCAGCGCAGAGTTCATCAAGGAAAAATATTAGTAATTGTGAGATAATTAGTTATGAAACTAATAATGTTTAAAGTTGAGCAGAAATATTGCAGTTGATTTTGGTTTAGCTTGGGAATCATTTTTTATTAACGGGTTTTATAGAGTATCTTTCATGTTGCATACATTAAACTGAGAAGAGCTTTACAAACGCAGCTCCCTGCTCGAGTATTTTCTTCTTTCCTGAAAAAAAGAAAAAAAAAAGAAAAATGAAAAAAAAGAAAAAAGAAAAAAGGAAAAGGAGTGGTTCATTGCCGGCCATTTATTTATTTCTAAATTGAATCACTTCTGGGAGACTGCTAAAGTGTGGAACGGGAACATGTGCTGAAAGTACAGGTGTCCGTGAGTCTAACCCAACAGCACCAAAGTCTGTAAAACAACGCAATAAATGTCAAAGATGTTACAGTCTTAAAAATTATTTGTGGAAACTTGTTAACTGTCACAGATAAAGCTCTCCGTCAGATTAAAATATAGCGTGTGGTATTCTTTTAGCCAGGGCAGGTATTTCTGGGCAGAGGGAAGAGGTGGAAGAAGCGAGGCAAGAAATTGAAAAATGGTTTCATCCTAACTCAGGGATGTTTCCGTGATTGTGGAGGAAGAATGATTAATTTCTGAAACCTCTGTGGGGAAGGCACCCAGACAACATGGCATAAATCTACATTAAAGGATTTAAGTGCCTTTGTCAAGAACGTAGTAAGCTGAAGTTTGGGTGGCACGGCCCCTTGCCAGTCAGTTCAGCCGTTGCACGTTCCAGCTGAAGGTGGTCTGACAGCTTTATTGCTGGTGGATGAGAGCACTGCCATCGACTGGGAAATGGGCTGTAGGCTTACAGAAAGGCCTGTAAAATAAACGCCTTCCGATATTTGTTTTTATTGAAAAAACAGCTCTTAATACAGACCGACTAGTATTTTCATTCTCTCTTTTCACCATTTATGCCTACACATTTATGTAATCGCAGACCCATGCATTTATCAAAAACACAGCCTCGGCTTCAGTGACAAGTGAATCAAGAAACTGCATATAATACAGCCTGTCAGAGACTATATTCTCGAGTGACCGCAGAGGAGGGGATTTATGGCTTGCATCTCAAACAGACATCCTGAATGCTCCCTCCAGCTGTACAAACAATTGCACAGGACCTTGTCCCAGGTAGGGATGAAGCAATGCAGCAAGTAGAGGCCTTCTTGCCGGCTTAAGAGTGTTTCCAAACAAGCACAAGCAGCTCAGCATATTTTTTGGACCCGCAGTCTAGATAGGGGCGTTTGTAAATTGCTTTGTTTTGCACTATGCGTGATCGTGGTTACCTGCTGTAAAAAATGTGGATCATCTGGATTTCAGCTATATTCTGTCCACGCAGGGGCCAAACCAGAAAAACTTGATTATGATGCGACTTGCATCTGATCCATTCTGAACCAAAGGAATCTTATAGGTGAGTCGGACACAACTGACTTTGTGACAGCATCTGCTTTTTTCCTTTGCAAAATGTTTTTCACTCCATCTATATTAAATTTGCCGAAGTCTCTATGGGGAAGATATGCACATATATATTTTTTTTCTCCTTAAAGATGTTTCATAGCTCTTGCTGTGGCGTTCTGAGAGATTTCAGTAGATGGTTGTGAGAACACAAATATTATTTTATTGGTAAGTAATGCGTCAGCAAAGGCTTACCTGGCAGCAGAGCACTGAAGACTGCTGCACAAAGCGTGCATCAGAGCTGAAACTTTAGTGGACTTGTTAGTTATCACAGTAAATGCGGCCCCTGCAGGGAACTGTTTACTGGATGTAAGATGATGAGGAGTTCCTGGGTGTGGACAGGAGAAAAGGCTGATGTGGCAACCTCAGGAATTTTATGGGTTTATGCTAAGCACACAGCTGTGGTAACATCAGGAGGTTATCAGGAGCCTGAGGAGATCCAAAAGCCCAAGAAGAGAGATAGGGGGATCAGCTGCACGAACATGCTTCCCTGCTGGCAGGTAGGCTGCACTGTTATGTCCCTTGGCTAGCCCGAACCAGCCTGGGAGAGGAGCTGAACAGAAAAGGGAACTGTTGGTAAATGAGGAAGGCTGCTGCTTGCTTCACAACCACTTCCTGTGTTGCAGGCTCAGCTCTCTTCCATACACTGCTGACAGGAATCCTTGCTGGGCTTTGGAGCTCTTATCTCTAGTTAAAAGAGTAGCTCAAGATAGACCAAAAGTCTTCAGTGAGCGACACGGTGTTTGGTGGCCTGTGAGAGTCAACTTGGCTTCACAGTGATTCCCTGCATGAAAAGCTGCCCCAGATTTCCTTGTCTGGCACAGCTGTTTGCTATTTCTACAGGAAAATGGGTTTCTGAGTATATTCTTGGAGGGGGGGAAACAACAAATGGAGCCTGGAGATACCTTGGGATGGCGTGAAGGAGGCTTAATTGCTGCTGTTGAGATACAAATCTCTTCATCTTAAAAAAAAAAAAAAAAAAAAGAGCCAAAATAGGAACACTTCCTTCTACAGGCTGATGAGCAAGAAGCTTTTCAGACACCTAAAATTAGTAATGAGAAAAATTAATAGTTTGGAGTCCAAAGCAAAGTTTGTGTGACCTCGGAAAGGGAGGGAGAATGCGAGAGAGTCTTTAAGGGAATGAGAAGAATCCAAAAATATTGATTTCAATTTGTCATGGGAGAGAGCAGGAGAAACAAGCCATTGGAACAAGTTCTTGAAACTTCCCACTAGCTGGAATGTCTCACAGCAGAATGAAAACAAACAATCCTATAAGGTTTGCCTTCCCAGAAAAGATTAAGTCCAGTCCCTCTCGCCTTACTCGCTGTCTCTGGGAGCATCTGGTCCTGTTTGAAACAGCAAAGAATGTGGAATTTGGGGTATATTAGTCTGCTAGTGGTGGTTGGGGCGGGGGGGGGAGTGGGAAGGGAAAGGGAAAAAAACTGTAGAGGACATCTTGCTGCTCCACTAGAAGTGGGGAGAAGAAGGGGGAGAACTGAGGAGTGCCATGCTGTGCTCAGAAGCCAGCAGCAGCACCCTGCCTTTGCCTTGGGCAGCCCTCTGCCTCTCCCTGAACATGGAGTCCTCACTGCAGGTTTCCCACCGTGTCCCGAGCCTGGGAGCACGCTAGAGGTAAAGAAGCTGCATTTTGAGCTGTTGTGCGTTTTGGGTGATTTGTGTGCCAGATCACTGTCCCATGCAATTGGGCTTCTGGATTAGGAGCTCAAATAAATCCTGCCTCATATGGCTGAGCTCTCTGCTGACAAGGAAAGGTGCAGCCTATGTCTTAGATTTCTGCCCTTGATAGGCCAGGCAAGAAGGAACTTCAGTGTTTAACTTGACTTTTTCGTAATTAATACAAAGTCCAAGCAGCATCACAGTTTTGACAACTTGACATCTTCAAGAATAACGGAGTGACTGAAATAAGGTGATAAACTGAAATTTGAAAATGAAGATGGGTTAAAATCAATGCGTCTTAAGGTGACCAGGCCATTAATGTGAGATGAACTTTCTTGTGACCTATAAGCATGCAAAGATTGACACCTATGCAGGATCAAAGGAGCTTATGAAAGGCTAAGGAGTACATGAGAGGAAATTGCAAATGTGTAGGTTGTCGATCTCGAGAGTGGCTTTTATTAGTTATTGTACATAATAACTATTGTGTCAGAAATGAAAGGGATTAACTCTCACCCAAGGTACTGCACCTGAGCAAATATTGTCTTGCCTGGGTGAAATTTGTGCCAACACAAAGAGGACCTGGTACGAAGCTATGTACTGCTTAAGTCTCACTTAAGTCTTCAAAACGAGGATTAAGCAGGATTTTAACGGTGAATATACGGGCTAATTTCAACTCTTATTTACTACAATGTGTGTCTCCAGGGCTTTTGGAGTAATGTAGAGTCTCACCAGCACACATGAAAGCAGCTGGAAAGTACTTTTTCTGCAGGCTGACCACTTCCCAGATTTGGGAGTTTCTCATGTCACCAAACTGAAGCTCCAAAGGGCTTAGAGAGAAAGAGAGAGAAGCTAGCTGTGGATAAGTGGGCTTTAACAGCTGAATGTTTTGTCCTTTGCTGTGTTTTCTAATGGCTCAAATGCTTTCTTCTATGTGAACAAGGAGGGGAATATTTTTGCTGTGGTCAGAAGTTTTTTCAGAAAAATACTGTAAATATAGTACTGCAGTTTATAGTTTGTTATTGGAAGTGTGAATAGAAAACACTTGAAATTTCAGTGTTGGTGTAACAAGCACTTTCAGGCCAGAGGAAGAAAATCTTCAGGACAGAGGAAATATTTTTCATGCCGAAACCTTAAGTCTAGATCTGCTTCCAGCAGATGACACCCACCTTTCAATCGTACTCTTGCATCTGTAGCCTGTTTGCACACCTCTTGCTAAATATTTTCCTGTTTGTGGAAGAATGGTGAAATGGTTTCACAATAACACAGACCATTCGCTTGACAACTGTTCCCTTCTTTAATTGTCTGTTTTCAGTGATAAGGTGTGCCTCTGTAATGTGGACTCTAACCACCAGAGGGGAAAGAAATGGGGTATAACGTTATGCACGACCTGTCCTGGTTTTCTGGGGAATCCCATATTTATTATGTCTGCCCTTCCTCTTCCATGACATAGTGAGGAGGAAGAAATGAGGAACCTCATGGGGGTATTTCTATAAAGCCTCTCCTGTCTGTTAGCCCTTTCTCAGTTGCTGTGAGGATAGCTTATAGAGATGCCCTTGTTTTTTCCATGTATGTTCTGAAACATGAAGATCACCAGAGGGGTGTGAGAGGCTTGGGGATGTTCTATAAAACTCTTCCTTCTGAGAGGACGTTTGAAACTCCTTTGAAAATGTTTCCGAGGAATTTGTAGCACCTGCTACCCTTCCTATAGCTTCCACATGATAAACATGCTTCCCTTGGCTATAAAGACAGCGCTGAGTACTAAGCCCTTGTCTATGGTTGGCTTACTACAGTTATTGGTTAGTTTGAGGGATCATTTTACTTTCCCCCCTCCCCCCCCCCCCAGGTTATTTCTGAAATGCTTTGTAACCCAAATGTGTTCTGATGTGATTTTATTTAACTCATTTGTCCCGCATTCCCTTCCTCCCCTTCTCATACTTAATTTGGTCTTGCACACGTAACTGTAAGCACTGCATTTTTATGCTTTGCATCGATACTGTGGCTGTGTTCTGATCTGAAGCATTAGAAAGCGGAAGCTGATTAGTGATTGGAAATAGCTATGTCAATGCTGTCTTGGATTGAAGGAAAAAGTAAGGTAAAATCACAGATCTTTCCCCATTGGCTTGTATGGTTCCCTACCTTCCTGGCCATCTAAGTAGTGCACCAGAGCAAAAACTGTTCCTCCTGGTAAAAGGAAACCTAATTTACTAGGTATAAATAGTATTGTAATCAGCTTGTTTATGTCTAGTGGCAATTATATGAAGTTGTTGGCTGCTGAAATGGATCCCATCCTAGTCCTGTGTGTCTTTGAATTCTGTATTTCATGAGTTGCCTGCCCAGTATCTAATGATCACAGCATCAATTGCTTTTTCTTCATGGCCTTTGCTAGCAAAGCCTTGGTCTTGTGTTCTGTTCCTTGGAATAGTTGATAAACAGTAATAACAGTATTTAGAAGTGAGAATGATTTGCATGCCGGGACCCATATATGCTTCTCTGACACTGACATATGAGGAGGCCATAGAGTGGTGATGGGTTGCCCTGTCCTTCATTTAATATTTGCCCGATGTAGGAACACCGTGAATCAGTTCATTGTCCTCACAGGATTCCTTTGAGGATGGCTGTCATACAGCTGCCATTTTATAGATGAGGACATTTTTAGGCAGAACAGTCAAATAACACAACCAGCATTCCTCTAATATCTATCAGATGGCAATATAGAGAATATGGGAATTCTGTGCTGCAGAACATTGTAGCTACATGCTTCCCAAACTTAGCTAAGGGCTGCATTCTTTTTGATTTACATACTAATCAGTAGGGCTCCTGTCACTACATCCAGCTTAATTTCTAATTCCCTAATTCCCCAAATAAAAACAGTGCAACAACTTTGTATAATGTTTAAGAAGGATGTGGAGGTGAGGGGAAGTCTCACAGGAATCAGATCACAGGTGTTAAAACTTGCACCTGTGTGGCTGTGACTAAGCTGTGTGTACGTGCAGGGCAAGGCAAGAACCTTCTCTTGCTGGAGTCCCCTGCACCCAGGTGTGGAGTCAGCAGTACAGGGCAGACATGGACCTGTTGGAGCATGTCCAGAGGAGGGACACAAAAATGATTCAAGGGATGGAACAGCTCTCCTGTGAGGACAGGCTGAGAGAGCTGGGGCTGTCCAGCCTGGAGAAGAGAAGGCTGCGAGGTGACCTGAGAGCTGCCTTTCAGTATCTAAAGGGGAGCTGCAGGAAAAAAGGGGACGGACTCTTCAGCAGAGTCTGTGGTGACAGAACAAGGGGAAATAGCTTCAAGCTTAAAGAGGATAGATTTAGGTTGGTTGTACAGAAAAAGTCTTTTACAGTGAGGGTGGTGAGCCACTGGCACAGGTTACCCAGAGATGTGATGTTCCTGGAGACACTCAAAGTCAGGCTGGACAGGGCTTTGCGCAACCTGATGTAGTTGTAGGTGTCCCTGCTGATTGCAGGGGAGTTGGTCTAGATGACCTTTAGAGGTCCCTTCCATCTGTAAGGATTCTATGATTCTATGCCAGGTAAGTTTCTAGGGAGTCTTTCAGTGGTCAACAATAAGTTTTGGAAAGCAGGATGGTCTGCCTTCTGTATGTTCTTTAAACATAAAGGTAGAAGTAAAGAAATGCCCATGTCTTTATTATCAGGATGAAAAAGTGCATTTAATTTTTTGTTCTGACCAACTTGCTCACATTTTGATGAAGAACAGGAGAAGCAGGGGAGGAAAAAGGGGAGATGGAAAGAGAGAGGGTCAGAAGTTTTTTGTTGTATTATTTCTAAAAAAGCCATCAGTGGTGAGCTTATTAGTAAGGCATTTTCAGTGGAAATACAGTATTTCTACTGGACAAAATGCAAGAATGTTTTATCTCATGGAATTTCCCACTCAGAAATGGAACAGTTCTTACTGCTGCAGCTGCCTTGGGTCCTAATATGGATTTAGAAAGTAGCTCAAAATACCAATCAGGACCCAAAGACACAGCTGTTATGGTGGCTTTTCAAAACCTTAAAGGGACAAACAAATAAATGTCAGGAGAAAACTATGCTGTAAAAATTATCAGTTAAAAAATAGAAAGGATCCTACATTTTGCTGCTGCATTATTAGCCATTCACTTGGATTTCTGTAACAGCTGGGTCTGCCTAGAATATGCTATGAAATTTGTTCTTTTTCTTGCTTCATGTGCAGTGAGCCCAAGCAAAGACCTTCTGTGAGGATGTCAGTGCCATTTTGCTCCTAGAGACTCTAGCTTTCACCTTGATGCAGCAATGTGATGACAATACTCTTGTTCATCCTTGTTTTGACGTTCTTCTGATGTAAAATGCATTTTCTGAACAAACAGTTTTGCCTTTTGTTTATAACTCAAATTCCTGAAGCCTATTTTCACTGACTTTTCACTTATGCAACATTTAAATGAGGAGTTTATTTTCTTTCAGAAACATCTTCAACGGGCTGTCTGATACCAGGGTCTTACTTCTGGTTCAGGAAGTCTCCAGTTCATGGACTGCTGCAGGAGAGGGTACTGAAGAAGTACCACAACGTGGTTACCCTGATCTAGCTCTTCTCTATGTTTGTGCCATTGTTCAGTGCTGGAGGATACTGGGATGGATCTGCGGTCTCACCTGGTACGGTTCTGTACACACAATGTACGTATGTCGTCATTCCTCATGCCTTTTTTTGGACCTTACTGATTTTCTCATTATGGAACTCAAAGTCAGTTACGGGAAGGTAAACTTGTGCTAGCAGAAATCCCAGCCTATATCTGTGTTAGGGAACTAGACGGTGCCAGGAGCAGTGGCATTAGTGACCTGTGGTGCTTCATTGTCAGCATTCTCCATAGCATGATGTTGCCTATGCCAGGCAGCACTCTCACTGATACGGCCTGGGCAGCAGCACGAGCCAGGGACCATTCCAAGCAGGCAGATATAGATGAGGACTCCTCTTTGGGGAGTGAGCAGAAGGAGAGAATTTAGCCATATGGACACGAGCTGTGCCATCCAACTCATGCTCAGGGGCAGGGAATTGGCGCTGGACTGTTTTGTTTTCTTTTCCAAGGCAGGCCTGTTGATTTCTGCACCACACTGCCAGCTCCTAAGACAGAATGCGCGTAGAGCTCTCTGCATACAGGAGGCAATGCTAATGACTGGCTCCCACTGCAAAATATGTCACAGAGAACTTCAAGAGGATTGTTTATGTCCCCAGAACCTTGAGCTGGAATAATGGCTCTAATTTATTTATGCACATTTTGACATCTTGTAATGTTTTATTCTGTAAAGCTAAATATGGTCTCAGAACCTTGGAGTTATTGCTACTAGGTAATACCAGAGAGGGATTTTATCTCCAGGCAGATCTTTTCCCCTTTGTACAGACTTCAAACCACTGTTCTTGCGTCTGCATATCTGTTTTGAGAAAGGACAAAACTCAAAACCACCGTCCTTGTGTATCTGTTTGAGAAAGGACAGTGAAATTGAGGAAGGATGTGGCCTATCTGCATAACTGGGCAGGAACAGATTGACTTTGCGTCAACAGTGAATGCTTGAATAACCCATTAGCCAGTGACCTTGGTGTGGGACCTGTCACACTCAGACAAGAGCTGTGGCACTCTCTCCTATGAATACCTTCCTGCTCTCTAAGTTTTCAGTTTAGATCTGCTAAATTTTACAGCTTAGGGTACCCCCTAGGAGAGGCTCCATCTCTTTTTCTCCATAAAGGTCTGAAAGGAAGGTGGACCCATTCTGGTTTGAATGCATTTTATGGTTCATGGAAGCAATTGTACAGTTTACATATGTATAATATCTTCTGTGTCTATTTTAATGAGTTTGCAGCTAATCAGGTTGTTCACAGAAGCATTGAGTAATTTGGTAAATCAGTAGGATACAATTTTGGTAGATTGTACGGTGGTTATGACCAAAGAACTGGCTGGTAGGAACACTGGTGATGAGAGATCTGGTTCTTTACTAGTATGTGTTGGTCTGTTTGACTTCAGCGTGCTAGATATATGAGCATGATTCTAGGAGAGCATGTCAAGAAAAAAGACCAGATATGATTGCAAAGAAGCAATTATTTTGGGATTTGACAGGTTTTGTTCTATATGCTTGCATGTATCCTGTACTGTGTATGCTTCCTAGACCATATGAGAAAAAAAGGGACTTTAAATGAAAACGAAAGAACAACTGTAAAACCAAAGCACCTGATGTTGGATTCCTTCTGACTTCGAGCTTCTTTTTTTGTTCTCTACAGCAATGCTATTAAAAAAAAGTAATATTGGCAAATATTCCCAAGCACTGCATTGTCTACATTTAAAGTGTTAGATGAGTCCATGACTGGATTTTGGCCAAGTCCAGGTAGGATTCTCCCAAATAATTTAAAGGCATTATTCAAGGATTAGCTCCAACCAGGACCCCATTTTGAATAAATACATGACCACCTTGTTTTGGAGGCTAAGAGGTTTAAATAGAGTGGACAGGGATTGTCTGTAACGGGCAGCTGTAATCCCCCACTACAGTCCCAATTTTCTAGTACAGATGTAGATAGTGCAAATGTCTGTACCATATATGTTTGGAAACAGCTGAAGCAGGGAAGAAGAAAAAAAGTATGTTTAACTTAATCCAGGATATAGAGGGATGACAGAAATCACATTAACACAGGCTTTTAATTCCTTGCTGAATATCTTCTATTGGCTCTAAGCAGTAGTAACACAAGAAAAATAACATTCATGACGGGCCAGTGTGGATCCCTGGAGTATCAGTAGGGACTGCTGAGAGACAAAGCTGTAAATATGTCATGATAGACTGAAAATAAATAGGTACCACTCTAGGGGGGGAGCTCAATACGTAAGCATTGGCTAACGTTCCCTAACCTGAGTGACAGTCTGTGGGACTGACTTATTGTTGCCGTTGGGCTTCAGTTCTACTTTTATGGATTATTTTTAAAAACTACTTTCTTTTTTAAAACAAAACAAAACAAAACTTCCTCATACACCTTTCTTCAATGGCAGTTTCCAGAACAAAGCTTGGTCACACGGAGAACACTAGTTACTGCTTCAGATACAATGGGAGGCAGTTACTCTGCTGCTGATCCAGAAGCATTGATAAGAATGATTAGGTTACCATTCATTTATTAACTCCTTAGACAAAGGTTTGGCTAGGTTTATGGTGCAAGAAAGAGAGCTACTACCACACTAGCATTTGTGTGCAAAGTCATTCACCATCAAATTCTAGTGGTAATGATTTGATTTTTTCATTCTTGTCCTGGGGGACTGCTGTTGATGACCCAAGTCAAAGACATAACTGATGGCTTTGGTAGTGCAAGCATGAAGATTTGCATGAATGTGGAGAGTTAAACTGAATTCCGTCCTCTTTTTGGTTGTTCCTTGGTATCGGGATTTGTTCTCAGATTGCATTTATCTCATAGGAATGTTGTTCTCCAGATTGATCAGAACGGTGCTCCCATTTAGTTCTGTAATTGGTGTGATAGTTACCTGCTCGCAACAGCAACTTCCTGGATAAACAGTGTGAAAATCATGAGTGTTAGTCAGTGACTTACAGCTTTTTATATAATCAAATCCAGCTGAAAATGTTGACATAAGAATTTGGGTCAAGTCTTGACTATAATCTTATCTCAGAACTGCCTAAGAGTACTGCATGCTCCTCTGTCCTCTTTGTGAGAAGGCAGAAATTTGCCCTGTTTCCCAAAACAATTGCTCTTCCTGTTAGCATAGACAGAACTTGAAGGTCATCGAAGATACTAACCACTGGAAATCAGATGTAAGATCAGTGTACCATCAGCGAATTCTGCTGCTGTCAGTCACAGGCTTTTCCTAGTCTTAGCCTGAAGTATCTAGTTTATTTTCAGAAATGACTAGTTGTGATACCTAGTGCAGATTGCGCAGCCTATTTGGTTTTAGGGCTTTGCCTTGAATTCTGTTTCTTCTTATAAAACAAATGTAGCTGTGTCCTCTTCTCAGGCAGGGAACACTGGCAGCAAGAAGAAGCTGGTGCAGTTCCTGCCAGCAGGTGTTTCATCTTAGTTGGCTGCTATAGGGCTTTTTGATACACTACCATGATTTTTTTTTTTTTTTTTAAGTCTGTGAATTCATGTGAAAATGAATTATGAAGTTGAGGCCTGGCCTGCATTACAAAGTTGTGCTCTAAATCATTTTTTTTTCCTCTGCAATCAGTTGGGGCCTGTGGGTGTTATAAAGGCCGGCTACGAAATGGTTTCCCATTTTTATACACCGTGGGATGGAGTTCTCATCTTTATACCCCTGCTTCAGAGGGATCCACTCTGCAGGACAATGGAGTGATTGCCTTTCTGGCAAATAAGAAAACACATCATGGCAAACTTGAAAACTTACTTTCTTTTCTATCTTTTCAGTTCATTTTGTTTCCCTGTCAAAACCCACTTTCTGTGCCCCGAGGTACTCTAGAATATATCTCCAGAATGCCATCTGTTCTTTATTAGCCCTTTGAAACCAAGCACACACCGCACATAAGATACCATGCTTCAGGTAACAAAAGGCTATCTAGCTAGGTAAAAATAAGCTGCTGGCTGAAGACTCAGCACTCCATGCTGTAAGGGTACTTGGGTATACAGAGCTACAGCCCAGAGTAATTTTTTGAATTTTGTGGTGTATGAGCATTTGTGAAAAAGGAGATTGTGAGCTTGTATGACCTTTATAAGGAGTTGGCACAAGGCTGTATAGTTTACTTTGGGCTGTATTTTGCTAGCTTTTGCACATATGGAATAGCATCTTCCTCTGCAATAATCTCACCTATATAATGGTGTCAGAATCTGGCCTACCAGCTGGAGTGAGCTATTTCACACTGTATCTGCTATTGCTTCCTTTTCATCTGTTGAGATAGAGCGCTTTGCTGTGTATCCTGTTATCCCGTGGCTCTCTTTTTGGAGTTATGTTCACACATCTTGATTCCATCTGTACTCTGGAAGAGGCCCGTTAGGTGGAAGATGTATCTGTCAAACACATGTAGATTCTGGACAGCAACCCTTTACGGGTCACGCCTTGAAACATTACTAATTTGATTTCAAAGGGAGCTATTACAAAATGTCTTTTGTGTTGTTAGGCCTCAGGAGAAGGACCTCAGTTGGACACAGTGAAATGCTGCATTTGCTACAGCCATGGAGCCCCTTGTTGGAACAGATATAAGAATCAGTCCCGTCTTTGTCTTGGAGTTCGGCACCTCTTCAGGAGAAGTCCCCTGATGAGAGAGGGAGATGGCTGAATGTGTGTTAAAAGGGCCAGGAGACAGAAACTTAGTGATCCACAGCATTCATCTGATGCTGTCCAAAGCTGTCGAGCAACCTCAGGAAATGAGTGGAAATTTGACTCCTGTTTGGCTATCGTGGGTCCTGAAATTGGGGCGGAGGGGGCAAGAGGGTTGACATATACATCTGTGTGCTCTGTGGCAGTGCTTTGAAGCTCTGTGTTGTAGCCTGTGGCTTCTTACGATGCAGTCATGTGCGTTTTTAAGACCAAGAATCAGACACCTTTGTGCTTAAAGTTAAGCATGACCGTGTCTCACTCAGCTGTCACTCTTACAGATGTGAGAACCGTATGCATGGGGAGAAGTAACCTAGACCCAAAACACAAGTTGAGGGATTGCAAGACAGGAGACCAAACACTGAAAGAGCATCTGACAAAAGTGAATAATTGGCCAATGTTTCCACTTCTGTTTGGTCAGGTTTTCAACATCAGTTAATCCATTGTCTCAAAGTAGTGGTTTCCCTCTTGGTAAACTGTAACACCCCCCCCCCCCCCGCCCCCACCTCAGTTACTTCACTGTTTGCAATTAGCTGCAGTTGCTCGTAGGCTGCACGATCTGTGAGCACATTAGAGCAGTGGTAGTAGCCTGACTGGCATTCATAAACAGGCAGCGCTTGGGACTCAGTAATACCCTAACTCAGTGCAGAAGTGTGCCAAAATAAAGGTCATTTTAATTTCATGTTATGTCACGCAGTTTTGAAGTGACATGTGTTTAACGAGTTCTCTCCAGTTAATGAATGATAGCAAGTATTACACTAATAGGCTTTGATGATATGCCCACAAAAAAAAGAAAAAAAAGAAAAAGGCAATATCTTTCCAAAAACATTAAACAGACATTTTACCAGAGGAAAAAAAAACAAAACAAAACAAAAACAGCAACACAACAGAACAAAGATTCAAACTCCTGCCCCCAAGCTTCCATAATGACAAAAATTAGGCTTTTTGGCCCTCTCCCGATGACAGTTTGCAGAAGTTTCACAGTAATTTATTTATAGTGTGCCCATCACTTGAAACATTGAGGCTGATCTCCTGATAGGGATAGGAGAGCATGAAGGGAGCAATTTGAGCTTGTCACAAACGCTATCTCTATCACAAACCTCATGACAGGAGCATTAAAGGAGTGAAAAAATGTTTCCTAGGCGTATGTTGTACCCCATGATTATGCGCAGAAAGGTGTGGAATAGTTTCTGTCTTCTCATATAGCAATGTCTGCTTGTCTTATCCCTCAGCCCAGTACCCAGACTGGTTGTTCCCTGTCATCTTTCTGTCAGCTTGTGGCCTCAGATGTGCACAAACACAGGAGGTGCCAACTGAGCACCAGGAGCACTTCTGTGCTGTGTGGGTGATGGAGCACTGGCACAGGCTGCCCAAAGAGAATCAAAGAATTGTTTGAGTTGGCAGGAACCTTTAAAGGCCATCTCGTCCAGCTTGCCTGCAATGAACAGGGACACCTACAGCAAGATCAGGTTACCCAGAGCCCTGTCCAGCCTGACCCTGAGTGTCTCTTCCTTGGAGATCTCCAAAAGCTGCCTGGATGTGGTGCTGGGCACCCTGCTCTGGGTGTCCCTGACTAAGCGGGGGTTGGGCCCAGAGGTCCCTGCCAATCTCAGCCCCTCTGTGACCCTGTGCTTCTTCAACTCCTTGTTGGGGCTTCTTGTCATTCGGCGGCTCAGAGGCATAGCTCAAAATATATCCCTCCATCTTACTGTTAGGAACTTGGCTGGTGGTGTTGGCAGTGGTTAGCATGGCACACTTAAATACATAAATAAATAAATAGTTCCTTCAGTGTAGACTGGAAGGGAGAGCTGTTTTGACTCTTGTTAGTGTAGCTTTTGAATGTTCAGTAAAGACAATCACGCTGAGACCCTCTCTCCAAGGAGCATGTGTGAAGAACATAGAAAATTGGGTGAACACTGATAATTGGCTAGGCATCATATGCTTTTCAACAGTTTGCAACAAAGCCCATGCCTTTGGGTTTTGCTTAGTAGTCAGAGAATAAACTGTCATTTAAGCAGGTCACACACCTTTTTTTGCTCACTACTCCCGCTGAAGTCAAACTTAAGGTAAATTGAGAACTGAGAATTAAGTAAAAAATGTGTCCATCTGCACCTCCTGTCTGTCTCAAGTAAGCAACGGGAATAGGAAGAGGTCAGTATTGGTCTCCTGGCACAATTTGGCTTGGGCTGCAATCCTAGAGCGAGGCAGCCAGTCATTCTAATTAATTTCTTTTGGAGGTGCTTTTTTTTCCCCAGAATTTTTACTGCTGGTTTTGTATGGCACTCTGTCTTAAGCCCACAAACTGCAGAAAGACTGCTGTACCGTGCATGGATACTGAATCTGTCTGTGTTGTTTAGCTGATCAATTGCTTTTTGGGTCAGTGGTTGTATGAGTTTATTTGACAGAGGACAGATAAGTCTATATAAGTAATAACAATAATTTAGTAAGTAGAAAGACATGCTGTGCTTTGTCTTAAACAAGATCAAATTTAATAATACAGCCATTCAGTACAACTGCAAACTGTTTCTTAGAACTAGCTTTACAATGTTTTACTACCAGTCAATAGTTATGCCAAATACAATGTGACATGCATGTTTTTCTAGTACATGGGCGTGAGCAGTTGCAGGAGCTTCCATGGTTATAAATTTGCCTTATAAACTATTTTAACAAATCTCGAAGTGTTACTGGTCATATCAAATTCAGTGCTAGAAGATAAACAAAATGGTTTCAGGAATATTGATGATGCTGCGCTAGTTATTAAACATAGCTTAGTGCATTCATAGTAATAGGAACCTGAAGTTGTTATCTTTTGAATGCATATGTCATGCAACTGCAAAATCTCATAACACCACAAAATACTGCGTCTTTGCTACTCTTTGACTGATACAATGCTACACAGAGTAGAAATTCTCTTCTGAGCTGAGATAGCAGGATAACACCACTCTTCTATTCCTTTCTCATAGATTTCGGTAGAGCTGCACATGCATCATGTCACTGGTTTTAATTGGCTCTGTTATCTGTCAGAGCGAGTTATTCTTCAGCCCCTTTTACATTCTACGTACGCACTGCTGTCGTGGTGTCCCTGCACTGGGGGCTGCAGGCAATCAGCCCTCGGCACCGTGAGACATGCGGGAGCTGCAGCAGGGCTGATGGCAGGGTGTCACAGCTGGGAGCCAGCTTGGTGCTATGGGCCTGGGGGAAGCAGCCCCTGGGGCTGCACTTGTGCCACAGGACTAAAGGCAAGCTGGGCTGCACACATACAGCAGTGCTATGCCGTCAGACCACCGTGCCTCTCGTGAAACAAGAGAATTGTGTGCACTCTTCAGGCCTTTCTTGTCTTGCATTTTATCCCAATACCCATCTCCCTTTAAAAAAGACATTAGAAAGGGCTCTAGCATTTCTCTAGATAGGGCCTATTTTCTAGCAGGAGAGACATTTCCAGACTGCATGCAAAGTGGTGGAAAGAAGGGACACACTTACGTAAACTTGGAGCATGTGGAATGTGAGAGGAATGTGTTCTGTAAGTGATGCACTTATTTGAATGAGTGATTATGCTCAAACAATGCATCTTAATTGTTTTCTTTTCTTTAGGGTAATCTTGCAGTCCAAGAAAAAATAATATAAACTTCATAAAAACAGTCTCCAAAAGTTATTGTTGTAGTGTAAAATTTTAGATGAGAATACATGCAGGCAATTGTTCAAAAATCAAAGTTACTGCTTCCATAATAACTATGGCTTTGCCAAGATTCAGTTTGCATTGCATTCTCAGAGATCCTATGGTATAGTATACGAATGAGTTATCAGACCAATGGCAGTGAATTCTTATACATACATACTTGCCTGTAAAAATATCAATTACTGATGGGGAAAAAAAAAGTGTAAATTTTCTCTGAAGATACTTTTGACTTATGCAATTAGATAGATCTTCTATAACGTTGACACATTATTTTACAAGTTAATTAATTTTTTAGGACGCCAGCAATTTCTGGCTGGCACAAAATCCCTGTTGTCCTCTGAGTGGATACTGTCTTCATTAGTATTTCTTTTAAATTTTAAGATGCTGTATGCTGCCCCTGGCACAGATGTATATCTCCTGGTGCAACTTCTGTGCTGGTCAGATAAAAGGCAGTGCATCTGCATCTAATAATGAGAATAATTGTGGCAACAGTACACATATCTTAGAAAGTAATTTGGGTGGTATTGGAGTGCTGGAGGTGTTTTTGTTGTGCAGACTCAGTTTTGATTCATCATAAGAGGAAAAGGCACTACTTAGCATTCAAGGAGGGATGAACAAGATGAAAGTTGTGTTTGGGATGGGCACTTGTCACTACTGAAAATATCTGTGGAGTCTCCAGGGAGTCTATTCAACTCTGCCACATCTATGTTAAAAGGAAACAACATCAGTTGGACTGAAGAGCTTGGATGGGTTTCAGAAAGCCACTTCAGTGTGACCTACTGTTTTATCAGGTTTAAGGACTGTGGTTCCCTTTTCAGACAGGATAGGATATGAAAAGTAAATAAACTATTCCTGTATCCAGGATGAAGAAAAATAGTGGATGAGGAGGAGCGTGGAAGAGCATAGCTGAAATGTTGTTTGACTGCATGTAATGGCACAAAGCTGCTGTCTTGGCACTGGGAACCAGCTCTCTGCTGCCTTGCCCTGTGGGGCGCAAGGTGGCTGTAAAAGCCTGCTCAGAGTGACCAAGTGGCACGGTCTTCACGCAGGTTTAAATAGCCAGTATGTAAAACAGCAAAGAGCCAGACCCAGGTATGGGATCTCTGCAAATACTCAGCAGTCTCTGTTCAAAATGCAGGTTTCCTTGCCCACTCTAAACCAGATCTGCAGCCCACTCAGCAGCTGCTCCACTTAATTGTTCTGTAGTTTTCTTGGCCAAAATCTTCCTTGTGTCTGAAAGAGCACCTTTAAGATAAACTATGAAACTGATTTTTAAGATGTCTTATTTGCCCTTGACAGAAAAATTCTTGCCTGGGAGACTGTCACAAAATGAAAGCTATGGATCGGGCATGGTCATGCTGCTTCTACCTTTACCCCCAGTGACTACACTGCAGCTTGAATTGATCACAACAAGTGAATTGAAGCCGTTAGTTCATTTAATTGTCAGTTCTGTGTCTGTCCACTGAGTCAGTCAATGATTTTTCTGAAGTGACTGCTACTACATCACAGAGCTGCTTACATGGCCGTTGGATGTGTATTGATGGTGCTAATGGAGTCACTGAGCCAAGCTCACATCTAGCAGCGTCACAGCTCTCCAGATATTGATTGTGATGGTGTTTTGTTCTGCAGCAGAGTCCTGAAAGCCCAGGCTGCAGCAGAATCCAATGCACTAGCTAGTTGATAGGATGACATGGCTTTAGGGCTGAAGAGGCTTCATGTAATTTGAAAGAAGACAATAAAATGCAAAAAACAATGGTTCTGCTGGTGATATAGGATACACAGGCTAGATTTATTGTCATTGAGATTCAGAGTCTCTTGGAGTAACTTCGAAATAGTGACTGTAGTATTGATTTTTTAAATATTGAATTCAGTAATCATATTTCAATTAAAAAGAACTTAATGAGCCTTGCTGGCCTAGCCACTATAGATGATTCATTTTTAATGGCTTGGGTGATAGAGGAGTTTGGATGAATGTTTCAAGGAAGGACAGCAACAATCTCACAAGTTAGTCTAGGAAAAATTTCAATTTGTCCTGAGTGCTATACTGGTCTTTATTGGGTCTGAAAGCATCTTGTAGAAAACAGCTGTTAGGTCACTAAACCACCTCACTCTGAAGATGGGATTTCTATTCACTGTATTCTATCTAGAAATGTATCTTCATGTTATAAGCTAACATGAATTTCTCTCTACTTTGCCTCCTTTCAGTATGCTATGCTGCTGTAAATAATCACCACCTCTTGGATGTTTGCGGCGTACTGGTGTTTATAGACTCACCACTTCTGTCATTGGCAACTTCAGCTCTATCTGAGATAGTAACCTAGAGGGGAAAAGCTGTGTATTCTGTTTTTTTTTTTGAGAAATTCATTACCTTTCCCTATCAACGTTGCATCTAAGGAAAATTATTTTTTGCTATAGGCTCTTTCATTCAAGGTTGATCTTTCTCTGTCAGGTGGCTTCCTTAAAACCGTCTTTAAGACCTCTTTTGGGAGCAGACTGATTGTTTCTATCAAGGATCAAGAAAACACATGCAATTAGATAAGATGAGATTGCTGTAACATCTGAGAAGAACTGATTTGTTGTTCAGTTGAGACATTTGGTTATTATTTGCGTTGGCAATTTTTTCCATTGTTCTAAGTTTGTTTTTTTTTTCTAGAAAACAGGGTTCTGTGTACAAACTAAAACCTTCAGATTTTTGGAGGGGAGCCAGTGATGGTACGTGCTGTTGCAGAAGTGATTTGGGATAGTGATAAGTGGTTTGCAGCCACTCAACCCGACCAGAGAAATGTGGCTGGGGTGTGCTTGGGAGAATTAGCAAAGTTTTGTACATATTTTTACAAACTACTGAGATCAACTGCAGGATCACGAATAAGAATCAATTCTTTCTTGGAATGAAAAAGAATAATAACAACAACAAAAAAGTATCCAACTGTGCACCAGTGGAAGAACACTTCACTAATGATGGTGATAAGCCTATTGAAATGTTAAGAGCAAGTCCTGTTTGCCCCCTGCTTACCATGCTGGAGCAAGACCTTTACTGGGAACACATAGTGCAACCTTAGAATTTGAAGCTCTTAAGAAAGCAACAGCTTTTTTCTTTTTCTTCTTTTCTTTTTTTTTTTCCCCCTTAAAAATAGTTTTGCAAGTAGTATTTGCGAACTCTTTAACACATGATCTAAAAAATGGTACTTTATTAATGTACCTAGGAAACAGGTATGTATGTTACAGTACTTGCACAGAATATTAATGAGAAAATCTGACTCCCACAAATCAGGATTACATTGTTAGAATAAGGACTGATAATGTGAATAAGTGTTTTCAGGATCAGATTGCACTCTATGTTTTAAAACGTCTTGAAGTTAATGGTTCCTCCAGCTAACAGTTTACTGCCAGGAAAGCCCTCCATATTGATCATTATTGCATATTAATGGCTCTATCAGGTATTTATTTTGCAAGTTTCTAGGTTGAATTTTTTTATTGATGTCTCCCAGGAGCGAACAGACTTCAGGAGAAGTGGAAGTAGCCACTCCACTTTTGCAAGGTCTGAATACTTCAATGTATTTTCAACATATCAGATCTGTTACAGGAGCATTTGGGGCCAGTATTTGGATTCCAGTAACGTGACGGATTGAAAGGCTTTTTGTGATATAAATGTGAACTTAGAAGCCAGCTGGCTGGATCATGTCCAAAATGCTAACATGTGAGGAATTGCAGAGGGACAGCTTTCCAGTAGTGTAGTTAGTGGGTTTCAGTGCTCTCCGTGAAGAAGTCAAAACAGCGTATGCAAATCAAACTGCACGTTTCCACTACTACAGTTGTCTGTGCAAATGGACATAAATTAAGCAGTCCTCTTTAGATTGGTTGTGCCAGTATCCAAGAAGTGCTCAGATGAGTTGATCACTGTTCCAGATATAGCTTATAGTTTCTGTATCATGTTATAAACAAAAGCATTGACTGAAACACATCTATTCGTTTAAAGGCAAAGAGAAATATTGCACATTTGCTAACATTTAAATTAAGCTTCAAGGTTAACCAAAATAACTATTTTGATGGAAAAGCAGACTTTACATATTCAACTAAAAATCTCTTTGTGTACATAGCATAAAATATTTATTTGTTGCAGGTTTATTCTTGATTGGAACTTGTATAAAGACATTACCTTCAAGAAGAAACATTGGAATTTTAGGTTTTTCTTGAAACCAGCATATAAGGATATGTTGTATGTTGTGACTATACTGCCTGCCACACAGATTGGATAAAAAGGAGTCAAAGTACTACTGGACCAAACCCTCAACAAAAGCCTTTGATATTTCACTGGACATCGTGGATGTGAAGCTTCTTCAGAATGGAGTTCGTAATCCTGGACCTCTTTTCATGGGAGGCTGAATACATGGAGGTACTGAATAAAACTAATCAGAATGGAGTACTTGTAACAGTCCATGGAGTCACATCCTTTGCAGGGTTACTTTGGGGCAGCACAAGGGTGGGCAGTGAGACTTAATTTAACCTGAAGTGTGTGTGCCAGGGTTTGCTACATTTGCACTCTGCTGCAGTTAAATATGTTGGTAAAACTAACTTGTGGATCAAAGATGGCTCCAAAGTGGGAGGAGGTTCATGTAGTGGTTTTGCTGGCTTGTCTTGCCATAAGATAAAATATCAGATGGACAATATTTTCAAAATTACTCTCTCCTCATAACTCTAATTTGGGTTAGATATCTAATATCTATACATATATCTATAATATAATATCTAATATGTAATTTGGGTTACAAATCCATGAAATCTAAACCTGAGGTAACAAATATTGACATTAAAAAATGGTTATTTGCTTCTCAGTAATTGTAAGTCATTTATGTATTCTTTGCTTAGAAGAAAATCAGGTTTTGAACTGCTGGAAAATTAGAGTCATTATTTAGAACACTTGAATTCATTGGTTTTTTTTTGGAGGCGCCTATTGGAATCACTTATTTTTACACATCAGACACTGTAAGTCCAAAATAGGTTCTAAAAATTAGACGACTCATTACCTAGCAAGAGCTGTTAGAATTGATTATGTTTATGTGTGCACTACAAACTTGAGAAGACTACTTTTCATAAAAATACTTTTGTGTGAGTTTTCAGACAATGGGCACAGTAATTCAAGGCTTTCTTCTTTCATTTGAAAGTTAATTTGGATGAAAGTAAGGCTTGCATTTAAAGTGCAAAAAGCTCTTCCTGCATAAGTCCATGTGTGGACAGTTCTAATTTGGGAATCAAAATGTCTTCTTGTTTCACTTAATCTTCTTTGAAAATAAAAGTGTTTAGCTTAATCCTTCATTGAACTGGAACAGGTCCACTTATTTCAGTCCACCTGTGAATTATGTTGGAAAAGGAGAAGCTTTTCTGAATTACGTCTGTTCATTTTGGAACTATTTTTCCAGCTACTTTAGGTCTGAGTCTGATCTCAGTTTACACACATTACAGCCTCCCATATTTCAGGTGTAAATTTTTTAGCCATCTCATCAAATAATTGACTCTGTTCTGAAAGCTTTTAAGAGTAGGCTCAAAGCTGAATCTAAGCTGTGCTGTGTATTTGTGACAGAACTAAGCTTAGGTCTTGTGGCTTTTACCAGTTTCAGACTAAAATTTAATTCTTTGCCGGCTGTAGGTATGGATGGTAGCAGCTCTATTATATGACAGTAAAAATGACAGTGATGCTGGTCATTAACTGAACAAAAGAAATCATTTGTTATTTTGGTGCATGGGAAGTGAAGGCACGTGCACAAAATCTTGCCAGCCTTGCATCGCAGGGTCTGAACTGTGCTTAACCATTTACAACTGTAATATGATTGAGAACTTGAGATGTGATTACTAAATAAGCATCTTTTGGGAAATTCTGTACATTCTGAGAGTTAAATAGAAAATCCTTGAACTTTAGCTGCTGGAGAGGTCAAGTCATTAGTTTTGATTTGCCTTGCCTTCCCTCGTCTTCTCTTGCCTTTCCTCTTCTTATGCAGTCTGTGCCACTGCTGATGTGCATACCTGGATAACACTGAAGGTCAAACAGTCTGTGTTGGACATTTCAAGCTGCTCTCCTGCTTAAGTTCCAAATCATTAGCATAGCTAATGCGAACTTAAATGTAAGCATAGTCAATGGGAAGGAAAAAAGTCCACTATATAGTATATCTAGCAATAGAAAACGCTGCAGAATGTCAACATAAATTTTTAATTCAGCGTTGCTCAATTTGAAAACAACATCACCACACCACCAAGAATCCCCTCCCCCTGACAAGCTTGCTAAAACTAGGTCTGAATTCCCAGTGGGAATAATGAGCAACAGCAAGAGTGAATGCTGGGAGAAAAGAATGCAATTGTATTAGACTCCATCACAATGGGAGGTAAACCCAAATCATTTATAAAAGGTAAATGCTGGCAGAACACAGGGAGCTCGGAGCACCACACTGCAGGTGTGATTTATGAGGCTGGGGACTGGCTATAAATCAAACCCTTTTGTTTTAAATAGTACTGCTTCAACGCAAGGTATCAGTTTACATGTAGAGGAAATGATGAAAAAAATACAGTGCATTGCATCCCAGGAATATTAGAGAATCAGATTTACAATGAGACTATCAGTACCACATTCAGACAATAGGTATCTGATGCGCAATTTGATGAATGCTCTCACTGCTTAAGCAGAGTGCCCTAATCTACCAACCCAAGTTTGTCTTTAATGTATTAATTTGGGGATCTATTTTATGAGACCAGCTGTTAAAATCTATTTCACTTATGATCAGGAATGCATTGGCCATTCTTGCTAACTAACCAGAGGTGTCCTTTTATGCCACCAAAGTCTCTGCCTGCTTCTCTGCTAGCTGTATTTTTCCTTAATTATGAAGGTTTATGAGTCTCATTATTTAGTGGCCTCATTCAGTATAAATGGGTGGATAAAACAATTAATTCCTAAGGATTCAAACAAGGACAAGGCATCCTGGAAACTTCTATATGATCACAGGAAAATATCTCTAGTGAAAAAAAAAAAAAAAGGTGTTTTCTCCCTCTCTTGGTTGTATAATTAGCAAATAGAAGAGATTTTAATGGTAACAATCTATCGGCAAAACGATCTCTTCTGCTCTGCTTTTCAGATCTGCCAGGGCTTATCGTGGCTGCATATTTTGCGTTCATTTTGCATACGTACCAGCAGAGCAAATGATATTACTGAAACCACTCTGTGTCCTGCAGTTTGGGCCAGGGAAACACTTAGAAAAGCTGGGAGAGGACAAAAGGCCTGAATAAAGGGAGGGACAGCAGTTTTATCAGTGTTCAAGGAAATTTATAGTGAAACAATAGCTGAGTGCATTGCACGTATCCTAGCCATTTCATGTAATAGTATTATATCAGCAATGATTTAGCCATCTGAACACAAAAAGTTGCCTTTAATTCACTGATAAGCATAGTGCCCTCATGTCAGCAAGGAGCCAAGAGACATCTTGTACTGCACTGCTTTATCACAATTCAATTACTTTCCAGGAGTCCAAAATGCAAACGCTATAGAAACACGAGCACAATTTTGAGGGTCTTTCTGGAGCTCGGATATTGATACAGCCAGCATCAGCTATTGCTGGAGGCATTAATTTCAATTGCAAGTGTGAGGAAAGTATCATTTCACTGAATCATTGATTTTTTTTTTTCTTTTTTACTTATTATTATAAAACGCGTCTAGTGCCATTATTTTATTGGGCACTCTATAAATGTGAAAACATATTCCTGCTCAGTAGAGCTTGCAGTCTAAATTAGAGCAATATATGAAAAGGATATATTGATGATGAACAGAGGAAAAGAAGACAGTGCCTGAAATTGCTTTTACTTCTTCCTCAAATCTAACCATGTTTCCAGCTGATCAGGGGCCTAACGTTTAAAAGTATTTAATCTTCTTTTTTTCCCAAAGATTAAGGTGTTTAAATATCTTTAAAAAAACAGCCATTTTACAAGTGGAATTTAATGGTTTTATAAACAGCACCACAAAATCAAAACCAAAAACACTTCTAATGGGAGAGAAGCAGAGAAGGTTTGCACCTTCTGAATCTTATATTGTCCTGACATGAGAATCAATTCAGATAGCCGTGGATCTGTCCATGCTGTGGAGTCATCCCGGTTGCAATGCCATCTTCATGGTGCTTTGTGATTTGACTGGATTCCTGAAAGCTCTTTGCACGTCTCGTTTTTTTGTCTGTTTTGTCCTGTGAGAGAAATACTTTTGTGGGCCATGGTAGTGTTTTGAAGTGATTTTTTGCAAACCCTTTTGCCTTCTCCACAAATAAAGATGTCACTCAAGAGGCCTTATTACAACAGTCAAGAAGAAATATAATTAAAGCAGATTTAAAGATTGAGTTTCTTTGCCATTGTAAAGGTTAAATACACGGAAAAGCGAAAGAACATTTGTATAGCAGAAACAATAATGAAGGGTTTACATCTGCAGCCTCTATGAACAGAAGAGCTTGTGGGTTTCCTTATGTACAGTCATCAGGAGTAGCTGGTAATTACCAAGTTCAAAGCCCATTGTCTCCTCTAAAAAGCCAACTTGTTTTTTGGGGTTGTTTCTGCATGACGTGATGTCTGATGGCTCTCTTCCTTTTATAGGCCTTCTTGGTGTGCATCAAATCCTGACCTGGGATGGAAAGCAATGTTTGTGAATATTTTTACAGAGGGGTGTGCAATAGATCCAGCAAAGGCTGAAGACTGGTAATAGTGGCTGATGTAGAACTGTGGAGAAAAGAAATCTGAACACTGCTCTCCAAGGAGGCTGAGTGAGAAGAGAGGTAATAGTGGGTTTCATTGCCTAGTTGGAGTTGACAGAAGGTGAGGTGATTTTGCTCTTCAAATTGTGCTCAGAGGACAGGAGGCAGGATGTATATTGCAGTATATGTGGTAGGTGATAGGACAGGCATCGTGTTACGTGCAGAGGTCTCCTGCAAAGCTGATGTCTATTTTTCCTACTACAGAGTTGGTATGTTGACTGCCTCCTTGCAAATCCAAAGCCTTGCCATGATTTACTCTCTGTATAATTTCATTAAACCAATGGGAATTGCACTGAGGTAAAATTGCAGGATAAATTTTGTATTCTGTAGCTGGCAGGGGACGTCCTGAATTTATTCTAAATTAATTCTACTGGTGTGGTTTTACTTTCAGGTAGACATTGTCATGCATAAGCCCTTTCAAGACGTTTGCTGCAATAGCTGCAAATGTGAAGTGTTCACTAGGAGCTTCTATACTGCATTGCTGTCTGTGTGTAGGCTGTGCAAAGTGGGGAATTCACCTTGCTTCTTAAACCATAACCTTCCACATAGGAAGCTCAAGTAGGTCACTTAGAGGAGCCAGGAAATGCACTGCGTGTCTGATACTAATCTGATAGCCCATCTAGTAAACGGGAGTGGCCAACAACTCACATCCCAGCTTGTCAGATGTGCTCATGTGTTTTCTGAGATGTTACAGATAGAGTATATATCAGAGCTTAGAATCTGACCTTAAAAAGTAGATGTCTTCTAAGATTGTATTTGACTTCCTTGTGATAAGAATTAGCTTTCCATCTTAATCAGCATTTGTGACTTGATTCAGCAAAGCATTGAAGATGTGCTTAAGGCAATCTCTATTCAGCAAAACTTTTGAATTTGAATACATGCTCCAGGAACAGAAATTGAAATTCAAGTTGGGCACATAGGCTTCACAAAATTGGGTTTCAACTTTAGGGAAATCAGTCATGATCACTTAGTTTGTAGTGCAAAAATTTCTCAGTTTTTGCTGAGGAGGGGACTGGAAACCAAGATCAATTGTGTGCAGCTAGCAGGAGATTTCAGACCCTTGGTTAAATAACAGCTATGCATGTGAGCAGGGATAAATTAAGCGAAAAACAATCTCTTTAAGCATTTGGATCTATACAAAGAAAAAATTTGAAAGACTGACTTTCAGTGTCAAAATTCAAGCGAAAATTTGTGATTCAGAATATGTTTGCAGTAGTCCATAGCCCTCAGCATTCATTTTATGCCTATATGCCTGCAGACAGACATTCCCTTCCTTATTTATTTTTCCAATTTTCTGTTTTTGTAAAGCTATAAAATAAACGACCAAATAAATACACGCAGATTTTGTGATATGCTCCACCATTCCCCTGGTATTGCATGGTAGGATATGATAAAGACATAAGGAGTGAGAATAAAGGAATCAGGAATATCAAGGATAAAGACATTCCTTTATTCCTCATCAGGCAAAGAGAAAAGATAGCAGAATCAAAGCTGCGAAGGCTTCTCTGTTACTAGACCCTAATGCAGGTAAGAAATACCATCTTCAGCTGAGCTGTTACTGGAGTTCTGAAAGTCTGTTCCATGGACAGGCTTGCAATCTGAACATGGGACCGCTTTTACTTCTGTATGCCATTGACAGCAGCAGTATCTCCCTTCCTCCCCTACCATTTGCAGGCCAGAAATATTGCTATCTCCCAGCCACTGCAAACTGAAGAACCCAACTGTCCTCATCTACTCTCCAAAATGTGCACTGTGAGGAATGTCCTGCAAATATTACTCAAATGCTCCATAGTAACGTCATTCAGAATGGCTCCTGAAATTTAAACATTTGGATGCTTTTCTTAGCACTGAAATGAAGCCTGTCCTCTTACAAAATAAGTTCATTAGTTGAACAGAGCTCTTACACAGCATTGTAGGAATCAGTATTTCAGATAAGCGCAGTTTCTGGTCTGGTGCCTATCTTCAGTTTTGCCACGGGGCAATGATGTAACAGTTTGGCAATGGGAAGCGTTCTTTAAAAGCTTTGATCCTGCCCTAATACAGGTGCTAATTGCTGCCCTTGGATACATCTGATATACTGTTATCATAGTCCAGTGATTTGTTAGGTTTCAGGTGAGCTGTCCAGTTATGATGTGAGGGGTGGAGGATTCTTGTCGCTAAGAGCCACGGTTTAATGATGGGACTCAGTAGGTCAGGTTGGTGGCTGGACTTAGTGACCTTGAAGGTTTTTTCCAACACAGGTGATTCTGTGATCCCACTGGATAGCTCACCTCAATCCTTATAAATCACAAGTGTGACTTTGGAACAGGAATCTGGATACGTTCATAATTTTATGCGCTTTTCTGTTGTTGTTGTTTAAAGGTACAAAAGGCACATAACAGCATTAACAAACTACCACTTCAAAATGAAATATTAAAAAAAATTGCGAACACTGAGATCACGTCCTAATTATTGCATATTACATTAATTTTAACTTCCCGTTAAACTGGGAAAGAGCAAGTTTTGCTATTTTTATATTATTTATTTAGTGTCCTTGTAAAGCCTTATTTATCTCTCTATCATTCTAACCCTGGTAGGAATTTCTTTTTTTAAACCTCGTAAATTAGAGGAATTTTCTATTTAGTCATCTGACATATTCATTGTTAGCAATGTTAGACTTTTTTTTTCCCTATGTGTTGTGTAACTGGTGATTGGCCCTGTTTAGTTCTAAGTGTTGGGAGAAACAGAAACCCCCTGCTTTCCAGAACCCGCTCCATAAATCTGTAGTCTCTGTACATTCCGGTCACAATCTCTATCTGTGCAAAATTTGGAATAAATGTATTAAGTCAAGAAAGCTGTTTTAGTTTAACTTAATGTAATAACAGACTCTGTCTTCAAACTCCATCTATCATTCCAGCACTCGTTAGGCATTCTGGTTTTGTTCATAGTAGAAGCCATCATAAAGAAATTCATTTTCCTCTGTTCACTCATCCAATTTATTGTAAGAGCTCCACGTTCATTTGCCCGTTATGCAGCATTTTGTGGGATGAGAAAGAAACAAGCCAAAAGAAATCAGCAGAAGAAATAGTTATCATGTTGGGTAAGACTGCTCTCATTTATAGTGGTATGAGTGCAGAACAGCTCTACTTCTCCAGAGTTTATATGTGCTAATTGAATATGATTGAACACCAATACCCACCCTCTTTTACCCCTATTTTCTTCATTTTCCTGAGTTATGAAGTTCCTGAGAGCTCCATAGCCTCTGTGTTATTATGATTTCCATCACTTCTGTCGTTACTTCCCTTCTAGCTGTGTTCCCCACGTTGGGCAGTTAGGTCATGTGCCCTCCAGCCTGTTCATACTGCACTACAAATAAGCTGGGAAGCGATATTGTTGATGCAATTGACACCATCCTCTTTCCTGTACCCAGTGGCAAAGCAGTTTGTGGCCATGATGCACCTGGTCTCTTCTATCTGGAGGGCAGGACCCTAGAGTTGTTTCTGCATCTGGGTCCCTCACAGCTGCAGGACGCATGGTGTGTTTCAGAAAGGATACCACCCTCAGTGTGCTGGATGCCATGCAATGGCAGTGACAGAAAACAAGAGCTTTATCCTCCTTCATTGCTCTGCTCTGTGAACAGAATGGTGCTCTTGGTGGAGCCAAACCAAAAGCTTTCTGCACAATTGGCGTGGCTAGAAATTTGCAGTCAGGAATGTGTGAGCTGGTAAATCTATAAGTGGAGAGTTGCATAGAGGCTTGACATGACTGTAGGTGAAGTGATCCAGTAGTAGTTTGGCTTTCCCTTTATGTCACTCTCTGGCTTCCTGTTCTCACAACAAACAAAATCTTCCCAAGCTCATCTTCAGGGTCTTACAGATGTTGCCTTCCCTGCTGCGGCACCTTCCTCTACCAATTTACTAATTTGATGTTTGCCCTATGCCTACATGGCTTTGTGCTTTCTGTCCTGTACCTTCTGTTTCTGGCAGTTTTTCCCTGGAAAACTGATCTGCTACCGTATACCAGTATTTTTTTCCCACCTACTGTCTTTTTCTTGCTTTCTGAATCTACTGTCCTTAGACCTTTAAGTCATAAAATGTCTTGTTTGGATTTGTTATGTGTACTGTCTATTTCTGCTTGTTGGGTGGGTTACGATCAGTGCTCTTTCTGTGGGTCTGTGCTTCTGAGAGCTGTACAGGATCTCTGTAGACCATTATGTCTGAATGTATCTTAATTTTTATGATCTGAGGACAGTGGCTGAATCCAGTACATCATGACATTATCCACTGCTAAAATAATTACAGCAGTTTCTTGCAGCTAAACATGTAGATATTGTGCATGAAGTGTTTATGCACTTGTGCAATTCTGGGAGGAAAAAAAATCTGTTTGGAAATCCTGAATAATAGCTTTGATTATTACATTAAATTAATATTGCAGAGCCTTTCCCTTTGGAGCAATGATTTTCCTGCTGGTTAGAACAAATCAAGTAAGTATTTTATACAAGTAGCAAGCCACTATTGAAGATGTGTCACAGCACTGGTAGGGCACTGGGACACTAGGGCTGAGCTAAACTGTGCTTTCATGCTTGTGATGCACTTCCAAGCCCCATTTTGACCGGGTGGCTTGAGGCATGGTCTTTTTCTTTGGCTTCTCTGGTGCTTTTCTAATAAACAGCCTGTCTGCCTGTTATGCTTTCACAGCTGTATTAGCCCCTTTGGCCTCCCCACCAAGCTGCTGACTAACGTCATCTCATCTTTTCTGAGAACCTCAGTGCTGCTGGGAAAGTGAATTTACAATTTATTCATTAGGGATGTGGCAGCTGATAGCAAACAGGCAAACACCCTTTTTGCACTCTTTGCACACCAGTCAATTTTCTAGTGAAATAACACAAGAAATGACACATCTGTGCATGTACATGTATGCATATATATATGTATATATGCATGCAAATTTACTAAGTAAAAATTTACTTCTGTGCAAAAATGTGCAGGCATGCATATCTATCTTTCTCTCTCTGAAAAGAAGAAATCGTATCCTATGCCTTATGTTTGCCCCATGTCCCTACCACTCCCTGGAGTTCCTAATGTTTGTGTCAGAACCTTCTCAGCAGCACTTGGTGCTCACATGGTTCACAGCTTCTCTGAAACACAAGCTTGATTTCATTTGGTTCCTGCTTCCTTCCCTGGCCCGCTGCCTTCTCCATCTCTTTGTCTGATTTCTTTGTTGGTTAACTTGCCCTCCCCAGCTTCTTAATCCATGGGATTTTATCAAAGCAAAGTGTGTGCTTCCGTAGGATCATATCAATGCTTCATTTCATTCTTCTGCTTCTAGTAAAATTCCCAGGCTCTGGCTCTACCCTAAGTCAATCTGATTTTTTCTAGAATTTAGCCTTCTCATTGCCTTGCCCTGGTGCCCAGCTACCAATCCTTACAAAGACTATCTTTCAAAGACAGATTTTTGGCATTGTTTCTCTGCTTATCAGCACAAATGGCTTTGAACCAAGGTGCGGTGAAGACAGTCTAACATAAAGTGCAAGTGATTCCCACATTGCAACAAGAATTTGGTAAGGTGTAAAGATGCTGAGAGGGTTTTAAAAAAGGCTGAGCAAGGGGGAAGGCAAGGCCTCAACCTCAATTAGTAACTAAAAAGAGTGTTCAGCTCTCCAATTACAGGAAAAAAAGAAAAGAAAAAAAAAAAAGAAAAAACTTAACAACCTCTTGAACAATGCAGCATAGGAGCAGTTTTCACTTTCATGCAGCAAACAGGAGTTTCAGGAGTCACTCGGTTTCAAATGAGCCGTGTTTGACAGGCAAACTCAGACTGAAACCTGAGCGCAGTGCTTGTGAATGCGCTTGGGTTGAAACTGAAGAAAAGCTTTCCATGAATTGCCACAAGTGGAAACTGCCGCAATAACCCAGATGGGTGCCCCACTTCCCTGCGGACCTGCGCAAAGCCCAGGGAAGTGACCCGGAGTACAGCCTGCTGCCCTAAATAGGACACTGGGAAAGAGCGGTTGTTAAGTGCCAGGCACTCTTTGCTCCTCTCCTGTGGGGTTTAGGATGAGAGGTGCAAATCCTGCTGAGGTGGGACCTTCTCCTTGCCAGCTGCTCTTGGCATCATTGTGTCCCTGTTCTGCCGACGCTGGTGGGGTGTCCAGCCTCTGTGGGCGGCACGTTTCCCTGCAAACCTGGGATTGCTGCCCTTGCTTACATGTTCTGTGCCTGCATTTCCAGAGGCTGAATTTCAGCCTCATTTAATTTTTTTGTGTCTTCATTTTTTAATGTAGAAAAATAGGAAAGTTTTAGAGTGCTTCCTCCCTACGCCTCCATGTTTCTCATAGTCTATAACCATTCCCTGAAGTATAGCCCCAGTTGCGTTGAAAAGTGAGGGTTATTTAACAGTACACGAAAGCCTGACACTGTATTTGCTGCCACTGTGCTAAGGAAAATGGGAAAATGTTACTTTTAGTGCTGCATTTTCAAGACAGAGAAAGGGATCTTTTTTTTCTGAACTTGTGGCAAGCTTTTATTTTCAGATCACTTTCCAGAGCTGTAGCAATATTAGATGACTAAGTATATTTTTAATGTTTTCTATTGTTGAATTGTATTTCTTTCTGATAGAGAACATTTTTCTTCATGAAACCTGGGGAACCTTTGGACTTTTTGAGTGATTTCTCTATTAGATTAGGTCTGAGCAGAGTCAGAGATAAGTCAGTAGCTCTGATTTGTGCTGATTGTTGCACACCAGGGCTGGCTGAGTGAAACAGAAAAAGCTTGAAGAACTGGCTTAAGTCAGTTCTAAGATGTGTGGTTGCTTCAGTGTTACCCCTTTTACCTCCATCAAATCCCATCTGTCTGTATAGGAGATATGCTGTTGTCCAGCTTGCTGTTGGTCAAGCTTCACCCAAGTGGTGGTAGAGAAATGTATACTGGTACCATGGGTGGCTCCATGCAGCTGACATGCTGAGGATGCTCTCTGTCCCAGTATCCAGGTTCTTAACGATGAAGTCAAACAGCACTGGTCCCAGTACCGACCTTTGTGGGACTGTACTACTGCCAGGTCCCCTGGACTTGGTGCTGCTAGTCAAAGCCCTTTGAGCCCAACAGTTCAGCCAGTTTTCAGCCCACGTCACTGTCCACTCATCCTAGTCTGCACTTCATCAGTTTGTCTGTGAGGTTTCTCTAGGAGACAGTGTTGAAAGCCTTGGTAAAATTAAAGCCTTCCTGAGATCAAGACTTTCACATCTGATCCTAAGGAGGACTTTTCTGAGTTATAGCACTGTACAGGCCTTTTGTCCTGGACAAGTCACTGAGATTCTGCCTGTGCCATGTTTGACAGGGCTGGACCTGAGGTTTGTGGTTATACAGAAAGAAAGGAAGGAAGATCTTTCATAGAAAGTATTTTAATTCTGTCAAGTATGGGCAGTTTACATAATTAGTTTCAGAACTGCGAGGTAGGCACAGACCACTGATACTAAATATTTGAAATATAGAAATAAGATGAAAGTATTTATAAAAACAGAGCAGTTCGTCAAAGCTTTTGAAATGTATCAAACTTAGAATCCATGAATGTTAAACACGTACCGTTTACCTTTAAGAGGAAAGGCTCTGCAGTGGGCATTTAGCTAGATTTGTACACCTACACACTGCAGATGGTTTAGTTTTATAAGAGATGAAACTGCATTTGGTGGAACTGATTAAATATAAAAACACCACCATCTGCCATTTATTCTAATATAAAATGGTTTGGGCAGATGCTGACATCTTTTGAGATGATTGATTCATCTCTGACAAGTGAAGATTCTCGGAGGGTTCCAGCTGCCCACTGCTCGCACAATACCCACTTACAGGAGCAAACGCCAATCACCACAGCGTGCTTTGGATGGAGCAGGTGAGCGAAGGGCACTTTAATAACAAGCAGCTTGGAATTCCTAACTGCATCACTGGTGGTTCTTTTCTTTTTTTTCCCCCTCGTTTTTTTCCCTTCTCCTACACTTCTGGCCCACATTTAACTGTGAGAATATTTTATGCACACTGTATACTGTATTGGAGCACAGCTACCCTAGCACGGCAGTGACTGGAAGAGTGTCAATTTCTGGCACAAATAGCTCGCTTCAGTTTTTCAGAGTGGAAAACCATCAGATACTCTCCACATATGCTATTCATTTTGTAATTATTTTTTGCTAAGTGTCCATCAGGGTTACATTTAAGCTTCCTGGAGCATTATTTATTGATTATGACACCAAATGCTTTGTAATAATGTAAATTACAGATGTATATCTTATTTTGTTTGATAACACTGACACGTTCTCTACTGTGGTCTTCTTTTTGGTGGCTTGCTGCAGCATCATTTTTTTAAAGGTTTTGCTCAAACTTTTTGGAACATGCACGATAAGTTATGGAAGAATGCGTTTAAAAATACTCAAGACCAGATTGTGACATCCATACCCGCACTGAATAGCAGTTTGCACCAGCAGTAAATCCTGCTGCAGACAGACCGTTTCTTACGAAAGAAGGTCCTGACCCAGAGCTGGAGCTGCAGTAAATTCAGTGGACTTTTGGTCCGTCTCCAACTGGGAGAAAGTGCAGAACAATTAAACCAGGGCGCAGTGAGGAGGCAGACGGAGCCAGTCGGTAGTTGTGAGTACATAAACCACAGGGCTTCTTCAAAACATCCTAAAATAGGATGCTGTCTTTGTATATATAAAATGTTATCTCTGACTGTGTCCCCCACTCAGAAGTATCGCTTTGAGCAGCTTCTTCACTGAAAAAAATCAGTTAAAAATGGAAAAGGGTCTGTTTATATGACGTGTTATGCTGGCAGAGGAGCGTATGGTATGTATATAGAAGTTTGGTCAGAGGGATACTGAATGATTGTACTGTCATTTGCTGCTGAATGTATCTGGAGTAATTCCAGCCAAGTCTGGAATATCCCTGCTGTAGATGGAAGGAGTTCATCCTGTTCATAAACTAAAAGCTATTCAGAAAAGGATGGGTTCTCGTCATTGTCACGGAATGTTTTCTGCTCACCTGTTGCTGAAGGCAAGGCTATATGTTAGTTGGTGTCATTCCATTGTTTTAAAGAGTGAAGGGGACAAAAAATCAGTCAGCCAGATCCTTATCTGGCGTAAATTGTGGTTTGAAGTCAGTGAAGCTAATCTTATTTATATTCACTGTACTTCTGGGCCGGAGGATTCAGCAATGATTTTCCTTATGCTTTTCTCCATATTAACCCTTTCTTTCTATTGCATGTATCTTTTTGGAGAAAATGTGTTTCTTTCATTCAAAACCTAGGGCTCTTCACATTCACTTCAGTTCCCTTTTTCTTCGGGTTCCTTTTGCCCCAGGAAAAGGCAAACTAGTATCTTGCGCGAGAGCAACCTGACTGGCCCTTCTTGGACACTGGTTTTCATAAGGCTCTGATGAATGCTGTCCCCTGCAACTGGGCGATTCCAACCTGAGCGTATGGCTGTGTTTCTTCATCTAGTGGTCTGGGAAGCTGCATTCTTGGAGTTGCCTCTGGGGTTGTTGCTGCTGTGGGAGGGCAACATTGACATTAAAATGCAACACCTTAATTTCAGTGTTCAGAAGGTTTGATTTTAAACAGTGGAACAGAATTTGGAAAATAGGTGGTTTTTGGAAGTGGAAAGGAACAGTACTTAATACATAGCATGCATATCTGACTTTGGGGAAATGTCTTTTGTTGGCTCCTGTTTCTTCTGACATGGAAACATAATACAAATCTGAAGTGTCTAATTCAAGAGACAGCCACCAGAACCTTTGTAATGCAAATGATCTTGCTGTTCTATAGCATCTTTCTTCCAGAAGGGTCCCAAAGTGCTATACAAATTACATGTGACTACATGAATCAGTTCCCACACCACTGAATTACCGGCAGCTCGGGGAGCAGAGTGTCTTCCTCACAGCGCACAGCAGTGTTACCCAAAGTTTTGGGACAGGAAGCAGAAAATACAAAGCAAATAAGATAAGAAAAGATGGAACGGACCGAAATTCAGATTCAAAGGGGACTGAGGAGAAGGATAAAATGAGCTCTGTGCTTTTCTTTGGCATTGTCATCAGAGCTGATGGTGTATAGTATTATTGATAGCTCTAACTGACCTATGCAATATTTGTCAAGAGAGTTCACAGGGTTGGACAAGGTTATCTGGGCAGAAAACACCATTGCTCTGGGTTTCTGGATCAGAGACCTGCTCTCCCCATAGCCCTTCCTGCTGCGTGCCCAGATTAGGAAGGTGCTGGGTACGAGGCTACACCCTGGCCAGATGTGAAGCTTTCAGGGGACGCTCCCAACAGGCCTGAAATGGGGGCATTTAGCTCCTGTGCCTCCTGCCCCTGTGGGGCACTTCTGGTGGGCGCTGCTGCGTCCAGAGATAGCTGGAGCCAGCAGAGGTGGGAGGCAGCAGGAGGGGGAGAAATTCCTACCAAGACAGCACAATGAAATTGAACAGCCTTCTTCTACTCTTACTTTTTTCTTTAATAGAGTGTTTTTGGTTTCTCATGAAAGGTTAGAAATCATAGAATCATAGAGTGGCTTAGGTTGGAGGGGACCTTAAAGATCACCTCTTTCCAACCCACTGACGTGCCTTGGCTGCCCCCCTCCCAAACCAGCTCAGGCTGCCCGGGGCCCACCCAGCCCGGCCTTGAGCACCTCCAGGGATGGGGCATCCAGAGCTTTCTGGGCAGCTGTGCCAGGGCCTCACCACCATCTGAATAAAAAATGTCTTTCTAACATCTAAACTAATTTTCCCCTCTCTTAGTTTAAAGCCATTCCTCCTTGTCCTGTCACTATCAGATTATGTAAAAAGTCAGTGCCCCTCCTGCTTGGAAGCTCCCTTTAAGAAGAAACAGGTGGGTTTTTAGACCTTGGGCTCGTAGAAGGGAAAGTTGAAATGTGAAAACATCCCTGCCTCACTCTGTCTGAACATTATGACTGACAAAGCTAAAATGTGCTGTAGAGCTGTGTTTTGAAACTGGCATTTACTGTGATAAGCGCCAGAGTGTTGCCATTACAGCTGTAGTTTCCCATCTAAAATCTGTTAAATTCCCATTTTTATGTGGAAAAGAGGTGCTTTTCTTCAACATTTAGCCTGAAATTCAATCTTGTTGGAAATCGCATTGGGCTAATTGCTTCCAGTGTGTGTCTGGTGGATGCAGGGGTGGTGCAGCTGCTTTGTGCACAACAGTCCACACACTCATGGGATCTCCACTTGGTAACCAGGAACCTGTACAAAAAACTGGGTGCAGCTTCTCACAGTGTGTGCAGAGTGACGTTGTGGTAAATGTGGTTCCATATTTGTGGAAGCAAAGTCAATGAAAGCAGCAGTCATCAGATGTCTCCTAGCATAGTTTTGCCCATGTGCAGGCAAAGTGTTTCACAGGAGGCTGAGAAGCTGCAGTTAGCATCACAACTCTCTACCTGCTCTGCAGACAGCATTTACAAAAGTGTCTGATGGATCTGACTGTGCTCCCGCTGATAAAGGCTGCACGTGAGAAGACGCAAAGGCGCAAAATATCTCCAAGTTTTCTCCCGTCAAGCTCTCATTGGAACTTCCACAGTTTCTTTTCTCTTTGTCGCCCACTCCTTCTTCCCCCTCTGTGCTGCTTATCTGGGGGAAGATTCTCAGGTGAAATTTGTAAATGCTTTTCTGTTGTGCAAAGGAGCTTTGATAGCATGAAATGAATAGCAGGTAACATAATAAGAAAAAGTATCCGACTCTAGCTTTGGAAATGTAAATTCTTTTATCAGTCCCTCTGCTAATTGGAATTGCTGTTTGTCGTTTCACATTTAGTTGATTTCATTATATTTTCTTTGGTAATTAGATATTTTAGCTATAAATTAAAAATGCCAGACTAACAAAAAAAACAAACCAAAACAAAAAAAAGCCCTTCATTAAGATGCAGTCAAAGTTGTATATAGATATGACTCTAATTAAAATAATCTTGTTAGAATGTGCTGTTAAGGAAAACAAAGCAAACAAATGGACCACAAAAGTCTGAAAGTTGGGGTGAAGGACAAGGTGCAGTCCTTCCAAGTCACAGCACAGATACCCTCAGTCTGCACTGTGCATTGCTCTCCAGAGTCAGACCTCAAACTCAGGGATGCTTTCAGGAGGACGCTTTTGCCCCTCTCCCTTGGGACCCTCTCTTGGACTCTCCTATTCCCACCCCGTACTCAACTCCACCAGCTTGCGGCCTGGCCAGGGCTGCCAGATACTCCCTATTGAGGCCACAGCCCTCCTGCTTTTATTGACACAGCAGAGATAAAAGCTATCCCAAAACGCTTTCTGGAAGACAAACAAGCCTCTCTGCATTTGCAACTGTGCTTTTAGGGAGCAGACATTGCCGAAGAAAAACTGTTGCACAAAATTTTCCTTCTTTCTGCGACTGATTTGTATCTTATTAGCCCAAGGAAAGGACTACCCAGGAAGTGTCTTAGATTTGGGTCCAAACTTGTTAGCAAAATTAACTTCTGCTCTACAAAGGAGGCACATGGAGACAGTGGTATCTGGGAGATTAAGAGAGCCGGAGGCCAGTGGATGAGGACAGCTTCTCTTTGAACAGGAGGAAAAAATCTTGTTCCTTTACTCACTTATTTACTTCTTTGTCCTGTGTGAACTCCCACATTTATTAAGCTTTCAATCCAAGCTTGTTTTTGAGATGAGCTGCCTTGTACCTAAAACACTAGATAAACGTGAAAAGTACCCAAATCCAAACAAATGGAAAGGAATGACATTTTTCTCCATCTGAAGGTCAGCATGAATGCCGAACATGCCCCTGCGATTGGCTTCTTAATTTCAAGTGTCTCCCTGCAACTCAACCTCCTCCCTCTTGTATCCCCCCTTCTATTAGTTTAGTAATATGCTGTCATCCTGATTTTTCTTAATTTTGCTTGTGATATTACTTCTCCTTTTCCTCCTCCTATGGGAACAGATTTCTTCTGCCATATGCCCATTTAAACCTAATTGTAGTATCTGAACATCTTGTGTGCTTAGCCACAGCATCCCTTGGGGTTCGACTGAGGCGGAGTACGTATGTGACCTTTAAAGCCATGTCAGTGTGAGACTCACAGCACATGGCTCTTTAAAGCCTGGATGTCTATGCTTCATACTAACAAATTTGACCAGCCTGCCTTTTTATGAGGATATCATCATTTTGGGCAAATTCCAGGTTCCATATTTTAAGTCAGCTTGCCGAGTGCTTTCAAACTCTTGATTTCCCAAGGATTAAGTTGCAGAAGATTAAAAAATGAGAAAATCAAAGCTGTTGTTATTTTATTCATTTATTCCAGCAAATTTGTAATAGTAACTACATGAACATGACTAATTGGCAATTTGTAAAATGGACTGCTCACAGAAGCAAAGCTTTAAGCACATCGATGCTGCAACTGTTTCCTTATTATGACAGATCTTAAAAAGTGTGATCAGGTTGTTATAGGAAACAGTGAAAGCTCCCTGGATTGCTGAGCATTCTAGGTTTTGTGTTTGTAACCTAAGTATTCTTTATTGTCACGCTTTTTACGCATATACTGGGAATGTGATTGTGCGGTGGAAACTGAGCTGCCCTAATAGTTCGGCCGTAATCATGCTATACTGGGCTGGAGTCTCACAAAATCTCTTTGACTCAGCGAAAACCTTTTCATGGACGTCCTCAGTTTGAATCTTTCCGTCATGCCACAGCGTCCTTGTTGAGGTCTGGTGCTTCCCAGGGCCTCTCTGGCAGTTCAGCGTATAAACTGTTGAGATTTCAGAGCTGCAGTCATGCAGAAGTCCTTAAATATAAAAAATAAGGTGTGTCTAAATACATGTAAAACAAAGCACTGCAGCATAGTTCTTAAAAATATTGGCACCAATATTTGGATTCTTAAGAGTAATTTGTGGTGGAGCAGAGTGGAGAGGCTGAGAGGAAATGGTGATTGGTTTGTAATCTGATGGAGGAAAAAAAAAAGTTAAAATTTAGTTAAAATTGATGGCATGTTCTGGTAATACGAGCATACTATACATTACATGTGTATTGAAATTAACTCTGAAACAAGGATGTAAAGGAAATTTAGTGTTTAAATGACATGTCAATGAAATAAAAGCATTTTAGGTTCTGAAAATACACAATTATGACACCCATCCAATGTTAGCTTTGCTCAGTAGTGCTGTATATCACACAATGGGCTTTTGACTGTTAGGCATCTTAGTTCACCAATACAAATTAGATATTTTAATATTTATCATTCCAGCTCAGCTTGGTTAGCTGCTGTATAAAAAAACAGGTACATAAACATATGTTTACATTCTAAATCTTCTGATACCATTACATGAAAATTCCTTATCCGAAAGCCCTGAGCTCTGAAAGATTTCTAAACATAGAATGGGCCCCAAATCTAGGTTTAGTACCCTCCATTGCTTTCTGCTGAGAATGTAGTAAAGGAGAAATTCAGAGCATGTAAAAAGTAGGAAAAAAACAGCCACTGAGTTTCGCGGATGTGGTAATTTTTGTCCTCTTCTTGTTTAAACTCAATACTGAGGGACTGGAAAGAGCGGTAGCCTTTGCAGTACAGATTATGAAGAAAATCAAGTGCTAGTGACTTGTCACAGGTTAATTCCCGAATCAACCATCTTTCCCATGATAATCACATCCTAAACCTTATTATTACATCTTTCTGTCCAGTGAAGAACTCCACTGATTTTCCTCTTTGGAAGCAATTATTGTGTGGGATTCCCAGGGGGAAGATTTGAGTAATGAAGGTGTATTTTTGGAGAGGTAGCTTTTGTAGACTCATGATGTGTGAAAACCAAGCTTACATGGTGACCATTTGCACTTCTGAGCTACTGCTAAAGCTTGGATTCCTGGAAGCTCCATTAAGCCTAAACAAAAGTGGCAGCAGATCCATGATTTCTGTGCCCCTCCCCAGCCATTATTATTTATTTTGGCTTTCTCCCACAAAACCTCACCTATTGCTTAGGTGTCTTGCAAAAAATAAACATTGAAGTTTGTTTTCATAGAGAACCACAAACGGGGAAGACAAATGCATCTTCCTTTATGAAAACACCCAGATGCAAACTTGCTGGAGTACAACTACAGGAGATGTATACGCGTGTGTTGTGGTATTTTGTATTATTCATTACACCACCAAGTACAGGGCCCCCACAGCAAGGCTCCCCAGGCTCTTCACCTTCTGAGCAGGTTGGCAGGACCTAACAGGGACGTGTGGGTAAGTGAGGCTGTTCATGTTGGGCAAGTATTTGACCACTGTGTTCAGGCAATGACACAGCTGGATGATGACATCTGCATCAGAGGAGAGAGTGAGTGTTGTTGGTGCTGGCTCACAGCTACACTCTGATTCTACCCGCTATCTGTATGATGAACCATATTCAGGATTTATTTCTTCACTGATACCACCCTATTTTTATTTGATACTTAAATCAAATGTATGCTGCTTTTTAATTATTATTATGTTCTGCTACATATTTATTTGCAGGAAAATAGAAGGATTATCTATATGGTCAAGGGCCAGAGAGAAAGATGGTTATTTTGTAGGTAGAATTAATATGAAAATAGGGATGTGGGCTTTTCGAGAACAAAACAGTATGAGCCTGGCCTGAATTGGATCGGGCCCAATATCCTTCTAAAAAAGAAATAAAGGGCTTGAACCTTCTCCCACTGAGAGCAATTACAAACCTGCAGTTGACTCTAATATCTGTGTGTGATAGGGGCATAATAAATTTAAGGTCTGGGATAATCAAGGAGGACTGTGTAACCTTCTGCTAATGCTTCTGAAAGGTGCTCTGGTAAAACATTAGGCAGGAGGAACATTGCGCTACTAGGTTAAAAAAAAAGAAAGTCTAAGGCACTCACTTGTTGTAGTCAAATATGGCTGGTCCTGGGAGGCTGATTATAATTTGACCGGGATTTAAGATGAAAAAATTTAGTAAGAAAATCTATGCAAATGGAAGTGTGGTAATTTCTTGGGAGCGTGGAGGTGTAGAGGAGAGGGAGGAAATTTTACAAAGGTACATGTTTGAGTTCCCGTATCTAGCAAAAAAAGCAGTAGAAGGGCCATTTTACCCAAAGCTCCTCCCAGCTTGTTGTCCTGTTTCTGGCAGAGGCCAGCAAGAGATGCCCGTAGATGGTACAGGGGCAGGGCTCCCATGTAGCGTGCAGTCCCGGGCTTCAGCAACTCACAGCTCAGGGATTTCACATGAATGAAGTATATATGCAAGGAAAAGTTAGTGCTATCCATTCAGATGTCTTCCTGAAACTCACGTGTAGTGTAACCTGTTCAAAGATGTCCATCAGGGATTTGCAAAATGCAAGATTCACTGTTTTTAACAGAATTTACATGTGAACTAAAATGCTTTGTGATCTCAGCTTGAATTAGATGAAAATACTAGTTCTCATCCAGAAAGCCTCTCTAGTCATTAAGAATCTTTCCACTGACTTCGATAGATAGGATTTGGTTCAGAAGCTCTATGCCCTCTATTATTTATTGATCTCAAGTAAGTATGACAGTGGCCTTTTTTCCCCTTAAACTGTCTTCCTTATAAAGGTGTTGCTATAAACTTGCATTTTTCTTGCCTTTTCTGTTCAGTTTATCACCTGGTTATACCTCAGCCAGAATTTAGATTTTAGATTTCAGAAAGGAAATAATACCATTTTTTTCCTGTCTTCTATTTTGAATCATACAAAATAATGATAGTAGTAATGGATCCTGGAATCAGTATTTTGTATGAAGGTGTAGATATACATAGCTTTTTTTTTTTTTTGCTATAGAAGGCATACAGAGTGCTACATGTATGGCCGAGTGACCTACTGGTGATGGGAGAATCCTTTGAAAAGAAAACCCAGAAGTTATTTTAGCAGAGAAACAGGCAATGTTTTCCGTTAACTGAAATTTGTTCAGAGTCAAGAATATATCAAGTTTCACTGATGACTTTAATTCAAGGTGGGGGTGTTAGTTTTGCTATCTTTATTTTCATCTCTTCTATTTTATGCAGCTTGTATGTTTCAACTGACTTAATTTGTGAACAGAAAAATACACGTTGAACCTCTAGTGAGTAGTTGATGGATAAGAGAAAATCGAACAAAAATGCCTTAGCTTTTTTTGGATAAAGACATGGATGTCTTAAGTTAACTTTGAGCTAATGTGCTTTTGGTGTCAGAGCTGAAATATACATGAGGTTGTATGTGCAAGTGCTGCTGTGGATGCAACTAGTATAAATGGGATTTAACCTATCATGTTTCATACAGGCAAGTTCTGTAACCACCTGGCTAACGTGTAGATGCTAATCCTTCTCTCCTAATAAGAAGATTTTATGCTGAAATTGAAATGAAACCTATAAAATCATGCATTAGATATATATGTGTGTGTGTGTATATCGGGTTGCATGTATAAAAACAGGCTTTGGAGTTTTGGTAATCAGTTTTTGAAAGGTTGCTTTCTCATTAAGGTTTCTGAAAATACTTGGCGGATTCATATACCTCTTCATTTTTATGAATCGGGATTTTATTTGCAGACTGAGAGGCTCCAGTGCTTAAGGGAACTACTGACAGCAGAATGTCAAAACCAGTTTCTGGTTAAATGTTATCCTTGGTCGTCTTTAGGAACACAGACTTTCCAGCCAATATTTCTTCCTAGTTTGTGCATCATGTTTTCATATCCTTCCCTAGACACAGCACAAATGGGCTCCATTTCATAAGCACAGTAGTTAGCAATTCCTAGAAACGTGAATATTTGTTTTAAAAAGGAAAATATTGCAAGTGAATGATTAAAAATTCCCCTCTCAGAGGATAATAAAATTTCTATTAGTAACTGGAACCTTGAGTTTTCTTATTGCCCATGGTGTTATAACTAAGCTGAAACTCAGAAACACAGCTAGAGTGTTATTTCTTTGGTGTATTACTTTGGACCTTTGGGGTATGATATAAGGCATAGTGCATTCAGTGCACTCCAGCAGATTGCTGCTTGCTAAATAACAGGGGAAATAGCTGTACAACAGAGTCAAGGGGATTGATGGTCAGAAAAATATTCTGACTAAACAGTTTTTCATTGGCAAAAGTCGGATTGCTGTAAGCCAGAGTTTTCCGTGGGATGCACTGACTGTAACAACACTAACAGCGAGTTTCTGGTCAAGGTGCTCCTCCTATCCTGGAGTGCACTCAGCTTCACCAGCATCCCTGTGATTAGGGGCAGGGTGAGAAATATAGTTCACCAAAGAGACTCTTAAGCTCATGGGTCTTTCTCTTCTCCACAAAGAAGCTGTTCTTGTTCATAAAAATGAATATACTTTAAATCATGGAGAAAAATGCTGACTTTATACAGTGAAGAACTTTATGGGAGGTGGAAGATTATGAGTGAGATTCCCTCTCCAATTAATATCTGATTGTTTACACAAAATGAAGCCATTCCAACAAAGGAGATGGGTAAAGCTTAGCCCGGAATACCCCTGAATCGGTGACTTGGGCATTTAAATGCAAGGTACAAAATTGAGATCTAAGACCCAGTGTCTCCTAGATATCCTCTGACTAGTAGGTTATGGTTGTTCCGATGGTGCTCTGCCTTTTTCTTTTGCTTTGTAAGAAAAATTCTCGAAGGATATGACTGATGTACTGAAATTGTGCATGGCCTGTATTGCCCAGTGTCTGGTTTCTGCTGTGGATATTGTGTGGCACATGCATCTATGAAACACAGCTGCTCTCATAGATGCTTGTTGAGTCACCATCCCTGAATGTGTTTAAAAACCATTTGGATGTGGTGCTCAGGGACGTGATTTAGCAGTGGGTTGTTAGAGTTAGGGTAGTATGGTTAGGTTGCGGTTGGACTTAAGGCTTTTTCCAACCTGAGCAATTCTATGATCTCCATGCCTTGTTTTTGTCCCAGAAATAACAGTAGTAAGAAAATTCTGTACATAGAATGCAGCATTATATGAAGCAATCAGTCCCCTCCCCCTTGTTAATTATCTTCTGTTAACTCGCTCCTCAGTTACTGAGCAATGTCCAGTTTGCCCATGCCACCTGGTGTAGGCACTGGTGAGTGCTGCCTTGGCTTGCCCTGCTCGACAGGCTGCTCACCCCCAAGACAGGCCCCATGTGTCCCTTCAGGGCCTATGTCCTGGTGGGCAAGCAGTGGGACACCCCTAACCTCCCTGCAGTGTTGGGTTGTTGTTTTGAGGCCCACACTGCTTCACAGAGGGCTTGTAAATCCTTTTGTGTGTCTAGGCCCAATACTGAGGGTTCACATGCTTCCTGATCCAAAACTGCACTCTTCTTGCCTTCTGCCATGGCAGGGAAGCTCACTTAACAAGTACCCCTTGCATTCTGTCAGAGGTTTGGGGTTATTTTCCTTCAGTGCATTTGCCATCGTGAGTAGTATGTATGTGAGCACCACTGAGGGATGTGTGCTTCTAAATGATGGGGAAGCTGAGCCAGACTGGTCCACGCTAGGGCTGCCATTGGTTTGTACCTGGATGCAGTAAGGGAACAGTTGTGAATTCCTCATAGTGATCTCACAGGAACACTGGCTCCTGACAGCGGGGGCTGCACCAGCACCCAGAGCTTCTCCGTCTGTGGGTATTGTGGGTAAAGTAATGCCACAAAAAAAGAATCACAACCTCATCCTTTTTTTTTTTTTTTTTTTTTTTTTTTTTAAATATATTCAGGGATTTAGGGGTTGGCGTTTGCATTTCATTAGTGTTAAGTTTGCCATTTCCAAGGATTGGGAAGAAAAATCTCTTTCCCTCTTTGCTAGAATATAGAGTGGTGTTTACTTTCTCATTTTGAAATTTTCCCATCTTGTGTAACAGCTGTGCTAGGGCAGGACTCGCTCGCTACTCAACTGCTGCTTTTTTCTTTGGCCTTTGTTAAAATTTCTGATAAATAACAGACTGTCTACAGCTGTTCAAATGATGTTGCTTTTTTCTAAGTGTCACCTCGGTGTTCATTCCCACCAATGTGGGCTTTGCTTTAGAAGGTAAATAAGGGACAAATAGGGCTTGCCGTTGAGTAAAATTGAACATGTGGGCAGTGGGAAAAGAATCCAAGCCCACAGAAGCCATTCACCTCTGACTGTGACGGAGACACTGTGGCATCTTGGCAGCATTGCTGTGTGCAATTTTCTGTAAATAACTGGTGGGGTTTTTGTTTGCTGCAGTTGGTGCTGTTTCTTCACATTTTCTCATTTGAAGGTAATCTGCTTCTGAGAAGTGGTTAGCGTCATTTGTGCGTGGAAGTCTTCACCAGGCTTTGAATTTTTGCAGTGGCATTTCCCATGTGCGTACACCACTGTAATATGTGACTTTCAGGTACACTGATCTACTGTTATAAAATGATACAACTTTGTATCATTTATGTTAACCCGTGATTTAATTTATCTAGAGGCTTTCTCTCAAGACTTATTTTTAAAACCACAGCTCTGGAACAAAAGGATCTTATGACCAAAGATGGAAGGGCAGAATTTGAATTTGCCTTTGAAAAATGGATCGACGATTTTTGAAAAAAAAGTGTTAGTGCAAAGTTTTGTCCGTGCGTGAGGTTAGAAATTGAATTTGTACAGCAATGTATACTTCACACTGCTTATAAAGACAAAAAAATATGCGATTTATAAACCCAGAGAGAGAAAGAAATGCGAATGAACCGAAGTAACAACTCTGTCCTTTCCACAGCTGAGGACACAAAGTAATAATTGTTGCTTAGCTAAATTATCACACAAAAGAACAGCAAGTAATTCATTTCCACATGAAAAAGCACGAAAATAGGGTTTCTGTAAGGCTGATTGGAAGGTTTAAGATATGAATGCCAATGTTAAGGTTTCTCTTTAAAGGTGTTAGATCTGCTTAGGCTGAAACCAGTCAGACTTTTGCATAAATGTAGCTAGTACAAACCCATCGCAATTGTGTAAATGAGCCAGATCCTCAACTGCTCTAATTTTTATAGAACTTTCTCAAGGCTGGAGTTGAAACAGTTTATATCACATGTAATCCAAAAGCTTTGGTGCCAGTACTCATTGGAAGATTACAGGTCCAATGGCCCCATAATTCCCTGGCTGACTCTGATTCCCTGGACAGCGTCTTAAAGGTTTGCTGCAAGGCAGCTAGATGTTATTCTGTTGGAAGATATCAAATTCTGATGCTTTTGGAAAGAAGCTGGATTTCTCGGTTGCAAGGAAATCTCAAAAAGGAACTTGAGAATTTTGCGAGCATTTGCTTCAGGTTTGCTCAACATTTTGAGGCAAGTGTAAATCACTTCTAAGTAAGCTGTGACGAAGAAAATGTTCATAATTATAAGTTGCTAGCCAATCTGAATGCTATTTTTGCCTCAGTGCTGCTTAAATTACTGCAGCACATTTTATAGACAAAAAACTGTGACTAATACCTGCAATACTAGTAGACTCTTGTAGGAGTACTACTGAGAGGAAGCTGAACTAACTCCCTTGGTTGAATATGATCGTTATTTCTTGGATTATAGGTTATAAACTGAGGACCTCAGCCACTCCGGGCACTTTTCACTAGTTTGGCAGAGAGGGCAGGGAATGTATGGAGGCGGTCTGATTTATTCTCTGGTTTCCTGAGATCACAGAATCATTTGAGTTGGAAGGGATCTTTAAAGGCTATCTGGTCCAACTCCCCTGCAATAAACAGGGACACCTACAGCTAAATCAGGTTGCTCAGAGCCCTGTCCAGCCTGATCTCAAATGTCTGCAGGGATGGAGCATCCACCAGTTTCATCACCTTAATACTCTTATTTTAAAGAACCTTTTCCTTATACCCAGTCAAAATCTATCCTTCTTTAGTTTGAAGCCATTTCCTCTTGCCTTATTACAACTGGTCCTGTTAAAGAATCTACCCCTTCTTTCTTAACAGCTCCCCTTTAGATACTGGAAGAACACACTGAGGTCTCCCTGGAGCCTCCTCTTCTCCAGGCTGAACAGCCCCAGATCTCTCAGCCTGTCCTTGTAGGGGAAGTGTTCCATCCCTTGGAGACAGTCACAATTAGGGCTCATGAGAAAGACATGTCCTGCTGGAGCACAGCTGCCTGTGCTCAGTGGATGTGTGAAGACTTGAGGGTCTCCATCAGGCCATTTTTCAGTTGCAAGTGTTTTAATGGTGATAAACACTGGATTTTATCAGATTGTCAAGCGGCATCAAAAATACAAATGCAAATTGTTGATCTCTGTTGATCTTGGGTCCTATTTTTCCTGTAACAGCTGGGACCATCTTAGAAGAAAGCAACGATGACAGCGATAAGAGCAGTTCTGTAGGCCTTTGTAGTTGGTGAGAGAGGATGTTCAGTTTACCCTAGATAGTGGTCATAACCTGTAAACAGTGAGGCTGTGCATACTGCTTTCTGAAGCGTGGTTCGGGGAAGCTGACCACTAGCTGCTGTTGCTAAGAGCAGAACAGCCACGCTCCAAGCGTTGGCCAGATACACATCTAGGTCACCACCAGTGGCAGCCAAAATTGCGCATCTGCAGCAGCTTCTTGAATGTGACTTTATCACTGCTGTTGCACTGCTGTTGTGCATTTCTAAGTGTTCTGCTGAGACGCTGTGTCTGCTGGGAGCAAGAGTTGTGATTCAGTGTTTAAATGCCTTTGAAAGAGAAAGGAGCAAGGATTCCTAACCTTGTTTGAGCAGAAGGGTACTTACGGGACTGGAGGAGTTTCCAGGTGCATAATATCACTGGCACAGAAACCCTGTGCAGCATTGTTAGTCTGTATGCTGGTTGGAAAGCAGAAGTGAATCCAGGAGTCCCAGCACTGGTGGGAGCCAGGCAGGGCTTCACTGTGTCTCAGCTTGTGTTGTGTGAGATCTCCCCTTGGGCCATCTGGGGAGAGTTTTAAATGTAGAGATATCAGTCAGCATTGTCATTATACTATGTTTTACTTCCATTGCCTTGTTTTTTTAATAAGATATGACTTTTATATATCTACAATTGGAAGGCATTTTAACATTCCTTCCTGATGTGTACCATCTGGATTGAAATGTCGGATATGGAGTCTATGTTTTTAACAAATAATTGCTTCTTCATAATAGGTATAACTGATAGAGGAGCTCTGCTTGGGCAGGTAGTCCTGTGCGTTTCCACAAAGGAATTCTACTTTTTGGAGTGGAATTATAATGTTTGCTTGTGCATTCAATTTAAATGCCCAAAGCAGGATTTCTATAGCTTGCATTAGAACTCAAGGGTTTCTAATTACCATTCCTTTTCCATATAGTTTTTTTTTCTTTTTTAAAACCATCTTATAAGAAAACTGCTTAAAAACAAAAAGGAAACAAAACCAACCCTCCCTCCTCCAACATTTTACTGCCCTGATATTTGTGGAAGAAATGCTGCAGAAGCACTTTATGCAGAAAATATGAAATGTGAATGATTTTAATTTTTAATCAGAATAGATTACTTTCCTGAAATTTATCTTTTATCTTGGAGGTTATGCACATGAGAAGCGAATCTGTAATCTTACTGCCAGCTTTATTACAAAGCTCTTCTAAATGTCTTTAATTACAAAAGTGTCGGATACACCATGCGAATGGTCTGTTGGAATGACAAAGTCAATTAAAATAGAGTAATATATTGTTTTGTGCTGTATCCCCATACTTCCTTACTTATTTTTCCCATGCAGACAGCATTGCTGTTAAAATCCTGAGTCATTATATCTCTGCTTTATTTCAGTAGCAAGTAGGACGTGCTAAACACGTACGTGTGTTTGTGCGTGTGCACGTGTGCCTGTGTGGCATCCGGTGTTTACACTTCCAGTGGACATTTCACTCTCAGCCTTTTCCATCTCTGATGCTTTATGTGGTCAGCTGTGGCTCTGCAAACCTGGCCAGCGCCCTGTGGGAAGGCATGAATAGCCCTTGTTGTGCGAGCACACCTGTGTTCTGCGCACAGCTGTTTGGTTCACAACAGGGTTGCTGTTAGCAGTTATGAAACGTTTTCACACCACCCACCCGCTATCCACTGGTTTATAACGTTTGCTGGCACCTCAGTCCAGCTCAAACTTTTTTTTTTTTTTTTTTTTTGTAATTTTTAATTTAAAGGACACGGGGATAATTTATTGATAAGAAAAACAAGCCAAATTGGCACAACACCTTGTTAAAAATATTCCATCTCTCCCATGTCAAAGATTACTTTATTCCTGTCTGTGGTAAATCTGCAACCAAAAGAAAAAATGTTTCTGTTTGACTTTTTTTTTTGTCTTCCCTATCAGTTTGTGCCGAGTAAAATTTAAACAGGCTGCAACATTACTTCGTTTTTTAATGCCTGTTGTTGGAGATGCAGAATCACCCGTTTGTTCTGTGTTTCATCTTTGTGGTATGACAATAAGCAAAGACAAAGAGCAACGAAAAATGAAACTTCCTAGACCAGCCCAACTGCTCAGATGGAGAGCTCCACTCTCCTGAAAGGAAGATGCCTTAACAGCTCTCGTTTCTGCTAGGCTAGATGGCATCAAATCTCCAAAATGGAAAATAGAATTAAAAGAAAAACCTACATACAAAATGATGTGGCAAAGTGAAGCTGGTGCTGTGTAAGGAGGGGAAAAAAAGACAAATTAACTTAATGTAAAAACTGCTTTTCCACTCTCTTCTATAGGAAAACGCTGTTTAAATTCATAGAGTAGGAAGACAGCTGAACTCTGCTGTGTAGTTTTATCAGCTGTGTTTTGTATCTCTCCATGACACAGTATGTGGCTCTTTTCTGAAAGCAGGACAATGTGTTTTGACAGCCTTTGGCAGTGAGAGCAACAGTGAGAAAAGCAAACCAAAGTGATTCAAATTAACACGAGCTGGCTGTTGCGAAGCTGGACCATCCAAAGCATTTCCCATGAATAGAGAACCTCAGATATTGTAAGATGCAAAGTAGCCAACTGGGTTAGAAACAATAGGTAAGGGAGGCTGCTAACACTGCTTGTCCTGTCACCACCTACAAAGCCCATTGTTTTTATTCAGTAAGTTACAGGGACTTAGCCCCATTCCTATTTGACAAGGTGAACAGGTCCTACACTGAGCTCCATTTGGGAGCTGTGGGGAAAGCCGCATGAAGCAGAAGGGCAAAGCTCAATTAAAATTGCTTTAGGTAACCTTGACCATTTCTTTAGGGGATGCTTTGTGTGGGAATTTGTTGCTCTTATAGATCACACATGGGTGTTGGTTTATTTAGTTTGCTGTAATGGGACTGCTGATGATTTTTATGTTTTGAACATTTTATTACTGATCAGAAGGAAAAAGACTGAGGATGTAATATATGTAGGTCGCTCTGAAAGTAATGCCTCCTATTTATTTCCATGGAAAATACAACAGATACAGAGGGCGATATAGCAGTTTTGATAGAGGAAATTCCTGGCTACAAAACACTATTTCTGAAAGTTGTCACCACCATTAGCTCTGCACTTTCACCAGTGATGAACAAGAGCCTGGATGCTGTGCTTGTAACAATCCGTACCAACAGAGGTGACCCACTGTCACTATCGCCACTGCTGAAAAGCACCACCCACCACCTCACTGTGCTCACATCCACTATTTGATCTCTATAAGCATTCAGCAAGCATCAGCGAATGTCAGTGGGTGCCACTTTTTCCGCATGGAGGAATTTAGCGACGCACCTTTGCTACATACGCACTTCTGTGTCAGACGTCCTTGTGTCAGAGTGCCCCTCTGCTGCCATCTGTCACAGCAACAACATGTAATGGGATACTGGTAAGAAGGTTCAACCTCTACTGCCATCCCTCCAACATCCATCGTCTGCTGATATCATGGGCCAACATCACAAAATAGGAGGCATTACTTTTGGAGCACCCCTTTGAAGACACGAAAGTTAACTTAATTTTAAAAAGAGACAAAAGTTCTTTGGTGACCTTGGAATTAATGATTCTCCACTAATGCTAGAGCAGAGTCCACGAGGTCCAGCCTTTCTCACTTTATTCAGAGATAAGTAGTCTGTGGAAGGATTCAAAGTGGTCCAGAGAAGAAAACCCTCAGAAGTACCTCAAAGCTGAAGTTTGATTTCTGTCATTCACTGACATTCCTTTCTCTTCTCATCTTGCAGGCTAACGTTTTCCTCTCATATTCCTCTGCTGCTGTTAAGAAAGTATTATTTTCTGATGTGTACAGTGCTATGACCCATCTCTCATTTTGTGTGCCACAAAATTACTTTTTCCCACATCCTCACTTCCTAGAATCTTCCTTTTACTTAAGATCCTTTCAATTTTCTTCTCTTTTGAGTATCTTCCCCCATCACATCACCGAATAAATCTTCCTTTAGATAATTCAAAGTATCTGTTGTTTTCTTCTCCTTCCCACACCTGCCCACATTCAACTTTTCTTCTCACGCCCAGTGCCTTCCCACACAGTCCCAGCTGGAAGACCTCCTCTTCACATGTAACAAAACCTATTTTTTTCTATGAGTTATGAAGAGGACAGTAACCATTCTATGGGTATTTCAGTCCTTCATGATCCATAATAGATTTCATCTGGGTTGTGCCCTGTGAAGCAGGGAATTGTTGTAGATGCAAGAAATAATATATTTGCCCAAGGTCATAAAGAAAGTTAATGGGTAAATTAAGCCCAACCCCATGGATCCTAATCTTAGCTATGGATGCTGTAACAGCAACGGTGAGGAGGATGGAAAGTCCAGGCAGATGGTTTGTATTCCTTACTTACGGCCAAATATGACACAAATAGAGGCACCCTGTTCCTGACGAGGAGAGGCGGGAGAGGGGGACATAATTCATGCTATTCAGATTCTGCTATTTAGCATTTGCCGATCCCTAATGGGATATTTGCAAAGTATAATATTTTCTAACAGCTGTAAGGACAAGAGAGCCTAAAATTTCTCCCTATACATAATATCCGTGAAATTGCATTGAATATTGTAATGATGTGTTATGCTGCCATTAGCTTCCTGTGAATACCTAATTTGGAAGGTTAATGAAATTGACAAATGTGTGTACTGTACGCGCATTGTCAGTGCTAGTTAATGGCAACCCTCACATTTTTATTTGTAAAATTATATAAAACTGAAAGTGACAATTATTGTAACTTCATCTTTTTTTGGAATATAGCACAGCATGCAGTTTATTTAAATAGAGTTGTATGTTTTAAATTTGTATACCGTCATATGAAATCCTTTGCTCATTGTGCGATTATATACTTAATTTTTATATGAATGAGTGCATGTATTGTGGCATTTTGTAGGATATTGGGCCAATTCTTTGTGTTCTGTGTGTACTCCATGCTAAAATACCATAAGCCCTTGTCTTCCTGTTGGCTCAACAGTGCTTGATTACAGAAATGATGCCAGTTAATTCAAAGAAACATCCAAAATGAATTTCCCCGGGCCAGGAAAGTATGCTAGAGAACACCAGAAGAGCATGCTCTTGTATATTTTGTAAATGATTGAGCGCAAGAAGTCACTTGCAGCTGCTACAGCTTTCATATATTAATTTTATGAAAGCCTCAAAGTCTGGCCGCTAGATATTTCTTTGGCTCTAGAAAATGCTTCTTTAGGTCAAGGTCACAATTTCAGATGTAAAGATTTTGACTTGAGATCATCTTTGTTCTAAAGCTGCTTGGTTAAACACAGTGAATGTCCCAAGATAGTCCCAGGGATCTCAGATCTATCTACTTTGAAAAGAGAAGCAACATCAGGATAATTCTCTGTGATACACTGCGGTATAGATGACGATGCCTCATCCAAGCCTGACAAGCTGGAAAAGGGTAGATGGATGGAGTGAGAGCTACACAGCCCCCTTCTTCAGTTACTTCATTTTTGGGCGGCTCTTCAACTCTTTATGGAGTTTCTCTGGAAGGAGCAGGTGCCACAGAGGAGGGCTGCTGCCCCAAAGAGACCTTTTGTGTCACTTCCAAGAACAAAGCTGTCTTTTAAACCCACTGCTATATTGAGCCCGTGAGTCATGAATCTTTAGATCAATAACCAAAATGTTTTTATACGTGGGGGCAGCCCCAAACAGAGTGAATCAGCGCCGTCAGTTCCGCATTCAGCCCTGCTCTGTGAAGTATCTGGTTTCAGATGACTGATCACAGGAGTGGGACAGTGTGATCTGTGCAGGCTGAGGAGCATTTTGCGGGCACGACAGAGCGGAGTTTTCTTTTTGATTTTCAGCACACCATCCCCTCATTCAGCATCATGCAGAACCTATGTTCTCAGGGTGTCCCAGATGCTGCAGGCAAGTTAGCAGTGCATCTGGACATCTCTGGAGTTTTTTTTTTTTGTGGGGTGACTTGGAGGAGGTGAGGTTTATGTCAGATTTAGAATCTCATGTGGCTTAATTGTTCTGTTTTTGCTATGTGAAATTAGGAAACACGTGGCAGAAGTTGGTGGAAGAATGCATCTATTCAGTCCCTTTGTTGTGACCATCACAGATGCCAATGGTCTCAAACACTGAATAGCGATCAAATGCTTGCCCCCCTCACATTTGTTAATAGATGTGCTTTCTGTTCTCGGTGCTCCCCTGGTGGCCGTGTCATATCAGGCTCAGGGTAGCCCCCTGGGAAGAGCTGAGGTCCACCAGTTGTGCCATGGCCCTTGTCACCCCTTGTAGGGGCCTTTAGCCCAAAACCACCAGATGTTCACTGTGACTGTCAGTGTCTACATTTATTTGAAATATGAAATTTGGAGCCAGAAGAAGCTTCACGCTGAGATTTGTCTTGTGAAGTGGGAGTGTTTTACTTCTCTGTGGTTTAATGATTTACTGATAGCTCAGTAAAGCTAAGGGATGTCTGCACCGGGCCTATTGAAGGAACATTTGCATTTGAAGAAGTTAGGTCAGTTAACAGTCCAGCGAAAGGACAAGGAAACTCCCTCTTGAATAGAGGAGGGGAAATGAATTTGAATGAACCTTCAAGCAAGACCTCAAAAAAGGAGTGCAGGGCTATTAAGTCAGCGCTCCTCCACAGATGCAGGCTCCCTCCCATAAGTACATATTTGGGATGGAGATTGTACACTGGCTCTGAGATGCTGACCATATGGATTAGATGCGGTTTAGAGCCTGTTTGGTAACGAGATACAGAGTGAGACAGAGGGGGAAAGAGAGAGTCATAGGCCCTTTGGACCGAATTCTGGAGTAAATTTTCTTTCTTTTTTGCCAGCCTTATGTTATAAACCTCTGCAACTGCATTGCTTATTTTGGATTGGATCAAAAAGTATTTTTGCTTGCTTGAGCTAAGGATGATTTCAGAATGCTGGCTAACATAGCAAACCTGTCCTGAAAACTGTTGTTTGGAGGCATTGTTTACTAACATGTAAATCCCCAGCACACTGTGGTACACCTCAGCAGGAATTTCCATCTCTGCATGGGACAGTGTTGGAGCTGCTACAGCAGGGAGATGAAACTGAAAGTAGAATTTCTGGTTGTACAGAACAAGGCAGAAAAAGGCTTTTGCACAGAAGGGGTTGAAGAGTGTATTGATCCTCCAGGCTCAGGTTCCTCTCAAGGCCTCTTGGAGAGCATGTGAAAAATAGGTAATGCTGAGAGCTCTGTATATTGAAAGCAATATTTCCTTGTCACACCAATTTGTTTCTGATCATTTTGTGTTTACAGGAGGGGGGCTGATAGGACTGCTGATGATGAATGTGATTTTCTTAAAGGTTAGAAACTAAAGTTATGAACTGTTAACTCGTGCATTGGAGTTACTTAAAGAAAGAAAGTAATCATGAGGAAGTATTTCAGATTAAATGATCTTCCCTCAAGAAATAAAATGGAACATCTAATTTTTGGTGCTTTTTAGCCTTGCAGTCAGTACAAGAAGATAAATGGTGAATTACTTAGAGAAGATGCTGCCAGAAAACATGGGGTCTGCAGACTGGGTGCAGAGGGTGCTCCCTGGCCAAAATATCCAGGGCCCACCCCACTGCTCCCAGTCCTGATTATTCTGGGAAGTTTATTGCCACTCTGAAGGCAGTGGGTATGGAATTCTGTCTTGTCAAAGAACACTGTCAGCAGTTGGGATGCCACTGGGAGAAAGGAGACCTCTGCAGAAGCACGTTTCCTTACCTTAAGCAAAAAAGCCCAGTGCTATAAATGTGGTGACAAGCATATAGTGGATGCTGGCAGTAGAAAGTATGAAATGCAACAGAAAACTCTCTTGATATCTAGGGAACATGACAGAGGTCCCAGCTACAAAGCAAGTATGGATAATTACTGCTTCTTTATTATTTATTTCGACATCCATTGAAAAATACTCTCTCTGAAACTGAGCAGATCCCAGGGGAAAACAAAATAAAACACTTGTATTCAGGCAGTAAAATCTGCAGAATGAAGCTTTCATTTATTTTCTTATTAAGACCACCAGGTATCAAACATGGAGGAACATCTGTACTCACACATTCACCAGCTTGAGACTCACAAATACGGAATGTGTGATACCTGAGACATAAGGTACCGTGCTACACTAAAGGCAGAAGAGACAAAAAAGTTCTCTGTCCTGGGAAGGGTGGTTGTCCTGTTGCTTCCTGAATGCATTTATTTTATAAAATATGTTCAGTGTTTCTTTCTAAAATGTTGGTATTATGTGCCCTGAACCACCCCCACTCCCAGCCCCCCCCCCCCCAATAAAAAAAAAAAAAAAGAGAGAGAGAAGGGGTATAATTTATTTGAATGCATTTAGTACAAGTCATAGCTCTGCATATGCAGCTTTTTCCCAGACTGGAAGAAAAGTGAACACTTCAGAGTTTAAGAGTGAAGAGTCTTGACAAAAAATCATGGTGTAGCTTTTGACTTGATAACATTCGATGTTAAATGTTAATAAGGGGGTGTACATATAACTAAACTACCTTTATTGAATCAAGGAAATCAGAAACAATTGATAATACTTCTGACGTGCATTTGTGATGAAGTACCTCTTAATTGCCTTCAAATAAAACATACCTCTATCCAATGTTGGGGGGAAAAAAACCCATTGAGTCCAACCTGCCTGGATTTCTCTATTCTTCTGTTGTCACTGCTGATAAACTAGCACTCAGGATATTTCGCTTTGTTCAGACCCTGATGATTTGGAATCCCAGAATTGCAGGGGTTGGAAGGAACATCAAGAGATCGAGTCCAACCCCCCTGCCAAGGCAAGTTTCTTACAACAGGTCACACAACAGGCCTCGAATATCCATACGAGCCTTGAATATCTCCATAGAAGGAGACTCCACAACCTCTCTGGCCAACCTGTTCCAGTACTCTGTCACCCCTACTGTAAAGAAGTTCTTCTGCATATTTGTATGGAACTTCCTGTGTTCAAGTTTTAAGGCCTTTACTCCTTGTCCTGTTGCTGTTCACCACTTAGAAGAACACAGCCTCATCCAATTGCCTCCCACCTCCCTTTAGATATTTATAAACATTAATCAGATCTCTCAGTTTTCTTTTGCCCAGGCTGATCAGACCCAGCCTTTCCCCATATGAGAGATGCTCCCAGTCCTTTATTACCTTTGTGGCCCTCTGCTGGGCACTTTCTAGGAGATCCCTATCTTTTTTGAACTGGGGAGCCCAGAATTGGACACAGTATTCTAAATATGGACCCATCACGGCAGAGCAGAGTGGGAGGATCAACTCCCTCAACCTGCTGGCCATGTTCTTTTTAATGCACCCCTGGATGCCACAAGGGCACACTGCTGGCTCCTGGCCGACCTGTTATCTACCAGGACCCCCAGATCCTTCTCTGCAGAGCTCTTCTCCAGCAGGTCATGCCCTAACCCATACTGATGCATGTGGTTATTCCTTCCCAGGCGCAAGACTCTACACTTGCTCTTGTTAAACCTCATCAGGTTCCTCCCTGCCCAGCTTTCCAATCTCTCCAGGTGCTGAATGGTAGTACAGCCTTCTGGTGTGTCAGCCACTCCTCCCAGCTTTGTATCATCAGCAAACTTGCTGACGGTGGACTCTTATCCCTTTGTGCAGGTTTTTGATGATGCTAAACAAGATTGAACTAAGCACCGACCCCTGGGGAAGACCACTAGTTACATTCCTCCAACCAGACTCTGCACTGCTGATGACAACACTCTGATCTCTGCCAGTCAGCCAGATCTCAATCCACCTCACCGTCCGCTCATCTATCCCACACTTTTTAAGTTTTCTAACAAGGATGTTGTGAGGGACAGTGTCAAACACCTGGCTGAAGTCAAGGTACACAACATCCACTGCTCTCCCCACATCTACCCAGCCAGTGTTTTCATGGATTTCCTGGTTCCTCTCTGAAATAATTCAGACTACATAGAAATAGCTTTCCATAGCCACAGTCAAGTGTTAGCTGTCTTTCACAATCTGCTCGCCATTTTTTGATGCACTTGTAGAAAATCTTTCTGGTTCATGTTCAAATTATTCAGGTGCCATAGAAGTCAGGAAGAGGGGTAGAGGAGGATGCCAGCTTCACACCAGCATTCCCTCATGAGGTGCAAGTCCTTGTAATCCTACAGTTTGTTACTTCCTGGCTGTGCTGGGCCTGGCACATAAAGGCAGGAAATGAAGAACTGTTTCTGCCCTAGTCTTTCCTCTGTGTGTTTTATGGCTTTTACTCGCTACACCAGCTTTTGCTGATTGTTTCCAAGAGAAATCTTGCTGTCTGAGCAGGTTAGCCCTCAGGAGCAGGTTTTGGCTGGCAGCTGTGGGGTGCAGGCAGCATGTGGGAAGCACAGACATAGGCCTGAGGGATGCTCAGTACCCAGCATGATAGAGTTCTTTCTTTTTTTCTTGACTTTGGTGAGTCTGCCTGTGTGAATGAGGCTTACCTGTGGGAGTTGCAAAGTATGTTGCTAAGCTTATTTTGGTATTTCTTTTTAAAATCTTCTGTGCCTGTTGCCAAACATGCGGGGTTTGTTTTCAGACTCTTGGCTTCTCAGGTAAAGCTGTCATGTTTATTCTGACTCACTACATCAACACACAAATTTGAGACTTTTGTTTACATTTATTGCTTTTTGTATATCTTTAAATAGCCTGGAAATATTTTTTTTCAAGGCTTTATTCATTTCCCAGGTATGAAAGAATGAGGGAGAAAGAAATCACTGCATAATTTCAGCTCAGAAGGGGTGTTTCAGCTCATCTGGTGGCTGTGACACAGTGCTTTAGGGTTAAACCTTAGAGATCTGGTTTTATGTCTCCCTGGGTAACTAACCCTAGTTTTGAAATCTATGCTCTTTCAATGACCATCTCTTGACATTAAAAAAAAAAAAGAAAAAGTCCACTTTTCGGTGTGAAAGCCATTAGTCATCCTCAAAGTGAGTGTCACCCACGTTGTGCATTTGAGGAACGGTTTGGGGTAGGCTGACCTGCATTCACAAGTTCCATAATCTGTCATCCACTTTGCAGTACTTCACCTCACAAACATGTTCACAGGGTGCAGACAGAGGCTCTCTGCTCGGATCAACCACAGGATCATTGTGCTTCACCACAACCTGACCTCTCTGATGAGCCATGAATTAATGTGTTTACAGACTGTGTATGTGTATCTGGCTATGGACTTGTCAAGGCATGCACAGCACAGAAATATATATGCTTTTTTTTTCTTTCTAATGGGTTTGGTTTTGGCTGTGATCTAGCTGGGTGCTTATTCTTCTTAAGTTATTTTCATGGCGTTGGTTGGTGTTAAGAAGTGCTGTTAAATATTGGCCTGTCATCATCATCAAAACAACAGTGATGATAATTCACGGTGGGTGTTACATGATCATGTTGGAAAGGACCTTGAGAGGCCCAGTCTTACTGTGTTGGCCTTAAGGCAGGCAGGTGGAACTGCTTCACTGACCAGCTCCTGACCTTGCTGTCCAGCCCACTCCTAGAGGCTTGTCCTGCTCCCTGACATATGTGTACAGATGCTCAGCAGACTCTGAGTCACTGTGTTTTATTGGAATAGACCCCAGTTTATTCTCTTAAGGCAATGGAAGCAAGGAGAGCCCTCCTGCCTCATTTTGTTGACCAGAGGAGTAGTAGAAAGGCAGAGCAGACAGCTGAAGCTGTTTGCTATGGCATGTGCATTGACATTCTCAGCTTGAGCTTGTACACGTTAGAGCACCTGCTGCTCAGCTGCACTGGTTCTTTCACAGTGACTTCAGCAGAGGCTGTTATGAAGCAAGGAGCTGATCCTGCAGTCCATTAAATTAGCTCCTGCAAGTGGCCCTATGGCTGGATGTAAGATCAACCGTCTTGTAGATGAAGTGTGCCACGCTGTCTCGTGAGGCACCAGGGATCTGTGTAGCTCCAGAAACTACTCTGGCATGTGCTGCAGGGCTGACTTCTCCAGAAGACCTGTGGTCCTCACCACTGGTAAGTGTTTTTCCACATGGCACTTGTGGTCCTCTCCATTCTCGATAACTGCTCCATATTGGAATGTGCTTTTCTGAAATGCTAGTCTATTGCTGTCAGCACCTTCCCTGCTAAAAGGTAAACAGGAGTAAAGCTTTGATCCCACCCTGACAGCCCACCATGGAGGGCCAGTGTTTGGTTGTAGTGCTATGCCAGGCCCAGCCCCACACAGCATCACATGAATGGATGTGGGGCACATGGAATGAGAGATGTAACATCTCCAAGGTGAGGCATTAGAGCTTGCCCCTTGGTCACATCCTTCTAATCCAAACTGAGTTTTAATTTTCCATTGTCATAATTTCAAATGGGGAAATTGTCCAAGTGGTCCAATGGGAGCAGAGCAGTCCTAGGAACTTATTCAGGGGTTTCAGCTGGTTTATTTTTGAAGTGCACTTTCTCACTTGCTCTGACACGAGACATGCAGTGGTAATGTGTTTCTCTCCTTTTCTCTATTTTTTTTTTTTTCCTTGCAGCATGTAGAAACTTGTTATCGGTTTCATTGAACAGGTGAAAAACTAAGTCTTGAGTAACGTCTATAAATGTCACAGTACTGGGGTTTTTTGAGTGTTTACTGAGAACATATTATGTTTTAGAGTCTCTATCATAAATACCTTTTTGTTAATCTTTCACCCTCACTAAATCTATTACAAGCTTTAATCAAACTTTCTAAGCAGTAATAAAATGTTATCAGCACTTGGCAGAGATTCGAAGCGACAGATCCTAATGTTTTCTAATGATTGTCATTATTTAGAATGCTGTTTGTAGTTTTACAGAAAAATAATTAGATCTATCACATAGATTTGTAGAGGTGCAGTATGCCTTCTCTGATAGTTTACTCTCAAGAAACCTAATTTGCAAATAATTTACTTTAATGAAAAAAAAAGAACAAAAAGCCAGAGCTGAATGGAAATCCAGGGCAGGCTCAGGTAGAGACATGCTGAAGAGAACATGCTCGTGCTAAAAAGACAGGAGAGCCTTCAGACACAGGTTAAGATTTTCACCTATCATCAACAAAACCTGATCTGAAGTTCCAAGAATATATCTCCATCTTTATCAACTTACCACCTCCTTACAGACACAGAAATAGTTTTTGTGAAACTATATTATGCAAATATTTTCTCCCTTTAAGAGCAAGTCAATACTTCTTCACTTCTATATCTTATTTCTGTGACTAGTGAAGTGAAAAAGTTTCATATGGGACATAAGTGAAGGTGAGATTTTCTTGGTTCTCTGAAAGTTGAAAGGCTTTTTTTTTTTTTTTTTCCTCCTACAGAGAATGAAGATCCTATAAATTCTTCATTCTGGCTGAATTTCGGGTTTCATATATTCAGGCTAGATATATTTCCATGCAGTTTTAATGCATGGAATATTTCTTGCTGGGCCAATTCATGGCATCATTGAACCTAGAGAAGGTGCAGCCCTAAGTATTGCACAAGCTAAATGTTGATCTTGTGCTCCAAGCATGACGTAGCCACCTGTCTCCTACCTTCTGCCTCCCATTTACCATCAATACATGGTGAAGCAGCAGGTCCCTAACTCCAGGCTCTGGCTGAGTCCCCAGAGAGAAAGAGGACTTTTAAGCCCTTGTGCTTAAAGTGTGTCCATGTGCAGGACCCACTCTTGGCCAGCAGCCTCAAATATTGCAGTGACTTTATCTACAGGAAGGACTCTCTAGATATTTGCTTGTAACCCCAAAGTGAAATCCTCACCAGCACCAGGCAGGGAGCATTTTGTAGTTTGATGTTGTTTCATGCCCAGTGAATGCTTGCTGCTGACCTGCTTATGAAAGGTATAAAAAAATCTGTGCAGGTGTTTGGGTTTTGTGGATGTGCATGCACAAGTGAGCACACACACGCATATGCACAGTGGTTTAGGCTAAGTGAACAGTGTGAGCAGGAGCGTAGCCCAAATCAAATCGGTGTAACTGAACAGGATCTTAGCTTTTTAATCACTGAGCCTGTTTTTATGCCTCAAACTTGAAACTAATTCCCCAAAGACACGCGTTTCCCTGATTTCAGCTTGACTCTTGCAGGGCATAAGGAACAGCCATGTGCTATATATATTTTTTTTCTTCCTGCAAATGATTATTAATTTCTGTGTATCTTTGTGCAAAGTTTGGTTTATTTCTTCTGCTGAATTTCTGTTGGCCTTTGCAGATGTTGACTCTTTATTCCTGTCATCACCTCTGAAGCATTTCTAGTGTTTTGCTGACCGCCCTTTCTTTTTCTTTGCTTCCAGTGATCTCTATTTCTGCACATCCCAGAAACTTGCTTGTTTAATCCTGCTTACAAAAAAGGATGATATGTTTAAAGAAAAATAATTTAAAATGATTTTTAGCTACTTAGTAAAAACTAAATAATGTACTTTTTCTAAGCAAACCAGGCATTTTTAGCAATTAATTTCTTTTCTTATACTCTCCATTACCCTGGAGAAGGATGTGCATCCTAAAGATATTATAAAATAAGCAAAAAATCCAACTTGAAAGGACTGGCAGTGTTTAAAGTTAGCATTTGGAGTATATCTGCAAGAAGCAGCAGCAGTGTTTAAATGGGAAATTCCAGACTATAAATTCTTTTTCAGCTAGATTATATTCAGTACAAGTGTTGACTTTCAATTTATACCTTTGATATGACTCATTGAATGTTCTGATTCTTAGTTTATTTGTCCTGTCTTCAGCAAAATGGATTGAATAAAGGGTTATCCAACCATGATGCGTTGTCTCTGTGCCTCAGATGTTATATTGATGAAATCTTAGTGTCTGGCACTATCTAAGAGGAATGTAAAAATTTGATTTGGTCTGCAGCCAGCTTTCCTCCCACTCTGGAACAATGATGGAACATCTGGGAGAACGCTGTATTCATTAACCCAAATCCTGAACACTTTGCATAATACCTGATCCTGTAAGAGTCTGCTCAGTTTTCCAGTCTGTAATTTGTGCTGGATGCAGCTAGAGCATATCCAGTCAGAGGCCCTTGTCTCTTATACATTTTTGGGCCTTGATGTGGCGTTATCCCTTGTCATAATTGGTGGTAACAAGATTCCCGATTGTTATCTGATTTTAAATGTTGGCTACATGTGTGGTGGCTCACTCCATCCTCTCCGCTTCAGAAATTTATTCTTGTTTGTCGTGTATGTTTTCATCTCGAGACCTTTGGGTTTTACCTTACCCATTGCTGAAGCCATATGCCAGGAGGCCTCTTAACTTTCCTGAGGACAGGTCTCAGAATATCAGATTGGTATCAGTGTGCCATGCTTGTTGTTTTTGCTGTTCTCATAATCTCCTCGCAGTAGCAGATGCGCACCACCATGGTGGCAGACAGAATACCCGTTTTCCTGCTGGGGTTTGATGCTGCACTGTGGGCAGCTGATGTGGAGTGCACAAGAGTGATGCAATTGGTAGCTCCCAAAGTTTGAACATCCTCTGTGATTTTATAGTTTTTACTTGCCTAAGAGACTGTTACATCTCCTCATCACCCTAAATCCTCTGCCTGGATTTGACTTTGAGCCTAAATAGAGCTTACCTCCAACTTTTGTTTAAAGATGGCTGTCCCAGTGCAGATCATGAGAGCTCTGTTGTCTATTTTAGGAAAAGAAGAATAAGGTGGTGATTGGAGTGGTGATCTGGAACTTTTTCCTCCTCTTTTCTTGACCCTGGGCAAGTCAGACATGCTGACATCCAGAAAATACTTCTGCACCTAAATCCCTCTGTGGGATTTAGCCACCTGGACAGGAGAAAGGTCCAAATTTTCCAAGATCCTAAATCTTTTGGAGCACTTCATCTACAATTTGAGCATGGAAGCTTACGGTTTTCTTAAGCAAAATGTTGTAGAGTTGTAGAATCATAGAATTGCTCGTGTCAGAAAAGACCTTCAAGATCATCAAGTCCAACCGCAACCTAACCATGCTACTCCAACTTGAACAACCCACTGCTAAATCATGTCCCTGAGCACCACATCCAAATGGTTTTTTAAACACATCCAGGGATGGTGACTCAACCACCTCCTTGAGGAGTCCATTCCAGTGCTTAACAGCCCTTTCTGTAAAGAAGTTTTTCCTGAAATCCAGTCTAAACTTACCCTGTCATGAGAACAAATGCGCCATATTTGTGACATGTCAAATGCTCATCTATGCCGAGTCCAAACACTGACTCAAAAGGAGGTAAAAGTGCAAGCTGTGCAACTGTCTGCCCCTTCTACTGATGTTTTACAAATGTTCCATTTTCTAGTTGGATTTGCTGGTGCTGGAATAGTGTTTGAGACTGAATGCACAAATTCCTTCTTTGCATGTTTTCAGTGCAGTCACTTAGAGTGATCACTCTTGAAGTCCTTGACATTAGTATGGCTGAGAGTGTTAAGGCTATTAGCAGTGTGCTATAAAAATACTTAGTTATCTTGTAGCTTCAAAGCAACCTACAAATATTAACTAATTAATCTTCAGAATAGCCTTACCTCCACACCCCACAGTCAACCCTGATTAAAAAAGTAAATATTCCTCTTGCACATGTAATCAACGCTCAGGGCTTTATGCGCTAAAAAGGTAATTGACTTGTGCCTCATTTATGATTTTGATAAACAATTCAGAGTGGTTCAAAGGATGCAGAGCCAGAGGGAAGGTCAGCACCAGTATTGTGGTATGGAGAGAGGAGTTCTCCCTCCCCAGATGTCATTTACTATAGATGAATTTCTGGACATAGCTCTCCTTCCACATTAATAGGAGGGAGCTGGTATTTATGGTAAGAAACATTGTGTCTGGCAAGTCAGAACTATGGTGAGGAGAATGCCTGACTATTGCAGTGTGTTAGTTAACCTTTTACGTACCTTAAAATTCTGCTTGTCATTGCTCTGTGTTTTTTATTATTGTGCAGAAATGCACTGTGAGCCTGTTTATCTACTTCTGATCTTTCCTGAGAGTTGTCAAAGTGTGATACCAAAATCAAACTGATAGTTATTGCAGATCTAAGGGGAAATGCTGTACTTGAAACAGGTTTATATGAATTCATATCAATTTATATGAATTTGGTGAGGCCACATCTCTGAAAAATAACCCTAAGTAAAGATAGATGGGAGATGCTTCATTGCAATTGATTTACTTCATGAAATCAACATGGTGCTATTTATGAGGGCTGCTCCAAAAGTAATGCCTCCTATTTTGTGATGTTGGCCCGTGGCATTGATGCAGATGTTGGTGGTATAGCAGTAGAAGCCAAACCTTCCCATCAACATTACATTACGTGTTCTGCTGTGTGACAGATGAAGCAGAGGGGCACTCTGACACAATGCCGCCTGACTTGGAAATGCGTATGAAGCAGAGTTGTGTCACTGAATTCCTCCATGTGAAAAAAGTGGCACCCATTGACATTCATTGATGCTTGCTGAATGTTAATGGAGACCAAATAGTGGATGTGAGCACAGTGAGGTGGTGGGTGGTGCTTTTCAGCAGAGGCGATAGTGACAGTGGGTCACCTGCACTGGGGCAGATGTTATGAGTGCATTATGCAGGCTTTTGTTCATCTCTGGTGAAAATGCATAGTTAATGGTGGTGACTATGCTGAAAAAATAGTGTTTTGTAACTGGGAATTTTCTCCATTGAAAGTGTTATATTGCTCTTTGTAGCTATTGTCATTTCCATGGAAATAAATAAGGAGGTATTACTTTTGGAGTGACCTATGTAAAATAAAGCCATGTAGGTGACTGTATATTGGAAACGGTTTCTGCTGAACCAAAATATTCATGGTGATGAATCAAGTGAAACTGCTTAGCATGCTGAAACCGCTTGCTCCTGCACAAGTGAAACTCTCACAAGACCATTTGCTACTTTTAAATGTTTTGGTAGAATAGGTATGTAGAAAATCCCACTGCAATAACCAGATATTTACATGTGGAAACAACTCAGCAAAGAAATGCTAATAAACATCAAAGATTAGGGAAAATGTATGCCAGCACCAGGCTCTGCACCATCTACTGATCAGCTCACCAGTCTGTGGGCTCCAGCTGTATGGTCAGGGTATTGCAACATGTTACTAGGGTTCTACTCACTTGTGATTTTAGCAGTAGGCACACGAGTCCCCTGAGTTTCAGCCCTTGTATGTATTGCTGCAGACCAACTGATACATGGCCACGCACTGTCCGTCTGAGATGCACTTCTCTTTTTGGTTAAGAGCACAGTCCTTCTGAATGACTGCAGTAGGTCACTCTGTCTACTCAGCTGTAACATATGGGTCAGAGTTCGCCACTTGAAGCTTTAAGGATAAATGTTTCAGATGCTAAGATATATTACTGCTGGAGATCGGGAGTTATTGATGTGTGCAAAGTAGAAAAGAAAAATAAATGTTTGAAGGCTGGGGGTTAAAATCTGTATAAATGAGTTTGCAGGGATGAATATCTGCATCAAGAAAGGAAACATACTTTTATTTGCAGCAGGTTTAAGCAACAGCAATACTTGCGTTATGAGCATGGTTTTTGGTTCTGAGTGTTAAACTTGGGTGTATGAATTACCATTGGAGTACCTGTATCGGTAAAATTTGTATCTGTTAGCCTAATAGTGCGCTGATGCTGATGCTGTGGACTCATAAAGCATCATGTACATTGTATTGGCGGAATTTGAAAGATCACAGCGTAGTTGTATGAGTGACTAGTATTTATTAAAAAGTCAGTAACTTTGGAACATTTGGTATTAAAATATGCTGTCTGAAATTTGGATGTAGTCAGCTTACAGGGTGAAAAAGAATGGATTCTCACTGTGCAAATTGAGCTCAGTTTGCAAGATATTCCCAGTCCTGCTTTTGAATATTAAAAATCCAATGTTAGTCATAAAAGCTCTTCAGCTCAGTTTGACACACCTGGGTGCATGCCATAGTGGGATTATCTCTGATCTAATCACTGGGGAAAGTGGTCTCTTCGGGTCAGGATTGAGGTCATGGTTAGACCTTAGATAGAAAATTATGCCTTCTCGCTCTAAAGCATGCTTATTTACAGTACCAGGTGGTGTTCACTCTTGTCTCCTCATTTCATCATTGAAGTGCTAATAGTCATTCATCAGTGTCACTGATGCTCCATGTATGTAAGGAGGCATGTTTTATATTCTCAAATAGGTGATCTTGCATTGAAGTATCGTTTTCAAAAGTAGATCTTCCTTAACACATTTAGGTATCTCTGAGCATGCATTAAGGCCTCAATGGCCTCAGTTGATAACAGATTTTCATCCATTATAATATTATGCCTTTCTATTTAGCTTGTTATTAGTAAAGCTACAAAGCACACGTGTAAGATTTTAAGAATTTGTAAAATATCAACCCTGATCTTTGTGTTGAAATATTAAGTGGTCTAAAGCCATGAAGTTCCATGTACAGAGCATGCTCCAACAGTATGAATTCATTACCTGTCCACTGTTCTTTCTGGCTTTTATCATGCATAGCTTTATCAGCAAATAATCCGTTAAAATGCATGTGTTTAACAAGCACAGCATTCTTATTAGAAATTAGATCACTATTTTGAGATGAAATATTGGAAACAAGGTGAAATGCAGCTGAAGGCAATAGCTGTAAAATCTTTTGATCCTTTCTGTCTCCTTGCTATCATTTTGCTAAATCTGTTTTGGCATAGAAATATCCAGAGGTTCTGTCTCTCCCAGTTCTTCCTACTCCTCCAGACTGTTATATCAAAAGTAGGTGTAGTTACGCTCAGCTCTTGGGAAATGCCATAGCATCAGCTTGGTGATTCTCTGTCACCTCAGGATTTAAAATCCTCTGCAAATTTTAAAGCCAAACAGGCTGGGATTTGGAGATAGGAGGTCAAACAAGTTTTAGTGGTTTTCTTCCACTGACCTACTTATCTGCATGAAAAGTAGCTGTTTTTCACTGGTATTTTTCAATCTTGAGACATTGGGCATGGGTTAAATTAGGTTAGATTCCAAGCTGCCCTGTAAGATTAAACACTTGCAACTATGTTCGTAGAGGGGTGTGTCTCAAAAAAAGAGGTAGTTACAGGGAAAATGGAAGCTGGATGTGTAGATAATGTCAAAAGCTGGTGAAACCGTGGCTAAAAACAGTGACTCTACAGGAAGAGCTGGGCCCCCTGCAGCCATGTCTATGGAAATGGGAGAGTAAACCAGTAGGCAGAGGACATGATCAAAATTAGATGAGTGAGCTATAGCTGCTGAAAGCCTGAGCTCGTTTTCCAGACTCAGTTAGCAGTAATCAATGGTTTTAAACTAAAAGGGGAGAATTAGGTATTACTTTTACTCGGGGGATAGTGAGGCCCTGGCACTGGCTGCCCAGAGTTGTGGGTGTCCCATCCCTGGAGGCACTCAGGGCTGGGTTGGATGGGGCTCTGGGCAGCCCACAGCAGGTGATTGGAGTTAGGTGGCCTTTAGGGTCCCTTCCTATCCATTCTATGATTTATGTCCTGATCACACTGGAGACATCTTGTATGGTTTCCATCCATGACACAACACCTGACTGTGAATGAAGGATTGCAAAGAACTGTTTTATGTTGGTAAGTAAAAAAAAAAAAGAAAAAGAAAAAAAAAAAGAAAAAAAATGGCAAAACCTCCACATAGGTGGGTTTGCATGGTACCTGGAATACAGCAACATGAATTTCCCAACAAACAATGCGATTTGTCCTGTTTCTGTTGATACCAAAGTGATTTTGCTGGTGCATCTGCTAAGGAAAGGGGCAGAGCTGGGCCCAGCATTTCCATTTTGGAGCCCCTATTAACCTCATTTTGGAGAAGGTGAAGAGCAGAATGTAGATGCTGCGGGAGAAATAAAGCCTAGATTAAATTGTGCAGATGCATCTTTGCATTTGTCCTTTTCACGTGTGCTTGAGGGATAATGCGTACGTTGAACTCTGCTTTTCTTGGGCACAAACCAGCACTGTGACTCATGTCCTCACTGGGCAACATGCACACCTTTGAGAAAACATGATCCAGTTCTGTCATCCAAATCAAAAGCAAAATTTTTCAAAGCTGGGAAAAAAAACACCATGTTCTTGATTTGTGAGTGCACAATAGTTTGAAAGATCTTTTGATAACTGGAGACTTGTTTTTTTCCCTTCCCCATTCTTTAGTTTCTGTAATTGATTTTCTGCTCGCATATAGCTTGGGCTCATCTGCACCAGTGTCAGCAGTAAGCACTTAGAGCAGCACGGCTGCAGTGCCACTGAAAGCCTTCCTGGGGCTCATTCCTGACATCACAACAATGCAAAGCACTGAGGCAGGAACTGCTGGCATTTCAAAGGTGCTCAATTGCCTTAATTTTCATTGTCTGTGATCGTTTGCTAAAAGAAAAACAGAAAAGCAAAATCCAAACCATTCTATTTTGCTGTAGAAAAATCTTTGCCAAGCCAAACCATACGTTCCTGGGGTACTTGGATTAGCAGCTAGCCCTGTCTTTGTTTATAGACACGTGTACATTTAGTATGAATCTTTCTATATTTAATGCTATTGCTGCTTAAGTAGAGTTCCAAAGGAAGGCTCTGTAAGTCGGCAGCAGTTTGCTTTCTGCTTGAGAATGAGGAATAGCACCTATGCTCTGCTATAATACCTCCTAAATATTGTCATGGGGCTGTTCTTTAAAGATATCTTTATTTTACAAGGCATAAATCCATCAAGCTTTATAGTCAATAGTTTGAATCTGACTAGCACACAGCTCCAAGCCCTGCTGAAAGGAATAATTCTCTACACAATAGGAAGGTAGGATGGGGAATCATTTGCTACAAGGTATTTTTCAGGCTGAGTTTCATGGGCTGAACTGACCTGCGCTCTGACCAAGATGTGCTCCAGCGCACTGTGAGATGGAGCGCTCCTTTCTCTCCTTTATAACCACTACATGGTGAATGCTTATGTCCTGCAGAAATAAGGACAGCTTACATAATTAGCTGAATTAAGCTTGTTTTGATAATTCTTTGCCTGGAAAGATGTAAGCTTCCAGCAGCATGTCTTCTGTTTTACCAGAAAACACCTAGTGCCAACAGTTACTTAACTGGAGAAGTAACTGTAGGTGCTGCTGCTTGATGTAAGGCTTTCAATTCACTATGTTGAACAGGAACCAGTAAAATAAAATGTGGGTCTCAGGCCCACTGAATGTTCAGTTGCTTTCAGGCTTATTTGGGCAAGGATAACCACAGGAGTATAATTTAGATGTCCAAGAAGGGCAAACGGACATGGCTCTTGGGCACTGGATGCATCATCAATCCCATTTGCAAACACTGTGTTGTTCCCTCTAGAGACCACTGGGACTGTGCACTTCCCATGTGATTGGCAGGCCAAGGAGCTTCTCTAGAGGTGGCCCAGGGTCTTGCCCCAAGCTGGGCATGGTGTGGCATAGCAGGAATGTGTGGGTCAGAGTAACCATTCCCTGCCACGTCACCCTGTAGCTGTAGTCCCTGCTCTAGAAGCCACCTGAGATCTCTGTGGTTTCAGTTTTTTTTAAGCCTTGGACTTCTCAGAGTTAGTTAGAAGGGTGAAAGCAGAGACAGTGGTATGTGTTCAAGAAACAGGAAAATGTGCTGTGCTGCTATGCAAAACTTTTAACCTGACATGCTTATTTCATGTAGAGGCACCAAAGACTGCGAGGGTGGGTTAAAACATCAAAAACTGTTATTTCCCACTGGAAAAGAAAAAAATCAGCGAGTGAAACATGTTTCTCAGTGTGAAGCTTTTCATTAAGAGATTGGCATGGTGTGATATGAAAGGAGAAATCAGAGGTTACGTGGTTTTCCTAACAAATGAGGAGATTTTTTTAAATGCTGGCTGAGGCACTTGCAACTCGATTTTCCTCTGTAAAAGTCAAGGTTTGATTATGCGTTCTGCATTATTATTTATAGTATAGCAGTTATACATGCCACGTCCTTGGCTGTGGCATTGCAGTTTGCTCCATCTATGTCTGCTTCCTAAATTTATTGATCTCATTAGAAGATAAAAATGACAAAGATAGCTCATAATACTTCTGAGAAATGTAAAACCATTAGCGGGTCATTGTCAAAGTTATAACATGTCCTTTTAAGCTGCTTAGCAAACTGGTGGCAGCCTATGATACAGGGATTAACCTGTGCCAGGAGTAACTGAGTGGATCGTGGTGGAATGGTTAATATTCAGCCTGCCTACAAAGCTTTGAAGCTGCCTCACAAAATGATACAATGAAGCGATAAACAGAAATACATTAAAAACAAAGGGAATGGAAGTTTTTATTTCCTGTCCTTTATCTTGGTCTCTGGCACATAAGAAGCAGAATGGCTGATAGAGCTTCAGTCTGGAATTAGAGTTGCTCTTATAAGTTGCGTTTTGCTTTCCAGGAGCCTCATGGGCTTTGCTGTCTGAGCACAGGTTGACCTTGGTTGGTACCCTACGGCAGCTTTCCCTGCAGGAGGACCTTGACGGTGCTACCCTAGGCACATAGAATGCCAATAAAACTACATGGCTAGGCATGCAGTTTTAATAATGAGTATTTCAGGAACATGTACACAACTGTATTTTGAAGCCAGCATTTGTTGCCCCAGATGTAGCCCTTCCTATGCGGCCCAGGACAGCCACTGGTGCAATGGACGTACCACCACTTACTGTTTCTTTAGAGAGAACTATACAGCTGCATTGTTACCATTATTTAAAAAATAAAATAAAATAAAATAAAATTCTTCCCTTAGTGTTGTAGTAGGTGACAGCGAGGATTCGGGATGTGACGTGGTAGGACTCCCCCCTTGTTCAGTGTCGAATATATGCATAAGGGGCGTAGACGAAGTAGGATAGGTATATAGGTAAATCGCACGACTCAATAAACGCCATTTTTCTGCTCACCATATGGGTATTCACGTGCAGTTCTTTGGCCTGGGTAGATTTTACTCGATAGTCCAGCACAGGCGCAGAGCTAAAAGAACATGGGTTGCCAGGTGCACGGCAACACCTTAGAGAAGTGTCTGACAGTATTGATTAATTACGTTATTGCTTACTGAACTGTTTGGGTTTGCATAGAGCATTGAGAGAAAGTGAACACATCATGCACTGCTGCATAAAATTTGGGCTGAGGATCCAGAATTCCTGCCTTGGTCCTCAGTGATGAGAGCAGGATATGTTGTTTGAAAAGGAGAATGTGGGCAGGAAGACTGGTACCTGATGGGTCTCTTTATAAGTTTTCTGACTCTTTACTCACAATGGAGGACATAGGGTTAGTGTAGTTCAGACACTGATGCCAAGCCTCTGCTGGTGAGTGTAACAGGTGGTAACTGCTGGGTGTAAACAGGTGGGCACTGATGAGAGAAGTGAGAATAGGAAAGAAGAGAAATGCAGTCCCCTGTGGTAGAGCATGGTGTGACCTGATTTACACCAATCCATTGTTCTCTTTTAGGAGCATTTATATGCACATTCCAGTAACAAGTGAATAAGCTTTAGGGCAATGATGAATTAGCCTAGAATTAGCCTAGTTTACAGATTGGAGCAGAGAGAATGAGAATAATAACATTAATCCTTTCAGTTATTCATTTCATTTTTTTCACCTATTAATGACCATGTGCTTGTTTTATCTGTTGGGAAGTGAGAATTATTGGGAAGGGCAGAAGTTGATGTAACTCTGCAATTTTGACTCGACCACACATCTACAAATAAAATATTATGTTTTCAGCCAAGGTGTTTTTGGGTTAAGTGGTGCATTTCAAATATTCAGAATGCTTAATAACCATGCTATGTAATTATCAATGAATGTAAACATTCCCAGCCATTAATTGCCCTATCATTTTAGTCTAGTCTGATAGCATTTGATTGTAATAGAAACATTGTTTTCTACTTGATTTAGCAAAACAATCTTTAAAATTTGAAGAGATTTTCCAAATCACAGATCTTGTAAATGCTTTTATGGGATGCAGTGAATAAGGAATGAAAAACTGGTAAAATTATTAATAAAATTGTATGAAGAAAGCTGTTTAAATTTCCTAGAGGATTCTGAGCTTTAAAAAAGTTATTTGATTCTAATTCAGATTGGAAAAAAGCTCAACATACTAAAATGCAGCTTCTCCCATCAAGTCTTAAGTCCTAGAGGCTCTGATCTTTGCCTCGTTGTTACCTTCGGTCACTGGATACTGTAAATTCTTTGATTCCTGTTCTAAGAGCAACTTGCTAACCTGGCTTAGCTAAAGTCATGTGAAAAATCAGTGGCCACTGATACTAGAGATTTTTTTCACAGGGATTTCTATCCCAGAATCCCATAAGCCTTTTGCTGAATCTCCTTACTCCTGGAGAATTAAGGCAAACTTGAAAGGTTACAGAAAAGAACAGCAAGAACAATTGAAAGTCTGAAAATCCTGCCTGGCACTGAAAGATTAAACAAGCTCAATGTACTTAGATTATCCGAGAGAAGGTTAAAAGGTGACTTGATCATGGATTCTAAGACCCAAGTTGAGAAACAGTTTTCCAGTGCATGGGGAATCTCTAATTTAGCAGACAAAGCCATAGCAAGATCCAGTGATTGAAAGCTTAATCTGAAGATGTTCGCACAAGGGGTAAGATGTATGAGACTGTAGCAGCTAAGACAGTTTTTTAAGGCTCTGTGGAGTTTCAGTCATTTGGGAATTTTAAAACATACATTTGCAAAAAGCTGCTCTAGCTTGACCAGAAATTACAGTGTTTATGTAGAAGTCCTTGGGTGAAATTGTATGGTATATATTATGTCTGAAGGCAATCTATATGATTATGAAGGTCTTAAATTCAAAATATACTGATTCCTCAGTAATGAATAGTTTCTACCACAATGTAAAATGGGCTTATATAATGTACTGTGCATATAATGTACTAGCATTTGTAGTTTTGTAGCTCTAGTGTCAATATTCATGAGCTCATCAAAACCATTCCACACCTCAGCGTGCCTAGCTCAAAGAAAGGGAAAGCTAGTTAATGTAAAAAGGTATTTTTAGCCTTTCTGAAAGCTTCTTAAGCCAATCTGTAAAAAGAAACAAGACCATTCTCCAAAAATGCAAATGCTGTCTTGAAGCAAGAATATCGTTTTCAGTTTTAACTGCTTCATCATTGTGTGTCACTCCCTATGTATAGTAAATAAGTGCTGTGTGACAGTTGTCTCTAAGAGACAATCAGGGACTTTTCCAATAACTACATAATTGTACTTCATAATACGTGTTTCTGTGAGCTATGGGGCTTTATGTGTTCAAAGCGCATAGCGGTAATTAACTAATGCTCACAGTAACTCTATAGGACAGGTACAATTGTCTTATAAAGGCAGATGGTCCTTAAGACCACAAATGCATTACTAGCAGAGAAGAAAGCTTGGTACCTTATGACTTCCAATTCACATATTCAAGTTTCCAAACCAAAATGTTATATTAGCTATATGATCACAGGAACACTGTTTTCAGTATTATGTCCTAAAACCACATCTTGTGCATTTATCAGCCTCCCACACTAATTCAATGGGTAATGCTGTGGAACTCTAATTTGTGTAGATCAACAACATTGGTCTCTGTAGTTCTTACAAGGTCTTGACCTTACTTATTAAACTAGTCCAACTGAAATTAAATCACTACATGAAAAGTATGTTTCATTAAACATAACTGTGAAGAAGAAGCATTGCTACTTATTTTCAAGGTTTATTTTTATTTTACAGATCAATGATATTATGATATGGCAGTAATGCCCATAGAGCAGCTGGGCTTTAGTGTTTGCTATGCCAAGCACTGCTATTGCTTTTAAAAGAGTGCTTTATAACAGGGACTATTGAAGTTACCAATACCAGGCCAGTATAAACGAGATTTATGAAAGACTCTTCAAACTATTTAGAGACTATTCTTTCTGTTTTGCACGCGGAAAGAAAGTAGAATTCCTCTGACACAGAGAAATATTCTTTCACAGGAGTCTACTTTGACCATGGGACCCAACACTGACCCACAGCATTTCTCTCCATTCGCTGACCATCCGTATCTGGCAGAATTGTCTTAAAGTTATATATGGGTGCTGTGATGGCAGCGCAGTGTACAGTCTTAAAGTTTTATTCATGAATAAATCTCATGCATGCCAGACATTTGCCATGTCTGGATGAGACATGTTATGCTTTCTGATTAGGTTTTCTCATGAATTTACTCACATGATTGGCAAGACAAATGTGAATGAGATAGCCATGATAGAGATGTGATGGAAAGTAACCATCTATTCCAAACATGATGTCCAGACTGGACTTACTTTGCCATGAGTTTTGGGCAATGTTAGGTATAGCTTCTGGACTTCCTTGCTCCTAGGGATTGCTACTATTCCTTAACAATGGGGTAAAAAACTATTGTGTGATAGTAGGGAAACTGGAGGACTGCCATACTGTCACTTCACAGATTATTACAAACTTATACTTTGGAGGTTGCTTACTAAAGAAATAAGCTTATACCAGGCCTGAGTATCCATCTTAACTACATCTGATGAAGATTAATAAAAAAAAAAAAAGCAAAGAAAATATAAATTATATACTGGGCTGCTAGTACGTACATTTCAAATTAGAAAAGGAAAAATCTTAAATACACATGCAAGCATACAAAACAGGATAAAAGACCAGGTTTCCCTTCCTCTTTTTGGTTTCTGGCACAAGATGTGCAAATGTGGAAGGAAAGAAATATCCCTCAAAAAAGAGGAGAGTCTTGGAAAGTTAGCAATATATATATAAAAAAATTCTTAAAAAATAGAAGTAAGAAAAAAAAAAGCCAACACCAGTGCAACCTCAGTGTTTTACTACAAAATGAAAAGTAAGGTGTAGAGAAGGCAGCAGTCACAGATTGTTTCTCTCTCATATTTTCATCTCGCCTCATTCCAGATAACTTCTGGTCAGCAGCTTCATTGCCACCTAGGCCTCTCTTGAGGACTAAGAAAGACATGAAGAGAAGTAGCACCACTGGTTCCACTGAAGCAGCACCACCAGTTCCACTGGTCCTCTAATGGGGAGGGACCAGGAGCCTATGTAGGAAATGTTCTACAGGGTCAAAAAAGATCATTATCTTCATGAATGAGGTAGCTTATTCTTGTGAGAAGAGGAATAGAATCACCTACCACCTCACAGCACTCACATCCACTGTTTGGTCTCTGTAAATGTTCAACAAACATCAGTGAATGTCAATGGGTTCCATTTTTTCCACATGGAGGAGTTCAGTTCCACAGCTTTGCTTTATATCCCTTTCCATGTCAGACTCCATTTTGTCAGACAGTCCCTGTGCTGCCATCTGTCACACAGCAACAAAACATAACGGATTATTTGTGGGAAGGTTCAACCTCTACTGTCATACCATCAACATCTGCTTCTGACTTTGTGGGCCAATATTATAAAATAGGAGGCATTGCTTTCAGAGCAGTCCTCATACTTTATGGTGTCATGTTATGGCTTTCCAATGCAGCTTACTGATCATGTAATGCCCCTAAAGGGTTCTGTCCATTTACGAAATCAATTAATAATGATCAGTAGCCAAGAATGGAAGCGGGCTAGGAAGTGTCCGTTCCCTTCAAATGGGTACACTAACATTTTCTGTACAGGGGAAATTGGAAAGAAGTAAGCATTTCTAAAAATGTAGATTTAAATTATGAGTTAAACTACTTTCAGTAGCATATGGACCCCAGATATTATCTTTCATCTGAACTCAAACATTATGCAGCTCCAAAAAAAGGAGAGTACAAGAATGGAGAAGTTTTCTGCATATGTTCTGCAGGTATTTTTGAAGACGAAAGCAGGATCTGAAGTTGGAAACTCCATCATGGAGTGAGACCGTGCTGCATACTGGTATCTAGCCAGTGAGACATGCTCATGGTAAAGGAAATAGGGCAATCAAAAGAGTGGTTTCTTTCTTCCTTTTTCCCTCTTTCCTTTTCCTTTTCATACTCTTGTCTGCTGGACCAGAATTCCTTAGTTTTGAAATGCTGGGTGTTTTGAGGAAGAAACTATTTTGTGAACCATACAATCTCAGGCGCCATAAGAAGTGCATATAAGGAAAATGTGCAGATTTGCCAGTTTGTTTCATGTATGTTACATATTGGGACAAAGAGCGCTTCATCATCACAGTCTGTTTTCCAGTATTTCATGTATCTCGTTCTCTTCTTTTGCTGCTCCTTTGTAAGGGCTAATTAGAAGAATAGGAATAAAAGGTTAGCTTTTCCAATCATAGTTTATTAGTGAAGTCCCCAAAAGATGTATGCAAGGACCTGTTGGAAAAATATCTGGCAGAGGAAATTCTGAAGTAACAAATAATACAAAGTTATTAGGAAAAGTACATGCTGTAAAGAGTTGTAAAGGGATATGATGATAATGATTGTGTTATGGCAAGTATGTTTCAGTAATAATAAGCATAAAGTGATGCTAACTTTAGATATATAGTAATGCCTTTTGGATTGGCTCTTACCTCCCAGAATCAAAGATTTTTGGGTTCTCTGAAAACTTCAGCCCAGAGTTCTGTACAGGTGAGGGCAAGGAAGATAGTCAAATGTATGGAACAGGCAGAAAGGATAAATCGATGAAAGTCCCTGAGATAGTGAAAGGCACTGGGAAGGTGAATAGAGAAAAGTAATTCAACCCTTCTTGCAGCACTGGAACAAGTAGACATCAATTGTAAGTGATTCTAGAGGTCCCTTGTTCATTGCAGGGGAGCTGGATGGATGACCTTTTGAGGTTCCTTCCAACTCAAAAGATTCCACGATTCTTAGATGTCGGGTTTGAAACCAAGTGTGTAGTTGGGCTGAGCAACTCGTAAACACATGAATGCAAAAAGAGGTTTAAAGATGTGTAGAAATTAATTATACAGGTTGGTGGAATAAATATACTATTTCAGAAAACAAGTCATGACAACATGAGTGATGCAATTGGAAACAGTGAGTATGTATTTGTCATTTTCTTTTGCATTTCTCTAGATCCATTGCAGGGAACGAGAGAAAAAAATGTAAGAATGCTCAGCCTGACCCAGCAAAACTGCTCCTGTGTTATTTCAGAAACTGGAAGATACATTCAGTTATTCTTGTTTGTAATCAATACAATATGTGGAGAGTACACATAAATGTGCGTGGCAGCTGGCAGCAGTTTCTGTGACTGCGGTGGGAGATGTTCAGAGCAGTGCCACTGCTTCCCTGTCACACCTTGCACATTCTGCCCTTTGGTGCTACTGAGCCTAAGAAGAAGGAGGGGAATTCAGAGCTTCTGGGTCTCTCTCTCAGTTCTGGTAAATTTGTGCCAGAAGATGGTAAAACGTATTTCCATGAAATCATGAGATCCGTATTTTGTGGTTTGGTTACATTCTTCTGTGCTGCACTGATTTAATTTAACAAGGCTTTCACATTTCATTAATCCTCATCACTTCTTCACTTACTGTTCTGTATTAATGTTTGTTCATGTTCTCCTTGTTGTACAACTCACCAGTTCCTTCTTGTTAACGTACTGGTACATAATTCTTCACCAGCTTTCAGGGATGGTATCAAAACTGGAGAGAAACATGGTCATTTTCTCCCTCTTTTCCTGTTTGTTTGTTTCAGAAGTGCTCACACTGACGTGAATAGGCTGACTTTCCTTGTGCATGAAAGGAGAGAGGGTTGGGGTTTTCTGTTTTATTCGTTCTGTACCACACATATTTTCCCCACCCACACCCTCACTCACTTTTATACATGCTCACACACAGAGGTACTTGTATGCTAGTGAGTTTCAGAGAATTTCACTCAATTTAGGAGAATGTGACCAATGGCTGGGATGAAATGTTTATATTTTCATCATCACGAGTCATTTCCACCAATCTTACCATCACAGGTGGGTGTTTCTGGGAAGGGTGCTAAAGCATCCATCACTCAGCATTTAGGACATTGAAATAGCATTACTGAAAGTAGAGCTAAGAAGAATTGAGGTACACCGAGTTGTCACAATCTGTTTGCTGCCTGCCCAATTTAGTCCCATATGTTAGGAGCAGAGCAGCAAGTTAGCTGATAGATGTTGCAGTCTGCATTTTTCTGCCTATTCCTTCATTGGTGATGTCCACGTGGCTCATAGCTCTACCTCACTTGCCATATCTTTAGACTACTACTACTACTCATACGGGAATCCACACATAGACAGTTCATGTGATTTTGTGAATAGTGGGATTTTTCTGAACCTGCAGCATTTCTCTTAATTGTTCTCCCTAAGCTGGATGTCTCTGCAGAAAGATGAGTGCATCTGCAAGTTTCAGGATGTGCAGTTTCTGTTTTACCCACTTGTGGGTGGGGTGGGATGAGTGTGGTGGGGTGAAAGAAGAGGAGAAACAGTCTCCAGCATCAGTGAAGGTTCTGGTACTTCCCATCGATATCTGCTTTCTTACAGGTTCTTCTATCTCAGCACTGACCCAAAAAGAAGCTCCGAGGGATGAAAGGGTTATTATGTGACCGGACACCTTGGGTCACCTGGGGTAAATTACCATTGCCTCTTAGTTAAGTCCTTGTGTTCTGGTGAAATCAGTGGAGCTTGTTTTCACTGGTGGAGTATCTGAGACATCAAGTTTAATGAATCGTTACAAATGATTTAATCTGCACTTGCAGGTGCTATTAAAACTTTTTTTTTCTTTTCTGCCAAGACCTTTTTTTTTTTTTTTTTTTTTTTAACCTAGGAAAAACAATCTTTCTCAGTCGCAATGGTTTAAATAGGGAGTAACAGGATAGGTTTTTCTCATTAGAAAACCTGATGCTGGCTTCAGTATTCCCTTCTGCTAAAATTACCTCCTCCAGCATTTAAGACTTTAAGTTGCAGGGGATAAAACATAAGGCCCTGGTTAATTGCAAATAAATAGTGCCAGAAATATGTACAGATGGTACCTGAAGTTCACTGCTGAAGACTATCCAGTAGACTATATATAATTTGCACGATGTGTATATACAGGAAGCAGGAGAACAACTTTTTGTGGTTTCTCACATTTGTAAAAAAAACAAAACAACAAGAAAAAATCAAAATCATAAATAAATGAACACACTCAGCCTGTGAAACTTCTTATTTGGGAAAACAGCAACCTGGATTTCTATTTATTTACCTTAATTAAATTAATTAATTTAACAAGTCTGAAGATTTCAGTGTTTTATAGGATACAGGTGTAAATATCTGGCGAGCAGAGTGTATGTATTAAACTACATCTACTTAGCTAGTAAATATTTTGCTGCATTAGTTTGCTCATTCCCAAGCAATCAGTTGTGAACTCCAGTGTTGTAACGGGTCCACAGGGAACATTTGTGCTTTGGTTGGCACTTAGATTAAATTCATCAAATGATTTTTTTTCCCCTTCAAGGCTGACATTTCAGATTTTTTTTTTTTTTTTTTTTAAAGGTTGTGTGCCAACTGCCAAAGTCAATTAATTAAATGGTAAATCTGAAATTTGTAGGGGAAGACTATTATTCCATTTTGCTGTGCGACCTTGGAAAAGTGAAGATTTAATCCACAAAACACATGGTTTACCAGAGGGTTCTGATCTGCTTGTATTGAAAGTAAAAGCAAAAGATTTTTTTTCCTTTTTTTTTTTTTTTTTTTTTGTGTGTGTGTGTGGGGGGGGGGGGGGGGGGGGATCATTAGGGGTTACCTCGAGTGTGGGATTTTCCTGCATTTTCCTTCTGATTTTGATATTCTGTAGTAGTAAGCATATCCTTTGAGGTCTTCCCATGCTTGATGGCTTGAAGAATTCAGCAGTTAGTAGAAAGAAAATGTGCAAAATTTTGGGCTTGCTTTCAATTAATTTGGAGGCTATTTATTCCTTGAGTGCATTCCAAATGAAGGTATGACAGTCCCAGAAACTGAGATTCCTACACAGCCCCCAAGAGCTTCAGATCAGTAAAGGAGATGATAAGAGTGAAACTCTTATATAGTCATGTGCAGAGGTTGATGGTATTCTAAGAAAGTACAGGTATCACAAATCTACCACCAAAATGCACGTCTCCTGAGGAGCGTATCTGCCTTCAGTGACTACAAAGGCAGCTTCATTGCAAAGCTTTGACTGGACCTTACTTCTTCCTACTTTGTTACTTCCCAGACTGTATTTGAAATTTTACTGCCATAAGATGTGTGGAAATGAGTGCAGTGCAGTGACCGTTCTTTAGTTCTCAGTGTTCTATCATTGTTTTTATACATTTTCTTTGTTTTTGTTTAAGTTTTTCCTGCATGAAGATTGGACGCAGATCAGGACCCTGTATTTTTGGCCTCTGTGTGTGCATGGAGTGAGAACACAGTGCAAGGATAGAATAAAAAACAGTAGAAATGGTGAAGAGTTGGTGAGTTGATGTAGGCAATAGAGGATGTAGTACTTTTCTCCCTTTGCCATTTGAAATTCTGTCATTACTTGTCTTGCCGCAGTTTCACATTCAGGACTTGTACCAAATTTTGACGTGCACAAAACCCTTATTTCACAGAGTGGCTAAAAATAATTACTTGCTTGTTTGGAAGGAGAATTTGATGGTTCTTACGAAGGGTCAGAGTCCAAAGAACAGCCATTTGTGGGAGGGAGAAGCAGTGAAAACCACTTTCTGCCAAGGATGTTTTTCAAATACACAGTTTGTAGGAATTGTGCGTTTTGTATGTTAAGATACAGGAAAGCATTTCCTATTATGATTCATGATCTTGCACTTATTTTTATTTTCTATTTTTGTCCTTATTTTTATTTTTGTTTATTTGTTCCTCTGCCATCTCTTTAGACCTGTTCTCCTTCTCTAGATGCAGGCTATTTTGAAGTAAGGACACTTCACCTTTTCCTGTTGAAATTGTTCTTCTCTGTGAAAAAAACTCACAGGTATGTTTGCCCACAGAACCTGAGTCAGCTTAGATGTGAGGAGAAGTGGGAGATGTTCAGCTCTGCTCTTCAACAGCCATTCCCCCTGTACTTGATCTGAAAGGTATTTGAAGTAAAATATTAGCAAGAATGCAGCCAAGAATGAGATAAATGAAGGATGCCTAGTGGTGCATAATGCTGAAGGTTGAACTTTGACTGAAGAGCTACAGCTTCTTCACACTGTAAAGACTGAAGTGTTTCTGTGCCTAGAAGGAGAATATATGAGGAAATTTGTGTAACTTTAAATGCTTGAAAGAATTTAGATAGTGCCAAAGCTAAGCAGTAGATGAGTGAAAAATTAGAACACTGAATTTTGTTTTAAAACCTCATCTAAATCACCCGAAGTCTTGAGTAGGTCTAAAACTCAGCTGATGTGTGCTTAAAATTGCCACCAGTGGGACGGATTTGTTGATATTTATCTCAGGGGAATGTTGTGCTGATAAATGCGTCAAGTTCTCACCTATTACAGTAATAACCATACCATATATGGATGTAGACAAATAAAAAGGTGTTTTAAATGGCTTGTAAAACTTGGCAGAGAACAAATCTCATGAATGCTTCTAGTTGATCGCTAGGCTATCAAAACTCACTTTACCAGTGTTGGGTGGTTATCTGTGTTGTTTCTGTGCAAAATACCTGTGCCTCCCATGAGCTGTGAATCCAGTTTTTCAAGAGATCATTAAACATTAAACATGAAAGTACTAAACATCCTAATTCATTCCCCCTAAAGTTATATCTCAGCATTGTCTTCATCAGTAGCCTTGTCTGCAGGAAGTGTAAAGTTTCCTGCTATGATTGTTTGAATGCTGCCAATTATCAGATCTGCTTTTGGCAGCTTTCCCCTCAACCTGCTGATTAGCTAATGTGCGGTTACTAATACAATATGGGAAACGGGTGTAAACGAGGAAGAAAAAGATTTATTAATTTCATGTGCTAAATACTGTTTGTAATGTAATTATCAATACTGTGAAAAGAAATCCTGGCTTCTTGTGAAATGGGGCACAAGAATTTTGTATGGTAAACAGGCGTATTTTCCTTTTGATGCACTCATAATTTTCATTAGATTCATAGAATTTAAAGGCAGAAGAGGGACCATTAGAGCATCAAGTCTAACTACCTATAAAACACAGGCCACAGAATTTCATCCAGTTACCCTGTATCACAATTAATGGAAGGCAGGAGCCAGATCCAGAGCTGGATGCACAGCAGCGTTACCAAGCTGGAATAATGGTGGTTTATACCAGCCGAGAAATTGGCAGTGGAAATAAATGACAGCAGTTTATGGATTCTTTTTTTGCACAAACCTAAATGAAAATGGTGACATATATTTTAATAGCAGTGATGAAAGAACCTTGATGGAAGTGAGTTTTGCAAAATATTTTAAGCTTCAGAAGAAATGTGTTTTTCCAAAACCTTTCTGGGATGATTGTGTTCCCTGTCATAATCAAAACTTGTCCCTCCGCTGGAGGTAAGGCACAAAGTTAACAGAAGAAAAAATGGTTCTCTTTAAATTGAAACCTGTGCCAAGATTTGTATGTGTAATTAATTCGAGCCGTAGGATTTTAGTGGGGGAAGGGAGGACTAAATAATGCAATAAAAACCTGAATTTATCTGGAGCCAAGAACTTGAACTCAAAAGTTCAATGATTAGAAGTCTCAGGCGCTAAAATGTAGAACCTGTGATTTCTTTCATTAGGTTCTATATTTGGCAAAACAAAATGTCTCATCACTCTTCTGTAGCCGTCTGTACGTGTGTGTGGACGATGTTATTATACTTACTGCAGATAGAGCCTTATCATTTAGCTACAGACAGACTTCTACCTGCTCAGAGCTACAGGGTTTAAGAACACACTCAGACAATATTGACATAGCCAACACCATAACATCCTGCAATCTGCACATAAACGAAGGCATTCTGAAGACCAAAGCTCAACAAAAAAACTTCCTTCCTGCTGCCCTAACCCAGGAGAGAGTGTTTAAAGGAAAGTACTGGTGTGGGGAGAATATCCTTCAGATTCTCCATCATGTCTTGTCAGTTCTGTCTCAGGAGAAGGCAAAATGTTTTCTGTTGCTTGATGCAAAAAGCTGCTTCTGTGATGCCAGTATGCAGAATATATGTGTAGGTTGCTCCAAAAGTAACGCCTCCTATTTATTTCTATAGAAATAAAACAGGTACAAAGACCACAATAACACTATTTGGTAGAGAAAATTTTCAGCTACCAAACACTATTTTTTCAACATAGCCACCACCATTAGCTATGCATTTTTGCCAGCAATGAACAGGAGTCTGCATGTCACACTTTTAAAAATCTACACCAGTGGAGATGACCCACCGTCACTGTTGTCACTGCTGAAATGCACCACCCATTGCCTCACTGTGCTCACACCCACTGTTTGGTCTCCATCAGCATTCAGCAAGCACTGATTAATGTCACTGGGTGCCACTTTTTTCACAGGGAGGAATTCAATGACATGCCTTTGCTTCATACATACTTCCGTGTCAGATGCCATTTTGTCAGACTGCCCCTCTGCTGCAGTCACATGGCAATAAAATGTAATGCAGTACTGGCACACAGTGCCATACCACCACTATCTGCCTCTGATGGCATGGGCCACATTATAATATAGGATGCATTACTTTCAGAGCAACTCTCATAGAAAGGAAGACAACTCCTTATTAGAGTAACTGCTTATGTGGATAGATAGCAGAGAGGTTCTCCTCTCATAATACTCATGTTCTCAGTGATTTTAAGGCAAGGTCTTGATAGAGGTATCTTATACTTGCTTAAAAAAAGTAAACAGTAGTCATATATTTTAATGTTTCCCATATTTTCCCCAAAAGCTTTTCCTCTTTAAAGTTAGAAGTCTGCCTCAGCATAAAAGCACATTTTTGTGCCACTGTCACGTGGAGGAAAAAGTACAATAATTTTTTGCCCAAATACATATCAGAATGAATGTTCTAGGGCTTACCAATAAGCCTTATGTTTGTCTCCCTGTGTTTACTTTAAGCAGGACTAGAGGATCCAACCCTTCCTTGAGAAATGATGATGTTACTGTTTGTCTTTACCCAGAAAAATTTGTGCTCCCCATCCTTTGAGAAATATTTATTTACCTCCTCATTTACCCATGTTGTACCACTATTTGGTAACAACACACTTGCCTTCAGACTCTACAACAGCATCACATGCTTCAGCCTATTGCAAACAACATCTGCCTCGTGAGTACACCAAGCTCCTGAACTGTTCTTACCAAAATGCTTGCACCTAAAGTTCATTCATCCCTCCACACAAAAAGTGAGAAAAAAATACCTATCTGCTCAATGCATCTGGGCAAGACCAACCAACTGACAATGCCTTCTTAAATAGTGCCCCAGAACATCAGCCTGCTAGTCTATGTCAGATGCTGGCAACACGTTTTGTTGTGTAAAGGCTTCACCTCAGTCTCTTCCTTCCTCAGTCCAGCATCATTTGCCCAAACAAAGATGTGTGCAGGGTGTGCCAGTATATCTTCACTGTGATACAACATCATAAGATGAGGCAAAACATGAGTGCAGTGGAGAGGCCAGACTGGGGAGGTTCCGACTGAGGTCTGATTTGTATGTTGTGGGAAACTCAGTATAGCCCTGTGTTTATTTCTTAGTTCAGTCCAGTCCTTCATTTCTCAGGCCTCTAGGCTGACCTCCAAGAAACTTTAAAAATATTATTTTCCAAAGGCTGAAATTAGGCTATTGCTGTAGAAAAATTGGCTATGGTTTACAGCCTTGCCAAATTAAATTTAGCTTCAGTAAATGTGACATGAAATCTGTATAGTCTCACCAGTTAATAAAAGTCCTTCTTCAGCCTCATCACATATATATCAGTAATAAAAAATTCTGACAATCATGAGAGCCCTGTATTGAAAGAAGCTTTGCATTTTTAGTCTGGTGATAAAACATCAGTCTGCATATAGTTCCATTTTGTCATCTGCTTGTGGAGCACTTCTTTCCTACGCTGAAATTAAAATTGAAAAGACTTCTTCACTTTTGGGGGAAAAAAAAGCACAATTGAAGAGAGAGTCTCACTGGCAAATTAATAGATAAGGTCTGCCATGCTAACTCAAAAGCAAGCAAAAGGTAAAAATTGAATCTCTTTATCACAGTTAAGTCATTTTTCTAAACTGGAAAGTAATATAGGGTGGAATATATGGGATAGATTCTCTTACAGAAAGTGCTTTCAAACTTTAAAAGATCCATAACTAATATTGGGAATGGTTATAAATGACAGTCTTCTCTTTTAGATTATGTCGCATTTATTACATTCTACCAGGACTTTATGGAGATTCTCAAGGAATTAAAGTTATATTTATGATAAAAACATGGAGCTGCTTCTAAATAGCTTTTTCATCATATTAACTGTTGCCTAGATAACAGGCATATCTCCTCAAGCACCTCCATTCTGGTTTAGCACTACATCTTGCAAATTAATACAGTCATTATAAGACAGCAAAGCTATATCACTTACCATTTCATTATTGTTCAAATCAAAATCCACATTTTTTTCAGTTTTCCCTAGGGTTACAAACCGGATAGGGAAATGTTATCATCTTGCAAAATAATCTCTCAAGACTCACTCTTTGGTGTTAAAAGGAGCAGTTAATCATATTACACTAATTTTCATATTAATAGGACCTGTGCAAAGAGAGAGTTAATGCTCTCCTTCATTCAGTCCTCCAACACTGTTTTTTATGTACAGATATATTTTTATATGTGTATGAGTATATATTTATACGAGCATATATATATATGTATATTAATCTGCTTAGAGCTAGATTAGCACAAAAGATATCACGTCCTACTCAGTAGATGAATCAGGGTCAAACCAACAGCATGCCCTTAAATTTTTAATCAAAATGACAATCTGTCATCACTAAGAGAGTTAGGTAATGTTTATGTGAATAACATGAACGTATAGCGTGTTTTAATGGAAAATACAGGAAATAACTTACTGTGCCACAGGAAAACACTCCATAGAATACCCTGCAGATACTTCACTACTTACACAAGAAGCTATGATCCTACAACATGCATATCCACTCTAAGACGAAAATTATCTTTAAACTCAAATTATACTTTATGAGGGATTAATGTGCCCTTTACTTTTGAGATCTTCTCACATACTGTAATTTTCTGAAATCTTCTCACATAATGTTGTTCAGTCAGTCTCATTTAGACTCAGAGCTTTAACTCTGTGTTGGCATTTCTTGTCTTTTTCTTTTTTTCTTTTTTTCCCAGCTGCAAACCTGAGCAATGTGGTCTTTTCAGAAGAACTTGAGTATGAATTTAGGAAGCTGGCCAAGGAATCAGGTGTTCTCCTTGTTTTAGGCAGTCTGAACATAATACATGGGGCAGCTCTGCAGAACTGGGGGAGACCTGATTCTGCCATGCTCCTTCTCTGGCCTGGTTCAGCACAAAGCTCATAAGCCCTATGGATGGATATGTGGAGCCCCGTGCCAACTTCATGTGACTGTTTGGCTTCTGAGCCAGTCCTCCTACCCCATGAAGGAGCCTGCCTCTTCTTCAGCAGTGCTGGAAGACGTTCCCTTGGTAAACCATTGCTTTCTGCGGCCATGCGCCCCCACTTTGCTAAGGTCTGTTGTGGCAACGATGCCATCTCTCTCAATGTTATTACTCTCCATACCTTTGTTCCCCAGGGGTCTGACTGAAATCAGTGGAAAGCTCCCTTGGATTGCACTGGTTTTTGTACTCAGTTTCTACTCCCTAATTTGCTTTCTTCATCTGTTTTTAACTCAATTTTCATTTTAGTTGCATTCTGCTGCTGCATTCTTCACGTCTTCTCCCACTTTTTTGTGCTTTTATTCCTATTCCTGACCCTCTCGACAACTGTTAAACTATTTAGGCAGTGAGCAAAATGCATATTAAGCAAGCGCTTTCAGCATTGAGTTGAAGTGTGTTGACAGCATCGCATGAGGCCTAGAGGAGCCATGGAGAAGTGGCGCCATTTTGGGAGGAAAAAAGCTAGAAAAAGAATTCTCATGAGATTGGAGGGCTCACCATGGTTTTGTAGCAGCACTCTGTCTGCTTTAATGAATTCATTAGTCCACTACTGTTATGCAGAAATAATTGTAGTTGGTGATACTTTTACGACTTGTTTAATGAAACTTGAGGGCAGCTGGAATTGGGTTCTACCCTCACTATACCAGGGTAAACTGAAAACATTGTTATTCAGATGTGTACTTGTGCTCTTCTTGATTAACAGCACTTTAAAAGAAAGCAGATTCTACCATACTCCTGAATTTCAGAGTGTATACTGTATTTCCATTTATAACCTGACATAATTCCCACACAGCACATGGTATTAATCTGGTGTAAACACCATGTTATGATGATACTCGAACACATTCAGCTGATGTGAAAATGTCTTCAAGGACAATATTTCCAGAAGCAATTATGTCTATATGGTTGGTAGTTAGCTTGCTATGTGAATTTTTATTTCTTATACATGTGCACAAAGATACACAAGATTGAATATTATACAAGAAAAATGAGGTATTTTTTAGTATTTGTAAAAAAATAAAATAAATGAATTCAGGAGCAGCCACTTTTTTATTGGCCTGTCAGGCCAAAATCTCACCTTTATATGAACAAACTGTTTTTGTAGCGTTAGAATTTCCTGTGCTTGCTTTTGAGGGTGGCTGTGTCTTTAGTGCAAGGAATACAATGACACAAAGTGATACTGAGAATATACTGGTATGAGAAAATTCTCTCCAAAATAAGCATTTAAGGAAATATTTAAGTTCTCAGTAAGTGTAATACTCCTGATGTATAAAGCCCCAGACATTGACCTCTACTGGTAATCAGGCATTTTTCAGTGTTCACTGAGAGGGGATAGACACCAGCTTCTTGTCCAGGTAGATGCCATGGGTGAAATTCTTAAGAAATTGCTTAACACTGGAGGAAAGCCAATAATTTTGTTAAAAAGAGATAAATAAAAGCATGTCTTTTGGAAAGTAAATGCTAGCGGATGGTAATATTTTTGCTTGAACGCTTGCCAGTAGGGCCAGATTCACAGCTGGTGTAAACTTTTCTGGTGCCATTGAGTTAACTCCAGTTTGAGATGGAAAATTCATTTATTAGGATGAAGTGCAGCTTTTTCACAGATTGCTTGTAGGTCCACCTGCTACCCACAATCTTTTTTTTTTTAGCCCTTCCTAATCCTTTTTTTCCTCTTGAGGATCCTTTCTTAAATACATTCCTAAGACAAGAAAGAGAAGGTAACCTCAGTACCTATAATGAAAAGGAAATGCTTAACAATGCAGTTCTGCCATCGTTCGTATCAGTATAAATCGACAATGACTTCATTTCAGTTACTTCCTACTTGCACCGTAGTGATTAACAGTAGGTTAAGCTGTTCACAGTTTAGTAAAGTGAGCGTTCCTAGCTTGTTCCCATTATCCAATGCAATATTTTAGTTTGAGAAAAGACACGGATAAACAAACTGTAGTGAAGTGAGTGGTAAATCTGGAATAACTCCAGTGCAAAGTTACACTAGTGTGGCTAAGAATTTCATTTTACCCATTTGGTTGGATTCCTTTTAATGGTTTCTGCATGTTCAAGCATTCACGAGAGCTGAGATGGAAACCAGCAAACTTACTGTTATCTGTGCTGCAAGCCGGACACCAGAGGTGAGAGGGTAACGCATTATCACACCACGCCACCTGGCCCATCCAACGCAATTCAAGCAACCATAATTGCATTGATTATTTCTTGTGCTCATGACTAATGACCTCTAGCTGCAACCTTGCATTTTCTAAATCTTTTATATATTCTGATTTAATAATAAGATTTGATTAAAAATTGCCATTAGCCATTGCCAACGATTAGTCAGCAGGACTGAGTGCCGCCAAATTCCAATGAGTTTCATTATTCTGGAATTAAAAAGGACAGAGAACTTCTCCGGGTTAATAATACAATGATTCTGTCTCAATCAGGAATGAAAGAAAACAACTCTAATGTACAATGTAGCAAAATAAATGGCTATTTCTTAATAGCTGCATCTTACAGAGAAGTGTTTGGAGAATTAAAGGGACTTTGTCACAGATGGTAGGGACAGTTTGCTTTGAATTGGAATGCCAGTGTCAGGTAGTGTTTGAGGGGGCGTTTTCCTAATGGAAGCCATCTCCTTTGATGAAACAAAAGCTGGGGTTTGCTCGGTTTCCAGCATCTCTTCCACAACAAAACAATGCAAAATATGTATAGGCAGAAATAAACTGGTGGCTTTAGAAGATGACAAGAGTCATGGTCCAGGTTATGTGCCTGATGAGAATAGATTAACCTGAGGTTTTCTTTACATTATTATCATTATTATTTTCAAAATGATGGGTTAATATTTAAATAAAAAGACACATTGTCACACCTTCCGTAGAAAATTTAAAAAGTATGGTCATTCAGGAAGGTGGAATATTTAAATACATACTAATTTTCAGGCATCTAGTGAAATGCTGTTTAGGTACTATCTGGTATGGATACAACTCAGCACGTTCCTAAGAGCTCTTCTGAATCCAAGTCAAGGCCCTGGTGTTCCTAGAGATGGGATTCACTGGAGGAGATGCTCCATGGGGAAAACATCTGCCATGGGATGTGGTGTTCCCCCAGATTCCATTGAAACTGGTTGAAGGGCTGGGTGACGTTGAAGTCAATGAGAGCTGAGAGCACTCAGCACCTTTCAGGTTCAGACCTCTAAATAATAAAGGACCCCTGAGGCACAGTAAAAGCATCTCCCCCTGTCACACGGGAGCAAGAGAAAACATGTCCCAAACCCAAGTTCTCTAAGATTTTTAGGATGTTTGAATAAATAAATATTATTATTTTAGTTTTTGTGTACATAAGATCTTTTTTTTTCACCTTCAGGAAAGTAATTTTTAAGCATACTTTGTTAATAAAGTTGAGCAACTTTTGTTTTCCAGTCTTATTATAAGTACCTTTAAAATGTTTCCATTAATTAAGGCTGCTTTTATGGGCTACATCCATTTAGTAAAATTACAGAAAAGTGCTGCCGACACATCTGCCATTGACTTCTGTTTGCCTGCGCATTTTATACCCCTGTGAATAGCACAGTGAGGAGACACAGAGCCTGCAAGAGAGAATGATAGAAAGAGGTGAACTCTGTCCAACAAACACTGAGGCCAGGAGAGACTCGGCCGATCACGTACTGATGTTTTCCAGGATTGCATGAAGAGAGTGGAAAGTTGCTTGAACTCTAGTTGAAGCAGAATAGCCCTCATAACAATATTGTAATTACCACACTCAGGAAATAAATATACTTAAAACGTAAATTTCAGTGTATGAGAGATTGTGTTTTGGGGGAGCAGGCGAGGAGGCCGATCGGAACATCTCAGTATTAACTTACAGAGGTTTTTATATACCCTCAGCTGAAAGCAATACTAGCCAGATTATAATTATAATTACCTTGGCTTCATCTCAGTGTTTATCTGCCATGACACCCACCCAGCCACCTGCCTGCTATTAATTCATTCAACACTAACTTCATCTTTTTTTCCTTTTATCTTGTTTCTTTTTTTCCTGTTATCCTAACTTTAAAAATGTGTCCATTATTAGAAAAAAACTAACACAATATTTGTTTGTCCATGATGTCATGTGTTCCTTTGTTTTAAAAAAAAAAAAAAAGAAAAAGAAAAAAACAACCCAGAATTCTTCATATTATAAAAATAACCTGTTTGTATTGTATCGTGAAAGCTGGAAAGATCTGGCATTTGACTCTAAAACTCGGAACAGCTGATAATCTTCTTCAAATTAAATCTTTTTTTTTTTTTCCCATCTGAAATATTGCCAGATATTCAAATAAGAGGAAATTTATGGCAAGGGGCAATAAGCAGAATACACACTTGGCATGTAGAACTGCATTTGGGGTGCAGTTCTGTACACATCCTGGATACTTCTTGCTATTGTTGCTACTCAAGTACTGAATCTTTCTGTGTGCTCTAACACAACTCTGAAATGCCCAGTTTTCCCATAAAATGGTGTCTTAAAAAATCTGCAGAACAAAAGTAACTTGAAATAACATCCATTCCCGTCATTCTTAAAGGCTTAGAAATACTTACCACTGCATTCTGCTATGCTGTTGTAGGATGGAAGCACTTCTCCCCAGTCTTTCTGGGCCTGTGAGCTCGTACTGTTTTGTGGATGTCCTTTCAGATGTTCATATTGGGCTGCGGATTGAAGAACAGACTATAATGTGTGAGAGCGAGCTAATTATAATAATGGCTCAGGGTCAGGTAAATGCTTCACTATTTATGTGACCCAACCACTGTTTATTATATTCCTTGTGTCAACACATTTTTACGGAGTGAAAATTAGCAACTAATTAATTTAATTTCAGGATTTAATGTCACTGCAAAGGGAAATAAGCAAGGTTTATATTTAATAGTGATTTTTCTAGAAGGGAACATTATAAACATAGAGGTGAAGGGTCTTTAAAGGCAGCTTTCAGTTGATTGGTGTAAAGGTCTGATCCTGCAACCATTCATCAAGCTTCAGTTCATCAAACTGCACTTAACTTGAAGTATCATCTGGTCAAGTCTTGCTCAAATCAAAAGCATGTGTATAAATGCTTTCTGCACTGGGGTCCTAGACCCTGCTCAAGCAGTGTTTCTGACTTTGTGGAGCCTGCTTGCCTGGAGAAATATGTCAGGGTGAAGGCCTAATTGCCCATATTCCTCTTCGCTCTGTTGATGCTCCTTTATTCAGTGACATTTCTGAACTCTGTCAGTTAAAGTCTGGAAGCGTCAGAATGCAAGATATGTTCCCTAGACCTCTGTACGGATTTTGGAGGCACAGTTCAAGCAAGCAAATGAATGAAGCGGAATTTCTGAGGGAGAATTCTAACTGCTTATTATAGTTTTCAGCTTCCCAAAGCATGAGAGCTGCTGTTTGTCATTGGTTCCTGACCTGTTACAGCTCATGCAGTCTTCTTTTGGCATAACTCACAAAGGCACAACAGCACCTTGTGGATATGAAAACAGTAATTCTTTGCATTTTTATAGTCTATTTATCCCAAAGACTTTGGATACGTTACGACTCACTGGAACCAAAGACTTTTCCATTTCATTTCTCTAGTCTTTTACAGGAGGTCAGTACTGGGGAAGTGAAGACACACTTTTCCCAGGTCCTGGCTGATTTGATTGCCTTCATTCAGTGCTCCAAGGTCTCTATGTCTCTTTCCCTGAAGACCAGAAAAGCCCCAGTGTGTCCCAGCTTGATAGTTACTGAAGGACCAGGGCTTTAAAGCATTCTACTGAAACACCTTGCTACAGTTTAAGTGATTTGCCGTGCACCTGGCAACCCATGTTCTTTTAGCTCTGCGCCTGTGCTGGACTATCGGGTAAAACCTACCTGGGCCAAAGAACTGCATGTGAATACCCATATGGTGAGCAGAAAAACGGCGTTTATTGCGTCGTGCGATTTACCTATATACCTATCCTACTTCGTCTACGCGTCTTATGCATACATTAACCCTTCGACACCGAGCAAGGGGAGAGTCCTACCACGTCACATCCCGAATCCTCGCTGTCGCCTACTACAACAAAGTGAGTATCTGCTGGAGAGACAAGAAATCTGTGGGAGAGCTTATAAAACAACCTAGACGTCTTGGATGTTCTTCTCAGCCTTAGACATTAAACAGCTTTCATTTCTAATGCACAGGCATTGATTGCTGTGATTTTTTTGGTTACCCTTTAAAATTATGGACCACTACACATAGGAATCTATTTTTAAACTTAATGTTTCTAGTGATAAATTCAGGAAATATTTTGCTAGTGTGCTGTTGTCAGAGCACTGCTCTTGGTCTAAAACTTGTGCTGATTTGACGCTATATGTGGTTAGGCTGGTCTGGTCTTCAAAGCCATCTTTTGTGTCAGAGAGCAATTGCTGTATATATGTACAGCCAGAGCTTTCACCAAGACATCAGCAGCTCTGAGTCTGGAGACTGAGGGGGCAATGCATAGGTCTTAAGATCTTCCTCATCTCATTGGAAAAGGTCACAGAAGTCATCAGATTGACTGCAGAACATTCCCTTAGAGCAATGCACCTTTTGTACTGCAAAGCTGCTACTATTTTTGAAGCCATGGTCCGTGTGGAACACAAATCTTTCTTTAGCATGTATATCAATGCATTAGCAATACCCTCAGGGGGCAGAGTGAGGCTTCCTGTTCAGTGCAGTATTTCAACAAAATATTCTAACTCAGAGTAATGTAGAACAGGCAAGAAAAGCCATTGCTGGATTTTGTTCCATCTTTCTGAAACCAAGTCAAAGACAAAGATAGGCATGGAAATTCTTGACTGCAGTCAATGAACATAGTTATTTTCCTGTAAGGATATAATAGTCAGAAAAAAGAAAAAAAATCAATAGAGTGAGGTGAAATCTCTGGATTCTCTCAGCGTTACAAAACACATTGGCTGAAATGAACTGAGAAGGATGGTGCTGTGGGGATGGCACAGCAGACCATGGGCTTTTGTGTTTAAAGGAGAGCTCTAGATGTGCCCCATGTTCTCTGCTTCTACCACACTGGTCTTGCACGAAATATGTGCCCAGAAAACGATTTGCCTACGTAAAGTGAAGTATAAAGGACTTTAGAAAGCTTATATTACTCTTATTCAGCAAGTATCTGCAAAACAGCTATCTGCTAACAAGCAAATGTATTAATATATACTGGATAGGGTTGGAAAATGGCCCCCCATTTATTTTCCATGAGTTACAAAATGGAAAATTTGCTAAAACATACAGTTAGAGATGTCCTTAAAATAGTGTCTTACACAATTTTAGGAAACAATTTGGAGTCACTAATACTTTCCTGTTCACCCCGTGCCCTCTATGAAGAGGTTGACTAACCCTCATTCTGCATGAGACTCTGTTGTGTTTCAGAATAGGTTTGATAGCAAACATGCCTGCTACAAACATGCACCTTCCCTTCAGCTAACGCCACTGGTACTGGGGTAATGGAACAAATCACAATACTGTCAGCAGTGCACCAGGCATTGTACATGAAAGAACAGTAAACCTCACAGAGGCCTGGATTTGTAATGACATTGCATAATAATCATGAATGACTGTCAAGAATGACTGTTTAGTTCAACTAGTTTTCTCTTGGTTATTGGAAAACTGCCATGAAGGTATCTCCCAAGGCTCAGTAAAGCTGTTTTGTTACAATGTTTGTTGCATGAATACTTAAAGGAGTGAATAAACCCAATATGATCTTTAATGCTTCAAACCTGCTCAATAGTTTCCAGTTATAAAACGATGACCTTTCTTTACAGTATCTAATTTAATTGCATTTGATATCTATGTACTCAAAAGCTAGTGAAAAAAAGACAGAATTATTAATTCCTCTGAGGCTTTTGCATGGACTCCAAATGTGTGTAGGTCACCTAATCAGTCAGTTTCATTCTACACTTTTATTTGTTTCTTGTTTGTATCATGAGCTTCTGGGAAACATGGACTTTGTCTTCTAGTGGTTTTGGAAGAAGCACCAGATGCACAATCAGACATATGTCTAGAACAATAGCAAATAATATTCATTGATTCCTAGTCATCAGTTTTCTTCATTGTTCTAAGCTATTTGAAAATGCATAGAAAAAAATAATGCTAAACTGAAATTCTGAAGCACTGGAAATGGACACAGAGTAAGTTCTCATGAAATCAGGATAAGCCAAGGCAGTTGCTGAGTACTTCTTAATTAACTAAATGAAGCATACACAGCCAATAAAGATCTAACTTTTGCAAAGCAAATAAGCTAGGACTTTTATGGATGCCAATAAAATGAATGTTGTCTGGGAGATATTCATTAGCAGAGTGGAAGATGTCTGTAGAGGCTATGGTCTACAAAGTTGGAGGATTTAATGGCATGGACACGGAGGACTGCATATTAAAGTGTGTGAAGCTGGTAAAATAAAAAGTAGCACTTCTGTATGAATATGTTTTATTAAACCAGTAAATTGCATGGATTTTTACTATCTCTTGGTCTGCACCAGCTGACATCTGACTTATGCTAGTGGGCCTCCCCATTTATTTGCAGAATAGTAAGACTGTGGTGCTGTTCCTAACAGCCTGATGGGTAGATAAGCAAATCTCAGTTTGATGCCTGTTGTATATATATATAACCGAAGAAAAGTGTTTGTGACATAGCAAATTCTTAGGTATGTCTAACACCCTTTCTTTGCTCTTTGTGATTGTATGGATAAACAATAAAAGAGGAAGCTTCTACCTCTTCAGCTGCTGTTTATTCCTGCTATAGCACCAGTTCTCTTGGTGCTTCTGAAACCGCTTCATAATGGAAGAGGTAGAGGGACTAGGAAGAGAGAACTGAAGTTTCTGCAGAATGAAAAGAAAATCAGCATAAAAATGGTAGCCTGGTAAAGAGCTGTGTTACCTACATATGCCTCGATGTCACTTCAATATTACATGTGACCCTGCACTTTGGTCAGACCATGAGGGGGCTGGTTACCTACCCTGTACGGTCTGTCACTTTGAAAAAACCCATGGTGTCAAGGAATTATGTGTGATTAAGGCAATTCCTCTAAGAAACTGCTGCTTTCTGAACTGGGTTGATGTTCAAATGATACATGAAAGAGTGGGTGACTCAATATGCTCTGATGGCTACACAGCTATTGTGCTGAAATAATAAATATGTCTAGCTCTTGTTACTTTTTTTATGTCTCATAGACCTTCTTGTACTTCGAGAGCATGGAAAATTAACTTTTTTTCCCCCAGTTTTATTGAAGGTAAGGTTAAGTCAGAACCAGGAACAGAACCATCATTCCCCAGATTTGTCACCACCACCTCTTACCACTGCCCAGCTGTTGGTCAAGGTATTGGTACATGCTCCTTTGGTCATATTCTATATAAACTAACATCTGCTTCCCTGGAGCCTTCATTGCTTCCAGTTATCTGTTGCCTCACATCTTATAAGAAGAAGGTACTTTGCCATGCATTGTGTAATTACCTATCTATCTTGTTTCCAGATACAGCAAGAAAAGGCTAAAGAAAGCTCAAGATGATAAAGTAAATTCATTTTATGGGTGACCAATCACTGACAGGTATAGTGTACTCAGTGTAATGGACCCTACTCAGATCCTACAAGTAATATGCATGTAAAACACATTTAGATGCTGGAATAGACCAGAAAATTCTAACAATTAATCACCTAATTTAATTTAACTAATTAATTTACCTTTGGTATTACCTTTGGTATTACCATTACTGTATTCCATTACTGTAAATGGAACACCTGATAGAACTTGGAAGCTATTAAGAAACTAAGAAAGCGTTTTGGTCTGGGTGACAAATATTTTTTATGATTTCCCAGCTGAAATGGATATTAAATACTTCTCTCTGAGAAATTTTATGCCTAGGATGTCAAGCAATCATTTACAATCATGTGTTGTTCTTCTGATGACAAAATAATAGCTTGCTCAGTTTAAACTTCTCTTTGCACAACCAATAGTATTATACACCCCCAAAGAAGAGAAAAAACAAAGTCACATCTACTGTAGCACTGCAAAACTATGCTGGTTATTTACATTTTGCAGCTCTCTAGTTGTTTTATTACCTATAATTAGAGTGCTAAGACAAATATTTCATCGTGTCTGGGTGGTTAAACTGTGATGACAATTGTATAATATTCTGAAAAATTAGAATATTTTAGTCACTATAGCTGCTGCAGGACAGACTTAGGATCTGCTACTGAAACTGTACTGCGCACGAGTAACTGCTTTTCTGTGTGACTCAGTTGCTAACTGTTTAGCTATGATAACCCTAATATTTACAGTTTCAGAGCCTTTCTGGGATCTGTTATTTTTACACTGGCACATACAAAACTTCTTGAATAAATCTTGACTGCAGACATAAGAGATGCTCTTCAGCCTGTCTACAATCAGTGTCCAGTGTGATGGCTGTGGCTGCTGTTTCACCTTGCATGAACTGACTCAGGATGTGACAGCAGTGAGTAATGCAGCCTCCCAGCTCTTTCAAACTTAGATGCTCTAGAACCTGCTGGATTTGAAGCTATTCCAATATCAGATGCCTGAATATGGTCATACTGCCTGCCGTTGTCAGTGAAAATGAACCTACATCAGAACTGGATTATGGCTGCCATATTTGAAAGAGTTTTTGGAAACTACCCTGAAAATACAACTAATTATATTCTTTTTCATGAAGAATTATAAGAGATATTATAGAAACTTCTTATTCCATTTCCTGTAACAGTCATTTCTCCATTCCACTGATTTAGGGAGAAAAGCTTATCCTTCTCTCTTCTCAGCTTCTGAGGAATTTACGTTCTTTTTAAGTTAACAGTTGAAGCATCAATGCAAATACAAGGTATGTACCTGTATCTATCAGGATGTAATTGTATGCTCCAGCCAGAAAGACATTATTTTATAAGAGGCAATGTTAAACTTAAATCCAAGGTGTTGTGACTGGAAGACTAAACACAGGTGTGCAGTAGCATTTCAGTTGTGATTTTGACAAAGGGTGATTCTTTGGTAGTTTACTGATGAAAAGGAAAGTGAAAAAAGAATTGTACCTTGGCCATTGGAGCAAAACCTCACTGAGATCATTACACAGCCCACTGACATGTGCTGATCACACAAACAGCTTTTTGCATTATATCTTCTTGCATAGAAGTACAGCCTCCTCTTCTTCTTGGCTGGAGCCAAAAAAAAAAAAAAAAAAAAAGTAATTGTAAAGGACTTGCAGAAAATGAAAAGGTCCTCCAAATCCATGGGCATACTGTGGCCAGATAAATGGAGTATGATTCTAGCCCACATTTTCTGTGTGTAAGAGGTCAATGATAGGTGAGATTTCGAGTGGGATTTCTTCAGTGCCTGGAACCCATTTTACTTTCTTGGAAAGGTAAGACATTTTGGTGACATTATTTCTTTTTTTTAAAGCAAAAAACAAAAAACCCCAAAACCAAAAATAAAAATTATAAACCTCTTCCCCCCCCCCCCCCCCCCCCCCCCCCAAATCCTAAAACTCCTATTCTGTATTTTCAAAAGATTTTCTTCTTAATTAAGCTCTTGTACACATACTGATTGTCTTACTTCTCTCAGTGACAGGGATTTTCTTGTTCTCTGAATATGAATCAATACTTCTAGTTGTTCAACCCACGACAATCTGGAGGATATACACTGACATAAGTGTATATAGAAAGGTATATATCTCCTATTATGCAACCTGACTTAGGAAAAGACCAGTGAGCTGTCAGAAACAAATCAGATCATGCCTTAGGCTGGAGCTGGAGCTTTTGGCTTCTGTATCTTTGCACCACTGCAGTAGGCCAGGATGCCTCCAGAGTGTTTGGGTATTGCACTGATTTCAGTGTGGTATGGAGAGAGCCTCCCCTAAGAGGCTGAAGAGCTCTTTATATTAACCACTTTATTCTGAGTACAAGGGCTCTGCAATCTTCTCATTGCTGTCCTGCCAACAGGATTTTTTTTTTTCTGCATTTCTACAAAGCAGAGGATATCTCTTCTGATCCCGGTACTGATGGTGATATCTATAGCCACTTCACTGTTCTTTATTACAGAGCACAATCTTTCTAAAGTGTTATGAAGGTTACTGTGAACACTGCAAATTCAGCAGTATTTTTGACCCAGAACTGACTACAGTTATATCTACAATTTTATACAAGAAACTCAGATTGCTGTTATGTTTCATGTTAACCACCCTGTTGCTTTCAAATGGCTTGCAATTAGTTTGACTGAGATCTAAAACAGCAACTAATAAATATCACGAACTTGTCAGTCAGTACAAGTTTTCTCTCCTTAAATGGTCGGTGATCTTCTTGTTAAGAACATGTAAGTTCTTTAAAGGTTTTATAAGTTGTAAATAAAATACAGAATGATTTTGCCTCTTCGGATCACATAGCCATCAACCATTATCAAACACCTTATTCATCAAAAGCAGAAGAGTTATGTTTTAGTTATCAACACGCATTTAAACATAACTGGGACTAAAACGTCCTCTTTAGTACCTTTGAGGATACATCTGCTGCTTGACCTCACCATGTCTTTTTCTATATTGAGATATGTTCTGATGTTTTAACAGGCACAATATTACAGCTTCACACTGTGACATAATATTTTGCCTTCAAATACATACGCATAGGCAACACGAGGGAATGTTTGTTATCTTCTACAGAAAGAACAAGTGCAGTGTAAGATAAAAATGGAAGCAAAAAGCTTAGGGAGTAAGCTTTTTCCTCCTGGCTTTTCCTGAGGAGGCCACAGGAAGAACAAACAGGTTGTTTGTTTGCTAGGTATCCAGGCTGCCAATATGTACAATGGAGAGAAAAAAATCAAACTTCAGGCAAGTGCAGTGAGAGTTCTGAGGCAAAGTCTGATTCCTCAGGGTATTTAAAAAAATTTCCTCGCCAGACACAAAATAAATTTCAATTTCTACGTCCAAAAAAATAAACAGTTCTGTTGACATGACAGATCTCAGGTCTTGTCTCAGAATTCTTATGGGACACATGTACCTGAAAATGAGATTTTTATTCTTTTACGAGAGATATCAAACTGAAACAATGCAGTAGTAGGAGAAATGCAACACTGCATTTTGGAAAGCAGAAGTTTTTCTCTTACGGCAGAGGTTTGACATGAACTGTTCCAGTGATGGCTGAGTGAGCATGCTTGAACAAGCTTGTCTCGCTTCTTATTTCATCCCATGTACTCTTGGTTGGTACTGTTTCTTATTTTCTAGTCCCTTCTCAACAATCTGAATGTGTTTAAAAACCATTTGGGTGAGGTGCTCAGGGCCATGATTTAGCGGAGGGTTGTTAGGGTAGCACGGTTAGGTTGAGGTTGGACTTGATGATCTTGAAGGTCTTTTCCAACCCGAGCAATTCTATGATTCTCTGATTCTTTCCTTTGAAATAACTGCCACTAAAAGTTCCAGTCCAGACAAAGCTGTCTAAATATGTATAAACTCTTACAACGGTTGAGTTCTATTAATGTTCTGCATCAGAAGTAATCAAGGCACTATTATGACATATGTCTTGGTCATCTATTGTCCAGCTGCACCCACATGAAGAACAACAGCTTTGGTGCTGGCAAGTTGTGCAGTCACTATTAACATGTCCTTTGATGGTGGCTTGTCCTGTGAAGGGATGTATTGCTTCACTTGGAGCGGTAGTAGGATCTCTGCTTCAGTTTGATGGAGAACATTCAGCTCCACTTGTCCGACCCCGCACATGCAGCATGGCTCAAGGACCTTCCAGATGGTCACCCCTATCCCTTTTGCCTCAGCTGACATCCTAGTAAGACCATAATTGTGCCCACTGTGTTTGAAAACTCAGTTTTGAGAAGGTAATCCTGGTTCTATCACAAAGTCTCATAAATTAAATTGAAATCAGTCACATTTATGACTGGCTGTTAAAAAGCTGTAAGTGTTATGAATTTATGACTCTGTGCTCATATTCAGCTGTTCACTGCTTCTGCTTCTAGGTCTTTTTCTCCTATGTGGGATAAAATTTATATTTGTGGGTGAGATCATTATAAATCTTTTATGTACCACAAGTGCAATTTTAAATGTTTGCAGGCATGGAGAACTGTGCCCATGAGATATCAACTATATTTCATGGGTTATTGCTTCATAGAACTGACAAAAAAAGAGCTTTGCAACTAGTATACACTCACACACACATCTTAAGTTTACATGTTTGACCTTTAAAAGCTGGTAGGCAGCATGAAATGTGTGATTTAGGAAATAAAATGCTACACAGTTCATATTTTACTTAGATGCCAGTTTGCCATGTTAATGTTTTTCTTCAGCAAAAACACCTTCTCAGAAGACTTGCCCATACTCAATCCTTCAAGGCATCTTGCTGATTCTAGTTACAATTGGACAAGTTCCTCATAAGTGTAGTTTATGTACATCTCTGCATAAATCAGTGATGAAACATGGGCCAGCAATGCAAACACGTGGCTTGCACTTCACATACGACTATTGCTAAGTTCTGCAGCCTTCACACTGAAGTTTCCTATCACACTTGTTAGAGATGATGTATTCAAAGGTATGAGGTGCAGAAGAATACAGTTTTAAAAGAAAAAAAAAAAAATTCTGGACGGAAAGATGGATGGGATGAAATTATAGTGCTGGAACTGTGTGACCCGACAGTAGATGACAAGCTGTTGGCTAGAATGTCAGTGAGGTCTTAACCTAAAGGAGTGTTCGGCAGAACTATTTTTTCAATGGAAAACACATTGGGCTGGGAGCTGGGAAGCCTGGAGTTTCTGATTTTTGTAATTTGACTACTGGGACAAATTGTTTCACTTCTCTGTGACTTACATAGGCATAGGTTTAGAAGGGGAAGAGAAGATGGAGGAGCTTCTATCATTTCCCTGTTTACTCCTGATTGCCAGTTATCCAGTGCACACTCTGCTGGGCTATGCCCTGCTGCCTGGCTCACACCCCTGTCTGGGAGGGCTCACCATACTGTGTGGAGCACGGCAGAGCCATCCTTGGAAGTGTATCTCAACTGTGCTGAGTACAGGTAACATGAGTTAGCATAGAATCCTAGAATCCTAGAATCACAGAATCATAGAATGGTGTGGGTTGGAAGGGATCTTTAAGATCATCTAGTTCCAACCCCCTGCTATAGGCAGGGACACCTCTAAAGTCCCATCAAGCCTGGCCTTGAACACCTCCAGGGAGGGGGCCTCCACAACCTCTATGGGCAACCTGTTCCAGTGTCTCACCACCCTCACAGTGAAGAATTTCTTCCTAATATCTAGTCTAAATCTACCCTCTCTTCCAGTTTAAAACCACTTCCCCTTGTCCTGTTGCTACATGTCCTTATACAAAATCCCTCCCCTTCAGGTACTGGAAGGCCACTATAACATCCCTCTGGAGCCTTCTCTTCTCCAGCCTGATGAGCCCCAGCTCTCTCAGCCTGTCCTCATAGGGGAGGTGCTCCAGCCAGCCCTCTGATCATCTTTGTGGCCCTCCTCTGGATCTGCTCCCACAACTACATACCTTTCTTGTGTTGGGGGTTCCAGAACAGGATGAATTTCTCCAGGGGGGGCCTCATGAGAGCAGAGTAGAGGGGCAGAGTCACATAAGCATCTACACTAGCTCCATCCTATCATTCATTTCCATTGCCCATTTTAGAAAAATGCACTTTTGAGTTTGAGACTTTCTCTTACTTTATGTTATGGCCTTGATACACAGCGCAAATACAAAAAGTAAAGATAATTTGCTTAGGTCCTTGTGTCTTCTGTATCACTACGATGAGCTGGGGAAGAATCAATTAGTTCTACAGAATATTTTTTCATGTTTCACATGTGAATTTCTCATGCATTATATTATATGTTTGGCAATCTTCTTGATAGTTTCCTTTGTAAACTTCAGATTTTCTGATCTTTTTTACCTCTGTTTTTATGCACTGGATGCTCTGTTATAAGAATGATTAAGTAGGGCACATACTATTGGTTCCATCCCCTGAGCTGAGTGACTGGAATTTTGATGAAGACAAGAGGTGTCAAGATGAGCATGTTACCTCAAACAAGATTAGCACAAATGTGAATGTAAATGTTTTAATGTAGATGTGCAGCAAAATATAACCATTCAATATTCACAAAGCACAAAGTAATTTCAATTATAGTTTCTATTTTAACAAATATGCACAACCTTCTTTGAAACAACATTCATCCAGCTTCATAGCATGCATCAAAATTTATCTGAATTATTTATGATTGATGTGGTCATCCTCTTATGATTCCTTTGGGCTAGATAGAAATAGAAATGTAGGGCAGGAGTCTCCATTACTGTGCAGCTGCTTTTCTATGCACTGTCAGCATAAACTATCATGAAAGCTGGAGGATCTGGCTCAGCATAAATGTAATGTTGAGATGACAAGCTGCTGTGAAGCACCTATGTTTCTCCTCCTTAGTGTTATGGGGATAACATCCCATGACTTAAGGGAGAAGGGAATCAGGAAGACAACGTAGTGTCCCAATCATATCCCTATTGACTGTTGGTTGTGATTTTAGTTCAGAGTGTCTTATGTTACATTGCATTAGCTGGAACAGCTTTTGAGCATTTCTGATGTATTGGAAGGCAAATGGCCTTTCACAAAGCATTAACAAGTTCAGCAAGACTCAGACATAGCCAGTCAGCCAGCCAGCAAGAGTTGGATATTTCAGGGCCATAGGTCTGAATTGTAAAAAGCATGTAGGTATCTGAAGGCTCATGTAAGCACCCAATGTGATTTTCCAATAGGGTGTGTGACTATAGGCACAGATTTTTGTGAAATGGCACAGCTCAAGCAGTGTATTCTACTACATCTGATCTCTGGAAGTGACACAGGAGCTTCTTTCTCCCTTTTTGGTGATGCTTGAATCCTTATTTGTTTGTTTTTCAAAGTGGAGTGCATCTATGAAACTTTGCTAAGGATCTTAGGAGCTTTCAAAAACTCTTCTCCAGACTGAAGTTTGTTTCATATCTTTCTGCAACTGTGATCTGTGCTGAATGTCTGCAAACGTCCAGATCCCAGGATCTATTCACTTTTTATTTTGTGGGTAGTTACATGCAGAAGGGATTTAAATACTAGATCTGTTTCTGGAGGGAAGGAAGAATGGATAAAAGAAGCAATGTTTCAGTACTTCAGCAGAAGAAATCTATCTTTGTTTTTATTGGATGTATAGTTCACTAACTTAAATATCTCTAAAAGAAATAGATATTGCAATAATTCTTTTGACCGAATATTTTATATCAGTAAGTTTTGCCTCTTTATAGTTCTTTTTTCATTAGTAGAACCTGAATGTTTAAACGAAGTTATTCAGCCCTTAATGTGACTGTGAAGATTTAAACAAACCATTGCTTTCCTTAATCAAAGTAACTCTATTATTATTATTTTTTTTTTAATAGGCTTTTAATGCTTCCAGCATTCTCTAAGCCAAGTTCACCAGTATCTGTGTATTTGGGAGATTGTACAATGCAGACATTTGCTGCAGCTTTTTTTTCACTTCTAAAAAAATCACAATCCACTTAATCTGACAAATGAAACCTTGATTACGTTACCTACAGAATACTGCTTTTTGTCTCGTTAAGGCAGAGAAGGAAATAAATGCAGAAACGCGTCTGCTATATTTCCACATTAGCAAGCTGGTGAAGGAAACCATGATCCTGGCAGGTGCAAACACTGGACTCATGGGCTTATGTAGCCTCATGAGCTTTTCAAAGATTTCTCACCTCACTGATCCAAAATAAACCTCAGTTCTTTGGAAAAATCAAAACAAGCAAAATGCTTTATGTAGCATAGTCTGGTACAGAAGCAAACAACAGGAAGAGAAAGGATTGGGGAGGTGTGTGTGTGTGGGGGGGGGGGGGGGGGGGGGGGGGGGGGGGGGGGGGAGGGGAAAAAAAAAGGTTATTTATGTATTTTGGCCATTAATTTCTATTCCTTTATGATTCTTCTTTTGGAGTTGACCTTTCCTTGGATGTCCCCAGTGCTGGATATGGTAATAGAAAAGCTACTTTTTAACTGGCAGCAGCCATGATAGTTAAAATATGAGTTGCCTCTCTACTACATCATTTAACAATTTTCCTAATGAGCATTGTGGACACTAACTCCTTACCACAGCCTCCTTTTAACTCAAGAACAGTTGCAGATTTTGGTTCTTGGCCACGTTTTGAGGTTTATGCAATTCCACATACGTATAGTTCAAAAGAAGTGTCAGGAGGAAATATACTGTGAAATGTGGAGATACACCATGCACACAATAATGTCAGCTGAGATAGGCAAGGCCATCCCTTGCCTATCTCTCATTATCAGGTGCTAACAAAAGCGCTGGTTTTTTTTTTTTTTTGAGTGATTTAGCTAATAGTGGACTAAAAAGGGGGAGAAAAAACCACCGTTTTACTGTTTAACGTGCAATCAATGATTACCATCTTTTGCATAAAATAAGTTCCTTCAGCACAATCCTCAGCCATTAAGTTCCAGCCACAGTATCACAAAGATATGAATGTGAACTTACAAAGTCATTGTGTTTGCCGAGATTTCCTTTCTTTCTCCACAGGCAGTGTGAAAAATAAGAATATAATTAGCCTGCTCCTCTGGAAGGATTTCTGAGATGTCAGTTCAGCTCCGGGTACATCTATAAGCATTTGTGAGAGAGAGATCTCTATGCCACACATATATGTCTATGATGTGTGTATATACATTAAAAAGTCTAACTTATCAAATATATCTATCATCTCTGTATACACAGATACACATGTGATTTTGTTTTGGGAAGATTAAAAAAAAAAAAAAAAAAAGCAATGAGACCAATATGCAAGAATGAAATCGAGCATCTTCCCATCTTGAGTAGAATAAATTATTGCTGAATGCTGAGGTTAATGTTCCCTCTGAATTGGTGCCTGCACAGCTGGGATTCTCAGTGCTGTTTGATCTGCCCTTTCAGGCTCTGATGATCCCACTAAATTGCATTTAATGGACACGGGGTTGAAGTACAAAAAAAATGAGGGCTTGTTATAAAACAATAGAGACAAGTTAGCTCTCACACACACCTGTTCTTTGTGCTTCATGAAAGACTTTGTCCTGACGTAGCAGGCGGGAAATACGTTACGAAGGATTCCACTGCCTTGGTTTGCTTGAGTTTCAGAAGCATGACTGCCGTTTCCAGGTAGTCAGATTTACAGTCACTACAGTAGAGGGTGAATTTTACAAGAGGCATTTATCCTTGGCCAGTCACTCCCGAACAGGATGTTGCACACCTGCACACTCCATTCATGGGAAGAAAATTGTTCTGAATAATTATTATTTCAATATATTTAAGATTTCACCCATGTAGGCTACTGAAAGCATACACAATCGCAGTAACTTTGCAGAAACACTCTGTCCACTTTTCTTGACCTCAAAGATGGCACTCAGATCTATTAATCCAATTCTTGATGAACCTATCTGAGTGCCCAAGATTGCTCGTGAGTTCTGATTGCTGGGCCTGGCCCTCTTTAAATTCCACCAGTAAAGCGGTCCACTGTCATTCTAAAATCAGTACAGCACTATGTAAATGTGGAAGGAAAAAGGGGTCTTAAGTACAATTAAAAGCAGTCAGTATCTGACTCAGTTTAGAAAGAAAATGGATTGTTTCCTCATTTTGATACATAACTTAGACAAAAACAAACAGTCTGAATACAACTGTATGAAAACTTTACAGATAAATTATATGTATATTTTTCTGTATTAAAAAGCAAGGCAGATGTGCAGTGGCAGTACAGATAGATTTATATTGCCGCGCTGATCTCTTTTAATTCCATTCTCAAACATTTACCTGAAAGGGAAATAGTAAGGCTAATATTCTATGAGGTCCACGCTTACTCCCACAGTGGGTGTATTGACTTCACTAAGACTGCATGTGGAATTGTGGATATTTCCTATCATAGCATGCTCGATACTGCAGATAGCTGAGGAAAATTCTGGAGGCTGGCTGATGAAGTTGGCTCTTCTTCTCTGCTATTTTCCATGCAGAAACAATAACTTCAGACACCTGAAGAATGTTGAGTTTCTAGGGCTCACAAATGTAGCTGTACTTTATAAAGACTACTGCAGAAGAATAAGTCAATTTTTATATGTTTCAAGCTTGCAATAGGCATCAAGATAATCCAATTTGACCTTTGTTATACTTGCCCTCCTTTCCTGACTTCTCTGAATTTTTTCCTGAATTAGTTTCTGCTTCAAATCTATGAGCCAAGGCTGAGTGAGGTTATTAGATAAATGCCTGTGGCCTGAGAAGCCTGAGGGGTGGTTGTAATGAGAAGATTTCTCCTGGCTGGTCCAAAATTTTCAAATTACTCACCTGACTGCTGAAAGAGAGCCAAGGTGGTTTTCTTTGACGTCTGTTGGCTTTGTGGAAAGTTGAGAATTAGGAACAGTGCTATCAAATATTGAGTTTCAGTTCTTTAATGCGAACTCTAGAAGAGCTCCAAGGTACTTTGCTTCTCCTTCAAGGAAAAAAACAGTTACATTACCTGGTGGGGTGTTTCTTCTGGGAAACTGATAGGAAACATGGCTAGAAAATAACCAGCAAAGGTGAAATGGGAAGATAGAATAGTAGGGTAAGAGCAATTAGCTTTGCTACTGTAGGGAGGTAATTTAATCAGATGATTCAGGGAAACACAATTTAGGCTGTGTTTTTTCTTCTTTAAGAAGTATTAACTCTGGACTACTAAGAGGGAATAGTAGCAAGAAGACAAAGCAAAGATTATCAGTAATGGGTAAGTGTGCCATTCTCTGTGGTGACTGGTTTCAAGGTAGGCTGACAACACAGGAAAGAGGAGGCCAATTTAAAAAAGAGATAGCATTGTTCCCAGTTTTATTCTTGCTTGAATTACAAATGGCTGCAGATCATAGGTTAAGTTTGGTCTATTAAAAATCTACGTTTGATATCTGGATTGAGACCTGATCGCTGTGGTATTTATGCTTCGCAGAAGGAAAAAGATTAGACTCGGATCACTGATCACTAGTCTGCCACAGAGAAAGTCCAGGTGTGTTTACTTTATTCCTTAATTTGTTAATCTTTACCTATTTCTTCCAAATAACCCATCCCTAAAGCACAGACATGAGAACATTAAGGTGCTCCAGTCTGAAGTTTTCTGAGTGATCATCCGTGAGACAGCAGTTGCTTTGTAGGGCCAACAGGCTTGCTTCGTAGCTGGCCCCAGGCTCCTGTATGCAACGGAGTGTTTTCTGTTGAAATCGTCAGGTCTGTGTGCAGAATGGTCAGGGAGAAATGCTGAGTGTTGTCAACAGGCCACTGAGACAAAAGTTTTGTGAGACGTTAAATCTGATTTATTTATTTTTTCTCTCTAAGAAATCTCTTTGATTCCACCTGTCATTTCTGTTGTGACTGCCATGTTCAGAAGCACTATATGAGAGTAGCTTCAACACACTTCTGATGCTAAGAATGGTAGGAGATTTAATGGGAGCTCTATTTTTTGCTTTAAGGATTGTGTCTCCTTACTTCCTATAACGAACGCCCCAGGATGGGGTTTCCTCCAAATTAGAACAGTGGCTGCTCTGGGGCTGACCTGGGAGCTTGCTTGGAGAGCAGAACAGCAGTGCCTCTGGAGAGTGCCTCTGTGGCAAGGACTGGGAATTATGGAGAGTTGGGAGTGAAGTGCTATAGCTACACAGACCCGTGCTTTCTTCCTTACTTGCAGAGCTCCTTTGAGAAGTTGAGGTGATGGAAGATTAACAGTCTACTGTGTACTTGCACTGTAAATAACCACTTCCTTCTACTGGAGGGACTGCACTAGTTTATTTAATTCATATAAAAATAGGGATAGAATAGTTTAATAAACAACAATGGTATAATAGTACAATAAACAATAGTAGTTTTACCACAAATACTTTTAACCTTCTGTAAACACTCTGAATCAGTGTCATTATGGTAGTTATGGGGAGTTCATTGTTAACGTTATCTAATTACAAAGAATGCAGAAGTACTCATTTGAGCAGAGACCAAAGTACTCTGCAATTTCTTTAATAAAAGAGAAGGAATGGTCTCTTTACAGGGGAAACTCTTGGTGCTGTACCCATTCCTGCATAGATTTACTCTGTGATATTCTCCAGTCATTGAGGTGAAGATTTTGGAACTTAGATAAAGTGTTTATGTCCGTGTTTTGCCTTTGAATAAAAGTGGCTTGATTTTCAGAGTGTCTCACTACCTCCTAATTCCAGTGCAAATCATCATTACTTGAAACCGAAGTGAATTTGGCATCTGGGACAGTAATTGCACTTCATCTCACTCACTGCAACTGATGTTAGTGGTGTTCTCTGGGTTTGCTGAGTAGAGTTTTACTATTGGCTGAGCTCCTTAGGCTAATATTTTCAAAGATGGCTATAGGGAATTAATGTCCAAATCGGTATGATGTTGGTGGGTTATTCCCTTGGATTCCTTTGGAGAAGAAAAAAAAGAAGTGCCTGGATTTGCTGACTTTGACCATCTAAATAGACAGTGGAATTTGGTTCTGCCATGCATGAAATCTTTATTGGGCTTTGTTCAGAGCCTAGAGCTGAAAGATTCACAGAGCAATGATCTCATATTAATGATGGTAGTGTAACTGTGATGTGATTTAATAAAGAGAAGAAACATAGCTTATTGCTGTAACTTGTAATTCTAATGCATTTTCTCCCAACACTGGAAGAGGAAGTATTTTCTATTACCTCTCATGTTTCTTTTCTAAGGAAATGAGATTTCTTATTTTTCCAGAACTAGGAGCACTGTTATTCTTCAAACTAGTTATCAGTTTGTAAAACTCTTCTAAAATGTACTAGTTGGCAGGGGAAGAACAAAAGGCCTCGGCACAAGGCTGGTGTGGTGGGGGGTGAACTGAATCATCATCAGACGAGTCAGGTGAGGGTTGCTGCTGCTCAGTCAGCATCACGGGGAGGGATGCAGAAACAGGAATTGTGTTTCTGCGCTGTCTGTGGGTATTTAAACTCTCATGCACGTAAATGGAAAACAACATTTTTCCCCATTGCCATGTGGTCTCTTATTCAATGCTGGAGTTTTATGCTCAGTTGGGAAAAGAGTGTCCTACATTTATGGCTGTGTAGAAGTGTGCATTACAAGCTGCTGTTACAGAGTAGTTCGTGCAGGGTAACTCATCACCCAGCTGCCCATTTGTATACTTGTGCCACATGGTTATGTGAGGTAATTCAAGGTAGCTGACTTTCAAGGAGAGAAGGCAGCCCTTGGATTTTATATCTCTAGAAGAAGAAGAGGTTTCTTTGCATTTCTTTAAATATAATTTGTGCTTTTTACAGTGTGAATAACATTCTTTAATATCTATATTTAGTGTAGCAACTACAATAAATCCGACTCTGAAACATAAGCCCAGAGAGCGTCTGTTTCTTTTTGTTGGAAAGCCTAACTGTGATAGTTCTGTTTCTTTCATAGGATATTTTTCAGCTTTCTTTGCAAAACTTTTTGTTTCCTATGAAGGGTTTTGTCTGTGTTTGCATCTTTCACTGGAGCTTGTACAAACTTGGAAGTACTTTCACAATATGCCAGCAGTCACTTTCCTTTCAATTCCGTCCATTTCTAGAAGAAAGAAAATTGGCATGCTGTGGGGCTTGAATACAGTATGTTTCCTCTTGTCATACTGTTCCAGCAGTCAGGCAAAGATCACACATTTTTTTTTTTTCCTCCTCAGATGGCTATAAAACATTTTACATTAGAAGTTTTCAGGTAACTATCACTGAACCAACACACAAGTGGCATGATTTATCACAATGAACAGAACTGGCTCAAAAATATTCATGAGTCGGTGAACATTCAGAGCTCGATCTAAAATTGTTTCATATGAGGAAAAAAAAAAAGGAGAGCATTTAATAGAAGTTTCAGGCTTTAATCTCTCTCGGCTTTACAGACATGCTAGCATATGGATTCACATGTGTCTGCCATGTGGTAGAGTTTGTACTTCTCAGAATCCAAAGCAAATAACATTTTAAGCTTTCTTTTTTAGGGGAGAAAAGGGAGAAAACATACTAATAACTCCTACAACTGAAGAGAAAAAAGCTCAGACTACTTGATCTGTGTAAATAGAGAATGTTATCAAGAGTTGCAGCCTGGGATGTTTAAATATGTAAAGGCTCCTGCATACTGCCACCAAACAGGGAGAGGTGAGGCCAGGTGATGCTTGCATGTGAAGACTTCGGGGCAGGAGATCTAGAAACAGAAGGTGGATGTTGAGAGGTAGCAGGCTGTTCTATTGATCAGGAGAAGACAGGTGCCTGTAAGGGCCCATTGCTTGGCCCGGGAAGGCATGCTGCACCAGCTGAGAGTGTGGCTGTGGCCCCGTGCAGAAGTATCCTAACCATCCTTCCAGGGACCGCACAGGGTGAGCTCCATTAACTTAGGACTGAGGGTAAATGGCAAATCCCCGTCTGGTACATACATAAATATAGCAGCCAGCTCAGAGCAGGTGGACTCTTTGGCTTTCCGGTGGGATGAGCCTGATGAGTCTGATTGCAGGGTTGGTTGTCCGTTATTAAGACTTTATTTAGAACTATGTTCTGTAATGCTTTATTATTTAACAGTTCTTTGTAGATAGCAGCAGAAGAAAATAAAAAAGACAAGCTTCAGTATGTTCTTACAACACTTTAGATACAGAAAATGTATCTCATTTGATTACTCCATCATTTAAACAAACAAACAACAACAACAACAACAAAAACCCAAAACAACAAAACAAAAGAAAAAAAAAAACAGACAATATATTTTTTCCAACAAATTAATCTTAGGGATACTTCGAAAATTAAAATATCCAAGGTGTTCTTATATAGATAGAAGAAATGTTATTAAAAATAAATCGGGTTCTGAGTAATGGTATAATTCTCTTGAGAGGCAAATCATTTGCTAGGTGCAGGACAAAACTTTCTATTAAAGAAGATTCAGAAATTCAGAAATCAAACCCACAGTAAGGCCCCTTCCTCATTGATGACAAAAGCTTGTTAGCTGTCAGGAGGAAGAGAGGAGGTATATTTACACCAACAGTGATGGTGGGCACACTGGCCTGATAGGTGACCACCCCTCCTGTCCACTCTGATTGCATGACAGCTGCCCGTAGTTGGCCATGCACTTCTAGGTATAGATAGATTCATTCTCGTGGTGAGACCCTGCAGACAGCTGCATTCTTCCAGTCGGGTGCTATAGTCAGCTCGCTTTCAGTGGCTTATATTGTAATCAGCCACATTCTTATATTAATATGTTATAGCCCTTCCTCGTTGGGCTGTATGTTGTTACCCTGTCAAAGTCACTTGCTGTCGTCAATCAGGCAGGCACAGCCTGATAGGTATATGGAAGAGACAGAAGTTTTTACTGTGAGGGAAGCACATATGCTGTGGGTCACTGTAGCACTGTAACCTCATGCTATTACCAGACCTCTGTCCTTTAAACTATAATATGGAGTCAGATGGCACAGCCATATGCTGGCTTCCACACATTTTCAGTGAAGTCACTCCACTAGCAAGGACTGTGCTGTCAGTTCCCAGTGGCCTCTTCTCCATCCACTGAGCTGGAGTGTCACACTTTATTTGGTGTCTGTCCCTAAGGTATGGCTCCTTTATTCACCTACATGCTGAGGGCTCTGTAGATTTTGCCTAATGATCAGCTTTTAAAGTTTCTCAGGACTTTTACATTAACACACTTCCCCTCTATCCTTAACCCGTTTCCCAAATCTTATTTTAATTACAGAAACTGTCACTGAAAGGAGAAAATGGAAAATTGCTTATTCCAGGGAAAGGAGTGAACAGTTACGAACTTCACCAGCCTCTAGATTTTAACGAGCCTATTAGTATGTGGAAATGTCTAGCTCTGAGTGTGCAGGCTGCTGACAAGCAGGAATCATTTGCTAGGTTGTCTTGCTTTATATAACAATGCATTGTCTATGAAAAGCTAACAGTTTTGGAATAAAGCAGTCCTTTTATTTTTTTTTCTTTCTTTTTTTCTTTTTTCTTCCCCTTTCCTGGTGGGTTTATCAATTTGTGGTGTATTGTCTTTCAGGCTGCAAGGCGTTGGTGTCATCCCGCATGTCCCCATAGCACCTCAACCATTCTAGAACTCACAAAAGCCAAATGTCTATCAGGGGCAGCAATTAGATCTCAAGATATGTCAGATATTGTCTGGGATGCTGACTGTCCTTGCGCTGGTCTAATATGAGGGTAAGAAGAATACGAGAGAATTGCTAGAAATAACGTTGGTTTATTTCTGTGTTTCCAATTCACCTCCCACTGATACGATCAGCTATTATTGTTTAGTCAACCACCGCTATTTTCATTCGTGTTGTATTTGGGCAGTCACGTTTCCTTTGAGATGTCAGTAACAGTAAACTGGGACTTCAGCCGTTCTTTTCTGCAGACCATACAGTACACCACAAGGAGCTCTTTCTGCTTACTCTTTTTTTTTTTTTTTTTTTTTTTTAATATGCAAAAACTAGCCTATATTTTGTTACCTGTATTTTGTTCAGCATCAGGTAAATTTTTATACTATATAAATAATCATACATAAAGATTACCAAGTATAACACACTAACATAAACCACATATGACAATTACTGCAACTAAAAGATGATAATTCTTCAAATCAGTAATAAGTCTTTGTGCCGTCATTTGATGTCACCTCTGAATGACTCAAAGTGTCACCTTTGGGACACTATGCCAGAGAAGCTGTCTTTTCTACATAAATAACAAGACAAGGCCATTATCATGTACGATCATTAAAGGCCCCCAAAGTATTTCTTATGGGAGTGGAGGTGAAGTGCCTGGATTTTCTCCAAATTCCTGTGCAAGTAATTTTAATCTACTTCCTCTAACTCCTTCTATGGCTTTGCTAACATCTTTTATTGTTGCAAGAATTTTCTAAAGCTGTTGGTTAGGAATTGTTGTTAAACTGTTACGTATGTAAATAAAGCAGAGCATTGCACAGTGCACTTTTAGAGAACCTGAAGTTATGCTGAAGTTGAAAGGTGTCATCTAATTGTAAACTCACTATCATAAATAAAGTAACTTAGTCAAAATCCCCTCTTATTTACACAGTCTGGCTTCACTGCATTTACTGTAGTTACACGTAGTGTAAATTGGAGCAGAATCTAGTTCATTATTTCTAATTCTGTTCTGGCTGGACAAACAGACGATGCACCCAGACAGAATTGTCATTACATATAAAAGAAGTGCTTTACATATTTTCAAAGTATCATTAAGATGCTTATTTGGGCTGCAGTCTAGGAGCATCTCAGAACACAACCCCAATGACATTGCAGCTGTTGTGCTTGGGCATTAAAAAGGCAGTCTTTCCTTCTATTGTAATCATTTAAAAATTACCAGTCATGTGTGGACTCTAGGAGCCTGACCCTCAACCCCACGCGAGCCAGGATAGGAGTCAGGGCACGTCTTTCCATTGGAGTGTGCATGCTTTGAATCTCTGCGTGAATTTTGAGTGCCTGGCCACTGACATGAGATAGTGGACTGTTTACTGAAATAATCCTAACTAGTTAATATTTAAGGGTTACTCTCATGGTAGCAAGCACTGCCTAGGTGTGTTAATGGGCTTTTTAGAGTGCTTCTGTTAATGCAAGGTTGGAATTCCTTCTCTCAAGTGGAATGAGGGAACTCGGTGCTGGGACAACCATCCTCACAGCCTTCTCTGCCACAGCAGCCATCTGACTCTACAGGAATAGTGCAATGTTAATCTGTGATTCACTATAATGTGTGTGTGCATGGGTAACATCCCTCTTCCTGAGAACACCAGTGTTGTATGAATGTAACCTTATCTGATGTTACGTTCCAAGCAGCATTCCCTTTTGCCACGTGCTGTATCTATTAAGCATTGGCTCCTTCCACAAATTTTTCAGTGCTATTTTTGTCACAGAGGGGGGTCCCATTCTGATATTGCTCTGTATATTGCACAACTGTTGAACATGGCTGAGGTCTGTGCTGCTTGTCACCATTCAACCTGGTTTCCATGACAAGAGGGCAAAGAGACCCATTGATCCATGACCTGGAAAGAGGGGGAAAAGAGGAAAGGGAAGAGACAGGGAGAGGGGCCTAGACCTAAAAAAACAGCAGCAATGAGCTAAAGAAAAAAAACTTAATTTACTAAATACGGTAGTGGAATGTGAGATAACACAGTATAATACAATATGATTGAAATTGAAGCTAATAAATAAAATGCAAAAGAGAGTTTCTGAAACTCTTTAGAGTTTAGAGTCCTTACTCTAAGGCTGTAGATGAAGAGGCCAGGGAGCAAAAATGGAACTCTCGTGACATTCATTTTGAAACTCTCGTCCAGCTCTTCCACGGGAACTCTCGTCCATTTTATCTTTCCCTCCAAATGGAAAATAGCAAAATGGAGTCTTCTGGGAGTTGTAGTTTGTTCGTCTCTTTTGAGACCAAGAGCCTGGAGCTCATGAAGTATATTGTCAATCCATGGGAATTACAGCATTAACTCTTTAACTCCCAGTGCACTGCATGATATTATGATGTGGAATACTAGTGAAAAACCATGAAACCATGACACTGCTCCTAGTTGCAGTCAGGCCCAAGAAACATCCTTCAGTTCCACATGTGGGCTTCTGCTAAAGGACGTGGCATGAACGTTGCTAAATTATCAGAGTTCATTGGTTTTTACTTTAGCTCACACTTTTTTCACTGGAATATATTGAGCAGGCCTGTATAACTATGTACCCATTACAGTGGAAAAGCGTGTTAGAGGAAGGCTCTTCACATAATCAGGATGTGAGTTCTTGCATCATCTCACATCAGATGGCAGAACTGTAGCAAAAGCTCAATCACAATAGGCAGCAAATCCCCAGGCTTATCCAGTTTGTCTCTTATCATGTTGCCATCTATCACAATATCACATAAAATTCACGTTTGAAATGACCTTAATAAGTCATTTTGTTCAATCTCTACTTCAAAATATTCTTTGCCACTTACTACAGAAAGCACGTTTGCAACAGCACAGCGGATGTGAAATAGTTTCAGCATTTGCATTGGTGAGGTTTTGTTTAGTATTTGTGGCAGTGTCTTAGTTTGCCTGCAGGAATTAGTGGTCTTTAAAAGAGCCACAGCAGATACACAACATCTCCGCAAATGACTGAATGTCCAAAGGACAGTCTGGATGTAAACATGTGCACAAAAGCCTACCAGTAATGTGGAAAAAGTATCTGGAATTATTCTAGGACTAGTTTTTCGTAATTATAAGAGAAATTTTAGGAAATGAATATCACTACATGCAAAATAATTCCATTTCTAACTTGTCTTAATGCAGCTGGATTGTCTTCTGAGATACTCATCTGTCTGGATGAATTGTTTCAGTTTTGTCTGAAATATACACTGCATTTGATGAGGGTGAGAAAGTAATCTTCACAGTGGAAACAAAAATGTAAGCTTTGTGAAGAAAAACTTGTACAAGTGTGTTATTGTAAGAAAAAGTGACCTTACAATTTCTCAGTTTGTCATGGATATAAGGTTTATTAAACATCATAGAAAAATGCTTTAAGTCCACAGACATTTCATTTGTTAGTATGAACGCAATGCTGAGCTAATTGGTTGAAGAATTTCTATTCACATCTTTCATATGCACAGCATATTTCCTCTTTCCTTTATTCTTTGTCAGTTTTCAATTGAGACAATGCCTGTAGGATCTCTCTTAGATTGCCAGAGAACACTGGAAAACAGATGAGTTCGCTGCATAGAGGTATAAAACCAGGCTGATTGCTTTAATTCTGTCATTTTGACTTGTACTGGCAGAGTGATTCAGGGACAAATTAATGAATTGAGGGATCTAATAGCACCCTGTGGTTTTGGGCAATATAAGAAGGACTATTAGCATTCAAAGGAGAGCTATGAAGGTGGGGAAGGGTCTGGTCTGTGTGAGGAGCAGCTGAGGCCCCTGGGTTTGTACAGCGCAGAGCAGAGGAGCTGAAGGGAGGCCTCATGGCGGCTGCAACTCCTCACAGGGATTGCAGGGCAGCGCTGAGCTCTGCTCTCTGACAGCAACAGGGCCCGAGGGAATGGCATGGAGCTGTGTCAGGAGAGGGGCAGCTGGGGGTTAGGGACAGGGTCTGCACCAGAGGGTGGTGGGCATGGAACGGGCTGCCCAGGGCAGTGGGCACAGCCCCTAGTGCCAGAGTTCAAGGAGCGTCTGGACACTGCTCTCAGACACGGGGTTTGGGTGCTCCTGTATGGTGCTGAGCATTGGACTCGATGATCCTCATGTGTCCCTTCCAACTTGGGATATTCCATGATTCTGTGATTCTGATTCACCTCTTTATTGATTTTGGGTATTGAAATCTGCAGGGAAATGCCATCTGAGAATAAAACTTTATCTTGATCATTAAAAACCCTTGAAACCTTAAGTAATAAGAAGTAATGTGATGTTTTAATTATGAGCTGAAGTGCTTAAAATTTAGTGTGTTTGAGTCTGATAGCATTCGTCTTGAATTAAATCTTCAGTCCGGACTATATAGGACATATGACTTTAAAACCTGCCAGAGAATAATATGTTTCCCAGAGTGACCAGCATGGCACATGTAATATACCTGATGTTAATGGTTTCTGAGCTCTGTTATGCCTCATCTTCAACAGTAGTAATTTCTTCCAGACAGCCAACCACTTTTTTTTTTTTTTTTTTCCTACAGATAACAGTATCATGTTTTGCACACAGCTGGAATCTCAATGGTACTGAGAGGCCATACATTATAGCCACACTGGACTTGAAAGAGTTTCCCCAATTTCAGTTTCAAGGATCATGCTGTTCTGTACAAATTTAGTCTTCTCTCATTTTATCTTTGAGAATGAAAAAAAAAAAAAAAAAAAAAAGAGCCTGAGACAATTAACAGAAGTTTTCATATCAAAGGAAAGCAGCTTATTTATTAAATTAATGATGCTTCCTTCTTTTGGACTTCTGTCATGGGAAAATACTATCTGAAGCAAGCTGAAACAAGTATGAAGCAGAGGTCCGTATCATTTGTTGTCTGGGCTCTGTGTAACTGTGATGGTGTTCACTTGTGATGAGGAGATGATTGAAATACAGTAACTGTTGCTAATAGAACACGAGCCTTGTTAGGAGCAGCTGAGGGAACAGTTTAGTCTGGAGAAAAGAAGGCTCAAAGGAAACTTTACTGCTCTCTAGAAGGACCTGAAAGGACGTTGTGGCAAGGTGGGGGGTTGGTCTCTTCTCCAAGATAATTAGTGTCAGGATAGGAGGTAATGGCCCTAAGTTGTGCCAGAAGAGGTTCCATTTGGATATTAGGAAAAATTTCTTCTCAGAAAGAGTAGTGAGGCAGTGGCACAGGCTGCCCAGGAAGGTGGTGGAGTCACCGACCCTGGAGGCATTCAAGAAACATGGAGATGTGGCACTGAGTGACAAGGTTTAGGGGGATCACGGGCATAGACTGATGGTTGGACTAGATGATCTTAGTGATCTTTCGAACCTCAATGATTCCATGATTCTAAGGGTGAAAAAAAGAGGTGGCTGGGTACATTGGCCCTCTCCTAGGGAAATCCTCGTGTGATTCCTTCAGTTACAGCAAAGGTGGCTATTGCTACTTCCAGGATGCTCCTTAGTGTTTGGTGGCCTAACCTAAGTATAGGTCTCCCTGGAAACAACAGAAGGCTTTATTGTGTGACTAAAAATTGTTTCCATGTGCAACTGATATCTGACCAAGGATACATGCCTGCAAAGGCCTGTTGTTTTTTTATCTGATGTGCCTGCTTGCTGATTTAAAGTCAGATTCTGCAACCTTATTTCAATATAAGCCGATTTGCTCCAGAAATTGAGAACAGAGTTTGTCTCTAGCACCAACGAGATCTACCACAAACCATATAATTCCAGTATATATATGATGTATGACTTGTAACTTTGTTCTCTGTAGAGTAAATGGTTTGTACATCTCCTATGGAGAGACAGTAAAGAATTCCAGCACTGCGGCTGAACTTCATTCTAATTAAATTGCCCTCCTGCATTTACAAACAACTGAGTTTCCCTTGCCCGCTTCTGTATAAACAATAATTACAGTATAAATAACCTTGAATAGTTTGTAGACTGAGTCTGTGGTGGGATGAGTGAAAGGTCAGGAAGAGTTTGAGAGAAAGCATTATCCAAATAAGAGAAAGAATATCTAGCACAAAAGTTGTTATGTTTTTAAAATCTCGTTCTGCATTGTTGTAAACTACCTTTCTCTTAAGAAGGGAGTAATATACGAATTCCCCATATGGACTGTGGATTTAGTGGTTTTCCAGTTAGGAATTGTTTTTTGAAATGCCATTCTGTGACGATTTTTTTTCAATCAAAGTGGTTTTAAAAATTTTGAAACCCAAATTCTAAGTAGTTCTCATTCTAAACATCTGTCTGGGTTATTAGGAATTTCTTGGATTTTAGTAGTTCATTCTTTTTTTGTGAGTGATGCTTGAAGTAGTATCTTCTCTTATATACCGCTCTTTCTTCAATTCAATCACTGAGGTTGAGGGCTAAATTTGGTAGTAGAATATCATTCTGGAAGTAATTTATCTATTTTAAAATAACATTTATTTTATTTTTTTAAGGGGGCGAGTACATGACGGAGGAAAATGGCATAAAATATATTTCTGATTTCTGCAACATCTACAGACAATACAGAAATCGTTTGTCATTTCAGTTCTGTAGTTTCCTATTTTCTTAAGGCAAAATTTTCATTATAGTTGAAAAAACAGCTGATTTATAAGAATAACTGCTATAATGTTACCAACTGTGCTTTCCGAGTGAATTTTAAAATTCTGTCTTCTGCTTTTCTCCTTTGGTTGAGGTAATAGATAGGAAAGAGGGAAGAGATTATTTCTACATTGCCATTAATTTAAAGCTGGGAGGCCACATTAGGACAAGTTTAGTTCTGTCTGCAGTAGAAAGTGTTATACATGCTGTGCCTGGATGTGTGAAACATACAGTTTATTGTACAAAGACTGGACACTACTCAGAAGGATATCAGAAATGTATACAAAAACTTTTCTCCTTTGTAGTGCTCACATTTAATTACAAAGGGTTTACTGAAAAACACAACATAAACTAAATAATATCTGTAAAACACATCAAGATTTTAATAATATTTCATATTTTATGCATACATTTCGTTGACAGCTAGAAGAATCCCACATGGGATATTGAGTGTCAGTGCTTATATCTGATCAAAATAATTCTACCTGTCCTTAAACCCCGGCTTGCTATTATAGCTTGAAGCACATTTTAATTCTACGTGCAGCAAAACTGCCTGCTCCTTCCCCTCTAAATATATTGTTAGGGTGCATTACAGCCTTGTCTTCTTTTGAAAAAATAAAGCTCTTTGAGGTGAACAGGCCTCAGTTCTTCTCAGGTGCTCCACTTCTCACTTAACCAGCTTGGGAATGCCTCCTGCGCTATGCTCGGGAGCCATCCCTGGGAACAGCTGTCCCCTCATGAATCATTCACAGAGGTGAGCTGTAATGATGAATGATCAGCTGTGAACAGTGAATAACATTATGAGAAAATAAACACATTTCCCTCTAATTTCATCTTTTCCCCCAGAGGTAGGTCAAGGCCTCATGTGTCTACATGGTAGGATAACTTCAGTGATGCAGAAATCTTGAAGTCCTGGCTACTGCTTTCAGGAGACCCCACAGGTCTTCTCAGGGTGTTTTCTGACAGGATGAAAAGGAGCAACAGCAGAGGTGATGGGGTAAGACACTAGGCACAGACTAGGAGGATAGGAACATTTGTTGATGCCTTTAACTTTTGTTGTTTTCCCAGATTTTGGAAAGTTCATGAAAAATTAAACGAGTGACTATTTTCTGGCTGTCTGGGAAATGCCAAGTCATGTGTTATTGTTTCTGCTCTTTGACTGGCTGCCTTCTATAGCTAATCAACACAGTGTCATTTGGAAATTCACATCTGGGAACTCTTTGAGCTAAATATGCACTTTTCATAAGCTCTGGCAACTGTAAAGATCCAAACGCTTGAATATTCAAGGAAAATAAACACACATGCTAAGAACGTGACAAAATGTAAATCTGTGTGAAGTTTGGAAGAACAGTCCAGGATATCCTCTGCACTCTGTCCCTGCTCTTCACTCTACTGTGCTCTGTACCACAAGTAGATGGCAGAAATGTCTGTCCCTTACATAAGATGTGTTTGCAGTGCCCCTGAACTTTTGGCGTCAGTTCAGAACGTAGTGAACTGGATCATGCCAGTTTAAATATATCTGGTCATTTTCCAGTACACTGCTCAGCTGTCTACCTTTCAGAGCCCTAGCTGGCATCTCAGTTAGCTCAATCTGCATTTCTGTGTTTGCTAATGCTACCGGTTTCTCCAGTGGGAAACTGGATATTATTATGTGGAGAGCACGGGATTTGGAACCACAAGACCCAGAGTCATTTTTGGTGGCTAGGACGACTTCCTGCAAACTTCTGGAGGCATTCCTCTGGCTCTGGCTATTTAGAGCAGATTCGCAGACCTCAGTCTAAAGAAGTGCTCCCTTAATTTTGAGCATGTGAGTAGTCAGGTGGTATTAGGGGAGTGAGGTGTTGATCTCTTTTAAGTTCAACCTCCTGCCTGTATTTCACAATATCTAAGGATACTGAAACACAGTGGAGATAACATCAGACCGAGTGGCACAGTCATAGGTCTAAATGGCTTCAAATTTCTAAAACTAATCTGTAAGGTTTGATATTGTTTTCCTATTACTTGCACCAGAAACAAGTAGGTCCATCTGTGTGAAAGAAGCCTTCTCAGAACCTGCAGCTGACTACATCAAATTAACTCCTTGCTCTGCCCAGTGGACTCCATGAAAGCCTCATGACTGTTTACTTATATCCATTCTTTCTCCTTCTTCAGTTTTTCAGTGTGACTATATGGAGATGTGCACAAAGGCTGTGACAAGAAGAGTCTTCACTGATGCAACTTAAACTGCTATAGATGGACATAAATGTCGCTCCCAGCAAAATTTCCATCCTGTGGAGAAGAACTGAAACTCCCACGTGCTCTGAGAATCTCCCATTTTGCTTTTTCCCTGTCTTTGAAAGAATAATAAATAAGGCTTCTTAATAAATCATAAATTAATTATAAAGTGCATGACAAACGTTATCGGAAGAAATTAAGCCCATGCTCCTTGCTACGGCTGAATCAAGGTGTCTGTCATATCTCAACTTCATGGCAGAACGCATTCTGAAATGAAGATGAATAACTTAATTTCTAGCTTCCAATGGTTCCTCCTCATATACTGCATAAAGAGCAAAGCAGAAGGGAGGGAGGAAAGATTAAAAAGAGCAGTGCCAGTTATTTGGGGAAGTCATTGTTTGTCTGCATTTGGGAAGAAAGGGACACCATTTGGCAGCATGGCATGTCACCGTTTTGGTTCCAGCTGATGATCATTGTGTGAATTGAGCTGTAAGGAGAGCTGCCCATTGACCAGCATTGATTGCTGTTGTCGACAGGTGCTAATGTTCATAGGGCAGATCACAGCTGCTTGCACAGGGTTCCCATTATCCTTTGCTGGGTATTGATTCTCCCTGTGGGATGTTTCCTTCCTAGCTGTGTTAATTTTCAGAGCACATATTTGCATTGGTTTGTGCTGAGAGGGATAGTCAGAGGTGCCTTGCCTATGTTTAATGGCCTTACCCCCTCCCCTTCTACCCCCCAGCCCCTTGAGTCTTTAGAGACTATGTCTGTTGGGATCCAAGTTTCCTCTAATTATGGTGCACATTAAGGGACAGACTCTATGAAGAATATCATTACTATTCCTGTAATTGCTTCAGGTGCACTCAAAAATTAATCAGAAAGCACACAATGGGTTTTTTGTTTTGGTGTGGATTTTATTTTGAGTCCTTTCTGAGCCTAAAGACTTGCTGCGTGTGTATAGAGCTTACACAAGTGCAACATGTAAGGGATGGGAAAGTAGATCAGGAGGATGCCAGGGCAGGGACTGTTGCTCCCTTTCAGCACTATTTTGGCGATGCACACAATTGATTAACTGATGGACCTCAGTTACCTGCAAATCAGAATGGTAATGCAATGCATTCCTTTTGCATTGGTATAAATAGCTTTCAGTGCTGAGCGGATATATGGATTTGTCTATTGGCAAGTGTCTGCATGGCGTCTAGAGCTGTGGTAGGATCTTGCATAGTCTTTTGATACTGTATAAGAGTAGTTATAAGAATGGTGTCTTATCCGTCTTCTTTAATAAGTCAAAGAAGCTTAAAACAGGTCTTTTTTTCTTTTTTTTTTTTTCTTTTTTCTTTTTTTTTTTTTTCTGAAAAGGGAGGTAGTGCTAGTAGTAACAGCAAAAATATTCAGCAAATGAGGCTTTTGCTTAGTTTTGGCAAGTGTAATTACCATCGGGCAAATGCTGTCTCCACATATGAAAAAATATGATAAATTTTGTCTCTGTAACATGGAAATGGAACAACTAATTTAGGTTCACTGAATAAAGTATAACTTTGCTTGGATAAGTGGGTCTGAATTTATAATCCTTCCTAAGGCATCTTCGTTTCTGAGGTCTGAGTAGAAAGAAGAGAGTACATCTGAACCTATTTAGCCCTACAGCTGAAATAGTTAGGTTATGGTTCTTCTGTAATCAATAACACCCCAAAAGTGGATATAACTATCTTCAGCCCCGCAGTTTAAATGAACAGTTAGTCATTTGTAGCCGAATAGCCTTCAGCATGGGGCCAATGCTTGGGTTAAAACCTCTGGAACATACTGCAATATTTGTGATTTTCTAGTGGAGGCATTATAATAAAAATAATTCTTCAAGCTTCATGATATCAGAGCAGTTACTGCACCTGGGAAGTATGAAACCTTAAATATTATATTCCAGTGCAAAGCATTTTCTTGCTTTTTAAAAACATTTTTCCTTTTACAGTATGTGCATAGCTTTGGAATGGTGAAGTCTACAGTCATGAATATTGGAGTCCTTTTCAGCCCTGGCATGCTCACAGTGCACCTTTCAAAAATGTACAGTGGGTGGGTGGATTAAAAAAAGATGTGAAAATGCACACAAAAATATACATTTGGCAAAAACATGTAGGGAATTTCAGCAGCATCTGAACAGCTAGCAGTGGATGGTATTTCTCTTTTTCTGCTGCTGGAGTTGCTTTACCTTTAACACAGAGGGTTTCTGCTCATCTTGACTTTCCCAGGACTGCAATTGCCTCTGTGGTTGCTGGAGTGAGCAACTTGTGCTGCAGTGCATGCGGTATTGAAAGATGTGGTTTAATCCTCAGTTGCAGCACATCAGCTCACTTAAGCAGCCGTAGTGATGCAAGTGTGGACAAGGGTACAAGTCATCTCATTAACTGATAACTGCTGTACGCTGTTGGAGACTGCAGACTTAAGCTACTCCTGAAATGAAAAAAGCCAACTGTTTAAGATCAGCTGGGACATCTAATTTAAAAAGTTAAAAAAATATATAGAAAGAAAGAAAGAAAATCCCAGCCTAGTTGAGAGCCTGAGTTTACTCTTGCTTAAGCTGGGATAACTCAGGAGAAATGAAACAGAAATTAGCACAGAGAAAGCACTGCAAAAGTAGTAAAAACACGATCAAAATCTGTGCCCAAGAGAGGCAGCAGGGAGGAAGGGGAATGGTAAAAAAATGTTGCTAAGGAATAGATGAAGACCCAGAATATTTATTTGTTAACCACTTATCACAATGCTCTTCCTGTGATCAAGAATGTGAACATTTTCCTTTTTTTTTTTCTTTCTTTTTTGTGTGCGTGTGTGTATGTGTGTGTGTGTGTGTGTGAACAGACCTTACCCATTGGAATATCACAGTTTTACTTGCTGGTCTGGTCTGATCCTTCTCAGCACCACAGTCTTGCAGATCTGGTGCCACTCATTCAGGAGATACAGCATTGCACTTTCGTAAAGGAAGCAAAAGGGGAGAAATCTGGCCAGTGGCTAGAAAGGAAACTCATGAGTTAAAAAAGAATTATTGAGAGGGATTAGAAATGCAAAAAAATAAATTAAAGAGTTGAAGACTTAAAAGAGGCAGGTGAAGCTGGGAGACAGAGCTTTATTGAAGAGGGTGGTGAGATAGTGTGCTGTGTAAGACAGGAGTTAGCTGAAAGAGAAGAAAATAATTAAATTCAAATAGAAGGCTAATTAAAAAATAAGAGGAGAAAAGAATATATTAAAAATGGAAAAGGAAATAGAAGGGAATGTGAAAAAAGGAAATGTAAGTACTGAGAGGTAGGAGATGAAGAAAAATATCTTTATCTAAAGCAATTGTACAAAATAAAAAGCAGCAGCATTTTTATGAAAGTCTTTACCTTTGGATTGACAGTCACCGTAAAAGATCTCCAAGAAAAGGAATTTAATTCAAATTTGACTCTAGTTAATTAAGACGCCAAAGTAGATTACTGATTTGGACAGCAATTAAATGCAGTTGTAGTGGAGTTGTCAATCAATGCAATTGCAATCCAAATTAGATACCAACAAAAAGGAAAAAAGAATAAAAATAATAAACTTGATCCTGGTTCTGCTGAAAATATTAACACATCTCTCATTGACTTCTGTATGTTAGCAAGAAGCCATACTAAAGAATAGGCCAACACTGGGAAAGAGAGCAAAGCACAGGAGTTAAAGTCAAATGGATGATTTGAGCTGCAAGCCATGATGTGAAGATGGGGAGTGAGAGCTTCCTTCATACCAGGCCACTGCTGCTTCCTGGTCGATTCTGCTATGCTTCTGCTAGGCCAAGTGAGCAGCTGAGCATGGGGCTGAATCTCCCCTCTTCTCTTTGAGACAACCAGCATGCACAGGGTAGGAACAAAAGTGTGCCTCCAGCCCCAGGCTCAGAACATACGAGAAAGAATCTGGACAGTTCTTCAGAGGACTGATGCTGAGTGACAGTTCTCCCTGCAGAGACTTCAGAGATGGTGCAGCGTACTCACCACCCATTATTTCAGGCTTTTCTGAAGATGCACTTTAATCCTTAAACAATAAAGAGACAAAGTCTTGCAAATCCCCAAGCATGCAAGTTATTGTCCATAGACTGAAACGGAAATATTCACCTAAGGAACACATCATATATTGTTGCCCATACTGGTTGCAGCAATAATGGGACTGAAAGCAGCCTCTAGCCAGGAAGATGCTCAGGGCTCCGAGAGCTAAAGGGATTTGCTAGGTGTGGATCAAATCTTCTGTGTGTGCAACAGTTCCACTCCTGTGAATTAAGTTGATTTTTTTTTTACTTTGTAGAGTTGTTGTGAGAATAAACCTGTGACATTTTAGGGGAAAGTGATAAATGAAGCCATTCCAACCCATGTCACAGCCGTACAGTAAAATAAAGATCTGTGTCTTTTGGACAATGCTCTTGTGCAGTTGGATATAACATGGGTTACGTCTCAAAATGTTCTACCTGTTAGTCATTAGCTGCATCTGCAGAAGTTTTGTCTGTGGCCCCTGCTAGCCCAGGAAGCCATGGCACCCCATGTGTATAGCTCAGTATAGAGGTGTGGGAGAGGGAATGCTGACTGGGATGATGGTGCACAGGCATAATTTAGGATGGTATATAGCCCGATGAGTTTAACAGCCCTGGTTAATGACATCGTTACCATAGTACACGAACTCCCATTGAAATTAATGGTATTTCACATAATAAAAGTACTGTGTGTATAGTCAGCTATGTAGAACATTAATGTCCCTTTTCACAAGAACAGAAAATCAAGTTATTCTATGTAGTTATATTTGAAGTGGAGGTTCCTACTGCAATGGCGGTGTACCTAAGGATAGAAGTCTTCAGCTTCTGAGATTTGCAGTCATTTGTCCCCCGTCTGTTGCCGTGCACCTGGCAACCCATGTTCTTTTAGCTCTGTGCCTGTGCTGGACTATCGGGTAAAACCTACCTGGGCCGAAGAACTGCACGTGAATACCCATATGGTGAGCAGAAAAATGGCATTTATTGCATTGTGCGATTTACCTACATACCTATCCTACTTCATCTACGCCCCTTATGCATACATTAACCCTTCGACACCGAGCAAGGGGAGAGTCCTACCACGTCACATCCCGAATCCTCGCTGTCGCCTACTACAACACCCGTCATTTAAATTCTGTTAGAGACTTTAAAAGAGGAATTCTTTCCTCTCTGCTTTCTTTTTTTACCTGTCAAAAGTAGTTTTTACCTGTCAAAAGTAGTTTCTCCATGGGTTTCACTAATGCAGCAGAGTACAACATAAATCTGTCTTTTCTTTTTCCTGCGTATATGCCTGACTCATAAGTAATGCTAGCAATATTTTTTTGTTGTCAACTGAATTGAAAAAACCCCAGAAAATGAAACATTAGTGCTCATCCAAAACAACATTTGTTTTTGTTCCCTCCACTAAACAAAACATCAACTCTTTAAACATGTTTTCGTAGAAGTCACCATTGGCAAATATGTGAGCACTCAGTTCTACATTGTAAGCTTTCAGGAGTGCATTTATTAATACCTTCTTAGAGGACTCTGTTTGGATTCTCTGAACTTAAGGCAAAAGCGATAAATGTTGTACACATTTCCATGCCCTTTTCTTTATTCTTCTGGTATATCATTTAGGCTGGAAGAAGGTCATCTGGCATACGTTTAGGCCTTTCTCCTTCTGGATTCTCAAGGAGGCTGTTCCCACATCTTGAGATGATCCATTAGTTAAATCGTGTCCTGCCCATCATGTGAACATATGTTTCTTGGTTCTTTGAGATTTTATGAGCCTTCTTCCTCAATGCTTTTTTTTTTTTTTTTTTTTAATATATGTATCTCTGATGCCATTTCTTCCTTTCTTCAATTTTTTTAATTCCTTATTCCTCTTGGCAGATGGGCAGTTAAAGCTGGTTCATCAGTCAGCCTCTCGAGTCAAAGTTGGTCAAATCGTGGTTGTTAACAGTTCTCAGGGTTCCTCATCTTCTAAGAGTATCTGAGGGGTATTCGCAGAAATATTTCACAGCCTATTGCACCACTGACTGGACTTTGTCAGTTTTGCTGGGGCAGATTCAGTAGCTCCTTGCAGGAGGCACCACTGAAACATTGTCACTACTCTTTTCTTAGCAGAAAACTGAGAACTATGCTGACTATAATGAGAAGAGCTGGTATCAGAAGAAATGTGAACTTCTAGAAGTATGCCATGATAAATAAAAATAAATATATTGTTTGCACGCTGGGAAGCTGCCGTCGCATCATCCCTGTGGTGGAGCACGTCTGTGATGCAGATCAGCAGTCCCAAATAGCTGGGCTGTTGCATGAGTCCGCCTTACTGCTTTTTGAGGCAATTTATTTCTGACACACATAAATAGAAGAACACTAGTAAGATCTAGTGCAGAGCTTGCAGCTAAGAGCCCAGAAATGCTTCCAGCAGAGTAGGTAGTGAACCACTGTGCTTGGAGTCATATGCTCAAGAGCAGGATTATTGTATTACTCTATTTTCAGTTCTACCATCATCACCCTAGATAACCCACTTTTCTATAAAATCAGAGGCGGAGATAGGAGGGGTATTTCAATGGAGAGAGAAAACAGGCTATAGAAGAATGAGGGGAAGGGGACTAATGCAGGAGCTGAAACAGTCAGTAGGGACTGAGAAGCTTCTGAGGAAAGAAGTATCTGGGTTAAAAATCCCTCTGCATTATTTACATACACATATACATAATATACACTGTTGCCGTGGCACAGGATTTTTTAAAATGTTATGAATAATCTGCAGCATATATTCATGAAGATACAGTATATATATATATATGTATTTTTTTTTTTTGTCTGAGCTCTGCTGAGTAGGAGGCAGTGCTCTGCAGCTGCTCCGCAAGCAACCAGGAGACTGGTAAAGATTATTGGATATTACTGGAATTTGGGAAACGCCATGCCTCTAGGACCTCACTAAGGTTCTGGGCCCATGCATTCCAGTTCTGAGAGCAAGATTATGTAGCCCCCTCCAAACGACGTGCACAAATCTCTCCTAGGGCCATGCCCGAAACTCAGATGATCACCATGCAACTGCAGAAAGAAATTCCCGTTCTCCAGGGAAGAATTCTTAGGTGTCCTCCAGCATCAGTGACAACTAAACTATAGTTGCTTTAAACTGAAAATTAGTTCTGTAAAATAAGGACATGAAACTCTCTGCATCCATCTAGGAGGAACAAACTCTCTTGTTCTGCTGAAACATACTTATGCTCAGTTTTTCTTAGCATCTATGACACATCAGACATCAGAGTCTGAGTTGAATCATATTCAAGCATTGGCACAGGCTGCCCAGGGAAATGGTGGAGTCATCATTCCTGGAGGTGTTCAAGAAACCTGGAGATGTGACACTGAGGGACAAATCAAAGACCACACTGATCAACACCTTTGATTTTCTGATGCCTTAATTAAATTTTGCTTTTTTCATTCATTTTATCTCTTTTCATGTAAAGCTCACCATAGGTTGATTCAGCGTTTCTCAGCTGTTTACTATGTTTTCTCTTTCTGGGTTTTAATCACAACTGTCTTTTATCAGTGAAAGACTGCTAATTTGGATACTTGGGCTTAGGTCAGTCACAAGATCTCTCATTCCTTTTTATCCCTTCAGAGCCCAAATGTTTTTACATATTTTCTTTCGCTGAGTGCAATACTTTCTCCTTAAGTAAATTTCATATCTGCTCTTCCTGAATTCACTGAAAACTTTAAAAATTGTTAAGGCTGACAGAGCTTGGGCACCTTTCCAAAACCAAAAGAACTATTGTTTAAAGTAACTTGTTTTCATGCTTCTCTGAGAGTTACAGCTCCTTGGAAACTTAGCTTTGCTATTCCTCTTTCAGATTATTTTGATCTCTTATCTATCCTGTTGCTTCACAGCAGAGAGAAAGAACTTTGGACTTGGACTGCTTTAAACGATCCTTTTACTCAGATACAGGATAAGTGCTTCTGATTAGCAAAAGATAAATCCCAAGGATGTCTTTTTGCCTGTCTTTTTGGGTTTTCGAGTATCTAGATGTAAAAGGTCCTTTCCTGCCCATAGGGCTGGTAAAGGTTTAAAAGTCAAGAAAACTCTACACTCAGTAAAGGAATTGTAGCAAACTGACTGAGCCGTAGCCCTATACTGCTAGATGGGGAGTTCATGCTCAGCCTGCTTCCAGCTAGCCCACGTATTTCACCCAGAGCTATGAGGAATGGCAGCAGTGCTGGCTTTTAAAAGAAGTTCTGGTGTAGCTTACTACCAAGGCTAAAAAATGTGCAAGAAGTTCTTCAAATCCTTTAACCCAAGCTATAATCATGATAACACCATTCATCATAGCAGCCCCCCCCGCCAAACCAACTCCTTTAAACACAACTCTTCCTGTGGTATAAAGTCATTCAATGAAAGATTTTATTACTGCTGTCTGTACTGTTTTTCCAGGGCGCTACCATAATAGAAATCAACACAGAGAAATCAGTAATAATCACACATGTTTCATATTGGTTCCCATGTGGAAAACATTTCAAAGGTGTCAGTGCCTGGAAAACCTGATGGTTTCATTGAATACCAGAACAAAACTCCAAGGCAAACCCTGAGGAGAGATTAACACTTGGAAGTATAAAATTCAGGTAGTAATGAGAAGCCAGGTGTTCACTGTCAAGGATTCCAAGTTTCCCTAATTACGGGTGAGTATCTGACTTTAACTGCCTCTCTCAGGTGAGCCAGTAATCCTTTGTTGACAAAGATTTATAAAGGGAAAAAAATAACAATAGGAAAAGAAAAAGAAATATGCCTCTGTTTGCTGCTATGGAGAAAATATTACACAGGCAGTCCTATTTCTAACTAAATTAAGATGAGAGAGGGAATTGGAAGTCATGTTGCACCCACAGTGATCATTCTGCAAATTGCAATATGGATCTAGAATTTCATGTTAATTACATTTTATTTGAAAAGTGCTGCTCTACACAGTATTTTCCACAGCAGTGGAGGCTTGATTCTGCTCTCAATTATGTAGGTGTAAAGTGGAGTATCTCCAGTGAAGCTAATGAAGTTAGAGTAGTTTAACACTGAAATGAGGAAGATTACAATAAGGCCCTAGAGCCTGCAATATTGCTACTGCAGTTAATGATCATTACTGCAGAATGCTGTAGTCTAGTAATTATTTTGTTCATGCAGGTAGGAAGATACACAAAACTGGTATTGATTGTGTCTGTGAGAGAAATAGGCAAAAATTCTCCAACCTAATATTGTCTCTCCAGATTGTACCATATATTCTCTTTTTGTGTGTGTGCGTATTGAGGCTCTACGTCGAAGGGAGTGTATTCAAACTCTGAGGAGCTGATTTAAAAGCCTGGATAGGAAGCTGAGCATCAAAGTAGCGAAAATGCCTCCTATTTCAGTAATCCTTCATGCTGCATTGATGCCTATTGCGTGTTTACACCGAAAGCCCCTTACTTTTGTTGCTTTCAGTAGTGTTTTGATATAAAACCTAAAGCATGATAACTCAGTCATTGCTAGTCAAATGCCCTTTCCAAATGTGGCCCACCAGTTGCATCATTACATGTTGGCCAGGCTTGGGCTACGCTTTCCTGATCTGCACCTTGAGGAGTGTTTAAAACCATAAAGTAGGCCTAAATTGTCACTGGAACATTGGGTGGAACAGCCCCAGGTAAGACCCAGTGCTGGAAACTCAGGAAAACGGCAGGTATCTTGAGCTTTGCTTTCCCTGGGCAGATGTAGATATGGGAGCTACATCTGTGCTGGGTTGGGTGTTTACACTCGCATTGAAATGTAATTGTTCACAAAGAAATTTCTACCAGAGTCCCTGCAATGGATTTTATCAACAAATTATTTCATCTGGGGATGGATGGGAACAGAGAGCAGGAACTGTTTCCAAATAGCAGTTGGGATATGACCATCCTAGTTTGTAGGGGCATGAACATGTATGACTGCAGGTTGGGCCATGGCACTTGGCTCCAGAATTTAAACATGATCTCTTGTCTTTGTGTATTATTATAACTGTAGCAAGTATAGATGCAGCTGTGTAGCAGCAGTCATGAGGCTGGATCAGGGATAATTGTCCTGATCACCACTGATCCATGCTACTTTTTGCTTGAAATCTTGTAGGGTCAAACTTGGGAGCTAACCTGGGGGTGCTGGGTAACCCAGTGGCTACTGCTGAGGAGCTAAACTGTTGAGTTGAACTGTGTGCCTTAGGACACAGGCTTATACCACATGGACAGTCCAAGATGCTCTGTGCCTGGTGGCACCATCAAGTCAACCTACTGCCTGAGTGACTGAGACACCAGCCCGAACGCCTTTCCCAGAGAGGTCTCAAGCTTGAAAGGCACCATGGAGCAATGGAGCTGTAGACAACCTCATGGTAATATGGATACAAGCTGAGTGTCTCAAGAGGTGGGTTTGGGCCTGTTCTTGAGACTGACCAGAACAGGCACAAGATCAGTGTGGGCTTTGCATAAGTGGTGTAAAAGGTAAGTCAAACATTGTCTATTGCCAGTGCCAGTGTCCTTGTTCACGCAGCTGTTACATACCAATATTTCCCATATGTTAATATGTTTATTAAAAGGGCAATTTTAAAAAAAAGTCTCTCTTAAAAACTTCCATTCTAACCTCCTAAACAATCAGATAAGGCAGTGTTTGAAGCAAATTTTGGGCATATGACGGCATGTCAGTGGCAAGAGGAGAAGAGAACATTTGAAAATTAGTCAATGTTTATCTTTTCAGATAAACTGTTTTCAGTACAGTCACAGCACAGGTACATACATATTTAACAACTCTAGCATGAGCTACGTTTGAGGAGGATGCACATTCAAATGCACAATTGCAGTTGTACTCAAATCTACTCATTGGTGGGGGGTGGGGTGTCTGTTAGGCCCCTGGAAATTTCCCACCTTTGTACTTTACAGTGGGTATGGCAAGTCCACAAACTGTTCCATAGCTGTGTATTGACAGGCACGCTTCTGCTGTTCTGTGTTTGGAGGTGTTGAATTACTGCTGATTTGTTTGTCAAAATATTAGTCTTAATGCCTTTTAAAAATTGCTGCGTCTTGGCTGCTCTTGCTTCTCTCTCTAGTGATGGTGAATTAGAGGGGGAGTCATGAAGGAACTGAACATCTTCTGCAGTGAGCTTTGGTGGCGGGAGATAGGGATGGGCAGTTTTAGACCACAAGGGTCGTTCCTTTTTCTTTGAATGTTTCTGTGAATGCAAGTGTACTTCTTCACCTCTCCCCAAACAGAAAGACAACATAAAATCTCATTAGGCAAAGGGTTATACATTTCTTCTAATTATGTTCTTGCCAAATACTATGAGCAACTAAATTATGATCCCAAGACAGGGAAACCTGCTTTATCTGTGGGATGAAATGCAGCTTGTCCTCAAAAAGGACATCACAGTTCATTCAGCTCAGGAGCGTTAGCTGGAAAAAGCACACTGCATCATGTAATCTATCTCCTAGGATGCACAACTTGAAAAGAGTTCGTATGTCACAGCAATATGTCCCCTTGTTTATCTTCCAGACAGACTTCATGTATCATGTTGATAAATTGGGCAATACACAGGGCCAGTTCCCTCCTACTGAGGTGAGTGGGAGCTGCATGGTGCCTGATACCAAAGCTCAGGAATTATTCGGATTGACTAACATAGCTGAGTGCGTGCCGGGCTTGTTTTATTTTCCTTGACAGATCTCATGGGGAGTGATGGAGCTTAGGGGTGACTGAGTTTCAGGAGCACAATGGGGGATGGTAGCACCACCAGATTACCAATGGCCCACGTAGCATATGTTGCTCAGGACTTGCAGAATAGGGGTACAATTTGGTGAGCAGCCCAACTGCAGGTGCAATTGGCTCAAAAAACAAATTTCCCTCACTCTGCCTGAGCTAATGCTCAGAGTTTACCCTTCTCAGCATATTTCCTGGAGGATTGCTTAAGACATTGCTGTAACATAAACAATTCCTAATAAGATTCAGCAGCTATGTTATTCTGTGTAAAAGAAAACAAAACCAAATAAGGGTAATCTTTTGCTATACTGCTTGCAATTTCTTATAGGGACTGACATAAAATATTTAAGTTCCACCACTTTCCAGTGGTGAAAGATCTTGAACACACCCTGGCTCTTCAGTCCTCCCATGGCAAATATCTTTAGGGATCGGGATCCAATATTAAGACCATAATTTACCAAAATATGTTTTGACTTTCTTTTTTTGTTGTTTGAATACTCTGCCAAAATAACTTCAAAGCCTTTTCAGTGTCTGTGCTGCGAACAGCACTAATATACCTGGACCTTGTGCCTTGTATTTGCCTCTCATACTTGTGGAGTGAAACAGGGACTGTTTGTTGAGCATTGTGTCCAAGCAGCTGCTGATTGTGCTGTTTTCACACCTGTCATCACTTTGAGGTTCACATGGAGAAGACTTCACGTGCAATTTCTCCTCCAGTACTTGGTGTTTGCCCAGGGGCATTACCCTACAGCTATGCAGGCAAAATACTGCCTTGTGATGCGTGAGGAGTTTGCTCCTTCCCTGGTGGATATTATGCTGAAATGGATAGAGCTGTTCAAATATAAATGACACTGCTTCTCAGCCAGGTTCAGCAAGACTGTCCAGGGTAGCATCCCATTGATGTATTTGGGAACAGAAGGGAGAATAAGTATATGATATGGAGGGAGTGCTATAAGGGAGTTAGAGAGGGGTGATGGCTGTCTCTTTTGCTCTTGACAGCATTCTGCTACCATAGACATACTTCTAACTCCAAAAACTTTCCTAATACAGGAAAGTTAGTTGTCTAGCCAACTAACATATTTAATTTTTCTTCTCTTCTATCAGAAAACAAGAAGTTAACCCAAGTGCTGTCATCATCATAAATACAGCTTAGAGAAGGATGCAACTAAGTCATTAATCCATGCTGAATTCAGCCTGGTAGAGTAAAGAGAAAAGAGCGTGTGGCCAAGAAGAGAAACACTGTGTATCTCAAGATGCATGCGCAACAAATTAGGTGGAAAATGAAAGATGCTGAACATAAAAGGGAAGAAAGCGAGAGAATATAACCAAAGATAATAACAGTAAGCAGCAACAGACAGATTCAGATGCTCTGTCTCTCACTGAAGATGACTTAACTGACACAAATTGCCTCACTGGAAAGATATGCAGGCAGGTGTGACTCAGGATCAGTCCAAATGTGGCCTGTACTATCCAAGGTGAACATTAAGATATAGAAGCAAATAACACCATTTTGTACAGAATCAGTAATTGCGAGGGACAGATTCCAACATGCCTTAGGGATTTAGCCACAGAAATCTCACTGACCTTCAGTAGTGCTTATGTATCTACATTCCTTAGGTGCTTTAGAGAATCTGTGTGTATGTACAAGGCTCAAGGCTCATTACTATTATTGTAATGTGACTATGATTTTAAGATCCTATAACGTACTTGATTTTATATAAATGTACACACTAGAATTTGTCAGGTCAGGGTTTTTGTCATCAAACTATGAAGTTCAAGTGGGTGTGAATTACTGAACCTTACAGTTCTACTTTGAATTATATCTTTTTTTATTTACATGAAAATATTTTCTGAGCCACTTCTGGTGGTTTTTGTGTGTGTGTGTGTGTGCTGTTTATGAACTATTCTGAAAAGTTGTGCTGAGAATATTCAAACAGAGTTTAGCTCTGTTCTTAAACTGTGATTATTTACATAGCGGGCATGTCGGCTAACAAAAAGAATGAAGGCTGACGGGCATGAAAATAACCAGGCTACTTGTACATGAGTCTTGCTTGCTGTGGTCCCAGCAGGAGCTTGAAGAATGCTGTGTAGATTTTGAAACAAAGGTGCACAGTTAACATGCACCAGAGATGACCGCTTGTGGTGCTGTTTCACGCTACACATCCCACCTTGTGGTGTGGCTGTGAAAGGAGAAGAAGAAATCAGGAGCTACAGGAGTACATGTGGGAGTGCTTTGGGGATATGACTGGTGACACAGAATGTAGGCTGATGCATCAATTTACCATTTTAACCTAGACATGCAGAGTAAAGTATAAGAAGGCATGTAAGTAGTTGGATTATGTATGTATTTAATGCAAACACAAAGATAAATTAAAGGAAGATTAAACTTAAATTACAGTTGTGAAATAAGGTACTTAGACGTATGAATATGTCGTCAGTAGGACAGCCATGTGCCATAGTCTGATGCCTACAGGCATACCTCTTGGCACACGTAATGTGAGAACTTTTACTTGATCGTATACTGTGATTTTCCATGGAGTGCCTACATCATTTATTATATGGAATGGACAAAGGTTACTGAATGAGACAAATGATCAATTTTTATTTTTAACCTTGCTTTTTTTAAGAATTGAGTCTCTCATTGTCTGCTGGCCAGTCCTCTCTCATACGGACAATCTGTTTGAAACTTGACTCAGACCTGGATACTTCAGAGCCTTTCTAAGTCAGGTCAGCCATTTATTAGACATCAGAGAATCTACATAGCCTCACTCACAGTGAAGAAGGTTCTGTTATTTCTGTGTTTGCTTGGGTTTGTAACTCACAGTGCTCCTTAAATGCTATCCCAACAGTGTGCATACACCAGATAATGAATTTTTAGAGCATTGTGGACTTTGTTCTGGCATCTGAGTACCGCATGAGTACTAACAATAAATAGAAAGGTAAGTGTTATTATAGTCTGAATGCTACGGAAAAGGATCTGAACATACAGAGACACCAATTTTGGGTGCCTCAATAGTCTTCTGAATAAAATAGGACACAACTAGATATTTCTGATGTGCCAAGCACAGACAGCTCTCAGAGCTACGACAAGTCAGGAACACTAACAGGCTGTCCATCCTGTGGGCGCAGTGATGCACATCTTTCAATACTGCTCTTTTGCACTCTTTCTTGTGTACATATGTTTCCTATAGAATGTGCTGTTTCATGTGGCTCGCCTCACTCCTTGTAAGCCTATTTGACTCCACAAAATGCAGTTGCTTCACATGAGGCTGGAAACTGAAGAAATAGGGAATATATTATTGCGTTTTCAACACAGAGTGGAAATTGTGGAAAGGTGAGAATCTTGGCACTGCTCTTACACTGAGAGCAAGAAGAACAGATTACTCCACTTAATAGCAAGATAAAATGAGAAACAGTTTGCCCATTATCAGTATTTCACAGTGTATCTCCCTCACTCTCCCATCCACCTTTCTCAAACTCCTGAATTCCTGAAGCCCTGCAAGCTCCTTGTCTTCCAAGATCCATTTCACAATGTCAAGATAGGTTGATGGAATAAAGCAGATCCTTATCCTTTGGCACCTGCGTTTCTTTTATCTTCTTTTCTTCTTATTATATTTTCTTCCTTTCATCCATGGGAAAGAATTTTTGTGGCAAATATTTCTTAGGCCTCTCTGTGTAAAAGGGAAAGAAGAAGGAATAAAAACAAAGAATTTTTTTTCCAACATGAAACCGGAAGGGTATTTGTTACAGTAAAAATGCAGCAGGTTGAACAAAAGGATCACTTTGGAACACCTTGTTGGTAGGGCCATCACTTTGATGTCGGAGGTTACTGATTTGTAGACTTTGTATGATTATGATACAAAGTATTTCTTATGTTTTAGCTACTTCTATTAAAATTGTCAAAAATTACCAAGATTTCGCAGAACCACAAAATTGCTGAGGTTAGAAGGGACCTCTGCAGATCATCTAATCCCTTCTCAAGCAGGGTTTGCTAAAGCGCATGACACAGGATTATGTCCAAATGACTTCTGAATATCTCCAGGGAAGGCAGCTCCATAACTTCTCCAGGCAGCCTGTGCCAGTGCTCCATCACCCTTATAGTAAAGAAACTTTTCCTCAAGCTTAAGTGGAATTTCCTGTTTCAGTTTGTTCCCAGTGCTTCTTGATAAGTTACTGGCCATCACTGAGAAGAGTCTATCTCCATCCTCGTTATTGATCAGATCCCTCTGAGCCTTCTTTTCTCTGGGCTGAACATGCCCAGCTCTGCCAGCCTTCCTTCATAGGGGAAGTGCACCAGTCCCTTCATCATTTTAGGTCCTTCCCTGCAGTGCTGGTTTTGAGCAGGTCAGCACCAGCCTATACTAGTGTATGGGGTTATTCCTCCGCAGGAGAAGGACTCTGCACTTCCCCTAGCTGAATTTCAAGAGGTTCCTCAGACCATTGCTCCAGCCTGTCAAACTCCTTTTGAATTTCAGTACAGCACTCTGGGGTATCAGCCACTCCTTCCAGATTTATATCATCAGCAAACTTGCTGAGGAGCCACTCTCTCCCTCTGCTCACTGTGCCACTGATCATAACCCTCTGAGACTTGCCACTCAGCAAATTCTCAATCCACTTCAACGTCCGCTCATCCAGCCCACTCTTCCTGAGCTTGTCTATGAGGATATCATGGGAGATAGTGTCAAAAGCCTTGCTGACATCCAAGTAGACATCCAGTGCTCACCCCTCATATACCTAGCCCGTTGTTCCATCGTAGACAGCAAGTAGGTTGTCCAGCACAGGATCACAAAATGATAAAAGGTCTGGAATGTCTCCCATATAAGGAAGGGCTGAGTATCCCGCAACTGTTCAGCCTTGGGAAAAGAAAACTGAGGGGAAATCTGAATAATGTTTATAAATATCTAAAGGGAGGTGGGAGTCAAAAGGATGAGGCCAGGCTCTTCTTGGTGGTTCACAGCAATAGGACAAGGAGTAATGGCCGAAAACTTGAATGTAGGAAGTTCCATATAAACATGCAGAAGAACTTCTTTATGGTAAGTTTGATGGAGCACTGGAACAGGCTGCCTGGAGATGCTGTGGAGTCTCCTTCTAAGGAGATATTCAAGACCCATCTGAACGCCTGCCTGTGTGACATATTGTAGGGTACCTGCTTTAGCAGGGGAGTTGGTCTCAATGATCTCTTGAGGTCCTTTCCAACTCCTGCAATTCTGTGATTCTGTGGTTAAGCATGACTTCTCTTTGGCAAATCCCTGCTGACTACTCTTGATTACCTTCTTGTCTTCCACAGGCTTAGAGATGGCCTCCAGGTTGAGCTGTTCCAGTACCTTTCCAGAGACTAAGGTGAGGCTGACTGGCCTGTAGTTTGCTAGGTGCTTTTTCTTGACCTGTTTGAAGACTGGGATGACATTTATGAAGTAATTTTTAATTAGTAACATGTACTGTGGGGGCATTCATACCTACTAAGAGATATATTACATATTTATCTAAGGTACTGATTTAAGTAGGCAGTTGGATGTTGCAGTAGGAAGCTTATCTGTCCTATTTCTTACACAGGAAAATTTCTAGTATGTGATTCTTTGTTGCCAGCTTAGCTTACTATCATATATGGACTAAAATCAACAACTTTGTACAAAGTAAATCTGTATAAAGTAGAGAAAATGAGAAAAAAAGACAGTAAATATTTTGCTAATACTATGAGCAAGCTAGAACTCTTTTTATGAAGCTGAAACTGAGCTATTTAAGGTTTTAGATATACATAATATTATGCAGTCAAAATGAAAGTGCTTCATCCCATATTGCACTGCTTTTGATATAAATAAAATGTATGTGCAATATTTCATTTCATTTCAGAAAATGTAACAAGAGCAAAATGGCATGATCTTGTATGGCAACATAACTTTGTATTCATGGCTGATTTTTTTCCCCTTAACACAGAAGAATATTGTGGGTTGATGCAGTGTCCTAACACAATAGGGGCTAATGAATAGAGCTTGCTGCACTCAAGAGACTGCAGTTCAATTACTAGCGGTGCCAATCAAGTCAGAAATATTAACCATGGTAACAGCAGATTTGAGTTGCATGGAATGAAGCAGTGGCTTCTTGGGGAAGATCGCCTCTTGGGAGGGAAGGGAATGATCGCAGCAAGAGTCACAGAAGGTCAGAGAATGCTTCTTTGTGGTAAAGGAGAGCAGCATGCAGCATGCTATGGGGAGCTCTGTGCTGTTTGTGTATGTTTTCATTGCAGTGTGCCTAAGACAACTAGCAAGTGTGATTAACTATGGAGCCCATGCAATGTGCATAGCATATGGGATTGTGTTTCATATGTATATGTGCATGTATTACATAGGGTACTTACTACACCCCAATATATAGTACAATATAATAACTAATTATGTGAAAGATAAATTTTAATACAGAATAGGTCCTAAAAGGAGTAAAATGTTGCTGAGGTCAATGTGACTGCACTGAATTCCAACAATTGAATCCATAGCCTTTTATGAGGATTTACTTAATATAGTGCATTTGTTCTGCTGGCTGATGATCAGAGTGAGGATCCCTTGATTTGATACAATGGCAGTGTTATGTATTAGTAGCATGAACAGGAAGCAGCTGGCGTCCTGTTCAGAAAACAATCTCAGTTTTTATTGCAGAGAGCAATATTGAAAAACACTGTGCGTGCGTGAGGGGCCTAATCCTTAAAAATGTGGGAGCTGAGATACTGTCCCTTGTCATTGACCAGTCACTTCTGAACTACTGGTCTCGATTTGCCTCTTTTCACAGAAAGCTGTTCTGGTGTCAGTCCTTTGGAATAGAGAGAAAACTAGCTCAAGCCCTGAAATGGCTATTTTGCACCTGTCTGGTGCAAAATACTCATCTGTCTGGTGAGTATGTTCAGTTGCATAGTGCTTGTTTTACTAGATGGCATTTCTTTTTGGTCAGCATCAGTGAGAACTTTTTCTATCCTACGCACCAGGCAATGTTAAGACTGTTAGGTATGGTTACTGTTTTGTGGGTTCTTAGATTCACCTCTTCCTCATAATTTTGTAAAAATATCAGACAGGTTTGTTGATAGCTGAAGAAGTAGCACCTAAGAAAGGCATTTGATTGCGTCTGCAAAGCTGGTGACAATAATGTGTACTTAATACCTTTCTTTCTTGAGGATTTTGGAATGCACGATGACTATCGTATACATTTCATGATATCTCTGTAAGGCAGACAGGTGTAGTGCCTGGGCAAGGAAGGTGAATCACAGAGGTCTGTCTTGTCTAGATCAGGCCTGTGAAGTGTGTCATCCCAGTCTAGTTTCATCACCTTAGGCCCCTTTTGTAGCCAAATATTTTTCAGTTTCAGGGGATGATTCACCTCAGTTATCTCAGAACCTGCACCAAGATGAGAAGAAATGGAGATCTCCGTTGTCCAGAAATGGGGCTCAATGCTGCTTCATCACCCACATTTGGGCTCTAAAGCCAGATGAGATGGAATGACTTGAGGAGTGTGTCCTGGCAAGTTAGGAAAAAATAGCAGCCAAGGAAAAGAGTGCAGGCAAGCTTGAATTTTAATCCTGCTTTTATCACAGTTGTCTATTTGATCTGTGACAGGATCGCTTTCCATCATTATCACCTTTTTGCTCCTTTTCCTCCCACTCTTTGTCTGTTTTGAGCATTGAACAATTATTCAGTGTAGGAGACTGTCCCCCTTTCCTTCTAATGAAGAATGAATCCCTGTGTTTAGCTCCTATTAGAAAATATGAGCCATGTGGTTAGGATAGCCTGGTAAAAAAACCCTTGTATGTCACTGCTGTTTCAATTGCATAAGTGACTTTAAGCAATCAGTGAAGGAGGGATGAGAAGCCACTTGCCATGTTTCTTAGACTACTGCCCTATCTACAGGGCTAAACTGCAATTTACTCACTGGATTAATGAATAACCAATTATTGTGAAACACCACCAGAAGCAGATTGAGGACGTTAATGCTTAGATTTACTGACAGTATGTTGTCAAGACATTTGCTTGAGAAATGCAAGAATCATATTCAGGTCATGCCATGACTGGTTCAGAGCAGTGCCTGAAACCAGGTTAGTCTTCAGTATTGGTTGCCATTAGGCTACTGGGCTATTTTCTTGTCAACTCAAGGAATAAAATAAAATAAAATAAAACTCTTAAAATAAAGAGTGTCTGGATATTCAGAATGCCTTCTTCAGTGTCTAGACCAGTCTCTTTGGAGAAAAGTGGCCTGGGTTCAAATTGCGATAAGTGAAAGACAGAACAGAACCAGTCTCATGTGTCTCAGCAGACCCATAATCACTGGAAGAGAATATGAAACTGGAGTGATAGATAACAGCATTATCAGCATCTAGCTCTAAAACCCCCTTTCCACTAGTCCAACACAAACACACATTTTGGGATTACTGAAATTACACTTTCTGGCATGCATTAAATATTATTTCACCTGATCTTGATGTTTGAGGTGATCTGTCCACAGCGACTATTGAATTTCTAATAAAGGCAGCTTTATTAGGCAATGTATAAAGCATGGGAAAAAATGATTTGTAAACTATGCACTCTGCATTTCATCCTTAGTCCTTTTGGATTCAGTAGAATATCCAAAATTATCCAAGATCTTCATTCTTCTACTTTCTTTAACAATATTTTTTTTGTCAAATAATCTCTACCATTTTGGCAGACTCATAATTTTTATTATTCTTCACCTTTGCCTCTCTTTAGCTCCTGTCTGCCATATGAAGACACGTGCTGTCTTACTAGCAAAGTATTTGTGCTAGAATATGGATTTAATAACAGGGTAAGTTTTATTTCTGACCTAATAACTAATGTTAGTTGAATGATGTTCGGGCCAGATATACTAACAACAATACACCCTTTGTTTTTAACAATATTACATTCTGCGTAAAGCAAGAAAAATCCATAACAAACAAAAAATCCCAACAGGCCAAACAACCAAATAAAAATTGAGGAACTTGATTCTAGTATAAGCCTTATAAAATGTTCTCCATCTCCTTTCTTGTTTAGAAATGTTAGGACAATATATCTTGCCTTCAGAAAATGTTTGTTATCAAAACAAATATGTGCTACTTCGTTATTTCCTTGTCTGAAGTCACAATTCATGATGTCCATGTATGAGTTCACTGGGCCTTTTATTACAAGTTACAAATAATGCACACTCTTGTAAAAAGACAGACCCACTTCAGCTCCTTCTCTTGCTCTCCCACATGACTCTTATGTCTTCTTGCTGTCTTCTGCCTGAGTAGTTTTTTAATTGACAGCCATAGTAGAATGGCAACAATATGGTCTGCTTGGTATAAATATGCAAAATTTTACTGTGTATGGAGCTAAGTCATTCTTTAAGCTTTGTTATGACAAAGCAAGCTAAAGTGAGTTCCTTGGTATAACCAAAAAGGAACAGGGGTTTCACAGAGGAGATAAGTCATAAGCTCAGAAGCTGGTTGCTCCCGATCTTCACCTGGCAGAAGGAGGAAAAAACTGTAATCAGTATAAAGAGCCTAATTGAGCATGAGGCAGAGGCAGAGTGTGGAAATGGGAATTACCTTACTTCTGTGACAGTAATTTACCTGCACTGCTGTATGCTAGGAAAAGAGGGTCTCCTTGTGTCTCTAAGAGGGCAAAGAAGGGTGTTTCCTTGAGGCAGGGGTGGGACAAACTACGGGCTGCCTTTGTCTTGCCTCTTGGCTTTCAGCAAACCTTTCAGATCTAGAGAAGCCTCTTTTTAAACAAGTTTAATGTTTCCTGGGGTCTGTGTCTTACTGATTATGTCTGTTTTACCACAGGAGGGCTGGTAACAGAAAAAATGAGCCTGTAGACAAAAGAGGAAAACAGTACAGCATGCACAAGAAGCCAGTTCATATCTGAAATTTGAAGAAATATTGACTATCCCCATTGCCATGGTAATCATATACATTAACACAAGTTTCAAACCCTGGCCTTTCTTATTCAGTAGCTAAGACTTGAATAGAAGACAAAGGCTGGTTAGCTGGCTAATGGAGAAAGAGTATCCATAGACTACATGCAATCAGAAATCCACGTACACATGAATCTTCCTCAAACAGAATCTAATCTTAATAGCAGGGAGAAGATTCCTGAATGTTATTATCCTATTTAGTACAAGTGGTTCATGACTCTTACTTTGTTGTGTGTATTGACCAGTTATTGATCTTTCCAAACAACAGAACCATGACTTAGGCCTTAGAATCACTCAGTAGTAGTGGTTTGAAAATTTAAGGAGGTGCATAAATACAAAAAAGTTGTAAATGGCAGGAAAATTATTCCATTTTAAGAAAAGAAATATGGTTGCTATTATTACTGCTTGTATAAAAGTCCAGTAGTTCTTTTCCCAGTTTGTAGAGGCATGTCACATTTCAGTGATTTGCCCTGACAGTCTTTCTGATACACGGTACATTATTTGCTTTAAGGTATATAAGTAGCAGTGATTTGTGGTGTGTGATAAATAGAAAAGGAAGTATGATTTTAAAAGAAAGAAACATACTTGAGTTCTATATGTAAAAATAAAACATAGATACTCCATTATAAATTATATGTTGCTGTTGTTGCTGCTTCATGTTATGCTGAAGGATTATACAACCCAAACAGCATTCAACGCGTGCCATGTCCCTGAGTTATTAGAGGAGAAGCAGACAGCCATATATCAAAATGTCAGCATCAGCAACGCCCAGTCAGTTAATCTCCAGCAGTCTCTGGTATAAGTTAGATTACCCTACAAGTATATGTGCAGTCTCTCTATTTGAGTAGGGAGTTGAATATCAAGTATGAGCTTTATGATGTAAAAATAGGAAACAGGAACTGTACTTTAAAGTTATTAACAGTGATGCTGAAATGCTGTGGCTCATTTGGTTTACTGAGTGGTGTCCATAGAAATGTTTAGTTGGACCATCTTTTAGTGACTCTGCAAAGGTGTAATGAACCATGATATGATTTTCATGTTCTGTAAGGTTCAAGGACCTGTCTGTGAAAAGCAGGTGATTAGGTAAAGAGGGACTTTGGTATTAGTCTTTAGTCAGGTATTCTATAGTAACAAGTACTATGAGAACAGCTATAGCTTCTAGATGATTGCCTCTCAGTCCTAAATCTCCCAGGAGGTTTCAGAGTCTTGGAATACAGGAGGAGAATCATCCCAAGACATATAAGCACTCTGTTTGGTACTCCCTAAGCACAGAAGGAAGCAAACTTTGCTTTTGCTTAGATGAAGTCAAAAGGACAGTTAAAAGAGAAGTTAAAAGACATTGAGCAATATGACCAACTTTTCTCCAGGTGACAGCTTTCCTTGACGTAGCTGTTTCCAGGAATGTAGATGAAGAGAAATGAATGTTGCTAATTCCGTGTGCAGTAGATCAGTAGATTTGCTTTCACCAGTGACTAATAGTGATCAATGAAATCATGATAGATGGTCTACAGTGGAAATCTGAAACTGTATTGAGAATTATTTTCAGTATTACCTATTACCTTCAAATAGAAGTAATAAGAATGCAGAACAATGTTGTTTAATTTGAATGACAGCAGTGGCTGATCGGTCCTAAATATTTGGGAACCAGCTTGCTGAAGGGCAGTGTATCTCAATGATGTGCTGCTCTCTGCATCCTTTGTGCTTTAGACAGAATTCACTGTAAGTCTGTGTATGCTGGGTACATATATGTAGTTAGGTATGTGCTGGAGAACTTCCCCAGTTACTGCTACTTCACACTTGAGAACAGTGACATCCACCAGTAAGGGAGAGGTTATAGTGGAAATAAAAACAAGCTTTCTCTCTCTCTCTTTTTTTTTTTTTTTTAAAGTAGATAGAAACCATATTGGTGAGCAGTTATTCCAACAGTTTTATTAATATATGTTTTTTGTTGTTCTCATAACTAGGAAGAGAGATTAGACAGCTCTCAGAGAAGAAGGTTTTCACTGTGGCATTGAATAGGGATTGTGTGCTCTTTTGGACATTTAAAACTATCAGTAGTTTTTTTAGTTAGAAGAAAAAATAAATGTAATTTATTCAGTGTTTTTTGACAAGCAAAGTTTAGGTTTAAAATGCGTAATTCCTGGCAATTAGAGGCAATAAAAAAGTATGCAGAATGGTAAAACTACCATTTTAATCTGGCTTCATGAAATATATGTTTGCCTTGCTAAACACTTAACAATACTGACAGTGGAGCTGAGATGCCTTGCAATCAGACATTATTTGATCAGGCAGTTCTTGTTGTACTGTACATAGCTAGAGAGTTGCTTTAAATACAATAAATAAAAGTAAAATCTTACACAAGGCAGCACAGCTTAGTAATTGCTGTTTTGGAGCTCACGTCGCTGCAGTTATTTAGCTCAGCATTTCATCTCCAGCTGCAGCACAATTTTTGCCAAATATAGATAAATGAAGTTAAAGTTATTGGCAAGGACTAGTTCTGTATCCCTGTTTTGAGTTCACAGATTCATAGGAAGGGCCTTCCTTTATTTTTGTAGCTAGCAATTGTTTTGAACTCCTGTGTTCCAGTACAACAGTGTTTTCAGTTCTGTTTTATCAGATACTGGTAAACAGAGAGAATGAGCAGGTTCTTTCTTTGAGAAATGTATCACATGAAATGTGAGGGAGGAACAGGCTAAGAAACTGAACCTCACCCAGTGTATTTTAGGGGTTTAGTATAATCTTGATACCAAATCTGCAGACAGAGACTCTGTGTGTGGGATGCGTAACTCTATGGAGTGCTAATTACTTTCTGCACTGAACAAGACAGCCTAGTAGCAAGGTCCCCTGCAGACTGACCCTTCCATTATGAGCTACATACAGATGATTTCTGGCTTTCTTGGACCTTCTGTAGAGAGCAATTCCATCCTATGAAACTTAACAAATGAGACACAAATACACAATAGATATATAACACTAAACTTGTTTTGAGACACTGTAGAAATACTTACTACTAAATAAACTCAAGAACTGTAAAATTTAGGTCATATATACTCCTATTTCTTCGTATTACCTCAGTTCCATTTCCTTCTCTCTGTCATGAACAACAAGTTTTCAGTTTCACAGCTGTTTTGTGATTATCTATAAACAAGCAAGGGGGGTCAGGAAATGCTGGTGTTTGCCTCTGATCCACCTGGCTTTTCCTTTGATCTGTGATCCCTTCTCTTTAAATGCAGCCAAGCAAGAGTCTTTCCCTCCAGAAAGCAAACTGATGGAGCTTCTATTTGGAATGGCTGTGCATGGTAAAACATATATCAAGAGCTGCTGTCTAGATATGGAAAGGAGAAAGGAGAAAGTACTTTCTTTTTTATGTCCAAACACTGTGCTAAACTTTGTCTCCACAGACATTCCATATTAATTAGCATGTGCAAACCTTTCCTCGCATGCTGCTTTCTCTGTGGTTACTTAACTTCGGACCATAGCTATAGAAGTTCTCAAAAACTCTAAAATTAGACTAGGAAGATTCATGAAGTTTGACGGTAAGGTTTTAAAGGGAAATTATTTTTTTCAGAATTAGGAGAGAGAGTCATCTTTTTTTTTTTTTTTTTTTTTTGCCTGCGAAATTTACCTGATTCGTGCAGAATGACTGGTTTCAGCCAAAGAAAAGGCTTCTCTTTTTTGTAATTTCTCATCAGCTTTACCGACACTGTGAGTTTCACTTCACATATCCTAAGTCACCCTGATTTCGATTTCCAAAATAAAATCTGGGAGGTTTAATGAAGTTACAGCTTTTTAATTGGAACAAACAAACAATAAGTATTTAACTAAATTGCTGCTGATAACACAGCAGCAAGTAGGACACAGAGATTTGTATTTGCCTGTATGTTATGGAAGAGGGCAATTACATTTCTTTAGCTACTACAATGATTTTCAATACGTGTTGTGAAACGATCTACTTTTCAGATTACCCTTACTTTATCGTTACTTAAGAAAGGATCAGTCAAGACCTCTTTTGAAATCCACTGGCTCTCACAACTAGAATATATAACTAACTAACTTCCTCCTATGCTATTATAGTAATTGCTATTATAGTTGGCTTTTTCATTGACTTAGCTGAAGCATATTATAAATAAAGAGAATTAGGAATGATGATTTTTTTCATATAAGAAATGTTCATGAAAACAATATTTGTCACATTGGAAAATATTTTTATTAAAAAAATAGAACATTTTTTAAAAAGATCTTTTTCCTTGAAGGTTGTCTTATGGAAATAAGGTACTGTTTCTAGTGGAGACAAAGGCAAATATTTCCACTTCAGTGAATGGCTGTAAAATAGCAATAAATTTCCAACACAAAATTTGGGATTATCTTAATTAGGACCGTTATTCAAGACTCACAGTCTGCCCTTAATGGGTGAATTATATGGATTTTATGAAGGAGTAGGTAGAGATATTACTAATTCTTTAGGTTTATAGGGTAAATTGGTGTACTCAGAGGAGAATCATTGATTTTGTATCCCCACCTCCTTCTCACAATGCTAAATCATCTGGAAATAACACTCTATAAGATTAGGGAGAGTAGCCAGATTCTTTCTCTTGAGAGCAGCAGATAACAATGGATACAGTTTTGATGTTCGAACTCATTTCTACAGGATTGTTATTCAGGTAATTAGTGTTGGTGAAACTTTTCACCAGTGGATTCAGGGAGTACTTTTCTTCACATCTGTACTTTCACATAACTCCAGTAAGTGCATCTATCCCCAATAGAGGAGATGATAGATAAGGACTGGGCACACTGCTCTGTACCAAGAGGAGATGATTATTTCTTTGGACTAGATGAATATCTCTGGTTCCTACTGTCTCTCACTGGCTGGCATTTATTCCTCAAATAACTGCATTTTCTCATGGCTACTCCTACATGTATTCTAGAATGTATTTTGGATTATCTGAGTCTAGCTGGCTTTTTCCAAAGAGCACATCAGGCCAAGCTCCTCAGGTCTCTGTAGGAACCCACCTGTGGCCATTTTGGTGACTTTTTGGGGAGTGAAGTTACTAGTTTCACAGTCAAATATGCATTTCTCATCCTTGTTATTTTCCTCACAATTAATCAGTCTGACTAAGAGGCTGATCTGGTCTCATAAGCTACATAGCAAGAAAGCAGAGAGAAAAAACAGAGCCCTTCTGATATGGTGCCTGCATTCCTTCTGCATATCCCTCCTGGAGATCGGTTTACCACAGAGTCTCCTGTTTGTACATATAGGGCTAGCCTCCCCCATTGCGACATAACAACAACATGATGTGAAAATAAAGTGAAGAATTCCCAGGAATGTTCCTCTCCATAGCATGTGTGCACATACGAATGCAGGCGAGTGAGCTCGTGTGCACACAAACACGCGCTGTCACATTTGGCTCAGTGGCCACTGTGGTTAAGTAATGTCGATACCAGAAAGTCTTAGGGTGCTGACACTTCCTCTGGTTGTAAAATATTTACTGTTCCTTTAAAACTGAGAATAAAAAAAAAGGTCAGTCTGTATACTGAACAAGGAGTAAAAAAAAATCCTTTTTTTATTAGAAAACACTTGAAACTTATCATGTGCAGCAGATGGGAGTAGAAAATGCAGCTTGAAGACAGTTATATAAATATATCCTTGATGTCTGTTTTGCTTTTCAATTTGCAGTGAAAAGTACAAAGGTAGAATAGAGCGCCAGTCAGGGCTGCACTGTGTCTCTTGATATCCATTCCAGATGTTGGCTAGACTTCGTGGAGCCAGGCTTATGGCACTGAGGCTGGAGCTCGTTGTCTTTTCCTCCAGGTGTGATGCTTCATGCTGATCCCCCCACATGCTAGCCCGTCTTATCCAAACACACTAAGCTCTGTGACAGGCTTCTACCACCTTTCTGACCAAAATTCACCTCCCTTCCCTCCCCCCCAACCTCCACGCTTTCCACCCACCCCAACTTCTTTCAGCTTGATGGGCTCTGCAGAAAAGCCCACTTGTCCCTGCCTATCATTCTGTCACTTCAAAAGCAAGTCCCCCTAAAAAAATGAGCTCTGACGTGGTTCTCAAATAATGCTAGTCAGTTAGTAGCTGCTTTGAATATTCCTCTTTGTGTTTTGAGTGTGTCTGGAGGTACTATTTGACACCGAGTATGTCTGCCAAGCCTCTAATGGTAGTTCTCTGTTTGTGCATGCTTGTAAAGGATTTTACACTGTAATATTTTAACTCCCTGATTAAACATTGCTAAGCACAGAAGTATATCATAAATCTTGCAGGCGCCAACTCCATTTATCTGAATGTTAGTTACTGTCTACGGTGGGTAAACAAATTACAGCACAGTTTATTACAATATATGGAGCCACGATGTAGCTCTATTAATATCTTGTACCCCCTGGAAATATATTGTTGGCTCACAGTCTGAATTTTCTCTCCTGAACAATTAAAAACAAATTCTGAATGGAGGGTGGGAGGGTGCGTGTGAGAGGGAGGGGGGAGCATCAGGCACTTTCAAGGGGAAACTTGCTGGGAGTAACAATAATGAGCTGCAATATCAAATTACTACTATCCTGAGTTTGAGGTCAGTACATATTGAGCTAGTTGTAAGATATTAAAGTAGAAACTTTTCTAGTTTGGAATGTATTAATGCTGCTAAAGCTGCCAGCAAAACAGCTAGAAAGAGTTTGACTTGGAGAGGGAAAAAACAAAGGAGAATATAAACAAGCAATAGCATTGGAGTCTCTTCCTTTCTCAGCTACATGCAGTACATTTGCAAAGATCATCCTCATTAATGCTAGCAAGTTTAAGGCACACAGTTCCACTTGTTGATTGGAGATGAACGCTAGAGAACTTGGACTATTTCCGAAACCATCTACAAAAATAAATAGTCACTTCTAGTTTTTTATCAGTTTGCCTTGCCTACACAAATAATCCCATTTACGTGAATTTATTGCAATCATTGGAAGCTCTATCTTTCTGAAACTGCAGAATAAACAACTGATTAATGTAGGAACTTAAACCTTTAGCAATTCTACCGGGAGGCTTTTCGGATGACTAGTTTAATCCTATTTGAGATAGCTTATGATATATTTCAACACAGAACTAGGAGCAAAGAAAGACACACTACAAGTTTGAAGGAAATTCATGGTAACTATTAAAAATAATTAAAATTCTAAAAAACTGGAACAAGATCAAGATTGAAATAGTATGTGTAAATCCCTATTTACATTTGATGTTATTAAAGGCACTATTGCTGCTTGTTCTAGTGGATAGAGTGGTAGCTTAATAAGGTGGCTATTACTGGAGCTATACCAGCTGGATTTCTTACAGTGGTGCAATGCTGATGGCAAAATAAAATTAAAAATAGGTAAGAAATAGTTGTTTCCCTAATTCTGCACTACTGCCTGCAGAAAGGCTGGCACTGAAACCTCTGATACAAACGTGACTCTGATGTCACGTTCAGTGGGAGCAGGCACCACTAGTTGTTATTATCTCCCTTCCAGGAAACTACAAAACACCAACATTTTAGAGACTGGAAGAGAGTTCATTACTTGCAGGGGCAGGGCAGGATAATGTACCAATGTTCTTAAGTGGGCTCCAGTGACCAATAACACAAACACTATCCTTCATGAAAGGGATCAGGGCTTGCTAAAAATAGAAATCCAAATATTTTTAAAACTTTTGCATATTGTCAATACTTGAAATCACTACCTGAGATTGTATAGCAACTGCTGAAAATATGTCTTTAACTAATAAAATTTGGACCAATGAATTTTACCTAAGCAGTTTGTTTTTATAACAAAAAAGAAGGAAGGCTTAATTTATTCCTGCCCTTTTCGTACCGAAGTCAGTGAACTCAAGTCAAGGATGAACTCAGTTTTGAGAGTCTTAAAGAAATTAAAGTGCTGTGTTTGTGACAGTGCGCAAAGATCTAGTTTGTATACACGATAGTTGCTTGATTCAACAGCGTGTTGAGCATCCTGGCCTGATCCAGCAAAGCATTTAATCACATGTGTGGGCATGTAGGTGATTTCTTTCACATCAGTTAAACTATTTCTGTGCTTAACGCTAAGCATGTTGAAGGGCCAAGCCTATAATGGAATTATGATTTTTTTAAATGTCATGCAGGAAAAGCAGTGCAATTCGCAAAGGTACTGTCAGGGCCTGTACCACCTCTTTACTGCAGAGAGAACTCTAAGGTGCCTGTCCCTCCTTGCTCATGCTCTAATTGACTCCATGCACATAAAGAGCTCCAAGCATCTCTCATAAGGTGTTTAGGAAACATCTCTTATCATTGAAGTGGAAGATTCAAAGAATGTGTGTCTTGGTTTCTAGAAGAACAGGAGCATTTTAGGAATACAGTTTGATTCTGCACCCTGAAATATTTTGGGTAATCAAACCGGTATATCAAAAAGCGTTCAGACCCTGGAAGCACCCACCTTCCACAGTCCTGTGAAGTAGAGGAGGGTTTGTCAGAAGAGTGCCAAATAAACCAAAGTGTAATTTCCTGTGGTTGAGCATTTGCAACTCAACTGGAACTGATTAGGAAGGTTTGAATCTAATAACTGAAAAATCTGGGCAGGAGAGGTCGCAGGCTTGCAGATGATCTTTGGAGAAATCAGATGAGGGGATTCTATGAAGACCTCAGAAGATACTTTGGCAAGCTGAGAGAGCAGGATAGGAATGAGGAGGAACAATGGGGGAGGAAAAAAGGGGAGGAACAATGAACCTTTAAAGGTGAACTAGTGGGAAAATAAGAACAAGAGAGATAAGTGCAATAAAAGCTTGAGATAGAAAAATAAGAGTATGGTTGACTTTCAGGTTTCTCACTGGAAGGGTGGAAAAGCAGAAGATAGAACAGCTAGCATGCTGGCTTCCCCATAGTGTCGTCATAGCAGACTATGAAAAGCCACTGAAGGTTTTACCTCTTATCTGGTGCTGGAAAGAGGTGGTAGAACATCACTGAAAAGTCTGAGGTAAGCAGGGAAGATAATTAAGGAAAAGTCTGCAGTGCATCTTTAAATAAGAAAACTTAGTAGGAGCTGTGGGAGCCAACAGTAAGAGCTAGTACTTGTGGGGTGCTGTGTTGAAAAACATGCTGTGATGAAGGATATAGATGGGCTTTGTGTTGAGACTTCAATAGCTGTGCAGTACTGGTAGTGAAAATGAAATGGCTCCCATTAGGGGTATTATATCTGTTAAAGAAGTTTTGGAAAGAAAGAAAAGGATGAATGATAAATGGCAGTGCTGCCAGTCTGATCAGCTTTAACGTGGATTATTCCACCCTGTTTTCAACAGTGGGAAAGACAGTCTTATAAGAAACCGATCCATTCGGTGAATTTGAACTTAGTTTGTCATTCACGGTAAAAATGATTTGTTGATTCTCTGTTTGCCAACTCAAAGACAAGAGACAAGTTTATCAACGCCCAAAGAGTTTTCTTGGGCCTTGGATGATTCTACTGCTTTTTATACAATATTCAGTGGCATAATCATGGACTGGTGAGAATGATGAAGCTTGTCAAGAGGGACTGCAGTACTTACTGCTACTATTGTACTGAATTCTGTAGAATCAGTGTGCTGGATTTTTGTGAACATTCACTAAGCATATTAACAGGTAAAAACATTTTAATGCACACTGTATAGTAGTCATTTCAAATAACTGTCAAATTCATATTTATTTGCATTTGCAATGGAATAACTATTACTTGAATTAAGTCAGAATGCAGAACCCAGTAATATGGGGTCTAAATGCGCATTCCCAGTTTATATGACTTTTGAGTTATCAAACACCCTGAGATGTTTTGGCATCTCTCAAAACAAAAACACGTTGGAAGTAGTGTGAATCTGACTCAAACTAATGTTGTTTTTTGCTTAGGCAGCTAAGGGATTTTGGATCAGACTTCAGTACATAGGCACAATTTGAATGATACATTCATTAATCTTTTCCTTACCATTTTCCCACAGGTTTTTCTGGAGCAGTGGTGAGTTTTAAGACAGAGAGAATCAGATGAAGTAATAGGTAAAAGTTACTTCAAGTGTAGTGGCCTGCATGGTGGAAAGCATGGAAATACTCACGAGAGAAGTAAATGCAATGAGCCCATGGCTTGAATTGCAGATGTACCGACCAGTTAAATTCACATACAGAAAATCAGTCAAGCAGTTCTAACCACAGAGTTACAACATCTGGCTCATGAAGTCACTTATCCAAACAGTGCTATAAGCTGGAATGATACAGCAGACAAAGTATCACACTTTTTTGATATTCTTTCTTTAAATATCTACTTTTACCACTGTTTAAAGATGCTGTGCTTAGATGGGCTTTTGGTTTGACCTTTCAGCTGTTGTCCTCAAGGTCAGTCATGGAAATTCCCAGTCATGCAGGTCTCTTCGCAGCATTTAGTGACAAGCGTATTTATGGGCAATCTTTGTGAGTCATTACATTCAGCACCAGTTTAAAAAAATTCAGAGATTACTTTACACAGATTACTAGTTTGCTAGGGATACTTTCTTCAGCTCCACATTTAACCATGAACTCACTATATGTCTTTGTGACAAATTTTCTACAGATGCATTTCTTCCATGAGTTCTACTGCTTTAATGCCTGTCTTTTTCAGGGGCTATGTTTATATGCTTCTCCCCTGGATACAATTAGATTGACATTCATATGTATTTTTTTATTATTTCAGAAATTAAGGAATTTATATGAGGTTTCTATGCTATGAGCTATATCACCTAAGTGCTGCTTATGCTGAATGCCAAACTGTAGACGTGTTGAGTGCATGATGTTGATCTTCAGCAAGCCTCCAGAAATGACTATCTTTCTCCACAGAAAAACAGGGAACCCGGGGTATTTTTCTTTTAACATCAATGACTTGATCACATGGTTAGAGTTACCACAGACAAATCTCAGATCCCCTGAGCTCTGTTTGGGTTAAGAACAGCTGGGAGGAGGTTAAAGGTGGTCGTGTTCATATCCGTAGCAATAGCAGAGGTGGGCTAAAGACCAGTAGTGTAGACATCTGCCTTTTCAGAGAGCTTGCAGGCAAAATACCTTAGGCAGCCCTGGTTGAGAAGGCTACACAACTCTGCTCCACTGATGCTATAGTGAAAGGTATCCCCAGTACCTGAAACCAGGCTGGGAGCTGTATGGCACCTGCATTCCTGATTCATGTGCTCATGTGTTCGTGTGGCCACAAAATGACACAGGATGCCCTAACTACTTTCCCCACTTCACTCAGGAAGTCCATATATCACTTGAGGTCCTGCTGGATGCTTTCAGGAGGTCAAAAAGGCCCTTGTACATGTTGTACTTTGGCATAATCCAAAATGAGCGGCCTGTGTGGAGACTCTGTTGTAAAATGGAGAGCAAGTGACAATTACTCTCATGACTATAACAAGGGGAGCCAGTGCACTAAGAAAGGAACACATAGCTGCAGGCTAGATGAATTAATTTTTCCAAAACTGTGTGTGTCACAGCCTTGATAAAACTCTGTTCTCTTTGTACACTCCAAGCTGCTGTGTTCAAGTAATTTTACAAGGTATCTGAATGTTTTTAGCTTTCTCATGTCTCTGTTAGATTTAGGCTCTCTTTCTGTCAGAGTTCTTTGATATGGTTTTTATCTACTATTGTTTGAGGGAAGCAAGACTCCTACAACACATCACCTCCTCCTCTACTTCTGCACGTGCATCTTTTCCCAGAACTCCACATTGTGATCAACATGGACTTACAATTTCTCCTCTCAATGTCATAGGATATCTGAGAAGAACAGATGGGTTGCAAAAGCAGTCACATCTTACTTTAGCTAGCATTAGAAATACATGTCTGTGCAGAAAACATTTTCAAATTCAGCCTCCTGCTTCAGTTTCCCCATTAGCTTGAGATGGTTTCCCTTCTTTGGCCAGAATTTTCTGGGCTATCCATGACATTTCTCTAGTTTAAATTCTAAATCACTGAGTTTTACCAAGTTCTGCAGCTCTCTGTCTGTTCCCTCTTTCTTTATTCTGACGTGATCTCAGAGGAAATAAGTTCTGTAAGTCTCTTTCCTATACCTCAGGTGATCGTTAGATAAGGCTTATCAGATGACTATTTCTTGGTAACAAATCTGTAGTTCAGTTATTATCTTTCCTGGGAATCAGACTTGAAATAACCATTTCCTCTGGACAGTCATCATCTTTTATCCAAGCGTGCACCATTTAAATGGAGGTTCATCAAAATTGAATGGCTCACTATTTTTAGCCGAGAGCCAGGTGCAAGCAACTTTTCTGTCACCTACTGTGGGTTTTATGTCAATACGGAAGCAAAGAATTGGAAGAAGGAGCTGAGCGTGCCACATTCCTGCTGGAACTTGCGCGTTGACAGATGTCCATAAGAAAGATTCCAGTGTCAAGAAGAAATCATAGGTAGAGAAATTCCCCAAACTGTCTCAATATGAAGTGCTGCTTAACCATATGTCTCGTTATAATTAGCACTGGTAGGATGCATATATTCCAGATCTGAGTTGATAAAATATATTCGTTTTGATAGGGTGATTTTATAGACATCTAAAATATTTTCTGCCTAAGCATGGAATGCAACTGTCCTTGCCAATGATCTGAAGTCAGCCTCTTTGAGATGCAAGTACAGACTCAGAAAATGGTGCCTAACTTCATGGAACACAGTGATCTCCTGTGGCTCCACTATATCCGCATCCCTGCAAGCAGTCTGCAGGACTTTGTTCAGCTCAGTGTCCATAAGCCAAGAACAGGTCTGGTACCATCAATGTGAGAGATCCCATCTGTTGTACAACTGGTATCTCTTGCTTCATGCAAACATTCCTGTTCTTTATTTGCTGGGGATATCAAACTACTTTTGAGTGAGATAGATAGGAAGAATTTAAAATAAAATTCTTAATTATGTAAACATAATATGCACCTTGTATTTGAATGTGTGTAAAGCAGAAATTAAAGCCATGGACTCTGAGGAACTGGAATTCACATCTTTTTCACATACAAGATTTGAAGGGAACGAACTTTAGAAATTCTAGTTCAACAAATCCAAATCCTGAAAAATATTTCATCTGAGATTACAGTAGAAACACATTGCGTGGAGAGACCAGCAAATTGTTACCATGGCAGTTCTTGTGTAAGAAGTGGATTTGGATGTGTGTGTGAATTGAATTAGAACATAAATTCTTGACTTTAACACATGATACCTGAATACCCATCTGCTTAGCCTAAGAACAAAAAAGGGGTTCATTAATGTAGTACTGAATAAATTAGTCACATGGATGTATGTGTTGAAATGTGTTACAATATGTAGAGCCACTTCCATTTAAAAAACAAACAAACAAACAAACAAAAAAAACCATAAAAAAACTGTATCTTAAAAAGCCTGCTGCATTTTTCATGTGAAAACTAAATAGCAAATTGGATCTGCATCTAACAAAAGAAATTCATGTTTTGAAGTTGTGGAGCGGTGGCTGACCACTCATACACATGGGCTGACTAGAAATGTTGCTTAGAAACACCACGTTATCAAAGAGAGCCCAACATCAGGTTGGAGTGTTTCCCAGACAGCCGGTTAGTGATGATAATTTGCAATGGAAAATTCTAATATCTCTTCCAACACTTCTTTATTTTCTAGATCTTCTTACTTTTCCCTCTTCAGATTGTTTGTCATGTCACTTTACAATTTTATTCCAAACTCTGATTTGAAAGATAGCATAGAAGTATGTGAACTATGGTTTTGGATTAGTAAGTGCTTCAGCAATTATTAAGAAAATGTTCATCAGAGTAAAATACATGGAAAATTCACGATGAAGGAACTGCATTGTAAACTGATTTTGTTGATATTGGGACTGATTTGGCTAGATTTTAATGTATGATTTTCTCTGTATACTTTAAAAACAATCAATTTACCAATTCTGTACAAATATAGGAATTATCTACCCAAATATTGCAATCATCTCCTGAAGAAGAGATGATTTCATATTTTCAAACAGAAACTGTTGCCCAGGTAGGACAACTAAAACCAGCATTTGTCCTATCCCATGAATGCAGGAAGGTTGGACAGACTTCTTTCAGACTCCGAGGCAATTTCATATTGCAATGGCCTGACGTCTGCTCCTCTGGTCCATGCCATGACCCAGAGCATCTGTCACCCCAACTGCTGTGTCTGGAATGAGGAACAAATGGGTCACGCTAGGGCATATGTAGAGAGGTAATCTCTGAGCAAGCTGGGTTGTAGGCAGTGTAGGTTTTATAGATGTTTTCAGTTCAGATGATATTTGTATTTGTACACTGAATTCTATATCTTACAGAAGAGATTTCACACTTTTCTCCTTGCAAGAACAGATTTTAATCCAAAACTGAACCCTTGTGTTGACTCAGAAGGAGGAGTGCCATCTACCGAGTCTTCCATGTGAGTTTCCAGTTCATCTGCCAGGGCTCATTTGGAGGTCACCAAGGAAGTGCCCAAGTGAAGTAGAACAACTCTTGTTCTTAAGAATCCTTTTTATTAAACGTATATAAGTTTCTGGATTTCCCCAGCAGTCGTTCTCACTGCTTAGATCAAACCTTTTAGGTCTTTCCCTACTTGATTTTTTCTTCTTCTTCTTCTTTTTTTTTTTTTTTAAATTCAAAAGGAAACATGCAAAGTAGTGCCACAATAGAATAAAAATTTGTTCCCTGATCAAAACAGGTGGCAAGACTCAGCAACTTTTTCACTTCTATCTTAAAATAGGGCAGTTCCTTGAAGCTACCATTTAATCATGTGCAGACAGACCTCAGCTCTTTTCTAGCCCTTTATTTGCATTTCAAGCTTGTTTGAAGGAGCAGAACAGAAAATTTAAGTTTTGGGCAACTGGGAATGTGGAGAATGGCAGGAGTGCACCTGTGGGGAGTTTAAGGGCTTGTATACTCTGTGTACGATGCTGTGTTTTCAAGCCCGTTCAGGGCTCTGCATTCCCCATTGCTCAAAGACTACTGCCAGTTGCAGAGTAGTAAGCACAAGCTGAAATGTTTAGATTACTTACAATATAAATGTCCCCTGCCAGAGATATCATTCATGTGGGAAGGCGCAAATGAGTTGTGAAAACAGAGCGTAGAAAATAAGGATGACAACAGAATGTGAGTGAGAGATACGCCTCAGAAAAGTAGTAGAAAAATGCATTTCCACATTTAAGATTCCCATGTACTCTAGAGAAACAAATTGCAGTTGGTATACCTGAATAAAAATGAACTTTCTGAAAATAAATGAAAACTCTTGGGTGACATCTGAGTGCATAGCAGCAATACATGCTCGAACCCCCAGCCAGACCACGGTGTAGACAGAGTTCAACTGGCAAGGTCCAGGGTAGCTTCCCAAGTGCAAGTAGCATAGCAAAGTCAATGCCGCATTGGTCTGGGATTAGTAGATGATATTCCAAGTAGTATGACATCAAGCCTGTTTTTCTTTCAGATGAAGCATAGACCCTTTCATAGAACTATGCTGTATTTAAGGAAATTTCAGTTTAGAGCAGTATTAGCTCAGGTAGCTTTGTTGTGGCTTGATGGCATGTTGTAACTATGCCTTATGGCTCATTAAAGAGAGCTTATCCAGTCAGGGAGGAGACACATTCATATGTGCTTTAGATAGCCAGATATCTTTCTCTTATCTGTCTCTTATCACAGACAATTTCTGATGAATCTTTGGAATCAAACTGAAAAAAAATAATATCCAAATAATGCACAAATGTAGGGGGAATAATTGAGATCCATACGTAGGAAGATGCCAAACAGTGATAAAGAGATGAAGAGTCAAACTGGTGACAGTCCTGTTCAGAGGAAATAATGTGGATGACTCAGACTGAGCACTGGAATGCAGTGATTGGCAGTGTGACAGCTGCAGCCTATGGCTCTGGCCCCATCCGCTGGCCTTAAGTAGCTGTTTGCCACTGCTGCAGATTGATTTATCTCTAATGAAGATTAGAATTGCTGTCAAGGAGGAGCAGGGCTTAGTCATTTTTTTTTTTTTTTTCCAATAGATCTTAATAGATGATCTATTATCTTTAATAGATATCTTAAAAATAATCTTAATTTTTAAAATATTTTTTTTAATCAAGTTGAGACCTATTCATAAATTAGAAACAAAGAAGCCCATTGTACAATTGCCATCATATTGTTTTTAGAGAGCCTGCTTTCCTCTATGATCTGCATTTATATGTGTGTGCAAACAGAAATAAATACATCTATCCAGAAGTATGTGTGTGTCCGTGTACACACACATACAGATATGTGCATTTTTTGGACTTTGCCCAACATTTTCCATTGATTTTAGCAGGGATGGACAAGATATTAGATCCTCTTTAATGTTCAGCTTCCTTGAGGCTAGTCTTTTTTAGGACATTTAGGTTGTGTGTGTTCTATTTGTGGCCAAATTTTAGGGTGTCTGAAGTACCTATGTTAATATGGGCATACTCAAATGTAGTCCTGTGTTGAGTAGAAGCTGCTTGCTAAGGGAATCTTTTAGTATAGACAAAATAAAATAAAATAAAAATCTTGGGAAATAGCAAAGGTATCTCAATATTTGGGGTTGTGACATATTAAAAAATAACACTTTTATTAAAAAAAAAAAAAAAAAGTGTTTTTCTGACCATGGCTGCCTATCTGTTAACTTTGTTTTATCTAAAATCGTACCAGTTCTTTATGTTCAGAGAATGCACATCATTTTCAGTCAGATGCAGGCCTAATTTGTCTTAAACTATATTTTTCAATGAAATCAGTATTTTTGATCTGTAAGATAATTTTAAGCAAAAATGGCACACTTTCAAATAGAAAAAAAAAAAAAATCTTTTCTTAAGATATTTAAGCATCACAAAATTTCTTTATAAAACAAAAAGTTTGTTGCCAGTGCTTTCAATTCTGTTGCAGAAAATTCTGCATGTTCTTTGAACTTGTTCACATATCACTGAGAGAACACATTATTCTAAGAACAATTTTTGAAACGATTTACAAATAATTTAAGATGTACAATCTTTGAATGTAGATTAGCATCACTGTTGAAGTGTTTTGAAGTACTTCTGTCTCACATAATTTTAGTTTTGTAATACCAGTGCTGGTGTAGCACATGGTTCTTGCAGGAAATCACTAGGTGGAGCTCTTCTGCACAGTGCCAAGTTATTTTTTCTGTGTTTGAGGAAATTTGTAGACTCTAGAAGGAATCCAAAAAACATGCTACTTTATTAGAGGAACTTACAGGAGCAAAAGTGGTGTTTGCTTTATGCTGCTCTGATGTCCTGAAGTCTCAGATAAGGTTGTTTGCTGCCAACAAGGCTTTGGTGTTCAATAGAGAGTTCTGGAAGAAGAGATGTACAGTAACCCATATTTAGCCCTTATTTATTTATTTATTTATTTATTTTCCAGTGAATTTTTCCAGTCTTTTCCTGAGTTTTTTAGTCACTAGGAAGCTGACCAACAAAGCCCTGAAGGCACTAGTGCTCAGAAAAGGGAAATATCAGTGTCACGGTGGGAGACTAATGCCATTCTTCTTAAACTGCAAAATGCAATGTAGACTCCAAGAGGATTTGGACTATACCCACGAGCAAGAGATAGATATCTGCTCTCTAAATGAATATTAAATTCAGCACATAGGAAATAGCAGGCATGTGCAGCTACATTTCATTTCCCCAGAAGAAAAACAGGGCGGAGAAAATGAACCCTGGTTCCAGTGATGGCACTGTCTTGCACCACTGAAGGAACCAAGAGTAGAAGACTGCAAGACTAAGATGTTGAACGAATGGGCAGAGAGCGAGGACATTTTCCACCAAAAAATTTGATCCCAGCTCAGACCTGCTGAAACTGTATGCTGCCTTCCTCTGAAAAGCTCTTTCGAAATGTGTGTAAGTATTTGCTTAGAGCTTACTGTTTTGTTGGGTCACCTGTTTGGCTGAAATGTTAAAAATTGGTACAGTGGACTTGCCAAAGAACACAGCCAAGCAGTTGAGATCTGTATGATAGCATTATCAATTGTATTTTTATCTGGGGATGGAGGAGAGAGTAGGAATGTTAACATCATCAACGGAAGGACTGAAAATGAAGAAAATACCATTTTTTAAGGTTATTCAGTTAGCTTTATTTCTGTCTCTTTGAATACTTTAATTCTGATAGTCCGTAACAGTGTTTACTAGAAACCAAATGCCTGCCTCTTACACAGATGCAAAGGGAAATTTGGTTCCAGACTGCTAAAATACCCAGAATATTATAGAAAATATGTTGGAACATGCCTCTTTCCCGGGAGACTTTTTTGCCCGTATCTGATACAGTATGACATAACATTTTTAATTACAGACTATTTGTATTTTTTGTTTTGAAATCACTGTCACCTCTGCATTTTATTTGAACAAGTATATAAATATACATGTATTTTATTTTCATTTTTGCTTCAAAATCACTATTTAGTGCATCAGACTGAAGGTGAACTAGCAGGAAGAGTGTTTGGGTAAAGAACAATCTATGAAGGAAGTTTGCACAGAGAATGAGTCGGGGAGCTGAAGGACAGAGAACTTCTTTCTGCTTCCGATTTTACTCTATGATTGCAATTATCCACAAAGTTCTTTTATAACTAGGTAAACATTATTTAAACATACAGTTTTAGTCTTGGCCACCAACTGTACGTTCCTTATTTATAGGGTGCTTAGTGTTGGATGCAGTTACAGGATTTAAAGCACTTCAAGGAATGCTGACTGCTAACATAGAACTAATGCTAACTGTGGCTGTGTTTGATTATATGAAGATCTTGAAAATATCAATTATTCAGAGCCAGTTGGTTCTAGGTGTCAAACTCAGCTCTTCAGTTAGCAAATTCCTAAACAGAAAATTCTAGCTTTAATTTCCTATTTATTTCTCACCTATTGAAAACACAAAACAAAACAAAAAGCTGCTAATATCCTAGAAGTATCAGGCAGATATATGCACTCTTCTTTTGGAATAATAATTCATTTACTGTGGTGTCAGGCTGGATATAATGCCCATGAGGAAATTGTACTATACTCAGCACAAAACTTAGTACCATCACATAACTGTGTGAAGAAGGCAAGTAGAACATACAGAATGAGTCAAGGTCCTGTGCAACAGTAGGAGGTGATACAGATACACCATCCTGTATCACGTCATGATATATATTCCCCAAAAGGGCTGAATTAAGGCTACATGGACAATATTAATTCTGTGGTATGCTATTTTCTGAGAGGTGTGTTTAGTAATACTAATGCCTTTTGCAATATGTTTGAATGTATTCACAAAGAAAATATTATTCCAAGTCTACATTAAATTGTGTATGCATGTTCAGCCAGATGCGTGTCCGTTTTCATTACATATTGTAATATAGATTTAGAACTACATTTTATCAAGGAATACATGGAAAATATCAAACTAAAACATTCCAAGAACAGTTTCTAGCTCAATACTTTTGTCTAAATTCTGATTTCATAACACAGAATACTTCGAAGAAAATTTCTGTGCAAGAAAATTTTTCATTTTTGGGCTAAGGAGGAAAAAACAGCTCTTTTTCTTTGGACCGAGAAGGAAAAAGCTCTCAGCTATTAAAGATTCTGAAATTTCCAGTTGAATGAGGGGGAAAAAAAAAAAGTTTCAGCCATGGCTCTTCTCCCCACACACCTTATTCATTTTTTTCCCAGATGCTTGTAATGGAGAGGAAAAATGAGGAGAGGAAAGATGTAGTTATCTAACCCAGTGAAACGTGGCTAGCTGGTTCCAGATTTTCTTCATTTTTTCCTTTTCATTCTAATAACACACATTCATTTGTATTTCACACAGGCCCCAGAAACCTGAAATAATGATACGACTGTATGCTGTGCAGCTGATGGATCTTTTCTGTGCAAGATGTCTTGCTTCCTTCATACGAAGTAAATGCTTCATACGGATGTGTATATTAAAGTTCTCAAGCTGCACTGTGAGTGGTAGTAATTTGGACAGAGACAGCAGCTTGAATGAATGCTTAGAACGTCTTGCTTGTCATTGCTATTGTTATTTGAGATCTCATTTCCAGAGGTTGGAACTTATTAGCTGAAGTATTAAGGACTGCATTGTGTTGCCATGAGTAACTTCAGTCTATTACAGAAGTAAACTTAGGGGGCATTACTATGTAGGGAGACAATTCGGAGGTGTTGTGTTTGTCTCTTGATTTGCATGGAATTCTAGTAGTACTAATTGATTGCTGGCCTTTATATATACATGTAACTGCACACATATGGTTAGCTACTCTGGTGTGCGAGTGAAAAATGGATGCACTACTTGTCTGTATGCTTCACAAAGGGAATATGGAGTCTACATGTTACAAAACACTGCATCTGGAGTTAAGGCAATAGCTGTTCACAAAGGGGTGCAAGTCATACAATAGGCTACTTTTCAGTAATTACTCTTGAGTTATTCAGGCCCCAAGTGCATATAAAATGAATTAAAAGAAATAAACTTGAGATGAAGGTATTATATCCCTCTCCTCTTAATTTCTGTGTAAACCTTTAAAAAAACCCAGCTCCCTGCTGTTTTGGAGAAACAAATGTAACAGCACTGAGCTAATATACATGAACCAGAGAGACTGGCTGTTTTCAGCTCAGCCATAGGCTGAAAGCTCTGCAAAAAGTGGATGAAAATAGAACCAAAAAGAACATAACTAAGAAGCAAAGAATATTTCAAAAGGCTTCCCTTTTGTGGCTGTAGGGTTTCTTTTTCCTCTTTTTTTTTTTCCCTCTTCTTTTTTTTCTTTTTTTCTTTCTTTCTTTTTTTTTTTTTTTTTTTTTTCCTCAGGAGATGCTTGCTGTGCATCACTACATCCAGATCTGATACCTTAGGGCCTGGAAATAAAATTAAGTACTTTTGTTCTCATCATTTTTTGGCTGTGCTGAAGATGCAGGGGCACATATGCCATCAGGTATAGGTCTCTTCCAGAATCTCCAAGAAATGGTCTCAGGGATGATCTTGGTTTGGAAGAAGGCTGCCTCATTCCCCATGGCTCATGTCTTTGCATGTAAAACTTTATCTTGTCCTATGTCTATTTCTGAGTCATGCCTCCGTGTCTTCTGTGCAGCCTGTTACAGTGAGAAAGCCCTGTTTACTTCTGAGGCATCTATTTTCATTCTAAAAGCAATTTTGTTTTCTGCAAGCTTACAGTAAGTGACCAGAAATGGATGAAACCTGTAATTTTTTAAGGAAAACAATCTCCATGCAATTTAATACTTCATCTTATGAATGTCTCCTTTGACCTTTCTCAGTATCTCTTCCCTCTGTTTTATTCTTGAGTGGTATTTGTCTTGGCCTCTCAAACACAATGTTACAAGGATTTTCTAAGGTAGGAATTCTGGCTTTGTCTAAGTGTGCAGTGACCAGTATTTTTACGTACCTAATACAAGATTGCGTAGCAATGAAAATCTGCTGCACCCATTCTCACTGTGGTTACAATTTGGTATGAATATGAGCTCTTTACTTTGGCTAATGGTATATATGGCAAAGCAGGAACTCAGCATGGAGCTTCTCTGCCATATACTACCCTTTGCTGTGGTCCTGATGCCCCAAATGGCTGCTCAGTCTGCTAATCAGCTGCAGAGGGAATGGCACTTTTCTTGCTTGCGTTTTTCATTTCTCTTGAGGAGACTCTTACTTGAAGGTAAATACTTTACGTAGGTTGCAATTGAAGCTAGCCAATTTGTGAAGAGCAGTAAGAAAACTCTTTTTGTTTCTTCGCAGGACTGTTAATTGTTATTCTTTTTTTCTGCAGAGCATTGGAAACAATTGAGTTATTGTGGAGTTTAGTGAATGCCACTTGCAGCATTTGAGAGTTTTGCTGTCTTTCCTCATTTTGGCTATAGGGCCTCTATAAAAAAATTGCTTGCACTGGAGCTCCCGAGCGAAACTAGGTCCATTTCATCTCAGCTGGGATTTCATTTCCAGCACAGAAGTCAGTTTGGTTTTGTAACTTCGCAATTCTTCTGGCTGAGCTGGAACTGAGTTGTAGATGTGAACCAACATATTTTGAATTAACCCATGGAAACTCCATTGACTTTTATATTGGGGTTTTGAATCAAGGTTAATAAAAAAAGATATGCTTATTTTTGTGAATCAGGCTGAAAAATAACTCCTGGGAGTTATTCCACACTTTTCCTCAATAAGTAGCTCTTGAATGCAGTTTTGAATAGGAGTTAGGTGTCCAAGATTACTCCTCCAAAGTGACCATCCAATGTAAAATATTATTAAAACTATTACTTTATTCTATCCTGTGAGGTGCATCTTGCAGGGTAACCATCATACATAGAAACCAAGCAAATGAACAAACCTGTAGCCTATGCGGGCTTTGGACAAGGTCGGTGTGGGATTTTCTGCTTTTTATACCCTGAGAGCCCTGGAGATCAGTGTTCAGACACCTGCATGGGACTAGGTGGAGCTGGCCGAGGTCCAGGTCTGGACAGGCTTACATATTTAGTTTTCTTATTACCTTTTCCACAGCTGATAGCTGAAGTGGTTTAGATAAATAAAAGGCTAGGACACCTGTGGAGCTGGGGACCCCCAAGAGGCACTGAAATGGATGGCTTTCTAAAGTGAAGCTCCAGTACCAAGAAGTGGGAAACGCTGCTTTCCATGAGGTAATGTGTAACAACTGCGAGTCATTATCCATTTACAATGTTTCTCTGTACAATACTGTGATTTCACAGTATACAGTAGAAGGTTAGGGTTAGAAAAATAATAACACTAAAACGACTTTGATTTGATCAGGACAAACCTAAAGGCAAATCTTTTTTTTTTTTTTTTTTAATGAAAAAGATTTTCAAAGCTTACAGTCCATGGTTTTATTTGAATCAGAATCCCCTAACATTTTGTGCAAAGGTGTTTATATGCATTAAATATGATTGATGGCTGATGTTCAGTAGATTATAAAAGGAGAATGGACTATCTTCTGTGATATCTTTTGCATAGAAATATGAATTCTAGCAGTAGAAAATGGATGGATTTCTGCAGTGTGGATATTATGATTTTTATTCCTGATTATCTTGGCAGAACATTTCATGCTGTGCATGATGATACCCTTTGTTTTAAAACTACTAGGACAAGTATCTCCTTTTACTTACAAAGAGAAAAATGGAAGATTCCAGGGATGGCGGTGACAAAGGACAGGTTGGCTTCCCAGAACTAACGGACCTGGTATGCACAAAGTCTCTTTGTCATTGTTTCCTAGCAAATTAAACAGCTTCAGAGTACAAAACCAGGTATGAGAACTCAGTTATCCATACTGTCAAACTGTTAGGCTGGTCGAAGGCATGTTATTTGCCTGTGCTGACTGGCTCCCTCCCAGACAATTTCCAGACAGGACCAGGGAGTTGGCATGGGCTATAGGCTTCACCCAGAAAGCATTTCAGTTTGCTTTTGAGGGCAAGAAAGATGAATACAGACACAGACCACTCCAAGTTTGTTGTCCTCATCGCTAGAGAAAGGTCCTAGATGTTTGATTTTGCAGTTGTACTACAACTTTAACAACTAAAACTCTACAGTTTGATTTCAGTTGTACTAATGAGAGGAACAAATTTTCTGTATTGAAAATGTACTAGGATGCCTTGATGCAGCTTCATATGCCTGAGAGATCATATCTCCTGATAAACATCTTTCTTACACCATGGCTTTTACTTCAAAGCAAATCCATGACTAACAGCTATTTGCACCACAGCACACAGAAAGGGTTTCAGAAGTGCCTGAGCTCTGGTTGGTGATAAATGGTGAATCACCAACTGAAAGGCAATATAGTTATATTTTCACTGGACTGAACTTAGGATAAGTCACTTAAATTGGGATTTGAAGTTCTTGAACTTCTTTTCATATGAGGTTGTCTTAAATATGTTTACACTTATGACATACACGTGCTTTAACTATTCCTTGCATGTCTCTTGTCAAAACTATCAGGGGACTACATGGCAGGAAGTGGTCCAACAAGAAGGAATACTGACTTTTTAGAAGGTAATTTCAAGAATCTGTGATGAAGTACTGCATGAAGTAGCCATACACAAGAAGTCAGGGCTATATTCTTGTTACGTTTCTTGTTTTTTTTTTTTTTTTTTGTTTGTTTTTTTAAATATTGGATCGACTGTAACAGATAACTGCAAGTAAAATCTCAGTGAGTCTGGCATACTGACTCTGATCTCTTTGAAGAAGAATACTTTTTTTCCCATATTTTTCCCCTATTTCTTCTGCACACAGAAACACTCAGTCTTTGGGAAGCAGGTTAAAAAGGCAGTGGGACTGGATTCAGATTGGAATGTTTTGCTTGTTCTATCCTACATAATGTGCAAATTACAGCTTAAGGCCCAAACGCCTCCATACTTTGTCAGAGTGGGTCTTGAACTTTGCAGTTTAGACCAGTATCTACTTAAGAACACAGTTTGTTCAGAGAATGCTGTGTATGAAATCACTCTTGGAATATGACACAAAATCAGAAGAAAATTATATTACTTTAAATACAAACTGGGCAAGAAATAAATTATTCCTGACCTGTTTCTATTAAGGAGCTCAAACTTGATTAATACTTGGCCTGGATGTGCTCTTACCTCCAGCAATTACATGCCACTATTACAGTGATTATTTTATAAAAGCTAATAAACACTATCTGGAGTTAATATTTGCTCCCGAGGAAAGTTTGCCAAGAGCTTAGAAAAAGTTTACAGAAGATTTTGCCCATTAGGTTTGTGTACAACATTTGAAATGCCAAAATCCTTTTAGCATCATTAATCACAAAAATGCAATGTAAAAACAGTTGTACCTAATAAAGCTGTAATCTGATACAAAAATAGGCAAACCCTCAGGAATTTAACACAATAGGCCAAACATTGTCCGTTCCAAATGAGTTCCAGTAATGCCACTATTGACTCGGCTTTGAATAGCCTTCTGCTCTTTTAAAACAAATATATATAGATAAAATAGGATTTTATTTTCTATATTACAAATGCAGCTGTTATTAATCAATCCTTTCACAAAGGATACTGGCTAATACAGTCCAGGAAAGCTATTGTGTCCAGCTTGCTGCAACATCTTCTTGTCCACTAAACTTACAGCGTGCTCTGTCTTTATATCAGCGGGTTCAGGCTACCCCTGACTCATGAGTTGTTCATGAGTAGGGTTCACTGGGGGCCAAGTCTATCTGACTGTGGAGGGTAATGCAACGTGTCTCTAGATCTCATCTGTCCATGGGATAGAGGAAATGTTGTGTTGTGACTTGTCCTGCTATGGCACTGCCAGAAGACAAGAGCTGGAGAGGTGGTGGGAGAGAAATGGGTTGCGTACAAGCAGAAGTGTTGCCTGCTCGCAGTTTGACTCTTGCATAATTTCTCCCTCCAAATCCCAGAGGTGAAGTGACATTTCAGTCACTGAGCCAATCTGGGGAGCATGGGAGTGTTCTTTGCTTCATTTTATCAACTAGCAGGGAGGCTGATGCTGCCCCAATCCTGCCTGTATGTATTTTGGGATAAGTCATGGAGGACATGAAGTAGCAGGCAAATAATTTTCATTTGAGGTATAACAGATAACAGAGGGGCTTAGATATGGTCCTGGATGCTCTGGCCTCTAACTGTTAGCTGAATTTCTGCTCAGTGTTTTTTTGTTTTTAGTTTTTCCTGAATGTTAATTTAACACCTAGAATTGTGTGATTGGCATTAAAACTTCTTTATGGTGGTAGCTAATGTACAACGGAAGAACAGAAAGATATTACCCCATATGAAGAAATTAGAATTGAAATATGGGAGAAAACAGAGTGCATGAGTACAGGATGGCAGATGAGTTCATACAAGCTACAAAACAAATCAGTGCCTAAGTCCAGCTGGCACCATTTAGCCATCACTGTACTTAAATTCTTTTACCTCCCAAACAGGGTGGCTACATCCAGAACTCTCCTTGGGAATTGCCTCTGATCCATGCTAGTTCCCAAATTGTTCCCAAGCATAGCCTGGGGACCATTAGCTGAGTTTTGCAGAAACCACACCAAGGATTGTCCTAGCAGTTGGCAGGCAGAGTCAGAAGTTTTAGCTCTCTCGCACTGCTGACTTTATGGGTAAGTATGTCCCAATGAAATAACAAGAAGGTACCAATGACAGGATTGACAATGGTCTTGGAACACCCACTGTCTAACGAAATATGTTAGACAGTGGCAAAAGTGGCTGTTTTTGAAGCATTGAGGCATTGCTCTTATCTCCTCCTGGGCTCACCTATTCTATGGCCATCTCAGCTCAGCTGTATATTGTCTAGAAGTGTTCATTTATTATCTTCCTTATTATTCAGCTTATTCAACCTTATTATTCAGACCTGCCTATTAAATCGAACACGCATAAGACTGAAAGCAGTACAAGTTTATTCTAGCCAGGCTATGGGTTAAGCCCTTAAGTAAAAAGTTGGAAAGACATTTACAAAAAGTAAATAAAACATCAGTGCAATTTTAGGATACATATAATAAGATTTATTCTTATTTATCTAGTTCTCCTCATCTTAAGCTGTGTCTCAGCTGTTCACCTCGTGATCTGAACGCTGGCAATCAAAACTGGACCTTTCCAAAATCTAGATTTAAAGGTTGTATTTAAAGGCCTGATGGGCTTCCCTTCTTAGCTCATCTTCTCTTTCAGGATGACGGTCTTTCTGCCCTTTCCTTCCTCCCCCTCTTTTCTTGTTTAATTAACTTTCCTTACAATTAGTCAGGAGCAACATATTCTGGTAACTCACAGTTTTCTTAGCCAATGGCAAGAAAATGGCAATGGCAATACAGTTTTGACAGCTCATAAGCCAAATTTGGTTTTAAGAGCTATTTTGACTTGGCTATCTTTCTTTCTCAGATTCTGACTCTATCTACTTCTCACCTTCTCCAAGTCTGCTGCTGAAGCTTTAATTAGCTCATTTTTCTCTGGCAAGGATAGTTTAAAAATTGTCTTCATAACATTTCATGAGTTAGATATGACAAAAGGTATTTTTGCATTACTGCTGCTATTCTCACAGTTAAATTTTGGAGACCACATATGGAACATTAATAATGTGGATGGTAGCCTGTTAACAGTGTGCACTGTCCAAGCTAATTCCTTCCCTGTTGCTTTTTCTGTCATAAGGCTTTCCTGCCACTCCAGGACCCCTTTCCTTCTGATAATGACAACAAAAAATCAGGAGCAATGCTGCACTGCCAGGTTCTTCTTGCATGAAGATGGAAGCGAAAGCCTCTTCCTTGGCTGAGAAGGCTGAGATAGGCAGTTACCTCTCTCATCCTTCTTTTTGCAGTCACAGTTGGAGATAGCCGTTCTGAGGAGCTTTATTGCCCTCCTCTCCTGATAAACATAAGAAAGTTGATGTATGGAAAAATGGGACTTGATGATAGCTTGACACTTTCACACCTTGAAAATCAAACTCAGATCTGTCAGGGAAGCATGCTATGAATATGCTGATGAAACATATCCCACACAGAACACATCACAACCCTAGTTAAGAGGCTTTATACTTTTCAAGTTATTCTTTCATCCAACCCGCACTGAAGTGCCTCAAAGAGTTCTATAATAAGACACCAACCACATCATAAGGACAACATGGAGCAGATGATTTGACACGTGAATTAAATGACAACACCTTAAACCTCCTGCCATGCTGCTGGCCCTGGGACAGCAGATACTCTACCAGCATTTTGGTCTGTACACAGGTATTCATTTGTATCTTAGTGATTATAGTGAAATCTTTAGGCTATCTGATGTGCACACTCTTATCTGTATTACTTTTTTTAGCTGGAAATGCTACCCTGTAGTTACCAGTAATTGATGCTCACCAGTTATGTAAATTTAGCAGTCGGCCACAATCAAAAGGTATTGATAGAAATCTGCTCTATTTCCCCCAGTTCTAACATTTAACATTCCTTTGTGGAGTTTGAATTTGGTCTGGAATGGTGCATTAATGTGAATTGATAGCAAACTGGGAGTGAGCCAGAAAGTCAGTGCTTAACCCAGAGCCAGCACCTCTGGGAGTAAAGACTTCAAGAATCAGATGTTCTACATTTACATTGCTTCCAGCTTTGTACTGGGGGAAGGGGAGAGATGATGGGAACCATCAATAATTTCAACTTAATTCTTCTTTCGCATTTGTGTTTACCACACTTTACTCAGCTGGGAATATCACACAAAGCTTAAGACCATGTTCCTAGCCTCACAAGCTGCAGAGGAAATAGTTAATGAAATACAGCTCTGATTTTAGAAATATCGGTTCATTTGATGTCTGTCTGGCAGAGACAATGGTGCTAGGAAGCTACAACTGGAATGAACCTGGAACAGATAGTAATGATGCTTTTTGTTTTGTTTGTGAGCCTTGAGATTTCAGGGCTGCCAAACGTTACACATTCCTGCATCTTAACTAAGTGTCACACACTCAGCCAAGATTCAGAGATCAGTCATGTTGGACATCAGAATATTGTAAGATTCTTGCCTTGTCTTATCTGAGATATGGTATCTGTCATGCTGTTAAGAGCACTGATCACTAATGGCAACAGCAAGCATTATTTTCTCTGAGATTTTGCTTTCCACACTGTAGACCAATATACATCTTGTATTGCCACTTATACTTATTTCTTTGTCCCTTTAGTATAAACCAGAAATCATTTGATGCTGAAAATACTTGCTTTTAGTGCATAAAAACATAAGAGAGAATACAATATTCTCATGTTACATTACTCTGCTTGGGTACATTGTTCTGTGCAGTTTTGTGGATGAAGAAATCTCACCTTGTTTATTATTCGAATTGTTGTGGCAGTTCTTGACTCTATTTTACTTCACTGCATGGACAGAATAGGAAGCTGATCTCTTTTTCAAGAGCTTGTGATTGAAATATAAGGTAAGAGATAATGAGGTTAGAGGTAAGAGGCCCAGAAAAATGAGAATAAAATACTGATTGGTAGTATGGGGTTTGGGTTTTAAGGAAAGTGATGAAGCAATTTTTGAATGTTTACTGGGAGACCCTTTCAAGCTAAATAGCAGTAGAAATCAGGCATTAGAACACCTTTGTAGTTCCCATCATTGAATTTAAGACTATTTGTCTAACAAGATTTTAGGAACTACTTTACGTTTTCTGAAATACATGTTGTAGCAATGATAAACCTCTTCAGAAGTGATGCAGTTGAATGGAAGAATATTTACATTGCTGACTTGTAGCTTTGCCTCCAGAGGCACTTGGTGTGGTCAGCAGACAAAGGAAAGGTCCTCCAGGAAAGCAACACCTGCATGTTTATTGTGTAAAACCAATCTGAAGTGGAGAGTGCAAATAGCCTTTGTAAGGACTATTAAAAGGATATTGACAAATACTGAAATCTTTTACGTATTTCCCTTTCAAATCCTTCAAGGAATATCTCACTGGAATGTTTATAATGTGTTAGGGTATAAGAATTACATTAATTAATAACAAATTCTAAACAAAATTGGACTATTTATTTTACCTGGAATAGGCTGAAGTGATCCCACATGATTTTAGCAAAAATGTTAGCAAGATTATTTAGCAAGATTCTATTCACCTTACTCCTGTCTGTAGCTTCTTCTAGGTTATATATAGGGGCCTGCTCTCTGCTGTCTTCTTTCAGACATCTATTTTGGCTGATTTAAATGTGAAGAAAAAAACAAAAAAAACCCACAACACATAGAGATTCCCATAAACAGAATCTTGTTTTTGAAAAATGAGGTGTCATGTATAGTTTAATTTAGTCTTTGTGTGGTTTTCCTTGGCATGTAGCTCAGACTTGGGTTTCATATGGTGTATCACAACAGTTCAGTTTACAAACCCACTTGTTGGGCTACAATTGGATATAAAAATTCTAAGAGTGCTGCAAAAGAGCAAGTTTTCAGTCTTGAGAGAAGTGACAAAGATGTTCTTTAGAAGAGATGCTGGATTTCTGGAGCACATATGCTTTGAAAAGACCTTAGACAGTAGTTTTGCTTTGTAATAGATAGTCTTTTTTCTTTTTCCTTTCTGCCAGTACTTCCTCATTCTGCTTCTCTGTCTTTCAGTGTCCATCTGTGGAGGAGTTAGGTCACTCTTCTGAAATTTGTGTGTATGCTGCCTGCTCCTGTTTTCACCCAAGAGCTTGTTAATCTTGTTACACTGGAGAAACGACTGCTTGTTTTCATGATAGCTTTCAGGCAATACCCTCTGAAATATATGGCCTTTTGTATAAGAAAAAGGCAGTTTACAGTGTTGTGTAGCAAAGACCGTATTTTCTTACATTTAGGAACAAAGACATGTCAGGCTTTATTGAGCACATCACTAACTATATAACTAGCATTGAACACTCTATTTGCAACTGTTGCTGTGTATTTTGTGTGTGATTATCACCCCTAGATCTGCATCCTATAAAAAGATATTTCTGTTTGCTTAATTATAAAGCTCTTTATGAACAGGCTCATCTGTAAATAGCTTGGTGCAGCTGAAATAGAAATATAATTATAATGAAGGCAGATGTTTCTGAGATACTTTTCATGAAACTTGTTCTGAATATACAAAGGAGGAAGGGTTTTCTAACTGGTGGGCTTTAGCCCAAGTGTAGCCTGAACTGCCAAATGTGATGAGGGGTTCACTCCGAGGGCAAAATATAGAGAATAATAATAATATAAGCATTAGAAACAACAACAATAATAGTAACCTCAAAATCATGTAGAGATGCCCGCTCCCATGGTAAATGGTTCTTCCTAAATCATTAAAGGGGCTAAGAAACAGTTTCTGTAGCTTATCTCTATAGACCACTTCCCAGAATATGCTGGACATTTATCTGCAGTACGTTACTTGGGGTTTATGAAATGCACACGGAGCTGCAAAGTTTAGGGTCATTTGAATACAAATATTGCACTTCTGTCTTGCTGTCTCTGTGTACACTCTTAAATCATTTATATCCTGTCAGGGAAATAAAATGACCATAATATTAGAAAGTAAATGTATGTATATATATTGCTAGACAAGAATTTATGAAGTGACTGAATCCCATTTTCAGTAGAATTAAATTCTTTAGGAAAAAAATGTATTTGAGTCAGCCCAAACATCCTCCCCTCTCCCTTTCACCATTAGTGGTAAATATGTGTGCTGGTCACTGCTGATCCAAGCCTGCAGTTCATACTTCAGAGGAATTGTCATCCCAATCAGTCCTTGTTTGTGCCAATCTTTAGTAACTCGTCAGCTGAGTCAGTCGCTCTCTCAGTCATCTTATGATAACACAGACCAGATAGATTTGGCTGTTTGGCAAGCTCATGAATTAGAAACAGCAAGTTTAGTCCAGGATAAACTACTACAAACTATGTTATGCTGTGGAATCACAGTTTTCAGCCAATTACACTATCACTTCACCCACAGAATGTGGACTGGAGAGTCAGTATTTGGCGCTGCCAGCCTGCCCTCCTTCCTCACTCATGCCTTGGTCTGCAGGGCTACATGGGGAAACAGAGAACTGGGCTACCTTCAAATTTGCAGGGCAAGCAAAACAAACAGCTACAGGTGTTTTGAATTGAGCAATTAATGCTCCTGATATTCCTGATGTGGACATTTTTCAAGCATAAACTTAGGCGTCTTATTAAAGCTTTCAGAAATGAACGTGGGCATTTGCACTATAAGATATCAGGGATTTGATTTAAAAGGTATCCGCTGATTTCAAAGGAACAGGTTTTTGAGGTGACTTTGGACAGCCTGTATTAATATGATTGACTTTCTCTCTTTGATGACAAACTAGTTATCATTGGCAGCATCTCTTCAATGTACAGAATGAAGGCTATGTATCTGTTACAAGCAATGTATGCTCAAGCACAAGGAAGCTAAATCTGGTTTGGTGGGTCTCCTCTTGAGGTGTAAACAACAGTACTTCTGCTCACTTCTGAACAACTTCACTGTGTCAACATCAACTTCACCTACCATGCCATGACCTAAATCCGGTGGTTACCTTGGTGCACTTCACTGTTACTACTAAGGATTGTGGAATAAATTTTCATTATTATTGCTGATCAAACATATTTCAATTTAAGAACATGTCATAATTCTCATTTTAAAGGTAGATCCCAGACAGAGAGATTTTTCAGTCCACTTGGTTACATTTGCTCTGTATTTACAGCATTTTTTAGTGGAGTAACAATTAGAGAAAATATCTGTTTTTTCTGTATGTGCATCACTTCCATTAACGATAACAGAGATTAGGTATGCACTGAGGATGGGAATGAAGCTCCCAGACTGTACATACTTGTGCCTGAGGCCAAGCCTTGGGGCCTAACAAATCAGCCTGGCTTTCTGGTCTCTACTGTCTCCATGGAACTTGCTGTAACTTGACTACAAGTTGGGCAAGAAAAAAGGCAGAAATTAAAGGCCCTGCACTTTCACAGAAAATAAATATTCAGCTGTTACATAAATGTGGCATCTGAGATTAAAATTATCAGAACACTTGATGCCACAGAAACACATTCTATGAAGGCTGCTCCAGAAGTAATGCTTCCTACTTTATTATGTTTGGCTAACAACTCCAGAGGCAGATGTTGGTCATATGGCAGTAGAGAGTGAGCCTTCCCACCAATATCCTGTTGCATTTTGTTGCTGTGTGACAAATGGCAGCAAAGGGTCACTCTGATACAATGGCGTCTGACATGGAAGTGCATGTGAAACAAAGGTGTATCACTGTATTCCTCCATGCAGTGTAAGCGGCAACCACTGACATTCACTGACACTTGCCGAATGTCTGTGGAGACCAAACATTGGATGTGAGCACAGTGAGACAGTGCATTTCAGCATTGGTGAGAGCGATATGAATATGACAAGCCACGTTCCGGACAGCAGATTTTGATGAGCACTGCATGCAGGCTCTTGTTTACAACTCTTGAAAATGCAGAGCTAATGGTGGTGACTATGTTGAGAAGTAGTGTTTTGTAGCTGATAATTTGTTCTATCAAATAGTGTTATTTGAGAAGGCCCTAGTTGACTGGAAGTTGGCAAATATTGTCCCAATTTTCAAGAACAGCAAGAAAGAAGACCCTGATAATTACAAGCCTGTCAGTCTCACTTCAGTGCCTCACTGAATTTCACTTCAGATGAAATTATGGAGGGGATTATTCTGGGAGTTACTGAAAAATGCTTGAAGGACAATGCAGTCAATGGTCGCAGAGAACACAGGTTCAAGAAGCTAAGTCCCATTTAACAAACTTAATCTCATTTTTTGACAATGTTACCCAACTAGTAGGCCAAGAAGAGCCAGTTGTTGATGTAATTTTTTAAAAAAGTTTCAGCAAAGCTTTCAATACTGTCTCTCACAGTATCCTAGACAAAATGTCCATCATATAGATAGAAATGGGTGAACAATTGATGGGCTGGGCTCAAGGGGTTTAGTAAATGGGGCAACATCAGGCTGATGGCTTGTCACTAGGAGGGTTCTACAAAACCCTGTGTTAGGCCAAGTTCTCTTCAATGTTTTTATGAATAGACTGGATGAAATTCTCGAGTGTATATTAAGTTTGTGGACAACACCAAATGAGGAGGAGTTGCTGACTCTCCAAGAAAGGCCTTGCAGAGAGATCTTGCCAAATAAGAAGGCTGGGGAGTCACCATTTCCTAAAGCTTAATAAAAGCAAGTGCCAGACCCTCATCCTGGGGTTGGCGAGCCCTAGATATATGTACAGACTGGGGAGTGAGAGACTGGAAAGAAGCTCAACGGAAAGACATCTATGTGTTCAGGCTGACAGCAAGTTGAACCTGGACAAACAGTGCATCCTGGCAGCCCAAAGGACCAGCTGTACCCTGTGGTGCACCAGATCCAGCACTTCCAGCAGGCAAGGGAGGGGATTGTTCTGATCTGCTCTGTGCTGTGTGGCCTCGCCTTCAGCACTGGGCACAGATTTGGACACCACGATATAGGAAGGACATAAAACTATTCAAGAACAGCATGGAGCTATGTCAAGGGAGGGGCAGGTGGGGGTTAGAGAAAGGCTCTGCAACAGAGGGTAATTAAATTAGGACTACTTTCTGTAGTTAAGTAAAATAAATAAGAACATCACTTTTCCGTGCGTTGTGTCCTTTCACTTGCTGTACATAAAGGGAAACCCTAAATACATTGATTGTGTTATGCTATGAATATTACAGTAGTTTTATTTGTTTTTTAATTAATTAAATACCATACTATAATATTAATATTATGTATTTGTTGTATAATACAACATATTATAATTTAATAATCATATAGTATTGTACGGTATGGTAGGTATTATACCGCATAATAATCCATGTAATATTCTCTATAATGTATTCTACATTAATTCAGAACTACTGTAAAGCTACAGCAGCAGCAAATTTTGTCTTAAATCTGCTGGAAAGATGTATCTTATAAGGGAAACTGTTTCACCGAGGAGTCTGTGAGTTGCAGTTGTACATTTTTGCACTTGTAGGACACTTCAAGGAGATAGGATCTGGACCATAGCCTTCAGTGGTAATGGGCAGAGCAGCTGGGAAGGGGACAAATCAAAGAGGTTTTACAGTGTGGGATCAGGAGGACTACAACAGCTGGGGAGGGTCAGGAAGGTTATGACATTTGGGGGAACTGTTGGGTAGGGAGCTCTTTGGTGAGAAAGTATGAGAGTTATGGCAGCTGGTACAGAGCTGGCGTGGAGACTTACGATCAGGAGGAATTGGGAACAGTGCAGCATCTGGAAGCTGATCAGGCAAGGAGCTCATATCATCTGGGGGATCAGGAAGTACACAACAGCTGGGAAGGGTCAAGCAAATACCCAACACACATGGAATTGAACAGCAGGGCCTGGTGCCACATACGGATTCTCAGATTGCTTTTTTATGTATTGCTGCTGTCTACCTTTCTGTAAATTTCCTTTAACTCATGTTCAAAATGTGTCTTTGTATAAAAATAAACAATTTGAATTTCTACTATGGAAAAAGAAAGTGGGTAGCCCTTCCTAACCACAAGGTGTCTTGCTGAAGTCCTTGTACTTCCGGCAAGTGAAAGATTTCCTTCAACCCTTTTGCTGTCCTACTAGCTGAAGTTTTTTACAAAGCTTTCTTCAAGCTTTGTTAGCCAGAGGAGATTAACTTTCTATCCCAGCAGGAACTCAACATGTGGAGACTCAATTCTTGATGTTATTGTTCAGCGATACTGAGTTGACTTTTTGCCAACGCTGCTGGTGCAGGAAGGGTGAAATTCATGTGTCCTGTTGAGCTTACACTAGCTCTGGCTGAAATGGTGCTTGTCTATTACTCAACAATTTATCTAGTTAGTACTTACCTTTTCTTAAGTGCTTCTCTTTTCTGTTGCATCACAACTTAACACTGTGCTGAAAGTAATGTCTCCTATTTATTTTCATGGAAACTACAACAGATACAAAGAGCACAGTCATGCAATTCGATGGAACAAATTCTCAGCTACAAAACACTATTTTTAGCATAGTCACCACCAGTAGCTATGCATTTTCAACAGTGGTGAATAAGAGATTATATGCCATGCTTATCAAAATCTGCACCAGCAGAGGCGAACCACTGTCACTGTCACAACTGCTGAAATGCACCACCCATTGTCTCACTGTGCTCACATTCACAGGTTGGTCTTCATAAACATTCACCAAGCATCAATGAATGGCTGTGGGTTCCATTTTTTCCACATGGAGGAATTCAGTTCCAACATCTTTGCTTCATACATGTCAGACACCATTCTGTCAGCAGGCCCCTCTGCTGCCATCTGTCACACAGCAACAAAAGGTAATGGAATACTGCTGGGAAAGCTCAACCCCTACTAACATACCACCAACATCCACCCATGACATCATGGGCCAACATCATAAAACAGGAGATATTACTTTTGGAACATGTAGTTGCCACAGGTATAATGTGGCAATTTTTTCCTAGTATTTCTACTTCCTATGTGAGGTTTTTTATTTCTTCTATTCTTGTCCTTCCTCTGTGCCTTGGTTGTCTTGGTTTTATTTTTTTTTTTTTTTTTTTTTTTTTTTTTTTTTTTTGTCAGTAATTTTAAAAGCATGATCATTATGAACAAATGATGGTACTTACTTGCTTCTCATATTCATACTCTCCTTATTTCTCTATGACCTTTCCTGACATTCCAAGAAGACAAGCCTCTTACCTCCCTCGTATCTGCACCCAAGTGTTTTGTTTTGTGCTATGGTTTGATTGTAAGCTCATTTGGCAAGGACCATTCTTAAATGCTGTTTTAGGGAAGTGCCTCGCATGATGCAGTCCTTCACAATAGGTCTCATAGGTGCTAGAAGGAATAATGAATGATAATAATGAGTTCCTTGAAAGCCCCAGTTCCTTACGAAGCTTTGACAAAGTGGGAAATGATGTCATATCCATCAGGCAGTTGTGACAAATATGCATAGGGTGAAGGGTAAATTGTTTTGCTCTAGAAAAATCTGTACTATTCTCCTGTGTTTTCCATAGCTGCTCATATTATTTTTTCTTCTATAGGCTCTTATTGCTTTCCAGACATGCTGTGCCTTGTCTTTGCCAATTGTTGCCATCTGTCCTGATGACATTGTGATGGAGGTTGAGTGTGTTGCTGAGCTTCTTAATAATGTCACAGTGTCATTTTGTGTTACCTCTGTCACTCTGCTGCTGTTATGCTAACTTGTCTTCCTTGTTTCTTTTTCACGACTTATACTCAAGACAGTGTAAAAAATGCCCTCTGGATTTTAGTTCTTCTTTTCTTTCCACCATATCTAATATCTCATCTGTTCTCTACAGCTGCTTTCTGTGTTCTGTATTTATTCTAATCATATTCTATACGGTAGAAAGTGCTGCTGGTAGGACAGATTTTTTTAATTTCCTCTTGGCATTCAGTAACACTCTATTAAGTGGCTGTGTTTACACTGCAGTTGTCAATGATCTTTTCCGGGTCCTCTGCTCATTAAGCAATAAATTCAACTTTCCTGGCTAGCAGTGTTTTGAACATTTCATGTGGCAATATGGAGCCAGTCCCACAGGGAATGGTTTCCTCTTACCAGACTGCTCCCTCCACGTGCTATGCTCCCTGTTGGGTTTATCTAACTATGTCATCTCTATGAAGGATACTTGAAGCAAGCTGTTGCCTCTTTCTTAGTCGCATGCATGTTGCCAGGGAGCCTGGGGGACCCACCATCTGACATTCATAGCACTCGGCTTCTATCCGAATATGTCTGAGATTCCCAGTGAAGCGTGGGATGACAAGTTCCCTCTTTCTTTTTGCAGAATTACTTCTCATCCACAATTAAGGTAATAAAGTGTTTCTGCCAACCTGTTATTATGTTAGCATTCAGATAGCTATCAGTCACTGCAGAATTATAAAAATGGTCCAGAAATACTTTTTCAAGGGCATCTCATAAATAACTTTGTTTTCCATTTACTTTGGAGACCAGGAAATCTGAAAAGCCATGATGACTTAGGTCACAAAGAAGATACAGCACAAACAATTACTTGGTCTTTCTTTTCTTATCTCTATACTCTGCTTCAACTTTGACTTAGGAAGATCAGACTGAGGAGTGGGAGAAAAATTCGTCGTGCATTCTGGTGCTTACCCTGTCTATCAAGACAAAGAACAAGGGTACTAATTAATGCCATCTGTAACAGTGTTTGGGACATGTAGGAGATCCATTGGGATGTGGACCAGGGCCACAGTCCATTTCAAAAAGGGCACTGAACAGCCATGACAATGGTAATAATTTTCACTCCTGAATTAGGATAGATTCAGACTTAATAGAATAAGTGTTGTGAAGGTAAACTCTGGGCAAAGAATATAGAGAGCTAACACAAGAACCAATGCAGAGACAGAGAAACTTAACAAAATCTATTAATTATCTTTATTAAGAGTGGGTGGATTTACATTCATGCTTGTGTTTGGTGGAAGGACTTGGTATTCTGGAGAGAGAACTGAGATCACGCAAATAGCATTGAATTCCATTATACAAAGTATCATGCATCTGTACTGGTAGGACACAAAGAGAAAATCTCAAATACAGTGTTGAAGGTTGCACATTATTAGCAGATTTATATCTCCAAGTTCCTTCCCTCATAAGCTGCCTTTGACTTCTGTTTTACGTCCTGTAAGTCCTGTGACTTGTTGATGCCTTTTATTCTCTACCTTCTTCTCATCTACATTACAGTTTAATTTTGACATTAACTTAACTTTTATACTCATGAACCTTTTGTGTGTTAATTCTTCTTGCTTCATCTCTTCATTCAACCCTCAGCTTTTGTACAACTTTCCAGTTTGTTTAAGGTCCATTCACAAGTTGGACTTCAAGTGCTGTTTCCCTTTGTCCTTTGAACACATACAAGAGGCTATTTCAGAATTCAACTGACCCTTCTGCCTTTATGCTCATGTAATGTAAATCTGCCTTTCATGGTTTTCAGTGCCATCAGTATTTTTGCCCTCTCTTCTTTCAACAAAGGTAAATGCAGATCCGTTGGTGTGTTATAGGTAAAGTAAGTTAGCAAGCATGAATTATGAACTACTCAAGAAATAGCAGCTGTTGAGCTTGTGTGCACAGCAAGGATTGTCTGATGCTGATCAATAAAAATCAGAGTCAGTAGCCATGCTACCAGAGAGACCATCTGTGGCTAGAGAGCCAGAATCTTGCTGACTGGGATAGACACTGCTGGCCTGAAGGAGGACGGGGACAGGTCATATTCATATAACCCCCAGGGAAGGACATATTTAATTGTCAGTAAGTGCTAGCTGGCAGCCTGTAGTCAAAAGTACACCATTGCTCTGCCTAGATCTCTGAGAAGTAGGGCCTGGAAATCTGCAAGTGAAATATTGGGACACATCGTTCCTATGCTGTTAGTGTCATTAACTGGAATGGCTAACAAAATGGGGATTCTTACTAAAGACCATTAGTAGCAAGGGAACAGATGGGAGAAGTACAGGCCTTGACTTGTTGAAGAAGCAAAAGTAGCGATGGCTCCTCCCTTGTGAACCTTATGTTAACGCTCCTGTTGGAAAGAATTCACCCTGGATCCCATGTACTTTTGCAGTTACTGCCTCACTTTGCATTTTACTCCTGTGTGTGCTGTGCTTTGTAACTCAGTTTTTATTCCACAGACCACTTCAGTTTTGATCCTGTGTTATTTTTTTTCCAGTTGAAATAACTTCTGTCAAATCTCAAATGCCCTCTTAGCCAAATCTCATATTCAGTACCCCATTGTCTCAAACCCATCAGCTGTCTTTCACTGAAACAAATATGCTATTCTTAAAATCCTAAAGTCTTACTCCTGTATTGTACGTCTGAGTAATGCATGAAAAACCCATTGCCTTTTCTTAGCAGATGATTCACAGACAAGAGCTCTCCTTCTGATTTCTCTTTTTTAACCTATAGAAAAATCCCAGCTATTACACAATATTTTATGAATGCCTTAAAGTTTTTAATAGTAAAGGTCAGTCTGAGGAAAACCAAATTCTCGTTAACTATCCACACTTTTTTCTTCATCACTATGGCATGATCCTGCTTGTCACTAATATAATTTAGTGTTGTTCTTTAGTTGAGCCTCTTTCCATTTCCTTTCATCCAGTCCATGGAATTTTTCACGTGCTCTGAGGAATGTCTTTAAGGTATGTAAATATATGTTCTTTCTTACTGTTCCATATTATGAAGAATTTTGTCCAGATTCTTTTTGTTACATCTTCACTCTCAGTTAATTTCAGCATCACCTCTGCCACACAGTTTTGCCTCTTTAATACCTATTGTCTCTTTTCTGCTGCAAAGTCTTTCAAGCTACTCTCCACTCCTATCTTATTTGCTTTGAAATGTTGATTCCTAGCCTCAGTTAGCACTTTGTGCCAACTTCTGTCATGTCCTTGTTTGGACTTTTTTTGTCTTCTCCAAAGAACTTATTTCCTGGAGGAAATACTTCAGTCATCAACAGTGCTATCTCCTTATCTATCTCTAAAAATCCCATGTAAAACCTTCCTTTACTGGGAAAACTAGGGGGAACATAGGAATAATTTGGCAGCTTGTATGATGTGCAACTGCTTAAATGTTGATGGTTCTCACACAGAAGCTACATCTGAACTATTTCCAACTCCCTCAGTAGTCAATTAAGATAGGGGTCATGGTTTTATCTTAAGTTTACAAGCATCTCCCTACATTGATGGTGAAGAGAAGCAACCAGACAGTTTCTGTGAAGACGCAGATGTATAAAACTCAAAGCATATCTATTGGATTGGTTTCTAATGATAATTGTTTCTATCCTACTGTTTTCTGTTAGTTTGATTCGAGTATTAATAATATTTTTCCTTGGTTTGTCAACTCTCGAAAATTTCTACTTTTCCATCTTTCTTCAACCCAAAATATTCTATATTTTCATAGTTTCTGTAGTGATAGATAAAATATACAATAACCATGGTAATGATCCGATTGAATTCAAAGTAGCCAGAGAGCTCAGTAGTTGACTTGATGTATTCATCCTCCCTATGAAGCTCTTACAGAACTACTCAGTATTTTCAGGTGCTCATACATATATGAGAAATATGTTTTCATGGGATAAATACTAACAAAGCAAGATGTTGTTACTTCTGAAATTTTCTTTTTGCCTGACTCATGTAATTGGAAAATGAATCTGCTGATCTGACTCTAACAAATTTAGTCTCTCTAGCAAGTCAAGAAACAAATTAAGCAGGGGAGACAGAGGATTACCCAGACAATCCTGTCAAGCTTGCCAGCCTAAGAAACCCTGCAATCTGAAATTAAAACTTTCCTATAATTGAATGTGCCGTAGAGTCTGAAGTATATTTTACTGCAGTTACAGACAATTTCCTTAAAATAAATAAGAAAGACAGAAAAGGAAGAAATAAAAATAGTAAATAGTAAAATAGCAAAAGCAAGGAAAATAACCATTCTGAAACACAGAAGAAATAGCTCAATAATTTGGTCTGATACAGAAATTACTTTGCAAAATTAAATACATTAACCAAATGCCCTGACTGCCTGATGCCATGTTATAGTCAATTCAACATATGTGAAGTCTTTTCAATTGCACCAACGTGTTACATTTGCACAAGTCAGTTTTGTTTCATGCTCTATTAGAATCCGAGGGGTGTTTTTATTTTTTCAAACTAGCAATGGAGATATGAGTAAAACACATCTACTGTTTTACCAACTAGCAAATTATATGTTCCCAGAAACATAGCATCTCTCTTCCTTGTACTCTGAGTTCAATATCAATTTGGATACATAGATAGTTATCTTGAAGTGTTTTTCCATAGGCCCAGATATGTTAAGTTTAATTAGTTCTAATAATTGCCTTTTCTAAATTGTTTCTATGAACTTCTAATCTTTATAAATCACATCTAAAGTGCAAATTTTAAAATCCAGTGATTGTAATGGTTTTCATTTATTACAAGCTGAGTTGCAACTTTCGTACTACAAACAGAAAGGTCTCCTTGGATAAACAATTAGTCATACAGTGGCTGTCACACCTTATGTTAAAAAATAAAGAATTTTAGGCCCTGATAAATAAATCATTTAGTGATTTCTCTTAATAGGACCTGTATCAGCATAGTCATCGTTGCAAATTGCACTAATATGCTTTTCTTAAGGAAACAATGTGTGTTCCCGAGAAAAATATATCCATCTTTCTGCTTCACCCTTTAGCCTTCTCTCTTGCAGCAGTGGTCAAACAAGTACTCTTTATCCTCTCTGCTCCAGGCACATTTGGAAGATGTACACTGCTGAAAGAGTTTTGAACAATCACATCTTCACTGTACACAGAGGCCCACAGATGTCTTGTAAGGACGTAATGTACCAGGAGAATTTTTAAGGTGCTGCCCACACAAAGGTACTAAAGAAGAGAAGGTCAGTAAAAGTGTTGGGATATGTTGAACTGCGTTATAATGGCTTCCAAACTCTGTATGGCTTTCTCTAGAGGAGTGCACAGTCACTGAAAGGGGCAAGTGTTTAGGCTTATTTTACAACCTGTAGACATTTAGAAAGATGACGACCAAAAATATATCTTATGTAAAAAAAAAAATTCATTTTATTTTCATCCATTTTATAATTATTTTTTCTATCCTTCATCTTTTTTTTTTTTTGTTGTTGTTGGTGGTGGTTCTTTTTTTTCATTATTTTATTTTCCTTCAATAATATCTATGCACTTATTTTCCACTTTGCATCTTCCAATTCTACAGTCCCATCAACAATGGACTATCAGTTCCTCTGAGGTATAGCAGAATACAGTTTCTTGTTTCACAGCAGCATTGCATCTTAACACTCTTTTTTTTTAACATTATAACGAAAATATTACTATTACAGAAGATTGCAGTGAAATCTTAGGGAAATTACATTTATTACATGAACTGCAATAAAATACTGTTAGAGTTAATACTGAAAATGCAATGACTTTCAAAGGAAATTACAAAATTTCATTGACTATAGCAGGAATTCAGACACCCAGCAGATCTTAAGTAGTGTCATACAGGTCGGATGCCTCGTAATATTCTTTCATCTGCCAGATAACCTGGAAGACCTGACACTGTAGTCCCTTGGTTTGCCCATGTCAATATCTCAAGGAGAGTCTCAGTTGGTATCTTGCTAACCATTTCAGAGTCAAGGCTAAAGACCATTATGCTTCCTTTTTTTGCTTTCAGATGCCTTTTACACCCTGCCTTTCTTTAATCTCCGTCTCATTCAATTACTTGCCACTCTGCATCAAGGGAAAAAGATATTTGTGGTGGGGTTATAGTGGTGCCGTAGTTGGTACAACTCAAGATTCTCATGATGTCAGTGCTGGAATTTAGCTTGGCTGATACACTGTTTGCAAGGCTATGACAATTGAACTTACAGGGGGAAAGCAATAAATGTGGATTTTACTCTCTCCTAGTAGGCAGAACAGGAAAATAGAGTGTCTTGTATAGGTTTATGAGAATTGGTTTGTTCTCCACTCTGAAGCACTGTTCCAAGCCTCAGTTAAATTAAATAAAATCAGTGCACACTTGAAGAGGGCTTTGAGACACTTCTTAAGTATTTAGAGGTTGCTTATGTTTTCTGAGAGCTCAGATTTTTAACAGATACTATTATGTGGTAATTAATGTTTCCATTCTCTTCGAGAGAATGGAAAAGAAGGGACTGCCAAAAAAAAACACCAAACAAAAAACCAAACAGAAAACAAAACCCAATAACAACAACAACAAAACAAAAACCAGAAAGAAGTATGTTTCTGAGTTTTTGTGGTAAAAATGTTTATTAATATAAGAGTCACTGGTTCCAGCAGGTCTCAGGAAATGATTTATGTTTTCTTCTTTATTCGATGGTCATTAGACAGTTATTTATAGAAAACAGCCTAATTTTGTACCACACCCTTTTGGATTCAGTGTTTCTTGAATGTAACAGGGAATGTTTGTATGTAGAGCCATATAGGAAAAGGGTTTTGCCCACGGGCTTCTGGAAATGATAGTTTTTGTAACTGTAGCTTTCAAATCAAAAAGTCTTCTGAAGATTTAACAGTATACAGATCAGGAATCTGAAACTGTGGATTTGCTAATGACGCATATGCACACAGCTTGACCAAAATGCAGGTTGCAAAAGCAGATGTTTAAGTCTGTTAGCGGGTTGTATGCAACATTGTACTGGGTGTGACCTGAGTTTACATGTGTTTTTAATAGATGAATCTGTATAAACTGATTCCAATGAATGCGCATCATGTGGAAGATAATGCTTCAGTGCTTTAGTTGAAAAAATGTGTTATTTTCAGTCAGAAAGAGTAACGTTTCTCTTTCCATCAAACTTTGTAAATACGACCTCTAGTATAGATGGTTTAGAGAAAAAGAGACAGGTCAGTGGTCCTTCTTATACTGATTTTTTTTTTTTTTACAGATTCGATTTTCTATTAGTTTTAATCTGAAGTTACTTATATCACCACATTTTTTCTCTGACTGAACAAACCTGTCTTTATAAAGTGGACACGCATAATATTTTAGGGCTTTTAGTTATACTTGACTATAAATTAACTCATTCTTTTTGAAACATCCTTGAACATGTGGTGGATTTATTTATTTTTTTTCCAAAATAGAAATTTCCACCTCTGCTAGCTATGATTCTGAATGTCAAATATTTCAGATCAGGTATTCACTGTTAACTGTGAACCTGTGGGGCAGGAAATAATCCTTATTTTTTACAGTGCTTATGTATGTGAATGAATCCTCCAGATATTACTGGAATACAATAACATAATGAAGTGATAATACAATGAACTAGAGTGAGCCTCATGTCACTGAAATTTGTTTAAAGCATTGTCAAATTGCATTCAGACGTCAGGCTCCACACTGGATGTAGTAGTGTAGAAAAAAGGCAATCGGGAGACCTCTTCTCAGCCTGACAAATGATCCCGCCTTGGAATACATCCTATTGGAATAGATCCTTTTGTGCTCTCATTCTTTTTCTTTTCACTTCTCAGCCTATTTAACTTATTAGGAGCTTGGATCTTTTCTGGGGTGGGGGTGGGGTTAGTACAATTGTGTCCAGTTTCTGTTGAAGATTTTTAGTTATGCTACAGTAAGAGCTATGAAAGGCAGGAGAAGTATGGTACGAGACACAGAACATTCACAATTTATAGGCAGATCACTATTGGTTTGTTCAGGCTGCCCAGATACTAAATGCCTGGGCTTGCAATTCCTACGTTATGTACTCTGCTAGTCTTTGAGTAAAATCCCACGACCTTGCTTGTGCAAATGAACTGTGATTTTCTTTGTACAAAGATGAGAACTAATAGAGTTGTAATTGCCCTGTTATTAAGTTTTACCCGAGGGCACATGATGTGAAGATTTTTGAGCAATATAAAAGAAAACTTAGTGGGAGAATGAGAGAAAGAAAGATATTACCTGGAAGGATTTCCTCTACTTTGTAGAATAGTTCTGTCAGCAAATGCTCACTTGAAAGAGACAAATCTATCAATATGGCTTAATTCATAAGTACTAAAAGGTATAGCTGTTATGGTTGTCAGGACTTTAAACTGTTTTCCTCTAGGAGATGCCAGTTAATCAAAAAGTAACACGCACTATAAATTACGTGCTTAATTTTTATCTTAATTTGCAAGAAAAGTTGGGAAGGGAAGGTTGCTTGGGAAAATTGGCCATAGGTCTCTTTGGCTTTCACAATGAAAAGAATTCCAAGTTGTGAACTCTTAGCCATATGAAATGCAGTATAATTAAAAGAGGACCAACTGAAGGTTTAGGCTTGAACCACGTACATCAGTTCTATGGTAGATTCCAATAATACCAAATTAGAATCACACCTCAGTTGTAACTAGATGCTGAACAACAACAGAGAAAACAGGACACTTAGAAAAATAGGTCAATAGCACGTCTCATAATCCTTCCTCACTATTTTCTATCTTATCATCAGTGTCTTCTAGGAGGGCTATTTTGTATGTTAATCTTTTCCATAAATTCTGACATTATGGAACAAAGCTGGATGTTCCTGCTCTTGCTGTGTCTATAGGGCACAAGGCAGGATCAGAGCTGGTTTTCATGTTGCTGAACTCTGTAGCCTGGGCTATACTGCCTCCTGACAGCAATTCCTGGCACTAAACTGTGGCTGGAGATTGCCATGATTCCTGGCACAAAGCAGTGGATGGGGATTGCCTAATGGGGATACCAGTTAGGCATGGATCAGAAATGCTACAGGGATGTGCCAGCATTCAAAAATAGTACTTTTGGCCCCATTTAATTTACTGTTGTGGATGTAGCAATGTGTCTGAGGAATATTCCGCTCTGAGTGCACTCCTGACCATCTTTGTAGGAACAGGAGCTACACTCAGGTGTGTGCAGCCCTTATCATCCTATCTGTCCTCACATCAGAACGTGAGTTTGCAATGGAAAAGTACTGATGATAGGTTCAGGAAGAAGTTATACTTCTGCCTGTGAAACCCTGAGTGTTCCAGCACTGCCAATGAAAATTTAGATGCAAGGGTTTCATGACCTGATATTGCTTTATGTTGAATTATGTTTATATTGTATCTACCCAGAATAGTTCCCAGCTCCCAGGTATGGAGTCCTGTTCTTTCTGCACTGCAAGTTCCTACAAGTCTAGACCTGTGTGCACACCGTATTCCCCTGCTACCCACAATGGGGTTCTGGGTGAGGCAAAGCATTATAGAAGACATTTCAAAGAACAGGGAAAATGTGAGTCCCCTACTAAGTGAGGTGGATACCCTGGTGACAGAAGCTGCTGAGAAGGTGGAGATTCTGAAAGCCTTCTTAGCTTCAGTCTTTAAGACTAGCCAACAGGAATGCAAGACCCCGAAGGAAATAGAGAGAATCTGGGGAAAGGAAGTTAGACAGGCTGAGGAGGGTTTGATCAGAGAGTGCTTAGTCAAAATCAGTGCACACAAATACGTGAGCTATGGAGATATTCAAGACTCGTCTGTAAGCTTAGCTGCGTGATCTGTTGTAGGGCTCCTGCTTTAGCATTGGAGTTGGACTCGATGACCTCTTGAGGTCTCTTCCAAGCCCTGCAATTCTGTGATTCTGTGAAAGAAGTTATGGTGACCTCTAAGAAGATTTCATGATCGGGCCTACCAGTTTATGAGGGCTGCACTGTGGGGTCCGCATTGTAAAGACAGTCTTACAAACCTTGGCATCCTGAGATAATTATCCTCCAGTTACCATGTGCCAGTGGTAATGTGATAGTCTGACATTATTAATAAAGTGTGTCAAATTGCAAGTTGAGAGGAAACGGATGTTGTCAGTGAACCAACTTTTCAGCTTTCAGATTATTTGTAAATGATTCTGAACATTGCTAGAGGCAATCTATGTACTTGCTTAAAAATATTTATACGTTTAAAATATTGAACATCCTGCAGTGCTTTTGTCAACAGTAAATGAAAAGACAAACCAAAAATATGCCTTTGTAACGCTAGGTTCAATCAAAACCAAGTTTTATAAATGGAAGCCCTAATTAAGCTTAACATAGCTCCAGACAACTACGGTTAGTGTTTTAGTAAACATTAGTAATTGGTTTCCATGATTTGTATGCACTATAGACTAGACAGAAAAGTGGGACTGTGGTTTCAAGTGCCTTTAGTTCTTCTCTGGTAGTATTCTTAATATTAACCCGTTTCTATCCTCCTACTTTACTAGCATAATCATTACCACTGCAAAGGTATTCCTTGCTATCCATCATTTTCTCAATATATATTTTATTTACCTACTATTAGAATATAGGATATTTAATGATATATCTTAGTTGCAAAACCAAAAATACTCCCATTAAAAAACATAATGAGGCCATAATATTGATTTAGGAGTATGCTGTGAAATGACTTAATGCATTTTTTCTACTTTGATATTGTTCTGTGAAAGGACCTAGAAATCACTAGATAATGTTGAAACATAGTACTGGGTTCACTGGTGTGTCTACCAGTAAAAAGGAGAATGGACATAGTGGAGTGATTCCACAAAAGGGCTATAAACAAGACTGAAAGGATTGGAGCATCTGATACATGATGAGAGACCGAGAGAGCTGGGACTACTCATCCTGGAGCCAGAAGCTTTTCAGTGGTGCCTAGTAAGAGAATGAGAATCTAGGGGAACAACAGGAAATAAAGGAAACTTAATTTCAATATAAGAAAACATTTTACTGTAAGAGTTGTTGAGCAGTGAGACATGAATAGGAGTTGCAGAATCTCCATTTTTGTAATTATTCAAAACCTGACTGGAGGTGGTCCTGGTAGTCCTCATCACTATCTGCAACTACTTGAAAGGAGGTTGTGGTAAAGAAGGTGTTTCTTTCTTTTCTCAGCTGACAAGCAGTAAGAGGCAATAAATGATCTCAAAAGTTGTATCAGGGAAGTTTAGGCTGGATATTAGAAAAAAAATCCTTCACAGAGACGTGGTTATCAAACCATAGAATGGCTTGGGTTGGAAAGCTCCTGTAAGATCATCTAGTTCCAATACCCCTGCTGTTATGCATTAAAATGGGCTGCCTAATGAAGTGGTGTAATCCCTATCCCTGGAGATATTTACAAGGTGTGTGATGCTGTACTAAGGTTTAGTGACAGGACTCAGTAGGTCAGGTTGATGGTTGGACCTGATTATCTTGAAGATCTTGATTCTGTGATTCTGGGCAGGCTGCTGTTTCTTTGAGCATGGGGGCTGTTGAAACAATACACAAAGGTTCCTTCCAGCCTTAACAGTTTCATGGTTCTGTAAATCCGATTTAAGTGAGGATCCAGACAGTCAAAGATAGGATCTTTTCCTCTGTGATATGGGTGTTTTAGCCCTGTAATAAAGTACCATACCTGTTGCAATTCTCACATAGTTTCCATAATCCTACTGAAGGGCCTGAGATTGCCAGTTTGTAATTTACCTCTTTAGGACTCCATTATAAACACTGCACATTCAAAAGCAGTCTATATGCTAGCAAATTAACCATGCTGTTCCCTGGCACTGAGGCAAATTGGAATGAGAGGATCAGCATTCAGAATGTTCAACTCTCCTACCTTCCAAAGAGGATGGCATCATCCCAACTGCCTAGTGCAGTGGTCCTTGGCCAGTGCTTGCTCCTGCACCATATCCAGAAATTGTCTGGGATGGGGTTTGTTGGCCTGGGCTGGAGATGTTCTGGGACCGTTTTTACAATTTAACTTTGCAAGTGATAGTTTCCAGCCTTTGAGAACGTTTTCCAGCACTGTATAACTTGTAAGTATAGATCAATATATTTCTTTGCTCTGTTTTAAAAATATTGTTTTATTTAATTGAAAAATAAAGGATAAAATTATGGAGACATTAAAAAATCTAAAAAATGAAAGGAAAAGCCTAATCCCTACTCTAATTTCCCCAAATTTTAATGGTCTCGATTATTCTTCATCTGTTGTGAGACTCCACCTGGAGTAGTGTGTTTGTCTCTGGTATCTACAGTGTAAGAAACACCTAGACCTGCTAGAATGGATGCAGTGGAGGGACATGAATATCAGAGGGCTGGAGCACCTCTGGTATGAAGAAAGGCCGAGAGTGGTGGATTTTTTTTAACCTAGAGAATGGAAGGCTTCCGGAAGAGTGGCCTTCCAGTATTTAAAGAGGGCCTACAGGAAAGATGAAGAGGCACCTTTTATCAAGGAGTGCAGTGACAGGATAAGGAGTAACAGTTTTAAACAATAAGAGGTAGGCTTATATTAGGTACAAAGAAGAAGTAGTTCACCATGAAGGCGGTGAGGCTCTGGAAAAGTTGCCGATAGTAGTTGTGGATGTCCCATCCTCGGAGGTGTTCAGTGCTGGGCTGGATGTGGCCCTGGGCAGCCTGGTCTGATGACTGAATGGAAGGTGTCCCTGCTCATGGCAATGGGTTTTAGAACCCAATGGTCCTTAAGAGCACTTCCAACACAAACCCTTCCAATAATTCGGTGATTTATGATGGAGTCTTCTTAGAGGCTGTTTGGCAACCAGGATCCTAGACAAGTTTACTCCAGGATCATTGAGGTTTTTCTCTCTGAAACAAGACAACTTGTCTTGTACTTGGCTGATTCCTCAGTGATCTCATGCTTACCTTCTTGTTCCACCATGAATGACCAAATTCCCTTTGCTTTCTGTCTTCTGTTAAAAAACTTCATTTTATAGGTTCCTGCTGATGCCATGGTTTCTCTGCTCTGCTTCTGGAAATTCTGCAGTTTCTTTTTTTTTGTCTTGCCAATTACCTGACTTCCCAAATTAGGCTTTCTCCTTAACATACTACTATCTAATGAATGTAACCATTAATTACCTTCTATTATGCCCATCCGTCTTGTGGGGATTTTCTAAAGCAGTGATTCTCAACCTTTTTTAATCCATAGAAAATGTAAATGTTTTAAAAAGAGTGAAAATATTTCAAAAAATATACACAGATCATCTTATGCAGTACTACCAGTCTTTATTTGGAAACAAAAAATATGAACATCCGTTCATTATTTTATTATAATAATTATTTTAATGGAGTATGAAAACATGCGTGGAAGTTTTTTCCCTTTCCCCAAATCATTTCGTGAATTACTTTCCTGCAGACAATAAAGTACCAAAAAATACAGTAGTTGAGATAAAAATGAAGAAATTTACATGCATTTGGGGTATTGAACTGAGTCATAGCATCATCTGGGTTGGAAAAGTGCTTCAAGATCATCAACTCCAGCTATCAATCTGACCTACTAAGTCCCGTCACCAAACCATGTCGCTTGGTGCCACGTCTACACATTTCTTGAATATCTCCAAGGATGGGGGCTCCATCGCTTCCATGAGCAACCTCTTCCATTGTTTAATCACTGTCTCAATGAAGAAATTATTTCTAATATCCAGTCTAAACCTCTGCTGATGCAATGTGAGCTGTTTTGTAGTATAAAAATGCAAATAAGAGCCTATGGGACAGTATGAAAAAGACTACAACAGGGAAAAGGGAAAGAGGAAAGGAAAGGAAAATGAAAATGAAAGGGAAAAGGAAAGGGGAAAGGGAAAGGGGGAAGGGAAGGGAAAGGAAAACAAAGAGAAAAGGTGAGAGAAGAGGGAAGTAGAAATGCAAATGAAAGGGAAAGATGGGAGCACTCATAATATACAACAGCAGTTCTTTTACACAGCCTAGATAGTATGGGCAAGCATATTTATATGCAGAACTGAAAAAAAGTTGAGTATATTTCAGCCAGTTTTTCAAAAATCTGATTCATTGTGGTTATCAAATAGTAACTTTGAACAGAATTTACATCCTCCACACCTAGGTTAAAATTCCCTGAAAAAATGGTGCTTGTGAATATCTACCTGCATTATAACCACTGTTTGACTTAACCCCTATATGCATATGCATAATTTTTGTGGCAATTTGGATGCTGTTGACAAGGTATTTAGAGTACCTAAAGATACCAGGATGCCACTTGTTATTCATAGCTTTGAGCTAGCTCACACATTTCTATCTCTGTTTCTCCTATCCTACAATTTACAATTTTTTTATTTTTATTTTTTTCACAAGAGATCACATTTGGCTGGTTTGCAGACGACTTTGGGATAACAAAGCTTGAGGCTGAAAACATTTAGCATTTCCCTTAATACTGAAAACATGAGATGTAGCATTCCATTCATAAAGTTAAATCCTTTCTGGGATATGAAGGTCCTCATCTACTCCCTGTCTGCTGTAAGTAAGTGCTTCTTGCATGATTGATGGGGATGAAGGCTGAGAGCTAAGCATATTTTCTGAGATGCAAGCTGTGGGAGAAGAGAGTCTATTATAGGGTATTTTTTGTTTTTGTTTTCCTTTTTTCTTTTTTCTTTTCTGTAGATGGTATTATGCAATACTGCTCGAGTGTGGTCATTGACCTGGTTAGTGAGGTGAAGTTGCTGAATAACCTGGGTGTGATTAACTACAAGAAGCCAGGAGATCAAAGAACTATCCACTATTTAAAAAGCTCTTCTTAGGAGAGAAAGACTCAGAGAAGGGGGTCAGTTCTTAGATGCTGATTCTGTTGGGAACAGACAGTGATGGAAGAGAAAGAATTCTCTGGTAAAGGAAAAAGAAATTCTTTTTTTTTTCTTGTAGGGTACGTGCAGTATGCCTCTTCATTCTCAAACAAAACCAAAACTTTTGTTGTGTCATATGTGGCTTCAAGCTTCATACAGCTAATTTGTTTGCATTTTTAATGTTTGTTTTGATACAAAAAAACCTGATGTCGACATGCTAAGTAAATAACTGCTATAAGTGCGCTCCCCGTGGAAAAAATGAAGCAGTGTGGTTTTGTATGAAGGCAGAACAGTCTCTCTTCTGTCTAGGTTCATGTATCCTCAGACTTGCATCTTCTTTTCCACTAAAGTGGAAAAGGTGAAATAAGAGTGAAAAGAGTGAAAAGGCCTGAAAAAAAGAAAGTGTTAAATTAAATCAGAGAACCTGTCAGTAAACTTCCCAGTATAGCTGCACAAAAGGATCAGCAGCTGTAACCCAATTAAACACAGCTATTTAACAGTGCACTACTGCTCAGCGTATACCGATGTTCTCTGAGTACTTCTCCAAACCATTTTGCACCAGTGCTAGCAAACCTCTCCTTAGGAATATTGAACATTTGGCTGCAGCTCCTCAAGCACAAAGAGAAGATGATACGGAAAAGAAGAACCATAGGGGAATAGTACAACCAGAAGTAATTAGTAAGTAAACCCTCTCTGTATCTTGAACACAAAGTAAGGGCTTCACAGGTGTGCATAGAAAAAGTTACAGTTAACTACATAAAAGTTCATCTCAAGGAGCATTTCAGTTAGGGTAGCCTTTCTCTTTTAGTCCTGCTGCTGGTTTATGAGTCCAAAGTAAGGAACCAAGCTATTGCTTTTTTAATGTGATCATTCTAATAGCTAAGCCAAGATGTTTCTAACTTTGCTTTTATAGATAGCATGACTTCAACCTGTGCTGATCTGAATATTCTTTTGCATACCTATGTGCAAGGAAAAACCTCTCCCAAAAAACTCTTACACAGATGAGGTTACACATTTCCCACCATTCAGGATTAGACATGCTAGGAACCATCTTTATTCCAAGAAATGTCTTTGAAGAAATCAAAACCAACATTCCTACAAACTTCTGATTATGTGAAATACATATTTTTAAAGTTTAGTTTATTGCTGAAACTCCATCTTACCTAGTTTTATATACTCTGATTATTACCCTACTCATCAGCCAGACAATTTGTTTCAGGAAGGCTCATCATGAAATCTGAAAAAGGAATCTTACAATTGCCAGTCAGTATTAGCAAATTAGACCATCTGAGATTATTATTGTTTGTCCACAGATCTCCTGCTAGATCTACCACCTACAGACTGTCATTTTGCAAACATGGGTCTCTAACAGAGGATTATATAATATTTGTGCAAATTACAAATGTCTTCATGAAGAGTGTAGAAAATATCCTGTGATTACTGTTCCTTACCATATATTTCTGAGATTGCAACTCCCTGTGAAGACAAATCTTTTATCTGGTATGTGGCACTACAACATGTATTAAGAAAGAGACTTGAGAAAAAAACCTAAATCACTGCACATCTCTGTTGCTTCATTCTAGTTATCTGAGCCAGATGCAAACCAGTAAGCTCTTAAAACTTGTCAGAGCCCTGATTGCATCTGCGGCGCTCGATTGCAGCTTAATTGACATGTTTTATGACATTCTGAACACCACATGGTCTAAGAGGTGCAATCCCACATCTGGGGAGATGAAATGCCAGCAGACAGGGCTTTCTCCCCCATGTTTTGTTTCTTTAGAGTGACCTTATTCTATAATCACAAATTTCTGAAAATAAATCACGTAGCACTCATTTCCCAATAAACTGATATTTACCTGCCTTAGGTTATCAATGCCACGGTTTCACCTCATTTCTTTATCTCCACGTGGTAAAGTCCTGGTATAAATTTTCTTTATCCTTTACAGACCTCTGTTTCGGTTCACTTTAAATGACTAATTTGCCTAAATAGCCTTCAGTTTGCCTTGGAACTTTTTCAGCTGAACATGGTAAGAAAATAAAAGAATGTATATCACCTATTTAAGCAATTGCCCCTTAACATCTCTAAAATTATGCAGAATATTTTTCTAAGAGGCAATAATGCTTACTACTCATTTTCTGCCTATTTTTTGTCCTTTGTCCTCATTTCTGTAACCGAGCCCACTGTCATCTGGTAGAAATATTTACCAGTTGGATCTGAATTGGCTTGGTAACAGTGAGAACACATCTGGAGTCTAGACTCAGCGGCTCTATGGGCAGGGTCATATCTCTGCGCTAGATCAGCCCCAGCGCCTATTTCTGTTTACATAGGTGGTGTGCGGCATCATCTGTTTCAGCTGTCAGACGCTGCGAGCCCCCCGCTCCCTCCCACTGCCAAGGGACTGGCCCCCTCCCCTCCTCCCTGACCCTGGCCATCCCACCGTTATCAGCTGGAGACAGGAAGCAGGGGACCTCTGGCATGCACAAGAGGAGAGGAGGGGGGAGAAAATCTCTGCAATCGATAAACTGGCGTTATTGGCGTACCAGCACTGCATGCCTGCTCTGCATGCATGGTTATGGACTTGGTTATGAGTGGTACCTTTGCCTGACAGAGTAGGAGGCTGTATAAAATGTTCTAGGGACAGAATAATCTTTTGGTATGCAGGGAACTGTGCTACAAATTATTACAAAATTCCTTTGATTTTTCTTTTTTTCCTAATTAAAAGTGTGTGCTTAAGCCCCAAGGATTTTAAAGCTAGGGAGAATACTAACATGTTTTTCTGAATACTGCTGTTTACCTCAAGGAAGGGGCTGAAAGAAACATAGAAATTGCATCATGTTACAGCATATAGCCATAAGAAGTTATTATGACAAGAATTTTTTCTCATGACAACCCTGAGGTATCTGAATTTCTGTAATGTGTGAAACAGTTTCTGTGTGTGTTTGCAAATGAGTCAGGATGTTTGGGGATAAAAAATATTATACAATAACGCTGCATTACTTCTATAAAACTAGATGATGGGATTTTCTTTTCTTTGCAAAATGAACCAGTCGAAAGAGTGGGAACCATTACGTCAAATGAAGTATATATGCAAAAAGGATCATGTATTAACACAAAATCCAGTTTTGAGTCAGGTTGAGAAGCAGCCCAGTGTTCCACCAGACCTTCATCATGAGGAGGCATGGACAGATTGAGCTAATCACACAGACTGCTTGTGAGATGGAGACAACGCATTGCCTCCTGGATTGGTACTGTATGGCACGTATAACACACACTTTTAAGTAAAGGGTTATGGCACCAGGGTTGTGCTGTATTTAATGCCTCCTATTTTATGATGTTGGTCCGCAACATCAGAGGTAAATGCTGGTATGGCAGAAGAGGTTGAATGTTCCCATAAGTACTCCATTTCATTTTGTTGCCATGTGACAGATGGCAGCAGAGAGGCACGCTCTGGCCATCCAGCATGGAAGTGCATATGAAGCAAAGGTGTGGAACTGAATTCCACCATGTGGAAAAAATGGCACCCATGGGCATGCACTGATGCTTGGTGAACATTTATGGAGACCAAACAGTGGATGTGAGGACAGTGAAATAGTGGATGGTGTGTTTCAGCAGTGGTGACAGCGAAGTGAAAGACAAGCCACATTTAGGGTGGCCATGCACAGCTGTCACACTGTGATTGGACTATTTGATCTTAGCAGTCTTATCAACCCATAATGATAGAGGGGTGGTGATGCACTGTAACAGTTTGCCCAGAGAGGTCATGGATGCCCCATCCCTGGAGACATTCACAAGGCCAGGCTGGATGTGGCTCTGGGCAGCCTGGTCTAGTGGTCGGTGACCCTGTGCATAACAGGGGGGTTGAAACTAGGTGATCTTTGAGGTCCTTTTCAACCCAACCCATTCAATGATTCTATGAATGATTCTATGAAATGAAGAATATCTTGATCAGCTCATCTTTGCAAATCAGTAGATTACAACCAGAGAACTGTGTACAGTGGAGTGGTGACATGTGAATTCCCCATATAAGAAAAAGTTCAAGATGCGGCTGCTGAAGTGGTGTGCACCATCTGTTGGGAAAGGAAAGGTGTGATCTTTATGAATTGCCTATAATCTGGACAAGCGATCAACTGACCACGACATCACAATGCTGACAAAGCTGAAGACTCAAACTTCCAAAGCCAGATGACAGAAGAAGACAATCTTTCTTCATGTTCAATAAACATGATGACTCCAGGTCCCATACCGGTTTGAAAACTGTGGAGCTCATTTTCAGTCTTGGCTGGGCTGTCCTAACATACCCAAATTATAGTCCAAATTTGGTGTGATGCATAGCTAATGTTGGTGACTATGTTCTATCAAATAGCATTATTGTGCTCTTTGTATCTGTTGTAGTTTCCATGGAAATTAAATAGGAGGCATTACTTTTGGCATGGATTACATATATTAATGTCACTCTTAAAATTATTAGCAAATATTTACAGGGGCAAAACAATGTTGTCCTCATTTCATTCCACAATGTGCAATCAGGTCCTGTCAACACTGAGAATAAGTCTGTTCACACTTAAAAATAATAGACCAACTTATACAAACAGTTTTATCAGTAAACATCGTCTGTGTACAGTTGGAGCCAATATGCTTAAAAGAGAACAAACAGAATTTTCTTAAAGGGGAGGAGTGTGCTCAACAGTCTACTGCTTTTCACATCATCAACAAAATGGAAAACTAAGCTTTTACTTCTGGAACAAATTCTGCCCGGATCCCTAAGATTTGTACCATCTTCTTCAACGTAAAGGAGCTGTGTAATAGTCAGTGAGTTAAAAAGGGGATTGCAAAGTATTCTGGTATTGGTGATGTGGCAAAGCTCAGAAATAATCCTGTTTGACTCAATCTGCAGAGCAGGCAATATTTATAATTTTTTCAAAGATAATTTTTCTTGTGAACTCAGAATAAAATTTTAAAAAGTGAGTAGCGTTAGCTCAATTCAGCATATGCTGGAGACAGTGTTAATATATCTTTGGACTTTAACTGCAGCAGAACTTAGCTAATGCTATGTATTTTTGAAACCGCCACAGCATCACTTTAAAAGCACCACTTTTCAAAATATATATATATTTTTTCAATAAGATGACTTTGTTTTCAAAGTTGGGAGCCAAAAATTGTCAGGTCAACAAAAGATCTGTATATTAGGATTGAGATTTCCTTTCAAACAGCTTGGTTTGGAGCCACCAACAAAACAAAGCTAGTTGGATCCTCTATGAAAAAGAAAATTTAGTTCAGATCATATATCATGGCTCTTGGATTATATAATTTCCCAAATAAAAATGGTGAAAATTGCTCCCATTATGATGCAAAAGATTAGTTTGCAGAAGTATAATACCCAGAAATTACACGAGAATGTTCTTTTTATCATACATCATAATATCACAACATTTCGATGAATTTCTGTGTTTATTTCACTTGGGTGCACTAAGGAGGTGCTCAAAAAATTACAGAAGGCACAGATAGAATAATTATGACTTTTTTGTCTTTAATCTGATGCATACAAAACATTACACGATACACGATGCCGTGCAGAGCTAGGAGAAGTAATACAGTTCAGTTCATAAAACTTGCCTGTGAAGAGGATCTCGAAGTATTGTGAAATACTTAGAAAGGCTCATTCTGTAAGACTATTTTAGTATCACTGAAGTAAAAATGCAAGAGTAGGGTCGAAAAAAATTGTTTACCACTAGAAAACAAGGAAAACTGTGTTTAGAACTGATCTTTTTACTTTGTCGCCTATGTTCCTCCAGCCATGGCAGATGGTATCTGCTAAAAGGGAGCAGCAGCGGTATCTGACCAGGAGTGCTCTGTGGGTGTAGAGCTATCAATCCACCCATTGTCCTCATTGTCTTCTATATTTTCTTGTTGCTAGTGGCAAGTACAAAAAGCTTTCAGTAGTACAGTACAATAGGCAAGTACAAAAAACATCAAACTCAGCTCTACTGCCTTTGAATGAATGGAGGATGACTTGCATCATATAATCATAGAATCATAAAATGGCTTGGGTTGGAAGGGACCTCAAGGATCATCAAGCTCAAACCCCCCTGCTTTCTAGATGTCACAAATAACACTACATTTCTACACTTTCATCTACATTTTCTTTGACAATAACTTTTGACTCCTAAATTTTCCTGCCCCTTGTCCTGTGATAGAGAAACTCATGAAAGTGTGAAACATGCTGTAGTTTTTCAACGCACTCTGAGTGGAGGTGTTAGAAATCATATATCTGAATCTTTTCTCAGAATCTTGGATAATGGGAAATGTACACTGCAAAGTGTGAAGGCAAGTTTTTCAGGAGGCCTCATGCTCTGATTTTTTCAGCTTTACATGGAAATTTGCTCATGGACATGTTGCAATTCTCATTGCAACATGTAGAAAATCTTTTAAGGTTGGCCATAGGGTGCAAATAGTTCTGAAAAATCTGTCAACCCATTCTGGCATTAATAAAATGGAAACTGAGAAGTCTGGAAATCTAACACTGAAGACCTACTAGAAAGTATATATTGGATAATTTGAGTAGCAATGAAAAATTACCTTGCTTTCAACTTCCCAGAAAGAGTTTCTCTTAAGGCAAACGAAGTTGGAATTATCCCATAAATGTAGGGGTGGCATAAAGTTACTAAAACTAAAAGACTATAACAGAAATTAGTAAATAACATTTCCTCAGGAATAACCACTTCATGGGGGAGCTGCAAGGGATGGGAAAGAAAAGTGATATGTCTACAGAGAGTTTGCTCAGATAATACACCTGGAGCTCTCTCAAATGTTTGGAGAGCATTCAGGAACCATGGACTGAATGGGCAGAGAATATAGTCTGAGTCTGTGGTACTGTGGTGTAGCAGCTGGCTGCCTTCAGTCGAGTTATTCCATCAAAGGCTTTGTCCTGATGTAGTTTTATACCAGTAGATGTTTTTATTCGCAATTGATATGAACAACTCTGGGGTGAACCGTGCAAGAGTACCACTTAGTGGGAGGGAGCTACTAGTGTTTTGGATGAATAGTGTTTAGCTTTAGGCAAAAGAAGATTAGAATAAAAATCTGACTAAACTGAATTCTTTAAAAAGAGTAACCATGAGCAGTCAAATTGCACAATGTTTAATGCTCTCATTCATTTAAGCAAAGTCAGAAGACTCCAGAATGATCAAAATGAGTGGTGGGAGAGGGAAACAGTGACTTTCAAACTTAATGGTGACAGTGTAGTAGGATCGCTTATTTCTAGACCCCCACTGCAAATCTGGCTCAGCTAAGAAGAGTGGAAAATCATAGTTGTGTAAAAACTGTTTGTTCTCAGACATGAAAAGAGTCAGAGATCTTAGTCAAATTTCTGTGGGTAAATCTCTGTGTACTTAAGCTCACCACCACAATGGACAGCACATGGCACTTGGCATCCACCCCATGCTCTAAATGTATGCACGGGGACAATATTAGCATGGTAACTCCTAGAAATAAACATTGTATTCTGGGTTTTTGCTCACCCTGGCAAAAGTGAAGAAAAACTTGAAGTCAAAACACCGAAAAGGAATTTGCTTCCCAAACATCTTCAGATTACAGTGTTACTCTGGCAACTTTTACTATGGATAAATTCATGAAATGGAGAGGGTCTTGTTAAGATAGTGGATGTGGCCATAATTTTGGCCTGCTATAGAAAGTATGGAACCAGATGTGGAAGTTAATGTAGGAAAGGAACACTGAAGGAGAATAAACAGATGGTGAATAAAATAAGACCTTTCTGTCTCATATTTATGAAGAAGTCACATGTAAGAAAATGAACTTCTAAGAACCCACTGTGAGCAATGAAATAGGAGAGTCTGAAAGAATGAGCCGGAGTCTGATCCTATTAAATAAACTTCAATGTGAAAGAGCATCATGAGATGCCTTACTCGAGAACTATAAATCCTATCACAAAGATTTCTGCCATCAAGATTTAGTATCTACGGTATGCTGCACACACTGCTGGATCAGCTCTATCCTGCAGACTGGTTGATAGTTCTTTGAAAAAGGGGTATTCTTTGGTCATAATTCCATCAAAGGTACACTTTCCACCAAAATTATTTGATATGCATTACTTTTCTATCAACCCTACACATTATGGTGTACAGCTTTCTGTCAGGATTCCCTTTGCAATGGTAGCATTTACACTAGTAAGGGGTCCTGGTCTACAATCCTTTCACTCTAATTAAACAATCCACCTACTGCAATTTATTTCAAATGAGAAAAACTTTAGTTTATTATGAATTAAGAAGGGACATAGTTTTCCTACTGCTACATTATGCAACAACAACAACAAAAGTATCTGATCTTGCCAGCTGTGTTATCTTTTAAGGTGAGAAGAGGTTGATCTGATTCCAGACAATACTGTCATAAAATGCAATGTGAATTCAAATCATGAGGGAATCCTTGCTTTATATAAATGAGTCTGCTGCTGTAAGGACTGAAAGTATACTTTCTTAACATGAGGGCCAAAATGAACACACAGCATTTTTTGTTTTGCTTATAACAGTAGCAGAAGAGAAACATGTACTTTGCATTTCTTTGCTTATCTTAGACACCCTTAACTGTATATATTCTGATAGAAAAATGATGCATATGGTAGAAATTATTTGTTGAATTAATATGGAAATTATTACAAAATTATATTTGCTTTTCAGATGAATTGACATCTTACATGCGTTCACTTAAGGTTCCGAGTTTAATGCTGCATGAAGAATGACCATGAAAATAAAGAAGGGAAAAAAAGATCTGGACACAATTATATAGTTCAATTTTGAGTTTCCTCAGTGACTAAATACAAAACAACCCAATTTACATAATCCATGGATTATTCTATGTTTCTACAAAATTGCAACAATTAAAAAAATCTGAACTCTGCAATAGATGTAAAACACAAGTCAGTAATATGGGACATATGTTACAGCAATGTTGACACTTGAACTCTTAATGGAATTTTACATTTGAAATTCCATCAGTTGTTCATTTTCTACTGATTGAACACAATGAGCTCCTCGTGGCTTCTAGATTTTGTCCAGAAGTGAATTTGATATGATTGTCTTTTAGAATCTTAGAGAAAATGATAGAACCTACACTTGAAGTTTTCTTGGGCAGTTTAAAAAAATGGCAGATGTACAGGAAGGAGGAGAATCTGAAATCAACAAGAGATTAAATCTTTTGTCTTATCTTTTTGAAAAGGAGCATGTCATATTTCACGGAAAACTACACATATATAAATTAGAAAGAAGTGGAAATGCTGAATATGGAGAAAAATTCCTGGTTTATAATTTATTCTTGTAACAGCAAGAGACAGTCAATATTATGTAGTCTTTCTCTTGTATATGTCAAAACTCTTCTGATGACAGGAAATTGGATTGTAAACCGATTGGAGAACAATGAAGTCGTTTCTTTCAGAACTGTTCCTATTTCTTTAAGAGGGAGAAAGATATGCAAAATCCTATGTGTAATGGTCTCTAAGTCAAATGCAATATTAACTTTAAAGTTTGTTCTCATTAGGCTAAAGAATATGTTGTTTGTTATTTCTTAAGCCTTATTACAACAACCTCCCTGTCAACAGTTTATGGGCTGGTTCAGCCTGGTTCTGTGACTAATGGGGTGGGGGGCCCCACTGACCCACACCCTGGGGAAGAGGAAAGGGGAAAAAGGGAAAGGGTAGGGAGATGGGCCTAAAAACAAAACAGCAGCAGGTAAAAGCCTGATCTTGCTTCAAAGAAGACAAAGATTAAAATGGTGGCCCCTGGCTTTGTAGAAGCAGTGACAAGGTTCAGCTGCCTCATGGGGAAGACCCGGAATACAATGGTCTTGATGGAAATTACAGACTCTGGACATACTGAAACTTTGAAACTTCACAGTGCTTTTCATCTCTTGGATTTCATATGTGTTCAGTTCATACCCTCACACCACATTGGAAGGAGCCTCTGGGAAGGATCATGTCACTGAATCACAGAAAGGCCAAGGTTGGAAAGGACCTCTGGAGGTCATCTTGTCCAATCCCCTTGCTAAAGCAGGGTTACCTAGACCAGGCTACTTTTGACTATCTATCTCCAAGGAGGGAGACCTCACAGCCTCTCTGAGAAGCCTGACTGTGTGCTCAGTCACTGTCTCCATAAAGAAATATTTCCTTGTGTTCAGATGACACCTTCCATATTTCAGTTTCTGCTTCTTGTTACTGGATTGTGAAGGTGGCTATAAAACATAGAACAGAAGTCTGACCATGCATCAGTACAGGTTGGGAGATGACCTGCTGGAGAGGAGATCTGCAGAGAAGGACCTGGGTGTTCTGGTAGACAGCAGGTTGGCCATGAGCCAGCAGTGTGCCCTTGTAGCCAGGAAGGCCAGTGGTATCCTGGGGTGCATTAAAAAGAGCATGGCCAGCAGGTCAAAGGAGGTGATCATCTACTCTTCCCTGGTGGGACCACATTTAGTATACTGTGTCTAGTTCTGGGCTTCCCAGTACAAAAAAGTGAGAGATCTCCTAGAAGGAGGGCAGCGGAGTGCCACAAAGATGATAAAGGGCCTGGAACATCTCCCATATGAGGAAAGGCTGAGAAATCTGGGTCTGTTCAGCCTGAGGAAAAGAAGACTGAGGGGAGATCTGATTAATGTTTATAAACGTCTAAAGGGAGGTGGGAGGCAAATGGATGAGGCCAGGCTCTTCTTGGTGGTGTGTAGTGATAGGACAAGCAGTACTGGACTAAAACTTGATGGTAGGAAGTTCCATACAAACCTGTGGAAGAACTTCCTTGTGGTAAAAGTGTGATGGTGCACTGGAACAGGCTGCCCAGAGAGGTTGTGGAGTTTTCTTCTATGGAGATATTCAAGACTCGTCTGTAAGCTTAGCTGTGTGATCTGCTGTAGGGTTCCTGCTTTAGCATTGGAGTTGGACTCGATGATCTCTTGAGGTCTCTTCCAAGCCCTGCAATTCTGTGATTCTGTGACCAGATCTCCAACATGAAGAACAGGCAGATGGGGCTGTAAAGAAAGTTTTGGTGAGTGTCAACATAAAACCTGGAGAGGCGTGTTCATATCTGTGGTGGAAGCCTTGCTCTTTCTGATCCATTATAGTAGAGTCTGAATCTTTGTTAATGCACAGAGAGAGGTTCTGGGCATGCATACAGGAGAGCATCCTGGCACAGTCAATGTACTCTTTGTCTGATATGCCTGCATCTCTTCAACTGAGCAAAACTCTGAGAGGCACCACCATGTGCTTGGTTGTCCAGTAATTTTTCAGAAATTGATCATGTTTTTGTAAATCGTTTCCTCTTCTCTCCTTCCATTTCTGTCTCCCCCATGCTATCTAATGTGCACTATAGATAGTGTCACTATTCTTCCATCATCTAGTTTTCTAGCATTTAAGTAAATCAATTTTGTTATTGACATAATTTTCCTCCAGTCCCCACCCCCTATGCTCTTCAGGGATTTGCCATCTCTTTCTGAGCCTCTATATTATTGGGACAGTTACTGGGAAAAGCAATTGGTTCATTTAACTTCAACTGCAGTTTTTTCTGCTGTTCCCTTTGTTCTGCAATAAACACTCCTCATAATAATTACTTATGACCTTTCACATTAAAAGTTCTGATTTCTTCCCTTAATATTAGAAAATTTTATGTCTTTAGCACGTATCTATATGTAAGAATATATGTCAATGGAAGCCCAAGGAAATTTTTTGTAGAGTCATGACACTTGTTAACATCTGTGCTTCTGGGTGAACTTCATTCTAAGCTCATTATAAACAGGCAGCAGTGCTTCTGGAAGTCTTAAACTTCCTGTTTTCTTCAGCTAATTGATTAACACTTTCTTCATGTACATGGCAAGTACTTCTTGTTGAGTTTGGATGTACTAGAACTTGAGGCTAATTGTCCACTGAATATGGACAAGGGACAGTCTCCAAAATCTTTATTAATTTGCCATTGTACAACAAATTCTAGGTGCTAAAAATTTTTCAAGAAGCTGATTGCTCTCTCACCCTGTTTATTCTGTCTTCCTACTTTCTAACAGTGCCAGTGAGTATTATCAGTGAACTAATCTTTTGGTGACTCGCATAATTTCATGTAGTAAACCTGATGTTGGTTGAAAACATAATATAAATAAATATAATATAGATATAATGAACCTCAGTCTTAAACATAACTTACAGGTATATACAGACATATACATGTACGTACATATATATATTTCTGAGATAACACTGCTCAGAAGACAATCGTTCTCTGAAATACTATAGCTTTGAATATTTATTTTAGAGATAAATTGCCAATACCCTAAATTATGTACCTCAGACCTCCAAATAGTCATGCATTTTTGAGTATTCTGAAATGTTTGATTAACCTTTTTTCCATTCTTGTAGTTTTTTTACAATCTTCTGTACTTCTGGTTTCTGTCTAGAAACCTAAGTAACAAAATACCACAGCAAAGACAGCACTCAAGATATTTCAGTCTTGATTTAGAGCAGGAAGTATTTAGATTCTTTTAAGACTTCCAGTTAAATTTTCAAAACCAAGAGCATTCAAAGAAGCACCCAAGCTGATTGGCATTATTCTGAACTGAACCCAAATATGAAAATGTGAAAATTTACCTCCTTGCAACCAATAAGGAGATCAACAAAGAGACAATTCTAAATTGGTATGATGTAATCAGTAAAAGTCCATTATAATGAATGTTGAATTAGACTAGCTTTAAGCTCTAAGCCATGCTTGTATACGGCATATTGGTTTACAGAAACAGCAGACTACATACTGAAACCTTTTAAAAAGTACGTTAATGAGAATACTGGAAAAAGTGTTAACATATGTATATACAAACATCTATAAATAGATTTGGCCCTTAATACACATTTCAGCATTTGACATTTGTGGTATAACTAGATTACGCCATTTTGGATCATTACTATGTCTTTTTTCTGAGAAAGAAATAACTTTTCCAAAGCAAGTGAATGAATGACCATAAACACTGGCTGTTTGTTATACAATACCTTTCTTCCTTATAGTGTCTGCATCATTTCTTAATCAGAGAATGGTGAGCATTGCAAAAAGTATAGTGTAATAAATACAAGTACCTTCTTTAAGTTTTTATCTTAAATTGACCTTGCTTGACTCAGTATTTTTTTTTCAACTTCAGATTCCACTCAAATTAAGTCACTCCAACTCTTTTGATTTGGTATGTCTAGTGTTTGTTTTTCAGGGAGTAGCTGAAATAAATCATATTTTGGCTAAACAGGTGTTTTTGGGAAAAACACGCAGAAATATTATTTATTGAACCAAGACAGTTCACTTGACAGAAAAAAAAAAAAACACCAAATAATTTTAAAAAGCATAACCGAAGGGGAAAGGGAGCATTTGGTGACTGTATAATAAGGCCCTAATCCAGAGTTCACCAACTCAATTGGGACTTGGCAGGCTAGAAAGACTGTTACAAAAGACTGGAAAGCAGATCCTGATTGTATGTGGTACTTTTCTATCTACATGTACAATGGGAGAAAAAACTGGTCTGTCCAAACAGATCATGAGACAGCTGAAGTTTGTTTAAGATATTTTGCCTTTACCTTCATGCTGAAACAAAAAAAATATGCAATTGCTACATGGAATGCTAAATATTAAGGAATTAATAGATACATGCTAATTCTGTTAGCTGCGCAGAAAGTATTTCTCTACTTTTTGGATGCTGGAATGGAAAATTTTAAATTCACTTACCACATTTTTGAAATTATTAGAATTTCTGAGTAGTAATGAAACACAGAACTAGATGATGGAGAAGGAAAAACCAATTCCCCTTAGTATATCTAAGCAGCTCATTTATTTATCCTGAAAACAAGCCAAATCTCCAAGAACTGGTTGTAATTTCACTGGTTCAATACATTTTGGCTACCAAACTGCTAAGCCTCACATGTCTAAGAGATTATGTTATCAAATGAAATAACTAATCTCTAAAGTTCAGTGGGATCATATATTTAAAGCTTTTCAACTTAAAGACAATCTCCTCAATCTCCTCAAAATCCAAGAACAATCTACCCAAACATAGAAGCAAATAGGAGTTTGAATGGGGAACTTAAACTGAATTCAAAAATGGAAATGTAGAGCTGGAAGGTGGAAGCAGGGACAGGACAACCAAGGACAAATATCGCATAATACGTACACTGTAAGATGAAGTTGGGAAAGTCAGACCTTGGCTAGAGTGGAAACCGGTGAGGAATACAAATAATATGAATGGCTTCTACAGGCCTTAATATCAATGGAGGAAACAGCAGGGAAAATGTAGCTAGTGGCGAAGAGAGAAGGCAACCTCATGCAAAGGTCAAGAAGAAGGGGAGAAGGCTGAAGAGAAGTCTTTTTTCAGGCCTCTCAGGTCTTCATGTCAAGTAACAAAATTTGTGGAGGAGAGGAGCTACTCACAGTGAACGAAGAGGATCACATTAGTGACCACTGGCTTTTCATGTTCCATGGGACCTAACATGATGCATCCAAACATGTTGAGGGTGTTGGTTAATGTTACTTTGTCTTGGATACCAGTGCTGGTAAAGTCTTCATGCAGAACATACCCTTAGCAAGTCTGTTGGCAACACCAGTCTAGGTGAGCAACTGGAGGATGGGACTTCCATACGAGGGGCCTCAGCAGGCTCAAAGAACAAGAATCTCGTGAAGTTCAGCAGAAGAAAATGCAACGTTCTGTATTTGAAAAAAAAATAATTAAAAAATAAAAAAAATCCTATGCGCTAATACAAACTGGAGACTGAGTATCCTATAAGAAGATACAGAACGAAGTAACTGGGGGTCCTTGCAGGCCTGAAATTAAACCAGGTTAGTCATATCCCTTTGCAGCAATGAAAGCTTAATAGATGTCTAGGCTATATCAGCAATAAATTGCTAATACATTGCTAATTCTCACTAAAGAGTATCATGATTACTTCTTATTATTACATAAAAAGTTTTAGGTCATTCCTTGCTTCTTTGACGCTATGTTTAGTTATTGTATCAGATCTTGTATTTGTAGATAATCTGCATTTTTTCAGATATCAGATTAATTAAGGAGTTTCGAAATATTCTCATCAATGAATGATCCTGCTTTAGCTTGGCACCCTGATTGAATCTTGATGAAGTGTCTACTTGTTCTCATGAATGGTGGTTTTCAGTTTTGTCCCTTTGTATATATCGCCTGTGTAAGTGAAGGTGCTTCTTTAGCCCTCCAGATACATCAGCAATGCAGTATCTTTCAGAAGAAAAAGGTCATATCTTCTCTTTTAATGTTTTTCTTTTCCAAGGAAATCCACATTATTAAAACAATTGATATTTCTCTTCTCTTCCAAGGATTCCAAGTTCACAAAGGAGAATCAGTACATTTTCAATATCTGAAAAGGTTTACTTCACAATCTATTAATGGCAAAGGACTTTGAAGTCTCCTTTGTTTTGTTCTGGTCAAAAGCAAGTTCTCAAATAAAGATGTATATTTCTCCCTGTAGCAGCACTCCAAAAAGCAAAAGCAGAATCAATATTTTTGAAAGAGTTTCTTTCATTCAGGAGTTTAGAAAAATTGCTGTGCTCAATTTCAGACCTAACACAAGAATTAGAATGGTAATAATTTATGTGACAGAAAAATATGTAAGAAACAGTACAGATCAACTTAGTGACAGTGGGACATTGATGGACTAACTTTTGTATGGTTTAATTCCTTAAGTTCTTGTAAAACAATTGAGAGACCAGGACCAGGAATTTTGAGCAAAGTACCTATCTGTAGGAAAGTTTTATTCAAAAGTAAAACGAGACAGTGAAAAATGGTATGCACTGAAAAAGACAAATATAAGGTTTTAAGCTTTTTTAGAACCAAAGGGATTTTAAAGCAGGGAAATAGTTGTAAGTGTTGAAGTTATAGGCAGAGGCTTAAACTCTTTGCTGGCTTTGACCCACTAAGTGCTATTATTCAATTAGATATATTGAGGGAATTTAAATGCAGAGATAAAAGAAATTTCCCTTACACTGCTGAATATAAGAAGAGAAGTAAAATTGCCTATTCCTGAACAGATGTTAATTGGCTCTTCTTTTCACAAGAGTCAAGCTTAAGCAAATACCAAATTTCCAAATCCAGCTGAAAGGCAAAAGAAACAGAAATGTTATGACAGACGTTGAAAACTGCTGTCCAGGCTGGTAGCCAGGCCACCTGAGACCAAACAAGAACAGCAGGAAGCCAGCAATAATCATTACTGCCTCAGAAGAACCACAGTCATGTATTGTAGAAATGGAGAGTGAAAGATACTGAAGGAATCAGTGAGGTGCTCTTCATTTACTAGGAACATCTCAGATAGCTTTTGAAAGTGGAGGAATAGTTGAAATTCTGACTTTGATTTTTATTTTTAAATGAGGGATGAATAAGTCAGGCTATGTCCTTTTAGGAAGCATCATTATAAATATCAGGCATGTCCAGTAGAAATTGTATCCAGCTGAGACTGCAGCCTACCCAGCCTTTTCATTTCTGAGCCACAAGTATACTAACAAGGTATGCAATTAATTGGAGTTTTGCTATGCTGGCAAAATGTTATCATTTCAGAAATATATTAACCTCATAGATTAATCATGATAGCAAAATGATGCCAGCTAAAAACGTTTACTGTATCAGAGTGGAATTGAAAGAATTACATTTTGATACTGATATTATGATGCTGTAAAGACTTTAATCACATTAATGTGCACTGAATACTTTTTGAGAACCTAATAAAATGATTGTGCAATTAACAAAAGGAATTCCTCAATTTTTTACTTTAAAAAATGCTGGATGTGAAAAATCATGGTCATTATTTCTATGAGCTGAGGTCTTTTAGGCTCTGCCTAATGCCACTTCAGCATGGTAAGGGATAGGGTTCATCTCACTGAGTGCCAGGCTCCAATTTTGCATTCACGTACTGCCCCCAAACTCACCTTTTAATGAAAGAACACTGAACAATTCATCTAGTCTATTTTAATACTTTTTTTTTTTTTGGTTCAACAAAGTGCCTGTTTTTTTCCACTGGCTTGCTCTTTGTCTATCTACCAGTCACAGATTCCGTGGTACAGATGTTGCTGAACTACTGTATCATCTGAGGAAACCTGTTTCCAGTGGGTTTAGACAGCCAGCTCCCATGCATATTGTGCATTATAGATGCTTATGTTTGGCCAGATAAATGCTGCTATAGATGCTGAATCTGTGGGAGAAATTCAACTTCATCTAATTCACATCATTCTATTATCAGATTGCACTGAGGCACCCAGACCCATGTGTACTTTTTCCACTTTTTAACGGCCTAAACAGATTTATCTACATTTGTCTCTTTGCATAGACCTTTTCATTTACCACATGAACATATTTTATTTTCTTGGATGAAAATGGTGACAGAAGAGAAATATACTGTTGTCAGTCAAAGCCTCTTAGTCTAACTGAAAGATCTCTTGTTACTGTAGTAAATAGATGGGAATTGTGGGAATAAATGGCCAATCCTTTTTCACTTTTGTATTCCTGCTGAAATGCTCATTGTATTTCACGGAAAGTAAAAATGACACATTTCAAAAGCACTGGATTGTCCTGTGAAATAGAACAATCCACAGCATGTTAACGCATTTTTTTTCCCTTTTCGTATTGCCCCAAACTACAAGAAATAACACTGTTTTTAAAAAATAATAATAATCATTCTCATCGGTTTCTAAGTAATGGAGTTTCCTAACATTTCAGGCTTTTAATTCTGTTTTGTTTCTTCCACTGTGGAGATGGAAAAACCCCTAAATCGATTCAAGCTCATTTTTCAAATGTGCTCCCTTCCCAAGCAGAAACAAATTACCATCATCTCTGAGAGATTTAATTGCTTTTAGTCCAAAAAACACCCCTTCTGCATAGAGGAATGAAGCAGAAGAAGAAATGCTAGATGAGAAAGGAACATGTGTTCTGAGTTGTTATTCCCTTCTCCTTGGGTGACTTGGGGTTACTTGTCTGTTAACATATAGTAATTTGTGCATCACAAAGAAGTTAGTATTACCCTTGTTAGAATGAGGAGCTGAAATCTTTTTTCACCTACAGTGAACAAATGAGGTGCTTTTGCAGAAAGAAAGCGAAAGAAAAGCAAAAAAGGGAAAAGGGAAAAAGAAAAGAAAAGGGAGGAGAAAGTGGGGGGGAGGGAAGAAAGAGAGAAAGAGAAAAGGAGAGAAAGAGAAAATAGGAAAGTAGGAAAGAGAGAGACAGAGAAAGCATCAAACTGAGAAAACATGCCTGCATGAGAAAAAAAGAAAGAAAGAAAGAAAGGCAGGAAAAGAAAGAAAGAGATTCAATGTAAGTTAACCATATTTCTGAGCAGTGGGTCCAGCCCAAAATGATTGGTCAATCATGTCTAGCATAAAGGAGCTTGAAATAATAAGATTTCATAAGGTCAGGGTCATGACTTTATTTATTTATTTTCTTCCCTAGTGAAATGTTGCTCTTGAAAGTGACACTGAGCTATGGTAGGCAGCAGTACTAAAGGAAACATCTTGTTTACAAATGTCAGCCAGCAATTAGCGTCATTTAAAGAGTGGAACCACAACTGCTGTTTTTTATTAGCTTTGAAAACCCCATCTCTTTCTTGTGGCCGCGTTTTAAGAAGCAAAGTAGACAGCAAGACTCTGAAACCAGTTCATAAATAGTTGATTTCATATTTTAAAATCTTGCCTATAACTGTCACCCCCCTCGCGTGGATCACAGATGGTGAAGAACTAATTTGTTACTGTTTGATAACGGCTTTTATGTATCAAAGCTCTTATTTACTACTCTGTGGGGGGAAATGACAGACTAAAAGCAATTATGTGTTTTTCTTTCAGTTTTTCTTTAACCACTGTGCTCTTTGGCTCTTTTTTTTTTTTTTTTTTTTCTCCTTCTTTCCACTCCCGACATGTTTCTTATTTGAAATATAGCATTGTGAATCTTTTACATATGTTGGTTCTCATTTAACCCTCTTTCTTGGTTTTCAAGAATGCATCTGGCCAGGCAGATCAGCTGTAATCTTTCATGATTGTTTATAATGGCCCAGTGATAAGTAATAACACTCAGGGGTGTCTCCCGGTAACAGCGTATTACATTTCAGTATTAAAAAATGCAAATTGGGACTTTGCTTTTGAAGATTGTCAGGAAAATGTTTCAAGGAGGTAGAATAGCTACTAGGATGCCCATAAGTGAAATACCCCCCTCTCCTCTACCACGTGGGGCCTTCTGCTTGTAGGTTTTCTGGAGGAGCACCCCCATGCCCTCCTTCTTCCCCCAGATTAAATAAATAAGTGAAGAGATTTTCTTCTGTGTACAGTATTAAGTAACCAGTGTTAAATCTCTGTCCATGGAAAGTCATGAACTCCTTTATCTTTCCATTCTTTTTTTTTGCTATTGATAGGCAAACTGGTCACTTGGGGTTGCCAGCACAAATGATTTTGCTGTGGGTTCATATCTCCCTGTACTGCACTGCGGTAGAACTGGTGAGGCTGAGGCACTAGCTTCTGCCCTTATCTTTATTTGAAATAAACATAAAACATCCTAGTTTGTTGATAGCTAGGTCTGATTTTGTATTCATGCTGATGCATGTTGATGCACTTCATTAGTTTAAATCAACTTAAAGTTTAGTGCATGAACACCATGGTGAATTTGATCTGTAGAGTAGAATTCAACATATTAAAGTATGAGTGAAAGACAAAAGAATGCTATTATGTATAGGAAGTTTCAATATAGCAGTGCATATCATAATCACAGTTACAAGCTGAAAGAAACGTTGTCTATTGTCACTGAAATCAAGATCAAGTTTCTCAGATACTTAAATAAGAAGAGTAAGTCACCATGGGAAAAAAAAACATGGAAAGATTACCTGGCTCTCTTTGCCTGTTTTGCCCTCCTCTTCTTCCATACTGCACTGAGACTGGCATTGGTAGGTGCCTGTTGACATCAGTGGGACTGCTTGTAGAGCAATATACTGACGAGCATAAGGAGGGATGTAATTTTCCCAACAAATAAATATATACAGATAAAGCACTTCCATAATCTCTGAGGTGGTCCTTCAACCAAATCTTACATTATCAGGAAGAAATATCAAGGAAACTCAGGAAGACAGAAAAGGAGGGAAAAAAAGACAAAGGAATTTAAGGAGCTAGTATGTCTGTTTTAAGATGAAACATAATAATACAACCCTTCTTACAGCAAAAATATAGGAGTAGTGCTTATTACCAGGCTTTAATACCAGAAACTTTCAATAGAATCCATAAATCACTTCCACATGTTTTTGAATAAATCTCTGTCCTGTATTTTACAAATTGCTTTCTCAAGACACAGTTTGAGTAAGGTCAGCAATCTTTTTCTCCTCTTGTTTGACTTTCTCAGGGTGAAATTCACCTCTGGCAGTTGTCAAGAGCAAGACCTATGTCTCCGAACTCTCACCTAAGCCAGTTGATCTCCAGTGAGAGTTATATTTAGGCTAATCATGTCCACTGTGTCTGGATGTGGCAATGAAATAGCTGAAGCACGTTTTATCAGGCCCCATTTGAAAATGCTGGCCCAAGTGTGCCTGTCATTTTTGCTGTATTTCAGACTCTCCATCATTTTGATAATTATACAGCTTGGAAACTTTTTTTCTTTTTATAGTCTTTGAAACTATAATGAAGTCTTCAGTGCTGCCAACCCAAACCATCCAAAAATCTTGAATCAGGCTTGAAATAATCATGAGATTGGCCTGAAAATCATGCAACTGAATGTACTTGGCTCCTTTTTATTTGCCTTCTGGTTTTGAGTGTTTAGGGTGCAATGGGGTCACATTTGCAGGGTTTCCTCTGCATCTGTGTGGGCCAGAAATGCAATCTTTTTATAAGACAACTGAAATTGCTTGGGTATTCACATGACTCTGAGTGCTGGGATTTAGTAGGAAAAAAATAAGTCCACTGTAGTTCGGCTTGTGATAAAAGTGAAAGCCTAGGTAGTACAGAGTGTCTCACATTCAAAGTTTGTTTATAAGGGGAATATAGTTCCACAGAGAGAGAGAACAGAGTTCCCTTCTGTTCTGTTCTGACTTGAGAGAAATTCCTCCCAAAGGGTGAGCTTCTCTTTGCAGAGCCAGCACAAGGCCTATTCAGCATCTGAAGTGATGCATAGGCCTGGCTATGGCTCTCTTTACATGAATTTACTTCATGCTACATTAAGAGAAGCTGCAGAGGTTATTGTAGCTGAGATGATAGTTTAATGTTCACGAAGAAGAAAGGAATTCTTTATAAAACTGCCCATTATCAACGATTTGGAAGTAAAGTCCACAAAGGAGGGCTACAGGACTGAAAGCTCTCATGAGATGGTGGAGGTGGCCTTTGAAGGGGAATGGACGTGTTTGAGCCATCTGTTATAACTAAAGGCAGGAATCCAATCTTAGACCAAGTACGTATGTGTGAAATAGGAAGCATACCTGGAGATACAAGTGGGATCATCCTGTTTAATGTCTTTATTGATAGTTTGGATGAGGGAATTGAGTACATCCTTGGTAAGTTTGCAGATGATGCTAAGCAGGGAGGAAGTGTTGATTTGCCTGGAGGTAGAATGGACCTTCAGAGGGATCCGGACAGACTGGATTGATGGGCTGAGGCCAGTGAGATGAAGTACAATAAGACCAAGCACTGGGTCCTGCACTTTGGCCACAGCAGCCCTAGGTAATGCTTCAGGCTTGAAGCAGAGTGACTGGAAACCTGTGTGGAAGAAATGGTCTTGGAAGTGTTGGTTGACACTTGACTGAACACGAGCCAGTAGTGTGCCCAGGTGACCAAGAAGGCTGATGAATTCCTGGCTTGTATCAGAAATAGTGTGCCCAGCAGGAGCAGTGAAGTGATTGCCCCAATGGTCCCTCTGCACTCAGCTCTGATGAGGCTGAACCTTGAGTACTGTGTTCAGTTTTGGGCTCCTCACTACAAGAAAGACATTGAGGCCCTGGAGCATGTTGAGAGAATGGTAACCAAGCTGTGAGTGGTCTGGAGTGCAAGTCTTATGGGAGTGGCTGAGGGAACTGTGATTGTTTAGTCTGGAGAAGAGGAGGCACAGGGGAGACCTTATCACTCTCTACACTACCTGAAGGGAGGTTGTGGTGAGGTGGGCATCAGCCTCTTCACCCACATAACTAGCAAGAGGATGAGAGGAAATGGCCTCAAGTTGCACCAGGGGAGATTCAGGTTAAACGTTAGGAAAAATTTCTTCACTGAAAGAGTAGTCAGGTGCTGGGCTGGGCTGCCCAGGGAGGTGGTTGAGTCACTCACTGTTCCTGGAGGTGTTCAAGAAATGTTTAGATGTACTAAGTGGAGAAATATTGGTGGTAGGTGAACAGTTGGACTGGATGATCTTGGAGGTTTTTTTCCAACCTTGGTGATTCTATGATTCTATGAAAAGCAATGGAAGGGAACAGGTACTTCTGGGACAAAATTCATTTCATCTTCAAACAGATAATCTAGAGCAGATTGATTAAACTTCACATTAAAAATGTCTATTTATTTCTATTGGCTATATAAGAATCCCAAGTTTATGGATTTTAAGAGGACTAGTTCTTATGCAAACTATCCCAAGTTTATGGATTTTAAGAGGACTAGTTCTTATGCAAACTACTGTCAGTGCATAAGTCTGAAGTAAAGCATTTTTTTTCCATATTTTGCTTAAGAAAAATCTTAGCTGACATCTTTTTTAGAAATTCAGAATATGACTGTAAATGTTCTTGATGCAACAATATGTGTGCATGTGTACATGCACATTCACAGGGTGTTTGGATCATCTTTGGTTATGTTAATGTCTAAATTGGGATGCAAGAGTGCAAATCCTGGAGATGTCTGGCACTGAACAAGAATGAGCTGAGTGAAGAAGGAGATGAAGGTATGGTTTTGAGCATTTATACTATATGATGAAAGTCTGGATACTGCAGAGTGGCGATACTTGGGGTTTCTAATTTCCAAACCAGTCCCAATGTTCTAATGTCTCAGACCAGTCTGTTGCTCCTTAAAATCATTTGAGTGTGGTTTTTCTTCCTTCTGTGACTAGTGACACCTCTAGGTAAAGCACCATTTGTGTCTCTTATCCCAGTTGTTCATGCTTTAAAAATTGGCAGTGTTTTCACTCAAAAGGTATCAGATTCAATTTAAGTACAGGATTTGGAGCGTGCCAAGCCAAGTACTCTTTGCCAGCAATTTGACATCCTGAACAAATAAGGTTTGAATTCATGCTCTGAAGCAGGAAAAGGATCATTTAGTCTGTTTGAATATCATCTAGTGTAGGATGGCTTTGTTTTTTTGATGCAGCAGTAGTGTCAAGTGTTGATTCTGACAGATTTATTGAACCAATGGTTGTACATTAAACATACAGCTTTACACACAGCTTAAATATATATTCAATCTATCTATGAAAACTAAGTTATGGAAATACTACGATAGGTAGATTACAAATGTGGAATAATGTAAGGTTTCTCAGGCTAAAATTTTTCCAGTGTGAGTATGACGAAGGTTAAGAACGGTGACCAGGGAAATCACACACAAAGGAGCAGATCCACAGAAACACATATGTATTAATTTGTTAGTTTAGGCAAAGTAGAACTTCACATTCTCAGCCAATCTTTCTCCTTCCCTCTGTTTCAGCTGCCATCTTTCAAGACTGGCAATTTTAGGCACTTTAATTTCCTGGGTGCTTTAATTTCTACGGGAGAGAGAATAAAATGTTGACAGAACCTGATGTCCTAGATAACCCTAACCTGAGCATGTATCTGCTGAGCTGTGGGAGAGCAGACAGATGATAGTCAATGAGGAGATACCTTCTTGGATGTGAAAGAAGAGTTGTTTCGTGAAAATGACAATCCAAAGTACCAAGCACTTGTAATTACTTTGTAATAAGGATAATCAACTTTAAGTGTGGATCCCCACCCACTGACTGTACTGGTTCTGGCCTGAAATTGCTGTAATTTACAGTTACCTTGGGTAGCTCTGGCGGGAATTCAACCCAGAGGAGGTATGTGGATGGTCTTAGCACCCAATTCCCAGTGAGAGATTAAATGGGGGGAATTGGGGAGTACATGGAGGAGATGGCTCTGTCTGAGCCTGCCTTAAGAAGCCAGGTATGGAATGATCACCATTTAGCGCTCTTCACTCGGTGTGTGCCTAAGCCTACATTTGCTACTAGCCTGGCCATGGGGTAAAGTGTTATCATTACCAGTGCTACCCAACATGATGGAGTGTGGATATGAGTACAGGTAGACAAAACCAGGATTTTTGCTTATACATATATGTGCTAGATTGTGTCCCATATCCTCTTCCTTCTATACCTGATTTATACTTCAAAATGATTTGCAGAAGTCCTGGTGTGGAATGGAAACATTTTCTAACTCTCATTTGGCAGACTAAAAGCATTTTTCATTCATAGTAATAATGTGACATTGTTCAGAAAAAAATGTATAGCATTTTCTGTTTCATGGCTGCTGCAACGGCACAACCTTTCACGGACTTTTAGCTCTTACCTGTTTGTAGTCTTTTTTAGATAAAGAAAATCTACTGAGCTGTTGTTAAAACAGTAACAGTAATACTAGTAACACCTCTTTCTATTTAAGTTCAGAGGCTTCTTGATTCATACACCTTCCTCACTGGGGCTGAGATTTTAGTGAGGGAACCTTCACCTGTGTCTAATTATTCATCTGTTGAGGTGAATGAAAGATAAGACAAGTCAATATGGAAGGCTACAAAAGTCCTCAGCTACAAAATACAAATTTTCTGTAGAGAAGGGCTATAATTTCTCTTGTTTGGGGGTTTAGGAGAAGTATCTGATTTTTTTTGGGTATTTTTGCTAAATAAACTTAGGTGTCTGAAACTTGGTATGATGAAAGAAATGGTTATGCAATACAAATTGATTGTATGCTCAGACAAACCAAGTGCTCTCCCACTTTATAGAGAGTCCGTAGAAAATTTCCTTAGTTTGCATTCATCCTGAAAGCCCCTAACAACAGTAAAATATTAAGCAGGAATTACTAAATGTTTACTGCCACAGATAAGTTGAAATACCACACTTAGCAAAAACACTGTGTAACCCATGATATATTGAGTATAATTAATACTAAGCTCCCAAATGTATACTTTCTGCTTTATGCTTATGATGTCCTGGTCCTTTAGGTACATAAATTCATTTGCATTAAGACAATATGCATACAGGATAGCCTCAGTGAAATAACAAAGTCATTTATGGTTTTTTGTTCATACTCAGATGCAAAAATACAATAAATTCGCGCATACACTGAAGAAAGGAACAAATACATTAATGTTCCTGTTGTGCTTTTAGCAATTGTTAATTTGACAAATGAGAGTTTCAGGATCTAGCTCTGGCTGTTGCTGTTATGGATCTGCTGTACCATATGCTATTATTCAGGCTAGCAATGGTGACGCAGAGCTCATTTTCTGTCTGCTGATCAGAGTAACTTTCTGAGCCTGTTCTGCTCTATTGATAAAAATATTCTTTTTTTTCCCCTTGTCTTTCTAGCCAATTAAAAGTGATCTCAGATATTGCTATTCCGTATTGCTGCATGATATTTATTTTCTCTATCACCAGCATAACAAAGGAAAGGCAGCTTTAATTTGTTGTATGTCGTGTAATGCAAACGTGAGTTACTGTATATCCCTTAACAGCCCATCATCAATTTCCCTTGCATGCCATTTCCAGGTTTCATATATTGCTGGCTGTTGTGATAGTATGTAAAGCATCAGCTGCTGTTTCACAGCTTGGATTTTAAGGAGTCCACAAGGAGAGATCAAAAGCTGAAATTCTAATATTGCCTCTAATGGAAGAACTATTACCCAAACAAGCAGGATGTAGATTTCTTTCCTAGCAAAATGCTGCTATGGTATCTCTCTCTAATAGTCTTGCAGCATTCCAGACTCTAGCTATGTATGATTTGCAGTCCTGAGAAGCAATTATTTATTTTATACTTACTTTTCTGCCTGAGGTAAAAAAAAAAACAAAAACAACCCTAGCTAGTTTGAAATCAAATTTATTTTGTATAAATTTTTACAGTGTGCTTATTGGTTTGTACGGCTGTAGTACATCCTAAAGCAGTGTTATTGACATTGGCCATTTTTGGTAGACAGATTAAGCTTAAAGCCAGAACTGCATGACTATGCACAAAGAGCTAAAATGTGGTAACTAGTGAAGTTACAGATGGGTACCAATTTCTATATGTATGTTCATAATTTCCTGAGCATTTTTAGCAGTTGTTTTGGAGGCAATGTGAATCTCTCACTTGACTTACGCATTCAAACCCCCCTTTCTTCTGTACTAAACTGAAAAGTATTGGAACAGTCCAGGTGAAATTAGGAATTCCTACATCATGAGATCTGTTCTCTCATTCTGTAAGAGATTTGTAAAGAAAGCTATCAAGATTTTTTTTTTCCCCCCAAAGGAAAGCAAAGATAAGTTTCAAAGAGGATTTTTCTTTCTAAATCTAGACAACTTCCACCTCTAAAATAAGGAAAGAATACATTGTTATGGTTTGAACAACAACATCAACAACAAAATATGTGTTTTCCTTTCATTGTTGAAGGTACAAACTCTAGTTCTTGATGAAATGCATGAGATTTTTACTTAGTCATAATCACTGTTCACATTTTGAGCTAAAGTTAAACACGGAGACAAACACAAGATTGCTATTCTAAGACCCTTCAAATAAAATTTGATTCCATGTTTAGGTATTCAGTGCCTTTAAGGATAAGAACATATAGATATTTATGTATTAAGACTGCTATTTCACATGCTGGAAAAGTCACTTGAGAATCTTTGCAAAGCTCATCATTTAGAAGAAAAATTCTTCAACAAGCAAAAGCTGTTGTGAGGAACTGACTCCTAGCAAGGTGGGTTAGCATCTTCTGAAGCCCATGTTCTCCTGAGTTGATAATGAGTACAGTCATTCATGAAGAATGGAATTGAATGAAATGAAATAGAATAGAATAGTTCAGTTGGAAGGGACTTACTTACATGGATTATCTAGTCCAAGTAGAAGAAAAGAATGAAAACAAAAAGAGCCTTGAATGAAAAAAAAGTTTACTCGGCACCTGGTATGATGGCTGCAGATGGAAGTAGCCTGTCTCCAAGGGGGAAGAGGATCCTAGCTGAGGAACTGGCAGGACTTACTGAAAGGTCTTTAAACTAGGTATGAAGGGGGAAGGGGACAAAATGAGGGCCACTGAGATTGAGTGTGTAGTTTGAGGCTCAAAACAGAGCTTGATGGGTGGAGAGGGTGCAGTTCAAAGGGATGGAGAGTGGCAGGAGGATGCTGCTCCCCTTTCATGGTTTTATGGTCATCAGTATTCCACATCATAACATCATGTAGTGCACTGGGAATTAAAGTGTTAATGTCCCAGTTCAACATACTAAAGAGAAGAAACTACATTCCCCAGAAGACTGTTCGCTGTGCTGATGTCATTCTTGCACAGGGGAAACACATATAAGGCGCTGTTGGGTCATCTGACCTTTCTTTCGCTTTCCTTCATTACTCTTCTCCTTCATCACTCCCCGCTGCTGCCCAACAGTATGTGTTGCTTCAGCATTACTGTAAGGCCTTACTTACTCCTTCACTCTCCTAAAGTGGTGTAGTTCCTGGTGTAGGGAACCTGCTTTGGCAGGGGGGTTGGACTTGATGGTCTCTGGAGGTCCCTTCCAACCCCTACGATTCTGTGATTCTGTGGTTTTGTGATTCTGAGCCTAGAAGAAAAGAAATTGCTAGGGGAAAAATAAAGGTGCATGATAGTTCAAAACCACATTCTCTACAACCACTTACTGTACAAATATTGTTCTTTTGTGTTAAATTATTGCCTCTTCTGCTGTCACAGCTTGAATTTGCTTTAAATCTCATCTTACTGAACTCAGTCCTAAAGTGTCCGTCTGCTCTGGAACAGTAGAATAGAGTGTAGTGGGATTTTAACATATTCACAGAATTCTAGTCCAGAGAGGTTAAAGATCTTAACTAAGAAGGGGGGATAAAGCTTTCTTTGCCACATTAGGTATATGGATATCTGGCTTTCCTTGTCTGCAGTTCTGTTGACATTTTTCTGTAGATGCCTTTCTTGTAAAAGGATCGGTGTTACTCCAGAAACTTTGCTGCAAAATGACTCATTTTCAAATTTTTTTAAAAAATAAAATAAATAAATCCAAAAGTTAAAAAAAATATATCTGAGTTGCAAATGTATTGCAAAACTCTGGGTCTTTTTAGATTTTAAACTTGATGCACAGGGGAATATATGTGATGGGATAGAAATCTGGGTCACAGCATGAAATTCCTGTTTTTGTATTCATAAAAAACAAACTCTATATATCAAAGGAAGGAGGTGTGAAGTAGTAAAAAAGAAAAAGAGAAAAAGCAGTCAGAAATATTCTTAGCTCTTGATGTTTCTTAAAAACATACAGAGATCTTTTAGATACGCTATGATTTCTTCTGATCGTTATTAAAACAAAACTGTTCTGTCAGCATTGTGCTAATAACTGCTCTAACCTTATTTTTCTGAAGATGAATTAGTGAAACAGTTCTGGTTTTACAGGATTCTTTTCTGTCAGTCATAATCCAAAGCCCTGTGCTCTTGCAAAGCTCTTGAGTGGGTACTGATTTACGTAGTAAAGCACGACAGACATAGAATGTGTCCTTCTCTGCCCATATGTGATCAAAAACTGCATGGATGATATTAAGGAAACAAACCATAATATGATCCTGATAACTTTAAGCCTTTTAGATGTATGGTTCCTTATCTAAGTACAATGTCTAAAGAAACAGATTATTGGGTACACTCTTCTTCTAAATAAAATTGTAATTTGTATGTCTTTCTCATAGCAGATAAATTTTGGACCAATTGATGTGCAATCTGAATCTCCAGAGTAGGTTTTGTTTGGATGAGTTTAGTTCGCAAGCTGAAGATGAAGGTCAGCTCAGCTCAAGTCTAATGGTGTAGGATAAATACGTTGTTTCTGAATGAGTCTACATGTTACAGAAGCAGCTAAAAGTGTCAGTTTGAGGCAAATCTCCAGTGCTGCGATCTGAGGATGACTAAAAACTAGAAATAGTTTTTAAAGAAAACATATGTTTGGCATTTGTAGTTGTAAAATAGGGACGCTTTCAGACAGCAATGAAGAGAATTTTTGCAATGCAACTCTTCTTCAAAATAACAAGGAAATACAATGTGGTTTGAAGAAGAGCTTGCCAGTAATTACAAGAAGTGCTGTTTTGGTGCTCTGGGATTTTTGTCTATCAAAAAACTGCCCAAATAGTAGCCTAAAAATAGTCTACAATGAGTGAAAAGGTGTAGTTTTAGGATTGTTGCAAATAATAATAATAATAATAATAATAATAATAATAATAATAATAATAATAGTAATAATAAAAGATTATAAACCAGGAAAAGCTTTTAAAAGCTTGCTAAGCTTACTGATATCTTTTGACAAGGAGAACCACTAGCCCACTATTAAATTTACATCCAAGGGATGAATAACATGTGAAAAAGTACATGAGCATATCAGTCTCTTACTTACCTACCTCATGTTGTTTTCTTGCAACTCATTACTTTCCATATGTGCCCAGTGTGTACCCATGCAAATGGTAGCAGCCATCACAGAGCAACACAAATGAGGTCCCACAGACCAAGGGAAGGAATGGATCCTTTGTGCTCAGTCCCAGGGAAGATTCACAGTGCTCACTTAGCTCATTTGGAACACCTGACCTCAATTTACTGTCCTCTTCCAGAAATTCTCTCCCCAAACCTGAAGATTACTTTTGCTGCTTAGTGATCAAAAGGACATATTTTGCCTGTGCAGTGTGCATAGATATTTGTATTTGCAGATGAGAGAGAGGTGAGCTTCCTCCCCACTCTCTGAAAGACAGACAACCCCTCAAAATGAGATATTACCATGCTTTATTATTGCTTAAGAGAAATTATGTTTCCAGGAATTTATGAAAGAATTACATCTCCTTAAACCCCTTGGGCGTTAACTGTCCCTGTGGGTGGAGGCTGTGTCCTCCTGGCATAATTTTACTCTCATTGTTTTTCTGTTTATAAAACTCCCTCAATAATAAAACATCAGTAGAAATCCAGCTGAATGTGCTAACTCCTGAGAGACACAACTAACTCCACTCTACTATAATACAGTCAGATGGGAAAAAAAGATTCATTGATAAAAGCCACATGTTTACCCAGTGGCAAAACAGTTAGATGTTGATACCAGTTCACAAAGTGGATCTACAAGTTAATTATACACTTGGATTGCCAGGCCAGAGATAGAATGTCAACATTTGCTGAGATTTGCACGAATGATGATTTAGGCTTCAAAACAGCACTTACACTCATGCTAAAGTTGAAGCACATACTTTAGTCCCAAGTAAAAAGTCAGGACTTAAATTGCACTGTGTATTTCATTTGGAACTAATAAAATATAAGTACAAAAAGGGAACATTTGACTCAGTTTATTATACAGTATTTGACCCTATCTACTCTACTAAAACTTCACATTCTTTCTCCAGCGGTGCCGTATGGAAACACAAGATTGCAATTGTGCCCCAAGAGCATGACAGCAGTCCTCATAATAGTTTCTTCAGTCTTTTTTTACATTGCTTTCCAAAATGATGCTGCCATATGTGCTGTTATATTTAAGCAGCAGATGCTGTGAACTCACAAAGTTGAAGAATGCTGAAGTACGATACCATTTGAAAACAGGTTTTCGAGGGAAAGCTGACTTCTTGCAAGGCTTCGGATTTATTTCAGGCATTTCATTACTAATTACAACAGGCCATGTAGAATGTGTTTATACCACTTATTGGTTCTGTCTTGGGGCACCTAATATATGGGCTATCTAGCTTTTACACTATATTGCTCTTCCCACAGCTACAGAGCTGCAATAATCTCTATTTGCAACAGTGATAATGCTTTAATTTTAGAAAGAAGCTAGGAATGTGCCTTCATTTCCACTCTTTTACTTAACCCAAGTTTGAACTAATGATAGTAGTGAACCACAAACCAAAGTCATTGTGTTAGGCCAGTAAGTCAAATACGGGTATTGTAAATATGTTAGCAAATTTAGATGACTTTAGCTTTCATAACTAACTGTTCTTCTAATCATTGCCATGTTTGAAAGTCAAACAAACAAACTCACAGCCCATTCTGAATTACAGTGAGATTGGTAGACCTGCTATACTCATGGGAATCAGGTATACAGCTTACATACACAGACTAGGAGTTAAAAGATGCAGCAGAAATGTTGAAGAAAAGGAGCCTCTAATATAGAGGTTGGTCTTGGTCATTGTGGTCAGTTGTTTTAGGAATATAGCCAACAGAATCTGGGGATTGAAGTAAATAAATGCTTTCTAGCACTGATGACTTGAATCAATTTAATTTCATACATAACCTCACTGGGTTTACAAGACTGAAATGCAGGACTCTATAAATCAGTTAGTCCTTCTCCACACATGGCTAGCTCTGGGTAACTGCAAACAGGGCAAGTTGCCACTGGGTCTTGTATTAGTTGACAGAAATTCTTACATTTTAGGGGAAAAAGACTGATTTGGAAGGAAAGAAATGACCCTTTCATAAGAGATGTCAGGGAACCAGAAGACCCTTTGTCAGTCTGCATCTGTGCACACATGGATAATATATAGAGTGTGCTGGATCTCCTCTCATCTGTAGCACTCATTAACACTTCCATCAAATGTGTCATTGAAAGTATATGTCTGACTTTCTCATGGTCGGATTGCAAAAGCTCATTTTCTTCAGAAGTGTACTGTATGTAATTTTCAAGGTTCAGACAGGGTGTCTTCTGTGGGAAGGTCCAGGGGCTGCCCCATGCAAGACACTACCAGACAGCCAGTTCCAGCCAGTTCCAAAACAGACCCAGTGCAGGACAGAGTGGGGCAGAAGACACCAGAGGCAGAGGGAACACAGCAGAGATAGCAGAGCAGGTGCACACATGAATGTTCTGTGGAAGACCCATACTGGAGCACAGGGAAAGAGCAGGAAAACAAGAGCAACCTGGTCTTGTGGGTGGTGTCCCTGCTTACAGCAGAGCGGTTGGAAATAAATCATCCTAAAGGTTCCTTCCCACCCAGCCTATTCTATGATTCTAAGAAGTGGCAAAGGGAAACCACTATTTGCTGATTCTATTCTCCTGTGCTGAATTAGCAATTAAATATCTATGCAAATATATAGGATGTCTTGGGTTAGAATAAACCGTAAGGATCATCAAGTTCCATTCTGCTCTGCCCCACCACAGGCAAGGTTGCCAACCACTAGATCAAATACTAGATCAGATTGCTTGGCTGTTAGCTGGAGCCAATCCACCACAACAAGGAATTGTATTGTATACTTTTTTTTCCCCCTCTGTCTTTCCCTCTTTTCACTGGTTCACTTCTTCATTTTTGCAGCTTTCACTGTTTCATCTTATTTCCATTTACTTTATAATGTCTCAGATGGGAGAAATGTCTCAAATATAGTTGATATTAGGGCAAGTTATTGTTCTTGCAGGACATTCTTGCTTCTGTCAGTACCACAATTAAAAGAATTGTTATGAAACTGGTCCTACTGTAGATGATTCCAACAGCAAGATATCTGTGCCCAGATCCCATTGAGCAATGGGATATTCTAACCAAGCTGCCAGCACTGGGATGAGAAAGGCAACTCCTTGTTCCAAAAGCTATTAGACCAACATAATCAGTACAGTTGCCACCTAGGGATTTGGACTTGTGCTTCTTTCTTTCTCATTCATTTACCATTTAGGGTGTTATATATTCATCCTTCATCAATTGCTGGTCTCTGCAGCTCCCTTACAGCATTGCCAATCCAGAACCAGAAGTGTTGATTCCAGCCACCTGATAGTGTTTAATTTTGGCTGAAGTGACAACCACTTGGATCAGGATTCTCTCACCTTTTTGTCTTATAGGTGGTGACCCTCCCCTCAGTTAAGAGCCCTTTATTTCTTTCAGAAGAATGAAAGATAATTGGTGATGAAACCTTTCCTCTTCAGCAGCAGGGTGTGCTGATGAGGGAGAATTTCTCAACAAGATTCTAAAAGATCACAGTATCTCAAAGGAGTCAGACCACTGCAATGGAGAGGGGATCCTAAACTGTGCTCTCCTGGGCTCCAGACTCCTTTGTTTGTTACACTCTATTCAGTTCGAGAGGTTTTGTGTCTCACCTGAAGTCCTGTGGTATGTTTAAAGGCATAGAGAAGAAATAGACTGAGAGAAGAAATTCTTATGTCCCTTTGTTCTGAGACCTATCAAAGGTCCACAGTGGCAAAGAAAAATGCAGATAAAGGCAAGGGAGGAGAGGACAAACTATTAAGTATTCTGTGTTGGGATACTGGATTTATCTGGACTGGAAAGGATGAAGCTATACAACTAAGATTTAGATTTTTACAAGTTCAAGGGAGGATGACTCCCATTTGCAGTTCAGCTTTGAGTCCCTCTAATCAAATAATTAGGCTTAAAATAAAATTATTGAAGTTTACTTAACATTGCCATAAAGCTTTCAAAGAAGTCCTCACTCAAAATTCCATTTCTTATCTAAAAAGAAGGTGATCTGAGTATATGAGGAAGTTTCTGAAGAGTATCTGAAGCAGCTGAAATATTGTAGGATTTTGCTTTTCTTTACAAACGAAGTGCTGCACTAGTAAATGACAAAATCCAGATAGTGTGGGAGCAGCAGGATCCCAGATTAAACAACCAGGAGGCTGATAAATGCTTCCAGTAGCAGAATTACCTACAGATGGAATCGTTTGACCATTCGACACGCCACAGTCCACTTGTTGGGGGCTTCCGAACATCTCTCTGCAACATTAACTTCATAAAAACTTCCATCAAAGAGCCCCCACTAGAGTCACAGTGACTTTTCTTAGAGCATTTTCAAACAGCAGAAATAAACGTTAAAAGATTCTGCCCTTCCTTCCTTGACATTTTTCTGACAGTAAATTAGAATCAGATGCAAGTTATCATTATCTCCACAAAGACTAATGCAAATGAATTCATTTGCAGTAACTTTCTCAGAAATATGTTTGTAAAAATATGTATATGTTTGGGCAATAAATTCAAAGATGCAGAGAACTTTTGTTCCAGGCTGATGTACCTCAAATTGTATTGCTGTCCTTCGTCAGAGAGTGTTCTGCGTTCTTCACTAACCAACTCTTTTAAAGAGAAGTTTATTAATGTCTTGGGCATTCGACAAATTTGTTCTTAATTTGTTTTCTCTCCTTTTCTTTTTCTTTCTTTTTTTTTTTTTTTTTTTTTTTTTTTTTTTTAAATACTCTACCGATGTTCTGCACTTCACAGGGACTAAAAGAATTACACACCTGGCTTTAGAAAAATAAATGTGCAACACATTAGAGTATTTTGATTTCAACTATCTCTAAGAGCTGGAAATGGTATACTCTTTAGCCACAGCCATTGAAAAGCAGAGTTTGAGGCATGTACAGGTGCTTCCCTTGCCTGCATGTTGGTGACCACTAAGCAAAGCCTATCAGCTCTCTCTAGAGAAGTTTTTCATTGAGAAGGTGTTTTACCAGCATATCAATTTTGTGAACTGAAAATTTAACAGAGATATGGGATTGAATAGATGTGAGTGAATGCAAGTAGAGGCATGAGATGACTGTGGTTTGTGCATTTATAAAGGCTGATATTCATTTTTTAGTATTTGTTAGCTAATTCTCCATTATAATTTAGCAAGATGCGTGGCAAAAATACTTTTCTTAGCTATCTACATGACATAATTCTGAGTTAGGAACATCTGTTGCTTTTCTCTTCCCCCCCCCCCCCCAGCCAGTTTAACACAAAATGCCCCTGAGAAAGAGCAGGATGATGACCTAGACAGTAGCTGTGTCTCCTTCTGAGTTACGTAGGCTTGCTTTACTGTCAGGAATAATGACTTTGCAGAGTGGTGAAAATCAGTGATTTTGCTGCTCTTCATTCATGGTTCTTTGGAAATTTTCTCAGGATTAAATAGTCTTTCCTGACATTGTATCCAAATTCTAGTTGTGAAATTGCTTCCTATTACAGTGGTCCAAGTTTATATTTATTACTTTATTTGTATTTATATACTGTAGTATCCAGAACATATCACTCATCACTTACCTATGCAGTAAACATATGTGGAAAAACTCAGTGCTTATGCTGAAGTGCTCATGAGTTGTACAAGTAGAAACTCAGAGCTCCTTGCAGTTTTGAATTGATTCATGAATACTTATATTCATACATATTATATATATATATAATATTCATATATATATATATTTTCTGCAAATATATTTCTGATTTTGCAGCATAAAACTAAATTATTGTTAGGGTTACAAATCTGGTCACATCTTGCCTCCTTTCCATTCATGTTGCGTACATCATCCAGGTGTTCAGCCTCTTTTTTTTCGAACCTATATTGAAGTACAAAATCACAGCATTTTTCTGCAGTGAATGTACCTTTTGGTACATAGGCTACTCACAGCTGACATTCTAAGGTATGTCCTTTTCTGGCTTATATCTTTTCTCATGTTACAAGTCTGATCTATATTGTCAGTCTCAGTGGCTGTTGGGACAGTGTAGCTGCTGAGGTGGAGTGCTTCTGCTGAAGAGCCAATCCAGGTAAGGTGCTTGACTATGTACAGATCACAGTAGGCAAGTAGGAAATTCCCACTATCAAATACTGACACATCCATATCAACCTTGATATGTGTTTTGGCAAGTTTTGGCACAGATCAACAGATGTGTTAGCAGGAAATATCACCTTATTCATTCAGGAGGATGAACTTCATGAAGATGGTCATACTTCTTAATTATTGAGCTCTTTTAGTCTGAGGCTCCAATGTACATTATGAATAGCCGTAAATTAATCGTCACAGTTAAAAATGTGCTGGGATGCTCATTTTATAAGCACAGAATAAGAAAAGCCCAAAGGCTATTGTTGATTATTTGATGATTATTTAGGAATCCAATTCACTTTGAAATTGAATGATATTTCTACTCCTAAATACTTAGGAAGTAAGAAGAATATCTTGAACTTTTTCACCTTCATCTATCCATTACTGAAGTAAATCCTTATTTCTTTCATCAAGTAAAATTAACCAGAATTATCTAGCAAAGACAAAAAGTACTTTTAAGCAATTTAATACATATTATTTATTTGAATGTCCTTCTTATGGGTGACTATGCCTTTGCTAGTGGCACTCAAAGAGCCAAAAGAAACATATGTTGTGTAAACTACCTTTAGCAAAACAGACAGATGGATAGGTAACACTTCAAAACAGGGTGGCCAATGATTAGCAATTCATTTGGTATTCATTGCGATAACATTAATTGTGATGAATAAATTACATCTAGCATCACTTAGAGTTCTGTGGAAAGAATGTCTGTCTTTTCAGGGTCTTTGTGCAAAAGGAAAAATAATCCACTTTTCTGTTCTTTCCATTTTGTGTTATTTTTCCCATCTCAGAAAATAGTAAATCTTGAGTTTATGCTAGAAAACTAGTTGTGCATCAATGCTTTAAGATTTTAAGCACTTCTGAGGTTATTCTATAAGTAAATGTTTACTCAGATCATGATTTGAAGTGTTCCCTTTTTTATACAACAATTGAAAAAATTCCTAAACTGCTCAATCCACTTTGCTGGTTCATCACTCTCCTATTCATTGAAATACACCACAGAAGTAAAAATACATACCTATTTCTTGTAAGCTGTAAACAGTCAATAGATTGTGTTCTGTTGATTACAGATAGTTTATATTGGCTGGACAGGGCTATAGCTGTCAGCACATAGAGAGAGAAATGGACAAAAGAGGCTCTGAGAGCAGATGTTGACACTGGAAGCTCAAACTCTGGGATCCTCAGCCTGTGGCTGTAGAAGCCCAGCTGGGAGAAAGAGACAGGCTGCATTCATAGAGCCTCTCTGGGATCCCTGCCCCATGCAGGTATCGAGCCATTGAGAGACAGGAAGATGAAAGGCTGCTTCACAGATGTCACCTGCTGAGGGTTCAGCAGTCTGTCCAGAAATGTCATGTTTGGCAGCTGGTGGAGAATCCCTCCCACCAGCTCTGGCGCACAGATTCTCACAGTATTCCGGGAAAGATGCTTACATGGGGGCTTCCTAATGAGATGACATTAAAGAGAATTTTTGGCTTCTGCCGCTAACAGCACATTGACATTAACCTAGCTGTCCATTCATTACACAGTTCCACTGAAGATCAGTCACTCTAACAAAATGAATTTTAGGCATAAGAACCAAGCCAAATTACCCTGGAAAACTGTTGAGATAGTTATCGCTTCTCGTTCTGTTAAACTGATTCTGCATTTCTTTGTTTCTGTGTAGATTTCTGAACCTGCTCTAAATTCCTCCGATAAAGGCTCAGTTGAGGCATTTGGCCCCCAGAAACAGCAGAAACTACAAAATTCCAGAGGGTATGTGGCATTCAGACATGGCACTTAGAAACTTGTGGGTCCTATTATCTGCCTGGGTAGTAATACGTGACATCAGAACACACATTGAGAACATTGGCAGAGAAGATCAGAGAGTATTGGTAGGAAGAAAAAAAAAAAAAGGATACGAGCTTGGCAGAATAATGTGAAGATCTAAGCAGAAAGGTGCTAAAATGAATCAAAAAGAGGTTATTGCTTAAAATGTTTGGGAGGGTTTAACATTTGTATTTTACCTTTCTACTGTCCTCAGGTGAAAGCAAATAGCACATGAGGTGTCCTTTGACTTTTGGGCTACTTCTAATACGTGCAGAAAGAACAAGGAGTCCATTTCCGTACTGCATACAGGCTCAGAGAAGTGGCAGGACTGGTTTTCAGTCTGATAAACCAATTAAATTCTTCTAGATTCTGAGATAACTGGACCCATTACTTATGAGCTCTAAAACTGATGTTTGGGTAATCAGTAACAGAAAAAAATACTATGTCTATCATTTCTCTCTTTTTTTTTTTTTTTTTTAAGCTCCCTGATCTTCACTATTTTTTTTTTCCCCTTCTTTCTGTATTCATTGTGATAAAAAAGAAAATTTGTGTTTTTAACATGTGAGATTTCTGTTTGGGAATTTATCTAGCAGTGCGCTGATTCCTAACAGCAGTCAGAGGTATCAAAATGCCACTATGTTCCAATAGATAACTTTTGTCAATATCTTCTATCATTCTTACAGCTGTAGTTTGGATTATTGATTTGGTCTTTCCAGGAAAGTTGCCTGTACTCCGGGCCAGACCAGGCAATGCTCCTTCAGGACCTTGGGTATGAAAGGCTCATTTGAGGATGCAAATTGGAAGAACTGTCAACGAGACATTTGTCCATTAGCTACATTAAATGGCTGAAACAAAATCGCTTAGTGATTAAGTGATCTTAACTCTTCTGTCATTTTTTTGCCAAAGGGAAGGAGAAAAATTCACGAGTAAAAATAATGAAAGGATTAACAGAAGGAAGTAAATGTATACTAAACAACATGATCCTCAATAAATTCACAGCATTCACCAGCTAGAAAAGCTTACAGTATGAAAGCCATGAGCTTGGATGGACAACTAATGGCAACAAGGCCCTGGTGAATAAAGTTACTAATACTTCTCAGGCTAGAAGGGAATTATTACATTCTTTTTAAAGGGGCTGGAAGGATGTTCCAATCTCTAGCAGTTTTCATTGAGATGTCTTAAAACAACCCACCTCCTTTTGAAAAGGTAGAAGGCTCAGAACTTTTTGAAAATTGCATCTGTAATGAGAAAATCTGACAGAGAGAAACCTGTAATTTCAATGATGCTCATAATGTTAGGGCATTCAAAGAAAAGTAAAATTGTAAAATAAAATGAAAAAATCATAACCAACAACAAAATAATGTAGACTCTAGTGCACTATAAAGAGTTTTTAGTGTATTTCTTGCCCTCTTTGTAATGAATCTTAGCAAAGGCAGGAATCTTTTTTTTAGGAGAAATTCTTACATTCTCTTTATGAATTACAAAATATTAGGTACATATATCCATGATTTTTTATGTTTGTAAAAGTACTATTTTGTTTCAAATACAATGTTATATTCTCTACCACTAGGTCAGACTTCCGTCTAGTTAAAAGGGAGTTTTTAATTAAAGAACATAAAATTTAAATGGTTCAGAAAATGTCAACATGGGTTCCTATTTTCAGCCCAACACAGATGATAGAATGAGAGGGCATAAATGAAAATTAAAGAAAAACAAATTCAGAACAGATGTCAGGAAGCATTTTTTTTTCAAGCAGCGAATCATAAATGTGTGGAATGTCTTACTAGGCAAGATAGTTAAGGCAAAAACACAGAGGTCATTAAAGAAACAATTAGAAGACATCATGGTGTAGATGGATAAGGTAATGAGACATGATGAGCCAAATGTCTTCTACTCACTCCAAGAATGACTCGTGTTCTCAAGAAATCTGGACACTGCTAGATCCTTTCATAGCTCTGTGGCCATTCTCTCTCCCTCCCCCCACATCTCTCCCTTCCATTCTGCAGGTACTGTAAGACAAATTCCAGGAATTCTATCAATGCAATTTTAATGATGGGAGTGCCAGTGAAACCTTTGAAACATTTCCTATGTGAAGTGATCTTGATTACTGTAAAATTAGTTTGCTGATGTAGAACATTAGGCCACCTCTATTAGATGTGCCTATACTCTATTAGGATGTGCTTTCTACGAGAAAAAATTTAATATCCTTTTTAACATTTTAGGAAAACCTGAAATACCTTATACAAATACTGTCATGGATGATATGGTAGATCTACTCGAAAGAGAAAGCCAAACCTTATGAATACCAGGACAGTGCACCTGACAAGTTTTACAGAAGAAACAGAGACTCAGATTTTGTGTTCTCTCAGACTGAGGCAACCAGAGAATCATGCTTAAGTGAGGACAGATAATGGAAGATAATTGGCTTTGCTATCACTCACCTACAGCTATGAATGGAAAAGGAGGGCAAACAAATAACCTCTGTTTGTGTAAAATTATTTTGAAACAAAATAGACAATCTGAAGTCATCATTATATCTAGAAAACGGCAGATGTTAAAACAACAAGATGCTTTATGAACAAGTATAGTGTAGAAATGAACTAAAATTGAATTATTGCACTATGCCAGCTGACCGCAATTATTGCCAGCCTATGTTGTTACAATAACCTACAAAAATCTAAATATATAGGAATTAAGAGTCACATCTTTGCTTTGCAAATCTGGAAAGGGCTTTTTGTGGGGCAGGTGCTTTAGGAAGGTAGGATAATTTAAAACATTCAGAGCTCTAGCTCATGTTTGGTGAAAAATATTCTCCCCTGTGAATCTGTATATTATACAGAGGCTTGTTCTGGGGCCCTTTGAGGGTGACGGTGATCTGAACAATAAGCACAATGCAGCCTAAAAAACAGCTTGGTCAATAAAATGCAAAAAAACATTAAGCTCATCACTGTCTGTTTGAAAAAACTCTTTGTCTGGTTACTATTATTTTCATTTGCCATAATCCATTTAGGAAGTGGCTAAATACAAAATATATTGATCCCATCCCAAGACCACCAGACTCATTGAATGAAATGTTGCTATGTTTAGGATCTCTGTAACTGACTTTGGCACTGTAATCTTTGAAACTGACCCCTCCAAAGGCTGTTTCATCTCAGTAGAAAGGAATCAGACGAATCACTCCCATAAAAGGGAGCTTAGGGTGACTAAGCTGATGCTGAAATCTAAATAATCCAGTACATACTGTTAAGTTCTCACCTTCCCACAAACACTATTTTCACAGGTAAGATTATTCTTTCTCTAAAAACACTGCCTCTTGCAAGATGGTGGAAGAACAGGGAAGTCTTACTGAAATTATCATTTTCCCTAGAAGAGCTAAAATAAACCAATGAGACTTAACTGATGTCCTTTTAACTTACTGCCTCCATTTTGCCAGCATGTGGGACCAGATGCCTATTATCCATAAGGTATAGAGAAAACTGTGGAGTCTGTGGTTTTGTGACCAAGTTTAGTTGAGTTTCATCTAACAACAACCATCTATCAGACACTGAAACAATGACCATACTGAGTCCAAACAGTATTTCACTAAAATCTATTTTTGTAGAGAACATAAATAGAAAAATAAAGAAAGGTTTTGATTAGCTCCAGAATTTACCTGTGGTAGTTTTCTTTAAATTTTACACAGCCTTAGAACCTAAGTGAAATTATATCCTGGCAAGTACTTGATTTCTTCAATCTTCCTCCGTTTATAGAAGAGAAATGTATGTGGAATTACCAAACTGATAATATATTAGAAAGCCAAATATCATGTTAGAATGGAACATGTCTCAGATACTGTAAAACAGTTGTCTGATAGTAAGGTGGTACCTGGACTGCATCAGTTCTTAGCAGAGGGAGATGGGCCACCCCTGTGAAAATTACCTTATTTTGCTTTTGCAATTAAGCCAAGGGCAGGCCAAGCCACCTTCTGGAAATGCCTACTTCAGTCTGTTGAATATATAGGAAATCTCACGTTTGAAACTTCACTTTGAGGTGACTGAATGTAGGTGAGGGTGAATCCTGACTGCAAAGCCACAGAGACTGCAGCTATCTTCAGTTGGAGGCTTGCACATTAAGAGCACTCTCAAGTAGTGTTATAAGAAATACATAGGCAAAAACAAACAAACAAAAATCAACTCCTCTTCCCCCCAAACTTCTAGAAGGAAAGCACATACGTGCATGTATACAGGCAGACACATTTCTTAATTGGGCTCAGGCGCTGTTACACATATTGCCAAATTTCACATCGTTACATATGATTTGCAGTAAAATGAAAATACCTCAGATAGGAGAATTAGCAGTACAGGCTTACAACTGTGTTTTGGTGGGTAAGGAAACACCAACATTCACAACACGAAGTGCCAGACCCACTGTGACTTAGTGATTCTAAACACTGTGGAAGTTTAATAAAACAGAGAGTAAATTGGCTTATGCCATTGGAGTGGCGCTTTTGGCTACATGGCTGAGCATTTGTTTTGGAAGCTAAAGACTCTGGTTTTGGTCCCAGTGTTAATTAATTGTACCATGCATTTGCACTGCACTGCAGTCCACTAAGGAAGGTGTAAGACAGTGTCTGGATGGGGATTATTTAAACATTACTGACTCATCCAAACAGCTTTAGTGGTCAGGTAATGACCAGCTGGAGCAGTTAAAGGCTGTAGGTGAAGCCAATTGTTCAGCATTTATGAAGGACCTCCAAGTGACTCTGTGCTACTGACAAATTTGGACTACTTTTTCTTTTGTAATTTGATTTATTTTTTGCATGTTTTAAAAATCTGAGTCTTAATGTCATTATACTGCTGTTCTGCTCTGCCAGCACACTCTGTTCAGTGGCTGCAGTCTGCTCATCTGTCTTTATCTTAATGGAAAATTGATCTGTTTGGAGCAATGCAAAAACAGAGTACTAGGTGAAAATCTTCTTAACGTTAAATGTTTCTCTGTGGAAGGAAGATGGAAATTCTTTCTCCAAAAGATAAATAAAGAAGAACAGTTTTTGAAGAGAAAGCCCAACAATTACACGGTAGAAATTCAGATCTGTGGAGCCATCATTGCCTTCTCATATCTTACTTTAAGTCTAACCGCTTCAGAGCAGATAATTAGCTCCAGTCCTCACAAAGAACAAGGGCAATTGAGGCTTCAAGGCCAGGGTAAAGGACACTCCATAAGAGGCAGTCTCTCCTCTGAGTTGGTCTGTTGTGCTGCTGAGCAGCAGGCAGCAGGACCAAGCCTGAGTGGAAGGCCAGCTTGCAGTCTGAGCCATCCAGCACTGGATGGATCATGTGCTCTGATCCATCTGTGCCAAAGGCTGCACCATGGCAATCCAGCTGGACTTGCAAGCCACTTGCAATGCCACTAGATCAGTTCCCCATTTTGAAGTGGATTAAGCTGACCTCTAGCTGTTATTATTCCTTTGTGGCTGGAGCCATGACAAGGGGTTGATGTTACTGGTATGTATGCTTTTTCAGATACTTCTCTAATATACACCCTTTGGTGGGTGTATGCTGGCTAATATTAGAATTCAAAGATAATTCCTTTACCTTTCTTAACATTTATTTTAGAGGAACATGTTGAACTGAATGGCTCCGGATAGTAGGCTATTGGTAATACCTATTAGAAAAAAATGCATAAATCTGAAAAAGACAAGAACAGAAGGTTCTGCTGTAGAGCCTCAATTGCCTTTCATGGAATGACTAGGAGTTGCTGGAAATCTCCTTCAGGTGCCTGGTTGCCTTAAGCTGCCTGCGCAGTCATAGCATCTTCTGGAAGACAAATCCATCTGGATTGGCTTCTACTCTGAATCTGAATGCATCCAGTGAGAGCTTGCCTTTCTTCGTACTGCATAGGGTTGTTCCACTACCAAATCCAGTTTTAAGCATATGCTTAATCCTGTAGGAGAACGTCAGGCTGAAAGATGAATGTGCACTTATTTTCTAACACGGGGAGTAAGGAAAAGAGGAAATACCAGTAGGAAAGACTAAACTTTAAGTAAAGAAAAGAGAAGAAAATTACACAGAAACATTATGTGAGAAAGGAATAGAAGTGATAGCTGCAGATGGAGATAGAGAAGTATTGTAACAGAACATTTCAAAAAAGCTTTTATTCTTTTGATACTAGTTTTTTATTTCTTCATAAACTGTTAGATTCAGTGAACCAGAACTGAAGAACATTTCTTCCATTTCTTGCTTCTCTCTTAAGGTTTACCTTCTACTAGTAGCAAGCTTCAAGTACATAGCTGGCACTTTTGTCCTGACACATCTTTCCTCTAGAAAAAAAATCCCATATCTTGTAAGATTCATTTTGGTTTCATATGCTTTAAAGACATTTTTCTATCAATACTGTTCACAATTTAATTACAATAATTAGCATAGTTTTCCAATATTTTTTTGTGCATTTGATTATATGCCTAAAAATGTTGCAGCTGTGTTTACCTATATCCCTTTTGTCTCAGGCTTCATCTGAAATGAGAATGTCATTTTATATATAGCTTTCTACTGGCTTTGTGAACTGTTTTTCATAATACCCCAGTTTAGCTTTGTATACATTCATACAAAGGAATGTACTCAGCTTGCTCAATTTGAGTGGTTCTGGAACAGAAATCAGGATAGGCAGAAATTCCTGGTGTAAATTGTGCCATTTTTCAAAAAATGGGAAAAAATGTTTTCTGCTTAAACACCACAGAAATATATATTGCCCAGAAAATTCTGAAAAAAAGAAAAAAAGAAAAAAGAAAAAAAAAAAGAGTGGTTGAAAGATACACCTTTTCTAATTGTTATTCAACAGAGGAGATAATATCAGAAAAAGCTGTTGATTAGAAACTGATTTTTTCTGCCCGTGTATAGTAATATATGCAATGACTGAATGCTCTTCCATCATCCTTTGTCCAGAGATATTAGTTTATCTTTGCTGTAGCTGACCTTTTTCTGGGAAAGGAGCAAGGTGGAATATAATTAAGCTTTGTACAGCTGATGTGGACAAGAGATCTCTCACTCATTATCGGAGCATCAGCTACCATATGTGGTCTGCAGAGCAGCCAAACATTTGTGGTCCAGCAGCTGCTAACACGAATTTCTTATGGATTAGGCTTAGGAGTCTCTCCATGGTTTTCACTGGGAATTGGAAAGGCCCGTAGAGTTTCCAGAGTGGCTACTGGGATTCCTTCCTGCATGAGCAGAATCCAAAATGGTCTATCCGAAAGCAATTGTTTCATCTTGATTGCTCTGCTGCCAGCTTCTGGAGGCAGATAGCAGAAGGAAGAGCATGACTGTCAGGACAGGGAATTTTAAAACAATTCACCAAAGGACTTGAGAATTGCTAGTTACACAAAGAATGTAAAAAAAAGATCAGGAGAGGACAAATATGGAATATGGTGGAGGAAGAAGAATGGGCAAAATTACATAAAGGGATAAATAGCAAAAGGTCCTTAGGTGAGCTTATGAGGAATGTTTGCTTTCATCACTTTTCACTGAAAACAGTTTGCCAGAACTGGATGTCCTGAGCATCTTCTGCCTTAAATCTGTGATTCTGTGAAATCTCCAGTTATTATGGAAATATAGTACCCCAGCAGTTTCCATAGACCCCAAACATCTAAAGAATAGACTGAGAGATGGCAGCACAGCTCTTAAATTGCTTTGTTTCCTCTATACCCCGTAAAACACAGCAAACATTTTCTACTGAAAAATAGGTGTCGGCAAAAATATGGCTTAGGATCAGCATTGCCTTCTTCTGTACTGCGGCTATTGAGTCTGTGATCCTTCTTTCACAAACATGCCCAACAAACTATTTACAACGAGGCTAGGCACTCTCCCTTAAGTTTTTATAATTGTAAACGCTGTACTTTCCACAGTGTTTTCTAGGGAGACAATATTATCAGAGGGTAGGTTTATGTAAAATAACCACCCTAAGCCTTCACAACAATGAAACTTGAAAAGTGTCGGATACTTGAAAACAGATTAGTTTTTGGTTTCTATTCATGTGCTAAGATTAAATCTATTTGTCACAACCATGAGGGCTGGAGAACTCCTGGTTTTATATTGAAGGTTAGGATTTCCACTTAAGCAGTGTTAATTCAGGAGTTACGTTTCCAAGAGAAATGACAAATGTTTCGGTATACATCATAGTAAATTGATGAACCACACAACACCCTCTTGACTTCTGAAGACATCTTCAATTGCTGCGTACATTTTGTGGACAGCCCCTTATTAACCAGTCATTTTCTATGACAACTGCTGTTTTTATTTTTTCACTGTGTAAGACATGTTCCATGTCTTACCTTGTGTCCTATATACAGACCTAAAGGAGTTTTGCTTCTTAAAGCAAAAGGATTTAGATGCTTCCTCCTCCCATTTTAGGTAAAGCTCATATTAATATGAAAAATAATAAAGCTCTTTCAGTCATAAGTACAATTGAAATACCAAGAATAACATAAGGTATTTTAACACTACACAGAATGGCATATTTCAGCATTAATTATAGTCTGAGTTAATTAATATTGTGCTGTAATTCTAAAAGTCTGTTTAATTTGCAGAATGCTTTTTGAAATTTGGCTTTGATTCTGGAACAAAAATATTTGTTTCACTACATGGAATACTAGAGAAAAGTCAAAATGGGAAGCAAAATCATTCCTATATCCTACATTTTTGTTCTGTTTTGTATGTCTGTTCACTGAATGGGGTCAAGTCAATCTGCACCAACGCAGGTTTCTAATGTAGTAGTTTCTAATGTAGATTTGGACCAGAAGAATTGCCTTCTCAGAGTAACCCTCCTCATTTAAAGCTCAGATTCTCTTCTTTCAGGAGATATTTATTTACTCTTTGATTTTCTGATGTGATTTGAACTTATGGCTCTGACAGCAAAAGACAACGCTGTGTCCCAGCTCAGCTAGACAGACTAAAACACACTGTAAGCTGCTAAAGAACTGGTTGCAATGATTAAAGTGGCCAAAAATTCAAGGTATCTTCGTTTCTGTGTTCTGGTCTTGGAAGGCTTAAAATGTAGTTTTTGCATTATTTGAGTTCTGTTTTCAAGAGTTCTGTAGTAGGAAGCACTGAGTCATAGTGGTTCCCCCCACCAGCTTTGGCTGCCCAGTGCTCACCCAACCTGTCCCTGAGCACCTCCAGGGATGGGGCACCCACAGCTCTCTGGGCAGCTGTGCCAGGGCCTCACCACCCTCTGAGTAGAGAATTTCCTCCTAACATCTAACCTAAATCTCCCCTCTTTCAGTTTAAAACCATTTCCTCTTGTCCTATCACTATCGAACTGTGTGTGAAGTTGGTCTCTGTACCTCTTGAGAGCTGGGAGAAGAGGGGAGGGAGAAGAGGAGCAGAGCTGGGGCCAGGCACAGCAGGCAGCCCCTCGCAGCTAGGCATGCTGCCTGCTGTGCCAGCTGGCAGGACTGCCTGCCAGCCAGGTCCGGCTCGGTACAGCACGGCCCTGTGGGAGCACAGTGCAGCTGTCTCTGGGCAGCACAGGGCAGTGAGCTCTCGAGGAATGCCAGAGGCCCCAGGACAGGAAGGGGAGGCACAGCCTCACCTTCTGGCAGGGAGACCTGGGACCTGCAGAACCCCCAAACAATTCATCTTTGCTCTATATTGCCTTCGTTCACTGCTTCTCAGACAATTGCGTGAGCCCTGCAAAAGCGTGGATCAAAAGCCTTAAGAGTGACTGTACAATAATAAGCATACAAAGTAGAAACTGCTGATATTGTATACTGATGCTCTTGAAATGATTTTATGCATTCAATCTACTAGAAGCATGGGAAAAAGGTATTTTCAAGCTACCATCTTGTGAACTGTCTCTGGGATCAAGGATGCTGGTGGTTTCTTTCCTTTGTCTGTAACAAAGGTACTGAACAGGCTGCTCAGAGAAGCTGTGGGTGCCCCATCCTTGGAGGTGTTCAAGACCAGGTTGTATGGGTGCTGGGCAGCCTGAGCTAGTGGCTGATTTAGTGGTTGGCAACCCTGCCTCCACAGCCGGGCACTGGAGTTAGATGATCTTTAAGGTCCCTTCCAACCCAAGCCATTCTACGTTTATATTCAGTAACCAGATGATGGTACTGCTACAGCCTTGGTGTTTTCAGGGGGATGTCTGGACAGGGCCAAGTGGCTCCTTCTGCAAAGACATGGTTGCTATAGCAGGAGAAATGGAACCCAGCTGGGTCAGAAGGACTAGAAAGAGTGAAATGCTCTGGAAGCTTACTGTCATTGTCATGAGCACAGCAAGCAAAAAGAGCTTGAAGGGTGCAGGCTGTAAAATTGTTAAGTGATACACTGTGATCTCATGTAATATCTGGCACATTTTAAAAGATATGTACACCCTGAAACTGAATTTCTCAGTTTCAGACCAAGAAGCTACTGCTCAACCCCCTGCATTTCTAGTGGACCAGGGAGCATTCCTGCCAACCATGAGGCATTCCTGTGGGCTACCACGTGTCCCATTTGTTTATGGTTTTACTGAACACAAAGACAACCTGACAGGGCTCCTCATTAGGCTTCTGCAGGCTTCTGCTGATAAATGCCACAGCCTTAGGACCTAACAGTGGTACGCAGGGTCGGAAATGAAGCCATTATCTTTATTGTTTAACGGAGATAGAGTGAGAAGGGGTTGTGGAGTAGGCATGTTGGACCCAACATGTTGTACTAAGATGCTATTGGAGGTGAGAGACTTTTTTTTCTCATCTTCTTGTGGCCTCATTAGGCTGTTTCAGAAGCACAGCAACTTACAGCAAGTAGCAGACCGGGTCATTACAGCACTGTGTGCATTTCTCTCTTAATGCATTTTTTTTTTTCTCTCATCTCATCCATAAGCTGCTTTAATGAAGAATACGAACAGGAGGATTTGATTCAGAAAAATCTTTGAGCCTCTGTAAAAAGGAAGGTTCATTTAAAAGTATTAGAAGAGAAGAGAAAGAAAGAGAAAAAAGGAAGGGAAGGGAAGGGAAGGGAAGGGAAGGGAAGGGAAGGGAAGGGAAGGGAAGGGAAAAGAGAAAAGGAGAGGAGAGGGGAGGAGAGGGGGGGGAGAGGAGAGGAGAGGCGAGGAGAGGCGAGGCGAGGCGAGGCAAGGCAAGGCAAGGCAAGGAAAAGAAAGGAAAGGAAAGGAAAGGAAAGGAAAGGAAAGGAAAGGAAAGGAAAGGAAAGGAAAGGAAAGGAAAGGAAAGGAAAGGAAAGGAAAGGAAAGGAAAGGAAAGGAAAGGAAAGGAAAGGAAAGGAAAGGAAAGGAAAGGAAAGGAAAGGAAAGGAAAGGAAAGGAAAGGAAAGGAAAGGAAAGGAAAGGAAAAAAATATCTAATAAAGAAGAAAAAAGTTCTTCCTATGGACAGGATCCTCAACCAGAGTAATTAGCAGAGGCATTGTGAAGATTAGAGTCTTCAAGCAATCTTTGGATGTGAAGGTTCTCTTCTGCTTCAAACACTGCTTAAGCTTTCCATCACCAGTCGCTAATGACTGTGATGGAGCCTAACTGCTTTGTCTTTTCTTCAGCAAACCGGTGCTGGTACTAAGAAAGGAAGAAGGAAATCGGTCCTATGAAGTAAAAAGAGTGTATTAGATATGGTCAGGAGAATGACATTCCAAGGTCTTCATCTTCTCACAGCAGCTAAAGGTATCACACAGAAGTATCATGTATGTTAAATCCTGCTACCAAAAATCAGAAAATGTTTCCTATTGGCAGAAGAGCTCAGCTTCTGATAAACTAGGGGATTTATAGATGTTATGTTCAGAGCACTATGATAATTCTCCAGCAAATTAAAAATGATTATCCCAATCAAGATCTGATCATCAGCTGCCAGTGTGCACTTGCACCCCAGAAAGCCTACCATTCAGACGGTGGTGAGACACTGACACAGACCACCCAGAGAAGCTGTGGTTGCCCCATCCATTGAGGTGCTCAAGGCTGCACTGGATGAAGCTTTGAGCAACCTGAGATAGTGAAAGATGTCCCTGACCACAGCAGAAGGGTTGGAACCAGGTGATCTTTAAAGGTCACTTCCAACTCACACTGATCTATGACTCTATTCTAATGTCAGGAGCAGGCCTGAAAGACACCAAACTAGAAAAAGCATGTGGCAAAAGAAAGATAAGAGATTTTAGACAAGGTAAAGAAGATTAAGTAGCCCTCGTGACCTGGCTTAATTTCCTGGAACCTAAAGTCACCATCCTGCTTGAAGAAGGAGCCCAGAATCACGGCAGAACCTTGAGCCTGCTGTTGCACCTGGTTTTGTGCATGATCACAGGGTTCCCATAGTCCTCCAACATCTTGGTGGCTCACTGGAACAGGACTCAGGCCAGCTTGTTATCAAGGCTGCGTATGTTTGCAGAGTTCTTCCCACCTAGCTTTAATGTTCTACAGATTCAACATTTGAGCTACTTAGGCTCATTTTCAGAAGAAAGGCATAGTGGATACAGTTTTAAATGCAGTCAACCTCAGCTTTTTTAGTCATTTCCTTTAGTGATGAATTGCAGTTCAGAAACTTCTATTGTTAGTTGACTACAGAAGGGATCTGGAAACTGACTCAGATTTAAATATCAGAGGAATCCTGACCCCAGGACAGAACTGGTCACTATGAGTCACTCTATGTCTCAATCTGACTGTGTTCTGCATATTGTGTGGTCTTTTCAGTGTTCTCTTATGTGCTTCTTTCTCTCAAAGATCTCCCACCTAGAAAATTTCTGATACACACTTTTCAGCTCTCTTTCGGAGTTATTCTTTTTCTTGTTTTATCAAAATGCTAACGTGCTTCCAGTACTTTGTTTAATACCACTGTCCTTATTCTCCTCCTTTTAAAATAATTTGCAGGATCTGTATGCAGGGGTGAAATGAGAAGGTTTTCTTTTGATTCAGCAGTCATTTCCTCTGGTGTCTTCTCTTGTATCTGGCTGCTTAGGTCAGAGACATATGATTTGCTTTCTATTATAGTGCCCAGTACGATGCAGTCTGCTTCATGACCAGACCACCAAGGCACAATGATTGTACAAAGAACAGGGGAATAATGAACAATAAATAAAGTAAGACCTAAATAAACTATGCTGGGGGAGAGGGGAATATATGGGCATTTATATAAGAGAAGACCAGAAACAGAGAAGAGAAGGGGAGAAATAATCAGGAGAGGTAGTGACAAACACCACAGTCCAAGAGAGAAAAGTCACAGATGCACAAAGGTGGGACAGGAATAGAAAACAAAAAACTGAATAGGAATAAGGATAATGAAAATAAGAATGAAAGGTGGTTTTCGACCTGGATTCTCTTCTGTTTGCATTCAGATATGTCTGAGTGCTATGGGGCAAAGATAAAAGCCACACAATGGATTGTGCAGCCTGAGGGTGACAATGTTCAGACCTTCCTTGTGAGCCAGGCTCTGCCCTCAGATGCATAGCTCTCACTGAGCTACACGTATACAGTTGAGGGCAAGGTTTAGTACTACTCTGCAGCATATAATTAACACACAAGGTCTATACTTCATCTCATCTTGCATTTTTATTTTTTGCAACATATTGTTCAACTGAGCATGTATCACTGGTTAATTAATGCTGCCAACACTCTGCTCCACTAAATGATTGTTTAGCCTAGAGTGGAGTAAAATACTACAATGACTAATACAGTATCATTATGTAACAGAAAATTAAAAATCTGATAATTTGATTGGAAGTCTCAGGTGAATTTTTTATATAAAAGTGTTAACCTCAAGTAGCTATAAACAGGTAAATGTTTTATTCAGCTGACTGATAAGGAATAAATGCTTATGATATAAATTATGTATAATTAATACTCCTGGGATTAAAAAAAAAAAAAAAAGTATGCTAATAGGTTGTCAGTTAATTAGGAAAGGAATATGAGGTAAACAAAGGTGATTAGGATGTACCCTGGGACCATAAACAGAAATTGTGCCTTAAATAATCTGTAAAAAAAACCTTCACATCAAACAGCAAATAGTTCAGTTTTAATTCAGAGCAATAGCATAATGTTTTATGGAGAAAGGCACAGTGGAGATGTTAAATGAAGAAACAGCTTGTGTTAACAAATCTGGGGGCTGTGGAGTGGCTTACCTTCCCTGTTGTTCTGCTCTGCCCTGTTTCGTATGTTGACTTGATATGTACTCAGATGAAAGAAGACTAAAATAAGATTTGCAAAAAATACAGTGAATACTGTGCTAAAGAACCAATCTTAGGTTTTTGCTTCTTCAAGTGATGGCTTGTATCAGTGGGTCTAAAATCTGAAGGATGTAGAATACATTGGTTAATGCTTCTTACCTGCCCTCTATCTTGCCGCTGCTCCTTGTTTCCGCCAGTATCTTTGTGTGATAAATGACTGCCATTTTGTAACATTGTTCGGGCTACACATTTGAGATAATGCCTCATGAAACAGGTCTGAAATAAAGAAATACATGACAGAGATGAATATTCATTATAGCAGCAGCCAGGTCTTTTCATTGTGTCAGAAATGGACAGGCCTGCATTGCCCTCAGGGCTGGAGTGATGCCTCCTAAGAACAGCCATCCCTGAAAAGCCTAGAGGTTCATCTCCCCAGTGTGTTGCATGGGATATCAATCAAAAGCAACAACTGTGGAAAGAATTTAAGGACAATATTATATATGATACTTCCTTTTGGTATTCTCCCAGCTTTCAATCACTTGCAGCTCAGGGACTTTGAGGGCTAGATATATATGCTAATATTCAATGCATTTATTTGTCATTAGCTTGATCACTCCACCTCTGAAAGTATATAAACTCTAGCTATTCTTGAGCCTATTGGAGGAGAAAGCTGGGGACATTTTCCCTGATATGAAACCCACCAGAGAAAGAATAACTGCAAAGATACAATCTCCTTGAAAACTAAAAAGTGCCATTGCATAAAGGGACTTGGACTTGTAATGGACTGCAGGAGGAGGAAATTTTAGGGATTGTGCATAACTTGTAGTGGGATGTGTTAAGTGGATTGCGAGACATACTATGAACAGGTAAGGGGAAGAACAGAAGTTGGAGCAAGTGATAGATCCAGATGGCTTGAAGAGGGACAAACAGGGGAAATTGAAGTGTGCTAGTGTTGATCAGGGCACTGTTCTGCTCCATGTGTCTGGCCATATATCTGTCAGCCTGTTGGGGATATGTGCCTGGGGGCACAACTCTGAACCTTGCACCTGTGGGGGTCAAAAGGGATCCTAGGACAGCTTCCGCTGCAGTTGGTTACCTATAGTCTTCAGCAGGTCACATTCATGTAGAGAGGAGTTGCTTGGCTCAGCCACATGTTGCAGGCAGAACAGGCCGCTGTTGTTTTTCCTGATTCTCTCACCTGCTACCATATTTGACAGCTTCTGGTTTGTGTCTTGGAAGAGGCAGTGAAAGCTGGCACATATCCACTGTTCCCATGCTTCTAATGAAAGTTCACCTCAATGCTCTGACAGAACACCTGAAAATAGAGCTTTTTAGGAAGTCACTATCTTCTTTCTGCAGTGAGGTGCACTTATGGCAGAGGCTCTGGTACAGGGGACACAGCTACTTTCCTCCAGCAAAACCCAGGCTATTTGGAAAATGAATTTAGTTGCCCTAAGAATTGCTTTTTGTTAGGAACATGCTGCATGTTCCTAATGATGTTCTTCAGGTCTAGTTATGTGGGCTGAATCAGGGTATTGCTGTTTTCCTAAGGTGCAAAAAAAGGAGTATTCTTTTGTCCCTTACACAGTTCAGTGTTAAAACTGTCATGGAACTGTAAACAAGTTCAGCCTGCACAGTCTGTCATTATGGGTTTCTCAGCTGACTGAAAATCTAACTGAAGTATGAGCATAGAAATCAAGGCTTTCTTTCCCAAGAAACTCTTCTCTGCAGAATGATGTAACCCTTGGCAGAGCAGTCTGGTGAGTTAGGAATGTATTCTTATTTGTCAGCCCAGTTCAGGAAATGCGTAATTTATACCTCCATTGTGTCCTCTACAGTTCTGTCAGGGAGCAGCATGGGCTGGAGGCTCCGTTAGGGTTGTGGAACTGGAGCTGAGGGAGACCTAGCCCTGGTCATGCTCTCACCCATAGGGCACGGTCCCATGTGGCTCCTTCATTAGCCCACAACATGGCAAGTGATGAATCAGGGCCAGGGAAAATGCAGGGTCTCCTGCCAGAAGCAAAAGGAGGTGGGGACAGGATCAGGGCTGGAGACCAACCCTGCTGCAGCCTTACTAGGGTCTGATGACTTTAAGGAGACTGAAATTGGGTCCTGAGACATAGGCAACGGGCTGCTCAGGGACGTCAAGTCCTGGGAGTGTCCTCAGGGCCCTGACAGATTTTGACTGGGCGCTTGCTTAACCAGCATATAGCAAAGTGTCATGCATTTATTATTAGTAGCAATATTTATATCCCTGTACCACCTACACAACCCAACAGACAATGACCTTTTCCAAGATTAGCAGAGGAAGTGACATCTGAAGGATGAAGTGGTAAAAGACACAAGCAAATACACGTTTGTGTTTTTTTTACCCCAGAGCTTTTATCCACACAGGATTAAAATGAAGTCTTGGGACAACTTTTTGCTTGTTCAAGTTATTTTTTACACTGCTACACTTTTCTTCTTCTGCTTTATTGTAACTTTTCAATATACAGAAATCTACAGAATGTGATACACCAAGAAAAGTTCTAAAACAAAAGAGAGCCTCATAAAGGGAGCTAGCTTTGCTGGATGGTGCACACATGCCCATAGACTTTCTAAATGGAGTGTTTGATTTCAGCCTCTTATCAAGCCAACACAAAAAGGGGGCTGATGTGGAATCTCAAGCTTAGTATATAAGCATTTCAGATCCTTTTAATGAATGGAGGATACAAAAAAAAAAAAAAAAAAAAAAAAAAAAAAGCTTTCAAACAGAAACTTTTAAAATCATCAGGCTTGTAAACACAAATCAAAATATAAAAGATCTCAGGCACGAGGGTCTGTCCAAGTTCACATTAAAAATCATCTCAACTCCACAAATTAGTTGTGCGTTTCCAAGTGTGCATTTGCACAGCTTATCTGCAGGTGACTAAGGCCATATCTATCTGAAGATGGGAAGTACAAAACATTTTGCCAACCTTAAATGTAGAGGTTTAAAATTACCAAATGTAAAGCTCTAGCAGCGGGCTTTTAATTTGGCTCAAGCATTCAGAGTCTGGCAGGCTGATGAAGTGCAATTGCCATGGGTGAAAACAGAGCATCAATTAACAGACACATGCAAGGTTGGCACCTACCAAGAATTCACCGTGAAAGATTTAAAGACAAATAACTCAGTGATCAGACACACCTGGAAATCTTGGAACAAACTTCATAGAGTTATGAAAATTAAACCAGCTAAAAACTTCCAGTCTAGTATCTGGAACAATGCTATGTGAAAGCCAAGGAGGGAAATGATACTGTATATTACTTATTGTAAATACCAGATTATTTATGGAGTAGATTTTAAATGAATTTCTATTGATGAAAAAGACAGCCAATATTAAAGGTGAAGAGCACAATAGCTAGTCTGTTCCAGAATAAAAAGTTCACTGAAGACCTAGTGGGTCTGCATCAAACCTTCTGATATCTATTAAAGCTTTTTTTCCATTTGCTTCAAAGTTCTTGGAATTAGACTAGCGGTTTGAGAAGTAGGATTAGAGCCTCCACAGATGCACAGTTGTCTTAGGGCTTCCCAAACAAGTTCAGCCCACATTTCCAGGCATTTTACAATTGAGTGAAATGTAAACGTAGGGACAAATGTTTCGTCCTTGCCTTAAGATGATTCAGGATTTAAATGTTGCAAAACATGTTATCTCTGACTGTTTCATTTAGAATTTGTAAGTGAAGGTTTGAGGTCAAATGTGGAATTCCTGAGGTAGAAAAAGATCAACACTGATAAGGATGGAAATACCATCCTCAGTGATGTGGATGATAATTACAACACTGGCTCATGTGCTTTTTAGTCCTACCCTTTAGAAAGTGTGTTATGAAAACTGTTTCTAATGTACTTTCAAAGAACTGATCATATAAATACGTTACCAGAAGGAAGTTTGTGTGAATGGATTCTTGAGAAACAAAACTAAATATCACAGAAAATGTCTATTTATGATAAAGGTGTTACCAATTCATTGTTTATTTAATGAGAACTCTGATTATTTTTTTTTTAATGGAAGACAATACAATCTGTTACAAAGACACTGATATATATTAGATTTTTAAGGACTGCTTCCTAATTCAGTCAGTATTACTTGAGCTCCAATTCAACAAAGCACTTCAGAGTGCGTCAGTCTTTAAGTCTGAAATGTTTTATATGCCAATGATTTCATCTTAATCAAGCATTAACCATTAAATAAATACTGAAATGTCTTGCTGAACAGTTCTAGATTTAAAGTATGCTATGCTGAATGAAGCCCCAGCAATACATCATTTTCTTCTCCTAACTTATTCTTGTTTAGAAGCACTTCAAGTTTTCTTTAGTCAGTCTTCCTTTTTTTCTCAGACTGACTCAGTTCACCAATTCTCAGTTTTCTGGTGACTCAGCACTGTGAAAGTCAGAGCCTCCACTGCCTTCTTTGGACTACAGTGCTGCAACTGTGCCTCCTCAGCAGTTCCACCAGTTACCACTCTAACTTATAAGGAGTAAAGTTTTTGTGTTTTTTTTTTAACTCACAAGTTCTTTTTATAGTACATCTAATTACGTGCATTCAGGTGGTTCATCTCCTTTAGTCTATGCTACAAAGAGTAAACTTACATTTAAGAACAACTATCCAGTGGTGACCTTGGCAGGAGTACATTTTGTAAAAAATAGCCACAATCATAATTTTGGTTTTAGTTAGCCTAGTAATGCTCTGTATATGATTCTGAGTATGAAATTCACTTTATTACATCTTTAACAAATGTTGGATTGGTAGCTGGCATTTTTAAAGGTTTCTCGGAAACCACATTATGGTTGAGATATCTATCTTCTTCTCTTTGAATCAATTGTTCTGAGCAGACTCTCTTTGTGGAAACCTGAGATGACAGTTCAGGAGGCATTGCAAAGAAACAAATATGAGAAAAATGCCAATTCCAAAGTAAGTTTAGAGAGGGCTAGAAACACGTGGACTGTTAGTACAATACAGCTGAGAAGGCAGAGGAAGAACCTTTATAGGTGCAAACAGGTGCAGTCCTCTTTAAGTCAGGGAAAATATTCTGACTTGAACCAGGTGAGGTTTTGCTGTCTGTAGGTTGGCTTATGAAATGCAGTTTGTTCTGGCCAAGAGATTTAGTCCTACTTTGAAATAACTTTTTAGTTGTTAGAAAGCTAGTGTATTTCCAAGAGAGATTTGGATTTCATCTGTACTTAGCCATACTATACTGCAGACTCTCTCTCCACTCTTTTGTTGGATAATTCTAATAATTCATATTCTAAAGTAGGAGGTGATTTTTAATTCTTCAATTTCTTTAGCTGCATAGGTATGGTATGGTGCATTGCCTCTGTTATTCACAGGTCTTTCAGAAGGAGGGAGAAATGAAGGGAAGAATAAACATGGGGTAGGAGTAACAAAATAAAAGAATATTTAAATGATTTCAAATGGATTGTAAAGTGTTGAATCATAAAGGATTGGCAAAAAAGCCTTCTCCTCATGAGGTCTGGCTAATATTAGGAATTATTGCCTCAAACGCTGCAGGTGTGGATCCATTTCTTTCATTGCTAGCAAATGGGGTTGCAACTGCCTTTGACAATGTAAAAGCTGCGCAATCCCCATGCCCCAGGGCAGACAATGATGTTGGTGAGATGCTGATTTTAGGATAGAAAATTACAATGGTTATATAGTAAACAGCACCTGGAAGTTTACTAATGATTTTTACAATTAACAGCAGCGCTGTGGTCTGATTATTCATGCATGTTTTCTATGAAAGAAAAGAAAAGAAAATAGGCAGATTTTGAAAAGAATCAGATTGGTTGAGGGATATTTGATTTTTTTGTTTTGTAACTGGAGGTAGAGATTTCTTCATGTTATCAGTCCTTCTCACAATAACCTACCTAAAAAAGCGAAATAGAAATGAAATAAAAATGTTTGGAATGCTCTAATCTCCCATTAATTCCAGTTACTCACAAATGTATGTACACATGAACTGCACATTAAAATGGAAAAGAATGTGTATATGTGTGTATAAATGTTTAAGCAGACTTTAATCTCTGCCTGTGGTTTGATATGTAGATTTGGCATGCAGTTAAATAAAAAAAAACAAAACTGCATGGCCATGCAGTTCTTCAGCTTTAACAACTGGATCTTCTATGATAATAATGGTTGGATCTCTCCCCTCAGAAGTCCACCAGGTGTGCACCTGCCAGGTTAGTTATTCAGAATGCTGAGATTCGAAAACACTCCACCATCTGCAGCATAAATTTAAAAGTACAGTAAGGCATACTGGTACCTCATATATTTTCTCTCTCTCTCTAGTCATCATTTATTTTCACAGCTGTTCTCGACCCACTGCCAAGCAAAGACCTCTTCAGTTTCTTTTCTATCATATGGAAGCACAGTGAATATCTTGACAAAGAATGGGTGAGACAATGCTCATAAAATAGAAACTCTTTTTTTCCTTTAACCCTTTGTTATTTTTCCACAACTAGATCTTTTAGAGGGATCCAAATGTTAGTTTTATCCTCTTTTTTATCTTTTCTTTTCTTTTTTCTTCCCCCCCCCCCCCCCCCCCCCCCCCCCAGCAATATGCTTTTGCCCTTCTTTTTACAGCACTTCTGGACTGACAGATACAAGAAATTATAGCCATTTTAGCAAACTTCAGATGCTCATGCCAATATATTAGGGGAGTTTCCTGCAACAGACTCAGGACTTCTGGCGTTTGCTGATTAGTATTCTTGTGTAACAGGTAAAAACGTGCACATTTATTCTTCTCTCTGGTCAGCCAGCTTGTACAAAAGTTGTAAAGGACCTCACTATGAGGCAAAGTCTGTATTACGGTGAACGTAAATTCTGGTAAATCCCTTCTTTGAATCAAGCTCATGAGCTGGATGCACTGTGTGTTGAGGTCTGCACAGCCTCCTGGTTTGCAATAGATAAAAGTCTCTTAGTTTTCTGGTTAGTGGCCAGGACAGCTAAATGAGATTCAAGTTAGACTTTAATTGGTAGTGGCTAAGAGATTGTTAGATATTTTGTCAATTCATTAATTCATTATCTTTGTTTTCTTGCACATTCTTAACCTTGCTGGGTTGCTCTCTCTAGCCTTGGAAACCAATTTGTCTTGGACCTCTCCATAACCGAAGTGAGAGAGACCACCTGCAAACACTAGACACAAACAAAGAGATCATGGCAAACGCTTGACCACAGAAGGTCATAGAATGATAGAATGAATTGGGTGTGAAGGGACCCTAAGAATCATCAAGTTCCAACCCCATACCACAGGCAGGATTGCCAACCACTTGATCAACTTCTAGATCAGATTGCCCAGGGCCCCATCCTAAATGGCCTTAAACACCTCCAGGGATGGGGCATCCACAACCTTTCTAGGCAACCTGTTCCAGCACCTCACCACTCTCTCAGTAAAAAACTTCTCCCAACATCTAATCTGAATCTCCTTTCCTATTGTATAAAACTATTCTCCCTTGCCCTATCACTATCAACCTGTGTAAAAAGTTGATTTTCTTCATGTTTTTAAACTCCCTTTAAATATTGCATGGCCACAATGAGGTATCCCCACAGTCTTCTCATATCCAGGCTGAACAAGCCCAGTTCCTTCAGCAGATAGCAGAGGTGCTTCAGCCCTTGGATCATCTTTATGGCCCTCCTCTGGACCCTCTTCAAAAGCTCCACGTATTTTCTGTGTTGGAGGCCCCAGACTGTACACAGTGCTCCAGCTGGGGCCTCATGAGGGCAGAATAGAGGGGAACAATCACCTCCCTCGCTCTGCTTTCCACCACTCTTCTGATGGAACCCAGGATACCGTTGGCCTTCCAGGCTGCAAGTGCACACTAGTGGCTTATGTTAAGTTTTTCATCAACCAGGACCCCTAAGTCTTTCTCATCAGGGCTACTCTCAAGGAATTATTCTCACAGTTTGCATACATGCCTGGGATTGCCTCAACCCAAGTGCAGAACCTTGCACTTTGCTTTGTTGAATCTCATTAGTTTCACAAGGGCCCACCTTTTGAATTTATCAAGGTCCCTCTGGATGGCATTCCTTCCTTCTGCTGTGTCAACTGTACCACTCAGCTTGATGTGTCAATGGTTTACAGGCTGGTTTGGCCCAGTTCCATTACTAGTGGGGCAGGGGAATCCGCAGACCAATGCCCCGGGAAAGGGAAAAAGGTGGGGAGGTGGGCCTAAAAACAGCAGCAACGATCTGAGGAGAAACAAACTAATTTACAAAATAAGATATTGGAATGCAAGATACCACACTATAATAAAATATAATTAGAATTGAAGCTATTAAAAATAGTTAAATGAGAGACAGTGTCCAAAAACTGAAGGCCTTACTCTTAAGTAGGTGATATGGCACCTGCAACAGACAAGCCAGATGGTCGAAAAGAAGGGGGACTCTGAGTTTGTCTTATGAGAATGACTCCTCATGAAGGGAGTCTCATCAGGTACACAAGAGCCCACCTTTTGATTTTATCAAGGTCATCCCCTCTGGATGGCATTCCTTCCTTCTGTTGTGTCAACTGCACCACTTAGATTGGTGCCATCAGCAAATTTGCTGAGGGTGCTCTTAATCCCATCATCTTTCTCACTGATAAATTTGTGAAAGAGTACTGGACCCAAGACAGACCCTTGGGGGACACCAATTGTTACCAGCCTCACCTGAACAGAGAGGCACTGACCACAACCTTCTGGCTGCATCCTTCCATGCAATTTTTTATCCACCAAATAGTCCACTATTCAAATGCATATATCTCCAATTTAGAGAGAAGGATGTGGTAGGGGACCATGTCAAAGGCCTTGCAGAAGTCCAGGTAGGAGAAGTCCCCCAGACTGTTTCAGGGATGTGAGAATCCTGGCTCCCAATGAAGACTGAGGGAAAGAACTCATTGAGGACCTCAGAATTCTCCACATCTGTTGTAGTCAGTTCTTTGTTGTCATTTAGCAGAGAAGGTGCACTCTATTTCGCCTCTCTCTTCTGTCCTATGTACCTGTAGAATCCCTTCTTGTTGCTTTTAAAATCCCTTGCCAATTTCAGTTCCATTTGTGCCTCGGTTTTCCTAATCCTATCTCTACAAGTCCAGACTTGCAGTCTAGGCTTATAATTGAAAGGCACATTCATCTCCATTGCCTTGCTAAATGAGCAGCTTGGGGAGCAGGTAGCAATTGGGTGTTATGCTGGTGATCAGGATATGGCACGAAGGACCTCCCTGTGGTCTGAACATTCTCTGTCAGGCAATTAACTGTAATCGCTACATCAGCCCAGGGAAAGAGGTGATATCTTTGAGCTAATGCTACACTTTTCCATCCTTTTTTTGCACAGTTATAGGAGAATCTCTTTTTAGATTTGTCTCCTTACTTTACCAGTTTTTGTGGATTTTTTTTGCTCCCTCATTATTCTTGACTCCTTTGGGCTTTTCTTTGCTTATTCAAACTAGGCCTCTTAACATTTTTATGGTTAACTTTCACATATGTTTGGAAAGTCCAAATATACACTTATGTGTGATCTATTATCTATCTAAACCTACTCAAGGACAAACCGAGAGTATAAATGCCTGTCTGAGAGATGTTGTCTAGCAAATAAGAAAGTCTGCCATGCTGTTAATGAAGTCAGCTGTAATGGTTCAGCTATGCAAGTGCTTGTCTAGTCACTGATAGGTTTTCACTTTAACGTGGGTTCTGTCTTGGCCAAGAGATTTGTGCTCTAATGAACTGAATACAACGTATATAGTGTCTGGGTACATAGTGCGGCATTAAAGAAGGTTGAATAGTGTGAACATGGATATATCAAAACAGCTAGATACTTAGACTTTCATTTACATCTTCTCTGGACATATGTATATGCATATGTATATATATATATACGTATATACACATACAGTGTAATGTTCAGGTTGATAATTTTCCAGAGATTTTCAAGTTTTCTGAGTTGTGTTCAGCATACAGTGGTGGCAGTTACAGGTGGATAAAAGAGTAAATACCAGAGTTAAATGGCTGAATATTCAGGGAAGACAAATAAGGTTGCATAGTTTTCAAGCCAGTTACCTGGCTTCTGTGAACTGCCTCCTGGACTTCAGGTGAAGGATCTTGTTCATGCTGATTGTTAATGTTTGTATTTATGCGGAGAAAAGGTAGGTGAGTTAGGCTGAACTCTTCCCACCTTAACCATCTCTAGGAAGTGGTACCATCTTTCATAGCCAGATAAAGAGGAGGTAGCTATATGGCTTATGTTGTCTCTCATTTCCAGTTGTCCCTGTGTCAGGTGCTGTCTCCATGAGATACTTAGCCTATTCAGAGCCTGTTAGATTCCACTTGAAATTCTTTATGTTGAAGTCTTCAGAGTGCTGAATTTTCAAAACAATTTGTAATTACTTTTTATCAGGTATGATGAGATATGTCATTGTTATTAAGATGTCTGATAAAAGACTAATTGCAGGTATCATAGCAAATGAGACCTTTGAGACAAATTATCCTGTCTCTCAGGTTCTTGTGTTTATCATGCGTACCATACACAGTACACAAATTATTCTGTGGTCTGAATACATTACTTAAAATGATCCTATTATGCCAAGAAAGACGTGGTTGTCTTCCATTTCCTTAAATCTGTTTGCAGCTTTTTCTTACGGGAAGATGCTACTTACAAAGAAGTTAGTCTGAAGGAAGATGGAGTGCATTTTAAATAATGCAGACATAGTATCTTTAGGATCTGCTAGACATGGAGAGAAGTCAAAACTGAAATATGCATTTATGCTGTTATACTAAAATGGATGAAGTCCAGCAAGAGACTGATGTTTGTATGGAGCTTCCTATGTTCACATTTTAGGCCTTTACTCCTTGTCCTATCATTACACACCACTGAGAAGAGCCTGGCCACATCCATTTTCCCCACTTCCCTTTAGACATTCATGAACGTTAACCTGATCCCCCTTCAGTATTCTTTGCCCCAGGCTGAACAGACCCAGGTTTTTCAGCCTGTCCATATATGGGAGATGCTCCAGGCTCTTTATCATCTTTGTGGCCCTCCTCTGGGCTCTTTCTAGGAGATCCCCATCTTTTTTGAAATGGAGAACCCAGAGCTGAGTACAGTATTCTAAATGTGGCCTCACCAGAGCAGAATAGAGGGGGAGGATCATCTGCTGGCCACACTCTTTTATACATCCCGGGATACCATTGGCCTTCTTGGCTACAAGGGCACACTGCTGGGTCATGGCCAACCTGCTGTCTATCAGAACACCTAGGTCCTTATCTGCAGAGCTCCTCTCCAGCAGGTCATCCCCCAACCTGCACTGATGTATCTACTTATTCCTCCCCAAGAACAAGACTCTACAGTTGCTCTTGTTAAATTTCATCAGATTCCTTCCTACCCAGCTCTCCAGTGTGTCCATGTCTTTTTGAATAGTAGCACAGCCTCCTATACCTTTGGTACAAAAAATATCAAGAATACTTTTCTTTGGTGTTATTTTGAGGACCTTCTCACAGTTATGCAGATGATGAGCAGAAAAGAGTAGGAAAAGACGGGCAGTTTTTAATTAGTTTGGTTAAGCCTTTCTTATGGCAGTACCTGTAGCATTTAGATTGTGATGACACTTTGCCACCTGTAACACTGTAGTTTCCTAGCTTGATCAGTCAAACCAGGACAGCATTCTTCAGCTGTGCAAGCCCTGGACCATCTGGAACCAGTGTGCTAGTTGCTAACCTGGGAAGAATAAATGGTAGACACACAGGAGAGGAACTGGCTTTTGTGTGATTATATTTGATGGCCTTGTGAGTGCTAGTGAAGTGTCTTTAAATTAGTTTGTTTCAGCTTGAGGCCTAATCCTGCCAAACACATTTTTAGCATGTGATCATGTGCCATCAGTAGGAATAAACAGAATATGGGTGTGCTCTGTGCCTCTAAAAACAGGACTACTTATTAATATGTGAAGTGACATTTGAAAATTATCCTCACTTTTTCCTGTGAATTTTTTTGTGACTACTTTGGAAATGAATATGCAAATAAACAAGAATAGGTCGTACCTGAACCATGAAAACGGTAACAGAAATAGCCAAATCCTCTCTCACCTTCATAACCCAAAGAATTGGAAATGTCAGAAACACAGTTTTTAGACCGACAAAATAAATATTAAAATGTTTTACTAAATAGACTCTTTTGACAATCTAAAATTGTCATTGCAGAACTATTTTAAGGTCTTTTACTGACAAATGCAAGTGATTAAAATTACTAGAATGGCACACTTTCTGCTTTTTTTTTTTTTTTTTTTGGTCATAATTATGTTCTCTCGTGTCAAGAGTAGACTCCACTTTACTGTCCTTGGTTATCTCAGCATTCATAGTCAGCCAGTACCCATTTACAGATTTACCCAGCAAAAAATACCAAATGGAAACAAAAATGGTTGAGCCAAAAACATTTAAAAGGAAACACTGGTCTGCCTGTGTTCTGCTCTATACCAGACAAACAACACTTTGCTGAGTGTTGGAGTGAGGGAAGAGAATCGAAAGCAAGGTACAAAAGAAGAAGCTGGTGGTTATGCTACTGTTGTCACTCTTCTTTCTGAGTCAGACCTGAACTTATGCCCCAGCCTTGTGTTAGGTAGTATGGTGCTGCTGGGATTGCTATGTTTCAGCTGAGATATCAAATGAAGGTCCTGACCTTGTTCTCATTAGAGATCCCTTGGTACTTGTTCTCATTAAAGATCTCCTGGCACTTCTCAAAAGAGAAAGAGTGTTAGCCCTAGTGTCTTGGCCAAATTCCAGCTTGGGTAATTATGTTCTGCCTATCTAAATTCCCTCGACTCTTTGAATTCAATGTTATTTTTAATTTCTTCCCTAAACCTGTGTGTAGTATTGCCACGTGTTGGGAGACAACTGCCTCTGGCACCCTAGATGTGTTTGCATTTTTGAGGCAGAACCAGTATTTGTATGTAGCATTAATAATTTGTTCAGTCTACAAAGTACTTACAGTCTCATGATTTAATGTAAAATCATATTAGAATGCAATCTAAGTCTTTAATGTTTTGCAACAATCAAATTCACACAAAGTATTTCTACTAAGAAAGTACCTTTTTCAGATGGGTAGTTTGAATGTATTATTTACCTTGTTTATTTTAGTTGATAAATTTTAAATCAAATGATGTAGTAAGTATTGAACGTCGACACACGCCGAATAGTGGAAGATATTTCCAAAGCCTTTGACACTGTCTCAAAGCCTTTGACACTGTCTCAAAGCCTTTGACACTGTCTCAAAGCCTTTGACACTGTCTCCCATGCTATTCTCCTTCAAAAGCTGGCAGCCCGTGGCTTGGATGGGTACACTCTCGGCTGGGTAAGGAGCTGGCTGGAAGGCCGGGCCCAGAGAGTGGTGGTAAATGGAGTCAAATCCAGTTGGAGACCAGTCAAGAGTGGTGTTCCCCAGGGGTCGGTGCTGGGGCCTGTCCTCTTCAACATCTTTATTGATGACTTGGATGAGGGCATTGAGTGCACCCTCAGTAAGTTCGCGGATGACACCAAATTGGCAGGGAGTGTCGATCTGCCTGAGGGTAGCGAGGCCCTGCAGAGGGATCTGGATAGACTGGTGAGCTGGGTTGAAGCCAATGGGATGAAGTTCAACAGGACCAAATGCCGGGTCCTGCACTTTGGCCACAACAACCCCAGGCAGCGCTATAGGCTTGGGGCGGAGTGGCTGGAGGACTGTGTTGAGGAAACAGACCTGGGGGTACTGATTGATGCTCGGCTGAACATGAGCCGACAGTGTGCCCGGGTGGCCAAGAAGGCCAACGGCATTCTGGCTTGCATCAAAAACAGTGTTACTAGCAGGAACAGGAAGGTAATTGTCCCCCTGTACTCGGCATTGGTGCGGCCGCACCTCGAGTACTGTGTTCAGTTTTGGGCCCCTCACTGCAAGAAAGACATTGAGGCCCTGGAACGTGTTCAGAGGAGGGCTACGAAGCTGGTGAGGGGTCTGGAGCACAGGCCTTATGAGGAACGGTTGAGGGAGCTGGGATTGTTCAGCCTGGAGAAGAGGAGGCTCAGGGGAGACCTTATAGCTCTCTATAACTTCCTGAAGGGAGGTTGTGGTGAGCTGGGGGTCGGCCTCTTCTCTCGTGTAATCAGTGATAGAACTAGAGGGAATGGTTTCAAGCTGCGCCAGGGGAGGTTCAGGCTGGACATTAGGAAGTATTACTACTCGGAAAGGGTAGTCAGGCATTGGAATGCACTGCCCAGGGAGGTGGTCGAATCACCGACCATGGGAGTGTTCAAGAAACGTTTGGATGTTGCGTTGAGGGGTATGATTTAGCTGGGAAGTATTGGTAATGGTTGGACTGGATGATCTTCTAGGTCTTTTCCAACCTCGATAATTCTGTGATTCTGTGATTCTGTGATATATTCACCTGAGATACCATTGCTGTATTCATTTTTTCTTATGAACATGAAGAGACAGAACATGGAAGACTGGAGTGTAGAGAAGGGTGACACAGCATGTTAATATGAACACACTGTCCGCAGAAAACCATTTCTAAAGGAAGACCATGAACCCATCAAATATGGAAGATAGTTAGAACCATCACTTACAGTCTTAATAGAAGATTCTCTGTTATGGTGAAGGCCATAATGAATCTCATTCAGTCCAACTGTGTTCAGGTGTGTGAATGATTTGGCCCACTATTCAGGACTGGTAGGTTTTATCTCCCTGTACAATCAACAGAAGCAGACCATTTCAGATAGCCTACTACAGATAAAACTTGTTTCTCGTGGACTGAGCAAATACTCATGACAAAGCACTTAAAACTTACTACAGTAATTCTACACATCTTTATTTTGAATGGACATTGCAGTATATGTGCAGGAACTCATTATTTTTGTGAATTTAACGTTACCTGTATTTTTTCAGGAAAGTTCTTTTTTTCATTTCCTACTACTCCTGCCATAACCACTGGACTGTGATTTGTTAAAGGAAAGGAAAGAAAAGTGTCCTGGAAGGAAGATAAAAGAGGGATTGTGTGCCCAATCCTACCTGGTGCTGCCCAGTGTTAGCTTTGTGCAGCTGGAGGAGGGTACTGACTTCCATCTTTGCAGACATACAGAGATTTACTATCTAAATATTGAAACCATTGTTGGGAAGAAAAGACATTTTTCGCCTGCTCTCCAACAGGAGAGGTTGTTCAGTGTCTGTTTGCTTTCTCATCTATGCCATTCACTCTGTGTTTTAATGATCTGATTCCACAGATTGCCTCCAATTATACATTATTTTCATTATGATTTGTATCTGCTTTTCAAATAAAAAACACCTCACCAGAGTTGTTGCCATGAAAAAAAATTAAGAAGTCTATAATTACAACATTAGCCTGTAATTGTTACAATAAACTACGATGCTGTACAGAGCAACAAAATAGGAGCAAGAGTCTGAGAACAACTCATGCACACAAACTTTGTTGAGTAACACTAACCAGCTGACTGTAAACTAAGAAAAGCCAGAAAATTCTCAGCCAAGACTTCCACTCAGATTGAAGTCCCTGTTTTGGACAGCCCTGTTAAATGAGATCACAGCCCTTACAAAGAATTAGGCCCTGAGAGCTGCGGGTAGAATAGGGCATTGCTTCTCTGAAACTCTCTGATGATAATTAGTATCTAAAAATAAACCACATGGAATGGACTGGAAGGACGTCATCCCGCCCAGGACTTTTCAGGGAGACCCCTCTTTACCTTGTGCAGAGATAGGGACAGCAGCACTGCATATGAAGAGGCAGCTGGAGTTTTAAGAACTGGGTCTTCTCTCATTAAAGAGACACTTTGTAAATCAACAAGATCTCAACAAGATTAAAGAGACACTGTGAAGGTCTCTCTCTAGATGTGTTGCTTATGGTACCCATAACCATGTGACATTTATGGTGTCAGTAATACCCACTAGGACTATAAATGAACATGCGATGATCTTGTTTTCATCTTCCAGCTCAAATCATTCTGTGACTTCCCCAAATGCTTTTTGGAGTACTCCTCAGCATATTCTATACCACTGATATACTAAATGATTCATCTGAAGTTGATGCTTGAATAGAGAGAAGAAAACCAAAAACAAGGTTAAAGCTAGAACATGAAGACTGATCTCTGGATAGTGATTCTCCTTGTTAGAAAGGGGCATTCTTTCTGATGAAATGTGAGATTTTTGTCTGAAATATTTTGTTGAGTTTTATGAATTTAAAAATTAAATTCATTTGAAACAGAAATACCACTGCACACTCCTTTGGAAGCTGGGAGCAGAGAAGAGGACCATGAATTTCACATTTCAGTTTTATCTATTAAATTTTATTTTCAATTCATTTTCTCCACATGGATCTTACTCAATTTATTTCTTTTTTTTTTCAAAATAACTTAGGGATTTAAACCAAAATGTATTTGAAGAACTCTCCTAGCCATGATGTACTACCTTCAGGACATGTCCATGCTGTGGCTGCTCCTGACATCCTGAATGTGGTCTCTGTATCTTGAGTGCTTTGCAGAATAACCTGTGGACTCTCTTGCTCGGGCTGGACAGACAGCAACACCCGAAATGTACATAGTCCCAAGCCCTTATGGGTCTGTTTCAGTCAAGGGAATATTTTATATTTACTTAACAGAAATAAGTTAGCATGAGAACACAAGACTTAGCCACAAATTGTATCTATTTCACATTTCTGTTCAATACTTAGGAAACAACCAAATCTAGTATCTTCCCACCATCCTAATTTCAGAGAAAAACGCAATCTCTTGGACAGGCAGGAAAGCCTGCTGCACGGGACAGTGGCACCTAATATCTGGGAATAATCTTCGAAAAGAAGTTGCCACCCTCTTTCCATAGTAACCAGATCCGATTGTACCTTAAAAAGAGGCCAAATGGAGCTTGCAGGGATATACAACGCTTATTTTATCTGCCAGGTATGCTCGCATACAGATAAAAGGCCTATTCTCAATCCTCCAGCATGCAGGGGCTGAATTTACAGAATGAGACAAAATTAATGTAATTAGTATCCCTTTCCTGCAGTGATCTCAAGATCCTGAGTGGAAATAGAACTAGGAGAGTGAACTTTTTCCATTCTGGGAATGCCTTCTTTCATGCCAGGATAAATCCACTTTTCATAGACTAGAAGACCCATTTGATACAGAAGTGTCCACCCAGAACAGCTAAGCCAGAATAGTTAAAACATCCAAAATCACACTTGCGATTGTTTTCACCTCTGCAGGTGCCAGTCGATTCTTTCCTTTCATTAGAGACTAATAATTCTGGAAGAAATTATTTGAGAACAGACTATCTGAGAAAGGAATAGAATTGGCATAATTATAGTAGAACAGCATCACTGACCAGCTCAGCCCTTGGTATCACAGTGAATTCTGTGATCTGCTCCAAGGACACTGTAGCCACGAGCTTGCTATTTCCCTCAAGGCAGAATTTTAAGTCATATTTCCCCAAATTCTTTAAGGATGAAGAATTACAAATTAAATTTTAAAAGTGTAAGCAGAATATACCCTGCAGATACCAGTCACTATAGACTTCTTTAACCAAATGTGTTTTATTTTAAATAATAACAGTAATTAAAAATACAGATTTAAGAACCCTGAGCAGATTAGTTAAAGAGCATTTTAGGATTATAAAAGCACTTCCAGTTGCATAAAGCAGATGCCATTTCAAACGCTGCTGTTTGGATTAATTAACTGAGTTCAGGACACCACATATATTAAAACTGCTAGTTGTACTATCCATCCTCCCCCACACTCTTTTGCAATTTGTTATTAAAATCTTGGTCAATTAGAAAAACACAATGTATTAAGTAAAACAGCACGCTGAACCAATCAAAAGTAATTACTCAGACTAAGATTCATTTAAATGATTTATGGCAGCAATTAAGCAATTTTAAAATGCTTTATAAAGGTGTGGCATGTTTCACACATTCACATATGTAGTATGCAGAATGTTTACCCTCTGTATTAAAAGGCTACTATTAATTGCTTTTATAGAAATGCCACAAATCACGTATTTTAGCAAAAGGATCATTATAACAGGATGTAATTGATTTAAAGCACTATTCTGGTTAAGAAATACAGCTATAATATGCTTCAGACTTTTGTGTAAGAGTAATTCTGTCTCACTTATAGAGATACTTAATTACTTTAATAAGTCTGTAAAACTATTTTATAGAGAAGTAGCTTTAAAATTACTTTTACCATAGCAGAGATTGAGATCGCTTTGTGGGATATAATGCAAATACATTTCCTCGGCATATTAATAAATCCTAACATTTGCTGCATTGAAAGCTGGAAAAGTTCTATATTTATTTAAATATGGGTGGGAATCACTTACATTTCCCCCAGGCTAAAAATAAATTAAGTATAGATTAAGTACTGTATAATAATATATGCTTATCTAAATCTAAGAGCATAGTGTAAGTTTGGATACTTTAAATTGGGTCAGTTCTCCAGTTGTGTTGGTTTCAGCATCCAATCTCCAGTGCTGGCCCATGGTAGATGCTTATAATTTAAGAGCAAATCTTTTAATTTGCTTCTCTTCAGCTTTTCCACTTTACATCTCTATTGTTTCTCTATTATCTATTAATTATTATCTGTTTCTTTGCTTTGATACTCTGGTAGATGCTAGGCCTTCCACTGGAATATCTGCTCATTGGAGAACCAAGCCCAAAATCAATAGTGAAGACAGTCTCAGCCATGTCAAAACCTCGGTGATGGTTCAAGCCAGAAAGATATTGATATAGCTGAGAAAAGCATTTTTAGGGTGTAGGCTCTCCTTTGCACATGTAACTGCTTAAATATTTAAGCTTGCATTTAGTAAAACATATCTGCGTGGATAGATAAGACTCTAATTCCTTTATTTATTTATTTATTTTCCTAAGAATGACCTGACAACAGGAATTCATTGAAAGCTTTGGAACGATCGTACAAATTTACTATAAACCTGAGTGAGTAACAAGGATAAAATAGCTGATAAAAATAAAACAAAATAGGTTAGTCACAGGCTTATGACAGATAGTTCTGTGACAGTGTAACAGACTTTCTAGGTGATTACAAGAGTTGATTGGATCCATGTTTAGGTGTTCACCTACTTCCAGAAGTGGTATCATCTCTTGAAAGTAGCACTGTGTGATGGCACCAGAAAACTTATTGTGCTGGCATGGCAATACAACACAGTTCATCACATTCATCATGCTCTGTGAGTGTTTCAGGGACAGTTCTACAGTACATCTGGTTTGCAAATACACGTAACTAGTGTTTCAAGTTTGAACCAAAGTGGTTTCAGAATAAACTGCTTTATTTATTTATTTACTGCTAATAAGAGGCTAGAGGGGAGGGGAGAAATTATTTAGCAAAAGTAAAACAAATGTGTTTCTTCCTATTTCTAAAACCTCTGCTAATGGGTTCTAACACTTTTCTAAGCATTTATGAAGAGTACACTCACTGCAGTTCTCTTTCACTTCTCTTTTCCACCAGTCTCTGATTTAATATGATCGAGAGATGCAATGCAAGAGAGAAGAGCTTTGGAGCATATATCAGGGATAGTGCCTTAGCTGAAATGAACCATACAATTTCTGTGATCGCTGGAATGAAGTTTACAGAAAACAGTCTGCTGAGCTGCAAACAAGTACTTTGTGAACAAAGCACATGGAAATCATACCGTTTTATCAGCAGAGCAATCTAAGATGAATAAAGAGACAGTCCACATTAAAAAACCAGGAGATCCATTTCTGCTTTCATTCAAGCAATTCATATGCAATGTGCTGATATAGATAGATAGCAAATACGTTATCAGACACATGAAAATGTGCTGTTTAAATCAGCTTTTTTTTTTTTTTCAAGATATTCAGCTCCAACGAAATTTTAATGATTAATTAGGAATGTGTGAATAAATTTGAATATATTAGGTTTTTTTGAGTATTCAACTGTTTATTATCTTCGTAGTCTTATTTTAGGGAATTTCATGGCTGTACAGCAATCCTATTTGGTGGGTTATCTTAGTAGAAGAAGAGGCAGCAGAGGAATTGGGAAAGGAAGATGCCCAATTAATTAGTAGGGTATTAGTTCCTGCTCCTAATTAAAATCTAACTAAAATAGGAATTTGACAGGTGTTTGGCCAGAATGGAAACATTAGACACTTTTTAACCTTTGGGGAAGTGAGTATGAGTAGAAAAAGATAGAGCTTGAAAGGCATTTTGAGGGCATTTTATATTCGCTTTTATCTCATTATTTAATAATTTCTCTTTGACAGGAACTTGAATGCACACTAATTTATTTATTTTATTCTTATGCAAATCACTGCACTGACACCCTTTATTTCTTTCTGGGTGCTGTAAATCAGTTGGGAGTCTCTTACTTTATTGTTTGTTTGTTTGTTTGTTTTCTTGCTTGTTTTTTCTTGAATAGTTAATTTTACTTTGTTTTTGTCTGATTGCTTTTCTGTTCCCCACTGACTACTCCTGAGAAGATGAAAGGCGAGGGTTGTTGCTATCATCTCATCTTACTCTGCTATTCTCTAAAAGCTGGTTTGAGGAAGGACGTCTGCCCAAAGGTTCTCTCTGGAGAGGATGCCCGTCCACTTCATCCTGTTTGGTCAGCAAAGATGAACTCCACTAACAAAAATGCTGCCTGTTTTTTTCCAGTTAGATGTGCACAGTAAAGCAGTGTAGTGACACAAGGATTTGTTTTACAAATACTCAACCAAACTCAACTAAACCAAATTCCTGCAGTAGCAATTTACCATGGGCTAGATACACGAATAATGGCCTGGTATACAATTTAAATTCCAATCCGTTTATAATATTTTATCCTTGTTCTGAGCATGTGAATAATGCAGTAGGGCTTGACTAAAGTGAGCAGCTTCTTAGATATGACAGGAATTCTCTTCTGGCTTCATATAAGTTTATCTTAACTCTTATGGTAGGTTTGGACAAAGGCTGTTATGTGTAAATCGTATTGCTTCCTCAACAGCAAATTGAGTCTTCCCTTGAACACCGTGTCTGACCAGATGCCTTTCTAGTGGGCAGGTTATTTGGCTGTGCTGGCTGCCCAGGACATGGGGCAGCCAGCTGGATGAGTCAATAGGCTGTGGCCATGAGGGCAGACAAGATTCGGACCAGCTCCTCTGGCTGCATGTGGCATCATAAAGTAGAAATAAGGAGAACATTTTGGTTTGGAAATATGAATCTTTAGTAGTAATGTGGTTGTTTTTCCCAAATCAAACATTGTGGAAATAGAGCTCCATAAAAATATTGTCTATCTGGGAGGAGTTATTGACTTGATTTGCAATAATTTCCTTTTCAAAACCTTGTCTCTTTCTTGGAGCTGAAATTTTGTTTCTGGGCCAGATGTGTAAGGAACCTGGAAAATAAAGTTGCAAAATAGGTCTCACTGAAAACCAAACAGATTCTAAATGAAGATAAAAGTCTAATGAGTCCTTCAGCCAATTTATTTGTAAATTATGCAACAAACTTTTCAGGGAAAATGGCTTTTGGGGAAGATTGTCTTGTTATACAGCTCTAATACTATAAAACAAATAATATATCCTAACCTACAAATACAATTCTTTAACATGTTTACATTAAAAGTTTGCCTTCAAATAGAGCAGACCCAAGACAGTTTCTCGACTCACTTTTCTACGGACAACCCCATGTCATTAAAGAGTTTGGACCATAAAATACAAGTATATGCTGGAAAATGAATGGAAAATGTTGAGTGTGGTGTTCAGTGTACTTAAAACTGTGATACCAGTGACTGCTGAGTTCTCAAGGGATAGCAGGGACACAGTCAGCTGAACGACCTCTGCTCTGTTCAAAATTAAGGTGTAGGTAGTCAATAGGTAATCTTCAATGATCTTTTAAGTACTGGGGCAAATTAATAAGAAAGGCACATCTCAGTATTCTTCTGTATTAATCTTCTATATTTCAACTGCAACAGCTTTGAATAATAAGTCTAAAATACAATCAGTATACACTTTTTAATATTTTAATACCACACTCAGCTACAAAATACAGTAAAATAAAATAACATACAGTCATGGTGTATGTGTTATTACCCCTTTATCCCCCTCCCCAGTCACCATGGGTCACTAAAATATCTGCAGTATATGTCCTAATGCTTGCTTCCATGTACTTGGTCAAACTTCGTGGAATAATAGAATCATTTGAGTTGGAAGGGACATTTAAAAGTCATCTAGTCCAACTCTCCTGCAGTGAGCAAGGACACCTACAGCTCCCTCAGGTTCTCAGAGCCCCATCCAGACTGATCTTGAATGATTCCAATGGAACTGCTCTTCAATGGATAGAAATCTGTCCATCCTGTTATCTTGGTGCCGAGAATGGCCAGTTCAGTTAGAATCCCCATGAAAGGGTAATGATTTCCTCAATAAGATTTCATTCTAGTCCCCTGAAATAAAGTGCATTTCAAAATATAATAAACAAAGTATTCTAGTTGCAAAATTTCTTTTTTTCTTTGCATGAACCACTATATTCTTGAATATTGTTATTCTATAAATCCGTATTGGAATTAACCTAGCTGGCATCCCGCTGCAATGATTTCCACAGTCTAATTATGCTTTCAGTGAGGAAATTTCATTAGTTGTAAAGGAAGCAGAAAAGGTGGTTTCATTATTTCTTTGCCTAAGGCCTGACCTAGAGAAATAAGTAGTCCTTTTCTGTTTGCTGAACAAGAGCTTAACTAAATTCAGTTCTGGGTTTTGATGAAATAAAATTCACTGATTAAGAGGCAGAATAAAATTCACCCTGTGAAGAAAATGATGAAACTGATATTAGTTAAAACTCTTTGTTCAGACAAAAGTTGCCTGAGAGCCCAGTATTTGGGTCCTTTTAAAAGAGATCTTTAAGTGAGCTCTAAGAGGGGTAGAACTATTAGAACTTCATGAAGTTTAAATCATGTCAGAAGGATTTTAAATAAGGGGTTTTGGTATTGACATCTCAGTCAGAAACAAATTGTGGGCATTGATGTGCTTCTTGCAGCACACAGCTGGATAATCATAAAAGAGATTACAGAGGACGCTGAGGAAAGTGGAACTTTTCCTTCGCTTCAACTTGTCTGTGGTCAATTCACCAAATACCTGGAATACAGTGTGTTTGATTGCAAGGGTAGGAAAATGCCAGCAGTAGATGGGTAAACGCATTTGTTCTGTACTGCACAGTCACTCATCCAAATCAGATCACCTAATCTTTGTATCTACATGTCATGGAAACAATCGCCCCCGATACCCCAGGAGTGCTTTTCAGGAAGGAAGTTTCTGCTTACAACCGAGGTTCCTAATTTCAGTAGTAATAGCACTACTGTTCTGGTTAGATCACCTTCTGAAAAAAAAAAAAATGTGTTTCTGTGGCAAACAAAAGACTCTGTGTTGTTGTTGCTGTTGTTGTTGTTGGATAACACAGAAAAGAAAGTGAAAAAGATAAACTTTCACAGCTTTCCCATTATTAGTTCTGGGAAAACATAATAAAGCCACAGCTGGCAGGCACTTATTTTTTTTTCATAGCATTTGATAACAGAATTCATTGGTAAGTGGAAAGCTTACAACTCTTTTTCTGCTGAAATTGTCCTCTGCTAACATTATGAATAGATGTTAAGATCCAATTCACTTAATAATGAATAAATATATTTGTATCATCAATAATCAAGGCTTGGTTTTTTGTTTTTTTTTTTTTGACAAGTAGTTTTAATATAAACTGTCAATAAACTCTGGACAAAGAGATGGTCAGCAAGGAGAGTTCAGAGTGATGTTTTTTTCAGAGCTATGTTTAAATGCAGCACTCTAATATATATGCCCAGTCCCTTTGATTCCATTTTTAATGATAACACTTCCTTTAACTACATTTCAACAAGTGTGGAACAAGGAGGGTGGGGAGGGAGAACAGCGTCTATCTTGCTAGTATACAATGAAGCTGAAGTTAGCAGTGCTGTGAGTGATGAACAGCAGTTCCAGTGGAGCTGTCTACAGTAGTTCAAGCCCATTACTCCATCCCCATTAGAGGCATTTATCATTTAGTCACTATGCTTATACAACAGTATTCTAATGCTGCGAAAAACTACCTCGCCAGCTCTATATTAGGGATGGGTGAATTCATTCTGATAAAATGAGGATTGTTCTTAATTTTTCCCAGACCTGTAACTGAACCAAAACCTAATGTTCATCCATCATTGTTTCAGACCTGAGATCTTCTGCTTTGCAAGCAGGGCCCAATGTATCAGCTCAGCAAGGTCCCTGGTGCAGTGGTGGTGGGCATAGTATAAGAGCCTGACCAGAATAGAACAGATTATTTGGGAATTTCTCCATCCCTTTCCATCTGCAAACTTCTCTCCTAGGCTTCTTGCCAGTGGTGAAACCATGGTGAGGATATAATCTGCTGGTAGTCCAAAAGACACACAGTGTCAGCAATATGGATAGGTATGTAAGTTTAGGAATAGCTGGCCTTGAAATACAACATAAACTCAGATTAATCCTAAGAAATGCTATCCAGTAAAATAGTATAGTTTAAAAAATAAAAATAAAAAATCTGTAATTACTGTTTTGATTCCTGTGTCTTTTTTCTCACATTTCAATAGTTATCAGTCATTATACATTTAAGAGAAGCTTTCAGCAAGTTCTTCTTTTGCAGGTACAGAAAATATATATGTAACTATAGTATAATTCATATGTTTTTGTATGCATAATTACTTGGCATATTATTGACATAACACTTCTTCATATGTACAGATTTGTACATGCTAAGAAGCTACCCCATAAGTGAACACTTACCAGAAATTGACCGTGTTAGAGAACAAAATTTTTCAATACTTTCAATGACAAAAAGAGTTTTCATTATGATCAAAATGGCATTAAATATGTTGCCTTCTCTCTACCAGTCTGGTGAACAAGTATACAAATAGTTGTCCTACTAGTCATACTGGATAAGTAGATGTGATCTGCAAATAACTTTCAGATTTTTCAGTTACCTGCTCCTTGCTTTACAGATTTTTGGATATATAAATTCAAAGATTGACTGGATGTCTGCCTTCAGTGCTAGTCCAACTAGCTGATTGTTGTCTTGGATGTTATCAAATACGAACAGGTTGGAAAAAACTAGCTTTGATATACTGTGGGTGTAGAGTGCAGGAAAGCCAGACTGAAAGGTGGGAGAAACGAAGATGTACCTTTGGTGGAAGAGAACAAGGTCAGGGAATACTTGAGTAAAATAGTACTTCATAAGCTTATACGCCTTGATAGAATGCACACACGAGTGCTGAGGGAGCTGGAGCTGGCAGATGTGATCATGAGACCACTTTATAATCAATGAGCCTTTGCTATTTTTAATAATATTATTCTTGGTTGAATTAAGCAAAGTAACACCAGCAGGTCGAGACAGATGATTCTTCAGTTCTACTCAGCATTACTGAGGCTGCACCTGGAATTCTCTGTCCTGTTTTGGGTCCCTCAGCACCAGAGAGACCTGGACATACCAGAAGGAGTCCAACAGAGGACTACCATCTGGAACACCTCTCTTAGGAGATGCTGAGAGAACTGGGACTGCTCATCCTGGAGAAGAGGAAGTTCAGGGGGGATCTTCTCCATACGCACCTGAAAGAATGATGTAAAGTAGATAGAGCCAGGCTATTTTCAGTTGTGCTCAGTTACAAGATGCTGTGAGGCAAAGGACACAAAGTGGAAAACAGCAAGTTCCCTCTGAGCACTAGGAGCGCTTCTTTACTATGTGTGATTGAGCACTGGCACAGGCTGCCCAGAGGCTGTGAGGTCTCTCTTTGGATGTGGTGCTGGGCACTCTGACCTAGGTGTCCCTGCTGGAGTAGGAGCTAAGCCTGATGGACCCAGATGGACTAGCCAACCTCAACCATTCTGTGATTCTGTGATAATCTTGGATGCTGATATAATTATCAAAGGGACATTGCTCAATGCTGTTTGAATCATTACCACACAGGTGGATAACTCTGCATGTCAACAAGACTTTTGATAGGGGTATTCTGACCTTAAGTAGAATTCTACTAAATAAATAGAATTCACCAATTTATAGGTGAAAGCCTGTAGGACAGAATAATGCCAAAATAAATGAAAAAGACCAAAGAAACCTCAAATAGATGGTGAATACCAGTATTTAGTCATGCGGGAGGATGTTGTGGGACCTCTCAGATGTTATTTATTGGATCGTGTTTTATATCTCTTTTTTTTTTTTGTTATTTTGATACTATTTGAGACAAAAGGTGATATGACAGATATAAGATCATACAAGAGTGCTTCATCGTGTGCAACGGGTGCGTATCTGTGAAGTTCATCCATTAATGAGAGTTAATGAGATTGGTGGTGGCAAGAAATAAGTTCTGTATTATTTCAGTAATTTTTTCCAGCCTAACTGTGGAGCGACATATTGAGTGCATAGACCATTGAGTCAGCAAGGAAAGCAACAGGTATCAGAACTGTTGGCTAAAATTTAGAAAAATTAATTGTGTCCTGGAAAGCGTGCAGTGCACCCCACTCCATTAATAAACTGTTAAATGGAAGGCTCAGATGTACTTTCAGTAACCATCTATATTTTATCTGAAATAAGGATGAGAAATTTCACTTACTACAAAGCAAAGTATTAAAAAGGCTTCTTATCTATGGGACCAGAATAAGGATATTAGTAACACTGTCTGCTTCTTTTTAAAACCTTATTAGTGTCAGGTAATATGTTTCTCCAATCGTGCTTGACATTCACTGGGCTAAGAAAACCCCGAGAATAAACTTTCCAAGGGAATATTTTAAGTAATACACTAATCACCAGATAAAGCGAATGTAACCTTTGGTATCAGTAAAACATACGCTAGCTTTGTTCCTTTCTCAATACGTACAGGCATTAATAAAGTAATCTGCTATTTCCTTTGCTGTGTATGTATTTTTCTGTGAGTTCAGTAAAATCAAAAGCTAGAAGGTGGGATAATTCTAGTGGCTAAAACTGCTCTGAAAGTAATGCCTCCTATTTTATTGTGTTGGCCCACAACCTCAGAGGCAGTTGGTGTGATAGAGGTAGAGGTTGAACCTTCCTGGTAGTGACTATGTAGAAAACTAGTGTTTGGTAGCTGAGAATTTGTTCTATCATCAGTGTGATTGTGGGATTTTTTAATTTATTATAGTTTCCGTGGAAATAAATAGAAGGCATTACTTTCAGAGTGACCTATATGTATTGCTGGTTAGTATAATGCAAGCTAAGAGATCTACATCCCACACTACTGTATTACTATTGGACAGCCTTTTTAATGACACAGTACTTTATACTACATAGCATTTTAAGTCATTTTAAGTCACACATAATTGTCAAGCTGTGCCTCATATGTTGTCCTGCCTGAGCTAAAAGGCCTAAGAATATTCATAGCATCCTAGAATTGCTCAGGTTGGAAAAGACCTTCAAGATCATCAAGTCCAACCACAACCTAACCATACTACCCAAACTAACAACCCTCTACTAAATCATGGCCCTGAGCACCTCATCCAAATTGTTTTTAAACATATCCAGGGATGGTGACTCAACCACCTCCCTGGGGAGCTTATTCCAGTGCTTAGCAACACTTTCTGTGTAGAAGTTTTTCCTTAGTTTTAGGCCATGAATCTCATGAACTATAAAATTTTCCTTTCATTGTTTCAGATCATTACACCATGGAACGTACAACATACAGTAACTGTGTTCTAAAAACACCTTGAATTCCAAGAAGCCTCTGGACTACACATGATGTGATATAGATGACACCTGTGTGTGTCCTTCAGCTTCAGGACTATAAGAATTTCTTCATAACTAACACAACTATTAGAGACAAACAGAAGGAAAGGCTGCTGCATTGGATACTTGTAGAAAATGTCACCATTTGTTCTGTTGTTTGAATGAAAGCATAGATTTCCTGCAACAGTATGACCAGTGAGTCTGAGCTTCTTTTCAGATCTATCCCTTAATGTCCTAAAGCGAAGCTTAGAGCAAAAGTAATTAAATACTTGGATTAGTGTAAAAAGAAAATATCCCCTCAAATCTGTATGTTCATTAATGAAATAATTTCTTCTGATAAATGGTGACAGAAAGTTTCTACTGAAAAGTTGTTATACTGAAATTCCACAGTGAATGTAAGGGAAATGGTACCACGTGAGAGATATTTGCTGTGCTACTCAGATAACTTTCCCCTGCATTCATTCGCTGGATAAATGTTCTTTTTGAGAGTCCTTCTGAGGTCAAATGTCTTTCTGGCCATGAAGACTGTGAAAAAGTGGAAGGCTTTCACCAAAGCACTGCCACTGAGCTCCCTCGGTTGCCAAGATTTCCATTGTTCCATGCCTTGTCTGATGAACTGGTTTGACAGCTGCAATTTTAGAAACATCTACCAAATAAAAGGGAAGAAAAAAGAAATAGAGTTGGGAAAAGATTTCCACACCAAGAACATGTAGGGCAGGAAACCTGCTGATCTGATGATGGCTCAAGAGAATAAGAAACAGTGATTTTAAATGATTAAAGACTAGATGCTGATTTGCTGACTCACCCAAGTGGTTACTCACTCTCATAGGCTCCTGTTCATTTCAGTGGAGGTACAGGATAGCCTATGCATTGTGAGCAAGCAAGGCAAAACTTAATGCTGTTGACCATGCTTGATAAATGCCTATCTCTTGAACATGACTGACTGTGTCGTGATCTCACATTCTCAGTATAAGATATAATAGTGCTAAATATTGACAACACCTTCAAACCTATCATGCAAAAGTCATCACATTTTACATGGTGATTCTTCTTTATAGCATCTTGCTCTCCTAACAAAGGTTTCTAACTCATAACCTGCTGTCACTGCAATATTTAACACTGATAGTGTAAGGTGAGCTTAAAGCCGGTGTAATCACTAACAGAAGAATCCATGTAAGAATAGTATAGCCAGCATAAAGCTTGTGTAATGTTCTGCCTCTTACCTCTAAAGCTATAGCTGGTATACCCAATCCATGTCATCCTTCTCTCATGTCAGCCTCTGGAAGCATTTTCAGTTTTCTGGCCATTGCTCAGCTAGCATAAATGAAGGCAAACCTGTACCCTCAGTGGTACACCAGGCTTTAACACTGCATCTGTTTACTTACTTGCCACTTCCTGACCTTCATTTAAATACTAACAGAATATCTCTCTTAAAATGGAAGATAGATAGGCAGGCAGGCCCTGAATTTGTGCAGGAGGAAAATGCTGTACTTAAAACTGCCATATGATCTCGTGTGTCTATATAGAACTACATACTGCACACACACAAAAAATTCTTTCTGTATTTTTCCGTATTGATTTTAGAAAGCACTTTACTCATTCTGTTTTTGTTTTTGTTTTTGTTTTTTTGCAGGGTCCCAGGTTGAGTAGACTATTTTGAGCCTAAACAGAAAAGATCTTCCCCCTCAAACATGCCATACGAAAACATAGTGCTTTACACAGTACTGCATTTATTATAACTAAGTCCCTGAAGTACAAATTAGAGGGATGTGAATATAACTGACAATGATTTTTTAAGACATTGACACGTGGTATCACCTATGTTGTCTTAGTTTCAGCTGGGACAGAACTGTTTTCTTCACAGTGTCTGGTATGAGGCTTACGTAGAACAAAAACAATGTTGATAGCACACCAGTGTTTATAGTTGCCGTTAAGCAGCGCTGTACAGAGCCAAGGCCATTCTCAGTGAAAGACCCAAGGAGGCTGGGAGGGAAGAGAATTAGGACAGCTGACTTAAACTGGGCAAACGGATATTCCATACCATACGACATCAAGCAGAAGGAGTTTTAAAGGAGGTGGAAGTTCATCCCTCTCTTCTCCTGCTCAGGATGCTAGCTGGGCTTGGGTCTGGGGGTGGGTGGGTGAGCAGTTGCTTGTGTATCACTTATTATATACATTTTTATGCATGAATAATTCTTATTCTTTCTCTATGTTAGTAAACAGTTTTATGTCAAAAAAAGCATTCTTTCCTTTGTCACACATGGATTTTTGTTTTTCTTACACATCTATTACTAATCATGGTTTTCTTGTTTCAGTTACCTGAAGCCAGAGACATAACGTTGCTTGTCTGACTTCAAGACAAGCTAAATAACTGTCATACATCATATGGGATTCCCTTTGTTGTCAGTGCCCTGTGGTTGGTTCTAATTAGACCAAATTACTTAAGGAAGCAGAAGGAGTGAGGTAGTTCCTATGAATGTAATTATCTACCTACTGCACGATCCTCTCAATAGTCCTGTGGCTAGGCACCTCCCAAACCTTACTTCTCCCCTTCTGAAGGAGTTCATGTTGTCTGGACCCTTTCTCCCATCCTAGTATTTACAGAAACAGAATTGACATTCTCATTTAAGATTTGTTTAAAAGCTGAAATTGAGCATTTCACTGCTGCTGCTTTCTGAGGATAAACAAAATGTTGTACTTTTTGAATTTCCCCATGCATGTGATCATGGTTTTTAGCAAGTCTTTGAGATGGAGTAATACAGTTACTTCCCTTTTTACACTGACATAAATAATGGCACCTTACAATTCACCTTATTTTTAAATGTGCAACAAAAAGCAAACAAAGTGATGCACAGACATGTTTGTATTGATGAATACAGACAAATCCACACTTTCAGCTTTGCCTATGATTTGTAAATGCAGTTAATGGTCCAAACTAATAAAGACTGCCTTTAATGCTGTTTCCCAACTGGGCACCAGACTGCTAAGATCTCTGTGTGACCAGATCAGAAACGTCATGTCAGCTCTCCTCTGCTCAGCAAGCTGGTCTGAATCTGTTGGTACAGAAAACTGCTCTGTGATACCTGATCTATGCAGCAGCTTTTGGATATCACATCCTCCACCTGCAAGGATTTCTGAACCTGCTGTTTCTTAAGAGGCCTAATTGAAATGGTATAAGTATCCTCAGAATTTTTTCCTGAAGTTTTTGCCATGTATATCGTCAATGCAGTTTACTGAGGAATGTAATTGAAGTAACATTGCTGCTCCATCTATGCTATGCTAGTGCTTGTCATGTTTCATAAGGAATTCTGTGGTTTGGATTTTTGATTCTCCAAATCAAAAGTGATGTTGATTTACTGCTTATCATGTTTGCTTCGTGTTACATAAAACACTGATGAGTTGCAACAGAGCAACTTACCTAACCAATTATTCTGCTAAGTATAATCATGTTTCTAAGATCACCTAATAAATACTGTACCAGACTTCTTGCCTTCCATCTCATTAACCTTTGAAAATGCTTACTTGAGAAACGGAAGCGTGCAATCATCTGATAGTTATATCTAGAAGTTATAGCAGAGCAAGGTAGAAGAAAGAATCTATCAGTATGACGCTGAGAGGCTATCTTCTGTATAAGACATCAGGTCATCCATCAGCACAGCCATTAATATGCCAGGTGCTTCAAAGCTTGGGAAGCTACTGGCCCTCCAAACTGGTTGCACTGCAAGCTGCTCTCAATGAACAGAGATGGTCTTCATTATCCATATCAGTGGGAATTTGTTAAAAACAAAAGGCCTCTACTGGAAGGTGAATCATAAAAGGTTTCATTCGGACACCACAAATAAAAATAAAAATAAAAATAAAATAAAAAAGGATTTTGAAGTATATTCTTTGTTATGAAAATCAGCTAGAAAATCTCATGAGGTTAGGTGTTCTTATAAGAATTGCAGTTTTGTCCCAGTCTTGGCCAAACTGAAAGTATGAGTAGAATGTTTTATTTATGAAAATACTTCTGCAAATCAGTAATTGACTTTTATCAAAACCAAGGAGTTTAAGAAGACTGTGAAAGCTCAGAATGCTAAGCAGAGAAATAAAATGTTTGAAAATGGATAACTTCACTCTGGAGCTGACTTCACAAACCTGGAAAAGGCCCCCATAGGCCTATCTTCCAGGTTAGAACCATATGTTTCTGTGTATTTATTCTTTATCCTTCCAGCTAAACCAGAAAAGAAAGAAATGGGAAGAAAAGAAAGGAAAAGCCCTCCAGCTCTATTATAGCTTTTATCATTTCAAATCTTTCCCTTAATAATCCAAAGTAAACTAATTACCTAATTAAGTTAACAGGTGTCAGTCATTTAAACATAAAGAGGTACTTGATAGACTTGAACTGGGGAATTCTTTTCCTTAAGTGTCTGCGCTTAAAATTTGAAACATAATAGCATCGCAACAACTGATTGAGGTCTTTTAAAGACGCTGCAGCTTGGATCCTCACTGGCGGCATTCACCTGTGAGGCAATTAGGATTTTACCTCCTATTACAATACTTTGGCAAGCTTCTTGATGAATCATTTATGTGTGGCCCCCTCACGTCTAGAAGCCTACAGTACAGTTGTACTGTTTGAAAGGAGAATGAGAAACTGTTTGCTGAAGGAAGGAGAAAATGCTGGCCTTGCTGTGAGTTTAATTGTATTGATAATTACTGTGCGGCCATTATCTTTCTTACAAGTACTTTATTATCCTACAGTAACATCCAGCAGTATTGTTGCGACAATTGTGCATAGGGCCAAGTAATGTAAATTTACCAGAAGCTCTAAAAATATACTTCCCCCCCACAAATGGAATGTGAATATTGTTCGATCTTTGTATCTCATGGTCATGATTTCTGTTCTGTCTTTTCTCTCTCTCTTTTTTTTTTTTTTTTTTCCTGAATAAGTCCAAGTGGTTGACTGTGAGATTCCTTCAACTGTGTAATTTCCTGAAAAGCATGAAAATATTGTGTCTCAGTAATAAGCAGGAAGCCATTAGAAATGACAAAAACAAAAACCAATGCTTGGGTATGCGTACAGATAAAGCTTATTCTGTGAGATAAAGCAGACAAACATTTTGCAGTGTCAATACTGATTTGAGACCTTCCTTTCTTATCAAAATATTTCAGGTCTTGAATGTCTACAGTTCTAAGGAAAAGACAGTCAGGAAAATTTACGATGTCTGCTTGTTGTGATGCTGAAAAGAACAATAATTTTCCTGACAAAAACAAGCCCTAATCATGTTAGCTAATAGAAATCTCGCTTATGACCTGTAGTGAATTTTCTTTTTGTCTGCAACATATGAGCATGGAGCCCATACATTAGCTCTATTCTTAGGATATCCAAATACATGCCTGTGTGTATGTTATTGTTTTTGTTGCCTTGATTTCTTGCTGCTGTTTTTAGTCCTGTGGCACAAACCATAACTGTACATGCAGTGGTGGTGGAAGATCATGATCCAAACCACCTCCTAAAATTTCCTAGTTCATTGATCCAATGTAAATTACAACAGGTTATAAGTGTGGATGTGATAAATGGTAAGAGGGAGCTGGGACTGCCTGCAAGGTGACAATTTGGACAAGGGCTGGTAGTCAAACAGAAGTTAAGCCATGATATGGGCATGTGATCCTGAGCGCTAAGAGTTGCCTTGTGTCAGTGTGTAGTGTGTATATATATATATGTGTATATATATAGAATGTATATAGAATATAGAATTAACTATAATATATAATATATTGTATATAAAATGTGTAGTAACTGAAATTTGACTGGAGGGAACAGAACATTCTGAGTTGGTAGTGACCCATAAGGATCTTTAAGTCCAACTCCTTGTTCCATGTAGGAGCACCCAAAATCGAAACCCTATGTCTGAGAGCAGCGTCCAAATGCTCTCTGAGCTCTAGCACTCAGGGCCATGCCCATTGCCCTGGGCAGCCTGCTCCATGCCCACCACCCTCTGGTGCAGAGCCCAGTCCCTAACTCCCACCTGCCCTCCCCGACACAGCTTCACGCCATTCCCTTGGGCCCTGTCACTGTCCCAGAGAGCAGAGTAGGACAACCTCTCCCAGTGGCAGTGCTGGGCCTCGTACAGCCCAGGGTCTGGCTGGCCCTTTGGGCTGTCAGGGCACACTGCTGGCTCACATTCCACTTGCTGTCAGCCAGAACCCCCAGATCTCTTTCCATGAGGTTGCTCTCCAACCTCTCATCTCCCAGTCTGTACACAAATCCAGGGTCGCCCTGTCCTAGGTGCAGAGTCCAGGGCTTGCTCTTATTAAACTTCATGCGGCTGGTAATTAAGCAGCACTCTAATTAATCAAAATGACTCTGCAAGGCCTTTCCTCTCTTGAAGGAATCAGCAGCTCCTCCTAATTTAACGTAAGTTCATAGGACTGATCGAAACATCTCTGCATATGTTGCATTCATTCTGTTGCTCTGAAAACCTTTGAAACATAAAAAAATGAAAGTAAGTAGGAAGTGCTTGGGTTCAAAAAACAGATAAATTCCTGGAAGAAGGGCTCATCAGAACAGTTAAACACAACAATGTCAGTGCTCACTTTAAGTCTCTGAATACCTTAAAACTGGAAGTTAGAATGAGTTGGTTTTCATTTACCCTCTTCATTTCTTACTCAGGATCTATTGCCTGCTGATAGTGACAACGTACTGTGTGTGCTGCATGGTTCTGACATCTAAAAATGTCTCTTCTTGTTTTCTTATTTTAGCATATTTTGGCATTTGGCATTATTTTTGGTAGTATGTTTACATTGAAGCAGATTACAATAATAATATCACAGCTAGAAAAAAAAAAAGAATGGGCAGAAATGAACAAACTGAGTGCTGGCATCATTCTTCCTTCTTCAAATTTGCAGTGATAATTTCTGCCTGTAGTACAAATGGTATCTAGGAAAACTGAAGGAACATCTTTTTTTATTGTTGTTGTTTAAATTTGAACTTTTAAATCGCAAAGTAGAATAAATTTTACAACTAAAATTATGTCTTGATAACAAGTAGGTGTCAGAACATATTTCAGTCGTCTTAGTAAAAGCTTGAGAAGTACAGAGGTAGGTTACAGGGAGTGGATGGATTGACAAATAAAGAATGTGCAGAAAACAAGTGCTGTTTGATGCTGTTTGATGTGGACACCTACAAAAAAACTTCCCCAAAACTGTCAGCCAGAGACAGCCTGCTTTAACAGATGAGTCATTATTTTAGTTTTCTGTCTATTTATTTGCTATTTATTTTTAAAGAAGACTAAAATATTTAGAAACAAAGCAGTCCTATAATTAGAATTGTGTACTCTCTGTTTTTTAAAAATCAAAACAGTTTCTCTGGCAGGGAAAGCCTATTAAAAGTTATTAAAACTGTCAAAGGACATAGAGAATGAAGAGTTTAGGGCAACACTACCTTTAGTTTTATACAAATTCCTCATTCAGCCAACTTGTGGTATTGTCCAGTTTATGCTAGAATCCCAGGTGTGAGTCTGGAAATACAGGGTCCTCAGGAACTTTAAACCCCCAGCTCAGGCTGGGGGTGTGTGTATAAGAACATGATTGGGACTATGAAGATGGAATAAGCAAGTTCAAGAGGAGAGATGATCATACTTCCCAACAAAAATGGCCAGTAGCCTGGTGCCAAGAGACCTCTGTAAGCTCTGCAGGCAACACGTCATCATGGAGTCTGATGGCAAAGACAAACAGTAAAAATTAGGTTTCCTTATTCTAAAACAGGGATAAAAACTGTAGCAGCTGAAGTCTGCAATGGCAACAGGGCAGTCTGTATGTAACACACCTGGTCACAGATGAAGTTCTTGGTTGTTTCTGGAAGGTTCTGTGGCTTCACTCTGTAGCTGAATTACTAGATTTTTCCACAGAGAGATGAAAACCAAACATGTAATTCATGTTATGACTCAGATTTATGTTTGCAACTAACAAATTTGCAGTTTGTAAAGAATGGCTTGACTGATGAATGCTTCTTCAAAGTGAAATCGCGAGGTTGTCTGCTAAAATGTATTTCTACTGCTGGCTAAATTATACATTGATATACAGGCATCACTGAAGTTAATACTTAGAGTAGCGTGAGATACCTATCTATATAACTCTACTTAAATCTTTTAGTAGGATGCCTATAATTCCTGGAAGGATCTTCACTTAAGATCTACAAATGTATATATTTAAAAAGTAGTAACAGCATCTGAATGTTTTCTTAAAGGTACAGCCTTTGAGTATTGTCTTTGAAGAAACATATAAATGTCTCCATCAAATGATCAATTTTAACCTTCAGAAAAAAGTAACTCCTTTTGGACTGAAAATAAAACGAGCTAAAACAGTTTTACGCTTATATGCACTATGATCCTACTAGCACACTGAGAAGTGAACTGTTCCAAATATAATAATGAGTGGAAATACAACTTGAAATACAAATAATATCTCCCGAGCAAATAGATGTTGTTGTCAGATAACTGCTGCAAGCACCACACATTTTTTTCAGCAGAGGAAAATCAGTAATGCAGATTCAGACAAGGAAGGTTTACAATATATTTATGGTGAATGTGCGTTTTTAATCTCTGGTATGCAGTTTAAACTGCATTTCACCATAAAATGTCATTATCCTGGTAGCTCTGGGAATCCAGCAATATTATGGAGGTAATAAATAAGGACTAAGAGAGAATTCAGCATAAGTACTATAACAGCACAAGCACGAGACAGTATGGTTTGAACTACCTGAAATGCCTTTCTTATGGAAGGCTGCATGGAATCACACTGAAATCTACCCCTTGCTCTTAGTCCATTGAAGATAGTTATGATGCTGAATCTGTCTGCCTTCTGTGAGAGTAACTGAAATTACTCAAATAACTGTTTACATAAAAATCAGATGCTCTTTTTTTTTTTTTTTTTTTTAATTATTATTGCTTTCCTATAAAACTGCTTGGATCTGTAATATTTTTCTTTTTTTTTTTCATGAAAAGAATGCAGAAAAAGCCTCTGAAAATATCTCTGCTAATGAAGTGCTGAATATCATCCATTGTTGACCAAATCACTTTAAAAATGTAATTTGGTGGTAAAAACTGTTTTTTTTTTCTATTTAGAAGTACCTACTTTGCCTTCAGAATGATATTTGTCAGAATTGTCATGTTACATTGAAATGTTTGACTTATAAAAAATCTGTTATTTATTGATAGGCAATTACCTATTTGAAGATTTTTCACCAGATGTAACTGAAATTATTATTTGAGAACAAAATGGTGTCTTTGTGATTAGAAACATGGCGATATTACTGCAGTCTCCAAAAAGCACCGATCTTAACAAAACTCTTGTTTTGATATTATGATAAAATTCTCATTGACTTTAATGGGTGAGAATGTACATTCCTAGATTATGCAATGCTACATTACGCAATTGCTAGATTACTGCATTTTCTGCAGTTGTTGAGTGTTCAAATGTCTCCTTACAAGAGACAAATTGCTGAGACACGCTCAGCAGTTACACGAGGGATTTTTTGTTGCTAATTAAGGTAGTATGTAAAAAATACACATATTTTAGCAGCAGATATCTGCTGGAAGAAGGCAGTAAGAAGGACTGTAGATTAGATATCCATCAGCCCCTAATTCCCAATGTAGAAAAGTCTGCAAGCATGAGGTTGCTGCTTGTATTTAGCCTTTGGCTACCCATACCACATCCAGGATAGAAGTTTAAAATCACTTACTGAAGGTTAGCTCTTATTTCTCAAAGTATGATGACTATGTTGTGTGCCTCTGCTAGGGGAAAGGGCCTCAGCCAGCCCTGATCTGACCATAAGAGCTCACGTCTACATCCTGTGCACTGTAGCTTATGGAATTAAACCCAATAAGCCCTGTGATATTTGCAGGGATTTCTTCCTTTTCTCCCTGCCCTGAGACATCAGTAGTCATTACAGGATTGCTACTCAAGGCTGAAATTGTCCATTTCCACAGAAGTTTTTCCAGCACTGCTAACATTCTGTGTTATTACATTCTGAATCTAGCACTGAATTTGCGGACCAGCTGGCAAGAGAAATGCCTTGAGCCTGAAAAATCAGTGATTTTGTAGGCCATACTATTTAAAATAAAATCTGAAAGGGTTGTATATTTTTACCTGCCTTTCTAATCTTTGGAGAGGCAAGTTTAAGGTTATAATAAAATCTTACAAGCCTATAGGAAAAGGAAGCATAGACTTGTATTATTCCACTCATGAACAGCAGATATAAGAGCAAATTGCACTCAGAAATGCTAGAGTGAGTGGTTTAAAATACAAATGAGACTAATGGATTGCATCTAACAAAGGGGGCAAATAAAGAAGAATTCACCTATGCATTTCAGTGGTGGGCTCACAGGAAACCTCTCATCAGTACTCCTATCAGGGTTCTGAGAGCACCACCAGGCTGTAAGGACCCTGCCTCCATCCCAGGAGTGCCTCACCCTGCACAGGGACCAGGACCCCATGTCAGCCCCTACCCCAGTGAGTCTGCAGCAGGGCCAGTCTGTAGCTCCTCACAGCTCTGACCTTTCTGGCCATGGCCTACATCCCAGCCTGGCTTCTGCCTTTCCCCATCCCTATGGAGCTGCCTGGGGCTGCCCCAGTGTCCCCTGTTCCTTGATGGCATCGTAGGAAGGGCCCTGGCTGCCAGGCTTTCTCCAGAGTCTTTGAGAAGTCTTTGAGTCTCTGCCTCATGAGGAACCCTGGAAAAATTTATCTTACAGCTTTTTGGAAACCTTAAATAACAACAAGCTTCTTTCTTTTCCTTTGCAAATATCCTTCCTCTTCAAAGTTTTTTTTCCCCCTTTTTTCTTTTTTTTTTTTTTCTTTCTTTCTTTTTTTTTTCTTTCTGTGTACTGCTGCACTGAAAGCCCAGATAATTATGTTATCCAAAAGAAAACAGGACTGCACTGAGACTGAATCCCCTTCTGTGCATTAATTTATGTTAGAGCTACGTTGCCATTACATGACAGAGATAAGATTTAATGGATCAGGGCATTTATTGGATGCCAGGGGACCCAGCTGCCATTTTTGACTGTCCAGCTGCTACACGAGATGGCTGCTGTGAATCACCTCACTTCTTTGCAGCTTACTTTCCTGTCCTGTAAAAAAAGAATATTATCTCCATGCACCTCTTTCTAGTTCTCTGAGTTATGAATGCATTTAAAATGTTAGACTGGCAAAACAAATGAGGTGCATATTAAGAACAGTGTAACTTCTCCATAAACCACTGAAAGAGAGCAGTAAGAGCTTCCTGCACTTTCAGATCAAAGTAGATGTGAAACAAAAGGAAATCCTGATTTAAGAATATGAGGAATGAGACATGCAGGCATGAAATGCCATTCCTTGCTCCACACTAAGATACAAGGCCAATAATATTACCCATATTTTCTCACATCAACAGCTCTTTAAGCCATTTCTACGGCACACAGTATTTCTCTACCTTCCACTCCCCGTGGCACTCATTCCCAGGTGGGTTGTAAATCATCCTATAATCCATCCATTAAGAAAACAGAGCTCCAAACACTTTGTTTTCTCAATTTAGAAGAATAAAGGATTTTTTGCTGTACACTACAGACACATATTGTTCTTTCCAAATTGATCTTTTTCCTTAAAAAGCGCTGTTTGTTACTATGCTGCATTTCACATGCAAATACATTGTATTCCTTTTACTTCTTCATAGTTTAATTGGAGAACAGCAGGTGATCAAAATCACAGTAGTAAGAAAGGTATATATCTGCAGAACAGATGAGTGCCATTTAAATCCATACAGGGGTGCTTTAAGCTTCCTCTATTAAACAGACTTGCAACTTGCAAATTCCATCACCATAAAACCAAAGCTGAGCCTTACCCTACTTATGAGTTCTCTCAACCACACAGAAATGAAGAGAAATCTTAGGCTAGTTTGCTGTCTTGTTTCTTCAAATTTGTTCTGAGTTTTTTTTCCAACCAAAGGTGTATCACAAGAAGGCATACAAAGCTAGAGAAGAAAAAAAACACTTTACCTTTCAATAAGTAATTTTTCTTTTTAAATTCATTATGCATAGTGGCATATAATTGTTGTTCAGTGTATAATACAAGGTTTCAAGAAACAGATATGTAATGTACTTTTAGCTGAACAGTTAAGTAATGTACATAAATGAAGTAAGACATTAAAGCGTAGGAATGGTCTTTAATTGTACAAGTTGTCTTATTTTTAATAGCTAGTTCTGCCTTAGACATATCTCTATAGCTATGCAACAGTCCCTCCAAAATAGCTACCTGTTATTTGTCTTTCTGGAGTTCAAAATTTCATCCTAAGTCTTCGTAAACATACAAATTAGTGATATGCTTTTGCCCTGGCAATTCATGAACCAAGTGTGGAAAACTAAATAGAACTGAATAAAGGTGGCAGAGATGCAGAATACATAAGTAAAAGATACAGTTTGTTTTGCTCATCTTCACTTTGTTAGAATTTTCCACTCCTTTTTTTAAAATATATACCCACAAATTTATCAAATATGCACCTATTGCATGACTTTTCAATCTTTACATATTAGTGCAAAAAATTCATAACAAACTGCCAGAGACTTTCAGAAAGTAGATGATCTTGGGATTAATTGGTCCTAACAAATGCCATAAGTTGGAAGTCCTGAAGCACACAGTCATTTAAATATGAGATATCTTTTATCTAATACCTTTGCAGGCAGGAATCTGCATAATACATGCATATCTTTCATTGCCTTGTGGGTCAGCTCATTTGTATTCTTGAGCAGAAAGGGAAAGAATGTTAGTCATTGCCACAGACATTTTTGCTTTTCCTAAAAATCACTAATTGGGAAAAGCTCTATCTTCAGCCATTCTGAGTAAACCTTAGCCCTGAACAAGGATTATATCTGTTAGCATTGCCCAAGTGCTTTATTAGCATGATTAAATCAATATGTTGGAGCTCTCTAAGTTACCTATAGTGAAATGAAACACAACTGCTTACAGCTAAACCATGTTTAGTGTTATTTGGCTTACATCATTGCTGTAACAGATTACAGAGAGAACTAGTTTTTGTAGTGTCATCTTTAATTAGTAAGCAAGAGAGTTTTCTTTACCTCTGTAGTACCTGCTGAGAAAATTTTACATATACCATTTCTTTGAGCTATAGATTAAGGGAGATGGTACTTAGACCAGCTTTGCTTCTCTGCCCTATGCTTGTTAGTATGTTTTAAGTTTGGCTATGTATCATACAATAACTTTTGAATTTATTATTCAATTTAAATTGTATTTGACTGAGAAATGGTGTTTTCAAAGCCATAGTCCTGCAAGATTCATCAAAATAGACAGCCTGAAAGAGGAGGTGACAGAGAAAGAGGAATTAAAAGTTCATCTATTACAAGTAGATAATTGACAGGAAGGGAATGCCAGAAGTCATATTTCGTAAATAGTGGACATCTGCTTTTGGAACTATTTTGTTCTTAGTTTGGTTGGAGGCTGGATAGAATAGAATCATAGAATGGTTTGAACTGGAGAAGACATGAAAGATCATCTAGTCCACCTACCCTGCCATAGGCAGGGACACCTTCTACCAATTCAGGTTGTTCAAATTCCCATTCAACCTGACCTTGAGTAATTTCAGGTATGGGGCATCCATAACTTCTCTGGGAAAACCTGTTCTCATGCCTCACCACCCTCATAGTGAAGAATATCTTCATTATATCTAATCCAAATCTACAGTCTTTTAGTTTAAAGCCATTACCCTCTTTCTTATCACTACATGCCCTTGTAAAAACTTCTTCTCCAGCTTTCAAGTAGGCTCCCTTTAAGTAATAGAAGGTTACTATCAGGTCTCCTGAAGCCTTTTCTTCTCCAAGCTGAGCACCCCTAACTTTCAAATTACCTTCATCAGAGAGGTACTCCTGCCTCTGATCATCCTTGTGACCTCCTCTGAACTTAGTTCTACAGGTCCATGTCCTTCTTATTTTGGGGACTGCAGAGCTGAATGCAGTACTTCAGCTGGGGTCTCATGAGAGTGGAGGAGGATAATCACCTTCCTCAACTTCTTAGCCATGCTTTATTTTGATACAGCCCGGGATATGGATGGCTTTCTGGTCTGCCAGCACACATCACCACTCCATGTTGAGCTTCTCATCAACCAATACCCAAAAATCCTCCTCAGGGAGGACTGTAGGCAGTCACACCTCCCAGTAGACCACAGCCCCATCCAGCCTGGCCTTGAATGCCTCCAGGGTGGGGGCACACACAGCATCACTGGACAACTTGTTTCTGTGTCTCACCACCCTCACAGTAAAGAATTTCTTCCTAATATTTAGTCTAAATCTACCCTCTTTCAGTTTAAAGCCATTTCCCCCTGTCCTGTGACTACATGGCCTTATAAAAAGTCCCTCCCCAGCTCTCCGGTAGGCCCCCTTCAGGTACTGGAAGGCCTTTATAAGGTACCCCTGGAGCCTTCTCTTCTCCAGGTGAAGATCCCCAACATTCTTTGCCTGTCCTCGTACAGGAGGTGCTCCAGCCCTCTAATCATCTTTGTGGCCCTCCTCTGGATCCACTCCAACAGCAAAATGTCATTGTGCAAGGGGCCCCAGAACTGGACTCAGTACCCCACATGAGGCCTCACAAGAGCAGAGGGGCCTCAAGTCCTACCACTGGATACCAGAGAAAGCATACAGTTCTCCTATACACCTCACTTTCAAGCATATACATAACTGATAAGTTCCCTCCTGTGCTAAACAGTCCCAGCTCTCTTAGCCTTATCTCACAGGAGAGGTGTTTATGCACCTTCAGCAAACAGTATTCTAGGTGTGGCTTCACCAGGGCTGAGCTGAGGGGAAGGATCACCTTCCCCAGCCTGCTAGAAATGTTTTGCCTAAGGCAGCCCAGGACACCATTATCTTTCTTTGTTGCAAAAGCACATTGCTGGCTCATGTTCAACTCCGTGTCCATAAAGTCCCTCGGGCCCTTTTCTGCTGCTTTCCAGCTGGTCAGCACTCAGCCTATCCTGCTGCATGAGGTTGTTCTTCCCCAGGTGCAGGACTTCCCTTTGTTGAACTTCATGAGTTTTTTATCAGCCCATTTCCCCAGGTGGTGCCTTCAGCTGCAGAGACCTCCAGAAACAATTAAAATACATTTTAATTCATTATGATTAAGATTAACTAAGCCCTTCATTTGTGTACAAATGTTTTACGTTTGGGAAATACGAATTATTCTGCAGAAAAAAAGCATATGTAAACAGGTAAATAAAGAGCAGAGATCTGATTTTTCAAGCACAGCCAAATAAAATTAGGAAACGTTTACAGAATCTAAAATATATCAGCTTCTTAATGATATTCCAAATGTCACTAAATGAATTTACGTGAATAAAAAGCAGAAATTGTAATCTAATAGTAAAAATCATGTAAGATTTGAGGATGGTCAAACTCTGAAACAAGCTTCCTAGAGAGGTAGTTGATACCTGATGCCTGTCAGTGTTCAAGAAATATTTGGACTATGCCCTAATTATTATGTTTTTAACTTTTAGTTTGCTTTTAAGAGGTCAGGCAGTTGGACTCAATGATCTGTGAAGGTTCCTGCTGATGATACGAAGTTGGGAGGATTGGCTGACACATCTGAAGGCTGTGCTGCCATTCAGCAAGACCTGGAGAGGCTGGAGAGCTGGGCAGTAAGAAACCACATGACGTTTAAAAAAGCAAGTGTAGAGTCTTGCACCTAGGGAGGAATAATTGCATGCACCAGTACAGGTTGGGGGATGACCTGCTGGAGAGGAGCTTCTCAGGGAGGGACCTGGGTGTCCTGGTGAATGACAGGTTGGCCATGAGCCAGCAGTGTGCCCTTGTGGCCAAAAAGGCCAATGGCATTCTGGGGTGCATTAAAAAGAACATTGCCAGCAGGTTGAGGGAGGTGATCCTCCCCCTCTACTCTGCCCTGGTAAGGCCTCATCTGGAGTACTGTGTCCAGTTCTGGGGTCCCCGGTACAAAAAAGACAGGGATCTCTTGGAAAGAGTCCAGCGGAGGGCCAGAAAGATGGTGAAGGGCCTGGAGCATGTCCCCTATGAAGAAAGTTTAAGTGAACTGGGTCTGTTTAGCCTTGAGAAAAGAAGACTGAGAGGGGACCTGATCCAGGTCTATAAATATCTGAGGTATTCTTCTAAATATCTAAGGGGGGGGCAAAGTGGCGAGGCCAGACTCTTTTCAGCAGTGTGTGGAGACAGGACAAGGGGAAATGGCCAGAAACTGGAGCATAAGAAGTTCTGCAGGGATGTGTGCAAGAACTTCTTTATGGTGAGGGTGATGGAGCACTGGAACAGGCTGCCCAGGGGAGTTGTGGATTCTCCTTCTCTGGAGATATTCAAGACCCTCCTGGACGCCTACCTGTGCGACCTGGTGTAGGGAACCTGCTTTGGCAGGGGGGTTGGACTCGATGATCTCTGGAAGTGCCTTCCAACCCCTGTGATTCTGTGATTCTGTGATTCTGTGATTCCTTCCAACTGAACTATTCTATTCTATTCTATTACGTTCTACTCTACTCTACTCTATTCTGTTGCTAGGAGTGGAACCTCAATCCATCCCACTCCTACCTTTTTGATGCCAGTACCAGCAATAGATGCCCAGAGCCTGGAGAAGGGTCACAAGTCATCAGGAGAGCACATGAAGAGCACAAAGAAGTTCCAGCCATTCCAGCCAATAAGTCAGCATCATTAGGGACCCAACTTAACTGCCTCTATGGGAATGTGCATAGCATGGAGAAAAACAAGAGGAGTTAGAGATGTGCACACACCTGCAGGGTCATGATCTTATTGGAATCATGGAGATGTAGTGGGATGTTTCCCATGCTTGGAGTGTTTGAACAGAAGAATTCAGACTCTTTAGGAAGAAGAGACAAAGGAGATGAGGAGGGCATGTCACCCTCTGGAGTGCATGGAGCTCCATCTGTATATAGATGAGGAGCAGCTCAAGAGTTTATGGGTTAAAGGGAGATCAGGGGGCAGCTGACTTTATATTGCGGGTGTGAGGGGGCATGCTGCAGGTCACCCAACCAGGAAAAACGGGTGGATGAGGCCCTCTGAGCACAGGTTGTCCAGAGATTTTTGTTCTGACAACAGGATTCTCATAAATAATTTGAACAGAATAGGAACAGTGGATCCCATGTCATGCAAACAGGGTAGGAGGTTTCTGGAAACCTTGCCTACTGCTTCTTTTGTGAATGTGACAAAGTGTTAAAGCCAATATGTTGATCTGAGACACAGTAAGACATTCATCTCCTTACAGTTTAGCTTTGATGGAAGAGTCAGGGGAGAGATTGAACAAGTTTTGCTGATGTAGGCTTGTACTCTTCATCACTTAGGCTCTCTCTTGATCCTTTATTGTTAATTATTTAATCCAGACATCTGCAGCGCTCTGCTTTGTATTAACAAGTATTTATCAAGGTTGTGATTCCCTTACACTCTTGTTAACTACTTGACTGAGAAAACTACAACATTTGGCTGTTGAAATGCAGAGTTAATGTAAGCAATACATTTCTATGTATTAATACAAACATGGAGTAGAACTAATGTCAAAAAAAGGAGCAGTTTCTCTTTTGACCTGCTGTAATTAGTATTTTGAACTACTCCTCCAAATTCCTGCTTCTGCAGTTCCTGCCTAATACCAGCAAACTACTCAGACACTCAGACTCACAATTTGTTTAAAGTTAACACCCTCAGCCATGTGAGTTCAGTGGGACTACTCAAACAATCTTGCTTGTGCAACTTGCCATCTTGTGTGGAGAGTGTGCTTCTTTTTTCATAACACTTTATCTCAGATTATAGTATTGGTTTGGAGGCCAAAGCAAAGGTTTATTGGTATCTTATCCTCACACTTCATTTTCCCTTTCTCCTCTACTGAGAGAGGCAGTAAACACAAGGGCACCCTATGGAGGTAACTGAAGAAGTGGTGCCCACTCCTTGGGCAGAGAAGGCTATATTTGCCTGCCACTGCAAGCTTGTTAAGAGTATGAAAGGCACATTCAGTGTGGTGAAAGACTGGGGGAAATGTTACTCATAGTTTTTACTTTTCATGTAAGAAGTGTTTTCTTTTCTTTCAACTTTTATTTGAAGTCAAGGACATTTTTTTCTACTACACCTCGCTTTTAAATCTTTAACAAAATTAAATGAGAACTTATAACTACCGTAATCAAAAGTTCTTTCGTTATAGCTCTCTGTGGGGCATTGCTATCTTTTTGGTATAGAATGGAGGAGTGTAAGGCCTGGGTGACTTTTCCTGGCCAATGACTTACTCTTGAAGATACAAAATCCAACTCTTTTGTACTCTTTTGTTTCAGAGTTATGAGCTTTATCAGACTGTGTATGTCTGCATTACAGTAGTCCTCTGGTGATGCCATAATTCCCTTAGTCACTGGACAGGTAGACGCTGAGTACCCAGAAAGTCTGTCTTTACTTTTTATGCAAAATTCAAAAGATATGAAATACCTCAGTGTGGAGCTGGGGGACATAAGAAACACCTTGTTTTACCTCTTTACTCTTGCTACTGTGTGCCTACATCACATGATATTAGCTCCCATTCATCCCCATTTAGTGTCTACATTAACCACAATAAAACAGAAGTCAATAGTTCTTGTAAAGTCAAGTTAAAATAGGGACATGGGGAGAAGATTAAGCCACAAAGGTTATAGCTTTTGCTAAGTACTATGCTCACTCTTTAATTTTCTCATAATTTATCTTCCCTCATTTCTTGCACATTCCTCTTTCACACTGTTTCTCATTTCCTTAGCAGTCTAAATAACTTATAGTAGACAATGGAACTGTGGGTGGAAACAAATCTGTACAGACATGGCCTAATTCTCTCAGTTTTTAATTGCTGGTGAAGGGTTGGCCAGTCTTTTCTGTTCTCTCTACTGCAAGCCTATGAATGAGAAGTCAGGAGGCATGTTCCATTCTGTTCATTTTATTTTTTTTGTGTGTGTGTGTGCATGCGTGTGTGGGACCTCTAATAACAGATACATAAAATTCATCCTTTGGATTGACATCTGTGAAGCTGAAATGTTGTTGGAAGGGTGGGACCTCTTTGTTTCAATTGAATATATTTACCCTTGCAAAGGAATTCATCTATATGGATTTTCAGGAGAACTGTATGGGTTATCCAAAGACCATCTTTCAAAGGCAACTCTCATAAAATATGCATCCAAAACATACCTATGCTGTCACAAGCAGGCAATCTCATATGCAAAAATATGCTATTGTAGACTATGAAAAACAAGCTGTCACTCATGAAAGTAGTGGTTTTCTTGTGTAGTTAATATTTAGGAATATTAACTTAGGAATAGAGACCTTCAGGAGACCATCTGGGTCATCAGGTCCAGTTGCCATAAGGGCAGACAATAGAAACATAATACAGATTACTTCATAATGCATCTTTTTGGCACATAGCATGCCACTGGTAACTGGTAACAAACATAGAACGTTAAGATAAAATACAGAATGTCATAAAAGACTGTCATGGGCCACATGAAAAGGAGAATGTGAAACCAGGGATATTGCCAGTGGCCTAGGTCATTGCACTTTGGTTCGTGGAATAGCCATATGGTCCTAGAAATCTCCCTTTCCATGGAAGATCTGTCGTATCTCATTTCTTGGATATCTGATACTGGACTAGGCAAGGTCTTCATCAGTCTAGTCTAGTGGGACCTACTGTGAGATGTAGGTTGATCTGGTTGACTTCAAGAGATCCCTTCCAACCTAATCTATATTTATTATGTTATAGTTTTGTTGTTCTCTGCTGCAGAACCTTCTTCTGATCTGATGTACTCCCATACTTCTCAAACTATTTGCTGTGGGCCAAGAATGATTTGAACAGCTGACATTCTTGCTTGGAGCCGAATACATTTTGAGCCTTTCTTCAAGATGTGCAGTTAGGAGTGAAACTAATTGCACAGAAAAAGAATAAATGCTAGTGTTTTCATTAGGTCATAAAAAAGACATTTCTGACTTACTTAATATATATTAAATTATAGGATCACAGAATCATAGAGTCATTTGAGTTGGAACGCACATTTAAAGATCATCTAGTCCAATGCTGCTGTAATGAAGAGAGACATGTACAGCTAGATCACCTCTATCCCCAACTCCTTTCAGCTGGGCTGAGCTTAATCCTTTCCTCTCCCAGATTGTACTGCTAGCAGGGGTTGCTGTGAACCATTTGCACATGGCTTTTTCCAATCTCTTGAGGTTCACCTGGACCCACTGCTCTAGCCTGTCTAGGTCTCTCTGAATGACATCTCATTCCTTGTATGTGTTAATGACACCACACACCTTGGTGTCATCTGCAAACTGATGAGGACATACTTGATCCCACTGTTGATGTCACTGAAAAGGACTGAAAAGCACTGGTCCCAGCGTAGAGCAATCTGTACTTTATGTAGTGTGACACTGTAATATCATTTATTGTTGAACTTTGGAGGAGAATCCTCAGTATTTTAAACCTTTTATCTGTTCTGTTTGTTTGAAGGACAACATGCATGCACTAGGTAGGAAGTTGGGCTATGGAGGAGCTTAATTCTTCATTGATCAGTGGTAGAAGTTGTTTGCCGGACTAGGCACTTTTAGCTATGAAATTCTAGGGAATTTTCCTTGCCCTTGTGTGAATCTAGAAGAGATTTGGTCAGATAAACCCAACACAGTGCTCAAAAGAATGATCCCCTATGTCATAAGAGCAGACAGCTCCTCTTCATCAGTGAATATTAATGCTGAAAGTGTAATTCCAACTGAGTGTAAGTGTAACTAAGTGTAAGCTCCAACTGAGCTCAACAGAAAAGCAAGCACCCACATCTAACTGATTTAATTTGGTAGAACATAATTAATTAAAGTTGTATCTGTGATCTGTTAATTAAAAGAATGAAATCTGAAATTAGATTTTTGGTAATACAGAAAATGTGGACTTGGCAAAAGTTTTGAAACTCACATAAGGCTCTGATAAATTTGCAGTGGATATGCTGTTATTTGGGGGGTGGGGTAGAGGTTAAAAAGGGTATTTTATCTCCCCCACAAAACCATCTGTGAGCCTTTTTTTATCTGACAGGCAGTAGAAGAGGAGGAGATGTGCAGGAAAAATTAAATGTTCACATTGTTCAGGAAGAAGAAAGGCATGTGTCTTAGAAGCTCTCTTATCCAAACTTCTACTTTCCTAAAAGCCCTATAAGCCATATTTAGGTCACGTCCTCTGAAGTGCATCATTTGCCTTAAGGAACTTTCTTAGCGGAGATATCAGCGTGTCCAATTACAGGCTGAGGGCCTGATCCAAATATCACTGAAGTAAGTATCTCCACATTCCATCTCAATGATTATAAATGAAGGGGTGGAGGCCTACTATGAAAAGCCATAAAATTATTCTCCCTTTTCAGGCACGTGTAACTAAAAAAATCCCTGATATGTAAACAAGCATTAGCAACCTGTGGAGCAGATGATGCTGAAATACAAAGCACACCTTGACATATTGAACCCTGCATTTCCCCCAAAAAATTTCTCATATCATCCAGTTAAATTTATAGATGCATTTTAGAAGCTCTTAGACATCTATTCTTTTATGCATATCTTGTTCAAGATCTTGGGATTGACGATTTTTAGAAGAAAAACTCAATCAAAAGTTAAACATATGCAATATGACAATCAATGACCTAAAATTCTGCATACATACATTTGTACAAATATTGTCGACATATGCAATAGATAAATATAAGTAAAATATGTAATTATATGTGGAACATATAAAGCTGAATATTCTACTCTGGTAGAATTCTTTTTTTCTTTCTTTCTTTTTTTTTTTTTCATAAAAAACAATTAAAATTGTTCCATTAGGAAATACAGGAAATGGGCAGGTAAAAAATTTGGGAAAATATTCAGTACCAGTAATATTTAATAAGCATGTGTTTAGAAGAATTGTAATAGTAACTTCTGAAGTATCTTTACACTTTCATCACGTGACAGCATCAGAGTGACACAAACTCAAAAGCATATTGGATTTTATTTTTAAAAACATTTCAAACTATTTGAAAATATCCTTTAGGCTTTATTTGATCAATATGTTTTCCTCAAATATTACATCAAGCAGGACTTTCTCCCAGCATCCAGCTGGCAGAACTTTAAGGAAGCTTTACTTAGTGCACAAGAACTCTTCATCCCCAGGTGTAGGAAGACAGGAAAGGAAGGCAAGAGACTAGCATGGCTGAACTGGGACCTGCTTGTCAAAGTGGAGAGCAAGAAGAAAATGCACAGGCACTGGAAGCAGGGAGAGATACTCTGCGTATAGCAATGTTAAACTGTATAGGGTTGGGGTCAGGAAGGCCAAGGCCCAGCTGGAACTGGGCTTGGCAAAGGATGTAAAGCAGAGTAGCAAAGGCTTCTATACGTACATCAACAAGAAAAGGTAAGTTCAAGAGGGCATACCTCTCCCCCTACCCCCCCCCCCCCCCCCCCCCCCCCCCGCAGTACTCAACAATTTTTTGCCTCGGTCTTCACTCAGAATGACTTTAGTAAGTAACTGAAAGAAGAATTTAAAGGAGATGGAGAGAGATCATTTCCAAAAGCAATCTGAGCATGGTCCTGGGCAAGTGGCTCTAGGTGATCCTGCTTGAGCAGGCAGGTTAGACAAGCTGACTTTCAGATATCCCTTCCAACCTCAACCACTTAATGATTATGTGAAAACTGTTCTTTTTTCCTCAGTATTACAAAATTCAGACTTTGAAATTGATTTCCATAAATTCAATTTTATGATTAAGGAAAATATTATCTCTAATTAAAATAGATGAAAGCTGCTTAACATTATCCAATTCCTGATTTTAATCCCTGTGTTTTCCACCTACTGTTTGAAGAGTCTCTTTAGTTAAAATTTGTTCTTTCAGTCTGAAAATATGTGGCATATGACACAACTCTCTAGTTTATCAACAATCATGGTTTCTAGTACCTTACTAATCTGCAAATATCATGTAATGACACTTCTCACGAGGAGATGCATTATAGTGTCTCCTGAGCTGAATGATATTGCATTCTGTGGGGAGACCAGGCCAAAATACTGTCTGAGCAAAGTTTGTCAGTGAAAGACATATGTGATATTTTTAATTAACAGTATAATTTCAATAGTCTTAAGAAACTGTTTTCTCCTCTACATGCCCTTAAAAGAAGACAAGTACACAGTCACAAATGACAGACATTAATGACACATGATGAAATACTTGTAACTTAGTACCCTCATACTATCATCACAGAATCACAGATTGGCCCATGTTGGAGTGGACCTCAAGGATCATGAATCTCCAGCCCCCCAGGCACAGGCAGTGCCACCAACCTCCACATTTAACACTAGACCAGGCTATAATACTATTATCACTTTTGCATTTCCTTCTCATTATTTTTGAAACTGTTCTGTGTTCCTAATTCCTTCTTAGCAGTGGGCAGAGCTAAGAATAATAATAGGTGTTCCAGAAAAATATGTGGGACAGAACTTCATGTGTGGGTGAAGCAAGATACAACACAAGGCAAAGTTTTATTTTCTTTCAGAATGACCTCTTTATTTATGGAGATCCTTTATTTATGGAGACCATCCTCACCAGCATCACCAGTGAATAATAATAAAAAATTCTTATTATTCTTGACAACTATGTGCAGGAGTGGATGTGGTGAAAATAACGTTATTCTGTTATGATTAATATTATTATTAGTTTGGTATGGTATTTTCTGGTGAAATGTAAGACAATTCCAGATTAGAAGAATGTAACCAAAGCTGAGATCCATCTTAGAGGCCTAAAATTAACTTCTGAAGTTTGTGGTTGTGTGTTTGGAAACTGCTGTTCCAACTGTTGGCTAAAGTAGCCCTGTTTATGCCCTACACACTAGGCCTCACTCCTGGCCTCCCTCACCTACCAACTTCATTATGGCAACTGTGCAGACACTCAGTGAATCAGATCAAGAACTACTGGATTACAAATAGTCTTTCTACGTGGATGTTATGGATATTTCATACATGGGATGGTAGAAAGAAGATGGAGCCAAGCTGTTTTCATTGGTGCTCAGTGATCAGACAGGAGACAAGAAGGGATGCTAGGTCCAAAGTCTTAAGACAGTCACTGAAAAGTCCCCCTGGAACTCCATGGGCTTTGGACCATATTCAGAGATGTGGAGTAGAGGTATGTATGGTCCATACAGCCAAACTGTGTTCATTCATGGAACAGTGTAGCTCTTTATGCCACTCACTGAGACAAATCCATGATTTTTACTAAAGCCCTAAACTGAATTTAAGCGTTGTTGGCAACCCATCCTGTTTCAGAACTGAGTAAGGGTTCATACTAAATTAACCAGTATGGGTGACCGGGGCCTTGTGCTTTGTCCTGGCCTTGTACACTTTTCTATTACAGAGACAGCTGAAGTAGTAACCATCAGACAAGAAGGAAGAAAGCTGTTTGCAGGGGAATGTGTTTGCTCTTTAGTTCTAATGATTCCTGGCTATTTTTATGTACAGTAGTTAGTTTTCAGACTGATGAGAAGGAGTCTCATTTGTGCAGATGGGAAATGCTTATTATGCTAATAGTGTTCTGCATTGTTAGCAGAGATTATTAGACAGAGATGTTAGAAATGCCTCTAGTGGAATTAAATAGGTGACAAGGTAAAACGAAGAGATAAATGACAACAGTGATTAGGAAATGGATTTTGTGCTAAATACAACATTGCAAATGAAGAAGAGAAAGGAACTTTTCTTACAAGGATTTGTTTAATTGGTAATACATTTATGAAAAAGATACATAAAAGATAGTTTACCCAGATGATGCCAAACACTGTTCTTTAGATTAAATATGATGTTTAATCTGGAGAAAGCTAAGAGGAATGTTGAAATGGTCAGCAAGGAGAAAAAACAGAACACCTGAAAGCAAGGAAACCACAGACAAGCTGTGTTTTATAATGAATACTCTGCCAGAGATCTTCATTATATATGGCCAACTATATATTTTAACATGCAATTCTGTAAAACACACTATTCATCTTCTCTGCGCTTTTAATAAATCTAGACAATCCAACTACAGAGACAGCCATGCAGGCTGCACATTCACATCAGTCGCTTGCACTTTGCTGAAAACTGCTGCTCTTTGGCATGCTGTTTTTGAACCTAAATCTGCTGTTTGAGCTGAAAGATGGCATTTGTGACTGCAGTCTGAAAAATAGGCTTTGGAGTTTTTTTATGAATCAACAAACATCAGCAACCTAACTATGCCGTAAAGTTTCATTAAACGCTTGATGGAAATCAATGCTCATGTATACACTGACATTGCAGCACTGCAGTTTGATATGACAGAACTAGTCATGTTAAATGAATGATTCAAAGAATATGGCTTTTTTCCTCTTTTTTGTGTTTGTGTGTGTGTGTGAATCAGTCATGCCAATGTATTGATTATCGTTAATTATTCAGTATGGGTAAAATCTTTGCTTGTTGTGTCAATTACCATCACATGTCATGTTCAAACATTGATCATTTTGACTTGTTCACACTTGCAGTATGTGACAGATCGCTGAAGTTTCTGGAGTCATTTTGATTCTCTCATCATATGTATGAAAATTCCATGAGAGGCAGAAGAGTGATGGAGAGCAAATAGTTACAGTCGTTAACTGATAGCAAATGTTCATGTTTGCATTCTTAGTTTCCTGCTTTCCTACCTGGCAGGCAATATAATGATTACTTTTTCTCCCTGAGATTGAATATATGTTAAGCAGAGAATTCTGATGAACAGTACATTTTGGATTAGTTCTGTATAATATCTGTGGCTTGCTGTTAAGAAGAGTCATGAATGCAAAAGGCTTATGGATGAAATAACTTGCTCTGACTGGTTATAGAATGAGGTCCTGAAGTTTGTCTGAAGTAGGCCTGTGTGAAGTAGCTGTTTGCTGATATCTAGAACCACTGGAGAAATTTATGCAACAACTGGGCTTATTTCCTCCCTTTCCGATTGTGTTGATGAAGGGCCAGATTCTCTGGCCAACCTGGCCAAAATGTGTCACTATGTTTCTCCCTAAATACCTTGATGGTTGGTGTGCTCTCTGTCACTTCAGTACCTGAACGCCTCACAATCTTTAAAACCTCTGTGAGGATTGAGTTCAATTTTCTTGTTTTTCTTATTTCATTTGTATGAAACTGTGGCACAGAAAGACTCCAAGGCTTGTCTAATGTCACACAGAATGTTCATGGTGGAACATGAAACAAAACCGATTTTTCCAGTACTGGGCTTTAATAATCTAAGACTTAAACATCACTCATGTTGAGGATGTCTGAGATACTTGAGCTGCAAAGGGTCATCTCTCATGAGGAGATGCCAGTCATAGAAAAATAGAGTCATAGAATCCCTTGGGCTGAAAATGAGCTAAGGATTGTCAAGGAACTTGACAAGGATTGTCAAGTTCCAACCCCCTACCACAGGCAGGGCATCCAACTGCTAGATCAAGTACTGGATCAGATTGCCCAGGGCCCCATCCAACCTGCCCCTCCAGGGATGGGGCATCCATGACCTCTCTGAGCAGGCCGTTCCAGCACCTCGCCACTATCTCAGTAAAAAACATCCCCCTGACATGTTACATAAGTCTCCTTTCCTATAGTTTAAAGTCATTTCCCCATGTCCTATCACTATCTACCCATGTAACAACTTGATTTCCTTCGCATTTTTAAACACCCTTTAAATAGTGCATGGCCACAACGAGGTCTCCCAACAGCCTTCTCTTTTTCAGGCTGAACAAGCCCAGTTCCTTCAGCCTATATTCATAGCAGAGGTGTTCGAGGCCTCGGATCATCTTTACTGCCCTCCTCTGGACCCTCTCCAAAAGCTCCACATATTTCCTGTGTTGGGAGCCCCAGACTGTATGCAGTGCTCCAGCTGGGGCCTCATGAGGGCAGAATAGAGGGGGACAAATCACTTCCGTCGCTCTGCTGGCCACCTCTCTTCTGATAGAACCCAGGATATCACTGAATGCCAAGATACAAAAAGATTGCTCTGTGATAACTTATATGATGGAAAGAGAAGAGGGTAAGGCTGATTCATTTCTACTGAAAAGCAATTCAGAACAGACTGTGGATATACATGATTTTACAGGATGATGAAGATGTAGACTGTTGGAAGCGATGAGGAGTCACCTGTGTTCTGCTATGAGAAATGCCTTCTTCCACTCTTTCCTCAGACTGAGGAGCGGGCAAGGAATGCGCAGCTGGAGAGAATGGACTCTCTCTTGTGGGAAGACAATGGGAAATATGTCTTTTGGACTGAGAATTTCCTATTTGAAGCACTATCAATTTTTATACGACTATTTATGATTTGTCTCTGCTAAAAGAGAAAAAAACAATTAACATGAGGACCTACTTTCATAGTTCTTTAGGCAGAAGCAGCTATTTGCCATGGATCCCTGGAGCTAAGTGGAAAAAAAGTGATCTTTCTGTTAGGCTTTCACAGCTTTGAGGAGGAGCAAAGTTCTACTGAGGGGAATATTTCTGTACTACAAGTGACTCTTAATCCAGGTTGCTTCTGATCGGGCACATTTTCACAATACATTAATTATTATTTTATAAAAAATGGAGACAGCCTTACAGGACAACTTTTTTTTTTTTTTTTAAGTTGAGAATAGACACAGACACAATGTCCTCTCTTTGCTACTCAGCCCATTCCCACATTGTCACAAAAGCATTATCAGCAGGCTGAGCATCCAACTGTGACTCTGACCTCTGTTTTACAGCAAAAGCCTCAGTCAGTACTTGAACCCCCTGCAAACAATGAGCTTTGATGAGAGTGCCCTAAAGCTTCCAATGCTCCATAATTCTGACTGCTAAAGAAAAAATAATAATAATAATAAAAAAAAATGGGATCCTTGGATGAATCCCCGGATAATATGAATTATTCAGAATATTCTTTTGAGGTTCTTATCAGAGAAAACTAACAGGGCATTTTTGGGATAGGGAGATCTGAATTGAAACTACAACATTTAGTTCTGGGCTGGTTTTACTTTTCTTTGTGTTCTCTTGATGTGCCAATTTGCCTTCTCAAAGTTTTGTTTCATTCTTGAACATCTGGTGATTTGTGGTGGAAAAGAGAACATGAAAAATATTGGAAGTAAATAGTCCAGGTAAAATTAATTCTTAAATGAAGCCAAAGTGAAACACCGTGATTCAGTTCAATAAACTGAACATAAATGTCTCAGTGAAGTAATACTGTTATGCCCTAGTCTGAATTTTGTAAATTACATGTTTTTCATGGCAATTAAATACATCGATAAAACAGTTTTCTGTCATTTTGTATCCATGACAAGGGAGTAAACATCCTGCAAAAGTCTATTTCTGTTTATCAAATGCAAGCCTGGCAACAATTATGTGTATTTTTTGACTATTCAGATTCGTTTATTACATTTAAAAATGAAAACAGCCTGGAAAACTCCACTTAATAGAATAAACCAGCACACATTAAAAAAACCCATCTGAAAATATTTACCTGAAATATTGTATTTTTTTAATAGATCTGATGTTGGCTGGCAAAGAGTAAATGTGTTCTGTTTACTCACTGAGCCAAGTGCTTACTTTCCCACTAGATAAACACTAGATGACACAAATTCTCTAGAGCAAGTGAGGAACTAGAGATCTGAGTTGTCCCAACAAGGGAACCACAGGATCCCCTAATGTAAATACAAACCACAGTGGATGTTCACCTCTCTGGGTTCAATCCACATAAATACGGAGGAGATATTATCACTTACATGACTTTGTTTTGCTGCTGACTTCTTGTTATTGATTCCATCTGCCTAAAACCAAAGAATTTTTCTAAAACTGAGGAGTTTTCCTATTTGATAAAACTCTTGGGACTTTTTTCTGTATTTCTCAGTCTCCTTTGGAATGATCTTTTAAAGTCTTTTGGTGAAGAACAGTAGGGGAAAAAAAAATGAAGCATGAGGTAAGGCATTTATGTTAAAATTCTTGCTCTGAACAAACACGTGAATTGAAAGATACATTGATTTGAGAAGTAAAGAAAGGTAACTTGTGAGTAAAAAATACATTGATCTGAGAAATAATGAGAGGTAACTCATGAGTCAGTGTGAACACATAACTTTCCAGCTTCATTCTGTGCTAGTTCCCAGGACCTCAAAATTTGAGTCAAAGTTTCTGTTTGCTATTAACATTTTATTTGAGTTCGTTTTGTTATTCTGAGGGTTTACTTTGCCATGACAATCAAAGACTTTGGTGAGTACCTACTACTGGCAAAGCTGCTTCTGGCTAAGAGCAAGCTGGTGGGCTCAGAAGCTTTCACAGAGCTGGATTTAGGCTGTGGAATTCACGATAGATTAGAGAACCTATGGAGGTGAGTATTTTCAATTTAAAGTCATGTTTTTTTAACTTTGTATTCTCATTTCATCCAAAAAAATTTGGAATACACACATTATCAGACTTTTTCCTTCTTAAAACTCTTTTGCACTCATACAAGTATCAGGAGCAATTTAGCCAGACTGCCTCTCATGCAAGGAAGATAGGAAACAATGGCATAACAAAGACTGCAACGTCAAGTTTTAAACATTTAGCAAAAATTCAAGTGCAAAGAAGGGAAGACTATTGGATAGAAACTGATTCTGTAAGCTTAAAAAAAAAAATGACATATCTCCAACAATTTTTAAATTACAAACCCTGAAGAAATTACTGTAATGTTTTGGAATGACTTCCTTTAGAACTTTGGACATTGGGCTTACCAGAATAAATTCTTACTTGAATTAGAGTATAGCCTGGAGAAAAGAATCTAATCTCAGTAGTTTATTTAGCAGTTCTTAAATAACATGATTGGAACTGCATTATGCTAAGAAATGAAGGCCAATTAGTATGATAAAATATGCTACATCTGCTATCGCAAGTGCACCAACTTCTATCCAGCTCTTTAAATGCTACCATAGACCAAATCAAATTAAATGTGCACTTGAAATATATTTTTTCTTTGTTTTCAAACCCATAGTTTTTTGGTGTTTTTTTTTTTTTTTTTTTTTTTTCTTTTTAAATCTAAAGAAATCAGAATAATTCCTTCTACCTAAGCATTGGTTCTGATTCTCCATAATAGAGATACCCAAATCCATGAAACTTCCAAGGTAGCATCATACTGTATGCATGAAATGTATGTGTGGCTATATGGTATGACTTCACTGAGCGCAACAAACAGAACTTCTCACAAGGTAAAAAAGTAAAATAAAATGAAAGGGTGTGGACATGTACCAAACTTTTGATTGTACTCATCAGGTGAAATTCTTAGTGTTAAGAAAGATTTATTGCGCTTTTCAATGTGTACATTTAAAGTCACCCTGGTATGCATGTTTAAAGTAATAAGGTAGACATCAGAAAGTTAACGGTTTAATAACAGGTTGCCTAAGAATTCCAAAGCCCTTACAATCATCTGAACATAATTGACAGCTATTATTCTTCACTTAGGAGCGATGGCCCACCCCAGGAGCAATGAACAGGCAAATCATATAGTATCATGTTCCTTCTTGATTGAATGACTTCAGGGGCCCATGGCTAACTGCATGGCCTCTTGTTCAGCTGCAAAAGTGTCTTTTTATTTGTTTGAGGAAGTGCACCATTGAATACAGAGGTGAAAGAGAGGCCATCCTCTTCTCTCTCTCTCTCTCTCTTTTTTTCTTCCTTTTTCCCCTCAGCCTAAGAAAGGTCAGGAGCCTGCTTCATCTGTCATGCTTAATCAGCTGATGAAAACTGTGCTGATGCACGAGGTTGTGGCTTCTCTATTTTAAGCATAAATCTTAATGAGGGAATCATTCTGTAATGTGTTACTTCCTGAAATGTGGAGCTGCTCTTTTAGGAGTGTGCTAGAGGCTTTTGGTAACATGGGTGTACAGTGTGTCTGGAGTTCTCCTGGGGCACTGTGCTTTTGTTGGGTGATATATGTGACAGCTTCCCAATTGCATACGATAAGGCATGTGGTCTCAGACGCCAGCAAAAAGCTGTAACAAAGGGAATAGATGTCCCAACTGAACTGTGAAGCAAGTCATCATGACTACTGTTAACAGGGTGCTGCTGACAGAAGAACAAAGACAGGAGTATATTTCAATTACCAAAATCCAATTGCTAATTACCCTCCAACTCACCGTCTTTCTGATTCAAACTATGTGAGAAAGAGTGGAAAAGGGCTGTGTGTTTAGTGAAGGTTAGCATGAGATGTACAAATGCTGAACTATAGAGGGTGGTGGAATTGTACAATGTTGGCACAAGCAATTCGTTGTCTTAGATGGCTGAACTTGCAGAGGGACAGATTCTGTCCCCCTCCTGTTAGTGAAACATCTCTTAAAATCCTGTCCTAGTTTCAGCTGGTACATAGTTGATTTTTTTTCCCCCTCTTTATAGTGCCTGGTATGGTGCTATGTTTTGGCTTTAGTGGAAAAATAATGTTGATAGCACACCGATGTTTTAGTTGTTGCTAAGCAGAGTTAAACAGATCCGAGGTCATTTCAGTTTTTCATCTTCTTGTATTGCCAGTGAAGGGGGTTTGGGGGCACAAGTATTTGGGAGGGGACAGAACCAGGGCACCTGACCTAAACTGGCCAAAGAGATATTCCAAGCCATAAGGTATCATGTGAAATAAACTTCTAAAACACTGGGGAGTAGGCTGGGGGGGGGGGGGGGGGGGGGGGGTAGATGCTGCATGGGGACTAGCTGGGCATTGGTTGGTGAATGGTGAGCAATAGCTTGTGCATTACTTGTTATGTATATATATATATGCATATTTTATTATCATTACTATCTTTTTTTTTTTTCTCGTCCTTCTCTTTCTCAGTAAATAGATTTAATCCCAGCACACGAGTTCTACATTTTTTATTTTTATTTTTAATTATCTCCCCATCCCATTGGAAGAGGGCAGATGGGCAGTAAGGCAGTGAACAAAATGACCATGTGGTGCTTGCCTACATGCCAGGTTAAACCACAACAAAACCTTTGTGATAAATATGTCTTTTCACTGAAAAAAAAACACCAAAACCAAACGGCAACAGTTTTCCATCTGTCTGTCTACCTATGTTCTGTGATTCTATTTATCTGTCTCCCCTGCTCTCGTTATGAGTTTTCAGGTATGGCTTTTTTTATTCACATAGATTCCAGGAAGGCCCAAGAATTTGTGGCAGGAAGAGCCTATGGAGGAAAACTGTAGCACCAGAAGAGGCAGTGCTTCCCTAATGCAAAACTGACTCTCAGAAAGAAAAAGGTGAATGAATTGCAACATAGAAATACCATCCAAGATGGTCACAGATGCTGCTTTGTGCCACAGGATGGAGGAATAGAAGACAACACCCAACTTCACACAAAATGAAAGTAGTCTATGACACTTCTTTTGAATGAGCCTAATCTCCCAGAAACACACTACTGAAAAAAGAAAGGGAAATAATACTTAGCGATTTTGTGTGGGCTCAGAAATGAAGGAGCCTTGATGTGGCCATTGTCAGCTATTCTGACGGGAAATATTTGCTACTTAAAAAAAATTCAGCATAGCTGAATTTCAGTACATTTTTTGTCCCATATGCTGATGGGAAAAGTTGAATGGTTCATCTCTGAATTCATGTATTTATTCAATTTATGAAGTTCAGCACCAAGGCATGAAACACAGAGCCTTCACCACAGCCTCCCTTTTCCCTGGTTTCATCTCATGAGATTGAGAGGCATTTCTTTTAATATATTACACTATACAGAAAAACACAAATGCAACCACTGACAAGATCCATATTAGATGCATGGAACATTAGGCAGCTTTCCACTGACATACCCAGAATTCAAGGTCCTTGTTCTTGCTGGAATATTATACAAAGACAGGCAATAATTTATAGTATTTTTAAGATGGAAATACCACTTTGAGCACAACATATATGATGCGTATGGAAGCTACATTTAAATACACAAACATCTCATGTTAGCAGAAGCATATGTAGAGGCTACATAAGTCTAACACAGCACTTCCAAACATACAGGCTGCAACCTCATGAAGTCATGATAGCAATTCTGTTTCTATGCTAAGCCAGAAGTTCAATTTGCAACCACATGTGAAGCTGCAACTGGAAAGGATTTGGGAACTGGTATTCTGGTTGTAAAATGCAACTCTGCAAGTTCCAGCAGTGGCTCAAGATTGAGTGCATGTGTGCTCATGTGTGTGTGATTCATGTCACTCGTTCTCCACCTGCTGGTGGCATTTTTAAGGCCTATAAACCTTAATGCCCCTGCTATGAGTGATGTGGAGGTTACCACTAGTTAACCCCATAAAAATTTGCAATCAGCTAATTGGAAAATTCTAATTAAGCCTGCACTCATGGTGCAGACATCCACATATGAAAGACTCTCAGCTTTCCCATCTGACTGGCCTGCTTGCCACTGGAGAGCAGCAATCAGGTTGGGCGAGCTTTGCTTTCCCCATCATTGGAGCATGATGGCCTGGACGACTGCACTGATGGCTGGTTTTCTGGGGGCTGATTTTTCTCCTGCAGCCACCCATGGTTCCTTAGTTCCAGCTGCCTGTTCAGCCATGGTCCCTGTTCTCACTAATCACCATTTCAGAAACAAAATGAATGAAGGTGAACACAACTATCATTAGGAAAAACGATGACAATTAAACATAATTAATAAACACTCTTATTACAGGGCATATGCATGCTGTGTGTCTAAACTGGACTGAGTCTGAAAATTAGCACACCTCATTACCCAAATGAATTGGAATTACACAGCACAACTTCCACTATTAATACAGCTTAAAGAAATCCACCATTTTTTTTTCTCAAGTATATCTGTTTCCAGAAAACGATGTGCTTTTTTAGTCAAAGAATATTAGAATTAACATTGCTAATCACATCAGTCCAGATGGCTGGCTCTCCTCTTGCCAAGTGGCAGTATTGTAACCTATTTAATGTGCAATTTACATAAGCTCCATGTTAATAAAGATCCACGAGTTTGTGGACTTTTCCTCAACTCTTTTCTGTATCACAGGTTCAGACCACAGAGTCACAGCAGAATGCTTGCGACTACCACTGATGCTGGTTGCTGAAGCAAGGACTACTTAGTACCTCTCTCACAGCCTTCTGTCCCGGTCTTCTCATGGAAGTATGGGAGTCTTTAATTGACTGTTATCCTCTTTTGAAGATAAAAGTACAGTCAGGAGCATATATGCCAAGCCCACATAAATCTGTGGTGAAGGCTGGAGTGAAATCTAGAACTAGCTTGAAATAAAATTACCCTGTGTACATTCAGCATGCATTCTCAAACCAGCTGGAATGTATTAGAATTGTTTTGTGTTTATGGAATCTTAATCAAAGCCTTACACAATTTAATTTTCTCTGCAAAATTACTAACTTTGAGGCTACTGTGCATCCTGTCCTCCAGTCCAGGTAGGATTATTTTCTGCATGGTGGTTCACATCATGTTGGAAAACCAAACATATTTTTCTGATGGGTGGAATGATTAACTTTTAAATTATTGTTGGTATCTCTACAACACATATGAAAAAACTTTTTATAGCTGAGAGTACATCTCCAGCAGGTTTGGCAAGTCATACACCTTACCGTTATCCAACTGTTACGTGGAAAGAAATTGTACAACCACAGATCATCTAACATGGAATCATTGCATTGGCTGTACATCCCCCACTTTTCCTGGATCTGCTATAGATACGTATGGAAAGCAAGGACTATTTTTTTCTAATCACTGCAGAAACTCACTCTAAGAGTGAGTGCCTGTGCTTCAAAGAGCTTGTAGTGTGTACAAACGGGACAGACAGCAGCTGAAGAAATGAAACAGGCAAAATTGTTTTGAAGGCCATATAGAAGTCAAAAGGTAGAATCATGTAGGTCTTTCTATGAGGCTGTATTATCTAGACTAGTAATAAAATGACTCATATCCGGAAAGGAGACCAATTATGTCTGAATTTTTTCTAATTTATTTTCTTGTTGGATCACGTGGGTTTGTTCTGTAAAAGCATTAAAACTTATTTAATGATTAATTTAATGTTTTATACTTTAATATTTAACATAACGATTAACATGTCCGAAAGTATTGGTATCCTCTGGGACTACTTCCACATGTATCATTATAGTGGTGGAGAATGATGTATAATTATACACCACTATATAATTATATATATATATAAAACATATTTTCTATTTTGTACACACATATATACATGAATACATATATATAATAATTAATTGCCCCTCACTACAAGAAGGACACTGAGGCCCTGGAACGTGTCCATAGAAGGGCAACGAAACTGGTGAGGGGTCTGGAGCACAATTCTTATGAGGAGCGGCTGAGGGAGCTGGGATTGTTTAGTCTGGAGAAGAGGAGGCTTAGGGGAGACCTCATTACACTCTACAACTTCCTGAAGGGAGGTTGTGATGAGGAGGGGCTTGGCCTCTTCTCCCAGGCAACAAACAGGACCTGAGGAAATGGCCACAATTTGTACCAGAGGAGGCTTAGATTAGACATAAGGAAAAACTTTTTCCCTCAGAGAGTGGTCAGGCACTGGAATGGCTGCCCAGGGAGGTGGTGGAGTCGCTGTCACTGGCAGTGTTCAAGAGTTGCCTGGATGAGGAGCCATGAGATATGGTTTAGTATCTTGTGGTAGCAGTGGTAATGGGAGGACGGTTGGACTACATGATCTTGTAGTCATGTCTTCCAACCTTGTGATTCTATGATTCTGTGATAACAGATCACACTGAGATGCAAAGGGCTTAATGTTGTTTTTGAATTCAGGCTTCCTTAATGCTGCTGGAGAAAGCGTAGAGACAAAAAGATTAAAAATCATATGTCCTCGAATGGATTTGTCCCACCCAGGAATTTGCCTTCAGCCAAATCACTTACCAAGCAGAATGACTTTCTGAAGAAGCATCACATGGCCCAGAGTTGGCTGAATCTGCTGTTTTTATATACTTCTTTGCTATTTCAGACAAACACAATATTTTGGGTCCCTGGAATCTCAGAAGCCTTTGTGATGTGCTGTTCATCTATCTTTCATGGATAGGTCATCAGCTTTCCAGGGGGTATGGGTATGAAAATTTGTGTTTTATGTGACCAAGGGTTAAGAGTGGTCCTGTATGCTCTGCAAAGGGAATGTTTTAAGTAAGCTCCTCATCCCAGGAAGACATGAGAACCATTCCCTATTTGTGTCCTGGGGATGGAAAGGGAACCAAAGGAAGCTCTGAGTAGAGGAGGATGTCCATTCTACAGTTGCAGTTGAAAAAAAAAAAATTAATCCATTTAAAAGGACAGGTAATCTGTAACAATTTTACCATGATACATGATACATAGAAACATAACTATTAAATTGAATTTTACTATTATATGAATTTTACTTTTAAAAATATCACTTCAGACAAGACTTTATAACGGATAGTCAGTAGCATCAGTTGACTAAGAGTTGTGGGATCTTTAAAGCTGGAGGTTCTTAAGAACAGCCTGCACAGATGTCCAGCAGCATCTTCAATGCTCTTCAGCGGCTGGGGCTCTCAACTGAAATGTTTGTAGTATCTTGTCTATGTGTGTGTATTTATGTATGTACATAAGTGGGGACAAACAACGGGGCTTTAACAGAACAAATTCTTATAAAGCAAGAACCTTATAGAATATCCATTAGCAAGACAATACTCAGTCTGATAATATTCAGCATTTATATCCTTAACAACATTTTTAAAAAAGCAACCACTATTTGCAAAGCACCTTATGAATTCCTCCAGTGCATAGCTTGTTACACATAGCTTAAGATGACACTTGACAGTCTGTGCAAGCCGGGGGACAGACAGTGAAATCTCCCTGAGGGATTTCACAGGATGCCTGGTGCCAGGCCTGCAGCCAGCACAGCAAGAACTTGACTTGGGTGGTTTTACAGAGAACTGCAGAGTTCTGGTTGGAACTCTCCTGCCTTGGTGTATAAGTTTCCCTTGCAAGCTTCTATGAGGGCTGGCATAGCTAGTGAAAACTCGGTTTCAGAAGGAAAGTGGTTATGGATATGACTCCACCATGCCCCATTCTATGACTTGTGGAAAACAAACAACTCAAACTTTCAGAAAGACTGTTTTCAGGTACCACCAGTCTCCAAGACTCCACGCCTGAAAATTTATGGGAATATTTTGATGACAGGAAACTGTTGCTTGCATTTCTGATAGACATTGTCTTGTTTGTTTGCCTACTTTGCCTCTTTCAACTGAAATGTTGAAATACCCTTTCCATGTGTATGGGGAAGATGGAATTACTCAGAAGCGATTTCTTATAACCTCAGAAAACACTGTCATAATTTCCTACTGGTTGCTTTTAATACTTCGTGCTGCTTTACCCTCTGTTTTCCTGAAGAATTCTTCATTTATGGCATGTTAATCAGGCCTCCTTAATAAACTTGAGAGCACTGTTTTGTATGAGCCAAAGGCTTGAGCACAACCTACATCAACACCTGACAGAGCCTGGAGATTATACATAACCTACATAACAGCTTTTCTGTTACACTTTTGACTAAGATCTCACTCATTTCCTAAGCCTTCACAAGTTAGACAATCTGCCTTCCTGTCATTAGAATCTCATGCCCATTGGCCAATATTAAAGTGAGCTATCAACAAATGGGGTGACTGTAAATTAAACTACATTTCTTGGTACCTGCTAGTGCCAGCTAAATCTTTATCTCTTAATATATAAAAAAAGGCCCCGCTGAGTACTTGTGCTTGTAAGATTTACAGTGGGGATTAGAATGTGGAAGATAAATTTTCCTTCACATTACACATACGCAACCTACTGCCAGGTCAGGATGCATTCTGTCACTTAACACAAGGGAAGACTCTGCCATGAAAACGAGGATGTGTTTTAATCTATTAATCAAAATTGGTGTACACCTATCTTTAGACCTTGGCCAAACAGGAATAACTAAAACAAGTTCTTACCTGTTTTATTTCTGTGGGTTTTTTTAAATTATTTTTTTATTAGACGTTTGAGACTTGGTTGAGATTTTACTGTTGAATGATGAACGGGGGACCCTCAAATGACATATTTCAGCTCTGTAATGATTATGAGTATTAATACTAAAATGGCCACAAGAATCTCCATGCCGGTTGTCATTTATACCACATATTATTCCAACAACCAGAAAGCATTTTCTGCTACCAAGATTTTAAAAAGGTTTAAGAATCCAAATGTATTAAAATCTTACAAAAAAAAAACTTCAATACTGGACACAGGTTCTTGAACTCTAGAAAATATGTAACGTGGATGACTGAATTATCTTATCAGTAAGAACTGTTTTTATTTTGGTCATTCAGATTACTTTTATTACCTTTTACCTGATCTTAAAATTGGTCCTGCTTAAGAACCCAGTCACCTTGCTATAGTGATTGTAGGAACTGCTTATTTCATATCTTATAACCGTACTTTAATCCGATAGTCTTAAAAATTACTTCTCTAAACAAAGATGAATGCCATTGCAAGCATATCTCATTTGTATGTCCTATTCAAAGATCTGGGAAACAGAAAAATAAACATAATTCTGTTCCATCTACTCCACCTGTTCTATTACGTTCTCCCCCAGTAGTTAAGAACATTGCAACACCAGGAGTTATCAACTGCCTCAAACTTGAAAAAGATAATTTTTTACCTTGTCCTTTATAGCTGACCTCAGGCTCTAAATCTCCCCACATGACCCTCAAGTAATAATTAGAGCAATTAGTTCCCATCTCTCTGGGACAATTGCTAGCATAAATTGAGCTGACTTTCCTAAAATTTTCTTTAAAAGTAGGAAAGAAAGAAGGAAAACACTCAACAAATGAAAGAAGGAAAAGACTGTAGAAAAAAACAGGCAAAAGCAAATGGAAAACGGAAAAACAAGACAAGACAGTTTTCCACATTCCATTCCTGTGATGCTGCCTCACTCACAAGCACCACATATATAACATTCTTTCTTGCAGGCAACAGGCCTCCCTACCCCAGGTGCCATCAGAAATCATGGGAGGGAAAGAAAGGGAAACTCATATCTTAAAAGCAACCCTGTTTTTCATCAAAACATATTGCTTTAAGGCAGCCATCTGACTGGAAAGGGGAAAAAAAGAATTAAAAGAGTCTCATTCTCTGAATTTTTATGTAATGCTCAGCCAAAAGAATAACTGAACGGTAACGAGAAGGAACTTAAATTTACCAAGATAAAGACAAAAACACTGCAGTGGAATAGTTTGCTAGAGGGGATTAGGTGCAGGTCAATGTATCTCTCTGTGGTCAGCAGGAACAAAAGCAGAATCAAGTAGAAACTCATGACAAATCCGATGTCGAGGGTAGGAATGCTTCATTTAATGATTTCAAAACCCGGGTTAATTCACAATCGGCACAAAAAGTTGACCATTTCGATTTTTTTTTCCTGAATAAAATAACATACAAACTATCATACTTATTTCAAAGCCTTCCACTTAAACAGCATTAAAATATTTTTCTGATACCATTTTTGTAGCGTGCAATGTACATAGTAAATTTTGCAAGTAAACAAATAAGAAACCCTTATATTTGTTCCAAACACATAGAAATATGAAAGTTTATAAACAGTAAAAGTGTCTTCCTTATTTATTTATTTATTTATTTATTTATTTATTTATTTAAGTGAAAGTGAAATACTGACAAACTTCAAAAAGTTCTCATGGATACAGAATGTATTCTCCCAGTAATGCTAAAGCCATCTACAGAGTGTGGTTTACTGTAAATATATTTCATAAGCACACTCAATCTAGCAGGAAACAATGAAAATAGTTAATATAAAATAATTATTTTGGGCCGTGAAAGAGGGAAAAAAGGCCAGTATAAGAGTCTTAGTATGATTTCTTGTCACTTGTATAACAGTGTAATCTCCCAGTCACTCTTTCTTTTCTCTATGAGACTCTTGTGTCTTTTATCTTTGTTCCTATTTTATTAAGAAAATATCTCAGCACAAGACTGACATTTCACCATGGTATCATTGTTGAAAAACTCTTGTACTTTAGGAATGGAAGAAGGAACTGTAATTTGGAAAATGACTCAACCTCTGCTTAACTTACTGTTCATCCCTGGGAGAGATAATCATGCCCTGTGTGTAAATAAGTGCCAGTTGCTTGGCTCAGCTGCCCTGCTGAAAGGCTCTGATCAGAAAGCCTCTGCTCCCCTCTCTGGCCCAGGTGAACATGGAATCAGGTATCATGGCTTCACTGAATCCATGCGTATGTCTCGTGGGTAAACTTACTTAAGTCTGAAAATGATCGTCCATGATCCGTAAGAAGCAACAATTAGTAAGCTGGCTACTGAAATCTTGTACACTAGGAATATTTATTATTTTGAACATACAGTCAGACGTCAAGACACACTGGTGAAGATTGGGTGCTTAATATCAATAATAATTAGGTTAACAAAGTGTTGAGTCTGTGTCCTAAGAAAAAAAGTCAATACAGGCAATGATCAGTTATTCAGCTCTCCATATGTGTATGAATTTGGAGCAATCACAAAAGGAGCAGAGAAACTTTCGCAATATAAAACATAGGATTACTGCAATGCTAAAAAGAAAGAAGGATAAGCAGCACTTAAATCCTCACATAATGCTCTCCTCACATATGGTTAATGCAGTGTGAATTCAAATGAAATACAGAAATCTAAAACAGGGAGAACAGATCATGGCTGACATCAGACACTGCAGGCATATTTATATTTTCTTCAGTATTTCCTTAGAGGTCAAGAAACACAGCTGCCATACATTCAAATGAGGTAATTTCCTTATCCTTGAAGCTAATGCAATGTGTACTTGGTCACTTTAACTAGGTGATGTGATATGCATAGGAAAAGTTGGCTTCATTAATCTGTCAGATAAAAGACCTCACGCACCTTTGAGAATTTGAACCTTTCTCACTATCAGTACGAAATATAAAGGGCTTTAAATTGGTGCATTAGGATATTAGTTTACGAATACTCACCAGTCAAGAATCCCGCTCCAAAAAAGAATGGAAAAACTCACATATTGACTACTGTGATACACATCTCTGATCTCTGGAGTAGCTCGTAAGACTCCAGATAAATCTAAATGAACAGGTTAAATCTAACCAGCACAGATGTGGTGCTCAGGGACATGATTTAGTGGAAGGTTGTTAGGGTAGTATGATTAGATTGTGGTTGGACTCAATGATCTTTAAGGTCTTTTCCAACCTGAGCAATTCTATGATTCCATGATTCTATCCCAATGATACAGCTAGATGAGACAATGGAAAGACAAGCATGAGGTTAGAAACACTTTCTTTAGATAGAAGTCTAGTCAAGTTTATACAATTCACTTCATTTGTAAAATGTTTTCCATTTGATTATTCTTGCTTACTTCTTTTGTACCAGGGTCTGAGGGAAATGCCATGACTGTAGGCAAACCTTGATAAGAATACACACTGAATCCCCACAAGAAAGTTATTTCATTCTTTTGCAAAGCCAAGTCATTCTCTGAAGGTGCAAAATATGTTGAAAATATAGAAACTGAATGGAGTAATAAGGTGGGTGGTGGCACTGCTAACTGAGGGTGTGTGGACATGTCACAAACCTTTTCGAGTATGAAAAAGACTATGTGTGGGAGAACATGGAAGGGATTTTACTTTGTAAGACAATATCTAACTTTACATACTTACCACCTTAGGAGTCATTGACAAGAGAACTCAGCATGTATTATTACAAGAAACAGTGTGTACATTCTCAGGATGATGCTGAATTCTCTAAGTTAAACCAGACCATAAAGCACCAATACATTAACTGGTAGCACAGCTCTTCAAGAAGGATGGTTTCTGGCAAAATTCAAGGGCAAAACTAGACATTCGGCTTCTAAGAGTATTGTAGTTCAAAGAAACGTGGCATGAGGCAAGTAAACCTATGTAACTCTATGAGACATAAAGATAAGTCTGCTTAGTGAACATTTTTAATAAAATATTGCTTCAAATGAAGGCTGCATAGCTGGGAAAGTGATTGTATTTCCTTTCTGCACTTTCCTATGTTGAAGCAGCCTGGAGTTTTCCATGCTTAGGGAACAGCGTGGGGAAGTGGAGAATTTCTCAGAGGGAGTGTGTCAGATCTATAACCACACGTAATGTTAACACATGCCTGGGCTCCCACTCCCTTCGTTTTCTTCTCTACATCACCTGCCTGCTCAGTTGCACACCTTGGAGGTGGTGAGACAACATGACAAAGAAGAACTGTTTTTCTAGCTCTGGCAAAACACAGGAGAAGTGTAAATGGGCCAGCTGACATGAGGAATGTTAGGATTTTAGGGTAGGACATAGAGTCTTCTGTATTTAATTGCTGATGTTCTGCACCACGTCAGCCATGTACAGTATGCTGCCAACTACCTTCCCAAGCACAAAGGTTTAAAACACACTGCATACAGATAACCCACTGAAGTTCTCACCCAGCTGATCATGATTTTTGCTGCCTATAAAAAGAATTAGATTCCTGTATTTCACACATATTATCTTATTGTTTTTAGCACTGACTCATTTTGAAATTGCGGTGACTTGAAATATTGACTCTTCTGACATCAGTGGTAATTGCAGGTGCTCAACACCTTTGAAAACATGGTTAAAAATACTGTAGATGATTAACGTCCTCAAATTATTATAGTGGATCAGGCACTGAGTCTTCTGACCAAAATCTGGGTCTTTGAAGGCAATTGCATGCTTTCAAAGAATGGTCCAAGGCAATCATAGGCAAAATATAATATGTACTGCATTAAGGCCACCTAATCTACATTAGAGATTAGATAAGCTCTGAAGCTGTGAGTTGCTATGCATTAGCTGCACAGACTCTAGATTTTTGCCATCCATATAAAAATACATTTTCCCTTTAAGACTTACCACTCATGATCCTCAACTATTTACAAACAGTAAGAAGTAGGTCACTCCCACTTCTTCAGATCTTGAAGCTGTAATGAAGTGTAAACATAAATACATTCCTGTTAAGCTGATCATGAGTCAACTTTCATTCTCACACCTGTCTGTGGGATTGAAGCCTGAACAGGGAACGTATGCAAAACTACAGACAGAAATGGTTGGAAAGGAATACATTACAAAACCACTATTAACCTATCCTTTTTTAATTGCATTCTCCACTTTGTACTTTTTCTTCACGCCATTTCTCCTTTTATAGTTATCTCCCCTATTATGGGTCTTGCTTAACAGCTTTCATTACTGTTTAGAAGCTAATTTTCATCTATTAGCTAATAATTCCTGTTTTCAGTAATATATGTCCAAGTATTCACTTTTTTTTTTTTTTTTTAATGAGGTTTTACCATTTCTGGCCTCTCCTTGAATGTGGTTTTCTTTGGGCATTTGAAGATTACGAATAATATAGTCATGCTTAAAAAAAGCATGAAGAGAATGGAAAATAAAAAATTGTTTCCCCTTGTAAAAACTGTTGTAACTGTTATTTTTATGACAGTGAACAAAAGTGATCAGAATTCAGAGTCGAAATCTAAAACAGTAAGAAACCTTAGTCCCATAAAAGCCACATTTGCTCATTTTAAGTTCTGATATTAATCTGAACATAGAATCAGATAGATAGAATGGCTTTGGTTGGAAGGGACCTCAAGGACCATCAAGCTCCAACCTCCCTGCCCCAGGCAGGGCCGCCAACCTACATACCTAATACCAGATCAGACTGCCCAGGGCCGCATCCAACCTGGCCTTGAACGTGTGGATTTATAACAGAATTATTTTCTTTGTGCTCCTTTTGTAATTGAAACAGTGAGAAATACTTCGGTGTACAAGTTCTCGAGTTTATTTTTGTTAACCTGGACAAAAGAAAAACTGTTTATCACCATAAAAAAAGTTTATTTACAATATTTTCAACCCCTTTAATAAGATAAATATCAGTTTTGTCCCTGATTCTTCTGAGGTAGAAGAGTTGTACTGATGCCTTTTGCACCTTCCTTCACAAATCTATTTGCTCTGAAAGAGAAATGTACACTATTCTTGAGCTCACTTCCCTTTGATTTTTTCATTTTCCATCAGATTACTTCTAGCTTATATGGCTCATGGTTTCACTTCTTTTCTCATCTAGTAGAAAGTAATTTTAAGCACTGGAAGTCTGCTGACAGTAATGATGGCATTTAATGCCATTGTGAGGTTTAAATGTTCTTAAATCAAACCTGCTCTGATACCTTCTTTCCAGCTCAAAGGTTATAGGTCCAGTAATTATAGTGGCCCCTTGAAAAGCACATTGAGACACAGTTTGCGTATCTCAATGACAGTGGTAAGATACAACCACAGTTCTTCATATCAGTCTTTTTTGAAATGGTGTTAACTTTCCAGGATGTTAAAGTATGGTTACCATATTCTTGGGTGCCAATAGAATTTTGTGCATGATGAAACTAGGAAGATTTATCCTCTTAGGACACTCATAAACTCTTTAAATAGAGGAAAATCTAACTGTGTAAGCCGTTTGATCAGAAGACATCTTTTCATTCCTATTTCCAGAAGCAATATAATTATTACCTAAGACTACTAGGTAAGTGGGGCATCCTTCTCATAAAAGAGGACCCAGGTCATACCAGCACCTGAACATATAGCTGTACCTTATGACTTCAGTAGGAGTGTAAACATATGTAAACGTTCAGCATATACTTAACTACTCTCCTTGAATAGCTACATTTTACTGAATGAGGGCCTAATTTTAGTAGTGCAGTTCAGGGAAAACAATTATTGTAGCATTAAATAAAATGAATAGCACCGTTAATAACATAAAAATACAGTCACACAAAAAGAGAAAATTGTGATGGCGAATGATCTGTGTATGGTTGAAAGCAGTAAAGTCAAGTTGACTGGCTGTGTCTGAGTGCTGGCAGTGGGAGCAATAGGCTCCTCTGAGGCAAGACCATAGCTGCCCTGTGCCAGACACAAGTGGTTCCAGTTGCCTCCAATAGCCCCACCTCAGGGCACAGCTGGGCTCAGCAGCCAAGATGGTGGAATCTCTAGGAAACAGCAGAAAACGCTGAAGAGGTACAAGAAGAGGGAACAGAAAAAGAATGAGAAACAACAGAGGGAATGCCACAGTCAGATGAGAAAGAGCTGCATGGGAGAGCAGGTATCTCCTGCAGTTTATGGGGAAGCCACACTGAGTAGGGGGAAGAAGTGGCAACCCCCAGCCCAAAAACCATCCCTGTGTAGCACTCAGGGAAGTGGAACACTCTGCCCTGAAGGAGTGAAGAAGAGCGTGAGAATGGGAAGGTGTTGCTTTTAATGTTTTTTTTTGCTGTTGTTTTTGGTTTGTTTCCCACAGCAGAAATTACATTTTTACTTTGATTGACTACAAATTAAGTTTATTTTCCTCAAGCCAAGACTACTTCACCACAACATTTGGTAGGCAAACTCCTGCCTTTATCTGACACTAGATGATGTGTGTTATGGTATTATGATTTTTGGTTATCGGTATTCCACGTCGTAACATCATGTAGCTCACTGGGAGCTAAAGAGTTAATGCTCTAGTTCTGGGTACCTGTCCTGGAAGAGAAGAACTACATGCCCCAGAAGACTTTGCAGAGAGGAGATATAGCCCCTAGCAAGGTCACCTGGTGCTCCTTTTTTTACTTTTCAATCATCAGGCTCCCTTCCCTGCTGCTTGCCCTGACTGCACATTCCACCTCAGCACTAGTGTAAGGCCTTTTCAGACACTCTTCCACTCATTATATGTGATTTATTAGCTCAAATTCTAATTATATTGTATTACAGTGTGTTACCTTGCATTCTGATATCTTATTTAGTAAATTAGTTTGTTTTTCCTCAGATCGTTGGGGGCCCATCTCTCTACCCTTTTTCCATTATCCCTTTCCGGAGGATGGATCTGCAGGTCCCTCCACCCCACTAGTAACAGATCTGGATGAACCAGCCCATAAACTATTGACACACGGGGCTCTAAAGGACCTAAGACATGGCTTAGTGATGACACTTGGTAGGACAGGTTGATGATTGAACTTTAAGTTCTATTCCAGCATAGGTCATTCTGTGATTCGGCCTTGACCCACTGACTTTCCTCATTCCTTTTTGTCCTGTTTTCTCTCCTGATTCTGCTGTGGGGTTGGGCGGAAGTGAACATGTAGCTGGTTTGGAGTTTGGGTTTTAGCCAATGCTAACATACCACAGTGAACTTGGTCTTTAGCACTGCACCCTTTACAGTTTGAATACCTGAAATACTGACTTAGTTGTAGCATTATTTGATAGTCATCAATCACAGAAATTTAAGGAGCAATGTAAAACAAAAACAACTTAAAAGAAAGAAGACGATTAACAATAAAAAGAAAGAGGCAGTAACATGATTACTTCTGGATTCATAAACTGTTTTACCGGACAAGAGAACAACACCGCCTCTGTATCAGACACTGACTCCAGAAATCTTCACAAATGGCTTCCGGATCTGAGGGGATTGTTCTGGCCAGAGATAAAGTGAAATAAGAATAATCTTAATTTATCTTCAGGCAGCTCTTGATATACAACTTTTGGTTCTTTGAAGTGTCTAAACAAGTTTAATGTAATAAGGAAATAGTCTCCAAACAGGCTTTTTTGTTTGTTTGTTTTCAGAACAATTATAATTCCATAGATTCAAATTCCTTCTTTTTTTACAAGTTAAATCAATAAAATTGAGCATATATATGGTTTTTAAATGGAATCTTTTGGAAATGAAATCAGTCTTTTAAGTCAATTTCATACATTTTTCATGTGTTTTGAACTTTCTAAAAGCAACATCTTCCAAAGTTATGTTAAATGAAGCCCTGAGTAGAAAAAAATTCCCATAAATGTTATTTTTGTGTTACTGCTAAATTGCTTCCAGTACATTAGATTAGTTTCTTGCATAATATTGTATTATTCAGTGCTTGTGCTTTTTCCTCACTCCTATTTCTGATGCTTACTTTTTATTCATCTCTGAAGAGAGGGGGTTACCTCACAGATATTCCCACCTATGGAGGTAGAAACTTTGACGATTGTCCTAAAATGGAACAAGCTACTGACCAAAACATTCTGATTGGGTTGTCTGAGAACTGAGCATGAGATCTCTTAAGTACAGCTAAAAGATCTGTTCCACCACAGGCAAGCAACAATGAATTTCTTTGTCAGTGACTATGGACTAGTTAATGAAAAACAATGATTCACATTATCTCTATAGACCTTTAACCTGTCTGGCTAGAAAAGATCACAGAATGGCCTGAGTCAAGAAGGACCTCAAAGATCACCTAGTTTCAACCCCCCTGCCATAGGCAGCGTCACCAACCATTAGACCAGGCTGCCCAGAGCCACATCCAGCCCGGCCTTGAATGCATCCAGGGATGGGGCATCCACAACCACGTTCATCTTAATTGGGACTTCTGTTTATGAAGGCCGTAGAGTTTCCTATAAAATTTAAAGATATCTGAGTGGTGGAAAGGATCTGCAGTGATCATATCCATGGTAACTTTGTAACTAAAATACCATAAGTAAAATTTTGGTAATTAATGGAGAAAATTTGGTAGTTTGGCCTAATAGGATGTAAATGTACATGCTGAAGGAGCTGATGTTTTTTGGGAAGAGCTTCACATTCCTGAATGCTATTCCTTGTTAAATAAATAGTTGAATCAAAGCCTTTTCTCTCTAAAAATACATTATTTGATATTAATCATTCCAAATTATGGCAATTTTCTGTAACAATTCCATTAAATACTTTAACCGGTAGGAAAATACCTTGTTTCTATAAATACAGCATTCTCCAATTGTTGGCTGGTTTTACTTTGAGAGCAAAATTCTTCTGTTTTTTCCTCAGACACCTTTTGTCTTCACAAACACCACTATCAAATCACTTAATCTTTACTGTGTCACAGAGAGCAGAGCATTCCCTAAGCCTTGTCTCATCAATGCACCCCTTGTCCCTGTTTTTTGAACTCTGTCTTGTTTGTAGACTGAATCCCAGCACTGGCTGTAATCATTTTAGTATGTCTACATTTAGGAATTTTATCAGTTAAACTGTTCAATTGTTTTATGTTCATGGTTCTGGAACTGTGGCCTTGAGTGCATGCATTAGAACAAAGCACTCTGAAAAAGTCAATTTTTCGTTAATGCTTCCAGCGTTTCATTTGAAGTTTCTGGGCTGTGAATTTAAGGTTGGGATACCTTTTCTTTTAAAAGACGCACATACGTTTATTACTTTTAATGCCACATTTTGGTTTACATAAAATTCAAGGTAGTCCGTATTTATACAACGTGTAAATGAATGTGCATTATAAATACTATGATTTCTTTGATGCATATACAAGCACTCTTGAAGCCTAGAAGTTAGTTACTAGTTCTCAGTCAGCAGATTAATCAATCTGGAGATATCTATGGTTTTCCATGAATTTCTGGAGTTACAATCACTAAAGAACAAGCTCTTGGCTCTGTGAAGGTTAGCCACAAGATACATACATAATAATACAGCTGAAGATGGACTGCAGGACTAGAAGACCTTCCTTGTCATAAACATTTACAAAGCTCTTCCCTTTCACTGACCTCCAAATGAGTGACCTGCTGAAGGGCTTTCATGTGCTTTGCTTGCAGACTGGGATTTATCTAACAGCATTCGCTGCTAAAGAACACATCTCCACTACAGTCACCAGGCAGAAGAAATCCTGGTTCTGGATCTTCTTTGGTCATAAGAGACTATCAACATCCAATAACATGTTTTGAAGCCAGAATCAGCTTTCAGTTAGAAGTTATTCTTTTATAGCCCTGTCACCAAAAGAGATAATATTAACTATCCCTTAATCTGTCTGGTGCAGCGTCAGCTAGGTTAGCTTAGATCCCTTTATGAGGAAAAACATTTAAAAAAAAAAAATTGAAGAACTGAAAAAGACATCAAGATCCTACTACATGAAGAAGATAATCTCATTCATCCCCCTACATTAAATGAGAAGGAACACTGTGTAATGCTACAATGTGATAGATTGGTCAGCAATGATAGCACAGTGGCACAGTCTTAAGCTACAACAAAAGAGCACAAAGCCAAATGCAGCAGCCAGAGAAACAAAGAAAAAGCTGTATACCTTTTAAGGCTATAGGTATTCAGGGATCTTCAATGAAATATCTTTGCCTCCACTGCCAACCCTTAAATGAGGTCTGGGAGGATGTTGGCTCCACCCCTTTCTGTCACTTTGTGCATTCTATGCACCTCAGCTCCCCTAGGTTGGTCCTGCCTTTCTACCAGGTGCTCCATCACTGTTTCAGGCTGTGACTTAGTATTTCTGCTACACCCTGCAACCTGTGAATCTTATTTTTTCTTACCATTATGGAGATGAGCAAATTGAAGAATTTTGTATTTTCTGTCATTTGGGACATTGTGTTACTCACTGCTGTATCGGTGTCTGAAGCCTAAAATGTTAATAAGAGTACCCCAAATAAATATAATCATGGATGAAATGTCACAAGCAAAATGTCTGTGTAGGCTTCTTTTGGTAGAAACATATGCATTCCAGTTCTCTGTTGCTGTGCAAGAAGCTAGTAGCAGAGCATCACTGCTGATGGGCAAGTCTAATTTCATACATTCTTGTATGTATGAATTGGTAATGATGAATGACTCATGAAGTGTGTACTTCTATGTGTATTTTGGCAATTCAAGGGCTATTTTGCTCCTTGTTCCTACCATAGAAGTATTCTGACATGTTGATTTAGTGCATATTTGTGAACATGAGGGCTGCTCCAAAAGTAATGCCTGTTCTTTTACAATGCTGGCCCATGACATTAGAGGTGGACATTGGTGGTATGACAGTAGAGGCTGAACCTTCCCACCAATATTTGCATTACATGTTGTTGCTGTGTGACAGATGGCAGCAGAGGTACACTTTAACAGAATGGTGTCTGACGTGGAACTGCACCTGGAGCAAAAGTGTTGAATTGAATTCCTCCATGTGGCCCCCACTGACATTCATTAAGTCTTGCTGAATGTTTATGGAGATGTAGTATGTGGATCTGTAATGCTGAGTCTAGGTCTGCATGTTGTATTTTTTCATAGGACTAGGCAGGACAAGAATAATTAAAGGAGAAGTGAGATGTTATTTTGCTAGTTTAATAATACCACAAGTCAGCAGGGAAGCTGAAGAAGTATCAAAACCTTTGTATCAGTATTGATTGAGCTAAGCCAGCATAGGCGTAATTTGAGTTGTTTAGATGAAGAAGAAAAAAAAAGCCTGAAATTTTGCTAAAAACTTAAAACCAAACAAATGGAAACCACTGCTCATCTCTTGAAGTCACTTTATCATATAAAGACAGTCTATAATAATTTTAAAAGATTAGATAAATATCCTTGTCCTAGCTGACTGTGATTCTTTTGTTGGTTGCATCAGAATAAATTGAGAATAACTTCATGGAAGTAAATTCATTTAAACTGGCCAGAGATTTAAACTAGTCCACTAATCACAGTTCTGCTTTTCTCCTTACCACAGCCCATGACTGCCAAGTTAAGCAGTGGGAAATACTCTGTGCTGTTTTGCCCACCCAGTTTAAGAATGAACATACAGTAAAATGAAGTGCTGGCAGTTGGGAGATTTGTTTTATGTTCCAAGTTCTGCCACAAAGTCCTAGCTTCTAACTTGGCATGAGTATTTAATGCCCACATTCATTGCTTTTTCCTCATTCAGGCTAGTGTCATCGCACAGGGGTGATATGAAACCTAATGTTTTAATGTTTGCAATTTTTTCTTGAAACCCTTTAATAAAAGATTCCAATAAACAAACACAAGGCAAGTTTTCTGAAGGTTTAGGCTGAGTGCAGGAAAAACTTGATGAAATACAGTTTGTAATCTTCTTTATAGATCTCAGAGATCCAAAAGCTTGCAACATAGAATTACATTTCTGAGGTGAAATGAAAGGTATAAGAACTTTCTTCCTTCCAGAAGCCAGATTTCTCCTCTCTGGTCCCTTTGTACTGAGGTACAGCCTCAAAAAATAGTATTCTGGAGGTACGGTCTGTGTCTCAATGCATACTTTCTGAAATGAAACTTTCTGAAAGCCTGTATCTGTGAGAAATCAAATGAGATTTGAGAGGCCTGGGGGATACTTTGAATTAAGCAACAAAAATCTTTTTCTTTCTGTTCTAAACATTTATTCTCTGTACTGCTTGGGGGAATACAAGAGAAAGGGCACGCTATGCTGCTTGCTGGGTAATGTACAGATGTTTGATGTGAGAACAGTCTCTCAATCTTAGTTCTAATAAAAAATGGACTATGATGCACTCTTTTAAGAGCGCTCATTGAGAAAGAATTATAGGGTATATATAATTCTACTCAAGTTTATTAAGACTCCCCTTATCTACACCAAGAAATAGATAAAACCGGTCGCTCCTATCTATATTTATATATAATAAAAGCTTAATTTAACTTCAGAAAATTAAGATGTTATATACTGTGGCAGAGAGAAAGTTCCTTCGACTTATTTACAATGAAGCTATGTTTCAAAATAAAATGAGAATTTGTATTGTTTTAAAGTATTGCTAGTTGAAATTACACAGAAAGAAAGCACCTGGTATGAAAGGAAGTAGTGATGTAGTCTAACCAAGCCATCTGCCTGTCTATACCACCTCTTTAAGTATCCTGTTGTTTAGGACATTTGTATCTTGGCACGAGTTCACATCATACCACTCATTTAATCTCTTTTCCCTGACAAGGGTATCCCCATGCTATATTTGGCACCCTGGCAAGTATCAGTCACAGAACCAAGCAGTGAGATAAGGCAGCAGGAGCAGTTCCAGAAAGAAGGCTGTGGGTGTCCCTGATTTGTAACACTCTGATGTTTTATTCTGCAGAAGGTTCTCTATTTCACATAAACATCTCAAAAATATTGGGGTTTTTTGGGGGGTGTGATATTTTATAATAGCTTTGGAAAAAAAATGTGATCTATCTGGAGGACTTCTTCCTTTCATTGTATTTTAAAAACTAAGGCCAAATTTGACTCAGTGGCACTGGTGTGTTTTTGGAGTACCTCATCTCAGATTTAAATCAGGTAAGAGAGAAATGGGTTTCACATTTCTTTGCCCTCTTTAAGGACTACTGAGACACCAAGCAAACAAAGGAGACCCCTCTGAAGGACCAGCACTTCACGACTCTAACCCCAGCTGCCTGGCTTTGAATTTCAAACACCCGTTATCTTCTGTCTAAATCAGAGGGTGAAATTGTACCTCTGTGATTTCCTAGTAGGATGCTAAGTCATCTCAAAGATTCTTTGCAAGCCTAGTCTTTTACAGGGAAAGCAAGATTTTGCTCCCAGAATAAAAATACATTTTAGGTATATTTTTACAGATTGTCAAGCTTCCTATTAGAGGACTCAAACGTAATTGTAAGTATAAAACCAGGTTGACACCTACTGTAGGTAAGAGATTATCCTACGGATACCTACAGGGGGAATTTTATACCATGCTGAAGTAGACAGACCTGTGTCTGAGGCAATGGCTATTTCTACATTCTTGTAAAAGTGTTCAGTAAAGACAAGGCATTAGAGTAAATCTTCTCATGGTGTCCTGTAAGCCCTCTAAGTTTAGCTGTTCAGTTGAAGGTGAAATGTGGGAGAATTAAGATGTGATGTATGTAAGAAATTTAAGACTCAATATGCAGAGAAAAAACACAATATAAATTGGAATTCATTTTAAAATTAAGAAAGAGAAATTTGCTAGTAAGGCAAGTCATTTAAAGTAGTAATTTTTCCTTTCTTTACTATGGACTGAATATTTTGTGTATTCAGAAAGGCAGTTTTATGAAAACCACATTCAAATATGCCCAGTGACTTGTTTTTTGTCCGTTTGAAATAATGTTCTATACGTGAAATGTGAAATACGGTGGGCTTTTGTGCACAACTCTCTAACAAGTTTGTTTGTTGCAGTAGTTGAAGTCCAAAAGAATAAAAAAACCTAAGTTGTACCACACTTTTTTCTTTAAGTAACAGAGAAGGAGCTTTAGCTCAGCGTTCTTCTCATCGAGTATAAATATGCCTTCTCTCTGGGCTGTGTCACGCTGTATTTGCTTTTGCAGTTATACCCTTTGGACCAGGCTCTGCCACTGGTTACTCTCAGTGGTGCTTATAGAAGAGTACAACAGAGGGACAAATTTGGTGCTCTGTTTGTAAGCAAGCAGCTGGAGAATGACACAGGTTGCCTTATTAGGCAGCACAAAAGGAAATAGTGCCGCTTGGCAATACTCACGTGTTCAGCCGCCGGCGTCTGTAGTTCTTCAGCCCTCTCAGGCCTGTGCTTTTTCATTGTAAAACAGCGAGCCCTTGAAAATACAGTGCTGGCTTGGCAACTGACCGCTGCCAGATAACAATTGACACTAGGACTAATTTGGTAATGTGCAGCTTTGGGGAGTGACATTTACTGTATCTCCTGGTGCAATTGATACAAAGCATGCAGCCATGGCAAGCCCTGCATGGTATTTGCAAAGTGTCAACTTGAAAGAGTCAGGCTGCTCTTATGTCTGCTCTCAGAGGCAATTGCTGCAGCCCATCAAATCAGCCTTCGTGTAATATAAACAGGGAGACGTTCTCCCGCCATTCAATGTTACTATTCTGTGCGGTTGCTGGTTATATCATATGTCAACACATTGTACAGATAATGAAAATGGGGAGTCTGAACTTGTATGGGAGATAAAGGTTTCCCTGGAGAAGCAAAATTACAGTGAACCTGTCAGGCAAAGATTAAGGATTTTGCAAAATAATCAAAGACACAAAAGTTAGCCCTTTTGATACGACTGTTAGCTGTGGTATGACTTACCGCAATGAATAATTCTATCAAATTAGTTCATTAATATGTAAGTCGTAATGATCTCTGTAAAAGGGACTGTCGGCATTAAATACGGGTAGCTCTTTCAGGATTTCCAGGTGGGTGGGCTGAAAGCCATTGCAACAGTAATTGCGGCACCAAAGATCTCACAAAAGAAATTTTCACCTGGCATTCTGCAGCAGATTGATATTTCAGAGGGGGGGTTTGAATAATGAGTGTTATCAAATCCTCAGATAGGGATATTGTTTTCATCAGCTCTCCCCTTTCCTAGAAAAGGGGTTGTTAAGCAGTGGAAGGTTTCCAAACAGAACAATGGAAGGGCGTGTGTGTGTGCAATTTTACTTTCACCCATTGACTTTTTGCCAGAACAAGCAAAATGCTTAGATCTCAGTAATTCAGCAGTGCTTGTTAATAAGAGCCGCAGTTGTCATCTACTGCTGTGCTGAGAGCAGAATATCTTGTCCTCACATCCAGCTTCTCTCCCTGCCCTGCTTGCTGGGAAGCTGCTCTGGGCCTCTCTCCATCAGGGCCTCTGATAGCCAAGCGCACCGCACCACTATTTCTGCCGCACAGGCCCTGGAGCGGCATGCAGACAAACAAATAGCATCACAGCTTCTCCTTGGTAACTGCTTCCTGCACCAGGTTGACTCTGACCATCAGGAAGCTGATTAATCTGAATATTAAAAGCCCACCAACACTCTTACTGACTGTATATCTCATGCAGAAAAAAAACAACTGTCTGGAAAGATGTCTCAGAGCTGTTACCATTTTTTTCAAGATATTTTCCATCTCTTTTGTTTGTTCATTTGTTTGTTCGCCATTAATTTCTTTCTACTATATAGTAGCAAATCATTTTCAATCACATGGATCACATGAGTCACTGCTCAGTAAGACCCAGTAGTAATGAATTATTGTCAACTGTCTTCCAGAAGAAAATGGCACAAGAATACTGAACAAAATGAATTAAAACTTGATGCAAACAATTTCTGTTCAAACTTCATTTTTGAAAAAGTACTATTTATAACTAAATAAAGTTGCAGCTGTGAAATGCTGATAAATCAAAAGATGCTTATGAAGCATTTTGATCCATGCTGCAGTGTTTCTGAAAGTACCTTGAAGTTTGCCTAAAGCACAAACTGAACTGTGAACTGTGCCAGCGACAGTGATGTTTCTGCTGTATCTGTACTTAGTATGGGAACAACAAGAACACAAAATGTTAAAATGTGATGATTTCAGTTTTCGCTCCTCTGTGTAACCCCATATAAGACATCACAACATTTACTGTGGGAAAATCATGATACCTCCTCAGTTTATTGCTCATTTCTATTTTTCTTTCTTTTTAATAATGCTGTTATAGTTGTCTTAAAGCAACATTTGCATGTCTAAGTCAGTGATTAATCTCCTATATTTATACAGGACATGGATCAAGACTGATTTCTAGAAAAACTGAGAAGCCTTCACTGACTGAAATCAGTCTCTAGTAGAGAAAAGATGAACTCTGGCTTAAAGACGTTCCTCTTTATCAATCAGTGTGAACTAATTACAGGGATAAGAGGAGGGCTTTGAGGGAGCAGAAGTCTGCTGTAATACGGCACCAAGAAACCACCTCTGTCACAGCAGCCCGGCCTGCGAGGAGCCAGCAGCCTTGTAGACAGAAAGGGAGATAGAAAATGACAGAACCTACATGTGAAGACAGCTCTACAGAACACTGCAGGGAACAATTCAAGACACTTCTTAATCTGTCTTAAGTTCCCTCTGCGTTTACAAATGCTGTTTTATATTCTAGGAGTGAGATAATGCATGAGTTTGGGAGGAAATTGTGGGAATATTAGATGTTTCAGGGAGAAAATATTTTTGTTTCAATGCTGTCTGCAACTGTCAGAAATGTACAGCTTACTGACAGATACAGTTTTGCCTTAAATTATTTTGGTGGATTGTGATTTGTTAGGAATCAATAGCATTAGCTTGATATGTTCTAGACGTGAAAATGAGCTCTATATACTCTATCTTAGTAACATAATGTAGGAACAGAAAAGGACAAAGCTAGAGAAAAGTGAAAGGCACCAGAAAAGAATCCAGCACCTGTGTGAGGTTTTGCTGAAAATGAACGTGATATAACAACTTCAGTCCAATGGACAATGAAGTTCATAGCTCCATTTCAGAGAAACCTTACCACTGCTACACAGCCATGCCAAGCACAGCGATACATTTGCTTTGAAGGCTAGCAGGGGATTTTCTGTAGATCATACAGGAGTAACAGTCAATGCTAAGGTCACAAACAAAATTATGATTGTAAAATCTTATTTTAGCCCTCCTTATTATTCAGTGTAAGCTGGGAAAATTTATTTTGTCTGCAAATTGCCGGATTTGCTCTGAAGGAATACATCTTTAGTATTTAGAGCAATTCATCAAACCGTTGTTGAGTTAGAGATCACTAAAAGTTCCATGTGAAATGGCAAATAAAATCCTAAAGAGTTTTTCCATTAACACCAGTACAGCATTTGAACTTTCAAATAAATGTTTTCCTATTTAAAATATGATCAATATTAGCAATTTACAATGTTTTGTATAGAGTAAGCTTTTTGGAAAACTCATTTGAAATCTCTACTTGAAAGCAATACGCTTTAAGCTAATAGTTACAATTTTTGAGGCCAAATTGGCTTTGAGTAGAAATAATTTTTCTTCTCTTTACTTTCTATTTTTGTTTTTCTTTCTTATGTGAAAACAAAAATGAAGCGCTGGGATAAAAGTCAGGTCAACCAAGGTCTCCCTAAAGCCTCTCATTTTCTTCAGATGTACGGATTTTTCTCACTGTTGCTTTGTGTTACTTCAAGGTGATATTTTGGTTGCCTGAGAGAGGGCAGCTCTCACAACTGCCTCACATGGCTGAGGGCTGTGCTTCAGAAGGCACTAAGGCATTAAAATGCCACTTAAACTGCATGGTTGTTTTTTACAGCAACACAGAAGCTAATGAACAGCTAAAACATTGCTAATCAGATTACCAACACTCTTCAGCATTCATGATATTAATTGACTTGAGGAATGTAAAATGCATTGTCTCCTTGAGTGGTAATTTTCTTGTTTGATCTAGAATTCAGAAGAAATTACTCTATTGTTCTTCCTTGGAGGAGATATCAATTTATTAATTTGACAAGAAACTGTAAATTGTTCACCTGTTCTGAGTCAATTTTGAAATATTCTGATTTTCCTTGACAGCTTTCAGTGCCTTACAGAGATGTGAATGTTCCAACTTAAAAAACCAAATCCCTTCTTTGTCCTGTCACAAGAATATTTCTTTGCATTTGTCTTTGTATGATAAATCTAATCTTAATCTGTAGAATGGGAACTCCTATTGCTTCATGCTGAAATATGAGTTGTACAGACATGACAACAATCACAGTGAAATACTGTTTTCTTCAAGATGTTCATATTTAGAAGACAGTGATATATAATGCCAGACTTTTCCCTATCTCTAGGGAACAAATGTTGGGAATCAGAGCAACATTTTAAGCAATAATTTGGCATATTTTGAGACTTTACATCATTGCTGGTGGGAAGCACATTCATACAGAACTATAACAATGTGTGCAAGATAAACCCGATGTAAATATCTCGTGAGATAAATATTGGCTGTAGCTGTCTGAATTAAATCATACAACATCCCGTATTGCATATTAAAAAAACCCAAAACATCTAAAGGCATCCACTTTATAAGATTTTTTTCCTAATATTGTTAGCAGAAAGTTCCAAAATGTTTTCATGTGATTGACAAGACAAAAACTTTTGTTTTAAGGAACTTTTCATCCAGACATTAAATCATTAAAATAAAATAGAAGATTGAGATTTTGGATGAGAACTTATGATATTTGAGTGAAATCCCTTCTCTGCTACAGATATTCTTCATGGTCTTTGAGAGCTGATTTCATCTGGATTTGTCTTAAATCCCCTTTTGTGAATAGAAGGTGATGATACTCAATTTGTCTTCCTTGGGGAACACCCTAAGAAATGCATAACTTACTTAGAGCTTGTCTCTGTCATTTCCCATTATGCTAAAAATACAGAAAGGAGTTTTTAAAGTGGTTGTCTGACTGTCTGAATGCTTGCCAAGTTGATAATTCTAATGCTATTTTACACAGATGGTATTGTATGTTAATGGCATGCCAGCAAATTTTGAATGGGTTATCTTCTCTAAGTGATAGGTTGTCTCTTAAACGTAGCTGTTAGATATGGCATACTTAAAAAAAGGTCTTTGTGTCTCTGACTCAGCAGTTCTTGAAAAACATTTCTGCTTACATCCTTGCAGCCCAAGTTCAATGGGATGAAAGCCATCTCTGCATTATTGAGACAGTAGGATCAGTATTGACTAGAGCCGATACATGCCGCTACAGTATGATTAGCAATACAGTGTCAAGTACATCTAGCATTGTAATAGATGTTGCATGAAATTCCTGCTTTCCAGAGCGCAAATTCAGCCACTGGAGGAAGGTAGCACAGCAAACATTCAAATTACGCCATAAACCACATGGCATGGAACCACACATCATGGCACGGAGTCAGGTGGAACTGAGAGATCTCCACTGCCTAACCATTTTATTCTTTCACCTCACTTTTCTCTTTGAACTGAAACCATTGCTTCCAAATGAATTGAATAAATATACTGAAATTGACTGGAGATGCTTTCAATCATTTTTGGCTTGATGATATCCCTGAATAAGATAATTTATTTGTGCTTTACATTCTTCAGAAAAAGTGTTGCTTTTCTCAGAGATAAGCCTACAGCTGGAAGCTTAGACCAAGACCAGATATCATTGCTGTGGTGAGTATCGCTGCATACCAAGGTTCATTATTACATATTTTCACAGTCTTTATAGTAGTTGAATTTGTGGAGTAACTTGTACTCTACAAAGGGTTTTGAATAGTTTTAATTAAATGTTGATAAAACAGAAAAGGAATCTTGGGATGTGAAAGCAAATTAATTCTGGTCATTAGTCACCTGACAAGCATATTACAGTACCGATTTTTTATAGCTCCATGGATGCCTGTGAAACTGGAAAGATGGTATGCTAAATGGATTCCTTGTTAGCTGCTTTGAGTCACTGTGAATATCACTTTAGTTACCTACAGTCGTTACTGAAACAGTTATGTAAAGTGCTTTCTGGTCAATATCTTTCCACGCATGTGTCTGATTTTGAAAATGAATTCTGAAAGCTAAACTGTAAAACAATGTGGGATAAGTTTAGTGCAATTCAGAAACTGCTGTAAAATCTTGAAATGAACCAAGTAGAACACTCTGGTGATATACAGCTGCAAGCTGCTCTCAGGGACAAAGCAGAAACTTGTCACATTATGCACCTCTCCCTCCCTCCCTTGTCTCATCTTTGTTCTTTTCTGTTAAACATCAGATGAAGATTTGGCCTTTTCTGTTTGCATCCAACACAGCCCTTATGTCAGCTTAGGAAGTCATAGCTCAGGTAATCAAAACAGGCTAAAACCCCTTAGCTAAGGAATTTGGTCTCTGTAAATGAAAAAGTGTGTGATGCATATGGGACAAAGTCCTCCAGGTGTATATTACTGGAATTATGAGGGACAGATAATGCAAATTGTGTTAGCAGTTTCTGCAATAAGTTGCGCCAGATCTGATATTACCTTTACCACTGTGCGGTTGCTTAAGGTTGCCTTACATTAGCTGCTATGCAGAAAACACTTTCTTGAGTTATGTTTCAGTTTATCTACATAGAATGTTACAGGGATTTAAAGATGTTTATACATTCAGATTATATGTATTTTTTTTACAGAAAAGTAACAGAGTGGAGGAGAGTGTAGAGTGAATGAGCTAAACTAGGCCAGCAAGGCAAATTTTTAATCATAAAAGAGCATGCTGTGATCATTAGATTTCCAGCAGAAATGACTCTTGCTTGCTTTCTGTCTGTGGTAAAACTGACAAAGGAAAAAAGAAAAGAAAGAGAAGGGAAAGTAATGAAAGATTCGCATTTTCCTGGCTGGTTGACACAGACTTAGAAACACTTGAAGAATGAGCCTGTGTAGTGAGCTGATAGGAAACTGGTATAACTGACACCAAAACAGTTTTCACAGAATCACAGAGAATCACAGAATTGCAGTGGCTAGAAGGGATCTCAAAAGATCATTGAGTCCAACCCCCCTGCTAAAGTAGATTTCCTACAATACGTTGCACAGGTAGGTGTCCAAATGGCTCTAGAATATCTCCGTAGAAGGAGAATCCACAACCTCTCCAGGCAGCCTGCTCCAGAGCTCTGTCACCCTTACCATAAAGAAGTTCTTCCACATGTTTGTGTGGAACTTCCTACGTTCAAGTTTTAGGCCATTACTCCTTGTCCTAATGCTACACAAGAAAGGAAGAGCCTGGCCTCATCCATTTGTCTCCCACCTTCCTTTAGACATTTATAAACATTAATCAGATCTCCCCTCAGTCTTCTTTTCTGCAGGCTGAACAGACACAGATTACTCAGCCTTTCCTAATACAGGAGATGCTCCAGGTTCTTTATCATCTTCATCGCCTTCTGCTGGACTCCTTCTAGGAGATCTCAGTCTGTTTTTGAACACGGCAGCCCAGAACTGAGTACACTATGTACTCTGAGTACAGGATAGATGGGTAGATTCACATCCCTCGACCTACCAGCCATGCACTTTTTAATATACCCCAGGGTACCATTGGCCTTCTTGGCCACCAGGGTACACTTCTGGCCGATGACCACCCAACCTGTTGTCCACCAGGACCCTCTCCATAGTCCTTCTCCATGGAGCACCTCTCCAGCAGCTCATCCTCTAACAAGTATTGATGCATTATTCTTCCAAGCAAGACTTGACACTTGCTCTTGCTAAGCCTCATCAGGTTCTTTCTGTCTCCTCCTCCTCCTGACAGTTTTACTGTCTGACTTTCAAGATACTGGAGCTCGGAGCAGAAGTGGGCCTGAGAATCCCTGGGAAGCCCTGAACAATGTGTTGTAAGGTAGCTTGCATGGGTGCTTGCCCTTGTGTGCTGCATGAGCAGAGCTTTGGGCTCCTCTGTTAATAGAAGAAGTCTGCACAGAGGATGCAAACAGTCTTTTAGTGAAGCTCACTGTTTCCATGAAATGTTGAAAGACTCAAAGAATGAAAATATATTTGACCAGGATTTTTTGTGATCAGCTGAACCTTATTAGTAGATTGGAAGTTACCTTTCAGCTAAGTGGGAACTCACTGCCTTGTGGCAAGTGTGTCCCAGTTATCCTCCAAATAACACAACTGTTCCATGGCAATACCACATGCCTGCTGCCTGGGTCAGAATGGCTGTTGCATCTATAACTGCAGGGATACTCACTTATACAGAAACAGAAAAATCCAATACTTTTATGTTATGAACTGAGAATGATAAAATTGCCAATGCAATGGTGTGCTTCATAGGAAACCTTCACGCCAAAACTTTCTGACTAAAGGACAGAAGAGGAATAATATCAGTAGCTCACAATTGGAAGGCTCTTTTTGTTTCATATCCATGCGCCTCTATATTTAATAGCTGCCACCTACAGAATGGCATTATCTCTGGCAGAGGAGCATTAAGCAGAGCTAAACAAAAGGATGAATTAGGTTCATTACCTTAAACTGGATTATCATAAAACTATCTTAAAAGATAATGTAATTTTTTAATAGTGCAATAAGGAAATAAAATCCAAACGAACAATTATTTTAATATGATTGACCAAGAAACAAACAGATTCAATTTCTTTCTCTTTGTTAAAATTAGGCAGTCAGCTTTCCCTGACAAAATGGCACAAAATTTGTTTTTGATGTTTGTTGCTCGTAAGGATTGAAAGCTCTAAAATACTCAGATACATCCTCAAGTGTGAAATGCATGCTATGCAAGTATAAACTAACACCCCTCAGACAGAACCAGGAAAATTACCACAATGGAAAAGGAACATCTGTGTTTCAAAGCACATGCTATGGAAGGTCAATGTTCATTTCTTTTCTTCCACATCTAACCACCCCCCCCCTTCTTCCCCCCCCCCTCCCCCCCGTATTCTTCAGGCTCATACTTCAGATTCAGGAGCAAGCAGAGGTTTGGAAAGACAATGAAAAAAAGTGATTCTTTTATAGTGTGAGATTATGCTGGTATTTCATGAAGATTCAGTCAACGAGCACTGAACTTGGATCTGACTTACTCTTTAAAATCCAAAGAAACACCTTATAAAACAGTTTCAATTTTCTAAAATCATGGTTAATAAATTCCCCAGCTGCCTTCTTGTACTGTAATACATTCAAATCCACTTTTCAAAGACCCAGTGTGTTATGATGCGTTGTGTTTTCCTCTACCTCAGAACTGCTGCCAGTGACAAGGAGACCTCTGCATCCCAGAAAGTCAGCCAGCGTGAATTTCATCTTGCACCTCTTGCCTCAGCAAACCTGCCACCCGTGACAAGACAGCTCACAGCAAACCCAGTGCTAGCTGAAGCAGTGAGACTGAGGGCAGAAAGGTGGCTGTGAGGATGAGGAAATTGCAGATCTTTTCCCCATAACTGCGCTGAAACAGCATGCTAGTCCCATTGCTTTTATGTACATATTTTTGGCAGTAAATGAAATGGAATATGTCGTTTTCTGCTACCACGGAGAGTCATCCGGCACTTCAGTTAGTGAACACATTATTTCATTCTGAGGTTTTACTATCACCATATTCTGGTCTCCTTGTACTGTCTATAAGGAGGCAAACATGTAGTAGTAAACGTGGTCTATTTAATCCCACTCTGTGAGAAAGAAAATAAGTATTTTTTTTTTATCACACAGAGAAGACTTAAGATTTTAATTGTGAATTCTCAGGAAAACTAACTTTAGCTTGGAGACTTCCCATGTTCTTTTCCAGGAGATCAGAGGGAGGAAATCCTTTTTTTTTCTAATCATTTTGCAATATTTTCCTGTACTTAGTGTAGCTCTAGAGCAATTTACTTTTAAGGCACTTATGTAGCACTTTGATTAGGCAGCAGGCATAACAAGCAGTGCTATTTGGATGGTTAATATTTGCAATGGTTGTGGAGCTCTGAGGCATGGAGCCAGAGGCCAAGTGACATTAGCTTCTCAAGAAACACACTAATCACCTTAGAAATGCGATGCCTGGAGAGTCTTTTTACATATTATGTAATGGAAAACGTAAGGGGAAGGATAAAAGTCAGACTTTGTGTATTTATTGAAGATTATTGACGTAGCTGTGACATCACTGACAGGCAGTCACAAGACACCTTTTGTGTATGCCAGTTGGTAATTAGAGCAATGCCACCCAGGCAGCTGGAAATTTGGTACTGTACCTACAAACACAAGCCAGGAGGCATTTCAATAAGAGACAGCTGCCTTCTGAACTCCAAATACAGAAAGTACTGACAGACTGTCCATTTGTTTTGTCATAACCATGCCAGTGTCATCTGAAGGGCTGAATAGTCCTCCCATCCTCTTTGGGACTGTTTATCTTGATCTGCAACAGAAGACCTGAGCCCACAGATCACTTCTATTATCATGAATCCATGCAGTTTAAAGAACCTAGCAAAATGCCAGTGAGCTTTTGACTTATTTGGGGAATCTGGCTATCTCTAGTCAAGTAAAGGAAAAATGAGCATGGCAATGACATAATTAGAGATCTGGTGGATCATGATTCCACCATCAGAAATCCCAAAGGAAAAGGAAGTGCCCCTTAGCTGCATGGAGACACTTAATGTACTGAGTGAAACAGTTGAGAGGCATGACGTTCTGACAGACCCAGAGGCCAGAATAAGGTTGCCAGAAGCTCAAACAGAGGAGGATGGTTCTCAAATCACGTGTTTCCCTGATAGTTGACTTGTTCACCATTAATCAAGTGGATTTTCTAGACTGGATTTTCATGATGGCCCCTCTTTGGTCAAGCAAACTGCTCTGGAGGACTTTTGAATGTCCCAACAGAAATTTTACAACAGGAAAGGGGTTGAGGAATTTAACCCATGGGCTTCAAGGCCATTATTCTTAACAGCTTATATCAAGAGCTGAGAAAGATAAGAAATTAAAAGAGGAATGTTGTAATTTTCCTACTAGCTAACAGTTCAGGTCAGGTATTAGGGCTACGTGTAAATCTGCTGATTTAACTGAAAATCTACAGCTGCCCCTGCCAGAATTCTCAAGCCTGGTAAACAAGTCCCACAAAGCTTGCAGGCTTCAGCTTGCAGGTTCACTGCTGTTCAGCTGATGGCCTCATTCTGATATGATTAAAGCCAGCTAAATAAAAAGCAAGGAAATGGTAAGAAATGCTACAGAAATTGCAATTCAGAAGCAAAGATACTGTTATGGAGTCTTAGATGCTTCTTCTAAGTTATGTGTTTTCAGCAGAGAAAATGATAATGCAGTGGTAAAAGGCAAAAGGATTATTCACTAGATAACTAGGTACAGTGAATGGTTAGGAATGGCTGATCAGACCAGTAGACTATGTGCTATGACATCTGTTGTGGTAAGCACTGCAGAAGTGAGCAATTCTCAAGCAGCCTGTCTGAGAGACCAGTGGAGACAGGACTGCAACCTTGTCTTTGTGATGCTACACAAGTATTTCTGGAGGACCCAAGCCTAGAAAGGAGGAATCTGGCCTTAGAAGGTGCTCCTTTGCCTTATTTTGTCATCAGCTCCTGCTTCTCCTTCTACTGCCATGCAGACTAAGAATTTATTCAGGAAAGATTCTGGACAGTAAGATGGAATTCATTCCTTTCTCCATGTAATGTTTTGCCTTACTCTGCTTTGTTAATTGGTTTTGTTTTCTGAAGCCAGTGCTGACATCACCTTGAAACATCACATTGTGAACAAAGGACGCTGTTCACTTCTAGTCCCCTGACTACCGTATTTGGCTAGAACAAGCTTTAGAGACAGGGAAGGAGGAGCTCAGGAGCAGACATCCACATGCCTTTCTCATCCCGAAGGATAAAATGATTTTGATCTCCTGAGTAGCAAACAGCTTCACCTGAGGTTTCATGTTCCGAATAGGGACTGTGCCCTTTCTCAGAACCTAAAGACTTCTCAGCTTTTCCATGGAGAGAAGGAATGAGTGTAGAATGATGAAATCTATCTCTGCTTCTACTACCAGCTAACTTTATACTTACAGTACCTTCATTAAGGCAGGAAACACTATCCAAATAATTGTAAACCACTGTGATTTGGTGAGTATATCTTGAAAGAAACTATTCAGCTGAAATTGAGAACATTATTCTCCTGAAGTAAGAAACTCTTAACAACAAGGGAAATAACACACTGGTTTCAGTCCAATAACTTGATGTTCATAGGAGCAATATTAAATTCTAGTTCAGAAAGTTTCAGGCAATAGTGATTCAGATCAGTTCTCTACTTCAAACTCATAAAGAGCTCAGGGAGGGTTTGCCTCCTAACTGTGAAACATGGTGTGCAACCACAGAGATGCAATTTACCATGCAAAAGTGATTAAAATATCTACTCAAATGGTAATCTGCAAAGATTCCACTGATAGATGCTCACCTTTGGGCTCCGAGCTTGTCCTTGTTACCCTCTGCTTCTGCATCTGTAATGCCCTTAATAAAGATTGTTGTATCATCTACCTGCCTATCTGATGGGTAAGTGTCTGTCAGTCTGTGGTAGACTCCTGCCTCTTCCTAGCATTTATGCAAGTGTCCATGAACCACAAAGAACTCGGTATTTTATCAACAGGCAGAAGAACAGTTTAGTCCATTAGGAGACCTAAACACTCTCAAATTCAAGCCTCATGCTTGAATAAAATTGATCAGTGGTTTTGCATCTTCCAGGTTTGCAACACAGCATGATCAACTTAACAAGCACTGATCACCAAGTACTCTCAGTGAGCACACAATTGCTCCTTTGTTTCCAGGAATAAAGTACAAGTGGTAAAATACTTTAAAATTGAATATAATTTATTTTGATTTACTGATCTATTTTGATTTACTAATTTACTGATGTGAGGGTGGTGAGACTCTGGAAGAGGCTGCCCAGCAAGGTTGTGGATGCCCCCTCCCTGGAAGCATTCAAGGCCAGACTGGATGGGGCTGTGAGCAACCTGGTGTAGAGGGAGGTGTCCCTACCTACAGCAGGGGGTCGGAGCTAGATGACCTTAAGCATCCCTTCCAATCCAAACAATCCTATGATTCTGTGCTATTTATTACTATTGATATTTGCTTTACAGTTGTTCTTGTTGAGGTCACATTACACAGCTCTCTACTTTTTGTTATTAGATTGCTCCTTAGTGGTTAGCATTTATGAAGCAACTAAAATGTAAGTGAACTTTCTCCACCTTTCATGTTTTCATCTGGGAAAGGCCACAGAGGTATTTGTGATGTAATGACTGCAGTGGCCAGACCGATCTGACCTGATCTCCTTCACTTATGATGTGAAGTGGAGTGGATGATGTGATTGGGAGTGGAATTTAGTGGTACGCATGCAAAAAATGTGGCCATTTCTGTAAGTGAGAAACAGTTTTTCCTCTTCTTACATATGTCTTAAGTGAGTAACATTGGTCAGCAGAGTAGCTGACATGTAAAACATCAAGTAAGCACACACAAGAAGATTAGAAAAATGGAATGAAAATGAAAACATAAAATAATACAAACACAAGAAAAATGAATTCATGTTTCCAGAATATGAAATCCTGCAGTTTTCTGGGATTTTCCACATATTTCTTGAACCCATGACAATTCCATTGACTTCAACACTTCATGCCTAGCAAGAGCCATATATAAGTAGCATCAGTAGATTTGTCCCCTCATGGAATGTGGTGCTGCGGAAAACAATAGCTAATGTATGAGCTGCACAAGATTTTCCTCACTGAGTTGCAGGGGAACACTGACAACAGCAGAGTGATATGCTACTTGCTTCAGCTCAGCAAATGATTTTGGCTAAGAAACACTATTTAGGAGAGCTAGAGTCAGAAACAGAACAAAGGGGAATGGAGTCAGTATTTGGCAATGGTTACATGCAATGGGACCTGACCTGTCATCGTATCACTTTGTAGCAAGAAAGAGAAATAAATATGATTTTAGAACCAGAGGCACTGTGTGACTTACAAAGCACAACAAGGGCCTTTTACAGCTCCGCTGCTGCCAGGTCTTGATGTTTAGAGCATGAGCTTGCTGGGAAGAAGGGCTTATACAAGCCATTCACCATTTGAACTGCCTGGCTCGGTGGAGCTGGATGGGACAGCCACGATATAACACTTGCAGCCTGCTGAACTCTTCCAGCAACTGTAGTAAAACCAACGATTTTGCCAAACTGTTTTCAATTAAAAGAGTGTATCTGGAAAAAAAAAAAAAAGAAAAGAAAAAAGGAAAGAAAAAAAAAAAAAGTAGAATGTTGTGTGTTGTGTTCGGGGTGAATAACAGGAATACTGCACAAAGCTTTGCGTACACTTTCCCATCGTGCTCCCCTATGGGGGTTACAGCATTTCCCCCATGTGCCCTACATGGGGCCAATGTTTGCCCAGGGAGCAGCAGAAGTCGGGGCTCTGCCGCTTGTAGTACCTCGAGGGCAGGCAGCACACAGGTGTGTGTGTGGGTGGGGAGTTGGTAGCTAAGGAAGAAGAACACTGAATGACGAGATAAACCGCACAAAAGGACTGTGTTTGATCTTTGTTCTAAAACCCAGAGACAGCGAGAGCTGTAAAAACTACTCCGTGTTCCATCTGATGAGAAAATTGGTGCGATATTTTGCAAAGGCCCAAGACTCTTCTATGCTTCTTTAGGATAATCAAATGCATTTTGTCTTACTAAGAGCAATAGTCGTCCTCTGCATATTGGAGCCACTTTTCTTCCCTGACACTCCTTCTGTGAAATTCTGCACTATGTTAAAACCTTTAGGTGCAAGAATCTCAGTCACAGGTCATTCTGCATGTAAGTTTATATTCCCTTGGTTATTTAAAGCTGTATATTATACATTCTCGAGCTTTTTACAAGCCCATTCGTGTGTCTCATGATTAAAAAATCTGTTTATGTTTTTTTGCTTGTCAAGACATAATCAGCTTTCATGCTGTGTCTGTGTGATACCTTCCATAATCAGTCAGGTTTATGAGGAAAGCAGGAGCAGCAATGCCATACAAAGTACTTCTCGGGGATGAGTCTGAAGCTGTGAACTCTCTTCTCATTCTGCTACACCTAAAATCCTAAACCTGAGGGCTGCCGTCAGGGAAGTTTTTGCAACAACGTGGTCTCTTTCAGCTAACTAGCTCCCCCTCTTGAAGCGCTGCAAACACTGACGGAAACTACTCAGGGCTGTAAGGAGAAACGAAATCCAGCAGCACTGTTTTAATATTAGTTGTAGATTTTTCCTTTTCCCTTGTTCTTTCCCTTCCCTCTCCCTCTCCCTCTCCCTCTCCCACCCTGACAGCCTGGGAATGACCCTTTTCCCAATGTTGCTGTTGGTTTCTGAGCCGACCTTTTAAGAAGGCAGCACGGGTTTTGATGCCTGTTACAAAAGGGTTGGGGGCTGCACGGTTCACCCTATACTGGTGTCGGGAGCACGGACAGCAGAGCTTCCAGCAGAAGGGCACGGCGGAGGACAAGGGCGGCTGGGGGACATGATGGCTCAGCTCCACCCACCAGAAGTTCCTGCTCAGGGCTCCAGCAAGCGCCAGGGCAGGAGGGAAGTGCCCATCTGTGCACACATCAGCTGTGCCTCCTGGGGCATCCCCGTCTGACAATGCACCCAGCTGACGCAGGGAGGTGGCAGCTGTGCCTCCGTGCTTCATGGCTTTACTGGGAGTGGGGCTGTAAAAGTGGTAGGTAACCACTGTCTGCAGTTTCTGCTTTTATTTTTTTTCTAGAACAGATATAAGGCGTAGGAGGAGATTTTGTTCTTGGGTGCTACTTGGAGAGATGTATGCTGCTGGAAACAAGGTGTCCTCAGTACGCAGCACGCCCCATTAAGTGGAGCTCTGTCTGCATAGGTTTTACAAAGAGCGGTCCTTGCCCTGAAAATGTTTGTTCTGAAAATGTCACTGTAATGTCGGAGTGGATGACAGGCAGGAGAAGGGAAATCTTGCTTTCCACAGAGGGGTAGCTGAGATATGGAGTGACACTCAGACTTCATACTACATTGTTCAAGCATTTTATCCAAAGAATCTTTCATTGCAAATACACTTGGCATCCCTGAAACAAGGAACAGAACACTGGACTTCTCCTTTTCTAGGGTTTTCTTGGCAGCGGGCTATAAGCAGGCTCTTTTCATTTATCCTTCCTCTCTCTGCATGAATCATGCGTGCTGTTGGACAGAGTGGCTCACTTTCGACAGGAAGGGCAGGAAGTGAGATTACTGTATGTACACTGAGGTGAATTTTCTTCTGGTTGATAAGTAAGTAAGTGGTTTGTTAAGTCTTTAGGTTGGAGAGAATGTGACCCAGTTTCTGGATAAAAGTTTGCAAACAATTCTTTAAAATAGAGATGACTGCCACTCGCTTGATTTTAAGCAGGATTTGATGCTTTGTGTCATTTTCAAGAGCATGTACGTGTCAGCTGAAAGAGTTGCTTTGGCACTCCAGCAGACTGCATATAGCTGTTGCTTTCCCTGAACCACAGTGGAGCAGACATGACAGCTAGTGATGTAACTGAGAGTTTATGCCCTTCTCATGTGAATGATGTGGCATTCACTCACTTCTCATATAATCCTAATGGTTGAGGAGTTTTTACAGTCGTACTGTCATGCTTAAATCTTTCTGATCAGCCTAAATACATCCTTGGAGATACTGCTTAGTTGTTTAGGTCTTTTGAATCCTATCTAAATCCACAATAAATCTGAAGTGTTAAAATATCTTTCAGTGTCTTAACTTATATCGCCTATCTCAAGTCATCCCAAAAATCTGTAAGAACTGGAAAGAAATTACCCATAATCTTCCCAGGAGTCTCAACTGCAAAATGATGCTTCACAGAAATTCAATGAGCAGCACTTTTTAAAATAAATGGCAGGCGCAAGCATCTCAGTTTTGTTCATCCATTCTAGGGCTCCTTATTAGTCACCTAACTGTGACAGGTGGATAAATGTCCCCTTCTGGATAGCTGGAACATCCCTTTGGGATGTTTACACTGTGATCTGTGGACTATATACACTGACCCAGTTACAATTATTAGACTTTCTAAAAAATCTGAGCTCCCTTTCAGGGATGAAGAAAGACATACATGAATGTTTTCAGGAATAAAAAGGGAGCTTCAAGGATACCCTTTCAGATCTGCTGAAATACTTAAACTATTGAGAAAAGACACAAGAAGATCCATGAAAAACAAAGAAAAAGGATTATAGACTTTTAGTCCCTAAAGTGTGTTTCTGTCTAGTAAAATAACATTTTCAAGAAATAAAGGAAACTTCTAAGGGAATAGGTTGAAGTATCTTATCTTTTCACTAATCTTTTAATAATATATTATGGACTCAAAACATAATACTTATTTTTAATATCAAGCAGTAATGATCTAAAATTCAAGGGAAGACTGGTCTATTTTTTATCCTGTTCACTCAGCCCTCTGAAAGCTCTCTCTGCATGCTTTTTAAAATAGGGCTTTAAGATTCAGCTTTTAGCTGATAACCTTGGAGAAACTCTGCTCACTTTCATCACTTTAAGATCTGAAGCTCAGATGTTGCCAGAAAAACAAACAAACCCCCAAACCTCCCTGCTCCCAAATTACTGGAATGCTGCATACTGGAAACCTGTCATGGGGTGTGGTGATGTGGCTCAAAATATAGTGAATTATTCCTGATGTGCTTTTTATTATCTGCACAAATACCAGTACAAACTGAGTGTCTGTCTGCATGCGGGAATGTTCTTTAATGCTCATCTTGTTTAAAGCTGGGGGTCCTCTAGGCGAGAAGCGACTGTCTGGTTTGGAGGTGATGCAAAGAAGGTCATCTACATTAAATGAACTAGACTGGGCTCAGTAATAGTAAGCCATTCTCAGATACTAATGACCATCTGGATTACAGATGCAGTAGCCAGATTGTCTGTTGTGTCCACCAAGTGAGTTGTCTTACCCTGGGAAAAAACTGTCATCTGTCTGTCTTGCCCTGTAGACATGAGCTTTCTTCCAACCTGTCCACATGGATTTACTGGTGGCAAGGTCATCCCGTTCTCTGGAACGTCACTCACTCGCGTTTGCTGGCTGCTTAGCAGCTGCCAAAACGTTTGGAACAGAACAGAATGGCAACGGGCTGAGAATAAGGCAGTAAAACTGAAATGTTTTCAATTTCTTTTGGTGCACAGTTACCAGTTGTTAAAGAAAACAATACCTATTTGTTAGCTGTATAACAATTCTTTTTCCAGCTCTGTTCGTTAAATAGATGATGTCGGTTTTAGAGTGTTTCTCTTCGCTGCTCCCATGCTGTGAAACTCCTTCCCTTTTGTTTAGCAGAATAAGCAAATCATTGCAAGACCTAAAATCTTGTTAAAAAGTACCAGTTTGATTTGGCATTTAATTAACACAGTTTTGTTTTTTTTTTTTTGTTTTGTTTTTTTTTGCTGTGTGAGTCCTGACTTTCAGGTTTCCTTTTCTTTTTTTTTTTAAATGTAATTATGCCTTGCCTTTAAATGTGACCATAATCTACATATTTCTACTATTTTCTGTGATTTTATTATCATGGAATCCTTCATGCAAATATGTACAAAGGTTGTACATATTTTTCTGATTACAGATAGTAGAGGTTAATTATTTCAGAATTTATACTACTGAGTGTTATCCTTTTGTTTGAAATGCTCTGAAGAACCTTTGCAAACTATTGCAGACAGTACAGTAAATGCATTGCAATACACAAACATCAAAAACCTTCAATTATTTTCAGAACTTCCTTACATCCTTGCAAGCATGTAGCCAAATGAAGACATGAAAGGGGCTAATGCTTGGATTACCTTCAGATTCTTGAGAAAATTGTCCTTCTGTAAAATGTTTAATCCCAAAATCTACATGTGGATATCCTGGGGATTCATTTGCGATTGTCACGGTGAAGTGTTTTTGCTAGTTAATTTAGCTGATGAGGTGATAAACAACTTAAGTCAGTCCATTTCTTTTTGACAGTAGATCAGACTTCAAGTAGAAGTTTGTCCATGACAGTTGCAGGTAAATCCCAGATACTATTCCTTACAAACAGTAAATGTAAGGCACTGACACCAGTTTCAGCCCAAAGATGAGGATGACATGATAACTATCAAGCTGTCTGTTCAGTTAGTGAGCAGGGAGGATCATGCTTTTATGGCTTTGATGGAATGTGTTGTGAGGGATGGTATAGACCAGGAGTGTCCAACATTTTAGCTTGCCTGGGCCACACTGAGTGATGAGAAATTGCCTTGTGCTGCACAGATGTATAATAAACTTAATGTATATAAGAAACAGAACATATATATATTTACATTCTACACCAAAAAGTGATGCCATGAATAAGGCGTGTTTATGAAGCAAGGGACATCTTTCTCTGGTAAGAAAGGTCTTAGAAAAGTCTAGTAAAGAGTCATGATCAAATTTTCCTTTGAGTTGAACATCTGACTGCAAGTCTATGCATTCCATTGGAAAATATGCAGGTAATGCTTCTGCTGACTGAAAATCGAGTCACAAATATATAGAAAAAATGATTTTTTTTCAGCAATTTTGAAATGTATTCTTAAATTCCTTTACCAAAATGGAAAACATGGCTGCATATTTCTCACTGTCCAAAGTACTGTGTTTAGCCATTGTATCAAAATGTATAAAATTATTTGCCGTAACTTGAGCTTGCCATCTTTTAAGTGTCATATTGAACTCTGTTATAGTCTGAAACAAAGCATAGATAAGTTGATTTTCACCTTGAAGATGCATGTTTAACTCATTTAAATGAGTGGTCAAACCCACGAAAAATGGTAAATCTGTGAGCCGTATTTAATCTTCATATTCTGGCACAAATTTTACTTCTGATTCCATAAATAACTTCATCTCATTTTGCAAATCATAAAATCTTTTTAGCATTTTACCGCGACTTAGCCAACTTCCTTCAGAAAAGTAAACGTTGTCTCCATAATCAGCATCCACACTTTTAAGGAACCCCCTTGGACTTTATGAAATTCACAGCTTTGATGCTGATTTGCATGACATTATCCATTTTTAAAGCTTGTGTGCATAAATTTTCTTGATGTATGATGCAGTGATATTTCATCAAATGTGAGTTGCTGGTAGCAACTGCATCATCTTCTATTAGTTTTATAAGACCCTCTTTTTTACCAGCCACCACCAAGGTGCTGTCAGTAGCTATACCAGTTATGCTGACAAGAGTTAAAGAAAATCACCTTTATGTAATTTTCCTGCTTCATACAAATCACAAGATTTAGCTGTGTCTTTTAATGGCACCAAAGTGGCAATTTCTTTAGTGACATTATATTAGTTATCAGTACGTCTAATAAGAATGAGTTGAGCCGTATCTGTAGCATCAGTACTTTCATCTATTGCCAAAGCATAAAATTTGAAATTAGCAGCTTTATTCCCCAAATTTATTTCAGTAGATTTTCCTATTTCTTCAGCTCACCTGGCTATAGCCTGGTGAGTCAAACTGATTTAGAAAAATACATTTTCTTATCAGGACAAATTATATCTGCCATGCTTTCCGAACATTGATAACAAACTCACCATCAGTAAATGGTTTCAATTTTTTTGTAATCAGGCTTGCTTTCCCGTAGCTTTTATATTAGAGTCCTTTTTACATCTCAAATGGACTCTCTGTTGTGATGACAGGTGTTTTTCCAGTTCTACTATTTTGTCTTTACAAAACACCCTTTGACATGAATCGAATTTGGCAGCATGTTTTTGCATATATTGTCTTTTCAAATTGTAATCTTTGAAAATGGACACAACCTCCTTACAAATTGAGCATAGTATCATGTTATTTGTCTAGACAAAAAACTACTCATCTGTCCATTTTTCACTGATCACCCTTCCTTTATCAATGAAGTTTTTTAGCTCTTTTTTCCTTTGAGATAACGTTAGGTAGGTTGAAATTATTGGTAATCACTGTGCTTTACTCAACAAGTGACACAAGAGCTTGTCACATGTAATAGACTCAGGTTTTGATTTGACTGAGTGTTGGGGACCAGCAGGAGAGGTGGAGTTAGCACTTCAATGTCTCCTTCCTTTGCCCTGGTTACAGCTGAGACAGCATTAATGGTGCACCCATGGTTTCATTGTTGCTGAGTGATTAGGTGTGCAACTGGGGCCAAGCCAGGCCATGGCGTGGGGAAGATGGTGTGGGGCAGGAGGTGGCTGCACTACGCGTTTTGCTAGGCCACATGCAGCCTGCAGGCTGTGGGTTGGACATGCTTGTGTAGGTGATGGGGAAAGAGGATGGAAGGAGTGGGGCTCTCTCTCCTTTCCTTGCCCTGAAATATATGAACCTCTGTGAATGTTTAGGTGTGAGCACTCAGGCACGAATATATGCTCTGGACAACTAGGTAGGTTTACAGTGTTACGTATGTTCTTACCTACCTTGTTACGCTTTAGTTGTGAGAAACATGGCTAAAGAAATAAAAAAGAAAGAGGTGGTGAAAAGGAAATAAAGTAGGTAAGCAAATGTAAAAGAAAGACTGATATGTTAATTTTTGCTCGCATTTTACATGGTCTGCTAATAAAGCCAGTATATATACCTCTGTGTATATAGATGTAGACAAGTGCATATGGCTAGGTATTCAAAAATCCTTTGTGCAGAAAAAGCTTTTATCTTCATTACATGTGAAAAAGAACCAAGTGTATGGCTTGAAAAAAAAAAAAAAAGTCTCCTGTATTCCATTTCATCTGGCATCATCAGAAAAGGTGTTTTCCAAGCAGATCAGAAACAGTCTGTAGCTTACTGTGACAATTCTGTTTGGAGTAAATGAGTTCTTAATTAGGTGAGAGCTGATTTCTTGGCATCTGAGACTCTTTGAACCTCTCAGACTACTCTTCACATAAAAAAAAAAAAAAAAAAGACTGTTCTTTGTAAAACTTCCTAAGAAGTGGGAACATAGTATACAGGAAAACAGGGCTGAAAGAACATGTACTTAATTGCAAAGGGCATGATGCAAAATTGCAGTAGACTCCATTTTGCACTTCAGCAATTCTACTGAGATGTCATTTGGCATATACAAGACAGTAAGATAAAAGAAATATCTTCTGGAAGTAAAGGTGATTTGTGAACAAGGACATGAGAGTTCAGACCTAGCCTTAGAATCGTCCCCTGTTGTGACAAGCATCACAAAACACAACAGCTTTCTTTGGAAGCTGATTAGTTTCTTGTCCTCACAGCAGCAGGGGGAAAGTTGTTTCTTAGCTTCATTCCATTGTTGTTTAGATACTGTTGATCAAGAACCTTCCTGTGGTTATTCCATACCCATCTATTTTTAACAGCCACATTGTGAAGTATATCCACCCCACAGAGTGATCTCTCATCCCCTGGACCAAGTAGCCTAGAGTGCTGACATTCAGTGCCAATCTTCTAAAGAGAAGATGAATCTGTTCCACATTATATTATTCAAATGGTGTTCACATACCTTTAAAACATGACTGATTTTGTCTGAGGAGGCTGTTCAGTTCATTGTGTCTAAGAATGAGAGGATTGTGTTACAAGCCATAGAATGGTGTTTCCATGGCATGAACTAGAAGAGAAGTTGCTGCCTGCTATTGGTTGTGGCATAGATGCGTGGAAGTTTCCCGAGTCTCCTATGTTCTGTTTTGGTGCAAACTTGTTGATTTCTTCTCAAAGAGAAAGTGAATATGAGCACATAAGCAGGCACTGAGCACAATGAAGGGAACTGAGGAAATGAACTTTCCGTCTGTATTTATACCCATAGCTACAGCAATATTATATCCCTTATAAGTTTTCACCATAACCAAAATTCTATAGAAATCCATTGTATTTCCTCTTAAGACTGTGTTCTGCTAACCAAACAATACAGGCTCCTGTTGTGTCCTTTCACACAATAATCTCTCCTTGCCCAGACCGTCCCATTATCGCTCCCTTATGAACAGCTTTAATCTAACTTACTGAAATGTGAATTACTGGGCTTCTACAGAGTATTGCAGATGAAGTCTTACAAAGTACTTAATAAAAAAAAAAAACAAAAAAAACACCACATTAATAATTGTATTGCATAGAGAAAGTTCTTGACTAACATATCAGAATATTGCATTTGTCCTTTTTGCATTCAAATTACATACCCAGTTCATTGCCACCCTATCTGCAGTATAGAAATACAACTCATGGACTTGTCTAGACTTCTTTCATCATCTATACAGAGAAATAAGTGATTGACCTCATTCTGAAATAAAGGTTTGAAAAAGGTCAGATCAATAATGTCTGGAAGTGACTATTTGTCTCCCTTGACTGCAAAAGCAGGCTGGACTGAGCAGCAAAGTTAAAAACATCTGTGCTATAGACACCTGAATTTAGTTCAGATGAGTCCCTAATTTATAAAAACTGAAATGATCATCTTGACCTTCCCTCTTTGCTGTCACTAACACCTAAGAGCTCCTAACTTACAGGAATAATTCTTATTATAAGCCTGTAATTGCAGGAGCTTCCATATGTTGTATTAATTAGGTAATTCATGAATTTCTATTAGCCCAATCCTCAGGGTCAATATAACACTTCTCCTGTGTGATATTCCAATTCTCCTCTGTAGAGGTATGTATCTCAGCTTTATGTCAGCACCCAGATTGAATCTGTAGGCTCCTACATTTTGTACTGTTGCTTGTGAATGATTTCAATCATTTTCTCCCTCACAACTTTTTAAGAATCTTTAAGATCAAAATCCTTCAAATACAAGTGTCACCTTCAGTATGATCTGTTGCCATCTCATAGCTGGCTCCATGATTTATTTACTGTACAGTTCTGTTAATGGTTGTCTTCTCTGTTAACTGACAGTGTAACAGAAGCTTGAATAACTTAGCAACGACCAGGTAGGTAAGCTAATTTTTTAGAAGAATTTTCTTTGTATAATAAAAATCAGAATAAATGCATTAAGTGTTCATCTAAAAGATATTTCTTGGTAATCTGTTACTGCATTATCCCATTTGCAGTACAACTCTATGGAAAATCATTTCTTTCAAATTGTGTTCTAAACAATGCACATTCCTGAGGCAATACAAATGCAATCCTTTATTTTTCCTTCTTAAGTATTAGTAGTTTATTTGTTAGTCTTTCTTCATTTTTTACCACATTTGATCAATTCTTTGAATATCCTTGATAAAAGACTTCCTATTTCTTCCATTAGTTCCTTCAATATTCTGAGTTGTTTCTTCTCCCATACCTTATTCAGGTTAAACTGTCTGATTCATTTGTCTACCTCAGATTTCACTTTTGTTTCAGTGCTTTTATTTCTCTTTTCCTTCTTTCCTTCACCTCTTCCATTCATTGTTGATTTCATTGGAAACTTGGGCAAAATATTCCTCTGATAGCTAGACTTTATCTCGATTAATTTCTCCACTTCTATCTCGACCTCAGTGATGAGGAGCTCTGCTTCTCTTTTGCCTATGCAACACATCTCATTGCCTTTACCTTTTTTCTACCAGGTTTGGATTTAGCAGGAAATCAAAGGAAGTAAGTCAAAGCATCCTCCCATTGGCAGCCCATAGTGAGGTGCACAATCCCTTACAGATGTTCTGCAGTCTCCTATTGCCCTTTCCCACTCTATACATATGCTGCAGTATACTGAATCCTTATTTTACTTCTCTCGAGCCACTCATATCCTTCATTCATTTCAGCCCCTAGAGCAATTAACTTAGTCAAGTCCAACTTGAGTTTTTAAAACTAAGGCAGAAGCTATAGAAGTGACTATCCTGTTGATTAGGGAGTCACAGGTAAATGATCTGAATTATATCCACGCTTTTTTTTTGTTTGTTTCACTGGGATCCACTTTATCTTCCTCCTACTCTTTTCCTCTGTTTTTCTTCTTCTATTGCTTTGTTTCTTCAGCGTTTTCTTGCCTTCCTCTAAATTTCACTTGTCTCTAGCCCTTTTATTTTCTAACGCCTTTCTAAAAATAATCATAAACTGTATCTGTGGTCAAATTAAGTCCAGTAGGGTTTGAGCAGATGCAAACTAAAGGTGATTACTTCTGCTGTGAACCCTGCCAGCTGTCATCCGAGCTGCAAGGACTGATGTCATTTCTGGGCTGATGGCTTAGGAAATCTCCAAGCCTGTCACCTTATGGGCATCTTTAGCAGTCCACCAGAGGAAACAAACATATAAGTAATCACAGTTACTACTGCTCTGAGTGCTGAAAGATATGTCACTGACATAAAAGTGACAAATCCCAGGAATCTGAAGATTGCTTTGTTCTGATTTATGAAAAAATAAAACTCTTGTTTTGCTACAGAAAGTGCCTTGACTCTATAGTTTAGCTTATAGTACTGCTTTAATGGAAGTGCACTGAGCTATTTAATCTAGAACACTTTGTAGCTTCCCGGGGACAGTCTCTGAGGGAAAAAAAAAATCAGTTTCATTTTGAGCCCTTCCAGTCAGAGAATCTACCTTTCTCTGGTCTAGAAGCAAAGGTCATGCAAATGAAGAATTTTAATTCCTGGAGCTGAAGCAGAAAAAGAGGACCCAAGCGTGTTTTTAATTTTTTTTTTTTTTTTTAATGTAGATTTTCACAGATTTTCAGCAGACAAATTTTCTTGTAAATCTAGCATCAGCTTTTGCTGTCTAAGTTTAACATGTTCTTTAAGTAAAAAAGAGAGAGAGAGGAGGCTTCTAGATTCAGGCTCTTGATTCTGCAATGAAGGTGTCCTAGAAGCCCTGAAGTGCCAGAACTTAAAGTATTTAATCATGATGGAGCTGCGTTGAAACTTCAGTCTCTGAAATTCTAGACCGTATTCCCTTGTGCCTCAGTGGGAATTCATTGGAAGATATATACTATAGGATGGCCTAGATTGGAAGGAACCCCAGGGGTTATCAAGTTCCAGTCCCCAGTGCATATATATATGTGATCCAATTCCTTTTCAAGGAACACTAGTCCTTTCTGATAAAAACATGTTTTAGTGGGAAATTCTGTACTGGTGCTGAGTAGAATACTCAAAATAGTGAATATCCCACTGAGGGAATATTTGGTAAGTATGCAAATCCAAAAGTGAACTGAATAATAGGGTGCAGCTGGTTCTTAGTCCTATATTTGACTGTTGCTGTTCACATACAGTACAACAGCCGTGCATGGGGGAGGAGTGTTAACATGATATTCAGTGAAGGCTGCATGGCGTGGGTGTATCACAGTTCCAGGAAGAGCCTGAGGTTATGGTTAACAGAGTTCATGCCAACTCTTCATTTTAAAATGTAGTGGCACACTGCAAGTCTGCTGCTGACAGAATGAAGTTTTACTGATGCTTGACATGGTGACTAAATTATTAGGCCCATCCAAGCTCAAAATATAAAGCTGTTTTCTGACAGCTTATCAGAAAACAAGACTAACTGCTTTTCAGCTGAATATTTGCTTAAGCTCTCTCGTTCCTCAACCAGTATACATTCCTACGACACACATTTTGAGATTCCACTTGTGTATTTCACTGTGTTTGGGAATTCAGGCCTGTTTTCCATACGCAGAAAGACTAAGCTGTCTTATTATTTTATCAGTAATTTGCTATTAGCCCTTTTTTTCCTAAACGTGTAAGTTTCAGAAAATTTTTAGTACAACTACTTGTAACATTTAAAGCAGACTGACTGGGGCATGAAAAAACTACTTCTAGAAAAAAAAACAAAACATTCTGCATTGTCAGAGATAGATTTTTCCCCCACATTTGCATCTTTCATTGCTAGATTTGATGACTGCTTTCAAAGACATGCATGTAATTATTCCTGAAGCTTCTGTGCAAAACAATCACAAAACTCTCCTTTTGTGAGTAAAGTAAGAAAACAGCATTACTTCTAAAACTTTCATTATTCTGCAGTTGACTTAGAATGTGTTTCTCATTTACTCTCTAGACAAGTTTGGTGCCTTTCAATGTTTTAGCATGCTCCAAACCCTGATGTTTCTCATTCATTATTTGGATTGATCACTGTACTAATATACACAGTAAGATTTGAGAAAATAAATATAAGTCATTGTATGAATGAGACAACTTCTGTATCGAGCCAGTGTTCTGTATAACTAGTTTCAGACTTTCAGTGTCAACATCAATTTAGTTGGAAAATATTATATTTTAGAGTGCTTTGTGGGAAAATATTTTGATCTTTAAATGTTGAAAATCAAATTATTTGCCTTTATGTAATATCCATAAAATATATTTTTCCTTAGGTGTCTTTAGCAGGAAAACAAATTTCAGTTACTCACACCAAAGCACATTTGAATAAAAAAAAGTTTTTAACACATTACATGGAAATTTGCACTAAGGAGCTTGAAAAATGAATACCCTGCTGTTCAACCAAAGCTATAATTGATGCCTTGGGGACAGGCTATCCCTTTGTCCAGTCATTGTATTTCTTTCTGTGGTCTTCATTTTAGTCAAAATTCCCTAAATTCCAGAGTGCTCATCACATGATCATAGGTGGTCTTATTTATTTCACTGTGAAGAATTCTGGGTTTGGAATGTTTCTAATATGGCATCATGAAAAATCCAAGCAGGCAAGAAAAGTACAATATTTTCAAATCTCCAGGAAACAGGAAGCATAGTTGATTTCTTCCTTCTTTCTTTCCCATTACTGTGAAGTTTGTTGACTGCCTTTTATTTTTCAGTATAATTGTAGTTGTATCTGTAGAATGGGAGGATCCTTACAATAAGATTTTTGAAATTTTCAAATACTTGGAGCCTTATTCTTTCACTACGCTGTATTAGAGAGAAATGTTTTATCTTGAAACAAACATATTTAATTAAAATGTTCACTTACTTTCAGAAGGCTTAGCTATGCATCACCATGTACAAGCCTATGTTTTTAATCAGAAAAGTCATATTAAAAAGCAACTCTCGTATACAGAGGAGTATGGATTTAATCAGATAATTGTGCGGTTACACTGTTCATAATCACTTTATTTGCTTTTAACGGCAATGAGACAGATATTTCCAAAGGAGTCTAATTGTCCTCTGTGTAAATAACTAATTGTTTTGTTATTAAATACTGAAGTACTCAACATGCCCTATAAATGAAATCTGAATGTGAAAACAAACCCCCACACTCTACCCATGTCTCATTTCACACAGACGTGGTTCCCTCCAAATAGTGCCCTAGTTCACCTTTGGGTAAATATGATGTTATTTTTTTTCCTCAAGAAGTGAATAATCTAATTCTTAGTGATTAATTCTTGCAATGTAAACTGATGATTTTATTTGATTTTATCTATCTTTTCACTAGAAGAGAGGCGAGACATTTGGCCAGACACTCACCTCATCGAGGAAGGTGTCAGCACTGAGTCTGGGTGGGATAAAAATGTTGCTGGTTTCTGGCTCTCCACTGAGACCAGTAGAAAGTAAGTGTGAGCTGCTCTTCTTTTGATTAGAAGCAGGCAGAAGAGGTTAACACAAAAAATGTGTAGTATATACATACGTTACTTGGAATGTAATCTACTGATGCTCCCACTACAGAAACCATATTTGGGTACCATTTGCTCAGTTCTCCTTCTTCCCAGGAACGGGCCTGAGGGCACCTGTTTCATCTAGTTTCATCCAGATTGGAATACTTTTGCTGTCAGTCATGTTAAAGGAGGAAAAAAACAAAACGGAATGATAGAAGACTGTCATGGTTTTGTGAGGACAAAGTGGAAATCAGCTGGTATTAGACAGCAGCAATGTGGTGATCTAGATCTCACCTAGTCACACTAGACTCCCTTTGTAGTCAATAAGGAGAAGCAGGGACATTAAAGATGTGATTCAGCTGACCTATATACAGTGTCTACTGTGGGTTAAGATGAATCATATCCTAAAAGTGCCTATTTCTTTCTACTGATTATGAGGAGAGTCTTGACAAAGGCTCAGTTGTAGACAGCTACATTTACTTTTCTTGTTGGTGAAAGATGTGCTGTGTAGCTGCTAATGGATTGAATTACTAAGATGGAAAGATTCTGGGTAGGAAAAATAGAAAAGAGAGTTATTACAGGAAAAGTAAAGTCAAGGGAAGTGCACACAATAGTTTGGAGCAACAGAAGAAAAACAGAAGTACAAAACAGCAGAAGGAGGAAGGAAAGTCTGAGTGAGTTCAGCATAAGAATATGACTACTAGAAAACAATTTGACTTAATGGAACACAAAAATTAAAGCAAGTACTATAAAATCTTATTTCTGTACTGTATGCACTTTTTGGACCTTTACTTCAGCCTTGATTTAATGCTGTGCTCTTGATTAAACATCCCTACAAGTATGTTTCTCAGCTAACTAAAGGACCAAATGTCCTGTATCCCCATGAAGGGCTCGGGCACATTTGGTGTGCACCTATCACACAGCCTCCAGAAGGGATCCGGTTTGTAAACACTGAAAATACTGTGTGAACTTAGTCAATGTGCAGTAAGCAGGGATAACTGAAAGAGTTATTTCAAGACTGCACAACTGCTCTGAACAAATATGCCAATGTAAATGAAGCCTAAGACAGGCATTTTGCATATAAAATTTAAAATTGTAATGAAACAGTCCTCTTGACATAACTGCCTAAAATCCTGATGGAAGTGGTGAGAAGTACATATCTCTGAGAGCTGCCAGATCATCAAGTCGATAGATGAACTAAAGAGGACAAGATTTTCCTCTGAAAGTCTTCACAGACAGTTCTCATTCTTTGTTGATTATATGGAACACGTGAGGAAAATCTTGCAGCCTGGCACCCACTTTGGCAGTACACAACTCTGTGTGGCAGGTCTGATGGGGTAAGGTTTTCTTTGTGAGAATAACATGGCTGAGAAACATATACAGTTTGAGCTTGGATGCTGGGAGGAGACTGGGTAGTACCTGATCACCAGAAGTTGACCAAAACCAAATGATGAGAAGGAGACAGGTGCAAAGAAGGAAGAGATGACATGCCAAGTACAAGGAAATGAATTTAAAATTGAAATGCTCTATAGCTAAAGTACAATTTTACATAAGGCAGAGGACAAAACAATACATATGGAGAGTTCTGTTTGCATTTGTACCACATTGTCCAGACCTTCTGTTGCTATGGTTTTGTACCACCTGTTTGCTCTCAAGAACTGTTTACCACTTGCTGTACCGCGCGGGATTATTTAGATGGTTATCTCAGCGTGATAGATTGAGTTACCTCTCTGGCTTCATATGCTAAGGAACTGAATTCTGTAAAAAGTGTCTGTTGAACCACTGTGTTACCCCCTTATCTCTCTCTCTCTCTTTTTTCTTTTTTTTTTATTTAAGGAACAGTGTACACATCTTAATCACAGTAATTGATTTTTTATAAGAAGCCAGATGTGTTTTTCAGAAAATTGGAAGAATGGTGAATATGAGGAAAACAATTAGCATGCAAAAAGATCACAACACAAAGATGATGCCAGTTTTCCTTTCAACTTTATGTAATCTGTTTTTGGGAGTCAATTATAAAACAGGTAGAATTTTTACATTTTTGTGGTTTGGACTTAGTAAAAATTGTGAGCCAGCTTTTCAGGTGATAAGGAGCGATGCATTTCTGTTGGTTTTAGTTTAACTATTTTCATTTATTTCTTCTAAAGCTTATAGGTTGCAAATACATTTCCAACACTGCATCATTCCTCTAGCCTTGGGAAGAGAATGTGCCTAAGAAAGAATATGATGGATTCTTGTGCAGAAGCTCAGACAAATTACTTTATAAGTTCCATTCAATCATATCTGCAGAAATCTGTGAAAAGCAGTGGAAAATCTCATAGCTTAATCAAAATCAACTTGATTGTATTCAAGGGGCTCATTGGAGCTCTGAAGCCCTTATTAATGTTGATAGGGTACAAGTGGCAAAGATCTTCCATGTCCAGCTGGAGTTTGTAGACACAATATTCAGAAGTAACATTTCTTTATGTGTTAGCAAAATGCATTTGAATGGCAACAATTATTGACAGACAACTGAGAAACCTTATTCTGCTATTTTAAAACAGGGCCATTCTTTCAGCCCTGAAGCTTTAGTCACCTCAAGCATTGCAACCAGATTTCACAAAGGAAGCTGGTGTGAGGAACAGGAAGCTTAGGTAGGGCTTAGTCAGAAAGAAAGCTCCTGACACTAACTGATTAAAACAAATAATGTGTCATTCGCAGCCTCACTGTGACAGAATCTGTGAGCAATCAAACGTGTTTATCCAATTCTCCATTCTTCTTTATGGGAATATCACTGTTTGCACCTCTCCTCTTCAAAAATTCTCTACCTGGCCTTGATGTATATGGATGTGTCACACAGCTGAGCCTCTTCAGCCTGCCAGCAGCATATCCAGACTTAAAATATTTAATAAAGAGAAAAATCACATGCAGACATTAAAGGCAAGAAAGAAGTGGTCTTTAGCAGTTAGACTAACTTACTTGAGGTAGAAATTGTGCACAGAGGTGGAAGGTAGTCTGCTTTCTGTCCCTTTGGAGTATGATAATGCACTGGATAAACAGTTCCTCTTTCACCCCACACATAAGAAAACTCTCTAAACTCTCCCTTTTTCAGATACGTTACTTCTGAAGAGTATCTGGCCTACAGATTCCCATGATACATTTTTAAATACTGCAAAGGACAAAGGAAGGAAATAATGTGTATGGAAATGGTGTAAAATGGCACAGTTAATGGACTTTCCCACCCATTCTGGTCAGAAAGGGGTGATAAATTGCTTATCAAACAGGAGGCTTATTGTATGGAAAAAGGAGCAAATACACAGCTGAAGGGAAACCTGGGGATAGGCCCTGTCATGGGTGCTATTTAATATGGCTGAATGATTTCAGAGAACAGAGGTAACAAGCTGCAAATGATGCTGTGAAATTAGAATGGTAAAGTTCTATAACTAGTGTTCATAAAACAGGGTCAGAAGGCAACGGAAGGGTTACTTGTACTTTGAGTATCTTTATAATTTGAGGACAAAGAACATTCAAGACCAAATTCTGTACTTAAAATTTGAACCTGTGTGGTGCTGTTGACTGCCCCATAACCGTAGGTTAAAAGTTATCAGGAACCACTGAGCACTGAATTACATGCAAACTTTTAGTTTGCATAAATTTTGATGAAGCTTAAGACCATGAACATTTCATCTAAACCCTTTTTTGTTTTTAACCTCCATCCTTAGAAGGCATGCTATTCCTTACTGTGTAAAAGTTCAGAGCCAATAGGTCCTCAGGGAATTTCCTTTTTTATTTATTTCAGAGAAAATTAGATGTTATTAAAAATAATTACTTCCATGAAAAATCATTTTTAACAATAAAAAAGATTATTGATGTCTTTAAATAAAATTTGTGTAGTAAAAGAGCAACAGAAATTTTAAATTCTTTGGCTTGCTTTATCTAAGTTAAGCTTCAGGACCAAAATAGTCTACTCTGGCCCTAAATTCACTGAATCTGTGCCATTCGTAAATGCAATTTTTTATTAAATACGCAAAAGTGTTTACCCCTTGTGCTTTTTATGGCACTAATACATATGAAATACAAGAATTATCTTAAACTAATCCATGGACTTTAATAATTTGCAATCAGTTAATTGTTTCCTTAGAAATGAATCACAGGATTTAATCCTACCAGTTCAGATTTTCTCAGGAAAGGTGACTACAATTATTAGTATTAGTCACTCTTTCAAAAGAATTAAAATTCTTCCTTCTTGTATCCATACAATGACACTATTGCCTTTACAAAATAGTCTCATCCAACTACCTTTGTTTATGCTGCTAAAGTCTATTTCCAAAATAATATTCGTCCAAATGACTTCTGTTCCTACAGTTCTCCTTGCTGCAGGTCATATGCAAAAATGACCTCAGTTAGTTCTGCTTTTTATATTAAGCAGTTATTTTACTAGATAGCCCTCTTCTGGAGTGTTCAGTTAGCAGTTAAAGTTTATTTATGAAGAAGAAACTGAGATCTAATGCATTAAATGCAGTCTTTTATATCACTTTTATTTTCTACATCTTGTGAATCTCTGGAATGATATCCTTCATTCCTTTATATCCAGTCTATTTATGAAATATGTATGTACTAGCAATATTCATGGGATTTCAGGTTCACTTTATATTTGTGACTTTTTTTTTTCTCACAGAGTGAGCTATATTCTGAAGTTCCACCATCTTGCAGGGCTATATCACTACAATTTTCCAAATTCTTATTTCTGAAATAAAGCACTTTAGCAGGCAAGGTCTTCAGTTCTGGTAGTGCAGGAGCATCTTATCACTGTGCCCAAGCGGTGGGTCAAGTAGCAGCATACCATTTTTATGACTTTAAGTTCTATCTGCCACCTTGAGGTCCTGTGATAACATAATCCAAATCATGGAAGACAATGCTGAGAGGAGTGACTAACATCAGTTCCACGAGGAATACCCAGTCTAGAAGTAGGACTCCAAGTAGGAATAGAGAGGGGTACAAGACTATTGATACAAATGCTCTTTGACAGTAAATGACTCATTGTACAAAACTGCCACATTTTCATAGCCAGTGTAATTCTGTCACAGACTCCTACTTTGGTGACAGGCATTTCTACAGCAACAGACATTTAGGGAGGAAACCGGCCACTGACTTTATTGTGTGCCTAAGACAAAGTGTTTGACTGGACTGAAAACAGGTGCCCTCAGCATCACCATAAAGAATCTACTTGCAGCTGGCCTGTCTCTGAAGCAGAGGTAAGAGTTTCTGGAAATTATTCTAGTAGGTGTGACTGGATATTTCCCACCTACTAGAATTCTCTTCTCTTTGAATTACTTTTCTGGGAAAGGTTAGAAGGATGGGGTATTTCTTTTTTTCCTGGATAAACTGGGATTCCTAGGAGTTTTCTTTGAGTTTCTTTTTATTCTGACTTCTATCAAGTTCGTGGGAAGGTAGTCCATAGTTTGGAGACTCACTCACTTGTCCTTTTATGGGTATGCATTAGTACTAGATTGTCTGTAAAATGTGTCTTTGAATAATCTGTCCCCATCTTTGGCCTTAAAAGAGCTTCTGTGTGCACTTAATCTGTTCTAACTGACCCAAATAAGCCATGACTGTTCTGATAGGAGCTCAGTAAAGCAGGTTATCTGCTCTGTAGGTGAACTCTGGCTAAACTTCTATTCTGAATTTGTTTCAGTAGAAAGGACTAGTCTGTAAGCTTGTCCTTTAGTAAGAGGTGTGTGAAGGTGGTGCAGGCTGCTCTAAGATCTCCCTACTCAGTAGTCTCTCTATAGGGCCAATACGGCTATGCAAAAAACAAATTCTTTATTTGCTTCACAACTTTAAAAGAATTTTTTTTGGACAGCAGCAAGCAGTTTTTTTCATTTGGTACAATCTAGTGGAACTTCTTCTGAGACTCCGGTGGAGGGCCACAAAGATGATGAGGAGCCTGGAGCGTTTCCCGTATGAGGAAAGGCTGAGAGAGATGGGACTGTTCAGCCTGGAGAAGACCGAGGGGGAATCATATCAATGCTTATAAATATCTAGAGGGAGTGAAGTGGGTGAAAGGCTCTTTTCAGTGGAGCCTAGTGACAGGACAAAGGGCAATGGGCACAAACTGGAACGCAAGTTCCATACAAATGTGAGGCAAAACGTTACTTTGAGGGTTACAGAGCGCTGGAACAGGTTGCCCAGGGAGGCTGTGGAGTCTCCTTCTCTCGAGATATTCAAAACCCACTCGGATGCATTCCTGTGTAAGCTGCTGTAGGGAAACCTCTTTAGCAGGGGGTTGGACTTGATCTGCAGAGGTCTCATCCTACCTGTACAGTTCTGTGATTCAGAGAACATGAGCATGGCTGGTGAAGACAACTTATGCAACTAGCCTATGATCACGAAGCATCACTGTTTGAGTTTAATAAACTCAGATGGATTCAATGGATAATGTGGGAGTAGTGTGTTCTGTTGATAGTCTTGAAGAGGCTGGATATGGTATTCTTATGGAACATGGCAATGATGCCTGAGATATCATCAATCTTGTCAAGAATGAAGCAGATGGAGAACAGCCTTGCTGAAGCTCCCTGATAATGACAGCAATAAAAGATTTGCTAACTTGGAACTGTTAAGCCTCAGCTCAATAGATATCTGATACAGCCACTTCGGTGAAGCTAATGAACCGGTTAAGATAGGGTCTAGAACAGTCTGCTGCTGCTCTAGAGTTATAACCACCTCGTGACACAGAGCCAGCTTAGTGGCCAGTTGCAGCCTGAAATCAGCATCCTTCTGCGTACAGGGAGGTGTGTTTTCACATGTCAGTGCTAATGCATGTCCTGGATGTATTAAAGAAAGATGGCTTGATCTTAGTATTAATGACATTCAGTGTTTAGCACATGATTCTGTGCTACAGAGAAGCTGAGGGATAACCCTCAGTCATTCTGGTAGTGGCACTGTGGCATATAAGAAAAGGCTGCATCTTGGTAACCCTACCATTATTCAATCCTGCTCTCCATCAACATTCTCTCAAGCAGTAATTCACCACTTTTTGCTACCACAACAGGATTAGTGTTAATGCTTAGATCCCATACTGCTTCTTGGTGCAGGTGGATGTGGTATGGATGAGCCCAAGAGTGGTGACTTCTGGAAGGGCTGTTGGGTGGTGGATGTTGTCCCAAAAGGCTGCCCTTGTTCTGGGAAGTGTGGATGTACTGGTAAACAGAAAAGGTTCTCCAAAGGTCCATGGAGCAGAAATAGGCACAGCAGCCTAGGAAAGGGTGTCCTCACTGACACAATCCTCAAAGTAAAACTGTGTAGGTTGTAAGAGTTATCAATAGTCCAATGTTTCTTTACGTCTGGCAAAAAAAGAAATTGGAGGCACAGGAAGAAGATATTAAAAGCACTGTTTAATGTAGCCTCTCTTTAAATATTTTAAATCAAAATTAATAAATCTTTCTTGGGTTGACTTGACTTATGGAGAAAACTTCCTAGCTGTCATCTGCAGAATCTAAGTGGCTGCCTACATGATCACACAGTTCCTGAAAGTGCCCACTTCAATTAATAATTCGATTAGTTGAAGCCTGAATATTCCCACCACATCTTGCTACTTGTTTAAAATTAATATGAAAACAGAGTATTTCTTAATTTTCAGTAACGTTTCAATCATGAAGCCTAAGTCATGAATTTATGCAAAATAATGTTTTTTTTCACATTGTGATGAGACCCTCTTTCATTATCTCAGAGAATTAATATAACAGTCTTAAGAATAATATTAAGAATAATGAAATTAAAAAGGTCCAGTTGTCTGATGAAGCAGTATCTTTTTCTTACATTTTCTGTTGCCGCTGATCAGATTCAGTTTGTGTATGACACAGAAAACAGACCAGTACTGAAAGAAAGAACAAAAGGCAAATCATTGTAAAATCTGAACTGCCAGAATTAGGCCGTCATGTTACAAAGTGGTAATTCTTTCTGACAGCCTCAGCTGTACCAATCATGACATTCGGCAAATTAGCCAGGCCAAGAACAAATAAAAAGACGAAACAGGTGTGAAACCAACTTCCTGCCTCCCAGGATAAATACACTGTACACTGAAGGGCAATGCACCTGCACTATTGTTTCTAGCATGTGTGTGGGGGGAAGTTTTTAAGTGCAAATACACTTGAGACTTGATAAGGACTAGAGACTTCTAGATAATTTGAGTGTAAATGGGCTTTTTTTTTTTTTTTTTCATGATCATTTATTATCAGTTAACTCTTTGAGGAGACATTTAGAACTGGAGTTTGAGGGAAGAAGTCTGCTGTTATCATCCCGCTGTGCTATGAGTGAATGCCTGCCTGACCAGGCAATGTAGGAGTGCTAGACTGCCTGCATCCATTTCAGGAGGCATGGAAGAGTGGGTAACTAGAGAAGAGCAGCAAATAATAGGCTGTAGTCTGCACACTCTGATGGGATTGTTTTGCCATTCTCTGCTTAAATTCTGCTTCTGCCTTGGTGCTTGTGTGGGCATTTCTTTCCTGATTATTGCTACAGACGGGCAAAGGAATCACAGAATGTTCTGAATTGGAAGTGACCCACAAGAATCATTAAGTCCAACTCCCGCCTTCACACAGAACAACTGAAAATTTAAACCTTATATCTGAGGACTTGGGAAGGGGAGTGACTGATTTAAATCCACGAGCGACTCCTTTCTGCAACCTAAACTACATGCTTGGACTCCTGCTGTGCAAACATATAGCACTGGCTTTTAGGGCAAATGCTCCTCCCTGGCTCTCTGAGACTGATTCCTGCAACCAGCACTGTTTTACAGTAGCACCTGTGCCTGGGGAAGTGCAATGGGAAATTTCTGTCCTCATGAAACCCTGCGAAAAGATCAGGAAACACAGTAGTATCAGAGTTGTGGGAATAGGAGAGAGTTCAAGAGATGGACAAAGAATCTTCTTGGGTTGACCTCAGACTGTCCCAAGATTTTTTAATGAGCAACATCATACAGTACAGGTCTGGCTTGTTTAGATTGGTGCTTGGTTTCCTGTGATTTTTGGCGACACCACTTTAATATCTGGCAAACCCTCAGCCAACTTGGCACTGTGCACAATTGGAAGTAAGACAAGAGAAACAGAAAATGAAGTTGTTTTGTATAAAATTCTCAACTGTAGCGTTGCTACACAGGGTTTCAGGATGCTTTATGAAAGCAAGCAGTGCCCCATGATATATGAATACTTCTACCTTCCCCTGCAACCTGGTCATCCTTAGAATCATAGAATAATAGAATCAGAATGGTTGGAAGGGACCCCAAGGATCAACAAGTTCCTACCCCCTTGCCAGAGGCAGTGCCACTATCCTCCAGATCTGGTACTAAACCAGATTGCCCAGGGCCCCATCCAATGTGGTCTTGAGCACTTCCAGGGACAGAGCATCCACAGTCTTTTTAAGCAATCACTGTGACTACACCCTCTGGGAAATGGATAGCTGTACATCCTTTGCGTCACACGAACCTGTCATTAATCTATTTAGGGTTACACTTTACATGAGGTGATGAAAGAGAGCAGTTTACATGTAAATGTGGAAGTAGTCTGTGATGTAATGGGTGATGGGACTAGTATAGGCATCTCCTGTAATCAGTGCTACATTTTGATTTATATTACAAAGTGATGGAGAGCAAAGGAATTATAATGCACAGAACAGTACTGCTGCTATGGTGCTTTTCTCTAAAGACCAGAACTACAAATGAAGAGACTGTAACGGCTTTACTTTAAGAATTATTTGGAATGAATTGTGCACTTGCAGTGAAGATTAGAGCTTGACTGCTTCTGGATTTTTATTTATTTATGATTTTATTCTGCGGGAAATATGACAGAAAAGGACTTACTGAAGTTCTGTGAGTGAGTTCACAAGCACTTGCATTGCTTAAACATCTGTCATGAGGCACAACTGATAATGGTGACTGCTATTATGGCATCTTCCTCCCCTCTGCACAAGGCCATCTGGGATTTGTGTTATGTAAGAGGATTAGCATTTTTCCTTTCCTCTGTTATTTAAAGTATTTCTCAGAACTTGTTTTTGAATAATAATAACAACATCAATAATAATTGGGCTGTTTCTGTGTAGCCTTGTAAAGGAAAAGTCGGGAATTCTAAAGCCACTGCTCTTAAGTTGAACACCTGGCCTTGCCATTTGGGTTTGAATGGGATTCACTTGAAATAGGGTTTTTCAAGCTGCGGTGGATAGGACTGATGGAAGGCTGATATCACTGGGTGAAATGAAGAATAAAGCATAAATTATCATGAGTGGATCAGTTCCAGCAAGGAAACAATTGTCATTTCCCTTTCCTCCACTCGGACCTGATTATTCATTGCAATGGTGATGGGGAAAATCTCAGCTTCAGATACTAGCTCATACAATTATAGTGGTAGCTGGTAATGTTGCCTGATAAGAAAGCCTACTATTTATCATGATCTGACCCTGGCTTAGGTTGTTTATATATTTACAAAAAGCAAATTATTTGGTGTGAAATTTCTAATGTAGAATACCTCCTTAAGACAGAGAATTTTGAAAAGTTCTAATCAGAATATCTGGCTATCTTTCAGAAACTCAAACAAGACAAAAAATAAGATGAGTGAGGTGCAAATCCCAGTCTGCCCACACTGCTCTTGCAGTCACCTTCCAGCTTCCTACAGTGATTTTTTCTTGGTTACAATAAATTCTACCCTGCTGCCTCAAGACAAATGTATCCCTGACAGTCACTTCTGCGGCCTTGCCATGCTCAGTATGTGCTGTTCCCAGCCATCACCCACTCCTTGTTTGCTGCGTGACTGTCCCTACTCCACTGTCAGTTCCAGAATGGAGGGTGCTCATGGCTAGTCTCAGGCAGAGTGGGATCCTCCATCCCATTATGGAGAATTCCACCTGAATTTGAGCACAGGAATTAAATCAAGGTAAACGGTCACAGTCTGCTAAAGAAACAGAACATAAAACACACAGTAAACTTCAAACAAAAAAATAAAAAGGATACTAGCTGTCACAGTAAATTTATATACTCTCACCAGGGAAATCTTTGCCCAGAGCTAAACCCTCTAAGGACTCCGACAGACATTAACCACGCTCCAGTCTTTCACACATCCTGATAAACCCATATAGAAGAGCTTTGTACCCATCAATAAAGAATTTTTTTTATTACCTTTTTTTTTTTTTTATTATTATTTTTTTGTAAATGCTGCTGGCAGTCTGGTAAAAGTAATAAGGAAGCATTTACAGCCTCTGGACCAGGTGCTGGAGCTACAGCTGAGAAGAAGAATGGCTGAGTGAAGACTGGAGATTAGACTGGGAGCTCGGCACTAGCACCAGCTATCATTACTGACAGTAATAGGGACATGAGACTCAGCAGGATAACACTATCCTGCTCCCGTCATATCTTAAGGTCTTATGTGCAAAAATTGTCTTAGCTTGTTCCTTCAGAAAAGGGTGAACAAAAGGATGGAAGTATTACTTAAGGAAGAACAAGTGCTACTTAAGCATGTTAAAAGAAGAAGGATAAGGAAGTAGGGCGGCAAGAAGGGCAAAAGATATCAAACAGCTGTATGTTGAATGAGTTCTGTCCATGCATGCTGACAAGTTAAATTTGCAACTGCAATCTTCTTTGATTTATGATTATATAAATAAACCCATGTCAAGTAAGTATAAAACTATCTGGACAAAATTAGTCAGATTGTTAGAAATCCAGTGTGTAAAAACAATCTGCTAGCAACATGTCTACATACTGATTACATATGCCCAAGGTGAATTGCTTTGTTTATGATGCATATGTATTTATATAGTTATCTTCCTTTTCTGACATGACTGTTACTTTATGTGGAAACTCTGAAGAATACCGTTGTGACTCAGCTTCACCCTGCAGGTCATGTCTCAAAGGAAAGTGTGCTAAACATTATGATACTTTCTGCCTTTTAGGAGATATAGTGTTTTCCATAAGTGATAAAATAATAGGAAAGTAAATTGGAAACAAGGTAGAAAGATGAACACTAAATTTATTACAGGACACTGTATATATATATATAAAGCATAGGCTGAATTTTCTGCTTTGAATGTGGTAGAGCAGAAATCTGAATCTAGAGCACAGTTTTGCTGAGTGCAAATCTATACCTTCTTGCATTAATGTTTCTTCCTCATAAACATGAAACCTGAATCTCAGGTTTTCTTCAGATGCAGCTTGATAACACATATATATCTATATACATATCTATCTATCTATCTGTCTGTCTGTCTATAAAAATCACAGTAAGAAAAAATACTTGATTATCGGTGACATAAGAAAGAGATTCGCCATGACACAGATTTTCTGGTCATTGCCATGCAGATACTGTTTTAAAGAAAAAACAACTCAGTTAAACTTCTTGTCATTTTTTGTCCTATCTTCATGTCAGCCATCCAGTCTTTTCTTTCTTTTTTTTTTTTTTCATCCAATTAGCCTCCAGTCTCCTTGTTGTGTTTTGCTAGTGCAGCAATCAACATTTTAAACAGAATCTGTAATATAAGCTGATTGAATTGAACAGAAAAAAAAAAAAAGAGGGAGAAATTGATTTTAATAGCTCAGCAGATAGCAAAGGAATGCTATCCTTACTGTATTATTTAGGCAGACATGCAGTTCAGTAAATCCTTCTTCTTCCCACCCTCTATTTTCTTGGAACCAGGTAACAGTTCCTGTTGGGCCTCAGATTTCAGTGCTGTACACTGCAGAAGTAAATGATTTTTCCTCACAGTGTGTTTTCAGTGTGAAACAGAGTACATTTTTGCTCTGTGAAAATTCCAAGCTGACTCCATGCTGGTGGAGTCATTTTGCATTGTGTTCCTGGTTAAATGCCCAAGAACAACCTTACTCCTAGCTGAGAACTAGACTGCAAGGAAGCTAATCCTTTTATGGATGCTTGTTTCTGCTTTCTTGTTCGGACGTAGTGAGTATTGTTACGAATCTTGGCAGTGCTCTTTGCCTTGACTTTCCATGCAAATCCATGTGCCAGATGTCATCAGTTTTGTTCTGTTTTTCCCCAGCTGTACACTTTTTCTTTGTATACTGGTAGACCATTGTAAGAAAGAGGTCATAATGTGGTGTAGTGGAACCTGGTCATTATAACTCCAGAAAATTATGAAAGCATTTGTCAGTTAGCTTTGAAGAAAGTTTTGTTTTTTTTTTTGTTTGTTTGCCCCACTCCATCCTTAACTGGTCTCCTTTTATTATAATCACACCACAAAGAGTAAGGAAGGCAAAAAGATGAGTGAGTTTTAACAAAAAGATTCCCTGTGAATATATGCTGGTCTATAAGTATGTGAAAATTTGTGTTTCTTGTTGTGAAAGTGCTGCCTTGCTGGAGCCCAACTGCTTGTGCTGAGGTCTGGACATATATACTAATATTTTTCTTAACATTTTGCAAGAGACCACTGTCCAAATGCACTGTCCAAACAAGCCACAGGAGATACTAGAGTGCAATCTGATGAATTTTAGCATAAAGCTAGCATGCTAATATGGTATTTTAACATCCACACTCATGAAAGTTTGGAAACAAAGCGTTCTTTTATAGAAAAATAAAAATAAAAGAATCTAGAAATGTTGGTAAAGCATTTGTTTTAAAACAGAAAGATCTATATTTAGAAACAGAGCCAGATGTAAAACAACAACTGAGGCTGAATATTTGTCCCTGTTTTTTTTTTTCCCTGAAGATCACACATAGGTTATTTTCTGTCCCTTCTACAGCTGGTCAGGGTGGTGATTTTCAGCCTGTGAAAACCATTACAGCAGGATTTTCCTTTTTTATAAGACCTAACACTCAGCTAAAATCTGTGTGATATGTTTGTGTGAGAAGTGGGAAGCACGGGAACTAAAGGAATGCACCAAAAAAAATGTTTCATTTTGTCAGTTTGTAAACATGACCAAATACCCTTGAAATCTTGAACTTGTTTATGGTCAAAAAGAAAAAGATGATTGATTCAGAAGTACAAAAAACTAGTCTTATCCCTAATATATTTTTTTCTTATTTTATTGATACAAAATATTTTCCTTTCATTCTGAAATGTTTTTTTTTCTTTTTTCTTTTTCCTTTTTCTGACATGCCAGACCTTACTGGTGAGAGAAGTTCAAGCAGTTTATAATCAGGAAAGACTGACGTGCAACATCTTGGTATCAGAAAACATTAAAATTAATTGCAAGTCTCTATCTGAAATTTGGGGTTGCAGGACAAACCAATTTTATCATATCCAAACTTTTATTTCTAGTGGAAAATAGCAATGAAGTCAATATTTTCTTTTTTTTCTTTCTTTTTTTCTTTTTTTTTTGGGGGGGGGGGGGGGGGAATCTGCTTTAAAGCTCCATTTTGTGTTGTATGTTTGGCATTCTGCATTAAATAGGCTGTAAACTTTCACCTATTTATCCTTCTACAAAAACAAATGATTAAAACATAGCTGCTATGTAGTTTTAATTTGAAGGTATTGACATATGGTTTATTCATCAGCTGGTATTTTATTCCCTTGACTATTTGTTCTCCTCCTAAAGATTTGTATCTGATTTCAAACTGGAAATTCTCTGATGCAAAATTCCAGCTGTTGATTCATGTTAGGCCTTTCCTCTCCTGATAAATAACAATGGCATTTCAAATTTTAGGAATATCTGAAATTTAGAGAATAATGAAATCAAGGATATCTAGAAAATTGTTAATGCCACAGTGTATTCCTGCATAGCATTCCAGTCATCTCTCATTCCTTCTGAGAGATGAGGAGACTAAACTCTCAAATGCATTAATTTACAGACTTCAGAGAACAGTGGCCTTGCTTATGCAAAACTTTCTAATGTTGTCCTAAAGTTCTATAGATAACATGAAGCCTAGTGCTTGGTGGAGTTTGGGTTCATTACTTTACTTTGTTTTCCAAGGTAAAATAAATCCTCTAATTTATTAATGAGATCATTTTCATTCATCCAACAGTTTCACTTCTATTATATTGGCTGCCAAAATAGATAACATGCACCTATTTATTTTTAATATTTTTTAAAATCAAAATGTTAAATCAGAAATCCCATATACATTAGGGAACCATATTGCATTTCTGCAGATGTCTGCATCAGCCAAATCTGACCTCACTTAAATAATGGAATCTTTTCTGTTCTCATATCTTGTCTTCCATGACAAGATGTAAATTGATATACAATCATAAATATAGTATACCTATGAATTAATTCCCTCTTAATTGTACCCACAAATGTTTTCATTATGTAGCCGAGAATTAGATTCAGGCCAGCTAGCTTATGCTTATCCGGGTCATTTCATTTGACCTTTTAAATATTTCCCCAACCCTTTCACTCATAAATTCCCTCTATTCAAAAAAAAGCAAAAGAAATTTGTTAATTTCAGAAGACATTTTCCTGCTTCTTTCAGGATTTGGTTACAGGGTTAAATCTAGGTCTATCAATTTAAAGGTGTTTCAGCTTGGTAGGTACCACTTTTATTAACAGACTAGGAAATATTTCTTTGCTTACCTGCTGTACATCAAAATTCACTCCATACAGAAACCAAATTTGTCTACTGCTTCTTTGCCTTATCTGCCGTACTAACAGCCAATGAAAAACATTTCTGAACAGCTAATAATCCAAGCCTTAGAGACAAAATATCAGGTGGACATAGACTAGCAGACTGAGGCAAAGCACAAGGAAACCACATTGGGTCACCGGGGAAGACAGTGATCTTGGCACATTGCTGCCAAACCACTGCCAAGCTCTGGCTGGCATCGTGGCAAAGGAGAATTTTAAGATGGATTTGAAGGACAATAAGTAACTAAATGATCTTCCCTCCTGACTAAGCATTTGCTGCCTTGTATTTTAGGGCAGATGGCACCTACCTAAAGCAGCAACAAAACAGAAATTGAGACAAGGAAGGGGCAGTCCTCATCACTGAGCCGTGGGTAGTATTGTTCTTGTCAAACCGCTCTGTAACTCACTTGCTGAGAAAGTTTTTGGTTCTTTTATTTTTTTATTTTTTTAAATAAGTTTAAACCTCCTCCTCTTCTACAATTAGCATTTTTCAAGTGGAGCTGAGTTAGTTGAAGCAGATGGTTTATCTTTTTTGGTAGTGCTTCTAGTTGGACAAATGAGACTTATATCATTTCTACATCTTCCTCTCTCTAGCAGTGCTTACAAAGTCATTCCACATTTTACACACCGTGTTTTGACTTATTTAATGCAGACGTACTTTTCCCGCAGTAAACATGATTACCCAAATACTTTAACTAGAGAGCTTCTGCTTTCCTCTCTGGTATAATTAGTTACACTGCACTCACACTGCATTTAAAGGGAGGGAAAAAACCCACACATGGAGCATCTTGCAAATGTGCCTATAATCCCATACAGCTGCTTTCTTCACTTTATTCTTTTTTTTTTTTTCTTTTTCTTTTTTTTTCTTTTTTGAGTGCTTATAGAACAAAATTGCTGCAGCTGGGCAGCAAACTGAGCAAAGTTGCAAAGACACCTCTCCTTTCTTTTCTTTGTGGAATCCACCCATTCAGGTGTCTAGGGATAGCTCTTGATTAGCAATAGCTTAACATGGGGCTAAGTTTTCTTGGATTCCAGCATTGAATAACTTGGCAGGGTTTCTATTAGGTTTGAATTTCAAAGCCAAAAGAGTGATCTGAGATCGCATACTGGCAGTTCCACAGTGGTAATTTCCATGTTAAAAGAATACTTATCACCAGCACCACAGCGAAAGAGGCAGCTTTACGCAGAAAGGGCCTCTTGTGAAATTAATTTGGTGTTTATTTTATTAAGACGCCCTTTCCAAATGATTTTTTTTAAATAAAGAAATAGTTTCTAATTATGATGATATTTTTTACTGCAAAGATTTGGTTGCTTGAAAAAATATCCATAGAAATTCTACAGAGAGGGATTTTTATTTACGTGGACAGAATAGTTTTTATTCTCGCTTTTTAGCAATAGAACAGGGGATGGAAAAGGAGAATGTCTGTGTAGATTCAGTAAGATACTGGCTTAATTTAGAGTTTAGCTGCTCTAAGTTCAGTAGAAGGTTTGCTTAAAATATTATTGAAGGATTGACTGTTAATAGGTTTAAAATGCTAAGGTGCTTGATGACTCCTGGATAAGGAAAGAAATGTGCATAAAAAACAAAAAAATAAACAAAATATAAAACACCAAACAAACTGGAACACATGGAGAACAAAAAGTCTGTCTGAATTCTAGTTGCCTAGAATCCTTTTACTGCTGATAGGGAGAAATGGGCATTTCCATTTCTGATTAATCTAAATTGAAAGAAATTATCTAATGTAGGTTAGCTAACAATGTCTTGTTCTGTGCTTATTTCCATTTGTTAGGTATAAATGAACTTCACACAGCTTGTTCATATGTAGGAACCAAAAGTCAACTAAGATGAGTTCTATCTTTGCCCTTTCTCTTCCTCTACCACTGTGTTGCCTCCAATAAGTCACACATGCAATGTTTTGTCTGACTCAAGGCAATCTCATCCTGTGTTCTGATACAATACTCAGTGCCTGGAGAATAAATAAAGAAGTTTAGGATTCTTTAAAGCTTTGATGTGTCCAAAGGAAGCAGCAACCAGCAGACATTAACTAGTGACACAAATGCAGGAACAGTCTGGAATGGACCTGAGCATGGGTGAAGATTAAGAGTTTCATGGGGAGCTCTCTATCTGTTACTATCAATGAGGAAGTAGCAGTGAAAGCATGCTAACTCAGAATGCTCTCTAAACAACATAGATCCTTTTAAAAATACAGAAAAGGGAAGAAAGAATCAAATTTGACTTAGTTCAGAAAAAAATTTTCCATATCTGACTGCATCTGCCAGTGCATATGTAATTCCTGATGACACAGCTAAAAAAAAAATACTACTTTGTAAAGTAGTAGAGATTACTGCAGCATTATTAAAGCCTTTTCACCTCTGGGGATATTAATATTGATCTATTGACAGAATAAAACAATAAACTGGGCCAAAAAAAATTTTAAAAAAATGCAGGGAGCTAAAAAGCCCTTCAGTTATTGTAGGAGATCGTTTCATTCCCTGAGAAATGATAACATGAAATCCCTACAGTAGAAATGAAAGCAAGGAAGGCAGCAGGTTTGGGGCTGTCAGTTCTAGGAGGTACAGCTCTGAGAACTGGGATCTGAGAAGCAGTCAGTGACTGAGTCCATTGCATTATTGAAGAAAAAAACTCTAATAAATGAGCTTCAGAATTTCTACTTTGAGGAAGAATTCTGTCAAGTTTCTGAACTGCCTTCTTGTCATTTAAACAAAGAATATTTTTAATATATTCTTTCATTTTTAGAAGATAGCACAGCTAAATAAATGCATAACTGTGGTACAGATAAATGTGTTTGTATTATGCAGCATTCAAAAATATATTTGCTAATACACATAAAAGATTAAAAAAAAGATTAATTTAAAATAACTGCCTTCAGAAGATGGCAAATGATTATTTTAATAGTAAAATTCTATTAGTAGAGTTTTATTCATACAATTACTATTTTCCTTCCCATTCTTGATCATTCATATAACCTTTCTCTTCTTGTCTATTTGGAGTTCTTTTTTCCTTGTAGTTTGAAAAGGGTATCTGTTCATTTCCTACACTTTCTCCAGTGTAGAACAGAAATCCAGAAAACATTAGGACCAAACTTTAAACCCAGCTCTGTAAAGGCAGAATCATAATTAGATGAAGTTAGTTTGTCTGTTGCTGAATGTAAACAAGTTGAATAACTTCATTATTTTCAAGCCTTGCCCCTACATTAGAATAATTCACACTACTTCAGGGAAATGACACCTGCTAATTAACCACAAGCAGACAAAGCACTTTAACAGCCACAATCAGTCATTTTCTCCTCTAGTTATAAAAAAAAAAAGAAAGAAAGAAAGAAAAAGATTTAAAAAAAAAAAAAAAAAGAAGAAGAAGAAAAGATCAAAACTTTTGAGTCAAGATGTTTTCATGAATTGTCCTCTCCAGGAAACCTTATTGCTTGAAGTAGACTGAACTGTAATGAGTCACACAACCTTCCAAAATAGGCATTAAATAAAGGCACATATATACCGCACTGTACTTTCCCCAAACACGTGCTTGGGGGCAGAGAAGTAACTTAGCTCCAACTAAAGGTAGATTTCTGAAGATGTCAATATGTGATTAATCTTATTCCTAAAGGAGGTTTCTGTAATTATGAGTCTGTATCTTCCCTAAGATCCCCCTCTTTCCGCTGACAAACTTAGCTTTTGTTATATATACATCAGCATTTCAGATGTCTGACGTTAGGTGTTCTGAATCACAATCTGAAAAATTATTTCCCCAGGTAATTTACATTCAAAACACAGAAAATCAATAAAATGTGGGCAGAAGGAAATATTATCCCTATTTTACAGAGCGAGGAAGGAGCATGGAAAGTAAGTCTCGTATGCAAAAGTTCACTGGAAGCCTGTGATGAAATTAGAAGCTCTCAGACTTTCAGAGTCTTGGTTTGTGAATCTAGTTATATTTTTCCCCCTTTGCTTTCATACTCTGTGACCCTGCAGAACTGTTGTTTCAATTGTACTTTAAGAGGTCCTGAAAATCCTAATTTCTCCATACATTTACAATGATTTACAAAGTACTTTCCATGTCCTGATGATCTACTGTTTTAACCAAGACTGTGCTGATAATCTCCAGAATCCAGTGGAAAATTTAGAACAATATCAGCAGTCCTTGATAGAAACATCAGTGCCTTCTAGCTGTTTTCTTATGGACTCAATACCTTTTCTGGGTTGGAAAGAGATGCTTTCTGGGACATACTGAGAGGAAAAGTCTTGATGCTAAAAGAAAATGTCTTCCGAGTAATTAGTAGTTGGCAGGCTGGATGTAAAAACACAAAACACAGATAATACAATCTCAGTACTCCAGTAGTATGGAGAGGAAAATGAGCCCTGGAGAAAAGTGATGTATCATAGCAAAAGAAATTACAGAAATTCATTTAAAAAACTGAGATTGTGAATGGTATTCACAAAATAAAAGGAGACTCCAAGGACAAAGAAGACGTCACAGCCTTCTTGCTTTTGTCAAGAGAAGTGAGCGTATTTGATATTCATACTATATAAATGAAAACCAACCAGGTAGACATTGTCATAAGCAGAAGGTAAACAGAATGCAAGACTGCAGAGTCTTTCATCCATCGCATGGCTGAAAGCAAGTATGTCCAACCTTTGGCCTGTAGGTCACATGCGGCCCAGCACAGCTGGCAATGCAGCCTCCCCCACCCCGTGGTAAAATGGGGGTGGCTCTTTACTGCAGAGTGGCCCTGGACATTCACCCATCTCTCAGCAGCAATCAAACCATCACTGTGCTACTAACACTGCGTTGACTGAAACTGGGGCATGGGGAGGGCACTGCTGTGCAGTGCTGATGCAAGAGACGGCAAATAATTGTATGCGTTTTGATACGTTGGCTAAACACAGGGCTCTGAACAGTAAAGAATATGCAGCCATGCTTTCTTGGTTGATAAAGGAATATGAGAGCAGGTTTCAGGACTGACCAAAAAATATAATCAATTTATGTTTGAGACACCATTTTTAGTTGCTATATATACACTGTATGCAGATTTTCAAATGGAATGTTTAGAGTTTCAATCAGTTATTCAGTTCAAATATCTGGTTATGTCTCTTTATCAGACTTTTATAAACCCTCTCTTACTGGAGAAAAATATTCTGTACTTCACAGCCACTCATTACTTTTAGAGCAACTTATGACTTACCACATGGATGTCCAACCTTTTGGCTTGCCTAGGCCATGCTGGGTGAGGGGGAATAGTCCCCTGCATAGAAAACATATATTTAACGTATATAAGTAACAATGCTGTTACCAGGCAGCACAAGTGCATGACACATGTAACACACACGGATTTTGATTCAATGGAGTATGCAGTGGAGGCATGAAAGGCTGTGTTAGCAATGCACTGTGCCCTCCCCTCCACAGCATTCCACTGTCACCCGTGCTACCTGTGCTCGAGCTACATGTAACTGATTTATGAAATATATTGCTAAAATTCATATACAACCATTAAAAGTTTATGATCTTGTCAGGCTGCATTACTAGCTGTTCAGGGCCCCATACAGCCCGCAGCCCACAGGTTGGACATGCCTGTCTTAAAGCCTATAGGACAGCTCCAGTGCTAGAGACCTTCAGCCTTTAATCTCAGACAATCTCTGGACATGTGCTTTATTCTTCTGTCTGTCTACACACCTTTGAACAATACCTGGGCTAGGTTAACAGGAGAAGTTTTCACTAATCATTAAGGAAGGAGCTGCCAGGAGATATCACTCTCCAGATTACCCTTTGAGACATTCTTGAGGAAACATTATTTTGGCCCTATCTTTTTATGTATTGAGAGTTTGAATGAAAATCTGACTTTTGCCAGGACTTTGAAGGAACGTTAGAGAAGGGGTTAGGAATGGGTGTCCCGTATATTTGACATTTCCTAAAATTTACTTAACTTTACAACCCAATGAACTTCATTTTGCTGTTGTTTTTTTCCATTTCAGATAAATACATACACAGCTATATGCTCATGTAAATTTATAATAGTGAGAAAAATGTAGATTTATTTTCCAGTGAGTGTGAAGGAATATCTGATTAACTTGTTTGTCAGTGATGATTCTTGAAAAAGGTAAAATAAAAAGGCTAAAGAGCTTACAGACTGTATACTACACCTGTAACTACAGTACTTAAGAGTACTTAATCACAATGCACAATAGAAGTAAGCTATCTCTACATAAGCACTCTAGAATACATACTAAAAGTCTGTTCACTTTTCTTCTTGGACCACAACCACCCACTAGTTGACCCAGCGAGTAAGTCCCCTCTGACTTGAGAAAAACCTACTCTTTTGCCATTCCAGCTGGGAATGAACAAGGTTGTATGTTGCCATGGTAGCAGTTAGACTGAGAAGGGGATAAGTAGAAAAGGTGGCAAAAGGCAGCCAAAAATAACAAGTTATAAAGAAATGGGATTCTGTGTATCTGCAGTTAGGTGAATAGGGCTAAATCCTCACCCTGATGCGACACAGCTCTGGTTAGCAAAGAGTTTTAAACACTGTGCCAGTATGGGATCTGTGGGTATAGGCTGTTAACCTATGGGATCACAGGCATTTAACTTGATCTCATTTCTCTAATTTACAAAACATCCACCTTCATTGCTTGGACCCCTTCTCTACTATCCATTGATTATTCAGTACTGTATAGTGCTGTGACTCTTCTGTGTTCTTCTTTGAGCAATGTAAGGTCAGAGAAGACATCCTTGAGTAAAAAGTGAGAATTCCTTAGTAACAACAGTTCAGATATTCAACATTTTTTTCTTTTGTTTCCCTGTGAGTTCAACCCCAAAAAGTTATTCCAGGTTTGTACTTACACACAGGAGAGTAAAGTCCTGTTGGGAGACAGATTATTCATTACTTCTGGTTTTAATTCTTCACCCTTCTGCTGTATACATTTGCAATAAAATGCTTACGGAGATACTGCACCCTTAAAAAAACAAAAAGGAATAAAATCTTAAAAGTCTACAGACTTGCATACCTACATCACTAATTGCAGCCAAACATACTGTGTGACTCAAGGTGTATCAGAAAGATAGCATGAAGCTGCAATCACTGAGGGCTGTAAAAGCTTGAAGAATTGAAGAAAATATTTGCAGCGGTTTGACCTAACCCAGCTATTTGATATATGACCAATATAGGATCTGATGGCTGGTTGGAAGGATAGGTTAAATCAGGAATTATTTTTTTTCGCCGTATTGTAAGTTATTGTCTGGCCATATATGAAGGATGTGTGGAAGTCATGGGACAGAAATGGGCATGCATGTCACAGCACATCACTTGTATGTTCTTTTGTATAACCAGGAATGAACTGATCACTAATTACTTTTATTTTGCCCATATTTCGATAAGTTGATGTGTATCGTCCTGAGTACTTCGGTGTGAGGCTCATTAGCTAAGATGCAAAAAATGTGCAGATGACTGAACAGTAGTTACAACTTAAATTATTTAGGGCTTAATAAATGAGATGATGCTTGAAACTTGTCATGGTGGATTTAAAAAATATGATTGTTGTGATGTCATACTCTTTCCACCCCACATGCCTAACTTTGTCTATCTATCTGCTCTTTTTGTCTTCTTGTACCCTAGAGAAACATTTTCTTCCTCCTCAGCCTGTCATCTTCAGTTAATGATGAAAGAATCATTAGGATACTTAGGTCCTGAGAACTGTGAAGAATATAAACCAGGCTCTGCAGCAATAAAGAAATAACAAGGTGCATTGTGAAATAGTGTCTGAATACTCATTTATCTGAATAGCCCACTTATAGCAATAGAGTTATTCAAGTGGTGGGAAAAATAAAGATAAAAGCAATGTATTTTTTTTAGAATGGATGTTGTAATTTGACTCCGGACCTCTTCTGTATTCATCCAACCACAGAATCAGCAATGATTTCCTTGGTTTGCTGTGGAACTTGCTGACAGTGTCAATCTGTCATAGTACTTGCAGTGCCCACAGCAGGGACAGTGCTTTTCTTGGGGACCATGGGGTCTGCCTCCACCAGAGCTTTATAACCTTTGGCAAAGATTTTCCCTGCTGAGAAGCATGTTTGTGCCAGCACCGAGATGAAGAGCCACCACATCACCATGTCACTTAGCCAACCTGCTGAGGTCCCACCAGAAAAGCTGTGATGGAGTTGCTACTGCCACTACTCTGACAGAATAGCATAAATTCCCTTACAGATTGCCTTTTCAACTCATTACAAATAAATTAACCATGCAACAAGCTGTAATAAGATATCCACAACACTACCCATGCACTGGTAGGTGTGAGAAGAGCATGTGCATTAGAAGGGAGCTGCAAGGTTCACTGTCACTACCGAGTGAAGCTGTCCTGCAGTATAGATACAGTCAGACCTGCTGGGCAGTGGAGCAGATGTTCTCCAAGGTTTCCACTGCTTAAGTCTCAGCAAGTCATACATGGACTCTTTAAAAAAAAAAAAAAAAATCAAAAAGTTTACTATAACTGGAAATATGTAAGTATTCTCTAGAGTGGAAGTTGATAAGGACTGATTATAACATTTATTTGGGATGAAATCCTTTTTCATTGCATAAAGATATTTGGCAGTGCAGGAGCGGACACTGAAGTGAACATTGCCCTTTATATCTTGCTGTAGAATATTATCAATTTTGCATAGAATATAAGACTATTTATTTATAAGATTTTAGGCTTTAATAAATGTGTTGTTGTCCCACATAAAACCTGAGCTTTGCCTGTTGGAATGTCATACCCTCTCGCTTCGTAGGCTTTTTTAACAGTCCAGTAATTAGTTTACAACATGTTGAGTAAAATTATGCATGTTTAGCTCACATATTGATTCAGAAAGTGTTTTACAAAGTCAAGACTCAGTTTTATGAGCACATAATGTAATCTTCAATCTTCTTTACCCTTTTTGAACCCTTTGGTATTTTGTATTTTCAGTTTCCCAGTGTAGCTAACAGAAATTTGGTCGCAGCATATGTTTCGTAGTTTTAACTTGGAAGGATAAAGCTAAATATATTTTAGAAACAAGTAGGTTAGAGCAAAAGAATTTATTATTGAAAAAGCACAGTATTGTGTACTGGAATGAAGGTAAAAATAAAACCAGAATATGCATAGCTGAAAATAAAAAAAAAGCAAACCCCAAACCCACAACACAAAACGTAACGGATCAACAAATATCACTTAGCTTTTGCCTTCTCTATGGTTATAGAAAAGGACCTGGGTGTCTTGAAAACCACTGTTCATTAGCAGTTAACAGTTTAAAAGCTGGTACAGACCAAACCATTAAACAATACACAGAAAGCAAGAAAGAAAAGAGTAAGCAGTCACTGTCAACTCTCGTACGGAGATAAAACTGCAGGAAAGAAGCAGTAGAAATATGTATGATTGATTTGTAGAAACTTTTTTTGATCAGGCTTTCAGTTTTCTTAAGGAAATGGCATGTGTCTTTCTCAGGTATTTCTGGGTGCTCAGTGCTGTTGCTGAAGCATAGCAAAATGACAACAATCAGCTCAGAGTGGATTTTAAATACTGTTGTTTAAACATCCCCTACTTCTGTACATATTGCTCATTCTGCATGCTGGAAATGGAATACAAATCTCTTTTTCTTGAAAAGTGTGTTCTTAACATAAACTAGATGTCTGCTTTTTTTGATTTGGAACATGTAAACTCTCACTTCGTGAACAGTCATGAGTCAAAAACTGAAGAATATTATTACACAGAGTCACACAGATTATTGGCACAATCTGAGTCATATTGCTATTTTAATATCTACGCATTACAGTTGCACAGAATCTCACATGAAAATGAATTACCTCCAGATTAAAAAAAAAAGTACTACTACTAATAAAAAATAAAAAGGAAAAAAAAAAAGAAAAAAAGAAAAAGAAAATAATGGAAATAAAAAAGAAAGAAGAAAAAGAAATGCAGCAAAAGCATGGTAGATCTAACTCAATTTTCTAACTCAAACTTTACATAAAATCTGAAAATATAGTTTTGATTACTAGCAGGCATCTTAGAGCTGCTAAAATAAGTGTGTCTAATGAATTTTAAAAGATTACAAAGGATTTCATTTATCTGTATTCACTGTACTCAGATACTGGGAAAGATCAAGGAATTTATATTGGTTACTTATAATGAGGCAGTCAGGCTTTAATGAAAATCAACAGTTAGTAGATAATCAGTTCAGCCTGGTGACTATTGGTCTGTTATTGTAGGACAAGAATAATTAAAGGGCACTTAAGGTATGGAAAAAATGGCAGTCGGAAATTGATGTGCCTATAGAAATCTCCAAAGGACAGACATTTAATAGTCCTTTATATGTTACTATAGCAACACACTTTGATAACTCATCTACCCACACCATAGTAAAACAAGGGGCACGGGGCTCTTTGCAAAGTGCAATCTCCTTTAAGCAGGTCTATAAGCACTGCAGATGAACAGAACTCTAAACATTCCTCCATGAATATTCATGAACTAAGTTGTTTTTTGTTGCCTGCCTAGTCAGCAGTCACAAAACACATGGTGTGTGTTGGCAGCATCTTGCCTAGGTAGAGGGCTATGGACTGAGGCAATGGCAGGAACCAGGACCTGTGAGGCTGACTGACATTTCCATCTGTAGCGAAGGCTGGTAATTAACAGGAAGGAGTGTGCCTGCAGCATTGCACCATCTGCTAGGGAAACGGCTCAATAAGAAAGGAGCTGGATATCATCTCAGTGGTGGCTCGATCTGGTTCCGACATGAGGCTGGGCATCTGTTAGCTGAGGAGATAGGCTATTAGGAAATTCGACTGGGAATGAACAACATGGAAAGAGCACTCTGACCTAGCCCATAAAAGCATCTCTTCAGAAACGGTGTCTTTTTATCTTACTTACACAAGTCTTCTGAAAATGGTTTGCTGAGGGACCATTATGGATTTGTTTGAAGTAACACAATGGTTTCAAAAACGCTGCTTAATTCCGACATGAAATTCTTGAAATCAGGATACAGCTGTCATCTTTTGACAATAGAGCTAATTTCAGAGTGAGGATATGAGGTTAAATTCCTTCTTCTGTAGTTTCTTTTTGGAAGCAGGAAAGAAAATTAACTTTTAACTATTGTGTAGTTTTACTCTCACAGCACAGTAGATCTAGGATACTCAAATGGAAAACATGCAGAAATGAATACATAAAACCTTACCATTTTTTAAATGCAGGCATATGTGAAGCACAGCAGTTGAAAAGGACATCGGTATATGTTCTCTATGCATATATGTGCATATTTATATATGTATATAGATAAATACATACATGCATGCATAATATGTCTTAAACTCTTTTTGTCTGATAGGAATTTAAGTAGCTTGAGCTTTCCAGAAAGAGTTGAAGGGATGAGTTTTGTACTTCAAGGTGTTATAATAGGTTTGTTGTTCTTTGTGCTAGTATATAATTTAAATCATTCAGACACGTGTGTTATTAATGTCTTTAAAGGGCAGTACTAGCGTTCTTGTAAATGACAGTCTGACATTCCTCAGGTCTCTGCTGATGCACAGATTCAGCAAAATTTGGGTAAATTCCTGTTTCTCTCTGCTGATATACTGAAATGTCTTCAGGAGATGAACAATTCTTGAGTCCTTTTCCTCTTTACAGCACAATGCTGATAGCAAGTGTGCCCACATTGTGTGCATGACATAACATGATTTAGTGCCATTCTGACTGTGGGATGAACTCCAAGCATGCTGCATTTGCAGGTTTTGAGAGAATGTATGAGTACTACATCTGGGCTACGGTTTGCTTAGACTCTTGGAACTTCACTGCATGTCAGAAATAAGGGTGACGACTTCTTGTCTGCAATCACTGAACAGAGATAACACTTCCAGTAGACAACGTCAGTGTTTCAAGGGGCTGATGTGACTACACGTTGAGCCTAGACTTGAAAGCCATCTCTTAATTCCCCATCCCAACCGCCATTCCTTTTCTGAAAAGTTCATAGAAGTGGTGACATGCACGAATAACAGCTGGGAAAATGAGTTCACAGCTAGAGGCTGGACAACTAAGTTGGGTAACTGTGTAAGGACCACTATTTCTTATCATTACATGAACGAGATGGATGGAAGCTTAAGCAACAAAAAAGGGAGGTGGCATATCCCTGAAAGGAGCAGCAGTGTTCTCATCATTGTACAGAGGTTCCTGTGACAACAAAAAATAGTTTTACTTTCATGCACAGTACAGTTTTGGCGTTGTTTCCACTTCTCTGCTTAGTTTTTAAGCTGTTCTCTTTGCAAGATAATTTTTATTTTGTTTTTCTTGAAACACTGTGGAAAAATTGGCTTTTCCCAATAATTATAAGGACCAACTTGTCTCTCACAGAGGTTGTCACAGATTCACAGAATCACTGGGGTTGGAAGGGACCTCTAGAGGGAGGTCACCTAGTTCAATGCTCTTCTAAAGCAGGTTCCTCAGAGTAGATGGTGCAGATATATTTATATTTTGTCTGCATCCCTTTCAAGTGGAAGCAGAAACCCTGTAGGTTCTACTCTCCTAGAGACTCAGAAACCTGTACTGTGTAGTGGAACTTTGATAAAATATGTTAGCACCATATCTCTGTACAAGCGGTTGGCGAGAAAGACCTGGAAGGCTACTGGAATGCAGTGAATGGTCAGGACATGTGGCTTTCTGATGCTGTTCCTGTTGGTATCTTTTGCAGGGAGCCATGAAAACTGGAGCCCTCAAAATTTCCTCTCCTCCTGTAGAGCTCTCCACTCACAGAACCGCAGACAGTGATGTCTGCCCAGTCAACAAGCGACCGGAAAAGCAATTTTTATCAACCCGGGCTAATCAAGCAGAAATCACCATTGTCTATCTTCAGCAATTGAAGGCTGACAATTGAAGGCTGATCCACAGCCAGTAAAATGGACAACCCTTTTTTTTTTTTTTTTTTTAATAGATTTCCCAAATATCTATTTTCTTGACAGCAGGTTCCTCACTATTCAATTAAGGGCAATATGTCTTCAGTCAACAATTTTCCCTTTCTTTCTTTTCTTTGTGTGTATGTGTATGTGTGAAACACTGTTCTTAAAGCTCTCTGCAGCTGGTTGTCATCTGAATGACTGCCAATAGCCTCCAAGAGCACTACCCCCTCCTGAACACATCATTTGGCTCCCTGAGATTATTTACTAGTGAAAGCTCTGCATGCACGGAGTAAGTCTGACATGGCACCCTGAGTGAAGAGCTGGGTGTGGCTGTGGCATTTTGGGAAATGAGTTAGCAGAGAAATATTGCTTGGCATGTGTTCTGTTTTCTGATCCCACATGCAAGGCAGGGCAGCCCTAGGAGGAAAGGCATTTCTGATCAGCAGAGCCCTAAGACAACGGGTAGTTTAACTGAAAGGCAGCATAGCCTTCTGGGAGAAGGGTTTTCTTGGAGATAGGGCAGCTGAGAGCATGGTGGTAGTGGAAAAGGAATGATGTGAATCCTTTTGAAATGCACAGAAGAGTTAATTGATTGCATTGGGCTTTCTTCTGGGCCTGAATTGTTTACCTTGCAGTGAAAATGGTTTTAAATATACATCTGTAATTGTTTAGTTTGGTATTAATTGAGAGTAAGTGGATTCAGTCCCAGAAGATTTTAGCAATAGGCTAAGTAAGAATTCATTTAGGTATCATTGCTATGAGTTGGAGATTCAGCCCTGAGCTATTAAGCCCACACACACGCTTGCACACACTCTCACTCTCAGCAGTTCCTATCAGCAAACAGGGTGTCTTAGTCTGTCCTCTTCAAGATGAACCCAAAACCTGTAGTTCTTCTCATTACCTTTAGTGCTTAGCTCCCAAGCATTCCCCATGAGAAAGATCCAGAAGTAGCTATGGGAGTCCAGAGTACCAATCTGTACTTCACTCAACTGAAATGAGGAGCCACTTAATCAGATCAGCTAGTAGCGCCATGGGTTTCTACAAAAGAAGAAAAGGAAATATTTTAGTCTTTATTTGAATGGCATTTGCATGTATAACAACTTTTCAAACTCATCCAAGGATGCCGAGTCAAGAAGCAAAACACTGCATTTAGAACACGAGAGCTTTTCTGCCGTATTAAATCTATGGGGCACTCAAAAGATATTGACACCAGCAGCTCTGTTTACCCAGCATCCCATCTCTATGCCTATAGACATTTCCAGAAAATGATGCCTTTAACCCAGATAATGAGATGGAAGGAATCTTTGAGAAGTGTAGATTTGAATCCAACATGAAGATTCCCAGTAAAATGACTTAGAGAGGAAGAATTTCTTCTAGGCTGGAATTGCATAGACAATAGCACGGGCATGCATCCAAGATTGGGGACGTTCATTCAGACTGGCTAAGCAGCCTGAACTCTGCTTAGAGTAATAAAACCGTCCAAGCTCTCCTTCCAAAAGCCCCTGTGCAGCTTGGCAGGGTGGTGTGAGCAGGGGCACGGGGGGGAGGGAGGCAGCGAGGGATGCTGTGTGTCTGTGATGCATTGGCAGGGCTGCACAGGGAGAGCTTGCACAGCACCTGCCTGCACGGTGTCTGGCTCTAACCAGTGTCATTAGCCACTCATTTTGTAAGCATTAAAGCCAGCCACAATGTTATAAATAAAATAATACAATAAAGAAGCGAACCACAATGTAATAGAACAGTGAAGGGAAGGAATGATACTGTGCAAAACTTTAAAATACTTCAACTTCAGTGTTTAAGTCCACCCCCTGCAGATGCAGGGAAGCAGCCTGTGTGCATCAAGGCATTTAAATATACAGAGAAGTTATCCATACACGTACAAAGCTTCCAGTGCTGTAGAGCATGAAAAGGGGAAGGAAATAAAAGCTGAAGGTTTACTCTATAGTAAGGACACAATGCTCAAAGACCATAGGATTTGGAATGTGTTGAAGTCAGTGTGATGCTCAATATTCTTCTAAATGAAGAAGAGGGCTTATATTTTCTCTTTTTCTTTTTTTTTTTTTTTTCCTCTTTCTTCTCTCTCTCTTTTTTTTTTTTTTTTTTTTTTTTTTTGCTTGCCTCAGTCATACTACTAATTATTTAGTGGTCTTTCAAACCTTTTGTAATCTCGACTTGAGAAAGCACTGAAAGATATTAATTCTTAGCCATGTGTCTCATAAATGAAGGCCATTCTGCTATACTTAATGACAAGGCTGAGGCAGCAAGATGTCATTTGCTTTTTTCTCGGTTTTTAAATTGCTTTCTAAATGAACTACAGCTGTGAGGGCCAGGTGCTGTGATCCCTTTAGAAAGATCAGGAAATGATGAAATCCAAAATTTCAAAGTGTGATGGATGTCAGCTCCCGATTTGGTGTGTGTGTGAGGTCACCCCCATGCACCTGGTGCTATCTCCACAGCAGAATCACTTTACTGTGGAAAAAAAAAAAAAAAAAAAGAGAGATGCACATGTCGAGCGTAAGTGTAACAATACGAGATGCAGTTTATAATTATCCCTTTGTTTTCTCCTCATCGAGATGGAAATGACGGATATACAGTGTGTGTGCTTCTTGTTCTAGGTGCCGAGGAGTATATTAAGGCAAGATTTCAGTTAAAATAACCAACATGGCTGAGTGGTGAGTTGAGCAGCCACCACACAGAGAATGCAATGTCAGGAAAATAAGAGCTCGCTGATGAACTTCACTTAATTAGAAATTCTAACGGCAAGGTCAAGAAGTCTATTAGCTAAAATTTATTTTACAGAATGTGGCTTGGAGGGTGACAGAGGTGCATGAGAGCAAACAATGCTTTTGTCACAGTTCCTCCAGGCTGTATATCTGACTCTGATAATTCAAGAAGGCTGATTGAACCTTTTTAAAATTCACTGTTGAAATATTATTAGTCTTCACTGAAGATACGGCTTAATCCTAGGAAACCAACATGCAGACTGAGAAAGAGGGGTGCACTCTTGGGAAAATGCATATAAAATACAGACGTTGAAAACCATAGTCCTTCTCTCAGATGCTGGCATTTGACATGTTCTGTGTTGCAGCAGCTGTTGCAGGTTCAGGGGTATTTGCAAACACCGCCAACTGCTCACCCCACTGTACCTCTCCATATGTAACGGCCAAATTGCTTCTCGGACCTAGCACAAAGTCTTATTCACTCTGTCAAGCCATCAAAAAGATCCAGTCCACCAAACACAAGACATGTCCAATTCAGCCTCAGGACTGTCCAAGAGAAGCACAAATAAAGAAATTCAGAGGGAATATTTTCTGTTATATAAGGACATGTTGCATCTTCTGTTGATTTTTAGTAAAATATCAAGTCAAAAATAAAAGTTGTTTATATCCAAGGTTTTCCACTGGCTGCATTGAACACATGTATGTTCTGGACATTATTAGGAACTCATCCTCAGTTCTCAAATCTCCGGCATCATCAAAACTTTTGTGAGCAGGATTTTGATTTCCAGTACTTTGTCATTCTTAGGTAGAGTGTAGTTATAGCAAGTGCAGAAATGTGAATGAAAATTAAATTGCTGAGAATAGATGGAAACTTTAGAACTGGGCAATCGTATCTTCAAATGTATGGCTGGGAAATTTTCTTCACAATGTCATATTTATTATTTATGGTGATTTTAATATGCAATTCTACATTGATTAGAGTGACATCGTAACACATTAACTATTTGTCTTCAAAACTCCCACACAGAAAAATATTTTCATTCTTATTGCCATAAGCCTAAATGAAGCACACATAGCTACTTTTTGTCTGCATTAGAAAAAGAGGAAAAGTTTTGAAGCATTCACTCAAATGTCATATGTGGGGCAAATGATGCTTGCATTGTCTTTGTTGAGAAAACAGAGCAATCCAGTGTTGTTTAACCCCATAAATGTTACAGAATGTTAAATCTGGTGATTATTTAAGGAAGTTCACATCACCTATGGTTTTCTAACACCACCATGAAAGAAGAACTGCAAGCTTTTATGACAGAGCATTTCAACTATGGCTTTATCCAGTTGAGTTTTCCGAGAAATTTGTTCCAGAATATGAGATCTTTTACATATATCCAAATCTTCAAATATTCTAATACAGAAGATTCTGTTGTCTCCTTTCATGATAGAGCACACAAAAGACATTTGCCCAGTGCATAAGAATGGCATAAGAATGCATCCGCTATTTTTCCAAATACTTTTTTTTTTTTTTTTTTGGCAGAACACCCTTTGGAAAAAGCTGTAACTTCTAGCTAATACAGGTAGCATTCTTATAATGCTGACAGGTTCCGGACTGCTAAACACTGGAATGTCATCTTTAAAAAAATCTTTATAAAGAAAAGACACAAAAATGCAGAAATAGCTGCTGAACAAAATCCCTGGATTGGGCTGCTCCTGGATTATGAGGCTGTCAGTGTTACAAAACTAACTGCTCTGAAGATCGGTTTTGGAAATGTCTTTTTATCTGTATCAAAGTCTGTATCAAAACACCAGATTGAGATTTCATGTGTCTGAAATCCAGATTCAAAGTCTGTGATTTGAACCTATTTCTGGCTTTCTGTTGGTTCAGTTTGCGGGAGGCATTGTGAGAAATTAAACTCACAGATACTTCATGTAATGACAAATCAATTTAAAAAAAAAAAAAAAAAAGAAACTCAACGCCACCCTTCAGTCGGATTGGAACAAAATCAATTATTAACCCCTAGGGAGTCAGTAATTTTTTCAACACAGCTGCAACAAAGCAGCTTTATCCAGCCTCATGTTGTTATCCTTTAATGGCGTTATTGTAGTCAAATGAGCAGAATTTCTGAAGGTAATAATTTCTTTAAATTTGCCCGTTTAAATAGTTCCAGATATTTAATTTGCATTGCTAAAATACTTCTATCATATTCAATTGTAATAGAGCTTGATGTAGCAGGGACTCAGGAGTCTTTTGTAGACAGGTTTGAATATATGGTTCCACAGATCAGCTATTTGTTAATTTTATGCAGGCTGTCTCCAGTTTCTGCATCTCACAGTTTGGGCACAACAGGAGGTGACACTGTTAACTGTTACACTTTTCACTTACTTTTTTTCCCCTAGCTGAACATAAACATATCATTACAGAGTTACACTACACTATATTTAGAGTTGATTTTTAACTATCTATTAGATAAAAAGACTAGAGCTGAGCTAAAATACCTGGAACAAGCTGGGAAGGTCTAACAGAATGGTTCTACCCACAGAAATTATGTTGGGAGTAAGGGATTTCTACACTGTGATGATGCTTTCTATTTCACTTCCTACTGAAATTTCTGTGGTTTGACTGGACAAGCTGAGCATTTGTAATGTGGTGAGCTGAGAGGCTTTCAGTAATTTAAAAAGACCAGGTACGAATGGTATAGAGCCACCATTGTAGGCTCACAGCATGGGGCAGAAACTTAGACTTCATTCCACTAAGGAGTTTAGTGTCAGTCTTCTCTTTCCTCAGTCTTCTCTTTCCCTTGAAGGCTAAGACTGTATCCAGATTTTAAAACCAGATTGTCTGACCAGCCATATTTACTGTATCAGAGGGGTTCATGAGTCTTCTTTCATACTTCTCTCTCATATCTGGCTTCTTGCAGGAAAAAGACCAAGAACAAACAGAGGTCCCGGGACAGGAGAGAAATATTAGATTTGCTACTAGACTGTCCATGTTGGATGTTCATGGGATGAGACACAGGATTTTGTTGGGTAGAACACTGGTTCACTACATAACCTTTGCTAATTTATGTATACATAATCATTAAAATCTCAGACAGGCTAAGTAATTCCCACTGTAACTCTGTCAAAATACTTGCCAGACACAACATCCCAGAGAAAAGAGGTGGTCTGAGCGCTGAAATTTCCTCACAGTGTGTCTTTATCTTCTGAGACCACAGGAGAAGGCATGAGGAAAAAGTTGAGTCCACCCATTGCCCATTTTACAAGAAAGTTAAGGTATTTACCTAGAAGCCAAAATCTTTCCTTTCTTTCTTTTTTTTTGGTTCTCCCCCCGCATCTCAATTGAACATATTCTGAAACACAGATTCAAATGTTAGAAATCAGCATCCGAGCTACATCTTTATCAAGCAGACCAAACAATTATTTAAATGGATCTCTGCCTCCTGTAGGAACTGAACTGTTCTGTAAAATTGTAAGATAAAGTGAACTTGAGACCTGAACCTGTCCACATACCAATTCAGTGCTGTAACTGCTAGTATAAAGATATCTCCTGTTCTGTTTTTTTTTTTTTTCCTCCTTATTTTTTCCCCCCCCATGAAAAAATGGTGTACCTGGCTAAGGCATCCAGCTCTGAATAGCTGAAACCATTAAAATATATTCCATGTGTTCAAACAACTCTGTATGGTCTTTCACATTTGGATGCAATATTTATAATAAGGAACACACATACACCACTTAAAAATATAGCATTTGCTAGCAGTTTTCATATTTCTGAGAATAGTGTACCTTTGCTCTGTGTTCTGAAAAAGAGGTATTAAGGACTTGTGATCATTACGTGATAGCAGGTAAGTAACTGATTACTCAGTGGCTTCTTGGCTGCAGTTCTCTGCTTATCCCTTGGGAAAGGAAAACAGCTTTTTAATATACTTAGCAAATTGATTTTGTTGGTAGACTATTTCTCACAGTGCATAGGTTTTCCACATAAAATTTGACAAATACAACTACACGGACCAAAGCAATCTCTGAAGTAATTCTATTAGTTCAAGTGAAGTCAATCAAAGCATAAATTGGAGTCGGTGGTGCTTCAATAATGGATCTGACTAGTACAAAAGAAGGATCAGACATCCAAGACTGAAAATCTTTCTCAGAGAAAAAGAGATTTAATGGAGGAGCACCTATGCTGGTGGTCACTGTTCTGCTTATACATCTGATCTCTTCTGTACTGCATAGTTTAGTCTTAAATACTGCCTGTAAAGGAAATGCTACAAACATTGCCTGTCTTAGACATTTGTGCACCACTCAAAGTCAAAATACTTGAGCATCGTAGAATCATAGATTCACAGTATCAACTTGGTTGAAAAAGATCTTTAATATCATCAACGTCATCTACTGAGTCCTATCAATAAACCTTGTTCTTTAGTGTCATGTCCACGCATCTCTTTAATACTTCTGGGGATGGAGACTCTACCACTTTCCTGGACAGCATATTCAAATGGTTAATCACTGTGTTTGTGAGGGAGTCCTTCCTAATATTCAATCTAAACTTCCCCTGGTGCAACTTGAGGCTACTTCCTTGGATATTGTCATTAGTCACCCAAGAAAAAGAGACCACCACCACCCTTAGCAACTTCTTTCAGGTAGTTGTAGACAATGATCTAGTGTCCTCTCGGCCTCCTTTTCTCCAGATGTAACAAACCCAAGTCTCTCAGTCACTTCATTTACCTTGTGTTTTCTCTGCACATGCTCAAGCAACTCAATGTTCTTCTCATAGTGAGGGGCCCAAAACTGAACGCGGTACTCGAGTTCTGGTCTTGTCACTGCCACATAAAAGGGAGCGGTCACTTCCTTAGTCCTGTTGACTACACGATTTTTGATATAGGTCAGGATGTCATTGGCCTTCTTGAATAACTGGGCACACCAGCTCATGTTCTTCCAGCTGCCAACCAGCTCCCCCAGACTCTTTTTCTGCTGATCAGCTTTCTAGACACCCAAGGCCAAACAACTGCATGGAGTTGCTAAGACGTAAGTGCAGCACCTGACACTTATCCTTTCTGAATGTCAAGCAATTACTCAGCCAAGTGATCCAGCCTATCCAGAACTAACACTCAAACAGAGCAACGTTCCCATGTGAGTTGGTATCATCTGCAAACTTACCAAGAGCATACTCTATCCCCTTGTCCACATCACCGTTAAAAATATTAAACAAACCTGGCCCTAATACTGAGCCCTGGGGAACATCACTGGTGACTGGCCTCTAGATGGTCTTAGTTTCCTTCACTAGGACTCTTTGATACCAGCCATCCAGTTAGTTCTTTATTAGTAAACTGTACATTCATCCAAGCCACTAGCAGACAGTTTCTCCAGAGGAATAACGTAGGAAGCGGACTCAAATACTTTACTAAAATCTGGATAAACAACATCCAAAGTGCTTTCCTCACCTACTAACTGGGGAATCTTGTCATAAAAAGGGATCGATTTTGTAAGTTAGGACCTGCCCTTCATATATTCATGCTGTCTGTATCTGATCACTCAGTTGTTCCATATGTGCCACGTGATGACATTCAACATGATCAGTTCTGTGACCTTCTCTGGCACTGAGGTAAGCCTGACAGGCTGTAATTCCCTTGATTCTCCTTCCTGCCCTTCATAGATTGGAGTCACATTCACCATCCTATAGTTAACTGGGACCTCTCTGGATAGATAGGACTGCTGATAAATTACTGAAAGAGATGCATCCTTTAATTGCTCCTCAGGAATCTTGACAAAGAAGGAAATGCCTTCTCACTGATAGAAATAAAGGTACATATTTTTTTAAATGGATTTAAGAATTGTTTATTTTCTGGAAATGTTAAGATTTTCAAGTAATTGCCCGTATTTTAATTTTCAATGTTGGGAGCTGTTTCCCCACTGAACTGTCTTCAGTGGCTACACTAACTTTTGTCATCCCCATTTTGACATAGTTGATTTCAAGACCTATCTATCTGTGAATGAGGTCAGGGGGTTTATCCAACTTTTAAAAAACTTCCCTCAAAAATTCCATGTTACAGCGTTGTTTCTTTAAAAGCCAGAACTCTTCACTAACTAAGCTCAAAATCTTCATCAACAAACAAGATTGTATAACTGTCAGATGTTTCTACCGTGCGTGGAGGCAGTACTGTACACCTTGAGACCTTTTGCCTCACCTTTACATGAGAAGGAAAGGATTGATGGATAGGAAGAAAAAGCAGGTTACAGATTCTTTTGTCCTACACTGATGTAGAATTCGGTATTTAGAAGGCTATATTTTCTTTCAAGCTATTTTACTTCTTTAAAACTTTCTGAAGATTTTCTTGAATTCTTTGTTTGCTTTAAACGGTGGAAATGCAATTGGAAAGGTGTTGAATCACAAGCTTTTGTACCTATTAAGGACTCGCAGTTGTGACATTCAGATAAGGCTACTTTTGACTTCAGTATAGAAATAGTAAGTTCCCCTTAGGAATCTAGACATTGGACTGTGGATGCAAACCTAACACATCAGATCTTCAGTGTGGTAACTGTGGCTCACATGGGAAGCAAATTTCCAGCAGTCATAGTGAAATTTCTAGACCGTGTTCTATTACTTACTGCTGAAAATCCACAACATCTGAAAGTATTACTCAGTGTATTCTTGCCTGGTATGTTGTAATATTTCTTTCATGTTCAAGCAATACAAGGAAGGGAGAATGGTTAATCTGAAGGAAGAAATTAACAAAGATAATGTACATCTGATTTATAGAACATAATTGCTGGTTAAGAAATTTTGATAAGAGACATTTACAGGTTTCATTTAATGTTATAGTAAAAAACATTGCTGAGAAGAATTGCATCTTATTGGCATAATTTTTTTTTTTTTTTTCCTGTAGGAATCTGTAATAATGTAGCCCTATGAAAAAAGGTAGCAGGATCCATAGGTGTAGTAATAATTAAGGTCTGACTTCTGCTTCTGAGCCTGGATATTTTAAGTATCTTATGCTTTTTGGAAGTAAGAAAGAACCCGTCTGATGGGTTGTTTTATATTTCTTTAAGGGTTTTTTGGCTCTGATTTCAAGTAAACAAGTCAGTTTATTAATCCTGAATCCTTTATTATCATCAGGGGCTCCATTGTTTCCCATTGCAAATTTTGGAAGCACCATCTCCAGAAGCTTTCAAGAGTCTCTCGTGCCTCTTGTGTGCTGAAGCAATTGTACAAACACCACAGGCATTTTTGCTTTACTGCACCAATTATTTGCTCCATATCGCCCACCTCCAACAATTATTATTTCTTCCTCATGCCCCCACAGATTTGTATGTATACTCACAAAATGCAACATCAAATAACAGAATTCAGTGTAGAAAAGTTATGAAAGAGTCTACAGTGGAGACATCGTATTGTAGGACAAATAGAAATGTTCCGACAATGCATAATTCATCATTCAAACATCCTCATTAACAACTATGCCACTGTGGAAAAAGCAAGCAAGCAAACAAACTGAAATCAAAAGCAAAACGCTTTTGGACTAAAAAAAATCCAAGTGACTAAAGATGTAGTTGTCATGGTATGCAAACTGCTAAAACTTCATTTTAAGTGATTAATTTATTTATAATAAAATAATATCAGGTATGATATAAATAATCTATGGCCAATTTAGTCACTCATGCAGGGATAGAAACCTCCTGGTTCAGGCTGTAGTGGGAGATAACTTGCTACAAGATGCACTGATTGGAAGTCTGCTAAGTCTATGCTTCAGTGACTCCTAGAACAGACAAAAGCTGTGCATGAATTCAGAAGGGAGCAGAAAGAAGGCAAAGGCAATCGCCAGCAGTGACAGACTTTGGAATTTAATAGGGGATTGTTCTCTTCTTCGACTTTTCAAAAGGAAGTCATGGAATCTGTTAATTGCCTTAAAAGCCAACCGCTGTCTCAGGGTACAGAAAGAGGAGAAGGACCCAACCCATGCAAGACTGGGAGCTCATGTATGCTTACTGGCTAACTGGAGAGTTCAGAAACAATGAAATATATATCAATAAGAACAGTCAAATCATCATGTGTTAACAGCATTGAAACATAGACTGCTTCCATGGGTTTCATCACTAAAATGAGTTCATACTAGGCATTCAATGCCTAAACAGTCAGAAGATGATAGATTGATTTGAAATGCGGAAGAGTATTTTGTTCAGTGCAGAAGCAGATGGCTCGGTCCAAATCTCTTCAGGTTTTCCTTTGCTCCATTCTGCTGACGATTAAGAAGTCACTGTGTAGCCCTTCCCCCCAAAAAAATTTTGCTGTCATTTGCTTGAACCGTGCAGCATAGAGGCAGACATGAGTTGGAAAAAACAAACAAACAAAAAACAACCTATAGGCTTTAAACAGAAAGTGAATGATTCTAGGAAGCAAGTAATACTAGGATGTGGTTATATGCTGTCCCAGTCCGAGTGTGAGAAGGCTATGCATGTATGTGCACATATACTCTATACGTGAAGTCTTCACTTCTGAACTGCTACAGTGGCTCTACCATTTTAAATAATCAGCTAATGCCCACTTCTTGGAGGTATAACTCTTTGCATCAGGAAATGGCATAATCAAATTCAAGTGTGAAAAGATGTCTGAGCTGGAAATAAGATGGGAAGACAGATCATGAGTACGTGTTTACGTTTTTCTTTTTTTTTAAATATACAACATTTTCTTCAGGTCTGTCCATGACACTTGCCATAAATTTATAAACAAACTATTGTTCTAAAAGACGAAAGTTTCCACAATGAAAAAAAAAAAAAAACAACAACAAAAACAAAGAACAAGAAGCCAAAAACAAGGGAAAAAAACACACATGGATTTGCCATTTCAGAGATGTTTTATAAAGGCATATTTGCACTGTGCTTTTTATACTAGTTTTCCACAAGACTGAAAATTCTTAACATATCTGTAAATCTCGTAATAAAATGTATATTCAGTAGGTGTTGAGAAATGCATAATATGTTGGAACTCTGAATACGCTTTTTTTGTATATACAATAAATATAACCTTTTATACTTTTCCTTTTTTTTTTTTTTTTTTTGACATGGTTACATTAAATTGTAAATAGTTCTTTTATTTTTTCAGGAATGAGGAAAACTCAGAAAAAAATATATAAATTTAAAATCTGGAAGACAAAATTCACTTATCATTATAGAAAATAGCAGTCAGCTCAACTGCATAAAAATAACTCAGGCAGTTATCTCTCACCAGCTTGCACACTGTACTGATATATTCCATTTACTACTTTATATCCATCTGCCAAACCCACCTGGGTTTCATGTGGGGCATTCGCTAGCTCTGTTAATGATAAGCTTCACTCTCTTCCCTATGCCATCCCCTCAACAACTTCTAAAAATAATTAATTAAATAAATAAATATACAGTGCACATTGTGTCATGGTGTGTTAATCTAAATGCTACATTAAGTGAAGAGCATTTAGGAAGTATGTCAGAGAGTGCTTCCTTCTCATTATGAGTCAGGTAGAAGTCATATAATCTACAGTCAAAAGCTGAAACTAGATGGATTCATATTTGTTTTTATGAAGCACATTTCAAAATGAAGATATCTCTAAACACAGAAATTCTGCAAATGCTAGTAATTGGGTGGCTTAGATGTAAAAATATTTCAGGCCTACTGTAACTGGATATAAAAATAAAGAGGACCACAGATTCTCTGTGGATTACATGGAGCAGCAGGTCTGCACAGAGACAAGAAAAAGAGAGTGGCAAATCCCCTGTCAGGATCATATGTTGTGTAGGACCACCTTGCCCTCATTTTTCTCCAAGTCCACAATGAACAAGGATTCTACCCAAGTAGGTGGCATCAGTGTTCACAGTGTTCTCATTCAGATCAGCAGGATTCAGATATATGTCAAAAGTTAACCATGTTTAAGGGATTTGTGAGCAAGATCCCCAGCTCCAGAGAATTACCTGCAAGTGCAAACTGTAGTAATTGAGAAAGTGTGGCAGGGAGGGGACAGATCCTGGAAAAAAATCTAGTCTCTCTACTCATATTGCATCTCAGTCTTATGTCAGAAGCTGAACTTGGAGAGTTCCAGAAGAATGGAGATAGGTAGCACTTACCTTCACAACACAGAATGATATATAATACAATATTGCTTTGTTCGAGGGGGTGCCTGTTTCCAGTAGGGATGAACCCTTGTTTTGCACCCTAGGGCTGTATTGACAACCCAGGGAAAACTGTCTCCTGAACACTCCAGCACTTACGAATCACTCTAATGACAGCAGTGTAATATCTGTCAGTGTGAGTGAGAGATACGCTCTATGTGTTTTTATATATTGGTTGTATAATCAACAAGGATACAGATATATAACTGATGAGTACACAGAGAAGTTAGGCTGGTATAGAGCAGGAAAGACTATCACACTGGAAAACAATAATCAGAAACAAATGGAAAATGCTCAGCAGTGTTGTAGGCTCACAAGAAAATTCCAGGAGGATCAATCTCCAAAAGGAGACCCTTCCCCAGTGGCAGTCAGCTCTTAAATGGGGTCTATGAGAGGTGCAACCAGGCTCCACCCCTTCTGGTAACACAGGTGAATAGCCTTCACCAGTGCTCTCGTTGCTTGTTGACTCATTGCTCACCTCAGGTGGTCAATCAGAGGTTCAGGCTGTGATTCAACAGTTCCCATGTACTGGTGAACATTATGTATGAATCTACCAAAGTAAGACTGGCAGGGTGCTTTTTCTTGCCCTTCTTGAAAACTGGAATAACATGAGTGAGCTTCCATCCAACAGAGAATTCTGCAGATTCCTGAGACCATCGAAAAACACCTGAGAGAGGTCTTGCAGTAACACCAGACAACTTTTCCAGTACCCTGGGATGAATCCCATTGCATCCCATAGACTTGCAGCAGCAGATCCCACACAAGTTCAGCACATCATCTGGGAGTTTATCGTTCCCTCAGTTGCAGTCCTTCAACCCAGGGCTTTGGGGGTCCCATGGTCCATCACTAATGTTAGACACAGAAGCAAAGTAGACATTCAATATCTCTCCTTTATCTATCTTTACCCCTATTTGTGGGGTGAGCAATCCTATCAAGTAAAGGGCCAGTGATTTCGTTAGTTTTCCTTTTGTATTTAACGTACATTAGGAAAAGGGTTTTTTGTTTGTTTGTTTTGTCGGCCACCATAGCACTGACCAGCTTCAACTTTAGTTAGGCTTTGGATGTCTTATTTTCTTCTCTAGACTGGCAAACATCACCTCTGTTTTCTCCTTTGAGAGCTCATGGAGTACTTGAGACCTCTTGACAGAGCAGACCAATGCAGGGCAGCATTTATAACATGCCTGACTTACTCTGGTGTAGCAGCTACAGGTCGGGTGAGACTTCTCACAAGACCTGAAGTGAAACTGCACAGCTGATTTTCAGGAAGGGATGAGCCAATTGTCTGCAGTTATACAAGTATGTAATGTTGTTTGAGATGCCCTGATGTACTCCACCTGGTCAACTTTATAGGTACATTTTTACCTGTTCGAGTGGTTTGTCACCTCCATTTTATATTCAAAGGATATTGGGCTTTCAGATAGACACAGCAACACTAAGCAAGTATCTTAAATATCTGAATTGCTTCCCACTGATAGATACTTTTATTCTTTACCTTCATGCTTGGCTTCACCTCCCTCTACTCAGGCTTGACAGCAAAAAAGAGGCCAAGGGGAGCTGAGACGGGACAGCATGAGGTGATGAGGGGCAGCTGTGTGATAACAGCCCTGGCCAAGAGTCTGTGCCCAAACAGAGGGAAGTGACAGAAGTCTTTCCATGTTGCTCATTTTCCCTGTGAGATTTAGTTATGGATGTTTTCTGCTGAACTGCATTTGAGAAGGCAAAAGAGTGACAGCCTTTTAAGAAAATGAAAATATTGGAAGGCTAGGCTTCCCATCTTCTCTGGTGGTGCATAACCATGTCACAATGAGCAGAAAGCACCCCATGTCACAGAGGTGTTGGTGATCTGTCTGGCCCAAAGAAAGTATAAAAAGGGCAGTACTGGTAAACCAGCTCAACCCATAAAAGAGCAGAAGGATGAGATAAGGCTGAAGAGAGAGGATAGGAAGGAGGGCCAGAAAGGAAGGTCTGGGCCCTGGTCAAGGGGACTGGAGTAACATGTGATGCAATAGATCATGGCTACTCCATCTTTGCTTTTGAGGGCCAGAGGGCCAGACCAAATCATAGAACTCTTGTGTCCTCAGCCACTCAGCAGAAGAGATGTTACACCTTCTATAGGGACACTAATATAAAGCTAAGTAATCAAAGTAGCAACAGACTGGTGGTACTTCTGAGCATCAGTTCCTGGTACAAACCCCATTGATGCAGAGCACATGTCACAGTAGACAGCAGTCTCACAGTGGCTCATGTCACCATGGGGTCAGTGTCATGTCCAGCCCAGAACTGGTGTCTCCCAGCTGTCAAAAAACTTAAGACTGACAGCCTTGGCCTGAGTCAGGGGTTGCCTGTGGGGATGAAGGTTGATTGCTCCTGTTGTTTGTTGAGATTGTCCTGTCTTTGAAAGTCACAGGCCCCTCCTGCCCATGCTGTCATCCACCACACTGCCAGAAATTTCTTCAGCCACTTGTGAGGTCAATGACCTAAGTACAAGGAAGCACACATACTCCAGAGCATACTCATAAGCATCTGGAAATTCCTCACAGCCTTAGGCAAATAAAGCTCTACACCATCTACCCTCTGAAACGCTTTTCTGATTGATAAATGTATTGGCTAGCTCTTCTGATTTATGTTGTCTTCTTTGGCAGAACTTACGGGCCTTTCCTTACTGTCCTCATATATTTACTGGTCTGTATAAATAAATGAAATACATTTATAGATTTTTGTACACTTTGATTTTTTTTTTTTTTTAATGTACACAATTACCACTCTGTATATCTGTATATTGTTGTATATGACAACTTGCTAATTTGAGGAAGAGCGGAGCCAGAGGGTGCTCTGAGATCTAAGCTAAACAGACCAAGTGAGCTCAGCTGCTTCTCAAACCTCTCATCTTTCAGATACCTCATCATATGCATAGATCTTCATTAAAAGCTCCCTAATACTTTTGCGTTTGTCTTATCCTGTGGACCCCAAACTATACCCAGTGCTGGAAGTGAGACTTCACAACACAGAGCAGAATGGGACAATCCCTTCCCTTGCCCAGCTGGCAGTGCTGGGCCTGATGGACCACAGGGTATGGTTGGCCTTTTTGGATACCAAGGCATGCTGCTGACTCAGATTGAGTGTGCCATCAACTAGAGCTCCAAGATCCCTTTCTGCAGGGCTGCTTTTGATCTTCTCATGTCCCAGTAATATGGCAATATGTGGGTAACAGGGAAGTCTAGAGTGGCCCAAGTGCACAAGTTTGTCTCCTTCTCAGGGCAAAGGCTATCTTAACCTAAGGCCATCTTGCAACCATTTCAGTGTTAGATGAAGGGTAAAAAAAAAGCAATGGTATTTCTACTGTATCCCCAGATCAATCTGGGTGTATAAGAGCTGGCTCTATCAGCTGAAGATCAGCACTATCAACTGAAAACTTCTCTGTCAGAGCTAATTTTCCACTCTCCCAGGAGAAGATCAGTTTTGTACACGTCCCTCTCCAGGCACCTGCACAGGATGTGGGCACACTCAAGGACAGGAAGGCTTTCTGTTCCCTGAATATGCAGGTGTGTGCAATGTCAAGAGTCAGCTCTTCATTTTCAGGATCATTTCATATTGCACATGCAGAGCAGTTTTACTGGATGTCAGCAGTTTGAAACTTTCCTCTCTGACAAAGTTGTGGTAAATAAAACAGTATATGGATGCCTCTGATGGACAGTTCCTCTCCAGCTCTTTCAAGGAGAATTATTTATGTTCTCTAAACCACATCCATGAAGCCTCTTACAAAGAAGGGAAACTTTGGTGAGAGTATTGTATATTGTGCTTAAATGTGGCTGAGGGAAGAGTTATTTTTTTTCCATATACAGAAACATGAACCAAATAATGAGAAGTAAGGCAACTGTTGATGGCTCACCATTTTCCAGGTTAGTGCTTATTTTGATATTTATACTGCAAGATAATTGTGGACTTCCCTCTGTGAGCAAAGTGAAATGGTCAGCAGAAAGAGGTAAGATCATGTTAAAACTCAGATAAAGAAAGACATGTGAAACAGTAAAAGAAAACAAGAAGCGGAAAAACTAAGCATATTTAAAGTCATAAGCAATTAGTAATTATAAGATATGATGAAACAACAATAAGGACTTTGCCATGTAATATTCATGTGGTTTTTCTTGAATTCTAAGCTTGATGCTAGAATTTGAAGTCTATTTTTTTTCTCCTAATCTTACAGAAATGAAATTACATCCTCCCCATTGGATCATTTATAATATCCTATATGTGAGGGCTTTTTAGAAAATACAGGCGTATCTTGTAAAAATAATACATTTAGAAGCAGATTAGAATGCTATTTAGACATTTATTACTGTATTTATGATGTTTCTTCATTTGTTTCTTTATATTTTAAGTATGTATGTCAGGGGTAGTCTAATCCTAGCAACAGCATGGGTCAAAATGATGTTTTAGGGCTATCCCCTTAATGCTGCAGCCTCTGATACTATTTGGTGCAGATGTTCGGCTAGTGCTGCTGCTGTAGGAAAAAAGAATCATATAACAGCATCACAGAATTATGAGTTAAAAAAAAACCTTGCAGGCTACCCAGTCCAACCCCCCTGCAATGAAGAGGGACTCCTACAGCTCAATCGGGTAACTCAGAGCCTTGCCCAGTCTGACCCTGAGTGTCTCCAGAGATGGGGCATCCATCACCTCACAGGGTAACCTGTTCCAATGCTTCACTACCCTTTATTTTAAATAAATAGATAGATAGATAGATAGATAGATAGATAGATAGATAGATAGATAGATAGATAGATAGATAGATAAATTTGTTATGTTCAGTCTAAATGTTTGTGAAGAGGTGAAGGAAAGTGCCTCCCACAGGTGACATCATCAGCTTTACTCAGTAGGTTGACCGTCTGGAGCAGGAGATGGCTTTTCTCCATCTTCATTGTTTTTGTTGCATGAATTCCTCTGGCTTTCCAGGGGAAATGCTCTGCCATGGATGAGAATGTTCACTGGGCCACCATCTAACTCAGGTAGCAAGATCAGATTTCCTCTTCCTAAAAGTGTGGTATTAAGAAAAGACTGTGAGCTGAGTGTATTGTGTTGAGAGCTATAATCTGGAAAGATCAGTCCGAGGATGCTCTCCTAAAAATGGAACAATCCAAACCAGTAAAACATAGAATATCATATCTAAATAATACCTATGCTGTTCTTCAGGAATCAGAATTCATCAGTGAAGGTATAACACAACAAAGCTGTGATACACTACTGATATTTTATTATAAGGAATTTCAACAGAAAAATACCATTCTTTCAGGCTTTGATGTTACTTTAGGAGAAGGAATGGCTTCACTTGGGGGAAAAGAAAAGAGGAAAGATTCTGAATTTTGTTCCCTTATCTGGCTCAGCAAAATCACAGTAGGGAGGAAAGAGTAAACAGACTTGTCAGAGATGCTTAGGCATTGAGTCAATATCCGAAGAAAAGCCTGATTTTGATATATTAATGATATATTTTGATATACATTTATGGTATAGCTCAATCCATCTGGCTTTAAGGCCTGAACTGAGAATGAGAATAAAATCAGATGAAAACTTCCAGATATATCCGTGTTTAAAATACTTGGGAAATACCTACTTTCAATGCAAAGCAATCCATTTTGAAGTCCAGAGAAAGTTATTTAGAAATATTTTGTGTCCCTTACAGGTAACTTATTGCTGGCAGGGGTTATTTAGTAGTATCTAGACAAAGCTAGAATTGTATCAGAAGAAGGGGACTCTCCCCAGTTTTACCATCAGTTCAGCAGTGAAATTATAGCAATCATAAATAGCTTCCAGCTGCCCCTGCAGTCTCCACTTCAGCACTTCACTGTAGGGAAGGCAACAAGTTCTGCAACAATCAGTCACTTTTATATCTCTCCACAGGCACATAGACACTGTACTGGAGCTCAAACTACATTACTGACTGGAAAAAATAAAAATAAAAAAAAAAATTGGTAAATCAAATACCAAGCAAAAGCACTCATATCCTATACACCACTTTCATTTAAGGAAGGAAGCTATTGCTGAAGTACTTTCTTCATCTTTTACCCCATATGTATCTATAAACCAGCAGCTGCCTCTTGATCTTCCTAACGTATTCTCGCCCTAGATGCTCATTCTTGTGGCTACCATTTCTTATATTGTGCGAGACACGGATTCTACTTTTTCAGTGGTCATTTGCACAGCCTTCTTCCCAGGTGCCCTCTATTCAGAGCCTGCTTACCTCGGGCATTGGACATCATTGTTTTCATGGTCATTACTTCCTTACTCTGAGTGCTTTTTCCAATTCCCGTACTATGGTGCTTTCTGGAATGAATGGATCTCTGACTGTCAGTGATCAAAGCTGTCAGTTGCTGTTTATTTCCTCACCTCCTCAATTTGGCTCCTGGGAGGATGTTTCAACAGACGTTTTAGAGAGACAGAAAAAACCAATATCCTATTAAACTAATGACCCTTGGCTATGCTATCTACAAATGAATGCAGGCATAGACAATTGCCTGGTTTTCTACTAAAGGCCTGTGGATGATGCTCATGCATATTTTCCAGCTCTAAAACGTGCATATAACTGAAGAAAAAAATGTATCATTTCCATTTAACAGTGATTATCTCAATGTCACTATGCAACTCCACTTTTTTTTTTTTAATTATTATTTTTTATTTTATTGATTATCTTAATAAAGTTCATGGCCAGATTTTCCGGTGGAGAGCATTGGTGGCTCTTTATTCTTTTCAGAGAACTTCTGTAAAGAATGTCTCGTCTTTTTATCAGAGTTGGCCTTTTTACTAAACCAAGAATCTGGTTGAAATTTGTTGTGACTTGCTATTACTAAGCGAGATTTTCTATTCAGAGCATCAATAGCCTCTTTCTTTATGTCACATAGCTCTAGTGTGTCACAGATCCAACTGCATCTTCATGTCCTATGATCACTGCACCAAGCCCAAATATTACTGGTGCTTGTCCTAACAGAAGGTTGCTCCACTACCTTAGTAAGATATATTTAATACATTTGCATTAAACTTCTTTTTGGGCGGAGTTTTTTAAGGAAGTTTATTTTAATATATTGGATGAGGAATGGTGGGGACCATGACTGAGAAAAAAGAGAGAACAGAGCTCATAAGAGTTAGAATCAGAAAGATGGAGAAATCTATTTCATTCACATTGAACAGAGCAAATGATTAGGAACATACAAAAAGCTGCTCAAAACGAGATTCTTAGCATTAACAGAGGAACAGTTGTCTGAAACAGAAAGGGAGATCATCTCACAGAAACAGTAGTTGTATTTGCATTTGAATTGAGGAGAGGAGAGGAGAGGAGAGGGGAGGAGAGGGGAGGAGAGGAGAGGAGAGGAGAGGAGAGGAGAGGAGAGGAGAGGAGAGGAGAGGAGAGGAGAGGAGAGGAGAGGAGAGGAGAGGAGAGGAGAGGAGAGGAGAGGAGATTTCTAATGAGGAACTTGCTTTAACAGGGGGGTTGGACTAGGTGGTCTCCAGAGGTTGCTTCCAACTCCTACAATTTTTGTGATTTTGTGAATCTAGGATTCATTGGACTCTATAGGAGGATGTAGGTGATTGTGCTGGAAGGATCTAAAGAGAAAAAAATTTCTGGAAGTCAAAAAAATGGTAAGATTTTGAGAGAGATAATTACCAGCTAAGATAAAGGTAAAGACTGTTTTTGTGTCATGTGAGGAGAAAATACTTCACTGGATTATTGCCTAAAAAGTCAAAGCACTAGAAACTTAAGAGAAGATCCAAAAAAGTGTAAAAAGTGTGGAGAGGGAAAGAAGAGCTGAAGATGAGAGAAAATATAATGAAAAAAAACTTCACAGTTAAAGTTAAGAATATATTCAGCATTTTTAAAAATGAAAGGAGGCAGAGAAAATAACAGTTGGAGAAGCATGGGAGTTCACTTGACAGTTTTTAAAATTTATTTTTACATGCATTAAAATTTATTAAGGAGAAGGGGAAGCATATTTTTATTGGGATAAAGGGAAAAAGAGGCTAGGATAAAATAGTGCAGTATGAAAGTAGCCACACTGGGATTTAGAAGATGGAGTTGGAGAGAGCCCTCAGAATGGAAATATGAGGACACAAGGTAGAAAATGTTAAGGAGAATGGGATAGATAATATCTATCTGTGACAGAAAAAAACTTAAGGACTATGGCGAAAGGGAAAGGGAAAGGAAGGAGGAACTCAAGTCATGCCATGTTCATTAATTTTTTCCTATAAGAAATCATCCACCTTACTGGGGAGGACAAGGATACTTTCTTGTAGTTGCTGATTCTTCTTATCATTTTATAATACGTATAACATAGAAGCTAAACAAAACACTAAGGATTGTAAAATTATCTCTTAAAAACATGGAGAAAACAGTTTTTATAGGATTTGTCAAAAGCTATACATGTGATACAACTAAATTTACAGTGGCTTGAATAAACTCTCTAGTAAAAAGTGCACTAAAATATTAAACACAGTTCATTATTCACTGTTTCCAAAGCACTGTCCATATGGAAAAGCAAATGAGAGATCACAAGAATGGTTTAAGAATTATCATTGATTCATGCCAAATTAGGTTTCTTATCTGTGCATAGAGCTGTTACTATTAAAATAAAACATTTATTCTCTTGAGTATACTCTTGTTTTGTTTGATTTCAGATGATGTCCTGTACATACCAGTGTTGTGCACCCATCTTTTAATGTGCATGTTTTGGCACAATTCCTTTTGTTAAGCAATATATTGATATGCTTTCAAGGAATGGAACAAAGATGTGCTGCACTACACTAGCATCTGCACTATGATATTTTGAATACATTGGAAAAACCAAATAGCAGGCTCTGAAATATTTGAGCATCAAGTCTGAATTTAGTGGAAAAAAAATAATAATAATTCCTTCTAAATTGCAGTGGAGAAAAACAAAAATTAGGGTAAAAGATTCTGTACCTCAGTGTGTTTGCATGCATTCGGCATGTAGGAGGCAATGTTTAAAATGATAGCAGCATTTGACCTAGCCATTTAGCAGCTGAAGATGCTCCTGAGATATTTCTGCTGGTTACTATTTTGTATATTTTAACTGAGTAATATTTTGCTTGATAGCCTGGTGTTCCTTGCACAAAGGACAATAATTATGCAGCAGAGATGAATAAAGCAACTCAGATAAGGAGTATATCAAATTCATATCCTGTGCTACCTCAGAAATCTGATAGGAGATGATTGAATTTATTCCCCTGATACAGATCACAGTTACAAAAAAGCTTTTCACTTGCTTCTGGACAGAGTAATGGCACTGGCACATGAGAAAAGTTACAGCAAGGTTAACTGTGGTATGATTCTAAAGCCTGTTAACTTCAAGGGTTTCTTTGGTGAATGCTTCAGTGCAGAGTCTTACCACAGCCACTTCTGCTTAGCAAAATGTCCACTCTGATATGTCTTGTCCAGCTGCGGAAAGGGTTTCAGCCATAGTCTTCTTCAGATCAGTCTATGCTATGTCAGCTGTATTCTGGGCTGCATCAGAAGTAATATGGCCAGCAGGTCAGGGGAGGTGATCCTGCCCCTCTGCTCTGTGCTAATAAGACCTCATCTAGAGTAGTGAATCCAGATATGAAGTCCTCTGTACAGAAGAGATATGGATCTGTTGGAGCGTGTCCAGAGGAGGTCCACAAAAATGATCCAAGGGATGGAACAGCTCTCCTATGAGGATAGGCTAAGAGAGCTGGAGCTGTTCAACCTGGAAAAGAGAAGGCTTCTGGGAGACCTGATACTGGCCTTTCAGTATCTGAAGTAGGGCTGTAAGAGAGAATGGGATAGACTGTTCAGCAGGGTCTACTGTGATAGAACAAGGGGAAATAGTTTCAAACTAACACAGGCGAGATTTAGGTTGGATGTAAGAAAGAGGTACTTACCACCCATAAGGGTGGTAAGACACTGACACAGGTTGTGTAGAGAGGTAGTGGATGCCCCACCCCTGGAGACACTCAAGATAAGGCTGGACAGGGCTCTGAGCAACATGATTGAGTTGTAGGTGCTCCTGTTCATTGCAAGGGATGTGGACTAGGTGGTCTTTAAAGGTGCCTTCCAACTCAAATGATTCTATGTTTCTATAAATGTTTGATCTGGGTCTTAATCACACAAAGATCCTGTGAGGCAAATGCCCCATCTGGTGAATCACTACCTGATTCCTCCCAAAAGTTGAAAAGTTTTCTGCAAACTTATTGAAAAAGTGGTGTGTTTAGGAACTCTTAAAGAGGAGACTTAGTATCTCTAAAGCCTGGGGAAGAAGCTTTGTTTTGGGATATAGTGCAGCACAAGGAGCTGTGATTCAGGGGAATGTACGGCTTTCCAGATTGGATCAGGCTTGTGGTAACGTCCTCTCTGTGCCTTCTCCACAGGTGTCCAGCTCTGCAGTCCCACAGTGGTCAGCATGAAGTCACCCCTTCCTTTGTGAAACTCCCTCATTATTCCTCATAGTCGGAAGTTGGCTTAAAACCTTAAACATGAGGTTTTCCTTTCTGCCTTGTATATTTAGCTTTCACTATCATAACTTGGAGCATTCTCAACATTCATATAAATATCCAGTTCCCCATGGATTTTTGCTAAACTCTTGGCCTTAGTGACATCTACTGACAATGACACATTAAGTTTAATTGCACAATATCTGTTTTACCTGCTTTGATGCATTTTCAATTGGCTGCCTTCAAATTTAATCAAGTGTACTAATCTGCCACTGTATTATTTTAGCACTGCTCATCCTTTCTGAAATTCTTCACTGTCCTTCTGGATTTGAATAAAACCTAAATAATTCATGTTATCCATAAATTTTACTATCTCACTGCTTGACTCCTTTTCTAGAAAATTAAGAAATGCATTAAATCATTCCTGAATCTCCAATGCAGCCTCAGAACCTTCTGCTGCTACTGGTTCATTAACATGTCTTCCCTGCTTTTCTACTCTTGGCTAGTTTTGAAAGTAGAACAATACCTTACAACATTTTCATTGTTGTTTATAACTGGATTGTATCCAGTACATTCTCACAAGCAGTTGCAAACATATTCCCTTGAAACTTCTAGATTCTTCTGATAGGTTTTTTCCACTTAACAAAACAGGGTAAAATAACTGATACCTTACACTTTGGACTTTGAGGATACGATGACTGACATATGTCTCACAAACACACATGTAAACATCCCTTATTATGCCTTGTACTCACCTGTCTGTTGGAAATCTTCATAGGTCCATTAGGAATTGTTTTTCTCTGTTCTGGAGGGACAAGACACTTCTCCTTTAATTATTTTGATGGGTTCCCTCTTAGGGTTGGTTTGGGAATGAGCATCCTAAAGCTCTATCAGCAAACACCCAAGAAAACAAGAAAATTTGAAGCACTTTTCTTCTAAAGTGATTTGTTTCATTAATCTGAATTTTTATTAGGTAATTCTCCTCTAAACAGGAGTTCTTTGAAGTCCGTTCTTCACTGTGCAGTTACAGGGCACACCTGTGCATCCATCCACACAATGAAGTCTTGGCGCGTAGATTTGGTGTGCTACGCTTATATGAAATCATAATGCTATAATAAGGTATTGCATTTAGTGTGAAACTAGAAAAAGAACCAGACCTGAGTTTCATTGTTACTCTTTAAGAATGTTTGATGCCTTACAGAAAGTGGGGCAGGTAACCATTTTCCTATAAAGAAAAATGTCCTCTGCTGTACACTCCCAGTATTTTCCAAATCATTGTCTTTTCATACAGTTCTCAGATACCCCTGGGAAATAAACTATGTTTTTGCTCTATTACTCTTCCACTTGTTCAGAATGCTACTAAATTAAAAATTATACAAAGAACAGTATGAAAACCAGCAAAGAATCAGAAAAGTATCTGTTATCTAAAAAGGCATTTTTTCCTCTTCATTTTAAAATGCTCACACAAAACTTGTATTAATTTTAAATTACTAACTTGAGAGAGAAATGTAATAAAATGTTTTGCTAACGCTTTGTTATCCTTACGGCTTCAACTCCAGCTCAGAAATGCAATTAATTCTGTAACTTACACTCTGTGGCGGATGTCATTCAAGCTGCGACAGCTTATTGGGTAGTTAAAAGGATAAAATCAAGTAGTCATTCTACTAATCCCTTTACAAGGAAACAGCTTTATGCATAAAAAGTGGAACTTATGTGGTCATTAGCAGATGCTACATCAAGCAACCAAAAATACACACATTTAAATTCTTAAGCACAATCTATGAACACTACACAGATGGTTTCCAAGAAACTGTACCTAAATTGATTACGATAAAAATGATCTGCTGCAATTGTTTCTGTCAAAAGGGAGAACAGAATTTGTCCCAATGTGTCGCTCTGCCCACTCATGCAGAGAACCCAGCTGCTGAGACAGATGTTGCTCTAAGCACTTTATTTTAGGGTCATTAAAATGGTTACAGGGGTTAGTCATTCATTGTTTTATAAATTGTGCTTACTAGATGAGCTCCATAGATGCTAGAAAACTTCTTTGTGGTTGATCAAAAAAAGTTGCATGTTATATCACATTTACCTTATGCTGGCAGTAAAGCTGCTTGATGCACTTCCATAGGACAGGATGAGAAAATGAACAATTACTTTTTCTGGTTTGTTTAGACCTGACATAATACTGGTGCCTATTCTGTAATCAGCAGAAAAACAAAGGCTGTCTCAAAGGCCTTCTATCTTTCATTTTAATTCCTTTAACCATTAAAGACTATGATCTTATGAGCAAGAAGCGTCAGACAAGCAAAGGTTTAAGATCAGTTGATCAGATCAGTGCAGAATTGGTCCGTCTACCTCCCTGCTGTCTTTGCAAATGCTCCTTTTTGGCAGTTTGAGCGTACTCAAGCTTTACTTAGAAATATTTGGCTAAATCTCTTCACTGTTGGCAGGTTCTGTGGTTTTCCATGGCTCATCTAATTCAGTATTGACTTAACTGTGTGAGTGTGATGTATTGGTGTGGCAGCTAATGTGTCAATGAGAAACAGAACAGTAAAAAGATGAAGCTCAGTGAAAAACAGCAAGGATGGCAGATCAAACTCCTTTTCAGATCATACTGTAGCCTTTTATAGCCTGCACTACAAAATGTAGCCAACTTCCACTCCTTTATTTCATCTTTCTCCCTGAGCACTTGTTATTATATCGATGGTTCTATTTATCTTCCCTAATTGGTGGCTGAACTCTGGCAATCAAATTTATAATTCTAGACAGTAATCATCTACACAATCTAACATATTTTTCCACCTTTCCTTCATGCATTTAGAATAGAGTCAACCATCTATGAGAAACTAGCAGAAAGTATTAGTATTGCTTGACCTACCTCCTTCAAACATGGCTGCTTTGGCCATGGGTTGACTTCCTGCACTTTCACAGAGAAATTATTTATTTTACCCTGGTTTAATATGCTTCATTTAGCTCACATAACTAAACAACATAGTATGTCCTTTGCCTTGAACCTGCCCAAACTTACACTTTTTAAATTAAAATCAAGGTATCCTCAGAAAATTCAAAACCTAGAAAAATGAAGCCAATTCCTGCCCACAGATCTGTCCATTTCTGGAGAGAAATCCTGTAGTCCAGAGTCTCAGAAACAAAACAAATCAAAAAAGCAAACCTCAAACCTCATGTCCACAAAAACCTTTAGACTGGAAGATGAACGTAAGTATTTATTCCAGAAAGTAGAATTCCTGAAAGTTCAGTGAGACATTCACTCCTCTCAGGAGCTGGCATATTTCATCCACTTCATCATTCAGTGTAAGCAAACCCACCATTACAAGAAGAAATCCAGCCATGAGAGCTGTATTTTTACAGTATGTTAAAACCTATGAATTATCTTAGTTTTATATGAATTTGAATTAAATTTAATACAAATTATATTTTTATAATGCAACAAAACCCTTAAGCAGCTGACCTTCTTCTTCTCCCCCCCCACCCCAAGATTTCTCAATATTGTTAAAAAGGTTCACTCATGATCTGCACCTGTATCTGAAGCAGTAATCTTTCATACATAATGTTAGCTTATTACAATTTCATGACAGTGTTCTAAGTAAGGTGTTAGGAGGTGTTTTCCCTTCAAAATCAGCTTCATAAGACACAAAACTGCAAACTGAGTGCCTCCTGGACTGCATTAGAGTCATGGAGACATGTTTTGTTCACAGTCTCCTGTTGATGTACACACTCTTCTCCTCTGTATATTGTCTTCTAGATGACAACTGCCACCTTCTCTGCCTACGTGTAGGATGCATTATATAGATTCTTCCCATTCTGGAAAGAGCATCTGGGAGGTAATGCAACATTAAATACTAATGGGTGCTCTCATATTATGATACATTCCATTTGGAGGATAGATTCAGTAACCCTATGAAAGACTTTTGGACTTTTGGCAGAGCCACACTTGCAGAAACAATGTCCTTTAACACATTGGTGTTTCTGCATTGCTCACTGCAGAGCATAAAGAGAAACATCCTGATGAAAAAGCAGGTCTGAGTTCTTAAAAGAGTTTTTGATATTCTGCACACCAGGCATGACAACATAAGGCTGCTCACAGCCTGGGTGTCACTCCAAATTCCATTATACTTACATTAGATTCTGTTTGTTCCTCCTGCAAATGCACTGACAGATTTTTGCAACCCTGTACATGGCTTTTTATAGTGCATGAAATGTTTGTAGTTATTTTAGCCACAGAGTTGCTAAAAAATTATTAAAGAAAATCAAAGTTCACTCCCATCTATCCTGAATTAAACCAAAAAACATATTCCTCTTTTAGAAACTAATGAATGGAAATTGGCTAGGAAGACACTTGCACTGAGATGTCTGGGGCTGCAAAAGGGGTGAGATTATGTGATGCACGTGTTACAGAAATGTAAGCATTTTTCCTTGAAAAGCCATTGTGATACCTATCTCCACTATTTGTTTTCTTGCTTTCTTTTTCTGTTATGTAGTATCAAAGTCCCGGCTGAGATGGGAAGTAGTTAGATAACACCGTGGAACAATACCCTGAAAAGCAAAGATTTTCATGTAGAATGGGAAGAAAAAACACAACATGTGCAAGGGCAAAATAAATAAATAAATAAATAAATAAATGATCAATTAAAAAAAAAAATGCAAAAAAGACAAAGATAAAACCCAGTAATAGGAATTCAATGTGCTGGCACAGTATGGCTTTTCTCAAGGTGACATTATTTAGTGTTAAGATGAGCAGCTCCTGATTTAGAGCATCACAAAATATGTCAGCAGCACATCTGTACTTGGTCACACTGAATCCTGCTATCAGCCTAGTCTTCAAAAGTGGATGCTTTTTTTTTTTTTTTTTTTTTTTTAATCTTTCTCTGAGCAATCACTGTCTCCAAGAATTTGTGACTCAGGAACTTCCTCTGGTCCATCTGTCCTACCCTCCATGGTATCTGCAAGCTAGAAATTCTCTCTAAGGAATTCAGGGAGAAATCTTGACTCCATTGACATCCATGACATAAATGCCTTAATTTGAACAAAATGGATCTTTACCTACTTTTCTCTATTCTCAGTTTTCTGCTTCTCCAAACAGAGACTATTTACAGTGGAACAAACCAGGGTATGAAGCTTGAAGTTTGGAATGGCACTTTGGGCACTGAACCTTAGATTCTGCCCCTGAGATTTCTCTGTGAGCTCACATGTCCCAAGCCCTTTCCCTCATATACTGTTCCCTTACACTGTCCCCAGCACTGTGTTCACATCATGACCACTGGTATTTTTTAATGACATAGACTCCACTTTTTCTTCTCCCCAGTTTTTCTCCCCAGAAAAACCATGCCTGTACTACTGAATGTTAAGATACAAGTCTCATGTGAGCACATGGGAGGCAATACTTTGATCATATATACTATCTTCTTTCTTTACATAGCTCAGGTCCTGAACAAGTTTTTACCACTCCACTTGACTGATGCCAAGCAAGTGTGCTTTTGACTAAACCGTTTAGGTGCAACTACTTTATTAAGTCCTTGAGCTCTTAGAATATCATTAAATATCTTAAATGAACTAATGTACCCAGTTAACATTCTAAAGAGAACAGTATTTTATGCAGAGGTATTTTTGAGTAACAGAACATGTAAAAACTGAGTGACACTAAGTAATCTTAACGTTACCAGCTAGAAATAAAGACTAGGTGTCCCAAAGTTTAGGAAATAGATCACATGATATTATATGTCCTAATCTTCAAGATGTGATCTTTATTTCACTATTATTAATATTAGAATATCTTAGCTGATGTTGAGAAGTCTAGAAGGCTTTTATATCATCTTCTGGAGATTCTATACATATACAAACATATACTTGTATATGTGTATACATATATACATATCTTCAGTTTGAAGTAAAACCCACATAAAACTACCAAAAATACATATCTGCGACTAAGCTAAGGACTATTGCATGTTTATGTAAGTGTATTAACTTAAACCATATGATAACTGGAAGACAAGCTGTAGACATCCTGCAGTCCAACTGAAACAATGTCCCCTTGCACTCACATATGCCTTCATTATTGTTCATTCTCTCAGCTTAAATACACAAGCAAACAAAACAAAACAACAGCAAAGAAACCCCAGTTCAAATATCTGGTTAAACTTAGTTCATGTGGTGATAAAAGAGGAAGAACACTAATACATTTGGGCTACCCATTCACCCCTGGCTGAAGTATCTGAATGCACCTGTGACTGCGTAGGTGTGTTTTTCTACTCTTGTTGATTATCTTCTAAAGGTTTCTGATGGAAACCACATCCTCTCACCCAGAATTGGGAGGTGTTTATTAAAGTCACTGTGAGCACACAATGAGCAGCCCTCGCCCCAAAATATATCTGATATAGACACGATTGTCTATAATTTCTCTTTAACCTAACTGTAAACATGACCTTTGCAAACCAACAGTACTTTCCAGTCTGAAAAAGTGTCTCAGCTGCATAACAATGTGGTGCATCATTTTGCAGTGCTATGCACTTTCACCTTTGGGTAAAGTAAATTCAAAATGCAATTGTCTTGATTTGGTAATAGATGGGACCTGTTTTTCATCAGTGCAAATTACTCTCCAAAAAGCTAAGCGTGAGACACTCAGATCCTTTTTCTTTTAAATAACAACTTTAATGCTCTGGTGTGAAAGGAGTGATCACCTTTGACATCGGAAAGGTCAGGAAATTAATGAGGAAAAATCCTATTTCTTCTGCCAACCATTACATTTTCTCTCCCAGAGAGGTTTCAGGTGAGTGCTACTAATCTCGAGGATTGTGAAATTTGGGCTGAAGGAATTAATAAAGAAAGCAAAACAAATGAGATAATGTCTCTTATTTTCCAAGTGAACTGGATTTGGTAACTGATGTTTTCTTTCATGTTATCAGTGAAACTGGTGTTAAAGATAGGTAAATGCAGCATAGCCAGTAGATTTCTATTTTTTTTTCTTTCTTTCTTTTTTTTTTTTGGCCATTCTTTCTTTTGCTATGAACAACTTGTGTATATTAAAAAGTACAGGAAAAACAAAAACAAACAAACAAACAAAAAAACCCATAAACAAACAAACCATCAAACAACATTATCAAGTCAGTGTGGATGTCCAGCACTAATACCACGAGCACAGGAGATATCTGTTTAGTTAATGAAGATGCACAGAGTTTTCTTTGCTCTATTAAACACAGAAAATTATTTTACAATTAGAACTGGCAGTGTATTTTTTCAAGGATTAATTCCCCTCTTTAGATACTTTTGGAAAGTCTGTTGCCTTTCTTCTCCAAGTTGATCTTCCATAGTGGCATCATGTACATAAAAAATAGTGATTTTTCACTGTGGAAGTTGCTCAATCAAGTTGTGATTTCTGTCTTGATGAGAGATTGACACAGGGGAGCCTTTGGGACCCTGAGCTGTTCTCCCACCTCTGAGTTGCTATAAGATGACAGACAAGATGCATAAGCTGGAAGGAAGACATTCACCAACCTACCAGCAAGCTCTTCAGTTTGGCTCATAGGGGATGAAGTCCTCAGGCCCCCGATAAGACATACATAATCATTCTACAGTCTCAAGGTTGCTACCAGAATATTAATATGCTAGTAAGTATGTTAATAAACATATTTAACTGAGGCAGCTAAGGAAGGAGGCCAACAGATTCTTGGTTTGCTGGCAATAGGTGGAGAGGCACTTTCAGAGGAGTACTGACTTTAGGTAGCCTGAACTCTCAGCTGGGGTGCCTGTGGAGAATTTCTGGAGTTAAACTCTTACTGTCCTTCTTTCAACTGAGAAAAACACCTGTTCACTCTTTTTATCCCTTTTTGACTCAGCATTTAAAACAAGGCACAAGAGAAAAGTGATTGCTTTACCAGTTTTGGGATCTATAATATGTCTTATTCAGTGAAGACGGTGGAATGATCCAAAAATGGCTTTAAACATTTTAGGACAGCTTTCTGATGAGTTAAAAAATAAACAAAATTTCCAGTATTCAAATTGCTGGAAGATGACCAGTCTAGTATTGGTCCATCAGGGGGAATTTCTGGTAATAATAATTACAAGATATTCAAACGATGAAAAGATAATAAAGTTGCTTTAAATTGTACAAAAAGGAAGTGGTACAAAAAAAGCCTAATCAGTAGGAAGCCAGTAAGTTATGGAAAGAAATGAAGAAGTGGGAAAAGGAACGCATACCATTATATACAAAATAAAAAATATTTATTTTTCCTATATTTTGAATAGCATCCAGTGTATGGCAGCAGTGTTTCACAAAGTCTGCTGTTCCCAGAAAGCAATTTTACTGTCAACTCAAACAAAGCAATTCAGTGCTAGAGAGAGTGGTGTACCCTCTCATTATCCAAGCTTTGCAACTTTCCCATACCATGTTTCTCCAGCTGTAGAGGGCACAAGGTTACAGATCAAGTTATTATTACTTTCAGGATCTAGTTAACAAGATCTGATGAAAGCTGGTTCATAATATTTGCTTAATAATGTTATCATGATGAAGTTTATTAAAAAGAGGGGAGTGAGCAGGCTGATAAAGCATCTTTTGAATTTAAACTTATAGGTAGCTTGGCATAAGAGAGATGGTAACAGCACCTAACTCTTGCACAAATTTTTTTATCCAGAGATCTTAAAGCACTTGGAAAAGACACATCAAGGTCACAAGTGGAGAAGCAACTGAGCTGTATCACTGATGTGATGAAGGCCACAGATAAGCTTTGCTAGGTTGGTGCAAACAATGGAAGTTACTAGTTACATTGTTATTGGTGATAACAATGGAAGTGACTAGTAATAAACAGCATACTGCTATATCCTGAATACATTTTTCTATGCTGCCATGGAAATTAAGGCATAGTGCTTTTGCATTGACAATAATGAATCTAATGACCAGTCCTTGGTCCTGTGACCTACTGTAGGACGAGTGGTTCTGCCTTTTTCAGGTGTAGATAAGGCAATTGTATGCTATGTATTACAGAGACTTTCTAACAATTGATTGCTGATTCTCGCTCAGCTTGGATACTAAGACAGATCTTCTGTAAGTATAAGTGGATGTAGTTCTGTCTGAATTTTCACTTCTAAAACATGGGTCTAATATGGAAAGACTGAAGAACCAGTTCATTTGCTTATGTACTTCATGTGATCTGTGCAATCACACGAAGAGGAAAATATTCTTTTAAACAGTAAATTGTATTCAGATTTTTTTTGTTAGAATGGATCATTCTCTGGAGATATTCAAGACCTGTATGGATACTTACCCGTGAAACATGATGGAGGGAGCCTGCTTTGGCAGGGGGGTTGGACTACATGATCTCTAGAGGTCCCTTCCAACCCCTGCAATTCTGTAATTCTGTGATTCTGTTATCATCTTTACAGGATATGCTTTAAACACTGTGTAGAAATATCTGTAAAGCAGCTAAGTGCACTCTGGTCTAGGTATCTGTGCATCTAATTTTCTTGCAATACAGAAATAAAGGCTCTATAACATGCTCCATTACTGCATCATGCTAACTTTGCTTATGAATCTTAAGTACTTGGCCCTGTGAGATCCAATTTAGTTTTAACAGTACCAGCACAGACTATGGGATGATCTAAACACATTTTGTCCCACCAAAGAATCCAGGCAAGTTACTCCATTTTACAGTAATTGTGTTAAAGGGTTTCTATTATTTTTTTTTTCTTTTTAATTAACACCCAATATCTTTGCATCCCAGTAGAGTTCCGTCATTCTCTGTCTGTTTTTATGTATGGAGTCAATCCTGTCCTCGTGGAAATACGTCTTAAATCACTACAGTGGGAACATGACTGATTGTGATTCATTGTGAGTTATAAAATGTCTGTCATTACATGGTTTTCATTGTGGTATTAAACAAGCCAGTCCTACAACTCTGCACAGGGATGGGGAGTTTACTAGCAGAGTACTCCAACCAAATAAGGGTTGGCTGAGCAAAGCTTTTCAGATCTTTGGTAGTCACATCACAACTTTGCTGTAATGTTATCGAAGGAGAGAAAGGAAGGCTAGATGCAATGACAATTAGTCTATTAGTCAATGATTAGTCAATGTGTGGGAAATGCTAGAAGGGTGAGTATCGGTGATTCAGTTTTATTGCACTTGGGGATTATTTTACAGCCAATGAAGTCAATGGTGAAATTTGGACAGAGACTGCGCGTTTGCTTCACATCAGCTAACAAACAGCTGTCAGATGATAAGAGTTGTCAGATGACAACCTGAGCTGAATTTGAAGAAGCCAAATTTTGCAGTTTGTTTTTAATGATACAAGCTGGTTTGGGGTGTTTTTTTTCCTTTTTTTTTTTTTTTCCTTTTTTTTTTTTTTTTCTGCTGTGTTAAATTGTGGGTTTTAATACACAACTTCAGAAAAATACCCTTTCTGCCTCCATTTCCCTAGGCAACTTAAAGGCATGTTGCTGCCACCTTACTAATAGAAAGGGCATTAGTAAATAGAAATTGTTTGCCTTCATTTAAGAATAGATATATCTGTTGGCTGAGCCCACTGTGTTTTGTAGGAAAATGCTAGATATGAAACAAAACCAATATATAAACAATTACAGAATTGGAAAATTTCCACCTAAAATGTCATGTTTGTTCTCTCTTTCTTCTACGAAGATGTTAATGGGATTATTAGAAGAGTTGGTTTCTTCTAAGAATGATTTGCTCTTGTGAGATATTATTTTTCTGTAACTGAATCCTTTATTTATGAAGAACAGTGATCAAGAGAAAATACATCACTTACCAAGTTGTTCATACAAGCAAATAATTAGGGACATAAGGAGCTTCTGAGTATTGAATGGATTCGTGGCCTACTCCACCTGAAGATATTGAAATCACATGACATAAAATAGGAAATAGAGCGGATACCAGCTTCACAAAATATACAGTGTCTGACTTTCAGTAATGTTTTCCATGACTGTCCTCTGTAGTGTACATAATAAAGAGCTTTTGAGAAAACACATGTGGCTAGTACTTATTGCTCTAGCCATAGCAAACTGGCCATTCTGAGCTCAGTGTCCTGAAGCATTTAATTGAAATTCTTCATATATTCATATATTCCAGGGAAATTCAGCCATCAGATATGAAAACATATAAAACAAAATGGAGATTTGCAGTAACAAGTTGAATGGCACTATAATCACAATCAAGCTGTCTTCACAGCAAGGCTTTCAATGGAAAAAATATTTGTAAAAGGGATGCCATAGGCAGAATTCTCATTAATGAGGTTAATTCAGTTCGTGTGCTGAAATTTAAATTATGTGGAATTTTCAGATTAATTCAAACAAACTTATTAATACAGAAATAAAAATGTAATAGAAATACAATGAATAAATATTAGCTTCATTTTGATGGGATGAATATCATAAATACAGGAGAATCAAACTGGCATGCACTATTTTTTTTTAAAGTAGCATGTTGAAGGATTGCATTGACTTTATGAAAGTCTGCTATACTTATTAAAGTGAAGCATGTGATTTGCCACATCATTTTTGTTCTTTTTTTTTTTATTTGCATATATCCAGTAATATTCCCACGTTTCAGTTAAAATTATAGCCATATTGTTGTCAAATTGAAAGAAATTAGAAATGTTGTCTGCCCCAGTTTGCTTTTCTTCCTAATGGGCTTCAGCTGAAGCTTTCATTGTAGATGAAAATGCAGTGTGAGGCTGACAGTACATATGATTGAACAGAACTTGTTCTGCTTCTACTCCCTGCAAGGGAACAATGGGTCTGATTTTAGTCAGAGAATCTGGGGCAGGCTCTGCCATTTGGCATTTTGCAATTGGTCCTGTGGGGCTCTGGGGGATTAAATGTACCTTTTCTCTAGGCTAGATGGATTTCAGAGGATGACTGACATCTGGTGTTGAGGGAATGGGCACTTGGTTTTCCATGGCAATAGTAGACTGTTCCAGCTGGAAAGGGTGCTGGGTCGGATGGCAAGGAGCAGCAGAGTTGAATTCCAAGGCAAGCTGATCATTTTACAGCTCAGTGAGCAATGCCTACTGTGCTGGACTGTTTGGGGTCTTTTCTAAGAACATTAGAAAGAATTTAAATGCTATGAATGATGAATACTTTAAAACATCTGCAGGGGATGAAGTTGACAGAATATTAAGTAGTTAATAATTATTGATCCTGCACATCACAGTGAGAAGCGTTAGAGTAAACCCACACTTTCTAGGAGATAACATTGTGAAGCATGTTTGATAATTAGCTATTCTTGCCATTAATTTGCACAAAGAAAAATAATTTGGCAGCTATTGTCTTCTATCATCAGTCAGAATAGCATGATTGTGAGGTGTCAGATTTCAGTCATTAGTTATCAGGTACAGGTGATAATCATATTGAATCTGGTGTCAAACAATATTTGCTTCAGAGATGGTATAGAACTAAATATGTCCTAGCCAGTCTTACAGCAACTGATATGTGCTATACCTACCTGTTAAAAACATAGGCTTGCAAGTAGAGTATTCCCTTCAGTTTCATCACTTCTGTGAATTTATTTAAGGTGGTGTTTTTCCTAAAATGTGTTTGTTGTTACCACCTTAAACACATTCACTTTTTCCTCTGGAAGATGAGAACTGGAGAATTCTCAAGTCTTCAGGCTGTAGAAATGCATTTCTTTAACTCTGTAGTTAAGATGAGACTCACCTCTGAACTAGCAACTCATGAGTAATCTGAAACTTCATGAAGGTATTTTTTGATCATACTCATAACATCCAGTTAAAAAAAGTAAGTGGTACTATCCTGCTCACAGTATATGCATTGCATAGACATTTGAAATTGTGCCATGCAATAAGTAAAGAGTTTAAATACCAGATAGGGAAATAGTTCTTAAGAATTCAAAAACAATGAACAAAATTGTTTGTTGCAAAGAAGACCAATGAATTGCAGGCTAGGGAAAAACTTAGTTGGAGAAATGTGTTTTTAAAATGAAGATGAAAATGTAATTTGAATGTAACTATGACACCAAAATTGGAAGGAGAGCAATACAAGAGAAAAGACTGAATGTTTTAAGTGTCCAAGAAACATTTGAAAAGTAGGTTACTTTCAACACATTTTAGAATCAATATTTGGAAGTGAAGAAGAAGAGATTCATATAAGACTTGAGCATCTGTTTTAAGACAGTCTCCTGGACTTTCTCCTTGAACTGATGGAGATGGGGTTAGGAACCTTGAGGAGATTGCTAGCTCTTCCTAAGATAGGTGCACATGTAGGTAAAACAAATCCTCCTCCGTAGATGCCCATCTCTTTCCATTGATGTTAGAAGGAGTTGAGATTACTAGTCAGACTAAACACCATTCTTTCCTTAGAATTCTGCTCTGAGAATGTAAACAGTCAATAATGAATTGTAAACATCTAAAAGAAAATCTGTATTTTGGCCATGCCAAATCTTCCAGTCCAAATTTTGACTGAATATTTTATCAACATGTTGACAAGCAGGATTTCATGTGCTCTGGCTTTTCTTCCTCTAATTTCTGTTTTGCATATCTTGTAATTAAATGCACACCAGTGTAATTCAAAAATCATTTTCTATGTGAATTTATTTTACTCCAGTTTGCAGATTTTATACTTCTTTGAAGAAGGTTGAGAAATTAGCATTGATTTAGACAATCAAATCAGTACCAAATTCAATGTCAAAAGTTCATCTTGTATCTGAGAAATGGCTACCATTCCTAATGTGCCTAAAATCTTGCACTTCTATCTTGAGAGTAAGGAGGCAAGTGAAAGGGCTGGATTCCATTTCTTAAGCCTACAATTTATTAAAGCAAAAATTAATGCTGAAGTTGAGGAGGATGCCTACTGTAACTTTGGATTTCTAATTTAAACTATATTCAGTAAGTCAGCTTTTCAATAATGAGTTATTTCAGAGGCCATGTAGGAAGGATGAACAGATATGAGATAAACTGCAGTTTTTCATTACCCATCTAAAGACAGATCTGACAAAAATTCAGTCTTGTAAACACTGAATTCTGAATGTGTGGAATTGCCTTCACTGTTCAGTAAGTACTTTGGCCTATCACTAGAATTGTTTCAGCTTGAATTTGTTCTACTGACCAGAACAGATCTTGAATGAATTATCCAGTTGGTGTTAATATACTCAGTGTCCATCATTCTTCATTTTCATAGGATTATCCTACAAACGTAGTGTGCAAGAGATATCAGGTAGTCTTTAACGCAAGCCAGTGCTCAAAGAAGAAGAGCCAACTACAAGATCAGGCCAGGAGGTACAGAGATTTAGCTGTGCTTCTGCTTATGGAGCATGGATGCCATGCTTTCAGTTAGCCCGTGTCCACCTCTATAGTTGTAATTACACAAGGTTGTAATAGATGGATAGCCAGAGGTTATAGAGGAATAACTCACCAACACTGAGACTCAAAGCTAGGATGGATGCTCACCACAAGGAACTCCACACAGGAATCAACCTCCAAAAGAGATGCTGCCTTAGTGGTCGTCAGCCCTTAAATGGGATCTAGGAGAGGTGGAGTCAAGCTCCAGCCCTTCTGGGAGCACAGTTGAATTACCTTCACCTGTGCTCCTGCAGCTGACCCATCACTTGACTCAAATGGTTAATCAGAGGTTCAGGCTGTGATTAACAGTTTTCTGTACACCACCTTATATCCACTAACATCTCCAGATCTTGTTAAGAAAGCTATGTCAGGGCCCTGAGTGCAACAAAAACATAACTGTCCTGCTCATACTCAACTGGGACCACCATACACTCTCCCTTTCCAGGCTCACCTGAGTCAGACTGTAACTGTACTCATCTCCAGCTCTGTCTTTGGACCTGTCTCCTTTTGCTTTTAACTATAGCCCTGGCTCATCATTTGCCATTTTGAAGGCTGTTGCTAGACCCCGCTACCAGCTCTGTGGAAGCGTGCCCCATATGTGAGGGCACAAACAGCACTGGGTCACTCTTGGCTACAGCTCCCCAGCCCTGGGGGAGCCTTCAGCCCATGCTGCTCTCTGACAAGTTTCCCCCCCATCAGGAAGCCTCAGGCTGTATTTCTGCCAAGGTTTCTTTCTTCCCAGATGCAGGACTTTGCATTTGTCCTCACTGAATTTCATAAGGCTCCCATTGGCCAACTCCTCCAACCTGGCTAGGTCTCTCTGAATGGCAGCCTTGCCATTTTCCTTCATAATATATGTATGCAAAACATCCACATATATACATAAATGCAACACTGCTCTACATTTCCAAGTATCAAAATGGTTTAAGTATGTCACCCTTCATGACTATATATGCTTCCAATAGAACTGCAGAGTTAATGAAATTCTGTACAATTACTGTGCTGTCTACAGCTTTTGACATGCAGAAAATAAATCTCCTAATTTGCAAGTGAAGAATCACCCCTGTAATTCTTAGTTCTCCAAATGAGAATTAAAATTACCACACTATTTCATTGGCTCAGATGTTGTAAAAGCAGAATAAATAATGCAGTAGTTACAGTAGTGTTAACTTACATTTGTAAATCTATTGTAGGTATACAAAATTATTGAGGCTAAATTAAATTTCGCTCTTCAGTCAGGAACCTGGTGCATTTGTACTTTGTAACAGTGAGTATTTTCCACTTTTACCATAAGTTATTCTACTTGGAAGAATGGTTTGTGATTCTTATGTCAAGAGACAATTCCCAAAGATACCACATAAATCTTATTTTAATGTTTCTGGATGCAGCAGAAGCATTATTTTCAATATGATTATATTCTATGTGAAGGGAGTAATTTAACTTCACATACTCTTTCTAGATATCCAGAAAGATCATATCACAGAGATCCGGAGGTCACTCCACTTTCCCAGAGACTCACTCATTTATTCCTTGCAATACGGAGATTGTTTATATTTTTTTTGAAAGATCCGAATTTCCAACATTTCAACATTTTGTTTTTGTTTTTTTGTTAGAACTATTTATTTATTTATTTATTTATTTATTTATGCAAATGGAACAAGTGCTCATAAAAACTGGTGAATTTCTCAAAAAATAAAATATAGTTAGACAATGCCTTCCTGGTCCAAAGATTCAGGGTTAACTCCACATTCCAAATACAGAAAACTTAAAGGGCAATTTAAACAATTGAGATCTTATGTCTTTCTGCTGTAGTTAGGATACCTTAGGTATTAATTAGGGAACCTCAGTTACAGTTCTGAAATTAGTCATAGTGAGCTGGGTATTTTTTATCTGCTGAATATTTAATTACATGATATCAAACAGTTGGAGAAGATGGGATAAAAGACCTTGGCCCTAAAGAAAGGCACTTTTCTGCTACGAGACTCTCATGCAAGTCTTTGCTTTGAATCAAGTAGACGTGAACTTTCTGCATTCCAGCTGAGTGCCCATTATGGTTTCTGCCTGCCTGTCTCTCCAGAAACTGGGAACTGGATGTGAGGTGTATTCATGATAAAAGAAATCATTTACGATAACACAAATAATGTCTTGAATTAAAACCCATTTTCCAATTAGCAAATATGGATAACATATTTCTGAGTTATATTAATCATTTGCTGTTTTGAGAGAGTACACAAACATACATTGAAAAATAGCTCTCTGCTCAAAGGAGAAAACAGAAAGTGCAAAAAGGGCATATTATCTCTCTTTTACAAATAGAGAATGGAGATTGGAGAAAGTGCAATTAAGCTAGCTGTGCAAGACACAAACTTTGGTAGAAACTGACATTCACTCCCTTTATTCTATACTGCATTTTTCTGTTACAAGGTTGTTCATATTAAGTTTGTATAGATCTCTTGTGACTGGCTTACTCTAGACTTAATTCTAGATAAAGATTAAAGAAGTATATGCTAGTCACAAAGTAATAAATAAATAAATAAACAGAATGATTTATGCACGCAGAAAATTATGTTTAGGTGGATTTTTTTGTTCGTTATTTGTTTTGTGGACATAAAATGATAGAGTCCAATGAATTTTACCAACTTTAAATCCACTCCTCAGTTTTATTTTTACAAACTCTTCTTGTCATAAACTTTTGTTGCAGACTAGGTTTCACATTGGCATCTGACATCAGTCTGGTGTAAACGTCTTTAGAAATAAAGAGAAAAGGAAAAAGCAAGTGCAGAACAGAACCTGAAAATGTGCTTTGAAGAGAATATCACCAAAGCCTCGTACAAGAAATGAGCATTTTGAATGTTTTCTCATTCCTATTCAGAGGGTCTGTGGAAATTATCTAAGGTTTGTGCATGCTGCTTCTATATCTTCTGTAACAGTTTGAGAGACTTTATGCAAAAATTTAAAAGAAAACATCTATCTTCTTGTAAACATTTTTTCCCATTTCCCAACTGTCTTGTTATTTCAAGGGAACACTCACCAGTGCACACCATTGCATATGAATTCCTGTTCTCATACTGGTGCTTTCAACTGAATAAGCCTTGTTATACTGCAAACAATATTCAAGTTTGGAGGATACAATGATGATATATATTTTTTTCATTATTCTTCTTAACAAGAAACTCATAATATCCAGTTTTTCCATTTTTGTCCAAAGTACTTTGATAATCTTAAGCTTTAAGTGACAGTATTACACAGAATAGGCCAAACAATTTCCAGTAAAGCAGATTTTCATATTTAATGGGCATGTAGTGATGTCAACAAACTTCCAACTGGCTTCTCTCAGAAATCTGACTGGTTTCTTTCCAGTGTACTTTTGCCTACAGATGTCCAGGACTTTCCATGGGGGCTGCCCTGGGTTAAAGACTTTGTAGTTTCCTGTATCTGTATCCCCAGGCGTCTTTGGCATTGAGACCACTCAAGGTTTGCTAATCCCAAGGCTTCTGATGGTCTCATAGTAGCAAAGGCTGTATGTGAGGCTGTATTGTACAGATTAACAGGATTTAGCTTTTAGCACTTATGTGAGATACCTAAATAAGAAACTCTCCTTATTCTGTAATTGGGGGAGACAGAGATATAGACAGCAGCTGAAATCTCAGCTGGATCAGATCTCTAGAGACGAACTTAATTTAAAATATCAAAATATACACATTAACATATGCACTGAGATTTCTTATGTCCCCAAAATTTTGTATTTTACTTTCTGAAATATATATATTTTTTAATTTTTCCCCCCCTGAAAATCCAATAGAGCAAAAATTCCATGTTATGCTTTTTTCTTTCCATTTTCCAGACCTAAACAGGTTCTAGATTAAAACATTTAGTCTCATTTTTCAAAGACAGTGACATATCTATTCCATCCCTCTGTATACAAGACAGACAGACACTACTTTTCACTACTTAGAGGCAGCACACTCCTAAAATCCAAGTAAGAGGGTAGTGACAAAGTCTTCAGTTACTATTTCCAGTTTGTTCTTTCTCCTTGCTTTACTTTGGGGTGGATCAAACAGTCTAAGGGAATTATGGAAGGAACCATCTCTCTATTCCTCTAAAAAGCTGGAAGAGCTTTAAAAGAGCATAGGTTTCTGATTGATTTTCCTTGCTGTTGACAACTTGGATGTTTTATTTAAATAAGCCATCCAAACTACAAAACCACAGAACTTCAGACCCTGAGTACTGATTTTGATCTGTGGTTTGCAGATGTCCAGAACTGAAGAGTAATTTGGGCTTGGCCATAACACAGTTAGCTAGTCTGCAAAGTCTAGAAATGTGACTGTAAATCTTAGGTTTTCTCCTTTTCGCAGAATTTTGAGGGATGGCAAACCGCAGATACCACACAAACTGCCACATTGCAGAGTTCTGATCCTTCTACTCAGTCTTAAATGAAAGAGATTAGAAAACACAGGCACGATAATGAACACTCAGTCTTCTAAGCAGCCTTTTTTACTCTTTATTCTATATACTCATTAGAAAACAAAAACAAAAAAACACTGACGTATGTGTTTACCTGATGTTTAACATACAGCAGTAAATAATGCAATATCATGTTTTCTCCGGGTTTAACTGGTACCTATTATCTTTAATCAATGTCTTTCCACTTTCCACTATTAAAGTCAGCCTCCCTGGTCTAGTTTTGCCCGTTTTTGTGCTACTTCAGCAATTCAAAGCAGCCGCAAAACTGTTTAAAGTTGCAAGTCTGTTCAAGTACGTAGTTGTTTTCCACATATAGCATAGCTTGAACTATCTAGAAAGCAACTAGATATGACCCATTTGCTTTTTGTTGCTGTATTGCATTGACCATACAGTCCCTGCTTAGGCACCGGAGAGAGAAGTATGAGCTCAAATAATTCAAATAAGATGTATGAAATCCCTTTTCTCTAGAGCTTGGCCAAAGCATCTGAGAAGCCAATCTATAATTTAAAAAATAAGGAAAACTCTGGAATGGGTCAGAAGGGCCCCTTTATATTTCAAATATTATGCTTGTTTGGATTTTGGCAACCTTTATGCTTTTTTTTTCTATCATTCAGTTACAGCCCAGTAGTTGAATAAGTATTTAGCCAATTTGCAGTCTAATCCTTTTCTACTAAAATGTATGACTTATTGCTCTCACTTGAACATGCTTTAATATTATTGCAAGTTGTTGATTATTTTCTCTTTCCTTTCCCATCAACTGTATTTAAGGTATGTATGTTGCGAGTGGATTACTTTTTGTTTTGATTTGTTTTGTTTTGATTTTTTGTTTTGTTTTTAAATGAGTATCTGTTTGGTTCAGCAAATTTCCAGTACTGTAGGCAGATTTCCTAGCTCCTTTTAATGTTTGAGAAATAAAGGTGATGCTTTGAAGAAAGGTCTTATACGTTGATTACTAGTCTCCACCTTTCATATAAATATTATATTTAGACTCCATAGCTATTTCTGATTTCTGTCCGAGTATACCATATCATATCAAATCATATAATCATTTAATGACTCATGCTTCCAATTTGTTTTTCCCTATTTGTCCATACCTCAGAAAGCATAGAAACAGAGATTAATCATATTCCTGCAACATACGTAGATCATACTGTCGGCACATCTATATGGTGTATTCATGTCACCTATATTTCCACAATGAACTGTGTATTTTAATTCTGTTCTGAGAAACACAAGGATTATGTGGAAAGCAAAGCGAAAGTAACCTGGTAAATTAAGAAAAAACTAACATTTTAGTCCTCATTTAGAGTTGATAATGGTTTATATTTCAAGTATGGTTTCACAGGAAGCAGTCCATAGACAGATAGACATTGTTACATAGATATTATTTTAATAATACCATTTCACAAATCATTCTGGTATTTCCCCTTAACTGTTTTCTGAGGAAGAAACTGTCATGAGATGAAAAATTTCTTGCACTTTGATGACTTTTTCAGTATCTAGCCTTTCTACTAAGAAATTTTTCTTCAGTGATATTAGCTATTAAAAATAGATGTCTTAGGCTGAATTGTTAGAAGTTTGGGAAGTGATTTAAAAAAAAACACCTTTAAATATATATATATACATATATATATAAAGAATTCTTTACATTTTGGGCTTTTTTTCCTCCTTAATGTGAATTGTTGAATAACAATTTCTCTGAAGCACGAGTAAAACCTAAATTCTCTATGGGGTCAACAATTTTTGAAATATGAATAAGCAGATCTTAAAAATATACATACTTTTTTCTTCCACCGTTTCTTAGTTTAGAATGTATTTTTACTAATGAATTCGTTTAGGATTAATTTGGAAATTAGAATTTATTTTTCTTTGGAGGAAGTGCATTGTTTTCTTACTGGTATCTAGCTTTTCCACAGAAGTGATCCAAAATCCTGTCTCTGATTAAAATATGCAATTGTATTATAGTTATTTCTTCTTTAGTAGTTAGAAGTTAGCATATTGCAAAAGTCAAATTCATTTTGGATCTTCTGTTGCATTTGGTTTACAATTTTGGTGTGCTTTGTTAAGTTTAGAAAGTTAATTTGAATATATCTCATATAAAGAACTCAGAGTATTTAGGGATAAATTCTGGCTTTGCTGAGGCTGCTGCTGAGAGTCTAATTGAACTCTTGCAGTGCAAGTTTTTACTCTTTCTATATACCCCATTTTGATATCCATGTTAGGAGGAAGTGAATCACATTCAGGAAGTGCCTTCTTTCCCTGTTGTAAGATAGGAAGATAAGGTGAGGTGAACTCATTCGAAGTAACTGTGTCATCTATCTTTTCACTGCACTACTGACATATGAAATAGAAATAAAAACAAAACCCTAGAAACAGTGTACTCTTGTATTGTTGTATTAGCTTGGTTACGATTCAGGATAATTTTGCTTCATATAGCAGGTGGACAAATGTAATACAGAGCTCAAGAAGACTTAAGCACAAAGCTGGGGCTTCCACTTAACATACATATATATAGACGGAAAACCACATATTCTGTCTTTGATATACCATAAATGTTTGTCTTAAAAGAAGGCTGAGATGTCCTATGCAAAATAAGGGAGTTGAAGAAAAAGAAAAGAGAAGGCCAAAGACTGATTTAAACAAGAATCATGGAGTCATAGAATCATAGAATCATAGAATCACCAAGGTTGGGAAAGACGTACAAGATCATCCAGTCCAACCGTTCACCTATCACCAATAGCTCCCACTAAACCATGTCCCTCAACACAACATCCAATCGTTCCTTGAACACCCCCAGGGTCAGTGACTCCACCACCTCCCTGGGCAGCCCATTCCAGTGACTGACCACCCTTTCTGAGAAGTAATATTTCCTAGTGTCCAGCCTGAATCTCCCCTGCCGCAGCTTGAAACCATTCCCTCTAGTCCTATCACTAATGGCACGAGAGAAGAGGCCGACCCCCAGCTCACCATAACATCCCTTCAGGAAGTTATAGAGAGCAATAAGGTCTCCCCTGAGCCTCCTCTTCTCCAGGCTGAACATTCCCAGCTCCTTCAGCCTCTCTTCATGTGGCCTGTGTTCCAGACCCCTCACCAGCTTTGTTGCCCTTCTCTGAACACGTTCCAGGGCCTTGATGTCTTTCTTGCAGTGAGGGGCCCAAAAATGGACACAGTACTCGAGGTGCGGCCTCACCAGTGCTGAGTACAGCGGGACAATCACCTCTCTGCTCCTGCTGGCAACACTGTTTCTGATGCAAGCCAGAATGCCGTTGGCCTTCTTGGCCACCTGGGCACACTGTCAGCTCACATTCAGCCGAGCATCAATCAGTACCCCCAGGTCCATCTCCTCTACACAGTCTTCCAGCCACTCCGCCCCAACCTGTAGCGCTGCCTGGGGTTGTTGTAGCCGAAGTGCAGGACCCGGCATTTGGTCTTGAATCTTTCAAGGCCAGCTTTGATGCAGCTGTTGGCAACCTGATCAAGTGGCTGACAGTGCTGCCCATGGCAGGGGATTGGAACTGGGTGGACTTTAAGGTCCCTTCCACCCCAACCATTCTGTGATACTTTATGATCTTGAGAAACCATTCTGTGAACTCCTTGCGTCTCGCTCATTTAATTACAGACACTAATGTACACATACAGAAAAAGTGAAATAATTCATCTCACCACACTGAAAGTGGAAACATATTCCTGTGAAAGGAGAACAATAATATGCCCTTTGGCATACACTTTAGTAGAATTAATATTGGTGAACTCCTTTAGTATTACTGTGAGTACAATAGAATCCAGTAGAAAATCTACTGTAATTAAACTAATTTCATCCATATTTTTTCCTTTCTATTGACATTTCTTTTTCTTTTCTTTCTGGTCTGCATACAACATGCATTATACATTCATTAGAAAGGACAGCATCATCTAATATATTTTTTATATATTTTATAATATAATATATATATAATATATAATATATTATTTTATTATATATAAAATATATAATAAAATATATATTTATATATATATAATATTATATATATATATATATATATAATACATATTTTATATTATATTTTAAATGGGGAATCAAAGAACTTTGAAAATAAAGGGAATTGTCTCTATTGGCTGGCAATGACATTTCAAATTTGACTATCTGCTAACTCTTCCCAAGGCGTAGTAATGTCTTAATTAGAATTCTGTCCAGCATTCTAATGACTAAAGAAAATTAGATTCATCCTTGTCTAGACAAAAGAACGAGAGCATCTTTGTTCCTGTTTGATATCTACTAGGATTTCTCAGAAGTGAACTGTCCATGTACCACTTCTCAAATGCTGTTCCTTAAGATGTTATCTCTGTCATCCTGGTATGCTTACCCACCTTTCACCACTCATTTCCCAGAAAGTTGTATTTCTATGATCTCGTGCCTTACCTTCATGTAATGTAAATGCATGTCCCTCTACATATCTACCTACACTTCATATCTGGTTTTGTGTACACAGAAATAAACAGATGCACTGTGGTATGGCAGGTGAAATCGCCTTTTTGGTTAGTCATGCTTTCTCTGATATGGTTTGTACAATCCTTGAGGTCTCCAGAACATTACTGGACATTTGGCAGTGTGGGAATCAGTATTCTAACTGATGAAATCTTGGTGAATGGTAACTTACAGTAGCAATTTAGAAATACCTCTGAATATGAAATGCAGCTATGCAGCAGAGACAACAAATCCCCAAATTAAAGACCCAGCAGCTTCCCAGGATGAAATATTCTGTGTCCCGGACGTGACAAAATTAAACTTATTCATGATTTAATGGTACTGTAAAAAAGTTCAGAATCAAAACTTTCTGATAGGTCTTGTATTTTATCTCAGGGGTGTCAGCTGACATGGAGAAGTATCAACACCATTTACACAGTGAATACTGACAAATAAGTAAATTTCTGGAAGCAGCTACTAACCAAATAGCTCTGTTTTGAAATCTAGGTCATTCGGCTGTAGTTATGAACTGCCACAGAAATAAATCTCCAAGCTGTAGCAGCACTGGAAAGCAGAATTCTGTTTTGATAAAGGAATGCGTCTCAACCATTTCACTCTGAGACACTTGGGGAGCAGAAGAACAGTATCCATTCTGTTGATAATGATGCGGAAATGGAAGGGAAAAACTACCTCCCCATGGACAAAAGTAGAGTGGAGTTCTTGATCTTGGTCCATGAAAAGTTTTCTGTGTTATACTTTTCAATGACAGAAAGTGTGAGGTTTAGATCACAGATGTCTGCATCAACTAAGTTTTCCGTAACACTGATGGAGATGTAGCCAACATAGTGAACAGGACCAACAGTACAGCTGCCCAAATGCCTACTGGGATCAGGCAAATCACTCCCTAGCCTTACATTTACCTAACTCTCCTGTAGACACTGTCTCCAGTCTAGTAGTTGGAGAAGATGGGTGCTGCGTATAGAAATCTGTTTAGGTTGAGGAGGGCTTTGACTCCAGGCTTGCTGTTTCCAAGGTAGTTATAAATCACTGAATAAAGAACGGGATTTGACTTCCCCCTTAGTCAGCAGGCAGCAAGGCAAAAGTGCATACTGTAAGAAGGATTGCTGCACATCTAAGAACTCAATTTGGGAAGCTGGGCAGGATGCCAGCATTTAGCCGCCTAAACCTGAAGAATGGGAAAAAAAACTTGGAAAGAAACAGCCTTTCTCTCTCCTGACAGTCTTACAGTCTGTATTGGAAAATAAACTCTGTTTTGCTATTAGTGGAATTCAGATTCTTGCATTGTATTTTACATAGGATTTAGGAAAACTGTTCTGTACTATGGACTAACTTAGTAGATTGTGTTCATAGTATCACAGAATCATAGAATCACCAAGGTTGGGAAAGACGTACAAGATCATCCAGTCCAACCGTTCACCTATCACCAATAGCTCCCACTAAACCATGTCCCTCAACACAACATCCAATCGTTCCTTGAACATCCCCAGGGTCGGTGACTCCACCACCTCCCTGGGCAGCCCATTCCACTGCCTGACTACCCTTTCTGAGAAGTAATATTTCCTAATGTCCAGCCTGAATCTCCCCTGCCGCAGCTTGAAACCATTCCCTCTAGTCCTATCACTAATGACACGAGAGAAGAGGCTGACCCCAGCTCACCACAACATCCCTTCAGGAAGTTATAGAGAGCAGTAAGGTCTCCCCTGAGCCTCCTCTTCTCCAGGCTGAACATTCCCAGCTCCTTCAGCCTCTCCTCATATGGCCTGTGCTCCAGACCCCTCACCAGCTTTGTTGCCCTTTGAACACGTTCCAGGGCCTTGATGTCTTTCTTGCAGTGAGGGGCCCAAAACTGGACACAATACTCGAGGTGCGGCCTCACCAGTGCTGAGTACAGCGGGACAATCACCTCTGCTCCTGCTGGCAACACTGTTTCTGATGCAAGCCAGGATGCTGTTGGCCTTACTCAATGCCCTCATCCAGGTCATCAATAAAGATATTGAAGAGGACAGGCCCCAGCACCCACCCCTGGGGAGCACCACTCGTGACCGGTCGCCAGCTGGATTTAACTCCATTCACCACCACTCTCTGAGCCTGGCCCTCCAGTCAGCTCCTTACCCAGCCAGGGATGTACCCATCCAAGCCACGGGCTGCCAGCTTCTGCAGGAGAATAGCATGGGAGACAGTGTCAAAGGCTTTCCTGAAGTCTAGGCAGACCACATCAACAGCCTTCCCCTCATCCACGAGATGGGTCACTAGATCATAGAAGGAGATCAGGTTGGTCAAACAGGACCTGCCCTTCGTGAACCCATGCTGGCTAGGCCTGATCCCTCAGTCGTCCTGCACATGCCGCGTGATCTCTCCCTCAAGACAATCTGCTCCATAACGTTCCCTGGCACTGAGGTCAGGCTAACAGGCCTGTAATTCCCTGGATCCTCCTTACAACCTTTCTTGTAAATGGGAGTCACATTAGCAATTCTCCAGTCTTCTGGGGCCTCACCAGTCAACAAGGAGCGCTGATAGATGATGGAAAGCGGCTCGGCTATCACCTCTGCCAGTTCCTTACACCTCTCGGGTGAATCTCATCCGGCCACAATCTTCAATTCACAATCAATTCAATTCACAATCTTTTGAAAAAGTTTCACTGCACATCCAACTTAGTTTTCCTTGTTTTATGTGCCTGTAAGGATAATAAAGCAGTACCTTAATAAATAAAGCAGAGGTTGTAGGAAATACTGTTCCTGTGATTCATGCCGGTGCAACATATATACAATTTGCGCCATTTCCTACATGTACTTGGAAAAGTAATTATTTGAAAGTGCCATTTGAATTCTGTAGGAGTTTTGATTTCACTGACTTCAAAACAAAACAAAACACAGAAACATAAATGAAAATGTTCCTTTAGGCAATGTGTGAAACTTATATGACAGTATAACCTACTAAAATGTTTCCTCCACATACTGAGGATCACACTTTTTAAAATTCATAGATTTTGTTGTTGTATTTACTCTCCCTAGTCCCCTAAATATGCTGAGTCTTGTGTACTATCCTCGCTAGAATAAGAGTTCCTCCACCTTACCGCTTCTTTACTACTACTACTTTTATATCATTGGTTTGCTATGTTTCAGGCAGGTGATTCCAGGTGAGCAATGAGCTCATGGGAAAGCAAAATACACAAAAACAAGCAGGCAAAAAACAGGAACTGGTAAAAATTAAGTTAGTTTATCCTAATGCAATGACTTCGTGAGAAAAAAACAAATGAAGCTTGACTCCCATAGGTTGGAGTCTAATGGCTATGTTTTCTGTCATCCAGAAAGGTTGGAAAAAAAGACTTTCCTTTGATGAAGGTATTTGTAATATCTCTTGCTTGTGTTTGTTTTCTGACTTCATACAACAGCCTTTTTCTCTCACTTATGATCAATAGTAGAATATATTCCTTTTACCTGGGCATTTTTCATGACGTGTAAGAAGTTAACATTTGTGTGCATTCAACCTTCTGTCAACAACTGTTTAAACCGAATGATCACTTCCAAGACTGAGGACATGTGGTCAAGTAGACACATATATTCATGCACACGAGCAACCAAATGAATTGCTTAAAGACATGAAATATAAAACAATACAGTTTATGAAAAGCAAAACAAAAAATGAATCCAAACAAAAACTCTCTAAAACCCCACAGTGTAATGCATAAAAATCTCAGGCAACAAATGTAAAGAAAGCAATAATTCTTACAGAAGGTTATGCATGACAAGCCTTGGACAAATTCCCATACAATATACCAGTGATAAACCCACTGTACTAAACCATATACCAAACAAACAACTTTCTCTCTAAACATTAAGACCTCAAGACCAACCAAAACAGAAAATTTTACTTTCAGGTTCTTATGTAAATAAAGTTGAAGTACAATGTCTTAGTGCTCTCAGAAATGGGGGAAAAAAATGATAACAAAATTAAGAAGTATCAGACCTGAGTATTAAAAAGCAAGGGAATGGTTGAAAAATAAGATAAATTCTGCCCAGAATAGCCAACTGTGACAGAGAAAGACATGACAAGCATATTCATCAAAGTGAAATATAAGAAACCAAGGAGGAACAAGAATGTTTTAGGCTTCATAAGCAGCAATAATTGGATTAAAAGTAAGTAAGGGGAAATGTAGTTTTGAGTGCCCACGTGCAGTTCTGAAGAACAAATTCTAGTGGACTGTGCAATAATCTCCTCTTGAGGGAATGAGTTTAATATCCAGCTGAATTATGAAGATCCTTTCCAAAATTACTAAGACGATGGTGCAGGAATGAAATAACCTGAAAATCATTCCAGTGAATGCATAAGCTGCTTAAAGAAGGCAAAGTGCCTGAAAATATGCCATAGGGAACAATGCTGCAATCTAATATATTAAGGGAAGGATGGGAGTAGTAAATACTATTTTCCAGCAATCATTTCTTTATTACAGTATTAGTAAAAATGTAGCATTTCAAGTACAATGAGATGTATGAGTAAAAACTTTTTTTTTTTTTTTTTTTTGCGCCTAAGAGATGTAATTTAGGATAATTTTTGCCTTTCAATATACAGTGTTAAAGCAGAAAGGAAGACTTCCACAGGTTTGCAATTAAAACCAAACTGTACACACAGAGTGATATAGTTCAGAGTTACTAGTAAAAAAATGTCATTAAGAAAATTCTCTGTATATAAAGATCCCAGAGCGGGTTCTGTGCCTGCCCATTTCCCAAAGCTGCATTATCAAGGTTGAAAAAGACCTAGAAGATCATCTAGTCCAACCATTACCAATACTTCCCAGCTAAATCATATCCCTCAACGCAACATCCAATCGTTCCTTGAACACTCCCATGGTCGGTGACTCCACCACCTCCCTGGGCAGTGCATTCCAATGCCTGACTACCCTTTCCGAGAAGTAATACTTCCTAATGTCCAGCCTGAACCTCCCCTGGCTGGATTCTTACTTTACAAGAATCAAGGGCTCTTTTTTGTTCTGGTGTGACAGAGGGGCTGGAAGACCATTCTGTTTTCAAGGATCACAAGTAAGCTTTCAGCTGATCTAAAATTGACTATATTAATCCCCAAACTCCTCCTGCAGTCATCTCTAGATGAGATATTCTTCAGATTGAAGGGAGCCTGTACCAGAGCATTGTGTAACTCAAGGAAATTTACTTTCATAATGCAAGCACGTGGAGAACCCTAAGCTCTTCAACATGTTGGAGCTTACCTGGTGTAATACTCATCTCTGCAGTGACTATCCCAAACCAGGCCCTGTGCAATCCCCTAAAGTGCCAGGTAGAAACTGCTGTCAAGAAATGTGCTGCTACTATTTCACTAGAAGTGTAACTAAATGGTCTTGGACAAGTTCTAATAACCAAAATTGGAGAATATTTTCTTGCTTCACCAGGATGATGTAAGGCCTAATTAACTGGTGTGTGTGAGAAGCTTTATGATAATGAATACTATAAAATGTTTACATGAAAAAGTTTTAAATGAACAATCATGCATTTTTACAAATCAGTGGTGTACCTTGGTATATATTATAAGATCCAAAGCAGTGTATCCTTGATATTGTTCCAGCTGCTCCTTCTGAGATTTTATGCTATTTGCTCATCTTAAATTGAAAACTCATAAATAACATATATTCTAGTAAGTATAATATATCCTCTGCTGTCAGATTAACCTTTCTTTTTTTTCTCCTTTTACTTTTCTCAGCAAATGTAATTCAGGTACCTGAATGCCTACATGCAATTCTAAATGAGACTAGTCATTGATTGCCACTGGTGGCAAGCATACTGCATGTTAACAGCCCATTTTCATCAGATCACTGATGTAAGAATCCCTAATTCAAAAGGAGTCCTTTTGTCTAACTGGAAACAAAAGAACCGATTTGGAGGATGTTTCTCAGGATGGTAATGATAATGATACCACATGTATCCTGATACCTGTAGCACAGGTACATGGCAATTTGCTCATGAAATCAAAAGCGGAGGTGAATGCTTTTCACTTTAAAAAAATCACTTATAAACATGATTTAATCAAGTTAATGAGTCTTCCAGTCAGTAAGGTAGCCTGCCTCTTGCAGAATTAAAATGTTTAGCTAAGAAATACAGTACTGCATATAACATGTAAAATTTTACAAGGAGGAAATGAAACCATAGAATCTTCAAAAAGCTGCAACACACATATGTCCTAAAAGTGATAGAGCTTTGTCTTTTTTTTTTTTTAGTGTAAAACAGTTTTCTGATTAATTTATAAAGCAGTAAATGAATACTTAAGACTTAGCGTTGTGCTTTGAAACTCAGCCACCAAATGTCCTAAACAGTAAATTAGCACCCACTACACATTCTTAAGATGAAAACCTGTAATTCCTTGTAAAGGTATCTTTGCTCTGTCAAACTGAATGTTCTCTCTGTGATGATGATTAGGTGGAAAATTCATTGTCCAGGTGCTGAGTTCTGCTTGCTAAAAAAATTAAGCAAATCACTAAGCTGCTGCTGCTATTGTGGTTTAATCATTGGTTTTCTCAGTAACTGACAAGCCTGTTTTCCTTCAAATGGCAGCAGCAATGGTTTGCTTTCTTTCTGCTTCCATAAGGCTTAATTGTTCTCATGTTCTGACAATCATAAGAACCCTACATGACACAGCTTGGATTGAACAATTCAGGGTACTCTCTCATTTTTATAGTGACATGGGTAGCAATAATATTACCAAAGTCACTGCATGCAGCAGCCAGAATTTTAAGTCTGTACTGTATGTATTGAAACCGAAAATTTGTTTTAAACAGGTATTTTGCTGTTAAGAAAATATCATGTGGGAGGCAAATACTTTTAAGTTGGAAATTCCAGTGTGGAATCAGGAAATTTCAAATGACAGTAGCAAATCTTTTCCCTCAGAGAATCACTGGTTGTTACCATGTCACACATTCATGGCTTCTCAACATTTCATGACAACATTTCATTTCTTCCATCTGTGCAAAATATTATGTGGGCAATTTGCAAGAGGACAGTTCTTATGCTATTCAAAATGGTGGATCAGATTCTTTACAGGATGTGAAATACAAAAGTATCTCACAAATAGAGTTGTGGTCAATGGAGTTGAACACAGTTGGTGGCCGGTCACTAGCGGTGTCCCCCAGGGCTCAGTGCTGGGACTGCTTCTGTTTAACATCTTCATTGATGATCTTGATGAGGGGATTGAGTGCACCCTCGGTAAATTTGCAGACGACACCAAGCTGGGAGGGCATGTTGATCTGCCAGAAGGGAGAAGGACACAGCAGAGGGACCTGGATAGACTGGATCAATGGGCCAAGGTTAATGGCACAAGTTTCAATAGGGCCAAGTGTCAGGTCCTGCAGTTTGGTCACAACAACTCCAGGCAACCCTACAGGCTTGGGGAGGAGTGGCTGGAAACCTGCCTGATGGAAAGGGACCTTGGTGTGCTGATGGACAGTCGGCTGAATATGAGCCAGCAGTGTTCCCAGGTGGCCAGAAAGGCCAGAGGCATCCTGGCTTGTATCAGGAATGGGGTGGTGAGCAGGACTAGGGAAGTCATCCTGCCCCTGTACTCGGCATTGGTGAGGCCTCACCTCGAGTACTGCGTTCAGTTTTGGGCACCTCAGTACAGAAAGGACATGGAGGTACTGGAGCAGGTCCAGACAAGGGCAACGAGGCTAGTGAAGGGCTTGGAAAATCAGCCCTATGAGGAGAGGCTGAGGGAGCTGGGGCTGTTTAGTCTGAGGAAAAGGAGGCTGAGGGGAAACCTTATTGCTCTCTTCCAATATCTGAAAGGAGCTTACAGTGAGAGTGGGATTGGTCTCTTCTCACTGGTGACAGGTGACGGGATGAGGGGAAATGGCCTCAAGTTGTGCCAAGGTAGGTTTAGGTTAGACGTTAGGAAACACTTCTTTACAGAAAGGGTAGTTAAGCACTGGAATAGGCTCCCCAGGGAGGTGGTTGAGTCACCGTCCCTGGATGTGTTTAAGAGCCATTTGGATGTGGTGCTCAGAGATATGATTTAGCAGAGGGTTGTTAGAGTTAGGGCACTATGGTTAGGCTGCAGTTGGTCTTGATGATCTTTAAGGTCTTTTCCAACCTGAGTAATCCTATGATTCTATAGTGAGTTTTCAGTATAATACTTCATACTCTAGGCATGGGTGTCCAACATTTTGGCTTGCCTGGGTCACACTGAATCAGGAGGCATTGTCTTGGTCCACATATAAAATGTATAATGTAGTAAACATATATAAGTAACAATAATTTTTCTTTTAAAATATTTATTAAAATATATTTTTTAAAAAGAGGTCAATGAAAACAGAACTAGCAGTTTGGAGACATATGTTGCAATGGAAAACTTAGACAAGAAGCATTATTCCCATCAACAGCACAGAGTGGACTCTGCCTTTTCTTCACAGTGCTCGGACTTAGGTTTGATATGAGCTGTCAGGAGATGAGAGCTGCAAGCAATTCAGATTCTCTGCAGAAAAAAAGAAAATTAGTTTGGTAATACGTTGTGTCCTATGATCATCTAGGATTATATTTACATACCTGTAGCACTTGCCTGGATACAGCTGTATGCACTTAAGTGTTTTGTTTCCTAGGAAAGCTGAGGAACACAAGGCAGACTGACACCAATAAGTATTTGCAATGAAGTCTCAGTATATATGCAGGCTCTTGCGTCTGTGCAGCCAGTCCTAAATACTGCCTTCTCAAGCTCTCCCTTTTAAATATGCAAACTAGGAACAATAGAGTTTAACTTCAGGAACTGTGTAAGATTTAATTAAAATTACCTCAAATTTGTTTGAAAATATATTTAAAAAAAAAAAAAAAAAAGCTTAAAAGCTGTCTAACAGAAATCTTACAGGGATAAATGGATTATATCCAAAAAAAGATTTATTTTTTTTTCTAACAAGGTATAGGTAAGGAATATCACTCCAGTTTCCAAAATTAAAGAGGGTATTTTGTATGTGGGTGTGGAGGCAGCACGAAAGGCAGTCTTCTTCTCTGCTAGCCAGTCCCTCCTTAATAACTTCTCAATGTGTTACTTGATTGCTTGGAACTTATGGAATCAAAACCTAAACTAAAACTACAGAAGAAACAGAAGTTTTTGTTCAGTTAGCTAGGGAACTGCACAGTTGGTGCACTGTCCAACCAAATTACATGGCAGAAGTGCATTTGATAGGAGTTTAAATTATGAGGGATAGTAAGTAAGGAAAGTAAATGAAAAGTTTAGTAGGTTCTTGTTATTTATTTGTTATATGTATTACTTTCTTTCTCAGTTCACAATGACAGGTTGTTGTTAGTTTGTTAATAAAGTGTTATCCTTCCAGGTGCTCTGTTCCCTGTGTCACATCTACTCCGAATGTCTGCATTCCTCTTGCCAAAATAATCTCCAGTGTAATCACTGCAAGCATTTTTTTCTACCTATATAATGCCACGTACAACTTGCCAGTTTTTGTTTCTTTGTTTGTTTGTTTTGACAGAATACGCAAAGATCAGAACATAACAGAAGATGCTAAACAGCATTTGTCCTCCTTTTATTCCTACACTGCTCAAATGTTGTTTCACTGAAGCTGGAACTTTTCACTCATTTCAAAGATTGGTCAAGATCCAAGAGTTCAATACCAATGTGACTACAGATATAGTCAGTTTCATGAGCGTATGAATTTTAAGAGTGCATTTTGACCAATGCATATTAAAGAACCTGCTTTCCTCTATTCCCTGTCCCTGGTGGTTTTGTTGAAATAATTGAATCATAGAATCATAGAACGGCCTGAGTTGAAAACAATGATCATCTAGTTTCAAGCCCACTGGTATGTGCAGGGTCCCCAGCCACCAGACCAGGCTGCCCAGAGCCACATCCAGCCTGGCCTTGAATGGGGCATCCACAACCTCCTTGAGGCTCAGTTCTATCTCTTTCAAAAAAATGATGCCGTCAGAATTTTTATGTTATTTATGAGATTGAGTATTTTTTCTGTGTTTATTTGCGTGTTTTTGTTCGTTTTTGCTCTAGACTAATAATGGCTGTGGCTTTAGGAAAACATAGTTGCTCTGAAACTGCCATGTGATCAGATGGCTTATGTTGTACTAAATAAATGGTCTTGAAAGTGCATATTGTTTGAAATAAAATACCTTATTTTCAAGTGCTATGAAGCACATGGACATCTCATAGAAAAAGAACTATTAGCTGAGGCACTGCGAACAGCTTTAATCTACTCTCCCTATGAGCTCTTATGAGCTCATGGTTCAAAGGACACTTTCATGTTTTTATATTAAGCACTCAGAATTCTTCGTGAACAAAAACTTTTATAAGGATTTTCAGCTTTTAAAAAGAGCCTTTCCAAGATTTCTGTGAGATTGCACAAGTAACATATCCAGTCCTCAGAACAATCCCGCAAAACGAATAAACTTTGACATACAAGTGCCTATCACATCTTGAAAGCGTTTAGCTTTTGAGAACATCTTGTAGAAGAGTTTTTTGTTATATGGAACTTTCAGCCATTTTCCCATCCTCATCCAGCAGCCAAAATTGTTATCAGACAAACCTGTACAGACCTCACAAAATAAAATGGAGGTGTTACAGAAGGTGAAAGTTCAGTTCTTCATGTTTAAGCCAGCAAGAGCACTGAGTTCAAGAGAAAGATTTACTGAAATCTTCAGTTAGGAGTAAAGGAAGAAAAACTTATAGGGCTCATGTAGCTTATATTTCCAAACAAGTGTTAACAAATCACAGTTCATCTCATTTAAAATCTGTTTAAAATCATTTAGATAAAATGCATTTAACAAACATCAAAGTTGTACCTACTTGCAATAGACAACCTGAGGCAGAAGTGTCCAGTATAAGTAGGGTAGTTTTAGCCTTGTTAAAAATCATGAAAATATTTTACAAAGTTGTTTAGAAAATGTCTCTTGGTGACTCTGACCACTCCAGGTGCATACTGATGGGCTCACATTCTTGTCTTTGACTCTCTGAGCTTATCATTCCTCACATTAAAATTAATGTAATCATTTTGGACTTCTTAATAGACTTCACAGAGTCTTCACAGTTTGTCTTCACAGAGTCACAATGTTATTTATGTAAGATCTTTTCCAGAATCACAGTTTAGTAAAGATTGGGACTTACAGTGCTAAGGTCACTGTAATACTGAAGACAAAAGAGAAACACATCTGGGAAAGTGTCCGGTGTCTTATGCTGAGTGATTTCTTTTATAATTTCTTTTATTGTATAAATTTATTATGCATTATATTTTCATACTTGTTTATACTGCATGGCTCTTGCTCTCATTAAAAAAAAAAAAAATTAAAAAAAAAATGCTGCAACATATCAATATTGTTATCTGCCCTCCTATAAATAAAACAGCCCAGAAATTATCTCTGTAAAAATTTTATTTTCTCTGTCTCAGCTTTGGTAGTTCAGGCTCACAGAATCTATTGTAGATGGAGACTCCTAAAATATTTTGAGTTCTGCTCTCACTGACAACAGTTTTTACCCTTTGCTCACTTCAGATTTCTGGTTCCATGGAGGCAAGTCTTTAAAAAAGGCATCACATCCCTCCCTTTTCACAGAAGTGACTGCCTGTCAGAGTGATCCTCACAAATAATACTTGTCTCAGGACAGAGGATGCAGTTAGGAAGTGCCACTCAGTACCTTGCCCACAAATAAAGGATCTTCCTTGTCATTTGGAGTTTTCTTAATTAGTACAAGCTTTTAATAATAAGTAGATTACCAGAATGAACATACATAAAACATTAAATTTAAACATCTGAGCACAGACTTCATATTCTGTCTAGAAGCCTGGCAGAGCTCCTTTACTCTATTAGTTACAGAGACAACTGATGATTTAAACCATTCCTGAACAGCTAGGAGCAGATTTTAGGAAATGCTATGCCTTTTCTCATGACAAGGACTACTTGTCCATTAGAATATAGTGTTACTAGGTATTTCTCTAAACATCTCTTTTCCCATTTATAAATTTTATCCAGGCAGAACAAAGAAGTTTGGCTATTTGCTTAGGGAATTCCTGGCATACTAACAATCCAGTCAACACAGTGTCTATAAATCCTTGGTCAGTGGATCTCAGTGTGTGTTCAGGTCAACTCCGTTGGACATACAGGGACTGGAAGACATCCAAGATGAGAAGGTGTCTAAGGTTCATTTGCTGTTCAGCTATACAGTGCCTGTGCAGTACAACTGCATAGCCTGTGTACTGGAATTGCTGCACGGCATTGTATAGCTGACTTTGATGCATATGGAATGTATTTGGATGCACAATACAAATGCAGGCTCCCCATAAAGCAATGCCCAATATGCTGGATAAATCCCAAGCACATAGACACGATGCTTCATGCATGTGCTCCTATCTGCATCCAAGAAATTCTGAATTAAATACAGAAACCTCACGTGAATATAAAATATAAGGCAATAGTGGTGACTGTAAATTTCCTTTCCTTTAATGTGTATTACGGGCTTCTGTTACAATGAATATTCCTTCTATTTCATTTCACTTCATTTCATTTCACTTCATTTCATTTCATTAATTTTATTTTAATTTTGTATCAACGTGACTATATTTTATTCCTATGATTTTTTTGTTGCTCATAAATGTGATATTTCAGGGATAAATGTTTACTTAACTCAAAAAAGTGTCTCAGAACTCTGATATTTTTGATAAAGGTAAAAGCCAAGGAAGACCTTAATAACTAAGCTGAAGATTTTCTTAAGGCAAAAAATGAGAAAGCAGAAAAGAAAATGTCATCCTAGACAAGATGATGGCATGAATTCAGTTAAAGGAGCCCTTATAACAGGATTTGCTGCATATGGAAGAAAATTCTGAACCTCCCTAGACCTGTTGTTGCAAGTCTAGAAGAACAAACTAGTTGCAAGATGAAGGTCAAAGACATGATAGGGATTTAAATGTTAAGGAGATATGTAAAAGTTTAGGAGTCAAACAGTGCAGTAGCATTGACTCTGGGTTTATTATTGTTTTTGTACTCTATTTTTCTGTGGCAGTAAAACTATTGACCAAAATTGTACTAGATTCTGAAAGGATGTGGTAGTTTTTGAAAAAATAACAAACAAACAAACAAAAAAAATAAAATAAAAAATGTCAATGATATAGATAATGTATCACATTTGACACTAATATAATTAAGTTTCCTTTCACTAGGACGTCCACAACAGACTTGAATCATAAAAGTCTCTCAATGTCCTTTCTGCAAAGCTTTGACTACCTGTTGTGACTGTGTCAAAGGTTTGCAGGCTGGTTCGGCCCTGTTCCGTGACTAGTGGGGCGCCTCCGGAAAAGGGAAATAGGGGACCCCAAAATAATTAAAAACAGCGGCAACGATCTGAGGAGGAACAAACTAATTTACTAAATATGGTATCGGAATGCAAGATAACACACTGTAATACAATTAGAATTGAAGCTAATAAATCAAGTATAATGAGAGAGTATCTGAAAGCTGTAGGCCTTGCAGTAATACTGAAGTGATGCGTGTAGTTGGGATGGGCAGCAGCGAGGAGAGGCAACAGACAAGAGAGCAAAGACAAAAAGCCCTATCAGGTGACCTTGCCAGGAGTTATATCTCCTTTCTGACTGCAAAGCCCCCTGGGGCATGTAGTTCTTCTTCTCTTCTGGACAGGTACCCAGAACTGGAGCATTAACACTTTAACTCCCAGTGCACTACGTGATGTTATGATGTGGAATACCAGTAACCAAAAATCATAAAACCATGACAGACTGTAATGGGCAGTTTCCTCCAGTAGCAATGGGATCAAAATCTGCTTTATAAATTCATATTTTGCCTTCAATGTGGATCTGTTTTCATCTTTCTTTTCTGCTTAGAAAAAGTTCCAAAATAAAATAAAACAGAATCACTATCTGAACTAGAGTCACTGTAGACTGGAAGTAAGTAGTAGGCATAAAAGGAATACGGTCCTCAAATGTACATAAAGGAATTTTGGCCCAGGCTGTAATTTTCCTACGTGTACAAAAAACATCTTGAAACTACACCTTGTGTGTTGAAGTATTTTTCCAAATCAACCTTGGGATTGGAAGTAGTTCTTCCATTATAATTGTCACTGATATTTGTAGATTTTTCTCATTTTATCTCAACTTTGGGCAGCATTCTTTCTTCTGATGAATTTACTTAATAAGGTCAGCACTGTCTTTTAGCATTATTGTATAATATTTTAGTGTATCTTGGAGGCATATAGACCCTGAGTGGATAGTTACTTATCCCAAAAGGCTGGCTCTTGGCCATCAATGCATGGAAGAAAAAGTGAACGGGGGAGTGGGATACAGGGTTATGTATTCATCTACCTCCTCTGACTCTATTTAGTTGCATTTACTGCCAGCTAGAACCACACTACATTCAGATTTAGTAACAGCATGTTTTGGGAGATAGAAGCAAACGTGGGATCATGCTCTTAGCTTATTCTGCTAAGAAGAGGTACAGATCACCAGTAAGTCTCAGAAGAAAATGACCTTTTCATCAGAGCGACTTATCTAAACTTCCTGATGAATCTAATAGGTTCCAAGAACTTAAACTCCTTTGAAGATCGTGGGGCAGGAGAAGGGAGAAAGGGAAGGTTTAAAGCTAAAAAGAGTACAAAGCCCCACCCAGCTCTATGAGTTGCTTTCTGACTGGGGCTATGTTATTTTTTATCCTAGTTTCAATCCATCTGTTTTCACCCAGTGAACAGTCTCCTATGGTTTTTATTGTCTTCATTATGATTGGATTGGCTTGCTTGGAAAATGGGAGATAAGTCAGGGTGTTAATGCCATTCTCAGGAAAGCTGCAGCATTTGAGCCATCAGCACTTGAAAAGGAGAGAAGCAGCAAAGATGTAGCTGCTATACAATAGATCAGGGTGTTTGGAAAAAAACACATACGTTTTGAAATACCTGGCTCAGTGACAGTGTGTCTAAAAATTCCATATGCATATGAAAGCTTACCCTCAGCCCAACAAAATGCTGATACAGTGAACAGAGGGAGTCCCAAAACTACAAATGTGAACAAAGTACCCCCAAAATGAGACTATGGGATGGAATTTCCGCTGGAGCCTTTTGTCATTTACTTCGTATGGTCTAAATTATCCAATTAAACATTTTAGAAATAAAATTATTTGGCCTGTAAACTGTGTAGAATAAAATGTTTGAATAGCTGGGTTCTATAAATCAACCTATGTAATATAAGACACTAGTCCTGTTTTTACCTACCCTTTTAAAGGATTAACAGGGAACTGGCAAGAAGAACAATAATGTTGATATGAGCTTCCAGCTGGGACTGATTACAGGCTACAGCCTAATGCAGTAATGTTTTGTGCTAGCACAACAGTTTAACTAGAGAGTGCTTACAATACATATCCTCCACCTTCTGCCTCATAAGTGGTGATATAAAGAAAATGGCTAATTTTGTTGTGATTTTGATCTTTGATCTTTTACATCCCCAAATTAATTGTTTAGCATGTGTGTTTAAATTAGCGTGCATGTGTAAAACATATCTTGTGTTCATAGTTTGTTTCCAAGCAAATCTTTTGCTTGGATGCCATTCTGAGCCAAGTCTAAGGGATGGTGTGAAGTGACCAGAGTGGGCATAGAGTGAGAACATAGGTGTTATCTATTTCCTAACCAGAAGGAATCTAATACTGTGGAGTTTAAAATAAAAAAGTGGAAGGGATTTGTCAAGGTCTATTTCTTAAAGATAACTCATGATTTTGTAAATTGAGAAAATAAAATATAAGGCAATGTTGAAAGTACAACTAATGCTTTGCTTAGTGGACTGAGACATTTGTAAGTTCTTTTTTTTTTTTTTTTTTTTTTCAAGAGAGGAATTTCTGAGATGGAATCACAAAGCAGGAAGCGTGTTTTAATATGTGTCAACAGATACTGCAGTCCAGGACAACAACAAGGATCAACTGTTCTTGTCTAGTTATTACTATTTCCAGAGATATATTCTTGACATTTTTTAGGTTGCTGAGCTTAAAATGATTTCTGAATATTGGAGATTTGGAATAATTACATACACTCCGGAATGTCATAGAAAATGCAGGATTTAAATGAATATTACAAACTAAAATGTTGGCACATAAACAACAACATGTTTCACAGAATCGCAGAATCACAGAATTGTAGGTGTTGGAAGGGACCTTTGGAACTCACTGAGTTCAACCCCTTGCTAAAGCAAGTTCCTTCCAGTAGATTATAAAGGAAAGAGTTCAGGTAAGTTTTGAATATCTCCAGAGGAGGAGACTCCACCACCTCTCTGGGCAGCCTGTTCCAGGGCTCTGTCACCTCACAGCAAAGAAGTTCTTCCTCATATTTGTACAAAACTTCCAGTGTTCCAATTTTTGCTCATTGCCCCTTGTTCTGTCACTGGGCACCACTGGAAGGAGCCTAGCCCAGTCCCCATCCACTGATGACTGGACTAAATGATGCAACACAGAATGCCAACTGCATCCTGCATCTGAAGATGTGTGACCAGCAGGTCAAGGAAGGTGATCCTGTCCGTCTGGTCTGTGCTGGTAAGATCTCACCTGGAGTGCTGTGTCCAGATGTGGAGTCCTCAGTACGGGAGAGACATGGACTCTCCTGTATCCAGAGGGTGGCGACAATGCATCCAGAGGAGGGCCACAAAAATGACCCAAGGGATGGAACACCTCTCCTACAACAGGAGAAGAGAGTGCTCCAGAGAGACCTGAAATCGGCTTTTCAGTAACTGAAGGGGCTGTAAGTAGGCAGACTCTGTTGTGACGGGACAAGGGGAAATGGTTTCATACTAATAAAGGGGAGATTTAGATTGGATATAAGAAAAAAGTTTTTCATGATAAGAGTAGTGATGCACTGGAATAGGTTTCCCAGAAAGGTAGTGGAGATGTTTAAGTTCAGGCTGGATGGGACTCTGAGCACCTGATGGAGCTGTAAATGTCCCTGTTCATTGCGGAGGAGTTGGGCTAGGTGGCCTTTAAGGGTCCTTTCCAAATCAAATGATTATCTGATCTTATGATCCTATGATTCTATGCCTCTGTCAGTGCCTCTAATACAACAAAGCCTTTTAACTGCTTCCTGTAGCTCAACCACTTGTAAAAGATCACCAATCTGTGTGCATCTTGTGCAGACACTTCTTTTATCACCAGGGGAAAGTTCAAAGTACTCAGTGCAACCAAACATCTTAACCAAAGTCTCCTTTCTTACCAGTTCTATCTGGGCAAATGCATCAGACATCTCTGGGAATTTGTCAGTAGGAGAACTGGCTTAAATCTTCAGCTGGGTGCCCAACACCATACTGGCAGAGATCAAGAGCGCATCTTCTGGCTGTGAACCAGCAAGCAAGGTATAGCACTGCCTGTGCAAACTGCTGTGAGCTTGCTGCTCCCAGATGAGAACTGTTGTGATTCCAATATCCATGGTGCAAATTACAAGTGGCTGAACTGCAGTGCTATCTGAAGTCTTGTATTACTTACTATGTATCAGAAACTGGCTGCAAACTTTTCTTCTAGTATTTAAGATAGATATGCAGTACAGAAAAGGGTTGAGTTCACATGGAAACAATACAAAAAGTGTAGTGCTTCATGCTGATATACCTTTGGAAGCAAATTCATTATTTTATTGTTAGAGTTTCTTGAAAGAATGTGGTTGCAGTTGCAATTTGAATCAAACTTCTCAATTCTGCCTATATATGTAAGTAGTTGTAGAATCACAGGTCATTCAGACACTGTGGGTGTCTGACTCCTTGGTTTTTCTGCAGTCAACTCGGGCAGAGCTGAAATAGAGATTTCTTGGGATGTTAAGAGGTAAAAGTGCTAGGATCAGTGGAGTCAAGGTAAAAACAGACAAACAAACAAATACAGATGCAAAGCACTGGAGGTTGGATGTGCTGTGGACATTTTGGTCTTGGGTTTTTCATTTCAGTTCTTTCACACACCTGAGCCCACAGGACGTAGACCTACGTGAATAGAAGCAGAAGCCATATTACAGAGCCATTCTAACAATCAAGTTTTCCAGTCTATTAGTACACGTAAGTATTTATGTCAGATATTCATTACATGAGACAGTGTATATGCAGTTCTCAATCTTTTGGGAGGACAAAGAACTGTGTGTTCCATACATATAGGAAATGTGAGAACCATCCTCGTATAGAGAGATCCATTTAACAATGATTGCAGGGATGCAGGGCTCTTGACTGAGGTTTTAAAAGAGAATTGTGGGCTTATCTTAGAATCTTAGAATCATAATCAGAGAATGATAGAATGGTTAGGGTTGGAAGGGACCTTTAAGATAACCTAGTTCCAACCCCCCGCTATAGTCAGGGACACCTCCCTCTAGACCAGGTTGCTCAAAGCCCCATCCAGCCTGGCCTTGAATGCTTCCAGGGAGCGGGCATCCACAGCCTCACTGGGCAACCTGTTCCAGTGTCTCATCACCCTCACAGTAAAGAATTTCTTCCTATTATCTATTCAAATCTACCCTTTTCCACTTTAAAACTATTTCGCCTCATCCTGTCGCCACATGCCCTTATAAGATTGAGATGGAACATGTTCATTCTGAAATCTTGTATACATGAAATCTTGTGTTTATTTATTTATTTATTTATTTATTTATTTATTTATTTATTTATTGCCACACCTTGACCAAACTGTGAGACTCATCTTTCATCAGTTCCCAATATCTACACATGTGGTCATACCCTTTGCAAATACTATTCTACACAAACAGAAGATAGCAAACACTGATGGCATTGTTTAAAAGCATTATAAGAAAACTGAATTGACAAATGCAAACTTCACAACTTACAATGCAAGTTTGAAAACAACTGAAAGATGCCTGTTTAACAAAGGAATAGTTGTAATGAGAAAAGTATTCACATAATAATAGGCAATTTTTCAGCCAAAAGATTTTACAACTGGACAAAATCACTCAATCATCTGTTCTTATGCACTACATGAAACACAATGAAGGTACTCCCAAATTGATTTTCACTTAAATGCTAAGAACTGTAACTGCATTGAAACCTACCTTTTAGGGTGAAACCACAAAATAGAGCCTCGTAGTAAGGAGAGGTTCATGACTCTTAGCAGTATGCAGAATATAACAAGATAGGAGGAACTGTTTCCCTCACTCCATGCCCTAACACAACCTAATGCAAAAGAATGAGGGCACTGACTAGGACACATTCTCAAGACACATCCAGAATGCTAGAATTTGCAGCATATTCTAACTAGTACTAGTGCCACATGGCTTGTTCGAGCACTTCAGGCACTGAATTTTGCAGGCATAGCAAGATTGTGCAGTAAAATGGGATGTTGTGAAGCTGAATCTGTTCGTATGAATATGAAACATTTAAGCTTGCTTTCCCAAGGAAATGAAGGTTATGTAATAGTATTTTCTACCATCTTGTCTGTCTTTGTGATACAGTGTTCTCTTCACTTCTCCTGGGTGAAGAAACCTGTTAATAAGTTTGAAACAGAATTATGTGAAGCCAGCAAAACGGATGAGGAGAGGATTTAGGGGAAGGGGAAAGAAGAAAAGTGCTTGGAGGTCTGTAAGAAGCCTATAACAAACTAGGCCTCATTTGTTTTTCTCTTCACAGAACAGTTTTTTCTTTAACTGAAGTGATCTCTGGCCCTCTGTATCCCTGAGTCATATTCACATACTTGTCTGACAATGAGTGCTTTCTATTTACTACAGCAACAGAGCCAAGATAGTTAAGGACAAGAAAATTGGATTCTATTCTTCCTCGTGAGTCACTAGTAAAAATGCCAGCTATGCAACTGTACAGCCTTTATTATCAAAGATAATAAATATAATATAAGGGAAAGAAAACAACCAGATTTTCACATTCCAGGCTATGTATGCACTTCTGGAATTTGGAAAGTTTCTCTTCGTGGCTATAAACTGAACACATTTATACATATGGGATACAAACGGAACCAAATCCTCACCCTTTTTTTTTACCCTGACACTTGAAAATTCATGAAGTAGAATATTTAGCTATGCATAGTAAAGGCTGGAATGAACTGCTCTTCAGTGCTGTATAATAGTGCAATAATAGTCTACCTTAATAACAACATGAAATGAAGAATATTGAAATAAGGGGGCTAGACGCCAGGTTAATATCAATACTGTGCCATGTGGCACGGTACTAGTGCCACATGTCTTGGTCGACCGTTGCAGACATTGAGTTTTGCTGGCAAGAGCATAGAAATACTGGGCAGTAAGATGGGACATTCTAAAGCTGAATCTGTTACTCTCTGAATGAATCATTACGTACAACTGGAGAGCTGTTAGAGACTAACTTAGCATCCATATCTCATTAGAAGCATCTTCAAAGTGAATATTAATTACATCTTGGAAAATGTCAGGTTTTGAGCAGTTGGAATGACAAAGTAGGCTAGTTCGGTGGGGAGACTCATCTTGCCCATCAGCTACCAGTCTTCTGCTTATGTTCCTTTGGACATCTTTTGCTTTACTTTCTGTTGTTGCCAAGAAAACACTTCCATATCTCTGTACATACTGTACTGGACACTGCATACCCATGTGCTGTTTACAGAATAAGAAAAACAGCTGATATCAAAGTAATTTTCCATACTCCTTGCTTTTTCTCAAAATGGAAACAACAACCAACAAAAAAGTTACTTATTCAGTTGTTGAATGACTTTGAGTCTGCAGTGCAGAAATTAAAACTCTGGTGTGATAAACTGGGGACTGTATGACATTTTTCATACAGGATGTCAGATTAAAAGATCAGACCATTTCCTAGTGTCCTTAAAAACTGTTATTCTACTTGTATAGTATTTATTAGCAGCTACTGTATTGTGCAATATTTTTATCATGCGAAAGTTGTTTCTCTTTTACAAGCATACAATCATAAAATTATACAGTGAGGTAACGGAGAACAAAGACTGCTGGAGAAAAAAATTACACTGTGGAATAATCGTTACTATTTTGGGAAAAAATGTCTCAGTTGAGTATATCACAAGTTGATCATGGTTCTCGTGGTTTGTATCTTAGATGAGATCATGTCAAGGCTGGCAGCAAAATGCTAGGCAGTGTTTATTGAAACATAATGGTATTCTGCAGACTCCCAGAGCACAGACATAGAAAATTCTTGAATGCTTTTGCTGCACTTTGTGATTAAACACAGGGTTATGCAACAACTCAGCACTCTACTCCTTTCAGAGCTCCTGCTGCTGTCTTCTGTTCTTGACAGATCGTTAGAACATCCCATTTGAACCAACTACAACAACCTAGAAGGCAGAAATTACAAGTTCATCACTGATTCATGCAAATGTACATTTGCGCATTATTATTATTTTTTTCATTTCATGGGTCAACAGAAAAAAAATGAAGAGGAACAGAGGAAAATATGTATTTTCCCTGACCTTTCTTGTGGTACTGGAGGACAATGGACTTACTACTTTCCCTCTGCTCTTCTTTCCTTTGTGCAAATTGGATGTTTCTTCATTGTTAGAAATGTTCTTCCATGCTAAATACCAGAGTTCAGACATGTCCAACAAAGAGCTTGTAAGGATTTTAATCTTCAGAATGCTGACAGAAATAAGGTAATTTTTCTAGATATTTATTGATTCTCACAAGTTGAAAAACATTTTAAAAGGCAAAAAAAGCCCCACCAAAACAACAAACAAAAAAACCCAACCAACCAACCAACCAAAAGCAACAACAAACTCAAACAAACTTCTAATCCATTTTTGTCACATTCTTCTGAAATGTTTTTAATCCTCCATCACAAAAAAATCACTTTCTGAACATACCAGCTGGTGAAGTAGCATTTAGAATCATAGAATCATAGGATCACAAGGTTGAAAAGGACCTACAAGATCATCTAGTCCAACCATCCTCCCATATCACAAGCCACTAAATCATATCTCATAGTTCCTTGTCCAGACGCCTCTTGAACACTGCCAGGGACAGCCACTCCACCACCTCCCTGGGCTGCCATTCCAGTGCCTGACCACTCTCCGAGAGAAAAAGTTTTCCCTTATGTCTAATCTAAACCTCCTCTGGTACAACTTGCGGCTGTTTCCTCGGGTCCTGTTTGTTGCTTGGGAGAAGAGGCCAAACTCCTCCTCATCACAACCTCCCTTCAGGAAGTTGTAGAGTGCAGTAAGGTCTCCCCAGAGCCTCCTCTTCTTCAGACTAAACAATCCCAGCTCCCTCAGCTGCTCCTCATAAGGCCTGTGCTCCAGACTCCTCACCAGCTTTGTTGCCCTTCTTTGAACACGTTGCAGGGCCTCAATGTCTTTCTTGTAGTGGGGAGCCCAAAACTGAACACAGTACTTGAGGTGTGGCCTCATCAGAGCTGAGAACAGGGGGATGATTACCTCTCTGCTCCTGCTGGCCACACTATTTCTAATGCAGGCCAGGGCGAGATTGGCCCTCTTGGCCACCTGGGCACACTGTCGGTTCATGTTCAGCCAAGCATCGACCAGCACCCCCAGCTCCCTTTCCTCTTCACAGTCATCCAGCCACTCAGCCCCAAGCCTATAGCACTGCATGGGATTGTTGTGGCCAAAGTGCAGGATGCGGCACTTGGCCTTGTTAAACCTCAGCCCATTCACCTCAGCCCAGTGATGCAGCTTAGCTAGGTCTCTCTGAAGGGCTTCCCTACCCTCAGGCAGATCGACATTACCTCCCAAGTTGGTGTCATCTTCAAACTTACTGAGGGAACACTCAATCCTCTCATCTAGGTCATCAGTAAAGATATGAAACAAGACGGGCCCCAGTACCGAGCCCTGGGGGACACTACTTGTAACAGGTCGCCAGTGGAAATTTATAACGTAAGGCATGATGTGCCATCTCCAATCCATAGCCAACTCCAATCCTTAGCAACCTGGAAAGGAATTAATTATAATTAGTGCACTGCATGGACCTAATCCTTTCTCTAGAAATGATATATTTCTTTGTTTATTTTAGACAGTATTCTGGAGACTATTTTTCTTTTAGCCTTCAAGGCAAATAGGTAAGTGTTTTTAAGGAGCAAGGCCGTCAATTTGCACTTGCAGCCCAGAAGGCCAACTTTATCCTGGGCTGTATCAAGAGAAGTGTGACCAGCAGGTCGAGGGAGGTGATTCTGCCCCTCTACTCTGCTCTTGTGAGACCCCACCTGGAGTACTGTGTCCAGTTCTGGAGGCCCGAACACAAAAAGGACATGGAGATGTTAAAGGCGATCAAGAGGAGGGCCACAAAGATTATCAGAGGGCTTTTATTTTTTTTAATGGGATCCCTGTGTAATCCATGAAATATTTATTTTGCAAAATATGTTACTGAGTATCTATTCAGCCCAGGACCTGTCCATGCCAGCAAAGAGAAAGGCAGTTGGAGGTACTTGGGCAGCCCGAGACCCAGGCACCAGACATCTTCAAGAGACAGGGAACATCTGAAGATAGTCCAGGCTGAAACGTGGACCCATGGGTGGACTTGGCTCAGTGGAACCCATGGCTGGAATGCATAAGGCTGTGTGGAGCTGGAGACCAGCCATGTTGGGCCAGGGATGAACATGGCAGGCCTAGGCCATGGAAGAAGCTGCAGGGACAGTCAAGGCTGAAGGTGCACTCAGAGCCCTCACACACTGCCAAGGATGTTACTACACTGTAGCAGCAACTGCACATAAACAAAAAGAAAAATTGCAGTCACTATTTCATTTAAATTTCAGTCAGTGAACAAGGTAATTTATATCAAAATAGACAGAGGAAACAGTAATGACCAAAAAACTATTACTGAAGAGAAATATGTTTTCAGTATGGTTTTACACTTGCATTATAATAACATGAAAATGCAAGGAGGTGTACAAAAGCAAACAAAATCAACCCTATTGCTGACAAGCCATTTTAAATAATGTGTCTGTGGTTGATAACCTATCAGTACAATAAATGGTTCTAGTCATGAACACTGCAGCTTTTTTACAGCAGTTTCTTAACATGTACGGTGAAGCTTTTCATTAAAAAACAAATCAACAACAACAATGAAAAACTCTCATCAGACTGAAACAGTAGAAATAGTTTCAAACTCGTGGAGATACATTAAAATGTGGGTTCTTTTGAGATACACAATGCTGCTGTTTCTCTGAAACCACACCAGTTCAAAATGAGATTCACTCAATTTAACTTCCTATTGATCCTTTGAAATTACAGATATTAAACACTTGGTTTCACAACAAACTTAATGAACAGTTCTGAGTCTCTTTAAGCATGGCCACTGGAAATGCATGGACCAGCTGGAATCAGAGATTACAGTGTCCCACTGGCCTGCAATTTTCTGTCAGCAGTCATTGCCTGGATATATATATAATGGCTCATGCTGCAACTTTTTCTCCTGAAAGCTGAATCTAAACTGGAAAATCCTCACTTCAGAAGATAAATGTAATGCAATGAATAACTCTACTTAGATATCTCTGAAAGTAATGCCTCCTATTTATTTCCATGGAAACTGCAACAGATACAAAGAGCACAATAACACTATTTGATAGAGCTAGTTGTCAGCTACAGAATACTATTTTACAATGTAGTCACTACTGACGTAGCCGTCAATAAACCTGACTTATCCCGGGGCCTCGACCGCCCGGGGAAGAGAGAGACATAATCATGGATGCCATGAAATCTTCTCTCAATTTATTGCTGCGTCACACACCTTATATACCATCCTAATTCCCGCGCAGACGCGTACACCCGCTACGAAAACCCGATACACGCGAGAACACCTAACCACACACCTACCTAAACCCCCGCCCACTATCTCAACTATTCCAGAACACTCCATCTACAGAAAGCTACTCTCTATGCACTCATTAATCCTTACACAGGCAACTAAGTACCCCAACACACTACCATTAGCTATGCATTTTCACCAGTGATGGACCTCAGCCTGTATATTGCACATGTAAAAATCTGCACCAGCAGAAGTGACCCACGGTTTCACTGCTGCTACGATGGCACTGTTGCTAGAAAAATGTTACCCATGACATCCATCTTTCATCAACCAAAATAGGTGGAAGTCAGAAGGTAGCAAATCTGGACTATATGATGGGTGCAGTAGACGGACTTGGCAATGTCCTCCAAGATCTTCAAACTGATATAGGGTCAGCATTATCATGTTACAAGAGAAAGCTTGTCTTCTTCACTGGTCTGACTCCGAAAGTTCGAGCTTTCAGCAAAGACAGCATTGTGATGTAGTGGCCAGAGTTCCAGGAAATCCAAAAGGATTCCCCCCTTTCCTATTCCAAAGGAGAGTGCACATCGTTTGACCTGCTGAGGGCTATGTCATGAACCTTTTCTTCTATGGGAAATACGTATGTCACCATTCCATGCACTGCCATTTTGAATCCGGCATATAGTGGTGACACTGCATCTCATCACCAGTCATGATGTGGTCATGGAAACTGTCACCTTCAGCCTGGTATTTGTTCAGTCTGTCCTGACAAAATTTCATATGGTGTTCTTTCTGTTCCCAAGTGAGGATTCAGGGGACAGACCTGATGCAAACTTTGTAATATTCCAATGTTGCCACCATTGTTTCCAATGCACTGAATATTCAGCTCCATACACAGTTCTCTGGTCATAACCAGCTGATTCATGAAGATGAGGTGATCGAGGTGCTTTTCATTATGTGGTCTGACAGCTGTGCATGGTTGTCTGGAATATGGCTTTTTTATCATGTCAGTGTTAGCACTGCTAAAATCACTGTGCTCTCATTCACTGTTTGGTCTCCATGAATGTTCAGCAAGACTCAATGAACATCTTTGGGTGCTATTTTTTCCACATGGAGGAATTCAATTCCAAACTTCTGCTTCATTCATTCTTACTTCCATGTCAGATGCCTGTTGTAGTAGGCGACAGCGAGGATTCGGGATGTGACGTGGTAGGACTCTCCCCTTGCTCGGTGTCGAAGGGTTAATGTATGCATAAGGGGCGTAGACGAAGTAAGATAGGTATATAGGTAAATCGCACGATGCAATAAACGCCGTTTTTCTGCTCACCATATGGGTATTCACGTGCAGTTCTTTGGCCCGGGTAGGTTTTACCCGATAGTCCAGCACAGGCACAGAGGTAAAAGAACATGGGCTGCCAGGTGCACAGCAACAGATGCCATTCTGTCAGACTGTCCCTCTGCTGCAGTCTGTCATACAGCAACAAAATGCAATGGGATGTTGGAGGGAAGATTCGACCTCTATTGTCATACCATCAGCATCAGCCTTTGATGTGGGCCAACTTAATAAAATAGGAGGCATTACTTTAGAAGCAGCCTTTTATTTCTATGGGACATGTAAAACTGTACAGAGGTGTTCACTTTGGAGGATAGGCATTTATCTCTTCTTTGGGTCCAAGCCTGTGCACTAGTTCACTATTCACCTAATCCACTGAATTCTTAATCTAAATTCCTGTGGCCACAGGTATGGTCGGAGGACTGTGAGGGTCAATATGGATAAAACAGTGAGTTGCAACTGAGGAATGGTTACAGAAGGTGTCTCTAGTCATATCCCAGCAAAGGAGTTGCCGCTTCCCAGTTGACACTAGAGTCCAACTGAAAAACAGCCCTTCCTTTTCTCTAAGAGATCATAAAGTCAGGTGGAAAAATTACTACTACTAGTTGTCTTTTGGCTGAAAATTTTTATTTTCATGAGAAACTCCTCTTTGTATCACATAGCTCCCCTAAAGCCAGGTCTTTTTCAGAAAAGATTGTTCAGAGAGAGGCATTTAATACACAGGAAGACCCATGCCTCAGCTTGAAAGACATACCAGCATGAACTTGGTTACATTAAGCCAAATCATGTATCCTAAGTATCAGTCACTGTTACTGTATGTTCACTGTAGAAATAGGTCAGTTGAATATCCTGATGTGCAGTTCTGGTAGTAAGACTGCACTGCAAGAGAACAACAGCAGTGGGATTTTAAGCTGTGTAAGCTTTTCTATAGTCCTAAATATGTACGTGGATTACCAAAGCCCATGCTGACAATGCACTGTTTCAAATTCCACTGATGATAATGGAGCAACCTTGAGTACAATTTTCTTCCACAATATAAATATTCAGTGTTTCCAGGCTTCCAGAATTGAGGAGTAATCTATAATTAGATAGAACATTGTGTGTGAAAATAAGGAGTCAGTCATATTAGTCTAGTCTAAATGACATAAGCAGTTTTGAAATAGTCTAGTAAAAACAGATTTGAACCTGAGCTCAGGCAAAAGTGATGTACCAGAAGACATTAATCGAATCACAGAATGATCTGGATTTGAAAGGACCATAAAGTGCATCTAGTTCCAACCCCCCTGGCATGGGCAGGGACACCTCCTGCTACATCAGGCTGCCCAGGGCCCCATCCAACCTGACCATGAACACCTCCAAGGATGGAGCACCCGCAACTTCTCTGATTAATGTATTCCAGTGTCTCACCATCCTCTGAGTGAAGAATTGCTTACTCATACCTAATCTAAACCTACCCTTCTTTAGTTTTAAACCATTACCCCTTGTCCTGTTTGACCTATGTTTTTTCACAAAGTCATTGAAGTTCATTCTTTGGAGATTTTGAAAGACAAATCAGAAGATTTGGAACAGCTCAGGTATGTATGAACCCTTATTTGTTTTTGGTTCAAAGCTTGCTTTCCGAGGCATTTCTTGTGATAAGGCTCTGACTTATTTAGGAGATGAGAGGCTGGTGCTGCCATTTGGCAGTCAGCATCACTTTGCAGACAGTTTTACCTTTGAAAGCACTTCTTTGGAGCTGTTTGCCATTGGAAGAGATTGCTCAGAAGTGTTTACTGGTGGAAGATCTGTCCTGTGACCAAATAACTCCAGCTTGGTATGGGAGATTGGGGGATGATACCATTTTATCCTGGGAAGGCAAGATACAAGTGAGTACCTCCCTACTCCCTCTTATCTTCTGGCTAGGCCTGGAAGGTGGGAACAAAAGGAGTTCCTGCTGAGATCATAGAATCATAGTGCCTCACAACCTCTCTGGGCAGACCATTCCAGTGTCTCACCACCCTCTGAGTGAAAAACTTCCTCTTAATACCTAACCTAAATCTCCTCTGTTTTAGTTTAAAACCATTCCCCCTTGTCCTGTCACTATCCACCTTTGTAAACAGTCTTTCTCCCTCGTGTTTCTATGCTCCTTTCAAATATTGGTAGGCCACAATGAGGTCTCTCCGGAACCTTCTCCACGCTAAACAAGCCCAGTTCCCTCAACCTTTCCTCATGGGATAGGTGCTCCAGCCCTCTGATCATCTTAGTGGCCCTCCTCTGGACCCATTCCAAGAGTTCTACGTCTTTCTTGTACTGGGGGCCCCAGGCCTGGATACAGTACTCCAGATGGGGCCTCACAAGAGCAGAGTAGAGGGGGACAATCACCTCCCTCTCTCTGCTGGCTACCCCCTTTTTTTTTTAATGCAGCCCAGAACACAGTTGGTCTTCCGGGCTACAAGCACACACTGCTGGCTCATGTCCAGCTTTTTGTCCACCAGGATGAGATGTGTCATTGCTGCTTGAATATTCTTGTGTAATTGTTGCTGTTAAGTCACTTGTCTGTACTGTTCGGCATTTGTGCTATAAAAGAAGTGTTGGTATCTGAAGTCCAGAGTCTGCAATGAACTTTCTGTGGACTGAATGCACCATTTAATAGAACCATAATGAAATCTGTGGTTTCCTTTGCTATAGTGCAGATGAATATTTTGTAAGGGAAGAGCCTTTTCAGAGCTCACTGGAACTAAAACAGTTACTTTCTAGAAAGACCTGTACTGTTGACCCAAAACAGGTTTCATACTGATACAAGACAATTTATCTGTACTTGGAATCCTATAGGACATAAACACGTATAAAAATCCTAAACAATAGTAGCAGAGATTTCTAGCACATGATATATCATGTGCTAGATATATCATGTCATGATATATCCACAGATCACACTTTTTCTGAAACCTTAAGACAGGGCTAAAATTATTTGGGCAGATTCTGATACTCCTACGTGAAGATAAATGTTACATTTCTTCAGTAAGTTCTACTGTGATGAGTGTGACAGTTGTGGATTTAATTGCAGCTTAATTACTGAGTAAAAACAAAGATAGAGTACTAAATTACAATGGAGTCAAGGGGTATGCACATTAATACTTTTTTTAGAGATGAATCGATGATTAGAGAGTAGAGTGAGTTAACCATGATGCTTCCTACCTGCACAGGAGGCAAGAGGACTCAGCTCCATTTATTATTCTGAAATAGCAGGTGCACCAAAACCAACTAGAGAATACCTGGTATATGTAGTGCTTTTCATGTACTTTTTGTATAAAGAACAGATTGCCTTTATTGCTCCTGACCTTACATTTCTTTGTCAAACATATCAATCACTCCCCCTAACCTTTAATAGGAAAGGCTAAAGTTGTTTACTGCAGCAGTTCCTATTCACCACAAGGACACCACCTCCATTCTGAACCAGTCAGATTTGCATACCTTCCACTGATTATCCAAAAAGATTGCTTCTTCCCCTAAAATATTTGTCCATTTTATACTTTTTTTGTTTTTTGTGTTTTTTTTTTTTTTCCCAAGGAGGACATTCATTGCCAATGAGTTTAAATCTAAAAGTCAGCAATATTTGGCAGAGATTTATGTGGGAATAGATATGGGTCTGTACAGCTCTCAGACTGATTAAATAAAGAATGTCATGGGAGTAGTATGATAGTATATGCATACTCCGGTAAATGAAAGTAATGCATTAGAATGCAGCTTTAGGGTCTAATTTAAAAACATAATTCAGACACAAGCAGAAGCCTTTAAAATATTGGCAGATGTCTTTATACTGTATTTCATATAGAGGACAAAGTGGATTAAAGATAAACGTAATCCAAATAATGGTGCTGTTTCATTTATTTTTTCACTTATGTTTTATTTCATTTAAAGAAATTCAATTTGTAGAGGATTGTTTTCTGGGTTTTCATAGTTTTATGCAGATCCGCTTAAAAATGTGAGCATGGAAAAAAAAAAAGGCATTCATTACAAATTGATGCTTTTCCTGAGGCAGCCTATGGGAAGTCACAGCACTTACTCAGACTAGGTGAAATAAATACTGTTGTTAAAAGAAGCATTTCAATAAGGAGGAACTTCGGTTCCTCTCTTTCTATCTCCCATACCCTTTTCAATCTCATCATTTGTCAAGGTGATTAGGCTTAACTGGTTATTCTCATTTAGTATTCTCAAATTTATTGTAGCCCATTGCTGAAAGACAGGGAGGCTGTTATTGTCTCTGCTCCACATTATATTTTCCCCTAGTGACAACCTATCTGGTTGGTGCTTTTACAACATACTTTTTTTCACCTTCCTTGCAATGTTTTAGAAGTCAAGAGGAAATGAGTAAAAATTCCAAGGTAGTTCAGGTACATTTTTAACTGGAGTGAAAGATAATTTCTGAATTCAAGAACAGTTGAGATCAGGCGGGAGATCAGGACATATAGTTATGTCCTCATATGTCTGAAAAGGGAGACAACTGATCATATACTGAGATATTCTAATATCCTTACTCATTTGTGTGCTTTTGAATGCATGGGTGTGATTGTCATGAGAACATTGCATCACCTATCTTAGTGAGTACTTTTGTTTTAAATAAGACCAGAGTTTTTGAGAGGAAGAAAAGGAAAATTATGTTTTCTTTTGAGCTTGAGACTTAGTTGAAATAGCAGAGGAATACAAACGCAATTTTAAAATATGTAGTAATCCTATTTGGATTAGTTTTATCTAAACACTTTACTATCATTCATGAATTTAAGAGCACAGGGAAATTCTGAATGTCTTGAATGGAAATAGGACATGATCCTCCCATCCTTTCACAATTACTGCTAGTAAGGTTCGTCTGAGGAGGTACTGAATGGTGTATACTGTTTTGAGAATGACGGCAGATACCCTTACTCTGTTTGTTAAGAGAACAAGACTACAGTTGACTTACAAAATAACATACATATCAAAGGCATTCCTTCTTACAAGGAACTGTGTTAATGTTGTACAAACTAAATGTCATTCATACATATTCCCCTTTATTAGGTCAACGTGATCTTGGAGACATGGTTATAACCCCAGTACACTTTCCCTCATTTGCAATAAAAATAACAATCATGTTTTGAACAGTGAGGCTGACTAAACTATGTAGTAGTTTTCTCACTTAGAAAAGAAATTCTCTGTTCCTGATGTGTTGAAATTAAGACAGAAGTTTTTGTTTTTTTTAAATGAAAGCCCAATTCTGGAAGGAGTTCTGCTGAAAGTCCAGCTGCAGTATCAAAAAGACTTACTGAATGTTAAAGTTGTATAAATTTTGGCTAGAAGGAGTGTCTGGAAAACATCTTGCCTAACCTGAAGCAGTACTACTGCCAGCTAGGTCAGATCTTCTGTGGCTTTGCTAGCAGAGCTTTGAAAGCTTCCAGTGGTAAAGAAATGATCTATCATAAACTTTACAATTTAAAATGTCCATTAAAATAAATACATTTATATTATGTTTATGTTTATTGTTACAAAGGTATCCATAACCAGGAATAATCCTTGTATTTCAAGCCAGAAGGTTTAGAGTATTTGCATATACAATGCTCTAGGTTTAAAGCAGACTATCTTTTTTGCTAATGTGTAGCATTGTATATAAATGTCTGCAGAACAAGGAGAGATATGGATGTGAAATATAACTGTCGTTGTGCTTTGCTTTCTTTTTCTCCTTTCAAGGAATTTAGAGTCCACCAGAATTAATTTTTTGTTGTGTAATGGCAAGGATATTGATAGCATGTGAGAGGTGCTGGTCATCAAGATCTGGTGGAATAGCACTGACAGACAATGGTCACTTTCACTGAGAGAAGAATGCTTCCTGGGTAATTTACATAAATAGAACCCACAGAGAGTAATATCTGGAAGACAAGAGGAAAATATTTCTCAAAGAAAAATTGCTTATTTTAGTAAAAATCAAGCCCAAATGTCAACTATGATTGTAGGTACTGCAGATAGATCCAAGATACTGAATCAAAAGAGTGACATCCAATTGTCCATACCAAATAGTATATTCATGCCCTCATTCCCTTGCCACTTTCTCTTTGCTAATTTGCAGACCAAGAGATACACCTATCCAGAGTGTGAAATAGGGGAAAAAAAAAAAAAAAGTGATTTGTATCTCTTTTCTTCCCTTTATGTTATTGATCTAGGTGCAAAAAAACCCAACCCACTTCTGGGGTCAACCAACCATAACAGGGAAGCAAGAGTTACTACTCGCAGGTATTCTTCTGAATTAATATTGGCAGTTATGGATAAGTAGCTTAGTTTTGGGGATTACTGCAGAACCTGGATTCAACAATATGATAAGTCACAGGTAACTTGGCTGTCTGACGCTGTGATTATTTCTCTCCTTCAAATGTAGAAAGTACTATAGTCCCGAATAGAGACTAGCACAAAATGACTATTGTTGAATATATAGATTTGCATGCAGCTTTGATAAATGAACAAGAAGTAATTGAAAGTGAATAATTTGATGAAATTTGGTGTTAGTATAGCATTTTTATAAACAAGTATTTCAGACAAAGCTCATGCTTTTTTGTTCCATCCTAATATCTTTCAAAAGCAACAATAAATAAATAAATAAATAAATAAATAAATAAATAAATAAATAAATAAATAAAAGAACTGTCAAAATTCTCTTGTAAAACTGGAGAAGGTGAAGAAAGAAGCCACACAGTAATGAGAGGACTGGGACAAATACTTTACATTGAGAGGCTCAGGGAGACTGTCAGATGCATTTAGATTTGACTGTAGAATTACGTAACTGCTTTTGTGTGGAGAAAATAGTGCATATTTCAGGCTTGTTTTATACAGCTGAAAAGACATAAGAGAAACTGAAGGCTGCATTTAAAGGCAGACGAATTCAGCATGGAAAGAAAGCACATTTGTATTAGTGAGAATGATTAATCCTTGGAAATAATAAACAGGAGAAGTGGTGTAGCTTTCATCTTTCATTATCATCATTCAACTGATGTAATGATATAGTAGTTCTTTCTAGCTTCCATATCTGATTTATTATTTTACTCTCAAAGTACATGAATGCATTCATTGCAAGATAAGTGTTTTTAAATTACTAAGTAAATGATATCTGGTTTAAAACTGCTAGAGCTATAGCCTTCCACAACTGCAGATGAGATTCTGCTCCTGGATGTGACTATTCCCTAGTTGGATCTTGTGGTGAAGCTGAGACTTTGCTATCTTTCAGAGTACTAATGGACTCTCTTTCATTTGGCACAAGCTAGTATTGGTACGCTCAACATATATTCCCTTTCTCTTGAGCTGCCTACCATGACTATGACCATAGGCAAAAAAGTTTCTCACCAATTTTAAAAGCACCAACAGAAAGGGAATCAACTTGTAGCTGAGAAGTATTTGTATATAGAATCCGAACAGAAGGTGATCCTACATGCTTCAGAATCAGCCCTGATTTTATTTCAATTTAAATTCCATTGCGCAGCATTCCTATCACAGCAGTGCTTGATTCCTGAATGCAGTCAATGCTAAAGTCAACAAAATGCAATATTTTCCTCCATTAAAACTGAACATGAAGCAGAAAGATCCACTGTGTCTGTTCCCAGTGTGAATTTTGCTCCGGTAGAGTTGTGACGATTTAGGCTGAAGGACAGAATACTTCTCCTAGATTTGGCCGTAAGCAAGACAAGAAATACTGAGTGCAAAAGTAGCAATAAAATCCCAAAATGGAGAAAGAAATGAGAAAAACATAAAAATCCAGTGTTTTTCAAACTGCTGATTGCTACAAAGTTTAAATTTCTAAACTTGATTTAATCAGAATAAATAAATAAATAAATAAAAGCAAGTGCCCCCTAATCTACAGCAGAATTTTCTCCCTTAGCTTTCAAATGATTTTGGAAACCTTTTTCTTTTCTGTTTGTTTAATTTTGCTGACATGAAAAATAGAATGTTTTACATTTTCAGTGTGGATATTTCAATGTGGAAGTCTTGGAAATTGAAGCCATATGCTACATCAAAACTGTGGTAAAGAAAAGCAATTAAAAGGTAGATTTTTTTCTGAAACATATACATATGTGAGGAGAAAAGGAGAGAATGCAAACCTACTTATATACATACGGTAAGGGAAAGAGTGATCTGAGTACCTGAGTATTAAATTATCAAAAAATAATGAAAGAAGATAACCTGGAAGAAACCATTTTTTTTTCCCCCCAAGAAATTTGTATTTAAAAATAAAACGATGATTGCTCTTCATTTACTTAAGATAAAAGAAAGAATCAACTAAAAAGCAACATGAGTATTGGAAACAATATATTTTTGCATCTTGACCGGATTACTGCCACTCTTCCAAGAAGATGGAAATACAGACAGAATCATGGGATCATAGAATCAAAAAGGTTGGAAAGGACCCATAAGATCATCTAGATCTATGAATGCCAGTGCCTGCAATAGATTTTACACTTCTGTGATGCACTCTATAGATCTGGGACGAACACTGAGGATTGTTCTTGCCTTCTTTATTTAGGCATCTACTTTGTGCTTATCATATGGTCTGATTTCAGTATGGAGCCAGGAGTTGGACTGAGTCCAACTTGTGATATTCTGTGATTCTATGATAACCTTTTAGTTGTCTGTAAAACAAGCACCTAGTATTCCTTGCAATATTAATGAACAGACAAGTGTTTTTGAAGGCCTCAAGAGCAAGATTGCATTGCAATGCTCAGGCCTTGTGCAATGAACACTTCATCCTGGTCACTGCTGGAAAGACCTCTTGGCTGATTTCTTACCCACAATGCCTGAACGGAGTTGGGCATGTAGGGCAGAATTGCAGCCCAGGTGCACAAAGTGCCACTATCCAGACACACCATCAGCATATTGAATTCAAGGTCTAGATGAGATACAGAAAATGACGTACCCACAGGGTTCAGCAAAAACCATAGGGTTTTGCTTAATCTCTTATATTCTTGAACTCTTCATTTACAAAGTATATATATCCAGAGATATTGAGAGATCAGCCAAATTACTGCTGAGAGACCAGTCTGACTTGCCAGTGCTCTAACACAGTTCCAAAGCCATGCAGAGTTTTCATCAGGTCATTCTTGTATTTTGCCTCAGGCAGGTTATATACTTAGTGGTGCTGGTCACTTGTTCATCCCAATCACAGTGGCATACCCAGGAATAAGTGAACTTTTCAGATAACACATTTTGAAAATGTAGAAATATTTTTAATTGAAGAGTTAAAGAGACAATATATTTCAGGAATACTTGATACTTATTTCCAATTCTTCTTGTTCAGCATGATAGCTCCAGTAGATCCCAAGCTAAAGCATACCAACTTCTGGAAATACCTAGAGCAAATATTTCTGCCGGGGCACAAATTCTTCTTTAGTTGTGCATAACATAGTACATTTTATAAGTTCCCTCCACAGTTGCAGTTTGTATTAAAGATTTGAATCAGAATGTTGAAATCTTAGATACTATGAGTTATAGGATTTCAAGTATCTTATCATGTGCTGGTCACAGCGGGACCTCTGTAAATCTGTTTGCAGACTTTATAAACCTTCCTTGCTCCATCATTGCATAGATTCTACATCTGCAAAATACAGATATTCTCTCTGAAGAATATACAGTCTTCATCCACATGTTCTCAGGCATTACTTTCAAATATACAATATTTCAGAAAGTTAATGCTTGACATGAGGCTCCTGCAATCTACAAAACATTCCCTTCATGGTGTGTTTCAGCAACATGTTGACAGAGTAGACACTGCAGTCTGGATTGACTATGAGTTTGGCTCTATTATCAGTAGTAAAAACCTATAAGGGACTCAACCTGGCAACAAGTTAACTGAATGTAATGTATTTTGGCATTAACCTAACAGAAAAATGACTTCATAAATTAAACAACTTGAGTTTCACTCCCTCTAGGACAGGAAAAGAAAAAATAATTAGGGAGCACTTTCACTTGCAAGAACATCAATTACTATAAGCTATGTGTGAAATGTTACTCTCTTCAGAAAAGGAGTTAATCTACTTTGCTAAATAAAATGTGTCAGATCTATATAGGTGAATTACAAAATTACACACTTAAATTATACATAACCAATATATGCTGTATGATTCTCCCTTATAAAAACTTTGGAGAATCTGTGAACTTTCCAACTTCATAATATTGCTTGCTATCATAATATATTGTTCAAGCAATCTGAAATTTCACTTCACAGAATCACAGAATTGTAGGGGTTGGAAGGGACCTCCAGAGATCATCGAGTCCAACCCCCCTGCCAAAGCAGGTTCCCTACACCAGGTCGCACAGGTAGGCATCCAGGCGGGTCTTGAATATCTCCAGAGAAGGAGACTCCACAACCCTCCTGGGCAGCCTGTTCCAGTGCTCCATCACCCTCACCATAAAGAAGTTCTTGCACACATTCGAGCAGAACTTCCTATGCCCTAGCTTCATCCCAATTCCCCTTGTCCTGTCCCCACACACTACTGAAAAGAGTCCGGCCTCACCACTATGGCCCCCACACCTCAGGTATTTATAAACTTCTGCAAGTAAATGCAAATCCCCAAAAAAAATCTTCTAAAAATTTAAAAAAGGAAGTCAATGTTTACAGAAGGGATATAAGAAATTTTGTGAGCAAATTCTCATTTTGAGGATAGACTTCTAGTATAAACGTCACTCAAATTGTTTATATTTTACTCTAGGAAAGGATATAGGAATAGAGAATACATACAATATATATATAACAGGAGGATACATTTCTTTTTAGCCACAGGTCGGGTAAGATGAGTATATGGATGACATACCCATTTATGATATTCATTTATGATATTCAGTTACAAGAAAATTTAATAAAATGAGGAGAAAAAAAGGAAAGGATCACAATAAATAAATAAATATTTTTTTAAAATTCACCCTTTCACTACTGTTCTTCTATTCATCTGTTCATCTATTCTTTCATTACAGAAAAATTCACTTTTCAGTACTTCATAGGAGAGGTGCACTAGTCCTGTAATCATCTTTATGTTCTGCCTCTGGACCCACTCCAACAGCTCCCATGGTCTGGGGGTCCCAGACCTAGATACAATACTTCAGATGAAGCCTTATGAAGGCATAATATAGAGGGACAATACCCTCCCTCATCTGTCTCTCTTTTGATGCAATTCAGGACACAGTTGTCCTTCTGGGTTGCAAGTGCCCACTGCTGGCTTATACCCATCTTTTAATCCACCAGAATCCTCAATTCCTTCTTTACAGGGCTGCTCCCAAGCAGCTCCCCCAGTCTGTGTACATATCTGGGATTGCCTTGACCTCAGTGCAACACCTTGCACTTAGCCTTAGCCTCATTAAATTTACATGGACCTATTTTTCAAGTTCCTCCTAATGGCATCACTTCCTTCTATTGTGTCAACAGTACCAATCAACTTGGTGTCATCAGCAAATTTCCTGAGAGTGCACTCAATCCCACTATTAAGGTCATTGACAAAGACATTAAGGAACATTGGTCCCAAAACAGAACCCTGGAGGACTCCATTCATCACTGGCTTCCACCTGGATTTTGAGCCATTGATCACACCTATCTAACTGCAGCTATCCAACTGACTCTTTATGCACAGAATAGTCAAGTCTTCAAATACTCTGCAGAACCATATCAAAGAGTTTTGCACAACTCCAGGTAGGTAATATCAGTTGCTCTTCCTTTGTTCACCACTGCTGTCACTGTGAAATGCCACCAGACAGACAGGTCAGGCACATTCTGCCCTTGGTGAAGCCATGCTAGCTGTCTCAGATCATGGCTATATAGAGCTGCTGTTTGAGCAGGACCAGAAGATATCAAGGTATCCAGCACTATCTTACTACCTTGCCACCATATACCTCTGACAAGCTTACTGTTATTTTTATCAAGTATTTTTTACAATTGCCTTTTACTTGTTGATAAAAGCATTGATTAGTGTCAGGGACATTGCATATCCATGTGGATGTCCACCAGAACACTCTGGGATATACTGAAGCTTCCACCAAGAGAATCTTCTTGTGAATGCTAGGAAAGGGTTAAGTGTTTTCTTTTAAAATGGAAACTATATGAAGATGAATTCTTTGATTTAAGAATGCAATATAGAAGCTTTGAAGATTTTTCAAACTTGTTTTTAGAAATCATTGCTCCTGTAACCAGAATGAGTTATTATTGTAAAATTCTAGCGAATGCATTTAGTATGTGGGTGTTCAGCAAACCATGCTGAAAGCAATTTTTTTTTTTTTTTTTCATCTATAGTTAGGTCACATTAAATATTATGTGCCAAGTATCTTCAGAAATAAAAAGAGAAAAAAAGAAAACAGCTCTTCCCCCTCCAACCCTCAAATAAGTGATTAAAACTCTAGTATTTACTATATTCTCAAAGGCAATTGTCTGGTACAAAATAAACAAACAGCACAACCAAAAAGTCACAGCTTCCCACTTTCAGTGTCAGACATTTGAGAGATGAAGGGCTAAATGCAGTCCATTTTGCTATCTTGCATCTGGGTTTCCTATGATGAAATATCCATTGATCCACTCCATTTTATTGGCTTTAGATGAGTTTTTCCTGATACACCAGTAGGAAGTCTCTTGTGGTATACAATTCAATCATTGTATTGGTTAAAAAAAAAAAAAAATCACATACTTAGTAGTTTTTGTCCTTGATATTCTCCACATGTTTGGATCATTGAACAGCTGGGGCCATAGAAAACATTTAGAAATCACATTCTTTTATGTAGATCAATCACTTTTGTATACATTACACCAAGCAAATGAAAATTGTTCATTTACATGTCAGTGGGAGTTTGATGTCTTAAAACAACCTTCTAGACATTAGTATAGGCCACTGTTTGTTTTCACTTGGAAAAAAAAAAAAAAAAAAGGAATTGTATTCTCAAGAATGAAGGTTTAAAATCAGTTCAAGATTGAGAAATAAAATACATGAAACAATAATCTCTTCCCTCTATAATAATTTTTGATTTAAACTTAAGAAGCATAAATTCCTTCATCTAATGTGGGGTTCTTTCTGGGAGGAGATGACTTAAACGAGGTTAGAAAGAGTGTGATATACAGGGTAGACTTGAATAAACAAATGTTGTTATTTAACAAATAGTAATTATAATAAAGACAGAGGTTTATGGAAGATATGAGATGCCTTACCCTGTTGTTGTTTTTTTTTGTTTTTTTTTTTCCCCTTCAAAATTATAAGTCTGTCTCTCTCTCACTCCCACTCCCTTCTTCTGGTAGAAAAACTTCTAAGTTACTTCAAGAGAAGAATCTTCTTTTAAGTTACCTTGCATTGCAGGTTATAAGAAGTCCCTTCAAGATGATTTTGTTGTGCAGCTGCAGTTACATTAAATGTAATGTTGTGCAGAATACATTCCTTAAATGTCTTAACAGGGCTGGTACACTTAGCCAATTTGCAGATAAGTTATGTGGTCCCCAGATCAGCTGTGACAATTTCCCTCAAAATATCTGGAGAGAACTTCATTTGAAGACCTGACTAGCCTAGTATCACCAGAAGTGACACACTTTGATTCCCTTCAGTCTCCTGTTTTAAAAAAGAGATTATTTAGGCAAGATGTTTTCTATTAGAACCCTGGATTGTTGAAATATTCTCCTTGTTCAAAGCAATTTTCTTGCAACATGTTGGAGCCTTGTGAACAACTACTTGGAACAGAAAGTTTGTGGCAAGAATTAGGTGAGACTGAAGTACTGCCCTGGGTGTCAGCATGGTCATATTTACTTGGAGAGACTGCAGCTTGTTGGAATAGGAAATTATTAATGTGTGGGTTGCAATTGTAAAACTCTAAACTGAGAAAAAATAGATTCATTGCTATAATTTGTGTTGTTTTCCTGAAAATGTCAGTGGGAAAGTCTATAAGCATTCAATAAAAAAACAATTCAAAGATGTTCTTCTGAGTATTTTCTTTACTCCTAGTTGCCTCACAGGTCCATTTATTGGACGTATTGAAGCTCCATGAAGTAATACTTCTTATGACATTTAGAGGTCAGAGCTCATTCCTGGAATCTGAGGATACCTGCGAGACTCTGGAAGTGGACAACGACCGGCTGCTGAGAAGAGGAGGACCTGGTTGGAAAAGAAAGTGTACAATGAAGCAAATTTTTCCTAGTTTTACAGGAGCTTTGTGCCAGATGTTTAATCTGAAGCACTCAGAAACTCCCCCTCTCTGAGCTCTTGCTTTAAGCTCTTGGGATGTCCTAGCAAGAAAAATGATAAGAAAATGTACATTAAAAAAAAACAAAAAACAAAAACAAACAAACAAACAAAAAACCAAACAAACAACAAAAAAACCCAACCACTCCAAAGCAGTAAACAAAGTTTAAGACCATCTATACTCAGAGTGGTTGATATGGCACCTATTAGAATTTGGGTCAGAAGTGCATATGTTATTTTTAGAGGCGCTCAGCATTTTAGGATGTGGGTACTGACTTCAGAGCTAGTTTTTATTGATCACATAGGATGACTAATGGAAACAGAAACACAGAACAATTCCCCAGCAAAAATTAGGTCCTGGGGAAAAAAAATAACAAACCCTCTAAGTAAGTACTAGAATTCTGAGGCAATACAGGCTTTACTACAACTGAAAAAATGTTCAGTATTCTTTGCACTAGGAGCAGTACAAGTCATTGTACAGAGAACTGCCAGCAGTGGAAAGGAGTAGGCTTAGTTGTCAGAACAACAGATAGGGAAAGATAGAAGTGCCAGCATTCAGGGTTACTGACTCCTAGAATTAAAACTGTGAAAATCTTCTCTTCCTCTCAACATATTTATTTCCCCTGAGTTCATATACCCTGCCATTTTATGTGAAATCAAAACAGATGAATTTTCCTGATTTCTGGCCTAAACAATATGGCACAGGAATGAGCTTTTTGTATGTTCCCTTTCAAAGCCTTCTCTTGTTTTGCTAAAACATTCCTTAGAGACTTTGATTTCAGGCAAGAAGGAACCATTCTTTCAATTTAACTTGACCTCCTGCAGAACCGCATCATAACTGCTTCATCAAAACAAGAGCTATTGTGCAAAAGCTGTTAAAAATAACCTGTTTAAAATTTGGGTGTTGCAATCTGTTTCAGTGATAAGTGATCTTTTGCCCTTGTGAGAAGGCCCCAAGATAGTGGCTGAAACCTGTAGTCAGTTACATATAAGAAGCTGTACTTATATGAATGATCCCCACCACACTTAGAGGGATTTTGAGAATACACAGCTGTTCTTAGGAATTGGCATGGATGGGGAACTTGGGCCTGTGCAAACTGGAGCAAAAGCAATTTGAATGGCCCACATTTTCATGGCAGCAGTGGTGGCAGGTTTCTTGACTTCCATTCCAGCCGAATGCCTGCTGCACTTTCAGAATATAAATGTAGTTGCCTTCAGAGCTTTATAGTCCTGAGAAGAATGCGGATGGGTTTATTAAACACCTGCATAGCATTTAAGAAAGCTAAGGCCCAATTTAGAACGGATTTAGGTGGAAGAATTTCCCACATCATTTTTAACTACTGGAGTCTGGGTGGATGTGTACATTCAGATCTAAGCCATACTGCTTTTACCCCACAGGTGCCAGGCAATAGGCTGCTCTGCTCTAGAAGACTTTTATCTGTGCTAAGGCAGTGCTACGTATGAGCTGGTGCATTTTCCTGTGGGACTTAAAGAACTAGAAAACCATGATAAATTATTTAGCAGAGTAGTGCAAGGGAGGGCACATTGTGCAGGTGGATGGTGGTGTTACATGGATTCCAGATTGGAACTGGCATCTGTCCAGACTACTTGCACTGCATTGGTCTGGACAAACATTCCCATATTTGCATTGCTTTTGAGACATGGTAGGGGATCTCAAAGCTGCAGAAGGTTCATGTTCTACGCAGCACTGTGTAATTGAACAGCTATTGAAACTAGGATAGAATACATCAAATTCTGACTTCCATTTTGTAGGCACTCTAGGTTTTCTCTGCTGTTGGTTCAACATATATTTATCGGAGCCACCACAAACCACTTGTATGAGAAATCTCCATAAAATAGGGAAAAATGAGAATGTGGGTCAGGGTTTGCAGAGTGTGTTTAATGGAGAGCGACTTAGAACAATGAGATACTACTTGAAGTGGTCAAAAGCCAGAGTTTGAATAACCTCTACCTTTAAAAAATAATCAATGTTTGTGATAGAAATGTTTCTTCTTTCAAGAAGTAAAAAGCTGTTCATTGACCTCAACTGTAAATCTGTAAGCACGTCTTGCCTGACACCAAACTTGGAAGTACTAGCTGATTTCAGAAAACAGATGAGAAAAATTTATGTTTTTCAGCCCATAGAAAACAGAAAATACTGAAGGAAATGCTTCTGAACTGTCAAAAAAGATGATCGAGTAACCTGAAGATCTTCTGAATTCCTAATCACTATAATTCCATGATTTAATTTTAGACCAGTTGCCACGTAAATAACAACCACTTTACTATTTTTTCCATTCTGGGACATTATGAAAAACATTTTTGTTTTAGTACCTATGTAAGCACTAATTTGTACAGACATCTTCAGATGTATAGTACATACAGTAGCTACAAATTAGCTTATCGTGCATACGTTGCTTTGTATACTGCCTGGAAGGTGTCCAAGGATGACTGACTAACACATGGGATGTTTCCTCTTCACAACATTAACGCAAAGTCAACACCTGCAGTGATGTAAGCCCATGACTCACCTGCCTGAATGGAGGTCTCTTTAGGATCAACTGTTGTGTGCAGAATACATCTGCAACGTCCAAATAAATGAGCCCTTCTAAAGTAAGTCAGCACTACCACTGTTTAGAATGCAGGGCCCTTGTGAAGGCTGAGGTGAAGCAGCTGGCTAGCAGCTTTTGTGAGTCATTTTAAAAAGCCACTCTCACAGCTGGAGAGAAAATAGCCCTGGCAGCACTGGCAATCCATTATGAAATGCAAAAAGTCCTTCTCTGGGCGGAAGGAAAACTTCACCCAGCTGTCAAGTGTTTGAAATGTTGGGGGAAAAGTGCACACGCATGCACACACACACAGTGTGTGTGGAATACAGAGGCCACATCAGAGAAAATTAATTCTCCTTTGAGACTGAAAAAGCATGGGCTGATCAGTTCAGTTTTTAGAAATCAGAAACGGGTTTGGAAAATGGAGGTACCAAACATTTGTTATAGTTCAGGAAAGACTGATCTGCAAGCATCCTTTCTGATTTAGATTCTCCTCTCCAACATACCTGACAGAGCCATTTATCAAAAAGACACTTGACCTCTGCTTACATTATTGTCCAGCTGTATCAATTCAAAAGGTTCATACTGTAGAGAAAGGGAAAGCTAAGCAGTAGAACAATTAGCCCCTAATCTCATATTAGTCCATTTGGCAAATGCAAAATATAGTTAGAGAATGGCTTTTAAACGTAAATCAATTTGAGCCAAGAGATGCTGATGCTGCACATTTGCAAGATAATAAAAGATGAGCAGTATAGAAGACTCTACAGAATAAAGCAATGATGAATTCTAGTAGAAAGATATGGAGAAAGATGACTTGCACAGCAGTAAAACCTGAAGGTATTCCATGTGAGTGGAATTTGCAGACCAATGAAAAGGTGCTTTTTAGATGAGCAGCTCAGATTTAATTTTTTGGAACTTCTTTCTGCAGTTTGCCTTATTTACAGCCACCACAAAATGCATTCCAGATTACATTTTCATGGAACAGTACTGACACCTAGTGGCCAATTAAACTGATCCTAAATAGCTCTGCTGGGAAACAAATAAATTCCCTCTTGCGTAAGTCCCACCTAAGACCCCATTCTATGGTCAGACCACAGCATCACATCACGTGTCTCAAGCAATGCAACAATGCAAATGTAGGCCCACTTGAGGTCTCAGAATTAAAAAAAAAAATCTTTTGAATTTTAGAAAAAAACAAAAACAAAAACAACTTGTATTTTGTGGCTCTCTTTCTGAAAGGGATTAATGCACAGAGCTAGGCAAGGACTCTGCATTTTAACAAAAGGTGAAAATGATTAGAATCATAGAATCACAGAGTTCTATGATCCTTAGTGTTGGAAGGGACCTCTGAGGGCCATCTAGTCCAACTCCCCTGAAATGAACAGGGACACCACATCTAGATGAGGTTGCCCAAGGCCTTATCCAGCCATGACTTGAAAGTCTCCAGGGACAGTGCATCAACCACACCACTGGGCAACATGTTCCAGTGCCTCACCACCCTCACTTTAAAAGATTTTTTCCTTATATCTAACCTAAATCTACCCTCTTTGAGCTTGAAGCCATTTCCTCTTTTTCTATCACCACAGACCCTGCTAAAGAGTCTCTCCTTTCCTGTAGCTCCCCTTCAGGTACTGCAAGGCCCCTCTCAGGTTACCTCAGAGCCTTCTCCGGGCTGAACAGTTCCAGTTCTTTCAGCCTGTCCTCGCAGAAGAGCTGTTCCATTCCTTGGATCATTTTTGTGGCCTCTTCTGGATGCAGTGCTCCAGGTGAGGCCTCACCAGCACAGAGCAGAGGGGCAGGATCACCTCCCTTGTCCTGCTGGCCACATTTCTTCTAATGCAGCCCAGGATGCAGCTGGCTTTCTGAGCTGCAAGGGCACACTGCTGGCTCATGCCCAGCTTCCTATCCACCATGCCTTTTTCGACAGGGCTGCACTCAATCCTTACATCTCCCAGTAATCTCCACTGGTAATGGGAGTTGCTTCGACTCAGGTGCAAGACCTTGCACTTGGATTTGTTGAACCTTGTGTTGTCCATCTGGGCCCAGTGCTGAAGCCTGTCTAGGTCCCTTTGGATGGCACTCCCTCCTTCTGGTGTGCTGATCACACCTTCCAGCTTGGTGTCATCAGCAAACTTGTTGAGGGTGCACGAGACCCCACTGTCAGTGTCACTGATGAAGATATTAAAGAGTATCAACCCCAGCAGCAAAGCCTGGGAGACACCACTCATCATTAACCTCCATCCAGGGATGGAGCTATTGACCACCACTCTCTGAATTTGATCCTGCAGCCAGTTCTTCACCCATCAAACAGTCCACCCATCAAATCTGTATTTTTCCAATTTGGAGAAGGATGTTGTAGGGTACCATGTCAAAGGCCTTAGTGAACTCCAGACATATGACTTCAGTGGTTCTTCCTTTGTCCATTGATGCAGTGACACCATCATAAAAGGCCATCAGGTTGGTCAAGCAGGATTTGCCCTTGGTGAAGCCATGCTGGTTCACCTGTTTCAGCTCCCTGCCTTTCATGTGCCTTAGCATAACTTCCAGAAGGATCTGTTCCATGATCTTCCCTGGCACAGAAGTAAGACTGACATGTCGGTAGTTCCCGTGGCCATCTTTTTTACCCTTTTTAAAACTGGGTATGATGTATCCTTTTTTTTCCCAGTCACCAAGGACTTGACCTGATTGATTGCCACAACTTTTCAGATATCGTAGGAAGTGGCTTGGCAGCCACATTGTCATGGTTTTGTGTTTTGTAATTTTTGCTATTGGTATTCCACATCACAACATCATGTGGAGCACAGAGAAGAAGTACTACACGTCCCAGGGGACCTCGCGGCCAGAGAGGGAAATACGTCACGGAAGCGACGCTCGCTCTCTCTCTCTCTCACTGCCTGGCAGGGAGTGTGGGTGTGCTTCCAAGCCGCGGCGCCTTCAACTTCAAAGTAGGCCTCTCGGTGTTCGGAAACCTCTCTCTCTCATTATATTTGATTTATTAGTTTCAATTCTAATTATATTGTATTATAGTGTGTTATCTTGCATTCCGATATCATAGTTAGTAAATAAGTTTTACTCCTCAGATCGTTGCCGCTGTTCCGTTTGTTTCCTTCAACTCCCATCTCCCTACCCCTTTTCCCTTTTTTCCCTTTTTTCCGAGGGGGCCGGGGGGCTACGGGCCTACTGCCCCCTCCCCTGTCACGGACACAGATTGATCTCGATAACCCCGTGACAGTTCTTGGTGGAGGATGCGGGCACAGATAGAGATAAGATATTAAGATAAGATATTGGGGCTTGTTTTCTGGTTTTTGAAATAATCCCTCTTTGCTCTTAAAAAGTTGCTTTGTAGCTTGTTAGAACGAATCTCTGCTCTCGGAGAGTTTCGTTAGCTGTGTTGGGAAAGTTTATCTCTTTTGCAGGTGCTCACTGAGAGCTTGGCCTTGAAAGTCCAGGCGGACTGCCAATATTCTGGTGATATTTGTAAACTTTGAGCACTGATATTTTGCTTCTGTAAGAAAAAAAAAAAAAAAATGCTTTCTCTTGTAAAACTGCTTTTCAAGGGACTGCATGCCATTGGTGTTTCCTTTTTGATGCTCAAAACATACTGGGCCCTGATTAAGTTTGCCACTTTTCTCTATGGAGCTACAAGTATATATAGTCAATTGAAAACACTCTTAGAAATACCTACCTGGTACCTGCATACAATGTGGGATACAATTGCAGAAGGAGCTGCTAATTTTACAGAACTTGTGATTTTTAAGCAGGCTCCCAGTCTCTCCTTTGAATCCTTTATGCAGTTTTTGAATGCCCATTTGATCACACTGTTAATACTGTTAATCTCCCTGAATGCACTACTCATCATTTCACTCAGTATTTGTATTTATCATATTTTGAAGAAGTCTTCCCCAGAACCAGAGAGTACCGAGTGGCAGGGAGTGTGGAAAGGCTTGGGAGAGACTTTAAAGAGATGGCCATCCTCGGTGTCATGGAGCTTTACTCCTGAACACCTGGAAGACCCTGAGTGCTTAAACAATTATTTAAGACAGGAATGTTGTGGCTCAGGCAGATCTGAGGAGGCACAAATGGCACAAATGATCTGGGGCCTGGCTAATGCTTATCGGGCCTTATTCAATACTATCCCAGAAAGCGATAGAGTTTCTGAAATTGAGAGAGAGAGTCTCCAAGCTGAGAGAGAGTGTCTCAGAGCTGATAGGGAGAGTCTCCAGTTCCAGAAAGAGAGTCTCCAAGCTGAAAGGGAGAGTCTCCAGAAGACAATACAAGCTGAAAGAGAGTGTCTCAGAGCTGATAGGGAGAATCTCCAGTTCCAGCGAGAGAGTCTCCAAGCTGAAAGGGAGAGTCTCCAGAAGACAATACAAAATGAGCGAGACAGTCTCCAAGCCGAAAAGGAGAGTTTCCAGGAGAGAGTCCAAGCCGAGAGGGACAATCTCCAGGTCCAGAAGGAGAGTCTCCTAGTCGAGAAACAGAGTCTCCAAATCCAAAGAGAGAGTCTCCAAACCGAGGCGGAGAATCTCCAGGTCCAGAAAGAAGGTCTTCTAGTCGAGAGAAAAGACCTCCAATCCGAGCGAGACACACTCCAGTCTGAGAGAGATGCCCTCCAAAATGAGAAAGACTCCCTGCAATCCAAACTTGACAACCTCCAACTTCAACAAGACATCCTCCAGTCTGAGCAAGATACCCTCAAGTCCGAGAGGGATGTACTCCGAACTGAGCAAGACACCCTCCAAAATGAACTAAGCAGAATTCAGTCTTGTCAAGCCATGCTTGAATCTGAGCTAAAAATTCTCACAGTTGAAAGAGATGGACTTCGAGCCAAATTGGAGAGGGAGAGCATCAGAACCGACCAACCTGCCATCGTTCTTCAACCACAGGAGGTACTGGAATCGATGTCAGTTGCTCCTGTAAGAGGACGGAAAACGAAACGAGTCTCAACTCAGCTAGAGAAGAAGGAAGAGGAGGAAGGAAAAGTAGAGGAGGAAAGGAGAGTAGAGGAAGAGGAGGAGGAGAAAGTAGAGGAAGCAGACGCTGTAAGAGAAGAGGAGGAAAGAGGTCCAGAGTGGCTCGATCCATGGAAAGCGGCCCTGAGTCTAGGGGAGGGGCCTTCAGTAAGATCACGGTCACCTACTCCCAGAAGGGTAACAAGAAGTCCTGAAAGAGCAGGAGGTGGAGGTGAGCAAGACATTGTTACCATTGTTGATCGATCTCTAAAAATGAGTGAAATTAGAGGTCTGAGAAAAGACTTTTCACGACACCCAAAAGAGCCTATCGTCACCTGGTTACTCCGCTGTTGGGACAGTGGGGCCAACAGTGTGTGGCTAGATGGTAGAGAAGCTCGCCAACTGGGTAGCATTACTAGAGACTCAGCCATTGACAGGGGTATTGGTACATGCCAGGATGGATCCTTCACCCTCTGGAAGCGAATGCCTTGTGGGGATGGTTGCAGCAGTGGGAGCAAAATAACTGGCAGCGGAAAGGTAAACCTATTTGGGCTGCTGAACTGTGGAAAGACATTGCCGCCCGAGCAAAAGATATGGTTATAAAGGTGCGTCATGTAGATGCTCATGTGCCCAAGAGTCGGGCTACTGAAGAACAACAGAACAACCATCAGGTAGATCGAGCTGCCAGAATTGAGGTGGCTCAAATAGACTTGGACTGGCAGAACAAGGGTGAATTATTTCTAGCTCGATGGGCCCATGAGACCTCGGGCCATCAAGGAAGAGACGCAACATATAAGTGGGCCAGAGACCGAGGGGTGGACTTAACAATGGACGCTATTGCACAGGTTATTCATAACTGTGAGACATGTGCCGTAATTAAACAAGCCAGGAGGATGAAACCTCTCTGGGAGGAAGGGCGATGGCAAAAGTACAAATATGGGGAGGCGTGGCAGGTTGATTATATCACCTTACCACGATCTCGCAATGGTAAGCGTTACGTGCTTACCATGGTGGAAGCAACCACTGGGTGGCTTGAAACCTATGCAGTACCCCATGCTACCGCCCGAAACACCATATTGGGTCTTGAGAAACAAGTCCTGTGGCGACATGGCACTCCAGAAAGAATTGAGTCTGATAATGGGACACATTTCAAAAATTCCCTTGTAAATACTTGGGCCAAAGATCATGGCATTGAGTGGATTTATCATATCCCCTATCATGCACCAGCTTCTGGTAAAATTGAACGATACAATGGGTTGTTGAAAACCATGTTGAAAGCAATGGGTGGTGGAACATTTAAGAACTGGGAGAAGCATTTGGCAGAAGCCACCTGGTTGGTCAATACCAGAGGATCTGTCAATCGTGATGGTCCTACCCAATCCAGCCCCCTACATACTGTAGAGGGAGATAAGGTCCCTGTTGTACATGTAAAGAACATGTTGGGAAAAGCAGTGTGGGTCCTTCCAGCCTCTGGAAAGGGCAAACCTCTCCGTGGAACTGTTTTTGCCCAGGGACCTGGGTGCACTTGGTGGGTGATGCAGAAGGATGGGGATGTTCAATGTGTACCACAAGGGAATTTGATGTTGGGGGAGTGCAGTCAGTAATTCTATGTATATATATGTATATAGACCTGTGTGTGTAATGCATTTTCAAGTATTGTTTATTCGTATATGTATTTTTAAGCATGATGTAGTGATGTAGAATAAGGGGTGGAATGTCATGGTTTTGTGTTTTGTAATTTTTGCTATTGGTATTCCACATCACAACATCATGTGGAGCACAGAGAAGAAGTACTACACGTCCCAGGGGACCTCGCGGCCAGAGAGGGAAATACGTCACGGAAGCGACGCTCGCTCTCTCTCTCTCTCACTGCCTGGCAGGGAGTGTGGGTGTGCTTCCAAGCCGCGGCGCCTTCAACTTCAAAGTAGGCCTCTCGGTGTTCGGAAACCTCTCTCTCTCATTATATTTGATTTATTAGTTTCAATTCTAATTATATTGTATTATAGTGTGTTATCTTGCATTCCGATATCATAGTTAGTAAATAAGTTTTACTCCTCAGATCGTTGCCGCTGTTCCGTTTGTTTCCTTCAACTCCCATCTCCCTACCCCTTTTCCCTTTTTTCCCTTTTTTCCGAGGGGGCCGGGGGGCTACGGGCCTACTGCCCCCTCCCCTGTCACGGACACAGATTGATCTCGATAACCCCGTGACACACATCAGCCAATTCCCTTAGGACTCTGGTATGCATCTCATTGGGACCCATAGGCTTGTGGATGTTCAGGTCGCTCAGGTAGTTGCAAACCTGAACTTCACTTACAGTGGGAAGGATGTTGCTTACCTGATCCCCTCCTACCAAACCAAACATTTGAGATCTGTGTGGCAATAAGTTATCAGGGAAGACTGAGGCAAAAAAAAAAAAACATAATAAAAGAAATTGTTAATTACCTCAGCCTTCTCCTTGTCTGCTGCTACCAGCCTTCCTTGACTAACAAAACATGAACTCCCAGGATAGAATGTGACCAGAGATGTTTATCAAGTTACTGTTCTTAAATAGGAACTACTGAGTAGAACAACTTTGTTATCTGTATAGCTGGAAATGATTTATGTGGGGTTTTTTTTTGTTTTTTGTTGTTTTTGTTTTTTTTTCTGAGAAATTATATATATTTCACTTGTCTACATTCAAGTACATTGATAAACTGGAGATTCAGAAAAGAATTGCTGTCAAGATAAAGGACTGAATATAGATCTTATAGTGAAAGACCTATAGAGATTGGTCTATTCGCTTCAACAAAGGGAGAGAAGTGGTCACGGTTTATAAATACGTATACATGAAGAAGAAGAATCCGATAGGAAATAATTCCTTAAGCTGGTAGACAAATATAAAAAGATGCCATGGTTTGCAATTAAAAGGAGATAAATTTAGACTTTAAATGAAGCAGAATGTTTTTTTAACAATAAAGGTAATTAACCCTTGAAACAATTTCCAAAGGCCTGTGATAGCGTTTCCATTTCTGGCTCACTATAAATCAAAATTGGGTGTTTTCTGAGAGATGTGCTTAACTGAAGCGGAAGAGAAGCCATGAGGACAGACAATGATTGTGGCACATTGCCCGGAGAGGTTGTACAGTCTCTGCCCTTGGAGGTTTTCAAACCTGAAGAATGTGGTCTGATCTCACAGCTGATCTTACTTTAAGTAGTTCAACTAGAAATCACCTGTGGGCCATTCCAACATGATTTCATTTTTTGATGCAGTGATCCCATGACATAACTCAGGCAAGTCTAGCATTCTGTGGGCAGATCAGCCTAGGTTATTTTAAGGTTCTGATCTCTACAGTCTATAAAATATATTGAGATGGAAATACCGTATCACCAAAATTACTCTTATCATTTTCCAAATCCACATTTTTCTTATTATATATATAGAGAGAGAGAGAATACAAATAAAGGTAGGCATAAGGAGAAAACATAGTTATTTCCAGTGTTCATTCAAGGTGAATGGCAGATCACTATAATGATAATTGATTCTCTGATATGTTTGTTTCCCTAAAGGGAAGAAAACATTTTCATAGGGATTAAAACAGGAGAACTAAAAGTCCTTTACAGTTACAGTAAAAATACAGAAGGAAGCAAAAAAGGAATTTTCAGATGGAAAATGAATTAAAGAAAGACTCGATTTAAAATGCAGCAGAAAGAGAGGAAAATTATAAGAACCAATGAAGAAAGAAATCAAATACCTCTTGAAGAAAGCATTGGCAGATTCACACCACTCAAGTATTTTCTGCATGAAGTCTCAAGATGAAAGAATACATGTAGTAATGTACAGCTGGAGAAGAGGCTTTCCAACACGAACACCCTGAGCATGAGACACTGTTGTGTAGGATACCAAAAAGTTGCCACAGGGAACTCCTTCTCACTCAAAACTGTTACCTCAATGACACAAGGACTGGTCAACAGGAAATGCAAATGCCTTTGGGATCCTAAGCTGAAGAAAAGCTATCATATTAAGCAGCATAAATTTAAAAGATGTGCTACTAACATTTGAGAGCAAGTTATGAGTCCTATTCAGTGGGTTGAATGTGACAAGACTGTAGACTGAGGAAAGAAGAGAATACAGATAAACAGCTGAAGAAAATAGTCTGCTAACCTTGATCAGCAGTGCATATTATAATCCTGCATGGTAAAGGAGTGACAGTGCCTGTTCGTGACCATGCTTGTCCACTCATCTGTCAACCACCTGTTTTAAGAACTCTCATACTTTTCCATTTAACATACAGACCACACAAGAATGATTTTTCATATCTATGATCAATACATAGGTTGCTCTGAAAGTAATGCTTCCTATTCAATTCTGTGGAAAATACAACAGACACAAAGAGCATAATAACACTATTTGATTGAGTAAATTCTCAGGTACAAAACTGCTTTTCAACATAATTACCACTGCTGGCTATGCATTTTGCCAGCAATGAACAAGAAACTGTATGCTATGATCATAAAAATCTGCACAAGCTGAAGTGACCCACAGTTTCACAGCTGTTATGAGAGCATCATTGCTAGGAAAATGTTGTCCACGCAGTGCATCTTTCATCACTCCAAACTGATGGAAATCAGAAAGAAGCAAATCTGGACTCCATGGTGAATGTGGTAGAACAGTCAAGCCAAGGCTTGCAACATGCTCCATAGTCATCAAAATGGTATGGGGCCTGGCATTATCGGATTGCAAGAGAAAGACTGACTTCTTCTCTTGCCTGATTCTGGAAGTTCAAGACTTCAGCTTAGTCAGTGTTGCTACGTAGCCCTCAGAGTTGATGGTTTGCCTGGGTTCCATGAAATCCAGAAGAATCGCACCCTTCCTATACCAAAAGACAGTGTATGTCACTTTTACTCACTGAGGAGAAGTGAAGGCCCCAGGAAAACCTCATTGTGGCCTTCCAGTACTTACAGCTTATGAGCAGGGGAGTGGTGACTGATATTCTGCATGGACAGATAGCAACAGAGCTAAGGGGAATCGTTTTAAACAAAAAGAAAGGAGATTTAGATTGGAAATCAGAAGAAATTTTTTACTCAGAGGGGTATGAGGCTCTGGAACAGGCTGCTCTGAAAAGCTGTAGGTGTCCCATCCCTGGAATTGTTCAAAGCCAGGTTGGATGGGACAGTGGACATCCTGATCTGATGGGTGGCATAGTAGGGGGAGCTGAAACTGGATGATCTTTAAGATCCCTTCTCACCCAAGACGTTGTATGACTCTATAACACAATGATGATTTTCTATAACTCTGATCTTATTAACTTTTTTTCTTCTTTGTCTATTTGGTTTTGTAGACTTGCATATGATTTGCTTTGTTAAACAGTTAGTCAGTGTCTCAGTAGATAAGTAAACTAATGCTTTTTGCAAATAATCCCTGCAGGAACACTGGGGTTTATGGACTGACCAATGCCATTAAGATAAATGCTTATGGAAAAAAAATCAGAATTTAATTGTGAGAAAAATATGTATTTTTTTCTAAACAATAGTTGTTATTTTTACTCAGCTACTTCTTCCACTTTCAAATCTAGATAACCCCTGCAATGCCGTCTGTCAGAGAATTCAGCAGGTTCTACTTGTTCTATGAGCAAAGATTATTGTTTTGCTTTTGTTGCCTTTAGTAGTCAGCATTTTGCTGTCACTGCAGAATAAGCCAAGGTGAACAGAAGATCCTAATTATGCCATTTCTATATCTTTAATTGTTTTTATATTTTATAACGAGATCTGTTATTCATCTTCTTAAATAAGAACTGTCAAAATACAATACAAAAAATGATGTGGATGGGTAAAATCACAGCAATACTGTCTTCTCTCATGTTTTCCTTGTCACTAAACATGTTCAAACTCATTTCCTATCTCTCTGTTCCACCAGTATACTTCCACTGACAAAACAAATACCACAAAACAGTAAAATAAATTGTCAACACTCTTCTATGCACGAAAGTGGTTTTGATTTAAGTAGCAGCATAAAAGTGACGAAAAAAACCTCCTTCCTTCCCCAAGTATAGTTGAAGACTATAGGGAAAAATAATCAGTCAACATTCAAACTTGTTTGATTTCTTTTATTAAAAAATCTCTCTCCTAATGCATAAATATTTATACTTTAAAAAAATGGATTTCACAAGTATATCTCATTTCTTTTTCAGAGGGAATAATTTAATAGTATGAAGTGCTGCTAGACCAAAATAGCTGCACCCCTCTTGACAGTTGATGGCATGTTGTACGATAGTGATGTGGTGTAACTAGAGTTATGCAACCTTTGTATATAGCGAACAAGCACTAAAATTACTCTGGGCTGGGCTGTTCTGCTGGGAGAGAAGAGGCCGAGAGTCTAAATGACCAAAGAGATATGAAACCTGGATTGCCTAACTGCTAACAGTAAACCTAAAGATATGCTAGAACAGGAGTTATATCCTTCTGGAGCTCTGACAGCAAAGCAACGGCTTTACTGACTCCGTTCGTTGCTTACAGTGATTTTAATAATATCCACCTATCCCAGAGGACTAGTGTTTGTAAAGAACTGAGTGGTAGTCATTCTGTAGATGATGGGCATGAGTGTGATAAACATGAGTCAGAGAAGTTGTTTATTTAGTAAAAGATGCCGTCTCTTAAAAATGAGAAAAAAAGATCCTTTAGGTTTCAAGATGTGTACCATCTGGGCAAGGTTGGATGCTCCAGTGCAATGAGTATCATTAAAAATCCCAATTACATGTTTCTTATAAGTTTGGCTCTGCTTTATGGTGGAACTATTTTCAGATATGTCCTTATATGGACATACCAGCTGTAGAAGATAGCCCTGCTGAGACTGCAAGTCCAACTGCAACACGAGAGTGAGCAAAGTTCACCTGACCAGTGTTGTGTCCTGTGAGGAATAGTTAATGAGAAAGGTAATCTCAATTAAACTTGCTTCCTTTTCAAAGCCAACTTTAGACACAGCTTGATGCCACCAGAGGATGCAAAGGCTGGAGGCTCTCCAGGGGTGAGAACTCTTCCCATCACATCAGCCAGAATCAAGGCAGCAGAGCTGGGCAGCCCTAGGCACCACGCACCGTTCTGGAGGCAGGACAATGCCAGGAAGGACATGGGCCTGCAGATGGGTCTTGCTTAGTAGGACCCATGTCAAGGCTGGGTCAGACTAGAGTTCTCATACAGTTTTATTCATTATCCTTAGCCTTGGGTCTAGTGGGGATATATGTGTGCTGACTTGTAGTTTTTACTGTTATTCCAGTTATAGAAGAATAACAAACAGTGTCTGAACATAGACCGCCTCATTCCCTTAAATGAATATCTTTGGGATCTCTGAGAATTTGTTGGGAGACTGCAAAGTTGAGCCTAGGTGGAATAAAAGGAAACAGGATATATCTACATAGAACTACCAAGTTTATTTAAAGTTATTAAGATTTTATTTTATTTTATTTTATTTTATTTTGGCCTGTTTCTTCTGACTTGAAGGCTGGAGGGGGAAAGCACAGAAGAAAAAAAAAAGGTGAAAAGAAAGTCCAAGGTAGGAAGGGAAAGATTGCAACAGACATTTGGAAAAAGACTGGAAAAACTCATAAGTAAACGTCTCTTTGAAATATCAGAGACGCTTTGTCTGCAAAGATTGGAGTAGGGAATGGAAATAAAATCAAAATGAAAAGCTTTGTACATATCCTATTATTTCATATATTTAGCTGCAAGACTTTAGAAATGAAATAACCCAAAGAAAATATGTTGGTAGAGTATTTTCTATGGTTTAACAGCAGCAGAAAAGATCTGAATGATTCAAAAAGCTTATATAACTGTTTTGTTTTATTCATTTACATAAATCACATTTACCGTAGGTGTTTTATTCAAAATAAAGTTTTGGGAAAATAAATTGAACAGATGAACCTAGGCAAACCTGGTGATTTTTTCATGAGCAGTGTTTGATGATAAAAGCATAAAAGCATAATGTGGTATCATTTCACCAAGGCACAATATGGATCATCCATATGGAGCAGAAGTTGATAATACTGCAAAGAAGCAAAAATAAACAGAACAGATGTACTTGTAAAATCAAGTCTGCACCCACCCTGAGTACCTGTTTCTTTGTGTAGAAAGTTCTACAAGAAGTTTTGTTGGATGGTTCTGTCCCACAGTGTAACTGGAGCAGGAAATAGCTCATATCTGCTTCACTGAGAGCTCAGCTTTGTTGGCTGACCAGCTTAGAGCAGAGAGTTCTAACATCCCCACTGTATCCTTGTTCCTCAGAGTGTTGTGCAAGATGGCAACTGTGCTGGGGTGCATTCAGATGACTGTATTATCCTTCTTCACTGCCTAGTTATCCATGCAAAGGAGTTCTAGTTTCAAGCACTCCTCGAAACTATCATGTAAAGGGAGGATTTGTGATGGATTCATACTAACTCATATCTCAGGTACTAGAGTAGAAATATGGAAGTCATAAGACTCGTAATGGACTACATAGTGCAGAGATGTGTGGAATCACATGAAGTGCTGCTGCTTAGATCCCATTGGTCCGACTCTTATTGTAAGTTTTCCAGCCATTATTTTTCATATCCTACATATATTGAAACATTTGCCTGTTTTTCTGCTCTGCAAAGAAAACATCAATTACTTCTACAACAGAATTCCAATCCTTCTGTCACACTGTGTTCCATACACCTGAGCAGATGGAGCTGTTCTGCTGAAGTGTCCATGTGTTTATTATAAATAACCAAAGCAGACTGGAAAGTCTTGGTTTTAGCCTTGTTGGGGCAGGTCATGACTCATGACCCTTTTGTTTGTCAAAGTCCAATAGCATGTGCCCGCTACCTTTTTTGCTACACTGATGTTGAGGATTATTACTCTACTATTGATCTGCGGCCCACCCAATGGCTGTTTACCCCTTTATATCCTTTGCTTAATGAAGTCTTGAAAATGTCCTATGCTGCACTCTTTCCTACAGGTGCTATTTTTCTGCTCCTTAGAATACTGATGTATTTATAAGCATGCTGTGCCATTAGAGCACAAACCACAGTACTTGAAATGAAGTGACTGCAAGATCTGTTGTATGTTTATAAATGCAACAGAAAGTACTTAAAATTATATGAAAAGCTCTCAGATGTTGTTTTGTTTTTTAAAGCACATCTCCCCTATTCCATCAGTAAAACAAGACAGATGTGGATCAGCAGCTTAGCTATTTGGTGGAATGAGAACTTATGAACCAGTATTTTCAAAAGTGGGCACATAGGAATAGATTCTTCATGCCATAGCAGGACAGATCATGTGGTCAACATCTGGAAGATACAATACATGGACTTTGATTTAATAAAGCAGTCACCCATCTGCTGCATTCTCGGAGTGAGGAGAATAAATAGCATGCCACATCCTACACACTCCAGCTGTCCCCAGCATCCAGTGCTCTGCAGTACTGCTAAAAATAAAAAAGAAACTTTACTGTAATTCAACAGAGATTGCTAGTTAAAAAAAAAAAAAGAAAAAAAAAAAAGAGAGAGGGAGGCAGTGTGAAGTAAAAAGAGTTGCTTAGGAGTACCTGTAAGCACTTCAAAGTGAAGAAGAAAGTTGCCTTTTGTTTGAAGACTGCCTTCTTTTCATGCACTGTCACATAGCTTGCCAACATTTACATTACATGCCAGCAAGTCTGTCTTTTCAGAAAGTTGTCTAGTTATTTCTCCTGTATTCTAGTGCTGGTGTGTTGATACACAGCAGTATCAATATAGCTGCATCACCGAGTCCATAATTAATTGTCTGTAGCTCAGTAATAAAGACTTCACAGCTTTACTCACTGCAAGTTTCTGAGGATAAAAGGGCTAAAAAGTACTCCCGATTCTGTTGTGGTAGGGTGTCTAACCTAGAGGGACTGACTCTTCACTTACCTTCACTCCATAGGGAGGTCTGAGGAAGTAAGGCTTTCTGGGTTTCCAGGAAAGAAATGGCAGGCAAGGCCCTGATATGGATCCAGACTGGTGACAGTAATAGAAGGATTAAGCATATTGGACAAATTATAATTCCCCACCCCATCTGGAATGGATGGAGACCTAGTTTATGTCTTTTCACTCAGCCCTGAGATCCTTGGATAGAGAGGTCTAGAGCAGAGCGGAAAGTATTCTGTCTGGAGCAAACCAAAAGATTAAGGGATATATTTTTATGAGATTTAGTTCTATATTATTTACCGATTTAGTTGATCTATCGCAGGCAACCAGTCAATGACAAATATGCCTCTAAAAAACAGACTGGATCTTCATTACTCTCAGAGCAAACACCATAAAGTTGACGGTACCGTCCTTTTAGTACAACAGTGTTTTGGTAAGTACAGCAGAACCTCCTACTTTTCAAGATATATCTGCTCTGCAGTCAGGAATGTGTCTGCAGCCCACAGAAATATGTAGGTTATTATGTTGACTTAGCTCAGAGACTGAAAGACTAAAACCACCACAGATTTCAGCCTCTGAGACCATACCACTTGTTCTAGAGGACTGTGTACCAATAGGGCTGAAGCCACTTTTGTTTTGCTTTCAGTGCTCTTGGTGTCCAGGCCAGTTTGAGTGAAATGCATTTTATTTAGATTTTCTAATTATAGCGCAGATGTGGCTAGGAGAATTTCCTTATTTTCTTCTATATTTAAATGGGCTCAAAGGTATGAATATGAATATTAAACCCTTTTTCTACAACTTCTCTATTTTACCTTTTTTTTGTTTGTTTGTTTGTTTTTGTTCTGAACACAGGGAGTGCAAAACTATAGCCAAACTGTAGAAGCAGTCTACTGCACCAGTTTAAGCCTGTACACAATTCAGTTATGTTAGCATGGTGCAGACTGAAACTGTTGAGCCTCATTCAAGCCTCATTAGATACATTGCCTCTGGCCACCGCTCACAAGAGAGAAGCCAAGAAGAAAGTTTCTGTGCTGCAGTTCCTATAGTGAGTTCATGCACTGTCATTCCTCTCTACACAGCTTCTTTCAGGACAGACTTTGATAATAAATGAAGATCATTCACTAGATAAAAGCAAATTCAGAATCTAGGTACAGTAAAAGTTAGAGTTTGAATCAAATTTGGTTGGAACATCTCTTCCCAGACCTCATGTGTTTGCTTATTAATTAGCTTGCCTCTCTTGCGACTGTGCAAAAACTTCAGAGCTAAATGGAATGAGAAGATAAAGAATCAATTAAAAAAAAAAAAAGAATAATAATAATAATAATAATAAAATGCTGGGATATTGGTATTTGCTTTCCTGGAAGAGATGCTTTGAACAAATGCAACCAATTAAATCTAGGTGTACCAGGAACACTCCAGCTAATTATATGGATACCTAATAAATTCAGCATAAACCAAAAAAGCAAGCATACAGGAGTGCTACATGGAACTTGACTGGGAACATAAATCTATCACAGGTGAGATTCAAGCAATCTGTACCCTGACTCATGCTCTAGAGTTATGATGATGATGCAGTGAAAATAGGATGGCATTATCCAAGACAATGTGTAATTCCAAGAAAGTATCTTTCTCTACTGGAAGAAAAACAACAAAACTTCTGACAGATGTTCAGAGGATTCTCAGCCTTGTACAAACAAGTTATTATTGGTATTATCTAAATGTACTCATATGCCACCCTTGAAGTGTGAACACCCTTGCTAGAATTAATAATGCGTTACTCAGAAACATAAATGTGAGGGTAATTAAGAGGCTCAAACTATGACTGAGTCTTATTCACCTTTGAGTTTTTCTTACTAGGTCATTTATCATTAGCTCCAGTTCTACTTAACATAAGCCATATAAAAAGTACCATCTGAACCTTGCACATTCACTGTCTTCAAGGATTTCTTCTTGAAGCAAAAATATTTGCCATCTGGTAAACCTCTGTATGCACAAAATTATAATTAAATTGCCCCTGGTCCCTTGCATTCTGTTTGTCAGAATGCTCTCTGAAGCAGGCATGGAGCATATTATAAAGTTGGATTTTCTAAAAACAATTGGTTTGTTTATTTTCCACTTTTTTTTTTTTTTTTTTTCCTAAAGTTGTAGCACAATGAATGGCATTGTAGCCTTTTATTAAGTTCAGAAGAAGCAAATGTTACATTTGCATTAAATGAATGCACTGTTACTCCATTATTTCAAGTTCTAGAAGTCTTATTGCTAGTTGTCTCTTTTGAGCCTCAGCCCAGCAAAAACTGCTTGTGGACATCTTCAGAAGGGACTTTGCACCTTTGGAACCAGGAAATAGTTGGAAGCAAGCCTCTGCCTTGAGGAAAACCTGAAATTTCTGCATGTATTGTCAATACATAATTCTTTGTTGTACTGAAATGTAAAATAGATTATATAATAACTGATGGAGAGAATTCCATTCTGGCTGTGAAAGGGGAATGAAGAATTCACCGTAAGTTATTTATTCAATTACATGGCCCTCTTTCTCTGCTTGGAGAATATGCATGACTAGAGATACGATTTCCTATTGTCTTTTTTATTTTGGAGACTGATTGTGACCAGCATGATACTAGTATTTTTTTTTTTTTACCTAATGTTTAATATATGACCCATGCTGGCTTTTTATCAGAAAAATCACAAAGCACTGTTTACCTCCCTTTCCTTGAACAAATGCTGTGCTTATAACCTAGAGGGCAGCATAATGAAACCATTTGCCTCTCCGGGAAATGTAAAAGCTTAAGATATTTTAGATGAATTCTATGCCTTTTCTCTTTGCATCTCAGCCATTTTGATGTGAGTATGAGGTGTTTATACCTCTAAATCACACTTGACACCTGCATCATTGGGTATGTTTGGGGAGAAGAGACAGGGCAAAGATTTCTCATTCCTATCACTTCTTCTGCATTTCCTCAAAGCAGTTGGATGTGTCTACGTAGATTTTGCTATAATGGTGTGGTCAGACCTTGGTTAATAGCTTCTTTGTCAAGGCTTTGATAAGCAGGTTTGAGAATCTCATCTCCTGATTTGGTACAGCCTTTTGTAATGTACGCTAAGTGTCTTTATGGATCATCGCCACACACCGAAGGGAAGAAGTTTCAGCAGCAGCAGATGGAGACATATTCCTGCCAAGCAGACTTCTGTGCCCCAGGTGATGCAAAGGACTGGCCCTAACATCAGCATCAGCTTTGTTTCCTCTTTACAACCAGGCAGATACTCTTAGATAAAAGCCAGATCGGAGGGAAAAAAGAAAAGAAAAGCTAAAAGAAGTTCATTTTCTGACTTTGTTTATGACGAGAGGGTGCACATCACAAAAGGGGACATGGAACATGTTGTCTGTATGCAAGGACTTCCACTAAATGCATGAACTGGCACAGTCCTTGTTCTGCTCACAATGTGGCTCTTGCCAATGTTATGTTCCTTCAGCACTAAGGAAAGTTTTTCCTTTAATTCAATTTCCAGACTCGGATTCTGTCCTTGGTATCAGCTTCCTCTGCACTGATCATTGTCACAAGTTTCTACTTCTTCCCCATGGAGTAGCTTCTGCTACATGTGATCAGCACAGTCATCCTGGGACCCATCTTCCCTGTCCTGTCCTGTGTAGACCCTCAGTTTATTTACTTCAATCTGCTTTGTACAAATAGCGTCCTTTATCATCCATAAGGCAAATAAATAGTAATACCTAACCACATTATTTAGGAAGGTTGTCAAGATGTGTGGTTTATATTGTGTGACCACTAACCTTCATTAGTAACCATACAGGATTTTCTAGAGTTCCATTAGCATAGACTCAGCTGCCTTAAGGCACCATGTGTTCTGTGAAGAACAGATTCTTGAACCTTTTTTTCATTCTTCATTACTGGCAAGAACACACAGAGCTGTATACCCCTAGCTGGAATGCTTGCTCTCATCACAAGGCAGACTGAAGAAATGCAGAAATTTATATGCTCAGGACTTTACATACTGCTCTAAGAACTGCAAAAAGGAAAGCTGTCCATGCTCTAATTTTCTTACTACCATTACTGCATCTATCACATTGTTATCGGTTTTGTTGCAAGGAATTAGCAGTGCATTTCAGGCACATTTTGAAACCAGAAGAAAAAAAAATGTTCTTCACATGCAGTGAATAAACATTTTTTGCATGAATATCCTACACTTCACTTGCCTCAATACAGTAGAGGTTTATTGGCTTACTGCAAGCTACATTTGAATGATTGCTTCATATATTATGATATGCAGCATTACATCCTGTTTCTTTTCTATTTCTATAGCCCAAAGACTTATTGGAATCGGTGTGTCTCAGACTCATAAAATAAACATGACTTCAAAAAAAGATTATTATACAAAAATCCACCAACCTTGAGAAACTGCAGAGGTGGGGGATTTTTGTGCTGGAATTCATTTTAATTTCCTAACATTATTCCTATGCTTTTTCACTTTGAAAGTACAATCTGACAATTTATAATAAAGAGCCATGAAACAGCTTTCCAGAAAGGAATTTAAAAAAAAAATAAAAAAAAATAATAAACTCCCTGAAATCTGGATGTATGATTGCAAGTGAGTGTAATATACTTCAGAGCTAGTGGTGAAAGGATTCAAATAATAATCTCTGGTATATAAGGACTCCACTACTTAGTCAATAAAAGATGGTTAATCTTCTCCCAAGAGCTCTGCAATATGAACAGAAGATAACCAAAGTAAAATGTTTTACATGCTGTTATTGTGTATGATTATTGAGGGAGTCAGGGGCAGATTGAGAAGCAGCACTCCAAAAGGGAAATATTGTCACTGTGAGAGAACTGTCAGACCAACAAGATGGCTGTCTTTCCCCAGCAGCTGGGTCCTGATGAATTGGAGGGCAGAGGTAGGGCTTAGATCAGAGCAGTAATCAGAATTAGTAATAAGGCAAAATATTGCTGCAGTACAAAATCTAAGCTCCTCCATCCCTAAGCATTCACATTTGGTATTTTAATTTAAACTGTACAGCCAAAGAAAAAAGAATGTACTTCTTTTGCAAATATATATAAATGCACCTCTTCAGTGTTGCAGTTGGATTTTTAATCCAATACCAACCTGAACCAGTGCTTGAGAATTAGCATTCCAAAATGCACTTTCTGCGCTAAACTGTTTTTTTTTTTTTTCTTCTCAGCACACAGAAGTTCAGAAAAATAAAAAGCTGTCTTTTTGTGAAGCACTACACAGCTCTGGAAGAAAGTAATCTCTAAGGCTCATTTTCTTTATCCTAACCCTATTAATAACGTGCTGGACTAGTTCTAGAGAAATGGCAAACCAGGGCCATAAGATTAGATGTTTGCAGAAGAGGATGAAACTGTCACGCTCAGAAATAGATCATTGCCTAATATCTTATATTTAAGCTTTTTCAAGTTCTTCTTTAATCACATAATTAAATCATTAAATGGCTTAGGTTGGAAGGGATATTAAAGATCATTTAGTTCCAATCATCTGCCATGGGCAGGTTTGCCACCCAACAAATCAGGCTGCCTAAGGCCCATCTAACCCGGTCTTGAATGCTTGGAAACTAAAATAGGAAGATGAGTGTCTAAATGCTTAGACATGCACAGCAGCAGAGCTCTAAGAGATTGTACTGTTTTCAGAGTATTAAAATTCTGTTAAGTTTTTGGACATACACAACTTCTGGCAAAACTTTTGTGAGTGACTTTTTTTGGTTGAGGGGAAAGATTCAAAAACACATGTAACTCCATTAGAGACCTCATTCTTACTGCTTAAAATGCCACCATTTTAACAACATTTTCAAATAAATTGAAAAAAATTTATGAAAATCAATGAATCATGTCTTATTTAAGTTGTACTAAAGAGACATCGAAGATTCTAAGTAAAAGGTGTTTTGAAGTAGTACCCTAAAACCTAAATGCTTTATCAAAACAGAATTGAGCAACACTTAAGGCATTCAAAAATATTAGGTAAAGGTGTGAAATTGTTAATATGAAATTTTTCTTTTTAAAATAAAATTATTCAGATATATCTGGTCACTTGTATAAATTAACAAAATTAGAAGAACAAGAAAAATATTCAACCAGCATATCTGCATATATTCAACTTCTGTCAAGGCTACATCGTTTCCTTGCCAAATAAGCTGAACTTGCAGTCTAACTAACTGTTCCTCTCAGGGTTGGTATATAATGAAGTACAAACTCAATTGGGAATTGGTTTTGCTGCTGGAATTCAAACTAGAACAAGCAGACGCTACAGTGAGATAAGAAATACTTCTGCTATGCTCTACAGCTGCATTGTATGTCTGCAGCGTTCAATGTGTGAAATAGACTTTGGCCTTCCAAGCATAGGCAATATGCCAACAAAGCTCTTGCATGTATCTTTGTGTCTTTGCTGTTTAAAGACTGTGGTTAAACGCTTCATTGAAGCAGAGGATCCATGAGAGTATGTAACTGATTACAGGAAAGCCACAGGTAAGGAGCTGGGAGAGTGTGTTGCAGCCATCCAATCTGCATATTCCCTTAGAAAGGAGGGAGCAGAATAATGGAGTGGAAATTTCAACATACAGTGCATCTTGGCAAACTTCTGAACTTGGGACTTGTCCATATTTAACTGTTTTACTGCAACGCATGCAGTTTGGGAAGGTCACTATTTATTTTTTGTTCATACAGGGCTGTGAACCAAAGTAGCTCACTTTTATAGCTCAGTAAAGAAAACATTATAGGACCTGTAGAAGCAAAATAAGCCCTAATGGCTGCTGCGTTGAAAGACAGACTATGCTTTTGCTTTTCTTCATGTCTCTGAATGTTAATAATATGATAAAACACTTTATTCCTAATATCTATTTATGCTACTTACATGATATGCTGACAATAATAAATTGGGAGGAGCAGTTGAGTTTGTCGAGAGTGGAGAGGACTTAACAGACAGACCTAGACAAATTAGAGAGCTGGGCAATCAACAACCACACAAAGTCTAACAAGAGTGCCGGATTCTGCACCTGGGAAGGGACAAACCTGGCTACATGTACAGACTGTGGGATAAAATGCTAGAGAGCAGCTCTGCTGGAAGAGATTTGGGGATCTTGGTCAACAGCAGGTTGGACAGGAGTAAATAGAGTACCCAGGCAGACAGGAAGGCCAACAATGTCCTGGGATGCACCAAGAACAGCATTGTTTGATGTGGCTGAGGGGGGTGGCTGTCCTACCCTACAGTGCATTAGTGTAGCCTCACCTTGAGCACTATGTGCAGTTCTGGTCTCCACAATACAAAAGGGGTATAAAACTATACAAGAGTGTCCAAAGGAGGGCTACAAAGATGATGAAGGCGAAGTGTATGAGGCCCCTTGGTGTGCTCAGCCCAGAGCAAAGCAGGCTAAGGGGAGGCATAATTTGAATAGTCGTTTTTAAGTTGCTGACTATTACACTCTGGCTTCCAGTTAAAAAAAAAGAAAAAAAAAAGAAAAAAAAAAAAGAAAGAAAGAAAGAATTGACAGGAAAAATTAAACATGTGAAGTTATTTGGGAACATAACAGTATTAGGCAGATATAAACTTAATGTAATAGCTTACCAGTAAAACAGCTGCAGTATCTTTTGAACACTGACATATTAGTATGAAAATTTGAGGTCTTTGGAAAAATATTATCTAAAATAACAAAATGCACTAGATAATTTCCTGTTGCAATTATAAAAACTGTTTTTTGTCCAGTCTCTAATGCAGTCTTACCACTCCTTAATTTTAATTTAATCATGGTGATGCTTAATATTTATTCCTGCTTTTAAAACTTACTGTTTCTGATGAAAATTTGGAATAGTTACTGAAAGAAGTTCTTACAAAAAGAAACTGGTGTATTTAACACAGGTATGGAATGGGTTAAGTGATAATAAGCTTAATGATAAAGGTTTAAATGATACTTCAGGTGAAGAAAAGGCATGAGAAGAACAAAAAATAGGGAAAACCATTAAATGAAACATGGATGAAAAAGGGGGAAAAAAGGGCTATAGAAAGGTGTTAGGGAAATCTTTAAAAAGTAGAAGTCATAGCTTTAATATAGAAAAAAAAAGATGTGAGGCCTTAATCTTAATATTCTGTTGAAAGCAATTTAAAACTGTAACTCATTTCTAGGAAAAAGTGCAAGAGTATTATTAAGAATCAAGAGTTTTCAGGAGCCCTTGGGAAGACATTGCTATAAAACAAATGAACTACATCTGTCATGAAGTGGAGGATATCTTCAACTAAAAAGTGATCTAAATGGAAAAAAATGAAAAAATCTTAAAGGATATATTAAGATATATAATCATTGCAAAATAGTATTGAGCTGTAAGGAGAGGAGAACACTGGGTTATAAATTCTGTAATAGAGAATATTTCTTCTTAAGTTCATCTTTGCTCTGTACCTGAGAAGAGAACAAGGCAGAGTCATTGAGCTGGAGGAGAAAAGGCCTTTGAATGAATCAAATCCACCTGATAAATGTACCTAACTTGTGACTATGCCTGATGTGTTTTAAACACTTCCAAAACCATTTGCTTAATTTATCCATATTTATCCAATTTATCCAAATACTTCTAAAATCCTTCAGTCATAAATCCTTAATGGCCTCACTTAAGCATCTAAATTAGACATTAAGTTTTCTTTCTGGAAGCTTTCGATTTATCCATGCCTTTCTAGTGAATGGGTAAGAAACATGGCAAAATATTTATGAAAAAAAATGCTTTGTGGAGCATTTGAAACTTACGTATGGATTAGAATGGGATTTCACTTTAGATTACTGCAGAGTGATGTACAAAATTCTGATGTTATCAGGCCTTTTAACCCCACAGACGTGTACAACTGAGGCAGAAATACAGAGAAGTGGAAGAAGTTTGGAAATGAAAAAGATGTGGAAACTATAGACAAAATATAATTCAGGTAATTCAGAAAAGGAGCATTGTTCAACAGAGTGGGTTTTACCATGACAGGTTCTGTCAGTACGTGCAGTTGGTGCTTTTGTTGTAGATTTTTTTTAATTTTTTTATTTTTTTCTGACCCAATGGTAGTTCTAAGAATCAACATGCAACCTGAAAGCAAACAGACTGCAAAGCAAGTAAATAGCAAGCCAGGTAGGTGCCCTGATATAGATAATCTGACCATGTAGACTGTAGTACGTTTTTTTCCACAAGACACTGATATCTTGCATTTTGCAATGTATGTTTAAAAATATATGTACTTAATGAAGGTAATTTTATCAGAGAAGTTGGTCTGCAAAAATAGGTCAGATCCTTGATGAGTTCACCTCGTCAAGCTTCTAAGCAGAATTTTTACTAGTATCGGGAGGAGGAAGTGGGTTTCTTTCTGTCAGTAGCTTTTCATTGTGGTCTTAAAATTTGCCCAGCGGAAATAGATGAGAAAAACAAAAGCATCATATTCCTTAAATTGCCTTAAGCTATTAAGTAACCATCAGAACATGAGTAGGCTCCTGATTATGTTATCAAACTTGTAATGTGCACATTAAGTGTATTTAAAAAGAAGATCTATTAACTGACAAATTATAACCATTTTACTTCACACCAATAAAAACAACTATAACTTAGAAACCCTGTTGAGTTTGTGCCCTGTAACACATAGCAATACCATAATTAGCTTTAGTAAACTAAAGTAATACAGTGTCTCAAAAAATGTCAATATTTTTTAGTAGAAATTATACCAAGCAGTGCATGGAGAAGCTAAAATACAGTGCTTAGACTTCCTTGTGATACATCATGCAGTATCCATATGGCAATGCAGAAGTTACATTAGTGGTTCCAAACAAGATTAAACTGATTATTGTAGCCATGTTAGATTTCTTTCACCACATCGTGCCACAGTAATTGCTTTCATGTTCTAGGAATACAGTGGTATCCCTGCCTGGATTAGGAGTTCTTGGTCTGCTGTTCTCACAAGGTTATGCCTTACATTTTTAGTTAGACCATTTCAGGATCAAAATTAATGAGATGGAGAATAAAGGATGAAATGAAAAACAAAGGTAAAATTATGGATCATTACAAATAGAGGTTTAAAACAAACAAACAAACAAACAACAACAACAACAAACTGTCTTGATATTTTAAGAAGGCAAAGAGTAAACAAAGTAGCCATACGAACCAGACCAGAGGAGGAGGGCTTTTTGAGCAAGGATCTTGAGAGAAGCACTGAAGAAACTTTGAAAAAATAGTGGAAGAGCTTTGTGAACTTTGCAATCTGCAAGCAGTAGGATCATTTTGAGTCTATTTTGGTATAGAATTCCTACCAAATAGAAACTCCACAAACTGAACAGAATGGCTCTCTGTGCTGAAACATAGGTGTCCACAGTTTGTTCTCTATGAAAAGGCATTTGTGTGAAGACCCTCAAAGTTTGTAATCTAAGAAAACAACAAATGAATTTTTATTGCAGCAGTTTTGATTTTTTTTTTAATGTATTTTATACAATCTAAGTTGGAAATTTTAAGATGAGGCAGATGCCATTTTGTTCATTTTCCTTAAAAAAAAAAAAAAAAAAAAGCCCTAAAAGTAAAATATATTGCTTAAGCAGCAGGCACCTTTTCCTCATCAAGCTGCTGCTTATGCCTCAAGCAGGATGTGTATAGTCTGAGCATTTTTATTATAGTAAGAAAAAATAGTTCGGAACAATGACAGAGACTCCAGCAGCTGTGAGTCAAAACTAAACATCACATGTGTGGAATTGCCATAGAAACTAACTTGAATGCATCAGATACTTTAGAAAAGAGTTGAAATTCCTCGTCCACTCTTTCACCTGACATGTCAGCTGTGGCCTCTTTCTTTGACCAAATCTTTGTAAAGAATCTTGTGTCTATAATCTTTCTGCTTGTAAGCAGAAAGATTATATCTGCTTGTAAGCTTGTAAGCATTTAATATTCCATCCAAGAAGAAAAAAAGAGACGTGGATGTCTGACAAGAAGGAGGTACAGAAATTAATGTGAACTCTCAACTTCATTTCAGAATTGGGTTAGGTTCCTAAATTTGAAGAAGGAAATATATCAAATATAAGAAAGTGGTGACTTCCAAGAGGCATTCTAAAAAAAGAACAACTGAAAACAACCAGCCTACATCCAGTAACAGATTTTGGAAAAGTAAAAAACCACATTAGCTATCAAATATCTACTTTCTTGAAGGATGGTCATATAAGCATGTTGGGAAAATGTGATTTGAATTACCTTGGACTCTATGGGCATCTATAAGTCTTGATGTCCCTTATCAACCTTGCCTGGGGCCTATCCAGTAACACTGCCTGTGTCCCAAGACCTCATTTCAGCCCTATGGGCACCGTCACACTCTGTGCCAACAATTCCACAATGGGTTTTCATCCCTTTCCCCATCATTTTTTGCTCCTGGCTGGAGCCCCTGGGTGCTCCCTGACCCTGGTCTATCACTTGCCAAGCTGATGGCTGTTGAAGGACTCCAGCATTAAAGACCTTCAAATATTTAAAGGTAGCTTATAAACAGGAGGGAAATCAACTTTTTACATGGGTAGATAGTGATAGGAAAAGGGGGAACAGTTTTAAACTAAGAGGGAAGATTTAGATTAGAAGTCAGGGGTGAATTTTTCACTGAAAGGGCAGTGAGGTGATGGAACAAGCTGCCCAGAGAAGCTGTGGATGCCCCATCCCTGGAGCTGTTCATGTTCATCCCAGGTTGGATGAGGTCTTGGGCAATTTGAGCTGGTGAGTGGCAAGCCTGTCCATGGCAGGAGTTTGGAACCAGATGATCTTTGAAGCCCCTTCCAACCCAAGCCATTCTATGATTCTATGAATATCAGTCCTATGGGACTGTGCCCAGTGGATGAGGGGTTTTGTCACTCTGGGTCTTGCCCTGGGGGAGCTTCTGACCTATGCTGCTTGTAGACAGGCTCTGTCACAGTGGAGTGAACACCAGGTTGGATCACAGTGTTCTCAAAGCAATTACAACTAGTTCAGTTAAAACAAAAAATAAATGGAAGATTGTGTATAATGCTGGAGGGAACTGACTGATGGAATAAGAAAATATGATTATTATGAATTTACAGGAGGTAGTGGGGTGGGAAGGACTACATGTTGGTTGGAGAAAAACATCAGAATTGAAATGGATATTGACTACAATTAAAATATATATATATGTATTTAAATGGATACAACACCCTAGAGAGTAGAAAGAAGAAAGGAGCAACGTTTAAGTAAAAACAACCAGCTGAAGAAAAGAATGAGTAACATCAGTTCCTTAAAAAAGGATGTAGCCATAGGCTAGAGGAGATCTGCACTGAACCTCAATCAAGGTATAAATAACTGCATTGTGAAGAAGTCAGTCATCATGAAGGAGTACAGCTGGCAAGATATGACAGTGGACTCTTTATGTTCCATTTGGCAAAGAAGACCTGACCTAGAGTCTGGTGCTCAGGTACAGGTACAGCCTGGTGGGAAGTGAGCAGTCTAAAGGAAAGCAATAAAAATGACCAGAATTATAGAAAACATGATTTATGAAGAATGGTTCAAAGAACTGAAATTTCCTTCCCCTTAGAAGTCTTAGGGTAGGCATGACAAAAAATTCTTCAAGTATGAAAGATAATTGAAAAGGTGACTGTTCCACATCCACGGAATAAACTATGACAAGAAAAAACAAAGTTAAACTTTGAAAAGTTTAGGAAAACAGATCACTGAGTGCTTTGTATTGAGACTTCCCATCACAGAGGCAAATGCTAGAGAGCCATCTGTCAGCAATGATAACGTGCATAGTTAATCTTGTCTTAAGGGATGGACTGTCTCTTGGAGGCCCTTCCAGCATTTTTTTAATGTAGCTATTGCCAAATCCCAGTAGAACTTTAATGGGAACATTGGCTGCATGCTGCAGTATCTGTAGAAGAAGCACACAGCATCTAGAAATATGGTCTATTGAAGTTTGAGATAAAAAGAGTAGGACTGTCTGTGCCTAGCTTTTGGTGCTGCTATGTTTTCAGAAAGACACCATTTATTGGTTTACAGTGATAGCTTCTAATAAATCACCAGTGCAAGGTTTTTTTGAGAAATAGAAATTCAAGGACATTTGAAGGATAAAGACTGATAAGTGCCATGTTTGTTATTGCTAAAGAATATCATGACAGAATTCATTTCGAGGTAAATTGCAATGAAAACTTCAATGAGATATTGTGAAATCTAAAGCTGAAGGGTTCATAGCTACTCTGTGCTGGATGCAGCACTTCAGGAATGCCATTCTTGAACATTAGAAATGAATGAAAGATTCATGGAAGAAAGCAATGTTAATGAACACATTAAAGTTTAAAGAGGGTATAGTATCTGACACAGAAAAGTTGAGTGGTAACATCTACCATCTTGAAGAAGCTCATCACTGAGAACTCTCACTTTTCACCTGAAGGTGTCAAAGGATGGATTAATTCTTCTACTCCTCTTCTGGACTCAAGAGGAATTATTATGCAAAATTATGCAAATAAAATCAGGGTTTTTTTGTTTGTTTGTTTTTTTTTAGATAACATAGAACCGATACTGTTTGGCATACACCTAACTACTGAACTGTGACCTGTTGTAGTTAAGCTTAACCTGAGAAGGCCAGTATGAGTCCAATACCAATTTTACATTATGTGGATCAATTTCAAACAAATTTGACGTAGTGCTATTGGTTTCAGAGAGTAAAGCAAAATTTTAGGATTTTGCAACAGTGAAAACTTAGGTAAATCCTAGGAAATTTTGGTGCCACATTGAAGGGACAAGTTGACGGTTAATTTGTTAGTCAACTTTGAACAATCCACATGGATTTCAATATCAAAATCCGTATCGTTGTTTACAAACTTGTTTATCCATTTAGAATCCAGTTCTTTCAAGGTTTCTAGAAATCTGTCTATACATGGCATTATGCTCGGTTGTTTCAATTGCTTGCTTTTCATTATTTTGCTTTATGTATCTAAGGCTCAGGCACTGCATTGAAGGTATTAGTTTCTTGAGAAAGTGTGGTCAAAATAGCAGTGCACAAATCATAATGGTACTTCATAAATAATGGTTGCATAAATCAACTCATCAAAGATGAGCACCCTTATGCTTGGGTCAATGTAGCTGTAGCAGCAGTGCTTTAAGGAAATGGACAGGAGAATGGAAAGAAATTATACACTGTGTCAGTGGTTGGACTAAATGACAGAGCCTATAAATTTTCAGTCGTAGTCTTGTGCAGAAAGGAAGGGTCTGGTTAAAAAAAAAAAAAAAGGAAGACAAAAACAACAGCCCATGTGTATGTTAAATCTCAACGGGATCAGCAAGGCAGGCACAAAGCCAAAGGCAGGCATAAGAATGTTTGGATATGTACATCTAATCTGGACAGGTTGTGGCTCCAGATGGCCAAAAGACAAATCACATCCAGTTTGAAAATTTTAAATGTTTAATTTTATTAAAAAGTCCTAACGGAGCCTGCTTGAGCAGGAAATGGCACGAGCATTGCTATGCAGAGCTCCAGGTGGAAAAGAGTGCATTGTTGTCATTTTTATTTTGAGCAACGTCCTCCTGGTGTGGAACAGCCGTGCGGTCCCCAGGCATCCTGAAAGGTGGCACTCAACAGGATGTCTGCAAACCCGGCTGCTGCATCCCAGAAGGGGCTGCTTTAACCAGCTCTGCACAGACGGCTGGGAAAGTGCTAGCTCCCATGTTGGTCACCAGCACTCAGAGTGCCAGCTTGGAGGCCAGTCTGTCAGAATTTAAAACTGCCTTCATAAAAGGTATGAACTTTATACATGAGAGGAGAAGACAGCCTGCAAGGGACTCAGAAGGAATGCTTTCCAAAACGATGTTAGGCATTTAAAAAAAAAAAGACTTTATTACTAATATGGAACTGCAGTTTTAAAATGCGTGCTATAAAAACATCTCAAATAAAGAGAAAGTTTTAAAAACAGCTTTCCTCCATTCACAAGGGGAACCATCCAGAGTATGAGATATTTAAATTTGCACCATGATTGTCCCAGAGATTTTCTTAGGGGAGTAAGATATCAATAAAAGCTTACTTAAATGTTTATTTTCAATTATTATTTTTTTTTTCCTTGCAATTTCTAAATATTTTTTTCTTCCTTCTAACTAAAGACAAATATATTGCAGCTTAATAGTTGTCCACAATTAAATGAGAAAGTATCGTTTTGTACAAAAAATCATGCGTGATCCATGATCTGATCCCGTGATGGGATCTTCATCCCATCACCCATTAAATTCAGAGCAGGTTTGACAGCTTCTCTTCAGGGCCTTGCTGGCAGTATGTTAGATCTGGTGCCTCTGTGCATTGCACCTTGGACATCACCAGCATGGAGGATGCATTTAAACAGAGCAGGGCAAATAAAGGGTATGAGCCCAGACGGTTAAACCTCACCAACTGGCTATGGTTGCCTGATGAGATTTCTAGAATTATCTTTAATTAGTGGTAGCACTTATACTGACAGGAAGAGGAGAAGGATATGAGATTTGAAGTCCTTAGCCCCAGATGTGTTGCACAGCTGTCAGGTGAAACACAAAATGACTTTTCAAAAGTCATTGGCTACTTGTGGAAGGGTTTTGTGTTCTCCCTCCATAGAAGATGAACACCAGATGCCAAGAAAATTATTCAGAGAAATTTTAAGGCTACTGAAAATACATGCCTGTGAGAGTTCGGCTTTCTTGCAGGGATTTAGTGATTTCACCAGTCTGTAACATAAACGGAAAAAAAAAAGTCAGGAGCCTAAGAAGGAACATTGCTTTCACATAACAGCACAGAACCTCTACATCTTCTTGGGACATAATATTAGCAACCTCTTTTTATCTAAGTTACCATCTAGCTCATTAAATAAATAATTTTTTAAAAAGTAGCTCATTAAATAAAGCCAAACTACCAACACCACAGGTCAGTATTCGGTATCAACAGTGAATAAATATAAGACCCACAGGTCCTCCTTTGAGCACACGGGTCAGCCATTCAGTCATACAGTCACATATTGCATGAATGGATGCGAAACAGAGATGGCAATTTCTCCAAATCATCTTAGTTACATAACACAACCCAGAAATCTCTTTTTATATGCCTTTTTGGAACAAGCTAATATCTAAATTAGCTTGTAGAACCACTACACCCGAGAGCACTGTTTATACTAGAAATGCCTTAGAAGTTTTGGTTTCCTTTTAAGTTATGAATACCATGGATTGCAATACAAAGTGGAATAACACTGAACAACAAATGAAATTAGGGAACAGTCAGCATCGATCAGTTCATGTCTGTTGCCAAGGGCAATCTTGATTTGTCTCATTTTAAATTCTATTGAACAAATTAAAGTGTAATTTCCTTGCCATGAACAGTGGCTGATCTAAAGAAGCTTCAAGAGGTAAGTAGTGCTAATGGATCTTCAAATTGGATCCCAGCCATGGCAATGAGCCTGGAACTGAGCATCATCCTTAATGGATGGCCTATATGTACAGAGAGAAGAAACAGCATATTGCTCATAGGCATTTCTGTATACTCTTTTTCCTGTATCAACAAGTTTTGTCCTTAAAACATCTCTCCTTTCTCTCAAAATATTTTTTTTTTACATTATTTTATGCCACCAGGATTATCTTATTTGCCTCAGCTTCTCCTCTTCCCCTACACTCATTCTTTTTTGTTTTATTTTTCGGGGCATCTAAAATGCATTGTATTTCAGGAATCAGTTGTGCTAATTCATGTAGTAGCAATCAGAGCTATGATATTTGTGTGAACACCTGAGTATTTCTTCAGGCACACATGCAAACATCCAGACACACACATTTAGCAGGCAAGACATATACTTGCCTGCTAAACTACTTCAGTGGTTGGTTTTCCCTTTGGTGAATGAAAATAAAAAAAAATTAAAAAAAAGAGAGAGAAGACAGCAGAAAGACATTGTTACCTAACACTACTCGTTACAAGATAAAAAACGTGGCTCCATTCATTTTTCTAATTTTTTAAAATTATTATTATTATTATTAAGTCGAAAGCACTTTTAAGTGGATGGGTATATGTGTTTCAAACAGACATTCTTAATTTTGTATAATCAGTTCAGTTGGACTGCTTTGTTGGACTGAAAATAATTTTTCTTCCACTGGCAACTAAGTGCCTTTAAAACCCACGGGCAGAAGTCAAACTCTTCATAAATGCTTCAGAACAAAGCAACATAGATGCAACTGAATTTCTTCAAAGGAACTGATCAACAGGAAGACCTTCAGTTGTTTTTTTTTTTACAAGCTTGAATTAATAGCACTTTTTCACTATATCACCACAAATGTCTTTCCTACTAGGAAAAGTTAGAGCAATTTTCTTCTGTTTTGGGGTTTTTTTTTGTTATGTTTGATTCCTTTGTAAATGCCAAATGCCTTTCCAGATTCGTCCATAGAAGAAAAAGCTTAGAAAAGACAGAAGTTTCAGCTCCAGTAGAATCTGAATGGAATTATGTGATATCCTGGGTACACAAATGCACCTGTCAAGTGCAAACATTGGGAAGGCAAACAGCAGATAGTTTTTTAAACAACAGAAGTTTTTTAAAAAGTTAATTCATATAAATCCCCACCACCAGTGAGTATCAGAGGACCGAAGAGGAAGCTGAAAGAAAAAAAAAAAAAAAAAAAAAGGAGGAGAAAAAAAATCACCAATCTGAAAGAGAAACAATGAAAGTTGAAGCCCGAGGAAAGAAAGTGGCAGGATACAGGAATGGCTTTGATGCCAGCTATTATGCAGCACAATGATTAGCTTTGATTTTTCATTGTATCGTAGCATTTCCCTGGTCTTATTGCAGAATTTGCTTAAGCCTCAATTTGATATCTGCTTTGTACTGAGGAGAGCTGGTGATGTTATTAAACAAGCGGGATTCATAATTCCCATTACAAAATTATTTCTTGACTTCTCCAGGGAAGGTATAATTTGTGAATACATTTTGCTGTCATGACCTATTACAAATGTCACATATAAAATACTATGGACCTAATATTCCTTTACCAGCAGTAAGTGGTAAGTGCCATCAGTTTTCAGGTTGATTTATACATGAGAAGCTGATCAGTATTCTTTTTTCATTGATCCACAGTAGCTGTCCATGAGTCCTCAGAGGTATCTTACGTTTAAATGGGCTGTGAGATCATTTCCAAGCAGAAAGAAAAAGCCTCCAAATGAATCTTTGGCTTAACTAAAACTGAGAACTCCTTAACTGTTCGTACTGCTGATCAAAATTATTCCTGTCCTATCCCTTTATTTTCTGCAATTTTCCTCTTTATTGGTTATTGTCTCCAGTAATTACTCCATAAGCATGGACTAATTTAGGACTTTCTTTCCTCCTGTCTCAATTTCCAATTCTCCTAGGAGCCTAGCATGCTTTCTTTTCAGCAGAAGGATCCAAAATTATGCAAGATAAATTGTGACCTAGAAAAAAACCCACATACCTAATATGGGATAATGATTTACCGCTGAAAGAAAATATCTGATAGACAGAGGAACAGAAAATCCCTGAAATAGAGCAACAGAGATCTGCATGGGACATACTCCTCAAGTACATGGAAGTTACAATGGAAAAAATACGTATTCATTTGCCATGCATTGAGATTTAAATTCCTGGTTTCCTTCCTGATGTAACTGATCTCTAGTTAATCAAATAGCTCCTGAATTTACTTAGGAAATTTTGTCCTGACTGGGCAGGTTAAATATTGAGATTTTAAGAAAATCTAGAACAAGATGAGAACTCTGATTTTAATACGAAACAGACTTCAACTTAATAGAAATGACCAATAGAGAGAATAATCACTGCTCTCTTTCACGCCAGACCAAATAAAAGTGGATATTCAATAATTCGCTCAAACACAGCAACAAATAAATATTTCCCACACATAACAGCTAAAGTTTATCTATTTACTTTTATCTTTTTTTCTGTCTGTGACATAAAGATAAAATGAAATTCTCTTAATAATTTTGCACACATTTCACAAATAATGATTTTCAAAACTGTCAAAGAAACAAATTCCTCATTACTCTACTAAGAAACTACTAAAACTGCAGGACAAAATATCTTAGATCTACAACATATACTTGTGGGATTTAGCTGTGTACGGGTTTGTCATCTCAGTTCACTATCACAAACCTTTGCGATCATATAGAAGCTATCAGAAGCTCTATAAAGGCAGGAAGATCCTTGGTAGCAGCAGCATCCAGGAATATTGATGACAACATACCATTTGAATGTTGCCATCCCAAAGACATATATACTTCCAAAATTGGCTTTTTAACAGTCTGGCTTCTGTTTTTCTCACTTTTCTCTTGCTTGGCAATGTACCCTAGGCATCTAATCAACATGGCATGACTTTTCAATATATGATTCTCACTGATGGAGCCCAGATCCTAGAAATTTCATCAGTGTTCAGTCTTCAAGGGGTTCAGGAGAATATTTCAGTGGGTGTTGCTGTTTGTTTTATGCACAGTAGGATTTATTTCATTACTTGATGGCAGTATAGAAAATACACAAATGAGATGTCGCAGAATGAAGAAAAGATTTCTGCATAAAATTCACATAAAATTCAAGCCAAGAACACTTGCTAAGAAGCAATTCTGATGTGGTCACCCAGAGATAACTTCAACATCTCTACTTGGAATTTTTTCTCTCTGTTTAGTACTGAGATCTGCTTCAGAGAAAGGTCAGCTTCTTATTGAGTTGAAAAAGCAGGAAGCATATTGCTTTCTGTCTAAAAGGATTTACAGTTAATCAGAAAACAAATTTCAGCTACTGGCCCCAAATTCATTTTTCCAAAGAAAATTCACTTCAGTAAAAGGTTGCTTGCAGTAATATTCATAGAAAGTGGTATGAGAAGTATATCAGAATGTTTTAAATCTGGTTTCTAGTTACATGTTTGTATCATCTTTTAATTTGATGAAGATTATATCCCAACTAAATTAAACTGATGGAGGTTACAGAGTAAAACACTGAAATCTTAGGAAATTTCCAGAATAATATGACCTCAAGCTCAAGGAATGTCTAAAAGACACATTAATGTTTTGTCCTGGTTGTAACCATTTCAGTAAGATAAAAAATAGAAGTTGTCACCTGTTATCTGCGCTCAGCCATCAGAAGTACCGAGAAGTACCAACCTCACTTTAGATTGTGGTGTTCCAACACACCTTGAGAATAAACAGTAGCATAAATCCCATTCTAAGGAAGACTCATCTTAACTGTAACATGGTGGATTCCCAGTTCAGCTTCTTCTTTGGTGGCCTAACATGGATATGTAGCCATGTTGTTCGCTCCCCCATATTTCTATTTTTGAGATGGCACAATAAGGAGTTAGTTTGAGGTTATCTTCAGAGAAAATGTTAGATATTCAGAGATTGCACCACATATCTGCCACTGGCCCCAGTGCATTGTTCTCCATCAACCTGTTAAATTGAAAGATCACTACATCTTTCTAAACAATGAAAATATGCTGACAGTACCTGCAGATAAAATGGTGAAAATCTTCATACACCGGGCATACAGTCCTGCTGTGAGCAGTTCGTCATCTATAGCTGTGTTAGTGCACAGCAGTACAGGATTAGGTAACCAATTTATGCAGGGATTTTGACAATTTCAGTGTGGGGTTTGGAGCTTAGAGCAGCTTTAGAAACGTTAAGTCCCTTTTTTGTTCTACTGGCTTGTCAGAATTCACACACTGACTGTCACTGGTTGTGCAGTGTTCTCTTGAGAACACCAGCAGAAGACTGAGGGCAGGCCAGAAGAGGGCAGGCCACAACTCCATTTAACACTTCAAGCACCACGATATTTTGGTCAGAAAGAAGCTAAGCATTATGGATATCAACAAAATGTCAGTACATATCATTTTATGTTATTTCTAGTCTTTGGGAATGTTTTCTGAACATTACAAAAGAAAGCACCAGAGATGAACAAATCATTGCTTTCTATCACCCAGATATAGAAAACTCAAGAAACTAAAATATTATCCCTGCAAGATAGAACATTCTTGGCAATTGTTAGCTTTCCAGCTTAAGCAAGTTCTTCTGTCACTGACAGGGCCTTGGCTGTATGAATCTCTTTCCTAGAGAACAATTATTCATTATTTTCTTTCCTTTCACAGCTGATTCCCACACATCTACATAGTGAGGCTTTTCCCCTGCAGTTCTAAAATTATCTTTTGATGTGTATAATAGTAAATGAGTTCTCAAATGAAAACACAGGCACACTAACCAAAAAGTTTAATGAATGTTTTTAATTATGGGAACTGGATGCAGTACACTGAACAGCTATGACCTTCAATTTAGGCTCTGAGGGTCCCCTTACAATAGAAATGTCCCAGCAATGGCAGCAAACAAGGGTTAGCTTTGTGAAAGATCTATATCAGCGCCTCCTGTCAGCAAGTCAAGGCAGAATTAAATACAGCAGATAGATTGAGTTTTAGGGTTGGTCTGACCTTGTGCTTCTGTCTGCTTGGTTCCAGGATAAAAATCTCACTAACACCAAAATTAGATAAAATACTGCTTTCCTGTAATCAGGATAGGTTTTTTCTTAAGTAAACAGGGATATGATGTGCATCTAATAAATTGTCACTGATATTTTATTTGGAAGAAAATTCAAACTCAAAACCCATAATCATGAAAATTTAAAATACATTTACATGCCTTTATCAAAACTTTGCATCACATAATTCTTTCTAAGTAGAAGTTTAGATTAGGTGCATTTTTAATATATATCAGTGCTTGACAGAAGGTGCTGTGATGGAGGTAGATGTCAGCAGATTATTCATTATGAAGTGTCCATTGCATTGGATGGAAAAACTTTAAGATTAGCTGGTAGTGAGGTACTAAGGGAACTGAACCCTTTAGATGAAATGGAAAACACAGCAACTTGAGCCTCATGGAACAAATTCAAATATTTTATATTTTATATTTTAGCTTACAGTTCTTCTAACCAAAGTCTCGGAAAAGAGCTGGCATGGGAGGTCAAGAGTTTATAACATGTCATTATTTGACATACATTTCAATGCAAAAAGGTTTCTCTCTAGGAAATACAAGTACTCCTTGTTCTTTCCTGTCCTAGGACAAAATGAAAGCCAACACTGTGCCTACCTGATTGCTGTTATCTCACACTGGTGAGGTAGCTGTACAGGCTGCACACCATACATGCAAATGTAGAACCTGTAATGAGCTCTGAAGTTTGCAGTGAAGTTTCTGAGCATATTCACAAACTCCTGGCATTCCCCAAACCAATGCTACTGCCCTGCAAACACCTCAAGATCCCCTCCTGTCAGCTGCAGGGTGGACTTGCACCAGAGGTCTGGGAGCGGTTAGCAAGGGTACCACAGTTTCTGGGCTTAAACCCAATGTTCACCTCATTGAACCATTCCAGGAATTTCAGCTTTGTTTGAAGTTCTGTGCTGACTTCATGGCTAACCCCAAGCAACACTTATTTAACCTCTGTATGCCTTGGTTTCACTGACTGTAGTATGACTATAATAACACTCCCTCACCTTTAAAGTATAGTGCATACAGATCTCTGGGGCAAGTGAAATAATATCCTTACTATGATAGTCATTGTTCTGAAGTGTAAATCTGATATCCTCCTCTTCCACGTTATCAAATATCTTCTGTGGACATATGTGTTCGATTTAACCTGTGTCCTGAAGCGACCCTGTCATTTTAAGATGTTTATCTAAGCCAAGCATTTTTTTTTTAATTTTATTTTTTTAATAAATTTACAGGCTTGTGCAATTTGATAGCTTACTGTTGCTTGATTTCTGTTCTCAACTCACACTTCACAAAATATTTTTTTTGTTAATAAATGCATCATTGTAAATAGAAGTAGAATATGCTATCTAGAAGTATTGTAAAAAGACATTACACAGAAATGATGTACAAAGGGTAAAAGTAATCAGAGCTACATTAGATGATGGGGAAACACAATGTTACACTTCAGGACTTTCAAGTTCTTTCCATTTTCTTTATGGAAAAATGAGCACTGAGAATGCCCTGCATCACTTGGTAGATCTGAGCCGGTTCAGCACTTAAAAGCCAAGCCTTTAGATATGAGTGCAGAGGTAGATTGTTAGACTTAGTTCAAAGGTAGATTGGATTCTGAGTTTAGGGACAGCATTACAAATCTCCTAAATATCTCAATAAATATTAATTGCAAAAAATTATTCAAAATAAAAACAATCAGTATCTTATAAAAATATCGTTAAGATAGTAGAACTGAAATGTAGCAATCTTGTCTTTCACATATCCATTGAGAGATTCATATACAGCCCTGGCAATACTAGGTGGAAGGACCTTCATACTCTTCTGAAGAGGTCATTCCTTTGACCCTTAATCAAGCAGGTATTTTTCCTCAGTTATAATGTGATAATCAGCACCTAACAAAGTCAGACAATTTCAGTCAGATAAAGCACATATGGATTCCAAGTTATGCTGAAATATATATACAAATATATAGATATGTAGATGTATAAGTATGTATGTATATGCATGCAAGGTATACCTTATGAAAATATTCTGTCATTGTTTCAGTGAAGTTATCAGTAAACCTGTAAGCATCATTAATGCTGTAGTATTCACATGAACAAATTAAATGATGTCAACTTGCTGGTCAACTTAGTAGCTTTGAAATGCAATATGTTTCTCTTCTGCTTTCAGAGCTATTACTGAATTATTTGGCTTAGATATGCAGATATGCAAGAAGCCTAAAATCTGGGGCAGCCACTTGACACAGTATTTAACCAGAAGCTTAAATACGTTCTGAACTCATTGCTACAAACACATTTACTATGGTTTGAATAGTATAACTTACACTAGAATGTAAACATATACATCATTTGCTCAGTTTTCTCCCCAAAGCACTCTCTGTATAAACAGTTTCCTCAGTGCCTTGATAAGGGGTGGTTTAGGTACTTCATTTTGTGTAAATAAGTTCTGAAATTATGTTTTTACAAGGCTACCCAGTACTTTTTACCTGAACTATCTGCTATCAGCTAGTGTGTGATAGAACTAGAGGGAATGGTTTCAAGCTGCGCCAGGGGAGGTTCAGGCTGGACATTAGGAAGTATTACTACTCGGAAAGGGTAGTCAGGCATTGGAATGCACTGCCCAGGGAGGTGGTGGAATCACCGACCATGGGAGTGTTCAAGAAACGTTTGGATGTTGCGTTGAGGGGTATGATTTAGCTGGGAAGTATTGGTAATGGTTGGACTGGATGATCTTCTAGGTCTTTTCCAACCTCGATAATTCTGTGATTCTGTGATTCTGTGAATACCTCCATGAAATCTTCTGAACTTTTAACGTTGTAGTGCTTCATTCCTGCACCAAAATAAGCAGAAAACCACCAGAAGACAACAGCAGAGAATTCACAATCAGTTTTCATCACAGTAAAAAGTTAACAGATGGATTCCTAAAGGTTCTGTACAAGGATTCTCTTACACATTTTCAGCAATCTAGAAAAAACAAAGCAAGCAATGAAGTAAAATATGTGCAAATAAGCCAATCAATGTTTTTGATTTGATCTCAATGGCCCTAAGCAGAACTTCAGTATAACTGAAACAAATTGCAAAATCAATACAATAACAAAAGTCCCTGTTGAGAACTGGAGAGCCAGGTGAAGAAAAATATGGCTATGCAAATAATGTTACATGTCTTTAACAGTGGGGTAATCAGTTTTCTATGCCATGTGTAATACAAAACACTACTCAGATTTCTCTTGGAAAAAGGGTGTAGACAAACATTACAGACAATTCACCATGAACTTCTCCCCGTAGGCAGCTGAATTCCAAGGAAACAAATAAATTCTTGAAATGCATAAATGTTGCGACACTAAGTAATATAGAAAATGTCTTTTATATAGACACTGATGCCCCTAATACGTCTTGCTTCGGACTGGTTTCTTATCAGAGAAAACATTCTGCAAAAATAGACAGATTGAGTGAAGATAGATAGGAACTATTTATTGGTATGGAAAAAACCAACAACCTCTCCTTGAAAGAAAGACTAAAAGATTATTACTTTTGATGGTTAAAAGGGGACATGATAAAAGAGCATGAAATAATAAGAATGAAATGAGAAAGTAGACTTTATAGGAAATGGCCCTTCAACACGCTAAAAGTAAATGTTTCAAAAGCGATAAGCATAATTTCCACCCAGTTTGTGATTACATTGCAGAAGTTATTAACACAGCATGTCTTCTACACTTGAAACTCAGAAGACTCAAAAATGTTTGGAAGAACAAATAAAGAATTGCATGATAATAGTGCTGGGAACTAATCACATTTTAGGTTTCCTTTTTTTTTTTCTATGATATCTGGGTTTTGATTCAGTGATCGAGACCCAAGCACATATAGATCATTTGAGCTACTTATATACTACATCATATTGGTCTTAAGAGGATGTCTCAGTTACAGTAAGGTGTCTCAAATGACACTAGATAGCTATGTACCTTTCTTTCAGAAAGCAAAGAAAAAGCATGTCACTGCCAAGAAAAGTACTGATTTACAGTGTACACAGTTTCTAATCTGCTATGGATAATTCTATGCTACTATTGAGCATAGTCAATGGGAGTGAACAAAACCCAGTAAAGAAAAGGAATGTTCATATGGAAAACAAAAGAAAATGACAGAAAATCAAAATTAAGTCAAAGAAGTATTTTTTTGACAACATATTTGCACACAAGAATACTCTGGTTTTGTAAAACAAAATCCAAATGAGAAAATGAGAAGATGATAAAAATTGTTCAGTCCTCCCCTTAGTCACCTCTACCTTTCTTGCACTAGGTCACCCAGCTATGTCAGTTAATGATAAACCTACTGACTCCCAGATTCCAGGTCTACAAGATAGTATCAGGTGCATAATAATTATTTTTGGAGTATCATTCTTCAAGGAAAAGCTATTACTTTCAAACCCATAGAAACAAATTCCCTTCACTTAAAGTCAGTAACTTCAAGGAGAAATTTCTATCTTTAAGTTATGCTTAACCATAAGCCTGTAAGGATAATAGTTTATTTTTCCAAAGAAACTGAGGTGAGAAAAGTGAGAATGGAATTTTTTTTAATCTCATTAATATGAAAACCTGATTTCTGCCACATAAATGAAGAAAATATTAAAATTATTTAGAAAATAAGCATCAGGAGCATAAATATGTTATTTAAGAAAGATTTCATTCATTTGAACAAAAAAGAGACTGCTTTTATTTAAGAAAATATAATTGTAACTTAGTTATTTTTTAAAAAAAGCAAAGTGTTCTTATATTCTAACTAGAACAAGCAATGACGTCATCATAAATACTGGTAATATTTTAAAGTCACAAGGGCATAAACTGGTTTGCTTTAAACTTAGAATTTTTTGTAGAAAGCCTCATGTCACATATTGAAGAACATTGAATGACCATGTTACCTGAAAACGCACATCTATAATGGGAAAACAGAGAAATGTGTAGCGTCTGTTCTGAGGTAATTTTCTATCCCATTGTCATTAAGTAGAAGATGAATCCTTTAATTATACTTTAAAATTCAGTCATGCTGTTATCCCACTAGTTAATTCAATTAAAATGAACCCTTGTTAATTCAATCATAGGGAATCAAACCAACTCTTGAACTCTTCTTCTTCCTTGTATTTTTCTTTTGGAGGAAGATGGAGGAAATAAAAGGAATAAGCATAAACTAACACTGGAGTGCTGGTCACTGGACGCTGACAAAGTAAATTTCACTTCTTCCTTTCTTTTTGCACACACAACAGCTCCCTATAGGAAAGGGCCCCCGACTAATTTAGTGGTTTTCCACACACTCAAAATTATGTCTGTCACCCCCTTGCCAAATTGTAAGCAATGGAGTTATCAGCAAAATTTTAGATACAGGATTAAAAATGGTGATGGAACTGGGGGAGTGATTTATTATATATGACATACATTTCTGTTTATGCATTCATGAAGGCCATGTTTGCAAGATCTGTAATGCCAGCTTGCACACACTGCACAAATATGAATAAATGAATAATTGTTTTGATAATATTAAACAGCATGTGTGATGTCGCAGAGCAACATCTGCTATTAACAGTATAAACAAAAGGAGTTTTTACGGATTGCATGTCATTTTGCATAGAGGAACAATGTAATACGTCCAGTTTGGTAACTCTTTGCAGACAGCAGGAGGGACTGAGTAGGCTTGCTGTGAAAAACAGGAACAAGATTATTAGAGCAACAGCTCTTTTTCAAGAGTGGAGACTAAAAAAATCTCCATAAATATGTTAAAGGCGGAAAGTATAAACATTATACAAAATTGTTCAACTTCATAGAGACCATTTCTGCTTCTAAACATTCCTTTTTCCCAAGGTCTTTCAGTGAGCTGAATACTCTGTGACTTGGTTTTCAAAGGAATCTGAGATGATAATGAGCCAAGTCGTAACCATCTCAGAATATAACCATGTAGCCAAAATATCTCTTATCACATCAGAAAGCAAGGAAATTTTTTTAAAAGCATTTCCAGTTCTAAAGCAAATAATAAATCTTAATTCAATGAATGATACTGTGTACTGGACATTACACAAAAATACAGGAAACCATGGTGTAGTTTTGTCTGCTTCTAAAATGACTACCACTTCCATCAGCAACTAGATGCAGAATCTTTAACTCTCCTTCGTGCAATTAAAGGCACTTTTATGATCCTACTATTAAGATTAAGACACTTAATCAAGAAAAAAATCTTCCTTACATATTGCTTCTCTGCTGTTTAAGATCTCTGGACCACTTTTTTATGGGGATGAGTAAATACAGGAGTTCTTGCAAGGGAAGACGAGGGAGGCTGAAAATGCTGTTGGCTCATTAGGATTCTGCTTAGTACGTGATAAATTATATAATGAAATGATACTTTCAGTCTGTCAAAGGGACTTATGAATCAGTAATTCACAGTATTTGGCTGGACACTTCCTCTTTGCTTTTGTTCAGTCATCCCTCTTTTGTCATCAGTTTTACACGGTCACTTATTTTCAAATATAATGAATGGAAGTCTCTAGGTGATCCTAAAAGAAACACTATTCTTTATATACATTTGAATTCACTCAATTGCAATTTCTTATCTTTATCTACAGTATTGATTGAGTTTTGTTTCATGTGGTGTAGATAAGATAGGTAAAGAAGCTGAGGATTCTTCAGTTTCCTTCCTCAGCAAAAATCCTGAGCATATTACTTATAAACAGGAAGCCTAAGATAAATCAGAACTGTGAGAAAAGCACATAGAAATCAGGTACCCTGCTCTACTTTTGTAATATAGGCAACCCCAGAGAGTACTTAGAATGTTGTCCTTGTGGTTTCCTTTTCCTGGTGTTTTACTGGGAAAACATAATACATAATTTCAACGGTTTTGGTTACAAGAAGCCAACTCATTTAATTGCTGCATGTTTTGGATTATGTGATGTTGACTGGCAGATTGGCTCAGGAATTATGCACTCAATATCTGCAGTAGACCCTGGTGGGGTAGGTGGAAAGTGACAGTGAAGCGCTCAATCTCACACAGCTTTACTTCAGGGACTTGTTAACATTGAAAGAATATTGTCTTGCAACCAGCCATATACCAGAGATATTTTTTAGAATAAACAGGGACAATCATGCTGCCTCCAATAAAAGTTATCTGTAACAATCAAAATGATGAAGTTATCCTGAGGGCTGTACACAGAGGAAGGACAACATTAGGTAGACAGGTTATTTAGCTACCACAGATACTAGATCTCTATCACGTTATACCATGCACTGAATTAAGTTTCATTCCCACAGAGAAAATATCAAGTCCCCACATCGCACTTTCATTCTGAAACATTACAATAGAGCATCAAAACACAAGCAGTAAAATACTTGGAGAAGAAGCAGTACAGCTCCATTAAAGCAGGGGACTTCACCTTCTCTGCGATGTCCATCACTGACTGACTTTATTTCTTGCTTAATGTCACAGGATCTCTGCTCATTTCATCTCACCATCTGATCATAAGTACTTGGAAATCTCATTCTTGAGGCTGACTTCTTTACAATACAGATATGCAGTGGGCTTTCATTTGGACATTGCATCTAAGAGTACAAGAAAATGCCCATCTTCTCTTGACTTGTATATGTCTTAATTATCTTTCCTTTCCTTTCCTTTCCTTTCCTTTCCTTTCCTTTCCTTTCCTTTCCTTTCCTTTCCTTTCCTTTCCTTTCCTTTCCTTTCCTTTCCTTTCCTTTCCTTTCCTTTCCTTTCCTTTCCTTTCCTTTCCTTTCCTTTCCTTTCCTTTCCTTTCCTTTCCTTTCCTTTCCTTTCCTTTCCTTTCCTTTCCTTTCCTTTCCTTTCCTTTCCTTTCCTTTCCTTTCCTTCTCTCTTCGTCTCTCTCTTTCTTTCTTTTTCTCTCTCTTTCTCTCTCTTTCTCTCTCTCTCTCTCTCTCTCTTTCTTTTTTTTTCTTTGTGTTTCAAATATTAATAAAAATGTTTACCTTCTTTTCAGTTCCACATATAATAGAAACTTATCAAGTTTTTACTTCCAAACAGAGCAAAAATGTATTCTAAGCCCATATTCTGTCTTTTCATTTAACTTGTCAATCATTCTCACACAAAGCTGAGGGCATCACATTGAGCTCACTATATAAATAACTATAAAGATATGTGTGTATTTTTTAGATAGATAGAATTCTGAGGGTTACCATGAATGTACAAATATGAATGTTGCAGGGATATCTGAATGAGAATGCCTCTTATTATTCCCTCTTGATGAGCTACAGTTATTTCTACGGAAAGACACTTTTATGGATATTCCAGTGTAAACTATAAACATAGCCATTATGAGATTTAATAATCCCAGAGGTAGATGATGTAAATAACAATCAAAGCAGAATTTAAGCTGAATAATCAATACATTTCTGAAAACCTTCTGAGGCAGATGTCAGTAAACATTTTGATAATCCAGCATTCAGTGCAGAAACTAGAGGCCAAACTACTTTCAGAAAGCAAAGATCCATAGGGGGTGGGCCTGAAATCTCATTTTTGAAACAAGTCCAAAAAATATTTGAAAGAAGGGTGGGCTTCAAAGAAGGTTGTCTGTTATTTTGCAAGCAATTAAAACCTGCCTCTTCCCGGTGCCAAGAGGACAGAGTAGTAAAATTTTACTGTCAATCAGAATTAAGTTAACATGTACTTTAGAATGGTTTTGAAATGATCACAGCAGGTTTTCATTCTTATCTTGTCTACTGGTTGCTAATATACCTTCCTTCTCAAAGTTTCAGTAATGTACACAATCCACTGCTCTTCAGGGACAGTACGCCTATTTTAAAAGGTAAATGTAAATATTTCAGGTAAAAGGAAAAAACAAAACAAAACAAGCCAACTATGTAATGTTGTATCTTGTACTGCAAGTAATTCTTAAAAAAAAAAAAAAAATCAGTGGTTAGAGAAGAAACACCCTAATTCAGCCATTTCATATTAAATAAAATATTACAACACCATAAGAATAACCTAAAATATCCTTAAATACTTTGGAGAGAACTCTTGTGAAACAATAACAGACATAGAAAATCCTGTAGCCAGAATTTCATTGACACCCTCCAATGGAGAGTTTTGATACATCTCTTACAGAGCTCAGAGAAAACGGGTTAACACTGTGTAAGAATGCAAAGATTTTATGGGGGGTGGGGGGGGGGGTGGGGGGGGGAGACACTTTTAAACACTTCTGTTGAGATGGTACCCAGAATATGCAGGCATTTCAAAGGGCATTAGAGTTTTGAAGATACTGAAGAGACAAGAAAGAGAAAGTGATTAATTTTGCTTTGCTTTCAAAACAGAGGAAACCGCTGTAAAAGACTGCATGATAATGGAGCAGATCCAAAAACTTGTGTTCTTTAGTTGATACTGGGAATTTTTCACTTGGCAGTAAAGGCTTCCTTAAAAAAACAAGTTGTGTACCAGTAGCTCCCACATGACTCAGATCACAATCCTGTAACTCCTTTGGTAAATTGAACTAATGGCAAAATGGAATGGCGGAGAGGTTATGGTCCATTTAGTTCATAAACAATTTTTTGCACCTTTATCTCAGAAAAGCAATCATCCCTGAGGCAGAAAAGGTCGCTAGAAAGTTCAAAGTGGTTATTCTTCAAGTGTCACATTGTTGCATTCTAGTGGCCTGCACTCCTAGTATCAATTACAGAGAGCTCTGTTGATTTGTATCTGGGGTGGTTAATGCCATGTAAGTTACTGTCAACATTTCTGAACAATTCAGTAGTTCGCTGAACACGACTGACAAGATTTCTGCTTGTTAAGCAGCCGCAAAATGAAGTTTCTTTTAGAAACAGCGTATCCAGAAAGCTAATGCCATCAGGGACATATAATCAAACATAATGGGACTGTTTCAATACAGAAATTCACCTACCTGCAGCTATAGGTAGTGTTGAAGTGAATATTGGACTGGGGTATATTTTGGTCAAAATGTCAGTGGTAAAACTGAACCCGCCTTTAGTACTAATTATGCTCAGAGCAGAGGAACTATTAAGAGAAGAAGTGCTTGGATAGATATAAGAATAATCCACACATCAGCCTGAAGATATCAACAAACATTTCATTTACATCTCTTCATGAGAAAGCCAAGTAGCAGTGAATCACATGAGAAATAGTCACACCAAAAATCAGTATACACTTAAATTTAAATTCAATATAACAAAATAAGGGAAAGCTTTTTGAAAAATAAATCCTTAATGGATCTGAAAGGACGGGTGTAATAATACTATACAAAAGTAATAGCATCCTGAAGGTCACACTCAACAGTGCTTTGCTCCCTAACAGTCTATTGCAATCCTCAGTGCTCTACTGAACTGCCACATGTGATCCAGCTTGCCTTCTTGTCTTTCTACAGTGACTTTGAACTTGTTGCATACATTGTAATCCTTCTTCATCTATACCCGACTGTGATCTAACTACTATCTACAACTTCCTTTCCTCTTTCTTCTACTGTCTCTAAGATTCCTTGTAGAAAAACATGGGAAGGTGATGTTCCTGTTGAGAATAATGAAAGAAAGTGCTATTTCTGGCACTATTTTCAGATAAAAGAAGGATCATGACAAGACAAGTGAAGAACAATAATTTGATAGACAGAACCATCTTATTGAGACATTCTCCTTGAAAGGCAGTGGAGATCAAGGGTACTTTTCAGTTACAGAATGAGCCTAAATAGATTGTTCAGCATCTTGGACTCACAAAGTGTATATTTCTGATTCTTGATATTAGGACTCCAAATAAGCTTTGTTACTAGAAATATGCTTTTTGGTCTTACTAGAAAGAAGAATTTTCCTTGGAGAACAAGAATATGATTCCACTGAGCATTCCCCTGTGATGAAGTCATGAAGAACAGGCAGTTATCCTCTATTGCACTCATTCTTGTGTCACTATATCTCTGTGCAAGACACATATTTATAGAGTGATCTGTTGTGGATTACAGTGAAAAAGAAAGTGCTTTGACATTTGAGATGAGTCATAGAAAAGAAAAATGATCTTTTTCTCTAGCTTCTCATCACCAAGGGGTCACTTCAGAACTGGGGCAGTACTCATATTTTTAATGTTAATGAACTAACGTGGTGTTCTTGATACTTAAAGAGTATTTTCTGTATCATTGTTGGACAAGGTTAAGCAAATCTGTGGTTACACACTGAAAACAAAATGGATGTACCTTAAGAGAAGAATTACATTCCACAATTGCTAGCAGGAATAATACTTTAAAAAGAGGAATAAATAATAAAAAAAAAAGATTACATGTGAAATCAAGCAAGCACAGAGTCATTCAGAAAGTACTTTCAACATACAGTACCTGAAGAACCTTACAAATTCTCAGATAAATCATCAAATGCAAAAATAAAGCACTTTTTTTTTCCACACAGATTTTGATAATTATATTTGTTCCACTATTACGTAAAAAAGTTTTAAATCATTTTCAATGATATGTCTCTGAACTTATTTGCATAAAAGAGAAGGAAACCAGGAGTTGTTATGGCAGCAAAGAGCAGAAACATGGTTGCAAATCTTTCCTCGATCCTATGTTAATTAAATGTACCACAGTGTGTGAAGTAGCTCTCAGCAAACTCATATTTTAAAATTCTTGAGTGTAATTGAAAAACTCACTGCAAAGAATGCAAACGGCTGCTGGACAGATCAAAGAGCATATGAAGAGTTATTTAACGGGTTTGCTAATGGAAAGATAATGGCTTTTACGAGGATGATGGAACAAAAATAAAGCAGCAGACCTGAGGATAAATTAAAAGACGAAAAGAGGCCTTGTAAAATGAAGCAGTAACACAAATCCATTAGCTGTAAACACTGGATAATATTAATCCAGTAAATGGTACTCCACTTCCATTTTGTGCATCATCTTGGGTGAAAGGTGGTAGCTCATAGCAGAAAATAGGTGCTCTTTTGCTTTAATGGTCTTGAATAAGGCTGTTGGCCATATTGACAGCTGTGCCGAGTAGCAGCTGGTAGCTAGGCAAAGTTGTTTAATGTTTATAACAATGAAGAATATATTTGTATAGTTTATAACTAAAAGCTTTTTGGAAAGTATTTAGGATAAATATTCTAAAATCTTTGAAAAATTGTTAGGTAAATTATATTACTTATTATGTGAAGCTGGTAATCTGCTATTTCTGAGATGACTTTCAATTTATTACAGGAGTAGAAAGCCAAAACTACATTAAAAAATAATAATAATTTATCAGCAGTAACCTGAATATACCTACCAAGGAGATCATAGTTAATGACACTGGATTTTTCAACAATTCCCTATTGCTGCTGCTTCAAAGGAGAACATTAAAGTTTTAATGCAACATTTCACCCGAGCCCGGTTTTGTACATAGTGCATAAGCAGCTTTAAGATCCTGATGTCTTCTTTCAGTTTTTGAAACTCCTAGAATATTTCACACGCTTGGGGTTTATTTTTATAGACATTTACTACAGTCAGGAGCTTTATGGAAGCACGGAATTGTAGTCGCTGGATGGGACCTCTAGAGATCATTGAGTTCAACCATCTGCTAAAGCAAGTTCAGTACTGTAGGTAACACAGGTAGATGTCCAGATGGGTCTTGTGTATCTCCAAAGAAAGATACTCCAAAAAGTCTCCAGGCAGCCTGTTCCAGTGCTCAGTACCTTGTTGAAAACTTATCCTGTAAAGTAAGTAAAAGGAGATCCACCTTGACTATTACCCTCTGTAGTACCATCAAGAAGAAAACTTAAATTCAGCAAAACCCAAGCAAAGCTTTCTGTTATTTCCCCTGTGGAGGAGTGTCACATTGACCTGGCTCATACAATGTCCTAAGGCAAAAGGGGCTGGGCACTGAGAAGTCCTGCTGGCTATTGCATTCAGTAAGATATCAAACATATCCCTGGAGCTGGCAGACATGCCAACTACCCAGTGCATTAACAATTCCTTTCTTTTTCAAAGGTCTTTTTAAGCAGTCAATTTGCCCACACACAGGCTGGCTTTCCTAATGCAGAATCTCATCTTCATTCAAGCCGAGAAGAGCAGTGTCTGGAAGGAATGGTCACTGTGTTCCTTCCACACCCAATTTTACCCAATTATGAGCTTATTTTAGAAGTGTTCAGAAAAGGTGCATCTTAATTAATGCTTAACACTGCAGTTGAATGATCCTTCTAATCTCTCTAAGTTGGGAAGACAAACTGCCAAGAATAGTGGTGGATTCTGTGCAAAAAGATGGGTGAACACTGCCAGGAACACAGGTTTATTCATTGCCCCTATATCCCAAATGATATCTTAGAGAAGCACACCTTTAGCATATATATATTTTTTTCTTTTTTAGTGTTAGTTTACAACAATTCCTGTTGTAAGTGGAAAAGTCTGGTTTACCATTTAAAAATAAGTACTCTCATTAATAGTGCATTAAAAAACTATTAATGTTGGAAAACCGAGGCAATAGAAATAGGTGCATGACTTTCATTACTTTATAACTTGCATATAATTTTACAGCATGTCATTGCATGAAGGCAGTAGTATGATACATCTTGGCTATATCTTACCCAGTCTTCAAAGGAAGTTTGATTAAAACAAAAGCTTTTCTCAAGATGGGAGATAAACAAGAGCTGGAGATATAGAATGCTTATTCTTTACATAAACTCTTTATTATGGTGAGGAAAGGAAATATCTTAAAAAACTAAAAGAGATTTCTAGTTTTAAAGTTTATCATTATGGAATTAATTTCAAGAAAGCAGTATTATTTTGACAAAAAATGAATTTTAAATTGTTTGGAATCAAATGAAATATCAACAGAGAGTGTTCTGTGTTTCACAAAGATACTTTCATAGTGTTTCATAATTCTTTCTGCGCTCAGACTCCTGATGTGTAAAGCTGCCAACAGTTCTGAGGTTCTTCTCTAAAACATCACCTGTGTTTTCTATTTCCTTGAATTATCACATGCAAAAGCATAGTAAGTGCTGGGGATAAGGAAGTTTTTGAAAAGGCCATGAGTTTAGTGCCCAGTGGCAAGGTAAAAATGGCAGGGATGTTTTTCCTTTATGAAGAAAGGTGGAATTGGAGAATAGAGAATTAAAAAGAAAAGGAAAAATTAATGCACTACTTTTCTGGAAATTATTTCTACTGCTATATGATCATGAGAATATATGCTAAAATTTATTATTACAGTCTTAACAAAAAGAAATCATCTTCCATATATTTATATGGATATTTATGACATTCCAGTATGGATCAGAGATGAAACAAACTCTCGTAATGTTTATGGGCATCAACAAATACTTAATACAGCATTCTCATGTATCCCAGAGACACTAATTAAAAATCCAGGAAGAAAGAAGGAAGAGTTCTTAGGGTTCTCTATAGAGTAACAGTATATGATTTTTTTTTTACACTCGATATTTAATTTCACCAAAAATGGAATCATAGAATCATTAAGGTTGGAAGAGGTCTCTAAGATTCATCCAGGTCAACTATCAATCCATCACAGCCATGCCAACTAAACCATGTCCCTCAGTGCCACATCTCCAAGTTTCTTGAACCCCTCCAGGGATGGTGACTCCACCACCTCCCTGGGCAGCCTGTTCCAATGCCTCACCACTATTTCTGAGAATAAATTTTTCCTAATATCCTGCCTGAACCTCTCCTGGCATGACTTAAGGCCATTCCCTCTTGTCCTATTGCTAGTTACACAGAAGAAGAGGCTGATCCCCACCTCTTCACAACCTCCTTTCAGGTAGTTGTAGAGTGTGATGAGGTCTCCCTTCAGTGTCCTCTCCTCCAGACAGAACAAACCCCAAAGAATTGTGCTCCAGACCCTTCACAGCTTCATTGTCCTTCTCTGGAAACGCTCCAGGGCCTCAATATCTTTCTTGTAGTTAGGGGCCCCAAACTGAGCACAGTATTTGAGGTGCAGCCTTGCCAAAGCTGAGTTCAGGGGAATAATCACCACCCTGCTCCTTCTGGCAACACATTTCTGATACAGGCCAGGATGCTGTTGGCCTTCTTGGCCATCTGGGCACACTGCTGGCTCATGTTCAGCCAGCATGTATATTCAGTTCCATCAGCACTGAATGAAAATTCTGATATGAAAGTTTGCTAGAGAAGATGAATTATTAGAGAGAACACTCCTTGCAGATTTACAGATAATATTAATGTGTGACATTAGGGGCAGATTTTTTTTAGGCAGAGAGCAGACCTGCTGCAATTTCTGGCACAAGACAGAACTTCACTGAAATTTCTGCAACCCATTTCATTTTCTCAGGTTTGAGAAGCACTTACATACAGTTTCACTGTCCAGAGCAATTTATAAGAAATAGAGAATCCTTTTTTAACAGTACAACAGTACAGTGCTTTAAAGATTTACTGTCTTTGATCTCTGCTGGCTATTTTTCATTTCCTAGCATTGACACCACATCGTACTTATGATGATAGTTATTCATAAGGTAGCTTATTCTGAAGGCAGTCAAGAAGACCATCATGAAGGCTGAGTCATCTGTTGGTCTCTGACGCTGAGTAACAGCTCTTCTCAATCAGCCTTGGAAAAGACACAGACATTTGAGAGGTAATTCAACTCCTAGTTCCCAGATGGTCATCTATGTACAGAAGACAGGAACTGCCACTTTTCCAAGTGTGGGGAAAGAAAAATTTCAGGCCTAAGCTTCCAGATGGGTTTCTCTAAATTGTTAGTAATGGTAATAATCTCATTTTATTTTTTTTATCCCCACAATTCGATGCCTAGACTAAGCCATTCATCCAGGTCACACCTCTGCAGTCACTGGGTAAACAGTCACTGCAAAAAAGAGTTTAACCCATTTATCTTTCTCCATTGCTTAGAGAAGAGATCTAAATGAGCAGCATAGACATGATGGATGGTAGATGAGCTAATCCTCTCCCTGTGGGACTAATAACAACGTGCTCTAGCAGTGTTGAGAAAAGTGTCCCCTGGTGAAAATCTGGCATCATGTTTTTTTTCCATAGGGAGCCTCCTGTCTATTTTTAATGCCAGAGAACATTTTGATTGTTGTCTATCAGTATGTCTTTCTCCTGAATATTCAAAAAGGTTGTGTGCATGATATATAGCTCCAGAAAGGGACACATCCTCTGAGACATGACAGCTTTCACGAGATTGCATTGTTGGTGTTGTTTCACTTCTTTGGATGCACTGTTCATTTTAGATCATGTAGCATTTTGTCCCTGCTCTTTTAAATTCACTTACCCTGCATGTAGGAAAATACAGAAGAAACCATGGAGAAATATTTTAAAATAATTATCATTTTGGAAGACAGTATGAATGCAGCATCAAAGCTAGTAATACAGTTCTACTTAGCTGTTACAGGGCTTGTTCTCCATACAACCAGATCAGCTTCTAAAGGACAGACAGAAAAAATGGCACTTCTTCCATTCCTGGAGGAAATTTCATATGTTTAGCAGCCTTGATCAGTGGTTAAGAAAGGCAGATTAAGATATCTAAGACAGATTAAGACATCACAAACTCAAAGACAAGAGAAAATATATTGAGAAAAGACCTAGATCTCTTCAGTAGACCACTCTCTAAATCTGGTAATCCACATCAACCAGATAGACACATTTTGTTGGGTGACACACATATCCTTACAAAACCAATTATTATATTTCTATAATATGTTGTAAATACTTGGATTCAATCACACCTTATAAGAAACTTTTTAAAATTAACGTTTAGTTTAGATGTCTCTTATAAGGGCAACAACAAAAAGTCCATCTAACCATTTAAACTGTGTTTTCCAACCTGGATACTTAAAACCGCAGAATCATAGAATTTACCAATGGCTGCTGCATTTCAATTTGTTGTTTTTGTTTTCATTTCCATCTGACTTTTTATAAAGCTTTGCCAGGCCAATTACATTATGTGAAAGAACAGAAGAATGAGATCAGGAAAAACAGTTAGTAAAATTAGACAATTCTGAAGATTTGCTAAGTGAACATCATCCATTTTGTGCATTTGAGTGAAAAAGGATTCCCATCCCAAAATAGCGAGTGTGCAATTAATGATCATCTTGCAACACACGCACACAAAGAATTAGAAAAAAGCAGGCCAAAACTCTGAGTGCTTTTGATTCAAACTTTGAATTGCTTGAATTTGAAACGTAGTCATGTTCTTGTAACATAGCTTTCTGTTGTTGCTGTTATTTGTAAATCTAATTATGTTTCTCATTCAGAAGTGATTCTTGTAATTCTTTTCAGTGTTCAGTGCTAGTGAGCTTAATGTATGGTTCACAGTTATGTCATCTCTTCTTCATAAATTAAATAAAGCATTGCTATAACTCCAAATCTCAATTGTTGGTAATAGAGTGGCTCCAGCTTTGGCTGAGATCAGCTTTTCATACTGCTGTCCTGCTTCTGGCATATGATTCTGTCGGGTTGTCTGGCTCTTGCTTTCTTCTCCTGTTGCAGCTGGGTTGGCTTCAGGCTATGACAATTTTGCCTGCAGTCCTTACCTCCTGCTGTTCTATCAAGGACAAGAATGCTTGAGGCTGAACCTTAACTTTTAAATCCTTTATTCGGCAGAGCCTTAAGGCACATTCTACTGCTTCAAGAACCAAATCATCACATAATATTTTGTGTAGGTTTGTATATGTTTCTAAATCCTAGGACATTATCTTATTTATGGCGAACAGTGAGCAGAGTTGCTGCAAGGACTGTATGGCCCTGATCAAAGTTGATTTCTTTTCTAACGCAAATTTATGGAGAGCTGTCACATCTTTCACAGACACTCCTCTAATTTTGTAATAATTCTCAGAAATAAATGTATAAAGACACAGGTAAGAAGACATCATTATAACTGTGCATGTAGAACAATGAGAATGTATCTAAACATTACTGCTTAGTAATAAAATAAGGAGATTATAATACACAAAAAACCATCAGGCTTGGGACTAACAGCAATCCAAAAGGCAAATTAAATGTTATGAATGTGCAGTTGACCATCAAACAAAAATGAAAATATCATTATGCCAATATATGAACCTACAGCATACTTTTATTGGTAGTGCAATATGCAGTACTGGCTCCCCCATCTCAAAAAGAATACCATAAAACTGGAAGAGACTGTAGGGAGAATGCCTTGGTTGATCAGAGTTCTGGGGAAACTTTCAAGAAAGGAAAAAAATATGAAGTCTCATCACCTTGGAAAGAAAGATAATTAAATGAAGATAAAGCAGAGATTTTAAAAGCTGAGTCAGGGAGTGTGAATAGAGGTCCGTAATTTACTTTCTTTTCCAACTCAAAAACTAGGCTGCACCAAAATACAATTGTAAAAAAACATGTTCAGATCAAATATAAAGAATGTTCTTCATCTACGTACATAACTCAGTGTAAAATGATGTGGAAAGTATAAATTTACCCTAATTCACGGAGAGGCTGTGCACATTCATGAAAGAGACAATCTGTCAATGTTATTAAAAAATCCAAAGTACACAACTGACGGATTTGTTGGATGACGTTAGAAAAAGTATCACTACATGGTTCCTGTGTTCCTACTCTCTTCTATGAGCCTGTTCTTCAGACCACTGCTGGAGAGAGGATATTCTAATGCTCGCTCTTTCAGTATAACTGTAAGTTTAGCTTTTAGTTCAACGTATTAGATAACTTCACCTGGGAGGATTTGTTTTATATTGCGTTCTAACTTCCAAAATCCCAGTATGTACTTTACCTGATTCTCTTGCAGCATTTCTCTCTGCAAGTCCATTTCTGGCCCATGTATAACATAAAAGCACTGTGCACTTCTTTCTCTTGCAAGTGTAAGAGGGAAATCTATAGGAATTGATATGCCATTTAAAATTTCTTAACTTTGTAGGTAAACTTTCTCAAGGGAGCTTTTAAAAAATATTCTCACCAGATTGGCAGCTAAATAATTAAGTGTTGGAGAACTGTGAGCTACTTTAACATTTCATGTTTTGAATAATATCCACTTAGTTATTCTAGTAACCTGTGTCGTGTATGACTAACATCAAGAGACACAGAATCCATCTTTTCCTTTGTATCATATTTGCTGCACTGAATTAAAAATGCTTTGTAGGCTTTAAGTGAAGTATATACCGATATTTGTAAGTGTGACAGTTTTCAGAAATGGCATTGCTTGTCCATTGCCCTTTTGTCTGACTCTCTTCTGTTCCTGCGCTAGGCAGAAGTCTTTATAGTTCTATATGTTCCTGCAAAGCAAAACACTCTGTCATTAGCAAAGTACTTCAGATTTAGAATAGTTCAATGGAAATCAATCAAAACACTTGTATGATTAATGCTGAAAGTGCTTAAGTACATTGACGGATTGGGACCTAAAAGGATTCTAACTCTTTACTCCTTTATTTATCTGCAGATTGAACATAAAGCATTTTTAATTAGCACTGAGCTAACTTATGCTGTATTGACTTTCATGGCATTACCTCCTATTTTAGTGTTAGCAATACAGTCACAGATACTTTAACAATATTGGAATACTATGCAGTATAAAATCCTTTTATATTTCTTTTCAAAGTTGCCTATGGGGCTTCAAAAGCTCATTTGATCCCAAACAGGAGCAAAAGCAATGCTTTTTTATGCAGGAAATATGTTTAGATCAGAAAGAATGCAGCATGGTACTTTTATTTAGACTTAGAAGTGAATCAAAATACATGCACTACCTACTCGTGCTGAGTCTTTTCAGTATAGCCTTTTCAATGTTGTAGAATGAAGCTGCATGAAGAAAAAGCACTTTCATCACCTTGGCTACAAAGACAAGTGTGTGTGTGCATTTATACTATGAAATAGATGCAATAGGTATGGTATGTAAGTGACATAGTGTACATAAATACAGTTATTTCAACTCACTTTGTAATGTGGCATATGCAAATGTTAAATATTCTACTTCTGTTTTCTTTTTCTCAGAGACACAAAAATTGCAGGATTAAAGCTTCATTCTTCATTCAGTTGTAATTAATAGAGAACCACATGTTGACATCAGCAGAGAAATAATGTCAGTCTATGACTTTTCAAAGTCACAGAGGACATTTTTAATGAAAAAAAAGAAAAAAAGAAAAGAAAAAAAGGAACTGAAGCCTGTATTATGTCTCTGCTCTCCCTAGAACTTTCATACAAAGTTGCAACACGCTCTCTATCGCTCTCTATGACTACTAACTGCTTTCCCTATTATTAATCAATAAACATTGATCAAAATTCCCATCCATAATGTGTCTCAAATGGTCTTTGTGCTGAGTGATAAGAACAAGTTTCATATTTCTATTTGATTTATAGCAAGTACTAAAAATCGAAGAAAACACCTGATGTTTTAACTTGAGAAAAATGGGCTCCCTCTGCTATAAATTCATAGCTCCGAGGCCCTTTGGAAGCTCCAAAGTTTCACAGTTAAGGTACTACAGGAGCCAATCTTTATTTGAGAGATAAAAACATATGTTTATCTCACCTTCTAATCTTGTTCTCCTGGCTCCAGAAATACATCCTCTGCCTGCCAAGCAATCTGAACGTACATCTGTCTCCAAGGTATATCTGTCTTCAAAACTATAAGGAAAGTGGCCAGCTGTGATGACATATAAATACTGAACCAAAAATACTTGGAGAAAGTGAGGAAGATGCAATATCTCAAAGATGCTTTTGCAACACATCATCCATGAGGGGCCAACACACAAAGTCTGGCTGCTAATCACAGCTGGATATAAGCCATGAAGTTCAGCTATGAATGCAAACTTTCTTTAAGCCTGAGGTCATTTGGCTTCATTCGTTTGGTAGACAGAAAAGGGCTAGTACAAAGTGCAAGCTGTGTTTTAGTTTGTATAAATTATTAAGGTGATCAGATGTGAATGCTTTCTTCAGATTCCTGTCCGCTATTCTTGTAGATTTAAGGCTATTAAGGTTGTTTTACACATACCTGCTATACCTGTTCTACCAGATTGTTCTCAGGGATATATTTTGTTGGATTAAGAAGAGAATGAGTGGTCCACGTGGAAAAAGGGAGACTGTCCCTTCCATGTGGAGTTACTGAACTCAGCAGACTGCTCCCAACTTCCTATTCTGACAAGCAATGAAAAGAAAGTCATAGAAAGCAGCTAGGAACTTTCAACCCAGACAAAGTCGCTGGGAGAAGAGCACAAGATCTGTGCCTTGGAACAAATGAGAACTTTCTAAAGAGCAGGAGGAAGTTACTGAGGTATATTTAATCACCCCTGCAGACAGACTGGGCATTAGGAGATTGAATCAAAAGCCTTTTTTTTTTTCCCATTGAATCTTGCCTACTCATTTTGAGTTCCCTTTACTTTAAAGCTAATTATGCATACTAATATTTGAATGAAAATTGTACTGTTTCAGTGTAACATATATTACATAGACCTATCCCCAAATGGGAGAACACATGTAAGGTGATTTGTTGTTGTTGTTGTTGTTGTTTTCATCATAGGACAAAGAGAAAAACAATGTTCCTTTGCTGACAGAGCTCTGCACTTTGTTTTGGAGGAATATTTCTTCGACTGTGTGGTGGCATTCATGCATATTTCAATGTTTGGCACACATTCCAGGTTCTCACCCTCATTCTGCTGGCATGTATCTGATAAGGAAGAAACTTTTATTTCATCTTTTGCTCTCATTGGCATTCTTTAACTGTGGATTGTTTTTGTTTTTCCCAAATTGCATACAGACCACCTGCATGAAGTTAGGTTTTAGGACAACTTTGGGAACTGTTCTGACTCCCCCTAGTCTCCAGTGACAAAATAATCTTTCACTAGAAGTACCACCTGGGGCCAACAAATTTTTTCTTACTTTTTTCTTCTCCTCTGTCTAATCTTTAATCCAAAGTGAGAAGACTACACATGCAGCAGATGTGTTTGCCTGCACTATATAAATCCATACTCCCAAACCTAGGCTGAAAATGTGTCACCTTTATGTCTGGAAAATGCCAGGACCCATAGGGAAACTTGTTTCCAATTCTTTGCATTGTCACTGTCAGGCATCAGATCCCTGGTGCTCAAACATGTCATTGCACCTTCTGTCTCTCAGCTCTCTACTCCTATCATTTTGTTCAGTCTGAGGCACTGCACACTTCAGATATATAGCCTAATGACTTGATTGCAAAACTTGGGATTGTTTCTCCCAAAGGTACATGTGCTAAGATTATAAATATTATGCACTCAGTAAAGTTGAGTGGGAGGGAACATTTGTGGTGGTCCCAGAAGCAAACTAACCTGCATCTAAAAAGCCTGGGTGGTGGAATACTTTCTTTTTGCAGAGCAGTTTAAAACACTTTCTTGAGCTTTATGACCTTGAGAAAGGCAGACAGTATATCGTTAGGTGAACATGGCAGATGGATAGTGGGAATCATCATGTTGACTCCATAAAAGGATAGTTGACTGATACTGAATAGCTTCCTCCAGTCTGCATTATCCACAGGAGGGCTTTAGTGTTGTCTACTTTAGCTAGAGGAAAGACAAGAAGGTTGCATATCAGTCAGGCTTGTGGTTGAAACATGCTGATGGATGAACAAACCTCTGCACAAGTATCTGAATTGCAGTTTCATGACAAAACATGTTTGGCAGCAGCACTGGATGAGGATATTCTAATCCTCATATATGAGGATATATACCTAATCTTTCTTCTAGGTTCCCATTGCTCACATATGTTGCTGCACTAACAGTATTCCCCTCAGGTCACACATATGCAATTGTGTGAGAGCTCACACAGAATTTGTAACTGACAAGAGTTAAAAAAACAACAACCCACCCCACAATCAATGAAACCAACCAATCAACCCACCAAACTGAAAAACACAAACAGACCTTGAGTTTTTTGGTTTATAAAAATCATGGCTTTTCTCAGTGGCACTTCAGGTACGTCTTCTGAATTCACTAGTGTTTATAAAATACTGAGGCCCCACATGATAATGTGATAATGACAGAATGTAAGGTGCACAGAATAGAGAGTAATCGTAGCAGTGACTACAGTGAGGATCTGCTAAAATACTTCAGCTAGTTCTAATTTCTGCTAGTGGCTGTATTAAGGAATGTCACATATAATTAAGCAGACCTGAGCTGGGTGGGATATTTAAATCTTCTGTCATATTCTTTGGAGAACCTTGTATAGAAATGACCTTAACAGTTTAGGGTTAATACTTAAAATGAAATTTTTGCCCTTTTTTTTTTTTTTTTTTTTAATGTAGCTCCCTTTATGTGTCTCTAAGTCTCATTTTCAATTGATGATCAAGCTAAACTAGATTTTTGTTCCAGCTCTGACAATTCAATGGAAGAATCAGTTTTTCCAGTCTCTACTTCAGACTATTTTATTTTTTCCCATAATTTTTTTTTTCTGTTTTTGTTATTGTTGTTGTTTGTTTGTTTGTTTGGATAGAAAAGCCTCTGAGACCTGATTTGAATTGAAATTTTCACCTGTCTTTGAACAATCTTCTAAATGTACTTGACTGTATCTGTTCATTAGATTTCTAGATTTTATAGTTTTCCTGGAACATCTCTCAGCATTTCTAGTTTCCAGAGCTATTCTTACTCTTCTGAAGGAGTCTTCTGTTTGTCTTCTGTCTCCATTAGTAGCAACTCAACTTCAGATTCTTTCCCACCATATGAGTATGTGAACAATATAATTCACTGTAATAAACAAAAGGAGCATCATTTTATTATTATTATTATTTTTAACCTATTCTTATTACCCAACCTATTTTCTCCTTGTTTTATTACCCTGCCTATTTTCTCCCTGTTTTTGTTCGGTTTTATGAGCAAAAATTGTTAGTCATACCAGGAAACTTGGCTTCTCTGTTCTTTTTCAGATCCAGGCCACTGTGTCCAGGAGAATGGAAGGGGGCTCAGCAGTCCTTCCAGCTGTCCTGTAAAGAAACTGTTCTATTACTTAGAGGAGAAGGGCATCAGTACGGAGTAGTCCTCATATGTACATGTTATTCATTGCCAGGTGAAGCTGTTATACCATCTGTTCTTCTTCCTTATGGCTGCAAATCTTTTTAAGACCCTTCCTCAAGATGACAGAGGCAATGAAAACACTTATAAATGCACAAATTATTGTATAGCCTACTGAGTGTGGATACGATAGATCAAATTCAAATCCAGTGAATGGTTGACATTATGCTTCTGAGACATGATTTTTCTGGCCTACTTTAAATGCCTAGTTTAGAATTAGATCAACTGCACCCCGAGGTACTCTCTGTGATTCATAAAGAGAGACTAGGCTGAGTACTTGTAGACATCTATGCTGTCATTTGCGAAGCTAGGCAAGACTAATACCACCCATAAGTTCTAAGAGTGGTAGGATTGCCTGCAAGGAGAAAAGGCAAGTTTACCCATGGTTCATCCATTGTTCAATATCTCATGAAGCATTCTAATACTGTGTCAGGGCTGGCACAAATCTGGTTTTGATCTGCTGCTGCTCCACAGAGCACAGACCTTTTTCCTCACAGCCCTGCCTGGAGCCATGGAATTTAAGACTTTCCTCACTCTTGTTCCACACCAAGTTTTTCTAACTCCTACAAATGTAGGAAGGTTGCAACCACAGCAGAGCACATACAGATATATGCACTCCTCCCGTCCCACAGTATCCTCCTTGCAGGTCCTTAGAGATGTTCTTTCAATTTGACCTAGCATGAGGCGCAATCTCAAAAAAGAAGACAGGGCCTCCCTTACATTGGAAAATCTAATATTCTGTAGTCAGCGAGTCACTGAAAGAAATAACACTCGTAATCATGCAAAACCATACACGTATAGTTAATTTTATGCACTTAGTAGACCTTTGTTAATAGAACAATATGGCATGCTGTACAGAGAGACAAGTCAAAGCACAAGTATTTGTGGGAAGAGAATGTAAATCACACAGAGTCTATAGAAAAGGAAAAATGTCCAGAGGTCAAGGCTTCTGTTTTGTAAGCATATTTCCTCCTATTTTCATCATCACACAAAGTTCTGAGCATCTTAGATCACACACTGTAATTATTTCGATACTCCAAAGTCTGTCTGGTGCATAACAAATTGCAAGTGAATAATAGCTTCATCACTGCTGCACAGGACAGATGGCATTTGCACTGCAACCATACCATGGGATCTTTAATTCCTTATGGGCATGGGAGCAATTCCTGCTAAAAGAACATATTATTTCACCTCTCCTCATGGCTTCCATTTCTACACTCTCAAACTTTCCTCCCTTTATTGGCATCACATACTTCCGGGTCTGTAAAAGATGATTTTGTTCATATTATGCACTGGCATTTCTTTGAAGGTCCTAGGCTCTAGAATACTCCGGAGTCCTTCCTACTTAGGTCAAAAAGCTTAGATAAGAGAAGAATATGAAGATGCAATTTTACACTTGATGATGGTAATGAATTTAATTTAAATTGATTTCATATCAATTTCATTGCAATTTTTATAAGAATTCCTAACTGATTACAAATATTCTCTTGTTTTACCAGTCTTACTCTATGTCCCATAGTTTTAGACATACAAGTCATTGTTTTCAACTAGCTTGATCCTGGATTCACATAGCAATTAATCAGTTTAATATGCTTCATGTTGCTAATTTGAAAAGCACATAAGGAAGAAGTCTGTTCAGTACAGATATGACAATTAGTGAAAGAATCCTTTTTTAAAATTTGCTTGGGTAGTACAAATCTTACCAGTAACTACGTCTCCTTGCACTAAAGAAGAGTAAATGAGGCAGTTGTTCTTATGCCAACTCCTTTTGGTGCCAGAGGTAGTGATAGAAATATGTTGCCTCTGGAGGTTCAAGTGTGTTTAATAATCCTCCCCCTCCCATCATTCTTTTCCATTATTGGTCCCTCTTCTCTATTCCTTGTTATCGTCTAGTAAACAGGCAAGTGTGTAGACACAATATATAAGACTTAAAAAAGAATTTTACCCATAAAAAGTGGTTGTCTGCCTGAGAAAAAAAAAGAAAGAGACAACAGAACTCCAAGACAGAACAACAACTTGGACTCATATTTTGTCATGCTGAGGTGTGGTGTAAGATTCTACACTGCATATCACAAGATTTTCTAACTTCAGTTAAAATTTTAATGTATTTTCACATAGCTGTGCTTGATTTCTCTCATTGCATGTATTTTAGAAGTGGCAGAATAAAAGATCAGAAATGTCTAAAAGGGGATGAAAAAAGCTTCCCAGCAGAGAAATTTGATTTCTTAAAGTAATTAAAAGAACAAGCAAACAAACTCCCCACCTTCCCCCCATTACTATGACAGACATTAGCCAAGCTCAGGATCTGGAACCATAGTGACTAAATTTGAATATGCTCATTGTAAGTTCAAGGTGGTCTACTTTGGGGCTTAAAGACATATAATCATACAATACTAAAAGATTATAGAGCGTAAATAATGTTTAAAAAGTGCACCCAACCAAAATAATGAACATCATGGAAAGAGTGAGACAAAAAAAATAATATCGTTAAGGGATGTTAGCCGTCCCATTTAATAAAGTAATAGTATGTATATAACAGACTTTTAGGTCTTGACTCGTGCCTACCAAAGCCACTTAACACGTTTTAAAGAGACAAAGGATTTTTAAATATAATTGTGCTTATGGATGTAATTGTGTGTTATCATACAAGACTCCCAAGGCCCTGGTGAGTTTACAACTAATTCCAAAGTAAAGGCCTAAGGTCTTGGAAGATCTAGATCATTACTGTGGCTTAACAAGACACCATATATCAGCTAATCTATGATAATTGCCTATGGGAGTGCTCCTTACCTAAGTAAATGCTAGGTAATTTGATTCAGGTTGAGTCATCCTGAAGATTTCTCAGATGCTTTTCTCACTGATAGAAAACTTCTGTAATACTGTTCAATTTCCTTAGGACCTGTCTTAGAACCAATGAAGAGGTTTATTGATAATATTAAGTCAATAATAATTTATTAATTATTAATAAATAATAAATAATAATTTATTATTAATTAATAATTAAATCAATAATATTAAGTCAAAAGTCTATTAAGTCAAAGCAGGATAACACTCCTGTTAAAAATTTATCTGATCTAACTTCAGTATTGTATACTGCAAACTTCTACCTCTGTCCTAGTTTTCCAGATTCCCTTTATAGCCAGCAGACAGAATACATATATGCAGCTTTTCTAAATCAGCTGTATAAACACACTAGACTGATATATTCAGAAGCATAGTATTCATTCACTTATTGAATGTCAGTAGATTCAAACAAGATCTGTAATTTCTATGCTCCATATACAGTCTAGAAATTGCCTTTGAATTTGAATGTAAATAGCCTGGTAAATTTTATATCATGCTATCAGCTTCATAGGCCATCATCTCAAGGATAGATGCTGGAGTGAAATACATCCCGTATATTTTGTGTGCAGATTATTCTTCCCTGAAGTTATAAGTCAATACAGTGCATTAATGTAATATATTACTTCTTGCTATGCTTTTCAGGAAAGAACCCTGGTGTGGGTATGTGATGTAAACTACACTTATTACCAATATTTTCTTTACTACCAAGACAATTTGAGGATTTAAATGAGATAGCACATTTTTCAAATAAACATATGCTGTCTTAGTGTTAGCAAAAAACATTCTACTAGTGAAAAAATGCTGTTTCTCATTAAATCCCACGAAGTCAAGTAATCTAATCCCCTGGCCAAAGACAGAATGAAGGGATATTAATGATATTTGGTGGGTCCTTAGGTAGCAGAATCTTATGGCTACTATAAAGAAAGATTCCACAGTTTTCCTGAAAAAACATCTACTGTTCAACCATCTATACAATATATACATATAATATATATTTGGTAGTAGATAACTTAAAATTCCTTTGCTGAAATTTAAGTCCATTACTTTCTGTTCTATCCTTGGTAGCCATAAGAAGAATATGTACCTTCCCATTTGGCAGTATAAAATTGATACATCGTGTAGAACGAAAACATTCCCCTTACAACTGTTGTCTGTCTAATGAAGTTGGAAAATAACATGATTGTTGTATAAATCTATTTGTGTTGCAATGGAATCAACAAAATTCTGATTTATTTGGGAATTAGGTATAAGTAGGTACATATGGTCATACTGACTATTAGCTTAAATCCTATTTCTATATGAAAGAAAATATCTTTCAACACATAATCCATAGGGATTTATTTGGGGTGGGGCTTAAAGGGACATTTAAAATATCATCCAAGTTTTTTGGCATGGCTTTAGTCTTAAATTATGACAAGTTGCCAGCCTTGAATAAAACTGCTCTGACATGTTGAAACTAAAGCTCATTTCAGCTATACCACTATAAGAATATTAGTACTAATGGGGTTCTACAAGCTAGAAGAACTATGCTCAGGCTGTGTTTTTCCTATGACTCATAGTTTGTGGAGAAGGTCAAGCTACTGTAAGAGATTATTCTTTTATAACAAAGCTTGCTGAAGGACACAGATGGAAAACAAGTCCAAGCAAGTTCTGCTCAAGGGTTGAGAAATCCTTTGTCTGAAGGACACAGATGGACAAGGCCGGGGCAACGAGAGAGAGCTAAGCTGCAGATGAATGGTCAGGAAGCAGTCTTTTGTGTGGGCTTATCTCAAGGAAGATGGCCATCTCAGGTGGTGCACCCAGGGATGTCAGGTAGGCAGGAAAAAGGGAGGATAAAAGAGGGATCAGAAACTGTGAAGAAAGGTTTCTGACATCAGATTCCTCACAATGTGATGCCTGCATGCTGAAGAAGAACAAGAAGGTGTCTGCCATCAGATCCCTCACTACAGAAGTCCTGCTTTCTGATGGACTCCCTTGGGCCTGCTACCTGAGTCCTGCTGCCTCCCTCCCAGAATTACCCTGCGGCTTCTTCCTGCTACCCACTTGCTGCCCAAGGCCTCCCATGCTGCTGCTGCTGCTTTCCCCCCGCACTGTGCTTTGCCTTGGACCACTGGAATGTCTTGTGACGGGACCGCTGCTGGATCCTGGTGGTGACTATCCCCGCTTTACGCAATTCTTGCCTCTTTCTATCTTTTCTATCGCCCACCTTCCCTTCCCTTCCCCACCACCCTAAATTGTCCGTCCTCCCTTTCCCCATCTCCCTGATTAAGGTTTGTAATAAACCGGTTGGACCAACATTTGAACCATTGTTTCTTAATCTCACACTGGGTATACATATACCAAAGAACCTCCTCTTCCTCCTATAAATTGGAGCAAGAAAGATATCAAGGAGAACTTTATCATCTGGGTGCACCATAATGCTTTACAAAATCATAGCCTTATATGAGCTGTATTCATAAAGAATGCTTACCTGTTGTGAATTATGATTTCTTCTTCCTTCTTTGACTTAAACGTATCATTCTAAAGAAGCAACTGTCTCTGGCGTGTTAGGGATAATTTGTTTAAGTGTTAACATCTGTAAAGATGAATAAAAGGAGTATAACACCATTTTTTATCCCATATATAAAATCTCAAAGCCTGCATACTAAAAGTGAGGCCAACACTTTACTCCCTGGATAGTTTACAGTTCATTAGCAACAGCATTCACAGACATCTGACAGTTGTCCAGAACACAGCTAAACTAGAAGATAATGAGGTTAGAAAATATCTTAGAGGAGGACAAGAGCTATAGAGCATCATCAGCTTGTACAAAGAAAAAATGGCAAAAAGTAAATCTTTTCATTTTAGAAAGACTTTGCAGCTCCCCTGCAGCACAACAGAATGACCAGTACTCTAAAATGTTTGGTAACAAAAAGTTGTGAGCAAGCAACTTTTGTGCAAAAATTTAGGCTTCTTACAGGTGCTGTGTGAGGTAATCATGTGAATCAGATCAGATAATAAGAATCTTTTGGCCACCAGTGTCCAAGGGGCCAAGTTCAGTGCTTCTTTGCTGTATGTTATATCAGACAGAGAAGCATTGATTATCTCCCAGGCTTCCTGCTTCAGAATCCCATTGGATGTGGAATTCAAACTATGTGGGGACAGGGAACATAAACAGTTTTCCAAGCAATGAAAGCAGCTAAGGTAAATGATGCCACTGAACAGGTATTCAAGTATGCTTCCTGGGAAATTTTATACACCAATTACAGTACAGTGTAGTTTAAAGAAATAATCACAAAGATTTGGTCAGAGACAATGTGGTTATCAGTCGTGATCATGGATCCACACAGGCAGCAATCAAGCACAAGCAAGCAAGTCACTCACTTTGTTCAGACAGTGTTCATCAGCATGCATGCACTGTTCTGGAAAATTCATTGAAATTAGCCACTTTAATAGATGGGACATCTCCCACTTCAGTGACCTTAGAAATATAAATTCAGGCAAAAATTTGAACTATAGCAACTTAATTTGAATGAGTATCTGTCTCACCTCACTATCTCATGAATGCTGCCTTTCTTGTTAAATCAGAAATAAATCCAATTTTGATGGTGAAAAATTATGTAAGTTTAGTGGGGAGAGAGGGAGAGGAGGGGAGCAGGATGGGCAAAATACCAATGGGAACACCATTAAAAACTAACATTTGGGAAAAGCTTCTGAATATAAGATACAGCTATAGCTGTGAATTTAAGAGGGATACTAGCAAAATGTTTTTCACTTAAATGAAACCATCAGTCTCTTCATTTTCTTTTCCAAATGCTCTTGAACCTCAGAGAAAATATCATGTCTCCAAAGCCTTTTCTTCCTTCAGGAACTCATTCAGGAAATAACCCACTTACCTGCAGTAATGGTGAAACACAGTACATCCTTTTCTTCAGATTGTGTAAAGGCTGCTGTATAGATACTTAATGATGAATAGGTGCACTGTTCTTTCAGTGTCATGGTGGTATCTTGGGGTGCCCTAACCAGTAAACATTTCTGGAATAAGGACTGGCAGCTGCTCCGAGTTTAGTGGAGGCTTTTACCTAACAGTATAGTATGGACTTGGTGATGATGAGGAGAGTGCTTCAACAAAAGTGTTCTATCTTGCTAGAAAGGAGACCTCTTGCCTACTCTATTAATCTAAGAATGCCTAAATTGTCATAAAGGAGATAATAACCTAAAGGGGAAGGGTTTCAGAGGTCTGAAAATGCAGACCAGAGACACAGTCTTTGTGCATTAGAGATCAATAAGTAACCCCTAGCTTTTACTACCTTTTTTCATTTACAGATTACAGATTTACCTTTTGTAAAGGTAGTACTTTACAAAAAGATCTCTGTGTTTTCATGTACAAATTTCCTTATTTCATCTCATTGGTTGTGTCTTCTCATTTAAACTGGGAAACAAGTTTCTTCTGACTGCCTAGAACCACATGGCATCTAGAACAAAATTGCAGCCAAGGTCTTTTACAACTCCTGAAGAGATGGATAGATTTTATGATCCCTTTACTCTCTTGGGGATGGAGTTTGAAGAGTTGCACAAGAATTTTCTTCCCAAAACATAAGTTTCTACCTCTTAAGTGCAAAACAGAAATCAGGCACCTGTATTCAAAACTGACATTATGATGAGCATCTGTGTTTCCTATCCATCAGGAATTCACCAGTGAGGAGTCATTAGAGCTTTATCTTGAATGGCGGAAGGCTCTATCACACCTACTGCACTTCTGGTACATAGAAACACAAGGACAGGAGAATTTGCACTGAAGTGATTATATCCCAAGCTAACTCAAGAACAACCTAAACAAATGTATTTGATTTTGTGGATCTCATCTAAAACTCACAAATCTCCATTCAAGCCTGGCATGTAGCTGATGTTGTCTTTCGTTTTAATGTAATACTCATTACAGGAAACTGAACAGATAGATCATACATACTTATGTAGGGACACATATATCAACCATCAAAAAAAATATATTTGTCCTCTTTTGTTTTTTGTTTTGTTTTGTTTCAAGGCATAGAGAACACTTTTTTCAGATATGCTGAAAATAACCAGGTACTGTTTTGGAAGCCTTACAAATCATCTCTATTCTCTTGTGTGCCTTAAAACAGGAGCTCCACTGAATACTAGTCACAGATACAGGTCATACTAATGTGTTTTCCTTTTGCAGCAATAATTACTTGGCTGGTAAATCCATCAGTGCAGAGACAGTCATTAGATAAGATGACTTCAGTTCACAGAATTGGATTTCCAGCTCAAAGATGGCAGGTAACATTAAAAACACAGGATCTGATCTCTATTAAGGAAAAGATGTGACAATCCTAATAAGAGCTCACGTTATTTTAAAAGCAATTCCTTAAAGAACTTCTCTAAAAAGAAAGCAGCCCTATGCTCTTCAAATATGTTTTCAAGGACTTTTTTTGCTCCATCGGAATGATTCAATATGAGAAAAAGAGGACTTTTTCTTCATAAGACTATTTTTGTTCTTTTATCTGGAACCTGAGTAATTGGAATTCAAGATATTTGGTTATGGTGCTCTATTTAAATACATATACCTGTCTAATTAGCTTTGCTTACTACTTGTCTTGAAGAGCAGAATATGATTATCTTTTTACAGGGCATCTTTTCAAATCAGTAAAATGTAGTATAATTTGTATCAATTTTGAGTGATTGTATTTAAACTTGACCTCTCCACAGTCTGACACAGTGTTTAAGGAAACATCTTCTTTTTTATCTGCAGTTTCTGCATAATGTTTACTGCAGTAATATCTTGTTATAAAATGTGTTATGTTAATGACAAGATATACAACCACTTGATTAAAGTAACTTGATAAAAATTATTTTAAATGTGTTTTGCTCTTCTTCACTTTTATGAATAATGAGTTTAGGAATAATGAGGCCTCGGAAATAATTCTTAGATTAAAAAAAAAAAAAAAAAAAAAAAAAATTTATTTATTTATTTATTTATTTATTTATTTAGTGAACTCATGAACCTTACCCAAAAGGACAGGAATGCTACATCTTTAGTAGAGACACCTTTTATCCCAAGTATTATGTTTTACACATTTGTATATAAGTCTTAAACATTTCCTGGGAAATATAAACCTCATAAAGTCCAACTGAGGTCATTGGGCTTTTCCTCTAATGAAAGAGTCAATTCAGGCCCTTTGGGCAGTTAACTGTCCCATCTTTAAAGTACTCTGTGGATAAACTCAACAGAAATTTTACAGTTTGAAATGAAAAAAATCTGATCCTTTACATATTATTCAGCTTAAGTTTGCTACCCAATACCACCACAGTTTCAAATGGTACACAGATGGAGTTGTACTGGGGAGATTTTATAAACGGGAAAATGAAGGATAAAGTTGTGATTGCAGTAACACTGCTTTCCCATTCTTTTAGTTCTCGAGTCACTGAATGTACTGCTCTTTTGCAAATTCTCTTCGGATCGCTAGAATAACACTCAGCAGCCTTCCTTGCTGGCTGAACCAATCTGTTTTACATCACTTTGAGACAGTGCTATTCCATTAATGCATTAGACAAAAGAATTGCCACAGAACTGGGGGTCATGACAAATGGCTTTTGAAACATGCCCAGATAAAAATAAAAATAAAAATATATTTCAAACAGCTTTAAATAAAATGGAAACATTTAAAAATAATCCCCCAAAAACTAATTGCAACCATTTGTTTCATGGAACTTAATCCTTGCAGAACATTTTATCTAACTATTTGGACTAGGACATGAACTTTACAAATTACTACTTTTTTGTTTTATTTGGCACCAGCTGTGTGCATGCTTCTGAAACATCACCAGTCATGCTGAGCATTTAGTAGGAATGTTGCAATGGTAATTTAGATGTTAAAGGGCATTGTGATTTTTAAGGTCTTGTTATCATGGCCAGCTGTAGCTAACAGCTTGTAAGAGATCAGGAAGAGGTATGTGATTTTCCAAGTAACAAGAGCAGTCTGTGTTCAACACAGTTTCTCTTCTGCCACAGTGTGTGAGGTGTTGGATATGGCAATACACGTTTTCCCAAGACCATTATTAATAAATATTGTTATAACTGTGTTATTTGTATTTTAATCTTGAAGAGTTTCAAAATGTCTAAAGAGCATCAAATAAAAACTTAATGCACTTTCCAACGTGCAGTTTAGTACTGATGAAAGTTGTTATACTGAAAATTCCTCAAAAAGGTTTTTTGTGTTTGTTATGTGCATTTAAATAAGAGAACATTTGAGAAAGTACTCTTTCATTGTTTCCCTATTTGTTTATCACTATTCAGAGGTTCATTATGGTTCATGGTAGAAGATCAGCATCAGCTACTAGGTAAGAGGAAGAGACATTGCATGGAAGATGGTAGTGTAACAAGCCCTTGTTGCAGGATATTCTTCTGAAGCTGGTTATGGTTGGAAAACAGAGACCTGCCTACTGAATCATGAAATTATTTGGGATACATAACTATTTAAGTACATCTTCAAACTATTAATTGCACACCTTAATTTTCCTGATTCCTCGGAAGATTTTAAAATAGATATGCACATTTTTCATTAGAAAATTAAATTAAGATACAGAATTCATTCTCAAACTCATCTTTGGCTGGGTTTCTTGTCTGGAAAGAGATTCATACAATACTTCCTAACCAACTAATCACATTGGTTTTATTTTCTAAGACTTGACATTAGCTTTTTAAAGACCAGTAAGGTAGATGGTCTTTGATATAAATGTGACACTGTAGGGCCAGTCTGTAGCTTCTCACAGCCCTGCTTTGACCACACAGTGGTCCAAGTACAACCTGGGCCTCAGCCTGATTTTCTCCCCAGGAGGGTGCCTGATACTGAGGGCTGGGGCTGCCCTGGTGCCCCTGGGTGATCCTGGCTGATATGGTGGGAAGGGCCCTGGCTGCCAGGCCCTGCCCAGATGCCACCACTGCACAGGGAACTTCAGCCTGCACAGTGCCCAGACAGAGCTAAAGGATCATTTATGTCCCTGAACACTGATACAAAGGACTTCAGAGTTTCAGTTACAGAGATGTTTCTTTCCTCTTTTACCAAAGCAAATATGTGAATGGATTAGCTAAATCATTCCCTTGTCTCTTTCCCAAGTCTGTTTCATTGTATTTAAAGTAAATGGGATGCCAACATATTGTCTTTGCTCTGTGAACGATATCTTTTCTCCTGCTGCTCCATGCTTGTTGGAAAAACACCTAGAGGAAACCAAGCTGGGGCCCACAGCTTCTTCTCTGTGGCACTTCTCTGGTGCTCCCCAGGTCTCCTCGAGCAATGACCTTTGGGGATTTTCACACAGGCTTCAGAAATCTGAGACTCAGCCCTGGCTTTTCTGTGTGATTTGTCAGCTACAGATTTGCTCTGGGATTCAGCCTGGGATTAGCATGAATGTCTTTATGTGAGTGTCTGCAGATGTGCTAGGAATCTGAGCTCCCCAAATTGTCAGAGGGGATGATGGAGCTATTCAGGCAACCAGCCGTGGGATTCCACGGCTAAGCAAGGGTGCCTGCCATGATTTTGCAGCCTGTCAAGTATTTTGCCTCTCCTCTGGACCAAGTTATTCTCCCATCTGTGTTGCCTGTATTGCTTAGTTTGCCCTTGATTGAAATGGCAGCTCAGATTCTCAGCACACATCCCTAAGGACATCTACTTTTAGATGCTTACTTTCAGCCTTAACTTCTTTCTGATACTCCCAGGTATAACTGGGATGAATCCTATGGATGATATCTCTGTTTTCAATCTCCTAGTCTGCAGGCACACTGCTGCTCTCTAGGTGGTGTGTCTCTATTTCTTGTAGGATACAAGTCCAGAAGCAGCACTTCAGTTGGTTTGTTAGGCACATGAGGTAGAAATTCAATTTTAGCATCACTGCAAATGAGATTGCTCTCTGAGACTGAAGTTTTCTGTCTCCACACTCAGCAGTTTGATGGATCTACTTAATGTAGACTGTAAGACCTGCAAAGATTCCTTTTCTGCATGGTTATAGGCACCTCGGTTTGTAGCTGCCATAAGGGAAAACAGGAAGTGCAGAGTAGTCTGGCAAGTTTCATCATCCGAAATTATCACTTAGATTATAAATAACTTTTGACAGTACACCTTAAATTTGGATGCTGCAGATGCCTTGCTGTCTGATCTGCACTTTTATATCAAACCGTTGATTGTGAAAGTAAGTAATAAGAGTCTTCATTAAATATATATAATCACTTATCTAATGGTAAATAACAAAAGGCAGACTACTTGCTCTGAACCGAAGAAAATAAGTTACCTACTTTTCATCAGAGAATGAAAAAAAATATATGGCTTTCACTTTATAATTTTTGAAAGCTTTATTCTGCCCAGTGAGGGAGGAAACCAGGACTAAAACAAAGTTACATAGATGCTTGCAAATATGCTAGTCATTCTGCATATGCTCTGGCTTAAAAAGCTTCTGTGGACTTTTCTGAACTCTGTTCCATTTCAATTCTAGAAATCCTGGATGTCAACTCCAAGCACTTCTGGATGCTATCTATCTCCAAACAATTGGAAGAGAACAGGGTTATCAGGAGTAGTCAATATGTATTCATCAAGGGGAAATCATGCTTGACCAGCCCAATAGCCTTCCATGATGTCATCATTGGCTGGGTAAATGAGGGGAGAACAATGGATGTCGTGTACTTTGACTTCAGCAAGGCATCTGACACCGTCTCCCACAATGTTCTTGTTAAGAAACTCAGAAAGTGTGGGACAGATGAACGGTGGATGGTGGATTGAGATGGACGGTGAAGTGGATTGAGAACTGTCTGACTGGCAGAGCTCAGAGGGTTTTCATCAGTGGTGCAGTCTGGTTGGAGGTCTGTAACTAGCAGTGTTCCCCTGCGGTTGTTGCTGGGTCCAGACTTGTTCAACATCTTCATCAACAATCTGGATGAAGGGATAGAGTCCACCCTCAACAAATTTGCTGATGATACAAAGCTGGGGGGATTGGGTAATACACCACAATGCTGTGCTACCATTGAACAAGACCGGGACAGACTGGACAGTTGGGCAGGAAGGAACCTGATGAGGTTTAACAAGAGCACGTGCAGAGTCTTGCACCTTGGGAGGAATAACTACATGCATCAATACAGGTTAGGGGATGACCTGCTGGAGAGGAGCTTTGCAGAGAAGGACTTGGAGGTCCTGGTGGCCAAGTTGGCCATGTGCCAGCAGTGTGCCCTGGTGGCCAAGAAGGCACCATCTTGGAGTGCATTAAAAGAGTGTCACCAGCAGGTCGAGGGAGGTGATCCTCCCCCTCTACATTGCCCTGGTGAGGTCATATTTAGAATATTTTGCTCAGTTCTGGACTCCCCTGTTCAAAAAAAGACAGGGATCTCCTAGAAGGAGCCCAGCAGAGGGCCACAAAGATGATAATGGGCCTGAAACATCTCATGTATGAAGAAGGGTTGAGTAACCTAGGTCTGTTCATTCTGGGGAGGAGAAGACTGAGAAGGGATCTGATAAATATGTATAAATATCTAAAGGGAAGTGGGAATTAGACCAGGATTTCCTCAGTGGTGTGTAGGACAAGGAATAATGACCTAATATTTGAAAATAGGAAGTTTTGCTCTAATATGCAGGAGAACTTCCTTGTGGTTAGGGTGAGGGAGCACTGAAATAGATTGCCCAGAGTGGTTTTGGAGTCTCCTTTTATGGACATATTCAAGATCTGTCTGGACACCTATTTGTGTGACCCATTGTAAGGCACCTACTTTAGCAGAGGGGTTGGACTCTGTGATTCTGTGAATCAGTTACCCATGTATATAATAATATGACTGTCATCTTGTCTGTCCTTTTTGAGATAAATGTGGTTTAACCATCCTGCTAGTGGAACCCTTTTCTATTGGGATTGTTTTCCAAAGATATGCTTTTTCCTGACAGCCCAAACTCTCCAGCTCTTTGGCTGCACCACATGAACAAAACAAAAGATTCTGGATGCCCACTAGACACAGAATAAAGATGAAGACATGGGTTCATTTTTTGAGGACTTTAAGCTGTAATTCCCCACATCCTCTAACTTACTCTAGCAAAGTTAGAAAGTTTCTCCCTTGTCTTCAGGAAAGTTAGCTTCAGTTTCATATTTCTGGAAAGTAATTTGAAAATACCTCCTCATATTCTGGCAGAATATATCTGCTTTCTTGTGAACAGAATTCATACTGCTAATATGTCTGACGTCACAAAAACCAAAAGCAAACACAACAAAAAAAGGAAGGTCTACATTCTTCAAGTTTCCTTTCTGCTGGGGTAGGATTTCAGTGCACTACACAAGGAATTTTACTTTCAGTAATGAAACTCATTGCCAGCTGACTGATACTAAAACCAATGCTTTTTTATTTTCCTTGCTCTTTTTTTTTAACCTCAGAAACTTCTCAAGCCTGACAAATGTTAATGCAAAACCTATGGCATCAGCATGACCTGGCATCTACCCAACCTCTGCACCTGCACAATTATAGCCAAGCTTTCCTGAACACTTCTTCCCTAACAGCTTGTTTTGTTTAGGGTTTGCTGTTGTTTTGTGCTGTTTTCCCCACATCTCTCTCTTTTTAAACACCAAATGCTTATGGCAGGCATAATTTTTCAGATGTTGTTTTGGAGAGTTTCTCAGAGCTAATCACATATGCCCCATGAGGAGGTTTCCAAGACTGGCCCACACCTGAAGCCAGAGTCTGTGAGTTCCAGCAAAGATACCAGCAAAGACCCACAGCCACCTGGCTCGCCTGAAGGGCAGCAGGAGAGGCTGCTCAAGGAGTGCAGAGCCAGCAGCTGCTTACTGCTCAGGCCACTCTGACAGTTCCCACCATACCTATAAAAGCAGAGCTATCAATCACTAAACAAGATCAGCCAGTGTTTTAGTATTTACCTCCCCTTCACTCCTTCTTTTTTTTTTTTCCCTGCTGCAAATGGCCTTGAGTGTTCTGCATGGATACACAGTCAGGTGTGTTTACACACAAGTCGTTTGTATGAGTGCTTGTGACCTGTCAAGACAGGGAAAATGAACATCAGCTCATTATCAGGAAAGGGGAAAAAAAATTCCTAAGATGGAGACTGGGAACCAGATGCTTAGTTATGTTAATTGCCCAAGCTCCTCTGACTTCACTTTAGTTATATCAATCTGTATCAGCCAAGAAACTGCTATCTGATATAAAGAAATAAAGGATGTTTGCATATTATTATTATTATTATTTATTTTTCTTTTTTTTTTTTCTAAGAGAAGTGAATGTAGATCAGTTGCACCAACGGTATGGTATTTGAATAGGTAAAATAATACAGGAATCAATAGGCAGAGAATTCTGATTATTTACGTTGATAGATATCTGAAGTAAACCTCTAGAAATGTTTACAAATGCCCATTTGACCAGAACCTGCAGACTTAAATATGTCTGATCATGACCTAAGGACCCATTCTCTTTTCAGAAGAACCTCCCCCATGAAGGCAGTGGAAGAGCTCTTCCCAGAACCAGATGGCATGTAATGGGCCACGATTTGACCTTTCATCCACAGCCTGAGAAGTGTGTAGTGGGGCTGCATTACCGACCAGTAATTGCAAAATCCAGGAGTTCATATTTCTGGATCAAAAGGAAATCTGCAACTCATTATGTAAATGCTATATTGTGAAATTTGCACTTAATTTCACTGAGTTTGCTCTATTCTGAGAAATGAAGGAAAAAATGTCTGGTTTGGGGTTTTCATTATGATGATTATTGGATCTAGACTGCTGCTTCAGGACTTCCTGCAGAAGAGTGTCTATATCTTGGTTGCTGATCTGCCTATTGAAAAAGAAAAGATGAAACTCCGAACCTGTGCTTGCCTTATATTGGCCCACTTTCATCAAAACGTCAGTCTATAAATATGAAGATGAACTGATTTATCAATCTGAAAAAGCGTATACTGTATGTGGTATCACATTATAAAAAATTAACAACTTAACTTACAAATTTGAAACAGAAGGATACTGTTTGAACAATGAGAATTAAGAGTCATAGAAAAAGTTATACATAAACATAAAATTGCAATTCTGAACTCATGTAGATTAATGGAGATCCAGCAATTTATTGTGACCCCCATAAATTTAACTGATTTGTTTCTGAAAACTGCAATTAAAACATTTGTGTTAAGTAGTACTGGCCTGCAAACTCCTGTTCAGGTAAAGGAGGTTACATGGAACCATGACAGTATGCTACCAGTTTGGAAAAAGGACATTTGTACTTTGGCTTTTTCCCCTTGATTTTGATATTCTTAATTGTTTTTAGTGTGTGATGCTCTTTAGGTCAACTTAAAGCAAAGACTTCTCTGTTACAAAACTTGAAGAGGTTACACGCAGAGGAAGCCAACTGATGAAAACGGAACACCCTAGCCATCTTTGTGTCACACTGATTCCAGGCGTACATAGCTGCACATGAACTCCTAAAATGCAGCTAGTATGCTTCTCTGCACTGATCAGATTTTCCTGTGTAGATGACTGAATTTTAGGGAATTTTGTGATTGTGTATCAAGAAACTCTAATTCATCCTATTCGTACCAGTCAGGGATTTAGACAGACAACACTCATTTTTTAAAACATTTGAAATTCTAAATCCTTTTGACCTGTCTTCATATTTTGATTTATGCCTCTCCACAGTCTTGCTCATTCACAGTCAATGACTTTCAAAAAAGCTACCAGAACTTCCAGTTTTTGGCTTGATGATTTGTAGCTAATTCAGTTTGGATTTTATTTGTTTGGTTTTGTTGTTGTTGTTGTTGTTGTTTTATTTATTTTGCTTTTTAGTTTTTGGTGGTGATTTTATTTATTTAGTTAGTTAGTTATCTGTTTTAAGCTACTTGATGACTATTTTTGCTTGTTCCAGCAAAGCTGGACATTCATCTCCATGCAACTGACTTTAGCTGGCCTTCTTTCATTGGGTAAAACTTGGTAAGTCTTCCAAGTAGTTACTAGTGTTATTATTTAGACCTTCTTATTCACCCAACATGATCAGCAGTGATTGCTATGGCAGCGTAAAGCATTTAATCTCTTCAGCAAATGTAACTAATGTAAACTGACCTGCTCTACATCAGCGCAACATCTAACTCACTTTGTGCTTGTCCAAGAGCTATTTAAATGCATCAGCAGATACAAAAGGGCAAATATGTCAAGAGGAGGTCCTGAATTAGCTAAGTGTTTAAGTCTAAATTCAAGTAAGTTAGCAAAGGCATAAGATCTTTAGGACTTTGCTGAGTCAAAGTTTGCATGACTAAATTGCAACCCACTAGACCTGCGTGTTTGAACATGACAGATACCACCAAGTGTGCAATGGTAGGTAAGCCAGTGAAATTGTACATCTGCATATGGAGTCAAATAGAGAAATCTGAAGGAGAAAAAATACAAGATCGAACAAGTCAACTTATATTTTGTTAGTTCAGACTGATACTTCTGACACTTTGATATGCAAAACGTTTCTCTTTACTTTTTTTTTCTTCCATAGGATACTATGTGATTTCCATTAGTTTCACTGGAATTTTGGATCGCATCCCTGGAAAAGGAAAACACTTTTCTTGTATATAAAACTTCTGATGCAGAAAGTGGATTCCCCTATACTTTCACAGATCCATGCTACATAACGTTTTATGCCAGATCTTTTGTTCCCTTAGCAAATTAAAGGAATGCGTTTCTGCACAGTTTACCTCAAGCAATGCTAGCTTTTTTGAGTTAGGACTGAATTAATTCCAGGTTTATCTGAACACACCTGTGAGCCTTAGGAATAAATGGTCTTAATTTTGGATTTGAAACAAAACTCAGGCACTTGTATTTTCAATTAGACTTGGAACAGAGATCTTTCAGTGAATCTTTTCAATTTAAACATTAATTTTATTTCTTCAGGCTGGAGAAGTACACTGGCTACTAACACGTTCAAAACTGCAAGAAATAGCTTCATTTCTTTTGTCTTTTCAGAAAACAAGCTACATAAGCACTAGCCTTCTTTTATATTGTTTCTACTCTCTAATGCCGCTAGAAGATCTCCAAGCAGTATCCTGGCCTGATAGTTTCACTGCTGAAAAAAATAGCCTTGTAGGTGTTGTATCATCAGCTGCATGTGCAAGAGCAATTACCGGACATGGTACTCTGAACACAAATTAAATTGGCATAAAAAGCTTTGAATATTAGCATAAAAGTCTCTTCTCCCGATTTTGTGATATCCACAGCCAATAAGCACCAAAAATGCTGCTTGATATATTAAATCAGGCAAAAATTTTGCCAGACTAAGCTGCAAAAGTCAGTTGGGGTATCTATCTATCATCTCCTCTTGCCTGATTTCAAAGAGGTGGCACAAGGTAAGTAAAGGGTCACTCTGTTCAAGATATGGAAAATCCATGTCAACCTCAAGCAGCAGTAGCTAAACTGGGAAGAGGAACAGTTCTGAAGAAGTAACGGAGACCACTGACAAATGGATATTTGTCATCTGTGACTTGCACTAGACATAGATGCACATCAACCAACTCATAACATGGAAAGACCCCCACAATTCCTGAAGTCAAAAAATCCAAAGGGCAGATACAGCTATCACCAATTAAATTCTACATATGCTGATATATTGGTGTAACTTTGTCAGGGGATCTTGACTTGGCAAGACACTGTCCCCATAAAGTCTTTGAACTCTATAAATGTGACTTTTTTGAGGCTGGAAATATGAGCATCTTTACATTTCTCTTTTAGGCTCTCCAGAGAGGCTTAGTCCACCTCTGGATGTGTGTTTTTTTTTTTAAAGAAAACTGAGACAGTTTAAGCCCGTATACATAATTTTTCCTAAACTACGCAGTTTACTGATCAACAGATGTGCAAAAAAAAACCCCAAAGTCTTCATCAGAAAAAGAAGAGGCCATAAGAGATACGTTTATTTCTAAAATCTATAAGCCTTTAATTGATCAAAAACATTTATGATAGTCTAAAGTGACCTTCTCTGTATCTGAAAATAAGGCAATATTTATTTGAAAATACAGTGCTCTACAAAATGTAAATTTTTCATGCCATGGAGTGTCTGAAAGGAGTACATCATACTTTACTTATCTAGCAGGGAGGACTTTAGGATAAGGCTGTACATCTTGTTATTTTTTTTAAATTATTCAGAGGGCATAGTTAGAAAGACCATTCAGTCTCAGAATATTCATTAAGAGCAAAACTATTCCACAATCTGTTTCTAAAAGGGTGTTGCAGTGTTAAAAAGAAGAATACGTACTATGCCAACTATTTATGCCACCAATACAGAATGGTGATTTGTTTCCCTCTAATGGTGATTGGGTCACATACTGTTTGGTGAATAGATTACAAACTTTCACCATAGACTGAAATTACTACTCCTTGGCTTTACGCTTCAGTGAGATCATTTTTATTTTTATCTTATCTTGGATAACTAAAATTAGACCCGTTCATTCTTTCCTTATAAACTATTTCACTTGCAAATTCTCTGTGCTGTAAGATTTGCATTATTCACACTGGATAAAAGCTTTAGCTGCATTAAAGCTATAAATAACAATATGCTGAGTAGTCCAGAGCAATACACTGGAATCTGGTTTAGGTCAGATCTATCACTGTTCTAACAATCTCAGCCAAGTGATCTCTATGTAAGTTAAGCAAAACTATGGCACACTCTTTTTTCTTCCCTCTGTCTTTACCATTCTTATCATAGTAAAGCTACAGGCTGAAACACTGGTATTATTGCTAAATCCTATAGCAGGATGAGATGCATTCTAGAAAGACATGAGACAGGGTTTCCATGATTTCCATATTTTTTTTTTACAAAAATAAAATAAAATAAAATAAAAAAATCCCAATTTCATTGTGCTTTTTAGAGAATGTCAGAAACATTGTCAAATATTTAATAATTCCAGCCTTTTCTAAGATCATTTGCTGTTAGTTTCCTGCTGCAGTTATCACGTGACACAAGAGGAGTCACTCTGTGAATTCCTGAAGAGCATTTTGGTGAAGCCATAGAGCAGCTCAGCAAGGCTCTGTGCAGGTATACGCCAGTATTAGTGCCCCCTCTATTGTGCAGCAGCTACTGCTCAAAGACAAATGCAGCAGCTTTTTAGCTACTATTGAAAAAAAAAGAAAAAAAACCAACGTCATGTCCAGCAATATTTCTATTTTTGTATTTCTTTTACTAGTGTTACAGAATGTTTGCAAACAAATGAAATGTCATGGCTGAGTGTTCCTCTGTTGAAGGCTAAAAGAAACTGAGAGAGGAATGGCAGTTTTCATGAGAATGGTCAAAGAGATGAGAATGCCTTTGTCAGTAAATTTGTCATGTACTGTATGTTGGGCTTGGGTACTACCTGGAACATGGGAAGCTTATGTGCAAATTCCTGCTTTGCCCCATTTGAGCAATTTGAGATGTGAAACTCAGCTCTGAATTAGGCAGAACAAAGACTTAGTTTTGATTCAGAGATTATCATGCACTGGTTGTGAGTGTGAAAGCACTGTAAATACTTGTACGTCTTCAGGAAGAGTTTGCATTGCTTTGATTTGAATGAAACACAAGTGGAATATTTCAGAAATATACTCTGGCCAGTTCTACAGCTATGTCCCTAATGCTTGGTAATGACACTGAGCTCTTTTTAAATCAGGTTACAAAACTTTAATTGAGCTAATGAGTAGGAAACAGCCAAAGGCAGTCTCCAAATCACTTCAAGTCCAATGATGTTTGCTCCAGAATTCTGATAGCATCCAAATATTTGAAAACTTTAATTTCAATTTAAAAGCTTTGCTTTTCTCTCTCTCTCTCTCTTTTAAAAACTTTGATAGAAAAGAACCCACATATTTGCAATACAGTCTGAGCCTCTGCATTTCTAGCTATTCTATGTACATAATTGCCATTGCCATGTAGTGAGAGCACTTGTCAGGCCAGTTTAATAGTATGAAACTGCTTGTGTACTGCTGTTATAATCTTATGTGCTGTTCCTGATCTTTTGCAAATAGCGGCTACACTTGAGCAGTCTGTATCCTTCCTAACATCTGTGTCTCAACAGAAACTAGACAAGGTAATGAATTATTTTAGCAGAGCAAAATTAATATAAGGAAAAGGACATTTCTGTGAAAGCAATGGATAATAGCGAAAATGAAAAATAAAAGGAAAGCTATGAAGAGCAAAACTTCTTTATAGCAGATGAGACAGAGCTGCTGTTTCTCTGTGCCTTTGAAGTCTATTTTTCCTCTGAGGAGTCATAAATCAGGCACTTCCAGTTGTCACGTTCTTTCCTTTTCCCCTTTACTGAGATAAGAATGCATTTAAAGATCCAAGAATTTTTTTCAGGTGAATTTCAGTTATGTTTTTTTGTTTGTTTGTTTCTTTGATTGATTGATTGATTTTTGGTGGTGTGTTTTTTTTTGGCAAAACCAATATTCCTCAGAAAACTCTTTGGTATGTCCATATTGCAGATGTTATCTGTTCATGAATTCCTGAATTCCAAGATGCTACTGAGTCTATTTTTTTTTTTTTTTTTTTTTTTCCCACCATGTTGAACAGCAAATAGAGAACAGGGCTGTTCAGTAACATCATTGGTAACAAAAGGCAAGATTTGGTTGCTTCACACAAGCATCCAGTGTCATTTTAAAGAACTGAGAACATCCACAATGCCTACATGGAAATGGTAGACATAATGCAGGACTTGGACATTTGATCCCTTCTGATGGAGGCTGAGCGCATACAGTCTGGTGCTTTCAGTGTCTGAGTGCAGGCAAGTTAATCTCTCCCTAAGGGAAGGGTTTCCATTTGTGTTGGAAAAGGTAACTATACTGTTTTGACAGCTGCATCCCCTCTGTGGTGTACACAGCTACTGTAGAACACAGATGAAGAACTCATACAAGAACATCAGACTGTGGAGTCACCTCAACTTTGTTCTCACTTGAGCTGCTCCCACACACACTTCCAGGGCCAAGCCACTGAGACGCCTAGGCCATCCCACCTGATCTCTCTCACCCTGTGGCAGACGTGCCAGACAGCTTGGATACAAACCTCACTAGACATCTAGATCTGGATAAATGAATGAAATCCTATATATTCCTTATGTAGCTAAATTGCTTAGGCTTTCTTCATGATCAGTGAAAAGAAACTGGTGATTTTTACCTAAGATGGGATAGATCATCCTCCAAGATATTTCAAGTGTCTAGGTCAGATCGAGAAATTGATACCTTTTCTACCAGATTTTTCTGATTCAAAAAAGCAGTTAGGGGACGTTGCATGTAACATATTTTCAGCAGAACTGAATGTGCACTGAAGAGGAGCTACATTCATACACAATATCCCCATTTCCTGTCCTGTAACAGTGCTAATATGGGATGTAGATCCCTGTTTGGCCCCTCCTTCCTCTAAGTGAACCCACTCCTAACTATTGCAGATTTTCTCATGCCCTTTTTGAGTGGGAAGGTGGAGAACAGGATCCAGACTTCCATGGACTTACAATTCAGCTCTCGGGGAAGGAAAAGAAATTTGGTTTTTATGTTACTCTGCACCTGTTGCAGTGGTTTTTGTGGGTGCAAATTCTCACTTGTTACCCTCTAACGTAGGATCATTTCTACTTTGTTTTGCTTTGTGACATCTCAATAACCAACACAGCGGAGACTCATATTAAGAAATGTGTTTGTTACACTGCAGCTCTCACCCCTACAAAAATCAGCTGCACACCTACCAATATCAGTCAGGTTTGGAAGCAGGAAAGATCACTCCTTATATAGCCTATTCTTGCTGGTTCCTCTCTGCCTTTTTTCCCAGCACAGTTTTCAGATGCTGAAGAGCTCTCTAAGAAAGCCTAATGCAATGTTTCACAGCAGGCCTCTTCTTAAAAGTATCTTATCTACACTCTTTTTTACCTCTACATCCATGAATAAAAGTCAACTCTTAAAATCACTTCTAACTGTCCAATCATTTCAGCTGGAGAAGGAGCCAGTGTCACATAATTCTTAGCTGTTGGGTGAGAGCTGACTTCAGCTCCATATGGACCAAGTAATGATTTAACCTAATTTTACTTTTACCAGTTTTGTTAATCTTAGGAATCCCATTGTCTGTGTTTTCCCAATGGTTCATTTATATTCCCTTATTATTTTATGCTAAGTTAATTGGCTGTAAAAATCTGGGGGTGAGAGGGAAAATTAGTCTTTTATTTTATGTCAATTTTTGCCCTTTATTCATTTCATGCTTAGTTTATATCATCAAAATCATCTCTCTTCCTTTCTTTTACACTGCTATTTTCACATCTCCTTTTTATTCCATTTTAATGATGGACATCAATTAAAATGTCATAGCTCATTCCAGACCCTATCACCAGTGTTGAGTGAGATAGCAACTTTGCTAGCATTTTGTTCATAAGCTGTGAAAGTTAAAAATATTGTAAAAAAAAAAAACAAAATTGTAACATAATTCACAGCCTGTTGTCTGTGTGATAGACAAATTACACTTTTATTTATTTATTTACTTATTTTGGAATAAGACAACGTGCATGTCATGAAAACATAATAGAAGCAGATACGATGCAAAATGAATATTAGACTTACTTATACCAGTGATTACAAAGAATCATAGAATCATAGAATTACTCAGGTTGGAAAAGACCTCAAAGATCATCAAGACCAACTGCAGCCTAACCATAGTGCCCTAACTCTAACAACCCTCTGCTAAATCATATCTCCGAGCACCACATCCAAACGGCTCTTAAACACATCCAGGGACAGTGACTCAACCACCTCCCTGAGGAGCCTATTCCAATGTTCAACTACCCTTTCTGTAAAGAAGTGTTTCCTAATGTCCAACCTAAACTTACCTTGGTGCAACTTGAGGCCATTTCCCCTCGTCCTGTCACCCGTCACCAGTGAGAAGGGACTTGCCCCACTCTCACTGTAAGCTCCTTTCAGATACTGGAAGAGGGCAATAAGGTCTCCCCTCAGCCTCCTTTTCCTCAGACTAAACAGCCCCAGCTCCCTCAGCCTCTCCTCATAGGGCTGATTTTCCAAGCCCTTCACTAGCCTTGTTGCCCTTCTCTGGACCTGCTTGGTACCTCCATGTCCTTTTTGTACTGAGATGCCCAAAACTGAACACAGTACTCGAGGTGAGGCCACACCAGTGCTGAGTACAGGGGCAGGATGACTTCCCTAGTCCTGCTCACCACCCCATTCCTGATACAAGCCAGGATGCCATTGGCCTTCTTGGCCACCTGGGCACACTGCTGGCTCATATTCAGCCAACTGTCCATCAGCACACCAAGGTCCCTTTCCATCAGGCAGCTTTCCAGCCACTCCTCCCCAAGCCTGTAGGGTTGCCTGGGGTTGTTGTGACCAAAATGCAGGACCCGACACTTGGCCCTATTGAAACTCATGCCGTTAACCTTGGCCCATTGATCCAGTCTATCCAGGTCCTTCTGTAGTGCCCTTCTCCCCTCGGGCATATCAACACTCCCTCACAACTTGGTGTCGTCTGCAAATTTACTGAGGGTGCACTCAATCCCCTCATCAAGATCATCAAGAAAATAACAAACATAATGTGAATTCCTCTTAGAAGACAGCTTTAATTTGAACACTGATGATATTTGTTGCATTTACTTCAAGAGTTTTTCTTGTAAACTTGAGAGCTGAAAAAGGCAAATTCTTCCCTCCCACTTCATTCATCTATCCATTCTCATCATCAGCCCAAGCAAAACAATTCCTTGCTCACCTACTACAATCAATCTTGAGAGCCTGTGAGCTCCTATTAAGTTATGTACTTCATGGGGGGTATTGTAAGAATTAATTAAATAGTTCCTGTTTGGACACTTCTTGAGTACATATAGTACTACAGTAACTGCTAGTCAGTAATAAATACTGAATACATCATTTCAGGTTATGACAATCTCCAACTCAGCTGCAGGTCAGCCCTTCCCAGGGTTCAGGATTTCGTTACTGATTATGGGGACATGTGTTCACGCAGTCTGGCATAAGGAAGACTTCATTACATCAGCACCCACCATACAAGAATCAGGGCTTCTTTTGCTCCTGCTGCAGGTAACAAGTACCAAAGGAAGGAGTTTTCTCCTCTATTTTGGTTCCTGTTTTCTCTAAAAGGCCTGAAGGATGGGAAAAAAATATCTTTCTTCTGGAAGCAGAAATCCCTATCATTACACTGAAGCACTAGGTTTATGTTCACACAGTTCTTTCTCAAGATGTGTAAGGTAGAATCATAGAATCAGAGAATTGTTTGAGCCGGAAGAGATGCTTAAAGGCCATCTAGTCCAACTCCCCTGCAATGAACAGGGACACCTACAGCTACATCAGGTGCTCAGAGCACCATCCAGAGCGCCAGCCTGACCTTGGGTGTCTCCAGTGATAGGGCATCCACAAACTCTCTGGGTAGGTGTTAACACTGTCTTTGCTTGGTTTTGGACCTTTTCTTTGGTGCCAGCTAATTCATTTCTTTGGAAAGGTATTCCTTTTCACAAAATCTGCTCCATACATTGATTTGAAAATCATTTTTGAAAAGAATCTCATCTCAGTCTCCACACTTCCTCCTTTGGTATATGCTTGATTGGAAAATGAAGATATAAATGCAATTAAATTAAAGGCAAAAGACACGTTTCTTCAAAATGCTGCCAAACATAATTTTGCATGGTTGAGCAAATTGTTTATACTAAACAGGGTATCTAGGGAATATTTTCCTTTTTATTCCTCCATGGGAACGATGCTGGAGCATTCATTCTTTACAATCCAGAGGAAATTGGATCAGGGTTGGACTCGATGATCTCTAGAGGTCCCTTCCAACCCCTACAATTCTGTGATTCTGTGATTCTTTGTGAAATGCTAGAGAAAAACTTCAGCCTCCATCTTGTTCACAGACATTTACTTTCACTGCTTCTTTAGCTGCCTTCTCTAGAAGATTCAGCAGTGACTCTTTAGAAATGAACCTACTGCCAGAGATGAGAGTCCATCTTTTGCTTAACAGACCTGTAGTTTGAACACTCTGGGAGGCAAAGGGACACTGCAGGTTGCACACCTACCTTTTGATTCATTAAGCCACATATTTGCATGTACGAGGCAAGTCTGAGGTATTACAATATGAAATGACCCTGTAGTTATTGAATAGGAGGCAGTGTGAGTGTACAAAATGATAGTAAATGGTCAAGGCATTCATGTAAGCATGCCTTACACTCCAGGATGGCATCTGGGTACAACATTTGACTGAAAATCAGATAAAAAAACAAAATTTTTTTAGCTTTAAAATATTTGTAGTTAATCTTCAGACTTTCTCTCCTCATACAGAAGAGTCTCTAAACATGTTGCATTTTCGCTTTGACTAAGTGCAACACAAATTTAGATATCTGCCCTCACCTCTTCCAGGCCTAAGATAGATAATGAAGAAACCAGCTTTAAAAATTTCAGTGATGAAAGCACTGAGTCCTGTCCCACTCGACTCATACTTCCTCTCTGAGACTGTAAGCTCTGAGCTGGCTAAAGGCAATCAAGACACCGATGCTTACCGTGGTCTAAAGGACATTCCAGAAGTGAGGAGTGAGCCTGGTTTTCCCCACTGACTACATAAAGAGACCAATCAACTAATCTTCCAGCCCAGCATATGAAATAGGCACTTAGAGATGGGATGAGTACACAACTTTTTACCTTTCCATTCATAAATTTGCAAAAAAGTGTACTTCCAAACTTGTTTACATATATAAGCATAATGAAAAATATGCTCAGTTTATATATGTGTACACATACGCAAGTTTGCAGATGAACTCGTGTTTTGCAAATCGCAAATAAAGATTGCTACTGTATCCTTAATTTGAGCCCGTTTGGCAGCCACTTCTTTCTAGCACCTTCATAGTTTCACAGTTGAATTTTAAATGTGCATTGCAGCAATCAAGTAGCATTACAGAGACTCTAAAATCAATGGACAAAACACCTATATACATTGCATAAATCTGGATAGGCAATTCATATTTTCTTAAAGGATAGAAGTCTGCAGACGTTAGAAGAACGCACATTTCCAGGTCACTAAAATCACGTGCTTTACTGAACAGGGTGGGGAGCCCTCTGGGTATGCTGGGTAAGAACTCAATAGAATCTAGTTTCAAAACTTTGTGCTTTAATTAAAATGTATACTGATGTGTAGTCATTTCCCTGAGCACAGCAATATGGTAATAAGCCCTTAAAAAATTCAGATCTCTGCAGTTTCATAGAACATTTTTCAATCTGATCAAACATTTTTTTCTTTCTCTAATCAGTACTTTTTGTAGTTTATGCATACAGCATTATATTTGATTCCATTCCCCTGTGGGTTGTTACATATCTTAAACACATTGAGAAAAGTTTCCTTAGAAGCAGCAAAATAAAACAAAAAAAAAAACAACCCTAAACCAAACAAAGTATGAAGTAATATTTTCCCCACAAAGTCTCATATACCTGAAAGGACATAGTCATCTTCCATGAGAACATTTTGTCACTTTTATTTCTAGTAGGTATTTCAGGAGATTGAGGTGTTTAATCTTACGTACATCTATATTATCTATCTTCTTGCTGTCTTGCTTGTTAGTTTGATGTACCCACAGCAAAATGCAAGCTGATGATTTGGTATTTCCCGATTCTGTGTGATGCTGTTTTGATGCATCAGCAGCAATTCATCCCAAGATGGACCAAAAGCTACCAGAGGTAATATGGATGAGGTGGGGAAGCATGGAACTGCTGTCTATCTGTAAAGTACACACAAAGAGACTGAACTTATCCGCTTCTAATCCTGGTTAAACTCCATCTTTCCATTTCTCATAGACTGTAGAAGAATTTACCCAACTATTAATTTCTCACTATGCTATTAGACTAAGTGATATTAAAAAAAACAAAAAAGTAAAAATTAGGCAATTCCCGATGCTGAACAGGAGGTATGTAACTGAAGACATTTCAGAAGTTAAAGCTTCTAAATAAGACTTCCAAATTATGTTATGCAGGGAACTTCAATTTTGATATCTGTTGTTCTGGAGAACCTGAATTTAAACCTTATTTTCACATAGGATTTTATCTTATGTATATGTATGCTGTTTGTGGAATAGCAGCGTGGAACTCCTGTACATGTATATTTATTCACTTTACTTTCTCTCTACCTGACATACAAGAAAGAGAAGGAACTCACCTGCAGAAGTCTAAAATGAAAAAAATTCTAGTCCCAGAACTGCGTAGTAATCACATTTATTGCTTTTACCACACGGAATAATTATAACAGAACAGTTTTACTCCATATTGAGGTGAAACTGTAAATATGCTGTGTATGATCTGCAATAAAATAACATCTGAACTTCTAACCTCTTGAAGTTCAATCTAGTTAATAGCAATTTAATTCCAATTTCGTTAATTGGAGCTGTGCTTTTTCCCTTTTTTTTTTTCTTTTTTTTTTCTTTTTTTTTAAGTTGTTGTTCCATTGACTCTATAGAATTGCAGTTCTTTAGAGACTGCTTTCTGAAAGGCAGAGGGGGGTCTCCTAGGCTGTGAGGGCCCTGGGATACTGCTACTTGCCTGGAAGCTGAGAAACTATGCATATCTTTGGAATAGGTTTCCTCTTTCTTTTCCTTTTAGTAGTGAGACTGGATGATGCCCTAACATGCTACTTGAAAGTAGCTGGCTAGGTGAACCAATATCAGGGCTGCAGAGAGAATTCAGAAAGAAAAAAATCAGAAAGAAGAAAATGGCAGGCTGTGGAAATGGAGAGTGACAATTGCATGTGAAGACTTAGATTAAAAATATGCTGGGAGTCTGTAAAGAAAAAAAGATATCATTTCATTTTTTATTATTTCAGAGCAGATGAAAATAAAAGTTCTGATGGAGTGGAGATACTCGGATGTAACACTGCAGTTTATCCCTTTCAACTTGCCTTCAGTACATAATGAAGGGTTTGAACCTTTTATCCCTCCATGGCTCATGGGAGAGAACCCCACTCTACCTTTTCTAGAGAATGTACCAGTATTTGAAACCAATCCAGCTAACAACTCTCATGTCTGATTTTCTGTGGCATTTATGTTTCATGTCTCAGAGATGAGCTGTAGATTGTCTATCAGAAGCTGACAATTTAACTGAAGAGGGGTCAGTGGCTTTGTAGACCAGATGTAGAATGATAGCTGGTGTGCAGGGAGTGGTACAAAGGAAATTCACTGATGCAGGCACAGTAGAAATAGCTGAAAGCTTCATCGGGGCAGGGCTTGGCAGTGCAAAAGAGCAAGAAAGGAGAGGATAAGAAAGAAACTGCTGGCTATGTTGAACAAGCTCTTAGCTCCTTCAGGCAATTGCAGTGCTATAGAGACTGGATTCAGAATACATAATTGGAGAATAATTGTTCTGTGTGGCAGGGATTGTCTTTATTTATGTGTATTGTGTGATGCCAAGCACATGTTGAGCCCAAGAAACAATATGTATTATTTATTTATTTATTTATTTATGGCAGCAGTGGGGATAATAATCTGTTAGAATCTTGCGCTGCAGGAGAGAGCAGTTAACTTTTCCAGACATGCCCCTCGATTTTTCTGATTTAACCCATCATATAAATTAAAATACTGCAAATGCTTCTCCTCAAGTGGTCTCAAATTTGCACATGTATTGAATCCTAGAAGTTAGAAATGGAACAGGCATGTTATTCAGTTCCATTATCTACCCGCACCATATTTTCTTTAGAAAAAAATTACCATACTGAGACTTAAATATGCCCATTTACAAGAGCGAATGTACAAATTAGTCAAGATAGATAGACATCTATTTGCATAGAAGACCACATATGTTAAACTGTGAGAAAAATTAGCAAATGGAACTCAGGCAGACCAAAACTTTATTTTACATTTGGGATAGGTGACTTATAAACTGCTGCAAAAGGACTCAATATTGGGGTGAACCTTGATATGATGTTAAAATTAATTATTTACTTTTGTCATTCTTATTTTCCCAGATAGATAGACCTATGCAGGGGTGTTTCAAATTGCAATGAGAATATGTCTTACTTTGTGGTAGTTACCTTGTACTAAACCCAATATATGAAATCCCTTTCACTCCAGCTTTGAACATATTCATGTTCTTTGTTAAACACAGAAAACTTGTGGATGTTTGCTACAAAGGAATTTTGAGTTTCTTCCCATGGAGCTTAAATCAGAAATTATTTACTTTTCTTTAATAAAAACACAGAAATTGTTGTGAATTCTAAATTCAATTAAATGTTAAGACTAAAGCATGTTCACTAGGTAACTGTGAATACTGAATAAATAAAAGAGAAAGTTAAAATCAGTAATACATTCTGCTGTAATTTGCTATTTATAATTGAAGAGAATACTAGAAAATACTGAAATAGTTCCAGGTTTAGGAGAAAAAAGAAAAAGAAAGAAGGAGAGGACCAGGTTTAGGAGAAAAAAAGAAAGAGGAGAGGAGAGGAGAGGAGAGGAGAGGAGAGGAGAGGAGAGGAGAGGAGAGGAGAGGAGAGGAGAGGAGAGGAGAGGAGAGGAGAGGAGAGGAGAGGAGAGGAGAGGAGAGGAGAGGAGAGGAGAGGAGAGGAGAGGAGAGGAGAGGAGAGGAGAGGAGAGGAGAAAGATAAAAAGATAAAAAGGTCACTCAGAAGTAAAAACTGCAAAAACTTGAGGTCCTTTCTTCACCCAAAACAGTGCTCATCTGTCTGATCTGAAAATTCAATGAAAAGTCAGACTTTACTGACTGTAGAGAGACACCACAAAGGTGACCAGAATTACAGGACCAGAGAATATTCCTTAGCTTTACAAGGAGCGCATGTAAACAACCAAAAGGATTGCTTTCCAAAAGCAATGTTGTTATTAGTAAATAAATGTTTTTGTTTGTTTGTTTGTTTGTTTCAATGTTCTGTATGAGCTAGAATGAGGCCTATAAGAAACTCCCAGCCTTGCAAAGCCCTTTCTTTCAGGCTCTTAGATCAGTAGCTTGCTGGGTAACAGCAGTGTCTCAGTGGTCCCTTTGCTTTTGCTGTGGATCAACTGCTCACCTGCAGCCTTTTGAACCAAACTATTGCAGGGAAACAAAGCAGACATCACCTTTGTCCCCCCTCCAAATCCCACCCCACCACAACTGCTTGTGTGTTGACTGCAGCTCACCACAAATCATTGTCGTTTTCATAGAAGAGATTACAGTTCAGCTATTTGGATGTTGTTGCTGCTAATGAGAAGACTATTTGAGTAATCAAACTAAAACAATGTAAACCGTTGATCCAGGTTATAACATCAATATTTGTTCTCCCTACTAATGCAAGCTACCTCCTTCCAGTGTTCTCTCAGTTCAAATGAAACAGCTCGTGCCACCTGAAATAAAGCACTCTGAGTTTATCAGAGGGACAAAAAGTATATTCGTAATTCATATTTTGCTGATGCAAAGCTGGAAAAAATACTGGACTCAATCTACTGGACCTCTGCATCTGTGAAGCTGCATGGATAATACATTTCATTACAGAATGAGTATAGAGATGAACTGACAAAACACTGATAATGTACAACAGCCCAAATGAAATAAGCTTTGGGTTGAATATTGAAAAAAAACGCCTCCCTGACTCTGACATTTCTGAATATATGTATCATACGCAAATGCAAAATGCCAGAGGCCCCCTATCCTGTTTCTCTAAGTTTTCTCTTTTCATGATTTTCCATTCTTTGAAAAGAATATTAACAATTGTTCTAAGTTTTAAGATGGCCAACTACAATAGTCAGCAATCACCTAGAATAAAAAGGTTAACTTTTAAAAATGTACTAATCTACTCCACTAAACAAATATAGAATGTATTGAAAAGCAGTACAAATCTCTCTTGTGAGTTGAACCTGAGTGAGAAATCTCACTTCTAAGCCATGTTTCTTTCTCTGGTGCCTATGTAGCAAAGAGGCTTTGAATTCCCTTACTAGAACCTGCATGTGACAGAAAATGTTTAGTCTTTCTTCTTTTTAATAGTAACCAGATATATCAGTCCCCATCTACTATTCTAGGATCACAGGGCATGAAGACTTATTTGTGGGTGATTGAAGTCAATCCTATCCTTTTGCAGGCATCATTAGCCATTTTTTTGTTTTTGTTTTGTTTTGTTTTCTGAACTGGACTGTGTATACTTCAGTAGCCAATCTTCTCTCACAACTGCTTTCTCTGTATCCATGTTATGTCTAGTTTTAAACCCTGCTCCAGAAATTTCTTTTTAGTCAGTGTCCTGGCTGTCTTGAACCCATCTGTGTGAGAGTAAGACACATGGACATTAATGTACTAGTGCCGTGCCAGGTACCCTGAAACCTGGCAATGTGGCAACAGACCAACAACACAAAATTGTCCAAAGCATCTCAAGGCCCGCCTGGACATTCTCCTCAGCCTCTCACTTAACACTTATGTTTAGAAAAGTGGATCCCATCCTTTTCAGTAGGTTCTTATCTTTCTTTGTCATTACCTAAATTAAGGTGTCTACATATCATTATCTCCCAGTATTGCCTTATGTTCATCACAAGCACATACTTGCTATGGAGCCTTGTGACCTGCAAACCACCCATAAGCCACTAAACAACTCATTTGCAAATCTGCACCCCTCTTCCTTTCCCACTCTTCTCCATTCCCTCCATCTTCACAGCTTCCTTGTTTGTATTTAGCCCTCCTTCCTATGGACTAGATTCTCCACCAGCTGGTCATTCTGTTGTCCTGCTTGCTGATTCCCAAATATAACCAAGAATATTTTCTCATTTGTATTAGTGTACACTTAAATATACACATTTATATCAGTTGTTTCTTATTTATTATAAATTCTTTCTGGAAGAGGCTCTGATACCTTCATACGTTAGTCTTTGTTTTCCTCTAAAATATTAGATAATATATAATGATGAAATATTAGATGCTGTTAATGCTGCAGTAGGGCAGAAAATGAATTAGAATGGGTACGCTGAAGGTTTATTAGTTCTGTGGTCTGTATTTTTTAACACTATGCAAATGCTAAGTGTAATTACTTTTTACCATTGATTTGTTTGATTTATAGAGTTTAAGGCCTAAAGGTCGACACTGATCATCAAGTACGACCTTTTTCATTATACAAGCTACCAAATTTAATCCAGTAATTCTTTATGGAGACCAGTATGTTCTTAGTGAGGTAATTATTATTTTTAAAAAATAATAAAATCAGATGCAATTTAATGACCACATCTAATATCTCAAAGCCAGAACAGCCTTTATACGTCTTTGTTTTCTTGTGGATACCCTTCAGCAAGAACTTACTTTTGTGCTTCAGCATTTTAATATCTAATTATAATTTTAATTAAACAATGAAAATACTGCAATAATAGCTTCCTCATTAAAATATGAATCAACAAGAAAATTAAGGTATTATGGCAACCTAAAGAGGGCTATTCTGAAATTGGGTCATTTTCTAAGTCTTAATAATTTCTCTGTGTATAAAATGTATATAACAAAATACTCAAAGTAGACAAAAGATCATTGCATATGCCCTTTTACATGGTGTGAAGGCATCGAAGTTCTGCTCCCAGCTACCTTTGGGTTTTTAGTTGTTTATAGTTGCATAGTTGTTTACATTTACATTGCCTAAATATGAGACAAATGTGGACTTTTAATTTCTATGTTTGTTTATTTGTTTTCCTTCCCTGTACTTTTGGGGTCCGTTTGAGAAATGTCCCTTGCTGAACACTTTCAGTCACTACTGAATTTGTGGCAGATCCCTCTGAGCACATTTGAGCACTCAGAAATGTTGATGGTCTTTGAAGTGAATTAACTTTTCCAAAGGAACCCATGGTATTGACGTAAAAGCAGTGAAAATGGTGAGAAGTAACTTCAGAAACACTGTGCATGGAATAATCCAGGAAGGTTGGACTTTGGGAAACATTTATTCTGCAAAAGAGTGGTCAGGCACTGGAATGGGCTGCCCAGTGTGGTGGTAGAGTCATCACCCCTGGAGTATTTCAAGAAACATTTAAATATTGTACTAAGGAACATGGTTTAATAGGGAAATATTGGTGGCAAGTAGATGATTGGACTGGATGATCTTGGAGGTCTTTTCCAACCTTGGTGATTCTATGATTCTAAGAAAACTATATAGAAGCCTGAGATCGATACAAGAAAGAGGTCACAGGCACTCCACAGAAATTCAAGTCTTAGGGTTGGTTGAGACAATTACTGTTTGAGAACATGCCACGGAGAAGCCGCAGAGGTGCCACAAGCTAAAACTCATCTATTTCACAGCAACATGAGGTCAAGTCACTTGAACAACCTGTCTGTGCATCATGATTGTCCCACAGCCACCAGCAGTGTGCTGCTAAGCACCAGTTCAGTTCCACCCTCAGGTCACTCAGTTGCTTCTTAGAGCTGTGGGACCTATTCACATTGAGAAGTCTAGGGCTTTGAACTAAGCTGCTCCCATACATAGAAGTGAAAGGAGGCTCCACAATGTGCAGCGTGTTAGGCACAATGTTCATAGATGTTCTTCTCTCAGTTTAGCTCTTGCACCATCAAAAAGCACTGCTCCATTTCAGATGTTTGCCCCATGTATCTCAAGGGAAAAAAAAGGAAAAGAAAAAAAAAAAAAAAAGAGAGAGAGAGAGAAAAAAAAAAGAAGAATAAGAAGAAAAGCCTTTATTTGTAGGAATTCCTTCCAACTTTTCTGACAAAGTAGTTGTTGAGTGAACATGTGCTGCCACCCATAGGCAGCTCCAGAAATGTCTTTTTGCTCTTGCAATTTATAATAAAAGCCAATGCTTCTAATAAGAAAGTTTATTTTCCTCTGTTTTGTCATATCTGCCAATTATCTGTGGACCTAACTACCAAATTTACCAAATTGGGCATCAAATTAAGTATAAACAAGGTTACAATGAGCTAATTTAATGATTTTACTGAAAGGTAGTTCACTGAAGATGCTTGGGAGTATGGCATTATTATCACTGCTTTCCTTGTTCTGTCTACAAAACAGAAAGGACACAGAACAATCTCTCTGTCCTCTGATGTGTTGCTTGAAACCACTCTCAGTTATATATCATTTTAATTATTACAAGCTTAAAATCACATGCACATGAAATAAAGCTGAGTTAGATATTTTTCACAGCTTAGAATGTCTGCACTTCATGAACTGTGTGCAGTAGGACTAATAGTGCCCTGGTAATAGTGACGTTAACTATAGCAGAGAACCAGCTGATGGGTTGGTCTAAGGAGAGAGAAAAACTTCATAGTGCTGAGCATTCCGACTTCCTGATTTACTGCAGCTTTACTGACTGCACACTGGAAGGAGTAAAAAGTAACAGGTTTTGGTTTGGGGAAAAAAAAATATCAGATTAAGATCAGGAAAATCATTTCCAAGTGAGACATGGATTCAATAGCATAAATACCGAAAACTTTGCATGATTATCGAGGAAGAGAGACAGCTTTGTTAATATCATTGCTACTAGCACTGGTGCATTGCTACATTTCAACATATGGCTCATGCAAAACAGAAAAAACTATTGATAACTTGACAAAAGTGCTGTGTCTTGGCCTCTTCACAGCACGGGAATGAAGAATATCAAGGCTGTTGTAATTGGTATGAAATGTTCCCACTGTCATTTCCCTTTTGCCCCATTTTTTAAAAAGGTGAAGAGGGAAATCACATTTAATATTTCCTATAATTCATACACCCAAATGGTGGCCAGTTTTCAGTTTTTAATCTTCACTTTAACAAAGAGCAGTTGGGCAGCTATTGACAGGGAAACACAGCAGTCGACTACCTTGTAAATTAGAAGCTGTGGTAGTAAAAATGGATTTGTGTATCACCGGGAGTAGAGAGAGTGTCTGCCTTGTAAATTTAATTAAACAGCAGGTGCAAAATCAGGTCATATGGCTTTGATGTGCCCCATGTGAGGATGACAACTAGACAATGATTCTAATATGAAGAAATTTGCATACATTTGCATTGGATTGCATAGAACATTGTAGCTCACACTTACTTTCTGTGTTTCATTTTGGAGAAGCTGAAGATTTGAATGAACGGTTCCTATTTAGTTTCAGTGACTATATACAAGAAATACTTTTGTTCTGTCGTGGTAGGGAACATATGGGTTACGATGCCGTTATGTACCATTTTATAGTGTATGCTTACATGATAATCAAACATTTGAAAATGCAGCTGAGATACTTGTAATGACAGAAAAAGCAAAACAGGATGCGAGGGGGGGGGGGGGGAGATTGGATACAGAAGAAGAGTGGAAACCACCTTTGTGTTTTAATCACTCCTTGATGATCATTTATCTACTGGAGCATTAACACAAATCTACATTCTGATCTTTGTCCAGGGGGTGTCACAAGCAATTCTCCTTACTTTAGTAGTTAATGTTGTAAACAATGAAACCATGTAGGTTGGAAGTGTTTTCAGGTCTGGCAATTAGCACCTCACAAAAATTATCAGTTACAAAAAATGTAATTTCTTACCTTAATGGCCAAAGTTAAGAGTACAAATGCTCAGGTGTAAGTTATCCTTCTTATTGAGATTAATGGGAAATCCAACTGTATGGATCTCCATATTTTTTTCCTTTTGCTGTTTAAAGTGTTAATGAACAGTTGGTTTCATTTTTGACAGTTTGTCTGCAAGATTCTGAATCCCAACACTGACTGTTTTTGCTGACTGTGCTAGACAGAGAAGTTTTAGAGGATATTAAAACACAAATGGAAGAACAATGGTGGCTGCACTCCTAACAGGGATGGTCTGGCTCACTTAGTGCACTTTGCCCTAGGGTTACATAGATCATAGAATCATAGAAACATTAACGTTGGAAAAGACCTCTAAAATCATCTAGCTCAACCTTCCATGTACCACCAATACTGCCCACTACACCTACCCTTCTCTTGAACACCTCCAGAGATAGATAGTGACTCCACCTCCCTGGGCAGCCTATGTCAACGTCTTGCCATTCTTTCAGAGAACATTTTTTTCGTACTATCCAGCATGAAGCTCTTCTGGCACAACCATTCCCTCTCATCTCATCACTGTTACCTGGAAAAAGAGGCTGACTCCCACCTTGCTACCACCTCCTTTCAGGGAGCTGTAGAGTGATGAGGTCTCCTGAGTCTCCTCTTCACCAGACTAAACAGTCCCAGATGCTGGGTGAAGAACTAAGATTGCAGTGTTTCTCTTCACAAGGCTACAAAGAGATTTGCCCTCTTAATTCTTGTCTTTTGTTTGCAGGAACCTTACACTGCAGAACTACTTCAGTTGGCCACATGAGGTTGTTTTTCACTTTGTTTGATTTCATCTCTGCTGGAGTTCTTCACTGTTTCTGTAGAAGCACAGAGTTCCATTTGATTTAGCACAGTTTGGGGGGCAGCTAGGAAGAGCTGGGAAAGGGAAGAGGAATGAGAAGTCAGGAAAAGGATGGATAAAAGGTAAACAAGAACTTCTTAGCCAGATATTCTGCTAACACAAAAATTTCTATTACAGCAACAGCTGATCTGTTTTGGGAGGTCTCTTTCTTTGCTACCTGTAGCCTCCATGATAAGGTTTTCTGTTCCTTCAGGGGTAATGAATACTGAATCGGCTGTTTAGTTTTTCCTTATTTAGGGATAGAAACCTTTAAAGGAACTGGCAGAGGTGCTATAATTTTCTGATAGATTCTCCAAAATAATTCCTGTTTGACACTTGCTCTGTCTCTGAGATGCTAATATATCTTCACACCTGCTCTCTCTCACTCTCTCTCAAAGTACCTTGAATCACCTGAGCTCAGGCATTTGTGCTTTTAAGGTTTCCAGCATGCGTGAGAAGTAATTACAAATTTTCTGAATTTGGCTCTAACCACCTTATTTTAAAAGGCTCATCCTTAGCCCTGAACTTCTCAGACATTTCTTGTAGAAGATACCAATGTATCAGTTGCAAACATACCATCTCTGGCTCTAAATAATCACCAAACTCCATTCTTAAGCTCATCCTTTTGAAAGAGAAATATTTTAGTTACTCCTTTTAGTCAGTTGGCTTTTATTTATTTATTTATTTATTTATTGTGAAGTGGGAGAAAAAAAAAAACCCTACGAGGAATAAAACCAACACAAAACAAGTATGAAATACATTAGTTTATTTGTTTTATCTTTTCTTTAAAAAAATAACATGAAACGATGCCTAGAAAGGCAAACATCAGAAGTAATGCAATTAGTAGTGAGATCAATGTACAATTCAGCAATTCTGAGAAAATATTTAAATTACCTTCATAAATAAAATGCCAGCAATGTATATTAAGTACCTGAAAGAACCTTTTAAAAATAGTTAATGTGCCAAATGTATTCAAGCAGATTGGGTACCCATGTTAATTGTAGAACAAGGTTATTCCTGTGGATCACAGAGTAAAAGAATAAGCCCAAAGCATAAAAGCAGCACACCTAGGAAAAGCAGCCAAACACAGTAAGGAAGACAGCAAGGTATAATGAAAAGAAGGCTGAGTGGAGCTAACCTGCTTTATTTTACTTTCCTGTGACATTAAACTGGTAGCCCAAGGAACCAACACATAGAAAGAAAGAGGGCAAGGAACTCCAGCCAAGTCTCAGGAGCAGTGGGCCCTGAAATGGTGAGGATGGAGAAGGACAGGAGGTGAAGGTGCTATGGCTGTGTCCTACAGAATAGATAAATTTAAGCAACCTGTGGATGGCTCCAGAAGACAATTCCTTTCAGTGCCTCTGTGTCAGCCTGATTTCATACCTCCGTTGTGCAGGCAACCTTGTGCCAATAGGGTTTCAATTTCAGGAAAGAATATTTATTGTCCCAAAGACTTTATCCCCAAAAGGGCAGAAGTGGATTCAGGGACAAGGATGGGGCAATTCTGCTTGAAACAATTGCACTGCTGAGGTACAAAAACCCCCTGCCTGATTTTGGTGGCCATTTCCTACCTTCTCCTGAGTGAAAACAGCAAAATATATCAAATATCAGAGGAAAATTACTGTTTATCTTACAAGGCTGTAAGTACCTCTGTGAAGTGTAACATATGAAGTAGATATAAGTTTTCAGTTGAATTCTCCTAACGTGGAGAATTCATCTTTCCATTTTCAAGAAAGATGTAAACGGATAGTAACAGCTCAAGACCTTGTCAGTTGTTTTAGATAACCAGGAACATAGCTCCCAATATTGAATATCAGGAAAATCTTTACTGAAAGGGTTGTTAAGAATTGGAATAGGCTCCCCAGGGAGGTGGTTGAGTCACCATCCCTGAATGTGTTTAAAAACAATTTGGATGTGGTGCTCAGGGACATGATTTAGCAGAGGGTTGTTAGGGTAGTAGGGTTAGGCTGTGGCTGGACTTAATGATCTTTTCCAACCCAAGCAGTTTTATTCTATGACATATCTTCATTCTCATTGCAATCCTTATAATAGAATTTGTCAGCTCAGCAATAACTGATACCAGAAAGTATCAAGATCATTGAAATAATTACCATAGATGATATAATCAGCTTTGATAAAACTGCTAAACTTTTAAAAGACTCCACTCCAGGGCTTTTCTTCAGTATTTCACAGTTTGCTCTAGTTCTTCATAATTGATATGCTTTTCTTCCAAGGTTATTCAGACAGAAATATGTCCCTCTTCACTCCCATGTCAACCAGAGGAAACACCAGATGGGCGCAGCTTACTGTTATTAATTTGTACTGCATTGTAAAACTTCATAACATACCAGCTCAAACTAATTCCAGCACATTTAGAGAAAATCAGCAAAGGTAGAATGAATAAAATGATCTCTATTTTGCAGAAAGACATATTGATTTTAACTTTTGGGGGGAAACATCAGATTGGAAGTTAGAACTAGGTCTATAGATTCCACTGATTGCTGGATTAAAAAGAGTATCTTCCTATTTCAAAACAGTTTTCAAAATTTGGAAAAATTTCCAATTCTATATTGGGGTGAAATTAAGGCATTTCAAAGTGAAAAGACATCCATTATCACCTGGGGATATTCCAGAGCTCAGGCTAGCTTCTGGGAAGTAAGAAAATAATAGACTCATGTCCTTAAGTTGAATGAAAGGACCTTATTCTTCACGATCCCAAGGTGAATATCCAAAGCTTTAGGCTAAGTTGGGGTAGGAGGCTTTCTCATTTTAAGCAGCATCTTAATTCTTGTCAATACTAACTTGAACATCCTTTGGAAAATCTGAACCTTATGAATCAGCATTTTCCAAATGAAAAAAATAAATGGATTAAGAAGTCATTGTTCTCAAAGATCATTTCAAAATCATTTCCTGGTCTTCTTTCTAGCTTCCTAATCAACAAAATGCAATAGAGAAAGACAATCAGTATACTATCACTTTCCTACACACCTCAGTAATCAGATATGCTCTGTTACTGGGTTGGGCTGCTATACTACCTTTGGGTTAGCTGCTCACAGCTAGGACAGAAGTTATTAGTAATTCATCATTCTACTGTCATCACCATATCTCTCCTTGTTAAATAAATAAAAGTTGTACCTGTGAGGTGGGCTTCACTGCAGTATTAAAATATGACAGCCAAGCTTAGTGCATTTTCCACTTCATGTGGAGTAGACATGTGTAAATACTTTATTAGAATTAAATTTAAAGAAGTGAAAGCTGTTCCCTACTGATTGATTTTTCAAAAGCTCCCTAGACTGATTCGGCTACAGATGTTTGCAAAATGATTGGATGTAAAGTGGGCTTAATTCATAAAAGCAATAAAATGTTGCTTATTGACTGAACAGATGAACTAGCTAAGGGGACATAATTTGGAGTGTTCTTATTGGAAATGCTTTGAAGAAATGGAATGATGGGGGGGGGGGGGGGGGGAAGCCTTATTAGATGTGGTAGAATACATTTTCTGCAAAGCATTTTGGTAGATTTGGAACAGTGAGAAGATTAACTGCCAAATTGACTTAAACCTGCATTCAAGATAATGTTAAGACAAACAAAAGGGAAGGAGTGCTGGCAACTAAAATTCTTCCCTGTCTTTCAAGGACTGATGCTTGCTACTTACTCCCTTTCAAGACTGAAATCTCAGGAATGTTAATATACATATATATATATATATATACTATTAATAGTGAGAGATGAGTCAGGTTATAATTCCCAAGAGAGGAAGTAATGGAATCACTGTGAGATCTCAACCAAATTTCCGTTCATGAGAATTCAGACACTGAAAAAGATGTGCAAAGAGAGCTAAAGTGAACTTGTTCCAGGACCTTGAACCATTCTTCTGAGATGGTTTTCGTTTCTCCAAACACGTATCTACAGATACGTTAACTGCAATGAATATGACTTTCTGCTGCTGGGCACAAGATTTCCCTTGGGCTCGATCATGAACGTCATTCCTGATGACAGCAGGATTCTATGGAGAGCATTCCTGAGCAGCATGGAAGTGAATTCCTTCTCAATGGACTGTGAGCACTGCCATTTCTTTTCCATGACTTACAGCAAAAAGCATGGGGCTGTACAAAGAGCATCCAGTCATGCTTCCAGCAGTTGCAGAATACTGGAGTGCCTATTTAGAAAGCTGAAGGCCAAATGACACAGCTTCCATAATCATTTGGGTGACAATACTTCATATGTCATGTATAAGAATATGTTCTGCACTATTGTGCACTATAAAGTATCACAAGGGCAGAAATTTCTACTGAGGCTACAGTCCAAAGTCTAGTGAACGCACAGACAGAAAGAAGCTGTAAGCTCAGCAGAGGTAAGGAATCATATTTTAATGACTACTTGTCAATTATAACGTTTTACTCTAAAGATGTTTACTTAGAGTTTATTATGGTTTGCTGTATTATTTGGTATATATGTTCTGAATCAAGCAGTATGATAATCTCTATGGGTTGTGATATTCCTGTTGAATGTTACTGTTAATAGGGGTAAAGTGTTGATACTTGGCTGAATTAAATATTGGAAACTAAGAGGGATTTTATGAGGTATTAAAGAAGGAGTATGAAGTTCTGTTCTGTAAACTCAACTGTCCTGCTCATTCTGATCTGTTGATAAAGATCCTTGAGACCATCCCAAAAAGGGTACTGCAGGAAAAGGTGAAAAATAGTAACAAAAAGTTATATTTTCTCTGCATGAGTTATCAAAACAAAAAGACCAGACAACGTTTTTGTGAAATCCTATAGTGTCAGTGGTCAAGGCATCAGATTTTATTCAGATAGTCATTCTTATGCTTAATTTTCAAGCCCATTTGAAGTCATTGTCTCATCAAATTAAGTTCAAGGACAGGAATTGCCAAGATCACGGTCTTTACCTGCAGTAGCTGGCAACAGCAGAATGTCACATGTACTTGCCCACTGTTTCCTTCTTAAACAAGTGCAATTGCCAAATCTCTGTTCACAGTGTTTCTAAAGCACCAGTCAGTTAGGCAATCTGATAGGTGCATGCACAGCTGTGGAATTACCTATGAGGTTAAACTTTGTACCATTATATTAAAGATGAGATGAGTTTCTATGGGGAGGAAAATAGTTTAGATATACATAGGATTACCCAGAGGTAGTTAGTGACTGAGAAGATGACAGGGTGTTGGTTTCTAAAGCCTTTCTCTCTCCACCTATGTTTGCCTGCTTTCATGGAAAAAGCCCTTACTTGTTATTGAAATTCCACACAGCCTATGGACTAACAACCTGTGATAGCTGCCTGTAAGTAAAAACAGTTCAGGAGATTTGAGAGCCTTAATTGTTGAATTACATTTTGTCTCATCTACATGTCACAGCACTGAAAGGGTTAAAAAAAAAGTTGCCCCTCTTTCAAAATTGTGTTAATTAAAAATGCAAAACCCAAAGAAATCACAGCTGGATAAATAAAAACAGCCCAGATGGTATAGCAACAAAGTTCTGGCAGGTCTTGAAGCAGACAGTATTCCTGCATATTTTATTTCCTAGCATAGGCTATCACCAGACCACACCAGTGATGGATTGGGAGGCACAGAAGAGTGCAGGGCACTCAAACTGTCTTGGTGCTTTTGAGCAACACAGTTCTCAGAAATGCCTCACTACATCACTGGTGTTTGTGCATCACAAAGAGCAAGTTCACATGTTCCAACCTGTGAATCAATTGGATATCTATTCAATGAGAACAAATTCCTTTTGGTGATGCTCTTTCAACTGTGTACGTAGACAAAGTTCAGGCTTTCAGCGTGTGCATGTGTTATCTACTCCAGTGATACCCTACTGTGTAATTGTCAGCTTGATCTGAAAGGCACTCATCCAGGGGATTCAGACCTACTTCAATTATGTTCGCATGTGCAGAACTCCAGCAAAATCCAAAATAGATAGCTCTAACTTTTGAAAATGGGTGAGACCATTTTGGGGTGAGACCAGTGCTTCTCAGATGTGTCTGTCCTCATGCTAAATGGTAGCTCTGCCTCTGTAAAGGAGATGAGCAGTGTAGATGTGTTGCTTCAGCTGTTGCTTCCCATGGGCTTCAAGGCTCATGAAACACTAAACATCCAAAATCTATGAATATCTGAACAAGACTTTAGGAAAAGAGGAAGTCATGCTTGGGGAAACTTGATCATAAGGTGACTAAGCCCAGGCTAAGGGTGGCAGAAATAAGATTTACAGGTAATTTACACACTGTGTCTTGATGAGAGCCTTTCCCATTCATTTATTAGGCCTAAGAAAGAAATCTCAGCTTAATCCCAGTTGGATTTCCTGCCCACTGATAAAGCAGCACCTGAGAGAATGGAGTAGATGGTGGCTAGGTTAACATCTCAGAATGAAACAAAAAAGTTATGCAGAGGTATGAGATACAGAGTTACTGACAATATTAAAAAATCAAAAAATAGGAAGGACATAAATGAAAAATAGGCACATCTGCAGAGTAGTCATTCCTTAGTTTCTATGTGCTTTAATCTGAGGGCTTGCATTTCAGATGCAACCCACTCTCAGTATGTATGGTAAAACCAGCATCAGCACTACACCGTACCATCAAGTTCTAGTTACACACTAAATATACTGCAAAAAAAAAAAAAAAAAAAAACCAACAAAAACAAACCAGCATGGGAAACGTTGTTAGGGTTGGCTTGTTGCACGTTTTTTGGAGCTGTGGTCTGGTTTGTCCTCTCAGACCAGCTTTATTTCAGTGGATGATTCTGGCTCATTGTCCCCTGTGAGGGATCACAGCTGGCAGTGGTCTCTCTGGGAGTCTGTAGGCTTACCCTCCTTTAAGAGGAATCAGAGGGACCTGGACTTGAGGCTTTTTCTGTAGCCTTTGGGTAGACCTCCACCGCCTTCATTTACATTTAGCATTATGATGGAAATCAGATGCTTTTATTGCTGTATAAATTCTAAACATATGTCTACATCACCCAAGAAAAACTCTCATTAAGCTGTGTAAGAGGCAGAGAAAAATAGACAGCTTTTGGTCACTGGGCACAGTGGTTATTTAGGCTTTGTATATGCAGAAGGCTTTGGTGAAGGAAAAAAATTCCTGAAAGACAACATGGCTGTTGCAGCCATAAGCCTTGTTATTGCTACAGCAGAAGCTAGCAGCATCCATTTTTTTCTAGCAGCTCTGAAATGGCCTTATTCCAAAGATGGTCTCCTGAGTGATTTGGATTAGACTTTGACTTCATGGCCAGATTTTCATGCAATGCAAGTTGTTATTTTTTCTTTTTTTCTTTCTGTAATAATATATGTGCTGTTCTGGCAGATGTTTTATTTTCACAATTTATTTTTTTTTTTCCCTCTAAAATCAACACTACTGAGCGATACTGAGATGCTTTGATGGTGTAATCCTGACTGAAAAAGCCTTCTGGCACATTGGATAAAGACTCGTGATATGAGTGCTGCTGTGTTACAATAGATATACCACTGCTCAACCTCCTGTTCAGGTTGTGCTCCCACATACTTTTCTCACGTCCTCTCCTGAGCCTCCCATATGGTTCTGGGAGCTGCTGAGCTTCGTGGGCTGACTCCCACCTTCTGTGGGGCAAACATAGCAGATTGAAGATCCTACACACATGCATACCCACTCCCCCAAAGCCTGAACAGGAACAGAGACAAACCTGCATTTCAACTGAAAGCAAAGGCAGCTGGCAAGAACATGACAGACATTTCTTCCTTCAATAGATCTCCTCCCGCTTCCTTTCCGCCCACCCTTTTCTCTTTGGTTGCTTGTCCCTGGATCATTTCCTGCTCCAGGTGGTGTTTCCTTCTATGTAGAGAATTTAAAGACTGGAGTGCCAGCACCCTCGCTCCCCCAAGTAATAGCCTGCTCAATGTGCAAACATCTGTGTTACTGCCTGTATAGTTAATAAGCTGAGTGAAATTTCTATTCTCTGTCAGATAGCTTGGGTGGGACTGAATGCTTGCCCTCTAAATGGAATATTTTCTCTGCCTTGACCTCGTGGGGACAGTGGCCTTGGTGCATGGCAGATGACATACACTATATTATTTAACTAGAACTGTTGATGTCCATGGCAGATGTGAAAATTATTTATCTCTAGAATGGAAAACAATAGAGACAAGTTGAGTAGCAGGCGTAATGCTTTCTTTTGGTCCAATGTAGAGATCGATTAATTATTACTTCCTTCAGGTTAAATGTGGATTGCTAATTAACAAGCTGTTCATGACTGAATTTGCATTTCAGTAAACATATTTTAATCATACATACATCTATTAAATATATGTATGGACAAATAAGCATGAGTTTGAGGTTTGATTATACATTTTTCTCTGTTCTCTGTTTTTACTCTTCCCTTTGGTCCCAAATCTGTTTACTGATATTTGATTTTTCCCACTGGAATTACACCGTATTTGCTTCTTTATTATGTAATTTAAACTGGCTGAATTCTAAGCTAACTGCTTTTCCAACACTAGCACTATGATATTACCTGCTTAGCTGTGGACATATAGAAGTTTGAGATTTCCATTTCCAGTGTACAATGAGCCTTCTTTTAGACTTATACATCTAACGAAGAGCCGCGGCTCCTTGGTCAGATTGACAAAGTTTGGCCACCCATTGGAGAGTGCTGTGATCTTGATTGCTTGCATATTTTTTTCCTATTGATAAAATTATTCTGGGGAGAAAAATAAGAATTTCAAATGAGAAAAGGGAAAGCATTTTTCTACCCCCTAAAATGAAAAGAGGGAAAAAAAAGAGCTGTAAACTTTAAACATATGCACATATGTATATTTTGCTCCACTCGGTAATAATTCCGAGTTTTATAAAACATGGTTTTGAAGAAAATACAGGTGAAGTTCCAGAATACCTTACATTGTGTGTTGAATTGGTATTATATAGTCAGGAACACAGCCTTCTTATTTGATTCCACTCTTATGCACAAACCCCCCAAAATCATAGCGTATCTTAAATAATAGATATTTAGAAGTCTTTTCTGAAAATCTTTCCTTGGCTAAGTACAGGAACAAAGTTTTAAGTTCATTTTGTTAACTACTTTTTGTTCAGCCGAGATGACATATTCCTGACATTCTTCTTCTGTAACCTTGAAGAAGCTCCACTTGAAATCAATGGATTGAAATATGCACCTGCACAGATAAGAGAAGGAATAGGTATCACAGCACAGTGCAGAGACAGTTATCTCTCTGAGACATAATTTGTTATTACAGAAGCCACTGAGTTACTGTGATATAAGAGCTCTTGATGTGTTTTTCATGTGAAAATAAGAATTTTATGAAGACTTTATTTACTGAACCTATGTTTCAATTCAAAATCAGAAAGTGAAGTTCTTCAGAAAAGCAGATTCTTTAAAAATATCTGAAAATATGTTATTGTTACCATCAGTGCTGAATGGAAATTTTGCAAACAGTAAATGAATCCCATTTATATGGGAAAGCACTTTATGCGTAAGTACTTAAAACTGCTCTACAAAATGCAGAAACAACATGAATAAAGCACAATAATGCATCTTCAGATCTTGGGCAAGCAGTTCATTTGTACGACATTCTCTTTAGCTCAAGAAAAATTAAGTGTAAAATTTAATTGTTTAAGTTCAGAAGCTTTGCTCATTGAATGCAGCATCAACACTGCAGTGACAACAGTTAACTGTATGTTATATTTCACAAACATCAGGCAATTCAATATTGTGTTCTTTCTCACAATTATACACAATGTTTTCTACTGGAGCTTCCATAAGTTAGTATGTTTTCCCACTCAAGAAATCTATAGTTTACAGTCAGGTGCAACATTATTTTCACTGTTTTAGTAAACACATGAATAATGGTTACTACAGCCTGTAGTTTCTACCTGGCACATCTGAGCAGATCTCACACAAGAAGGCACAGGCTGGTAATGAACAGTCTCAGTTTCCTTTGAAACAAATAGAGCTGAAGAAAACAAAGGCTTTTCAGGAGGTTTTCAGCACTTTGTTACCAAGAGCCTCATGTGAACATACAGCCCAAAGAGGCCCATATAAAACCAACCAACCAACCAACCAGGCATTGTAGTTTTAGTAAGTACAGTATAATAAAATCTTTAAGACAAATTAAATACATTACATTGCTTATTGCATGTTCTTCATAAGAACACATCAACAATTTCACATTGACTAGAAGTCGTTCCGAAAAATTCAAATGTATCCAAAGACATATTGTCCTACAAGAAAGCAGGAAAGGGACTTTTTTATCAGAGAATGTAGTAATAGGCTGTAGCCTAAAGAGGGTAGATGGGCTACTATAAGAGATTATTCTGTTATACCATTGACTCAAAGCTTGCTGAAGGACACAGATGAACAAGTCCAAGCAAGTCCTGGGCAAGGGTTGAGAAATCCTTTGTCTGGAGAGCACTGATGGACAAGTCCTGAGCAAGGGCTGCAAAATCGTTTGTCTGAGGGACACAGATGAACAAGGCCAGGGGGCAACGAGAGACAGAGAGAGAGACAGAGAGAGAGAGAAGCTGCAGATGAATGGCCGTGCAGAGGTCTTTTGTGCGGGCTTATCTCGAGGAAGATGGCCATCTCAGGGGGTGCACCCAGGGATGTCAGGTAGGCAGGAAAAAGGGAGGATAAAAGAGGGATCGGCAACCATGAAGTTGGGTTTCTGACATCAGAACATAATGCCTGCATGCTGAAGACGACCTGAAACCTGCATGCTGAAGAAAAACACAAAGGTGTCTGCCATCAGATCCCTCACTACAGAAGTCCTGCTCGCTGACACACTCTCCTGGACCTGCTGCCTGCTCCCGGACTTACCCTGTGGCTTCTTCCTGCTACCCACTTGCTGCCCAAGGCCGCCCATGCTGCTGCTGCTGCTTTCCCCCCGCACTGTGCTTTGCCTTGGACCACTGGAATGTCTTGCGATGGGACCGCTGCTGGATCCTGGTGGTGACTATCCATCCCCACTTTACGCAATTCTTGCCTCTTTCTATCTTTTCTATCGCCCGCCTTCCCTTCCCTGTCACCCTAAGTCGTCTGTCTTCCCCTTCCCCATCTCCCTGATTAAGGTTTGTAATAAACTGGTTGGACCAACATTTGAACCATTGTTTCTTAATCTCACACCACATATACATATACCAAAGAACCTCTTCTCCCTCCTATAAATTGGAGCGAGACAGCTACAACATAAAAGACTGGACATTAGGGAGAAATCCTTCACAATGAAGCTGATGAGGCACTGGCACAGGTTGTCCAGAGAAAGTGTGGATGCCTCAGCCCTGGAGGTGCTCAAGGCCAGGCTGGATGGGCCCTGTGCAGCCTGATCTAATGGGAGGCATCCCTGCTCATGGCACAGAGTTACAACTAGGTGGTCTTTAAGGTCCCTTCCAACCTAAACCATACTATGATTAACACAGTGCATCATTTGTAGGAATTCAGAATTGATTCTGGATGGAGATTCAGGTTGGATATTAGAAAAAAATTCTTCTCTGAAAGAGTGGTCAGGTTCTGGAACAGTCTGCTTAGGGATGTAGTTGAGTCATTCTCATTGAAGGTGTTCAAGAAATGTGTAGATGTTGTACTAAGGATCATGGTTTAATGGGGAAATATTGGTGATAGGTGGAAAGCTAGACTGGGTGGTCTTGGAGATCTTTTCCAACCTTGATGATTCTATGATTCTATGATTGTGTTACATTTTCAGTCATTCATTTTCAGTTTATTCATATGTGTTTCACTGGTAAATCTTATTCATTATCAAAGACTTGTGAGTCTCTGGAAATCATAGCCTAATTTTTATCCTGATTCACACATCGCACAACTTCTTTAATTTACTAAGGTGGATAGCTTACGGATTTGTTCCTTTTTTAAGAAGTAAGTCCCCTGATACTTCAATTTCAGCCTTGTAATAAATATGAAATACCTACTTGTCATGTTAGAGAGCCATGTCATAACAAAATTTAGCCTGTGAACATCTAACTCTGATACTTATTGTCTTTTTTTACCAGCATTTAGAAGTTCCCTATGTGAACAAAAACAGATTTAAATGCATTTTATGACTATTTACACCCAAACTAAAGAAAAGCTGGCTGTGTCTTCAAGTCTGCAGAACAATGACAATACAACTCTTTCCAGTAAGAGAGGATTTTGACATCAAATGTGCTGTCATACAATCACAAGGAACAGACTTCCACAGACATCCAAGATGTCTCACGAAGTTTCTTAGTCATGGTCAGGTCCCAAGCTGAATTTCAGTTCAAAGCCTGACCAATTATTAAACCACAGTATTTCATTTTATATAATACAAACTTTGCCATCATTGTCAAATAGTCATCATTAAAAACGCATCCATCAGTCTCTTATTAAGTTAAATTATCAAATTTATCTGCTACTCCGTCTATATTTGAAACCTTGTATTTATTTTTGTGTGCATTATTTGTGAATCACTTGCTATTTACCAAAACAAATCAGGGACATAAAAGTTGTTTTGTAAGAAGCAACAGAAATCCTCCAATTGAAAAGCCATGGAAAAGAGGGCTCAGTACACAGAGAGCTCGAAAGTCCCCCAGTGAGGATTTTTGCTGACACTAGAGCATGAGAAGGACACAGCTTGAGCAAACACTTCATTAGCCATGAATAAATGAATGAAGGGACTGGACAAAAGTGAGCATATAGCTAAAAAAAAATAAAAATAAAAAGAAGAATCATAGAATCATAGAATCATAGAATGTACTGGGTTGGAAGGGAACACTTTGTGGTGTTTACAAAGAGCAAAACAGTTAAACAGTTTGTGGAACAGCAGTAGGTACCTAGCACTATCCGTGTGTCCTGCAAGTCAGATACCTTTTTTGACCAACTTTATATGGGATCAAATTTTTCCTATAAGGACCAATAAGATAGATAGTATGGAATTGATGACAGGAGGATTCATGTTCTTATAGATATTCGATTTTAAAAAATAATAACTTGAAAGGGTAAGTCCACAACTTTCACTATGATAAGTCTGTAGCGAAATTCTCAGTGATTTAGAAGTACGAAACAGACAATTCATTGTGCAGTTTTTCACCACTGGCCATAGTGAGTTATCTCTCATTAGTTCTGTTTGAATGTTTTACACAGACTTTGTTGGAAAGTTGCTCACAAACTTATAAGATTACCGATGTATTCCAAGTATAAAAGAGGCACAGAAGTTGTTGTAAGAGTAATTAGTGGAAAAAATCAACAAAATACATTATTTTATTTTGACTTTCTTAGTTTGTTGTCTTGCCTATAAAATAATTTTTCCTCAACTGATGTAATTTATTAGAATGCGATTTTTAAAATCATTATTGGGGTTACAATTTAGATGATATGGTTCAGTTGTAATGTAAACACAAGTCTTTGCAAGATTACAGAAAGCAAGATTTGTCTCGCTGACATTTCTTGTGGGACATAGGATATGACAAGAACTTACAGTGCGTAATAAGAGATGATATAATAAAATGAAACTCAGACCATTCTTTGAAATATTGTAGAGCAACGTTAATGCTATGCCATTAGCCCTTTATCTTATGGTTATGCCTCAGCCATTACAGTAATATCTGACTATCTTATATGCTCCATAAATAAGAGGAAAAATAACTTCATCCATTGAAAATAAAAAGGTCATGGAGGTCAAATAATGCTTTGAAAGCCCTAATTCTTGTAAGTACATTTACTGTGGTATATACAGTGGCAATGTGAATTATTTATGTGCTGATGATGCAGGATGGCATGTCATTTCACACACCATCAGGCACAGAAAATACCACTAATTTAAAAAAATAAAACAAAACAAAACAGGCCTTTAATATAAAACAAGCAACAGACAATGTGAAAGGTCTGAACTGAAATCTGCAGAGCACATTCAACTTACTTAACTTAAAGGCTGGAAATCTGTGTCCTTCACGTGTCCTATTATAGAGTATAAGGTAATATACATGCTGGTGGAGATATGGAAATAGCAACCTGATGATGAGGAATGTAGAACAGGGATCTGGGGACAGGATATTCATAAAGGCCTGCTTTAACCTAAGCAGGTGACTCTTATTTGCTAAAGGGAGGTATGTTCCTCCTGGGGCAATTCAGAGCACCTGAAGTTGGTTTCCAGCTGGAAGCCTGAGATCATCTTCTGAAGGAACAAACTTCTCTTTCTCCCAAGAAGTGAGAGAACCCAGTGTAACTTACCTAGACTTCGTAAATACCTGCAAGATGACTTAGTCAAGACTTCAATAATTCAGTCACTCTGAAATCACATTTACATGACCTTAGTTGGCTAATTTAAAACCAAATAATTTTAAACAAGGTCAGTAGACATCATCCAGCTCATGGTGTAAAGAATGCAGTTGCACCAGACCCGTGTTCTTTTTTTTTTTTTAGCTTTCCCAGTAGGCTGTCGTATTACTTGCATAGTTGAAAGCAATACCTTTTACCAATATTTTTTCACATGCTTTACATCAAGAGCCCATTTCAAGTTGTTAAACTACTGAGGATAAGTTTTTCTATATTGGATGTGCTCTGTTTTCTTTCAGAAAGAATTCTGGAGGAGAATTAAAGGAAAACCAGTTGAGTTTTGGTGAACTTTTCTAAAATATATTGCCTTTGGAAATTCCCACCTTGTTGACAATGGTGTTTGGGCAGAGGGAAGATTTTATGACATGCCAGAGAAAAACTGCTTAATTGGGCCTTAAATTGATGTTTTCAAAACTGCAGTTTACTCACTCTGGTGTGGAGAATGTTGATTGAGCATTTGAATTCATGTTAGATTTCCCTGAACAACGTAAGTTATGTTACCTCTGATGTTGCAGTTCTGGACTGCCTCAGGTTGAGATTCATTAGGTCCACAGGTGACCTGTTTATGAACAGAGAAGGATGGTGGAGACATGGTGGCTGGAAGCCATCTTGAACACAGAAACAAAAAAGAGTGTGGAGTGTGTACAGAAAAGGGCAATGAAGTTGGTGCACAAGGTGATGCTGGTATGGAGCACAAGTCTTATGAAAAGCAGATGAGTGAACTGGGATTGTCGGGAGCAGAGGGTGCTCAGGAAAGACCTTCTCTCTCTTTACGATTCCGTGAAATTCTAATAACGTTTCCAAAGTGATCTAATAACTTCACTAATTATGAAGTGCTTTTGTACTTTGTGGTTGTGTCTGAATACTTTATATGGAAATAGTTGTACCAATGTCACAAAGAATGTACATTTCCTTCTCATACAAAGATACGCTAATAGGAATTATTGGTCCAATTCTTGAATGAAACAGCATGACAGTCTGAAGACGTTGACTACATTTTTCTTGTCACCTTGTCAGCACAAGCACTTTTTAATCGTGCTTTCTTCTCCTGATGAGGAATTGCTCACTGATGTGTTGCAATTTGGTAGTTCACATTATGTTATTTTTATTTATGCATCTTTTAAACAATTGCAATTGATGTTTAAGTAAATACATGGGGGGAGGGGGTCATCTATGTCTCCAAGAAGTCTCAGAAAGTAGGACTAAGCAGGACACAAGGAACCTCTGGAGGTCTCTAATTTAACCACATGCTGAAATCAGTTCCAACAGCTCAGAGCCTTATGCATTCAGGTTTTTAGTGTCTCCTAAGATAATGATTCCTCATCCATTCCTAAAATCCAGTATTTGACCACTCTCAGACTTAAAAAGTATTTCTATGCAAATATGCTGCGGTTTGTGTCTGTCAATTCTTGTTTTTCAGTAGCATTTAACATCTTTTACACAGATAAATCTGCTTTCCCCACTCAGATGCTTTTCCAAGATGAATTAAAATCTACCGTTTTGAAAAACAAACAAACAAACAAACAAACATCATGTTAGGAACTTCCTGAGGCTCCTTCCAACCAGAATTATCCTAAGACCCTGGGCTCTATAAATTCCAGCACTGCCATTCATAGATTCATACTTTTTCTGGCTAGCAGGAATCATGATCTGGCAGAAGTCATTCCATGTGGTATAGTATCTGCCTAACGTCAGCATCTGACATCCACTTTTTAGCATCCTAGTGAAGCAATCCTCCTGAAACGAATGCTTATGTCTCCTGTGTAGTAAACCTCCTATGATGAAACAGATTGGATCCCAAACTATGCCTCTACTTGTAGCCAAACTTCTTTAGACATTTAATCATGTTGTGATCTTCTCTGGACCCTTCACAAGTTTTCAGATCTTTAGTGTTTTTTGATTAAGGAATTTCACTTCCTTTACTTAAAATATCCTTTATTTAAACAGTCAAATAGTTGATCAAAACCCAGTTTGTTCACACACTGAAAAAGTCATATGTATTAGCTGGCTTTTAGAGGAATAAGTGATTCTTGGTGTTAACTTCCAAACACTGCAGTTATGAAAGGAAATACTTTTTAACAGTGTCTTTAAAACTTTACTTTAAAATCTCTGAGTGGAAAAACAAACAAACAAAAAAAAAAAAAACAAAAAACCAAAAAAACAGATGAGCAGTCGCATCTCTGGGCAGGAGGGTAACCCTGAAGGAATCACAAGGCCTTGGCATTTTGAAGTTCCAAATAAAGAACACTTACAGGACAAAACCCAGAAATAAGAAAAAGAATAGTGGAAATAAAAACGTAGGGGCCAGATTATGCACCATATCTGTGTGGGTGGACAAATGAGCACAGTCATGCCAGCAAGAATATGCTGCATTTCCTATTCTGTAAACTTAATACACGAATGATTTTTTCAAAAGTCTTTTGAGGCTGAGTTGCTCTGTCCTTGCCCTTACCGAGTAGTACGGTTGAAAGGGTATACTTTGTGGTTTCCCATTCCTGTAAAAAGAGAAGAGGAACATAGTCCAGATACAGCTCATCGAACTCACAGCAGATGTTTCCCCTCAGCAGCAACAGAATAAGAGGAAAAAGAAAACGCCAAGACACAAGGCCCTGCTGAGTACTGGTAGTCTGGATTGTAAGGAGTAGTAGTATTCTTTCTTTTACATGACTAAGAATCCAAACATCTCCACGGTCAGCTCTCTCACTCTTCTACATTAGCAGTATCTTCTCAATCTTTCTGTCTACATTGTCCCATCCCTCCTCCCCAGCTACCTCAATTGAAGCATACACTTGACTGTCTCTAGTTTTTCTTCTACAGCTGGTTCACCAACGCAAACACACACATTCATAGATACTTTTGACACCAGACACAGCCCCTGCCCACTCAGGGCATCAGATCCTGGACTTCCTTATCCACTTCAATCATACTTACCCCCACACAAGTTTGGAAACACAGACACCTGTTTATCCTTCCTGGAAACGGCACCTGTAGCTCATTAGCTCAACAGTTAGTGTGCCTGGGAGGTTTGTTTCTTGTGCTTGTCTCCCAGTTTATCCCTTGTTGCCTTAGGAAAGATCTTCAGCCAGATACCCTTAAAGGAGCAGACTCTCTCCTCCTACATACCCTTACGTACCCTTTGATCCTTATGAATCAAATAACAACTTGTGCCATCAAGGTAGGGGAATAAAAGTTAATAAAGTCAATGTACTGGTTACAGCATGGCATTCTAATGCAATTGTTATAATTGGGATAAACACTGACAAAAGTAACATTTATAATCAAAAATCAAATCCATATAAAACTTATCTAGTTAAGGTTTTTGGCTACAAACTTATAAATCATCTAGTTAAAGAGATATCTAAACATTTTAAAGCAACAACTGGTTAATTAATAAGTGAGTCTAGTAACCTGCAAAGTTGCATGAGATCAATCTGACACTCACAGTCCTACTTCAAAATACAGTAAAAAGCTGTTGCTTCCAGTGATCCTTGCTTTTAGCTGTTGGACAGAAGATACACCAGGCAGGATGGTGAGCCAAGGCATGTCACTGAGCTGAACACATTTGTTAAAAGGCTTACCAGGGGCTAAGAGCAGAACAGTCCAAGAAGGGCAACCATAGCAATCACACCATGCATCAGGGATTCCACTGCCTCCAGCATCACTCCACCCCTTGTAGGGGACCCAAAGGGTCTGCAGCTGCTCAGGGCTGTGCGCAGGGTCAGAAGTTGCTTGGCTGATTGAGCAGCATCAGCTGCCTCAACACCCGCTCCCCCTCCACTCCAGGGACTGCTGATTGGGCCAGATGGAAGCAATTTCTCTGCCAGATCTGACCCATGGGCCATGTTTTGATCTGTGCTGATTTAGTTTTACAATGTTAAGAGCCCAGTCCTTGGTAAAGACTAATGGAGATTTGTCCAGAAATCTTAAATTTCTTGCTCCTTTGAATTGTTTATGACACGTCTATTAAAAGGAGTGTTTGGAAAGGAGAAGTCTTACCTTTATTTTTTATATAATCTATATTGGAAATTTTCTGAATTTCGGGTTTATGGAGACTGTGAATATCCCATCACTAATTCTGGTATCTTTACGGAATTCCTCAGCTGGGGCAAATCCAGACTCATCTCTGGAGCACATTCATACTCATGTCTAATGAGGGACCCTGAAATTTTCCAGTAACCCTAGCCACAACACAAAACTGTTTGGGACTCCTGACTTCAGGCTGGCCACACCGTCGCTTAATGGGTTCCCAGGCCTTGGGAGGGCTTGCCAGAGATGCAGTTTCACTTGGTATCTTGCCTTGGATTTGGCAAAATGTTATCAAACCCAAGCTGTTTTGAATGAAATATTTCACAGACAACCAACTGGCATTTTTCAGCAAACTGCTTCAGGAGAAAATTTCTGACCAAATCAATCTACTAACAAACAAAACATCAGGTCCTTATTGAGTGCTAAATAGTACTGTCTGAGTTATGGAATTGATAATTCCTGTGAAACATCAAGTACAAAAAATATAAGCACCTATTTGGTATCTGGTTTTATTCCATGATCATTGTATATGGATAACCTCCTAAAGAAATGGCTATTCAGATCCATGGGCTGTTGCTCCTCCTGGTTCTTCAAAATGAGATTCTCTTGTCCTGGTGGATGGCAGCTGCATTTGGAGCCAAGGGAAGGAATGCACCTATGAGTTACCAAGAAATGTGCATAATATGTAGGATGGGGGGCGCCAGAAAAGATTAATCAGGAGACTGGTGAACAACTCCCTCAGCCACTGCCTGAAGGCACTGAGCTCCCAGATGCTTGAAAGCTCATCTGCCTGAACTTTCAAGACCATCTAGGAGCAGTTTTCAACACTTCTAGTGAAATGGACTGAAACCATGTGCTCAATATCTGTAAATTTTGATGACTGAAACCAACTGGTATGCAGACAACAGAAGGAATTACAGGAAGAATGAAGCAGTAGGGAGGGAACACATTATCCCCAGTTTTATGTACTTTTTAATCTCTGTTTTGTCAGTATTAGGAGTGACCTTGCAGTGTAAATAATGGTAAAAGATGGTCTGTAGCTAAGCTTACATGTGTGATTCTTGCTAACATGATAGAGATTTGAAGAATATGAAACAAACAAACAAAAAAAAACCTGCAGACTCTATTCTGCTTGCAGTAAAATCAGGCTCTATTGTATGCTAAATAAATATTTTAAATAAGAAGCTTCTTTTATGGATGGTGTAATGTCTCTTGATATTTACAGCACTTATAAAAGGCTAAACAATATACATTAACCAGATCATTTGCCTCATCTTTCACCATTCCATTTGCTTTATTGCTCCTATAAAACATGATTCTCTGGGCAGTTTAGATGAGCATGCAGTGTGAAATACTGCCGGCCACATATCACTTCCTTCCATATATGAGGTATTTCTCTCTGGAATGGTAGGTCTCAATACTACCATACAGTACGTGAGCATTATTATTGTTATTTTGTGACCTGTTTATCTGTGCATTCTTGTGGTAATCCACACAACAACAGAAAAATGACAAAATAAATCAGAATGCTAAGAACATTTATCTGAACAAATTGAACAGAGATCTAATATATGCCATATTTATTTGTTTCAGGGTAGAAAGCAAGAAATGTAATTAAGAAAAAAAAATTCTGCCTGAAGGATAAGTGGGTATGTGGCCACTGCAGTGGCAAAGAAATATCGTAGAGTCATTCTATTCTATGATTCCATGCAAAGGAAATATAAAGGATACATAAGAAATGAGAAGGAGAATTAATTCAGAAATTCCTAGGATAGTTGGCAGAGGTTGTTGTGTGAAGTGATACAACTTTTGGAGATATTGCTGGCCTAGCTTTCCAGGACTGCACCCCAAGCTAAACAAGAAGCAAGGTCTGAGTATTTCATAGATTATTGTCCTACATCACTGCCTACTTTTCTTAATGTTAAAGACAGGTAAGATGGTGAACAAAACCACTGGTATTTAAAGGAATGCTGGCAAATGAACGCATCAATATCATAGAAAAGTAGCACTAAGATTAAAAAAATAGCTGTGGCACTTCAGAATGGGTTCTAAAAAAACAGTGCTATTACATTGCTCTAAATGCGTCCTAAAAGAACTAAATGCTACATGCTTCTTTAAGCCACACATTGTGATTTCCAGAGGCAATCCTTGTTCACTTTATCTTTTTAGGCTGTTGAACCTGAAATAGTGAGGAGTGGATAATAACAAGTGTGTTTTGGTTGCTGTTGTTTTTTCTTAAGCCAAATCATTTTTTACAATGCCAAGTAAAATGAATGGTTCATCCCTGGCAAAAGCAGAGCCTGCAACTGAAAGGCTCTCATTACAGGAAGGACTAAGGGATTGCTCAAGAGGGCAAAATTCTGCATTATTGCACGTGCCCAGCTGAAGGACATGGCGCTTTATGGCTTCACCTATCCAGACTGGAGCCGTCTCACCAGTCACTGTGATACTGTTAAATTGCTAGAGTCCTCAAGGGCACAACTTCAATTTGAGCCAAATTGCATTTGCTGAAGTGGAGATGGCAAGGGTCAGGCAATGGGAAGATTGTACAGGGTTGTTTTGTTTTCAAAGGATAACAGAACTGGGCTTGTATAAGTGTAGGTAGTGCTTCAACTCGCAGTGCTAGGAGGTAGTCTCTGGCTCTGTCTTTCCAGTTGTATAGACATCACTGTTCTGTCTGAGAACTGATCCAAAGAATTTATCATGGTGATTAGTGCCAGACCTCTTCCTTATTAAAAAAAAAAAAAAAAAAAAAAAAAAGAAGAAGAAGAAAAAAAAAACACCCAAAAAACAAACAAAAAAAAAAACAGGAGTACATGGAGAAACTTGCATATCTAAGTGCAGGTGCTTTTGCAACTTTGCATGGCAGCCATCAAGAGGCAAAAATTTAAGGCAAGTGTTTCAAAAATTGATATTCATATTTGAGGGAGAAATGGATTTTGCTGCGAATACATGCGTATGTACCTGATCACTGTATTATTCACACTGCTAAGACTGCAGCTGCATGAAGTGATTTTTGAAGTGGATACACTTAAAATATCTTACAAATAGTGTACTTCTAAAATACAACAGCCTGGTGATTCTCTAGAAGTTCAGAAAGTCTGAAGCAATACTGCCCTATGAATGCAAAGGGTATTACTACAAATTGTGCCAGTGGCTCTTGTTAGATATGACATGATATCAAGCCAACTGATTCTGATAATATCTAACTGGACTTTCTAAGAATTTTATTGTGTGTTTCTAATTTTCTTCTTTTCTGTTCTACTTCCCCTAGAGATCAGATAATACCATACAACAATCCTAGTCCATGAAACAAGAAGACCTTCAGATTATTTCAAAACTGCATCTTATCATTGGGGCTTATTCCCCATTTCTGCCCAACATTCTCAGACATCTCTTTTTTGCCCAAATTCTCTTGCAAGCTCATCATCTAGACAGCCATGACTGCTAAATATTCAGGTATAAAGGCAAACTCTAAATAGCTTTAAACAAGAATGCTGACTTTTTTTTCCATTAAATGCCTTGATGATAAAATTTCATATCTATCATTAAAACTTATACGTGGGTTCTGCTACAGAAAAGCTTTTCTTCTGTGGATATGGGTGTATGGTTGAGAATCAAATGTTTGTTGACCCATGCTCAAAGCCTTGATAGCTCTTGGTCTTTCAAATAGTTGTCAAGCTTCTTTCCCAGCAGAAACGTTTGCCTGGAATACAGCCTAATGGATCCTCTGTGTGTTCAAATGAATCCATCCACAAAGCCAGTATTCCAACTGGGGTACACAGCAATTTTCACAATTTGATTTGCTCTTAGCCTACTGCAGAGTTTAGCTTGGACTAGGAATTCAGTCAGACATTTCCCTGGCCATATTGTGGTAAATCAGGTCTAGACATTGATGTAGAGGCCAGGTCTGCAGAACAAATTCTGGCTTGCCGCAGTTAGTTAGGTGTTATGACAAAGCATGATTGTCATAACTATGGCAACACAAACTGCTAGTGTAGACATGATTTTCTAGAAAAACTTTACATGTGCCCAAATAATGTCTTCAGTGTACCAAAAAGGGCACAAACTGAGCCAGCAAAATCACTGTTTTCCCAGTCTAAAGTATATGGATTCACATCCACTCTGTGTCAGGTGTGTCAGCAGATGTGTCAGGTGGGGTACTAGGAAGAAGTCCAAAGTCAGACCTTTGCTTAGTTTGTAAACATTTTCATTAGAAAATGTGAATGTCTCCAAGATTTGATTTGAGTCATTTTTCCAAAGTCGGGAAAATTCATTAAGTCAACATTTCTTTTAAAAGTTGACTTTCTACCTCCTTTCACCTTCATATATTATCTGTGAAGTGTGGATTATAGGATTTTCCTAGTTGACAGGAGCATTGCATATATATATATGTATAAATATTTCTTAAAAAGTTGAACTTCATGAGTACCTTAAGCTCACGGAGCTTTTTTCTGGAAACAGGAAGACGTATTTGTTTTCAGGTTCTACGGAAAAATACAACTTTTTTTACAAGTTTTTGTGTTGTTGTTTTTTTTTCCTCAGAAGTTTCCAAATGTCCAAATTTTTTCAAGGCAGGGAAGGAAGGTAGCTTCAGGAATCTGAAATGTCAAGATGACATATTGTTTTTCACTTATTAAATACAATGTAGAAAATTCTGTCCCAAACTTGCATAAATATTAAAAATATTAAATAAGAACACAATGTTAGCTTGATTTAGCCACTATCTCTTCAAAAGTCAGAAAATTCATTCCTTTCCATAACCTGACTATTTGCACATAGGAGAGTTAGAAAAATGTCTGGTTTTATAACAAAAAACTTATTTCAAAATTAGGAAGAATCATTTGCAACAGGCATACCATATTAAAGAATAATATATTTGGACCCTAAAATATGATCCCAGATATAGTGAATGAAAACTGAGTCTTCTCCCTCAAGAACATCCGAGCTTTTGAATTCCCAGACCTGTTACTCATTTGCTAGCCCTCTAGCAGGTCATGGTCTTCAGATGACTGCCCAGAGAGGAGCATCCTTTTATTCCAGTCATACTTGAGCTGTACAACAAGGGGATCAGGCATTCAGCATGAACCTCTGAGGGGAAGTGTACTTGTAGCACAGATCACTTACGTACTTCTCTGGTAATGCACAAATTTTGCCATTATTTTGTTTTAACATGAAAACACTGAATAGATTAGGTCTTTATAGAGATGTACTACATCAACTAAACACCTTGCCCGCTATAGCGCAGATACTTTATCATTCATGCTCAGCTTCAGACAGCTATGGCAGTTATTTCCCATTAGCTAAATTGTTAAACTCTAGCAATGTGTATTCTTACAATGACCCATTTGTAAAACATAATAGGATTAGTTACTCTGTTTAAGTTAAATAATCTAACTGTGTGACCAACTTATGCAAAACATAAACAGTAAGATTTAGGATAACAGAGCTAATCAACAGAAACTTAGTAAAGCACATTTGATTATGGGCTCACACTTTATTTCTGCTCCTATGATATCCACTTTCACGAAGTTTCCACCAGGCATCCTGTAGAGCTGATATGCAGGAATGCTTCTGTTAACTGTGGATCAAGAGTTGATGACAGTAGAATATAAAGTAGTTTTGTTTCCATCAGGAGCTGTTCATGGACATCTAGAGAGAATAAGACATAAAGTCATGATCTGAATTATGTTTATCCTTTTGCATAATTTTCAGAATTAAGAATTTATGTTTCAGACCATGACAAGATTTCTCCTTCATTAATTTACCTTGTTTCTTTAGGAACCCGCCATACCTTTGGCATCTTAACAGTGTGTGTCAGTTCCTCCATTTCATAGTCTGCAAAATAGTATTTCCTTTGGTTTACAGTTTTTGTTGCACAATAGCACTGAGCATCCTTCTTTCATGCAGGGAGATATTAAAGAATCATTGGGGTTTATGCATGAAGAATCAAGGTGGAATTCTGCTTCACAGACCTTTTATGAAAATGTAAGAATGAAGATTGTGATTGAAGAGAATAGATATATTTAAGATCCTGGTGTAAGTTGTCACATTATATTTCCTGAACCATATTTTATTGGATGACTTTCAGGACAATTAGCAGAGCAACTTCAAAACTTTTCAGTCTCCTTTAATGGATATGCCATTCAACTAAAGTTAACATTTTAATATATTGTATTTATTATGATGCAGATGCCCTAGAGTGTTCCTCCCATGAGAAAACAGAACAGCTAATCAAGTTATGCTAGCATAGTGCCAGACACTTTCACAGCCACAACCATGTTTTGCTAACGCAAGTACATGAAGGCAGGTCCTTTTACTGAAGACAGCTTTCTGGCTATAAATACAATTAGAAGTGTACTGAGGAAGGAAAGAACAAAGTGTTCTAACACTTCAGCAAAGATAACAGAAGGAAATAGACTAGTTATCTTAATACACCTTTAGACATTCAGTGGGTTAGCCTCAGCTAGCCAAATGCCCACCCAGCTGCTACTTCACTTCTCTTCCTCAGTGGGATGGGAGGTGAAAATGGGATGGAAAAGCTCATGGGTTGATATAAAGGTAGATATATAATGTACCAGCTACTGTAGCAACTGAAAAACTCTTTGGGGGAAAAATTAATTTTATTTATTGCCAGTGACAATGGTTTTGGTTAGTGAGAAAACAAAAGATAAAAACAGTATCTTTCTCCAGTCTTTTCTAGACCCACCTTCCCTCCTTCATTCTCAGCTCTGCTTCCTCTCTCCTTACCTGGAGTGGTGCAAAATGGAAGGAAATGAATGTTGTGTCAGTCCATAACAGTTCTCTGGTTCTCCTTACTCCTCACTTTCCCATGCCCAAGTCTTTCCCATGGGCTGCACTTCCTTCAGGACAAACCTGCTGAACCATGGCACTTTCCATAGACTGCAGGGAAATACCTGCTCCACCATGGCCTATTTGACAGAGAGCATTTGACTGTCATGTCTGTAGGGCTGTTTCTCACATATTTTCTCTCATTTGTCACTGCCTGTGTGGCATTTTCTGCCATTTCTTGAATACATCTCCCAGAGGCACTGCCTTCTTGGCTGCTGGGCCCAGCCATCCCCTCCATTTGCTGCCACTGGTGCTGGCTGGACTCGGCTGGGTTCAACGCAGAGTCTCTTGTTACAGAGGCCACCATTGCAGGCTTCTGATAACTTCAGCACTCAGTACAACACAGGAAATTCTTCCTTAAGTGCTATGCATCATCTTACATATCAGCTGTTAGTGAGGGAATACATTAAGGAAAAACATTATCAATGCACTTCTTGGGTTTTATTTCCCTCCAATTGCTGTTTTTCTTAATTTTTGTCTTTTACTTCAATTTTAATATTAAATTAATTTTTTTATTTCTTTCTTGCTACCTTGAAACACCATTTATAGTTAAAATCAGACGGCAGAGTCTGTTTACTTCAGCAAGTATTTTAGACAAAATGATCTGACAATATCCCTATTTCACTGCAGCCACTAGAATTACCAGAACTGAGAAAACAGACAAGTGTTTGTTCTGTGACTTTTTGTTGTTGTTGTCGTTATTTCTAGAACTCATCTAAAAATAGAAAGATTTTTCCATGAGAAATATTGCTAAATATGATTTCTGTCTTTAAAGATTGTAAATCCTTTTCAAAATGCCTTGAAAATGATATAAATAGCAAATAAATTCAATGCAAAATATGGTAGATTAGTGTTGCTTAAATTCACGAAAACCTCTCTGACATGCCGAATTAATCTCTATAAAACACCGCTGTGCAATATTTCTTCCAAAGCTATTCAGAATGAAGTTGGTATCTGCTGCTGATTTTTATTTTTTTTTTGTGCCCTGGAAAACAATGACAAGTTCAGTGGCATAGTTTTTATTTCACAGCAAGTTCTTATTCATTTAAGTGCTGACATTTTTAGTTTGATGAACTTACATCACTTGGCAACTGATATTCTTTAAAAGTATCTACGTAATACTATGTACCAATATAAAGAAAGCATGTCAGTCAATTTCATTTCAGAGTACTGTGGCAATGATATATTACAGTTAAAACAATATTGTCTCCATCTTGCTTTCGACATTATATTATGCTGGCTACCCTGTTTTATGGACTTCTACAAACTTCTTTCTGTTGTCACCTTATGCCTAGAATTATTTTGTAATACTAGTTAGGAGAACTTGCTTTGTTCACCAATTTTACAAAATATTTTGAGATTTTCTATCACTGTGGTGACACCTGCTGTTGAAAGCAAAGTGGTTAATAGCTCAGAGATATACTAGAGTTGTTTTCATAGCATGGAGTGTCTTAAGACCACCAGCATCTGGGACTGTTCTCCATTTCATAGTTTGGAGAGTGAAAAAGAGAAAGGAAAGAAAAAAAGAAAAAGGAAAAAAGAAAAAAAAAAGTGAAAGTAAGATGTAAAAAAGTGAAGAAAGGAAAAAAGAATAAAAAGAAAAGGAAAACTAGGGAAAATGTGTGTGTGGGGGGGGAAGGAATGAAAAGAGAAAAAAAAGAAGAAAGGAAGAAAAAGAAAGAAAAGAGAGGAAGGGAGAGAGTAGAAGAGGGAGAATGAGAAAGGGAGACAAGACAATGGAAGAAAAAGAGAAAGAAAGAGACAGAGAAAAAGAAAAAAAAAGGAAAATTCTCACAAGTATTAACTGGTACATATAAGTTGTGCCATGGTGAAACAGTCCTGAAAAAAATATCTTGGTTTAATATCAGTGTGTTTTCTGCTATTCCTTAGTCATGGTATTTGTACATCAGAAACAGTCTAATAATTCTTTCGCACTGAAGACTTGTTCGTGCATCAGCACAGTTGCTAAGGTTAATTTCTCAGTCTCAGAATTGCGACTTTTCAAATCCACTGGATTTAGAAAAGCTAAAAGTGTCTGTGAAAACAAAGAGAACAGGGGAGTGAAATATCCCTGTGTACTTTTTTTTCCTGAGGAGAAGCACTGTCATTTTTCAATTTTCTTTAAGGAAAATGAAAGCATTCCTTTGTACGCGTGTGTGTGTCTGTAGGCAGAGATGTGTATGTTTCAGTTCCAGCTAAAAAAAAACTGGAGCTCTGTGGTTGTATTAAAAAAAAAAAAAAAAAAAAAAAAAAGCTTCAATAAAGCCCTTGTAAGTGGAATATACAATCAATGGATTTAAATCTATATATACAGCTTTGTCTGTAACAGAATTCCTGTGTGCTAGCATACATAAAATATGAGCATCACTAATAAACAGCAGCTGGAGTATATAGCAAGCTGGATCTTTGTGTGGAATATCTTTAAGGTGTTTTTGGCACAACTTCCAGGACTGTCTTGACCAACACTTTCCCAGATGTGTAGGATTATGGGATATATCTGTTGGAATCTCTCAGGAAAGCACTTTAATTCACAGCCACACCTGGGCTGGATATTGCAATCAGCTCCCATTTTCCATTTACAATTTTCCTACCTCGTTCATTTTAATTTCTCTGTTTTCTCCCTTATCACTTAATATATTTTCCTCATTATTGGCATCTGGGCCGTGTGTTCTAACACAAACACCGAAAGACCAAATCAAGATTTAAAAAAAAGAGCAAAAATATTCCCATTTCAGATGGAAGACCAGATGGAGCTCTTGGCACTTCAGAGGATTCAAATTGACCCTCTGCACCAAGCTCGGGGAAGACAGACTGTCACTGCTGACTGGAAAACACTAAAGAGACCTGTTTTCCCATCGAATATACAGTAGCATTTTCTAATTCTTTAGCTCTAAGCTGTGTATGGCCATGAAAGAGCAGCTGATTTTATCAGATTAGACTCTTTCATTTCTCATGAATGCTCTTCTTTTGCTTTTATGTGGAAATGGCTAATGATTGGTCTGAATTTTAGGATATAATCTTGATACTACTATTTTCTTATCAGTGCCTGAGAGGGGCTATGATTATTGGGTGACTATGTCCTGTTTCTCCCCCACCCCTCCCCCAGCTTCCTGGTAATATCAGCAGCCTCATTGCCTCCATTCAGAGATTAAAACACTCTGAATGGAAAAAGTTAGAATTTCAGCTGGTGCAAAAAGATTCAGCTCTGCCCAGAACAGTCCACAATCTGGCCTGAATTCTCAAAGCCAACCTATGAACATTCCCAGAATCTCTGCCTGGATTGATGCACCTTGTTGGTTGCCTATATTTGTCATTAATGCTATGTGTCTTTAGTGAGATTTTCTGTGTATCTTATGCTATTTAAGATTAGAAGCTGAAAGACTGACATAAAATAGAACCATGGTTCAGGTAAGTCAGATTCTGACCTCTGCAGAGAGTTCCAGAGACTTCCACAAGACTTCCTCTACTTTGGTACCTCCTTCTGATCTCTATTTCATATCAACCTCTGCATCCATTACCTGCATACAATCATATCAGGAAAAGTTCTGTCCATTATGTCAATAGTAGAGTTTAATTTATTTTCTGTGTGAATGACATGACATCTCTGTTGCTTGACCAGCCCACCCAACATGTCTTTGTGTCTCTAAACCAGAGCAGAGGGGTGAGTGAGGGAATAAACACGTTTACATGGGAGGTTCAGAAATGCTGGTACGCTGTCAATATTTTAGAAAGAATGAAGTGACCTGTGCTAAATCCAGTGTGGTAGGAGCACACTGTGACGATGTGCAGATTGCCAGTGCTGTGGGAATTTGAATTCTCCATCAACACAATACACAGTCAAGAAAGGACAGATCAGGGTTTGGCAATTATGTGACTATTGTTCATGAGCAAAGGATTCTTCCTTTCTGAAAGACAGGCTGAACAGAGAATACTATGTATGTGTTGTACCAAGGAGAACACCATGGACTGAAGAAATTTTTTCTTCCAGGTATTATTTTCTTGACAAATATAACTTGAGAAGTGGAGGCAAGCTGCTGTATTCAAAATGCTTTTTGAAAAAACTAAATTATTTTATTTTCCTAAGGAATTCTTGAGCATTTCTAAAGAGAGGGTAGACTCAAAAAGACAGAAAAATGCTTCTTTCCTTCTTCCATGGGAGAGAGCTCTACCCAGGAAGTGAGAGAATCCTCTTCCCAGACATCACTTGTAGGAGCACCAGCCCTAGATGCTTTCACTCCTTTGTCCACCCTCAATCTTCCACAAAAAAATGTTTAAGTAATCACTGAACTGATTTTAAGAAGATCTCTAACCCCCCCCCCCCCCCCCCAAAAAAAAAAAACAAAAAAAAAAAACACCAAAACATTGCCACCTTCCTCCCTTTCACTGTCACGATTTATTATGTACGGATGGAGGCATTACAAGGGAGACTTAAATATGAGGGCAATACTTCCCCTTCCAGGAGCTGCGGAGCCACAACATGCAGCTCCAGATACCATCTGAAGTGTGCTGAGATCCCTGATGATTATTTAAATACACAGCTAAAAGCCAAAGCTGTGTAGAAATATTTATCCCTAAATTATGTTGAAACTAGGATAATAAAGAAAAAAACATTCATTCTATTAAATGTATAGCATGCTGAATTTCTCTCTTTATCTGGACTCCACATGAACTGAAGATATAAATTCAGTATTCTATAAGGAGCGCTGCTCTATCTGGATTTTAAAAATAACTCAATTTGCTCATTTACCTTCAGAAGAGTGAGGAAAACAAACTAGTTTCAAGTTCCATTTCCTTTTCAAAGTTATTTTTCAATTTTAAGAGGACATAAAAGCATCTGAAATTACGAACATCATTTGCCACTCAAATATATTTTTGTGCCAAGTTTTGGTATAAAGCAAATTTTCAGCTGAGTGACAAACCAGTAAATACGTAACTCACTGTAGCTCTTCTGAGAAACTGAACTTCAAAGGGTGTCTTTATAATACTTACAGAAATGTGCTAATTTTTATGCTTATTTTTCTTTCTTAGTTTGTTCCTGGTGGTTAGGAAGTTGATCGTTCATTTTTCTACTGCCATTCACACCAGCTGCTATAAAACAGCTATAAAAATACTCCCAGTGCAGATCTTGACCGTAGATCACTGTACCTAGACCCAGCTGCAGATGGATGGAGCAGCTGGTCCAGAGAGGTGCTGTTCCTGACTCCCACACACACTTGGTCATGATGCATGAAGCAGCACAGTTGCTCCCCAGCCACAATTCCCATTCAGTCACAGATTTATGAAGTAATGAGCCGCCTACCAGAAAAAAAACAAAACCAGCAGCTCTCCAATACACTTTAAACAAGCACCCAAGAATATTCTATAATTATAAATAACTGCAGCTCAACCATTAGATGAATTGCTAGAACTTTTTAATATAACTTTTTAAATAGGAAGCAAATATAGTAGGAAAAAAAAAAAAAAAAAAAAAAGGAAGTCTATGTAGGGAGATAGCAACACAAGAATCAGTAATTATTTTTGAAGACTTTTTAAAATCAATGTGATGGTCGATATGGATGTTCTGCAATGCTTTATGAATATTTCATGCGACCTGGGTATTCAATAATTATTGTGTGAACATGCCAGCTTATCCTGACTATAGCTGGAAAAGAAAAAAGCAGGAAGAATGAAGAATGGTATGAGATAAGATATGGAGCCAGAACTAAATGTTAACATGCTGTGTAGGGACAATAGATGGCCTCTGTTACCTGTTGAGATACACACTCCTGACTCCAAGGCAATTAACATTATTTTTGCCTAGCCTGACTATAGGAGACTACTAAGGATTCATGGCCAAATAGAAATACTTTCTCCAAACTGGAGGAGGAATTTCTTGTGAGCTGTTCGCACACAGTCAATTTTGTGATGTAACAGAACAGTGCAATCCACCATCTTGAGATGATGGGATTTTTGATAGGGAGGGCATGCATGAAGGGGGCTTATTGTTCTAAAATCATTTTCTTCTAAGCATTTTGCTTCCCTGTTTAAGCTATTTGTTTGAGCTAGTTACTGTGGCTACCAAAATGTTGCAGTTTGCAAGTTCCTGTATAGTGTATCTCCCAGCTGTATTCTAATACTATGGGAAGGTATCAGGATGGTGCAAACTGATGTTCTCTTCTCCTTTCTTTGGCAAGGGTTTCTGTGTAAAAACAATGCAAGAACAAGACAGAAAAAGAACAATGCCTAATTTGAGTGGTGGCTTGACCTGGACTCCACTTCGTGTTCCCCTGCATCTAGAGATGCATCTTGCCTTCATCAACCACAGCCAAAGGGCAAAAACTACCGTTGTCTATCTGGTGGTTCAGTGCTGGAAATCTGTAGGAAAGCAACAGCTCATTACACTTTGGACAAAGACTAAAAATAGGTCCCCAGAATTAAAAATGTAAAGCGCGTCACTGCAAAAAAAATGTACATAACATTTATCTGCCCTGCTACATCTTTCAGAAACTTAATATTATTAGAATTTGCTTAGTATTATTTAGTGCTGGTAAGATGCTCACATTTCTAAAGGGTTCTTCCTCATTTATGTTGTTTATTTTTACTACAGATGCAAAATTATTATTTATGCTCTTTGTTACCAGTTTCTATTGGAAAATCACCCACTCACTGATCTCCAATCTTAAATAAATTACAAGAATGGTGGCTGATTTTATTTGAGGTGAGTTATCTTTGAAAGGACAAGTTCAGTCCTTTAGGTCTCTCTTCTTCAATGAGCATAAGTAATTCAATGACTTCTTCTGCATCAGCAGAATGGCTGCATTATCTAATAGGTTTCTTCCATATCTACCTTGTAATATCCTATTAATGCCAATAGGAGTTTGAACTTTGTAACAAGGCTAATGTATTTATAGAAAACCAAGATAGTGGAAATAAAATCTGAGACGTCTCAGATTTTAATAAGATAATCTATTGATTATTTTTTTCCCCAGACATTTTCTCTTCTTTACTCAGCAGCTTTTCTCATCGACTTTGTCCTGTTTTCTTATGGAGAGTTCTTATATGAATGTAGTCCCACAAGAAATTAAGCATGGCCATATATAAACTAATTAGTTAAACAAAGCTTGACAGCAGGGACTTTTGTGCACAGAGATTGAAGGGCATCTGGGACAAAAGTCCAAGCTGTGACCTTCCCAGGCACTAACACAGGAAGCACACACTATCTACCCTAGAGGAGTCTGGAATGAAGTACTTTCTTGATCTTTGCTTACTCCCACAAAACTCCTTGGCCCTTCTCATTCCATTAACACTTTACCACAGTGAGATCCTGTACAGTAACATGGGAAATATAAATTACTTAAATCTCTCCTTGCTTGGGCTACCCATAGCGCAGGTAGCTAGGCAGAGGACAGCTACTTCTGTAAGGTCATTACATTCTCTAACCCATCCCCTTCACAATACACTACGGCACAAGCAAGAAGAAAGTGTAGTAGGTTTTAGGTGGACTAAGAGTTGGAGGAGACTCTTTTAGGAAGCTTTTAATTATCATGTTGGACAGACAGGAAAAATTCACAATGAAGCCATTTTCAGTGTCTGTCCCCTGCCATGTAACTTTTCAAGGCTGATGGAAATGCACTCCTGTAAATGTGTTCTTTGGTATCAGTCAAGTACCCCAATCACTCAGTGCAGCCATGTAGGTTTGTAAAATGCACACAGTTGCAAATAGCCTTCCCCTGCTAGTTTGGACATTTAGTTTTATTTTCAACAAGAACAGTTGCTGGGTAAAAGTATATTTCTAATAGCCGCTTCTAACACTCTCAAGACATGAATGAAATATAAAATATAGGATAAATCTTCAGAATTTGCTCCTGAACATTTGGCATCTCCCTTCTCAAGCGGAGAGACACACATTTGTCCACAAATACATCTTTCGTTGTTATTGTTTTGTGGTTTTTTTTTTCTTAAGTACTATCAAAATCAGTGACTTTTTCCCCAAAACTTTGTGTGCTGACAGATGGGATGCTCTGAGTGCCAAAATGTTGACTGTGAGCACCCCAGCACCATTTTCTGTGAAGCACTTTTGGACTTCAGTTTATTTTAGAGGCAAGTGAACAGTGACTGCCTCCAGAGGAAAGCTTATTAAGATTGTAGCATTTCTGAACCTGCCCTCCAGCAGCTCCCAAGCACTGTGTGCACTGCAGTTTTTGTGGTACAAAATCATTTTCCACTGGCTCCAAGAACACCTTTCTGCACTGTAGAGGCTCACCTGCTTAATCACGGTAAATTGCTGTATAATCATTAACTGGCCAATATCTGTTAAAGCAAAACTGAAATAAGGAAAAACAGATGTTGTTTTCTGTGTTTAATGAAAAAGGCTTATGCATCCTCATACTGCATTGTCTGACCTTTCCCAGATTTAGACGTTATGTACCAGACAAAGGCATTTACCACATAATCTGCGTATTCGAATGCAGTTTACAGAGTTACCCAGAATACATTTGCAAAAGCAAAACAACAGCCCTTGGCAAATGTGCCAGTGCACATAACCTCTGTGCAAAGGAAAGCAGGACACCTGAGAGCTGCAGATCCCAGAATGCAACTGCTCACATGCTCGGTTGTCCCCTGGAGGCATATAAAAAGTTTTACACTTAACAAGAAGACTGAGCATTTTGCAGCAAGTGAGGAGGAATAAATATCACCCCATCACCAATGCATTTTAATTATTTCATTCTACTGTTGGGGAAAGAAAAAAAAAAAAAAAAGCCACCATTAAAACAGTTTTCCAGATAGAAATTGTTTCTGACACTTCCAGAGAGAATGTCAGCTCCTGGTGCCTGTATGGAGCAAGAGCTCAACACATAAGGCCAGTAATATATGTGAAACTGGTGTGGCAGTCACTGCACAAATGGGGAGCAGAAACTAACAACTCTTCTGTACAGGATATTTTCTGGGGAGTAAGTCACCTCAGAGATAGCACTGATGCTGCAGTGAAGCGAGATGCAAGTCCATCCCTGAAGGTAATAGAGCTTGTTCTACTGGAAGAATCTACTGGTGGTTAATTCAGGAGATTTTTCTCTTAAAACAAGAGGTTTTATTGCTTGAAGGAAATGATTCCCTTATGCTAATCAAGTCTTCAGGAGGTCATCATTCTCTTTGACCCCATCACCACTTGAGAGGGGGCAAGAAGAGCAGTAAGAGCAGCTGCCATAATCTTCCTCCAACACTGAAGATGATAGGTTACACTAATGCAGAAGGGCAGTATCTCATGAGAGATTCAATTCACAGCTGTCATTTCTAGTATGAAGTAGTGAAGTCATATAGGAATGCTAAAGTTAGTGTCGTAGCTCTCAAAACTCTAAGTATACATATAAAACAACACACTCCCACCCTTTCCCTTCTTGTCCCATAGGAAGCCAACACCTTTCCTCTCGGGGGAAATCTATCTCCATGATTCTGGCCCTCTTTGTACTGAATCAGATGAGAGGTTCATCCAGTATGGTAACTTGTGCCTTACAGTGAGCAACAAGAGGCTCTCTAAACAAATAAAAGAGTAGGCTATATACTTAGTGCTCTTTCTTATCCACTCCCAGTTTCTGATAATCTAGATGTTCTGCATGTTGTTTAATGAAATAAACAACCTTTTTCTGTTTTCATACCATCTTTTATTTTCAAGTTTTTGTTTGCTTTCTTGTTTTTAATCAGTTGCCAGCTAATTTCACTGTTATGTGCAGTTGTATATTATTTTTATCACAGACCATAGATATAAACATGACAATTTTTCCAACTATCCCAGTTGTTTTGATCAAAGACACAGTTTCTCTTCCAGCAACTCTTGGTCTGCCATTGGCTGCTTTCTAGTTCTTACTTTCTGAGATATAATGATGAATCTACCCTACATGCTGTATTCAGATAATCCATGGTTTCATACACCTCATCATACTCCCTTCCAATTGCCCTTGCTTTAGATGAGGAAAGTGAGGTCTAGCTTTCCTTGTAGCAGAGATGAGAAGGACTTACCAGTATAGCATCTCAGAATATTAGTAAAAATGGTCAAGAATACTTCATCAAGAATACTTCAACAAAGTATTTATTCTTGGAAATGTCCGTTTGTAGAAATGGACTGTTTTTACAAGAAATTCCAGTCTTGACAACTCCTTAGTGAGATATTTCTCAAGTCAGGGTGGCTTTTCTGGCCAAAATAAAAAGGACAAACAAAGGCACAACTGTGCATCCTTTACCTATACGGATGAATGAACACAGACATGAAAACTTCATGAAAAACCTATATTCAGCACTAGTACTTTTATATACTTTAAAGAAATGCTGAATGGATACAAAGTTTGTAATTTAGCCAGGTCAAAGAATGAAGCAGTAAAAAGTAATATATTGAACTCACATTTTTTCATGCCTGTGGTATTGCCATAATCTCCCTGGCACAGTACACACAATTCTCCTTCACTCTAGAGCTCTTGTTCCAACTCTAGGAATATAAAGAGGCTTCAAATTATGAAGTAAGAATAAATTACTATCAGTTTTAAGAGTGCAACTCTCTGAGCATTAAACAAATTGCTTTGAAATTTTCACATAAAGAAAGTCTGCATTTGCAGTTTGAGATTAACCAGAACTGAAAATCTGCCTTTGTTACTGAATCGTGTCTTGAGCTATATCAGGACAAAACCCTTTGCCTTTAGAGAATTTGGCTTTATTGTTTACTTTTAGAGGAAAAGGAGGTGGGAACAAATGCATCATTTATCATTCAGGGTGGTAAAGTTTGAGATACCTAAGAGACATTTTTGGTGAAAGGTAAATTTCATGCTGTATGCCACAGTACTTAGGTACTCAGCACATTGCTTCTTATTCCATAGAAAGTCAGCTGTAGTGCTAGCTAGCACTGAGAATGTCATATTTAACATTTCATTTCTGCTACTTAGCTTAGTTAATCATTTCAGAGAAGTGCTGCTGACTGTGAAAAGTGGAAAATGGAGTACTTGTATGTGGAACTCTGCCCCAGGTGGATCTTTTGCTGAATATAAAAAAAGTTTTAAGATTTTCCTGTTTTGCTAAATTTAATTGTGCTATTATTTACACAGAAACAACCAAGGATGAACCTTTCAAGGGCTCAATTTCCAGCTGCAGTCCATGTTAAAAGTAGATCTGTGTAGCTGGTGTGCACAGTGCAAATACCAGGATGATACTACCTACAGCCGTGCAACAGTATTAGCGGTATATCAAGACTGACTGCTGCACCACTTCCATCCCTGGACACCCAGTGGGTAAAGTACACATGGTAGTGGGTAAGTCCTCTAACCCACCAATCCAAAGAGATAATTAAAAAGAAATACACTTCAAAAGAGCAGTTCATTTTTTTTCTCAGTGTAATTCTCTGTATTAGAAGAGAACAGCACCCACCTTCATGGGGAGTTCCACACATAGCATTGCTTGCTTACTGCTATGGAATTATGTGAGCTTTCAGTGAAGCAAAACCAAAGTGGAAAAACTGGTGAAGAATCAATCTTCTTTACTATTTAAGCACCATGTATGAATACAGCTTGGAACAAATTTACCTCTGCTGACAGGTGGAAGAGATAGTCTTACTTGTGTTGATACAGCTATATGAGAAAGGAGGTAAATTGTCCCTTTTCTCTACCATGCAGTATCCATGCTGGGATGAGAGCTTATTATCACTATGACAATTACTCTCCTGTGCATTGCAATATGAAGAGCAGCTCAGCTAACGCATGCTGGCTCTGCTGAACTAAAAATGACAAATATCACAAAATCATTTTCAATGTCAGTTTCTCCTTTGTTCTTGTATTTTTGTAATCCACAAGATTAATCTCTCGGTTAAACTAATAGCTACAACACATACAGCTTTATTGTTTTCCCATTATCTAGCACATCAAAGCACAAGCCAGAGCATAGCCACGCAGGCCAGATTTTTGACAGGGTGTGGCTAGGAATAAGTTTTTCTTTGTGGATAAGGAAGCCTTTATAAAGGCTTAGATTAGGACTGGATACTGCATAGCCAATGACAAACACATTAATTTCCTAGTGACAGCTATAGCAAAACGTCTCCTGTTCTTTACAGTTAAAGCAAGGAATACAACTTACTTGTACCCTTATTTTATTTATACCATATGTTGGTGTTTGTAGTTATCCACATTGCAGTGAGCTTACAGAAATACAAGGTCAGGTAAGAAAAGCCCCGGGATGATAGATGTTACTTGCTATCATAGATTTACCTTAAAGAATTAGCAAAGATAAAGAAAAGATGATACACAGACATACAGAAGGAAAAAAAAAAAAAAAAAAGAACTTTAAAAATATTTTTATATCACTGAAAAATTCTTATTACGCTTAACTTGCTAAAAAGCACCAAATCTTCTAGAGCCATAGATTTAAGATCCTCCTAGGAAGATAAGACAACTGATTTTCACTATTATGTTTATCATTTCTTTGTAATTCCCATCTTCATCTTTTCAGTCTAAAGAAAAGAATAATGTCTGTATTCTGGAATCAGATGCTTCCATTGTTTCAGAAGGCTAGAAGGATTATATCTCACTAATTGTCTCAAAATTAGATATTTTCAAACAAACAAACAAACAAACAAAACTGATCAACATAATTCACCTTAAACTCATGCAGCTTTTCTTACCTTTTTGTGCATAACCTTTTCTAGGATGTTTTGGAGGTGAGAGCAGCAAGTCTTCACCAGAGAAGACCTGGCCCACGTCCCTTCCCTGCCCCAGACTTCTGCAGAGATTTTGCATTACCCTATCTGTCTGTGACTGCAGTGGTTATCTATGAAATGGACCTGCTCTTCCTATTGGTAAGGTAGGTAAGCGATTTACAGTGATCAGTCACACTCTATAATGCATAAATAGCTGCATGCATACATTTTATGCATACACACAGTTTTTGCAGTGACATTTTTACAGCTTTTGCAAAAACACTGGAAAGCATGAGAGTGCTTGGCAGTGCTTCTTCTCAAGCAACATGTCTTTCCATGCGTGTTCATGAGGCCGACAGGTGTGTCCAGCTGAGTACCAAACAATCTGCTAAAGGTTCTGGGTGTCGTACAGGAAAAGGAAACCTAACTTGCAAAACACTTCAGGGGAGCACTCTTTTTCCTCTTGATGTACATGCTACCAAATATTGCCTTTACAAATAAGGAAAAACATGGAATTTAAGGCGCTTCATTAGAAGAAACACAAAAAGAAGCAGTGGAATGAAAGTTGCAAATGTAGCTGTAGGGGATAGAGCTTTTTCTACTAAACATGTCTGCAGGAAAACACTTGAGATAAGCTTCATTATCTTTCTGTAGACACATTTCTTACACAGGTGGGAGTCACTTAGGTAACCAGCAGATAAGAAGTTTGCTAAAGGTCAAGCAGAGTCTGACAAAGTCACTGCTAAACCTGGTGAAAAAGATCATGTAGAAAGCTTCCCACAAAAAAAAAGATTCTTTTTCTCTTTTGAAAATACTGTATTTCCTCAGAGAGAGGTTTCATTTATTTTATTTAGTTTTTCAATAAAAAGCATGAAGAAATGTTGATTTTAATTGTGATTCTTTTTAAGGCTCTGCATTTTTCTTGCCTTTCCAGTGTTTCGTGGGGACACGAAACACTGCTTCCTTCTTAGCTGCAGTCAGTGCCAGTAATGGAATCTGGAAGTACTGATTCCCAGACACTTGCACTTAAGTATTTCATTTTACGCTATAATATTCCAGAAACTGTGTTTAAGAAAGAAAGACAGAATGAATGAAAAAGAAAAAAACTCCCAAAACACAGCTCCAAATTATCTACATAAAGCAAACAGAAATGTAGATACTGGATGCTTTCCAGGACTCCTGGTTTCCTGCGACGCTTAGAAGACAAAAGTTGGGGCAGCATGCTGCAAACAGATACCGAGCCTTCCCAGCATTGGTAGACTTTCCACGTCTGCAATGCCACAAGAATAGAATTAGCTGTCAGACCCAAATTATCTCTACCGCAGACTGTGCTGCCTGGGTTTGCAAGGCCATAAATCAAGGATATCCCCTGGAGATAGGAAGGGGAAAGCTGGGCGCTTCTGGCTTTAGCCCCACACTTACTTTCATCCCAGCCTATTCCTCCATGGTGACTTATCTGGAGGGCTCCTCTGCACTTGCGCTTCACGCACTTACTACCCGTCAGCTTGCTGAAGTCACTGGTAGATATAAAGGGAAAGGGACCAAGTCTAGATCTTTAAAAATTGTTATTCCAATCAACTTTTTAATTTTTCTGCTGTTGGCCTTTATTGCCCTCTTGCTTGATGTCTGCATTAGGTAAAGTTGAGTAAGCAGTAGGCTGATTTCATGGGAACTGCTGGAACAGGTGCTTGTGGGAGAATAGCTTGCCTTCAGAGCTGACTCTTAATTTATAACTGAAGATGCCCCAGAAACAAAGATAATTTAGAATTTATTTCAGATTTCTGCATTTAAATAGTGCTGAACTGTGACCAGCTCAGATAAAACCATCATCTGCAGACCTGTACCTTCAGAAGGTAATTGTTATGAGCCAGGTTCAAAATAAGCAGCTTGATCCTGCATCCCATTACTTGATATTTGTCTTTGTTGAACCTTACATTAATGGAAAGGCAGTAGCTGTGCTACTTTTTGATTCTGAATTTTTCTGACATTCAGAAGTTTCATGGAAGTGGAGGGAAATGTGTGAGGGAAGGAGTTACCCCAGCACTTCTGAAGAATAGTAATGAAAAAGAAAAGTTTTGTCTGAGTTGGAAACCTGGACTGATATCCTGGCTGGAAGGCAGCAGGCAGCTGAAGTGCTACAGCACCATCTCCTGGAAGTTGGACACTTCTGAATTTCCAAAGCCAAAGCAGTTCTCACTCAATCAGATAAAACATAATGGACAAAACATGCAGGGAATACAATATAATTTTTGTTACAAAAATGCTTTAACAAAAATGAATTTAGAAAATACAGACCTAGTAAAACCATTTCCATGACTTAAAACACTTCCAAATATATATTGTTTTCAAATAAGAGATTATCACTATTGGTCAGTACTTACTTCTTAATATGAACCCTTTGATGTTAGTTTACGGGAAAATGGGAAGGCATAAAATTGGATGGTAATGTTGGTCAGAAAGTGCCCTTAACAAAAATAATTTGGTTAGTTTTTGGTTGTCTAAGATGAGATAAATAGTAATTTAAAAGTCTGACTAACTCTACAAAGAAAGCATTAAAAGCAGCTTTTGAGGATGTTTAAATTATTAATTTCCTTACCCTGGAATCTTCATTCTAACCTGAAAGTATAGACCAGCTTTTAAAATAAAATAGCTATCTTGTAAATATAACTTTTGCAGATGAACTAAGACAGATATATATATATATATATATTTATGAGATTTCTTAGCTGTTTCCTCCCAAACACCTACTGAAATTCTTTCATAGTATCAGTCTGTGCAATTTTTTTTTTATTTTTTTTATTTTTTTCTGAAAATAAAGGTTATTTTTGAATTAAGAGAGTAATTTCCCACCCCTGCTGACAACATGGCTCAGTGACTAAGCACACCATATTCATCTCCCATTCTGGTTTAGACTGTTCCAATACGAATTGCTCATGGCTTTTCCCAGCCTCTACCATTAGAATGTGTCACTGCACGGTGCACCATAGAAAGGATGGTGCACAACATCAGCCATGGTCTGAAGAATCCCAAGTGATGCAATTTACAAGCAGGTATGGTACCTTAGCTCTGTTTCTGGTTCAAATATCTCGTGCAGGGATGATGATTCATTTCATATTCTTTTTTTTTTTTTTTTTTCTGCAAGTGGGTGGACTCTACTCTGAAAAAAAAAGTGGAAAATATTTGGTTCAGGAAGTAGAATGTAGGTACTGCCCTACATGAAATAATTCAGAGAGCCCTGCAGAGAGGTTTCTATTTCTAAACTTCATTCAGCAATATGAGAGAGCAGAAGAGTCTCTCAACAGATCTTGATAGGCTTTACAACAACAAGTCCTTGTGCTCCACTGATGTGGCATATTTGTTATTTTTGACTGAACCTTCCCTTTTTTCCGCCCTCTCTACAATAAGCCGTGTCCTGTTGAGACACATCCAGAAACAGCTTATGTCTTTGCTGTATTCAGATCTCTGTTTTAAATTTACAGTCTGCAAAGCGCCATCCAAGTTTCACAGTTGCGGGCAGATCGCTCCATCCTGTGGCAGCACTGCTGCTTGCAGGCTCCCCCTGGCAGGCTGCAGAGAGAGGCAGACGTGCTGCTGCAAAAACCCACCACGTCTGCAAAATCTGCGAATAATGCTGTGTATTCTTTAATGCCATTGGCACCCTTTCTATAAGCTCTCTACGCTTCCTTTGCACTTGTCTTTCTGTTACAGCTCACTTCATTTTGCCAGCTTGGGATATTTTCCAGCTGCATCCAGTGGACAGTGCCCTGAATTATGTAAGAGAGATAGTGCAAGGGAGATAGAAGCCTCAAATTTTACTCCTCTGAGTATTTCTGATCCCAGCTATTTCCACTAAGAGAGGAACTTAAACTGGGCATGCAGAAGCTCAGTATAATAGTACATTCAATGCGGGGTACTGGTGAATGGGAAGCTGGACATGAGCCAGTAGTGTGCACTCATAGCCCAGAAAGCCAACCATATCCTGGGCTGCATCAAAAGAAGTGTGGCCAGCAGGTTGAGGGAGGTGGTCCTGCCCCTCTACTCTGCGCTGGTGTGGCCTCACCTGGAGTACTGCATCCAGATGTGGAGTCCTCAGTATAGGAGAGACACAGATCTGCTGGAGCACATCCAGAGAGGGCCACAGAAATGATCCAAGAGATGGAACATCTCTCCTACAAGGACAAGCTGAGAGATCTGGAGCCATGCAACCTGGAGAAGAGAATGCTTTAGGGAGCACTGATAGCGGCCTTTCTATATCTAAAGAGGGACTGTGAGAAAGAAAGGGGTAGATTCTTTATCAGGGTCTGCTTAGATAGGACAAGGGGAAGTGGTTTGAAAATAAAAGAGGGGACATTTAGATTGGATATAAGAAAAGAAGTATTTTAGAACAAGGATAGTGAAGCATTGGAACAAGTTGCCCAGAGCATTGGTGGGTGACCTATCCCTGGAGATATTCAAGGTCAGGCTGGATGGGGATCTGAGAGCATGATCAAGCTGTAGGTGTCTGTTCATTGCAGGGGAGTTGAACTAGATGGCACTTAATGGTCTCTTCCAACTCAAACAATTCTAGTATTCTGGTATTCTGAGATTCTTGGAAAGTAAATTTCTGCTTAGATTAAACATGAAAAAAATACACACAAAAAAAAAATTGAAAACTGCATTTAGCACAAGGCTTTTCCAAGAGGATTTCAATATTGAGTGACTAAGAGCCAAATGTTGATGTTTAAATGAGGTTTCATTTAAAAAAATAATAGAACCATAGAAAAGGAAGGTTAAAAAGAACCTCAGAACTCATACTGCTGTGGGAAGAGATCAGTTATATTTCCTCATTATACCTCCTAACTATAGGTATATGCTGTATGTCTACGTCCTAACACCAATGTTAAAAAGGATTCACAACATCTGAACATAATGTTCCCTGTTTTAATGCAATTCCATTGCTTTTCAGTATATCCCTAAGGGATGTGAAGAAGTTTATTCCTTTCCTTTCACTGAACCATTGTTCTACATATTTGAAGCTCATTGTTTTATTGTCCTTCTTTAGGCTGCCCTTCCTTCTTATGCTTTTATACCTATTACTCAACTTCCAGATCCTCCAGCTGGCCCATGTATTTCTTGTTGTGTGATACTCTGACATCAAGTACTCAAAACCAGCTGAAGTGGTCCAGCCGAGCCCTTATGAGTAAATCAGAAAAGTTTTGTTATTGAGTCTTCCCTGTTGAGATTTATTCCATATATGTATGTGTCTGCTTCTCCATTTGCTTTTCTAGTATTCTGTCATCAGAAGCACTATATATATCATTATAATTCCGAAATAAGCAGAAGTGTACCCGCCAGCCTGGAATCCATCATCCTCAGTTGTTCATGGAAGATTTTGAAAGTTAAACAGGTCTTGTTTTAGAAATAGAGATCATCCCAGTGCAACTGTAAGAAATGTTGATTTTGTTATGAATGTTGTAGCCTAATGAGAAGCTAGAAATCAAAAGGGCTGAAAACTAGACTCCCTTCATAATTGTGGCAAAATATAGTTGTCGTGGGTTTCTACCCATCCTATCTGGTTCAAGGGATTTCTAAGCTAAAGAATCATGCCTGCATCAGATTGCGTTTTTAATGATTTCTGGGAAATTCCAGGATAAATAATTTTGAAACACTGGAGATTTTACATATTAGGTCCACCTGAACAGATGTTGGTTTGACTATTGACATTACATAATGACAACCAAAATAGCATTGCATAAATCTCTCTAATACTCTTCATGATGGTCATCAATTATTTTAAATATGAGTAACATTGAAGTATAGGATTCAGAAAGTACCTAGAGGAATCCTTCAGATTTATGGATGTACGGCACTTAGCCACAGCATTTCTAATAAATTTTCAATAAAGTGAAAGTACTTAGTGGTATGGTGATGGCTTTGATATATGTCTTTCAAATCTGACAGTTTCAATATTTTTTCTTTTAAGCAAATTTGCCTGCTGTGTTTCTCACTCTCTGCTTTCTAATAGCTGTAAAATGGACTGCATTTCCTGATCAGAAATATATAAGAGACCTAAAGCCATTAGTTCTTATTTTCACATCATCTAGACAATTGGGATAACAGTAAATAAAAATTAAAGGCTTTCCCTAAATAAATTTATTTATTAATTTATATATAAAAGATACAGATATTTATTATTATTTTTTATTTCTTTTCAAGTCCACTATTTACCTCACTGAGGAACAGAGAGGAGAGGATGGCATACTATACCTGTTGTAAGGGACTTGAAATATAAAACAGGTTGATAAATAACTGAGATTTGGGCTACTTAACAAATGGTACTAGAAAGAATGTCAGTTGGACACACAGTGATAGATAATATTAAAATTAAAAATGTCATATAACAGGATGTGTAACTTATTTCTCCTTTTCTCTTTACCTTGGAATTATGAGTCCATGAATTTCCTGCCCTTATCCAAATGACATGATGAAATCTGTTTACACCACTCTTCCCACACCAGAGACCTTTGCAAACTGCAGGCAAGTCTGCTGGCAGTGGCTGATCCAAAACCACAAATGACCAACCCCCTATTATCTGAGTGGCAAGGAGAAGGATTGGCCTTTTTTCACTTGGGTGTGCAGAGAGGGTTTGTTGACAATACCACCCATTAGTGTGCCAAGAAGCAGAAACACGTATTCCTCCTCAGTGGGGCACTCTGCCTTATGGAGCTGAGGGATAAGTAGGTAGGAAGAGATGAAAGGTGAATGGATTCTGGGAAAGGGACACTGTAGTTAATGAAGGAAAAGATGATAAAAGTCAGTGCTGTCAAAACCAAAATGAAGTGTTGCACAGGGTGAAACAGTAGAGTTGGGGAAAAACCTGAAAATTTCAGCATCCAGTCAGGTAGTACAGCCCAAAGGGAGAAGAGATATTAGGATACCCTACAGAACATGCCATCCTGGAGGTGCCCCAGGCTGGTTTGTCTATCCTCACTCACTCTTGATCAGGTAACTCACACCTCCACGTCCTTCTGTGAGATGGGAAATGTATTAGATCTATCACTGGGGAAATGGAATAGAAGATTTTGTTGGAGGAGGAAGATAAAGAGGATGTACTGAAGACAGTGGTAAGGAGGAGAAGTTTCCATTTATATAAGAACTAGAGCCAAGATGAGTGAGCAGGAAGGTTAGTTTTGAGTCATTGGCTCTGTAGATGTAAGGGAACAGATCTGACCTCTTGGGGAAATAAAGTAAAGCAAGAAAAAGTACAAGTGAGAACTCTTTATAAACAAATGACAGGGAAAAAAAATGGAGAAGAAAAAGATTTGCTAAAGGAAATTGAAAATTAAGTGTCAAAGTGCCTGAAGGGAATCCAGGGGAGAAAAGAATTGTGAAATTCAAAATGTGGACAGTACATTCATACTAAAAAAAAAACAACCTTATTTTAGGGCTGGTGAGAGATTCAGAGACAGAGCTTCTTGAAATCTTTTCTTGAAGAAAAGTAAAATAGACACTGAAGCAAGACAGACAGCAGGTACAGGAACAGACAATTTTAAAATCTGAAATAATGTGCTGTTTTACCAGATCCAAGAAAATAAAAAAAAAAAAACTTGTTCTCCTTCTCCTCTCGATTGGAAAACCAGGAATCTGATACAACAGGAACAAGAATAGTGAGGTTGCATATATTATTTAGAGTACAAACAAACACATTTGAAGAAGGAATGGGAGAACTGAGGATGCAGCAGTGCTAAAGTTAAAATTAAAACAAAACAAAATAGTAACTATTTTTCTGGAATTAAAGTAGAATGTTTTCTTTTCTCTCTGTCTGATACCTATGGATAATATTTAGAAACAGCTATTCTGGCCCTTTGCCCACATGTATACTAGGATCACTGATAGCTCTGCAATAACAAAAGCATTTACAAAACTCTGTTGGGCCAAAGTAGATCAAAATGTACTATTGTATATCATAAGGGAGAATATGACAGCAGAAAAAAAAATACAAACAGGAGAATGGGTATTGCATCTTGTTCTGGAAAATCTATCATACTACTACAAAGAGAGAGAAAAAAAAAAAAAAACATGCTCAGTTTTCTCAGTTTTTATAATAGAAAAATAACTGCACTGCAAGCTGGAAAAATAAGCTTTGCCACGCTCCTACTATTTTTTGCAATATCTCCAATTTCTCTTCTCTTCCACTGTTATCACGTCTCCAGCATTTAAATGATGGATGGAAGACCCATGTGGATTTTTTAGAATTTGAGATTTTAGGAACCTCTCAAACTATTTTGCCGAGTTTTCTGACAGGAACAATAACCATTCTAGTCTTACACCATGTATTTCAGAGTAACTCTCAATTGAATCCCCGTACCATTGACCTCAATGGTTTCTTTTTGACCCAGATGCAGCTTTCCTTCAAACTCCTCTCCCTTTTCCCTGCCAAAAACCGTTCATCTTGTTTTTCTCCATTTGCCTCATAAAAGGTACCTGCCTAGGTGCTACCAAAGAAATGAAGATAAGCTCAGACCTGGAGACATGCAGAAAAGCTGCTGCTGAACTTAGTGGACAAGGGTGTCCTAGAAATGAATGAGGCCTTAAGCACAGTGGTTTAGCCCAGATTGTTCATCTGATCCTGACTCTGGTGGCTCAGAGACAGCCCCTCAAGAGGGTTAGCCACCATGTGAGAAAAGAGTGAATAAAAATCTTGTCAGGTCATCAGCTGAGGATGTACCATTTTTTAATTTAAAACTCATTTTCAGCTTTGAAGTATGAACTCAGGAACTTTGAAAAGTCCTTTCCTATAGAAGGTTTGGGATCAGTTAACCAGCAACAGATGGCAACAAAAGAGAATTTCATAAGGAAATTGGAATAAACCAGGCTTCAGAAAGTTTATGGGGCTATGGAAAATAGGATATAAAGATTGAGAAATTTCTCCTCGGTAGAGCTGACTCAGCAATCAGCTTTTCCTCTACCTGCCCTCAGGGGAGCTGTGTCCAGACCAAGATCACAACTGTAGATGCTTTTATCTGGGTCAGTCTGGATTTTCAATGAACATGGTCTGTAGCAGAATCCAGAGAGCCAGGAAGTATAATTTCCTAGAAATCAAATAGAAAAATTACAGGAAGGGAGGGTGTTCTGAGAAGTGTAAGGGAACATAAAGACTTCATAAGTGTAATGGACATGGAGTCTCCAAGAGCAAAGAAGCTGAGGTCTGCAGAAGCCTCAGTGAATGAAAAGGAACATATTTCTCCACAGAGAGAAAGCTGGCTGTGATCTACTGTTGCTGGCAGATGGAACTTCAGCCTCAGCTGGCAATCTATCAAGCTTAAAAAAAAAAAAAAAAAAAAAAAAAGAAGAAGAAGAAAGAAAGAAAGAAAGAAAGAAAGAAAGAAAGAAAGAAAGAAAGAAAGAAAGAAAGAAAGAAAGAAAGAAAGAAAGAAAGAAAGAAAGAAAGAAAAGAAAAAAATTGTAAACTCTTGGCAATGAGTGGGAAACCAACTGCAGTGCTGAGGAAAGACAAACCACATGTTCTGACGGCTGAGTGGTTCACGACCTCTGCTCACAAGAGAAAATGAAGGGTGATAGTGGCTGATGACTCACTTCTCTCAGCAACAGAAATATCCATTTGTTGGTATGACCCAACACTTATGGAGAGGTTCTGCACAGATCAGAGCTATTGCAAGAGTTTACCAAGGCTCATTCAGCTATCTGAAACCTCCTCCAAGTGGCTCATTCACTTGGGAAATAGTGCTACCATTCTAAGAACTAGCTGGAGAAAGCCATAAGAAACAGCAAACCTCCTGGACTGGTGATGAGAGAATAGGAGCCTCAGCTGGTGTTCTTATCAATTCCATCAGAGAAGGGTAAAACTCTGAGCAAGGACAGACACATCCTGGAGATAAATGTATGCCTATACAGATGGTGCAGTTTTAGAGGACAAGGGTTTCCTGAAGGGGAGAGGAGGTATTCATAATAGGGTCATAAGAGGGACAAGAAGGAAATGACTGAATCAGCTGTAGATATGTGTAAAGTATTTTGCCTTATATGATGCAGGATGCACATGTTCACTCTGAGATCTGGAATCTAGTGGGAGACAGACCTGTTGAAATTCTCCAGGGTAATAACAGAAGGAGGAAAGGGCATCTTTGGGAAAGAAATGCAACAGGACACAGAGAATGCAAAGCTGTGTATATTTTATTTAAATTTAGCCAGTGCATAATTGGACATCTAATTTAAACTAGCCAGGTAAGCGCATTGCTATCAGTCCCTCCCACCTATCTTTGACTGCTATTTCAGGGCGGGAAGAATTACCTCTGAAAGTGTCTGTCTCCCTACACTGGCTAAAGAGGAAACCTAGATAACAAAGTTCTTAAAGTCGCATATTGTAAATGCTTTTAAATTGTGCTGAGTGATAATCAAAACTCTTCTAGATTTGATTCTGACCAGGAAGGAGAAAACGACTGAAAATGGGAAAGGTGAGACAACTTAAGTCAGAATAATCTGTGAAGTGATAGAGCTGATAAACCTTTGCTATGGAGATGGGTGCTGCAGAGAAAAAAAAAAAAAAAAGAAAAAAAAAGAAAAAAAAAAAAAAGACAGTGGATTTCATTTTCATGACTCAAAAAGACTGATAAGTAAAACCTAAATAGGAAACACAACTACAGGAAAGAAGTTCTGAGGGTGTTAACAGTTTCTTAAATAGAGGAACAAGAAAATTGAACAAGTTATAAGGAAGAGCAGCCATCTCATAGACTGATGTAACATTCTAGTTTAAAGGGTTCTCTGCTGTCTTCAACAGCCTTGCAAACCAGAACAGAAGGAACTTCTTTTAGTCCCTCACAAGTTTTTTCCTCCATTATCTCTTTCTGTTTCCTGTTAGGAATAAGACTTAGTTATAATTTCCATTTCAAATTTTCCTTAATAACTAACATGCAATCTTGATAGTGAGAGGCTAAGTTTAGGTTAGTTCTCTCAATATTTCATTCTGAAGAAATAAATGAATATAGAATACAAATTGTTCAAATTGTTAATGCCAAACATGAAAAACATCAGTGTTTCATAAATATAAAGTGGAAAATTCAGAAAGACCAAATTACAGAATAATATTGGTACTGTTGTCATGAAACAGTAACAAAAAAAAAAAAAAAGGTTGCAAGAAAGCAATCTGTAATTTTTAAAGTCATAAGACCTAGTCTGTTTAATGAAGATGGAGGGCTAAAGACAGATGTTGCCAACAAATGTGAAGAGTTTGATGTTTTTCTGGCATCAGTCTTCACCAGTTGCAATTAGATAGCTAACTCAATTAAAATCAATGTCAAAGAAGCATGAAGTCATTTGGCGTAGAAAGAGTAACTCTGAGGCTATCTAAGTAAGTTAAATGTTTTCAAATCATTTGATACCTTGTTGAAATTCTCCTCAGGCTACTTAGGGCATTTGCTAGAGTAACAGCAGAAAATCTGGTGATTGTGTTAGTTAGCTGGACTCCAAAGGAATGAAAAGAGAAAATGAAGTGTTATGTACAGAAAAGAATCCTCAGTAATTTATGGGCCAGTGAAAACTTACTTCAGCTCTAGAATGACACTACAATAAATGAAAAGATTGTAACTATTCAACTTTTTAGATTTGGAAAAACAAACAAACAAACAAACAAAACAAAAAAAAAAAACGGTTGTGAAGTCCATCAGATGACCTTTCATGATAGAATAACAACCTGTTTGGAAAAGAAAAACTAAAGAAGTACGATACACCTGTGGTTTTTAAGCTTTTGACTTAGTTTTCTATTCTGATTTCATAAAAAGGTTCAGAGTAAGTGGTTAAAATAATTCTTTGCATGGAATCAATTGGGAAATTAACTCCAAAAATAAATAACTTTGATCTGGAAAGAGAGATATATAAGCATGAAATCTACAGGGTTCTGTGGCAGGTCTGGTGCTCTCCAGTGGGCACATCAAATAACTTATGCAGTAGAAAAAGAAGTGTGTTTTTGAAATCCGAAGTTATATCAACTTTGAATTGCAAGTTTATTATGGGACAGGATTAAAACTCAAATAACCTTGATAATTTGAATACATTCTTGACATCAAGAATGACACTGAGAAATTGTATAAATGACATGCAATTAATGGGACGTTAAACATAAACAGTATAAACTGTATAAACATAAAAGGAAAAAAAAATGTTTGGGGAAATACTACTGTAAAAGCTTTCGAAGCTAGGGTGGATCACAGACTAAACGTAAATTGATGGTGACATATGTTACAAAACAGCTAACATGAGACGGGCAATTGCAGACAGGTATACTATATGGAAGATGTTCAGGAATCCCTTCCACTTAGAAGAAAATGTGAATTCAGCCAGAGATGAGTTCTGCATGTGCTCCTGAAAGGCCTTGCACTTCTGAAGAGGGCCTAATGGTCAGCAACAAGTCCAATCAGAAAGCTAGCAAGGAAGCGTAAATTGGATGTTTTGTTTTGTTTTTAAGTGCAAATAAAGGAAGTGGAGGAGAGACTTAAAAACATTTTTCAACTATAGAAATTTTCTGAAAAATAAAAAGAAATATTTGGTGCCGGTTTTTATGAGTTCTCTTTCTTCACACACTGGAGGTAGAAAAAAGCCTCAGGAGTTAAAGTTACAACAGTGAAAATTTGCTTGAAATTTTCATACTGTAAGGAGAGAGAAGTATCAAATAATCTTTCCAGTGATGATTATAGAATCCTAAAACTTTGTAGACCAATTGAGGCAAAAAGCTGTTTTACATAATAAATAGGTAAGTAGAAATACAGGTAGAGATTTTACATTGAGTAGTTAGTATGAATTCCTTTAAACTCTTTCCTATGCATGTCCTTTGAACCCACAATCTTTACTGAATCCTCTTTTTTTTTTCTTCTTAGGGAATAAAAATGATACAGAGCAATCTTAACCACATTTGTTGCTTCAATCACATTGTCACTTGCTGGAAATGGTGCTCATTTTGAGAAAGATAAATGCAGAAAAGGGAGTATGAGAATAGCTATGACACTGGGATTACAGTCTCCTATGGAAATGTGTAAAATCCACATTGGATATAACTACTCCTTGGAGAAACTTCCATCACACATAAAGGTGAGACTTCACTGTAAAGTGTGTGCTTATTCCAGAGGAACTGCGCTATCTCTGAGCCTAGAATTAAAGAGTTAATTTAGCTATCCTTGGTTCAGTCTACAGAATATCTCAGAGGCTTTGAAACCAGTGTAGAGCTTGGAAGACAAGTTGTGTTGGTGATAGATACATATTCAGGAATACGGTATGAATTCAGTATATTTCAGGATTGAATAAAACATAAATAACTATACCTTTTCCTTATCTGTTAGGTTGAACAGTCGAAATTTCATCTGCAGGGGATGAGTGAAAGTTTGACCATAAGCATTTCTGCTTGAAATCACATGCACATAAGCGAAAAACTTCTTTCATCTGGGTGAAGAAAAGGAAAGAGCTATATTCAATTTCACATATATTAAAAAAAATAAATGAAACAATCCAATGATAATATCAATAAATCCATAGGATGAGGAATAGAAACAACAGGAACACTTTTATTTTCACCTCTGCCTAGCTGATTTTATCTCATAAACTGTTATGAAAGACATATATGACAAGCCCCTAAAAATGAAGTGTTTACCAACCATTTATGTGCTATAGATAAAAATAATTATGTCACTTCTGTTATTTAAATAAAGTTGATCTCTTGTTTCAGGTGAAAAGCAAATAACTGCAATTAGTATCCTTATTCTATGATAAGAAATAAATACAAATTTTCAGTTCTAATTGCTGCTGAACTGTCTCACCTGTATTTTTAAAATACACAGCTGGGCAATTTTAGCTTTTTTTCATGCATATTGGGAAGAATTAGTATTTCAGAAAAAGCTTCTATATTTTTATTTATTTATGCCAAGAAAAAAAGAATTTAAAAAAAAAAAATGTATCAGGAAAAATGCCAAGGATTAATTTTTATGGCTGTAGAATCTACTATTATACTGGAGTTATTTCTAACAGCTAACTGCCCTAGTCTCCTTATGTTTATATACTAGCTGAGGATGGAAAGTGCAAATTTAAATAAGTCTTCAACAAACCCCATAAGTAGTTGAACTTTTCTAATTTATTGTGAAAAACAGGAAAATTCTGTCGTACTTTATGGGGCAGACCTGAACTCTTATTCCTCCTGGCAAGGTTTTTCAGTGCAAATAATCAATGGCAGTAAAGCCAAACTTGGAGTGATAATTAAGCTCATAGCGGGCAGAATTTTTTTTACTCCTCATCGCAATAGGCTGTGGAGTAGTTTGAGTGGCTGATTGAAGTCATGTCACTTTGCAGAGGAAGAAGGTCTGAAATAAATAGTCTATTGCACTTTTTTTTTTCTTCTCCACTCTCAATGGCATTGCAAAACAGTGTGAGGACGATACAATCTCCATAATATAACTGCTTGATAAAAATATCTAAACCAAAAACTGAGAAGGATAAGTAGTAGTGGAGAAGTTCAGAGAGCGTGGAGCAGCAGGGAGGCTGATCCACAGGTTTCTCCGATAGCAAATGGTCAAAATCAGTTCTAGAAGTCTGTTGAGTGCATTTAAGGCAAACGACTGCTTCTAGTTTCTAGTGTGATGATAGACCCAAAATTAAGCCAAAATGCTGAGCAAATAAGAAATGCTGGGAACATTTATCTGCAGAAACACACTCACAGAACCACAGGATTGTGTCCTGTCAGGTTTTAAATATTTCCAAGGTTCAAGACACTGTAACTTCTCTGAGCAATCTGTCTCAGCGTCCAACTGCCCTCACCATAAAAAAAAAAATAATAATAATTAAAAAAATTGTTCTGATTTTGGAACAGAATTTCCTGTATTTCAGTTTATGCCCATTGCCCCTAGTCCTGCCACAGAATACAACTGAGAAAATGCTGTCTCCAGAGCCTTGTTATGTATTTATACACATTGACTTGATTCCCCTTGAGCCTTTTTTTTTTTTCTCCGGATTGAATCAGCCTTTCCTCAGAGGTCAGATACGCCACTCTCTTCATCATCTTTGTGCTCCTTTGCTGGATCTGCTCCAGTATGTTCATGTCATTCTTTGTACTGGGGAGCCCAGAAGCAGATCCAGCACTCCAAATGTGCTTCATCAGAGCTGAATAGAGAGGAAGGATTGCTTCCCTTGACCTGCTGGCATTGCAGCCCTGTTGCAAGCCAGGACGTTTTTGACTTTGCTGTGAAGGCCCTTTGCTGGCTTATGGTCAACTTGATGCCTGACAGAAGTCACAGGGTTTTCTCTCCAAAGCTGCTTTCCAGCCAGCTGGTCTCCAGTGTGCTCTGCTGGATAGAGTCATTCCTCCCCAGGTGCAGGTCTTGGTATTTCCATTTGCTGAACTTTAGAAATTGGAGCATTTCTCCAGCTAGCCAAGGTCCCTCTGAACTGCGCATAAGCATCTGGCGGATTAGCTACTCCTCCCAATTCTTCAGCCACATGGATACAAGCTGACAGTGCAGATTTATGTGCAGTATCAGAGGTTCTCCTGAAAGCACACAGAACTGTGCATATTATTTTTGCTAGATTATGTAGAACAAATGCATATGTATATATATATATATATACGTACACAGATATATAAACATACACGGATATATAGATACATACACATGCATCGATATCCATATAGGTATACATTAGGGGTAGCAGACAAGTTCATGGGTTGTGGAAAGATATTAGGTAGATGAAAGTCATTTCAAGCACATTTTAGAAAGTGTCCAGCACATTCACATTCCACAGACAATCGAGATGAATATGCTTACGGACATCAAGTAATGATCCAAAAATGATCATCAGCCCCTGTCAAACACAAACACAGGGACAGCACATACCAACACTGCCTTCACTTTATCAGTTCTTCAGGAAGCCCAGAGATTTCTGTACCTTGTGTCAAGGTTCAGTGAAGAAAGCACATACTGGTTGGCAGCCTGCCGAGCCCAATACACTGATCTTGGCAGTAAACTGTAGGAAAGATGGTATTAAGATTCTTCTTTGAGTCTATTCAGTGCAATGTAAAGGTAAATCTCCCTTTTAAAATTCTTTGAACTGCAAATATTGTGCAAGTTATTAAAGTAAGACATTCAAAATTCAGAACTAATTCCCACTTTGATGAGCAGTTTAATTAAATGTTGCCTAAAGGTGATATGGCTTTGTTGAATATACCCTAATAAAGCATTTCAGTGAACACCATATTTATTAAAAAAAAATGCATATTTAATATCCTAGGAAAAGAGTTTGAATGACATGATCATAACAGAACATGAAACCCAAGTTAATGTACAATCAAGTGGACAATTAGACTGAAATAGATTTAGAGATGAGATTTAGAGATAATGGACAGAAAAGATGTAGATGGGTAGACACAGGGCAGAAATGGAGAGATGAAGATTTAGATACAGCAGAAATAGTCTCATGAAATAGCCTTTCCGTGTTTGGTGTGCAGCTGCATAGCACCTGCCTGACATTTACAGCAGATAGCTTTTATTCATTTCATGGGATATTCATCAAAATGTGGTTGAGAGATGGAGAAAATTCCAAGTATGTGTCATCACTTTACTGGCTTGTGCAGCTGTTTCCTAAAGCGCACAATGATGTTGTGTTGTTAAGGAAATACACTGTCACCCTGCAGAACAAATAAAGCATTTAGTTTTATTGAGTACCATTACAATAATGATGGGAGATAATAGACTAAAAATACTGCTTATTCAGTGAGTATGGACAAGAACTTTACTGTCCGTGAAAGAATCACTTCATGTATGGAAAATAAAAATTGTGTGATTTATTTAGATAATATTAATTGTCAAAACTACCTTTTTAATCATATTGGGGTAATATACTTACAGACATGAGATTCAGTCAAGGACAAAAGTCTTAATTGCAGAACTCATCAGAAATACCAGTTTAAAAAATAAACAAACAAACAAACAAACAGATAGAAGGTTGTATCAATAGATTTTATGTACATATATAAAAAATAATTGTGCTGGAGAAAGGATAAAACTGAGTTAGGGTGCTTTGTTGTTGCTGTCAGGATACCGAACTCATGCACTTCTGATCATACGAAAGGCTCTTGCTGCCTCTTCGTAGGAATATACCTGGGCTGATTTTTCATCTCTTTTTATAAGATACTAACATTTGTGAAAACCTGATCCTTTAGAAACTTTTATTTAATCTATTTATGATCATGATGGTATTTCACCTAAATTGTCTAAGCCACAACCCTATGGAACTATACTGTTAATTTTATGGGACTGCTTTGCACAGGCAAATCCAGCCCAGTGCCACAACATCTTGTTCCTTTTTTTTATTTTATTTCTTTCAATTTTTCAACTGTTTCTGAAGGAAAAGATCCCTCTGTAGTATTTCCTCTCGGAGATTCAGATGGGAGCCATTTGTTAGTAGTGGTTTAATTCCTAATAATTCATCATATATTTTCTTGTATTTAAACATACAATTTAAGTTTCCTGAAGTAACCAAAACTTCAAACAAAGATGTAGGGAAAAAGTATAGGCTTTAAATAGTTCATGCATGAGAGTGCGTGTTGGTACAGAGTGGGTCCAAATCAGTTAATTAACTAGCAAGTCAAAGGAGGTGATTATCCCCATCTACTCTGCCCTTGTGAGGCCCCATCTGGAGTACCACATTCAGACCCGGGGTCTCCAGCACAATAAAGACATAGAGTTGTTGGAGGGAGTCCAGAGGAGGCCACAAAGATTATCAGAGCTCTGGAACACCACTCCTATGAAGAAAGGTTGAGGGAGCTGGGCTTGTTCAGCTTGGAGAAGGCTCTGGAAGACCTTTATAGAAGCCTTCCAGTACCTGAAGAGTGTCTACAGGAAAGGTGGAGAAGGACTCTTTACTGGGAGGATAAAACAGTCTGACAGTGACAGGACAAGGGAGAATGGTTTTAAACTAAAAGAAGGAAGACTTAGATACTAGAAGGAAATAATTTTCTACTCAGAGAGGGTTTAGGCTCTGGCACAGCTTGCCAAGAGAAGCTGTGAATGCCCATTCCTAGAGGTATTCAAAGCCAGGTTGGATGGAATACTGGGCAGCCTGATCTGGTGGGTGACAATCCTGCCCATAGCAGAGAGTTGGGACTGGATGATTATTAATTTCCCTTTCAGCCCAAGCCATCCCATGACTCTATGATTATATGAAGTATAGTGACAGATAGTGACAGACCACCAAGGGACTGTGGTTTTGAACTAAAAAATGTAAGATTTAAATTAGATATAAGGAAGAAATTATTCACAATGATATTGGTAAGGCACCAGCACAGGTTGCCCAAAGAAGCTGTGGATGCCCCAGTCCTGGAGGTGTTCAAGGCCTGATTAGATGGGGTCTGGGCAATATAGTCCCTACTGAAGGCAAGGTTTTGGAGGTAGATGATCTTTAAGACTCGTTAAGATTCCTTCCAACTCAAAGCATACTATGTTTCTATGATTTTTTTTTTCAGCCTCATTCATGCGCTTCACCAGGCCCAAAACCTGACCACAGCCTTTCAAAAATCAGGGCTACCCTACTAGGAGAATCACCAGAGAGCACCTTGCACTCTGCACTGTGTCATGCAAGCTCAGTGGTATTTCTGCCCGGTATACTGACAAATCCTGTCCTCCAGAAAAGCGTTCCCATAAGAGCAATCTCGAAGCACATACAGACTACACCATAGCTGTGGGAGGAAATTGAAGGTAACAGCTTACCAGCACAGGGTTACCCTACCAATGGGTTGCCTTTGCACAGCCAGCGTGTGACAGCAGGATGCCAGCAATAATTGATGTGCTGTTCCTGCCCAGCTGGAAAAAAAGGTCCATAACAGTGATGGGAGGCAGGAGAGCGAAATAGAAGAAGGCTTCTACAAATGTGAGATATGAAAAAAAAAATAGCATTCAATAGACTTATGATGTTTACTTATTTATTGTAAATTGAAATAAATTTAAAAAATCTACAAAGCCATTGCAGAGGGCTGAATGCTAAACTACTGGTGTAAGCCCTTAGGATGATCTTTGCAATCACAGCTATGGTGACATGCAGTTACTGAATCCATCCAGGCCATCTGTGGTGGCAGCTGAAGAAGGGAGTTGAGATACTCTGTTGTAATTTATGGAGAAAGCTTCAGAGCTCCCTGAGAGACCGCACTGTTCTAAAGGCAGCCTTAACCACTGCAACCACAAGCTTTTCTAACTTAAGCACTCGGTAGCATCCTCTCAATGAAAGGACAGTGGATTCAGTCCATAATGCAAACTGTCCATTGAAGCCTCCTGCAGCTAAGCGAGGAGCTCATGAGGGTTGGAACATTTTGGGCTTTGTCCTTTAGAACAAAGTTGTTAAACTATGACCTCATGGTGCCTCTGTCATTACCATGGCTTAGATCCAAAGGCAATTGAAGTCGACTCCTATTGACTTCAGCGAGCTTTGGAACAAGCCTTCTTCCACTTCAGCACAAGGCTATTTTTAATGAATGAAGACAGCCTCATCAGAATCCGTTTTGGCCTTTAAAAATGGAGTGTACTGTTGCACTGGAACTGAAAGCCTCATCGTGATGCTTGGCTATGATATCAGGATGGAAGGGGAGATAAAAGCCCTTTTCTTGCATCAAGCTGCTCCTGCTGGAGCTGCCTTTTTCTCATTTCTTTTTTGTTGAAATAGCAGTACTGTTGTTTGTTTTTATTGGTCTCTTGGGATTTGAAAATCTCTTCCAAGGGGGTGGGGGGAGCACAACCTGCACACACACACACACCACACCTGTCTTGTGTGCTCATTGCCATCTATATTTCTGCAGAAATATTTTATCTTCATCGTCTACAAGTCAGTGGTTTCCTATTCAAAATAAAATTTCTATTCATTTATAACCCAAGACAGATCTCCCAGAATGATCCACTATCATATTGCTCATCACAAACAGTTTCTCCATTCTTAAAATATGTAGCAGAACAACTTCCAAACTACTTCTTGTGCTCAAGGGAGATTTTTATTTTATTTTATTACTTCTATTTCTCATAGCCTGTAGTCCTGTCTTAAAGGATCAAGCCATTTCATTGTAACAGAAACAAGAGATACCAATTGAAAAGAAAAAGAAAAAAGAAAAAAAAAAAAAAAAAGAGAGAGAGAAAAAGAGAGATTTCAGAAATTAGATACCTCAATTTTTCAAGCATAATTGTGTGATAACATGTCAGTAAGTAATAGGTTGCATTTCAGGTCATAATTAGTGACAGAAGATGACTGTAGTAAATATAAGAAAAAGAAAAGTCATAAGTAAAATATAAAATTGAGGAATGATCTCTCTAACTTGATATTTCAAAGCCTGAATAACTTCTTAGGCTGTTTGATTTTATAATATTCATTTCATAAGAAGCATGTTGCTCTGAAGCAGGAAGAGTACATATTTAAACATATTACATTTTTTTATTCAAAATTAATGACAAATTTCAGCTAACTCTGAACTGTGAGAGGAGAAGTTAAGAAGACCTGTATGTCAAGAAGTGTCGTTAACTTGCTTGGTGTTAATAGAACTCATTAAAGGAAATATTCCGAACTTTCAGGGTGTTCTTTGGATGAAAGTCACTTTAGAAGTGGAAAGTGTTTTTACTGAAAAGAACAACAGAGTTTTAAGGGCCTGAGCCAAAATGAGCCAGGATATGGAAAGTGAACAATCCAAAGCCCAGTGGAGCAAATCAAAGTCTTTCTATTCCTCACTGTGGAACTTGATTCAAATTGTGAATTTAGCACGGTGACATCTGTGCATTCTTCACTGATGGATGTGGTGAAACAATGCTGGAGACAATCACAGATAGTCACCATTGCTTCAAAATAACAATTTCCTGGCTTTGTGTAGCATTTCTTCAGTTTTTCATGCCATTTTTTTAGTGTCATCTTTCATCTGTTTCCCATGGCTCCGTTCTGTTTCCTATTCTCTCTCTCTCTCTCTCTCTTTTTTTTTCTTTCACAAAATAAAGCAATAACATATACAATCAGATGCAAAACATTATTTTGGAATGTGCCCAGTCAGACTTTCTACCCTGTTTTACTCTGTAGTGTTTTGTCTCCTTGCAGCAATTGAGATTGCTTTTTTGTTTTGTTTTGTTTTTTTTTTCATTCTGCTCAATAAAAGATGTGTAAGAAGGTTGCAAACTGGAGTACTGCATTTGTGGCAACCTGAAGAATAACATCTTACCTCCTTCCCCAGGAGAGATGATTAAATTATGAGTCAGCTCTTTCTCTGCCACTCCTCCATATGTAAATACGCTATCTTACATTAGAAATAGGCAGGGAAAAATGAAAGTGCAGTTGCCTCCTTGCATTTCACCTTATAGGACAAGACATTAATGTTCCATTTCTGTGGGATTAGGGAAGAGTTCAGGTCCAGCTGGGGTCCACCACACACGTGCAATAGATTGTGAGGTCAGTCTGTGTAAAGTTATCATGAGTACTACTGAGTACGGACCTCAGTGCAAGTATTGTTCTGCGTTATAATTGTCCAGCTCATGGCTAGCCCAAAGGGACTAAGGAATAATGCAGTACGCACCTGGAAAACAGTAACTTGCCAATACGTCTCTAGAAATGTTGTCTGCACATTGATCTACACAAAGTGAGGGCAGGAAGAATTTATTTTGGTGCAGTGTGAATGTGTAGGCTTAGGGAGGTTCCCTTGAATCTGGAAATATCACGGTATGGTAGGCTTTTGGGAGATTATTTCATTACACTAAAATGATAAGAAGACAAATAGAATAGAGATGTAGGCTATTGACTTCCCAAATAAGTCTGTCCTGGCAAACAGCATTGCCTGCTTTCCTTTCATAAAAATCATTCCTTTAGCACAGAAACCACTATGTGCAAAGACAGAAAGTCTTGTCTCCAGCCAGAAACATATTTTATTTTGCCTCAAGTTTAGTCAACGTGGCACAGCTGGAGTGTCAAACTGCCCCAGTTTGATTATCTTCTGATTGCCTTTCTGGGCAATAAGGTTATTGAATGTGTCAGTATCAGATCTTACTTTTTGAACAAATAAACATTCCTTTACTGAAGATTTGACATGAGCTTTTGAAATAAAGACATCCCTTGTCAGCCTTCTTACCTCAACACCTTTTTCTCAGTGTATTTTTTGTTTCCCGAGCACTCTTCCCTCCCAAGACTTTATGGCCTCAAGTTGCGCCAAGGTATGGCCTCAAGTTGCGCCAAGGTAGGTTTAGGTTGGACATTAGGAAACACTTCTTTACAGAAAGGGTGGTTAAACATTGGAATAGGCTCCCCAGGGAGGTGGTTGAATCACCATCCCTGGATGTGCTTAAGAGTCTTTTGGATGTGGCGCTGGGAGATATGATTTAGCAGAGGGTCTTTAGAGTTAGGGTACTGTGCTTAGGCTGCGGTTGGACTTGATGATCTTTGAGGTCCCTTCCAACCTGAGTGATTCCATGATTCTATGACTTTGCTGAGACTACTTGAAGCCAGATGCTTTGTTCTTTCACTATCTTTTCTCAGAGCCTCCAAAAAGCCCCTGGCAGAGCCTCTGACAAAGGCAATGAAACAGGCCCTGCTGGCCTTTCTGAGAGAGAGTCTGCCATCCACCTTACCTCTGCTGTTCCTTAGGGTTTCCATCTAGCCAAGGTAGATGCAGAGGAGAGAGGTGCAGAAGGACTTGTGTCCTTTAATTCTCACTGCCTTTCAAGTGGGACTTTAGAGGCACAAGGAAAAGCCTATTCCATCTGTTAAGCAAGGCTATCTCAGTTCACAAATAGCCACTTAATGATGACAATACATACATCCCCAATAGTAAATGATTGCAGAGTCCTGCCGAGCAAATTTTGAGATAATCTTTGGTTTAGCCATAAAATGTAGATGTGTTAGAAGAGATAAAACTATAGACTACTTACAAATATGCAAAGTGAAGGAATGTGAAGGAACCACATTAACCTGATGTGGTTCAGCTGGAAGAGAAACACAGCAACTAGAAGAGAATGGAAAGAAGGAGCATTACCTAAAGTGATAAAGATTTAAGGTAATAATGTCTTAAAATTGACCATTTACATGTGGCCTCCCTCTGAATAAAAGAAATGGTGGACTGGAAGGAAGCACACCTGCATATCTGATGTTATAGGCAACAATATATAGAATAGTTGGAATAGGTGAGTTAAGGAAAGAGAGCTCAGCCGACTGTTTCTAATCAGTGTTCAAAATATAAGACACAAAGACACTTGCCGTTTTTACTCTTAATCAAATTCACTTTGTGTTTTCATGCATGCCTCTATCAACCTTTTCTTTCCATTTTCTCCAGTATTGGGTGCTTCCCTTAGGAATTCAGCCGCTGAAATAGTGTATGCAATGTTATTTTCATTTCCTAGAAGCATTCTAAACTTTCTATGATTATAATCATTATTTCAAAGAAGTAATACTTGAAAACAGCAGGTACATCCTGTCAGTTCAGAAGCCAGAATGGGAGCCAGTCTCCATAGTAAATAGCTCTACCAATTAATCTTTGCAGTCAGTCTGGTTTAGGCTGCTGGGAAACAAGCCCCAGGTTTCTTCAGCAGCAGTGGAATGAGTGAGCAAAGGGTAGTTCATCCCACCTCATCCTTTTCAGGCACCTAACTTAGAGACAAATCTAAATCTCACTGCACTTGCAAAATAATATAATATGGAATACCTATGGAAAAGCCATGACAGTCCACTCCAGAGGTACTATTTCTTTCCACTGACTGTAATGTAACTTAGTTGTCTATTCATCCGATCTGTAGCCATACAATTTAGGTGAGATAAAAAAAGTGAGCAAATCAGGGAGAGAAGCTCAGCTTTGAACTCTGCAGCCCAGCTCTGTGAAATGAATAAATGAATGACTCTATAGAGCAGAGGAAATGAAACACACCAAACATAAATACTGAGAGTCCATCTTTGAATGAGTGTAAGAGGGAGATAAAAATAGATCTTTAAGAAACAAGGCTCCCTTGCAAATCTCTGTTAGTTTTAGACACCTTTTCAATGTTGCTATGTGTATCCCAGACTGATGTGGGTTGGGAGCTTGCTGTGTTACTGCAAGGTAACTAAGGTAACTAAGACATTGGTCTTAGTATTTGCTCCTAACGCTTGATGTAATAAAATGCCCATAGACAGAAAGCATGAGAAAATCAGAGATTTCAGAAATGCAGTGTACAGCCATACTTTATTAAGAAGACATCAGGTCCCTATCAGCAGGGCAAGCATCAGCTGGAGCAGCCCAGCCTCCTACAAAGGCTGCAGTTCCCAGACCTGCCTCCTCAGAACTTGAAACCTCTCACCAGCTGTGTGTGGCCTGGCTGAGCAGCGTCTCTGGCTCCCATCAGCTTCCTACCAGCATGCTTAAACTCTAATTTTGGGAAAAAAAATACTGACTGGCACAACACCCCTGAAAGGGTGCCAGTCCCTGATTTCAGTCCACCTTCTGCCAAGGTCAAATTCCTCTCTAATTCCAGTTTCATTTTGTTTTACACCCTGCAGTTGAAAGGAATTTCCCGTGGGCATCCTTGGAACTGCTTCATTAACCTTTACAATTACATAACTCTTAATGAATGTTAAGTGATGAGATGCTGTGACTACAAGCTCACAGGTTTTGGTTTGTGAACTTGTCCTGTATTCAGAAGAAAAGTGCCCTCCTTTCAGTGACACTGGCTGGAGCACTGAGTGAAAGCAAATCCATTTGGGTTCAGCCAGTGGGAATGCTGCTGGCAGCCTGGGCTTGAACAGATCTGCATTGTGGGTGCAAAATAACCTTGATACACACTTTTCTACACAGATGGCTTATCAAAAACAGTAGGAATAGTGTTTTACATAGGTGTTCTATGAAACACCATATGCATGGCTTTTCACACCACCATTTTACACTTGTTTAATTTGCATTTGGTGCTTCTTCTCCTTTCAATTGTATTTACATGTGTGTTTATTTTTTTAATTACAAAGAGGTTTGATTTTTATTTTTTTTTTTAATAAATACAGTGTCCTCATCTACTTTACTTGACGCCTCTCCCCTGTGTATTTATCTCATTTGTTTTGTCCCTTGCCCTGCTAGGTTTTCAGCTGACACTGTGACATTGTTCATATCCAAGATGATTCTAGGTTCCGAGTTCCCTTCTGCTGCTAGTTGACTACAGGTTAAACATATTCTCTTCATCTGCCTGTGTAGTCTTGCTGTTTTGCTAACTGAGTGCAGAAGTGGCAGTTTAGGAGTGTGGTCATGGGAGAGAAGGCTTATTGGTGCAAGTCAATGCTCTTGGTTACTGCAATGACTACTGCATTACTACTTGGGTCTCATTACCTTCTCACATTGAAAATAATGTTATTGGAAACAATATCTAAACTAAATTACAATAGCAAACTCTGGAACTATCTGAAAGCATTCTAGAGCAATTCAGATGCTATGAATCCTCTAGTATCATCTGTGGCCAAAAATAAGTGACAGAGATACAGAACGTGGTTGCTTGCGTCTCTTGCTCACTCTCCTTTTGCCTTCCAGGTTTCTTCAGGAAGCAGATCCTGAAGATACATGTATCCAGCCTGTGAAAGTAGTGACAAACAAAAATGTATTTATTTAGCTTCATTCTTCCCATCCAGCATCCTTAGAATAACCACAGAAAATATTCCAGTTATTCCCCTTTCTCCATCTTGGGGAAATGCCTATACTCACTGAATATTTCTGTTGATGAACTGAGCGATTATCTTTCCTTCTCCAAAACTTCATTTAATAGAGTCTTTGTCTCTTTTGATGCTCCACATGTGGAGACAAGAGGAATCAGGAAATGTGCTTGGACCTCTCTCATCCATCTGGTAAGTGGATGGATTCTCCAGCGCTCTGCCTGAAGAATATGTGCCAATGTGTTTGTTCAGTGCTTATTGCTACTTTTCCCGTATGTTCTTAGTCAACTGTTGCAATCTGTAGCTATTGTTCTGAGATAAAAATTAGTCACAATATCCAGAAAGTAGTTGTGCAATACCACTAATCCCTGACGCCAATTTTGTATATCACATCTTGCATGTCATTATCTTCTGGAACTTCCACTGCCACCAGCACATCTTATGCAATATCTCCTAGAACATCTGTTGAGACATCAGAGGCAAATAAAGATGGATAGACTTCCAGCTAAAGTGCCCTCCAAGTAACACTGACCACTTGCCAAGGCTTGAATGATGGTGATATTCATAAGTCTTCAGAACTGCCCAGTGCCTGTCTTCTGAGGGATTATCACCTTAGATCAAAGACTTCTCTTACAGCCTTCATATAATCAAGAATTAAATGTGAAGTAGCACCAGAATACAGCTTTTGTTTGTTTGTTTCTCAGATGAATATTCATCCTGCCATTAAATAATGGTTGGCTGCTAATTTTATTTATTTAATAACCCTTGGCTCACAAATTATTAGAATGCTGCATTTTTACCATCCTGATATACTGCCATCTTATTGTAGCCATATCTACAGATGGCCTGAACCCATCACACAAGCCAGGTCCTAAAAGCAGATAATAAAGTAGGACTAGGAGATCAGAGCAGATATAGATATCTGAATTTAGACAATGTGAACAATGCGACTCCCATGCAAATTTGTCTGTGTAAGATTTTACTTCATCGAAAAGAAGTAAAATCAAGTTCTAGACCCAGTTCAAAACCAAAGCTAAAAGTAATATTTGAGGCATAACATAAATCTAAATTCAAAAAATTCAAAGTATTTGCAGAAATCAGGTTAAAATGTACCCTAATTTAATTGAAAAACAGACAAATATAAAATCGACACAGAAAGTTGTACAAATACTATGTTCTACCCTTTCAAAAGCAGACTTGAACAAACTTTTAATAGTAAAACAATTCAAGTTCCACAGGGGATTAATCATGTTTGAAAACCATTTAGAACACACATTCCCCTGCAAAATAAAATAAAATAAAACAAAATAAAATAAAATAAAATAAAATGACATCCATCAGGGAGCTGCATGTAATTTATAATTTGCAGTTTGTATATAGAAATAACTTTCAGGTTCTACTTTGCAAATCAAACAACAGATAATCTGGCTACAAAAGCACACTATCTGACACTTTCCAGAGGAAGCTGTAGGAAAAACTCATTGTATATTTAATAAAATCTTCTTGCTTGTTTGCAAGAGGAGTCAGTTTCCACTTTGCTCCCAAAACTTGCTACTCCATCTTAGTTGGAGGTGAGGGCAACAGTACATGTATCTGCTTTGCAATTTGGTGAGACTTTTGTGTACAACATTTTAAAGTCGACCAGCTTTAGAGACACAGTCAGAGGGGAACTGCAGAGCAAAGAACTGAATCAAAATAATCTGAAGTTTTGGAACTTAAACCTAGTCCTTTATATTGGAAAATGCGTGCAGTATATGACTTTAGAAATGCAGAGCAGAGGACAAAAATGAAGAAGTTGGAACTTTGTATATGAATGAGCAAGTGAAAGGCCTGCTAGGCCTAATCAATTTTATACTGAGTTCCCTCTGCATACTACCTGTGTCGTTCAGGCTAAAGAATCACCATATCAAGGCAGGCACAGAAGATTTTGCAAATGAAATACATTCCCATATCTAAGTCAAGTCTGTAAATAAAATAATTTTAGATAAACTGTTAACAGCAACACCCATTGAGCTATTCCTATTAAAAAAGAACAGGTTTCAATTTACCCGCAGGGTTTACTAAAGACTGATAAGATCTGTTTCTCTTAATCATTTACTGTTTGTTTGTTTTTTTCTGCTTGTCTCTCTGAATCTTGTTTTGTATCTTAATATTAGTTCAGTCATAATGGTCATTGACAGCTTGCTACATGTGAAAATTAGTGATCACAAAATTTATTCACCGGAGAAAGAAAAGTCCTCCACAGCAAAGAGTGTCATTGATCTTGTTTGGGAAAAATTAAATCACAAGGCCAGGCTAAAACCAACATCAAATAAATGTAGAGGCCGTCTTGCCCGGATTATAATTAATTTTGAATTCTTCCTGTTGCCATGACACCGGGCATGAAAAAGAACAAGCCAGGCATTGAAAAGAACTCAAGAGCTTGTTGGAGATTTGCTTCTTCTTATGCTAAAAATTGCAAGAAAATCCCATATTAGTGAAACAAAAGCAAGTAGAAACAGCAGAAGGGATTTTACTCTTCGTGGAGTGGAAGGTTGTAGGACAGATATCTTTTGAAATCTTGCTTATTTAAGGAAATAATCATAATGATTCAGCAACGTTCACTTAGCTTGCCTGATTCTCTTCCTGGCAAATCAAGTGATTAGCACCTTCTCTAATTCTTGAGGGCTACCTTTACTTAATATTCCTTTGCATCCACCCACTCCCTGCCACCAGGAGCAGCTCTCAGCCAGAGTGCAGCATGCAGCCCACACAGCCAGCATACAAACCTTACACCATCTGCAGCAGCTCTTCAGAGATGCTAGGAGAGGTTGAGTTCCTCAGGGTGCAAATGTCTATTTTATATGAAGGACACACAAGGCACTCCAGAGGGCCATGGAAATTTTTTGGAACTTCATGTTCTGACCATTTTAACGAACTTCTAAGAGATTATGAGATTTAAAAAAAAAAAGTTTTTCATTCCCCTGCCAAGAAGCTGAACACCCCTTGAATCCAGGAGGTGGTATAGTTCCCGTGTTTCACACATGTGGTTGATGAACTCAGAACTGTCTCAGCTCTGTAAAATCCTTCTACTGAATCATCATTAGTGTTCTTACTGTAAAATCCCACATAACACAAGCTCCCAATAACCAATAACTGTTTCCTAAAGTAAGACACCAAGGACACCAAAGACATCTGTAGGGAACTGTTGCCTGGCACACATCTGGAGATTATCTGTCTCCTATGGCAAAGATGACCATAGGCATTTCTACTGAGTGCTTTCAGATGATAAGGGATTGCTGGTAAGGGTGTTGGCACTAAGCACCAAATTTCATTTCTCTGTCACCTCATTGTATATTTGGCTTCATTTTGTAGAGGTGACAGATAGAGAGGTGCCCTTTCCCAACGCCTCTCTGCTTTTCTGCTTGGCATCTCCTTGTTTTCTGTTCCCTACCTTGAGAAGCAGTGAAGTGGCTCCTGCAGACACATCTCCCAAGGTTGTTCTTGGCTCACAAGAACAATGCTGCTCTGCACCTAGAAACCATTTACCACTGCCAAGAAGCTGTGACGGCCACAAGTAGCACCAAAAGGCCAGAGGTGTCCTGAATTCGAGAAGTTTCTCATTCTGTACCCATGTGATCAGTGCTGAAAGCTGTGGAAATCTGTCAAACAACATGTGGTGGTACTGGGGACAAAGTGCTATCAGTCTGGTAAGACACACTAAGCTACACCAATTGTCCTTTTACATTAAACGACTGTTTACATGGGTTGATAGTGAAAGGACAAGGGGGAATGGTTTTAAACTAAGACAGGGGAGGTTTAGGTTAGATATTAGGAGGAAGTTTTTCACACAGAGGGTGGTGACGCACTGGAACTGGTTGCCCAAGGAGGTTGTGGATGCCCCATCCGTGGAAGCATTCAAGGCCAGGCTGGATGCGGTTCTGACCAGCCTGGTATAGTGGGTGGCAACCCTACACGTAGCAGGGGGGCTGAAACTAGATGATCATTGTGGTCCTCTACAATCCAAGCCATTCTATGATTCTATGATTAGATATTCGTGGGGTCTTGCAAAGGACAACTGGAACCAGCTGAAAACCGTGCTCCAAACACATCCTAAACAGGCTGGAACTGGCATGACCCAGAAGGTTCCCAGGCGTCCCTGGAAGTTTGGCAGGAAGATGGCAGCAGTTGGAACACCACATTTATATAATCGTCTGCAGTCATGGTTTGTGTTAGTGCCAACAGGATCCTGAAACACATCTCCATGCTACAAGAAACACTAGAAACTAACTTTACAGTGAGCCTCACACAGATGTGGGGTGGGGGGAGGAGACACAAACATTTGGCTCCATATAAATAGAGCAATAGAGAAGCAGAAGGGCTCACAGCAAACACTCATTGTAGTGTGCCTCCTCAGCCAAACATGTTGACTGCTAAACGGATGGTTGGAGTTATTGTTTGGACAGTTGCATTGTTTCTGCTGAACATCTGTATTGACGAACACAGATACGACAGCAGGCGTGGGTAGGAAGGGAGAAGAGAATAATTTGGCTCAGCAACAACATCCGTCAATTATAAAATATAGGGAAGATGCAATATTATTAGCCAATACATTATCTGTTTGGAACTAACTGGTTTTTAGTGTTTCCCCTCCTTTTCTTGGTGTGACTAATCAGTGCTCTCTGAATGTGGCATTTTGAAACAGACCTTGCTGTCAGTTTAGATTTATGGACTGAAACATGTCTGTGCTTAAATCAGTTTCCTGAAAGTTCAAACACTGAGGCTTTTTGACTTTCAGAAAAGGTTTACGTACTCTGAGAGGAGCAGTAACATATGTTAATATCCACAGCCTCAGCATAGTGCGCAGGCTCATCACAACATCATTATCTTTAGCCAAGATATCATTACAATTAATTCTGTGCAAGTTTTGAAACATAGACTTTAAAAGCTTGAGATGAAAATCTTGTTCATGTGGATTTCTGTGCAGCACTCGCAAAAACAGATTTTTGCTTGTAATGGTGTTCAGAGACTGCACCCTGCTGGCTCATGGCAGCATAAGGGCTTAAAATACCCTTCTGGAGTGCTTTTTAAAATGCACTAAAGAAAAATTTGTCCATATTCCAGCTCAAATGTCACTCATTCGACCTATATCCATCATAGAAGTCTCATGATACACAAGCAAAATGAGTTATGTCTGAAAATGAAGAAATAAATGCTGCTTCATTCTCTTCCGCCAAGGCAATTGTCAGCTTAAATTCTGCGCAATGCATATGCATTTCTTCTGCAGGTAATCCCATAAAATGTCAGTGCTGTCATCAACACGTGAGACCCTGGGCCTTTGAGGCAGCATTTGTGCCACCCATCAAAACACCATTTCAAGGGTCCAAAGAGGAAAAACAATGCACGTACTTGTTTTAAATCATTCTCAAAGAACACAGCAGTGCAGATCTCATGAATGCCCAAGCCTGAAAACAAGTTGTGACAACTGAAACAAGTCACTGGCAGAGAAAATCCCGTTCCCCAAACACAGCTCCCTTCCATACACGCACACTCTTACAGCAAGGTGAGCAGGACTACTAAGAGGAGCCTGTTGCTCACCTAAAATTACAGAACACAAACTCACTTTCTTTTTAGTTTTCCAGCTACTTGGGGGAGAAAGGCAGTGTTTTGAAAGAAGAAATAATTAAATTCTATTCCCAACGCACTTTTTTTCATGTAAAGCTGCCAAAAATATTCCAGAGTCTTTATCAGTCTATTCAGTATGGGCAACTTGCATTGCTCCAGGATCAGATTTCTTGTTCTACAATTCATGCAGTAGAATTTCTACTTCCTGAAGACACAGATATGCTACACTAACTAGAAGACATATTTGACATTTAAGAACATGCTGTGCATAAAAATGAAGTACCACACATTGGCTAGACACACACGTTTACAGTCAGATTCTAGAAAACAACACTGAGTTAGGATACCTACAGCTTATTCCCAGGGGCAATCTTCTTTGGGACTGAGGTTTAAATGTAGCATTTACGTACTTACTGTAGTATTTGTTTAATTTTCAGCTAGGAAAAAAATTTAAAAAGGAAAAAAAAGAAGCTGAATTTCCGTTGTTTGTATGTGTGAGTTGGTTTGCATCACCTACACCATTGAAACATTTTGTCTATGTGAATCACAGTCATTATCACATACATTCATCTGGACATTTCATATGGGAGCAGAGTGACCTGGTTCTAATTCGCACCTGGTATCTGAAAGCAGCACTTTTGCTAAGGACTCTAAAAGATGCTTTGCTCAGTTTTAGGTATACAAACTTTATGTGCCTGGACAAAGCCTGTGACCTAGACTTCTGTGGTCAATGTGGGTGGGAAAAAAATAAGAAGTATCTTAAGTGGCTAAAAAAAGAAAAAAAGCTGACTAGGCTGTCCAGACAGCTACCTTAGCAAGCAGCATAGGATGGCAAGGGACATATCACCTTCCAGGAAATGGCTGAGCCTTTGCACTGACTGACAGCACTTAAGGGAAGGCTGAAAGTTAAGACAAACCTCATACTTAGATGGTGTCAGATTCAAGGCTCAGTCTTCACTCCCAAAAAGACGAGTGTGGGTAGGAAAGGCTTCCTTGTACAAGACAGTCTTTTTTTCACTTCTTAATTTCAAAATCAACAAATCAGCTTCTACATATCCTGCATAAAATCAGACTTCAAGTCTAGATGTACTGCAGTTGGGTAAGCACAAAATCTCCTGTAAGAAACATTCTCTATGGTCTCAGAATAAAACTAAAACTGAAAGCCAAAATGATGTATTGTGGAAACTCTGTTCTTCTGTGTTGGCAGGGGCAACATTTAGCACTACCCCTTGGTGTAATTCAACCCCTACGGTTATATGTCTACATGTACCATTTAACAATGCCACATTTTTGTACTGTAGCATTTGATTGTCTAAATCATTCGGAACCTAGAGGACAGCTACTGGACTGATTTTGAGCCATTCTCCCACCCAATGCCCAGGTACAACTTTGGAGTTACTGTGGGACTGGGGCCACTCCTAGTTTGCTTAAATGCTCTGATTTTAGACAGGTGAGACTTGGAAATCTGTGACTTCACATCCTCTTTCTACAGTTTCTTGGTTCCCTGATTATGCACCTTTTGTACAGAAACCCAGACACGTGCTTGGAGGCATTAGTAAGAAAACCCTTGTGTGGCAAGGTAAGCTGAATCTCGAATAAAGACAGGAAATGCCCAAGAGATCGAATGTTACCAAACTGCAGGAAAATTGCAAGTGACTGAAAACTAACTCTCCTCTCGAAAAGAAAACTGCAAGGCAAAACAAAGCCTAATTGGAAGCTAAAGACCTTGGGAGCAGAGGAAGAAAGACTGCCTTGTTAATAATACGTTCTCCTATACTGTTCAACCTCCCCCCTCCCCCCCACTCCCCGACATTTATACACTGCTTTCTGCCAAATTAATTGGACAAAATACCTCGACTGCTCTTCCCCTTACAGAGAAAAATCATTATGTTCAATTAAAGGTGTAAGCGAGTAGCAGCTAATAACTGCTTTTTCTTAAATTATAAAGGGTGAAGCACACACGTGTATATTAGCTATGAACACCTTATTCTTTTTGAATAGACTGTGCCTTTAATTTTATTTATTTATTTATTTATTTGGTATAGGACAAAGTATTTCATAGCAAGTAAGAAAGAAACTATGGGGACTAAAGAAATGACTGCATCCAAGACTGCAGTTCAGGCAAAATGTGAACTGCTTGTTATTGGAGTCAAGAACATGAGAGCAAATTCCCACTCTTACACAGCTAAGGATGTTCTGCTGTTTGAGAGGTTGGGCTTTGCTTTTAAAATCTCAACCTCGATATCACAATACAAGCTACTCAGTCTGGAGAGATCTGCTGCAATCACCTCCATCAGACCCAAGACTGTGGTGCAAGCACATAACCATGACTCAGAGTGATCCACAGAGGAGCAAAATTCACCCAGGAATCGCCTACAAGACATGCCTGCAATAGGAATTGGCTGTGGCTTGGGTCTGTCTTCAGAGTTGCCTGGATTCACTCTCTTGGCTCACATGGGAGACCAGGAGGCAGAAACCTCAGCTATGCCCAGAAATGAGGTAGGAAGTCATCAAGGCTGTGTGTTCTCTGAAGGGAGGAGAGGCAGATAAGCATAAGCAGGCCTACCATAACATAAGTACTTTTCTTTAGCAGACACGCAACCCTGAAAAATGACTTGGAAGAATCACAGGACACGCATTCGTTTAAAATATCTATTGAAATTACAAATTAAACTCTTCAGTATGATTCAAAGTACAAAACACAACATTAAAAGGCATTCAACAGCTCTTTTATACATCACAGTGTTAGTGGCACAAAATGTACTTACATTTCAAATACATCAACAGAACTGTTTTTACACTTGGTCAAATACATTATTTATACATATGCATGACTCCTTCATGCTTATCCCTATGCAAGTTTAAAATACATCCATGATAAAATGATCGAGAAAGGCTCCGTTATGTACCACGTACCTGTACCGAACGTTTCTGGAATTCTGATGAGAGATACACAAATCAAAGCAATAATGAAGACCATAGGGCTCTAAACACAAACAGCATGCCTTACTTAGTATAAATGCACTAGCAATTAAGCACCAATGCAGGTTTTGTGGTGTTTTTTTTTTATGTCCTTAATATCACTGTCGTCAACAACCACCATTCTACCTGTTTTCCTCTGGATTGTAGATAATATGTGTGAAACGTACAAGCTTTGGTTTCAAAGAGCTAACCTGCAGAAAGCTTTATGCATGCTGCACCATACTGGGATGAAAACTGTCTATATTAAGCATATTTATTCCTGTGCAGTAAAAGAACTACGGATGAAATGCGTGAAACTTCATTTTTATTTTCCTGTCCATTCCAGTTTTAAATGAAAAGCACTTCATCTTTTTCTGATCCACGAATCTTTTATTGTCAGCTCTCTAAACAAGAGAGCTTTTCTCTAACTTTGATTGTGTTTCCTGCATGTCAGGGCGTCAACTGTAAGCTAAGAGTTTCAACATTCAGCTCTTATTTGGGATTTTGCCTGAATATTTGAGGGAAGATCATGCTGCTTGGTACATGGGAGAGAGAATCCCAAATTCATGGCATGCTAAAATCAATAGTAGGAAGTTTTAGGTTGAAAGACAATCTGAATTAAATTGAAATATTAACATAAATCTACTGCAAGGATTTATATATAACCTTTCATCAGAGAATCTTGAAAGGCCTTAAAACCAAAGAATTTGTCCTCACAACCCTCCTGTGAGGTAGGCGAACGTTGGTCCATCCGTATAAAGGATGCTTAAATGGAGAGAAAAGGAGATAAGTGACTTGTCCAATGTCACACAGGAAAGACCCAGTGCTACTGCCACTGAAGTCGGTGGGAGCTGTGCTGCTGATCTCGCTCAGCGCTGACTTCAGCCCAGTGGTAATTCTAGGGAGATGCAAAGTCTCTGGAGCCTGGACTCCACACTCAGTCCCATGCTCACAGGACAAGACACTATTTCACCCCAACATAACGTGCAAATAATGTACTGCTACAAACAACATTAAAAACAGCATACAGACAATGCTAACAAACTAAATAATAGCATAGCTATAAAAAATGCAACAGAAATCATGCAGTAAATCTTATTTTTCAGGTGAAAATCCAAATAGCTGTTTTAACAGAGTTTCAGCGGAAAAGCAGCAGAGACATTCACCTCTCCATGTCAAGGGGCTTAAATGTCAGAGTTTATAATAATGTATTTACAATTCCATGTAAGGGTATCAAATCTCACGCTATCAACAGAAGCTATAACGTAAGAATGCCCCAAATTCAATGTATCACTGACAGAAGTATGCTACGTTGGAAAAAAACCCCAACATTTAAAAAAATTAAAACAACAAGAAACAGAACAAAACCAAATCCCCGAGAGCATACACGGAATGATATTTAGCATACCTGAAAGGATTAGGGAAACATATGCAGGCATATAAGTCTATCCTAACATGATATGAATCATGAGATAGATATGTAATAAAAATCTCCCATAGCAATTCAAGTATGTTGAGATCAGATATGCTGACAGGAGTACGAAGTTTTCTGATCCTATCTAATTTTTTCTGCAAGTATCAATTATATACACATTTAAATGTCCGTATTTTTGAAGGAATTGTTTATCCTTCCCTTTTTAAAATTTGGAAATGCATTAATTTTGACACTGATTATTAACTGGCCACAGTACTGTGGGAATCTTCAGCCTTACTATATTGCTACAGGAAGGCTGTCTCTAAGAAAGGCACAGTAGAAATCAAATCTCAGACAAGGACACTCCAGGTGCTGTTAGCGGGCAGCCACACCTCAGCTATTTCCTATCATCAGCCACTGCCACATACAGGGAAAACCCTTAGCGCTTCTAATTAGAGGAAATTAATGACCCAGGAAATATTTATGTCTTTTCATCCATTTCTTTTTCTGCAGTTAAACAGAACTGCAGGGCCAAGGATGAAAGACCGTAGTTGAGCTTCACCACCCTGCCTTATGAGCTTACCTGCAGGAAGCCGTCCTTTGCAGAAGGGTTTCCATTGCTTCTGCACCTGGAAGCTGTGATGTGGGGGGCACGCAAACTTACACAGTGCTCTTCCATCAGGGATGGGATATGCACTATTCAGGCTTCCCTACAGATATTTTGGGAGTGGCTAAACAATTTATAATAACGAAGATGTATGAAAAACTGTGATAACAAAAATCAGATATTACAAGTAAAGATCTGAGCTGTACCTTGCCATAAACAAGCTGAACACATCAAAAAGAGTTCAGACTGGTTGGGAAGCCGCTGTCCTTTTTCTTCATATTATAATGGATGAAGTCGTTAACATAAGTAGAATAGGTGAATTGCAGATAACTTCTATTTCCCAGAACTAAAACCTGTGTTTAGACACATTTTGAATTTGGATACCATTAAACTTGGAAGAAGAGGGAGGGGAAGAAATCCAAGAGATGTTTTACCAAAAAACAGTGGCCTGCTTCAAAACTGTATGCTGTGGTCTTTTTGTCTAGCGGAGGAACATTACAAAATAAAAGGTAATGAAAAGTGGGAGTCATTTCCTTATACTTGAGCTATGAAACCAAATTCCCAGCCTGTGAGAGCAGCCAGAAGCTGTTGCATTTAAGAGGCTTAATACATTTTCGGTGCAAAGTTATCCTGGCTTCAATGTATTCATCAATCTCAGCACACTGACAAAGTAGAGAAATAAATGATGAAAAAAATGTAGTCAAACTTCAGTCTACACATCATTCAGAAGGTTTTCCTCTGCTATTACACGCAGATTTGCACATCAATTCAGGTGCTTCATATTTCATGGAGACAAGTTATTAATCAAATTTCTGCCAGCTTTCAAATGAAAGCAAAATGCTTTCCAATCAAAATATTACTGAAGAGAAACTACAGTGATTAACAGTAGATTGACTAGCATACTTTATTACCCTGGAAACACACAGCACTGAATTCTGCAAAATTATTACATCAAGTTAGTGATTATTTGTCAAATGAAAACTTGTTTCGTCGCAGTACTGTTACTAAATAGCACAAACCATAGATATTAACTATGACAATGGGCTAAGTAGTTTAAATGCTAACTTCCACAAATATCCCAGGCATTTTTTATTATTAACTACAGGGATGATCTTGATGTATTTTTATACTTAGAAGGAAAGATTCGCTGAAAATCCAAGAGTCTTCTAAATAGTAAAACTAGTCCTGTATTTTTAATACCTGCCCTAAAGACAGAAGCAAGCTATTCCAAACTCCCAAAATATTTCAGTAGCACAGCTATTTACACATTTGGTTTAAATAAGATTATCTATCTATCTATAGAAAAAGATTAAGATACCTGGATTAGAAGTTACATAGCCCTGTAAGTGTAGCAGAACTCCAAGCAGCAAAAAAAAAATAACAATTCAGAAAAACACTAGTGGTCCAGAGGTAACAATACCATCAATGCATCTTTAAAAGAACCTTGATAAGATCGCAGGTTTGTGTCAAAGCTCAACCGTACAGCTTCATCAATTTATTTTAAAAATGTAGCTTTCAGACAAACAAATTTCTAATAAGACTTCAAAATGTTCCAGGAAGGCAACAGGACCAACTTTGTCCCTCTGTCCCTCCCTACACTTCAAGAAAGGCATAGGATGGCCTATATGCACCTTTTTGACTTTGTTATACTTGGAAAAATATGCATTAAAAAGGATGTTGTGATAGCATCAACAAAAACACATAATAAACATGGTAAAGTCACAAAAAAGTTGACTATCCAATTGAAACGATAGACAACTTACATACATACAGGAATAAGACATCAAATTTTCAAGCAAACGAATATGCAGAGTTTTGATTTATACGCATTGTTAGCTTGTGCTGCTGAAGTGATTCAGCACAGTTCCCAATCCTCCAGCAGGGCCAGAGAAACCTTTTGCATTATATTTTAGCAATATCACCTCTTCCTTTCAGATAGCTACCTGGGTCCATGGTCTCCCTTAAGCACCAAACTTGCCTTTCATTACTGTCCTTGTCTATTACCACTTGATCTATGCAACAGTTCCTGGAACCAAGACTGCGAGTCAATGAAAAGCAGAACAGGGCAAGTAAGGCTACAGCAATGTAAGTGCAAGAGAGAAACATCAACAGCAATAATAAAATCAAAACACATGTTGTGATGAGTCCAATCTTCCCTTGGTCTATGTAGGCAGAGGGTCATCATCTCCTTTATTACATTTGCACTTGCAGCACAGAACAAATGGAGTAGCAAGTAAAAGGAAAGGAGAGGCCACCAAAAGTAGAAGACCAAATCCTGCAAAGATTCCAACAACCTGCAAGACAAAGAAATAGCGCTGTTAGGGATGATACCTGTCTAGATTCTGATGACATCAGCACATCATCAGTGTCCTTTGGAAGGATCTCAGCAACTGCCACTGGCCTCACCAGAGCTGCAACTTTTTCCTGTGTGTATGCCATAGTCAACTCCCCAAGTCAGCAAACATGAGAGAGCAAATGTTCATGTTTTGTTGCTACAGTCAGAACCACGCTGCATGATTCAGCTCCATCACACAATGTGAGGCAAACAGCTATTTACCCATTTTATTTTTGCTGCATTTGGAACAGCTAATGAAGCAACCAACTAGGCGCCTTTTTCTTGATCAAGCCTAAACGTTAAATATCAGGATCAAGACTACAAGGCAGGCTCCCACTTGAGATGCTCCCCTCTTCCTGGAGAAAGTTCTGAAAAGAAGCAGTCAAGGTTCTGGTGTTGTTCGTGGAGAATCTTCTCACCAGTAGAAACACAAGCTTGGAAATCCCAGTCACAGACTACAAACACTATGGGCTGAAGGCCAACTATGCACATGCCTAATGGTTTTTTTGCAGTCAGAATCGAGCTAATCCTGCTTTTTCAGGAGACGTGACCTAACTCTATGTAAAAGCACTTGTTTTTTTCATTGACATTATTGATCACTCCCTTCACAGAAGGGGCAGAAGACATCAAATCATCCATCCTCTCAGTGTGCCAAACTATTAGTTTCTACAGAGTTTAATTTGGATTATTTTTTTTTTTAAATTCAGGCAGAGGGTCACTGCTTGAGGAAGTTTCTCATTTGTCATAGACAGCTGCAACCGTATGCCTGCAAATTATGGAAGCAAATCACTTAGATTTATTCACACGAGAGTGCCTGTGAATAATTTTGAATAATGGAGGCAGGAGGGGAATGCTAATCTGCCAGCAACTCCTTGAAACAGAAGGCAAAGTGAAATTACAGTGCAGTACTCATTAAGAATTCTCCTAGCCAGGGCTATATACACCGCTTCAACTAGCTAGCAAATATTTAATTTGCCTTGGAAGAGAAGGGATGATTTACGAGTGCTTTTGCTCGCCATGGACCATTTCTCTTTCTGATTTCTAGGTACTTCTCTCTTGCAGTTCTATGAGTGAGGCATTTTGGAGCGGCAGTGGCAGGAGATGGCGCTGTGGGATAAACAGCGCAGTGATGAGCAGCTCCCGGTCAGTCACCTCAACTTGCACAGGGTTCTTCCGCCTTTGGCCGTCTAGGGATAAGGAGATCCAGCCTCCTTGTTCTAATAGTTCTATCTCTTGCCAAGAGAAATTTCTTTTTCAGCTCTAGTGGTGTGCACATTTCATTACTCATTCTTTTTTGGAAGTGCTGACAATCTGATGCAACTTCCATTTACTAATCTCTGCATTCGTTTGCTACTGACATAAAATAAAGCTAACTTCTTCACAAACCATGAGCTGTAACTAGCTTTGCCTATCTCTTTGCAGCTCATGCAATAAAGTACACTAGAGGTGAGACAGAGCCAAGCTTGTAGGTACTGAGCCACTTGACTGGACTGAAAACTGCCAATATTTATGAGATCCTATTTACAGCTTCCTTTCAGCCTCATCATGGCATTATTAAAGACATAACTAGGTTTCACTTTAAATTTCTGTTTGTTTTGTGAAGTCTTTGTTTGTTGGTTTTTTATTTCTTTTTAACAGTAGGTTGCTGTCTGAGCGTTACTTATTTTCCACTAGGTTCAGTTGCTTCTGAAGAAGTCACTGCCCTATGCAGCATCAAACCATTCCTTCTGGCCAAAAGAAATATATCTTTTTTTTTTTTTTTTAAATCCACAAACAATAAAACAAAGTCTCACTTCAATTTTCCTTGGATAAATACTCAAAGAAACTTAACACATGAAAATGAATTCAACATTGAATTGCCATTAGTAGGTTTAGCAGAACTGTATCCTCGTTGGAAGAAAATTCTCTCTTTTTTCTCAACGATGACCAGAACATCAAACATACTGTCAATCAATCACACTTGTACTAACTACTGTAGCAAAGAACAGATTCCAAATATCAAGTGAATCCCCTCTATAACAGATATATAAAGCTTATGTACATAAACTTCAGTGCTGTGGAGGGAGAAGGCTGTGATCCTTCTCATTTCATTTGTTTGTCCAGAATTCAGGCTTATTCTCAAACAGAAAGAAACCTGTACCTTCAAGAAACTTAATTCCTCCCAAGCTAAGGTAGATATTTACTGGCAGTTAATTGAGGAAGAGATGAATTAGATACGCAGATGTTCTATTATCTCTCAAATGACTGAAATGCCAGTCACACTGGCATTTATATTATATGAATGAAAGTAGTGCAGACAGTGCTTTTATTACAAGCATTCACACTGGGTCCTGTCAGACTGATTCTAGAGTACAAGAGGTATCCTCAGACTCTTTGTAACTGTCAATTTGAATCCACATTTGGAACTACTAATAAGATTACTGGGTTACACACTAGACTACCAAACTCTATCTAACCTCCATGAGTGAGTCAACTTGAAGCCACAGCAAGATAGTGAGCATAGAATGGCCTGGGTTGAAAAGGACCATGATGATCGTCTAGTTTCCAACCCCCTGCCATGTGCAGGGTCACCAACCACCAGACCAGGCTGCCCAGAGCCACATCCAGCATACTCGGGCTTATTCCTTTCCAGTTCTGCACTGGAAGCAAAAATCTCTTGGAGGATGAGTTTCCCATTTGACTGTAGGGGTGCTGGCAAAGCAGGTTTCCACCACATTTACTGAGAACAGATTTGGACTGGGACTTAACTTATTTCAGCAAACATAATCTTTTATAGCTTTCTGTGGCTTTCTGCCACAGGGTGTCCTTTTTTGAGAGAGCAAACTGTTTTTCTCCAAGCTGCTGCCCTCTTTAAATCTGCTAAGGACATTAGCTACCATTCAGAACAGAATTTTACTCTGAGATGTTAAAATGAGTAAAGCAAAGGAAGGCACTGTTACAGTATTGTTTCTCCATAGATCCATACAGTACTTTCAAAGATCTGAGTTTTACCTGTGTTCTGTGCCAGATAACAGATGCCCTGGAGTGTCCCAGCTTATTTCGACAAGGTCCTTTGTCATAATGTATGAGGAGAAAGTCATCCTACAAAATATTAAATAGAAAAGTAGGCAATAAACCTGACAAAATATTAAACAGATAGGTAGGTAATATATAGAAGTACAAACTGTTCTTCAAATTATAGAATACTACTTCCTGAGAACTTAAAGCCAGGAACTGTACAAGAAGGTAGAAGTTTAGTAAAGTGGACATGACCAGGTTCAACCTTTCCGAAGTGCCTTTGTTTACGGTTAAGTGTCTTCACAAATGGGTTTGTATAGGAAATCTTAAGTGTACATAAGGAATCTGTTCTCTCAAAGGCTCTCAACTCAAATACTTAGTGCTAATATAAAGTTTAGAAAGAGGATCCAAGAAGAAAAGCTACCCAAGACATATATTATATACACACACATAAGGAACAAAGGAGAATAAATACTTGTACCACAGGCTTCCCAAGCTTGGTTTATTTTATTAATTAAAAATAAAAGCAAAGCCAATGCAGATTTTTGAGAAATGATTCTGCCATCTGTCCTACCATCCTTTTACAAACAAACCAAGACAGCAGGCCAAGTACCAGGGGAACACTCCTTTTTAACTGACCATGTAACAAGCTTGCAACTGTAGGTCTGTTGGTAAAACATTAGAATGGGAGAACCATAGGATCTGCTTACTCTGAACAGCTTTTGGGAGCCTAAAACATTTCCTTTGCTATTGTTAACAATGCTATAAAATAAAACGGATGACATGGAAACAGATGTTGTATTCTGCATATACTCTGATCTTTGGGCACAATAACAGGCTGATTTTAAAAATGTAAACACAGCAACAGCTTATAGACTGACAAATTCCCGGTATTAGAATAACAATGCATTCTTTTTGATATACAAGATCTACTTCTTGTCCCATGGAAACAATCAGCAGTAAACAAACCCAAGTGCTAGCCCCCTGCATGATGATGCACCAAGTCTAGTGTTTGTCTGTTAAATTTCCACGAACTGAGAGCATTGCTATACTTATCCTGTAACTTCTTCAAGAAAGGGAACATTGAAAAGTCAGTGCTAAATAAAGCAGTATTAAAAAAAGAGGCCAAAAACTCCCACGATAAATGCCTTGTAAAGATTGAAAACAGAATATTTTCACAAAATTTTACTTCATAATTATTATTTCCTAGCTCACGTGGACAAAATGCTAAGATCACACGGGTCAGACAAGTAAAATGGAACATACAAATTCTACTAAATTACCAGCATCAACTCTGGTGGGCCCCAGTGCACCAAATTACGCAGAAGAATCACAGAATCACAGAATTATCGAGGTTGGAAAAGACCTAGAAGATCATCCAGTCCAACCATTACCAATACTTCCCAGCTAAATCATACCCCTCAACGCAACATCCAAACGTTTCTTGAACACTCCCATGGTCGGTGATTCGACCACCTCCCTGGGCAGTGCATTCCAATGCCTGACTACCCTTTCCGAGTAGTAATACTTCCTAATGTCCAGCCTGAACCTCCCCTGGCGCAGCTTGAAACCATTCCCTCTAGTTCTATCACTGATTACACGAGAGAAGAGGCCGACCCCCAGCTCACCACAACCTCCCTTCAGGAAGTTATAGAGAGCTATAAGGTCTCCCCTGAGCCTCCTCTTCTCCAGGCTGAACAATCCCAGCTCCCTCAACCGTTCCTCATAAGGCCTGTGCTCCAGACCCCTCACCAGCTTCGTAGCCCTCCTCTGAACACGTTCCAGGGCCTCAATGTCTTTCTTGCAGTGAGGGGCCCAAAACTGAACACAGTACTCGAGGTGCGGCCGCACCAATGCCGAGTACAGGGGGACAATTACCTTCCTGTTCCTGCTAGTAACACTGTTTTTGATGCAAGCCAGAATGCCGTTGGCCTTCTTGGCCACCCGGGCACACTGTCGGCTCATGTTCAGCCGAGCATCAATCAGTACCCCCAGGTCTGTTTCCTCAACACAGTCCTCCAGCCACTCCGCCCCAAGCCTATAGCGCTGCCTGGGGTTGTTGTGGCCAAAGTGCAGGACCCGGCATTTGGTCCTGTTGAACTTCATCCCATTGGCTTCAACCCAGCTCACCAGTCTATCCAGATCCCTCTGCAGGGCCTCGCTACCCTCAGGCAGATCGACACTCCCTGCCAATTTGGTGTCATCCGCGAACTTACTGAGGGTGCACTCAATGCCCTCATCCAAGTCATCAATAAAGATGTTGAAGAGGACAGGCCCCAGCACCGACCCCTGGGGAACACCACTCTTGACTGGTCTCCAACTGGATTTGACTCCATTTACCACCACTCTCTGGGCCCGGCCTTCCAGCCAGCTCCTTACCCAGCCGAGTAAGAGAATGATCTAGTATTAATTGATAAATGAGGCAGCTGGATAGCAAAACAAAGGACTCCTAATCTCCTGAGAATCAGAGCGTACCGCATCTACTCACATCGAGAGATTCCAGACAGTACCAGCAAAAGGCGTGTTTGCAGTTCTTGCACATCATTTGGGCACAACCCTCATCTCGTTCAATGTAAACTTTACACTTTGGACAGCGCTTGATTGGAGCATCGTCTTCTTCCATTTTAAAAACGGAACTGTCGAAGACAGTAAGGAACTTATAAGATATGCAGAGTTTAGAGAAGAATTGTTAAGAATTGTGCTGAGAAGTTACGCTGAATTCTTTAAAAAATCTTGAGACTGCATGTTTCTGCTTTCCTTGAGGATCTTCTCTAGAAATTTTTGAGATACGCTGTTATTTCAGAGTTGATTTCTTCATCTCTAACACTGTCCTAATGAAACATGGTTCATAAGTTACAATCAGCACCTCTTCTACTTGACTTGTACCACTATGTAAAACTGTAGGACACTGCCTCATGCAGTGAGCACAACAAAGAGGAAACACTGGAAGAACATTTAATTCCATTGAGTAGCTTTATACCCTGCAGAGCCTTTATGCATGCCAAACACTGAAATGTGCCTTGAAAAACATAACTTCCTGAAGCCACTGCCAGTGGGAGATACAAGACTATCTGATGGGAAATCAATTGATTGCCCTTTAATCAGTGGCTGGATAAAAGGACATAAAATCTTCAGCCATACTATAGGCAATCATGTTACAGAAAAATACTTTGAATACATAAAGTGTATATGAAAATCCAAATACAGGTAGCACAAACTGCTACTGGCACATTAAGCTCGAAAATACTAAAGAAAACTCATCTCAGTTTTTACCCAGAGTAAAGAATGAAGTAAAAAGTTAAAGCAATGAAAAAACTAAGGAAAATAGAACAAGCATTCTAGCTTTCCATGAAGTTAACTGAGATTCTACTCTGATCAAGCACACACAAATTGCACATGTGAAAATTACAGTGGTTGAACAGGAACTCATCATGCCAGCATCCTAGCCATATTTTTCCCACTGAGGCAAAAGGGCTACTGATAGAGGCTGAATGAGCTCCTTTGTGCTTTGCTGGGAATGGTGACAAGGGGTGAGGCAGCTGAGAGCTCTATCCAGTTTTGGAATACACATTTAGAAAAATGTAAATGACTAGGTGAAAGAAAACACCTTTAAACTAAATATCTGGAAACTGCTTCTTTACTATTCATATTTATATTTGTTCAGAGATTCGGTGTTTTGCTTCCAAACACTTGATCCTTCGCAATACTTTACCTTGTTTCTCCTGGAAGAAAAGAGATTGGCATGTTCTCCTGACAGCCTTGACCTGGATGCCAATTAGATTTGCAAACAGAGCAGAACTCAATGTCGCAGGCTTTGCACTGGACCAGCTGGGGGTTCTGTGGGCTTGATTCCTGGAGCTGACAAACTGCCTGGCAAGTAGAGGACGGACACCAAGTCCGACATGGATCCAAAAGCACTTCTGGACAGGGACATAAAAGAACAAATTTCAAAGGAACAGCCATCCACAACAATATATTCCAGCTGAGGTTGACTGGCAGGGCATTCAAATCCACATATTTTCAAAAGAAGCTTTTTAATTTATTCTACTCACTCGGATATAAACCTGGCCTGCTTTGCAAATAGCCACCAAAGTGGGTTCCCAGCATCAGAATTATTCATTTTCATTCACTGAACTATATTTTTTCTGAGAATGAGATGTGGAATTTTTCTTCAGTTGTACTTAACAAACAGCTATAGTTATATACCTGTAGAACTACACAGCTATACAGGTATAATGTATCAAAAAGTGCTTTTACAGTGCCTTGCCCAGTAGGATTATACTTTCAGTTGGTCTCTGCACTAACATAACCACAAAAATAACAAGTGTTATCCAGTTTCATCCCTCTCTTGGAGGCTGTTTACTGGTAAGTTATTTCATATTTCAAAGCCCACTAGAGTCAATAAAAACTCACCACTGACTTTAGTGGTCTCTAGGCTGGTTCTTCCCTCAGCAAAAGCCTTACTCTAAGTTCTCTGTGGTCACATACTCTTTACAAGATTTCACCCAGTTCCACATCACTGAAAGGAGACAGTCAGCTTATATCCTCATAAAAATTAACAAGAGTCATATTATCATTACATACCTAACTGCCTAATATTTCTGTACCAGATTTTAGCATAAGGGATATCGGTGGCTCCTTAAAAGGAATCAGGCTACCTCTCCAGCAACACTCTAAATAGAAGTCACTCCCTCCCTCAGTTATACAGCAACACAATACATAGCAATTTTCTTTCCTTAGTTTATTCCTAGAATGCTGCAATCAGCATCATGCCAACAAAAGCAGAAACTATATATACATTTTTGTCTTTCTGATGATCATGCAATTAACGCACATGATCTTGTGCAGAACCAGATTCTGATTTCTGGGACTGCTGAGGGGTGATACCATTCCCAAAACTTTGCAATGAATAGCGTTACATACATTACCTCTTTCAAACTGTAGTTTCTTATACCTCTGCATGATTTCTGATGCAACCATGCACTCAATCTGTTGAAGGAAGAAAAAGACAAATTTCCAATTAATAACAGTAAGGACATTTTCAAAAAATGGAGAGAAAATGTTTGACCTTTCAAGAATTATTAAAAATGTATGCTGGCAACAATGACAGCAGCAACATAAAGAACAAGATACATTTAGACATTATGGAAAGAAAAAAAAAACAAAAAACAATTAGCCATAAAAATATACCTCATTTTCTTGCAAATGACCTCGCTTTGGGCAGGCAGCATCAGGGCAGCTGATCGCTGTTTCTAGACCTTCTTTGATCAAAAGTTCCACATACTGTTTTAGGCACTGTAAGAGAGCCAAAGACTGAGTTAACTATTCTACCAAGAAGAAGCCACTCAATATTTTAACACTTTTCCTCTGGAACTCTGAAGAACAAAAACTTCTTTGAAAAAAAACATTGATGCGCCCATTTTACTACCATGCCCTATACTCACGGCATGTACTAGTTACACTCTCAGGTAGAAAATAGCAAGTTCACTTCCTCATCAAATAATTCTTCCTCAATTTAAAATATGCAGGGAGGGGAGAGGGAGACAGAGACAGAGATGAATAATGGGGAAGAGACAAATCAAACAGGGAGCTAAAGGGAAAAAAAAAGAAAAAAAAAGTAAAAACCTGACTCCAAATATTCTTGTGTGACTGGAAATCACAACACAGCTTAGTAGGCAGTAACTACCATGAGATAGATGTCTGTCAAGCACACCGGAGAGCAAGGAGTGTATCTTGCCTTCTGTTTCTAGAAAATAACTATGAAAACTTCATGGTTAAAGATATATCTCCTTCATAGGAAGCAAGAATGTGAGAATTAGGACTCCCAGAAGAAGTACAGTTTCCATGGGTACCGAATAATAAATATTAGCAGTACTAATACTTTTTCTCTCCTAGCAACCGTAGCACCTTACCTAAGTCATAACTGAAAATATTGCATCTGACACACTGGCACACAGCATGACTGTCAAGAAGAGAGAGGGCAGGGGGTTACTTTAGAAAAAGGGCAAGTTAAGCCCAACCCTCATTAAGTCTTGAAGAGTATCCATCCCTCCACCTCCATACTTCTCCCATCAAGGCGAGCACACAGATGCCTGCTAGGGAGGTGAGGGGAAAAACTAAGGGAGAGAAACCCTTTTCTCTGCAGATTCCTCAGCTTCAGCCAGCCTGGTGCTACAGGAAGAACAAATGAGGGTCTGTTTGTCAGTGGGTGGGTCACACCACGGTGGTCACCTCATGGGCTCATCGAGTATCAGTATACAGCCACAAACTCAGCATCAGCCTGGAAAAGCCAAGGGCTGAGTCAGCCCTGCTGAGCCCAGCATTCCCCGCTGGAATTCACTGCACAAAGCTGCCTCTGCCCTGCAGTCAGGTCACAAGGCATGTGTTTGGCCCAGCCTTGCACATGTGGCTTGCGGCTGCTGTGGTCCAGGCCTTGAGTCTACTCACTCAGCCAACCCACCTTCAGTCCTCTCTCATAATATGTCTTCGCTGCTTCTTTCAGTGAACCTATCATGCACCTTAGTGGTTTGTTTTGGATTTTACTTCTCACAGCCTAATTACAGCAAAAACTTCACTTTCTACCCACATAATTTCTGCTGCTATGGTATACAGCACTGCTGGTGACAGCCTGCCACTGCCTTGATAGCTTCCAAATCATTTCTGTCTGATTCCCCTTTCCTGCCTCTCCTACTCAATAGAGACAACAGGTCTATTTTTTTTTATTTTTTTAATGGAAAAACAGACTAGATAATTGATATCTTTAAAAGTATTACATGCATTAGAAAAACCCTTTGTGATGAATCAGGGCCTTCATCTTCTTTATAAGCAAGGTTTTATTGGAGATAACAGTTCACTTAGCAGATATTTGACTTGCAAAAGGTTTCCAACATTTCACTTTTACCCTTCAGAGAGGTGTAGTGGTTTGAGAGGACTGCTAGCAGCAATGACAGCAGGATGAGCTCTGCAAGAACCAGGCCCTAGGTTGCGTGCCTTGGCAGGCTGTGATTTCAGCTGGAACGAGGTATTAGCATGCCATAATGACACTGTTGGCTCTTCCCTTTCCCCTCCATTTGCAGACGCCAAGTGTAGATTAAAGCAAAAACACATACATTTTTAATGCCAGCACTTAGCACTTATAGAAAGTACTTTTCGAGCTGAATGAGCTTTGCTATCATTAATCATTTATGTGGTTAATTTCCTCAGCCTGTTTGGGAGCATTGCCAAAACCCATTTGATTTGTTTCTCTTTCTTCACATCTTCCAAGGAAGGATATAGCTCATCCCTGCCACAGACAGTGTCCAAGCCTTTCCTTTTCCACTAATGTGGCACTGGCACTATACACTCAAAACAAACCTAACTAAGGTGCGCTTCTGAAGCTGTGCTTTCTGGGAATAGAGATGCATTTTGTTCAGTCAAGACTTCTTCAGTCTAAAGATTTCTCAGGTAGAAAAGAGGAAATCTAGAGTGGTTGCAATGCAGTTTGGAGCAAAGGTTACCTGTGGCATGAAAGCAGACACAAAATGTGCTCCTTGCAGCAAAAAAAAAACTTAACTGGTGCACTACTGGAAATGCACCAGTAAAATAATACAGTGTGTAACTGGGCACCAAATTATAATGTAAAATTCATTAAAATACAAATAACTTTCATAAAAAGGCAACAAATGGCTGCTCATTTTCTGTGATGGTTTTAGGGGTCTCGTATTGAGAGAAAATATCCTAACAGCCTTCCCACTAAGGCAATAAGGTACTGTATAGGATGATCGAAAAATGCATAAATCACCCAAAATAACATTCGAAATGAACTGCATTACATAAAATTCTTCAGAGAAAATGGGAGCTGAAGTTAGTAACATAATGACAGAAGTAGGGAAAAGGGAGCAAGATATCCTTCCTTTTGTACAGTGGCTCTTACAAAACTAACGTGTCTTTACTTTTCATTTAATTGACACATGTCAAAGGAGAGTTATTCATACTTGAAACAACACTTTTACTGAATTCTAAGTGTTTCCTTCTTTAAAAATACTTTGTATTTCAGTAATTAAGTACCTAAATATTTAATTGAGTCATACTCAAGGATACTCTGAACCTGCTAAAAAAAGCAGTGGCTATTCTGCACATTTCTGTTTACATATACATCTTGACATAATAAAGCCAGAATAAGACTTGTCATTTTAGAAAAATTAAACCTTTACTCTGAATTAAGTAGGTCATAAAAATAAAAGCTTCCTTTGCATTTAGTTTTGCACTCAATTTCTGTACTCTGACAGTCTTCATGCTTAGCCAGCATGAAGAAGGATCAAGTGTGTTGTAGTTTGTTCCTGTAGCTTGAGTAATGACTAAAACCATACGTACTCCTACTCCTTTTCTAATACTGAAGTAAAACAAGTCTTTTTATGATATTTTTTAGTCAAACTACTGTATTTTACAATACAGTTGCAAAAAGTGAACAGGTGCTTGTGGCTTACATTTCTGTCCAGTGTATGCACTGTAAGCATACCAAATGATTCAGGGAAGAAAAGGAGCAATTATGCTCTGATAGCACTCCAGGAGATTACTAAATTGAAGTATACAGATCTATACCATTTCACAAATCTTTGCATTTTCCATAGAATCATAGGATTGCTTAGGTTGAAAAGGACCTCAAAGATCATCTAGTACACACCTGCTATGTGCAGGGTCACCAACCACCAGACCATGCTGCCCAGAGCCACATCCAGCTTGGCCTTGAATGCCTCCAGGGATGGGGCATCCACAGCCTCCTTGGGCAACCTGTTCCAGTGCGTCACCACCCTCTGAATGAAAAACTTCCTCCTAATATCTAACACAAATCTCCCCTATCTCAGTTTACAACCATTCCCCCTTGTCCTATCACTGTCAACCCTCAGAAACAGCCATTCCCCCTCCTGTTTTTATGCTCTCTTCAAGTACTGGAAGGCCACAGTGAGGTCTCCCTGGAGTGTTCTCTTCTCCAAGCTAAACAAGCCCAGTTCCCTCAACCTTTCTCCATTGGAGAGGTGCTTCAGCCCTCTGATCATCTTAGTGGTTCTCCGGATCTGGCCCGAGAGCTCTGCATCTTTCTTGTGCTGGGGCCCCCACACCAGTGGGCAGCAGTACTGGACGCAGTACTGCAGATGGGACCTCACAAGAGCTGAGTAGAGGGGGATAATCACCTCCCTCTCCCTGCTGGCCACTCCTTTTTTAATGCAGCCCAGAACACAGTTGGCCTTCTGAACTACAAGCGCTCACTGCTGGCTCATGTCCAGCTTCTCGTCCACCAAGACTCCCAAGTCCTTCTCCACAGGACTACTCTCAAGGGGTTCTTTGCCCAGTCTATATACATACCTGGGACTGCCACAGCCCAAGTGCAACACCTTGCACGTGGCCTTGTTGAACCTCATTAGGTTCACATGGGCCCACTTCTCCAGCCTGTCCAGGTCCCTCTGGATGGGCTTTTTAAATTAAAACAAGCTTGTAATATACTATCATATATAAATGTTAGACAAGGAAACCCATGAAAACACTACCGTATAATTGTTGCAACTTCCCGAAGATACAAGAAAGCAAACCATTGCACAACATGTTTCAGACTGCAGGTCAAGACTCGTCACATGCCCCAGTTGCTGTCAAACAGCATAAGATCCGTCAAAGCAGACTGATTAGTTCCCCTGAGCAATACACTTGTGCTTTTCCCTGTGATTGCATGCTCTTTGTGTGTTCCTGCTCTGTCCTTTTTCTGTACATCAATGTTGTTTTTTCCTACCAGCTGGTGTCTCGACGACTGTCTTCCACCTGGTAATCTAAGAATCCTCCTGTCATTGCTGTTCCCCTGACAAAGGGCAGAAATGCATCCATTGGAGGAGTTTAGGCCTAAACCCGTTCTCCCACAAGGACCAACTGAGAGCCCAACTCAGGTTTACTATGAGCTTCCAAAATAAGCACAGTATACTTATTCATTTTAGTTTTTTCTTTGCTTCAGCGATAGAAGGTTCACTAAAGGAACAATTTCCCTTCTGAAGCTGCCAAGCACAGACAGATATTTAAGGCTCTGCACAATAAATTGCACTTCTAACCTTTGTACATCAAGTACCACAATGCTCAGAAAGGTACCATCACAATGACCTCTGAGGTGCCGTTCCCTTCAAGCTGAACATCTTTATGTCTAACACTATAAAGATCAAAATACCCTATAAGGATCTAAACTGTTTCTTTTTCCCTAACTTCCAGACTTGAATATATAATTTCACTGTGCTACATTTAACTCTAACCTGCAAAAGACATGGAAAAATCTCAATGTAAAGAATTAAAACATCTGGATTTTTTTTTGCTTTTAGAATTCCTGCAACAATTATGCCTATTTCTAATGAAGATACTTTGACTCGTTTCTTCTGACACTCAAAACCAAGATAGAACTATCAAAACACATAAGAAAACTTACTTCTGTTTTTCCCATATGCGGCAACATCCACCATCTACTCTGAGGGGAAAAAAAGTGTTCACTCGGTCACTAAGGTAAGTTTGCAATACAAATGCACCAAATTAAAAACATTTGGAAATACCTTTGGTGAATGACTACATTTTTTGAAACAGAAGAGCACACCTTTTCAAGAAATTATTGCAAGATTTCTATTAAGAACACTCTATTCTAGTATCATGGGAGATAAGAAATGACTTTTTGAGATGTCATTTTTCATTTGAAAGTTGGGCAGGCAAGAAGATTATCCTGCATTAATTCCTTAACTGTTGCTACATGGATTTTCTCATAATGCAGACTTCTAACCATACTAATGCTGCACATATAAGTATCAGGTCATCTTGGAAATTTCATAAATAAGTCAATGGATTTAGAAAGGCCAAAAAGAGTGACAGGATTACAGAGCCAAGTACATCATCACCATAACATCTGATTTACTTCTTAAAGCTTTAAATTTATTTTAGTGCTGGCATTAAGCCACAGCCCATCCCAAAATACAATGTGCACTCACAAAAATCACTGCATGATGGCATTGGTGAAACAGCCAGGAGAACATTCCTTCACCGTGGGCAGACAATCGCTATGCTCTGCATTCCACTTCAGGGACACAAGTAAGGGTTGATGTGCTTTCTTCAACATGGGAGATTATTGTTTTACTCTTTGAGCAGAAACTCTGATTCTAAAATTAGTACTCCTGACTTCCAATGCAAAGAGGGGAAATGGAAAAAAAAAAACAAAAAAAAAAACACTGAAAATGAAGTTCACATTGAACAATAAAACATTTCCAAACAGGACCATTATTAGCTAGACTAAATTAATGAGAGTCCAGCAAATTCTCTATCATCTGTAAAATTGGATTAGATTAACCTCTGTAAATATGCATACATAAAACAAATGTATGCGCTCACCCATATATTTATTTAAACTTGCATTTTACAACAGGAAGAGATAGGAAATGCTGATTGGTATTTTAAGCTTTACATTACAAATGACACCAGTCTAGGTGAACATAATCATTCCTTTTGGCATAACAATCTGTGAAGAAAATAAATATGAAAGGACAAGAAGCGAGAAATATTTAGCACTGTTTTGTAGCTACACATCTTTTTGTGCTAAAAAGTATACTGAACCAAAATTTAAAATCCACGTGATAAAGGTACAATGATAAGTAAGAAATATTAAAAATACACTTCAACAACTACTTTCAATAGTTCTGTAACATTTTTATATTCTGCATCCCAGGATTTTTTCTTTATGTTGCTCAGAAGTGAACACTGGGAAGGTGGCACCTTTTCTCATCAGAAGAGATCAGGACACCAAGGTTATTCCACTGCTCTGTGCTAATTCCATAAGCCAATTCCACAATCTGTCTGGTACATAGGTATTTATACTGGTAGACACTGTGTAAGTCTTCAGGGTAAGGTGATGTAATGCTAGCTTTTAGCTTCGAATTAGAATAGTAAATAGGAAGCAGAGTGCAATAATCTCAAAAGGGAACTGGGAGAGAGAGCTAGTGTATGAGAGAATGAGTGATTGTCCATTGCTACAAGTAAAAAGCAGAAAGATGAATTTGGGTGCCCATGTCTCAGATAGTGGCTATTACCTTTGGAATAATGCTTTCCTTCCCTTTAGTAAAAATAAAATAAAATAAAAATAAAATAAAAATAAAATAAAAATAAAATAAAAATAAAATAAAAATAAAATAAAAATAAAATAAAAATAAAATAAAAATAAAATAAAAATAAAATAAAAATAAGAAAATCATTATGAACTGAAGAGATTTTCCTTGAAGAAATCATTGTCTAAAAAAAAGTAAAGCTGAACAGTTCCAAAAGGAAAAACTCCTGTAAAATAAACAACAGCCTACAGCTGGGTATTGTCTGGAGAGGACTGAATCACAATTGCATTAGTTTTGAGCCTGAGGCTCCCTTAATTCTTGAAAAGTAGGAATTCCTGTAGCCATATATTACAGCTATACATTACATTTCTCAGTATTTCTGTAGATCTTCTAAAAGCAACAAGAATGGCGACCTGGTGCTGAAAAAAAACGTGCTTTTAATGTTAGCACTTTGTGGAAAGAGCAAAATGCTTTGCCAAATTTCAGCGGTATATTTAGAAACATAAACATGTGAGAAGAAAAACATGGTAGTTTTCTTGGAGAGCTTTCAAGCTTCTTCCAAACTTACTGGTTTTTTTTTGTGGGTATTTTTTTTTCTTCTTTGTGTGTGTGTGTGTGTTAAGCAGTAGTTATAATCCTGCTCAAACCTATTCATTTTTAATCACAGGCTCAGCTTTAAAATGCTCTTGCACTGCTGCTCCCTTGTGTACAATTCTCTATTGCAGATCTACAATCTGGCTTTTTAGTATCACCTTAATCCTATTCAAATGACAAGTGATTTACTGGGAAATATTTATGTACGTTAAACCACAAATATCCCTAAGGCACACACACAAGCACAGTGGTGATTTTTTTCTCTTTATTAGATATACTGTCACCTATTACGGACCAAATCCAAGAACACAATCTATATGCAGTATCAGAAACCTCCTAGATCTGAGACAGATGTATGTTAGATGTTTAACATTTGTGATTCTACTTCAGACTTTAACAGATCATTTCTACTTACCTAGACATTGTGTCAGAGGTAAGAGTTTACTTTCAAAGAAATTCAGACTACCAAAATTGCATTTGTTATTAAACTTCTAACTGATTCATCATCCTTAATAAAACACATGAGAAAACAGTAATTTGATACATAGTACTTCAAATCGAATATCTGAAGGCAATAATGGAATATTCTTACTAAGTTACCCTTTTTTGTATCCTAGCTTTTGCTGAGGCAAAAATCATGCTACACAAGCATGCAAAATTTCACTTAATACAAGAATCTACACGGTTCTGCAGCAGAGAAATATCTAGTGCCAAATTTGGTTGCTTTTTCAGTAGAAAGGCAAGCTCTGAGAAATGGACCTTGGCCAGGACAAGAGATGGGAAACATGACAGATGACAACTTTAGAACCAAAGCATATCATCCTGCTATAGCCCATATTCTCAGCTTAAATCCAGACACATCTTCTTGCCCATGGATAATGGCCAAATGATAGCTTGGCTAGAGAACATACCTGCAACGTATTCTTCCATGCCTCAGGACAAACTGCCTGGGCATCCTTCCCTCAGATATAAAATAAGGTGTTGTCTAAAGGTCTTCATGCTCTCGTGAGCTGAGAGAACCTCAGGCTAAGAAACAAGCCAGCTGCCAGCCCAGAAAAGAAATTCAACTGGTACAAGTGTCACCATGCTTAGTGCAAAGGCACAGCTCTTGATTCATCCTGCGGACATCAGGGTAGGCTTGGCTGCCTTAACTCTGCCTCTTTCCAAATACTTTCTGACAGTACACCCAAATATCACAGCACTCACTGTCATACACTGCTTAGTTGATGCAAGCAACTTGCAAAGATTATGTATGCTAGTGAAGGGGTGAAGCATTTCTCTGCATCAGTGTTCAGCTGTGTCAGTTTAAAGACAGGGAAGTTTCTCTATACTGCAATCAGTCAACAAATGACTAGGTGAAGCAAGAAGGAACATAGTATCATCAGGATGCAGCTATTTCCAGGGAGAAATATCTCTTAAAGAGGAATCCTGCTGACTTCTGCAGGACAAATGTCATTAGAATAAGGCTAATATTCTTTGAGGCACAGCAAGTGATGCCTGGGGAAGATCATTAGCAGGACAAAGAAGCAGAAACTACATAAAACTGAAAAACAAGTGTGTGTTTCCAGCTGAACATCTCAACTGAGAATGGGAAAGCAAGGAAGACTTACAGCTGCCTACTTCACTGTTTTTTTACATGGCCATATATATGTATCACAAAATAATCTTGTCTTATACTGTTGTATGAGAGAAGTTGCATTTTATTTTATTTTTTTTTTAAATTTCAGAACAGAATGAGTACTTTTGAGTTGGAGGCCAATACACCTGCAGCAAAGAACCTTTCACTTTCACATGCAAAACAGTAACCAGACAATAAGGAACTAGTTTTCAGAACATCTTGATCAAGACAACTAATGCTTATCTTGCCCAGTAAAATCATACCAGAGAGGGGAGAGATGAAGGCTCTTAATCAAGCCCAGCTTTCACTTAGGGTTCTGCAGTTCCCAACCGCACCTTACTCTGCAAACAGGCTAGTTCATTATTAAAGCAGGGAGCTTTGTCATCATAGCACCTGGGAGCCAGAATCTGAACTGCCATGTGAACTGCTGTGTAAACACAATGACCTGTGATCACAAAGCCTCTACTGACACACCACGTGTCAAGATTGGTATCAGTTCTCTGTTAAGGTTTCGGGGAAGTGAGAACAAGCAGCAAGCTCTAAGCATTGCCAGAAGCTGGTGGGAAACAGGAAAACATTACAGCTGCTAGAAAACTACCCAGAGCTCTATAAAAATGGCACAAAACATTTGGTTTTCCCCTCCCTCCTGTTACAAAGCAAGTAGGGCAGCTTCCTTTGGCTGTACAGGGAAGGCAGCCAGGCTCACATGCTCTCTGCTCCTGGTATCCCCATGGCCTAGGGAAAGTGGAAGCTGCCTGATTTGAAGTGAGGGAGAGTACTAAGTAACCTTTGCATTTTACTGTAATGCAGTAATACTGTATGTGCTTCCAGTCAATTGCAATTAAAAAATAATGCTTGCTGCCACTTACAGGCAGGTTAATAATGTTTGCCTTGCTGCTCATAGGTCTTCCATTCAGGTCTTCATCCTACCAAGGAGTTCAGTTAGGGAAATGACTAGAATTAAACAGGTGTTCAGACAGCCATGATTAGGCAGATAGAGTAATCCTGGTTAAGAAGTCCTGATAGCAGGATAGTCTATCACTATACCTACTGTCATGCTACTTGAGATAGGATATGCTTAAATAAATACTCAAATCAGTTAAGCGAAACTCAGAGGGATGCCTAAAGCACCAGAGAAGATGAACCAGCTCAGAGTACGATTATCTACTAACAGAAAAACTAACATTGCTATACCAGTTTTATAATACAGTCACAGGCAGTTATGGCAGCAGAAGGTAAGGCTTATCATAGATGTTGTTTTCTAATTGCAGAGCTTGTATTTCACATCTGAGTGGCCCTCCTCCCTTCTGCTGGTAGTAAGATAGATTGCAGTTGAGTGATTAAAACAGATTTGTCTCTCAAAGACAAGTTTTCTCTCAGGCTTTGTATTTCTTCTAGATATTTGCTCCCCTAAACTCCCCACTTGATTTTTATTTTCTTTTTTAATTGAGAAAATAAAGTAATTAATCTATTGGTACCAGAATAATCAGTACTACATAAAAACTTGAATAGAATTGAACAGACTTAAGTCAAGAGGATCTTAGCTTGGCTTGAGAAAGACTGCTGGCATCACTGTACTTGCAGCACACTATTTAGATTTATTACAAATATTATTTATTACAGATTATCTGTATGCTTCATATAGTATTTAAAAAATGCACACAACCTGTGTTAGCTCAGCAGCTAACTTATTAACTGGAACAAAACCAGCTGTAACTTAAGTACATATACAATTGATAAGGCACCAAGGGAACATCCTGTCCCTTAAAACTCAAGAGAATTTCAACATAGATCATGAAGTGGTGAGAACTGAAAGCAGCAAATGGGCTAAATTTGCTACCCTTCTACCTCCCATAAAAGAAGGCAAAGGCCAGATAATAACTAAAGGATTTTGGAGCAGTATCTACATACTTTGGACAGACTCTATGTATAAAAGATTCAGTAGACTGTACTAAGACAAGTAGGAATACACCTGGAGAAGTATTTGGCCTGCAGGGTTTTGATCTTGACATACCAAGTTATATCTCTATATAGATATATATGTACAGAGAGATTATATATATATATTCGTGTACATATTACATACATACATCTATGTATACTTATACACAATTTTGTTCTGGCTTCTTGCTTTTATGTCAAAGACTGGAGATAAACAGTGACCTCTGCAGTGATATGAAGGAAAAGAGAAAGAAAAAGAGGTATCAAATAGAAATATGAAAACTGTTTTTGCCACAGCTCTTCCTCTTGTCCCTGGCCCTTCAGTCTAAATCTCACAAGCTTAGACAGAATATTACAATATTAGAATATTGCAAGAGACCTTTCAAGTGCAGCGTTACTGGCATGTAGGTAGAATTCAGATCACCATGTAAATTCCTCAGTCCTATAATATTTCTGTCTGCAAGCCTTTACTTCCTTATAACCATAGAAGTGCTACCATAAAGATCTCATGAAGGACTGTCTCTTGCCAACACTTATACAATAACACAGAATTGCTATTCAGAAAGATAGAATGGGGGCAACCTCCCTCTCAGGTGGAGGTGTGCATGGGTTAAATAGAGCAGACTGCCACTCCTGAGCTGATGAGATAGAGAAGCTACAATTTCCCATCGTATTATTTTGCTAGTTGTGGCTACTAGTGCAATAAGTCATCATAGTTTTTTATTGTTATGATTGTTAATGCACACACAATGCTACTGAGCTCTCTCAGGTTTTTGTACATTTGTATCCATTAGGAATATACCTGCTTGATGTACCAGAGAGACAAAAGCCTAGAGAGCAGAAAGGAAAATAAGCTGCCTGGCTGCTAGTTTTTTGTTTCTTCGTTTTCTGAGTACTGTCAACATCTTTGTCCTCTTGGAATCAGTTCAACAGTGGAAATCTTAAGTGTGCTTTATAAACCTGAATAAAAAAAGTAAGACATTAAAGCATTTTAAGGTCACTTCTTCCTACTACAAATTAGCACACAGGAGGTAGCCTTAAATTTCAAGATAGGGTGTCTTGTAGCAGTTGCTTTTCCCAGGAGAAGTAATTAATTTTGCATGTTTTGCTCAGAAAGCTTTCATGATAACATTCATCTCCCTATAGATAGAAATTGAGAATAAAGCAAACAGAATCTCTTCATTTTTGTTAAATTTATTTTGTATTATATGGGTTGCTCTGAAAGTAATGCCTCCTATTTATTTCCATGGAAACTACAACAGCTATAAAGAGAACAATAACGCTATTTGATAGAGCAAATTCTCTGCACCAGCAAGAGTGACCCACTGTTTCACAGCTGCTATGACAGTGCCATTGCTGAAACACACCACCTACTGCCTCGATGTGCTCATATCTACTGTTTGTTCTACAGAAATGTTCAGCGAGCAAGCACCAATTAATGTTAGTGAGAGTAATTTCTTTTTCTTGCATGGAGGAATTTAATTACGCACCTTTGTTTCATACACACTTCCATGCTGGATGGCATTTTGTTAGACTGTTCCTCTGCTGCCATTTGTTACATAGCAATAAAATGAAAAAGAATACTGGTGGGAAGGTTCAGTCTCTGCTGGCATACCACCAACATCTGTCTCTGTTATCAGGGGCCAACATCGTAAAATAGAAGACATTACTTTCAGAGCAGTCCCTGTAAAGTAGAAGACATTAATATTAGGGCTGCTCTGAAAGTAAGTCAAAAGGATTTATTCTGTGTTGTTGTGGTGTTTTTTTTTCTTTTTTAATAACTTTAATCTGGCTTGTTTACAAAACACCATTCATATTGAAGACTACCCTGATGATTTCCAGAAATATCAATTTTCCAGAAACATGAAAGAATACAACTGTCAAATTCTTCCTTCACCAAAAGTTATACAGTCTTTGGCCTGACTAATTATGGAAGTACTTTCATAAGAAATTTATTAACCTTTAGGCTGTCCACAAGGTAGAGATGAAGGCCTTGGGTTCCCATCACTCTGAATTCCTGTGCTGCCACAGATCAGTAGTCTGCCCCTTCAAACGGCTGAGACTGACTCTCATTTCCTTCCCCGCCCTCAGCCAACGAAAGTAAGGGTAACTTTATTTTCTTTTTACTTCACAAGATGACTTGGGGGCAAATAAGTTTTTCAGGGCACTCAAACATCAGCTCATACAAATCCTGAGGTAGACAAGATAGGTTTGTTCTCCTGAAAAGGTCAAAACTGAATTAGCTATTCAAGACAATCAAAAAAGGCTGGTAAAAATGATTATTCCAGCTGAGTAGAGGTGAATACAGGAATCTAAGTTTAACATGGTAAGTTTACCTAGCCTGCTCTTAGAACCTGGTCTATTAATGAAGGTTATTTCTTTATCATCGCAGTATCTGTAACAGGTTATACCTTCCAAAATATACTTTCTAAGAGCAAGTAAGCAGAAGAAATAGTAGATAAGGGATGGCAGCAAACATTGGAAGGAACAAGATCGGGTGGAAGAGGCATTTGGTAATGAAGCCTTTCAGCTACCTCATAAGTTACCGAAAAATTATTGAAAATAAAATATTCTCTACATCCAGGAAACAGAGACCCAGAAAACTCAGCTGTAAATTCTAGAACTACCCATTGTACAATAAAGAACAGTTTTCATGAAGTCCAACAGTCAATTTTTTTAAGAAGCCTGTTATTTTATATGCTTCTTTCAGAAGTGCATAATGAAGCAATGCTTACTTTTTAATTGGACAGAAATATTGTTTACAACAGACTTTATCTGTTTACCTGCCTGTGTATTCATCTCTTTTCCCATGGAACATCAAAGGGAAAGCTCTTTGTGACAACTTGGATTTTTTGGAGTATTACATGTATTAGAATCTGAGCTGTTCACACTGTTTCTTTTTCAAACGGCAACAAAAAGGAGCTATCTGTTTTGTTGGTAACCATCTATACTGTTGATAATCATCAGGAAAAAAAAATAAAATGAAAAAATAGGTAATACTTCTAGATGAAAAAACAACCAGAAAAGATCACTTAAATTCTGATGCCAACACCAGAAAAAGTCAGTTGGAAAGAGAACCTAAAGTTTCTCAAGAGTTTATGAAGCTCAACATCTCTGAATATGACATATCCTACAGATTATGTTCTTATTGGTGTTACTATAATTTTTCCACTGCTGCGCAATTAGAAGATTTTTGGTGTACTTGCAGTCATCACAAAGTTAAAGGACCTAATATTTTAGTCCAAATCACCATTAGGGGTGCGAAGATACTATTATTTCTCTGTTTATAAATTAGCAATATTCATGTATTGTGAGGATGATCCTTGCTAAACATTACATTTGTGTTCATCAGTGTTTTCTACTTTAAAGCCATTCCAGGAATGTTTTTGTGCTATACAGCAATTAAAAGAACCCAACAAACTTTTAAGTGATTCTAGTACTATTAAAAAAAATATATATTATAAATAATATATGAGATACTTTTCTACTTCTATTAAGTTCATAGCAAAACAAAATAAACAACAATAATAAAAATTCAAGCCACAGATAGAAGAGAGAGAGAGCAAAGTAAAAGTGAATAATCTGGCTAAGGATGCAGCTGTGTACAACAATATATTAAAGCGCTAAGTTAATTTTATTTAGTTTTTTAATAGGAAAACTGAGACGTTTATTCGCTAGTCTCTGTCAAGTGTTCAGCACCAGCATCCATTAATGAGATGATGTTCAACAAGACCAAGTGCCAGGTCCTGAACTTTGGTCACAAGAACCCCAGAGAATGCTACAGCTTGGGACAAAGTGGCTGGAAGAGTCTGTGGAAGAAATGAACCTGGGGTTGTTGGTTGACAGTCAGCTGAACATGAGCCAGCAGTGTGCCCAGATAGCCAAGAAGGCCAGTGGCATCCTGGCTTGTATCAGAAATAGCATTCCCAGCAGGAGCAGGGAGGTGATCATCCCTCTGTACTCAGCGCTGGTGAGGCCACACCCTGAGTACTGTGTTCAGTCTTGGGCCCGTCTGCAAGAAAGACATCAAGGCCCTGGAGCTGTGAGGGGTCTGGAGCACAAGTCTTATGAGGAGAGGCTGAGGAAACTGGGATTGTTTAGTCTGGAGAACAGGAGGCTCCGGGGAGACCTTATCACTCTCTGCAACTACCTGACAGGAGGTTGTGGTGAGGTGGAGGTTGGCCTCTTCTTCCGCCTAACTAGCATTAGGACTAGAAGGAATGGCCTCACGTTGTGCCAGGGGAGACTCAGGTTGGACATTAAGAAAAATTTATTCACCGAAAGAGTGGTCAGGTGCTGGAACAGGCTGCCCAGGGAGGTGGTTGAGTCACCATCCCCGGAGGTATTGAAGAAATGTTTAGATGTTGTACTAAGTGACATGGTTTAGTGAAGAAATACTGGTGGTAGGTGGATGGTTGGACTGCATGATCTTGGAGGTCTTTTCCAATCTTGGTGGTTCTATGATTCTATTTCTAGTGTAACATCAACACTTCAAAGTGAAGCACACTCAGTAAAAATACATATAATTTCTTCTGTTAAGAATTGCGGATTGTTTTCTATGCCTAATTAAAAAGAAGGTAAACTCACCAGAGTACAGAAGATGCATTGGCATTGTGCTATTGTTGTCATCTGCTCCACAGGATATTCACCAAGGCAGAGCTTGCAGGACACTAATGGGTCGAGTACCAAGTCCCAGGTAGGCCTATATCTTGCTGTAGTCATTGCAGAGCAATCTGAAAAACAGAGCAAAAGTCAAGATAATCCATCACTTCCTTATATTGATACTCTGCAGTCTTTTACTATTGAAAATCCTACTGTCAGCTTCTGCTTGCTACATATTTGGAAACAATATAAATAGCAATGGTTAGTTGGGCAGTGTCAGCACTTGGAGTAAATACACATCCCCTGACTGACAGGGCACACAAGCAAAAGGAAAAAGCCATGGGATGCTGACATGGCATGCAGCATGGGATGCTGACAAAATGTCATGTGAGCAAGCAGAACACATCCTTAGGACATGGACTTGTGTCTGACATTAAACACAATCTCATTCCTAATTCTTGTCATTTTCAGCAGGAGTTATTAGCTTACTTTGACCTACATTGATTATCTATTACTTAAAATACATTCCTTAATGTCTCCCTGCTCAAGCTACCCAAGCAATATTTGTAGTATCTCTTCCAAGAGCCAAACATCCATTATGTCCCTTTTCCAACCTGATGGTATTGCAGCTCACAGCACCAGATATTTTTGTTCCTAAGAGCATGACAGATTGATCAGTTTGCTAAGCTAATTTTAGAAAAAACGATGGATATTCTGAGCATCCTCAGCATTTCCAAGCCTGCTTTTTTCTCTCAACCCTTGCTCTGTGCTGAAAGCATAGCTTTGCTGCAGCAGCAAACAACTGGGACAAATAAGATGACAAAAAAATGTGCTATAAAAAGATTCTATAATACTTATATATCATCCTCAAGACAGCAAAATGATAGGACTATGTAGAGCATCTTTGTCCTAGGTTTCAGGGTCCAGATGGAGAGTTGTCAAATGACTAAGGAGAAAGAAAACAATCTCACACATACCAAATGCATTATCACAAAGAGGAAAGATAATTTACAAGTTAAACATATGGGGAAGAAGAAGCAAACAAAAATCACGCTCCTTCAAATTAGCTAGGGTAACTTATGCAGCATATCCAATCTTAATGTCATATTTATTACTATTATTTTGTCATGGTGATACTGACCTTCCAGAAGTGGGAAATTCACACCTCAGGACTGCTGAGAAGTCCACTTTATCTCACCACCCCATTTCCCCAAATTAGCTCTTTCCTTACTTTTTCCCCACATAGGAGTATACAATTCCCCAACTATGTTCACAGCTTTTTTTCTTTTTTCCCTATTGACACTTGCATGAATTTCAGTATCTAAAACCTAATATCTACAAACCTCCTAAGACCAACAGGACCACGATAAATATGAACTTTGTGCCTATTGCTGAGATTTAGGCAGATGTTCAAGCAAAAGATGGTATTTTGCCCCCAGACAAGTCACACGGAGAGTTCAAAGAAGTGTTTGTTAAGTCTGAGCCTTTGATACTCAGTTCATTGTGGACATGACTCCACCAAGGGCTCTAAAATCTTTGAAACAAAGTGAAGACTATGCATTAGTTTTCCATTCAGTCTAACCCATTGGAAGAAGCCCTTTAAAAGGTACATCAAGGACACAAATACACACACACACACAAAAAAAAAAAGCAGACCCTTATCATATTTCATTCTAATACAGCCATTGGGGAGGAAAGATTAAACAATCCCAATTCCAGGGATGCTCAGGATCACTTGCTCTGAAAACCCTTACACAAACCCCAAATTTTCAAAGGAAACAGGTAAAAAAAAGAACCCTGCAGAAGAGCACATGAATAATGGCTCCAAGACACAAAATAAGAATAGCTGGGCTGTCTTTTCTGAGACTTTAACATGAAAGTCCAACACTGCAATACAAAGAGCCTAAGATTTTAGAGGCTATTTAGACTACTACCAGTTCCCACTACTTTTTCCATTTAACACAAAATAGCAGCAAAAATTTTCTTCCCAACTCTGGTGTATTTGACATTTACAGCTAGAATTATGAAATATTTGAGAAGCAATAATCAATCCAGTCTGCTTTCTATCAGCTTCAGTGTCCTTTGCTCATCCTGCCCAGTTTATTGCACATCTGCTGGTTATGGCAACAAGAAGATGAAAAGTGAAGAAAGAAATATGTTATGGGTGTATTTGCATATGTCAGGCAGACAAAAGTTCTAGCAAAAGCTTTCTTTAGAGCAAAGACGTAACATTTGACCCAATTCAGACTAAAAGATCACCAAATATACCAATATGATGAAATCCAGACTAAAAGAAGTTTTAAGTATATTCAATGCCTGTCAATAAGTATAGGGGAAAATATTAACCTTTTAGCTCCAAGTTTTACCCGTGTTCCCTGGGACTTTTAACGGAGGTTTACTGGTGTCACTGATAATTCTCTTTTTTTTTTTTTTTGCAAAGCAACTGCAATAAGCCAACGTGAAATATTTCTCTTATTTTGTCTTCTCTGGCAAAGAGTGAAGCAAAGCAAAACTTCCTCCAAGCTAGCATCCTGCAGGCCAACAGAAATTGGTTGCCTGATAAGAGATGATATCTAATCCATGACTTGAACTCAACCACAATGATAACAGAAAGCAAAATCTGACCATAGTGTCAAATAGCAGTAGACCACAATCTGCTTCTTGTTCACGGTTCTTGCCAAGCAGCTGCTGCTGAGACAGGAATACATGCAGCAGAGGACAATTACCTCCCTTTGATCATAGGGGCATGTTTAAAAAAAAAAAAAGTGCTTATTTGATTCCCAAGCCACTTTCAAGAACAACTGCTCCATGCTCTCATAAAAAACAAACAAACAAAACAACTTCAAGCTACCAAATTAGACTAATTAGGTTTTTGTATGTCCCTTTTATAATAGCGTGTAAGAGGCATAAGATGGCATCATAATAATTTTCACCTTTGACTTAAGCCTACCACAGCCTAATATGCATGTACATTCATTACAACCTCAGTTATTTGCTAAACCCATGTTAAAATAGTCTTTTAATTATGACATCTTACAATCATTTGCAACAGGAAAAAAAACAACCCAAGAACTATTGTCACTGGTGGCACTAAAGCAAGGAACATGAAGTCTGCCACTTGACACTAGAAACCGTATGTGGAAAGCTACCATGTTCAAGTGGAGTACTTCTGCTGGTCATCCCTGTAAGGAAACACATAAGAAATGAAGCTTTCCAAAGCAAGAGTCTGAGTTTTGCTTCACCATCATCTGGCACAGTGTTGTAACTAAACAATAAGTTTGTGTTCACACCATTATGCTCCCAACAGCCCTACAAATTCACAGAAGAGATGACAAATAACTTTCTGTCAAAATCTGATAGTGTTCCATAGCCAGGACTTTATCTCTTCAGATTGTATTGTCATGTGCTTTTTAGTGATGTGCAGTGCTTCAAGAAGAATGTAAGGCAACAGCAAAAAGAAAGAGAAAGCAACTAAAAGAAAATGTAGAGGAACAAACCAGTGATAAACAAATACAGGAGCATTTCTATAGTGAAGAACATCAGTTACAGCTCCAGACAGTAGAAATTTTTGAGTATCTGCTAGTAGGCCCTTGAAAATATAGATAGTAAAGGTATAGCTACAGCTCAATCCAACTCCTAAACGAATTTTACCCCAATTAATGCTTAGGTCACTACAGATCGAGACTGGATTACCAAACTCAACACATGCACTTCACAGATCCCAGTAACAAATGAACCAAGTCAGTCTTATTAGACCTAGAAAAACAGAAGATAGCCTTCAGTTCAGACTCCAAACTCCAGCGTGATCACATTTGCTCTCATCTACATATTTCTGCAGAATACAACCATATACAGTAAAACTGGATCTGTAAAGATATGGTAATGAAGCACATTTTCTAGGACAGAATCCCAAAAAGCTGTAAATAGAAACCACAAGAAATAGCTGAGGTAATTTTCTGTTTAGAGCTTTCTTTTCGTAAAGAATCAGCAACCTGATTAATGACTACTTAATTCTGCAGCCATGTGCATGTCCACAGAAAAGAGGAACCACTGCAGAAAGACATGGAAATGACAGAAATCTTGCTGCTGGAACAACACTGTTAATACATATCAAATGTGATTGTCATGCATTCTGTCAGATAAGCATGGAGGGAAAACGAGCAGTTCATTATTTCTGCACAACAACAAATGACTTAAGTGAAGATAAATGGGATTCCTGACCTTAGATTTTGGCCTACCTACACAGACTACGTTGTTAAGTAGGAACAAATGGAAGATTTGATCTCTTATAAGCCAAGAACTGAAAAATTCCTTCTCTCCGAGCTTCTGAACAGTAAAATAGAAACAATGTAAAAACTTCTGTGAAAGCAAAGATCATATAGCTTTTACTTTGATGCAAGTTATTTGAGAACTTATAAAGCTATATGAATATTTATTGCACTTTTAAGTCAGTTTTTCATGACGCTGTAGAGTTAAGCTGCAATTGCATCAAGTTAATGCTTCATGAGTACATAACCAGCTAGGTGAGAAAGAAGTGAAGAGAAAATACAGTTGAATAAGTGGTCATATGCTGTGTGCTTTAATTAGTGGGTCTTTTGCACCAAGTAAGACTCAAAATAGAACTCCCAACAAAATCTTAATTTCAGCTCTAGATTGGGGATAGGTTTCATTTCTAAACTAAAACAGTTAGTCATGTACTTTTAAAGTCACATGCCTTAAAATTTCATCTTAATGTCTAACTCTACTGGTAGGATGGAAACCAGCTCTTTTAGAAGTTAAAGGAAAGGATTTAAAAATTTAAAATTGGTTCTCATTTCTGTTGCCCTTCTTTGTCAGAGTAATTTCAGTTAGCATAACCCAGGCTATATTTTCTCCTAGAAGGAATCAAACACACCTGCTATAGTACAGTTTCTCCAAATGTTTCACTTCTTTGGAGAAAAAATAAAAATAAAAATGCATGTTTCTGAAGTGAAGTCATATGCAGAAAGGCTATTACATGGCACACTGGAACTAGAGCTGGTTGCTATACCTGTTAGGTGAATATTTTGGCTGTGAGAACTAAACTACTCTGAGACTCCCTAAGCAGCCAGAGTTGTAGCTCACTGCACATGAACATCTTCATATTCTCTCCAAGGGAACAGCGACTTTTTTGACATCACTGAGGTTGGTGGCTAAGGGTATTCTATAGGGCCTCACAACTTGCCTTGTTTTTCCTCTGACAGAGTTTGAACTGGATGTAATTTTCTCTGTTTGTAGGCTCTTCGATGGATCACCAGTAGGATTACACAGCTTGAGAAACACAGAGAAAGCATACATGACAGAATTGACTAATTAGTAAATATTTTTGTTAAACCTATCGGTTTTGGTTATGTAAATGCACCATGCCCTTCCGATAAGGCCATTTAAAAGCCCCTACACGAAACAAACTAATGAATAAATTTACCCACTAGGTGGATTTTTTTGATTGTAAGAGCTGTGAAACAGATTTAACTGCTCTTGCTTATCAATTCCAGTTAGTTATGGGCATCTACAACTGCATTAACTAACTGATTCTGCACCTTCACCTTCATGAACTACTTGGGTGGTACACAAGAGTCATTCTCTCAGCTAGCTGTCAGGCAAACTAACACACAGAAGACTGGACTTACATAGATGTTTGGAGATGACTACCCTCCAGAGGTTTGTAGTCTACCTTCCCTAAGCTCTTAAATCCTGCCTGATATTTACTTAATTCTTAATGTTCACTCTTAAATCTGATCCACAGTCAACTAAGCAAGTCCAGTGGATATCAGTTGTCCTTCAAATGATATATTATGACATAACTTTTCATCACATAAGGGCACAGCAAATCTTGCCAATGCACAATGTACTGCAAAATCTTAACCTGATCTCCACTCTTCTATTGCATTGGTTGACCCTCAACATCAAGCTTACTATCTCTGTTCTCATCTTGGGCTTGGGCGTGAAATAGATGAAGACCACATAAAAGTTGGGAGCAATGTCAGCAGCTTCAATCTTCTGGCTAGTAAAGCATATGAGAAATGGGCTCCTTCCTGAGTGGAGATGGAATTGAACTTTTCAGCAATCCAGGTCCACCCCATGAATAGCCAGTGTTCGTTTGCTTTATCTTCTTGGCAAACATAAACAAATAGGTATGTACATAACTATGTTTTATGTATATGCATACTACAATGTATACATGAAATAGAAGTTTCAGACATGGCAATGACCAAGAAAAACTGAACAGTACCACTGAACAATAGCATCAAGAGTGCAAAAATGTACTGGATGGCTTCAAAGACACATGATTGAGTTAGGGGAAGTTCAAAAAAAAAATCTGCTAAACAGGTTGGCTGATAGGATTTCTTCCCTCACACACACTTTTCTTACTAATTAGATATCATGTTAGAAGGCATAAAATGCAAACAGCTTGGCTTGATTACAACACAGACCATGAAAAACGTTAAAGTAATAGAAAGGTAATGGACAATTTGTAGATCTATTCATGCATATAAAGTGTTGCCTATCAAATGAATGGATAGGTGTATAGGAAGAAACATTACAGAAATAAAGAAAACAATCTTTAAAAGCTTTAACTGTTAAAGACACATCAGAAACTCCTTTTGTCTGAAGGATAACCTGTAAGCTGAGATGCAGAAGTGCCTCAGAGTGCAAGATCCTATCATCTGTACTGAAAAATGCAGCCTCTATGCAACATGACAGAGCCAAAGAATTTCCTGACCTTGCATCTTCCTGTGTTTGTCACCAGCTCCAGTGCCACTGTGGCTTCTGGAAACACTGCCAAGCAGCAGCAACCTGAAATAAACTGGGAGTGGCTGTTATTCAAGCCTTGCAGGCCTGAATAAAACAATTTAGAGGAAGAATAAAAGCCATTTGATAATGTATGAAAGAAATTGCGGTGAGAGAAAAGAAAGAGCAGGAAGATTCAAAGGTCTGGGGAAAGATACGTTCCACTCCGAGCAGGAAAATCTGTCTCTCCTACTAGAGGAAAAGCCTGGATACTGTAAGCAAAGGTACATCACCTGGACCTGAAGTGGGCAGATATGCAGCACATTCTGCTCTGGAGAAGATGGGCCTGCCCATCTCATCTGTTTGCCTTAAGAGTTATGAACCCATTCGGCCCTCATTAAGAAAGCCCGATAATTCCCCGCTGTCCTAATGCCTCTCTACTGAGACACTGCCTTTGAATAACAGAGGCAAGAACAAGTTAAAAATCTGGAACTGTTGAGGCAACAACTAAGCTCATGTCAAAGTGTGGAAGACAAGGGGTTAAATCATTAACAGTTGAAATGTTTAAGCTCTTTGAGTATTTGAGAGACAGGAAAATCAGCTGCACACAGAATCTAGGAAATAAAGGTTTTCTCCATATGAAGAACGACACTTCACATTGTTGTTCTTCCCAAATTTAAACAAAGCAGAACTAAGATTACACAGATGAGATAGTAGTCTGTCTGAGATCAAACAGACCGAAACAATTCATCAGCATCCTGACCAAAAGAACAATAGTTCAGGGGAAAAAATCAAACCAACAACAACAACAACAAAAACCAGCTTGCTTCTCCACTGAGAATTTGCTAAAACAAAAGCAGTATAATTGTTCTTAAAAGGAACTGTGATATGAATAAACATTTCAGCAGATGCTGGCAACAGCCAGGAGACATTCAGAGTGAAAGAGCTACATCCTGTTGACTTGGCTTTGTTTATCAGAAGATGGAATCAGAAAAATTAGACTAGTTTCCTGACTGAACGTCTTCAGATTTTGTTTCTACTGAAAGAAAGCAGATGGTTTTAGATTTCCAGAGTATTGTCCATCTCGTAGTTGCCACCTTTGTTAAAATAACTCAAGCTCAAAAACGTAAATACATCACAGACTATGCAGCCAGCACTCATCAGCCAATCAAGGCAGCGAAGTACACAGTTAAGACCTTTTCAGTAATAACATAGTAAAGTGAAAATATTCAATGCTTTCTGGCAACCTAAGCTCCCATTACAGTTAGGGGCTGAAGGTGTCAACTTCTGGATGTGCTGGCTGAATTTGGCAGTGCTGCTGGCTACACTGATTATAGCTCCGCCACTAGCTGTCGGTAGCCCATAGACACCTGCATTTCAAATACCTTAAATCTTATACCACTTATCACTGACTGGCAGTGAAAAGTCACTCATGCCTGAATTATCTCCTAGCTTGTGAAGTTACAACAAGTTTCAAACAATTCCACTGCTCTCTAGGGTAACATATCATTTTATTATTTTCCAGAAACTCATAAGCCACCCAGTCAAAAACAACTGCTGCTCTTTGTCTTCCCTCCCACCCCTAATATTTTCCCATTTTGATTTTTCCTCCCTCCTCAGCTCTTTTCCTCTCCACCCTTTTTCTCACTTCCTCCTATTCTTTCCCCCTCTCTGCTTACAAGGAACTGATGAATTAGTGCTCCCTTTGAGCTGTCTCCACAATAACAATAAATCAGCAAGGAGCAGTTTGAAACTTTAACATACCACAAGGATTTTCTTCTCCACAGTGGATTCCCTTAGAAAAGTAACAGCTATGTTTACACAAAGCCCAAATAATACCAAGCTTGAGCTCTGTGGCTTTTTTCTCTGTTGGCGGGGGATGGAAGGGAAAGGAAGAGAAAAGTCTTGGAAGCTTAAAGCTAGAAACCACATTTAAAGCTGTGTGAAATTACTGAGAATATGTGAATATGAGCAAGGAGAGTGGAGCGCTAGCTCTGACTGAGACACTCAGAGACTGGTTGAGCAATTCCCTTGTTTCCACCAAAAGGAAATCAAAATTTGTCTTTTTTCCTTGCAACTAGGGGGAAAAAAAAAAAAAAGAAAAAAAAAAGCATGCTTGGTGCACTGCCCGGCACTGCACTTCCATAGTGATATACATGTCTCAGATGAAGGAACAAATTACTTGGGAATGAAAATACCCACTGCAAAAGCTATTGTCTGTCACTTCTATTTTAACAGTGAAATGGGTTTTATCGACAGCTCATACCCCAGCTGTAAGGTATATGGAAGGATATCCCATACACGCTGCAACTGTCCCATACAGCAGGTAAGCCTGTATCTAAAAATTGCCTTCAAAGCGAGATGAGGTCAGGGTTAGCTTACTACAACTATCTTTGTTCTTCTGACTTGATAACCAAGTTCCAAACATATATCTATGAGACAGCATTTTCACAGCTTCCAGTGCCGACAGCAAGTTCCCAGTCTTGTCATTCAGCTCTGACCCTCAGAGCATGAAGTTTTCCTGTGTTCTGAAGAATTCAGAATACCCAATAGAGTACATAGAGTCAATGGGACAATTAGGAAAATTCAGTCTAAGACACTCACTCAGTTAAGAGGAGGTAGGACTTCTAAAATAGATTGTCTACATAATTTACTTTTCACTGACTAAACAGGAAATTTTAGAGGTCTTTAAATGAAGATTATGTTTGTTTAATATCAGGCACCTCAGCCAATAATAAACATCAGGGAAAAAACACCAAATTTTCTGGAGGAATTCCACCTCCTGATGCCTAACGGTACGAGCTGTGCAATTGAATTGAATTATAGATCAGTAAGAAGGGTTGCTTTTTTTTCCTTTATTTTTTTCCCTCAAATTCTGAGAAAATGCTGAGAAATTCTCGGCACATCCTGTAAATGGGATCTATCCTGATCAACAGTACTACCTACTCACCATTTCTTTTCATAGCAGCAGACTTAAAAATGGTTAACAGTCAAACACAATGGAGAACTCCTATATCTCTCACCAAACAATTCATCCTTAAATAGCATCCGATGCCTCCTCTGATAAGAATAATCCATCTTGTAAAAATTTACATTTCTTCTTACACCTACCCGCTGAGTGTGGTGGTCTCACCCTGGCGGGCAGCTAAACTTCACCAAGCCATTCTCTCACATCCCACTGATCCCCTAAAGGAACAGTGGGAGAAAATACAATGAAAAAGGGCTCAAAGGTTGAGATATGGACAGGGAGATCAGTCACCAGTTACCATCATGGGCAGAACAGACTCATCATAGGAAGACTAATGTAATTTATTGCTTACTACTTACAATTAGAACAGTCAAAACTAAAAGTAAACTAAAAAATCTTGAGATCATTAAAGATTTTCTCTTTTCTGTAGGAGAAAAATAGTCTGCCTTTAAGCACGGTGTTACAAAATTTAGTAGAATTATTGTCTATGGTAGAATCTCAGCGAACAAATTGTTGTGTGAATAAATTCTTTGTTCCCAAGCTTCATTTTGCATATTACAGAATTACATCTTCCAACTACATTTCTCCAAACCAGATCCCAACGTGACATTCAAACAGACCATGGCTGGACACAGATCTCTCACCCACATTGGGCAGCACAGCTGGGGAACCTATAACATAATAAGGACATGTCTATAACACTGATTCAGGGCAGATCTTTAAATTGGTCTAGGCTCCTACCTTCTAAATGATGGTCAAGTCACAAAGCATGGGTTGTGAAAGACCTTCAAGGAATGCAATCAAGACAAAGCTGTTATAACTCATAACTCAGCAGTTCAGTTTACTCGTGCCTCTGACAGACATGAGAGCTGGTGGTACATACCACGTCATGTAGGCCAGAGGGTTGGAAGAGAAACTACGCATAACCCAACTGCAACAGCACAGGTAGAAAGACAGAAAGTAGCAGCATATTAGGACAATTGAAAAGATAAGGGGCAAAAAAAGAAAGAGCACAGGTTCAGCACAGCAGAAATGCTGTACTCAAGGCTCCTCAAGCTAAAGTTTTCTAGATAAGAAACACTGACAAGTTACAAATCTTCGATTTAGAGAGTGTGTGCAGAGGAACACTATTAGACTTTTCTCCATGCTGGTCTGTAAATATGAGCACAGCTCAAATCAATAGGTGTTGGGCTTTGGTTTAATCGTTTCTAGTTCCCATGTAGCTTTCTCTTCTTACTCAGTGGTTAATCATAGTAAGTTAAGATGCTTTTGGAGCTTGAAGTATAGTTTTTTTTTCCTCGTTTATAATCAAACTTTAACAACAAAAGCTACAGGGTGCTCTACATTTGTAAATGGCTTTCACTGCCAACTAGTTAATTTAGTAAGGACATTAAGAAACTGATAGGACTTTGCTTTCTTAACCTTTAATATTGTGCAAGAGACCTGAATATATTAGACCTTTCCCCAAATTAACATACACATTGTAGAAGGTACTTCCAGCCTGAATCACTCTGTCACGCTCAGTTCAGATGCGTTAAATGTTATCACATGCTGTACATTCATAAGATCAGCACTGGGCTGTGTCTGAGCATGGCAGATGCATTCTGCTTCATCTATGATTCCTCCGGGTTCCCCAGTTCTGGAAAGACAGTGAACTGGAAAGAGTCCAGCAGAGGGCCACAAAGGTGACTGGGCCTAAGAGTATCTCCTGTATGAGGAAAGGCTGAGAGACCTGCGACTGTTCAGCCTGGAGAAGAAAAGACTGCAGGGGGAGTCTTATCAATGCTTATAAATATCTAATGGGCAGGAGTCAAGTGGAAGGGCCAAGCTATTTTTGGTGGTGCCCATCGACAGGACAAAGGACAATGGGCACAAACTGGAACTCAGAAAGTTCCATTTGAAAGTGAGAAAGAACTTCTTTACTTTGAGTGTGACAGAGCACTGGCACAGGCTGCCCAGAGAGGTTGCAAACTGTCCTTCTCACCTGGATGCTTTCCTGTGTGACTGACCAGGAAAAGGGAACCTGATTTAGGAGGGGGTTGGACTCTATCTCCAGAGATGCCTTCCAACCCCTATGATTCGCTGACTGTGCAGCAAGAGTACCAAAATGCTACCCTCACTAAGACTTCCTTATAGGCTGCAGTGCTTATTCGCTTACTTGTAGAGTGCATGCAGGGCACAAGGATAGAAAATGTATTTATTCTTAGCAGAGAGATCTGACATGCAGCACAAAGCAGGGGAAATTTGATAAGATTTATTCTGGCAAGGAGGGAAAAACACTTCCAGGGCAGCTTACATTTGTGCTCATCATTCCAGGGACTTATAAAGGAAAGCTTGAAGAACAACCAGTCAGATGAATAGCTGTCTTGTATGAGTTTTGATGGCTTTTAAAGGAACTTAATATTAACAGCATTTTCATTTTACTTCCTAAAGAAAGAAACAAAATGAAGAAACAACATTTATATTTAAAGACTGATATCCATAAAAACGTATTCCCTAAGCTAGTTTATAAAGTGAGCTCCTCTTATACATACAAGCAATCAATTAATGATCAGAAAGGTCACGAAAGTTTGTCACACGGAACCAGTATCCATGAAACAGCTCCTTAGAGACATTCCCCTCCCTGCAAGAAACACTCAACTCCCACACCTTGAACCTAAGTTATGTCTGAAAAAACCTGGTTTAGAAGCTCTACAGATTGTCAGATAGTAGCTCTGTGTGGTGCGTGCTGGAGTGGATCACAGGTTTCAGAAGCTAAGTCGTAGTAATGAAGTTATGAAGCTCAACTAATAAATATCCTTGATACTAAATTTACTGCTTAAAAAAACAGATGGACGAATATCTGAATTTAGTGCTCAACCATTTTCTCTATACCCATTTGAGTGTCAGAAAACGTCTAAAACAGAATTTGAGCAGTTTTGATTGCTCTAGCATCTTTCCTTTTGTATGCAGCACTAAAAAAAAAAAAAGCAATCCTCTCGACCATTTAATACCTTAAAGCTAAAAATAAAGCAAAAAAAAATCTTAGTAAAACAAAATGTCACTGGAAAGAAAAATTATTACTAAGAAGGCTGAATTAAAAAATGGTAGTAAAGATATTCTACACTTTCCAGATGCCACGTGTTGAACTTGGAAAGAATCCTACTATCTAAAATGCTCAACTCATGCTTTCCCAAACCAAACAAGAAAAAACCCACAGAAGCCTGCTTTTTTTTAAAGCTTCTGGGAAGATCACAGATGAGGTCGTTTACCACAGTCCAAGCCAAGTTACATGGTACTTGCACAGACATATGCCACCCACCCAGCTCAAGACATAATGTCCTATTTTAAGAAAACCCACTGTACTAAAAAAAATGAATCTTTTTTGTAAGTTCTGTAATTGTTGCTTTTTCCTATTTTACTTTAATAGTGTTTTATGTTAAGGAGATGGCGAAAGAGCAGCTACATTGGTCTGACATACCAATTTTAAAATAGAAACGGAGAGGAATTGGTCCAGAGGTTCTAAACCAAACAACATGAGTGGCAACCCACTGTTTAAAATTAGCTTTTGTGGTTTGTTTTTAGATATTCCTAGTAGCAAATTCAATCTGATTGCTCTCTCTTAGTTGACTTTATTGTACCTAGCAATCTAGGAGACCAGTAATAGAAATTTCATTTAAAATATAGCTATTAATGTTCCTAAAGATAGCATATTGTATGAGTAAGCTTTGTAACAGGCTCTAGATTTCCTCCCCCCTTCCCCCTCCCCCCCCCCCCCCCCCACACACACACATCACCGTCGCCCCTGTAGAGGACAATAAGTGCTTGGCTAGGAGTTAAAATCTCTACGTGCTTTTAGGATTAAATAGTTGGTCAATATTAAAACTAGACAGGAAGGAAAAAAAAAAAAAAAACTGCTACAGGGAGGGAACAGAACACTGAAATGTCTTTGAATTTCTATTTTAAGATTAATGAAAAGAACCCCCACTGAAGAAAAACCACCACACCAGATCTGTACCACCTTTATTTTCTGAAATCCCTGGTTAACCTTCACTGACAACTAATACAGTAGTTTGTCCCAATCAATTGGGGTACACCACCCTTTTGTTTCTTTCCAACAGGAAACTGATTAAACAGACTCAGTAGCAGAGTAGTGCTACCTTAAAAACACATAGGAGGTAGAGCAGAGGGCTGTTGCTTCTCCAAAAGAAGCAGAACAAGCCTTTCTCTAAGTAGAGGGGGGACCTAAGGACAGCACATCTTACAGAAATGAGCACAAATGGGAGCAAGAGAATCACAACTCAAAGAAAGGTGCTTGAAGGACTTCACAATTCATTTAGGCCAGGGGCAGACCACTGTAGGAAGATACCACAGTGCAAGAAAAGATGGGAAATCCAGTGATTCTTTCATCCATACCAAACACTATTATGAAAGGAGAACAGGTAGCTGTTACTACAACAGCCATAAGCCAATGCAATGCTACATAAGCTTTAAACACCTGAAGCCTAATAGGTGAAGTCATGTACTCACATTAACAGTGTGTTTGAGAACATGACCGACAAAGCAACTAGGTCAGTCACTGATTAATCCCAGGCACGTTTGTAACCTAATCTGTGCTTTAAAATAACAACAGAAAACCCAGGCCCTGCTAGCAAAGGCCTACAGAAGACAGTAATGATTAGAGGACATGCAGACCAGGAAGAACCACCCAAATACAAGATATTAAAACATTTAAATTGTAAGCTGACCACATGTGGCTTCTGAATGGTAGTTACCAAATGAATGAAAATAACTAGCCATTTATAAAGTATCTGATGAAAACAGGAGAGTAAATCTTTAAAAATAAAAATCAAGACATAAAAAAAGATTATGGACACAAAGCAATGGCATTAGAGCTACAATGCAAGCTATGGGGAAGAAAGTTCTTCCCCCACTCACTGGTCACAGCACTTTGACACTAAGTGGCCAACTGGACATGATTCAAACCTCATGATTCAAAACTTCTATGAATAGAAGTTACCTGAGCTTGGTTGATTAAGACTGCTTTAATACCTGCTTGCAACCTGAAGTAACCAGGAGGCCTGGGATACTGGGTCACCAGCAGTGGTTAGCAGATGGAAAAAGGAGGCAAAGTGGTACGTAGAGCATAAAGGAATATAATTATCCTGCGTCACAGACAGTTTGTACTCTCTCCTGTATTCTCCACTAACTCTCAAAATTAAATGTTTTTATTCTGGAGAGACTGACTTTGTGTTTTGGTTCAAGAAAGCGTGGTTGAAAAGTGGGTGTTGTGCTTGGAACAGCAAGTCATGAGGTTTGAGAGGGCTCCAAGTTCCTGGAGAAGTTCGTTCCACAGCCCGAGACAGCTCCTGTTCTTGCACCACCAGCTTACTCCTGCAACAGACTCAGCCACCAACCTGCCTCTTCCTCATATCTGAGCTCCAGTCTTTATGGTAGCAGCACTTCAAAGTTATGACAGACATGAGAAGAGCTACTGAATAACAGGAAAGTTATTTGGCAAGCTGTAGATCAGCCTTCTACCTTAGTAGCAAAGGAAAGGATAGTATGAAACTCACATCATTTCCCGGAGATGCAGAGCTCTTCAGCAGCTTTGTTCCCACTGGCAGTTCTTATCCTGTACAACTGTTTCAACTGAACTTAATAATTTCATAGGGAAGTGAAACTGGAAGGAGACATGCAAAAAGCAAATCAGAGCTGAACACCAAAGAAGGAAGAGCTCAAAATCTAGCTGTTCAGGATGGGATGAAGATTCAGTAACACTGATATGAGAATCGACATGGAGAGAGCTTTTGAACTGATTTCACTTGTAGGGACACTGGAAAAATACAGGAGAATGAAAAACTGGTACCATAAAATTAGAGGATCCAGAGCAATCCCTGAATCTAGGAAGGTGCAAGAAAGTTTGTCAAGCACACCTGCAGAAAATCTCATTCAAGAGGAGGAAAAAAGTGGAAGTTCTGTTTTGGAAAGCTCAGGAACCGACTCTGACATGCAGCAACAAGACCCTTCTGCATGAAACAGTCAATTTCTACAAGGACTGGTCTGCAGTGATTGCTTAATGCTTCTCTTTGAATGTCAAAATACACAACAGCAGACAAATGCCTTAACTTATGCCTATTTGTCCACTTTGCACATTGCCAGTACATTCCAGCACATTTAAGTATTGGAATCCTACTGCATTCCCTATTTTGTGTCTGCAGAGGTCACGTCCCCTACTCCCTTTTCACTCACTGCACAGGGGAAAATACTGGGCTATGCCCAAGTCCACCAACTATTCAAATCCGTTCTTTAACAGAGCAGCAGCCAGTTTCATGTAGCCTGGAACAATCTATTCAGAGAGCTCATTTCACATATACACAACATCTGTTCAAAAAGCAAACGTTTGCAGCCAGATTTCAGTTCTACAAAACACAAAAGGGGAGGGGAAAAAACCCTCCCATTTAGTTCTCAGCATATGGTACTACCTCCAAAACAGCTTATTCAATCTGCACCTTCTATAAATCAAGACTGAGTTCTCAAAAGATCACAACAACAACAGAGAGGGGAAAAGACATCCAGTATCTGAAATAAAAGCCCAGAGATGTATCCTACAGCTGATGATTTCAATCAAATGCTAGGTTTGTCTGGAATAATTGCAACACACTAAGAACTAAGAATTTATTTTATTTTTAATTCGAGACTGAGAATTCCTGGCCTGGTTAGGACCATTCTTTGTCACTTTGCACAAACCACAGCAGTGCACATATAAACAACAGAGCAAACAAGGAACACAAATGGCTCTAAAATGAGCTGATATAAGATACTTTATAAAATATTACTTTCCAAAAAGAAAAAAAAAAAGAAAAAAGAAAAAATCATTGTCCACTTTCACCACTTCCAAACCTTTCTTTGCTATCAGAGAGATTTCCTGTGGACTAAAGTCAATAGGTTTATTTTTACATCTCATTTCAGGAACTATAATTAAACAAAATTTACCTAGTGGCTGTTGCCACAAACTGTGTTTGTCACCTCTGCAGCACAGTTCTTTCCTCCTTTCACAGGCTGATGAAAACAAACCCAACTCCTCTAAGCATTTTATATTCACGTCTTCACTAACTTTCATTTCACCACTCAAAATTTCCAAGCCAAACTCAGCAACAGTCAAACACAAAGCTTGGCTACAAAACGTAACAGGACAATAATAATAATGAAATGATGTATGTGTCACTGGAGCTGGATCATCCACACTGCACACTCATCCCTGAACCATGACACACTCAGTTACAGGGATCTCAGCTGCCACCGGGCTTACAGACAGCAAATTAGAATACATTAACTTTGCTATGACATCTGATGCAAAGCCAAAACACTGTGATTGCTTCCTTTCACAACAAAATGGAACATTAGAACTATTTAAAAGTTATTAACAAGAAGACAAACAACTCCATAAGAAATCTCCACAATCTCAAACCAACGCTAGATAATTAGAGAAGTTTGCCTTTTCCTGGCAAACTCTGATTTTCACAATTAGTTCCTCCTCTCTCAGCTAATGAGCAGAAGTAAGCTACAGAGCTACATCTATGAAAGCATCTCTAAAGAAGAAGAGATGCACAAGCTTTTCTCAAGATACTTAGAGAAGAAAGATCAATACTTAGAGCAGCTCAGCAAGTTCTGTCAATGTGTTCACTCTCATACTAAGCAGCAGGCTTTTGCCTGCTAGACAAGGGTAATCACAGTGCAGCACTCTTCTGCTTTGTATTAATAGCCTGAATTATGTATGGTATGTTCTTGTTCGTCACACAAATACCTCATGATCATCTGTATGCCACAAATATTTTCCAATACAGACTTCTGCCAGAATATACACCATTCCAGTAATTCTTCAGAGCCATTCCAGGGTGTGCAGGAAGTAGAAAGATTCAAAATCAAGTCACACTTCAGCTATGGAAGAGCACAGTGAGGCTGAGCTGTTCAGACTTGTCACAAAAGACCAGAAGAGACTGATAAGAGTCCAGGGTTGCTTCACATTTGGTGACCACTATGAATGAAGAGATAGGACTCTCCTGGGAGAAGGATGGAGAGCTGACCACAGTAAAGAAACCTGGGGAAGCCTGGCTTATTAGTTTGACATGTGGGGATCAGGAGGAGAAATAGTCACTCCCTGCATGCAGATGACAAAGGGTAACATACATCACAAAGTATGAAATGAGTTACCTAAGCTAGAGAGATGTCATTGGCTGCCAGGACAAACAGGCATAAAACTTGTCATTATATATTTATTATAGAAACTTGAAGAAATGTTCTAGAGTAATAGACATGTACCAAAAGTTTCTACAACATCTTCCCAAAAAAAGTCGGGGGAACAGAAATAATGGTTACTTGTGAGATGAAAGTTTATGAAAGGAGAAGTTACACAGTCTACAATTCAAATTGCAAGGGACACAAGAAATCACTTCCAGTTCTTCACGTTACAGTTTTAAATCAACTGCTTAAAATAATAATAAGCACTGAAGAGTTGTTTAATAGCTTTTTTTTTTTTTTTTTTTTTTTTTCAAAGGAAGGGATACTGAAGATGCTGAGACATTCTGGTTTGAAATAAAATTTATCTATTTCTTTCCCTTTTTGTTTTTCTGCTAGTAAAAAAGAATGTGACAAAATATTTTTATTCAGTTGGCATGAAAAGAGTGACTGGGAAAGAAAATGCTACGTGAAAAAATATTTCAACAAACTTTACAGTTAAGCAGTACTTCCTCACACTAAGACACGTGACTCAAGTTAAACATGCAACTTTTCGTATAAAAACTCAATACGTAAACTCAAGCCAATGAGGAAATGGTTATGCTTTTTTTCACACCAAGTTCTTATTGTGCTTAGAAAAAGTCACGCAAGAACATTGTTAAAGTTTGAACACTAAGCCAAGAACATCAGTTTGAAAGGAAAGGAGAAAAAAAAATCTGCTCGTCTGTACATATATGAGTTTACAATACTTTTTCCAAAAGATGCATGCAAGCAAAAGTGGCATTGCTCACAAAAATGGAAAACTTTGAATAGCTACTTACAAGCTCCGGCAGATGAAAAATCTGAAATCTACATTAATTTCCACATATGGCAACATATGAGGGTAAACATAATGCAGCACTTCCAGTGCTAGTGATATTTACATGATCCTTTCTAAACCCCAAGCAGAATAAAAATGGAGACACTTTCATTATTTAAAGAGAATTTTTACTGCCTTCTAGAAGGCAAGGAGATTAGCACGTGTGCTACATTTTTTTTTCCTTTGTTGGAAATGCATTTATCAAATATATGAACAACTTGCTATGACATGAGTACATATAGATCTATAGCCAACTCAAGAAAGAAATCACTTCTTTTGTTACTGTATTTCCTTATTTGGATTATTACTGCTGGTTAAAATTGAAAGCATAGTATTGTGGAACACCAAGCTACTAAATCAAGGAATGTATTTGAAAGCAAAGCAGGCTCTCATACATGGTTTGATGAACATAAAAACCTAATCAGCCTATTTAAGATAGTACAATAAGACTATGCTTTGAAAACAGTTATAGAACTGCACCAAAACAAGTCTCTGTGCCCTGAGCTTCTCTAGAAAGTTAACCGGAATGCAGATTTTTGCTTTTTTCCTACATTTAATTGGTAAATAAGCCAGCTTTTTTCATCATAGAGCTCCATAATTAAAAACAAACTTTAACAAATTCCCTCCTCTGTAGCAGTTTGGGCTATGTGGTTTTGATTTTTATGGGAGAACACAGCAACAATTCCAGAGCCTCCATAAAGCCCTTCCCCTCAGGGGCTTTCTTTCCAGCTCCTGTTGGCATAAGAGTCCTATGAAAGAGTGGCTGCATTGGAAACTGCATCTGCGTGTGCCCAGGCCAAGTGCTGCCAAGACAGTCAAAGCAAGCGCCTACCACAACAAGCTCTCCTTTGTCAGTCACAGGGATCCCATGAGACAGCACCAACCAGTCTAGGAATTTGGCTCGATGCAGAGGTAGACAAGCCTGAAAAACAAAAATAAGGGTCAGACTTTATTTAGATTGACTGTAAAAAACCGGAACTCACTGCACTGTTCCATCAATGAGCTTTGAAAAGTGTGTGGCAGCACAAGTGGTCTTACTGAAGACAAAAATTCACCTCTCAACTCTTTTTGGCTCAAAGAACATGTGGGATGGGATAGGTCTTCCTAAAGCAACATGATAGAGATTTTTTAATGCAATGTATTTTTACACCTGAAGAGGAAAAATATATTTTATAACGTCTCACATAGATGCAGTCCTCATGGTCAGAGCTTCACAAAAATATACTCTGAAGGATCACAGACTGCATACAGCAATAGATTCAGGGACTTCTTGTGTACAAGAACTACACTGAATTAAGGCAGCTTTCCACACGCTTAACAAAGCATTCCTAGAAACTGTACCAGGACAACATACACACAAAATCACATGCAAAGCCCACCACTTTGAGCACAGCTAGTCTGTAGGCAGAGCATTTTAATAAATATGATAAAATGCCAGGGAAGAGGAGGAATTCAGAATACAGCAGTTGGCAGGAGTGCTGCTTTCATTCCAAGCCATTTCCCATTTTCCGATTTATCCAAGAGTTACTTCTGAGAAAGAAACCATCGCCTCAGCTCCTTTTCAGTGAATACTCAGAAAACCTATACCCTCAAATGCAGTAAGTAGATTTTAAACATGAAAGCAATCTTTTATTACTTCTTTCATTTTCTTTAAAGCAGTTTTGGAATTAGCCTGTAGCCACACACTTGAGATTCTGGTCTTCCTTGATTTCATAATCATGGGTTTTATCGAAGTAACATTTTTAAATAGCTGTACATTTCAAGGCATAGTTTAACCTTTGGAAGTTTTGAAAACAAGCATTTAATTTCTGCAACATTCTCAGCTTCCACACTGATTTCCACTTAGAGAGATGTGATATGGAAAAAAAAAAAACAAACAGACAGCTTAGGGAACTTTTATTTGCACAAGCTTTTATCCACAGACATGTATGCACATGCACTATAACATCTTAGAGCTACCCAACATGCTGTTCATCCAACTGTTGTCACCAAAAGGAGGATCCCTCCTCCTTTCTTGCACATTCTCCTCACTTTTTAACCTTTTCCTCCTACTTGCTTCTTTGCCTCAAATTCTGCTTGAAAATTAGGAAACAGGACCAACTATCGTTATTGCCCTCTTCCCACATTCTCTTGATGCTTTAGGGAAGAAACGACAATCAAAATCTATTTTCATTATGGTACATCTGCTAATTAAAAAAAAAAAAAAAAGCATCCTTGAGCTGAAGGTCAGAGTGAGCATTGCATGTATTAGCTGGTTGGCCTGAATTCTAGAGATTACCTGTGTCCCAGCTAGGCTGAAAGATAGACAGGCTACAAACACTGCCCAAGCACATGGTCTGCCTTGATCTGGACACCTTAAGAGATCCACTGTTTTCTCCAGGAATGGAGAGAGCCATTTACCCATTTGAAGAACTACATCCAGTCAGCTTTGCATGTGGAGCTACTTAGCTTCAGTCAGTGACTGTACTTGCATGTCTCTCTAAATGGGAACGGAGACTGGGGGACGGGCTGGAGAGGAATAAAACAAAGGAAATTGCCTTCCTGCAGCTTCCTCCCTTTTCTGTCTTTCAAAGCGTGGAGTAACCTAAAGAAACAATTCCCTTTTTGTCAGTGTTTGCTCCTGCACTATCTCTTCCAACCCACAGAATTCAGGAGGATCTCAGGGATTTACCTCCTGTTTCAGGCCTTTCCTTCCTTAACCAAAGTGGAAAATTTCAGTCCTCCTCTCCAGCATTTTCTTGAAGACACTCAGCTACTAGGTTAAGCACTGCAGAGAGGCAAAACTCTTATATCCCCTCCCACACAAGGCTTTCCCAGGAGGCTCTCCCTTCATTAGCCAGCATCCTGCCAGTCACCCAGCCTGCAGGCTGATCATTAGAGATAAGGTGAACCTGCCCATCTAAATCATGCAGAAAGAACATGCATAATCCACACAAAATGCAGTTTTTCCTCATCAGATGACCAAATTGCTTACTCAGGTACTCAAGATCTTCCACCTCTCCTTAGGTTTCAACCAAAAATTCTGCTAAGTATTCTGAGAGGACCTAAGGAATTATCATCTTCTCTGCATGACACCCTGCCCTTGTGAATTAAATGACAAAAATGCCTTGCATCAGAAACAACAAATCCCTCTGTAATTTAAATCATCTTCTCAGTCTGCTTTTTCCTGATTATTTTTCCCCAGTGCATCAAGAGCCAGAAGCCTGCTTCTGACCTGCCCATGACATTGCTCTGCTGGCAATGGAGGATAATACATCACACAGAGGTGGACATGACACAGCAACCTACCTGACGTGTTTTAGACATTTGTCTTTGGATGACTGTAGGTCTGCCCTAAAATTACCTGACCAAGGATGCAATAAAGCAAATGCATGGGCAAGTAAATAAATAAAAGCTGCTCATAACTCATCCCTTACACATTAAATCACTACCAGGAATTGTTTCAGCACTAATAATTCTTGTGGCTCTTTTTTAGATACCTCCTACAAGTTTTCAAAAGACCTTTGAAAGATGGAAAAGCTAAAACCAGATGCAGAATTTACATATTAAACTGTCATTAATGTTTGCAAGGAGAATAATCTTTCTTTTTTTTACAAATCTCAGCTGAAGATAATTTAATCCTTGTCCCTCTCCAATCCTTCCAGTTATGCACTAGTATGCTAAATGAAGTTCTATATGCAGTATGTTTGCAGAGCTCCTGCTTTTCAGGATGCTGTCTCCCATACTACGGATGTCCAGAAAATTACTACATACTTATACTTGGTTTCCCTCATTAAAAATAAGTCACTGTTGTGACTGCTTAGTTATCTATAAAAGCCGAGAAAGACAGAGTGGCAATCAGAGTAATTGGCTTTTCAATAAATAAATAAATAAATTGAGATGGCGTCTGGTCTATGCCCTGTCCTTCTGGAGCATTTTCATTGCCAGTTTATTTCCCACAGACTTGTTAGTATTTCTGCTGCTCCATTCACCCAGTGTGTTTTTGCTGACATGCTGTAATGCCTCTCCTAACAAGTAAGCCCCATTGTACAAAGCCACAAGCTGACAGGCAGAATTAGGAAACCTGCATCAGGCTCAGAACAGGACCAGTGACAGATGAGGAAAGAAAGGCTATGGGATCTGCTCTGTATTTATGTGACAGCCCACAGTTCATCTGCTTTTGTGTCAGCCAGGAGTAGCCAGGAGGCACAAACGGCCGTGAAACTCATCTCCCTCAGCTCCATTCTGTCAGAGCTGATGATGCAGCTCATGGCCCAGCAGCCACAGGATCTAAGGACAAACACTTCAGGACAGGAAGGAAACAAGGATGAAATTTGACAGTTTATGTGCACAATTTCAGCTTCAGATTCTCACTTTTGCTTACTGTAGGGACAACGTGTGATTATGCAAAAATGTAAAACCCTCACTGGCATCCTTCAACACTGTCAGGAGATGGCATTTGTGCAGTCTTACGCTGTCACCATGACAGAGAAAGGCAAGAATCACAGGGTGATGATGAGATTCCCTCAGCAGCAATCATTCCTCAGGGCAGCAAAGGAGCCAGGGACACAGTGCCTTGGGAAAAGGGAAATTCTGCTGTGCATGATGTTCACATGCCACGCCAACGCCAAGTCCTGTGATCCCTGGGCTAATGAGGTTGCATCTTGAAATATTTAAACAGAACGTAACCACACTATTTAGCAGAGAAAAATGCAGAGGGCTTTGGGTAAAGCTCTGGGTTGTTTGGCATCAGCTAACTCTGCTGTTCTTCAAGTCAAGAGGTCAAATCCCCATGGACCTCTAGGACCAGCCACCCATCCGCTATGACCCTTCCGTTTGGTTTTACCAGATATCTAACTCACATGACTCTCTCTTGGCAAGCACACTACAGACTACCACAGCTGAACAGACTAACAACTAACACAGCTAACTTATTCACCTTGCTGATTTGTGACCATAAGATGCTTTCTTGTCAGATCCCATGTGGGAAGCTCTATGGAAGACATGTGATTTCATGAAGGTAGAAAGGCTCAAAAATATAGTGAGAGAAGATGCTTTAATAAAATGCACTCACACCAATATATCAGATACAGAGCGTTGAAAATTGGGAAACGTATTTCTAACATGGCAAGCCAGACGATTTAATTACGAGGTCTACTTTGAAGCTGACAGCTATTACTGCTCAACTAACTCCAGGATGCACTTGCAAAAGAATCTTCATCATTTCAGATTTGTAACAAGAGGTGGTCTTCTCTTGGATTTAACTACCAGGTTTACTATAACAGTGCGACAGAAATCCACACACAATTAAGCCTTTGTGATAAGATGACTCCCCCTGCACACCTGCTCATTAAAAAGCTAGAATGGAAAATGTCTTCTGTATATTTATTTTTCCCTCCAGTGAAGAACAAACATTCAAAAGCTACTGTTAACATAATGAAATCAGCATTGCATATTTATTTTACTGCAGGAGATTTTGTAATGACTGCATTTGAAGAGCATTTGGAGGGAAGCTGAAAAAATAAGGTATGGATTCCTCTGAAAAGGCAGATGCAGGCATATCACACCACTTTGAACAATTTCTGTACAATGCGGAAAAGATTGCTTTTTCCACATGGCTTGCTAGTCTAGTTTAAGGAGAAACATTAAAATATTGTGACTATGATTTGCATAGAAGTGCCAAGTGGAGTAATAAAAGGCTGAATTTTGGAAAATTTCTAACTATCCTTCAGACATGTATGTGAATGTAAGGCATTTTTTTTCTTCCCCCATTTGCAAACACTCCTTGAAGTTATTAATCATTTAAAGCATTAAACAAAAAATAAGCTACTGTTTAAGGGCAGCTTCAAGCTGACCTACAATGCTGTGCAGATTTAACCTAACCTCATTTTGACAGTCAGTCACAGAGGGAGCAGAGAAGTCACTGCTTATCTCTGACACTCTGAAATGCATAAAGTATTCTTCTGGAAAAGAGTGGTGTTTTGTTCTAAAGTACATATTTATTTTTAAGTGCCACGGGTTTGTATTTTTGTAGTCAAGAAGCATTTAAATTGCCTCTTTAAACTCAGGCACAGAGGGATTGACTAGGTGAGCAGAAATACATGAAGTAATTCCTTTTGGACTACAGACCATCCACAGTTCATGAGATGTTAACAGGTACAACTGCACGCCATGCAGCCTACAGCCAGAGGGATGGAAATGGAGTGGTTTGATTGCTGCTGGCTGGCTGCGTGCTCCACAGCAAACAGAAGGGCTAAAAAGGAGGCAGGGAGAAGCCGGTAGCACAGCGTTACCTTGAAACATACACTCCCTAAGATCTCAGTATTTTGTGGGGATACTCTCCCTACAACTGTAGAATGTACAATGTCATTGCTCTTCACCCTGTATCTTGTGTTGTACCAGTATACTTACCAGAGTCAGTGTATCAGCTGGGAGGATTGCGGTCTTTTGATGGGAAAGTGAGTTAGATAAGGAATATGCCATTAATTTTCTGCTTCAAGTTTACCATCTAGCCTCAAAAACCAACAGATCAAAACAACAACAACAAAAAACAAAACAAAACAAAACAAAAAACACCAAAAAAAAACAAAAACACATCAATCCCTTAACCCAGATACAAGCACAGGAGACCACAGGGAATGGAAGAGAATGTTAAAGGAGATGGCAACATTCTGAACAAGAACTGTCAGTAAGGAAAATACAGCTCTGTAAGAGAGCACACAACCCATCTCTGTGCGTGCCATTACTCATGTAGAACATGGTATGCAGCGCTGTAATTCATAATGCCACAGCAATAAAGGCCCCATTCAGTCTGACTGCCTCTACCACTAACACCAGACGATCCTCCAAGAAGCCTCCAAAATAACTCCAGTCCTCCCAGACATGCAGTACTGCTCACTCAGTTATGTTACACATAAGCTTTCACATCTTGGAGAAGATGAACTTTTAATGCGTACTACCAGATGCCCAATACTCTTGTTCATTTTGTGACAGACTGCCCTGAAGCCACTCTTTGTGTTAATGTGATTTGCATATGTGGGTACAAACCCAGAACAGATTACATCTGCCAAAGCATACTGCCTTCAGATGAAAATCTCTTTATTTAACTGTATTTTCTTTACTCTTTTTTGAGAAGCTCGCATCTTGTTTTCTTTGACAGTTCCATTATAATTAACCATTAGCATCCACAGGAAATGCCAACATTAAAAACCAGCAAGTACTTTTTGGAAATAATTTTTGCAAACCGTCTCAATTTTGCAAAAAAAAATTATCCCCATTTTACTGTTTCAATGTAGTGAATGAGTAGTAAGAAAATAAAATTAAAGGGTCTTTATTATTATTACCGCTATTATTAAAAGTTACTCTTGTTTTTAGAGAAATTTGAGAATGTTAAAGACTTCAGGCAAATCAGAAACATCTTCTGATTGCTGCAGAGCTCCCAACACCATAGGTATTTATTAATTGTAAATGGCAGCAGCCCTCTAATCAAAGGAAAAGTCAGTTTGTCACTTAGTATCCCTAACATATGATTAAGCAACCATAGAAGACATAGCTATCATGAAACCTTCTTAAGCATTTGCACATGCATCAAAATACAATGTGCAATCAAGACGCAAGGCAAGAACATGTGTCTTTTAAATTATTTCTTACTGTCATGTTACAGCATTCACCATTTCAAGCTCTCAAGTTCTTTGTATCCTCACAAAACAGACATGAAACAATCAGGGCTATGATGATGAATGTTTGGGGAGAACTCTCCAAGGAACTTCTGATACACTCCCACTCAAGTACTGGAACATTTGGGCAGCGGAGACTTTGGCAACTCAGAGCAGCTAACACAAAACACTTAGGCTCATGCATACAACATCTATAAAGAGGATTTCCCACACATACTGTGGAAGATCTACTTGCCAACACCAAGACAAAACTCCTGCAACCTCTCAACAACCTTCAAGTGCAAAGATACCTCCTGTCATCTGAATCACCACCCCCAAGTATCTGTTTAGAGGCAAGTCGCTTGCTTTTAATTTTATGCAGTTGCCAGCGTATCCTGAGCTGTTCTCTTTATCATCAAAGAAATGCTGACCCAACAGTGCCGTTCCCTACATATTGGCTTTCCCCTTCCCTTCTCAACAGTGAGATGAGCAGCCCGCTACATGAACGAATGGGCCATTTTGAACTCCAGTACGTTTTTCAGTAAAGCAGGGGGAAAAAAAGTTACTTTATTGCTTTTCTTCAGAAGGTTATAACCCCAGACTTTTACCAATTTCTCAATACAACTGACAAACACTTTTAAAAGTCTAAAACACATTTATCGTAGATCTTAAAGCTAGTAAAGATCTAGACCTTACTGTAACCTGACAGATTTCTGCCAAGTCTTTCATATCAGCCTACTTGCCCAAAGTCGCTCTGACTACAAACAAATTTTGAGATAGAACAAGAATTTCCTCTCTTTTATATCATACTCTGAGTTCTCCAGATTCTTAAGAACTTTAACAAAATAGGACTGGATAATTCCCGTATCACAGATATTAATGAAGTCTTATATGAAAGTTCCTTTCATAGTTAGAAGACAAATGGATTCCTATGTTAGTCAAGGTGACTTTCGTAGGACATCCAGATACAATAGTCCACTTTTCATTTTATCCTGGCCCTTTCCAAGTTAAATTTTTAGTTAACATTCTGAGTACAATTGCACAAAAGCTGTCATCCAAAAAGAAAAAAAAAGCACAATCTTTGCCCTTCTTTCACACCTCAAGATAAGAATGAATTGGTATCACAGTGTAAAATACCCAGTCATTTCAATGAAAAGAACATACAGTCTCAAAGTGTGATAATTTAAGCTATATGAGGAAAGATCTCAAGGTGAGAAGAATAAGCAGAAATCCTGCGTGAGCCTGCTGCCCTTCCAGTGATCCCTCCTGAAGACCATTCACACAACAGAAAACAAATCCGTGATCTTTCTAACAACAAGAGCCAGCCTCCTGGAAACACTCATACCTTTCAGTGCAAAAAAAGCTTCAAAGCAATAGTCTAAATTGAAAGGCAGGAAACACAGCCATAAACACAAGATTTCATTCAAATCTGTGAACTTCAGCTGTTTAAGGAGCTAATGGAAATGTGAAATGACTGGTGAAAATATTTAGTGCTAACTGACAGTTTGCTAAAAAGACTATCACACTCTTCGGATTTAGATGTCGTCTAAGGATTTGTCATAACTTGATTTTAAGCTAAATATCCAACGTGAACTGAAGCTAGAACTAGATTGCTGCTCCCTCTGAAGTTAGATTTTTTCAAACTGTGTCAATTTGAAACAAAAGATGAAAGAAAAGTGGGTTATCAGCCTACTAATGTGCCTCTTCGCAGATGCAAAAGGGACAGGAAAACAAGCAAGAATTACATACTTCACCCTAAATAACAGTCACTGGTGAAGTATTACAGAATGGATTTTAAAACATAAATCCACACAAATTCAAAGTCTGAGACTGTTGCTCCAGCAGGATATCACATCGCAGAAGAAAGGAGATAAATATGGGACATGACACATCCTGAATACCACCAAATCAGATGCCCAGAGATTGCAGCCATTTGAGTCCAGGTGGCTTTTGCAGCATAAGAAACTGCAGCAAAGCAAAGGATGAAATTGGATGGTTCAGACAGTCTCCCTCAGAGTCACACAGCTCCAAAGCACAGGGCAGGACCAACCAGCTGCACTGGAGCCAACAACAGCATGGACAGCTGCCAGGCTCGGCAGCACTGCTTGGTGCAAGACACAGAACAAACATGCTCAGCAGAACAGTTCCCAAGACCAGAGATTGTCACTTCACTCAGAAGTGAAAGAAAAACAAGCTATCTCAGAGCCCTGAGATAAACTGGCACCCTGCAGGTGAGCACGAGCAGAGGAAGTGCCATGACCTTCTGTTTCTCTGACTGTTTACCATCAGAGCTTCAGACGAGATAGCACATGAAGTGGCTGGTGTCAACACACGTAATAACCTCAAAGGTCACCGTGACATTGTGCTTAAGGACCTTCCTTTGTGCTCCACCTCTCAGTAACCAGCCTGAATTGCTGCCTGCTCTGCTTGGCCTGCAGGTTACTCAGAGTATGAAGGCCCTGACCCAGCAGCGGCCTCAGGAGCCCTGCAGGCTGCTGACCTGGCACATGGCTAAGCTGCTCAGCATCACCCCAATCCATTGGGATCCATCAGGACAGCCCTGCAACCCTTTGGCCTACACAGCTAGCAAGTCAGGCCCTGAGGGTCAGCTGAGGCCAGGCTCTGGGATGCTGTGAGTACAAACAACATGCTTGAGCTGGCCCACTGCTCCCAGGCACAGGGAATAAACCCAGTGCATTTTCCCACTACAGCTTTGCTAGAAAGCTACACGCACAATGACTGACACAAACATAACCTACTAATTCACTGTAGAGAGAAACATCATCTGCAAAACTCTCAAGATCTAAGGCGTCAACAACTATAAAAAGTTGAAAGAGCATAAGAAACGCTAAAATGAAAAACTTTAAATGAGAGAGGGGTTGTATTTTTATTTATTTATTTATTTAGCATGTGTGCATATACTTTCTTCCCTCTCTCCAAAAATGTAATATGGATTGCCTCTTCACAAACCAAACATCTCCTCAACACATATTTCCGGTCAGCACTTTTCCCCACAAAGGCCAGAAAGTCAGTGTGCAAAGGTAAAAGTAACACAGAGTTAATGGAAGAAAGCAGGTGTAGGTGTTTTCTCCTCCAGTTTCTAAACATAAGAAATACTTTTTACATATGAGGGGAAAATGATGATACAACATTAATGAAACCACCACAAAGAAGAAAGCAGAAGACAAGAATGTGTGTTTAATAGATACCAGTAAGCAAAAGGGACCAGGAGAAGCATACTGTTTACATAAAAGCAATACTGAGGAGAAATAAAATTGAACTGTTTCAGTTTGTGTCCTGTCATACAACATGCTCCATTCAGGGAATGATCCCTGTACACAAAAAGCCACCAGAATCCTAAAGCTTCTGGGTCTCTGAAGAATTGATGCTGCAAGACAAAGCTAGCAAATGGAGGAAGTAAGTCGAAATAACCATTTTAACAAGAGAGAATTAACATCATGAAAGCACAATATATTAAGTATTTTATAACAATACAACTAACAGAAGTTTTTGGGTTTCAATTTTCTTTCCTCTCCTCATGCACTTTCAGCTGTACTATCAAGTAAGTTGTGGTTAAAGAATAAAATCAAATGTTTGCTCTTTCTCCATACTCAAAATACCCATAAAGGAAGTCATAGTTTAATTTGAGATAAGGTCAAAAAAAGAAAAGAAAAAAAAAGCACCACAACGTAAGCTGTTTCGTAAGCAACTGAGCCAGCAAAATCCAGTTTCCTAGGAATGTGTGTGTCAAAGTAGTAGGAAGAGTTCAGGCTGCAGCCGCTCCTTCTGCGAGGATCTCTCCATCTGCTCAGGCTGCCTGCTGTCAGCCCACTGCTGGGTTTATTGGAGATAAGCTTCTACCCCTCTTGTAAATGTAACTGGAATTAGTCAAGAGGTTTAAAAGTTATTAAGAGCTAGAGTGAAAGACAGACATTCACAGAGGGAGTTGCACGTAATCTCTATTTTCTTAGAAAGCCAGGCTAATATACACACTGACTGCAAATAGCTCAGCCTTGAATTTTCACTTGCTGTTACAAGATCACACTAGATGTAAGCCTGGCCACCCAGATCGCCAGGCACTGCTGTAATTCCATCTGGATGCATGATTTTCTCAACACGGGTATAGAGAAATGAAGGAAAACTCCTTTGTTAAGCGGCAATAGAAGAACAAAACAGGTTTAAAAAAACCTGTATTTTCCTTTTGTGAAATGCAAACATTGTTGGAGGCCCATAAAAACACAACTGCCTGAAGCAATACAGATATGAACAAACTTCATAGCAGTGTAACCAAGCTCAGAGAGTACCGTGCTTCATTGCTTCCTAGAAGCTATATACACAAACAAGCTCAAAGGTAGGTTGGGCTCAGGTACGGTTCAGTTTTCTGCCCTCTACATGCATCAGAATAGTTATGAAGGAGACTTAATATTTGGCACACCCCAACAGCCTGCAATGGGCAGAGACTGCTCCCAGTCAGCAGACTCATAGTTTGGTGATCAGCAGCACATCCAAATCAGGAGAGGATGCACCTCAAGGGCAAGGTGCTGAGAAAGAGAAAGGCACCAGAAATCAGGGCAAGGACTGCTTCAGGAAAGCTACTGTGGTTGAGCTGCGTCAGCAGTTCTGCCAGATCAGCCCCCTTAGAGTTACTGCTTGGAGAAATTAGAGGGTAAAAATATTTTATACTTATTATAAAGTGAAGTAATAAATAACAGCTATATGTGTACCCATAGAAAAATACATTGGTATCTGGAAGATTAAGAAATCTACACATTTCTGTGTTGATCTCCACCAGCAATGAGACATGAAGCAGACTATCTGGTAAACAGCAACAACAGACATCAGAAGCAAAAGAAGTTCATCATGCAACAGATTGCAGAAGGGCAATAATGGACTGTTGTTTTAATATAGTTTCCCAAATTCCTATTTATATTTCATGCTAGCTGAACTCAGGAGTCCTCCACAAAGGCTGACGTGTCCAACAATTGTCTGGTAGCATTTAATTCTATTTACAGGGCTGGAGCTATGATGAAGGCAGGTTGAGCTGAAGATGTGACTGATTTCACAGATTGCATGAGCTCATGGTGGAGTTTTCTGATAATGGGGAATAACTACAGTTCTCTGGAAACTGGATTGGTAAAATTTCCAAATTAAATTCTGAAGTAAATACAAACAAAGATTTGCAAACTAGCTGCTCAGGAGAAAAGTTTTGATCAATGCAAGCAAAGCTGAATACTTGTATGCAACAGAAGAATTTGTGCCTGAGCACACAAAGTCAGAATCTTGTATTTCAGATGACCTTCAAGGCCCACCTTCACTCCTAAGTATTTTGGATGGTCCTTTGGATGTTCTGTGGTGGAAAAAAAGAACCATAGAATTGTTTGAGTTGAAAGGGAACTTTAAAGGTCATCTAGTGCAACTCCCCTGCAATGAACATGACATCTACAGCTCAATCAGGTGCTCAGAGCCCCATCCAGCCTGACCTTGAGCATCTCCAGACACAGGGCATCCACCACATCAAAGGCTGCATTACGTATGCATCAGTCCACCTATTCCATCCTAAGTTGTTTCCACTTTTACGAACAGGGTGCAGTTCCATTAAACTGGCACAGTGGTATCTGGAAGATAACAGTCAGATTTTCCATGTAACAAGCCACTGCCCACTTGCCATTCTCTGGATGAAAAGACAGAAGTAATCCTACAGAAAGAAAATACCATTGTCTTGCCAAAACTAGAACCATCTGATGAAGGTTTTATTTCTCACAGTAAGTAACAAGTACCAGGCATTAATTCACTTTCTCTCTTCCTCCTTTTTTTTTTTCCCCTCCCACAGCAATTTGAGGAAGGTCACTTACACGTCATCACTGTAAATATCACCACCAGCATGCAATCAAGGTATTTGAAAATCAGCTTTGTACAAGCACTCTCAGCTCCAGTATCCAGCAACTTCACAAGCAGGAAATCTGTATTTCCTATTCGATTTGAAGCATACAGATTATGAAATAGAAAGTTATTCCCACTGCTTTGCGACATGCAGTCAGAGAAACAAGTGTGTTTTCAACAGCTTACCTCAGCCACCAGAACTGGAAAATAAGAATTATCATTATGATCTTTTTGCCCGATCTCCTTCAAAAGGTCAGCGAAATACGAACATTACGAGCTCCTTTCTGCAGAGGAAAATAACTGCCTTGTAAAAAGAACAGCTGACCACAGCCTAAGCTGGGCATAGCAGAATTACCAAACCCAGCTGAGTGGTGTGTTGGTGTGTAACTGCTTTCCCTTTCTTTTTTTTTTTTTTTTTTTGCAACTCAAAATATAAGAAAAGGCATCCAGTTAAAAGGAGATCTTCCAGTCAAGCCACAGCCTATTGACACAGCTGCCTATCAGTACTACTCCACAGGAAACACAAGAAGAAATGCAACACATTCTGATTTCCCTGTACACCCATCCTCTAGGAGAGAGAGGGGCTACACAAACAGACCAAACTGCAAGATGATCCAAGCTGTTGTTTTTCCCTACATCAGCACTGGGAGGGCAAACAACAGCTCTTTGCCAGCCTATGAGAGCACTCTTGTAAATACAGCAGATACACTAAGGCCATTCATACCCCACCCGCACCTCCCCTTATGGCACCGCAGCCAAAACTCATGGTTAGGATAGCAGCCTTGTCCTTTGGCTTAACTGAAAGAAAAGTTGTCACAAGTTATTTGAGAGGGGAAAAAAAAATAAAAATAAAAAATACACACAAAATGGAACAAAAACCTGGAATGTAGTACTGGAAAAAGCACTAGAAACAAAAACAGTTCATTATGATATCTTTTTCCACAAATTATTGCCTTAAAATACCAAGCTATGCAGAGTCCAGATTGTAAGTGAAGATAACTCACAATATTCGAAGATAACTCAATACTGTTTGAAGATAATTCACAATGCTATGCTTCAAGGGCAAAACTCTACAATAACAGCTTGTAGATGATAAACACATGATTTGGTCTAGCAGTTCCTAGAACAGGAACAAAGAACATTTGGAAAGGACAAAAATTAACCCTTGGTTTTACCCAAAGAATGTCTCAATCAAAGGAGTTGCATCACATTGGAACATTGCGCTCTTATTTCAAGCTTCTCCCTGTCACGAGCAATATTCCAATTGCACAAGAGGATAATGAAACTTGAAGTCCAGGGAAGGGAGGAGAGGAGGAATAAAACTTCATCCCAAGGAAAAGAAAGAAAGAAATACTACCTTTTACTAGTAACTCGAAGCAAAACAAAAGTAAAGATTTTTTTTTCCCCCCCTCCTAATTCTTCTCATTTAATCTTATTTTAGGTATGTAACAAGCTCCCGTTTGGGTCATTTTGCCTTACCACAAGACAGTTGTCCAATTTCTCCTACAGTCATTCAAGTTCTCCTCCTTCACCACAAAGATCCCTTGAGGTATGAGCACTTTGTTTAAGGCACCAATCTGCCTTGAACATCCCCACGCAGCATCCGCATCCTTCCTCCACCACACCCCTCCCCCCCCCCCCCCACTAGATCTCAGGTCCACAGGCAAAACACACACAGGCAATGAGCAAGGCCAGCAACCACGAGCTGTAACGCCAAGCAACTGGAACTGATGTCATTTCCAGTAGCATTTTGCCCAAGAACGTTGCCACTTCAGCTGCGGCCTCTTCTAGGTCAGCACTGATAAGCTGATGTGAAATGAAGCAATCCCATTTCACAACATAAACAGTTGTTTGGCCACACTGTGAACGATATAAACATATGGATCTATTTATAAACCATTCTTCCTACTTATTGCAGACCACAGCATAACTTGTTCCAGGGTAGAAATAACAGTATTTCCAAGAACAGAGAGAAACTTCGGCAGCTTACATCTTCCGCAGCCTGCCCCATCCGTGCTCCTTGTTTAGAAGCCATAGAAACAAAGTGACAGAGCTGCTACTTCAAGAAGATACCCTTGATTTCAAGGGGAGAGCAACCTCGCCATCACGCACGTGGCTTCTGACACTTCAAAAGGAAGAAAGAAAAAAAAAAAACGACAGTGGCAGCATCTCTTAATTGCAGCGAATGAAGCTAAAATCGGGGATAAAACATCTCCAACTCCTAGTCCTCCACCCTGTGACCCGAACAAAACCATTTATCTCCCGAAACCACACCGTGTGTTGCTGAGAACGGACTGTTAGATGGAGGGCGAACTCCTCGGTGTAAATCGCAGGACAGCGGGCACACAACTCCCAGGAACCGCTCACCTCCCCGCCCCGCGACGCCCGCTGGAGGCTGCGCCGCGGGCAGCGGCTCCACCGGTGCGCGCCCACCCGCCCCGCGGGCGGCTCCGGCCCCAGCGGCGCAGCGCTCAGTGCCCCCCGCCGCGCCGCCACTGGGCGGCACACGGCAACGGGACCGCAGCACCGCGCGGCCGGGGAGGCCGAGACCGGCAGCTGTCAACCGGCGCCGGAGGACCCGCGGGGCCCTTATGTAAAGGATTCCGGGCACCCCGCGGCCACTTGCTGCGAAGACACACTGTTACCCCCCCCCCCCCCCCGAGATCCTCAGCAGAGCCTCCCAGCAGCACCCCTCCCGCCGCTGCCGACCCGCAGCCCCCTGCCACCGCCGCCGCCTTACCGCTCCGCTCCAGCCCCACCGGGAAGGTTGCGAAGGTGCGCGGCGCTACCCGGTGGAACCGCGGCCGGGCGCCGCCGCCCTGCGCATGGTCTCCCACCTCCAGCAGACACCAAGCGAAGTGCGCGCGGCCGGCGCCGCTGGCGGGCTTTTCCCCAGGGCCGGCGGCGGCGGAGGGTGGGACGAGGGCGCGCGGGGGCGGGCGCGCCCACAGCTACGCGAGCGCCATTAACCGCCGCGCTGCCGCCGCCGCCGCTCGCTTTGAAGCGGCCGCGCCGCGCTGTGCCGCGCCAGGCGTTGTGGCGCCCCCTTGTGGCCGCAAGCAGTGCGGGGATGCCGGGCTTTCCCGCTTGGCAGCCGTGCTGCTCCAAGCAGCGGCCGGGTGTGCCGCGCTGCGCTGCGCCGCTCTCCTTCCTTTTGTCCTGCCTTGGCAGCGGCTGCGGGCCCGGCGGCAAAACAGGCCGTTCGGCGGTAGGAAAGAAACAATGGGGGGTTTCACAAAGGAAGGCAGAAGGGTTTCAACCTTGTCGCCAGGAAAGGAAGAGGAGAAACATAAGGAAACCAGGAGGCTGATTTGCAGGTGCTCTTTTGCAAGCATTGTTTAGCAAAGCAGACAAAACCGTCACCACGGGGAAAAAAAAAAAAAAAAAAAAGCCCAACAAATCCCAACAGCTGCTTTCCTGTTGTTGGCTTACCTGGAGCAACGGGGAAGCACGAAAGAAAGCCACCGAGCTGCAGAGGTGGGCAGGAGAGTCCCCACCATTGTTCTCCATCCAACACTGCCGTTGGCATCACGCAGGCAGAGCCTGGTGCTAAACACAGGCCTTGTCTACAATAACAAGCTCTCATGAAGGCAGTCATTATTCAGCTGGTGTGGGTCTGGGTTATATTTATTAGACCAAGAAAAAAAAAAAAAAGAAGAAGAAGAAAGAAAGAAAAAGAAATGACAGGCAAACTTAGGAAAGTAGAAAATTTTATTGCAATGTATAACATACTCATGTAGAATATTCAGCACAAATCATGTGGCAGTATCATTCAAAAATGCTTCTCGGCATTCGAACGCATTGAGCTTCTTTCACATTAAAAAAGAGTGCATCGTAAAACGCATCTTGCATGACAATATTAGCCATTACTCAAGTTATAATCCTGCTAATTTAAAATGAACCAATTCTCCCCAACTTTCATCTCAACAAATTTTAAAAATAGGAAGAGCTGCACAACGCCAGTAAGCTGCAGTGCGAGGTGCTGCCTGACCCAGCGTTGTAGTGGCTGCACTGCTATGGGATTACACCTGAAAATGCAATTAGGCATATCTGTGTTTGCAGGACACAGATTTACACCCTGACTCTCGGGGTCACGATGTGCATGTGTAATCTCATACCAAAAAAATATATATATATATGAATTTTGCATCTAAAAATCCCAATAGCTATTTATTAACATTCAAGTTTGTCTGTCAAACTGTGTTAGGCAAATTCTTCATTTACAATGTACACAACAATGTGGCATTTTCTTTGGAGGAGAGAGGGGCACAGAGCAGAACCATTTTCTCAGTTGTGTATGGCAGCAAGAGGCAATGCAGAATCCTGAACGCTTTAAGAAATAACTTAGAACCTTGTGATTAAAACCATCCCCCATGCCTTAGTGTTCAAACTATTCACAGCATTTTCACATTCTCAGCTCCTTTTGTTTATCTTGCAGCTTCCTCCTGCAGCACAGCGATCTCTTGCAGCACAACAATGGCCATTTACAGGGCAGAACACTCAGGGAAGCATGGCAGGATTTCTGGCTCTGAATGGGGTTTTGTGCACCGCACATCTGCGCGCCGCGATACAGCTGGCGTTTTCTGCAGCAGCAGCAAGCGGGTGGATTTAGCGGCACAGTGATGCACTAAATCTTTCCTCGGGCTGGGGCTGAGCCAGCAGTAAAGGAAAATGCTCCTTTTCTATCATGCAGCATCAGTGCTGAGGAAGAAGCCAGACTTCACGCCTGAGCAATGGGAGCACAGAGGAAGTCAAGCACTGCAGTCACACGGATTTGCGCTGCCTGTAGTTGGCACTCGGGCAAAACTCCAACAGAGGTCAGCGGAACGGCTGCCAAAAGACTGTGGGGTTAATGCGTGTGGGCCACATTTAAAATGTCACCGAGTATTAATAATGGGGAAAAAAAATACAGAAATGCATCGGAAGTGAGGGCAAGATGCAAAAAGACAAAAGAGCGGCACTGAGACAGTGCTTTTGCAGTTAGGACAGGAAAAACAGAAACAGAAATAACTGAAAACTGAAACATTTTTACAGTCTTCAGAGGTGCACCTATTTGTTCCTCAGAACAGGCAGCTCCTGTTTAAAAGCCTTCCCCTTCAGTTCTTAAGAAGGTGCACTGGGTGAATGCAAGACATTTCTTTTTAAAAAGTCTGTAAAAATACGGGCACAACCAGAAAAGGGAAAGAAGGTGTGCTCTACATAGTGCATTTAATGCATGCTGGCTCCCAGTGTCTGAAAGGATTTAGACATTTGAGGCAGCCTGGGCATCACGTGCAATGGGCAGTGAGAACAAGCAGTGCCTGCTCACTGCTGTTTGTGCAAAGGTTACCCCCAGGCCCCCATATAGAGCTCTGGGGAGGATGGGACCATTAGCTTTGAAAAACTGTAATTAGAAAATTTGAAATTATCAAAAAACCAAGCAAGCAGGCAGCATATTTAATTATCACAGGGTGTTTTTGTTTATTTTCTATTATATATTGATGCTGCCAGCTCTTCAAATCACAAACAGCCTTCACAAAACCCCATGAGTTTCACTCAATATCTACCAGTTAGCAGCCAGCAGGTAAGAACCAGCAACCTTTAAAAGAAGGGAATGTGATATTCGAGCCTTGTTGTTCACACATCCGTGCCTTAGCAAAACAAAAAGCATGGGAAGAAGCACTGCCTGTATTCAAGAGAAGACACATGAAATGCCTTACACATTACTCACTCATTTCTCAGAAAGGATCTTCAACAAATCTGTGTGCAAGTGGCTACTAAAAATAATAAATCAATTTTTGCAGATAAAAGGAGAATGGACAAAGTTATGAATAAAATGCAAGGATTGTTTCCACTGCAAATTTTTTTGTCAGAACTGAGGTCATTGCCAATTGTGAACCAAGAAGTTCCTTGTCATTGGGTAAAATTCATTTTCATGTTTTAGGAGAAATGCAATATTCTCATATGACTAAAAATGTTTTCAGAGAAAATTACATCTCCCAACGTTTTTGCAAAAGCCATATGTGAATATGGAGGGGAGGGAGAAAAACAACAGATGCTTTTAACATTTTAAAAGTGATTTTTTTTTTTTTTTAATAAATCCCAATCTCCTGTTGAGTATCTATGATGATAACAACATTCTGACCCTCTATTACTCCTGAAAAAGACGGGGGCTGTTTCCACAGGATTGCCCATGGGCCCTCTTGTGAGCTGGTAAGGAACTGCAAAAACCTTTCCATAAGAACATTTCCTCGTGTGAGTTTGCGCTTATCAACCACTGCAACTCTATATAATGAGTTTGCTTTTTTTTTCTGCAAGCACAGTTATCTGTTATCTTAACACTGTGTAACATACTGTGTAACAGTATCCTAATGGTTTGCCATTAAGTCCTTCATATTTCTATGAAAGCTCTGTAGCTGCTCAGTAACAATCAACCAATGAATAAGTAAGAACATAATCTGCATCCTAAAACCATTTAGCATGTTCATAGAATCATGGAATTGCTCATGTATTGAGTTATACATCAGTTTTCCTAGTATACCATATTGTAATTAACAGCATTCAATGTATATATACACCTACATAAATGTACACATATACACACAATTTTCTTTACAAAATGCACATCACAACTTGGTGTACTGAGTTACCAGTCCAGAATCATATCTGCTTTACTCCACACATACTTTCCTCCTCGTTTTAAGAACATCTTTTCATCAAATCCACTGAATTTTATTGCTGCTTCTACACCAACGTCCAGGATAGACTTGGAAGGCTCTTTCCGTCCATTTCTACAGTTTAGAAAACGCATCTGGAAAATCAGTATGAAATAAGTTAGAAAATTAATTTGTAAAAGCTTAATTTTTTTTTATAGAATTAAGCAGAATGAACTTGCATTGCAATCCCACAACAGCCTGCATAAGCATTAGTCCTCAGATGGCTCAGAGGCTCACAGTTAGACACAATGACATACATTAGCAGGAACAAAGCCATACCCCAAATCCTGAAGATTTAACGCTTTTCTTCAACTGTACATAAAATAGGTATATTCTTTGAAACTTAGCTTTCAGGACAAGCTCTATATATTTAAATTACAGGAAAGCAGCAATGACATATATTTGCTTTAAGGTTTGCCAGATGGCAGTTCCTCCTTAGGTCACACTTATATATTCAGTTCTTGACATGTTTGAGAGGAAGAAATTACACTTGTACTATACAGTAAAAACTATTTTATGGAATGCATAGAAAAAAATTAAATTGGCATCACTGTTATACATATAAGCATATATTAGCATGCAAATATTAAGAATAAAACGAAGACTTACATATTCATCCAAAATGAGGTATGAATCCCTCATCTATAATAGATCAAAATAAAATATTAGCACACAAATGAAAATTCTACTCTCATGAAAGTGAAGGACAAGACAAAAAAATCATTCCTTCAAAGCCTGATCCAAGTCTTTGAACCAGAGTAGTGTCTTCCCATGGACTTCAGTGAATCTGGATCAAATTTACAGTAAGTAACAGGATTACTATTATGACTTATCACATGAACAAACTAGAAATCATTTGAATGTGACATCTTAAATGTCAAATTTAAATGTGGGTTTCCAGTTGTATTCAGGTGCTCTAAATAATGTTCAAGGTTGCTGATAACTTCAACGTCAGCAAAAAATTACAGTTTTGTATTCTAGAATGATTAAGTCATTTGCCAAACAAATGACATGACTATTTAAGCAGGGCTGTTTAATTATCACCTCAGCAGACAGAGATGTCAGTGGTAATCTCCCAGAACAAAAAGCTCTCAGGTATGCATAAGGAAATAAGCCAAGAGTAGAAATAAGACACATTTGATGATCTAAATGGGCATTTCCTGGGTATCTCCTATTTGTCTGTCTACTGTCCCCCCCAAAAAACAATTACCTTCATAAGTGCAAGGAGAACCAAGAGTACAAATTGTCCTTACTTTGATATTGAACTTTATCAGACTCCTAGAGAAGGCATATCCAGTTCCACAGGTATTTAGTGTTCACAACTCAACTATGGAAATTTCAGTTTCTACCCTTTTTTGTGGTGATACTTTTTTTATATCCACGTAATTCAGAGGGCCACACAACACTGTGACAGGAATCCCACCAGCTTACATAGGACTGAAATCAATGAGTTTTTACTCTATAATTAATTATTTTGTCCTCATTAAGAAGCTTTAAAGAAAATAAAATACTTTGGTTTCCATCGTAAAAAAACAGGTGCTAAGTTTCACTGTAGCTCTTCTAACCCAATAGAAATAAAGTGCTAATTACCATGACACCTACTAGTTATCAACTACATTTCTAGACAGCCACAAAATAAATTTATGAAAGGACAGCCTCAGTTTTACCTTCTGATTAGATTCAGGTACCAAATAGGGGACATCTTTGTGGCGTTCCAGGAATTGCTCAAAGTCTTCATCGCTGATAACAAATTTACCCGCTTCTCTCAGAGCATCTTCCCCACTGTTCTCCCCTTCAATGATCAGGCACTGGAACACCTGAAAACAAAACACACCATGGTATGATTTTATGACTTTCCAAACCTCAAAACGCCACAAAAACCGTCAGTAGCCTGGGTAGCAATGTCTTCAATTTTTTTTCTGTCAGTGGAGCCACTCTGGTAGAAACTGTGATTAGGTGAATACTATACAAAAGATTTAGCAAATTAACATTGCATAGTTCTATATGCAATTACACAATCATGGTTCTTGACCAGATTTCCACATAAATCTTAACTGCACTAGTCTTAATGAGGGCTCTGATAATCAAGGCCAAGAACAAACTTCTGATTGAAATTTGATTATGATAGTTATATTACAAATGCTGGTACGTGCTATGTAGCATGCAGGCTATCAAGTCAATCTGTATTCTTCATTATTTTTACCTGATTGGGAACAGCAAATTTTGCTAGCTTCAGATGACCACAAAAGCAAATAGAATTACAGTATCACAGAACAAAGAGAAACTATTAGACAAGTCTCCCATTTCTATGCCACATTATCTCTACCCATATTTAAACTGATAATATAATGTATCAATTAATACAGTGCTAGTAGACTATGTTATATCATATACGTACTGTCCACTAATACTCTGTAACAGAACATTAGTGTGTAAAGCTCTGTGCTGCTAATTATATACCATTGTACTCTACCTTCTCATCATTTTCTCTACAGAGTGATACATTTTCAAATATTAAAGGCCTAATGTCTTATTTTTAAAATCATTTAAAAAAAAAAAAAATAGATCTATGTATGGTGAAATTGTAATTTCCTGTAAATAACACAACAGAGAAGACTGACATATTGAGCTCCGTTAGGTGCAGAACGAGAGACAACCCATCTCAACAACACGTAGCATTCCCCTACTATCACCCCAAGCTGGAGCTGGAGCTCTGACCAAGGCCATTAGACTTTTAGAGAATTACAAAACTTCATTTCATCACTGGTTTTCTCTGAAGGGTGTCACATAATGCACTCTATTTTCTTACCTTCCAGCGTACAGGGTTGAGTGCCTTGATCTGCTCATTCATATCTTCCTCAACATTAAATCTGTTGATCACGGAGTTTATTTTGAAAGCAACAGCATAATCTCGGCACCACTGCCTCAGTTTATGCAGATTTTCCACGTGGTTCTTCTTTCCTTGACCACGGCCAATTAAAACATTGACTTCCTCATTAAAACTATCGCATGAAATTGCCAGAATGTCTAAATATTCACCTGCAAACAAGTTTCAAAAATCAAAACAGGCAGTATGTTTGTTTTTTTCTTTTTCATTTGGAAATTGTTGTAGCTTAGTTTCACTTCCTCACGATCTATCGCCAAGCATCATCCAGATACAGTTCTGTGAAATCATTGCATCAACCACAAAAACCACAGCAGTGCCATCTTCAAAAGGCACACCACCCTTCTAGCATTATGGAGACATGCTGAGTTATTCTTTTATTATGCTATTGTACAGGAGAGGCAATAGAACTGACTGCATATGTTCAGAATGTATAATTAACAGTATTTCACTGTAAGTTACTCTTGGTTCACAGGTACTGTAATCATAGAATTGTTAAGGTTGGAAATGACCACTAACATCATCTGGTCCAACCATCAACCCATTCCCACCATGCCCACTAACCATGTCCCTCAGTGCCACATCTCCACACTTCTTGAGCACCTCCAGGAACAGTGACTTCATCACCTCCCTGGGCAGCCTGTTCCAGTGCTTCACTACATCTGAGAATAAATCTTTCCTACTATCCAACCTGAAAATTAACTACTAAGAAGTTGTTTCCTAGCATCCTCCTAGGAGACTTCCCCAATATGTCTCTGAAACCCCACCAGCCCTTGTTTTGTGCAGTGAGCTTTTCTTACCATACTTCTTAAACCACCGTTCTCTGATCAGGCTGCCATTGCTCACGATGCTGACACTTGGCAGCTTCAGACCCTCTTTGCAGAACTGGACCAGCTGGCCTACAAATTCACCTCTGTCCTGAAGAAATGGTTCTCCTCCTGAGAAATTTATTTTCTCCATCCCTAGGAAGGGATCAAAGAATGATGTTATGAGCCTGTCTGCCTATTGACCACCATTTTCCAACACCCCACTCCAGTGATATTATGAGGGAACTCGACTGCGGCAGTTACAGAATGACTTAGAATCATAGTGTCATGTGAGTTGGAAAGGACCTTCAAAGGCCACCTAGACCAACACCCCTGCAATGAACGAAGGCACCTACAGCTCGATCAGGTTGCTTAGATCCCCATCCAACCTGACCTTGAACGTTTCCAGGCATGGGCATCCACCATGTCTCCTGCCAACCCATCCCAGTGCACACAGTACTTATAGTAAAAAACCTTTTCTTTATATCCAGTTTAAATCTCCCCTCTTTTTTTTATGAAACCATTTCCCCTTGTCCTTTCAGAACAGACCCTGCTAAAGAGTCTGACTTCTTCAATGCCATTTGGTTCTGCTTGTGGCTCCCATGCATCCCTCACCCTGCCTCTCTCAGTGGCCCCCAGACTCACCCGCCTCCTTGAGCATTGCCAGCCCCCGCTTGGCTTCCTCCAGGGGCAGCACGAAGGAGGTCTTGGCCGTGTGGAAGCAGAAACCGCACTTGTAGTTGCACTGCCTTGTGAAGTGGTAATTAACGCTGGTGGGCGTCGGGACCGTCTCGTCCTTGTCTTCCCGGGATGCCGAGGGGGTGTCGGGGCTGCAGCCCGACCGCCTCTTCCAGGAGAGCAGGGGCAGAACAAGGGGCGTCAGCCCCCAGCACAGCGCGCTCAGCCGCCCGCGCAGCGCTGCCAGCACCGCCCGCGCCAGGACCAGCGGCAGGTGGCCCAGCATGCCCAGAAGCATGGCTCTTCTCGGTTCTACCCGAAGAGGTGCACTGAGGTTCAGCTGGACCTGCTCGATTTGGCTCTGCTGGGTTAGAATTGGAACGGCTCAACTCAGCTTGATAGGTTTAATCTAGTCTAGCCCAGGCTCGGCTCGAATCGGCTCAGCTCAGCTTTATGATGCTCGGCTCCGTCCGGCTCGGATGTCACAGCGCAGCGAGGAGCCCGGCGCTCCGCTTTTAAAAGAGTGGCGGCGCAGCCAGCCCCTCCCGCCGCGGCACGGCACGGACGGGGAAGCGCCGGGTTTCGCTTTCCCTTCTCGATGAGAGGAAATCTGGCACCGAGCCCGCACCTCTCGAGGACGCGGTGTGGCCGTTGTCACCTCAGCAGGGCCGGGCGCTTCCAGCACCTGAGGATTCCTACTGGGTGTGGGCTCTGTGGCTTCGGTTCTTGTAGTGGAAAAGGGTTAGGCAAGGTGACTGCTGAGCTTGTGTTCTACCGAGCTTGGTGAGGCCCTGGCACAGAGCAGATATGGATGTCCCATCCCTAGAGGTGTTCAAGGTTGTATGGCACCATCCATTTTGTGGTGGGCAACTCTGCCCATTGCAAGGGATTGGAACTAGATGATCTTAAGGTCCCTTCTCACTCAAACCATTCTATCATTCTGTGATTCACTCACAGAATCAGAGAATCACAGAATGGCCCAGGTTGGAAGGGACCTCAAGGATCATGAAGCTCCAACCCCCCTGGCAAAGGCAGGTCCATCAACCTCCACATTTAATACTAGACCAGGCTGCCCAGTGCCCCATCTAGCCCAGCCTTGATGCCCCTCCAGGGACAGGGCATCCACAACCTCTCTGGACAGCCTGTTCCAGCACCTCACCACTCTCATAGTAAAGAACTCTCCCCCGATATCCAAACCAAATCTTCCTTCCTTCAACTTAAAACCATTTCCCCTTGTCCTATGATTATCTACGCTTGTAAATAGTTGACTCCTCTCCTGTTTATAGGCTCCCTTTAGTTACCAGGAGGCTGCAATGAGGTCACCCCACAACCTTCTTTTCTCCAGACTGAACAAGCCCAGTTCCCTCATCCCGTCTTCGTAGGAGAGATGCTCCAGCCCTCTGATCATCTTAGTGGCCCTCCTCTTGACCCTCTCCAACAGCTATCTTTCTCGTACTGGGGGCCCCAGGCCTGGACACAGTACTCCAGATGGGGCCTCACAAGGGCAGAGCAGAGAGGGACAGTCACCTCCCAAAGCCCATGTCTGATTGTTACTGCAAAGTAAACTCAGACCTCTGATGTTGATGTGCCCTCTGAGGATGTACAAGTACTAGCAATCTACAGTAAATGTTGCAAGCAATGACTGATTTTCTGGCCTACAGCCTTCAAGAAGAGGTTCAGAAAAGCACAGTGGTCTCTGTAAGTGGCAGGAAATCTGGCCCCCTCCCTCTGTTCTTGATAGCACTCCTGCAGTGAGAGAACGGCATCCCAGAACTCAGTGTGTTTCAGTTCATCAGATATGCATCAAAACTATTTTCAACGTACACATAACTTTCCAGAAATGTTTGAAAGCTGCTATTAATGTCAAACTGGATGGCACACAGACTCATGACTGGCATAGAAGAATCCAGCAGCACATACACAGCTAATACTGCTGTGCTCCCTTTTTGCTAAAAAAGCAGAAGTTGAAAATACTGTTCCAAGAGAACTGTGCTTTTCACATAGTTAGCACATTTGCTCTTCAACATCATTTCCTGTTGTACAAAAGACAAAATGATAAAGATACAGTTGAGGAAAGTGAAAAATGTTTAGTGTAAGTTAATTTCAAAACAGATGTATACTCTCTACATTGATTCTAAACACAAAGATCTGCCTTGGAGAAAAAAAGGCAAATCCATTCTCGTCTGTTTTTACCTGGCTATTTCTGTATAATCTGTTGTGAAGCACCTGAAATCTTGCACAAAGATAGTTTTAAGTAGTTAGCCAGGAGAATAGAAAGTCACACACAAAAATGATTTCTCAAACATACTATTAAAAGGAAAAGAAGTGCTGGCTGCTTGGCTCCAGAATGCTTGTAAACAGGGTCAGATCAGCGTGGTGGGAGGGGAAAATGGAAAATGGAAAATGAAAGTAAACATTCAGTCATCAGGGAAAGGCAGCAGTGCCATCAGAAAACAAGGAAAACAGACAGGCAAAGAACCAGGGAAGCCAATGAGGAACCAGGTCAGGTTTTCAAGCAAAACTTGTCTGTGAGTCAAAGAGCTGAATAAACAAAAATGTAGCAGATAAGCTTCAGCGTAGGGAAATGTAACACAGTGTACATATGAAAAAATAATCGAAACCATATTTGCATAACGGTGAGCTCAGCAGTTGCACTTCCATCTCAGGAAAGACATCTCAGAGTACACTTACCCTCCTGAAACCATTGGTCCTGTAGGAGGCAGCAGCCAAAAAAAGACAACAAAAACTTAGTACCAAGCACTGAGAATAAGAGAGATGGCATTAATTTGATGTTCTGTGTAAACTGGGCACGTAGAGTTATACCTTGAGAAGTGGTACAGTTCTGGTCCCCACAACTTAGCAGGACCTTTAGCAAGACCTTAGCAAGACCTCAGGTTTATAAATACCTGAGGTGTGGGGGCCATAGTGGTAAAGCTGGACTCTTTTCAGTAGTGCGTGGGGACAGGGCAAGGGGAAATGGGACGAAGCTAGGGCATAGGAAGTTCCGCACGAATGTGCGCAAGAACTTCTTTACGGTGAGGGTGACGGAGCACTGGAACAGGCTGCCCAGGGGGGTTGTGGAGTCTCCTCCTCTGGAGATATTCAAGACCCGCCTGGACGCCTACCTGTGCGACCTGGTGTAGGGAACCTGCTTTGGCAGGGGGGTTGGACTCGATGATCTCTGGAGGTCCCTTCCAACCCCTACAATTCTGTGATTCTGTGACCTCATGGTATTAAAGTTGTCCTTGGAACCAAATGAGCAAGGGGACTGAGCAGCAGGCAGGGCTCTCACTTCTACGTGACAGACCTGAAGGGGAAATCTGAGTCAGCTTTACAAAATCATGAAGGTGGTAAATAAGCCAAGTGTTGAATGTTTATTTACCAAAGCCAGCTATTTTGTAAGTAGAGGACATTTACTGAAAGAAGTAGGAAATGAGTTTAAAGTTCATACTCCTGAGGAATCTCTTGCAGAGTGTACTCTCTTTTGTATTCAAGAAACTGAGGCCCTGGAGCATGTCCAGAGAAGGGCAACAAAGCTGTGAGGGGTCTGGAGCACAAGTCTTACAGGGAGTGGCTGAAGTAACTAGCATTGTTCAGTATGGAGAAGAGGAGGCTCAGGGGGGGCCTTATCACTCTCTATAACTGCCCAAACGGAGGCTGTGGTGACATGGGTGTTGGCCTGCATACTAGTGATAGCATGAGAGAGAATGGCCTCAAGTTGTGTCAGGGAAGGTCCAGTTTAGGTATTAGGAAACATTTCTGTTGTAGTAGGCGACAGCAAGGATTTGGGATGTGACGTGGTAGGACTCTCCCCTTGCTCGGTGTAGAAAGGTTAATGTATGCATAAGGGGCGTAGATGAAGTAGGATAGGTATATAGGTAAGCCACACGACACAATAAACACCATTTTTACTGCTCACCATATCAGTGTCTACGTGCAGTTCTTTGGCCCGGGTAGGTTTTACCCGATAGTCCAGCACAGGTGCAGAGCTAAAAGAACATGGGTTGCCAGGTGCACGGCAACACATTTCTTCTCAGAAGGAGTGGTGAGGCACTGGCACAGGCTGCCCAGGCAAGTAGTGGAGTTACCATCCCTGTAGGTGTTCAAGAATTGTGAAGAAATGGCACTGAGAGACATGGTTAGTAGGCATGATGGAACTGAGTTGACAGTGGAATTAGATAATCTTAGATATCTTTTCCAATCTTAATGATTCTATCCTAGGATTCTATGATTCAGAAGTCAACTTGGGTATATCTAAGGTGCAGTTTTCCAGCTATTTAAAGGGCAATTGCAGGACTGCTGGAGGTTCTCCTATTTTACAAGATAAATATTTCAAAAAACACAAAATCCACATTTTGGACAGTGTCACTCACTGCAGCTGTCAAGAATCATGTAATCATACAGTGTCCCGAGTTGGAAGGGACCCACAAGGATGATTAAGTCCAACTCCTGGCTCCACACAGGAGCACCCAAAATCCAACTCTGTGCCTGAAGGCAGAGTCCAAACCCTCCTTGAACTCTGGCACTCAGGGCCATGCCCGCTGCCCTGGACAGCCTGTTCCATGCCCACTGCCCTCTGGTGCAGAGCCTGTCCCTGACCCCTACCTGGCCCTCCCCTGACACAGCTCCACACTATCCCTCGGGCTCTATCACTGATCATCAGAAAGAGGAGATCAGAAACGTAAACAAAAATCCATCTGTCTCTATATTCTTTTCACTTTCACTTCCACCTCAGCCACGCCCAGCGTGCACGAAGCGTTTTCCCTAGGGGAGCACTCCTATGATCCACCAAACGAGGGGAGGCGGAGCAGAAAACCCTTCCCGCAGAGATGCAGCCCTCGCTTTTCCTCGCAGACACGAGTTAGTTTCGTTTCTCGCCGGCTCCGTCACCGCCCGCCCCTTTCCGCTCCCGCTCCGGTGCGGCTGCGGCAGCGGCAGAGGGCGGCGATGCTGCGGGGCTGCACAACGGGGCCTCCGGGCTCCCTCCGCCGCGCCCTGCCCGCCGCCGCTCCCGCCGTCCGCCGCCGCCTGCGGGAGGTGAGCGCCCGGGAGGCCGCGGGGCGCTCCGTTCCGTGGGGTTGGCAGGCAGGTACGAAGATTTAACTTTCTCCCACAGTGCGCGGCGCGGATCCCAGAGGCCGGTGCGGTGCTGGACATCTTGGAGAAGTGCCCCGAGCGTCAGCAGAAAGGAGAGTTTCCCGTCGTGGTGTTTGAGGGGCTGGATGCCACAGGTAAAAGCGTGGTGTGGGTGAAGAGCAGTAGGGGTTGTTGGGAAGAGTAACCACTATGGCTTTGAGACACACCTAAGGCTTAAAAAGTCATAAAAAAACACAGAACAAATTATATACAAAAATTCAAAAGCTCAACAATTCAGAAAATCCTGTAGACTTACAACATGAATAGTTAGCCATCGTAAATACTAGTCTACCTTCTCTCATTTGCTGATTTTCATTCTGTGGTTGAATTCTTTATCTATGTAGATGAAGAAACACAAAGTGTGGCGTGCTGGAAATTGTAGTTCTTGTGCAGATTAGGAAGCATATCTTTGTTGACAAGTGAACTCAACTACTAGAGCTAAAGTAGTGGTGGGCTGGGAAACTGGCAACAGTTTGTCACAGGGAGAAGTATGAGTTGCTTCTGAATAACTTTGTTTTCTGTATTTTTTTATTTTTTATTTTTTTTGTCAAATAGAACTGAAAATCGCTTCTAAAAAGCAAATACTGGTTGATAGTGTCCACACAGATTGTCACATAGAAAAATACTGTAAATGGATATACAGAGAAATTGGTATTCGTAATGCATTTAAAGGAGTGAATCTAGAGAACTGATGGAAGGGAAGAGGAGGTCCAGAGAGCTGAAAGTGGAGTAATTAATAAACTTTGAGTTAAGCTCAAAAGCACTTTCCACCAAAAGCCTTATCGCAAGGTACTCAGGCTACACTGGTGTCGGAACATGTACTCCAAGAAAAAAAATAAAAGCACTTTTCAGTTTTTAAAATTCAGCTGCATCCACAGTGATATATAACAAATGTTTCCTTTTGTAAATGAAATGCAGGCAAAACTACAGTAACACAGTCAGTTAAGGATGCCCTGGGTGCCATTCTGTTAAGGTCTCCGCCAGCTTGCATCAGCCAGTGGAGGACAATATTTGATGAAGAGCCAACACCCGTTAGAAGGGCCTTTTATGCTGCAGGCAACTACATCCTTGCTTCAGAAATAGCGAAAGCATCCACTCAGGCACCTGTGATTGTAGACAGGTTTGTATATTTAAGAAGTCCTCTTACATCAGTACCATCATCCAGTTCCTCAGTGGAAAGAAAAAAAAGAAAGGAAAAGAAAGGAAAGAAGAAAGGGAAGAGGAAGGAGGGAGGGGAAGGGAAGGAAAATGAGAAAAGTTACAAGAGATCTTAAGGGATCACTGAGTCCAACTGCCACTTCAAGTCAATGCCTACTAAATGTTAAAGCACAGTACTGAAAGCATTGTCCAAATGCTTTTTGAACACTGGCAGGCATAAAGTAAGTCTGTATGTACTTTGAAACACCAGGCATGTTTCAATAGATGTACTATGACCTCCTCCCATCCCATTGCCCAGAATTTGTTTGTGTATCTGTGAGTGGTATTTTTAACCAGCCTTAAAAACACGGAAATGCGTTCAGTGTAGTACCTCATAGAGGTGGGAATGATAATCACAAGTGAAATGGGTAAACATTAGTAACGATCATCTTCTTTAACATGTGGTTGAAGACCGCGTTTGCTACCAAATTTGCTGCATACAGTGGTATAGAAATCATAAAAAAAACCCTGGTTATTGGATTTGAAAGTATTATGTAACACTCTCCTTTTGGTACCTCTCATTATATGAGAAGACTTTATTTTGATAGGAGTATCTGGACCATTTTACCTAATGTGTAGCTTCTGCCATATCTTTTAATTCATAATTCACAGTGATTTTGACTATTATGGATGGATGGCACAGAATTGTTCTTTATAGTTGCCTTCAAACTCCCAGTGTCAACTACCTAGTCATTCTTTTACTTGTGGTTATCATAGAATCAGCAGCACAGAATCACTTGAGTTGGACAGGACCCTTAAAGGTCATCTCATCCAACTCCCTTGCAATGAACAGGGACACCTACAGCTAGATCAGGTTGCTCAGAGCCCCGTCCATCCTGACCTGGATGAGGCATCTACCACCTCTCATGGAAACCTGTTATATTGACACTTGCCTCCTATGTTGTTGAAGAATTTGTGTCCAATCTAAAATGTCTTTCTGTCCATTCTGTATTTTCCTGACAGGTATTGGCATAGCACAGCTGCTTATACAATAGCCACTGAAACAGATGGGAATATCCAGAATCTTCCACCAGATGATGATGCTGTGTATAAGTGGCCTGAAGACCTGCTCAAACCCGATCTTGTTCTTCTCCTAACTGTCAGCTCTGAGGAGCGAGCCCGAAGGCTTGAGGGTCGAGGGTTGGAAAGAACAAAGGAAGAGGCTGAGCTGGAAGCTAACAGCTTGTTTCGCCAAAGGTATACTTTAATGAAGGGTAAGAGTATGGAGGCAGTCTTGGTTCCCGTGGAATCAGAAACAAAATGTCCTGCTTATCTTACTGGGACAAGGATTCCAGTATCTCTAAATTTTTTTGAGGTTTTTGTTGTTGTTGTTGTTGTTGTTTTGGAAAAGATTCATGGTTGATGAGAGATTAAATTCTGTCATTTCTAATTAAACATGTTTGAAAGCTACAGGTGAATAATTTCAGTCTCCCGTATAGTCAACACAGTCAGTGCAGCCTTCAGTGTGATTCAGCTGAGCAGATGCTAGGAGGTCAGTGATCTGAGCATAAATATCTAGAATCATCTGAGGTGTTCTAGGGCATCTTCAAGAGGCTGACAGATATGACACACGACCTGTGGACCCTTTCTGGGTTGGTAGCTGGAAGCTAAATGAGATCAGACTATGTCATCTCAAGCAGCACTAGATATACACGTTTAGGCATCTGAATTGCACCCTAGATATCCTACTTCAGGGTGGGTTAATTTGCTGTCTAGGCACCAAAAAATGTATTGATGACATCATCATTTTCTGCAGTGGGAGCTTGAATAGCTAGTGCTTTTGCAAATAACTCCACATCAACACCTGGATGTAGGTGTCCATATACAGAAACCTCAAAGCTGGAACTTACCTCTAGAGTTTTAGCATTTATATTGATGGCACATTTTAAAAAATGTATTGCTTAATTTTGACAGAAGCTCTGTGCAGACATACAGCTCACACAGCGGGGCTTGTGCAAGGGTGTACTGAGAGAAAATGATGCCATTTAAAGATCATAGAATTGTGGAATTGCTCAGGTTGAAAAAGACCTTCTAGATCATCAAGTCCAACTGCAACCTAACCATACCTACCCTAACAATCCTCCGCTAAGTCGGGTTCCTGAACACCACACTGAAACGGTTTTTAAAAGCATTCAGGGATGGTGACTCAGCCACTTCTCTGGGGAGCCTATTCCAGTGCTTAACAACCCTTTCTGTAAAGAAGTTTTTCCTGATATCCAACCTAAACTTACCCTGGCACAACTGGAGGCCATTTTCCCTCGTCCTGTCACCTGTCACCAGTGAGAAGAGACCAGCCCCGCTCTCACTGCAGTCACCTTTCAGGTATTTGAAGAGAACAATAAGGTCTCCCCTCAGCCTCCTCTTCCCCAGACTAAACAGCCCCATTTCCTTCAGTCGCTCAATCTTCCATGTATTAATTCTGTTGCTTCTTGTTTCCTCCAGAAAGCCTTTGGTTATTCTGCTTGTTAATTATGTCAGCTAGGATGTGAGAACATTTGGAGTCATTTGATTTGTCTTATGACTTGCAGCCTAAATGTTAGACATTATTAATTCTTGTACGAACCGAGAAAATGATAGTCACATTCCCATTCACATCCTCAGAGATTAAATGAGGAAGAGTTATGAGTTATGAGAAGGCTTCTATTCTGCCTAAGCATGGAGGTTTTCACCCTGTGTTTCATGCCAGTATTCATCTAGTTAGCGAAGTTAATCAGAGGAAAGAGTTAAATGATGTGTGAACTCCATAATCTTTCTCCAGTTCTCCAGTGACTCCAAGCTGAGATCGATCGTTGGGCACACCACTGCCATGCCATACAGTTCATAGGCACATTGACAGGCTCCAGATAAATTAACTCAGGTGTTAGAAGCAGGATGCCCACTGTTCTGGATAGTTTCTAGAGCTAAGCCATAAAGAAAGAAATACATCATTGTCATGTCATGTGAATATTGCTATGGGTCAAGCAATTACTGTCAGGGAAACTATGCATTCTGAAGTTTTCCTAATGGTTCATTGCCCTTTGCAGTATATTTCATACTTAGCTTCATATTACATTTTTTTCCATTGTCTCTGCGGTGCCAGCACTTTTTTCTGGGACTGATGACTAATGCCATTTCACATCCCTGCAATTTGTTTTATTACTCCTGTTTTGTTTTAAAATAGAATTGAAGAGTCGTACAGAAGGATGGTGAATCCCACGTGCCAAGAGGTTGATGCCAATCCCTCCAAGGAAGAAGTTTTCAAGACAGTGCTGCAACTAATTAAAAAACACTGTGCCTTGTGATAGCAACTTCTTTTTATCAACACTTAAAATATACTTTTTATTGTCCCTTTATTTCTGCTAGCTCAAAATGCTCTGTGATGTGCTTTGTTCCCTAAAAGAACCTCTTATTACTTCTGCCAACAGCAATCTGGTCAGGTTATCAGTTTCACTGATGTCTACAGCACTTTTATGTATGAAGCAAAATAGCACTCACACGTTGTTCAGCATTCCTGGTAAAGCCACAAACCTACCACAGTCTTACACGAAGTACATGACAGTGCTCTCTGACACTGCGACATTTCAAGATGCTTGTCAGGTTGTATCATCATCGTGATGAGAACTTGTTCCTGACTTCACTATGTACCAGAATTCACTGATTGCAGCAGGAGCATGAGATGTGCAAGGAGAGGATAAAATGTAATCCAGCAGTAAGGCAATGAGGTGATCATAACATTTAGGAACAGCCCGGTGTTGCTTATTGGAACAGAAGATGAGCTGCTGTGATGAGCGTCCTGTAAGAAATGTCTCATAAATACGGGCTAGTAAGTACCTGGGACTCTGAGGAATACAGTCCATGCCTGTCAACGTATGCAAATGAAATGTCAATTCATTTCAGAGGGAAAAAAAGAGAACACTGACATGTTAGAAGCAGAGACCTGAGAAGAACACGAAATTAAAAACATCAATTAAATGATTGTTAAAATATCTTTCAACAAAGTATTTTCTCTATCCTATACGTTTGCCAATGTAAGTTTTTGTTCTTTTTGAGAGAATGTGAAATGACAAAATGCAGAGAATCAGAGCAATGACGATGATGGTACTCCAATTTTACTTGTATGTTTGTTTTTTTCCCCTACATGTTGAATATAAAAGCAGGCTACCAGCAAGACTTCAGCTCTGCAAAGGCTTATTTTTATGTATGTTTGTTTTGCTGTTACTCATAACTATAAAATAAAACATATGGATAAGCCTTTGGGGGTGTCAGAAGTGAACTGCAATTTCAGAAAAACACACTAATAAAATGTAATTTGATTTAAAGCACTATGCTTACTTTCCTGTGTTACACAAGTATAATTATGAACAAATCTGACTTGTAAATTAAAATGAGTAATATTGCATTGGTTATATCCAATCTTTATATAGAAGGTGATGGAATAATTTCCAAACCCAATGATTTTACTGTAAATAAGTTTTATTCATGCACTCTTTTATCTTTGTGAGTATATGCCGTTAATGTAATGTATTTATACGTACTGATAATGTATGCTGCTGTGTTTGGTGTGTTATTCTGAATAAGAGCAGCCTTGGGATCTGCCGTGCATGTAGGCTGGAAATATATCCTTGTGGGTGATACACTTATGAAGCGTCCAGTTATTCAGTTATCTTCAGATAGAGGAATTTCACATATGGAAGCCATCACTGTGCATGGATTGCTAGGCTACCAATAAATAATACACCTGACCTAAACATTCTGTAGCTTTTCCAGGTGAGAGAGCACCTGACCTGAAGAACGCTGAACATTTCATGCCAAGCAAGAGTTTTGTCTACTTGCTGAGTTGTGAACTGTTTTGCTGGGAAGTTTAATGGCCACAAGAGGTCAGGATTTTTGTTTCAGTGCTTGAAGATGTGAAGCTCCAAACAATATTATGCAGATTGAGGAACTTAGGCTAAATCTTAGTAGATCAGATTGGCTTTTTGCATCTTTGGAACATGATTCCAAGGAAGACTGGGGATGGGCGCATGTCATAATGCTGGCCCATGACCACAAGCCCTTGCCAGGTAGTCCCAAGCATGGTCATCCATCAGCATCTCCATTTATTTACTGCTGGCCAACCCATTCTTGGGGCCAGACGTTTCTGAGCACAGATGAAGCTTGTCAGCCCAAGGGCAAAAGACATGCCAAAGAATGTTTGCTTTATTACTACCCCAGTAAATATAGCAATTTGTTAATTTACTGATTTACTAATGTAGAACTGGCTTCAGGACGTGGTATAGCAGAGATCCTGCTGCTACAGTCCTCAGAGCATCTGGGGTGTTGGACCAGGAAAGTACACACACTGAAACTTAACTTTGAGATTCTTAGTACTGCCTTAAATTCAGTGAATCCAGCCCTTACTGAAAAGCAAACATATTTGTAAAGTTCAAGTGTTTCCTGAGGTATAAAATAATACTTGCATTGGCCCGAGTTAAAATTTTTGTGGTCTTTTTTTTAGTTATTAAAAACATCTCTTAGAGTTTTATGTGAGAGACTTTTGCTTGACATCGTGTTGCATTGCATTGTGCAGTACTCACCACATTATTTTAAGCACTTTTTTTTATTATTTTTTCCCATTTTAATGCAATTTACTGCCTTTTTGGTGAGTTTACTTATTTACTTGTTGGTTAAGAGAGGATCAAAAGTTTACATGAGGCAGTATTCAGTTTCTTTAACACAGACATTGAGGGCCTGCTCATCTCCCTGAGGTAGCTGAGATGTCTGTGCAGAGCTGCCAGCCATGACACAAGACATTTGGGTGAGCAGTTCATCTGCAGAGTGGCAGCTGGAGGCCTGCAGGGATACCATATGGTGCCTAAAATGGCACTGCTCACACTTTTAAGCAGTGAGAGGTTAGAAAATAGTGACATAGCCTGTTTGTCTGTGCCTGTATTAGCAGGTGGCGTGGAACGAGGAGAGGAGCTAGTGTGGTTCCCACTGTGTGCCTTACAAGTATTTTGAAGATTCATTTCAGATAAGATCTAATCTTGTCACATGGGCTGGTCTTGCAATAGCAACTGCTATGTATTCCTGCACCAGATCTGCTGTTTTAACTTTGAATGGAGCTCAGTTCACAAGGACTTGTACACAGTGCAAAGCAAAGCCTGATAAGAAGTGGTGATCAGGAATACACTTTGAACGCATGTTCCTGATCCAAGCTAAGATGCAAACATAGATGCATTATGTAGATGCAATGTGCATCTTTTTCATGTTGCAAATGGAGCAGAAAGGTTTCCTAGGAACCTAAATAGAGTTTGAGTCCTGTACCCTCAGCCTCCAGACTCAGGGCTAACCCTGAACATGCTACAGCATGGTCTATGCTCTTCTGTTTCTTGTAGCGGTACCCTCTAGATGGGAGCAGGAGAGAATGGGTTATCATTTTCTTTGTTCTGTATTTTGTGTGCTTTCTCCATATCATTACCAACTTCTAGAAATTTGCCCCAAAATGTGCACGCTGCCTTGGTTATCAGTTCCTGACAGTTGTGGAGGAAGGAAGTCAGGACCTACTCCAGGGGACTTTGATGGAAGGAAAAATGTCTTTCCAAGGCCAGGATGAACAAAGGCCTCAAATACCATTTTTTAAAAACAAAGAAAGGAAGAAAGAAATGAACAATGAGTCATTGCTAGCTGTCTGTTAGAATTCAGTAGCTTTTTCAGTCCCAGTTCCCCCATTTTCTTAATTTGAATATTTGAAGAAGTGCATAAGATGGAATTGTTGCTGCAGGGAGCTGCATCAACTTTGATGTTTTAAATGGAAAACTGTGTTCAATAAAATTAAATCAACTCCTTTGTAAAGACAAAAATCATCACCCTCTGGCTTAATCAAGCTAAAAAATTATAGGATTTATGTAAATATGCAGTCATTGTAATATGAAACAAAACTTGAATACCCTGTCATTAGTGTAAGCCTGCATTCTGTGTCACCAGCTGGTCAGTCGTGACCTTTCATTCAGCCATAGAAACAGCGCAGGTCATGTACTTCCAAACAGGAGAAATATGAAGCGAAGTGTTCCTGTCTGCAAATTCATTGCTTATGAGAGGAGGCAGACAAATAAAGCCCTTATTTAAGTCTGCAGCAGGCACAGTAGGAGCTCCAGCAGGGTCATTTACTGCTCCTGCTGCCCACCCCTTTCAGTGCCAGATGCACAGTGAAGGAATAGTGCAGTCTGCACAGCTGCTTCATCTTGGAGGTGGATTTTTTCGTGAAAGATAATGTTAGCAAGCAGGCACATCTCAAGAAGACTAAAGGAAGAAGTTATCAGAGAATCTAGACCACCTCCCACAGCTGAAAGTCTTCCGGGCCAGCAATTCTGAAGCTTTTGTCCTTGATGTGAATACTCTCCTAGACGAGCAGTTCCAAATACAAGTCTTGCTTGGTTTTAGTGGTATTGGTCAGGCTTGCATTACGTTGGAGTGGTGAGTAATGAATGATGTACTGCGCTAATGAACCTCAGCTATCTTAAGGATATTTTTTATTTTCACTCTAAAATCTTAGAATCATAGGATCACAGAACCACAGAAGCATATAATCAGAACCACCTGTTCGTTGGGTTGGATGGGACCTCACAGCCCACCCACCCAAACCCTGCCATGGGCTGGCTGCCTCCCACCAGCTCAGGCTGCCCAGGGCCCACCCAACTTGGCCCTGAGTGCCTCTGGGGATGGGGCACCCACAGCTCTCTGAGCAGCCAGAGTGAGCACATCACCACCCTCATGGCCAAGAAATAGAGTACAGTGTTTTTGTTACAAGTTGCTGAAAAATACTGTCATCTGAGCTTTCTCACTCTACAGCAATATTTTGCTGGATCTGTTCTCTGAAGAGCAATATAGACATCCCAAAATAATGCAGTTCATGTATTTTATTTTATTTTTTATATTTTGTCCAAATAATGGGGATTTTTCTCTACTTTTACGTTACCTACAATGATTTTATTTGGTAAATGAATTACAGTCTATTTTTGTGAAGGGAAAGCCCTTTCAGTTAGCTTTAACTTGCAGTTCTCAGCATTGGAAATGGCATTGGATTTAACTGTGGTGTTTGGGATCAGAAGGCTTTAGCTGAGTGTGACTCGGCTTCCCTACAGCAGAGCAGCTCTGCAGCTACCACCAGCACTGCCATATGATGCTTTTAGTGCACTGAGGAGTGCAGCTCCAGAATTCATCTGCTTTACAACCACAGCTGCCTCCCTCAGAGGGTGCATCATCTGGGCAACAAACTGCTCTCAAGGTGCTGTAAATAGCCCCTCCTTTACATCTGGGAGTTCCACTGAGCAGGCAGATAGGAAATGATCAGAGCGTGGGCTCTGCATAGGAAATTGATACTCGTTTATTTGCAGCTGCAACACAGAGGAAGCACCCCTATGTTGTGTTGCCAGTGACCACCTAAATAGACTCACTTTCTCTAAGTGTTTGATCTTAATAAGAAATTACTTGGCATTTCACAAAGGTTTTCCTAAAAATCTGAACCTGTTGGGTCAAAACCTGTTGCTTGCATAACCCTGCAGAGACACTGGATCTGAGTGGTAAGATCAAAAGAGCAGCTGAAGCACTGCCCTGGAGAAAGGGAGCAGAACACAACCTCTCGTATCTGCAGATTCACCAGCAGTCCTGCAGGCTCACCCCAACTCAATCCCTGAGATGCTGCACATACCTCAGAATCTTCATGCCAGGAGCTGCAGGAAGACCCCCTCAGGGAGGGCAGAGGAGAACAGTAGAAGTCTTTCATTTCAATTGGACAAACCTGGGAGCTGCTAAAGATTTGCAGCCCACTGGGCAGCAGGGACGTTTGAGCCAGAGGGGGATTGGTGAAGGCTGTGCTCAGCAGGAGCCGTAACAGAGAATAAGACAGGAAAAAACGGGATATTCATACAAATGGCAGACTCAGAGGAACATGCATTTCCCTCCTGAAGATCGTATCATCAAGGGCACAAAAAGCACTGTAAATAGTGCATTTAATTTAAAAATATATATATATGGAAAGAGTAGAGATATTCCTGTTCCAAACATCGATCATCTATTATATAATAGAGTCACACAGATGCAGGATTAAAATGGTGCAGCGCTGCAAGGAAGTAGGACTGGATGCACAACATCCTGAGAGATAGCTATATGTGTCTGTGCCTGTACGTGTGTGTGTACTTGCAGGGAGATGGTGTAGGGTTTTAAATCTGTCTCTGAATCCATAGCTTAGTTCAACGACAGGAATGCTTTTCAAATGCCTCCTGCATGGAAATTTCATCTGTATCCCTAAGGGATGGCAACCATGGGTCAGCAGATCCCAGAAGCTCCCCAAGCTGCCTGTGTGGCTTCCTGGTGAGTAAAAATGGATGAACACGCCTAACCTGATCTGTGCAAGGGAAACTCCATTGGGTGTAATGCTCTGCTCGTATGTTCCTTCCCAGATCTGAATGCCATTTAGCACACTTCTAAAACAACTGTGTATGTCTTCACTGTGATTCCTTAGTAGAGCATGACTTCTCTCACACAGGAGAGAGAAATGTGCTGATTTCTTAATCTTTTCCCCACAGGGCTACAAGAGCAGGAACACTCTTATTCCCAAAGCAATTTTAGCCTGCCTCTTACCTGGGAAAAGAGAAAGAGATTCAATTTTTTAAGGTAGAGTAAAGCTCTGAACCATGGTTATGTCTTCCCAGATTGCATTTTGTCAATCTCCTGTACAAAGGAAGAGCATTTCCATCCCTGTACTTTCAAGGCCAGTGTGTGAGCCCTGGCAGTCTTTGCACTGGTACAAAAAAGGATTTAACATAGACTTTCTGCTCAGGTTTTTTATTTTCATGTTTTTTGAAGCCTTTAAGCTGTGCATAATTGATGCACTGAGTTTCTTGATCAAAGCCTACACTATGCAAGCAACTCATTTAGAGTTCTGATTCTTTGGCAGGTAGATATCACAATGTGCTGTGTAGATCAATTTTCAGGAAACACCAACAGTAGGGATGGGGGAAGTGTTTTGTATATGATTAAAACACTCAAACCATACCTAGCCAATAGGTATCTGAAAGGCGCTTCCAATATCTGAAAGGTGCTTAGCCAATATCTAAAAGGTGCTTACAGTGAGAGCGGGGTTGGTCTCTTCTCACTGGTGACAGGTGACAGGACGAGGGGAAATGGCCTCAAGTTGTGCCAGAGTAAGTTTAGGTTGGATATTAGGAAAAACTTCTTTACAGAAAGGGTTGTTAAGCACTGGAATAGGCTCCCCAGGGAGGTGGTTGAGTCACCATCCCTGGATGTGTTTAAAAACCGTTTGGATGTGGTGCTCAGGGATGTGATTTAGCAGAGGGTCGTTAGTTAGGGTAGTATGGTTAGGTTGCGGTTGGACTCGATGATCTTAAGGTCTTTTCCAACCTGAGTGATTCCATGATTCTATGATTCTAGCCACACAAGAAGCTGCCCAGGAAGCTTCTGAAGCTCTACTTCTGTTCATATACTTCTTTCTGCCTTCACCTGGGACTACAAATGGTAAAGTGATTTGAAATCCCACTCAGAGGGGTCTGTATCAATAAAACTACAAAAGGCTTGAAGGCTTCATGGGAAGCTTGTTCTTAGCACTGTTTCACCTCTCTATTTGAGGGTTTGCTTTTGTTTTGCTCTTTTCCTCAGCAGCTGCATTTACTGAGAAAGAAATGAGAATATTGTAGATGGTGTTGGTTTATATCCTGCAGGGAAAAATAAAGATGTGAATGATTCTAGCATTTCCCATTGCCAGGTTAAGGAGTGGAATCGGAGGTATTGACACAAAAGGGAGTAAAGTGATGGCCGGTGGGAAGGAAGGATTGAAAGATTTTTGCCATCTAGATCTTAGTTTTAGTTTACACCCTACAGAGAAACAACTTCCTAGTAATGTCAGACTTTCCTTTGCTTTGGTTTGCAGTACTGGGGAGAAAATGGGCAGAAACGTACTTGTACACAGGAGAAGAAAAGCCAGCAACGCTTGTTAAATCCAACCATTTATATGGCTGACTGTGAGAGAGAATGCCCTGAATCCATCCTCAGAACATCCAGAATGGTTGGGGCATCAACAAATAAGATGAGAAGTAATAGCCTTACATTGTACCACGGAAGTTTCAGGTTGGATGTTAGGAAACATTCCTTCTCAGAGTGGTGAGGCAGTGGCATGGGCTGCACAGGGAGGTGGTGGAGTCACTGACCCTGGAGCTGCTCAAGAAACATGTGGATGTGGCGCTGAGGGACGCGGTTAGTTGGTATGCTGGGGATGAGTGGATGGTTGGACTAGATGATCTTAGTGGTCTTTTCTGACCCTGATGATTCTATAATTCTATGATTCTAGGAACATCGTAGTTTGCTTTTGTCCCCTGGGATGCAGACATTGTCAGTGCTGAATGCATGGTCTTCAGAGCTGGGGTAAGCCACAGAAGCCTGGAAGTGCATCTAGCTGCTTTCAGAGCAGTTTTGGTTTGGATTTTTGGTTTTGGTCCACTACAGATTATCACTCTGAGCTCTGAATTTTTTTCTCAGTGTGGGATTGATGGGTTCCACATGGTGGATTTGGAATCTGAAGTTCAAATGTGATGAGCCTCTCTGCTGAACCACCAGTCTTTCACGGGAGCTGTATGCACTTACTTACTTTGAGGCACAGATCAGAAGGTCCTGCACGTTGGTTAGAGGTTGTTAGTATCTCACCCTGTTTCAGGAGGTAGAAGACAGAAGTTTACAGCCTCCAGATGTAAGTATTTTCATGTTCTTCAACAAGAAGAATCAAATATTTGAAACAATATATGTGAATTGTTTGAAGAAAACTCAGAAGACTACTCTGCCCTCATAATCTGTTTTAGAGCAATAAAGAGCATCAAAAAGGCAGAATTTCTCTGACGTAAATGTTTCATTTCTTTAGCAAAACATTTTCTTTTCATCCCAGACAGAAGCAGGAATCTTCAATTGCATGTTATTTTGTTATTTGCACCAAGATCTGTCTGCTGGCCTGCATGACCTACTGATGTCCCCAGTGCTCTGTGCTGTCTGGTTCAGAAAGGAGTGCTGCCTCTAGATATTAAGTTCCTCTTATTTTGTTCTCTGTGAAAAAGTATTCTACCTCCTGTACCATGAAGTCCTCTCTCTGGGGCCCAAAGGCAGGTGCAGGAGCCAGGTACCCCTGAGGTGGCTCAGGAGTGGAAAGGCAAAGCAGAGGCCCACCACGCAAGGGAGGTGACCCCAGTTTTTGGAAGCTTCCCTTGGAGGTCTGGAGGCCTGGGGCAGGGTTGACAACATCTGACAAAACAATCTGCTTGGAGGCCTCCTGGAGGGAACCTCACAGAGCTTTCTGATGCTCGCCCAGACTGTTCCACATAGGGAGTGGATCTGGCACATGGGATGTGAACACTGATTTTAGAATGCCCTGTGCTGTAAATTGCATCAAAGCACTGCACAGCAGACAGCTAGCTTTGACACATCTGCCTCCCTCCACTCATGTGCCTGCAGCTGCTGAGATGCCAGCTCTTTTGCTTTAAAGTTTCTCTTCTTGATGTGTTTTTATTAATCCAGTGTATCAGACACACTCATGTATGCAGCGCGTTAGAGGAATGCTCTTCTGGTGTTTTCTGTTGTCCCTCAGCCCATCCTTTAAAGACTGTACAGATGATATGCAGCCACGAGAGGGAGTAAGAGCACCAAATAAAACGATTTGGGATTTAGGGAGCAGTTATAGCTCCAGATAAACACAACAGCATTCAGGTGATATAAACACATAAAACATAAAAAGGAAGAACAGAAGGACTTAGCTCAGAAGGTACGTGGTCTTATCTAATTGAGGAAAGCAAAAGGCAGCTTAAAGCCATTTTGATACATGTGGTAAGCATTTGTTTTGTTTCTTTTTTTTTTCTTTTTTCTTTTTTCTTTTTTTCCCCTCATTTTTCCTAGTTCTTGGTTTCCTTCTGTAGAAAGAGCTGCCTAAACTGCCTAAGCTACCAAATGGCACAAAGATGTGACTTTCACATATGCTCTTCTGCTGCCCCTCTAAGAGAAAAGGGAAAAAGGTATATTAAATAAGGTGATTCATATGGTCCTCTGTTGCACAGGAATCAAGCAGAATACTTTATTCTTACAAGAGCACTGCTGAAGCAAGGTTTTCCCTTTCTATCATTGTTCTCTCCCAAACCAGATCCTCTGAGATAACTACGTAACTAAAACTGACAAGATGCTCAAGAACTGCATAAATGAAGTATCTAAATGATACTGCGTTCCCGTTCCCCTTATGCCTCTTTTGCTTTATACATCTGAAGTAAATGCATTCTAACATCTTCCCCTGCCTGAGAAACTAAAGATGTTAATCCACTAAAGAGAGTAAAAGGATTCTAAGTTGCAGGTACCTGGGCTGCGCTGTCTTTCATTGTTATAACTAGCATAAAGTGACTGGATTTTTTAATGATACTGTTTCTTGAATAAGTGCATCCTGTTCTGGTTTCCCATTCAACTGTACAGAAGGGGTGCCACAAGGTTACAAACCAGTGATTTTGATTAAAAACTCTGGATTCCCAGAGCTCTGCAGTGATGCATGCACTACATTGATCCTTTGTCCTATTACCAAAGTGTCTTTTGTGCTTCCTGAGTTTTATCAGTTTGCTTTATTGTTATAAGTTCATTCAGGCCACAGTAATTAAGGGCGTGCCAGATTTTTCCATAATACAATGTTATTTTTCAATGGGCTATAAAATTTCACTCTTGGCTGCAACTTGACATATGTAGTTGAGAACCTGCTGCTTTTAAAGTGTTTTTGAATGCCTTGAAGCATTCTTTGAACAAAACTGGGCCATTAAGAATAGGTGGACTGTACTCCATAATATGCTGCTTCTAAAAATCTCTTTCAAGTCAGTAGCAATTCCTCCCCCTCCTTCTCCTGATATCTTTCAGGCCACAAGTAATGGAAGGAACCATAGGAATTAATAGTGTTAGAGAAATTACAAAATTGCATTGTTCAGGGAACATGTTAGCTCCACACTGTTACATTGAATCTTGATCTTAAAGAAGGGGAAACATTTTCTGTAGAAGAGTTTGTTGTGGTACCTCAACAGCTGAACGTACTTTGTAAGTCCATACCTCTCCTAAACAGTGTCAGCAGCAGTACTTGTGGCAAAACTTGCCTCAAATCTGTCCTTTTAAGACTCCATTTTTTAGTTTCTTATATTTTTGCCAGGATTTTCTGACATGAATGTCAGAAATGCGTCTTTAGCTTCTACCACACAAAAGCTATCAACATCTGACAAGGTCACAGGCCTATGGGGTCTTCCCATTCATTGCAGCTCAGAGGCCATTGGCTGAGGGTGGCTAGTGGCACCATTTGAAGTGCAGGCTGATGATGAGGCTGAGCAGAGCTCAGCATCGATGTCACTGTCTGTTTAGAAGAGTGGCTCTGTGACACCAGGGTAAGGATCAAAAATTGTCTTCGGGCCAAAAGCAAGGAACCACATACTCAAATGCTCGCAGTGGAGGACTGCATTCTGCTTCTGTTGGTCTCTGTATGTATCCCAAGGGCAAGAGCACATCATTCTTGGAGGCCCAAGTTGTTGATCAATGAGATAAGACTCACAAGGTTCAGTTCAAGGAGACATTTCTCCATATCTTTGTCTCACAAATGACAGAAGATAATGGCATTGAGAACATGGACCAAGATGGGGTTTCAGTGAAACATCATTGATAAGAACCCTTGTCTCATTATAAAAATTAAAGCAGTGAATGGCTTGCAGTCATGGGAATGTTGGTTGGGTTGCTAAAGGGGGGAAACAATGCTCAATGCTGACCTCTGACTGTGAATCCTAAATAGGGAGTAAAAATTTTTTCCCCAGCTCTTCCAAAGATGCAAAGTATCATCAGTTTTTTTAATTTTTTTTTTTTTCCAAGTTGATATCAAATTTCTGGACAAAACTTGGACCCCAGAGGTGCTCCCTGAGGAGCCACCTCTATCCTGTGATACATAGCTTCTTCCCTGGCACCTCTGTCTCTACTTTCTTCATTCTTCATCCTTACTTCTTCCTGCATCCACCAAAGGTCAGTGTTTTAGTTATCTTCTCCATCATTTCCTTTACACAGACAGATGGGCCAAGGCTGGAGGCAGATCCAGCTGAGTACCAGGGCTCTTGCAGGGTCAGGTCAAACTCCATTCCTAGGCAATCACATATTGTTATTATTTTATATTATATGATTTTATATTACTGTTTTTTATAACTTCTTTTTTCACAGGTGTCAGTTAAGTGAGCATCCTTCTCCTTGTGGAGCCTACCAGGAGACTTCTGAAGTCTGCAGCAGCACTGGGCTTTCAGGGTGGCAACTGGAGTCAATGAGAATTATGCTCAGAATAAAGAAAGTGTCCTGTGGTAAGTAAAGTGCCATAAAACAACATTGTATATTAAAAGCTGGGGCCTGTCATTTCAAGTCAGGGTTTAACAAATGAGGAGAAAGTATTGATGTGAATATTTTTGTCCTCATCCATAGAAGGAGAAGAGTGAAGAACTGTTCATGTCATAAGGATACTATCAGGACAAATCCATATTGAAAGCATTTGTGTGCTACCCTGGTGGAGCCGTAGACAAATCCATCATGAAATGACTGATTTGTTTCCCATGACCAAAAGTTTCTGCAGGGTTATTCTGCTGATGCTTTATTTTGAAAAAGACAATAAAAGCAAAGCTTTATCAAATTATTTCAGCACAAAATATACAGATATTTATTTATTTATTTTTCTACAGACAGAAAAAAAAATTGTTTTTGTTTATTCAAAAGGGGCAGTATGGCTTGATGTAATAAGATATTTTCCCTTAGGCATAATCGGGGGGAGGGGGGGGGGGGGGGGGGGCGGAGGGTGAGAAACCAACCCAAAAAACCAACAGTTTCAGTTGGGGTGAAACATTTTGAAATGTCAGCAACTGACTAACTGGGAAAAAAAATCAAATAATTCTCTAAGATATTTGTTATTTTGAGGAAGATGTGGGAGATGCTGTTGTCAGTGGCTGCCTCCAAATGACTTCAGTGGGGCTAAAATTTTGTGTGGCTAAAATGCATCCACGGTATCAAAGTGTGTGTGTGGTCTTTAATAACAGCATTTCTACTTTCAGAATTGTGTAAGTTCAAAAAGAAATGTAGCAAGAGAGCTCAGTGTAACAGATTACCAAGGTACCATGCTTAAGAGAAGTATGATTATTGCTGACCAAACTGGATAAAGGATTACATGCAAATAAATCAAAGAAAAATACATATTAATTTTGGTAAAAGTAATAATAAAGCATAATTTCGACAGCTCCTTTGGAGTGAGGATCTGCTTGAGGTGAAAATTATGATGAAGTCAAGGGAATTAAAACGGTGCAGATGACAAGGACATCAGACCCGGGTTTATCCAGACAGTAAAGAAGCAGCTTGGAGCAGGTTTCATTTCAGTCTGTGCATTAAAATTGTGCCACATATTTGAGTAAATTCCCATAGGAAACCTAAGCCTGAACCCAGGCATGAATGAGAACACAGTTTCAAATGGACAGTGGTTTGGACAGGGTGATTTTCTTCAGCTATCTTGCTCTGGCATATGTTGTTGTTTTATTCAAAAGAATACACGTACTTTGAAATCATTATATCTTTCATTGAAGACAGATTGGGTAAAACTCCTTATAAAAATATTTCATATATTTTCTAAATGCTTTCTCCTGCCAGAATCGGCAAGGGTGCATTATCTGGAGTGCAATCAAATGTCATGCTAGAAAAGCACTAAAGCCTTTTTAATTAAAAACGTCATAAAGGCTTAAGTAAAATTATAACTGCTGGTTACTGTAATCTTCTTAGAGGAGTCCTTGTGTGTGTAGATGTGTGCTTGTGCATGTGTGAGTGGGGTATAAGTGCAGGGGAAAATGAATCCTGTGCAAACAGAGGAATACAATGTCTGCAAGGGCTGATCTGAACTTGCAGCTGCGCACACCCCCAGTCAGGCTGTTAACCCTTCCTTGCTCCCGCTGGAATGCTTTACAGCTTCACAGGTTCATGTATGGAGCAAATGCAGTGCAGAGGTGAGCATGACCATTAAGCAAGATCTTAAGTGGATCTTGCAATGGATTTGTGATTTGAAAGTTCCTACTACTTCAAGGCACATGCTGCTTCCAGCCAGATACAATCATAGTATCATAGAATAACTCGAGTTGGAAGAGATCCACAAGGAGTCCAAATCCTGGCTACACACAGGACCACACAAAAATCAGACCATATGTCTGAGAGTGTTGTCCAAGTGCTTCTTGAACTTGCACCCCTATTCCCATCCCAGCAGTAGCAGGAAAAGAAAGCATTTCCACCTACAACTCTTCATTCCCTTTCCTTTTTTACACCCTTTTTTCCTTCAGCACTCTCTTAACTAAGCTCCACTGAGACTTTCCCATTCATCCTTCATGTCCCCTTTTCTACTTCTGCTCCCCTCAACTACACCCCAAGATTTGCCACCACTCAGCCACCAGGAGCAAAACTGAATTTTGCCCACATGGCCCAGAAGCATTGAATGGCTGTTTAAGGTTGTAAAGATCCTGCTGCAGTATTCTGAACTTGCACTTGATTCATGCTTGTCCATTATATTAGCCATCAACAACATGTAACTTCGAAAACCAACCATCAGCACGTTGAGACGACAGTTTAGACATAATATGATGATGATAATATTATTCTTTGAAGGACACACTTTGGTTTTGTCAGGAGACCTGTGCAAAATGATAACAGTGTTTCTGCAACTGCTGACTGCAAGGCAAGCTGAGTCACCAAATGCCCTGCTCTAGCTGCTACTGGTATAATTTTCATGGGATGTCTGAGTCCTGCTGTTTCTTTATGTGGACACAGAAGATGTACCACAATTTGGACTGAAGGAAATTCAAATATTTTGAGGAAAAAAATTACTGAAGTGGCCTGAATTCTGAAACATCCCATCATTACAAACTCACTGAACCAGTTTTGTGATCACAGTCACAAAGACCCTGATACTCTCAGGTGTGTGAGTATTCTGGAAGCCCTGGGTTAGACAAAGTACACGTTTGCATCCTGCTGCTCTTGCGCTTGTATATTCTTTCACATCTGTCATTAAAAATAAATAAATAAATAAGATTGGCCTGGTTGACTTCATCTAAGTGCTCAGTGGCGTGTGCCTTTTTGTGCCACCAAAGTAATTTTAAATCATTTTGATTTGTTACAGTGAGAACATAATAGAAATGAAAACTCCTTGGCAATTACTTTCCAGTTCTTCAGCTATTCCAGGTGTGTTTACTTGCGGTTCATGAATTTTAAATCATGATCTCCTCATGTAAAAAAATAAAAAAATTGTGATGAATCACTCGCTTCATTCTTCTTGTATTATGAGGATATGTGTAGTATGTCCAGGTACTGCAGCAGTTTAAATGATGTCTGCTTTTGTCTTTTGGTTGTTTTGGAACAAACATGGCAAACAGACACTGTTTAGGAACCTTTGTAAAACCTATGAGATAGTAGTTACAAAGGTCATATACTGGTTTCTGGTTGGTACACTGGGACTAACAGTAACTGAAAGGTGGCATCTCCACAGATTCTTGAGTCATCTGTTATCCTTGTGGAAACCAAGAACACACCTGGACTTGGAGATATCAGTATTAGTTAACTAACCACTGCCAGGAATATGCTAGTTATTTAGGAAAGGTGAAAACATAACTATGCCTAGCTGAACATGCAGGAATAGCTGAGATCTGTAGCACGTTCTGGCAGCACACTGCCCCAAGGTGTTTTCCTGAGGGGTCCACGTAACAGATCTGAATTCAGCATTTTGAAACACAAGGGATGAATGTTCGCACAGGCTGTGCCAGGCAGACTAAGAATGAGCTTTGGATTATCCCAGGTAAGGTAAATTGCCTAGTTTAAAGTTCCAATTTATACAGCTCACATCACTGTCAAGTCTTTCACTTAATGAAAGCACACTTGAATTACATGGGAAATGAAGAGGGAGCAGAACTGAAACTTGTAAAAAATCTCTACATGAATAAACTGAAACACATTTGTGCTATCTGTTATCAGAAATGTCAGACTACCTTCCAATCATTACAACTGAGAGTGAGCTCCATACCACAGACTGGAATTAAATGTCTCAGATAGAGGCAGTTACCTCCTGTTAGAACTATTTTAATAAATTAGCAGTACTTCAGGCCTTTATGTTAATATATGAAGATAACTTCTGCTCTCTGCTCCAGTAAGACAGCAACCCACTTCACGACAGTCAGCCATCACAGCAACATAAATAAAACAGCACGTCTTCAGCTTGGAGAATACCTCTCTGTTTGACAGGACTGAAACAACTTTACTGTTACATGCAGGTGGCTGGCCCGAGATGAAAACCAGCCTGGGGGTGCTGGGGGCACTGCTAACACCTCCAAGCCTCTGTGGGCTGTGGGCTCCCTCCCTCTCCAGCTGTCCCCAAGGAAAGCCAGTGGCAGCAGGTGAAGCTCACTTGCTGTTTGCAGGCTAGACATTGCTCAGGCACCTGAACTGCTTCCAAAACAGTTTACCTAGAGCTTGGCTTTCTGCCAACAGCAGCTTTGGCTCAGCCTTTGTGCTTTCTCTAAGTCCTCTCTGGTGAAAGATTGGGTTTTGTAATACAAAGGTTTTTGAGGAGCTGCCTCAGCAGAACCGTGCAGTAGAATCATAGCTTTGTTAGAGTTGGAAGGGACCCTTAAAGGCCATCTAGTCCAACTCCCCTGCAATGAACAGGGACACTTACAGCTAGATCAGGCTGCTCAGAGCTCTGTCCAGCCTAACCTTGAGTGTCTCCAGGCACTGAGCTTCTACCAACTCTTTTCCAGTGGCTTATCACTCTCACTGTAGAAGTAATAATAAATAATAGTAATAAATACAAGTGTGACATTTGGTACCTGCTGTTGAAATGGAGGCACAAACATATGATAAAGGGGCTGGCTGATAGATGGGGACATGTTGGGTGCACTACAGTGATAAATTGTTTCCCTGTTATGCCTTCGAGACAGAAGTGATGCGCATATGGCATACTGGCATACTGTCACTGCTGTATTTCCATCTTTGCAGAAAGCTGTGAAATATAACAGCTCTTCCTAATTGATTAAGCCAGCTCTGGTCAATATTAAATTCACAAAAAGAAATATGCCTTTGCTCTACATTAGTAGTGATTTTTAGATAGGGCCTGATTTCCTGTTATGACAGTAAAGATCTGCATACAAGCTCCAAACATTACAGTCATAGTAGGTAATTCAGAATGACTTTCTAGGCATTCTACAAACTGAAAATACATACTCAGAAAGAAACTGGTACTGTGCAGACATGTGCAACAGCTGTTCCAAAAGAAAAGTCTGTAAATTTGAGGTTAACTTATGCTGAAAGATTAAAGGACCCCCTCCATCAAGCAGATTTCAGTTTCCACGGTTATGAGGTGGGTAGGATTGTATTTGACTGGCTCTGACTTCAATCCCTGAATCACAGTGCAGTGTGGGATTATGATTTAACATGAGGCTGAGGGTATACTATTTCATCATCACCCTTGCCTCTGTGCTGTTACAGAATATTAATAATATTCCTTTTTATCAGATAATTCATTAGACTCCATGGATGATTTTCTGTGTAAGCAATTATATGTTCCAACGCTGTCTTCCAGCTCCATGATTAGACCGTGACTGGTATTGCTGCCTATACTTCATCTGTACCCCCAGGTACTGTCTGACTGTGGAACGAACATCAGTGATGCTCAGATAGGAAGAAGTTCAGGTGCAACCCTGCTCGGTACTGGCTCAGCAGCTGAGATGCATTCTTACTGTCGTCCCATTACTCACCTTTGTGCTTCACGGTGCTAATCACAAAGCTCTGATTCTTTGCATTCTTCCTAAATGAAATAATAAAGATCCACCCCCCCTGCCCCCATTCACCCCCCACTCCAACAAAGCATCAATGAGGCAGAAATATTCAGGTGTTGGGCCATAATTCTAATTTCTGTGAAGCATGCACAGCACCAGACGGGTGTTTTGAAATGTAAATAAAAGGCAGTGTAGTGTGGGATGCAGCACACAAACTGCTGCAGAGGACCCCTGTGCAATGAGAAATGCTACATCTATATGTTCAATAGGGCACAGGCCTGTGTAATGAGCGGAAACCACACATTTAAAGCCTTTCCCATAGCCCTCTAACTAAAATATCAAGCATATTCCAAGGGGGCAGAAGGTGGAATAGCACAGCTCTGGTATAATATGGATGGTAGGGTACAACACATCAGTCAGAAGGCTTCTGTGATTCATTTAGGAAGGGTGTGAGAGGCCTGCTAGGTGAGGCAGGAGCCAACAAACCAGCAGGCAACACTGGTTCCAACAGGCATGATGCCCAGCAGCCAAAAGGTAGTGGATAGGTCTTCAGTGCGTGTGCTCAGAGTAGGTTTCTAAGCAAGTTATCCATTTCCAACACTATGTGCTTGTGGTTAAAGGGATTAGCCAGTAGTAATCCAGTTCTGGCAGAGATTAACTCTCAGAAATAAGGGAAAGCTTCTGCAGTGGACATATTTTTGGCTGTGCTGGCCTGGGTGGAGTGTGCAGTGGGTGAGGGAGCAGAGGGGTGGACAGCCTCCACCCCCTGTTTATCTTCCCACTAGAGTCCTCTACACAGCAGTTAAAAAAAAAAAAAAAAAAAAAAAAAAAAAGGAAGCTTTTATTGTCAGCATATTTTTAGGCCACTTTGGATGACAAAGTGCAGAAACCAAGCGAGACGGCAGCCTTCTGGATAGGGTGAGGCCTCTGTGAGTGTAGATCCCAGCACAGGGCTGCCCTGTAGCAAATGGTTGATTCCACCACTGTCCAATAGCTGCCCTGCATTTAGTGATATGTTTGTATGTAAAGCTTAATCTTGTTCAGTTGGTCTTACACAACATGGATCTACAGACATCAATGAGGTTATTATTATTATTAGCTATTGGTGCAAGCAAGGTGAAAGGAGGCTGTGGATTGTAATACACAAGATAAATGATACAACAGTTTTCTTGGTACGCTGTTGTATCTTTCTGCTACTGCTGCTTTGTAAACTCTGTTTCAGACACAGTATGCAAGCTCTTCGGCCTTCCATTAAATACTTCAATTAGCTTTTAAAGGCTGCTTTTCAGTGCTTCAGCCTTTTCTGACAGAACCAGAGCTGATGCTAATGACATCATTGTTGATGTCTATCTCACAGACCATAGCAGGTCTCTAATTCCATCAAGGGAAAGACTTGAGGGGTTGGCTAATGTCACCAGAAACCCTCAATGGAATTACAGCCTCAATTGGGAGGGTCTGGAGTATTTCACTTGCTGCAGTACGGGGCTGGAATATTATCATCCTGCTGCCTTTCTGAGGCACAGTTTTATTGAATTGTCCTGAGCAGGGTGGAGAGATTAGTGGGAAGATGTGTCTGTTACCCCTGGGCATCAGTGGAGATGTCTTCTAGGGTTTTGTAACCCCATCCCTCCAGCCTACAAGTTGTTCTGCTGTGAAGGGCTGGATTCCCAAAACCACAGAGGGGGGGCTGCTTGGAGGACCTTTGCTTTAGGAACAAAAGGTTATGTTTATCATATTGTCCTGAGTGTTAGGTTTAACCCTGTATGTGCCCACACTAATATTACCCATGTATTGCCAATGTATTTAAAGGTATCTTGCAGCTGAGGCTGCTTTTTGCCTGTTTCAGACTCTCCTTCTTTTCCTCTCCCCTTGTAACATTAAGCTTTCAGCACACTACTGTTCAGACGACTAAAGACTTTACTACATGAAGTCACCCTGCTCCTGCTTCTATCCCCTTGGAGGCTGGAAAACTTCTTTCACGTGAAGCCATAACATATGTGTGTGTTCATATGCTCTGCTGGGTGACAGCTGCAGCTGTGCACACCTGTGCAAGCTCCTGCAAAAATGTAACAATCCAAACCAAACCACAACAAAAAACTTTAACAAGGTGAAAAAAAAAAATACAGTTTGTTAAAAAAAGACATCAGTGTTATACAGTTTCACTAAAATCGGAATACAAAGACATATGGGCAGCACCTGGGCCTGTGGCTGTGACCCCACTCTCTTCCACCAGGAACACGGCTCTCGCTTGCTGCTATAGGCAGAAGTCACTGAGAATACTCTGTTTATGTATTTCTGAAGCCCATTGTGATATAAAAGTTGCCTTCTTTCTCTAGATTCTCAGCACACATTACCCAAAATTTTCTTACCAAAGCTGAGAAGCATTTTAATACCTCTTCTGGCCTCCTCCCACCCCCAGCACCCAGTTCCAGTTAGACTGGCAGAGATGCTATCGCACACACTCTCCTGTTAGGTCACTGTATGCTCCTTCAGAAATTACTCTGAGTTATGCTTCCAGGCTACTTAAAATATTGTAGATTTCCAGCACAAACTGAAACCTAATAGCACCAATTAACTTAGCTTTTATCTTGCTTTTTTGCCAAGTTCAAGTATTATGGCTCAAACCTTCATAATTAGCCCCATCATTTTATCTGTGATTGCTTAGTGTGATGATTTCATGAGCTTTGCTGAGGAAGAGGTAATCTAGCCAAGGAGCATTTTTAGGCTATCTGGCAGCCTTTCTTTTCAAAAGATGCATTGTTCCTGTTGGAGTTTACTCTACTATTTCATCCAATTCATCTTGACATTTTGCTGCTTGCATGGTGAGCTCTTAAGGAAAGAGATAGTTTAGTCTTTGTCCTCTTTATCTCTACCCTCATCTTGTTTGTTGTTAGCCTTGAAAGCAGAAGCAGTGGCTATCTATAAGCCAAGAGAAAAAAACAACAACAACAACAACAACAAAACCTGACTTCCTTATAGTTTTATCTGGGCTGCTTCAAGCTAATTTAAAGAAGCAGTCCTGGCAGGCCATATAAATGAGAACATAAATGGTCATAACCAGTCTGGGGAGACTTTTAAATGCACCTAGCGGATTTAAGAGCACATATCTAATTGTGCCTAAATCACTTATGTTCTTTTATAAAATTCCTTATCTCCAATGCTCTCCTGCAGTAAAATTCAAGAGAGAGTGGAGTCCTGGACCCGGAGACTGTTGAGTTTCTTTTAAGGTCTCAATTGGAGGGAAAGGGTAATTAAGCTTTGAAAAAAAATGATTCTATCTCTCACAAATAAAAAAAAGAAAAAAGAAAAAAATTTAGTCATTGAATTGTCCTGAGCAGGGTGGGGAGATCAGGGAAAAGATCTGTCTTCCCATAGGTTGTCCTTTAGGGTTTATTTTACCCTGGCAGCACCTTTTTCTTGCAAACAAAGAATAAATCTTAAGATTAATACATCTTTTCCAGGGTAATCATAAGCACTCCTTTCACAAAATATATGGAAAGCATTATACTCCCAGGAGGAGCTGCATCATTTCCCATCTGGAAAACTCTTGTAACTAGTCCTGAGAAGATAGAACTGTTTTCCCATGATTTTTTTCTTAAGCCATTTTATTGCAAGTTAAAATGGAAATTTTGGATTTTATGAAAGACTGGATCCTTTTTTATTTTATTTTATTGTGTCCCTAAATTTGGAAATGTCAGAACATTTATTACATTTTATTTTGAGAATACCAGGAAGTATCCGTTCAGTAATATTAAAGAATTTATTTTACACCATGGCAAATCACAGTATAAAATATTAAATACGCTAGATATATTGTATAGAGAGTAACATTAATATTTAATCTTTAGGTCAGAGGAAAATGCACGAAAACTATAAAGCCAAATCAATTTATTTTAATACTAGTAAATATCTTTAAGTTGTTTAAACAAAAAATGCTCTATTATTATTTTTGACTTGCTTTTATCGAAAGTGAAAGTTCTAGCTTTGCCAAGAATGCCATATTTAATCTCGAATATCATCTGCATTTGTGTCTGTCTGTCTCCAGAAGGATATTGTACAACCGGTGACAGCCCAGGAAAGGTCAAAGGAGCTCAAATGTGTGGAGTGCCTGCTGGGATCAAAAGCAAATGTATTGGCTGTGAAGAGGTGGATGAGGGCAGACCTAGCACCATGATGGGCTGTAGGAAGCACACTGGGACAAATTATTCATTTTCTTTTCTAGCAAGATAAGGAAGGACCAGTGATGGAGTCAAAACAGACAAGAAGAGCTGGTTTCCTACGCAGGCACAAACAAGCCATGAAGCAGAAGGCATATGGATCAAAGTTTTATCATAGAATCACAGAATGCCTCAGGTTGGAAAGGACCTCAAAGATCAAGCAGTACAAACTCACAGTGCCACGGGCAGGGACATCTTCCACTAAACCCGGTTTCCCAAAGCTTCATCAACCTGGCCTTGAATACTTCCAACGAAAGGTTATCCACAAGTTCTTTGGGCAACTGTTCCAGTGCCTCACCATCTGCACCATGAAAGATTTCTGTATTCAATCTAAATCAATCTTCCTTCAGCTTAAAGTATTGCTCCTTTTATCTTAACTTTCTGAATAATGGATAAACTACAAGATAAAGATGAACAGCCAGTCTGCTGAACATGAATATGTGGCCTGTACTTCAGGAAGTCCATGAGCTGCAAATGCTGGAGGCTGGTGATAGATTAGCAAAGTGAGCACAGGCAGCAGCATGACAACCTCCTTTCCTGGACCTCCCTTTTGCTATCATCTGGACTTCTTCTATGACCCAGCACAGTTGCTGCATATGTTTACACTGCCTGGCACAAGCTTTTCAGGGGCTCCTGTGTAGCTCCTTGTTCAGCAGCACATCAGTTGTCCAGTCAGAGATGGGACCTGCTTGCAGGTGTTAACTGCTCTGTACTGTGCTGCCCTTGCCACAGCAAAGACCTTGCCTCTACAGCCCAGCTCTCCTTTCCTTTTTCTTCTCCTAGCAGAAGACACAGGGTTCCTAAACTAAGGTAAGGACAGCAGGGTCCACTGTTTGTGCTGGATACCTCTGGATCACTCTGTGCAATCTTTTTGAGGGGTTTTCCAGAGTCAAATCCTGAATCTATCCATTGAAATTGCCTCAACACCTTTCAGAAACAATTTTTAAGAGCTGAAAATTCTTGTTTGTGTTAGACAGAAGAAAATTGTTGCCTGGTGCACAACATCCCCAGTAGGCAAACAACCAAGGTCCCTGTGGAAACCTTTCTCAATCCCCCAATGTTGAATCTGCCGAACGCAATTCTCCTATGTGAAATGTTGCTTAAAGCTGTAATGAAGAGGGCAAGTTCTTCATGCCAGCTAATTTTAAGGCTGTCATCTCTCGTGCAGTGCAGCAAGTTTGGGATGTACAGTGGAAAATCTAGAGGGAAGAAAAGTAATGTGGTTAGCCAACTAACCACTGGATGACACTGTTGTTCCATACAGCTACAGCTGAAAGGCTTCATCTGGCACTGAAAATGTGCCTTGTAAAAGAGAAGTGCAGATGTGAGGTTTTAAGTGTTTAGTGTATTCGGTGTCTTAGTGCAAGGGGCAAATTCGTTGCATTTGCCTTTGTGTATGTCCTCACAATTAAATGCTGGCTTTCATTCCTTGGCGTTTAGGTTAAACAGCCTGATCCAATCTGGATTTAGCCACTACTGCCTGGGTTCTCCAGATTCATAGCAATGAAGAAAATAGTAACTTCATATGTCACACAGGGCGGCTTTACTTACAACATCACTTAGAAGATTAAAAATAAATTGAAGCATATGTCACTTCAAAGGGGGCAAAAAAAGGACATCTGCATTATTTGATGCATTAATGAGAAAGTTCTGCCGAGTTTTGATTTGAACTGTATGGGAAATGATGCGATTGGTAAGCTTGCAAGTTAAATGTATTTCAAATGAAATTGTTTCTGAAATTTGTATTTAATCTAGGCTAAGGGATGCTTGCGTTTTATACTTTGCATTGTGACATCTTGTTCGTAAATTGAGCTTTACCCTTTTAACTTGAGGAGTTTACAATAATAAAAAAAAAAATCAAAGCAATTTAGCTACAGATATCTAAGTCTGCATTTCAGTAGAATAAGCAAGAACAGCTCTCCTGCCTGAGGCAAATCTTATCATCCATGACCATCTGTGCAACTACAAACTAACTACCTCTGGCACTGCATGATTCTGTAGACATAGGGCTGTGGACTAGCAAACTAACATCCATCCATCCATCTCGATTCCCACTCCCAGCTCTAAATCCTCTTTGTGATATCCTTGGCTCCTTTAAAAGAGAAAACAAGTGTCTTTGTTCTCCTTGTATATAAAATACCCTCCAAAATGTGGAGGAGCGGATCATTTTTATCTTTCCCATTCCTACTGTGGGGATAAGTAAAGGTCAGTAAAGCATAGCAGGATGTTAGAGATGCATAGGCAGAAACACTCATGAAAAATTAACGAGGAATAATATGAGTTTCTCTGTGCCATCTTGGTACTTCTGGTATGTATGGCTCAACTGAGGAAGGTTTCGTTCATTCTGAAGGAAATATGACTTCCAGGAGGCTAATGTTCTGTGTTTAATGCATTAGTTTTTCCCCCTGGGGCTCAGTTACAAATGCAGCTCAGGCCAAATTGATGAAATATCAGTTAATATGTAAGTCTGACAGATTGGAGAGGACACAGATGCAGTGATCTAGGACAGTCTTGAGGTGATAGAAAAAAATCTAAATCTATGAAGGCCACTATTTGCATACGTGGATGTTTTAGAGGGAGACACCGACAGCTTATTAATGCAAGTAAGTGTAATCAAACTGTTTGTCCAGAGACAATTTCTTTGAAGTTCATTCTATAGGGGAATTTGGTGTGGTAAAAAACCCCAGGCCTAAGCCATAGACCATTTATTTTGTTATAACTATGACATTTGTGCTGCATAAAGATTTCAGATATGTCAGCTTTTTCAGCATATGTATATCATGACTTTGTGAAAAATTGGAGCATGGAGACATGCCAAAGCTTAAATAAAATGCCTTCCATTTGGTTTACCCTGAAGCTATAGGGATTGTTCCAGCAGAAAGGAGGAAGGTCCAGCTTCAAATCATTTCCCACACAGCTACATTCACAAACATATTTTAAACTCATGTCAAGAAGCCAACAAAATTTGTCTTTTCATACAGACTAGCCAATGCAGGTTGCTAAATAATATTCATGATCAGATTTAAAAATGTTTCCATATGTTGTTCTGAAAATGATTTTGGGTAAATGTTTTGCACCTATAATTAGCCTATTTTGTGGACTAGGCCTCTCTGTCAGATTCCGGGCTTAGTCCTTCCATCTGTCCATGAAATGGTGACAGGAGCACAGCCAGGCCTATGTGATGTTCTGGTCCCCTTTCACTGCAATTTGTTAGTGTGATCATTGGCCATGGTCTTCATATGGCACCTCCAGTGCTGCAGCGCGACCAGGAACTAGCACTCAGGGCCCCTGGGAGAGGCTCAGAGACCATGGGGACACACCATCCATGAGAAAAGTCTCATGTTGAAAGGCACCCCGCTGAGTCTGTTTGTCAGGGGCCAATACAGGTATGTGTTCTGTGGGAGCCAGTGTACCGATGTGTATTTTTCTCTGATAACCCAGCATGCTTGCATATGTCTCTATCAAGCTCTGCATTGGCCCAGAAAACAGCTGAGAGGTATATAACATATCTTGAGGTTATACCCCACAGATGGAAGCAGTTAGCTCTTTGTAGCCTGAATGCGCACCACAGGGACTAAGAGAAGCCAGGAAGAGAAAATCCCTCAGACCTGGAAACTACTTGCATCCCTTTAAAAAATCAGGAAATTCAGAACTGTCCTCTTTCTTGTCCATTTTTCTTATATTTTATATAATAATGTATGAATGAATGAATTATTATTTTTTTTTTTTTTTGTCACAAATTTGAATGCATTCAAGTTTCAGAGTAGATCTAAGCATTGGATTCTTTTTTTGTTTTCATAGAGGATTTGATGGAATAAAACAATAGGTGAAAAAATAGAATGGGATGAGACTTAAAGTTTTAAATAGTCTCTAATGTAAATGGAGAAAGACATGAATAAATCCATGTAAAATAAACTTCGTGCTTATAAATACCTATGTATTTCACTGATTTACGTCCAAAATGACTTACACTGTTTACCACAATCAAATTCAAACCTCTAGCAAAGCAACTTTTCCTCAATTTATCAAAATTTTACAGATTCTTGAACATATCTTGATAAATTTTCAGCGCTAAGAAACTCCAGCTCTGTACAAAGTGTCCCCAAAACCTATTCAACATGGCAAGAAAGTGGCAGTGCTGAGATGAAAGAAAAGGAAATATTTATGGAACAAGGCATCTGATGAGAAGAAATTAAAACATAAGCCCGAACAATAGGGTTTATGAAGCCAAACTGATTGTGTTTAACTTTTACAAAGCCCTATTTAGAAAAGTTAGCAATTATTTGTTATTTGATGAAAAAAGCCTTCTCTGACTGTCTCTGTCTTTCAAAAAGAAATGCTTTTAAAGCAAAGTTTCCATAAAATGTCTTCAAACAAAGGGATTTCTAAGGTCAGAGTTGCTAGAAAACACAGGCCAGACCTTCAGTGGATGTAAACTGGTATCGTTTTAGGCCAGCTGGAGGAGTGCAATCTATACCAGCTGAGGAGCTCACCCTCTGTGTCTGATGCAAAGGAAGAACAGCAGCGCTGCTTTTTCCAATACAGCAACATGTTTTTTTTGTGTGTGTGTTTTTGTTTCTTTTGTTTTTGTTTTTCTCATCTGTAGGCTGAGGCTATACATTTCCCTTTTAAAAGTTTAAGCTTCTGAGTGAAATCCGTTTGATATGAGCATTAATAAGAAGGAAAATAGTTGCTTGAAATCTGGTAATGCCATTTATGCTTTCAGAATAACTAGCAAATGTACAAGAATTTATTTTTTCACTGCAGTCATGTAAAATAAATCTTATTTTCCCACTGTATGTAGTGGAGACACTGCAAAGATGAGTCAGGTGACTCTCCCATGGCCAGTGAGCAAATCGCTGTTCTCAGGAGACAATCTCTGTTTGCCTTGGTTGGTGGCTTCACGTAGGATGAAAGCAGAAGCCTACAGTTAGGGAATTAGATTTTGCTTTTTAATCTCTTTCTGCAAAGGCAGAAATCATTTCTGTACATTTTATATTCTCTTCTGCTGGTGTTGAAATAGAAACAGTTTCTGCCACTGCAGTACAAAACCGTGTCTGAGCAGTGAATGTGTAAATAAACCTTGAAGCACTTTTTCATCTGTGTAAAAGAAAAAAAAATTAAAAAAGAAATAAAATAGGCCTAATGTGTTCAAATGTATGCCAATATTATTTTGAATTCTCCCTCATCTTGGTTATTCCATGTCCCCATGTTAGTCTTGTTCCCCTAATACGAGGGGAAGAAGCGTTGCTCTGTAGTTTTACTAGATGGTGCCAGAGTACACTTCTGATTCACCCAGTTCACATGTGGCTGGAGCAAAAACCTTGCCTTTTATTAGAAAATCCTGCACTAAAGGGTAAACTGTGTGGTACTGCTGATCTGCACTGCTGACTGTACACTGTGAAAGGCAGAAGCTTAGCAGAAGCATAGAGGAGAGGCTAGTTGAACAAGGAGGTTGGACAATTTTTCTATGTCTTTCAAAAGAAGAAAAGGGATAATAGATTATTTTGATCCATTAGTTAATGATATGAAAACAGTAATCTAAGGAAATATTTGAAGAAAAAAAAAGCAACATCGATGTATCCACAATCTACTAAACAAATAATGCACTACTAATGTTGTTAAGTCACTTCCACCAGGGACTCATAACTTGACAGGGTTGTTTTGCCTTCCCCCCCATCTCTTTTCTTTTTCCTTCTTTCACCTTTGCCACAGCTCTGCAAGCAATTAGCATGGGTGAAGAATTGCTAGAATGGAGTTTTTTCCTTGATGTGCATATGTCACTGCCGTAATGTTACTGGAAATGTATTAATTTAAATGGTGAAACTAATTGCCTAGAAAGTGACAGCACTGAATGTGCTCTTTCATGGACGGTTCATTGTTGACAGTGGCCCATTAGATATGATATTATGTCGGTTATAGTAGCTCTACAAGGAAAGCAGCATCGTTATTACTGCTCTGTGTTATGAAAAATCATTCCTTGCAGCTGTGAGTGCTTAATCTATACTTGAAAGGTAAGCACAGTGGATGAAATGCGTATCTCGGGGAGTGGTGAGTATAGTGTTATACTGACATACATTTGTATTGGTGGAGCATAATGTAACACTTTTTAAATTATTATTCAAATGAAAATAACCAGAGGAAAGCCCGTTCTGAAAATACAGTTCTCCTGGATCAGCATCTGGTTTTGAAGAGCTCTTGGCACAATTTGATTGCTTTTTTTGTGCTCCGTGGAGATGTTCCCAGGATTTGCATAGCAATTGGAGAAAGTGCCTTCTGTTTCATGGCCTTATCACCCTCAGAGGGAGAGGATACAGTTGGAAGCATTAAGTCCTCCTGAATGCCATGGCAAAATCCACAAACAGGAAGATGACCCCTGTGTCCTCAGATATTGTGTGTAGATTTACAGGAAGAGAGGATGAAGAATGGACACGATGCACCTTGCAGCTTGAGCTTGTATTAAAACGGTTAATGAACTGCAGAGAAGCAAGCAGGCAGCGTGTGCAGGGTTAATACATTCTTTCTGCACTATAAATATTTGTGTTTATGAAGATTAATGGACTGAAACATTTTAGAGTGAAGTCTAATGTTTACTCATGAGCTGCAAACACTGGAGATAGCTGCAGTGTGAGTTTCCCCACACTGTCCTGTTAATGACCTCAACTCTGACCTTGCAACTCCTTCTGAGGGAAATGGGGAAATTTAGTCCAGACCATTTATGGCCATTTCCTGCTCAGAGCCATGCAAGACACTTACTGCTGACTTTGTAATATGAGCTACTGGCAACTGCATGGTCACAGGATTCTTAGTACTTGAGGCCTTAGACCCACTGGACACCTTAATGTTAAAAAGAGCATTCAAACTGAAAGCAAAGCCTTCAAACCAGTGCAAAGCCAGTCTTTCATGACTTGAGAAAGATGCTATGTAGCTTAACTATAATTAAATGAACATTTGCCTGAGCCTTTATGCTTAAATGTGCTGCAATGATTTGCTTCCTTTCTTAAAATATTCTTCAAAGGTTTTCCTACTCAGGTGTAGTCTAAGGCATGTAGTTTAAGGAGAGAAAGAACAGAAGGAGAAGGTTAAATCTTATCTACTGAAGGGAGATACCAAAGGAGTTTGGTTATCAACTGTAGTTTGTGACTTCCATTTTGCCCAGTGGAGAAGTCTGAGTTTCAGCAAAACCTGTCAATACTCTTCAGTGTTATGAAAATATGTGTGAAATTCCATCTTGCCTCACTCAGAAATGAAATGCATCTACTCAGTCCCCTTTGTGGCTCATTTTTGAATCATGGTAAACATAGTCAGGAATCCTGACAGGGCTGTTGAGCAGTAGTTCATGATGTGTTGGTAATTTAAAAGATTTTCCACACTAATGCATATCTTAAGATAAATTGCCATTACAGGAAGCGTTAGGGAGTTTGATCCTCATTAAAGCTATTTGATCATGCTCCTAGTTTTGCAGTTTTACAGCATGGCCCCATTACATACAGTGGCTGAATATACCCCTGCCCAGTAATGTACAATTAACTGGTGTACTCATGCAAGCAAAGAGGCAAGATGAGGTGCAACATTATTTGCAGGAATTCCAAGAGTGTGCTGGCACTAAGAATTATTTTAAGAAATAATGGAAGGGAATTGAGAAAATATGAAGATACAAAGAGCTCTTGCTATGGACCTCATTTCTGTACTATCAAAGTTTATACAACCATTAATATATTTACACTTCCAACACCCTTTTTGATGAGACAATCTTCTTTCATGTTTTCAAGATAAGGAACTATGGCACAAGGCATAATAATTTATATTTCTAGTGACTTCTTCAATTGAATTCAGCCTACCTACATGTAACCTGCCCGTAGTGCTTTACTGGCAAAATAAGTCCATATATGTTCCCGTCTGGACAGAAGTTATCACAGGACTTGAGATTTTGTTGTGGTATTGTTTATATTATGCACTCTAGTGCTTTGTTGTGAATCTTATTTTATGATTTATAGAGTGTAAAGCTCTACTGAAAGAAGACTGTATTTGAAGACTGTATTTGTATTAATCATTTTAATTCAAATAATATCCATATTACAAACACACTGCTATAGCTGCAACTATTCATGAGTTCATAATTGCAGTTTGTTTAATAACTTTCAAGACAATTGGATATTTCAATACAGAAGAGTTTTCAAGCAGAAGCACATATAATTAGATTTTGCTCACCAAATAAATTGAATCAGGGAGAGAGTAAACACAGATTCTAGTCTTTCAGTTATGACTGGAGATATCTTGGTGGGAAGAGTTGCAGAAGTATGTTCATTATAGTCTTTGTGTATACTTTCAAAAAAGGTATTTTTTTCTCAATGTTACTGCAAGGACTGGTCCTCAGACATTATAATCTTCAGATTCTTTCTAATCTTATCTGAATCATAGAATCATAGAATCAACCAGGTTAGAAAAGACCTCCAAGATCATCTTCTCCAACTATCCACCTACCACCAGTATTTTGTTGCTAAACAATGTCCCTTCATACAACATACAAACGTTTCTTTAACACCTCCAGGGATGGTGACACCACCACCTCCCTGGGCAGCCCATTCCAGTGCTGACCACTCTTTTGGAGAAGAGTTTTTTCTTAATATCCAACCTGACCCTTTCCTGGTGCAACTTAAGGTCATTCCCTCTAGTCTTATCACTACTTATGTGGGAGAAGAGGCCAACCCCCCATCCTGCCACAACCTCCGTTCAGGTAACTGTAGAGAGTGACAAGATTAAACAATCACAGTTCTCTCATCTGCTCCTCATAAGCCTTGTGCTCCAGACCACTCACCAGCTTTGTTGCCCTTCTCTGGAAACACCCCAGGGTCATGATGTCTTTCTTGCAGTGAGGGGCCTAAAACTGAAAACAATACTTGAGGTGTGGCCTCACCAGTGCTTAGTACAGGAAGACGATTACCACCCTACTCCTACTAGCAATGCTATTCCTGATACAAGCCAGGATGCCATTGGCCTTCATGGCTACTTGGGCACACTGCTGCCTCGTATTTAGCTGAGCGTTGACCAACAATCCCAAGTTCATTTCTTCCATGTAGTCTTCCAGCCATTCTGACCCAAGCCTGTAGCATTGCCTGAGGTTATTGTAGTCAAAGTGCAGGACCCAGCACTTGGTCTTGTTGAATTTCATCCCATTGGCCTCTGCCCATCTTTTCTGCCTATGCAGATTCCTGTGTAGAGCCTTCCTACTCTCAGGTGGGTCGACACTTCCTCCCAACTTGCTGTCACCTGAAAACTTACTGAGGGTGCACTAAATCCCCTTGTTCAGATCATCAATGAAGATATTACACAGGACAAGCCCCAGTACCAACCCCAGGGGAACAGAACTCGTGACCAGTCACCAGCTGATTTTAACTAACTCCATTCACCACCACGATGAGTGGATAGGAGAGAACCACATAAGCTTCAGAACATTAGCATCAGCTGTTGACTATCTTGAAACTATTGAGAAAATGAATAAATTCTGTAAAGCAGCAGTTCCTCTTGTTTCCTTATCATTTTAGAAGGTGAGGGATTATAACAAAGATCACTGTGTCAGTACAAGGCAGGTTTTGTGTCAGGTCCAATAATTATTAATCTCACAATGTGTTGTAGGTCATGATCAAACATAACAATAAAATAGAAGATTTTATTATTAAAATAGTAAGACAGCAAGTATTTTCTCATCAATTTTCTAGCTATGATCTTGATAGAATGAAGTGCTGAATGCTTTAGAAGAGCTGAAGTGAAGTCTGATCCCATCATATTAAATCAGGGCAAAAAGACTGCAATTTTCTAATCCCTCGGAATTTCAATACTTGGGGAGTATTTTTAAACTAATTCTTTTTGCCTTGGTATATGAACAAAACAAATGGTAAAATAATGAAACAAAAGAGAGGAGTCTTTCCTCCTCTTGTCACTAAACATCATTCCTGACCCTGAACGTATTTTATAGAGATACAAGAAGTAAGAGGGGGCAGAAAGGAAATGAGGAAAGAAAAAGGAGTAAGAAATGAAAAACGTCAGTATATATTTCTCTGGGCAGGTCTGGTAGAGGGTTTTAATACTTAGTTCTAGCTCCCTGTTTTCCTGAATAAAAGGGTGAATTTATTAGATACATGCCTGGGTCTCTGAAAAATGTGTTTTAATGTTAAGTTGGAACAGGTTTTCGGTTCTTTAATATTTACACATGTAGTAAATAACCTACCTCCTATTTCAGTGCCATAAAATTGTTCTGCACTGAAGATTTTACAATACTGGATTTCCTAACCTCTTCAATAAGGCATGGCCTTTTGTATGAAAAGAAGAAGAATCCCATGGTATTTAAAATATCTTTCTTCTGACCTTTCTTAAGGGTACATCCGATTTGCAGCACTGTATAATGTGTTTGCAGCCAGCAAGACTACATCTTGAAAATCATTTGAAATTGGTAACGTGTCTCTATGCACATGATCCTCATACACAATTTCTTTTTTCAAAGAACCTGCTAGGAATCCAAGTTTGTTATTTTAAAACCAACAGCAGTGGTGCTGTTTAGTTTCTTTATTTTATTCTGGGGCTTTTTTTAGGGTTTTCAGTGCTCAAAGTGTTTATACAGTTATGTTTATACAGTTACAAATTAAGAAGACATTAACGCTCTGGTCTATGCAGAACAATGCAAGGGCTGATACAGTCCAAGCATAAAAGATTTTCTAATCTGTATATCTGAGCCTACTGCCTCCGTGACTGTATCTGATAGGCAGTGCACCCTTTCTCTCCTTTGACTCTTTTTTTTTTAAAGCATTTCAATACTCTCTTAAGCTTTCATATGAAAAATGCAGAAGCAGGGCATATATCAAGATGAAAGGATCTGATCGAAAAAAGGCACCTTTCCATTTTTATTGCTAGCTTTTTTTTTTCCTTTGTAAACTTTCTCTGTCATGGGCAGTTACATGAATATACTGTCAGTCCAGTTCCTTTCAACACTGTGTGTTTGAACTGATCCATGAGAGATTTATATGGTCATAGATTCTTCTTGCTGAATTTATTCTTTGTATTTCTATAAATTAATGCTGTTCCTATCAGAGATGGCTCCCGACAATAGGCTTCCCTGTTCAGTAGCAGCATTTAATGTTTTGTGTGTACTGGTGAATTCCCCATAAAGTAACTCCACTCTATATGGTAGAAGAGCTCAAACCAGTACAGAGTTTTCTTTAAAACTAAAAATAAAAATAAAAATATCACTAGAAGGAACAATTCATGATAGAAAAATGACTAGCTCGACAGCACATAAGATTGTTTTATGAAAACATTTTAGCACTGATAACCACATCTTAGATTCAATCCACAGCTGATGGCAAGCCATCCTTGTGTCTGTTCCCACTGCATGTAATTAGCTTCTAACACATATCCACATCATGCGTTTTAAATCTTCCTTTCATCTTTCTACTGGAGTACTGACGTCTCCAACAACGGATTCTTGAGCAAGCATTTTATGACAGATGCTCTACATAGTCATTTTATATCTGCAGCATCAATAAAGCAATAAAACTTAATTGGTTACTTCGGCATGGAGAAGTTTATTTCTGACACCTTGAAGCTGCAGATTGACAGGCAGGTTCACTCAGGGGGAGAGAAGGGAGGAGAGGGTGGGTCAAAGCCAATATTGCTTTATGAATTACTTCTGACAGTGCTGGCCTGGTAATCATGCTAGATGAATCACGGAATCACAAAATAGATTCTGTTTCCCAGTTTCAGAATTCTGAATCAGAATCCTCTGTTTCCCAGTTTACCTGCTGTGCTGTTTGTGTTCAGCTACACCAACACAGCTAGGGGAGAGGTTTAGATTCCATTGCTCTTTGGTCAGCCCCAAAATGTGCCAGCAAAACAGCTGAACACTTAAGCATACTACAAGCTTTAGTGTAGGTGAGTCACTGGGATTTCTATCTGGAAATAGAGAATCCTGTAGGTGATGCTAAGCAGCAGATGAGACTAATGGATGATCCTAAAGCTCTGAAACCTCTTGGTTTTAGTTATTATGAATAACAGAGCTTCCACCACTCTCTGAAAAGGGTCTGTGTTCCTCTACATGATGCTTGTGTTATTAGGGAAGAACCAGACCGGATGGTCAAACAAATACAAGGAAGACGGTTGCATACAAAAATAGCAATTGAAGGCAATGTCTGAGTTCCTCCAGTGTGCAGAATGTAGCATTGCTCTGTTTATACTTTTGCAACACTAGAAAGAAACATATTCCTATATTCTTTAAAAGTTAGTGCAGGTGTCTTCTATTTAAAATTAAAGTGGGATTCTTGTTGTAATTTTGCAGATATCCATAGCATAGTCTCTGATTGAAACCAAACCAAAGGAAACCAAACAAAAAAATGTAGTTTCTGAACTGCAGAAGGAAATGAGATTATGAGTGTATATCATCCCTTCCTCAACTTTTATTCTTATGTTAATAACTAACTAGGATTTTATAATTTCCTGTTGAACAGCCCCATTTATTCATTTATAAAAAAGAATATTTAGACAGAACAAAGCTGATTTAGACATCACAGTTGGAAAGCACAGTAAGCACTGACTTCTGGCTATAGTCTGTGATTATACCTTGTCTTCATTAATCTGTTAATTTAAATCAGATATGAAGTAGCATTGTCACCTGGGTTATGATGGATCTTCAGTGAAGGTTGTGGTTGGAGGTAGGAATTTAACACTAAATAAAAACACATCACATCGCTATTAAATACAGACATTTTTTGGCAAGTTTTGCTACTGAGAATATTGCTCAAGTAGTTCTAAGCTTCTATGACACTTAATATATCTCTGACCTTGAGTGTCATCTGTTTTCAAGACTGTCACTACTTTTTTTAAAGAGTGTTGTAGTCAGTGTTCCTGGGCAAATCCAGAGTAATTGAGTCCTGGGCAAAGAAACAACTGTTCTCTCAAGCTTGGCCACTTAGCATGGGTCACAGGAACTACAAGGAGAGGGCACACACAAAGGAGCCCAACTACCACTGTGGCCAACCTGAAAGCCTTCTTTATTCATCTCCTCTACATCTTTCCCTAGCTCCTCACCCCACCAGCCCAATCCACCACCTGCTCTGTAATAGGAAGTTGGTTGATAAAGCAGGTCTTCAACCACTGAAGGAGCTGCTGTGAGTCCCCGGCCCTCCTAGAGAGCCCAGAAATTCCACAGAAGGTCCCTGCAGTGTTGGCTTTCTGCAGTCTCTGAGTAGGTGTTGATAGCAACACTTGGTTTCGGGACCATATTTATGACAAGGGCCTAAGGACAAATATTTTATACATGCTCAGTGTGGATGTTCTAGGATGCTCAGCGAAGTGACACTGATAGGAGTGGCAACTATTGCTCAATAAACCTCTGAAACGTAACACACTTGCAAGGTTGTTTCCTGGAAGAAAAGGAGCATTCGAAAGCAGTTCTCTGTGTAGACCTTTCAATGGAAAATATAGATAGGTTTTGGTCAACAGTTTGAGATGGTCTGTATTCTTATCTCCTCCTCAATATCTCAAAACTGGTGTTATCTCTAGATGTGCACCTCTTCCAAAGGACAACCTTTAAAATCGGAAAGCACAGGCCAGGGCTTGATTTCATTACCGTGAACAGGACCAGGGGCTGTGATGTTATTCACCAACCATTTGAATAACTAGATAAAATTGATGGTTTCCTTATGGTTTGATTAGATTTTGTGTCAGTTCTTACAGTGACAGATTTAGAGAAAAGTAATAAAAAGACAATGTAATTTAAAAATCAATAATGTGGAGGGGAGGGAATGCAGGCTGGCAAGTTTTGTGTAGTGGGTAACACTGTAGAGCAATGCTTGTTTTCTTCTTTTATGTTTATTTATTTATTCATTTATTTATTAACATTTAAACAGATTTCTATGGATTTTTATCTTTTATAATGATTACAGCCCTTTTGCTGAGCTCATTTCCATTACACAATGTTATTTCAGCTGCTCGGCAAAGAGATAATATACCCTTCATTAAAAATAGCTAGGAAGGGGAGAGTAACATAGCCCTCCCTATCCTACCCTTAACAAACATCTCTTGTCTCTTATCTTTCTTTTTCTACTTTCCCCCCTATCCCCTGTGCCCCCCCCCCCCTTTTTTTTTAATTTCTTAACATGCTATTCAGATCTTTTGTCTGCAGAGAAGTTTGATTATGCCTTAATCCAAATGGCCAGTTCAATCTATTTTAATCCAATTAACTGATTCAGACTATGCTGGGTGTCATAATCCATTTCTTATCCAATTAACTATTGTCATTCTGACTGTGGGTGAGGACTTAGTAGAGCAGAGGCTGTTGTTTGTTTTGAACTGCAGAAGCAACATGATGCTGCAAGCTAGTTCAGACTGTTTCCTTGGTAGCCCAAACAAGGAATGAAAGAAAAAATGTCAGCAGCAGTTGCATCCTCATGGGGTTTGATCTATTTTATCAATAATTAAAGGTGGTAGAACCTGCTTTTCACAATTAAATTTGTCTCTTTGATTTTTATTTTCTTTTTTATGGAACTGAATTTAAATGTACCACAGAGTCTTGGGGGGGGGGGGGGGGGGGGAGGGGGGGGGGGCGCAGGTAGGGGGGAAACAGCAGAAAAAAAAAGCTTGTAAATTGAGCTGCTTTAGCTTGGTGTGCTCAGCATGCAACAGTTCAAGGCTTCCCTGTATTTCGTGAAAATCAGGCCCCTTGTAAGGAAATGCAAAGAGAGTCTCTCAGTTCCATAATCAGTTGCGAAAATCTTGCCCTTTGTATTTTCCCTTTTCAAGCTAGTAGATTGAGAAGCTTATCCAGGAAATGCAAGCTTGGATCTCATTAAAGCATTTCAATTACTTTCCTTTCCTATTGAGTCTGGAATACTTATAAATATATCTGTTAGTTCTAGTATTATGATATATCTTTGGTATAGAACAATACATTTCCAAATAATAGTATTTAATTTTTGCTTTTACCTAATCTGGAAAGAACACTGAAATTATCAGAGTTCACCTTTTATGGAGCTCAAAGTGACATTTGCTTCATCCTCCAATACTTCAAGGATGTCTCTACTGACTCCATAATATACGGTCAAAGATACGGTGGACACGCTGTTTTTCAAGGGCTTCTTGCTTCCTTAAAATCATACTCGCCTTAAAGGTAATTAAACTTTTCAGATTATTCTCTTTTAGACAACTCATGCAGACTGATCTGAAAAAGTTTTGAAGTCGTTTTTCTATGAAAAATAGACTAAGAGTTAAGCTGCTACTGGACAGTTAAAAAACTTTTCCTCATAGACTGAACTTATGGTTTAAATGTGTACTTGGAGCGTGAGTTAAAAACTGTTGTGAAACACACACCTCAGCAATATACTCTTTTACAAATATTTTCCTGATTCTGGCATTCAAAAACATATGCCTTAACTTTCCTACAGTGATATTTTAATAATAATTCTTTTTTTTTTTCCCTCAAGGTAAGAAAAAACAGTTTTTTTCTACATAAATTATGTATGTTTCCAAAGTAAAAAATAAAAGAGAGACAGAGAGAAGATGAAGTAAAAGAACTTTAGGGGAAGAAGAAAGGGATTTATGTAAAAAAACAATGTAAAAATTCCCTCTCACAACTTACTGTGTTTTTCTCTCTTATTGCCATACTTCCTATGGATATGAGACTGATATTCTCTCGTCATGAATTTAAGCCATGTAAAAGGGCTGGAGATGTGGAACATTTTAATTGCACGATGTTGGCAATGAGAACGGTAAATGTTACATGAAATAATCACTTTGAAAATAAATAGTGCTTCATCAGAATGTTTTTTACTGTTCACTCTGTTGCGGAGTAAATTGGCACTGGTGTCAAAATCAGGTATTCTCCAAGAAGCTGAAGGCTAAAATGTGCCAAGCCCCTCCATGGACTATTGTTTTTTGTTTCCTGAGGATCATACCATCAGTCTGCAAGGATAATGGAGACATAACTGAGTGATCACAGGGAGTTCAATACAGATTAAGATTTCTAAATTGGATCATAGAATCATTGAATCATAGAATGGTCTGGGTTGAAAAGGTCCGCAATGATCACCTAGTTTCAACCCCCTGCTGTGTGCAGGGTTGCCAGCCACCAGAAGAGGCTGCCCTGACCCACATCCAGCCTGACCTTGAATGTCTCCAGGGGATGGGGCATCCACAACTTTCTTGGGCAACCTGTTCCAGTGCGTCACCACCCTCTGAGTGAAAAACTTCCTCCTAAAATCTAGCCTAAATCTCTCCTGTCTCAGTTTAAAACCATTCTTCCTTGTCCTATCACTATCCACCCTCATAAACAGCTGTTTTGGATATCTGCATCAATATCTATGGACCTGCACCTACCTATAGGCAAGTCTCTGTACGTATGGCAGAGATGATCACGAAGACCGTTGCACATAATCACAACATGCAAGAAATTAAAGCCTCTAGAGGGATTGTGCCTTTTGGTCACTGCTTGGAGGTGATGTTTACATGAAGCTCTTCCATTTTCTTTAGATCATACAGTATCCTGTGCTGCTGAAGCTTCATAAGCAAGTTATTTTCAAGAAGAATGTACAAGGACACAGTAATGGAGGTTAGCTATAGCTATGAATTTTATGAACAGTTTGATGGAAACCACATTAAATGGCAATATCAGCCTACAAATCAGCTTTGTGGTGCTCTTATTCCAATCTGGTGTTGAGGGTGATTCACTGTGAATTTGCTTTTCATGGCCACCATTTCATGCAATGCTATTTATCAGCACACCAGCCACTTGTCCTGTGGAAAAACTCGGGCATTATGTTTTAGCAGTTCTAACAACTAGCATTTTTACAGTGCTGTTCATGTTAGCAAAGTAAGTACCGTAAATAACATCACAAAACCTACAGTAATTGCCCTTTTGCAATGTGCATGTTTGCTGTACTATCACCCAACTTACAAAGCTGTCACATCCCTGACTCACCACACGTTGCATCTTTATAACAGTTATGCAGTTTCTACTCAGACAAATATAGGTCAAAGCACAGGTTTAAGGTGGTCCACAAGAGGAGGAGTAGCTGGGAGGTACCACAAAAAGCAAGAGTTTTCTCATTAAAATGACAAATATCCTCTCTTGGTAGCTCAGTCTGAGTGAGAGGGATGAGGAAAAATAAGGGTGTGGGATTTTAGAATGTGAAGTATAAACTCTGATGAAATTGACCTCTTTGCTTTTTTTTCCCCCCTATTTTGATAAAGTGTGATGATTTATCAGAATGTGACCCCAGTATCCTGAGGCTCCTGTAGTCCAAATGAATGCAGATCCTTTGGAGTCTTTGGCTGCCCCCTGACGTTCAGTTCTTGAAGGCTGTGTCTGAAATAGGGTCCGACCATTCCCTGCAGCCATGCCAAGGTAATATACGATTGACAGACTTTTAAAAGGATGTATTACTTAGAAGGAAAGAGTCAAAGAGAGTGTGTTTTAAACAAAAGCAGCATATAGTCATATTAAGCTTTTCCCTACAGCTTGTTCTGGAAAGGCAGCAGTATCTCTGGCTTTCTGCAGATTCTGTTTCTTTCTGCCTCCCCCTCTTCGCCATTCAATCTGTTTCCCTAGCCATTTTCTGAGAAGCATCCTATCCTTTCTTCTCAGGAGACTTTTAACTACTCATTAGCCTTTACATTTCCAAGTTATGGGCTTGGAAAAATAAACATACATCTTACTAGCAGACAGGATGCCATGTCCTTGAGGTTAATAATTTTGCCCATTATCTTTGAAGAGTTTGCCTACGTATTTGTTCTGGGAAGCCAAGTATTGCTTCCTAATTAGTTTTCTATGCATCCCACTGTAATTTAAATCAATACACTTACAAAGAAAATTCCTGAACTCAGTACAACTTCACTGTTCAGTCACATAAAGCATTCACTGTAACACTCTTAAAATAGTCACATAATTTGTTCATTTCTATGAAATGAGATCAAAATAAGTGCACTTAGCAGAAACAGTGAACCTCTTTTTTCACCCTTTGAAGGCAGTATTGTATCCCTCTTTTGTGCAGAGCAAAGCTGATGACCTTGCCAAAGCCCCTTGCTGTGCAGTAGGGCCCCTTTGCTCTGTCAGTAGAAATATGTGTTTGGATCTAGAGGTCCCAGGTTTAATTCTTACTGTTGACATTTCATCTTTGCTTGCAGTGGTTCAGCTTACGGCTTCCATACCTCAAGATGAATGCAGGGACAATCTTTTAAGCTTTAAAGCAATCAAAACTAAACAACATTAGTTTTTAAATCTTTGATTCTTATGAAAAGAAAAAAGCTAGAAGAGATTTTTTAGTGGAAGAACAAAATCGGGTTATGGACAAGAATAGCCCTGGAAAGAACCTCATACTTTCCAAGCACACAAGTATAGTAGCATACAAAATGTCTTGGTTAGAAAAATCTACAAGACATCAAAAGACATCAACAGGGAGCAGCTGAACAGGATGTTTAGGAGATATTGAGACTACACAACTCTTAACTCATTACCTAAATGGAAAGACCAAAATAACTGTAATGCATTTGGGAAAAAAAGGACAAAAGATAGGAGGGAAATCTCTAAAATAAAGAGTGAAAGTAATTTAATTCCTGAATTTTACAACCTTCATCCAATTTTTAAGGAGAATCTGAAGTTGATGGGAAAAAAAAACAAACAACAAAAAATAGGCATGCTGTTGTTTAGTGATTACTTTTAGACAAAGCATTATCCAGAAGTATTTTATTCACATATTACAATACTTCAGCCTCGACAAAGATTCCTAAAAATAAATGTCTAGGCTTCTTGAGAAACCTCAGGATTTTCTATGGATACTGTAAATATACTAGAAAACTCAAGGGAACCTTTCTGAAATGGCAGTTAGAGGTTACGTGGGACACCTTAAACAGCTCTTAATAGACACTAAGCTATATCTAGGATATATATGAACTATCTATTTATGATACTAGATGTTACTGAGAAATTTAATTCAGTCCTTTATGCCTTTGTGTACTTCGTATAATAATTAAAACAAGAATATATACATATATACGTACATATATATATACTTACAGGCCTCTTGCTGGAACAAGTGGAATAAATTCCTTGTATTTCAGTAGGAAATGAGACATGCTCTAACACAGTTGAAATAATAGCTAGTAACAATCTGATTCGCTAGCATCCTCAAGACACATACAGTGTCCAGCTGAGAACTAGATTTCCACACTTCTCTCTACATAAAATTAAAATGGAAATGTACCTTATTGTTCTTTCACTAATTGATTATTCTTTAGCATTAACTTTCTTTCTCTTTCTCTTTCTCTTTCTCTTTCTCTTTCTCTTTCTCTTTCTCTTTCTCTTTCTCTTTCTCTTTCTCTTTCTCTTTCTCTTTCTCTTTCTCTTTCTCTTTCTCTTTCTCTTTCTCTTTCTCTTTCTCTTTCTCTTCTCTTTCTCTCTCTCTTCCTCTCTTCGTCTTTCTCTTTCTCTTTCTCTTTCTCTTTCTCTTTCTCTTTCTCTTTCTCTTTCTCTTTCTCTTTCTCTTTCTCTTTCTCTTTCTCTTTCTCTTTCTCTTTCTCTTTCTCTTTCTCTTTCTCTTTCTCTTTCTCTTTCTCTCTCTCTTCCTCTCTTCGTCTTTCTCTTTCTCTTTCTCTTTCTCTCTCTCTTCCTCTCTTCCTCTTCCTCTTCCTCTTCCTCTTTCTCTTGTATGTTAAGATGGAAGCTTGAAATTTAGCATTCAGCTTTCTCTGTGGTATGATTGTTGTATGTTGGATGACCAAGAAAGTATAGAAAAGACAACTCAGCTCTGAATTTTTCAGGCAAAGAGCAGAGAAAATAGATGCAGTGGCTTAAGAAGACTAAAGAATTCAAGTGACTTTTGCTTCCACTTAGTTGTGAAGTGTGTGCAGAGAGACGATAATATGAATAACTGTGAACAGAAGGCTGCTACAGAAAATAGCATGTAGGTACTCTCTAAATGGTTGCTTCACCATAAAATCTGAAAGAATTTTCTGTGGAATTTGATCTGATTTTCTTAGTTCTCTCAGTGGATTTAAGGTAGCATTTGTTGCTGAACTCTAAAAACTGAGCAGGCTCGCTTTCCTCCTTAGTAAAAGGATTATGTGTATAAATACATGTGGTGTACTCCATTAAGAGTTGTGGTCAGGAGGACAAAAAGCCTGCATATTCCTGTCCTGGCAACTGTCCTCTGAGAGTGGGATGAGGAGATAATCATTCGAGGTAAACTGTCCAAAGAGCTGGCAGGCTGAAGATGTGGGCCAAAATAACAAATTTTAAAGTAGCAGGGAATATTTCCAAGAAATGGGACTGAATTCTGAGTACAATGTAAATATATTAGCCCAGTTCTTGGTGTGGTTAGGGTGAACAAGTGACCATTACCATTAATTCATTTGCATCTAGAGAGTTTGCATTTTAGAGACCGACAGAAAGGACAGCGCTGGGATAGGTAAGAAATGCTGAGTTCACTTGGACTGGTGATCTGCCTAGTACAGCATACTCTCTTTTATATTGATTCAAGAAAGATCAGTTAAAAAGGAATGAAACTGGATAAAAAGCAAGTGGCTATCACACCTTTCACAGGATGTGTGAGAGCCCAGGGTAGCAAGAGAAGAGTTTATATGGTTATGTCTTTGTTTGTTTAATGAAAAAAACAGAATATAATAAACCTCATTTCCATGAAATTAGCATATGTGTAAGGCTTTGTACGATCTAAGAAAGGCACTTTGTTTGAACACATAGGGTATCAAAATCCTCATTTGAAATCTTTAATTAACTTTTTGTGCCTCTTCATTATCAATCACTTATTTCAACTAGTCAGCCTCAGTAAGCTTACTCTGGTGGCTAAGAGATAAGATATTTAAGGAATAAAGAGTCAACATCACAGATGCATTTATTTATTTTGCATTCAAATTTGACCAGAATGTTTTGGGGTTTTTAATCAAAGATTGAAGTGTATGGAGCACTAAAGCTGATTTGGCTATGTATTTCCCGGTGATTAAAAATAGGAAGGTTCACATGTGGTACCTGAATGAAAGCTTGATGAACACACATAGACTGAGATTTTAATGCACATTTCTCTGATTATTATTTTAACAGATTCACATGAAGTTTTGCAGAGCATTCTATTCACAGATGTAACCTTGGAGTGAAATTAAGGAAATGGACAAAGTTACTGGTCTGTGAGTAGGGGTGAATCAGTACCTGAAAAGAACAATTTTCATGTGAAATCTGGTAACTCTCGTAGCAAACAAATGTGGCAATCTACATGAGCATTTCTGTATACATAAAACACTTTGACCACTGCGTTATTACCCATTTCTTTACATGCTCCATATAGAGCATGAATACCTTATGTTTTGCAAGTCTGATTTACTAGCTTACAGTGTAGAGATGTAATTATTTGATCTTGAAACTCTGTAGAGTTCTTGAAGAACTGAACAAGATTCTGAATGTTACAGTAAGAGAACCCAAAATGGCTTGTCTCAGTAAAAAATAATGGAAGATTATGGCAGATGGGTGGAGAAAGATGAAGTGCAGCATCTGACTCCAGGATAACTACAAGCTATGAACACAATGCAGTATAGAGGAGAAAAAATCAAATCTAGGGTACATTGTGAAATGCATTTCAAGGGAAAGCTGAGGAGTACTTTTAGCACTGTAAAATTCATTGTGGGCTACATGCAAATAAATTAATGTGAATTATGTGAATGAAATAAACACAGTAAAAGCATGGGCCAGTCACTAATGTGTGGTCATCTTTACTTTAAATTGCTGGGTTTTGGCCAATAAACACTTTCCCAGGTAGTGCCTGTGTATAGTTTAAGGGCTAAGGTGGGCTGGGAACCATTATCAAAAAGTGCTAAAAAGCAGGGGAATAAGTACTTTCACCCATGTGTAGGTGTGCTCTGTCAGGTCAACAGAACTCCTTTGCATATAATGTATTTACCAATACTGGTATGGCTATCTCAATGAAATGAATTCATTAATTTTCCTTAAGTATTTCCAGTCATCCACAGTCAGGAAATATGCATTGAGTAAACCCACAGGAAAAAAGAAAAATACTATGATGACCAAGAAATTTGAGAATTTAGTTTACAAAGGAGATTAGAAGACTCTGGATTGCCTAAATTCACAGAAAGTTTGACTAAAAATACGTAGGTTGCACTGAAGGTAATGCCTCCAATTTATTATCATGGAAACTACAACAGATACAAAGAGCACAATAACACTACTTGATAAAGCAAATTCTCATCTACAAAACAATATTTTTCAACATATCCACCAACATCAGGTAAGCATTTTTGCAAATTATAAACAAGAGCATTCGTGCGTCACTCATTAAAATCTGCACCAACGGAGCTGACCTACAGTTGCTGTTGACACTGCTGAAATGCACCACCCACCACCCCACGGTGCTCACATCCACTGTTTGGTCTCCATAAATGTTCAGCAGGTGTTGATGAATGCCAATGAGTGGAATTTCTTCTGCATGGAGGAATTCAATGAATTTGGATTAAAAGTAATTTTGAAACTAGAAGTCTTTCCTGAAGCATTCTCAACCCTCAGGTTTTTAATTGCTTTCCATGACCAGGAAGTAAAGTTATTTATTTACACTTAAATTAATAAAGTTTTACTCTCATTTGTCTAGGGACTTGAACCTTAGGATAAGTGCTACAACTATGAGATGTGCAACAAAATTGTTACAGCAGGCAGCACTGTTGTCACACAGTCATCTAAATTAGCTATTGGTTGATCACATTTAGCCTTGGTAATTTTCTTAGAGCAGATGAATTTTCAGCTCAAATTCAGATTTAGGTCACGAGATTCAAGAGACCTCTTTGCCCTGGAGGAAAGTTGAATCTGTTGCTTACAGACCTGGTATTGTAATGGAAGGACAAATTTAGCAAAGAAATAAATAAGAACAGTTTAAAATTAGAATGAATGTATAGCTCTAGTCACAATTAGCGAACGTGCTCATTGTTAGAAAACAGAGAGTGAATGAATCTCTTGTTTATGGAAAATTGGCACATACATTCTATAGCTCATGACATAATTTATAGAGTTTTCTGTAGAGTCCTGGTAATTATTACTGAACTATTCATTATTGATCTCATTTGGAATGTTAATGAATTTAAATCCAGTTTGTTGAAATGCAAGAACAACCACAAAAATCTATTGTTTTTTTGGCAATTCTGCATTCAGTGAAGCCAATGGAAAGGGTCCCAGTAATATGAAGAGATACTATATCTATCTGATCCAGCTGAACGTGGCTCCGTAGTTGTTTTTATGTCTGCTGGGTTACTGCTTAACTTCATGATGTCTTTAGTAGCTGATATGTGACACAGTCTATGGCACCACCCATAGACTTATCTTATTCATCTATATCGAAGCTTAAGCAAAATGAAAAATATGTTGAAATTTTTCATCAGTGTCAGAAAGAATCTCAGTCCAAGTGATACAGACAACATAATGAAGATCTGAAGAATATCTCAATTTCCCAATTGACTCAAAAATAAAAAGGCTACAGACAGGACATTAGTCTTGGCCACTTCTAAATCATCATGAAGTTCAGCTTCAGCTTGTGAGTGAAAGTACTCTGTAGTTCCCCAAAGGGGTGGCATTTGTTAATGCTTCTCTGTGGGCTTGGAGAGTGTGACAACTTCTAGCAGCTGGTCTGTTTTTCATTGCAAGAATACTATTGTTCTTGGATATATTAAGAGGAAGGTTTCAACTAAGTGTCAAGACATGGTAAAGTGTCAGGAGCTGTGTGAAGTATTGATGAGTCTTATTCCTTGCTACTATATTCTGCTTTCCTTTTGTTGCTGAAAAGAGAATAAGTTGGAAAAGAAAAATACTGATTAGCAAAAATGGTTTGAGTACCAGGAAAATGTATCTTATGCTGCTAGTCTTTAAAAAAGCTCCATATGTTTAGCTTGCTTAGAGGTATTTAAAAGGCAACTTAATTACAAATAGTAAATGCTTTCACAAAGACAGGATAACCGCTATTAGAAAGCTCTCAGACTTTGCAGAAACTCCATAAATTTGCTCTCAATGGACAAGAGGTAGAACACTTTTGAATGAAAATAATGTGCATATTTTTAAATAAAAATGTGTTTAAGCATCAGGGCACGTTGCCAATGGACATGTAGATGTTTTTCTTCCTTCCTGTTGTCAAGTAAAATCGAACATGTCCACACATGCATGTTAATTCAAGCTGCAAATAACTGGCACTGGACGTGGAAATTACTGAAAGATTTTTTATGGATTGTTATTTGCAGAATGGCAGATCCTGTTGTGCTTTTTGCACTCTGGGAATAAAATCTTTCCATAATCTGGATGATAACTTTAGTCATATTTAGACCATTTGACATAAAGATTGCCATAGTTCTATGGTTTCATAATGATGTAATTCCAGTTGCTAATCAAACAAAATGATAAATAGCAATAAATGTATTGCCTTTCTCTTGTTCTTAATTACATTAGGATCACCGCTGATGCATTTGCATGTTTTCCAGTACAGTGCAAAGTTTGGTTCACAGCCTTTGAATATCTGTTCTGAGCAGTTTATTTTTGTTTTCTTTCCCCATTTGGATAAATATATTCAGTGCCCTGAGTCTTTGTTGTTGTTGTTGTACTTTTCTTTTTTTTTTTTCTTTTCCCCCTGAGTGGAACGTGGGAGAAGAGGAAATTTCTTAATGGATAGACCTTTTTTATTCTTTTTTAGCATTCACTTTGCTTAGTATGAGGCTTATGTTGCATTTGCTAAAGAGAAGAATTGTATTTATAAAAGCCTAGTTTTGAGGTGTAAATTCCACCATCTTGGATTACCCCCTTTCCAAGAAAATTTGACTCTGCAACATGATTGCCTTTACAATAAAGTGTAACCAGGTATGAGAAGAAAACACTAGGTTAGGTGGGACATATTAGATCCAAAAAACTTTGCTATAAGGAACCTGTGAAAAAGAAGCTGAACATGAGTCAGTAGTGTGCCCTTGTGGAGCTGAAGGCTAACCATGTATGGGGGTGTATTAGAAAGTGCAGAGCAAGCCAGTCCAGGAGCTTATTATTCTAGGTTGTCTATGTATCACTTGTGAAGGTACACTAAATCAGAGACAGTCTGGGGCTACCTTTTGCAAAAAAAAGACACTGGAGAAGAAAAAGGCTGAGGAAGCTGTGTTTGACTCACCTAGAGAAGGCAAGGCAATGGGGAGAACTTTATTGCTGTGCTAACTTAATTGCTGTGTTTAGAAATCAAGTGAGCAGTTAAAGATATTGTTACAGAGAGAAAGAGACTCAATGGTAAAAAGACAAAAACCAACCAAACAAGGAAAATACCTTTCATTAAGAAGAAAACAAAAACAAAAACAACAGGAAAAAAAAAAACAACACTGTGAAGGTGGTCAAACAGTCATTCATGTCTCTCAGAAAGGTTTTTAAAACTTTTAGAGATGTAGAAAACACAGCTAGATAAGAGCTGAACAGCAGACCTAACATCGGAACTGGATCACCTTTAACTTGCTGTTGTGCTAGATCACTTCCTGAGGTCCCCTCCAGTTTAAACCATTCTATGATTCTAAATACAGCAGTGTCCAGATGTAATTACAGGGTTTGGGGATCACAGCTGGCTGAAGTCTTTTCAAGGTTGGAGCATGTGCAGAACCAGCTTTATCCAGCCCATAAAACATCACTGAGGTATAGCTATAGGCAAGGAGTATGGAGTCAATTATATCAGAGCAAACTGCTAACAGGTTATAAAATTTGATTTTCATCATGAAACATGCAGATCATTTTATTCCTGACCCTCAGCTGTGGTGTATTCTAAAGAAAGGAATCAAGACCTTGAACTTCTTTAGGTAGTCCATGGAATGGTAAGGAAAAGTCTGGGGAACATTTCTGATATATGGCAAGGTCTGCACTGTTGAAATGAGATATAACATTCATTAGTAAATGAATTTCTGTAAGCACTGAAACACTATGACAATTTATACTGAATGATGAATCACTGTGGTCTAAATGAGAAATGACAAATGCATGAATAACTGAAGCCAGGTAATTGCCTTCCAGGAAACAGTCTTAGCTGTCTGGGAAGAAAACTTCATTGGACGTTGCTGTTATAAGTTCTAAGCACCAGTTAATAGTTTGATGTGCTTTCATATAGTTAAGGTCAGACTGAACCATCAGATAGAGTATTTTGAGCTACTATTGATGATTTTCCCCAAATGACATATTCTTTTAGAATGGCATCTGATATTATTTTGAAAATATTATTAGCAAAAAATATTAGAAAGCCCATCACAACAGTCAGCTTGTTCCTATAGTGAACAATGCCCAGTTTTAACATTTATGCTTCAAATTTAAATTTCTTTAACTTTGTAACACTGATCTTTCATGACTCCTCTCTCACTGAAGAATCTGGTAGCATTCATAACTGCATTCCTCCAAGGATACTTTCTTAAATCTTTTTTTCAGTCTTCTAGCATTTTCATAGAATCATAGAATCATAGATCCACCAAGGTTGGAAAAGACCTACAAGATCATCCAGTCAAACTGTACACCTATCACCAATAGCTCCCACTAAACTATGTCCCTCAGCACAACATCCAATTGTTCCTTGAACACCCCCAGGGTCGGTGATTTACATACATACATACATTTTATGAATGTATGTATATTTACATTTACATGCAATCTTTACTATAAATTCATAACAGTTATTTTTAAACTTCATGTTTTAAAAATGTTAATCCTAAGTAGATGTTGTCTAATTTCTTCCTAAAGCTTATTAATAGCTTACGAATTGCTTCCCTGCCCTCATATGGTACGAATGCAATACTTTCTTTCTTCCCATATATAGAGACAGAATATTTATTAAAAACTTCTGTTCTTTGTGCATCATCATTGACAATTTTACAATCTTCATTTGGTAATGGGCTTTTCTAGAATTTATTTAGTTCTTTATCCACTTTCAAAAAGTATTTAAAATGTTTTTAGCTTTGCTAGCCTGCATATTCCATTGTAGTCCTCTGCTATTTTTGGTAATACATAGCTCTTTTTTACAGTTAACTCTTCACTCTTTTTTTTTCCTCACCAGCTTCACTTCACTTACAACTTTTTATTCTTTCCTTTGTCACTGAACCAAAACAAATTTTAGATTGGAGTTGTGTGAGTCATAACTATGTGTAACTGGACTAGCTGGACACTTAAATTCTTCCGGAGTTTTTGTTTTGTTTTGTTTTGTTTTTACTTGTCAGTATTTTTCCTAAGATGTTTCTTCCTTCATTTCTTCAAATTTGTACTATAAATTGGTTTGAAGCATTATGCATGTTCTTTTCTATCTTAGTGTTTGCGGCCATGTCTGTTCTTAATGAATATAAGGTCAAGATCTCCGTTTCTAGGCAACCATTGACTTCCAATACCATGGTTATTTAGCTTTATCTGGAACAATGATGTCCAAAACAGAGTCACCTTTTCTTGCTATAATTCCTTGTACATTATAAAATCTATAATTCTAGGGATTCTGAAGAAGTTTCATTACTAGGTACATAAGATTGTCAATATGCATTGCTCAAATTCAAGTCCTTTTAAAAGCATGATTTCTCTTCTTGCACATAATCAACAGATACTTAGGAAGAAAATTATTCTCATAATTTAGAGGACTGTTACAAGCAATGACTAGTTCTGTCTACTGAACTATGTTAACTAGCACATTGATCTGCATACTTGCACTACCCTTAGGTTCTGAATTACCATTAAACATTAAAGAGATAACAGTATTTTTAATTAGGAGCTCTGATTCCTTCCTTTCTTCCCTCCTTCCTTCCCTCCTTCCTTCCCTCCTTCCTTCTTTCCTTCCTTCCCTCCTTCCTTCCCTCCTTCCTTCCTTCCTTCCCTCCTTCCCTCCTTCCCTCCTTCTTTCCCTCCTTCCCTCCTTCCATCCTTCCCTTCTTCCCTCCTTTCCTTCTTCCCTCCTTCCCTCCTTCCCTCCTTCTTTCCCTCCTTCCCTCCTTCCCTCCTTCCCTCCTTCCATCCTTCCCTTCTTCCCTCCTTCCCTTCTTCCCTCCTTCCATCCTTCCCTCCTTCCCTCCTTCCATCCTTCCCTCCTTCCTGTTTTACCATCACAAAACAAATTGTAAAAACTGATCTTCATATACTAATTGTGTAATTCATATGACAATGCCAGCTATATCAATTTTCTTTGTCATCTTGTGTTTCTAAATCCTGAAATCCAACTCCAACCCAGCACATTAAATTTCAAAATATTTTTGTTACATTCATAAGTATTTATCTATTCTTTTTTTGTGGTGACCAGTCCTTGAATATTCTATTCTCTTTCAGAATTAAAGTTTTATGTTGTTATTTTCTCAATAAGAAAATGAATATCAGTAAGATTCTCCACTCTGCCTTTTCTTTAGATAGCCAGGCACACCCTACAGAGGATGCCCATCAGCCAGCTGTTACAACTCTCTCTTCCACTAGAGCTGACTGAATACTATCTAAAGACAGTAGGGTACCTACCATCTAACCATCAGCATGTTCCTTAGCTGTGTGAAGCTCTGGAAATGTCACCTAGTTCCACAGTTCTAAAGTCTGCCATATGTGATCATTTTCAAGTTATGGATTTTTTTATCTATAGTTCATTGATAATGAACTTGTTTTCTCTTTTGACCCTTTTTGGTGTTTCATTTGCCATAGTCCAGAAAGAGCCACTACGGATGTGTGCTACTGCTTTTGGTTTCTTTCTTACATAGAAATATACTTTGCAACTGATTTACCAGGAATTTAATAATAGGTCAAAAATGTCAGGTGGAAAGATGACACCTGATTCTCTTTCACTATTTAGTCAAAACACAACAAATCTTTAGATGTTGTACTAAGGGACATGGTTTAGTTGGGAAATACTGGTGGTGGGTGAACTGGACTGGATATTTTGGAGGTTTTTTCTGACCTTGGTGATTCCACGATTTTGAATCCACTATCCTGCATTTTGCTGTGTGTTCCCTTTTTATGCACGCTTTTCGTAAATACAGTCTATCCTAATGACTTCCAAACAGAGCTGTCATATACACATGTACTTATTTTCATGCTGCACAGTGCTGAAAATTAAGCATTTGTGTCATATACTCTGTTCCCCATCATGACCATCCTCCTTGAGTCAGTGCCAAAAAACATCCAAAAACAGAACATGAAAGATTCCCCATCGCTTATATTTTAAATTGTATTTGGAGCCAAGTTTAAAGAAATTTCTATCTTCTTCAGAACTTAAGAATTTGCCTTCAAAACAAGAATCTATTTCACATACTCCAGATTTTCTCTCTCTGTATGTGTGTGTGTGTGTGTTTCAGTGTTTTCAGTGCATTCACTTTTATAGGAGTGGCTAAGAAACAAAATTAGGCCTATGAAGGGAGATATGGAATTATTATAATTCTAGTTTGTATAGTCTCTGACTCAGCTTGTTGATGAGTACTGCTATGAAACATTGCACATCTGAGTTCTGCATTTTAGAATGGAAATTAAGGGCAGCTCAACATCTAGATCTTTATACGGGAACTCTGATAGGATGAACTGCAGGTGCAGAGTAGGATGCTGTACTCTTTACTTTGAAATCAGTAAAATTCTTTTGTCATTTGTAAGAGGAGATTGTTGAATGTTTCTTAAATCAGAGTTCAGATAAAAGTATCAGCATGACTTTCTTAAAATACATTATGTACTACATTGAATTTTAGAGTTGTAATCTGCTTGCAACATACTTGTTGCTACTTGCAACAGAGAGATTGAAAGATATAGTCTGAAATAAAGACCCCAAACCAGCATTAACACTCAGAGTATGTGACTTATCCCAGATAGTAATAATTTATTAAAGCAGGGAAATGGAAATCAAAGGCTGTGTTGCATTAAAGCTCAGAAGATGGCACTGCAGACTAGATCCTTAAAATGTTTTATTTCTCCTACCTTATAGTAATCACTAGTGATATAATACCACAATAATATTTTATTATTCCTCATTTCTATGCCTCTGTTCATGCAGAAGTGAGAACCACTATTCTGTGCTTTTTAAATATGCAACCCTGAAATGTATTGTCAGCAGTTCTGAAACTTGGTGAACATGTTACATGATTGTTGTTACTTCTTGTTGAAACTTGAACACTTAGAATATCTAGGAGGCATTAGCTCATCTAAATAAATGAATTTTATACAATTACAATATACACTAATAATTTTTTACTGTCCACATCCCTCAGAAACTGACTATAATTTCTTTTAACTGGATGATATTCTCCAGGAAAGAATGACCAATCATTTCTTTGGGTATTACTGGCTGCTAGCATCCAGTAATATTATTCATAAATAGTAATCTAGGATAGATTGCTATTGAACCAGAGAATGAAAGCAGATTCCTTAATATGATATTAAAACTTCATTTCTTAAAAGAATAGAGGAAAAATTTTGCAGTCACCAAGTGGACAAATTTTAAAATCACCACATGGAAGCAACCCTTACAATGACAGATACAGAGCATTCATGTGAAATGACTTGACTGAAGAAGCAACTGAAGTTCAATGAATATAAGACTTAAATTCTGTCTTTTTTGTTTAAGACTTAAGTCTTGCTTTGTTGTTGTTGTTGTTGTTGTTGCTGTTGGCCACTTGATGAAAAGCGTCCTTGAACTGAGTACTGATTGAAGAGTAGCAGTTTTATAAAATACAAATTCACCTCCTGTAAGAGGTGCATACATAAATGTGCACAGTCCAGAGGCTGGGAAGGCTGATGACTGTGGTGGTATCTCTTGTTTTGTTGCCCTTAATACTTTTTTTTTTTCCCCCAAACAATCAGATTACTGGTGAAGCTGAAAAGTTCCACCGTGTGCATGATGGAAAGACAAAGATGGATAATTATGGGGGAAAGGGTCTTTCTATAGTTTTTGAAGAGACTGTATAAGATTATATGGAATGCTGCAAAAATGGCAGCAATGGGTTAGAATTTACAGCCTTGTGTACTTCCCCTCTATCAGTACGATTTTTGCTCCTTTGGTGAGGAGACAACAAAAGGGGGGTAATTCTCCATGCTCATTCTGTGGTCTGGGTTACTGACATTCACTCCTGTCTTTAACCTCCAGTTTGCACAACTGGTATCCATATCCTGTAGTTTGCCACAGGAGATTAATTATTTGTGCCAATTCTTTGAAGAGGCCCAACTGACTTTGCTGTTTAGCAGTGTGGGTAGTAGACACATCGCTTCAATTTCACCTCCTTTTTCATGATTCATTAATGCTTTTTGTCCTGAAGATTATGTCTCTCTTTCTCAGCTGAAAGACAGATGCCAAAAGAATTTCCCTGTAAAGGAAAGCAGATCTGAAAGGAGAGATGAAGAGGTTGAGAATATAAATAATGATCTGGAGCATTTTGAAGGGGATAATAAAAATCAAGAGAAATCAACTGCCTGAAAGTTGTGCAAGTACTTGGCACTCTCCTTTTTCCCTTATTGGAAGTCTGCTCATTTTCTGCACAAAGTGATGTGTCTATTGCTAACTATCTGTCAGAGTGTAGCATAAAAATATCAGCCATAATTACATTCATACTACAAGTCTTGACATTAAAGCTAATCTGAAAAACATTCGTTTTCCTATACTACCTTATGTAACAGGACTTAGATGCAGAAATGGCTCATTGTCAGATTTTGCTCTTCTGCGTTTCAGCACAGAGTGTTATTTGACAGCCATGAAAATGTTGGCTTGCCCTTTCTCTCACAAAGGAAAGTATTAGAAGAGCCTGACATTTGTCAAAGACTCTTACCAGTGTGACCTATTTTTAGATACCCTTTGAAACCACATGGTAAGTACCTGAAAACTAACAATCCTTCTTCCATCTCAAGAGAGAACATTTAGGAATGGATTATTAGAAAATACAGACACAGGACCAAGAAGATCCTGGCAGTGCATTGTGATAAGTTGTAAGCCTAAGTGTTCATAAAATGGTTTCATTTTAGTGATCAATATTAGGAAATCAAAATGACATGTGTAGGAAGTTGTAGACTGAGAGATCTGTGTTACTGTGGGACAAATGCTGCTCCGCATTTAAGTTGAGGTAAGTTTTTGCTGAAATCTACATTAATTTTCAATGTAAATCATCCAGTATTTGAAAGATAGAGATATTTGCCTGCAGGTAGATAGCTTCTATACTTTGAAGGGCTTTCAGCAAGGCAGATATCAAGCAGAATCTTCAAGAGAATACCTGTGAGGGGCAGGGTCTGGAAACTTGCCATATCAATAAATTCCATTATGAGTCTATCATAAAGATATAGAGACCAGTTAAACATAAGACATTTTGGGGAATAAATAGTGATGAATTTACAATGCTATCACTTTTTGTCACTTGTGATCACATCACCTTGTAAATATGATGGAGAGAGGAAAAAGTGTTTCTTTTGCCACAGGAGGCAATTTGCTAGGAGACATCTCAGGTTTAGAACCAACATAAGCACCCAATACTCAAGGCAACTGCGGTGATTTGGGGTAGAGATCTCTGCACTTGTCGAGACATTTGATTGCTTTATAGCAGCCATACGAGGTAGGAGAAGGCATGTTTCAAAGCAGAGGACTGCCTTTGAGCTTCCCATCTACAGTTGTAGACAGTGCAATTTTATCCTCTTTACTGCTCAGGGATCCCAAATTAAATTGTGATCAGAGATCAACAATAAATTAAACAAAGCAAACTGGAAGCATACAGCATGAGTAGTGGTAGTCATGAGGTTGGAAGAGCCTCATTGTTACAGTGAAAATACCTGGGATTTGTGAAGGAAAGCAGTGTAAGGAAGCTAAATTCTGGGGTCTAATGAGACTTCCATAAAGACCTTTTTACTTCCGACAGGTCAGTATTTGACCTTGACAGGAAACAGATTCTCTCCTTTACTTCATCTTAAAGAAGTGTTCTTCCTATAAAATGCCTGCTAATTTGGTGTTAAGATGGCTGCAAAAACCAGATGACTATCATATAACCTTAGAGTTTCTGTAAAAACCTGTGTTTTACAAAATATGGCAAATGTGACTACAAGGAGCAATAGAATGTATGTAAATTGAAAAGAAGAATGAAGTTGCAATGAGTATGATTTGTGTTTTTGTCCATTTACCAGCAATGAGACAGAGAGCAGCAAAATTTCAAAATATCTGGATAAATATCTCCATCATGACAGATACTTTTTATTATTATTATTTTACTCTGTTTATTTATTTTTAGGTAACGAGTTCATCATGAAATGGCTCACAGTTTCTCAGGCACTTCCTCAAGATACAGTTCATCACCTGCCTCCACTTGGATGCAGATCTGTTAACCATAAACTAGCTGCAAATATCCAACTTATTATCTACTGGATAGTGCACCCTTCAAATCCATACCTCTCCCATTTTGAAATAAGGATATAGTGTAGGACCATGCCACTGGATTGGCCAGGCATTATCTGACCTTGCTGAAGCTGTGTTGGCTGTCTTATGTCACCTGCTCATCCATCATATACCTTAATCCATCATATACCATATCTCTTCCAGGAGGATCTGTTCCATGATCTTCCCAGGCAAAGGTGGTGCTCACTGGACTGTAGTACCCTGGATCTTCCTTTCTTAAAAATGGGAGTGATGCTTCCCTTTTCCCAATCACTGAAGACTTTACCTGACAGCCATGACTTTTCAAATATGATGGAGCATGCCTTGGCAACCACATTGTCTTATTCATTCATGACCCTGTAATGCCTGTCATTGGACCCATAGGCTTGTACATATTCAACCTCATGAAGTGGTCTTGGAATTGTACTGCTTACTTGTTCTCCCTCTGAGTGGGAAGGATTTCACTCCTCCAACCCCTGCCAAGAGGTACAGGAATGTGATAGTGGCATGGGAAGTTTGACTGCCAGTGAAGACTGAGGCAAAGAATCCATTGAGTACGTCAGCTTTTTCCATGTCTGTTGCAGCCAGTTCTCCTTTCAGAGGAGCTACACTCTTTGGCCTGTCTCTTCTGACTGATAAACATGTTGAATCCTTTCTTGCTATTGTCCAAATCCCTTGTCAAGTTCAGTTCCATTTGAGCCTTGGCTTTCCTGATTCTGTCTCTGCATGTTTGGACAGCATCTGTGTATTCTTCCCAGGCCACAGATTTCTAATTCCACTGCCTGCGCATGACCTTTTTCAGTTTGACCAGCAGATCCTTGTCCAGCCATTCTGGTTTCCTGTCTCCTCTGCTTGATTTCTTATTTTGGATGATGGAGAGCTCTTGTGCTCTCAGAAAGTTGTCCTTTAAGAACGGCCAGATCTGTTTCATTCATGTGTCCCTAAGGACAGTTTCCCTGGGGATCTTATCCGATAAATTCTTAAACAGCCAAACAAAAACACTTTTCTCAGACAATGCTACAGATGATAGATTATGGCTCTTTTCCTATGAGCTGCCTGCTTTCATCATATTCACTCTGGTAGCAGTCATTTTCTCCTACCTTCTCTTTTTCTGACACCCCTCTTACACAACCTGTTCTTCTGCTGCTCTGCTGAATTGTGGGGTGTGGTGCTTGCTGATGCTCCCTGTAACAGCTCACAACTCCACTGTCATCTCCCGGATACTCCAATCCACCATCTAGAAATAACAGCAATGGAGAACATCAGAAAGAAAGAAGTCTAAAACAGACTAAAATATGCTATCTTCATCTCTTCTATGTAGCTAATTTTTCAGTGACTCAAGACAGCTTACCTCTAGACATTACTGTAGATTAAAAGTAAAATGTAGAAGGAGCTGAGCTTGTTTTAAACCAGCTGGCTTAGACATAGGAAGAAGTCTGACTATGGCACTAAGGAGTCCCCTTGGGGTAATTTTTTTTCTATGCTTTGGACACCTGCTGTGTCTGGGAGATTAAAGCAAGTAAACGAACCTTTTCGTGTATGTATTCACTTCTGGTAGTTCAAGCAGTGACCTGTATTTTGTTGTGATTGTATTTATTGAAGTTCCATTTGCAGACTTAACTTAAAACACAAACTTATCAGCAAATTATGTAGTCTGAAAGATCAAATTCATGTTTGATCGCAGTTAATACACAAAGTAGGTCCATCACTACAGCTATGATATGATATGGTTTATTCAATCAGCATATATCTGAGATTAATGAGTCAAATAACAAAGTATAGAAAAGTCATTTGTCATCCCAGCTGTTGCTTTTATCAGTTGGAAAACTGACCAAGAACACTTCCAACATGTGGAGGCTTTCTTAGAATGATTGCCAAAGTATGGCCTGAGGTTACAGAGTTCTAAAGAAAACTTTTTTGTTTGTAATCTATTTAGGTACCTGTGTGAATGCAGAAGGTACTTATTCCAGTGCAGACAAGTTGGATGTAGCAATATAGGATCCTGTGCCAACAAACGTGTCACAGCTGAAATAATTTTTTGCTCTCTTAAAATAAAATACTAAAATTATAACAACCCTGGGTTTATTGTTGTCAGCCTTCCAACAAAGCAGCTACTAAAAACTGAAACAGAAGACTGTTTCAAAAAGTGTTGAGTTTCTAACGGATGAAACATCAAATGATAATCTTGAAAACAACTGTGCTTAGGACACAGCTCAGGGCTATCCAAAGTGCTTGACTGTTTGTTCATTCTATATACAGAAGAATTACAGCTCCTTTAGCTGATTCAGCCAGTTACATTTAGCTTACTCTGCAGGTGTGTAAGGCTGAAGAACAAGAAGTCCTTTCTCCAGGCAGTCTTTACACTGCTGAAGACATCTCGTATTTGGAAAAATGACATCAAGACATCTAGAAACTTCCTAGGTTCCTTTTCAGGATGGACTTGTAGGATCCTTGGATTCTCAGAGATTAGCTAATTTTAAATGTCAGTGATACTGTGATAGTGACATTGTGGAACTCCTTAAGTGCCTCAAGAGTAGCTTAAATCAGAAGTTTAACTGTCTGTTAAAATATTTCCATTTAAAAATCATTTTAAAAAAATGTTCCACTGGAAACTTTTAAAAAGCAGAGTTATTCTTACAGGAAGAATATATGAGGATGGGTTACTTTCTATCCTTATTTTGTGCATGGTCTTCAGTTCTTCCAGGGCAGATAAATGAACAGGGCTTCACTTTTATGCTTTACCCAAAAGACAATATTGGAGTTCTGTGCTGCGCCTTTCTCTGAGAGGCGCTGAGCATTGTGCAGTACTTTCCTTTATACATTGTTGCACTGTGTTGCTAGGCTTGTGACATGGATTAGTAACATTTCCCTCATGTGTCACCCACATTACATGCTGCCCTGACGGTGATTCAGACGTACGTCAGTCAACTATATGGACTGCGTGTGATTAAACTACACACGTAGTACAAATGCACATAGGCTAACCAGCCTTCAGAGAATAAAGATTACACATCCCTCCTGTATGCCTTCTTCCAGTGCTAATCTGTCATTATAGTCAGAAGTTTGCCTATCATCCTGTATCTATTTTATTAAATATTAACTGGTTTGGATCATACACATTTCCGGTGGGACTACGTACAGCCAATCATCTTTACAGCAGCGTTATGCATATTGGAAGGCTGCTATACTGTGCAGCCTCATAGTACTGCTTCGCTTCAGCAAAATATCTACTTTCAGTTTTCCTAATGTGACTAGCTGTTCCTACCTGTCTGCTCAAATGCTCAACACTATTTATTTGGCTGCACTGAGAATCAGGCTAGAAGTTGATAGAACTGGAGAAAAAAGAAAAAAAAAAAGAAAAAAAGAAAAAAAAAGAGGATAAAATCAATGGGAAGGTAGGAAGGTACAGGTGGGAGGAAACAAAGGATTTTACTTAGGATAAATAACACTTTTGTCACAAAAAAACCATGTAGAAAAATGGCACGTTATATTTTATGGACTAACTGAATTTTTCATCCTTCTCTTTTATTTTCTGGATAATCTCTGACTTTTTATAACTCTCATAATGTGGGAAGCTCAGATGATGACAAAATTCACTAGATGTGGCTCTACAAACAACGCACAAAGGAGTTTAGCTCCTGTTTCTTATATACTACATCCCAGTCAGTACATCTAAGAATAACTTAATTATCCTAGCAGTACTAGTTGATTGACTTCGTTCTAAATTCATAGTGTGAAGATTCTTGTCCAAAGTCTCTTGTCTACTTTGTCATTCGTTTTGACATTTCTCCCTCCCAAGAAAACATCCTGACCTTCTGCTTATTTAATTTGAATTTACTGAATGCCTTTCAAGCATATCTGTTTGTCAGGATGTGATTATAACATCGTTCTCCAGAGTGTTCACAACCTACCCAAACTTGGGTCATGCGTGGCTTGATATTGGAGCTGGGTGGGAAGCTTTAGTTCAGCATTTCCCCCAGTTTTCTTCAGAAGTGAAGCACTGGCAGGAACATTTTGGTTCTGTGGAGCATTTCAGATCTGACAAGGAGATGACAGCCCCATTGAAATTCTCTGTCCAGTTTCCCCAGTGAGTCACCTACCTCTGAATGCAGAGATCTTGCAGATGACAAAGCTGCCTCCTTCCTGCTCCCTCGGATGTGCAGTTTATTGTCATCCTCTGAGATCATTGACTGCCTTTAAAAAATCTGTAATAGTCTCCACCAACATTAGTATTAACTTTAGAAAGCCTCCTTCAGCCTTTCCCTTATTTGTTGCCAGCTTCTATAGATCTGTCCCAGTGAATTAAATAAATGCATCCAAAAGCAATGTCTCTGAAGTGAGTGACAAAAATTCTACTATTACTCATGAAGGAAATAGGAACAGAAGTGCTCACAGCAGCTGTCAGTAACTGCCTTTGCTAGACACAAAGACCTTACCAGATCCTCAGCTGTTACATACTGTTATAACTCTCTGGGTATAAACATAATACTCTGCTAAAGTTAAATCAGCTGAGAGTCTGTCCAGGAACACAATTAAATAGATCAAGGCTGAAGTAATTGGTCCACCACAAAGCATTAATATAGTGGTTTACTTTGACTGTGGGTTGCTTGCATCCAGCAAACAAGTGTAATTGAGTTCTTATTTAACCCTGATATCTCTGTCATCTACATAACCCTTCTGTCAGACACTGTTAGGCAATAAAGGCAGCTGGGTTTAATTTTGGGGTTCTGCCTACAAAAAGTCCAACAGGAAAACAACCACTCTAACATTTTAGTTGACACCAGCTTTAGCATCCACCTCCAGTTTTGGCAAGCTTCATTACACTGCTTGAATGATGGTGTTTTAGCAGTACATTTGCAATCACAAGTTAAGATTTGAAACAGAGGGATTTAAACAGGGATAATTTTATCACAGAGAAAGGAAAACAGTAAAATATTAGGTTTAAAAACTTGAGAGAAGGAGGCATAGGTGCTTTGGGTGGTATCTGGGCTCTGCCTCTCATACAAACAACGTACTTACTCAGCTTTAGAAAAAGGAATTAACCAATAAAGGAACCATTTTACTAAATAGTCTCATACTGAATCATAAATGGTAGGTGGATGGTGTTCAGCTCTATCATAAAGCTCTCTGGATCCCCAGGCATGTTCTTCCTCACAGGGCTCCTGTCTAGAGTTACTAGGTCTCTGAGGGACTTGAGGTTTTACAGTAAAAATAATTTTATTTTCCTATAGGGCTAACTTTGTAAAGTAACTAGCTGCTTGGCATGCAAAGGTTGGCTCCAGCTGATCTAACTGGGGATTCCCCAGCCATAGGGCAAACATACAGGGGTTAGGAAATTAGCAACAAGTTGTCCGCTCCAGGTACAGGGACACTGGAGGAATAGGAGTGCAGCCCTTGGAGAAAGAAGAAGAAAGAGCTTCTCTGGGCTTGGAGCACGCTACAGGGGTTACAGTGGGAATTTATGAGCACAGAAACTGCCATCTGCTATTTGTTTCTGCTCTATACAGAGAAATGGGGCTAAGAAAAGACTGTGTGCAAATAAGACTTCTGAAGAGAATATATTTGTTGCTGCTCACCAGATTCTTATCCCTTGAAATTCTGAATTTTGGCTAGAGGGAGTGGGATGATGAGTTACATTTCTCTAAAAGATATTAGATCATGTAAGTACCTCAACGGTTGTTTCTTGGGGATAAAGGATGTTCTGAAATAGAGTGTGAGGTGGGTGTTTCACATTGCATATGTTATTTGGAGTTTATTTCAGATGCACTGCCTTTTTTTTTTTTTTCCTTTTTTTTTTTCCCCGTAGAACTAGAGGAGAATGGAAAACAGCATCCAATTTTCATGTAAGAAGGCATTTTAAATTTGGGAAAAGAGATGAATTCCTTCTAAGCTGATCAAATAATAACTTTCGTTGCAGATGAGTGGGAGCAGCAGATTTAGAAAGCAATGAGCTGTTATACCTCCCCACTTTCAATCTCCTTTCACATGTACTACCAGAAAACACTCTTGATAATAAAAGTAACAAGAATCATTTAGTAGGATAGCACAAACCTGTTTAGATCCTGCTTTGATAAATCTTTATCTTTTCTTCTTGTCAGTATGCCTGCAATGTAACACCACTACACCTGCTCTCAACATATTATTTTAATCACTGGTGAGTGCACTCATCTCTCCTCCCTCATGTGATCACAGTCACCTGCAACAGTCCTCTGCCTCTTATCATTAATGAAATCTCACAGTCAGAAAATGAGAAAAAAATTACTGGAATAGAAATTTTCAAACTGGTCTCAGCAGGGCAAGTTTCAGCTCTTGTGCTTTGCTGTCATGGTCTGGAATTCCTTGAAAGCAAAAAGGCAGACGCCAAAGCAGAGTGATAAGAGCACAGGAAACCTCCCAGCCAAGCAAGCAGGTGAGGCAGGGATGATATCTGCTCTGCGGGTACTGACTGGCATCAAAAGGGTTCATTAGCTAGTTGTGTCCTTCATGGTTTCCAACAGCCTGCTGATTTAGGCTGCTAAATAACTGTGCAGTTGAGTTATGCTTGCTGTTTCTTCAGTAATAAAAAGGTTTAAATTTAATGTGAGTGTACAGAATCACTGCTCAAATATATATATATATATTTTTTTTTTGGTGGTGTCTTAAAGTGAACTACTGATGCTATTTATGTTATAAGAATTTTCTGTAATTTAATAGTATATCAACTTATTTCCCTCGTCTCCTGATGGTGAAAAGCCTGACTTTATGCAAATGGTCATGGATTGTAGAAAGATGTATATACACACATATAACAACTTAATTCATCGTAATATTTTCTGCTTGCTATGGGGTGACACTTTGCTGCGTGCACCTGAAATAGCTTTATGCAGTGACCAAAAAAATAGCTGAATGCCTAGACAAAAATTTATATATTTTTAATTTTATGCAATTTTAATTCATTTTTGTTTGATTTTAATAAAATATTTTCTTCATAGACAAATCATAGATGAAAAATATATTTAGAAATTAAAAAAAAAAAAAAAAAAACAGAGGAAATCATAGAATCTTTTGAGTTGGAAGGGACCATTAAAGGTCAGCCGGTCCAATTCCCCAGGAGTGAGCAGGAACACCTACAGCTCTATCAGATTGCTCAGAGCCCAATCCAGCCTGACCTTGAGTGTTTCCAAGGACGGGTCAGCCAGCACCTCTCTGGGCAACCTGTGCCAGTGCCTCACCACCTTTATCATAAAAATCTTCTTCCTTATGCCCAATATAAGTCTCCCCTCTTTTCATTTTAAACCATTTCTCCTTTGCTATCAGAGCAGACCCTGCTAAAAAGTCTGTCCCCTTCTTTCTTATAGCCCCACTTCAGATACTGAAAGGTCTCTCCAGAGCCTCTTCTTCCCCACACTGAGCAGTTCCCTTGTCCTGCTGGCTACACTTCTTTTGATGCAGCCCAGAAAATGATTGGCTTTCTGGGCTGTGAGAGCACATTGCTAGCTCATGTCTAGCTAGCAATCCACCAGTACCCCCAAGTCCTTCTCAGCAAGGTTGTGCTCTATCCTTTCATCCCCCAGTTTGTACTGATAGTGAGGGTTACCATGACCCATGTGCAAGGCCTTGCACCTGGCTTTGTTGAGCCTCTTGAAGTTCACCTGGGCCCATTTCTCAAGCCTGTCTGGGTCTCTCTGGATGGCATTCCCTTGGGTGTGTTGACTGCACCCCACAGCTTGGTGTCATCCATAAATTCACTGAGAATGCACTGAATCCTACTGTCAATGTCATTGATGAAGATGTTAAAGAGCACTGGTCCCAGACCTGACCCCTGAGGGACATCACTCATCACAGATCTCCATCCAGATACTGAACTATTGACCACCCACTCTGAGTATTATCCCACAACCAGTTTCTTGTTCATCAGACAGTCCACCCATCAAATCCATCTTTCCAATTTGGAGAGAAGAATGTTATGGAAGACCATGTAAAAGGCTTTAATGAGGTTCAGATAGATGACATCAGTAGATCTTCTCTTGTGCACTGATGAAGTTATGCCATCATAAAAAGCAACAAAGTTGGTCAAGCAGAACCTGCCCCTTGTGAAATCATGCTGGTTACCCCCAAACACTCTTCCACACTGATGTACATGGATATAGATTTTTAGGCTTTTCTTTCTTTCTTTCTTTCTATTTTTTTTTTTCTTTTGGTATGTGTGAATAATATTAAACCAGGTTAAGAACCCAAGAGATCTATTACTGTTTGTAGAACATGTTAGTTTTGCATCTTCACCTCCCATTTATGATTTTAGTTTTCTGCTTCACTGATGAGAAGATATAAGGTAACTACATGTCTTGTTCATGGTCAGTTTTTTTTTTAACTGAAATCTGTAACACATCAAAATACAGTCCCAACCAGTGACTGGTAAGCTGTTAAGAGGAGTAAGATGAATTTCAATTGTGGTGTGTTATATAGGATTTATATACTCTAAGCTGTTCTGCTGCACAACAGCTTCACTGAAGAATTGGTTTTCTGAAAGAACTGGTCTGAATTTCTTCATAAACATCCTCTAATTGGTCATTTTAGTGTCTAAAAGGTATGCTGGCTTGACGCATTTATAATTAATTAAGGAAAAAATGCTTTTGCTAAATGAATCAATATTGTTACTGACTGGAAATTCTTCAGTGAAACAGGCATCCTTGCAAAATTGGTAATCAAGAAAATGAGTTTATTTTAAACCCAACTGTATGAATTTTGTTGACATTTTATTTGTAAAGAAAAAAATCAAGTATTTGAAGTAGTATTTTTCATTTTATAAGTATTATTTTTATGGTATTTCATTACCTCGCCATTTGTACCTAACATCATTTAACAGTAGCTGAAGTGTTTATTTTCTGTTTTCCATAGAAACAGTAGACATAATTAAACTTATTACGTGTACTAGAGACGCCACAATACATGACATTAAGTGCTACTATTAATGAAATTTAAAAAATGTACAACACAGTATGAATCAGAAAAACATAAAAATAAAATACAAATTTTGCACCCAGAAGTGTATTTTCTTGCAATTCATTGGAAAAGAAAATATTTTTTTCTGATAATATAGTTTGATAAAGTATTTTGTTTTCTTAATAGAAATGAAATTGCATACACATTACATGAAATGAGGTTTCAGAATTTTCTGCCATCTATTTAACAGCATAGATGACCCTGGAAAAACAGGTAGTAAACATTATTAATAGTGTTGTTTGTTAAAAAGCAATAGGTTGAGTGAAAAATAGAGATTGCAAATATTTTAAATACAGAAACTTGAAAACCTCACTCTTTGTCTGTCACAGTTTTTTTAATTATCAAAGCCATTATCTCTTTTTCCTCATATTCTTTTATGGCTGGCTTTGGAAATGTTACATCCCTGGAGGTGTTCAAGGCCAGTTTGGATTGGGCTCTAGGCAACCTGATCCAGTGTCTGTCCTGCAGCAGGGTGTTGGAACTAGATGACCCTTGAGTTCCCTTCCAAACCAAGCCATTCTATGATTCTATGGTGTACTTACTGCTCTAGGAAGTAGGAAGAAGAGAACAAGAGAGAAGGAACTGATAAAAAAATGAAATAAGGAAATGGACTTGGAGAAGAGAAAATATCTAACTAAAAAAAAAAAAAAGAAAAAAAAAAGAGGAAGTCATTATAAACTGGTACATTATCTACAGGCCAATCATTTGTGCCAGCCAATTTTTTAATGAGTAACACATGCTTCCTTTTAGAGAGTAGCAAAACATATCTTTATTTTTAATTTAATCATACTCAGAGGATGTAAGAAAAAAGAGTAAGGTGGGGAGTAACATGGCTTTAGGTTATGGGGGAAATATGCTCAGAAATGGAGCTTTTTATATTCCCACACATACTTTGAAACAGACTGAAACATTTGGAAAACCTCAAATGCTACTACATTCTCACATCTGTATCATAAACAGTTACTAAACACCTTATTGCCCTTAATATTACATTGTCATAGGCAACTGCTTGTGCTGCCTATGTGAAAGCATCGTGTCTGGCTACATTTGCAGTTGTTGCTCTGGGTTGCATCTGGGTTGTAAAAAAAGGAATGTGGCAATCCACACTTGCGGATTAAGGCTTTGCAAACCCGTTAAGGCACTCCCAGTGGCCCACGAAATGGACTAACATACTGTCACATTTTATAGTGACTGAAATTCATAACTGTGACTTTCAAATACTTTGAATAAAATATTGTTTATTTGTATTGCTCATGTTTCTGTGTCCTATCTTAATGGACAATCCAAATACAAGTTTTCCCTTCCACATTTGCATTTTATCTTCTCTTCCTTGTTGGAAGTATTATTGTGTTGTCTTATTTTATCTCTAATATTGTTTGTGGTGGTAAAACATTTTAGAAAACTTGTACCTTCCAATTTCAAAAGAAGACAAAAAGAAAATATGCAAAATTTCATTTTAAAATTTCATGAGGAAGACAATTTTCTCCACTAATAAAACTGTAACAGAGAAATGTCATTGTCACTGAAATGGTGTTTTGTGGCCTATGTTATATCTGTTAATGATTCTGTAGAGGGCACAGTTAATATGCCAGGAAACACTGGTAGGAGAATAAAAAAAATAGCTGACTTGGGAAAAATCACTGTGTTCTCTTCTTTGAATCAATCATCATATATATGCAGAAAATAAACATAGAAAGCATACAGAATACATACAGAAAATACACAGAAAATATACCCAGGGATACACAGCAATATATAGAATAGTATAAGTTATTATTATTTTTAATTATTTATGAAATTGATTTCTTTATGACGAGTGCCACATTGGTGTTACAGTTTGAGAAGGGAGGTTGGCTGGATAGTAGGCACTTGAAAATGAGGGGTCGTGGGAAGAAAGAAAGTAGAGTCAGAATAAGAGGATCAGGGTAAGAGAGCCTGGTGCAGCTGCAGCCAGAGTGAGCATCTTGAGGGAGCAGCAGCAAGGAGACAGCTGGAAAGGGAGAATAGCATCCAGCAAAAACTGTGCAGCACAATCGAAGCTTTACCTTCAACTTTTCTATCTCTTTGGTTGTGCCTTTTTGACAAGCACATCTTCGTGATCCATGTGTTAATAACAAATGTAACTTTTCTGCATTTGTCTATCTTCTGTGAACTGGAAAAAAAAAAAAAAGAGAGAGAGATTTGATATTATTAGTTGCATTTATTTATGAGGTGTGAGCTTTCTTAATGGACAGGTAGGGAGGTAACTCTCAGCCCCATACCTCTCTTACCTCTTAGTAATTGTAATTAATAATAAAAAAGCAGTCTCTAAGGGTACTCTTTTTTGTGACATAATAGCTGAATAAATCATGGTGAAACCGAAAGGGCAAAACTACCTCCTTGCAGTATAAACTACCTTAAACTTGTTGGTTTTGTGCCACATATTATTTGCAATGAGAAACCCATTCATTTTCTTACATTTCAGAAACCTATGACAGATACACTCACACCACTTTACAAAAGTGCAACAGACATATCAAATTCATGACAGAATGCACAAATTGTATTTTTTCACCTGGAAAGGATTTAAAATGAATTTTTAATTTAAATCCTCAAAATTACATTTAAAAAAGTTCCCCTTGTGAGCATAAAGTATTTTGCATTGCCCAGTGTCTGTAATTCTAGCAGAAGTATTTTATAAGCAGTCAATAGTTTACAGTGTGGTGACACAGGCTTCATTTATATTGATGATAACTGAGTTTCAAGAAGACCTTGCAAATATTTAGTGTTTTATTTATTTTCTAAAGGACTCTTTGGTTCCATTTTCTTGAGAGTGTAAATATGCATTATGGCAGACTAGTAGTAGTCATGTGAAAGTTCAGTTGTACAGATTTGGTAAAGCATAACTTTTTGAAGTATAAATGTCACAGTGGTGAATGGAGCTAGAGATTAGAAGAGCATCTTTAACTTCTAACACTACAGTGAAAAATCTATCCTGCTGGGGGGAACTGCAGCTTTGGCTACAGCTGCAATAGTATCTTTCTTTGCCATCTTCATTCTCTTTGCTTTTGGGGTGATACTTGCACTTTCTACTTAAACATTTCAAAAGCCCAAATTTACATGTACTACTACTCTAATCCAAGTCCATATCAGAACTCTTATTGGTTTCAGTGGCTCAAAAATTTCCATGAGCTTTTTTGTTCAAATGTATGACTTCAGCTTGCAAAGGTTCATCTGAATCATTTTAACAGACTTCAGTGGGTTTACAGCCCATCATTTGGATTTGAATAAACCTCAAAGCCCAAAGGGAATTTCATCTCAAATCTTAAGAACTGGATCAAGACTTTGTATAATCCATTGTAAACTGTATGTCAGATTACTTTCCCTGCAAACCTCTCCTAGCATTGTGAGAGGATTTGGAAAGCTCTGCAAACCTTGAGAAGAATCCAGTTTCTTGGCTTGTAACCAAACCTCAAACCTTAGAAATTGATTTTCTTTCCCGTGCAAAGGTTCCATAGAGTTCTCATCCTGAAGTTGTGTTCAAGGCACTTTTCTTTGTCCTCTGTGCTGCTTCTGAAACAAGAAACATTCTTCCAGCAGTTAGCAGAAGGCTTTGTTCTTGCTTCTTAAATAGTGTAGCTAGATTGGTCTCTGTAAAGAAGAACAAAATCCGAGGAAAAAATTTTAAAAGTCTAATGTGTATAAAGCTCACTGTGAAGTTACTTTCTTTTTATTTTTATTTATTACCTTTATCTTTTTACACATCACTCTTTCTGATGACTAAAAGTGCCTTGGTGGTAGATTATATCTTTGTGTTTGTATAGTCCAAAACACAGCTGGATCCCGATCCTGTGTGGGGCCTCTGGGCACCTCTGCAAAGTAAATAAATGGCAATAACAATAACAGCTTCACATACAATTTATGTGAGCTATAGCTATGGAATAAAGCTTTCGTGAACAAAGTTTCTTGGTGTCAGACAAGTTTCAGTTGGTCAGGAGTCCCACTCTTGAGTCTAACAGCTCACAATAGTACTAGCAATTCCTCATGCCAGCCACCCCCCTTTGGGGTTGTAAATTCTCCTCCTTGAGCCTTATAAATCCACTGACCTCTATAACTTGGCACTTTGCATCAGAATAAGCAACCCACCTGCTAATGAATTTATTGAAACAAAGCATACATTTTGCTGACATGACCCTGCACTTTTCCAACTGCAGGCTTTTAGAAATCCTTAGGGAATGTCATCTGCTAAAAAAAGTGGTTTTCTAAACTAAATCCTTGGCTTTATTGAAACATTTAAAAATATATGCTGAAATGCTGTATGAAATAGTGCCAAAGCTGTGAATAATAGTGAATATTATTTTTAAATGTTTGTCTGAAACTACATCTCTCTAAACTTAAAATTTATGTTTCATGAGGGTTTTTTTCTTTTTCTTTTTTTTTTTTTTCCAGAGAGGAATGCTTTTTATTTAAAAACAAAATTAATGACCTTCAGTAAATGCAGAGATGGCTGGCAACTCTGCTTTGTGTGTTGTAATAAAAATGGTTTATTGGAGTAGTGTAGTTAAACACAGGAGCCAAATTATACTCAGGCTCGACTTCATATCTTGTGTGACTCTAGGGGCATCATTTGCTGACCTGGATTCCTCCATTTCTCCAATCCCACTTTTTCTTTTTTTTTTCTTTTTTTTTTCCTGAAAGCAAAGCTAAGGCACACTAAAGTAAATACAATTTCTTTCATGTAGCCATATTTATTTTCCATTGGCTCCTCTAAAGCAGCAGGACTAATGTTCCCAGAGCTCCTAAATCCATTTATTTTCAATCTATCTGCTACCTGCCAACCTGAAGCAGAAGCTAATTCACCCCAGAAGGTTTAACTTCTCTCAGCTGCAGCACCAGGGGCATATCAGAGCCACTGCATGTAGGTGAAGATCAGTAAGCTCAGGGAAATACAAAGGACAAAAGTTCAGGAAAACAGGCTTTGGAGACAGTTTCCTGAAGAGCACAGAGGGAACCGGTATCAGGGTTTGGAAAGGGAGCTTGTTTTGGAATAAAATCTGATCATGAAATGAAAAGAAATCAGCATGGCCCTTGAAATCAGCACAGCCCAGAAACAAAGCACATCCCAACTGGGCATCTGCTAAACAGAATTCTCTGTGTTATTTTTTTACTTAATCTGGTTGTGTGTAATTTGTCTTAGGCCCCTTCTACAACAGTGAAGGCTTTTTAGTGTAAGGTAGAAAAAACACAGCCCCTTGCATGCAAGCCAGGCAAAACCAACAAACAAATAAACAAAAAAAATCTAACCATTTAAGATGACCCTCTGTGTTTTGAAAGACGACATTTGCACGTACTACGAACATCAAGTGTAATGTTAATAAACCCATTACTCATTCTCCCCAAGGCCAAGTAAAAAAGGATGAATTAAGATTATATAAACACCACTGGATGGTGAGGCAGACAGACTACGCCGATTATCCAGATCAACCCAATAATACTTTACTCAAAATTCATTCCTCAGCCATCACTACTCCATTTTGCAAAAAACTGAAAAATCACTGTCAGATTATTGTTATTATTGTTATTATTCTTATTGTCAGATGTGTTTTCCTCCTTATGAAGACACAATATAAATCTCAGCTTCTCTTCAATTAGCTGAACACATTGGTCCCGTAGGCCTTACATCCAGCTGTTCAGACAGCTATAACCTAGATGTCCATATTCTTAATGTATGAACACTGTTACTGACTTATTTATTTATTTATTTATGGACACTTTATTGACTTACTTAAACACTTAAGTGAGGCGTGCAAGCTGAAAAAGCAAATATACCCCAGTGTCAAAGGAAGGACATACAGTTTTCACATGCCCGCCTATCTATATATTTAATGAGTTGTTTAAATAACGTCATACTTAGAACAACTCTTAAAGGTAGAAAGATTGTTTCCCATGCAAGCAGAGCTGTATATGCTAGTCTACTTAAATATGCTTTCTCATTTCCAGACTCTCAATAAATTGTAAATCTCTCATGCAGTTTCTACATTTGACAAATATGTTATAATCTTCAGCTTAATTTGGTCCTCACAAGTATTTTGTAATGAAAACAGGTAGACACATAAAGGGAAGATGCACAGTAGCTTTTTCAGGTAAGGGATAGATCACAACTTAAACTTGCTTCTTGTTTGATACCAAACAACCCATTCTTGAAAGGAATGCTATAATTTATCACCTTGGCAAACCTTTATTCACGAATATAAAAATCAAGCAGTCGTGAGAGAGCAGGCTGAAATCAGTTAATTATCCCTCATCATTAAAAATAGACCACATGGAAAATTGATGTCAGGATATTACCACTGTAATATCTGTACAGTTTTAGTAAACTTCTTATACAAAGGGTGGGAATTCAAATGTACTTTTCTGAATATTAATAGAATTGGCACAGAATGTCTACAGAGATTTCAGTGGGAAGGGAAATTGTGCATATTACTGAAAAGAGAAAGATCTAAGGAAAAATACAGGAAATGCCTTTATGACATTTCATTCACTAACCAGAAAGTATTAGCACTAATGTGTTTCACATTGATTAATTCCTTCCATGAATGTTTCAGTACCCATCCACTCGTACATACACACAGACTCATGCTGATAAATTTGAGTTCCTCAATCAAAAACTGAAAAGTTCATCATTAAGCTTTCCCTTTGTCCTGAATTCTTAACAATCAAACAGCCACTCCTCTTCTGAAAATCAAATAAAACAAAACAAAACAAAAAAACAACCAAACAAAAAACAACATGAAACAAAAATACGTGAAGAAATCTTGATGTAAACTTTTGATCAGCCATAGCTTTATCCAAAAGTAAACTGTATTCAAGCGTTTGTAAATTTCCCATTGACTGGAAAAGGAAAAATATAACCCCCATATTCAAGAAGAGAAAAAAAAGATGCAGGGAACTACAGTCCAATCGGTCTCACCTTTGTGCCTAGCAAGATCCTCCTGAAGACTCTACTAAGGCATGTGGAAAACAAAGATGTGGTGACTAAGGGTAGCCAGCATGGCTTCACCAAGGGCAAGTCATGCTTGACAAACTTGGTGGCCTTTTATGGCTGGAGTTATAGTGTTGGTGGATAATGGAAGAGCAACTGACATCATCTATGCGGACTTGTTGCTAAGCATTTTACACCAGCCTGCACGACATTCTGATTGTCACATTGGAGAAAAAATGGATTTGATGGACGAACCACTATTTGGATAAGGAATTGGATGGATGGTAGCACTCAGAGAATTGCAGTTAATGGCTCAGTGTCCAAGAGAAAATTTAGTGATGAGTGGCATTCCTCAGGGATAGGGATCTGTTCTGTTTGACATCTTTGCAGGCAACAAAGGCAGAGGGATCGAGTGCACCCTCAGCAAGTTTGCAGATGACACCAAGATCAGCAGTACAGTTGAAAAACTAGAGGGAAGGGATGCTAACTTGAGGGACCTGGACAGGTTTGAGAGATGGGCCCATATCAACCACATGAAAATTCGTTAAGGCCAAGTGCATCTGGGTAGGTGAAATCCCAGGCTCAAATACAGGTTGAGTGGAGAATGGCTTCAGAGTAGCCCTGAGAAGAAGGGGGTGCTGGTTGACAAAAGTCTTAACATGAGCCGAAAATGTAAGCTTGCAGCCCAGAAGGCCAACTGTATCCTGACATGCATCAAGAGAAGTGTGACCAGCAGGTCGAGGGAGATGATTCTGCCCATCTACTCTGCTCTCTTGAGATCTCACCTGGAGCTCTGCATCCACTTCTGGGGCAGAACTCTGAACAGAATAAGGACATTAAGCTGTTGGAGTGGGTCCAGAGGAGGGCCACAAAGATCATCAGATGGCTGAAGCACCTCCAATACAAGGACAGGCTGAGAGAACTGGGGCTCTTCAGCCTGGAAAAGAGAAGGCTCCAAGGGGCACTTTATAGCAGCCTTCCAATACATCAAGAGAACCTAATGGAAAGCTGGGGTGGGATTTTTTATAAGGGCATGTAGTGACAGGACGAGGGGAAATGGCTTTAAACTGTAAGAGGATAGATTTAAACTAGGTATTAGGAAAAAAATTCTTTACTGTGAAGGTGTTGAGACACTGGAACAGGCTGCTGAGGTTATGGATGTCCCCACTCTGGAGGTGCTCAAGGCCAGACCTGGAAGGCATTCAAAACTGCGTCTACAAGGAGGGATTTGAGATTGACAGGCCCGGGATCCTGAAGCCATGTAAACTGAGTGACAGCCAGGTGGTGAAGGATCTCAACATTTTTGCATGGTTCTAAACTACTTTAAGGCTGCAAACTACTGTGAATCCTTAATGTAATTTGAACTATTGTGTGTCATTAAACTCTTTTAACGGTATAAGAATTTAAACCACTTCAAAAGTTTAATATATAACTAGAATATAGTAATATTTTAGGACTTTGAAGGTAAAGATGAGTTGGTACAATGATAAACAGTTCACAGTGACACAGCATGAACATTTAAATCAGTGCTGAAATTTGGAGGGAACATTTTTGCTTTTTTTTGTTCCTCTGGAAATTGAGGCACTGAGACCATGTGATCTTTCTGGAGAAGGTCTTCACAAAGTCCTTCTATTTCCACTGAAATTGTTAGACCAGTGCATGGCATCTGGAATGACTGATCTCAGAAACCTGCCGTGCTTCCAGAAAGAAGAGCCTGGGTGTTGCTTCAGTTATTTCTCTGAGCTTGAATACAGGGTTGGTTCTTCTGCCTCCTGCAAGCAAAAATTTATACTCATTAACCCAATGCTTCCTTTTCTGTTAGAAATTTGGAACTTGATGAAAATCATGCAGTTCAGCCTGCCTTGATAAGAATGAATAGTATGTAGACTGGAGGAAGGAACTGCTTTGAGGAATTCAGTGTTGTGTTTGACAACCAGCTTCAGACATCTTCTTGCAGGAAAAGTGGGAGAATTCATTGAAAGGAAAACAGTTTATCAAAACAAGGGTTTAAACTCAGGATTTTACTAATTCCTGGTAAATATGCAAATCTATACTGAATGTTCTTGTTGACCCATTTTTACAGTCAGAACAGCACAGATCATCTACCCAAAACAAGCTCCACCACCAACTTACTACTTCAAGTGCAAGTCTCACATAAGCCTTTGCAGTTTGAGGTCCTGCACACATGGATGTATTTTACTCGGGAGAGAATGAAGTGATTCATATACTTTGTAAAGTGTGATACCTTCTTCCCCTAGGTAACAGGACACACAGAGCAAAACGTCAGACACAGATGTCCCAGTGAACACGTTAACAAGACCTTGAACAATTCACTGCATGGGAGTGTGATGGACCCATTATAAGTAATGATGTGGGCCCTCTGTGGGCTCTCAGTGTTTCAACTATATCAGTGTTTGTCATATTTACCATATATGACAAACGAGCTAAGGGGAGAAAAACCTGGATTGGAAAGGGATTAGATCATCTGGGATGAAAAACTGCCAACACTGAAGCTTTACACCAAAGGAAAAGCAATAATCATGCCTTACATAAAGCATATGTAAGCTCTGCAGCTACCTTGAAAAAACGCCCCCCTTCAGGACATTTCTGACCCTTTCTTCTGCACACATTTTCCCCATCTCATTCATCTTCTTTGATGCAAAGATTTATTTTCCTTCTTCTTTTGTCTTCCCCCACAGAAAACATCCTATGCAGAAACATGAGCAAACTGTGATTTGAATTAAATCCACCCTTTCAGAAATCACTAAACATTCACCCTAAGAGTAGCTATGTTTTGAATTTCTTTTATGTTTCATTGACCAAGCTCTCTTTCCAATATTTCTGTCATTTAGCAATGAACACTAACAAAGCCTCACTTTCTAAGAAGTGTTCCTCCTTCAACCTATTTTTACCACTGAGGTACATTTGTGTACCATCTTTGACATCACTGAGTGCAACCTCATGCCAGTGCCATACATTTAGATAGTTTTGTCTTTACGTGGTTCCACTCAGCTTTCCAGATGCTGTTTCACCGATGATTTGAGCAGATACAGAGGTTAGCTGGTCCTTTAAAATCTGACCTGAACAAAACACGTTTATGAGAGCTCTATGGCGTGGAGTGTTATGTACAATATATGTCTAGGTATTTAAAGTGTATACTACAGAATGAGACATTTTACTAGCTAGAATCACATAATTTTACTCATGGCAATGATCTCCTGCTGTGCAACATATTTTTTGGGTGTGCAAAGACATTACATGGAAGAAAAAACCATGCTGTGGGCAGCTCTAACAAGACCCAGGTATTCAATGAAATTCAATTCCTGATTTTTTTAGCACAGCTTTTACCATTAAATAGCCTTCTTTTCTTTTCTTTTCTTTTCTTTTCTTTTCTTTTCTTTTCTTTTCTTTTCTTTTCTTTTCTTTTCTTTTCTTTTCTTTTCTTTTCTTTTCTTTTCTTTTCTTTTCTTTTCTTTTCTTTTCCTTTCTTTTCCTTTCTTTTCCTTTCTTTTCCTTTCTTTTCTTTTCTTTTCTTTTCTTTTCTTTTCTTTTCTTTTCTTTTCTTTTCTTTTCTTTTCTTTTCTTTTCTTTTCTTTTCTTTTCTTTTCTTTTCTTTTCTTTTCTCTTTCTCTTTCTCTTTCTCTTTTTCCCTTCCCTTCCCTTCCCTTCCCTTCCCTTCCCTTCCCTTCCCTTCCCTTCCCTCCCCTCCTCTCCTCACTTCCCTTTTCTCCCATTCTCTCCCCTTCCCTCCCCTCCCCTTCCCTGCCCTGCCCTTCCCTCTCCTTTCCTCACCCCTCCCCTCCCCTCCCCTTCCCCTTCTGCATCTTTTCCTTTCCCTTTCCATTTTCTTCCCCTCTTCCTCTTCCTCTTCCCCTTCTCTCTCCCTCTCCCTCTCTCCTCCCCTGTTGTTTTGTATTGTTTTCATTTTCCCTAAGCTTCCTTTTTTTGCAGAACTCAGGGTTATGATGCAGATTCCCTTCTTGACATATCCATCCATGCAGACCATAAAGAGCAAGAGGCTGACAGATAATGTCAAACAGCTTTCCATGGGAACTGAGATTATACAACTACAGTTTGATCTTTGCAAGGGTTCAGAACCACTCAGATGTGCATTGTGCACTGGTGCCAAAAGTTTGTCTCCAGGCTACTAGGAAATATTTTTAAATCACTGTGATGCTTAAGCAGAAAAAAAAAATATGTCTTTTATTAATCATATTTGCACAATTGATCAGGAAAATTCATTTCTTATGTTTTCAGAATTAATTTTGTGGAGCAAAGTGAAGTGAGATTAACCTATAGACCTAAGCAAAACTATAGCTTCTTTGTTTCAGGCTGGAGAAAGGCCAAATCACATTATAACATACTTTACTGGTAAGGTTATATCTTAGGAAAGCCCCAACAGGCTTTGAGAAGGAACCAGTATCTAACAGAGCTAACGGCTGGATATGCAGCTCTATCCTGTACCAGTTCCAAATTCTTACATTATAAACCACACAGCTATCAGTTTTACTGTCACTGGGATTTCAGATAGATGCATATATCACACAGACACTAGAGCAATACTCTTGACAAATGAATGAGCCATTTCTTATTACTATTTTTTTTTTTTTTTGCACAGACAATCCATGCGCACAGATGGGGAGAACACTTTCTAGGTAAGGTTGTTGGAACACATCAGCTCCTATTTTTCCACCGTGCATTGCTTGCTTTTCTTTTGATGGCTGTTTTTTTTTTTTTCCATTCTTTATAAATGTTGTTGCTCCATTACACTGTCTTTCAATACAGTTATTCTGAATTTATTGCTTATAGATTCTATCCAAACATTGTTACTACCAAGCAGTCCATTACCTACTCTACGTAAGGTAATTGGGGCATATTTTGAAAATATGCTGGGTTACTTAGCATTTTTTAGGTTGTACTTAGATTCCTAAACAATTTCTTTCTGTGTTGAGAAACTGCAGTTCCTACTGAAGTTTATGAAATTTGCCTAATCAGCATTTCTAAAAACTGGACTTAATGAACATTTTATTGAGTTTTTAACAATCTACAAGCTCAGACTGTAGTATGAAATTCTAATGACTTTAGCTTTCTAGCTATTTCTGATTGCTCTGAAAAAAAATAACAGCAAGCAGATGGTGTGGTAAGGAATTTGTTGCTTTTAATGTTAATGCATACTCTACATCTCTTTTAATACTAATTACGTTTCATTGCTTAAATAACGTTTCTTTTTCATACATTTCCAAGAAAGATAACATGTAAGAAATTAATTTTTATTTTTTTTAACTTTGCTTTCCAATCAGAATTATTAACTGAGCTAATGTCTTTGTTGCCAAGCACAACAATGCTTCCTTCTTACTGTCACCAGCTCTCTTTCAGGAAAAGGCAGAGGAAATAATCGGTGTTTCCTGCAGCATATCTTGCCAGTCTCAATTACACCAAAGGCACTGAATTTATACCAACTGAAGTGTATGAGAAACCAAGGGAGCAAGTGCCTTATTTTTATAAAAATTCCTCCACATATCAGCACAGTTCGAATTTAGCCCCATTATGTTAAAGTTCATTTTAAAGAATGTGGAAGAATAGGTGTCATTCTGGATGTAGAAGGCATGTGTATATCATATCATTGAATTTTCCAAGTACTGCAAGGTAAATGCTTGCAATGGATGTCTGTTTCCAGAATGAAAACAAAATGGAGATAGATAGAAAAAAAAAAACATACGCACACTGAAAAGCAACTACAACAACAAAAATCCAAAAACCCACGGCCATCCATTTCAATGAATATTGCTTATATCTAGACAATAAAAGGATCAGGCTTAAGTATCAGACTTAAAGCTGTCAAGTTACTAGCCAAAAGAGATGTTAGCCTTTCACATAATCTAGTGTATACATTTAGGCAGTTTCATAGTTTTCTCTGTTTCTACAGTTTCTTTCTCATTTGGGATCTGTTCCAGCCATGTCACAGAGAACCAGGCTCTTTATTTGGTTGTAAAGATTCAGCAGCAGCACAGCCTGTGTTGTGTTCAACCTCATGATGCTTCTGTCAGTCCGGGTGATCTAGAAAGAAAAAAGCTCTGAAGCTCAAAGGTACAGAAGACTTTTAAAGCCCATAAATTTGTTGTAGGAAAGAGCTCAAGGAGGTGTTGTTAGTAATAAGTTTGAAAGCCTCCCTGCTCATCATTTTCAAACCAACATAAACATGAATTCTGCCTTATTTCTCAGCATTATGAAACTTTAACAGCTCTGAACTGTAAAAATAACTAAACCCATCTTTTCTTTCCTTCTCCAGAGTACCTTCAAACCCTCTCATTCATTTTCTACACTCTATTGCAGACATATTTTTATATTTCTTAGTCATTTCTTCATCTCAGCTCTGCAGATAAGAGAAATGATGCAATTACTTTAAGAAGATTTCAAATAAAAATTTATAAATAAATAAATGCTAAGTAGCTCCCACTTGCATCTCTTTTTTCCTTTCTTTTTATTTTTTCCTTTCATTTTATTTTTTCCTCCTCTGCAGTTGGTCATGAAATAAATATTACCACTGACATTAGCTCTTTATTTATTTATGTATTGATTTATTTATTTATTTGAAATGTGAATATAGGCTGAGCAAGTGAAAGTAAGATTTTACATTGTTTTCTGCAAAAAAAAAACAACAACAAAAAAACCATCAGTGAATAAGATGTGCTCATTGTAACTGGCCAGAGTTTTCCTCAGATTAGTCTGTTGGAGCAGATGTTGTAGTTATCTGAAGGCAGACAGTAAGCGGTTTGGTCCCACAACTCCCAGGAGAATGGAAATGTTGGTGGGAAAGGCTGCTCCATCCCAGGCAGCTGTGCTCCCCTTCACCTGGCTATGCCTGCACTGGAGAGGGTTTTGGAAAATATTCTTCCATCAGTAGAAGAGTCAATGCAAAAATAAATGCAGTCTTTAGTTTCAAACTGCATTAACATCTGGATACATCCAAGCATGACTGTGGAATGGGATACTGCATGTTTCTTGGTGCTACATTTTCCCATTCCCTGGTGTTTTCTCCTCCACAGTGCTCACTATTCCATTGATGCACAGGTAAACACAGTCACGGTTTGCCTACCCTGTTTGGACTTTTCTCCCAGCGTTTAGTAGTAAGAAATGTGCATTCTGTGCTAATGAGTGAGTCAATGGACCCGCACATTTTGTTGAGTTGTTCTCTCTTTCTGTGGTAGATTTCTATGCAAATGTCTGTGCAGCAGAATGGTTTTCTTGCATTATTATTTGTTTGTTCTTAACCCCATTCTTCTGCAAGGCTAGCAAAGTGATGAGAAAGGGCTTACTAGTTGATGTGCTATATGCGATGGACAAATTTATTTATTCTCCTCTAATGATTTATCAACAGAATGATTTTTTGTTTACATTTTATATGAATGTAGTTTTGTATTAATTTAATTTATTACTTTATAAAGCCATTGTTGTCAAGAGAGCATGAAATCATTTCATAAATAACATATTTTTGTCAGCCATTTTCCACATTAACCAAAACAATTTCAGAATTCTAAAGAAGCGATGCAACTTCTGGACAGTTGTTTTGCAGTATTTGTCAGTTTTACTTACCATTTGACTTGAAGTTTTACTTCTAAACCTAAATTTTGGGAATGGCTCTGCAATTAAAAATAGAATAACCAGTGGAAATAATCTAGAAATAAGCTTAAAAACATCTTGATCAAGTAGAATACCTCATCTACCACAGGTTTGATAATTCATTGTATCCTCTTATTATGAAACATAATTCCTTTTTTAAGCCAAACTCAGAAACTTTAGGAGCTTTTCAAAACCTGCTATGAAATTTAATTCAGCTGCCTCATAATCTTTGTGACAAAAAATAGACCAGTGTCCTGTGGACATTGTCCTCTGCCATCACATCCCTAAGAAACTAAGTCCTGATATTTTCAGTACATGTAGAGGAAGCCCATGGAGTTTTATTGTGTCTAATGCTTTTCTGTCCTCCATCCAGCCTTTTTTTTTCCACCTAAAATACATTGTCCCTATTTGACAGGCTCTAGAGAGTTCAATGTGCTTGATCACCTTTTGAATATGAAGAAAAGTACTTTTTGAAATTTTCTATTAAAAAAATTGAATTCTCATTCCATGAAAATTGTCAATGTTTTAATTTATTCCATTTAAGAAAAAAGATTTTTTTTTTCCAAGTTTATAGAATCATAGAATATCTTGAGTCAGAAGGGACCCAACAAGAATCATGAGTAAGTCCAACCCTTGACTCCACACAGCACCACCCAAAATCCAAACCCTATGCCTGAGAGCTGTGTCCAAACGCTCCCTGAACTCCAGCACTCGGGGCTGTGCCCACTGCCCTGGGCAGCCTGTTCCATGCCCACCGCCCTCTGGGGCAGAGCCTTCCCCTAACCCCCAGCTGACCCCCCCGTATGGCATTTTTCTCTTCTTCTCTGCAGTTTAACAGACCGACATTTCTTACTTTTATGTAATAAAGAAAGAACATTTAAAACATGATTAATTTCTACCTTTTTGTTTGAAGTACAATTATTCTCCACAATAAGCATGTATTGCAGACAGAGGAAAATGATTCTAAGAGAAAAGATGCAAAACCAATAGCCATCAGACACAACAGCTAAAAGAGAATCCTAACAGGCAGAAGGTTAATGCATAGAATGTAATGAATTCTCTCATAGGCAGTTTTAAGTAGGTTGCACTGAGGTGTTGTATAATGTAGCTGTAAATACTGGGGTGGGTGATTGAAATTTCTGCTGTAAGTGCTTTATATATAAATATTTAGTTACTTATCAGCAGAATTAAAAGGATCTGAGTTTCTTTTTGGTGGCTTCTGAAATAAAAAACAGCTGCCGATGTTCCAGGAACTGCTTTCCATCAGCCTGGTTGCAATTACTGACTCAGCTCTGCAGACTTGGAACTTCATGAATCCTCAAGGGCATGCAAAATTTAAATTTACTAGTTATAAACATTATGCACTTGAGATGCATGTAGGTAATAGGCTTTGAGGACTATGTAGATAAAATGTTTTTCCATTTGCAATTCAAGATCTTGTAAAATTGTGGTGGAACATGTATTTTAGTGAGTGTAATCTGCATGTACCTTCTCAAAAAGGTATGCTCACGAACTGCTTTACGTGCTCTTATATGTTGTCACACTCATAAATTAAATGCAATAAACTGAGCACATATCTGGGGTTATTTTCTATATTTTAGTCATTGCTGTACAGTCAGCATTCTGCACAGACGCACCCTGCTGTGAGATTGCACCACACTGCAATGAGATGGGGAATGGTTGGCTGTGTGTGTAGTATGGCAAACAGTACCTGTATGTCATACTTCAATTAACATGGTGGACGAGTGATTCTGCTGGTAGTCCTGCTGAACTGCCACTGGCATAAATGTCATGGATAGGTCTTATCAGACATGTGAATTCATGAATCATTTAGAAAATGGAGGACTTCATTTGAGCTAGGCACTTTGAGGAAGATTGTCCATGATCAAAAAGAGTAGGTGCTTAATTAACTTCATCTGAAAAAAAGTCCTACGTGTTCTTTTGACTTCACTTTTTGCTGAGTGCATTTAGCATTTTCTGCATTCCAGCCCATGCTTTCTACAGAGGAATAATCATAGTTTGCTTCATATTTTAAAGGAAGGAATGAAATATTGCTCTGAGGAGAAAGTGCAAGAAAAAGACTATTTCACTTCCTAATACAGATACTACAAGCACCATCATCAGCTCTTTCAGTCCTTTGCTGTCAGTGTCCTAGTATTTAAAGAGCAACAGCTATGTAATTAAAGCATCTTCACCTTTTCTAGATGCAAAAGACAAAAAGAAAGAAGAGGGTGTTCTGGGAAGCTGCTGCAACACTCTGCTGTTGGTAGCAGCACTTTATGTCTTTGTAAAGGAACCATGACCCCTGGAGCTTGAAGAATTTTACACTTGTGCACATCGTAATGCAAAACTCATCATTGCCCATGGGCTGTTCTTCTATATCTAAGCTGGAAGCATGATCCTGGTGAGAAGTTCCCAAAGCTGATTTTCCTCAAGGCAATTATTTTGAAGCAAGGACACCGTATAAAGGAAGGGAGGACAGACCATGCTGTCCTAGGAAGAAAGACTGAAGTAATTTTCAAACTATACAACTATGCCTAGTGGTGACACTAATGGGCTCCTTAAAAGTCCAAATAGCATCTCAGTGCTTAGCTTGTGTTATTGATAGACTAGTTCTGAATTCAAAAATATAGCACACTCCAACTGACTCTTTCACATCTTCTCGCAATACATGTTTTGAAGTTTCAAGGTAATAAGGGAAGATGAGATAGTGATTATAACAGGGTTTGTCTGGTTGGAAACAGAGACAGTCTTCCATATTTTCCAAATGGAACAGTGATTATAGGAATAATGTAAGAAAGGTTTTAAAATGATTAAGTTTCTAGGCAGTCTTATAGATTTCTTGTTTATTGAATATTGCCTATGAAAAAAATGTCATTGAAAAGTGAAGTTTGCTGTTGTCATACCTAAAAATGCTACTCTATTTGCTGTCAGATCGCATTGTGTGCATCGTGCATCCTTTAGCAGCACTTAGACAAGCTGACACAAAATACAAAGATGATCCAATTACATTTTCTGCAACTGCATCTCATTGTGCTAATGCCTACAAATTAAGGGTGTCTATCACCCCTTACATGAGACAGAACACAGATAACATTTTAAATCTCATGCATTTTATAGTGCACACCACTTAAATACTGAAGCAGCCCTAATCGTAAACAGTTGACATGCAGCTCATAAACTGTTCCTAGTCAATATTGAAAATGCAGCCACGTAGTGCGTACAGAAATGATTCCTCCTTATTGTTATTTATTAGTAGTAGTATTATTTACTTGTGGCAATTTGTGTCTGGTAATTTACTTACCATAGACAGTTTAAAAGTACAGCATTAATGCTGATGTACTTCCAGAGCAATCAGTGTATATTATCCTATTTTTATTCATTTATTTATTTTTCTGGAGCTGCCTTGCTATAGGTAGAAAATCTTGGAAAATCCAATGGATCTGTTCAGGAATCAGGCTACTGAAGTACAGACTTTTGGGAGGATGCTGTCTGTTAGTATTTCACAGATTTGTATGAAATATGGGATCCATGAAGACTCATCCTGACCCTGAAATAGTCATTGGGTAGGGTGGCAAAATCTAACCCTACAAATAGCGTTTCATTAGGCACAGAATTTCAGTTGAAACCTTGGATCCAATGGATCACAAAATGTGGGATTTCACTCAAACATATTCACTCTGTGAGAAAAAGCAAGATATGAGGTGTCTTGGAGGAAAAAAGTGCTCTTGCTCCCAGCTTGAACCTCATTTTTGAATGTTGTCTGCTGGTTTCTTGAGGTTATCATGCTCAGTGTTCCCTATGGCTACTCCCACTGAGCTGATGGGGACTTTGCTTTGCCAGCACCACTGGGACTGAGACACCAAGTCCAATACAACTATATCTCTGTAACACCTTGGGATGAGTATCACTGGAGGTTGCAAGGTACACACCCTCCTCATCTACCCTTTTTTTATGAGTATGTCCCATTAAATGGCTGCAGATGGACAGTCCTGTCCAAAGGTCCCTGCTACTCTTCCAGTAGACCCACTTAGGAGGAAGAGGAGGGAGGGTGATGTGAAACACTCCAGCTATGAGCACTAAGCATGTCTGTGAGTGGCAGTTGTTCTAATATTTTCAGCTACATTTGAGAACTTTGCATCACATGCCGGAAGATTCATGGGTGATACACAGGGAGAGTGTGTTCCTTTGTTTTCCCTCCTTCTTGAAAGTGTTTGTTTATGTAGAGATAATATTCTACAAGTTGTTTTCATTAAAAAAAAAAAAAAAAAAAAAAAAAAAAAAAAAAAAAAAAGAAGAAGAAGAAGAAGAAGAAGAAGAAGAAGAAGCCCTAGAGATTCTATGACAGGTTCAATTTGGCTGAACAGTTGTTTATGTTTCTCCTGTGATTTCCATGGGAAGCGTACAGCTCTCTATTTCATCCCCTTTGAAGAAGAAACTGAATTACCTTACTGTCGGACAGCTCAGCTATCTGCTTTACTTTTTGTTTTGTTTTCTTTTCATCATTATTTTTATTGCCATGAACACGGTTACATATGGGTAACCGTATGGTGGGATACAAGAATCAGATGGCTGGCCAGAAGTCTGACATCTGCAGAAATTAGTTTACTAGGCCAAGTTTCCAAATGGGAAACCAAATCTTTAGCAAATGGGTAATTATGAAACACATGGAAATCATAGCTGGACAAAATAACCCAGTGTTCCTCTACACTGAGCGTTACTCAAAACCCACCTGGGCAGCCTGAGAGGTGACGTGTCAGGCTGAGCAAGACCACCAGGAGTTTGCTGTATAAAAATAGTCGATCTGTGAAAAAAGCAATTAGAAGTGTATCATAGCAGAGTTGACTTCTTGGTGTCACTTCTGAGCAATAGAATCATAGACATAAGCAGTAATCATGAGAGGTCCCAGACCAATGATAACGATACTGTTATAATAAACTTAGTGCAGATGCTGAGAGCTGCTTACAGTACAAGTAGTGGTATGTCTAGTCAAAAGTTTTGCTGCTGCAGGATCCATTTTTTGCAATATCTGGTGATTATTTTCAGAGTCCCAAAGGATTGCTCTTCTCTCTTTTCCTCCCTTTGTAAGTTCTTTCTAATATTTGTCCTACATTTCTCTATTTTTAGCTACATAATAACAGCAAGAGAAAGTCTCATTACCTGTAGTCAGACTCCCATCTGTATAATTCCTCTTCCATAAATGTTCCCTTTTCATTTTGCAGCAAAGTAGTAAGAAATACTTAGCACTTTTAATCATAAAATGAATTCCCATCACTCCATCTGTCTTTGCCGTAGGAATGAATCCTGTCTTCTCTTTAACAGCAGATTCAGCTTCAACAACAAACCAAAAAGAACTGAGGGAATACAAAAACCTGCATGGTTCCCTGAACAAGAGCAGCTTGGGATGGATGAAGCTGAAGGACAGGGAGGTGCAAGATGGAGGTGCTTTGCTGGAGAGAACATTTCTCACTGCTTTCATCTCTAGTTCCCTGCAGAAGTAATTCTCTATGCACACAGAGGTGGGAATTTAAGTGGTGGGTTGTTTTGGTTGTTTTTTTTTTGTTTTTTGTGTTTGTTTATTTTTCTCTCCTCTGAATGTCTCTCTCTTTTCTAACAAGGCTGCAAAGGAAATACGATTTGTTGTAATATTCCTGGTTTTGAAGAAGAGAAAAAAAAAAATAGTAGTTCTAACTGGAAGTTGTCCCCAGAGTGTTCCTGAAGCAAAGATCGACTCTTAATGTTTCCAGAATATGTTCTTCACGTGCAAGCTTTCTCTATGAAATTATATTTTCCAAGAGTTGCAATGTTAGCTACCTCTGAATAGCTTTCTTAATATTAAAGATCTGCTATGCTCATGGTGTTGATCACAACTGTGGTGTCAGGTTTGAGGCCACCAGGTGTCTGAGAGGCCCATCCTACCACGTGGAGAGCCATTTTTTTTGAGCACAGGAAAGTGTGGGTTCCTTTTCTTCCAGTGGCTTTCACAGTAGAGCTGTGGGTCCCAGCAATCCTAGAGGCCAGTCCAGGGACATTACTTCTACTACATGGCCAAGAACCTGAAAAGTTAATTGCAAAGCTTACACACCTTCCTGGCCAGCAGGGCTCAAGAGTCGTTGAAATGCAGAAATACTCCTAAAAGGTTTTCTTTCAACAATAACAAAAATAGCAGCATCCAAGGGTCAAATACTTTGTCAATCTTTTTCAATGTGTGGTGAGAAATCTAGAAATGAGTGTACACACTTTCCGCTGCAGAATGGCAGTGTTTTTTTGCATCCTATAATTGAAGTGGAAATGGTGAAAATCTGAATAATTTGGGACAGCTGGCACAGGCTTCACCTTGCAATCTGTCAGCTTGTGACATTAGGATGAGCTTGAATATCTCTATTTTATGACCAACTACTGCAAGTAAAGGCTCACAACAGAAATATCCCTTTAAATAACTATTTTTCATTATGATGACATTCTGTTATAATAACATCAGTCTAATTAAGCCCAACCTTACATAGATCCATAAGATGTCGGATTGGATCCATAAATTATTTCAGTCCAATCAAATTATTTTTCTTCTAAAGATTTAGGAAAAACTGTGGGGGATTTTCGGATTATTCGTCAGGCCAAAGGTCAGAGTAAGCGTGTGTTGTTGTTTGTTTGTTTGTTTGTTTGTTTTTTAATTTAATTGTCTACATTTCATCCCTAATAGAAAGATAAAGAGGAAAATTAAAATGCTACTACCTCTACCCACATCAGATTGCCATTTTCTGCAGCATTGAAATAGTGCAGTGGCAAGGAATTCAAGCGGCAAGAGAGATTCACCAGTGTGCAGAAACAAACTGCAATAGACAAACCTGAAAGCAGCAGGCTTAGCATGTGGAAGAAATCATGAGGGATCAGAAACTGAACTTTCTGAGTTGGCCATATGGTATCTTTCAAAAATCAACAAAGGCAAATTTTTGGAGCAAATTAACAGAAATATTTAATGCAAGACATAGGAGGTAACTATTCCTCTCTGCTCAGCACTTCCAAGGCTTCTACAAGAGTGCACCAGTGTGTTAAACATCACATTTAAAAAATGATGCAAAAGAACTGGTGAAGACCTAGTGGAGAATATTATAAGTCATTTAGAAAATGTGACCTATAAAGAAAGTTTGAGTGAACTGGGCTCATTTATTTCATACAGGAAGACAGTCAGGACATGATTACAGTTTTCTAACATATAAAAGATTGGTCAGCTTATCACGTCAGCTAATGGCAGTGCAAGGAAAAATTGGAAAGTGTGCAGCACTGAAAATTTTGGGCTGCATTTCAGTAAAGTTTCTGTAGAGAGATAATAGAACTATATAACGGATTACAGATGGACATCATACTCTTGCTATCAGAACAGGTTGTACAGACATCTTCCAGGGATTATTTGAGTAGGAATAGAGGACAAATTGGAAAATCTAAGGCCAATTGCAGGTCCAGGGTTCAGTGCCCCAGAGCAGTGTGACTATGCCGGGGGTTACCTATGAAAATGGAAAAAGAATTGGAAGGCAGAAATCATAGAACCATAGAATTATTTAGGCTGAAAAAGACCTTTAAGATTGTGAAGACCAACCATCAATCTAACACTACACATGCACCACTAAATAATGTCTCTAAGTGCCATCTTACACACCTCTTAAATACCTCCAAGGACAGGGACTCCACAACTTCACTGGGCAGCTTGTTCCAATTCCTAACTACCCTTTTCATGAAGAAATTCTTTCTGATATCCAATCCAAACCATGATAGCACAACTTGAGGCTATTGCCTCACATCCTATCACTTGTATTCTGAGAAATGTGACCAATACCCTCCTTGCTACAACTTCCTTTCAGTTAGTTGTGGAGGCCAATGTGGTATCCCTTCAGCTTCCTTTTCTCTAGACTAAACACTCCAGTTCCTTCACCCAAATTCTCTGCCTTATTGGGAGCTAATAAAGAAAAGTATTCTGCTTAACCTAGAGGGCTGAGCCAAGAATCCTTCTCTTCATCTTGCTCCTGCTGCCTCTCAACTATTCTGCTGAAGAAGATAACAAGATCAGGAACTGGAAGCTACAAACTTCCTTATTTTCAATACTTCCCGATAGTATTTTAACTGAATCATAATGTCTTCACACCATGTTTGGTAGCTCTCTATGCACCCCTCACCTCCCATACTCAATTCCATTTTCCTTTTGGACAAGAGGATATATTTCCTTCTCTTAAAAAAAGTCTGAGACGGGGAAGTAACAGCTTGAATTCCTCCTCTCATCCTTATCTTTTTACTCTGCTTTAAGCAAGATTTAAGCCACTGCTGGATGTTGTGGATCTGTCCTTGGAGCGTCTGTTTCCAGCTGAGAACAAATTTTCAGTGCACCAACTCTCCAGTAAAAAATAAATGCATGTCATCTATTGCCCACTATCATGCATGAACATGCAGTTGGGCTGCTGTTAGAAGAGCTGAGGATCTGATTATTCTGTGCTAATGTTTTTGCATGCTGTTTTCAAGACTCAGACTACAAGAACTATGTGACATTGCCAAGCCATTCACATGTTAGACAGAGGCTATATTCCCATTAACCATATCAATTCCTTCCCCTCTTTCCTTTTTTTCCCCTCCTTCCTTCCTCCTTAAACAAGTACAGAGGTATGACAAATGCATATTCCTATCATAGAATTTGTAACTTCACTGTTATTCAGGGTAGGAATGCTGATTTTCAATATAACAGCGCAATTAAATCTATCTTCTGAAATATAGCTATTGAAGTATGGTGACTTATGAAATCTGTTCTATCAAGAAAATGCACATTGTATGAATTATATAGCACCAAGCTTAGGAAGAACACCGTTCCTACTGAGTTTAGCTGTTAATGACTGTTAAGAGTGAAATTTTCTACAGAAAGCATATGATTATTTATCTTCTCTATTGAACTTTGACCTTTTGATCAGCGTATGCAAAAAAGTAGTTTTACAGCTGGAGTTAAGTTCTGACAATGGCACTGCAAGTCAAAGGGTCCCAAACGACTCTGCATCATTAATGCAATTCCAGCTATGCAAAAAGACAGTGGCAGAGAGCCAGCAGCACCGGGTGCTGCTGGTGGTATTCCTAACTGCTGCTGCTGCTACCCATCATTGCTGATGATGGTATTCACATTTAACACTACTGCTGATGAAAGTACCTGCAATTACCACAACTGCTGATGGCAGAAAGTTTGTTAAACTGGTTGTAAATTACTTCCTGAGGCTTGGTTGCCAACTTATTTTGTATTGTGAGCAAAATGCAATCTTTTGGCACTGGGAAAGAGCAACATTAATCAAAAGTTATTAAAAAAGAGAGATATTGTAAGAATAAACCATATTGGCTTTCTAAACAGAAATTCAGTATTCTCTTCTTACAGTTGATACTGTGTGAGCCAACTTGAGCCTATGAGCTGCAGAGTTTGGTGCGATGCCCAAGCTAATCTTCCTCTTGGCAGGGCTGAGAGCACAAGGCTATCCTGATTCTGGATTCAGTTTGATTTATCTGGATGACTTCTCTCTTCACCATGGGAAGTTATGAAGTTGGGTTGACATCGGATTGGAAATCTCTACATCATGTTGAATTCATTTCACAGAATCATAAGAAATATTCCTTGACCTAAGGTAAACACAAAGATTTAGTTAAAACAAAAGCAAAAGGGAAAAAAAAAAAAAAAAAAAAAAAAAAGCAGAACATGTCTCCATAGTCTCCATGCTACATTAAAATCCTTATGTAGAATGCATTAAGCAATTTCACGAAAGAATATTTTTTTTTACATTCAGCTTTTAGTAATTAATAATCAAGACAAAAACCTTGTCCAGAAACCGATCAGGCAAAATGAACTCCCAGGTTGGACTGATCCAGCCACCTTCATTTGTGAAGACAATAACATAAGCATGGCTGTACCAAGTCAATCCAAAGATTGACTTCCTGGCCCAGGTATTGGACAGACCAGCCAGAGGTGAAGTGCTACTGGACCTGGTTCTCAGCAGTGCAGAGTTGCTTATTAAAGATGTTTAGAGGCACCCTGGGCTGTACTGACCATGCCCTAGTACAGCTTGTGATCTTGAGGAGGATGGCCTTGGCAAAAAGCAAAATCAGAGTCCTGAACTTCAGGAGACCAAACTTTAGGCAACTGAGGAATTGTTGGATGGGATCCCCTGGGAAATTGTCCTAAGGGACACAGGAATAGAACAGAACTGACTGCTCTTTAAGGACACCTTTCTGAGAGAAAAATAACTCTCCATCCCCAGAATAAAAAATCAAGCAGAGGAGGCAGGAAACTGTTATGGATGAGAAAGGACCTGCTGCTTAAACTGAGGAGTAAGAAGGACACATACAAGCAGTGGAAGCAGGGATGGGTGGCCTAGGAATAATACAGAGATGCTGTCCAGACATGGAGAGATGGGATCAGGAAAGCCAAGATACTGATGGAGCTCAAACTGGTGAGGGATGTGGAAAATAACAGGGTGGCAATCCTGCCTGCAGCATGGGATGTGGAACTGAATAGACTTTAAGGTCCCTTCTAACCCAAGTCATTCTGTGATTAGATGATATTTTAGTGAGATCTATCTTTACTGCTCCTTTGAGTCACCTTCTGAGAGCAACAATGAAGCAGTGAAGATCCTAATCTGAAATGAGAGATTGGGCTTGCTGGGTTAAAGCGTGCAAGATAAGACAGAGAGCTATCTGCTTACTATGCTGTTGCTTGCACAGTTGGTTCTTCATGTCCTGCACAAAAGCACATCAGAAAAATTAATGGATTTTTCATAGAAAATATAAAAATGTATCTTTTTGTGTGTGTGTGCATGTTCTCTTTTTAAAATGAGAATTCCAAAGCATGTAAGGGCCATAACTTTTGATAGATTTTATAAAACAGAATAATAGAAACAGAAAAAAGTGGATATTTTATTATTCCAGTAATTAATGTGAAAGGAACAGCCCAAGCTACATCTATTGTGTAAAAAAATTACAAGTCAGAGCAAATGTGTCTACTTGATACTTCACAACAAAAAAAATAGGGATCAGGAGCAGTTTTCATAGTAAACCACTACACTGAAAAGCAAAAGATTTATAAAGAATAAAATATATAGGATAACAAGAAATGATAGCCCACCAGCTGTCCTCTCACTCTTTCTTTCTTTCTTTCTTTCTTTCTTTCTTTCTTTCTTTCTTTCTTTCTTTCTTTCTTTCTTTCTTTCTTTCTTTCTTTCTTTCTTTCTTTTTTTTTTTTTTACCATTTAACAGATCATCTGGAGCTTAAAAGCAAACCAATAATTGCAACATATGGATGAAAGCTTTTTTGAGCCAGTGTGCAGCAAGTAGAAAACTGTAGACTGCTAATGTAAGTACGTGTACATTTTAATGTCTATGTGAGTGACCAGGCAACTGATTTGCAGCTTTGTGTGCTTTCCTCAGCACATAAATACAGCCACACTTGAGAAGCCAGAGCAAAGTTAAATCCCTGTCAGCAGGTGTTGTCTTCTTGGGATAAAAAGACCATACACTGCTAAAGGACGCTTGCACTCCAAATGTAATGTTTAAATGCAGGGAAATGTCTCCTCATTGCATATCTTTGGTTATAATTCTTTTTTGTTTGGAGGTTGGCTAGGAATTGAAATTGCTGTTTGGATAATGATAGCTTTCTTTGGACAGTAATTCAACATTCATGCTATTAACCCCCTGCATCTCTTTGGATGTATGACATTAAAAGCTCCTTGCCAGAAGCGGTTAACTATTGGACAAATGGGCCAACAAATTGAATGCTCACAAATAAATATTGGGATTAAACTGCACAGAAACACAGGTTAAGATTTCATTTTCCTTCTTTGAGTTCTTTTGAGTAGTTTATAACTTTCCCAAATGAATGCCTTTCAGCTTGATTTTTTTTTTTTTTTTTTTTTTTTTTTTTTTTTTTTTTTTTGCATATCAGAACTCAATCAGAAAAACAAAGCAAAATAAAACAAAAAACAGCTAAGGGAAATGTTGGGAAAACAGTTCAGACATAGGCATGCTAGAAAAGGAGCTGAGGAAGCATTTCCTCCATTATTGCTTTTGTCTTTTTATTTATTTAAACATTGCTATTTCCTAGGCAACTTTTGTTGGATACCTGAAAATTGACAAGTGTATAAACACTAGTTCAGCAAAATGCATTTAATCCCACACTTACTCAGAAAACTATTTAGGTGTGTTGAAATCCCACTGTTATTTCACGGATATGCTTAAAGTATCTGTATCTACATACTTCTCTGAATAAAGATGGATTATGGCATTGAGAACAAAGTGTAACATGCACTCTATTCTCCCTACAAACTCCTGGTTTAAGTTCACAATAGCAATAGCTATCTGATTTACTTTTGAGACATTGGGAAGAAACAAGCAATTTTAGGATATTACACATGAGTTTTGTATTAGATATTTAGTTTTTAAAGAGATGGAAATTACAGTTGCAATCTTCCAACTTTATGGCATTATACCTACAGTATAATGTGTAAGTGCTGTGAAGTAGCACAAGACCTTGCAAACATTCTGTATACATGTGGGTGAAAAAGGTCAATCTGAATTTTTTCTCAAATGTACTGTAAACCACGTAAGAGTTTGAGATAGGGTCCAGAGAAGCTGCTCTAAGATTAGGCTAAAGCAGGACATGCTCTGTAAGTTCTCATTGCTGACTCTATGATGCCTCAGATTTGGTAGGTTATGCCCATGATTATTGTGCTGTGAGCTATGCATAAGACCAAGAATCCTAGAAGTCCTACATTGCCATACTACAGAAAAGTGCAAGTTTCTTACAGCGTCTTGTCTGATTTTTTTGAATCTTTTATATTTGTAACAAGGAGGTTCAGGATCAGTAGGCACAACCTTACCAAAGCACACATCATTGATATCATAAATTGAGGAGTGTGTAAGAGCTAAATTTGAGATTTAAACTTTTTTCTCATCTGCTTATCCAAATCTTATGTCTCACTCTGGGTCTATGCCTCCCACATTCAGATCTCCAGAGAATTTGATCTCAAGAGCTGGTGGCCAACACATGTATCAGCTAAAAACAAAAGGCTGAGTAGGTCACCCAGCATGTCTTCCCATAAATCACGTATTTTATATTGATGCTAATTAGTTACATTAGATCAACTTAGACTTTAAAACTCTGAGTCTCATGAAGAGCAAAAGTAACAGTGCTGCAAAGAGCTGAGAGATGGAAGGACACTGACCGGGTGAGGTACGCAGACCATACAAGCTGGATGGTGTCCCAGTCTGCCAGTGTAGCACTGATTCCTGGTGTCCTGGCCAGTTTGAATGGAATAGAAAATGTTTTCCTGCACTCAAACATGAATAATTGGATTGCGATCATATGAACAAGAAATGAGTTCATGCATTTTTACCATTTTTTTCCCCAAGGTGCAGCTTTTTTGACTGCTTTGACCAATCTTTGGTTTTTCAAGGAAGACAAAAGCAAACTATCCAAGAAAATGTCTAACATCTTGCACTAGAATTGAACTGGGAGCAGTGGAAATCTTTTCTGCCACCATTGTTGGCAGACCTAGTATCTGAAGCCAGGGATTTACTTAGTTTCACTGCTTTAACAGAAAACCAAGGCTGTAAAAAGCATTTTGGTGGCACTAGACCATCTGTTCTCCTTCTGGCCTAAGAAGGAAGGCTACGAACAGGGAAATTATAGTGGACTAGGGGATATTTATTAAGAAGATTTGGTTAATATTATTATTTCAGAAGATCCTGTCTTCCTATTTTTAGGTGAGAAAGAAGAAACCTGGGACTTCAGGAAATCAAACTTTCATTGCTACTCAGCTTATAAACATCGTGCAATCAATCATGCGTTCAGGTTCCCATCTGCATAAGATGGAGTTTCCTTCTTATTTTGCTAGGGTTATGGAACGATAAAGTACATTAATAAGTGTGCAATATTTAGGTATTACATTTCTGTAAGCCTCTGAAGTACTAACTAGAGGGAATCCAAAATGGAGGAACAAAATAGATGGCATGGTAAAAGCTCTTGCTGTTCCTACAATTCAGATTCACAGCAGGGCATCTTTACCAGTGAATTTCCACTCCTTTGTCTCTGCAGGTGTTCACAACCATGCCATTTTCCTCTTGTTTTCACTTGCTTTCTTTTTCTTATACGGAAAGTAATAACATTTAAGCCAAGAAAACCCTACATGACAAATGCACAGTGGAAATGAAAAGAAAAAGAAGATCAAATAAAAGTCAAGGCTACCTACACCAAATCACATATTGAAAGTTAGATGATGAACCGTAAATGAATGAAAGGAAGTGGAGAGCACTGAATAGTGAAAATAGCCAGCTTGTCACAGCTGAGACATGTTATTTGTGATGAAATTGGCATTTAAAATAAGGCCGAGGTTCATAAGCCCTCAAAATTAACATGCATTTGAAGACTGCATCTGATAAGGCATGAAAGACAAACAAATAAACATTTACAGAATTTTTTTTTTCTTTTTTGATTGCTAACTTTCTTGTACTACTCTCGGTCTATAAATGACACTATAGACGCACTCTTAGGTGAGTCAAGATTGAGAGCGAATATCCACATCCACTGTCTCACTTCCCTAACCTCTGTCACAGGCAGTTCCCTGCTATTGGGACAACAGTGTATGTGGTTCATTGTGTCTGTGTTTTCTGCATATACTTTACTAATTACATTACTCAAATAATCTGAGCTGTTTTAAAAGACAAAAGTGGCTGTTATATGGTCAAGTGAGAGACTGAAATTATTTGAACAATACATCATTTTTTTTTTGTTTTACTCTCTTGATTCCATTCTTTTCTACTTTCCAATTTTTATTTATTTTTTTTCCCCGGGTGGTTTTTTTCTATTATATGTTTCTATTTTTTTTTAAATTTCTTTCCTCTTCAAGGCTTTTATACAGTGGATACACAGGGATTTAAGATGCTAAATGTGAAAGTGCAACAGAACTCAACTGCATTTTGAAATCTGATAAATGAAAAATGGGCATGGTATCAAATTTAATCACATTTGTATTCATGTGTTGTCGAGACCAGACACTGATTTATGATCTATCAACAGGCACCAGATTCTGTGACTGCTTTATACACATACAAGTGGATGGATGGATGGATGGATGGATAGACAGACAGCAAAATAATGCTGCAAATTACAAAACATCAGACAAAATAGCTCATCCAAATCATTAAAAAAAAAAAAAAAAGCTCTGGAGATTTTTGTCAAAGCAAATCTCTGGGAAATCTTTTACAATACAGAAAGCTCTAAACTAAAACACTGTTATTTTTCTGTATTCAAATGTTATTTCTCCAAAAGTACAGCTAGACAATCCCACTTTGCACATAGTATGTTCTGCATAACTGACTGGAAGGAGAGGGTTTCATGCTAATATTGTACATCAAAGCATCACACAAAAGCATTACATTAAAAATAATCCCTTCCTCTAATTCATACACAGACTTTGGCAGTGCGTGGTCATTAAGAAAACAAGTGAAGCAAGAACATGAGTGATGGAGTGAGGAAGAACCTGAGCAGGTGTAGAAAGATAAAAAAATAAAAAATAAAAAAAATTACATGGTACTGAAAAAAACAGGACTTATCAATGCATGGCCACAACTGGTAACAAATGAAGAGAGGCTCTCTGCACAGCCCACCCTGCTTAAAGGCAGCCAGTCCTTCTTATATTTATAGGCAAAATTCCACTGGGGCTCTTGTGGTCCCATAGACAAAAAGAGCTGGCCATATTGAAGTATAGGTATTAATAAAGATGAAGGATGTTCTTAATTACTGTCCTGACTCTGACTGCTCTGCAAGTAGGGCTTTTTACTTCCTTAGACAGCCATACTCACATCTGTGGTGGCACCAGGCTGGCCATCTGAACAGACTTCATGACCCATTGAGAAACCCCTGTCTGATGGGCTATAGACACAAGCAAATCCAGGAAATCTGAGCACGATCCTTACTGGTTGCACTGAATTCTCATGGAGTCATGTGGGACCATGCTTTCAGGAGTCTGGCTGAAGTGTTTTTCATCCCTGCTGAGACCAGATTTTCTAACCACAGTATCTACTGCAGTGCTTTTGTGCAAGTTTCAAAGTGCTGAGCATTTTTGGCACCTTATCTTCAACTTTTCAAGTTTCCACATCTGTAATAATGTGATTTCAAAACTTACTTAATTTACAGACCAAATCACAGCACTCATGTACTGTGATAATAGCTCTCTATAATTTAATAATAGGTAACATTGCTTTAAATTTATCTCGTGATTAGTATTAATTTCTGCTACCATTGTTTGACTAGACCCAGTGACTTCTTTATATAAATAACACCAAATTGTTCTTCTTCTAAGTGCTAAAGGATCATATCTTAAGACTGACTATAGATTCCAATATATTTCCTTGATCTGCAGATTATCTTTTGATTATCTTTTTTTTTTTCTTTTTTTTTTTTTTTTTCTGTTAGACTTAAAACCATCAGATTATTTCAGAGGCCAGACTTCCCCTTCCCCTTCCCCTCTCTCTTCTCCCTTTCCCCTCTCTCTTCTCCCCTTCCCCTTCCCCTCCCCTTCCCTCCCCTCCCCTCCCCTCCCCTCCCCTCCCCTTCCCTTCCCCTTCCCCTCCCCTCCCTTCTCCTTCCCCTCTCCTTTCCTTCCACTTCCCCTTTCCTTTCCTTTCCCTATGGGTTTCACTGTTCGTTAGTTCTGTGAGTCTAGGCATCACATTCAGGGTAACAAAATGCAACTAATTGCAGCTAGTGTCTGGGAAAGTATTACAAACCAACAAATACAGTTTTTATACAATTTTAAAATATGTGTTTGGCTCTTTTGTTTTTGTAAATCACTACAATTCAATTGAAATCAATGTTTGTAATAGCTTGCAATGTTTTTTGTTATTTGTGTTTATAAACTGTGTTAAAAGCGAGCAACTCTTTAAATACATTTATCAGCAACCTGACCTTTAAAGAAAGAAAAACTACCTTGTAGAATTTATATCTTAATCAACTTGGAAAAGAGAGAAATAGTTTGATATGTGTACAGATGCATTATTCATACTTTTTTTTTTCAACTTAAAGGAGGAAGTTTTTCACTCAGAGGGTGGTGATGCACTGGAACAGGTTGCTCAAGGAGGCTGTGGATGCTCCATCCCTGGAGGCATTTAAGGCCAGGCTGGATTTGGCTCTGAGCAGCCTGGTCTGGTGCTTGGCATCCCTGCGCATGGCATGGAAGTTGAAACTAGATGGTCTTTGAGGTCCTTTTCAACCCAGGCAATTCCATGAGCCTATGATTCTGTGATTAAACAGACCATAAGTTCATCCATGTCTAAACAGTCAGAAAAGAGCATTTCTCTGTCCACTGCAGGCAAAGACCTGATCTGTCTTCCTAAAAAGAAATCCCAGATCACTTTAGCATGGACTGTCGTTCCTTATAGTCAAGTCTTGGTGGACCAAATACAGTCCAACTTGAGACACAAGCAAGCACCATGACTGTAGATTTTCTTATGCATTTTATGTGTACTTTTTATCAAACTGCAGCCAGTCTGAGCTTTTCTGGAAGGGAAATCTAGGATCCAAACTGCCTAACACTATTAGTCTCACATTGTAAATAACCTGTGAACATTACAAAATTTACGGACTTAGATGCAGTAAAAACATTCTTCAAAGGTATGTGATGGCTATGGATTGCCCTTATCAATTTGATTTCACTTAGATTTTATGTATGAAGATAAAGGGTTTGTTCTTAAAAATGTTATGACTTCTCAGTGCGTTTGTTGATTTTGCAGTGTAATGATAAATGTAGCAATGCCATTTATGGCCTTTTTAGTAGAAATATTTAAGTGCTTTGTCAATTAGTAAGGACAAGCTGTAGTTTAGTGAACATCGAGAAATTTATTTAGGTTGTGCAAGCGAAGAAACAGGAAATCTTGAGACACTAATGGTGATGTTTGGGAGGAGGGGATGAGAAAAGGAGTACTGCTAGGGTGCAGGAGCAATATTAGGGACCAACGCTCTGCTATAGGGGAAAAGATCAAAGATGAAAAAGAAAATTCTGTAATTTGATAAGTCTCAACATCATAGATAAAATTTGAGCACAAAAGGCTCTTTTGAGGTCTGAAAGAAAAACACACATTTGAGGAAAATGAACAGGAGTACAGATTCAAAGTATTATAGTGTCCTGTTAAACAGGAGAAACAAGGGGAGAAGGTGTATACTACTGAGTAAATACTTGCGTTCCCTTAGCATATTGTCCACAGTGTACTTCCCATTTCCCCAAGGTAGGACCTCAGCATTGTGTCTCCTATACAATTTCTCTCTTCCTTTACTCCTTTCCAGAGCAGGACTGTTGCTTCACAAAGCTGCAGCCCCCACTTCCCTACTTCAGTCTCTTCCTTACTTCTTTACTTCAACTTCTAAAAGCCAGAGTGTAAATCCTAACTCTCTTATTTCTCCCAGCAACTGCCACTGACTTTCCTCTATCTGAAGAACCTTTGAAGAGATGCTGGTCTGCTGGCTTCAGGTTGTCACCCCATGTAGGGACAGACTTCACTGCATCTTCCTACAGACAACACAGTGCAACTGGTAGGCTGTTATGGAAAACTTTGATTGACACTGCAGTGATTTTGTGTTCTCTTCCGTGTTTTCTGGATGTGTCCACTTGTAGCAGTGCATCAATGTTAGTTGTGGTGGATCAAAAGAGACATGGGGTTCTGTTTACTTTTCTCTCTTCCACCTGTTCTTCCTCTCATGAAGCAGACAAAGCTTTGCATGGCAAAAATCAAGAAAAAGAAAAGGCATCATTAATTCCATTTTAAAGCTCTGTCTGAATCAGATCCTGTTAAACAGACAAGACCAGACAAGACCATACTGATAGCCTTGCTCTTCCTAGTAGGGTACAGGTTGGTCAGATTTTGGATAGAAAATGCCTTGCGGTAACAGAAATGTTTCTTAGAGTGTAAAACACGTCAAAATTCCCAAGTGATTGATGAGTCAGCAACCTCTGGCCATGCCACTGAAGAACAGTCCAAAATGACAGCAAATTAAATCTAGTTGACATTTGTGAAATGTCTGTGAAACGATTCTGCATGTCCGCATGCTTCATTGTTTTTTACATATAAAAGCTAGAAATAAAGTTGAACCAATTTTTATAATTAGAACTGCCACATAGTGACTGCTTATTTATAAATTTCTTTCTTTTTAAAGACTTTGTAGTAACGGCAGAGAGTTGCTCACAATGATCCTACAGGAGCCTGACAGAAAGCCAATTTATTTTTTCCATGTGACCTGCCCTGTCTCTGCATGTCAACCATGTGATCTGCCAGTGAAAAAGAGCAGCTGGAGGCTTAGCAACATCTGAGGGATGGGGAAAAACACATCTAACAAACAACGCCTTTCAATGTGTCTCCAACTTCTGTAAAGGATCACTTATTCCAGAAATGCAATTGCTCTCTGGTATTTGCCAGCAAATCTTCTGTGTAAAAAGAAGCTAATTTATAATCCCATCAGACGCAGAGACCTGTTAGCAAATTGTTTGCAGTGCAGGAAGTTAGTTAGCAAGATTTGTGAAAGCCTGGCTTTCCTCTGGAGGGTTATGAGAGGAATCAGAAAGAGGAACACGTTCCTGATTGAGAGAGCCCCCTCACGTCACTATATGAGAAATGAATGAGGACCAATGGAGAAGCTACTGGGGAGTGAAGTACCCGTAGTTACAGTCAGTCCATACTGCCTTCTGCCACTGACATACTGCCAATCTAATGGTGACTTTGTGGATACTCTTTACCATACAGAAGGAATCTGCTGCAAAAAGCTGTACTTTTCCCCAACAGGACACTTGATAGACTATAAATGCTCTTTATTTCTTTTCGTTCTACATACCTTTTTTAATTGGTTGGTTGTGGGTTTTTTTTACACTGGTAAGTTGTTCCATATTTCTCTCAGAGGTTGCTTTCCTTTGGCAAATCATGTTGGGAAGGAAAAGCAAAACTTACTGAGTTGGTACATCTTTGCCACAATAACTCTCGATGCACTTTTATTCCCAATATCTCGTCCTACCCACTGTATGTTTAATGAGAATATTGCCTTTTCTTTTCCCCACCAAGCTCTTACATTTTTGAAGCCTGTACTCCCTCAGTATTGTTAAGCTTGTTTATTCTTGAGTTGTGTAAGTTTCTCAAAAATACAAGTGTAGATTTGTAACACGACTGAAACATAGGGAAAGAGGTGAGGAAGAAAATTGAAAGATGCAGTGAGACTGAATTAATCAGGAAGGCAAACGATATGGAGTCACATTTTTTTTCCTTTTCATCTGATACCATCAAAGACAGAAAATGAAAATATACTTTGCAAATACAGAAGATAAAACCAGAAAAAGAGAAATTAAAATATAAGGGCTGAAGAATGAAAAAATCAAACTGTGTAAAATGAGAAATACTCAGTTTAGATTCTAATTATTATTATTATTTATTAATTTACTTATTTATTTTTCTGGCAGGTAAAATCACTCTATCCTGGAGTTAGACTATATACTGCACAGAAAATGGTAACCTGTGTACAATCTTTACAATAGAAAAAAAGAAACAAAAACAAAAACCAAAAACAATGACATTGGAATTCAAAGCATACATGGCAGAAGGTAATATCTGGCACTAACGCTAATCTGAAAAAATTATACTGCCCAGAAAATATTATTTTTATTGTCATTGAGCTGTTCAGTTCAAAGGGATTATTTCTGATAGTGCTTTGGCATACCGAATGTTAATTCTACATTGGCATTTTGGCCTTTGGTTTTCTCTTACAAATGCTCCTACTCAGATGAAATATGCTGATGAGACTTATTTTACACTAATATAGTGTTGTTTGAATTGTTCTAGTTTGAACCAAAAAGACTTTATTTTTACAGATGCAAGAGGTTCGAAATCACTTGAAAAAAATGAAAACAGAAATTTTAAAACCATCTTGTTAATGTGGCATTGCTGACGTGTAAAATGATTGTAAAGATGAAAAAAATTGTGAAGATAAGATATAAAGTCTTGTTTCAGTGAGAGTCCGCAGGAAGAGTTTAATTTTGCTCCCATAAATCTTTCAGTTAATCATTTTCTCTTTCTTACATCTACATCTACATTTGTTCACAATTTTTTTTTATTTCTCATAATGTGTTGATTTTTTAACTTGATCTTGGAGAACAATAATTTTCTTCCCAGATTTTCTCCATATAATGAATGTACTTTTGTTATCTGTTTCCTAAGACAAAGTTCTCCTTTTGCTCCAGTCAGGGCAAACAGCCATGTTGGTGAGTGGCAGCTGGGATTGATCTACGATGGGAGCTTGAAGCAGTGCGAATGGCTTGGACCTGTAAGATGCATTTTGTATTATTTGTCCTTTTTGGCTTAAAGAGAAGGAAGCCAGTCCCCATATCTTCTTCCTTGTCTTGTAACCTGTTTTAAAAATGTGTTTAACTTGGCAGAATAGTGGAATCATAGATAGAAAGGCCTGGTTATCAGAGGAAGGAAAAGAAAAAGAACTAGGCAAAGAGATTAAGGCCAGGGCGGCTTTCAAGGCTAGTGCAGTCATGTTGGTGAGGGTTATATCCTTCTTTAGGGCAAATCAAGAAAACCTGAAACACGATTCTAGATTGCAGTGGTGAAATGAGCTGGGTTGGATTTCTCTGGGTAGCCAACCAGCTCCATCTGGCTGCACTGCCTCTTTGTAGCACTGCGTAACAGATGGTGCAGAGCGCTGCAAGAAGAAAAGAGCCTTCCCCCAACAGCGTGCTTGCTGCTGAAGGATCGATTCCTTGGCGTGAGCACTGGGGGGCTAATAAAGACTCCAGCCCTGGGAACAGGAGTGATTTACAATTGAACTTAATCTATCTGAAAAATTCTAGCAACCACATTAAAAAAAACCCAAATCTCATCACGCACCACCTGAATTTCCTCAGTGCCATCTGTCTGCTGCATTAAACAAAGCCCCCGAGACCCTGAGAGAGAGAGGCAGAGCTTTAATGATTAACCTAACCTGGCTGTCAGAATGGATAGCTTGATATATGGGGCCTTGTCTGGCAGTTTCTGCATACCCTATCGCTAATGCTGCAGAGATTTAAGCCAGCAGGAATTCCCTTTTGGTGCGTAAAGCAGAGCGTGTTCTCTGAGGATGCAAAGCAGCATTGCCCTGGTGCTTGCTGGCTTCAGAGGAACTGGCCACATCTTGCATCTGTGCTGCCATGCACAATTGCTGACCAACTATCAGTGGTGCTGGGAATTCACCTGCACCCAGGAATGCCACTTCTTCATGGGGATATGGCACCCAGCCCCCAACTTTATTGCTGCTGAAGTATCTACATGGGTTTGCTGAGCAACGTGAAATTGCCAGCTTCAATCTCACAGCTTGCAGTGAGATTTGTGTGAGATTTTTATGAAGATTTGGGATCAGACACAGCATTTTGATAATTTCCATTTGATCAAGAGAAACAGTACTATCCTTGGCATCAGCCTCCAAACTGGATTTATAGGAGATGTCAGAAGTGAAATTTTGCAATTTGATGTGAGCAGTATTGTTTTAATTTCTCAATAAACATTCTTCTTCTGAATAGAAAAGGCTGTTTTACACAATCAAAATAATTCAAAATTATATATGTTGCTTTTCACTCAACCAGACTTTTAATCTGTTGATGTAGTAGAAATATTTAAATTAAAATGTTCTGCTGTTGTGGATTTGTGGAGATGATGTAAACAATGCATCTTTCCCATTAGAAACTATTCAAGAATCATCAAGAGATTTGTAGGTATTATTTGGTGAATAATAGTACCTTCTTTTATAGTAAAATTAACGGTTCCACTTTCCAGATACAGAAAATGAAACCTAAATCATCATTTTACAATAGACTTTACTGGAGCTACTAATTTACATGTATGCAAGGTGAATATAAATGGCGTAAACACATTCATACATTACATATGCCTGAAGGCTTAAGGGATTAAAAGCTGTTTGGAAGGGATATATAACTAAACCAATAAACTAATTCATAATTAAAATAAGAGTTCCCCAAATCTAGGCAACTTTGATATTCGTCTAGATGCTTGTATGCAATCACCATTACCTAAATGGTGATGGTGTCTGGGTTTTATGCTCACTGCTAGGCTCCTCCATTCCTCCCTTGATAGAAAGAACCTTCTTGAAAAGAAATAATAAAAACCCTGTATCTTTAAAAAGTATCTTAATTCTACATAGATAATGAAAAGAAATAGTTATCTCTTATTTCTGTTATTAATAAGAATGATTTTTATTGATTAAAACTTCCCCTGATAAAAATTAACTTTCTAAAATACAAAATTCTTTGGTGCCTCCTTACAGCCAGACCTCAAACCCTGTGCTCAGGGACGGGGGACCTGATCTCCCTGTGATTACCAGGTCCAGACATACAGCCAGAGCAGGGAGCAGAGCCCACATCTCTGATGTCAGTGCAATCTTTCATTATGCAGGTTATATACATTTCTCATAGTTGGCCCAGCTCTATCAATCCTTCTGAAATATGAGAATCCCGTTGAGGTCCGTTTAGTCTTTCTCCTTTCTGTGGTTAATGAATATGACAAAACAAGATAGATAGTAGCGCCAGCAGATCCAGGCAGCCCATCAGCCCTCATTCTTCCCCATTCAATACATGACTACTGCTTGTCGGTGCCATAATGACTGCTCAAAGGTGTGCTTCACATCCACGTGGCAGGTTTCAATTCATGCTAATCTGAAATAATTCTGGATATAAAGTTTCGTGAGTGTCTGTTTCCAATAATTTATTAGAAATCCAGGTACAGATATAACATTTTATAAGTCTCTCTTTGCAGGTAACAACAATGAATAAATTAAAAAAAAAAAAAAAACAACTACAAAAAAAAAAAAAAACCACAAAAAAGAAAAACAAAAAATAACCAACCAAAAACAGATTTCTGTCTTACTAACTCAAATGTCTTCCTGCAAGCAGTTCTCAAGTCCTTTGGGTGTTTCAAGAGGATGTCTCATGCACTCTGCAGAAACAAGCAGCATGTTTCATCTTGGTCATTGCTGTATCTGAAGGATGGGCAGCATAATGTTTGTGCATCTTTTGGAGCAGATCATCAGGCATGCTGAGAAAATACTATAGCAGCAGGAAAAGTAGATTTCTGACACTTTGTCACAACCTTGTCCTCAGGAAGTCTTAAAATTTGTTCTGCTGTGACAGTGCTGTTATGCTGAGGGAAGATGCAGGAGTAGCACATGCTCTGCGTCTATCGTCCATGTGTTGGTCATAATCTGCTACAACAGAAGGGGAATTTAACTGCTGAAAAAAATGGTTTTTATTTTCCTAGTGTAATTCATCACTTGTTTTCTACTTCTGTTTAACTCCAGGAGAATTATGAATACGATATTCTCTTCTAATGAAAGTAACCATTCAGTGGGTGGCAGCAGTGGCAAGTAGGACTGACAAGGCAGGTCAGGTGTCCTTTGTATTTTCCCTTACTTAAATGTTCCATTCCTTATGAGTTAGTCACATCAGGAATTTAAGCCATCATTCTAACAAGAACTATAATAATATAGCATACCTTGGAAAAAGACAACATGCATGCCTAGGAAAAAAAAAAAAAAGAAAATGCTTTAATACAGGTTAGCATGAAGATGCCTTTGTGTGAGCAGTTCCTGGTATATGGATTTTTTTTTTTATAGATGAATGTGGTCTAAATTAATTTTGTAATAAAAGTGAAATTTCTCTTGGGCTATCAGTTCTGTTTGTTTTTTTTTAAAGCTTTTTGTGTCTGAAGCTGGCTGAGATGTGCTGTGTTTCATCTCTGCATAATACCTGCCATGCTCCAGGCAACCAACGAGCTGCAAGGTGATGGCCAGCCCACTTCTTGCTCCTTCTGTTTTGGTTTTATTCTTCATCAAGTGCTGTGAAAATTTAATAAATACTCTTAATCTGTTCTGTATTTGTATTGCATATTTCACGTTAAAAGACAGTCTGTTTTCCAATGGCATGCATGCCAAAGACTGACTGCCTAAGAGAGAAGCTGACAAAACCTTTCCTTTGATAACAAGGATAGCAAGACTCTGAGATAACAATGCTCTCCATCCTCTTCTCTTATCACCTTTATATTCCGATGTCTCATTTTAAATCATTCTGATCAAAAGTCAGAAGGCTGTAGGAGAGCTGATACTCAGCAATGGGGAAATGGTGACATGAATTCAGCTCAACCTCTAGAAACTCCAGAGATGGGACAGTGCCCTTAGGACTCCTTTTGGCCTCTTCTTTTGATATCCAGTCAACCTATCTCAGTGGGATCCTTCCTGTGTTCTCATCTCCCCTGCTCCCAAATCTCTCTGACAGTGGCAGCAAAGCTGGATCTGTACTGCTATGTGAAGCTCCAAGCGGTGCAAAGTTATTAAATCTAGTTGGGAAGAAAACACACACTTCAGATCATGCTAGTCAAAACTGAGATAAAGCTAGCCATAAAGCTACTTCTTTCTCTTCCCTTGCTTTGGAAAACATCTCATTTATGAACTGCTCTCAGAGTTGCGCAGCTCAAATGATGGCTTATTGAACAATATAGATGAATGATGTGCAAACGGAGTTGTTTATGTTTTTTTCCTTACTACTAGGTATTAGTCATGTAGATGTTTACCTAACATACAAGACAAATTGATATTGTCCTCTGAGCCAGATGACTAAAGAGCAAACTAAACATAATGTAATTCCAGTAGGAATTTTTGGGACTTACCTTCATACCTGAAATGGATGAGATTCATAATACAGAATGTTTCCTGTGCAGAGGTTTGGATGCCAATGAGCAACAAAAAAAATTGTCCTGTGTGTCCAAGCTCCTACAGTGTAGTGTTGTTATTCACAAAATATATGTTCAGATGATTTTTTGGGTGTTCATCATCTAACTCCAGCTCCAAATGCAGTCTGTATCTCTTCTCTTTGGAGAATGTGTTTTTTTTTAATATGCTTCTATGCTTGGAAATTCCTGATTTTAAATGTGATTTTTTTTTCTTTCTATTGATATGATCATTACAGCTCTTATTTGAAATAATTTGGAATGGACTAATCTTTAACTAATTTTCTGGCTTCACATAAAAGCCATATCTCTGTCCTTGTCACACAACCTTATCTTAGTGAACTTTTTTGTGCCACTGAATTTTTTTTTGTTTGAAGAGTTTTCAGAATTATATTTTTCCTCTTCACTTGTCAGAAGATTTAATGTTTAGTTTTGTATCTAATGGCTAAAAACTCCCATATTTTATTTTCCCTTAGTTCCATTTTACTCTCTTTGACTGCATGCTGATAAGGAGCACACTGAGAAAAAAAGGGGCTATGCCATTTAGAAGAACTGCTTCTCATTGACCTCTTTCTATCCTTGCATTTTCCATACGCTCTTCAGGTTGCTTTTCTGTGTTAAAAGCTCCTTAAGAAGCTTTGAATGCTGACCCTCCAATGTTAAAAGTCATTTCAGTTGGATACCACTGGAAAACGATAGGTTCAGAGTAATTAAGTATGTTGTTATTTTTGCTCTCACCTGAATAGCACTGTTCTTTGAAACCAATGTTGACACAGTTTTCAATGAAAAATGACTACATTTAATCATCCTTGTATAAGGGATTTTTTTTTTTCAATATAATGAATCTTTTGAATTTGAAAAATTATCTTTTTCTGGTCTTGAGTGTGTAATAGAATCATGGCATATCCTGAGTTGGAAGGAACCCACAAGGATCACAGATTTCACCTCCTGACTCCACACAAGACCACCCAAAATCCAAATGCTATGTCTGAGAGCACTGTCCGAATTCTCCTTGAACTACATCAGGATTGACCACTGCCCTGGGGAGCCTGCATCAGTGCAGGTCTTTGTTTTGGTTAAACAGAATGCTGCCACTGATCTCAGAGGGAACAGTTTGAAGTGTTTTATTTTTGATATTGTTTGCTTGTTTTCTGCCCCCCAAAACAAACTAGAAATTTAGAACCTGAACATAAACTTATTTATAAAATACGGGTGCAATTCTTCGGAGTAGAAAAAATTATCCGTAGACTTCCATGTCTGAGATGGCTATCTACAGTCCCTTTGCAATCATCGGAAAGAAAGAGGTACACTTAGGGTGCAAGTCATCTCACCCTGAACTAGCCTGCTGAAGTCAGATCAGTGACTCATTTCCTACCCTACCAGTGCTTATTTCTCTCCATTGACTACAAAGAGAACCTAAAGCATTTAGCTCACATACATGATCTACCTACAAACACATGGATTCAGGTGATATGAAGCCCATTCAGTATTCAGGATTCAGAGTACGGTAAGTCTTACCTTCAAGACCTAGTTCTTTCCTTTTCCCTTTTTTTTTTTTTTCCCTAGTTCTTTCCTTTTCCCTTTTTTTTTTTTTTCCCTAGTTCTTTCCTTTTCCTGCACCCTTTCCTGGGTGCATCAGACTCTCAGATCAGAATTGTGGCTTACGCTTATTGCTCCAGCATTCCTCTTCTTCCTGCAGATCTGGTCTCCAGTTGCCCTCTTCCCTGGTGTTTGGGTGCACAAAGGAGCAAAGGTTTGGAAAGAAAATGTCTTGATTGGGCAGAGTTCACTTGGAACAAAGCAAGCTACACTACAATATTGACCTTGATTTGATAGGTGTTACTCAACCAAGCAAGCTCCTGCTGCAGCTGCCTGGACAATCCTCATCCCCTTTGTATTTTCCACGAAGAAATCGTTATGGAACAAGCTATTCTATTCTATTCTATTTATTTATTTATTTACTTATTTCACATTAAAAGTAAGAAGTCTGTTGTTTCAGTTGGAAAGATCCTTTCAATACTGACAACTTTTGATATTTTCTTTAATTTGCTAATAAAGCCGTATTCACCACCACTAAAATCTCTCCAACAAACTAGCTAGAGATTCCCAAAGAATTCATCATTCATAGCTCTACAGAGACAGGTGATTTGTCTGGGAGAGCGAGCAGTCTTTGAACAGAAGTAGTCACAAACAGCATTTTAGGTAATTAACTGAGTGAGTCACTTCAGCCCAAATGTTATTAGCAGTTTTATGGAAAGCTACTCTGCCCTGAGAAGTTATTCTGTTCAGGAAGATGAAAGAACTCACCTAAGAAAAATGCTCAAATCACAAAATTAACTGTGACATACCATTTCCTCCAACACAGAATGATGCTTATTGGGATATAGTTTGGCATGCATAGTGGTGATGGGTTAACAGTTGGACTAGATCTTTTCCAACCTTAATGATTCTGTGATTATACACTTAGGATCTATCTCCTTAGGGAAACCGTTGTTAAATAAGCCAACATATGAATTCAAAGTGCAATAGCTATTCATTGCTAATTTCCAGTGCTACTCTTCACATAGAAATGTACCATATCTTGGCACCTGAGCTGAAGATGTCCACCTCAATGCTAGGTCACTGAGTACCCCCTAGACACCCTCAGCAGGCAAACCATGGCCTATGTTTGACCTTCAGTATCAGCACAGACATAGCCTTGTCATAAAACAGAATTATCCCTGCAGGGCCATTTTTCTTTTTTAATAACTGTTCTAGATTACTCTTGCATGTCAACAAGTCCTTGGAAAAAGGAGTTATGTAAAGCATATCAGAGTGACACCTGGTAACTCCAGTCAGAACTATGCTCATCATTTCTTGCCAGGGAAGCTAATTTTATTAGTGAAGAGGTTGGGATTGTCACTCAGCAAGTTTATTAATTCTCAAATACCAAGAGCGAAAAACACCAGTTGTGTGATAGTCACTGAACATGTACAAACAAGTCCCATGCTTAGCTAATCTTAAGACTGATGAGAACAACAGGTCTTGAGCTTTTAAAATACTATTCAATAGATCAAATTGTTCCTGTATGTAACATGGGTAAGAAAGTGCTTCAGGCACCAAATCTGGTGTTATGCAGGTGACCATCTTGCCTTACCACAGACTAAGGAATTCTGGGCTCCCTGTGTGACATCCAGATACATGACTAGATACAAGACTCCCACTATTTGTGTGTTTCTGAATAGGAGGACCTCTTGAGCAAAGTGGTGTTTTGTGCTCAGGAGTAGGGGTATTATGCATCAGTGCTTGTGCCAGGCAGCTCTGGGTCTCACCCATATACAGTGAAAGGAGGCTTACCATGATTAGAAAGTTGTCTCACTGCACAGTAGATGTATTGCTGCCTTGTAATGCTTCCAGTTAATTTTAATTCTGTAAGTTATCGGGATAGCACAGGAGCAATAGGTCAGGGTAATCTGTGCTAGGCATACACTGAGCAGCAGCTCTAAGTGGCATTTTGAGGGTGGTGGTTGACACACACAACTGCAAGAAAAACATGCACTGAATTGTTTTGCTGGAGTAAGGAAGCACTTTTGGGACCAGCAGTGACATAAATGGTAACTTTCCCTTCGAATTCAGCCGGAACACACAACTAAGTGCTATTTGCAGTGATCTCCTTCCAGTTGTCGTGTGCAGCTAGACACACAGAGCTGCCTGCACGCTTAGCCGTGTGCAGTGCAGTGTGTAATGCTATTAATAATTACTTGGCTCCTCCATGCTCAGTGATTTCCAGTAATCCCTCCTTTTTCTCCCTTGTTAGATTTAGCTGTATCAAAGGCTCCTTGCCTGTAGCAAGGCCACAGTGAAAGAAGCATCTTTCTGTTCTCACCGTTGCTCCACCATCACTAGCTTTGCTTGGGTTTATCAAACTTGCTGCTGGATAAAACCATCAAGATTTTTAGCATGCAAGCGTCCAGCAGCAGGACACCATCTCATTAACTCTTATAGCTCCATTTTCTGAATACTGCTGAGCAGCTCATCTATATTCATGTATTCTTCCTCCTGCTGTTCAGAGCATACAAGGAATGAGAGCCCTCACAAGGGATGTTTGCATTAAAGCAGCACATTAGTTTCCAATGCCCTGAGGATCCTTTATGTTTCAAGGTAGATACAGCATTTTGTCTTTTACAAAGGTTCTGCTTGAAAGGTTCAGGGTGGGAAAGCTGGCTTTGTCCAGGGTCTGACAGATGTACTAGCCAATTTAACAAAAATATTAGCTGCCAAGGGCTTAGCAAAATGCACGGAGTATCCCAGCTTGATTAAGAAAAAATAGGATATCCATTGCTCATCTGAGGAAAGCTTGTTAGCGAGGGCTGGTAGGAAAAGTTGAGACAAAATGTCATTTTGTCAAAACATTCAGCTCCACCAAAGCCAAAGTGTATTGCAGAGAACAGTTTTGATGAATTTTTCACCTGGAAGGTTTCTTTATGAATCCCTATTTCTCCATCTACTTCTGAAAAGACAGACAGGTGAGGGTAAAGGGCAGAGGACAGTGGAATGATTTTAACAAATCTGAACACAAATTGTCTCAACATGAACCTGTTTTTTTACAGAACTGTCAAAAGAGCCTTATTTTGTGAAGCAGAAATTGAAACCTCACAAGTCCTTACCAAAAGACGCAACCATCATTTAGTGAGCTGTGATGCTAACAACACACATCACTTTACCTGGAACACCACTCAGACAAAGAGACAGGTTTCAAATATACATCTGGAAGCTGTTCAGGATCCCCATACATTGCAGTGGCACTAAAATCAATAAAATAATAGGTAGAAGACTGGTAGCTGGTGAGCTACCTCTTTTTTTTTTTTTTCTTTTTACTTTTTTCTTTTTTGACCAGTTAAGTGTGAATTCCTCAGATGAATTTTTGCTGTTTGCAGGGGAGGGGTAATGAGAAGGCGGAGAGGATCTGGGCCTCCTGCAAGCCCATCCCTAGGACCTTGATATGGTAGAACACCTCTCATGGCTGCTCCTGCCCCATGATCCAGCTGAAGCATCCCTCTGCAAACCCTCATACATCCCATCTGAGGTATGCAAGCATGGCTGTTGAGGAAGAGAGAGACTTCACAGTCTGAGCAGTCAGCTGCAGCACCTGTTACCCCTCCTTCCATTAGCACCATCTGAATTGCTCTGCTAGCCGTAGTTTTATAAGAAAATTTTGCGCTGATCTGCTTCTGTATACTATTCTATGCAGTGGATCTAATAGGAATGTACAGTTTGTATTCACTGTATTTCCATATATTGTCTCCTTAATATTTCATTAGAGTTCTTTTTATAAAACATACTAGTATGTACTGCAGTGCACCCAACGCACACAAAATAATAAACTTCAATATCAAGGCAGAATTTAGAAAGAATGAGAGAGGAAAAAAAAAAGAAAGAAAGAATAAATATTGTGAATTCATAGGATGGCCAGAGTAATAAATCACCTAAGAAGTGAACAGGAACATGAACTTAGGATTTGTCAGTGGTGCACATGGCCTAAATCCAGAGCCAGTTCATCATAATAGCACGCAGACATGTTCCAGATATTGTTACAAGGCAGAACGGTCTATAGAACCCTCTTCTCAAACATCAATCTTTTGCCTTCAAAACTGCTTGTTAACTGAGCTGAGAAATACATCAAATATGCTAATAACGTAGTAACCAGCAGCTAAGGAAAGGAAAAAAAAAAAAAAAACCCACCACCAAATGTTCATTTACATTAGGATCACAACAGCAACAGCATACTGATAATTTAACCCCCTCTGCTCTGGATAACAACCTCAATGTGACATTAACCACAGACATTATAGGGAATGCTGTAATTGAATGACCTCATTGTCAGTTTTAAACAATTAATGGTATTGAGATAATTCAAAAGGACAAGTGGAAGCCTGTTTGCTTCATCAAAGACTACTTAATAATCAGTTTTATGCACTGAGATAATGAGACATATTAGCCCCAGAGTCGAGGGGGGAGGGCCAGTGAAATATCTCAAACTCTCTTTGAACATAAGGTCAGAAAGAACACATGGCTTTCCGTGCTTACATGGAGCGATGTCACACTGGAAGAAAATTAAAATAAAAAACAAACGAACAAACAAAAGAAAACACAATAAAACAAATGAAGGCAATGATTTGAATGCATTTAATCAAAGGAAATGGCAGTGGTTTTTTTTCCATTTGCACTTGACATTTTCTAAAAGGCTGGTGGTCATTTATAAACAAATGCTCTGACATCTCACTGCATACCAGGTTTGCCAACACCTACTGTGCACTGCTCTCTTCTAGATTTTTCCTCATTCACCGCATGAGCATGCATGCGTAATTTCAAAATCTTTATTATCAACACAAACAGCTGCTCATTACAACAAGATTATTGTTTTGAGATACATACTGCATTTGTGCTGAAGAAATGAGTTAACCCCCTCTGCACAAGAGGGTACGCAAATGCATCACTGGAGAGAAGCTCTGGGAACAGGCTGTGCACACAACTGCAGGTTTAGCTGTACAGCCTCAGCCCTATGTAACCTTATGTTTAACGTTCAGGGCAGGATCACGCTTCAGACAACCAACCTCCTCTCCCAAACTTCCCAGTTTTTCCTTGCTGTATAAGAAAATGTGAATGCCTTGCTACCAATCTGTGTATACCTGTTAGTGTTGGGTGAGTAACAAGAGAGGGACTTGTGGATTTAAGTCACTGTAGCCTCAGTTTATGTAAAATTGTAGCAAAATGATTATTTATACAGAAAGCATACTGTTAAATTATCAAAATATTAGACATTTCTGAACGGAGAACTTCTGTTTTCATATATTCACCTGTTTAATCTATTTTTGCATCTATTTTTAATTATATATGTAAGAAATTTACAGGAAACTTATGTATAATATGCAGCTTTCAGTGCTCTGTAAGTAGCATGGGAGAGGTCCCCACTACTTCCACATTTTCATTTGCACTGCAGGCGTTTATGACATACTTAAATCTTGGTAGCAGTGGGGTGTACCTTACTAGGTACAGATGCAGTAATGAGACTACCCAAAGTAACCCCACATCCCACAGCCCTACATTGTACTCAACTAATTAAACTCAAGGTAGACCAAATTAAACTGTAGATCTGCTTTTCTTTTAAAGAGGAAACTGCGAATGATACGTCATACCTCTTCTGTGGTGCAGTTTGGTCCAAGTTACTGTACCCATCATGGGTTGATGGTTGGACTAGATGATCTTATTGGTCTTTCCAACCTTAATCATTCTGTGATTCTATGACACTCTTTTAAAAAGCTTCAGTCTGGCACAGTGTAGGTGTCAAACCTCATCATCAGTGCTAAGCCAGCTGATTATATCCCTTGTTGAAGAGGAAAAGCATTATTTTGTCTACTTTAAATGCTTTAAATGACAGGCATTTTAGGGATCATTACTAGATAACTGTGAAATCTTCCTGACAACTCTGGGGAAGGCATAAATGTAATTATCATTGTTTTGGAGAAGAATGCAGGGAGACAGTCATTGCCAGAGCTCACACGATGGTTGGACTAGATGATTTTATTGTTTTTTCCAACCTTAATGATTCTGTGATTCTATGATGGATGCATCAGGAGCAGAGTAGGGTCTGATTCATCTCTCCAGGTGCCGTGGGCTCTTCATAAATGCTCTCTTCACACTCAGGTTTTTCATACCACACCAAAATGTATTAAATAAATGGGCTTCCACAGAGGGTTAATGAGAAACAAGCATTTCTGAAGAACAGTGCTAGGATTTGAGGAGGAGTGAGGCTGAACACATGACAGGAGATGAAAAAAGCAATACTCTCGAACTCCTGACACGTTACAGTGTGAAACCAGCTCCTCCAGGGTATTTGGCTTTGGCTTTAATTTTGAAACTGCCTCACTACTCTGAATTATGACAGATCGTTATGGAGTCCATATCTGCCTTCCTCTCACGCTTTCATGCAACCAAGCAAGATGTTACAGTGTGGCGGAGTTCCAGAACATTGACATCTATTTTTTTGGCAAATAATTAATTTCAAAGTATTTCCTCAAATACATGTAGGCTTCTAGTCAATGAAAATATGAGTTTGCCACTTATTCAAACCATCTGTCTTTATTTTTTAAATGATAATTGTGCAATATGTCCATTTTCTAGGATTATTACTTCATTTTTTATGAAGATTACTTTTAGGTAGCAAATGGTTTTATCTGTAATTAAAAATATATACATGGTTTATGCAAAAATACTTCATTCAAGCTAAAATGTAAAACTGCTTTCCCAACAAAGGAGAAAAAAAAAAACACACCAAAACACAACAACACTGCAGTACACAAATGGCATGGCTTACAAACTGTAGTGAAGCAATAAGTTAGGCTTAAGATCTTGATTGTGTATTATGGCCTTGAAAGAAATCCATTAAAATATGTTAAAAAATATCCTTAAAATTTACCTCTGGGATTATACATGGTGTTGATACACCTAGCAAGTGGCAGAGGTCATGCTTTCTATATTCTACTTATTAAAATGTGTATTTTATATTAAATTTTAATAATTTATTGCTTTTTAAGGTAGAAGCTAATTTGGGAAAGGCATAAAATAATGATCCCTATGACCTCTGGAACAGATCTGGAAAAACACATCTTGTCTTTCAAATGGTTTATCATTAATGCGATCTTTTCTTCCTGAATACAAGATTAACTGACTTTTCAATGTGAGCTGGTGATTTCTCAATGCAAGGCTAAATGTTCAGTTTATGATACAGCTGGGCCATTCTCACCATACCGCAAAAAAAATCAGCTGAAAGACTTCTTTTCAGACACCAAAAAAATGAAAATAGAATCATTATTTTTCCTCCCTAAGCTAAGACAAATACAGCAAGCATACATTTTGAGTCAAGGTTTGTACTGAATACATTATCATTATTTTGGCATCAATGAAATGCAAAGTATTTAGAATTAAATTGAAATATTGAACTTTTCTTTTTACGGTTGTCCAATTTGTGCTTTTCAGGCTACAATAGTTGGTTGCCAAGCTGAGTTGGTCAAAAAATCTCAGCAAGAACAGTCAAATAGAAAAAGTGCACTGACAGGAGAAAATCCAAAGACTCGTTTCAGTATCTGCTTAATGACAGAACCAAACAAGCTATGAATAGTATATTTTCTGTGAGAAACTGATGATTCACAAGAAAATGCGTTGGTTTTCTTTTTGTTTCAGTAGCATGTCAAATTCAGCAGTAAATTTCTCATGCAATTATGGAATTATTTAGACCTTGATGAGGTCTAATACAAAACATTTCATTTTTGCTTTACCGTTTAGACTTTTTCATTAGTAGTCAAAACAATCAAATCAAAGCGATCTGTTAACATGATGAAAATGAGACTTAACTTCCGTAGCAAAAAAGAAGGGTTGTAGAATACTTACTTTAATTTCAGGAAAGAAAAAACACAACAAAACAAAACAAAGCAAAAAGCAAACAAACAAAAAAACCCAGACACTATCTTTATCACAACCTTATTGTTTTTTACATAACATAAATTCAGTTTGAAGTATGGCTTGTCACGAATTGAGTTCCCTCTACTGACCCACAGATCATTCAGCCAAGATTTGGATGACTGAAGAAACATAAATCTGCTGCCCAGCCTCGACAAACTGTATACAGGGTAGTAGGGACATCTTTGTTCAGCTCATGAGTCCCCTCGGCCCTTGTTCTTGGTTGATGGACATGTTGAGCTGTGCCTGTGGTGATGTGCCATGCTCACATGTGGGTTTGGACCATTCCCTGCAACCACCAGAGAGTGACAGCATGAAAAGCACAAATGGCAGCCTAGCCAAAGTATGACAAGGAAACCAGCACATTCAGGCAGAATGAGGCCTGGTTTCCTGGCCCTTCACAATCAGAATTTCATGTTTTTGCGTCTCTTTTGAATCAAGAAAACATTTAGCACATAGCAGAAGCCCTCAGATGATGTCAAGATTACCTGGCAAGCTTGTAGCAAATGAAGTCCTTTCAAAAGACTAGGGATCCAGATTTGTGAAGTGGAAATGTGTGGAACAACAGATTCTTCTATATCTAGCAGCTCTGCCTGCTCTCCCGCTCACCCAGCACAGCAGCATGAGGTACTCTGTACTCAGCACTCGTGAGGCCACACCTTGAGCATTATGCTCAGTTTTGGACCCCTCACTACAAGAAAGACATCAGTGTCAAGGAGCATGTCCAGAGAAGAGCAGTGAAGCTGTGGAGGGTCTGGAACACAAGTCTTATGAGGAGTGGCTGAAAGATCTAGGATTGTTTAGTCTGGAAAAGGGGAGGCTCAGAGGATACCACATTGCCTTCTACAACTGCCTGAAATGAGGTCATAGTGAGATGTGAGTCAGCCTCTTCTCTCAGGTAACAGGTATAGGAAAAGAGGGAATGGTCTTAAGCTGCACCAGGGGGAGGTTCTGTTTGAATACTGGTAGAAATTTCTTCTCAGAAAGAGTGATGAGGCACTGGAATGGGCTGCCCATGGAATTAATGGAGTCACCATCCCCAGAGGTGTTCAAGAAACAGTCTAGAACAGCCACGGATATGGACTGATGGTTGGACTGGATAATCTTAATAGTGTTTCCAACCTTAATGATTCTACGATGCTATGTACTTGGCTCTACTTCTCAGGCCTAAGTGCTTTGTTGAGGTGTCTGCAGGGAGTTCAATCTGCTGTAAGTACTGCAGAGAGAAAGCATGGGATGGGACATCTTCTCTACTTGCTGGAGTTTATAAACCCATTTTTGGCTCTTAAAATACCAGCTTTTGTATACCATTTGCACCTTCAGGCAGTGAAAATCAGCTTTACTGTGATGATATTAATTTACATAAGCTGTGTCCTGCTATAAAACCCCATGCAAAAGATACAAGAAAAGGGAAAATCAGATTCCCTTGGAGTTCAGCTTATCAGAAAGCAGTCTGTATTTGTACACATACCTGGAGTTGATACACATAAATCCTCAAATATTAAATATTACATACTCATACAGCTGCATGCACAGATGCACATTATTGTATAAGCAACTAATAATTAATCAAACTGCCAAACAAACAGAAGGAAGGAGCAAAATCTCAAAAACCCAAGGTTTCAAATTGGTGAGAGACTTGGGATTCTCTGAAGTTTCTCTAGAGAGCTGGGACTTAAGGCTGCCATGAGTCAGACAAAATAGCACAGAAGGAATAAAAGAAGTCATCTCCTCCCCATGTGGGCATCACTACCCTTTGTGAAGCTCTGTGCATAGGTCTGCAGTCCTTCCCTGGCATGTATAGGAGAAATGTGAGTGCACTAGCCTACAGCCAGGGTGTAGTAGGGGATCAGAGCTTGAGAGCATTGTATTGTGCGTGGCACGTATTCTACATGGCAGATTGTCACGCAAGCAAATGCTGACAGATTCACTTTATACTCCCTCCCAGCTTCTTCATTCCCCTATAGAGTCTGAGCCAGATGTTTTGGCAGTGCTTATGGGAGAGTGAAGGCTGAGATGCTTCATGCTGGTGCTGTCTGTGGGTTTGGGGCCTGCCTTTCTCATGAATCTTAATAAAAGCTCCAGAATGCTTCATTTCCAGGCGTGTGACGGGCTAGTGCCAGTCCAGAAGCAACGGGGGAGCATGCTGTGCATACTCACATGCAGCAACCCCGCTGAGTTTTCACTCTTAATTGTCCTCTTATGTGCCTTCTTATTCTACAGGGGAAAACAATCATCTCTCCATACTTAAGAGAGACGCCTTGGATGAAGTCGAGTTGGCACTGTTCTCTCTGCAAAGATTTGATTCTGCAGTGTCTCTGCTTTGAGAAAAGGGGTATATTAGACATATTCAATATGCTGGAAATCACCTGGCAGACACCACTAATTTCTGCAGTTGTTGACTGACGGGGACTGGTCTGTCACCATCATCCATTTCATCATTTTGTGTATATGTTGCTTGTGCTGCAGCAGAAATGCTGTTTCCTTCTGTGCCATGTGCTGATCATTTGGACCACGATGCTCCCCTCACGTGTACTGCTTTGGTGCATCACTGGCATTGTACTGGTTTTGATGGGATTTAAAGATGCTTCTTGCCTCCACTTAATTGACCTGTCAGCTCTGGCTGCATGCACAGCAGCTATTTGCAGAGTGATTTGCAGGAGATGATATTGCTTCTGAAATTGCTGACTCAGCCTGGGTGGAATAGAATGCCAGAAAAAAAGTCATTTGATCTGATGGGTGTTAATAAAGGTAGCTTAAATACTGTTACACAAACAACCCCCCCTTCCAAAAACAAAAACAGCAAACAAACAAAACCCCCCAAAAAACAAACTAAAAACACAAAAAGAACATCAACCAAAATGCCTAATAAAACAGAGGACTGGCATACTGGTGTACCATTCTAACCTCTCTTTGGAGCTATCTCAGCTCTCCTGGCCAGCACACTGAATCACTGAGGCCTTAAAAAACAGTCAGAAAATCAAAAACTTCTCATGTTTTACATGACTTTGCTCTTTCTCTGATAGAAAAAAATATTCATTAGAAAACAGATTTCCAAACATCACATAACGTGTTAGTTACAAGAATCTTCTTACAGTAACAGATTTTGGAACAATATATTATTGCAAAAGTATACATTTTTCAGTTCTTCTATACAAAAAATACATATACTTCTATACAAAACATATATTGACCTCAGTACTGGGATTTCAAATATTTTTTCACTAAGTAGAAGAATTTCAATCTTTGAAGTCAGATTATGAAAAATATTTGACAGTTTCAAGGTAGGAGTCTGATCTTCCCTTCTGCTACGGTCTGTGGAAAGAGAGACAGTCCTGGCACATCTATTGGGAAAATTGTGGGTCCAGGCTACTCTTTCCTTTCAGTGTTCTTATTAGAATAAAATTGGCTGTGTTCATAAAGGCTGCAAAGAAATGTAGAAAAAGTATTTCCATGGCCAAACGCTTCCTTTTCAAATAAAACATGGATTATGAAATCTGAAAAAAAATCTGTTTTCTTTACCAGTAAACCCCCTCAGGAAGCATTCTAGGCATGGGGCCCAATATAAGGTTAGCTCTGAATGAACAAGATTGACAGTGGAAACAAGATGATTAGTTTGGCATCTGGCTTTTCAAAAAAATTAGTTATTGAAGGTAATTTGAGAATACATAATGGAAATACAACTGTATTTGTTGTGTTTTTTAGTAGTGGTTTGGATTTTGTCATTGCAAGTGGTAAAAATCTGTGGTAGGCACTCGAAGTTAAAGTGTGTCTTCACTAGGTGATTCTTAGTGGTAAGGATGGCAGTGGATTAGAAGTTGAGGCTGGTACTATAAATGGATTTACTTAGCGATATGTTGTGAGTGTCCTCATTATGTTTGGATAGATGAACTACACAGAACAGGATACTCAGTTTCTGTTTTGCAGTCAATGAATAATGTGGAGAATTACTTAGAGTGCAGAGTTCTTGTGTGGTTCCTTCCTGCCATGTTTGTTGCATAGATGGCCGTGGTTGTACAAGGATAAAAGCGTGCACTGAGTGCATGAAGAGATGGGGAGGCAGCAGTAGATCTTTGGGGAGCTAGGTAGAAATTCTGTACCTGTTGCCACTGGATGCCACAGACCTTTCCAAACAAATCACCACACAATCTAGTTGTGAAAAGAGGCAGGTTTGCAGAGGCCATGGGTTCACTGAACTATTGGTCACTCTTAACCCTGCGATGGCAATAATATATTCATGAAGGCTGTCATTTCAATGGTGTGTTGTATGGAGGATCTCTTTTAGGTGCACGGGCACAAAGAAGTAGAGGTATCTGAGAAGTGGCTATAAAAACACTGATGACTTCACCACTGGTTTTGTTCCCTTATTCTTTTAGACCATAATGAAGGTTTACGTCTAACTTGTAGAAACGGCAGAATGCTAAATGTAATTCTTTGTTTAGCTTGAATTACTATATTAAGAAGTGCAAGAGCAGGGGGGAATCTATTATATTCCTGATTATGTGATAGAAATGTGTTTCTCTAAATCACATTATATTGTTTCATAGGTGGAGAGCAGGAAAGTGCGGAATTGAACTTTGACAAAAGATTCTCCACAGCTACTATAAATTTTAGGCTTGTTGACAAAGCTAACTAAGAGGGTTACAAACAAGAAATGCCAAGAATGAAATGTCTAGCTTCCTGTTACCCTGGCCTTGTTTGTATGAGAGAAGTAGCAATGCTGTGTTGAAATCAATTTACAGTATTTCTGCTTTACAATTTTGATCTCATTTTTGCTGAAATCATGGGCTTTTGCCATTTCAGAAACTTAAGAATTGTTGTAATAAAATTGATACAGCATCCTTTAACATCTTTTTATTTATTTATTTATTTATTTATTTATTTATTTATTTATTTATTTGTTAAGATCATAGAAGAACATAAGAAGTGCTATACTGAATAAAACCCATGTTACGATGTTACCAGGTTACTAAAGCTGCGCACTTCAGAGCAGGAGAAAATCACGGCACTGGTCAGCTGCGATAGAATCTGCTCACAGGGTCTCAGTCTGTCTTCATGATTTGTCGCAAGGTTATTTAGGCATCCATGATCTTTGAGGTCCCTTCCAACCTGAGTGATTCTATGATTCTATGGTGACCTAAAATTGGAAAAAAATTCTAGGTACCTATAGGCATATACAGATTTTTTAATCCTGGTTCTCCTTTTTTATATTCTAGCAAAGACAGTTTAAAAAGTGAAGCTTTCACATAACTGCTTGCAGGTTGTGATGAGCTGAGACTGGAGTGGACACACCTTGAGCTGGCTTGGTGTGTCTGCACCCCAGCTTTGAACTGCGCACACAAATGCATCACCAGGGCTTTTTATAACCTCACTGAAACAACAGTAAAATAGGTAAAACTTTTTAAATCTTGTTTGGACAAATTCACATAATGGCTTAAAAATATATTTGCTTGAGCTCTGTGCTCCCTGCAGAATGACTCTTTTTCTCCAGGTTTGCTTTAGGTCAAGCAGCTCTCAAGGACTTTCTAGTTTGAAACAAATTCCACACAGTCTCTCCTGCATCCCAGGAGAGTCCTTCTGTCCTTTCTTTGAAGTCTGGCCATTTGTGACTACTTTAAATTCTCCTAGGGTGCACAGCTTATTAAGAAGGCTGAGCCAATCTGACAAATGCCCCTCTTTGTCCTCCCAGTTTCCCTTGTTTTGGCACTTACCACAGCCAATGGTAAGTCGATCCAATGAGATAAAACAGCAGAAAATTGACCCAACAGCGGGAAAAGCATTTTTTTTAATTTTTTTTTTCCAGCAAGTTTAGCTTGCTGATCAAAGCCCGCTGAAGGTCAGGCAGATGCCAATGCCATCTGAAATGATATCTGGAGCACTTGTGGAGGAGGAATGCCCGTCCTCCAGGATTTCACCAGCTGGAGGCTGGCTGGCCACTGCCTGTCCTTCCCTATACATCAGAGCATCCCTCACATCACAGATGGGATCCTGAGGTGCTCAGCCTTGCCCCCAGCCCTGCAGCCAGATGTGCCTAAATAGCAGCTATCCTCCTGGTTCCTGAGCACAAATAAGACAGCTTTGTCATCCATCAGAGGAGCATCTCTCCACTATGCTATAACCTCTCCCATGCATTAGCACCATGCACTGCAGGCAGCAAACAGCATGGTAGCACCGTGTTTATAGGAGTGCTACATTAGAAGTCATAACAACAAAATGCAATCTACAGTCAGTTCTAGCTGTGGTCTGTGCATTCCCAACGTCCTTTCTTCCCTATCATCTTTGTTTTCGAATGTTTAACCACAATCCTTAGCGATTAATGCAAAATTCTGCTAGGGGAAAAAGCTGTTTCATGTAATATTCTTCTTTCAGTGAATTACTATTATCTTGCAGACGGCAGTAATAGCAAGTAAACGATTCTGTATTATTGTAATGCTGATGATTACTGCTCATTTCAGCTCACCAAAACAAAGGAAATCAAAAAATTGCCTGCTGTCTTCAATCCCTCCTCAGATCAAATCCCCCGGGCTTCGCTCCCAACCTGCACCTGCCTTACATCAGTGCAGGCCATTGATTTCACTGAGGCAGTACTCCATTTGCACCAGTGCTTGGGACTGGAGAACCAGGTTCTGGCTTTTTATGAGGTTCGGCATACTATCTTGAAACCAGACAAAATTAGCCAGAATTTGTGAATTGGTTATTCTTTGCCTGCTGAAACGAGGCAGCGTCTGTATGCACTGCTTTGAGAATCTGTTCTTTTTGTTTTGGAACAGATGTCTGGGAGGGATTTTGGCAGGGCCCACTCTGTCAAACAGTCCGGCTTTGACAGTTACTTGCTTGAGGGATGGCTGAAATGCAAAGCATTTCTGATCAGAATATCATATTCATCTGGAAGTTAATTACTGTGTCTGCCTTGGTATAAATAATTAATTATGCAAAACCCACACAGCTGTGGCTGGACAGAGTTAAGTGACTTGCTGTCAATGTCTCATGGTTCTAGAAGGGATGAAGGGATTTAGAAAATAAGCTCTTTAACTCTTGGGCCACATTGTTGAGGTAGCCCTTCACAGTCAGATGAGAATATGATTACCACTGTGCATTCTTTTTTTCACAAAAGGACATTTCCTAATTTAGCTTGGTCGGGCCCCCAATAGTAATCTCTTCTCAATGCTGTTGCTGTGTCAAGCTAAGAACCCAAACACATCAGATTGTTTTAGGGAAATGCATTTGCAAAGCCACTTTGACTGCACAGTCACGTTCAGAGCAATCGTCAACCAAAACAACGTCTGCATTCGCGTGTGTGAATGCATGAGAGTGAGCAAAGAGTGAAGTCACATGGGTGTAATTATCAACCTGTCTCATTTTATTGCCAACAGAGGTAAAAAAAAGGGCCAAATTTACAGGAATTTTGAATGTTATTGAGAGCAGTAGTTCATATTCTGATCTGACAAAAAATGGACTGGCTCATGGGTTCAGTCATTGTCAAATAAAGAGCATGTCAGGAAGGCGAGGGGAGGGAGATGCAACATGCTATATGTCCCCAGCCTACCAGGTTGCCTCCAGATCATGGATTTTAAAAGTACAACTAGAAGCACCATCTCAGGCTTATTTGTGGTAAGTAGTTTCCTCCACATAACTTGAATTTTCCAAAATATTTTTGCCTGTAGCATTAGAAAAAAAAGAAAACTTGGTAAATTTGTCCAATATCTTGGTGTAGGCAAACACTGCTGAGCTTACTGGAGTGAAATAAACTGCTACAACATAGAGGACATATTTTTTACCTACAAATGATCAAACGACGTCATAATTCATCAGGATGAGTATAGATCTCAATACATATCTATCGTTTCTGTTAAGTAATGCAAAGCTCTGCAAGCATCTATCATCTACCCAAATGAGCAGGGAGAAAAAGTCTGTGAAAGCATTAATGTAGAAAATACTTACCTTTAAATCCTTCCTGGCCTTTGACTGTGAATCACCTACACTGAACTTTGGTCTCCTTGTTTTCTATCTGCATTATAAAAATGAATTGAGTTTTCTATAGAATCTTTCATATTCCAAAGTGGTGAACAGAAGAGTTGAGAGTGTAAGCAAATGCGGAAGCAACTATGTACCTAGCTGTAATTTACATCTAACCTTGGGCACTGTAACATGTGCAAAGTAACAGATAGTAGAAAAATGTCTTATGCTTTTAACTGTAAGTGTTCCAGACTTTTTACCTACCACTTGCCAGGACACTCGTGACAGACTGGACAGGATGTTGGCTCCGATTAAGAAAATTACTTTTTTAAGTTTGTCATTTGCCTTTGGGTTGGACACAGCATAAGTCATAAACATTCAAACCATAGTGTACTGTGCACAAGGATGATATCAAATGAATGGCAGTAATATTTGGGCTGTTCTTCCAGCAAGAAGCCAGGCTCCTGCTGACAATCCACACGCTGGCTTGTGATTAGTCCCCTTACCTCGTTATTGTTAACATGCACCCTGGCACAGCCTAGGCCCTGACAAATGATGCTCTTCCAGTTTGGTTAATTACACTGAGCAAAAACTTTTTGTAACAGAGAGTATTCATGAGGTCATCTGTATTTTTAAAAGACGACTGTCTAGTTGTGTGGTATTTATTTTCAGAGCAGAGGATAGGCTAGGCTTGGTACCCACCAGTGGAAGTTCAGCCACTGACTTTAAGGTAAGCTTGGGCAGCTATCTGTAAGTTCAGTCACTTAACCCAAATGCTTGTATGTACATTGTCTTCAGCTTAAAAACTCAAATACAGGCATTATCAAAAACTGTGATAGAGCTCAGCAGAGACATGTCACTTCTGCCAAAGGTCACAAGCCTGAAGAAAAAGAGTGAGCATTAGTTCAATGTTGCCAAAAGTGGCACTTTAAAAACACACACTATTTTACATTGAAGATCTCCCTTTCTGAGCAAACTTGATGCGTCTGTTTGCTGTCATTTCTGACAATGGCAACACCTCATATCCCTGGAAGTATTGTTCAGTAGTCATCTCCTAATTTATTTTAAACATCACTGGAAATTACTAGTAAGGGGACAGGAAAACAACAAGAAGATGAAGTTTTAGGATCCTAAAATACAGTTATGTAAAGTTTCCTCTGGTTTCCAAAATTCCTGGGGGAGAAGAAATGGAAAAAACAAAAGAAGGGGTAGACTGGAAGGAATCCTTTAATTATCTGCAAAAATATGGCAAGAAACCTTGTTGGTCTCGATATGGCACTGATGATGAGCACTGTACAACAAAGGATCTCAGTGCAAGGTTATCTATGAAAGCAATTTTTACCCACAAATGTATTGAATCCTAGTATCCTCACTGTTACTGGCACATGTGAGATTCTCATCCTCTAGGCAGATTCTGCTAAGTTTTGTCACGCTATGCTGTGGTACATTACCAGGACATCCAACTTTGCTGGCACCACTCAGCCCACTCATCCTGCTCCCTCTCCCCCATGCAGTCTGTTCACATCTTTCTTAGTCTGTGTGCTAGTGCTCATTTATCTTCCTTCATCCATCTGTATTCAGAGCTCTCCCACCATTCTTACATCTTGGGGCAGCTCCTTAGCACAGTTTCTGTGTCCTGTCATCCTCCTCCCCAGCTCAGCTCTTCTTCTTTGGCAGGCCAATCTTGTACACATAACATCACCTGTCATCCACGTCTATTCTGCAATGTTAGACCTTCCTCACTATTTAAATCACAGCATCCTGACGTCACCAAATGGGTCACCACTTGACCGCTGCTCCCAGATCTCATCCAGCTATATTTGTAACAAAGACTACATTTTATAGATATAAAGACTGAGATGATTATGGCTGTAGGTACTGCTGTGGGCTTTATTTGTTCTCAGATGACATTGTTTGAATAAAGCATAAAGTATATTTTCATATTCAATATATCTATCTATCTATAAATGCTTATATGTAAGTAGCTTGATGTCTATACACATTTATCAAATATGTATACATAGATTTTCAGGGCATTTAGGTAGTCTACAATGGGTCTTTTCTGTTTTAGTTATTTAAAGAATGTTAAAAAATATATATATATTGAGAAACTATACTATTGGGAGGCTTATGTTTCTGATGAGTTGGCATTTCTGCAGTTTTCAGCTTCAGCACTTAAATCCTCCCCATCTCATAAAGCAGATATCTTAGGTGTTTTGTGGAACTGAGCTTTAATTTCAAGTTTTCCATTTAGACATGATTTAAATAATGAGATTGTGAGGCCAAACTAATTCTTGTAACTAACTGAAATGCAATGGAAACGAGGCCATGTAAACACTGAGCTAAATAAAAATGAACAGTAGATAGGTAATGCAGTTTTTATATCTTCTCCAATTTGGGGTATGATTTTAGCAGCTTATCTAGAATAATTTATTCATTTCTCAAGCCACATCCCATTTTAATCCTTCCTTTCTGCTGTGCCTCTTGGCGTAAGGTCAAAGTGTGTTATCAATGTCTAGGGACAAAGCTCACGTAGGCATCTGGACAAGGCTCACAGGGCATAACTGTAAGCTTTATTGAGGCAACAGACTTGTCTTACTGCTTAGTGGGGTATCCATTTTCTGATGTAACTGCATGAAAACACTGCTAGTTTCCTACAGGACTTGGGTTGAGGATGGATTCTCTCTCTGCATTTTAAATGCATACATGTTTCCTAGGATACTCTTGTGTCCTTTTGGATAAGAAAGTCTAACAGTTTCTCCATTATGTTCCTGTTCTTTCCTCAGGCCTTAGTTGGTGGAGAATTTTACCTCACCTACCTCTGGCTCTAAGTGAGGTGTTCTTAAATTTAATTTAATTTAATAAAATTTAATAAAATTAAAATTAATTTAATAATTAATAAAATTTAATAAAATTAAAATTTATTAAAAATTTAATAAATTAAATACAGCCATTCTCTGTCATAGTTCAATAAATCAGTAGGGTCACTGGAATTGTATTCGCTATGTGTGCAGGCAGATGTACACTAGAGACAAGCATATTCCCTAAAATGGCATGAGGGATGAATCTGCCTCAGTGTCCTCAAAAATGATACCTTGGAGATCCTTTGGGCCTGGCCACCTTACCCTCACAGAGTACCTAAAGCTCACATGTTGCACTTCAAGTCTCACCAAGAACTACCTATTTCATTGATATTACCAGGAGCTTCTGATAAAGTGACTTCAGCATGTAATACATTATTAACAGGAAAGAAACACTGTGCCTTCCTATTATAAACCTCTACTCCCAGCTCTCAGCAGGAGCAAAGCAGGTCACTAAGCTACTATTAACCAATAGCTGACAGCTAATTGATTTTACACATGTGTATCAGTGCTTGCAAACCATAATTTAAAAGCTAATTTGCTTTGTACTTTTAATATCATGGCAGTCTTGTATCCTATCTTACAAAGTGTGAGCTCATCACAGTCCGTCATTTTTACTGCTGCTGGCCCCAAAACTGTTCTTTTGCAAATCTGTACTCTATAACACTCTTATCTCATAACCCAAATGCAAAAAAGAGCCCTCCAGCACCAGTTGTCCCATGGAGACATCAATGGAGAGTTTTCAAAAGTGAAGCCACTTTAGGGTAGTTTTAATGAGGTAGCATTTGCTAAAGCATGACTGACAGAAATAATAAGTTAGCACTTACAAGGGAACCCTCAGAAATTGAACTACAGCAGGCAAAGAGCCAGCAGAAATTGTTGTGCTGTTGAAAAATCTCCTAAAATATCTCTCCTAGCTCTGTCTAATGCAATTAAAGTTACTGATGTACATAATAGGAAAACTGGGAGCTCTTCCTGTTAATACCCACTATGTAACTGAGGTAATCCATTTCATTAATTTAATATACACTTTCATATCCCCTGATAATAGATGTATAATTAAAGTGATAGGATTTGCATTCCAAAATGAAAGTTTGCAAAGGGTTGTTTGATAAAAACAAGACAATTTGCTTAATTATTTCTCATTTCTATTTTGGTTTACACTTTAATTTTAATAAAATAACAGTGGTGAAATTCAGAACAAATTGATATTTGTGTTGACAAATTTTATCATTAAATAAGCATGTTGTCCATTTTCAAGAAAAGAGCAACTGATTGTGGGAGGAGTTACTGCTGTTGATAAAGATGCACAGTACAGTTGGAAAAGGTCCATATGTGATGTGTCATTTAATACTATGTTGATGTGAATACCCTAATAAGACTGAGACACATTTGTTTCAGAATTATAAAATTGTGGTGAGATCTCTAAGCTCTTGACCAGAACATAAAATAATATGAAAGCCAAAAAGGCATATTTTAGGTAGAGATATGAAAAATGTCTAAAGAAACATTGAAGATGAAGGAATTATATATAAGATTTCAGGGGATAGAAGCTGATGAGAAAATGAAAAGATTGAGAGTATGGTTTGGGTTTGGGAAAAGAGGAACACTACAACAATGGCTATTTATACAAATATATTTTTGTGTATGTTCATATGTAATTTCTGGAGGGATGTAGGACTTGCAAAATTGCATGAAAAAGGCAAAGAAAAATATGAACATGCTGACAGATGAATACGACCACAGTAAGTCAAATGTGTAATGGTCATGAAAATAAAAGGGAAAAAAATGACATTTAACAAAGCTAAATATTCATGAAACCAAATGACTCAATTATTTGCTAGAAAAGTAGATATGCCACCAGTTCAGAAGCTGTGGTAATGTTGGACTGTATAGATTTTATCTTGTGGTGATATGACATGGTAATATGAAGTGTAACAACATCTTATGTTGCTCATGAAGTAATATTCCCTTCTAAACACAAGTGTATCTGAAAGTTAAGCTCTTTCCTTCGCCATTTTTACAAATGAATGGAAACTTTTAATATATATGTACATACAAAGATACATACAAATGGAGTTTTGAAAACTGTATTGTAAAATAAAAATACATTTCATTCTTTGTGGTTGTACACTAGCAATGAATCTTATCAGCAACTTCTGAAAAGCTTTGTGGAAAGACCATTGGGAAATACAGGCATTAGTGAAAATATTAAGGTGTGTAAAATGTTAAAAGGTAAACTGATATGAATTTTCTAGTAGTACCAATCATTTAAAGATCCAGGAGGCTGAAAATCGCTCAGTGTTTATGGCCTTCCTTTTTTGCGTTCAATGTACTGGCAAAGAAACCTCTACAACTTGAGGCCAGCTCTGTTTACTCTGTGCTTACATATATCAACTCATCTGAGGGCTACATTAGATGTTTTTTCACCCCTTCTTCCTCCTTCAGAGAATCATAGAATCATAGAATGGCCTGAGTTGAAAAGGAACATAATGATCATCTAGTTTCAACCCCCTGCTATGTGCAGGGTCGCCAACCACCAGACCAGGCTGCCCAGAGCCACATCCAGCCTGGCCTTGAATGCCTCCAGGGATGGGGCATCCACAACCTCCTTGGGCAATCTGTTCCAGTGTGTCACCACCCCAAAGGGTGAAAAACTTCCTCTTAATTTCTAACCTAAACCTCCCTGAAGAGGGAATGTGTGATGCCCCAAGGAAAGGGGAGCTGCAGTGTGGCTGGTGCTGGCAGGTATAGGGAAGCACCCCATAGGGCAGTGATTTTAGTCAGTCCCCCAATTTCTCCTTTCAAGTTTTTTAACCTCTTCAAAATCAAGATTCAATCTGGGTTCTTATGAAAACTTGTTACCTTTGCCAATTAGTGCACAGCAGAGTAAAAAATCTATGAGGTGGGAGCTAAGTCTATATTCAGTCAGCTCATTATCTAAGATCATTGTTTAACTGATACAGGAATCATTAAAAATATACTGGATGTAAATAGCTTACAATCTGTATTCAGTTGGCTAATATATACTCTAATCCATCCATTCCCTCAATGACTGCTAATAATTGTCTGCGCAATTGTTACTTTAATGGCCACAAATTTGGCATAATAATTAAAGATGTGTAAAGTACAGAAAGGTAGAAGTGTAGAAATGAGAAGTTAAGGCACTAGATAAGAATATATATTAGCTGTCTCTTAGAGAGGTAACAAGTCCTCCTGGTTTCCAGGGTTGCTCTCAGGATGGCAAATTGCTCATTGAACTGAACTTCTAGGAGAGACAGACTTTGTTCCAGGTTCCTTTCTCTATGTTCATACTACAATCTAAAGAGATATCTCCTCCTTATTATTTCAGTCTGTATTAATAAATAAATAAATGAATAAATGAATAAATGAATAAATAAATAAATAAATAAATAAATGAATAAGAAAATGTTAAAAGAAAAGAAAAATCTGAAAAAAAGCAAAATCTGAAAAAGCAAAGGAGAAAATCTTCACGTTTGGTGAAAAAAAGAAACACCTGGAATGACCCCAAGCACTCAGAATTTGACCTACTTATTTAAATACAGGCTGTATGATATATTTTATATGGGTAAAAAAGATCATTGTGTTATTCCATGCAGCTGGCCATCTTCCACTTCTGCTGGCAGAGAGCAGTCCCAACTTGCCCATGTATAGATCTCTTTGCAACTCCTGAACAGTGTTGTTACTGTGAACCCGAATTATTTTGTTTCACTTGAATGAAAATAATTCACTTCCGCAAGATTTTTCTATTATGGTTGCTGCAAAGGATACGTGCTGTTTGACTGTCAGGTGTTGTTTTTCCACACAGTGGTGCTTTCTGTGCAGCATGAAACAGATGCAGTCTTCAGGGTGGACAAGCTGACAGTATACATGGGAACTTACTCATGTGGTAATGAAAAGTACAAAGAGCTGTATTTTGCATGTCCAAGTAAGGAATCCATAAAGCGACTGCTTGAGCACTCTGCAGTTTCAAAAGATGGACATAAAGATGAGCAAAAGTTTCTGAAAACTGTGTTTTAGTTATTTTAGTAAAGTTAAAGCCTGATTTTCCAACCTTCTGTTGCTCAGATGTGAACTTTCCCTATGTGAACTGATGTGAGATACATTATTCAGCTGGACCTAGGATATTGCTAGATTTAACGGTATTAAAATAAATATAGCTGCTCTAACTGTAAGAGCTGTCGTAGGTTAAGATCTGGCTTTTAACTGCCAGTTGCTCTGTGCACAGGAACAACATTTTGAGTCAGACTTTGAAATGGTCAGTGGTAAACAGCAAAGGAATCCTGCAGCTCCAAAATATAGAACAATTCTCACTTAGTTTTCCTTCTTCCTCCTGAATAACTACAGAATGACTCAAATTTTGAATCAGGAAAATTTTTCTTTTGGAAGACGCATATAGTAAACTTCTGTTTCATTTCTCTGTTGTCCTAGGTTCTTTATTTCAATAATTTCCTTTTACTGTGAGTTCAAATTGCTTAATTACCTGATGATAATTAGAGATGATTTCTGAGATATGAATGTATGGAAAAGCAATAAAAAGTACACACAAGTAGATCTAGGAAAAAAAAAAAAAAGCCAGAAATTCCTTTCAATTTATCAAAGAGAGAATAATAGATCAGACCTGATTCACTGCATTTATTATCTCCCTGTGAAAAGTAAATCCCAGTCCCAAGCAACTATGAGTTTTCTTATTTTTAAGTATGTCCAAAATGGCTTTAGGTATTACATGTCACAAATATTCCATACCATGGAAATCATGGTTATCTGATCAGCTGAGTTGTTGTGCTGGAGCCAAACATTAATTAGAGCCTCTGCAGCCATAGCTCAGAAGCAAGTCCAGTCACTGCAAGAAGATCATCCTGCAGCAACCTGGTCTAGTGGGAAGTGTCCCTGCCTATGGCAGGGGGAGTTGGAACTAGATGATCTTAAAGATCCCTTTAAACCCAAATCATTCTATAGTTTTGTGATTCTATGATCAAGGCTTTCTTCTTAGAAAAGCTTGTTAGTAAGAAGGGGCAAGGCCATCAACACCAAAAACAGGGCAATGCTGGCTAACAAAAGAATTACACAGAATTTCTGTGAAGGTAGGCAGATCTACTTGACTTATTTGAACAATGCAGGACCAAGTCTAATTGGCAGTATCCGTCTCTTTGTTTCAGTAAAATCATGGAAAATATGTTATAAAACGCACTCAGCTTCTGAATAATCACCATGAAGTCTCATAGAATAGAAATAGCAAGTTCATTCATACAATATTCTCTGTTAGCTACTGCTCTGCTTAATTAAGCAAGGTTCTCTCACTACCTAATTAGACAGTCTGGAAGTGGCACAGAACCTCCTTTCCCCACCACATGTGAAGTGACTGCTCCTAACTCTGATGGTGTTCTGCAAATAAGAGCTTTGAGATGGATTTGTCCTTTTTTTCCTTGAAGTCCACACAGAAGGGACTTGAGTTTATATCTGAACAAAAACTAGGATAAAAAGAGAAAACTCAAAGTGTGTCAGAATCGACAAGAATGAATTTGTAAACTAAGCATCCCCTCCCTCACTGCATCCTGAGCAGAGTGGTGTAAGAACAAGCACGTCCCTGTAGACAAGCCTGAAGAGTCTGACCCATAGTCCTGCAACCTCCCTTTGATTCTCTGAGTTGTAACAAATCTGAATGGTCCCTTCAGTCCTAAGAGGCTACACCAGCCATCTCCTCTGGGGTCTGCATGTATGTCTGACCTCATCTACCTCACCTCTGTCTATCTGTCAGCTTCCTGATTGCTGCCACCTCCCATTCCATTTCATTTCACCCAGGAAAATGCTCCCTGTTGTGAATGTTGGGTTGTCTTCAGGGAAGGCACAAAGTACCCTCTTTCAGGATGGTTCCTCCTATCCCAGGGAGTGAAAAAGGGACAAGTGTAATCACCACAGCCCAGTCACAGCTTTTACAGGAACACAGTAAGAGTATGTACTGGACAGACCCTACAGTCTGCCACAGAAATGGGCTTTTTGTGACAAATTGTCACTTTGCTGTCATGCTCTAGTGACTCACCTGGCATGAGCATGCAGCTTCAATCCGTTTCTGAACATTAGCACTACTTTATTTACAGAGACAGAGGAAGACAGAATGATCACTGATACTGAAGTGTGGAAGAACAGGAGAATAAATTAGTTATGTGGCCTGGTGTCAGAGCTTGCTATTGGGATCTATGGCAAGTACATAAAAGGAGAAAGGAAATCGGGGAACTAGTGTCTGAAGGAGGTCTGGTGCATGGTTTAGATCTCCTCTTTATCTAAGCAGAATAAATAGGAGAAGGCAGGAGTGCTACAGCACTGCAGGTAGAGATGAGGAGTGGAGTTAGCTCCTGAGTGTCAAGACAGTTCAAATTGTCTGTCTTATCTTGCCTTTCCCTGTCTAGGTGCGCTTTGTTTCTAATAAAAGCTTTTCATCTAAATCATGCATGGCTCAACAGTCAGAATTTGTGATCAGAACTCATACCTGGCAACTCTTTCAACTCTTGAAATAGATATGAGAGTCTCTAGCATTTCTCAGAAATCATCAGCTCAGTGTGTAACTGCTGTCAAAAAAGTCAATGCTATGAAGGTATCATCAGGTTGGATATTGGGAATGAGTTTTGAGCTATTACCTCACATTGAATAGCATGTAACAAAGGCAGATTAAGTTATATGCTGATATTTTGTATACAAAGTCCTGTACCAGGGGAAGAATAATCTTATTTACCAGTAAGAGCTATGTTCTGACTGGCTGGAAGGAAGCTCTGCAGAGAACAACTACAGCTACCTTGGGGTACTGGTGAACAAAAAATTGACCACGAGCCAGCAATGCGCCCTCACAGCAGAGGAAGCCAGCAGTGTTCTGAACTGCACTGAGTAGAGCATTTTCAGGAGGTCAGAGAAAACAGTGACAGAATAAGGGGAAATGGCTTTAAACTAAAAGAGGAAAGATTTAAATTAGATATTAGGAGGACATTTTTCACTCAGAGGGCTGTGAGGCCTTGGTATAGGCTTCCCACAGAAGCTGTGAATGCCCCATCCCTGGCAGTGTTCAAGACCAGATCGGATGGGCCCTGGGCAGCCTGATGGGGTGGGTGGCAACTAGCCAGCAGCAGGGGTTTGGAACTGGATGGGCTTCAAGGTCCTTTCAGTCCAAGCTGTTCTATGATTCCTCTCTACTCAGCACTGGTGAGGCTACACCTGTTGTTTCCACTTCTGGACTCACTTGTACCAAAGAGACATGAAGGCACTGGAAGGCTACCAAGATGATCAGTGGACAGGAGCACCTCTCCTGTGAGGAAAGGCTGAGAGAGATGGGACTGCATAGCTTGAAAAGGGGAGGCTCAGTGGAGATCGTGTGTAAATTTTCCCAGAAGACTGGAGGCTTGCAATTGTGACTCCCATCTACAAGAAGGGTTGTAAGGAGCACCCAGGGAACTACAGGCCTGTTAGCGTGACCTCGGTGCCAGGGAAGGTTGTGGAGCAGATTGTCTTGAGGGAGATCATGTGGCAAGTACAGGACAACAGGGTGATCAGGCCCAGCCAGCACGGGTTCATGAAGGGCAAGTCCTGCTTGACCAACCTGATCTCCTTCTATGATCTAGTGACCCGTCTGGTGGACAAGGGGAAGGCTGTTGATGTAGTCTACCTCGACTTCAGCAAAGCCTTTGACACTGTCTCCCACAGTATTCTCCTGCAGAAGCTGGCAGCCCGTGGCTTGGACGGGTACACTCTTGGCTGGGTAAGGAACTGGCTGGAGGGCCCTACAGAGGGATCTGGACAGGCTGGAGAGCTGGGCTGAAGCCAATGGGATGAGGTTCAACAAGACCAAATGCTGGGTCCTGCAGCGCTACAGGCTTGGGGCAGTGTCTGGAAGACTGTGTAGAGGAAATGGACCTGGGGGTGTTGATTGTTGCTCAGCTGAGCATGAGCCAGGAGTGAGCCAGGAGTGAGCCAGGATTGTGCCCCGGTGGCCAAGAAGCATCCTGGCTTGCATCAGAAACAGTGTTGCCAGCAGGAACAGAGAAGTGATTGTCCCCCTGTACCCAGCTCTGGCGAGGCTGCACCTCGAGTACTGTGTCCAATTTTGGGCCCCTCACTACAAAAAAGACATCGAGGCCCTGGAGCATTCAAAGAAGGGCAGCGAAGCTGGTGAGGGGTCTGGAGCACAGGCCTTATGAGGAGAGGCTGAGGGAGCTGGGGTTGTTCAGTCTGGAGAAGAGGAGGCTCAGGGGAGACCTTATTGCTCTCTATAACTTCCTGAAGGGAGGTTGTTGTGAGCTGGGGGTCAGCTTCTTCTCTCATGTAACTGGTGATAAGACTAGAGGGAATGGCTTCAAGCTGGACGTTAGGAAATACTACTTCTCTGAAAGAGTGGTCAGGCAGTGGAATGGACTACCCAGGGAGGTGGTGGAGTCACCAACCCTGGAGGTGTTCAAGGAACGTTTGGACGTTGTGTTGAGGGACATGGTTTAGTGAGAACTGTTGGTGATGGGTGGATGGTTGGACTGGATAATCTTGTAGGTCTTTTCCAATCTTGGTGATTCTGTGATTCTGATTCTGTGATTCTGTGATTCTAAATATCAAGTGGGACGGAATGAACGTGAGGAAGCCAGACTTTTCTCAGCAGTGCCCACTGACAGGACAAGAGGCAATGAACACAAATTAAAACACAAGATATTTTATGTGAACACAACAAAACATTTATTTTTGTTTTTTACTGTGAGGTTGGTCAAGCACTGGAACAAGCTATCTAGAGAAGTTTCAGAGTCTCCATTCATGGATATATATCTCAAAATCTGACTGAACATAGGCCTGGGCAACCAGCTCCAGGTGACTCAGCTTGAGTACAAAAAGTTAGACTACACATCTCCAGACGTTGCTTCCAACCTCAGTCATTTTGTGTTTATATGACTATATTTCAGTTACGTATTTTCTTCATCCTGTTCTGTATTTCCACACTTTGGATTTTATTTATTTCCTTTTTAAGTGTAGGAGAATTTTCAAGACTTAAGTGAAAACTAAACAGGAATGTGCTTATGGAAAAGAGTATTACCGTATCTACCCTATCAATAAGAAATAGTAACCTTAGAAAAGTAGCCTTGGTCCTGTAACTGGGCATGCGGATGACCTGTTCACTTCACAGTTCATGGCAAAAAAATTCATAGTCAGATGGTATTCAGATGTTGCTCTCTCTGCTTTTCCAGGTGGTGCTTGTGGTAAGTCTATCTTCACACACATACTGATGCATATAGAAAAGGATGGATGATGGAAAAATGAAGTTCAAATGACTCTTGTTGCAGAACTGTAACAGTATTCTAATTCAGTATGAAAAAGAATTATGGATTCCCAGCAGATGGATTGTTCTAGTCGCATCTGATCACCAGGGAATCAATTGCATAATCAAAGGCCCTATTCATTTTCTCTGGCTCTTAACCAAAGCCATCCACTGGACTTACCCTAAGAAAATCATCAGGAAATACATAGGAAATGTATTACTGACATATGAGCCCATATATCTCCAATGTTTCAGCCTCTTCTAGGAGCAAGTTTCTCAAATGCATTTTAATTAAAAATGTAAGAATCAATATTGGGAGTTTTACACATTATGATATCTTATTCTGGTTTTCAAAGGGCTCTGATTCATAAGGGGAAAAAACTCAAAATTAGCTATAGTTAATCCTCTCCTCAGCTGTCTGCCCTACTTCTCTCCTGGAGGTCTGTGCTCACATGCCAAAAAGACAGCTCCTGAATCATCAATTCTGAATTTCCATTGTTTTCAGACTGGAATATTAAATTTAAAAAGGCAACACAGTTTTTTTTTATTCAGCTTGTCGAAATTACAATTTCATGGCTGTTATGCAGGCAGCTGAGCTATAGGGGAAATGTGGTGGGCAGCTGGAAATAGGATATGCTAGGTTCTTCCCAAGGTATTACCATCGCTGCTTATAAATCAGAGAGTGAAGTCAATGCTGAATGAAAGCTAGCAGGAGGACAAAATGAACAGCATGTCAAAAGATGTCAAGCTTTACTCTGAGTAAACAGATATATTTGTAGTTGGGCTGCAATAGGAGACATCATGTTTTGGGGAAGTCAGGTCCCTGTTAGAAATAACTGTTGTGTCAAACCACACCCTATAGTGAGCCAAAAGGATGAGCAGAGTGAAAACAAAAGCTTTATCATACTTCTGTTAATTGGAGGAGATGTGCTTGGAAGAATTTGCTGATTCTTTTTCTACCTAGGCAAAGCTTTGCAGTCGCTTAATAATGGATTCTGCTTTCCGATGTCGTTTCAAGAAATGTTTTGATATGATGTGTGCTTGCATGATTTAAGCCCTGGACTGTGTCAGGCTATGATAAAAGCTGCCATCACCTCACCAGGAATTTCCTGCAATGTATAAACACTTGACTTCATGCTAACCTTCCCTCCTGCCTCTCCCACATCCTTGCATGCATATCAATGACTGCTGAAAAGGGCACTGCTGTGTACCAAGGCCTAGTCAACAGCCTGAATTGATCAGGGCCCAAGGATTACTGCAGCACTGACTGCTAATCAATAGATATCGAATGCAATCCTCTGCTCTAAATTCAACAGGGTTAATAAGTGTCTACAGAAAACAATGGTCTGAAACACAATCTCCCATTCAGTGAGGGAGGGGAGGTAGAAATGTTTGCTTCAGCAGCTGTAGATAAAACCTGTGGGAGGTAAAGCTTTAGCTTTTACCCAAATTTGGCCTGAAGCATTCTTGATTTGCTAAGTGTGCTGTGCATTAGAGACAGCTTTGCTGCTGACAAGAGAAATACCACATACGATGACATGTTTCTGAGCTCCTGAAAATCTTTGTTTGATCTCTTTTGCTCAGAGATGGCATGTGAAGTTCCTTATGGTCCCACCTATTAGACCTTTGGTTTTGTCTTTTATGCTTCACATGCAAGACTAAGCATATGCAGGATGGAGGAAAGGAATTCAATTTAATAGCTGGCCAAATGCCCTTTCTCTTTAAATAGGTAGTGATGCTATCTTGGGATGAAAGGTGAGACTCAAACAGAGAGGCAACACTGCTTGTAAAAGGTCTGAATTTCTAATAACTTTGCTTGATGGCAAAAAGCAAAACCAATCCCATCCCCCAGTTTTACATGATTTACAGACTGAACTTTTAGTGCAATTTGAAAGTGAAAACCCTAGGGCTGAGAGACAGTTTGCCAAACTCTCTGACTAAGCCAGGATAGTCAGCCAAGTGCAGTATCTTCTAGCTGATGATGAATGGTGATGTCTCAGTGCTTGCTCAACATCTGTCTGCCTACTTCATTTCTAATTGCACACCCATGAATAACTGGTAAGAGAGGCACACTAGATTCCACTGGAATAACATAACATGGCCTACATATGAGTGTGAAGGATTAGGTACGTATGCCTGTGCAATGTATTTTAAAAAATCTTCAACAGATGTCTGCTTTAATGCAGGTGGGCATCCCCTTTTCAGGATTATTGTCTGTCTAAACTTCTTTGTGGTAGTAGAGGAGGATATGCTTTTGCTCATCACTGTGGTTTTACTGAGATGGCGGGAGGAGTTCACAGAAATGCTGCTTCTTATCAAACAGAAGAGCTGTACTTGCTAAAGATTATGGAATATGAAGATAGGAGCACTATGACATGTCTTCCATAGCCAACTCTCTTCCATGAATTAAGACAAATATATCACGCTATCTGCTGATGCATGTAACTGTCACCCAACACTTGAAAGCAGGGAAACAACTTTTCTGTCTGTCATTTTCCTTTTCTGTTATTTTGCCTCTCTCTTTTAATTTTTACAGGAATTCAATTAATGCACTTTTTAAATGATAACTTTCATATTATCCACCTCACTTCAGAAGTAATCCCTCCTATTTTTCCATGGAAAATACAACAGATAGAAAGGGTACAATAATAACATTTGATAGAGCAAATTCTCTGCTACAAAACACAGTGTTTCAGCTCAGTCACCAACATTAGCTCTGCATTTTCACCAGCAATGAATAAGAGCCTGCATACTGCTCTCGTAAAAATCTGCACCAGCAGAGGTGACCGACTCTCACTGCAACCATGACTGAAACGCACCGCCCACTGCCTCACTGTGCTCACATCCACTGCTCAGTTTCCATAAAAGTTCAGCAAGTGTCAATGAATGTTAACAATTACCATCTTTTCAGTTCCACACCTTTGCTTTTCATCACTGTGCATCATTGTGCAGGAGTGTCCCTCTACTGCCATCTTTCACACAGCAACAAAATATAATGGAATGTTGGTGGGGAGGTTCAATCTGTACTGCTGTACTACCAGTAACCCCCTTTGATGTTGTGTGCTGAGATAATAAAATAGGAGGCATTACTTTTGGAGCACCCATCATACTTTAGTGTAAACTCATTCCCCTATATTGGCCTAAAAGTGGAGAACTCACTACCTGTTTCCTTATTTCTGCTGTGCTATATAGTAGCATCAATAGACTTAAAATAAGCAAGGAAAATATGTAATACTAAATGTTTTTTGCTAAAACAAGATCCTCTGTTCTTTCTTACAGAATCATAGGAGACAGGGTAAAGGGACTTGAAGAGGTCATTTAGTCCCCCTCTCTGCCTCTTCTGCCCTTCATCGAGTCCCTTTCCTTCAGCCTTCTAACTATTCCATTGTTAACCTCTTCTTATCTCTTATTTTCCTTTCTTTGCCTGTTCGTCTCTTATTTAAATGTAGGGCTGTATGTATCAAAACAGGCACAGAAGAAATCCTGACTCACGATGATAGCTCCTCTTTCTGCAGGGTAGCAGGCAAGCATGTCTCCAGTTTGTGAATTAACAGGGAGACAGACTTCATCTATGTTTTCTTCCCTATGCACAATTGCTAGCTGTGGAGTTAGAGTAACATGGAACAACAATAACAGAATTATGGCTGATTTATAATAGCAGTTTTAATACTTTTAGTTTGCCATTGTAACTCTGAGTCTGCAAGAAAGCTGTTTTGAGCTACGGGGAATCTGGGCCTTTGTATCCCAAGACAAGTGACTTCCAAATTGGAATACAGCTATGGACTCAGGCTCCATTGTGAGGGTTAATTTTGTTTCACTCAGAAATAATTATTGCTGGCTTATCTAGAGTAGCAGAAGCTTGGAAGAGGAGAGTACTTCACTCCTCCTGGCACAAAGACAGTTGTGATAATGTAAGTTGTATGAAAGGTGCCAAGCTAAAGAAGGGAGGGAAATAAAACCATCAACTGAACAGTGACTTCAGCCACCTTTCCACTGTCCAGATTACTTTCCCTAATTTATTACATTTACACTGACGTCGTGCTATTCTGACCAGTAGCTTGCCGGAAGTCTTACCTGACAGCTTCCCACCATAGAGGGAACCGGTGACCCAAAAAATGGTATGTTTTTTATGACACTTATTAAAATTGCATGAATTGTGTTAGTCCTTGAACAGCAGAAATAGCCTACAGCAAAGAATCCTCTTTTGGGGAACTCTGCCCAAAAGCTAACATCCAGCTCCCAGTCAGCATTAACACAGCTTCTTCCCTCTTGCCCTAGAAATTCCCTGCTTAAAAACATGTGAAAACACCACAGCTCAGAAAGGCAAACGGTTGTCAATATGCCAAGGAGTGAAAAGCAAGTTCCAGAGAGACAATATTGAACAGTACGGCAGACCAGCCAGGAGATGAAAGATAACGCTGTCTTTCCTAACCAGCTTTACCTCAAGTAGGTGCTCTCAGTCATTTGCAAAACACTTGCTACCAAATCAATTAATCAATGCCCACCCCTCAAAACAAACAAACAAGCTAATAAAAAAAATAAACAACCCAAGCCAACTAAATCTCTTGAGGTTTGGTCAATCTTTTCACTTTGGGTGGACTGGAAGCTATTGTGTGGATCATCATATTTCTGTTCTGCATTGAAGCATTGGTTTTGGGTAATTATCTCTAAGATTTTTTTTCTTTCTTTAACCCCTTTACTACCTTTCTGATACACCTGTGCTGACAAACCTAGGGTTTTGGAGTTCTACCAGGTGGTGGCAGTGATGAACTGATGTTACCCAGCTCTACAAACCATGTTAATATAACAATAATAATCAAGAATGTAGGCAAACAGGTTAGTCCTTAAGGGCTCAATTTTTAAAGCTCCATCTAGGAATTTAGTATGATATTAATTGGAACTGCTCGGTCAAATCCTTCAGCAATGCTTTGACATTTTATCCTGGACTAGTGACTCTAGTCCTGAACTTTGCATAATTTTTGATAAGGTTTAGAAAAAGAAGATTGGAATATACTCTGAATTTATTATGACTATTTAGTAGTCACAGTGAAAGCTGCCCTTGTGCATTTCTCAGTCATTTCCCTCGTGATGTGAAAACAGTTTCAAAAGAAGGAAACATTATACCAAATGTGTAAATGAACAATTTGGTGTATGTTCTACATGTACAATGCTAATATTGTAATTACTTATAGAATATTTTGTCATTATTTTCATTCCAGAAATTAATTTCTCTGCTCAGTTGGAGAATAATAGCTCTATTTAAATAATGGGTTTCTGTAATTGCAACCAAGGTACAAAATTTGTAGAACAGCAGTGTAAATGTAGAAGACGAGGTTCACCAGAACGTCTACTTGGTATATTATACTCTCCTGAATTTACAGATCATTTAAAACCTTTGGCTTTATTTCTAATTATCAATAAGGGTATTTCATTAACCACAGAAGTTCTCACTTCATGAAATGCTGGTGACATGCTACTGTGACTGTCCCACCTTGACAAATCACTCATAGAGTTGTGTGAAGCAAATGAGAATCATCCTACTTGCATAAAACAAAGATTATTGGCTTGCAGAGACAGATATGAGCTGTTTAGTGGGGTGAAATCAGCACACAACCCTCAGTAGGGCAGCTTGTTCAGCTGCCAGCACCTCTCCTTCCAGCTGCCAGAATCCTGGGATAGCATCCCCTATCCCTCAGCAGGTCTGCCACTGTAGAGAACTACAGTGTTGAAGGCTTTCTCTATAATTTAATGGGAAAGATGTGAACAATAATTTCAGTTCTCAGCTGTGAGAGGTGTTCTTGTTACTGCAACCTCCTACTGCAACCTAGATGTCCCTCTCAGCTCAACAATTCTGTCATGCTCTGGCCTAACATCCTGCCTGCAGTTCTCTTGGAGCTGCACTAGTGAATGTGAAAAAGTCTAACCCTCCCGTATCAGCACATGGGTGACTACCAGAGAGACACTTCCCTCAGAGTACAGAAGGAAGATGTGTACAAACCACTAGAAAACCACAGAGTCTTTGGACAGGCCTTGACAAGTTAAGCTTGGAGCATGAATGAATTTCCCCCTGAAAAATATCAATTATTTTCAGTCTTTTTTTTTTTTTTTTTTTTTTTTTTTCCCCATCCCCATATGATTCTAACTGGGTATTTTTCCTAAAATAAAATAAAATAAATCCAAACCACTAAAGACCTAAATCACTAAAGACCAGCAAGATTTAAGGAGGTGTGGATCCACACCACATTGTTTGGCATAGTCTTGTAGCTTTTATCTTCCTGACGCCCAGGCAGAGCAACATTTCCCTTTTTATTTATTTCCAGCAGAGCAAATCACTGACAGAAACAAAGTGCAAGGTGACTTAAAAGATTAAATGCTTGTCTTCCTCTCCACCCCCTCATTTTGGTAGTAGCTGACTAACTGGTAGTATAACCACTGTAATCACACTATTGTTTGCACAGTTCTGTTCAGATAGAATATTGCTGGACTTTGAGCAAAGCATTGATTTTTACATCTCCAGAGAACTCAAGTATTTAATACAAGCTCTGCTGACACCAAGACCAGCACTCTTTATTGGGGGTTAGATAACAAAACTGAAAGTTGTTTCAAGCCCTGTGTGATTACAGAACAGAAGAGGCAGGGTATCCATCCACCAAGGCTGGCAGGGATGCAGAGTTCTTTGAAGAAAACAAGCTTCTCAGGAAAAAGAAAAAAAAAAAAAAAAAAAAGAGAGAAGCTTTTTGGGCACAGATGCTCAAAATTACATTGCTTAGCATGAAACTTTAAGGACTTCCTTTTCTAAATCCTACCCGCTCCTCTGTCAACTACCCAAGATGCACCCACAGTAGGTAGCTTTGTGACAGGACCCAGCCCAGTCTCTGTGTCACAAGTGCCTGTCTCCTAAAGCCACCAGGAGGAGATCTGTGACTTTAACTGCTGCAGGGGAAATGCTGTCACCTGTCGCTTCCCAGGGATGTGGTGCAAAGTCACAACAGGCTGACTGGATCCACCTGTCTGTTCTGCACTTTACTCATTTCCTCCATAGTGCTGTAGACTGAAACTGATTTACTTAAACAGTCTTTCACACAAACATGGCTGTAAACAATTTCAAAAAGAGTAAATCATTGCATCTCTCTGTCTTGGTCAAGTTGACGCGTGTCACTCACATGACAATCCAAGGCAGATACAGTAGGGTGTGTTTGTATATTTGCCCACTTAATGCCTTTTAAGCTGCCATTTACTACTTATCTGGTTCAAATATCTGGACGAATGTAAACAAAACACTAAACCAAGTCAAAAGTACAAAATTATTAATCAAGTTGAACAAACAAATAAATCTCAACCTGGTGGCTGCTCACAGACTTTTTTCTGGGACTTGTGCAAATGAAGTCAAGGAGATATACAGGCTGTGCTCTTTATCAACCCAGTGTATCTCAGCTTCTTGTTTACTCATCATTACCTCTCAGCAGAAGATGAAATTGGATTGTAAAAAATCTACTGGTTCTATCGTGTGCTTTGCTTTTAATTGCTAACATCATTCATTAATCAAACAAAGAGATCTAGGCTCGGAGGTACCGCTGGGGAGCTAGCAGGTTTAGGCCTATCTAGCTAAGTGTGCTAGCATCACTGGATTGTCTTAGTATGCCAGCCAAAACCACTTGCTCTGCCCTATGTGGTAAGCTGTTGTGCCAATCTAGTCTAAGGTTAGCACACTGCTGAAAAATATCCCCTTCACAAGGTCTTTCCTGGGCAGAACATTGCTCTTCTGGTACACTCACAGTGCTACAGGAGCATGGTACACTACCAGTGCATCCCAAACCAGACTACAACATGACTAAGGTAGCCCGGTCCACTTTGGTTGCTGATGGGAGCCAGGGCCAGAAATTTATTGCAGCCTCATGACATGACAGCCATTAGCTTACATTAGGGATAGTGTTGAAACTCAGCATCTGCAGGCTTTTGACTGTCTCCAAACAGAACAGGAACATTTTAAACAAGTTCTGTGAACATTCCTACTCTAAAAGCTTTGCAAATATATGACTTAATGTATTTGAACATTAACTGATGAGCTGTGTGGTTTTCTGCAGTCTGAGCTGCCTGAACTGCCATCTTAGAAACAGTCTCAGCCTATGAATTATTAGGAAAGGTCATTTATCAACAGTTCTTTTTCTGAAAACACATCAGTTATTTGAGGAGGGGTAGGATCAGTGTAAAGTTAAGAGTTGTGGCATTGTTTTCTCTTGTTTGTTTGTTTGTTTGTTTCTTTTTGTTATCCCTACCTACCAGTTACCTTGAAGAAAAATAAAGTTATTTATTTCAATATTCCTGAAAAACAAAGAATAAATGGTAGAAATTACTATGTATTATCAAATCTGAGCTCTGTTATATGATTCACAGTGTTAAAACTAAATAGCTTTTTAAGACAGGATGGAAGGAACAAAGGCTTTCCTCATTCTTTTCCTATGCAGTCTGATATTTCAGAAAACTTCCTTCCCAGAAGGAAATGGGCTCAACCTGTACGAAAAAAAAAGAAATAAAAATTACAGTTTGTCATCATCTAACACTGGCATACTTACTGTATGCTCATCTATCTCTCTGACTCCATTGTAAATTAGGCTTAATAGGGGAAAAGTTTCCTACGAGTTTTAGTCACACTATGACAAGCAAATCACTTCTTTCTCTTGCTTTTTCTAATGGGAGGAATTCGATGATTGCTGCTGTTACAAGGCACTGATGTCATCAGCAAGCCATATGTGCTTCATCTCTTCTCCAACATACACTATTGATATCAACCTGACAACTGAGGCAGAACCTGCGTAGTTAACATAGTTCTCCTTTGCTGTAACACTATTTTTCAGTCTCCAAGACTGATCTGAAATAAGAGAAAAATTAGAAAGCAAAATCAGTTTTATTTTTAGCTCACCATTTGGAGGGACAGAGTCAGACTTAGCATTTCAAAAGTTTTTCACCTGAACAATCAGAATCTTAAACTGTTTACAGAGCCTCTCATGTTCTTTCGAGGTCTAGACTCATTTCTAAATAGCAGCATTCCTACGCAACGCCTGGGAGCGCTGGCTTTTCAAAGGACAGCTGGAGGTCATTTGTTAGGTAGAGGAGTAATAGCTGGCCTGGAAACCTGGCTTGCCTCCTCTTCCAGGAGGTGTCTGTCACCTGTCCTATCCTGATGCAAGCTGTCTTTTCTTTCTTCCTTCCACTGTGAGCTCTTAGCTAGAAACCTAGACTGGTAAAGACAGATCTGATCCAACCATCCGATGGCCTCACACTATCTGACTACCCTCCTGTGGTATCTGTCGCCCCAAAGTCCCACTGTGCAGGATGTCCATCCCTCCTCTGTTTCCCCAGGGTATGCATGTTGGCACTGGAGTGACAGGGAGGGCATCTCATGAGGCCCCTGAGTCACAGCCAAGTGGTGGCCAATTCCAAAGGAGGAGATTATTCAAGGGTGCCCTGTGAGGCCCCACAATATACCTCAGGGATCGGGTATCCTCCAAGGAGGGAGCAGGCAGCTCTTTGCCCAGATGCAAAAAGCTGGAAGCTTTCAAACTCCTGTCCTGTCACTGTGTTGGGTCTGTATAATTTCTTTCTTGCTTTTGTCTGCCAACCTATCTCCTGCTGTCTTGGTGGTGCCTGTTGCCTTGTTACTGCTATTGGCACTGGTGCTTTATTTCTTATCAGTGCTAGGAGCTGCCTGTTTTCTTTCTGGTTTAATACAGATCTAAATCCTGCATTTATCTTCCTTTTATCAGAAGCAAAACTTTTGGATACTTCTGCCATCAACCTATACTGCATTTGGCTCCACATTCACTTGTCCTCCATTTTTAACCCATGTTTGACTAACTCTAGTATTTTATAGCAATGCCACTGAAAATATTCACTGTGGAAGTTTTTTTAATTACAAATTTCCCACTTTATTTTTTTTTTCCCCCCCTTTTGGAGAAAAAATACTATTATTGGAGTGATAACAAAAAAACCTTAATTTTCCAAAGTTATGTGCTAAAAATGAAATACGACAATAATCAATAACTGCTAAAAACATTTTATTGTATTTTATAAAAATAGCCCAGATATGGAAAAGAAAAAATGAAGAGACCATAATACAAATGTGCAATCACTTGTTCAAAAAAAAAAAAAAAAGATTCAAAAAAACATGTTTATAGCTGTAATGTTTTTCAATTTCTGTAAAAATTCTTTCTTTGTCATTTTTTGCTCTGAATCTTTGACATGAACAAAGAACTTGGAAGATTGTCTCTCAGTATCAGGGGAGGCTCTTTTTGCTGAACAGTTTGCAGAACAAGAAACTCACCCTTCTTGGCAGCTGCCTGAAGACAGATTGAATGTTGAGCGAAGCTTACATAAAGGGAAAGCAAGCACTGGCACAGTGACTGATAAATCCACTCCTGCCTCCTAAAAACTGCTGAGCTGAGGGAAAAGCCACCATCAGAACTGCAGTCCTTGAAAAGACAAGTCCCTAATACATTCACGTTTTGTTTGCTACCTTTGGACTCTAGGATATTTATGACATCAGATATTAGTGACTTCTGTAGCTCATTTCATTTCACTTTCCATTAAGTCTTGCCAGGCTTCTCTATCTTTTCTAGGAAAGGGAAAAAAAAAAAGAAGAAAAAAAAGCCACCTCTTACCTAACTGCTTTCTGCATTCCCTGCCACATTTCTGTGCCTATGTTAGTTTCAACCACAGGTGTGATTCTAGTATGAAAACAAATTCTCTTGCCCATATTTTAGTATCAGTGCTTCATCACTGTCCATGCAACTTCATGTACGTATTTTCTGGTTATAACCTGGTTATATGTCAGCTAAGAAAAATGTTTTAAAGTGATTGCATGGCTCAAAACTGACTCCTTTCTTACCGAGCCATTACTCACTTACTGACTGAATATTGGATGAAGGTCTCCATCTACCATATTATAAATGGAGAAATCTCTCTCTACTGGCAGATTCTTCATAGAGAAGATGTCCAACTATTTATTTTTTGTTCAAAGCCTGTTAGCTGTTAGAAAAGCATCCCAGAAACATCCCAGTCTTCCATCATGAGCCAAGGAGCTGAGTTTGATGGAGCATTCCTTGAGGATGTGTACCTTCTTGTCTTGTAAGAACTGTAGAAGTGATCTTTAAAATCCTGACTTTTTGTAAAAGAGACTCTTTATTTAGTTTCAACTGTTTGTTGGCTAAAGACTTTATTTCTCATAGATGAATTTAATCTGAATTCCAGCTTTAATCTTTCAGGCAACTTGTAGACTTTCTTTTTTAAAATGATCTGATCTTTTCTAGTTAATGCGGTCATTGGAGTATCTTTCATATTGCTTTATTTATTTTTTCTTGAGCTTATCTAGAAAAGGAGTTGGGGTTTCAGCCTCCCCAGGAGATCTAAGATTAAATGATTAACCGATAACGTCAGTAATGGAACTTTGAATACAGCCAGAGGCAATCCAGCCAGGAAAATTTTGATAGTTTTTATTTGGTCTTATTTTATCTTTGGTTTTGCTTTCTTCCTTCTTTTTACGAAGGTTATCAACGAAGTGGTAACTGGCAAGAAGAGCTTGTTCAAAGCACCACTGATGTGCTTAAAGAAGCACAATATTCTCAATAAGTTTTCCATGTAAGGGAACAAGTGTCTGGAGTTCATCAGCATATGGGTGTTCAGTGTTACTGCCAAGATTAGCACCCACACACATACAGGCTATGTCTACTCTTGTCAAGATATGTCTATTCAAAGAGGCAGGATATAGAAACTGCAGGAAAATTTCATGAGGAGGTGTCAAAACAGCTTCTGTATTGATTTACCTCTTGTTGACTTAGAGCAGAGACAGCATGAACTCATACAGCTCAGGACCTAAACAGGTAGATGTGTTTATAGCCAGCCCAGTCGTCAGCAGGGAGTGAATGCAGCTCTGTCATCATGAGACATATGAACTTTTAAATGTGTTTTAACACATTGTTAGTAATCTGGACAGTAACATAATGAATAGAGAGACAGAATTATAGGAGTAGTCAATAGATAGTCACTTTATCAGTATTTCCATAATATCCATTTTACTTTGAAGGGATTTCCAATTCAGGAAAGCATTTGAATACACTACGCTTAAAAACAGTTCCATTTCAAGATTAATGTTGTTGAAGCACTAACCTAAATGGGGTAGAGCAGCCTCAGTTTAATTGTCACATATCATCTACTGCATTTTAAACCCATGCTTAGTTCAGAATGCTGTTTTGTTTGACAATGGGGCAAAATAGTGACAAATCAGTCCACCATATAGTTATTTTGCTCTATGCAGAAGAGAAATAGAATATGGCTTACAGATTTTTCTTTTTTTTTTTTTTTCCAGGTTACCGCATATCATCTGTCATACACTGGTAAGGAGATTGGGAAGGACCCACTCGAAATATGAAATTCCTGCTATGTTAAATTTTCTCTTTCATACCTCAGCTTTGATGGAAAAAATAAAAACAAAAAACACGTAAAATCATGTTACACAGAATATACTGCTACAAAGACACTGGTTGGAGGTGCTTTTGTACAGTCAAAAGAATGTGTTTCTAAGTTAAGACTCCAGTTTTGTTGTTGAATTAGAAACCAGATTTGGGTTCAGGCTTCTCTCCTTTTCAGTAGCACAGCGTTGCAAAGCAAGAAGGCTGCCTTCAGTGCACCACTGGCAAAATCTTTGGTCACAGGGACCACAACACTTGTATGAGGAGTGCAGTGTTCATTTCACCTGGGCAGAGAGAGGCCGTGAAAGGAAGGGAAGGCATGATGCCAGAGTGCAAATCTACCTTTCTGAAGGACTGACTTAGTCAATAGCATATAGAGGAGATCTCAAATGAATGGAGAGATGTTTTATGCTAATAAAACATTTGATCAGGTGGTGAAGAAATCATAGAAGAAAACAAAAAGATATCAGATGTCTTCAACATAAAGTTTTGGGAATTTTTTCATTAAAAAAGAAAAAAAAGAATTAACCTAATAAGCTAGACATACTTGGGGGAATGTGTCTTATTGACTATTTGATTAAACCTCATCTGAAGAAGTAGTACAAGGTCAAATAAGATCACCAAATGGTAGTTCTGAGATATCAACATTTTTTCAAAGACTAAAGATATCAATATTTCTACTGTTAAATTAAACAGCAACATCTAAATCTTCAAAGTGTCTTGGGAGGCTTGGGATGTTGATCCAGTTAAAGGTCGTACGAATTGCACAGCTAGAATCCTGGACCTGACTTGGAAAACGTGATTGGGTCAAGGGAGAATGGTGCTGATAAGGGGAGCATTTATACAGAGCTGTTCCTTTTAAATGTCAATAGAAGGTTTTTTTTACACCCCCATCTCATCTTTCTTCTTTGTTACACTCCCTCATATACCTCTCCCTTTCAAATAGTAAACATCTTGAAAGTCCTGGCAAGAAAACTTGAGACAGATAAACTATCCATTAAACTTATGTGGAATGCTTTGATTTTTGCCTATAGGGGAGGAGAAATCAAGCTCTCTTCTGTGTTGGAAAAATGGCTTACAGGTAAAAAAGAAACTTAAGAAGGATGCCTCTGGCTACATGTCCTATCATTTAGGTACCTTTCTACACCCACACATTTTGGTCCTTGCAAGCAAGGCAGACAGAAGCCTGTACTTTTCTAGCACAACACTGTCTGGTTGAAGTTGTATAGAGCAGCAAAATTAGCCCTTCTCCTGGGCCCCAGCTCTATTTTACAGGCATGCACTTAGGCTCGAAAGAGTCCAGCAGGCCTATGGGATATCAATGTTGGTCATTGTGTTCCCCTTGTAAATGTGAAAACCAATTACTCATAAACAAAAATGAAATGAAATCCCAGAGTTTAGAGGGAGGAACGAAAGTAGACTCAAAAAAAAAAAAAAAAGAAAGTTTTCTATATTCTAGGACAGGCTCCGATAAAAATTTTTTCAGTCTCTGACTAAACTTTGCACCAGAACTGTGGTTTTCTTTACTTGGATACTGTAACAGTCCTTGGTCTGGTGCTTTCTATTCACTATTGATTTGATTAATCTGTGCTATTGATCAAGAAAGTGGGTGCTGCTGATGTAATATATCATAAATCATTTTAAGTGCTATATTTTTAAATTATTTTGTATATATTCACATCCATGTATGTGTGTAAGTGAATATATAGAATCATAGAATCACAGAATCATAGAATTGCTCAGGTTGGAAAAGACCTACAACTTTTTGAAGGGAGGTTGTGATGAGGAGGGCCTTGGCCTCTTCTCCCAGGCAACAAACAGGACCCAAGGAAATGACCACAAGTTGTACCAGAGGAGGTTTAGATTAGACATAAGAAAAAGCTTTTTCTCTCAGAGAGTGGTCAGGCATTGGAATGGCTGCCCAGGGAGGTGGTGGAGTTGCCGTCCCTGGCAGTGTTCAAGAGGTGTCTGCATGAGGAGCTACAAGATCTGGTTTAGTGGCTTGTGGTAGCAACGGTAATGGGAGGACAGTTGGACTAGATGATCTTGTAGGTCCTTTCCAACCTTGAGATTCTATGGTTCTAGGGTTCTAAAGATCATCAGGTCCAAGCACAACCTAACCATACTACCCCAACTCGAGCAACCCACTGCTAAATCATGTCCCTGAGAACCACCAAATGGTTCACCAAACATCCAAACGGTTTTTGAACACATCCAGGGATGGTGACTCAATCACCACCTCTCTGGGGAACCTAATCCAGTGCTTTATTACCCTTTTTGTAAACGAGGTTTTTCCCGATATCCAACCTAAACCTCCCCTGGTGCAACTTGAGGCCATTTCCCCTCAGCCTGTCACCTGTCACCAGTGAGAAGAGACCAACCCCGCTCTCACTGTAAGCACCTTTCATGACTTTGAAGAGAGCAAAAAGGTCCCCTCAGCCTCCTCTTCCCCAGACTAAACAGCCCCAGTTCCTTCAGTCTCTCCTCATAGGCCATATTCTCCAAGCCCTTCACAAGCCTTGTTGCCCTACTTTGGACCTGCTCCAGCACCTCAATGTTCTTTCTTTACTGAGGTGCCCAAAACTGAACACAGTACTTGAGGTGAGGCCTCACCAATGCCTAGTACAGGGGCAGGATGACTTCCCTAGTCCTGCTCACCACCCCATTCCTGATACAAGCCAGGATGTTATTGGCCTTCTTGGCCACCTGGGCACACTGCTGGCTCATATTCAGCCAAATGACCATCAGCACACCAAGGTCCCTTCCCATCAGGCAGCTTTCCAGTCACTCCTCCCCAAGCCTGTAGGGTTGCCTGGGGTTGTTGTGACCAAAATGCAGGACCTGAAAATTGGCCCTACTGAAATTCATACACTTAACCTTGGCCCGTTGATCCAGTCTATCCAGGTCCTTCTGCAGTGCCCTTCTCCCCTCAGGCAGATCAACGCTGCCTCCCAACTTGGTGTCGTCTGCAAACTTACTGAGGGTGCACTCAATTCCCTCATCAAGATTGTTAATAAAGATCTTAAATATAAGCAGCCCCAGTACTGAGCCCTGGGGACACCACTCATGGCAGCCAAATGGATTTAACTCCATTGACCACAACACTTTGGGCCCGGCCATCCAGCCAGTGTTTCACCCAGTGCAGCATATGCCCATCCAGACCATGGGCAGCCAGCTTCTCCACAACGATGTTGTGGGGGGCAGTGTCAAAGGCTTTACTGAATTCCAGGCAGACCACATTGACAGCCTTACCTTCATCCACTAAGTGGGTCACCTTATCACAGAATGAAATCAGGTTTGTCAAACAGGATCTACCATTTGTAAACCTATGCCGACTCGGTCTGATCCCCTGGTTGACCTTTCGTTGATCCATGATGGCTCCTGAGATTATCCATTCCATAACCTTCCCTGGCACTGTGGTGAGACTGATAGGTCTGTATAGCTACCAGGATCATCTTTCTGGCCCTTTTTGAAGATGGGCATCACATTTGCCAGTCTCCAGTCCACCAGGACATCCCCAGTTAGCCAGGACTGTTGAAGGATGATGGAGAGTGGCTTGGCAACCACATCCACCAACTCCCTCAGCACTCCACGGTGCAATCCATCTGATGGATGAAGAAGATGCTGAAGATGATTTAACTACTGACCAAATAAAGGATATATATATATATGTATGTATACAAACACTGAAAATGTTTTTAGGAGACAAATGAAGCCTACACTATAAATTCATCTTCTGATAACATCATCTTTCCAGAATTGGCCTCAATTACAATTGTCTTAACATAGCTCACATTTATAAGAACAGCAAACTGATATCATCTGATCATTCTTAGGTGTTCCTTAGGGATTATATGTGTAGTTCTTAGGACTGTTGCCAGTGGATATATGCCATATCCAGGAGCGTAAAAAAGTAGAAGCTACAGAAATAGCTTGTTGGTTCATTAGTTGACCCAAGAGGCAAACGCAAGGAAAAATCAAGATGTATTTAGTTAACTGTTCGATCACAAAACTGTAGATGCTTCTGATTTAAAGCCCAATGATATCAAAACAGAAGCAGACAGGCTTTGGATAACTAAATAGTGACACACCCTGAGCAGCCAGAATTAATGGGGTTAATTCTTTTTTTTGAGCAGGAAAGGGGGCTCCCAAGGATCTGCTGACAGCAGTGAGCCAAGTGTGAACTGCACCTGGAATGGCTGGAGTCTGAAATCAGGTGCTGTTTATTAGTGTTGCCTCATCAAATAGAACTTACAGGAGAGCCATTTATTTTTTTTATATTAAACAGTCAACAAGGAAAAGAAGAAAACATGCTGTTCCGCAGGTCAAAATATTACTTATTACTCTAATAAGCACTTAACTCTTTTAGAGAGAGCAGCATGAGCAGACATGGAATTTTTTTTCTGTGGTGCTAAAGTCATTCTCTTGATTTGTTGCCATTTACTGCAGTTGTGTAATGGCTATAAAACTGGAAAAAAACATAAAACATAAAAGAAAGGTGTTGAAGTCAGCCTTAAGGTACTAAATTCCTGACAGCAGCTTGTAAAGCAGTGGAGATTTAGGTGCAGTAGGATGGTGCTGGAGGTTGTGGAAGGTGCTGAAGTGATGAGGCCATGACAAACTGGAGCTATGCAACTCTGAAAAAAAGGATATGGACACCTTCCTGGCACACCAATACTATGCAGAAGTTTTTCATTTGGTAGGCATGTTCTTCAAGCACCTAAAACTCCTGGTTTGCTATACCCACACTTCACCTAAATTCATTGCGGGGCTTGGCCTGATAAGAATTTACCGAGCACTTTTATTAGGCTGAAATCACTCAATGCCACACAGAAATAAAAACTGCCTCTTTAAAAATAATAATTTAAAAAAAACATGGTCATCTCCTTTTACACATTTTTTTCCAGTCCAGTCTTGTGCCTTGGTCACTGAGGCTGAATCTCAGATCTGTTGTGTACACAGCAAGGAGCTAAGCAGAGCATCAGAAAATAATACAAAAGGACTCTGCGTCACATATGTTTTAAAATGCCTCATACTTCTTATGTTCAGTAGTTGCATTTTATTTACAGAAGCATATGTTGAAGAAGGAGACCTTGGTTCAGTTGTTGTCCCTCAGACTAAAGAGATTCAGAGTTTTCACGTCAGCTAGGAGGAAGGTTTCCCACCGCTTGGCTGAAGACCACCGAGCAACAAAGTGTTCTTACTATTGGATCTAATCCACCACAAACATCCAATTTAAAATGTATGAATCCAAAGAATGGAAGTCACTCTCAGTTCTGGTGTGTGTATTCAAATGTATTCTGAATGATGCTCATTTTGTGTTCCCAAGGGTCAGGTTGAAAAACTTGAACCTTTTGCACCAAGACACAATCTAGCATACAGGTCACATGAGCTGAAGCCCCTGAATTCCTGTATTACAGCAGTTTAAAGTATGGGTTTTTTGCCACTGTGAGAGGCTGGATGCTAATCTAGGTAGGCCTGCAATTATAATGCAGGGTGGTCGGGCGGTTTCACTCCATTAAAATTCCATCTGTTGGTATTATTATAATGCACTTGTGAACTATATATTTATATATTATATATATTTTTATATATATATATTTATACATATAAATGGAATAGATTAGTTTTATTGTGCCTTGATACTCAATTTCATGAAAAGCACAAGGTAGGCTGTGGTCAGATGCCAGGAATGAGGGGAGAGGGAATTATAACCAGTAAATGGAGTGGGCTAAAAAGAATATAAACATTCCCCTTCCCTCATTAGAATACTTGAATGGAGTTTGTGATTTCTGCCCCACTACCATGAACTGGTATGCAAGGAACTACTATGCAACCTTGGTTTTAATTCCTTCGGTCAAACTCCTTCAACAAGATACTCCCTTCCCCAGTGCATCAGAGCTTGAGGCAACTGTATTTGATCCTGAATGCCTGGTTAAGTAAAAAAAGGACAGACATGGAGATATAACTGCAACCCCTTGTGGATAGGGGTAAGTGTATGTGCTACAGCTTTTGTAAATACAAGTAGATGCATCTTGCACTGTTTTAGCACCTTCCCATCCCCCCCTCCCCCCCTGAGTGCTATGTCCTGTAGCTAGAGGTGAAATTCAGAAGCTTTTGCATTATGCAGCCTCTCACATTGATCACTGACAATAAAATGGACTTCCTTCAGTCCCAATTACCGGTTGTCTCTTATATTTTTTATTCGTGCCAATTTTCTACATTTATTTACAATGTCAGTGTTTTATTCTGCTGATAAGTGATAATTCATTGCTAGTAATACCTCTTAAAATGGACTTGTTCAGATCAAAGGGCATGATGTAGTTTACCTGACTGGAACCTTGCAACAACTTTTTGTAGGACCTGATCCATCTACTATTGAATTCAATCCTATAGCTGATGCATACAATCATGAATAAGGAACATATCACTGCCTATGAGTCTACTCTAGACCCTTTCAAAGCCAGTGGCAGTCTCTTCTGCAGTTTCTGTGGGCTATGGATTGGGTTTTGAATGCCAGCAGTTTCTCATGTTACATGTAAGTGCTGGAGCAGGATCCCAGTAATATGAATGTTACTTATTGAGGCCAGCATTAGGTCTCAGGCTGTCTCCAGGATAATTGAAGCAGAAAAGTGAACTGAAGTTAAGGAGTAAATTTCTGCTTAAAAAACTTTACAGTGGGAGAAAAGCAGAAGAAGTCTGCACTGTATTTTCTCTATCATAGACTGCCATTTGACTGTCCATATTATTTTCCGGTAGCTTGTCATGCAGTATCTCACCACCTCTTTGCTCTCTACAGCTTCCTGAGGAGGTGAAATGAAGATGGAGGTGCTAGTCTCTTCTCCCTGGGAACCAATGATAGGACACATGGGAATGGAACAAGGCTGCTCCAGGAGAGTTTCAGACTTGACACTAGGAAAAATGTGAGGGTGGTCAAACAATGGAACAGGCTTTCCTAGAGAGGTGGTTGATGCCCCATGCATGCGTGTTCAAGAGCCATTTGGATAATGCCTCTATTATAACTCTTTCAGGCTAGCACTGGAAAGGTCAGGCAGTTGGACTTGATCTTTGTAGGTCCCTTCTAGCTGAAATATTCTATCATCTAAAAACAAATTTCCTTTCCATAGACTAAGCAAAATGAGAGCATCAGCAATGCATTGAATTCATTAGTGCTACTCACTGCATTCGGTTTACTAAATCTTCTAAGAAAGCTTGCCTGAAAACATCCAGACTGTAGCAGTCACCCTTTTGAAATACTATTTTTAATGTATAAATATATCAAGAGAAAAAAAATAATTAGAAAATATACTGAGGATTACGGTCAGTTTTATTTCATATCTCTAAAGCCAAGGACATTTTATCACTGTTTTAATTTATGATTATAGAGTGGCTTAAGAAACTAAACCTAATACATGGTCTGGGTGAGATGAATTACTACAAATATATTCCATTACCCTCTATCACCTATGGTCATGCTGGTGTTCATAATATGTCATTAAAAAAAAAAAAAAAAAAAAAAAAAAAAAAGAAACACACAAAATCCTTTCCATCCTGAAGTACTGTAGGGGTTCAGCTAAAAGCCAGAATACTCTAGAAGGGTAGAATTAAGATGATAAACATAACAGGATGACCTCAGTGGCTATTTAGACAATTCAACATTATAGTGAAGATAAGAAAAGAATATTTTGTATAATAACATCAGAACATGGAGTAAAACAGTGCATCATTCCTTGAGTAGATGAGCTCACACACAAGAGAGGGTTTTTGTTACTAATTTTTAATTTAAATTAATATCTGCTTCCTTTGGATTTTGCAGTGATATGTACAGCACTTAAAAAACTGCATCTGTCTACATTAACGATCTCTTCAGTCTCAGTCAGTTGAAGCAATATAGGAGGGAGAGAATGGGAAGGATCAATTCCAAAGTCAGCAAGGCTTGGAGAGTAGAGATAAGTGAAACTAAGTTACTTTTCCTGGCTAAAACAGATTAGTCCAGTTGAAGAGATTCATACTGCATTGAAGAGGACAGCATGCCTCTTGCTGAAATTGTGTGATGGTGGAACCAGCAGGGAGCAATTTTAAGCCTCCATCTTGCCAGCTGCTTTACATGGGTGGTCCCTAAGCATGCCTGGTATGTAATTAACCTGAATCCCTGAGCAGCATCTGTGGCATACACACTGGTATTGCATGCTACCATTTCACCCGAGCTTCCCTGAGGGTCTGACAAATGAATGCTGTGTTAAAATTACGGTACAAGAGGTAGCAGCCTGAAGACAGCCCTACATTTTTCTACCTCTCTTTAAAAATAGAGAACATGTTACTCTATTAGCTGCCAATTAAAACAAAATATTATTCAGAATTAAAAGAAATAAAAAAGCACCAGCTGTAAAACACTTGCCTCTATCCTTGAAAATCAATGCCTACTGCGGAAAGAACACAGATTTGCACCCAACCATGCTTGTTATGTAGAACATATTTTCATCACATTCTTCAAAATCTATTTATAAGGTCTTTGATCTGGCAGATTTCTTAACTGATGATCAGTTTTTGCTATATAACTAGTGTTACTCTACACAGGTGCTTTTAATTAAGTGCTTAACTCAACCATGATGTTAAGTCTTACCACATATGGTGCCCAAAGATACTTGCTCCTGCATTAAGTCCCAATGCCAGCCATCAGTAGGGAGACTGAGAAGATCATAGTATTGCACACAGAGAATTATTTGAAAAAATATAACAAAAAAATCCCAAGCATTTACGTGTCAAGATGAAATGGATTTCCCAAGTCAGAAGGGTTATTTTACTGTCATTAGTTTCATAAGACACTCTCTCCAGCAGAAAGTACACTGAATATACTGTACAATGTTGACTTTGTTATGTTCTGGCTCCGCTAGTTATGCTCCTGTTTTAACTACTTTTACCATCTTTTCTTAATTTAAAAAGAATCTGTTCCTCATAATGATGCTGACAGATTGGTTGGCATCATGCAAATGTTTGATATGTTATCATAAAAATCCTGTGACCTGTGAAATGATGTGATTTAACCTTTAGTTATGTATGCCAGTTCCAGTGGGGTCTGACTGACCAACAGACACGTGTGCAAAAAGGTGAGATGCTTCTTCTTATTAGAATCTCTGCAAAAGCAGCAAAACAAAGACAGCAGACACTGCACTGTCACCTTCACTGTTTTGGCTTGGTCCTCCTAACATCTAGGTTACTAGAAAGTTACTCCTTTTTCAGGGAAGACTCGTGACGCATATCATGTCAGTAAATGTCTCTTTTTCCAAAACATACCTTGCAATGGAATTAATATGTTTTGGCTGTGCAGTATGAGATAATGGGATTTTCTTGCTGGAAATTCAGGAGTGTTCCTAGAGGATTCAAGTCTGCACAGGGAAGAGTTCAGCTCTGCAGACTGAGGCTTGTTGTCTAATAACATTGTGTCTAATGTTGGCTTGAATCTTGCTGGCTAGAACCAGACTCACGAAGACGATTTCCAGATGCTGAGCCAAAATCTTTTTTACTACTCCAAAGACAGGAGAAGGGAGAATCCATCTACCTGCCTCACATCCCACTGACTGCTTAAGCCAAACACTGAGGTGGAAAGATCAGCCCTGTGAGTCTTCCCAAGTTTCCTCGGGGACTGAAGCATGTGCTTTGGCACAAGAAGAGCAGAGATTGCTTGTCCATGGCCTTTATTTCTGACTGAAACTGTCTGGCATGTTGCAGCTGCACAGGAGAGAATCAAAGCCCATTTGAAAGCATGAGCTTGCTAACATTGCTCTTAGTTGCCCTTCCCAATTGGGAGGGTGTACCAGATGTTATGCGCAAATTTCTGTAGTTCTACTGTCAGTGTGTGAGTTTATATGCTGCAGTGTGTGTCCTGAATGATGTTCCATAGCACAGGCTAAGATCACAGCCTTGCCACCAGAGGCACAGACCATGCTGCCGAACATAGATGTTTGTGTGCGCAGTTTGTTGGCCCCGGTGATGGCACGCCACAGTGATAGCACAGCATACAGCTTTCCCCATGACTGACTTTTCTTCTGAGAGATGATAGTGTAATGTGTCTATGGGTTGGCAGAGCAGTGTCAGGGTGCTGGGCTTGCTTCAGCTGAGTTCACTTGGGTTCCTACAATAACTTCGTGTGACACTTCTCTCCTGGGTAAATTATGCAGCTGTCTGCGGTATATACATAATCTGTAGAACTGGGGATGTCTGCTTGCATTGTTTTCTCTTATTATTTCTCCTGCAATAATTGCTTTTTTTCCTCTGTTCTTGTAAGTTATATTTCCTTTTTTCTTTCCCTCCCTTCCTCCCTTCTTTTCCTTCCTTTCCTTCCTTTCCCTCTTTCCCTCTTTCTTTCTCTCTCTCTCTCTCTCTCTTTTTTTTTTTTTTTTTTTTTTTCCTGAAGGATGGTACATTTTGTCAAACTTTCTACAGTCAGAGAATGGAGCAGGCTTCATTGTGCAAAACCTCTTTTTTTCTTTTCCTCTCTCAGGATTTTCAATACACACTCTCAGAATGATTCATGTCTCCTGAGAAGGAAATGACTGCAGTTTGAGATTTTCTCCTGCATTTTTTCTTTTCATTTTTCAACTGGAGAAATGACTGGTTCTATAAAATAAGTATATCCGATTATAGCTGGCATATATCTTTGTTTTCTAGTAGTTTTAGAAACTCAGATAAAGCATTAAGAATCCTTGTTTGGATTCTATTGCAATATCTTTTTCTTAAGAAATACTTTAGATCATGTCTCTCAAGGAAAAGACGATATCAAGTACATCCTTATGTACTTTTGTAGAATCTGCACATCAAAACAAATACTGCATTGGTTCTTCTTTATAATAAGCTTTTCTTCCCTTGCATTTTTTTCCCCCCCTTCTCCTGCCATAGCTATTTGCTGTTATGGTGTGACAATTTCCATGTCTGTTTTGCATGTTGATTTAGTTGAGAATGACTGTTGCTCTCTTGGATGCTGTCTGCATAATTAATGCCTCCTATCAGTCTCTAGCAGAAGGAAGAAAATCTTTTCTATATCTCTGATGGAAATGGTTGAATGGCCCTCTGGGGCCAATTAGATCACCAAATGGCAGTGACATCCTGGAAGAAACCTCCATAATGCATTTTCATCATTCTTTTCAGCAGAGCAGGTTGGAGGATAGGAGGGAGGGAGAGGGAAGGAAAATGTCAGGGTCCCCGATCAGAGCAAGAAACTGGCATATAGACCACATCTTATTTCCCAGTTGGAGGTGCTGACATGACATCTCTCACTTTTTCAACCTCATTTCTTTCTGGCTAAGTAAATACATTTCACCACTGTTTTGAAAGCACAGTGTCTCAATGACAGTCAGAATCTATACCATTTAATTTTAGTGTTTCCTGTGTCTCTTGACAGCAAGCAGATAGATAGAAAATGCAGCTCGGGCTAAATGATATTTCTGGCCAATTCCAGTTGCAGTGCTTTTTAATCAGAATATTTCAGGCAGAATCCAGGGATGTATTCAAATTGTTCAGGGTTTTCTTTTCTCATTCTATAATTTAATATGGTGTAAGAGTGTGATACTTACAGCATTACTGTTATTCCTGGCTTTAGTGATAAGGCAGTTAGTAGAATTATCAGTTGTTTCACCAAAGCCATAAAATTCAAAACCATTTATAATTTTAAGTTGGATCCTGAAACCATCTGTATAGTACAGTGGTAATAATCCTTAAATGCAATAAGTTTATAAGTGATATGCATGTCATGCTGTTACAATGAATGTCTCTGTTGCCTTGACATTTATAAATGCTAAAACCTTTACTTTACCTTGCTATTCAACTCACAGCTGGAGATGTTATTTAAAACTGTAACCTTCTCATGCTTATAGATTATTGCTTAATTTTATTAGCCTTCTTTTTATAAAAAGAATCTTGCAGTCTTAAGCATTTCTTCAGTGTCAAGGAGCACAATTGTAAGCTGATGTCTGATTGCAACTTTGAAGGAAAGCGAGCAAGGAGAATTGAAGCTTAAGAACACATATTTCTGATGCAGTCCTTAAACATTATCTTAAGAAGTGTATCAGCAGAAAAGAGAGATGACATTTTATTAAATTGGTTAATTTCATATGAATACCTCTTAAATAGCACAAATTAACAAACTGTATGGTTTTCAAGTGTGTCTTGAACATTTTCGGCTTTCCCAAAATTGACTCTGCACATGGCCATTCCACACAATGAATACTGGACTATCCTTGTATATAAAGTGTTAGCTCTTGAGCATGTTGCTCATGTGTGTTCATTAGACTTTATAATGAAAGTTAACAGTAATTAATGGGAAATGGGCTTATACTTCACCTCAGAAGTCTTGGACACAGTATAAGTCACCAAAAGTCCTTGTGGATGTGTCAATACCAAGGTCAGATGTGCAACTTGAATTCAGAGTGATAAACAAGTGAGTATATGGCAGAGCTCATACTGTCAGCAGGTAGGAGCCTACAGGGACCTTAGCATCATACTGAGATGCCTCGTTTCTGTCACTCCATCCTAGCTCCATTTTGCTACCTGTGAAGCTCTCAGGTGTCTGCCTGCCAGGTTTATAGACTTACTTTGCAAATCTGGATTGGTACAACCTTCTCATTCATCTGCTCTTATCTCTCTTCATCAGTCACTTCACAAGCTATAAAAAATAAGCAAATTCGAGCTTTTTTGTTGGGGAAAGGGTCAGAATGTGGCCATATATTCATGTGACAGGAATGTGCTACAGCTTGTGGAAGGAAAAAGTTATTGTGGTTTGTAGGCAAGACTATCTACCTTAAATACTGAACTAAAAGATTTGTTGCATGATGGCTGCACCTCAGTGTGTGTAAGTTCCTCATGCTCTCTGTTCCCAGCTGCCGAGACTGAAAAACCAATACAGGGGCACCTGCTCCTTTCAACAAGTACCCTCAGAAGGGTCTATGTGTGCCTAGCTCCAATCCCTGTGCAAAGATGCACTGGCCAAGATGAAAGTGAAGGGATCAGGGCTGCAGAATGCCCAGCAATAAGTACTTTATTCTTGGCTAGGACTCCAAATAAGACAATCTCTTCAAAGTTAGAACATTCTCTGGAACTTCCAGCATTTGCAGTTGTCTGTTGACAGGAATTAAAAAACTGAGAAAACTAAAGGCACAAAAAGAGATCTTAAAAGGATTCTTGGATGCAGATGCAGTTCTTAGGAGCCATGGGGTCTTGATGACCTTCAGTCAAGTCTTTCTTGGTTTCCTCCTGGACTGAACATTAATAGTGCACATGCTAGCTACTCACCCAACAGCACAGTACCCAAGACAAAAAGTGTCCTGCACCTTTACCATTGCCCATAGCTGGGATCTATGTGACCATTCTCAAAACTGCAGAAACATGCAAAAAGCAGCACATGAGAAAATTAGATGGTCCTGACACTCCAGTTTTCCATGTCACAGTGAGTTTTTCTGGTTGTCTCCAAGCTCACAGGCTAGTGCCTAGGAACTTGGGATGCATGTAAATTGGACAGAGTGAAGAAAATTCCATGATCAGTTAAGGCAATGGCTATTTCATCCTTTCAGTATCTGAAGGGCGGCTATAAGAAAGAAGGGAACTCTTTAGCAGTGTCTGTTGTGATAGGACAAGAGGAAATGGCTTCTTTGAAAGAAAAAGCCATTTCTTCCTCTAAAAAAGAGGAGATTTAGAAAAAACCTTTCAGTGTAAGGGTGGTTAGGCACTGGAACAGGGGTGTCCACCAGTGAGGTGGTGGATACCCCATCCCTGGAGACACTCAAGGTCAGGCTGGACAGGGGTCTGAGCAACCTGATCTATCTGTAGTATCCCTGTTCATTGCAGGGGAGTTGGACTAAACAACTTTTACAAGTACCTTACAACTCAAAAGATGATTCTATCATTTTCTCTGTTTTCCAGAAGACAACAGCTGCATATTCTCACCTTATTATTATTATCTATATAATGAATAAATACTGCTCTTGCCTTGCAAAATATTATTCTTTCAAACATCTGTTGTGTTACACATGTATGCACAAAACCACACTCCCACAATAGGATTTTCATTATGGTTCTCCCCAAAGACAAAATGCATTAGATTCCCCATTGCTTGGATAATTGTTGTGGATATAAACCTTAAGAATAATCAACCTCAACTTTGAAATCTGTTTAATTAAAAATCTTTCTTCCATGTTGACTGCACTTCAAGCTGATAGAAATATCACTGAAATAGTTAATCCTTGTATGATTGTTTCCCAGCGTAGTAGTTTTTGGGTCACTTAAAAATCAGTGGAAACGTAACCCTTTGCACTTCCTGTAAAACACTGAACTCCGGATGGTAATCAAGACCTCTAGAAAATTGTGGGCTGCAGAAAAATTGCAGATTTTGCAATTTTCTGACTGCTGTGTAATTTTCTGGCATACTTAAATATGTGTTTGGTTCAGTGCCAGGTTTCCTCCTCCCCCAGACACCCTAAAATTAACTAGGAGCTTTGGGAATTTCATCCGTCAAACAGAGACAGAAGTGTCCAATCAGCCCAGAGGAAGCATGGCTGACCAGCACTGACCCAAATCCCTTTTGAAAGCAGTAAGGAAAGAGACAGAGATAGATGAGGAAAAGAGAGTCCAGCAAAGAAAGGAGAGGGAGAACAAGATTAGAAGGAGACCAAGAAAAATGGAAAAGGGCTGAAAAAGTAACCTAGTAGGAGAGACTGAACTGCAGAGACATTTGGAAAAATAACTTATTTGGTTCAACGTCAGCTTGGGATTGAGAAAGGGGGATATTTGTATGCTAAAAAAAAAAACCCAACGAAACAAAACCCTAGAGTTTCTTCTCGGAAAGCTAAAGCATTGTCCACACTTTTTGTGGCTGTAGTTAGTGTAGGTAGTGATGAGATGATTCAGAAATGTATTAAGATCTGAATTTGCACAGGAAATTTTAAGGCTACAGTGAATTTTCAGTTGCACTCAGCAAAACCAATGGAAGATGGGAGGAGCTACTTGGATATGAGCACAGCCCTGAGACCATGGCACTTAATGAGAAAAGTGGCCTGGGCATCCCACGGCAGTGCAGCACTCAGCCATCTGCACTGCACAGTTTATTGTCTTTCTATTCTAGCTTTTCCTTGCCATTCTCTAAGTCTTTCAGTGATTGTGAACCAACATGAAATAGCTTATACAGCTTACGTTTGTCCTATGCATCAACTTAATTTCTTCCCATTTGAAATGTCATCATTCTTAGTAACTGTACTTCAGTCAAAACCAAAAAATCATCAGCCATTGAAGATCAGACAGCCTGGTTTAGTGGTTGGTGACCTTTCATATAGCAGAGGGGTTGAAACTAAATGATCGTTATGGTCCCTTTCAACCCACGCTGATCAGTACAGAATCACAGAATCACCAAGGTCGGAAAAGACCTACAAGATCATCCAGTCCAACCATCCACCCATCACCAATAGCTCTCACTAAACCATGTCCCTCAACACAATGTCTAAACATTGCTTGAACACCTCCAGGGTTGGTGACTCCACCACCTCCCTGGGCAGCCAATTCCACTGCCTGACCACTCTTTCAGAGAAGTAGTATTTCCTAACGTCCAGACTGAACCTCCCCTGGTACAGCTTGAAGCCCTCTAGTCCTATTATCAGTTACATGAGAGAAGAAGCTGACCCCCAGCTCACAACAACCTCCCTTCAGGTAGTTATAGAGAGCAATAAGGTCTCCCCTGAGCCTCCTCTTCTCCAGACTGAACAATCCCAGCTCCCTCAGCCTCTCCTCATAAGGTCTGTGCTCCAGACCCCTCACCAGCTTTGTTGCCCTTGTTTGAACACGCTCCAGGGCCTCAATGTCTTTCTTGCAGTCAGGGGCCCAAAATTGGACACAATACTCAAGGTGCAGCTGCACCAGAGCTGGGTACAGGGGGATCAGTGTTATAAGGCTTCTGGTCTTCAGAAGCAGCTTTTTGAAAGGCCCAAGGAGTGCAGGAATATTTTAAATGGCACAGCAAAATAGTTAAAAGTCATGAGCAGGCATTTATCTGAAGCAATCAAGCAATTACAGATTCCAGATATAGTGCCTGACTCTGTATGTAGCCTGTGGTCTTGGGATTGGTTTCTCTGACCAGGAACACTGTCAGGAGTGTTCACTGTTATATCAGTAGCTTTGTATTCAGTATTTTGTGTTAAGCATTTAATGTCCCACCAGTAGAAATTCTATGTATAGCAAGGGATAGAATGGAACACAGGAAGCTTTGTCTAATCATCAGAAAGCAATTCTGTTCTGTGCAAGTGACTGAGCACTGGAACAGTTTGCGATGTCCTCCTGAAGACCTTCACAAGCTGCCTGGATGTGGTCCTGGCCTGGAGAAGAGACATTAGACTAGATGCCCTCCAGAATTCCTTTCAAGCCTTAACCATTCTGTGGGTCTGTGAAATCCGTTGAGTTTGGAGCACCCCTGATTTCACATACTTATCTTAACACTTTCTCAAATTTGTAAATCTCATAGGGACAAAATCTCATGAGATATTCTGCCATTATGTTTTTCAGTTTGGTTAGACATATGGCACCACATGAACAGCTTTCCTTTCAGCATTTGATTTCTGTTACTCAACTATGAAATACACAGTAAAACGACACTTTCTTCAAACTGCAAGGCTTAAAAAAGGGCTTTATACTAATTGCAGCTGTGCTCTGGGTTCAGTGTGGTAGTATTTTCAAGACAGGGAGACTAATGAATTGTAGCATATGATGTACATAATCCAAGATACTTCAACTTTGAAAGATTTCTGTTATTGAAAGCTACCAATACTATTCACTTCCAGAAGATGCCCCTATGAAAAGATAAATACATTATTATTATTATTATTATTATTATTATTATTATTATTATTATTATTATTTTATCTTCCTTGGAAAGGTTTTACTGCTAAATCTGTTGTTTTTAATCTAATGGTTAAAGCTCAACGGTGTGCTTCAGGCTCCTCACTTCCTTCTTTCTTTTCTTAAGTCTCAAATGGCTGAGTGGTTTCCAAGAATGAAGTTAGAAAAAGAATGCTTGACCTGTTCTTTCAGATTGGGCATTTGATTCACTGGGGTCAGTGAAGATATAATATTCTGCATATTGCTTGCTCCTGTCTCAGTAGTGGAGAAAGAAATCTGCCAAACTAATGTCTGTAGCTTTCACTGTCACCTGGTCCCTTTCTCCAGATACAGGATGCTCACTTAGTCTGAAGATATGAACTGTAAATTTGCATTTAGTTCAGATAAATACATAGAATTCTGCTGCAAACTTCAGCAAATCCGTGCTTTTTTTTTTTTTTTCATAGATAAGAAGATACATCTTTGGCATCTACAAAACACACACATGTAATGTTAATTTTTGCATCTGTGCTCCAAAGCACTGTTTTGATAGATCTTCTCAATAAAACAGTTGTAAGAATTTCTTAGCATGGACACAACTATATGTATTTCCTTAATCTTGGTTGCAAAAAGACCTATAGCATTCTGTCAAAATTAAAAAATAAATTAAATAAGCCTAAGGCAGACCTCTAATATGTGAATTCTCATTTTGGATGATTAAAATTTAACAAAATGATGAATATTTGAAACAGTTTTCTAATTGACAGTATTGAACAAATATGACTGCAGTTAAAGATATTGTTATGGTTATTAATGCCAGCATATGTATGCAAAAAACCTACATCGCATTTAAATTTAATGCTTTTATAGCAAAAAGCTTCAAACATTCCTGAGCTAATAGTGATTTTCTTATGCAAATCAAGTAAGGTTAAGGTCTTGCAAAACACACCAGCCAGAAAACCTTTCTCAGATGCATTTCATTAATGTAAGTTTTCTATGTAGAAGGCTCTAAAACAGGAGTTTCTCCTTCTAAAATTATTATAAAAATAGTAGGAGATGAAAAGTAAAGGCTCCTTTAAATACTTTCTTTCATCCAAACCTGTGGTTCACTTTTACTAATATAATTTTCTAGCAATGCTGCCTATTCTTGGCCTCACCTTGAAAACCTGTCAGATTCTCACTTGCTAAATGCTTGTGGAGGTCTCTCAGCTTGTTAGTAGGTTGTACAACTTCCCAGATCTAACTTTGCATTGACTACAGACATCACAGTGGCTGTAAATCCCATTTCATGCTGAAGTGCTTCGGAATTTGTGTTTACAGCTTTCTCCTTCATCCATATGTAGTCTATTAGAAAGCTTGTATTTGGTCTTCCCATGCTAGAATAGTGGAATACTACTCAAATGCTCTGCTTCAAAGCTCTTTCTAAAGAGAGGAATCTTCCTTTCTCTTATATGACATCTCCAAGTACGTTTTCCTGGAGCCAGTTTAAACTATACCACAAAGAGTTCCTGCACTCATGGAAAATGCTTGCCTATGCTTGCACTGGATGTATGTTTCTATGATACTTATATCTGCTTTATTCTAAAGGACCAAAAAGAGAATTGGAAGCATCTATTATGGCTATCTGAGAGAACATTAAGAGAAAATTATTAACAGAAATGAGGTGGGAATACTCAAATGGAGAAGCCTAGAGTGAACAGAGGAAGTGTATTCAGTCATATGAAAGAAAAAAAAGGACATACTCAGAAAGCTTAACTTATAAAGAATATATAAATATAAAACACAGAGGATAATAGATTTCTGCTATCTCTATGGGTCTATCCTTAGGGATAATAATTCATCTTCAAAAGATTCATATAACCCTTAACTATCAGAATTAGATTAATTGCAGTTTGGGTGCGCTCCTATAAGGATTTCTCATAAATATATACAAAGATGTAAGGCTCTCAGCCTCTTCTGTTGGACTTAGTCTTACTGTTGTTTCTTTCTTTGAAAACACAATCCACCTTTCCAGAGGTTCATAAAGGTCTAAAAAATGTCCATAGTGAACGCTCAACTTCAGCTACATTTAAATAAAATAAGATTTAAAAACCAAAGAGCGGGATATAGTTTCAAGTACAGGCATATTCCTCCCCACTCTCATATGACCAAAGGTTCACAGAATCATATGTATTAATTTTATACCTATTACCAAAACTAAATATCTTGTATTTTCAATGTACTTTCCAGATCATCTCTGCATTGATTTGTATGTGTTTAACAAGGGTATTATTATCGTAGACAGAAAAACTAAACACAGGAGGGGAAAAAAAAAAACAAACCCTGAAACAGATGAAACACAGTCATAACTCTTTTTTTAGACTTATATCTGTCCATGTTTCTGAAGCCCAGAAACTTGAATATTCTCTGCTTTAAAGACCTCTTTTTTATTTTATTTTATTTTTCCTTTATCCTGGCCCCCAATATTTCTTTTCCCAAAAGAGCTAAATATATACTTTCTTCCTTATATTAAATTCCATAAAACTTTTCCCATTGTTAAATGAACTGTAAGCCAGAAAGGTACTGAGCTGGAGGCAACTTTTTCCTGGCAGAGCAGACAATATACTGTTCAGCACACAATTAGCATGCATTCTTTGATTAAATAACTAGATAAGGCTAAATTCTAGGTCTGCAACTTTCTTTTAGCCTATTAAAACTTGAAATGAGCTGAAATGGCCAATCTCTGAAGTAATATCTTCCAGCAATGAGAATGAGGAGTGAAAAAAGAATATTCTGAGGTAAAAGTGGATTTTTTTTCTTTTCTTTTTTTTTTTTTTTTTCACAATGTTGCAATCATATTTTGGTCACTGCTGTGGTTAATATCAGCAGTTTTGATGGGGACATTCAAACCAAACTCAAGGAAAACGTAAACACAGATAAAAACGCTATGCATTACTTTATGATACAGAGCCATATATCATTCATGATATCTTTATAATGTAATACTATTTGGATGTTTCAGTCTGGAAGGAAGCCCAAGTGTTTCCAGGCACTCTAAAAGCATATGAAATTATGATCGGGGACCATATTTAAACCACCTACTCTAAATGCCTAATTTAGTCATTGCTACTAATACACTGTTTAAATTTAAGAGTGAGATGAGTGATCCAGGCTATGCAGGCCTGCCAGATCTTGCCTCCACTACAGCTGGTGGGAAAGAAATAGCTGTGACTCCTAATTCAAGCACTGGAGGTGGGATTCATCGCACCTCACTTCTCGAATATAAAAAAAGTAGAGGTTTAAATCTGTTCTGGCAGTCTTTCCTTAAATGGAGATAGGATGACACCTCCACAGTGTCTTTCCTGTAGCCACCTGTTTCAGAAGGGGCTGATTTTTCCTCTAGCAGTCCCTGTTTCTATTTGATAAGTTTAGACTTAGGCAGGTGACTTTCAGATACATGATGTGTATACAGCTCTGCCCACAGCAATCTCACCTCAGGCTGAACAGAGTCTCTGATACCGACAGGCCACACCATGTGGTCAGTACTTTATTGAACAAAATTGTTTTAATAGTTAAGATAATCTGGGTCCACCTGGCTGAGCTTGCATAAGACACATGTTACATATGGAGATACCGTAAGTTCCATACCGTAGGGAACCTGCTTTAGTAGGGGGTTTGGGCTTGATGATGTCCAGAGGTCCCTTCCAATGCCTACAATTCTGTGATTCTGTGAAATCTATTGTTAACGTTTGTGTTTAAGCTGTTTTTGTGCTTTTAGTCGGATACTTCCCCTGAAGGTCCTGCCACTTTCACCAATATTAGGGAAAAAAAAAAAAAGCCTCTGAGAATCATTTATGACTTTATCATCAACTTATAGATAACAGTGAAGGAAAGTGAGAAATGTGCCAAAGCTAGAAAACTTTCTTCAGCAATGCTATGACCAACTAAATTAAGATGCGCTCAAAATGAATAACATCATTTGTCACCTGCCCAGCCTAAGACCAGTATCTGTTCTTGTCCAGCCCTGTCTCTTCTCCCAGGCAGTGCTGCTTGGCTGTGAACAAGGAGGGACACAAAGCCAGCTTCCCTTTTCCAGCAGATCCAGCTACAGTCATAAATCTGTGGTGAGCATACCAGTCAAGCAGTATTCCTATGATGTTCCCAAGAAATTAATTTTGTCCCTGTTGAAATGATGGGTTCTTTCTCCATTTCTGATTCTTTTATAGCCTGTTGACCTATCATTTTCTATCATTATTTTATAATATACTTTTGTATATTTAAACAACAGTAACACTGATTTAAGCATCTTAATGTGTTGTACCCTTCTGTACATTTAGTACTTCATTACAAATAAGTACGCCAATCCAAAAGTAATGTCTCCTATTTATTTCCAGGGAAAAAACAACAGATGTAAAGAGCACAATAACACTATTTGATAGAGCAAATTCTCAGCTAAAAAATACAATTTTACAACATAGTCACCACCATTAGCTCTGCATTTTTGTCAGCAATGAACAAGAGCCTGCATGCTGCTCTTGTAAAAATCTGCATGGTCATCTGGAACATGAGTCGTCTTTCACATCACTGTTGCCATGGCTGAAATGTTCCATCCACAGCCTCACTGTACTCACATTAACTGTTTCTGGTCTCCATAAACCTTCAGAAAATGTCGATCGATGTCAATGGGAGCCATTTTTTCCACATGGAAGAATTCAGTTCCACACCTTTGCTCCATACGCACTTCCATGTCAGACACCATTCTGTCAGAATGCCTCTCTGCTACCATCTGTCACATGGCAACAACATGTCACAGAATATTGGTGGGAAGGCCCAACCTCTCCTGTCACAAATCCAACATCTGCTTCTGACGTCATGAGCCTACAATGTAAAACAGGGGGCATTGCCTTCAGAGCAGCCCTCATACAACTGAAAAGGCTAGCTCTATAAATTTGCAAGTTATTTGAATTCAGTTGACCCATTTTGCTCATATGGCACCAACAAGTGTACTGCTCTTGAAGAGCCCAAATATATCAACTCTGACAGCTACTTTAAAAAAAAAAAAAAAAAAAAAAAAAAAACTAGATCCTCCATCATCAGATTTTGAGAAAAATCCATATTTTGTTCCTTGTGATGTCACGAATAGCATTTTGTGCTAAGAAACAGCTTTTGAAAACATATTTTGGATTAGCCACAGTTGGCATTTTGTCCTGTTACAAATGTATGGGTGACAGTGATTTAAGTGAATTCCAAAGGCTCAGTCTGCTCGTTTCTTATCATTGAACCTGTCATTCACTTGTGCAATGGAGGAACAACATGCTACGGAAGCAGAATTATTGTGAATTGCTGTGATTCCCCTTGTTTTGCTGGACGTAATAATTTATTCCAGCTGCAGATCCTTGATTCCACAATCTCTGACTGTAAGGTAGCAACTTTAACCTTAGTGTTACAACAGAGTCTTTTAAGCTATAAAACTACCTGGAGTCTCATTAAAGTTTAGGAAGCACAATACCAGCGCAGCTGCCAGCTCCAATGTCTGTACCTTTGGAAGACAGTCTTAAGAAAGTCCCTTTTCAGAAACTGAATCTGTTGTAAAGCAGAATAACTAGGAAAAAAAAAAAAAATACATCTATATAACTTAGCTCATGCAGAATGGCAGTGAACATCCTGTCTCAGAAACCATAGCTAGTTGAGACAGTCAGAGGATGCAGCAGTTTCTGGTTCCTCCTTCTAGATCTTTTGGGAAGTCCTCATAGAAATTTGGAGAAACTTAGGGGTGACTACTGCCATTGGTAGTGGATGGCTACAGAGGGCCAGGATGGCTAGTCAGTTCTAACAGCTTCCTACAAGATCTGTTGGCTGTACTTAACTAAAGGGTACCTTCAGTTTTCTGTGTACAGCTGATTACTGATCTGAGAAAGTCAAACATGTTTACAAAGAGGTGCTCAGGAGAGGCCTATATGAGTCTGCAGGCTCTGCTGAGAACAGTGAACATGTACTTGATGACGAAGTGCTAGCACACTCAGGATCAGCTCTCTCTAGTGTGCTAAAGAACTTGACTCAAACCAAGCTGCTGAGGGAGGATGCAGCTCTGGGGACAAAGGAATAAGCAAACCCTTTGCATGGGGCTGAGGCAGATGGGCTCCTTGTGTGCACTCTGAGGTACTGTCTGTGTAGACAAAGAAGCAGCTATAGGAGGAGGTTCACAAATTGTGCCATGCTGGAGATAATGAGAAAGAGACTGACTGAAATTTCTCCAAGAGTTTGCATTTTCAAGAGCTTAAACCTTAACTGCACTGAATGAGGAGGAGGCCATATCTGTGCTTATCAGAGACTTCCATGTTGGTGGAAGCTAGAAAACTGTGACTCCTGCTACCAATATGATGAGTTCATATGCAAGCCTGCAACTATACAGTAGATTCAGTGCCCTGGTAGCAGATGAAGGGCTGGGAGATGTATCCAAAGGAGCATCTGAGCTGGCTGAGCTTGAACTTTGCAGCAGCATCAGGAGGAAGAAACAGTATTAGCTGTGGGAGACTTTCTGCTGCCAGGGATGGAAGCCACCATCTGCTGATCTGACCTGTTGTCTAGGCAGGTTTGCTGCTTGCCATGTATTTGGATCCAGGATGTTGTAGAGAGGTTGCCAAGGTTTGTCTGGTCATCAGACTATTATCTCCTGCTGTTCTTCCATGTGGGCACCAATGATACCAGCAGGGGAGACCTGGAGTGTAGCAAGCATGGCAGTATCTCACTGTAGTAAAGGGCCAAGGGTGTGGGAGCCCAGATGGCATCTCCTTGATCCTGCCAGTGAGGGAAAAGGACCTGATGAAGCCTGGACAAATCCTTTGGGTCAACAGACATTTGCACAGCCAATACTGAGAATAGGCTTTTAATACTACAGGACCCTCTGAGCACTGAGGAAAAGATGGAATCCACCTGACCAAGGGGAGCAAGTACCAAGTCATGAAGAACCTTCACCAGCAGGCTAACCTGGGAAGGACAGTCACAGAATCCCAAAATTATAGAATGGCTTGGATTGGAAATAGCCATTAAAAGTCATTCATCCTGTCATGCGAAGTCCACTAGATTAGATTGTTCAAAGCTCTGTTCAGTCTGATCTTGAACACTTCCAGGGAAGGTGCACCCATAACTTCTCTAAGCAACCTGTTCCAGTGCCTGAGCAACCTCATAGTAAAAAACGTCTTCTGTATGTCTAATTTAACTCTATTCTCTTTTAGCTTAAAACCATTACCTCTTGTTCCATCACTATGAGCCCTGATAAAAAACCTCTATCCAACTTTCTTAACTCCCCTTTAACTATGCAAGGGTCATAATAAAGTCTTTTCAGAGCCTCTTCTTCTCCAGGCTGAATAACTCCAACTTAGTGATAGGACAAGGGGGAATGGTTTTAAACTAAGACGGGAGATTTAGGTTACATATTAGGAGGAAGTTCTTCACTCAGAGGGTGGTGACACACTGGAACAGGTTGCTCAATGACGTTGTAGATGCTCCATCCCTGGAGGCATTCAGAGTCAGGCTGGATGTAGCTCTGGGCAGCCTGGTCTGGTGGTTGGTGACCCTGCACATAGCACAGGGGTTGAAACTAGATGATCGTTGTGGTCCTTTTCAACCCAGGCTATTCTATGATTCTATGATTCTATGATTCTATGATTCTATGATTCTATGAGTCTATGATTCTATGATTCTATGATTCTATGACTGTGAACTTTCACAGCCTTTCTCTTGAGGAGAGATGTTCCTGTCCTCTGTTTATTTTTGTGACCCTGTCTGGACCCACTCTTACAGATCTGTGTCTTTCTTGCACAGAGGGTCACAGGTCTGGTTGCAGTACTGCAAGTGGACAACAGGGTGGACTGAAAACTGACTGAACCTTCACGCTTAAAGTGTTGTAAGGAATGGTGTGAAGTCCACTTGGTGTTCCTATGCTAATACTGAGATGGTTACTAGGGCTACTGCTCTTTATCTCTTTGTTAATGATCTGCTAATGACAACGAGGCAGTGTGCATCCTCAGCAAGTTTGCAGTTTGTCCTGGTAGACCACAGGTTGGTCATGAGCCACCAGTGTGCTCTGGTGGCCAAGAAGGCCAGTGGTATCCTGGGGAGCATTACATAGCCAGTAGGGTGAGGGAGGTGATCCTCCCCTTGAACTCTGCTCCTATGAGGCCACATCTGGAATACTCTTTCCGTTTCTGGCCTTCTAGAACAGGCATGCAGCTCTTATAAAAACATCTGAAGACTGATAAACCTGAAGGAGATAGGGATCCTTCTCAGGGGTGCTCACCAGTGGGACAAGAGGCAATTGTTGTAAAACAACAAGATGAACATGGCACTTAAGCCAGTCATGATCATTAAAGATAAATTATTGTTTACTAAGCTGTTAAGCTGTTACAAGACTTATGTTCTTAGAATATATTAAGTAACTTGCAGCAACTTTCACGCAGGGATTTAGAAGCAAGAGGCAGTATTTCAGTTATTGCTGCCTTAGCAGTTTTGATGAGTGTTTACTCTTCTAAGGTGCACATGCTTAATGCCTACCTTTGCTAGGCAAGAGAAGATATAGGCAGAGAAAAAAGATGTCCCTGGTCTCACACTGTATAGAGGCACAGATTCTTTGGACGTGAAGCCATCTCAAACAGCCCCAGATGCACTTAGGTTAGGGGTTGCCTTATGTTTGCAGTGTGCAGTATTAGGTAGCTATCCTCAGAAAGGGGCTCATATTCTGCATAGGCTGGATGGCCATTTTGCCCACTGATAGTTGTCAGAGCCATGAATGTCCAAGCTCCTGTCCCCAATGCTTCTGTTAAATTACAAAAATTAGAGTGTGTGGCTGAATGTGGTCCTGGCTGTATTTCTTTAACAAAGAAAGAACAATAGTATTAGCATTCTCCTTCTGGTCTTTTCAGAGTAACATGTAGGGATGTGTTCACCCTTCACCCATAGAAGGATATGCTCAGAAAAACGAGAGAAAGTCCAGCAGCAAAATTGCATACTAAAGAGATTCCAAGAAGAAAAAACGTAGTTCTATGCAGATGCAGCCAGAGGATATATAAAATTGGGTTTCTATGGCCTCAGTCACCTGGAGAGGCATAACTCCGTTTAAATCCCTCCATTTAAATCTTCCACGGAGAAATGAAGGCACTTGCCTCCCTCAGAGAGGATTATCTACTATAAGGATGGCAAGGGTGGTAATTTCTCCTGTTTTCTTCCACAAGTTAAATCCTGGATTGCACAGATACAGTCGCATACCTATGCAGGCTTATGGAAAGTCTGGTTTTGTCTGTTTTGTGCAGATCATCATGTCAGAGAAATTCTGAAATAGCCATGAGACCTCAAAATATAGGACTCCCAATGTGAGCAGAAGGCTTGGCACGTCGAAAAGTCTAAGAACAAAGCAGCCAGCATCCTTTCTCCAGAGACAAAACACATTTTTGTCTGTGACATGCTTACTCTCCATCTGCTCAGGAGAGGGAAAGTTTCCCATATGGCACTGCAGTGGGCTAGTGAGTCACTCTATTGACTCACTCCACAAAATGCACAATTGAATGTTAAGTAACTTAAGTCAGCTTTAATGGGTACAACATATGTATACTTCATGAATGCAAAATATATAAACTATTATTATGCCACCCCTTATTTTGCTAATGATGGTACTGCATTGATTACTAATTGATTCCTAACTGTTTAACTGGAGTTAGTATTCTCTGAGTAAATTGGACTTTGAATTATCAATTTAAAATCAAAGTTAGAAGTGCATCCATTTCTCCCATATCACATTGAATTTTACATATTTTTCCATCAAATATGTATGTAATATCTTGAGCTAGACATTAGGCAAATGAGATATTTATTACTGGTTTAGATCTAATATGGAAGTTTTATTTTCAGTTTTAGAGGAAAAGATTACTGACTTCCCACTGGTCTTGCTCATATATCAAAAGTGACCTGTGTGTTTTAAGAGAACACTGATTTTTAAATAATCTATCAAGCTGGGGATGGTTCACGAGGCAGGACAATTATGGGATGATCTGCTTTTGTAGTCTGCAATTTGGGCCATTTTTCTTATTCTGTTTGTTATCAGGAATGGACCCTTGTTTTTAACTGCTTCCATACTACTCTGCTTATAGCATGAAGGAGACCAAGGAGCCATGACCTCTCCTGATATCTGGATTGCTAAGATTGCTGATTAACTGGTTGCTAAGTTATTGCCAATCTTGCAATGCCATCATGATCCCAGCTAAGAAACTGTAAGGCAAGAGAAGTCATTGTGAGACCTCAGCCAGAGTCCTGTGTTCAGTGCTGAGCTCCTCACTACAAGGGAGACATATAGTTCCTGGAGCAAGTGTGGTGAAAAACTACTGAAATGATGAGAGACCATCAAGGAAAGGAGGAGGGAGAGAACAACTGGAATGCATCAAGCTCTGCCTGGAAATGAATGATAAATGAGTTGAGAGCTTATGGGTGAGAATGAACTGGCAGACTAATTTGGGTGACTGTTGTGAGCATTTACTACAGACCATGTAATCGGGAGGAGGAAGTTGATGTGGCCTTTCTACAGACAAAAAAAAGTAGCCTTGTGATTACTGGCACTGGAGAAAGATTGTCTTCTCTGGCCTGACTCAGGAAGTTCGAGTGTTCAGCTGTGTCATAGAATCATAGAATCATATTATCACTCAGGTTGGAAGGGACCTCAAAGATCATCAAGTCCAACCGCAGCCTAACCGCAGCCTAACCATAGTACCCTAAATCGATCTTGTCAGCATCATGATCATAGAATCATAGAATTGCTCAGGTTAGAAAAGACCTTAAAGATCATTGAGTCCAACCACAACCTAACCATACTACCCCAAGCACCTCATCCAAATGGTTTTTAAACACATCCAGGGATGGTGACTCAACCACTTCTCTGGGGAGCCTATTCCAGTGCTTTACCACCCTTTCTGTAAAGAAGTTTTTCCTGATATCCAACCTAAACTTACCCTGGCGCAACTTGAGGCCATTTCCCCTCATCCTGTCACCTGTCCCCAGTGAGTAGAGACCAACCCCGCTCTCACTGTAAGCACCTTTCAGATATTGAAAGAGAGCAAAAAAGGTGTCCCCTCAGCCTCCTTTTTCCCTGACTAAACAGCCCCAGTTCCTTCAGTCTCTCCTCATAGGCCATATTCTCCAAGCCCTTCACAAGCCTTGTTGCCCTACTTTGGACATGCTCCAGCACCTCAATGCTCTTTCTGTACTGAGGTGCCCAAAACTGAACACGGTACTTGAGGTGAGGCCTCACCAATGCCTAGTACAGGGGCAGGATGACTTCCCTAGTCCTGCTCACCACCCCGTTCTTGATACAAGCCAGGATGCCATTGGCCTTCTTGGCCACCTGGGCACACTGCTGGCTCATATTCAGCCAAATGGCCATCAGTACACCAAGGTCCCTTTCCATCAGGCAGCTTTCCAGTCACTCCTCCCCAAGCCTGTAGGGTTGCCTGGGGTTGTTGTGACCAAAATGCAGGACCCGACACTTGGCCCTATTGAAACTCATACAGTTAATTTTGGCCCATCGATCCAGTCTATCCAGGTCCTTCTGCAGTGCCCTTCTCCCCTCAGGCAGATCAGCACTGCCTCCCAACTTGGTGTCATCTGCAGACTTACTGAGGGTGCACTCAATTCCCTCATCAAGATCTTTAATAAAGATCTTAAATATAAGTGGCCTCAGTACTGAGCCCTGGGGACACTGCTTATGACTGGCCACCAAGCGGATTCAACTCCATTGACCACAACTCTTTGGGCCTGGCCATCCAGCCAGTGTTTCATCCAGTGGAGCGTACGCCCATCCAAATCATGGGCAGCCAGCTTCTCCACGAGAATGTTGTGGGGGACAGTGTCAAAGGCCTTACTGAAATCTAGGTAGACCACATCAACAGCCTTACCTTCATCCACTAAGCGGGTCACCTTATCACAGAATGAAATCAGGTTTGTCAAACAGGATCTACCATTTGTAAACCCGTGCTGACACGGGTCCAAAACCACCTCATCATGGATTATGCATGTCCTATTCTGTTCCACATCCCTATCTACCAGCTCAGGGGTCTATGTATGATACAGCAGTCAGAGCTGAAGGTCTGTCTAAGTTCCAGGAAATCCAGCAGGATTACTCTTTTTCCATCCCAAAAGACAGCACGTATCACTTTGACTCTCTGAGGGATGCATCTTTAACTTTTTCTTTGTTGGAAGATTCATGTGTTCACACCATGGACTGCCATTTTCACTCTGGCTCATAGTGATGACGCCACATCTCATCATTGGTAATGATACAATCCAGGAAACTGTCACCTTCAGCGTCATATTTGTTCATTTCTTTTTTAAAATTTATTTTCTTTAGAAGAAGGAACGGGAGATACAAGAACAATATTTTTCCCTCCTGTTTCTTCCTTTTTAAAGGGATAATGGAAGAAAATGATAGAATACCGTGGATAAGATATCCAGATTTCCCTCAACTCTTACCTGTTTGACTCAATACTGTTTTATTTGTTTCTTCTGAAAAGGCAAAGATTTTCCTCAGTTTAAGATCCAACTATAGATTTTATTGCTGCCAGTGATGGATTCCTGTCTATATGTATATAAATTATTTGCTCAGAATATGTGACATTCACCCTCTCACCCTTGTCACTGGGTTCAGAAAGATTTTTTGGACACAATAAAATGCTTATAATGTTATATCAATTTATATACATTTATGGTGAGGAAAATTAAATGCAACATTGAAATAATGAAAGCTGTTTAATTCACACAATCCCTCATGCTCTAGAAATCAAGTTGTGAGAGTTCTATATTCCATATTCATTTGTATTCTTATAAAACCATGCTATAGAAAAAATAAAATACAGTGACCTTTCCCCCCAACAATTCTGATCCTCTCTAAAGCCACCAGCCCATCTGTTTTAACCTACTTTCTCTCTCTAATTACAAATGATAGAGATAAAAGGGGATTCTGTTCCTCCAGTATCACTCAGGCTCGTGTTTTGGTGACATTTAAGCTACGCAAACTTGTGAGCAGAGCTTTAGATAATTAAAGGGAAATTTGTGTTAGAAATTTCTCTTTAAAACATCATAACCTTTGGTTCTATTCTGATGTCTTTTGGGGCTCAGCATCTTTCATAGTGTCATAATGGATGTGGACTGTTTATGTGCATTATTTTGCTTGGCTGTTTTTTAATGTGTGGGGTTTTTTTCTAATGTTCTTTTTTTCTTTTCCTTCCTCCCCCTCCCCCAAGTTGGCTTCAGATTTCTTATGTAACAACCTTTGCTCTCTGTTTAAAAAAAAAAAAATCCAAGCACCTGACCCTGGCTACAGTTTAGGAGGCCTGTTTGGTAGGAAATGAGTGCTGGAATGTTTCAGCTTTCAGAACTGTAAAGATTCAGATTTATAGTTAGTCTGTTTATACTCTATCATATCACGTGTGGTAGCATAGGATATCAAAGCAAGAAAGTCTACGGGACTACCACCATTTCAAATGAAAAATAGTTCTTATGTATGGCATAATGCAGCACAGATGGAAAGTTGTGCTTTTCTGTTTTACTGTTTCTGTACATTACTCAGACAATAAATACTGGACAAATCATGCAGTCATTTCTAGGGCTCCATATAACCTGTTTTACCAGTATCAGCTGCTATAGTTTTATATTCCCTACAGAAAAGCTGCCGAGGTTCTGAAGTTTTATAAGTCACTTCAAGGAGACCTCACAAATAAAAGCGGATGGAAAATATGGTCTGGTTTTAATAATCATACAGTTAGCTCTGCATTTGCACGTGACAGTCAAAGTTCTTGCTAGTGTTCTGTACAATTTTCCCTCTTTGAAGGAATATTTATTTAATGGCTATTACTTGCTCATTTCATCTGCTGTCTTGTGATGTATTTTGCATCTTTACTTGAAGGGCACTACACAAAAGGAATAGTCAGTAATAATGTCACTTCTGGTCTGCTTTATGAATGGAGAAGCCAGGAAGTATATTCCAGCATCTAGAGTACCAGATGAGCTCTGATCACTGGATTGCTCAATGCTTCATATTCCCAAAGCAAAGATTTATAAAGCCAAGTACCTTAATAATTAAAGTAGTGTCTGGGAAGCATGGTTTTGAGGGACACTGTCAGCCTTCACTCTTACCCAAAGAACCTAAAGCATCATAGGATGGGATCTCTCTCCATTAACTTCTTTTTTCAGTTAGAAACCACAGACAAGGGGCCAAATCCCCTAAATGATCAGCACCTACTTGTACCCCTGCAGATTGTGCTGGCGACATGCCGATTGTGGTTTTGGTGGGTATATCACAGAACCACAGAATGACCTGAGTTGGAAGGGGCCTCAAGGATCATGAATCTCCAACTCCCCCACCACAGGCAGTGCCACCAACCTCCACATTAATCCCAGGGCCCAAGGCCTCATCTGAGTCTATTGCTGAACTGAAAATGAGCCGGAGTTGAAAGATAACTGCTTCTTTCTCTAGAGCAGGCACATTTGACTATACTAAAGCATTTAAAGTTAAGAGCAAAGATATCTGTCAGGAAAATCTGACATCCTCAGAATAAATGCTGAGCAAGATGCCACTCTCTAGAATGAGACTACTCACTGCTTTGCACAACAGGGGGAAATAGTAGTACCTGCAGCTCATCTGCCTCTTCCACAGTAACCTGACAGTCAAATAATGGGTCCACAATTTGGAAAATCAGCTTTCTCCGAGATTTTTAGCTCAAACTACATCATTGATGTCCAGCAAGGTCCAATTACTAAACATTGAAAAATCAGGGATGGAGTTGTAATAAAAAGAGAATAAAAGTGAAAAGACTAAAGAATCCTTTAGAAATATTTGTTTAAACATGGGAATTAATTACTTATGGGACTACACTGCAAGACTTTGTAGGTAGCTTGGAGGAAAAAACATACAGATATCCATAAAGAAAAAGCCACAGCATTTTTTTAATGGATTTCCATCTGCCTCCTTCCTGACACAGGCTGGCCTCTGTCCACCTGGTGTTAGGAGGAAAATGCCCATTTAGCAGTTGTCATGTCACTGCTGCAGTCAGTTCTGTCGGGGAGGATGGAAGAGGTTTTTCAGCATCTGATAATAATCACTCCCCTAAAATAATTTTTGGTGAGACAAATCGTTCTTATGCCATTGCTATATTCAGCTGTAATAATGAAAATGTTTTCTTAACCAACAGAACTTACAGTGTCTCAGTTTGTTGAGGTCGAGGGATAGTAAGCTTCTGAATATGTCTTTATATTTGTTTGCTTGTTAACAAATAATAGATTTTGTTTGTTTTTCACTATTTTCCAAACTGTGCATTTCTTATACAATACTTGTGTTATCCATTTTTCTTTCATTTGTGGATTTTTTAAGAATGGTTGGATTCTTCTTTTCAATTGATTTCCATTATCTCAATTTTAAACTTTTAAAACCTTGGGACAAAAAATTCAAGGGGGGGGGGGGGGGGGGGGGAAAGCACATACATCCAAGAAAGGGCATTTTGTTAGTGGTGGTGGTTTGTTTGTTTTTGTTTTGTTTTAAGATAGACCACAGTATTGTACTACAGATAACTTCATATCCAGGGCTGGATGTAGAGAACATTGGCTTATTGAAAGCCAATGAACAGCCCATGGAGAACTGGATGTGGCCGCAATGGTTACACCTAATGTAATAAACTAAACAAGGTCAGTACATGGGCCCAAGCACCGTGTGAAAATAGCAGTTCATACTGCGAAATTTTGGATACAGTTTTGGTCTCAGACAATTAGTGTTATCATGGGCATGATCTGTAAGCTGGCTCAGGCCAGGCAGTACTCTCAGTGGGCAGTTTGATCCCAGCCACTCTGTTTCAGGGCAGAAGGGTGGCAAGAGAGCTCAGTCAGCTTATGTGAACAAAGGCATTTTCAACCTTAGCTTTAAATTCCTCTTTGTTCCATGTTAGAATCAGAGCATTACTGTTTTGGTTTAACTTAATTAATGTAGAAGAGTGGTTTTATTGTTGTGGCCTGCTATTTTTATTACAATAGCAGAAAATTAAAAAAAAAAAAAAAAAAAAAAAAAAAATCTGTTGTTGTTTCCAAGCTCCTGTAGTTTTTACAAGTGAAAAGACACACACACACACACACACACACACACACACAAAAAAAAAAAAACAAACAACAAAAAACCTATAAATGGTGTCTGACTTAAATACTTCATGTGAATAAGGGAGTCTGAGGCCCTACCCGACGAGGTACTGAGCAGCCTTGTGAAAGTTGGGCCAGATGGCTTTGCTAGGGATAAACAAAAAAGAGTGGAGAGAGAGCAAGCAGTAAGAACCATTTAAGGACTGCAGAGACAGGAGAGACTTTGACCCCTGGACCACCTTAGACAGAGGGAAAAATATTTTTTAGTTCTCAGGAATCATTCTGAGACTCAGGAGAAGTGATCACGAGAGATACTCTTACCTAGGGCCTTATTATGCCTTTGAGACTTTTAAAGAGTCCCCACGATTAGACATCTTTTTCCTTTTTTTTTTTTTTCCTTTCTCTGTTTCAACTCCTTCTTTGGGAAAAAAATCTGTTTCAGTCTCATCCTTACATCATCCTACCCTAATACATCCCAGCTGGAGGGACTTCCCCTTCATAACCATCATTTTCCCCTGTGTGAGGCAGATCTCTACCCCTTTCTTGACCTGCTTTTCTACGGCTTTGGCTGAGATTGAAGCCAGCATAGCAATTGGGCACCCCCATTCTTCCCTCTGTATGCACATACACACACACCATCTTGATGCTACAGTGCCTACCTCTTAAGCATCCTGAGGCCTTGGGACAGCGACCAGATCCAGAGACTAAATCCCCCCCACAGTTTTTCTGTGAAGGGTGAAGTATAAGTACAGCTAAAGGGAAGAGATGAGGATGCATCTAACTTGGTGACAGAGCAGTATCAGGGCATCATCTCAGCCAGGTATGCAAGCATTATTAGTATATGAGCAAGATACTTCAACATGAGTGTGGACATAGTGAAATATTTCTCTGTAGCCTATGCACAATGTTTAAAGATCCATTTGTGGCTAACTTCTAGTGGGAAGATCCCTTGCTTGGCTAGAACAAAGAGAGTTACCCTATAGAGAGAAATGTTACATTTTTTAGTACCCACTTCTGTTGCACTGTACAAAGCAGCATCTCCCTTACTCCTTGTGCTGTTTTCTTGTGCAGTGAAAGCAGTTTTTATTTTCCTGTTATGAAGATTGCAGTAAACTAAGTGAACACAGACACAGGTTGGGTGGAGAATGGCTTAACAGCAGCCCAGAGAAGGATTTGGGAATATTGGTTGATGAAAGAGAAGCGTTACCAGCAGGTCGAGGGAGGTGATTCTACCCCTCTGCTCTGCTCTCATGAGACCCAACTTGTAGTACTGCATCCAGTTCTGGGGCCCCGAACACAAGAAGGACATGGAGCTGTTGGAATGGATCCAGAGGAGAGCCACAAAGATGATCAGAGGGCTGGAGCACCTCCAATACAAGGACAGGCTTAGAGTGTTGGGGCTCTTCAGCTTGGAGAAGGCTCCGAGAAGACCTCATAGCAGCCTACCAGTACCTGAAGGGGGCCTACTGGAAAGCTGGGGAGGAACATATATTAGGGCAGGTAGCAATAGGAGGATAGATTTAAACTAGATATTAGGAAGAAATTCTTTACTGTGGAGGTGGTGAGACACTGGAACAGAATGCCAGGTGAGGCTGTGGATATCCCCTCCCTGGAGGCATTCACGGCCAGACTGAATGGACCCTTGAGCAACCTGTTCTAGTGGGAGGTGTCACTGCTATAGCAGGGGGGTTGGAATTAGATGATCTCAAAGGTCCCTTTCAATCCAAACCATTCTATGATTCTACAATTCTGTAAAACTGAGTGAATAATGAAATAGCAGAAGGAATCCAACATAAAGATTTGGCTAAGTTTTGGGCAGCAAAAGTGGCTTAGCTCTGCATAGAGCATGGCTCCTACCCCACAGGAGGGCTTGTGTCAACCTTGTTATTGCACCACCCTGTGGAAAATACTGAAAAAAAAAAGAGCCTTTGAAAAATGCTCTAGGAAACTTGATGAGGCAGAATAATAAAAGGGCTAGGTATACACTGTTGTGATGGATAGGGATAGGCCAATGCTTGCTGACTGCCTGCAGGTCATTCCCAAATCAGTTAGAACAGCTGCAGAGGGCAGGGGGGAAAAAAAAAAGAAAAAGAAAAAAAAAAGAAAAAAAAAAGCAGGTTAAAACAAAACGAAACAGATTTTCACCCACTGTGATCATCACTTTTGCCAGGCTTAGCACTGAAGGATGGCTTCCTGGAGTGAAAGAAGAAAGACTTCAGATTGCACAAAGGAATATTAATAGGAGTAATAGATGAACTTAAGAAAGAAAAAGAACAAGGATGAATATAACTTCCTTTTGGTGAGAACAGATGGATCATGGTATAGTCCAAGGAGTAACTAATGGGACACTGATGCTAAATTGAACAAAAGAGACAATTAGTAGTTGAAGTAAAATCTAGTGTACGGTCTATAATTATAAGAGCAGGGCAGTCCTACAAAGTGAGCTGAGGTTCATTATAAATAGTACTTGAGCAACTGATATTTTAATATATTCAAATACAAGAAAATGGGTCACATTTGTAGAATGAGATTCCATTTTAGCAGTCTCTAACTATAACAATACAGGGTCACAACAGTCACTGAACTGAACACTCGTTTCCAGTTCTATTAAGCGTGGAAAAAACTCATGGGAACATTTGAAGTGGAAACAAGAAAAAATGTGAAGCAGTAGTAGTGTGGCTCTCCTTGGCATTAATGAGAACATTACTGTCAGTTCTGGTGTCTGTGTTAAAGGATATTAGAAAAGGCTGACAAGAGTTCTGTGAATCAGTCATATTCGGGAAAAAAAAAAGCAACAACAACAAAAACCCACGTTTTCAGCCAGAGGATAAAGAAGTTTGATTTCTTTAGTATATCCAAAGGAGGACTAAGAGGTGATTTGCTCAGTGCATATTAGCATCAGCTTTCAGAGACCATTTTCAAGTGAAGAAGGCTCCTCGCTCCAGATGATAATCTAAAATTTAGTGGCTGGAATTATCAACTTTTATATTAAAATAACTTTTCAGAGTGGTTAGTTATTGAGGCATTTAATGAATTCTTCATCACTTTAAGGTCTTCAGATAAAGACTAGATGGCTTTCTAAAGGACAGCTGCTCTATCTCAACCAGGACTTATACACTTGATTCAGATATTACCAAGAAACGTTACCCAGTCTGTGTCGTGGTGAAGGTCAGAGATAACAGGGATATTTCTGGCCTTAAAACATAGATCAGCATCTGCTCTAGGAAAGTTCCAAGTGCATTGCAAGTACACAAGTGGAAATAATTTCTAAGAATTCTCATACAGGGGCAATAGTAAGCAACAGACTTCACTGGGTTTTACAAACTTTGGAGGGCTTATTTTCATTGTTTTGAACCTCAGAGATGCGGAGTGGGAATCCAGATTCATCTGGAATGGTTTTCTGTTAAACGGGAAGTGGCACGTGTTTTACTTATACAGGATGATGGAAGTTTTGGATCAAATGCACTTCTTTTGTTATTACACAAAATTCTTGGACTAGGCTTTTCAGGTTCAGGAACAAAATAATTTTAAAAAATCTTAACAAAAAGGAAGCATGGATGTCTGTCCTTGTATTTTGTTAGAAGGAAAAAGCATTCTCTTGTCAATACATCAAGGATCATGATTCCAAGTAACGACATGAGCTGAGGTGATTGTAATACTTGTAGGTAGCAAATGCTTGTTGCTAACTATAAGGACATACCTAAGGAGATGCGTAATCTAAACAGCACCAAGTCGTGATGAGCATCCACCTGCCCAATTTTTTTCATGTATGATTTTTTTTTTTTTTAATAAAACAGATGCCAGAGGTGCTACTTAAGAAGCTCTAAGAGGAAAGAGCCATCCGTTCTATCAACTTTATAATAAATGGGTGTGTAAGAGGAGACTAGCCATAGGGCAAGCATTTGGAGGTGAGATATTGAGAACACCTGCTCCTCCCTCAGCACACTCGTGATTAAACACTTCACTTAGAGCATGAACTCAAATGTGTTATGTTAAACTGAGGTCAGAAGGCACAATGTAATTACGGCTGTTATTAATATTACAGAGGCCACAGCGGATAGAAATTATGTTGGGCATGACTATGCGTGAGTGTGAGAGGGAGTAAATCTCCCTGCGGAAGGAATTACATTTTGGGTGGAGATGATGAAGAATGTTTTACTGGAATTCTCCAGATCCATAATAGCTGCATTTCTCTTCAGAAAGACATATTAATCTTTACATTGTTCTTCTAACTTCTGTCAGTATAACACTGAAAATATAAAAATATATTTAAAAAAGGAAACTCTTTAATAAAATCTTTTTTTTTCTTTTTTTTTTAAATGTACTCTGATTTCTTGACACAATCTGGGGAATTTCTTGAGATGATCTTTTCACCATGTCCCCTTGAGAAATACCTGTGAGATATTTTTCACCCCGAGGCTGAACTGCTGGTGGCTATTTCTGCCTGAAAAAGTCATGAAATACACACAGACTCCAAGCCTTGGAACTAGCTTATGCTTAAACACTGTTAATAACTTTCAGTCATTTCATGACGCAAAGTTAAAGCTTCAGCCCATTACATTTTAATTTTTTTTTTGAAATTCAGGGAGCAAGGTTTAAAGATGAAATTTTATGCCTTTTTTTTTTTTTTTTTTTTTACTGCAACAATTACACAAGTTGGAGCCAGTGCTTCTCACAGCACTGAGTGGGAATACATGTTGGGGTGTAGAAATCCAGATGTGGAGCCTTGTCTAGGTATGGAACCAAGAGCAATCAAGTAAATACTGATCCATGTACAGGGAGTGCTGCTTGTCATTCCTTTTTTTGAAATATAATTAGAATTGGGAATCTTCACATAATAGCTTTATGAGTGTATGCTTTAAACAAGGCTTCTTGAGTCCAATGAGTAAAATCAAAGATGAACATTAATTTCGAGATTATCTTATATTTTTTCAGTTAACAAATAAAATAGCAAAATACATTAATTTGCTCTCAGTGCTGATATGTCTGTCTGTATACTTTTGAACCTGTGGAAGTAATCCCACATTACATTTGTGGCCTTTATTCAAGACAGAAAATAAATGTTGAATTTGCAGTCTTTCATCAGCTTTAAAATTCTTTAAAAATCTTTTTAATTTAATGTTGATTCCTACAGACAAATACTAACTGCTGTGAGCCACCTTCCACCATCTTCATGGTGAACGAATAGTATCTTCATAGTGTTAGAACCATCCTCCAAGGAGTTTAAAACATAAAAGTGCATCACTTGGAATTTTCTTATACAAAATGAGTATTATGTAGGAACTATTAGTATTTATGGCATAGTGAACTCTCAAAATAAATAAAAATGTAGCAAGAGGGTCTCCATAAATAAGGTAGGAAAGTGCAGCTGCTCCCAGTATAACAGTAGAGCTAGTAATTCCTTACCAGAAAATTTTACCAAAGTTCAGGTACAGATCTTGAATATATTTGTATTCTGCTGCCCTTATTTATCTTGAGAAGCCCTTAACATCACAATTTTTTTTTTATACAAGACAATTACCGTAAAGGGTGAGATGCCACATGTCCCTTGTAACCTGCAATCTGTTTCTGACTGTAATCAGTAGCAATTACTATATGGAAAGGGAAGTATAAAATATGGCATATAGTACACCCATCCTGAAAGGCTGAAGTTCTGAATCTTTCTATCCCTTACCTAAAAAGAAGTTAATTAATTTTGAAGGAATGAGTAATGCTTTTTTGGAATTAGAAAAAGAAATTTCTTTTCTGAATATTACCTAGGTTTGATTTAAACAGCTCATTCTGGCAGTGCGCTACACAGTCTAAATTTATAATTCTTATAAATTTTTTTTAAATCTTTGTTGGTTTTGAAGCTAAGCCTTTGTAGATTAATTGAAAGGTCATTTGTTCATGTATTATGAGATAGGTTGTGATGTCTGCAATCAGTGCCATATCCTGCTGATTGAAAGGCTTGCTTTAAATTGCTTAAAATTGTGTTTGCCAGAAAAAAAATTCATTGTTAGATGTCAGCCAGATTTTAATTTTTTAATAGAAATTTTTAGTTAAAATAGTAACATTATTTCCTTCAGTGCCAACAGAGAAAAATATCCAATTTTTTAATATTAGATTGTCAATATGTCACTTTCTCTTTAAATCAAAAAGCTTGCATGTTACTTTGCTATTGAGCAGGAACTGGAAAACTCAAAAGATTGTTGTCTTGTCCTATCCTAATTATCCCTCCTGTCCTAATTATCCCAGGTGTGGATGGGTTTTGAATTTCAAATTTCAAACCAGTAGCTCTTAGATAACTTAAGTTCTATAGAGCATAGTGGATGAATTCTTAATATTCCATCCAGAAGTAAGGAATAAAGTATAGAATGCTGCGATACAAGGTCATAGTTGCAAAAGAGGGTGGTGACGCACTGGAACAGGTTGCCCAAGGAGGCTGTGGATGCCCCATCCCTGGAGGCATTCAAGGCCAGGCTAGATGTTGCTCTGGTCAGCCTGGTCTGGTGGTTGGTGAGTCTGCACATAGCAGGGGGGTTGAAACTACATGATCATTGTGGTCCTTTTCAACCCAGGCCATTCTATGATTCTGTGATTAGGCTGTGCCAGAACGGAGATTACATATACAGTTAACAAGCTCCTTGTGCTTATGTAGCACATGAAATTGTATGTTCAATCCTATAACACTCCCTTTTTCTTTTGGTCAAAATTTAAAACATGTAGGAAAAATAAATTAAAACAGAGTAACAGTTTGTCTTTTCATTCTTCTTGCTAACGTCAGCCAAAGCCTTTCTGTGTGAATCCTTCTCTACAATATTCTCACACATCCCCACCATATGAACTTTTCCCCTGCTCTTCATACTTAACAATTGTGCAAAAAATCATGAGAATTTATATTTACAAATTTCCTCACATTTCACAAGACTCAAAGAATTTATCAAATAAGCACCCATATTTTCACCTGAACCAAAGAAATCTATTGGCACCAATATACCCTTCCCTCTCTGTTATGTCACTCAGCTGTCTTTTTAGATAACCTCTTAACACTGTGCTGCTCTTATAACACATCTGAACTTCATTGTAGAGTTTTATAGTTAATTTTGTCAGGAATTTAGTTGATACCACCAACGTTCCACCAACATTAGAGTTCTAGCCTCTGCAATAAATACAGAAATGATAAATTATTGGGTACAATTAACTTGTTCTGAAACTCAACAGATTAACACACCTACCTACAAAGCTGGCAATCCTCTAAATCAAACCAATATTCTCTGACATTTAGTTGAGCTTTCATATTGTGCTGCATCTGTTCTTGAAGCAGTTACAACACCCCCCAAAAATAGAAAACCACCTCCCAGAAGATAGGCTCTCCTCTGGAGGAATACATTTTAATTTACTATTTTAATTTAGCATAAGATATTCATGTCAATATATGAACTTATTGCTAGGAAAGAAAAAAACAACAGTATGCATCTGTGCATAATATACCAGTACATAATATTGAAATCTCTACAGAAAATGATCAAGCAATTTTAATTTACACTGGAAGATTATTTATTCAGAGCAATACAACCACAATTTTCCTTTCTGCTTTTCTAAAAAATACCCTCTTTATCTTAAATCTCTAAAACCATCATCACCAGAACTTCTAGTACAGATATCAAGTAGAACTAAATCTTGCTTAAAATGCTGTCACCTTACATGACTGAAAACTGAACAGGTATTCCCATGACCTCTGGAGTGAGTTCTCACGGAGGATGAATAAAGGGCATCAACCTGCTTCAGAAAGATCTACTGCAACCATGACCTCTCCATCATAGTATTCCAGGGGTACACACAGAACGCATGCGCAAGACAACCTTGGAAGCTGAAATTCGTAGCTCAAAAGTCTGTAAAATGCCCTGAACTCAATAGGTGCATTGTTCTTCTGACCCACTATAACTAAGGATACAGTTTCATGACCTGTTTAAGTCAATCTGTAACTGTGCCTTGTTGAAAGGAGCAGGGATATCTCCAGCTTCTATCCAAGGCATATGCTCCTGCTTCTCCTTTGCCATTAGTCATGGGGACTGCACAGCTGTAGAACAGTCTTTGGCAGAATTAATTCTCAGCGTGGCCATGAGGAGATTTGGAAATATGAGTTCATATATTTCTAGGTACTATTCTGTCATGCTTTAGGCTAATCTAGTCTAATTGGTTTCACCAGAAGTAAAACTGCAACACTACTTTTGTGTCAGTACTATTGATTTCATTTCTGTAGGTGCTAACAATCACTGGGTTTGTGGTGTGTTTTTTTGTTTGTTTGTTTGTTTTTGTTTTTGTTTAATGCACTAGATATTGAAATAAATTAAATAACCTGTGCACTACAGGTGTTAACTCTTTTTTTCCTGAAGTGCAACCAAATGATAACAAGCTGAGGTAATCTAGTTATTCTTCACTGTTTCACATTTACAGTAGCTTAGTGCTTACTTGCTGCACTGGTATGGTTTAGGGACTGTTTATCTACTGTAGCCTGTGTAGGGATGAGCTATCAGTCTAAGGGCCAGAAGGCATGAGTGCAACCAGCAGTCAGAGTTCAGCTTGTTGCAGACCTGCGTTGTTTCCAACATCATCGTCTCTAATGTGGAATTTGCTGTTTCTTCTTCAGAGGTGGTGAAGGGAACATATGCCCTACAGCACATATGCTGTTGCCAGCAGTATCACTTGGAAATCCTCTGCTCCTGCAGAACAGCCAATATTGTACACAGCAGCACAGATGAAACCACGCTGTTTGCCTCTCCAAAGGTATTAGTTTGATTCAGTCCTCTATTTGTGTTCTGTTCTTGTTTGACTACTTTTGTGCTGCTTCTGTATCCAGGTGCTCAGCTAAGCCCAGAAGTACATGCAAGATTCCTAACTTGGATTTCTGTTACATCAGAATATCATGCAGTACTTAAAATGTTTAAATTAAGCATATATACTTCAAGAAGAAAACAACGTTGAACCATAATTTCAATTATAAGTAACTTTTTCTATTTTTCAGCAAATAAAATAAATACTTCTTTTGCATTATTCATTCAAAGTAATTACAGTTTCTTGTATATTTCATTTTCAGATCTGTCTCACAAATTGTAAGGCTGAAATACTGTCCCCACTGGAGCCTAAGAGAATTTTGTTTTTGACTTAGTGGCACCCAGATTTAACTCTCACATTCTTCTAATGTGTCTAGTAATGGCTAGTGCTGAGCAAATTGTAGATGCTTATCAATTACATAGATAACAGTAGCTCACAGTAATTATAATTAGGGATCCTGAATGTATGTCTCTGTCGTGCTTATTTTTATAGCTACAGAACTATTCTTCTCAGATGAATAATCTCATTGAAACTAGCAAGACTCAGAGAGGATTAAATTTAGCATATCGCACATGTCTCTATAGAGCTGGAGCCACAGATTGTATAACAGAACATTCCTCATATTCTCCAGGACCAGCATGGACAAGTGACTCGAACAAACCATTAGATGGCCACAGAAAAAATGACTTGAGGATGTGACCCTCACAGACCTGATTTCCTGTAGCCTGCAGATGAACAGCAGTGCAAGCACTTAGAATAAAAGCTGTCTGTTTCTCTGGCCTTCGGAAAAAACACTTGGGACCTTTTTTTTTTTTTCTTTCTTTTTTTTTTTTTTTTTTCTTTTCCTTTTCTTGTTGAAAGAGGTAATACCAAAAAGATATTCACAAAGGTATCCATAGGCTCAAGCAAGTAGAGCACACTGTTTTAGTTGTTATTTAGAAGGTCTAGATAGTAGCGTAGAGTATGGACAGAGAAAAAAAAAAAGTCTTGCAGTTTGTTTCATTTAGTCCTATTAACAATCTGAAGAGAGTGCTATATAAAATAATACACTAGTGATAAGTCAGTGTCCTTGTAATATTCATGAAGGTGCTGGCTAGGTTCAGCTGCAGTCTGGTATTTGTAGCCAGGAGCTATTTTTTCCCCCTTGCTGTTATTTTTGCAACTCTAATGCATGAATCATGAAGTGAGTCTTTTTGCAGAAGCACATTATTATCCACCAACAGCAACTCCTTACATTTGCCACAACATTCCCTCAAACCACCTATTGTTATGAGGGTGCTGCTGTTGGTTAAATGCTATTATACAAATAACATTAATCATCTGTGCCTGCAGTTAATGCTAATTATCATGCTCTCTGCTTCTCTTCTCCTTCCCCTTCTGTCCTCCAGTAACTCTCAAGAGAGGAGCTGAAGTCCCGCCATTTCTGTGTCCTTTCTGAAGACCAAAGGAGAAACAGAGCAATCCCTCTACAAGCAGTGACGCTTGCTTAATAAATAAATAAATAAACAAATAACGTCGTTTTCAACTAGGTGAAATGAGAAGCCCGGATAAAAATGCTATGTGGCTGGATTTAGAGCAATATTTGAAGCAGTCTTAATTCATTAAAGCACCTACGCTGACAGTATAGCAGCTCCTGATAATAGTAATGCATTACCACAATTGACGCAAACTGATGAGTTCAGAGGTTAATGCTGGTGATGGAGAAGGGAGTGCTGATAAACTATATCATGACACAAAGTACCATTTTGGAAAAGGATGTCGTAGATCATACATCCAGGAAGAAAGTGGAAGATACATGTACCCCAGATAACAGTGGAGTCATTCTCTCCAGAAACAAGTCCAGAAGTGATTTTGTTGCATACAGTTCTCAATGGTGGTCAAAAGTTGCAGTTCTCAGGCTCATAATGCTGCTTTGAAGAAAAGGCAAAAAAGTTGACAAAAAGGCAAGTTGTGACTCAACATACTACATAGTATGAGGCAACTGTCTATGTGGAATCAAACTCCACTATTATCTGAGGTATACACACCCTCCGCATCCTTCCTGGGTGAATAATCTGCTACACGCTTTCACAAAATTAGACACAATTGCATCCTTTGGCCTATGTTTGACTGAAAGTGTAAACATGAACCAGAGTTCACATTCCTTGTGGCCAGTTGAGTGCCCTCCACATGGGGCAGGGGTGAGGTGTAGGTGTATTTGCAGCAGATGTACTGGATCTGACATTTGTGGGAAGCCCAAACACATGCACACTGATGGTGTGATTCACCACACCTGAGTCAAGAAGTCTGCAAGAGCAAAAGGCATAAGGTAGTTCCTCTTTCCTCTTTTTATCACAATTTTTCTGATTCACGTTAGGTGTCCATTAAAATATATACATATATATATATAATTATTATTATTATTTTTTTAATTAAAAGCTAAAGATGCTCATTTATCTTTGGTTGTGAAGTGAGCCTCAGTTGACTACCCTGTGACACTGATAAGCTGTTGTACAGATGTCCATAGCATGCCTTGCCTGTGACTTTCAGGCACATCTGTGAGACTGGGAGACTATGACACTTGTATTGCCAAGGTGCTCTAGGAAAGGCAAATAGGAGGTGCCTTGACACATTTTCTGCTTCATTCCCCCTAAAATATTGAAGGTGTGTTTTAAAAGCATGCATGTTTTTTGTTTGCATGCTTGCTTAATAAGATGCATTTCTAGCTGTCGGATGTTAAGATATGGTTAGGCAACAGTTGTGCCTCCTGGAACCAAACTGATTAGATTTTGATTTTTCAGCTATAGAGAAAAATATTTGTCAGTAGAAGATAGCTGGATTGACATAACTGTGAATGAATTAAGGGTGCAGAAGAAACAGAGCTGCTTTTTCTTGAAGGTCATCTATCCTCACATTCATTTTTCCCACTTCTTAATTAGTGTCAGGACCTGCTGTGTGAGGACTCCATCCCAATTTCCTTTACTTGCTGCACTTAGCAGATCTGTCCCTCTCCTAGTTTACCTGCATCCAGTTCTTCAAGGGACCGTGCAATTGGACACAGGCATTCTTCCAGCCAAATACTGTCTGAAATCATTGTGGTCCTGCCAAGAAAATGTTTGGCATAGACTCCTCACAGTGCTTTTTCAGACAAGAAAATGTGGATAATTTCTTCAGATGATCTAGTTTATTAATAACCAAGGTTGATATTTATATCTGAAAAGGGAGTACAGCCTGTCTGTATCAAAGCAATGCTCTCTCTAGATAAAGGCAGAAGTCAGCCAACTCTCTTCTTCCCAAAATTCCCTGATTTCAAGCAATCTCTTAGAAGCCAAGCATGTAATTATTTATTTTAAAACTTCTCTTTCTTAACCTCCAATCTAACACTTTTTTTTTTTTTTAACTGAATTTTAACAAATAATAGATCTGTCAATTAGATATTACTCTCCCAAACAACAGATTGCAGGAACCAAAGTTGTACACTAAAAACACACCATGAACAGAAAACTTCTGTTACTATTTGTAGTGGAAATGCTAATTCACAGCTTGAGACAGTGATTGAGCACCTGGTAGGAAGGCAGGGCCAATATAGGGATGCTCAGGTGCATGCACCCGAGTGACCAGAATGGGCATAGCCAGAATCTACACCCTTCTCAGACCTTGTTTTGGGGTTGGCAGTAGTGGCAAGGGTATATCTTTGGAGATGCTTGTATCCCTGAGGTCTTCTGAAAGTTAGCAGCTTTTTTCCTTTATTTCTGTGTCTACTGCTGTCATGTTTGAGTGAATCCTCACTTGCTGCAGTCTGGGATCTTGCTGCTCTGTTGTCATTGTTGCACTTTCCATTGTGTAACACTATTACATTTCTGATATTGCTCAATTTTATGTAGGTACACAACACTTTTTAAAAAATTATTTAATTTATATGGAATACAAAAATGCAACTCAAATTATACATTAAAATAACTTAAATATCCCATAAGTTTCAAAGGAGCTGGAGTGGTTGGATGTGATCCATTTCTATTCTTAGAGTGGCTTGTCTCAGAAAGGTGTTCAGCCCAGCCCACTCTTCCTTTAAGAGGGAAATGTGTGAGACAACTTAATACATATAAACCTTCAGCTAGGTGTGATGAAAGCACTTGACATTGTCAAATCATTGTTCAGTGAAACAGTTAACTTTGCCAACAAGACAGATGATCTTCCAGTTGTTGGCAGTCTCCTGTTCTGAACATTACTAATCTCTTGTAAGAGGTTCTTGAAGGAATCCTCTGTCATAGCCACTTTGTCTTGTTGGCCCAGAAAGCAGCATGGTAGGCAGTGAGTACTAAAGGACAAAGCTGTAAAGGGAAGAAAGGATGCTAGCCTGTGTGGATGGGTGGGTTTGTGCATGGCACTGATGGCCTTTCTCTACAAAATGAAAACAAATCCTGAAGTATGGATACTTGGGGCAAAGTGAAATAATTGTTTCTGAGCCGGGAATAAATAGGAGCCTGAATTACCTTTAGAGTTTCTACCTTTTGCCTTGAAATTTAGTCTATATATCTTCTAACTCATAGCCAATAATTAAGAAATAATACTTGGAAATACATATCTACTTTGTGAAGAGCCACATATTCTGGTTGACATGGCATAAGATATATACTTTTTTCAATTGAATCAACACAAAAATTAAGTAATGTTCTGGCAAAAAAAAAAAAAAAAAAGCCACCAAAACAAAAACAAAAAAACAAACAAAAAAAACCCCGAAGATTTCATTCAGCTTAATTTTTATATTATACTCAATTTACAAACCAAAAGGGAAAAGTTTTCAATTAGAACATGTTGCTATGAAGGTCCACAATAACATTTTTAAATTAACTTTTTCTGAAATTCTTTCCCTCTTATTTTTTCCACTCAACATAGAATAGGTTTGTAAATAGGTGGTGACATCATCAGTCTTTCAGTTATTACAACACTACTCTGAAACATTTCATTAAGCCTTCCTCATGATATTTTTACTGGTGCAAAAAAGTAGTTACCTGTCCTGAAATGTTGCAATCTTTATGCGCAATCTGAAATATAATTTACCTGCCTTGATTTACATAACTATAGTCCTTATATATCTAAATCAAACCAAAGGCTGATTTTTCATGAGTAAAGATGATCGTTTCTGAATTTGGAGCATGTGGATTCATTGTTGTCTAGAATTGACAGCTCTGTTTCCCCAATTATATTTAGGTACTAATAAAATATCCAAAAGTAAATGCTATGTATTTGTCATATTTCGATGCTAATTTTTCTGGCCAGTGTAGAATCCTGATTCATTCATTCATCACTAGAAACTTACATTTGTAATGCTCATGCTGCTAGTCTACTAGTCTAGCACATCCAGTGATAGATGAAAGGAAGAATATATATATACATATATTTATATATATATTAAAGTGTTAGAAAATTAAGTACTAAATATTTGTATTTTGTTTACACCCTTAGAGCAGACTATTGACAAGAAAATTCCAGTATTAAGTCCTATTCTCCTTCTCTAATGACTAGATGTAATCCGTTACTGACTAAAAGAATGTGGATTCTGTGTTCATCGTGAAGATACAAGATTTCATTGCATTGCGCTTGGATTTCAAAATCATCTTCTTTCAAAAACATCCTGACAACTCAAATGGGTGAGTTATTAAGTCTGGATAACAAGGACAACACTCACTTTCTCTATACTGCTCTAGCTAGAGTAGAAGACTCTATTAATTATCAGACCAGAAACGGGCTAGGATTTGCTTTGTACACTTTTTTTGATTTAAGCAGTTTAAATCAAAGAGATGGGTTATATATGGCATTAAATGACCTTTCTAAAAGCTTGTTTTTCCACCAACTGCTTGTGTTGAAACCAATTGCAGAAGTCATTCAAAATGAGCTGTTTATTGCTTCCTAAATGCATTTACTGCATGCCAGATGTCCATTTCAAAACATTCTGCTGTGTGCCTTTTAACTGACCCTACACTGAGATGCAACTGCCCTTATCCATTACTCTGGAAATGCTGCTCAATTAGCAGCGGGCTGCCCCCAGCCTGCTCTGGGAAGACTGTCTTCAGTACCAGAGATTAGGACTAGAAAGAGCAGCTCCTCAGAGGAGGTGGGCCCATGTCCCACTCGGAATGTCAACGGCAGCTGAGAGCAAAGCTAAATGTCAGCGTTATCTAGTGAGTTTGGGTGACAAGAACAAGGAGCACATGGCAATGCATACTCACAGCATGGCCTGCTAGCACAGTCCCTGCAGTCGCCTCCACAATCAGGATGTAGGGCTTTGTTTTAGTGGTGCTGTTGGAAGCCATTTTCTAGTGAGTCTGTTGCCCTGCGCCCTTCTCTTCTGTCTCCTTAAACCATGTGTGTCCCTGGCATTTTCCCTTGTGCATCACCCATCAGTGGCAAGGCTTAAACATGCTTGCCCCCATTTGGTATGTGCCCTTAGGCTGACATTGCTTTTCCAGACATAGTGCTTGCTAGACATGGGCCAGAAGAGCTTCTTGAGTGTCATAAACATTGTTGGACCCAGCTGGCACCAACAGACCATAAGCATGGCAATGTTAGCAGGAATGTGGAAATTTCTGCCTATACTGTTCCTCAGCATTTCTGTAGGTTTACCATACCTTCGCATCCTTATTTAAAGCTTTCCTTAAATCTTACCTTAATGTTTCTACTTGGTCCTACAAAAGGTACAATTCACAAATGGAAGTTAGGTGGTCACCTTGGTCAGATCACTATTAAATGTTTTTCTCTATTTGCAAATAAAAAGTGTTATTTTTTTGTACTCTCCTTGCAGAAGGCCCTATACTGACATTGTCTGGTATTTCTTCTGGTAAATATTCTTGTTGATCACGGTAGGCTGCAAATGAGACCTCACTGGAAATGAAAAATACATAATTTGAAAACAAGATTTAAATCCAAATTAGGCTTTAATAATAATAATAATAATAATAATAACAATAAAAAGGACTATTTCCACAACATATTAGCAAGGAATTTAAAGTCATACCAATCAAACCTTTTTCAGAGTAATTTCTTCGGCATATAGCATTTTGGAAGAGAACAAACCTTTATATAACTGATTTCAATTACAAGTCAAAATTAGTATTTTTATTCTCTAAGTGAATTACAATTTGAAAATGTAAAAAGAAAAAAAAAAAAAAAGAGGGAACATCTTTATCAAATGAGCAGAACTTGAATAAATGTGGGAAAAAAAAAAAAACAAACACAATTTTTCAGTACGGCTGAAAAGCCTTGAACTCAAACCCTACAGAAACAGTTTGGATTTTGATGAGCAGGAATTTTCAGTGAAGCTTTTAGCTCGACCCCACAGAGTGGTTGCTAGTTTCAGAACAGGCATCCTACAAAGTAAGGATGCCATCTTGTACTTAGGAATGCAGAGCTTGGGTTTGATATAGGAAAGTCACAGTGAGCAGCTCTGCGTACCTACAAGGTACTTAATGTAGCTTTTGTTTACACAATTCAAAATATCACTATATTCTTTGCCATAGCTTCCTTGCTCCTGACAAAAACCAAAGTAAACAAAACAAAGCATATGAAAGTAATTAACTACCTCTGCATTTCTCCTGTTTTTCTTCAACATAATTTCAGTTAAATCCCAAATTTGAAATGAAACCTGGAATGACTGCAAATATTTTGGTTTGAATTCAGTTTTGTTTGTGGTTGGATAGAATGAAGATGACTGAGCAAAACTCTATTACTGATTTTTCCATAAATATTAGTTATATGTCTGTTATTTATTTATTTAATTAGAAATAGCAGTGCAATACACGTCTCTATCAATTATGCCTTAGTGATAGCACGTAAAGCTTAGTTTTGCAATGAAAAACTCTTAAGTGAAAATATTCGGAATAAGTTTGTAACTGACTTACATAATTTTAACTTCCAATTTCTGTTAATCTCAGTAAATGTACAAGAACACAATTCTTTTGGTAAATTAGCAATGTCAGAAAGAAAGCAGTTACACCCACGGTGGTAAATCAGTTGTTCCAGACTGCTAAAAGGAACTAAAATTGTCAATCACTCAAATCAGGCTGAAAGGGCTTAACATTGTGCTGGCATGCAAATAAGAGGAGCCGTCTGCTGTGAGCAGATCTGCACTGAAAGATTAAGCAAAGTACAGGAAACGGTTTGGAGCTATCATTAAAGTAAAAGCCTTGGAAAGTATTTCAAAGGAACAGGGGGAAAAAAAAAGGCATATAGAGAAAAAGCAGTGTTTGCACATGCTTTGTGTTGCTGGTTTCATCATGATGGGTGAGAAGAGAAAAATCACAGAAGCACAAACTCATAGAGGTTGGAAGGGACCTTTGGAGGTCATATACCCCAACCACCATGCTCAAGTGGGGACACCAGAGGGAATATGGTGGGTAGAGTGACAAGGAAAAGTCTCATATAGAAGAGAAAATGCAACTGGAAAAGTCCTTCTAGATGGTGACTATCAGCCAGCCCTTTGGCAGTCTGAGATCTCAAAACAGTGATTTCTTGAGGCACACTGAAGATATCTAAACACAATTCTGTGTCAATCAATGATTCTGATCATCTTTAACCTTGCTGAAGATTTCACAAAATGACTAATCCTACCAAAGTGAGCAAAAAGCCCTTTGCAACTCCAGAACTAAACTGTAATCTCTTTTCATGTTCAAACTATGAAGGTTCCAGCTGGGGCTGGAGGGTTTTATCACTTGATAGTCATTTTGTCCTCATTCATCGTAACCTATTCTGAGACCTGATCGTCATTTCAGCTGCACATGGTTCTCCCATTTTCAGGCCTGACCTGGAGTTTGAAATCCTATGTACTCTGACAGCAATTACCCTAGCACCTCTGGCATATCCATCATCTAGATGTCTCCTCATGCTGAGAGCAATAGCAATTATAGTCAGAGATGAAACAATCTCCTTAAAGCAACATATTTGGAACAGAAATATTTCAGAAATAGTGAGCATTAAAAAAAAAAAAAAGTGCTAAAATAACAAAAATCCAGATTGTCAGATACCTAAAAATATTCCAGGGAGATGCTGCTAGTGCCAAGGTTTTAAAGACCCTTGAAATCCATTGGGTATATGATGTTCTTTCAATTCATGAACTAGTTCTCACTTTTAGGATCCAAGGGTAAGTCTTCTGAGGGTCATATAGTCCTTTTTTCATCACGCTCCTACTGTCTTTGCTAAGATAAAGTTACTGCCTTATATCTTGACTGCTTCTAGCCCCCAGTCATAGCAATGAGGCTTGTCGTCCACTGGAAATGGAAGGTAAGAGCCTAGCAGAAGTCATTTTTCAAGCATTTTTCGCAGCACGTTTACGTGAAACTATTTTCTTCCCATCTTTACAACAGTCCCCCACAGTCTACTGTATGCTAATTTTATTCCACAAGCTCGATCATGTAATGTGGGATTTTCCTCAACTAGTCTTACATGCCTAAAAGTGAATTATGCAGCTTAGGTACACAAGGCTTCCTTCTATTGTGGGTGGAAAGAAGGAAGTGCCAGGAGAAGATTACATTTCTTCTACCTTTGGGATCTACCCAAGATGTGGACAACTGACTTTTAAGTACCTAATGTCATTGTGATCCATCCTACCTGTAGTATTAATTAATCTGTTCCATTTTCATAGCCTTTTTACTTATTAGTTATATCTTTAGATGCAACAGTAATAGTAAAGCAAAAAAAAAAAAAAAAAAAAAAGAAAAAGGGGGTAAATCAGATTCAAGATGAGGCCCTACAAATCAGCTGAAAACTTAATTAGTAGTGAATTATTAGCTTACCTGTTTGCTGGTTTCACGTAAACTAACACTGCTACTTTGTACTGTCTGTAGGTCCCACAGGTCCCACACTTGCTAGGTGCCATGCACTTGCATCTTATTCATTCAGCTTTCATTGGTCACAGATGTCTTATAAACCGGATGATTAATTTTAAGATGGTCCTTTGTGAATCAGCTCTGGTGTGTGAAACTCTCAACCGTTCAGATGCTTATTTTCATTCAGGGTGTCCCCTAGGTTCTTGCCCCTGTAGATGTATGCCTTCTGACACCAGCTGGCACATTTTATAATTTCTCCTTTAGATAACAGGTCAGTGGTCTGCTGCTCCTTTTGTTGTAAATCTGGAAAACTGGCAAGTGCTGGCAATTTGGCACTCTGGGATATGATTAGAGCATCTGAGAAACTGAGACTGCAGGAGTCAAGGATAATACTGTAAAAAGGATATTACACTCCAGTATGGAACCTATACCCATTACAGAAGCTGTGTGTCTTCATCATGAATCTGAAATCTTCCTAAAAAAATGTGTAAGATTATCTAAAAAGAACTTTATCTTCTTTCTTTCTTTCTGTTTCAACTACTTAAAGGAGATGAGCATGTATGTGGATGTATTAGAGTAATCCATCAAGTAGAAATACCAGACAAAACAGTTACATTACCATTATTAAAGAACAAGGAGGTGCATGCTGGAATTCTAGTTCCATATTCAATTTTCTCCAGAATTGAAATATGTTTCAAAGTGCTTAATTAGAAATCATCCATTGAAAATAAGTTGTTACTAACTGCTAAAGTTGTAGTTGAATACACGGGCTTGGAGGTGACTGGGATTTCCAGTATTACTGTCAAGCCTGCAGCATTTCTTTTCTTTAGCTTAAAGAGCTCTCTTTCACTTTCTCTGTAGTTCTAGTTAATTAAATGTTCTGAACTTAAAGCTCCTGCAATAATTCTCTCTTTAACCCTCTGCTGGTCTACATATTCTAGTGTACGCATGTAAGGTGAGAATACACACATGCATTAACCCAAAACAGCTATTGCAAATACTTGGGTAAAAGTCTTAGTCACATAGTGGATCATGTAATTGCTTCTTTGCAATATAACCAGGAAGTTATGGCAGTAATCTGGGAATCCAAAGCGTCTTTTGAATATTTATCTGTTGGAGCTTTGAATCCTCATATCTATCAGCAAACTACTGGGAGATTATGGGATTGCTTAGGAGGAAAAAAGCTGGTTTCTGCTGCAAATTATCCAGGCATGTGTTTCCTTAGAGCAGTGGAAACTAATGAACTACTGCTGTTCTGAAGTACTCCTGACTATAGCTCTTACTTTTGCAGAACCTCATTATTTGGTTGAGGAAGTGAGAGGGAACAATAGAAAAAGCAAACATTCTAGGCACTGAGAGACTGAAACACAGAAATAATTTTTTTCTGGTAAAGTAAGTGCAAATGGCTGAAAATTTATTGGTTGTAACTCATATTGTAGTGATGAGCTAACGCTTTAATAAAACTAGGGAAAAATACAACCAAAAGAAGCCCCAGAAAGCAGAAATCTCTGGCAAGGTGCTGAACAGCGCAGAGAAAATAATCAGCAAAAAAACCCAATCAAATTAATCTCCATTTGGAAGCACAGAAAATGCCATTTGGTAGGACAGGGGGCAGAAAACACTAGTTTATTCGGCCCAACCTATTTCAGATGGCAGCCAGCACCAGATGCTTTGGAAAAACATGTAGGAAATTCCACAGCATGCACATGGGGAATAATCTGTCCCTATCTCCCTGCCAGGAAGATCTCATGCTAATCCTTAAAATTTAAGAATATTTTCAAATCCTGAAATATCAGGTTTTATATTGCTCCCAGTGTCCCATTTAAGTGTTAACCAGCATAACTGGATAGTCAAGTTTTTCTTTGAAACCTGATGAACCTAAATTTCTCTTGGAATTTTTTGAGATTTATTAAATGTCCACTTAGGTTTAAAGACTACTGCAGATGTTTAAGCAGCATCTAGGTTCACGCCGGAGATGGGCCTTTGCGTAGCGTCCAGTTTAACCCAGCTGCACTTGGCTTTTGAAGACACAGGCTACATCTAGGCTGGAAAGTTTGGAAGTCTGGGATTGGAACTAAGCACTGAGACGTAATTATTTATAGAATTCAATTGATAGAATGTTCCTAAAGACATCTTCCTCCAAGGTTAAATAGCATTCTTCCAAATGGCTCCCAGGAAGAGCTTGTGTGATAGCTCTATGGGCCTCAGTGGGAGTAACTTTTGTGGTTAATATTCTAGAGGAAGCTACCCTACTTCGGGGAGTAAGACAGCTGACTGCAGCATGCCTCCAGACTGTGCTATCCAGCCACATTCAGTAACAGATTGTCCCAAACATCTCAGATGAATTGGTACAGATGAGAGCCCAGCCTCCATGGATCAGTAACCCCCATAGAATCAATGGAGGCAAGTGATTTTGGACTCCCTCAGAGAGACAGCCAGGCCTAAGTTGCTCCAACACATCCCTTTCTTGGATACATCTACTGAGTAGATACAAAGCTTTATATGCTTTAGCACCAGTGATATTTTTGCATCTAAAATTGTAATACAAGTCAAAAGGTCCATTTAGGCAGCATAGATCTTGTTTGTTATTCATTCCAGCAAATTGTGTGTCTTCTTCACAATCACTACTTCCCAGGGTAGAGTTTCTTCACAAAGTGCTGGTTTGTATGTACCACATTACTGACAACCAACAAATGGAAGTGTTTCAAGCACGGGATCGAGGCCCAGCTCAATAATATGGCTACTCATACACGCTAGTCTGGCTTTCCTTTTTTCACACAGAAATTGTCCATTCCTGGCCCAGCAGTTCAGCATCTCGATAAGAGATGTTGGGTGCCAAGATCTAGATCTATACATGCTACATGGACAGGAAAATATAATAGGTGATGAAATTCCCTCTATTTATAAACATTTTCCTAACTGTTCCCAAATGTCAGCTAGGTAAAACAAAAACATGTCACAGAGTTCAAACTGAATGAGTTGCCTGAAAAGCACCAATATACGTTGTATAGATTCCAGGTTATTTTATAGAAAAAAAAAAAAAAAAAAATCTGTAAGAAAAATAGGTTATGTGAATTTAGATATTAACTTGGGAATTGGAGTGGATAGTGCTGCTGCCATCCAAAACCCTGAGATAACCTCTGACACACGGGTTGGATGGTCAGAAGTATCTAGAACAAGCCCACAGAGCTCGTTATTTTCAGCTTGCAATTACCCTTCCTGTAAGAAATCTCCAGCTCTATCAAGCATCGAGTAAATTAACAGTTTCAGACCAATTCCTGAAGCTGATGCACCAACCCTGGTTGTACTGTAATTGTCTTTGCTCCTTAATGCCTATTTATACGTTGCAGGAGAATGTTGCTTATCTACTGATAATGGATTGCCATGATTTACAAAGGCAAATATTATATCAGTAGGCAAAAGTTTTGAAAAAGAATGAATGCAGTAGAGGTCAATTCTCAAACATTCTGAATGCATCACTTAAAAATGGTGACATTGATTTTTGCTGTGTGTGTGCCATTAAGAGTAAATGGTTCAGGAAGACATTTATGCATCTAATATATTTGTATGACTTTCAGTGATGAAACGGGGAGTTAGGTTCAGACTAAAGTGTTATTGGAAGTGCCTTTCCACCAATTCAGCTTCTAAAACAGCAGAAAAAATGTGGCCTAATGCTTTTCAGTAAACCTCATGACATTTTTTATTGACCTTAAAATTCTAATGATATCTAGGAAATGCACACTGGCAAAAAATGCTGTTATGTAACAAAACCTCCTTCTGTAAGCCTTAATATCATACAGAACACATGAACTTTAGTCTTTATAAAGCTTTTGTTATAACAAAGATGTTGAAATTGTTGTATTCTCTAAGCAGAGTTTTAATGGACCTTTGAAATTCATTAGAGCATTTTAGTCATCCAGTCTAACTACAATTAATATCTTCTGCCTAAGGAACCAAATCCTGGTGGTGGATCATGTTGCAGCAAGAGTGTGGTAGGTCTTTCAGCTATGTAAGCCATCTGTGCCCTGAGTTCAATGATACAAGAGACTATTGACCAGGTGCACAAAGGAGAGAGACATATTGCTTGACCATGGTAGCCTTGGTTTCCAATTTCCAAAATGGTGTCATGTCAAAAATGCCAGGAACAAAAGGTGAAAGCCAGGAGGCTTTTAGGGGGAAGCGAGACATGGTGAAAGGAGTTCTCTGTCTTTTCCCAGACAGTCCTATACTGATCATGATATTATCTTGTTCTATAGATGAAGCAATTCCCTGAGAGTTAAGCCCCCACCAAAACTCCCATTCATCTGGATTTGCCTGAGAGCAGGATAAAATGCTTTCAAAAGTAGTAAATTCAGAAAACAAAACAAACAACAACAGCAAGAACAACAAAACAGTTTCAGAGTGATTAGCAGTTTCCCACCAACAGCTGGCAATCGGATCTTCAACACTTTCTTACTGATTTTGTAAATATTTTTAAGAAAAAGAAACAGAAAATTTTTGAAAATGTTGAAATGTTTTGTATAAATGCTTTCAAAAGAAAGAGCTTTCATTTGATTGAGATATTTTGTTTCAGCTTTTTACAAGTATTCAAAAAGGTGTTTTCATTTTGAAACTGAAGAGCTTTAAAAATAGAACTCAGAACCTTAAATAATCTACATTTTTTAAAAAAATCAGTCACCGAATATGGATATATCTGTAACTATAAAACTATTACCACTATCACTACTACTATATTAACTAAAATTGCTTTTAATTTCCTTGGCTCTTAAACCATAGGGCCACAGAAAAAAATGTTCTCGTCTACTCAAGTCCTACACTGGAACGCCTTCTAAGAGTTCATTCCCAAACACTTGCAAGATGTATTTTATGTTTCTGTTCTTCCAAGTGAAGCAGATAATAGGATATGTTGGCCCAGAACTTACGTTTCCACACATGGCTTGTTAATATTTGCTTCAACTATTCCATCTAGTGGAATTTTACCTCTATTGTCTTCTCCAAGCTGAAGTGCCATTAAACCAGTGAGGATTACTTCCTGTTCATGTGCCAGTGCTTCTAGGTGTGATTTCTTCTGTACATCTTGCTCTCATATATCCTACTTAGTTTCCAAAAGTTGTTTCACTGCTCCTAAGCTGGGCCCTTCTAGTTTTTTGTAAGAACAAATAAAGAAAATACAGATTTATACACCTGTTAGTTTGATACTCAAACTCACCTGTCATATTTTGTTACTTCTACCTCCAAATTCATATAACAACTGAATGGCAGCAGAGTCCATTATAGCCAGGAAGTGCCCTCTATCTCATGGCACTTCTCTTATTGCAAAACACAAATGTGTTACCTAAGGCCACCAACTTTCATAACCTCTCTTACCTTTGTCTCTAAAACTTCTCTGAATTAGTTGGCATTCACCTCTAAATGTAATGTAGTAGACAGTGTAGAACTAGAGAGTGGGTCATAGTTAGTGCCTTCTTCATATTTCAGCATCAGCTGCTTATCTTTGACACAGACCAGAATTCTCTGTTATTCTCTCAGTCTCCTCCCTGATACTGTTAGCATCTCAGCTCCTTTTGTCAGTCGTTCTTCCTCTTACTTCAGTGTTCTTATTCAAATAGTATCTGTGCCTTGGAGCCTTTTTCTGTTTTGCATTCCCTCACCCACTCTTTTTTCACCTATCTTAGGAGAGTCAATTGTATTTTTAATGCAATAAAAACATGCAGCCTCTGTCAGTGAGAAAACCTGGGTTTGTGGTCAGACCACAACCTACAGCCTCTCTGATCACCATTGCAACCATCTGAAGGGATTAAGGATAATAAATTTCCAATACCAACTAATTTCTATTGAAAAGAATTATGAGTTTCCTATTCTGGAAAGGTGTTAAAATATTATTGCTGTTAACATGTAGAAGACAACTTGTTTATTGCTAATTAACCACCTACAGAGCAGATGCTTAACCTGGATTTCATCTTTCAAGGGAATATTCAGGGGCTGAATATACCCAGCGTCTTTATAGGTATTAAGTACCTATATAAACTACTGAGCAGTAGCAAATTCTTTTAGAAATGCCAAGGGTGAAGGAAAATAGTTTGGGGAAACAGAATGTTAATTAGAATTAGGAAGTTCAAGGCCACTTGTTTCATGGCAGGGAATTGTGAATTGCTCTGTGAATTTATGATGTGAATAAATGGGAAGATCCTGAGGCTGCTAGAGTGATCATCTGTCCTGCGAACAACTGTGAGTTCATCATCTGTAGCTGAGGAAGGTGCAGAGAGTTTGGGTTGTCTTTTAGGTGGAGTGACCCTACGTGATGGATGTTGACAAAGGCATTACTTCTTTTTTTTGTAATCGCCTGGGCTTTTAGTGCTGAATACGTTTAACCTGTAACCTGTATTTTAAAACCTCAGTGCAAAAATAGGCCAATACTAATTCTCAGGAATGTAACTCAGTATGAGGACCCAACATTCACTTTTTCTCTAGCTACAGTAGATTAAGATCCTCACAATTAGGAAGATCTCTCATAGTCAAAGAATGTATTGTTCTGTGTAGTTCTACAACACTGAGGTACAACACTGGTATACCTACTGAAACCGTTCTTACATATGCTCCCGTGGTCTACAAGGGTCATAATTTAGAAGGCAGAATGCAAAATAACCCTGCAAGCAACACTACTCTTCTGTGCTATTTTACAAGAGAAGAATCCTTTTCTGATAACAAGACTCAGTGTCTTCAGTTATACTTGCATGTGTAATTTTGTGCTTCATTGCCCTTAATGTGCGCTTACAAAGTATTATTTTTGAACACAGCCATAACTAATTGGAACACCAGCTACTGGGTTTATCACCTGCTGGACATGGATTTCTGTCTTATCCTTAGACAAATGCATATGGAAAGCTTTGCTCACTGCATTGCATATTACAGCTTATTCCCCAAATGTACGATACATAATTCAACAGAGGCTGGTGTAGTTGTCAGCTTTTCCTCAGAAAGAAACAAGCTGTTTAGAAGGCTGAGACAATAAAGCAATTTTGGAAAACCTTCCCTTCATGGATTTGCACAGCTCCTCTCAGTTCATATTACCAAGACAGGTGAAATAAGAAATTTAAAGAAAAAGGATGAAATCTGGACTTAAAGCCACAGAGAATAGCAAAATTTCCTTTGATTTCATTAGAGACAAGATTTCACTCAAGGTCTGTGGAAGATCTGTATTTCTGATAGTGGAGTCACCTCTTGCCTAGGGTTAAAAGGGATACACAGTACTGAGCACTGAGGGCTTCTGCCTCTACTGGTTTCCTCCACTAACTGGCATGGTTATAATTGTAAAATGGAGGAGAAAGACAGCAGCCTAGTTCTTAGGTTACCTTTTTGTGTCTAGGACAATTCCTGTTTTCTCACGGACCTCCTTGTGATATTGAGTGAGTCACTCAGATACAGACCTATCAGAAACATTTCATATACCCACAAGATCTATACTCAGGAGTCATTTAGGGTACATCTGCATTGCCTTACCAACAAGAAAGCCCTGATCTCCTGGCCCATCAGTGTCTCATGTCAGTACAGCTCCATGACCTCAAATTATGGAAAGGACATGAGGTATAAAAATATGGTATGATAATGACACAAATTTTCTTTGGTGGCTATAGCACATCCCTTTTGTGTCTTTTTGCACATAAGCTTTCCCAGCTCACATAATCTTCTGCATTTTTGTCATGCTTTAATGTGGCATGGTGCACGGGCCCACAAGTGCATTGTGCACTGGGACTTCCTGTGTTAGGGCACTGCATGTCACATAGACTGAAAGTCTTTCTTTAGTACCACCATTGTGCTTTTGGACAAATGCTCTCTGCTGCTGCTTCTCCATAGTGTTCACTGTTGAAGCCTCCATGTATGGGAGCAAGTAAGACTGGAAAATTAGGATGAGTATTGCCATCCTGGAGCATTTAGTGCACACAGAGATGTAGGAATGGATAAATATTTTTCTGGGATGTTTTCCCACATTTTCCATACAACACTAACAAAGCACAGACTTAAGGACACTGCTTTAATTCTCTAGGCCATGAAATCAGCTGCAGACCACAATAAACACTAACATGACAAATTAGATATAAACAAGCCCTCCTGAAATCCCCCTCACATTGTTGAGCTCTAAAATATTGACAGACTTCTCTAAAATTCCTGCTCCATAAAAAGGACGGAAATATTAACTAGGCATCTCCCGAGTCCTACTCTCATATCTCCCTTTTATAAAGTAACACACAGATAAAGTGCAAATTAGTTCTTCCAATCCTCACAGCTATTAAAAAATAAATACATGAATTCACATCTCTCTTTCCTCACACACCTATGCAGTAAACCATGATAACTCTCTAAAGCATCCACCACTCTTGTATACCCAGTCTTTTTCATCCATAACATCTGTGGGGTTACAATGGGGTCAAGCATGAAAAATGAAAAGCCTCTATAAGGCCAAAAAGTTAAATTCTCCAAGCAGGCAGCCAGTGCCTTTCAGCAATTGTTCCCCTCCCCTATCTTTGTAACCTAGATATGAGACAAACTGTGACCTGTGTCACATGCCTTATGGTATAAATTTTGTGAGAGAAAAACATGTGAGAACCCCAGCCTCTTAAATTTATTCCACTGGACCAAGTACTGATCCCTGGGGAATATCACTAGTTACAGGCCTCCAACTAGACTCTGCACTGCTCATCACAGCCCTCTGAACTTTGCCAGTCAGACAGTTCTCAATCCATCTTACCGTCCACTCGTTCGTCCCACACTTCTTAAGCTTTATTACAAGGATATTGTGGGAGACAGTGTCAAAAGTCTAACTGAAGTCAAGGTGCACAACAACCACCACTTGCACCCCATCCACCCAACTGGTGATGATATCATAGAAGGCACCAGGTTAGTTGAGCATGATTTCTCCTTGGTGTATCCATGTTAACTATTCCTGACAATTGTCTCTTCCAGTTGCTTTGTGATGACATGCAGAATAAGTTGTTCTATCACCTTCCCAGGAACAGGGGCGAGACTGACTGGCCTGTAGTTGTCCAGATCCTCCTTCTTGCCCTTTCTGAAGACACAAATGACATCACTGACTATCTTTCAGCCTTCAGGCACCTCTCCTGTTCTCCATCACCTTTCAAAGAGGATAGAGAGCAGTTTGACAACCACTTTTGCCAACTCCCTGAGCACTCCTGGGGCTCATCCAGGCCCACAGATTTGTGTGCGTCAAGTTTGCCTAGAAAAAACTCTGACCAGATTCCTCTCTATCACACGGATGTCTTCTCTTCCCAAGGCTCTCCCTTATCTCTAGGATCCTCCAAAGGGATGGTTTTAGAAGTAAAAACTGAAGCAAAGGAGGTGTTCAGCACATCTACCTTCTCAGTGTCCCTTGCTACTAGGGCATCCACTTCATTCAGCAGCAGACCCACATTTCCCCTAAGTTGTCCTTTCACTAGTGGCATACTTACTTAAAAAATTCCTACATGTTGTCCTTGACCTCCTTTGCCAGATTTAATTCCAAGTGGCCCTTAGCCTGCCTTGTTGCATCCCTGCAGGCCCTAACAGGATTCCTGTATTCCTCCCAAGTGGCCATGCTGTTTTCCACATTTGATAGATTTTCTTCTTCCATTTGAGGTTTTCCATGAGCTCCTTGCTAATCCATTCACATCTCCTGCCACTTTTGCCTGATTTCTTACTCTTACAGATGCACTGATCTTGAGGTTGGAGGAAGAATTCTTGAAGAATTTACTCAGATGATTGTGGCCATGAAGTCAGAGGCTGGTGGCAGCTACTACTGGTGGGAAATAGCAGACAGGGTCAGAATCTCACCTTTAGAGGTATCTGCCAAATTACTAACAGTGAGTGGATCAGAGCCTAAAGACACACAGGATGCTGCACTGTTGTCTGTACCCTGTATCCCTGCAGAGTTTACTTGACACTTCCAGGGAAGGCCACCACAATTTGTCAGTGGTACTAGAAATATTGATGATAAAAATGTTACCTGATTGACAGACCCTCTGGCCATCTCTGGAGATCATGTCTAAGGAAAAGAGCTCATGCAGAGGATCTGAAAGAAATCTTGACTGTATCTGTCTTCCCTCACCTGAGAGCTGAGTAAGCTGAGATGATAATGAAAAGTTGCCAGGCTCTGTGAGCCTGGAAAGAAGCTTCCAGTTATGGCTTCCAGTTAGTGGGATAAGGAGCAGAGGGGCTCCACTATCATCTCTGTTCTCAGAAATCAAGCATCTACTGCAAGATGGCATAACACAGACACATGCTGAAGTGTTCCAGCTCAACAACTAATACAGTTTGTCACAGTTGCTGCCTTTCTTTTCTTAAATTTACAATCAATGAATCACAAAATTACAAAATTGCAGAGGTTGGAAGGGACTTGAAACAAACTTGAAACAAAACCATCCTTAGAACACTTACTTGTGGCACAAGGATGAATGATATGAAGTCCTTTAGTCTAGAAACAGTGGAAATCTTAGGGAAAAGAATGCCGAGCATAATGCATTATTTGCTTATGTTTTATTTTTCTCAGCTACAAAGAGACAACTATAGTAGAAAAGTAAATATAAAGTACTTACAAAGGTGTAGAATTGCATCAGTGGTTAATTAGTTAATGTTTGTTCCATGCTTTGGCTGGAGATGTAAAATATCAAATATTAGTGCTGTTAAGATATGCTGAGATTCCTGTTGTTCTGACCTTTACCCACACCCACTTACAGTGATTAGTTTTTATTGGTCTTCAGTAAAAGATAGCCCATTCTGAGATATTGCTGCCAGTTTTAATAGATCAGTAGTCGGACAGACTCATCAATTACCTGAAAATTAAACAGCTTAACAGAAAATAAATAAATAAATAAATAAAAGCAGCAAGATCTAATTAGAATCCATCCTATCAGACTTTACCTGGAAAAGAAATACAACTTTAGCCTCCACCAGGAGAATAGTCTCTGTTACTAGTTAGTTTGCTTCTAGAGGGACCTATAAGGACAACTTTTGCTTTTAGTTGCTCCATGCAGTTCTGTTGACTTTAATGCCATTGGAAAGATTACTTAAAAATAGAATGTGGTTTGCAACTTTACCTTGCTTCCATTAGCAAGCCATATAACTTTAATAAAATATAGGGTGAAAGCTCTTTGAGAATGACAGAGCACCTGGACATTCTCACAGTTTGTTGTTGTTTTTTTTTATTTTTTTTCTGCCAGGCTGATTTGTTAGCCTTTCTCTTCATACAAATAATAGAAATACAAATGATGATGAATATGGCACAGTCCGTGCTCTCATGATCTGCCATGTCTTCTGCTAATGTGCTCATGTCAGAATTACCAGTTATGTTAAACTAATTATTTAATGGGGGTTTTTATCATCTCTCTTTTATATTCATCAACACGATACTGCCAATTTCCCATCCTGAGTTCAAGTTTTGAAATTGATGACATGTTCCTTCTCATTCAGATTCATGATTTGCATACCTGTTATATGCACACACAAATTTTTGGTCTCCCTTGTACTGTGCATGAGGCATGAAACACTCTCCACAGCTCTGGAGAACTGCCTGTACATCTTACCATCCACTTACTAATGTTTCTTTTTCATTAAGGCCAAATTGACCATGGATTTTGTGAAGCAAAATTTAGTATCAGAGCATAGCTTACATCCAAATCTATTCTAAGTAAGTCAAATCTGCAGCAAGGATATCATGTTCATACAGATTCACTGAGGAATTATTAATACTGAACACTGAAACATGCATTTGCTGTGCAAAGTTTCTCACTCTGTTTTCTCAGATTTCCCATTCCCTCTGCTTTCTCAGATTTCCCCTTCCCTCTGCTCCCTGCTCTGCTTTAAAGAAAAGTGCCAGGGAAGACTTTTCAGCATTCAGTTTGTAGAATCTCACAAAAGTGATGTGATTGAAATTCTCTGGACGCAGCTTGGCTTAATGTAAATAATGTTCTGATACTGATTTCCAGAAGTCCACTAAAAGCATTAGAATCATAGAATCATAGAATGGCCTGGGCTGAAAAGGACCATAATGATCATCTAGTTTCAACCCCCTGCTACGTGCAGGATCACCAACCACCAGACCAGGCTGCCCAGAGCCACATCCAGAAAAGAAAAGAAAAGAAAAGAAAAGAAAGGGAAAGGAAAGGAAAGGAAAGGAAAGGAAAGGAAAGGAAAGGAAAGGAAAGGAAAGGAAAGGAAAGGAAAGGAAAGGAAAGGAAAGGAAAGGAAAGGAAAAGGAAAAGGAAAAGGAAAAGAGAAGAGAAGAGAAGAGAAGAGAAGAGAAGAGAAGAGAAGAGAAGAGAAGAGAAGAGAAGAGAAGAGAAGAGAAGAGAAAAGAAAAAAGAAAAGAAAAGAAAAGAAAAGAAAAGAAAAGAAAAGAAAAGAAAAGAAAAGAAAAGAAAAGAAAGTTGAAATATAATTCAAGAAAGGATGAGCATTATTACTGCCAGCAAGATCAGTCTTGTAAAGGTTCTTCCTTGGAAGACAAGCTTAAGCTTGCTTTAGCATTTCCCCAACAGTGATTTACATTTGAATTTGTCTGGCAAATATGTGCTGGCAAGATTTTGCAGTCTATTCCACCCCAGCTCAGACTCAGCTACCATTGAAACCAAAATAAATACTGCAGTGTATGACCTATGTTTACCAGAGGTCAAAATAGTGTGAATGAATAGGATAATATTTTTATGTAATTATTTATTATATAATTGTTATTTTTACTCATATCAGCTGACCATTTAGATACAAAAAGTAGCCACTTGCACAGCTGTTCCACACAAAAGCAGGTTGCACAACTTCAAATACCTGACAGTTCTGAGTGTTCAAAGAATAATTTGGTTTATTATGACTGTCTGGTTTGCTTGGCCTATCTAAGATGTGAAGAAGTATGTGTTAGGTATTTTATTTTCCACAGAAATCACTATATCTGCACGGTGAGGTACACATTCTTTTATGTAGACATGCCTAAAGTCAGGAGCAACTTCTAAACCTGGAAAAGAAGAGTTAAAAGTCTAAAATGACTGTTTACCAAAGCAGTTAGCAATTATTGTCAAGTTATATTCAAACCATTTAGGAAAAAAAAAAAAAAAAAAAATCTGTTCTGAAAGCATCTATAAACAGCATGAGAAATGGACACTACCACAGGTTTGTTCTGTACTGAAAATCTTCCCCATCTGTAAAGAAACCTCCACTTACAAAAAAAAAAAAAAAAAAAAACAACCTGTAAATGGAGTTAGGGAAGCTTGCTATGCCAAGAAATCTCTATGTTTATGAGTTTCTGCGAACTCCTGGAGGATGTGGAGGATCCATTAGGATCTTGTCTGTTTTCTCTGGTCTTTCTTGCTGTTTGCTATCTCTAAAGAAGGAACAGGTCCACAACAGCTAAAGTAGCTTTCTGTACAGGTTAATTACCACTGCTCAGCTTTCCCAACTGCCCCTCAGCTGAAATGCAGAAGCTGCTGATGTGAGTGCTAACAGACCTTCCTCTGTGAAAGAAGACAGACAGGTTTTGTTCACCCATTGCTGCAGGACAGGTTATGGACATCTATGGTGTCCCTTTCCAACTCCTCGTACTTGTTTTACAGGCAGATTGACTGGATTTTTCATACTCTGTCACTCCTGAACAGTAGAAACATTCAGTCATTTTCTCCTTTTTAACTCCCTTTCACACTTCTGGCTATTCTGTCTAACTCAAATGAGCCGGAAGGGAAAGCTGAGCTCTGTGTAATGACATATTAAATCTGTTTTCAAATGTGGGGTATTCTGACAGACAGTGGGATGCACTGAGCTTGGTGCCTGACTTCGAGGTCCTAATTTTCTGTCACATGTGATCTTGTATTATTACTTTCACCAGTACAGTTGAACATCAGCCACTAGCTTTCCTGCCTGGAAGCATTCTGGATCCTTGTTCTGTAATGACTAACATCACTGATGGGACAGCAATCTGCTATGCGCAGAGATAATACACTACAAGACCCCTCCTAGTCTGTTTCTACATCTGCTGCTAAAACAGGAATGGAAATCCGTGATACTGGCTACATCTGCATTCAATTAAGTCATGTATTCTGGGTTCTTCCTGAAGCCCTGCTCTTGGTTAGGATTAATCTAACAAATTAAAAAAATCTACAGTGTTGGTATTAATGTCTGCTCAAACCTCATTGTGTGTTTTATTCCCAATCATCTCATCTTAAAATAGACAGTTTAGCTCGCATGACTGAATACTCTACAGCTGGCTATTTCTCCCCACTGTTGCATGTCCACTGTTCTCCACTGTCATAAACTCATCCCCTTTGCAAGGTGTTAAAGTCAGACTGATACAAATCCCACTGGAAATGTTTGTATGGGAAGAGTGAACAAACATTTCCAGAAACTTCATTTGTCCTTTGGTAGGCATTTGGGACCTTTCTAAGGTGGAATTCAGACCAACCTTCACATAAGCAGTTGGTAGAGCTGTGATCAGATCACATAGAGAATAGCAAGGTACTCTCACAGGGAGAGTGGACATTGCTTCAAGCACCTGGTGGGGCACAGACTGCATCTGAACTTTTCCTATAGGACTGTGAATTACTGTTTATGATCAGTTTCAGGGTTGTCATAGCAAGTAGGTAGTGCAGAGAGGCTCCAGTTGCCCTTTGCTCAGCAGTGAGGACCAGGGCACTGCTTTGCTGTTGGGTAGGTTGTCCTATGCAAGTGTATTAAGGACACTGAAGACAGCTGACATTACTAGGTGTAAGGTGTTAATACAGAGTTGCTTATCTCTTCTGAAAGCTGTTTATCCCATGAAAGTAATGAGTTAAGCAGAAGATACTAAACAAATATAATACTGTACACAATTTTTTTTATTACTCTGAAATTTGGGTGGGATTTTATGGGGTTTTTTTTTGTGTTTTTTTGTTTGTTTGTTTGTTTTTTGTTTGTTTGTTTGTTTGTTTGTTTTTCTGAGTTAGAGAGAGGAGAGGGCTAGTATTAACAGTAATTCACAGCAGAAATTTGAAGTAGGTATGCTTCACACTTACTTGTTCCTGAAAGCAAGCATTGATAGAATCAAAGAAAAGGAAAGATATAAAATGTTGCCTTTTCAATACTCTTGTCAGTTGCTGATTGGGGGGGAAGGGGGGGAATGGGGAGGGGAGGAAAAAAAAAAAAGAAAGAAAAAGAAAAAAAGAGGAATTTCAGTATTCTTCAGTTCTATCACTGATATTTTTCTGCCTGTCACTTCTTTAATATCCACACGTTCATTACTTGCTAATACCATATGAACACAAAATCAACAGCCTTTACCACAGACTTGTGCTTCAGTCTCTCATAGAACTAAAAGCAAATAAACTGTGGAAACTTACTACAACGTGAGATAAAAAGTCTGCATATCAGACAAATGTGCTTACTGTGGGCATATTAACTTTTACCAGTTGGTATTTGTAGTTTCTGCACTGGACCATCAGAATATTTCCTCTCTGTTCTACTTAAGCTTTCTTTCCCCTTCGAGTGGTCACAAACATAATTCTTTTCAAGAATCTTCGAGCACCATTCTTCTGCAGTCTGAAATTCAGTATCTAAGATATATCCTGGGGATTGCAGCGGTATTATATTGTCAACAGGACTGCAGCTGTTACTATCATATATAACATATGTTTAAAGTCCTGTAGGTGTCAGGGATTTTTTGGTGTGTTTTGGTTTGGCTTTCTTTTTCACAAATTCTTTTCTGTCTTCTAATCACCAAGTTCTCATCCAGTTCTTTTCTATCTTTAAATGGCTTAATGGCTTCTTTGTAGAAGGGAAAAATGAAAAAGGAGAAATTAACTAGAGTCTTCAAAACAGTGAAAATTGAGATATGGGGCGTTCAGCTGAATATAGAATCATGGAACGATAGAATGGCCTGGGTTGAAACATGAACTCTTATTCTGTCCAGCTGTCAGTGGTTAAAGATCCACACAAAAGAAGTCCCGTCATCATCACAGTCACCCTGCTGGGAAAATGTAGGAATGTCTGAATGAGCCTGGAGATGAACTATGGCGTATCATTGAGGAGTCCAGCCAAAATACTTGAGATGAAAACATGCTACTGCACTTGCTTTTTGATACTTCAACATATCAGTTCTGTGATATACCTCCAGTGGTAAGAGACAAATAGCTTCATCACCACTTGCTTCTCAGTCCAATGCAGTGAGTAGGAAATCTGTCTATGGTCATAGAATCATAGAATCATAGAATTACTCAGGTTGGAAAAGACCTTAAAGATCATCAAGTCCAACCGCAGCCTAACCATAGTACCCTTACTCTAACAACCCTCTACTAAATCATATCTCTGAGCACCGAGCACCACATCCAAACAGCTCTTAAACACATCCAGGGACGGTGACTCAACCACCTCCCTGGGGAGCCTATTCCAGTGTTTAACTACCCTTCCTGTAAAGAAGTGTTTCCTAACGTCCAACCTAAACTTACCTTGGCGCAACTTGAGGCCATTTCCCCTTATCCTGTCACCTGTCACCAGTGAGAAGAAACCTGCCCTGCTCTCACTGTAAGCACCTTTCAGATACTGGAAGAGAGCAATAAGATCTCCCCTCAGCCGCCTCTTCCCCAGACTAAACAGCCCCAGCTCCCTCAGCTTCTCCTCATAGGGCTGATTTTCCAAACCCTTCACAAGCCTCGTTGCCCTTCTCTGGACCTGCTCCAGTACCTCCATGTCCTTTTTGTACTGAGGTGCCCAAAACTGAACACATACTCAAGGTGAGGCCTCACCAATGCCGAGTACAGGGGCAGGATGACTTCCCTAGTCCTGCTCACCACACTGTGTTGCCAATCAGTGCTCCTGCGACAGAGCTTTTCCTGGGAAACTGCTCATCTTCCAAAGAGAAAGATTACAAGTGGATGTGTCCATGAAGCCAAGACAAGCTTCCATTAAAATGCTCAAAACATGTGAAACAGGGATCATAGAATAGTAAAATTAGATAAAAACAGTGAAATTCTTGAACTCAGCTTTATCTTTCCTACAGTGATATAGTTTTCCAAGTGTGGAGCGCTAGCAAGCGATTCCTCAGGAGATTTGAAAGGTAACCAAGAAAAAAATAAGACATAAGAAATCTTACATTTGCCTTTCAGAGATTCATTGCTTAGAAAAATAAATAATAAAAAAAGTTTCAAAAGGCTGAAACTGAATGCAATCCAGGAAAAAAAAAACAGAGTGAGTGAAATGCTTCTATTGTGATGCACTGAAACAAAGTCTGTGGTCAAATTTCCCTTTATTTTCTTATGTGTTTAGTTCTGGTAGCAAGAATTTTCTCCCTAGTGTGGAGGATGTTCTAGCAGAAGTGATCTGCAACTGGTGTTAGAGGTAGTGAAAGAAGCAAGAAATATGTGTGATGACAAACTTTATTCAGATAATTAACAGTAGTGGGGATGTGACCGAAACTCATGGCAGCTTGTAACAAACAAACACACAGTAAAAGAATACCTACTGTCCCAAATTCTGTTTCTGGTTAAACTAAGGTAAAGACAGAATAAAAGCAGAGTCTTCTGCCTGTATCAGCAGAAACACAGACCAGAACAAAAAACACTAGAACACCTGATCTCCTATTTTCTTTCTTACTGCTAGGTAAAATACCTGGAATTACACTGAAGTCAATACATGAGTTCTAAAATGATCCCCAAACTAGCCAAGCAATATCATTTCACTAAGTAGGTGATCAGGAGGAAGGTTTTAATGAACACTACATTCGTTTCTAAAGGGCTTAAAATGGAGCAGCAGTTCCAAGGCACTTTAGATTTTTAACAAGACTCTTAGAAGAAGGACTTATTTGCACACTATCCAACTGGACGAGTAAAAATGCACAAATGTGGTTTTATTTTAAAGGAAAGATCTAATTACAGGTCTAATCCAGAAGGCCGCTGCTCTGTTCAGATCCCCACTAAAACACAGTTCACCTGTGGGATGCTGACAAGAAATGAATTCAACAATACACCACCAAAGCAAAACAACAACAAAAACAGCCAAGGATAACAGGCATTTATTATTTCTTAAAATTAAATAAAGCAAAAAAGACTAACATTACGTGAATCATCAAGGTTCATACAAAATTAGTATGTCTTTTTGCTGCTCTCTTCCTTCATCACCTCATCATACTTAGGAACAATGAAACAGTGTAATGACGTATATATTGACAAAAGCCATGGAGAAGAAAATGGACGTGTTGTAATCAGTCAGTAATTACTATGCTTTTTTTTTTTTTTTTTTATCACTGCAGTATTGGTGATGGCAAAATTGGACAAGGGAGGTTTTTCAGACAGTAGACTGTGTGTGTATTCTTATGGCTTCTAAAGTTGGAGTCAGAAAAACTGAAGTTTATAGTTCAGCAGACTGAAGTGTCTTTGTCTCCTTCCACTTCTCAGCTTTTCCAAAGAGTTCCTGCCAAATAGGTAAGATAAAACTGGTATTCCTAAAGCTACTAACAAGTAACATTTTAATGTAAGCATAATAACATACTCAAACACTTTATTATTTTTTTCTTTCATATTTCACTCTGCATGCAAAGTAGTTCACCAGGAGAAAAATTTGAAACAATGGAAATTGAACATCAAGGAGCAACCCTACACTGAAGCCTACCTTTAGGCCAAAAATATAATTGGTCTTTTCCATCTCTGATTCTTTGAAACTTGGCACTGTATAGGTGCAATCTGTGATTTATTTTTTTTCAATTAACATTAATATAATTTCTGCAGTTGTGGCAATAGAGGAGGTATGTCTTTTTCTCCAAATATGAGGCTTCAAAGTATTATTTGTATCTGTACTGATAAAACTGCAAATAATCTTTCCAATTAATTCAGGCTCAGCTTGCATGTAAAAAAATCAGAGAATAGACTGTAATCTAACAGTAGAACATGAACTGATGGATTGGAATAAAACTGAGACAAACTGCACATAGGATGTTTTCATCATGGGTCTAAACCCACTAGGGTTCATCATATTTCATCAAATACTCAACAGACATGAGAAAATAAGACTGACCACACTAAGTCAGAACAAGAATAAATCCATTCCAGAAAGCTACTTTTGACTGCCATCAGAAGTGCTCAAGGAAGGGTCAAATGAGAGCCTTATATTCAGTAGCCACCAGTGAATTTGTTCTCCATAAATTTGCCTAGTTCCCCTTTGAAAATATTTATGGATTGGGTTTTCACATCATCCTCTAGCAATGAGTTCCCCAATTTAATTATATACTGTGTAAAAAAATACTTCCTTTGGTTTGTTTTCAGCCTGCTACCTGATAATTTCATTGACTGTATCTGTTTTTTGACAATGCCAAAAGTCTTTGCTTTGATATTTTTTTCACTGATGCCAGCTGTTCTCAAACCCAGTTCAGAGCTGGATAGGAAAAGTGTTTCAACACAGAATTAAAACCCAGGCAGCACTGCGGGGAAAGAAAAAAAGGAGCTTTTTTAGACAGATAGCAATTTGGGGAGGAAGGAAGAGGAGATCCAGAGGTACCGAGATTAATAGTCAGCACAGGATGGGATTTAGCAAGATATAAGTGCATTCCAATTGCATTTTTTAATTCCTCATCCCGTGTTTTGCTTTAAAAAGTTAATTCTTGTTCATTGACATGAAAAATACCTTTGTTTCAAGGATGCTGCCTTATCACAGTGTACCATTGTCAGAGCCCTGGTACCAGAGAACAACTGAATATTGTGGTTTCACATCCAATATGGGTCAAGACTAAAACAGAAAATTTGCATTTTGACTGCTGTAGCAATGTTGTGCCATTTGACAAGACTTACAAAGAGGAACCCAAGTAGAGAGAGAGAGCAGCAAGGTTTGTTAGCAGAGCAGCAACATGAATAAAGACTTACTTATGTTTGTACTGTAGTAGAAGAGATTGGTTAAACTCCATGTGGCTTATCATGAACTTCAATGCAGTTAGATTTTTAACTGATTCTTGTTTTTTTAAATACAAAAAGTACCATCATCTAATGAATCTGCTGCCTGACACATGTTGAGATATAACATATGATTTTTCATACTTACTCTTTCCTTTTATAGTTCCAAAGAGCATGTGTATTGAAATGAACTGCTGAGGACAGCAAATGCTGCTCAAAAAGAGCTGTTCTGTTTGAAATGAAGCTCTTGGATTTTGCTCAGTCTGCTTTTTGAAATAATTTTGAAAATAATTTCTTGGAACATTTGTCAATTTTTTCTTTTCTTTTTGGTGTACATTTCAAAAGACATCACAGATGTTCACTGAGATTTTCATATATATTATTTTCACATAAATATATAAATGCCAGTGTTTTGAGTACATATTATTGAGTACAGACAGGACAGCTACATTTCAACACTGATTCTCACTTGGTTATAAATTAAAGGCTCAGCACACGTAAAATTACCTGCTGAAAAGTTAAGTATGTAATCTGTGCTTCTTATTCAAGATGCAAAGATGCACACAGTAATGCTTGGAGAAAGATAAGCATCATTAGAATCAAATTCATTCATCTGTTAGGTAGGGATGAACTGCTCTTTGAAAGGATCTTTTTTTTTTTTCTTTTTCTTTTTTTCTTTTTTTTTTTTTTTTCTGGCAGTGTAGGGAATTCAGACCATTAGCTGCCATAAAATCACAGAATCATAGAATGGCTTAGGTTGGAAGGAACTTTAAAGATCATCTAGTTACAATCCTCTGCTACCCACCAGATCAGTTTGCCCAGGGCCCGCCCAACCTGGACTTGAATGCCTCCAGGTATGGATATTCACAGCCTCACTGAGTAACTTGTGCCAGGGCCTCACAACCCTCTGAGTAAAGAATTTCCTCCTAACATCTAACATAAATCTCCCCTCTTTTACTTTAGCCATTCCCCCTTGTCCTGTCATGTTTTGCCCATGTAAAAAGTCGGTCTCCCTCCTGCAAGGCTCTTTTAAGCACAGGAAAGTCTCCCCGGAACCTTCTCTTCTCAAGGCTGAACAAGCCCAACTTCCTCAGACTTTCTTCATAACAGAGGTGCTCTTGCTCCTGATCATCATTCTCATTGCCCCAGCATGAAAACAACTTTTCAAATATGATGAAGAGTGGCTTTGCAACCACATCATCCAGTTCCTTCAGGATGCTGGGATTTATGTTGTCCAGACCTATAAACTTGTAGATGTTTATCCTCATGAGGCAGTCTTCGACTTGCTCCGCTCCTACTGTGGTAGGTTCAGGGACACAAGAGGCATGGAAAGACTGAATGCCACTGAAGATTGAGGCAAAGAACTTGGTGAGTATCTCACCCTTCTCCATTTCTGTTGAAGCCAGTTCTCCCTTCTTATTTGTCAGAATGTGTGCATGAGCTATGCCTACAGTAAAACAGGTAAAAGTAGTTAAAGTGATTGTTGCCCATTTCTCTGTTTTCTCTCAGCTTTGATTTTCCTCAATGAGGAAGCTGAGATGTTAGAATGAATTAGATTACTATACAAGTCCCAAGTCAACTGCCTTTATGAAAGTCCTCTATATTAAGTACCTTTTTAAATCAGCAGCTGAAAAGGTTAGGAAGCAATCCAAAGGCAAAGAACTGGAAACTGATTTATTCTGCATTTTACTCAAGGAGAAATTGAACAAGCAGAGGAGTTTCGGTTGTGCCCTTGTACTGTGGATCACAGTTTAAAATCAAGACATGCAGCACTTCAGAAGGTTTTGAAAAGCCTGAATGGTCTGTGAGTCATCAAGCAGGTGACTTCTGCACATCATGGTGGTTGCTGCAGTAGAATGTTTCAGGAGCACTGAAACTACAGCTACCTCCACATTGTTGCTCTGTCACTGAAGAGCAGACTTTTTCCTAGTAGGCTGAGAAAGGCTATGGAATAGGGAACAAGGAATAAGGAATAGGGAAAGGCTAAATAGAGGTGTTGAAATACTTAAAAAACATGTTTCTTTTGTGTTCTCCTTAGGTGCAATTTTCTTTTCAAAAAGAAGTCCCATGGAGATGTTACTAGTACAGGCAATGAGACCTCCCAATGTACCAACAGTACCTCTGCTAAAATACAGGGACCATTATCATGGACACATTGCATTTACATTTAGCTGTGCTCACAAGTCATAATTCCAGGAAACTAATGTAGTTTCCTGAAAGAAGCCTTTTATATCTAATGACAAGGCAATGTACCTTGAGGGTAGCCTTATTATATTTTTTCATCACAGATATGAAATGGTTCCTATTTCTATAATTCCATCTCTCAAGTGGAAGGCACAGGCTCATTTTCAGGGAAAGAAGTGTAGCAGTGTAATCTACGCAATTATTTACATTTTATTTCTTTCAGTTCAGGCACCGTCCCCTTCTGTTCCCAATCTCCCCAGCAATACCCAGAGGAAGATTCCTGCTGTTTCCCTTCTGGGGAGCAGGAACTGCCACATGGACACCGACATGCAGACATCTTCCTTCCTTCGCCTGTCCTTGGCAAATCCCAGAAAACTGCACGGTGGGTTTCTCTGGAAATGTGCACTATGTGCTGTCAAGAGCAGGTCTTTTTTAATCATCTTAGCATTAAAAATGGATTCTGCAGAGCAATCCCGAAGGGAATTTGTTGTATATATTTTGTTCATTGCTTTGAAGATGGGAATATCATTACTGTAACCAGTCCTTCACAAAGAGACGAGCAGGAAAAGGGGGGTGGGGACAGAGAGAAGCTGCATCAAGTGTAATGGTTACCGACTAGAGCAGACTATCAACAGCTGCAAGGTTAATTACAGATCTTACCAAAATATAAAAAAGAAAATGAAAAAGAAAAAGAAAAAAAAGGAAAGGAAAGGAAAATGAAAAGAAGAGAAAATCTCAGCTTCAGAAATAAAAGATAAATTCTTTAGAGTAATTATAGGCTGCTGAGGCCTTATGGTAATAATAAAGAAAAACATCTGACTGGATTGATGCTGGAAGAGACAGTGACAAGAGGAATACAGGTTGGAAAAATAATTAAAATCAGCTATCTTGGGTAAGCTGTCATTCAGTCTCAGGAAGAAAAGAAATGCTAATAAAATATTAATAGGGTCTTTTTAAGATTTTTTTTTTTAATAATATTCTTTTATACCTAGGTAGCACTCTAGTTTGTCAGTCAAGAACACCAGACACAGAACTACCAGACAAACAAATGCAGTAAAAGGGAGAAAGGAAGAGCTTTTGGGCGACAGTGTTTGACCTCGGAAAGAAAGCAGTAAGGTGTGAAGGCAGGAGCTGTGTGGGGAGAGCTTTGTGAAAGATCACTGCGTCTGCTTTGCTTTTTAGATGAAATTACAGCAAGGAGGAGAAGTTATTTCAGACTGACAGACACCAAATGTCAGCAATCATGCGATAATCAGTGTAGGTTTTATTATATTTAAGTGGTTTGAAAGTCTGCAGATTTCAGACAGCTTCAAAATCTAGAGGAAGACTGCATCTCAGACAGTCTTATGAATATTACATACATGCGCTCTGTGTAGCTTTGCACATATTTTTATGTGCTAAATTCTCTAGCAGCTGTCTCCGCAGCTTCTTCTGCAGTGCCCCTTTGCTCTGAACTCCTCCTTGAGCTGCTTTGCAAACCTCTGCCCTTTTTCTTTCAAGCCTATACATAAAGCCCCTTCTTTGTTTCTGACATAGCCCCGCTCTGTAATGAGCTCCAGAGAAAATACACTCTGTCAGTCCAGAAAGTCACTGAAGTAGCTGTGCTCAGACATGTTCAAGGTGACTGATAAATACTAAAGAAATTCCTTGCATTGTAAACTAGACTTTGCTGGAAAGCTGTATTTACCGGGGGGGGGGGGGGGGGGGAGGGGGGGTGCTCAGAGCTGCTGGGAGCAACCTCTGGGGCATCTCCATCAGCTGGACACGTGACATGGGGTGACTGCACTGCTGGGTGACATGCAGCACTGCACCTGTCACAACCATCACGGCCACCGTCACCTCGGAGCTGGCGTCATTAATGTCAATGCTACACCCACAGCACACGCCATCTTTGAAAAGACCCTTAACAAGCTCTTTCTTTCCGAAGCGGCATTCTCCCAGCTCAGCAATAGCTGGTGATACTGGCAGGTTTACTAAGGGGATGTGAGGGCAAACTGAGGGAAGTAATTAGGGTCCTGCCCACAGGAACACTTGGTACGGTTTGTGATAGTCACTAATGGCAGGTGTGTTTCTGTGGGTGGAAGGGGAATGGATGCTCATTCATTACTGCAGAGAGTTTCCTTGGATATAATGGATGTTGATAATAATGTCTATTTTAGGGTTGTTTGACAGTTCCCAGCAAGCACAGTAAAATCCAGTCATCTGGAAACTTTCTTTATCTGTGGCTTATAATGTCTCATGCAATCCCAAAAAGCTCTTCTCCTGAGCCCCATAGCATAGCCCCTCCCACAAAGCAGTGACCCCCTCAGTCTGTGAGGTAACCCAGAGAGGCTCCCGCTGATTCAACATGGTGGGTCCCATCCCAGACCTTGGGGTGAGGATCTCCTGGGACAGCCCTGGTAGCAGTCAGAGGCAGTTTTACTTGGGTTCTCCACCTGCTGCTATTCATCTGCGCATCCTCACAGATGAGCTTTTCAGTCACATCACCTAACCACAATGAAGATAACAAGAATGGAACAAAGTTGTCGGGGAAAGAATACTAATAAAGGTTAGGAAGCATTTAAAGTGAAACATTGTGCAAAAGGAGATTGATTTTCCTTTAAAAATTCTAAAACAAAATTTCAACTCCATTTGATGCTGCCCAACAAAAGTGCAGATACTGTAGGTAGAGCATTTTAGTGACCTCAGAAGTTTACATACACCTGCTCTACAATTTCAATATGTAAATATTTTTAATCACAGAATTTGACAAAAAAATGTATATGGGATTTCTGGAAATGCTGATGAAATGGCCCTATTTGTTCTTATATCTGGAAAATTACTACTTGAAATGCAAAATGTAACAAAATTGTTCTAAGGCAGCTAAGTAAGGGCTGAATGATGGTGCACACCTGTGCCCCCTACAGCTGCTCTCCAGGGCTGGGCTCCAGCAGAGGCAGCTCCTGGCATCTGGCAGCTCAGTGCTCCTCCAGCTTTGGCCATGCCCCCACCATCTTATTCACTGCTGGTGCACAGTTCTTCATAATACAGTGAAGGAATGGAGAAGCCATCCATCTTCTGCAGAGAAACTAGTGGGGCCTCCATTTCTGGGTGTACCAGGAGCTACTTGTGCTCAACAGACCACCATCTACTGCCCAAAGGTAGCAAAGGTTATTAATGAAGGTCAGAGGGAACCAAATTTGAAAACAACTACTAACAAATGTATTCGTGTTCCTGGATTGGCACCTGCTGTGCAGATGGATGCTGATGGAAGACCCTTCCAAATACAGATGGCTGTTTGGTCACATTAAGCAGCAGTCTGTGGCTGCTTTGATTTGAGAAGCCTATGGTGTGCCGAAGGTTTCCTGCAACCTGCCACACTAAATCAAACCAGTTCAACGTCTTAATTTAAGTCCTTCACTAACCCAGGCCATTTTCTTTTGCGTCAGATATAGGTGTTCAGAAAAGAAGAAAAAAACAAACAAAAAAAAAAAAAAAAAAAACAAGGAAGAGATTCTCAGAGGAGCTGCTTCCAGGGTCAGGAACTCATATGCCTCTTATTGGACATTATTTGTCTTTTGAGGTGTAGGAGATTAAATACTTTCTAGAATTAGTGGATTTTAAATAGCATTTACAGTCAATGATGATAAACAAACAACTGACACAATACTTAGCCTTAGATAGCATCTCTAAGATTATTAAAATGACAGTTGTAAAACAGTATTTATGCTGTTGCATAAGTTGACATCCAGGAATAACCTGTACTGCAGACAAAGCTCCAGAATATTCTTGTCATCTTTTTGTAAATGTACCTCTATAATTTAGAATTCTGCTAGACTTAATTGCTATAGCTGTGAAGAGCTCAGATATTGCTTCACAATAATTTACAGTGATGTTTAGAAAGATCACAATAAAGCATAACATTACTGTGATTATCTAAGCAATTAAGAAAGATGAAGTTTTGAAACCACCTTGTAAATTGTGAACATATATCATCCATGTACCTGTATCTCACAGTGTTTTTTCTGGGAATTTGATTAACAAGAGGTGCTGTGCTCTGCATAGAAGATTCATCTCTCCATGTGTAGGCGTTTGTGGGCCAGAGATCTGCATCTCAGCTATTCACCTTTGGCCTTTGCCACTAATGCAATGGAAAGGAATCAGCTCTTCTAAAGAAAGACAGACCAGAACCTTAATCAGACAACTACAATAGATCGAATGAATTTAAATACTTATTAAATACTTATTTTCCTTCTGTGTATTTAAAGGGAACCTAGGAAATATGGCTCAGATATAGACATGTACATTAAAAGTGTACATCAGACAGACCATCTGAAAACAGCCAATGTTTGTCCCAGCTCTGCTTCCCCAAAAACTTTCACAGTGACGACATTCACAGCTGCAAGCTCTGTGAAAGTCTGCAGTTGTTGGTGGGATTGAGTCTGTTAGATATCTATAAAAATACACTTTAAGATGTGCAAATGAATGCAAAATGCAATATTTACTCAGTGAATCTCACAAAAGCAATACTTGGCAGACATTAAACCTGCAGAAATAATTGTGCTACGGTAGCTGAAAGTAGAAACCTGCTCCAAGTCAGGAGAGGTTCTAATCAAAATGAAACATGTCAAAGCTCAATGCTATCAGGTGAACGAAGATGTGCACAATGGCTTGAGGCTGCTTTAAAAGAGACTATGTGGATTTGCCAGTTTTTTGATGTCTCACCTTGCATAATATAAAATATGCCTGTAGGTTTTCTTACATAGGTGAACCTAAAATGTCAGCAATATAATTACTGAAAACATGAATGGATCGAGGATATTTTGTGCAGAGAGTCAGGAAGCGGGCAGCAATCTCTGTTTCTCTCAGCTACAGAGAGACCCCAGAATCCCTGATTTTCACCATGGAAATCTTAAATATAAAGGATTTGGTGAGAGGTCTTCCAAATGCAGCTGCAGTGTTCAGTAGCCTCATGCTGAAACATGTGATGACCATACAGGGCAAGCCTGCTGTGACTGTCATCATCTACTGTAGATGTGTTTTATTACCTGACATATTCTCTTTCAATTTAGTTAGCAATAAATAAATAAATAAATAAATTGTACAGCACTGTTACAGGTTTTGAACACTTCTTTTACTTGGTGCCTATTTCTCTGAATAATGATCTAAGAGGAACAAGGAGGATATTAAAACCCAGTGGACACGTCATATTGCTCCTCAGATAAAAAACATTTCTCCATCAAATAAACTGTAAATATATATATATATATATGTCTTCTATTCTTTTTATCCAGCAGTACCTCAGTCTTCACAATTGTAGATCTATATTGTTTACTTCCACACTACTGGGAAGTTGCCTCAAACTCTCCTCATCTAAGATGTGTGCATAACATATAGATAAAATACAGTACAGAATTCTGTAGAGGAAATTTACAATAAAGGAGTGCGAGTACCACTCAAATACTTTTCACCAGAGGGTTTCACTTTGTCTGACAACAGGACTCTGCTATGGAAATCACTCTGTAGGACATGAGCAAACTGTCATAGCCTATGGAACTGAGCTTTCCACCTTGTTAATACATCCCAGTGAACAGCACACCTCTCATCCCAGAGTGAGGAATTCAAAGTCTTTCTTTAATTGCTGTAGGTGATAAGAGCATTCCTCCCTCTATGGCTTCTTCAAGGAAATTTCGCTCCCACTAGCAGGAGATGCATTCTATCCATCTCCATATGGATATGCATATGGATCCATCTCCATTCAATCAATGCCATTCCTTTGCTGATAGCATATATTTTAAATTTCTCTCTCAGAGATTGGTAAGAAAGATACCTGTTTCTTTCCTTTGTGAATGAAAGCATAAGAGGATTTCTGGACATTTGTGTCTGAGCCAAATCACCTTCCTACCCTTCTGGCAGCTCCAATGGCTTTAGCTAATGTTTGATCTCAAAGGAAAATTTTGTCATAGACTGACACACGTCTGTGCATGAGAAAAAGAATGTGTGTACACTTTTCTGTGAGGATTGTTTTTTGAATACCAGAACATGTAAAACAACATGTTTAGGAGAACAACATTATATAACACAAGAACAGCACAAGTTATTCATTATCAAGGGAACACTAAAACATGAGAATATAATTCTCCTAGAATAGAAAACACATACAGACACACAAACCTTCCAATGCCTTCTACACAGCCTTTCACTTTCATTTATGAACAATTTTTAGTACTTTACTAAGTCACTCTTCGCCTATAGCTGCACCCTTAGGTCAGCTAGCACAATTTCTTCAGAGTTCTGCTGTATGGGCACACAAACACACAACAGCCTTGCAAAGCATCCAGTTAATCCTTACCACGGGAAAAAAACGCTGTTGAAATTAATGATGAGTTCTTACATGCTACCTTCCTGTTACATTTCCTTCCTATAACCCTACAGGTGCCTTTCTTCTGTTATACCATTACTGTATGTGACAATTCAGAGAGACGGTGAAGAAAGATTTTAGCAAGTTTTGTAAAGTTCTGCAAGGAAAGACCCCATTAATTACAAAACAAGGGTTACCCCTGCTTATATGCAACCACATTGGCAATATATTTTGACTTCTTTTGTGCGTGCAGAAATGTTCAAGGACAAAAAAAGGGATTTTTGTATGTTTGTGCTCTTTGTGACTGCTTTGATTGGCTCCAACATCTGCACATTTTCTTCAATAGCAAACCTCTTGGTACATGAGATCTTTGTGATTGTGCTCCTGCAGTCTGAGATCTCCAGCCCTTTCAGGGATGACCCAAGCTGACATTATGTCAGAATGGTCAGCAAAGAGCAAAAATATTTTGCTGAGAATTCCATCAGAAACACCCAAACACAGCTGAATTTAAAGTGCATTTAATTTGCAAGCTCTATAGAAAGGAATTGGAAAACCACCCATAGTGATGCCAGCAGGAGCAGCTGGGGCCTTTCTGCCTTCCCAGCAGTCATATGGAAATGATGTCACGTAGAGATGAAATGCTGGCACTTCTCCTTGCCCCTCCCAGTGCACCCACAGGAGAAGGTGGCACTGAGAACAGAGAGATTCAACAGATGAACTGATCTTGGGGCGTGGATCCTGCAGCTCCTCAGGATCCAATCTGGTGCAGAGGATGCTCCTACCCATGGTAGTCCCATGTGGAAGAGGAAGCACACAAGCTGCCTCCTTTCAGTTCTTCCAGCTATCACCACGCACACGTCCCATCTCCACTTTCTTTTTTCCCAGCACTGTATGGCACAAGCTTGTCTGCAGAAATCATAAAATAGGACAACCTTTCAGTCCCTGAGGGGAACAGAAATTTTCTGATCTGCTCTATCAAACAATGAAACACATAAGCCATTTCCTGCTTGTTTCGCCAATGGAAGGCTCTGCAAGGACCTATGAGATAACACATTAGTACTTGGAAGGGGAACAGTGTTAGAAAGGTGCCTGCTTTTAAGATGGTGAACTGACAAGGTTTGCTCAGATCATGTGATTTTTTCTCCTGAAATCTGTAGGCATGTAAGTTCCTGCAGATAAAACAAACGAAAGCAGGATCTCTTCATTGTTTTCCTAATGATGGAACTATTTAATTCTATCAATGAATTCTTACCATAGTGTGATTTTATTGCCAGCTGAAGTAGTCCCTCTTGCTGTCCCCAACTCCAAAACATGCTTCTGTCCAAAAGATATCAAGGGAATCAGAGGAGTTGCCTTTCTTAGAAGTGCTCCAAGACATGGAGCTTCAGATTCGTTCTCATTTTAATAAGATTGCTATTTTCTTTTAAAATAACACTTCTTATTTTTGAAACTCCTCAGAGTGCCAGTCATGTCTATCACTTGTCTGTCCCAGCTCAGAGCTTAATGCAAAAGTCTAGAAACTCTTTGTATGAAAATTTCATGCCTCCAGGTGCTCCATTGATTATTCATGAAGCTTTTGGAGCTGTCACCATGGGAGCCAATTGGCTACAACTTATTTAGCATATTAATGACCTCTATGAGTTAGTGCAAGAGGAGACATATCACGCCACCTGGAATGCAAGTGGCAAGCTGCTGCTGACTCAATCATCTCTGCAATAGAAAATAAGATATTGGAAACATTTTATACAGAAACAGCAAAGCTCTTACATGTCCAAATGCATTCACTCAAATTAGCATGCAGGCCTTCAATGGCTTGTTTTCATAATATGTTCCTTTTATCCTCTGTGCATTTGGCCTCATTACTAGCTCTCTCCCACTGCCAGAGCACATGCCCCTGACGAGGTTTAATAGGTGAGCCATGTGATGTGTTAGACATTACATCAGAATGTTTTAATACACCAAGGGCACGGCTGTGTGTCAGGTCCAGCTGCTGTTACTGCTGCTGCAGTTTGTGTAGCAGGTAAGCTGATGGTCTCCAGAAAGCAGCCAGATAATGGCAACAATTAATTTTACAGCGGTGAGAGAGGGAGTTGAGCTGAGCTAAGCACCTTTTTTATTTCTCCCCATTCACTGCTGTGCTGTTACGCCTGGTCAGCAGGTGAAGCGCTTGCTTTCCCCTCTTGGCAAAATGACAGCGTTAAAACCAAACAAGGAAATCAGTGACAGGAATGCAGCAGCCATCACCCCGCACCAGCAGGAGGACTGCAGGGTCCAGGGCCTGAACAGAGCTGCAGGTCAGGGTCAGTCCCAACAGCACTGTCTGACCTTTATATATTTGAGATACAGAAGCAACAATTGCTGAGATTTATTAAGATTGTTTGAGGTCGCCTTTAGGGATGTAAAAAATTGGTTATATGGTGCACAGCTCTGGCTGGCTGATGGAGATTTAGGGCTCTTATTCTCGTTCTGGAGGACCCTGAGTCCTCGGGTGAGAGCTGGGTGATGGATGGGAGTGATATACATGCAGAGGAAAAACAGTTTCAGCAAAAGCAGCAAAACACTTAAGCACACGCTCAACTTAATTCCACTTCCTTCATACCTTCTGAATACTTTCTGTGATTGCTTGAAGATATTGGTTTATTTTTGCGGTTAATTCATTCAGTAATTAAAACAAGTAGGAAGCAAGGCTGCCACTTAGGGGATGTGTTACATTCCCACTTAACAAGTGTAACTTGCTAAGAAAACAGATGACCTCATAGCCGTGCAGGCTCTTCCTTTTGACTGCAGTTTAGTCGTAATTATCATTTGGCCATGAAAGACCAGTATGGGGAACCACAAACCAAAAACCACAGCTGGGTGACAATCAGAAGGCCACATTGTGGAGGCAGTATGGGGCTATTCAGATAAAGATCACTGAGTCAAAAAATAGCTGTAGTGGGCAGGGACCTCTGAGTCCATCTGGCAAACTCTGCTCCTGCAGGGACACCCAGAGCACTGTACCCAACACCACACCCAGGTACACATGGGAGAAAAGTCAGCCATCCTCTGAGCTCCTTCTCTATGAACTGGTAACAGTGGCTTTATTGACAGACACCATGGACAAATGGCACACCCAGAAATCTGCATGTAGCTGGAGATCTGTTTCCTAAATTTGGCAAAAGCCACTTTTTCCACAATGTCTTCAGTGGCCTTTGTGTAATTAGTTCACAAATAGATACCTGTGTTTTAGATGCCTGCATTTGGTGCATGCATAGATCCTTGCTATAGACCTATTTTTTTTTTTTTTTTTTTTAATTTCAAATTGTGGGTTTTACTTATATAAAACTAGGACTTTACAGACAAAATCACTGTTTGATTCAGCACAGGTGACCCCTTGTTGTTTTATACTGTTGCCCATGACTCTGGGTACACGGCTGCCCACAGACACAGCAGAAAATGTGCACTGGGCTCTGAAGTTGCACACATTTTTTCCAAAGCCACTGGGAAAACTACCATTATCTTAAACCAATGGCCCATCTACATGGAATTGGCCACAGTTTCTTCAGTTGGTATGATATTATAGAATGATAGAATCATTAATGTTGGAAAAGGCCACTAAGATCATCTAGTCCAACCATCAACTCATCATTTTCAGAGACAAAGAACAGTTATAGCAACAACAAAACCCCACAAGTCATCATCCTCAGCATTTTGTTTTAGAAACATCAGCAGTGCCCTGCTAGGATGGAAGCATTTACTGGGCATCCTGGAACAACATCCCAAGGCATAAGCCTCTGCAGCCCAGGCTCTTAGTTCAAGGTGTGTTCATGTCGACTGCTATTCTTTGTGCAATAAGCTTTTGGTGACCCACTTCAAGATCAACTAATGAAAGGAAAGCACAATATTTTTTGGATGTTAAGAAGGTATATGGATTAGGAGTTTGAACCAATGTAGCTATGCACATTTGGTAGTTATTCTAAATTAACCAGTGCTGGATTATTTCGTGTTTTTAATTGTTGTTGCCTGAACTTTTGTAAAGCCTGCATGTAATCATATTGCTGAATACCCAGAACTGACTTTATTCCAGGAGAATAAAAGCTTATTCAGACCTGAGGAGAGATGAGTTTGTTATATATTATCTGAATGTGAAGCATTTTTTCTTTTTCTGGTGGTCTTTCAAGCAAGGGTTAGTAATAATTACAGGTACTGTGTAGAATCAAGCTGAGGAAATGTAATGAGCTTAAAATAAATGTAAGGATTTAAAATAAATGCTTAAAATACTCTGTGATGGTACTGATGGAAGTATGCATTTCAATATTGAAATATTAGACTGGCAAATAACCCCTTATGTCCAAATAAATTCTGATTGCCTATTCACAGCCTAGATTTTCATAAGGCCTTCTTCATTATAAAATGAATAGCTGCTAATTTGTTGCATCTCCAAGTAAAGTTCCAGTAAATTATATTTAAAAGAGGGAGAAAAGGGCCTTGTTATAAAACAATCACCAGCTGGCCATACTATTGCAAGTGCTATTTTCTTCTCTTTTTTGAAATTCTAATTTTTGTTTGTAAGAAGTATTCAACCCTGTACTTGTAGTGATCCATATAAAGAAATATGGACAGTGCCTGGATTTGTGTATTCCAGGTTGAAGCTATCTTTAAAAGAGATACTCATATATATCACAAAACAGGATCTTGATTGTGAACACTGTTACATTATCACTATGAAAGTAATAATTGAGATGACAGTGTTCAGAAGCAACACACCTTTAAATCAAGTCCTGTCCTGTAGCGAGGCCTGTTGGGCTCCTAGATGTTTTGCTTTTGAAATTTCTCTAACTTTCCACATCAAACCAGAATAGCTTGGGACCTGATTTGACAGTACAGGGACTGCCTGCTCCCCATCACTCCTACCTGCATCCCTGGTTGTCCTGCTCTTGTGCTGGGAAGGGCGGCTCCCATGCCTCTTTGTGCCAGCGCTGCCATTTGGAAGACCTTTTACTGAGCTCATTCAATTCATTAATTTACCAGAAATCAGCTCAACACACAGAGCCAAGTGAAAATTTATTTTCCTGTGGCACTGAGCCATCCTACTCTCACTGAACTATACCTCAGCAAACTTACCTTGGCACTGAAAAAAAATCATCATGATATTAACTCCTTAATCCTTCTGTCATGTTCCAAGTGATAGATTTGTCAAATACAGTATCCTTGCTATCAAAGAGGGTGGTTTGTTTACTTGTCTAAGTATATTATTTCTGTTATAGAGACAAAGCCATAATACATGCTTCAACCTGCAGCTGTTAACATGGCTTGCATCTCAGTTGACAGCAGGATTTCCTCAAGATTCAATTGATACATTCCAGTGCATATATGGGCTGAAGTTATGGAGATGGAGAACAGTGAAGAATGTGGGCCTAAGATGAGCAAAGACATTGAGAAGTGAGTATGGACTTGTGTTCTGCTGAGGATTCCAGCCACAAATGCTTAACAACCAAGGAGGCCATTTGACTACAGTCTGCAGTAAGTGCCTTGAATAACAAGGTCTGTTCCTCAGAGAAGTTGCCCAGGGCCCCATCTAGCGTCGCCTTCAACACTGCCAGGGATGGGGCATCCACAACTCTTGGCAGCCTGTGTCAGTGCCTCACTGTCATCTGAGTAAAAAAAATTACCTCCTAATATCTAACAGAAATCTCCCCTCATTTAGTTTAAAGCCATTCCCCCTTGTCCTATCACATTCTGTGCATATAAAAAGTCAGTCTCTTTCCACTTTATAAAAGTTGCCCTTCAGTACCTGGATGCTGCAATGAGGTCTCACCAGTCTTCTCAAAACTGAAAAAGCCCCTCAGCCTTTCTTCACAAGAGAACTTCTCCAGCTCTCTGATCACCTTCATGCCACTCCCCTAGATCCTCTCCATAAGGTCTGCATCTTTCTTGAGCTGGGGCCACGGGCTTGAACACAGTACTCCAGATGGGGCCTGAAGAGGGCAGAGTAGAGGGGGAAAATCACCTCCCTCACCTTGCTGGCCACTCCTTTTTGGATGCAGCCCAGGATACAGTTGGCCTTCTGGGCTCTAAGCACACACTGCTAGCTCATCTCCAGCTTTTTGTCTGTCAAGACCCCCAAGTTGTTCTCTGCAGGGTTGCTCTCAGTGAGTTTCCTTCTAGTCTGTACATGCATCTGGGTCATGGGATTGACCCAACTCAAGTGCAGCAACTTGCACTCAGCTGTGTTGAACTTCATTAGGTTCACGTGGGCCCACTTTTCAAGCCTGGCTAGTTGCCTTTGGATGGCATCCCTTCCTTCTGTGGTATCAACTGCACCTCTCAGCTCAGTGTCATTAGCAATCTTGCTGAGGATGTACTCCATCCCACAGTCTATGATGTCATTGATAAAGACACTAAAGAGCACCAGTCACAAAATGGACCCCTGGAGGATACCTCTTATGACCGACCTCCACCTGGACACTGAGCCCTTGACAACAACTCTCTGGCTGCAACTATCCAACTAACTCTCTATCTACCAAATCGCCTTTCAAACTCTTCAAATCTATATTTGTCCAATTTAGAGGTAAAGATGTGGTGTGGGAACATGTCAAAGACCTTGTACAAGTCCAGGTAGACAACATCAGTTGCTCTTCCTTGATCTACCAATGCCATCACTCCACTGTAGAAGACCATCAGATTGGTCAGGCATGATCTGCCTTTGGTGAAGCTGTGCTGGCTGTCTTGGATCACCTCTTGTCTCTCATGAGCCTTCCAGGAGGATCTGTTCCGTGATCTTAGGCACAGTTGTGAGACTCACTGGCCTGTAGTTCCCTGGCTCTTCCTTTCTCCCTTTCTTACAAATGGGAGTGACGTTTCCCTTTTTCAAGTCACTGGGGACTTCACCTCACAGCCACAACTTATCCAAAAAAAAAAAAAAAAAACCAAATCAGAGGAAAGAAAGCTCTTACCCAAACTGTGCTCCTAAGGAGATCTGGTGGCGATATTTGTAGGATCAGGGCACAGAGGGAAGACAGAAATTCCTCTGTCTCTAGAATTTAGATGATAACAAGAACTTGACAGAAAGTAGCTAAGAACTTGAACTAGTTAACAAGAATAAGTAGAGATTTGTGAGTTGTGGGATTGAAGGTAATAACTGCAACTATCTGAGTGCTTAAGATCAACCTTTGAAAGGGAGAGATGGAAGGGGAGTATGCCAAGACCATCATTTATGTTAGTGGACGTTTTATAGTTTGCAATTTTGCTGACAGTGATAGAAAGCCTTGCATCAGCCTCACCATACTAGGCTTCTCCTGTAATGAGTTTATCCCCCATACCAGGTTTATCATTCTAATGAGTTTATCACCCATAATGAATTTATCACCTGCACTGTTCGGTCAAAGCATTCATAAAACCTTGTAAAGATACATCAAAAGGACATCAATTTAATCCTTTTAAAGCAATCACACACATTCATCTTTAGAGGAAAATGCAAGCATGCTTAAATTCTTTTTTCTCTGAGGGATGTCTCCCAGCAAATATGGGAGGTGTCATATCAACTACCTGTATTTCCTACCAATAGCACACAACACCTTCAGCAAGACAAATAAAATGTCCTTCGAGATAAATTATCTGATAAATAACTGATGTTATGATAGATTTTCCGACAACAACAACAACAAAAAGCCAGGAACTTCAGCTGCTCACTTTCTGCCTTTCTGATCCTGTTCTGTGCTAGTCCCATTTCGTCACAACAATCTCATTGTCAAACAGCTTAACTTAGTTTTCTCTGTCTTTGGGACAATCTTGAGCACAACCAGTCTGTCCACTGTAAACTCTGACATGGCCTTGCACTAGGATCCTGACATTGAGTTGTCTGTGACAGCAGATGATGCTTGATGCCTCCTGCCTGGGGTGCACATCTCTGTCCCATGGCATTTGTCTATGCCCAATTGGGCATCACGGTACATTTGTACAGTCAAAGTGGTGCATGAAAGAGACTTGCTATAGGCAGCAATGTAGCCTGCTACGTCAAGTCTCAAGAACTTCTCCTAACACTGTTACTGCCTGTAGTACTCAAATTTTATTTTATTACCTTCTTGCATTTGTCAGTGTTTGGAAGCTTTATGAACACAGGTGGCCAAATTCATCTGTTGTGTAACTCCCTGGATCCCAACTTGGCCCACAGTCTTGTGTACATTAAGATATCTGAGATGAACTTTTGCTGAAGACATATTTAACCATAAATACTGAGCATAAAAATAGAGCTGGTTCATCATTTTACCTCCTCTATCCTCCCCAGTGCCTTTTTTTTTTTGTGAAAACAAGGGTTTCAGCAATACACTTTCTTTATTAGATAAATAACAATTTAAAGGCAACACAATATTCCTTAATGATTGTTATTGTCTAGCTAAACCCTAAACTGCACTGGCAAGTTATCTTTCTGTTTCAAAGAACTATATATTTAAAAATTATTATATAAAACCAACTTCATTCAGAATGTAAAACATAATTAAGCATGAATGTACATGCCAGCCTTCTTGTTCTGTTTTGTGGCTAAGTGTATGAAACCAATGGATCTGTCTTTGGCTAATTCAGGGCTGTATTTGATTCTGAAACTAAGCATCCAAGTGTAATTCCACAATTCTTAGCTTTTATTGTAAGGTCTGCAGTGCCATACCAAATTGCTTGCTAGCTTTACAAGGACACTGCCTTTTTTCACATCTTCTATCATTTTTAATACAGAACAGTTCACTAGGTGTAATTTCATAGAGACAATTTTCACAAAACCTTCAAAAGACTTGGGAATTGCTCAGCATGCAAGAATTCAGAGTAAATAGGTTACTCAAATAGCTATTTTGTAATTTTGGGTGCCCAATATGCAATCATTTAAATCACCACCAATCTATCACCCTTTTTCAGCTGAAATTTTCTCTGCAAGTAATAATCTGCAAGTGATGTTTGCAGCAGATAGAAACAGTTGAAAAGGATGTGAAAGAAAGAGCAAAAATGAAAATAATAGTTGGTAGAAATGAGAGAATAGTATAATTACTTGTATTTCCCCAGCATCATGTCTTCGCAGAATTCAAGCTGTGCATAATAGCTTTAGTACAAGGGCAAAACAGAGAAGCTCCTAGGAAAAAGGATGCAGATAGTATTTTTTTAACCTTCCTGAGGAGCCTTACTCTATGAAGATTTAAAGCTTTTTAATCTTCAGCAAGACGTGTTGGCTGGAAAGCCGTACATTTCAAAATGAAAATGCATTAATTAATGTCTCTTGGAAGAGGACAATCTGAAATATCTTTCTCTGTGGGAGTAACTTGCATGCTGATGATGTGGGCTGATAGATATTCCATCGGAGAGTGTCGAAGGAATGTTAAGGTTGTACAGTTAAGCACACAGAAGTTAGGAAACACCATATTGTAGGATCCATGTGCACCCTTAACTCTGCCTCTGATGTGTATGCAGGAAAATATATTCATTACATATAATCTCTCAGACACTGCTATAAATATACACTGCTTTCCCTGATCTCAGATTTTACACACATCATAGCATGCATTAAGTATCGTGTACAACTCTCCACCGTAGCCTATTAAAACCTTGTATGAGTAAAGTACATAATAAAATCTGTCTTGAGCAACTAGTGCAGATTAAATATTGTATTTATGATACAGAAAATGATAGCCATTTGTTTCAATAAATTATCCTGTAAGCTTGAAAGACCACACTCTGCACGGGTGTATGCAAATCGGCTATGCAGTTAGCATCTTCATTTCCTGCACAGATCAGGAAGGCTGGCTGTGCTTCTGCTTGAAAAGACATGGGGCAGGTACTGCAGCAGAGTGGGGCTTTGGTCATCCCTCTGTCAAACAGGAACACTTGGGAGAGGGGATTCCTATGTCACTCTGTGAGGAGTTAGCCCACAGTTCTGCTCTTCCTGACCCACTACAGCCTCGTTTATCTAATTAGCAGATAGGAAAGTTTCTGGATCATGGTGACCAAAGAGGGGAAGAGGATACCTTTAAGGACTCCATAGAGTGGGGTATTGGAACACATACGCTACATAGCATTGGAAATGAAGGAGTAAAGGCAGTCTGTGAAGTTTAAATGGTATTTGTAATGAAAACAAAGCACATAATTAGGAAGGTTAAGGATCAGAGGATCTAGAGAGAGTTGAGGTTTAAAGAAAACCTCAAAAATTATAAAAAACATGCTTTTTCCATTTAATTGACTCAGAATGCAATGAAAGCATGTTTCTCTAATTAAATAAATGTCTTGTGGTATGCAGAAATAAATACCAATGATTCTTAAATCATGGCATTTGAATCTGGACATAATAGTTTTTCTATTTAGATTTTAAGTGATTTTTTTTTTCAACATTGCTTTTATTTTAGCAAGCCCTTCGCTCTGTTCTGCTCCATGTCTCTCTCCATTCCAATTCGGGTCTAGGTGATTCTACTTCCAAATCAATTCTGCTCCACCCATTTTCTTGATGGCAGAATGAAGGATGAGTTCTTTCTTCCACCTTCTTTTTCTCAGCAAGCAGCCTTTCTCTGCAGCCACAGAGCCTGCTGGTGACTCTGCCTGCTCTTCCTCTCATCTCTACGGGCAAGGAGGGAGGACTTGGGCTCACTCCCTCTCTCTGCCTGAGCAGCATTGGCTGGCGAAAGTGGTAATTCCTCTTCCTGTTGAGTCCTCATTGCCAATTTCTCACTCCATGAAATGGGCAAATGCTATACCTGCTGAAGGTCAAGGGGACAGAGATCTGGCCTTTCTTGTGCCAAAGTGATCCTAGTCACTGCAAGATGTTTACCCTTCACCATAAAAAATAAAAATTAAAAAAGGCTGAGGTTGCAAAAGATTTGTCATACTTATCCCTACAAACAAAACCTGATTGTTTCATAGGATTTTTCTTTTCAGATGTTTTGTTTCTTCTGAGCACCAGAAACAAATATCTTCTTCAAAATACTATCCTACACAGTGTCCTTCATCTGTTCCTTACAAATCCTCATCCTCAAAGTGATTTCTGGACAAGGACATGGTCCCTCTAGTACAAACAGCAACTGCTTGCTTGGCATACCACTCTACTGTGTGAAACTGCTATCATTTCAGCTTCTGGATGCTACAGGAAAATTTAACATAAAGTTATATGCTTAGGGAAATATGGCTTTAATCAACAGACACATTAAGTTTCATCCTAAGGTTCAACAGTATTTTCCTTTACAGAATTTGCTATTTCTGTGATGAGTGCAATGAGATGGGAGCCACTGACTTCTCAATGCATTTCTCCTTTCTATTTCCTGCAGAGGATCTAAAAAAAATTAAATTCATTCTGGAGAGTATTTATTTGTTTATTTGTTTGTTTGTTTATTTATTTTTCAGAGAAATGTATAAATGCTGTGCTGGAAGGTCCACCTTTTCCATTGAATGGGACCCTCAACAAACTCAGGCCAATTTGTAATATGCATGACACCCAGAAGCACGCTCTAAAATTGTTCCACTTTGCGCACCACTATCCTCAAACTCCATAACCGTTCACTTTGCCTTCACTTAAAAAAGATAAGATTTAGATTCATTTGGCCAAAGGAAGAAGTCTGGAAGATGTTGGTAATGCCCTTTTCCTGCTCCCTTTTTGTGGCATGATGTTGGATGTCGTTTATTTATGCACCTGCAGTGGAGCTGCATGAAGCCACACTTGTCCCCCTCCAATCTCTACAATCAGTGGAGGAAGGTAAGCACTTTTAAGGTGTGATTCATCTCAGTCTAGCAACTGTAAAGTAGAAAGGTTCACACCTGGTCGATCATCTTATACAGTTACACAGCACGGAAAAATCAGGTCAGGTAACAGACACAAGTTTTCAGAAAATCTAAATGATAGCTCCAGCAAGACCTAAACTAGACATAGTGAAAAAGGAAAGAAAAACACAAACTCTAAATGTCACTTTAATCTTTGCTTTAAAATCTAGCTGACTTTGAATCAGATGTTTTTCTTCATTTGTACTCTCATATTCGTGGCAGTTATAATTGCTCTCTGCTTGATATTGTTCTAGTGTACATGAAAGTGTACTTGAGGACTAAGTATATTGCCATGCAGGACGGATAGATTTATTACTTTTAACTTTACTGCAGCATATCGGGACAAAAAGTTAATATAGAGATACTGCTCTTTAAATATGCCCGAAAAGCAATTTCGACAAACAGACTTCATTTTTGTAAAGGAAATACGACAGTCCCAGATTTGGTATAAAAAAAGGTAACGTATTTATCTAATACTTTAATTACACTTTATATCAGTGGAAGAAAATGATAAATAACAAGCTGTGCAATGGTTGCTATTGCAAACCTTAACTAGCTTTTACTCCCAATCTGCCGAATTAAACCAAAATTGTAACTCCTTCAGTGCTTTTTGCTTTACGCTAATAAATACTGCCTGAGGAGACCTGGACCTGTGCAAGCCCCATATTTTGTGCATTTGTTATGAGATACAAAAGCACTATGGTAGGCTTACTGGGTTATTAATGCTTATTTTACATCAGAGATCTTGGTCTCTGTTGTTATGTCTTTGTTGTTTTTTGATGATGAATATGGTGTATGTACAAAGATACACATACAACAAATAGTAGGACAGATGTGAATCCCATTAAATGTATTTAGACCTGTTAGGAAAAAGGAAAAATAAAACAAAACAAAAACAGACAAATAAAATAATCACCTTCAATATCTTTATTGATGACCTGGATGAGAGCATTGAGTGCACTCTCACTAAGCTTGCAGATGACACCATGTTGGCTGGAAGTGTCGATCTGCATGGGGGTAGTGAGGCCATACAGAAGGATCTGGACAGGCTGGATAGCTGGGCTGAAGCCAATGGGATGAGGTTCAACAAGACCAAATGCCAGGTCCTGCATTTTGGCCACAACCACCCCCGGCAACGCTACAGGCTTGGGGCAGAGTGGCTGGAAGACTCTGCAGAGGAAATGGATCTGGGCGTATTGATTGTTGCTCAACTGAGCATGAGCCAGCAGTCTGCCCAGGTGGCCAAGAAGGCCAACCACATCCGGGCTTGCATCAGAAACAGTGTTGCCAGCAGGAGCAGAGAGGTGATTGTCCCCCTGTACTCAGCACTGGTGAGGCTGCACCTCGAGTACTGTGTCCAGTTTTGGGCTCCCCACTGCAAGAAAGACATTGAGGCCCTGAAGTGTGTTCAAAGAAGGGCAACAAAGCTGGTGAGGGGTCTGGAGCGCAGGCCATATGAGGAGTGGCTGAAGGAGCTGGGATTGTTCAGCCTGGAGGAGACTCAGGGGAGACCTTACAGCTTTCTATAACTACCTGAAGGGAGGTTGTAGTGAGCTGGGGGTCGGCCTCTTCTCTCGTGTAACTGGTGATAGGAGTAGAGGGAATGGCTTCAAGATGTGCCAGGGGAGGTTCAGGCTGGACATTAGGAAACACTACTTCTCTGAAAGAGTGGTCAGGTGGTGGAATGGGCTGACCAGGGAGGTGGTGGAGTCACCGACCCTGGGGGTGTTCAAGGAACATTTGGACATTATGTTGAGGGACATGGTTTAGTGAGAACTGTTGGTGATGGGTGGATGGTTGGACTGGATGATCTTGTGGGTCTTTTCCAACCTTGGTGATTCTGTGATTCTGTGAAACAGCAACAAAGAGCACCAACACTCATTTGATTTTCTATATTATTCAGAAAATGTTTTACAAATTTTAAGAGTCTTCTCAGTGATCCCAGAATATTTCTCTGCAGCATGTTAGACTCGGACTCAATCCCATGTTCTCTAAATATCTGTAAAGAAATCCTCCCTCTGATATAATCCACATGGATAGCCTTTGTCATATATTTCTATTTTATGGTTCAGCTCCATTTTCAGGTATTCCATACCTAAGCTAAAAGTTTGAGTGAGTCCTCAGGCTGGAGGTAATCTCTTGCACAGGCCTCTTGGTAAACATTCTCCTCTTGTTCCTGAGCTTTCACCATTTTGATTGGAGCCATCATTTGTATAGCACATGGCAATTTCTGGAAACTTGAACAAAATGGCAGCCAGGTAAGGACCCTACAGTACTACAATGTAATCAAAACAATGTAATCAAAGAAAATGGTGGTTACAGTTTGATACAGATGCTTATTGAAGTGGATGTGTTTTCAGTTTGTTTTACTATTACTACTACTACTACTGCTAACAATAATAATTAGGCAGAAACTCTGAAGTGTGGCATCTTCTGTGGCTTTTTAGATTTACGTAATTCAGAGTATGAAAACACACGTATAAAACCCTGTTTATTTGGAAAAAAAAGGAATTCTTTGGGGAATTTTTTGACCAATTCTAGTGCAGAAATAATGGGGGTTGAAGAGGTGATATGTGACAGTTTAATAGCCTGCATCATGACAGCTGTGGAGCTGGGAGAGGGGAGGGCAAGGCAGAATACACCCTCAATTTCTGATCTGTTTTGGTTTTGCCTTTATCTTCAGTCACTCCAACATTCTTTTGGCAATGGGTGCTTTGCAGGCAGGAGATATTACACCTTCCTAGCTACTGGTTAATACCCACCCTTCGGGCCTGGGGTGCCCATTTGCTTGGGAGGAGGATGGAACAGGCCATATGCATCACTCAACGCCTTCTGATGTTTCAGAACTTCTAATTTGCTTTAATTTCCTCCCTTAGGAAGTGATACAGTTTTGATATTCACTCAGCATCACACTCTAAATAGGCTGTTCATCATCGGTCTAAGTTTGCTATACATAAAAATTTTGAACTTTCAATTCTCAGAGGAAACAGAATGAAGAAATAGTTTGATTTTCCTTTCATTCTTTTGTTCTCAAAATACGTCTTTCTGTCACTATATAAATGACTGAAAGCAATTGTAAATGCATTAACTTTTCATTCAATTTTTAACTTCCAAGAGTCAGACTTTTAAATATTATGACCTTGATTCTCACTTGCGACCTTCAGCTTGCTGCTGAAGGATGGAGATTGTCAGGCAAAGAGTCAAATCTTTCTCACTCTTACGATGCTGTGTTCTGCCAATTGCCAATGCAGTAAACTAAAGCAATTTACAGATTTCTTAGACTTTGTTATTTTATTTCTATGCTATCTGCTCTGTCATGTTGTACCCCCCACTACATTGTCTCACCAGAAGACAATTCTGGTGAGAACTGAAGACAGATGATGTAGAATCTGGTTGACTCATTTCACTCAACAGATTATTTTTTTATTTTTCAATCAATTATTATTGATATTATATTATTAAAAAAATTATTTTTAAATTTTTCAATCAATTTTCAGTTGCAAATTTGGGGGGGGGAGGAGGGGAAGAGGGGGAGGGGGGATTGTTTTGCCAGGCAGTAGAAAGGAAATCTAACTTTGTTTTCCTTTTTCCTTTCCTTCTAACATGCTATTCACTGTCACTAAGAAGCAATTTTTCCAAAATTAGAGGCTTAATGCAACTTGTGCTGGCATTTTGTTTTCAGCATGTGAACTGGGGCAGCCATCATTTGGGAACAGTGAACAGGTCCCTCCTGAGCTCAGCACTGAATTCACTGCACCAGTGCAGGATTTCAGACTGATATCTAGCCAAAGTGCATGTCCCTGAGGTACAGCCATACCACAGACAACAGTACAGATGTTACCTAAGATGTACATTTCCTGCTCTTTTCTTCCCCTATACATTTCTCCCTTTCTTTCTGGAAGTCAGCATCTTACAGAAAAGTATGAAATATCATTCTGTTGTACAAAACCTGAAGCATCTCCTCTATGAGGAAAAGCTGAGTAACCTGGGTTTGTTCAGCCTGGGGAAAGGAAGACTGAGGGTATCTGATTAATGTTTATAGATACCTAAAGGGAGATGGGAGGGAAATGGATGAGGCCAGGCTCTTCCCAGTGGTGCGTAGTGAAAGAAAAGGAGTGAACTTGGACATAGGAAGTTCCATACTAACATGTGGAAGTAAGTACTTCTTTACCATAAGGGTGATGAAGCACTGGAACAGGCTGCCCAGAGAGGTTATGGAGTCTCCTTCTATGGAGATGAAATTCAAGACACATCTGAATGCCTGCCTATGTGACCTATTGTAGGGAACCTGCCTTAGCAGGGGGGGTTGGACTCAATGATCTCTTGAAGTTCCTTTCAACCCCTGTGATTCTGTAAAGGCTCAGCAAGTCTGTAGTTCTTCACAGCAGAACTTATTGGAAAAAGATGTGTGTGTCAGGAACATCCACATAAACATTGCTATCTTTTGCTAGAAATAGGTCTCAGAAGTCACTGAGAACAAGAAAGAAATAATGCATATATTTTGTTTTAATCTTTTTCTCTCCCCATTTTTTCCATGCAAGATTTTTTTTTTTTTTTCTGAATGTCTTTCTCTCTAATGATAATGTTGTTTCTGCAAGGCTTTTAGCATATCTTTGGCTTAAACACATCTGTGGATGATGGAGTCAATCAGAACTGAATTGCTTAAAGTCACAGATACTGTTTCTGAACTAGTGCCACCATCTATTTATACAGCAATGTGAAAAACATCACAATAACCTTAAAGACATTTTTCCCTCTCAAGTGTTTGCAGGATGATTAAATAGGACTTACTTTGTGAAACTGGTCAGAAGGTAAAGATGTTCCCTCTGAAAACTTTTCAAGGTCTTTCTCTGTTTTCTCTTAGAAAGAGATACATCATCATTCGTCACGTGTGGGCTGAAGGATATATACATTTTCTCCCTTGTACAAGAAAACTGCAGAGAATAAATACAAGTACTAAATTTCACAGGGACCTCCTCCTGCAAATGGGAAGGCACACACTGGCCCTGGAACAGTTTGATCAGGGAGAATTTTGCCTCAGTGGATCCTGTCTGCAGATCCATGACATATGTCAACAGATTTCTTTTCAAGGATTATCCACTCACGTTCCACATTCCACAGGATCAGGCTGCAGGAGAGATTTCATTTTTCCCAGCTATCTAATGGTGCTAAAGAGGGGAAAGTTTTACGGAGCTCCTCTCATAGATGGCCGCTCTTCACTGGAACTGGTTTTCTGCCTTTTAAGGAGAAGCAGTAATGAGCTTCTGGATGAGTAAGATCTCTCTGTAAGGTACCTTTTTACAGACACTTATTCTTACTAAAACAACTCTGGCAGGGACTATGAGGAGCTTATAGTTCAGTTTCCCAAGGGAGAAGGTCAGTGGTGGAAGAGACTGTTCATAAGCCATGTGTGAACCTGATGATGTGATCTCATTGTGTACGTCTGAAAAGGAGCTGACTTATATAGGCTCCAGTCCAAGGGGGGAAAAAAAGTCACAAAGACTATTCAGGCCTATTTTATTTTCTCTATGACTCCTTTAGGAAGCTGAGATTGAGGAGCAGTGCTTCTATGAGGACTGATTCTAACAGAAGAACTATAGAAACAGATTTCATCAGACAATTCCTACCAAGGACTGTTCCATATGCAAACAGCAGCACCGGTTGGCACTTCCCAGTGCTTAGTGGTTTGTCACAATGAAGGGAACAGAAACAAAAAGTCAGATGAGCTTGAAGACCTCTGCCAAATATACTTTTTCATAATTATTGCTATTATATTATATTTGGTATTTATGATTGTCTTTTACAGGAATATCTGTAGGACTCTTGGATGAGCTCCAGCTTCAGTGTGCTGCAGGCTAACCCCATGCATAAAGTGCTTAAGCACTGCTTGAAGATCTCATCTGTCTGAAGAACACTATTCAGAATTACATCTTGACTGTGTGAGAAGTGCAGAGGCCCTTTAGGCTCAGACTGAAAGATCTTAAGATCAGAAAAAAAAATATCCATATAGGTATTTTCTTCTTTTAACAGCTTGAAATTCAGGCAGATAAATGAATGTGTGTAAAAACTGAAAAGAACAAGAACAATGTTAATCTATGGTGACACTTCATTGAACCCCAGAGAGATGTACTGAGAGTAAATTGGACCCAAAATGTTTGCATATGGAATCATTTTGAAGGAAAAAAGCTTTCAGTGAATTGTAAAATAAATTTCATTTTAACAAAACTTATGTAAATGGTAGCAGTAGCTGCCCCTTATTATTCTGCAACTCTTTATGCTGAGTTCCTAAAAATCTTCAAAGAGATATTAGGTGTTTTTGCAATGTCTCTGTTCTCTTATGGGAAAATAATTATGTCACAATCTTTTTTTATTCAGGTTTTAAATCCTGATTAGAGGCATGTAATCTGCCCTTCAAGCAAAATATATAATTTTGTGCATCGCATTCATCTTTCTAAATTACAGCAAATTGTCCAATTTTTATTCTGTGGACTGTGTAGTTACAGCAATCAGCTTACCTGCTCTTCACCTCAGCATATGCTGCAGTGCCCCAAGTGATGAATGTCATTTTAATCAAAAGGCTTGGAGAAATCTTCTGATCTAATATAGCACTTCAGCTTAGAAAACATGCTGCCTCAAGAAAGCAGGATTCAGAGACTTTCAGGAATTTTTAAAATCATGTTTTAGGTGGGAAAAAAAAAAAAAAAGGCATTTTTTGGAAGAATTAAATAAATGAATTAATAAACTGTATTTCCAAATCAGGATGTATTAGGTTGTATTACTCTCTCCAAACATGTAACTACAGCAAGGTTCAATGAAAGGCTTTACATAGAAAGATAAACTCCAATTAAATAAAATAATAAAATTGAAAAGAAAGGTTAAAGAGTTTTGACGGTATGTTGCAGCATGGAAAATAAACCCAATTTAATGGGTAGCAAAGGCTTTGATCTCACAGATCTGGACAATGCACAGAAGATAGTGAACTGGTGGCATAGCAGATGATTCCTCTAAAATCTACACTGAGTTCTGGGTAAACGCATTTCTCCATTTCTCTCCTTTACAATGCACAAGTTTTAGCCTGAAGCACTGAGGACGTGTCTGCTGGCATGTTTCCACTGGAGCCAGTTGAACTGCACCAAAAGATTTTGACTCTGAAAGTCAGGAAATGCCAGAGTTAGGTTGAATGCAGGGCAATGTGATAGTATTTTTGCAATATAGAAGGCATGCTTGTTTTCATTCTCAAATAGATTGATTAAGCTGCTAAGGAATTTGCAAGGGTTCACTCAGCTGTATTTCCAGCTCTCCAGATAACCAGAGAATATCTTGTGGTAATGCAGAAATCTCCATGTGATCACCCCTGAGACAATATGCCATCAATAAAAGCTAGTGAGAACTTTTCATGTCTTTAAATATAACATTATTATTAATAATAATAATAATAATAATAATAATAATAAATGATGTTTTACTGCTGATGCTTTTGGTTATAGCTGTATATAACATTTTGTCATGAAGACATTCACTTTGCTATCAAAAACCATGACTGCATTCATAAGTAAGTGGTTCTTCAAGTAGCATAGATATCTTAGATGTACTCTGTCAAAGGGACCATGAAACCAAAATCTAAAGCATGCTTACTGAAAACTCTAAGACTGCCTTCTTCAGCTATCATCCCATGTCTGGGATTCAGAAAAGCATGTTCTCAGACACCGATGCACTGTCACCTCCATTGAGGAGAAAGAAGGTCCCTGCCCTAAAGATCATACAGAAGACACAGGCAGGAGAAAAGTTGGATCCTACCACAAAATCCCTTTATTAAGATGTTGAAAAGCAAGGAACAAGAATTTCTTTCTCACTGTAGCATGAGTGAGGAGGAAGCACAAACACACACTTTACTAAAAGCCTAAAAATGTGGGTAGGAATGATCTGATTTGAGACAAACTTTGCTTTGTATCTCCTGGGGAAAAAAAAAGAAAAAAAAAAGTACAAGACAAATCTAGATATAATTTTTAATTGAACCATCTTCTTTCCAGCAATTAGTTTAACAACTTCTATTCAGAATGTAGAGGCAGAGGAGAACTTGCATGAAGAAACAGACATTCTTTCAAAACAGCAGTTTAAACTACTTAACGCAAAATCAGATGAGCTGTTCAGTGAAGAGCTGTGTCTTTTCAGTACTGCAGGTAAAGCTCTTGTCCTCTGTGAATTTTCTCATTTATAAGGACGTCAAGACCTTCTTTATGATTTTCAGAGTTCCTTCCCCAATCTAGTATGTTGGTTTTGTTTTTTCTCATTCACAATCTTCACTGCTTTTATCCTTTCATCTATGCGAGCCTGAATGCAATTAGAAGTATAGATTTGATCATTTAATACCACACGTAATTTAATGGCATTCCCACTTGAATTTCTTTTTATTTAGAATTTATATTTACCTCAGCTAGCTAGCAGTATCTGCTTCTTGTCTTTTTTGCTATGGATATACAAGCACTTACTGCCAACAGATACTATTATATCTCTGTAAAATAGCCTGTGGAAGCAAACTGAAACTAGACATAGTAATAAAAGTACAAGTCTTTTCAAGAGCTCGATGAAGTGGCATTATGTATTTTAGATGGTCATCAGAAATCTTTCATTATCTCCTAATCTATTCTCCTTGACAATGTGTGTAATTTAGGGAAATCAGTATTAATAGTAAACATTCTGAAATTCACAAAACTCACATTTTTTAATCTAAACTAAAAATTTATTCCTTGTAAACTGGGAGTTTTCTGCTCAAATTAGAAGTTTGGTGAAGACTAATAAGACTTTGAAGACAAGCCAAAGAAGGTCTTATAGTTTTCTTCTCTTTTTAGATGAGCTATGACACATAAACCACACATTTGGAAAGACGTAGGCTCCAGTCTCTTTTTCACCAAGGTATACAAGTCCTTTCTTTCCCATCTTCCATCTTAGTCTGATGGGATTCTGGTGGGCTGAAAATGTAGCCAATTACTTTGGATGCTCATCCCTAATATATTTTTGATGATAGCTTCTTTCTCCTCCTGAAGACAATTGGTCTAGCATTTATAACTAATTATATTTCTTGTTCATATCAAATTTTCTGAAAGTAGTTTAATATTCACAAAGGAAAATAGGCTGGCAGTAACAGAATGAATGGTAAAACAGATTTCTCTCAAGTTCTATTAGGCATGTATTTTCCTGGCAGTTTAAGTCTGCACTCTAAGAGCCTGATTTTTCTACAAAATACCTTGGATTCAGAGCGTGGGAAAAACATACAAACAAACAAAAAGACAGGATTTCCACTCCCACAAGTTCTTCCCATGGGTAAGCTAGGAATTCTAACTGCTAGACATCAAATAAAATGTAGCACTATGGAAGTCATTACTTGAGAGACTCCTGGAAGTCATAGGGAGTATTTACAGAATCACCTTCTTAACATGTAGCATCTTAAAGCCTGTTCTCCTTGACTTCTTAAAAGTGTAAAAGAGAGAGGCAAAGGAGTTCACATTCAGTCTATCAAGCTGAGTATCCTTTGGTTCCCTCCATAGCCAAAAGAGAGAGATAAGCCACCATTGAGGTGACTGAGCAGAAACTTACCTTAATCATATAATCATAGAATTACACAGGTTGGAAAAGACCTCAAGGATCATCAAGTCCAACCACAGCCTAACCATAGTACCCTAACTCTAACAACCCTCTGCTAAATCATATCTCTGAGCACCACATCCAAATGGCTCTTAAACACATCCAGGGATGGTGATTCAACCACCTCCCTGAGGAGCCTATTCCACTGTTTAACTACCCTTTCTGTAAAGAAGTTTTTCCTAACGTCCAACCAAAGCTTACCTTGGTGCAACTTGAGGCCATTTCCCCTCATCCTGTCACCTGTCACCAGTGTGAAGAAACCTGCCGCACTCTCACTGTAAGCACCTTTCAGATACTGGAAGAAAGCAATAAAGTCTCCCCTCAGCCTCCTTTTCCCCAGACTAAACAGCCCCAGCGCCCTCAGCTTCTCCTCATAGGGCTGATTTTCCAAGCCCTTCACAAGCCTCGTTGCCCTTCTCTGGACCTGCTCCAGTACCTCCATGTCCTTTTTGTACTGAGGTGCCCAAAACTGCCAAAACTAATGATTTGGACTCACACTTTGGAGCTGTTTTTCTCATTCACAATATAGAAAATTTCAGCCATCTTTCCATAATTAAACTCATGTGGTGGCAAGACCCACTGTCTGCACTTCTAAATTCTTTCTTGTGAGCTTTCATTTTTATAAAAAAAAACCATACCTTTTGCTTAGATGCCCTGAATTATGATTTAAAGGGCAGGGAAATACATTCAAGAATTCATCTGTTTTGAATTTCAATGCACACTGGTATATGTTCATACAACTATTTTTATTCTATTCTCTGCTCATAAACAATGACAGAAAATTCTAATAGAATAAATGCAGGACCTGAGTCTTAACTGCTTTCAGTGTTTTAAGCCAGAATGATTTTTTCCCCTACATCCAATAAAGCTTCAGTGGTGTTGAGCCAGTATTAATTATATCAGAAATAAATTAGTAGTCTGTCAAAGTAATCAAATTATTTATTTTTTTTTTCCAGTGGACAAACCAGATGGCCAAAAAAAAAAATTTTCTGTCAAGGTTCCTTCTAGTCATTGAGAATAACCATTCTGCTGATATTTTGTCAAAACATCCAATTTAAGATGTCTCCTAGGACTAACTGATGAATTGTGACTGAACTGTTTGTTTCACTCTTGAAGGACAGCATTTATAACTGCTTTTTAGCATCATTTTATCATAATTGTGTCATATTATTGCATTATCAGAGTTTTTCAGTCACTGTTTTGCATGTGTGCAGTTAATATCCTCAATCCAAGCTGTGGCTCACATAACTCCCAATGGTCTCCAAGTGACTTCAGTGCTGCTCCACTCGAAAGCCTGGACCTTGCCAAGGTCCTTTCTGAATGGACCCCGGATTGAGGTCAGAGCAGCAGATGGACATCCATGCTGTGTATCCCACTTGTTTTTTCCTGAAAGAAATTAGACAAAGTGGATAGACTCTTGGGTTTTATCCTCAAATGGATTTGGGGCTAGGAAGAGTCCCTGCATAGAAGAGTTATGAATACTCTATTTAATAGAGCTGGCCAAAATGTGTTCTTAAATATAGTATTATTTGGAGTACTTCAAAATTAGAGAAAGAATTAGGAACCAGGATTTGCCTGTTATAATGTTGTATGATGGAAAATAATAAGCCCTTTGTCTGCAAAGATGATTTTTCCCATCTTTACATTTTCTCTGTGCTAACACTTGCTCGGTTAGGAATCACCTCCATTTGCTGTGGCAAGCGTAGAGTAAATGCATCTATAATTTCAGTTCCATAAAAGAAATATACCACTGCAGAAAGTGCATTTCCATAGGATAACTGCATTACTCCACTAGATGAAAATGTTCTGACTACAGACCTTATATGCTGGCACATCCTAAAATCCAGAGATAAAAGTTGTTCTGTAAAAGATAAGTGTTATTCTTATTGATTATACAATTACCCAGAAATGCACCACCACAAAGTCCTACAGGTTTAATCTAAGCCCTATTGGATGTTTATTACTATTGCAGCCACTCTGTGGTACCATAAGACTGAGTAGGCATTTAATCAGAAAATGGTATCTATCTATCTATCATCTCCTCTCACAGCAGTCAGTGATCCAGCAGGGTAACTTTGTGAGTGTGTATGTAAGTGTGAAGTGTATCTCATTTGGCTTAAGGAGACGAAATGTTGCTTTTGGGTATATACATGCTTCTTCTACTAACACCTGAATTTTGCATATTTCTCTCAAGAGCTCTAATGAGATTGATTTTCAAGGCCTATACGCTTAACTTATTATATTACATCAGGAAAAGTTATTTAAAGTTACAAGCTTTCTAAGCCTCAAAGTCACCTACTGAATACTACTGCTGGAACAGTAGCTTAAAAAAACCAGAAGTGTAATTGATCAGTTAAGTGGCGTACTCAAGGACTTACTAACTCTAAGACCAAAACTCACATCTGATATTAGAGTTGCTTTGTATAGGAAGATTCTGGAATTACCAAACCTGTATACCCGAACAAGCATAATTCAGTTGCAATTCACTTTGTCTTAGCCTTAATTGCAAAATATACCCTTTTTTTAAAAAAAGTGAGTGCACCCAACTCACAGGGTTATTAGAAAATCTATTGCCCTTTAAACTATTCTGTCTTAGATTGAATTTATTTCTCTGCAGAGATGAACTGGTAACGAAATCATCAGAGTTACACTGAATTTGGATGGCTCTCCGGGGGCTACATGGTACCAGTGTTAGTTCAACTCAACTTCTTGCTCCTTCAATTTCAAATTAAAATTCTGGTGGTACTTTGGTGTACGCGAATGTGTCTGTTGTCCTCACGGAGTCAACCTGTGTATCTACAGTATTCTCATTACAAATTATTTACTGCACCAGCTAGCAGGCTCTGAGTCTCACACCCATTTACCTGTGGCATGGCGTCCCTACCACTTCTGTACTGAGCCTTAATGTGGGTAACAGTAAATCTACTGTGCTTAGAGCATGTATAGCAGCTCTTCAAGGCCTTCTGAAGGGACCTCTGAGGTTGGATCTCTGAGGTTGTACCAGACACTTTCCAGATTAAGAGTTCAGGAGAGGACATATTTAGTTGGCTGGTCTTTTGGACCAGTTCAATTTTAGGGCTCTTCTACTGTTTTTGTGCTAATATTTGAACAGAGAGGAAGGCAAGGTGATTGCTTCACTGTACTTAAAGGGAAAAAGTGAAAACAGTCCAACAGTAACAGGCACAGATATAGATACAGGATATTTAGGACTTTGTTTCTTGATTGCCTGTGAAAGTTACTATTCTCTTGTAGTCTCATCTCACATGAATATGAAAGGGTAATTTAATCAAATAAAAAGGGGAGAGCTGATTTTAAAATTATTCTGAGCTTAATAGCAAATCCTTTTTCTTTCCATGTTTACTATTTCCACTCAATCAGGAGTTACAATCTTTCTGTTAATCCCTTACCAGTACCTGTTTGTAGAAAAATGTAAAGCCTGGACAGTTTCTCAAGGAGCTGCTCACTCTAGTTTTGCGATCTGGACAGCACAATCATTTTGGTTTTCTAGAAATGAGCAGCCATTTGTGTAGATGAGACCTTCCCACAGGATTCAGTTTTACTATTTCTCCCATTGTCTATTCAAGTTGGGTAGCAGCAGCCAACTCTTTGATTGCTTGATAAAGGACAAAGGAGGCAGGTAAAAATCTAAGAGTTGTTTGGGATTGTCACAGCAAGCACCTCAAAATCATATCAAAGTGAAGTTTTGAGTTGATTGATTCTGATTCTGTGCTGGAAAAAGATTTGCAGAGAATATGAGTTCATACCCATCATCTCCATGTGCTAACTTTTGGCTTGCAGGAAGAAAGAAGTGTGTATTACTGCTGAACCTGGTAGGGTAGAGGTGCTTGTAGCAATTAAGTAATCTCTTTTTGCTTTATTATTATTTTCCTACCAAACGTGCAAATTGAATTTGGCTGGAGGAGAGGAATGTTTGAAGAGGTTATTATGAGAGTTCACTTTTGCTGTAGCATTCTTCTGATGTGTGCTGTTAAATCAGTTTTGCTGTATATATATATATATATATATATATTATTTTTTTTTTTTTTTTCAAGGAGTTCTTTTATGTTGTGTCCAGCATGAAATTCAGTAAATTCAGCACTGGGCTTAGTGAAGCTCTCAATAAGAGAAAACGTATCATTGATTCAGAGCAGTATCAAGAACTGACATTGGAGACAGGCTTTAATCACTACGAACAATGAAATCCAGTTTGCACAGGCAGAAACAAAAATCACTGGCTCCATATACAGAGGTTACTCTGGGGATACATAAGAGAAAACAATAGTAAATGGAAGGAAAAAGGAAAAAGGAAAAGATTTACCACTGCTATATATACTGCAATAGAGGAGAGGAGTGTTTATTACTGTTAGGTTATTTGTCGAGTTTTTGCTAAAAATGAAGAAAATCAAGAGGGAGACATCATGAAGGTATGGGGTGGATAAGGGCACCATATGTACTTCACATCATAGACTAAGATTACCTACGTAGAAAAGGAAACATTTGTAGGACTCTGACCTACAGCTAGAGCAAAATAGGAACTGAGCAGAAGTGTACAAATGAAGATCTGATGTCGCACCGTGATCCCCCAAAATCAGCAGCTAAGAAAACCTCTGAATAAAATGAGCATTTGTTGTGGTTCCAAACAGTCAAGACACTGCAAAAGCATTCATTACAAGGGGCTCCTGCTTTATCTTTAAACTTTACCTTTTAATATTTATCTTCTTTTACAGTTTACCTGCTGTATCCATGGCAAAATTGTTCTTTGGTCATGATATCAGAAAATTGCTGTGTAATAATAAATAGGATGAGCCGCTTAACCCCAATAATGTTTGCTGCACCTTTGAACAGGTACTATTGGGTTGGATGCTTGTCTCTTAAAATGATCCAGAGTGACATGAAGGCGGCACTAAAAAGCAATCCCAAGCATCAAGGTAGTAATCCTGGGGATCTAAGTTACTGTTGGAAAGTACTGTTGGAAAGATTCACCACAGTTAAGTGTCATGGGAACTAACTACCGTCATTGGGTTCCTAATCAGGCACCATCCACATTTCAACATAAGCCTCTCCTGGTGCTGCCTGCCTGGCGCATGGACTCCCCACCATACAGTCTGCCTTGGGATGCCAGCAGCCTGACAGTTCTCATAAATCCCCTGGGTTGTCTCCAGCATCTCTTACAGGTAGATTGCCTCAGAGCAAAGGAAAAGGCTCTGTGCCCTGAAGCAGCTGGGCTGAACTACCTACTGCAAAACATTGTACGTGTCTAAAAGCCTCAGTCCAAGGTTCAAGGATTTTTCATTTATTTCACACAGGTGATAAATTTTGTTGAGAAGACACACTGTTTCATTGTTCAAATTGTTCAAATGCTCAGAGGTGAAATGCAAAAATATTCATATTTCGATAGTCCACATATTTTGGGTGGAAAGATGGATTTTTCCCCAGTGTCTCAGGACTACCAGAGTGGAGAGCTGTCCACTCCAGAATGCAATGAACTCGAGCTGTCTTACTGACAGAGGAGGATGTCTTATTTTCCACACTTTTGACTCCTGTATGTTAATCTCTGTATTTCAGGCTGCATTCCAGATCAAAAAAGCTTCATGCAATCTGTATGTAAAATAAATGACCTCATGATAATGCAGACATCCCAGGCTTGGGATGGGAGTGACATGGCAATCACCCATTCTCCACTGCACTTACAGCTACCCCACTCTGAAAGAAGGACTGTAAGAGTGTGCTCCAGGCAGTTCTGGGGAAAAAAAGATCTATTGCAGAACGTTAGAAGAAACTGAAAGATGGGGGAAAATAATGAATGGATTTTGTGGTCCATCTCTTCATCTTCCCACACAGAATAGATAATATTCTGTTTTACTATAAAATAAAAGCACTCTTTGCAATAACATTTTAGTATACAACTGTAAATTCGGACGAATAAAAACAAGAAGTGCATAAATAAATGTTCCATAAAAGAATAAGCTGACTATACACATTCTGTGGCAGGCTACAGCCACATATGAGCATTGTTGTAAGCTATCCCTGATGCTCTATAAGTAGAGAAGATTTTTAGGTAGTCCTATAAAATATAGCTACTGTGATTGCCAAAAAAAAAAAAAAAAAAGCTATATATTTTCTCTGAAATTTTGGAATAGCCTGAAAATCAGGCATGATTAAATTTTGTAAATATTATTGTGTCATTTGGGTTATTTTGGGTATTTTAATAATATATATGTTGTTTGCTTTTTTTCCTGGGGAAAAATACATTTTTTTCTATTCCTCCACGTAGTTCATTCTCACTTGAACAAGAAAATGCAAAGGTAGCTACAGAAGCTGTTTTAAATTTCTAGTTACTTTTTGTTTAAACATAGCTGTTCATCTAGGTCAAAATAGCTCTTTTTTCCATGCTTCGTCAAGACGTTATTTTTTTTCAAAACCTAGCTCCAAACATTTACACTTTCTACACAACAACATATAAAAACCTTGCAGATAAATGCCTTTCAGTTTACTGAAAAAAAGGTCTCAATCGCCTCCAGAGTACAGTGTTAGCAATACATCTTTTGAATACAAATGGGAACTGTTTAGATTTAGGAAATGGGAAGTCACAAGGACATGTGATCTTTCTAATTATTGTAAAAAGAACCACAATGTGAGGTGCCACTCTGAAGAAAGCAGAAAGACCACCTCAGAAATAACAATCTGGTAGACTTTCCTTGGTCACTAAATGAGAAAAACCCTGAAGAACATAAGGTATTACAGAATAAAGCTTTTATAACGTGAAAATATATTAGTGCAAATATATTAATATTGCTACAATATTTCCATTCACAGATGATATGGGTACTGGGAAAATGATTTCCATGCTTACCAACTGCTAGCTTACACTATGTGTTTATTCTTGCCCTGTCTTTATTAGCAAGGGAACAATCTCTGTTTTAATCTACTGCTCTCTTTCTTTTTCCTAATGTTAGATAATTGGTCATTACCTTCTGGTGAGAATGATCGAAGCTGATAAGGTATTATCTGGCCTTTTATGCCTTGTCTCAAATTTTGCATGATTAACCTTTTGCCTTGGAATTTATTGCTACCTTTTCCCCTAAAACTGTGCACTCACACAATTCATTACATGCTTTACCAGTTCTCCTCTGAGCCTCTATCTATCTGCTCAGGGATACCTCTGTGGTTCTTGTTCTGTTCCCACCCATACAAATCTGCTGATGACACTAACTGCTCACGGACAGAACTCCCCAGTATGAGGCACCTCATCCCACCCTGGATGCCTCACTGCTGAGCCTCAGCTGCTCTGTGCGCCTGCCTCAGGCAGATGTAAAGATCCAGTATGAGTGACCACTGTGTGCAAATGTGCTTCCAGTGCTCAAAGCCTCACAGCTCACCTTGTGGTTCCACATGAGAAAGTAAGATGAAGTTTTCCAGAGGCAGCTTGCAGTGCTCTTGACGATGTGGCAAAGTTCAGTTTTCAGCATCCGTCAACCTTCTCTAATTCTAACTTCATCCAAATAACACAGGGCAAGAAAGTACAAGCTCTCCCAAATGCAAGTCCCAGAGTGTAATTATTCCTTAAGCCAATGAAGAGAAATATCAGGAAAACATTTTTCTTTTAAACTGCACCTTTAAAGATGGAAAGCATTTTCAGTGCATGGAAATGTCTTTTAACCTAGCTCTGCTGGGTATAAAATGAACTTTATTTTGAGTGACAGTCTGCTATTTTCTCCTCAGAATCTTCAGTCTAACTCTATTTCATGGTGTGTCGACTCTCTATATGATTACTCCAATATTCAGGTGCAGAGAAGTAAATGTTTCATGAAAGTGATGTCCCTGTCAGTAGTGTGCATATCATCTGGCCCCCTGAGCTGTCAGTGAACAGATTGTAGAATTACCATTAGAATACAGGAGCCCATAGCTGCAGGCAGTAAATGGAGAGCCGGTAAGCATATGTCACCAGCGTGATATTTTAGCTTCGTATGAATTTGTAAAGTGGAAATAAGCCAGCAGTACCACAGCAACTGCTAACTGCTCTGACTATCCATGTTTCCACATTACACCATATGTTCACAAAATTTGCAGCAAAAGGAATAAAAACTGCTTTCCACTTTTGTGAAATATAACTTTATGGGATGGGGTTTAAAATTTCATTAGTATAATGTTTTAGATCTTGTGTGTTTAGCTTGATGAAATTTACTTTTTAGGATATCACAGGATTTCTATGGATGTCTACCTAGGAAATTACATCTAGCTGCCAGCAGGATAAAAACAAGGCACATCTGGTTTGGCCTCTAGGGAAGAAGGTGCTAGATACATTTGGATTTCAAAGTCAAATTATATTTTTAATCATATTCAAGATGCAGTTGGATAGCAGTCCATCCATGCGGACAGATGCAGAGTTCGATGTTGGCTATTACTTTTATTTATTAATCTTAGTGATTTTTTTTTCTCTCTCAGATTTCTATGGCAATTGAAAAGAAAGGCTCAGGGTTAGTGAAGTACTGTTACCTTAAAAGCCAGACTTTCATTTTAAAATGTTCTGATATTCATCTAATTACAATTGTTTGTTTTCAGTATTATAGGAAAATACAGTAATTCCACCAGGTCTTAATCAACCACAGAAAAAAAATGATAAGCTGGTAGTGTTGCATTCTGTGGCACATTCTATTCTTCTAATTAGTAATAACATATATACTGAAGAAAACCTAGACATCACCCTCTAACTTACTAGTGATAAATAGTAATTGACCAAAACCCTGGTATTTGGTGGCATACTAAATCATAATTGCTGTTATTTGTGCATCTCCATCTACACTGGGGTAGTGGAACAGGAAGGACTCAGCATCAAGAAACATTATACTTTTAAGATTTACGGTGTATTTAGAACCTAAAACAAGATGGACCTGGTTGGCCCAGACTCTTTTCCAAGGATGTGATCTCAGGTACTCTGACATGATTTTATTATTAGAGAATGAGATAAATTTTCTTTCCAGTGTGCTCTGCCACAGAACATCAGTCTTTGGTCACTAACACCCAGTTGCAATATGCAATTACTCATCACCCTAACAGGTAACATCAGAACAACTGTAATTTTGAGTAACAACCAATTAATAAATGTACAGCTATTTTCTTGCCTGAAACTGGATAAATAGAAATAGTGACATCAGAGAACTTTCACTCTTGTTAGCTGACAGTGTCATGCTCTGCAGGGACACATAACACATGCACAAAAAAAAAATAGAAATATGTTTAATTATTCCTTTTATGGCCTTGGTCAAAATAAAACCTTAAAAAACAAAACAAAAACAAACAAACAAAAAAAAAAACAGTCAAAATTCATGGCCTTCTGAGCATCATAGAAGAGCCATTTATTTAATAAAGCATTTGGGCAAGCTCAGATTTTGTTTCTTGGAGATGAAAAAAAAAATACAGATCTGTGTTCTGATTTATTGGCTAGCTGAGTTAATTTGTTCTCTCTATGTGATTATTGCTATGCTGTTTGGTGGCCCTCATTTGGAATTGTAAATCTAATTAATTTTATGGACACCTAGGGCTTTTTCATGAGTGTTTTTATATTGTTCAAGAATAGATAAATAAATGTATAATAATAAAACAAAGCTAGTGTGAGATTACAAACAAGAGAAAGCAAATGACTAGAAAGATGAAATAGCAAATGAAAGAAAATCCTCAATCGTTGCTTGCCCTGTGGAGGAATATTCCTATTGAAATCTGGATCTTCTTCTGAGTTATTTATTTATTTATTTAGGTATTATTTTCTTTGTTTGGATGTGTGTGTGTGTGTGCACATACTCAGGTCCATGATCTATGATTGCACCACATTTCAAGGTCCTACTCAATGGCATTGTGAAAAATCACCAATGTGCCAACTGCATACTTGCTTGCTTTCAGCAGTTTTCTTGGTTACAGTCAGATAAAGAGAACTGGTGACCTTTATTAACCTTACCTATTCCAAACTGAAGGCTTTATGCACCTCAGTATAGATAGATGGTAACTGCTCACATAACATGGCTGATATATTGATGGATCGAATTTGATGAAAATAACTGAACAGACATTTTTCAGTGTTAGGACAGTTTACCCCTTCTCAATTCATAGTAGTTGTATAAATGAGTATACCAGATATCAAGAACCTACCATAGAATACAGAAACTAATCACGTGAATTGTCACTTGTAAATATCTATATCATATAGACAATAAATTGTGTGTATTTCTATGTGGTTTCCTTTTTGGCTACAGTTTCAAAGAAAGTAACAGAGACATTGATTGCAATTTCAAAAATATAGCTGTTCTTTTCTTGCTCTTTCTGAGCAAATCAGAGTAAATTTATGGTGATTTTAGTTAAAGGGTGTGTAGTCCTTCTAACTTTCTGGCAAGAAAATCATCCACTCAAAATATCAGGTAATACAAGAGTAGGCCACCGTGTTCCACTCTTTATTTGCAATGAAACCTTAATGTAGAAAGGTCATTTTTCAGTGCATTGGACAGTATGAAGGAAATTCTCTATAAAATCTGTATTTTTAATATAAAAATATTTTGTTATTCCTATGTCTTTATGGAACTTGGTTTTACAAAGGCTGATTTGTGAGATCTTTTCAATATTTTTGAGCGTGTGCAGACATACACTTACGGTAAGGACTCACAGCGTGCTTTTTCTTTTTGTATCACCCCCTAGTATTTGAAGTATTCATGACACAGACATTACACAAAACCCTCGCTACTGTTGTTTTATTACTTGGTAAGCCAACAGTTGTCATCGATACCAGTAGAGATGATAACATACCAATCTCAAAGGAGGTCTGTTTCCACACAATTCTAGTTCAAAATATGACCTTTCCGGTATGATGTTTTTCTCTGTACAGATAATTACTATGTAAAGAGGAGAGAAATCTTGACAATATTTTAGATCAGCCTGACAATAGCCACTTGTAGTGTTACATTATCTCGACACATTTTTATTGCTTTCTTCCTTTTTAGATGTTTCATCCACACTGTGATTAAAATCTATACTGGGTTAAAGCTCATGGCATTCAAACTTCAATTTTGCTAAATATGAATGTGATGATTTATTTTTTTTTTTCCACTGGAATGTTTGAAGTGGAATTCTTATTTTCTTGCTGAAACAGAGTTAATGTTTTTCACTGAAAGATTCAGTTTGCGAATTCTTTCGTTAGTTCAAAACGCAAACCGTGCTTTACTTTTTTTTTTTTTTTTTTTTTTTTTGGTAGCAGAATAATTTTCATTCATCTATATTTAGTTTAAATAAAAAATCACCCCATACTGTTTTTAGAAGAGATGGGACTTTTGGATGTATCTATATCTTATGTTTGCTTTTAGTTTTCATTGCTCTAGTCTGTTAGTAATAGGCAATAAATTGTATTAATTTCCTTATGCTGAGTCTGTTTTGACTGTGATGGTAACTGGTGAGTGATCTTCCTGTCCTTATTGCAGCCCTTGAGCCCTTTTCCATCATATTTTCTTCCCCTCTTCTTTTGAGGAGGGACAGTGACAGAGTGATGTGGTGGAACTGAGCTGCCCATCGGGGTGAAACCACCACAGCCTTTAACCAAGTAATAAAATCAGGAATACTCTTTCAGAATAGGTTAATTCTTCTGCAGAGGAGAACATGAGGGGTGGGGCAGCCACCAGAAGGTGCTTGGGTTTGTACACCTGCAGAACCAGGATTAACAGGATACTGTGAAGCCTATCTGCCCTGCAGTGAGAGCAGATTTCAGGTAGCTCATCCCGTGGAGAGCTGGGCTACGCTGTCCCAACACAGCGTAGGTAGTAAGGACAGATCTAGTCTATATTTTTCACTTGCTCTAAGCTGAACTTGCAACCACTGACAAGGTAAGAAAACAGACTTTCATCTGAATTCCAGCAAAGGAGTGCCTCTGTGGGGGAGAATCCTCCATGGATCATCTCCTTCTAAACTAGGGTCTTCCTGCAAGCAATGGAAGCACCAGAACAGAACAGGACACAGACAAACAAATACAAGTCACATTCCCTGCAGCACTTGCTAAGTGTTGATTGAGATGCTCCTGAAACCAAATCACTCCTGTGACTCTGGCATCACTGAGACTTTGGTGCTTCAGTCGGAGGGTTGCTCTGTTCCCAGAAAACCTGAAACCGAATCCTAACTAAAAGACAAAAGAAGAGATCGGTAGACATTTTTCTTCAACGTCCAGAAATAAATTTAAAATTATGAAAAGAAACAGACTGTGATGCACAAGATGAGTACTTTTTCTTTTTTTTTTTTTTCCTTTTTTCTTTTCCTCTTTTGTCTTTTCTTTTTTTTTCCCCTTTCTTTCTTTTTTTTCTGTTATTGGATTTTTTTTCATTTTTTCTTCATTTCTCTTTCTCTCTGTCTCCTTCTTTCTATTTTTTTCTTCTTTTCCCTTTCCTTTCCTTTCCTTTCCTTTCCTTTCCTTTCCTTTCCTTTCCTTTCCTTTCCTTTCTTCTCTCTTTCTCTCTTTCCTTCTCTCTTTTCTCTTTCTCTCTTTCCTTCATTCTTTCTTTCTTTCTTTTTCTTTCTTTTTTCTTGTTTCATTCCTTCTTTGTCTCTCTCTATCTCTCTCTTTTATTTTTTTTATTTTTTTTTTAACTCAAGCACTTTTCCAAGGCAAACTTGAGCTTAACCCTGTGCTGGCTTTTAATTACACCAGTACAAAATAATAATAATAAAAAAAACTTTACAAACATCTGTTTCTGCTTGTGCTTGTATACATTATAAAACAAATCTTTAAAAAATAAATCTGTAGAAGAATTTGCTACCCAGGCTGAGGCCTCATTTGCCAAGTTCTATCTGGGATCTAATCCTATGACTGTGTAATAAATCCTGAAAATGATGTTTATACTGGAAATGCTGACAGAACTTTTGCCATAATTACAGCATGTTACTATAAATACATGTCTGTGCAGCAGACACATGTAATGTATCCACATGCATATGCTGTATGCAGTGCTTTTATTAGTCATGAGGCATTTCATGTTTTACATTTTTTTTTCAGAAGTAGAAATATTTCAGCCCTGAACACATTCTAACAGTGACAAAAATAAAATTATTGCTATATTTGTTGTGACAGCTTCACACAGCTGTCACCTTTGATGATAATGTATTGATACAGACATTGCATGAATGATCAATTGGCCGACACAAATTGCAAAAGATAAACCTGCACCAGCAGGAGTTTTGCTTTAATTAAGAAAAAGATTATAGGTGAGAAAAAGTAAATGTCTGGGTGACAGAAATATCTCAATGACACTTTATATGGCACCTCACAATGATCCTTCCAATCCTTTTTTTACCACCCTTCGTGCTTTCTAAAAACTCAGAAGACAAACAAGCTCATAAGTTATGTAGAAGAAAAAGAGCATCCATCCAGGTGCTCCAACACACGCTGCTTCTGTTCTGTGTGAAAGGAAGGCAGCAGCTCCATTCCTGTATGATTCACAGTCCCTTAGGGGTATTGCCACTGTTGTCAATCAAAACAGGATTTTCCCAAACACATTTACTAAGAAAATCTTGTCTTCTTGTAAGGGGACATTGTCAAGACTTGTTAAGAGCAAACAAGGCAGGACTGCTTCAGCTGACACATGACATCAGAAGGATGTACATTTGGCTGTTTCTCAGGCTCAGTCTTTCCAGTGGGCAGTATACTATTAGGTGCTGAAACAGAGCCTACCACACGAGGACAGGCTTGAAGCAAGCCATTGAAATGTGAAGAGACAAAATGGGATGTCTATGTGAAATTTTCCAAAATAATTGCTATTTCATTAGTGAAGATGAAGATATTTCAAAAGATATACTAAATAATTCTATGCAAATCTGTAATAATTCCTCCTAGCTAATGTTCAGCTCTCTGGGCTTATTTCCGCAGCTCTAGAAGGGCGGAGTTGGTTTCAAATCAGCAGGATTGTTTTTATCTCAAGTTCTAGCCATAATCAGTGCTTAGTTGTAAAGACTAAATCCCGGGAGGCACGAGTTTCTAAGATAATCTCAGGCTTTACTGCAGTAAAAAGTAGGATTTAGGTTGTCATGGTCAAAAATTATCCTTAGAGTTTCTCCAGGGCTGTGTGCAAAGAAGGAAAATAAGAAGTGCTAAAAACTTCTTTCAGTTTTAAGTCAAAAACAAAATGATAACTCAGAATGTGAAAAGAGAAGAACATCTAATAGCCATGGGAAAGTAGAGAAATTGGGGTAATTTTTTAACTATTATACTTGTAGCAAAACAAGAGAGATGAAAATGATGTTCCTGTAATGCCTGAAGCAGGGAATAGCCAAGCAAGGTTTACGATAACTCCAGAGTGAGGCTACAGAAATATTTACTGAATCACCTTGCTGCCTCAAACTACAGTACGGTTATTTATACCATCTGACCTCTTGGTCTGATTCTTATTACCTAAGCAGATGTCTACAATTTTTCCCCTCTTCTTGAAGTAATGGAAGTCTTTCCTTGAAAGTGACTTCAAACCAGGTTTATAAATACCTGAGGTGTGGGGGCCATAGTGGTGAGGCTGGACTCTTTTCAGTAGTGCGTGGGGACAGGACAAGGGGAAATGAGATGAAGCTAGGGCATAGGAAGTTCTGCACGAATGTGCACAAGAACTTCTTTATGGTGAGGGTGACGGAGCACTGGAACAGGCTGCCCAGGGGGGTTGTGGAGTCTCCTTCTCTGGAGATATTCAAGACCCGCCTGGACGCCTACCTGTGCGACCTGGTGTAGGGAACCTGCTTTGGCAGGGGGGTTGGACTCAATGATCTCTGGAGGTCCCTTCCAACCCCTACAATTCTGTGATTCTGTGATTCTGTGTGAAACCAGAAGTACTTCCAATACTTTACTTAATTACATAGATCATTATGTCTTTGCGTACAAAGGTGGCAAACTACTTACTAAAATCTGCATTGATCTTATATCAGTAGATAGCTAAGGCATTACGGCATTATTATGGTTACAGAATAATTACAATTCTGCCTGCAGAATATCTTTTAATGCTTGAGTCTCATCATTAGGATTAGGAAAGGAAAATTACGTTTGTTGGTTATAGTAAACCTAATACCTTTCATAGAATCATAGAATCATAGAATCATAGAATGGCCTGGGTTGAAAAGGACCACAATGATCATTTAGTTTCAAACCCCCTGCTACATGCAGGGTCTCCAACCAGTAGACCAGGCTGCCCAGAGCCACATCCAGCCTGGCCTTGAATGCCTCCAGGGATGGGGCATCCACAACCTCATTGGGCAACCTGTTCCAGTGCATCACCACCCTCTGTGTGAAAAACATCCTCCTAATATCTAACCTAAACCTAAACCCTGTCTCAGTTTAAGAAACCTTTCTTCCACAGCTGTCTTATGAAGACCCTTACTTATATTAAAAGGGACATGCTTTGGTTTGAGTCTAGTTATCTTTTGATTTCACAGAATCGCAGAATCATAGAATTGTAGGGGTTGGAAGGGACCTCCAGAGATCATCGAGTCCAACCCCCCTGCCAAAGCAGGTCACACAGGTAGGTGTCCAGGCGGGTCTTGAATATCTCCAGAGAAGGAGACTCCACAACCCCCCTGGGCAGCCTGTTCCACTGCTCCGTCACCCTCACCATAAAGAAGTTCTTACGCACATTCGTGCAGAACTTCCTATGCTCCAGTTTCTGGCCGTTTCCCCTTGTCCTGTCTCCACACACTGCTGAAAAGAGTCTGGTCTCGCCACTTTGCCCCCCACACCTTAGATATTTATAGACGTGGATCAGATCCCCTCTCAGTCTTCTTTTCTCAAGGCTAAACAGACCCAGTTCACTTAGCCTTTCTTCATAGGGAAGATGCTCCAGGCCCTTCACCATCTTTGTGGACTCTTTCCAGGAGATCCCTGTCTGTTTTGTACCGGAACTGGACACAGTACTCCAGATGAGGCCTTACCAGGGCAGAGTAGAGGGGGAAGATCACCTCCCTCAACCTGCTGGCCATGCTCTTTTTAATGCATGCCATTGGCCTTTTTGGCCACAAGGGCACACTGCTGGCTCACGGCTAACCTGTTGTCCACCAGGACACCCAGGTCCCTCTCTGCGGAGCTCCTCTCCAGCAGGTCATCTCCCAACCTGTACTGGTGCGTGCAATTATTCCTCCCTAGGTGCAAGACTCTACACTTGCTTTTGTTAAACCTCATCCGGTTTCTTACCACCCGGCTCTCCAGCCTGTCCAGGTCTTGCTGAATGGCAGCACAGCTTTCAGGCACGTCTGCCAATCCTCCCAACTTCGTACCATCAGCAAACTTGCTGAGGGTGGCCACTATCCCCTCATCAAGGTCATGGATGAAGATGTTGAACAAGACCAGACCAGCACAGACCCCTGGGGAACACCGCTAGTTACAGGTCTCCAAACGGACTCTGCAACACCAACGATGAGCCTCTGCGCTCTGCCAGTCAGACAGTTCTCAACCTGCCTCACTGTCCACTCATCTACCCCACACTTCCTCAGCTTTGTTATAAGGATGTCATGGGAGACAGTATCAAATGCCTTGCTGAAATCAAGGTAGACTACATCCACTGCTCTCCCCCCATTGACCCAGCCAGTGACAACATCATAGAAGGCTACCAGGTTGGTCAAGCATGACCTCCCCTTTGTGAACCGATGCTGACTACTCCTGATAACCTCCTTTTCTTCCAATTGTCTGGAGATGGCATCCAGCACAAGCTGTGCCATCACCTTTCCAGGGATAGAGGTGAGGCTGACTGGCCTGTAATTACCTCGATCTTCCTTCTTGCCCTTTTTGAAGACCAGAGTGACATCGGCTATCCTCCAGTCTTCAGGCACCTCCCCCATTCTCCAAGACAAGATTTGAGTTATCTGTATTACGAAAGATAATACTGCATCTAGCAAAGAATAGAGAACTACTGGGATGATTTTTTGCTTTACTTTGTTGTCTTTGTTCATTTTACCCAGAAATTTGAAAATGAGAATAAAGAATAAATATATATTCAGAACTGAAAATACTATGTGTAACCTAATGGACATTAAAGATTCCATAACTGAACTTAGGATTGTCTGTAGGACAAAGGAGCATAGTTTGCAGGAGGCATCCTTGAGGGAAGCATATCTGGAGAAATGCCTCCAAATAGCAAGAGTAGTTGAATTGTTAAGAGAAAAAAGGCTAACATAATAATAGCCATGAGCACAAGGCAAGCACACTACTGGTTTCAGCTGAAGTGGCAATGCTGAATTGGTCCTGTATGGCAGAAAACAATGCACAAAATACAGTCCTTCCTGTACAGCCTGCAGAGGGACTGGGAAGAGTTGGCAAGAAGCAAAGTCTTTACACCATAACATTTCTGAAAGAAAAAAATAATGTAGGCCTTCACCTAATTAATTTAAACACAAGTTATACCTATGCTGTAAAATAAAGCAGTGCGAAGCAGTGAATTTGAGCAGTGGACAGGACCACTGTCTTCTGTAATGCATAATTGTAAGCATACTGTCCCTGGAAGGGATGTTGCCGGTCCCAGTTAGAGCTCTCCAAGACAATGCCTGGGCACGGTTCATGGGATAACATTTGCCAGGACAGTTCCCAAAAAACCACTTAGAGAAGAATGCAGTGGTTTGAGTGTCCCCCACCCTGCACACTCACACACTCTTAACTTTGCAGCAGCCACCCTCAAACACTCCTTGTGACACAAGCCACTTACGCAGCACGTGCCCATGGTTCCATGTTATGAAAGTATCATCACCTTAATAGATAGCAGTCCTCGTATTATCTAATACCTTACAAGCAAAAAAGTAAAAATAGAAGAAGAAGAAAAAAAAGGAATACATTAAAGGTATTAAATAAAGACTTGTATGGACTTACAGTGGTGCCTGTATGTTCAACTGGAGCTAGATGTCATGATTTGTGAGGATGTGTAAGACATTCATTCTCAGTAGACACTCGCAAATAATAATGTGGCTTGCAAAAAAAATCAGTTCCATTTGACTTCTGGGCTCCAATAACCAGGTAGCCCTTTGATGCTGTCCACCTGTGATACGCTCATGAGCTGGGGAAGTGTGGGCTATGTGAGTGGATGCTGAACTAGTCAGAGAACTGTTTGACTGGTAGAGCTCAGAGGGTTATGACTGTTGGCACAGAGTCTATTTGCAGTCCTGCAGCTAGCAGGTGTCCCCAGAGGTCCATACTGGGTCCAGTATGTTTTGACTTATTTATCGGTGACTTGAATGAAGAGACAGAGTGCCTCCTCAGCAAGTTTGCTGATGATACAAAATGGAGAGGAGTGGCTGATACGCCAGAGTGCTGTGCCACCATCCAGAATGATTTCAGCAGGCTGGAGAGATGGGCATAGAGGAACTGCTTGGAATTCAGTAATGGCAAGTGTAGGGTCCTGCATCTGGGGAAGGATAACCACATGCATCAGTACAGGTTAGGGGCTGATTGGCTGAAAAGGACATCTGAGGGGAAGGACTTATGGTTGATAACAGGTCAGCTATGGGCCAGCAGTGTGTACGTGTGTCCAAGAAGGCCAATGGTATCATGGAGTGCATTCCTATCCTTTTGGCATTTGTCATGTGCCAGAGAGAACTGTTCATCCTGCTTCAGGGAAAGTCTTATTCAGACTCAGGATCACCGAGTGGCTAAGGAAAGTAAAAAACAAACAAACAAACAAAAAGCTTGGAGTGCCCCAAACCATAGATTCATAGAGTTTTCATAGAATCACAATGTTGGAAAGGACCTACAAGATCATCTATTCCAATCGTCCTCCCATTACCGTTGCTATCACAAGCCACTAAACCAGATCCTGTAGCTCCTCATCCAGACACCTCTTGAACACTGCCAGGGACAGCAACTCCACCACCTCCCTGGACAGGCCATTCCAGTGCCTGACCATTCTAAGCTCCAGCCACTCTCACCACACTTTGTCTCCAGCTCCAGCACACTGGGGTGCCTGATCCCCTGCTTCTACTTAGGGAACGAAGTCTCTCTACCACGCACTATTTCCCTCCCACCAATCACTACCTCTCTTCCACAAGCAGTGCTAACAGGACTGCAAGAACCTGGTAAGCAAGCATGGCTTGGAGGTTCATGAAGATGAAAATGACTGCTGAGACTTTTCTTAACACCTTTTTCTCCACCATTCCCCTCTCATAAAAGGCCTCTGCACTCTAACAAGATGTTTGTGTAGTAGTGGTTTTACAAATAACTGAAATGTTTTAAAAAATATTTTCCATCTTAAGACAAAGAATGATTTTTTTTTTTTTTTTTTTTTAATACAAGCAGTTAAAGTTTGAGGAAATTATATAGAAACACATAATGGAAAGTTTCTCGTTGATTTAATCTATGACAGACATAGAGTCATAGAATCTTAGAACCTTAGAATCACTAAGGTTGGAAAAGAACTTCAAGATCCAAGTCCAACTGTCCATCTACCACCAGTATTTCCCCACTAAACCATGTCCCCCAGCACAATATCTGCATGTTTCTTGAACACCTCCAGAGATGGTGACTCAACCACCTTCTTGGACACCTGGGCAAATTACTGGCTCATGTTTAGCCAAGTGTTGAACAGTACCCCCACATCCATTTCTTCCACACAGTCTTCCAATCACTGCCCTAAGCCTGTAGTGTTACTTGTGGTTGCTGTGGTCAAAGACCTTCATCTTGTTGAACATCATCCCTTTGGCCTCAGCCCAATGATCCAGCCTGTCCAGATCCCTCTGAATGGCCTTCCTACCCCCAGGTAGATCAACACTTCCTCCCAGCTAGGTGTCATCTGCATATATATATATATATATATATATAAAACAGAATCACAGGACAACAGTGTTGTCTGAGGTGGGCAGAGGCCTCTGGGTATATCAGGTCCTCAAACGGGGCTACCCAGGTCAGGGTGGGCAGAATGACCAGGTGACTTTGGGAGGTGTCCAAGGAGGAGACCCCACAGACTCTGGGAAAACTGTGCTACAGCTCCATCACCTGCGCAGCACAGAAGTGTTCCTGGTGCTCAAAGGAAACCTTCTGTGTGTCAGTTTGTGCCCACAGCCTCTTGTCCGGTCACCTAAAGGGGAAGAAGTAGTCTGTGGAAATAGTCCAAGCAGAAGGAAGCTAATTTATGGATCTGATTCTATATCTCCTGACAAGAGTGTATAGCACAAGACAAAATTCTGGTAAAAATCTCCACTCACTTTGGGGAAAAACATAGATCTTTCAGATAAGATAGCACCAGCCCGTACCCCCCATCATCGTCTTACATTAAGATGGAAGCTCCCGTGGTCACAGACAAAGGCAGCTCTGCAATCTGTTTACCTGGAAGCTGGGAGTTGGTCCCCATCTGAGTACCCAGAATCAGCCCTAGCAACAGAGTGGCCATGTCACAGTGGGCAGAACTCCATCGATGAGCTATGTTATGCCAGGATTGGAAGGGCAGGCTGTTTGCCTCTCATCAGGGAGACATGGGTTGGGTAGACTTTGGGATGAAGTTGAGAGGGCAAGGGCATGGAGGCAAGGATTTCTCAGGGTGGCAGAGGCTGACTGCTCTGGTTTTGGTTCTCCTGTCTTTGATAGCTATAGCCTTGAACCTGGACATGACCAGGTCCACTCACATCATACTGTTCTCTTCCTCTCCTGCTGTTCAACTGGAGAATGTTGTAAACTGTTCAGTCACATTGACCAAAATTTAAAGAAATATGCCTTGCCATTACGATTTTAGAAGATGCAGGATGGTCCTTACAAACATGAGGGAAATTGGAATTTACTTCACACAAATAAGACTAGTCCAGTACACCACCAGCATTATTTGTATTAATAAGCGTATAAAAAGAGCCACTAGAATCTACATGCTAATACTAAAATATCTTTCTGAGCTATTTCCTGCTGATTTTCTAGATGTCTCTTCTCCCAGAGAGAGCAATGGAAGTGTATTAATAACCATTGTTCAGCCCTGAGGACATATTTATACATCCCAGGAGAGAACGTGTATGTTTATATATCTATATATAGAGATATATCTATAAATGCATATAAATGTTAGATGTATATTTGAAGCATTAAGGCAAATAATGGAAATAATGTCAGATTTTCAAAGCAGCTTATCTAGCAACTCTGAAATGATTGTCCCTGCAGCCTTAACTCTGTCCCCCGTGCATGTGGATTCTCTAGTTGAAAGCACGCTCCGAATGAGAAAGACCCCATGGTCTGCGGCAGTGGAGATCACTTGTGCTTGTTTATTGAAAGAGAAGATTTCTTTTCCTTTTACTCTTTAATTTTTACCTTATTGATTTTTTGCTTTTTCTGTTTGATGAATATTGATTGTACTCATGCAGTGTTGCACTCAGAGCAGCTGCTTTATTTCTCCCTTTCTTGTTTATTCATGGTGGTAATTTACTTTGGGATATGAAAAATGCTGAGTATCACAGAATCACGGGACCATTGAAGTTGGAAGGGACCCCTGGAGACTGCCAGGTCCCTGCACAGGCAGGATCAAACATAGCAGACTGTTAAGGGCCATGCCTGAGATGTATTTTGAATATCTCCAATGATGAAGATGCTCTGGGCAATCTCCTCTATTATTTGACCACCCTCAAAGTAAAACAAAACAAAATAAAACAAAAAAGCAAAGCAAAGCAAATAAAGGAATAATAATGTTTAAACAGAATTCCCTGTATTTCAGTTTTTGTCCACTGTTTGTTGTTCTGTCACTGGACAAATCTAAAAAGAGTCCAGCTCTGCCTTTTTTATTTCTCACATCAGATATTTATATGTATTGATAAGACACCTCTGAACCTTTTCTTCTCCAGGATGAACAACCTCAGCTCTCTCAACATCTTGTATAGCTTAGATGCTCTAAGCATTTAATCATCATTTAATCACCAATGTGCTTGGTTAACTCCAGTATAATGACACCAAATTTGAAACTCACTTGACCCTAAACCCACTCAAACTGACCCCAAATCCACCTGAACCAACCTCAAACTTAGTATCAGATTGTCAGACGTAGGGTTGGATGATGTAGGGTTGGGATGGATGTAGGGTTAGATGGATATAGGGTTGGGATGAATGTATGGCTGAGTTGGATGTAGAGTTGAGTTGGATGTAGAATTGGGATGGATGTAAGGTTGGATTAGTGTAGGGTTTGGATGAGCATGACACCGCTATGGGGCACATTGCTGTGTGTCACAGCCATCCTAAGGAGAACAGCCACACTATAGTGCATGGCACTGCTGTGGGGCACAGTACTGCTACGAGGCACAGCACTGGCAAAGGTACAAAGAGAACCAGCAGTTCACCAAATAAAAACATAAATAAAATACATAGGTTTCTTTAACAAACCCTTTTAAAGGTGTCCAAGCACAGAGATGGCACTGAAGTTTCCAGGCTCTCAGAAAAATGTCAGCAATGATGTTCTCACTGAGCCCTTGTGTACCTGAGTGCAGCTGAGTGTATAGATGGCCGTTATGTAGCACATCAAGTTTTATAAAGTTTATGCAGGCAAGCAGAGGAATGGTGAAATTACAGAAAAAAAAAAAAAAAGAAGAAGAAGAAAAAAAAAAAATAAGTGTGTGTGGGGGGGTGGATCTACAGGGAAAACTCAAGGAAGATTCACTTCTTTAAGTGGATTAGCAAAACCTCATTAAGCTCCTCTGAGGATGTCCTTCTTCATGACTAATAGTCTTTACGCCTAAACCAAAGGTGAGTTTTAACACTTTACATTTACACCTTTAGTTCATGCAGATTGGTTTCCTCAGTGTCCCATTTAGGAAGGTCCCAAGCTGTGGATTTCAGGCATCTTGCAGCTGCACAAAGGAGGTGTTACAGGCAAGGAATTTCATCTTCTCTGCCCAGGACCAAGAGTATCCCTGGGTGGTTTCGGGAAGAGCTTATAACAGTAGGGAATAATAATAATAATAATAATAATAATAATAATAATAATAATAATAATAATAATAATGAAGAAAAATGCTTGCGGGTGGGGGGGTGGGGGGAGGCTGGGGGGTGAGGGGTGAGGGAATGAGGAAGACAAGAAACCCACCCCATTCCAAGTAGCTCTCGCTCGCGTGGGCTTCCAGGAGAGGAGCGCTGGTCGGGCGGCGGTAGGTGGCGCCCGGCCCCGGAGCATCGCAGCGGCTCCCCGGCAGCGCCCGGCACCTGGCGATTTCGTGGGACGCGGTGCCGACAGCGGTGCGGGACAGACAGGGAAGCGCCCGGTCCCCAACAGTCCTTTTCCTTTTCTTGCTCTTTGACACGTCACAGACGCTGGGGAAAGCGCCCAAGCCAGCAGCAGAGCAGTCTGGCAACGCGGAAAGGAGGAACGGTGGCTGAAAGCAGCCCAGCAGCCTCTGTCCTGGAAATAGAAAGAGCATATCTGAAAGGGCTGAGTGAAAATGAGCACTGATCATGGGATCAGTTATGGGATGAAACACTTTGTACAGATGCAGCCACTGGGCAGATGTAGCTGCACACCTTCAAGTGAAGCCCAATTACTTGCTGATTACCTTCAGCAAGCAGCCTTCATCTGGACAGCTATACAGTAAAAAGAGGAACATCCATTTGTCAAGGGTGAATCACAGGCTTCTATTTTCCTGTTTTTTTACTTATTTGTTTGGGTTTTTTTGTTTGTTTGCTACGAAGTATTGTTAAGCAGTATGACAGCAGGGACAGGCTGCTTCACTTGACCGCCCAGAGCAGAACTGCTTCTACCAAACCCGGGAGTGGGGAATGTGAAAGCAATGTGCCATGGGGTGTTTGAAAGGGAAATGCTTCTCTGTGGTGTTTGCCTCATCTAGGACCTTTTTCCATAGCGATTGTTTTGAACAATAAGAAAAGCAGGCATTTTCTTGCCTGTCACATTAAAGAAGTTGCAGACATGGTGTGGAAGACACTCAGCAAACCCATCTCAGAGCTGCATTCCTCCTCACTCTCAGCTCATTTCAAACTATCACAATCAGGATATCCTTCCTCACCGCACCACTGCTAGCCATGAGACCACAAAGCAGATCTTCAAACATTGCTACCCACAGTACATCCAGCTCCATTTGGGTCTTATTTCTACCACCCATTTGCTAGATTATGCCTGATCTTTCCTGTTGTTTTGTTGTTTTTTGTTGTTGTTGTTGCTGTTTGTTTGGTTGTTGTTGTTGTTGTTTTTTATGTTGGGGGATGAGTGTTTCCATCTCTTTCAGTGACTCTAATGGCAGCTGATTTCCATCCCATTCCATAAAGCACAGAGTAGAAATCTGGGTTCCAAGTGCAATCCCAGAAGGACTCAAGTGCACGGATTTTCCCATTGTCTCCATCTGTACTATCATACAGCAACAGCACACCACAGCACCTACTGGCTCCCATGGTTTTCAGTTCAGATGTTCTAAGGCAACTTGCTCGAGTCAGAGATCCAAGTGTTCGATGTCTCTGAGGTTATTACAGTAACCATAGGTAGAAGCTGATAGCAGATAGTTAGATGGATAATTGATGATGCTTTCATTAGATAGAGGGAAAAATAGAGAAGCTGTTATCAGTGCCAATCAACATCAGAGACTGAAATCTTGGGCAGTTCCAAAGAGAGGAATTTGTTTTCAATTTACTCCTTTAGCAGAGTTATAAGACAGAAATCCGGGCCCCTGCTTAATCCCTAAGCAAAGAGTAGCCTTCACCTGGTGAGCTCTGCATTCACAGAGTTGCCCCCATAACCAGAGCCTGCTACATCCTTCTGCTTCAAAGGGAGCAGGCAACATGCATGGCAGCTTCAAGGAAGGAGCCATCATTCCAGAATGGGTTCCTGCTTGCGGGTTTGTGTTTGTTATCTCATGGTGCTGTACAAGAGAACAAACTGACTGAAGGATGTTTTTCTTTTCTTTTTTTCTTTTTTTTCAGAGGTTTGGATCATGTTGTACCACATTTCATCACCTTCATTTAAAACTATACACAAATAAAATAATAATTTAATATTTGCTGTAATCTAGCTAATATTCAGAAGAATAAGACATGTGGCCAAAGCTGGATTCAGGCACCAAGTAACTCCCTGGAAGAAGTCAGTCTGTTAGAATCTCTTCCTCTTGGCCAGGCCCCAGAAAGGGAGTATCTTCAAAAAGATGAAAAGAGTGTTAAATGCTGACATTCCTCCAGATTGGATACGCATTCCTCCTTATACATATTTTTGTTATGAAACAAATACATTTTGGTAAATTTAGCAAAGTGATTCCGTGTTTCCTCTACTGTATATTTTGTGTGATAATATGGCACTGATTTCCTATCTAATCTAAAACAGTTTAACATAATGGGTAACATCTAGTGGCTTTCTATTCCTCCAGCCTTTATTTTCTTCTCTGTGCATTTTGACACAGAGCAGGGAGGTGGCTGGAGTTATTTACTTTTGTTACTTTCATGTGCTAGGACGGGAAGATGCAGGCTGTGACCTTCTCCCTTCTTCTCCCCTCCATCACCACGCTTTTTTGCACAGTGTACTCAACTACATGGTGGGAAGAAATGTTTGGATTTTAAGTTGGATGTTTTACAGTCAGAGATTCAGTTCTTGAAGGCAAATAAAAGTCTTTTTCACTTTCACCAGCTCCTTTTAAACATCCCTCCAGTGTTTGGAAACTGGCATATACATGTGTTCTGTTCTCTGGTTTTGCTGCAGCCCACTGTATTTCCCAGTGTTGTATCTTAAACTAGAGGGTTTATTCAGCTTATATATTTGCAAGAGTTTTTGTAGCCTTTTTTTTTTCTTTTTTAACCTACATGGTTATTACAATTTTGAATACTTTTCACACCGTAGTGTCAGACATCAAGCTTGCATATATCACAAATATTAAGGCAAAGAAATAGATGGAACATGGCTTGGACAAAAAGCACTAATTAAATTACTATGAAGTCTTTCTGTCTCTGCTTAGAAAACAAGGTGCGTGCTTTGCCTTAAATTCCTAATACGCATTCAGTTCCTAGCCTGGGAAAGGAAACCAAACCTCTGCTGTGGGTCAGCTTCCACCCATGCACAGCCTCCATCAAGGCAGTCACTACTGACATCCCCTCAGGATCACTTCCAGCATGTGCAGCCGGTGAGTTTCCTTGGAAACTGCCATGCAGCAAGCATGAGATTATGGCACATGGCTGCTGAGCCGTACAGCCTCGCCCTGGGAAATAAAGGAATCCAAGAGCAGGGCCCAGGACTGCAACCCACTGCCCACAGGCAGTAACTGCTGGTTTGCAACATGAAGCTTTCAGTGGCCAGTGGGTTACCTTCATGCTGGTACGGCAGACAATGAACTAAAGCAAATCCGTTCTTTATAAGCTGGTGTTTGTTTTGTAAGGGTCTCCTTCTCTGCTGCATAGGGGACAAAACTGAAAAGCAAGCCTGAAAATCCCCACATCTCCAGAGAGTTTTGTAATAAGCCGTCTGTTGGGCCTTAATGACATTTTCCTTACACTAAATGAGTCTCACTCAGCAATCAGATAGACACTCTTAGAAATGTATTTTCTTTCTTCCATATTTTTGTGGTAGAAGGTATGAAGAGGGCTGCAATGGCCCAGAGTAAGTACTCACCATGCTCATGAGCCTGATAAATAATGTGGAGAAGAACACAAATCCAAAGGAAACACAGGTCTGTGTTCTGTCACCCCTGGTGGATTTAATTCCATGCACCTATCCATTTCTGAATGTCCACAAAGCTCTGGTCCCCTTCTGTCCTGCAGCAAGCAGGTCCATGAATCACCTCCCACCGGATGAGAAGGTTTTCCCTTTTGTTTATGACGGATCTGAGTCCTGCTGATTTCCTTTGATAACTCCCAGCTCTTGCATGGAAAAGACAGTGACCAATTGTTCCCCATTCACCTTCCCCTTTGCACTAATGACTTTATGGCTCTGCTATCAGATCCTCTCCAGTCATCCCAGTGTGAGGCTGCGAAGCACCACGCTCAGTGCTTTGCAGTGCGCTTTTACATGCAGTGTGTCTACGGCAGTGTCATCTTAGAGCATGCATTTTCTTGTAGCTTTATTAGGCGAGACTGATTAGCTGTGTCCTGAAATACATAATGTAGCCTGTGGGCTTTGTAGTCTCCCTATGAATGTGACCCAAGATACACAGGTCACATGAAAGCTTAATGATTTGAGTATTTAGATGTTATATGGGAACTGCACTTTGCTGCTGCTGTCCCCTTGCAGCAATACTGATTACACTCTGCCTCAAATCTGCTTGCACTGACTCACAGACTTCAAAGGCTGGGATTTAGATCCCACCTCCCTGGGTGCTATCTTGCTGGGAATGGCTGTGCCCACCGCTGTGTGGAGCGCCCACCAGAGCCATCTGGTGTCTCATGGAGCTGCAGGCACCACCGGGCAGGGACAGCTGCACAGACAAACGCCGACCTCTGCCACTGGGCCATCCATCGTCCCACATCTGGTGAGAGCTGGCATCTGGCTGCTCTGCACTGAGGGTTTGGAAAAAATGAGACTGGAAGAAGAGGGAAATCCTTGAAATTTTGGCAAAGCTGCTAGTGAAGTCTCAAAAGCTGCAGGCAGGTATTCTATGTATGTGTTGTTATTGTGCTATCTCAGTCTCACAGATGGCTACAAATAGATGCTTAACACATAATATTTATTTCAAGACACAGAATTAGAATTTTAGAAGACTCCTTCTTTAAACTCCAGGCAGATTTGATATAAAGAAGGAAAAGGAAAAAAAGAGACAAAAGAGCAAAAAAAAAAAAATTAACAAATAAGCAACTAAAACTTTCAGAATGAAGACATGACTGTTATCAACAAATGAAAAGCATAAAACCAAATACAACATAAAGCCACAAAAGCATAGGTACAAAGAAATCTAGTTGTTACAGGCCTAGGACCAAACGTAGCATTTTAAACCTACAAACTATGGCATCTGAGGCACTTTTAGCTCTAATTGAACAAATCAGCATGAGCAGATACTAACGCATAGTGACTACACTGATTTAGCAAAACACCAAACCTTCAGACTGTTGACTCCAGAGGAAGGAGAAAAAAAACTAAGAGGAAATTCTTATTTTTCTGCACTGAGGTCCTGTCTGGGCTCCCTGTGACAAACACAGAAGGAAAACAATGCCTCTGTCAGGCCTCCCTCCCCGCCCCATTTCAGGCACCTCCCGCAGCAGTCAGTGAGGGGCTCTGAAATGGAGCGGGGCTGTTCAGCGTGCCTGCAGGGTCACAGAGTGACCCGCTCCCTCTGCTTTCACTTAACGCTCACGTTTTCTCCATGAAGATAACATGTTCCTCTGATATTTAGTTACCTGCTCTCCAGAAAGACCTCATTTTTCATAGCGTAGTTTTTAACCTTTGCTTAAGATGTCTTTTTTTTCTTTTTTTTTTTTCTTTTTTAGCACAAAATCTTTTAACCTGATCTATCTCCTCACAGAACGACGCTTGGAAGGAAAAGGGTTGGTTGTTAAAATATCTTAAAATATGAGAGTTTGCTGTGGATTTAGCTTGCTGGGCTACAAATGGGAGCCAAAGTGTTCTTGCCTTTATTTCTTTTGATACCAAGCACTATAAACATATGGATATTCACATAGATCCTGTGCATACTTAGAGTTTTATACTGAAATAGAACACGAGCCAACACTTCCGAGGGTTTCTTTTTGATTCAGAAACACATGTAATTCATGGAATACATGCAAATACTATACATATATATATGTCTACACTTGGCACTAAGCGAAGCTGAGAGCACAGGATGGAGCACACACTGCTTTTTGTCTCTCTGCCGGCCACCGAGGCACATCGGATACAATGCCTGTGAGCCCTTCCTGCTGTCACACAGGGAAGGGCAGGTCGGAGCGAAGCCCTGCTGCAGTGCCCCTGTAAGAGGCCTGCTGGCATGTGAGGAATGCAAGGATTAGTGATGTAACCCCAGCAAAGTCGGCATTTAAGGAGGGCAGAACTCTTTGAATGTGTCACGGGGAGCCTGCCTTTGCATTTTCCTATTTCACTTTCTCCAGTCCTCGCTTTGTAACCCCCTGACTCATACTTGGAAAACTCTGTTCTGCCCCTGCCACCTTGCCCTTCCTCTTTTTTTGCCCACCCTTCTGTGCTCAACCTCTCAACCTTTCTATTTATTTTCACTTTTAAGAAGAGGAGAGTGTGTTGTGTCATTTTAGCTGCAAGTCAGATGTTTCAGGTGGTGTGCCTGTCACCGAGAAATCACAAATTCTTCAGAGCATCACTGTATGCGCAAACAACACCTTTCAACCCAGGACCCCTTTAAGACCCTCCCAGCTGCTGAATCCATCCCAGAGAAAAGCACAATGGATGAAATTAGTGCAGCTTCACAACACCTCTAAGACCATAGTTTCACAGCAGGATTCTGCTGGTGGAAAGTCAATTTGAGAAGTTTCATTCCCTTTGCTCTTGTCTACTCATTCCTTTCTCTGCTTCCCCACCTCAGATGGGGGAAGCTTATCAGTGAGGCTCATTCATTTATTGGTATCTCTGCTGACAGCTAGAGTGATGCAGGTTTATAAACAAAGCAAAGCGCAAAGCAATGCTTGAGTAAGGGTGGGAGAGTGTCTGTTCTCTTAGATCATTTCACAGAACCAGTTTGAGTATGGTCACCCAGACAGTTGGATTGCCACATCTGAGTACCAATATAGGAGGGGAAGGCTGCTCTTAAACAAGCTTTGCAACTTGAAAAAATGATAATGTGGAATCTTAGCTTGGTTTCTTGGGTGTGTGGAGTAATATACATTCAGGAATCATGTTACACCTGACTGAAAGGAAACCAAATCTGTTGCACAACTACTTCTGAGAACATGAGATAGCATATTCTGATAGAACCTGTATGAAGATGTTGGAACTTGTGCAAGGGCCGATTCCTTGCTTTCTGTTCTCAGGAACTACAAGGAATGGCAGCATTCTCTTTATACAGGCAGTTCTCATCTTCTCATCTTCTCCATCTCCAAACTGGTGCCCAAAGCATACGAGACACTTGGCAGAGGAGCTCCAAGGACACCTGGAGGTGTGCAGTGGCTTCCACAGAGTCAAGAAGTAAATAAACCAGCAGTTATCACTGGCTTATCACTTTAGAAAGGAGTAAGAAAAATGTTTGTGAAATCATGAGTGGTATGGAAGTAGTACACAAGGATGGCTTGCTCACTAATCTGTTCCATTCCAGAAATGATGGGGCACAAAGCAAAATAAGAAAGGTGGCTGCTGAATAAAAACAAAAGGAAACCACAGTGTGTAGTTGAGGTAGAGAACTTGCTGCCATAGAGTGCTGTGGGTGCTCAAATCTCACATTTGAGGAGCGGCTGAACAGTGGGGACAAATCCATCACTAGAAACATCTACCTTGGTGATGGCAAGAGACAGGAAGCCCGACTGGGTGGGTTTGGAGCTGATCCACGGCAGCTGTTCTGACACTCTGCAACATATAAAACAGCGTGTCCTGCATGTTGGTATGCTCTTAGACAGGCAAGGCAGCAAAAGGACTCTCCATTTAATCTACAAAACAGTGGCCCATATCCCAAACTGGGGGCAGAGAGGGGTATTCTTTTGTCTCTGGAGGCATCATAGATAGTAACCAGTGAATCTGATGGTCTGATTCTCATCCTTCCACATACAGGAAGGACTTACTTCTAGAGCTTAAGATAACACTCCAGAGCTCAGTTCTATGGCTAATTGGGAGCCAAGTGCATTTGGTGTCTGTAAAAAAGATACCACACAGCAGTTAAAATATCCAAGAAACTATTAGTAGTGCTGCGGCTGGTTTGTGCTTTATCTGAACAGCTATCAAGTCTCCAGTGCATGGGCATTTGTATTTAAAAAATACAGGTCCCTTAGAATTTATTTTAAAAGATAGTGTCTCATGAAGAACATTTTGTGACCTAAAAATCAATGTATTTAATACATGTACAGGGATACTAATTGTCTTAGTCTGTCGAGACTGGTAAAGTAATGAAGATATGGATATATCCAGGTGTTTGCCTAAAGCTTCACTTCAAACTCCTGTGAAAGGTAGTTTTAGAAGAAAAGGCCTTTGTTCATCTATGTTTTCCTTTTAATAATCTCATCATGTTTAGTGCTGCACTATTACATAGTTCTTATTTTGCATAAATACATGATGATTATAGCTGTATAACCTTGGCAACACAGTGTCCTCTTGAGGCTGCCTGAAATAGAAAAGAAATGCTGATTACACTACACAACTGCCCTTTGGGGAACAATATTTTATTATGTTTTATTTCCTTCCCATAAAATTCAAAGAAAATGAAGGTAATTTGAGTTCTACAAAACCAATGATAAAGTGGTGGAGGGAATTCCTAAATCACCTTCAGGCACAGCCATGCACACAAATGTAGGTAAAGATGGGTCAGAAGATCAAGTTGTACTCATGAACACCTTCAGCTCGACCTTCTGAAATGAGATGTTCAAGACTTGAAGCAGGAATTTGTATACAAATGATAAATTGTATTCAAAATTTGAGGCCAAACCTCAGATACAGGAAACAACTGTATTTTTTTAGCTTACTGATGGGTGGAAAATGACACATGAGGGAAAAGCAGTACTAAAAATGAAGGGTCTGGTTGTTTGTTAGATTGTATTGCCTGCAAATGTGGCCAGGGGAGTCTCTGAGGCTGGCTACTATGTTCATCGTGAAAGCCATTGGGAATGGTCTGTGGTGTCAGTTATATGCTCTTCTTTCATTTAATAACACAAAATAAAGGTCTTTTTCATGGTGGAGATGATAGAATCTCAGTCAGCTTACCTAGCACTGAAAGAAAACAAAACAAAAGCCATTCATACACACAGGCAGCATGCTATTTTTTGACACCAAATTGACTCCTATTATCTGGGGCATGATGAATTGACACTTCTTACAATGAAGGCAGTATTCGTTTCAGGGGGACACATTTTCTGTTTGGTGCCTCATCAGAAACAGGATGAAATGCTTCACAGAATGATGGTACTATATGCAAGTGGTGAATTTTGCCTATATGAGGAGAAAAGGGCTAAGTTCCTTCCTTATGAGGCCATGAAAATGATAAACTCAAAAAGATTGTTGAATGAATTGGTGAAATGATTTCTGAAGAATCCCATAAAGTAAGTAAACCTTTGCTGCTGGGAAAGGATATGGTTTCGTCTTCACCAGTGAAGAGCTACTGCTTTTATTTTCTGGCCTGGAAAGTGAGAGTGCTTAATAAGCATGTGAGACCATTAGTCTTGCATTTGGCATACAGACCCCCACGTGATTTAAACATCTGCCTGGAAGGTATTTCTCTAAAAACAGATATGTTATTCTGGAATTAAAATAAATATCACAATGTATTTCTGCCTTTCAGCTTGCTTCCTTCATACTGTCTGTGCTGAAGAAATCATGGGTGAAACTTACCAAATCCCAGGGGTGCTGGTGTTTCATTAGGAAAGCTCAAGATAGTAGGGAAAACACAGTACTCACCTATGGAACACGTCTCTACAGGGTTATGTTGCTGTTAAATCATGGGAACACCAGATACTAGTGGCAAAACACTTGCCTGCAGGTTATAATCCAGGTGTCTCTAAATAATAAACTTCTGTCTAATACCACGCCGTCTTGTACAACAACTCTTTCAGTGCTGTTTGAAGCAACATTCAGAAGTTGTAGGAGGATTTCGCTCTGCAGACTAGCCTTCAGCACAGTGAGTACCCAGACTGGGTGGAGCTGATTTGTTTCACGGAAGGGCAAGTCGGAGGCTGACCACTAGAAAGAAAAACAGGTGAAGTCCTGGCAACTTCTGAAACTGTGAATGAGCAACTTACATTTCAGTGTACATTTACTGAATGGTTGTCAGCAATTTCCTTGAAGTGGCTGAGAACACTTAGGACCAACAGGAGCCTGTACCACACTGCAGTACTCACTACAGATAAAAATGTCAGTGCCTTCTGTTTCTAGACTGGCTTCCTACATGTGTAAGATTTTGTGAGAATCACTGTCCTTTATTACATGTTGTGAGGACTCCAGGAACAAACAGAGTTGGGCCTCCAGTACAAGAAAAGACATCTAGTACCGGATCTGGAGGTTGCTGTCCTTGCCTGTGGCACGGTGGTTGGTGATCCCTAGGGTCCCTTCCAACCCCAACCATTCTATGATTGTATGATCTCTCTGTAAGCTCCTCTTGAACAGAGGACCTGGCAGACCAGCGGTGATGTTGAGTCGTGGAATAAAAGGTGTTTTGTATGTATAAGCTAGAACCATTGTCTACACGCTCACCAAGCATGACTCATTCATCTTCAGGTGGGCACAGATACCACCAATTCAAGAAGGCAAAAGTACTAACAGTGACAGGGTGCTACTATTGTTCTTTTTCTTGTATTCTACATACGGTATGTTCAATTTCTCTTCCTTTCCAAGGGTCACAGTTACCTTGCTATAGGAGGATCCTCATATGTAAAAGAAACAAGATTAAAAGTACATTTCCAAAGGGCGTGGCAGAATAGAGTGCAAAAGGGATTCTATTTCACATTTTTGTCCCTCTCTCACCACAGCAAGAGATGAGAAGCTTGAGTTGGAGAAGAGAGCAAATATACTTCTTACAGTTCCACATGAAAAATTGCTGGTTTTATGGGTAACAAGAAAGAAAACTATTATTTGTAGCATTTTAGTATGGTGCTTAATAAGTATGTGAACCAATGGTGACATGGGAATCCATCACTCATCCTGGTAATGGTTAGAAACGAAGAAAATGAATGAATTCACATGGGATATTTTTTTTTTTATTCTAGAAGTAGACTGATGGAAAAAATCATCATTAGTGTATAAAATGAGAAAAGAAGGTGATCAAGCTTAAAAAGAAAAAGAAAAATCAGTGGTCTCTGGTTTCCTTAAAGAAAAAGGACATAAGGTGTTTGAAGCCTAGAAAATCTCTTACCTTTTGGTTCAGGGGAAAATCTGTCAGACGTACAATTCAGATTTCAGATCCCTCACAGTGTTGCCGAGGAAATAAACCAAACTCCATGGAGCAACTGGGCTACAGTATTTTTCTGCCAGGTGACAAAAATATCAAACATCCACTGTCTTTAAGTTCCTGATTATTTGGAGCAGGAAGGAGAGAGGATGTCCCTGTGTATCCTATTCTACTCATGCAAACATTCACTTAATATTAAGGATTTTCTGCAGATTTAGAATGCACTTGGAGGTGAAGGACATGTTCTTCCTACAGGTCCGTGACAATTTTAAACCCTCAGATAATGCATGAAATAGTGCATAATAAATAACGAACATGCATAGGTACAGAGTTAAGAACTGGTCTCATCTGCCAGATGGGACACTCTGCCATCTCAACAATTATCAGCAGTTTTGGTATTGGTACTTGTGATAATATCAACAGAATACTTCAGATGATAAACAGAGCAAAAGGTCTCACTGATGACAGTCAAAACACATGCTTCACTTACACTATGAAGGACATCCAATTTGTTTTGCCACTGTCTGGATTTAATTTTACTAAAACCAACAACAATAATTTTAAGTGTCAGTAAAGTGCTAATTGCCATAGAAGCATATGGGGACAAGTAATTTATAGTCTGAGGAAATCAGAGATGTGGATAGACAATATTATTGAAAAAAGTTCAGCACAGCTTTGAGCTTGTTTGCCTCCAATTCCCCTTCTACGCAGAAAATCTCACCTTTTTTTTGGACAAATTTTGGGCTGTAGCTTCTCAAGATTAGACGTTCCAGAAATAGAATCTGGGACAATTCTGATAATTTTCTTTATCTGTATTTATAACAAGCTTAAAGGAGATGCTTACAGTAAACACACCTGGCTGATTAAAGCATGGTCTGCAGCTGACTTAGGTTAGCAGAAAGTCTTTTATTGATTTCAGTGGCGTTCAGATCATGCTATTTAATCCATTTTGCTTATTGGTCTAATTTATCCCATGAGTGAACAAGAGCTGAAAAAAAGATTGAATGTGAGTGAAAAAGGGCTCAGTGAAATTGTATCTCAGATTCTTTGTGAGAGAAAAAAGATCATCTAAATAGAATTATGACCATCCAAGAATAAGTAAAATCTCTTTCTCCCTCTAGTTTTGCTATATTTTCTTGTATTTTCTTAGGCCATTCATCTGCATCGCAGAATGATTTAGCACATGGAGGATTTTACTGGAATCTAAATAACAGGTAAAGATGGTGCATCACTCTGAAGTCTTACAAGGAGCTACAGAGAGCTAGTAAAAGGACCACAGAATGTTACTAGGGCATCATTGTTTTCCAGTCACTGTTAGAGCTTTCAGAGTTAGTCTGAGATCTAATAAGGCCAGTTGGTTTTTGGGTTGCTTTCACACAACTGTTGTGGTAATCAGGCAATTCTAGAAATATATAGGAATCAACAAACATGTCCCTTTAGTAAGTGTTATTAGGTGCCTTGGAAAATGAATTACAGACCAAGCAGACAAAGCAACAGTGTGTGAGCTATACTTTCCTATGAGGTTCTTCGGTACCAGACACAACGGGACTCCAGTTTTGCGTGAGGACCTCAGGGCACGGTTGAAATACAAACAACACATGAATGTGCACTTCTGAGTACTGTGAAACTCCTGTCAGAAACTTTCCTGGATACTTCATTCAGTAGAATTATAGAAAGCTGAATGTTGAGTTTAGCTGAATTTGTACTTTTTGAATTCTCTTTCTATTCAAGCCCAGTCGAGGCAGGCAGTTTCCAATGAACCTGGTGAATTTCCTGCACTTACCTGTAAATGCCCTTTAGACAGTTAGCCTATACATGATGTCTCTTTAAGAATCCAGCTGTCAGCAGAGTATTGTTTCAGAAGTCTTGTGTAAGGATCTAAAGGAAGGTTTCATTTTTGAACTTCTTAGAAAGTTCTGTCCTAACTTATGATATCTAGTCCAGCTTTATCTTGTTGCTAGTAATCATAACAGCTGACCTAGGAAAATACACAGGAAACTTCAAATAAACATATGGAAAAGAGTATCTAAGGGAAGAATTTCCTTCTTCTTCCTTCAGAGTTTCTTTAATGTTCTGTAGTCAAAAGTAGGTTTTTGTTTTGCTTTCGGTTTGGTTTTGGTTTATTTTCTTTTCGTTTTTGTTTTTTTTTACTTTTTCCCCTCTTATTTTTACTAGAACATGAAATTGAACTCATTTTACATCTAGTATTTAAACACCTAGTTATTTTATGAATTCCACTATGTTTGCCATATCTCAGGAACTGAACTTCAGTGAAGAAAATACTCAGAACTATTCAATACATTGAACTTCTTCCACAGTACTCCCAACACATAGCTTTTCCAGATCTTTTAGGTAAGTAGTGTTTCTCCCCATTGCTTATCAAATGGTTCAAGACACAGTTCTATATGGCAGAGAGGACCTCTTAGGTCCTCAGTCCTCTACTTCTTAGCCTTCCCCAACCCTCAACAGACAGACAAATACAAGCATATCAGCACATTAGTGAATTGAGAGGTTTCCAGACCTGAACAGGCCTGCTTTGAGTTAGCATTGCTCTCAATCCCATGAAGTTTTCTATTTGTTTGATTCTCCATAGTGACCCATTGCTATGATTTTAACATAGTAGTAAAAGGCACATAGTTCACAAGAATGGTTCTGGGAGGAAGGGTATACATCAGGGATGCATGCAGACCCTAATTACCATCTAGAGCCCTACACAGGCGGTTGGAAATATTCCCACTGTTTTCATTGGTCCAGGATGACTGAGCTGTTGATGTTACTCAGGAAAGATACGGTTTCAACAAAATTTCATTAGAAGTTAACAGGTTAACAAGTTAAGATGGGTCTAAAGAGTATAATGTACTATTGTGTCATTAACCAACAAAAGCCCACATCTTTAAGTACTGATTTCCTTTTACGTTAGGTTTATTTGATTAAAATGTTTGAATTTCTTCATGTCCTTTTGCTTTTATTCAATCTTTTTGGCAAAACTGTGCAAATTTCTTTGTGTATCCTTAAGCTCTTTCACCACTGCCACTTCACTGGTTCCTTGATCTGCTTTTTTTTTTTTTTTTTTTTTTTTTTTGGTTCAAAATGCTTGAAATCATGTGAGAACAGCTTTGCTGTCAGTAAGAACAAACATTCCCATAACTGTAACCAAGTTTTATCTCAGAAAGGTTTAACTGTCTTACTCTGAAGGGGCACTTGACTGTGAAGTTCTTCATACGCAGGGAAAATAAGAAGACTTGGGGTAAATGAAGGAGCTGAGTTTTATGACATAGACAGATACGCATTTAAAAGACATAGTAATGGACCCTAAAGAAATCCTTTAAAACCCTATGCAGATATCTGGATCAAATTACAGATAGAATTATGATTTTCTTTCTGCAAATTTGCTGATGTCTTGACCCAAGAAATACTTCCTATTGTAGTACAGACTTACTACATTCCTTATTCCAAGAGGAATAGAATTCAAAGAGAATTACCAGACACAAGATATAAGATGAGAAATTCCATTTTAATCTAAGAAAAATGTTTTACTGGGAGCATGATCAAACTCTGGACCAGGTTGCCATGAGATGCTGTGGAGTCTACACCCTTTGGGATATTCAAAACCTGAGAGGACGTGATTGTGGGAAACATGCAGTAGATGACCCTGCTTTGAGCAGGGGCCTGTTTCTGTCTTTACAATATATATATATATATATATATTATTTTTTTTTCCAAAGAAAATGCAAATATTTCATATTCTAAGGCTCAGAAACCTTTAAATGTAAACAGTGGCCAAAATGTAATGACTTATGCCTTTATGCCACACTTGGATTCAAATAGATCAATACTTAACATAGCAGAAAAAAAAGAACAATATTGGGTGTATTGAGGCTTTTTCCATTTTCTTGCAGATACTTATTAACCGTTATATTTTGTATTCAGGAAAGTAATTCACAAATTAAGCTGCATGTAGTCTAGATGGTTTATGTCAATTGTTTCTACTAATGGAAATAAAGTAATGAAATTACATTACATATTGCACACAAGGATCACTGTTCTTCTCTAAATTCTGTCCTGAACTACCGGTAAGTGTCCCTGCAAATGCCAGTGTTATTCATTGTTTTGCCCTCTGGAGATCTGAGAGTGAATGTGGACTGTCAAATGCTGCATGAAATATTTTAATGGCCATAAATAGCTATTCATTTTTTATTCCTTCTCATAAACTCCAAGTAACACTGATGTTATGCAGCAGACTTGTGATATTTGTAAGACAATGGAAAACCTTCATTTCTGAAAACCTTCTGTTTATGAGCTATTTATTTAACTTCCCCAAAATGAATGTGCCATGTCTGCAAACTATACATTTGATAAATAATCAAGAAGTATTTTGCATTGATCTAGATGAATTGAACAACTCACGACACAGAAACAGAAAAGCAGTTTTAATTTTTTTTTAATTGTAAAGGCATTCAGATGCAAATTCAGATTTTTATTGATCTAACAGCACATTAGTACATTGTTATTAAAATATACCACAAATAGCTCCTGTTAAGTCAAATGGTAAAACTAAAGGGCATAGAAACTGTCTATTCATATCAAAAATCAAATTTAATAATTTTAAAGTATCTTCTTAACTTCATATGATGGGCAGAAGTTATTTCCTGCTCACAATGTTTTTATTCTCCACATTAAAAAATGAGAAATCTCCTTGATTTGGAACTGATTAGAAAACAACCCCTTTTCGTTGTCTGATTTCATCAGTAACTTGGGATACATTCACTGTAATGATGTGACCCAGACCTCAAAACTAATGTAGGATGCGAACATGTGGTGTTTTATCTTCTGTAGTTTCATCCTGATGACAGAACGTGAGAGGTCTTATCTCAAGGGTCCAGCTGCGCCTAAGAGTGGCATGGCCTGAGGACCAGGTCCACCCCAACATTCCGAGTGTGGCAAAGGTAGGCCACAGTGAGTGGTCACAAAGACAAGACTTTCCACGCAGAAAGCTTGACAGGAGATTTGAGAGCTGAAGATAATTGAATTTATTTGCAGCTTAGATATTCTCTCAGTCTATTAGTATATTGCAGACTAATTGCAAAATCAAAGCCTTATTTTACTTCTGAATTCTGGGAAACATGTCTTTTCCTCATTCCCATCTGATCCTCTGAAATGATTTGATTGCTGTCCACTGGTGAGAGCTCCCAATGGTAGGATCATCATTTCATATGATGTCTTCAGGATACAGAGAAACACTTAAGTATTAATCACCCTTTTCTTTAAGACAGGAGTAGAGTGTCTGCTGCTAATGGCTTAGTAAGTTCAAAGGCACTTATTTTCCACGGCAATTAAGTGAAATGAATAATGAACTACATTTATTGGGGTTCATTCTGCTCTCATGCTTACTTTTCACTAGTGTAACTTCATTGATTTCCACAGAGATATTTCTGATTTATTTAGCCTTTGCTCTGATTGTTGACCCTGCTAAAAAGAGATTTAATTAATGTCAGATATAGTGGAGAATCACTGCCTATCAAATGGGATTGACGTCAGCATCTCCTTTCACCCCAAGTGCAAAACTGCCAAAGAATCAAAATAAATTTTGAGCACTTTCAAGTGAGTCCATTCTCAAAGCAGTGACCCCTTCTGAATCCAGCCCAGAGCCATCTATTTTACTTTGTCTCATGACTTTGTAAATGCATTTTCATTTCTAAAACCTCTTCTTTAAAAATTAAAGTCTGAGATGGTAGGCAAAATAAATAAATAAATAAATAAAATAAAATAAAATAAAATAAAATAAAATAAAATATCCTTGGATTATATTTATGGTTGCAAGTTTTAAACCTGCTGCCACTCTGATAGAAAATCAATGAAAGATGCTAGGTACTTATTTATATTGCTATGATTGCAGCAAAATAGAGTTTCTGCTGCTATAACTTTGTCACTAGGTACAAAACTGATGTAACACTTTCATAGGCAGCACTTGCATTCTCTGGTAAATAAAACAATAAATTCCTAGTGTCTTTAAACAACAAATCTGGATTACTCTTAAGGCTTAAGCTCAGACACTGAATGATTAACATTGTTAATATGCCATAGTAGGGAATCGTGTTCATGAGACCTGATTGACAAAACTTGATGCTTGTGGGGTTATTGGAATTCCCTCACTGGATTTTTAAAAAGAAAAATGGCAAAGCGATCCTTTCAAAATCCTTCACACCCTCCACTAACAGGGTATGCTTTTTTTTGTTGTTGTTTTTTCCTGACAGTCTCTCTTTTTATTTTCCTGAAACACATATAGAATACTAAATGGTAAGTAGTTCCCATTTAGTGCTTTGCTAACAGCTATCAAGGTACAAACTCCGCACTTGTGCTCAGCAGTAAGAGCTTATTTGTAAACAGAACTATGATAATGCATAATGACAAACTCAATTAAAAAAAAAAAAAGTGAATTTAAAATATGGGAAATATATTTCCAAAAAGGTCACTATGTGTATGGAGATCTTCCTGTATAGGAAGGAGTGTAATTTGGAATTTTTGTTTGTAAAACTTACAAAGTGAAGAAAGTAAGAAAAAAGGGAGCTAATCTCTGCTGAAAATATCTATGCAGCAATCACTTTCTATTACGTTCAGAGCTTTAGCTCATTTTTGGTTCTGATCTTGTTTATTCTGGAATACTTTGTCCATTTCTGGGCTCCCCAGTTCAAAAAACACAAGGATCTCCTAGAAAGAGTCCAGTGGAGGGCCACAAAAATGATGAGGGGGCTGCAGCATCTCCTGTACAAGGGAAGGCTGAGAGCCTGAGACTCTGGAGAACAGTCTTCTCCTGAGTATGGAGAAGAGAAGGCTGAGAGGGGATCTCACCGCTGCTTATAAACATCTACAGCATGAAAGACAAGTAAATGAGAGCAGATTCTTTTCAGTGGCAAACAATAGAACAAGGGGCAACTGGCACAAACTGGAACACAGGAAGTTCCATACTAACACAAGGAAGAACTTCTTTACTGTGAAGGTGACAGAGCACTGGAACAGGCTGCTCAGAGAGATTGTGGAATCTCCTTCTCTGAAGATACTCAGTACCTGCTAGGATGTTTTCCTGTGCACCTTACTGTAGGGAACCTGCTTTAGCAGGGGGTTGGACTTGATCTTTTGAGGTCCCTTCCAACCCTTCCAATTCTGTGTGATTCTCTGTGTGTGATTCAACATAATCCTGAAAAAATATTACTCTTACTCAAACTTAGAAATACATCGGCTAACCAAGTTATATTTTGTATTCAAAAGGACAGCAGCTAGAGCCCAGAGTTTATTCAATACATTTTTAATAACTGGACACAATTTTCTTTATGAAAAGAAATCCACATTCCCCAAACCAGTTCATCATTCTGCCCTTCTTCTGTGGGACCATGTTAGTCATTAAAATTCTCTTTCACCTGATTTCTGTTATGGAAAATTGCAGTTAGAAGTAAAAGAAATAAAAATAGGAATATATGAATATATTCCTGAGATAAAGATTAAGTAGGTTACAGTGGATTACATCATTTTGGCAAATTACTAAAGATCTAAATAGTTAATTCCTTTCATTATCATTACCCTTAAAGTAGATTCTGCAATTTTCCTGTTTTTGGCAGTCTTCTCTTTTAATGCATATTTGAGCAAATGCCAGCATGTTCCTCCTCCCTGAAGCCTGCCTGGAATCACAGTACTTCATGTCCAGAGAGACAAGGGGGCTGTCACTTCCTAGATTGATGACGTTTTGTGTTTAAGCAAGAAATTTCAAAGAGAGAAAGATTTATTTGAAACAACATTTAAACAGGAATGAGAGAAACACTAAGGACATGATTCAGCACTCTTCAAAATGCCAAAGTCGGTTTTGAATCTCAGGTAAAATGTGCCTAAAGACTCTTGGAGATTGGTTTTATTGTTCAGGTGAGCACCAGCTTTAAATATATCTAGTAAACATACACAAAAAGGATACAGTGCACTCCCAAAGTCAAAATCAATTTTTCATTACTCACCGACATTATTAAAATAAAACATATATATGTATATATGTGTATATACAAACATGTGTGTGTACATATATAAAAGAAGATGGTTCTTTGATTAGACATAGTTTTAAAGCTGGAATTTCTAGGTCAATCCTGAAATACAGAAATATCAGAGAAAACTTGTAACTAAACTGCTGAGCTATAAGCTTTTTGTCAGAACGTTAAGCTTCAAGTCACTAGCATGAATTAGGTCAAACCAGTCTTGGCGGTTCATGCCCATAGCTCATCTCCACTCAGCATCCGAGCTGGGCTACTGGCTATTTTGACATCACAGCTTCTCTGTAAACAAGTTCTGCAAGAAATGTTTTGGTTCTGCAAAGAAAAAAATAATGCTTAAAAACAATTTCTCAGGATGACTAAATCCAATTCTATTCACACAGCTCCAAGCAACTAATCTCTTCTATTTCTTATATTTAATCTTGAAAAAGTGAAAAACCGTAGCACAAGAATCTATAAAGACAGACAAATCTGGGATCAAAGATGTGGACTAGGACCAATTCTACATTCATTCTTACAGAATGACAAGGAGAGGTATGAAGAGATGATAAAAAACAAAAAGATGCAACAGAGAAATAAAAAGGAGTAAGTTGTGGAAGTCTTTAACATATGAAGATGAGCAAAGTCCAAAAATTAAAGGAAAAGAGCCTTTTGTATCTGTACTTTTGGCTAGTGCAAGCATGCACTTGTCTTCAGGTTTTTAAACAGAACTACTGTGAGAACAAGTATATGTTACTGTCACTATCAATAATAATATTTCATTAGAGACGGGAGAGTTGGAAGGTACGTTACAATTTTCTTTTTCCTGAATGAAGTAATAGTAGAAAGCAGTTTTTAAGAAAACAGGAATGCAAAAGACATTGCATTCCTGAGTTTTCACTCTTAATTGTTCCTTATGGGAGAGTAGGGAAAATGAAACAGTGATAACTTATCATATATTTATGTGATTATATGTTTGCATTATAAGATCTGGATGCTTTTTTTTCTTCTGCCAGACTTCTTAAAAAAAGACTAATTTGTGGCACCAATAAATACTCCAGCTGTTAACTTTCTGCATTTCTCTGAGAGTTCTTTGCAATTTTCTGCTGTAAATGGGCCTTAATCCCACAATTTTCCCAGCAATTTCCTAGTCCCTTACTCATTACAGCCAGAAAATTGTTATCTCATCATCTTCATCAATTTTTTTTACACAGACACTACCATATGGCAGGACAGAACAATTGCAAGCTTCAATCATCTTAATGTTTAGGCTGACAACTAGCAAGTGATTCTTATTATGCTTTAGCCTTGCTGATCTTTTTTCCAAATGCCTTTTTATTCACTATATTCAAATAAAAAATAAAAAATGACTATGCCCCAAAACAGAAAACTTGCTTTAATATGGCCTATTACATTTCAAAATCCTTTTTATCTTTCTCCGGCTTTTCAAATTTGAAGATTACCTTCCTGCTGAGTATTTTGTCCAATATCCATGTTTTCAGTCTTCTGCAAAGTGAGTCAGTTTGTTGGTTTGTTTTATTTTCTTCTTGTGCTGCATTTTCAAATTTCTTGACCCATTTTATTTGAATTTGGGTATTTAATTTCATGATGTTATTTAACTGCCTTCATTACAAGTACGTTGACGTATGAGAAATAAGCATGTACTTACCGTGTGTGTCGCAGGAGGTTTACAACATAGGACTGAAGCACTCTTTCCAGCCAGATTAGTCCAGAAGGACATTGCAGGAGGTTGGGAAGCTGTAATGTTGCAAGCAATGTTTTTCCTCACTAAGGCACTAGCTGCTTTGTTATGCAAACTGCAGGTTGAGAGATTTCAATTAATGATGATTGTGAGGTCTACTAATATTGACTGCTGCCTCCACTATTGATCTGGAGTGCTAGTAAAATTTCCTTAGCTTTCAACACAGATTTTTGAGAAGTGACTGCATTCTCCTCTGACTGAACTGCATACTCCCGCATCTCATTAAAATTAATGGTGATTGTGTGTCCGATGACTGCAGGTTGACTTGCAGTTTTGCTGCCTTTGTGGGTAATTTGTCCTACAATGCCTCCTGCAATTATTTAATAACTAAATAATTCATAGCAGTCTTACAAAATCGGCATAACTTTCATTTAACTGATATTATCAAAGGAAACATTAAAAAAAAAAAAAAAAAAAAAAAGGCACTTGCACAGAATCTGTTGGTCTTTCCCATCACAAAGACTGAGTTGTTGCGGGGTTGCTGCGGGGTTGCTGTGTACTTGTTTTGAGCACATCACTTAGTGTCTCCTTCTCCAGTACTATTACACATCTGTAGATTTCATGCAGGGAAGAATCTTGGATGCCCAGTATTCACAGCCCTGCATGAGTTATTTTGTAGTTTGAAGCAGATGGCTAAGACTGGAATTCTGAAAGTCTGAGAGGGATTAACGAAAATAAACCCATTCAAATAAAAGGGCATGTGTAAGAGAGTAAGTCAAAAAGCCCCTGGAGGAAAAAAATATATATATATAAATATATACATAAATATATATTTCCATTTATATACTTGTATATACAAATGGAAAACATTCACTTGAAAAACTTCAGTGAGGAACAGACATGCTATAGGCATGACCTGCAGCTCTTGGGAGTAATTCTTTAGATTCCAGTAGTCTCTGGATCTGCTGCAACAGATTCTTTAAAAAGAGGAGTCTGAAGATGAGCTGAAAATTTATTGTTTCATTTTAAAATTCACTTAAAATTTACTTGATCTGTGTGCATGCACATATGCAAAAATTTATATTTTCCATGCAATGGTTTTACCCAGCATGGCTGGTTTTCAGCAGGGGGCTGTGACTGCATACCTGATCATCAGGGATGGTAAAAGAGATAAATATTGGAGAACAACTGAGCTCAGGAACTGTCTCCCTTCCCTTTCACCACTGTTCCTCCCAGCACCCAGTATTCCTTGAAGGGAAGCTCTAAAAGCCAGAAAATATCACTGCTCACATCTAAATATCAAACTGAACAAAGAACCATGTAGAGTGTGTACCATAAAAATAAATTATTTTTTGCAAATGCAGAAGACAATCAGATGTGGAAAGGATGGTTCTTCAGAGTAGACTTCTACCATAAATCCTGGGAGGAGGTCTTACGACTTTTGACTCATACAGAACACATTACTTTTCTTCAGTGTAGAATTATGTCCTGTACTTACTGAGCAAAAAGACCTGTCTTTTTCACAGACACCAAGAATGCACCAGGCTAGAAATTATGCAGCCTTTAATTACACAGTGTAAGGAATTTGCAAGATACGTGTTTCCAGTAGATATTCCACATTTGGATGAAAGCTTCCTGGCCTTGTTCCCCTACCTTGGTCAGCTGATTCCAGGAACAACTCTCCAGTACCTTAATGTGGAATTCACCTTGGCTTCGGTGGGAGTTTCATGAGTACGAAGAGCTACCTGCATAGAACTGCATTATTAGATCATCCTCAGCAATAACACCACTGTGGTGGGAAGAAGAATGAATTAAAAGCAAAGTGTCGGGGAATAAAAGTAAGAATTTTTATAATTTATCTTCTTTTCTTTGACAGCTTTAGAACTCTCCAGCTTAACTGTGAAATCTTAGAACTATTCTCTTTATGAATCTTATGCTGCTCTATTCCTTTTTCTTTATTTCTTTTTCTTCTATTTCTTTTTTCGTTCTTTTTCTTGCTTGCTTTCTTTCCTCCTTTGTCTCTCTTTTTTTTCTCTCGCTCTCTTTAAAAAAAACAAAAACAAAAACTTGAATTTTTATGCAAACTTCACCTTAACCCTGTGCTGGTTTTTAATTACACAAGCACGAATAATAATAATAATAAAAGACTTTACAAACATCTGTTTCTGTGTTTGTATACATTATAAAGCAAATCTATGAAAAAAGAAATCTATCGAAGAATTTGCTACCCAGGCAGAGGCCTCATTTGTCATTTTTATTCTTCTACTTCTTCATCCTTTTTTTCTTTTACCTTTTTTTTTGTTTGTTTTGTTTTTTTTTTTTTTCTTTTGCTTGCTTGCTTACTTGCTTTTCTGAAAGTCCTGTTGCTTTTTGTCATTTTGATTCCAATGATTTTGTCCGGATCTAAACTATTGTTTTCTGAAATTCTGCCTCTAGGCTTCAAAATTTAAAAACTCCGCATTTTCTGAACTTAAGTCTGGAATAGATTTTGACAACTGAGAGGCTGAAAACAAAAGCATAGGTGGTTGAGATTTTAGTATCTAGAATGACTTTATGGTGCGCAGACAGGAACATCTGAACCAATGCATTAATTTTAACAAACTCGGTGACTCAGACATTAATTATAAAGGGCACATGCATTTTCAAGATTCTCCAGTCTGTATCTGATTCAAATAGAAAGGTAATAGTCCTGTTTCTTCAAGACACAGAAAGATTGTTTGGCACAGCTTGAGCAGAAGCAACTCATTTTCCTACATAGTAAGCTCCTTTATCTTCTCTTAGCAGCTAAAGCACATAAGAATTTTGCAAGCTCTGAAAGTTAGCAAAGTTAAGAGGTACACCTGCTAAGGTTCTCTTAATTCTGAAGACCATAATTATTATTTCAAGCATTCTTCGGGAGAAAACAAAACAAAACAAAACATGTCATTCAGGTTATTTAATTGGGAAGGAAACTATTTAACTATTAACTGACAGTAATCTTTTAAGAATAAATATTTCTGTATCTGTCCTCCTTTTTGCTCTTATAAATTCTCACTGCAGTAAATTTCCTCTAGGAGCCAGTGAAACTAGACATGCTTGTTGTTTAATACTTCTATGCAATTTGCCTCTCAAGGGCTATATTTTGCCCTTTTGTAGCCTGTTCACAGAAGTGTGAAAGTTCTGCAGAAGTCTCCACAGCTCAAAAGCTCTATAACTTATCTCAACAGCCATCAGTGCCCCCACTAAAGATACAAGTCCATGGCTGTTTGCCAGTGGGGTTCTCTGACTTTTAAAGATTGTCCTGAGTGACAATCTTTGAAGTCCCTTCCTCAGGCAGGCTCCAGAGGAGTCTCTCCCTCCTGATGAGAGATGGTAGTCTCTATAGAAATGGTTCCCTTTGCACCTTGCAGCAGAACTTTGAAGCCAAATGGAAGGACAAAATGTGAAACTTTCCAGGCAACACCTCTTTGCATATCTTCAAGTATTTTTTTAATGGTGATTCAGGAAAAGATTAATGTAACTGGCAGCTGGGAAGGAATTTCTGCCAAAGGAAATAGTTGCTCCTGGAATAGCTCTGAGGCTATCCATGTGACAAGCCAGAAGGGTGACTCAGTTGGAGGAGCCATTTCTGCAGAAGGCTCCTCTTCCACAGATCTGTGAACACCTTGCCTGGTAGCTGTGGGTCACCCAAAAAGTCCTGAAGGTCCCCATCTCCTTCCTGTTTGATGGATTACCACTGATTCCTTCATAGTTTGCATTAAGTTGCACTTTAATAGGTTGCACTTATTTTCCATATCCACGTGATTTACGTTGGTTGAGAAAATGACCATGACTTTTAAAGGTTATTCCACACATGCCTTATGTCTGAAGGAAGAACACAGCAGTTTCTCGAAGCAGCATTCAGAAATCATTGCTCTCATACATCTTTTACCAGGTAAACTGTGTTGTGATTACTGGTGAGGGCTGTCATTGTACTGAAGGCGTAATTACAACAAAGGAAATGTAGTTCAACATCCAACTTCACGGGAAAATTACGATGATTTTTTTAATGTTACATAACATTATTTTCATATTTGTATTGATTAAATACAAGAAAATATCTTCACTGATTCTTATCTGACAGTAACTACCTATTTAGAATCTGCTTGGGGTTTTAGAATACAACCTTTTGTAATAACTTTTGTAATCACAGTATCTCTCTGAGAATTATTTGTAATTTCATTTTAAAGAGGGATTAGTTTTTATACACATGGTGAAAAAGTGTGCTCTAGTAGATAAACTGAATTGATTTGTACAGACTTTAGGAAGCACAGAGCTAGTGACTTGGTTACAATAACATCACTTCCTGTTCCTGAAGTACAAAGGCAGAGAAAGAAATTTTTTTCAGTTGACGAGTTTGGATGAGAAATGATGGAACAGGATAAAGGGACTCTGCACTGAATGTGCTCCTGGGTATCACCTAATGTGCCTTGCTTTACCTTAAGGGAAAAAAAAACAACAACAACAAAAACCTGAAATTTCCCATGCTTTGTTGTGTTGAGAGTGCAAGACAGGTGGAAGATGGGAAATTGATGGATTTTTCTTTTGCCTCTCTAATTTTCCCATTCAGAAATTAACAATGTAATAATCATCCTCAAAATGAAGAGTCTTACCTCTCAGTGCTCTTTCAACCCTTGTTCCTAGAGCTACACAGAAAACTGCAGAAATTGTATTATTTCCTTACTAACAGTTACTTACTTACTTTTTGTAGTGCAAAGTAACACACCATTCTGTCAAAACTTGTTGAAAGCATGTTGATAATACCATTCTTCCCCAACATGGAATAAGTACTCATTTCAATAAAGTGAGTTTTTGCCATCTACTGGGACAGACATTTAGCTTCTTCCTTTTAATCCGGTACCAATAAGTTAGGATAGCTTGCATTCAGGAGTTCTGGAAGAGTTGACCAAGCCACTAGTATTATTTTAAAACAATGTTTGAAACAGTTATCCTGACACTTGGAACAAACCTAATGATGTTTGAATATTTTAAAAGGATAAATGAGCAGATTCATGTAACTACATGCCTGATTATCCAGCATTGATCTTTGACAAAATAATGCAAAATGTGGTATGAGGATTGATTCATAAAGAATTAATGCAGGGAAATACATCTAACTCCAGTAATGATGGGAAGCAAATGCCATCAAACTCGCTTGATGACTTTTTCAGATCAGGCAGGATGTGTGATTTGTCAAGGTAAGAAACTGTTAGATGATATAATAGACTTATGTCCGGTATTGGTAGCACATGACATTTTATTTGCCAATAAACTCAGAATTGCAGAACACTGAGTTGGTGTGCACTTTATAGATTGAATACAAGCTATTGGTAAGTCTTAAATTCTAATCTTACATGAAGAATTATCATTAAGCAATTATGTTCCTTTTGGGAGATCTACTCTGCTTAAAACATTTGTCAACATGGTCTGTGTAATATCTTTAAAAATCACTACTAATGAAATTTGCAAATGTCACCAAAATAAAGACAGAAAACAAAAAGAAGAAAGCAAGCTAATTATCTCTTAGCTCATTAGGTGCAAATCTTTCATAAGAATCTCTGAAAGAACCTGGGAATCACAGAAGGTGAACCACCAAATGTACCCTGTCAGAGGAGAACACCCTGGCCAACAATATTAACGCAGTCCTTCGATAGAACTGGTGAATATTCACTGGAATTACTCAGTACTGGGGCAATGTCTTTGGAAAACTTTGTCAATAAATCATGAAATGGGGAAGGTTTGAAGAAATGTTACTGGTGATACTAATGATTGGAAAGTTCATCTGTTTTTTCATACCATGTATCTTGGTCCAATAATGAACACAATGCTCCCCTGCAAACATAACTTCATAGAATCATAGAATCAAGGTTGGAAAAGACCTACAAGATCATCCTGTCCAACCGTTCACCTATCACCAATAAGCTCCCACTAAACCATGTCCCTCAACACAACATACAATCGTTCCTTGAACATCCCCAGGGTCGGTGACTCCACCACCTCCCTGGACAGTCCATTCCAGTGCCTGACCACCCTTTCTGAGAAGTAATATTTCTTAATGTCCAGCCTGAATCTCCCCTGCCGCAGCTTGAAACCATTGCCTCTAGTCCTATCACTAATGACACAAGAGAAGAGGCTGACCCCCAGCTCACCACAACCTCCCTTCAGGAAGTTGTAGAGAGCAATAAAGTCTCCCCTGAGCCTCCTCTTCTCCAGGCTGAACATCCCCAGCTCCTTCAGCCTCTCCTCATAAGTCCTGTGCTCCAGACCCCTCACCAGCTTTGTTGCCCTTCTTTGAACACGTTCCAGGGCCTCGATGTCTTTCTTGCAGTGAGGGGCCCAAAACTGGACACAGTACTCGAGGTGCGGCCTCACCAGTGCTGAGTACGGGGGGACAATCACCTCTCTGCTCCTTCAGTTATATAGTGAGAACATCACAGCACTTATTTATGATTTATAGTGATAACTCAAAGAGATCATCTATGTAGTTTACTAGAGCAGTCTGAGAGAGTAGGAGGTGTTTAGTCTAGAAATATCTTTGTGCAGAAGAGAATTTTGACAATATTGAGAAAGGAAAGGTGAACCAATTCCAAAGCCTGGAATACGGCTCATTGCAGCCTTCTGGTACTTGATGGGAGCATATAAACAGGAAGGGAATAGCTGTTTATGAGGGTGGACAATGATAGGACAAGGGGGAATGGTCTTAAAATGAGACAGGGGAGGTTTAGGTTAGATATGAGGAGGATGTTTTTCACACAGAGGGTGGTGATGCACTGGAACTGGTTGCCCAATGAGGTTGTGGATGCCTCATCCCTGGAAGCATTCAAGGCCAGGCTGGATGTGGCTCTGGGCAGCCTGGTCTACTGGTTGGAGACCCTGCACATGGCAGGGGGGTTGAAACTTGATGATCATCATGGTCCTTTTCAACCCAGGCCATTCTGTGATTCTATGAATACAAAACTTGAACTGAGAGCTGCCCTTTTTACTAGTGTTCTTGTTGCTGGAATAGATCGTTGCAGTGGTCCTTCAGGTCTTAAGTTCTATCAGCCTATATGCACCTTTGGTTTCAGTGTAGCAGGAATGCTGAGGGGCTGCATTCTGTCGTAATTGCTGCTAGTGTTAACAAAGTGAAACATATGTGTTTTTGTTTTTTTTTTTTATATTCCTTCTCTCAGATTACTATTTTTCAGACCCTGTTATATTGTCATAGTCTGTTATAAGATAATGTTGCTGTCTATTGTGGCTCATCTCTCCAAATATACTGTTAATCTGTTACTTACACTATTCTAAGGAAGTGATGAACAGAGAGACTTACTTTATTTAAGCCAATCTTTATTCACACTCTCCTAATCCAAGCCTGAGATACCAGTGACACAGCAACAATTTAAATGGCTTTAAAAAACAAAAAAAAAAAAAAAAAAAAAAAAAAGTTTTAATATGAGCTGATTGATTGTTTATTTCTTTACAGTGTGAACTGCTATGATATTAGAGTGAAAAACTGCTGACTATTATATTTGCATACTTGAATAAGAACCTGCCTACATAAGTCATCTCTTTTTGGAAACACAAGTAAAAGAAGTGTAGTTTCCATTCATACTGAATGTCTTTCAATTTTGATTTCTAGAATATATGTTGTGAGTTTGCACACATGCAGTTGTGTTGGGCAAATTAATACTTCATGTAGTAGTCAATCCACATTATTATCATACAGTCACTACTTGTTTGTAGTATGTAACCTACAGGTTTCACTTGAAATCAGAGAATCGTTGTCTTAGGAACTGCTTTTGCCGAGACAGCTTGTGGCTTAACAGCTGAGACAGATGAATGCACTTCATCTCCTGTAATGAGGATTTTGCAGAGCAATTTACTTTCTGTTATGCTTGATTAAACATATTATGCCTTTACTGAGACTTGTGCAACCCCATTACCCTTCGTGGGTTTACACAGGTATAACAGGTTGGACCTCTAACAGAAATTAATTCTGTGATTTCTGCATAAGAACAAGTAGGATTCCACTCTCTCTCTCTCAGCTGTATTAGCTCAGCAGGATGAATAACTGTGAGAACTACCTGCAGAGAAAACATAATTTTGGTTCTAAATTATGGAGATGTGACTGAGTACATACAGAAGGAAGAGATCTCTACTGAACTGAAAGATGCTTTGTAATACCTTTAAAAATGAAACTCTTCTGAAATAAGAAGAGAATGCTACAAAACTGCTCAAGCAGTTACAATGAATAATAAAAAGTGTACGAAAAATATTTGTAGGAGACTACTGAATTGTTGGTAAATCTGAGTAAGCAGAAGTGGTGTTACAGGTATGGTTTAAACTGTAGGAATTCATTTCAAGATATGTAAGTTCCTCTGAAAGAAATGCCTCCTCTTTATTTCTAAGGAAAATACAACAGGTACAAAGAGGTCAATAACAGTGTTTGATAGAGCAAATTCTCAGCTATGAAACACTATTTTTTAACCTAGTCACCACCATTAGCTGTACTTTCTTGCCAGTGATGAAGAGCCTGCGTGCCACACTCGTCAAAATCTACACCAGCAGATGTGACCCCGTTACAGCCATCACTGCTTAAATGCACCACCCACCACCTCATTGTGCTCGCATCCACTGTTTGATCACAATAAACATTCAGCAGGTGTTGATTAATGTTAGTGGGTGCCATTTTTTTTCTGAATGGAGGAATTAGATGACACACCTTTGCTTCATATGGACTTCCACATCAGATGTTATTTTGTCATCTAGTCCAACTCCATCTACAGTTCAATCAGATTGCTCAGAGCCCCATCCAGCCTGACCTCGAGTGTCTCCAAGGATGGGGTATCCACCACCTCTCCAGGCAAACTGTGCCAGTGCCTCATCACCCTTACTGTAAAACACTTTTTCCCTATGTCCAATCTAAATCTTCCCTCTTTTAGTCTGCAGCCATTTCCCCTTGTCCCATCACAACACATCCTGCTAAAGAGCCTGTCCCCTTCTTTCTATAGACCACTTTTAGACACTGAAAGGTTGCTATCAGGTCTCCCCAGAGCCTTCTCCTCTCCAGGAAGAACAGCACCAGCTCTATCAGCCTGTCCTTATAGGAGAGCTGTTCCATCCCTTGGATCATTTTGTGATGCTCCTCTGGATGCACTCCAATAGGTCCACGTTTCTCCTGTACTGAGAACTCCACATCTGGATGCAGTGCTCCAGGTGAGGCCTCACCAGTACAGAGTAGAGGGGAAGGATCACCTCCCTCTCCCTGCTGGCCACTCTTCTTTTGATGCAGCCCGGGATACAGCTGCCTTTCTGGGCTCTGAGGGCACAATGCTGGCTCACATCCAGCTTGCCATCCACCAGTACACCGAGTCCTTTTCCACAGCACAGGGATGACCTCTACCCTTTCAGCCTCCAACTTGTACTGATAATGGGGGTTGCCACAATCTAGGTGCAAGACCTTGTACTTGGTGCAAGGGTCCACCTGGGCCCACTGCTTGAGCCTGTCAAGATCCCTCTGGATGGCAGCCCATCCCTCAACGTGTCGAATGCACCCCACCGCCTGGTGTCATCGGCAAACTTGCTGAGGGTACACTCGATCCCACTGTTGATGTAATTGATCAACACATTAAAGAGCACTGGGTCCAGTACTGACCCTCGAGAGACACCACTTGTCACTGATCTTCATCCAGACATTGAGCCATTGACTGTCAAATTGGAATGAATCAAAATGAATCAGGGAAGGAACACGTGAAAAAATGAAAAATAAAAATGTATATCAAAAACCCTAAAATATGAAAAACAGGCCCATCTCCATCTCAAGTTTTGAAATTGATGGCTAAATCCTTCTTTATCAAAACTTGGATGTCACTTGTGGGAGAAATGTAGCCAAAAAAAAAAAAACGTGTTTCATTCATATATGACAGTCTGAATTTAGCAAAATACGCAGAAAAATGTTGTAACATTGCTTTAAGAGAGAAAACTGAAGAGAAAAATGTGTAAGCATTAAATTTTAAAACTTCACAGTGAAATTGTTTAAAAAATGTTCCACAAAAATAAATTTTTGTTTAGAAATGCATCTACAACATCCTTTAAGCACCTATTATGCTGGGTTTGGCACAAGAAATGTTTATTTTTAATCTGTAGGAATTAAAACTTTTTTTTTTTTTCTTTTTAAAAGAAAAAAATGGGAACCTTTTAGTATAGCTAAAAAGAATAGCAGATCTTGCTGTCGTATTTCACTGCATTAGTTCATGTTACTTGCTAGACCCCATGGCTAGAAACACATAGATAACTCAGAAATGAAAACATGGAAAGATTGTGGTAGAGCTGTGGTTGAAGCAGTGGTTTGATTATGTGCTACAGCTTTGCCACTAGAAACAACATCCCAATTAAGAAATAAAGTTAATCAAAATCATCAGCAACTGACATTTTTAATTATATAAGAGCTCTGTTTTAACCTTTGTTATTGATCTGTCGCTCACTGCGCAAATTACAAAATATAGAACAAAGGAAATTTCTCCAGAATATTTGAGTACAGCCAGTTTTTTTGCCAATTGATATGCCTTATTTCTTCATGTCTTCCAAAGTTTTTTGATTAGAGGAACTTACCATCAGACAAATCATATTGCTTCTTATCTAGTCCCTCTTCCCCTGCATCAATGACTCATTTTGACACGGGAAGTTTAAAGCAACAAGTAAAATATGATAAACATTATCCATCACCATATAGGGAGCCTGGCTAAAACCTTTCTGTCACCATTAATAACGCTGTTTGGTTTTCAGCCTTCCCATTTATTGAATTAGTGGCAGATGTAAAATACTGCAAGAAGTAAACAACTTTCAATATGTACCTGTGAAAATTTGGACTCTAAAGAAGAATATTTAAATGTTGTCTCAATACTTATTTGCATAGTCTGATGAACAGGCCTCAACAAGAGCGCCGTGTGCAAAAAATATCCATGTAACTCAAAGTGTTTCTCTGGTGTTATATTGTGCCACAAAGTACTTCACACTGTACCATCAACATAAGAAAATACTGCTTATCAGCTCATAGATTTGTATCATTTGTCCAGAAGTAGGTTTTTTAAGTAGATACTTATCCTTGCAGAGGCCTTGAGCCACACCCTGTTAAAAACTTTTCAGCTACAACCACCACAGTTTTAATTAAGCCTAGAAGATATTATAATTCACAAAGTAACTTGGACTCAGGGAAAAAAAAAAAAAAAAAAAAAAAAAAAAAAAAAAAAAAAAAGTTTAATTTTAGGCAAATAGACAAGTTCATTGTGGTATATTTGTTCTTTAAGTGAAGCACATAGTAATGTGTTTGAGTGGAGAAGGAACAATCTGACCCATAAAGACATGTAAAATACCTAGAATCCATGTTCTGTACTAACACAGAACCTCTTGAAAATTTCTACATAGGTAATCTGCCATTTTGTACAGTTTTAAAGAGCTTTGAAGAAAATAGTGAACTGGATTTTTTTTTTTTTCTCATTTGTTGGCATATCTTGAGCACGTATTCACACTTCAAACAATCTTTTCCCAAATTGCCCAAGAAAAAATTGTTAACTGTAAGAGGAAAATATTTTAAAGATTATATAAATCTTTTTTTTTTTTTTACATTACTTTGAGTGTTTTAAAAAATACAGTAGAAATTTATAGCAATTTCCCGACAGAACAATTTGATTTCTCAAAGGTTAAAGAGTATTCAAACTAACAACTGCATATCATATACGTGTTTAGTACATTCAAAATCACTTTCTGTTTTTGCAAATCAACAGATAAAACATGCTTCTCTGTGAAGAGAGCTATAGATTTCCAAAATGTGTTGCTGTGTCACTACATAGCTTGAGAGTTATTTTATAATTCTTTTATCTTTTATAGATAGAGGTTATGCTGCCTGTGAATGTGCCTACTTTATGTTAAATCCATATGTCAGAACAGGGAAAAGAAACCACATTCTTGTAATGTCTAAAACCATAAATATTTCCCATTTGTCTTGAAAGAGATAATAATAAACTGAAGATAATTTTAAGTTTGCAGCTACTTTATTCCTACTCCTATATTCCTATTCCTTTCTGCTGTAATTAAGATAATATTAATTTACATTCAAGTATTTTGGTAAATTACATATCTCTTTTCATTAGCAATCACAGGTCTGTTCCTCTATACTTGAATCTACTTTCAGTAGCCTATGCCTTTCCCTCCATGTCACTTACTTACATTCATGTGCACACGCATGTATGTAAAACTAAACTGCCATACCAAGATGAATTGCTCTCTACAACTTAACTGGAAGAACTGAAAACACATGTCAGCACTAAAGAGGGCTGAGTAAGGCTTGCGGTGACCTGTGAGTGATTCTGATATGTATGTACATCATGGATGGTGTGTGTGTGTTTCCATGCATACCAACAGAGAAGTAGCATTGCAGCATTTTAATTTGCATGAATCTCAGTCAGCAAACTTGGAATCACAAACTCTGTTGTACTGCAGAAATCCTCAGCTATTTCTACATTATGAATGTCATGTAAAATTCAACTTGATAAGGTTTCTTTTGTTTACTACAGAAGCAAATTGTTTCACTATGTTAGTGCAGTCTGTGTTTTAGGTAGCAGCTGGTCTTCACTTTGGACGATAAAGTAACATGAGAAATTTAAATCCTCCTGTGGAATCTTGTATCATGAGCCTAAAACCTGGGTCTGGTGGTGCACTCCTACAAGAAAGCATTAGTGAATGTAGAGAAAAAAACATGTATGTCCTTGCCTTGGAGCCAGGATGGTTTCTTAACCAATATTCCTCCGTATCATCTTTGTTATCCACACATTTCACACATGTATGCAGAAATTGGTCATACAGACTCCCCTTAGCTAATTTTTCACATTCTTTATCCCCAGTTGCACAGAGATAAGTAGACATCCACAATGTGATTTGAAGATACAATGTTGTGCAGCTGATAAGAAACACATCTATCAATCTAATAAAAAAATTAATTCTTCATTAGTTTGTGGCTGTCATTACAAGACAAAAAGTAATTATTACTAAACAGGTGTTCTGCAAACTCTCAACAACACTGCAGGAGTAAGGTTCAGACTGAGAATCACCTTCACAAGGTGCAGAAGCACTGTTTTCTTCATGTTACATAAACAACGGTGGGTGTCTTTTCTACTCCCTTAGATAATGGAAAGGCTAATACCAATTGGTTACTGTTGGACACAGCTAGTAGATAAACTGTGCTTTAGATGAAGAATTAACTGAGGTTGCTAAAATGTCTTTGCATTAATGCAAAAACCTGGGCAAACAGCAAGGATGAACTTGAGATTTTGAAGCACTGAATTAAACTTCAGTGATGATGATTATAGTGGAGGACATAAAATGTTACCAAAAGATAACATCAAGGAAAATCTGGTTCTCAAGAAATGCTTATTCATAACATAAAGAAACAAGAGATTATTATGCTGTCATGGCAAAGGTACACACAGATACGAAGAATTATCCTGTTGTGAGGAACAGTGAAAAGCAGTACTAACAGCCCAGATAGTATTATACATCTATCTGAAGAAGTAGTGTTGTGAACTAGCAGTGCCTTCAGTGTTCATAATTCAATTAGGTTGAGATGGGAAAAAAATGCAGTTTAAATTCATTAAAGTTCTTCCTTTCAAAAAGACAGAGCCTCATCTAAACTAACAACAGCCTGGAGTACCGTTGAGCTCCCAAATCTGAAAAAAGATTATACTTGGCCATACCCCAAGTATATGAGGGCAAAACCTTGGCACAGGCCTGCTCCCCTCCCTGGCTGAACTTTGCTTTTGATGAGAGGGAAATCTGGGCATATGAGTCAGGAGGGAGAGGCACTTCTCACTGACACTGTGCACTATCTGGGGATCAAGCAACTGGGACAACAGGCACTGCGCCGTGTGCGCAAGCTGCTGAATTTGGATGGAGCCCAAGGTAACTATTTAGGGAGGCCAACTGAAGAAAGGAACTTGGGGATTTGATTTTGGAGGCAGCCTGGAATTTCTCCATGTCAAACCTGCTAAAGCTATCTGAAATCTGTATGCCAGGCAAGGAGGAAAAAAAAAAAAAGTACAAGAACTTTCCAGACCTAACTAGAAGAATAACCATCTTGAAAATGACATTAAGCATAAGTAGGGAGCCTACTATGGATAGCATACAATAATGGAAAAAAAGACTGATCACCAAAGAAAACTATGACTTTGAAGTCAAGAAATGCAGCACTGAAGTGAGACTTGGCAAAAAGCAGGATTTGCTAGAAGTCAAACTGAATCGGACATCATAAAGGAAATCAGATTAAATAGGTGAAGTTATGTACTTAGGTGGAGAAAAAGGCAAGATGATGAAAGGCTTTGCAGTAAGGATGAGATACACACAAAGATCCATATTTGAGTTAATTTGTATTTTACCAAAAATCTAAACATTTTGATTTCAATCAAACTCATGCTTTTGAATTTGGGATTACACACTAGGAAGAAAATTGAAAATCCACAAGCAAATGAACATCCACAGGCAAGATGAACCTTATACACAAATAGTTTATTAAGATTAAATTGAGGGTTCTCAAATAACCTGCAGTCTTAAAATCAAACAAACAAAATCATAAAAGTATGGGGGCATTAAACCCAAATTCCCATAGCACTTGGCTATGGGAATCATCTGTCAACCTCATGATAATCCTCATAACTGGAGTACACGGATACAGTGTCTACTTAGGAAAAATCATCCTACTATCTATAAAGGATCCTTTAGACCAGTCTCAGCAGAGCAAGTGTCAATAAAAATAGGACTGAAGATCTGAAAGACCATGAAATGTGGCTTTGTCATAAGCAAATCCTGTCCCACTAGATACTGACATTAGTTGGACATTTTATAGACAGAGATAACGTCAATCTCAGCAGAGCAACCATTACACTACCACCACAAAAACAATGGGTTTACAGAAGAGACTAACTTTGGTAAAGAAATAGTGTGGTGCACAAGAGACTGTATAAGTTTATCAAGAATAAGGAAGAGTGGGGAAAAGGTGATTAATGCTTACGGCACATGGCAGATGAACTCCTCCAAGCAAAATTCAGACCAGGTATCATAGAATCATTAAGGTTGGAAAAGAACTCCAAGATCATCTAGTGCAACCGTAATGTAATGCAGTAATGGTAACAAATGTCTTGCTTTGAGTCAACTATTACATGAGCTTACCTCCTTCCCTGGGCTGCAGAGGCAGACTAACCTGGTCTTTGTGGATACCTCCTTTGTCACTACAAAGTGCCCTCTACTTGCACTGTCAATACATCATTAGATTATTATACAGGGGGGGAAAAAAAAAAAAGAAAAAAAAAAAGACCTTGAGGAACAAAATAATAGAAAAGGGACGAAATTCAATAGTGCAAAATTCAATAGCTACATTTCTTTTATAAACCAGGATGCCCCTTTAAAATGATTAAAAGGAAGAGGTCCTAGGAGACCAGCAGGAAGATAGTCAAGAAGCAAGAAGCAACCTTGAGATGTACAGGCAGAGGTATTTACACAGAAGCAGACAGTTCTGAGAGGTCCTCCAGAGCACTGTGTACAATTATGGACAAATTAAGAAAAATAAAATTAAATAGAAATAGGCAAAGACTGGCTTATGATAAAATCAAGAAATCATAGCCATGTGAAAAGAGTTTAAAATGTTGCTTTGTTTGGCCTAGCAAAATAAGGATTGAGGCAAGATGTGAGTGCTATGGATAAACATTAAGGAATTAAACAGCAGGGAAGAGAAAGCACTATTCAGACTGCGAGACATTGCTGGTAAAGGAACTAATGTGTATAGAGTAGCCATTAATAGCTTTAAGATGGAAATTAAAAGGCATCTGACCATTAGAGTACCAAGGTTCAGTGGCAGAATTCTGATAGGAGTGGAGGAAAGAAAACGTATAGCTGTTTTTTTTCAGACAGCAACTGGTAACTCCATGATATGGTGGCATGTGGCAATTCCCATGACAATAAAGGACAAACCTAAGGATTCAGGCTGTCTCTCCCAGAGTTACTCTTCACTCCTGAAGATCTGTTTTACAAGGGTGATGGGACCTGGTGGCAGGTCTATCCAGAAGTGGATCTTGGGCTTGAAACCTTCATTACTTCATATACAAGGGATTTGAAAGAATGACCAGGAGACCTCTTCAGAAATGACGATCACAAGTATTCAAGGTCTGTTGGCAAACCCACCACAGACTGCAGCTTATACTACGATTTTCAACCTGTATGTTATGCTTACAAAATGGGACTGCTCACTGTGTTTTATTTTATCAGTTAGTCCTGAAATCCATTAAAGGATCAGTCTGGAAGTGCACAATTGTTTTGTGTATTGAACCAAGGACCTCTCAGACTGCCCCCATGTACATGATGTATACTAGAAGAGTAGTGAACTAAGGAAGTTGCAAGCCTTAAATAACTTGAACTGGAGATTTTTTTTTTCACACTTTGCTAGAAAGAATCCCTCAAAATAATTAAGCTTTATAATTTTGGCTTAGTTATAATTAATTAAAATTAAGACATAAAATCCCTAGGGCCTCTGGAGAACATTTTATTATTATGCCAGAAATTATCATTAATTGTTCCAGGTGAATAATACCATAATTGCCTCCTTTTCTTATGGTTGTAGACTGCCAGGCAAATTGGCTTCTAGCCAATAGTAAGTATTTTTACATTATTCCAGCCTCAGACTGGTAGAACAAATTCAGCTTAAGGTTTTAGGAATACTTGTTATTTTATTTGGTGTATCAATTTACATTTTGTATGTTGGATTTTTTTCCTTGACTACTTTTTTGGCAACTCTAAGAATCAGTTCAAGTCTACTTTACCTTTTAAGATGCATTATTTGACTTACAAGATATGCCTGTATACTGCATTTTAATGGCATGTGGAATAAGTTTTGAATATGTGAAATATTTGCAAAGGAAAATAAATCACCAAAATGCATTAATTATCTCTCCCTCAAGACTATTTTATTATGTAACTATTATCTCCGAGCCTAGCTTGATTTCTTATAGTTCATTGACCCATTCGGCAAATTCGCAGACAAACTTTGGCAGAGGTGTAACTTGATAATTAAAAAGTATGTTATCTCTTGCCAGCTTGTTATAGCTGAGTGTAAGCTGAACGCTAGCTTTCCCTAATCCCATCAACCCAGTCTGTAGGAAGGGTCAGGGGTCAGTAACTGCTTCTAAAAACACTGCTCAATTGAATCCAAACAAGCTCTTACCTACTAAGCAGCTGCTCACAAACAATTCGGAATCTGTCCTCATTACCAATTGTGAGGGGCTCCTATTGCAAGAAAAGCCCTGTTTTGAATAGGCCCCTAATGCACCAGTAAGTCTTCATCTGATAGGCTAAGATCTAAAGTCAGCAAATTATTTTTATTTTTTCACTCCCAGCACAAAGAGAAAAAAAAAATCAGAAACCAGCAAATACTGGCTGGCATATCTCTTGGCTCTGGCAGGAAACAAGATGCTGATTTTCAAACCTAGTGTTTTATTTCAGGGAAGACTTCTAGGAACTGGGGGGGGACGGCGGGGGGGACGGCGGGGGGGTCAGGGGAGTAAATATAATAATGCATGGACTCCTGTGAAAAGAATAAACTGTTTTCCAGTCACTGGTAGGAAAAAAAAAAAAAAAAAAAAAAAAAACTCTATTAAGGGACAAACCTTCAGATTACTATGTAAAGAAAATAGTATTTAAACATTTTGGTCACTATTAAAAATGAGAACAACATAGTTGTGTCTTGTGGCGAGATGTAGTTTTCCTAATGGTGAGACGGATGCTGGCCCAGCTCCAAGGACATGTAAACTTCTTAGCTGTGCTCTTCACATAGCTAGTAAGTTTGAAATGGCTTTGGAAGGAAAAGGTGAGGATGTTAGATAGCTGAAAGCATTTGGATGGAAAAAGTTTTCTTACGGTTTACTTCAATACCACATAAAAACCAATGTGTGCCATGGTTTAACAGACAGATTTATTCCTGTGAGTTTACTAACATACATATCTTTCTTTACTAAAAAGGATAAAACGTTTTGTCACTGACCAGTTATTACAACAGACATTCATATCCTGGAACTATGGTATGTAGAGCACTTCTGTAGCTGCAAATCGGGGGACTCAAAGTAGTCTCACTGGTTTCACTGGGAGCAGAATCAAAACCTTTTTTTAAAATGCAATTTTTGTTTTAAAAACCTTTTTAGAGAACCATGAAAAATACTTACAAGACTAACAGAAACTTACAAACAATGGGAAATTGGGCCGTACAGGGACCCATCAGCACCAGACTTCCAGTACAATGCAATCCTGACACCAGCTTGGTGAAAACATCTGCACACCTGTAAATGAGAGAATAAGGACATGGTCCCAGGTCCCCTCCTCTTGTTCCTGAGGTCAGCGGCTTTTTCACAAGCTTCATATATGGTGCATCTTATCTGTCTTTCCCTGAGGTAGACTGGCTTTCCTGGCCAGGAGAATCACATGCACAGCAAGGTAAAAATGAAAGAAATTTTCCTAACTCATAGTACAGAAATATATTACAGCAACCCACGCAGAGAGCTAGACGTCTTACACACCTCCATGTCCCCGTGAAACTGCATGACAGTTCTCCTAATTTTACACTGCTGTTGCAGAAGTTGTGAGGATGATGCTTCTTTTTCGGCTCTGTCTCTTTTTTAGCTTTCTGCTGTGAAGAACACCGTGTTTCATGGCAGCAGTTAATATTCATTATTTCCATTGTTACAGGTGAAGAAACAATCATTTCGGGTGGTCTGACCAAGGCAGTGCTAAGAAAAGAGAGGTGTTCTTTTGGACAATGAAATAACTAGTGAATAATCATCAGCAGTTAATGCACAAATTTGAATTGCACATGTACAAATATTAATTTCCAAATACATGGCATTTACTAAATGATAAGAAAAAATCCTGCAGGAATACTCATTATTTGAAAAATAACCTCTGAAGTGTACTTTATTCTTATTTGAAACCTTGATACACAAAATCTGTTTGAGCTGTATAAAATTCTTTGACTTCCAGATACAGTAGTCATATGCAGTATATAAAAGGACTCAATAGATTAGGAAAACTATAAGCAATAAATTTAACAGCAAAAATGGAGGCTGAAGCTGAGATTCACTGCTCTCCAGTAGCTACAGATATGTACACGCTATTGGGTTGACTGTCTGTACTTCCAAATTCCTTCAGCCTCCACAGATCCCTTATTACGGGTTCCTTCCACGAGACTCATTAAAGTTTAATTTCTAAGAGCTTTGGATGTAGTCTTTTTTACACACTCCCTCCAGAGCAAAGATGAGCATGATGCCAAGGTGTGAGCTTGCCTCTCTGCTGCTTTATTGCTGTCCAGCCTCGCTCCCTGTTTTATTGCTGCCTCCCCTCTGACTCACTGGTGATACGCTCATTATCCACTTTGGCAGTCAGGCATTCAGCTATGCCTTCAGAAATTAATTTGCCCATTGGACTCTGCTTTCAAAATAAGAATATCATATTGCAATTCAAGCAATCACACTGCTAACTTTGAAAACATCCACACCAGTAGTCGGTCCTTTGCGGAGCAGGTCTCTGGTCTCAGCGCATTCCTCGTGGGTGGATATTTATATATCCACAACCCCATCCAAAGCTGGCACTCTTCTCAGACTGAGGATGGAGTTGGGAGCATCCTCTTTCCCGGCCAATGAAATAAACAGTGGGAATGTACTTCATTTCTGCTCCCATTTTGTACTGGCTGTTGTGCAAATGGGTGCAGGTGCTGGGTTCCAGCTCCAGAATGTCAGTCAGGGCAATCCATGCAGCAACACTGTGTTTATGAACTGGTTTGTTCACTCTGAAAAGGACGAGCACAGAGAATGCAGATTTTTGGATGCAGGTTAAGGTACACATGTTTAAACTGATGTCATCTTTAAGCAAACAAACAAACAAACAAAACTGAACAAATCATTTTTGTCACATGAATGTGCCTCAGATCCAAAAATTTGTAGGACTAATTTCTACAACTATATATATATGTATATATACGTATTACTGGGTTTTACTTCTTTTTTGGGGGGGGCGGAGGGGCTGGGGGTTAAGAGGACAGGAAGGTTTTTAAACAAGCCTGAGAAAGCCTAGCATTCCTTATTCTTAATTGTCCCCATAGAAATGTTTAGCTAAATTATGTTTTCAGTCATCCTAGTATAAATGCAGAGTAGCTCCACTGAGTTGGGAAGAGGAAGGTCAGATTTATATCGGTGTAACTAAGAACAAAATCTGATAGGGTATATTTGGTGTACCGTTCAGCTGCTTATAGGAAAGTCCTGATCAAAACACAAGTCAAAGTTTTCCACCACATTTTCTACATAAATCAATATCCTAGCAAGTCTAGTCAGTCAAAAAGAGAAAAGAAACCTTTATTTTCCTGGCTCTGCTAATCTCTTTTCTTTGAATGTTTCTCTTTGTTTCTTTTTGAGTCCTAAATAACAGCAACTTGCTAACAGCATGGACTTGATTTAAAACTAACAATGACAGTTTAAGGCCCCCTGAAAAAGGGTTAACCATAGACCATACACTAAAGTATCTGCTTTAAAAAAAAAAAAAAAAAAGAAAAGTCTTTAAATCATGTTATGTTTAAGAGATTTTCTTTGCACCCTTCCCCCTCTCAGGAGAAAAAAAAAAAAAAAAAAAAAATGGAGACCATCTTAACTGTAAGAGTGAGTTTATTCAGGTGGTATGAATCAGACAGGGCTCACTGATGCAAACTATCGCCTCAGAAAGCACAGCAGGCTCTGGTCTCACAGGGCTGCCCCACTGAAAGAAGCATAACAAAAACCAGAGAAGAACAGGCCTGCAGTAATCTCCTTGCCCCGGCTAGAAAACAGGGGTGAGGGAAAGCTGCCCTCTCATTATGGTTTTGGTCTCAAGGTTAGAATTAGACCCTTAGGGTAAGCAGCTGTCAATTAGAGATAACTCTGACCAATGCTGTCTGAAATCTTGGACTTATCTCCTAGCAACTCCCCTTCTTTCAGGGCAGCGGCCCTCAGCCCTGCCTTCAGCTCAAGAGTCATCTCGAAGACAGCAAAATAACCTTTTCAATTTGGGCAGATGCATACAAAATCCCACTTCCCTGGCCTGCACGAAGCCTGCACGGCATTTCACTGAGGCAGCTTTTAATCTCAGTCGATTATATGTTTGTTTTCCACCTTGTGGATGCCGGGAGCAGGGTGGTTTTGCTTAAAAGATCATTCTCAGATGACACCTACAGATTCAGCAGGTTTGAGGCATGTGCTTAGGGATCCGCAGCCTCTGTGGATCTGCAGGTGCATCCTTCCCTTGCCCTGCCTTGTATGCCAAGAAAAATTGGCCAAGGAGTGGCCATGGTTACAGGAGCAGCTCTGGGCTCCCCTTCATCTATATTGGCAGGAAGGTAGCAAGCACAAATCCCAGCATGGAAAGCACAAGGCTATGCACCGCTCATGGCAAAATTTGAGGTAGAAGCTTAGAAGGCACAGAAAGCCACTTGCACCTCTATTTCTAGAGATTACCATTCACTGTTTTTTCTGTATATCCTTAGCATTTCCTTCCCCTAACCTCTGTGTGTTTGGTGAAATGGGCAGAAGGGAGAGAGTAGATGAGGGGGATCAGAAAGAGAAGGGGTGCTTGCAGAAAAATAAGGGGACAAAAAAAAAAAAAAAAAAAAGGAGCTGCTCTTTGATTCAGTTGGGGTCCATATTCACAAAGAGATCACTCAGAGATTTCGTACAAATGGCAGGAGCAGAATGCGAGCACACCGAGGGGCCTAATGCAGGCACTTGTCCTGTAATCAAAGATTCAGCTCGACGTGAGTCCTTTGTGAGACAACAGCATCATTCTCAGCCCGTGTTCACCCCTGAATGCAGAGCAGCTCTCTAAAGCAAGGCAGGACGAGCCTCGCCTTTCTTTGTCTTGGTTGGAAAATATCATTTTTTCCTTCTCCTTTTTTCCTCTTTTCCTCATTCATTTCTCTTCTAAAGAAAACAAGCTCTCAGTGTGCCTCTAGTGAAGCTGAGGATGTTTGCGTGAGGGAGGCACTGACGGGGAGAGGAGAGCAGAGCAGCAGATGGGCGGAATGGAATGGCGGGGCAAGAGCGGCTCAGCCTGCCGTGGTGGGACGTGCGGCAGCATGGCTGACAGCTCCAGGCAGCGAGCACCATGGCATCCTCCTCTGCGTAAGCACTATTCCCCTTCCCCAGGCTTTGACAGCCCTGCAGACACAAAACATGCAGGAATTCCTTTTTATTTATTTTTTCCTCTCCTTAATCACATTTTGCAGTAGAATTTTATTTATTTTTTTTTAAACATTTTGCCAGTTTGTTAAAATGCAGCAGAGAATTACAAGTTGTAGAAATAGACATTTTCAATTGGAGTGCATTAAAAATCCATTTTTTTTTTCCTTAGAAACAGCGTTCCTGTGTATGTTGTTAATTTCACCATCAAAAATTAATTTTAAGTAAGATATAAAATATCAAGCCATGATTATCTGCTTCCTGATACCTTTACTCATTCTGAACATGTAATGGGTATAACCCACGCTTTTCAGTTGGCTCTTAAAGACTTGGAAGTGATGGGTAGAAAGTAAATCAGGACTGCAATCCTAAAGCTTTACGTGGATCCAGCACAAAAGAATACAAATTAAAGAATTGTCACGCAGAAAGTGAACAAAAAACCAAACGGCCCAATCAAACATTGTGTTATTGCAGTTACATCAGCGTAAAGCAGTGTGGCATTGTGGTGATGGGGAAGTCCTATATTCTTAGGAATCCCATTCACTCTTTGCTTTCTTCATTTGCTAAGTGCTTATCTCTATAGAGAACGGGCTGCCACCTCTAGCACTGCCAGAGGTATTTGTTGAAAAGGCCGCCCAGAGATGGGCTCAAGCCACATTCCTTGCTGCTATCACAGGGAGCCCTGGACGCGGAAGGAGCAAGCGTTTAAATTCAGACCGGTTCCTTTCAGACACAGGCTTCATGTAAAATAACCAGAAATGGAAATATGACTGTTTTAGCAAACGATGTAGGGTTTAAAATATTGCCAAAAGCCCTTGAGGACAAATGAAATTTGGAAAACATAGTTTCAAATCATAAAGCTTTTGGTATAGACTTGACTGTAAAAGACAACTAGAAAATATGACTGATAACTTATTGTTAATTTAGCTAAAAATTTGTATATGACATCTGATTGATATATAGCATCACCTACTTGATTCTCTGGGACTGCAGCAGTCCACCTGTGTGCTGTAGGTGTGCTGCACATTTCTGTGGGCACACACCCCTCGGGCACCTTGTGGCTGAAGGTCTGAAAGCACAAATGTGTAATTTCACTGCCTGGTGCTGTGTGCAATTCGATGTACCTCCACTTTCATATGCCATACATCCAAACCACAGTGCAAGTGCTGTTATAATGGAAACCTTTACCAGATTACTGCTTCTTATTTGTACACATATTCAATTTTGTGCTGTCTGTACACGTTGAAAGTGAGCAAATATAAACCCCAGTGGATGGGCTTTTTTAAAATGTGGCAGACGTGTGTTTTCAATTTGGCATTATATATCTGTGACATTATATAGGACTGGAAAAAGTTTGCAGAGGAGGCCTGGCTTTAATTCCTGGCGTGATGTAATTGCTAGCACACTGCTCCCTGCTGCGGACTGGGAGCACTGGGATCCTGCAGCGTGGTGGGCTGCCATGGCTCAGCCAGCGCTCCCGGCGTGATTCAGCACTCCGCCTCCATTCAGGGATGCAACAAGAATGCGCCCAAGCTCTTTGTGCTTAGGAAACATTCTTAGATGCTGTGAATTGGGAACTCGTTAAATGACTTAAAGTTCAAACCTAATATCTCAGTGCGAAGAACGTATGAATTTTCCCACAGGAAAGAAAAGTGCACTCTTGAAATATGGCTAAGTGATTTTGTTTGATTCCTTGGTTTTGGTCTTGTTTCATTTTTCCTTTGGAAATGGAGTATCATTAATTTTCAGGGTCTTCCCTTCTAAATAACTGGAAGTGTTTTTTTAAGCATGTGCAAGAAAAACTGAAAGCGAAACAAGAATTTAAAGTTTCACTGAATTAATTTTGTAGTTAAAGATTTGTTTATTTCTGAAAGGAAAAAATGCTGTCTTGTTCTTTTTTTTTTTTTTTCCTTTTTTAATTCTCTTGTCTCAGACTATAATTTCTACGTTTTTTTTCCAAGAGCCTCACAGAAGGTTGGCAAAGGTCCAGAATAACAGCTGGAAGTGAGAAGGAATGAAAAAGTGTATCATAGAAATTCAAATGAGAAATAGGATCTACATTTTTAATGGGTATGGTTATCACTCATTTGAACAAATTATAAAGGAGGGATTGTTTTTTAGGTTTCCAGATGTCTCCAGATCAGTGCTGGATGCCTTTCCAATAGTCAAATACAAGCAATTCATTTCACAGAATATCTGTGGTTTGAAATTCAGAGGAAGATAAAATGGCTTACCCTGGCCTTCAGAGCTCCAAGTATAACAGACAGAAAATTCTGGAATCCTGGATATAAGTGTATTTGAGGTGTATGCAGGAAAAGATGCTTCACTTTGTGAAAAGTAACTATTCTTTTCAAACCTTTCCTCTTTTTAATCCGTTGGCTACACCCAAGAAGTCATACGCGTATCAGAGAACGTTACTGTTAAGATCAGATCTATTGACATAATTAACTTATTTGCAAACAGTTTCATGTATTTTTGTCTGAGTCTGCCTTCCTGCATACACCAAAACTACCCTGATTCAGCTCCTGGTGAATTAGGGTGGTGTACAGCAAATAAAGGAACAATCATTGAGTCCAAACATATTTGCATGCTTAATATGGTGCGTGCATTCAGGCAAGAGGCAATTTGCATGAAGACCATGAGCCAAATGCAGTTCTGACAGTAGCAGGCATAACTTTATTCAAATCAGACAAGCTGCAGGCATTTACAAGGGGCCAGAATAGGTGCTGTGTGCTTGTTCCACGTCCATGCTCAGCATAATGCACTGCTCTTGCTCAAAACCTCAGATTTTCCTTAGATGGACCAATGCTTATCAGGACTGAATACAAATTTCAGCTGTAGGATGGGGTGTACATTTGCAGTACCTGATAAAATACATAGTTTGCTACTATGCCTCGCTTTCAGTGTGAAGAGTAATTCATACTTTCAAAAAACACCCTCTTTGCAAGCTAATCCATTGCATGGATTAGCTGAGAAGCAGCACGCCAGGATGCCTCTGGCCACCTTCAAAACTTCCTTGTAAACTCAGACACAAGCAGAACCAGCTTCACTTTGTCCCAAGAATTAGCGCTTTGTTTTAAAGTGGCAGTTTTCTGAGTGTTGCTCCTAATACTTTAATGGCGGTTGTATACCCCAGTGCTGCTGCTGTGTCTTGCTGCGTTTCAGCGAATGTTGTGAGGAATCTACAGCAATTAGCTGTTCATGCCTCTGCTTTCCTGTTTTGTGCCTTCTCTTTCATGTATCAGATGTTTGTAAGTTTTCCATTAGACATTTCCTGCTTCTAATAGATGTTTGCGAGGCTCTTGCTTTGAGCTATCAAGGCTCCAATTTGTGCTGAGATGTTTGGTTTTGGTTTAGGGCTGAGAGGTCTTTGTACTCCTTTCTTCCTAGAAAACATTATAATCTGGAAAAAATAAATAAATTGTACTTTGCAAAAAGTGAATATGACTCCTTCATCTAAATGGCATGGTTTGCACATGTGTCTTTTGTCTGCAGATCACTCCTAAAATAAAAGCACTTAAACTGCAGTTTCTGCCAACTTATCACACACCGATTGGTGACAATATATATGTAGTGCAGTTTCTAAAGGCAGCTTTGTACTTCAGTGTTTTCATCTTCTTTGCCCTGTTTCTTTTTTTTTTTTCACTCTCTTTTTAATTTGAAACGGTGACTGATTTCTTTTTCTCCCTCCACCAGCTTGGTGTGCTGTACTTAACAAGTAAGGAGCTTTAGCTGCTTTTGAAAGAAGAAAATGCCTCTTAAAAAGTGTTTCAAATGAGCATTGCTCACTGTGAAGTGGCTGTCAAAATTAACAGGAAAGGCATAATTGATTCCCTGAGAGTCATACACGAAAACTAGCTTAAATTTTACAAACCCGTCTCTGACGTGTCTAAATACTTCACTAAACGCGGTGCTGATCCTTTAATCCTCTCTGCCATGTTGTACTGGCGGAGCAGCATCCTTGCACCCAGCCTCTCACAGGGTGTTGTTGCAGCCAGGCGCTATCCATCATCCTCTCTACACATGATACGGGCATTTCTGGGTTTGGATTTTGCTATCTAGGAACCAAACCAATGAATCATCAAAGGCGACTGTCAATTCCTAGTGTATCACCGGCACTTTGAACTCAGGAAGGAGGCGAACACTGCCGAGTTTTATTTATTAAGGTCAAGACTGGATTTGAATCTGCAATGAGGGCAGGGGAGTGGCGAGGGGAGCGATGGCTGCTGACTCAAGAGACCTGCTGGGACTTGGTGGCCTACTGCTAGGCAACAGCCCATCCCCACCACAGCACACAGCCGACCACAGAAGGAATGACCTCATCTACAAATCAGCTATTTGAGATGCAGATCGGCCTGCGCTCCTCTTCAATAATACAGCGCGGCTTGGGCAGCAGGTGCAGCAGCACAGCACATGGCCTTTCCTCACTCTAAAAGCCAGGGCCGGGCTGTGCTCACTCACTCATTTTCTCCCCCTCGGCTCCTTTGCAATTCCTGAACCTCTATTACCTTTATTTTTTATTTAGGTCCTCCATGTAAAGAAAACATGGCGGCTCCTTTATGCTCCTTCCCACACCCCATCTTAGGCCAAAGGAAGGGGAGGTGGGATTAAAGGGCTGCGCCAGCAGTGCTTGCGATCCCTGCTGCAGCTGAACACAAAGCCTAAATAAATAAGCAGTTCTGGGGGAAAGAATTGTGATTTCTCAGGTTTTCCTCTCTTCAATGCAATGTCTTTGCAAATGACAGTCAAAAGGTTTTCTCTTTTTTTTCCACAACGGGCCTCCTCTTTGTGCAGCAAGCAGAGCATGCACTGAGAAGGGATACTCTCATACATGCATACTCCTCTTCAATTTTACAGAAAGTGCTAGTAGCACTGTATGGTAAGAGAACTACATGCAGTTTTGAGGGAGACTCTTAAAAAAATAAAACAACAAATGCAACATTTTGTAACAGAATTGAATATTTTTCGGCTGTGTGTTAAAAAGAAGAAAGAGCTACCACTGCACCATGAAATGACACTGAGTCTCTTAGAGGGCCTCAAAGAGCAATAAAACACAGTGTAATATAATTTGTATTGTCTGTGGTTGCAGGTTATGTCCTGAAAGTCGTAAACTATTACAGCTTTATAGCTATGCTGCTGGTATTAACTAAATGAAAGGGTTATTTGTTCTAAATCTGTAGTCTGTATGATAGAAAAATCTTAAATTCATCAAGAGCAATAGATGAAAAGGGAGTTAAAAACACTGCTGAGCCATAGGCACAAAGTTATAATGCAAAGAGGCAAACAACATAACAAATGTGTGTTCTGGTGTCTCTGAGCTTCGGCCACATCCTCCAGTGGGGTGGAACTGTTCATCCCCAAGCCGACAGTGTGTGTTCAGCTGGTGGGCCTTAAGGAAGCCTTAGGCTGCTTGATACAGAAAACTGTGAAAAATCAGATATTTGCACTGTTGTGCTTAGATCATTCTGTGAATCTAATTCTAAAGAAAGCTCTTATTTTTGCTGAGACATACGAGCTTCTTCTTTCTGCTCCTCTAAGAAGGATTTTGGTTGAAAAATGCAGCTATGAGTAGTAGTTAAGACAGAGATTTAAAAAGTCAACATAACACCATGTCTTTTTCTTGAAAGCTGTGAAAATGTTTAGAAAGTTTTTTGTCTGAAACCTTGGAACTTCCTGTTAAAATGGAATGGTTGTTTTCAGCTTAAGTGCAGCTGTAATGCTCTGGTTTAATTCAGATTTGAATTTAAACTCAAATGAGATGTGTATCATTAAACTTGTTCAAACACACTGGTTATCTCTTAGGTAATTCAGCAGCTGAGCTCTCATAACCTACAGCTTGTGTACATGCAGCTTATTTTTAGTATCAAGGATAGTGTCTGACTGGTCATGATAGGGTCTGACTGGTCATGGAGGGCAAGGGATACACTGCTACTCATCCACACTACAAGCTCCTACTGTCAGGCTCATGTGGAACAAATACTTTTAATTTAATTCAGAATGCACATCAGGTTAATACTCTCAAATATTTGTTTAAAATTGACCTGCAATTATTTCTCACTATAAACTCATCTATGAGAATGCCATGGAAAATGAATACTAATAGGAAGGATGCAACTGTAGTCAAAAGAAATGGGTTTAGGCACTCAAATGAAAGTTAATGAAACAATTGGGATATTGTGCCATTTCCTTTGAATGAGTTTTGCTGCTAGAAGGCATTTCAGGTGTCCAACTTCTGAGGTGGTGCCTCAGGGTGTCCAAGATGTTTTCTTCAGTGATTTTCTCAGAGCCAAAGAGCTGCCAGCCTCCAAATCTGTCTCCTAAGTGACAGAGAACGAAGGCTGCAGTTTGAAATTCTTTGAGGTTTATTAACAGGGAGCTTGAACTGGCTCATAAAGGCTGAACAGGCCCAAAAGAGGACATAGTCCTGCCTGCTGTCAGCCAGCAGAGAAGCTATCAGTGATAGGTAGGGTGAGCCAGATTTGTTCTGAGAGATGCTATGGTTGTGTAACATATTCTTGTTTCTCTGAGGACAGTGCAGGTGGCTAAGCAGGGAGGTAGCCTCACTGCCTTTTGCCCAAGGGTTCAAGGCACATTTTGTTATGATGGGGAAATGAATCTCTTTAGATTATGTTCCCAAAAACTATTTGGCTTTGCAAATCTCCCTGCACTTTAAGACACTTAACCACTCTCCTATGTACCAGCGGTTGGCTGGGTGCTTGCTTGGATGTATTTCAAGTTTTAAAAGGATTTGCTTATGAGAATGTTAACCTTGGTGCTCCTCTGATGCCTGAATCTCAGCAGTCTGCAGTATGTTACCCCCCAGTAACATCTACCCTGATGCCTCTGGGCACATCCCAGGAACCCTGATCTCCCAGCAACATTGCAGCTCACAATTAGCTCCCCCACAGACAGTGTCCAATGCCTGACACTGTTTCTCCTCTACATTTTTAAGAACATGCCATAACACAAGGAAACTTCCAACTGAAGGTAATTTGTTTTGCATGACAATCATTAGAAACTTTGGACTGTTTGTGAACATGAAAATCTCTGGTTGGGATTTTATTGGCAAGTTTAGCAGTGTTAAGATGTTAGAGCAAGTCAGAGAGCTGTCTCAGCAAGGAGGAGCATCTGGCCATCCAGGCTTGGGGCTGGGAGATGATGGTGATACAGCCACAGGCCATTTCTGCCTGTAGGCCTCTGTGACAAAATGCTCCAGAGCATCATGTAGTAATAATCACTCCTACCCATCTGAAAACCAGACAGCGAGCATGCTGAATCGCGAAGGAGAGCAAGGTGCTCATGGAAGGAGCACAACAGCCTTCAGAGCATTAGCCCTCCTCCTGCACTTGCTGAATGTATCCCAAGGAACAAAGCAAGGAGAGTGAGCTCTTGCAAGAATTTGATCCACCGAGCAAGGCTGCTGCACTGTTAACCCCTTCATGGCAAATCATTTGGAGTGTAATTTAGCTAGAAAGCAGCAGATTGCAATGCTTTCAAGGCAGGCAGTGCCACTAGCACTCAGAGGTGATTGCTGACTCCAACAAGCAGGCCTCTGCTATTGCACCTGATTTTTTTGAGGGAAGGTGCAATTGTGGCATGCCTATGGCATTGAAAGAGTTATTGCAAACCAGAAGATAAAATGTCAATTATGCCTGATGCAGAGAAATGTGCCGTGTTAGCAGATATGTGCTTTTGATCTGGTAGCAGCTAGCCCTCTCCCCCCAACAATGTGATATTTCTGGGTTTCAGTAACCAGACTCATAGGAGGCCTTCCTTGATGCTTTGAACAGAATTGTGGCGTTTGGCTCCTGGCTGGAGAAAGGAAGTGAGCAGAGCTCCTGGTCTTTGGGTCTGGGGAGGAACTGCAACTCCGCTGCCTGGCACACGGGCAGAACAAGCCCCATCAGGCACCCTTAGCCTTTCTACACCCTTCTCCATGGCTCCCAATCCCACTGCAGCAGGCAGTCTGCACCCACGGAAGAAACTGTTTCCATATCTTCGAATGTGAGCGGTGTAACTGCATGATGCCAAGTGATTTGTATTCTGCCATGTCGATGGGACTCAGTTCAAGAAAACAGCAATGTGTCATGTTTTCTCCATGCTCACTCTCCCCTGGGACACTGCTGCCAGCTCCAGCTTTGCTACACCCCATCGAGATGAGACTGTAGCCACTGTCCTGGCTTGCATCGGTAGCTGCAGGGACACAAACATTGTTGCAAAAGCTTCCAGCCTAGCCCTGCGCAGGTCCTAGCAGCTGGGCCAGATTTTCTCTGGTACCTGTACAGATCTTTGCCAGCCAAGTGTGACTTCATGATTAGAAATCACTGGACTATAACTACCTTACACTGCACCCTGCACTAGTCTGCAGTGATGTTTCTGCTGCTTGTGGCATTCTCATTTCTAATTTTTAGCTAAGAAGGTCACTCCAAGGCTCCACCTGTACTGAATGTGACTTGCTCCTACTGCAGTTGTGTTTGGGAGTACACAGTACTGTCAAGCTATCCTGGTAGCCATCAGGTCTATACCACAATAGCCCAAATGGGTAAGCAGTATGCCAGGAGCATGTTCATTTGCACGGGATATTTTGCCATCATACCTATGACAAACAACGGAGGTGAATTTCTTTCTTTTGCTTCCTGATAACATACAAAACTTTTAAGAATCATTTAGATTTAAGCTGTAGATGAACAACTGCAGGCAACAATGCAAAATGCTTTATCCAGGCCTGAAAGCTCTTGAATTTCTTGTTGCAGTGCTCTTTCTGTACACTGTGTTGGTCTAGTATTTTTCAGAATGACCCACGTTGTAACATTTTACCAGAGGAAGCTCACTCTGCCTCTGCTTTCATTCTTGGCGTATATTTAAATAATTGCTGCATTTTAATGAGCTAAACTGCATTCTCACCAGCTGTCCCGCAGACCAAACCTTCAAGGATATACTAAACCATAACGACTGCAACAACAGAGAACTCAGAAAGGCCCCGAGATCTCTTAAGACATAAGGTGTCTTGCTGCTTCTCTTTCATACCCAAACGCTTTCATGCAGATGCCCAAAACAGTACTCACAAAACCCACACAGGCAGGGCAGAGCGAAGAACGGGGTGAATGTGGCCCTCTGCGAATGCAGGGAAGAGGAAAACACCATAAAACCAGAGGGTGATGCTGTAGTGCAGTCGCTGCTGCAGCCGGAGGAGCCGAGCTGCTGCCTTCTCGGCGCACCTCGCCCAGCGGCAGAAGGGAGCGGAGCGGGGCCGCGGGGCCTCCCCACCTCCCACCCCTCGGCCCCAGCTGGCTGCTTGAAAAGCAAGCCATAAACCCATTAGCGCAAAGACAAATGAAGCTCATACCCTCAGGCATTCCTTCATTCCGAGCTGGCTTTAACCACTTTTCCAACTTTTCTCGTTTAAAAAGCTCTGTCGGTGGGGGCTTCTTAACTTGTTGGTGGCAGTTGTGCAAAGTGCTTGAAAATGCAGTTGTTGAGATTTATTTGAGTAAAATTCTATAACCTCACTGTGAAGGTGTGCAGGATATCATAGGTGCCTCTGTGCTCAGATAGATAGCTGTATAAATCTGTCAGTATTTGTCCAAATATGTGCTCAGATATACCCTCCACACGGTTAATACATATTAGCATAAAATGCAATACAATTTAGGCACATATAGTGTCAATTAGCATTGGAGACTGACTGCGTATGATAGCTAAGTTTAATATGATATGATAATACATGCTCCTGATTTTACATTAATGCTAAGCACATGTGGGCCTGTAGATCTGCAGCCAGCATGAATTACTTCCTCTTGCAGCTACATGGGATGTAGAAAATAATGTGGCAGTAGTGCAGCTTAGACTTATAGACTTATAGACTTATCCAGCAGCATGGTATGAAAGGCACTGAGGAAAGCATGATGGCAAGTGGAATTCAAAATGAGGGTTTATGGAGGGTTTTTGATTCTGTGTTTGTTTGTATTCCAGTTAAAAAAAAAAAAAATGCTGTATTTATAGATGAGACGGTGCGGAGGAAAGTACTGTGTGCTGAATTATACGTATAGCAATACCTTTAGAAGATGCAAATACAGAAAGTTGTTGAAAGCAGAATCCAACTGAATTAAATGTGCCTGAATTACACTTCAGACCTTTTGGAAGGAGGCATGTTTGAATATGCTACCAAACCACGAAAGTAAAGACAGGGGGACACTATTCAAATCACTTGTTTTTAACTTTCTGTCACTATCAGCTACTTCCTATTCAGCCGTAATTTGCAATTTCCTGCTGTTGATTATATACACACATACATAAACGTGTTAAGTAGCCCAGAGTTTTAAAATGTGTATTTAAAAGGAGTGGAAGACTTCAGCTACTTTTGTGTTAATTTCATCTGATTTACTCTTGGCAACTCTCACCTCTTCCTACTGTTTTTATCGCCTTTTTTTATTTTTCAAAGTTTTTTCAGAGTTTTATGCTTTCCACATGCAAATAAAATTATGTCCTGCATGGGAGAGATTGTACTCACGAATCAGACACAGGCTTTCAATAAAAATCATATGGATTGTGATTTAGAAGACTTTTAAGCTGATAAGCCCCTGCAGTACAGTCTGACCTGTGCGGGATATCACTCAAGTTGAGGACCTTCCGCATGAAGGCATGATCCATTCCCTCAGGGCAGAGATAGCACAATCAAGGGCCACTGCTTGATAGTGACTGTTTGCTTTTTATGATTATTAATATATATTCCATTCAAATCAAATGCAGCCACAGAGTCTTCCTTATATCATAGTTCTTAATTAAGGTGCGCATCATAGTCAATGGAGATATTGATTAGTAAAGATTTTGCCCTTAAAGGAAAGCCCTCCTGCTGGGTTTATGTAATTTATAAAAATCTGGCTGGGCTTGAGCACATTAAGTATTATTCTCCCATTAAGAGCACATCCAAGTTCAGTGTAGATTTAGTTAGTTTTGCTTTATATCATGTTACATGTTGGGAATAATTCTGAAGTCAAGAGTGATAGACATATGGCATACTGCTAAACAAGGCTGGAGTCTTTTGGAGCAGCTGTTGAACCAAGAGGCACAATCACCGTTAAGGTTAAATGGAGTTCTCTGAGTAAGGATGCAATATGCCAAGGCATCTCAGATATCCAGGAGTTTAAGTCTTGATGAAAGACTCCTAAATCTCTACTATGCTTTGGAAAATTATGCCCTGTATCCCTTAGTCTTCTATGGATGCCTCCAGCTGTATGTTTGAACCAAACTTGGCTTGGGTATGCCAAGTTGATTATGTTTTCTGAAACAACCTCTGTCTCCAGTGTAAAAGAGGCCAAAGAGGGCAGTGCAGCACAAGGTGACAAGCTTCGGGCCTCAGGATAGTCACAGATTAGCACAAATTGCTTTTGTAAACAGGATTTTGCAAAGACTGGAGCTGTTAATTGTTATTGTAATGCACAACATTTTAATTGAGTTAATCGGTACAAAATGTTTATCTCTATTGACTGAGATAAAATGTCAAAAGCTCTTTGATGGCAATTGGAATTACAGTAGGCAACCTTGACAATAGCAGTGAGTGTTTTACAATGTACTGCTGTTTCAATGTGTTTCCTGGCAAAATGAAGCATAATGTTGCTTATCTCCAAGGTATCCATTTTGCCTTAAGAAAGAGTATCCCAGAGCACCGCAGCAGATTTCATTTTTCAGTTCCAACTGGCCGTAGGAGAGGTGAAAGATAGCCCAACTCAGGTTAATCCTTCTTCTCCCGGGAAGCCCTATTTGCACAATATTAGCACAGACCAAAGCTTTCACCAGAACATGTAGGGCTTTGCCATGTACGTTGCCCATAGCTGCCCGTCTGCTCTCTCCAAGGGACAAAGAGGCTTAGGGGAGCAGTGGGGTATTCAGCAGTGAGGCTGAGCCCTCCTCTCACAGCCAAGACATTTCCTCGTGGTGCTGGGAAGGCAAAAAAAAAAAAAACAAGCACCGTGCCAGACTGCTCTGCAAACAGGTTCCAAAATGGAGTCCTAAGGCCAAATGGGAGCTTAGCCAGAAACCGTGACTCGCTGCTTGGCTGCCAAGTCTCAGCGCTGCTGAGAAAAGTCTGACTGCTCTTTTTTGAGGTCTTCCAGCTCCAAGCTCTGTCCTATTGAGTTTGAAAGAAGTCCTTATGGTGATTTCAGCCCAGCTGCTATACGTCCATCCAGTGAAGGCCCTCAAGTGAAAAATAAGCCAGCACAACCTGCAGCAAATATGTGGGCATCTCTTGCACTCCCTGCAGAAAAGTGTTCCTGGATGGGGAGTGAAGGTCCCGGGAGTCTGTTTTTGGTATCAGTTATGCCTGAGTGCAGGTGTTACCCTGTCAGATCCGGCCAACACCTGCATGCATGTAGGGGAAAGCAGACAGGAAGAGTGGACAAAGGTACATCTCCTCCTCCTTGAGACAGTTCTCAAGGCTGCGAGTGGCTATGTGCACAGCTCCTGTGGGTGAGCACTCCAGACAAGATGTAGCTGCAATCTTTCCCTTTTCATTATGACATATCATTTTATCAGCCCAGAGGGTATCAGCTTCCTTCAAAGTTATAGTTATTGTTTAACTTCCAGTAATTCAGCCCCCAACTTTCATCAGACAGAAACCTCTCAGCAGTTCTTCAGTATCAGAGAGCTCTGGAACCCAGCCATGGGTCAGAAAACGCTGCCCAAGGAAGAGGGCGATGAAAGTACCGACACTTTTGTTTAAACAATTTGCCTTCCTTTTCCCCTTGAGGAATAGCTTATAAATCGTGTACCTGTCAAAGCAGTGCCAACACACTACTCAGACAAATTTCTGTTCTTGACATGAGCATGTGTTTGGCTGTGCTTCCAATAGCTGGCTGAAGCTGTGTGGGTATGAGATGGATCCAGACAGAGCATCTCTGCATTCCAGCAACCGCTGTCTGGGACTGGGCAGGTCATCCACTGCAACTAAAGCACTGAGGCCTGATTCTCAAGTCCCTTGTTAATTAAACATTAGCAAGTTTTTCTTTTTTCTTTTTCACCTTTTTTCTCTATTTCTCTCTCCTTCCCACCCCTCCCTCGCCCCCCCCCACCCTTTTTTTTTCCTCTGCTGTCAGCTTGCAAAAAACATTCCAGAGCAGAGCAGACCTGGGGGAAGGAATGGAGCAGTGAGGCTGAGACTGCTGCCACTGTAGCATGAGACAGACAGTCCAGTTCTGCTGACTGATGGTACTGATAGTGAGAAATGGAGAGGCTTTGAAGCTACTCTCACTGTATTTATTTCAGAAGTACCTGCTTTTATTCACATGTTTTCCAGAAAAATCCACCTAAGGCCATGTCTGCTGATTTGGATACTACCATCTTTCAAGTATAGGAAGAAAGAAACAGGAGAATACCATAAAGACATAAAAAACTTTTTTTTTTTTTTTTCCAGGAATCAAATTTCACATTTAATATTTTCCTAAGATTGGTTGAATCACTTGCATCTATTATTCATTCATCTACCCTAGAGTGAACTTTTCTGAGAGACCAGCTCCTGGTGACATATTTCATTGTGTCATCTAGCATAGCATCCGATAAATGAAGTGTTTTAGTAAGCAGAGTGCCTACCAAGCAATCAGTAGTAAATCCACCAAAGGTTAATGAAGCTTGAAACTACAGTCATTTTTGTGTGATGGCCTCTCTGCAACCCTTTGGAAAGAGACATCTTTGTGGTGTGAGTTGCAGAGAAACCACCTCAATTCAAATAAGGTATGGCTGGGGAGTGGAGGCAAGCAAGGAGAGGTGGTGATGGGAGTGAAAACAGGCAATACCTCCTGAATTTCTTTTCTTCTTTTCCCCTGTGGTTTTAACCTCATCTCTTCTGCAAAACCCTGTCTTCCCACAACAATGGAGAAGTTTACTGTGCTGTTACTTCTTGCTTTTGTTTCAGATATTTATCTGTTTCTTGAAAAGGGTCTTCTTTATGTCCAGGAATTAAGGTGAAATCCTTTTGTCATCAGAGGAGTAAAGGCTTCCTCCTAGGATGCTCATGCTTCAGAGTTACACCAGAGTTGTGCAGGTTCGCTTATATTGACAAAGGGAGACGAAGGACAGAAGAGCTTTCTAAATACGTGGTATGAATATATATAACAGAGAAAAATATGTTACATTTAATAAAAATAAAACAAAAAGCAAAAAAAACCAAGAAGTGATAAGGTTCTATCAGGTGAGACTTAGAGCAGAGGCTGTTTTCATGTGTTGCATCCTTCTCTTTGTATAAAGTCAGTTCTGACTTTAGACAAGTGCTAAGGCTCTGCTCGAAGTCCCATCTGCATCTTTAGTTATATAGATAACTAAAGCTGACCATAAGCTTTTTTTCATAAGCTGACCCAAAGTCCTGTAGATTTAAAGCCGTCTCAGGTGTATAAATAAAGAATGATGATAGAGGGAAAAAAAAAAAAAAAGAGCTGTGGGAGATAGATGTGCTGTGACCAGAGGGACTGGTCTGTTCTTACTTTGCATCTACATTAATTAGCTAGAAGTGGGAGTAAATAGCTTCTTAATAGAGAAATATTACAAAGGGACCTGGAGAAGTTGTAGGGATTAATTAGATAATCTTCATAAGGCACTTTGATTATGAGTACTCCTTGCATACTTTCATTTCATTAAGCATTTCTTTCATCAAACAAAACAAAAGTTCATTGCGAGGAACTGATATTTTCTCAGTCAAAAAAGCAAGAAGAATTTAATGTATATTCATAAAAACTTTCTCAGTGTGAACATGCCTTTGTGTGTAGATGCCTGTCTTCATGGATGTGTGTGAGAGTAATAATATATGTGCAGAAGAATATGCACTTACACAGCGTCCCAATTGGGACAAAACTAAGAACAGTTTCCATAAAAAAAAACAAGGGTTTCCATCATTTATTTTCTGCATTCACAGAAGTGGTAAGAGAAATGAAGAATAGACATGATCAGGTGTAAACACTTTCCATTTTACGGTGGTAACTCCTCTTTATTAGAATCTGGGTGCGAAAGAAGAAAATAGAAATCTATTGTTCATTTTCAGTTTGATCATCATACCCATCATTTTACATACTCCATGCTTTCCTCTTCCAAGGGCATATGTTGTGTTTATTCTGCAGCTGCAGTATATTGATTTTGGACTACTGAGTTCAGTGCAGATGAGTGACAAACTAAATAAGCTGCTGGGTGACTGATAAGTAACAGTGTTTAATCTCTTGGCTCCAAAATGAAATCCCATAACTCATTTCAACAATTTTAGTTTTGGTACTCAGTCAAGAACGTACAACCATTGCTGTTTTTTTCTTATGAAAGTAAAGAGTGATAGTAGAATAGAAGTTTTCATGGAAACTATTTCAGTTCTGCATTCTACCTCTACCAGAGTACACACAGATTCTGAGTTTATGCTACTGTACCAGTATAATTTAATTGTTTTAATTAGACACAAATATTCATCCTCATTTCTTTTGCATTGTATTTACTGTTCAGTTTCTGAGTACATTATTACTCTTTTCTTAACAGCTGTGGTGTTTTCTAAGCACTCATCCACTGTATAGATGGCTGACTGCACAACTTCTTAATTACTCTGGGCTTTAAAAAATGTATGTCAAGAGTGCCTCCTTTAAGAAATTTCATATTGTTATTATTGCATAGTAACACATGAATATGTTTTCTATGCAGTTATGTATTGTATGGCGAGATAGATGTACATTTCCTTATGTTTTTGTATAATTATTTCATTAGCTCTCCTTGCAATACAAAACACTGACCTTTAAGCAGTAGCAAGCAGTATAGATCTTACAACATGCACACTGAAATCTTAAGGCGGAAAAATCAGCCCTTTTATATTCCAGTTGCAATAATTTATCCCAAACATTATGGAGAAGAAAGTATTGTAAGGCTGGACAGTTCTCCTCTGCCCTTGCACAGCTGAACAACAGAAGAGCTTACCAACTGCAGCACAACACAACAGTGCTGAATGAATTGTGATATCTGAATTACAAGTCGGTTGAGAGCAGAATATGTTCCATGAGAGGAAAGCTCGTGCAAGCTTGTGCATTGTAAACGATTAGCCTTCTTGAAGCTAGGCTGCATCTATAGGGGAGGTGTGGCAGCAACATGGCTGGGCACACTCAAGCTCTTTTTACCTAACTGCTGCGTCTAATGATACCAGAGAAGTCCTCCAAGAATCTGACATCTATAATGCAAAAGATTTATTGCTATCAAAACCTGAACTGGCTGACGTAGGGATGGAGCTGCCCATAGGCTCTGGACTCTTCTCTTTGGCAGCTGACTTTTTTTTTTTTTTTTAAATGAAAAGGAATGGTCATGGTTCTCCTGCTTGCGGGCATTTGTATAAATAGCCTTTTTTAATATGACAACAATTTTGGAGTATTGCTGACGTTTTTCATACAGAAATGTGAGTAGAAACGTATTGACTACCTACTGAATAAAATCGGTGAAATTAGTTTGATAAAATGCTAGCTGAACAGCATTTGGCCAGGGTTTGTTCTTGCTTTCTGTGCTAATGGGAAAACAAGTTTCAGCATGGAATGGCTGCCTGAAAACCACTCATTAGGCAAATGCACAGGGTTTTTGTGTTGTCTGGTCAGGTTGATTGCAGGTTACCTAAACTGAGGCAGTGTTAAGCATGTTAAAAAATTATCAAGCATTCCAATAACCTCAGGCTAAACTTGAGTTTGCTCCTGTAGAAGGAGACTGTGATAACAGCACCATTCAGGCAATTATAATACAGTAAGGTTCACAGCAGAGGTGACTGGCTGTTTGAAAAGTGCTGTGGCATACAATTTATGACATCCTTTATTTTAACACTGCTCAGTATATTCTGTAAATGCTTTAATGGGCTTAAGCCAGTTTATTCCTTTGTTAATGGTCCGTGATTGCAATCAGGCATGCCCCACAGACAGCTTCACACTTCCGTGTGAGGTATTATTTGATAAAAACCCTAATCAATAAATCTAATTTCTTCTCTTGCCAGATACAGTTACATAACGTGTTTCAATTTAGGCCTGGATCAGTTTCCTGGAATGCTGAATAACCTGTGAGAATTTGTAGGCTATAAGCAAGCTGACATTCAAAATTATTACAATTTACACTTAGCATTATTAAATAAAAAATAATAAAAAAGAAAGCCTGTCCTTGAAATTATTTTTATCTTTTACCTTTTCACAGCATGGCAGATAGTTAAAAAGGGTAGTTAAAAAGATTATTCACTTAAATGAGGGAAGTATATATAATGCTGAATTCAACTTCCAGTGTCCTTTAAAACCCCATTATGAAGATATAGTCACATACTACAGTTACCAAATCGTAACCCAAATAAATAGCGTGTTTTGACCTAAGATTAGATAATTTCTGGAAGATGGACAGTTGAATGATATGGATGCCAATGAAAATCGTTCCTTATACAAAATATTACTGGAAGTCTTGTGAATCTTTCAACCTTTAGGAAAATGGCTGGATTAGACCAGATATCGATAGGGCGAATTGCAGAAATTAGAGTGGCTAAACACTGAAAATTCTACCCCTGCTGCTTCTGTTTGAAGGTTTCTTTACGTAACCTTCAGATCCCTAATTTTTCAGAAAATGGAAATTCCTCTAAAAATTTCTTTGGAAACATAAATTTTTTCACCAAATGAGTCGAAGTGAAGTCAATGATTTAGGTTCATTTTCTGCTGAGTATAGCATCACTTCTGTGTCACAGAATCTTCCACAAATTCTATTTCACTTTCCAGTCGAATGACAAAAGTCACATTGGCAGAGAACAATAACAAAAGAGGGTTTCTTTTTGGAATTCATGTTTACAATCCTGTCATAATGATTCTGAGGAATTCCTTGTTTTCAACCCAGGCATCTGAGCCTTCTCTTTTATTTCTTTCTACTGACTGCCTACCTTTAAAGTATTGCAGTTGTCATTTTTTTTTTTTTTTTCATGGTTTGCTGCTGTTAGTTCTGGGAGCCCTGAGCTGGCAGCCTTGTGCAGGCTGCCTTGAAGTAGTGCATGGGGAGGCTTGGGTGCCTCGTTCTGGGTCTTGGTTCTGATTCAGGGACTGGATTTCTCAAAATTAGATATTTCATTAGGTCAGCTGAGAAAGAAATAGAAAATAAATATCAGGAAAAGGTGATTTATCTTAAATAGGCACCTCAGGTAGGTGAGATTAAACACTATCCAGGGATGCCTGTCTATCCTAGCTGACTATTAGGGGAGTTCAGCCTGGATTTAGGTAATTAATTTTTAATCTTTGAAGCAGATAAGATCTCACTCTTGGGTTCTTTGATCCATTATGGTATGCGGCCAATCTTACAGCCACTGCCTGGGAACCATGGGCAGTGTTTTGTGCATTCCTACGGTGGGATAGCAGTAGGTGTCTAGTAGAGGTTAACAACTTTATCTAAAATACACTGTAGTCATTAGACTTGTCTTCAATGACTTTGGTTTGTGAACTGCTAAGATTATATGCATGTAAGTACATCTCTGTGTGTGCTTGCTTCTGCGTGTGCATCTATATATATATATATATATACATACATGTTTACGTGACACATGTGTTACTCTTCTGTAAATCCTTATTTCCCCGTGTAAGTGGCAGATTTGGTTTGTTATTCATCAATCTTTATCTTCATTTTGTCCTATTGCGCAAGGAAAAATGCTGAGTCTTTTTTTAATTGATGTTAGTGGTAGTAGCAGTAGTAATTGTTGCTATTGGCCTTACAGGCACACCTTTATAGACTATTACCACTAGAATCACATGAAGAGATTAATATCAAGCACCATAAAATACGAAGAAAAATCATCACTGCTATGCCTAGAGCTAAAGAAAACCCATGTCTGCATAATATTTGTTCTGTGCTTTGCTTTTCAAAATTACTCAAATGAGGTTTTAGGTAATATCTATAGACAAATAATTACATGGCAGACAAGCATCAGGACTGATGTTCAGGTACAGTGGTGTTCCACTCACAAGTATGCAGCAGATCAGTGTGTTCAACACACTACAGATATCTATGTCCATGGCATGCAGATAAACTTAGGCTTGACCAGGCTCTGAGCAGCCTGATCTAGCTGTTGTATATCTACGTTTATTGCAGGGGAATTGGACTACACGGCCTTTTAGGATCTCAACCAACTTAAATGATTCTTTGACTTTGTAGTTCAAATGGAGAAGGAAATCCTGCACAAAACTGTTTTCATCAATAACCTGAGCAGCTGGCCAGAAGTTTGAGGTTCTTGCACGTTATTCCTGCTGGAGAAAGCCATTGATGCCACTGTAGTAGCAAATATGTGCACAGACCTGTTTTCTTCAAAAAAATGTGCAGTTTCAACAACTAGAGGCCATTTCCTTGCCAATAGTATGAAGTCTTTTCTGCCAGAACCCTACAAAGACTGTTTCAGGGTACCTTCCTGGGGGCAATGTTATTGTGTATTTTTAGGCATATCTCAATAATTCCTCCTTAGGCTATTTCTGAGCTGAGATTTTCAGTTTGACTTTTCTCTCTTGCATGCACATATTTATACATACACATTCATTTATCTAGCTATAGAGCTTTAAATCCCAGGGAGATACAGGACCTTTTTTGCCTGAGGTAAAGATCTGAGTCAATACTTTAGATTTGGAAAATACTGCTATTATTTCAGCCACCTGCATCCATAAAATAACTTAGTGGAACGTAAATGAAAAGTAGTGAAGACTCTTTCAATTAGATTTAAACTGTTCCGTAGTGATATTAAAAGTATTTTTTGTAGCAGTCTTCAGAGGCCATTTTAGTGAAATGACTCAACATTTTAGGGCTATCTTTGCTCCTACATCATTCTCAGAAGACAAACTGAACTTTTGGGTGATGAATGCTTGCTTATTAGAGAGAAACAATGCTGTAAAGGTCCAGCAGCTAGTAAGTTAAATATCACATGGGGATGGAATTTTTCTAGATGAAGGCCTGAGATTTTCAGAGGATAATAAGTGTATGTCCTTGGGAGTTTCAGATACATTAAAGAGTTTCTATCCAGCTGATAAAAAACAGAATTAATAAAGATCAAGGGTCGCCTTAGAAACTTTGTACTTCAAGATATGAAAAGCATCACAATTTAATTCTCTCAGTAGATGTTATCACTAGTCTCAGAGTGCTTAAACCAGGAGAAGAGCATCCCTCTGAAGTAAAATAAATCACCAAAATAATTATTTTGCAACAAAAACTAGTCTATTTTGGAGATAAACAATAAGCTCCTGGTACTTAGGCATATGAATTTATATCAGAACCTGTGTCAGTCCATAGACCATTCTACAAGCATTAAATTTTAAAAAACATATTGCTAGAACAAGTTTCAATTTTTGCTGACCTTTCAAATGAAGATTGTATTTCTAATTCAGGATGATTCCTTATGATAGTCTCCTGCAAGAACAAATTTCTTACAGATTGTGCCTCATGGAAAAATGTGTTTTCTGATTCAGTTCAATTTTATTTTATACTGATCCTTATATAATCCATTACAGAATGGATAGCATTATTTCACTATACTATGCACCTGCGCTGATACTATACCACTGCCACTGTGTCCGTGGAATGCTACAGGGTGGTAATCAAAAACCCCCTCAACAGATAGTTCAGATATCCTGTATATTTTTTTTTCAAAATCATTTTCTATATAAGTTTTCTGTTCAAGACATTTCCACGCATCAACTGATTTAAGACATTTCTAGAATGGCAAAAAATGTTTAGTTAGATACGAAAGGCGGAGCATGAAAAATAGTTAGATTTACAGCATGAAAGAATGGCATGCAGAGATACATATTTTGGTTTTAAGTGATGATGAATGAGTCTGATCCTTCCAGAATGATCAGACTTCAATAACCACTTAAATAAAGAGAGAGCATATTCCAGCAGGTCTCCACTTCAACAAGATTGACAGGAAAATAGGCTATTCTTGCCAAATATTTTGGGGGGACATGACCAACATGAAATCAGAATACATAGAATTGCCCTTCCAGAAAACAACTTTTCTAAGAACAAAAACCCTAATGATGAACGTCCTACACTATGACATCAAGTTAAATATATCTGCAGGATACTTAATTCTTCCTTACAAATGCTAATGCATATTATGAACAGAGTTATTTGCATGACGTAAGATTACAGACACACATAACAGATACACATTACAGATAAGGTTACAGATACACATAACATCGAATAAATTACATGTCATTACATACTACATATATTAGCATGTTATGTTGTGTACTCAGAAGGCTGTGGCCAGTCCCAGAAGCCTAAGACAACTGAACCTTCACTATAGTTTTTCAGCTTCTTTAGAGTGACTCATAAAGTGAAGCTAATTTATGGGCAAGTGGTACCGTCTGTTCTAGGAAGTGAAGGCAGATGATAAGAATCTTAACTGTCATGAAATCAACCTCAAACTTCCGTGCACAATCAATCTTATTTGCTTTGGAATTTCCCAGCTGCCAAACATATCACAAAACATCTCATGTAGGAAGAAGGTTGTTCTAGATTGGTAGGGCCATGGCTGAACTTATGTCCCAAACTAATTGTAGATTTTACTCTAGAGTACATCTTTGATACAGCATTGCTGCACTCCAATGATCAGAGAGGAAAGTAAGATGAAATCTGTTTAAAAGCCCATGCTTTGTGTTTTAAGTATTTTCTACTGATTTTTTTTTTCAATTATATCATTGTAAAATAATAATATATAGTATGTTTAACTGTTGTCTACATATTATGTAAACATATGAATATATATCTGTATACATGTATATTACTGTATGTATCAGATTAAAAATGGTGTGGTTTATAAAACCTCAAATGTTTTGTATTCCACTTAATAAGAAATTAATTCACCTAAGTCTTTTGTTGTTTGTCTTGCCAATAATGGGATTGGTACCCAATGTCAGTGTATTTAACTGCTTTCCTCGAAGATGATTTCTAGCAATTTTACTTGCAGTTGTTTGGCCTTCTATGCGTGTGGTCCTTACGCAGAAGTCATTAGCATTCTTGAAAAATATTTTTCCATTGCCTGTTATCCTCTGCTCACTAAATTGAGAGCTCACTTTTAAGTTATTTGATGCTCACAGTAACATGAGACAATCAGCATCTATCTAGCATCAGGACTTCAAAGAGAAATCACTACTTCCCCTGCTAGTCCTGCCCTATGTTCGGCAGCTCCTGGAAGCAGCTGGCTTGCTTTGAACTCAACTATAGCCTCACTTCAGAGCCAGCTTAGGGCTCTGATACAGCATGCAAATTGGTGTAGCAAGGTGGTGTAACCCACTGGTGAACGGGTGTTACAGGGCCCCCTGCGCTGACCCCTGGCATCTGGGAGTTGTTATAATCCCTGACCACAGCTCCCTACTTCTTTAGTTCATGCTGGCATAACTCATGCTTTTCCTTCTGCCCGTCCACAGCTGAACCTTGGTAAATAGTGCTTGCTGCTAAGTGTTAGGACCCTTGGGGAATAGATCTGGGGAAGTCTCCATTAAACAAGTGGAAGTTCTTTGAGTAGAGGACACGCACAGGTAGGAGTATGATGCCAAATAATTTATTTCCTTGAGTTTTTCCCCATAGCTACCAGCCCCTTGACCATCCATGCTGTGTATTTATCATTTCATGCTCCTCTTGAGCTATATTTAGGAGCAAGCCAGCCTGTTCCTTACAAGAGGAGACGGGTTTGTCAGATGGTTGCCCTGGGGGCTGTAATGCAGTCTTCACCTTTCTTCAAGCACTTTTAACTGAGGAAACATATGGGTGCCAAATGGCAGCCAGAAGCTCTCTGGGTCAGTGATGTGGTTGGAGACACAGCCGGTCCAGTCTTAATGGGGACAGCCATGGGCAGGGCCAGTACAGGCTGCTGTGGTTGGACCAGAGGTCCTCCTGCAGAGGAAAGGCTGTTAGCCGCAGATGTATTCAGAACACATGGGAAATCATAGAGACTCCTTGTTGGTATGAGGCTTGGATCTTCCCTTTCTCCTGTGAATGCTTCATGGCCAGCCTTTCCTTATCAACCCTGTTGGATTTTTCAAGGCAAGAAGCCTTTGAAAGCACACCTGACTGGGATACAGTCAGGCCAGTGGGTGCACTTAGACTTAAAAAAAAAGTCAGTTGATACAAGGTCTTGAGCAGAGGAGGGAACAAAACAAGCTTTATTTGTTTTGGGAATACATCATTAACTTCTCTATAAATGAAACAAGGAGAATTTCTGATAGATCCCTGAACAGAATTTTAAACTGGGTATACTGGGCCAGAGCTGGTTACAACTCACCGTTTTTAACATGCCTGTTGAGTGCATGTCTGCTTCCTTCACTCAAATCGAAGAGTAGAGAGCTTTGGCTTAGGGTACGATTATCAGCAAAATATCTTTCTTTGACTGACTTATGACAGTATGGTTTTAATAAATCTATTCACTGAAATAATATGATAAAGAAAAAGGAGTCCCGTTCTAGCGGAAAAATTGTGTGTTTTTGACACTGTACATACACAATTCCTGGTAGTGGTCCCCACCAGCTCAGTAAGATGAAATGTCTATATGAATCTTTAATGAAAAAGACAACATTTCTGTCTGATGGAAGCCCTTGAGGATTTGTTTGTACAGGAGCTTCAAATGCGAACCAACACGTTCTGGAGGCTCTGCTAAGACAATACAGGACTGTTGTGTAATTTAACTGAAACAGAGAGACTTTGTCTTAAAGAAAATAATGTTTTAAACAGCACAAAACGTAGAAAAACAAGCCAAATTATTTTCTATTCATCAGCTGCAATGAACACTGTTTCAGTGGGAGAAAACAACTTTCAGGAGATGTCAGGCAGCTTCATGGCTGGTATGGGCTATGACAGGGCTGATGGAGACCCTCAGCAGCAGCATAGGGAGTTCTTGGGGGCCCCATTTTGCAATGTCCTCCAACAAGACCAACTCAGAGCCAGGAAAATGATTAACGTGGAATAAACCATGTACTACATTTCAGGAAATTAATGAAAAGCAGATGGCCGAAAATCATGGTGTGGAGGACAGTTCTTAAGAAAATCTGAATGTGTGTGGTGTCTTGGATGCACATTCAGGAGTAGCAGAGTATACACAGCAATGTGAATAACTGTAAGGAAAAGAAGAGGAAGGCCCAGAGCTGAGAAGATTTAGCAGGGTAAATGAAAATCTTCAGTGTACATCACGTATTTGATTTGCTAACGGACATCTTTTTGTTTTTTTTTTTTTTAAACTATGCAAGCAAAGCATTAATACTTCACACATTGTGGACACAGTCATGCCATAGGAAAAAATCCCATGAGCAAATACAACCTGTTATAATTCCTTTAGTATGTATTACTTTCCTTACTTACATATAATTTGAACAGATCCGTCAAGTCTTCACTGAACACTTAACTTCCTTAACATCTCCCATCTAACACTTCTGGTAGCTGTGGCCATATTTTCTCCTTTTGCAGTGCATTCCCCTTTTTCGAAGCACTTCAGTTTGCCAAGTAGCAGCTTAGCACAGAGGGTCACAGAGCAGGGAAGAGGCTGTGGTGCTGCAGGGCAACCCAGTGGGATGCTCCCAGCAGGGCCCCAAAGGTCCTGCCCCACCCTGTGACCCAAAGGTCTGGGTTTGCTGGTCACACAAGGCAGCACAGCATGATCTAATGCGGGGAAGTTGGAAGCAATGGAGAGATTTGGTTAAAACTGTGCAATTTCTGTGAGGTGACAGGACCTGAGTTACCTAGATGTGAAATAATTAAATAAATGGCAGTCATGAAGGAGAAAAACTGTCCTCTAGTTTTGTTTATTGCTTAACCACATGAGGAGGAGTGAAATGGCTACTCTGGTACTACATCATTTTACGAGGGCTGAGGATCTGGTCATTCAGTATAATTTAGCAATTTTCCAATCCCTTATTCAGCAGAATATAGTCTGAGGTGACCTCTTGCATGAACCTCCAGGGGCCACAGAAACTGAATACTTCCCAAGCTGACCATCTGACTTATCCTTGTGAAAAGTTACTCTGTATTAGAAGGTCAAAAGAAAAAGAGAAGAAAAGGCTCCTCAGCAGGGAGCTGCCCTTTGGGATGTTAGGTAATTTAAATTAACTGGCACCATGCTGAGCAGCTTACATTTCTATATCTGTATATGAGTGGGAACAGCTCAGGTCAAAGGGTCAGCCTCTTCTTCAGCGGGAAGACGTCCCTCCCTGCCCCTTCTTCACTGAACACTATGCTGAACATCAGCGGTTTCTTTTAGGGTCTGCTCCTGCATTCTGCATGTCATGGCAGAATACATGAAAAAGTGAAGGTAATGACAAAAGTCAAAGGAGATTCCTCTTTCCCCTCACCGCTGCCATTCAGGACTCCTTGTCAGAGTTGCTCAAAATCCTCACATTTCCAGTAATAATGCCTTCTGCCTTTTTTTTTGGGGGGGGGGGGGGGGGGGGGTGGGAGGTGGGGAGGAAGGAGAGAGATTTTGTACAGCTACTTGAATGGAGACATTTGAAGTAAATTGATAGAAAAGAAGGTATTAGGAACTTTTTAAAATGTCTGACCTCTATCATCTGTGAAATTAGAAATAAGTTATAAAAAGTCAATGAAGTTTTCTGCTTACAGCGCAATGGGAGTTTATGATGATCTTGTAGCCTCCCCACACAGGTCTTCTAGGAGCCAGAGTCTCTGGCACTGTGTCAGACTTTCTCCACAATGTTGAGACTCTGCAGGCTCTGCCCAGTATGGGTAAAATGGAAGAAACAATAATTCAAAGTGATTTTGCAGTAAATCATCTCATTTATTCTTGGAGAAGTATTTTGACACTCCTGTATAAAATCAGCATATTGTTTCAGGAGGATCAGAAACAGTTCCGAGGTTTTGTTCTTACTCAGATTAAAGGCTTGTTTTGTTTTGATTTGATTCAGTATGATTTGATTCAGTTCTGTTCCTATCAGCAGTGTTCTATGCTTAGAACGGTTGTTTTTTGTTTGTGTTTTTTTTTCTTTACCTCTCTTCTTTCTATTTGAGAAACAAGGGGGGAAACTTGCATGAGTTTTTGAGATGTGGGGGTTTGTTCATTTTTCATGTAAGGTATGTTAGATGTGCTATGTGTTTAACTAAGAATGGGAAAGCCACAGAAATCATCTTTCACCTGAAAGGAAGGACAATATTCCAAAATCATATTAATGAGTTCTGTGATGCTTCATCCTCTGTTAATTGGAATTATCACTAAGAAACACAAGCAAATGGCTAAAATATTTCAAGCAGAGCACTTCTTTTATTACAGTTCATGACTTAGCTGCAAAACAACTCAATAGCCTCTTTCTATATATTTTATGATATTTAAAAAAAAACAAACAAAAAACAAACAAAAAACAAACAAACAAACAAAAAAAAACACAAAAAAACCCAAAACCTTCCTTTAAAGGATTTCAACCAGTTTTCCTTTAAATGCACTGCCCAAGATCATACAATGCAGTATTGCAGCCTAGCATACTTTTCAGGCTTTTGAAGTTCCTTGGTTCCAATTGGTGTTTCACACCACGTCAGGGGTGTGCATTATCTCACTGTAACACAGTCTTGTCATGTCTTGTTGCCTAATTAAACTCCTGCATACCAACTAAATCTGTTAATGGATGTTTTACTAATAAGTTTATTAATCGAAGAACAGGTCAAACTGATGTGGAGGCAATAGCATATCTCTAAACAGAAGATTGCATTAGAGACTGAAGGCAGGACCGTTTATTTCTGTAATTGTTCTGTCACTGAACTGTTGACTAGTGCTGTTTTGTAATTCAGGAAATCTTGCCATTGTTCTTGCCAGATTGAACTCCAGAAAATGTATCATAGACTTCAAATTACTATATAGATTATGATTCTGGCCAGTAACCAGCTGCAAAAGGAGGGAGGGGGATATGGAAATGGGGACTGAAGTGCACAAGTGATGGAATCTAGGCCACGTCTTTAAATGTCTAAAGCCACATATGTCATGCACTGATGGTCTCCTTGTAGCCAATGATTGGAAGAGTGATCCATTTCACCTGACTCTGACACCCATTGTGTAGAGGAGGTGAATCGCCCTCCGGGTTGCCTGTCTCTTTCTGGTGATGAGCCTTGAGTGGCTAGTTTATGATTTAGGCAAACAGCATGTAGATATCACCATCCTGTAGATTAATCCTACCCTGTATAACAGGAAATAACCGCCTGGCAAGTAATTACCCCATAGGCAAAGGTCTGTATAGAGCAGGGAGACATACCCAGGCTGACATTTGCCAACAGGTTGAGCAAAGAGGGTGTGGCAGCACAGATTGGGTGGTTGTGACACTATGGACAATTTGGTCTACACTTTACTAGCCTGACCTAAGTTTCTTCCCTGACATTGCTGTCCGTGCTTACTGAATTGGCAAGATGCACCCTCATCCTTCAGTCATAGCTTCTACTTGCAGGATAGATGTGTCCTAAATCTGTGATCCACATGTGTCAGGGAGCACGGAAAGCTGTTTTGTCTTCCACTGGTCATGACTGATGTTGATCCTGTCAGACTATAATTTCTTTCCAAACTAAAATGTATTCACTGGATTGGAAAACAGCCTCCTTAAATTGCATGAGAGAGTGTCATTCCCACCAGGCTTCCCAGTTACCAGGAGACAGATCTTCCCTTGTCCTAAATCCTGGGACAACCAGTTCTTGAGAGAAGTTCAAACCTCTGTTGAGCGTGTGCCCTCTTGGAGAAATAAGATGACTGATTTCATATTTATGTGATGTTAGGCCTGTATACTCGAGGACTCAGATGAAGCCAGAGACCGATAGTAACTCAGTTCAAATAATACCATCACAGACTAAACAGCTGCCAGCAATTGCCAGATGATTATACTGAAGATCCTATCTTGATTTGTAGATGAAAAGAGCTAAGATAAACGACTGCAATGTTTATGTAAACCATCACAGAGACCCAAGAGCAAACCTGATAGCCAGACTGTGCTCAGACATTGTATTAACAGCCCATCTGAACTCGTTAGCAGATTACTTTACCCGATCAGTGTGTCATTGGAGTAAAATACAATTAATCAGTACCATAACACAATTTCGATGGGAGGAAAACCTCATGCAAATATGCATTTTGTTTGCCTCTGACTGCCCTTGCTAAACTTTAGCCATGAAGCCATCAGGAGGCTGCACTGCCAGAGGGAGGACCTCTTTGTTTTCTTCTAAGTGCCATCTATGTGGCAGCAGTCACTGGGCTGCAGAGCTGTTGCATTCACACTGATCTCAAGGAATACAAAAGTCGACCATTAATGAAGGAGCTTGCAGTTCACCTCATCTTGCTCTCTCACAGCGTGCCTCTCTCGGGTTTCCATAGATAGTTAATTGTATTAATTATCTTGCTTTTCTTTGCATGAGACCAGAAGACACTTTGAAAAGGATGGATGACGTCTAAATGAATCTTAACACTGGGAAAAAATCTTCGGTTTTCTGTATTGCAAAATAGAGTTTATTCAGATGAGTTTCTCAAAAGCAAAAATAGCAGGAGTAAGCCTTCCATTACAGTATGCATTTGTGATGTTAAAGTAATCCGTTCATATAAAATATGTCAATTGTGGAAAATTAAAAGAAAAAAAGCGCACATTATAATGAAAAGTAATCAATTTTTATCACTGATTCTGATTTTTGACATTTTTAACTTCTTTTTTTTATGTCTCAAAATGTGGCAAAGGCAACCTTTCCATTTACTGTGAATAAGTCCAGTAGTACAAAAACAAGACTACACACATGCAAAAAGTAACATGCATGAGTTACATCAATACCTAAACCTTGCATATATTTGGGCTCAACTAATGAAAATCTCAATACCAGGATACAGAGATTTCTTTATTACTTTCTTATCACTTGCGGTTTTAGCTGTGATATTCATTCTACAGAGTAAAATTGCTTGTACTTTAAGTATATCACTTGGTGCACAAACTACTGGTAGAATCAAACACTACCTAGCATAGAGACCAGATAGTCACATGTACAAAATGCTGTAGTTCCACTGATTTCAAATGAATTACACTCCCCAATAGAGAATTAGGTGTTTGAATACATTCTGAATAGATTTTTTATTTTCATTTTCATCTGTTAGCAGAAAGGTTTGATTCTTTGGGGATTTGAAAGCATACCTTATTCCTATAAAAAAATGGAATCGCTGCACATGTTTTTCATCCATCCTTTCACTGCAAATGGGAGTGCAGCTCTTCTGTGCAGCTCTACTTAACAGAAACATTCTCAGTTCGTTACAAGGAATTGCCACAAAAAATGTTCTGTGAGAAAGAGTGGGAAGATGTGGACAGTATGTTCGTGACCACATATGTAAGGGAAAATGCATACAGATGTATTGCAAAGGCTCTGCAAGTGCACTGACCTGCATGTGGATTTAAGCTAAGGAAGCAAAGCCAAATGTGCATAGAAGTTAAAGCTAATTTATAGCCCACTAAATATGTAGCCCCAAAAGCCCATATGGAGGTATGCTGACCATGAAAACCTTTTCTCTAATAGTGAAATTTTGCTGTATTAGAGAGGGAATGGTAGTATTCAGAGGAAATAAGCACTCTTGTAATCTATTGAGCATTCATCCATGCCTAAAGTCTCTGCCCTGCTCTTCCCAAAAGTGCTACAATTTTCTTTTCTTCTCATATCAAAAAAATCCAAGCCCTGAGAACCTAAACAAAGAGAATGAAAAGTGAGCAAAAGAAATGTTTAACAATAATGTCAACTGGGAAATTATATCTTGAAAAAGGTGCTTTGGTTCTCAGGTGTGAAATATATCTCAAAAGGCAGCATGGTTTGAATTACTCTTTCCCTCTTCTGTCTATCAGCATACCCATCAGTCATGATAGATCAGTGTAAATGGTAGGAGAATATGTAAGGTCTTTTTCAGGCAGTCTGGACCTACCTGGGGCTGAAGATGACAGATTTTCCAATGGGCTGTTTATCTTTTTGTGTTTTTGGAGATATTTTTGTGGATTACATTCTCTCTATCTGACTCTTTCTCGTTCTGATCCATTCAGAAACACTTACTTAAAGGACAGTCCTCTTAGTCCAGATCCTGTCCTCTCCCTCCCAAGAGTGCTCTTACCAAAAAAAAAAAAAAAAAAAAAAAAAAAAAAGGAGATTTTTCTCTTAATTTTGACATGTTTTCTGTGGCAGCAAATGCCTGCAGTGAGAGTTTCTCCTGTCTTTTTATCATATGTTCAGTGTATTATTGATCATATACGGATTTGAGAGATGAGAGAAGCTTTTCTCCACATGCATATGAATGAAATTACTCTGGCAAAAATTACAGGTGGGGAGATGAAAGAGTCAGAAGAAATACAAGTCAGTAGTAGGTACTGTGGCCCGTTGCAAACTAAATGAGGTAACTGATAGTTTGCTTAAGCAGATACTGTGGCTAGAGATAAATGACTGACAGTCTGAGTTCATATGAAATAAGAAGCTCTAAATTTCTCCAAGTCAATATTATTTTCCAAATAAATAGGTAATGGAAATTTTCATCCATCAGGAAAAAGGAAAAGAGGCCTAAATGGAGAAAGTGAGGGAAAATGAAAAGGAAACATAAAATTGGGAGCCTTGAAGATGCAGTTATGATTCAGTTCTTGGATACATTTTGTGCCATATAACCTGAGTTTAGACATCCGACAGATAGATGGAAACATTTTGCTGTATTTCTCAAATATAGTACTAAGTATTACTCAGATCTTTACTCACACATGACCTGAAGTAGTAAGTACAGCTACGCATCTGTAAATGTGGCACTATTTCAATTAAAATGTTAATGGCATCCAAGTTATGTCACCTATTTTCAGTCAGGTTCTTCTGTTTAGCAGAGGACTGTTTCATACTGCCTGCTGCTTTCACAATAAGCACGGTAAATTAATGTTTGTGTATTACAATACTTGGGTTCTGTATAGCTCAGAGACACAAATATTTACAGTTATATATGAATCTACCTGGGGCAAAAATCCAGAAAGCTGTGAAACATCTTCTTGCCTAACATCTGCACTGAATTATTCTATAGAGAAGAGTGTCAGGAATGTAGAAGAGTCAATTTGGAAACTATCGTACACACCCCACATAAGAGAATTAGTCTAAGCTGTTACCTGAGAGGGCTTATGGTCTTCCATATTCATAGATGATTCCTAAACCTGAGGAGATGGATCCTGAGAAACAACCTGGAATACTTCTGTTTGATTCCCATCGAGTGGGCAGTTCTGTAGGCACTGCCTACCACCGTAAATGTGTGATTTTTTCTGGGCACACCAAATACATTGCAGAATCCTACTGCCACCACAGTCTGTGAAGAAAGACAGCATAATCTCTGATTCATAGAGGTTTAAGGTGACAAAATTAGCGAATCTTGCATAAATGATAAAGTTGAGAATAATTCTGAATTTCTTGTGCCTGTTTAGGTTCTTATCCCACCCAGCTCACATGGGACTACTGATTGACGTAAAAACCATTTTTATATAAAAGATAGTTTTTTTCCCAATTAGTATAGGAAGAAGCCAATGCCTTGTATTTTACTTTTTTTTTTTTTTTTTTTTTTTTTTTTTTCCCCCCCAAAGAAAACACTCTATACCAGGGGAAAAAAAAAAGAAAAAGTAGCATTTTGGTTAATAGAATATCATCAGTCCCTACTGCATATTACTGCTGTGCTCAACTTAAACTTCAGCATAGTGAAGGATTCTTAAGCCACTGAATGCTGAAAATGCATAGTTTGGATTTTGTGGAATTGGCCTTTCCTGATTAGAGGCCAGGTGGAAAACCCCCATCCAGCACTACCCTAGTGGAAACGCACTCAGGCAGGCACTTGGCTCTGACCCAGACCCATTTTGGAGCTGAGTCCTTCCTCCTTCTTTTCCATGCTTGAGGTAAGTGCATTGCTATTTCTGTCATTTCAAATTCCTCTCCTGGTAGTTATTTCACTGCTAAGAGCCATCATTATGGCTTTTGATGTCATTAACATATTTTAAAAAATTGGAATAAATTTAATTTGTATGGGTGTAAGATTATTAAGGTTATTATTACAGCACTTTTAAAAAATCAAATAACGTATAGTGGGCTAAGGTGAAATCTAGGCGACAACAAGGAAAAGAAATCAGGAGCAAATACCTGAATTTCCCTAAAGATTTCACATATAGGAATTTAAGAGCCTAAAAAGATGCTAAGACATTTGTACAAAAGAGATGACTTCAGTCATAATTATCTCTGTAGTTTGTGTGTGTATTGTTAAAATCTTCCAAATTTCTTACTAACGTAAGCCAAGAAGTAGTGTTGTCATAGAGCACTGCTGTGATTTTATGAGGTTTAGTTAGTTGAATATGTATTTTTTATATAGTTAAAAACCAAGATCACAACTTGTCCTCAAAGCAGAATAAAAGCTTTGCAGCCAATTCCTTTGATTTACTCAGAAAATTCCCATTTACTTCACTCGGTTCTGTAAGGGTGAAAAAAAAATCATGTACTGGACAAAGCTAACTTACTTTTCCCAAAGTCTGTTTAAATGGTCATCTTAGACATGACACTGTTAGAGTTATATTGGTCTTTTCTCTTTACTCCCAGTTTCCCATGAGTGTATTTATGGATCTCAAGAGGGATGCTTTTTGTCCTGTTAGCCTTAATTGCGTTTTGTTTAGTTCGATGGTTTAAACAAAAAGCTCTCTCCAGCATGGCTGAATTTATGGATTTCTAGTTTCAGTAAAGATTTGCAGTTCTTGCTGTAAGCTGGCTCTTCATACTTGTGAACTATTTGGGATCTGCTACGTTTTAACCTACAAGTGGGAAATCTGACTTGTAGCTATGGGGAAAACAACCCAAATAGTCACTCCAACAGAAGTAGGAAAATGTTCCAAAGATGCAGAAGTAGAATTCAAGTTTTACATTTTCTATCACTTTAATTTCATAATTCAGCCTAAGTATGATTCATAAATTAAAGTAATAAAAAGCAGAACAACATCTGTTCCACGCTATGTGAATAGGAGGGAGTTTGGACATTCAAGAAGTTGTTATGCAGACGTTACATTCTACATGGGAACATATGAAGAGTGTTTACAGTAAAAATAACTTCTGATGCCTACTTGTATTTCTTTTTAAACATATACATATGCCTTAAGATTTTAGTACACAAGTACTATACCTTTTATTCTAAATTTAATTTTGAAACCAGACTAGAATAAAGGGCTAAAATCATGAAAAAAGACATAGGTGGTGTATGCTTTAATTTTTTAAAATTCTTTCATGTAGTCTGCTTAGTGAAATGCCATCCTCATGTTTCTATATTATTTCCCTGATTAAAATTCCAAGGTTCCTCTGTGCAATTCAGATAATTCATGTGAGAAATACGTCCCAACCTGGCACTGTTTTATAGAGCTTCCCAACCTTATATTCTTTGCAATGTTAACTGCTAATTATGACTACTAATAAAATCCCATGGTACACTGATTTATAAGTAGGGATAGCTTAATTCCAGATCAAAGCCAAACCTTTTTATTCATATCTTGTGAGATGAAGGTTGTAATTGAGTTCATATATGGGCTGTTAAGTAACTTGCATATTTACCTCCTGTTTAAAACTGCTTCCTGAGCTGGTGTGCTAGCTCTTTTATCCAGAGGTATAGAGTTCAAACAGTAACACTACTGAAAGAGAGCCATAAAGAGGGATAGATTGGGAATCCCTGCATCCTGATTACCCAAGATAAGAAGGTACTTGGGAGTGGAAGCAAAGGTGGTGAGAGCTAAATTAGCTGTCTTTGAGATAAAAAGTTAATTTCCTTAAGAGAAAAGCCCAGCTAAGCAGTCATCCTTTTTATAACTAAATGCTCACAGTTAAGACAGCAGCCAACTTTTAGGTTTCTGGAGATAATCATTCATGGGTCTGGTGGTTGCCTCTACACAGATGATGGCAGGCAGTGGTATATACAAACACCTCCAGAGATAAACATCTGCAGAAGAATGCAGGCTCTCTGTAAAGCAGTGAATATCGAAACAGGAAGAATAAGAAAGGAAATAAAAAAAGAATGAAAGGAAAATACCAAAAAAAAAAAAAAAAAAAAAAGGGGGAAAAAGAAATAATATATGCATGAAACCACTTTTACCATTAAGATAAAAATATGCAGGATTTTCTGACGGAGCTCCAGAACAATTATAGCTGATCAGAGCACTAGCTCAGAGAAATGCCAATTACTTACTTCCCAGATTGCTTGGCATAAGTGATCAAGTGCATGCGCAGCTGATAGATTTACACAGAAACGTTTTGCACACACACTGCAAAATTCGGTCCCTGCATATTGAAACCTATTTGTAAATATTTTGCTCTGATTTAAACAATGCATTTGTGTTTGGGAGCAGCTGGTGTTTTACTGTTACACTGATTTCTATGTTGAGAAAGAAAACAATTTATGATTGATGTTAGCAGCAATTAACTATACAGCTTTGTGTGTGCTTAAAAAGCATTTTCTGTTATGGTATGTCTTCATACACAGTACAAGAGAGAAAAAAGACAAGAGATAAGACAAGACAAGTCAAGGACTTTTCTCTGGATGTTGTGTTTTCTCTCTGGTCTAAATGTCTTCATATGAGTGGGGCAGGAAAGTGAAGAAATCCCAAGATCATCAAGACAGGTTTCAGACACCTTTGCATCCTTCATCTGTGGCCAGCAGGGACAGGGAGGTGATTGTCCCTCTCTGCTCTGCTTCTGTGAGGCCCCAACTGGTGTACTGCATCCAGGCCTGCGGTCCCCAGTACAAGAAAGACAGGGAGCTGTTGGAGAGGGTCCAGAGGAGGGCCATGAAGTTGATGAGAGCACTGGAACACCTCCCCTATGAAGACAGGCTGAGGGAACTGGGCTTTTTCAGCCTGGAGAAGAGAAGGCTGTGAGAAGACCTCGTTGCAGCCTTCCAGTATTTAAAAGGGGATTGTAAATGGAGGGGGATCAACATTTTGCTTGGACAGGCAGTGATAGGACAAGGGGGAATGGTTTTAAGCTCAAGGAGGGAAGGTTTAGGTTGGATGTCAGGGGAAGTTCTTTACAGAGAAAGTGGCAAGGTGCTTGAACAGGCTGCCCATAGATGTTGTGCATGCTCTGTCCCCAGTGGTGTTCAAGACCAGGTTGGATGGGGTTTTGAACAACCTGGTCTAGTACCAGATCTGGAGTTTGGTGACCCAGCCTGTGGCAGGGGATTGGAAATTAATGATCCTTGGGGTGCCTTCCAACCCAAGACAGTCTATGATCCTGTGATTCTATTATCTTCTCTTGCTTGTCTGTTAAGTAGTCTCAAACCCATCCCAGTTTTCCCCAGTCTTCCCAGCAGGCTTTAGGGTACCCTTTGCTGGGGTGTTAGCTCCGGTGTCTCTGCTTTCTGTGGTCACTGAGATAATCATCTGTGGCCTTTTTTTTCAGTGGTAAATATATTGCTCAGTATTTGTAAACCTATATCTTAGAAAATGCTCTCACAAGCTTACTTACAAAGTTATAGAGATCCATTAAGTTCTTCACTTTTAAACAAAAGTAAAATAATAAGCCTGTAATTTTCTTCATATTGGATAAAAATATACTTGAACGTGGGTTTAAACTCAGTTTTCACACTGAGCTTCTAGTCCTTGCTAGGAAGCTGCTCATCTTGCTGTCGCTCTAGTGCAAGTATGGGCATTTGCCTGAATAAAGACTTGTCTGCCGCCTGTCATGTTTTAGAACATATTTTTTTTCATTCATCTAATTAAGCAAACTGGTTCATTATGAGCAACGTGAAGGTGTTAATTCAATTCCTGCTTGTGATTTTTTTCAAGCTTGTTTACCTGTGAAGCCAAGTGTAACTAAAGAAAATCCCCACAGCAAGTGGTGGAAGATAGAGGGAGAAGAGGCCTCACCACTGCATTTCTTTAAGCTTTAGTCCAAAATCTCCAAGCCCCCAAGGTTTAATTATCGTGTGCAGTCTAGTGTTGAATAGGAAAAAGGGACTGTAGCACGAAGGAAAGATTTTCACACTGATACTCACAAAGGAACAGGAGCATTACATGGGGAAAAAAAAGTGTTCTAAGGTTCTAAATGCATTTGAAGCGAATAAAAGGGAAATAACTTTCAGGAGCTGAGCAAATTATGAATGGAATCATAAATGTTGAGTGTTTATGCATCTCTCCTGAGTGAAATGCATCTCTCAGTTTATTGCAATCAAATAAATAAAGCAGAAGTGTACAAGTTAGATTTTTTTCAAGCTTTCTTAGGCTTTTTCTTTATCTCATTTCTAGTTAGGTTACTAGCTTGAAAGAACTCAAAAGGTGAAAAAGACCTCACAGTATTATTCACTTTAGCACATGTGTGACCTGAAGAGGATTAAAGGTTTGTTCAGTCTCTATTCATAGTATTCTTTATGAGTTTTCAAAGGACCTTTTAAACAAAGGTTGCCAAACAAAGCACTTCTTTTGTTGCTACTTAGCTGAGACCTATTGTCAATTAATAAGCAGTCTTTCACTTCAGTGTAATTGGGGTTTTTAATTCTAATTACATTACGTTCGTATAGGAAATGCAAATGCAATATTAATAACAACATAAAATCATACATATATGTGTGTGCAGACATACGTGCACATTCTCCACAAGCGTCAGCATGCAAATCTCCATGTAACATTATATAATGCACTGTTACAACAGGTGTTGTGTGTCACCAAAGACTTGGCTGCATTTCAATAGTACCTTCAGTCTGTGTCTCTAGAAAATGCTTTGATGTTTTACAGATAGGCTGTATACGTAATAATTGTGGTCAAAGAAAGAGTAGGTGTTGTGGTTACTTTTATTCCAGGCATCAATACATTTTCCATATCTGTAATTAATTTAATTTTCTATATTGAAATTTTATTGACTATTTGGAAAATTTTCAATTAGAGATGTTCCACTCTATTTTGGTGAACTGAAAATGAATGTGTTTACTATCCTTTCAACCTTTTCCAGGATAAACAAGTCTTGAGCTGAAGTACCTCATAACCTTGACTATAACATAAGTGTTGTCTTTTAGAGTGGAAAGGCAATTTCCTTTTGATTTGACCACATTATAAGATTTTGAGAAACCACATATTCTATGACAATCATGTTGGATATCTGGAACTCAGTGTACAGATGTACTGGTATGTATTCACATGCCCATGTATGAGAGAATATATACACATGTACACTATTGTATCGAGGAATAAACAGACATAAAGATAGATATGGTGTATATGAGGACTGCTCCAAAAGCAATGCCTTTTATTTTATTATCTTGGCCTATGACATCAGAAGTGGATGTGGTTGGCATGGCAGCAGATGGTGACCCTTCCCACCAGTATTCCATTATATTTTGTTGCCATGTGTCGGATGGCAGCAGGGGGGCCATGTGATAAAATGGCATCTGACATGGAAGTGTGTATGAAGCAAAGGTGTATCACTGAATACCTTCATGCAGAAAAAATTGCAGCCATTGACATTCATCGATGCTTGCTGAATGTTTATGGAGACCAAATAGCGGATGTGAGCACAGTGAGGTGGTGGGTGGTGCATTTCAGCCATGTGATTTGAAAGACAAGCCACATTGTGGATGGCCATGCAGATTTTTGGGTGTGGTATGCAGGCTTCTGTTCATCACTGGTGAAAAGTTAATGGTGGTGACTGTGTTGAAAAATAGTACTTTGTAGCTGTGAATTTGCTCTATCAAATGGTGCTATTATGCTCTTTGTATCTGTTGTAATTTCCATGGAAATAAATAGGAGGCATTACTTTTGGAGCAACATAGGTAGATACATCCACAAGGGTTCTTATGAGATTTTGATCCCATTAAACAGAAATAGCAATTACTTATTATAAGAAGATATATATGTGTGTGTGTATGTATATGAGTAAATGACATCTTTCTATGCATAATTAATTTAGACCAAAACAGAGGTGAAATGAGCTAACTGTCAACAGAAGCAAAAGAATAATCTGCAAATGTATGAGATTGGCCTAAATGACAACCTCAGATGTAAAGAAGGGAGGGCTGCTTATCTACAGGAGTTAGAAAAAGATACAGTTGCACTTCCTAAGCATTTACAAGAATGAAGACAATGATGGCACAGGTACTGCGAAGCAAGGGTATGCTCAGGGAGCCACACAACATGTGAGGTGTAAGGAAAAGGATGTATATGGCAGTATAATACTGTTTGCTGCTTCCTTCCCCTTTTAATTCTAAGTTTTTGTTTGCCTTTTTTGCTACAATTGAAAACTGAGTCAGTGCTCTCAGAAATGCATGCAAGTTTGTCATAGGCTAATTTGTAGCAGTCTATGTATTAAGGAGGTCTAATCACTTCTGCATATATATGCCATTTTGCTGTTTAACCATCCAACATTTTGAAATCACCTTCATGTCTGATTGTTCCAAGTTAAGTCTGTATCACTTAGTGTTTTATTAGCTTCATATATACTCTCTTTTCTGTAACATATACAAATGTGTTAAATGGAATAGATCCCAGCACAGATGAGATCCCTGGAAGTGTAAAGCCAGAGACCAAGGAGAAATTGTCTCCTCTGTGAAGGTTTTCTTTCTCCGTAGTAACTCAAGGATACAAATGTCAAAAATATACTTTAGCAAATCCATTGCACTTAATCCTGAAAAGAAAACCATCCTTTGAAGGCCCAGATGCCTGAAGTATGGGAACATGTTTCTATGGAGTACCTTCAGTTTGCTATCTGGGAAAATCAAATAACTTTGAGACAATTGTCTCTATTCATGGGTACATTATTACCTGTGTAAAGAGACTCTGCATATTACTGTATGTATTATATAGTGTAGGTGTGTGATAATTACATAATTTTTTAGCTATTAGGTAGGTTAATCTGCACAACTGTCTAAAATCTAGACCTAACACAGCATTTTTCCAACTTTAGTTACTTTAACCTCAGGTGAGTAGCCAGGTTTTACACACAGGCTTGTGCCCCTGTTGTAGGAGAGGTGCAAGTCCAAAGGATGTATCAGAACATCCTAAAAGGGGTGTCCCAGCCCAGCAGAATTATGCACCGTCTGGAGAAGTGCCCATCTTTCTCCACGGACTACAGACAGCACTTAGATGATCAGCTAGGCTGGACTTCTCCCTTTTAAATAACAGACAATGAAGATGAATCTTACCCCTCATAACTTAATTCATTTAATACTCATTACAGCTGCAGACTGCAAGTACAAGCAGCTGAGTTGATGGCTGTGGTAAAGGACATCTGTAGAATTTATTTCAGATAGAGCCATTTCCTCTGTAAAGACTTCCAGCAAGTCCTGGATCTGAAAGACTCGCTTACATGGAAAAGTAAGTGATTCTGACAACTTTTCCATGTAAGTGGAAATGATGTCAGTTTTATTAAGCTGATAAACTCCACCTGGAAATTTTCATTTTAGAGTGAGAAGGGCTTCTAAGCTCACCCTTTTCCAAAGCAACATCACAAAAAGCAACAACAACAAATCTTATAAATGTATTTTATCACAATATGAGACTTTTAATCCTTAAAAATACAGAGAATCTTAATTTTACTGTTAATCTAATCAGTTTGCCTCCCCTGTAGAAGAAATTGGGAAGAATTGGTAGCTGCTATTGCAAGCAGCATGCATGCCATTTTAATTGTTACTCAGCTGTTAGACCCCGATACTCCAAAACATTTAGGAATATAAACAGCTCCTATTTTATGAGTTTAACTCTGATGGCTGGAAGCCTGAGGAAAAAGAATTAAGAGGAACAGAGACAGGAGATGGATATTGCCACTACCTCAAACTTTCTCCTTGTGAAAACAGCCTTCGAGCAATCTGCAGAAAGCCAGCATGGAGTCAAAGTTGATTTTTCCAGTCTGCCCTTATGATGTGTGTTGAACATCACTGCCGATGTATGCACCCTGTTCAAACAGGCTTCTGCAGGTGATAGAGGTTATCTCTGAGTTGTTGTTGCGTTCTTTTCTTTCCTGCAGCTGCCTTTCTGGTAATAACGATAATAATAATAATAGCAATAACAATAATAACAAAATAATCCTCCAAACCAAGAATTTCCCATGATAAAAAGCTAGAGGTGCAGATATCTGCAAAATGTCAATTCTTGTTCCTGATGTGGAATGATGATTTCTAGAGGAATGAGGATGGCATCCTAGCTGTCAGTGATGATGCAGTGGGTGATGCTACTTTTCTACTTCTAGCTTCATGAGCTCTCACACACTCCTTGAAGCATCCTGAGAAGTGCATCCCAATAGGTTTGAGCTGCTGTCTAGAAAAACTAACTGCATCTGTGGCAGGGATTTTTCAAGAATAGTCAACATCATGGACAAGCTACGTGTTGCTTTAAAATACTGCAGATGTTTCCCTTAGAGTTCAAAAGGAGCAAAGCTTTGCTTCTAGTTAAATCCCCTATTGCCTATGTTACTCCTGAAACAACCTCTGGCCAAAGTGGTACTGAGGGTACTCCAGAAATAAGTGAGTCCCTCAGCCAATTCAAGAAATTAAGTCATGTATGTTGTGCTTGGGGATTTTTTTGGAAGAAAATTAATCTACGTATACGTACATAATCTACATCTTCATTTCTCAGGAAATCAACTCAGAAAAACTGAGAATTCTGGAGCCAGCTGTCCAGCTCCTTTGGAAAATGACAGCTATATATCCTTATATCCACCCAATTACTCTCAAAGAAGGGACTGATGCTTATTAAATAACAAACATATCAGTATGCCAATGATCTCGGATGCCAGTGTACCATCAGGCATTCATGTGAACAGTCTCTCCATGTGCAGTTGTACAAATTCCAGGAGAAAATGGCTTCCAGGAGGCCAAACTCTGTCCTTGGAGGTTTCCAGGAATTACCCGCTGACAACCAAGCATTTGTTTAGCTCTCTCATTAGATAGTATGTCACTTCAATGAATTATGTTCCTTGTTTTCCACATAAACTTCCCCCTTGCAAGCCAAATTCCTGAGTCATCACTTGTTGTGGATGTAGAGATGCAGGTTCCCAGCCAGCACACCAGCACAGTTCCTTACACCAGAGAATTAATCTGCTTCCTGAAGTTGATTTCTTGTCTCTTGGCTACTGAGTATATAGTAACTCTCAGAGCTATAAATGTCACTATTTTATTAGTATTCTCCTTTATTTAATTTGTCAGCTTTCATTCTTATATTCATCATCTTATTAATTCTTTTTCATTATTTTATCTATAGTCCATAACTTCTCTGTCTCAATAAAAAATAATCTGCCTTGCCTCTTCAACCTATCCCCAGCTAGCCTTTGGCTGAAGAAAACCTGAACTCTTCTGTACTAATTTCTTATTTACATAGGAAAGATGTAGGAGATATAGAAAGACAGATAGAAAGATAGGAGACCCTAGTGGCTTAAATGCCTATCCTCTCTATTTATTGTGAAGTAGCAGTCACTAGAAGGAGCTGTTTTCATGATAGCTATTATTATTCCAGCAGAGGACCAAGGGCACAGAGATGGGGTGGAGTGGATGGAATAAACCCCCCCCCTCTCCTTTCTGTTTTTCTTTCTCCATCTGTGCTGCACTTTGCAATAGCAAATGAACACAATAACCAGTGTTTGATTTGACTTTGCAGGAACAGAGTAAATGGAATTTAGAAACTTGAATAAAATAGTTTCCATAGTTAAAGAGCTTTGGATATGACAACAGACAGTTAAGGTTTGAAGAAGAGGTACATGGAAAAGGAGAGGTACTTGGTTAAAAACAAAGTAAAGTAATCATATTGTGTTAATTTTATACTCCCGTGACTTTGTTTTACCCAAAGGCCTAACATTTTGGTCTAATTCTGTGTTTAGTATATAATGTAATAAAAAATGCTAGGTTTTTTTTTTTTTTTTTTTCATATTCAGTTCAAATTCTATCACAATTTAAGAAAACTTTATGAAATCAAAAGGCTCAAAGTTTGCTCAAAATAGATTTCATCCTGAATGAGAGAAACCACAGAAATCCTCTAGGTCCTCCATTATTTTTTTAATACATTCTACATAAAGCACTCAGATAATACTGTTCTGAACAGTGCTATAAAAATGGAATGGGAAAAGTGGAAATAAATGAAAGGACAGGGACTTTTTACAAGGAGCACTGCTACCTTGAAGTTTTTGTTAGTATAAAATATAGTGAAGACTAAGAACTTGGGAGATTTTTTGTAACAATCTGAAAATGGTTGAGGAAAAAAAAACAAAAAAAAAAAAACCACCTTGAAGACTTGCCTGAAGATTTTTGATTCATCCTGAGCATGAGCTGAAAGAAATTGCCAGTATCTCAATTTATTATGGAAGTGGAATTTGATGAAGTGAAACCTTGAAGTGCTTACACTGGAGATCAGGAGGAACAGAAAAGAGAATAACAAATATGAGATCTTTCCTGAAGTCCTCTTTAAAAATAAAACAAGTAAACAAACAAACAAAAAAATAGTAAGATCAGTGGAATTGGTGTGGCTAATTCCGGGATTCATTTGGAAAACCTTAATTAGTGGCTATAAAGAAAATTATTTTCTGAATTGGGAGAACACCAGTTGTTCAGTATTAAGGGGAAAATATTATTTTCTATGACTATTTACTACTCTTATACTATAATCCATGTTCACTGAGAATTTTTCCCTCCAGCTGTTGTTAATGAATGGGGACAGATTGTGTGCATCTTGCAAAATTGCCAGTGAATTGCTGTGGGTTCATTTTCAAAAAAAAACCTCAAGCCATCAGGTAAGGAGAAAAAATGCTTCAGCTGTCACCTGAACCAGAGAAATACAATGAAGGACAGAGGTTTTGAATGGTAGAAGCCATATGGTGTGAGACAAAAAAAAAAAAAAAAAAAAATTTACCTTTCCTGTAGCAACCATTTGTACCTCTTTCCAGGGCTCCCAATGCATAGTCCCTTCAATATCCTAAACACATTGATGTACTGAGTGCTGGAAAAAAGCTACTGGTACACATTAATCACAGGCAAAATATCCAGAAAGTCCACTGTGCACAGACTCTTCTTGCTTTCTTTCCCTCAGTATTTACATTTTGTGTTTATGCAGACCAGGGAATGAAGATGATTTCTCTCTCTCCTAATTTTGATCATGTGGAAATTAGACTTCTAATTTCATGCCATGTAGTTAAAGGAGACCAGCATGACCAGGGTTCAGTTTGTCCCTGCAGTCTTTGGATGGGACAAATACTCCTTTGTAGGTATCAGTGTCTGTCCATTATTTTATAGAGATTGACAGCCACTTTGAGTACCAATCGACAATGATAAAGAAGATAGCTAATATGAAACATTCTTGCAGGTTGTAAATTAACAACCCTACAGAAGGTTAGATAAAGTTGAACAAGGAAAAGGAAAAAATCATAAAGATTTTCGTACACTTACTGGAATACTCTCCAGCGTTTTAAAACTGCCAAATTGTAATTATGATCACAAGGGTCTTGTTTTAGTCCATCTTCTGGAGCTACAGATCTGCTATGTTAGAATTCTTCTCAATAAGCTCATGAAGATTGTCCTCATCAGAAGAACATTTCTATGTTTGGTTTTTTTTCCCTGGAGAAATGGATGTGTGTTGGCAAAAAAGTTTGTATTTTCCAATGAGGAGAGATAAAATCTTTTAATCATTTCTTAACAAAATTTCATAAGGAAGTTGAGATATTTTTTGAAACCTTGATTCAGAATGATCTTTCTGTACTTCAGAGAATCTATTTGGAGTGTCAAAAATGAGTTTTGGATTATTATTTCAGAACATCTGATGATTTTGGGTGCAAATACATTACTTGACATTTCCAAATTTAAACATATAGAATATTTCTTCGATGAGAAATAAACGCACTTTGACTTCTTGTTCCAGTTCAAAATTCAGAAAGTAATTGCAAAATGTCAGATAACTTCCTGTGTGCGGGAGACTCCATTTTGAGAACAGAGGTTTTGGAGTCCCTAATAATACTGAAAGCCCCATTATACGACTTGCTACAATAGCAGATAGTCCTCACTCGGGCATGTATGATGCCTGGCCCATCATTCAGATATGGGATGCAGAGGGTTACCTGGCTTTCCAAGGTCACACATGAAACATGTGGCAGAGGGAGGGTTTGTGCTCAGATCCCTTAAGCAGCACTCCATTGCTTCCAGCAAAAGGTCCCTGTAGGGTTATGTATACAATTTGGACTTAAATACTGTTATTATGTTTTAAGTTGTGTTTGATTGCACAACCCTAAGTGGTTACTTGTTTTCTAAGACGGACTAGCTCCTTGGGCTGCTGTGAGCAGGAACTCCCAAACTCATGGTGAAATACAAGATGCTGAATGAGGTCATTTCTAGATGTTTTCCACCACCTGATTGCAGTCTTCAGAGAAACAAGCTTTCAGAAACCTCAGGTTCGTTTTTGGTCATTGCCTGCTTCAGGAGCAGTTTCTTGCTGATAAATCAGATGCTGTCACAAGGCATCAGAAGGCTGTTTACCACTTGTGTGTATGTATATATGCATGAATATATATATATATATATATATATATGTATGTTTGCAAATGATAAATATAGTTAGGATTAGAGTTATATATTTAGAGTTATATATATAGATATATACAGTTAGCAAACATATTTTCAAGTTCTATAATAGTCTAGGAAAGACGGCTGGCTACGTTTTTCCCATAAAAAAAAACAGTGGTGCTTGGCAGTGCTGGGTGTGGGAAACCACATCTTAACTTGAAATCCAAAATACTGACCTGACACCAATAGGATGTAGCTTGTACTTGGTTTCTGGCTTTTTTCACAGGCAGATTTTAACTCTGTCCCTTCTGACATCATGCTGGAACATAACCTGGCTTGCTTACACAAGGCCAGGTTTTGCCGTCCTGACTCACATCAGCTTCAGCTGAGCAAAGCCCTTAAACTTAAACACATGCTGGAAATTCAAGCACATGTCTAAAGCTAACCATTTGATTATGTGGGTCTTCAAATAGGCCACAGAAAATGTCTTTGCTTTTATTTCTTTCTCTTCCTTTCCATCTTTTAGCAGCTCACCAACAGGGAGGTGTGCTTTACCTGCTGAGGTGAAATTTTTAATGGATATACTATATGAGCGTGGTAAAGGTATAAACCAATCATCCATAAATTAAATGGGAAGTAGATCTATTGTAGTTCCTAATACTGCAGTAGCAACAAGATTTGGCCATTTGAAGGTCCTAAAGGATCCTGGAAGTGTCTCAGAAGCCCAAGTTGTGGCTGTATTGTAGTCCACAACCAGACAAACCATTGAAATCTGACTGGGGTGGATTTACTCTGCTTGGATTGTATTTCTTACTGTACTGCAAGTCGCTGCAGCAGTTTGCCGATCTAACAGCTAAGAAGGATTTCAACATTTCTTTCATCCTTGTGTCCTATTCAAAAACATGGCTCTCTGCACCTTTGGGAGGCTTACTGCTTCTTTGAGAAGCTTGGGTATGATATAAAGCAGCAACATCAGACTTTAAAACATTTCTCTAATGTATTTCATATTTTCAAGCCACTGTCCTAACATCATCAATCTAATCCACAATATCTTATTAAGTGCAAATACACTATTACCAAGACCCTATGATTTTAACACATTGAATTATTGCATAAATATATCAGAAAACAATTACTTGCAGAAATATAGCTCTCTTGTGGGAAGCCAGTTCACCAAAAGGGTGCGGGAGGTATATGAGTTGCAAGCCAAGAGCTGATGAACAGGACAATGAAATGATGAGACAAGGCCACCCCAAATTTCTGCAGCTGGACTCAGAGCTCACTGTAGCTCCCAGGATAAGTCCAGTTGTAGCCAGAAGGCCATACACCTTCCCTTGTGACAGTCACTCCCTTGATGCTATGTAACGCATCTCTTCCATGTAAAATATTTGAACGTGATATTCTCTGCGGACCTGAGCTTGCAGCTGCTCTGTTCATAGGAATATATTGGAATTAAAGATGAAAATGAACAATACACTTTATGTTAAAGACACACTCGGTTTCTCTTGCACTGTTTAATTTAATATTGAAGTCAAAGCATCTTCTGTAGTTGTCCACACTCACACACATGCTCACTGTAGTCCTGTGAAGGTTTTACAAGGATTAAAAGAGAAATTCTGGGCTCTGGTGAGGGACTCTGAAAACTCTATGACAAACAGGTAGGGGAAGCACATCAGGGCTGTGGGGGTAAGAAGAGGGCCTGGGGAATTTTGCTTAAATGGTTAGCAGCTGAATTTGCATATTTGGATTACAGCCCTAAAGGGACTGTAGAGGATCGTTCTACTCAGATCATTCCACTCTGGTGAAAGCATTTTACGTGTTTTCAAAATGGCTAAATCGAGCATCTACAGTAAATGCCATGACTGTGCATTACCTCAGCTGTGGAGATGAGTAACGGTAACAATATTCATATTTTATGTCAGCTGAAAGCTCTTTGCTTCTGGACTACAAAGCAATGTGCACTGGGCAAAGGACATTACACATCCATAATCACAGAAGTGTAACCAAAGTGGTGTTACACGATTTGTATAGAGTTTTAAGAAATATCCAGCAATAAGATTGGCTGCAATATCTAAAGGAAGAATTTTAAAAATATGTATTTTGTGTAAAACCTTAGCATCACAGAATTTAATATACTTTAGCACCTCTAAACTGAGCAATATTCTGTCTGTTGACCTCCCTGGGTCCAGAACTTCAGCACCATATAAACAAGGGGCCTGTTTGCCTCTGCAGGGCAGCTTGCAGTGTTGGTTGTGAAGTTCCAGAATCCCTTGACCTGGGTTAGGCTGTCTCAGGCTAACCCTGATTAATGTCATTTTATGGCAGAGAAGGAGAGCAGTTGCACAGAGCTGTGATGTCTCTTTTTTCAGAGTTCCTTTTCATGTTTGTAGGAATCAAGGCAGCATTAGGAATGACCCAGCCACTCAACAACAATGGCTTGTCATTCTGGTTTTGATTTTATACCACACCAAACTAACTTCTTCTGACAAAACTCATGCAGGATCTTTTCTTAGAATATGTTCTAATTCACCGCAGATGGAAGTTGCTGTGCATCTGCAGAGGAAGGCTGCTCATTACTTGCTAAATATATTTTCTCCTGTGTGATCTGCTTCGCATGTGTGTTGCATATGAATTGTATGCATGCATGTGTTCCTTTGATTACAAATACACATATATACAGGAGACATACAGTATGCATGTATAGTGATATTTTCCTTTGCTTGTGTCTATACTTTTGAGAAAAGCACTTTGAGCAAGGATGACTGAAAGATCTAGCAGAACCCTGACATCATTAATCAATGTGATTAGTAAAATAAAACAATGCAGACTAGATTTAAGTTTGTGAAATATGCTTGAGAATTCTTTTCTTAAAGTATAGCAGAGAAAGCAAAAGGTTAATTAGAACCAAATGTGGCTTAGATTGGCACCCTAATGTTCTCTGATCAGTGTGACGATTAGCCTCAGATATTTTGAACAACAGTTACTGAAGAGATATTACATTACTTTCCATGTCTAAAGGGGCTTAGTTACAATAAATATTCTCTTCAAGATGCTATTATTTTCAGCACAGCATAGGAAGGCTTGACTGGACAACTGGAGGAGTGTATCTAATTCCTTGTGCACAGAAGTAAAAATTAACACTGTAGCTCTTACCAAGAGACATGCACATTTAATTTAGCATATTACTCTACCCTCTTATAAAGAAATAGCAGGTTATGACTCACAGGAATTTAATCTTATGAATATTCCCATTTCCTTAAGATAAACCTTTTATCAAATATCAGAATGCAGTAAAAATGGTCATCCACAAAATAAATTATATGAGGACAGCTGGATTGACACATCTCAAAAGAAATAATACCTTGTTTGTTAACCTGGCCGAAGCTGTCCATTGGCAGTGCCACCCCTAGGCACGATGGGGTGGGCTCACATTCCACACATCAGAGATACTGTCTGGTTGGTACCTGTCTCAATGACAAGATCTTCTGCTTTCAAAATGCTCTTTTTTCAAATTGAATTTATTTGTTTGTAAAAAGGAGGGTTTTTTTCAGGGCTAGAGTGAAACATAAGCACCATAAAAATAGCTCCACACCAGCCTCTGAGCCGCCTGTATCCTTGCTAGTAAACCAAGAAGTGGAGATTTAGCAAGCGGAAGGCTTGGGCAGAGAGGTGGGGCTTTGCAGCTCTTTTAAAAGTAGCCAAGCACATACTTAATTGCATTTCTACAGGGAATGCATTCCAGCTATGTGGGCTTGCTACCAAGAAAAGGCTGTCAGCACAGAGCTGGCCTGTGGTTAAGGCACTGGGCTGTGACTCAGGATGTCTGGGTGCTGGTCACAGCTCAGCCACAGGCTTCCTCTGACTTGGGACCAATTAACTAATCTCCCATAGGTAAATCCAGCAATAACTCTCCTTTCTAGCAAGGGTGTTGCGAGGAGAAAAAGTCATTAGTGTCTGCAAGGTATTCAGAGTCTACTTAGATATTTGTTCTCAGGAGAGGATTCACACAATAACTCTCAAAAAGAAGTCTGTATAGCCTAAAAAAAATTCCATTTTATCAGATTATATGCAAATCATAGTAAGTAGGCCAGAAAAGTCAATGAGTAAACGATGCTTCATTTAATCTTATACCATTTGTAAGATCAGATTTCTCTAAATCATGTTGTTACTGATTTGCTTGTTGGGTTGAATTTCCTACACTTCATGTCTTGGACTTCAAAAATGGGCTCATCACCTGTCATAAAGCTGTTGGGCTCTGTCTGACCAACACACTGGTCTGCATCCATCTTGGGTAAACTGAAGCTGGGTCACAACTTGTGGTATACCGAGTGAGCTCCCCATCAGCTCTGGCCTTGCTTGAAGGGTACATTTTTACAAGAAATTTGTAACACTTGTCTAAGACAAATCCACTTTGATACGAGTAACCAGTGCCAAGCAGGAGGATAAATCACAGTAGTGCAAACTCTTTGTTGCATTTTCTTCTGAACGTCTCCACCAGAGATTTGCATTACAGCATGCAAATTAATGGAATCTTCCTTAGCCCGGAAGGAGCACAGTATCCTGGCTGACTGCTGAGGTACCAAGAGCAAGGGTATGAATTTTAAGGCCAAAGATAAAATGCCTTAAAAACAAAACAGAACAAAATAAAACTACTTTTCTCCCCTTCCCCTTTCTGATTTCACAGTTTCAGAAGCAGTGTATGGATCTCATTCTGTGAAGGCCTTGCTTAGATCTGTTCTGCTCACATCAGTAAATCCTGACAGCTGAGTGTGACAGAGCTGAACTTCTCCAGGAGGAAAAAGAAAATCTGGGCTCTGCACATTCAGAGCAGAGTGTGAAATTATTGGTGTACGTTTCATTTTCAGACACAGGAATAAAATTTTCCCAAAATGACATTGCATTCTAATAACTTTAAGAAGCCTGTCTCTGTTTCAGTTTAATGCTCTACATTCAAAGTGTTTTTTTACAACATACTCCTTAAACCAAACCAGCAGTGAACATCTGTCCCATCCTGCACATCTTCCTGCACTGCTTTTTCATAATTAGGAAGGGAAGTTCTGATCACTTCTTGCATGTCCTAACCCTAAAAAGTGAAACAAAACAAACAGGCAAACAAATACGTTGATTTCATTGCAACTGTTTGAATGAGGAATATATTACTCTATCAAAGTTTTGCAGAATCAGCCTAGAAAAAGGAGAGTAAAAATTTTGGTGAGATTAACTGCTTTAATCTCTTCCTCTCATAATTACGTAAAGTAGCAGATCTCTACTGATACTGCTTTTATTATCCACGATTTTCTGATTAGTTGTATATCTGACCATGGAGACTAGAAGACCCAGATGGATTTCAACTCAGTTTTATTTTTCTTCAGTAAAACCTTGGAATATAAAACCCTGACTCAAAGGACAAGTTCATGCCTTTCCTGGCACTTGTAGAGGAATTTCTCTGTGTTGAAGAAGGAATGTCAGGAAAGACTTTAACGAGTTTGAGAGCTTCATCAGCAAACAAGGAATGTTTGCAGGTCCAAGGTAGGCTACCAGGGAAGTTGGCCAAAGAGCAGTGATAAGCAACAGAGAGCACCTTGCAAATTCAGATGGTTACTACACATAGTGGAAACTCAGGAGATGGAGGAGAAAGGAAGGACAGGTGAGACCTGGATAATGTATGACCACAAAAACTAATAGCCTGAAAAAAATAGCCTGGACAGATCATAGTCAGGAGAGGATAGGAAGAGGAGAGAAGCTCCCTCCTTTACGGTTTCTTTATTTTAAATGAGAACGTTAAACTGCCTAGTGTGGCATGTTAATTAATTTTCATATTGTTATTTCATTCTACATTACTGTGCTATTACTCAGGTCTGTGTATAAAAAGCTGTAGAGAAGTATGAGTGATTGTGTATTTGAACTTTCAGACACCTTGTTTGCTTGGTTTTGATTGTTTCTTGCCAGATGGTTAAACATATGTTTAGCAGTCACAGGGGGAGGGGAAGAAAAAAAAAAACAAAAAACATAACACGTGTTTTATGCAGTTAGGAACCTAAAGGGTACAGGCAAAATTTATTTGTTTCCAATACAAAAATAATGATAAAAATAGTCATAGTGACAGGATACAGTTCAGGGCTGAAAAGACATGGATTTCCCTCCCTGTTCTTCATTGGAGATATGGGACCCACAGACCTGGAAAGGAATTAACTTGCTTATCTTTTGCAATCTAAAGTTTAACTGAGCAGCCTGTAGTAGTTGCACAAGATAACTCTGTCATCACAGAAGAAAGAAAGTTATCTCTAAGGAGATTGTTTGCCTGCCCTGTTTGATATGCTCCACCATCCATGTAGGGAAAAAACAATCCCTGAGCTCAATTTCTCTTCTGCAACTACTGATGCAGCCTAAGCCATAGATAACTACACTTATGTGAAATCAAAACAATCACACCTCATTTTATACCACCATCTGAGATGATCACCAGATATTGCACAATTAACACAGAGAGAAGCAGAATCATTCCCTTATCAGGGCGAGGCAGCAGAATGGTCTCTGCTACTTGTGTTCCCTTTCCTAATATGTTTTTCTTCTGTTTTTCCACCTTTTTACATTCATTTCCAGCTAGAAATGATGGCCTAGATTAATCCCACCTCATTACAGACACTTAAGTGAGGCATCTAAATTAGGAGCCAGGTTGCCCTCGTTTCCTGTATAGATGATCAAAAGAAAGAGGCACAGACTTGCTCACAGGGGCTGCTGAGAGGTGCCAGGCTACAGTGGGGATCCTACTATGAGCATCTTCGTAGCTTGGGTGCTGAAGGTAATTGTTTGAGGTTAAAAAAGAAAATCTGAGCTCAAGTGACAGTTGACTGTAATGATGGGATTTCATCCTCCTCTAAAGAGCCACTCTAATGCAAGCAACGAAAGAAAGCTTTTAATCTTTGAAAGTTTTCGGCTTTTTCGTCTAAATCCTGTCTATAAATAGTAGGGTAATTATTTCCCAAAGGGAGAATTGGTAGTTCATGCTACTCTTTGACTGCTTAAGGTAATCATCCTGGGTTGTTTTTTTTTGCCCTGCGGTGTCTAACAGGGCAGTTTGGAAGTGTAAATTAATGAAAGAAGAAAAAAAATCAGTAAAACCACCAAACACAACTTGTCCCTCCTCTATTTCAAAATGCAGACATATGTATTAAAAATGTACAAGGATCAGCAGCAAGACTGCTATTGGCTATTTCTTCACTGGGAGAGTTCAAAGAAGGGTGAGGATGCAGGAGGATGATGGACGTGCGGGTGAGCCGATCTTCCAGGGAAACCACCAGGAGTTAAAGTGCTCTTTGAGGCGGGCTGCTGCAAAGGAAATAGGTGCCTGGTGTTTGCTAACCCAAACGAAACCTTTCCCTTTTGGTGAGGAGATAAAAGTCAGAGTTTCATACCAACACTCAGCTATCAGGAATGTGCCTTTCACGGCTGATAAGTGATGGTTTCTACTCACAGCAGACTGCAGGAGAGCTTGCCTTGCCCTCTTTCAACTGCTGCTGTTTGAATCCGTAATAAAGCACTTGCAAGCTGCTCCACAAAACTGTATCGAGGTGAGAATTATGGAAAAAGTTGGACAGGGTTCAAAAAAACAGCTCTGCCAAGCAACCAATGCAACAAACACAATGTATTTTAAGGGGGGGCTGGGGAAGGGAAAAAAAGGCTTTCAAAACCTACCAGATGAAGCTTGCTTGATAATCACTGCAGGTGGTGAAGCTGATTTTAAGTGTGAAAAAAATTAACTTTTTATTACACGCAAATGCTTTCATAAAACGGTCGTTTGTGCATGTGTGTGTGTGCGCACCCGCAGCACATGCAGCAAACAGAAATCTATTGAGTTCCACCAGACCAGACGTCTGCATTCTGGAGGGCTCATTGCAGCCAATAAATTTGACTAAAACTTTTTTTTTTTATTTTATTTTATGAATTCTGCTATAAAAGCTAATCCTCCTTTCTAGACTTAGCATAATTACAAGACACTATTCTGAGTGCCAAAAATGTCAACTCTAGGTTGCAAACATGGACATGTTTAAGCAGAACCATATGTCAGAATGCAAGGCAAGGCTTGAAGTAAGTGAATCAGTTTACCTTTTTCTTAAAAGTCAATTTATAATGCAACCTAAGCTCTACAAAATAATAATACAGACAGTGATAAATTACATGGCTCAATTATTTATTAATAAGCTTCATTGGAAAGAAAGATTTTATCGGTGCTCAAAATTCACTGAGTTACAAGATCACAGATGTTCAGGGTTCTGAAGCCAGAAACTTAATATTAATGAACTCTCATTAATACCTAATCAACCTGTGATATTTTGATCCTGTGAGAAAATTGATGGCCAGTAAAAATAAACTCAAGAGGTCTTCCCATCTAAAAAAAATAGTTATAAATCCAGGAATGCACACAGTAACCGAGATGCAGTAACTAAGGTTAAGCAGCTGAGGGCTAAATTTTAACTTTTTTTTTTTTTTGTACAGGATGGATTTATTCTGTCACCTAGGCAATTTCAGAGTCTTACTGGGTAGGATTTATATAGACATTCAAACTTAGCAGATGTAGTCACATGCAGAACATTAACTATGCAAAAACTACTTTCCAGGATATTCTGGATTAGGGTCTTAAAAACAGACCACTCTGGAAATGAAATCCTTAAAAAAAAAAAAAAAATCCCTGTTCATCTCCAAACGTGATTCTGCTGCACCGAAAGTGTGAAATCTACTTAAACACATATGGCATCTGAAATGATATCATATGCACTTCTGTGTAAAAAGAATGTGCTGGGTTTTAACCCTGAAGTGATGACAAAATTGCGATTGCGAGAGTATTTTGGACTTTAACTAGGAACACAGAAAATGTCACAGTCGATCTGAGCAATGATTCATCTGGCAGAATAGTTTTTCTCCAGAGGTGACCAGAATCAGGTGCCTCAGGCAAATTCACCAATCCTTAGAATCAAAAACTAGGAAAAAAAATCTTACTTAGAAAAAAAATTATCTTTTAATCAAATCTATTTAATTGATGGGTTTACATCTTATGTGAAATTCTGAGCCTTGTGAAGTAAAGATGCAGATTAGCACTATACTTACTGTTATCTAAGAGGATTTTTTAAAAATCCACATTTTTCTTAAGACCTTGTGGGAGTCCACAGGGCACTTGCACACAGTACAAGCAAAATAGAGTCCTTTATTCACTTTCATGTGAGTTATCCATTAGCTTCCTTGGACATCCTTATCTTTGTATGGGTAAATAGAAGTATTGGCAGCACTATATATTATATTCTTATCATACATCATTCATTTCTGCCCTGTGGACTTCTTCCTTTCTTTTTTCTTTTTCTTTCTCTTCCCCCCCCCCCCCCCCCCCCCCCCCATTAATTTCTACACCAATCTTTACATAAGTTCCATTTATGGTCTCTTTTTTCCCCTATTTTGTTGGGAAATTCCCTCTCAAAGATACCCAAAGAGAAGAGAATAGCCCCACTTTGCACTTTTGGGAACTTGGTCTATTAAAAAATGCCAATAATTTTCATGAATGTTATGATAACCTATATCAATTTCAGGTTCTCGTGGATAAGGATAGAGACAAAGTATTTTCTTAGGATACTGACCTTGAAATATTTTATCAAACTGAGACACTCATTTTCTGGATCCTTGTAATAATTAAAGAGGAAACTTGTCCAGCAAAACGACAGAAATGGAAGTTGATGACCTGTAAAAGTTAGAGGGAGGGAGATACGGGCAGACAAAGGCTCATCTTACTGTTTTTATTCATTCAGATACAAACAGCTAAAGGTAGTACAGATTTCAGGCTTTAGGCTGATTCTTGCATGAATTTGAATTATTGGGCTGAATCAAATTATTGAAATGAAGAGCTGGCAATTTGTACAGAGGTCCACACAGAAGTCTACTATCATGACACTCATAGAGTGTTATTTCATCTCTAAAATCAAAAGCAAATGTGATAAATAATATGTAAATCACCATGGTGGAGGAAAAATCAACTTTATTAATTTTATTCTGGCTTTGTATCATCAGTTTATTTTCCACTACCACAGAGGGACCTGGTGACTTTTGGCAATGACAGAAAATTTTCTCAGTTGTTCCTTCATGCACTCTATATACAAACTTAGAGTCTCCCTTCTGCTGGAGAGACCTGCCTCAGAATATGACACTTCTTTGCTCTAATGTAGTGAAGCTCCAGCTGGGTCCAGCAGATGTTGAGCACCTGGTGCTTCTGCAAATATAAGAGAGATGTTGGCCATACTCTAGGCCACCACCAAAATGGAAATCCACCTACCTGGCTAAAAAGGACCAAGTAAACTGTATTATTATGCCTTTAACAGTAATGGATATCATATAGGCATGTATTTAGTATAGTAAACAAACAGGTCTGTCAAAAGTAAATGCCTTGGAAATAAGTCAAATCCAACACAAGGTAACAATCACGAGGGGCCTCTCATGATTTCCTTTTGTATTTAAATGTACCAAGTGAGTAAGACTGTGATTCAACCAGATGGTTGTTTGATGCCATGGATCCTCTGGCTGTTTATCAGGTGAGTTCCTAGTATTTATGTCAGTATAGCTGGTAGAGCTTCACATCTCTTTCCCCATACCCTCTGGAGTGTCTCCAATGAACGTGAGTGATTCTGATGTTATTCAACAGTGCAGCAGCTTGTCAGTGCTTTTGTTTCTGAACAGTGTGAGAGAAGTGCCAAATGATGCTATTGTAAAATGTAAGAGTGCTTCAGCATGTTGGGGAACACAGAGTGACTGTCGATGTGACATTGATTAATGACTGCAAAGTGTCAAAATGAGATACTGCACATTCTGTCTTAGATTTTGCATAAATCCAACCAAAAATCATGCCTTATGGGGTAATATCAATTTCCAACCAGCTACAAACAAGAGCAATGTATGTTTGGTGTGTGGTGACTGGCTAACTAATTCTGTCATGGTTATTACTAAACTAAGAACAAAACAAAATTAACCAACAAGTAACAACAACAACAAAAAGCATTAATAAAATTTTAAAATTAACAAAGTAGAGAAAGAAAAGCCAAAACAGCTGACTGGTATGGTGACAGAAGCAAGGATCACAGCTCATATGATACACGTCTAACTTTGTGTTCAAGTGAACTAGATGCTTCTTCTATCTGTGTCAAAATCTTACAAATTGTAGCACTAAAAATGTACTTATTCACTAGGCAAACAAAATATGATGACATATTAGCTAATGTTTGCAAGGCTCTTGGAAGAGAGCAAGTCTGTTTAAATGTATGTTACTCCAAAAGTAATACATCCTAGTTATTTCCATGGAAACTACAACAGATACAAAAAACACAGTAATGCTATTTGATAGAGCAAGTTCTCAGCTACAAAATCTTATTTTTCAACATAGTTACCACCATTAGTTATGCATTTCACCAGTGACGAACAAGAGCCTGCATGCTGTATTCATAGTAATCTGCACTGGAGGAGGTGACCCACTGTTTCACAGCTGTTGTGTCAGTGTCATTGGTGGGAAAATGTTGCTAATGCAGTCCATCTTTCTTCAACACAAACAGATGGAAGTCAGAAGGCACCAAATCTGGACTATGTGGTGGAATTGGTAGGATAGTCTAGCCAAGAGTGGCAGTGTGCTCTGTGGTCTTCAAATCGGTATAGGGCTTGGAGTCATCTTGTTGCAAGAGAAAGGTTGTCCTCTTCCATGACTTCACTCTGGAAGTTCAAGTCTTCAGCTTAGTCGGTGTAGTGATGTAGCAGTCAGAGTTGATGGTTTATCTGAGGTCCAGGAAATCCATAAGGATCACCCTTTTCCTATCCCAAAAGACAGCACACATAATTTTACCAGCTAATGGCTGCATTTTGAACTTTTGCTTTTATGGAGAATTCACGTTGCCACTCTGTGCACTGCCATTTTGACTCCTGCTAATAGTGCTAACATCACATCTCATTACTGTTAATGGTGCAATAAAGGAAACTGCCACCTTCAGCCTCATTCAATAGGTCCTGACAAACTTGCATATGGTGTTCCATCTGTTCCTGTGTGAGTATTCATGGGACCCACCTGTTGCAAATTTTATGATATTCCAACATTGCCACCATTGTTTCCAGTGCACTGAAACTGATGTTCAGCTCTGTACACAGTCCCCTCATCTTAATCTGGCAATTTGTGCAGATGAGCTGATTGAGATGCTTTTGATTTTGTGGTGTGACAGTAGTGCACTGCCATCCACAACATGGCTTGTCCTTCACATTGTCACTACTGCCGAAATGCGCAACAGACCACCTCACCGTGCTCACATTCACTGTTTGGTCTCCATAAACATTCAGTAAGAGTTGATGAACATCAGTGGGTGCAGTTTCTTCAGCATGGAGGAATTCAGTGACATGCTTTTGCTTCATGTGCACTCAGATGTCATTTTGTCAGACTACCTCTCTGCTTCCATCTGTCACACAGCAACAAAATATAACAGAATGCTGGCAGGAAGGTTCCACCTCTACTGACATATATCACCAACAACCAAGTCTGACATCATGGGCCAACATAATGAAATAAGAGGCATTACTTTTGGAGCAGCCCTCGTATTTGTTAAAACATAACCTAGAGCAAAATGAATACAATGATAATTTTTAAGCACAAGAAATAGACAATTAGGAGTTGTAAAACACTATTTTATATGATAGACATAAAAAGATTTTCAAATTTATGCAAAATAACAAGTATTTCCAAAAAAGTCTGTAATCTGATTTTCAAATTGGTATCACTGGAATGAAATAAGAATGTCAAAGTAAGAAATTTTTACTTTCTTCCACTGAATATTTTATTGAAATAGATGAACACTCATGGATTTTATGGACATTGTGCAATTTTTGTGCTCAGCAACAATCACAGAGACAAATGCTGCTACCACTACTCTTACTGTTAACTCCAACTTATACCAAAAGCTTTCTGTGCTACATACTGGGTATATAGTCACACTTTATTCCAAAAATGTGAAAAAGAGGAATGAAATATGAATTTCCATATGAAATGTAAAAGTGTTTGACCAATTAAAAACGTTGAAGTGGAACATTTTTAGAAGGTTCACATGCCAAAAGCACAAGGTTTACAGTGAAACGTCATTCTACACACAGAGGTGGAAGCTCTTTAGTAGATTCCTGCTTGAAGGTGCAGCCATTTATTTGTGCTCTAAAAAATAACTGGCAGTTCATCTGGCTACAGTCCTGCAGGTCCATGAAAGCTGAAATATCTGTTACATACTTATCACTAGCATCATTAACTTTATATCATTGTAGTTACCAATTTAGTTTTCATTTACTGATTCAGTCCCACCTTTCATCTACCTAACTCAAAAGTTAAAAGGAAATGACTGCGGATATTAGGAGAGATTTATAAGAAAATAAGCACATCTCAGTTCAAACATGATTTAGTAAGCAATCAAGTTTCTGGCCATAAGGAATAAGTATGTAAGGCAAACATCTTCCAATGATCAGTGAAATATAAACACCTAATTACTGTCCAAGTTAAGCACATTCATTTTTTTCCTCCAACTTGCTTAGTTGTTTAAACATGTTATTCAGAACAATAAAAAGTTTTAGAAATAAATGTTTAGAACAGTAAAAACTGCATATGTCCCAGAGCCTATCCCTGGATTCAATAAGAGGATGATGTTAGTTTGGATGATGAGAATAATAAAAAGATGACTAACCTGAAAGTCTATGCTAAGATGGGAAACAAAAATTGTTTGGCTTGAGTTAATTTAGAAAAAAAAAATACTTCCAATGAAGATTTTGACAATAAAATTTCAATTAAACCATAATACATTTTCAAAAGACATTTTTAGAAAGTAGAGAAAAAATAGCAACAATTTTACAGGCTAACTTTGCAGACTAAAGGGAAGTCTTTTGAAGAATAGCTTGCCCATCACTGTGAGCTGAGAAGAAACTGGATCATACATGTACCAAACGTTTGTTAGGTTGGACTTTAACAACCTAGATTAAATTACAAATGTCAAAGAATTCTGGAATGAGTAAAACAGAGCATATTTCCTTCTTGTTATATGAACTTAATGTGGACCAATCTCTGACAAAATATGACTGGTATCAGCTGGTGGTGAGGACACTGATGACGCTGGGTCTGGTCAAGTAGGCTAAAAGCATTCAGCTACCAACATTACTTTTGCTGGTGATGTCCAGGGAGAGTTCAGGGACTGCCACGGGTTGACAATCAAACGTAAGTCAGGTTAATGGTTGAATTTGATGGTCCCGAAAGCCTTTTCCAACCTAAATGTTTCTATTCTGTATAAGAAGAAAGGCAGATAGGGAAAGATAAAGAAATGAGGTTCTGAAACATTTCTGGGGGATGTTTCAGAAAGAAATATTGAAAAGTGAAGAAAAACAGCTAGGGTTTTGGAAGATTAAAATGATTAATTTCTCTCTCCTTCAGTTCTGTAAGGTATTCCGTAGTAAATACCATGTGCAAGTTGGAATTATATGACTCCAAGGATTTATGCTGTACAGCCTACTGCTTTCAGTGAGTACTGCTTTGTTAAGAAAATGTGTTGACCATGGAACAACATAGAGAAGTAGCAATAAGGAGTTTTAAAAACCTTCTTGCTGAGAACGATTTGGACCTTAATGGATCACCTTGCATCTGAGTTTAAAAGTGTGCATGGAAGATCCTATACCTATAAATAACAAAGTAGCTTGAGTTTTGCTTTCTATAGGCAAAACCTTAGAGAGCTCTGCTTTAAATGAAGGAAGACATTTACATATGTGCTGTGTCTGAGAACTGCATTTCCATAACAGCACCTGAGGCAGATGGGAATTTGGTTCCAGTACAGAGAACCTCTACTGCAGGCAGCTATACAAGTGTGGCAGCAGGGCCACAGAGGCTATTTCGCTCTTCTGTCAAGGCCAGCACCATCCTCAGTAATAAAATGATTGCTCAAAATATATTCAGCTTCACTGAGTTTGAAAAACCACAAAATATTACAAGATTATAAAGAAAAACATAAACTTGAAGTCCTCTGAAAAATAGTTTACTTTTTCTGCCAAATCTCCACTAAGGCACAAACTGCAAACTGATGGACTGACAGATTTATCCCCACAATTCATTTCTGCTCCATGGCTTAAGAAGAATTAGTATTTTTTAGCCAATCAGACAACCTGTAATAATTGTTTCTGTTTCAGACCTGGTTTAGCTCTCATTTTTCTTAAAAAGCAGCCTTGAAAATAGTATCTTCTAAAGCCACTTCCACTCAACAAGTATTTCTTGGCAAACTGGAGCCTTGTTCTTTGTTATAGTTGTTTTCTTTGATGGGTATTTAAAATGTGATTTTGAATTCCAAACAGGTCTTTAACCATGAACTTCTGCTTTCAATTTAAAGTGCGTTTCAGATTGTAGATGCTGTTATTCACAATCTATACTGAAAAGATATGGTAATTTTATTTTAAATTATCACCACATGAAAAAAAAATAGGGAAAAGGTACCTTTAAAAATTTGAAGTGGCATGAAAGGACTAGCTCCTTACATCAGCTGAAATGCATTTGAATTGCGTTGGCCACTCACACAGTGCTGACCATCTGCATAAAGTATCTGTCTTCTGGGGGACTCTACGGCTCATGGCAATGGAAACCTTGTTGGTTTGGTAACCTCTGCTAGTCATCAGGTGCAGCTAAAATTAATGATGAATGTCATCTGTTCCTCTGCCAGCTAAGACCTACATATTAGCAAAGAAAGAAACAAAATAAATGCTTTCTTTCCCCACACATACTTCAAAACATGAACATTTTCACCCAATTGGGACAAATTTCACAACAGATGAAACTGAGGAAGGCAGCAGATATTTAAAACAAGTTCAAACAATATAATTTTCTGGTCACAAATTCTGTGGATCTCTCTGTCCTGATGTTTCAGTCAGCAACTGACTGTGCCAAAAATGTTACTGGATTTTCTTGATGCATAGATAAGCTTCCCTTCCCTAGCTCACACAATCACGATCTATTTTTCTTCCAAAAGTTTTCCCTGAAATACACAAAACTTTTGCAAGTGTAGACAAGGAGTAAACATTGCTTATGTTGTTTTGTGTTTAAAAGCATTTATGTACATTTTATGATCCAAAAATTTTGGAGGCATTGGAGAAGCCCTTGTGATTTCAGTGGTCTTTGGCTCAGTGCCATGGCTTGCTTGCGGAAACACGTTTGTGCTACTTGTCCTTGTCCTGACCTCAGATGGGAACGGAACTTTTAGTAGGGCGGCACCAGCGGTGGTGTAAGATGGCCTGAACCTCTTCCATGGAGAGATAATGCTTAGAGAGGAAATATATGAGAAGAAAAGACCGGGAGAGATGCAGTGAGAATAAATGCACATTTATGATAAAACAGAAAAGTACAAAAGGTAGAAGCAGTAGCGAGAGAGATGGAAAAGATGCAAACTTCGTGACAGAGTGAAGGAGAAATCTGATTTCTGCAGTGGTTCTACACGAAGACCAAATGCAATTAACAGGCAGAGAAGAGCACTGCTCAGCTGTCTGGTAGAGAAGACAACTCTTTCCAAATCCCTTCCCATTACAGCACACTGTCATGGAGACAGGACTGACTGACTTCAAACAAACCGAAGGCTCTGTTTAGTTTTACCCAGAGAAGTTCTCCAAAGCCAGAACTTTTGATTCTGTAGTATTGGTTTAGAAATATCATAAAAATGGGAAGACGGAGATAAGGGCTGCATTATTTCGGGTGTTTTCAGTGTGGGTTGTAATAGATTGTTATTTATGATTGTTCCAACATCCAAACACACAGTGGTTGTTTGCTACACAAATTTTAAAAAGGATATAATTTTGGAAACAGTCACTCTCTTGTGCTTCCACTGCTAGTCAGGAATAGAACGTGAACTCCTTCAGATAATGCTCCCCCCAGCCTTTATATTACATTTTAGTTACACCCCAAGTACAGTTTTACATTTCTCTTGTTATATGAAACTCTCACTCTGCAGATTCTACATACTATATTTGGCAATATAATTACTGTTGCCTTAAGCACTTTTTTCCCCATAGAATATTTCCTCCTCATTTATATTATTACATTCCAGGAGAGTTTTCAGGAGTCATAGTGAGTCTCCTTGTATTGCCTCCAAAAAAAGCCTCACTTAGCTTCTGGACTATAACAGCGACAAGCCACAGATGTTCCAGAATTGTGTTTAGGCAACACATAAATATAGTAATTATTGCTGTTGTTCCTATTGAGCCTCTTGGCTACAGCTAAGGATAAGGTCCTGTTGTGCTAGAATCTGCATTCACGTGTAGTAAAAAAGACAAGTATACAGTCCCAGACTTTAGGGACTGCTCCTGGCAGGTGCTGAACAGTCATCCTAATTAGGTGGAGCGCTAGGAACCATCTTACATAGCAATGGAAAGGACACATGCCACATGCAGCAATTTAGGGTATCCAGATTTTCCCTTTCCCAATGATATACATTTATGTACATCTAGCAGTGTGTGTGTACTGCTAACAAGTACTACTCTGAAAGAAAAAAATATTATTTAAGTTGTTCTTTGATGTATTATTGGCTGATACACTTGTATCTGCCAGAACAAAAAATGCTGGAAAATTGCAGAGCCCTCCAAGAGGAGGTGACATCTCCTAAAGTTGGGGTGTGGCTTGCAAGCCCCAGGTGGTTTATTTCTACTCTATGCTTTCATCTCACTCTAGGAAGATACATGTGCATCCAGTTGGACAGAAGTAGTCTCTGTTTTTCTAAATTTGCATTCAACTTATATACACTTTTTTGTGTGTGTCAATTTTGGACTATCAAAATCAGAAATGTCAACTCTTTTTTGTAAAATTTATCCACATTGTTAACCAGTGTTTCCTGTTTAAAGGAAAGTTGAAGAATATTCTTCCTTGGTATCATGTCTATGCTTTCCAACAAGGGAGGTCTCAGATTAACTTTTTGGCCTTAGATCAGTAATGTACTTGAAAATGCGCTTAACTTTAAGCACTTCCTCGAGTTCCATTGAAGTGTACTGTCAGCACTCAACAAATAATAAATGGCAGCAACTTTAAAGTTAATCCACTTTCCTTTCAGAAAGCTACATGATAATGTCATAGAGCAAACATTATATGCAAAAAGTATTTCTTTGTGAGGTCACTCAATGATACTTCAGCAAGAGCTTAAATGATTTGCTGAACCTCAGTTTCAAATGGGTTTAGATAATGCAACAAGATCAAATTGCAGTGTGTGTTTTTCAAAATGTCGGCCTGATCCTGAAAATTACTAGGTGAGTAATTTAATCAGCGATTTCAGAGTATAAGTGTAGGCTGCAGCTGAAGCCAGAAGGCAAAAGTGTCAAATCCCATTAACAAGTATAATAAGTAGCATAGGTGATTACGGTAGCTTGCTGAGTACCTGCTGATAGATGCTGACCTCAAGGGATTGAATGCTCTGCACTTCCCAGAAGATTCTTGAATGAGACAGAGTAAGAATAATACAAAGAAGTATCCCTGACACTACTTAAATAAATGTTTATTGCTTCTGAAGCTTTTAAGGCAAATCTATAGTTGTGTCTCTTTGCCTCAGTGGGAGCTGAAGCTTTCAACAGGCTGTATTGTTGGAAGGTTGGCTGGATGGCCAACTCTCTGGGATTTTTTTGTTTAGTGTATCCAGATGGCAATATCAAGAAGTGCAATAATCACATCACCATTGAGAAGCAGGCTAAATTATCTCATCTTTGCGTCCTGCTGGTGCAGCTACATTGCTAATTTCTCCCCATCTCATAAGTATAAAACCCATTAAAAAACAAAAGAACAAACAAACAAGCTCACACAGATGTAAAAGCAAAATAACAATAACAAAAAAAGCAATGGTTAGATAGAGCTTTTTCTCCTTCTTCAGCCTTCAGGACACTGGTGGATGCTCTGGGAAGCTGATTCAAGAAACAGTATTCACTGTGGCCTCCAAAGGAGGGTTTGCTTGGCTTCCCTTGCAGCCCAGCTGTTCAAGGTGTGTGAGCTCGTCCCTGCACATGAAAAACTGTAACCTCCAAAACATGGCAATGAGAAGACCTTGCTGGGTTGTTCTTGCTGGAGAAAGCCTTTTTTTTCTGAGGCTTTAACACTTTCACTGCACAAGACATATCAAAACATGTGCCTGGGGGACTGGGATTTAAGTAGAAGAAAAGCAAGAGACTAGAGAAGGCTGAGGGGAGGCCTCATGGCGGCTGCAGCTCCTCACAGGGAGAGGAGGGGCAGCACTGAGCTCTGCACTTTGTAACAGCGACAGGGCCCAAGTGAGCAGCTTGGAGCTGTGTCAGGGGAGGACAGGTGGGGGTTAGTGGCAGGCTCTGAACCAGAGGGCGGTGGGCATGGAACAGCATACCTTTGGGTCCTTCTGCTTTCCTGGAGGATGTGAAAGAGATGACACAAGAAGCCCTTTCTGTATCCCTGTGCATTCTCCCTGCGTCAGGCTAAGCCCAGTCTCCCCACACTCTCCAGATCAGAGGTACACAAAGCAAAACTTACTGCAGTGCAGGCAGGTATATAAAGAAGTTTTCTCTTCCTTCATACTGATGGACATTGGTGCATGTGCTGGGAAACCAACCCAAGAAGCAGTGAGGACAAGAATCCCAATGAGGACTCCAGCTTGCTTTTATTTGAGGTGAGGATGGATGTCACCTTCACCCCAGAAGAAATGGGGCTAGGGGTAGTCACTGCACCAGGTCCTCGCTGAGTGGATGCCTGCAGGGCACAACTTGGAGGATAACCCAGCCAAAGTAACACGGTGTGACACAGCCATGCTCGGCTCCTGGAAAAATGCAGCTTGCTGGATTCCTCTACAATTTTAATAAGGTATAGGAGAGCCAAGCGATGTTAAACTGTCTCACTTGAGCCCCCACATTGCAGGGGGTGGCAGCCATTCCATGCTCTTGAGGATAATCTGGGAATGCAGCTGCACCCTTCCTACAAGTAAGTGTTAGGACATGTTCTGTCAGCTGTGTCCCAGCCCTGTCCCTTTATTTAGCATTAGGGCATGGTCTCATAGCTCCCAGACTCAACTATCAGTGCCCAAGAAGGGCTTTGCAGAAGAAAGGATACACCAGTAACCCACTGATCTTGCTGGAGCCTTAGATAGCACCATGCTGGACACTGCTGAGATGGCAAGGTGATCACTGCAAGATGATGATACAGAGAATGCAGGGGCAAAGATCAGGTGCTTTGCAGGGGTTGAATATGAAGATTTGGAGGATATTGGGAATTACGTGATATCCATCATTCCCTGAGAATGGGGTCTTTAGGTGACATTTCCTGTTTGAAAACATTCTCAGTCCTTCTTTGTTTTCTTCTTTCTTGCTCCCAAAATAACAAAATTAACAAAAGTTTGTGGAAAGGCTCTTTGTCACCAAATATGTGCTTTCCTCTCATATAATACTGAGGAAAAAAAAACCTACTTGCCTATAATTAGGTAAGGAGAGCACCTTCTTTAGGGCATGTAGGAGGAAGCAGCTGAGACTGCAGGAATTCCCCTCCAGCCTGGGGGCCTTCCGCTGTGGCTCTGAGTTGCTCTTTGCCCAGTGGTAATTTGTGCATCTCTTCTTTTAACAAGTACCAAATTGGAAAAATCTAAAATATGAAACTCGAAACAATTCAGAAGCCAGAACAGCCCCTGCTGACACATACAGAGCAGGACAAGGCTGAAGGCTCTCTGTCACAGTAAAGCTTGTTGTCTCTTACCCTTAGTTGTTATGGGAAGATCAGCACCGGTTTAGATCTCCCAACTCAACATTACAGCTTGGGAGAAATATTGATGAACACAGATGCACCCTCAGCACAATGAAATAGATTTGCACAGAACTGTTGTTTTATTGTGCATCTCTATAGTCCCTCACACAGAGGGATCCTTGCCTGAGACCTACTACCTTTGTGAATAATGTCAACAACAATAACCAGGCTGGCTATTTCTAAAAAGACATGGAAGTGTGATTGCCAGTTGCACATTTGATAGCACAAAACTGTTTTGAACAAGTAGGAGGAAAAAAATAAATAGAAATGCAGTAAAGCAAATGGAATAAAATTGATTAAAATAATCTCTATGCTCTTCTGAATATGTTCTTACCATGGCTGACTGCCTTTTCTTCTTCAAGATTCCTTCATCTGTCTGAGAATCCTGCTTTTACTTTCAGGCTTTGTTATGATTCTTTCTAGTAAAATACTTTAGTGCTTTTGTCAAGCAGATGAAGTCTTAGAAGCAGGCATCTTGAGCAGATTTGTATGCTGGTAGATCTCTGTATCTCACTGAGATGTGAAAAAGAGGCCACCGTTTAATTTACACAAGTGTCTAACTTAGTGAAGTGTGAACAAGTACAATTTTATTTTATACTCACGGGAATGCATTTGCTTTGAATACATCATTTGTAAGACATGAGCTGGATTTCTGGTGATTTCTATACCTTTTCATAAAATAAAAGGAAGCTTTTTAATTTTTTAACTTTTGCTGGAAATCGTATTTGTTGTCCTTTGTTCACAGACTTAAGCTGCTGCAAATGAGCAGCAGCTGTGGCTTTACCTTCCTGGACCATTTTGGGGAGCCTTGAAGTCCCTTCTATGCAATGATGTTCTGTGTTCCTGCCCCAAATGGATACCTCCAGCTGCAGTATGAAGATGTGCTTACACTGAAGACTGACACTAAATACCCATCTAATTCCCCTGATTCAAGGGAATTGAGTTGCTTACCTAAGTAATAACTATCAATGGTTAATTAGTAATTTTGTTTCACATTAGTTTTATATATATTATAGGTAATATAATGTGTGTATTTGTACATTTGTTTTCTCTTGGGAAGTATTAACTCCAGCATTATTTTCTGACAGACAAAAATGGACGTTATTTTAAACATATGCTTTCTCAGACAATCTAATGATTTAAGGATCTCTTGCTGACCTTCCCCTGACTTTCTCCATTGTTAAATTGTTTTGTCTAATAGAAGATAAAGACAGATTAATACTAACCAATGAGTGATGTACTGAGTAAGGACTGAAAATAGCAAGTGCCCCATGTAGGCCATGTCATATGTAGTGCATGCAAATGGCAAGGAGACAAAGAAAATTAGAGAGCTTAGATAATAAGCAAAGAGGAAACATCTAGTCCTCTGATTTTAAAACCGGATTCATATGAAAACTAAAGTGTACCAAAACTTTGAAGCAAATCAGATATGGATAGTTGGAATAATCCTACATTAGTTCAGGAAGGGGTTGAGGGTTAGTTCACAGAGAGTTGAGAGGAGTTTCCAAGCACTGATTCCCTTTTCGCTTTCTCAAAATACTCCCCACAGATTTCTCCCAGTCAGGATGGTCATTGCTCCTCTCAAAGCCTGGATGAATCTAGTGAGATCTCGGTTCTTCTCCTCATGCAGGTAACACCACATTCACATAAAAAAGGTGAGCAGAGTGTGTCCACTTGTCATTGCACTGTAATGTGTCCTGAGAAAAGACATTATTCTTCCCAATATTTTTTTCATTTGAGGTTCAGATGAATATCTGTTGTCTGAGAGGTTTCCCAGCTGTTATCTGCTGCCAAGGGGCTCATGTGAAAGCTCTGTGTAGCTGTTATGTGTGTGTGCCGTGGGCTGGTGTGGATACCCAGCCAGGAGGCAGGTTCAAGGCTGCCTAGTTCCTCAGGTCAGCAGCTTACCAGAACCCCACAGCTGCCTTTGTGCAGAGCACAATAACTTCATTTTTTCCATTCACACATATAATTAGCATATGCAGAGTGTCAGCTGTGTTTCTGAGTTTGTCAGCTGGAGTTTCTGTGCCAAGAGGGCTCTAACGATGCTATGGTGTCAAAGCCTTTGACACTGTCTCCCATGCTATTCTCCTTCAAAAGCTGGCAGCCCGTGGCTTGGATGGGTACACTCTCGGCTGGGTAAGGAGCTGGCTGGAAGGCCGGGCCCAGAGAGTGGTGGTAAATGGAGTCAAATCCAGTTGGAGACCAGTCAAGAGTGGTGTTCCCCAGGGGTCGGTGCTGGGGCCTGTCCTCTTCAACATCTTTATTGATGACTTGGATGAGGGCATTGAGTGCACCCTCAGTAAGTTCGCGGATGACACCAAATTGGCAGGGAGTGTCGATCTGCCTGAGGGTAGCGAGGCCCTGCAGAGGGATCTGGATAGACTGGTGAGCTGGGTTGAAGCCAATGGGATGAAGTTCAACAGGACCAAATGCCGGGTCCTGCACTTTGGCCACAACAACCCCAGGCAGCGCTATAGGATTGGGGCGGAGTGGCTGGAGGACTGTGTTGAGGAAACAGACCTGGGGGTACTGATTGATGCTCGGCTGAACATGAGCCGACAGTGTGCCCGGGTGGCCAAGAAGGCCAACGGCATTCTGGCTTGCATCAAAAACAGTGTTACTAGCAGGAACAGGGAGGTAATTGTCCCCCTGTACTCGGCATTGGTGCGGCCGCACCTCGAGTACTGTGTTCAGTTTTGGGCCCCTCACTGCAAGAAAGACATTGAGGCCCTGGAACGTGTTCAGAGGAGGGCTACGAAGCTGGTGAGGGGTCTGGAGCACAGGCCTTATGAGGAACGGTTGAGGGAGCTGGGATTGTTCAGCCTGGAGAAGAGGAGGCTCAGGGGAGACCTTATAGCTCTCTATAACTTCCTGAAGGGAGGTTGTGGTGAGCTGGGGGTCGGCCTCTTCTCTCGTGTAATCAGTGATAGAACTAGAGGGAATGGTTTCAAGCTGCGCCAGGGGAGGTTCAGGCTGGACATTAGGAAGTATTACTACTCGGAAAGGGTAGTCAGGCATTGGAATGCACTGCCCAGGGAGGTGGTGGAATCACCGACCATGGGAGTGTTCAAGAAACGTTTGGATGTTGCGTTGAGGGGTATGATTTAGCTGGGAAGTATTGGTAATGGTTGGACTGGATGATCTTCTAGGTCTTTTCCAACCTCGATAATTCTGTGATTCTGTGATTCTGTGTGTCTGTAGATAGATACACCCACAGCGACAGACCCGTAGGCTGCTTGAGACCAAATTCTAAAATGTGATTTATTTCCCTTGGTGGGTCTGGCATGTGTGTTTCAATGTCTGGAATACATGCTACATTATATTGCTGCTCAACTGTGTGCTTTAATAATCTCCTAGGAAACAAGGAAAATGGTGTGTGGGGGGGAATAACCATAATTGTCTAAAGACAAGTATATACATACAAATTATAAAGTATTTTTTTTAATAGAGTGCAAGCAGCTCTAATTATAATGAAGCATAAATTCAGTGCTAGGGCTGTCAGACCTCTAGAAATAACAGCATGTTGACTTCCCAAGAAAGAGTTTTGCTCAGTAGTTTCTGATTCTTCTACTTACTTTGCTTGTGTGCAGGAAGTGCATGAGCAAATCCCATTCATAAATAAAGGGATTTGTGTGCCGGCCTGCTTCCCTCCCCCTTCCCATGCATAGTCCCCTTTTCGGGACCAAGCTCTTTAAAGTTTAGCAAACATGAAAGGAAATTGTTAAACTCTGGTAATTACTCTAGGATAAAAGTGATGTATCATTTCAAACAGGATTTCGCTCAGCATTAATAATGACAACATATGTCATTATTAATGGATATGAGAATGAACTGTATCATGGACTGCTTTTTATGTGATTTTCTTTTAGCCATTGTGAATTTTTATCATTGTATATATATTAAAAAAAAAAAAAAAAAAGAAAAAAAAAGAAAAAAAAGAAAGAAAAAGAAATTACTGAAATATATCTCCATCTGTGGAAGGGTCCAAAGTAAGGAAAATAGTATTTCCAAAATCACCAAACTAATTTAAACTCATTTCAAGGGTTGTGAACCTGGCCAGCAAAGGCTAAAATATCGATATATTGATCACAAAAAATTGAAATTACTTCGAAAATCATGGCCAAAATTGGAGTAGTTGAATAATTCTGTAGGCGAGGGCAGCAGAATCTACTCTGTAACGCAGAGGGCTCTCATCCAGGAAAGAGCATAAGCAAGTGCTTAGATCCATTACTTTTCAGGAAAGAATTTTGGCACATGTTAAATTTTAAGCATATGCCTAAAGTTAAAGTTAAGCATATGGTTAAATGTTTTCCTGAATGGAGGCTTTCCTGATTCAAGGCTTTATAGGGCAACGTATGGCTTTTCTGAGGAAACCTAAAACATTCACACTCTTCGCAGAAAGACAGACAAAATGTACAAATCTTTTTTGAAATACCTGATTTATTGAATTCCATCAAGGAAGGATAAAAGTTTAACATAAAGCCTATGAGGCGCAAGAGCAACAAAACCAAAATACACATCTACTGGGCTCATTCAATAAGCACACCCAGATCCCCAGAGTTTTCCTAGAAGAAAAATTAGTCCCTAATGCACTCATCAAAAAGAACAGCAGTGTTACCTAGTGTGTTTTGTATTAATGTTCCACTTTATCTCCTTTACCTGAGTTTATCTTACCTTTTGTTTTTAATGTTTGGTGAGAAATTAGGCCATGGCTGTAGACAGGGTGCACACAAGAACTAGAAATCATAAATCTCTCTAATGCAAGCCAGTTTCCACTCTGTTCTCAATTTACTTCTACTTTGTTAATAATAGCCCCACAGTCTATTTTGGTGACATAATGCAGTGCTTGACTGCGGCTAGACTTAAGCTGACTCAGTGATGGTCTTATTAGGATGTGGAAGGAGTTTTTCTTTCCATTGTCTTCCAGGTCCTACTTCTGAAGGCTGACACAGACTTACTCAGGAGCAAAGATATTGCCGGACAGCATGCAGCATATATGGATGTTCAGGTCACGGTTTAAATCCCACCCTAATGACCAAGCATTGTGGCCAAGTCAATCATTCTCCAGAAATCTTCTTCCTAATAGTGGAAGAAAGAAACAAACAGACGAAAGAGCATAAACAAGAAGGACCTGATCACTAAAAGCCCTCACAGCTATAGGTTTTCTGTTAAGTCTGATTTTTCCTTCTTCCTCCCTCCCAGACCTTTTGTGCATGGCTCTCATATGTCCTAATCCAGAAGGCTGGCTTAGTATTACATGCAATTAGCGATCCTGTGAAGTTGAGTCTTATTCAAATAATAATAACTTGGCATTAAGTCATGTTAGTGACTGCACTTTAGTTTGGTTGAAGAAAATAGTAATCTTGGGAGGAGTGGTTGACTCCATCGATGGTTGGGAGGCCTTGCAGAGAGATCTAGGCAAATTAGAGAGCTGGGCAATCACCAACACAGAAAGTTTAACAACACCAAGTGCCAGATTCTGCCTTCAGAGGGACAACTCTGGCTGTATGTACAGACTAGAGGACAAGATGCTGGAGAGCAGCCCTACTGAAAAGGATTTGAGGTTCTTTGTCAACAGCAAGTTGAATTTGAGTCAGCAGTGTGCCCAAGCACACAAGAAGGACAACCATATCCTTGGATACATCAAGCACAGCACTGCTAGCCAGTTAGGGGGGAGAGATTGTCCTGCTCTACTCTGTGCTGATGTGCCTCACCTTGAGTACTGCATGCAGTTTTGGGTGCCACAGTACAAAAGGGACATAAAACCATTAGAAAGTTTCCAAAGGAGAGCTGAATAGATGGTGAAAGGTCTACATTCTGTGATTCTTCAAATGTGAGTTCCACTGTACTGAATATCCAAGAGGGCACAGCTGTATTATGTGCATGGTGTTTAGCCAAGTTGCTTACAGGTAGCTGAGAAAAAGAAGAAAAGACTGAAATGAAAATAAAAATGGAAAAAGTCACTGAGAAAAGCTCTGTAGAAAGAAAAAATGCACAGCCAGAACATCTCTGTTGTCATCCTGGGGTCAGAGGGATGGAAAAGAGGAAAAAACAATCTGAGGAAAATGGAGGCCAGAGAGAAAGAGGCAAAGAAAACCATGGTGAGAGGGCTATGATGGAGAACAAAGAGAGAGAAAAGAGAGAATTAGGCAAGAAAAGAGGTCTGAGAGTGAGAGAGGATACTGGGAGTGCAGTGTTGGTAGTCCTCAGGACAGTGTCCCCAATGCAAAGGACGCAAACAAGGTGAAACTAGTATGGCAAAGAAATGTCTAATGCTCTTCAGTTCCTTTCCAACCTATAAACAGCTTTCTTTACTTTTACCCAGCTGTTCATTAATCTTTATTACTGGTGTAATTAATTTTCAAACCAGAGTGGGAAGGAGATGGTGTTGAAACAATTAATGTTATATCTTTACAAAGAGGAGCAGGTGAGAGATATTTCCTGGGACATGAAAAATAGCTGGGGGGAGGGGGGAGAGGAGGGGCCAGAAAGGCTTGGTAAAGGAGAAAAATAAAGGAGAAAGAAAGTAAACAGTAAAAAGTGTGGATAAAGATAAAGAGGAAAAGATGAAAAAGATAAAAGTGATGGATGAGAGGAAGAAGGAGCTGAAATAATAAGAGCGAGAACAAAGGAAAAGAATAAAGAGAAGTAAGCAGAGAGTAGAAAAACAGGCATCCAAATGAATACCTGAAGGTCTTCATGATTAATATCTTTTGCTGAGAATACATTTCTACTACGCTTAAATAGTACTGTGACTCACCATTTATACCTTTGCACAGGAAGATGCCGAATTTGATCTTCTTTTAAGGTTAAAGTCTGTAGGATGATTAAAATCCATTCCCAGCAGGGAATGTTATGACCCAGCCTCAAGATTAATAATTTCCTCCAGTTTGTGTAAGTAAGTAGACATTAAAATCAGTAGAAAATATCAAATTTGCTCATAGTTGTACCTGTTTTTGTTTGTTGTTTTTTTTTAATTTGAAATTTAGGTTAATTAAAACCGTGGTAATTTTTCACAGGAATAACTAATACAGAATTTGTTTGAGGGAATCTAACCAGCCTTATGTTTGACTTTGCCTATTAAGTGTGGAAGGGGGAGAAAAATAATTAATGATGGCATGAGTATCAGTCACGAACAGTCTATTCGGACTTTATAAGCTGAATGTTCTTCAAACACATAACACCTTAAACCAGAGAACAAACAATAAAACAAGCTTCATTCTGCCCTTTCCTTTTCAGCAGCACACACAGCAAAGGAGACATAAGAGGAAATCAACTGTAAATGGCATCTTCAATAATGAAGGAAAAAGCTGGATATCCACAAGTCTGTTTCCTAGGCAACTGGATGGAAGGACAATCAGAATCTCTCAATTGCACCCCATTATAGATATTTTCTACACAGATCAGTAAAAGGAAGAAAAAGGTGATTGGAAAATCTTCAGCAAAAAATACTCCCGGAGCACTTTGAAAGCATGGGGAAGTGAGCAGATAACACACAAAATGGCTGCCTGTGTGGGGCTCTGATTGCAATCATCTTCCCTTCCACGAGAGAAGGATGACAGGAAAATCACCCATTTAAATACAGCATTCTCGGAGGTCCCAGGTTTCATTCCTGGCTCCAGCCATGAGGCTGCACTGACAATTATGCTTTATACAAAATATCTCACAAATGGACTTTGACACAGCATGGAGAAGGATTATTCTGAAAATCTGCATTGTAAATTCACTGCCTCTGTTATGCTTTGGCACCTTACCAACCTAATGGTCCAAGGTTTTTAGTATGACCTGATGAACCAGAGCTGTTGTTGATCCACTAATATCACTTCTCTGAATAATTTATAGAATGCGCAAACTTAGGCAAATGAAGTAAGCATTCGCAAAGGGAGTTCACTTCTTTCTGAGCTGGGCAGTCACTTAGTACCAAAAGTAGCAGTATATGCTTTATTCAGGATCATACTGAAAGAAAAAAAGACATACAAGCACTTAGAGGATAAAAATATTACAAGGTATCAAAGCTAGACAGATCAGTGAATGAATCTAGATGAGCCATATGGCCTTCTTCCATCCCTAAATGTTAATTTTATGATATAAGTACCACAGTCACTCCAATCTTCCAAGGAAATGCTGGCAGTACAGCCCAGCTAATGACAGATGAAGTTCCTTATTACCGTGTCTGCTCTCGTTCTTTGGGAGAATTTCTTTTTTGCCCTCAGTAGATTTTTTTCTTCTTTTTCATATGCCTTTTTTTTTTTTTTTTAACTGGGAGTCAGAGGCCTAATAAACATCAAAGTGTTTCACTGATGCTGACCACATCAATGCCAAGTCTTCAGTGCAAATAAATAGGTAAGTGCAGAAGTGCAGCATATGGACAAGTAGTGCACCCTGCTAGCTAACCTGCCAAGCCTTCCCTCTCTTAATGTGTTTGTAAAAACATAACAAAAGAAAACAAAGCTACTGCAACAACGAAGCACTGCTTAATTCATAAAGAAAAAGTTTATATTTCCTGATTTGGACTAAAAGAGGCAAAATGCATCTCTCATGCCCCAGCAAGAACTAGTAGAATGAGCATAGGAAAATCATTGTCAGCTCTGTCAATGCAAACAGCCCAGCAGAATAAAATGCTATCATGGAGGGCTTCTGGAAAATGGGAGAATTCCTTGTATTTCTTTCTTTACTTTAAGAATATCTGGAGCCTATACAGTTGTGCTCTTTTCTTAAATATTCTGCTTTCTCACAGAGGTATAGTTTGTTTGGCATGGGACTGAGTGAAACCTCTTTATACTCAATTGTGCGAGGCTCTCCAGTTGCAGAGTAGTCACATTTTTGGGTCATTTCCAGGGATGTTTTCATTGCCCTGCATCTGACCGGTCTGCTTTCCTGGATGGGGTTTATTAGCAACTTCATGAGAAACTGGGAAAACAAGAGCAGAACACCGAATTGCTGAAGTAGAACATGTTAAAAATATATGCAGGATGAGCTCTGAGGAAAATAAAATAGAAGATGTTTGGAGAAAATACTGTATATGAACAGTAGCTGTATACATTCCTTTTGTGTGTGGGGGGGGGGGGGGGGGAGGGGGGGAGGAAGGGGGTGGGGGAGTGGGAAAACTTCCTTGAAAGTATCGATTTCTAATCACAGCTGGAAATGAATGCCAGTTTTAATGAATGATTCTTCATTATTATTTTCTCCAGGATAGCAAATCCTAAAATAGCCATCTTCTGAAATGAAAATATATTTTGTGTGGGTAACTTCTGGACTGACAAAATGTTTGTGAACAGAAATACCAACTGTAGGATTGTAGCTCAACAGGTTTGCAAAATTCCCATTACTTTCTGTCTTCACTACTGAGAAAAACTTATTTCATCTGAAATAGGCTGTAGAAAAACTAGCAGTTGAGCAGCAGTTCTATCATCAACAGCAACATGCCATACATTAAAAATAGATAAAAACAAATGATTGAACCGAAAATGAAGCTCTGCTGCTGCAGGCAGACAGACCTTCTCTTGAGCTCTCTGGAACCGCAAAATTCTCCGTATTTAACTACCATCTCTCAGTCACTGATATCTTCTTAGTTTCTCTTTTATCTTGTCTAATAATCCCAAATATGTTTCCATTCAGCAGTTTAGTATACTTTGCCAACATTGCTAAGCCAATGTTGGTGGAACTTAACAGAGTTGATGACATCCTGATGAAAAGTGTACTTTTCCTGCTTGTGGAGAGAAAATTCACGCTCAGAGATATCTTTCAGTCCTTATTTCCAATTCCTTCTTGCTATGGCACAAACTGGATGAAGCTTTGATGATGAAGGGAATGACAATTATCCTTCATTCAGGGGGAAGAAAAAAAGAAAGAAATAAATAAAAAAAAATTAGTTTTGCTTTTGGGAGCAAAGTAGATGAGAAAACAGAAGTCCATACCCTAAACTTGTTCACAGTGGAGACCGGCCAAAACCAGCCACATCTCTGGAAATGGATGAACCTTCAATAGGCTATCTGTAGAAGCTCGGAGCAGAATAACGTTTGCAGAGATGCTGAATTGTCCAGAGAATACACTGGGAGAATAATCCAAAAAGCCACCTAGAAAGCACTTGTGCAGTGTTCCAGACAGAGAGCCAGGAGCGGAAGCTTTTGGGAGGTGAAGAAGCTGGAAAGAAGCTCCGGAAGAGAAGCAAGAGTTTTCAAATGCTGTTTCTGTTATAAGGTTAAAAAGGATGTTATATATATTATTCATAAATTATTTTTCAGCATGTACATCACTGATTATATCATCAAGAATTTCCCATACAAAACCTTCCAAGCTCCCCAAAGCTGGCTAGGCTGTGCTCAGAAGGAATAGTGTTATTAGTACAGCAGGGAATGGACTTGTTCCCAGAGTACCTGGCAGACGTTTGTACAGACACACGATGACATCAGTCACAGCCAGGACCACACATGTACATTCACATGTAAATGTAAGTCTGTTGGACAGCCCGTATATATGGTTTATGCCCTTCTCCCTCTTAGTCAGGAAAGAATCCAGATATTTTTAAGTCTGGATATGCATATGGCCAAATATAATGATATTCCTTGTGCAAAAGAAGAAAAGGATAGACCTAAAGTTTTCAACACGTTCTCCGTATTTCTGGCAGTTTTTCTTTCCCATTGTGCTTACTCACTCTTTCCCTGTAAGAATAAAAGGTCCTTTAGAAACTTTTCCCATTTGTAAAGCTTAGGTTAGCACTCATGAAGTCGCAAAGTTTATTCATTCCCGTAAATTGTTGTGAAATGACCAGCTAGCACATCCAGCTCACACAGATGCGGTGGTGCACATGTCAGGTGGAAGTGGCTGGTCAGATGGAGCAGAGAGCAAAGTAAAATTTGCACCAGACAGACTGCATGCAACCTTCAGGCTACTAATCATTCACCCCCAAAATTAAGCAGTTCTAGAGAGTGAGTAAATCCATAACTCTCACAGCTGTCGTGAAGCTAACTTCTGAAATAGACAAAATGGCTAAATCCTCCGCATAACTTACTACTGATTGTCCATCTTGCTTTTGTTAAAATAGGAACAGTGACAAAGGCCTTGGAAACCATGAGTCATTAATTTTCCAGGGGCAGCCAAGTGCATCATCCTTTGAAAAGAATATAAAGGAGCAAAGCTTACATTTGCTGAAAATTCCTGCCATTAGCATGCTCTTTTCTCCCTACAGAAATAATGGTAAAGTAGAAAGTTTGTAGAGATGACAGCAACTGCCAGTCTTCAAAGGACTGTCTCAGGTTATGTCAGTCTCATCACTCTATGTGACTTTGAGCATCAAAAGTGTAACAGTTTTAATGCTACATCTCCTTTTTCAAGTCATAATTGTACAATGTGGAAATCCAGGCTTAGAGTGCTTATTATTGTTGATGTTTTCTTTTTTTCTAAAATTGGAAAAGAATGGAGTAGCCATCATTTAGTGTCGCTGAGGGTGCCCTTCCAGATGATTTCTACAATCCCAAAAATTATTTAGAACCAATTAAGACCATATAGAAAGGAGAGTAGTGGCTGCACATATTTCCAGTTCTCAAGTAAAACTACTGTTTTCCTATGTCATCTGTTTTAATCCAGATTTGCTTTTTTTTTTTTTTTTTTTTGGCTTTGTTTGATTGTTTGTTTTCTTATAATACAGTGTTTTCATATAATGGTACAGAGTTATGGCTTTGTATTTCTCACAAGGCATCTTGATTTATATCTCTACTTCTCTCCAGAGATTTTGAAAAGGTTACCATAGGACACAGGTAGTGAAATTTGTGGATAAAACCTAAACTAATCTTTGATTCTGGCACCATTCAAAAATCTAATAGAAGGTCAAGTGTTCACAGTGGCTATGTCTGTCTGAGCTATTGCTACCAAGTTCTAATGCAGGTGATCTCCTCTGGGATGGGCCCTTTGCAAATGCTGTTGAAGCTTTTAAGGAAGTTCAGAAAGTTCAGATTTTCCTTCTCCGAGCATTCTTAAGCTCACCTTGTGTTTTAAATGCCTGTATTTCTATGTGGCTATTTTAGAATATGCTATTGTGTACTCAAACCCACAAGTTGAATATTGCTTTTGTACACAGGGACTTAGCCCTTCCATGTACCTGGAGGTCCCCAGCCTGTGGGAGGAACAACACTCAACTGTCCCTGCAGCAGTGCTGTGTGTGCTCAGAGCAGCTGCCCAGCACTGCAGCCCTGCCAGAACCTGCCTTCATCATCAGTGCGTGCTGCTGTGTGGTTGCACAGCTCGTGAGGCCAGAGGTGTCTTGCAGCTCCATGTCTTGTGCCAGATGGATGTGCACTAGCTCCAGCAGATCCCAGGGCAGAGCTATTAGCCAAACATGCCAGTGCTTTCTCCAGCAAGACTAACAAAGCCAGCCAACTGTTCCCAGCCCAGCAGGGCAGCAACTTTTGGTTTATATTCACTGTTTTGCTGTACTGTAGCGCATGTCTTTGTATTACAGAAAGCTATCCTGATATTTTGTATGAAATCAAGATAAACAAACACTGTTCACTTTTTGCACTGTGATCCTTCCCAGAGCTGATTTCCTGAAGGTTCATCCAGATCTGGGACAATATCTACGTGATTGCAAACCATTCCACAGCTCTGTTAGCCAATATTCCTCTAAGCCACAGACAAATATAGTCAGGACAGAAATGAAGTATCTGACTAGCAGGAGCCTGGAGTGTCAGAGTTGTATAATATTCTGCAGAAATACTGCCAGAGAAGTCTTCTGGAGGATAAACAAAAATAGTGTAGAGTAATGCATAAAAATAATGGTGATATTAACCTTTAAGTGCAGAACTGAAAATCAGGTACCAGTCGAGAAGCACAGTCCTCCAACAAGATTTTTTTTTTTAATTGTTTCAGATTTTAATGATGATGCTGTGAAACAAGAGGTGTAAAAACAGATCCTGCCTAAGAAACTGCTCACTTTGAAATGTTTCTCCCGAAGATCTTAGTGGATCTCTGTCTCATTTGATATGGGTTCTGTAATTGTGAATCTCTAATAATTATCTTTAAAGGAATGTCTAGAACATAATTATTACTATGACAAACAAGAGAAAATGTTTATTTAGGCTGAAGCTGTGTACGCAACCTATGGTCCCTTCTATACATTTTAAAACAAAGTTGCCAAATACTCTTCCGCACATAACGAATGGCCTACAGAGCCATAATACATGAACTGTAGCTGATTCATGCAGTAATTTGAAAGAATATGTCATTCTCAAATATATATAGTAAAACATTGATAATGCAGGCAGGCAGCATTCTCTGAGAACAGAAAGTTTGGGAGCCACTGCTTGGAATGTAGTACTCCAAGGCCTAAAATTTCACCTTTGCTAAAGGACGAAGATATAACTAAACAGATTGTTAGTCCTTAAGTAAGACTGTCTTAAAGAAGAGAGCTGTCTGAGGTGACCTCCGAAGATCACTTCCAAACGAAATCTTTCTGTGGCTTGATCATGTGAATGATTTTGTGAATGTGTGCACTCTACCAAAGAGCCTTCCCAACACAGTGGAGCCAAGAGAACACAAATGCAAGGCATGTTGGTTGCCAAAATAACTACTGCAAACCTTTGGAAAATGAAACCTATGATACAGTTCTCACAGGTGCTTCAAGTCTACGACTTCCATTAAAACAAAACAAAACAGCAACAAGAAAACCAGAAAAATTATCCAGAGAGTTACTGCTCTTGAGTGACCACCATCACTTCAGTCCTGTATGAGAATCAAACAAGGGGCCCTGCTCACAATCCACAGAATGCCCCACTGAGAAAAAACTTGAGAGTTTACACACAGTTCCCTGAGGCTAAAAAATTTGGGAACCAAACATAAAGGAACATATTCCTATCTAGACCACTTATTGCAACTGCTTATTATTATTATTTGTTTGTTTGTTTGTTTGTTTGTTAATTGAGAAGTTTGAAAAGGACAGACCTGAAGAATATGTTTCTCAAAATGTAGCAACTGGAAATTTTGTTTTGCTTCACAGTCATTCTCAAAGTTGCAGATGTGCATCTATTATCTGTGTTTGCAGGTTGTGTTTTCAAGCTTCACCTCAATATGTTTCTATATGGATGTTGTAATAAGCCATTAGAAAAGCAGGACCTGGTCAAATTTGTAGCAAAAAAAAAATCTTTTTTTTACACAAGTTATTTAACTGAAGGCTAAAGATTGAAGCTCAGGAGCCTCTGGGTCCCCGTTAGCGCTGCTTAGCACAGAGTGTGCAGATCCATGAAGTCTGTGACGATGAGTTTTCACAAGAGAGCTCTGTCTGCTCCTGAATCCATTGTGACTTGAGCATCCCAGCCTGGCTGCCACTTGTTCTTCTGTTAAATGCTAAAATATTTCATCTGTTATGTTTGAACATATATATGTAACTTTACAATCCTTCTTTCTTCGTCTTCTTCTGCTTTTTTTTTTTCTTCCCCCCCGCCCCCCCCCCCCCCCCCCAAATGTCTAACTCCTGTTCTTTAATTGGTTCAAATAAACATCTTTCCCACAGGTCTCACAAGACTGTTATTTACTCCGTATGCAGTTCTCAGTTAGCACATTTCTAAAATTAAAACCAAAAGAAGTAATGTCTGAACTGATTGTAATCTCAAATAATCTGAACTGGCAATCATCTCAAATGTAATTATTCAAATCTGTTGTTCATATCCCACTGTTCTGGTACAAGGCTCTCCTTGTAAGACAAGCACTTATAAATATATTGTATTCTCTCAAATGAGTAACAGGAAACATCAAACGTGGGTTTTGTTGTTGTTGTTGTTGTTGTTGTTTGTTTGCTTATTTTCTGCTGCTTTCTCCTGATCCCTGTTGCTTCTCTCTTTCGTAGCTTTTTTCTTTTTCTTAATTTTTCATTGTTTTCAGTGACAGGAATGCTGACATTAGTTTTTTGGTTGTTGTTTTTTTTTTTTTTTTTGCTCTCCAAGACTAGAATGCACATTTAGGCTTCACTGATATTGTATTTATCTATTGAAGTATACTTTTTGTCTTAAAAAAAAAAAAAAAAAAAAAAAAAGTGATGCTGTAGTTGAACTAGAAAACAGGGACCTCCCAGTGTAATTTCTAAATATCATTCAGTAGCCTGCAATCACTATTCCTGAAATTAAAATCTCTGTCTGCCTACTAGTCCGCTAACCATCACTCAAAGAGTGGGACTCAGAAATCAAGTGATGGCAGAGGGTTAAAGTAGAGAGATATGGTGCTGTGGACATTGGTAGCCTTCACTGCACAGATCTTGATGCTGTAGGCTCTACCAACCCTCTTATTTCCAAAGAGTGCTAAGAATACCAACAGTTGTTTTCCTGTTTCTAGTAAAGTCAGATCGGCTGGATTATTTGTTTTCACAGAACTGTGAGGGAGAATGATGAGATGCAGGTCATCAAAGAGAGAAAACTGTGCAGTTTTTGGCCCTTTTTTTAGTCATCTGCCACTCAGGGAAGCCAAGGTTGTTAAGTAGTGTCAAAGGATTCATGTTCAGCAGGATTCTTTTGGCTTCATGGTTCTTCAACTTGCGCTGACATTTCATCACTGTCAATGGTGTGAGATATATAAGACTTTGCTGCCTGGCAGTAATCTCTTTTAGATGAAAGACCCCATGGTAACTTTTAAAATGTCAGTGTTGTTAGTCCATGTCTCAGTGGATGATGATAGTATTGCAAGTAAAGTCAAAAGTGATTGCCGCAACCCTTCCTCTCCACCAAGGGCAAGTCTGGCATGGTTTTCTTCCATTGGACAGTGCCCTGCTTTGCTCACCAAAGGTGGGAGGGAGTGGGGATTCTGCAGACAGAGCACAGAAATGTGTTTCTGGTGGAGAAAATAGAGAGCAAGAAAAGAATTTAGCCTGAATCACTGCTCATTTCCTGGCTGGCTCCTGGGGCAATGCTCACACATGCTGCCCTTTATTTAAGGGAGACTTCAGCAGTATGTGATAGCCCAGTACTCAGAATGGCAAGATCACAGCCAAAAGTAGTATGAGATAATAACAGGTATCGCACACAGCTTGTGGTTTCATTGTATCCAAACTCTGCCAGACTAGTTGGATTATGGGCAGTTTTAAGTTAATAAAACCAATTTGTTTAAAAAGAAATTACCCATTTGGCTCTTGTTGATCATCCAGTTGGTCTTATTTTTCCAAGAGGCAGAACACATCTGCATCCAATTAGTATATTAGTTGGAGTGCCTCTGCACTGTTGCATTACAGTTCCTGTGCATGGCTTGAAAAAATATGCAGGATATAAACTTTTCTCTCATCCTGTTGCAAATCAGGAGAGGTTTTAATGGAGCCACAGAGCCCAGGGGGTGAAGGGAGGAAGAGGGGAAAGAGCGAGGCGGTAAATACCATCAGCATTAAACAAAGTTCCTTGAGCTCAATGAGTGTTTTTCATGTTAAAGGTAGATCCTACACTTTGTTTCGGGCATGTCAAAGTAGAAAGAAAATCCCTGTTTATTTAAATGGAAGTTTAAGTTTCTCATGATTGTAAATAGAGCACCATAATTACAAAGCACAGTCCATTATGGGCTCTGTGCTTGCATCTGCCATCTCTTAGTTCTCCCCAATAAGAGGGTAATCAGAGACATAAAAATATCAATTAAAGTTACAATTAATACAATTCAACCAATATAATATGCTACTTTGCAGCATTCTGGCAGTTGATATTTAATCCTCTCATTTATTGTGTGTGTCCTCTCTCTCATTCCAAACACCATAGCCTGCCTGTGAGCAGTTGTTGTGGCTGTTCAGGGTTGAAGGTGACAAAGATCTAATGAATGCAGCCTCCTTCAGTATGTGGCAAAGAGAAATTACATCTTTAAGAGGCTTGAATTGAGATTTATCTGGGGCAAAGGCTCATGCTGCTCAGTTCAAATGTTGAATAGAGCATCTATCAGACTTCTTGGCTCTCAGTAGTTGTGGAAGGGCATGTTTTATCAGAAGTGGAAAACACTGGGCAGATGCTCTGAATGTCTGAGAATTCAAAAATTGTAGAGATCAAGACAGTTACATAGTATGACATTTCGATTATGCAGTCTGCATTTATATATAAAAGTACCAGGAGGTAACGCTATTTTTGACAAGAGCCTGTGTTGCACTCTGGGAGCAGATCAGGTGCTCACACATAAGTGTTTAGTGCCATTTTAAATACTGCATGGTATCCAGGAGAGGTCATTCCACATTGGAATATTTCCCTGTTATTTTACTATGTATCATTTATCTTTGGTGAAGAATGGTACTGCTGGTATGATTGCAACCACAGCACAGCTAGGTCATATGTCGTGGGCTAAAGGTGACTGCCTTGCTTACCATACTCCATGTTGCTTATTCAGATGTTATTGCTGCAACTAAAAAATAATTATTTCTTCACACCCCTGAAAGGAGGGGTGTAAGAGCACCCTACCTCAGCTGATGAACAGATTTACCAAGAGAAATACCTGCTGTGCATACAGCAGCACAGGGCAGCAGAAATAAAGAATGGGTACTTTGTATTTTTGGATGGAGACAAATCTGAAGATGATAACTGACTACAGACAGGAAAACAAGAACAGGTTTAGGCCAAAAAAAAACCCTTTTAGATAGATGACGATATGCTGGAACTCTCCCACCAAATGGGCACCATCATGCATTAAATAAGAAATACTGGAGATGCCACAATGATATAGGATCATTTCTTCCCTTCTTGACTTAGTAGAAGATGATGTGAACACTATAGCTTTAACAAAGTCTGGCACAAGATGGTTGGAGCAGCTGTGCTTTGCAGAAGCTTGTGTTTCCCAGGGCTGAACATCTGCAGAGCCACTGCTGAAGGATGCAGATCTCTCTCAGGATGCACACTCCTGAACAGTTATTGACAAAGGGTAAGTGAATGTGAAATTAAACTGAAATCTTGATCTGTTTGAAATGTTTGAAATTTAAAGCCAACTGTTTTTCTTTCTTCTAGTTTTCATAATTGATTTTGGTGAAAAAAGGATATTTAATTTTTTTTGTAGTTACTTTCTTTTCCTTCTTTTAGTCCCCACATGGAAGAAGGGCCCAAAATTAGAGCAAATTTTCCTGTTCTTTGCATGCCACTTGATATGAACTAAATTGTGCAAAGTAGTTTAATTTTGTAATAAAATTGTGTTAAGTATTCAGTCACGCATGCCAGAGCCTATTAAATGTAGTAGTTTAGAATCATGGAATCATAGAATCATTTGAGTTGAAAGATATTACTAAAGGCCTTCTAGTCCAACTCCTCTGCAATGAACAGGGACACCACAGCTAGATCAGGGTGCTCTGAGCCCTGTACAGCCTGACCTTGAGTGTCTTCAATTATGGGACATCAATTACCTCTCTGGGCGACCTGTGCCAGTGCCTCAACACCCTTATTGTAACAAACTCTCCCTGGAACCTTCTCCTCTCCAGGTTGAACAGCCCCAGCACTCTCAGCCTGTCCTCACAGGAGAGGTGTTCCACCCTTTGGATCATTTTTATGGCCCTCCTCTGGATGCGCTCCAACAGGTCCGTGTCTCTCCTGCATTGAGATCTCCACATCTGAAGGCAATTCTCCAGGTGTGGTCTCACCAATGCAGAGTAGAGGGACAGGATCACCTCCCTCAACATGATGGCAACACTTCTTTGGATGTAGCAGTTGCAGCAAGTTTGTTTCTTCCTAAATTAAGGCAGTATAGAAAGACTGAATATAACAAAAGTAAACTGGTACTTGTGACCCACTCTAGACATTTCCACAGCAATCCACCTAACATATGTCCCTGTGTTCATCTAATGAATTCTAAACTTGCAAACACTCATTAAGTAAGACAAAATTGAAAGAACTCTGAAAATGAAGAGTCAGTGAAGAAACATTTAAACCACTAATTAAAAATAGCACCTGCCCCAATCAGCAACTATTTTTTTAATTGGACAAATAGATGGAGAAAAACCAAAAGGAGAAATTTTCCAGGGCTGAAATGCTACTGCATTTTCACTCAGCTGTTACTGGAAAAGAATGAATATTTGGCAGGTGCATCTCAGTTGTGCCTATACACATCTTGCCCGGAGTGGCCAATGTACTGGGGAGGGTACGTACACTGGGTAAGATGGCAGTGAGCCACAGCACAGAATCACACCAGGTGTTGTTGCAACATTATACATCATCCTCTAAAGATAACTGCTTTCTCCAGTCCTAGGAGGGGTCAAATAATTGCCAGAAGGTCTGACTAATCTGTTTTGGGGACAAGAGCCCTTGGGAGGGTGGTGGTTCTTTCTCTACCCATTCAGAAAAGGACAAATTGTATTAGGCAGTACTAAGACTGCAGGCAGGTTCTCTGCTCTATCAAAATTTCAGCTGTAAGCTTTCCTTCAAGACACGATGAAAAAGGCAGTTTTCTAGAATTCAGTATGCTTTTGGTAAATTTTTCAGCAGTCCCTAGGAGATGTGGGATACAAAGAATGCAAACATCTTTGGTCTCTGTATATTTCTGCTTCACTTTCCAGCACCTAAAGAAGAAATAAAAGTGCACAAGTACTGTTAGCTCCTATCTGCAGCCCTGTAGTACAGGAGTGGGATGGTTCCATCAAATTCCAAGATTATCTCCTGAGTCTAGAGAAAATCTGTCCAGGTTTTATTAATAAAATACACATTACAAAAATAAATAGATAAATAAATAGGAAATTAACTGTCTGAATTTTATTTTATCCTACAAAACTTTATTATACTGTCTTCCTTTGTATTCACAGGAGACTGCATTGCATTTTTAAAGTCTGTCTGACAGGACTTTAATAGAAAAAAATGTTGTGTGTACTTCTGCATTTAAAATTTAATATCGTGAAATTATGCCATATTTTTTTTCTGACGAATCCTACCTACCTTCAGAGGAATCTGTCTAATAAGAAAGAATGTTTTTAATTAGTTCTAAAAGAGCTTGGAATTTGTGCATAGTTTTATTAATAGTATATGGAGACAGTATTGAAATTCCCTGGGCACGAATGTAAAATTAGTAAGTACAAACCAGAGGTTAAATATAAGTAAAAAATGCCTGTGCAGAGGACCTATTTGTTTTCTACTAGCATCAGTGATTCTTCAAGTGTGAACACTTTTCTATTGAACCACCTGAAAAATGCATGAAATTAAAGAGCAAGCAAACATTGATTTTTTTGCCCAGTGGTCCTCTGAGGGAAAAAATGTTATGATAACCTACCGTTGACCAAAACACATACCCTTACTTGAAAAAAAAAGAACGTCAAATCCAAACTTTCACAATGGGTAAGAAAGGAAGGTCTATTTGACCTGGGCAAATGCCTTCTAGATATCTAAGAAGCAGATCAGTGAATTTAACTACATCAATGTGGACAAGTGGAGTTCATTACATTTTGCTTTCATCATTATCAAGAAAGCTTCACCCTTTAATAAAAACACTGTGATCTCATTTTATTGTTTCCAGGAGCTTTTTTTTTTTTTTTTTCCTTCCAAATTTAGGGAGAGAATTTGTAATCTGCTTTTAAGTGAAAATTTTGGCTAGCATGCCCAACTACACAAAATGTTTATAATGTTCATATATCCTGGGGTGCCTGCCTCTAGAAGAAAAGAATCATTATTTGACTGTTTTATTTTTGCCCACAGATGCTCTGAATGCTGGAGTGTTATTACAATCTGAATAAAAGATCTTTAGGAAGTACACTCCAAGTTACATGACTTTGAGGTCTGTCATCGTTCTTAACCATTCAGGATATTGTTCAAAATCTGGACCTTGATGATAAATAAGTTTTTAAAAATTACAAAGAAACTTTTAAAAATGAAATATCAATATTTATTTTCTTCCTTGCTGAATCCTGTATCTGATGGTAGATCATCCTCATACATCACCCACACCACTCGGTACTTTAGCAGGTTGACCACAGTAACTGTGGTAGTTGTTTTCATTATTGTTGTTGCTGTTATTATCAACAAAGATTTATAATCCTAGACTCTCCAAAAAGCGCAAGCACCAGGGAAATTTACAATTACTTACATGTCCTGAATTCTCTATTGTATGACACAAAATAGAGCTGACCAAACTTTCCCTCATAGTCTAGTATTTACAGATTTTTATTTTATTTTATTTTATTTTTTAGTAATTTAAAGACATGGCTTAAAATTGCCATTGCTCTAAGAGATAAGTGTCTCAGATGGGTCTTTTAAACACCGTGCCTTTGAAAGCCAGTCCCATCTTCTGCCAGTTTTATATGTAAGTGATGGGGTTGCCCATTGCCGACAGCTCTGAAACCAAGCAGAAACCAGAACATTTTCCTGTTGCTCAGCGTTACTCAAATGTTTCATGGTTTGGTTTTAACAATAAGAAGGTTACAATAATAAAAATTCCCAGAAAAAGTTAAAGCTGTTTGTCCTGCTTCTAGACTATTACAGAGTGCCCCAGGTGGGAAAGTGGACAGAATAGATCTGATGGCTTTTCTTTTCTCAGAGAAAGTTTCTCCTTTGAGTACTGTTCATTGATTATTCCTCCTGTAGCCCCAGCAAAGAGTGTTACTTCAGTGCTTGTGTATTTGTACCATTTTGAAACGATTCAACCGAAAAATAGCTGCCATTTCCCATACTGCTGGTTAAACACCATTTCTTCATTCGAACTACCCAGTGCTTTCCCATTTGCTTTTAGTTATTGCTGATTTGCTTTTGGTTTCATGGAAAGCCCTTGCTTCTTTCGCCATTGCGTGTCAGCATTAGGATCTGATCCTATCAAACTTAAGAAGTTTAGTGATGGATTTTGGAGAGTGCTTAAGTTCTCACCTAACTTTAAGACCATTAGCTCTAAGAACTCAAGTGCTTAGCAGTAGACATATGTTGAAGAGCTACAATACTTTGTAGTTGACTCCAGGAGCTTAGTATGATGTACTAATTTCATTGGAACAGTGGAAAAGAAACCTTGACCAGTGTCAAATTTCTTTTCTGGATTCTTGCCAAGGTTACTCTGGAAAAAAAGTGACATCTCTGTTTTTCTTATCCTTTAATAAGAATTAATACAATATATAAATATTTATATGATGTGTACATTACTTAGATTTGTAATTAAATCAGCAATGTATTGATCCAGCACTTTTTCTTATTGAGCAGAAGCAAATCTGATTAAAAGTGTTTATCTTTGAGACTAAAATGTTAGACTGAGTTGCTTCTTTATTTTTTTTTGTTATCATCTAGTGTTCATAAGACATAGTAGTTTCATACAAAGCTGAGGATTATTTGCAGATGGTAAATAGTATTATAGTTATGGTAATTATGGTAATAATTAGAACTGACATCTTGCTGTTCAAGCTGGCAGCAGAAATTTGAACTGTAGTTATCATCACTGAAGAATTTAACAGCAAGGAATGGGTATGTCCACTTGTAGATACTTGAGGTCATCAAATACTTCAGTCAATCTTGAGTCACATACCAAATCTTGAAACATTATCATCTTTACACACTACAGACAAAATCATAATTGAAGTTGATAACATTCTAGTTGATAAAGAGATGAAAAATGATTCATATAATTTTATTTAGTGAGATCTACTTTTCAGGAACCTAATTCAAAGGGAAGTGGACATCTGAAATATGTCCTTCTACACCCTCGTTGCTGTTGTATATTGAACTACAGCTCCAATCTTATCAAAACACTCACAGTATTGTGATACTGTGATACATATTGTGACACTAGCACTGAACAAAGTTACTGTGGAGTTATTGCATTTTTGGTAGGAATATTAAAAATAAATCTGTTCTTTCACATGTAACTATGACAGTGAACAATGAAAGTGTGTAAAAGTGGCTGACCATAAATATCAGTGTACTATATGCAAGGGATGGAAAAATATGCTTTCTAGGTATAAAGAGTTCTTCAGCTAATTCTGAATTTGATGGGCAACAGAAGTGTGGACAAGACTCCAATTCAGAAGGAGAAGTAGAGAACATTTCTGCTCATGATCACAGATATTGACAAAGGTAGGGAAAACAGTGCTGTGTAGCGCAAGAGGTGTACACTGGGTTCAGTTTCATGTGAGAAAAAAAAAAGGCATTAAGAAAGTATCAACAGAAGGAAAAGAATGAACTCCCTTTATTATTTCCAATGCTGATGTTGGGTCACTCTCCCACATTGTATACTATGTTATTTTCTTCCTCTTTGATCTTGATTCAGCTTGTATTAAAGATAACAGAAACCAATGAAAACTGGATCAGGCCCTGGTGGATAGTAGGATGTCATTAGCACTAAATTTCCTCCTTCGTTTACAGCTCTCGTCATTTGTATACTGAATGCTTCCATGTTGCTTTGTAATTTGAGGGTTCCAGTCTGTTAGTTTGTTGCCCAGATGCTGTTTCAGGATGTTATTGCTGTTGCATGCAGTCTGTCATTTTAGAGATGCTCAGACTTCATTTTGGCATCTGAGGAGCTGGAGGAGCCTCTGTAAGGCATGGAGGTTCACAAACAGAAGAGAGCTTGAGGGCAGAGAATGTGGTTTCTGGGCAAGCTGGAGGCAGTCAAAGGATGTGGTTTTGTGGATGGAAAAGAAGCTGGATGGAACTGAGGAGATGGTCCTTCATAAAGAGCTCTGACAAAACTCAGAGCCATGGCTACTGATAGTACTTTCATTTTGATACTGTCATAAACTTGGATATAGCAGAACTGGTCTTGTATCAGGGGAACTGCTTAATAAAAGAATAAGAAGCAGTGGTAGAGGAATCCTTTCAGAAAACAATGAACAGAATAAATTGGCCAAAATTATCTCTGAAGTATCCCAGACTTCCTGGGATCTCAGTAAACTTAGCTAAATCACTGTTTGAAATTTGTCTTGCTGTAGAAGAATCAGGTAAAATGGATGCCATGAAACTACAAAATGATTTAAAAGATAAAAAGTTCACTGATGTCTAAAACATGCTGCATCAAAAGCAAAGCTCACTCGTTCAGCAATAGCATAAATTTTCTGAGCATTGGATTGAGCAATAAACTTACATATTTCCCCCCCACCCTCACACCCCTTTTTTATATGTTAAAGCTGCCTGACTATCTTTAAAATCTGTTTTAAAACTTCACTTTCAATAATAATGTATTTTCTTGAGAGAAGACGTGGCACTTAAAAAAGAAATGAAAGCCGTAAAAAATAGACAGCATTTTTAATGTCCAGCCTTGGTCATTCACATTAAATTGTATGTATGTGTTTCAGAATCAATTAAATGAAGGCATGCATTCCTTCAACATAGAAAAGAATTAGGTAATACATTAAAAGTAGATAACCTTGTTTGCCTCCTACTCAACCTTTCTTCATCATTCTTAATAGAAAACTTCTAGCTATTGATTAGTTCATTTTAAATGCTACTAAACTAAATGCCATGCTGCTTTGAACTGATGAAAATATTGAACAAAGAAGAATCATAGTAATTGTAGCATGTTAATGAATGCAGATCATGAGAACTAAATAGAAAAAAAAGAAATTCTGAATGTAACCTTTTCTTTCATGTAAAATTGTAAAAAGGAAAGAAAACACATGTTAGGGCAGTCAGAGAAATTTAACTTAACTGAAGGCAGATACCCTCATCCCCACCATTCCGCTCCTGTAGCAGGGACTGCAACTTCATTCTAAATCAATACATTTTCTCAGGCAACATGACTTCATCATAAATCATCATTTGCACAATGTGTTTCTGCTAATAAATCTACAGCTAGGAGGGATAAAAGGGAAATTGGTTAACAACAAACTGTGCTGTTAAACTGGGGCAGAAGCAGTATAGAACACAAGGTTATTATTGACACCTGTAACCTACAATATGCTCTTTATCTGTGTCAGCTGTTGTGAAATGAAATGAACTTTCTGCTGCAAATAGCAGAATGAACTTTCTGTCTGTGAAGTTCAAGTTGACATTCAAGACTGAAAATGCTGAACCCAAACTATTCATGAAGAGATGAGGTTTAATGTATATAATTTTGCTGCAAACCTGGCCAACTGCATCTCGAGCAGATTTTCAACAACTTCTCATAGCAAGGCAAAATTTGACACAAATACATATTTTGTGGCTTGGATTTAAACCTAAGGAACTTATTACCCAATAGACTAAAAATTTCCTTTTAAACCTCAAGTGCATACTCAATATAATCAGTTATAAAGCTAAAAACACCAATCTGGGTAAAATAAAGGTTATACTGATGATAATGTTGACTATTGATAGTCCACAGAAACTGGAAGTTTGAGGATTGTACAGGTCAATCCTCAGCAGCAACAATGTTTTTAAACCTGGCCCTAAACTGATACATTTCCCTGCCCAGAATTAGGAATTCAGGCTAAAATATTTAAATCCTAACTTAGGAAGCAGCTATCTAAACCAGAAATGAAAATCATATTCCACTGTTTTTTTAATGGCAGCTGAACTCCAAATTGCTGGCAAACAAAAATCTGTGCCATCGTGCAGGATGCCTTGAAAGCCCAGAAAATGGGAATAAATAAGTGCAAGTCCTCACATTTCAATACCTTTTCTTTTTGCCTTTGAAATCCTGCTTCGTGGGCTTGTATGTTCCAAACAACTTTGCTCCGTGTCCCCTCTCCAAAATGAATTCCCCTTTTGACACCTTCCTGCCAATATATTACCACCCTTACACACTTTACTGCTTCCAGAACTGAAGGCAAAATTATACATCAACCACATACTCCAAAGCAGAAAGCATAGCTTCTAAATGAATGGGTCAGTTTTCCAAAAGGTTCAACATCTTTCAAACCTCAATTAGTAGAGGCATTTCATTTACATATCTGAATAAAGCCTTGGGATATTGTGTTTTGTTTGAATCTTAGAAAAAGTTTTCTATCATGATCTTTTAGTCTTTTCATTAAAAAAAAGAGGGTACATGTTATAAAGAGAATGCTGCTTAAGAAAAGACCAAATTCTGGCAAATTTACCCATGTAAGGAAATGGCACTGCACAAGCAAACAGAGCACATTCAGCTTTCTTCATTAAGATTTCTACAGCAGTCAGTAAGCAGAGCTCCTAGATTTGTTTGTGCTAATGTATCTATTCAACACACTTCTTTTTTGTTCTAAAATGAGGAAAACGTTCATACTTTTGTGCCACTGTGTCACTGTGTCTGCCTGAAAAATCCCTGTGTGGAAGGCATTCCCTGCAAGATTACATTCTCCACAAACACTTTCTTTTTCCTTATTCAGAAACCAAAAAACAGAAGTCCAGACCTCAGCCAAATATTGTCTTCACTCGATGAATTTGTTAATCACCTCTCACATCTTGTTGATTCAGTGTCAATCAAAGGCAATACTGCTGCTCATATACTTGAGGCTGAATTGTAGCTTTAAGCATACGCGTAAGTGCTTTTTTGGATGGACGCCAGGGCTTCTTGGGACCTTGCCATGTCAGGCCCCTGGTGAATACATTTTTCTCACGTGAGCTATATTTTCGGGCTCAGACTTGCATCTTTCAGCTCACTGACAGTTAAACATCACAGGGCATAGGTGAGAGGGGGCTCCCTGTGCCGAGCACCCTGGACTCCTTCTCGCGTTCAGTGCTGTAATGGGATGTACAGATATTTCAGGATTCGGAGGCCAGTGAGACACAAGAATCTACCCCCTAGGGAATACAACTGTCTATGTTACTGCCAGATATCCGACACATAAAATAGAAAACGTATTTGAGCACCTGGAGGAAGAAGCTAAGCATAGAGATACCAAAATGAAGAAAATGTTTCAAAATGCATGTTGATGAAAATCCTAAATATTTTATGGGTAATAGGGTTTACTAAACTAGTATTGGGTTAAATCTTATCTTTTTACTGTGTCTACTTAGACAATAAATTAAAAATTTACTGATTATCTACAACCTATGAGTTTTACCTCATGCTTTCTAACTACTTTTGAAGGTCTAGCAACCTTGCCAGATCACTTCCAAACCCGACGTGGTGAGGCTTCCAAGAGATCATTGTGCATACGGTACACAGTTGCCAGCAAGTCTGGTATGTTCAAGTTGGTCTACACATTTTTCTTAGAGAAGTTTAGGACACAGTGGCTTGATTTAGTGCCATACCCAAATATTTAGTCATGTCAGGTATCCCCAGCCACCAGCTCTATATGTTTTAGGAACTGCAAGAATGGGCAATGATGTGTAAATCTGTATAAATAATGGAAAAAACAATTAGATCTCAGGTTTCAGATCTGGCCCCTGTAGAACGGGGACTTTGTACTTCAGCTAAAATATTCCTTCATGTATATATGTATATTTAATATAATTGCATTTTTAAGGCCATTTTAAATGGAGAAAGCTTGGAGGACCATCTTTGTCTAAATCCTAGGGACTGGGTAGCACAAAGCATCCATTATGCTGGTAAAAGTAGGAGAGCCCAGTGCCTCCACCTGACACATGAATATTCTGCTCTCAGAGAAAAACACCCATCTGACACCAATATATATATATATATATTTAATGAAATTGCCATTTTAATAACAGTGACATAAAAATGACTTATATACAAAGAAACCAAGGGCTAGAAGACAGAATATTTCATTTTCAAGATATTGCAAAATATTCACTACCTTCAGAGTATTGTTGTCTAATAGATACACATGTACTGTAAAGTCATCTCAGTTTTTATAGAGCCTAGTGTATAAGTTATTGCTTCAGACACCATCCAGGAGTTCAACAGTGACAATTCCTTCCCAGACTGGTAAATACAGCCTTAACACAAGTGAAAGGAAGACAGAATTGCTTTACCAATGCTCTCTCATGGGCCACACAGGAAATGTATGAGGGTCACCTCAAAGCTCACATGAGACTCCTCTTTCACTGCATTTCTGCATTTGCTTCTGTAGCATCTGCTGAAACTGTTGTCTATCAGAATGTGAATTTTGGGAGTGAAATCAGAATGTGAATTTTGGGAGTGAAATCTTGCTATCAATTAATAATAAATAAATAAATTCGGGGGGGGGGGGGGGGGGGGGGGGCGCGAGGGTGGGGTTGATATACCATACTAGCATGTATTAGATGAAAGTAATTTATTTAAGAGTCTGAGCTCTGATTCCTTTTTCTCAAAGATAGTATCAGTCCTGGGAAGCAAAGACATTCCTGAATGATGGGAATGAATGCATTTTGCAGAACAGGGCAAGCAGAATGGAAATGAGCTGTCCAGTCCCTCTTACTGGCTGTCTTTCATCAGGGCAGGAGCATGATGGGATGATAACATGGCAAAAGTCTGCCACATGTCTGTCTCTGATCTGTAAAGGACCTTGATGTATCAGCCATATCAACTGGGCAGCTCTTCTGAGCATCCAATCTAAAATTTTTCTTTAATCTTTGATGATATTTAAGCTGGCCTTTGACACTAATGGTCATACAAAATCCTGAATTGGGTTGGTATTTTTGTGTATGTCAAAAGAAAATTTATATTTCAAACACCGCAGAATTTTTTCAGCCTTTGAAGGAAGTCCCTTTTGTCCTCTTCAGCCCTTGAATCAGAGATGCTTTCCAGGAATTTGCAGCTTTCCTGGCAATGACATCCCACATACTTTTAATCAACTTCCAAGGTCAAAAACCAAGTAGAGCTAGGCTTCAACAAGCATGAATTAAATGTTATGAATTTATTAAAATTAGCTGCAGATCATCTATACGAAATAGAAAAAACACATTCATTTCAATCTAACAGGAGGGGAAGAGTCGAGACAACGTGGGATTTAACTGCATATGTTTGAAAGACTGAAATGTATGCTAGTACCTCTATGCTTCCATGTAGTTTTCATTGCTTTGCTGGACTTTTTAATAAGGATTTTATTTTTGCCTCTTCTACCAGACAGCAATATGCAGTATATAAATTTTTTCAATAAGCCAATGATTCATGAATATTGAAAGTTATTTTGAGACTGAATTAAACAGAACACAAATACTAGCTAACTAACTAGGATTTCATCTCTCCCCTCCTCTAGCAGTACTGCTATACAGGAGGCATACACAAAATTTGCTCTTCAGGTTCATACAGACTAATCATAATGAAGGACCCCTCTCCCCCCCTCTCCCAACAGGTGCTTGCTCTTCATATCATTCAGAAAGAAATTTTTCTCTTTTTGGTGTAAGACACCCATAGTGAGGGGATTTGAACCACAACCATGAATCCAAACACTCCCTAGTTTGGGGTGAGCTTGGATCCAAACCAAAATTTGCAGCTGGCACCCATCTGTAGTTACAACACAATACTGAGCAAATCTGCAGCAGTGTAAATTGGCACACTTTCATGGACTTCAAAAGAGCCATGCCAGTCTTTAGAAGCAGAGGGCATGGATAGTCTTACCTCTGAGAAGAAAATAACAGGAGACTGAGGAAATAGAGGAAATATGAAAATCCAGATCAAACCAAGAAACAAAAGCAGGATCTGGAAGTTAGAAAACCTAGTGAGATGCAGACATGTTTGGGATATATTTATGTATTTTAAGCATCTGGCTTTGTCTGCTCTGTTGTATTTTATGCCAAGGAGTCTTCAAGAAGCAAAGAGGCAAATCACTTTTCGTACTAAAACTTGTGTAAAATTATTGCTTTAACCATGGAAGATTATGCAATTTGAGTTGTCTCCCTGTTTTTAACCAGGTAGCTCATTAATAAGTCTCTGGAGTTAATTTCCTTCTTTCATATATATCGAGGCAAAAGAAGTGAATGCAAGTTGCCAGAAATGTGTGTGTGTGTGTGTGTGTGTGTATTTTGCAAATAAAACTATGAAAACAGCAAAGAAATCCATGCTTATGTGCCTAGGCAATCATGTCTGGCAGTTGGATTCATTTAAAGAGAGACTTGGGTTAAAGGTTTCATCTAGGCACTGTTCAGACATGGTGATGTTTAGAAGATGATTTCTGCTGGAAGATCACAACGGAGTTGGCAAATGTGCTGGTTAGGTTCAGTGACAGTAAGCAAACTAAGCATTTCCTGCTCAAATAAGTCATTTGTAACCTTTTCCTTGTCATAAATCTGCCAGTTGATCTAATTAGGTAGAGATATAAAAAGGCAAAGCTGGGACCATAGCTCTATAACAATGTAAACCATAGCCAATGTGTCATCTCTTCTGTCTTTATAAGAGCTTGATTTGAACTGTTCAAGCCTTGTCAAGGACTGGCTTGAACAAAAAGTAAGAAATATGTTTGTATGTGGCAAAATGTCATTTTGCTGTGAATAAAATGTAAAATTAAAAATTATGATGTCTCCTTAGTCCATATCTGCTTTCAGAAAAATAAGTAAGTGAATAGATTGCTGTTGAACTGTTGAACTACTGAACTGTTTTTCAAACACTGCTTGAAATGTGGACGCTCCTTCACCTGTTCATTCCTCTCAAGTGCCTCCAGCCTGGCTGCACAGATAACCTCTGTGCACCTGCTCAAAGCTCAGCTTTCCAGGTTACACTTCTTCAGCTTGCTTCCCTGCATGTGTGTTTGGAGCAGTGTGCAGTGCATGTGTTTGCAGGCAAAAGGGCTCCAGGCAGTAATATGGTGACACAGCTCTACCTGACTTAAACAGGAAATATAATTATTACTTCAAATGTGCATTTGTGGCATAAGCCAGGCTGGATAGTAGGCTGTTACACCAAGAAAAGTTAACAGTATTTTTTTTTTCCTTGTTGTTTACCTTCTAGATAGTTTTTCATCATTGGCTATATCCCCAAAACAAAGAGGAAAATCAGAGAGCTACAGTCTCAACACCTGCAATAGCTACATTATAGGCATCAGTTCTGTTTTGGAAATGAAAGAATTGGAATTTCAAGGACACCTCATTCCCAATTTATCTGCCATTAAAATTGCAATCCTGCGTACAACTACATGAGCAAAATGCACACCCTGGGCTACAATACAGTCTGGAAGCAAAGCTTTTGCTCTGCTCTGCTGAGGCTGTTCCCATTTGTGTATCAGGAGCATTCCCTGCTCTGCCGGATGTTTAGGTGAGCTTATCTTAAGGATTCTTTGAAGCTGGAACTCAAAGTGCAGTGATAAGCATGTAAGAAGCCAGCAAGGGAAATGTGTGGTTTGTAAGAACACAGTCCCTGCCCCCACAGAAAACAGGATTGCCACATGGAAGGAAATGGGTCATTCAGAATGATTGCTGAATTGGACTGAGAGCACAAGAGCAAAAATATCCCCATCTTTCAACAAATTATCTGGCTAAAGCAGAAGTGCTGCCGCATGAGTGGTACTGAATTAAGGAGGAAAAATGATTGTAGAATCATAAAAACATGGAATCATTAAGCTTGGAAAAGACAACTAAGATCATCTAGTCCCGCCATCAACCCACCATCACCATGCCCATTAAGCCATGCCCATCAGTGCCACATCTACCTGTTTCTTGAACACCACCTCTGGTGGTAGCAGGGGAAGCCTAGTGTTATTATGCTTTTAACTAGAAAGCCTGAAATCAAGGAAGCTGAATATGACATACTGACTCATATAATCATTAAGGTTGGAAAGACCACTAAGATCAACTACTCCAACCATCAATCCATGCCTGTGACCACTCAAGACTGTCAACAGCGTACACATTTTTCTAGAAAATCTCCAGGGATAATGACTCCATCACCTCCCTGGACAGCCTGTTCCAGTGCCTCATCACTGTTTCTGAGAAGAAATTCTTCCTAATATCCAACCTGAATCTCCTGTGGCACGGCTTAAGGCCATCACATCTCGTCCTATCATGAGTTGCAAGGGAGAAGAGGCCAGCATCCACTTCCCTGCTACCTCCTTTCAAATCACTGTAGAGAGTGGTAAGGTCTCCCCTGAGCCTCCTCTTCTCCAGATTGAACAATCCCAGTTCCCTCAGCTGCTCCTCATAAGACTTGTGTTCCAGACCCTTCAAAGCTTTGTTGTTGTTCTCTGGACACACCACAGTACATGTTAGTCCCACCTAGCTGATATGCATGGTTTAAGGAAACAGAATGTCAGAGGAAAAATAAAATAAAAGAAATAATATAAAATAAAATAAAAGTGTTTATAATCATATAAAGCTAGACGTCAGATGAAAGATGGATGGATGGATAAGATAGATATATAGACAGACAGACAGACAGATAATGCATACATTTCAATCTGTGTGTCTGAAAACTTTATGATTGCAACCCATGTTTGAAAAAACAGCTTTCTCCTTAGAAAAATAAAGGTGGCTTGGCTACTTTGCCTCAACCTCAGTTATCCATGTGATACTGTAATTAACTGTACAATACCATGTTACGTGAAGAATTATAGGTCAGGTTGGAGAAAAACAGTGATTGGTGACAGGGCAAGAGCATAAGAAGGGAACCAGATGAGCTTTAATGCTGCTATAAGGACTAATCTTGGGGTGCAGAATGTTTAACTTCACAGAGGTTCCTGCTTTTGGTCCCAGGCGTGGATTCTTGGCACTGGTTTTTGTGTGATGTGTTTTCAATGCCTTTTGTAAGCACTGGGTCGGTGTAGTGCTGGTGTTTGCTGGCAATACCTTGGTGGAGGGAACATGACTCTGAAGGATGGCTGGGAAGAGGCACGCAGGAAGGACTGTGTGAAGTCGTAGGCTGGAGTAATTGAAATTCAATACTGCAAAATGCAAGGTCATGCACTTACAGGCTAATAACAAAAGCTTCTTCTACAGGCTGAGGGGTCATTCATTAGAAATTACTGAGGAAGAGAAAAACCTGGGATATTAGCAAGTCACAGGATAACTAATAACTATCAGAGTAATACAGTAGCGTTACATCTAGGAAGGATAGGGAAAAATTACTGACACTGAACAAATGGATAGAGAGGGTGATGGAATTTGGCCAAGTAGCAGAAAGAATTATGCAGCATGTATAAATACAATCACTTGTAATATGGAGGATGGGGACTCGATACCCCAGCAAGCCATTCCCTGTTTCCAGTTATGAGAGGTGCTTTTCCTGTAGTCTTCATGAGACCCATCCCTTGACACAGCACACTGAGAAGCAGTGTAGGCAAAACTGCTTAGCATACATACTTAGTTCACAAGAAATTCAGAGCATCAAACCAAAAATAACTATATCAATGTCATTTTGGCCAGTTGTCACAATGTTCTCAGAGAAACATTTTAGTGTTTTCATACCTCTTTCATACTGCTGGATATCTTATATTTTTACTTCTACCAGAATCAGTTCTGAAACTTTGTGTCTAAGATTGGAAACATTGCTGAAAAGATTTAAGTTCTTTCAAAACTGTAAGACTCACCATGAATTTTCAGAGTATTCAATGCTTAAGGTAGCTCTTTTCAGGGAAGGTGAATTCATCCGAAGTCTTGATGTGAAGTCTGACAAATATCAGCAAAATAAAAACAGCACCATTATCCAGTGGTACAGGATAATGGTAGGTGCCAGAAACTGTGAAAGGGGAATGCTCTGCTGAGGCATTCGATGTGAGCCACACTTTATGCACTTCCAAAAGCAGTTTGTTAGGAAGTGACTGAAGGGATTAGTGTAAGGATATGGAACCTTTTAGCTGTAAGTCTCCTGTCCAAATCCTCTCCGGGTCACAAGTGAATGAGGACCTAAAGCACTGGAATGGATGGAGTTGCATCTGTGTTTGTTCCTACATATGCACTTAACAGCTTCGTTGATTGGAGGGTGGGAAGCCCGTATTATTTGTTGGCCCACTTGGAATAGGTTGATATCCCTGGTGCAATGCTAGTCAGTCAGTACCAAAGGATTAAAGAGCAATGGAGAGTTTTTGCACATCTGGTGCTTTTCCCACTGGAGTGTTCTGAGTGACAGGTGGGGAAAAGCCTTACCTGCTTTGGGTAGAGAAGATTGCAGTCCCCAGTGCTGTAAATCCAGTACCTGTCACAAGCACTAAAGCTCATGTTACATAGGACAAACCTAGAGCTTTGTTTTTTCTTTAATGTTTTCACAGCAACACCTAATCAATACAATCTTCTCTTTGTTGTTGGAAGAAGCAGTAATTAACTTTCTGTCTAACACAAGTGCACTCTCATGCTGGCATAAAATCTGAAGAACAGTAAAAACAGTTTTGCCTAAACTAATCAGTGTCCTTCACCAAATTCATGCAATTACTAAGATCATGCAAAATAGAATAAAATAAAATAAAATAAATAAAAATCTAGTATATCTTCATTTTATTACAAAGAAAAACTAAGGCAGTAACAGAAAGTCCAGAGAGACTGTGGTCAAGTATTCATCAAGGTAACACTTTCAGGATTACATGGGTGGAAGTATGTACTCACTGTAGGATTAAACTGCAATGTCACAGCTTTGTGATTTGCCTCTGGAGAAGGAAAGGAGATCAAGAGCTTTTATCGTGTTCAGGTGCAAGCCACAGGAAATTAGGCTTGCTTTATAGACCATGATTTCCTGACTACAGAAGCATAACAATAATTAGAAATCTTGCAGAGGAGATTATATACTGCAAATGTAGTTGTTTACCCCTACATCCATGTTGTGACGTGAGTTTTCCAACACCATTAGTTACCCTGTATATTTTCTTTAGCTGAAATAGAGAAGAAAAGAAAAATTACATAGAACAGAATAAATGTCATAGGGCAATAAGGGAAATGAGTTTTCGTACAAGAGGTGGAAAGATCAGCCAGCAACCTAATGGAAGATCAGGAAACCTTGTCACTGTATGGATATGGTATTTCTCACTGTCTCACACTTGTATCTCTACACCATGTTCTGTGGCTCCACTGTCTCACACTTGTATCATCTCTACACCATGTTCTGTGGCTCCTTCACTGAAAAGTGCAGATCAGAGCCACCGTAACATCCCGAACTCACGCTGTCTTTGGAAGAGAAATCTAGAGACATTTATAACAAAGAAGCAACAAAGAAACAGCGACACATCATAAAAGGCAAAGGAGGTACATATATGAAATGATGCTACATATACGAAAAAATTCTGAAGAGAAATGTGGAGTATTCCGAGGCAATGCTATCCAGTTATGAAGCATTTGAAAAGTTTTTAGCAACAAAGATACTATTCAGAGTGGATGAAGTAAGCCATGCTCCGCAGAACTATATCTGAAGAGATCATACAAATCATTCACAGATAACTAAATGGTAGAAATGCCAAAAGTGCATTGCCTGTTTCAGTAGCAGTTACCAGAAGTTTGTTGATGACAATAGCACTCATGTCGAGCCTACCATATATAGGTATTTTCAGGTTGTTTTTTTTTTTTCACTGTAACTCATTGTGTTTTGAAAATATGCAAATGTGAAATATTCTTACTGCAATACATCCTGTCCAACAAATTAAGACAGCCTGTCAGATTCCCATGCAAGTCTGTTTTAATTCAGCTGAGCCATTAGGTTGTTTTAGAAACACATTGTGCATATTACTTAGACACATGCCACCATCACTAAGACACGTAAGTACAATTGACAGCTGCCTCATCTTGCAATGGCAACATGTTTGTCAGAGCGAGACAGTCTTCAACACATGGATGTGGAACAGAGTAATGATAAGATTTTCACAGAATAAGGGGTGTATTGAATTAAGATTCTACCTGATTGCATTAATGAGTGAGTTTGAATTGAGAAAGTAAGCTCTAGCTTTTTACTCGCTTTGATTAATGTATTATTTATTGGCCCTAGCTTTGATATTTCACAATACAGATCTCATTGCTCACCATATTTTTCTTGGTTTTAATGCTAGCAATAGGCTAACTATTATATCTATGTAAGATTGGCTTCATCTCACTTACTTTCTTTAATGATCTAATATCTAGGCATCCAATCTTGCCACTTCAGAGTTCATTATCACTCTCCAGAGGAACATTTAGGCTATCCACTTGAGGTACCATTTTCTCACATGGAGCAACCTGAATGATGCACTTTATTAGACCCCTAACTTTTAAATGGATAAAGTGAGATGGATGCTGCCCAGAAGGATAACCCTTTCAGCCTTTGAAGGCTGAAGATGAGGTGACGTCTACAAAAAAAAAAAAAAAAAAAAAAAAAAAGAAAAAAACCCCAAACTCTTTAGAGTGGTTCAAAGAATGAGGATGAGACAAATACTGGTACTATGCAAACCAACCACTGGGAGTTTTACTGTCATTCTCAGTGGAGACAGAAGGTCACCCCAAGCCCCCGTACAGTGTCAATGTGGTTTTTATAAGTTAAGTTATTTTCTCAGATAGTTACTTGTAAGAGTCCATCTCATACTCCATATCTTTTCTGAAAGAAGCATAACACATCAAGAGAAATATGACTGGAAAATCCATTACATTATCTTAGGCTCAAGTTTTTTATCTTTTTTTTTTTGACAATAACAGTTTGTAATGAGTGTAGAAGTTGGGCTGCTTGCTGGAATCAATAGTACTAAGGACTGAAGCCTCCCTAACAGGTTTAATGTGCCTTCTGTTTAAAAAGATACAGATATCAAGATACAGATGTGATATTAAAGCTATACCAAAAGTATCCTAAGTACTGTGTAACTCAGAGAACATGAAAGAAAAGCATCAAACCTTATAGTGGACATCATTATTAGATGACATAAAGCTTCACACTGGACTTGACTGGAATTTAATAGAGGAGTGAACAGAACTCATATGATGCCTCATGAACTGATGATGTTTCAGAATGAGATCCATGAGTACATATGCTGTTCATACTGGGACTATGTTTTTGTTTTCGTCTGATGGCTCCCAAAGACACTCTGTGTGCTTTACAAGTAATAAGATGATTTTCATGTTGGTCAACACCACAAGCTGAGAAGCTGAAAGATACCAGCCATTGTGATGTACCTGCCTATTCCCTCTGCTGGAAGGAGATCACCTTCAGTGACAGATTGAATGAATCCAGCTGAACTTTGACTGGACAAGGTAAGGAATACTAAAATGACCTACGCCAATATAGTTACAAAGGCCAATGTTTTCACAGTTGGGAGAGATCAACAAAAATATCTCATCTTTGCCTTGAATTCCCAGAGATTTCCAGCTGCTGTTTGAGCAACTTCTGGAAATACTGAACATGTAGAACTTGTTTTCCTGAGATGTCATGAACAGAAGATTTAAAAATCACATCAGCAAGACCCTGGTATGACGGCTTTGCGGCTTTTTTGTTTGGAACGTTTCTCATATACAAAAAGATATTTGGCTCTTATGTCTAGAGGTGTTGTGCTTAGCATGAAATTAGTACATCAATTTTTTTTCAGTAAAAAACTGAAATTATTTAAAATGTATCTCTTCTATCTAATTGTGATAGGATGGGAGCTATTAGCAGAAGTTATTTGTCCCAGGAAACCTAGTAAAAGCTACATATCCTGTTGACCTGAGGTCTGAAATATAAGTACTGTATTACATGTGGTTTATAGATACTTATTTAAAATACCTTCATGAATTTTTATTGGGGTACCATACTTTAGTATTCAGAATAGATTGAGCCTTAGCTAAGACATAAGGATAGAGATACTAGAAGGGAAAAAAGGACTTTCATATTATCTTCACTGTAGGTTCTTTTAGTCAGTAGTTGAAATTTGATGTCTTAGAATTTATTTTGAGTAAAAAGAGAAATTAGTAAAGGAGACAACATTACTTACAAGGAAAAAAAAAAAAAGCACACAGTTCTGTATCCTGAAATATGCTGAGAAAAAAAAAAAATCATCATTTACAATTGTTACAGTTTTTAGCCAGTTTCCTATGAAAATTCCTCACCGAGTACCCTACTTATTTAAGTGTGGAGCAGTAGCTGCTCAAGCTGCCGCAGGCTCTCTGCCCTGCCTCTGGCTGCGCATTTCCCTTGCTGTTGAAAGCCCAAGTACATTCATTCAGAATAAAGCAGTTTGGATGGAATTTTGTCAGCTTCCTTCTTCTATAACAGAGGTTATGACTTTTTAAAGATACCTTAAATGAAAGGTAGCGGTTAAACCTAATAGTTCCACTGAATTTTAATCTGGCTATAACAATGTTTTAAGACTTTCTGAAAGTAAGTTTAAAGTTTTACAGGGCTATTAAATGTTAACCTGGCCTTTGACAGCAGTAGTGTGGTTTCATCAGCTCACAGTGTGAAGAACTGAGAAAGATGGAACGCAGCATGAGCTTCCTATTCCCACTCACATCCACTGGTATTATATTTGGGATTTAAATACTGCTTACACATTACTGTGAGATCACTGGAAACCGCAGGGAATCCCAGTAGCAACCCTGCCAAACCCCCGCACCTTTTCCCCTGTTCTAAAAAATTTGGCAGCAAACGTTACTCTGTCTTTCTGAAATTCTTCATAGGTTCATTACCCCTCTTCAGTTTGCTAAAACTGAGAATAAAAGTAGTCATGTGAAATTCCTAAGCAGGCCATTTGATTGCTTTTGTACTACAATACAGCACTATGTTATTGCAGACATAATATTACACAACTATCATCTTAACTTTTTTTTCAACTTAAACTGTTGAAACAAAAGCAAAGAGAGATGTATTTGGTCGTGGTTCATGCCAGCAGAGAACTTTCTCCTAGAATAGTTCTCTGTCAAGTCCAGCCTTTAATAGAAGTGGCTGTGGAGCTCCCTTCCTCTGCTAGATTGACAAGTCTAGTGTTAAGTTTCATCCTGTCATGCTTACTTCTAATCCTTATGCCAAAATAAGCCATTCCTTTCAGTCGTGGCATTTCCGTTTTGCAAATAGTTGTGATCTGTTACCATACCCATCTTAATTCTCATTTGGTGGATCTAAATACATCTAAATACCTTTATCTCTCTCCTAGAGAAAAAATTTTTCCAGTTTTCTTTTCCTCTCCACTGTATTTTTCTGATTTTTTTTTTTTTTTTTCAAATTCATCAGTATAATCAAACTTGCCCAGGGGTTCACGTGGCCATTATTAATGGCATACATAGTAAGAAGAGACACAAATCATTCATATTTCAAGTAGGAGAAGGGTTGTATGTATGTAATATACGTGAAGGAGACATATAGTACAAATGACCATAGGAAGTAATTACATTTTATCCTAATTCCGGAATAGGTAGATAATCTCATTTTCTTGAGCATGATACAAGAAAAATGTTTATCTCTGACCCAGCCAGTGATTCCCAAACTACAGGTCACAGCTGGGATCAGTTAAAATTATACTTTCATGAGCCCCACGGAAATGTGATAGGCAATGGGGAGGGTGGTGATTGCCACTGGAAACAAGGGCAGAGGAATCCCCGATCTAACAGATACACAATGTGACTTGCACAACACATCAGGGTGCTACCATGGATGGGGTGCACTTCCCACGAGTTTGGTCCCAGTTGAATGCTGGTGTGAGCTTGAGCAGCCCAGAGCCTGGCCCAACTCCTTCCTGGTAGCTGCACAAGGGGAGGGAGCACCCTTCTGAGCACAGCAGGAACATGAAGAAGCAGCAGTCTTTTTTCACCTTTCATGTGCCCGTGTCAGTTCCTTTCTAACTCATTTCCTCAGCCATTTTCTGCCCACCATAAGCCATATTACTGGCAGTAGAAGCCACCTAGTTTGGCTTTGTGTCCATTTTGGACTCTGATGCAACAGAACTCTGTCTCCGATGGGACAACAGAATAACTGTTGTGACGTATGGGAACATCAAGTTTCAGAAGAGTGCTTCATCCTGGCTGCTTCTTGGTGCACAGAGGAAAAAAAAATCTGCAGGGCGCAGATTTTTCATGATGTTCCCTAAGGAAAAGGCTCCATTATGTATATTAATTTTTTGCCTGTAAAATGTCTTTCAGAGTCTTGACCACATAAAGGTGAATGTTCTTTTTCTTTTATATTTCTATACTTATGATTCATATGAAGATTGAAATCTACCACGAACAAGTTTATCTTTCTGCAAGTGTAGTGGAGATCCTTTTGAGGAAGGATTCTTTGCCTTCAGCTCCTTTCCCTCCATACAGCTGTTGTACGCATGTGTGAGTTCAAACAACTATAACATTTCCAGAGAGACTGGACATACTGCAGGCATACACTCCTCACCTTTCTCCTCCTGCTGCCAGACTCTGCAAATGAGCTGATTCCTGAGCGAGCATCATCAGAGCCCAGTTCTCCTTCACACTCCTTTCCTGTTATCTCTCCCTGTGGCTTTGACCCTCCCATGCTGAGTCTGAAACTCTTGCTCTTGTTGTCAGTCATGCATTTCATCTTTTCCTTAAAAATGTTATTCAGATTTCTCACCATGGTGTTTCTCTCTCTCTGTCTCTCTCTTTTTAATTATTATTATTACCTTCTTTGCCTCTTAGTTATATGTCAGATTCATGTTTCTTTTTATCATTCCTAAATTTCTATGCAAGTCTGCCTCGAGTGTATCCTTCTATTTAGTTTTTCCATCTTCTTCTGCCCCAAACAAAATGAAACAGAACAAAATAGCAGGGTAGTTTAGACAGGGCTGGGCAAGAGGAATCAAACCCAGAGGACAGTATTTCTTTGCTGGAGAGATCATATCTTAATTTTCTTATGAACTTTGCCTGGTACCACAGAGGCCAGTTAAAGCTTGACAAGTATTCTCATAAAAACATTTTATGGTGAAAAAGCTACTTGCTTTTAAAATAATAATAACAAATACCTATGTTTATATTTTAAAAGTACTTCTATTCTGCCCATTTGTTTTCTCTTATCTGCTTTATTTTGGTTTATTTATTTCATTTTACTCCTGAATGAATAAATGAATGAAAGGGGTCTGGGATGTTTTCTTGCTTTTGCCTTTTTCTTTCTGATACTCTGTAACATTTCATAACTTTCCCAACTTTGGAAAAAGAGAATAAATAAACAAATAAATAAATAAAAATAGTAAAATGAAACTCAGTAACTTTGACCCTCTATAATTTCTCAAAAAGGTGAGAAAACATTTTAAAATGTAACAGAGTTATAGAATTTCATTCTTCTATTGTTTTACATTTTTCCAGACGTAAAGAGGTTTTTAAGTTTACAGAGTTGTGAAAGAAAAATGAAATGAAAATCTAAGGAAGAGGGAGAATAGGGCTCAACATTTTCAATGTGTGCCTTTAAAGAGGAAAAGATGGGGGCCAAAAGAAAGAGCAAAGACGGGATGAAAGCTTTGAAAAGAAAATGACACTGTGGTGCATGATTAAGTTAAAAAGAAAGGAAAAATAAAACAATTTCCTCTTATTTCATGATTCCTGCATTTCCTTGATAACTTGAGTCTCCAGTGTAACCAAGGTGTGTGGATCAAGTGGAAAGCAGTCCATAAGGTCCCGAAAAAATAAGGTCATAAGGTCAGAAAAGCATCCAAATTTATCTTTACATTTACTAGCTTGCAGCCTCGGTCAGGTGCTGTAAATAGCAGCAAAAGAGACAGAGCATTCTCAGAGGCCTCGGCTGTGAGTGTGCTTCCACAGGCACTAAATTTAAACAGGAATCTCACCGCTCTCCACCCCAAGAGGAAGGCACATTCCTTTGATGTTGACACCATTTATGCAAAAAACCATTAAACAGTCAATATGGCTGCACTTTTTTTTTTTTTTTTTTTGCTCTGTCTGTTTCTATGGATCTCACAGTCAGAACTCAGACTGAGCAGGATCTGTCCAAGTCCCCAGCACAAGGACTGTGTTCAGGAGGTACATCTCTCACCTTTGAGAAAGGCAGTCTTGCCAGGAGAGAACACTAAGGATGATGTAACTTCATGCTGAACAGTTGCTCAGTTCATTCATCTGTTTGTCCTCCTGGCTCTGAACTACTAGAAATCCCAGATTCCTGCTTTCTCTCGGCCGAAGCTGAACATATATATGTACACAGACACACAAGGCCTGCTCCAAAAGTAATGTCTCCTATTTTATTATCTTGACCCACAATATCAGAAATACATGGTGGTGGTGGTACGTCAGTAGAGAGTGAACCTTACTGCTAATATTCCATTACATTTGTTACTGTGTCACAGATGGCAGCAGAAGCGCAGTCTGACATGGAAGTGTGTATGAAGCAAAGGTGTGGAACTGAATTCCTCCATGTGGAAAAAATTGCATCCACTGACATTCTTCAATGCTCGGTGAACATTTGTGGAGATCAAACAGTGGATGTGAGCAGTGGATGTGGGCCAGTGTGTTTCAGCAGTGACGACAGTAATAAGGAAAACAAGCTGCATTCTGTACGGCCTTGCAGATTTTTACAATTGCAGCATGTAGGTTTTGTCCATCACTGGCAAAAACGCTGAGCTAATGGTTGGTGACCATGTTGAAAAATAATAGTGCTTTATAGCTGAGAACTTGCTCTATCAAATTGTATCATTGTGCTCTTTATACCTGTTGTAGTTTCCATGAAAATAAATCAGAGGCATTATTTTTGGAGCGATTTTGGGGTCATGTATATCCCTGTTAAAATGAAATATGAAAGGGGCAGTGTAGAGTTGGATTTATTTTACGTCATTCTGTAAAATATTAGCTGTAAATCTAAAGAAAGAAATATCAGTACTTCTTTTTCCTTGGCTTTTCAGATGACAGTGCTGATTGCCTTTATTTGTGGAACTAGTATGGCTTAGGAGGTAGTCCAGATTATTGGGTAAATAATACATGTTTAAGAATATGACTCCATCTTGTCTCTTCTGCTAGTTCTTCATTTTGTTGAATGATTTATTTATAGCATGTCTGTGAATCTGTCCCTTCTGTGGATGATGTCATCTTTCTCATGTGTTACACATGCTGCACCCCTGGGAAAAAGGCAGAAATGTATCTCACCCTCTCATTCCTCTTAAACAGTGCATATAGTTTCCATTCATAATTGCTTTGGATGTGGCTGAGGTATCTATTATAAAATACATATTTATAGTAAAAGGAAGGGAAATGACTGTTCTGTGTTCAAGTTGGTTTTCTCTGTTACTGGTACTTCAGACAGCAGACAAACTATTCTGCTTCTGTCTTTCACTGAAGTCTTGTTTGCCGTATATTCTCATAGTACTTTCCATGTCTGATGGCTAACACTAATCTACAGAGAGGCTAAATGGAGATAATGTGCAATAAAGCTAGAAGCAAAAGGACTGGAGAAGGCAAACAACACAGAAACACAGAGATTCTTCTGCTCTCACTTTCCCAAAGGGGAAAAAAAAAAAAAAAAAAGAGGGAAAGTTTTAAATATCTGTCTGGTTTTCTCAGTAAGAGGTCAGTACTTACATTTTTAATGTTATTTACTTTTGGTTCTATTTATTACATATGCGAAATACATGAATCTTTGAATCACATTGCAAAGATACCAGACATTAGGAGGATTAAAAAAAATTAGAATGTCTGTCTGAGTTTTTGAGGTGAACTCTTTTCCCTTGGTGCACTGAAAAATCCATCCCACATGTAAGCTCCCAGCTGAGTGGGTTACAAGCACCTCTAGGGAGTCAAGGAGAACTTCCTCCAGCCCCTGCCAACTCCCCTGAGCTAGAAATTGGTGCCTGCTTCTTAGCAGAACTAAAACATCATTTTTGTTGTGGAAATACTTGTTTCATTCTCATTCTCCCAGTCCTTACTAGATATTCCCTCTGTTTCAAGGCTTGGCAGAATGCATGTTGGAGTCAAACTTTCAAAAAATGTTTTTCATTTCTACAAGTGTAAGATGCAGGACCTCAAGTGTAGCTGGAATGAAATGTCTGCTTTAAGCCATAGTCCATATCAAATAGAAAGTATATTTCATAAAAATATTTTTACACTTGACACTTCAAGAAGCAAAGGACAAGAATTCTGAATTTGCTAAATCTTTTATCAAAAATCCTCCTTGATATACACTAGCTCCACTATCCCAGTTCTCTTACATGCAGAAATGCTATTAATATGAATGAGAGTGATTTGTATAGAGAATCCCAGAGTCCAGATCTATTAAAAGATTCTTAAAGAAGAATTTAGGACAAAAAATATAAAAAATAAAAACAACACACAGAGAGTTATTTTGAGTGTAGATTTGACTAGATAGCATCCTTATATGAGGTGCACAGTAAATAGTTTCTGATTTTTAATACAGTGTCCAAAAGAATCGACTATTGGATAAAGTGGTGAATATCTCTTAAATTTTTTACACACTAAAATATTTGAGTTAAAATCGACCACTTCTTTTTTCCTCTTAAATATTCATAACTTTCTATATACACATATATAAACACTACTGATTTTATAAATTAAAAATATATGTGGCAGAAAAATGCATGTATCTTCACTGAGAAAAATAGCTAGCTAAGCTCCAAATAAATGTATAAGTTTCTCTCTGGGAAGCCTGAATCCATTAGTGATCTCAACTAATAGGTCAAGAAAAGTAATAGCCAAATAAATATTTTATTAGCGTTTTGTGAAACTTGCTAATGGTTAAGCCTGCTATTCCTACAGTAGTGGGAATCTTCATTCAATATCAGGTTGTTATTTGATAGATATTGTCTCCAATTTCATACAAAGTGACTTTCTGGGTGTGCCTGGAAATAAATATTTTCACATTAATTGAATTCTTTACTCTTGGATACAGTGGAAGAAATCTGCTGCTATTCTAGCTATTGGTTAGCTGATAAAAGAGAGCCCAACAGAGCTGCATCAAGATGATGTTATTGTACAAAGAAAGCATGTTACACATTTTTCATGAGTTTTCATAGCAAAGTTCTCTCTTGAAATGGTAAATATGGAAAATTCAGGAGGAGCAGTCCTCAGGTTCAAAGTCTCATCCTCAAAAAGCGCAGCAAAGCCCCACAAACACCCTCAGAGGTCGAGGAGAAGTCATCTGTGAATACCAGAATGCATGTTGGATAGCATATCCTCATCCTTGTCCTTCATTGTTCTAAACCTTAACTTCCAGAGACATCATCCCATTGGAGCTAGATCTCCTACCACAAGTGAGACACTAGTGGGGACTGAGCTTGCCACCTGCCCCATATAAGGCTGAGGGTGGCATCAGGCAGCAAAACCACATCTTGTTGGCTGTTTCTCTGGGCAAGCACATTTTTCAGGAATGCCAGGGCTGATCCTAATGGGTTGGGGAGTAAAGGCATCTTGCCAGCATCCCAGTGCTGGGGGAATTTCAGATGTCACTCTGTTGTGATAGCCTCTCTCATAGTTTTAGGTACTGAAAGGATAGGGCTCTGTGGACAACTCTTTGTTGGCAACCAGTCTGCCTTGCCTTTCTCTGCTTCTTTATTTTTCTCCCTTTTTTATCCAAGCAAAGCCTATCCAGCTCTGTTTTTCCCGCTAACATTAGCAGTCTGTGGTGCAGATTTTCCCATCTCTATTCAAAGTCAGATGGCATTTATTCAGTAAATAATATCAGGGGAATTTTCATGGAGCAGGAAACCATTAAACGTCAGAAAAGGCATGAGATCTCATGCACTGCAGATGTATTGTTTGTTCCAATAGTGGTATAACGTGAAGAAGTCTGAAACTTGAATCCTCCTTTATGCTTTCCTAGGTTTTTTTCTCCTCGTGTCCTTTATATATATATATATGTATGCATATATATAGACATATATGAAGAGAAAGAGAGAAATCACCCATGTTTGAAGCAGGGTTTTTTTGTGTTTGAGTAATCACTGCAGTTAGCTCATACCACTGATTAAGGGAGTGTTCCCTTTTCGGGGTACTAAATCCAGTTTATTAAATTATGTTAATATTTAAATAGGGAAAATATTTAATGATTCTCTCTTATTCAGTCCAGATGGATTGATTTCTTTTCCGAAGAGTGCAGTTTATGAAAATATTGTCTAAACTAACTGTTAGAGTGCTAGAAGAACATACACTGTATGATTCTTATGTATAATTTAAAGAGCAATTTCAAGGCTTCAGTTCTGCAGCTGTTCTACATATAAAATTCTCACTCAGCTTTACAGTTGGAGGAGATTCAATGGAAGTGATTCTACAATTGATTTCAGTAGGTGTTTTGACTACAAGAGGAGTGCAAAATTGGCCAACAGTATTTGCAAAGTGCTTTTGGATTCCTGGAGTGAAGGCACTGCTACATAAATTGTCATTTTTATTAGCAGGAGCACTCTCCTCATCCCAAATCCCAAAATACAATCCAGTTTTAGAAAATCTGTGGCCATAGTCTCACCATGCACTTCTACTATCAAAGATGAAACCCCGAATCAATGCAAAAGGAGTGCACCAATGGCAGAATTTATACCATACGCACCAGTCCATAGTATGGATCAGTAACGGTAGAAAAGTGATTTCTTTGTTTTGTTTTGTTTTACCTTTGGAATTGTGACATTTACATTCCAATCCATAGATTAAGACTAGGGCATTCTCCAAAACCAAAGGGGCTTTATGGTCAATGATGTCCTGCAGAGTGGGGTTTGTAACCTATATCTACATCTACAACAGTAAATTACTCCAGGGTTTTTCCCTGGTGCTGAGGCCAGCTGGCAAGATTTGGCCACATCGATGCTATTAAACTCTTTTTACTTTCCAAAACAGAGTGGATGAATCCAAACTGCCAATTGGGAATGATCTTTGGCCCATACTAATTTCCAAATTGTTCCAATGATTTTTTGGAAGAGCTCTAGCATTCACCAGCCAAAACTGTGTCAGGGATTTTTCTAACAATTTAACAATGCAGACAACTGAGTTCCAGTGCTGACTCTGTTTTAACTTCTAAGCAGAGCTGTGTTTTCTATATCTTCCCTGTGTTTTCTGTTTCCTGAGCAGATGCCCTACTTACAGGATACAATATCAGTGGGAAGAATTTGTCATCTGTCATCAGAATAAAACCATGGACTTCCTTGAGGTTTTGAGTGGACAGAGATGTGAGAGCCTGAGTGTGGTGTCAGAGACACCAAACACCTCCGTTTGTACAGTCAAGCAGCAGAGAGCTCCTCACACAACACTAAGCTGCGCACAGCCATCTAATGGGGGTGATGAAGCCAGTGCCTGACTTCAAGGTACAGCATCACTGAATACACACGTTCTCATGTTTTACTAAAAAAAGATTTGAATGAAGTTGAAAATGCAATTTTTCCAACATTGTTCCTTAACATTATATAACTGATATAGCAGCCTTAGCCATGTTTGTTTTTTTGTACATGCTCATGAAAGACTGTGATATATATCAATATTCACATCTATCCATTTAAATACAAAGTACATGCTCAGGAAAAGCTGGAGGGAGAACATTTGTCGAAAAAGATTGCAATAGGGAAAGCAAAGGTAAGTGTATTTGAAGATCTATTGCCATAATCCTACTACGTCTTTAGTATTATTGTAAATACTAATTTACTTATACACAATTTACTTGTATGTCACTTTGTGTGTATCTTTGCTGGTCTTCCGTATGCAAAGTATGTTTGTTCTTTTCATTATTTTGTTTGTTTATTTGTTTTAAATGTAATATTTAATTGTGGAAAAGTGCAAAAATTTCTGGCCACAGAGTCTTTTCATTGGGGCTGAAGTAGTCTCAGGTCATCACGGCTACCTGAAAGGCCAAGTTTTAAACAGGCAGCTACTGAGGGGAGTTGGAGAGGGTTGGTTATTATTACTGCTATTTCCCCTTTTGCAGACATTAATACTCCATCATTCATATCCACTTCAGACAAAATCAGGATGGCTGATTTTAACAGTTTAAGTAGATGGCTTTCATAAATGTAGCTGACTTCAGATGAATCACTCTGCCTGTGTGCAGACCTGTTGGCTCTGATAACCCACAGCTGATGAATGGCCACACACAGCTGAGGATGGAAAAGCTGGGTTTGGGCAATGGCTGTCCATAGCCTCAAAAAGAGGCAGCAGTAGAAGTTTCTGTGGAAAGAAATGGGTGTAAAGCAGGTAGTTTTCAGCATTTTTTTTTCTTCACCTTTTTTCGACACTTTGAAAGAGAAGGAAAGGCTTTGTACCGCAGTGATGCTGTTATGGGAGCAGACTGGTTCTCATCTCTAAAAAGCATGAGAGCTAAACCTCAGTGAGAAAGGTGAATGAAATGAGATGAAGGCAAGGCAGGCTTTGCAGAGATTTAAGGAACTGCAGGACATGCAGAGCAGCTGTGTCTCATCAAGTAAAGACCAGGTGTGAGTGTAAGTGATGATTATACCCAAAATTAGTTCTTAGTTTTAGTACTGGCCTGAAAATATAATCTGAACATTCATAACGCTATGGCAGAGTTTTAATTTGATTCACATTTAATGTCTTAGAGAAACAAGCTTTGCATATGTATCCTGTTTTTGGCTTCTTATGATAATGAAAATCAACTGCTCCAGCAAAAAACAGGACAATACAAGATGCCAAAATGCTGCATTGGTATATGAAACTTAATGTAACAAATACGAGTGATAAGTTTATTTTTTTATATGTATTTATGAACAGCTTTTTTTTATGAGCAGTTCTGCTTGCTTGCAGACGAATCCTGCCCCGTTCCCTGTGTCTCTTTCTGTGTTTGCAAACATCAAGACTTGAACGAGAAAGACTTTCAAATAGATCTTAGAGTATATACATGATTCAATTTTGGTTGAAGATAGTCATCATCATCTTCTAACTGAATTTTCTGAGTAGTAGAAAAAAATGATTTATCATAAATGCGTTGGCTCACGTAAATGTCAGAGAGATGCAAGTAAATGTAAACGTGAAATTTCAAGGGAAAGTGTTAAGATCCTTCAACTGTGGTGGAAATTTCTGTAGCAGGAGATAGTGGTATTGTGGTGGATTTTTTTTTTTTTGTTCTAGCAAAATTTAATAGGGTATGAAAGGATATCTTAAAACTTATAAAATTTCAGGGACAACATGTATTTGTATATCTTTGTGGTTCTGTGTTACGTACATCTCATGTTTTCATGCATCTTTTCTAGGATTAGACACAAAACTCAAACCTGAGATCATACTAATCAAACCTGAAATGCAAAGTCAATGTTTTCCTCCTTTCCCCAAACATCTGCTCTTATTTTGCCTCCCATACAAAACAGAGCGAACTCCTACGGCAAATACCTCCAAAGTGATAGTTTTAAAATGTGGTTTACCAATCCAAAAACACTTCCAAGCACGGGATAGGAAGGATTCTCAGTGCGTGATGCAGAAATGGTCTCTGGCACTAACAGGGCATGAACGTTAAGAACTGAAATTCCACTTTCCAGAGCAGTTGTGGCACTTCTCACTCAGAAAGAACCAAACACAAGAGTCATTTGACATAATATAAAGACTGGTTCTGTTCTGTGAGTCTGCTATTGTTTGCCTTTGGCAGTACGCATTGGGCCTTTAACAATACAGGAATTATATAGATATATAAATGATGTACTTTCACTGCAGTGTTTCAAACCCCTCTAAAGTATCTCTAAAATGATTTCTAAAACCTCTTTTGATAAACACAGACAGGACAGTGGTGTGATGGTTGTATATAAAGATTTTATTTCACTGATTTAGAACGACCACCTCAAATTTCCTATCCTTACTACGATGCATCCAAATCAAACTTCTATGTCACATTATTTATGCACCTCCATTCACAAAAAAGAATACTACTAGACCAGAATTTTGAAATTATAGAGATTGTTTAAGTGTTCTGAGTAAGCTTGTTAGGTTAATCAGAAATAATTACTTGTCATCCAGTAAATAGTTTTTTTTGGTTTTTTTTTTTTGAGAAAGAAATATATTCATCTGCTGTGATAACAACAGGGAGAAAGGCAAGAGCTGTGCTCAAGATTCATACAAGAAGATCTGGAACCTTTTATTTGGTAAATTGATGTTTCTCAAATGCAAAGGTTTGTAGGAGCTACAGCTGAAGTTGCTAATAATTTTTCTATTGTTTCTGAGATACTTGGGGTAAATACAAACCAACAACCACCCTGATGGGAATGAAGTTATTATTAGTTGATAGTGTCATCCCTATGTAAGTTGAGGAAGTACAGACATTAAAAACAAGCAGGAGAGAGCCTTGTATACTTCTTGGGGGGAGTGTGGGTATATGTATACAGGGAGGAGCTTTACAGGGTTTGTTTCAGCAAAAGATGTCTTGTGTTAATTGCAGATTTTTAATTTGTAACAATAACTCCATTGTTTCTATAAAATCATATTTAATATACAACAAACTTTCACCACATAAGCACATTAAAAACACCTTGTTTATAGTTCCAAGAATTGATTACAGGGTTCTCATAAAAGCATTTTCATAACTAGAATCTTAATACAGAATGATTCTTTTTTCTATGCCAAAATACATTTAGATGGTAAATTGCTTATAGAAAAAGATACAGAGAGAAATGGGGTTTGCTGGCATGTAATCCATTTTATTTCATTCTGTTATGGTCAAATTTAAAGCTATAATTGAAATGCTTGGCATAAAATACTGTTTCATCCAGAATATGAACCAAGAAAAAAAGTTAACTGACTCATTTTCTGTTTTGGTGTCTCTCAGATGTGCCCAGAACAGCACTTACCCTCTATGCCTTGACCATAACTATCTGCCGAGGGTTTTGTGTTGTGTTTTGGTTTTTCTTTTTCTGAAAGACACAGCATTCCCACTGCCTTGCAGCTTTGGGTGCCCACAGAATGAAGAATGGATTTGCTAAAATAGCTGAACTGCATTTACCAAATGCAACATTGGAAAAACAAACAAACAAACAAATAAAAAATCCACATAAAAACACATAGGAAGATTGATCACACAATTTTATTAGAGTCTTTTGAACAATTGCATTATGTTGTTCCTTTATCTAAAAACTCTTGCAAAAAAAGACATTGGAGTGGACTGGTTTCAACCCTGAGCATTAACACTGCATATCAAGTACTGTAGTAAAGAAGCTGGTTAAGTTTGTAGCACTAGCACAAGTCACTGATATTAATCCTCTAGGTGATCAGGTTTTTACAAAAAAAATACATAGTTTTCAATAAATAATGCTTAATTTTACAACTTTGATACAGCAATGTCATACACTGTTTTGACACATACTAAACTCTGCATGCTATATAGTCTACTAGAAGACAAAACTTTGCCATGCATTTCTTTCTAGTGCTAGAAAACACTTTGTCCTCCAGTGCATCGCCTCAAGCAGCCTTCCCATCTTCCTTCTCTCACAGCAATAGGCTGTGCACTGGCATGCAAAAACCTCAAGAAAAGGTTTCCCCCCCACCATCACTCAGACTTCTAAACAAAAGTACTTTTCAGCTTTCCCCCCAAGACCTGGAGTGGCTATGAAAACTAATTTCACGTGGCCTTGAAAAGTCTTTGAAATTACATATTTTAAAAGTGTCATGCTTGAAAAACTGCTCTAAAACATTCAATTTCCCCCACCTGTGGCCATCATGCAACATCATTGAAATGTTGTAACCATCAAAAGTCCCACACTGGAAAACAGGCCTCCATTTTAAAACAGCCCACCGAAAAACAAAAAGAAGAAAAAAGTATCACAGCATTTATGTAAAGACTCCAAAACGCCAACATATGTACAAGAGCAAAACCAGATACAAATTGTAAATGAACTAACAATGGCATATAACTCTTCTCCCTGGTTTAGCCAGGAGTTGAGGCAAGTTGGTTTTGGAGATAAGCAGGACAATGGAAACAAAAACAAATTGTGACAATGGGAGTTCCTGGATTAATCGTTAATAGTTGATCAAGTTTCTTCAAGTGGTAAATCAGGATCTCGATTTTCTTGGAAGTGGGAGTTACCAAAACCCAAACCCCCTAATTAATAGCACATCATGCTAAATTAAACCTGATTCTGAGTATTTGCAGGTCTTAGAAGTTCAGCTTTTTCATCCTACAAGGTTGCACTTCACAGAAAATCCAGATGTTGCAACTAACCACAAAAGAAGAAAATTGATTAATTAATAAGGATTGAAACCTCCATTCTCACACTTCCAGGTTGTTGTTCATCATTGAAAACCATTCACCCCTTCTTATCCATATTGCTTTAGGGGTTTCCTCATATCTACAGAAGTCATTCCTTTGAAATTGCTGTCAATCACAATTTTCTAAGAGTTTTTAAAATATTCCTATCTTTGCACTGGCATAAGTATTGGGTTTTCTAAGAGAATCCCAACCCAAAGAAGGTATTACTTTTATACATGAAATATTACGAACTTTTGTTTCCCTTTTTGTAAGTCATTCTACACTTTCTGCACATTTGTGCTTTATATTGAATATAAAAATAGGTCTTTAAAACTCTATTTACTTTAAACTCACTAAAAAACTACTTGCTTGTGAAATTCTCTTACAAATTCACTGCATCCATGTAGAGAAGATAAAACTAATTAGGCAGTTAATTGGTATAGGTAGTGTGCAAAAAAATTAAGAAAAACGAAAACAATCACAGCCTTCGATGTGGGTGAGGGAGAAGGAACCAAACCAAAGGAATACAACCGTACAGGAGGGGGAATGTAAGGCAACGCATTGAATTAAGTCTTCGTTGGTTTTATGTCTTTGTTTTTTTTTTTCTTCTTTTCTTTTCTTTTTTTTTTTTCCTTTTTTTTTTTTTTTTTTTTTTTTTTCTGGCCATGCATACAAATGAAGGCTATGAGGTCTAAGACACCTATCCTGCCAGCAGCCCTTGAGGCAAAAACTCCCATTAAGCTCAATGAGAATTTTTTTAAGAAAAAGAAAAACAAAACAGTGCAGGTTTAAGGCCTTACTAGGCAGCAACTGTGAAGATGTATATAGTAACTTAATGAGCTGTGTTGAATATCAAAACACCTAAAGCGTATAAGGCCCTGACTTTGACCCCACATCAGTTGTACCTCACTGTAACACCAGAGTTGCACTTTCCTAAAACAGGCGTGAGTGAAGGATCAGACTGCACGCATGCAAATCACATTCAATAGACTTGGAGAAGTTTAATCCAAATGACAGTGAATGCCTAGAGAGCATGTAGCACCTAAAGGATGCTTGGGATGAGTCTTCCTACCACATTTATAAAATACTGCACCTAAAGGATTCAAGGTATTTCTTAGGTGTACTTCCTGTAAAGGAGGGAAGGAGTAAAACAACCAAAGGGGGGAAATGGTAACATAAATGTTCATCATGAAACTAAAAAGCATCACCATATTTGATTAAGTTTTACATTGAGTTGACATCCTCACTGTTACAAAGCAAACTGTCTTTCCACACTAGAAAACCAAAACCACACCTCGTTTCTCTCCCTCTTACCACTAAGTCTTATCACACTTAGAATAGCACTGTATGGAGACAAATGCAAAAAATGAGGGAAAAAAATGCCATGGGAGATATTAAGCCCGGAACAGGACTGCTCTAGCAGGTCAACAAAGATTCCTACGTGCACTAAAAATGGAAGAGGAGCTGGAGATAGGAATATTATTAGAAATGACAAAAGCAAAAATACGAGAGTAATAGCAGATGCTATTTCTCCTGATTAGAAGATTGTATCTTACTCTCATTGAAATCAGCAGGAGCTTAGGCATCCAACAGCATCACAATTCAGCCCTAACAGTGTAGTGGCTTAAAAATACCACCACCAAATTGTTCTTGAGCAATAGGCAACAGTAAACTCTGCAGTAAATGAAAGTCAAACTGTCCGAACAAAAAGTATCTCCCTGCATTATACACCTTCACTCAAAACATTCCTGTGATATAGAACCGTATCAATCCCAGCCAGAAGAAAGAAAAGATATAATTCTGAGTGGGTGTTACACTTCTTGACTAAAGTAGACCCATTGCTCTTTTAAAATATGCCTGACTGCTCTAGACTTGGACCCTTTACATTAGTTATCCTTGACTAATATCTTAAATGGTATTTTTAAAAAACATCTTCCAAAAATACACACAAGTCAAAACTCCTGCAGGCTGAGACACAGACCTTATTACAATGCAAACCAAATCCAGCCCATATTTGACCATAATCATTCATAACTCATTGAACATCTGTAAAGCACAAATGCTTAATGACACTGCCTATTATTACTTTAACAAACAAGGATGCATATCAGAAGAAAGGGGCCAGAAGAGAAAGTCCCCACGTTCTCATGATAGCTTGAAGAATTACTAAGAGAATTTTGGCTCAGTATTAAGACTTAAAACCTGATCAACTTACTCCATCGCCCTAGCTCGAGAAGGGGTCTTCAACAGCAGGGTAGTGAATGGCTAGGTTACAGCACTTCAGCGCATCTATTTTCTTTCACTCTTTTGCCTTAGAAGAGATAAATGTCATTTGTTTTCAATCTGATTTCTAAGTTAATTACATGGAGAACACACTAATCAGTTGAGACCAAAAACTGAAAATTCAAGAAACTCTGTTTTATTGAGGACTATCCATTGTCAAGGATATCTTGAATATTGTAATTTTGTTTGTTTTAAAACACAGTTTCTCATAAAGAATTATCACAATGCAAGACATAAATTTGAGTTCCCAGATATGCTATATATATATTTTTTCCTGATAGCAAAGATTTAGGCCAAACAACTTTTATTTAGAATCATGAGTGTTTTATTATTATTATTAGAAAGATCAGATTATATTAATCATTTTACTACCAGTTCATTTAACTAACCTAAAGTAAGATATCTCACCACTTAAATGCCTAAGAGTTGTCCTTGATTAAACATAACATGCATGCAGGTTTTAATGTTATGTTTTATTATGCCTTACAAATGTGTATGCAGGATTTTCATTTCAGCAAGTCTGAAAGCCTGTAGCAGTGGTTGCCACCAAAATACCAGCACAGTGAATTGTCCCTGTAAACAGCTGGATCAGTAATAAGTGTAGAGAGACAAAAAAAAAAAAAAAAAAAAAAAAAAAAAAAAAAAAGCAATGCCTATCAGATAAAAAGTAAACTACTCGAAAAACAAACTTCCACCTCGTGAATCTGTTTGCTGCCATCAGAGAGGGCAACTGAAATCTGATGGCTCCTAAGGAAAAAAAAAATTAATAATTAAAAAAAGATATCCAGAAGCGCACACTGCCGAAGTCTGCTCGCCTACAGCAGAAGCTCGTACCCCCTTTCCTTCCCACGCCCCTCCGGAGGGGCTCCGCTGGCTGAGCGCTGCCCGAAGGCAGAGATGCAGGCGCGAAGCATCCCCGCGGCACAGCCCAGCAAAACGGGGAGAAGGAGAAAAAATAACACAGAAAGGGGGAGCCGTCCTGCGGTGGGGAGAGAGCCCAGCCGCGCCCCCGGCAACGGGATGCGGGGAGGGCTGGGCAGCTCCCTGGACGGCGGCGGGGAGCCGGCAAGGAGCGGGGCGAACTCACTGCCGCTCCGCACCGGCACACCACTGCCCTGCCCGAGAGGAGCGCGGAGGGAAAGGGGTGGGGGGAAAAAAGCTGAAGGCACCGAGTCCTTCTTTCCTTCCCCCTAGCTAGGGTCATGCACAACAGCCTGCAGCTACCGCTCCTCCGAGGCGAAGGGTGACACCACAGCATCTCCAGCGTTATTCTACAGACACTAATAGCGATACGAGTTTCTATCAGTTCCAGCTGATTTATTAAAATTGTCAAGATACAGACTTTCAGCATCAAAAAAAAAAAAAAAACAGGCTATGATGTTGACAGTGCACAAGTCTGCTTTTGTCATCATTTGCTACAAAATATGCAGATGGTCTGTACTTTAGATTATATTGCACAACATGAGAAACTTTTTTTTTTTTTAACTATGTGCCTTTTTTTCCTTTTTTTGCTAAAATCGAGAATCCAGTTTCATACCTTCCATCTGGGGCCCCATCCACATATCACAGCGTATGAGATACATAAAGTCCTACTATAGTACAGTACATATACAATCTTTTAAACTAAGATAACAGCTCTGAGGTCTATATCACCATTTTCAATAAATCTTTACCTACAAATATTGAACAAATCTGAACTATAGCTGTACAAAAAAAAGTGTTTGTTTCTTTTCTGTTTTTTTTTTGTTTTTTTCTTTTTTTTCTTTTTTTTTCTTTTTCTTTTTTCTTTTTTTTTTTTTTAAACCACAAGGCCTTTAGATGCAAGGATTATTTTTTTTTAAAATTTTAATCCTTTTAAAACCAGGACGTAACGTACCAACAAACTTGCATGCTAAAAACAGAGGAAAAAAAAGAAAATAAAAGGGAAGAAGTGCCTGAAAAGTCTTACTGAAAAAACACAGCAAGAATGTTCCCTTTTCACTGTACAAAAATACGCCTGAAAATATATTAATTTTTAAAAAAGACTGAGGTCTGTTATGTATCAAAAATGTTTCAATACCTTTTTGTACTGAGGTCTAGGCTGTCTGGTATTCAATCAAGGAGGTATAAGGGAACAAGTTACAAAAAAAAAAAAGTTGGCAAGTAGAAATCACATTTGTAAAACCATAAACAATTTGATCTGAAAAGTAAACTCTGATCTTAAGTCAGTTCAGTTATTTGTAAGCGTTTGTACAGTCTGCATTTTTTCAAGCTCCCTGCAGCTTTGTTAAGAATCGGATGCATAGAAGACATCAGTTTTCTCCCTCCAAAAAAAAAAAAAAGTTGCAATGGTCCCTTTCGGAAAAAAAAAAAAAATAATTAAAAAAAATCAGAACAGTTCTTTAAGATCTCTCACGGGAAAAAATAAAAATAAAAAAAAAATCCACAAACCCCCTTGAGTAACAGTTGTGCTGCCAAAAGACTTCTTCGCAGACCATCTTCCAGCCTTCCATCAGAGACCGCCAAGCTTCGAACAGCGCCTTCTGTAGCATTTTTTTCCCCCAGTCCCATTTGCCTTTGCTGTTGTTGTTGTGATCACCAAATGTAACAACAAAAAAAAAAAAATTAAAAAAAAAACACACAAAAAATTAAAAATTAAAAAAAAAAAAATCACAACTCCCGGGCTCGGAACTAACATCAGGATTTTTTTTTTTTCTTAAAAGAAGACTTTTTTTTTTTTTTTAAGCATCATCATCATCACCACCTCCGGCGTCCGCCGCTCCCGTCGCCGCCTCCGCCCGCTCAGTACGTGAACACCAGGTCGGAGAAGTTGGCCTCCAGCCAGTCGCCCGCGATCATCTCGCTCAGCTCCGGGGTGCAGTAGTCGGGAAACTCGAAGTGGGAGCCGAGGCTGCCCTCGCTGAACGAGTCCAGGTCCTTGTCCACCAGCGAGAGAGAGAGGTTGCCGGCGGCGGCCCCCGCCCCCAGCTCGGCGGCGGCGTGGCCGTGCTGAGAGAAGTTGAGACTGAGGTCGAACAGGAGGTCGTCCGCCTCCTCGCTGCCGGCCGACGAGGTGGAGATGGAGCGGGACGAGGCGGGCGAGAGGCCGGCGGGAGGCTGCGGCGGCGGCGGGCCCTGCTTGGTGATGTTCTTGAAGCTGTAGTAGAGTCTGCCGCCGCCCGCCGCGCCCCGCACCTCCTCGTAGAGGCTCGCCCCCTCGGTGGACTCCGCCGAGGAGCTCAAGGTGGGGCTGGCCGGCACTTTGGCCACGTTGTACCGCCGCAGCTGCTGCGGGCCCGGCTCCTCGTCCTCCTCCTCGTCGTCTGCCTCCTGCTTGATCCGCAGCTGCAGCTCGTCCTCGTCCTCCTCGTCCTCCTCCTCCTCGTCCACGAAGACGCACTTGACCGCCTTGCTGCTGACTTTCAGCGCGCCGAAGACATACTCGTCCCCCGCGTAGTCCCCGTGCGGGGCGGCTTTGGTGCCGGGCTTGGGGGGCGAGGCGGCGGCGGCCTTCAGCTTGCTGCACTTCTTGCCCGAGCTCTTAGCACTCTTGCTGCCGCCGCCGGGAGCGTTTTTCTCGGGGCTCTGGCCGGCGTTGGGCTTGGCCGAGGGGTCCATTTTGGGCTTTTTCCTGGGCCGGTACTTGTAGTCGGGGTAATCGGCCATGTGCTTGAGCCGCAGCCTCTCCGCCTCCCGGATGAAGGGGATCTTCTCGCTGTCCTTCAGCATTTTCCACCGCTTGCCCAGGCGCTTGGAAATCTCCGCGTTGTGCATGTCCGGCGACTGCTCCATGATTTTTCTCCTCTCGATCTTAGACCACACCATGAAAGCGTTCATCGGTCGCTTGATGTGCCCCGACGCCGTTTTGCACCAGTCCGGATCGCTCTCGTCCAGAGCCACCGGGCTGCAAGCCATGAACTCGCCCTCCTCGGTGTCCATCGCCTCCCGGGGCAGGTTGCTCTCACTCTCCGCGCTCTCCGCCTGCTGCACCATCGCTGGACTCCCCCGCGGCGTTCCGCTCCGCGCCGACCGCCGCCCCCTCCCACCGCCGCACCTTGCCCTGCAAGCCGGGCGCTGCGCTGTACCGTACCGCCGGCCAGTGAACCGCTGCCGGCAGCGCAGCACAGCACGGCTCGGCACGGCCGGGCTGGGGCTGGGCGCGGCTGGGCTGTGCTGGGCGCCGCGCTCTGCCCCGGCCTCGCCGCCGGCCCGCCTAGCCCCGCCGCGCGCGCTGCCCCTTCTGCAAAACTCGCGGCTCCGCACCCGACGCGTTATCAGCGTTTCATATGGGTGACATCACTCCCGGCAACGGCCAATGGTCGCACGCGGCCCCGCCCGTCGCCCAGCCCACCGCCTTTATCAGCTCCCCTCCTCCCCATCCCCCTCTCTCGCCGTGCTGACACACCCCCCTGTGTGGGGGGTGGTGGGGGAAGGGGCCCGGCTCCCGGTTTCCTCGCTCTTCCCCCGGACCCTTCCTGCCCCCCTAGCCTCGGGGGACCGCTCCCGCGGCCCTCGGCCCACAGCCGCCGGTTGCCGTCCCGCAGGGAAGGGATAGCGGCGGCTGTGGCGGCTCCCCCCGTGCTCGGTCCCCTCAGGAAGCCGCGGAGCCCCGCGCGGCGGCGGCGGCAGGGGGAGCTGTAGCTCCGCAGCCGTTACACGGCTCCGCTGCCGCCCTCTCTCCCGCCCGCCCGCACGGCCGGGGTCCGTCGCCCGCCCCCTATCCGCGGCCCCCAGGGATCGGACCCGCCCCCGGCCCCCTCTGTTCCTCCACCACCGAACCTGTGAGATCCAGAGCGGGTGGTGTGCTCGTCTGTGGGCATCTCGCTTTGCAAAACATGTGATGGAAACGAGTTTACATCCTGTACTGCGGGTCCCGCTGCGTTTTCCTAGCTACCGCTCACGGTTTTCAGCAAGGCAGAAGTTGAGTAAGTTCTGTGAGGGCTGCTGGCCGGGCGCAGGCGTCTTGGCGGGCACAGGACGGGCCCTGCCAGAGCACACACCGAGCTGCTACTAACGGGGCTGTAGTCCCGTGCTTAATCAGCCTTCAATTAGCATAGCGGTGCGTTTTCCTCAAACCACGGAGAAATGACTGTGTTTGGATGATGTGACCATGATATCATCAGGCTGTGGCGTGACTGGTGCGGTTACAGGAAAGACAAAAGGGATCCCTCTCTTTTTATCTTTGTGGATACATCGGGGTTACGGTGTCTTAAGAGGCAGGTACACAGTGTGGTGTCACTTCCCCTCTGAGGGAAGGGGAAGGGCATCACTCAAGAAGGTTCCTACAAAAGATGGGTGTGAAGAATACTGCTTTGCCTCACCATGAGGACGCTCAGGAGGGACTTCTCCGAGTCTCGCTGCCACCTCACCCCTTTTGACTGCATCGGGTGTTACAATCTAGCCCTGTAATAATGCTTATCCTTAGGGAAGTAGGAGGTAAAATGGAAAACTTACATGGCAGGATTCTCAGCCTATCAAGAGATATTATTTAGAGAATCCATGTGAGGAGAGGGTGCAGCACCTTCGTGAGTGCCTGAGTCCATGCTGCAGCTGTGTTCTATCTGGGGAGGGCTGCTGTCAGTGCCCGGCAGGGCATTCCTGCCGAGTTTGGCACCTTCCACCAGTCCGGGTGAGGACTTGCTTGGATGGGGCACACTGTACCGTCATCGTTGTGACAGGAGCTTCAGAGTGAGAACATGTCCCAAATGACTGTGTAGGCAAGGGTCCCAGAAGACATGTAGCTGGCTGCCTGCCTCCAGGGAGGACAGCTCTCTGCTACTGAGATGCTGTTACTTAAATGTTACTGGGGTACCAGTGGTCTCAGATAATCATTTCCTTGTACTGCTTTTTCTGTAAATGCCAGTATTCAGGTTATCAATGGATTTCCCCCCTGTGAGAAATTCTGAGATTTTCACATGAACTGTAAATCCAGTTTGGAAATAAAAGGAGGCTGGTGTAAGTTTGCAAAATGAAACACATCAGAAGATTTTAACTTGCTGTTGATTTCCCAGCCTATAGGAAAGACTTCATTACGTCATTTAATTGCGTAAGAATTGAGCTGATGAAAGTGGAATGCTCCCTTAATTCCCTGTGAAAAGAATAAAAAGAATGCATTTTCATCAAAAACTGCTATTTTGTCAAACTAGCACTTTCTGAGAGCTGTGAACTATTTTAGGGGAAAAAAAAAAATCAACCAATTCCTATGGAAACTATGCAGTCAATATTGATAAGACTTGTGATAGTGTTATCAATACGACTCATTTAGATGGTAAAGACTCCTTCCTCTGGCACGACACTATCTGACATTTAACACACTAATATCAGGAGAGATCATTTTTAATAAAGCTTTAGTGTGGATTGAATGCAGGGCAGTCCCATCTCTTTCACAATGTCATTACAGCAGACTTTGCCTGGGATGTTTCTTCTCCTTCATTTGTGTCCCGATAAGGAAGTGTATCAATACCATGGACTTCATATAACTTCCATAAATTCCATTTTTCTCTTTTTCTAGTATATCTCATATTCTGAAGCGTGTTGGCAGCATTTCAGTTTTTTCTCAAAGCAATCTTTTAAATACGAACAGCATTACTGTTCATTACTGTTTTCTCATGCCTGTTAGTGTTACTTTCTGATTTTTTGTTTGTTTGTTTTATTTTGAGGGATAGCACTGGGAAGATAATGAAACTGAAAGCAGACCGACAAATGGCAGCCACACTCAAGAAAAAAATATCTTGACTTCAGATATTTAGTTAAAAGATGTACACAAATTAGTTGAAGCTACTGTTAAAATGAAATTATTTCCTGCTCTAAAAAACAGTTCAATAAGTGTGTATGTATATTTTACTGTTGGGGTGGAGCTGTTAACATCCCACTACTCATTCTATTGAAATTCAAATGAATAATCTTTTTTTTTTTTTTTTTTTTTTTTTTTTTTTTTTTTTTTTTTTTAGGTTAATGGGAAGGCTGGGCTACATGAGAAGGTGGGAGAAAAGAGGTCCAAGAGGACATACTGTGATGCTTACTGCCTGCCCCTCGGATGGAGGCTGGTTTGAAAATGCGGCACGCTGGACTTACTGGTGCTCCATTTTGAGGAGGCGTGTTATCCCAAGTGTAGAACAGTGTGAATGTATCACGTCAACAAAAGTACTGAGGATTCTCAGAGTAGAAGTTGACAAGGTGCCTCTGAAAGCTGGAAGATGGGCAGAAGAAAATACATTGTGCAGATGCATAGGCCTTCTGAAAGCGGCCTTATGTGCTTGCCTCTGCCCCCACTGATGCTTGAAAAAGAGAAGGGATTAATGTTTCTATGAGACAGGTGACAGACTTCACACTGTTCAAGACTTTGACAACCAAATGAGGAGAATAAATGAAAAAGCCAAGATTTTTACTGTGCTGTGTCTGAGGACAAATAGCATTATGGGTGCAGCACTTTTTGTTTCATGTCTGTTTTGAAATGTGCTGTGGATTTTTGTCTGGGGAACCCAAGATGACTTTGGGGAAAGTGTGAAAAACCTGGAGTCACGTTCTGCAAGGTGAGATAAGTGGGTGGAATCACAAACTGTAGATTCAGGGTGCAGAAAAACAGAATTACAATGTCAAGAGTTTTGCCTTTATGAAAAAAAGTGATGAATTCTGACCAGAGGAATTACACCTGAGATGGCATCCTTTCCTGCCTTTCCAGCGGCTACCCCAATGCTCCTGGAATCAAAATTGCATAGGACTTTAGTTTCCATAAAGCCTTTGCTTTGGAAATGAGGGGATGTAGTCACCTGGAACTGCCTGGTGTAACAGCTGAGTTTCAGAATGAGGAGAGAAGTGTACTCAACTGAAATGGAATGATCATTTCAGAGTACTAAACCAGATCAGTCAAAATCTAAATAAACTCAGTTTAGCCTTGATTTATTATTATTATTATTATTATTATTATTATTATTATTATTATTATTATTATTATTATGTGTGTGCCAAAATGTTTATTTTGCCAAAAGCACCTGCAGCAGAGACCTGTGGTGAGGATGGTTTCCTGGCAGGCTGATGCAGAATGCAAGAGCTGGCCCTCCGCTTCGACCATTGTTTTAGAAACATAATCAACAAAGATATCCCAGGAAGGAAATTGTGTGTTTTGTCTTCAAGCTGAAACAATCCAGGAGTTACAAATTCAGCAGTTAGTAAACATATTCTCACCCGGTAAATTGTATAGGGCTGGGATTGACGCAGGGCGTAAGAGTCTAGCATCCTAAAGTGGGTTGTTGTTCGACAATCATCTGCTAAAACGTGGTTGGGAAACAGTGCTGTTCCTCTGGGGCAGCATGGATGGGCCGTTTCTTCACAGCCCGTTGATCGGGACGGGGAGATAATTTAAAACATATTAGTGCTTTTCATAATGTCATCCTCATCTCCGAGTGTGACCTATTAAAAAAAAATAAATAAGTAACAAAAAATCTCCAAATATGTTCCTTGAGTATTACATATGCTGCAGAACCATTCGGGCTCTAAGGAATGGCACAAAAAATAGTGCTGGGATATTCCACGTTCACTGCGAGTCCTTTAGGGTTTTTGCTTTCAGGACGTGATAATTCCTTATTTGTGAGACTAATCCATCTCCCAGGCTCTGCGAGTCAGACTGGGTCCCTCTCATCCCACAGATCACTGTGGCGCGAGCAGTTCTGTCTGACAGATCGCTTCTTCAGCCACTTGTGTGTAACCCAATTGAGCTGAACGTCTGCCCCCAGCAGCACCTGTGCAAATGCATGGATGGCACCGGGACTGCACAGATGCCATAGAGGGCATACTCTGGCATACGGGATATTTATTACTAGTGGTGATGCATGAGATGGAAGGGATCCAGGACTCAGGCTGAGTTTGTGCAGCTGGCAGTTAGAAATTTACTTGCAAACTGAGCTCATTGGGTAGGAAAATCAGTGAGATAATGAATCTGGAGCCCCCAGTGCCATTTATACCAAATCACTTTCCAGGGCAGGAGAACAATTTAGAAGAGATGGGTCTCTTATTGGAAGTGTCTGACAATTACACTTGAAAAAATATGAAGAGAAACCGTAAGAGATCAGATTGCAATTATTTGCTCAGAAATTACTATTGCTAAGCCTGTTTAAATAGAACTGTTAGGCTGTTTCCACTGAAAACTTGAAATATGCAAATTCAATGTGTAAATTACAATTATTTTTATTTTAGCTTTGTTTTAATGAAATATTCAACAGCAAACTATGTGGTAATAAAAATAAAGCAATTATTTTTAACAGCTTTTTTTGTTGTTGTTTTTGCTGCTGCTGATGCTGTTCTTGTTATTGTTTGTTGTTGTGTGATGACAGGAAACCTTCTACAAAATTCAGAACAATTCATAAAGGCAGAGCTTACTCATAATGCTATAAACGTGTATTGTTGGCCTGCAGAGATTGAAATCCGCAGTGTTTTAGCAGGTCTCTTAGGAAAAAGTGTTGTACCTTGAACCAATTATAGACCATCTCTGGTTAAATTGCAGAGCCAGTTTGCTTAATGTGGGTAATTTGATGTTGTAAAGTATTTGTCGGTACCCGAGGGTAGTCTCATAGGGCACACAGGTTTTACTGTATAATATTTCATATTCATATGTGCGCCAGTTAATCTCCTTAGATGAAGACTATTTATGAGTTATACAGGATTTATTATGTACTTAATTTATGATATATGTTTACATCTTCTCTTTATCAAGTCTTGAATGATAATCCTAATTATTACACACGTTTTGTGTATTATTTTTAGTTTATGTAATGTTTATTCAATCCAGGAGGCTTTCCACAATTTAAGAACGTAGCAATGACACAACAGAAGTGTAAGAATGACCACACCAGTATACCTGTTAGATATAAAGCAGCTGAAAAGACACACGCAGATTTGTCGTTTATCTTTTCCTCCCCACTAAAGAACAGCGGAGCACTGCCACTTACTACATATTAACCTCTAAGCCTATTAAATAGAAACAAAGTATTTTCTTTGGGTTCAATGGCTCGAAGGAGGCAACAATGTAACATGCAGAGAAGACACTGAGTCTCCCTCCCAAGTGTGGTCCTGCTGATTGGTTTCCCGTTGTGTGTACTCAAAAGAGGAGCCCTCTGCAGCACATACATGAGAAAGTTTTCCTTTACGGGATGCACACAGGGACAAGGATTCTGTAAAATTCAGCAGTTTTGAAGAAAATCCAGCCCTAAGTGCTGCCTGGACCCACATCTTTCCCTAATAGTGTGACTGAAGATACCCAAGGGCATGACCACAACGTGACCTCTCCTGTTGGATCAGCCAGGAGTCTCACCCACCAGAGAACCATTCCAAGGTTTGCTTTTATAGTGCTGATGTGTCAGAGCATTGGGGGTGATGTGTGGGCACATCTACCAGGTGCCCTGGCTGTGTTCCTGCGTGAGCTGCTTCTGCCCACCCTTGGCAGAGCTCTGCTTGGAAAAACTTGGTCTCTGGGTTTCTCAGGCGGCCTGGACTTCTCCCTCCTGACACTTTTCCTGCTGGCAGTCCTGAGCCTGGGCTTGAGCTGGCACCCTGCAAGGGAAAGCGGTGCAACAGCTGTACAGTGAAGAGTGAAGCAAGAGCTTCATTGCTCAACAAAGAAACAAACCACATAATATTCCTATTGATTATATATGATCAGAGGAAAAAAAATGTTATATGAAGTTCTTTATAAATCTCCATACGTCCTTGTTTTGTTATGCCTATGTAAATCTTTCTATGGCCATTGTTTCAAAAAGAAATAAATTTAACAAATGTTTCATTATATATATATATATTTTTCCAAATGGAAAACAAACAAACAGGCCTCCTAGTAATAAATAATATCAGCAGTCACAAGAAATTCTACAGTAGCAAAACAATGAAAGCATATAGCAATGTTGTTTGTTTTATTCCTACACAAAGCTCTGCTGAATTCCCAGGAATGAATTAAAGAAGCTGACTGTGACTGGGAGCTCTGAGAAAGCAACACTTCAGTTGGTACTGATTTTAATTTTCCATTTTTATTAATTTGTTGTATATTTGGATAATACCCTTAAAACTCTGCATAGCATGCAAACGTGCATGCATATCTAAGTACATTAATATTTTCTATGAAAATTATAGTGTGTTCTTTCAGATCCTAAAAGAATATCCAACTGAATCATTACATATTCACCAAGAATAGGTAACTGTAAAAAAAAAAACCACACACACAGCATACCACTCCCTCTAGTAACTTTTGCTTTGTAGTAGAATTGCAAAACACTTCATTTTTTCCATCTGCTATTTCTTACTTCTGAAATAACGCAGGAAGTCCCAACTGTGTGCAAAACACTGGCTGTACCAATTGTGTTGTGATGGTGATGAACATATTAATTTGGAAAAGACTGTTCACCTTCAGCCAAGAGCCCAAACTGTCCATACTTCTCCCTCCCTCTCCTTCCCCTTCCCCTATGTTACTATCTGTACACTGCTGGTAGTAATGCCACTAAGATATTCAATAACAGCAAAGGCTTGAAGGTTTCCTGATGCTTTATTATACAATGATGAAAATATCATAATGTCTCTAACTTCATCAAATCAGGCATTTCATTACAGCATCCTGCAAGTATAGAAAACTGATTGTCTTATGTCAGCATGGCCCAAATCCAGCTCTTGCATACAAGACGTGGTTACTAATGATCTTTGTAAGTCAGCTGAGACTTGATCTTATTTTTCAGTTTTGCTGCAGTAGGAATTGTAAGTCACGGCAGCAAATAGAAAGTGTTTATTATAGCTTATCGTATAGCCTTTTTTTTTTTTTTTCTTCAAAATGCTCAATCAGTGATAAACCAGAAAGTAATAATTAACTGTACTTGCAATTTGCACAGTAGTTCATATCTCATGCCAAGCCAGACTCTGGATTAAAGAATTATTATCACCAAGTACTGAGAGCAGAGTGGCGCAGCGGAAGCGTGCTGGGCCCATAACCCAGAGGTCGATGGATCGAAACCATCCTCTGCTATAGGTTTTTAGTCCCCAGTGACTAGAAAAAAGGGTAAATAATCCCTCCCATTTTTAAGGAAGGGACAAAGGGAAGACATGTACAGAGTCGGTGAGCTTCATATCTTTGCCTAGGAAAGTAACGAGTAGAGCCTTCTGGAAGAGATGTTAAGGGACGAGATGAAGGATGAGATGAGAAGGTGATCTGAGACAGTCAGCACAGCTTCACCTAGGGGAGATCATGCCTGATCCAATCTGGTGGCTTTCTAAGATGGAGTGACGTCACTGGTGGACACATGAAAGGCAACTGAGATCACCTACCTGGACTTTTGCAAGGTCTTTGACGTGGTCCCACACCACATCTTTATAACTAAATTGAAGATAAATGGATTTAAAGGATGGACTTTATTTGGTAGATAAGGAATTTGATTCACAAACAAGAGAAGAATGGGAGCAGTTGATCAACTGTATTCAAATTCAGATTTTTCTCCATGTTCTTAATTTGGTAACTTAGGCATAAATGAACCAAATCTTGTATTGGAAGGTCTGACCCAGTGGCAAGGTAATTTATCTAAGGCCGCAACAGTGTTCTGGACAAAACAGGAATAGTCATAAAATCCTCCTGATTACAGTCCTGTGAACTTGACACCACACAGCCTTGAGACTAAATGAATATGTACACAGGGGAGCTAGGTTTGAAAAGACAGTTTGTACAATGCAATCGTTCAATGTTGGGCTGGGGTAAAGATCAGAATAAGAGCTAACCCAATGGAAGCATGATTTTGTTTCCCCTTTCTTTCATTCTTTCTCTCTGTCCTTCTCTTTTTCTTCCCTCTCTCCCCCCCCCCCCGCCCCCCCCCTCCCCCAGGTGAACAGTTTTTCCTTGAAACAGAATTATTACTTGAGAGAACCAGACACTTCTATCCTTAAGCAGAAAAAAATATTGCCATGTTGTTCCATTTCCGTGTTATTCTGGTAATGCATTTTAGTGACTGTGTGCATTTCTGATTATTCAGAATCTCTCCACATAGTGATTGAATTTACATTTTATCTAGACACCAGTCTTACCCAGAATGATCTTTTCCATTTCAGTGCTAGTTTGAAAATCCATTATTTGGTGTTCATTGGATGCAAGTTTTCATTTACAGCAAGATTGCTGTGGCAGAAGAAATATAGACAAACTCAATGGCTTCACTACATATGAATTTTCTTGTAATACAGAATAAGCCTTTTTAGTTTTCCTGAGCATTGAGCTTGGAGAATATGGGCCCAATACTAGAAAATGTTGTTTACTTTCAGAGAGCAGTTTAGCATACTCATCTCCCACCTGCATTCTGCTTCTGCCCTATGTGCCCCCAGCTCTGGTTTTCGGAATGGCCAATATTGGTTTCCTCAAGAAAATAAAATAACTTTACATTTAAATCTGGGCTTTTGGAGTAACAGCCCTTACTCAGTATAATCACAGTGGCCAGAGACGATCGGCCAGCACTGATCACAATCGGGTCATTCAACTGCAATTCAAGGGTTAAGGCTGTTTCAAATATGAAATTATTTCCCTATAAGAAAGTTTAACATTAGTCACTTCCAGTGGCCATGCAAGAGACACGTACAGTTTTTGTACTGTTATATCACCTAGATCAATTCAGGCAAAGTCACTGTTATCTCTCTTGGGAGCCCCAGATATTCTTTATGACCTGGTGCCTCCCTCTTGCTCAGAGTTTGTACAGTGATGCTTTGCTCCAGGCCAGGGGTCCTTCCTTGCTCCCAGGCTGTGGAGATTTGCAGTCATAGTGAATTTAGAAAGAGAACCCAGATAAAATGGAACTGAAGTTTTGTGCACTTCTCAGGAAACTTATGTTTTTCCAGTAACATTACATATTTGACTGAATCACATTTTTCTGAATTAAGCTCTGGAAGGAAGTGTTAATCATTCATATTACATAGAAATATTGATCAGTAACAAACTGTGCAGCACTTCAGCTCTTTTTGAAACCACACTGATGTTGTTATTAGGAATTTTAATGATAAACTGAGGAGGAAGGGGAGGAGAATCTGGTATTGATAACATAGGAAAGAGGATAAGAAGAAAAGGTGCAACGTGGAGTAAAGAGAGAAATGCAGAGATTGAAGTATGCAGAAATAGAAGTTAATAACACAGTTTTTTTTTTTTTTTAATAACAATTTGCTAAGCAAAGAATTCTCATAGATAACATTTACTGTATATAGATTACTATCTCATCTCAGATCTCTGTGCCAGGTTCCTGCTAGCATCAGCAGGATGACTTATGTGGACTTCAGGGAATACGAGAAGAGCACAAATGGCTGGGCCATTGCTTAATGCTGTCCTTGCTTCATGTTGCTCTAGGATGGAAACTAGAGGAGAAAAATTAAAGCACAAAGATAGAAGTGAGCAGCAATAACCTGGTCCCATCTGATCTCTGCTCCTAATGCAACGGTTTCTTAACTGTTATGGAAATAAAACAAAAATACAGTTCAAACTATGCAAAACCCAGAGAAAGTCTCAGCCTCTGTCACTTGTCCCTGCTGGAAAGCACAGGCATGAAACAGTGTTCCACAGCATTTCACTGCAATGTTCTCTTCAGTTGTAATCTGTTAGTGAAATGCTTAAGCAAATAGTTACAAGAAAATGAGTTCTTAGGGCAGCTCCAGTGTCAGCCACATATGAGAGATAAGGTTAGCAATTGCTCTCCTTTTTTAAATAAAGACACTCTGCAGCTCAGATATGGACTTAAAATGTGAGAGCTTCAGCACAAGCCACGAGTACTTACATTTAGTAAGTATGGTATTTTGAAATGCTTACCTTTATTATTATTATTATTGTCATTGCTGTTGTTGTTGTTACTATTTTCTTTTGCTAAGAGTCTTATTTATGCTTCTAGTCATTGTGCTTTTCCTGGTCATGGACACTTGTGGACAGGGACTGAAACTACTGCTCTCTTTCCAGATAGGACAGCCCCTTTCACTCCATTCTTGACAATAACAGCACAGAAGAGTGCAGCCTTAAAACAAAATTTTCTGCAGTGTGTCATGTTGCTGCTGAAATTTAATGATATTCAGGGCTAGGAGAAAAGAGCAGCTGCCCTCCAGGTGGTGTTCCATGAATGCTCCCCAGAACCCAGCAGGAAGCTGTATAAGTTCAATTCAATGAAGCGAATTCAATCATTTGCTCCTTTGTAAATGGAGCATAAGCAAAAAGGAAGAAAAAAAAAAAAAAAGAAAAAAAAAAAGGTCTTTGAAAGCTCCTAATACAACAATGACGTGTACCTACAAACTCACAAACATTTTTGTTTTGTTTTGCTGGAATCATTTATATTTCAGATGAGCTGAAGAGAATCTCGCTGGCAGCAGCAATTTCACATTAGGGAATTATGGAAGAAGTACAAGAAACTCCCATAAATATCCAAGTCAATAATTAGTGATGAATAGAATGCTACAAGGTTAAGAAGTTCTCTTAGTAATGTCTTCTTATAAACATTAAACAAATATTTCAAGGAATTAACTTTTTGTGACAAAGCTAATTAATATAGAATTATTTGATTAAAAACGCACACAAGTGTGGATTTTCAGTTCAGGTTATTATTATTCTATTATAGACTCTACCTACAAATTGGAAGAACAGTAGTAAATCTCTTGAGCCGTAGCTTCTTTTCGTGCTAAATATTGTGCTGGTGCATAAGAATCCCTGTTATCCTTCATAACCGCCATGATGATTTACAGCTGGATTTATTAATACATTATTCAAAACAACAGGCAGCCGTATCACTGCAGCAGTCTGCTTGCAGTATTTACTAGATGTAAGTGAACGGCAGTATTTTTATCTCAAAATATTTTCACAGGTTTAAAATTCTCCTTGTAAGCAGTGTGAAACCCAATGTTGTTATTCCAATTGGCTAAACATTTGGCCCAATTTGCTTTTTATCTCCAACAGGCATGAAATGAATTAGAAGGTGATAAAAGAGATTCTCCTTATACAACAAAATAACTAAAAACATAGCTTTGATTTGAAAATAGCAATTTGGCAAGTGATTAATAAACTATCTCTTGTGGTGCTCTGACGGGAAATTTGTGCAGCTGAAATCTGGTGCACTGGAATCCCAGTTTTCATTGTGCACTTTCTGTTAGGGATGTTTTAGAAAGGCTTTCCAATTCACCAAATGCCTGTGTGGAGAGGAAGTGCTTGGATTAACCTGATACCAAATTAATGATTCAGTTTCACACTTGCCTTCAGGAAGGAAGAAGGAGGCCTGGTTTCCTCTCATGAAGGACCACTCAAGGTCTCAAAACCCGACTCTGGTATTTTGAGTGACACGGCGTTAACATGGAAAATCACAAAATCTCCAGTTCAGTTATCAAAACTGTTTGCCTTATGGACTACTGCTCTGTAAAAACTCTAGTTTTAGAAGGTACCCAATAATTAATTTATGCAACAGTAAAATTTCTGACAAAGCCATAAAGGTCTACCAGGTTAATAATTATTATCCCCGAAGTATGGATACTAAAGTATCGATGTAACCAGTACATTTGCTTTCCTTTAGCAAATCAATAGCTATATATTTTCACAGCCTTCCTCCCCCACCCCTTTTTTTTTTCTTTTTTTTTTCTTTTTTTTTCTTTTTTTTTTTTCTTTTTTCTTTTTTTTTTCACAACTCAATGACATTAATTTTGGCAGCCAAACGACTAGGCTCCGAAACCAAACTCTTGAGACTCCCACTGCTACCATCTTAAGCCAAGCGGCTTTTGCATATGGACAGCAATACAGCAGCAAAGAAAGATGTCAGAAGCAGGGACAGATTCATTATTGGCTGCCAGTAACAAGCGGTGTCCCCCAGGGCTTGGTGCTGGGGCCACTTCTATTTAACATCTTTATTAATGAGCTTGATGAGGGGATCGAGTGCACCCTCAGTAAGTTTGCAGAAGACACCAAGCTGGGAGGGAGAGTTGACCTGTCTGAGGGGAGAAGGGCACTACAGAGGGACCTGGATAGACTGGATGGATGGGCCAAGGCAAACTGTATGAGTTTCATTAGGGCCAAGTGTGGGGTCCCGCATTTTTGTCACAACTCCAGGCAACCCTACGGGCTTGGGGAGGAGCGGTTGGAAACCTGCCTGATGGAAAGGGACCTTGGTGTTCTGATGGACAGTCAGCTGAATATGAGCCAGCAGTGTGCCCAGGTGGCCAAGAAGGCCAATGGCATCCTGGCTTGTATCAGGAACGGTATGGTGAGTAGGACTAGGGAAGTCATCCTACCTCTGTACCCGGCATTGGTGAGGCCTCATCTTGAGTACTGTGTTCAGTTTTGGGCACCTCAATACAGAAAGAACATTGAGGTGCTGGAGCATGTCCAAAGAAGGGCAACAAGGCTTGTGAAAGGCTTGGAGAATATGCCCTACAAGGAGTGACTGAAGGAACTGGGGCTGTTTAGTCTGGGGAAAAGGAGGGGAGACCTTATTGCTCTCTTCCAATATCTGAAAAGTGCTTACAGCAAGAGTAGGTTTGGTCTCTTCTCACTGGTGATAGGTGACAGGACGAGGAGAAAAAGCCTCAAGTTGTGCCAGGGGAAGTTTAGTTTGGATATCAGGAAAACTTTCTTTACAGAAAGGGTCATTAAACACTGGAATAGGCTCCCCAGGGAGGTGGTTGAGTCACCATCCCTGGATGTGCTTAAAATCCATTTGGATGTGGTGCTCAGGGACATGATTTAACGCAGGGTTGTTAGTTAGGGTAGTATGATTAGGTTGTGGTTAGACTTGATGACCTTGAAGGTCTTTTCCAACCTGAGTGTTTCCATGATTCTATGATTCTATTTCTCTTGTAGTAATACTCACCTGGGTCTATAGTAATTTTACTCTACTTGGTAGTCATGTGTTGAATATCTATGAACATACACAACTTATTCATTTGTTTAAGGAATTTCTTTCTGCAAAGCAAAACTGCTGATTAGAGGGAATGCTACTGAGCCTCCAGTTGCTTTCATAGTTGCTGAACTGTAGTGTTTTCTTTGCTTCTGATGCTGGGAAAAGAATCTTGTTTCCCAAAATAATATTTCTGAGGCCTTGATAGAAATCACAAGTTTTCTAAATTAGATGAAAGATATAACTCCAACTGCCTAGTTAAGGAAAAATACATTAAGAACAACTGTTTGAGCATTAAGATACAAACTGAGTACTCTAATACAAAATTCATGATCATTGCACTAAATACTCTTCATTTCTTAGGAGATGAAGAACATATAGCAAGGAATAAATATTTGATAGACTCTGTACCTCTTTGCTTATGAAATTATGAAGACATCATAACTTCCGCTGAAAAAAGGCTGCATTTCATTATCATCAACCCCCCCCTAAATTTTCCATCTTGCATGAGAATATACACTTTTGTAGAGATCTGCCCAATATGAGCCTTCTGGAAGGGGAAGAAAGTAGGGCAGTTTAATTTAAGAAGCAATGTTGTCTTAATGTAATAGATGTGAACTGTGGCTCAGTGTCTGTACAACCCTATTAATTTTTACTATTAATTTTTCAGGAAAACAGAATGCTTTTGAGTGAAATACTTTTGTTTTGTGCCTGTTTGATTGTTCTTCCTGTATGTTTTACCTAGGAAACAATAAACTCACAATGGCAATACACCCTGACAGAGGTAAGAGAAAGGAAGTCTCCTTTGAAAAGTTCTTCAAAACTTTGAAAAATAAGGATGAAAAGTAGAATTGGTCAAACAATATTATTTCTGAATTAAAAAAAAAAAAAAACAAACAACAACAGGATAAATGTAAGATTTTGATCAATTCAGCCTGGAAGCATTTCCTTTATCTGCAATGTTTTTAGTATTTGTTATTTTTATTTTATTTTATTTTGCTTGTACGGCATTCCTGACTGAGCTGCAAGCAGCTCAGATTTTCCAGGATGCGACAAATCATTTTTTTCTGCTCCTTGACTGCATGATCAAATTACAGTTGAACGCATGCAAAAGACACGCATGCATATGTAATAGCCAGTGATTTTTGTGAAGTAACTCTGTGCATTTTAATATGCCTTAATAGACAGTGCTTCACTTCCCTGATTTCCCACTTCCATTAAATCTTCCACTCTTGTACACCCAGCACCAGTGCAGAATGGACACAGGATATGGAGCCAGTGTGTGTGCAAAGCAAGGGATGGTTCTATCAACACCTCAACAGGAGCTCTCTGAAGCAGCATGCAGGGTTAAGCACACCTCTTTCTTCTGACCTTATGCACTGTGTGCTGGCTGGCTCAGTCTTATCTGCAATCAGAGTGCCTGACCCCACATCCTGCTGGGTCACAGGTATTTCCTTCCACATGGGACCTGAAACACACTTCTAAATCTAGCAGTAAAACTACTTTTTTTTTTTTTTTTTTTTTTCCTGGTGGATTGCAACAATAAAGTTAAATTGATACACAGTTGTTTTGGTTTTCTTTTTCTATTTTTATTTTTATTTTTTTTTGTAAATTCACTTTACTGTTATTTGACAGTCTAAAGAGAATAATTTATCCTATCCTATTTTCTGAGTTTTTATCACAAATGTCTTCTTGTTTTGTGTTCTATTTATTAAAAGGTTGCATGAAGCCAAGTATATTTTACGCTAAATAATAGTTCTGAATAATTGATGTATTAAAATAATTGATGCAATAAAAACACATCACAAGGATCCAAACAGAGAAATGTCATATCATTGGTCTGAAAAAAAGCTGCTTTTGTTGGATTTTTTCTAAGTTCCTCTGCTGATTTGTGGAATGATGACCAAACCTGATTGCTTCTGCTGTTACAGTAGTGCTGAGGGTCAGGTCACTCAGCCTACAGATGTGTTTCGCACAATTTTGTTTACCATTGTATCCTTTGTTGCATTTAGTGAATAAGAAAAGAAGCCATTAAATGACCTTTTTGAGGTATCTTTTTTGTTTGTTTGTTTGCTTGTTTCTCCCTATTTTATGAAATTTTCAGTATTTTACAGAAATTTACAGTGGGTTGAATGGGTAGCAGTAAGAGAGGAAGCAAAAAATCAGCAGGAGTTCAAGGAGGTGCAGGATAAGAGAAAACAGAGGCCAGGCTGCATAGAGAATGGTGGCTGCCATCTCTGGAGAAACTCCATCCATGTGTGCTGTTCTCATGAGATTCTACTGGGATGCATACAATGACTAAGGGCTTTTTGATCTGAAATCTGAGCAGGTACTACATGCCCTGATGAGATCAGGTCCCATAAGTACTTAATGTAGGTGCTGTTAGTGCCATGCAAGTTGGTGTGATGGAGGGCTCAGCCCAGCCACTGACAAGGCTGAAGCTTTCTATACAAACATGAAGTGGTTGTGTCCTTCATGGTAGGTGTTTCAGCTAATTTAGGAGCAGATAGAAGTACACAAATTCAGATATTCAAATATGTTCCTTTCAATAAGAGTGCTCAGGTTTGAATTTTTAAACATTGCAGCACCAAATCTCTAAGTGTAGAGAATAATTACACTCCTGAGCCTTTCTTACAAGGAGGATAACATCCAATTACATGCTGTGTGGATCACTTCCAATTTTAATGCAGAAACAGAGTAGGCAATCTCATTTTCACCTATGACAAAGGAAGAACCAACTGGTTCCTGCTTTTCAGGTGTGATAAACTATTCTGTTTTTAAAAATACAACAGAATTACTAAATGTATAAACAAAACAAGTATCCAATACTCAGTTTTCCTGTTAGAAACATTAGTTAGAAAATCAAGAGTCTTTGCTTTAATTGTAGAAAGGTTTTTTAAGACAATAAGACCTACATTTTTTGACAGATAGACAGCTGTGCATTTACAAATAGAAATTTTAAACATACCTATGTATATTCTCAGTAGAGGCATTGATATCCAAATTTAGCAGTTTTCTGAATGTCAGATGAGTGATTTTTTTTTTACACTTAGGTGTAAAAAATCCTGAAAAAGGCTTCACAACACAGAACTGTGTGGAAAAACACATTTGTAGCAGCATCAGTAGATGCTGCAACAATACACACTAGCCTTGAGGCTGTCCTCATGCTGGTATGCCAATCATTCATACCAATTTTTATTATGAGCCCTCTACTGCAGTGCGATGTGCAGTATCTCTGCCACACAATCAACACGCATGTTTCTCACACGTATATGTCTTCTTGTGAGTAGAGCTCTGTAATTGAAAGCTTTTTATCAGCTACAGAGTAAAAGACATCAGGGGTGGGAGGGAAGGGATTTAGGTACACAGCTCTTGTTGATAATGAGAGCTTCACTGTTACTAGCTGTTTACTAAAGATAAGAACAAAATATATTTGTGGCATGAACTTCAGATAATATTTTACCTGTTCTTTGACCAAGTAAGCAAAACAAACATTTCACTCTATCAATTTCAGTAGCGAACTCAGCAATAACTTGCAAAGAGAGAGAAAGAAAGGGGGGAAAAAAAGAGTAACCTTGACTCTGCTTATCCTATACTAAATGGTGCTATTTAGAAAAGGGCTAAGAGCAGGGGCAGGGCAGAGCCACACTTCCTCTGGGAATATTTGGAAAAGACTGCACAAAGTGCTGGTGCTGACAGAGATTGCTTCTCTTTGTCTACTCGACATACTTTGGGCTAATGGGGAAGGAGTCCAAGTATTTCCCATCTCCATCCTTTTCCTTGCCCATTCTCCTTCTGAGTGTGTTTTCTTGGAGGTGCCCAATCCTGACTCTTTTCTTTGCTTATCTGGGTCTTCAAGAGATTTCTTTCTTCTGTGCTTTCTTGATAAACATTCACCATACATACAAAGTATGATTTATCCCAACAATCTGGATATTGCCTAAATACAGTCATTTACCAGACATTGCTGCTTCCAGTCAAAGCATTTCCAGAGTGTCCACAGGGAGCTGTAATGCTCTGGTGTCACAGGTACTCTCAATAGCATTTGAATATCAAGTGTGAAAGCCTTTTCCTATGAATAAAGGACTGATTTATCTTTGCTCTGATGTCAGCTATGCATGACAGCACTCACTCATACAGTACTCACTCATAGGACGGGCTTGAGGGCACAACAAGGGATCCCTTGGCAAAGAGGACACTTCATCCAAGGTATGTCGAGAGCACATGCAACAGATGAAATGTCCTGTCCAAAGTGAGAAAGGGGGGAGGCCTAGTTGGATTCCATCTTCTTGCGTGGGCCTCATGGTGACCTCTGAAGCCAGTTTGTGTGCCCTGCTGCCATAGGGACAGGAGTGCTCTTCTACCTCTGCGTCTAAGGGGAAAATGTCTTTTATTTTGTCTAGTGACTGCAGAGTTACAAATAACTGTGAAGTCTCATTCCTAAGTATAGTTCAGTTGCCACAGTTTTTCTTTAGAAATGTGATTTCCTTTGGAAACAAACTGCGATGAATTTATAATGTGCCCCTTTAAGTCTCTGGAGAGCCTTCCCTCCATATCAGCTGTAGAGGGTCTTCATCTACATCCGGCTGAAAGAGCAGTCAGGGCCAGGGCTGGGCAGACTTGTTTGCTCAGGCATCTACCTGATTACTCACATGACAGTGATAAGGAGTGTATTTGTTGGCAAACAGGTGTAACTCATCAATAATGGTAGCAGGAGGTCATTTGATGACATACTTGGACACACTGAGGGTTTGTTTGGTTTTCAGAGTGCTCATCTGTCAGGGGAAGGGCAGTTAAAGATGCACAGTGCATAAATCAGGGGAAGGCTACTTAGCACATCCAAAACCTGCTATATGCTTTTCTGTTCTGTACCATCTGTAACAGTAGCCATTCAAATTATCAGCTATGTTCCTCTAATTCTGGAATTGAAGTGGGATTGGCTGACTCTCATTGAGTGATGCCACCACGAGCAGACAGCACTGAGAGGAGCCAAGGTCACTTCCATTGTCCTCTGGAGGTGGCCAGTGCCTCAGTTGCTCAACTCTGAATTTGTGTTTTCTCACTGTTTTCTGGGGGCATAGAAGTTAGGCTGTGCTTCTCCATGAAGTATTGAAACAGCATAATCTTTATGGTCTAACCAGCTATTCCAGCACTGTGGCTCTGCAGTAGTATGCATTGGAACTAATATGCTTTAACAAACTCTCTAGACCTCTATACCCTTTCTTGATAAGTTTTATTTGGTCTGCATCCAAAATGCTGATATGATTGCAAAAGAGCAGGAAAAACTTTCTTCACAGGGCTGATAGAAGGTATCAGATTTTTCCTTACTGTGGTGTAAAATCTCACTCATTTTCATTCTGTGGCTTAAGGGAGTTATGTCTTTGGCTATGTTTGAAATTTTTCTCATACGTATTGGCAGTTGAGTCCCACCCTGATCGTGTGGGCAGCTGCATATTTAGGATGCTCTGTCTGTTACATACCATTGCATGCCCCCGGTTCTAAATCAAATTTACACAAAACCTATAAGATCCAGAAGTACCCTATGGAGGCTAAACCTGGTGCTTGCATTTAGAGATAGAAAGACATTATCACAATTGTAATGTTTGTTTTAATCTTCCCTCTTTTTTTTTTTTTTTTTTTAATTAAGAAATGAGCCCTTTGGATTGAGTGCTAAAAGATCTTCTCATTTTGTTTTCATCACTGCATTACTATCCTTCTGTATGAATGTTTATTATTGTAGATCTGTGATGAAGACAATGAGATACCAGCACTTTTTCATTTACAACATACAGATGTGTATGTTTTCATACATGCCTATATTTAAAGGCCATGAAAATATCTTGATATCAGTGCTGTTTAAAAATAAAAAAAAAAAAAAAAAAGAAAGAAACAGAAATGATTAGCTAATTGAATAGGGCATCTGATAGCAAGACAAGAGGAAAGAAAAGGAAAACAAAAAGCACAAAGTCAAATTTTTGGCCAGTAGCTATTTTTAGTGTTTCCCACTATTGTTTGTTATGTCAATTATTCTACAGTGGAGATCAAAATATCTTATCTTAGTATGTGATTCACTTGGAAGAGTGGATGTAAATGAAATTTAAGGATGAGGAGTGGATCAGGATACAATGTGGATCAAGATATAGGCTTGTTTTAGTATCTCTTCCTCTCCCTCCTGTCTTCTGCAATTCTAGATAAATGTAACCCTAATATACCTAAATATATTAAATCTGCAAAGAAGACATTACTCAGTAGATGTAAACTGAAATAGCTTGTTATGCCATTACAAAACCTAGAAGCAAATCCTTAAATGTTTGTGCTGTCTTACCTACAAGGAAGACTTCTTTTCACTTAAATCATTCTTTTGTAAAAATCACATTTTGAAAGTAGCTGTCATACTTTCTCTTCAAAATTTAAATTCTTGGAGAAAAGATTTGACTGATTTTCACTCATACCTTTCAAGCTTGTTACTGTGCATTTAAGAAATCCTCTTAAGAGCATGCAGTTACTTTGTTATAAACACACCTACATATATATACATACAGAGAGAGAGGGAAATGGAGATAGCATCAGTAAATGCTCCTATTTTGATCTGTTTGCCAAGAAAATCATATTCTTTTCTCATTTGTAAAGTCCATAATTATGAGTAGAACTATTAACAGAGCTGCGGTAAACAGTTCACTGTCAATTCAAACCACGGTAAGCCAGCATCTTTTTTGTTTTCCAGCTGGAGAGAGGTGACAAACTCACAGCCATTCATTCACTGTGGGTGGAAGGGAACACCAACTGCAGAACTGCCTTCACTGTTGTATATATTTGACAGTGGTATTTTAGCTGAATGGGACTTGGAGCCAGGAAAAGGAAAGGTAGAGCAAAATTGGTGTGTTAAGGTGCTTAGTATTTTCTTAGCTTTTGCCATTGGATTTTGCCACTAAATTTTATAATTTATATTTTCCCAAGCTTATGACCTTGAAGAGATTTCTTTCTTTTATCTTGTTTTGAAAAATACTTTGTAATAATAACAGGGGGGGGGGAAAAAAAAAAAAAAGAAAAAAAAAGAAAAAAGAAAAAAAAGGAAAAAAAAAAGATGCACTGCTTTGCCAGATGTTTTCTTTCTTTCCTTCTTTCTTTCTTTCCTCCTTTCCTTCCTCCTTTCTTTCCTCTTTTTTTTTTTTTTTTTTTTTTTCTCCCCCCCTTACAATCCTACTGATTACCTGCATTTAAATTATTGGCACTATGCTTTTAATCTGAAAGCATATTGTACATACATTAAGCAGAGCAATTAGCAGACTTCTGACAGCCACTTGCCTTCTCTTGCTCAGTCCTTGCATATGCATGCTTGTGCACCTTGCAGCAACAGCAGGTTTGTCAGAAAGAGAAGTTATGAAGCCAGAAAATTAAAAGAAGGATGAAGCATGGGAAAGAAGAGAATCGGGACTCTACAAACAAAAACAGAAACAAAGAAACAAACAAAAATCAAGAAGAATTGCAATGTAGATATTCAGAGATGTCATCTGAACCACAAAAGGGAAACTGCCTGGAACTGTTGCAATTGTTTCATTCTTTTGCTTGGAGAAAGCTCACAGATAAAAAGCAGCAGGTTTCAAATCACATTGCTCTGAAGTGCAGTTCAAATTCTCTTCAGTTCTCTATCTGTCGTGGTGCTGTAATTGCTGTAACTGGAAAATGACCTGGATTAATGCAGGCATCCTGGTTTCTATCTACACAGTCATTGCAAACTCATTTTTTAGAAAGGGGGCGATGCCATGATTGCCCCCAGAACTAAACAAACCACAAGCATGTTATTGTCATGTTCATAGAACTCAACAGTACCACAATTCAGGAGAAAACCTCATAACTTATCACATTTCTGTGTTTGCTCTCAGAAATCAGTCCTGGTGTCTCTCAGTCAGCTGTGTATGGAGTGTGTGCTATCATTTTCTTTAGCAAATATAATGTCTGGAATAGACTTCTTTATTTACTACGTGCAGGGATTAAATTTTTCTTTCTCTTGAGACCTAATTTAAAGATCTGTTTTCTTCCCTCAGTTCTCCATATACTCATGTTTTGAACAGGAAATTGAAGAACTATTATGTTAACGCATTAAATTCCTAATCTTGAATTTAAATCTCCTCATTGCAGCTTTGCTCATGCACTACCAGTGGAAGACTAAAGGCAGGGAATGATTTCAAGGTTTATATTTTGCTGTTGCTGTGATGGAAAACACCACAGAGGTAATTCACTGAGACCCACCTTGTTAATGCAATGCTCACAGGCAGCTGATCTCTCCCTGAGGATGCTGTTTACTTTTCCTTGGATAGGATAGATCTGAGATAAAAACAAGAGAAAACGCAGGTTAAAACTGTAATTCCCCCAACTCCTTCCACTACAAAAGTCATTATTTGCTGACTGGAACTTATTTTTGCTAATGGATTTTGTCTTTGAAGAAGATGTCATCTTGACAGATTTGGTGACTGACGTCTTCTTTCCCGAAGAGATAGTGTGCTGATAACTAGAGTGCATGTTTCCTCCCTTTCTGGCTAGTACATGTCAACTGTGCACTACAAGGGCTCTCTCAGGAGCCTCTTTCCTGGCTAAAGGTAAAATTCACTGTTGTGCAAAGAGGGTCCATGCATAAAAACTAGAATTAGGTGATAACTAAGTATCCTATGAGAGAGAAAACTTTACCTTTGGTAATTATCATCCACTGAAGCCATCATCAGAGGTGGCATATTGTGCCACTGCTATTTGTTTTGAGATGTGGGTTTAAACCCAAAAATACTGGCTCTTGTGACACAGACAACAAACAAACAAACAAACAAACAAAAAATAAAAGTGTCTTAAAGGTGAAATTTTGAAACATTTAAGTTCATCTAAAAAATAAGAAAATTTGCAAATGTGAAGAAAGGACAAAAGAAAGCTGATTTGTACATGGCCAGTGTTAAGTAAGGCTGATGCTAAGCCTCATTTGAGGGATTTATTAATGTGTTTGTTTGCTTGCATTAAAACTTTAATGTCTGCTAATCACACCCTCATGTTTGCAGAGGCAGACTGTCTTATAATTAGTGGAAAATATAACAACTTTATATAAAACAAGCTTGCAGTAAAAGCACTGACACTTTCACATAGGTTACAATCCGTTTTGCAACAGCTACATTGATAAATACAAAAAAATATCACAGAAAAGATGATGAAATAGATTAGGAAGACTAGTGTGAAATTTTCTATTGATGGTCCAACACTGTAGAAAAAAAGACAATGTGATTTGGAAAGCCAGTTTATTCCTTCTTTCACAGGTGAAACTGAAATGTGTTTTAGTTTGTGATGAAAGAAACCTAACTTTTCAGTCTTCAAAATTCTGGCATCCACAGAGAAGGTTTTCATTTCTAGCAGGTTATAGTCCAGAAATTCTTAGAAAACATCAGTAAGAGTCACCCACAATGCACTCTGAAATCACCAGTGTGACTGATGACAGCTGTATTTCTACATTAAAGTGGTTCTTCAAGAGAAGTTGATGAATTCTGGTTGATATTGGTCTTTTCCTCTCCCTACCTTAATGCTGTCACATTTTTGGGAATGTTTTGGGGAAGAAATAAATTTTATGATGTATACAGTAAGAAAGAGATATACTTTATCAAGAAAGAGATGTGCTCTCATAGGCTGCTATTAACTAGAAAAGATGTGGTGGAGAACAGCGTAGTGACTGATAACGTGCGCTGTATTTGCATCTTTAGTCTAGTGACTTTTAAGTGACAGTCTAATAGTTTATCCCTGCATTAATCTTTAGAGACAGGTTGTATTTATTAGAATCACTTCATGCAGCACTACATCCCAGGACAGAAAACATCAGCTACATAACAGCATACAGAATCAAAGCCAAGTATTTTAAAGAAATGAAGAAAAAAAAGAAAAAAAAAAAAAAGACATAAAATTGAAACTCCAGGAGGAACTTACAGAAACATAATATAATTACATGAATTTAGAACCTGGCCAAAATATTGGCACTAACACCAACTCTTGTGAAATGTCACGGAATACTGAATAACAAGTTGCTAGCCCGAGGGAAGTGATACCAGGACGAGCTCTTGGATTTACATTTAATTTCAATTGAAAAAAAAAAAAAAAGTATAAGTACAGAAAGCATACCTTGATTATTTTTGGTATAATATATGGAATTCATTCCTGCTGTCTCTGAATTTGTATATGCAAGGCTGTGTACTGGGATAGCTCTAGCAGAATTAAATATCTTTCAGGAGTTACTTCAAAATACTTCCTTTCATGGGCAATGTATTTTAGAACACTGTAATTAAGAATTATTTTATTCTGGATAGATATATATCTTAAAAGATTCTACTGCAAAATCCCATTTCTCCACTGAAGAATCCACATCTGTGTGCAGCTCAAACTGCACTATATGCAAGAGTGGAAGCGACAGAGGGTTGTTTGGGCAGTGTGTATTTTCTGAGAAATGCAAAAGTTTACCCAACTGTCATTATTCAAGGAAAACATTGAGCTCCATCTTCTTCCTGCTGTTAAGACACAAGACCTCTGCCATCCTGTTTCTTATACAGAATCTTGATCCTTTGTCTTGCTTACCATAATAGTCACTTTAGATGCTTCAGATATTGCTTTACTTGGGTATTAAATATATATATATATATATATATATATATATATATATATAAGTTTTCACTTTTGGAAGACTCTGGAGCTTCCAGTAGCCACAAGAAACCAGGACCTCATTTTTATATCTCAAATAGATGACAGCTCCAGGAGCAAATTGACTCTTGCTATGGTGCTCCAAATTGACTTACAAAACTTGACTCAACTTCCTGAAGTCCTGACACATCATTCTCACATTCTGGAGAGGTGTTAAATAGTTGTTTTAATGCAGTTTTGAATTATACATAAAAATAAAAGCTGTCTTATGACTTTCATTTAGTACTACGGATCTCGTGGTCCACAAAGACTTGAAAACTGAATATTTTCAAAGAAAAAAATGTGTGATGTAGACAAAAAAGCTTTAAGTAATGTGGGAAACAAGCAGTGAATATTTAGCTCAGATCTTACAAGAAAAATCTTAACATACACTAATCTGAGTATGAAATAGTCTCTTAATGGAATTAATTAAACTTGTCATCTCATAATTGAGTATCACAAAATATGTAAGAGTATGCTATCAAGAACAGTCATTCATTGGAAAGGAATGAATTAGGTAAGGTAAGAAAATAATATTTCAGTAGAAAGTGCTCGACTTCGGAAAATTATTTTAAATTACTGTTATATTTTTATAGAGTATAAAAGTCTTTACCTAAATAGTCACTTAGAACTTTTAATAGTTAATAAAAAGAAGCAGATTCTTCTGGGATATTATTTTTCTTCCCCTAAAGTTTTTGTTCTAAAGTTAACAGAAATTAAGTATGTTATATGATTTGTGTCCAGTAAGTGGTGTTCTTCCTTGATCTCAAAAATCATCACTGAAATATCATCAACAAAAGGTAAAATTCACAGTAAACAGTAATGTTAGTTATGAGGATTCTCACTTGTGCCCACTAGCTTTGTAGGTCTATGGAAGGTAGGAAACTCCACCCCTTCTCTGTTACCTTCAAAGCAGAAGGGCACAACTGGAATTCAGACATTCATCTCCCTGTCAAGATGAGGATGAACATGGCTCCATCTCACTAACTACAGAACCTGCCTGAACTCTTAGCTTCACACTGCAGAAGGAATGTTGTTATTTGTTCAACCTACACAAGATTGAAATTCAGAGTAAACTTTTCCTCCTGCTGTCCCTAAAGAGATGATACATTTAAAACTAACTTATCTCTATATATGCTATAACTATAAACAAAAAGAACAAGTGCAAAATGAACATCACACAAGGGCTGCTCAGAAAGTGATGCTTCCTTGGTTCTTCTCTTAGCATTGATACATTTGTTGTAAAAGGATTTCTTATTCTCTTTTACTGCAGTGGCCAATCTGAGTTCAAGTTGGACTTTTGACTTCCTAATTTCTTCCCTGCATACCTCAGCAACCTCCTTATAGTCTCCCCAAGTAGCCTGTCCCTTCTTCCAGAGGACATAGACTCTCTTTTTCTTCCGGAGTCTCAACAATAGTTCCCTGTTCATTCACACTGGCCTTCTTCCCCTACAGCTCCCCTCATGTTCTTGCACCATTAAGATTTCCATCTTGAGGAGCGTCCAGGCTTCTTGGACCCCTTTACCCTTAAGGAGTGACTCCCAAGGGACTCCTGCTACAAGTGTCCTGAACAGGTCAAAGTCCGCCCTCTGGAAGTTCAGGACAGCAGTTTTGCTTGTCACCCTTCCGACATCTCCTAGAATAGAGAATTCTACAATTTCATGGTCACTCTGCCCAAGACAGTCCCCAACCCTCACATCTTCTACCAGTCTTCATTCAGTACTTCACTTAGTTCACTTAATTCAGTATTTCACTGATGAGCCCAGGTTTAAATTTAATTTTAGGACCTTCAGAAGAATTATGAGGAAGATGAAGGCTTAGGGCATTTTATTGGTCATTACTGGTTATTTTGCACAACTGATCTCTACTGCAAAGGTTGAATGCTTTTTCACAAGTAGTTGTTGTCTGGGAGATGGGAAGAAGATATGTTCCAACAGGGAAGCCACAACCAACTTCTTTGTTTTGAGTAGGAGTTCAGAAAAGCTATTATCTTACTTGACTTCATACTTCATTGGGATGGTATTGCATTAGTGGAAAAATGTTTGGGAGATGCTCACACAAGGGTGATCATCTGCAGAATGGAAAACTACAGTGGGATTCATGTAAAAACAACAACACAGATTTGTACGTTTTAAGTTAATTATCTGCTGAATGCCCATCTTAGTCTGGTTATTAGGGGCATTCACAGCATAATTGCAATCTTGATTGATTCACTATTTTCCTGTTTGCAGGTCACAGTGAGCACCAACACATTTTTATAATCATCATCTACAATTAGCGGAGTGAATAGGATTTTGAGTGTGACTTCTGCATTTGTCTGCTACAGTTGTCTATTTTCATACACCTATTCATGGAGTATAGTTACTGTGAAAAGCAAGAAAACATAATTAGTGCTATTTTCACTGATGGAAAGGAGAAATGGCCTTATTACTAAAAGGCCAAGTACACTTATCTTCCAGGTGAAAAACATTCCACATTTTAAAAGGCGGAATATTTTAAGCACAGGTTTTCATACTGAACTTCCATATTGTGTATGTATGCATCAGTGTGTTTGTCTGTTGGTTTGAGATGTTTTTAGGTTCAATTTTTTATATAATTACCCCAAGAAATTTTTAGCTTGTCTTCTAATTCCTTGTGTTATAATTATCACAGCTTGGTAATGACTTTGAAAGCAAGTGCTTCAAGAAAGAGGTGCAGAAATCCTAGCAGCTAATCTTCTTTGGAAATCTGATTTAAAACAAAACAAAACAAAACAAAACAAAAAACCGAGATGTGTCTGATGTAGCTTATCTATCAGCCCCAAATTCACATTATTAGAAAACCAGGTCAAATTCTGTCTCCCTCAGAGACCATTAACTATAACTTTCCATGGCTAAGTGCATGGGCTGATGGAGTACAACTTTGCTTTAGACATTTGGAGCAAATTCTGCTCCTATGGTACTTGAGGCAGAGGCTGTGGTAAGCCATGGAATCAGCAGCTCTACTGTACTGATACGATTGTCGTTCCTGGTCTGCCCACACGATGACAGGGTATGTTGTCCCCATGCTGGGATAGGCTTCCTCTGGAGGATATAACTTTCCACTTTTAGCCGGACATCCGAACGCTGCTCCAAGATGGATTTGAAAAGCCTGAAGGGAGAAGAAGGGAGTGGCTGGTGGCTTTCACATTCTGTATGTGTGAAGGAAAAGCAGGGAAAGGAAAAACACCAAAGCTCTGCTCTGGAAAAGCGATGATCACCTCCTAAAAGGCACTGATTACCTCTAATTTACAACTCTGACGAACTTTGTCCTATGCATGGATTGTTAAACATCCACTGTGATATTCCCTCAGAACTCACCTTAATTACCATTTAAATTATGTTTGCAATATTTTTAATTTGTAAATAGGAAAGTGAGGCCCCGTGAGAACAAAAAAAACCAAACAAACAAACAAAAAAAAAGGAATTCGGGTCAAAATGCCACATCTCAGTGCACCTTTTCGTGTTTGATAAAAGCCTGTCCCCAGATAAGTTGCTCCTAGTTTCTGAAGGCTACAGTGCTCTCTCGTGAGGCTGATGTACGCAGGGCTCTCCTGAGGGGCCAAATGGAGTCTTGTTAGTACAGCCCTCAGTTACTCCTTTCCTCTTATTGCATACAGCCATTGCATATAAAAATGAAATATGACTGAAAAGAGTGATTTTGACCTACATATGTTCAGCATTTGTCAATACTTAAGGAGCACGGAGAATCAGTTGGAAGACCATAAAATCATGTTATATGAAAAGCCATAGGAAAGCATCTAAATAACAAGGCAGGAAGTTTTCAGACTTTTCTCTCTCTCTCTCTCTTTTTTTTTTTTTTTTTTTGGCCTGGCTTGGGTTGTTCCCATAAAGTTATGGGGATTGTAACCTATGTGAAAGTGTCAGTGCTTTTACTGCAAGCTTGTTTTATATAAAGTTGTTATATTTTCCACTAATTATAAGACAGTCTGCCTCTGCAAACATGAGGGTGTGATTAGCAGACATTAAAGTTTTAATGCAAGCAAACAAACACATTAATAAATCCCTCAAATGAGGCTTAGCATCAGCCTTACTTAACACTGGCCATATACAAATCAGCTTTCTTTTGTCCTTTCTTCACATTTGCAAATTTTCCTATTTTTTAGATGAACTTAAATGTTTCAAAATTTCACCTTTAAGATACTTACATTTATTTTCTATTTTTATTTTTTAATTTTAAATTTTATTTATTTATTTATTTATTACCTTTAAGATATTTAAAGCCTTCCTGAAGTTGCAGGCAGACAAACTCTTTGTCCTTTGCTGTGCTGTGCTGTGCTGGCACAGGCTGATGGAGGGGCTGTGGCTGTGCTCTGTCCCAGGAGAGGTTTGACACAACAAAAGCTAACAAACTCCTTCCAGGGATCTCTTTTGAAAACAAACAAACAAATAAATAAATAAGTAAATAAAGCTGAATGTCCATGTCCAGTACAGAGCTAAGACTTGAAACCTCTGCTATTATTAGCTTCACACCTCTCTGCTAACCAAATCAATATTACATAATCCAGGGAGACTGCAAAATGACCATTCACCTTTAAATTTGATAGATAAATCATTCTACTTAATACAAACTGGAATGCAACTCAATCAAATAGTCATATACAGCCCTTATAGTATAGATTGTGATCCAACAATTTCAAGTCAATAAGACTTTCTTGGCTGATTTTCTTGGTGTCCTTGGATGAAGATTTTCTTGTTATGAATGTTTGCTGTCTCTGTCACAAGAGCCACATCATAGAAATGTAACTTTGCCAGATTAAGCTTTCCAGGAAAATGTTAATTCTTTGTAGCAACACGGGAAATGTTTCACGTCTAAGATTTATTAGTACAGATGAAGTTTTCTTCTAAATTATATCTAGCTTGTCAAATTAAATATTACTTTTTTTTTTTTTTTTTCCCCAGAGCTGTGTTAAATTCATTTGATTTGCTTATACTTCTATTTAAACTTTTTTATTCCATCTCAGCAAAAGCAAATAGTCGGCATGCAGTGTTTCATTTTATATTCAAATAATAACTCTTCCAACTGTCCTTCTGAGGAATGTGAATAAAGCTGCCACTCAGTAATTGCATACTTGCTATGCTTAACTTTGTCTTCTACTAAATTACACTGCTTACCTATAGACCATTACCCTTGTAAACAGCGTTAAGACCCCTATTGCTATATTTCCCACTAAAATCTCAAAAAAGCCCTGGCTCTTTGTAAGGCTGCATTGCCAGCAGAGATGAACGCCATTTTAGATGTCTGGAGAAGGAGGAGGTGAGGTAATAGGAAATGGCAGAGCTTGCTGCTGGGTTAGGCTGTCATTAGAACAATTAGTTGTATCATTAGCAGGTCACCAGCCCTGCAGATACAGACATGAAGAAAAGCTCAGTTGAATCCACGTTAGAACCATAAAGACTGGCCGGGTGTTAAATTCAAATTATAAGAAAGTCAGTGTGACTGAACGACTCATGTTTACATTTTGCATTAACAGAGATCCCCACAGCCTATAAGCAGTGTTGTTTTTAAAAAAATAAATACTTTGAAAGCTTATTTTTTAAAATATTGAAATGTTAAAAAAAAAAAACAAAACAAAAAAAACCAAAAATTTTAAAATCCTCAAAGCAGTTTGCCCATCTTTATGAAATTAAAATGAGTTCTTTACAGGCAAGTGAACAATTTCTAGTGTACATGAGGAGGTCACCACACAGCATTTCTGGTACCAGGAGATGACAGACATGATAATGTCTGATGACAGACATTCTAATAATTAGCTTTTTCTGTGTCTTTGCAAAACCATCTTTGTAGATGCATAGCATCTTTTCCTTTCTTTTCTCCTTTTTCCCTCATTAACATTTCAATCAACTGTACTTTTCATTGGAAACCAAACTGAGAATGTGGGGAATTAATATTTTTAATGTACTTTCAATAGGGGGAAAAAAATGCATTCTGGATGTCTGTGAGCTGTCTATTGCTTTTTGTTGTTATTCCTATAATTGAAGTAGCACAGTGTGGTACAGAGATGTATGATTTCTTCCTCTGAAGGGACTATCATTTTGTATTGAGCCTAAGGTACTCTTTAAAAAAGATCAACCCTGAACAGCATCGAGAGTTCAAACAGAAGAGACATGCAGACTTCTCTGTAGAAAGAGGAGGAAATTACGAAGCCACTGATCATGAGTCTGAAGATTTATGTGCAGCATTTAGGTATATTTAAAGAGAGAAAACACTGCTTATCACACATCATGATAATTTGGATCCTTTTTTTTTCTCTCTCTCACATAAGTTGTGTTCTTAGACTGAGCCCTGGCAAAGCACTTCTCTAACACTAAGATTTTGGAACGTTGTTTTCTGATATGGCTATGAGGATCACGGTGCCACCCAGTCCTTTCCACTCACCTGCCACCTTCCGATACCAAGGACAGGTGGTTGGTGATTACAGCTGCACAATCTGGTGCCTGCCTATGTGCCAAGGCATAGATTTCTGGCGCTCATTCACCAGAGGGTTACAGTTCCAGTAACTTAGAGCCAGTAACCAAAATAACAAGTCCCGGTGAAGTTTCCATTTTGGCAGATGTCATAAGTAGTGGGTCTGTTTTTTTTTTTCCCCTTCTCCGAATGACTTATGCTAAAGCGAGTGAGATGAAGATGATGAGCTCAAACTTGATGGAAGTAAGTCAGAATTAATCAATCAATAAATACGTGTAAATGCATATTCTCGCATTAGAAGTTATTTTAATTTTTATTCATTTATTTATTTATTTTCCACGGGTTGTAAAGTAATTTGTTCAACTGAACAGGGACCTTGGCAAGGTAGGTCAAGGTGAATTTCCTGGTAGGACAAACAGTCCTGGAATTTTTATTGGAACAAATCTTCCAGAAAAAAAAAAGAAAAAGTTACAGTCCTTTCATATTCACTTTAGACAGCTGAAATAAAATGGGGAAGGTAGGCCACGTTTATTAGGTATCAGTCAGCCATCTGTTAGCTTAATTTTCTACCAATTCAAATGAATCATTCTCAAACAAAAAATCTGTATTATTTTAAGTAAGTCAGTAATTTAAATCTCCTAACAAACAAAGTAGAACAAACAAACAAAAAAAAACCATGATCAAAGAATGCATTTAATAAAATGACATAAAAATATTTGGCATAGCATGCAGAAACTGTGAAAGAGGCTGTAGCTTTTGTTAATTAAACAACTGTTGGATCACTAATTTTAAAACAGCATTAAGAAGAAATTGATGGAATTCCTTATCTTTGGTAAAAGATGGCTAACTGTAAGGGTTAAGAATACAGAAGGAGTATCAAAATGTTAAAAAAAAAAAAAAGGCCAACCTGTGTCTCTCTCCCTGTTTGACTATTCCAGAACAACTACACAAAGAGTCTGAGGACTGGTAAACAAAACAAAGTACAGAGTCCTTAAGGAGCATGTGGAATTCATTGCCACAGGAGGCAGTAAAGTGGTTGTAAGGTGGTTGTGTTTAAAAGAGGATTATTTTACAAGCAATAACACTGAACTAAATTGTATGGAGCAATGGAGCAACATTCTTCACAAGACCCCTGAGGCTGGCTCAGCATTTTCAGCTGTGGCAGCAGAGCATTTCATGCCAGCAGAAAGGAGCCAAATGTACAGAGAGATGACACAACAAAAGCTAACCAAACGACAAGGAAAAGCCAAGAAGTGTGGAGAAGCTGGAAGACACTGTAATAAAACTACAGCTTGTCCAAGTTTGTCTGGGCTTCCGTCCGTGTGCATCTCTTCTCCCCATGTTTTATTTTTAACTGACTCAGAGCTTCAAAGGCACTTGGCCAATGGGAAATTAAGCCCAGGAGCCAAGGTGGAAGCTAGGCTGGCTGCATCTGACCATAGTGACTCAGCTTTGGAAGGGGAGTATTTTACTGACACATTATGATATTTTACAAATATTTGCTATCATTTCTCCTTTGAATTAACTGACTTTCTGCACAAAAAAGAAAAAAAAAGAAAAAAGAAAAAAGAAGTGAGCATGACCACTTGGGGAGCAGGGAGTGGGAGAACAGCCTGGAGCAGACATGTATGCGGGAGGAGGCAATGATGTAAACAGTAAGAGGGCACGTGGGACAGTAGAGCCTACTGCTAAAAGCCTGTTTCAGAAAACAGCTTTCCCTCACTAGTGCTCTCTCCTCTGCAAAATATTTGCCTGATTGCTACTCGTCTTTGCCTTCCACCTCCTCCCTCTCTTTCTGGGACTGTGTGCCACAAATCTCCGTTTGGCCCTTCCTCCAACTCTCATCTCCAAAGCTTTTTCTTAATAACTTGTTCAGTCAACTGGTTGGTTTTTTATGCCAAGCAAACGTGTATGGGTGAGTTGAGAAGGAACATTTTTTCTGGGGAACTGGACAAAATCTTAAACTGAAACCCAAGAAGTTTGATTTCAGAAGGCAGAACCACAGAGAGTCATATAAAAGATTTGAAGTGTAGGGTGCTCTGGGTGAGGCAGATACTTATTAAATGATAAGCAGGCTTTCCATTGTGTTCTATTACCAAAACAACTGCAGTGATTGTGACTGCAAGCAATCATGATTCCCCAAGCAAAATAATTATGAACTAGCGGCTAAAGAATTGCAGCATTTTCCATGTGGTGTATTTTAGCACTAGGTTAAGGACAAAACCTAATAACCAAACATGCTAAATAGGAATATGCTAAATGGCTTTCATTATGAAAAGTAGTGTTACAAACCCTTACTTTGCTGGATATGGCAACATAGGGAAATAAAACTTCAAAATGAAGAACTGCGCTGTCAGTTACCTAAGTCAGTACACAGTTTCTAACATTTTTCCATATCAAGATGCACTCAGGTATCATTATTAAAACTATGACAGTGAGATGATATTATATATGTTACCAATTAAACATCTATTTATTGAAAATATTCATGGGATCAGCCTAAAATTAAATTCTGTTTGAAAGAAAAGTTTTACATTCTCACATTCATTATACGGAACTTGGGAGACAGCAGGTTAAAAATTCAAATGGATAAAATTGCATACGCCTTATTCCTACTTACAAAAAAAAAATGGAGTTATTTTAGTGTTTCGGCATATGGAGTTATTGTAGCTCACTGAAAAAACTACAACAACAACAACAACAAAAATCCACACACTTAGCCCTGTGTTATATATCAGATCTCTCTTCCTCTTACATAATGCAAGGAAATATACATGTACAGAACAGTTATTTTAAATACAAAGTTTAGCAAGAATTATTGTAGCTTATGTGGAAATTGAGAGTTTGAGAAGTTTTAGGCTTCAAAGTTTCGTGACTGATGGAAATGTTCAATTTACTGTGAGTATATCTGCAACTGGGAGGGTCTGCAGGAACTGGAAGAGACAGAAAACAGTGAAAATGCAGACTCACAGTGTAAAAATACAGGCAAACTCCTTGTGATCTTCCTGATGTGTGAGGCTAATAACAGCAGCTTCCCTCCACTCTTTTCCTGTCCTTAACTAAGAACAGATCCAGATGTTGCAAGAACGTCACTGCAGGGAAGCAGGAAAAGGAAGGGTGAGTGTTGTTGAAGAAAACATTTGGGATAAGAGTACGCTGGGTCAAGTTACTGAGCTATGCAATGGAGTTGGGGAGCCAAGCTCAGGTGGGTGAGTGAAGCTTTGCTCTTGGACCTCTCCTATCATTTCAGTGTGTTTCCTTGAAGCTGCCAAACTTACTCTTAAGATGAAGTAGTTTTAAAGGATTTTACTTTGTGAGGATAATAGCTGATGTCCCAAGACAGCCTTAGGCAAGCTGCAGATCACTTTCAGTGTTAAATAAGAAGTCAAAGACAGGTTCAGGGAGGGTCTTGCTCTGGTGGGCATGTGAGATATTGCCCTTTCTTAGAAGCCAGCCTTTGCTTACCTCAACTCAGAGAATACTCTCTAACATCCAGTCAACTTCATGAGGCTGACTCCTTTATGTTTGCCTCACTGCCAGTATTTTTTGATTTATTAGGAAGTTTCTCAAGAGTGAACATGACTCGCATTATGTGGTCTCTCTTAGTGGGCTGGTGATATCTGGCATTAAACACTGAGGGCAATAACTCATATCAGGCTTATTTCCAGATGCTGTGAAATATAGTATCCTTACATGCATATATAAAGTGTCCATAAATGCAACTGTATCTTTGCTTTTTCATCCAGACACTCTGTATTTACTGCCTCCACATTACATGCAAAACCTATTTTGATGGAATCTTGACCACTCCTGCTTGTTCTGGACTGTAATGGTGAAAGATATCGCTGAGTCAGTGGGGCCCCACCAAGCCTCGTTGCTGTTTCTGGTCCATACATGCCGTTGCTATTTCCTCTTCTCTACAAATCTTAAACGCTACTGCAATCTAAATACAGACAGTAAAATGAAAATCCTCTTTACCCAAGATGAGTTGATATAATAACACTTTCCATTGTCCCAAGATGTTTCATGGCAGAGGTGAATATCTTAACACATTTAGGGGGTGCTAACATATGGCCGATTTCACTGTGTTGGGAACAGTGTCCTTGACATCATTTAAGTAAGTGTTCACAAAAGCAGACAGGATCTGGAACCTTCTATCACCCTTCATCTTGAAATTTTTCTCTATGACTTCTTCAAATCTGTGAGTACCTCCTGTGATCCAGAAGATGGATTGTTTGCTAAATCCTATGATCCTCTATCAGTCCTCACTTCATAAATATCACCTCTTAGCTCTACCACAACACAAATTTGGATATGGTTGTTTCAGGCCCTCAATCTATTCATTTGTGAGCTAGCTGTAAGCTCTTTTTCAAGATATTTTCTCTTTTTTGAGCAAAGCTCCTTTTTACACAATCTGCTCTCCCCACTTATAACAGCATCACTTTTCTTGGTTGGCCCTGGGCCCTTGTCAGTAGGATTTTTAGAAATCATATACACTGGGAGATGAACAAGTAAAGACAAATCAATGCATGAAAATTAAAAACACAACAGCAGTTGTAGAGTAACACATATGATCCTTTCTTGCATAAGACATGATGGCTTCGGTTCTTTCTAGTCTAGTGGAAAGTATTTTTATTTTAACCACAACAGCCCAGTGGGTGAATTCTGTGCAGAGGAGTAAGAAAATGTTTTTCTCAAATGACATCAGCATTTGCTATTTGAAGTTATCATCTTTCACTCTTCTCATACCACACTGAGTCATGAAAGTTTTTCAGAGAAATGCTGTAGCTGGCAGCAGTTAAGATCAATGCCACAAGTCTAAGTGCAAATTTTTTATGATGTTTGAATTTTTTATCCCCAAAGTGTATTCTTGTTTGTTTTTTCCTTCCTGAACATTTTCTTCTGTTTATCCTTTCTTCACTTGTGCATTTTCTTCTTTCATCTTCTTTCACTAGAAAGGTGTACATTTGTTTTATTTCTTTTTTTTCTTCTTTTTTTTTGGGGGGTGTGTATTTTTAAGATATTACTTTTTTCTTCTTTTTTTTTTTTGTATTTTGATTTTTCTTGACTATTTTCCTTCTCTCTGATCATATCCTTTTATTTATTTATTTATTTATTTTTAATTAAGTGTAATCTTGGTGTTTTCTCTATAAAAGGTACACACCAGGCATTGTCTTGCTAGATACTAGCTGAGAATTTACTACAGTTCGTGTACTATACTCCATGATCACCAAAAATAACTTCCTATGTTGAGAGTTTGGGTCTACTGTAGATGACTAATTCTAGAAAGCGGTAAAAATAATGCTTCAGTTCTTAGCCATTTACTGTTGCCATCATTACATCTCATTGCAGATGAGAGAGGAAGGCTTTAATAGCAGTACGAATGGTAATCTCTGAGTCTTCCTTCAGTCAGAACTCTTGAAACATTTCCTTGAAATATTTCAGGGTTGGGGTTCTTTCCCATGTCTGTTGTCATACCTGTGCAAATCATCATTCATTCATCTATGCAGTATGTATCAGTAGGACGGATGTGATGCGCATTAAACAGTGGAAGATCAGATATGATTGATAGATTCCTTAGCTAGTTTTTATTCCTCAGTATTAGAAAACCAAGTGATGTTATAAATATCAGTAAAGGACACCTATTTAGGAGCATGGCTGGTACGTGCCGAACAAGAGCATAAGAAACCTACCTTGGAGAGCAGACCTTACTTTAATGATTTAAAATTTATACAAGTCACCAGCACTTTGATTTAATTTTACTTTGTTTGCTTTCAGGGGAGGCAACCACTTTGAAACCCACATAACTACAAGTCTGAATTCACCTCCTATGATAGGAGACATAACATTTCTTTCTTTTTTTTTGTGGTGGTTTTCTGATATACATCCAGTTTGAAGTCAACAAGTCAGGTCATTTGCTTTGGGTAGACTTTCATGTAAGGTTAAAAAAACTGCCACTGCCATTGTAACTTGTCTGCATTGGTAAATACTCACAGAGCTGAAACATGAGGCATTCACGGAGTTTCCAAATCAAGAGAATATTCTCATTTTAGAAAACTTATTGTTTTAATGGATGCTTGTGAAAAGAGACACATACTTACTTAATTATCTAAACTTATAAAAAAGGAATGACTGAATTTGATATTTAAGGTAAAACTGACCCGCAGAAGATGAGATCTGTGACTTGAAAAGGTCACTGAATACTGTCCAGAAGGGTGTTTCTATTCTACAGTTAACAAAAGGATGATGACTACTATTTATTGGTCCCTTTACTTGTTCATTTCTTTCTCAATATTGTTTTGACTTCTGGACCTTGGTGTCCTACTGATTTGATCTGAATCAAACTCCCTTTGGCTGCATTTAGTTTATTTGCATGTTCAGGTGTATAATTAAATACAATATTGATCTTGATATAGTTGTAAACAATGTAGTTGCAATGATGTAGTTGGAACAAAGACAATCTTACAGTTATAATTAGTCACAAAATGTCTCATAAAATATATTTTTAAAATATTATAACATGATACTTTATCTTCTAGTTAAGCTCTACAGTCTTATGACAGGTTTAGTGTAATTATAGTCATTAATTAGAAGGAATACTTTTATATTATTCAGGAGAAAACCTTGTCAGTTGTTTTAGATAATGTCAAACAAGCACCAGATGTTTGGCTTTGTGTTGGCTATGGCTGATATTTTTGCAAATAAAAAAAAAAAAAATTATAGGTTTTATTTTAAACAAACAATACGTTAGGTCATTATTATTTGGTCATTATGAGTTTGAGAGTCATTATTTAGAAATTACCTTTCTACTTCTTAGTGATCCAGTACAAGTTCGTATTTTTGTTTCTACCTGAGTGCATTTGGCTACACTCCTTCCTGAAGACTACAGCACCTAAAGGGAAAGTATCAGTGGTAACCATACTGGTGGTTAGACTTACACTTGTTCCGGGAGCCTAAGAAAATGTTTATCGTCAGCAGCTGAAATATTCTTTGCTCTTGATTTCTTGGAACAATTTCTTCATTGACAAATGGTAGTCTCATGGAAGCAGTTATCACAAAATACTGCGTGGTGTTCCACAAAAAGCCAGGCATAGAATAGAGTCAAGTGAACATGCAATAAAATGTGTAACAATAAAACATTTCATAAGCACATTAAGAGCAAGTGGAAAATGAAAACAATGGGTTCACTATTTAAGGAGGGAAAGAATGATGGTCTTGGAGACAAAAATATTTCATGTTTTGCTTTGGTCAGATAATCCTCATTCACACTCAGAGGGTAAAAATTCAAGCCTGAAAAAAAGGAAAAATAAATGGGGGAATCCTTAGATAAGTTTGTTGCTGATAAAATGAGAAGGAATTTCTTGAGACTATTTTATACAAAACAACCTGAAACTGAACAGGGGAAAACTGCTGAAATTTATCTTATCTAGTTTTAGATGTCTACACACTAGGTATCTATATTTGAATGAATTATCAGTAAAAAGAAGTTGCCACCTTGGTGATAATATGTATTTGACCTGTTTTAGGTACTATCTTAAGGATGTCAAGAATTGTGCCCTGAACTCTGCTGCCCATATTGTAGGCCGTTAGTTAGGCATACACCTACATATAGTCGTTAGAAATGGTCTCACAAGGCTTGGTTCAGCTCCCTTTATACAGGTCCCTAGTGCATATTTGATGACTGAGAGAATCTGAAGCATTCACATGCCTTGCCCAAGATGACAAAGAGCAGATATTTATTGTTCCACTCCATGTCCTATTGAAGATTCAGAGTGATACCTTATGAAATCACTAGTGGCAGCACATGTCTGTATTTATACAACTGGATTGCAATCATAGTACTTATCTTCTATAAGTGGTCATAGGATATTAAGGAGTAAATTTTACTTCTAGAAAAATACAAGGACAAATAATTAAGCAGTCTACTTGGATACACTTAGAAGATAGCAAATACTAGTAATGCATGTAATGTAGCGTTCTATTGCAGATAAAGACACCTTTAATAAAGCATCTATACACAGGTAACTTCTGTCAGCTAGTGCTCAAGATCATGTTACACACAGTGGAGTATTAACCAATGCAATCATGGTGTAAACTTGTTTAAATGTAAATAATTTTTTTAAGGTCGTTTTCTGTGCTTCAAACATGAAGTGGCTTCATGACCTATCTGGCTGGGTGCCCATTGACTTTAGTGATAATTTAGAAGAGATTTTTGTGTAGAAACCAAAATTAGGATACCTCTAATGTTCTTAGATGATTTTCAATTTCATCTGTTATATTAAATACAGTTCGTTTTTATGTTAATAAGCCTTCTGAATTAAAGGATGGGTAATTTGAGGAGAATGTGTTATGCCTTATTATTTTTGTAAAAAAAAAAAAATAACACAACAAAACACTTTATGATAAACTTGGGAAACATCAGCTTGATGAAACTACTCTGAAGTGGATGCACAATTGCTTGAAAAGCTGTCCTTTAATTCTAATTACCACTGGTTTATCAATAAACTGCAAGGATATATCAAGAAGGCTTCAGTAAAAATCTGTCCCATGGCTGATAAATTGTTTAGTAACTTCATTAGTAACGGGGATGAAGGAAACTAGAGAGGATGTTTATTAGATTGTCAGGGCGACCAAACCCAAAGCAGATAGATTGGTGTTAGAGTTCAATGTGATACCTATAAAACCAAACAGTAAGACTGGTACAAAAGTCATTGAAGACAAGTGAAAAATAGTTTATCGAAGTCAAGTGGTCAGTTTGTTGAAGGTAAGACAATTAATAACTGGATATAGAGCAGCTCTTCAGGAAAATATGCAATGGCTTCAGTGAATAGCCATTCGCTGAGCTTTAACCGGTAGTATCATACAGTTGCAAAAACCACAGCAGTGCAAAACAGGTTTGAACCCCAGCAGGTATCTTCTAGCATGTAAAGAGGGCTGCAATGTGTAAAACAGAGGAAATAATCCTACCGTTAGTTTCAGCACTTAAACGACTTCCAGGCTGAGATATCAAACAGGGTAACATTGCACTGCATGGGTATGAGAAGCTGTCAGTATTGGGCACACATGACAGAGACATTCAAGCACTTCCAGACCACAGCATTCACCCCACAGGACAGAGAAAGTACTGTGAGGCCTTTGAGAATATGGCAATTAGTGGATGCTTAAAACCTACCCATCCCATCATTTATAGTTACAGAGCCCACGAGATAAATAAAGCCTTAAGAATTATTATTCTGGCCTATTAGGTTATCTGGGATGGCTACAAGTGGCCTTGCCTTTATTTGGGGACTATCTACTGCTTTAAGTGCTGAGGGTTTTTTTCTCTTGTTGTTGCTGGTGGATTTTTTTTTCCTGTTTTTTTTTTTGGTTGGTTTGTTTGTTCTGGATTTTTATTTTTATGTTTTTCCTGTTTCTTAGTCTCTGTATGAGAACATGCTAGTGTCATACAAAAATGCAAGGCCTGGTTCCTGTCTTCTTTTCTGAGAGAAGGAAACTTTCCCCCTTTGCCTTTCCCCCTTTTATGGAGTGATTTCATCCACAGATATTCCAATGAGTAATTGCATCGAAACGTAAATAATATTTTAGCTCATTTTACTTCTCTGTGGTCATCTGTTTACTTTCTAGGGCTGCATACTTGCTCTTACAATCATAATTAATCTTAAAACTAGGATAATCTGATTTTAATGCACAAACATTTTTTCATTTAAACACTTCCATCAACTTCCTAATTCCCAACTCAGAAATGAAGCTGTTGGGTAATCAATAATCTTGTTCTATAGGAACAAGCTCTCATATAGTGGAGGTGATTGCAAGATTTCTATTCACTTCCATAGGAACCAAACAGGACTTGGATTTAAAGAAGTTTACCTGAGGCAGGATGTGTAGGGAGAAGTTATTTTTCTTTTTTAGACCAAAGTATAGTTGGAAAAGCAGACTAGTGTTGAGACACTCTTCTTTAGGTCTAAAGAAGATACACCAACTTCAAGTGCAAGTTAGAAACTGATGGACTTCAGTCTGCTTACAATTTTATTTTATTTTTTTTTGTTGAACAATTTTTAGAGAAATAAGGTAACAAGCATCAAGGAATGGTAGTAGATTGGTAAATGTTACAGAGAATTGGAGATCAGGATAGTATAGCCAGCAGGAGCAGGGATGTGATTGTCCCCCTGCACTCAGTTCTGGTACTATGTTCAGTTTTGGACCTCACACTATGCAAAAGACATTGATGCCCTGAAGCATGTCCAGAGAAGGGCAACAAAGATGATGAAAGTTCTGAAACACACATCTTATGAGGAGTGGCTGAAGGAACTGAGATTATTCAGTCTGGAGAAGGGGAGGCTCAGGGGAGACCTTATCACTCTCTGCAGCTACCTGAAAGGAAGTTATGGTGAGGTGGAGGTCAGCTTCCACTCCCAGGTAACAGCAGTAGGACTAGAAGGAATAGCCTCGAGTTGTGTTACAGGAGATTCAGGTTGGAAGTTTGGAAAACTTTCTTCTCCAAAACAGAGGTTAAGCATTGGGCCAGGCTTTCCAGGGAGATGATGGAGTCACTGTCCTTGGAGGTGTTCAAGAAATGTGGAGATGTGATATGAAGGGACATGGTTTAGTGGCAATATTGGTGATAGGTGGGTGGTTGGGCTAGATGATCTTGGAAGTCTATTCCAACCTTAATGGTTTTATGATTCTAAGATTTTATTTTTTCTCTCTGCTTTCTAATAATCAGAAAAAGTGTTAATTTAATTTTTTAAATTAAGTTTCCAATTGTTTGGCACTACCACAGTTTGCATTTTTAATTTCCTCATTGTCAGTGAGGATCACAGTGATGCTAGGAGTTAACCATGTGGCCATGTGGTCATTCTTTCTTTTTGCTGTTGCAAAGACTGAAGTAATACTACTACCTTTCTGAAGTACACTTTTCATATAGAACATCCTTTCTCCTAAAATGAATTACAATTTTTGAACAAAATAAAATAAAATCAGTGTTGACATCATCTAATTATGCTTATAAACTCTACAGCTGTAAGTCTTTATCTTACCTAACTCAGATATATAGGACATGTCACCTATCACTTTATGACTCATACTGTATAATTCTTTAAATGAGAATCACAAAGACTATTTGGGATTGAACATATTTTACATAAAGCACAGTTGAGTGTGTCCCAACCTTTTTGGAACATATGTAATCCCTAAAATACACTTTTCAATTGCTATAGATGTTGAATACCTTAGCTTACACTTATCTTAAAATTCACCTCCTTCAATTTCTGTTTTTAGTGCTGTTGTTGAAATCTGTTTGCAGATGCCTTTAATCACTGCTATTTAAAAATAAGATTTTCCATGTTATCTTTAGGATTTCCTGAGGCATGAAGATGGACTTTAAATAACAGCCATGTGATGGGCAAGATCTTATCTTGGGTGAGGATTACACCAATATATATTTTAATATAGTTATTCATAACTTACCAGAAGCAAAAATTCTCCTGTGGTAAAGATAAAATCTTTTAGCTATTTAAAACATGTGAGTCAGACTGCAGCTCCTCTACATAATTTAGCCAAACACACTTGCTCATAGCTGGGAGTCCAATGTGAAGGGGTACTTGCCATTGAGATTGTTGGTCACGTGGTCATCAGCTGGAACACGCATAGCCCATTAAGTTGTAAAATAGCAGCAAGACCAATTATAAATCCCTAAAGGAATACACATCTAAGTGAACAGGAAAGACTGTGTTAAAAAACAGCTTAACCAACAGTACTTGAGCAAAGCAAACCTGCCCTGGCTACATGGCTTTGAGATTTGCCCCAGGATGGGTAATTGGTATAAGAAGTCAGAAGTGTCCTATGAGCTTCTCTGTTCAGTCATTTCAGAAAGTTTCATTTCCACATAATGCTGTGTCCAGTAAGATTACTGAGAAATGCACCAAAATGGGAGTCTATGAGACGTAGGTGCCACAAGATGGGACATATCAGGGAAAATCTGAGAATGAGATGACAAATCTGAGCACAGACGAGATATAAATGAGCAGCGCTGCTTAGGAAGTCTGTGCAGCATCCACAGAAAGAGCAGTTTGAGGCATGTTGAAAAGCAGAACAGCTCTTGTTCATGGGCTGAGAGCTGCACACAGAGCCCAGTGGAGGCACTGGGGTGAGCCAGACTGCAAAGCAGGGGTGCTTCAACTGCATCGTGAAATTCGGCTGAACAAGGCACCATGTCTATAAATGGGGCATGGGTGATTTCCCTAGTAAAAAGTGGTTTTGCTGGCCTGCAGTTCAGTTTAAAAATGAGGCCAGTGTCAAGAGCATAAGATGTTTTAAGGAATAGGAAAATGCCATCTGGCCTCATACGCATGCCTTATTTTTTTGTATATTTTAAGCCTGCTTCCCTGCTTTTTCACTATGCTTCTTAATCCTTTCCACCTCTACAAAAATAAAAAGAGAGAGAGAAAGGAGAGAAGAGAGGAAAAAAGCTGCAGAGGTGTCTCTTCAGCTCATTTCTGTGCTTTGCTGCAATCGCCTTTCTTGCTAACGTATTCTACATATTTATTATTCTTTATATAAAATAGTTATGCCTGATTTCATACTTCCCTTTTTATTTGAAATCATTTGTCGTTTTTGCTTAAGGTCTAATCGGTTTTGAAATCATATGTCAATTTTACTCATATATACATTACATATAAAGTATGTATACAAATTCATACATATATAAATGTGATAATATTTACTGTTAGCCTGACTTGTGTTTAAAAAGTGATAATGAATGTAACAGTTTTGACTTCTCATTGCTGGTGAGGTTAGTGAAACCAACAACTGCTTTCTTCATTTTGGGAGTTATGTGGGAAAATCATTACTGTTATTAACATTACAAAGAGTACCAATATTTGATACAAGCATGGTGTGCAAACAATACACACATGATGAATCATGAAAGAGAAACACAGAAGGACATGTGAGGGACTAAAGTGAAAAAATAAAGACAAATCTAAGTATGGCAAATCTCATGTTTCAAGGCAAGGTTTTCATTTGGAATTTGCTATAGCAGAATAATGAATGGAACTAATTTTAGTATGTTACTCAGAAACTGTCTAAAGTAGTACTATGTAGAAAATGATACTTACAATTTGGGTAAGAAAAAAAAAGAATGAAAGTAGCAACTATGTACTTTCTTTACAGACTTTTTTAGGTTTTGTTCCTGCTTCTAACTTCTTTTGGAGGGGAAAAAAAAGAAAAAGAAAAAAGAAAAAAAAAAGCAATTTCATTAAACTTGGAAACGAAAATTTTCCAAACATTTTTTTTAATTTTATTTTTGATTCAAGACATAATTCTGTTTTGAAATCAGCTACTGTAGAATGGCTGTCCTAAGTCTTTTCCTATTTCCTAATTCCTCTGGAATACTTGTGCTGAAGTGAGCAGAATACCAACCTGGAGGGTTCTGGTAACAGCAATTTTCCACAGCCCTGCCAAGCAGCAGGCTTACAGGAGGGTTCTTGCTCTGTAAATTACTGCAGTTTGACAGTAGTCATGGATTTGTGAAACCAGAGACAGCCATTGGCAAACCAGGCACGGGCACAAATGGCTCTAAGAGAGACTTCTGGACATCAGCCATTTTGCTGATGGACGAGAATTATTGTCAATGTTTGCAAGTTCCCCGCCCTCATCAACTCCAATGTGTATCTAGGAGGAGTTTTGCCAATGACCTGCACCAAAATTCTTTGGACAGCTTTATATTCAGCTTGTACCAGTTGATGAGGTGAATGCATTGGAATGTTATACCTAGTGATTTATGAAGAAAATGAGTCTGTAATCTTTCCTCTAGGTTAGAGCCACCTGGCAACTGTGTAGTGGTGATCTGCCCAGAACAGAGTCAGGAATGCTTACCCACTGGAGGCATTTCAGCCTTACAAAAAAACAAGCAGATTGGGAGTATCCATCATCTTTTTGAAGCAGAATCATTGCATTTGTATTTGTGGTAGATTCTTTATGTCTCTTGATATTTTTACTGACCCTTCTCATCATGATTTCAAACTTACTTTTTCTTCTTAAAATTTATCTAGAGTTTGTTTTCTTGTTTATCTTTGTGTGTACAAGTTGGTGTACTGTGAGTATGAAGAGATTTGAACACACAAGACAATTTAATCATTTGGATCAAAGTGACCACATGCCAACTGGCCTCATACACTGCCCAGTTGCATTCACTAAGGTAGATATAATCAACAAAAGTGTCACAACCCTTAATTATATATGCTCTATCACCAAGTGGAAAACAGCGAGGTCCTCTCTTCAAAGCATAAGTATTAGTGAGCAAAAATGATCAAAGAACTCCTACAGCTGCACAGCAGGACATACCAAGGAGAAGGGTAAGGGCTGGGCCATATCTCTGAGTATAACGAGATACGTGTTTTCTCGTGGGATTTTCAGTGATGGTCCCTCTTATTGAGATAGCCCCTTAGGAAAGATCTTCTTCTACAAAGGGTCATGCTGATGCTGAATAATTTCAAGCTCAAATTTGACTTGAAACAGCAGATGAACTAGGAAGAAGATAGACAATTGAGTTTAGTATGCCAGTCCTTAATTAACAGTCATTTATACAGAATGCAGGAGTTTGGATTGGTCTAGAGATAGAGCAAGTTTTATTCTGTAAGCTGGCAATTAAAAAAATCACTAGATATTTTTCTGTCAAAGGGTCAAGAGAACTGTCACACTGGAAAAACCGTGTTGATCCTCAAGCTTTTTATTTTTTTATCAAAGAAAATAATTTACATTACCTAAACTACATAATGCAATGTCTTAGCCTAAATGTAAGCTGAGCAGTGCATTAGAGGATGTCAAGAACTGTTCTGCAGCTGCTGTAGACTGAAGATGTGCCTGAAGGGGTGGAGAACTCCTTCACCTGCTTCATCCCATTGTGAGCTTTCCTCCAAGCATAGGCAATGGGGAAAGGAGAAGTTATCTTCAGCTCATGCTTGGAGTTTTGTTCAGCACTGAAATCATCTCAGACATATTTGGACTGAGGAACTAGGAAGAGATTATAGCTCCTACTGTTCAGAGTTGAAGAACTGTTAAGAAAGAGCTTTTTATGTTAAACTTAATTCTTGTTTCATGAGTCACAGTATTGCATTTCTATGCCTGTCCTTTGAGATGGGTGCATTTTAAAGCAGAGGCCATTTTTAGGCCCATTATTTTGCCCATATAAGATGACTGAAAGGATCATAGCATTCATTTATAATGTTAGCCATTTATGCAGCTCTGAGCTAGTTCACGCTGATACCTTTCTCTTTAGCTCTCTGAGTATTTCCAGCTGGTGACACCAAATAGCCTCCATTTCCTCATGTGGAACACTCACCAGTTGTTTTATCCCCTCCTCCTTCCCTTTTTATTTTTGCTGCTGGAAGGATGTGGGTGATGATTTATAGAGCATGTCCAATTGGCTCTGTTTGTCTGTGCTGGCCTGCTTCATGCACACTGAGGTCAGTGCTGTATTTGTAGGTAACCATCCAAGGAAAACACCTCACAGCAGGCAAAAATGCTAACTAAGTAAAACAAACTCAGGAATGTGATCATCTGTTTAGCAAAGTTTTCAGCAGTCTTTTCCATTACACTAAGCTTTCAGTCCGGTTCTACAAATTCAGAAGTGAACACAGAACTGAAATACATCTTCAGGTATGTGGGAGATGTACCTGAAACAAGAAGACTTGATTCATCAAAAACTGTTTGGTTTGGAGAACAGGGAAAACTCCTTCTAAAAGATAGGATGTGCAATATACAAATTTTGCTCTGCAATGTTCACAGGAGGAAAAAAAAAAGAAAAAAGAAAAAAGAGTTCATTAAAATTCATGGGTTTTATACATGTTTAAAAGCCAAAATATAATCACAGACCAAAGTCCTCTCCTGTTGCCCCATTGTTAACAGCCTGGTGGGCCCTATTACTTGTGACTGATGTGATCCCGAAAGAGAAATTCTACTGGCATCAAGGAGGATTTTGATCTCATCCACTGAGCCACAAGCTGACCTCTGTCTCACATTTCCTGCAGTTGTAAGGTCCAAAGCATCTTTCATCATGATGCAGTGCACAGTGATGGTAAGAATCCCACCTCTGCACAAGGCCAAGGCTTGATCCCAACCCCTGTGCTGCAGGAGTGCAGGGACGGGTGCTGTGGAGATGGGGAAGGACAAGCTTGAAAGGAGTGAACCCTGCCACCCTGGTCACAGCTTCCTTGGTTGAGCAGGATGGTCACAGGCAGAGGAGAAGGCTGTGTTTTTTCTAATGAGTGGTTTCTTTGCGTAGAAGAAAGAATATATAGGAGGATAATTATGTGGACTCATGTGATGTGCAAGATCTGCATGGCTGGCAAACTGCTGCTGCACATCCACGGAATGGAGTTTCTGCCCCATGTGACAGAAAGCCCCAAAAGACAGATAAACTATAAGAGATCCATACCCTTCTGATATGGGGTGGCACATGCTGTCCTCTGAGCAAACTTCTCCTCCTGCTCCTGCTCTCAGGACAGTGCAGCCATGCTGTGCCCACTTGGTAATGCATGGGCTGCTCTAGTGTTTGCATTTGGGGTAATGGGGTTTGTAGTCGATTTCAGCTCCTAAAGGAAGGGTAAAAGGACAGCAGATTACTTGCAAGTTGTTCATGGTCTGTGTGAACGTTTTTTCTTGACCACATCTGATACCTCACTGAAGATTTATCTTTGCAGATGCAAAGAACATGCCTTTTTTTTTTTTTTTTTTTTTTTTTTTTTTTTTTTTTTTTGAGAAAACTGCAGCTGCATCTATTCCTCACTGTCACCTCCACCCTCAACTCTGATTTTATACTCAGTGCTGAAACAGGAAAGGAAAACACACCCTCCCAGCTTTATAAAAGCTCTAGTGTTCCTTACGTGATGACAAGTTTTGACAGATGAATCCATACCAAACAGACCATGTCCCATCACCCCCAGTTCAGAGGCCCTTGGCCATGACAGTCTAATCCTTAACATCCTTAAGCATGGCAAGCTTCCTTCTGTTTCAGAGCGAAAAATGCTTCAGGTAAACCAGAAGAATTTGATCTGATTTGTTAACACGGTTCTTATTTTACATGGACATCCAGGGAAAATTAATCCACCAGGTCCAGCTCTGCAGCTACGTCAACATTATTTAGGTATTAACATAACAGAGGTGAGATAATCTGGCACAAGCCAAACGAGGGACCTTTCCTTTAAAGGAAACTGCAGACCCACAAGATAATAGAAGGAGAAGTGGGAAATTAGTAGCTGCTGCCAAAGCTTCCATGTTTTTCTGCATGCGGTAGCAGTTATAAAAAGGAGTCTTATTACCTCTAAATGCATCTGTGTCTCAGAAACAGGGGGCTGCATCCTCCTTTCAGGCTTTTCGTGCCATTGGTTTCTAAGTAGGTAGTGGGCATCTGCTGATGCACACATGGCTTTATAGAAATGTTTACATAATCCAATCAGTTCTTTTTAAACTTCATTATTTTTGGCCACAGAACTGTAGGTGCTATTGTGCTCCATGAGCCAAGTCTGTTACCACTAGATAAGAAAGACATGGATAAAATTTGCATTTTTACATGTGCAAATGAGCTGTCCCCAGGTTCCCCTCCCCCCTAGCTTTCTAATGCTTTGCTTTTTCGGGCTTTTTTTTTTTTTTTTTTTTTTTTTTTCCCCTGAAATACTTGCCAGGTGGTTAAAAAGCTTGTTTTTCTCTGTAAACACCACGAAATAAAGCACAATGCATTCCTTTATTTGTGATGATATATTAGTTTCTATGCATGTATAAAAATAGTTACGAGGCCAGAAAAAGCACCTACATGCTAGTGATTTTCTCCAGATTTACTGCATATATTATACTTCTACTTAAGCAAGCTTCTATCTGTGCTGAGCAGTGCGAGTGCCTACAGGACAGAGCCCCTCCTTCTTTTGCACACATGCACGTACATATGAAACCAAAAACCTGCTTTTCATTAGCATAGCCAGCACAATGGAGGCAAGAGGGGAAGCAAGGGGAGAATTTGAGATTTATGGCGTCAGACATCTCATGTGAATGAATGTTCATGCCTTAATGTAACTAGTTGCAGATAGGAGATAAGCCCAGCACTGAAAAGCAAAGCTGCTGTTCCATATTGTGAATATACACACTTAGATTGAATTCTTTCTTGGTAGCTTCTTATTTCTATCTAATTTATTACTTAGGACACAAATCCCAAAGCGTGCTGAATCGTTCACACTGCATGCAGATGTGTACGGACTAAGCACACATGTGCAAAGGTACAACTGCTGTTGTGGATGAGGGGAGCTGTGTCAGCATAATGGCTGCTGTGAGGGGCTCCAGGCTAATGCACAACACATACACAGAGCCCTGCACACATCCTACTCTGTTTACAAAAGCTGTGTGTGATCATTTGCCTCCATAGTAATAAAAGGCATTTTATAAACAATATTTTTCCTCTCAGTTTTAGTTTAATTTTAGATATCAACTAATAAGAGCACAGTACATAAAAGAGGAAATTTTTTTTTTACTGTTGAAAAATGGAATATCATTAACTCATGATTTTTTTTTTTTTTTTTTTCCCCATATTCAGCTGCAGAGACTTTTAGAAAATCTCTGATTTCTTGCTGAGAGATTGAACCAAGATACAGTTCTGTCATCCGAGTACAGCATGAGGAATCACTAATTCTTGAGATTTTTTTCCTTGTGCTGAATTTCCCTGGAACTGTGACCAGGTTGTTTCTCCTTTTTGTTCATAAATGCTCTTCATAATACAGCGAATCATATCCACATGTTCCCAACGTCCACACTTCATAGGTATTAAGGAATCAGATCCAGGTTGCATGCAAATGGGTCCAAACTGATGAAATTCAATGCAGTTCATTCAGAACCTAGTGGCATATCCATCAAATTTGAGTTTTCCCACAGTATTGGCAGAGCAACTCTGAAAATATATGTTGTTAAATACGATTCTTAAATGAAGGTCAGCCAATGTCCATTGTTACTGAATTAAATTAATCGCATAGGTAAATACATTGGCTGTATTAGTTACACTAGCAGTTAATTTAGTTAATCTCTTTCAACAAATGAAAGTTATTGTTCGTATTTCAAAGCTGAATGGTGATTTAGAGAAGAGGGAGACTCCTTGCGTGTTTCCCCCCCCTACAAGTCAGTGTTAATAAGCTGAACTGCTGTGGGCTGATATCTATGTTAAGAATCGTCTGCTGGAGTCTTCCAAAGTTTTGCCACTGTGATATTCCCCCGATGAGACTCCCATCCCACGTGGCATTCAGCCAGACCCTTCACAGAGGAGCATGAAGTGAGAACTTGTCTGTGAGATGAACAAAAACGATGGTTTCGGCATATTAATAGACATTTGAAACATTTTAAGAAAATAGCAAATTCAGCCAGAACAATGTGGTTTTGATTGTCCCCTATGAGTCAGGCTCTCCAAATGGTTCCAGCTGGCCACAGCCCTGCTGGCAGCCTCGCAGGAGTGGAAGTGTCAGCTGTGGGGAAGGTGGGAGCTCGGCTCCTCTCCTTCCCTTGCTGCAGTTGGTGGAGCTTCCAAACCACCGCACACCGCAGCGAACAGCTCTTTCCCTGGAATTTCTCTGCTGTTTAGGAAACCCTGAAAGGCTCTTCAAGACAAAATACTGTGAGCGTGCATTAAGAAATGGAAGTCTGTCACCTCTGCTTGGTCTGCTGGCTGCCAGTCTATACATCCATGGGCTGACACCAGGTGTCAAAGCGTCAGGCAAAGAGGCTGAGAATGTCCTGACTCTGGCCCAGGGATTGGAGCGTTGCCTCAGTGCTGGGAGGTGTATACCCAGCATTTGCTAAGAGCCGATCAACGAGTTTAACTTGAATATTCAGAATCCTGAAGTTAATGTTGGGAAGGAAGTTCTTTGTTTTCTCTTTAGTTTTGTGTTTGTGGACTCAATTTCTTTTGCTTTTCTGAAAGAAACTTGTTCCTTTCTACTTTAGGTAATCTGAAACAGTTTCTTGAATGCAAGTTTAGGGGGAGGGGTAACTTAAGAAAACAGTTGGTTTGATGCTTTTTTTCCTTGATTCAACAGCCACAGTGAAAAATCAATTCTTTACACAGCACAGAAGGTTAGTGACCCTGACATAGATACAGGACTGGAGCAAAACCAATTCAGAATATGATGCAATCTTGTGTTAGTCTACAATATTTAGCAAGCACCTCCTGAATGTGTGACACAGAAATAGGCAAAGTACACCACCCAGGTTCTCTTTTTTTCATGATTGATCTGTGAATGGAAAACACTGTAGAATTGTAATACATTATTACTGCTATTATAATATTTATGTAGCATGCCCACATTAATGTATTTTACTTTGCCTTATCTGCTCAGCTTCTCTCTGTAAGTGCTAACACTCTCTCTATAAGAACTAATGCTACAAGCCTGGCAATCAGACTGGCAATAAGAAGAGATTACTGTGAACATGGAAAAAAAAAAAAAAAAAAGAAAAAAAGAAAGTAAAAAAGATAATGTTCTCTTTTTGGTCTTTTTTTACATTTTTATTATAGCTCATGTATATAGCTATAAAAGAAAGATATTCAGAAGGTCTGGAACAAAGAGAGAAGGGAAAAGGAATGCCAAGAAGGAATTCACCAGATAGTGATTTCATGTGATTTTGCAATATATGCATTTTACCATGGATAGGTGCAAGTTAAATGAAAACTGACCATACTGCAGAGTGTAAGAAAAATAAAATACCTTGGCTACTTGAATTTTTATATGGTGAAAAAAAAGAAAAATCTGATTTATTTATAGAAACCTGAGACATCTGAAAGATAGGGCTATCTTATCTTGTCTATAACTGATGATGGAGGTGAATAATCCCTCAGATAGCTTTTTTAATAAGGTCTCCTTTTCCATTTCTAAATAATGTTGAGACTCCTAGCCCTCAGACATGGCAAGGATCAAACAGCAGAAGGGATTCTCTGTAGTCAAGTTTCTAAACTTCTTTTAACTCTCAGTTTTACCTCCAAAACCCAACATAGATTCTATTTAGCATCATAACACAGGCATCTCTTATATATTCTCAGGTCTTTCAATAATTTTGGTAGTTCTGCTATGCAAATATACAAATGTACTGTCAATACAGTGGTAGATCTGGATAGCATAGCCTATTCTTGACTACATTTTGACCCTGGAAAGTAGTTTTACATTCTTTCAGCTGTCACTAAACAAAGGAAAAAAATAGTTCCCCTGACATACAAACTCAGAATAAGAAGTTACATGCATCTTCTAAAAAACAGCGTAGAATAGAATAGAATAGAATAGAATAGAATAGAATAGAATAGTTGGATCTTTTATGATCATATAATCAAAAATCATAGAAATATAGAATGACTTGGGTTGGAATCATCCTCAAAGTTCATCCAGTTCCAACCCTCCTGCTGCAGGCAGAGTAGTCAAAACCTAGATCAGGCTGCCCAGGGCCCAACCAAACTGGTCTTGAATGTCGCCAGGGGTGGGGCATTCACAACCTCTCTAGGTGGCCCTTTCTGTCTTTTCAGTGAAAAACTTCCCCATGACATCTAATCTAAACCTTCTCTCCTTTAGTTTAAAACCATTCTCCCTCTTCCTAATGCTGTCTATCCATGTAAAAAGTGAATTTCCCTCCTTCTTATAATCTCTTTTTAAATTTAGGAAGGCCATGATGAGATGTCCCTGGAGCTGTGTCTTCTCCAATCCAAACAAACTCAACTCTCTCAGCCTGTCTTCATAGGAGAGGTGCTCCAGTCCCCTGAGCATCCTTGTGGCCCTCCTCTGGACCCTTTCCAACAGCTCCACATCCTTCTTGTGTGGGGGGCCCCAGATCTGGACATAGTGCTCCAGATGGGCTTAGTAAGATGTCCTTCACAAAAGGAACAATCACCTCCCTCTCTCTGCTGACCACTCCTCTTGATGCAGCTCAGGATACCATTGGCTTTCCAGGCTGCAAGAGCACACTGCTGGCTCATGTTCAGCTTTTCGTCTATGTCCTTCTCTGCAGGACCACTCTCAATGAGTTCTCCTAGTCTGGGATTGTACTGACCCAAGTGCAACACCTTGCAGTTGGCTTTGTTGAACTTCATTAGGTGGTTATTGAGTCCAACTGTCTGAGCTCTCCAGGGGTAACCTGGAGGGCATTGTCCAAAAGCTTCTTAAACACTGGCAGAGGTGTTCAACCAGTTGAATGGCATCAGTCACTAGAATCATAGAATTGTAGAACGGCTTAGGTTGGAGGGAACCTTAAATGTCACCTATTTCCAACCTTTCTGCCATGTGCAGGATAGCCAGCCATTTGGTCAGGCTGTCCAGGGCCCCATAAAACTTAGTCTTGAACGTCTCCAGGGCAGACTGTTCCAGTGTTTGACATTCCCCTGCTGCAGCTCTGTGCTGTTCCCATTCTGCCATCAGTTCCCAGGAACAGTCTGGCACCTCCCTCTGCTTCCCCTCCTCAGGGAGCTGCAGGGAGCAGTGAGGTCACCTCTCAGCTTTCTTGTGTGACAGCCCAGGCCCAATCATAAGGCTATAAGTAATCTTATACTACATAAGCAAGGAAAGATTAGCTTTCTTTATATTGTAAGGTTAGAGACATCTGACAGGCACCAAAAACTAAGCATCTGTTAAAATTATCTTATTAATGCCTGCTATTCTTATGTTGTCAGTGGAGTTCTGTTACGTGTCTTTGAAGATTTTTAATCTGCCAAAGTTTAAGGAAAATGAAATAAATATGATTTTTTTATTTTATTTTATTTTATTTTATTTTTTAGTTTTTCCAGAGTCCCTCCAGGACCTCCACCTCTTCCTACCAGTAATACAAGACACTAAAAGTAATTACTTGAGAAGAATTTCTTCTCTCAACACATAAGCCCTATTTTAGGCAGGCTGACTAAGTATATGATCTCAGAGTCATATTTAAGCTTGAACAATACATCAGTGTAAAGAGTACAGAAAATTATCCCTAAATTTTAAAAAGTGATCTTACAACATGATTTGGTTTTTCCAAACACAGATTTCCACTTTGCAAAATGAAGCTCTGGCATTTGTAATTTGATACCTTTAGTTCTATGTTATCTGTAACTGCAAATTAAAAAGGATACTCGTCTTTCAGTTTATTAATATGATGTTGCAGATGAGTTCTGCAAAATTAGTACAGGCTGCTGAACTACAAGAAATATCTCTTGATTTGCATTAAAAAACTCAAATAGTTATGACATTTATGTATGACAACTACGCTAATGTGGAAGTAAGGAAGAATGCATCATGAGGTCAGCCTCATGTTTGTTTCCTTACCATAGATCCTTTTTTTCCACAAGTATGAAAATACTATCGATGATTAGGGGAAAGAAGTGTAGCGGGGGTTCAGATCACTACTGCAGGCATTGGAATATAGCTGAGGATGCAGCTGAGCCCTGTGGAGGTCATCATGAAACCACATGTGCTGTGGTAGCAGGATTAAAGACATCATGGTCAGCATAGGTGTACTCACACCACCTACGTCAGTGCTGGCAGGGAAATCGTGTGGTTGTCTCTAAATAAACACTCTGGCACTCCCAACCCCCAGGCACTCTGTACTGCAGCCAATGCTGGCATTCACTAAATGCTTGTGGAGATCAGTGAGTTCATGTCCAAGCTGTTCATCTTCTTCCTTTCAATGTGATGACAGCACAGGCATTACAGGGAATGGAGGTGAAAGCAGGCAGTGGATGGTTTTCCCCACTCCCTGCAGTGATAAGCTGTGGTCCAGCAGACCAGCCAATGTCTAGCCTGGATGTTCTCCTGAGGTAAGTGGCTACATGCTTGGGGACTGCAATGAATTCCCACAGATGTGCATATTGCCAGTGAAAACCAATGCCAGAGGATGTCATGAAGTCATTGCTTGTACTGACCCACCAGTGAGGACAATTTGAGCTCACCAATGGGCACTTGTAATATGCACCAAAATGGACAAGATGCAGGATGAAAGCAGATGGTCTGTGGGAAGTCATTTCTGCCTTCAGAGAGCAGCTCAGAGGCTGATGATGATACTGGTAGGTACCAGTGGAACCAGATACTGTTAGCTAACCTCTTCTAGACTTTCAAAGTTCTACAGGCATCTGCTTCCTTTTCTGAGTATCCTTGAAAGTTGCTCATTTTTAACATGGCTGAATGGTTTGAAACCTCTGTCAAGCTAAAGCTAGCTCTGGTTCTGGCAGCTAGGTATCTTTTCCCTAGCTTTCCTCTCTCTGTCTCTTGCTCTGTCTGGTTGAGCTTCATAATCTTCAGCTGGAATACATCAATTTATTTGTAAGCATGAACCAAGATCCACACTCTCTCTACTGCCACATGAATCTCATGGCTATAGATACTTGTGCTTTCCTTTGTGTACACATTTTTTTTTCTGACAGTATTAATCTTTACATTTGCCATTTAAAGTCCACAGCTTCAGTGTGCAAAGCAAATTCTCTCTCAGAAATCCCAGATTTATGGATTTGTCCCTTTCACAGAAGGTGCAGGATTGAAGATCCTCATGAAGAGGGTAAAATTGAAGGGAAGTTCTCCACATTTTGAGAGGGCTCACTGCTTTATAAAATGGTGGATCTCTCTCTGAAAATAAACCACAGATCTCACACTTCATTTGAAAAAAAATGGTCAACTGCACTAAATGGGGAGCAAATCCTGAGAAGAAAGGTACATTTTCTGCTTTAAATTTGAAAGGACGAGACAAATTCTAGTGCTTAAGTTTTGGCTTTATGAATCTTGCTTGGAAATACCTGACTTTTTCTCATACACTGCATAGGAGCCAAGGCTTTCAGCATTGGGCTGCCATTTGTCAGCTAAGTGCCGTGGCTCTTGAGATCCTCCTTTGATTTGGTCTTAGTCTGGGGTCTTATGTTCAGGAAACTTGAATTCACTGATTGGTACAGCAATCTTCATTTAGTTGTTCACACTAAGGTATTTTGAGTCTCCCAATATTTCATTAAGCTGAAAACAGGAAATAACTATTACTGTGCTGGAGTGATACAAGTAATTGCTGTTGAGAGATGCTGACTTTAACAGCAGCAATAGACTAGGCTGTAGGTCAAAGATCTGTGGTGAGCAAGGAACTGAGCTCCTGAAACAGCTTAGGAAGGGGCCTGCGCTAACTCACAATCTGCCCTAAAATGAGACGTTTCAAAAATCTCTTGCGCAGCCTGATCTGACGGGGTGTCAGCTGTGGCCTGGTGAAAATCTCACTCCCGTGGTCATGCACAAGAAACAACTGTATCCTGTTGTCCACAGACTTAACTAGGTACACCATAAGAACATGTGCGTTTATATTTTGTACACAAAACTGGATGGACAGATTTAATTATTTCTAAGTCCCTTGATATTTGGAGATAGGATTTCTTCTCAGGATCTACATAAAAATCTCATACTGCATATTTATAAGAAAATAAATTTTGTTTATCAAAGCCAAAGAGAAAGGCTGGAGAGTCCTTGCTTTAGGTGATCAAATGCTATAAAGTAGTAAAACTTGGAAGAAAAACTTCCAAATGAGTTTCAGAAATTTTTGAGCCTCAAATAACATTTTTTTAATATTTGAAATGACAATATGGATACGTAATGTTATCACTGGAAAAATACTCTGGATGTGTATACATTCTAAACTTTTAAAAATTATTATTTTATTTGTACCTGTAATAAATACGGTTTGAACTGCATGTGTAATTTCATGTAAGACACACAGTCATCCACAAAGGCATGGTTTGCCTCCATCACAGGACAACGTTTGTATCTGTTACCTTAATGCAAATGAATACAGAATCCAGTGATTTACCACATTCACTTGCTGTTCACTTCCTGTTGTCGGTATATTTCCCATTCTAACTCAAGAGCAAATTTTTCTTAAATATATTTTCCCCTTGTGCATAGTTTCAACCTGAGAAAATCTATTGAAATTATTTAGCATTGTCTGCAATGGGTTTGTTTGCAAGTTATCATCTGTTTTATCTAGGTGTCAGGATCTGCTATCATGACAGAGAACAAAGACTTGATTTTGGACAAGTTTTTGACATGGTGGGCATGGCATCAGCTTGCTAGCTTTGTTGCCCAGTTGCTGTAATTCTTGCTTCCCTATAAGCCAGGCTCCCAAGCCAGCAGAAGCTTTGAGAGACCCTCTTCCTGGGGGGCAGACCCCGGTGCAGGGTCATCCTGCCCCAGTTTGCTCAGGCAACAGCAGTCCCACAGCCTCCATCTGTCATGGTAATGGTATTTTGCCTTCTGATGTACGAGGGTCTGCTCCAAAGCCCTAAGTACCAGACTGGGATGGCTCCAAGCCCCACTGCTTGTTGCCCCCATGACTGCAGATAGGGTTGCTCAATCTGACTGCAGACACCTCAGAGAGGCAGCAGATAGTAAAGTGCAACAGCTCAGCCTGACCTAACACAGGAATTTGCAGCTATCCAGGAGTTAATAGAGCCTTGCACCAACTATGGACATTAGAGCTTTTCTGAGTGGGCAGATATATCTCCCATCTCAGTTGCTCTGAGCTCTTTGGTAGCCTGCTTCTTGCTGAGATAGATTGGCATCATACCACACTATTTGAAGCACTGCATGTACATGTATGGAGCCATGTTTTTCTGATGCTCTACATCTTGTGTGATTATCTACACTAGGTAGGATGGGTGAGTAGCATTCCTCTTCTGTTTCAACAGTGTTAAAAATTCTGCAGTAATTTAAACGAGCACACAAGAGTGTGGGGAATGGCAAATCCAGCTTGTATTCTTTTACTCTTTCAACACATGCCTGGTATGTTCACAGAGATTAGTTTGACTGGATAATATTAATTTTTTTTTTTTTTTAAGCCTTTTCATTAACAGTAAAATATCATAAGCAATTCCTTGAGGAACTCGGGGTTTACCAAAGCTCCTTTGAAAAATGGCAAAGTAGTTTTGAATTTTAGAGCTGCAATTAGCTTCACAGATCAGTCATAAAGCTGATTTATACAAGCGCGGAGAACAGATAGTTCTCATCAAGTATAATTGGAGCCATGGGTTCTTAGCCTGGAAAGTCAGTCCCTCAACTTCTATATTTTGAATATCTAAAAGGTAAAGATCCAAATTAGAGTATTAACATAATATTTAGGAGAACATATTAATCCAGTAACAGGGAGAAGCATAAAGATTTCCTCACACAAGGAGAAATGTTAGAGCTAGGTTTTACACTCCTTATGAAGACATAAGAGTCATTCACCTACGCACCCCATTTTCCCCCCCTCAAAACTATTTCAAATTAAACTTAAAATAGAACTGAAAGTAACTCAAATAAAAAAGAAACCAAAAGGTTCAAGTCCCCCAGTTCACTCAGTTATTGCCTTCATAAATCAAAACTAGACAGCAGATGAATTGGTTTACTTAGTTTGTTGTTTATTTGCCATGCAGTTATGGGGCCATGGAAAGCAAAACAAGATGACCATTGTTTCAACCAGACCTAGAGCCATTAGGCTTATTCTCCACTGCCTATTCTAGTTTTCTGGCCAGAATAGAAAAAGCAAGAAGCAACATGTTATTTGTCTGTTGCCTTATTTACCCTCAATCTTCAATCTCTGATTGACTCAATTGTGATATAAAGGAATTCAGTTCCATCATGGCAGTTTTAGAGAAAGTCACATAGCAAATGGCACCGTCGCTGGAAAATGTAAATGACACAGAAATAACAGTTGTTTTAAGAGCCAGAACACTCTGATATTTTTTGGAGCATAACAAATTTTTAGACATTTTCACTGCAAATAATAAAAGTGGAACTGATAGTATGTACTGCTATGCCTTCTTGGACCTTTTTATGAGTGCTACATAATGGTTGCTTGACACTTTTGAACTGAAATGAAAGATGGCATGAGCAAGTTAAACATACAGGCAGATAAGACGAATTGTCCTGTCAGAGCATTCCTCTTCATCATCTCCAAACAACTCTGCAATTAAAAAAAAAAAAAAAAAAAAAAGCCATTGTTTACTTATGTGAATAATAAAAGTAAAAAGGAGAGACCTTCTGATGACACCATGGAAGGCACTAGTTTTTGTTATGGCTCCAGCCCTCTCCCTAACCACTCTCATGGGCCCTCAGAGTTTACTGAGCTCTCAATGAAAGATTAGGACCTCTGATGAGTTGTCCTTTTCAATTGCTAACACCAGCACTTCTTTCCTTTTCTGTATTTGGTTTTCAGAAACATATGGATGGTTTTACTTTGCCATCAGTAGGGCTCTCATGAATAATGGTCCATTATTGTCATAGCCGCCAACTTGCACAGAAAAATTCCCGAGTGTCAAATTGTGGCTACTAATATAAACAAACAAATTGAAGAATACAGACTCCTCCCCGTGCCTTGGCAACCCTCCCAAAAAAACAGCTTTATTTATAATCTGCTCTGCCTCAGTTGCTCTCCTTTCATGATTACTTCATTTGTTGAGGTTGTTTATCAAACAAAACAAAACAAAATGGAGACCCACCAGTAATTGCTGTAAGGATTCTTCAAGTCTGTACCACGCTTTGTGTGACTCTAGCGTGAAGGGAAGATGTACTTTTCATAGCTGGGCACCTTCAAGCACTAAAAGATATGTTGAAGAACGGTGAGAAGCATAGGAAAGTGTTGTTATTTACTTATTTTTAAAGTACAAAGTTAGAATGACATTTCTGATGTAGGTTCTCTACCTGTAATATGTAGCAAATAATGCTACTGTCTTGAATGGATTCATTGTGGATTTGCAGGTAGTTTAAGTGAAAACACATTTTTACTTAAATATTAAAACATGCTCATTAAACTTGCTTTTGGCTGTGTTTATATCTCTCCCTTCTGCAGTGCCACACTGTCTGGTGTGTCTTTTTTCTCTCAAATAGCCAAACAGCTGTGAAAAAGCACAAAGCAATTTTACTGTTCGAAACTCCATTATGCCAGGAAAAGAAAAATAAACAACAGTAAAGACAAGACCATTCCCTCTGCGTTCAATCACCATGATGAGAGAAAATGCACATTTTTTGTAATCAGAGCTGTACAAAGCCTTTAAGTGCTGTGACATGTGGATAGCAGCAGATTACTGGGTCAGCTCACATGATCTATGCTGATATTACTCAGCGTGATATCATGCAAACATTTTCCTAAACATTTGCTCTGCTTGCAGTGTTCACTGGGTTACTTACCTACATTCACCTGGTTGGAGTTACCATAGTGAGGAGTAAAACTTGCATCATCTGGAGTTAGTGGCCAGGCACAGACATCCCCTCCTGGATCCAGACGCACAAGTGGAAGGCATTACTCTTTGTGTGAGGTACGGTCAGCTGGACTCACTCACATCACCAGTGGAAACCGTGTGAGCTGAACCCATCGATTTTGTCTGAAACAGATTAAGGAATACTAATACCAGTGGTTCAGCCAGGTGAGAACTCTGTCAGGCAGAAAGCAAAGAGCATTGGGGAGGTACCTGGGAGAGGAAATCTCTTCCCCTTCAGGGCTGGCCTTGGAGGAGGATGCCTGCCAAAAAAGGAATGGCTCTGGAGAAGCAGAGCGGTTCAGTGGTGTCAGTGGCAGGAGCTGCCCCACTCTCCTCGTACAGACAGACTTGGAGCAGAACAGTCTTGTTCATTCCCGGTCTGAGACAATACCCATTCAAATAGATGGAACTAATCCCACTAACAAGGGCGTGCTGAACAGCCTTTGGCTGCTCCTCTAAGACTGCTGACAAGGGCCAGTAGTGACTGTGGGATCTGCGGTTAAAGCTGAAATTGTTTCCCTGATTTCATTGGGGAGAGAGGCAGCAAACTAGGTCCAGCTGGTGCTGGAAGTAGCTCTGGGCCCTGCAGATTTGGTCAGGAGTTTCCCTCTGCTTCACAGGGAGGCTGTTGTCCCCTGAAGCCTGCCGCCCCTAATCACCAGCACCTGATGTACACAAGGCTTCGTTTCTGACTTGGAGATGAAACACAACGCAATTACCCAATCTGGTTTGAATTACAACCCAGTTTGGGCACAGTTTGCAAACTACAGTCCTCTTTGGGAAGGTATTTGTTCATGACAGCTAGAAAGGCTTAAATGAAGTCCCAGCAAGTGCCTGTGCCAGTGCTGGAGTGAGGACAGCATAGAGCCTGACTATATCTCTACCCAAAACCATGCAGAGAGGCAGCAACCAGTTGGAGGTTCTCTGGGAGAAGCATCCTTCCCACCCACCCTTTCTCAAAGTCCACTCCCATATGAAGAAGGCTCACACAGACATGAGACCCAACTATGAGGGACTTTGGGCCTGGTCCCCCTAGGCACAGCAGCAAGGAAGGCAGCCTTCCTTCCCCATCCTCATTGCCACATCCCTGTGCTTTCCTTCTCTCAGTCATGGCTGCAACCTGCAGGGCGAGCATCTGCAGTTCTCATCCCTGGGGCCACTGGGAGGCCACGCCAGACCAAGGGGGTGAGATGAGAAAACAGCAATGCACTGACAGCTTCCCCTAGGCAAAATCCCCAAATCCCACACGGCATTTGCAAATCCAGCAGAAGCACTTATTCCCCTCTGTCTCCCTGCTGGCTGCTGCCGGTGGGCACTGTTTTCAGGAGGTACACGGCATCTGCTGCTCCTTGATGGAAAGGCACAGAGGCACAGAGGCACTGGAGCAGCAGCTCTCTCTACAGCAGAGGCCCCTCTGTTATTGATTTCTACCCATTCAGCCCTGCCGTGGTATATAAAGCAGGCTTAGCGTGAGCAGCTTGCACCAGGGCTAGATTTATTCTTGGTGAGCACAGTTGTGCCTGACATTAAAAACACATCTAGTGCAGAATCTCATTTTTAACATCCGCTATAACATGCTTTATTTCAGCACCTTCAGCAAAGGAAAGGAGGATTTGGGAAGCAAACAAAAAATTAACCCAACATGTTACAGAGGCTTCTAATGGAGGATAACCTGCAAAACCAGAATTTGCCATATGCTAAAAGTATCATGTATTTCTTATACCTGTGGGAAAGATTTTTCTCTGCTACATGAAATGGACTGTATTACAAACAGCTTGTTAAATGTGTGACAGATCGGCTTGAAACGATGGTTCTTGTACTCTGCAGGCCTGCACATTTGCTAATAAACTGACTACATATACAAACAGTCTGTTCCAGGGTTTAAGCTCCTATTACACTGGTTCATGTTTCAACATGCAGCCACTCTGTAGTTTGTGTTTTCAGCAGAAGGAGTAAGTGGATGCATATGCATTACAATTCCAGACATCATTCCGTACCAGATGTGGTGCCTTTATTTTTAGTACTGCAGGAGTGTCTGCTGACCCTTTCTCACCCCACGTCTAATGAAAGATTGACTGCTCTGGGTTTTCTTATGGTGAATTATATATTAGAGGACAGTGGATTTAAAAATTAATTCAAGATTAATTTAGGGCTGACTGCACATGGAATTATTTGGCCAACAGATGAAAAATGAAAATTTCACTACAAAGAAAAAAAATTGTAGAAGTGTCAAATTTTAATCCAATTTTCTATAAAGAATGATCATGTTCTGAGACCCTTCTGAGGACAACAATTAATCATTCAGAGTGATACCCCCTTTCCACTTGCTATGCAAGCCCTCCTCTGAGCCAACGCACCATCCGTGCTCCTCTGAAGCCAGGATTCATGTGCTCAGTCAGTAAAATAAATTAAAACTGTACCAAATGGCTCCAGATTCAGGGAAACACAATGGCTGAAGCACACACTTAGGTGAAAGGAGGCACAGCTATTGCATGGACTGAAGGAGAAAAAAATGTAGTACCACCACTAGCCAGATTTACAGCTTCTAAGAGGGCTTGTAACTTTTTAGGCAAATGAGAAATTAATCAAAAGGCAGAAAATTGATCTCTTTCATTTAAGGATCTGTTAAATTTTAATGGCAGTGTTAGATATAATACAGATACCTCTGCTTCACTAAATCAAAAGGCAAACACAAAATCAACTAAATTTTATCTTTTTTATTTAACCGTTGTGGGGATTTTATATTAAATAAAAAAAAGAGAGAAGACTAATGAAAAGCAGGCTAAGGAGACAAATGCTTTGAGCACACCTTATTGAGTAAGGAAACAAATACTGTGAAAGAGAAATAAATCACAATCATAAATAAATAACCCCTTTTAACAGGTTAAAACGAATTGTTGCTGTAAACAAGGCTGCACTAAATTAAACTCTCCTGTTGTTATGATTTCAGTGACAGAGTTCCATGCTTATTCTCTTTCATTCTAAGTATTTTAATACTACAGATATTTTATTCCTGTCTCCTTTCCTGGACAGAACATGTATGGAGGATGAAAAGAGGAAACAGAGAAAATGCACTATGTTCTTTAACTGCCACAATCTTCTCCAGAAATCATTTTTCTGTATTCTCACATCCACTGGTTTTGCTGTTAGCATTCTTTTTTTTTTTTTTTTTTTCCCCCATCAGTTCTTAAAAACTATTAGTGCCTTTTTTTCCAGAGTGATGAATGTATAGTGGAGGATGAAGCCTCATGCAAATGCAACTGAGTGAGATAGAATACATTTCCCCTTATTGCATGCAGAACATTTAAAGGCCTTGCAACATATGAACCAAACACACAGAATACATTAAGGACAAATTAGCTGGGCAGCCATGGATGCAGCATAAAAATTGCATCAAATTAGGGCTGCAGTCTTCGGGAGCTGAGCAGCTGATCTGCATAAGCTCCCCCTACCTCCCTGCCCATTGTGGGCCTCTCTCTGCCTTGTTACCTTATGAGAGAGGAAAACATTTAAAAAGGGATTCCTGAAGGCTGCCTGATTTCTTGCTGAATCAGCCAGCTTGTCACTGAATTGATTTCTGCACCTTCTGCCTCATGAAAACTAGAAGATGTTTTTAAATTGAACATGTCCTTCATTTACACAACATGCTGGGACAGAAGAGAAAAGGCTGAGAAGGGCAATGAATGTATCTTGTATTTGTATAATATAACAGCGATGAGGTCTTTTATGTGTAGGAAATGAATGGCTATTTAATATGCATTACTTACCAGAAGATGACGAATATACCATTAAATGTATGTAACAGAAATGTAAATGCAGTAGCATTTCGTTCTGAAAAATAAATGGAATCCAGTACAGAGGAAGGTATTGAATAAGAGCATGCTGCAAGAAAAGGTGAATAAGACCCTGCTGTTCCCATGTTCAGACACCAGTGACATTGGAAATTGTTTTGACAATAAGATCACTAGGTTTCACATTGATCTACTGAGATTCAAGTACATGTATTTTCATTGTACTAGCAGGAGAAAGGTAATTTTGCTAACTCTGTTTTAATGGATTTTTTTTACTCCTCACTGTAGCCAATATATTTACTGGGAAAAAAAAAAAAAAAAAAAAAAAAAAAAAAAAAAAAAAAAAAAATCTTCTGAGTTTTTAAGTTAAAAAAATGTAAAATCTGGTCTTAGGTTGTAGAAGATGTATAGGAGTTCTGCTATTGATACTGTTATGATAGCTGTGTGGAAATAAAGAGATTCCCTATACAACCGAAATAATTCCTACTGGGAAAGCTGATCTCCAATACCACACTAGCCCAAAGCAAGAGTAAATTTTAACTGGGAAGTCCTGCAGTTTGGATTTATTACTATCAAAATTAACAGCTTCTGTAATTTTTTGGAATTTTATGATTGTTGCATGAAAGCATAGGTACTTAATCAGGAGTGTATTGACATCTGCAAAGTACCTTGGAAAGAAAAAATGATTGGGTAAGTGGTCAGTTCTAAAAAATTAACAATTATCATATCTTAAATGCTTTGAGGTGTAACATCATCTACTAAGACAAGTTCAGGGCAAGGAGCCAGCAGTTCCCAAGCTTTATTCCAGACCCTGCTGCCAGCTCTCTGTGCAGTCTTGGGAAAGTTTGCGGCATGGGGATGATGATTACTGAGCTTCAGCCGCCTTGACCCAAATGATTTTATTCCCTTCTTCCCTTTTCAGCTTTATTCCAACCTGTAAGTTCGTGAGGCAAAGACAGTACATGACTTCATAAGCAAGTATTCTGGGAGGGATGTAAAACTCCAGGCTGCAGGGCAAAAGCCAGATTGTAATTCTAAACAAGGGAAATTTAGCTTCCAAGCAGATTATCTGCAAACTGCCAGCTGTAGTGTTTCTTTGTCTGAAGCAGCTGGTACTGACCAGTCTTGTAGATAGGGGTACTGGGAGAGATGGATCGCGGGTTTGATCCAGTGTGGCAATTCCCAGGCTCTTCTACAATGCCAATTATATTACTGGCAGCCAATAACAATAATAAGATTACCGAGAGGAATTTAACTAATGAGATCAAATAAAGAATCAAAATTTGGTGGGGAAGTGAAGGTCACCATATTGCCAGATGTCTGAAATATATCAAATCAAAAGAGAGGGTTTTATTTTGTTGGTTTTTTTTTTTTACTTGTGTATATGTGTGTGTGTAGTTTTTTTTTTTCTTTCTTTCTTTCCACCTGGCAATTTTAACTGATGTTTGTCCAAGCTTCTACTTTCAGAACCATCTAACAATTTTAGTGAGATCAGTGATTACGTAAATTAAAGCTTGAGAGAAACAGTGACATAATTAATGGAAGTGAGGGAGAAGTGGGAGGGAGGAGTGAAAAGTGTGAGGAAGTTTTCAGGGTGGAAGTGTGCAGATTGGGAAGTGATGGATGACACTGAATTACATAAGAAGCCACAAATGGGGAGACAAGAGAAAGAGGAAGCTTTGCTGCACTGTCCTCAGAGTACATAATACAGTGTGTTTTCCAACAACAGAGTCTGGGAACTAAAATGATGCCAACATCTAGCAGCCAACTTCTCAGAGCTGTGAAGCACTGAATTCTCTCTGGTGGGAATGGACATTTGGAGGTTGTGAGCACTTGAAAGATTTAAGCTTTGATCAGGGGCAGTGGCTTTTGCTTCACTTCACTTTCCTAATGAATTCTGTTGTTGGAAAGGTAAGGAGCCTTGACTCTGTTGGAGCTGCATTAGTCCATAGGTTAGAGTACTGCGATCCCAGATGGCTGAAGCATCGCCAGCTGGTAGCACTTGGACAAAGAGTTCAGTCTGATGAAACACAGCCTGACAGCTGGTATCAGATGCTGGAGAACTGTGTTTCAGTGAATATGTTGCTGTTGGAGTCACTACAGAAATTTCAAGACAGGAAAAAAAAGACAGAGATGAGTAGAGGGTATCATCTGCTCTGAAAGGGAAGCTCAGCCATGCTTTGCTGATGTTGCCAGCTGAGAAGCTGGCATGAAGTTTCTAAGGGCCTGTTTACACTACCAAATAGTACGAACTTAGTATGACTTCAGAGGAACCACTGGCAGGTTCCATAAACAAGTGTAGACTTGAGGCTAGTAGCTCATTTGCTAAACACTGTATCCAATTACGTTATAGTTTTTTGGCAATGGTCCCTTACTTGCTTTCTGTTGTGGTGTTGAAGAGACAAAAATTCAAGAATCAAACTTTATGAAGATTTATAAATTAAAAGCCAATGTTTTGGGCTGCACCTAAAGATTGGTCAGGATAGCAGGCAGCCATATCTTAAATGCACTCCCCTGCATGGAGGTACAGCTGAGTTTTGTAGCAGCTGAAGTTTGAATATGTATTAGAAGTAGCCTTGAGAAAGCTACACTGTGGGCAGTGAAACTTAGATGTGTGCATGGCATATGGAAGCAAAGGACAACTCTGAAAGAGAAGACTCTTGGCTAAGAATAGACAGAAACAACAGCCTCATATCTGACTATGCCCTGACCATCAGCACTCAGAGAGGAACCCAGAGTACCATTGGGTTACTTTTTTGCTTATTTCTGGGTACCTCATACATACATGTCCCAACCCCAGTGCCAACATTTCAGACTTTGAAGGTATCTTCAAAAACTCTGTCTTGCCTAATCAGACTATTACATATTTCATGATTCTGTATTGTATGTTCCCATCTGTGGAGCTGAGATATTTGTGACCTTATTTTGGACTCCTAAAGTAGGAACTATAAACTTGCCATGTGGGTGTTCTTAAAGGTAAAGCACGACTGGAATTTGTGAATCGTCAGTGGGAGATGTCAGTTGACATCCTTTGGGTGTAGAAAGAGAATATAAATGTCCAGCTCAGTGCAGATGTTGTTAGTGTTTTGTTAGTTAAAGTCTGGGCAGATCGTTCTCACTGTGATATGAAGATGTATACCTCTTGGTACAAATTGTTATCTAGGCTAGGTGTGCTCCTGTTCATCACATCCTTATGGTAACATCTGTTTGCTAATTCTTTTCTTACATTGTAGGAAAACCAATATCTTGCAGAGGGGTAAGAATCTAGTGGTGATTCTGAGCACTGGCAGATATGTGCTGTTTTGTGAATCACCTCTAAATACCAAATAATTAGGACCTAGGAAGTCTTAAACAGCTGGAAAAAAAAAAAAAAAAAAAAAAAAAAAAAAAGGGGGAGTGTGGTTGTTAACATTGTCCAAGGTCCAAATATCCACCCAAACACTCTCTCACTCCCTCTCCCCAGGAAGACAGAGGTCCTTTCTCATCTGAGGATGAAAAAGCTTGTGGGTTGAGACGCAAGGAGATCACTTGTGAATTAGTATCATGGGAAAAACTGGCTGAACGTGGTGAAAAGAGTCAAATATATTACCAATTAAAGTAGATTCAAATAGTGAGAAACAAAGTCAACTGTTAAACCAAACACATATTTTCCCTTTTCCCCATGTTCCACATCACTCCTTCACATCAGGCATCTGTCTTTGAGTGGCATGGAGGGATTTAGGGGGCTAAAGTCACTGTGCAGGAATTCTACATAGGGCAGCCCTGGCTCCTCCTCATAGAGGAGCTCTGCAGCCCCATTGCCAGCACCTTGGCATCTACAGCCAGTATAGGAAACAGCAATGGAAAGATCACCCCTGTAGTAAATGTAAATATCTATTTAAAATCTGCCTTTCAAAGTTTCCTTTTCTAAAGGCTTTTCTAACTCATTCTTTCTCTACTCTTTCATCTTTTTGGCCTCAAAAGTAAAGGGTAGAAGACAGATGGCAGGCCAAGAAAGGGGGAGATAGAGGAAACTTAGAAAATGAAAGCCCTAAAACACAGAAGATTTTGTTTTAAACTTATGTCTATAAATAAATAAATAGAGAAACAAACAAATATATCAACTTTTCTCAGAACAGATTCTATATTGAAAAGGTTGTTTTCAATATGTTATTAAAAAAAGAAGCTGGCAAATAAGGCTTACAAAACACAGTAATGGATGATACTGAGGAACCTTTCATCTCCCTCTTTTAGAATGTCGTCAGACCAAAAGGGCAACCTCATTCTTCTTTCAGAGCTCAAAGGACAAGGATGCTTTAATTTTCTCTGATGGTGTACTAAAGCAATAAGATGGTATCCAGGAGCCAGATTCAGGATCTTTGAAAAGGAGCAGGAAAACACTTGTACTCTTTTTTGTCTATATCTCATAATTACTGGGAATTACTCTAAGTCAATAATCGATGCTATTTATTTCAGTGAAATTTCTTTAATGGCTTAGAGACATCAAGTTGTAGATCATTCAGTAAGTTAAATGTGTTTCCCCTTCGCCCTGTCCCTCTCACTGTTTGTCACACACACCCACTGTGAAATGGTTCAAATTAGAAGGAGAAATTGAGGACAGGAAGTGTGTTACTTGTACAGCAGTTTATTAAAATCCTAATTTTCACTGGTGCTTTTAACAGCTGTCTCAACTGGAATAAAAACCAGTGGCATAATCTCTGTTCATTAGAAGAAGTGTAATATTTCTTACTTTTGTTACTGAATAGAGTTAGTAAATTGTTTTTCCTTATTTTTCACCTTTTGCTCTTGTGAAATATGTTTATTTCTTTTCGAGGCTATTTTTTAAATTTCTCTTTTTCAATTTTTCATTAATCACAGTGGTTAGATGGGAGTCCTTTTGTTACATGAGACAATTTTATCACCCTAGAAGCCTAGCTTCAGAAAGTGGTAACAAAAAAAATGAGGGGGGTAACATAGCAAATCTGCGCTTAGCAGAGCTCCTTTATTCAGTGCATTTAAAAGAGGCATCATTTTTTTTACCCCTGCTTGGCAGTGGGCATCAAGCTGCCTCTTGGAGAGGTGCCAATGGCACACACCATTAGCTGCCCTTCCAGCAGATGCACGCTGCACCAAAGCGTGGCATTGAATGAGATGAAAATTGAAACCAAAACTGAGCAGGCAAAGAGAAATCAGCTTTCACCTTTTATATTGCTAAAGGGTTTGACAGTGAAAGGTGGGAAGGACCCAAGTGTGCCCATGTCTGCCAGGAAGGGAGAGCACAGAGCTCTGGAGGTGCGTTATCAGAAAAAAAAAAAAAAAAAAAGAGCAGACTGCAAGCAGCAGCTGGAAATTCAGCTTGAGGAGATTTATGAGCAGCACTGTCCAGAAACGCAGTGAGGACCCTCTTGAACTGTGGAGCTGTGTTAGGAGAAGCTTATTCCCTCCCTCTTCCCCAGTATGGGCACACTGGGCAGGTGCTAGGATGTTCTGATATCTTGCCTTGATTTATTTATTTGATGAGAAAAAATGAAAGGGATGGTCCTCGAGAGTCCTTGGAGATTCCATTAACTCTGCAAATTGAGCATATTGATAAGTTGACGATTATTTTGAAATGAACTAGAGAAAGCGAAAGGAAAATGCTTGTAGAAGGAGTCTGTTTAATGCGCAGAGATTTTTAAGTGTAGGTAATATTTCAAGTGTATCAAAATACAGTAGAAAGACCAGGGGTTAATTATACTGGCATGGTAGCTGGAACCACATTATTATAATTCTCTTGGAAAGCACTATGGAGCATATGGAGTGAATGAGGGGCCTATGTGTGCATAATAAGTTCTGTATGGGGATAAGGTGAAGGAGCAAGAGCTCTCCTATATGTAAGAGGCGCTAAATAAGGGGAAGAAAATCATTTAACTACTTGATGCACTAACTCGGTGTGCAGCAACACATTCAAGGTGCTCTATCCTGTAAGTAGTAACGTACATAAATTCACTCAGTGCCATGATTCATCTTCATTTTGAAAACACAGCAAATACAAGTGAATATAGTCCACGGGTATATGCTAGAGAGTTTGCCTTTCATAAATATTCTCATATTGTATCTGAAACCTGACATTTTTGCTGTGGAAACTCTTTACATTACAGGTTTGCTTCTCTGATACTGCATTTTTCCTTTTTATTTCTGACAAGATTTTGGAGTTTCCAATTCTCAAGGCACTGGAGGTCTTGGATAATCTCTGCACTGGAGGTCTTGGATAATCTCTGCAATGGAGAGCAAGAGGAGACAAAAGACCTCCATGAAGATACTCCTCAATTCCAAATGATTTTGCTGGTTAGGTTACTTATCATCTACTTTCTTTCACAGTAAATAGGATGAAACTCCAGAGTAAGTCTTAGATGCCTATTTCTGTATGGGTTATTTTTTTCTATGTATGTGCCTGTTTTTATCCGTTATTTACAGAAGAAGCTTAGACATCAATCTTAGACAAAGACACTGAGTTTTTCAGTTTGATAAACATAGTTGTAATGAATCCAACCCAAAAGACTGGTCCTTTGCCTAACTTCCACTCAGTATGGGCTGGGCTGAGCAGAGGATCTTTAATTGAAAAAAAAAAAAAAAAAAAGCTACTAAGAAATAATAATTTACTCGGGAGATAAAAAAGCAGCCTAGTTCTGTAGATGGACCTCAGAACTAGGGCCTGGTTCTGGTTTTAGTCCAGCTCACCTCAAAGTATTGAAATCTTACAGGGTCGGGATCATATAATGACATATCCCATGATGCAAGATACAGCAAAAGTGTGGATTTAAAGTAACAAAGACCAGCTGGATTTTTTTTTTTTCCTGCAGCGTAACTGGCTTTGTTTCTCTCATATTGTTATAGCAGAATTTTTACATGCACTAACTAATTAAAATAAGGTGTGGGAAGGCAGTAAAGACACAGTGTTCATCAAAATTATTCACTGAGCTCTGCCAAATTAAACTCTTATGCCAAATTTTTAGGTTTTATAATACATTTGGGACTGTATTCCCAATTTGCTCTTACTGTCTGTGTTTACTTTCACCTTTAACAATTTGAAAGTACTAATATTAATACTTTAGCTTATAAAATTTTTGACTTTCTGCATTTTTGCTATAGATTAGAGAGAAAGACAAAAAGTTTAGAAACCAAAACTGGTTCAGAAACTCACTCTACACTTACTATCGATTCCAGGATTTATTTTATTTTATTTTATTTTATTTTATTTTATTTTATTTTATTTTATTTTATTTTATTTATTTTTGTGAATCTCACCTGGAGATGACTGAATCATCCACTAAAAAAGGAAAGAAGAAGAAGCAATTAAAGTAGTTATTTGAGTGTACCACATAAAGAAGCTATTTTCAGCAGCCAGTAACAGAGTTGCATTTGGGTTCATGATTCCAACAGCCAATTTTAGGGCACACATTCATTTCCACATTAAGTTTCTTTATAAAATCAGCCTCAGTGCTGACATTCTATACCCTTAAAAAATGCTACAGAAATTTTACTTTCCTTATGAGAAAGTAAAACAACAATCACCCCTTGACAGAAGACTTCCAAGAGTAGGGAACAAAAAGTGTTCCCCCAGACTCTTAGCTCTGTCTTCTGTTGAATATTTTTTAATACTACTGCATCACATTAGTACTGAAATATGATGTCCACTGGAAATACTCTAATGAATTCAGCAGCAGATGGGCAAATAAACAAGGGACTGGAAACTAAAGAGGTAAACAAGCTCAACCTGTTTGGCTAGAGGAAGAGAAGGATGAAAAATAACGTGATTGCAGTATATACATACTTAGGCTTAGAAGCTGAAAATAATGAGGCAGGGGGATTTCAGCCTTACTGACAACTGTATATTTATCTAACCTCAACTTTCAGCCGGTGTCTGGAAGCTGTTCTTTTTGTAAGTCAGAGGCTTTCCTGTGATTGGAAGCTAAGATGAAACAAATTCAATCTTGAAATAAGAGGCAATTTCTTAACAGACAAAGTAATTAAATATCAGAACATGCTGTTACTCCACGTGAAGATGGCGAATTCACCATTGGTTTAAATACTGTTGGAAAATAGGGACACATTAATCCAGCTTCTGAAAGGAATTGTGCAGACTGCATGAAATGTTGAAGAGGAAGGGTGGTGTTTATATTTGCTACTGGCTCACTAATGGATTCCTTGTTATTGCAAGCATATAAAGCATTAATGGAAACTTTAGTCTGCCCTGTTCCTCTGAAATGCAGAGTAACATTTTCAACTCAAGTTCTCAGGCTTGAATAGATACGAGTAGGAGTAGATGGTGTAAGAGGATGAAACTCGGTAGCATCATAGTACTAAGAATAGAGTTCATCTCTCTGGACTTGCCTGCAGAGAAGTGGCAGGTGGTTGTGAGGGGTCTGTAGCAGCTCTACAGACATCCTTTGCTCCTAAGCCTTTTCACAGCTCCAGCAGCCCACTACTGGCAGTATTGCCAGATTTCCCCTGGATCATTGAGACTGAGCTGCATTATGGGGTGCCATGTTTGTGTCAAGTTTACACCTAACTAGTAGATCTACATTTCTTCTTTGCTATGTCCTCTGTTGGTCATCATATTGGTGCCCAGCCAGAAGCACTCATCTTTGGGCATCATTTTCTAAACAGGAAAACAGGGTAGAAATGAAAACAAGGGATTGGAGAGAGGAAGCTGAAGTTTGTTCTGCTATAAAAACTTGAGGCCAAATGGGAGGTACCCTGTAACGTACAGTGAGGCTTGTGCTTAGATAAGCAAAGGAAATGGGGGAAGAAAACAGATGTGAATGGCCTTTCCCAACATCACACAGCCAGCCAGCTGGGAGCTCATCTGAGCAGCTGGGGCTCTCCCTCCATGTCTTATACATCCTCCAGCATCCATGGCTTAAGCCACTGAGTTGAAATATATTCGTAGCTATGACTCTTGCAAATAAAAGTAGTCTGGGTGAAAATTCCATTATTTGCATCAGGTAGCTTCCATGCTTGCATAAACCAATCACTAGAGGCCTGAGTAGTATTCATTCACAGTTCTAATACTCCAATGACATAAATACAAGTTAGTAACTGATAGTGTTTGTTCATGTTAAAATTTTGCTCTCTTCTCCCTCCTCCCCTCCAGCACATTTTGTTTGACTGTTTGTGTAAATAACTGGTTCTGTTTGCTAAATTATATACCCTATTTATTGAGTAGGAGTGTAAATTGAGGCTCCAGATGTCAGATCAAGACATTCTTGTCCTTCTCCCTCCCTGATTAGTGAAAACATTGGAAAAAGGCAAGACCAACAGAAGAAGAGTCCAGTAGAGTGTCTTCAGCAATCTTCTTACAACTGTACACCCCCACTGTAAATGCCAGGCACGAATATTTGTAACACGCCCAAAGCCAAGGGGTGTGCCTAACAGGCACTCCCAATGTGTTGCTATGGGCTACAGCACTCTGAAAAAGTGAGATTTCATCTTCTCAGCTATACAGAGCCAAAGCCAGAGCTGGAATCTGAGATGCTGTCAGCCACCCTGAACTCCTCTGCTTTGGCATGGTAACACACTAACTCAACGTATTGTGAAAATATTACTTTCAAGTATAAAAGCTTGGTAAGCTGGCTAGAGTAACAGGCAACATGACACTGTCTCACTCCTTTATTTTTAGAAACCCCACTTCAGAGAGCTACTAAGACATCTTTAGCCTAAAATGTGAACATTCTGCTGTAGTGTCCTATTTGACACCCAAGCCTTACAGTCAGTTCCTCAGCTTTTCATAGGTACATTTTATCTGTGCTGTTCAGCTTGAATGAGGAGTCCCCACAACTTCACAAAGCCTAGTAGAATTTGAGCCATACAACCCACACTGAGACATAAGAAAGAGGTAAGTTTAAGAAGTAAATGTCTCAGATTATATTGAAATAATGTATAGATTGTCAGCTACGGTGATCTTGTTAATTTAGAACCAAAGATTCATGGATACATCTGTACAAATTAACTCCGCTTCCCATAAGCAGTGAGGGCAGGGACAGCAGCAAAATGGGCAGGAGACTGCAGGATCTCTGTATCACTGCTCAGCGCTTTGCTTTGTCCTGGTGGTCTGTGCTGGACTGTGCTGGGTTGTGCTGGGCTTTGGAGAATGAGGTCACAGTCCTGCATGTCCAACCCCTGCCCACCTTCTGTCCACCCACTGCATTGCAAAGGGGCTGAGGGGAACTCCAGAAAAGGCATTAATAGGCTATCTCAGAGTGAGGGTCAACAGGAGAGTGTATATACTGCTTAAATTAGTGTGCTATGTTTACAGCAGTAGTTGAAATTTTCTATTGCTGGAAGCCTCTTGATATAAGTGGCCTCTATGCCCATGACAAATCATTATTTCATTCCCTGAAGTTATGAGTATAGACAACCACAGTAATGAGTTATCAGATACTTTAAACCAGGCTTACTTCTGTGCTTCTTTTTGAGGATGTGGTGTAAAAGCCCGACTGATCTCTGCAGGAGATAGAACAATACAAGTTTTTGTAGAAATTCCAAATAAAGTCATCCTTCAGTCATTAATAAGCACATAAGCATGCCCAAGTGAACAATTATTTTTTCATACATGTGATGGAAATAAATTGTGTTAAGTGAAACAGTTGGAAATAGATAATGAGAATTCAGCACAGAATTAATTTCAAACTTTTATTTTTTGGATTCTCATAAAAGTAGAAATCTTCTAGTCCTACTCTGTTCCAACACCTAAGGATCAATACAGAAACGTCAGTGGGCTTTGTGGGTTTAAAATTAGAGGAGTGCAGGCTTTGCTCTTCATGCCAGAGCAAGGTAGCATGCAAAACAACATTGCTGCTCCTACAGCAGAGTGATTAGCACCATGGTGAAAACACCATCAACACAGATATTTGCATGTGAAGAGATGCTGTAGCTGCAGTTTTGCAAAAGAACACCTTGGTATCATTCTTCTGTACCTGCCCGAAAACAAACTCTGGAGGATATCTTTCTAGTGGCAGAAATGTAGGGTTTTTCTGTTTGTGGGTGAAAACTGTCACTGCTGGATCACATAGATGAAGCAGATAATCTTTGACCACACTTAAAGAGAATGTAAGGGAAATGGAAATAAAAACGGAATGGCAGCTTTCAGTTTCAAAAATTGCCTCTTCCCTCTCCTTTTAAAAGAAAGTTTTACAGAGGTAAGCTGCCACTAGAATTTCATAAAATAACTTCACAATTCCCCAGAATTCACCATTTGATCTTCCCAGATTTTGCCCATTTTATGGTGTAGAAATACAATCGTCATCATTCCAAGGGGTTGAAGATAAGCTCCAGAAAATTAGATGATACTTGACTTTCTAGTCATTGGAAGAGTGTGGAAAAAGAAGTACAGTGCCCCGATGTGTAATTTCCTGCTTCTGTAGCTTGGCCTTTCTCAGTATAAACTAAGAAACAGCCAAGCCCAGATTTCCTCCCACTGACAAATATACATGAGCTTATCTGATAGCAGACTATACTGTGATGCTTTATATAAGAAATAACTAAGTCTCTAAATACCAAGCAGTGAACATTCATGGCATCTGAGCAATTAATTTCCTGGCCAACATTTCTGATGTTGAATGGCAAAGGGTAATGTTTTTTTTTTTTTCTTTTTTTTTTTTTTTTTAAATATATTTTGTCTCTCCACCCCCACCCCACCTTTGGTCTTTGTTGCTGTTTCTTTATCATACTTTGTGCAATGGCATGTCTACTTTGGGAAATGACGATTCCAGTGTGGGCGGATGGAAAGAGATCTGCCAGAGGGTGCAAATTTCAAATTGCTGCCACGGATACACCCTTCTGTGCTGTCTTCTTGAGATACCAGGAAAAGTCTCTGAGGAATGCCTGGAGCTTGACTCTCAGCCTAGAGTTGTACACCACACATCTTTCTTTCAATATTAAGGAAGCAGACAGTGTAAATACAGCTAATGAATTCAAATTGACTTAATCACTTATTCAGAGAGGAGACCATTATGAAATCCTTACAGGAAGCAGTGAAATATTTGTGTATTTATCCCACCGGTCCCATTATTGAGCTCAGAAATTTGTTTAAAATGTTTCTTCCAATCCAGAGTCACTCAACATTGGTGATCTTTAAACTAAGGTTGGACTACATTGTTTTAAAACACTTATAAGTACACTACGCGAGAAGTTTTCCAAAGTAGGATATAATGCTTACCATTATAAGTGGGAGACTGAATTATAAAATACACGGAAAATAATAATAAAAAAAACACACTAGGACTAAAAAAAAAAAAAAAAAAAAAAAAAAAAAAGGTGTTTAAAATAGTGCTAGTAATGATGGTATACCATCTCTACCTCAGCAAATAACATGCTTTTCTCAGAAGAGAAGAGTGCCCTGTTTCTAGCTGGGTAAACTGATTACTCAGTCTCTGGTTCCCTGCATATCTGTCCTTATTAAAAGGAAGTGCAGAAGTTCAGCTGGATATATGCTGCAGCCTGTGCTGCTGACTGTGTCAGGGCAGGAGTGGGGGGAAGCTAATGCAGAGAGGAAAAGGAAGATTTCAGAGACAGACAATATTTATGGTAAAGTATAAGCTTGAGAAGTCACTTGTTTAAGAAATGCTTTTGCTTATATAAATATATATTAAAAATATTTTACATCCCTGTCTAAGGTCTTTATCCCCTGAATGTGGCATACAATAGACTCCTAAGTGGGTATTTCAGTGGAGTTCTCTAGCGTACAATGTCTTTGCGCATTTAGTGTTTTGTGCACAAAAACTGTTGGCTGGTGTAACAGCTTCATCTCTGAATTGGGTAGGTTTAACATGCTTTCCATTAGCTTGTATGTGTGCAGGTGACATCTAATGTAGCACTTGTAGAAAAGCTCAGTTAACTCAGTTTCTGTTCATCAGAGCAAGACGTTAAAGGCAATGACGTAAGCAGGTCTGTCTGCTTATCCCAAACTTCACTTCCATTGCACAGCCAGGCTCTGACTTTTAGCCCCATCAGCCTTCCTTTCCATGGATACTAACTGGCATTATGACTTTCTCCCAACAGACACATTTAATTACTGCATATGCATACTGATGAGAAATCATAGGACTGGATAAATAACATGGTGATAGAGTACTGTTTAAAAAAAGTGAATACATCATCTATGTCAGTGATTTTAAAATGGCATATATATGTGTTGTTTTCTCTTTATGAAGAAATCATATAAATGAGATTTGACAAAGTTTAGGCATCAGTGCTCCACTGTTATTAGCAGAACTACTGCTATATGCTGCTTACTGAAAGAAAGGGATACGTTATATTTTTTTCTTTTCTTAAGGAAGGCCTTATTACAATGGGAAGGCTGTGTTGGACTCTACAGATCCACCAGAAAGTTTCAAACAAATCTGAAGTCCATATTCATGTAAATATGGTGCTCCCTTTCCAAAGAAGTTAGATACAGATTTTGATAATTTGCTTGTGAGCAATTATATGTATCATATGAACAATGCCCTAGAGATATTTTACTGATGTTTCTTTTTGCTTTGCTCCTTTGGCATACTCATATTTATACAGTTTCACTTTCATATATAGTTCAGCAAAAATCATACACTGGAACGAGTGTGATGTAACTCACAATTACAATCACATTTCTGTTGGTGCAGATAGATGTCTTCCTATATATCCAGTTGTGCAGCTGAACCTGGTACTGTTAATAGTCTCCTCCTGGTGGAAGAATCACATCAGGTGAAGTCAGACAATCCAGCTCCTACTCTCCTTATCCCTAGGAAAGAGGCATGGGTTTTCCAAAAATAAATAATTTTCTGTGGCTTAGATTAGTGAAAAATAAAAGAAAAAGAATTAGAAAAAATCATGCTTCTGACTTCTACAGCTGTGAAAGCAGAACTTTTGAAGTGTGATCAAGCTCAATATAGGGATGTGAGTTGCTGGAAAGGAAAAGAGAAGAAAAGGAAAGCACAGAGGTGACGAGAAGTTGCATATTTTAAGTGATAACTTATTTGTGAGTTTGCACTGGTGATGAGACGAGCTTATCAGCATTATCTCAGCATTAGCAAGGTTGTAGATGCAAAGGTAATATGTGTTCACCATGCATGCTTTTCACTTTTTGTATGTTTATAATCTATTTATAGAAAAAGATGTACAGAGTATGGTTTCCCAGTTAATGTATGTTGACTCATATGTATGTATGTATATATGTATATATACATATATATGTGTATATAAAAAACAGCAGAAAGGAGTCTGATTTAAGCTGATCAAATCAGATCTGACAGTGTCAGTGATGCAACACAGCTGCTTTAAAGTAGTTATCTCACCACTTATCTATTACAGACAGAAACAATATCATTAGGAAGATTATTATTGTATTACACTAGAGTTTCCTAGTATGAAAAACTAGAAAGAAAAAAGGCAGATGCAAGTGGGTACTGGTTAGAAATGACAAATTATGTTATGGTTTTTAAATATGACAGATTGAATTTGAATTCTCAACAAAATGATGAGGAAAAGATTGACTCTCAGCATTCCAGTGTGAACTCCTGTAAAATACATGTTTTCTGGTAAACGTTTTTGGTCTTCACTAAGTAGGCCAATGTGAAAGTATCTTGCTCCTCTTTGCATGCATAGAGGTACCATGAAAGTAATCCTGCAGTGTTGATTCTGTGGTGTTTCTTATACATTTAGAACCTTTCTGAGGGCCTTTGGCAGATGATTGTGCATTTTTTGGCTAAAAGCAGTTAGGAAGTCACTGTCAGCAGCTCATATATTCCAAAGCACTTCATGTTAAAATATTAAATCTGCTGTTTAAAAATATTTACTATTGATACAAGAGAGCAGTACTTATTCAAGCAGTATACTGAATGGAGAGAAAATGCCTGAGTTTGATGTTACTAAGCTTTACTACGTATCCCTATCTTCAGTCAGTGAACCATCTGCTTATGAGGACTTTAACGAGGGTAAATGTGAATCTGGAAAGAGCTATATGTGAAAACACTTTTGAACCATCATGCTCAGAAGCTTTTGAACAGTTAACTTGTCTCAAAGTCTCCTTACTGAGCAGAACACTTCAATATACTGATAAAAATAAAACTAACGGTTAAAATCACAAGTAATTCAGCACCTGCAAGTTGGTAAATGGTTGCTTTTGAGACATCCGCCATATACGAGCCTGTGCAAGGTGCTAGCCTTGTGCCTGTTGCACTTGTCAAATATAACCTATTAGTATAAAATTCCTCTTTGGTTTTACTTTGTTTCTGCGAGGATGGGGAACATACAGATAAGCCATTCTTGTAGCTCAGATGAGAAGTGACTAACTCTTTAAGTTAGGATAACTGGATCATTCACAATGGCATGAACGTATCCTATCCATTCTATCAATTCCTTTTGTGCCACAAAATTATACTTAGAGGATGGGATTTTTTTGTGTGTTTTGTTTTGGTTTTGGTTTCTTTTCAGTACGAAATTAACTTCCTGAAATTGTAATCCTCAATGAAAAAGAAAGAAAGAAGGATTTTGAACCTGCTGATGAAAATGTGCCAAGTGCTGCATTTTCTGTTTCATGTGGAAGTAAAGCTTTTGGGAACACTCAAGAAAACAGATTTTAAAGATTTAGTGAAATTTCATAATTCCAATAAAAACTTTCCTTAATAACATATGTTATGGCAAACTTTTAGATGAGGTGATCAGGATTCCGGTACAAAGTTCCTTGCTTCAGCTGACATCCAGTGAAGTGGTCACATGTTACACAAGTAAAAGCTATACATAGTGCATAAAATTCCTCTTGTATGAGGCAACCATGAGCACTGATCGAAATAATCTTCTTCTTCACTGAAACATCTTCCTTGAAAGGGTGGTAGAAGCAAAGTATTACAAGAATGTCAGCCAGCTACTAAATAAGACCTTGCCTGGATACTGAAACTGTATGCCATTGAACAAGACATTCCACAGTGGCTGTTATAATAGAATGTGGTATATGAGTATATGCCAGGGTGCATCCTCACCCCCTGTGATACCATGGAAAAAAGCTAAAAATTAGGCGAGGAACTTTGTGTGGGCTCAGCTTGGCAGAGCCCTTGTGTTGATCCTTGCCTGAGTTGTGTTGAACGTGTTCTGCAACCTTGTTCAGGGTCTGTGGAATCTGAACCGAGTCAGTGAAGATTCTGCTCAGTTGGATAAGGTCCTCTCCTCCCAGGCTCCAGGTTCCTCTGCTCTTGCAGGAAAGGCCCACTATTACTGCTGTTTGGCAGCCTTCTGGATGTAATTTTTTTATTCTAGAGAAGTACTCTGCATTGTGAACAGAATATTACTTCTGGAATAAAGTCACTATGATGACCAATTTATTCATGTAGATCTGACTTAAATGGATTTCCTGCTTCCAGGATTTCAAGATTGATGAATGTCACTGTCCATAACTTGAAAAATCCTTTGCAGAATGGAAATCACATGTAGAGAATTAGCAATATATTTGTGTGAAGCGTGTGCAATGAAGCCAGGCAGCACAAAATTGGCCTGTTTGGGGATTTTCACTATATATATATATAAAGGACTACATTCCCAAGAATTTTCCTTGGGTTTTCTAGCATTACAGGTTAACCTTTCCACCTTGTGTTTTGCCTTACAAGTCAAACAGTGTTTGCAGCTTCTTGTGGCTTTTTAAAAATGTGTCCAATGCAATGTGCTTTTACTATATTTGCCTTGCATTGCTGAACAGATTTCAGTCAAGGGCTTAGAAGAGAGAAGGTGAATTTAAGAAGCTTGAAATTGTAGAAAAAAATGGCAAGAATCTCAGTGAAGAAAAATTATAAGGTTTCTAATAAAAAGTACAAAAAGTGGTCCATATTTTATCAAAGACAGTAAGCAGGAAAGCTCAGGTAACTACTCTCTGTTCCCTGATACCAGTGAAAGCAGAATAATGGAAAGTTCTGTATGGAATTCAATTAATAAAAATCAAAGGATCAGGATATATTTAATGCCAGCCAACATGATCTAATGGAAAATAGGTCTTGTCACACAAACCTGAATTCATTCTTTGACGAGATTACAAGTTTGGTTGACAAAGATCCTGTGCAGACATAATGTGCTTAGAGCTATGCTTGGATTTCTGACTTCCTGGGTAAAAGGAATATAGTGCTAAATTATGCCAATAAGGTACACAGTAAAGGAATTAATAATGGACTAATATTTGAAAAAATAACTGTCTATGGCAAACCACCATTAAAGAAAGAGCTTACTGTAGAATTCTATGGGAATCTGTGTTTATGCTCTTGTTCTATACACCAGCCATCTTAAATACACAGCTGCTAATGATAAAGTTTTCCTCAAAGATTAATAAAATGAGAAATAGCAATGTGAACAAGGCATTCAGAGACATTTACTCTGCAAGACCATCGAAATAAATTTCTGAGAGAAGTATGTTAGCCAAATAACTCTTCCTGCATTAAGTATAAATGTAAACCATAGTAGCTTGTATAGGAAAACAGAAGAGAATATATCTCAGAAGGTTGATCAGTCATACCTAAAATTGTATCTATCTAAGAAATCTCAGATGTGCTCTGAAACTCCACTGGACCCAAAGGAGATAAAGTTTAAGGGGTTCATATTTTTCACTATCTGAGCAACCTTCTCCATGTCTAGAAGTGGCTATCCTTGGAGATGAGAATGAACAGCTGGGTTACATGGACGAAAACACTTAGTCTGACCTGCTGGCAAAATATATACATAACATAAAAATGTTCACAGACATTCATTTACAGTTCCAAATAGGACTAACTTGCATTTTATTTCCTTATGCTTAGTCGTGCAGTTGAGCTTCACTGTCTGTGAGCTTCTTTACCTAGATTAGCAGCTCAGGGAACTCAACAGGAATTAATGATTGCTAAATCAGAAGCCCAACTGAGGAAGCAAAACAATATGCAAGTAATCTGAAGTATTTTGAATCACAAATGTGATGAATTTACACATACCTGTGCTTGAGATTAACTTTACATACTTCAATAATTTCAAATCCTTTCAAGGATAACAGAATTTCAAAAATGTAAGTGTAAGCATAAATTCCAACCATTAAAATCTCATGTGATATCAAGATCCACAGTAGGATCTAGTGAAAATATTCAAATAAACAATGATCTATTAAGAATTTAACCTTATGACCTGCTTGTAGGCTTGTCTCCTAGTCCTCCATGAAACTTTGGAAGACATTCCATTGGTAGTACTATTTTCTGCAAACCATTTACTTAGCTTTAAGACTGTTCTAGAGGACATTAAATTAGAAAACTCCATTATTTAACATTAGAAACACAACTAACGTGGCAAATTCCAAAATTATCATTTTCAGGAGTAAGATGTCTGATTCCTGCAAGCAGCTGCTTTACAGGCTTAGTGCAATATTTTCTACTTCTCAGTTGTATCTATCTTGTTGTTTTTGTATTTTATAAGATTTCTGACAATTAGGGAATTCAGATTTACTGCCTAGATGCTTATTCTCTATGACCATTTCTGTTGTTTACAGAAATTGTTGTATTCATAAAAACACCAAAGATTGCAGTCATCACCTTTGTTTTCCCCATGCCTTTTTGGAAACCCTGATATTCACAGAAGCAGTAACAGTTTAATGTTGGGACCTCCTTGGCACATTCAGTCCAAAAAATTCTCCAAGGATTCCCTCTTGAATCCCTGTGTCAGAAATTTGCTGTGCTGATAGCAGAGTGCGTATGAACATATGAGAATTAAGGAGCTAGGGAAACAGCTGGATCTGCTCGGTTGGGGAAGAGACGAAAATCTGGAGAATTGGTAGCATGACACAATTCGTAATTAATAGTCTCAAATAGTGTCTGCCTTAGAAAAAAGGTAGAACAGAGTAAAAAACTGCCAAAACCTACAAGAATCTAAACCCAGAAAAACAATGAGATATTTGTGCTAATATAGACCAAGAAATCAATTAATTCCATGTCCTGTCCAAGACTCAGAAATTGACCATGACAAGCATCCCCATATCTATATAAGTTAGGGGCTGCTCTTGTTCCTGAAGCCCTGTACACAGCTCCTGTGGCAGTGTTATTTGTGGAGCCACGAATGCCTGCACTTCCTGGTCACTAAAATACATGGGATAAAAAAGTCTAGGGTGTAATATTCCATCTAGGTCTGTACTTGAAGATGTTGTTAAGTGCAAGGGTAGAGAAACATTAGTTAGAGAAACACTAGTCAAGATTATTCGGTAGAACACATACAAAGGGTTAAAAGCTCAGTCACTGTGTGGCCAAAGTGGTTGTCCTCAGGAAGTTAGTTCTGGAACTAATACCTGGCTATCCCCAGGGATCATCTTGCATGTGAAAGCTTTGAGATGCCAGGCTGGTACCATGCAATCAAAGTGTCTGAGAACATGGCTATTTGAGAAGCAAAATGAATTTTAGTCTTGAACTGCAAATCCATATGAACCTCTTTGCCTCAGATCAAACATAAACTACAAAGGAACTCATCATGACATGGGAAAGATGCTCTCATGTTTAGATGATTAAGGCTGTGAAGTTACCCAGTGACTGGATTGTACAGGACCAAATCTCCTTATTTATGCCAACCATTTCCTGGAGAAAAATGGGAGCACCTAATTTTGAAGAGGATGCAGAACTTAATCCAAAGGTCTAGAAAATTATGATTCTTACCTGTGAATACTCATGCATTGTATTTCTAGGTTCCTAGACAGCATAACAAAAATTTTCAACTAGTAAACCAGAATAAACATAACAAAGTAATAATGACAACAGACATGCCCTAGGAAGAGTAGGAAAAGTATGAACTTACATAAATCCACCTGTTCATATTCTCCCAGCTTCCAACTACTCTCAAAGATAGAGTATCTGCAGCTCAGTGCAGGTTTTTTGTACAGTTATTCTCAAATGAATTTTTCTTCCAAGTACTTGTGCAGTTTTCCCTTAGGATCCTGTATATGTCTTGCATTTACAACACTCTTCAGCAGGGAGTAACAGGGAGTAACAGCAACCCATGTACCAAAGAGCAGATATCTGGGGCTTTCTTTGAAAAATAAAAAAAGAACCCAATCAAAACTGACTGTATTTGAAATTGTTGATACATGGCTCATTTGAAATTTAATTACCTAGATATTCTCTTATGTTTATACATACATCAACTTCAGCACCAAATTCCTTTGAATCTATAAGAAGACCAATATTAATAATTCCTAGAATGCAATGTAGTGGTCATAACACCAGTTCTTGTTTGGTAGACTTCTGTAATTTTAAATTTTCAGGAAGTTAATTACCCTTGAAACTTTTCCAGAACCATATAGCTACCTTCACATTCAATGCAGCCAGTGAACTTACAGTTCTGTGGATCAGAAACACAGCACAGAGTACTATCTATTCAGTTATCCCTGCTTTCACCTTCTCTTACTTGTCTCAGATTTGATTTTACATGGTTTTAGAAATTTTGTTGAGCATTCATTTTTCCTACATATCTATAATTATTCTCCCTCGTTATCAGTGCTGAAAATATTTTAAAATAAAATTCTAGAACATTAACTTTGAAATTCCTGTAATCTAGATAAGAACTTTGACACAGTGACTGTGAAAGTTAACCTTTCTTGATTTTTGAACAAGAGATACTTGGGATACATGAGGACATTGTCTTCTAGACCTTGAAAAAAGTGTAGTGTTAGGTCTCATTAGTACTGCCAAATGGTGAGATAATCATGTGGGAAGTTGCTCAAGAATGGGGATCTTTTTTAAGAAGTTCCTTTTTTTCATATTTTAAAGGTTATTCTGAACAAAGAAAATGGGCAAACTCTGTCTTTCACAAAATGTATCAGTACTAGAATAGGAAACTGATTTGCAGTTTAAACCAGAATGACAGTCCTGCTACCCCAAGAGACCATAGCAGAAACCTGGTCTCCGCTCCACTTTTATTGAATCCTGAATTCTTCACTGAAAAGGAGACCTCAAATTCAATATTGATTGAAGTCCAATAACATCTGGATCCCCAAAGTCCCTTCAGGTCAGCAATATAGTATATTACTGGAGTAGAATAAGAGAGTCAGCACAGACAGTGTTCTCCCTCCTTCTGTCACCGCTGCTCTGCTTTTGAATCAGTTGTGACTTGAAACAGTAGGGAAATAAGCCCCTCCATTATTGAGATAACTACTTCAGATAGAAAGAACCATAGTCATAAAATCATAGAATATCTTGAGTTGGAAGGGACCTATAAGGATCTTCAAGTCCAGCTCTGGCTCCACATAGGATCATGCAAAAATCAGACCATATGTCTAAGAATGTTGTCCAAATGCTTCTTGAACTCTAGTGGCCTGGGACCATGACCACTGCCCTGGGAAACCTTCTAACTGATGAAGAACCTTTTCCTGACACCCAAACTGAACATCCCCTGTTGCAGCTTCATATGATTGCCCCAGATTCTATTTTTCGTTACCAGAGAGAGGAGACCAGATCCTGCCTCTCTGCTCTCCTGTGGGGAGCTGTAGGTCACCATGGGCCTCCTCACAGCCTCCTCCTCTCTCTGCTGAACAGTCCAAGGGACCTCAGCTGTTCTTCATACATCTTCCCCTCTACACTCACCACCATCTTTGTAGCCCTCCTTTGAACTCTCTGATAGTTTTATGTCCTTTTTGTACTGTGGCACCCAAAACTGCACACAGTACTTGAGAAGGGGCCATGCCAGTGCAGTGTAGATCAGGACAATCACTTCCCTCAACTGGTTGGCAATGCTGTGCTTTGATGAACTCCTGGATATGATCCTGGCTGCTTGGGTACGCTGTTGACTCATGTTCAACTTGCCCACAAATCTCTTTGAGTTTGGCTGATCTCCAGCATTTCACCCCCCGGTCTGTGTGTACAGCCAAGCTTCCCCTTGCCGGGTGCAGAAACTAGCACTTAAACTTCATATTGTTAGTGACTGCCCATCTAATTTGTCTAGGTCTCTCTAAAAGGCCTCTCCACCCTTGATGGAGTCAACAACTCCTCACAATTTAGTATCGTCAGCAAACTTGCTCAAAACACCTCCTTGTCCTACACCCAAGGCATTTATTAAAATATTAAAGAGAGTTCTCCTAAAATGGAGATCTGGGGAACCCCGCTGGCAAGTAGCCACCAGCCTGATCAGACTTTGTTTACTATGACCCTTTGGGCCAGATCCACCATCCAATTTCTCACTCCTTGCATTATGTTTATGTCTAACTGCATGCTGGACATTTTGTCTGGAAGGATAAAGTGAGAAACAGTAAGAAAAGCTTTACTGAAATCCAAAAATGTAAAATCAACTCACTTCCTTTGGTCAACTGGGTGGGTGAGACCTTGTTAGAAAAGGAAATTAAGCTAGATAAATAGACCTTCCATGAATCCATGTTGTCTGTGACCAATGACTGCACTGACTTTCAGGTATTTTTCAGTAATTCCCAGCATAATTTTTCTCCATAATTTTACCAGGCACTAATGGGAGAATGACAGGCCTGTACTTAGCAGGGGCTTCTTTCTTGCCCTTCTTGAAAACTGGAACATTTGCCAGCATCAAGTCAACTGGGATCTCTGCGGACTCCCAAGAATGCTGAAAAATAACTGAGAGAGGTTTTGCATTGACATCAGCAGGCTCTCTGAGTACTGTCACTGGCACACATGAACTTGTATGCATCCAGCTGGAGTAGCAGATCCTGCAGAATTTCAGGGTTAACTAGGAGATGATCTTTACCACAGTCACAGTCCTCCAGCTCACATCACATGAGATTCCAGAATGTATAATCAACACTGAAGACAGATAAAGAAAGCATTAAATGTCTCTGCTTTGTCTATTTCCCTGTTTGTAAGGTGACCATTCTCATCAAGTAAAAAACAGTTTACTCTCTGGTCTTCCTTTTGTTGTTAACATACTTTAAAAAACCCTTTTTATTATCCCCACAGTGTTGGCCAGTTTCAAATCAAGCTGAGCTTCAACTGCAGGAACTTTCTCCCGACAAAACTGAACAACATTACTGTAGTCCTCCCATGTAGCCTGACCTCGCTTTCAGCAACCATACACTTTCTATCCTGATGAAGCACTAGAAGCCATCCTTCTGCCTCAAAATGATAGCTTGCTCTGCAGAAATACTGTGCAAGATCATGATTTTTTTTCTACTTTATATTCCTCTCTAGCAACTATAGAGATAAAAATACAGTGACCTGAACTGAGCAGAATCCTACTGAAGAGATCCAAAAATTAGAAACAAATAACAAACTAGCCTACTATGATATCTCTTAAAACAATCTTATCTTCAAATGCATGTTACTAAGTCTATTCTGAAACTAAAAAGTGTTTAGAGCATGTTCTCTGTGGACTCAAAAAGGGGGTGTAACCAGACTTGCTAGCAATCCTGAAAATCTAGGTCAAGTGTTTACAACATATGAAGATGGAGGTTCATTCTTCATTCCTCATAATAATAACTATTAATTGGTATAATGAAATCATTGAGATGTCTCATACCATTTGTTGAATAAGGCAGTTTAGGAATGCTGCCATCTGTTATTATCTATGACAGTGATTAGAGACAGGCAAAACTGAAGTCTTTCAACAGTCTGGAGATCATGAATATATATCATCCAAATGCACTGAGCATTTATGCAAAGGCTGCTCTGAAAGTAATGCCTCCTATTTTATTATGTTGGTCCATGATGTCAGAAGTTGTTGTTGGTAGTATGGAGTAGCGGTTGAACCTTCCACCAATATTCCATTACATTTTGTTGCCATGTGACAGATGGCAGCAGAGCAACGGTCTGACAAAATGGCGTCTGACACGGAAGTGCGTATGAAGCAAAGGTGTGAAATTGAATTCCTCCATGTGGAAAACATGGCACCCATTTACATTCATCAACACTTGCTGAACATTTATGGAGGGCAAACAGAGGATAGGAGCACAGTGAAAGACAAACCACATTCCAGATGGCCATGCAGATTTTCACAAGTACAGCATGCAGGCTCCTGTTCATTACTGGCAAAAATGCATAGCTGATGGTGGTGACTATGTTAAAAAGTAGTGTTTTGTAGCTTAGAATTTACTGTATAAAATAGTATTTCTGTGCTATTTGTATCTCTTGTAGTTTCCCTGGAAATAAATAGGGAGCATTAGTTTTGGAAAAATCTACGTAGAAAGAAAACTGCTATGTTCAAATATATAATTTTATAGTATCTCAACATTGAGTGGCTAAGACTAAACAGATCCAGGATTTAAAACATAAACCAATGAATGAATTCCTCACTTATGACAGTGTCATACAGAGATATGCCAGAGGGGAGGTACAAAAGCAATCTATTGTTCAAAAGAAAAAAAAAAAAAAGAAGAATTTTTCTGCAAACCACATAGAAACTTTCTCCCTCACCTGTTAATCCAGACTTAATTCCCCATTAATTAACCTGTGATATACATGGATGAGAGAATGAGTGCGCACCTAACTTAAATTTCAGATTAGGTAGGGTCTGAACTGGAAACATCTTTCTCTGCTTAGAACTGAGCGAAGAGAAGGAGTCCCTGGCTAAGGCTCAGGCCAGTCCTGGGGTAGGCTTTGGGTTAGGTTTAGGCTTCAAGCTAGGAGGGAGATATAGCATGCAGCCCCAGCAGGAGTGGGGCTGCAAAAGAATCACCTGCAACCTCTTTTCTATGAATACACTCCTTTGCTTTCACATCATTCCACAGACTTAAGCTCAGCAAGCCATATTTGCAGAATGAGGCTTCGCTCAACAGAGGTGGAGGTTCTTCTTTGTACACCTGTACAGTGCTAACACTTTCACCACAGCCTGAACAGACGGAGCAACATGGTGGAAGATCAGTAGCCACAGTTTTTTGTCTAGATGAAGGACTATGCAGTAATATTATACTGGTGAACTACTAATGTTGCACTCTAGGCCTGAATTTTTTATTCTGATATATCTTCAACGTACCTACACCTCAGGTTTTTAAACACAAACCTAAAATGATACCTGATCGTTGTAACTGTAACTGTAAGTCCTTGTTTTGAATAGAGTCTCTACCTGTTTGGCAAGACCCTATTATGTTCCAAATACATTGTTGGCCTGGTCATGGTCTCTTGATAATGAACTGCATAAAACAAGGATTAATTCATTGTTAACTGCTTTATCTCAAACTATGCAGACATTGCAAATTCATTTGCATTTCAAAGCAGGGATTTGCTCAGAATATTCGGATTGGCTTAAGAACACCTGCTTTTCAGATGCAGCAAATAACACATACATACACAGTGTTTCTGAAAGGCAAGCTTCAATCTTATCATTAAATTCAGAATATCAGAAACCAAAAAATGAAAAAAAAAAAAAAAAAAGCAATAATAAATGAAATTATATTTAAATGAAACTATATTTAAATTGTGCAGGCAGTGTTTTAGAGAAATGATTTCCCTACCCTAACTCACAAGGATCTACTGGAGGTGAATGACTTTGCCAGGCATTTCTGTCCCTTGAGTCACCTCAGCAGAGGGACAGAAGCACCAACAAGAGGCAAGAGGGGTGTGAAGTGCTCTTGCACATGACTGGCATCTCATTGTGGAGCCACAAAAAGAGCAGCTGCAGAGGAAAGTAAGCATGCTGCCTCCTCATTTCACTCGTATGAAGACAGCACATTAAAGGAATACAAAGAAAAAAAAAAAAAAAGCAAGAAATGTAGATATTCCATGCAGCACTAGCTGAAATGTGAAAAATCAGATGAAAATCTTAAAGCTTAGTACATGGTGTACATAGGAAGGGCAGAGAGGAGGCATGCAAGGGGGATTAGAATGGGATCTGGCTGAATTTTTGAAAGCATGTAAGTAGCTATGAGGAAATGCTTGAATGTAAAATGCAGAATGACAGTGATTGTATTTTGCAAGGATTCAAAAAACTGAAATTCTGTCTTTTCATAGGGGTTTATCTAACTGAACATATCTACAACAGAGGCATCTGAGTTTGTTATCTTGGCAGTGGGAAGAAATATATTTTTTTGATTGTGATTCATTTGATTTAATTCAGATATATGTACTGGGAGGTGATGACTCACAACCTTGGGGTGACTGTATCTCTGAGACTCAATGGGGTGAATCCTGCCTCTTCTTGAGACACTGCTAACCTTTTGCAGTTAACTCTCACATGCTTCATATATCCCTTGCTGAGATAGTGATATTTAATCTATCTCAAGGAGAAAAATAAAGATTAGTCATTTATTTTTAAGGAATATTTGGACTGGAGGTGTTAATGTATATGCAGTTTGTGAGTACAGATATGACATAATTTCTAATAATCGAGGCAATTTTGTAGTTATCATTGCCAATAAAATGAAGCTACCCACAGTAGAGTTGGAAAGACATGCAAATACTCGTACATTGAACACTGTAATTCTTTGTAATAGTTTACTGAATTGAAGATAGATGTTTCAAGATATAACAACCGAAATACTCTTCCTGTAGAAGTGGAACATTGTTCACTCATACATAGCCTTAGGACATAAGCTGGTGAGATGCTGGCAGCTCCAGGTGAAACACTATGGGCAGGGACTTTATTTGTCCCAACAAAATTTAGGCAAATTCTGAAAGCACATGTTATGCTAACAGTCAGCCTTGGCTCTCTGGGAATCACAAATCAGCTGAGGTTCTACATAACTTTTGGATAAAGCCTGTTTCTTCAGATACAAACTACAGGGACTGGACTGATCATTTCTTGGTTTAATCCATCTCATTGGCATGCCTTAAGTTTAATATAATGATTCCAAACCTAAATTTCCAAGGGTCCCACCAGAGCTCCTCTAATCTTCTGAATTTGGAGGCACATTAGCTGAAAGATATAAAATATATACTTCTTCATTAATGAAATGAGTTGGATTCCAAGAGGACAAAGATTCTTTTTTTCTTTTTTTTTTTTTAATCACTGATGATCAAGCATTTGATTGCATCAGTGGAGTTTCTGAGATCCCTTATAATCTCAATTATTTTGTCATTCTATATTTCTGTTAATCACTAAAACAAGAGATCTCAAAAGGGTACTTTTTCTGTCTTGTAAGGAAAAAAAGAACATAGTTACAAAAGCTGACAAAAATGAATATGCAAATATTTGCAAAATGATACTTTGGAACTAATTTAGTTCCATTAACTTGAATTTTTTTCAAGTTTTTGAAGTTAAATTTGCAGAGTTCAGCATTGGGTTGTTGTTGCTTTTCAATCAATAGCAATTACATATTTTTTTAAAACACAAATTTCCTTTTGATTTCTATTAAAAATTATTTTCCATTCTCTGAAACTGATACAGATTTTGATGGGATGAAGTAGACTCCCCACCACACGGAGCTTTCACATCCAGACTGGATACTTCACTGAAGGACATATTATGGTTCAAGCTGGCATCGGTGCTAAAGAAGGAGTTACTGGGTGAAATTGTATTGACTTTGTCAAGCACGAGGACAAACTACATAATTATAATGACACCTCTGGCCTTAAAAATCTATCTCTTCCTGAATAAATAATGCATCAGACATTATATATGGAATGCAGCAATGATATGATTAAGTATCTTTGATTTTCATTACATTCTCAGCTGCTAGTCTATACTTGCAATGGCTACTCATTCATAAAGCTATGATCATTTAGAAATTGCAAATATCAATATGTTGCACAGGATTCACATTCATTAACTGGTTGATCATTTTCTGACAGTCTTACTTTCTCTCTTCCAGTTGCTTTTTTTTTTTTTTTTTTTTCACTTTCCTGATGCTAAGTAGAAACTAGAAGCAGCAAACAGAACATTTTTCATGTAGAAATTCTTGTTTCTTTTCTTCTGTGCCAATCTTGCTTTGAGTTTTTAATGGGCCTCAATGTTTACCCACCAATGTAATTACTCAAGTCCTCAAAAGAGTTCAGAGCTCATTTGATCATGAAACCGAAGAGTGAGACTTTAAAAAATTTCTCTCTGTAACTCATGTTTTGAAATACTTATCTTTATAGACACGTCTGTTCTTTGACTCCAGCAAGGGTAAGGATTAGAAAGACACAAATTCAAAATGTAGATAAAATGCCAGTAATGAGAAAAAAATGGTTGTTTGAAGGAAGGGGAGGAGGGAAGTTATGCAGTGAGACCACCTGACCAACAGACTGAAGTGCAGAAATGGGGAGGTATGCAATGCACAAGCAAGAGCACTCCATTGAGCCTTGCAGAAGCTGCTGTGAGCTCATGGGTTTTTTTGGCTGGGCTTATTTTTATGGAAAGTGAACTGCACTTCAGAGGCCTTTTTCAAACTTTCCTGATATGATGAAGTCATATTTGGCATTGTTATTACTGATGAAAAACTAAGTTACTGAGAAAGGCTGGTCAACTCAGAGAGAGTAGAAACCTATGTCTTCAGTTAAAGGCACTGGCAAACTTCTGGATGATTTCAGTAGAGAGGTAGAATGTCAGTGCTCACAGAATTTCACAATGTATGTACTTCAACAAAAACAATCAATTCCAAATACCAACATGTACTTTATTAGAAAATAAGAAGACAAATAGAAACACCTGTGTCAAGGCCTTCCCAGAAAACCCAGAGGAAAATAAAATGGTCTATGTATTCTAAAAAAGTAACGGCCTCTCTCAGGAAGAAACAAGCATTAAATTAAATAAAAAACTAAAAGGAAAGAGTAAGCAGAAGATGCTGCCACAATATTTTAGGAATTAGAGCTGGTACCTTTAAAAAGATCAAGAGAGTGCTTGAAATATCAGAAGTGTGTACTACATGGCCTCTGGTACGTGGTTTTTCCTGAAAATGAGGGTATAATCCTGTTCCATAGGTATCACTAAAAGCTTTCATAATGATGTCAGTAGGAGTTTGGTAAAAAAGCAAGACCCAAATCTCCTCCATTCCACCCAATTAAGTTAGTTATTTCCAATTAATGACACTGAAAGCTGGAAGCTTCTCTCTGGTATTAGCTAGCTGTACAGATGCCTACAACTTCTTTGGATCAGCCTGAAAACTCCCAAGGTACTTCATCTGTGTTCCTACATGTTGTAGTGAGCCCCTGGTGGAGGAGCTGGCATTGATTCAGGCTTCAGGGCCACTGTGATGAAAAGGTGGAGCAGTGTCTGGTGCTGCAGCTTCCCATACTTTTTGTTTAATTTGGTGGTGCAGCAAGCTTATGAGGTTTCTTCCCCATCTGTCATTCCCACCCCCACACCACAATTTGCTTTCTCCTCAGTTTTACTCTTGCAACTGTCTGTGGGGCTTTGCTGGAAATGAGATTTTTTTATATGATACCTCTTTGGAAAAAAACTCTACCAAAGAACTGTGTTTTAATACAGCTCACTCTTGTGGTCTGGCTTACAGCTTTGCTCCATGCACAATTACATCAGAAAAACTGAGCCAGCAAAAATCTGTGATACTAAAGCAGGGACGAGATGGCAGGGGGGATGCAAATGCAGTGAATGAGCTTTTTCATGGTAAGGAATTGCAGCACAAGTTCCTGGAGGGATGCATCCCACCAGCTGTGCTCTGAGCATGCCAAATTCCTGTGACAGTTTAGAAACGGAGGTGGTGAGGCCCGAATTTGTGCAACAGTCATAAAGACAGATTCTGCAGCCACAACACATCCGTAGTGGCTTGTATGGCCTGAGGGCACTTAAGATGTATATTTTGGATAATGTCAGAATAAACAGATACAAATGTGGGTTTGCTTTGTTGAAGTGAAGCTTAATGGCCACTGGACCCCTCCTTAGTCAGAGTTAGTAGCATGGAAAAGAAGATGAGCAGAAGCTTATTGCTTCTGCTTTTTAATAATGACTGTGGGGAGTAAAGGGGAACTGAGGAAATACCATCCAAACAGTCAAAGCCTAGTGCACCTGAAAAGGCTGAAATATTGAGGTTAAGGCAATTTAATTGGGTGGAGTTTTTAAAAAAACCTAAGATTCACTTCTATGAATCATCATTAAACAACCTCTACTGTCTGAGTTGTTTTCTCCCTGTAGGACTGCTTCCATGATAAAGTTTAAGCCAACACTATGAGCAAGGTTGCTATTTTTTTTACATCTGGGATATGAAACAAGATATTTTAAAAATCAGGCACGTTATTGTAGCTCTCTCTCTTTGGCAGCCAAAGATCTTAACAGCTGTAAATATAAGACCACATGTGAGGCTTTCCTCACTGAAAAACTCAAAAACGGCTTATCTTGTTAGGCACAAGAAGCTGTGGGAAGCAGGAAAGAGGAGTTGCAGTGCCAGCGCCCGAAGTCAAATTCTCTGGTGAGTTGCCCTATGCTAAACACAGTCTATAAATCCCTTGCAGCAGACTGATTTGAATGTTTTCATGCACTGCTGACTTCCAGGTGAATGTTTTCTGGCACAAAAGTAGGTTTGAAAGAAAACAGATTGGAAGAGCATGGCCTGTTTGTAGAGCTGCACAGTTAAACATGCCAAACTGTGCTTCCAAGCAAGTATTTTCAACTCCTACTTCAGTTCAGTTCACTTCAAATGGAGATGCACTTGGAATTGGCAAAGCAGATACTGGCACAAGACTGTAAATGGCAGCCAGGAATAAAGTCAGAAATTTGTTAACAGAGCCAGAATCACATCAAGTAAGAAAACTATTCACCTTAAGGACCAAGGAATTAATGTGCTGCACAAGACATTGCACTGCTGTGTATCTCTGGCAGTCATCTTCCTGCCTCACAATCTAGAGCTGTACAAACATCTCTGAATGGCATCATGATTTTTTTTTTTTTCCCTGTGATGCTTCCTTAAGATGCATGGTGTGGGATAAGAGCAGAAAAAGAAACAACCCCGCTTTTGAAAGAATTGAAAATCACCCAAGCTCATCAGGTTATTGGGTGACGTTACCCAACCCATGTTTGTCTGGGGGTTGGTTGTTTTCCTCAGAGGAAGAAGGACAGTTAATTAGACCTAACTGAAGTAACAATGAAGATCTAAATCTCCTTCCTTTGATATTCATAAGCAAATAGGCTAAAGACTGTTGGATTGATCTCACTGGGGCACCTTACAAGTGCATTTGCTGGCTTTTGCTGCAGTAGACATTTTTTAGCTAAGATTTTCAAAATTCTTTAATAATATGAATAGTAATTCCTGAATAATCCAAATGATCCTTTATATGTGCTTTTATATATATGTACTGTACATAGAAATATCTGTCTGTTTGAATGTCTATGTGTTTATATATATCTTCCATGGACATACAGAATTTTGGTTTTAGTTATTTCAGATTGGCATTATAAATAGGAAAGAAAAAAAAAAAGTACAATGCAGCATTTTATTCTCTTCTTTCACATCTTGTTTACAGTGAAGAATTGGATGTTAGCTTTGGAGGGAGGTTATGGATGAGCTGATCAGAGTCTCCCACAGGACAAGAGCCCGAGTCATGACATAGAGGTGGCAGAGAAGGCCTCTACATCTCTGAAGTGCATTAACACCTTTCCTTAATTTCAAGCTAGGGTGCTTTGCTAACCACCGAAGTCCTGCTTCATATATTCAGTGTCTAGAGGACAAACTGATATGCAATGTACAAATTACCCCTCTCTCTATCCAATAGACACAAAGATAATCACAGACGGCTGGGGGAGGCTAGGTACCAACTCTTGTCATAATAACAAGCCAGTCAGAAATTTTTTAAGGAAATATTTTCATGTCAGAAAAATGCTGATACATGTAAAGTGGAGCTGCTCACAGGGAAATGCTGAGCTGGACAGTAGTTTTTTTTTTGTGATAACTGATGTTCAGTTGCACCATATAGTGTCTAGTCAAAGTCAAACCCAGGGAGAAAGAATCTTTGTCCTTTCAATCTCTGTCATCCTTGAACTGTGAGTGCCTGCTCCTGCCCTTGCCACAGTGATGGAACAGGGCTCAGAACAGAGCCAGAGAAGGATCTTTCTCCTCACAGCACAGCTGAATGCAGCCCCAGGGCCAGGGCTGCCTTCCAAGCCCCAGGTACTAGCCCTGATGGATCCACAGCCTTTGTCCAAGCAAAAACTCTCTGGGTGTGGCTTAAACATAACCTGCCACCTTTTCCAAAATGCTTATAAAACAGGGAAATTGATTCTTGTTCATCTGCTACCTGTAATTTATGGGACAAGTTAGCCGCTACTGTTACTAGTAGACTCCCAAAACATCTAGCAGTACAGTAACACTCAGCATGGTGCTATATCTATCAAACATTTTCCATGAAGCTTCTTAGGCAAGATAGGCTTTTATAATTAGCCTTTCTGTCCACATGGAATCCTGAATAATTCATTTTGTTGCTATACAAATGCTAGATCAGTGCTTGAACATGACTGCCATAAGAAACCATCTAGGCCACTTCTCCACACTCCCTCCTGCACTGCTTTGTGAAATGATCAAGCCTGGCTGCAGCTGCCAGCACCATAACTGATGTACATGTGTCTGTATACTTATATAGACATACACTGCACACACAGGTACGTGTCACTACACAGCTGAGAATTTGCTCTATCAATCAGTGTTATTGTGCTCTTCATATCTGCTGCAGTTTCCATGGAAATAAGTAGGAGGCATTACTTTTGGAGTGACCCACATACAAACATTCCAGGGTAACATTTTAAAACACGGTCTGGCTGCTATGTTTCTTTAAATATTTTTTTCACTATTGTGATAATTCTGGAAGCACATAAAGAAGAGAAGGAAAAAAAACGAAAAAAAAAAAACAAACATCACAAAGATGTGTTTTGTTAGAAAATGTCAACCTGATACCTTTCATCCATACCTCCTCCTCTGTGCAGCGTCATTTATCCAAAGCTGCAGAGCCTGGAGAGCAAGGGCTTTTTCAGATTTCCTTCCACAAAGGACTTTTTTTCTCTCTGAGATCTGCACTGAAGTGACATGGCCCTGCAACTTATTGGTGAGTTCTCACTACAAACGGTACCTCAAGGCAGCATGTGATGCAACCTTGATAATGTATGAGCCCCAGATCTGGACTGACTTAGCTCCTAGGTTAAACCTCCAGGTACAACCCAAGGCTAAATTAGAGCTGTTGGTATTTTGCAGTCTCACGAACATATTGAGGGGCTTGTAACTTCTGCTTTTTTTTTTGATTTTCAGTCTCCTCCCCACATTTGGAAATCTTGGGACAGTCTCTTGTCATTTACGAGGGTAAATCTGGCAAGAAGATTCCCCCTGTGTAGGTAACACAGGGCTTTCAGAATCTCAGACCAACCATTTTTGCTTTTAGTAGCAGCAAACTTAGAAACGTACTTTGCAGCAAGACTTGAGCAGTATTCATTCCTTGAGAACAAGCAGGTACTTTGGAAGTTTAGCTGTTACTGCATCCTTTTCTAAATTATTGGGAAAAAACAAACAAACAAGCAAACAAAAAAGCAAACAAACAAACAACCAACAACAACAAAACATAAAAACTGCTGAATTCCAGATTCATTTACTGGGCTGCATCCCCATATCCCCATCAAAGAGCTGGTTTGGAACAGCAAGGTTTTGAAGTGAAACAATGACCAACCCACTGTACTGTACATTAGTTCTGTTTCCAGAGTAACAGGTGAGACTTCTTTTGAAGTAAACTACGCACGACATACAGTAGGTATGCATCAAACATACTTCAACTCCAGTGGGTCACGAGGATCCAAAGTAGTAACCAGGCCTTTGGACAGCTTCAAACCATATGTGTAGTGGGGGTAGTCAGTCTAAACTAAATTTAGCCAATGTAAAACCCCTGGATCACATGCGGTGCAGATGTAGGGGCCTCAGCAGCAATAGCTTTGATCCACTGATCTGCTTTTATTGTGCTGAATTACACACAAATATAGATAAAACCCTAGAGTATCAAAATTTAACCTTCACTGAAAATCTTCCAAGTTTAGCAAAGCTGATCAGTCATAGTCTATCAGTCTTTCAAAGCTCCTTGATGAAGTGCAGCAGAGTTCACATCTTGGAAAAAAAATATTAATATGAGTTTTAGAACTCATTGTGTCTTTTTTGTCTTTTTTTTTTTTTTTTTCAGTATGTCAGATTTATAAAAAGGGTCGTTCTCCTAGTGATAGCATTATCCATTGAGATAAATCAGATCCAGATTCTGACTATTTGCTGTTAGAAGAGTTTTTGCTTCATATCTTTAGTTTCAGTTTATATTAAATTGGTCACCTGTCATCTTGGGCAAAGATACATTTCTTTGTAGAAAATGCTCACTGTGAATATCCCTTTCTGAAATCTCCGACTTCCTGTATCTATAGTGAACTATACTAGCAGAATGTGTTTAGTTCATTAGCTTTTTGGGAATCACGTTGTTCATGCACTGTACTTGGTGCTCTCTACTTACTGCCCTGCTATTATAAGAGCTTCATCATCCATTTAAGAAATATAAACAAATGCACATGACTCAAACTGGAGACTGCACTCCTCTGCAGGATTTCATTAAAGAGGCTAAAAAGAAGAAGGAAAAGACAGATAATAGGCTCCACAACACTTCCATCTGAGTTCAGGGGAGTGGCAGCAGCTGATAGATTTGCTAAGCTCATGCTATTAATTACTGACTTTTCTCCATCCTTCCTTCTCATGCAGGATGCTCTGTGTAGCCCAAACACCTGATTGTCCCACTCCCCAGGGAGATGGCCAATACAACGGTTACAATAGCATGAGGCCAGATGCCTGCAGCCACCGCATGCCAGGACAGTGGTTTGTACCCTCTCAGGCCCTATGCTTTGCCGTAGGAGGAAAAAGCTATTTTATTAAACAAATTTAATACAGCTATATCTCCATTCTCCTCTGCAAGGCCTGGCGTGTTTGATATTCATTCTGCTTTTGAGGCTACCCAAGAACTCTTCAGCATCTGCTGGAAGTGGTGGGAATAAAGTCTAAGCTGGACTTCCCCATGCTACTGTCCTCTCACACTCAGCCTCTGAAGTCTGCACTGTGTGTACCAGCTCATTAATTCTAAGATGGGTGGGATTTGAGGAAAAAAATTTAAGAAGTGCTATCTTGAGAAAAATGGCAAGCAAATGATTCACTTACTCAACTTGTGAATGATTATTTCTGAATTAAAAACTCAGAAATTATCCCTATTATTAAAGAATATCATCGCAACAGCTGTTTTAGTCAGCTTGGTTTACCATTAAAGTAGTCAATAGCCAGAAACGGTGACTATAGTTTTGCAGTGTAGGGGTAAGTACAAAAAGATATGCCATGGATGGGAACAGCTAACAGGTTAGTTGAATGATTTGGCCTCTAAACTCATGGCAACAGGGAGACCTTTCCAGCCAATGACCACGCAAAACATAATAAAATTTTCTCATCTGAATTAAAACATGGGAAAACAAATACTTCATCTATTATATCCCAAGGGAAGAAGAGAAGAATTGGCCAGAAAACTTTTATCATGATGCCATGAATAAAACTAGTGTTGCATTAGGGTTTATAAAGGGAAGCATACATAGTCTGTCAGACAAGTACAGCCCTCTTGATACCCTCTAAAGAACTGCTAAGACTTCAATCATGTACATTACTGTTCAGTTATTGCGGCAGGACCACAGGAAAGATATACCAATCATGGACAGCTTAGGTGGGAGCAGCAGCAATGCTGAGAGTTATGACTTGTGTGACAGTATGTTGCACTATATACCAGTGTTTCCTAAAATAAATGAGATTGCTTATTCTGAAAAAAGACCTGATAGCAGTTTTCGGACATGTGATAGGTTGCTGTGAAGAGAAAGAGACAAATCAATTACTTTGTGTCCCTGGCAAACACAGTGAAAGTGCTATAGGGTTAAGCATTTGGAAAAACTTCCTGAGAACAACATACCATTAAAAGAGGAGAGATCTGGGGATGTTTAAGAATATTGACCAAGGAAAGGCTTTTAAAAAGACAAGAAGTGAACTTGTGTTAGAAGGAGTACAAGAACGGCAGGTGAATTGGCTGGATGATTTCTCAACACTCCCTGCAGAATCACTGTTTATGATTATCGTTTTCCTTGATTCTTTGTCTTAAACCCACTGAAATCAATGTTTGCTGTTTTCCTTATGAAACACTTATTTTGCAGGAGTATAATCAGAAGTAAAGCTTTAGTGCAGCAGCATGAAAAACAACAACCACAAGTTAATGGAAATCGTCAGGCACATGTGCAGGGCTTTTTAATCAGAAGAACTGAAAAAAAGCGTGAGGTTTCATTTTTAAGTTCTGTTCCCTTAACAACTGCACCCTGTACACAAACAAGGCTAAAACAACATTTTTTTTTTCTTTATTCCATCTTTTGGAATAAAGCCTTGAAAGTTTTGCAGCTTTCAGATGAGCCTTTGGCTCAGTGCAGATTTGGTTTGAAAGATTCGGGAGCTACATATGACTTCAAAAAAAATTTATTGTCATTTATCTACCGAATGAAAATTTCAGGGGAGCTGTGCATAATCTACATTCCACAAATGTGTGATCACTTATATTTCAGATCACATTAACAGCTGAGGAAGTTATATAATTAATCCAAATGCTTCTGAAAGATTTTCCTTCAACCTTAAGGGATGTTATATATCCGTAAAGCAAATCTATTCATTTGTTGCTGTAGTTTTAAATTTAGAATTGTTATCCACAGGCTGTTTCTGGAAAATAATGAGAATGAATGTTTTATTATTGAAACAACCCAAGCCCATTATGATTAGCAATGAAGGTTAGTGTCAGGATTTGCTGACCAATGGTAATGTGTAAATTCATAACAAGATGTAGTAAAGCCAGATTTTTGCATCCTGTCAAATATTTAATGTAGAATTTAATGTATTCAAATCCATTTTTTACACTTCTCAAGTTTACAAACTGATTAGCATTGATGATATGGCCACATAAACCTTCTTGTCTATTTGTACTGTAAAATAGTGAGAAAAAAAAATCTAGATAATTAATTGTATATTCTTTCAAAAAACTTTCCATCTATTTCCATTTCTATCACTCCCCACTCTTCTGGATAAGGGTCTTTTTTTTTTTTTTTTTTTTTCTGTCCCTTATTATTATTCAGATTCTACTACACTACTTTCACTTCCTCTAGTTACAAGGAATAGCTGAACTAAAATATGTGGGTGCATTCTTTTTTTCAAATGCTAAGTTTCCTAGAAAGAAGAATGCAGCCTGTCCAATTCTCCTATCAGCTTGGTGGATATTCAGGTAGTATATGCTGACGAGTTTGTTACTTTTCATTATGTGTTACTTCATGAAAACTAGAGCTTTTTCTGTAAGATGTGGAGCTTGTTACATATTTTTATTGCCCCAGATATGGATTGGTACAATATACTGCACAGGCAATTATTGTAAGAACATTTGAAAATGTCATTTTATTTTGGATAAGGCTCTTTTCTTATAATATGATATTGTATAGGGATAATATCTTTTTATCTCTGCTCCATAATACACAGTGCCATCAAGATGATTTTTAGGTAGAGTTTAAGATGGTAGATCTGGTCTGCTGTATGCAGTCCTTACTAACTGAAAGACTAATTCATTTCCATGCAATTCCTCCAGCGCAAGTACACCAATATACCCAAAGTTAAATTCCTGAGATTAAATGAGAAGTACTTTTGTTGTGGTTTAATCTGACAGGCAGCTCAGCACTACGCAGCTGTTTGCTCGCTTACTGCCCCGACCCTGTCCAGTGGGATGAGGGTGAGAACTGGAAATAAAAGAGAATTTGTGGGTTGAGATGAAACATATTTACTAAGACAGAAAAGGAAAATGGAAAAAAAAAAATGCAATTATAGCAAGAAAAACGTAGAGGCTGCTCTGAAAGTAATGCTTCCTAGCTATTTCCATGGAAACTACAACAGGTACAAAGAGCATGATAACGTTTTTTGATAGAGCAAATTCTCATCCACATAGCACTATTTTTCAATGTAATCACTGCCGTAAACTATACACTTTTGCCAGTGATGAACAAGGTCTCCCATGCCATGCTCATAAAAATCTGCATCAGCAGAGGTGGCCCATAGTTTCACAGCTACTATAACAGTATTATTGCTGGGAAAACGTTGCCCACACAGTTCATCATTCAATAGCCCAAATAGATGGAAGTCAGAAGTGGACAAATCCAGACTATGTGATGGGTGTGTCAGGACAGTCCAGACAAGATTGGCCATGAGCTCCATGGTCTTCAAAACTGGTATGGGACCTGGTGTTATCATGCTGCAAGAGAAAAGATGTCTGCTTCTCTGGTCTGACTGAAAGTTCGAGCCTTGAGCTTAGCATTAAGATATAGAGGTCAGAACTGATGGTTTGTCTAGGCCCCCGGAAATCCAGAAGGATCACACCTTTCCTATCCCAAAAGACAGTGCACATCACTTGACCTGCTGAGGGCTGCATCTTGAACTTTTTTTTTTGATGGGGAAATCACATTACCACTCCATGCACTGTCATTTTGACTCCATCTCTTAGTGGTGACACAATGCCTCAACACTGGTAATGAAGTGACCCAGGCAACTGTCATCCTTAGCCTTGTATTGGTGCTATAGGTCCTGAAAAATTGGCATATGGTGTTCTTTCCACTCTTGTGTGAGCATTTGCACCACCTGGTGCAAACTTTGCAATAATCCAACACTGCACCATCATTTCCAATGCACTGAAGCCAATATTCGACTTGGTACACGGTTCCCTGGTTGTAATCCACAGATTCATGTAGATGTGCTGATTGAGAGGCACTCTTCATTTCATAGTGCAATATCTGCACATGGCCATCCAAGATGTGGCTTGTGTTTCACGTCCCTGTCGCCACTGTTGAAATGCACCATCCACCACCTCACTGTGCTCACATCAGCTTTTGTGGTCTCCACAAATGTTCAGCAAGTGTTGATGAGTGTCAGTGGGTGCCATTTTTTCCACACAGAGGAATTAAATTCCACACGTTTGCTTCATACACACTTCCATGTCAGACATCATTTTGTCAGACTGCCCTTCTGGTGCCATCTGTCACACAGCAACAAAATTGGCCCCAATACTGAGCCTGGAGAACACTAATTTTGACCATCAACTGGATTTAACTCTATTCACAGTGACCCTGAGACCTGGAAAAAAAACATTTAATTTAATCTGATTTAATATATTTGAAGTCCAAGTTGGACCCTGCAGAATGGCTCATAAAGGAAAGACACTCTGCCATCAAGCTCTTAACCTCATCTGATGAGTGATCAAGACAGAAAACAAAAACATTCCTATCACAGGCATAGCAAGATTCAAGTTTTCCAGAATTATATTCATTGCATTGTAAGGAATGGGAATAGTGCTGTCCCAGCTTGAGCCTGGTCTGGTATTGAAAGGCTGTGAATATGTTCTTTTCTATGATTGATGTTCTCTGCTTGTGGTGCCAGATTGACTGTTTTGATAAATACAGTTAAATAAATCAATCTCTTGATCTCCCTTAAAATTTAGACTTACTGCATCTAAATAGGAATTAGGACAGAACAGTTCTCTATTAATGAAGGAGTAAAACAGGTTTACCTGAAAATCTTAAAATAGAGGAGTTAAGAGTAAAACTAATTTGCAGAGAATCTTCTTGGATCTTTTCCATTTCTTTGCCTATTAAAAACATTTATGATAATTAATTTTCTCTACAGAAGCAAGGATTTCTTTGCATTCATATTTTCAAAATAAAGGAACACCTATATCTTACAAATTGAGGATAATTTTTGAATAGTTTATCATGTTAGAGAAGACTTCATTCCCATTTCAAGATGCTACTTATTTTTTATCACTGAAATGAACTCACAGTCACATTTCTTCAAGGGAGTTTGACCTGTAGATCTGAAGATAAATGAGCAGCTCTTTCTGTGTGTACCCACTGGCTACATCTCTACCCTTGCTGTTTCTCCTACTTTGTCATTCAGAGTGATGCACTTCAGCACCATTTTGACTAGCAGGTCACTGGGGTAGAATGAATTTGCTGACAAATAGTTAGGACTGCAAGCTCTAAGGAAGGCAGTGCATTTGTCACAGCCTTCTCAGACTTGTAACTATTATGGTTGCAGGAGCTACTGCTGATGGTCATGGAGCAAAGCATCTTTTTCAAGCTACAGGAAGTTAAATGAGCACACATACATATAGAACAAATAATAATCAATGAGAATCCCCTTATTTAAGGGACCTAACATTTGAAAAACATGATTTGTATGTGCTCCTCCCCATAGTAATTAAAGAAAAATTCTACAAATAGAATATGAACTAATTTAAAATAATACAAGGAATCACTCTGCATATGAATACCAGAAATTCAGCCCCATATAAAGTGAGGAGGTTCTAAGCAGAATGAAGTGAGCAGAACAAATATCACTTAAGACTTTTTTTTTATATGAATTCACTATAACAGTGATGAAAGTCTGTCAAACTTGAAAACTTTATTTTCTCCACAATGAATTTTGAGATCAGGGCCCCAGAACTATAAAGCAATTATGGCTTTTCCTAGAATAAATTCATATTTTATGTTTCTCCGTGCTTTTTTTCTTTCTCAGATTCACCAGCTGGCATGATATATTTCTCCTTTACTGAGCTGGAAAGATTAGATGTGGAAAAGACCTTGCAGATCCTCTCATCCACCCTCATGACAAAGCAGAATTGTCCCCAAAGAATATTGATTAGTGCATTGTCCAGTCTAGTTTTAAATGTCACAACTGATGGAGCTGTTCCATTTCCCATGGGATATTATTACATAGGTTAAAAGCTTCTGCTTTCAGGAAGTTTTACTTAATATTCAGACCGAATTTTCTCTTACTCAGCTTGATCCCAGCTGTAAAAGCCTGTAACAAACTAAACTTTCACCTCTGTAAACAAGAGGAAAAGAAAAATGGAATGATAAAAATTATGGCACTAGACAGCAAAAATATTTCATTACTGTTGATCTGGAAGGAAAAAATCGTGTGCATGTGCATATATCTTTTATAGTTACAGTCCTAACTGTACTGAAATCCAAGTTTTTTGTTTGTTTGTTTGTTTGTTTTTCTATTGACAAGTTGGGCCAAGAATTGAGATATTTGTTCAGAGTTTCACACTCATGTATAAGAGAAATAAAAGGCTTCAACTCTTCAACTTGTCAGTTCTGTAGATGATATCGGCCACATCCCAACAAATCCTTAACATTTGGAAAAATAATAAGTAGTGAAGAGAAAACCTTTTTTTTACTGCAAGACCCATCTGCAAGTCTGTCATACTTGTAATTCCTGTGATCCGTGGTAATTTCATGCAGCTTTGAAAGTCACCATGTGACAAAATGAGAGTGATAGAAGTAGAAGATAGTGGTGGAAGATTGTGGAGATCTGAAAGCCTTTCTCATCCTCCACTGGATGAGAAAGTGGATGACCCTGGATGACATTGCACCTTGATATTGTTTTCTGCCTTGTCTGAGGACAGCCATTGAGGACCATGACCCTTTCAGGCACAGCCCATCTTGTTCCTCAATTCTGAACTTCTTGGTTCAGCCCCATACATCACATGCACCTAGGTCTCTGAGACTGCTTGGCTGAAGGCTCCCTTATCTCCATTAATCTTTATTTTACTCACTTGCCCTATGTTTCATTTTGAGTGAAGACAGAAATGTAGGCAATATTCCCTCCCCCTCCTCCCCCCCACCCGCTTTTTCTGAATTATTTTCTGTATTAATTTTATCTTCTTTTTCCCTGCCTTGGGTTGTTTTCTGTTTTGGTCTCAACAGTCTTATTTCTTGCTGAATGAGAAGAGAGCTATACACCCTTGGACAGAGTCTGAAACAGAAGTTGGTGGAAATGGAAAGAAGTGACCTGTTTTTACGTACCTATTATTTAATGAGCAGAAGTTTCAGCCTAAAGATTGAGAATATGTTTACCCCCAAGCAGAATGATATTAGAGAAAATGGGATATTTTCATACATTTACATCTATTAATTAATTTTATTGGCAATTTAATTAATGTATTGTAGATTTCTAAAACTTTCTGAAGAGTATCAGCTGAACATGGTAACAGTCTTGCAAAAGGCTCAGACTCTCACTTTACTACACAAAATTTCTGTATGAAAGATTTCTACTGTCCCTGCAAATCACACGTACGACAACAAATCCTTTTATAGGAATACTTACAGATGTCTCTAATGAGGATCCAAATGCAGAAGTTTGCCATCACAGTAGACTAACTGATATGAAGTGGATGTGAAATTTCAGAAGTGCTGGCACAAGAAATCTTATTTGAATTTTGACTGAAGTACTCCACACTTCCGTTTGAAAAATTTGGTAACATCAAGCTCACAAACTGGACTGAGTACTCCAGTTGTTTGAAATGAAGCCAGGTAAATCACTGCTGGGGGATGATGGAAATGGCTTGCTGGTTTGTGATGTTTTTGGGAACAGGAAGTTGTGAGTGTATTTATTTTTTATTTGAATCCATACAAAAATATTATCCTTTTGAAATACAAAACCCCTGAAAGATTATCTGAATCATAAAAGCCTATGCCTCTCATGTTCAAAGGAATGAAAGAGTCTCAATAAATCCTGTCACTGTGTAGATGTTGCAGCTCCTTATCTGCTATCTACAGGAGCTGCAGAGAGTTTCACCTACAGCTGAACAACACAATCCTTCTTAAAGTTGGCTATTTAAATGTTGTTTGGACAGGTCTAGGGTTTTATATTGAACACGCTTTGAAACTCTACGACATGTGATAGCACTTTGCTCTGAGGCAAATTCTCATAGGAACCTTACGTTACATATTTCATATCCCTAAACATAATTATCAGGCCAAAAAATATACACAGTAGCAATGAAGACTGACCACTCAAACATTGCATTTCCAGTGCACGGTGTTATTCCTGGCAGAGTTAAGGAGGGAGAGGAAATTCAGGGAGTGCTGATCTGAATTTCAGGAGCAGATTCAGATTAATGCTGGATCATGTTTAGTGAAAATTGATCTACAACGTCTGTTTGGCTGTTCCTAAAGCATGAGGAATGTCTGCAGGGCTGCTGGGCATTTTCTATTGCTAGGGATCTTTTGTTATAGCCACATGTTATTTATTTATTCTTATTTTATTTTGTTTTGTTGTAACATCCATGAGAAAAGCACAAGCCAGTGTGTGCTTTGCAAAATCACCGCAAGCTAGCTCAAACTGAAGAGAGGATGTACACAATAATCACCAGCCTGAGTGAAAGGGAGAAAAAAGGGAAGAATACCATTGTGACTTTTAAATATGACTATCAGTAGCGAAACACTCCAGCTAGACCAGATAAAACCAGAAACAAAAGGAAACTTGAGTTACACTAGCAGCGGCTTAATAGCTGCAATTATCAGCTGGGCTACCAGTTGGAGTTCCCACCCATTGGAGCCTGAGGTAAGAGATGTCAGGGGGATAGAGTGAAAGGCCTGCCTGAAAATGCAAAACCGCAGAGCATTCACTTGCTAAAAGACTTGGATGAGCTTCTCGGTCTGGTCTTTGTGCTCTTTTAAATACAGCCATCTAGTTGTCTTGGAGACAGGCACGTGGGGGAAAAAAAGAGCCACTCAATATTCCTATCCCCGACTATAATCCTCTGTTATGGATCAGCAAAGTAATAGCCTAAATACAAAACGTATAAAATATTAACCTGACAAACCGCCCTGCTTAAGTCAATGACATATGGATAGAAGATGTGGGTAACAAGAGGTTTATTAAACGGCTCCAGTTCAGCTGCAGCAGGAATGGCAGAATAAAAGAAGGACTTGTAAAACAGAAAGGGTAGAGAGGTATTAACACAGAAATGCAGCTGAGAAATTCTCCTGGAAATCTCAGAGAAGCAAACAGCAAACGAGGTTGATTAAAATTACTGTAATTGTGGTGATGAGTTGCATGCCGCATTAACACCCCACTGTATGTAGTTCCTGATGTAAATTTGGGAATTAATTTGCTTCATAAAATTCACACTGACTTCAAAGAATAGCAAAAGCCAGGCTCTTCACAGGAAAGAAATACATGTCTGTCTTGAAAATGTAAGATGAGCACTTCTAAAATGTATCTTGAAAGCATCACTGTATTTTATTGATTATAACATCACATAAATTGTTTTTAAGATTATGAGATAAATTGGAAAACGTAACATACTTCCATTTTGAAAATAGTAAAGTTGAATCCGTGTAACTAAATAACAGCAAACATTCATATTGTCCTTTTCAGGAACAACCACGAATGTGAGCAGGATTTTTACAGGCGCTGGCTTCGGGGTAACTCAGCTCAAGCACAGAGCTCGCCTTCAGATATGTTAAAAGGGAGCTACTCTCACACTGAGCTCTCACCTTCAGCAAATCAGTCCTTTCAAAGGGATTTAAAGCACAGCATTCAGAAGTCATCCAGGACCGCTAATCACTTCTGAAAATCTCGGCAAAAGCCTTTGTTTTTACCCATTCACACTAATGATGTCTTACTGCATCCACGTTAATATACATCCAGGTAACTCTAAGACAGTCATTGTGCGCATCCCATTCCATACCTTAACCTCCTTGGCGAGGCAGAATATGATGTAGCATAGGGGTAACTGAGGCAGAACAGGAAGAGATGTGCATGAGCTATAGAAATGCATGGTGTCAGACTTAGGTTGAAATGGAAGAAGAGAAACTGCACTTTGGTTTCTGCTTCTGGATGGCATTTGTTCCTAATCGACTGACTGCTTGTAGCCCTTTGTTATTGGTGCCCTTCTCTGAGTTCCCACGGTGTAACAGGCTGTTTATCCAGGTGTAAGCCTACTGAAATCAATGGGCATGCGCAGTTTTGGTTTTTATTGCTGATCCATGGATGACATAAGCAATCTTGATCATGTAGAAAAGTAATAAAACCCTGCCTTCAGGAAGGCCTATGAGATTGAATGCTATGAAAATATGCTTACAATGACTGTGATTTCAAAAAAACAGCCTGACTGCTAATGAAAAATAGACCTGAACACAGTTGAAGAGATATTCAGGCTTGCGGTTAGGTCGATGCCAGATGTTGATGCACAGGAAAGGGAAGTTGAGGAAATTTAAGAAAAATAGGTACATGAACCCTAAGGATATTGGGTTACCAGCCAGATGGGAGACACCTGGAAAGCAGCGATTTAAATCTGTTTGAAGTAAGGGTCTCTTGTAGAGGCTTTGGCCAGAGGCTTTGGTAGCTGAGAGAGGAGGCAGATCCCAAGCCCCTCCAGCTCCTCCTGGTGCCTCCTGTCTCCTTCAGCCCACATCGGGCAGCTTCCAGCACCAGGGTGCAGGGAGGAAGGTGAGAAGGAACAGCTGTTTGCAGAGAGAAGAGAAGGAACCAAAGGAGGTTGGGGGATGTGGGGACTTTTTTTTTTCCTTTTCTTTTCTTTCTTTCTTTTTTTTTTTTCTTTTTTTTCTTTTTTTTCTTTTTTTTTTCTTATTCTTTTCTTTCTCTTTTTTTTCCCTTAGCATAGCATTTTTTCCATTTTTTGACATTATCTTTACATTGGTCTGCACTTATTTTTGTGATGAGTTGCTGATTAGCTGGCATTTATCCCTGTAATCTCCTCAAATGTCGTTTAATTCACCTAAATCCAAAAGACTGATGACAACTCTCAGAGATTTTTCTTGTACAAGGTCAGACTATGCGTATGAATGCATAGATAAGCACACTTACTTATACATGGCTGTAAAATAGTTTGATTTTTAGGGGCTTGGAGCACCTCCCATATGAGGAAAGGCTGAGAGACTTGGGATGGTTCATCCCGGAGAAGACTCAGAGGGGATCTTATATTTGCTCATAAGTATCTACAGGGTGGGTGTCAAGTGGATGGGGTCAGGATCTTTTTAGTAATGTCTCTTGACAGAACAAAAGGAAAACTGGAACACCGAAGTTGCATATAAACATGAGGAAAAAATTCTTAACTGTGAGGGCTACAGAGCACGGGAGCGGGTTGTCCAGAGAGATGGTGATTTCTGCTTCTCTGGAGATATTCAAGACCTTTCTGGGTACTTTCCTGAGTAACCTGTTGTAGGGAACATGCTTTAGCAGGGGATTAGGCCGGGTGACCTCCAGAGGTCCCTTCCAACCCTTACAATTCTGATTCTGTGATTTATGTATAGATGTACAATGAGATTATTTTAATCTTGAGTTGCTTTAGTTATGATCTCATGTAAGAATATAATCTTTCATTAAGTAGGTATATTATACATACTACATAGATATGTATAATATTTATCCTAGTTCTCAGGTGTAGTAAAAATTGAAAATGGAAAATAAGTTATTAAGTGTCATAAAACTCAGTGGGTAAATCAAAATCACTTATTTATAATTCACAGAATTCACCCAAATTCTGAAGTCTTAAACCAGTTCAGCATCACTAAGGATTTATTTTTTTTCTCTGTGAGAGATACTCATAAAGCACAAGAAAGCCAGTCAATACTCAAGGCATTTTTTTTTCTGGTTTGGAAGTTTTGCATTTCCAGGGGATTGACTCTTCTCCAGCTTCAGTTCATCACCTGTGAAATGGGGATAGCCCTATTTTCTCTGCCCAATATGAGTTGAAATATGCATTTAACAATATTTGGATATTAGTGCAATCAATCTGTATAAACATTTCAGGATTGTAAATAAAAACAAAATTAAAATTGGTTAAAAAATTACTTTTTTTTCATTGCTTTATAGTTTTTTGTTTGTTTGTTTGTTTAGTTTTCCCTGTATTTATTTCTCACCTAAGTATGCAAATTTGGTCAAGAGTTACGTTTCTAACTAATGATCATAGAATGAATCAAAGAATCACAGAAAGGACCATAATGATTGTCTAGTTTCAAACCCCCTGCTATCCCCAACCACTAGAGCAGGAGCTGCTGGGTGACCCATTTTGGGGATGTTCTGTTAAAATGATCTTTGTTTCTGCACCCTCCCATGAAAATATTACTTATTTGCTTAAACACCTTCTGCATGGCATTTGAAAATAAGAACACTGCATCATATTTTGCTGCTGTCCGAGTAGAATGCTTTCATTTTCTACTGTCAGTAGCAGAACTAATGCCCAAAGCAGTTTTCATAGCTACCTCCAAGCTTATGTATATGTGTGCATATATGTCATAGAATCCTATGACGTATGTGGTCTGACATGAAAGTAATGCCTCCTGTGTTGGCCCATGATGTCAGAGGCAGATGTTAGTGTTATGGTAACACTTGTTAAGGTTGACCCTTCCCACCAATATCCTGCCATGTGACAGATGGCAGCAGTGGGGCACTCTCAGAAAGCCTTGGAAGTGCGTATTAACAAAGGTGTATTGAATTCTTCCATGCAGAAAAAATGGTACCCATTGGCATTCATTGACTCTTGTTGAATGCTTATGTAGACCAAATAGTGGACATGAGCACTCTGAGGCAGTGGGTGATGTCTTTCAGCAGTGGTGACAGTGACGTGAAATAGAAGCTGCATTATAGATGACCATACAGTTATTTATGAGTGTGGCATACAGACTCTTCTTCATGTCTAGTGGAAATACAGAGCTGATGGTGGTGGCTATGTTGAAGAATAATATTTTGTATGTGAGAATTTGCTCCATCTAATAATATTATTATTCTCTTTGTATTTGTCGTAGTTTCCTTGGAAACAAATAGGAAGTATTAGTTTCAGAGTGCCATACATGCACATACACACACACACGCATCATATACACACACACATATACACTAGTACACATATATGTCAAATCTCCTGGACTGGACATTCAACATCATATACCCTCGTTCCTTCTTCATGCCCACTGGCCCCTTCTCAAACTGCCTAGGCTTATACTACAAAGATTTGCGCTGCTGCAGACCCGTGATTCTGTCCCAGATCTGTGCCGCTGCATAGTCTCCTAGCTTGGCATTAGGACTTTTATAGTACCTTTGAGATAGCATCACCATTTTTATATTATATGCAATTAATTAAAAACTATTTTTTTTTCTTTTTTTTTTCTTTTTTTCTTTAATGTGGGATCTTCGTAGGTAACAGAAATTGTAATGCATTTTGTTCTCTATAGGGAGAATTTTAAAAAAGTGCTGTAGTGGATTGTATCTATTTTCTGTAAGGCTTCCTGATGTACACTAAAGCAAGATATGACTCTGCTGTAAAGTGATCCAGTTTTGAAAAAGAACACTCTGATATTAGTGCATTTTAACACTGCTTAATGGGTTTATAATTGTATTCAGCATTTTAACTGGAAAGCAGGAATAGGAAGTAGTTGGGAAAGTATGCCAATGGAACCTTCCCTCTTATTGATCATTATGCACCAAAACCCAGAAGAGGAGCAGAGAGGTGAGGGATCTTGTGTCTGTGGACAGGTAGGAGCCACCAGTACATTAGTGATCACTCAAAACGTGCATTTCAAAACCAAAACAGCTGTGAATCTGCTGAAAAGGCTGAATATTTTAATACGCATGTTCTAATAAAACAACAACAACAACAATTTCTCTTGCCAGTGCTGCCATTTTATCTACATTAACAAAAATAAATAATTTAAAAAAAAAAAAAGCAACAACAAAACAATATGCATTGAAGTCAAGGTGTCTTTTGCAGTAAATGAAAATGGCAATTCTGTGTGTTTCTTTGGCAGGTACCCAGTATCTTTGTCTTCCTACAATGAAACAGACGTGAAAAATAAAACCACCATGTAATAGCTGTCGCATGATATTAATATCATAGATTTCATGGGAAGAAGATACAATCACCTGGAATAGAAGAGATGGCTAAAATACACACTATTAAAGTACAAAAGAGGAATCAACAATATCTTGTGTCTCTCCTACTCTATGGGGAATAATTTTCTGGGTAAGAGAGCCATTATTTCAAGTATTCACTCTAAGATCCATTCTGTTGCTGTTAGTCCTGATGAATAATCTCTATTCCATAAATAGACTCACTGGTAGAGACTGGGGTTTGTAGTCCTTTCAGTTTTCATGCTGTCTCATTATTCATTTAAAAAAAAACATACAAGCAAACAAACAAAAAAAAAAACACAAAAAAACTTTACTGATCAAATACATTATTCTGAGGGTAAAAACTACTCAAATTAGTGAGTAGTGACTCAGAATTTGTACATCTTTGTTCAGAATTTGTACATCTTTGTTAATCTGTTTCTGTGAGTAGCTCCCCGCAACTCATGACCCTGCGTCTGAGTTTTGATTGGATAACTAGGACTACTTTTTAGCAAGACTACAAGGAAGGATGAATACCAAATGCTCCATAATTATAGGTACTGGTGTGCAGATACATGCAACGTGTTTTCATTTTCTTCTTAATACCCCAGCCCCTCTCCTATCCTTCAAGAAGGCTGGATTAGCAGGTTACAGAGATGGCAACAAGTGTAGCCTAAAACTGTCCTGGAAGCTCTTTGTTCTATAAAAAATATCTGCCACGGCCTTTGTGTAGTCTCACCACATCTTTTTTGAATTAGAAACTCTTTGATTAAGAGACCTTAGCAGGGTGTTTTTGTATTGCTATGAGTATCATCATCAGCAGCAATAGGAATATCTTTGCTAAATACCTAGTCAGAGACAATGCTGCAAGCACCTCCTGCCAATATGTTCCTGTCAGTGTCAGGCTGTTTTGAGTTTCTCTGAGAGTAGTTATTATTTAACCTAGAGTATTTTCAGCCCACCTATAGAACTCCAGGCATAGGTGTATTAGCAACAGTGGTATAATGAAAAGCAATGTTAAACAAATTCATAACTTTTATGACAGAAGGGACTGTAATATTATGTGATCTAATTTCCTATGCATAAGAAGTCATAACATTTTCCATAAAATTCCCTATGTTGAACTTAGCCACTTGTGTGTGGGCAAAGCATATGTTTTATGCCTTAATAGCCACATCTGCAATTCCAGGCTGGTCTTTAATTTGAATAACTAATTTTGGTGTCTAACATTGCACACCTAAACAGACAAAATTTTGACTTCTTCAGTCATTACCAAGTCAGAGCAAGGAGAAGAATTTGCAGAGCAAAACAACTGGTGCTGAAGACCCTATATCTGTCCCATATGTATTTTTTTTTGGGATGCATTAGTTTGGATTAACTGATCCAGTTGGCTGGGATGAACACTCTCTGGCTGATGGACCATGTGAGATTTGATCCTGACCACATCTTCAAGGTTTGTTTTATTTCAAAGGGAGGGTAGTTTTGCACTCAGAGACTTCTCCACAACATGAGTCAAAGCACACTAAGTGCAGGTGTTTTGCTTCACAAATGCACTCCTGAAGTGAAGGAGAGCGAAAGTGATTGAAGTGAGGAGCTATAAGATCGGCATTCAACAGCATGTGTCTGTAAAAAAGGCTTTGAAAAAAGAGGGAAAAATATAGTTGCCAAGTTACCTGGTGCCTGAGCTTCCTGTTCAGTTTTACATTAGTATAATTGGGCTGGAGCATGGAGTTTAGTGACTGGAAAGTATTCAAGTATGATCCCAAATATCATGTGGCATGAAATAAAAAACAAAAAATGAAGTATCTTGGTGGTGGTGTGATCATTTTTTTTTTTTTTTTATTACTGTTTGGTTGTCTGTCTGGATTTCAGTAATATAAAAGACAAACAGCAGAACTGATCAAAGTGGACTACAAGAATTCACAATCAATACTCAACAAGCATTTTTAAATCCTGTATCTCTGAATGAGAGCATCCATCTCAAAGTTTAAAAAAGGAAAATTGGTTCATGGAAATATTTCATCACATGTACAAGCAATTAGATTAACATTTGCCAAAGTCAACAAAACAAATAGAACATCTTCCAAAGCCATATAATCACACAATTAGTAGCAAAACCAGAGCTGCTTCAATGGGAAAATATATGTTCAATTGCAAACTGCTTATATCAGAGGATATTGGGCCCTGTCAATTTGCATATTCCCTACTGAAATAAACTCAGTAGTCTGGCAGATCTCATCTATTAAATGAAATTTTATTAAGCTATCTATAGAGCTACAGGTAAAATGTTACCTTCCCTTTCTATTTGAAGAGTTTGAAAAGAAAATTGAGTTAAGGAGGTAAAACAAGTGTCAGTCATTGGAGGTAACCATAGCTGCTCATAAATGTCTATATCAGTCTTAGTTGGTTTCATCTGTGATGTAGCAGGGCTTAATCTAAACTTCAGAGAAAGAGGCCAAATTGCATTAATGTTCATTTAAACAGGCTAAAAGCACAGACACAGAAATTTCCCGAAGTTTGTTTCATAGGCAGCAAAGCCTCTTGTACTTTATCTTCTGCATGTTCCCCTAGTGTGAAGCAAAAAGCCTCCCATAACAATGAATATACTGAAATGGCTGCTGAAGTAGTTATTCCCATATAGTGGAAAAAATGTTAAACTTTATTGTTAATAAAACAACATTAAAACACCTGGCAGCAGTGTAACAATTCAGTGAGAAGAAAAAATGGCCTTGAAAAGAAGTAAGGTGAGCCATGAGATGGAGGAAGAATGCTTGGGATGTGCTTACCTATCCATGAAGGCCTGACAAGGGTGAGATTTCAGGACAGCACCTCTTTGCTCCGAAGAGATGCCAGTAACTTCACTTGGGCATGAATCTGCAGTAAAGCAGTCAGGAAAAGAGATCCAGTGTTTGGAAGAGGCAGACACTTCTCCTGTGAAGTGTAGAGGAGAAGCAGCCTAAGCCTGAACAAATAAAGACTTGTTGAACCCGTATGTGTCAGGAAGCTCTACAGACTCAGCCAAGCTCCTGCCAAAACATCCAATGGAGACAGATGAGACAACATCCACAGTTAGGAAATGGGGTAACTCACAGCTGGGAGGCCTGAGGAAAAGTTCTGCCCGGGGGTTGCTGGAAGATAAGGACAGCTCTTATCCCTGAAAACCCCCAAAACACTTATACATATGTACATAGATATCACCCTGCCACCTGATATTGCCTTGCAAAGGGCATCCAAAGCAGCTCTTTGTGAGCCCTGCAGGAACAGATGCCAACACAGCAATACATCCCCAAGCAGAAGTAGTAGGCAGATGCCTGCCTGAGCACTCCTATTCCTCTGTACCAGTGGATCCTAGCTGGCACAGTACATCTCAAAACTTATACCTCAGGTGTTATACATAAAGGTAAACAGTTTAGAAATGTTGGAAATTTTGATGTTTTATTTTTATTTTTACTTTTTATTTTATTTGTAGCTTAGTATTTTGTAAGTTTGATTTTTCTAATGCCATTACCTAGTTATCCTTTTATTTATGACAACATAAAATTTACAAAGTATGTAAATTTAGATACTTTTTTGTTCTGAGTCCTTCATATTGTGTAACAAAGGAGCCATGCCAAGTAGAGGCACACCACGTTATTCTGATTTAATTGCAGCTGAATTAAAGGTTCATAGGTGGAAATGCTTCAGAATGGCAGAAAACCCCTGAGGAGCACCCTGAAATGGAGGGCAGGTGCTCCAGAAGGTACAGATGCTCTGCAAGAGAGAGCAGAGCATCTGGGCTGAGGTGCTTGCAGACAAGCCTGACGTTGATGAGATGAGAGGTGCTAAAGGAAAGCAAAGAAGTCAAAAGCAGAGGAAATGTTATCTATATATCATATTTTCATTCTGTTATAAATGTAGTTTTGGGATTTGGGGTTTGGATTTCTTTACAGATTTGCAGGCATCATTTGAACTTTCCTTCATTTCCACTGCCTTATCCGTCCCCAGGAGGACAGACTGAGAAGCCGGTCATGTTTGCTTCCATGAGCATTACATTACAACAACAACAACAACAAAGTGTAAAACCTCAACAAAAAGATAATGATTTTATATATATATATATATATATTTTTTATATATATATATATATATATTTTTTTTTTTCCAGAGCATCTAACCCAGCTCCAGATTCCATCAGCAATGGAATGAACTTCACAGTTTTTAATCTCCTCTCCTCATCCTGTTCTCCTTACACAATTTTTGAGCAAGAAGAAAAATTATATTCAACAACACACAATTTTCTTTCTATTCATTCGTGTAATTTACCTGTTTCTGCCACCCAGCAACTCTCTTCTTTGTACAAAGCATAACTCAGGACTTTCTGACTCTTATGGGTTGGGCTGAACTTGGAAGAAACTCTGTATGGGAAGAAGAGAAATTCCCAGATTGAGCAGCGCATATTTGAGTCCATCTGCAGGCAGGGAGGAATGAACTCTCATATTGAGATACTGATTCTTTATGGCAGGCAGCAAGATAAAGTTGTGTGATATAGGTTTGTGAGGTATAACCTGTGAAAATCAAATGGTACTTATCCATAAGGATCATCTGATCACTAATTGCCCCTACATAATGTCTCTTTTAGAGTAAAATTAAAGTATTCTAGGATAATCTGCTTTTGTCTAAGTTGAGAGTAGAAAAAGAGAAGTAAATTCTGACAGTCTGCTTTCTTTTGAGCTACATCCAAACTGACTACAAGATAATATGATAAACAAGATAATAACATGAAAGAGATCTTGAGACAGCCTCTTTTCCATTCCTGGGTCTCGAAGGAGAATCAATTATTTCTAAAACATTCTTGGAAAAGGTTTAAATCTGATCTTCACCACAGATGCCTGGCCATTCTTCTCTCTGCATCTATGGTTTCTAGGTAATTGTAGGCAGTTCTAAGAAAGTAAGAACAAAGAATAAAGTAAGAAAGTTGGGATATAATGAAGAAAGTTCTTATTTACTTACTTACGGTTAGACTTACCTTTCATAATGATTTTGGTGAATTTATCTACTAATCAGCGTGACATACTAGGGCCACAGATTTGTCTTTGGAACATGCTGAATTGTACCTTTTGAAGGGTTACTCTGTTCTGAGAAAAGCTGTGTTTTTCAGCAAAGTCTACTCCAGAAAGTACCTTCTTTTGAAGAATCATTTTTGCATTTAATCATTTTATTTGGATACAGATAAAGAAAAAAAGCCTTTCATAAACTACATTAGCAGAAACGAGCAAATTATGGCAGACAATCCAGGAGATTCCTGGAGTCTGTCGAGGTCCAACAAATGGACCGACCTGAGGTGAAGCCCTATTGGACTTGGTCCTCACAAATGTGGAGGAGAGCATTAGAGAGGTTAAGATTGGAGGCAGCCTGGGCTGTAGTGACCATGCCTTGGTGGAGTTTGTGAACTGGAGGAATGCAGGCCTGGCAAAAAGCAGAGCTAGGACCCTGTTCTTCAGGAGAGCAAAATTCCGGCTGCTCAAGGAACTGCTGAGTGGGATCCCCTGGGAAACTGTCCTTAATGGCATGGGTGCAGAACAGTGCTGTCAGCTTTTTAAGGACACCCTTTTTCAGAGCGCAACGGCTCTCCATCTCCCAGCAAAAGAAGTCGAGCAGGGGAGGCAGGCGACCATCATGGCTATGCAAGGACCTGCAGCTTAAACTGAGGGAAAAGAGGGAAATGTACAGGAAGTGGAAGCAGGGTTGTGTAGCCTGGGAGGAATACAGGGCTGTTGTCTGTGTGTGCAGAGATAGGATTAGGAAAGCGAAGGTGCAGATGGAGCTGAACTTGGCGAGGGATGTGAAAGATAACAAGAAGGGGTTCTACAGGTACATAGGCAGGAGGAGACAGGCCAAGGAGAGTGTTCCTCCTCTGATGAAAGGTAATGAGGAGCTGGCTTCCTTAGACATAGAAAAAGCTGAGGTACTCAATGAGTGCTTTGCCTCAGTCTTCACCAGTGGTCAGGCTTCTTGTGTCTGCCAGGACCCTGAGCCTCTAGGTGAGGGTGTGGGGAGTGGTTTCTGTCCCACTGTAATGGTGGAACAAGTCTGAGCCCTCCTCATGAAATTGAACGTGTTTAAGTCCATGGGACTGGATGATATCCATCCTAGGGTTCTGAAAGAGATGACTGATGTGGTTGCTGAGCTGCTCTCCATCATATTTAAAAATCCTGGCTGTCTGGTGAAGTCCCTGGAGACTGAAAAAAGGGAAATATTACTTTTAAGAAAGGGAGAAAGGAAGACCCGGAGAACTACAGGCTGGTGAGCCTCACCTCTGTGCCTGGGAAGATCCTGGAGCAGATCCTCCTAGAAGCTATGCTAAGGCACATATAAGACAAAGAGGTGATTCCAGACAACCAGCATGGCTTCACCAAGGGCAGATCTTGCCTGACCAATCTGGTGGCCTTCTATGATGGAGTGACAGCTTCGGTGGACAGGGGAAGGGTGATGGATGTCATCTACCTGGACTTCTGCAAAGTCTTTGACATAGTCCCTTACCACATCATTCTCTCTAAATTGGACAGGTGTGGATTTGAAGGATGGACTGTACGATGGATTAGGAATTGGCTGGCTGGATGCAGCCAAAATGTTGTGATCAACGGTTCTGTGTCAGGGTGGAGGCCGGTCACGAGTGGTGTCCCTCAGGGGTCAGTCTTGGGACTGGTGCTCTTCAACATCTCCATTAATGACATAGATGATGGCATCAAGTGCACCTTGAGCAAGTTTGTGGATTATACCAAGCTGAGTGGTGCCGTTGATACACTGGAAGGAAGGGAAGCCATCCAGAGGGACCTGGACAGGCTGGAGAAGTGGACCTGTGTAAACCTAATGAGACCAAGTGCAGGGTGCTGTACTTGGGCCGGGGCAACCCCAGGAATTTATACAAACTGGGAGAAGATGTCCTTGAGAGCAGCCCTGAGGAGGGGGACCTGGGGGTCTTGGTGGATGAGAAGCTGGATATGAGCTGGCAGTATGTGCTTGCAGCCCGGAAGGCCAACTGTGTTTTGGGCTGCATTAAAAAAGGGGCAGCCAGAAGGGAGAGGGAGGTGATTGTCCCCCTCTACTCAGCATTTGTGATGCCCCATCTGGAGTACTGCGTCCAGGCCTGGGGCCCCCAATACAGGAAGGATGTGGAGCTTTTAGAGCGGGTCCAGAGGAGGGCCACTAAGATGATCAGAGGGCTGGAGCACCTCTCCTATGAGGAAAGGTTGAGGGAACTGGGCTTGTTTATCTTAGAGAAGAGAAGGCTCTGGGGAGACCTCATTGCGGTCTTCCAGTAGTTGAAAGGAGTGTTTAAACAGAAGGGGGAACTCCTGTTTACAAGGGTGGATAGTGATAGGACAAAGAGGAATGGTTTTAAACTGAGACAGGGGAGGTTTAGGTTAGAGACTAGGAGAAAGTTTTTCACACAGAGGGTGGTGACGCACTGGAACAGGTTGCCCAGGGAAGTCGTGGATGCCCCATCCCTGGAGGCATTCAAGGCCAGGCTGGATGTGGCTCTGGGCAGCCTGGTCTAGTGGTTGGCAGACCTGGATATGGCGGGGGGGTTGAAACTAGATGATCATTATGGTCCTTTTCAACCCAGGCCATTCTATGATTCTATGATTCTGTGATTCTATGATTCTACAATTCTACGATTCTACGATTCTAAGAGTATTGTGATAAAATACATATTGGAGTCAAGTATAAATGGCCAGTGGCTGAAGCTGTTGGAAAGCTCCATGTTCCAAATTAGCGTATGGGCTTACAGTGCCCTAGATAACACTATCTCCTAGGTGAGCTTGTACTAAGTAGCAGAGGGAAGCTGACTAACTCCTCTTTTAAAGCAAAGTAATCTGGTTTCACCATGAGCACCCTACTTTCCTTCTTCTTCATGAGAGAAATGTTTATCTGTCAGATAATACAGATAGTTCTCTACACTTCTGAATGCTAATTTCCCTCAGTCCATATACCCCAGCCATTATCAAATAACTGTAAATTGGTGTGTTTAATTGCTGGGGATTTAAGTATTGTAGTTCTCAGCATGTTTGAAGGGAAAGAAAAAGAAAGAAGTAAATTGACTTTCCTGGAGTCTCCCCTCTCCAGTCAACATCATCAAATTTCCAGGAAAAGGAAGCATGGAATTTGTAGACCCAATTAAATCAGAGCAGCTTGAACTCTCCAGCAAGGTGGTGGGAACTTCTGAGGCTGAAATTTGTTTTGAGACACAGCTTTGTACTCCAAGGAATACAATAGTGCAATATTACAAAACACTGAAGGTAAGGACCCAGATGCAGCTTGAGGGTAACTGTAGCTGGAAGACTTGTACTGCTCCTCTATGTTGAAGGGGCTTTGTGTGTCATGCTAAATGATTTACAGCTGTTGCATGAGGTGTGCATGCTCACTGCATTGTCATTCCGTGATCAAAATATCTTTGCCTCACTGCTTTGCAGCCCACAAAGTATTTCCACATGTTTGAAAAAAGGCTTTGTGCATTCAGGTCAGATATCCCACAGTGTCCTGCTCCTTTGCTCCTCTACCTGGAATTTTGGGTTGGAGTCTCCTCAAAATGCTTGCATTATGTTGGTTGTATACATATTAATGCAATAGCTATAACTTATAGCATCTATTATGTCATCTATTCTCTTTCTCACAATTGTCCATATAAATCTCATCTTGCCTCATCTTTATCTCCCCTTCTTCTCTCTGGGCAAGTTCTCTGAAGATAAAATAGTGTTAAGCTCTATTTTCCTCCTGTGGCAATCAGTTAGACAGTTCCTTAATATAAGTGCCCTCCCCATGGCTGCTACAAGGTCTCAACTTCCATAAGGGAAAGAAAGCAGTAATTCAACAGCATTGGCATCAGGCCAACAATAATATGCCCACAGTTCCTCCCAGTAAGCTCTACATTAAAATTATTTTATATTACTCTTCTTTCTATATATGAAACTTGACCAAAGGAAGGACAGGGATTTAACTTTGGGAAAGACTTTGAAAATACAAGGTCAAATAGAGGCTACTTACCTAATGTTTGCTTCGCTATGCTTGTGGTAGAACTGACATTTAGAAGGCAGTATAAAGTGGTGACAGAAGTTGTGGGCTGGTATTTGAACATCGCTACTAACTTTGGAACTTTATACAGCATTTAATTTTCTTCTGGAGTGATGGGAAAGTCTTGCGTGGACGTTGTGAGTGAACTGTGCTTTTTGGATTAAACACCTATTGTCTGCAGGCAGCTGGATCAATGATTTAAGCTATCCCCTCCAGATGTGTTTCTAACAACCGCTTTGTATTTTCCTTTGGAGAAGATATCTGAGACATGGTTTCAAGTGGGGAAGAATTCTGCTGAAAAATGCGTTAGAAAAACTAAAATGATAATGTGCAGGTGAAATTCCTCCTTTGACAGAGGGAAGGAGCCATGGACAACATAAGTCATATAAAAACATCCTATATTGTTCTGTAGACTGCACAAAATGAGTACTACATTTGAAAGGAAAAAAAATAAATATTGAGTTAATGTAGATTAGCATAAAGTTTGATCATCTGCCTTTGATTCATTGGCGAGCAATGCTCATCCCAGATGGCCATGGTGTCAAGGACCTCAGCATGAGACCACGCTGCTGCTCAGAGTGCCAGTGATCAATCACTGGTGGGGAATATGATGGGATGCACAGACCTCGTGGGAGCCACAAAGGACAGTGTGTGGCGGTGTGCCAGCATGCGAATGAGGCTCCTACTGCAGATCAGGATGATCCTGAAGCACAAGTGGGAAGCAGGCAAGCAGACGGACGACCCAGTTATCTGGTGAAGGAGTGTGGGCTGCCAGCAGAAGGGCACAACAGATGCAGGCTTGTTCTTCTGGGGTGGGGATTCACTTCTGGATGTAACAGTTATGCAGTGGCCAAACATGTCTGGCATCTCAGAAACCTCATTCAAAACAGGGTTTGAATGCCACAGGAGTGATAGCAATACACTGGTTTGGAAAGCAAAGCATCCTAATATAAAGTATCTCCTTACAGCAAGTACCAGTTGCACGTGGGTCTTTAAATACAGCAGCATGTAAACAACTCCTGCAGAACAAACACAAAGCAGAGCAGCAGAATTTTGCTAATGCAGATGACGGTGATATATTTAACTTTCCAGAAAAGGGAAAATATGCATTAGCATCAGAGAATCCTTCAAGAAGTTTAAGATTATTATTTCAAAATCACACTTTCTGAAAAAAAAAAAAAGTCTTTCAACCATCTCTAATCATCATTATATGCCTATATTTTTTGTGAGAAAGCTAGATGAAATATCAAGAGAACTAACCACAGGCCCAGTTAACTCTCTGCAGCCAATAGTACAGCCAACATTTGCAAATGTATATATGCATCCTTTCCTTACTCTTGATATTCAGTGATCTTCTGATAATGCATAAATCCTGTTAGCAATCTCTCCAGGTCTCACTGAGACATCTCTGCCCATATTCTCACTGTATCAGCAATCTCAGACAGCCGACAGCTGCGTAACGAAAAGGAAATGAAATTTTCCTGTTAGCAGCCCACTCCAATTCAAGGAAACAGGGACAGGCACAGAATCTGCCTGCAGTACTCTCAGTTCTTCTAACATGCTATGAGTATTTTCTCAGAGAGAGTGCTTAAATATGGCTCTGAGTGCAGGGTGAAGCTGTGTGGATGGAGCTGTAATATCATCTTTTTGGCTGCTTTTGATATTCAGGTCTCTGTCCCTAGTTGGGAAGAGATGGGAAAAAGATACTTCTTCTAAAGTTCAACCACCACAGTAATAATCTATGAGAGTGAACAAAAGCAACGCTTTTTGGAGTATACTTACACATTTCAGAAACAATCAGACTCTCAGTACTAGTACTAGATCAAGACCTTAGACGACAAACTTTGAATAATTCAATTATATTACAGCACAGTGATTTTTTCAAGTCTTTTGTAACAAAAAGGAAAACGTAAAATTTTCATTTTAAATAAGAAGTGTATAAGAGAAGAATGAAATAGGCACATACACCAACTAAAGTGCTTTCTTTTAGAACTTTGCTAATCAATATTAAAATTACAAGTATTTATATAACTAGCTCTAGTTTGGCTCTCACTGAGTAAAATACTACCAGCTTCCAAGTGAATTATTTCCTTCTTCTCCTTTCTATTTAATCTGCCCGGGGTTAAAACCATCCATTTTAGAGTTGGGTCATGACCCTGAATGCATCAGCAAAAAAGAAGTGCTGGAATATTTCATTCAAACTCCTTGGACTTACTCCAGATCAAAAAAACCTGAGATATTTAATGATAATTAAAGTGTATTGATAATGTAAATTCCATTGATAATATAATGGTATAATTATACCACTCAAGACAATCTAGCTCATGATATAAATAAAAACTGAGTTACAAGCAAAATGGAGCATGGCTCAGATTCAGATTTGAATGGAGATGCTTCTCTGCGCAGTGAAAGAACTGTCTGGATCCAGGGCTTGCTAAAGGAGACTCCCTGTGCACATCTATTTAGTCTGATGGTAGGTCACCTCAAGAAACTGCTGTCACCTAAATGGAAGAAGAAGGAAAAGAGAAGATGATCGTTTTTAACACATATCCCCTCCTACAGCAATTTAAATACCTTTCAAATAAATTTGTGTGTTTTCAGAGCTCATGTGTCACCTACTTTGTGCAACATTTTTCAGGATAGACCTGTAAGAAGCTGAAATCTTTGCCTGTTAAAATCTCTTTCAGGCTAAGTTTCACCCTCTACAATTATCTTAAGAACTCATTTGGAAGGGTTGCACCTTTAGATATATTGCAGCCATCAGATGCACCTTCTCACCATCCCTATCCCCAATGACATTATGTCTTCAGGTGGTATAAAGGGCCTGCATAATCTAGTTTTCTGAGGCTACTGTCTCATCCTCCGAAGGAGGTTATCAAAAGTAGTCATCATGGGTTCATCAAGGGGAGGTCATGCTTGACCAACCTGGTAGCCTTCTATGATGTTGTCACTGGCTGGGTCAATGGGGGGAGAGCAGTGCATGTAGTCTACCTTGATTTCAGCAAGGCATTTGATATGGTCTCCCATGACATCCTTATAACAAAGCCGAGGAAGTGTGGGGTAGATGAGTGGACAGTGAGGTGGGTTGAGAACTGGCTGACTGACAGAGCACAGAGGGTCGTCACTGGTGGTGCAGAATCCGTTTGGAGACCTGTAACTAGCGGTGTTCCCCAGGGATTGGTGCTGGGTCCGGTCTTGTTCAACATCTTCATCAATGACCTTGATGAGGGGATAGTGGCCACCCTCAGCAAGTTTGCTGATGATACGAAGTTGGGAGGATTGCCCGACATGCCTGAAGGCTGTGCTGCCATTCAGTGAGACCTGGACAGTCTGGAGAGCTGGGCAGTAAGAAGCAGGATGAGGTTTAACAAAAGCAAGTGTAGAGTCTTGCACCTAGGGAGGAATAATTGCATGCACCAGTACAGGCTGGGTGATGACCTGCTGGAAAGGAGCTCTGCAGAGAGGGACCTAGGTGTCCTGGTGGATGACAGGTTGGCCATGAGCCAGCAGTGTGCCCTCATGGATGAAAAGTCCAATGGTATTCTAGGGTGCATTAAAAAGAGCATGGCCAGCAGGTCAAGGAAGGTGATCCTCCCCCTCTAATCTGCCCTGGTAAGGCCTCATCTGGAGTACTGTGTCCAGCTCTGGGCTCCCCAGTGCAAAAAAGACAGGGATCTCTTGGAAAGAGTCCAGCAGAGGACCACAAAGATGGTGAAGGGCCTGGAGCATCTCCCCTATGAAGAAAGGTTAAGTGAACTGGGTCTGTTTAGCCTTGAGAAAAGAAGACTAAGAGGGGACCTGATCCAGGTCTATAAATATCTAAGGTGTGGGAGGCAAAGTGGTGAGGCCAGACTCTTTTCAGTAGTGTGTGGAGACAGGACAAGGGGAAACGGCCAGAAACTAGAGCATAGGAAGTTACACATGAATGTGCGCAAGAACTTGTTTATGGTGAGGGTGATGGAGCACTGGAACAGGCTGCCCAGGGGTGTTGTGGAGTCTCCTTCTCTGGAGATATTCAAGAACCGCCTGGATGCCTACCTGTGTGACCTGGTGTAGGGAACCTGCTTTGGCAGGGGGTTGGACTCGATGATCTCTGGAGGTCCCTTCCAACCCCGGCGATTCTTTGATTCTTTGATTCTGTGATTCTGTGATCTGTGAATGATAGGAGAAAATGGGAAGCCAGGCAAGTTCCAGAATTTCTTGGAAGATTAAAGCTCTTGAAAGTGTGTAGTAACATCTGTCACTTTGGTCCTGGAGCTGCAAAACTGTGCTGCTGTTATGTTACCTGCTTGCTGGGCCAGGAGAAGGGCGACTGCTCTGTCCCCGTAATCTGTGATTCAGGTTGCCTCTGTATTTGCATTGGTAAGCAGTGGGGAAAAAATTGATTGCATGCTTTGCGCACAGGCAGTGCAACACAGTGTGTCAGAGAGGAGAATGTGGGTCACTTTACCTGCTTGAATCTGGACAAAGCATGGGGAATAAATGGGAAAAGCAAAAGGCCGCACAGTTATTAACATACAAATAGCATCTATGCATCATGTGCAATTCACACTGTTGTTACACTCTGTTCTGATTTTATATTGGCAGGTGACCAGAGCACAATTAATTCACTTCTCAGCCCTGGAGGACTTTCGCTTTGCTTAGCGGGACTGATGCAGAGTGCTGCACCCTCACAAGATCCTCAGAGTGAGTCATAAGGACTTCATGCAAGTTGCCAAGCTTCAGCCCAGGAAGATGTATTGATTTTTGTACCCCTTGGTGATTTTTCTCTGCATTAATGCAGAGAATAAATAATTTTTTAGCATATACAATAAAAAGCCTAACACATTTCAGCCTCGCCACTAAAAATTCAGCCAGCACATGCTGTCTGCATGTGTAGTAACTGCAAAATGTCCTTGCCCGGTATGTACATTTTGGTTTGACTTTGGTGGTAACCATTTACCCCAAGTCAACAATGAATGGGTAGTGGATGGAATATAGGATCTCTTGCATGAGGGTGCACTCATAAAAGGAGGATGATGATTTCTCTTCAAAACGAGATACCTATAGACAAGATGTATTAACTTGTCATTTTCACAAAGAACTGACTCCAAAATTAATTTCCAAGAAGTCTATTGCATAAATTATTATTTATCAGCAGGGATAGTCTGTGGCTTCCAACAGGAACCTACACAAGATATGTAGAATTGGGTTCATTAATTTTAATTTTATTTTTTATTTTTATTTTTTATTTTTATTATTTATTTATTTATTTATTTTTGCTTGAAGAAAGGGCTTCTAAACTAGGAAACATATCACTTTAGCCAAAAGTCTTGTTTGTAGACATTACTGAACTGTAACATTACTGAACCCTTTTTCTCTCAGAGAGTGGTCAGGCACTGTAATGGCCTACCCCAGGGAGGTGGTGGAGTCGCTTTCCCTGGTGGTGTTCATGAGGCGTCTGGATGAGGAGCTACAAGATATGGTTTAGTGGCTTGTGGTAGCAATGGTGATAGGAGGACGGTTGGACTAGATGATCTTGTAGGTCCATTCAAACATTGTGATTCTATGATTCATATTGTTAAAGTGCTTCACACCAGAAGTAAATGGTTCTAGATTTTTCTCAAAGGTTAGAATATTTAAGGAAGTCTCTCTTTGAAAGTTTTGCAATCCCGGCCATTAATGCTTTAGTTGTGGATTTGAGCATCTGCTCCTGGAGTGACTGGTGTGACAGCAGGATGGGACAAGGTTGTTGGCACTGCAGGCCAAGCATCCAGCTCACAGAAACACTCACAAGCTGGGTTAAAACTATCTGTGTACAGGAACCCTCTTAGGGTAGTGATAGCAGAATAAGTATGCAGATCTAGGTCTTGGGTTGAATGTTCAATAGACTGGAGATGAGGCTACGCTGGGGCTAGTTCTCAAAGCTGCTGGTTTAAAACTGTTGCAGATTCATCATCAAAGCTGCCCTATTGATCAACTGTTTAGCTTGTGTAGTCAGTAGTGTCGAAGGCTGTAGGGCCCTGTAGGTTGACGCAGTTGGGTAACACATTGTTTTCTCCTGAGAGAAAACCAGAAAATGAAGCATGGCTTCTTTTGCAGTTTTTCTTTTCAATTTCTCTTCTCTCAAAATGAATCATGCATCAAGCAGCCATACATTCTGGTGTTGATAACTCGAAATAAGGTTGGACGTTAGGAAATACTTCTCTGAAAGAGTAGTCAGATGCTGGCAAAGGCTGCTCAGGGAGGTGGTGGAGTCATCATCCCTGGAGGTGCTAAAGAAAAGTTTAGATGTTGTACTAAGGGATACGGTTTAGTGGGAAATATTGGTGATAGGTGAGTGATTGGACTAGATGATCTTAGATGTGTTTTTCTACCTTGGTGATTCAATGATTCTATGTTAAAGTCCAGCTCCTTCTGCCAGTGGGTTCTCCTTTTAGGGCACAGCAGATGAGCGGATTGGATCCTACCTCCTCTTGCCATTTTCTGTTGGCATCACCCAGGAAGAGGCTGAGAGCAGAATGAAATGTGAGGGCTTCCTCTCTGGTGCAGCTGACAGCCCTGACAACGTGGTCCTATACTTAAAGAAGCACAAGGCATTCAATTGTACGTCATTTTGATGTTTCTGAATAAAATCTCTCTGGAGATGAAATAGTAATAATCACCAGAGCTACAGATTAGCAACTGATAGAAAAAATAGGCATATCATTAAGCTTTCATGCTCCCTTGCTATCTCACCATTTCTCATTCAATCCTTGCCTGCAAACAGAAGAAGGGAATTCCTGCACAGTTACACTGCTGGGTTTGCATATAATCAGGTGTCGAAGCCCGCCTTACTGAGACCTTTTGTTCAGCTACAGTCTCTACTGGATTTTTTTTTTCTTAAGAATTATGCCTTCACCCCTGGATAATAATACAACAAATAGCTCTTTGTCTCTTTAGGTTTGTTCATATAACCTGCATTAATATATTGACAATGTAATAAAAGAGACATACAAAGAATTCTCTTGTCTAACCCAGCTACAGCAAACACTGTGGCAATTATTGCTGATTTCAAGTACAATCTGAAGTTCCAGAAGATAAATGTCAAAAAATGCAATTTTGAAACTTAGCTGTATGAACTAAATAAACATCAGTTTAGAATTATAAGGATTTGCTTCAGGTTCAGTAAAGTTGCTTTTTACTAAGGCATATATCAGATAGCCCAGTGGCTAAAATGAGTATTTTTAAAGGTATTTTGAAAACAGCAGTAATGGCATCTTGAAAAACCAAACAAAATCCAATTAACTTCCAGCAAGGTTTTCACTTGCACAGATTGATTGTAAAAATAGTTTACTTGAATACAAGGGACTAGCTTCGAACACCCCCATCAGTGTTAATAACAACTTTCCTCATTTATTTTTGTGCGGGTGAGCTTTGGTTTGAATTCTGAGGCAGCCATGTACTTTAATTCTGGGCAGCCATGCATTTTAAATTTTCCAGAATCATAGTGTTCTACTTGCTAGAGTCCAGGGTCCTTTATTCTGCTATGAGGAAGGAGAAAAACTGATGTTAAAGTCCGATTGCATATTTTCGCCTCACAAAGATAGCACAATCCTTCCTCCTTGGGAGGTCATGAGTTTATGGTGCTGCTCAGGATATTTCTTCTATCATCTGATGAAGAAACTCCTCCTCCCCTTCCCCCTCTCTGCTTCTCTCAGTCACATTCTGGACTCATGCAGGTTGTGCCTGCATCTGCCCTTGTCATATCTTTACTGCACTTCTCACTTTAACACGTAACTACACTTACTCAATCATACTCAGTTAAACTGTCTTTCCAAATAGGTCAAATTTTCTAAGAATATTCATGTACTCCTTTAATTCTGCTTGTGATACATGCTTGTATTTTTGCCTCAAAAATTACTGTTGCTTCTCCAAAGCAATCTAAATCAGATATGACTGTTATTCTCATCAATTCTAACCTACCACAACGTGGTGCCTAGTAGGGAAAAGATCTATAAAATCGGCTTGAAAATATCTGTGTAGGTAAAAAAAATTGAGTCAGCAGCTAGATCTTAATAAATCAAAGGCAACTGTGCTGACATGTAATAGTTCAGATTCCCTTTTAATGAACAAATCTGGTAGCTGGTTTTTGGGACTCAGTTTGCGGCTTGACTACTGATGAGTGATCCAGGACAGTTTTCACGAACTCAGAGACCTGAAGAGTGAGAGCTAAACAATATTTAATTCCATTTCAAAAACTTTAGGAAACATAGTCATTGCTCTGAAACACTTTCAAATTTACAGACAGAAATTCTTACCTGTACAAAAATAAAAATATAAGATATAAATGCCTGTAAAATCCTAAGTGTAATGGCATCAGTGGGAATTTTGTCATTGATTTTGTGGGTGCAAAATTTGCACTCTTTGTTGCTTGCATGATGAGAATAGAATTTGCCCAGTAATTGGTGTTCCTTTGTGTGAGGCACGTGAAGAGCTTAAGGGAATTAGCAGCCTCTAGGGCTAGTGCTGTGAATGGACACTTCTGAAATGCCAAGATTTGTGTTTTCCCTTCCAGGCACATCTGTCAGGAGGCAGGGTTATTACTGGAGGCCACTTCTATAGAAGACAGTTTGTACAATTGGTGTTTGTATATTAAGCACCTTTAAAAAACTGATTGGGGGTGGTGAAGAATGCAACATGTATTAGCTTGACGCTTCATGTCATTTTAAAATATCCAGTATTACTGGTCTTGTTCTCTATTTCTTACACACTACTTCATCTATTGCTTGTTTTTCATTCAGTTAACTGACCCATTCCTTTTATTTATAAAGGATTCAATTCAGGAAGAAATGCATTCACCTCAAAAAAAGATTTGTACATGCCCCAGGAATGGGATGTCAGAGAGACCTAGAAAGGCTTGAGCAGTGGGCACAGGTGAACCTCATGAAGTTCAACAAAGCCAAGTGCAAGGTCTTGCACCTGGGTTGTGGCAACCCCCAGCATCAGTATAAGCTGAAGGTAGAGCACAGCCCTGGTGCAAAAGGACTTGAGGGTACTGGTGGATGGGAAGCTGGACATGAGCCAGCAGTGTGCCCTTAAAGCCCAGAAAGCCAACTGTATCCTGGGCTGCATCAAAAGAAGTGTGACCGCCAGGTTGAGGGAGGTGATCCTGATCCTCTACTCTGCCCTGGTGAGACCTCACCTGGAGTACTGCATCCAGATGTGGAGATCTCAGTACAGGAAAGACATGGTCCTGTTGGATTGCATCCCAAGGAACAAGGGAACAAGGGAAAACTCAATCAAACTAAAGGAGGAGAGATTTAGATTGGATATAGGAGTAAAGTTTTTTAAAGTGAGGGTGGTGAGGCACTGGAACAAGTTGTCCAGAGATGTGGTGGATGTCCCGTCCCTGGAGATGTTCAAGGTCAGGCTGGACAGGGCTCCAAGCAGTCTGATCTAGGTGTAGTGTCCCTGTTCATTGCAGAGGAGTTGGACTTGATGACTCTTAAGAGTCCCTTCCAACTCAAAAAAATTTATGATTCTAAATTCATTTTCCTCCTCTTTCTACTGGCATCAGTCAGAGAAGATAAACTGAACAACTGCCAGCTTAGTATTCATGTGCCAAGACTTAAATTACAGCTCTAGTACATCTTCACTGATTATTATTAAATTATAGGCATCACAGATAGGTCTGTTCGTTCTGACAAAAAGAAAATAAAACTGATCACACAAACAACAAGTTTTAAAATTATATGAATGCTATATGGAGACCAAAAATTATTACTAATGCAGACACATTCAATTTTTTCAGCATTCAGAATAGACCTACATTTATTTTCAAAATTTTGAGTTGCAACAAATTCTTTAGTAAATAAAATAAAGTGATCTTACAGAGGTTGGCTTATCACTAAGAAGTTTTGTTTGTTTGTTTGGTAGGGAACATTGAGCAAACACCACTATGACACGTTAGCTGGAAATGACTTTCCTCTGTTGTCATTTGAAGTGAATACACTTGAACAATTTCTGCTGGGGAAAAAGAGAAAATCAAGATGTGATCCACAAACCTTATGAATCCCTGTGTATTTATTTAATTGCCTAGAAGTTTGAGGTCCCATGGAGATCATGATGGCACTGCAGGAGACAGAGGCACAGCCTGGTTCAGGGTAGCCTCAACATCTTTTTGCCGTTTATATCACTCTATGGGTAGAGGTATATATCTGCTGGCTGTGATATCTGTTGACCTGGCAGCTGCCTACCAAGGCTTGATGGAACTTTAAAGGTGTGCTGAGGGTTTCTTTGCTCTCTCTGCTGGCACTGTCCAACTTCCCATACAACACTTTCACAAGTCCCAAGAAAGCAAAAGTTGCCCATTCACTTTCCCAAACTACGGGGGACCCAGAAACAGGCCTCCTGATGGCATTTTTGAGAGAAAGCACCTGCTATTTTTGATTAGTATGTTAGCTCTCAGAGCTGCTATTTAATTCATTAATTTTGGCAACTAACAGAAATGACTAAATTAAAAAGATGGAAAATCAAACATTGTTTCTGCAAACCTATTGACTGATTAGTTTGGGTAAATGAGTTCCGAAGTGAACTTCAGCTTCAGAGAAGGCATTTATCTGCCTTTGCACTTTGTAATTTAAATAGAAATTCTAGTTATGGTGTGTGAATTTATCTTTGAAGAAAATAGAGATAAGTATTTTATTTTTTTATTTGTTTATGATCTTGTTGAACGCTAGAGCAGGTTGCCCAGAGATGTTGTAGTGTCTCCAGCCTTGGAGATATTCAAAACCACACTGTACTCTGACCCGCTCTAGATAACCCTACTCGATAGTCTCTAGAAGTTCCTTCCTATCTCATCTGTTTCAATTCAGTGATTACCAAGTGCTGCATTGAGATGAGAAAGAAAGGAAACCTACAGTAGCTTAAAATAATGAAATGAAAGATCTTGAGTATACTTTGGACATGATGGTGGGGGAACAAAATACATAGAGGACCAGATTTTGTAATATTTAATGTTTAGTATTTCAGATCCAAGAGTCAGAACTGAGAGTCAGAACTGTCCTGTGCTGTGCCAGGATACGTAGAAGGCTTCTGTGATAATTTCCCTACATCTTACTGCTAAGTAAACTTCTTCATCACACAGTTCCTTACACGATCTGGTTTCTTGGCTTTATTGATGGCATGTGGCTATTAGAAGCTGGATCACATGAAGAATTTAACGTTCTCATTGAACCCAGAGCACAATCAAGTCACCAGTTGGTTTCAGCAGTTTTGTAATGTTTCATCACACTGTCAATTCCCTGCTATTAATGAGAGCCTTTTGCTCTAACTCCTTGTAAGATCTTGTGTAGTTTGTTCAGCATTTGTGAAAACATAATAAATGTTTTTATGCAAGTGGATGCTTGGCAGGGAGTGCTTTGTCGACAACACAGAGTTAAGTTGTAACATTCAAATAACATTCCTATTTCCTTAGAGAAATTTTGAGGCTTGTTCCTAACAACATTTTAAAAATTATTATTATTATTATTATTATTATTATTATTTCTCCACTTTTGTCAATGAAGGATGTTAGAAGAATGTGGGTTGTCATTTTTTTTTATGGAAGGATTTATGTCTAGGTAAAATATCTCTGCTATATCTCAATTGTCTGATTTGTTCCTTTTAGGTTTTGCTGAAAGATGTAGGCTGCTTGAAGGTAACATTTATCACCAGGGAAATATAACTAATCAAGGGAAATATGTTTCTGGAAAATGGATAATTCTAATAATATAAGATTCATCTTAGCTCAAGGATCTGAAAGTTGGTTACAGGTAATTTTTGTACTGATACTGGGGAGAAACAGGTGCCCAGTTGAATGCGTTAAGTATATAAGAAATATGATGAACACATTTTTGGAGGTTTTTCTTTCTCTCCTGTGACCAGATTCTAGGATGACTGGCTGAGGAATGAAACCCTTTTCATGTATGTTAAGTTAAATAAGGTAAAACCCACCCCAGGAGACTAAAACAGCAATTGTCAGCCTTTCCTGCATTTTACAGAGGAAAAGAGTCGCCTCTTCATGATTTTTAGCTCACTTAGAGAATCATAAAAAAAAATTTAACTGAAAGACACCTTGGATGTCTCCAGTCAGAACTCTGTGCAAAGTAGGGAAAAAAAAAAGTTCTACTTTTCGTACAAAAACTTTCTTTGAACAACGAATAGCTACAATGGTGCTGGTTATCCAACAGTTACTGTTATTAGAGACTTAAAGTCTCAGACTTGAATCAGACTTTGACTCTCTGTACAGATATTAAGTTAGAGAAGTTTTCACTTCTGATAATCTCTCAAAATAAGTGTAATAGAAGAGACAATACAACTGCATAGAGGGATTTGTAAGGCAAAAATAATAATTAAAATAAAACAACTATAGTGATCATACAAAGCAATCCTCATAGCAAACCAGAAAACTGGCAGTTGACCAAGATTTGTTGTTGTTGTTGTTGTTGTTGTTAGGGAAATCAATGCAGTACCAGAGATAAGGATTTAAATCACTGATTTGACAGTCCCATATGATGTATTTTTATTTCACAGAATCACAGAATCGTAGGGATTTGAAGGGACCTCTGGAGATAAAAAAAAAGTCCAATTCTCTGTTAAAACAAGTTTCCTACAGCAGGTTGCACAGGAAAGCATCCAGTAGGGTGTTGAATATCTCCAGAGAAGGAGACTCCACAGTCTCTCTGGGCAGCCTGTTCCAGTTCTCTGTCACCCTCACAGTAAAGAATTTTTTCCTCATGTTTACTTGGAATTTCCTGTGTTCCATTTTTCCTCTTGTTCTGTAGCTAGACATAACTAAAAAAGCCCAGCCCCATCAATTTGTCTCCTGCCCTTTAGAACCTTATTAGTATTAATAAGGTCCTCTCCCAATCTTCTCTCATCCAGGCTGAACAGTCCCAGGTCTCTCAGCCTTTCCTCATAAGGGAGATGATCCAGGCTGCAGCCATCTTTGTGGCCCTCCACTGGACTACCTCTAGAAGTTCCCTGCTCTCTCCCTTTCTGGAGGAGCCCAGGACTGGACACAGTGCTCCAGATATGGCCTTACCAGGGCAGAGTAGAGGGGGAGGATCACCTCTCTCACCCTCTGGCCACATTCTTATTAATGCAGCCCAGGATGGCATTGGACTTTCTAGCCACAAGGGCACACTGCTGGCCCATGGTCAATATGTTCTCCACCAGGACCCCCAGGTCCTTCTCTTCAGAGCTCCTTTCCAGCAGGTCATCCCCTATCCTGTACTGACGGATGTGGCTATTCCTCCACAGATGCAGGACCATGCATTTGCTCTCACTGAACTCCAGAAGATTCCTCTCTACCCAGCTCTCCAGCCTGTCCAGGTCTTGTTGAATGGCAGCACAGCCTTCTGGTGTGACGCGGGAAGTGTGTGATCATGCAAAAGCAGTATCTGCACTTCAGAGTGGGGTGACTGTACCCCAAGGTGATCTGATCCTGCAACAGAACAATGAAAACCGTATTGTACAGTGTGTAACTCAAAAGGGAGAGATTTCCGAATTTAATTAATCTAAGGCCCAGAAAATGTGAGAAGAGAGGGATTTGCTGTTAAACAGTTCGTCAGTGAAGTATTTTGTCTGTTTTCAGGAGAATCAAATAAAAAGCACAAGATTGATCCCATCCATACAGATATTCTCACTTGTATGGAGACTGGAGAGAATATTCTGCCTTAAATTATCAGCTGAAAAATCAGTTGAAGGGTATGGAGTGAAATAGAGTTAGCTGTTTAGCTTTTCTTTTTGGCATAGTGAGATTGTGATTTCCTATGGATAATGTCAGCTAGAAGGGTAATTATCTGAGTTAAATATCACCCAATGAAAGCACTTAGTAGGACAGGAATACTGATGTTGGTATGAGAAACTGACTTCTCTATATGATTTCATATGCTATGCTATCCATGGCTTCTGTCTTGCAGAAGATATGTATACATCCCCACATCTCACAACATCAAGGGTACTTGCATACTGCATCTAGATCTCGAGGTGATTTAATGATAAAAATATGTTGAATGCAATTTATTCTTGTTTTCAGTGTTAACATTACTCCAAAAAACACCCAACCCAAAGCAAACAAACAAACAAACAAAATCCACACAAAAAAAACCAACAAAAAACAAAAACCCAAAGCAAACAAACAAACACTCAAAACACTGAAAAAAACCTTGATATTTTGTGCAGCTGAAATTGAAATTAGACACTGACTGTTCTTTGCGTTTCTGGGTATTCATCATCAGGAAACTCTATAGAAAATGTGATTTTTGTAAGACTGACACAAGGAGAGGGAGACAGGGCTAAACTGTTTTTTGTTCTTAAACCATTTCCACTAAAGTAAGCAACAATCAAGTATCCATAATGGTATTGACCTACTTGTGAAGTGCACTGGGATATGCATTATCATTCAAATGCTTTGTTGTTATTATTTTTATTTCATTTTAATTGCTTCTGTCATGCAAAACTTTTAAAACATCTGAGATTTCAGTGTAACATCTCACTTGTTCTCTGCAGAACAGCCCTTAATATTTGCAAAGACAGAGCAAAATATTTTCGATCTCTTTTGAGTCAGAAGGTAATAAAACAGTAAAACCAAGTCTCTTTTCATTTTTTCCCCTTCACTGTTAAAAATACCTGTGATCATGTGGATTGAAAGGGGACACACAGCAAAAACTTGTGAAAATTGACTTGGGAATAATTCCCATTATGATGAAACACCTTTGCTTGAGTGTGGCAAGGGGAAAACAAGGTTGTAGGTGCTCAGTCGCATCAGTTAAAATCTGAGTAGAATCCCTTCAATACATGTGCTGTGCCCTACATCATAATCAGGATGTTCTGGCTTTCATTAATTAGGTGTTTGAGCAAGGACTGAGGTTTGTTCTTGGAACAATTTGCTCAAAAGACGCTGCAAATGACTCATTCATAATTCTTCTAGGCCTGAAGCCCTGTCTAAACAAAGAGTTTGCATTTCTTTAAACATGTAGGTTCATTGAAAGTAGCAGAAGTGCAAGTCACATCCCACCTTCCCCTTTGCAAACCCAGCTATAATGATAAAAAGTGATTGTATCAGGATAGGTAGCTCCAGTGTAGAATAGATAAAGAAGAGGCCATACAGGTATTATCACACATATAGTGGCACGATTCTATCTACACTGAAAGTTCAAATGGGCTGTGCATAATGTTTAAAAATAAATCACATCCTTAACTGAAACAGTTGAACAGATAGGAAAGCAGTTTTGATAGGAAATCTATTTTGGGCTAGGCTTTTGTTCCCTGAACCACAGCAGCAGCAGCAGCAGCAGCCATGGACTATGGAAAGGATCAGATATCACAATCTCACAATACCATTGGTGCTCACGGTGAATATACCACAGATTCTAAACTTAGACAAAAATTAGAAAAGGTTTAAACGAAAGAAAAAGATAGTTGGTCTTCCTTTCTGACTTTCCAAACAATAATGACAGGCTACCGGCTCCGTCTTCAGGAAACAAAATAATTATTCTGATTTTATTTATTTATTTATTTTTTCCCCAGAGCTGCTGTGGACATAATATTTAACTTACTGACCCATTTCAGTCACCTCAAGACAAGTCCAATATTATGAGGAGCTGTGATCATTGCTCAGCATACAAGGTACTGCTGAATATTTTTGGATATCACAACGCCACTGATCCTTGAAACACCTAAAGAATGTGCATTACATTTGCTGATTTAATAGATTATGACCAGGCAATGTGACCTTTTGCAGAACACAGGTCAGAGAATTTCATCCCTGTCATGCTTTTTTCTCATTCAGCAATTTCTTCTTTATTCAAGTGTTGTGAAAAAATAGAAGTTCCTGAAATGCAATATATTAACGAGCAAATCTGAGACAACAGCAGAAATATCATCAGCGTTACAGGTCTGCTTTCTTATATTCAGTCCAAGAGGACCGGTAGTCTGTAAAGGTACCACAACAACTTCCTCTTATTGATTTGCAAACTAGGTTGAAGCTGAATTAATAAAAAAATTGTCTTCAGGGTCATGATTTTGAATGAAAGGAAATACTAGTGCCACTTTTTTTGTGTGTTTCTATACTTATTTTTCCTAATATTTTAATGCTTTAGTCTCTGAAATGTGATGGAAAAATGATGTGTGTGTGTGTGTGTGTGTGTGTGTGTTTGAGTCTGTGCATGCGCATTTATTATCACAAATTGTCAGTGGAAGGAAGATTTGCTCAAATCTTAATGAAAGACTTGTCATTTGTCTTGATTTTTAAATACTTTTTTGAACAAGTTGCTTTTCTGAGAATGTTTTTTTTTCTTCTATGGAGATAAGTTATTAAAAATTTTTATGTCTAATGAAATCAAGTTAACGAGGCTGATAGAACCAGACAGACAATTTCTGATCTTTTCTGTAATGGTGCTATAGACTCTAATGAAATTTCCTTGAATTTGCACACCGAGGACTGGGAGCAGCCTGCTTCCTGATTTGTGCTCTTACAAGTGTCCCCCCTCAATGCGTGGGAAAAGCTTTAACATAATCAACCATTGGACTTTGTGTTTTTATTTTCCATTAATCTGTTTAAATTGCTTTTGTTTTCTTCATGCTGTTCATCTGATTTAATGAGTGATATTTTCTTCAAATCTCCCCCAGCTGTTCTGAGCTAAATGCATAGATGCATCATAGCTAAATACTATTTTTTTTTTTCTTTCCAATCTTGAAGAGATAGATTAATGGGGTGAAAACCTCTTATTAAAAAAAATTACTCAAGCCTTGCTTTTCCTAAACAGATTCATTCACCTGTGTCTGCTAATAATAGTCCTGGTTTTCCCATCATGCCTGTTTACAATTCCCACCTCCTCTTATCTTGTATACAAACAGGCTTTTCATGCTGAGAGCCAGGACTGAATGAACATTTACACTAGCCTGTACATAATACATTTTCTTTAAAAAAAAAAAAAAAAAGAAAGAAAGAAAGAAAGAAGAAAAAAAAAGATTTCACACAGAACTCTTTGGGGAGGTGGGAGAGGGACAAATGTAAAGCTGGGATTATATTCCCCAGGCACACGGACATTTCTTATTGCCTATATCAGCCTTATTAAAATCTTCAAGTTATCCATATAACCAAGAATACATGATCAGGCCCTGAATAAATTGAAATGTCAAGGTATGCAACATTTTTTCATTTTGAATCCAGTACTGAGAATGTCCAAAATGTGCATTTTACAAATACCAAGACCAGTACAGAAAATGTACAAGATAGGTGTTCAAGCAGTGACTTTTCTGCTGTTTGACCTAAAATGTGTCATGGTAAAAAAGCGGGTACAAAGCGTACATTTTCATGTTACATTTTTAATGTATCCTGCTGGCTGCATGTTGCACATCCTACGATAGCACTTGCATTGAAATCAACACAATGAAATGTGACGTGTCAGATCAACAAAATGAACAGCACTCCTCCATGTGTAAATTGAAAAGGCATGCAGCAAGTTTATGCAGAAAGAATCGACAAAACAGATAATAAATTATATTGTTTAGGGTATCTTCTTCTGTCACTGATGACAAGAGAGTTGGATGGGGGATCAAACACTAATACATTTTTTTATTCTAGGTCATTTTAAAATCTTATAATTACCATTACACAGGGGAAAAAAAAAACAATATTAATTTTTTGGGGACATTTTCTTTTCTGCTATACATTTGTTTCCCTCTTTGTTCATTTTGGTTTCGTTCACTGGTTGAATAACATGGGAGAATATTTTATATTGCACACATAAACACCGGCTCTATTTTCACCTGGTAAAATGAAATGGGAATTCCATTTAAGATATTAACTACATTTGCCTGCAATTATAAAATGTATATTGCATACTTTCTTGCCTTTAAATCCTCTTCACAGTGTCACCTTCCATTTTCAGAAGTGGAAGTGACATAGTTATTCTTCACCTGCACAGAATTCCTCAAAATATCACCAGTGACATCACACTACCAAAGGAAAGATAACGATTTCATAGCTGTTTTTAGTTGGTTGTTGTTGTTATTCAGAAATCTGATGTTAAATGCGCTTTTTCCTTGAACATTAGAATAACATCAAGAAAATTACTCAACGTATAAAAGCACATTACTACTTAAGGCCTTGAAAGCTGTTCAATACATTCTACACGCTTGAGAAACAAGAAGTCATCAAATGGCTTGCTCCTTCAAACCAAACTAATCTTAATAAATAAATAAATAAATAAATAAGTCACAAAACTGGAATTCATTCCTTCTCAGTAGAGACTTTTACACTTGTGCACAAAAAAAACAAACGAAAAAAAAAACCACAAAAAAACCCCTAAACATTTAAAATAAAATGCTCATGCCTGGAGAAGGCACGTTGGGATTTAATATTTGCCCCCAACAACGGGTTCACTTGGCTAAGCATCACTGAGCATCAATGTATAAATTGTGCGCTTTCATTCAGAGCCACTGCATTTCCACAATATAAGTGCATAAGACCACATGCTGGTATTCTCCACAAAAGTCACTTGTTATTTAAATCAGAACTACAAACCTGCTCCCCCACCTCCCCCTCTCCAGCCCCTAGAGGGGCATATTCTCATTAACATTCTTAATGTTAATTGGAATTACATGTGCACATCAAGGGGAGAATACACCTCCAGATGCGATATTTGCAAGCTTCATATTAAGCCAAACTGTGTTGAAATAAAACACACCATTGAACACACAGTCCTGTCTCGATATTGAGCAGTACTATATGTTTTTATACAGAAAAACAGGCCTTATACACAGATAAAACTGAATTCCACGTGATTCAACTGTAGCCTCCATTGCTACAGGACCTGATCTTGCCGTTTCTCGCTCGTGTGAAAAAGCCTGCTGCCTATGAGGTACACATAGGTTTATGATCCAGCACACTTTTCTACAATGGAAATTAGGTGCATATCTCAATGATTTTAAAATGCTGACAAGACAACATTACTTAGACTCACTTGTTCAGAAAAGGAGCTGTATGGTTCCCCAAACAACATAAATTATAAACAAATCTAGTTAGTCCCTGTACTTTCTAACCTCATAAAAATAACGCATTTTAAAATAAACATAATAATCTGAAAATTTAGTGTTTTCAGAAATAAACCTACCAAAAATATAAAAAAATACAGCACCACTTTACATTATTATTTTTCCATTCACTGTATTTTTCTTTTAATTCTATTTAAACTAAATTCTTTAAGAATTCTGTTTGCAAAATGTAAACGTGGAGTAGAAGGCTATGTGATCTGAAATCTGGAAAGCCCAAACTGATTAGTTTAATCTTTGCAGAAAATTCATGCTGGAATACTGTTTTCTTTACTGAGTCTTTCTCCTTCCATTTAATGGGAATTTTCTATTGTTAGTTTTAAGCAATTCAGTCAACAAATCATGAGCATCTCCAACACAATTAGATAGAAATGTAGTCCCAGAAGCAAGGGACAAGTTTGATTCAAAAGGCGTAAACTGAGGTTTCATACTTTTAACAAAACTCTCCTAATATGATTACAGAAACATAAATTGAAATAATGTCAAATTCTACTAGAAATCATTATAAATAAAACAATATGCTGAAGCTTCTCAGCATGTATTCTCCAAGGCTATAAAAAAGGCACACACAAGTCAGACAATATCAAGGAAAATGGGGTTAGAGCTGAGGAAAATATTCATTTAGAAATGATCTTTGCTCATGGAATGACATGTTAGGTTTAAGCCCATGACATCTTGGAAGTGCTCATGTAAAATCTCATTTGCCTATTCTTCCTTACTAGTAAAGATGGTCATCAAAACAAGACCTGCTGGAGAATAAGTAATGCAAATGTCACATTTATCTTGCTAACATTAGAAGAAGACAGAAGAGATGTTATATCAGAATATTCTTAAAAAGCAAGAGGCAGTCCCTTCCCCATACTGAAATCATACATTGAATACCAGGATTCAGGTATGTCGCAGCTACAAATGCATAGACATGAAAAGAAAAAAAAAAAAAAAAAAAAAAAGCCTTTCTAGGTCATCTATTCTATCCATCTGCTGGATTAAGATCAGTCCCTACAATATATATGCTAGAGCTTTTCTCAGGCTGATTTCAAATGTCTTCTTTCCATCTGTTCAATTTGACCTTACCTATTTCATCTTGGGTAGTTAAAATGGCTGCTGTATAGAGCAATAATTCAGGGCAACAACTAAAAAATAAAAAAACAAAACAAAACAACTCAGCATGCAAAAGTCCTCTCATCTTTAGTGCAGCTAATTTTAAAGCTGTGTTTACCCACACATGATCAAACTGGACAAACGATGGCTATAAGACAGTGCTGTCTGCGTGCGAAGCATCATCTTTTACTGTATCATATGGATTAGATCCCAAGCTAATCAGGCATACTCAGAGCTGAGCTGCTCTGAGTCCATCTTACAATGCAAATATTGGGGGGTGGGGCATGTTCAACTGAAGTCGTCTGTGTTTAATGAGTTGCCTTTTCCATTCTTATTAACTAAAATACTTTAACCACTTTGGTTTTTTAAATTTAAACAATGATATTGGATGTAATCGTTATTTTATTAACATTTTTCTCCAAGGATTTTTCTTTCTGATTATGAGTACTTTGCAATTTCAGACAGTATGATGGATGCTACTCTTCTATGACAAGAATTTTAACAGCCCTTCTTCAGCACTCAATGCACACCCAATTATGCGTCTGAGCTAGTAACCTTGAATTTATGTTGCCATGGCGACAAACTGGTCATGCATTATGGATTATCATTGAAATTCTACACCCCTACCTAGCATAATGAGAGTTGGGGACTTAATCAAATCAGCCATTCTGTGTGACACAAAGTGAAGAACTAGCTCTTATTGTTCAGCGTCGAGAAAGGAAGCAGGCCTGATGGAGTGGCAGCTGCAGTGCCGCAGCCTGATAGATTGCCCTTATATACATTTGTGAATGTATAGACAGATGGTTTTCAATGCCTGGAATTTCTGGCTTAGGAAGCAGCTGTTCGGGTAACCTCTGCCGTCTCACCTTGTTGCCATGGAGCATTGCGCTGAGGCTGAGAATGTGGATGGCTACATTGACTATCCGGCCGAATTTAGGCGGCGTGGCTTCCCTCTTTTATTGTGGGGCAGCAGGGCTGCGGGAAAGACTGGACTGTGGTGGGGGAGCTCCCATAGACCTCAGGATCCTCCCAAGCTGAAAGGGACAGACCAAATGGTCGTAGTGAATCACTCTGGGGGATTTAATCTGCTTTGCATCTCCTGTGCTGTCCTGAAATCAGAGCCATGGGACGGCATGCACTTCTTGCACTGTTCGCACTGTTCAGGCATCAGTAAAGGTAGTCAGGCTTCAGGTTGCCATACCATGTTTTGTTTGTGTTCTTTGCTGAGAGAAAATACCAGCTCTGCTGAAGTCAGAGCCGAAGGTGGTTCAGTGCCAGAACAAAACCCAAACCAAATGGATATGAAAAATCAGCAACCATTGTAGACTTCTTCCCTGCTAGGCTTCTTTTCTGCCTTGCCATTGAAATTTCTTTCTCTAGTCTGAGATATTGTAGGAAACTATGGGAACTGCTGGGAGATCATTAACTTGTTTCTTTAGCAAAATAATAGTAAAACTGTAGAAATTTCTAGAAGAATTAGGCCATAATAGGCACTTATAAAGCTTAAATGTTTAGCATAAGGATCTGAGTATTTTTTTCTGCAACAAAAGAAAGCCAGTCTATGTACTGTTACTCATTTTTTCTTATGACTATTTTTAATCACTATGAAAGTAACAGTATTGTTTTTCTCTGCTCAGTTTCCCATCCCTCAAACCTTTAAAGTGTCAGTGCTTCAGATTCCTCATAAATGTAGATCTGTTAAAAAATCCTTAAGTTTCCAAAATATTGGCCCATTATTCCATATCACCCTTGTATTTTGGAAGCCTAGCTGTTGTCACTGGAATATATTTTATTTATGCATTTTTACGTATAATGTGACCATCATCATCATTTCTGCATGGGGAGCATTATGTATCTGTCAGCATCGCCATTACAGATCCACTAGATCTGTGATTTCAAAGTGTGCATTTTTCTCTAAGAATAAAACCTAATACTACAATAATGTTTCAAATAAATACATTTTCTTTCACCTACTTCATTAACACCATTATTCCTTCCACCAAAGGTTCTGTGTTTGTGTTTTGATGTACAGAGAGTATGCATACATGTACTATAATGAGATTTAATTTTCAGTATTTATGTAGGAAGTGAAAATTTCAGCAGGTTTTAAAAATAGATCAATAGGCAGGTTATTCAGGAGCCTCAACTAATCACCCCTTATCTATCTATCTATCCATCCATCTATCTATCTATCTATCTATCTATTCATCTATCTATCAGCATGCATAAATCCCTCACCTTCTATACATCTTGTTACTCCAGAAAGAGTCACTTCTGTCCAGCATCGGCCACGAGATTGCAGTAGCTCCACAGAAGGCTTGCAGTCTGCCCACTAATGGTTTGCAAACTGAAACGCCCCAGGAAAGCCTGTCCATGAAAGACGCACAGCGCAGGGCTGAGGCCAGCTCTGGGGCTGACCCTGAAAGCTCTCTTCCAGCTTGCAGTGGGGAAGGTGTTCATGGAAACTCTCAGAGCTTTGTTCTCTCAGGTAAAGATCTTGTCCTGCCAACAAATCTGTATTTTCAACACGCTTCATTCTTCACAGTATAGCAGATTTTGATTAATATTTGGTTATTTTAAGTACATCATGAGACTTTAAGAATTCCTACAGTTCATAGATGTTTTGTTTTTCTTCTTTCAAATAAAATCATATTACTTCTCAAAAATCATTCACTCACACAAAACTGTCTTTGATAACATTGATAGACTTAGAGTAAGGAAGAAAATTCAGAGCTAGAACTGGTGGGCTAAATAAATAGACTGATAGAATTGTAATCTCATCGAATGAAAGGATGAATGAACCTTTTTCAACTTCAATTTACAGGGCCAGGAATTTCCTTGTGTTTATAAATTTAAGCCAAACCCTTAAATCTAATGTTAGTGTCAAGTTTACGTTACTTAAATTCAATTCTTTATGGTTGAGTAGCATTCATTGTGTAGGCGTTTTGGAAAAGGATGTTACAGTTGGGGCTGGCACAGCAAGCCAACAAAAATACTAGCACAAGCTTTAAATTAAAACCTATAGAGAAAAAATAAGAAATCAGAGAATTTTAACATGAGTACGTGGAATTAAGTGCCTTCTTCCACAAGAAAGAAGGAAAGATACACAGAACATTTTGTTGTGTATTAAAGAAAAAAAAAAATTTAGTAGGGCAGACTGATTTCAAACAATTTAACATGATCATAAGGAAAAATGATCTTAGAATAAGAATAAATAGTTGGACACTTGATTTGTGATAAAATTATATGTCTCAAGGTGTGAGTGCAATGCTATTGCGAAGTAAATGAGCTCAATTTAGGACCTAAACATTCAAACTTTGTCTATGTTAACTAGAAGTTTTTCAAAGAAGTACTATTGATCTCAGTAAGATTATTATCAGGAATAAGTTTTCCTTGGTGTTACTCATACTACTGGAGAAGAACTGAAATATCAAAAAGTATTTAAAGTTTCTGTGACTTACTGTCACTTTTTTAATGCTATTATTATTGTCGTTACTGACAAAACCCATGCCTGGAACTAAGCTAAAAGCATTTCCTTAGAGACTTTAAACATGCCAGATTTAAAATGTTCTCTTTTGACCTTTTTATTTTTATTTTTATTTTTAAATAGGAACAACCAGGCAAAAATAAACAAACAAGCAGCAAAAAAGAGTCTGGTGAAACAGAAAAACAAAATGAGAGAGTGATTAATAATTTCCTCAAGGAGAGAGGGGAAAGCATCTTGAAAATGACCATTTTGTGAATTGTACACCAGATATGTTTTCTCTTGCATAGTAAAAAAAAAAAAAAAAAAAAAAAAAAAAAAAAAAAAAAAAAGAAGAATTGTAAATATTAGTTTACCACTTCTATTTTTTTCACAGGTTAATCATGCACTTTATTGCAAGTAAAAGAAAATCCATATAAATGTGCACTATGCTCAGGTTTGCAGTCTTTCTCCATTCATCCTCCTTTTGCTGTATAAACCATCAGTGTTATGGACACAGGATGGGGAGAGCTGCTGCTGTATGCTGCGCTGCACCCTTGTTCAGTACAAGGAGACAGAAACGAGGTTGCACTTCTTATCCAGTTCCCAAGAAACATGTTCATTTGGATGTGGTGACAGTCAAATTTTAAGTGCTATAAGAATTTTGTCACCACCAGTGGAGTCAGCTGATCATAGAATTGTTTTAGTTGAAAGGGACTCTTAAAGGCCATCTAGCCTATCTCCCCAGCAATGAATAGGGAAACCTACAGCTAGACCAGGTGCTTAGAAACCCATCCAGCCTGACCTTGATTATCTCCAGGATCAGGACATATTATTTTGAAACTATTTCTTCTTGTCCCATCACAACTGACCGTGATGAAGAGTCTGTCATCTTCTTTCTTACAACCCCCCTTAAGATACTGCTATGTTTCTCCCCACTGTGAAATGCAATTAACAATCTGAGACACATGCCTGGGTAGTGAGAACACTTTTATAATCCCCTGTACCAATTCACTCACTTCTAGGATCCGACTAATGTGTTCATTAAATCTTTTTACTGTTACACTGAGAGATTTCATTTCTAATGAACAAATTATGACAACAAACTTCAGCCCAGTCTCTCAGCCCCTGTCCCAACAAGGTTTGCTTTTTGGCCGTGCTGCTCAATGAACATATGCTCTTCTGCTCTCTTGCAGCTTGGCACTCACAGCACAGTAAAGTGAAACTTTTTATTATTATTATTAACAATATCCTTTCATAACTACATAGAGCTGTTTGTTGCATATTTATTCACTTTTAGTTTATGTGGATTTGTGTCAAATTGAGACATATGAAATTGTGTATAAAAAATTGTTTCTTTGGACACCCTGGGTTTGAATGTGTGAGTAGGCACATCTCATTATTACAAGTGAGCATTCTTCTGGACATTTTTCCTCCTCAGTAAATACTGAAACGAGTATTTTATATAAATATTTGTGCTTTTTTCCCCTTCTTTTAAGTTGATCATGGACTTAAGTTACAGATGTACCTATGTAAATAGATGCACAGTAAGATGCTACAATAAAAGAAACTGGATGGGGGGAAAAAGCTTAGAAAAAAAAATGCTGTTCCATGGCACAACTGCCTATGTGCTGGGATGGTGCCATGGTTGAGAATCTGCCCCTGTGAGGGCTTCTCCACTGCTGCTGGGCCTCCTCAGCCCAAGCCACTTCCCTTGGTTTACACCTGCTCAGCTTCTGCTTCAGAAGGTCAAAAACTAGTTTTTGGAGGAAAGATACCAGACACAGAAATAGAGAGTGAGATAGTTGCCCATTGTTTGTAAAAAAAAAAATTCTCTCTCTGAAGCAGTACCACCTTTTTAGAACTCAGAAAGCCAGGCAAAGCATGTTGAGCTGCCTGACAGTAACCCCCAGAAATGAAAGCGTTCTTCTCTACAGAATATTTATGAATTCTAATAGCCATATTTTTCCTATATTTTAAGCCTGAAGGGATATAGATCAACTAGACAAATGTAGCATTTTAGCAAGTTTTAACACCAGTACATATTGCTGTGTAATCCACTGGCATGCCAACAAACTTTGATAAGTATATTGACATTGATAAGATTCAGGGTGCACTAAAGAGACCTCTTGGCACACCAATAACAAATAAAGCTGAGTGGCATTAAGCATGTCACTTCTACCATAGTTAGGCATGTGACACCCATGCACATTTCTTTTCACACTACATTATTATCCCTTCTTCCCTGGCAAAGTGTATCCCAAACAGATGTTAAGTCAAATGGTAAGATTCTTCCATATCTCTGCAAAATGTCAAGCAGGCATTAAGGAAATGAAAATAAGGTAGACTGTACAATGAGAATTACATGGTAGACTAGATTTTAAACACCAGATTTATACAAAAGCATTATTGTTTCACGTGAATAGGCAATTAAATACGGTGATGCAATGAATGAAGAACTGTAGATACTGGGCTTCTTTTATACACTCTTACTCCTACCTCACCATATATGTAATGTGATACAATAAAAGCTTTCATTTCTTGTACAATGACTGAGCTTAAATAAGCAGGCCTGTTTTTCTTATAGACAGCTAACACCAAGATAAAGTTTGGAAACAGATACACAGAGCTTTTCTTGTGAAATTAAACCTTTTTGGGGAAGCCCTGTAAAAGATGATTGTCTTTTTCCTGAGTTAAACAAACAAAAAAAATCCATCAGATACAAATATATCAGGTGCCTCTTTCTTCCACAGATAAGATTTCCTGTAAGAATAAGCAACAAGAAATAACTCAAATGTTGACCTACTTACACAATTAAGCATTACAAAAAATTAGTAGAGATGAGTCTTTGCACAGTCAGTGTGGAATTCCTCATGCTGTCATGCTTAGAAACTGATGAGCCCTTTACAGAGGAAGGAGTCAGTATAAAGAGCTGGAGAATAGATAAAGCCCTACTTGCAGGCAATGGCAGAATTAGAGGATAGGGGCACAATCATTCTCATATTCCATTTATTTACACTATAAAACACTTCTCTAGACAATCCAGAAAATGGCTTCTGAGCGTTAAGATAGGGTGTAGCCAAAAACTCTTTCCCAACATGCTTGGTAGCTCTCTGAAGTATGAGGAGTACTTAGCAAATAGGAGACAAAACCACTTACCAAACTCAGACGTGAAAGGAGACAGTGGATTTACTCCTCAAGTGCAAGCTAATCCCAGGGCTGGCCCAGCAAAACGATGACCTCACGTATGTATGGCATATGATGCACAACAAGGAAACAAACAGGTTAAAAATCTGGATCCAGATGTGGCTCTCTGTTCTCTTTTCTAGGAACAGTGCTCAGAAAACTCATCCAGATCCATTTCTCAAGATTATCCCAGCACACATCTCTGGGGGAAAAAAACAGGAACTTGTCCAGAAAACAAACAAACAAACAAACAAACAAAAAACAACAAAAACCAAGAAATCAAACCAACCAACCAACCAACCAACCAACCAACCCCCCCTGCCCCCCCCCCCCCCCCCCCCCCCAAAAAAAAAGGGGGTCAAGGAATGCCTTTATCTTTCTAGCCAGTAAGTCAGTCAGCTTTTATGGAGTTTTCCTTCTAGTTCAGCTTTAAGCTGCTTTTCCTAAATTGTAAGTGTAACAGTATATATATTTCAAAACAACTGTGTGGCCTATCTAAATAAAACTCTCCCTCTCACACCCAGTTCCCCAGTTCTCTCCAGGAGAGGGAAGGAACTGCTGAAAGAAGTTGATGGCAGGTTCAGGTCAGGACTCTATTAAAATAAAGACAAGCAGGCAATACCTCCAGGAGAAATCTTGGCTCTCTCAAGGAAAGAAGCATATGTTTATATGCCATATTCCCTTCCAGAGTTCTTTTTTTTTTTTTTTTTTTTTTTTTAAATAGGCATCAGAATGATGAGATTTCTCCTGTTCTTCAAAATATGAAATGCAGTACATTTCACAAAAAAAAAAGCACAAGAAGCACGGGTCTTTAAACAATGCAGTTTGTTTGCACATTTCGGTTAATTGCTACTTGTCCTGTCCAGGGAGGAAAAATCTCATTTTACATTCACTTTCCACAATATTTAACTTTGATTTAAATATGTGCAGTCCTCATGTTAGGTTTTTTCCATAACCAGAAACAGTTGGCTGGAGCATAACTTAAATTGAGTTTTTAAAGACATAACATAACATTATATGTTATCATACAGTAAAAGAATTGGCTTGTGTCTCCTGCCTTATGTTCTTTAGATCAGGAACATCTTAATGTCTCAGTGAGTCTATCTGACCGTGTGACCTGTTTAACTGTAATCACACCTTGGAGTCTTTGATTACAGCAAAAGCTGATGCCATGGTGAATATCCCAGTTAATATTTACACTGTGAGACCTGTTGAAATGATGCAATGTCGTGCTTATCTGGAGCACATTACCTCAGAATGTCTGTGAATCTGCATGAGTTCATCTTTAATAAGAATTTAAAAATATTCATTGTTCTGGGAGCTGTGTGAAAGCACTGCTAGCAGCAATTCTCATTTTATTAAATTTATTTCTGCCCTTGTTCTGTTTTTCCTTCACTCAGGGCAAGAGGGGAATTGGTGGTAGGGCAATGGATGGACTGAGATTTTTTGTTGCCACTTCATTACTTTTGATTTTGTGGAAGAAATTCTTCAAAATACTTTGAGCAGAAATATATTTGTCTAATTTTGTTTGTTTGTTTGTTTGTTGTTATTATTGTGTGTTTTATGTATTCTGTAATAACTAAAATGAAAACAAAACAAAACAAAACACAACACAGCAACCCAAGAAAGAAGATTTTTGCCTATAAGGTTTTGATTCAGGTATAGTTTTTATCAAAATCAAGCTGCACCAGATTGGATTGGGTGCCTCGGATTTTGCAGTTTGACATTATCTCATGTAATCTCCTTCATGTTCCTGTGAGACAAATAATGTCACTTGCCTGGCCTGACTGGTACTGTAGTAGAAATCCAATGGAACTGCTTACAGAAGCTGCTCAGGGAGACAAGACTGCACTGGCAGTTAGTATAAAATACTGTACATAGTGAATATGTATACACATGCCTACAGAGTCATATTTCCTTCTAGAGAGGTTTGCAACTGTTTGGCTACCATTCTATCCTGCTAAAGACTCAAAGTGAGATATAAAAATATAACCATGTCATTGATAAAAATAACAGCACAAGATGTGCTTTTCTTATAAATGACATTGCATGCACATGGTAAAATGCAAATAAATAAATAAATACATAGATAAATAAATAAATAAATAAAAGCAAACACAACTTGTACTCACTACCAAAAACAAAACAAAACCAGAGCAACCACAACATCAGTGATCAAGCTGCTAATTCGGTAAGAGTACAATCTTCTAGGCTGACTAGTATTATGTTTTATCTCTATGTCTCTAAATCACTTATTTGTCATATTCAGTTGTGATTTTCTTAGGGCAGAAACAACCTTTTTGCTCTATATTCTAACAGAATATTTGGACTGGAGTTGCGGTCTGTGATATCTGCACACTAATACATATAATAATACTGTATCATTAGCAAGCATTTTGCAGCTAAAAAATGACAAGTAGCATTATGGATGCTCTAAATTTCTTGACAGTTATTGATACTGATTCAGACAGCCACTCTCTGTCTTTTCAGTAAGTTATCCAGGAGTAACCGCAGCAAGAACAGATTTTGAGAATCATCTCCTTGGGGGAAGAGAGAATCTGAAGCCATAAGAACTTTAGAAAAGTCTGAGGGACAGATACTGAAGCCTTTGCTCCCATTACGCAGTGCTGGATTTTACATTTGATCTCATTGCTTCTGCTAGAAAGGAGATCTCACTTCTGGCAGCATATGTGTTTAGTGAACTCATCCAGCAAGAGGAGCAGAACTGGTCCTTGAGCTGGATGCACGCATTAGTACCGTGTATGTTCGTTCCTCACCAAGAACTAGAAGATAGTGCAACCTGTTTATTTTACCAACAATCTCCAACATTCAGAAAATCCAGAAAAATGTTCCAAGGAATGGGTACTTTGTTTTAAAACCTAACAGTATAAAAAGTTGTTAAAATACATAGTTTTCTTTACATACTTCACCACTGTATTAGTGTAGATAACAGGTCACCAACATGGAGCTTAAGCAAACTCAAAATTTTATTCAAGTATTCAAAAAAGGGTTTGATACTCTTTCTACAGGGAGCTATATTATTTACTCCAGGACCTTACAAAATTCAGTATTTAAACTTGGGCATGCTATATAAACATGATATGAGAGAAAGTAATTACTTATTATAATGTAGTCTAGATAAAATTAGACACTGATCCTTGAGTATCTGTTTAGCGTAGGTCATTAATTTTTAAGAACTGTTTTCAGCTTGATGTTGGATAGCAGTAAGAAGAAAATGTCATTTCCAGAACAACTACTACAAGTGTAAGGCTGTATATTTGATACTTACAGAGTTTTATAACTTCTAGGGGTAAAAGTTACATATACCCTGAAACAGTCGCAGAAAACAAGAAGCTATACTGCTGCTTTTTCATTGAAGAAACTAGAAGTACGATGACTCAAAGTTGCTTACCTCTATAAATGAAAGAAGCACAAAAAATAAGTGCTATTTGGAAAAATTCCTTGAATGGAAAAATGTTGATTAGTTGAAAAACTTTTTTTCTAAAAATTTGACAATTGTTGATAGTTTTACCATTTGGGAAGACTATTTAAAGCCGAGGTAGTGAACAGTAGCAATCAGTGAGAATACCTGCCTAGAAAGTGAGAAAGGAGCTCAAAATTGTATTCCTGCCTAGATTTCCATGACAAAAAGATAGCAGGTTCAATCATTGCAGATACCAAACTATTCTCTTCAAAGGGAATTGTTTCTAGTAACATCAAGAATGGGCAACTTTGCTTTCTTTAGTAGTCCACCATTAGGGTTCCTGGTAACTCCAGAGCAGTCAAATGCTTGAGATAATGTGTGGAAAATGCCATGGCTTCTCTTTGTGAAATAAAATAATAATTTTAATAATAAAAAGACAGAAAATAAACAAACAAGCAACTTAACAAAGTAGAAACTTTTGCAATTACAGCCAGGGACTGCCCAAAGGCATGCTAGCCCAGGAAGAAATTGTGGCTTCATATCTGCTTACTTGATTGAAGAGTTTTGGTAAGGAACTGTCAAATGGAAACTTCCCCAAAGCAGTTTCTCTTTCCCAGAAAGAAATTCATTCTGTCTGAAGGGAATTAATTTATAGATAACTGGAAAGTATCCTCACAACAATGCTGGGTAAGAGATACAAAGTGGTAGGAAATCAGTAATGCACAACACTAGGAACAGTTCAAGACACCCAAGAACAGAGGGAGCTGAGAAGATCCAAGGGAAGTCTATTATCTACAGTAAAGTCTGTGAAAATATTTTTCTGCTTGTATCACTCTCTCTTGTTCACATTCTATTCAGTCAGCGAAGACTCCAAGGCTTACATTTTTGCTTACATTTATATTGTGGAAACCAAGAACACTTACGATGACTGGGGCTAAGGTAAGCCACTGTGAAAAGACTTAGGTATGTGCATGTACTCTATTTCATCCTGGGTGAAAAAAGCAAATCCAACTTTATGTGCCAATGTGCAACCATGCTGCATTCTAGTGGAATATTCTAAAGGTTATTTCAGAATAGAATTGGTATAACAATCCAGAGTGGGCATGCTGTACTGGTAACAAACAAGCATAAGTATATCTCACATTTAATGCACAAAAATTATTTAGCTCTTCAGTATTACTTTTTCCCCCAGAAAGCACCATGTATTTTCAGGTGTACTGTGCCCTGAAGATTGTTCCTCTGAAGAGACTCAGACAGAAAAGCTGACAGACAAGCAGACAGACAAGCACCGAGAAATTAAAGAATGAGCTGTTGCATTGTTCTCAGCCTTGGTATAGAAGAAACTGTCTGTTTTATTTTCTGTGTTTAGCTTTATTTTCTATGATCAGTCAAATAATAATAATAATAATAAAAGTAATTTAGCTTTTATGCGGCTTAAGTTTGCCTGTCAGTACCTAATTAATTGATAAAGAGGGCTGAGAGCAGTAAAAAGTATCCCTTTGCCAGACTCCTCAAGGGATAACAGATGTTCAAGTACTTTCCCCTTCAACAGTGGGAGCTGTGATATTTGTGGTAGAAGCAAGAAAGGTTTCCTGGTGCTTTTGTGCCTTGGCTGGCTCCTGATTCCCGTCCATTCTGCTCCATCCCTCTGTGCCTTTGCTGTGACTTCTTCACCAACTCCAACTGAGAAGAGCATTACATGCTTCAGGAAAGAGGCTGAGCTTCCTCACTGATACCACTTTGCACGGTCACAAGTTCACTGGCATTGCTCGAGTTTCAGACTCAGAACACAATGTCTGTGGGACTCAGAAACAATTCCTCTGGCTGCCTCTGTTGGCTGCTCCCACTCATTGATTTATGCTGGAGATGCTTGGAGCTGTGGCATAAATCTGGTTATGTAATAGAAACTTGATAACAGAGAAAGTTGATACGTGAGGGTAACGGAGCTGAAATTACACCCTGGAACAACCTTTTGTTAACCCTTTCATAGTACATCTCTGTGCTTCTCACAGGAATGTAACTTGTAGGACTTGTACGTTCCAGTATCAGATTGATTCTCTTCCCTCTGCCTTGCTGGAGCCAAACGGAATCCTTTTTCACAAATAACATCTCTTTGCAACAGAAAACTACATATTTGCTTCAGTTAATACATCACAAAAGATGACCAGCTTATTCACATCAGACACTATGTCAGTGCTACATTTATTTATGTAAACAACATACAATACTTTACATCATCAGAATTTTTCTGACTTGGACATGTTTTCTGGGGAAAGAAGTTTCTTTGTAATTTTGCTTGTTTAAATGGTGCAGCAATTAGCTCATTTCTGAAGTCCGTTTTCCCAGCTGAGCCCTGTGATCTGTGGAAGTGGGAGGTTTGGCAGGCCCACAGAAGAATTTCTGACATCTACAATCTGCATCGTTCCTCATTTTAAGCAATAAAGACAAGTTAAGGTTGTAGTTCTTCAGACGATTCATACATGAAACTTTCCCTTTATGTTCTCATTAATCTGATTCCTACTGTTATTAGAAACGCTGTTGTTATTAGAAACTCATTTATCACAGATCTTTCTATTCATGGCTTCATTATTTGAAGTCCTGATGATAATGCAATTTCAGTTTTTCTTTCTTCTTCACTGAAGCTAGAGTATTTGCATACTGGATATCTGGGATTTGCAGAGAAACATGGAGATGAATGTGAATAAAGTAATTATCTGTTCTTCAAGGTGAGCTTTTATGTATGTGCGCTTCTCATGCACATACGTAAAAGAAGTTTGATTTTATGTTCATATGTTCTTTATAAAATTGTAGTAATAACACTGTTTTTCTGAGCATAAGATGACTCAAACAATTAATAACTGAAGTCAATGTGAAAAACATTAAAAGAGTTGATCTAAAGAAATATTTCATTAGCGTCCCAAGAGCAGTTTTATGAAATGTGAAGCTAACACTGTTATAAGAACTTGTCTGGAAACCATTACTTGAAGATTGGAAGAAGTATGAAAATGTCCAGGTGTACTTGAAGTTGCTTAGCAACTGCATCCTTAATCACCTTTTCCAAAAAGGGAGGTTTGACAGAGGATGGTAATTTGATGATTTCTTAAGGAGGGTCAAGACCTCAACATACTGTAGCCACGATGTCACTTTTGCCCTTCAAAAAAAGGTGTTAATGAAATGTCCATCCACCAGGAAAGTGCTTCCTCATCAACTTTCATGAGTACTGTGGTTTTCTCACCAAGGTTCTCATTTGCACCTTAGAGAAAGCACTATCCAAATCAGCCATGGGTGTTCTCATAACCTCTTTACTGACATCCTTTTTTTTAAGGCCGACAGTATCAGATGAACGATTGTTGCCTGTCAAGAATGTGAGTATGAATACACTGTCTTCTTTTCTCAGAAAGTAATAACCAACAGAAAACCCACGTATCATTTTTACTGTGCATAATATCTCTTAATTGCCTATATCAGAACTGAAAATATCAATTCAGATAGAAATTTGCTGTAAAAGAGTTGTATTGAAGTACATAATGGGAAAGGATGATAATTTGTGAAATTAACACTTCAGGAAACAGTTTCCAGTCTTCACAAGAAATTCCAATGCCTAATTTTATTTGTGAAAATATAAATATTCTCTTGTTCTCATATACAAGACAAGAAATATTTAAGAACTATTTAATTGTTGGAGAAGATTCAAGCAATAGGGACACCGTTTTCTGGCCTTATGTGTGTCCTCTTGCTCTGAATCACTCTTCCCATTTAGCAACAACACCACATTTTTCTTGTTCAGTCTTTTCCTGCTAATGTACAACCTCTTCTTCTTGATGTACCTAAAAAGTCTCAAGTCCAGATGAGCCTTGGTTTTACTCACACCAACCATATGTGTCCAAGCAATATCTCTGAATTCTTCCTATACAGCCTCTACGTCCTGACTTTAGGCATGGCAGCTTGCTGCAGATATATAATACAGATTCCTCTAAATCTAACTAGAAAGCCTTTTCCTAAAATCTGTAGGATGGCAAACCAGAATAGTCTAACAAAGTTAATTTTAGTAATATTGTACATTTGCTCATTAAAGTCTCTTTTCCAACTTATCATAAACACCACAAAAAGGAACTGGGCAAAGGAATTTCTGTGGCTTTATTTATTTAATTTTAATATTCAGACACCTTGTTTGTGATTTAAAAAAAAATCAAGTTAGCCATAAATGTTGGCTATAATAATGTGTTACTTATTATGATATTCTCCTATTATAATTTATGCATTCTTGCACTTGTGGTTATGTATCTGCTGTGACAGCAGTTTTGTATTCCTTAATTTGGTTTTGTCATCTTGCTAAATAACCTGAACTCTTCTCTAATAACAATATTCTTTAAAATTTCTTCTAAGTATTAACTTATTCATTACAAATTAACACCCTTTTAGTCTGAGTCACTCATAATATTTAAGAGGCTTTCCTTCCTTGAGTTGTACTACAAAACTGTCTTTTTTACGTGTATACTGGAGACAATTTTAAATTATTAGAGTTTTCCAGACTTGAAAAGTCACATTCCAGTTTACCTGAGGCATCACAATTCCATATCTTTCTCATGTTGTGATTATAATTGTACATAATCTCTGTGTCTAAGCATTTAACTTTTCATTTGATTGAGATAAATATATATTTGTGAACTGCTTTTGTGTCCTCGATGAAAAATCAATTTTTATCCTGAGTACTGCTACATAAAAAAACAGAATATTTGTAATATTATGCAGAATAGAGACCCAAATCTGACAAAGCCGAAGCAAACTCTGGTCTTGAAAGTTGGATCTGCTTATAATTTTTAAAATTAACCATGTGAGTATCTGCTGGTTAATCAAATATAATAATAATAACAATAGCCAATAGATAGAAAATCACTATTCATTGTAAATCATTCACATTTAAGCTCTTTATTACTTTCCTAACTAAATGACTTATTTAATCTCAAAGAAGTGTAAAACTGGAAGTTTTAAAATAAGCTGGACATATACTCTTTGGTACAACCCTTTTTATTACTTACAAACATCTCCTTTCCTCATTCCTCTGTATAAAACTCCTTGCAGTAGATAAATGTAGGCATTAGGATTAGCAAACTCTCTTATAGGAACAAAGGAAATTTAGAATCTACAATTCCAGCTCTGAGATGCTTTTTCTGTAATTCAATCAAAGTTCTGGATAGCAATTTTGCATAGGTGCTTCTATAAACTCAGCTTGAACCAGGATTTTCAATATACATGAGAGGAAATAATATTTATTGAATTAATAAAGTTAAAAAAAGCAAGGTGAGTGCTTCAGTGCTGTATATGATTTGAGTGTCATTATTTACATCATCTTAAAAAGCCCTCAGTATGCATTGGTGTTATTATTGCACAGCATTAACTTCTTTAATGTGTAAAATTAAAGGTAATCAAAAAGTCAGTTCAATTCATCAACTGAGGGAATAATATGTACTCTAATCAGAATTCTTTATAGAATATGACTATTGTTGATGCTGCTATTTGGGATATTTTGGACTGAAGGTTGACTATAGCTTGTTAGAGTAAGAGATTTTGATGCTGTGTGAAAACTCTTCTACGTCGTGTTCCTCTTTATCTTTTTGTTATTATTATTTTGCTACGTGGAAATGCTGCACTCTTTAATTGGGATTTTTGAGCAAAAATATTTTTTTTCCCCTGGGAATGTATTAAGATTTTTTCCAGGTCTGAGGAATTTTCAGCCAAGGGAAGCACAGAACTGGACAACAGACAGCAATGGGAATGTTTTATCCACTAGCTAATTATTGAGAAAATATTCTGAGAAATCAAATAAACAGCACTCAATTAATTTATTTTGTGTCTTCTAAGGCTCTGTAGATCTCTTAAGTGCATTGCAAGAATTGCCTTGATAGGTTATGGCTGAGAGTTCCTTCTGGGTATAAGAATTTATGTCTAGTTAAGAGAAAAACAAGGTAGAGGCACTGGGCATTAATTATCCACCAAACTTTACCAGAGGAAAATACAGACATTTTCTTAAGCATCCTTCCATCCCTTACTGTCCCTCTGAAAAGGGCTGGTGGTGCCATTGTTTCTCATGTGCCTACTGGCAATAGAGGAGTTTCCTACAAACAACAATCTTTAGCACATCTCATGGAGTGTATAGATTGTATTGTGGGGTCTTCTGCCCATTCTCCAGGGCAGGTGGTCAGCAGCCTCTGACAATTTTGCATTTAAGCTTTGGGCGATAGATCAATTACCTGTGGATCAGGAGCACTCATCACAGTGAACGCTTAAACAGATAAGAATCACTCGCTTATCCCTAATAGCCATTGCCATGATACTCAGAAGTAGAAGACAGCTGAGTCAAAGTGCTACTTCAATTTTAAACTTCAATATTTTGAAGGCATTTGAGGTACAAGTAGTCACCCACTATAGCTGTCACCCTAAAGGAATACTTATACCCTCTGTATCACTGATGAAAAAAGATGAAGTTTTTTGAATTATTTTGTGGAGCCATCATTGTCTCTACATTGACTGATGTTTAAGCATATAAAATAGGTGTCCTACCTGTAATGCCTCATTGAGATTAATCATTCATTAGGATTTAGAACTTAAACTCCTACAATTAAAAGTACAGAATTACATTTCAGAAGTAGGACTTAGATGACAGCAAGCATGCTGTTGTCCTTTATTCTAGTCTACAGACCAACAGTAGGAAGAGCTGTAGCCCTCAGGAGGTAGTCTTTACAAAAATAATCCAATCAAAACAAATGTAAAACTCTTCAGACTAAAAATGTAAAATTTGCCTTATATTATCCTTGCTTTTCAAAGAAATAATGTATATGTATGTATTCACTTTTGTTAATAATTGTAAGATATTTTTACCGTGGAGTATGTTTACAAGTAATAATTAATAATATATCATAATTTTGATCATGAATATGATAGTATTTCTCAAATTATATATAATTCCAAGGAAATAATAGGGAGTATTGTAAATTCATGGTTATGTTTTCACACATTTTGTAATGAGTAGCTATGAAACTTCAGATGTATTACATTTTCTATTGGATTTTTTTTTTCTTTTAAATTTCTTCATTTTCGAAAAAGCAGAAAATTCTAGTTTTCTACTAATTATATCTTTCACATAGAGGAGTCCTTTCCAGGGAAAGAGGTGAGGCTGACTGGCCGGGTAATTACAGGCCAGTAAGCCTCACCTCTGTCCTGGGAAAGGTGATGGAACAGCTTGTGCTGGATGCCATCTCCAGACAATTGAAAGAAAAGGAGGTTATCAGGAGTAGTCAGCATGGGTTCACCAAGGGGAGGTCATGCTCAACCAACCTGGTAGGCTTCTATGATGTTGTCACTGGCTGGGTGGATGGGGGGAGAGCGGTGGATGTAGTCTACCTTGATTTCAGCAAGGCATTTGATACTGTCTCCCACGACATCCTTATAACAAAGCTGAGGAAGTGTGGGATAGATGGGTGGACAGAGAGGTGGGTTGAGAACTGGCTGACTGACAGAGCACAGAGGGTTGTTGTTGGCGGTGCAGAGTCCGTTTGGAGACCTGTAACTAGCAGTGTTCCCCAGGGGTTGATGCTGGGTCCGGTCTTATTCAACATCTTAATCAATGACCTTGATGAGGGGATAGTGGCCACCCTCAGCAAGTTTGCTGATGATATGAAGTTGGGAGGATTGGCTGACACACCTGAAGGCTGTGCCATTCAGCGAGACCTGGACAGTCTGGAGAGCTGGGCAGTAAGAAGCAGGATGAGGTTTAACAAAAGCAAGTGTAGAGTCTTGCACCTAGGGAGGAATAATTGCATGCACCAGTACAGGTTGGGTGATGACCTGCTGGAAAGGAGCTCTGCAGAGAGGGACCTAGGTGTCCTGGTGGATGACAGGTTGGCCATGAGCCAGCAGTGTGCCGTCATGGCCAAAAAGGCCAATGGTATTCTGGGGTGCATTAAAAAGAGCATGGCCAGCAGGTCGAGGGAGGTGATCCTCCCCCTCTACTCTGCCCTGGTAAGGCCTCATCTGGAGTACTGTGTCCAGTTCTGGGCTCCCCAGTGCAAAAAAGACAGGGATCTCTTGGAAAGAGTCCAGCAGAGGACCACAAAGATGGTGAAGGGCCTGGAGCATCTCCCCTATGAAGAAAGGCTAAGTGAACTGGGTCTGTTTAGCCTTGAGAAAAGAAGACTAAGAGGGGACCTGATCCAGGTCTATAAATATCTAAGGTGTGGGGGGCAAAGTGGTGAGGCCAGACTCTTTTCAGCAGTGTATGGAGACAGGGCAAGGAGAAACGGTCAGAAACTAGAGCATAGGAAGTTCTGCACGAATGTGCGCAAGAACTTCTTTACGGTGAGGGTGACGGAGCACTGGAACGGGCTGCCCAGGGGGGTTGTGGAGTCTCCTTCTCTGGAGATATTCAAGAACCGCCTGGACGCCTACCTGTGTGACCTGGTGTAGGGAACCTGCTTTGGCAGGGGGTTGGACTCGATGATCTCTGGAGGTCCCTTCCAACTCCTACAATTCTTTGATCCTGCAATTCTGTGATTCTGTGTGATTCTGTGATCATATCTTGCAATATATATCCTTTATTTTTTTTTTTTTTTTTAAATTCAATAGTCAACAGAACCAGCTCTTTCACATAATTCGCTTTTGGTATACATACTACTTTGTGTTATTCTGGAGTGCAAATTACCAGTAGATCAGCTGCTTTTTATTAAATAGTTGAAGACAGAGACCATATATAATGAAAATATACAAGAGACTAGGAATAATAAGAATATGCTTACAGTCAGTCACCAGTGAGTAACCAACTAACCACCCACAAAGTTCTAATCTTGTCTACTCTATTGTGACATGGTTTTGTGTCCATAAAGACACTAAAAGAACCATTTAAGAGCATAACTAAATTCCGTATCTGCCAAAAATCCAGGGAAGTTAATGAAGTTCAGAGTGTTCAAACACGTACAACTCATTGCAATAGCTAGGGAGGTTAATGCTAACTCACTGGAAGTAGTACGGTGGACTTAAAGTGCTAAGGAAGCTAAAAGAAAAATAATAAGGCTACATACAGAGTTAAAAAAAAAAAAAAAAAAAGTAAAATTAAGCAAAATTTAAAAAGGAAGAAAATAGACAAGCCAGTGTTGCAGACGCAATGGAAAGGCAGCAAAGAGCAAACCACACAGTTGCACTCAGCTCTTTAAAATTCCTTAGCTTTTAATAGCAGAATGATATGCTGTGCACCATCTGCCAGCTGTGAACAGAAATAAAGTCACACATACAGGTACTATAAAGTACAATCTAATGAGTGTACTAAAGCTTAATATATTTTTTTGTAAATATAAAACCAATTATAATAGTACAAATCTATTCCTATGACAATATAATGAAGAGGCTTATGCTTCTGTAATGAAAGGGTTTACTACACTTAGTTTCATTATTCTGCATAATGCCTTACTGAATGTATTATATAGCCTCATGTAACACAATTAAGATGATATACACGAATAGATACACAGAAACTGATTCATTAGAGTAGTGAGCAGACTACTAAGATTTACTAACATTTCATGAATCTATCACTGTGATGCATGACTTTCTTGACCTTTATGGAGCTTTTCAACAATAACAGCAGAAAAAAAAAAAACAACCCTCAAATGTTCTCAATATATCCAACAATATTTGCTTCTTCAGTCTGAATGTTAAGCACTGCCATCTAGTCATTGTTTTAGGATATCTGCAGAACAATAGTTCTCCTTTTGTGTGGTGATCCAGTGAAGTGCTTCTGAACCTTTCTGAGAAGGTAACTTTTCCGTAGATGTCTGTGTTATCTTTCAAGTTCAATTGATTATGTGTGGAGAAAAACAATTATAATTATTTGTGGAACATAGTTATTTGTTTTAGATGAAATGTACTCTTGTTGTGGATAGTCAACAACTGCAGTTTGGTCACACTTTCTCAGCCCAGAGAAAGCTGATATTGCACGCTGCTCTGTAGTGTGCCATCTCTGCAATATGACCTAGAAAATGAGGAAGAAAGCCTGTGAGTGAGAAAGATCACAGGGCTGGAGACCAGTGGTTACGGCTCAGCCAGCAAAACACAGGCCTTGTTTTCACTTAAGAGCTTCTGTATTCTCTTTAAGGAAAATGTGCAAACACTCCAAAGACCAGAAATTTATCCCAGAGTACTGTATTGTGAAACTTCTGTTAGGGACATACTGTAAAACTAGCAACAAGTAGTTCTAGAGGAAAGCCTTTTCAATAGTGAATTCTGTGGTCCCAAGAGAAGAGCAACAATACAGTTTCCTGGAGCTGATTTTTAATAACTGCTTCAGGAACAGACCGAATTGCCTTAACAACTGTGAAGTTTTCTGGGGGTTTGGAACCTTGTCATACAATTTAGACAATTTAGAACATTTCAGCAGCCCTGCTGATGTAAAGAAACTATATTTCAAGTGTTGCTGCATCTTGCTTAGGACTCTAATGTAAGTGGTCCGGATCTTTTTCTGCATTTTGCATTCTCTTGATGCCAAGAGGTAAAGCAGCATATCAGCTGAAGTGATGGAGAACACACACTGCATAATGTTCCTGTTGAAGAAGTTGGTTTCAGTTTTACTCCTGTCCACTTGAGAATTTGTGATAATACAGTAGAACAAATCACAAGGTGTTCTAGACAGCACTCACCACACGTTTTGGTAATGTTGCAGCAGTAACAGCACCCCTATTTGCATAACACACTGTATGAGCAGAGTACTCCAAAAGCAACAAAACACGGGGTGTAGTAGCAGCCATAGTGTATATCTTATGGCCATAGTGACCAATATGAGACTGAAACCACTGAAAGAATAAATGAAACTCATTCATATCCACAATTAAAAAAAACCACAAAAAACACTGGTGTTATTTTGTTACGGATCCAGGGCTTGTAAATTCAGTCATGATTTTGTAGAAAACCCACTCTGGGAAATATTGTATGACACGCCACCGTGCTCTTCTTGGTGCTCGAGATGTTTTATGTTTTATTTTTTTTCTTTTACTTTCTTTTTTACATACCTCAGAAATTTGCAATTAAATGTCAGTATCTTCTCCCAAGATGTGGCAGAGAATATCTGGGAAAGTGTTTGAGACTACCTGTCAGAAACTTTCCAGTCAGTCATGTCTGCTGTTCCAGAGTTAAAGAAATTCCCAGTAAATTCTGTATGTTGCTTTCCTGCAAATGAACACAAGGCATTTTTCCTTGACAATTTTGTTCCAAATTAGGGGGGGGGGGGGAAAAAGTCACTTAACCCTGGGGTTTGTATATTTGTGTACTTTCATAGTACTAAAAGAATGTAATCTGCCCATTTCTGAGTTTCTCTCATTCCCTTGTAAATGTAACCAGCACTTCAAGTCTCATCTCACTGCCACTGTAGCTTGCACTGTAGCTTCCAACTACGTTCCAAATTATTATGAATTCAGCATCCCGTATAAAACAGAACAGTGTGACGCGCTTTTGGTGTGAGACTGAAAACAGACATAGCTCCATAGCTGGTGGAAATGAGTTTCAAATAAATTTCAAACATTTGTTAAACTCCTCCTGAACAGCTTCTCTAGCTAGTAAAATATAGATGCCATAAATGAATACTCACCATAAAGATTTTAATTAGACTAGAAATATAGCATCATATTTAAGTAGTCTTTCTTCTGTCCCACTAGCCTGCTGGCCTTAATTTCTGTGCAAACTTTCTGCTTCCCTTCTCTCACTATTTCTCACTTAATTTACTATTAAAATATACAGTTTCACAGTGGACACTGAAAAGAAGATGATTTGTTTCAGCTGATCTGTCTCAGAGCTTAAAGATTTGACTCAAATATTACAACATCTTCTTTGTTTCCATTTTAGAAATCTCTATGTAGATTTATTTGAAAAACAAGATTTCACCAAAAAGTCCTAGTTTTCGTGATTTATATGTTGCCTTTGACTGTCTTACTGACTTATATTAACAAAAATTGTAAATAAACACATGAGGAAAAACAAAAAGAGCTCTTTAGCAGGAAAAAAAAAAAAAAAAAAGAAGAAGAAAAAAAAAGAAAAAAAAAAAAGCATTCCATACCAGCTCAGCTGTTTACAGTCATCCAGAAACTCAGGAACTCAACTTTTCAATTTAGTGAAATTAAACTATATCTCCTTCCAAAGATTTTGCCTTTGCGTCATCAGAGAAAGGTAGCTATATTAGTACTTTGTAATTATACTCAGCTGAATTACATATAAATTATGGGAGCTGAAAAATCTGATTTTGTCCTGTAGAGTCATAGAATCATCATATCCTATTTTCAGCTGAGAACTTAAGTTTTTCACTTCTCTCCTGCCTGCACTGAAATGGAGGACACTTCACTCAATGTCCATTGACACAGAAGGAGTACAATCTGTGGTAATGTATATTATACATTTGGAAAGTCAGTAAATTATACTAGATGCCCATGAATGCAGAAAGTATTCTGCTTTTCATTGCTTCCATCTGCTGGCTTTCTTTTGTGTTGAACTCTCTAGACAAGCAGCATTTCATGCAGTGGAATCGGTGAAAGTCTAACAAGAAAACAGAAGTTTCTTCTTTTGCATCATAATACGCTGTATTTTATCACTTTGAGAAGTCAACATAAAAATGAAAAAACAATTAAACTATATTGTAAACTACTACCCCATGTCTAGAATATGTTTCCACTAAAGTTAATCTGGCATTTTTTTTATGATTTCATCAAAACTGCTAGGTAAGCCTCTCCCTCAGGAACCTCGGGAATTGCTTTGGTTTTCATAACAGTGCTTAGAAACTTTTGTAGTATTTGAGTGAAGTCATTTTGTTTTGTTACTGTTGTTAGTTTTGTTTCTAATTTAATTTTATTTAAGATATGAATGACTTGATTATCTTTAGACATCCAAGTCTGAGACACTTTTCTGTTTCCTAGCTGTCACAAATAGTATTTTACCACATGCACAAATATATTAACATTTTTAATGAGATCCTACTCTTTATTTAATATTCTTATTCAAAAATAATTTCATGTGAGTCATTTTATTTTGCATTCCAAAGTGTGTGATTAACCCATTTATTTATTTATTTATTTAAGTATGTAAACCCATTCTTTAGCGATGAAAAAATCTTCTCAGTGTTTTCAGTATGCAGACATTTGAGTGATGGAGGTTTTCTTCAGATGAATCCTATAAAACCTGAATGTCTGAAAATCAGGTGTGATGCCAATCTATATGTGGTCAAGATTAATTACCCTATACATTGGCCACTCTAGGGTGCCTCTCTCTCCTTCACTTTCTCCATTAATTTCATGAAGAACAAAAATGGATTTCAAATCATCCACACTTTTACAAGAAATAGCTTGTAATATGTAAGATGTAATTAGTTTTACTTAACTGTAAATGTTTATAATACAGAAGCCTGCATAAGAAATAGCTATTTTACATTTCTTCACTATTGAAGAAGCATTTATTTTACCTGTTTGAGGAAATAATGTCATTTCCTCTTTATTATCTGTAGATATGTTCAAGACCAGCAGCTTTAATGTATACACCTATCTTTTAAGGATTTCGTTTTGGAGAGACGCATCCCATTCTTTGGACACAAGTCATGCCTGTTAAAACCTCTGAGGTTGCCAATATTGAGAACAAATGAAAAAACAACCATGCATGCGTGTCCTTTAAAATGTTCAGATTTTGAGAAACCAGCACAGTAAATGGGTCATGGTGACAACTATGATGCTTTCATAATTTCATAAGAGCATGTTTCTCTCTGGGCTTCAAGATAATACTCTCTTCCTCCCCATTCCACAGATGTCAAGATCTACCTGGGTCAAATCAAGGCCAATTTTAATAAAGCAGCCACCCAGCCTTGAAACTTTCTTGGAAGCCTTTGTGGGAACTAGAAAGATGCACTTAAGTTCAGGCTCTCATCTTCGGTTCTTGCGTGATCATGCCTGTGTCTGAACAAGTACTTTTTAGTTCTCTACTCTACTCTTGGCTTCCTTGACTTTCTTGGTTTTGAACACGTCTCATCACCATGGCCATTCCTGGACTGGCCATTCCTGGACTGTGTTTTACATGGTTACTGTCAACAGACATGCTTTTCTCCTTCAGGTTCTTTAGGACTAACTACACTCTTGTTGTCAATGGCAGTGTCCTGCCAGCTTTGCTGTCACTCTCGGCTCCTAGTTTGCTTTCCTTTGCAGAGTGGTCCACGCTTATTGTTCTCTGACACCAAATCAGATGAACAAAAGGAAAACAAAAGGTGTTTTTTTCTTTTTTTTCCTTCAATCTGATAAAAAAAGGAATTAAGAAATACATGAAAGTCAGGAAATATATGAATGCTCTATCAACAGTTACTAGCAAACCATTCCGAGTATAAAGTGTAAAGCACATTTTATATTATGAAGAACTTTCATTATGATGAATAGCATGCTTACTTGCATTTATGTTTAGGTAAATTTTACAGCTGCAGAAGCAAAATATTCCCATGTTATCTGTGTGAAGTTCTCAGGCACTCGATAGCACTGATATCCAACTTGGGATATTCTGTGATTTTCTTGTCACTGGACATCACTGAAAAGAGCCTGGCTCCATCCTCCCTATACTCTCAGATATTTATAAATATTTACTAGATCCACTGTTGAAAACAAGAGGAAGTAACAGAAAAAAACAACAACAAGGAAAACAAGAAAAAACAAGAATGAAACCAAAACAAGGGAGAATTTGAGAAAAAGAAAACGAACAAACATTCTATAATCATGGAGACAACCATTGGAATATATTGTCAGGAGAGGTTATAGAATTTCTGTCCTTGAAGGTTTAAAAACTTTTTGGACAGCATCTGCAGAATGTCAGATGTTCCTTTCGGGATTATTTTTTATCATTCGATGACACAGTATTATGGCATTAATGCACTGCTGGTAACATTACAACTCTGCAGTGACCCATTTCACAAGATACTTGACAGTGGATGGACTCTTGCTTCTTTTCCTATGAACATAACAGTATAACTAAGGAAATTTGGGGTGATGTGATGTGAAATTTTTAACCTAGAGATCTTGGGTGAGAAAATTCTCTAAGTTTTTCTGCTGTAGAGGGCTCTATAGATGATGAACACATGCAACAGAGCAAATCAAAGCCAGCATGATACAAAAATAGTCATGTAAGCCCTTATCTCCACCTGAGTATATAAGCGTATATATTTCGTATTATGTAGCATGCTTTTTACTATACCACAAAACACAATTTGAAGATATTTATTTGTGACATTGATTTAAAACTGTAGGCATAAGGAGAAAATAAGATGTAAATAAAACCACACATCTTGACTAAAATACTTAAAATATAGTAATGTTTCTACATTACATTATATAATCAATTAACTGATATATGAAACTTCCAGGACTTAAGGGGTATGGTGTGATCTTATTTTGCTGTCACTAAAGTTATTCAACCTCAATTTAACTCCTAGAAGAAGAATATTCAATATTCTAATACTACAGTAATAAATAAATAAATAAATAATAAGAAGAAAAATCATAGAAGAAGTTTTGGAAGAATGTTATACCAAGTACATTCATACCTTCTAGCAAATCCTTCCCACTTCTTCAATAAATGTTTCTATTTAATTATATCTATAATCTTAACTTGTTATTCACCTCAGCCTCATCTGAGCTAGTTATGTTTCTAGATGGGTCTAAACTAAACTGACAGCCAACAAATCTCAGCATACAGGTGTACTAAAAGCCTTTGTGCAGGTCTGGTCATCTTCAGAGTCATTTGTGTTATTGAAATTGTAATATTTCACCTCTTTATATGGAGGGGGAGATGGACACATCGTTCTCATGAGTTCACAGACTTGTCTTTAAACAGGCCACGATGGGGGAAAGACTAACCCTGACAGTCTGAACAACAGACACCAACCATTATCTTGTGGCAAAGCTCTTCCTGGATTCTTAGAACCCCAGGGGGACATTACCACAACTCAAGAAGCCTGATATGAATATTTAATCTCTCTAAAATTGGATGGTTATGCAGATACTGTGCATCTGGGAGAGTTGTTCCCCTGGGGGCTTATAAAAATAAATACTACATCTCAAATGTAACAGCCAAAACGCAGGTGAATTCTCTCTCTCCAGCACTGATTTGCAGCTCTACCTGACTTCTCTTGATGTGCCACTGAAACAAATGGGCACACTTTGAAATGCAATTGCTGAGGCTCATGCACTGTCCATAAGGGATAAAGGGGCTCATATCTGTAATATGAGGTGTTCCTCCAAGCCACCTACTACCATATGGTTGATGGGTTTGATGATACAAAGGAGAATAGTTTATAGGATTCCTTTTTCGTGCGTGGTATATTAGTGTCATTTTAATGAATTCCATAAATAAAAGATGATGAAATGCCAATGTTTTGTGAACTACATGCAGTTAGTTTCATCTTGAAATTTGGCTACATAAACAATGCTGTAACCAACATTTTTTATCCTGTCTTCTGTGTTGATTTCCTTGGGATTACTAGTTAAACAGCAATAGATCACTTTCATTACCAAAAATAAAATGTTGAGCTAGTATCATTCTGCTTTGTGTACTTTCACCTCAGCTTCATCAGTCACACTGAGAGCAATTGATCTATTCTGGGTAATGGAGACCTGTCTTTATCTGGGAAGATATTTGTTGTTCTAGCTGAGGCCTTCGGCACACCTTACAGAAGTGCTCTAAAACAATCTCAGAATCGGGGACATTAGTCTCTGAACTAGTCAGTCACTTGGTCTTGTTTACAACACATGGTACAAGACTTCAGAATAGTTACACTGAAGAAGAGAAAACCTGTGTCCCAGCCAAATGTGCAAAGCGAGTTCTAAACAGTTTTAAAGGAGTGTAATCTCTATTGGAAATGACGTATTTTTTCCTTTTTGGATAAAAATAATGCTGAAGCACTCATCAGAGATTCTGGTTCCTTCAGTAACAAACAACAGCTGGATGAGCTTCTACAAATGCTTTTCATGCACATAGCCTGAGGGAAAAAAAGAAAGAGAATTAATAGTTTATTTGCTTTGCTTAGTGAGAGAGAAACTGGTGGCTGTAGGAGAATATTTCAATCAGATAAATTGCTCCTAAATACACAATTTCATCCTTATTTTCTGAGAAAATATTCTCACTTCAGATCAACCGATCTTTGCAAATGATAAAAACATGCGGTGTAAAGAGCCTGCTCTTCGTGGCAGAGGATTTTAATCCCTTTTAAAACAACGTCTGTGCTGCAGAAAATATTCAATGTATTGCCACGGGGAAGGTAAAAAGCTCAAAGAGTGTTTTTCCCCCCTCAGATGACCAGGCTGGAGCACAGTGTTGCCCTGCTGATCAAAAGGAGAATATTTGTTTTTTAACCTCTCTGTACCCATCCCCAGTAAAAGAAGCAAAGGTCACAGAGCAAAGGGGTTATCCTTTCTGCCACCCCAGCCCAGCAACTAAGCCTCTAGTAAACACATTAGTGTTTAATTTGTCATCCTCTATGGTGTGGCCGTACTTGCACTCCCACCACTCCCTGTGAGTGCTCTGTGGGACTTTGTGTGGGCAGCAGAGCGAGGAGGAGATGTTTCGGCAGGAAATGCATTAACGCCAGGGCTGGGTCCACATTCTTTGTTACCTTACCTTGAACACTGGATTTTTACATACAGCTTGAGTGTGTAAGGGACAGGAAGGCAGTGACTGCACTAATCAGTAGCAACCACTGCTGGTTCTTCAAACACTTCTCTCTCCCCTCTCACCTCCATCCTCATGTACTACTCTGCAAACAAAAAGTGTTTTGATTGCTTGGATGACAGCACAGGAATTTGCCTTTTCAAAAGCACTCACTATATATATATTGCCTAAGTACTGTAACCAGAAACACCTTTAAAAGCCATCACGAGGAATGGAAGCTGTAGCAGTGACCAGTTGCATTTTGAAGCAGAGCTTCTAATGAACTCATAAAACACATGCACAAACATGCATATTAGCCCAAAGATGTGATGGGCAACAGCCAGTAAAAAATGATTTAATGGGTCGGCAGAATAGTTTATATCACATTTGGTTATGTTTGATTCCCTCCAGTCTTTCTGTTTACTAAATCCTGTGTTTACAAAGCTGTCTCAAATATGTCATTTAAATTCATTGCAAAATGCACAAAATCAATTTTCTTGTTCAGCAGCCAAAGGGCAGAAGAACTAATTTTTGTACAGCAAAGCATCATTTCAAACTGGCCCATTTGTGACAGATTTTCAAAAGTACCTTATGTCGAGTTAGATGAAAGGCATTAGAAAGTGATTATGTACATTAATGATATCTGGGGACGTAGTCATCATAGGTCTCCAAAAAGAAAAAAAGATTTTTGGGAAGTCAGAGAAGCATGAAGAAATCTGTTTGCTGCAGAACTGCTCAGTTTAAATGGAATTTTCAAAATTTAAACCATATTTTGCTTTTTTTTTTTTTTCTCCTTGCAAGTACACTTGCTTTGTGGTTTAGCACTCCTGCCCCACATCATACTCCATAACAGGATCTTGTCTCTGATGCACTCTTTTGTTCTTTTCCATTGTAATTTCTTTTGTCCAGACTTAATCCTGGTGCTCTCCAGCTTTGCTTCTCTATTCCCTTGCCAAACATGTTTTTCAGTCTATCAGTCATTCTGACTTCAACGTATTCTAGACATAACTCCTGCCCACTCAACCCTGGAGATGCTAAACTGCTACTGCCCAGAGCTCTTCCTCAGTTGAGCAGATGAATCTTTCAATCCACCTTGCTGCTCATTTTTCTGCTTTGTTCCTTAGGCCTCACCCTCCAGGCACTGCCTGCTCCTACCCCTGGTCTTCTGAATGCTGTAGAGAAAATTCCTGAAGTTTAATACTCTTTACGAATGCAACTTTTATGATCTTTTCTTTCCCGTTTTCCAGAGTAAGTTTTCAGCCTTCATTTATGTTCTCTTCCAACTAACGATATTTTCAAAAATTCTTTACAACATTCAGTTTTCTTAGTCTAAGAATACCTTCTGACATCTCAAAAAGTAAAACTGACACACTCATGAACAGCCTATTTGTGCCTTCTACAACTTTTGCTTCTGTTTACCGTATGTCCTATTCAGTTTCTTAAGTCATTTCCAAATGGCTCAGTTCAAGACCATCTCCTTATTTCTCAGTTCAAATTTCCTTCCCCCCCCCCCCCCCCCCACACACACACACACTTCCTTTATCTATTCTTTCTTCCTTGCCTATCTATATCTTCTTGGTCTCTTTGTCATTACTTCACCTCACCCACCTCTCCTTCCTGTCCATTGGCCCTCTCTTTGTCATTGCTGTGAATGGGCTCTCTGCCTGAGGACACAACATGATCCTCTGATTCCTTCCTCATTCCCTCTATCCTCGATTCTAATCTATGTACTATATCGAATGTACCCTTATGAAAGTAAACTTATTATCTAGTCTCATCCATTACTGTTATCTTCAATCTTCTTTTTTTTTAGTTCATTTCCTGACTCCTCTTAGATATTTGGGGAGTAACTACCTTTTCAGTTTTTTTTCCTACTTAACATCATACTTATTGAATCTTCTTCCCCCCGCCTTACTCTCTTCCTTCTTATTCCTTATTCCTGAGGTGTTGCTGGCATATCCTTTAGTTTATATTGCTTCCTGCCAGACACTGAGGACTTGCTGATCACATCAATGCTAACAGTTCTTATAACTTTCTTGGCACCGTTAGATTCTTTCCAGCTCCAGTGTTTTCTCGCAGTACCTCACATCATACTGAAATTAAGGTATACATGACACAGCTTCATCAAATTTTGTCTTCTCACACCCTTTTTCCTTCTTTACTAAAAAATTCTGTTGCAAAATTCATAATTCCAGAGGACTACTCACTTCTCTCATTCCTCCTGTCCCACTCACAAAGGCCATACAAAAATTTACATACTTCTTAATAAAACAGAGTATGGAAATGACCTTCCTTTCCCTTCCTCTTTTGGCACACTATCCACTTCTTCACATTTTTGCCTTTTGAGCAAAATTGATTTTTGATTCCCCTGTCCTCAGTTCTTGCCTCCCATAACTCTTCAGTAGTTTTAGACCAGACAAAACATTGCCCCATCAGAATGCAGCAGTAATCTTAGACATGTAGACTAGACATCTAACTCTTCACAGTGAGTGTTTGCGGCAAAAGGGAGATACTTGATATTACATCTCTTTTGCCCTGAGGATGTGCTCATGGTAGCCTAGGGGAAAGTAAAGCACAGTTGGAAACATCCTCTTGCAAATAAACCATGGTTAGAACACTTACCTTCCTTTATCCCTAAATTTACATTAAAGAAAATTCTGTTGATACCAGCTTTAGGGCATGTCACAGTAGCCCATCTTCTCTGGAAACTGAAGGGCTGTGCAACTAGGTGACTAAGTATATGAGTCACAGAAAAAGAGGAAGATTAGATGAGAAGGATTTTAGCTTGTACAGAAGGGATTCCAGTTCTTGGAATATATGCGTAGTTCAAATCAAGAACTCCAAAATTCCCTTCTCCTTTCATCAGAACATAATTTCATCCTCTGTCCTCAATTCTCATTTTGACAATTTTATTCATGCAGTCATGGACAGATAGAGAACATTATTATTTAAAATGTCATTAAATGTTTCTTATGGTTTTCATGTAAATCTTGCCTAAATTTGAACGTGTCCAGACTGGAAAAAACTCAGAATAAGGGTTGTATCCTTACTGTGTGGATGATATACACTACGATGCAGGAAATCTTCCTATGGGATATAAGTGATGTTTACCATAGCCACAAACATAAAAGATGAAACTGCAGTGACCATAAAGCTCTGAGAGACATCTAGATGTCTGTTTACCGGGTTGCAAAGTGGGCACAAATGCATAAAAATGGGTGCTTGGGAAACAGTAGAGAAAGTGATACTTAGGATTGCACAACATTAAGTAACCATGGACATAAGGTGGCACAAAATCTGGGACTTTGATGAGTTGTTTCAGGCCCACTGTAAGTGATAGTTGTGCACAGCAGACTGAGCTATGTGGGTCTTTCTAACTTCTATTGCTATGTTTAAATCTTCATCTTTTAAGTCAGCACTTTTTTTTTTTTTTTTTTTTTTTAAATTTTTCTCTCAGCTGCCTTCTGCAGTAAGCTATACCTTAGATTCTGACCATTTTAAAAAAAACCCTACAGTAGCATTGCTGTTTTGCAGATAGGTGTCTTAAGACTAGACACAATAAAGACAGGATCCTGCAGGCTCACTGATTTTCCTGAGCAGTAGCCAAGTAGCAATTGAACAGCTAAAAAACTTTATGATTTTGGTTCTCTCCCAGAAGAAATCTAGATAGCAGGATCTTTTAAGATCGAAGTTTGTATGGTAACTTCTAAAAAGCCCTCTACTTCTCTATCTTGTTTCTCCAGTTTCAATTGCAAAATTGGTTTTCTATTTTCAAAATGTACTAACAATATAATTGTAAATTAACAACTTAGACAGTTAAATTCTATTTTGTTGAGTGAAAAACAGTCTTAAGTGAGTAACAAATTTTAAAGTGTTTAAAACACTTTATGCTTTTTTTTTTTTTTTTTTTTTCCTCTCCCAGATGGCCACATAAACACTGGAGTGTTACTTAATTCTTTGTAAAGGAGATACCATCACATCTCTTTGACCATCAGAATGTAAGTTAGTGTCAACTTACCCTATTCGGATCACATACAAAGCCCTAATTACCCCGCTGTAAGGACTTTACAGTTGAGATACAGATCATAGCATGTGGTAACTGTACATATTGATTTTATCCTATGGCTATTTTAATAAAAGGGAAACCTGCATTAACAGCTGACTTTATTGGTACTGTTAGTGGTGCTTAACAGTTTTTTAGGCCTTAAAAACTCGATAACATGATATATTTTTATTATACCCTTTTTAGGTTCTTACAATATTATTATTGAGAATGTGTAACACTCTCTTGTGAATGAGATCTAGTGGTAGAATAGTGCTGTGGTGTTTTAGCCGTCTCTCAGATATGAATAAAACCAGTTTTGTTACTAGAAGGCCAGAAAACAAGAAGATGATAGTAAAATCTTTGCTGTTAAACTCCAGTGGCTTAATTAACAAACACATTCCAATTTCACCCTGCTGTTTCAAACTGGAAGTGCTTTTATCCTAAACTAATTTCTAGTCCACAATAAATAATAATAATTTAAATTTCCATCTAACCTTACATGGATAGGAATCTAGCCTTTTAGTTAGCATTTGGAAGATAGGGACATATCATGTTTACCATGTTTATAAGTGGTTTGCTGGTTTTATTTTTTTATTTTATTTTTGTTGTTGTTGTTTGTTGCTTTTTTTTTTTTTTTTTGGACTGTACAGCTTGCTAGCAAGATCCTGAAGGAGGGTTTGAAGGATTCTTTGTAATTGTTCTTATGTAGGGTTTGTATTTCGTTCTCCCCACATTTTCTTTGAGCTTAACAGAAAACAGAGTTTAGAAGATTTGTTTGGTGTTTAACTTGATTATTTAAATAAGAGATAAGCAATTGCCATTACAGCAGCGAGGCAATAATTTCCTGGGGTCAGGGTCTCTCCTGCCCGGCATACACCCCTATTGTTAATGGAACTGAACATGCACGCACACATTTTTAGAAGGGAATGTTAAACAATCCTCATTTATTTTACAGTGCAAATACTTACATGACAAAACACAGACAGACTTCAGGAGTCAGCCTGAAGACCATAAAAGAGAGCTAAAAGAACAAAGAGATTTAACTACCTAACCATTACTTTTTCCTCCCAAGATCAAATTTTAGAACTGCAAAAAACTCAACCATTTTAACCCCACTTAGCCATCACCTAATCCTACAGCACGGTGGGGCTCCAGTATGAACTTCTTACTCTGCATTTTTCAGTGGACTAGTTAGCTATTCTCTGCTTTTAGAAACCAAATACTTCTCATGAATTTTACACCAAGCGTAGGTCCCGGTGCCTACAAACTAGAAACTAACTCTTATTCTAAAATCCCTAAAAGTGGACATTGCCCACACAGATTTCTAGTTCAGTTGGATGAATATCTACAGCAGCGTTAAGTTCTAGGGGTCAAACTGTGACCATTCAATCATGTTTGCATGGTGCAGTGGGAGCTCCAGAGCAGGTGTCTGTATACACAGTAAGAACTTGGGGGCCTCATGACATAACACCTTTGTATTTTTCCCTTTATCACTGTTATATGTACAGATGTTCTTTCCCTCAATTTTCTTACCTGGGTTAGCTTCTGCAGCTACTACTGAGCCAAACATTGAAGGTGTGGACATCACTAGTTAGCCAAAGCCAAAGCTACAGCTGCTGACTCCTAGTGTTAAAAATTTCCTACCCAACAGTACCATCACTACTCCAAGAGAAACCAGAACAAAAAATCTGGCTGAAGGTTTTATTACCTGCACATGGACCTCATTTAAAGAAGTTGTTTGCATGTTACAGTAGAAGAGTCCCTTAAAGATGCTTTGCAGATAATGCTTCAAAGCTCCATGACCACAGCAGAAGGAGCTCTCCTGAGGCAGGCAGGCAGGCAGGCAAGCAATTTATGATTGCTTAATAAAGAAAAAAGATGCAATTGCATCTTAGGGGGGAAATATTGTGAGGGAATTTAAACAATTTGGTATTCAATTAACAAAGATTTTATGAGTGTTTCCTGTTTATCAAAAGTAAAGGATCTGTAAAATTTAATACAACTTTATTTCTAAAACTGTGAGTAGCTTTTGAAAATTGCACTGTAACAATTTTGAGGACAGTTCTTGTGGGAAACTGCTTCTAGGGATGTGTGCTCACAGCCAATACAAAAAGTTCCCTGTTTCTACTCTTCAGTCAGTGCACAGCCTGAAATGTATGCAAGCTCTAGGAGTGCATTGCCTGTGCAAAGTGAAACACTGAGCTGTTTTTGTCTCTTGTTTTCTTCTTCTTATTTTTTTTTTTTAACTGTTCCAGGCAAATCTTTGTAATTTAAACAAGAACAAACTGAATAACTCAAGAAGATATAAAAAAGAAATGTGACTACATTTGGTTATCAACCAGGAGGGATTTGCTACAACGATACGGCAAGGCTTCATGTTTGATATACTGTACTGTTTTTCTTTAATAATGAGCTATAAGAAGAAACAATACACTAATGAAACTTCAGGGGACACCACACAGGTGAAGATATCACCCTGCAAGTCTACTGAGCTAAATAGTTCCTTCTTATTTTTTTATTTTTTAGGCATCTATAGCAAGATACTATAACGCAAGTGTCTCATACCATCCCTTCCTGCGAGTTTGGAAATCAAATCTTCAATTCCTAGAATGAAAAATATGTTAAAACCTTGAAATATTGAAGGAGCACAAAACCCTTATGGTCTACAGCAAAAAAGCACAGATGTTAATGAGATGCAACAGAATAAGAAAGACTTTGTAGAAGCTGTGCTCCACCATCAGAGAATGTGGATTGTCAGCAATAAAATGTCATCTAGTTCAGACCTAACAGTAAAGCTTCTTACCATGAATACAGAGGTGTTCATCTTTTGTTATGGGATGACTTGTTGAAGTAGATGAAGTTATCATTCAGGCTAGAAGAAACAGCTGTCTTTCATTTTATGCATAGAATATATATCTATAGAGAGAACAGTAAGACTGTTTTACTTACCATTCAATTTGGCCTGGAAATAGTGCCACAGTCCTCTGTGTATCATCTGTGAATTGCTTATCTCAATCTCTGGAAAGATTTTCGTGTGAGAACGATATAAAGTTTTCCCACTCAATATCTTTTGGGGGTATATCAAACTCCCTTCACAGTATACGAGCTTTGCATTTAAAGTTATGGAGTTTTCCAAGAAGAGAAGTTCAATGAATAGGATGCAAAACATACAAATGCATTTTGCCTGGTATCTATAGCCTGTTGTCTGAAAGATCCTATGTGTTTGACATAATAGACAATGAACTTCCTTCTGCTTCCAGTTACACTCATATGTCCGGGGTAACACCTTTGGAATCTGAGATGAGTTCTGCCTTAATCTCTCTCTTTTTAGATGCTGGACAAAGGCCAATCATTTGCTTTGAATAACTGCCTCTAATGTTGGGATTCCATTCATAAGTAACCCACGAGAGGTGCATTAGAAAACAGAGCTCTAAATTTAGGGTAACACTGGCCATTTAATTTCTGTGCTACATAAATCTAAAGACTAACCCATCCATTTCAGGAAATATATTTTTGTGTCCCATGCCTGCAGCTGAAGAGCAGACATGCCCACACAGGCTTTGCAGCTTGCGGACAGGCTGGAATAAGAGGCTGTTCCATGTTCATGGGAGGCAGGATCCCTCTGTTATTCCCTTTTCATGTGCTTTCTGCTTATTTGGTTTTAATATGTTTCCTTAGGTAAAATCAAGAATTGCATCCCAGACCCATTTTCATAAGCATTTAGAGCTTTGGAAGGTCTTGCAAGCCATTGTAGTGATTGCAAGTTACATCATTCATTCACTCTGTTGAGAAATGACACTGCCACAGATTTTCACTAATCTCTTTGGTTAATTGCTTTAGTAATTTGTATTAAATTGTAAACCGGCTTCATAAAATAACCCAGTTTAAAATGAGGCAAAAAAGTGTTTTAGAGTCATCATTTTCCTGTCAGATTATTTTATGTTCTTAAATTATTACAATCTGCTGCTTTGCAACTAATTATTTGAAAAACATCAGTGATGTAGAAATCCACTGATATCTGTAAGTCTAAAATTGTGCCATGTAAAACTGACTACACAGCGACTTAACAGAATGGCTTGTGCTGAGATAGGAACATCCTTCCATCCTTTCCTGGGCAGTTGTAGGGGGTATAAACATGCTTAGTTTCTCTCCATAATCTTGTGGTTTTTTTTTTTTTTTTTTTTCAGAAATTCACATCAGCAACATTTTCTGACTGTGTGAGTTTTGAATTATTTTATATTTTGTTAGGAATATTTCCTGTCTTTACTTGCATACTAAGTCTCAAATGTATTTTCTTGCATTTGAGAGACAAGTGTATAGCAACTGCATCTCTGGCTACTTAACAACTCGTGTAATGTGTTTCTCGTTTCAACAATTCCCACCACTCAGCTCACAGTTTCATTAATTTTTCAGGTGAAATTTGCTGATATATGGTTAAGAGATTGAAAACATTGAAATCCATTAAACTCTCTTTCTCTGCTACAAGCTGTTCTTAGAGTAATTTGCTTAGTGTTAGTACAACATCACTCTGCACCACTCTGTCAAAAACTGAACTAAGAATTCACACTTCTGAAGACATGAGTGAGTAAATCAGTTTTGCACTAGCTCAGGTAGATTTTCCCAATAATAAACCTATCAGTAAGAATGACATGGGTTAAATTATATGTAGTGGTTAATATGAAAACACAGTGAGCTTCTGTTTCAGAGAGAAGGGCAAGAAGTAAGATGATAAAACTGGAAATGCGATTTTTTTTTTAATTACAAAAAATGGAAGAGAATATTTTTGTAGGGTCCAAATTGTGTTAAACTGAGGTATGACAAAATCCAGAGTCCTGATGGTAGTCTGCAAGTCACAGACAGGATGCCCAGATAGCTGGACTGTTGGCATGTCTTGGCCTGGAATCACTTACATGGGATTAGAAATCACTCCAACTTTAAATAGTATGTTTTAAAATACAACTTCGTAAATAAATTATTTTCTATAAGTAAACAGTGTCATCAATATTGACTAGACTTAAAATTACTAGGCCAAGTCCTGACGCCCATATGTACTTTAATTCAGTTTGAAAGAATTTAAGAAATAGATTTAGCTCAAAAGAAGTGCCTTAAACTTCAAACTACCCTATGATTGCTGAGTAAATCTCACCAGAGTACAACAAAGTCTTTAATTATGTACTAGATGTGGCCCAAAGGGCTGTAAAAATTGAAACGTAAGATTAGGCCTTTATTTGAGATCATGCATGCACCTGCTTCGAAAACCAAGATACCCAAATTTAAGAAGGCAGCAGTTCTTGGAACACTATCAAATAGCATAAAACTTGCAAATCAGCTGTTCATTCTGTGCTAGCTGGTGCCTGTAGGGGACAGAGAAATACCTGGATGAGACATTTGAGTACCAGAGTTATACATATAGCATAATGGGAACTTTCTGATGACAGTGAAGGCTTTGCTCTTCAGAGTTCCTAAGCCTTGGAAACAATTTTGCTGGAAGGACTTCCAGGTTTTGTTGTCTGTAGTGCTTGTGGTGGAGAAAAAAAATCCAGTGCATTTAATAAAAAAAGTTGATGAGAAGCCATTTAACAGAGAAATCCTGACATGGATAGTCACTCAACTGTTCAATATTGGAAATAGTGTGGGTTTTTTAGTCCCCTTTCAGAATAAAAACAATGGCTGAGTGGCTGATGCTGCATGTGAACCTTGGCAATAGGATAAAGATCTTCCAGTGAATTTGGGAAAGTTTTCAACTTTAGTGTGGGCATGGCTCCCCTGAGGCCTTCCTAACGCTTCCCTGCCCACCTAGGAAGCCAGCATCATGGATCCCAGGCCCTACCATGCCAAAGGGAGAGGCAAAGTTGGTGCACAGATGGAGACTGCTGGATGCTAAAAAGGTGCCATTACCTGCCCACGTTGTGGAGCAGCCCCAGTTATTTCAAGGTGCTGGGTTCATTGCCATTTAGAGTGGCAGCAATGGCTAGCAGCAGCTGTGACGGATGGCTGGGCTCCAGCCTCCTTGTGGCAATGGGATCAGAGCCAACTCAAATCTTTTATTTCCTCTTAAAAAGAAAAGAAAAAAGAAAAAACAAGGAAAAAAAAAACACAAAAAAAACACCACAAGAAGAAGAAAAAGACCCCCAGATCAACATGTAGTTGTCAATTAAGACAATTAGGGAGAAGTAGCATATCTACAAAGGCATCACTTGTCTGTTCTCTATTAACCCCTACATTCAAATTTTTGAAGTCAAGATTTTGTTTAATTATTACTTATTTCAAACATTTTTTTTAGGATGTCCAACTCAGGAGCCAGTTTACACTAAATCTTTGTTCTGAGATGAATTTACAAAATGCTTTGTTGACCAACTTAACTCAGTTATTAGATTTTTAATTAGAGAAATCTTGCAGAACCTTTCAATCTTTCATTCAGAGCAAAGAACATTAAAATAGATCTAAGACTGAACTTGCTGTTTCTGGTGAAGTCTGATTACATTGAGATTATATTTAATCTGTGTTAAAGAAGGGTCATAGCACCCTTCCCAATCTTATATACACAAGATCTGAGGCGATCTCTGAAGAGCTTTCATTTCCAAACGATTTAGGGTGTCTGGTACCTCTGTTCTTTTCTAGGCTCACTTAGTTTCAGCCTAAACCTGCCCTTGCAGTCTCAAAGGAAATGCCTCAAATTCCTGTTACCCAATGTAGAGCAAACAGCAAAAAAGCAGTCAACACAGGCCACATCTTTAATGCCATGTGGTCCGCAGCAGTGGCAAAAGTGTAAGTCTCAGAGTTGTAACTTTAATGTTTTATCAGTAGGTGAGGAGGAATAGACAAACAGGGATGGCAGGTTCTCATCACATGTCCTACTCATGTTTCATCAGCAGCCATTTTCAAAACACAAGTGAAGAATAATCTTGAAATTGAGTGAACTGAGACTGCGTGTTAGTGAATACAGGATTTGGCTGGTAATGGGTATAAATCAAGGAAGAAAACCCATTTGGATTCCTTGCCAACTAATTCAGTTGTTCTTTGAGAAAGAGGAAACAAGAGGAAAGCAAAGAAAGGAGTGAATTACTTCCACACTAACTTTAAACTTGTTTTTCTGTAAGATCCTTCTCTCAAGATGCAACTAGCTTATCCCAAACATTCAGTCGAAAGACAAAGTATTTTCAACTGTTTGAAACAAAGGAAATCTCTTTTCACAGAAGAGGAAAGGTTACGTAGACCAAACAGAAACAAAACTAACAGGATCAGGGCACAAAAAATTAGAGCAATCTGTCACAAGTGGAAGAAGAAGAAGAAGAAGAAGAATGGAAAGCTGACTCTTCCCAAAGACTAAAATGGAAGAGAAGAAAAACTGAAACAGAAAGCCCAATTAATATATAGATATATAAATATATATGTTATATGTATTATTTAATATATATATTATATTATACTATTATATTATATATAAAAAATATATATAGATATATATTTCTGCTATTTCTATTATAATAGTGTCATGGGGCCCTATCAAGAGTTATAATTTAAGCTTGAGATAATAACTATTGTGTGTCTGGTTGGTTAATGCATCCAAGAGGGTGGGAAAATTAAGAGAAAATTTAATCTCTGGTTGTTAATAGTGTTTGTAATTGAGTACAGTCTAAGGACAGTACAAAGGCAAATTGTTGTTATTGTTACTATTAATCTAAGCTTTGTAATTTTTTTTAATATGAAAAAAAAATTCTTCAAGATGAATTCAGCACTGGAAAGGGGCTTAGAGGCATAATGAACAGTTACTCTTAGTGCTTATGGTGTAAAGATTTGATTTTCTTATTCAACATTTTCCTCATTCCTTAAATACATGAAATAAAAGCAGGTTATTTTTATTTTAGCAAGGCTTTTTTTTATTATTTTTGGTTTTTTTTATTTTTATTCTTATTTTTATTTTTTTTTTATTTGTCTGCTGGAAGGAAAAAGCTTTCTCTTCTCTTAATTTCTGATGCAAGTATTGTTATTTAGGTAATGACAGGATGAGAGACTAGTTTCTCTTATTAAGTATCTATAGAATTCAGCTTGGTCTGTCAAAACTGTAACTGCATCTTGTAAATGCTCTGCAGTCTAAAGCAGTGAAATATGCAGAGTAGATTACCCATTTGGCTTTAATATTTTCTGTCTTTACATGAACTGTTCTAAATTGTGTAAGTTATGACCAGTCATTCTTTCTTTAATGAAAAACTTTCTTGTACCCCATGCAGGTGTATGAAAAACAGAAAGAAGGTGAGAAAGAATCTGCTGTTTGGATTTTTCAGATGGAGAACTGATGCACAAAAAGAATAAAAGAATTGTCCATGGTCACATAAGCAGCACGGATAAGAAACGGAGTTTCCAGGTTTCAGTCAGGCCACCTAGTCATGTAATCAGCTCCCATACTTTGAAGGTCAAACGGGTCAAAATAGGGAGGGATAGACTCAAGTCCTTTAAGTGGAAGTGTTTACACTTCAAATAAATAGAGAATCTGCGTTAATTTCCATGGACTTTGAACCATAATTTGTAAAGAGGTGAATACAATCATTTAAAAAACAAAAAAATGTTGATGAAAATAAATTATTTTATAATGTTTAGCTTACTGAGTAGCTTTGTATAGAATTACCTAGATAAGATAGAAGCTGAACCAGAGACCCTTTCCATGTATCTAAATAATGAGTAAGCCATCCACTGCTTTACAGTGAAAAACTGAAAAATACTTGGATAAGTTTCTTTGAAAAGCTAAAATGATCAATACATTGTTTTATAATGATTATTCAAACTTCTCTGTAATCAAACTTTGGAAATGGTGCTTTAGGATGATTTTAAATGCATCAAAGTACCCATTTCACTAATTATATTACATCTACAATTTCAGGGAGAATAGAAGTTGAGATCTATGCCAAGGTTAAAGCCAGGTTTAAAACGAAAAGATACCTTCCGCCGTTAAGTAAGTGACTAACTTTACACATGGGAACTATTTCATTTGCCACTATTCATGTGTATAATCCCATATCATTACACTGGAGTTTAATTCTTCTAATCCTTATTTTGGACTGGGTCCCATTGCTATTTTTTAGAAGACAGCTCATCCATTCCAGGGCATATTTCTGATTACAGTGCAAAAGAACTATTTCTTTTAAAAATTTTCTCAAGACAAAAATCTTTGAGAAGTTGCCCCTTTCACTGGCACTAAATTTATTGTTTCTACTATCAGTAGATAAAGATAATTTAGTAATATTTGATAGAGATGATATGCAAATGAACATCAATACTGTGTAGCAAGCAAAAAAAGATAAGAGCCGTTCTTTCATACAAGGCCACCTTGTAGGTCTTAATTAACTTGCAGCCTCTGCAATATCTTGTATATTGTTGACATTCCTCAGCTTGGGCTAACAGTAACATGCATACAATGCTCCCATCACACCCTTCACTAGTTCAGTCAACTCTATTCATGTGTTACACACCTGTGCATATTTGCAGTCCATTTAACTGTGGTGAGAGAAATATTAGCTTTCAAGGTGGACTCAATAAAGATGTTTTACCCCCTTTTTGTACTTCACAGTCACTAAAGGAATTGGAAGTCAGAGACCCTACATGTTATTATTGTTATTTTTATGCTATTGTGATCTTGTATCAGCCTTGCTTCATCAAACAGGCAGGGACACATGCATCAACAGAAACATTACACCAGGCAGTATCTTCTTTTTCTCTCAGATGTGTCAGTTTGTCTAATGAGAGACAAATTTTCTTCCTCTTCTATCCAAGATAGTCATGCATTTTATATTGTGACCACCTTGAATATTCAAATCCTATAGGATTCAGTTATTTAGAAACGGAAATCTTTTGATGTTCTACATTGCAAGATTGTACCAGAAACCATGTGGAATATTTTAAAGAAATTATTAGATCATTAATGACAGCAATTTGGTAATTTATAGCAACTTCTAAATTCATTTCAAATGTCTGCTCAGTGGATGGAAGGTATCTTATTATCTTCAAACTACTGCAGTCTTCAGTTAAACACATAAGTTATTGCTAAATGCCTGGTCCTCTGCTTCAGAGACATGGTGCTTGAAGGATCTGTACGTAGTCATGTCTGGAAGATATTTTGACAGTTGACAGCTTTTCCATTGTCACTGTGGTCAAATTTGGGCAAAATTTAATCCCACTGTTGAAATGAGCTTGAGTTAGACCCCAAATATATTATCTGATAGCCACAGTTCTAGCTTCATACATAATGAACAGACTATTGCTGTTTGATCTGAATGATCAAACACCTCACATCTAACTTATCTGGAATTTCACCTCATCCCAAGCCAAGAAAAAATTCTCAATTATTACTTACAAAATATTTATTGTCTACTACAAGCTACTTGCTGCTGACGAGTGAAAGTGAGTGTTATTATTACTCACGACTAAAATAAAAGCCAAGTGAGATATTTGTTTACAAGAATCTTTATGTGAGATATCTGCATGTAGTATGGATGACATTTAGGTGCATAGAGCTCATCAAATTTTACTGTGAGCTTTGCATCAAATGATGAATTAAAAGTAACTTAGAAGAAAAAATGAACAACTAGTAAAATCCTCTTTTAAGTGTTTTCTGAATTCTCCTTTCCCAAATTCATTCTGAGATGGACCAAGGATACATGCTGCTTCTACTGAAGATAGGCAAAAGCCCTAATTTGTATTTTACAAGCTCATTCTCATTTGTTCCTGATTTACACTTTTATATGAAGCTCTTCTAGTACATCTTATTGTACTGTCAGGGAACAACATGAATAGATTTATTATTGAATGAATAAAAATGGAAAATGAAAAAAATGTTTGAAACTTGTATGACAAGCATGGAGAAAAGGTGTAAGCTGGTAAAACCTTTGTGGTGAAAGCAGTTCCCCTTTGCTTCATCTTATTGCAATAATGTTCAAAGAAATCAGTGAAATTCTTAGAGTGGGAAAAATATTACGGAACAGATAATAGACATGAATCCATCAGAATCAGGTATTTTGCTAAACAAATAGTTAAATCTTTTAGTATTTTAATTTCTCTAATCTTACCATGGAATCATCAAAAGAATTGTCAGAGAGCTGCAGTGGAGAGATGATGTCACAGCATAAGGCTGATATGTTAGGATTCTGTGTGCTTTAACTTTTACAGAAAGAGTAACTAAATATGAGATACTAAATATGTATGTATAACATTTTGGGCAACATCAAGCCATTGCTCTGGGGGAAAAGAAAAAGAGGGAAAAAAACCGTACAAAATGAAAAAATGACAGCACAACAATTTACCATCATTTTGTTTTGTCTTGAATTACAAAATGGCTATGAAATTAAGAAAGAAAAAGCAATGTAGAAAGACTGTGTAATTACTTCTGAGTTCCTAGCTGAGATGCATCCACATCTGCAGGTTTTACAAAAGCAAGCATTCTCCAATCCATCTCAAGCAAGAATCACAGTTCAACCCTTCTTTTTGTAGACCCCTTATTTCTTCCAGTGAAGTGAGGAAAATGAACTCAAACAGCCAATTTGGAAAAGATTAATTTTCTCATTGAAAATTTGCAGTATTACCATAAAGATGCAAAAATCATAGTAGCCTACAAAATGAAATATTCAGTCCTGCCTAATTAAGTTTAAAAAGTGCTAATGACTTCACAGAAATAGTATGTGTGCCATTTCTTAGCAAATCTGAGATTAACAGATGTATTAATTTTAGCTATATGTAAATAAGCCTTTTTAACTATCTATAAGGAATCTATCTGTAAGTAAGATATATTCTTATAACTCAGTCAGTAGAAGATTTTGAACTATTTTTGTCATATTAGGTTGAGTACAAATGGAAAATTGTGATGTAGTTAATAAATTTGCAGGTTACACAAGTCTCTCAGAAAGTTATGCCTCCAATTTATTTCCATGGAAAATGCAGCACAGACAAAGAATACAGTAACACTGATACAGCAAGTTCTCAGCTACAGAAAACTAGTATAGTCACCACCATTAGTGACTGCTCATGAAAATCTGCACCAGCAGAGGTGACCCACTGCTTCACAGCTGCTATGATGGTGTTGTGGCTAGGATAAAGTTGCCCACACAGCCCATCCTTCATTGGCCTGAACAGAAGGAAGTCTGAAGGCACCAAATCTGGACTATACAGAGGGTGGTGGACCATCAGTCCTGCGTACTCCATAGTCTTCAAACTGTGGCCTGGCATTGTCATGTTGCAAGAGGAAGATTATGTTCTTCTCTGGCCTGTTTCTGAAAGTTCAAGCCTTCAGCTTAGTCAGCACTGCAACGTAGCAGTCAGAGCTGATGATTTGTCTGGGTTCCAGGAAATCCAGAGGGACCACCCCTTTCCTATTCCAACAGACAGTGAACATCTTGTTAGACACCGAGGGCTGTGTCTTTCTTCTGGGGGGAATTCACATATCACCACTCCATACAATGACATTTTTACTCCAGCTCACAGTTGTAACACCATATCTTGTCCCCAGTAATGATGAGATCCAGGAAACTGTCACCTTCAGCCTGCTATCAGTGCCATAGCTCCTGACAGACTTGCGCATGGTGTTCTTTCTGTTCCTGTGTGAGCATTTGCGTGACCCACTTGCTGCAAAGTTTGTAATAAGCCAGCATCGTCACCATCATTTCCAACATGCTGAAGCTATGCACATAGTTCTCTGATCATAATCTGCCAGTTTGCATGGATGAGCTGATTGAGACACTCTTCATTTTGTGGTGTGACAGATGTGCATGGCTGTCCAGAACATGGCTTGTCTTCATGTCACTGTCACCACTGTTGCAATATACCACCAATCACCTCACTGTGCTCACATCCACTGTCTGGTCCCTCTAGACAATCAGTAAGTATCAGTGATTGTCAGTGGATGCCATTTTTTCAAAAGGAGAAATGCAATGGCACATCTTTGCTTCATATGTGCTTCCATGTCAGATATCTTTTTGTCAGACTGCCCCTCTGCTGCCATCTTTCACAAGGCAACAAAATACTGGTAGGAAGTTTCAACCTCTATTTCCATACCACCAACAATTGCCTCTGACATTATGGACCAACATATCAAAATAGGAGGCATTACATTTAGGAGCAGCCCCTGTGGCGTAACAGTGTCTACCTATGTAAGACTGCCATCCTTAGATGCTTTTCTTCACAATCACTGGTGTCAATTGAGCATATTCTTATGAACTCAATAAGAGTGTTGTTAGTAACACCAGCTGGGAGCCTGCCTGATAAATTTTATTTTATTTTTAATATAAAATAAGTGTATTTACAGGAGAATTTAAAAGCAATATTACTGTGATTTAAAATCCTTTTGCTAAATGCTGTAAATAAATAAATAAGAGTTATTTATAAAAAAAAAAAAAAAAGACAAAATAATAAAGCATGAAACTGTCACACTCTGGAAGGTATCACAGGAGTTCAACCATTTAAAAATCTGTTGGGTTTCACTATGCAAATGACACATATGACTTCAGTGTAAATATATAAATAATTGATATGATAATTTCAGTGGATGAAGTTTGAAACCCGAGGCAGGATTTATGATCGAGTTATTTTTTATTAATAATGAGGGGTTACAAAGCAGAGGTAGTAACTCAAGGTTTATTTTATAGTCAATGGATCTAGGACAGTGTTCCATTTTTCAACTAAAGGTGTTTATTTTAGGGTAAAACATAGCATGTCTTGGCCTCCACTAATTGTATTGACTCAGTTTCCACTGATTATTGACTCAGTCCCATGTTTCAGCAATCTCAGGTGACTAACTCAAGTTTTATTCTCTATGTTGGGAACAACCACATTTAGTAATATGAATTCCAGCAGTACTACCCATACGCACAGTTCTGATTAAATCATTGGCAAAATTACCACTTTCTAAACCATTGTGAGAAAAGTGTTAGGGCCAAAATTAGCACTTTGAATAACCTTCATAATACAAACAAAGCTGCCATCTATGTATTTATAGCTTTAGTGTTAGAAACAGAAAATTCTTGGAAACTTCCTGTCTTTTTGTTTCAGTACAATTACTTGCATATAGAAATTCCCAATTGCATTTAGTTATTGGCCCCATTGTTACTTAGCCAGGCACTACTTCAGTGGGCAATTGGAAGTCCTTCTCTCTTGAGCAAGCCATGAAGGATCAGATTTCCTTCCTGGAGATCAGTTATTTAAATCATATAAAAATATATAAGAAATTTCCCTGGCTGAAAGATTTTATTTCTTTGTTACTAGATGAAATCTTTGTTTTATAACCTACAATTTAGACTAGAACACTGTAGTTTTAATGAGAATTTACAATCTCTCATAAATCAAGAAAACATCTAGCAAAATGTGATCATTTTACAGCTGTGTTACCAAAAGGCACATTTTTGTAGAAGTCATCTCAGGAGGAAGAACCAGCTATAGCAGAGATACCAGTGTCTGACAACAAATCGTGAAATCCTTCAAAAAACTGCTCAGCCAAGCTGAGCTTGATGTTGAGACTGTGTAGCCTTTTACAGAATAGATTGTCTGTTCCTAATTTAAAGGCAGTGAAAAACTACTCTGGTGTTTTCCAAAACTAAATCTGTTGTCCCTGTGATGGAATAAACAAATAGAATTATGTGGGAGTAATTGCTTCAGTGATCTTGGTATATTCTTCAACTAGTGTTATTTTTCAGTCCAATTTTATTTTGAAGAGTGGAGCCCCAGCTGAGCCTGCTTGTTCCATTTCCCACATGTAGTATTTCCACAAGCACTCCACTAAGAGAAGCACCAATTTTCCTTTGTTCTTCAAGATATTACACAAGGGTCTTCAGAGGAGTGAAGTTCCCTGTTTTTTTTTTCTTTGGGTCAGGTTGAATCTCATCTTTGCTAAAATTTCACTTCCACAAAATAAGTGGAGTTTTGGGGTGATGATCCTACAAAGAACCAGTAGGGAGAATGGGTAGTGGCTGCAGTGAATGACATAAATCTTGGAGAGAAGAAAGCGTTGGGGCTGATATTCACTCACTTTCTGTCTTTATCTGTTTTTTAAATCTTCCCTCAGTTCTCACAAGACCCTGTGCTATTTTCCTTCTTGTACACTTGACAGTAATGCGCCTTTTAAAGAGAGAGAAAAATTACCAAACTCATTGAAGAAAATTGACAATATCTTATAGCGGACCTAACTTCCCTTGTTTTCTCTGCAAGAAACACAAAGATATGAATCAATCACCTGTTTTCAGGATGCCCTCGGGGGGAGGTGGCTCAGCTTGCTGTAAAATCCTGTCCTAACAACAGCAAAGTTAAATTGTCAGGCACATGTTTATCCCAGGCAGGAAAGAATAACATCAGAGACAGAAGAGTAATTGTCTTAGTAACACAGCAAAACATAATGATGGGAAGATCACTGTGGCTGTAGTTAACTGTACTGTGCAACTGGGCAAATACCCCCAAGTTTTATGAATTCTTAGGATGAATAAGTGAAAACCTGATTGCTAACGTGACTTGAAATTTAGAATATTCTCAAGTGAGGTTTTGCTAGCTATTCCTGCTTTGTGAACATCATGCAGTGTGCTGAATAAGAAAAAGATCAACATATCCTTTGTATACTATTCATTGATTTTACATTACAGATCGTGTATATGTACAGATTGCTTAAGCTGTGCAACAATGGTTACATCTTTTGAGAGCAGGTGAGAACTTGCTATATATGTGTACCTTATCAACTGCAACAAAATCTTAGTTCAGTTGGATCCTCTTTGGAGCTTCTGTCAAATAAATAATACCAGAAAGAGATACTTCATTTATGAGAGAGGATATTTTTCTGAGTGTTTTCATCCCTATATCCACAGTAATGGAGAAATTCATCAATTAGCTGAGGATTATTCAGTTGCATTTTAAACAAATGAGTTAGTTCATATTGAATTTCAGTGTGGTTGCTCAAACCATAAGAAGATTGTATTATCTTCATAATTAATAACTGCTCTAGTGATTTCACTCCTTGAGAGACTAATCTTACTTGGAGTTTTTTGATTAAAAATCTATATCCACTTTGGACTCTGTACATCTGCTTTAAATAGTGATGACATTATTTCAGATAAGCTGATAATGTTAGAGGGCAGCACAGATTGAAGTTTCCTTAAGTCATTGTCCCATGAGGTTATCTGTAGTTGACTCTTCCCTGATTTTTTTTTTTTTTTTTTTTTTTTTTGGAGGTGAAGAAAATTGTGTCAATCAAACTGTATTAGGTCTAGAAGTTTTCAAATGAATAATTCCATTCTGGATCTTGGAAGAATCTGAACGGACCTTAGACATCAAGGCCATTTTTCATTTCATTAGGATGAATTAGTTTTGAGGTACTTCAGCTTTCTAACAAGGCACACTTTCACCAATTGCATGGAATTATAATTTATTTACTTTATCCACCCGATCTTTTATTTCTGAAGATCATGTTAATGCAACTTTAACTCCAGTACTGGTTTATATCTTTGTTTTACAAAAGAAACAAACAAACAAAAATAAAACAAAACAACCAAGACCATCCATTAATGGCACAGACAAAAGGTTTAAGGCTGCAGATTAAATGGCCTTAGTAGAAAGTCAGTCCTGATTATCTCACCAATGAAATTAAATTAGAAACATTTTCCATATTCTAAGTGCATCTGTCTGTAATCATGAGATCAGATACTGTAAACTTACAGAGTGGATTTGACAATAATTAGATATTTGCTCTTCAATAAATATTTTTTATGAAGAAGATGTGTTCTGGCCTCTGCCAATTGAAGTTGTGTATCTTCTTGAGGCAAGTAAGGCAGACTTCGAACTCTGTGACATTGATCTCCTTAGCAGGTGTAACAATCTAAAGCCATAGCATCTTTCCCTATATCTATGTATAAGAATAAAAAAATATATGTACAAACCTATAAGCAGAAAGTGCATCCAAGGTTTCCATCATTTGTGATATCTTTAATGAATTCAGTTCCTGGCTCTTTTTATCATCATTCAGATTTTTAATACGTTTGAAACTAAATCCACGTCCAGGAAGCCTAGAAAACAATCTTTCTAAGAAAACACTTTAATCTGAAGTCAGGTATATGAAATTAAGAGCTCTCAAATTTGCCAGATGAATACTCCACCTTATGCTGTATCTTGCCTCTAGCCATGGCCAGTAAAGGTAATTCACAGGAAGAGGAAAAATGTCTTGAGAACTAAATGAACCTTTCAGTTTTGAACTGAATGAAAGACAGCGCCTATCCTTTGTTCTGGTTGTATTCTTGTTGCATTTTGCTTGGGGCCTAATTTAGGCCTGAAAAGCAGCTTCTTTTAACATTCATTGTCTCAGTGTATTAATTCCACCTTGTTCAGAATGGAAGGGTATAATGAGAAATTTCTTGTTCTCTCTTTGAAGAAGGTCAGGAGTTCACTTAAGCTCAAACTGATGAAGCAGTTTAGGGCTCACAGGGGCCAGAAACATGCACACGAATCATATAGCTGACATTACATCTTGCTGCACAAGCTAATGTGTCTCACTGACAATAGGGGGAGGGTGTGAGATGTGGGGAGAATCTTTGGGATAAGTACATAAAGTCATTTATGTACTTATTGTGTCTGTAAAAAGTGACTTGGCTGATCTGCTTCTGCATCCTATCTTCTCCCACTATCCTTCTTGTTATCTTTATAATGCTAGCACTCATGCTTATCTCCCTGTTTGCCTATTCTACCTGCTTTCATGTCTAGGTGTTACACAGGGAGCTTTAGGGGTGTGATAAATGGGATTCTCTCTGTAACATATGGCATGTTCTTAGCAACAAAATGAAACAATTGCAATTGGAAGTGGACCATGCATCAGAATTATTGGAAACTAGAAATAACTTGTGTTAAAGATCCAACTGCAGTATGAAATTACTTCTATTGTAATGTACTATATTACATCGTTATATTACATCTGTTTTATTATAACTTACTCTGAATAACATTACCTAATTCTATTGTTGGTGATGCTTACTGTCTTTACGTCTCTAGATAATTTAGAGTTGTAAATGTGCACAGATTGTTCAAATCTCTTTGTACCAAAAAATGACTTTACCCTTACCTAAGAAGTACCTTCACCATACATGGCCCAATTGTTTATGTTGACTGGATTCATTTTCAACATTCTGATTAACAACTTTTCCACTTACTACATATATTTTAATTCAGATAATTTCACATGTATCTCCATAAAATTTTAATATAATTTTAACTCAATATGACACCGAGAAGGAATTTTAATAAATTGAGAAATCTTTCACTGATCATTCTAGTAACTGGAACCCATTTATCTGTAATTAGCTTTACTGGTAGAATATCAAGCTAAAGCAACTGAAGCCATGAGGTTCTCCTGGGCCCACTTCTTGATCCTGCCCAGGTCTCTCTGAATGGCCTCCAGACCCTTGGACATGTTGACTGCACCACACAGTTTGACATCATCTGCAAACTCGCTGAGGGTGCACTCAGTACCTCTGCTGATGTAATTGATGAAGATATTAAAGAGCACTGGTGCCAGTACTAAACCCTGAGGGACACCATTCTTTGCTGATCTCCATTCAGACATTGAGCCATGGACTAGCACTTTCCAGGTACAGTTCCTCATCCGTCAAATGGCCCCACCGTTAAATCTGTATCTTTCCAGTTTGGAGAGAAGGATGTTGTGAGGGACCATGTCAAAAAACTTACTGAAATCCAGATAGATGACATCAGTGGCTCTTCCTTTGTCCACTCATGCAGTTACACCATCATAAAAAGAAACAAGGTTGGTGAGGCAGGATGTGCCCTTTGTCAAGCCATGCTGGTTATCCTATATCACCTCAGTCTCCTTCATATTCCTTACCGTAGCTCCTAGAAAGATCTGCCCTGTGATCTTCCCCAGCAATGAGTTGAGGCTGACAGGTCATTAGATCCCTGGGCCATCCTTTCTTCCCTTCTTAAATATTGGTGCCATTTTTCCCTTTTTCCAGTCACCAGGGACTTCTTCTGACCACCGTGTCTTTTCAAATATAACTGAGAGTGTCTTGGTGACTGTCAGCCAACTCCCTCAGGACTCTGAGATGCATCTCATCAGACCCATAGACTTATGGATATTCAGATTCCTCAGACAGTCAAAAATCTGATTGCTTACAATTGGAGGGGTGTCACTCCCTCATTTCCCACCTTCCAAACCATCTGACTGAGGGCTATGTATACAGCAAATGACTGAGGAGAAGAATTTGTTGAGTACCTCAGCCTTCTCCTTGTCTGTTGTTATCAGTCTACCAGTATTACCCATTAAGGAAGTATGCCCTCCCGGGCTTTCCTTTTCTGACTGATGTACCTGTAGAAGCCTTCCTTATTCTTCTTTTCCCCCCTTGCTAAGTCCAGTTCCAGTTGGGCCTTTGCTTTCTTGACTTCATCCCTACACAGTCTGTTAGCATTCCTATCCTTCTCCCAGGTTGCTTGTGCCTGTTTCTGCTAGCTGTGCATTTTCTTCTAGGTCTCCAGTTTTGGTAACCTCTAGGAAAATAGATGGTAGGTTTTTCTTGTATCACTTACCTAATTCCCCACTGCAGGCTAAAGGGATTTGTTCAGACCATATATGGGGAAACTATTTAACTTGCTCTCATGTCTGTGTGTTGATGAAGCTTTCATTTGCTCTAACGCTGTTCACATTTAACAAAGAGGTACATTCCACTTGCAAGTAAGATCTGAAACCTTAATGTCATTAAAGTTCTTTGAGTAGGAGTGGTGTGCAGATTTGCTTCCTGAATATGAATCATTATACTAGACAGATAATGATGTAAGAAAAAAAAATAAAGAAAACCTTCATCCTATTTCAACCATTTTTACTAAAATTATTTCAGTTTATTTTGCTGTGAATCTGTGGAAAATCAGACCCATAGTCATTGTTTTATTTACTTTTATTGGGTACAACATAGCCCTTCACTAGAATCTTTATTTCTAGGGCAATAGGTAGCTTTATGCCTAGGTATCTGTTTGTACTATCCTGTTCTCCATGCACATTTACAACTACAACAACAAAAAAGTGCTCCTTTTAATTTAACACTAGTTGGGATATCTGCCAATGTAATATAAGCACTTTTCTGTGCACTGGAAAACCCAATTAGGACTTGTTCTTAGTTTGATTATCAGTCAGAAACATGCATACGGAAATATTCATTAGAGACCTACTGAGAGCTGTGATAAAGCAGCAGACAGCTGAATTATAGAATCTGTCAATATCCCCACTACAATTTTACATTTGCTTGATAAAGGACAAGTAACAAAATATCTAAGATGTAATTTGGTGCCCACTGGAACTGTACTTCATTATGGTAGATATTGTTCTGACTCTCTTCAAGAGATTGGTGAGTGTTTTGTGACATGATATTAGGCACAAATGATAAATCACAAGGCTAAATGTTGCACCAGCCTTTCACGCACATAGAGGTAGCATATGCGGTAGCTGCAATTGCCACTCAGTCACAGCCTAAAGCCAGTAATTTAGAGGTTGGAAATGAAGGATAGACTCTGAAAGTTTGGACTCGAAATGATATTTTTTAAGGATTATGATTCTATTGACTTCACTCATCCAAACTAAATAATAGTTCTATTCAGAAGTCAGACAAAAAAGGAAGTAACATTATTTTTTTGTTTTATGTGTGTAAAATATTTCAGTCAATGTTAGACAGCTTTTTATGTTTTTTTTTTAGCTTGCAGGCCCTTTGCTATTGGCCTTCTAGCAACCAAACACACTGGCAATACAGTACATGATCTGAAACAGTAATGGGCTTTCAGTAAAATTGGGAAGGACATATGCATGGAACTGTGATATCAATCAGCTAAATAGATCAAAGTGTCTCATACAGTTTATTTAAAAAGCACTTGGAAAATCTGGTTCCAATAATGACTTCAATGTGCTTTTCTTTCTAAGCAGAAACAATATCACATTTGTAAATGAAGAAATGGCATTTGATCTCTATATTGAAAGTGGCATTTTAGTAAAATTTTGTTCAAGATACATAAACTCCCATCTAAAATAAAATTATTTAGACAAACATTCAAAAATGCTAGTAAGTATGGAGAAAAAAGTCCATTCTGTATTCTCAGTATAAATCAGAACTGCTAGCAGTGTACTGGTTGCAGCAGTCCATAAACTGGACACAAAGAGTAGCGGTATTTATTTTTTATTTTGTGATTTACTTTTGTTTAGACTAAGATTCCTTAGCAGTCTTTACTATATATGAAGCATTGCATCAGCAAGCCTAAAATAAATCCATGTTAAATCATGTTACTAAACAAAATTGTTGAAAGTTCAAATTCCGTAGGCCATTCTGGCTATGTATGTATTCAATAATTTTACAGTATTCTTTAATGAAAGATTAAAACTAGTTAACCATATGAAAATAAGACAGAGACCTACGCTTAAACAAACCACTTTAAAACGTAAACAATCTTAAAATGAAGTTACAGAACGGGACACTAAAGTGTAAGTCCTTCCTTCTCATTATCCGTCATTTTTTAATTAGGAACAATATTCATATTTTTTATATAGCTACCCAAGAAGCGTGACTGGTGCATTTTACTTCAGTGTTTGAAAGCCTCACAAGCTGCGAAAGCATTTGTTGTCAGAGTGTTTCCCTGTCATATAAGGTAATACTGCTTTTCCCAAGTTCCCAGACAAAGAGCAGATGCACAGAAACTATGTGTAGGTGTACATTAGCAGGTACAGGCAGAACTGAGCGTGGTCATGCTAATATTGGAACTGGAAATATGATGGAAAAATGCAACAGTGTAGGCGTATCCATCTAAATTTTTGGTCCAGTTCCTACACAGTTCTAGCCACATGCTGCACCAGAACTAACCTTCTGTGCTGAAAGTCTGTGGGCTGACTTTCACAGCAAGGATATGGTTGAAAGGATAGTTCTGACGTTCTCTTTTGCTACCTGTGAAACAAAGGAAAACTCATTCACCTGGCTTTAAGTTAGCTTGAATATATGGCAAAACAACCCAGAGAAGTTGCCCAGCTGAAAATCAGTGCACCAAATAATAAAGATCAATTTTTCATCAGATTGAATCCTTTCTCCAGTTCACTGTGAAGCTAAAGATGCATCCCAACAGTGGTGCAAGTCAAATGGGACTTGCAGCAATGGCAAAGTGAAAATGGACAGTCTACGTCTTCTGGGAGATTCTAAGCTTAAGGATGCATAAAAAAGCCATGAACCTTACCCTAAATACATTACCAAGAGTGTAGTTCTGGGGAAATGCTTAAAGACATGCTCTGATGTAGAGCAAATTCTTTTTAGAGCAAGACTTGGGGCCTAGAGATTAAACCTTGTCCTCTCTATTTTTGGGCAGTCCTCTCAGTGATCTGCAAAAAGCCTTGTGCATCCATGCTTGTTGGGATTTATCATGATGTCATCTCTGTAGGCAGCTGAGAATTAATAATATTTCACTAAGCAAAACACTTTCAATATATGTTTACTCTCCTATGTTACCTAAATATTCTGCTGTAGAAGGACAATCATAAGTCTGTTCCCAGCGTCTGTGATGAATTCAGCTCTTCAGCCTTGATGCAAAATTCAAGAAACTCCCCCTCTACTCTACTCTTGTGGGACACTACCTGGAATATTGCATTCAGCTCTTCGGACTGTGGCATAAGAAAGAAAAGGACCTGTTAGAGCAGGATGAAAGGATAATCAGAGGGCTGGAACATATCTTCTACGAAGAGAAGTTGAGGGAGCTGTGGTTGCTCAGCATGGAGAACAAAAGGCTCCAGAGAAACCTTTTATGTGGCCTACCAGAACCCAGGGAGGACCTACAGAAAAGATGATGAGAGACTCCATAGTGATAAAGAGTGTAGTGATACAATAAGGGATAACAGTTTATAGATGAAAGAAGTTAAATTTAGGTTAGATATAAGGAAGAAATTCACAATGAGGATAGTGAGGCACTGGAACAGGTTACCCAGAGAAGTTGTAGATGTCCCATCCTTGGAAGTTTTCAATTCCATGGCTTTGGGCAACTTGATCTAGTAGAAGGTGTCTGTGCCTATAGCAAGGGTGATGGAGCTAGATCTTTAAGGTCTCTTTTTTTGCACAAACCATTCTATGATTTTGTGATTAACGGATAAAAACTTATAGACTGAAACAACTTCATTTTTTGAGTAATTACGTTTAATCTTCTCATATAGAAGGATCGTTCTCAGGATGTGCACCTGAGACCTGAATGGAACTAACATCATGGTTAAATATGTACTACCTCTCTGCACAGAAGCTAATTTTTCTGTCTCATACTGGTGGGGTGATCTGACTGCTGTAACCATATGGAGTCTGTAAGGATATTTGCAAACAGTTGCTTATATAATTTCCAATCTTTTAATGTCATTTAATTCTTACTCTATTTTTATTGTAATTTTAAAGAACCATATACTTTTATAGAATCATAAAGACACATATACACGTATATTAATACCATATCATTTTTTCCAGTTGAATTTCATTCTAAAAAAAATTTAAAAAATAGAAAGTTACAGCTGAATACCACATGAAAAATATTTAGCCTTGCAAGGACTATTTATATATCAAAATCTTTATTAAAATCATGGGAGCACGCTGCTGAGTAAAAACATCTGCCACTTCCCCTCCATTTTCTTTTCTTCCACTTAAACAGTAACACCCACAATTCAAATGGCTGTGGAGTTTATTTAAGTTAAGTTATTCTGAGCATATGGAAAGTTCCTGTATCATCCACACACAGATAGCATTGAAACTCTGAGAGGAAAATTTCCAAAGTGCTGAACATGAAGGAAAAGAGTGAAAAAACCCACAATTGTTACATGCCAGCACTACATTGGCTATGATAGGTTTGATAATACATGTTCTGTATAGTTCTAGGAGTTGAGCTTTTCCCCTCTGCGGTTACAAAGTTTGGGTGGGTAAGCTGTCTATCTCAAAATATGTATTTATGCTTTACTGGCAGCATTGTTTCTCATGTTTAAAAATAATAAAAAAAAAAAAGTTCCTTATAACAGACATATGATTATTCACACTACAGAGGCTCCAGTCTCAGTATGTGGAATACTGAAGGAAAAAAAAAATAGTTCATGCCTTGAATACTTCGTAATTTACTCCGTTAATCTGTCATTCAGCATAGATTTAAAAATCTGGTCAAAGTTTTTGCTCTTGTTTGAGCCTGTTTTGTCTTATGGTGTTTACATATAGATACTAACCCTCAAGCTTCTGTGATCTTGCTCCTGATTTACAGCAGTGCACCTGTAAGGGAGCGTACCATGTTAGCTTGCTACCTGAATGCGTCAGATTACTTGAGCAAGTAAGAGTGCAGCACAGTGACTATAGAGGAGACAACCTGAGGTCAGACAATTAAGGGGGCTCACAGGGTGGCATGGCAGAAATAAGAGCAGTGAACTGGAACCCTCCAGACAGTTCCAGGGATGGTGAATCCACCGCCTCCCTGGGCAACCCATTCCTATATCTGACCTCTCTTTCTGAGAAGATTTTTTTTCGTAATATCCAACCTGAACCTCTCCTGGCACAACTTGAGGCCATTACCTCTTGTCCTGTTGCTAGATACATGGGAAAAGAGGCTGACTCCCACTTTGCCACAATCTCCTTTCAGGTAATTGTAGAGAGTGATAATGTCTCCCTTGCATCTTCTCCAGACTAAAAAATCCCAGATATCGCAGCCTCCTCCCATAAGACATGCTCCAGACCCCTCACCAGCTTCACTGTCCTTCTCTGGACATGCTCCGGGACCTCAATGTCTTTCTTGTAGTGAGGGGCCTAAGACTGAAAGCAGTACTCAAGGATCCATCTCAGCAGAGCTGAATACATGGGGATGATCACCTCACTGGCTCTGCTACCTGCATAATTTCTGATAGAAACCAGGATGCTGTTCACCTTTTTGGCCACTTGGGCACATTGCTGGCTCATCTTCAGCTGGTTATCAGCTAACATCCCGAGGTCCTTTTTCTCTTTTTTGCACCTTTCCAGCCACTCTGCCCCATGCTTGTAGCATTACCTGGGGTTGTTTTGACCAAAGCCAAAAGTCACTTGATCTTTTTAAAGATCATACAGTTGGCCTCAGCCCAGCTATCCAGCCTGTCCAGATTCTTCTATGGGGTCTTCTATGGGGTCTATCCACAGGCAGATAGATAGACACTTCCTCCCAGCTTGGTGTCATCTGCAGACTTACTGAGGGTATACTCAGTCCCGTAGTCCAGATCATCAATAAAGATATTAAACAGGGCCAGCTCCAATACCAGTCCCTGAGGAACACCACTCATGACCAGTCACCAGCTGGATTTAACTCCATTTGCCACCACTCACTGGACCCAGCCCTCCAGACAGTTTTTTGCCCAGCGAAGAGTGCACTTTTTCAAGCCTTTAACTGCCAGATTATCCATCAGAATACTGTGGGAACTTTTCTAAAGTCCTAGTAGATTACATTCACAACCTTTCCCTTGTCCAGAGGGTTGGTCACCTAATTGTAGTAGGAGATGAGGTTGGTCAAGCAGGACATGCATTTCATGAACCCATGCTGGCTAGGCCTGATCTACTTACTGGTTGACACACACACTGTGTGATCACACTCAAGATGATCTGTTCCATAACCTTCCCTGGCACCAAGGTCAGGCTGACAGGCCTGTAGTTCCATGGATCGTTTTTTTCCAACCCTTCTTCTAAATGGGTATCACCATAGCAAGTCTCCAGTTCTGTGGGACATCCCCAGTTTACCAGGACTAGGAAATTCCACCTTTTCTATTTGTGAACCTTCCTGTCAGACAGAATATTTTTAACCTGGAGAATCCTCTGTATATCACAAGCAAAATATAAGTGAATTCAGAATTGATTTATAGCAATAATTCAGTTACAGCAAATGGTTTTCAATATTTATTAGCAATCCTGAGACAATGAAAGAAAAATGTATATTTTGACAGATGTTGGTAATTTTCATAAATATGTCAGATAACAAGGTGTTTTCATTGGGTTAAAGTCTGATGTGAAATCCTTATAAGCTCAGTTGGTGAAGTTTGTGGTTTAAGTCCTGACAAGTTGTCTTCTTTTCCCTCCACAGCTGTTACGCTCTGACATTCATTGTTTGGAGAAGAACAAGCTGTCTGTTTCTTCAGTGTTGTCACTGACCCTTGCCCTGTCCATTAATTGTCCATCACTGGCAACTCTATTCATATCTACTCTCCTAATTCTTCATGGAAAAACTGCTATATCCAGATGTGCCTAATCAGTTCTTAGAGATATAACTGATGGAAAATCTGCCACAAGTCCAGATCTAGGCTGTGATGTGGCAAAGCAGTTGCTCACAGCACAGAAGACGTGTTGTTCACCCACTTAGACAAACGCTCTTGCTGTAGTAGCTGGCATCTGTGATGCACTTAATCTGTAAAAGTACAGGATGGAAAGGGTGAGAGTGATAATTTTTCTTTGAATATCTTTAACAGGGGATATGTTCTTTGTCTCAGAATAAAAATCAAAGCACTACTAGATTGGATCCACAGTGGAGATGGAGATGTGGAGCTATCTGCACATTTGAGCAGAGCAGGATAGTCTTGAGAAGGTCATTAGACCTTCAGAGAGGAAATAAATTACAGCCTGAAACAAATACTTTGGAAGCATTCAGATTTCGCTCCAAACAGTTGAATGATTAAAGGCTGCTTCAAGTGTATGAAAAAAATGCTAACAAATATTTCTAGGACTACAACTCCATTGTCTAAATTTTTCATTTTTAGAACATGCTTGGCGTGGTCTTGGCCCAGGATAATGAACACTTTCACAAGCAATGCTTGGAATGTTCAGGAGTCAGCAATGATCTTCCCAATATGATACACAAATATGACCATTGTACTCCAAAGATCAAGAAAGTTTAATAGTGTGAACAGGTGCACCATGGCAGTTAGCTGCAATTGCAGAGAGAACATTTAGTTTATAAGTACAGATTTCCAGTGTCCAAAGTTGAATGCTCCTTTAGATTACAGTAGTCTCTAAATAGCCCCCAGAAGAAAATTCATTTAAACAGGAGTGCTTCTTATTGACTCCTGCAAGTATACTGGAATGACAATTTTCACTGGTAAGACAGCATCTAAAATAAGGGTGCAGGTTTGGTTTTTCTGTAAATGCTTAGGTGGTAAGTCAGGCATAACCAAGCACTGCCACTTGCGATAGCTGGCAGCTCATCAGAAGGGGATAAACTATGCTCACTCAGATTGCAAATTAATGTCCAATGATCCATTCATGGGCTGGCCAGACTTTGACATAACTTTGTAACTTTAACAAACAAGACTTCAGCTTGCATCACAATGGACATTTCAATAGAACACTGTTTAAACAGGCAGCCTTTAATACACGACTTTACCTTTTTTTTATTAAGTATTAAGTAAGGATAAGGATTAAGTAAGGATAAATTTAAGAAAACGTAGGAAAAGCAATTTCTACTCCAAAAAAACCTTGAAAATCTATGTAGCTGCTGCTCCTTCTACAGTTAGATATATTTTACTGTTTCCCATTTCTTGTGCAGTTGTCACTGTCAAAACTGCTCTCTGCAGGTGGCAGTGCCTTGCTGCTGAATGGTGAGAGGAGAGAGGAGTCTGGGGCTGCTGCCAACAGAGGGGATGGGCAGGCAAGCAGCGCAAGAGACAGCAAGCAGGAGGTATGGTGGAGGATGCTGGCAATGTGACGAAAAGGACACTGACTATATAGTCTTGGGGGAATAAACAGAGGAGATGATAAACTTAAAAGCAGGAGGGGGAATACTAAATATGAGGAAGAAGAAAAAGTGGAAGCTGCCATTATGGAAGCTGTAGAAAATGAAAAGAAAATGAGAGGAACAAGGTAGAGATTTATGTAAGGGTAAGGAATATTTAAAAGTACCTCCCTGCCATGACCCTCTAAAGAAGCTGCATGACAGGAGGCTGATGGATGTTTTTGTAATAGACATCTGTGACTCCATGAATCACTGAAAATACCTACTGCATATTTTATGAAAATGGCAATGCCTAATTAAATTTTCCTTTGTTGGCCCATTTTAAGAAAAACTTAGAGATTATTCTTCAGTCTTGGTCATAAGCACCATCACAGACTTTCTGCCATCTACTGTTTTCAAAAGGAAAACAGTGGTTTCCTTTGAATTCAGGATGAGCATGCTTATCACTTTGTTAACTTCTGTGATAACACAAAAGGCAAAGACATTAAGGTAGTAAATGAATGGATTTTGAAATGCAAAGGTGTGACCTGATCCTGGGTGGCAAAGTAAACTGTAGGTACCTAAAAATCAGTTACATGTCAAGAAAAAAGGTTTGGTGTCTACAATTTTTTTTCTGAAAATTGCCTCTCCTCTCCTCTCCTCTCCTCTCCTCTCCTCTCCTCTCCTCTCCTCTCCTCTCCTCTCCTCTCCTCTCCTCTCCTCTCCTCTCCTCTCCTCTCCTCTCCTCTCCTCTCCTCTCCTCTCCTCTCCTCTCCTCTCCTCTCCTCTCCTCTCCTCTCCTCTCCTCTCCTCTCCTCTCCTCTCCTCTCCTCTCCTCTCCTCTCCTCTCCTCTCTCCTCTCCTCCCCCCCCCCCCCCCACCTCTTCTTTTTTTAACTTCAAGGAAAGGAAAAGGGACCAACAGGAGCACACAAAATAAAGTATGGTACAGACTGCGCTAAGCAAGGGAGGTGAAGACTGTTTGCAAGCTTGGAATTTGAACTAGATTGTTTCTCACTGCATATTTAAATTAATTATATTTCTCTCTCTTAAAAAAAAAAAAAGAAAAAGAAAAAGAAAGAAAGAAACAACCTCCAAAGAAATGGCCTGTTATGTTTTATTAAACAGTGTCTTGTTTTACATCCTCAAATTATTAATTAAATATAATTTTAATTTAAGTATCAAATAATAAATATTTAGTAATATATGTGTATATATATATATATATATATATTTGGGGGGGGGGGGGGGGGGGGGGTGTTGGGAGGGGATGATTGTCCCTAAGGCTGTATTTGTTTACTAATTCAGGACACTGTAGTGGTCAACTGTAAGTTAATCTCAATTTATGTTTTTTTACTTCATTCTTCATTAATATTAGGAATTATTCTTGAGCACTTTTAAACTCATTCTATTCCAATAATTGCCTCTTAAAATAAATGGCTAATTTCACAGCTTCTTATAAGGATGAAGCAGTGTGTATCTTTTCCAGTTAAGATGGGGAATAGTGGGACTTAGTAACAGACCCTGGGGAATTGGACAAATTGGCTGTGTACAAAACAGTTGCTCTGAAAACAATCATGTCTCTAAACCATCAATTCTCATTCATATGTAATGTCATGATCCTACACCTCCTGAAATAATTGGTAAAGCCTTTCCTAATTCTACTGAGACTAAGATTGGATTTTTGGGCTTTCATCCTGCAAACACACATGCACATACTGAACAGTTCTATTCACATGATTAAGTTAAGCATGCAAATCAGTCTTTTCACTTGTAGTGTGCACATTACTAATGTCTGAAAACTGGGAAGTTTTCTTACTGAAATCTTTGGTACAAAAAAATCCACCGATTCACAGAATCACAGGATCATAGGAGTTGGAAAGAACCTCTGGAGATCATTAGGTCCAACTCTCTGCTAAAGAAGGTTCCCTTTAACAGCTTGGACAGGAAAGTGTCCAAGTGGGTCTTGAATATCTCCAGAGAAGGAGATTCCACAATCTCTACGGGCAGCCTGTTCCAATGCTCTGTCACCCTCACAGTAAACCCATTTTTTCCTCATGTTTATGTGGAACTTCCTGTGTTCCAATTTGCCCCTTGTTCTGTCACTAGACATCACTGAAAAGAGCCTGGCCCCATCACTTTGACTCCTGCCCTTTAGATACTTATAAACATTGATAAGATCCTTTCTCAGTCTTCTTTTATCCAGGCTGAACAGTCCCAGGTCTCTCACCCTTTCCACATAAGGGTGATGCTCCAGACCCTGATCATCTTTGTGGCCTTCTACTGGACTCTCTCTAGAAGTTCCCTGTGTTTCTTTACTGGAGAAGCCCAGAATTGGACACAGTGCTTCAGATACAGCCTCAGAAAGGCAGAATAGAGGGGAAAGATCAGCTCTCTCACACTGCTGGCCACAATCTTTTCCATGCACTCCAGAATACCATTGGCTTTCCTAGCCACAAGAGCACCTGCTGGCTCGTGGCCAACCTGTTCCCCATCAGGACTCCTAAGTTCCTTCTCCAGAGATCTCCTTTCCAACAGGCCATCCTCTAACCTGTACTGATGTGTGTGGTTATTCCTTCACAGGCTCAGGACCTTACACTTGCCCTCTTCTCCATCCAGCTATCGAGGGTGCCCAGGAAAAAAAGATAGGAGACATTATTTTTGGAGCAATCTACGTATAGGAAATATATTATTTCATGAAAACAGCACAGTTTTTGATGGATTTTTTTTTTTTTTTTTTTTTTAATCCTAATTATGATTGTTGTTACAAATGGTCTTTGTCCCTACACAAGTTAGCTTCAGGAAGAGTTTCATTAAGATGTTTATTGGCTATGGTTCTTTGTCTTCTAAATGAGTCTTGAATATCCAGACAATCCTCGAGGAAATATATAAATCAAGAAAAATATATTTCAACAAAATAATGAAAATGTATTTTCTACCAAGATGAAGTTACTTGGTCAAAATTAATATCCTTCCAGGAACAGACTGCTTTTTTCAGGCAGACATATGTAATATACAGACAAAAAAGAAAACAAAAAACAACAACAAAAAAACCCCCAGCAAAATGATGAAAGGACTCCCTTGCCTTCATATCTCATCCTACATGCTCTCTTCTCCAAGAATGACTCACATTCCGTTTCTTCACTTTGAAACCTTGTGAATTATACATACTAAATTTCTTGAATTACATGAGCGTTCTACCCACTAATCCCACTAAAATAGGAGGATTTATGCTAACATTCCAAACTTCTAATCAATTCTAATATCTGCATTGTATCTAAGTAAACAGAGTTGTCAGGGAATTGCTTTCTCTTTCCTGCTTTTCAGGAAATACAGAATTCCTTTCTTCCAGCTAAGACAAAGATAGATATTGCAATGACAAACTAGTGGGAATTAGTAAGGCATTATTGTTGGGGAAAATGTAGGGAGCCCATATAGATTTTGAGCTCTTGGCAGTAGCTCATTCCACCGAGTACTAGAGGGGCCATCGCTGTTCTGGTGCCTGCACTGGACTTGGTGTACAATACAAGGGGAGCGTGCAGTTTCAGAACTAAACCCTCTGTACTGACTGTGAAGATTCAGACCGTGAGCTTAAGCATAGACTTGTCTTCACAAATTCAGATGTGGAACATGATTCTTGGATAATTCCCTGTCAGTAAAGATCTGTTGATATGTTGTCTATGTATTTAATACATAGAATATACAGAATTTACAGCAGGCAGTAAAGCCATCACCTCCCTTAAAGTACTTACATAAGAGCCTGTGATTGTATTTTTGGTTTCACGTTCTCTTTCTCACTTTTCAATTGAAATTATTCTTGGATTCTTTTCTGCAAGATCTCACTTTCAGCCCGTTTTTGTTGTTGCCACAGTAACATATGTGATGCAAATATACACTTTCCAAGATCACAAGCTTCAACTTATTCAAAGATGGATTTCAGTCTGCTTTCAGTATAATTTCTATTTGGTCAGACTGAGCCAAGGATCATATAATTTCTATCTATCATCTCCTCTTGGGCTACTTCACTACCCAGAAAACCTACTTCTGTTCCATGATCTCCCTGTGATCACCCCAACTGTCATCTTTCCTTCACAGCTGTGTATGAGAGGAAGAAGAGCATGGATCTTAACTTCAGATAAGACATCCTTTAACCACAGGAGAGTATGTACGTTTTGGGTTTTAGGAAATGGAGAGTCTTCCTTTAAACATATAAAAATTAGTTACAGATAAGGTACTGACAGGCGGTGAGGTGAATAAGTTTACAACTTGGTACAGGTAGAGAATTTCCTGAAAGATCTGCAAACATAATATGATTACCTTTGTAGCCTAGGATATGTTCTGTGTACTGTGGAGAGCCCACAGTGCCTGGCTCAAGTTCTTTGGACACTGACCTTCCTTGTTCTTCCTTGTTCAGTGGCAAAGAAGTCCACCAACTCCTTTATTTACTAGGTTTTAATTCACATCTTGGAAAAGTTTTGTTATCTATGGATTGTAGTGGTATTGAGAATACATGTTCAGCATTTCTGTACAAAACAGCCCCACATCATTTTTTAAATTTCCAGAGTACTTAGGTTGATGACTTGAATGATCTCAGTTCTTACTAGTCTCTCTGGTCACTTGAACTCAGCTGCTGACTGAGTCCTAAAAAAAGACTTTTAGATACCATTACAGCTTAGTTTACAAGAGAAGTCACTTTTTTTTCTTAGTGTTATTCAATAATTTTCAACAAATGCACAGGAAAGCCTAACTGAATGCAAAGAGCTGTTGATTGTGAAAGAAAATGAATGAATTATGTGTACAGATCATTACCTTAGCTTCAAAATGGATTATGTTTTTCCTAGTCTGTTGCATTCCAACCAGTGAATGTCATCAAAGGCACCCAAGACAGAATCAGCCTGATGAATCCCCAGTCACAGAAAGGGAGCTGCAGAGGAGTGATATGCCAGGTGCACTTCAGGATAAATAAGCCTTCTAGAACTGACTCATTTCTTTGACTTCAAATAAGCATAGATGATTGAAGACGGCAGATCTCAAACAATAATGTGTTATCCTCAAAGTAAGAAGCTTAAGTTTGAGGGTTTTGGGTTAAGGAATTTTGTGCTGGATCTTTCCACTGTTATTAAAGCCATGCAGTCTGAAATTAGTTAAAAGCAGGTAAACACTAGGAGTTTTCCACCAATTTTCTCTTTTCTCATTGTTTTGTAGGCTCTTTGTGTGATTACCCTACATAATTAACATGATTGTTGATACCCGATGTGTTTTTAGAGCAGAAGATTTTTCATAAGTTCATTCAAAAAACAAACAAAAAACCCCAACAAAACAAACAACAGCAACAACAAACCCATAAAGCAACATAGAATAACTAGCCTCTATTTTTGCCCCATTATGAGACCAGGTGGCCTTTTTTACTTTACTTTTTACATACCTCAGCTGATGCATTTGTTAAAATCTGTGACTATTGATGTGTGATCTCAATTAAGAAAGTGAGTGAAAGGATCATGTGAGCTGCTGCTGTCCTTGAATTGAGCCAACATGAATCAGAAAAAATCTAAAACACAGGAAGGCATTATTTTTTATGCTTCTGCTAAATCATATGAACACATATTGTATTGTTCTTATGCTTTTAGAGATCTATTTTGTTTTAATTCACTGATATTATTTTAAGATTAGGTTTACTTGGACAAAAAAAAACCCCACCACATTGTTTGAAGGCATCTGAGTCAATGAAGAGAGTGTTTCATTCGTATGTGTATGTAGATGTATTTATATATGTATGCAAGTGCACAAGAATTTTCACTCTAGGTGCTTTAGACATTTAGTCTTAGTGGAAATTCTTTTTAATATAATATCCAAATCATTGGCAGCAAGTGAGTACTGCTGTGCTAATTTACATTATTTGTGTGTAGTTCTAATAAAGAACAAAAATTTGTCATACCAACCTCCTTCCCCAAACACCTAACCTTATGAACGTATCAGATGATGTATTTCATCACTCAGTGTAAAATTACATCAATTTTTGAGCTGAAGCCCAACAAGCTAGAGTTTTAAGCGGTAATCAGCAGTAATGTATTGCTTGTACCTTAATGTCACTATTGGTGATTTAGTGATTAATTATCTGACTGTCGTGTAGTGCTTAAAATAATCTAAATGCATAAGGTAAATTAGTTGATCAGGAGAAAAGTCTGTCATGCAAATTCAGTCCTTATAGAACCTTCCTGTCACACTCACCAGTGACAGCCTAAGTGGGTCACCGGAGTGGATGGCCCCTGTTAATTTATTTTCTCAGACATGCAATACATATTCATGATATCCTGCTGTTTGTCTGTCACCTCAAAGAAACTCTCCATCTCCTCCAAATTATAATTAATGAAAATATGCACAGTTAGGCTTAGGGGCTTGGAAGAAGAGATACTGGTATTATGTTTCAGGGGGTTGCAAGGTATTGGTATCAGCAGTTTCTTGCTAATGTGACAGAGGCAATATCTTCCTTTGCTTGCTACCTTCTTTTCCTTCTTCCAAATGACAGATGTAAAAGTCAATGTAAAAAAAAAAAAAAAAAGTAGTGTGTGTATATATATATATATATATATATATATATATGCTATTTTGCACACATGTTTATATATGTGTATCGATACACAAACACACACAAATACATATAGACATTGATAATGTGACAGAAACATTACACACAGGTCAGCATTTAGGACAAAGTTAGTCTAATCTAAAATATACTTTTTTTTTCCGGATCATTGCAATAGAAGATCTGCATGGAAGTCATCCATATATTTTTCAAAACTGTAATTATATCTTCACCTAGGTTGAACGCTGTGTGTGAGTTTGGTGAGTATGCCTTTTTATCCAGTATTATGCATATTAATACTAGCCATTTCATCATCATAGCATTGTATAATATTAGAAAAATATTCTGTGTATATTTGTTTATAATATCTTACAGATCTGAAGAAATGCACCTCTTATCCATAGTAGTGAAAACACAGTGAAAAACTCGCAAATCAATGTACATTACTAATTGAGTAATGGCAATAGCAATGAGATAAATTGAATAATTGCAAGATAAATTGCTAAACCATGCTAAAATAAAGTTCATCATGTGCTTCAATTTATCAGTTACCTCTGACTGTCTCATCTTTTTCCTGTCACTAACGCATCTTGAATATTCCACACCTCTGAACAGCTTCAGACAACTGGCTGTTCAATTAAATAGAAAAAAGAAAATCCTACTACCAGAGAAACAGTTATTCCACATGAAGTTTTTCTAGCACTTACACGCTATTGAAAATAAATAAAAACAACTGACAAGGAAATGTGTAACTGAGTCCTGGAAAATTTATTATGCTACGTTTTGCTGTGTGTCAGACTGTGTTCTTGTCTGAGGCACAGGTTGACTTTCAGTAAGTGATAGGTAATAAATAATATCTCTGTTTCAGTGCTGTCTTTGCTCCCTGTTAATGAGTGAGAACCGAGTTAACTGGTACAACTGTACCAAAAATACAATGTATAATGTTAAATTTTAGTATGCTGTTGCATTCCTTTTGGATTCTGGTCATAAAGATGGAAAATAATGAGTCCGACCATTTTTAAACAGTTTGAGAATTTGAAAAAATTCTTCTTCTCTTCTGTTAATAATGTGTGAGAAATTCATGACAGTGAAGTGGAAGGATTTTATTGCTGACCTGCATGACTTACTTGTGGCTTTGTCACTCATAAATAATGTATTCAGCCCCAACTCCTGTCACTGAAACATTCATACCACAACACATCATTGTGTATGTTATATAAATATTTATTATGATGAATTATTTAAATGAGCAATGAATATTTATTCTTCTTACAGTATGAGTATATGCATGTATGTATAGTCTGTGTTAATACACATATGCACGTGCAAAAGTATTTAGGTAGCTCTATACGTGGTCAGACGTGTGTGCTTTCTCCCATCTATGTACGTTCTCATTTATGTGTGTACATATATACATGCACATTCAGACGCACTCACACAGTTGTAACTTTGGAAGGCTGTAAGCATGCTTTTTATAGCTTTACATTATTTATGAACAGAAGTATCCACATGAAAGGTGGAATTATGTACATTTTATTTTTTTATTATTAACCATGGTTAATCCTGACAGGATTGTGTCTTTCCTGCAACTATCATAACAAAAGCAGGGCAAAGGCCTCAGCCAGACAGCATCCAAGACTTCAAGAACACAACACCTTTCATTAGCCAAGATTTACAGCACAGGAGAATTCCTTCAGCTACTGTTCTCACACAATGTTTGTCTGCTTATAGCAAAAAAAGAAGAAAAAAAAAAAAAAGAAAAAAAAAAGAAATAAAAAATCACTATATAGCTTTTGTAATACTCAAAATACATCTGAAGGAACAATGCTAGATTGTGATTCAGACAGCTTCCTACAACAGATGCCTGTTGAATGCTGGAGCCTGTCTGGATACATCGATCTAATCATATCTGATTTCATAGACTGCTGGCACGTTTCTTAAAAGTATGCCAGGAAATCATCTGACAGCACAGACAGAGGGAACAGAGGAAAAACTATGATCATTGCTAGGGGAGCACAGAGGAGGGAAAGTGCTTGGGAACCAGACACAAGATGCATTTTCCAGTCTCTGAGAAACTTTTCATACCAACATTGCACACCATGACATAAAACATTCCAAAGTGGGATATACACTTGAAATATTAATAGGAATGTATCGAGCTCCATAGACAGCTGCTTATTTTCCCCATTTGCTATGTACAAAGCGAGGGATTAACACCACTGGCAATATTTGTGTCAGGCCATACTGATTAATTTAATATTCTGATTGGATGAGCAGCAGAGCTTTAACGGCTGTTAACTTTCTGGCAAGCAGTGCTGAGAAGGTGATAATGAGATTAACATTTGGAGGACCTGATTTGCTTTTGCAATGTATTTAATTACTACTTTGACACCAACTGGTATGCACTATGGATTGTGCAGATATGCCGATAGATATCCGTATTTGCTAAACTATAACACTGGCTTCAAATAAATGTTAAATTCTGTGATTTCAAAAATACTTTGCACAAGACATGAAAAATATGTAATCTCACATTTGATTTATAGCTCCTTAAAGAGGATATCTGAAGGGTGCCCACAGGGTATGAAAAGGGGATTGATCAGCAAAGAAAGTTGTGCATTGAAGGCTAGGAAAGAAAGGAATAAAGTAAGAGTTGCCAAAAGCCAAGCTGACTAAAATTTTACCAAGTAAAACTTAAAAAAAAAAAAAAAAAAAAAAAAAAAAAAAAAGTTGAAAAGCTTTTAAGTTCTATAATAAAGTTGAACAGTTGGGAAAAGAAACTTCACTGTTATCAGATTATCAGATTTGGGTAAAGGATTAGACATTCTTTAAGAAAAATAGAATAATTTAACTCAGACTTGAGAGATATTCTGGATATTCTGTAGGATTTTAATAATGTTGTGAAATGATAAGGCTGAATTTTGCAATATAAAGTAATTAAGGATATGGAGTAAATAGAACAAAAAGATGCAGCTTCTCTCCAAGTCTACTGACAGTTGTCTAAGTTGATTTTTCTGAGGAAGTGGAATGTGGTACTATCTATGGATTCAAGGAGAAAAGAAAAAAGATAAAACTTTCAGGTTGGAGGGAATTTATTACAGAGGTGGTCAAAGATTGCTCTTGAGACTAATTTTATTGCCTGTTTTTTGTTGTTGTTGTTGTTTTCTTTTCTTTTAATAAGATTTTATTGCTGAAGGCAGGAAGAAATTTGCTAAATGAAAATTTGCATTTAGACATAAAAGCTCATGCTGTTGCTACTTGGCTTAAGAAAAATCCCATCAGAAAGATAGCCTATATGTAGGTCAGAAGTTGAGGAAGAAAAATATTTTAAATGTAAATTTTCTGTACTCGCTTGTACAAAATCATTTACATCATTTTTAGTTTTCCCCGGCTGAGCAAATCATGCACTGAATTACCCCAACCTCCACCAGAGATTTCCTTTTAGGTATATCTTATTTTGGACCCAATTTTAGGCTGAAACAATCACTGTGAAGTACCAGAGCACACTGGGACTGCTAACACATACTGAGTATGTCCTTCAGGACCATTCTCATCTCAATAGAAGATGTGTTGGAAAGCAGAAAATAGACAGAAGAAATCCAACTGACATCTATACAAAGTCTCACATTACTGTTCTACAACTGCAAATGCGATTTTCACACACTTCATATGTTCATTTGCACTGTTAGTGCAGCAGAAAAGTCCTTAGGCTAAATGAGAACCAACGTCTTTTCTTCTTACCTCTGTCTCTTTCTAATAATTAATTGATATCCCTTGCGGTTCTCTTCTGCTGATAAAGTAACTGTGGTCTTGATACCAAAGGTCAGTTTCACCAAGATAAATTCTGGGATGATTTTCCTACTCTTTCATTGATTCATTGCCTAATATCACGCATATTACTTATGTTCAGCTCTCATTTACAATATTTTCCTTCTTCACAACACTGAAAAATTTACTCACTCTTTCGGGACCAATTATATGAAATCACAGAGCTCCTCATTGTCACTCTGCATAATAGGAAGCAGTGATTTGTAGATCCCCACTATGTTCACATCAGTTTTGTAGAAACTGATACTTTAAAAAGTGATCATCCAGTCTCAGCCTTTGCCACTGTTTCAGCTTTATTGTCAACTTCACAGAAGCCATTTGTCATAACTTCAAAGCTATAACAGGCAAATGGGACAGACGCAACTCTGAGCCAATGAATAAAGGTCTACTGAACTGCTGTGGTTAGATATATAACACAGGAGATTGTGATAAAGGCTTCCACAGAATCATTCAGTATACCTGCTGTCACTGTGATGTGCTGGAAACACAGTGTACCTGCTGCACAAGTCCAGCAGAAAGGCAGTAAAGCTGGCATTTGGGGGATTCCTTAGATTTCTTGTGCTTCTGTCATGGATTTAATCTGTACAAATAAAATCATGATTTTTTAATACCCATAAGGGCAATAAATGTCTTCAATGTGAAACTAATCAGGTCATCACATCCGACACTTCCTTCAAATTCTTTTATGAATAACCAGGGCTCAATCCACCTCCAACTGCAAACTCTTCAGGACCAACCAGAGAAATGTATTTCAGTGGGACCAATTGAGTCAACTTTGGTAGCTCTTGAACTTTTGGTTCAAATCCATGCTGCATTCCCAGGAAACTGTACTAAACAAACAAACAAACTTACTTAGGGAAATATCTAAAGTACAACTTGAAAAAGTCCAGAGTGAAATGTGGTTATTTGGCAACATAGAAGGAAAATGACTTCAAATTTTTTTGGTAGTAAAATTATTCTTCAGGACTGTTTACAGAAAAACCTGTCCGTTACACTGCAGAGAAATTTTCTGTGTTTCTGATTGAATGACATAACTTTGTACCTCTAACGAAGAATTTGTAAACATAATAAATCTTGAACTAGCAGTCAAACAAAAAAATATTTTAAAAAGCAAGATTACAGAGCTACTAAAATTAAGATAAAATTATTACTTAATACTACATAAAGGATGTGCAAATTTGCATGAGCTCTAGCTTTGTTTCTTTTATTTGTTTTTGTTTTTTTTTTTTTATTTTTTCCTGAAGTGTCCTCATTACAGATTTATATTCCTAAAAGTGCTTTCTAGTCACACCCTGGATATTACACATCTGTCTGCTTACTACGTGCCTTTTTTGTTGTTGTTGTTGTTTTGTTTACTTCATTAATATTTGAAATGCAATCCAAGGCATCTTGCTTATTAAACTGGAGAGACTTCAAATTTGCTTCTGTACAATCGTAGCTAATTGTCTGAGACAATTTGCATCCATCAGTGCAGTGTTTTATGGCTTTCAGACTAAGTGTAAAATGAATAAATAAGAGCACTGAAATCATTATTCTCCTTTATTACTGGAGATATGCTGGCTAATCTGAGAGTAATTTGAATTCTAGAGGCCCATCGAACACTGGACATCTGTCAAGCTCAAGCTTCAGATGCTAGTTCGTGGTCTATGCCACTTAGTAGCCTCCTCTTTTTCCACCCTGAACATATCCCAGGCAAAAAGAAAAGTTGAATTTAGTTATTTAACATGTGCATTATTTTCTTTGCTGGTTGGAAAGACAATTTTACTTTTTTGGTTAATTGACTTAATTTCCATGTCAGTGGAGAGTAATGCTCTGGTCAATTTTTATGAGTAATCTAAGAATTAATTGCAATTTTAACATCATTATTAAAAACAAAACAAAAACAAAACAACAACAAAAAAAAGACCACCTGTCAGTTACCACAACCTGTTTCTCCCATCCTCATACAGGTTGTAGCTGCTGTAGACAGCCACAAAACTATGCAAACAGAACAAGAAAAACAAAAATGGCAAAATGAATAAAAATTTGGGATGCTGGTCTGGGGTAGGGTTGAAAAAAAAATGACTGTGAGAGACTGATTGAGAGGCTCAGCAACAGAGGAAACAAAGCATTTAAGGGGCATGGGGATAGTAAAGGTGCAAGGTGGCCTGGCAAGAAACAAGAGGAAACTGAAGAGCAACAATGGCTGCACAGACGAATTTGTAAACACTCGGTGAAAACTTGGGGCTGAGGGAGGGTGTGGCAGAATAAAGGAGACCTGGAAAAAAAAAAGGACTTTAAATGGCATTGGAAAAGTAAGCTTGTGGAGAATGTGACATAGCTAAGAATGAGACATCAGTAGAAGGGAATGAAAGAGGACAGACTGCAAATCCCTTCCAAAGATTCAGAACTGTTCAGTTAGGGTCAGCGTTATCTGTTACATGAAAAGGAATCCAGATTTGTCATTTGGAGAAAGATAAACTTGGCATTATACACCAGGAAATCTCAAAAGAAACAAAACTGCAGATGTTACAATTATTCCTGTAATACTTCTGTAATGTTTAGTATCAGAAACTCCACAGTAGATGTATGTGTGCTTAATTGTCCCTATCCTTTCCTCCTTCTCTCCAGGGGAATAGTCTTCTATATATTGGAAGATATCCTGATGAGAATTGCAACTTGGGTATCCAGCACTTTGAAACAGTGTTACGCCATGGCTGCTGACTTCAGTAAAGCAGTAAGCATTCAAGAATCACCTGACATCAGAGGAAGATTACATCTGGGGCAGGAAAACCACGGATTTCCTCCAGTCTGATACTAGACAATTTACATAAATTCTGAGATTGCATGCCCATTCTCTGATATTCTTGACACAGAGCACTTACATGGTGATTAACTGATGAAGGTATGGATCCCAGCATCATCTAGCAAAGAGGCCATATTAGCTCACAATCATTACATGAAATATGCAAGAGAGCAGGCCCCAATACATCTTTTCAATATCATTAGCTCTTCAGTTTATCACACATTCTCCAATTAATTCTCATCTGAAATAAACCATTTCATTCTTGTTCATGCTATGAATTCTTACATATTTCCCGCAAATTACCTTCTATTCTTCTGTCTTTGTCTTGACAAGGACTGAACACACAATTTTGAATGCAGAACTGTGACTGAGATATCTACTGTATTATTTACAGCTACAAAATACTCTTTCATTCATTTCACATTTGGAGAATCCATGATGTGAATGTCCATTAGGTATTCTCTCTCCCACGGAGAAGCAGAGGTTATAAAAGTGCCTTTGATCATAAGGCCAAACAAACGTTTCCACCAGTCATCACCCTTGAAATGGAGGTAATTTTTTCCACATTCAATGCCATATGTATCTTTCAGTCCACCATACAGCATAATTTATCTATACCATAAACATTGCAAATTCAGCAAATTTGTGAAAAGACAAATCTTCTTTAGGAATATGCAAATTTACACCATAAAATGTACAGTGAAGATGTAGATTAAGCCTTTGCCTCTGCTTAATCTTTTAACAGCTAAAACTGATCTTGCTTTATCTTCAGTATTCTTTGAGTGTGTACTGTGTACTTCCTACCCCCAAAAATTGGAATATGCTTTACAGTGTATGATGTCTGCTCCAAAAGCAATGCCTCCTATTTTATTATGTTGGCTCACAAAGTTAGATGCAGATATTGGTGGCATGGCAGTAGTGAGTACACCTTCCCACCAATATTCCATTATATTTTATTGCTGTATGACAGATGGCAGCAGAGAGGCACTCTGACAAAATGGTGTCTGACATAGAAGAGCATATGATGCAAAGGTTTGGAACTGAATTCCTCTGTGAAGAACAAATTGCACCAATTATAATTCACTGACATTTGCTGAAGATTTCTGGGACCAAACAGTGGATGTGAGCACGGTGAGGTGATGGGTGTTGTGTTTCAACAGTGGTGACAGTGACATGAAAGACAAGTCACCTTCCAGATGACGATGCAGATTTTTCCTACCGTGACATGCCAGCTTTTGTTCTTATGGTCCCCAAGGCAATTCTGCTGCAGTTTGGGATAATTTCCCAGTGACAGCCTCCATGATGCTACCATCTTCTGCAGAGTAAGAAAAAAACAACAGTACAGCTGTGCAATGCATAATCCAGTTGTCTGCATCACCAGAGAACTGAAAATAAAGTCCCAGGCGTGATGCACTTACTAGTACAGATGTAGTTGTGTACCAGGCAATACAACACAAGCAATAAACAGTTAGATAATAAACAGGAGATTGTTGTGAAAGGGGAAGGGAGCAGTATCTCCTTATAATTAGTAATAACCTGAGAGATGAGTGACTGATATGTTTTGATATTTACTTAAATTCATAAAAGTAAATCACTTGAATTTTATTGAGCTAAGTTTACAAGCCATATAGCCCTTCTCCTAGCTTGGCATTGTATAACACAAAAATAGAAAGGAAAACAAACAAATAAAAAGTACCCCACACCACACACAAACAAAAATGGATTTTGGATCATTTCGTAAAGGAGCTTTTTTTTTTTTTTTTTTTTTTTTTTTTTAATGTTACTGAGTTGTTTTGTTAATATAATCTGAAATTTTTATGAATAGTCAACTGAACAAGAAACGTAAGCCTGGATCCCAGAGATGTACTGCTAATATTTGCAAAAATAGTCTTTTCCTTGCACGATGAAAGTTTATGTGGCAAAAATGTCCACTTTTAATATATAAGCTATGTCCTTTTCTTTTACAGTGCTATAGTTAACAGTGCCATAAGCTTTAATTTTCAAGTATGTAAGATGTTTTGAGATCATGAAAGATTAAAAAAGTATGACATTAACTTCAGCACACCTCCTTAATTACATTTCTTCAGTACTCAAATTGCAATAAATAATATGTAAGATTTTGGATAAATTAAATTTTGGATAAATAATGTGTGCACGATTGTCTTTTATTTTCAAAATTAGATTGCTCTAATTTTTCTTGGAAAAGTTATGGGACAAGGGGGAATGAATTTAAAGGGGGGAAATTTATGTTACACGTTAGGAGGAAATTCTTTACTAAGAGAGAAGTGAGGTCCTGGCACAGACCACGAGAGACTGTAGATATCCCATCCCTGCAGGTGTTCAAGGCCAGGTTGGATGGGCCCTGGCAGCCTGATCTGGTGGATGGCAACCAGCCCACAAAAGGGGGTTGGAACTGGATGATTTAGTGTCTCTTCCAACCCAAGTCATTCTATGATTCTATGATTTTCCACTGAACTCAAAAATTCACATGATTGTAGCCATGATCAGAATACGACTTTGGATGGAATTCATTTTAGGTCACTGATGCTACTTCAGCTACCTAAGCAAATCATGTGTAGTAGTAATCTCTATTTGAGAAATAACAATCCCCTGAGTTTATGCAGCAATTAGCTGCTAATTCAATTGAACAACTGAGCAATTGTTCAAAGACAAGGATTTGTGAATAAAATCAAGTCGAACTGTGGTTTCCTTCTATTTTTTGCATCTGAAAATGGATCCTGCAATAAAAATATCTGCCAAACGATAAGCAAGAGAGGTAGATCTACCTTTTTGGACGTACCATACAGCTGAACTTCAAAGTGCTGTTGCAGAATATAATTAGACACCTTTTTTTCCCAGGTTCTAATCCTCTAGTTCTTGCTGTATAAATGTTAGTTTATCCCAATGCCTGTATTTAGACCAGTACAGTTAACATTTTTGTCAGAGACATCAACAGTAGGACTAAGTGTGCCATTAACAACTTTGGAGGTGGCACCAAGCTGTATATCAACAAACTGAAGGGAAGAGATGCCATCCAGCATGACTTTGACAGGCTTGAGAGGCAGACCCAAGTGAATAATTAGTAATATATTTATATATATATTTTTTAAATTAAAAAAAAAAAAAAATGTTAAACTGTTCAACAAATCAAGTGCAAGAATCTGCAGCTAGGTCACAATCCCAAACATGAAAACAGACTGGACAGACAGTGGGACAGAGAGTGGCTGTAATCATAGAATCATAAATTATGACTTTAGGGTTCTGCCAGATCAAAATGAGCTGACTGTGTGCATCAAAGCCCACAAATTCAATGATATCCTGGGCTGCAATGGAAGAAGTATAGCTAGCACCATGATTTACCTTCTCCACTCTGCTCTTGTGAAACCCCACATGGAATACTCTGCTCAGATTTGGGGACCACAGGACAAGAAACATGTGACCTTTTGGAGCAGATGCGGGGGAAGGGCACAAAAATGATCAGAGGGCTGTTGCACCTGACCTATGAGGAAAGGCTGAGAAAGTTGGTCTTGCTCAGGTTGAAGAAGAGAAGGCTCCAGAGAGATTTTACAGTGGCTTTCCAGAGCCTAAAGGAGAACTAAAAGAAAGATGGAGAAGGATTCTTTGTCAAGGAGTGTATTAATAGGAAAACATACATTTTTATTAAAAATAACATTTTTAAACTAAAAGAAGGGATATTTAATTTAGTAAATAGGAATAAATTCTTCACTATGAGGGTGGTGAGACAGTACAATGTGTGGATGTTCCATCCCTAGAGGTGTTCAAGGACAGGTTGTAACTTTTTTGCAACCTAAGCCAGCAGAAGGAGAGTTGAAACTAGATGATTTTTAAAGTCCTTTCCAAATCAAACTATGCTCTGGTTCCATGATTCTACAGGTGACTTTATTACTATATTATTTATCTGCCTGGATTACTCCCATATAAACTTGTTATCTTCTATTTTACAGATTGGTCTCTTCGTGATAACTGCTGAACAAGGAATTTCTGTCTACAAATTTGAAAAAAATAAAAAGAAAAAAAAAGAAAATCTACAGGTGGATCTTTTGAGGTTCAGTAAGTTAGAGAGGGAACTTGAGCTAAAAACAAAAAAAAAAAAACAAAAAACAAACAAACAAAAAAAAACTATTAGGTTTTTCCATTCTCTTTTTATAGAGATATTAGACTTCATAATATAAAAATTCTGTGTTAGGATATAGTTTGTCAATATAAACTTCTATAATTTAATTTATTACCAAAGCCCAAAACTTATCTAGGCAGAGGCATTCAGAATGTCTAAAACTCTTTCTCTTCAATAATATATTGTTAAATTTTAAAGGTCCTGGAGGAGTAAGTTAGCGTTAACGAAGATCAGAGCCTTTGCCTTGCCTTGCACTTCCAATATGAGGACAGGCTGAGACAGATGAGGTCGTTTAGCCTGGAGAAGAGAAGGCTCCAAGGTGACCTAAGACTGGCCTTTCAGTATCTAAAGGCAGGCTGTAAGAAAGAAGGGGACAGATTCTTTATTGGGGTCTGTTATAGAACAAGGGGAAGTGGTTTCAAAGTAAAAGAGGAGAGATTTAAGTTGGATGTAAGGAAGAAAGAATTTTACAATAAGGATGATGAGGCACTGGAACTGATTGCCCAGAGAGGTGATAGATGTCTCATCCATGGAGATATTCAAGGTCATGGTGGACAGGGCTATGAGCAACTGAATCTAGCTGTAGATGTTCCTTTTAATTGCAAGTGAGTTTGACTGGATTATCTCTAAGGGCACCTTCCAACTCAAACAATTCTTTGATTCTATGATGTTTGATTTTTAGACAGATTCATGTTTTATTCAATGTACACATAGGTTGTGAACAGAGACTGGAGTAGAGTGGGGGTTTGGAGAGAGACTTGGGAATAAACCTTAAAAATCTGATTTTTATTAACAGTCACTGAAGGGCCAAAGAATTAGGGAAAGGTCCAATGAGTCATGTTCCCTTTTGAGGCACAATTGGCCCCTCAATAATTAAAGTTAAGTATAATTGGGGTTAAAATTCAGGAGTGTTGTTAGGGTTAGAATTTGAGAATATACATAATCAGAGCTGTGATTACTTCTGGATTCAAAAGTGCCTGCAGGGGTAGGAAGAGGGCATGGTGTTAATAGGATCGAAATAACAGGATCTCATTTAGCTCAGGGATTTATTTCCTGGCTCTAATTACCATTGTTATAAAGATAGGGTTAGGAATAAAAAGGGCTTGAAAATCTTTATTTTCTAGCTTACTGCTTGTAAGGACTGCAGACTCATACAGGAATCATAGAATCATAGAATTGCTCAGTTTGGAAAAGACCTTCAAGATCATCAAGTCCAACACAAACTAACCATACTACCCTTACTAACAACCCTCTGCTAAGTCATGTCCCTGAGCACCACATCCAAATGGTTTTTAAACACATCCAGGGATAGGATGTGCAGGGATAGGCTCCCTGGGGAGCCTATTCCAGTGCTTAACAACCCTTCCTGTAAAGAAGTTTTTCCTGACATCCAACCTCCTTTAAAGCTCCCCTGGCACAACTTGAGGGCATTTCCCATAATCCTGTCACCTGTCATCAGTGAGAAGAGACCAACTCTGCTCTCATTGCAATCACCTTTCAGGTATTTGAAGAGAGCAATAAGGTCTCCCCTCAGCCAGCTCTTCCCCCAACTAAACAGCACCAGTTCCTTTAGTTGCTTCTCATAGGGCATATTCTCCAAGTCCTTCATAAGGAAGTTCATCTCTTCATAGACGTGGATGTTTACATGAGCAATGAGAGTGATCAAAATGTTTATGATTCCAACTTAGATATTTACTTCATCTGGGAGTTTTTTGGGTGTATGTTCTGGAGTTAACTGGATTGGGAAAATATATTTTATCAGACCTGTACTCTACTTTGCAGGTCATCCTACTCACTGGATTTGATGTTTATGCATAAGCTTGTATGGTTCAGGTCTGGGAAAAAAATATTCACTGGCTCACCTAACCAACACACCTGTCATAATTTGCAGAGTGAAAAACAGCTAGTATTCATAACCACTATGGCTTCTTATTTCTTTAAGGCTGAGGATGGATATTTTTATGTTATGTAAAGGCTTGCTTTTTAGAGTAGTGCTAGATTCAATATACATTCTCCCAGTAGCAGAGGCAGAAACTTGAGAAGGAAAATAGTGACAGCCCTTTCACAGCATTATACTGTCTGTGACCATTAGTAGGGCTCACTCTGTTGCTGAAAGGGGTAGTGACAAAGGTGGTCTTTTTTTCATATTAGACAGGATTACCAGCAATAGTTATATCCATAGTTAATGATAATAGGTAGAAGTGCAGTATACAGGTGAAAATAAGACTGCAGGGGAAGAACCCCAGCCTTCCCTTCTTTGGGAAGGCTGCACACACTCTCACATCACAAGAGACAAGAGAGGCACTCCTTACTCTTCTCACTCTGGACCCACTGTGGAGCTCTTCAATACAATGTTGGAGTCAATATCAACAGTGTGAGCTGAAGGTTGTGGTGTATTTTGCAGAGGCCAGTAGGAAGTAAAGAAGGCTGATCTTGAAGACTGAAATATCTTGTTTCTTACATGATTAATCAGACAGCACCCTGGCACTAGGCTTCACTGCAAATACAGGGACAGGAACATGGTCTGGCTATGCGATATTGGTCTTTGCATGTGTTAAGAGGGATGTTAACTTGGGGAGAAGGAATATGATTTGCTGCAACCATGCTTCTTGAATGTGAGGGGGAGGTTCCCTCTGAGGACATTAAGACTGATAAATATGTATCACCAGCAGAGTGAAAGATAATAACTTTGAAAAACTTAATTTTATAGTAAACACAAATTAATTTTAAGAGGTGAAGAAATGGCATAAAGAAGACAAGGTCTCTAGGGAATGTGTGGGCTTATCAAGTACCTTTTATATTAGTAGCAATCTAGTCCACATATAATGTTCTCTGAATGGAGTAGAAACTAGCTTGATGAAACATTAAACAAGGATTCATCACAGAGATTTCACATTCATAACTGGTTTCTGGAGGGATCTGTTGATAGTGTTATGTCATACTTAATATTTTGGAGAAAAGCTTGAAAGATATCTAGTATTACAGATGACATGATTGAGACACCAGTTGAGAATAATCTGAAGACCAGACAACAAGCAAAGTTCATGATGATATAGTCAAAAATAGCTGTGCAAACTGTAATAGAAAAGGCAGTCCATGACTGGAAAGAGAGAGGATTTGTTGTTTCATGGCCAAAGATTCCAAAAGGTCTTTGAGGATTACAGTAAATAGTTAAGTGAATGTCAGTTCCTCATTCAGTAATGCTAACATCAAACTTACTGAAAACGTCTTATTTCCACACTTTAAGCAAATTTGTTGCATAATATATTATCTTCCCTGTTACAATAATTATTCTTTATTTTAGAAATGTATCCTGTTTATTTACTTTGATCATAGTGAAATAATGTCAATGACTAACAGAACTTGACAGCTTTCTTTTTTCTGAGATAATTTCAGTGTCATGGATAACTTTATTCTCTAATTGTATATTTTGTTTTAATTTCACATTGTGGCCTAGCATCTGATTTTAGTTTTATGAATTTTGGCAACAGAAGGTTATTCTCTTAGATTAAGGGGCTATCAAGCATGTCTTTGCTCTGACCGAACTAGAAATCCAATCATGTTTTTGTTGTCATAGCTGGGATTGTAAAACTCTGGGGATAATTTCTTTTTGCAATGAGATTTTGTACAGAATTGAGCATATACCCGTACACCTTTTTCTAGTACTGCCAGATATGAACAAGTTCAACCTTTGAGGAGGGATTTTCTGATTAACTATGATTCTCTCCATCTCCACTGTCAATGACTGGATAATTTCAGCAATATGACTGTATTTTCCCCTTTCTGATTAGAAAAAGCAAACTAAAGGAAAACAAACAAACAAGCAAAACATCCATAACATTTCCTAAAGTGGTCATTTGTCTTCTCTGTTTATAGTCCACAGTAAATACTCCAGCTATTGAGAAGATAGATAAAAAATATTTCCTTATTTTATGGAAATAATCATTGCTCAGATATCTACTTTCAAGTGCTCAAATACTGGTAAAATTACTTTTATTTATATCATACTGAAGTCATAATATTCCATGCAAGCTTCATTTTTTCTTATAATTAACTGCCCGCAAGTATTAAACATATATAGAGAAGACAGCTGGAATAACAGTTTTACTGGGAGAAATATTTCTTCAAAAGGATCCACATCAAGTGAATCTCCAACTCTTAGAGCTCCACATAACATATTGACATCAAGATTCAGAGAATTAATATTGAACTTCCTACAGCATCCCTTAAATATATCCCACCTTATATATGGTGGATGAAATAATTTAAAAAGGATTTGACAGATTCCTTTCATGGTTTTAAGAGCAATTTCTCTTGCATGTGATGTATTTAATTCATAGGGCAGTTTATTATGTTAGACAATCTTGATGATTTTCATTTAAAAGGGTGACCAGAACAGAACAGGTTCAGGGAGCAGAGGAAAAGTTCTTGTATGTAAGACTCACTCAGCTAAAGAATAACAGTAACCCAAGGAAGTGCCAACTGCAGAGTTTTGACAGCACTGCATTCATGCCAGGACAGAAGTGAAAATCTCCAGCTTAGCAATAATATAGTGAAAGGGAACCAGAAAGGATAAAGTTGGCAGGATCTCCAGAGATTGCAGCACTAGAATTAAAAGGCAAGACAGATCCTACCTGTAATTACAGGACAGAATCCAGAGAAAGATGAGTCATTTCAGACACAGGAACTCCGTTTCTCTAACTTCTTCCATCTGAAACACTGCAGAGCTACAGTCAGCCCAAAGAAGGGCTAACCACTACATTTCCGCTTTATGACACGAAGCCAGAAGCAAAACTCACTGTTTCAAAGATCTTATACCCAAAGTGAAATGCCCAATTGAAGCACTGACAGTAATAAGCAAAGTAAAAAGACCTTTCGGGTGAAATTTTTGCTCAGTTTAGTATACTGTGAAAATGCAAATGGACAAATACACTTAGGAAGATAAAGAAACTAATATCCAAATTCCACTTTTGGAGATGTGGGCTTTTGAGCCTTATTTTTTCTAACCAACTTGGGATCCTAAATTTAATTAAAATTGAAGAATTATGGTGCAGTTGACTTATATATTTAATTTTATATATTAGATTTTGATGGGGTACTGAGAGATGTGAATAGAAAGCAGATATAATATTATAGAAGAGTGATTGTTCCTCTTATTTTTCTTGGTTTTGTAGGGCATCAAATCCCAAAATATCTGTTATTTCACCTGTGCTAGAGACACTGCAGAAGATACTGACAGCTTGATTCTTTGACATTTAAATGAATAGGCCAAAAGCAGACTTCAGTGATTTTTTGCTCAGGCTCTAGACTTGACAATAAGAGATCAAAGAAGTTATAGAAGTGTGAAATGAAGGAGGTGGAGGGGAAAAAGCAAAGGAAAGTCATGAGTATTGAATATTCAGTCATCAGGCATGATTAATACAAGTGATTTAAGGGCAGAATCTACAAAATAATAAAGCGTTGACTGTCTTCCTGATATGGCTGTTATTAAACATGAATCAATAGTTGAAAACACGCTTAGATCAGTCAAAACTTTGCAAGTAATAATAGAGTGTAAGGTTGATTATAGCAACACATTTAGACGGAATAAGACTTCAAATACATTCCTTTTTGGCTAGTCATAAAAAAAGATCAAAAGCATAACCCTAGAAGAACTGATAGCTAAACGTTAATATTACACTCAATTTATATGTAGGAAGGTCAACATTATTTTAAAGTTCCTTATTAGTGATATAATTTATCTGGAGCAGCACAAAACCATTTATGTGGAGAAGTGAAATGTTAGGAGGTAACCTAACTGTACTTAATAGATACAAAAGGAAAAAGGAATGTGTCTGGAGTGTGCCAAAGGAAACCATGAAGACCACAACAGACCACATCAAGCCTCTGAGAGATAAGAGACCAATTTAAAAAAACAAAACAAAATACAAACCAACCCCAAATTAAACATGAAAAAGCGACTTTAGTTTTGCTAGTTCAGTTTCCTACCTTGCTCTCCCATCAGGCTATTTCATTCTAAGAATGACATTTTCTTGCATCTAAATGATTTTGCAATTGACGTTCTAATTTACCATTTTGTTTTCATATAGAAATAACAGCTGCGTCATGCTAATAGGTAAATACCCTTTATAAGCCAAATTATTATTAATATATTCATATACTAGTTAACCATTTTTACCCCTGCTGGAACTGAAGGGCAGTTTTTATTGTTGTTTTGCTTTTTTTGTTTGTTTGTTTGTTTTTGTTTTCCTTGTGGCTGCTTTCAAAAGGTGTATAAATCAATTTTGCTAGCCATGCTGCTTATTTGCGACAGCGCTTTAAATCTCTCCAAGGTGTTCAAGAAATCTGTAGATGCGGCATTGAGTGACATGCTTTAGTGAGTATGGTGGTGATGGGTTGATGGTTGGACTGGGTCATCCTAGTGGTCTTTTCCAACTAATGATTATATTAATGATTATATGATTTTATGAAATCAGTACTTTCATTTTTAAATGCACATTGATATCCAATTAACTTACATGGGAGCAAAAACTGTCATTAAACATCTATTCTATTATATTGACACATCAGAATCTCTGTCTGCTACTAAGAAATCAAACTGCTCTTAGAAAAAGCCAGCATACATAGATAACATAACGGTAGGAGCGCTGTATTCCTCTTACCCTCACACATACCTGAGACAACCTATCAAGTAGAAACTTTGTAACATTTTAATAGTGTAATAAAAGAAGAGGAATTTTTGAAAATTTACTCCCACAATTATACTGGTTATTAACTTCCGAAAAATAGACGAGTAGTTTAGTAAGAGTTTGAGAGTTTCTGAGATTCTGATCTGCAGAAATGCTGTTGTACAAGTGTGTTGCATGAAGAATAGCCATGTAATGTGATATGTTATTCACCTCTACATCTCCTTCAGTGTATTTTTGGTTTTGACGATAGAACTAAAATAAGGCTAGTGTGATTACCATCTTCTATGTACTTGTGTGAAATAGAGGAGAGGCTGTTTTCTACAATATATACCAATAATATACCAGTATTTAATGCACATTACTGGAAAGGTGAATAATTCAAAATATGTAGGTTACTCTGAATTCAATGCCTCATGTTTCATTCCACAGAAACTACAACAGATACTAAAGAAATTATTTGATATAGAAAATTATCAGCTACAAAACACTATTTTTCAACATACTTACCACAATTAGCTAAGCACTTTTGCCACTAATGAAGAAGAGCTTGCAAGCCATGCCCATAAAAAATCCCCTCTTTGGCCTTCAGAAATGTTCATCAAACGTCAGTGAATGATAATTGCTGCATTTTTTCAACACAGAGGAATTCACTTCCACATCTTTGCTTCTTACACATCAGACACCATTTTGTCAGAGTGCCACTCTGCTGCCATCTGTCACACGACAACAAAATGTAATGGAATATTGGTGGAAGGTTCACTCTCTACTGCCATGACACCAACATCTGCCTCCAACTTTGTGGGCCAACATAATATAATAGGAGGCATTGCTTTTGGAGCAGTTGCAGTATGTCAGTGCTCTATGCAATTCACAGCTGGACTGAGGAGGAATAAATTGTAAATCTGAAAATTGATTAAAAATATTTATAGTTTGCACTGTAATGTCTTGTCTGTCTCCACTTCCATATGCTCACAAAGGGCTGAAACTGCTCTTGTGTCAGTTTATTAAGGCTAAGGAACAGCAGCCTCCCATGAGTAAAGCAGCAGAGACAAGCACAAGCTATTGGTAAGCTGTATCTCCTCCACTGGCAGTGACAGTGAGAAAGGATTTTTGGCGTGTATAAATAGCAGAAGAGAATATGCAGCAGAACCATGGCTGAATCTGTCTCCCTACTTAAAGTGCACGGATAAAACTTAAAAGCTACTGTGAAGAGAAGGAGCAGGTTACTAATGCTGTGTCAAGGAATCATGTACCTAGGCCTAATGAGACGATACTTTGTCAATAAAGCCAGGATTTTTTTTTTTTAATTATTATTATTATTTTTTTTATTTTATGGCATGTTGATGCCTTCGGAGCATTGAAACCAGAATTTTTTTGGTCTGCATTTCTGGGATATTCTAACTAACTACTGTGTCCAGATCCATGTCGCATTGAAAGCCAGCTGTTCCCAAAAATCTTTCATAGACGGACAAGTGAATTACCTATAGTCTATCTTTGGAAGCTATCCAAGTGAGCATAGGCAATATTTCCCTGAGATGGATCTTTTCTCTTGCAAAAAGGCAAGAAGTCAATGCTTTGCTAGTTCAAAATGTGGAGCTGGGTCACTGGTTATTGACAGGTAAAAAAGAAGGATACAAAATTCACTAGGCAGCATGCTTCTGCTTTGGTTCCTAATTAATCAAGAGATAAAAGCACCTTGAATGATAGTTCAAGTAAGTCAGACTGTGAGTAAAAGTGATTCCAAGTCTTAAAAGGATTAAATGAGCTGTGTTCTGATAAAGCAAAATTATATAGCTTTAGCCAAGAGTTATACCCTTGCAGTTGCTTGGTAGCTAGAAGTATGTCATGTTGCTGCCACCAAATTTAAACCACTGGGTATAAATCAAACAGGAATTTTCTGATACGGGCTAAAAATCTCAGAAAATCTGTGGAACTCCATAGGAGACAAGAGATGTGGGTGATTCTACATCATGTAGGAGTGCAGGCAAAGGTGTTTCAAAGGAAGGAAAGGAAGATGACCAGACTAGAAAAAGGATGGAGTAGCATCCTTATCCAAGGCTCCTGACAGAAGGCAGCCTGAAGGTAAGTGCACTGTCTGATACGCACCTATTTTGGCTCGATTCTCACTGGGAAACCAATCCAGGAAGGCTGAAACACCAAGGGAGGCAGTAATGGCTTCCTTCCCAACTCTTAGTAAGCAACTCAATATCCAGAGCTTCCAGGCAGGCTGAACCTTGTTTCTTCCTGTTTTTGTTGTTGTTGTTTTTGTTTGTTTGTTTGTTTTGTTTGTTTTTGTTTTGTTTTGTTCTTTCTTCCCTTTTCCTTTTGTTGTATTTTCCAGTCATTTCAACTCAAAATTATTTCAAAGAAGACAAAAAGATTCACCAGGGAAGTGAGGCACATGCTGTACAATGAGCAATAATCTATCACTCAGTGAATTCCTAGTTTGCATTTCTAGGAAGACTTTAACTAGAACTTCTCAAAGCTTTTTTTCCATGGCGTGTCTATAAAGAGACACAACAGCTCTCTGAGGCAGCACCTTTATTAGCACCGTTTTAAATCTGCATAGAAACTTATGAACTGCAGACTGTAGTCCATATATTGAAGTATCAACATGGTGTTCCACTGACAGCTCTACCTATTTTTCTACGTGGCTACCTGGGACATAGATACTTATCTAGTGACATAATGCAGTGTTCTTCATAGTTTAGATACACGGAAATCAGACATTGAAGTTAATTTTATTTGTCATGTTCCCCCTGGATTCAAGACACATTTCCAAAAGATCAATTATTCCAATTTTAAGGTAGGTGTTTAGTATCCAAGACTTTGGGTGGTCCTGTGTGGAGCCAGGAGTTGGACTTCATGATCCTTACGGGTCTGCTCCAACTCAGGGTATTTTATGATACTATGATTTGTAGAGTGACACCCCAGGGGACTAAAAATCTCTTCACTTTTACTAAAGATGGAGCCCTAGACACTCAGCTTATATTTGGGGTGCGCTTGAAAGTTCAGCTGATGCAGATTCGATTCTGATAAATGTGGGTCAATGTCTTTACGATGCACCTCCCCAAAGTCTTGGAATAAATCTAACAATGCAAAACTTCGGGCAGCATTTTTCTCCCTGATTTTCAGTGTGTTGTGGTCACATCCTACAGCTCTCTGTGCTTCCCCTGGAAAATGGGTACAGCAGTAATCCAAAATCCCAGCTCCTCAGGAGCATTTTTTCATGAACCAGAGCATTTTTCAGACCAAGTACTGACAATAGTAAGACTGCAGTAATAGATCAGTGTGCTACAATCTGAATATTTATTAGTATTTTAGCACAGGTATTGGCACCTCTATCCACATGAAATTAGTTCTGGATAAAAGCCATGCAAGTCATTTAACAAAAAAAGTAGCAGATGAAATGAAAAGTTGCACGAAACTGAGCTGGTAAATTCTGCTATCTCGCTTCTGTAAGGTGACCATTCTGACAAACCTTATAAGGTAATGGAGGAATAAAACATAAGTGGTGAATCAGAGATTGCCTCAGCTGAATCAATCAAATAACATACATTATTTATTACAGCTCTTGATTTGGGAAAACGTATTGCCCAGCCTGTGTTCCCTTCTCTATTCTTTGTATTTACCTCTGAATTTCATCAATTCATTTTAGACATTTAGATGCAATTTTAGTATATTTCATTTACATAGTCTGTTTCATCATGCTGGAACACTTCAAAAATTAAGGATAGAATTCAGAAATTCTTTTTCTACATGCAGAGCTAAACCTTCTGCCTGAGCATCCTTCTTCCCAGCTGCAATCCGTGAAATCTTCAGATTGAAGAGAATAATATACACAAATAACACCTTGAAAAAGAAGTGGCCAGAAAGAGGAAATGTCATTGTATGCTGCTTTGTTTGGCAACAAGTGAGCGCTTCCTCAAAGGAGGGCACATGAACAATTCTCTTTCCTGTATACAGGTATCATTTCCTTATAAACTTATCACTAAAAAAACCCAAGTCAAATATATGTACGCATGTACATATGGATGCATGCACTTTCTTCTAATCATCACTTTCAATTAGAAAACAATGTAACCACTACAGAATTTTACATTAAGGTCTGCTATCTTTGATGTGAAACAGCAATACACAGCAGTTCAGGAAAAGAACCTTCATTTGCTATTGAAGCAATCAGGGACATTTTAGAGAGGTGAAATGTAATTACCTCTTACAAGCTGGATAACAATGCTTTCACTAATTTTGTTTGAATATTACCTTTTCTTCCACTACCTCTGCAGACTTTTGCAGGTGTGAATGTCTAAATTTCCCACTGTTTGGAACACACGATTTATAACCTTTTAAGGTTAACCTAAACTGAAACGGGCAGTACTCTTAAGATTTAAAGATTTAAAGAGGGATTTGAGTCTTTCAGCACCAAATACATGAGTCAGTTCTATTGGCTAAGAAGCATTTTCAGGGCTGATTAAGAGACAACTAACAGCAATGAATATTCACAGTGCTAAATGCTCATACAATGTGCTCTTCAAGTGGCTTCTCTGACAGAGGATTTGAACATTAGAGTATTTCCTGTTGTATATCCCTTTGAACTGCATGAACAGCCATTTCTCATTTACTGTGTTAACTGAAATAACAGCAATAGCAATAACAAACAAACAAACAAACAAACAACAAGAACAAAGAGAAAACAAAACCAAGATGACCAGACAAATTCCTTGGAGAAATGAACTTTTGGCACTGCTGAGGGAAAGATCTGTTGCATTTGGGGATATGTCTGTGTGGAGCTAGAATCTGTTACATGCACAGTACTCAAGCAAGTCTTCAGGAGGGATAAATTTCCTTTTTTTTTTTTTTTCTCTCTCTTTTTTTTTTCCATCTGTATCACTAACCAGAAATGCATGTAAGCTTGTAAAATAAATACAGCTCTCGGAGAGCTGAAACTGCCTGGCTACAAATTCTCTCTGCTGTGAACATTGCTTTCCTTGGCGAGATTCAGAGGGAAAATGCCCATTTATGTTGCTAGGATTTACATGTCTAAAATGTTTGTTGACATGTATAACATGCAAACTAACTAAAAAGTAAACTCAGAGATGAGCTTCTACACCACAAGATTAAAGTCACAGAAGCAGTCTGAGTGGAAAGCAATTGACACATTTTGGGGCCAGCTGTCTGTAAATTGCCCCTTCTGTGCTAAGGTACTGTGTGGTCTGTGCTTCACTGCATCACGTGGCAGCCATGCTACAAAGGCAAAGCTGAAAGCCAATATTCAAATGAGGCCTGAAGCGAAATACTATTTTTCTCCATTAGAGGGTGGTCCCTCCTCATCATGGTTGAATTCCACTGGCAGCAGGAGAAGACCTGCAATGCAGTCAGCTGCGTCGTAGATGACACGTGAATCAGGAGATGTCTGCGTCCTTCCTTTGCGTGCCTTATGCTGCCTTTTGAACATGGCAATTAAAGAAAATAAATGTACGTGGCCACAGGCCAACTATGTGCATACATACATGCAGTACCTGTCTTCATGCACATATTATTTATTCACATAAACGAAGGCACTTGCACATGCACATATGTATACCAATAAGGCAGCCTAAAGACATTTACAGCTTTCCCGCAGCATCTGTAATGAAAGGAACTGAATTCACCACTGCACTATTATTCTTCTGTCAGTAACACCTACTGAATTTCAGCCGTGCTAATGAACTTTACATGCTTTTTAATAAAATTCAACATATGTTTATGAGTGCACACAAGTATTAGAAATGAAAGTGTTGCAAATAACTACTTAGATTAAGATAGAATTGTGATTAGGAATTTGTAAGCCAGAGAATGCCAAAATGCTACTTGCTAGGCAAACCTTGCTACACTTTCATGTGAGTGTGAACAATATGAAAAGCCTTTCACAACATGATTGCCTTGCTTATTGTAGTACCCTGATTTTGTGCAGGCAACCCTATTCATTCAGTATGTTTTCAAGATTATATATACATGCAGTAGTGTTCTGTTATACATTTTTACAGCTCAAAGATAATAATAAAAAAAAAAATAAAATCAATAGAATTTCCTACTGTACAACACATTGTGGAATAAGAATTGCAGTGAAATGTAGGAAGGAATTGCTGCTGGCATAATGAAACCACTTACACTTTGTATTTCATTAGCCTAATAGTAGTGAACTGTCTCATTCACAGCATTGCCTATTACAAGCCGTACGTAACACGTGAACACCCATGGAAAAGGCCTTTGAAGAATTTTTAAAGTTAAACAAACAAACAAACAAAAAACAAAACAAAACAAAACACAACAATTCAGAATCCTCTTTAATTAAAAGCCAAAATAGAGAAAGCTGATATCAAAAGAAGTTTGGACGCTGAGCACCCATGAAAGCAGACTGCTATAAATGAAGACAGAATTTCAGGATGAAAATGCTCCTGTTTTAAATTGACCTTGCCCTATCAGAGGCACTTAAAAACAGCAGAAGGTCCAATCCTTCATCACATCCTGCACCTACAAAGGCATTTACTTCAACTAGAGTAATCTGGGAATGGAACCACTGAAATAGCAAAAAGCTTCATGTTGTGCACATGTTTAAATACTTCTGGTTCGAAACCTATTTATCTCCTCCCAGAAACAAGCTTAATTCCCAGCAGTCAAACAAATCTATTTTCTAAATGCTGTTTTTACTGTCTAGCCTATGTCACTTGGTTGCAAGCCCTAGCAGTGTCTCCCCTATGAACACTTATGTGCAAGGATTTTTCACAAGATTGTTGTAATAGCCTTACCTACGTACAGAGAAGCAAATGTCAAAGGTTTTGTTGGGTTTAAAAATACCTATTTGGAAAAGGCATTTACAGCAAATAAACATTTCTTTCATTGCTCTCTCTTTTTTATTCTCATTTTTGTTAATAATAAAATAGAGAATTGCATATGTTTTTTTTTTTTTTTTTTTTTTTTTTTTTCAGTTCCCTCGCAGACAAGCAAACAAGAGCTACACATTCATATTAATAATTCTGTATGGTCAGATACTGAGAACTAAAGCAATCCTTTCAGGGTTGTTATTCAGCCTCAGATTTCAAAGACGCGCTGCATATGGGCGAGCTATCCATCAGCTGCTTCTGACTGCAAACCTCAAACCTAACAAGCCTGCACTTTAGAAACAGCACATGAGGATTTCCTTCTAGACAGCACTGCAAAGAAGCAATAATTTGTGAAAAATGTAGATCCACAAAGTACATGCTACACAACAATTTATGCAGTGGAAATGTAAAGCAGTGATCTTATTAGAATACAGCCATTCTTATCTAGCAAAGGACTCAGACAGCTGTTGTATGGACAAAGCTTAATATTCCTCCATTTCCCATGCAAGCCTATTTTTCAAGCCCACAGTGTCCCCACTCCACTGAGTTACATTTAAAACTACCTGGAGAGCTTTTTCACGCAGAGCTTGTGTTACTCGTTCTACATATGGTGTGAAGTTCACAGATGAGAAATGTGAGTGCCTAAAATAAATACTACATGAACCCTGAGATGTGTGAGGGCCCTTGGGAGTTCAGCAAATGAAATGCCTATCAGTCTCTGACACAGCAGACGCTCCCTACAATTGGCAGCTTCATGCTTCATTATGCATGGATCAGATATATAGGTATGGCCCCAGGCAAACTCCCTGGTTTAATGGAGAGGTGCATGCTGGGGAAAGGCAAATGTCATTTGCCCATGAATTTGAAAGATGAGGGGAAAAGGGGAATGGAGTTGATTAATCAAATGTATGAGGGGTTTATTTTGTACCATTTATCCTAGAGTTTCCTCACAGAGAGTTATTTCCAGCTTTATTTGCATTGCACCTTTTATGTTTTGTGGATTTGACAGTGTTTAAAAATGCAATTATTCTTGTCCATCCAGCTGAGCAGATTCACAATAAATAATAAACAGCTAGGTTACTAGCCATAAGAAAATAAATAAATAAAAATTGTGCTGCCTTTTATAAACCTTGGAAAATGCCCTATGTTTAGAGCAAGAGGACAGCAGATAGGCTCGCTGAAATTGTGCAGAATCTGTTAAACATATCGTGCTGCCTTAATAAAAAAAAATGAAAGTTATTCCTGAGACTAAGCTACTGTAAGATAATCATTATGGACATTCCTTGTACAGGAAAAAAAAAAACAAAAACAAAAAAAACAACACAGTAGTAACACAATAGTTTGTTTCATGTGTGTGTAGTTCTAATTAAAAGAAACAGTGAAAACATCTGATCTATGCTGACCCACAATTAAATGAGGTGAGAGGGAGGAGAGAGAAAGAATAAAGGAGAAAATAATTACTAAAAATCTCCTAAGAAAGCAAAAAAGTCTAAAACATTTATGGGAAAGATAACTGCATTTTGTCATTCCTGGGCAGATTATGACCCCAAGGGTTCAACTGAGAGAAAGTGCTACTGAGTATCAGGGTGTTTAATGAAAACCCTTCTTTCCGCCTACACCATTTTCACTCTGAGATTTCAATCATAATATATTCTGTCGTTTAAACTTTAAAACATCATTGTGAATGGGTTGGTTTTTTTTTTTTTTTTCATTTTCTCTCATATCAACAATAATCATAGTATATTTTCCTTGGAACGCTCATATATAAATGTGTGTGTGCACAAGCACATCTTTTTATAGCAAGCAGCCTGCAGAGGAATGATATGGAATTGTTTTGAGCCTAAAACATGGATGAAAATAAAGTAAACCGAGTCCATAAAACTGTAACACTTAAGAAGATAAGCTTTCAGCAGCTGTAAAAAATGGAGTGACAGAGTAAGAAAAGGAAAAAGAATGCCACTAATGTCTCTCAATGCTCTTTCCGTGTGTTCAGACAAGTTATGGTTAGGAATGTAAAACTTGAATTTAAAGAAAGTGCATCTGGTGGAGATTAAAAAGGATAAAGGGAAGAAAATCAGTTTGATGTACACTTCAAAATGCTGCTCATAATATAGTTTGTTCTATTACTTGAAAAGAGGGTATCACTACTCTTTTATGTCTAGTTTTAAATCCTATGCTTTTAAAGTATCTTTTATTTGCTCTCATTTGAGGTGAATTGCCTCACTTCAAACCTTAAATCTAGTTTGAGGATTTTGACTTCAGAGTGGCTTCCTTTGAATAATCTTCTGAAGTTAAGTTTTATCCCCCATTTTACCAGTTCTCAGGTTTTCCTGGGTAGTTGTGAATACATGATCTTCTCCAGTGAGAATCACCTGCAGGTCCAGGAATGCGCGTTTCATACTGAAGCTGTCACTGTGTTCTGGCAGGGTCAGGAAAGGGGTATTTTCTCAAGTTTGGTGAATTATAAACATGAATATAGTCACAATGAGTCATGTAAACACAAATTCCACTTTATTGCTATTTTTATATACCTCACCATACATTAGCTTCTATTACAAACAAACAATAATGATGTTTTGGTCTGTTTTGGAACATGTTAGAATGTAGAAAGTAAATTTCAGTGACTAATTATGAACCCATAAATCTCTCTGAAACCAGCTTAGGTATTTGTCTATTGGTAAACTGCTTAGACTTTTATTCGCAAGAAAGAATGAAAAATATGAACTTCTGCCAATGCATCAGTGAATGAAGAACATGGAACTAAATTCAATGGACCAGAAACCATAACCTTGACTACTCTGATGGAATGCCAAGACCAGGTTGGATGGGGCCCTGGATTACCTGATCTAGTGGGCTGCAACCCTGCCCATAGCAGAAGGGTTGAAACTGGACAGCATTTAAGTTCCCTTTCAACCCAAGTTATTCTTTGATTCAGTCATGCATGAAATGCATGCAGTAAAATCTGAAAGACTCTTGGACTCAAATGGACCATATTTACCCCACAAGTTTCATAAATTAAAAGGAAATGTAGAGTTTTCAAACATTGTGCTCAACTATTGTGAAAGCTCTTTACAGCAGTTCCAAAATTTTTTATTCTGTGTTTTAGCATTATTTTGCTCGGTAAGGTACTGGTGGATAACCAGTGCTGGTTGTTCTGAGACAGAGATAATAAAGCATCAGAGGAAACCGTGAGGTCATTTAGGCACAATTGTCTGAGGTGTGATGCTTCTTGTCAAAGATATTTGTAAGGTCAAAATTTAATGTATACACACATTTGTTGGAGATGATTATCATTCACACTCAAGTAGTGTTGTACTTATCTTTCAAAAAGATAGAAATTGAATTGAATTAAAATGAAAACAACTTTACACTGCCAAAATGTTATAAAACAGCCTAGCTGAAAAGAAAATTCAGACTCTTAAGAACAGTGCTTTTATTTTGTATTTTACTTTAAAGTTTTTCAAGAATATAACCACTTGTCATCTCTCAAATTATTTTAGCACGTTTCACCTCACAGGTCTATATACTGGTGGTGTATAAATATAACTAATCAAGAGGAAAAATAGTAGATTTTTTCTAGACTCTGCGCAGCATCTGATTCAGCTCAGTCAGTCAGCTCTATGAAACAGTGCAGTTAACAGCCAAATGCAAGATAAATTGTACGGAATTGGTGAGATGAACTCCAAGAAGTTTATGAACAGAATACTTCAGATTTCATATATTGTAGAATTCTTTTGCTGCTGAAGTATAAAATTACCATTCAATATTTAATCTACATTTAAAACAACCATATTTTTTCCAAATTGAAAACTGACATTGCAGTTCTGTAAATGCAGCCTTGTCTTTTATAACAGAGAGATCAGCTCCATGTTTTGTTTAAGTGGGCATAACTACAACTGGACACAGTGGGCTATGACAGATATAAGCCTACAAATTTAAGTGCAGATGCCATCAGGAGAATGTGAGTTGTCCTAAGAGAGTGCAAGATCTTCATAACACTTAGGATGCCACAGCAGCGCTTAACACTTAGCATCTCTTAACAGTGTAAATCAGACTTCTTCACCTATAAGAAACCTGGCTATGTCCCACTTGCAGCTACCTGCAACAGTCAACCACGTTTATGAAAAGACAGTGTCCTGAAAATAAAGTGCTCTTAGCTCTTGCTGACACATCACGAAAATGTTAAAATCAGTTAAAAAAGGAAGAAAGAAAGAAAGAAAATAAAAGAAATATGAACTCCTATCTTGATAAAGTTTAACCACAACTCCAGCAGCAGAGGTTTGGTTGGATAGTTTGCACCATTCTGTAGAGAAAATTGGAGTTTGTCCCTTCTATATGCCCTTTTTGTAACCCACACCTCTCCCTTTATCTTCCTCCAAAGTCCTCAGAATTTTTTATCTTCTTTTTCTTTTTCCATCTTGTTTTTTTTTTCCTTGAGATCCGGAGTGCTGCTTGTTCAAATTGATAAGTGTGTGACTGGCAATGGGAACTGAAATGAAGGATGGCTGCATGCTAACGTGACCTCTGTGCTTCGCAAGCAGTGGCAGGCAGTGATTAATGGAGTGACTGGGGAGAAGGACTGTGTGGATGGGTGACACGGTCCTGGACTGCTGTCAGGGCATTGTGAGAGCAGCAGGAGAGCATCCACCTACATTTACATCTCTCTGGTCTGCCTCAAACATCTGTGTACTCCTTGCCTCAGTTTTGCCATGTTCATTATTTTCACCTAATCTCACTTCTCTTTTAAATAGCTACATATTTTTTCCTGTGCCTCTCAAAACTTTTAGCCTTTGCTGCTGGTCCTCTCTGACCAGCTCCCGAAGAAATTCTCAGTGTACATTTTGATAAAATTAAATGTTGTTCATACCAAGTAGTATGAATAAAAAACACTGTTCTGCCAAAGTATACATTACCAGGATTGAAAATTGATATATTTTACATATATGTGATATTATATTAATGTTTTTTTCATTCACTGTATGAGAATCCATTATTACAATACTGTTAAAAAGGTCCTCTCACAGGTTTCATGATTCTTTCCAGATTATGTTATATAATATTTTACTAGTTAGTTTCAAACTACATCCAGTCACACTGACATATGATCCCAAACCAGCACAATTTGGCATGTTTTGAAAAAAGTGTCATTCAGTTAGACTGTAAATGTGGAGTATAATTGGTGAGATTAGGAGAGAATGGAAAAAAATTGTACCCTTTGTAATGAGGTGTTGTTTTTCCATACAAATGACAAGAGTATATCATGGCAGCTGACATCAGCAGAAATGTCAAATCTCTCTGCTGAGCAAAACTCAATACAGAATACAACTTACACTTCTCATTTACTAGCCTTGTTAAACTTCTCATTAGTGACACATACACTTTCAATAATAAGATAACTTCTGCAACAAAAGTTAAATCCCTACCTCTACAGTGCTGTATGTGCAAACCTACAGGATCACTGAAATATCCCTAAATATTTTTGCATAACCTAGCACCAACACAAAAAATATTATTTTAGTTTATACAGCTGCTGTGAGACATGTGCAGGGAAATTTGTTTCCAGATCTTTATAAACAGCCTTTGTCTTTTCCCATGATATAACATTATAGTAACTGGAGTTACACTGTGCGCACCATTAGAGATGGATGGATAAGCATTAACTCACTGGAAATCCAGAAGGATGTAGCTTTTGAAGGTAGTTTGAAGGCTGTTCTTGAAATGTTCAGAATTCCTTACTACAAGAATATCACTGTTATAGTAAATCTCATTGTGGTTTGTCTCTTTGTTAACACATCTATTGATACTTCATTAATCTATAAGAAGGGTGAATGAATGAGATGATGGAAAAGAGATAAATGAACGTTGTTTATTTACATTCTGACCTTGCAGACATTTTTCATTTCTGCATGTGTAAAGGATTAATTCACCAGTTACTGCCTCTGATATAACAGAAAGTTGCCCATGTGACAGCAGCTACCCGCTCAGGTAATTTGAGAAATGAAGGAGCTCTCTTTAAGAGGGGATTTATCAAATTCTTCCCTGTAGGCAAAGTTTTTGTTCCCACAGTGTGCAGCATAAGAGAGGTAAATTTATCCTGTACTCTGTAATCCCCTCGGAGTCTGGGATGGTGGTGGAGGTGGTCTGTTTTTTTGCAGAAACCTCCTGTCAGACCTCCTGACACTGTTTTAGTGCTGACCGAGATAAAAAGCCAAGGAAGCGCTATTACAGCCCAGAGAAATGGGTGAGGTATATGAAGGAAATCGTTTTCCTAGAAAATGAGAGATGTATAATAAAACAATCATTTTGATAGAACAATCGTATGCAACTTTATAAAGAAATATGTGTGAAAAAGAGCTCTTCTTCCATACTATCGCATTTACCTCAAACTCACTGATCAATGGCAAATCTGCCATTCAAGATTTATCCTAGAACACGTTAGGAGTCTTTTCTTATCTAAACGCTGTATTGCAACTGGTATCAAAACCACGTGTCGTTTTATTTATTATTTTTTTAGTACAATTACTAGATTTGAAAGTAAAGATGTAGGAAGATGACCTTTCCCATGTCAAATCTTCTATGCTTCACTGCATCTGTTTGCTCTAAGGCAACTTCTACTGCCTCAGAGGTGTACGCCTTTGCCAAACACATTGTGCTCTTGCTTCAGATCTCTCATATTCTGCCTTCCTGCCCCAGTAAGGTTATCTCTGAGTCACACCAAGATGCTTGTCAGAAAAGCTGTTCAAGAAACATGTAGTTGTGGTACTTAGGGGTACGGTTTAGGGGCAATATTGGTGGTAACTGCGCTGTTGGATTAGATGATCTTAGAGGTCTTTTCCAACCTTAATGATTCTATGATTCCATATTACTATGATCTACAAATCTCTCACACCCTTTATTAGACAATAAGATTAATCCCCCTCCATCTATATAGCCTAATTAGACCCATTACTAGATACTCTTAAGAAAAACACGATTGAACCCATTTCACTCATATGGGGTATTGCCTTTTCAGGAGTGCCACCCTCAAACACAAAGTTCTGGCAGTACAGATGATCTTTAGAAAACATGACCCTCCTAGGAATTGGTCTTATATCCCTGCATTGACAGGTACTTGAAGAGTTAGGATGTAAAAGAACATAAAGCCAGGAAAATGGGGTTGAAAATGTTGGCATGGATAGCCCTGTTTGCACGTCCCATCATCAGACTTTTTCAAGAAGAAAGCAGGAGGGCGGGAGAGTAGGCTCAGGTGCAGACCCTGATGCTCAGCAGAGTGCCTCTAACACATTGGAAGGTTTCTGGCAGCCAGGGCTGGGAGGTGTACAACCAAGAATCATGGTAACACATATTAAGCACTCTAAGGTTCAGCCTAACGGAAGTGCATACAGTAAATGTGAATGCAGATGCGGTTGCAGTCGATCAGCTGACATGCAATAGCTCATTCTCCCAGGGCATTAGGCCCTTAATGAGTCTAAACACTCACTTTGGGTATCACTTCTAGCAAAGAACTTCTTCCAGACCTTTTATTAAAAAAAAAAATTATTTTTTCAGCACTGGATAACTCTGGTAGTTTTATCATAGCCTGGACACAGTTAATATATTTTCTTTAAAGCTGAATGAAGGCAAAGAATAGTTGTGAAAATCTGAGTCATATTCAACAATACTCTTTAACTATCTTGCCCTCTTGCACTATTTTGAAGCCATAAAGTAGTTACTGACAACTTCAGCACAACTCACCACAGAAGTTTGCTATTTTCTTGCATCATTGGAGTGGCACAGACCAATCAGAAACTGCCAGTGAGTCTTTTGTCCTGTTAGCATTTCAGTTCAGCTATACCTTGTCTGAGAATTTAGGTATTCACAGAACTGAGGTACAAAGGTTTGAAATTCATGTGAATAACAACAGTGTTCAAGACTTTTCAAACATCCTCATTTGTGTAAAGGGCTGAGATGCACTGCACTTTAATGAATTTCAAATGTGGATTGTGTAGCCATTGCTCTATAATAGTGAAAGGCAAAATTCTATATTCACAACTATTTTTCAGACAGTTCTAATTTATGTATTGCTGACGCTGCTGTATTCAGACTTTATGAGCTTCCAGAGAGATCTTCAGCTAGAATTATTGTTGATTTCTACAGTATCTCTCCTGACACTGAAATTGATATGTACTCATATTTAATCTTAATGGCATTGAAGATGATACTTATATTGCTGTAATAAGTATTGTCTTCAGGACTCACAGAGCTTAAGGTTGGATCAGAGCTCCCATACAACTACTAGTGTTAATGTTGCTAATACTGTTCCTATTGTACAGCACATGATCTTCTTTGGAAACTTGAAAGATAGAAATCTGTTGAGTGGTAGAGTTCAGTAAGCATTTGGACTGCCAGGTACAGGACAGTAATACTTATATACCTCACAGAAATTTTTGTGCATAATTTCTCTTTCTTTCCAGGAAAATATGGTATATTATTATTCCTAACAAAAGAGAAGCTTTCAGGAAATAGGATTGTTAGGGCTGAAAATTACAGTTCTGGATATTTGTAGAAACTTGCTTTGAGGTTGGTTATACCTGTTTCAGATCCCCATCAAGCCTTCTGAAATAGGGTTGACAACACTGTAGCATTTCCTAAATAAAAAGCATAAATGCATACCACATTTTATTATATTTGCTTTATCTCTAGATGTGAGAGAACAATCCTGTACTGATCCTACCACAATCTTAATTAGATTACCAGCTGCATATGCCTTCAAGGACAACTATTTTCAAAGCTTGAAGTGGAGGAGTATGAAGTAGAAACATGATACAATAAGGTTGTTTTTTAAAGAAAAAAATTGAAACAGCTGACTCATAGTAAGATTTCTTTGAGAAAGGACTGTCGTTGTATTGATGATATAAATAGGAACTTAGTGAAAGCAGCAGTCTCACACAGAGGCATTGTATACTTCATTTCTTTCCACTGTATGCCAAAATGACACTATCTTATTTGACCGTGAGACAGTGGTTTCAAATCCCCCTGTTCCTTGGAGATGAGACTGTGGTGGGAACCCAGACTTCGCTAAGGCAGGACTGCATGAGTCACTTTCACCATGGTGCAATGCAATGTTTTCCCAGCCCAATTCCTGCAAAGCCCACAGCATAACACTGCTCATCAGCCACATGTTGATCGGTGACAGCTTGAACTTCGGGTCCAGCAGCTCCATTCGATGATATTTGGGCACAGACCATATTAAATGAAACCTTGCCATTGCCTTTGCAATTTTCCTGCACTCACTTTCAAAAGAATATGAACAAATATCCAAGTTACTGGGCTGGAAAGGCCATCCCTACTTTTCTCACCTTTTTAACTCATCCATTTATGGTTATACTGTGTATAGAATAGCTTCAGCTATTTCATAAAACTGTTTGAACAAGGCATAGCCTCAGTAGTCATAGAATCATAGAATCATAGAATGGCTTGGGTTGAAAAGGACCATAATGATCATCTAGTCCCAGCAAAACTGTCAGAAACTGAAGGTTAAATAGTGAAATGGCAAGCAGAAATGTGCACAGAACCAAAGGAATGTGGATGGTTCAGTCTGTGTTTACTGAGGTCCTGGATTTTTATGGTTACGTATGAGTGCAAAGTGAAATCCTGCCCCTCTTTTTCATTTACTGGATCTGCTATGGGTGCCTTCCTAAGGCTACAGGCCTCTTAAAGATCCAAATTATGGTGCCTTCTTACCTGCTTCCGAAGCATAGTTGAAGGGAAAGGGGCATTGACAAAACATGATGGAAGCATAGCGACATAATAAAATTACAGGACTGCTTGCTATTTCTAGTCCTAACTGAGAAACTGTCAGCTACACTCATGTCTGAAACTCAGGTAATCAGGAAAGCTGAAGGCAGCCAAGGTTCCTAACCAAAGTGTTCTCTGAGTGTTTTGCAATGTGGTTAATAATTCCCTCTACCTGTTATTCCACATTCGAATGTTATTAGAAGCCAGTGATAATACTGAAATGCAGCAGATCATATTCAAAGAGCCTTGTTATCTGTCAGCCCTTAGGAGGGCTGATGCAAAGGAATTGTAAATGCATGTCACACTGGGGAGACTGAGTTGACTGCTGTCCTCTGTCTTTGGGAAAGTATTTGAACATCATGTGTCAGCACCTCCTGTAACTATTCAAAAGAAGGATACTGAACAAATCTGAACAAACTGCTAGTCTGGGCATTTCTAATTAGGTGTTCAGCTCAGAAACATTCCACACGAGAGAGGGCATCTGTCTCACAGCAAGTTGCACATGATATTTAGCAAAACTGCTTAGTACAGTTCACTGTGCAATACAGTTATGTAACTTAAAATAATTTGGTTGCCCTATCTCATATCTTCAGCACAGATACTGAAGTGTAGGACAAAGTATTAAAGACTGAAATCGCAGCAGCAGCAGCAGACTGCAATATCCAAAATAGAATGAAGATGTATGAAAATCCTGAACTGAGATACAGCCAAGTGAACTCTGAGGTGCCTGAACTCCAAAACAAAATCCTCTTTCCTGTTACTCTGAATTTCCATACATACTTCAAGGTACGCATCAGCAGATGCTCAGAATACATTTAGTTCTAAAATTGTTGATCGGAGTGTGTTTGGCACATCCAGGAACCAGAAACTGCATATTCTTCCCCCGAGATCTCTGGAGGTGCTCACACAAGGAAAGAAAAAAAAAAAAAAAAAAAAAAAAAAAAGGCAACCAATTTCCAGGAGTCAAATGTAACAGTTCAAGAGGGAACTTACTTGGAAATGGAATGATAGCAAAGACATTCAGTCCTCATTCCCCAAAGTATATAAATACTTATGAATTTTACATATATATATACATATATATTTACTTATATATAAAGTAGATATGTATTTTTTCCTCATTGTTGTTTAACATTAAAACCCAAAATAACTCTGGAACCAGTAAGCAGAAAACATGTGTCTCTGAAGCCTGTCTGAGCTCAGTAAATTGTAACTGTGCTTACAACATCTCAGCATGGAAACATGCATTCCTGTCTGGATTAAATTTGTTTGTTTGTTTGTTCTTTTTTTCCCTCTCTGTCTTTTAATAGCTGTAAATTGAGCACTAGGAATGACACATTTCACCCCTACTACCAACAAATGGCCTGTAAAATTGCCTCTTGAAACTACTGCTTTGCAGCTTACTTCATTCCAGATGTCATATTGTCAGTCAGCTGGTGCAACAGATGAAGTGGTGCTCCATCAGCAGAAGACAGAAAAGACTGTTCTGGGAGGACTGAACACCACATGCTGGTTTCACTTGTCATAATTGCAGAGATCAGAAAACGGACTTAGAGTTCAAAGTAATTTTCCCAGTAAAACTGAATCAGGTGCCAAGACACCGTACCAAGCTGAGCATCCCCAATTGCCTTCATGATGAAAGTAACTTATTGACTACAGTAAAATATAGACATCTCCTTACCCAGAATAGTTGTTTACATCACTTTCAGGGGGACATAAATAATCCCATAATCCAATCTTTATGAGACCAGAAATCTAAAACAGAGATTTTTGGTACAAACAGCAGCCTACAAATTAAATGTTTTGGGTATATCCAGGGTGGCTCTGTGCCACCCACACTACAGACTTGTCCTAAATCACTTTGGTCAGAAACTAGATATTCCCCAAATATTACTTATTTGGGGAGATAAATAACTTAGAAATATTAATAACACGAGTCCTCTAGAGTGAAAAGTTGAGCAAAGCATTTTTTGCATACTTGTGCTATTTCTAGGAAGGATACTTTTCGTGCCTAAGTAAATATTGTTCTGAGAATATATTTACACATTAGACAGGCAACAAGAAATTTGTAGCTGCCGCTTCATCCTAAACTACTGTACACACTGAAATTGCCTTCAAGTAATTTGCTTTTGACAAACAAGAAAGAAAAAAAAGAAAGAAAGAAAGAAAGAAAGGAAGGAAGAAAGAAGAAAGAAAGAAAGGAAGAAAGAAAAAGAAAGAAAGAAAGAAGAAAGAAAGAGAAAAAAAAGTAAAAAGTAAAAAAAGAAAGAAACATTAATTCCTTTGTTTAACATGCAACTGACATATAAAATCTGTCTTTAAAAAGACACATCTTTCTAAATTTTAAATTTTTAGGTCAGATGAAATCTGAAGAAAACAGGATAAAAGGGTCTTCCCCTTTTAGTGGGAGTAAACTATATTTACACTCTCTATCAAGCTTTTTACTGTGCCAGAATGGTCTAGTGTTATCACTGTCAGGTGTTCTTTCAGCCTATCCGTTTTGGGCTTGTTCTACTGTGTGATTCTTGTTTGCTTTTTTGAAATGGCTGATGGTCTCCTAGTGAGCAGGCCTGATTCCTTGGTGCTATGTTTTTCTGCTGATACTTCTTTCTCCCACCGTTTCAAATTTATCAATGAGGGCTGCTCTGAAAGTAATGTCTCCTATTTTATTATGTAGGCCCATGGCATCAGAGGCAGATACTGTTGGTATGACAGTAGTGGTTGAACTTTCCCACCAGCATTCCACTACATTTTGTTGTCATGTGACAGATGGCAGCAGAGGGGCACTCTGACAAAATGACATATATCATGGAAGCACATATGAAAGAAAGGTGTGTCATTCAATTCCTCTGTGTGGAAAAATATGCATCAGTTAACATTCATCAACACTTGCTGAATGTTTATGGAGACCAAACAGTGGATGTGTGCATAGTGAGGTGGTGGGTGGTATGTTTCACAGTGGTAACAGTGACAGCGGGACACCTCCATTGATGCAGATTTTTATGAATGTGGCATGCAGGCTCTTGTTCACCACTGGCAAAAATGCAGAGCTAATTGTGGCATGTTGAAAAATAGTGTTTTGTAGCTGATTAATTTCTCTACCAAAAAATGTTATTTTGCTCTTTGTATCTGTTGCATTTTCCACGGAAGAAAACAAGAGGCATTGTTTTTTGTATCTGTTGCATTTTCCATGGAAGAAAACAAGAGGCATTGCTTTTGGAGGTACACACTAAATTTATCATTTAGTTTACATTTGCCTTCCTAGGACCCAATGAAAAGCAGCGAGAGAATGAAAAAGAGGGTTAAATTGCTATTCAGAGTTCTCCCTTTCTGATTTAGAGCAGAAATCTATTAAACTAGTTTAGACTGATGAAATTTGGTGAGACATGTCCCACTCATGAAATTCTATTACAAATATTTAGCAATTAAAAAAGAATGAAAAGGAACATAAATTTTCACCTATCCTAAGGATCCTAAACATTGAAGTCCTAAAACTGTCATAGTTAGCCTTAGGAAAATCAGTTCAAACAGTATGGAACCTCCAAAACCAACACATTTTTTCTCTGCATCACCTTTGGATCCCTGAGGCCACATGACAGGCCGAGCAAATAAAAATTCATGTTTTAACAGGAAAATGAATAGTGGTTTAAAAATAAGTAGAAAAAATACCTCTTTCAGTTAAAGAACAATGACAGCACAAGTACAAGTATGTAAAAATATGAAGCTGGAGGAGAGACTGTAGACTGGCTAGGACATGAGAAAGGTTGTAACTTAGGAACATCAAAGCACTGGGAACCATTTAGGAAGGAAAACTACTATTCTTGTATTTAAATTAAATATACTGCAAGTACACAGATATTGAAGAGACCTTGTAAGTAACACAAAATGGTGACAAACAAACAAACAGAACAAACAACGTCCCATTCCAGCACAACATCATAAGTAGAAGACAAAGGAAGTAGGCTTTTTGCTATGATCGACTGATAAACAATCTCAGCCCTGGAAGGCAAAATGAGGGAGTAAGTTCAGGAACTACAGACATGCCACATAGATTGTATAAAGAATTAGTTTTGTTGTTGTTGTTTTTCCCCCACTTTTGATGAGATATCCAGCTGAAGCAGTGTCCCTCTTTGCAACAGTGGGCTGAATGAGAAATGGAAATGAAGCCAGATTCCATTTTCTTCATCGGCTTTTTCCAGAATCTGCTTGGGGAAATGCATGAGGCTGCCTATCTGTCTGTGTGTGAAAACTGGCAGGGTAAACAGGCTAATCAGCTCCAACCATCCCTTTTGCAATCAGACTCTCCTGAGGATTGCACACACTTTTTCCACCCTGTTTCTTTTGAAAATAAGCACTCATATTACACAGACGATCTGCAATGAATTAGTGGCAGCTCTGGGTGAGCACCAACCCTCTCAATTTAGGCAACTCTGCTTGTCAGCTTTGTTTTTCAAATCTGCACAATAACATATGTGTCTTTGCAGTAGTGCCTGGTGCTGCCTGGTGCTGCTCTCTTGCTTTCCTTAGGCACTTTGGAAGCGTATCCAGTCAAAATCTTTCGTCTTTTAGTTTTAAACCATTTCTCCTTTTCCTATCACAGCAGACCCTGGTAAAGAGTTTGTCCCCTTCTTTGTTGTAGCCCCCTTTAGATACTGAAAGGCTACTATCAGGTCACCCTGGAGCCTTTTCTTCTCCAGGTGAATCCACACAAGAGAGCAGAACAGCAGGGTGACTAGGTGAAGGTGATCTGGCTGGTTGTGAGGTGGCAGTTCTCAGAGTTCGGCAGTGTTATTTTTAATTTATTAATCAACGCCACTAGAAAAATTAAACTTTATTAGAAATCATAGAGCCCAATTTCATCAAAGTTTGTTCTAGTGTCATAATTAAAATGATTCTGTGTTGCTATTAAATCCTTAAGTAGAATTTAAACAAGGTTTGTCTCTCCTGTACAGCTATGCTGATTTTGACTGAGTGCTGTGACTGCAAGTTGGCAATATTACAGGGCCATCTCATTAGGTGGAGAGGTGCTTCTGCACCATGCTGAAAGGCACCTTTCATATTTTTTCCATCCTGCCCTGTTATTTTACATAACGCTGATCAGAGACATGTATCGAATAGAACGAATAATAAGACTTAAAGAAGACATTTATATTAATACATTTTATTATTACTATAAAATCTGAGTATCCATACACAACAAAAATAAGTCAGCTTGTGAATGGTGAAATGCATCTGTCTCTTACACAATCTTTCTCCGTTCAAGAATCACTGTTTACACTAGACATATCAAAGAAAAACTCTACAGAGAAACTTTGAGCAAGAATGTAAAAACTACATACACACCAACTGCTTTTATATAGTTTCCATAGAAAAAAATATTGCTGTAAAGCAATTGCATGTGCTAGCAGGCATTATATGAGGTCAGAGAGTGCTATACAGGGCACTGAATATGCTCTATACAGCACATAGCAGACTCCCCTGTCACAAAATCTTCAGTGTCAGTCAGGCTAACAACACCAAGGTGACAGGCTTCCTTACCTGTACTACTTTCGTTTGCTATGAGGATATATCCTTTAGAAAGGAATTTAGAATGGCAAAAAAACTGAGTCACTCTGAAGAACACCTTATCTGCTAAGACAACACAGGAGAAGTTCTCTTCAGCCAGATGTCACTCATATTAAAATGGTTATGCACAGGGGCTTGTGATAGGTATCCATTTGTGAGAGTGAGATAATATATTACTTTCCCAAAAGTAGGCAGATTGCTTATTAAATTTAACTTGCCGTCTGTGTCTGCTGGCAATGCTAGTGACAAAATAAACTGCCTGGGCTTGGGACATATTGGAAAAAGAAGTGTGGTAAACAAGAACAAAGTTTTTTTTTTTTTACCAAGTCATTCTAATGCACTATTCGATACGTGTAAATTATGTGTGATAGTCATAAAAGACTCTTACTTTGAATTATCTGTTTTATTTGCTAGTCCTTTGGTCTTAATATAACTGGTATGCATGCAAACTGGCAAGCCTTGTTCATTTTAATTGATTGATAGATCTGTAGGGTAAAAAACCCTGAGATTTTGAAGTTTCTGGTATAACCAGATTCAGAGAACAATGCCTGATGGATATTCAGAGTACTAGATAAATACCATACTAAAGCAAAAAAAAAGGTACACAGTCAATTTTAGAAGCACGGTCTGAAATCCAAGCAGCTCAAGACAGACATCAGCAGGCTGTCGGAAAGTGTCTAAAGCTTTTGGTCCCTGACACAATTCAAAAAGGATTCAAAAGTTAGTAGTTTGAAAGACTACTGTAAGAGGGCTCTAGGAATTGTACTAACTGATGCAGACTTAACTGATGCAGACTTAACTGATGGACAACATCAAAAAAGTAGGAATTAAGCACCTATATCCAAAATCGGGCATTTTGTGTACCAGTCCAAAATGTGGTTCTTAAAAACCTACCTGCACACCAGGGTTTTCACCTTTAAGCAAACCAAGATCATATAATTAAGTAAAGTAATTATGATCAGAATATTTATGACTTGTAACTGAACTTCTCAATTCCTTCCTCCTACCACTGGTAGGATAACCACACTGGTGAGGCTGCACCCTGAGTACTGTGTTCAGTTTTGGGCACTTCATTACAAGAAAAAACATTGAAACCCTGAAACATGTCCAGAGAAGGGCAGTGAAGCTGGTGAGGGATCTGTATCACAAGTCTTATGGGGAGCAGCTGAGAGAACTGAGATAGATAGTTTAGTCTAGAAAAGAGAAGGCTTAGGGGAGACCTTGTAGCTCTCTACAACAACCTGAAGGCAGGTTGTGGAGAGGTGAGGTTTGGCCTCTTCTCCCATTTAACTAGTGATAGGACTAGAGGGAACGGCTTCAAGTTACACCAGGGGGGATTCAGGTTGGATGTTAGGAAAAACTTCTCTGAAAGAGTGGTTAGGCATTGGAATGGGCTGTCCAGGGAGGTGGTTGAGTTGCTGTCCCTGGAGGTGTTTACATGTTGTATTGAGGGACATGATTTAGTGGGAAATGTGGGTGATGGATGGTTGGACTGGATGATATTGGAAGTCTTTTCTTTAATTCTTTAATTACATGATTCTATTCATATTCCCAGTAGATTTTCTGGTTTGTTTCCAGTAAAACCATAAATACGAAACCATAAATTAGAAAACTGTTGACCATTTTTGCACTTTTCAGATATCAGCTGATTGAGATCCGGCTTTTAGGTTAAAAAAAAGTCTTTAGTTGTGATGTGCACGTTTTACATAGCGTGGAGTTGCCTGGCATGTTTCTTTTTGAAGAAATATGCCTATTAAAAATTCTTAACAATTGCCTGAAAGAAGATTGTGGTGAGGTGGTGATCAACCTCTTCTCCCATGCAACTAATTATAGGATGAGAGGGAATGGCCTTAAGTTGCCATTCAGGTTGGATATTAGGAAAAATTTCCACTCAGAAATAGTGGTGAGGCATTGGCACAGGCTGCTGAGGGAGGTGGTGGAATCACCATCCCTGGAGGTCTTCAAGAAACGTGGGGACACATATGGTGGGCATGTAGTGATAGGTTGACAGTTGGACTTGGTGACCTTAGAGGTCTTTTCTAAACTTAATGATTCTACGATTTTGTGATTCCACCAGCCCAACTTCTTGACCAAAGAGGTGAAATGAATAAAGTCATAGATGAGAACAATGAATGACATTTTCTTTCATATTTCCTTACCCAAGTCACTAGTATAAGAGAAGTGCTAGAGAGTCCTGGGACTCACTGAAGTAGCAGTGCATCTGGCAGTGCATCCTACTATTTTCTGTTGGACTCAGTGAACTCTCTTCATGCCTGAGTGCAACACACTTTGACATTTGTGCAGTGATCTACAGTAGACCAAAGGAACAGATAAGTAAACAGTCTGGAAAATAGGCATTGTGTCTATTTTGCATTCATTTTGCATAGGTTCAAATAATTGTACAAATGCCAAATTTGTGCCAGAGCTACGTAGGTGCTAAATAAACAGTAAATAGTCCTGTCTTTATTTCCAAGTCTAAATAGTATGATCAATTGAAGAAACTTCGGAATAGCTCATAGCTGGTAATATATGAAAATCAACATTTTTTTTGTTAAACGTACAATACAAACATAATGTATGAGTACAATAATGTCTGGGGCAGATTTAAGTTGTGCTTAAAAAAACCCTCCACATCATTTTATGGATATTGAATGTTTTCCTGCAACAGTTAGAATATCATATTGGTAATTAAAATCAATAGTTAATTGAATTATAACACCATGATTAGATTACATGACAGCTATGTACTTACTTGTCAGTCAGTTGTAACTTGTGTTAATAAGATTCACTGAGCTCATTATCATTTGTAGACTGTTAATTTCGGGGGGGTGAGGGGGGGGGGGCGGGGGAGGAAAAAAAGAAAGAAAGATGTGAACAGAAAGGATATTTTCTTGTTTGGAAAATGCTAGATTTTTATTGAACATGTCACAGGAATAATGAAAAGAAATAATTTCAAGTGAGAATCTGTTTCTAACCCTTAACACAGAAAAGACTTGAAAAGGAAAATCTAGGGCTCAGGTATTGCTTAAAGTCTTGCAGGGATAGAACTAGTCTAGGAAAATGACCATGATTTAAAATACAGATTTTTAAATTTCTGAATTAGTCACATCTACCTTCATAATAATCCCACCTCATCTCATGTCCAGGTACTAATGCTTAAGAAGTGCCTTAAAATGTAGGATCATAAAAAGCTGACTGAAACATGTAGATCTGATGGATGAAAAGAAGACTAAGACAAGGGTAACAGGTGATCTCAGTTCTATTTCAAGGCCTTGGTTCAACTAGATTACTAAGTGTCATGGTTTTGTAATTTTTGCTATTGGTATTCCACATCATAACATCATGTGCAGCACAGAGAAGAAGAACTACACGTCCTAGAGGACCTCACAGTCAAAGAGGAAAATACGTCACGGAAGCGATGCTGGCTCTCTCTCACTGCCTGGTAGCAGGTGTCGGTGTGCTTCCAAGCCGTGCGCCTTCAATTTCAAAGTAGGCTTCTCGGTCTTTGGAAACCTCTCTCTCTCTCTTATTTTACTTGATTTATTAGCCTCAATTTTCAATTAGATTGTATTATTTTGTGTTATCTTGCATTCCGATATCATAGTTAGTAAAATAAGTTTTCCTCCTTAGATCGTTGGTGCTGCTCTGTTTGTTTCCTCGAGTCCAGCTCCCATCTCCCTACCCCTTTCCCTTTTCCCTTCCCATTTTTGGGGCTGGGGGTCCCACAGGCCAACTGCCTTCCTGTCACAGACGTAGATTGATCTAGATAACTCTAAGATGACACTAAGACTGGAGAAGAAACAAGAGGTAATTTCTGCTCCAAACATGCCATTATTCTCAAGGTCTCCCCAAGCTGGGAGAATAAATCTGACTGCACTAACTCTGTGTTATCAAGACATCTTTATGGTAAGCTACAAATCAGAGTCAGTCTCAAGAGTAAGAGAAAGAAAGTTGCCTGTACACTGTGTTCTACCTTCTCTTTGCTTCCTCAAAATTGAGAAATATGCGCAGCAGAGTCTTCCTAGTCATTTCCATAAGCATTCTGATGCAAACGTTTCTGTTTTTATGTAAAGTACTCTTGAAAATTGAAAAGTGAAGAAGTTATGCCTTAAATATAATAGGTTTATAACTATGAAGTAAAAAAGCATTAAGCAACAATACTGTAATTTTATTTTTTTCTTGCTGGTACAAAACTACAATATGTAGTACAGTGTTAAAATACCATCCTAACAGTTTCTCCGTGTTTCTTACTGCTGCAAAACTTTGGACAATGAGATAATAAGGTAACTAAGTTATTTCATTGAACAATAATGATTATGGTTTATATTCTTCATCACCCATAACCATTAGAAAATAGGAATTGTCAATAAGCTTGTTCTTTAGAATTGGTGAACTGAAAGCACAAAACCACTAGTTTCGCTGAGACCTAGAGGAAGCAAGTTTGCTTGTACTCCTGTTCCTATTATTTTCCACTAGTATGTTCACTATGATCTCCATATGTCTTCTTGCAGATCTTCATCAAGAACTTCTAACAGTAGGAAGATCAATATCATAGAATCATAAAGGTATGGAACTATTAATGTTGGAAAAGGCCTCTAAGATCAGCTAATCCAGTGGTCAACCCATTTCCACCATGCCTGCTAAATCATGTCCCTCAGTGCTACATCAGTACATCTTGGCCACCTCAGCATACTACTGACTCACATTTAGTCAGTTATTGACAAGTGCCCCGTGCTCCATTTCCACTGTGCACCTTTCCAGACACTCTGCCCCAAGGCTGTGTCATGCGGTTGTTCTGACCCAAGTGCAGGACCTAGCACTTGGTCTTCATGCAGTTGTCCTCAGCCCTTTGATCTCTCTGTAGGGTTTTCCTACCTTCAGGCAGATCAACACTTGCTTCCAACTTGGTTTCATATGCCAACTTACTGAGGATGCACTCATACCTTGTACAGATCATAATAAAAATATTAAACAGCACTAGCCCCAGTACTGACCTGTGGGGAACACTACTCATGACCAATTACCTGCTGGATTTAACTCTATTCACCAGCATCCAGCCAATTTTTTACCCTATGAAGAGTATATCTGTCTAAGCCATGGGCTGCCAGCTTCCCCAGGTGAATGCTGTGGGAGACAAAGACTTTGTTAAAGCCTAGGTAGACTATACCCCTAGCCCTTCCCTCATCCAGTAAGCAGGTCATCCAGTCATAGAAGAAGATTGGGTCGATCAGGCTTAACCTGCTGAACCTCTGCTAGCTAGGCCTAATCCCCTGGCTGTCCCACACATGCTGTTTGATGGTACTCAAGATGATCTGCTACATGGCCTTCCGTAGTACCAAAATCAATCTGACAGGTCTGTAGTTCCCTGGATTCTCCTTCCTGTTGATGGGTCACACTGTCTATTCTCCAGTCACCTGGGACCTTCCTTGTTGATCAGGACTGCTGATAAATGACAGAAAATGGCTTGGCAAACACTTCTGACAGCTCCCAAAGTAAAGAACAAAGCTACTCACAGAAAGCTTCTGTTTGAAAAGGCTGATTGCTTTTATGTGAAATTTTCAAACTGAGTTAAGACTGGTAAATATTGCATTCTCCGATACTCTTTCCTCAAAGTTCTTTGTTTCATATCACAATCATAATCTTATTAAGGCTTCTATATATTACTGGAATTGTAAAATATATTCTTCAGACTCAAATCATTCATAAGCTCTTCCATATTTTCAACTGTATTATGTACCTCTTGATAAGAAACATCTCTCAGATTCTTCATTTCTACAGAGAGATTCTACCCTTCAGATTATAGTACAGTTTCAGGGTTACCTTCTCATGATTAAATTGGCTGAGAACTATGAAAATGTCAAAGGCTTCAGAAAAATATGCTAACAATAGACTGTCATCCTTTTGCCTGTACATCTTGGTGCAAGTGGAAAGTCAGATTGCTGAAATCCTTTTTCACTGTCTTCCATGTTCCCAGAACTTATAAACTCTGGAAAAGATGTTAATCAGTCCATTCAGTGTTTAATTCTTACTTCATTTACTACATAAGATTCAAGGACCACTGGGACCACTGGGACATGGGAGATCTGAGCTCTAGCTAATTTGTTTCTAGGCACATCACCTTCTGTGTAAAAGAGCAGCAGGGTCCAAGCCACTCCCACTCAACATCCCTGAGGATACTACTCCAGAGCTGGCAGAAGGGGCACTGGACAAGCATCTCCCTAGAGGACCAACAGAAGAAATAGATAGGATAGATAGGAAGAAATCTATTATTTGCCATGAAAGCCTAGTTCTCCCTGTCAGGTTTCTGATTTGCAGAGCCATTTCCATACTAACAACATAGTTACAGCTTAAAGTTTTATTCTTCAGAATCCTTTTATTTATCTACTTACCTGATCCTGATTTATTTCTCATTTTCTCTTCATTTAAATCAAACAACTTCCTCTCCAGTGTTGCCAGGGTGACGTCCATGGCACACCAGTACTCCATCTAATGGTATTTTAGGCATCCTGATGTACTTATGGTAGGAGGGAAATTCCTCTAGGGTGTCCTATAGTCAATGAGGAAAGTCATTATTGTCTCAGTTGGCCTAAATTGCCCCCTGTACACAGAAGAGGAAGCCCATAAAAGTTAGGGTAATAAGTTACATGCCATGTTTGATGGGGTGTATCTGGTGCTCAGAGCAATGGAGATGCAAGGCCCCTAATGTCTCTGGATTGGGAATGGGAATATTGTGTTTCCCACACTCACTGACCCGGATACATTCCATGAGAGCAGGACTTCAGAGAAATAAATCACACACATCTTCCTCTGCAGAACAGGTGGATATAACCTGGTTGTATTTGGGCAGATTTTCAAAAGATCACAAAAGACACCTACTGTATATGCTATATATTATTATATTATTATACAACATTATACTATGTTATAATCTATATTGTAATCTATATCATTGGTTTTATACTTCTGCTCCCAAATTCAGAGATTCAAGTGACCCATATAACTCATGTACTCCCTTTTCTTATCAGACATGCATAGATAATTTCATCTGACATTTCACAGAAAATTCACCCAATTTCACTGATTTAATCAGTATGGTTCTTACATGACAAAGTTTAAAAGTGATTGAAATCAAGCCTTGACCATTGTAAGAAAATATCAGTAATGTTTTTTATATACGCAGTTATGGTTGGAAAGTCACTCCGTAAAAATGAAACATTACTTACAGCAAAATACAGAATATTTGCAATAAATAAATAAATAAATAAATAAATAAATAAATAAAAGTTCTATTTAGAATTTAGCCTAATCTGTCCTACACAACTTATCTGAACAGCATAGTTGTAATAATAAAACTATAATAATATAATTGTATATTTATTTTTTAGCTATACAAATAGAAACAATGTAAACTCAAAGTTTACAATGCCATTATGTAATACACAATTATCCATTTTTTATTTGGCACAAAGAATAGTCTATGCCTTTTATAAAAATATCACTTTTAAAGTATAATACTTTGTAGACGCAAATTGGAAACATAATACTTACTGCAGCAGTAATTCAAATTTTCAGTATTTTCTTTACACATTCCCAGATGATCTGAGGGTATTTAGTCAGGTCACAGTAACAATCTATCCTGAGTCGGGTCAGCGAGTTGCCTGGCAACCCCGTTCGGGATTGACAAAGGCAAGCTACCTTTCCAATTTTTTTTACCTCCCCTTTAAAATCAATATGACAAACTTGATATTGGTGATGTGAGATTAGCTTTGAAAATGCATGGAATTGCCAGAGAAGTGCATAGCTCAAGATATTCAGTTTTGAAGGCTGAGTCCGAGCACATTATTGTCTTATTGCTCTGATATTGTGGTTTTCCCTACCAGAAACATTTGTTAAAATATTATTTACCGAGACGCTATGCATTTAGTAAGTACAAGCACTTAATCTCAGCACTGACTTTTTTCTTTTTTCTGTTTTTTTTTGTTTTGTTTTGTTTTGTTTTTACATTTCATTCAAGAGTAGGCAAGAGCCTGTGTTTCATGTCAATATCATTCTGATGTTTTGTATGGAGCAGTTAAGTTTAGCGTCTTAGCAAAAGAGGTTGACTATGGACTTTTAAGTAGTACTGCTTATATTCAAGAATGTAAAAACCTCTGAACACATAAAAATTTAATGGACAGTGTAAGTCCATGAATCCAAAACCCTTTTACAGCCATAGATCTGTCTGCTTTTCCCAGACCTTTTGCCAGGACTCTTCAGTGCTTATATAGAGTACTCAAGTTTTCATCCTTTCTATAAATTTTCCCAGTCCCTCAGCTATTTGCCATAAGAACATACAAGATACCACTAAATAATGGTCATAAAACCCTCATACTATCTTGCCAACATGAAATATCTGTGTCTGCTCTTGAAATCAGTATTTCTATTTGAACATGCCATTGTGCATCATTTGGGGCATCAGAGTTAGACATAAATCAAGGACTAAGCCCACGTCCTAGCTCTGGTTCCATTCTCCATGGTGTCAACCTCACACCTCTAATCAAACATCTGGTGTGGCCCTGACAAGTAAGGGAAACCACTGCCACCTTTCTGTATAGTGGGATATGACCTCAAATATCTTTATCCCCAGACCAAGTTGGAGCTATTTTAAATTGATTTTCTTTCAGGAAAATTGTAGGAAATATTGTGCACGAGTTGCACAAAGGTAAGAAAAATCAAGTGTGACCATAAAGCATGTCAAAGTTCTGCCATTTTTAGAGAGTTATTATCCACATTTCTTTTCTCAAATTTAAAATTTCAGTGGCCGGAGAACATATATGGTTATTGGATTTCAAGTCTGTAATCTCACATTCCTATGTTCTTATAAGAGACTGCAAATGTCAGGATCTATTATAGGGATATCAGCATTATAGGATATTGAAAAAAAGAAAAAACGAGGGATGAAATCTTGATTTTAACAAACAAGACTTACAGTGTGAAGACATTCGCTGAATTTCCTTCTGTCTAGCATGGATGCTGCTTATGTGTGAACTATGGGTGGCTGACCGCTTGGTTGTGTGATTGGCTACCTCAATTGTTAGACATTCCAGGTCTGCAGGTAAAGACAGATAGAAAAATGACAACCAACCATCAACAAATCTTTTTTGAAAGCTTTTGACAATTAGCATAAAGGTATAAATACAGCTCACATTAGAAGTCATTTAGATTTCAAAACAGTGTTCAGAAATGTTTTGTTTTGTTTTAAGGCACTGAGAAACTGAGCTGAACCCAAAGTTTCAATATAGGTATTTTTTATATGTATTAAAGTATACTTGTTTATGCTCAAACAGTAGCTATTTTGAAATCTGGCTGTCATATATTTTCACATTTCACTTACCTTCTGAGAGACATACAGTGTGTTTTTAAAAATTCTGACAGACCATAGCTGCCCATGCAGAAAGACCAATCTCTGGACTAGTTTTCATTTAGCAAAGCATATGAGAAAAAAGTATATATAACTCCAGGAGGCCCTTCAGTATGGTTTCTGTAATCAGAGTCCCCAAGAGAAATACATTTGCTTTTCCAAGAAGACTCCCTTCTCTGAATTATCTGATTTAGCTCAAATTCTTCAGATGGCACTAAGAAATATTCAATAGAAAAAGGAAAAAAGTGGTGTAATCAAGTAGATAAGGGAAAAAATAGAGTAAAATCCCATAGCTAGGGCTCAATTAAGACACTGCCTTTTTAGTTCAATGAAAACATTATAGGACAGGGGCAGCAAAATATTTAGATATTTCTGTTTTTTTTTTTTTTTGTAGTTTCAGAATATAAAACAAACTTGCATTAGATTTATGATAAGAAAAAATTATTATTTAATTTTTGCAAGCATGAATGAACTGTATTAGACTTGAACTTCCAATGCAATTTTTTTTTTTTTTTATATATATTCAAACTCAATCAGTTTATACTGTACAAAGTGTTTAGTCTGGTGAACTGAAGTGATTTACTTAAATAATTCCCTCATGTGAAAAGCAGAATATAAAATGCTAGCAAATTCTGAAGACTAGAAATTATTTCCACATCTTCAGTTACTAGAAATTACAAGGGAAAACTGTCTTGACAAAAGAATAAAATAAAATAAAATGAAATAAAATAAAATAAAATAAAATAAAATAAAATAAAATAAAATAAAATGTTTTTAAGTTACCTGTACTTTCTTTCATCCCTTTTTTTTTTCCCCTGAATAAATCTGAGTATTCAACATTCTGAATATGCTCAATTAGAGAAATTCAGCACACCGTAGAATTTGTTACAGATTTTTGTTTCACAATGCAAAATAAAGCCAAACATTTGAATCAATGTCTCTATATAAACTAAGTAACAAAAGAACAAATATTTAAAATTGCAATTAAAAAGGGAAGAATGTTGTCAAACCAAATACAGTGTCAAGAACCTGAATGTGTAATACTTGGTGACTGAAACTGAAACCATTTATTAAAGACTATGGTGAAAACTGTGTGAGTTATAATCACAGCTTTTCCTTTGATATTTAATCCAAGTGAAAGATTTGTTGAGTCTTACAATAACTCACTGGAAGTGAGGACACTGAGTTTCTACTAAGTGCAGAGAGACAGGTTTTTTAGCTTATGCCTAAAATATAAGGAGAAAAATGATGACCCATACTAGCAATCAAAGTACATTCATGGAGTCACTCCATTGTCTTTGATATAGCCAGTAAACTACATAGTCAAACATCATTCATGTGGAACATATTGCCCTTTAAACAGTGTTCAAGTCTCATATGGCAAACAGAGGGTTTATCAGTTTTTCATTTAATTTTTCTTTTTGTTATTAACCAAAGAATTCAAAGATATCAGTGGAATATCATAATAAATTAATAGATATAGATAAAATCTTCTATAAATATTCATCACATTTCATTGTTGCAAATTAATGAGTAAGGATTTGAAATTAAGAGCATTCGCAATTGGAGATCTCCATCACATTTCTTTCATATGAGACATAAGAAACAAATTATGCTTTAAAGCAAAGTTTGAGTTTACTCCAGGGGTGGCCCTGAGAATCTGAGAGTATGTTTTAAATTTAAAAATCTTATAGATTTGAAAACAAAGACAGAGTTGCTGCTTGTCTTTATGTATGCTAAGCAGCTGTCCAGAACATTTATTTTTGACAGCTGAATCATTTTTTGCACTGCTGTGTCTTACACATAAAATATTCTACTTTGTTGCTATGGCTGCATTGCCACCCTTTACAGGAGTTGTCCACAAATCATGGTCAAGGCCATGGTTGCTAACCTCACACACTAATCACCTCAGTTCTAGACCAACCTAGTAAGTTCTCAATGGGGGAAGCTCCAAGTCATCAGGTTTTGGAAATCACATATTTCCCAGCCTTGCATGTGCGGGTACAGTATCCTGTATCCCATCTAGCAGCCTCCATATCTGCTTTTGTATTGACATTAAGTGACTTTGTCTGACAACCTCGGAAACTATTAAACAATCCAGAGACATACAGAATTCAGAATGAATCCATGAAAAAAAATAGATTTATGACAGTGCCTTTGTAGAATTATCCAAGGCTGAGATGCTCAGCCTTGCTCTATCATGTAGAAATACTGTCATCATTAGGCTATTTTGCAAAAAGAAAATTGAACTATTATTTCTTTATCCATCTACATTTTAGAAAGAAATCACAATGCAAAATTCCACCATAATACATAACATGGATATGGAGCCTAAACAGCAGTTTCACCATGCTCCCTGACTGCAGAGCTTGTGGAGGATCACAGGTCCAGGCAAGACAGAAACTTTAGTACTTCAAAGTATTAGCATTCAAGTTAATAAATGAGAATTCCACCTCTGAATTAGAGTACTTCAGTTTCAGGAGTCACGGTCAAAATGTTAAATGTTTGCTTGGCACCCTTAGGAAAACATAAAGCTACTCTTTCCATTTCAGTTTGCCATGGACTACCTCTTGCCCTTTTCATTAGTTCTGCCTTCTTCCCTCCCTGCTCCAGCCACAGTTGATGATGTTTTTTCTCCATCATCTCCTTACTCTGTATTTCTGTTTTTGTGTGAACATATCTGTGTGAAAATTCTGTTATCTGGGAGGGAAGAAGTCTCCATTTCATAGATCTTCCACATACTTTATTTTCAAAGATCAGATGTAAATATATCTCTTGCTGACCTGTTTTAATAATATTTTTATTTCTTCTATCTACCTTTCAATTTTAGTTGATATTATATAAGTCAATACTAATAATTAAGATCTATCAATATAAACAACGTTCCCTTTCCCTCAAGGATTTAAAATAAACTTCTAATATTGCAAAGTCTCATACATGATAAAACTAATCCGGAACAAATACTGTCATCGATTTGTCTAACTCATGTGTAAATAAACTTTGATAAGTTCTAGGAACATGACTGACTTTTGCTACACAATAAGAAGGATGAATACTTTAAAATGTGCATCATTTGGAAGTGTCCATTTAAACCCTGGATACCAAATTCTGTGACCTCTGTTGATGGGATTTTTGCCTGATTAATGAAAGAAAAAAAATGCTGAAGTATTTTGCTCAGATTACTATCAACACAAGAGGTACATTCATTACATCTTCTGTTGTCAGTGGATACACAGTCAAACCTTTGTTAGACAGTACCCATCCTCCCTTCGTAGGAGAGATACAAATCATGTCTTTCTCAAGAGAAAAAAATCTTCTGTTCTCTCTCAAAAATTCCAATGCATTTTGGAGGGTTCTCCTCCCCCAACTCCCCCCTCCCCCCCCCCCCCCCCCGCCCCCTGCTTTTTATAGATACCATTGAGCAAGAAAGAAATATAACTTAGGACACAGAACAGTTTTAGTGTGTAAACTTGTGGTGCCATACAATATATCTTAATATTACAGGTTTAATGCTAACTGCACCCCAGTAATTTAATAATTCTGTAGGAAGACTGCTGGGTTATAGAGGATATTTGTCTTGTGATTTCTTTGTGGCAAATCAGAAATTACAGCGGTGCTCAAAGGAATAGAAATCTTAGATACTCATGACCTTCACTGAAACCCCTTTCGTCACTTGTCAGTTCTTTAAGGGGCAATTTAATTGTAGCTCTTTGGCGGTGACAAGGTAAGTGCTGGCATTTTGGCACTGTCATTCATTAACCTCAAGCAATGTCAGCAGCAGTGCTTCAGACATGTCACCATTTCCCCAGTGATGGGAAGCTGACTTTTAGGACATATGTTGTTCCAGAGATGCCTACTAGACGAGTTGACATGCCTCACATTCTTATGTATAGGGCATCATTTGTGAATTATTTATGCAGTTAAATAACTTCTCGAGTAAAACCAACTTATCTAAAGCTGAGAGAAGAAAATCTACTGTGTGTGATGAGAAGAAAACTACTTAGATTGTTAATGCTGCTCTGAAATTAAAAAAAAAAAAAAAAAACTGAAAAAATGAACTGAATTTAAATTGGTAGGGGAAAAAAATCTACTGCTATGATATCTGGAGGTTTAATAGAATTATTTATTGTATAATTTTTTTTGAAGTGCCATTCAATAAATGAAATGCCAGAATGTAAGGTACACATTATAACTACTATTATTTATTCTGCATTTCCTATTTCAGTATGCTTTTAAGAAATCATTAAGAAATAACAAATAGGTTGAGGGGAAGAACAGGTGCTGAGAACTATTTGCTGATAAAAATAATTGCCAATGCCCAGGAAAACTACATATATTTGAATGCACCTTTCTTCACTATTCTTCATTTCAGCTTCAGAGTGACTGGAAATTCTGTGCAATACAGCAGTATAAATGGTAATAATGATCATAGTAATAATAAATGTGCTTGATTCTCACATTTCAAAATGCACAGTTTGAGAACTAAAGATCACTCAAAACCAGTGCAGTTAGTATGCTAATATTATGCATGTCTCAAGATGGAAACACTAGATTTCAAACATAAATCTTTAGGATCCATCTTTAACTTCTTTTAAAATCTGGATCCACGCTGAGGCTGGATCACAAAGCTTTCCCTTATTTCCAGAAAATACAAAAGCCTATCCTGATTATTTTAGAGTCTGAATCAGCATCCAGGTATCCCCAGCGCGAGAAACCTGAGAGATGAGAATCATCAGCTATGAAGCACAATACCTTCTTAAACATATAGTTCAATACCATTATTTACTTGATACAATACAGCAAAGGATTCACTTCCGTGATTGAAACAACGTCCCAGAACAGCAGACAGGAAGGAGAAACCTAGTCATTAAAAATGGATGGAATTAAGTTTGGTAGGGATGTATGATGAGAAAATCGAAAGAGTTTCAACCAAAAGCAGCATGCAGAACATGTGACTAATAGAGTATTTGAACAGATATACAATTCTTCTTTGTCTCTTTTGGTTTGGTTTGGTTTGGTTTGGTTTGGTTTGTTTGTTTGGGATTTTTTGCCTTAAGTAGTATCCATTTTGGGCTACTTAAAGATAGTTTCTATCAATACATGTGAGAACACATCCAATAATGTAGTTAAATAAAAGAAATTAGATAAAGTGAACTTATGTTTTTTGTTTTGTTTTGTTTTTGTAATTAACAGGGGTGACTTTCTGCAAATGTTGAAGGAGTTTTTTATAACTACTTAACTCCTTCCAGTAGAGACAACATAATAAAAAAAATATATATTGCAAATGTCGAGTTGTCATAGTTTAGAAAGAAGCCACGAAGCTCTGGTACAGAGAAAATCAATCACCGATTTAATTGTTATTGCACATTTTAGAAAATGAAATTCCTATCATAGAAGACTTTTACAACTTTTATATCAAGTGCTTATTTCAGATAAAACAGTAAATATCAGGCAAAAAATAGCAAACCAAGCAAAATAGCAGCACTTTTTCTAGGATAAGATTTAAAGAAGATATTATTTTGCAAAAATACAAGTGCTGCATTCTTTTGCTTGCTCTTTTGTATTATTTCGTTTTGTCACAGACTTAAAATCTTTCCTTGTTAAAATATTTAAATGATATCCTTCTTTTTCAAACTGGTTTTGCTTTATTTTTATTACATTCTGATCATATCACTGTGACTATAAAAAACATTTATTCCTAGCAGCAGCTTTGAGAACAAGGTTTGAATTGCTTATTTCTATCAGCTCTGCTACTGACTTTAATAGAAACTATGTAGGTGAAAGCAAGGACATCTCTGGGAATATATGAGTGGTGTGTAAGCAGAATGACTGAAACCCTGGGCAGGTAAAGTTAAATGAATTGCAGTACAGTGTTGACAGTCAAAAATAGACATTTCATTGCACCATTATAGTGTGTCTGAAAAGAAGCAATAATCATTTCCAAATGTCTTATTTGGACACAATCATATACATTAAATAAATATAGTTCTGTAGATAAAATGCTACCTGTGCTGAAAAAAAAAAATTCATCAACAGCATCAGTAGAAAAGTGACTATTACTGTAGTAGCGATTTTACCAGTAAAACATGTTGTGATAGATAATGAAATAAAAATGAAAATAAAAAGGCAACAAAAACACAGAAAAACTCTTTAATTAGGGAATTAGAGAGTATGGTTTTCTACACCGCCAAACCAGGCAGACAGTTTAAGAGCACTCTTGTCCAATTGCAGCACTGTATCTTAGACCCACACTGAGAATGGCATTTTGCCATGAGGGCCCATAGCACATTCGTGTCAATCATATTAATTGCTTCAACTGTATCTGCTAGAGTAGATCAAAAGTACTTAGATTTTGTCTCTCTGGTTTCTACTTCCTTACACTCTCGTGAGGTCTGGTGATACCAAATGCCGGGTCCTGCACTTTGGCCACAACAACCCTAGGCAGCGCTACAGGTTTGGGGGAGAGTGGCTGGAAGACTGTGTAGAGGAAATGGACCCGGGGGTATTGATTGATGCTTGGCTGAACATGACCCAGCAGTGTGCCCAGGTGGCCAAGAAGGCCAAGGGCATCCTGGCTTGCATCAGAAACAGTGTTACCAGCAGGAACAAGGAAGTGATTGTCCCCCTGTACTCAGTTCTGGTGAGGCTGCACCTGGAGTACTGTGCCCAGTTTTGGGCCCCTCACTGCAGGAAAGGCATTGAGCCCCTGGAACCTGTTCAAAGAAGGGCAACAAAGCTGGTGAGGGGTCTGAAGCACAGGCCATATGAGGAGAGGCTGAAGGAGCTGGGAATGTTCAGCCTGGAGAAGAGGATGCTCAGGGGAGACCTTATTGCTCTCTATAACTTCCTGAAGGGAGGTTGTGGTGAGCTGGGGTTCGGCCTCTTCTCTCGTGTAACTGGTGATAAAACTAGAGGGAATGGCTTCGAGCTGCACCAGGGGAGGTTCAGGCTGGACGTTAGGAAATACTACTTCTCTGAAAGTGTGGTCAGGGAGTGGAATGGGCTGCTGAGGGAGGTGGTGGAGTCACCGACACTGGAGGTGTTCAAGGAACGTTTGGACGTTGTGTTGAAGGAACATGGTTTAGTGAGAACTATTGGTGATCGTGGATGGTTGGACTGAATGATCTTGTGGGTCTTTTCCAACCTTGGTGATTCTGCTATTCTGATAAGTGATCTGCCTTCATCGTACATGAAGATTTAGAGACAAAACATTAGTCTTGACAGTTTCCAATTCAGTGGCTAAAAATTGAACCAAAGCAAAAACAACTGCAGGAAGGATTGAAATGAAAGATTACAATGAATCTCTGAGGTTGTGGGTTTTTGTTTTTGTTTCTTTTTTTTCCCCTTCTGTTTTTTTTTTTTTTTCTTGTGCCTCTCCAGACCTAAATTACTTCTCAAATATTAAACATATCTTTACAAAACTGTAGCATTTCCTGCTCTTAAATTAAAGGTATTATTCACTGTACAAATAACTGAATATAAATTCTCAGTGGATGGAGAAAATAAATATCTTTATAAGAAATAGATAGGTAGAGCTGGTCCTACAATGCCTTGTTTCTTTTTCTTCTAAGTAAAATGTCATATTCTGCTTTATCTTATCTTTATACTGGTCACCACTTTCATCACTTCCATGCTATCTCTCTTAGGAGGCTTTTCAGATGATTAATCCTGAAGTAACAAGGCATCAGATGGGTTTTATCAAGTGCTTTCTTCCCTTGAATGAGAAAGATGTGATACTACTGGCCTTCGAGAGCTGAGCAGGTCAACATGAGGGCAGAACTGACTCATTATCTTTACTTTATACGCATTTAACCAAAAAGGTGAGAAAAGTTAAATGAGACGGTATTCTGTCTGAGAGAGCTGACAGGTTAGGAAAACAATGAACAAAAACCTTGCTCCATCAGTTCCTCCCAAACAGTAATACCAGTCTTGTTTTGCTTCCTTTTTGCAAGGATCTTGACAAATCTGGCAAAGATTAATTAGTTACCCAGGTAAGTCCACAATAATATATAAATTTGCTCTATTGAAGGAGAAACGGTCAATATATGTGACTCTAGTCCCATTTAATGACTGTTTAATCAGAACAGAGTTCAAAGAAATTAAGACACTTGGTGACATCCAAACAGATGATGGAATTTTTCTCCAGACTTGAAACCTGGAATGATCATGCTTAGGTTGTCTAAAAATAGAGACTGTACAGTGATTTGACTTGTCATAGCCCGTCTCTGAGGGCATTTGTACAGGTCTGATAGATGTGACACAAGTGCTGCACAAAACTCTTTCCTTTGGAACTGCTATGAAGGGCCAAACAAGATAACCCATGCTATCTCAAATGGTTTGAGACAACTGAGTGTAGATAAATAACCAATGTCCATAAACTTAACTGTTTACAACATGGGTTTTTATGTGAGTCAGATGAAAAGCATCAGTAATAATTAAAGGAAATGTAGTCAGTGTAGAAACAAAAGGGGTATTCAGCTCACTTTCAAGTATTGGTTCATCTGAATTACTCTCTCGGCTTCAGTGTGTAGTCATCACATCTATATTGATACTTGGAATTCTGTGAGTATATTCTGAACCATTCTTAGCTGTCATAAATATTGCATTCAGGCTTTACATCTGGAAAAAGCTTAGCCTTTCATTCTAAAAAATCAGAACTCATTTTTCATCCTCAGAGCAATACACTGATTATTTGAGGTTGTCATAAATGTACTAAATATAACAAGAGTTGGTGTCTTCCTTTTACAAGGAAGTAACAGATTATGTACACTTTAGTTTTTGATATAAGTTACTTCATCATTTAATAAGCCAGTTACTGTTATTGTTATATCTAAGGTATGAATGATATTTAGCTTACTACCTCTCATTTTGACAGGAGTACCTCGAACTAGGTGAAGAGAGCCAGTAATTCCAAATATATGCTGAAGTAGATAAATTTGAGGGTAGAAAATCCCCAAAGTGATAGTACATAATTTTGAGAAACTTGAAGAATAGGTCAGTAAGTTTTGAATATGGAGACAGGAAGCTCAATGTATGTTTTCACAGCAAAATAATCTTTTGTAAAGGCAGGACCAGCTAAAATCATAGAAAAGTAATCTGAAGTTAAGAGGAGGAGTGAAAGAACATTTTTCAGTGGAAAGAAAAACATTTATAGGAAAGAAGAGTTGGGGAATCTTGAAAGGATGCTGTCTTTGGCTAAAACTCCCGTGGATGCTGAGAGAAAGCTGTGATAAAGAAATGTCTATAAGTGTGTTCTTTATTTTGTATATGTCTGTGCGCTTCTCCTACTAAAAAGATACAAATTCCTCTTGAAGCATAAACATTTGTCTGTGTGTTCTTTTAGCACAGTTACAGATTAAGAAATAAAATTGAATATCCAAAGCACTATTTTTTCTAGCAGCTACACTGGACCAAGGTTTGTTCTTCAGCCCCAACGCGAGCTGGCATGGCATGGCTCACTTACACGCAGATAAATGCACTTGGCAGCACAGCCACTAACCTGTTCTGCCCACAGGAAGCCCAAGCTGGCTCTGGCCAAAGCCGTGACACTGGTCCAGGTCAAGATGCTGGGCCTGGCCTTATTTTATTCACTCCTCCTAGAATGACTAGGTAGATGAATAGGAGGGTCCTGGGAAGGTACTTCAGTAAATCACTAACAAATGCTGAGAAATTACCGATCATTTTTTCTCACATTTATTAAAAAAATGCACTTAATGTGTAAGTGAATTGCAAAAGACAAATAAATTTAGTTTAAATATCAATGACTATATCTCTCCAGATTTCCAAAATAGGTAGAGAAGCTCAGCTCTGAATTCACATTTCCTAGTATTTGCAGGCAAATTGAATTCTGTACTGGCCTGTAAGCTGGCATCAACACATTTACAGAAGTGTAATGAAACAGTACTCTGCTCTTGTTTACCTGCAGCAGGTTTGTCAATTCAAATTATACAGTTCACAGAGTGCACAGAGTGCAGAGTGGCTTCAGATATAAGTGTTACTGCTTAAAGCCCGATACCACATAGACAAAATTATAATGCTTAGAGATCTATATTGTTCTCTGGTTCAAAACAAAGTGAAATCTACTCAATCCAAACTATTCTTATGCAACATTATTTTTACACAAATATCTGCTCCCAAAATTAGGATGCTAGAAAAGCTTCTGAAGAAAAGGAAGCCTAATTGCTCTCTTGAAAAGAGGTTGTAGTGAGATTGATGTTGGTCTCTTTTCAGTCGACAAGTGATAGGACACAAAACAATGGCCTCAAGTTTCACTGTGGGAGGTTTTGATTAGATATCAGGAAGGATTTCTTCATCGAAAAAGTGGTCAGGCACTGGAATGGGCTGCCAGGTAGACAGTGCAGTCTCCATCTCTGAGACTGTTAGAAAAAGCTAATGCTGCACCCATTTTTCAAAAGAGTATAAAAAACAACTCAAGAAACAACCAATCTGTGAGCCTCACGTCTGAGCTGGGGAAGACTGTGGATTCTCCTGGAAGCAATACTAAGGCACATGGAAGACAGTGAGGTGATAATAGACAACCAGTATGGTTTCACCAAGGGCAAGTCCTTCCTGACCAACCTAGTGGCCTTCTATGATGGTGTAACTGTGTCAGTGGACAAGGGAAGAGTGATTGGTGTCATCTATCTGGTCCTCATTAAGGCCTCTGACATGATCCCCCATAACATCTTTCTCTCCAGATTTAAAAGATATGGATTGGATGGGTGGACCGTTTGATGGATGAGGTACTGGTTGCAAGATTGTACCATTGTGAGAGTGATGGACAATGGTTCAGTGTCTGGATGAAGATCAGTGATGAACAGTGTACCTCAGGAGTCAGCCCTGGGACCAGTGGTCTTTAACATATTCATCAGTGACATAGACAGTGGGATTGAGTGCAGTCTCAGTGAGTTTGCAGATTACATAAAGCTGTGTGGCGTAGTCAACATGCCTGAAGGGACAGGATGCTATTCAGAGACATGTAGACAGGATCAAGAATTGGGCCCAGGAGAAACTCATGAGGTTCAACAAACATGAGTGCAATGTCTGGCTGCTGGATCACGGCAAATCCTACAAGCTGGAGGTTGAAAAGATTGAGCATAGCCCTGTCAAAATTGACTTGGGGCTACTGGTAGGTGGCAAGATGAACATGAGCTACAATGTGCCCTTGCAGCTCAGAAAACCAACTGTACCCTAGGCTGCATCACAAGGTGCAGGGCCAACAGGTCAGGGGAGGGTATCCTGCCCATCTACTTTGAGCTGGTAAGACCTCACCTGGAGTACTGTGTCCATATGTGGAGTCCTCAGAACAGGAGAAACATGGAAGTGTTGGAGTGTGTCCAGGGAGGGCCACAGAAATGATCCAGGGGCTGGAACAGCTCCATTTTATAATATGAGTTGCAAAGCACTTTTGAAGAAAAGATTCCTCAGAGAGGTGGTGGATTCCCCATCCCTGGAGATGTTCAAGGTCAGGCTGGATGGTGCTCTGATCTAGCTGTGGATGTCCCTGTTCATTGCAGGGGATTTGGACTAGATGATCTTTTAGTGTCCCCTTCAATTCAAACAATACTTCGATTCCATGTTTTTAACACATTTTGTGTATTTAATGAATTTAACTGTAAGTGGTGCTTCTGCTATCCCAGCTGTCTTTGACAACATGAAAGTTGTAAGCAAATGAAGAATCAGAAGCAGGGATAAACTTAAATACTTTTATGTAATTTCAAAGACTATAGTAAAAATACATTCTTTTTTTTTTTTTTTTTTCTTCAGCACTTCCTGTTCAATTTATTCTTATTTATTCATTGTGTTAGAATAACAGAGAACTTGATACTTTTCATTTAGAAAAAAAAACAGTATTACAATTTGCTGTTCCTGTATAGGTTCCATATGGACACGGAATAATTTGTTTAGAAACCAAAGGAAATAGATCTTTTAAAAATAATCTGTCATCCTGTAATATTCTCTATGGTATTTTTATTCAAACTCAGTTCTTCCTGATCTTTCACATTATTCACTGTTGAACTGCTTAATGCCTGAGTTGTAGGCCAACTGGCAGGAAGAATGCAGGCAAAGTATTATTTCCCTGCAATATGAAGTTGAATGTCTCACTTTTGCTACTTTCTTTCACACCTGAAACAAATCTTGAGTTGCATCACAATAGACCACATTAATAAAAGTGCCAAAAAGATACAAAGGAAAAAAAAAAAGAGAGAGAGAGAGAGAATGAAAGATTTCTCATAAGGGCAAAATTAGGAAAATCAAGGCCAATTTTATCATTTTGAAATCTTTTCACTGTCTCCTCTTTGGCTAAATTAACAATTTTTGGGGGGGGGGGTTAGGCAGGAATGTCAGTTCCATTGAACTGAATGGTGAAGTTCTAAATAACTTCAATATTTAAATAATGTAATTTCCTACTGCTTTTACTATTAAAGCTTATAATTAGCTTTTTGCTAACCAAGGCCATGCTCCACTGAACACATCTGAGGACAGGGCAAGAATTTAGTTTGGTATTACTCTCTGATAAGAGTCATTTGACATAACACGACAGAAGACAATAAGAATTTTGCCCCTGACTTCAGCAGAAACAGCTTTCCAGAGCTCCTCAGTGAAAGCACTATTACTTTACAGAGAGAAGAGAAAAAGCTTATGTAATCTTTGAAGCTTTGCACCAATGTTAGATAAAATCTGCTTTTGATTAAATAAATAGATAACATCTGCTGAAATCTTGGATCAGATCTGACAAACTGTAAACTGAAACACTTGCATATATTTGATGATCTGCATCAGGCATATGTAAGTACGCCTCTATCAGTTGTTCTGAAAATAAGGGTCAAATTCAGTGGTAGAAATGAGGATCACAACCAGAAGTGGGAATTATCAGCAGAAGCCTAAAAACCACTGCTATGTATGCTAATCCTGGGAATATATTTTAAAGATGATTTTCTATGTTTAATAAGCTAACCAACATAGCAGACTCTTTTTACTACGCTTGCAAATTTTTTTCTTCAGTTCTTTATTCTAGGCTTTTTACTTGAGTTAATACATTTGGGATGCAGTTTCTTCTCCCCTGATTAACCCACTTCCCTCCTCCCTGGCTGACCTAAAGTTAATTCTTTCATAAAAGCCTTTCCTTCTACTCTCTATCCACTACACATCATGTTTCTCCTCTTCATTACCATCCCAGAAAATAAGAACTAACACTGCCTTTCTTTCTTGAACTTGCCTTCTATCTTACAGGTTTTCATAGTTTTTGCAAGCAAGCAAGAAGGGATGTCTCTACTTTTCTCTTTGTTGCCAGCACATTACAACTTAAAGTTTTGGTATTGGCATATTCATCTGGATCTGTCAAGTTACTGTTACTGGTAAAAGTCTTCTGTTATCTTTAGGATACCGACTTTCACAAAAATTATAGTTCCATCACTGATCTCGGAAATGAGCATCTGCTCTTACCTTATCATCACAGTTTTAATATTCTTGTAGCTCCAGTTTCCTTGAAAAGTAATCCAAATGAGACAGACTCTGTCTTTTACTTTTCTCCAGTATTTGAACTGCTTCCATGTTTTCAACAGAGCAAAGTGAATACCCCAAGCTCCCACCAGTATTCATTTAAATGAAAAACTGAATTCTCTGTAGCTGTGCTTGTGCCTGTGAGCAGGTGGAATGAGGTGGGAATCCAACTCGCTCATAGGCATAAACAGCAAATTGGATTTTCTATTCAAGATGTGGGGGTCAGAGTGCTCAGAGAACAGTTACAGACCCTTTGTAGACAGTACCAAGTGTGGGAGATGAAAAGATCAACATCGATATGAAATGTTCACCGTGCAATTTAATTGCACCTTGCTCTAAAGCAACCTTTCCCATACTTACTGGAGAGACTCACTTTGCCTGCAACATCAACCCTCCTTTATGGTTCAACATTGTATTTCTTAGAAAAATTTTGCTGGTAGCATTTTGGCCAGGATCAATTTTACTCCTTGAAACACCAAAAGTGGGAATGAAAATAAAATGTTCTCACAGCAGATCATAATTCAGCATTAAAGAATATTAACAGATACATGAAATAATGCTTTTCATTGTCAAGAAATTTCTGTGATGATGTGGACAACCAGCCATACACATTCATCTTGGCATTGCTAAGGAGAACACCTGATCAATACAGATGATAATGCACCCATGATGATAAAAAAATAAATCAAAGCCACATAGTCCTTAAAAGAATGAGTTACAATTTCCATCATGGTAAAACTGAGTTGATTCAGAGCAAAAGCTGGATGGGAAAACTGTACCCTTATCAAACTTCTAAATTTGAAGAAAAATTCAATTTATTTGAGTAAACTATGGATGAAATGAAACTATGGATGGATGAAAACACCTGGTGTATTGTGAGGCACAAAATTCAAATCTGAATCCTCTTTGTTGGCCTGTTTCTCCAGAATTTAAAGCTAGTCTGACCAATATAGACAGATGGCATTTTCTGCTTTTGTCACTGTTCACCAGCCCCATCTCCACTGCCTCGGAAGATGGTTTTGCAAGCAGTCTTCACAAGAACAAAATCTCCTATGTAAATTGCTGCATTGTTACTTCAGATTATTGTCTCATATAATGAACCTCTTATACTTAGAAATGAAACAAAGCACCACTCATAATTTCATATATTAATGTTTCTGTTTATTTGAAGGTGACAGCTGCCTGTACTTGTCAGATCTTTTCAATGCCACATTACATTTCACTGACCTCTTCAGAAATACTGTTTGTCTCTTGCTTTACAGTAGACATTCCATGACATATTAAGCAATGAAAAAATTACCTCCTTTGAATGTTTTGTAATCAAACACATTTTTTTTCTGATGGTGAGACCAAACGAAAGGTGTTTGCAATTTTAAATCAATCATCAGGAATAACTGATGTTTTCTCAATTCCTGCGTATTTTGGACTTCGGGTATACTAACCAACATTTACAGGAGTATCTTCACCACCTTAAATTTAAACGATCTGAAAAACTGTTTAAAAATAAGAAGTAAAAATGTGATTTTAACATATTTTTTTGCAAGGAAGAAAGCATATGTGATTCCAACTTCTCCAAACCAGTCTCTTAGTTTGTTCCCTTTTGCCAAACTTCTTGGGTAATTTCAACAAATCCTGACAGAAAAGTAAGAAGTTCAAAAGCATTAAATTCCTACTTAGTTCCAAACCATACCATACCATACAGTTCATCCATACCATACCATACGGATGAAAGGCATCCAGATTAAAGTGTCCATTGTGGAAAAAGTTGTGCAAACACCAGAGCAGCAGTGTTTCAAGAGACCTCAAAAATCATAAAATGCTGTGCATGTTACAGGACTTTGACATAGTAGATCTCATTTTGCTGGAAATGCAGGAAATTAGGAGTACAGTTGTACAGGAGTACACTGTACAGGAGTACAGTGACACAAGACTGCTCCTGTGGGCAGCCTCAGTAAGGTGTCTGGATCCAACCGGCTTTCCATCAGAGAAAATCACATTATCAGTAGCTGTGTTTTCATTATAGAAGTTATGTCAACCTTTCCCTGTAGGGATCCATCAATGCTGATTGTGAATGTTCGTCAAAAGATATCTGAAATAAATAGGACTTTGTTTCATTCCTCTGTTACATGGAAAAGTTTTTTAACTGGTAAAGTGGAAGGATGTGTCATCCCAAGAGTTTTGGTAGTCACATCTAACCACATGGATGCAATGTAGCTATGGCATATGTGTACTACAAGGTGTTGCTTTAGGTCACATTAAATGAGATGAAAATGTGATGTGGTGCAACTCAACACAACATGATATCATCACGAATTCCTAATAAGAGTCTAAAAATTGTAACAGAAGCATGTAGTAATGAATATTTCTAATGAAAACCATTTACAAATCACAAAGAACAGTCATGAAGTTCAAACAGGCTCAAGACAGAGGAATAGCAAGTGAAAAATGTTTTTAAAGTACATGTCAGATTCGCTTTTTGAATGCAAAAGGATGCATTTCAAGTGATTCTTCTGTTATTTTTACATGTGCTTTGTCATTATAACCTTGCTGACTCATTTTTTAAACTGATGATGTTCTTTCTTTGCCTTAAAAATATTGAAGCAGAGAAAAATTCACAGCATCTATAGCCAGCTAACTGAGACTTAGCTAGGATGAAAGAGTTAAAATGTGAAAATGTTTTGTTCATAGCAGGAACACTGCTGCTTTTCCTTTCCTTCCCTATGTACAAGTCAAGAATGTTCAGAGCAGGGCAGAAGTATCTCAGTAGTTATGTACAGAAAACTCATATTCCCTAGACCTGCAATCTCTCCACTTTTAAAGAAAAATGTATTTATCCTCCCGCAGCAGATAGATAGTTCATAATTGACAGCAAATAGAAATATTCTCCCCTCGGTGATACTTAAATAAGAAAATGCTACTGGAAACCTTTGTTATACGCTGGTTTAAAATTAGTTGTTTCAGCATAACAGACATAATGTAAGTGATTCAGGAAATTTGCTGGAAAGGTAAGATGCACGGCATGCACTTTTTGTATATTCAAAGTTTTCAGTCTGAATCAGATATATATGTATATAAAATCAAATAAAGCAAAATTCATCATGCTTTGAAAAGACGCAAAGTTTGACCATACTGAAACAATGTAATTTAACGAGCTAGATCCTTGATGTATATGTACTTGGGTTTTTTATTCACTGGTTACAATTATTTAAAAATACCAGAATTCCATTTTTTATCAAGGACTTTTGAATCTGTATTTTAAAGATGAAGGGCATTAAAAAAAATATACTACTGTTGTATTAATGAAGTAAACATCCTGTCAGGCTTATTGCATTGATTCCTACCTGGGCGCTGAATCCACAGTCAGTGTCCCCAGATTTCAGACAGTGCATGCACACATGTGCCAGGAAAATGGTAGACAAGACCACAGGAGGACACAGCGCAGCAGGACACTGTCACCAGTGATGCCCATGGAACAACATCAGGATATTGTTCCACCCACAGCTTTGAGATAGAAGACTCCCTGATAGCTGTGATGGCCTCTTTGAAATTGCAGGAAATTGACAGAACTCAATGAATCCTCATGTAACATTGCAAAGTAAGCAAAATAAATAAATAAATAAATCCAAAAGGAACATCAAAAAGCTCATAAAAGCTCATAAAGTATTTTCCAGCATGTCAAAGAAAACATCCCTTTCTTCTTTCCTGACTGCAAATACAGGAATCAGTTTAAACTGGCATATCTAAGGGATTAGTAAAATCATACATATTCATTAGTTTTCTACCAAGAGCAAGAGACTTTTTCAATAATAAAAGAAAATCACTTCAGGCAGAAAATCTTGGAGAATATTTTTAGGACAATGCTAAAGGGAAGAAGGCCTAGGCATAGCAACGTATTCCTAAGTGAAAAATGAAAAACAAAAATGGAATAGCTGTAGTCAGTGATGTTGTAGATGCTGGTTTTTATTTGTTTGTTTGTTTTTTAAGAGCAGAAAACTAATATTAGATCTGGCAATTCACTTTCCACCCTTCTTCCCCCCTGCAACCCCCCCCCCCCCCCCCCCCCACACACACACACACAATTCACACTGGCAAAATACTTAGTGCAAGACATTAAAATTACGCACAATATACTCCAGTCATTTCATATTAAACAATCTGGAAATCATTTTTTACATAAACAAGCTGGATTGCTCTTTGATGCTACCTAAATTACAAACTGCTGAAGATTTGCATGCTAGTTACTTTTTCAGTTGGTGGGCTTTCATGCTGAGCCCTGTGTTAAATCACTCTTTTGTAGTCTGGATGCTTATTATGACTAAGTTTTTAAAAATGAGCTGAACTGTTAAAACAAACACATGTATCTCAAAAGATTACGCATTGGAGATGAGCAGCAAAGATTTGCTAAATTCATTCAACTGAGGCCATTTGAACTTCTGTTATGCTGTCCATGGAAACTCAGAAAACCACATTTCAAACTCTTTGCATTTGCAATCAAAAATCTATCAGATTTTAATGCTATTTCCATTGCACAGTTAGCGTTTTCAAGCAAGTTTTCTGCCAGTATCATCATCATAATACACTTCCATTTTCCTAGCTGAGGATTGTAACTTTTTTCGCTCAGGATGTCTGACAGATGGAACTAAGAGAAGTATGGCAGATACTTCAGACGAAGAAATAAGCATAGCAATTAGAAATCTGAAGGTGAGAATAATGGTAGGTCTGGGAACCTGAGTTGCATGTGTAGAAACAAACATACAAACACGTCTTTCATTGCAGATACAAAACTTCTTCAAGAGGTCCTACTGGATCCTCTGCAATACTGGGCTTCAAGCGTTTTGATAGGAGGACTGTGTTGCAGAGTAGAATGTATGAAAACAAACAAGCAAACAAACAAAAACCACAACTTTTTCCTTGCTTTTCTGCTTGTATGATATCATTAACTTTAATTGCTTCAGAAACCACTCAAATTGATGAGATTGTACAAGCAATACATAAGCAAGTGTTCTCCTACCTTAAAACCCACCGTAAAATATTTGTTCTGTAAACTGAAGGCTGCAAAATTCACAGATCACTATGCATACCCATGAGGTGTAAGAGCAGCAAACATAAACTGCAAGAATTCTCAGGCTCATAAAAAGTGCTAAAACATTCTCACAGGTCAATGAGTTGTCCTGCACTTCAATTGAAATCTAAAACCCACCACCTGCTTCCTCTTTCCCTATGTTTTCTCTATGCGCTGCGCTAGGCCCTGTTCTTTTATCTCCCAGAGCATTTCCCTTTTCTATGTTCTTCCTACACTTCAGAGGACTAACTCCCTTCCCTCCCACATTCCCTTTTTACAATGCCAAGGCATGGTTTACATTAAATAAGAATGAGGAACGCCATTAACCCTGTATTTGCTATAATCCTTGGGGTAAGTTACAACTATTATCTGGATAAATGAGAATGTCCTCTTAGCTCAAGAGAAAATATGTGAACTGAAAGCTGAGAACAAGTTAACATGTTTGTCTATATTGTTTTCAGATTGTTCACCAAAGACAGACATGCTTGGAACGATTCTCTTGCAAACCAAGGAACTCTTGATTTGTAAAAGCCATGATTGATTGAAAGAAACCTGAACACAATGATAGATAATTGGCTTTATGGCTTACAGCACCTTTCATCCAGGCAAAATACCACAAGCATTGAGAGCAATCATTTTATCCATCAATGTAGTGTAGCTATTTTGAGGGAAAAATTGAGCCAGCGTATTTTGTGTGTCTGGCCATTAGTAGGCTGGTTAGGGACATTAGGAGTCCAGGCATTTGGAGAATGGAGGGGAGGAAGATCACCTCTGTACGCAGTAAGTCTATGCTTTTAAAATATGTGGGTGCCTGGTTTCTGTTGTCTGTGCCAAAATACAGCTTGGTTTGCCTGCCTGGCGACCAGAATGATTTCAAAATAACTAGGAATCCATCTCCCTTATGTCTTCAAAGATTAAATATTAATTTCACTGGAGCTTTAACTCAAAATTTAAGCCTTACTGCTGTTGGAGGTGGAATAAATGACTGGTGAACTCCTACTGTAATCTGACAATGTATGTAACATTCAGAGTTCGGAGTGACTCAAGCTGCCCCTTAGGACAAGAGGTCAGTGTCTTAGAAAAAGAAGAGTAAGGTCAACTTTGAGAATTATAGTTTCATGTTTAAAATAATATAAGTAGTTGTTCTCATATTTTAAAATATACTATAATTATCTGAAACAACAACAACAACAACAACATTTGCACTCTGTAAAAAAATTACAGTGCCATAGTGCAAAGCTCTAACTTTAGTCATCTCAATAGTTTTGGATCTCAGCTGGATAGATCTGTAAAATGTACAATAGCCAGAAATGCAAAGACTGCTTTACTCTCTTACGTTAAATTAGGAAGCTATGGGTTGAGTAGGGAGATTTCCACTAGATTCGGATATGAAAATAATCTTCCAAACTGTAATTTCAAAGAGAAAAAGGAGAAACATAAATTTCTTAGTAGTTTATAATTTATAGTTACTGCAAATTTATTTTAAGTTCCTCTCCACCCACACACCATTTCCTTATTTTCTAATCTCTGATTAAACAGATGTGCAAGATAAAGACAACTAGGAAGTTGTATGAGAAACTGTTGGAGAAAAGTCTTGCCCACACTGATTATCTGTTGTAGATGCTTCACTACACTCGATAAAAAAAAGAGGAATTTCTCTTTGAATGCACAAAAGTAGCCTTCTATCAAGTAACACAAACATTCTGACAATTTTATGACTGCAAATCTAAAAAATAAGCATTCTAAAGGTAGTAAGTTCTAACAGGTAGAAGAAAAGATAACATTCATTGGGATACAGACAAAACAACAATCTTAGTTTTAGTCATGAGAATAAATAATATTTTAGTATCTGTTGCTGAATGAAGATCTTTTTAATCACATCCACCACAGGTCCATATGAATTATAGGAGAACATGATGACAATCAACAAGTCTGTTCTGCTCATTACCAGTCATCTGATTTGCTGTGCTTCCACTGTTTTATCATATATTGCATTGCAGTTTGCTCTTTCTGTCACCAAACATAATGCATGGTGAACAGATGTGATTTTGGATATCTCTGCCAAATTTGTATTGTCCTTATGTTACATAAATTATTTCTTTTCCTGTGATGGAGGCAGCCGAATCTCCTCACTTGAGATCATTACACTTTTGGGTTTGGAAATTTCTGGGCCTCATTCGATTTTTTTGTCTGTATATTCCGATGGTCACGGGGAGACGATCTTTGCATTTTCTCTTTCTCTGGAAGTCACATTTCCATTTTAAAAAGTGATAATCCATTTTCTGTCTTAGCAAGCCCCATATTACAGCTGTAAGAAACACTGTATTTCCCTCTTATCCCAGTCACCATCATCTGCTTTTGGGCATCAAGAGTTGCCTGTGCGTTGAATGCATGAGCAATTTTACTCTTCCCATTTTTTGTCTATAATACTTTGTACCTATTGATTGGCACGTAATACAAGAAGAAGCTTCAGAGGATTTTTCTCAATGCTAAGTACTTGCTAAGAAAGCTCTCTGAATTAAATGACTGAGTCAAAACTTTTTTATCACCTTGAATGTAACTGCAGAAATCAAGAAACTTTGTAAATGTGCTTAATGCTATTCCTGGAGGTGATAAAGGTTTATCAAATACAACATTTATTTGCCTATATGCAGCATCCCGTACTAAAGAGTCTTGTTGATCTTCTAACAGCAGCAATACTTTTCTTTCATGAGCAGGCAGCTGCACAGATTGTGAAACAGTGTCAGCATACAAAAGAAACTATCCTGAGTTTATTTTTTTGGGGGGGGAAAGCATTTTATGGCCTTTATGATGCACTCTTGAATCAGAATATATCTGTTTGATCCTTGATAAAATGAGATAAACTTTTATTTTATTTTACTCCTTATTCCAAAAATACGTAAGTAAATCTGGAGAAACTGAGTCAGTGACCTGGCCTCATTATTTAAAATAAAGGAGTTGTCTGAGTACAAACTGTATGAGAAGAACAATGATATTGTAAAAGATTATTAATAGCATAAATGAAATCATAATCTGGATCTTTTGTGATTTCAGCTCTTTTCACTTTTATTTCGTAAAGGTTTACAGGCTCGATTCTCAGATGGCATAAATTTGCATTGATATCCGTCTGGCATCAGATCTAATAGATCCTGCTGTGCATGCCTAGCATTGTCATTCTCTGCTATGGAGCTATCGTGTCAAGCATTGGTAGTATCCATTTGCTTGAATGGAGCACAATTTACAACTAAGATGTTGAGATAACAGATTTGAGAGTGACATATTCTGCACAGCAGAGAGTACGTATTTATGGGGTTGAGTAAATGTCCTCCTTTTGATCTAAACAGTACTTAACTATTGCATTAGACTCTGAGAACAGGCTTATGTTATGCAGGGGAGAGTGGGATGGAAATCCCCAAATTAATTCAATTGTGGTTCTCAGCACCACTGTACTGTTTGTAGGCAGCTCTGTCAGTGGATAGGTAGGTAATGCATGTTGCCAATTTGCTGAGTTTTGCATAATATTTTATGTCACTGTGTTGGACCACCCGTAGCAGTTCTGTTTGAGAATACCCCTGTCCTGTGTTTTACTAAGAAACTTCTACATACTGGGAGGAGGACATGTTTGTACAGCCAGCTTATCATTCATTTTAGTTTTTTCCTAAACTTTCCATAAGTGGCTAAACTTGCCAGAAGCCATTTTACAAAAAACAAACTAACATCTCTGCTCTTCAGACTTCAGCTCCAAAAGAAAGTTTAAAATATCTTCCCTTTATCATGCACTGAAGTTGATAAAGACTCAGAGATAACTCCAGCACACTAAATATTTGCTAAACAAAGGAATTTGGTTTTCTGCTTTGACTTTTTCTTCATAAAACCTGTGTGGAGAAATGGACATTCATGAACATTCATCGGGTCTGCAAACTCTTTAGGCTTCATAGTGTAGGTTACTGTATATTTTCATAGAGGTTAGTGAAAAACAACAACAACAACAACAACAAAACAAACAAACAAACCCACACCTCCATATTCATAATCAAGTCTGAATTTTTCTTCCTGGCCTAATTCTGAATTGACTCAGATTGTCCAGCATGCTCACAGTTAGGACAAAATGAGAAGCCACCATTTAATACAGGGTATAGGCTCCTTGCAAACAAGCTATTTCTGAGTTGAAGAAATTTCTTCTGGGACCACATGCCTTTATAATTCAGAGCTGCCTCCAAGTTTTTCTAGCCTGCAACAGGCATTGATCAGTCATAGCTGGGGGAATCTGAAAGTGGCAGAAAATGTTGCATTAGCAAATGCTATGAAAGGGACCTGACTAAAGGATTCTGCAGCCCTTTGGTTTCCTTCATGAAGACAAAAAGCTCTTGGTCTTGTGCCTAGAACTTTATATGGGAAAAATGGGTAAACTGTTCCTTACAGACAAAACATATCTTAGAATAGTTAATGTCACCATGATTATAAATTATTGTTCTTTTTTTTTAATTGATGAAAATACAGTAATTAAGAAATTGTTGTTAGAAAGGTAGAAATATATTTTGTTGCCTAAAGTACTTAGAATAAGTAATTACTTAAACATAATGATTTAAAATTAAATAATTTCTTTGATAGCAATCTGAATATGTAGAAGACACCTAATGGGCCTGATACAAAGTGCTTAGCATAATGATAGCATTTTTCGTGTTGTTTGGATAAAGTGTACATAAGCTTAACATTGATATTGGTCATCTCAAAGTTCATATTTGGCTTTTAACATTCATCTTTCTTTTGATCTTGTGGTACATGCTAGACATAAGTCAAACAAACGATTAGACACACACCTGCCTTCAAGCTTTATGACAGTATATTCACTCCTTCCATGGCTACTTGCTTCCATGCATTGATGAACTATGGCCATACAGTTACAAGAGGTTCTCTGTTACTCAAGCAATGAATTTTTCTTATTCTTCCCAGAAATCTGCAAAAAACTTAATTTTTTTCAGATTTTTTTTTTTTTTTTTTTTCCCATGCAGACATCCATATGCATGACATTGTATACCTGGGACCTCAGCAGGTCTGGACAGTGTTCAGTCTTATGCTCTGGTGTGGCAACATCTCTCATGCTCTGAGTAAGGTCTGTCATTCATTTTTTTTCCCCCTTCATCTACTTCCTAAGAAAGCTAATACGAAAAACTTATATGAAAAGGGACTTGCACACTTTCACCTCTTACTCTGGTTTAAATGTTTTTATAATCTATGGCATTCCCTATTACATACGTCCTTCACAGTGGCTAAGTCTTTCGAGCTCATAGACTAAGTACTTTCACAGCAGTAAGTGTAGAAATTTCCTGCTGCTATGCTTGTTTGGTGAGCAGATGGGAGATTTCCCATGAAAATCATGAGAAGCAGAAATACAGAGTAGGAAAGGAACAAGTAGGAGATATGGATCATTTCTAGATCAGGCATAAAAAGAAAGTTATTGTAATAATAATTAAAACCAAGAAAAGCTTTCTTCTTTATTACATTGTTCAGTAACAGCTTCTTTACTTCTAGTTCTATGTTTTCCATAAGGTTTGTGTAAGTTTTCTGCCAAAATCACTCAGTGCTGAAAGAATACAAATTCTAGGAGGAAAAATTGTCATCCAAAAGGCAAAAAATGTATTGCTTCTGCTGCTTATGTAGGCACCTAGTTGCGTTTCAGAATACAGCTAGGGTACTGTGAATGTATAGTTAAGCATCAGCTTAAGAAGTCTAGCTCATAAAAGTCAGCAATAGCCTGAGTGAGCTGAAGAACAGCAGAAAACAGGAAGGTTTTTGTAGGAGTTTTCAGCTGTGACCTGTGGCTATGTTATCCTGCAAGGGGGAGGCTGGAGTGGAGGAAGCAGAAAGGTTTTCCTTGACTCTCAGCAGATGGTTTGTGAAATATAATCCTTTAGGGATTATAGGGGCCCCAAAGAAGACCTGGGGTAAGAAAAAAAAAAAAAAAAGAAGAAAGAAAAAAAAAAAGTGATTGATGCCTTGAACTTACTTTGGAAAAAGAAATACTGGAGGAAATAGAACTTGTGGCTGGAGTTTTACATTTAGATACTCAGAGCTAATATATCATCTTATGCTCTTGCACTCCGTGGATTACTATTCCATAGATTTTGGACATCATAAAGAATATTGCAAGGGATTAGAGAGGGAGGGTTGAGTAATACAGGGTATCTAATGTGTATCAGTAAGCAATGATAAAAAAGACGTGCCTCCAGAGGGACATCTGACTACCCTTACTTTAATAGCTTAGCCATTGTCTACTTAGGTATCTTGATTTATATTCAGGATGTAATTACCTTCCTTCATTTACTTGAGATGGTACCCTAGTTCTTAAGTTAGATGCTCAGTAAGAGGACTGAATATGCTTAAAACAGTGCAGTAGTCACAGGCATCTGTTAAGATCAGAGCCAAAGCTGATGGGTCTGCAGAGCCGGAACACTCTTGTGACTGGAACTTGAAAATGTCACAAATACACAGTGTAAAGAAGTCTCCCTGGCTGAGAGCATGTGTACATTAATGCTTTGGAGTAGAAGTGAGTGTCCTACTTTTCTTCACCCCCATCTTTTGGTACACATTGCAGAGCACACTCAGAACAGACACGTTGGATTCCTCTTGGCTTAAAGTCAAGGTAGAGGGTGTATGCCAGGAGTATGTCCAGTACAATGTAGCCATGAATGAGCATTTAGGTGACATGACCAAAATAAAGCTGAAATAAATAAAATAGACTGAAATAAACCACTCAAACAAACAAACAAACAAACAAACAAACTAGTGTCAAAATTAAGTCCTCATCAGCTTTTCCAGATCGACTCCTGTGGCTCAGCACAATTATAACTTATAAAAACAGCCTGAGCATTAAGGCACCTGCCCTGCTCCTTCAGAGAGAAATGAAACAATACTTTCAAGTTTGAGTATCAGAGATGCTGTAGCAAAATTTTCATGCTCTGTCACTGGCTTCGGGTAGACACTTTTCAGTGACCCATGGCAAACTATCCCTGACTTGGCTGTTTGCCTCCTATTTGAAAGGCCCATCATCACTCCTTGCATAATTATTCTCTTAAGATTATTTCCGCAATGGCTGGTGCAAACAACATTTATAAGTTTGCACCTGTTGATTTGTGAAAACAGAGTCTGATTTTCTCAAGTAACTCAAGTTCTGCCAGCACTAGGATGTCAGCACAAGTGCAAAATCTGAATAGACGCATTTGTCAATCAAATTAGGTGTCCAAGATCAAATGAGTGAATAAATGAAAGCCACTTTTCTAGTGAGCAGCTGCCCTCATTACTAAAGATCCTGTTAAGATTAAAGCTGTGCTGCCAGCTTCTTTCTTCAGTTAAGAAAAATTGAAGTAAAATTAAAACTAGGAAAATTAAATTTAAAATAAGGCAACTGAAAATATTTTATGAGTCAAATACTTAAAAAACAATATTTTCCTTCACCTGAACTGAAACATTTGCCTTGAACACAAGAATGTGATGTTGGATTTCTTAAAGTAAATTGAAAGAAAATCCTAAATAAAATAAAATAATAATAATAATGATAATGACGGTGGCAACAACACCACAATAATTAAAAAAAAAATATTTTCAACTGTAAAATTGAAATCCTATGACATTATCACTTTTTTTTTTTTTCTTTTTTCTTTTTTTTTTTTAAAGCAACTTAGGAAGACCAAGAAAGCTTTCTGAAACAGCTTGAACTAGACAAACATGGGGGACTCATTGACAGTGATTTCAGTTCCGTCACTCAGCCTGTACTACCTTCCAGCACATTTGTTGTTTCTATGTATATGCCTGTTTAAATGTAGTGGCATCTGCTGAACTTAAAGATTATGATTAAACATAATAATATTCTCTAGCAGAATAAACATTTCTCATTTCAATGAGGACTCAAATGAGAATTAAATTCATGAGGGCAGAACAGAGCAGACCAGATGAAATTTTCAAGGATAACTAGAAAGCCAACAGCAGCAATACCCATGTAGCTAATGAGGAAACATACCTAAGTGATGGATGACACTGTCTTTCCACACTGGCTTGCTATGAACCTTACAGTAAGCTGACCTTGCTCTGAAGAAATGAGAGGAGAAAGAAAGAAGTGTATTTGTCATCTTTTAAATGTAACAGTGAGTACAGACAATTCTTGTATTAAACATTAATGAGGGCCAGATTTTTAGCAGGAGTTAATTGGCAGTTTACTAACACTACATATCAAACTGTTCTAATGCATGTCTAGTTCTGCATTTTGGGTTGCTACAGATAATGGCTGCACACTGACAAAAGGTGAAATGCACATACTTGCCTTGTTAATCTAACCTATTTTAATTTTAATTGCAGACACTCCTTTGTACACAGTATTTCTGCAGTTTTTTTGCTCAGATACATTCACTTATATTTCAGAAATAGATTACATGTTAACAAAACACCAGAAAAAAAAATCATAATCTGCCCACAGAAAGTACCAAGACTGTTATGATTTAAGGACTGGATTACTTTTAAAACTCAACCAGAGGTTGTTACCTGTCTGGAAAACCCTGTTCATAGCATGACACGGCATGGGTCCAGTGCTCTGGCAGTGCTAATGACAGGCAAGGACCTGTCACATCTCCTCATTTATGTGGCCAATCAGTGCCTGCAGTAGTTGCTGTGCTTTCATGCTCATTTGACACTGAGCCATTTCCTCCTGTCTTTCAGGGCCTCCTTTAAATTTTAGCTTCCACATTCTCTGTGGGGAATGAGCTGAGATGCCTATTTAAACGAAGCACAATTGCTTATGGAGTTTTTCGGAAATACTTTGCTGGGAAACCGCCCTCTGCTCTCTGCCTGCTTTCTCCCATCGCACATGGTTCTCTTTCATCATAACACTTATACTGTGAATTTGTTGAAGTAGAAGCCTTTTCTTTCATGTTTGCCTTCTTTAACATTTTCATTGATTTCGTAAAATAATTTTTCAGTGTGGCTGCTGTTATACCAAGCTAGCCATGAAAACCTCTGTGGGATTAATGGCTTTCCCTAAGAAATAGAATAAATGTTGTAATTTTTCTTAATCTTCCTTTAAATTTGGGGTCTACTGAAACCTAGAGCTTGAGGCTTCAAGCCGATAAAGATATTCATAGCTTGTAGTATCAAAATTATTGTGTCTCTTTAATATCCAGGACAATTTTCTAACATTTTGGGTGTAATTTACCTTTAAATATAGGCAACTTAAACATTGGTGTTGGTGTTTGCCTTCCCATGGATAATATCACAGAGATTCTGGAGACACTAAAATGTTAACTGAAGATTGTTTCATCTAGATACATTTATATAAATATCATTTATAGAAATTATGGAGACACAGAATTATTAAACATCAAGACTAGGAATTTTTTCTGTTCGAAATGAAGAATAGATAATTACTATCATAAATAAAGCATATTTGAGAATATTTTTTTCAACTTATAAAATGTTAAAATTAGAATCATAGTATAATTCAGATTTCAAGGAAGCTCTGAAAGTTCAACCCCCTGCTCAAAACCAAACAACTTCAAAGTCGGAAGAATAGGTAACTGTCCTGTCCAGTTTGAAAACAATTAAAGGGTAGAGAATGTACTCTGATCTCTCTGATCATAAAATAGAATATTATTTACAGATTAGAATATCCTGAGTCTGAAAGGACCCATAGGGATCATCAAGTACAACTGAGTTAGTAACTTGAATGTGTTTCACAAAAGAACTGAATCCTCTTCTTTTTCCCTATATATTCAGTTGGAATTTCGCTCAGTTCAGTGTGTGACCTAAGACTATGGTCCTTTTGTTGTGCTCCTCAGAGAAGAGTCTGTCTCTGTCTATTCATGAAGAATTGCTGTGGATAATGACTTATCCAGCACTAGAAAATCCAGGACTGCTCTATCTGTCCTAGCAGTAGCTTTAGGAGACATCAAACTTGACTGTGTCATGGATTTGGAACTAGCAGAGTCTTTGCTAAGTATCGCCTTCGTGGCTACAATTACTTCCATAACTACTAACCACACACTGTATCAAGACCTGTTCAATGATTTTGAAGATTTTCATTTGGAGAATCTCTCTTGAAAACCATCATCTGGGTAGACCTGTAGCCATCTTAAGTAGTCCTGACCAGAGTGTGCTTTTTACCCATCTCATCGGACCATCTGTTTCATTTCTTTTTTTTCTGCAAATAAAAAAAAAAGAAAGAAAGACAAGTCACCCAGTCCGTCAGAAATAATAGATACAGATCTTTTTGTTCTTTCTGACTTCTAAAGAAATTGAACTGCAGTATGTTTTCTTCCAGAGAAGGCAGTCACAAATGTACTATATTAATTAGGCCTTGGCTGCTTTTGACTGCGAAAGCAAGACAATGTTCACGTCAAACAAAATTCAGATGAAGCTGCAAACAGAAAACAGTCTATCTGATGAGCACCAAGGAAGCTACATTTTCAGACAAATATTTTGGCTGCTTGCCTCCTCCACTGTTTTGAATTGCTTTTCCATTTTGCTCTTCTTCACATTTATAGCTCAGTGTTTTAAAATAAAAGCTGGCATAACAATCTTCTTTCTATTATCCTGATGCCTTTATCATTTCTTCTCAGGAGACTTTCTTATTTCTTGTAAATTCTGAACATAGTTCAGAAAATCACTAAGTATGTGATACATAACAAATAAACATGTCATAAATTTAGCATATGCTGAAGGACTTTCCTGAATTGGAGGCAATAAAAACTGCCCTTGAAGCTGCCTTGTTCTCCTGAATGGGATGTGCCCTGCAAAACTTTCAGTGCCTGGCACCCTGCTTACCTCAGTAGCGTGAGGGCTATGGCTTTGCCTGACCTTTATCTCTTGGCACTTCAGCATGCCATGGCTCAGCTTTGCAAGATGATATGAATGCTGGTATTACCAAAAAAAAAAAAAAAAAAAAGTTGTTTCTTTTTTGAAGTGACGGGTGAGTGGGGAATTATTTATTTCTGGCACAAGGCGCATCTGTGCTGCACAGTTCACCACAGTGCGGAAATACCTTAGCTCGTTTTCGGCATACCCATCTCAGAATACAGAATCATTTGCCTCTTTTATTGCTTCTCTTCTTGTATAAGGTTCAAAGTACAGTGAAAGCCAAGCTACATTTAGAAGCCTGGATTTGGAGTTTAGAGTCCTTTAAGAGTGCTTAGAATATTAAAAATAAAGATCACAGAATCACAGAGAATCACATCATTGCAGAAGTTGGAAGGTACCTTGAGATAGATAGAGCCCAACCACTGTACTGAAGCAAGTAGCCTACAATAGGTCACACAGGTAGGCATCCAGACAGGTCTTAAATGTCTCCTTAGAAGGAGTCTCCATATCCTAACTGGGCAATCTGTTCAGGAGCTCTGTCACCCTTACTGTAAAGAAGTTCTTCTGCAGCTTTTTGATTTGTTTTGTTTTGGTTTTGGTTTTGGTTTTTTAACTTTCTATGTTCAAGTTTTAGGTCATTGCTCCTTCTCCTATCACCACACACCACAAAGAAGAGCTTGGACTCATCCATTTGCCTCTCACCTCCCTTTAGATATTTATAAACATTAATCAGATCCCCTCTCAGTCTTCTTTTCCCCAGGCTGAACAGACTCGTGTGACTCAGTCTTTCCTCATAAGAGAGGTGCTCCATGTGCTTTGTCATCTTTGTGGCCTTCCACTGGACTCCTTCTAGGAGATCTCTGTCTTTTTTGAACTGGGGAGTCCATAACTGGATACAGTAGTCTAAATGTGGCCACACCAGGGCAGAGGAGAAGGGGAGGACCACCTCCCTTGGCCTGCTAGCCACACTCTTTTTAATGCACCCCAGGGTACCATTGGCCTTCTTGGCCACCAGGGCACACTGCTGGCTCATGGCCAACGTGCTCTCCACCAGGACCCTTAAAAGGTCTTAAGGAGCACTGCAGAGCTCCTTTCCAGCAGGTCATCCCCTAACCTGTACTGACGCATGTGGTTATTCTACACTTGCTTACTACTCTACACTTGCTGTTGTTAAACCTCAGATTCCTCCCTGCCCAACTCTCCAGTCTGTCCAGGTCTTGTTGAATGGTAGTACAGCCTTCTGGTGTGTCAGCCACTCCCTCCAGCTTTGTATCATCAGCAAACTTGCTGAGGGTGGACTCAGTCTATGTTTCAAGTAAAGCTAGATCTCTGCAGGTTTTACTTTATCTATTCTTTATCTATTCTTAATAATCTTCAGAGAGCAACTCATCTCTCAGCTACAGGACATGAATTCACTCTTTTTTTACACAAAAATAAGATTTAAACCTAGGACATATTTTATTTTGGATATTAAGGTTTGCATCTATCGCTATTCATTCTAAAACAAGTCAAAAGTGAGCTATTAGAAGTAATGAGCTGAAACTTGAACAAGTGCCATGAGCACTTACTAAAACTCTTGATCACCGACTGTGCTGAAAGATCAGTTTTCTGTAGAACTCAGGCTGTGAACATACAAATAAGCAACAGAGTTTGTGCAAGGACAGAAAAGCATCCACACTTAGCACAGCTCTTGGCAGATTTTTGCATATAAACCAATTAACACTGTCTCAAAGAGTCCTGGAGACAATTTTGGGATGGCATACTCTAAACACTACTCCCAACAGGCAGTTTGGATATCATTACTGGTTTCCAAGAGTTGAGAGAGTTTAGTCGCACAAATGTGGGTTGTGCTGTATCATTTGTTCCCAGTGACAAAAAATAGTCTCTGACCCTTTTTATCTAGTATAGACATAGCTTTTAGAAAAACACCAAACTTGGTAATAAAATTTTTCTTTGTATTGTGGTTCCAATTTCTCTCTTTTTTTTTTTTTCTCTGCACTGCATTATTTTTAACTGCAAAGTCATTAAGTTGAACAGTACTTTAATAATGATTATCAAAACTAGGATCACAAAGGGAATAAAAAACAAAAGAAGAAAACAAACATTGACTTTCCTCATAAATTGCCTTCGTGACATGCTTAAGGTAATAAAAGTCACTGCTCCCAGGAGAAGGCTTGTATGGATTTTTTTTTGTTAAATACCTTTTAAAGGAACGTTTAATTAAAATGTGCAATTAAAAAAAAAAGTCACATGGGCATAGTAAATGCACAGTAATTATATATATATAAAAACTTCCTAGTTTACACCTAAATACATGACTATCATATTTTCACATTAAACAAATGGGTTAATTGGGGAAAAACTGTTCCTATAAAGAAAAACAACAACAAAACCACACACACACTCAAAACAAACAAAAAAAAAAACCCAACCCCACACATATAGCAGGAAGATGGATTGCTATAACAAGAGCTGCAGCATCTTGTGCTCTACCTCAGGAGGAGGCCTAAAGGAGGACTCCTACACCTCTACATCTCTTCTCTAGATAGGATTAGTAGCCTGGGTAGTAAATTATTTCCCCTCCTGTTTATCCTAGCAGAAAATTGCTGCTGCTGCTTCTACTGTCATCTCTGCTGGATAGTGTAGGAGGGAGGGGTGTGTGGGAATACTACACTTTTCAGAATGAAAACTGCATCTACACTATCAGACAGAGGAACAAGCCCTGAGGCAAAAGTGTTATGGAAAACAATGCTTTCTCACACCCTCCAGAAAAGGGGGACCTTGTCCACGTTGCCTGCTGGGGATACTGGTCTGGCAGTGACCTAGGAAATGCCAGCTGGCAGAAGTCAAAAGCCTGACAGTGACCATGCAGATAAACAAGCATCAGTCAGATTCAAATCATGCTTTCCCTGACCCTGTTAAGTTTTTATTAATATGGATAAACCCATTGGCTCAATAGCAAGATGAGGACTTGACCCTAAACCTAGGAGCAGCTGTCTTTTCTGATGTCTTTCAGATGTGCACAGTCAGACTTTGAATGCAGCTGTTGAACTTAGGAGCCTGATTATGACACATTCATTGCAGAGCAGTAACTTCATCTGTAGGCAAAGATATCACCTGCAAGGTAATTGCTTACACAGAATTCAGTACTGGTAAGACAAGATGCCAACCTGGAAAGTGAAATGATAAATTAAAAGAAATGCAAAAGGGGCAGTGAATTGTGGATATAAGACCTGTAAAGGATCATAACACCATAAATTATGTCAGATAAAGGTACTGCTTGTTAGTACAGTTTAGGATAATATACAAGGAAGTCTCTTCTGAATGAAAAGATTCCATTTAGTCCTAGCATGATTTATGTGGTTAATGTTGTCACTCTGTCCTTTGAGCAATTTATATTAGGCTTCCAAAACTCTTTGGATTATCAGTTTTAAAACTTATTGTAAGTATTATGGAAAGGATTACTTAGGAGAGATTTAAATGCATTTAAAATTTAGATTTGGAAAGGGCTTAAAGAAATCTTCTGAATCACTATTAACAGGAAGAAAATCTCTACAAATTTTCTGTGTCTACATAATTATTTCTTTCTATTCCTTAACATTTATTTTTAATCTATAATGACAAGATGCTCGTGAAAAGATTTTTTTTTTAATGTATTGATAAATATTTCAAGAAAGCATTTCAAATGTCAAAATAGCTCTTAAACTAGAAGAATTATATATATATATATATATATATTTTTTTTTTTTTTTTTTTTTTTTGAGGTAGCAAAACATGTGGTATCTCTTCGGTCTTCAACTGTAATGTTTAAGAAAGAAACTGTATAACCAGAAGTGAAATCATTTTGGACAGTGACCAGACAGGAAAGTTGTTACTGTAGTGCTGAGGGGAGAAAGATCATTAAGAAAGCCACTCGATTTGTGTAAGATCAGTTTGCCCATAGATTTTAGCTACCCACTTAGTCACATGGAGAGTGAGGAAGAACATGGCATCCCAACAGCAAGAGCATTAGTTTCTCCCTTATATGAGGGGTTTTTAAACTGAGTGCACAGCTCACTTCAACAGGAATAGGAGTCCCTGAATCAAGGAAGGACCAACTTCCTGTGCAGAGGTAAATCAACATATTGCCCTTATGCTCTGTAAGTGTTTTGAATTCATGGTGTCAGAAGTAGGAAAGGAATTTGTTCCCCATGCAAAACCAGGAGAAAAGGACATCCACTCCTACTCCCAAGGGAAAGGACATTGTTTACAAGATCAGGTTGTTCAAATCCCCACCTAACCTGACTTTGAACACTTCCAGAGATGGATCATTCATGTCTCTGGGCAACCCGTTCTAGAGTTTTATTACTCTCATTGTGAAAGATTTCTTCCTTATATGCACTCTAAATTGGCTCTTTCGGTTTGAAACCCTTATTCTGACTCTACAGGTTTTGGTAATATCTCTCAGTGCTCCATATATTCCATAAAGCTTCAAAGGGGTGGATAAATGACAACATGCACTTTATGTAATTCTGTTTTTCTTACAAAGAGGTTTTCCACTGGGCACCTGAGTTTCTGCAGTCACACTGACAGGCTTTCTTTTTCCTTTCCTAACCCATTTCAACCACTAGTAGCTGACAGCAGACACATGTTAACTGCCAAGACAGTTTAATTGGCCCAAAAGAATCTAGGTGTGAAAACCCCACAGTTTTTCATTATCAAGCCCAAACAGATAACAGAGTTTATTTTAGCTGCTGTAAAATTCACAGCCAGTTCTGTGTTTCATATTTTATTTCATTACAAGTAAATAGTCACAAACCATTGTGAACCAACATCATACACACTAATCTACAAAAGACTAATTTGATGCATTACATGGGGAACATTCTCAGAAAAAAAAAAAAAAAAAAAAAAAAGTCAGCCTCATTTTTATAAAATCATTATGCATATGTCATTTTCCTTAAAATATATGGTTTAACTTATTATGGACATCATAGATTTTCCTCTTCCGTGTCAAAAATCAGGAAAGGTATTAATCCTTTCACATTAACCTTGTATCAGTACATTACCATTTAATTTGAACTTTTGAAGTGTAAATTATGAAGCATTGTAATAACTCCAGAGATGTACGTGCATATATGTATGTACACAGATCAAAAGGAATCCATTTATGTTAAAGACTTTTGTTTGCATACAAGCACAAAAAAATCTCTGATCGATATAGCACTATTGAGCAGAGTTAATTCATAAAGCTCATTCCAATGCTATAGTTTTTTCCCCACGCAGGGACGTTGCAATTCACTACTGTTAAACATTCACAGAATCACAGAATCGTAGGGGTTGGAAGGGACCTCTAGAGATCATCAAGTCCAACCCCCCTGCCAAAGCAGGTTCCCTACACCAGGTCACACAGGTCCAGGCAGGTCTTGAATATCTCCAGAGAAGGAGACTCCACAACCCCCCTGGGCAGCCTGTTCCAGTGCTCCGTCACCCTCACTGTAAAGAAGTTCTTGCGCACATTCGTGCGGAACTTCCTATGCCCTAGCTTCATCCCATTTCCCCTTGTCCTGTCCCCACGCACTACTGAAAAGAGTCCAGCCTCACCACTATGGCCCCCACACGCACATCAAATCCCTTCTCAGCCTTCTTTTCTCAAGGTTAAACAGACCCAGTTCACTTAGTCGTTCCTCATAGGGGAGATGCTCCAGGCCCTTCACCATCTTTGTGGCCCTCCACTGGACTCTTTCCAAGAGATCCCTGTCTTTTTTATACTGGAGAGCCCAGAACTGGACACAGTACTCCAGATGAGGCCTTACCAGGGCAGAGTAGAGGGGGAGGATCACCTCCCTTGACCTGCTGGCAACGCTCTTTTTTATACACCCCAGAATGCCATTGGCCCTTTTGGCCACGAGGGCACACTGCTGGCTCATGGCCAACCTGTCATCCACCAGAACGCCCAGGTCCCTCACTGCAGAGCTATTCTCCAGCAGGTCATCCCCCAACCTGTACTGGTGCATGCAATTATTCCTCCCTAGGTGCAAGACTCTACACTTGCTTTATTTTTGGAAAACAGTTCAAAGTTAGTATTTCTTGTTAGTCATAGGCACTGAACACTAGAAATCATTACATTAATTCAGATTTTTTGAACAGTTTGGAAAGTCCAATTTAAATGATGATGATTTTCATAATTGATATTTTATCTTTTTTTTTTTCTTTTCTTTTTTTAGAAGGGAAAGCTTTTAAAGGCAATATCTGTTACAGAACTTGGAGACTTGTCTTTGAATACCTCTATTCCCTTGATGGCCTTAGTGCAAGCAGGTTAGTCTGGTCAGAGGAGTCATTGCTAACATCCCATGTTCTGTGGAATGAATGCAGACTGATTTCCGCTGCAGTACATGGATTTGCTGTCCAGGTCAGTTCTACTGCTCTGCATGATGTTCAGTAGCCTCTTGCTCCACAGGTTACTTATTTGAAATCAGTGAAATTGCGGAGTAAGATATAGTTCACTGTAAGTAGACATGATACATACTGAACCCCTGGCAAAAATCTTCTTTTGAAAAGAAGATCCCCAGCCACCCAAATCCACACATATACACTGAATGGAAGGCAAATGGAAATGTAACTTTTTTTTTTTGCCTTTGGTCACACAGGATTACTGAAGTGCTCTCCGAGGATAGAGCACATGGAAAAGAGCACCTCTTCTATATTCACTGATTTATCCATTTGTATTTTTGACTAGACTCACAAATTCTCAAAATAGATTCCTCTAACAAACCTGTGTATGGCCAACATTAAATTTAGTCAGAGGTTTTGAGCGTACATTCTCTCAAGAGGTATCAGACATTGGTGGCTGCATGAATTTATTGTCTCTATGACCTCTAAGACATAACTTCACAGAACTGTACTGTTTTAGAGGTCCACTGGCAAAAGGTCCAGCTTAACTGGTATCCTGCCTCAAAGTGAATAAATAGAAAAGAGTAAAATCAAAGCAACTGTTTGTGTTAACTTACTGCCTCCTCAGTAATCTCCCAGTATCTGTTTTTATCTTAGAATATTTTCAGTCCCATGCAAGCTCCTCACACCCACAAGGCACTTTGACAATGAGCCCCACAGACAGGCTGTCTGTGCAGGAGGAACTGCTTCTTTCTGTTTGTCTCAAGCTTTGTTCCCCTTAGGTCCATATGGTGGTCTACCATATAACTTGATGTTAAAAAGACTGACACATCAATCACCACACACATCAGTGTTACTTTCTAGATTTCAAAGGAAAATAGGATATAAACCATGTCTTGTTGCTTGGATATTTTGTATGCATTGGATTAAAATAATAATAATAATAATAAGGATTTATTTAAGGCAAGAAAACATTTCTTGACCACTTGACCACTTCATGTCCTCAGCATAAGATTCCTTCCCTTTGAGTAAAATGTCCGATCCCACCTGGACCTGTCCCTCCATGGCATTCTCTGCAGTGCCTCTGAAGTGACATTTACATCCCTAAAGTAATATTCATATGACAGGAATGTGTTCAAAGATGTCATCCCATCAACTCTCAAGTTATAGCCTAGTGATTACTATAAGCGGCCTTGCCAACAAACAGGAATCATTTGCAAATCTGAACTCTGCAGTTACTTCGCTGTCTAACAATGAGAATTGTGGTTGCCTTCTCTGAAAGATTTTTTCACATTTTTTTCAGTTAAAATATACATTTTTCTATTGTAAATGAAGCTACATGGGTGGCTCAGTTCTTACTCTTGGATGTCTCATGCTCTATTCAAATGGCAGAGCATGATGCCATTGAGCGTATGAATGCTGACTTTGTCCTGAATAAGATCCCAGGGGCACACAGCATGTTATGATGCCACATGCTGTATTGGCACCACACAGTTTCAATGATTTCTTAAACATGTCATGGAATAATACCATGTTAGATGCCCTAACTTAGACAACAGCAGATCACAAAACTGAGGAGCAATAGCATCCTCAGTACAGCGTTCCTGCAACAACCACAAGTACCGAAAAAGTCCTTATCAGCAATACTTACTTTTGCTGCTCTAGATAAAAGAAATTAACCAGTCTTAAAATAGATATGAGCAACATCATAAGAAGAGATAGAATGTAATCAGAAATGCATGAATAATCACTGGAACTGATTAAGGATATTTTATTAAATAGTCAGCAGATGGAGGGCAACTAAAAATAATAAAACAATCTAATTTAAAGAGGATTACCAATGGCTTTAAAATTCAACAAAATGGAAGAAAAAGAAAACTACTAGTAATAAATATAAATGAGAAAACTGGATTTATAGGAAATGAGTAAAGATCAAAATAACTTCTGGAAAAATCTACAGCCAACAGAGATAAGAACAAGATAATGAAGAGGGCTTTATAGAAATTAAAGAATCCCAAAAGTTTGGTTCATTGTTTGTTCATTAGGGTCACTATTAGACCAGGCAGAATTCTCTTTAATAATGGTGAGACCTAGGAAGAGGCAGAAGTGTTCAGTAAATGTGCCCTTGGGAAAACCTTAAACATATTTGAATGGTGATTTTTGTTTCAGTCATCAGTAAGAAAATGTGGAATAGTCGTTAAAAAAAACTGTGTAGGATCAACAGGTCTGAAAGCCTTGTCAGGTCTGAAAGTCTTGTCTGAAACAACTTTTAAATGTTGTAGAAAGGAGTTACAATTACTGTTCCTCTCCCATACTCCTAAGGACACCAAGAAAGCTCCAAAAGTCCTGCAGAGTAAAAAGTTGGCCACCATTTAAATAACATAACTGAAATAATTATAGGGCTGTCAGACTGGTATAAGCAGGGAATTGTAATCAAAGATTGTCACAGAGTTATCTAGATCAATCTATGCCCATGACAGGGGAACAGTAGGCCCGTGGGCCCCCGGCCCCAAAAAATGGGAAGGGAAAAAAGGGAAAGGGTAGGGAGATGGGAGCTGGGCTCAAAGACAGAACAGCAGCAATGATCTAAGGAGGAAAACTGAACTTTACTAACTGTGATATTGGAATGCAAGATAACACAATAAAATACAATCTAATTGAAACTGAGGCTAATTAATCAAATAAAATAAGAGAGAGAGTTTCCGAAACCAAAAGGCCTACTTTTGAACTGAAGGCACATGTCTTGGAAACACACCCACACCCTCTGCCAGGCAGCAAGAGAGAGAGAGAGCTCCCGTCCAAGAGTGAGATCCCGTGACTTCCGTGACGTATCTTCTTCGTGGACTGTGAGGTCCCCTGGGATATGTAGTTCTCTTTTGAGAAGCAGGTATCCGGAAGGCTGTCAGTCCATGGAACTGGAGTATTAACTCTTCAATTACCTGTCCTTTACGTGATGTTGTGATATGGAATACCAATAGCAAATCACAAAGCCATGACAAAGATATAGAAGGCAATTAGTGCCAATCTATAAGGGTTTAAAAAAAACAACTCTTGTCAAACTTTTTTTTTTTTTTTTTTAAATTTTTGTCTAAAATATTTAAAGTTTAGTTAAGAAATGCATTTGTTCTGATGTTTGTGCCAGAATCAAGGATGGTTATACAGAACATTCTGATAAAATTGTGGAAATACAAAATGGACATGGCACATCAAAGAAAGGATTAAAAACAGGTTCTGTTACTTTTTTAGTCTTACCACTTAAATCCTGCTAAGTATATATATGTTCTTAGTTATAAATTTATACTTAAGAGATCTCATAAATGATCTGAACTAAAACACATAATCACTGTTGATAAAACGTTACACACGGCATGAATGCAAATAATGCAGAAGTCAAAATCCAGATTTTGTTTAAGAAGCAGTAAGCAGTTCAGGAAATACACCCGGACACAAACAATGTAGGAGGAAATCTCAGGAAGAAATTATTTTTACTATACCTGAATTGTAAAGTCCAGGAGTGTTTCTGATTTCCCAGATGCAGATGTCACATCCCAGTTTCCCATTAGTGTGCCATCTGGATATGTACCAGCAGTTTCTCACATGCCTGCCTCTATCTAGGTGAAATCTAAGCACATGATCTTGTTATCCAAGGAGCAGGATCCAGGGTGTCTCCTGGTGTTCTTTTGCGGGTAAGCTTAGATGCAGCCTTTGAAGGAATTGCTGATCGTAGAGGCAATTGCAATGGTAGGGTCAAAAAGGTGAACCCTGAGTGTATAATTACAGGAGGTGAAGCAGCAGCAAGGAGGTCAGGTTGCATCTGCTCTTGGTAGCACTGCAGCCTCTACTGAAATGCTAACTTCTTTCATAAGAGCACATTTCAGGGGTGTTATAGATTGCAGGTCTTGACAGAAGTCTTTGAGGACACGCAAAAATTGAAATGTTGCACTGTAAAAGTCAAAAGACAATCAGTCTGACTTAAACAACAGAAGGAAAATGCACTGCTTTATCAGATTCTACATACATTATTAAAATTCTGTTGCCTAAGAATTTTACTTAGACTTTGTAAAACCGACTTGCAATAAGATTAACAGGCAGATGCTGACACTAGACATGTTTGGCTAGTTTTTGAAAGATAGTCCTTTGACAGAAGGGAAATTAATTCAGTTAATCTTTATTACAGAGTATGTCAAACTAAGTGATCAAAGTTGCCATATAAATCAATCTCGATGAAACAGCTCTAAACCGGTTTTGAAAAAACATGTGCTTAGAAAAGTCCCTCCTATTTCCAACATTTTCACCTGTACATGCCAGGTCATGTTTTGTAGAAATGGATGCTTTTTTAATATTAAAATTACTTTACATGCTTCCATGATCATTATCTAAATTACATCACATAAAGCATTACAATTATAAGCTTAGTCAAAAAGTTCAATACAAATTCCATCCTCAGTTATATTTAGTCATCCTTACTGACATGTCAGATAGGATAAAGCAGATCAGAATGTGCCTCTACAGTCGTCATTTATGAGCATTACATTTTGGTACCTGCCAGATAAGAGTTAAAATACATCCTTAGCTAAAGAGTGGAAGTCCATATTTCTGGCATTCTCTCCTCCCACACCTCATTCTCACACACAGTATAAATATTACTATCCCCACAAACTGTGTAACTATACAGAAATTTCTGTGTGATGATGTCACATTTTGACTAGCACCTTTAGATGTGCCAATTTCTGTGATTTGATTACCTATCAATATCATGAGTTGCATCAGCATTTCAAAAGCAGTCAACAACTCTGTAAATGAACTCAGTGAGATTATTTATGTTATTAGAAGATAGATTTTTGGATGGTATAAGTGAGGCTTTCTGTACAACACTGACCAGTGCTTACAGTTAGATGAACTGCATTAACTTTCAACAGACAGCAGATAAATGCAAGTGTTGCTTCAAAAGTACTGCCTCCTATTTTATTACATTGGCTCATGATGTCAGAGGCAGATGCTGGTGGTGCAGTAGACATTCAGCCTTCCCACCAATATTCCATTATATGTTGTTGCTGTGTGACAGATGGCAGCAGAGGGGCAGTCTGACAAAAAAGCATCTGACATGGAGGCCTATATGAAGTAAAGGTGTGTCACAGAATTCCTCCTTATGGAAAAAAAATTGCATTCACTGACATTTGTTGAATGTTTATGGAGACCAAATAATGGATGTGAGCACACTGAGGCAGTGGGTGGTGCATTTCAGCAGTGGTGACTACAACAGTGGTTCACCTTTGCTGGTGCAGATTGTTATGAGTGAGGCATGCAGGCCCTTGTTCACCGCTGATGAAAATTCATAGCTAATGGTAGTGACTATGTTAAAATAGCAGTTTTGTAGCTGTGAATCTTCTCAATCAAATAGTGTTATTTTACAATTCGTATCTGTTCTGATTTGCATGGAAATAAACAGGAGGCATTAACTTTGGAGTAACTTACATATTATCAATTGTGCACAACTGTGTACAGTGGCAACTTTGTGATTTGAATGTCCCTACTAAAGAAAAAAAGTTGTATGCAAGAACAAAATAACCTGAAATGTACTCTGAGACTTTCTAGATAAATATGCACTCTTGTATTCCATGAATTGTTTTCCAAATGGTACTTATTTATTTATTTTAAAGTAAATCTCTGAGACAGGAATATCCTGCAGGAAGTCAGGGTAGGAGGAACGGGAAAGAATAAGGACCAGGGCTGAAACAATCTTTAGAGCAAAGCTATTTTAATGGATGAATTTTATCCTCTCAGCTATTTCACAGCTTCCACATTTTTGCTATTATCAGTGGGAAAAGGCATTTTATTCCAACTCAATTAGAGCACAGTTTCCTAAGGAAGCTGAACATGAGCTGAACAGTATAAATTTGAGGCTACTGCTGTTGTTTTATATAAAATACATAATCATAAAAAAAAATGTTTTAAATACCTAAGTACAAGTGGAAGAGTTTGCCTGTTTCTTTATGTTTATACAAGCATTTAGAAGTGAAGCAAAAGTAACTGATAGGGAATTTTTTTTCTTGTTAGTTTGTTTTCATGTGTACTTTTTCCCCCATAAATCCTACCCCCTCCATACTTATCACAAAAGCTGTAAATAAAAAAAAAAAAAAAAAAAAAAAATCAGCTTTTCAAAGTTATCCTTATGTTTTACTACACATGTTGGAAAAAAACATCACAGTGCTTGAAGTTAAATGTTTTATTCTCAAATTGAAATATCTTCAGTAATTTAGTCAACATAGCCTGTTTTATTGAGAGTCCAGGCAATGCTACATCCTGATCCAATTACTGAAAAACATTGCTGCTATCCATACCAGGGAGAAAATCTTGCTGATGAGTTCTTGTGCTAGAACTGTCATGTGTCCATGTTGCTTTTATCTTTTTGTTCATTTTACAGTGGATCGGGAGAACAGAGTAATTTACAAGCCTGAAGCAATCAAGAAAACAATGTCCTAGACTGAAAAACAAAACAAACTTACAGAAGAGTCCAAAGTAAAGAACTGCATGATCAAAGTATATATAGAAACTATTTTTCACCAGTAAAAATTCAGTCCCTACCCTGCCGTGCTTGGGAAAGAGTGCAATAACATTACAAATTATTCTTGGGGGGGAGGGGGGAGAGGGAAGTGAGAAGAAAGGCGCATCATCATGTATAGATGCACTCACAGAGTGTGGGAAAAAACAAAGTAGCACAAAAGTAGTAAGGTCTAGGAACCTCTATCCAAAGGAAGAAAAGTGCCATGGTAGTGAGATATTAAATTTTATTTTTCTACCAGCTCTACAGCATGGCTCAAATATATCAGACTCTGACAAACAACTTGAAATAAAAAGAAACAATCTTACTCCGTAGCATAGAAGCGTATAGAGAAGCTCTGGGACAGCAGAGAAAAGAACTAATCTTGCATTTTACTATCTTTCCCATGAGCATTAAGCAACCACTAAATGTGATCAAATATACCATCTTATATCTTCAAATAGTACCATGAAACCATATGTCTATCCAACAGTCACGATCGCCTGAGAACAAAATGATCTCTTTGAGCCCATATGCTCTGCAGCCTAATCCTGCTCTTTATTTTGTCCATCTCAGTTTAAACATGAATCTGGATTTTTTGCTCGTGTATACTGAAAAAGATATGCCAGATTCTCTGTCAGAAAATGCTGCAGAGTATGAACCAATTTCAAGCTATGTGACGAGGTTCATCACAGAATCACAGAATAGAGGCAGAAGAAAACTGACAACAGAGTCCACAGTCAATGGGCTGTTTGGATTTGCCATTCACAGGCCCAGGGACAGAGGTATGTTAGTGATGGAAATGCTTTCATAAAACAAGGAAAAAAGGAAAGAAGTGCAAGTCATTGCAATATGTTAGAAAAATATATATGACTGGGTATATAAATTAATCCCTCTTAAAATTCCTAATTTTGAAGCTGCTGGGCTTTGTCCACTTACTTCGCTTATACAAGGATGAAATGAATACGATCAAGTAAAAACAGTAGCACTTCATGTTCCATTCATATTGATGCAAATCACTTTCTGGTGGGAATTCACAATAGGTTTACACATGTTCCTGGCCAATCTGGTGGCCTTCTACAGTGGCCTGAAGGCATTGGTGGACAAAAGAAGAGCAACTGATGTCACCTGCTTGGACTTTTGCCTGGTTTTATACAAGATTCCACTGTTAAAATCACCTTCAAAGAGTGAGCCCTAAATGTCCTGCAGTTGCCACTGCTCCTGAAGACCTGATTATATAAGAGAAAGTTCAGTTTTGTGCTGTGTCTACAATACTGACTAATATCTAATGAACTTTGTAGAAGGCAGTTTTGTTTTTGTCTAAAGACCTTCTCCTGTATTTAATGATACTTTTCACATTAGTGGAACTAAATGTTTTTGTCATTTACCATTGGCTTTTGGTCACAGCTCAACAACATCTGATCCTGCCAGATAGCAGTGTCTGAATGGCTGCGAGTCTGCAGATACCTGAGTTTTCCAAGGAAAATTGTGATCAGCATGCATTTCCATTAATCTACCCCTTCCGATTCTGTTCATATGTCATATAATAGTGGTAATGAACCAGGAAGTGCATACTTGTAGATTGCACAATGGACATAAACAATTTATCATTTTCTGTTTAATTAAAGAACAACAATAAAGAGAAAATTATCCCTAACAATCCAGAGTCTGCCAAAGGATTCCAGATTAGCATACAGCTAGATGACTGCGAGGCCTGTGGTGACCTCCACAGATGAGGACCAGGAGACTAAAGCAACCCAGGTGCAAGACAGTAAAATTCTGTGAGTGATGCTGGTGCAAATTTGAGTTATGATGCAGATGTTATGCAAGAATAATGTTCAGTTTGAGATCTGAGGGAGGCAAAGACAAAAAGGAAATAGCTAAAGGAAAAATGCAACAATTTTTAGAGCACTATTTCCTCTGCACACACATAGAAGCACTCATGTGTGTGCACAGACTGCATTCTATGAAACAAATTAACCACTGAAAAGAAAAGCAGTATGACCACATAATTAGCAATAATTTTAATTGCAGACACTAACCTGCTCTTTCTGGCAATACCCTCCAGTCATGTTTTTAACTGGGCTTGACTGTGCCTTGTAGGCACAGCCAGGCACAACATGCAGAGCACAGTGAGATGCTCTCTGGGAGCAGCACACCGCTGCCCATATCCCTTTCTGCAGATTGCCACATTCTCTTGCTGCCACACATTGGCACAAGGTTATCCCAAATGACCAGCAAAGGTTTAAGCTGCATTTCTTCCCACATCCTCAAAAAGGCTGAGCACTTTATTCATAGTGTGTGACAAGTAAGGAGACTATAGATTGATGCAGCATGTGAACACACAGCACAGCAGGCATGCTTGAATGGAAAGAAGCCCCTGGAAATGTAACTTCTACTTGAACTATATTTACCTTTCAAAAAGACTGCTCTCTATCAAGCAAGAAAATGCATAGGAAGTGATGAAACAAGCTGAGGAATTAAGGCAAGAGAGAACTACTTCGCCAGGCATCCCTCAGCTTGCAGCCTGCCCCTATCACTCAGAGGCTGTGATGTGTTTCTTCACAGAGAACCAGGGCAGTACAGGTAGTCAGCTTCTCAGCAGATATGCTGCTGCTTTTAGTGAGGTTGATTTTGGTATTTTAATTTCACTCTGAATATTTGTTCCTAATTCTCCAAAGTGGGTTTTAAAATGTAAGGGCTGAATCAAGAAGAATATTCCTATGAATGACAGAAGTACTGCTTGCCTCGTGTCCTTATCTGTAAAATGGGATTCAAAAGGCAAGAAGCATCTCAAAGGCAAAATTCTTCTGTGAATGTCCACAATGAACAAAACAGGCAGGCTAGCATGGACATTCCTTCTCTTTATCTTTATCCAATGTTGAAATAGCCATCCTTCAATCATGGTAATTTATGTGTCATCCTAAAATAATTACTAGTTTCTCCAACTTTATATATGTATTTTATTCAAGTTTTAACTGAAATCTCACTAAGTGTATCTGTCACAAATCATTCAGAAGTATTCTTGGTTTCTGTTACTTTTCTGAAATCCTTCAATAATTTTGTGAACAGTATTCAGCTCTCCTAAAAACAGTTTTCACAAAGATATCTGTCTGGTATAAGTTCAGTATCTGGTCTTCTCTATAGGCAGTAAAGTGAGATAGTTACATCCAAATAAGTGACTTGTTCTAACCGTTTGGAATATCTACCTTAGAATGGAAGAATTGCCCTTCTAATAAGTTTTGTTCTCTCTAGTGTCTACTGAAAGGGTAAATAACATACTTTGCTTTGCTTGAGGCTATTGAAATTAGCCTATAATACAACTGTCAAGTGTGATCAATTTGTAAATTAAAGATTATTATTTGCATTCTCTCCTCCTTGATGATTTGTGTCTATGGTCATTAGGCGATCATATGAGGTTATACCTAATGCATACAATAGAAGATCACCACACATGCTCTGTATGTTTGGATTTTCTCCATATAAAAACAGAACAGAGCATGAAAAAGCAGGGCCAACCATGGTGTACTTCTCAATTTTGTGGAGCATATAATGTAAATGTCCAAGGCATACACACCCAGATCTAAAAATAGTAAGAAGGAAAGGGGATACCATGTATAGGAACAGAATTAATAGGAGATGAGTTTAGCTAAGAAAAAGAGAACTAAATTACAAAAGATGAATGACAAACTTCTATTTATGAACACTCATAATTGTGGGAATTTGTGTATATTTCATACTCCTGTTATAATACAAATATTTACAATGAAATAAACAAAAACAACAGAGAACATGACTCATTATGGGGCGACAAAATGAATTTCCTTCTTTTGTTTAATTTGGCCACTGTTACAAACCTGCTAAAAAAAAAATAAAAATAAAAATAAAAAAGTGGCACGATCATATTTTTTCAAAGTACTGAATCTTGTCATCAAGGTAGTAAAACTTTATCATTAATAAAAAAATTACTCAGGAATTTTTGATCATCTTCTGTCTCCCTCCCTTAGACTTCCATTTTTATTAATAGCATCTTGACTTCATCTGTAAGCAAGGAGAAAGATCTTCAATAACTACAAGATACTGGATGACAGAAAAGTCTGCTTCAGTAATAGTAGCTAGGGGCTTTTGTAAATGCAGCCACATCTGTCAGAGTGAAATGGCTAATGACAAAATTGTGCCCATTTCTCAACCTTATATTTCTGCTAGAGATTATCACCTTTGCAGAAATGTGTATGAAAGTGGGCATGAAGCTACACTTCAACCAATTCAGTTAAGCCTATCAGTTCAACATGCACGTGAAGATAGTTTATATTAAATACACCAGAGAAAGATCTGTAGCATCAGAGGTTTTCGTGACTGTATCCTGGAATAGGACACAGAAGCTTTAAACTGACACAGCTGATCTAATAATGCCCACGTGCCCAGATTCACTCTTTTTTTCCCCCCTGACTCCTAAGGTGCATAGAATCATAGAATCATAGAATCACAGGGTTGGAAAGGACCTACAAGATCATCTAGTCCAACAACCCTCCCTTTACCATACCTACAGAAAACCACTAAACCATACCGCCTAGCTCCTTATCCAGATGCCTCTTGAACACTGCCAGGGATGGCAACTCCACCACCTCCCTGGGCAGGCCATTCCAGTGCCTGACCACTCTCTGAGAGAAAAAGTTGCCTCTTATGTCTAGAGTTCCCTCTTATGTCTAGGGAATAGCACTGGTAATTACCGTATCATGACATCATCATATAATGACAAACAAAATAATAGATGCTTAGAAGAAAAATGCTCATTAGAATTAAAAGATTCAATAACAATAAGGCTGGTTGCATTTTTACTGAAAAGAATCCAACTTAAAAATCTAATGATTTCAAGAGGGTCTATGTCCTAAGTCTTGTAGTGTCTAGTGCTCACACAGATAATATCCAATTTTCTTAGCTTGTGGTTGACTGATACAAGACTTTGTAAACTTCCATACAACTTTTCAACATTTACTAGTCAGAAATCGTACATGCTGGTAAAATTTCTCTGACTCCCAAGGGACTATGGCTACCTGAAAACTGCTAAAAGAAAAAATAAAGAAACACGCATCAAAACTTCAGATGAAGTCCTGAGTTACTCTGAAACAACTGTATGATCTTATCAGTCTGGGACGATAAGATGTCATCTGTAAACTGTAGAGCCCTTCTGAAGATGTTCAGACTCTGTAGCTGGAGCAGGACACCCAGACCTGTCTGCTTTACTGCAGTCCTCACCAAGCGTATAGATAAAATATTTTGGTTCAGAAAATGAAAAGCTACTAGGAAGATTTCTAGCTGTGTGAAACAGGACATTATTTAGCACACACTTTTACATGGGCAGGAGACTGGTAGTGAGTACAGGGGGAAAATAAGTGTCCACCCTCAGAAATTTCATTCTCTGTAAGTTTTTTTCTGAAGAATGGTGAAATTGCAATACAAAATAATATTGCTCTACTATTTACAGGTTTGCCAAGTATCTTGCCACTTAAAAAAAACAGTATAAATGTCTCTGTACATTATATTTTTTAACTGAGTCCTTAATATAAATCTTGTGATTAGCAGAGTATTCCTTTATAATAAAAAAGTACTAATTTTATTTTTTCAAAGAACACAAACATACTTTCAGTATGACTATTGTCTTTATTTCTCATAAATAAAAAAGGCAATCTGCGTGTTTTATATATGTGCATAAAGGTTTAAGTGAAGAATAAAGCAGAACATTCATAAATTGGCATTCAAATGCAGTACAATCAATATTGTGCCTTCATATCTCCCCCTTTCCTAGTTTCTGAACTCCAGGAACATTTTGCAAGCTGAAGCAATATCTATCTTTCTCCAGCACACTGGTGCTTGCATTACGTAAACAGTATTTGGCTTCTTTCTTCCATAGGAGCATCTGCTCAGCTGACAGTCCCTAGCGTACCAGCTTTGTTTTGTCCATGGCACCAGTGATGAGTAACGGATCTGGCTAATCTTGATAATGTATGATGTAATTGCCAGAGGGGTTTAATTATCAGAACATTACATATGGGATTATTTAGCAATGCAGCATTTAGTTCACTTACAGACAGTTTTAAATTTGCAAGACCTGTGATAAATTTTAGCCATCCAATAAACTATCATATTAACACATCTCTAGAAGTGCAAAGAGTGAAGAAGCTCAGCTTGTTGCTTATAAAAGTAAATGATCTATGTCATTCCATAAAACTATCATCAGAGCACTTCTGGGTCTAACATAAATCCAACTCTCCTACCAGAAGTTAAAATAAAAATATTTGTAAGGTTTCAAAATCACTCAGCAATCAGAGAGGCAGTAAAAGGTTTTCTGTTTTTATTTTTTTCCCCTGCAAACTGAAAGTGATGACTAGCCCATACTAGTTCCCTACCACTGAGTACTTTTAGAATCTGAATCTTTAACACCATTTCTCACTGTCTCAGGAGAACCTCAAACTGAGAAAGTGGGATTGATCTCTGGCTGCCCTTAAACATTACAGAAAAGACACTATACTTTGCAGGCTGCTGTGGGATGTGATGATGACTGTCATCCACAAGAGACAGAGGCAAAGGAAATATCAGTTCAGTGAATAGTCTCACACACAGTGCAACAGCACACTACATAGAAAGAATATTCAGTAGGAAAACTGGCAGTACTGAGCACTCTGGGGTCTGATAGATGACTGGAACCACTAGCAAATAATACAAAAAATAAAACAAACAAACAAACAAACAAAAACACACCAAAACAATAGTTAAAAGGACTTCCTACATATCCTTTTTTTCTCACTTCTTCCCACAGCCAGCCTGAAAAAAAAATAGCTGTCTTAGAACTGAACAATGTATAGTCCCTAAGTTCTTGCTGTCAAGAAGGGCAGCTTTTCCATCGCTCTAGCTGTGACAGAGCAACTATAGGTTAGCCCTCAGCAACCCTCTCTGCTTCAACATGCAGGAGCATAGGAGGTAGGAGCACATGCTGGAGGTGCAGCTCCAGCTCTAGCTCCCTCAGTACCAGTCCCAGCTTTGGCACTGACTCATTGCTCCGCAAAAAAAAAAAAAAAAAAAAAAAAAAAAAAAAAGTCTCCTGGGATTTTTTTGGTAATCTGAGGAACCCAGAAATCCCATCTATCATTGGTGACGCAGGACTGTGAATGCTCTTCAAAGGCTGAACACCTGTGTAAAGCATATGAAGTACTTTGGCCTTCATGCCAAAAAGATCAATTCCTTTTGACAAAGTTCCTGTCCTGACATGTCAACAACTGTCAGACCTTGCATATCTGTAAGTGACCTCTCATTCAAGTCACTTATGATGACTCCTTAAACTTGTGTAACATAGGAGTCATTTTTGACAGAGATGGTGCTATACCCACAGTCTGTCCTTTTGTTTGATGAGGGATTGCCATCAACAGGTGGAACTGCCAAAGAAAAGATAGGAGTGTTTATGATTTCTCTGACTAATACATAGTAGTGAAGCTTTGACCACCTCGCTGGCACGTACCGCAATATGTCCCACCTGCAGCAGGTTTACATAAAGATGAGGCTTATCTTGCAAGAACAGGAGGAAATAAAACAAGAATACCCTGTTCTTATTTTTTTTGTTCCTGTTGCTTGTAAACCATTAGGATAGAAACTACAGATGAAAAGTTTTACCACTGACATTACTAAAATTCTGTCTGATGGATTTGGAACTACATTATTGTTCCATATACAGGTATATAAAATAGTGTATAATGATCCTTAAATTCTTTCTCAAAACTTTATAAACTTTTCTTGTATAAATATTTAAAATACAAGCTCTGAAAACAGTTTTTGCTTTTTCAATTGGTAAATATCCTCCTCTTGTGGTTCAACTGTGGCAGGAAGCTCAGCACCATACAGCGTTTTGCTCAATCTCCCCAGGTGGGATGGGGGAGAGAACTGAAATAGTCAAAGTGTGAGAGCTGAGGTAGTCTTCTTAATAGGTAAATTAAAGGTGCATGTTCAAGCAAAGTAATCAAGGGTATTCATTTCTTACTTTCCCTTTGGCAAGCAGAAGTTCAGCCACTTCAGGAAAGCGGGCTTCACCATGCATAACAGTCACTTGGGAAGAGAAACGCCATCACTCTGACTGTCACCCCTTCCTCCTTCTTTACTCCAACTTTTATTGCAAAACATGACACTATACAGAATACTGTATACAGTATAACAGACACTGACAGAATATCTCTCTGGTCAGTTTGGGTCATCTGCCCTAGTTCTGGACCCTCCCGAGTTCCTATTCTTTCATTGGCAGGGCAGCACAAGAAGAAGAAAAGTCCTTAAAACTTTGCAAGAGCTTCTCTGTGACAACTAAAACTATTAAATCTATGCAAGCCAAAACTAGAACAATTCTACAATCAGTACAAAAAGATACTCTTTTTTTGGTTTGTAGGTTTTGTTTTGTTTTGTTTTTTAATAAAAATGGAATTTTGAGTATTTGAGGTTTGTTTGTTTGTTTTCCTAATAGGAGGAGTACAAATTAGTACAAATTAGTTAATTAATGAAGGCTTTCTCTTTTTCATAGCAACAAGCAAAGTTGAATTTCTTCTAAATATCATAGCAATATACTGAGGAAACAGTTACATTTGGCATGGTCTAGGAAGAAATGTAATCTGTTCATCTCGAATCCAACAGGGCCTGAGAGGGAATATACACAGAAATCAGTTTCATCTTCTGGCATAGACTTATGGATCAAGTCACTTGGCAATAACATAAGGCTGTGTGTATGGTGTTTTTAAATCTTTTTAAAGGTATTATTTTGCCATCTTTAATACTAATGTGATTTTCAACTTCCTAAGGGATTAACAGTCAAATTTGATAGTAATTAACAAGCCAAAGGTTTTGCAAATTCATCTCTGGAGAGCTGGTTCAATAAAGCCAAGTACAAGGTCCTGCATCTGGGTTGGGGCAATCCCAAGCGTGGATACATGCTGGGCAGAGAATGGCTTGAGAACAGCTCTGGGGAGAAGGATTTGGGGGTATCAGCTGATGAAAGACTCAACATGAGTTGGCAATCTGTGCTTGCAGCAAGAAGGCCGACAGTATCCTGGGTTCCGTCAAGAGAAGAGTGACCAGCATTTTGAGGGAGGTGATTCTGCCCCTCTGCTCTTCTCTTGTGAGATCCCACCTGGAGTACTGCATCTATTTCTGGCGTTCCCACACAAGAAGGACACGGTGCTGTTGGAGTGGGACCAGAGGAGGGCCACAAAAACGATCAGAGGGCTGGAGCACCTTCCCTATGAGGATAAGCTGAGAGAGTCGGGGTTCATCAGCCTAAAGAAGAGAAAGCTTTGGGTGGAATTCAATAGCAGCCTTCCAGTAGGCTGCTGTTGGGCCCCCATGAAGGGGTCTGACAGGGAAGATGAGGAGTGACTTTTTATAAGGGCAGGTAGCAACAGGAAAATGGGAAATGGTTTTAATCTGGAGGATTGTAGATTTAGATTAGATATTAGGAAGAAATTCTTTACTATGAGGGTAGTGAGACACTGGAAGAGGTTTCCCAGTGAGGCTGTGGATGACCTCACCCTGGAAGCATTCAAGGCCAGGCTGGATGGGGCTTTGAACAACCTGGTCTAGAGGGAGGTGTCCCTGCCTGTAGCAGGGGGTTGGAACAAAATGATCTTAAAGGTCCCTTCCAGCCCAAACCATTCTGTGATTCTATGATTCTATGATCTTACTCTCTTCCATCACTCTCAGTTCAAGTCTTTTCTAGCATTACTGCTTCTCTGAACAGATTCAAAATACCAAATCTTTCAGAGTTTTATTTATGTCTCACTATATTCAGGCTTTCTTTTTTCTTTTCTTATTTATTTATTTATTTATTTATTTATTTATTTATTTCCCCGTAGAAGACCAGTAAGAATACTTGAGATATGTGATTTAGAACAAGATTCCTCCAATCCTTGGAATAATTAATGAACCACAAAAAAAAAATTTTTTTTTGAATCTCAGCCAGTAAAAAGAAGGCTTTAGAATTTTTTCTCCTCCAATTTTATTATTCAGAACTTACTACTATTTTTAATGGGAGCTATGGCACCATTAAATATATATATATATGTATGTATGTATGTGTATGTATATATATGTATGCATGTCTTGATACAAGGCCTAAGTAGCTCAGTGAAATTGTCTCCTACTATTTTCCCAAAGCACTGTACTTTACTCTCATACAGAGTTCAAGTCTGCTAAATATATCAATGTATGTATGTTCTTTAAAGTATCAAGTGTACATATGATATCCAGCTACTAACATTCAGATTTAGTGTGGTTTAAATTCAAAAGACATGTTAAGACCACTTGAACGGAGACATTACTAGTTGTTGCAACACTAACTAGAATATACAGTGAATGAATGATGCAGCTATTCCAAGATATTGAGGTATTTTCTTCATTACAGTAGAATAGTTACATTCATTGCATGTTGTAGTCACTTGAGGAGAGGAAAACATCATTAGTTTTAATATCAACTTACTAATTTGAGCCTCCTAAAGCAAATTTATGTTGTCAAACCTCAAACTAAGACATAACCATTAAAAACAGTATCTGTGACACAAATGGATTTGATTTCAAGCACTATGAACAAGGTCACATACCAGTTCCACTGTATACAACTAATAGAGGCACATTCATCTCGTTTTGAAGAGTTGATGTAATTTCAGAGTTGCTACAATCCAAAAGATTTCGGTAAGGAGAAACATTCAGGCTACACTGATCATAAAAGGTATAATAACACTTGCTACAGCTCTGCTAGCACATAAAAATCATAGACTTAGTCTCATAGAACTGTTTGACTTGGAAAGGACCTTTAAAAGTCATCCAGTCCAACTCCTCTTCAATGAACAGGGACTCCTACATCTAGATCAGGTTGCTCAGGGCCCTGTCCAGCCAGACCTTGAGTGTATCCAGGGCATCCACGACCTCTCTGGGTAAGCTGTTCCAATGCTTCATTAAAAAATTTTAACAGGTTGGGTTTTCTCCCAGAGGTGTGCTACTCTACTAGCAGAACCATACTGCTGCAGCTCAGTCCTGTAATTACACGAGTTACTCTTGTTTTCAGGAGAAGAGATAGATGATAGTTATTTTTTTTATGTTGCTAAAACTGCTTATACACAGAACTTGGCTCTACCTTGGACTTACCCATAAAATTTTACTAATTTGCAGACACAAAAATGCTGGCTGTCAAACAAAATGTAATGTTCTTGTGACAGAACTTATTGCAGCACGGTCCTTAAGTGGGAGACCCCTAGGATGTATTTCCCAGTGCAGCAGATCCAGAAACTCTAAATTCTTGCATTTATCTAGGGCATAAAGACAAGCTGTCTTTTACCTTCTCTAGGTTTCTTATCTCTGTTCACTGAGTGAAAGAGTGAGTATGTGTCTGAAAAGATTTAACTGTGGAAGAGAACTGTAAGCTGTGAAGCCGTGATCGATTTTATTAATGCTTGGTAATATTTAACAGCACTATAAGTCTATTTATATTCCTCTTTTTCAATCAATTTTCATTGTAAATTGTAAATCTATCATGTATTGATCTTTACATTCTAACCTAGAAGCTGTTCTGGAAGTAATTGGAACTTCAAAAAGAACAGCTGAAAGAAACACACATAAGTATACTGAAAGAAATAACTAGCTTGCCTAATTGTAAGTTTCTGAACTGCTTCCTAATGGATTAAGTTTTAACCAAGCTGTCTGGAAAAAGACATAAAAGATTTATCAGATTAGACACTAAGGAACAATGTTCTTTCAGTTTAACTCCACTAGTATAGTAGTATTCTTTACTGCTATGTGTTGCTTCTTTCTATTATGAAACTTTGAATTTATTACAAAATCCATAGAATTTAATTAACGCAATTCTAGAAGTGCTATTATACAACAAGAAATAATGAATAAAGAAGTCTGGACAGATAAAAGTACCGTAGAGTCAAAATAATGTATCGAAAGTAAAAAAAATAAAATAAAATAATAAAATAAAAAATCAATATCAAACTATGTAGTTAAAGTACAATTACAATCAAAACATTGCCGTATGAGTGCAAAAAAGGGAAATGATAGTGTCTGATATTACACTCAAAGAATACCCAGCTGATCAATGATTGCAAAAAAGTGAGGAACTTTCTCCTTAATTGTGCTGTGGTTTTAAATCACTGAGGACAGAAGCTTTGCAAGCTTTGAATTAGGTTTGCTATTTATACTGACAATGAGTCAAATGTTTTTTAGATGAGATTTAATCATGAAGGCTTTAGAGCAAAAAAAGCAGTCTGAATGTAGATGGACTAGAAAACCTCACTGAGCTAGGAAATGGAAGTATTTTACTATAAGGTAAAAGACATTCTCCCTAACACAAGCACAAGCACTAAGCATCATAATTCTGATCACAGATATGCTATTTGCTGTAATTCTAGAAGTGCTGTATACATGCAGATTCACACACTTACATAGATAGCCATTTCCACTTCTTCTCTTATAAGTACTCATTTCAGTATGTGCATTATATTAATTTCAAAATAAATGAGATATTGTAAACACAGTTTACAATCAGAACAATTGTTCTGAAGGAACAAACTAATACAGACTAAAGTAAGAAGTGACTTCATGTGGTTAAACTCTGCAGAGCTAGTGAAGACTGCAGTAGAAAAACTATTTTGTTTCATTTACATTTAGAAAGGTAATGTCATTATCTTACATCTTTGTTAGATAACTCCGAATAATTAAAATGAATAAATAAACAAAAAACTAGATACTTATACCACTGATCCACACTTGTATGGATGCCAAGTATTTATTTTCTACTGGTAGAATTTCCATGCTCACTCAGTCATTAAAAAAAAAAAAAAAAAAGGACAATTACTCGTTCCAGTAGTTAGTCTTCTCATATGAAAGCCACATATTTCCTTCCATAGGATGCATGGTACTTGAGAACAGTCTGCACTAAGCACTGTCAAATATACACAAGCCTTGACAGGTAGATTTCACTGAAATCTCACTCTGATTTCTGAAAATTCTGTTATGTGATCCCAGAAATGTGTAGATATAGCTCTAAGGGACATGGTTTAGTGGCAACATTGGTGGCAGATGAACAGCTAGACTAGATGACCTTAGATGTCTTTTCCAGTCTTAATGATACAATTCTATGTTCTTTGATTTCAGAACCACAGGATGTCCCCTCAACCGCTATCTAGAATTATTATTTAGGAATAAAGCAATGAAGCTGAATTAGATGAAGTTATACACTTTCACTAATAACAGTATCCTGAGTAATATGTACATTTACATATGAGATTTTATTTTCCTTGACTGTGTGTACAAACATAAATCCATTATGAAACAATCTCCTTACTCACCACAGAAATACAGGTACCTATGATAAGAAACAGTCATCTTTTGGGCTTTCTTTTAGTTTTCCCTCTGTATTTCTAATTACAGGATAATGGGCTAATATATGAAGGTTTTAATTCTTCTCTTTCTGCCAGTTTTTGACCCAAGAGAGAAATAATATTTCTGATGGTGTTGGAGAATTTATGTTTTTTATTTAGGGAACAATGAGTTTGGTTGTTGGTAGCATTTTGTTGGTTTAGGTTTGGGCTGGAAGGAATTGAATCAATAGAACGTGTTTTTTTCTGGTTTGTATTACGCTGTAAATTTGTAAAATAATGTCCTATAGTATTTCTTTTCATCTTCTATCATTATTGTTATTAGTATTTATTATCATTTAATCTTATGATGCAGAAGGAAAGCTATAAATAATTTTGAAATCCTCTCATGCATCAAAAACCAGTTGAGGAAAATCACAGGCCCTGAAAGTGAAAGCATACATTTTGTGCTTAGTTTAGCTAAAAATTTCTCTATCAAAGCTGTATGTATATGAAGTTTATATAAGCTAATGAGTCCAAAGAGCTTTTTACTAGCTATTATTTCTAGTCTTTCAAATACTGGAAATGTTGTAGTATTTTTAGTATTTGCTAGCATACTATTTCAAGTATTTGCAATATTGCAGCCTTTGCAGCCATTTTTTCTTATTCACACTTTCATTAAGTCTCATATTTGATAATACTGTTTCATTGTAGTGTAGCAGAGTAACATTTCTTGACTGAAATAATTTCCACAAGGGAAATATCACATAAATATATTTTATGGATGAGGAATAATTTGGGATTTTTTTGTTATATTTCATGAGATGGCAACAAGTTCTGTTTCAGCTTTTGAAACGCAAGTCTTGAGTACTGTGTTCAGTTTTCAATTTTACCGCAAGTACTGTATTCAGTTTTGGGCCTCTCACTACAAGAAAGACATTGAGACCCTGGAATGTGTCCAGAGAAGGGCAACAAAACTGGTGAGGAATCTGGAGCACAAGTCTTATGAGGAGCAGCTGAGCCTGGATTGTTTAGTCTGGAGAAGAGGAGGCTCAGGGCAGACCTCATTGCACTCTACAATGTCCTGAAGGGAGGTTGTGATGAGGAGGGGTTTGGCCTCTTCTCCCAGGCAACAAACAGGACCCAGGGAAATGGCCACAAGTTGTGCCAGGGGAGATTTAGATTAGATATAAGGAAATTTTTTTCTCTCAGAGTGTGGTCAGGCACTGGAATGGCCTGCCCAGGGAGGTGGTGGAGTCGCTGTGTTCAAGAGACATCTGGGTGAGGCACTATGAGATATGGTTCAGTGACTTAGTGGGTAGTAATGGTGATAGGAGGGTGGTTGGACTAGGTGATCTGGTAGGTCCTTTCCAACCTTGTGATTCTATGATACTATGATTCTGTGTAGAATTTGAAATACTACCTTTAAAGTCACTTTAAATACTTTAAATAAAATAAAATTTTCAATTGTTATCCCATAACAAAAATTATAATTGTATTCAACCAAAAATATACATCAGATTCCTTTATAGAACAATTTTTTTTTGCCTAATGTAGCCATGCCTCCAATTCTGTTTTATATCTGTATTTCCAGGCATGTTATTCCACGAAGCACGCAGCAGTTATTATCCACTTTTAGAAGAATAAATGCATATTCAAAATACACAATTTATGAAGGCTCATGAATACATTTGGAATAATCTGTTTATGAGTAAGAATTGCTAGTAGTCTACCTCTAAGTTAAATATGCCAAATTTCTGTTGGCAAATATAGACATTCTCTGCATGTAAGAAATCACTACTGAATGTATCCCTGCTGTGTAAGACTTTTATAAAGTGCTGAGTAGATCTTGATTGTATTTTCATCTCTTGCTCATATCTTTTAGATTTTTCCAATTTTTTTTTTTTAATTCTCATTCTGCATTTTTTAAAAATATCTCATTTCCTAGTATTTGAATATCATTCCCCACATGTCGATGAAAATGGAACATCAATATAGCAGTGTTTTGATTGAGTTGAAATATAAGTTTGAGCTTAAATCTGTATTACAAGATTACATATGACTTTTACTTCATAGATGTTTTTAACAGATTTCCTTAAAGCTGAAACAAAAGAACATTTATTTTATCATTATTTTTTCTACTTTTTCAGAAGAATTAAAACTGGTAATTGAATATTATGAGATTGTATCAATATCTGTTGTTAAACAGTTTATGACTTCAACTCAGGTGTAGCAATACTAAAGTGTCATTTAAATCCTCAATTACTATAAAAGCAATAGCTTCAACAATAAGTATAGACTCTGGACTGCTGCATTTGATAATAAGATAGGATTTGCATAAAAGAGTAGGTATGAGTTTATGGTATCTAAGCTACACTTTTCTCTTTCTCCTGTGAGTGCCCTTAATGAACTCTGAGGGCCCATTGACAAGAACTGGTGCAGATGATGATTTATTTTTCAGTTCATAGTCTGAACTGGCCATAACCAAGATAATTAAAACCCAGAAGTTAAGCAGAGGTTTCAGTGAAGTCTATGGCCAAGCTAAAAACCTTCATTAGTAAATGCATCCATATTATCTCTAAAACAATTGCATGGTTTCCAGACTACAGCTCTCTGTCTTTAGCTAATTTGCTGCATCTTGTCATTCTTGTCTTCTAAACTAGCATAGAAAAATTGATTTTTTCTTGAATTAACCTAACTGTTTTTGAAAGCAGAGTGATCCTATATGTTGCACAATCTAAGAGTGCCCAAGAATACCTGCAGAGTAGGGAGTTTTCATCAAATTCTCACCTTGACTTCCTGATAACTAATTTGTCACATAGACAAGTCATGACAGGCTGAGAAGATATCAGTAATTTGTAGAAGTTGTTCTCCACTACCGTTGTTGCAGAAATTAAAAGTAATAATGACTCAGTAATTCACAGGCTTATTATACTGGGAAGTTACTCATAAAAGATTTTAAGAGTGTAGCGATGGTGTCACGTTTCTGTTAAATCAACAGTCCTACGAATAATCGCATTTGCATGTTCACTGTTTTGTATGGAATATAATGTACGTAAAGGGATGAATGTAGAAATATAGCCAGTTTTTTTCCTTTCTGGAAATTTCTTCTGCTTCCAGAATGTTGTCTAATATTTCTTTCTTACACTTTGTGAATATTAAGGATAAATAAAGCTTTGCCCAGCTAATGTTACGTGAACTGGCCCTGGCGTCTGTCAATGGTATGTACATGGAAAGTCATCATTTTACTTTCTGCAAGAAATCACTGACCTTTCATAATTTTGTTGTTGCATCCATTCTCTCTCAAGTCATTTCTATTGGTTCCTCTGTCATCCCCTGAACTGAATTAAAGCTCTTCATCCTCCCTTCCTAATACGAAAATTAAATTGATCAGTTAATAGTGGAGCAGCAGCATAAGAGATATGGAGAGGGCCATTTCTAAGCTTGTGGAACATTCACAAAGCAGTGTTGCTATTACAGTGGAAATCCCAGCAGAAATTTGTAGCCTGCCAAGCACCGTGAAGAACAACAGCTGGTTGCCACTGTGGCACTGGAAAGTCAAAAAGCACAACGAGTTGAAAGGTTTATAGAGACATAAAATGCTGGAATGTCACACAACAGATCAGTGGCCTAACCAGGAGTTAATCCTTGATTGACCTGAAGCTGGGTGATATTGTCTTTCTGTATTTAGGAGTAATAACATAAGACAGAGCTGGATTTTGCAAGTTCTGAACCTAAAAGCTCACAAGGTTTTAAGGCCTCTGAGCAGCTTCTCAGACATAATATTTTTATGACATCTGTGATATCTATTCTTATCTTCGAAAATATTTTATGCTTAAAACATACTTCAAGATGTTTTTCCATTCCCTTTTTTACTAACCAGAAACTGCAGCTAAAAAGACTGAGTGCATATAGAAGTATTTTTCTAGACTCTACTGTAATACAACTATTCTGACTGAGAATTTCTAATAATGAGTGAGAGGTAAAAAACTTCAAGGCAAAAATATTCCAATTTCCTGTAAAAGATGTGACTGTTTTACAGCCATAAAAACTAATTCACTTTTTAATGACCTAAAATGTTATATGTAGAGATTTATTTAGCACAACTTGCCAGAATCCTTACAAAAAATAACCATCTAAGTACAAAAGTGGATCTTCATTTCTACTGAGCTCAGAAACATATGCAGGTGGGCTCGTGATGAAATTATACCTGAATAACTCCTTCAGGGAGCCATTGTTCTGTTGACTGGAAGCTAAATGACTACTTCTTCACTCCAGCTAAAGACAAGACATTGATGCTATGTCCCACAAGAAAAGCCATTAGGATACACAGGGGAAAATAATACCACAAGGGTTTAGAAATAATTTTGAGATAATGACAAATTTGTTCATTTTTTCCTGTGTGAGGAACAGCAGACTCCTTACCAGAAAGAGAGAAGAGAGAATCCCACTTCATGCAACGTTGCATTCTGTATTCTTTTGAAATAATTTGTTGTCTAAGGAGTCAGAATGTGGTTGGGTTTGACTTAACTATGTTACTGTAAAACAGAGAGCAGCTGAATGAGACATTTCTTATAAGAAGTTAAAGGATAGAAAATCCGTAGACAATATTCCTAAGCACGTGCAACACATTCCTGCAGATTTGTACCTATATATGTAGTTTATAGAATCATGGTATCATGTTGGAAGGAAAAAGGGATCTTTCATAGAATCACAGAATCACAGAATATTTTGAGTTGGAAGGGACCCTAAGGGATCATCTAGGACAGGAGGACAGGTTCTGGCTCCACACAGGACCATATGTACGAAAGTGTTGTCCAAAAAATCCTTTAACTACAGCAGCTTGATGCCATGTCCACTGCCCTGGGCAGCTTGCTCCATGACTACTGCCCTCTGGTGAAGAGCCCAGTCGCTGTCACAGAGAGCAGAGCTCACCACTGCCCCTCTGCTCCCTGTGAGGAGCTGCAGCTGCCATCAGGCCACCCCTCAGCCTCTTCAGTTCTGGGCTGAAGAAACCCCTCAGCCACTCCTCATATGTCTTGCCCTCTAAGCTCTTCCCATCGTTCTCCAGCCTCTTGTCCCCAAGTCTGTACATCAATCCAGGACTTCCCTGTATCAGATGTAGAATCCAGACCTTGCTCTTGTTGAACTTCATGTGGTTGGTGATTGCTCAGCCCTCTAATTTGTGAAAATCTTTCTGCAAGACCTCTCTACTCTCATTCACCTTTGAATACCCTCATTCACTCTTCAATGTCTTCTATTCCTAAGCAGTGCAGGACCAGCTTTGAAATCAGATCAGTTGCTATGATTTTGTTCAGTTGATTTTATCTTTTTGTTTTGTTTTGGTTTGGTTTGGTTTTGATGTTATAATGCTTGACAGATTTTAAATGGACGTTTTGTAGAAAGGATTCCTTCACTGCACTGCCTTCAAGAAAACTAAAAATATTTCTATTGTAAAGCATTCTGAGGGTGGTGATCTTAAAGCTTTTTTTTTTTTTTAATTATAAATGCTGCAGTCAGTGTGGTCTATGGCAGGGTCATAAGGAAAGACAAACATGGCTGTAAATGAAATTTATGATAGCATGAGAAGGGGTCAAAAAGAGCTCAGGATGTCCATCAGTTTGGTCACTTGAACATTTCTCTTATTTATTTTGGCACTCTAAGACACCAAAGAGCCCTTCTGTTTGCCTAGAAAATACTGCCCAGGAGGTCCATGCCTTCGTTCCTTCATTCTTTCATTCCTTCTTTCCTTCGTTTTCGGTATTAGACTATCATCATGACATTTAGAGAGCAGGTGACCAGTTTTGTCTTCAGTCTCTGCGATCATGTGTAAAGACTAATAGGCGCAAAATTAAAAAAAAAAAAAATTCCAATTGTCATGAATTCTCCAGAGCTGAGACAGATCACACCTCTAAAAGGGAAAGGATTTACTGGACCGTTGTTCATTATAGAAGATTAAAAAATACTGAGATTCTAGCAGGATTATTTTGAGACAAACTTCTCAGACTGAGTTGTCTAGTAAAAGGACAAATCCTTTTGTGGCATTTAAACACAGGATGAATTTCACTCTGCACATAAAAACACTTAATAACTTATGATTACTTTAGCACCAAATTTTTGGCTTTGAGCAGAACTGTTTATAGAAGCAAAGTTTTCAGGAGAAAAAATGGATGATTATAATACAATTCGCTAGAAAGGCTGGGTAGGGAACAGTTTTAACAGTTCTACTGCTAAATGCTAAAGCACCAGCAAGACAGGCATTTGCAGAAACTTAGGAGTAAATATTAAAAGTTGGCTTTACAGTATAAAATCAATTTTGCTGAAGGTGGGGCAACTATTTTCCAATGCTTATTTATATATAGTTGCCTTCTAAATTGATACAGCAGTAGAGAACATAGAGAGTTCAAAAGGTTACCTGGATCTCCTTTTATTCTCTCTATTTTAAAGGATTTATGGAAACTGTCACTGACAATACAAAGAAGCATTTTCTCTGGGTACGTCTGTGGCTTGTTTTGGCTATCTCAAGATTGTGTGGGGAGAAAAGCAATTCATCAGTACTTTCTAGCAGAAGAATTACTGAAGGCTAGTCAAAGAAAAAAGAAAGGCTTTGAATAAAGTGAGACATTCCTTAAAGGTAGAGGATTCGGTCAAGTATGAAAGGAAGCAATCTTAGGCTCAAAAGGTTATTAGAAGATCTAAGAAGCCTTGCTGCCAAAATCTCTGTAGCACTATTAATAAACATACTTCAATGGGTAAAATATGAAAAAAGATTATAAGGATCAATGTAGGAGAGCACAGATCCTTTGCAATAACTTGTTTAATTAAAAGTGACATTACTCTTGATTCTAATGCATTGAAATTGAACATGCATGATGATAGGAAGTAGATTTTGTTGGTGTCAGGAATGCTTTTTCAAGAGATGTTTCATGTTGGCCTTTAAGACAGGAGTGAGGAAGCTTTGCAGTTCTGTTGTTAGTTACGGAATTTGAAGAGGAGGTATCCTTTGATTTTTAGATCTCTTCCTCTGACTGGTTTAATAGGACTTATGAAGTACATTTAATAATGAGTGACAACTACATTTGTTAATATTTTTAGCCTTACTTGAAGCAAGAGGCAGATTTTATCAGTTTCAAAGTCTTATGATGTTACAACAGCGATACAGATCTATAATAGAAGAGACAAAAAGGAATACTTCATTATATTTTAGATTTTTTTCCAGCAGAAAACTTCACACAAATCTGTGATACTGTAAGATTGACCTGGGCCAAACTTTGGCTGAATGTGAAGAAACTGGAGGGAGATGGGAGTGAGAGAGATGCTTAAATAAAAAACATTAGTGTTATTGTTTACCTATGCTTGTTTTTCAGGGATTTAACTAAGCTTGAATTTATGCTGAACATTTGAAATGCAAAGTAAAACTTCAAGGATATTGAATCCATGTATGTTAAATTGAGGAATATCTGAGAGTGGGGGAGAAGTCAAGATGTAAGAAAAAGTGGAGGAAAATATTTCTGACTTCTGGAGCTTGGGTTTATATATATACTTTGTTCAGTTGTGTTGACTTGAGTCTTGCTGGAAACAGAAACTCTTATGGATAAAAAAGTAAAGTGAGAACTTCATCACTTTTCCGAAAAGCAGTGCATACATATTCATATGTGAGGAAAGTAATTATTATATCATAATTAAAAAGAAATGTGTACACATATATAAGGACAACATCTTCTCTTCTCTGCACCCTATCTGGCTAACCAGTTGCTCAGAACAGGAAACTTCAGATTCCTCTTCCGTGAACCAAACACTGTACAGTGGGTGTTGATGGGCAGTCATATATAAAGAAAGATGAAGCTTAATGGAACCATTATCAATAAGGAAACTTTAGCTATGTGTGGGACTAATTTAATGAATTATTGATATCTTTATCGAAGCCAGTTGTCTATACTTCTTTTATAGACAGTGGAGAGCAATGAACAAGCCTTGGAACATGATTCATCTCATGCCAAAAATGGCTAAAGCAGAAGCACATCGCCAATGTCATAATTATTTTCCCCCAGCAACCCAAAAGAAAGCCTAGGAAGACTATGCTAAGGATGAATGTTTGCATTAAAAATGCATTCCTTTAGGTAAGATTAATCTTATGCTTCCCTTAGGGTGAGGTTCAAAGAGATTGTCTGCATATTGGCAATTCTGCAAATACTCAGAAGTACAAACTAGCTATGCAGTGCAATGTGAGCTATAACTGGATAGATTTGTGATCTGTCCTTCTGTCTAGGTTTTTATGTTCTTGTGTGTATGATTATTTTTTCTCCCTGCTACTTCAATTATTTATATTAATATGCACAAATGACTGCTGTATGGATTTACTTGGCTTGGTACACCTCTGTGTATATCATGCATGCCACTGTACTTGTCCCTCCTGTGGCTCTTTTGGAGCTGTTTACCCTGCAAGATGTTACACTGAGTTCAGGAACAATATTCTACAGATTAAAAAAAAAACCACACAAAAAACTAAGCAGATTTCAAACTGGCAGAATATATAGTCTTGAGAATCCTGTGCTTTCACTTTTATCCACATTATGCTGTCAATACATTATATGAACCTAAAATATGGTGACAATTCAGGGTAGAATAAGAAAAGAATAAATTCAAATCTTAGGTAAACTGAATCAATTCAAAATGGGATCATATGAGTATATTCATTCCAGTGTACTTAGGGGACTGGCTGAAATAATCTCAAGTACCATTAGTAATTATTATTACTTTTTTTTTTTTTTTTTCCCTGAGAAATTGATGAAGATAGAAGCAATTCCAAAGACTGGTAAGCCTTGCAGTGTACTCGAGTCCAGTTCCTGGAAAAAGTCAGGAACATTTCATCTCAGAAAATAAATTAAGATGCTTTAAGAACACAAGGAGGTGAATAGCATTGAGGATGGTCTTGTCAAGAGCATATAACATCAGAACAAGCAGATTTATTTTTACGACAGAATAGTGAGCCTTGTGCTTACTTACTGTCTCAGGCTTTACATTGTCTTAGATGATACAGACTTAAGAAGCATAAGAAAAACGTGGTTTCAGAATGGATCTACTGTCAAGTGGATGCACAGGGATCTGGAGAAAAATGTTCTGAAAATCGTTAGTGCTCCACTTTTCCAATCAGATAAATGTATCAAATGGGTTCTAAGATATGTCTGGTATTATTCATTATTTTCAGTAGATTATAAAATACAGTGAATCAGAGAGTACAAATATTACACAAAAGTTGGTAAGTCAAATTGTGAAAGGCTCCTAGGTTATAATTTCATCTATCTTGAATGTTTTGGCTAGGTATTTAATTTAGCTTTGTTTCCTGTGCTTTTTTGTGCTCTTTGGTTTTGAGTCTTAAAATAGAACACTCTAATTATAATCTATGAGCTTTCTTACTATGGAGCAAATGAAATTGTCTTTCATCTCAATTTGTAGATTCAGTCAAAATAAAATGTATAGAAGATCTTCCGATTGCTTTCCATGGTTTTATAATAATGTAAATGTGCAAGATTATGGGTTATGAAAATATGGAAATCATAAACTACGTTTACACAGCCTGGTAGGATGCCCAATGAAATAACTTAGTTTAAGAAAATTATAAATAATGTAATTCCTAGGCTTGGCAAAGAGATGTGTGTCAACTGCTTTCCTAAGACCATTATAGCAATAATTGTAAGTAGGTGGAACGTTAATATATAAGTCCCCAAATTATTCCTTTCATGGCAAGACCTGACTTGTTTCCTCATTAAATAAAATTGGGCTTTAAAAAAAAAAAAAGTGATCAGAGATCTGGTGGAAAACACCTATTACTATGGGAGAGGAACAGTCTTTGTGGGTTTTTTTCCATTTGTTTGCTTTTCATTTTCTTCCCCCTCACCCCTTCCCCCTCCCCCCCCCCTCCCCTTGTGAGTACAATGTCTGATGGTGCTGGAGATCTGTGTCAGATGAGATGGGAGATTTAGACAGGATATAAGGAATTATTTATTTATTTGTTTGTTTGTTTTTTACAGTAAGGGTGGCAAGGCACTCAAACAGGCTGGTCAGAGATGTGGTGAATGTTCCATCCTTGGAAACATTTCAGGCCAGGTTGAATAGGGCTCTGTGCAACTTTATTGAGCTGTAGGTATCTCTGTTCATTGCAGGGGAGTTGAACTAGATGACTTCTAAAGTTCCCTTCTAACTCAAATAGTTCTGTGATTCTATGATAAAAAGAACCAGATTACCTTAGTTTGTCCAGATTGCCTCCTATGCATCATGCTTTGTATCCCCTGTAAAATAAGTGTTTGCTAGGTGACACAGGACAAAGCCATGCTAGGGAAGAGCCTAAAAGGGGCTATCAATCAAATCAAATTTTTAAAAATACATCTTGGCCCTGTTTTTATTTAGCAGTAACCCAGGAAACAGCATAGATCTAATCCTTAATTTGAAATTGAAGGTATATTGTGAACACAACACTATGTATTATCACGGTACATGCTTTTACGATGTTCTTGCACATATGTGATATACAGCATTGAAGAGAAGAGATGCAGCTCAACAGAGATGATAACTAAAATTTTTTATTGTGGGTTTTGTTTGTTTTAATAAACCAAAAGTTTAGCCTGGTAATGCTCAGAATGAACTGGGCCAAAGTCCAATTAGGTCAAAGACATAAAATTCCATGCTACAAAAGTATAAACAGCTACTCATGACAAACATTTGAGAACAAATGTGTTAATTTTACATAAAGCTGCTTTGCAATCTATCATTATTTAAATGTAAATCTCAGTGAAATTGAAAGTGAATGCAGAATTACTATTAAGCATATAGTAAAAACATGGGAAGTTTTAAAAACTTATCTTAAACCTAAATCCTATGGCCTTAAATAGTGCCTATGGATGTAATAAAAATACAGAAGAAAGCCTCTGTTTAACTTCCCCTACAGGGATCACTGACGACTGTCAGACTTCATGCTGTACGCCAGTTTTGTTCTGAATGTTTTCTCCTTGCCACGTTAACTAAACTCTTGCACAATTATTTCAAAGAATGAATCAGAATTTCGATCACTTACATACTGTATTTTCAGAGTGGCTAACTGTGTATTCAGTTGGAGACATTAAATAGATACAACCACATCTAAAAAGAATGCTTTTTCCTGTGACCTCAGCCGCCAGAAGAACTAAAACACAGCTGGGAGCAGTATAACAATGCAGATGACCTAGAGGAAGAGAAGGCTGAAAGCTGTGCCTTGGTACGGCATGGACAGCTGCAGAAATGGAGCTGCAAAACAGCTGGTTGGAGAAAGCCAAGCCAAGCAGTAGCGTCGCTATGATAAAGCTGTGGGAAGCTTTTTGAAGCTCTGACATGACTTCCCAGGCTGCATGGTCAATTGAAAGAGAAGCACTGCCTATCACATGGTGGACTGAAGAAGCTCTGGAGAGGAGGGGTAAAGCATGTGCATGCCAAAGGGCAGGAGGCAGCTGGGCTACAACGGCACTGAGAGGAATCACTAATAGCCTGCTGACCCAAATGGCAAAGAAGCAAAGACAGGGCTGTACTCAAACTCAGGGTAAGAAAAGGTTAGTAAGCCATTTATGCAGCTGGTATGAACATCATGTGGATGCAACAAGATAACAAGAAAAGGAGCAAATTCAACTTGACATTTTTTTTTTCTTACTTTTATTTATTTATTTTTGCAGTGGGAGTGTATTTCCACTGACGATCTCTGTATGAGACTGGATAGAGAGATCGAATGCATGTCTGGGAGGAAGCATGTTAAGACTCAGCAGGACAGTATGCTGAAAAGAAATTGTGCTCCTCTCAATATCATCAGACAGTGAGATCTAGCACTGAACCAAAATCTAACTATAATGCATGGCAGTCCTGTCAGGCTTGCTTTTTTCTGTTATTTGATGCAATGGTCCTTCCTATACTTCTAAAGAAAAAAAGGAGAAATGCAGAATGTGTTGGGGATCCAAATAGAGAAAGGTAGAAAGAATCTCCATGTGTCTAGGATGGCAAATGCGTATTCAAACTAGCAAAGTTTTGCTCAGTGAAATTATAGAGATCCATGTCTGACTCCAACCACTATGGCATATGCATGTAACTTTAGCCAAGCTTACCATGAAAAGGGTCAAACTCAGTCCAGTGGAGAAATTCATCATTAATACAGCAATTCAAACAAGAAGTTTCAGCTATTCATTCTCCTGGAGTCCCATCCCTGCTGATTTCTCTGCCTCATTTACTGTATAAACTGTTCAAAGCATATTGCTTCAGGTGTTGGGTTTTTTTTCCCCTGTAAAATACTGCATTGAAATGACAGTCTGAAAGCAACAAATAATAATACATAAAGGAAAATATAAATACCTTGAAAAGTTTTAAGTCTTTAAATCTGTAAAGAGTCTTTCTAACATAGGGGAAAAACAAGGAATTGAAGTGGTTGGCAATATGCTACAATACATGTGTAGGTTTGAATAAACTCACATTGGAAGTTTCTAAACATTGCTGCAGTATAAGTACTTCAAGAACCTCCACAACTCATGTAACAGTTCTAGTTCAGACCATTTAACCAGATGCACACCTTACAAGAGCTACTGGTAAAAATTAGCACTAATTGGCAGCTCTGTGTTTACATTCTCAACTGCCCAACAGAAAGAATAATCTTTCTTTGTTGGCAGAAAGAATAATGTCATGGGATGGCTTAGGTTGGAAGCGATTTTAAAGTTCATTCAGTTCCAACTCCTCTGCCATGGGCAGAGTTACCACCCATCAGATCAGACTGCCTAGGATCCCCATCCACCTTGGTCTTCGGTACCTCCAGGGATGGGGCATTCACAGTCACTCTGGGGTACCTGTTCCAGTTCCTTACCACCCTCTGAGAAAAAAATTATTAACATCTAACCTAAATCTCCCTTCTTTTAGTTTAAAGCCATTTTCCCTGGTCCTGTTGCTATCAGACCATGTAAAAAGTCAGAGCCCCTCCTCCTTTGAACTCTTTTCAAGTACTGGAAACTGGAATGTTGCAATGAGGTATACAGAATGAGGCTACAGTTCTGAGGGATCACTTTTAGTGTAGGAAAACTCAAGGCTGGATATGTTAGATAGTAGCCTTCCCCTGGATTTCTTCAGTTTTTCTTTAACTGTTGTTAGAAAGTATGTGACAATGAGACATTCCTTGTTATCTTTGCCTCGGATTTACTAACTTTTCAAATGACATTTTATACACTATTTATAAGATATACACTTTTTTTTTTTTTCTTTACCCATGAAGTCATGGGGAAAATCAATGAAGAAAAGGGGAAAAAAAGAAAAGAAAAGAAAAAAAAAAAGCCCCTATTTAGAACAAAAAAAGAAAAAAAGATGAGAGTTTAGATGATGAGGTTTTTTTGTTTCTCATTTTTTTTTTCTCCTTTTTTCTTCCAGTAGGAATGAGCATCACTGAAGTTTATGCTGAGAGTAGCATCCTCTTGAATATTAGTCATTATGTATTAGATTCAAAAGCAAGGATTTAGAGAATATAGTTAGACCACCTACAGAAGTCTGACAAATTTCATTCATAGCCTACTATGGCAACACAGTCAAGAGAGACTAGAATAATTGAATTATGTATATTTGCAAGAAGGTTTATTGGAGAAACAGCCTTAAACCAGCAGACCTGGTTTAACAGCCTTAAACAGTCAGTGCTGAGTCACATTTCTTCATTAAGACTGTTTATATTTTAGAAGTGTTACCTAGGCTAGGTTTAGTCTAGACATCTGATTCTAACATTTACAGCACACATATTACTTGAAACTATCCAAAGGACCTAACAATGGATCAGAATTTTATGAGAATTTGCAATTTGTATGCACTTCAAGCACAGATTTTTATTTAGTTTCATCTGAAAAGAATTGAGTTATTGCTCACCAAACACGTGTGAATCTAGTAGAAACTCTTGGGAAACTGTGCTGCTAATGTGCTCCAAAATACCAACATATATGCCATCTCAAATTATATGTCTCTGCAGTTGTCAAATGTCATTCCCCATGCAATCAAGTAATTACAAAGTCTGACTTAACCTTTTATAGGGGTCTGTTTAAATGCAGTCTGGTTTCTCGGTATCAAATTTAGAACATTTGCATCCTAACTCTCAAGTCTTAGTTAATTGCTAATCTGTATTTCTATTTCTATCATGAAGGTTGTGTGTGGTATTAACATAGACTTCCTCCTTCAGTGTTTCTTACCAGTTAGCTTAAGTGATCCTTGGTTCTGCATGCTGGCCTCTGAATCGCATTCACATACATGTACCTTTATGTATGGATTTTCCAGGGCGGATTACACCAAATTGGCAGGGAGTGTCGATCTGCCTGAGGGTAGCGAGGCCCTGCAGAGGGATCTGGATAGGCTGGTGAGCTGGGCCGAAGCCAATGAGATGAGGTTCAACAAGACCAAATGCCGGGTCCTGCACTTTGGCCACAACAACCCCAGGCAGCGCTATAGGCTTGGGGTGGAGTGGCTGGAGGACTGTGTTGAGGAAACAGACCTGGAGGTACTGATTGATGCTCGGCTGAACACGAGCCAACAGTGTGCCCAGGTGGCCAAGAAGGCCAATGGCATCCTGGCTTGCATCAAAAACAGTGTTACTAGCAGGAACAGGGAGGTAATTGTCCCCCTGTACTCGGCATTGGTGCGGCCGCACCTTGAGTACTGTGTTCATTTTTGGGCCCCTCACTGCAAGAAAGACATTGAGGCCCTGGAACGTGTTCAGAGGAGGGCTACGAAGCTGGTGAGGGGTCTGGAGCACAGGCCTTATGAGGAGTGGTTGAGGGAGCTGGGATTGTTCAGCCTGGAGAAGAGGAGGCTCAGGGGTGACCTTATAGCTCTCTATAACTTCCTGAAGGGAGGTTGTAGTGAGCTGGGGGTGGGCCTCTTCTCTCGTGTAACTGGTGATAGAACTAGAGGGAATGGTTTCAAGCTGCACCAGGGGAGGTTCAGGCTGGACATTAGGAAGTATTACTTCTTGGAAAGGGTAGTCAGGCATTGGAATGCACTGCCCAGGGAGGTGGTGGAGTCATTGACCATGGGAGTGTTCAAGAAACGTTTGGATGTTGCGTTGAGGGGTATGATTTAGCTGGGAAGTATTGGTAATGGTTGGACTGGATGATCTTCTAGGTCTTTTCCAACCTTGATAATTCTGTGATTCTGTGATTCTGTGATTAATCTGGATTTGCAGATTTTTCTTGGCCAGTTATGCACTTACATCTGTTAATGGGTCTTGATGTCTCCCAGTGTACTGGATTTCACTGAAACACAATTTTTCTCATCTTCAGATCGTATATGGCTGATTTCACTCTCCAATAGCTGTGAATTAAGTCAGATTTGCAAGTCCAGTATTTTGTTTTGTAGTACTGTAGATAGCAGAGGTCACTGCTTCTGCTGCTGCCTTTTTAAATTCCATTTTCATTCTTCAAGACACCATATTATCTGTCAAACGTAGGATACTAAATATGTCTGTCAGTTTGTTTTTAAATCCAGTGGCTAAATGTATATAACTTAAACTGCACTTCATATTCCAAAATTCAATGAGTAATTGAAATCATCCCTTATCCCGGGGAATTTTTGCAAGGTAAGCTTGTAGCATATTCTGGGGTTTCTAGGTGATGACTGGGCTTCCACAAATATGTACCATGGTCTTAACAGGGTGATGAAAACTGTTTTGAGTAGAAGTTTTCACCCATAAATGGTGCATTGAATCAGTCTGCTTTTGTGCAGCTTTGGAAATGGAAAAGTCCCTTCCATTCCCATGGTGAGTACTAAATGGCAAAACTGATATGTGTTGTAGTTCAAGTCATGTTTAGGGCAAAAAATACACTCTGGATGATGTAATCTAGCTCTACGTCTAATGAATAACGACAGTGGAAGCCATGCCAAGACTATTCTGCAGCAGATGAGCAAGGCAGCCAATGTTGCAGAAGTCTATCTTTACTAGAATATATTGTATCGAAAAGTATTCTTCTGTAATAATACATACTGGATCACTCTATATGTACATGTGAGTGTTTATTTATTTTTGTAAGCCAAAATTGCTAAATGTAAGCAAAGCTAAACTGTAGTCCGACTAGGGATAAGAAGAAACATCCAGAGTGCTTACTAATCAATTATATTTGCTGGTTATGAATTAAAAAACAATTTCTGTATTTTTTCAGATTATATATTCTGGGTCCAAAACCAATTCCAAGCTTCTGAAGAGGTCTTCATATTATCGGGACATCTGAAGAGAACTAGAATTAGTAAAAATAATTAAACAAATGCTCATGTCATGGTTTTATGGTCATCAGTATTCCACATCATAACATCATGTAGTGCACTGGGAATTAAAGTGTTAATGCCCCAGTTCCGCACACCAAAGAGAAGAAACTACGTTCCCCAGAAGACTGTTCGCTGTGCTGATATCATTCCTGCACAGGGGGGAACACATATAAGGCAGTGGCGGGTCGTCTGACACTTCCTCTCTCACTTTCCTTTGGCTATCCTCCCTGCTGCTTGACTTGACTGTCGCGTCTACATCTCAGCATTAGTGTAAGGCCTTTTTTTCAGATGATCTTTTTTTTCATTATATCTGATTTGGTCAATCCCAATTCTAATTGTATTGTACTGTCTTATCTTGTTTCTTTCAATACTCTATTTAGTAAATATTAGTTCATTTCTCATCACATTGTTGCCGGGTTTTTTTTTTGTGGTTTTTTTTTTTCAAATAATTTGGGGTCCCCTGTTTTCCTATATCTGGAGGTGTGGATTCTGAGAAATCCCTCTGCCCTGCTTGCCATGGAACCGGGCTGAGCCTGTAAACCATTGACAGCTCATAAATCTGCCTGTGAAAGAAATATAGCCAAAAGAAAACTCTGCTTATCCCTGGAGACTTACACACATTGTATGTACCTGTGACAAACAATATCAATCCTGCACAGTGATTTGCAGATCACTGACTCAATTTTATAATCTGAATTTAGAAGTAGCAACCTTTTCGCAGGTTATGCTTTAGCTTTCTGGACTTAAATACAAGTATTTATACAACCTTACTTCAAGTGGCTTCTTTTTATATCACAATGCTATTTTACACTTGCAGGTGTGCTAGGTGCAGGAGCCCAGGTGCTGGCAGTGGTGGCTGCAGACTCCTCTGAGGTGAGGCTGGAGCTGCCTCATGTTTGACACAGCTGGCTCCAGTGGCCCCACTGAGGAGCAGGATTGTGCTCAGCTGCCAAGATGGCAGCACCTCTGGGAAATGTATTTAAGAAATGGCAGAAAATGTTGGACAAGCAGCAGTGGAGGAAATAAAAAAGAGTGAGAAACAGCCTGCAGAGGACAAGCTAGAGAAAATGGAGGACATGTTCCAGGAACCAGAGATGGTAGTTCCCTACAACTGGTAAAGAGCCCATTCTGGACCAAGGGAAAATTATGATGAGAAAGGAACAACATAGAGGAACAGTTATGGGCTGACCAAACCTCCCGTTTCCCATTCCACTTGCACCACTCAAGGTGGGGAATGAGGAGCTGGAAATGAAGGAGTGAAATTGATCACTGAGGACAAAAAAGAGGGGTAGGTGGTAGGAAGGTCTTGTTTCAACTTGTTGCTTATTTTTTTTCTGGCTATATCTATTTTACTTGGCAATAAATGCAAATAGTTTTCCTCAGGTTGTGTCTGTTTTGCATGTGAAGGTAATTGGCAAGTGATCTCTCTGTCTTTCATAAAATCATAGAACTGTTTGTGTTGGAAGGGACAATGATCATGACCTAGATCCGATCCCAGTTCTGTGGGTGTGGACATCTCCCACTAGCGTTCATTGCTCAAAGTTTTGCCATTTTATTTTCTCCATCTGTATAGTTGAGGAGGCAGAGTGGGAAAGTAACTGTCTGGGCAACTGAAAGTGGGCAGAAGTACACCCACCTTCACAGGTATTTCTTTAACTGAAAAGTTCAAATGTTCTGTCCATTAAAAAACAAATAAACAACAACAACAAAAAACAACAGCTTGCAAGGATGAAGAGAAACTATGCCCTAGACTGTCTGCCGCGGGGTTCAGAAGTAAAAAGGCATGTACAGGATTATGTATAAAACACCTCTTGTTTTAAGTGATTTTCAGTGATAAGGTAAGACCTGAAAATGAATGAATGAAGAATGTGTCATTGTGCTCAGATCAGCCTGACGATAGAGCTTGAAGCAGTCTGGAAGTTAGGACCGAGCAGAAGAAAAATACAGAAACAGCTGTATGCATTAGACACCCAAAATAGCTTTTTCTGTCCTTCACATTCAGAGATTTCCTTAAAATCACACTTTTCATGACTGGTACTGGAAAACACCTCTGCAATGAACTCCAGTACTCCTATTGACACTGAAACACTATAATTCACAGAATCTTAGAATCATAGAATCCTTAGTGTTGGAAGGGACCTCTAGGGCCATCTAATCCAACTACCCTGCAGTGAACAGGGACATCACAGCTAGATCAGATTGCCCAGAGCCTGATCCAGCCTCACCTTGAAAGTCTCCAGGGATGGGGCACGAACGACATCACGGGACAGCCTGTTCCAGCACCTCACCTCCCTCACTGTAAAAGACTTTTTCTTTAAATCTAACCTAAATCTACCCTCTTTGAGCCTGAAACCGTTTTCCCTTGTCCCATCACAACACACTCTGCTAAAGAGACTGTCCTTTCTTACAGTCCTTTTAGATACCGAAAGGCTGCTATCAGGTCACCCCAGAGCATTCTCTTCTCCAGGCTGAAAAGTCCTGGCTCACTCAGCCTCTACATATAGGGGAGGTGTTCCATCCCTTGGATCATTTCTGTGGCACTTCTCTGGACGTGCTCCAACAGGTCTATGTCTCTCCCATACTGAGGACCCCCACCTGGACACAGTACTCCAGGTGAGATCTCACTAATAAAGAGTAGAGGAGCAGGATCACCTCCCTTGACCTGCAGGCCAATTCATCGGTCCTCACCATGCAGGAAATGCTAGTTTATTGCTCATCCCAAGCAGGAGTGGGAATACTAATTCATCTGGCCAACAGGCAAAACGAGGAGTACTTTAAAACTGTTCTGACACAATTGAACACATTTTAAGCTGTATTTTAGCCAAGACTTTGCACAGCACTAAGTTATTATAATGTGGGATATTCTAGCCTGAGTCTCAACAGGATTTCTCACATACATTCTATCATCAAAATACAAAGGACTTGTGTTTTTACACCTGCTTCTTAAGGTCACAGAATCACAGAGTTCACTGTGTGCTTCAAGGAAAAGAAATAACATAGATATCTTGCTGGAATCCAAACAGAAAGCAAAAAGATAGCTTTTAAACTGAAATTAAAAAATCTTGGTAAAACGTTAACATATCGAGGATGGAGAGTAATTACTCACTGTTAAGGAAATGGAAAACTTTTGAAAACAAGGCTGTGTTGAGATGATATACTTCTTTACAAGCATTCTGGCCTCTGTATGTTTTTAATAGGCATTTACAACAACAACAACAACAACAATAATAATAATAACAATAATAATAATAAATACAGAGGCCCTGTGTGTAGACCCTATGGCATCTGTTTAAGTTGTCCACAATATATTTTTATTATTATTAGATGTCTACATCAAATATATGGCCCATTTATCTTTGCATATTTGCTATGCATGTGGCCAGACATACCATTTAAAAGCTTGACTGGATATGTGTCAGACTCTACCTGAAGGAATCCTTTCACTTCCTGTAGGGGCATGATACACAAATCTCTAGTCTGAAATCTTTCTTTCTTTCTTTTTTTTTTTTTTTTTTTTTTTTTTTTTTTTTTTTTTCAAAATGGCTTTTACTTAAGAAGGCTGTAAAAGTACTGTAGCAGTCATATGGTCATATGGTCATTGCACTTTTTAATTCTCTGCCTGTCACACAGTGTTGCATTAAAATTATACCACAAGACTAAAAGTTCACAATAAATTATAATATGAAAATGATCACATCTTAAAGAATTGGGAATTGAGAACTTTCTTTTTAGGATGACTGAGCCATCTACAGGAGAAAATCGGCTGCTATTCTTATTTCAGATAAAATCCCAATCCATTTAATGGGAAATATGTTTTGCAACCTAATGTGTGAAAATAAAGACATTCAGAGAAGATTATTTGGGAAAAAATGGGAACAAATTAATCTGAAAACACAGCATGGAACTGAGTTTAAAAGTATAGTATTAAAGCAACTATCAAGGAATATATTTAGATTCCTTTCATTATGTACGTTTTCTTGTAAAATGATAGTGTAGGTGGTTAAACTATAGGGATTAGATGTAGCATTTCAGCATAGCTGCAACAAATAAGTAGTCTACTGTCACTATTAAGGGAATAGATACTGATGCAGAAATACCTGAAGATAATGAGACTGATTTCAGTGGGAGTTGGAATAGACCATTTCTGTGTTTCAGCTGAAACCTTTAATTTACCACAGAAGATTGAAGTTACTCAAAAGAAAAGTAAGGAATGCATTGTGTATCACATATCTGCTAATGACACTGGGAGTTGTTGTACTACTTTTGTAGTACAGTTTGAAAGAGAGCAAACAGAAAAGTAAAAATGTCATAAAAATATTCAAAGAAACAGTCGACCAATAAAATAGATTTAAGGCTTGCTTCTTCTTTGCACAACATTAACTTCTCCTTTCATCAGTAGACACCATGAATAACTTCTCGGTAAGGGCATCTTAAAAGAGAGGAAATCCAGGGGAAAGACAGATACAGAGTTGTGGTGGTTTCACTCATCTCTTTATTATTACTACTGACAGGTAACTGAATTTCTCCTTTGCCTGAAGCCATGCCACCGGAGGTTCTAATCTTGTCAGATTTTATGTGCTAAGCATGGCTGAGAGAGCTCTAAGGAATAGCAGGTACCGCAGGAAATGGTTATTCTTCCTCTTGACTAGTGACACTTGTCTGTGTGACGCTGCAGCTGTTCTCCAGTGCAGCTTTTTTTCCCTATGAATCATAATTCTGATAGTATGGTAATAGTATGAAATAGCTTCTGTGATGTGAGCCAGAAGATAGGCCATCAGATTCAAAATCAAAAAGTATGAGTTTATCTTACATTTCAGCTAATTCTGATTGGAAGTGCATCAGGAAATGACAACTAGGCAGGAAGATCAAGGACAGCCACCCGTGGGTACTACCATGCACGCCCGCGGCTCTACTTTGGCAAGCTACATAATACACCTACCATGAAAAGCGAAGATTCTTTTCTGTTCTTTTTTGGTAAAACTTTTAATGAATTTACAAACAGATGCTGACTTTCCGCACTACGATCAAATGTATTGAACAATGGACAAGCGAGAGTTCGTAAAGTGATTTGGGCAACAGAAAAGATGACTGAAGACCTGCAATATGATTTAACTTGTTTTACTGCATCACTGTGACTGAAATTATTAAATAGACTTTTAATGATATTGATGTTTTTCCACTGAGGCAAACAGGGATGATGTGTGTTTATGTGACTACATCTGATGAGTAGACAAGTTCTCAGAAACCTTAGTTTGAAGCAGGGAGAAAGAGTATGAGGTACTGTTTCCTGGACTGGTATTCTTACTGGAATCATGAACTCTGCTTTTTCTTTCCCCAGCTTTCCTCCATTATCTCCTTTGCCATTTGTTTTATCAGGTCCTAGATTCTTCGATGATATGCAACATTTCCTGAAAATGGTTAAAAAACCAGTTGCAAGTCTGCCATGAATCCTACTTCAGATTTCCACTTAACCTGCACACCAGGTCTAACTTTTACTGGTGGGTTGTAAAGGATTTGAGAAACATTCACATAGTTCTTTCCACTAGCTTTGCCTTCAGATCAATAAACTCAGTAACAGAGGCTGTTATAAACAGCTGTAAGGTATTTTAAACATCACACTTCTTCTTGCAATGATTATCTATACTCAGGTGTGCCCCACTACCCCAACTTTTAGGCTTTAATAGAAGAGCTGTAAATCTGGAGTTCAATCGAGCCAAAATTCAGTTCTATTGATGGAAATAAAAAGAGTTTCTGTCCTGAATTTTCTGACTGTATTTTCTTTGGCTTGACTGGCCCTTGCATTTTAGATCACTTCCTTAAAGCTAAAGAATATCTTGTAACCCAGGAACAGTGAGAAATTTTACCAAGCCAGTTTTATGTAACCTCTCAATTCCCACATGCTCCTTACTCAGTCTTCCTTATTCTGTGCTTACTAGTATCTCATAGACCCCTTGGCAGTTAACTAAGATGCCTTCACACTCCCCTCTCCTGAGCTGTCATTTTGGTTAAGTGGTCAGCTCAAGTGATACTTATGTCATGTCATTTGGTTGTTTGTTTTATATTATTTCACAATTATTCTTATAGTCTCATCAAAGACATAGTTAGCTTTGGCACTCCAAAGTCATTACCAATTCAAAACAATAAATACTGAAATGTTGAATCTCAAACAGAAGCCAGTAGTGAGTATATACTGTCCACAACTCTGTAACTTGTGCCAAGTTATAGGTATAGAATAAAAAGTGAAGTTCTGCTGGAGACCCAGTGCTGGATGTCAAGTGTTGCAGCTAAGAATAAAGAGTATTCAACCTTGATGATCTGCTGAAATTAACTGCTATTAAGATACAAATATCGCTCCTTGGAGAGAAAAAGAAAAACAAAACAATAAATGAAGAAACAGGATATAAAGATAGGCCTGCTTTCCCAAACTGTGTTCCTTAGTTACGTGAAAAATTCATACAAGAACTGAATCTGTAACTAGAAAAGCATCTGAAGGATGTACAAAGTAGGCAGAGATGATACATTTTTTTCTGTCGTGGTAAGAGAGGTAAATATTTGGTGACGTCTGTTACTTTATGATCTCTTCTTTTGTATTGTTAAGAGCATTTGTATTGATCTGTTACAAAGAACTTTCACTTATTTTTAACAAAGCTGGTGTTAAAAGGGATGTAAGTGCTAGTGTAAGTTCAAAGTTCTGATGATCCTCAGAACTGGAAATCTGAAAACACTTATTTTCATGACCCAGTAAACAAAATATTTCTGAAACATTATCAAAAGATAACGTCTCTTATCAAAAGAATCTGTCTCTTTCCAGTGTGGGGTATCCACTGGCAATGCAAGGATCTTTGGAGAGATCTGCTGCAAGTTCAGTAGCTTCTTAGCATATAGCAGGAGAGTGGGAAGACATCTTAAACCCTGAAGCAGTGTAAGTATTAACTGTTCACATAACAGTTCACCTATTTAATGTTATAGCAATACACAGTTTTACAAGCTTTGCAAATACAATGTGCGCGCCACTGCTTTTTTAAGTTTTGCACTCTTTACTTGCATTAGTAATCACAGCCGGGCTCCAGCTTCACAAAATGACTCAGATCCTGCAGTCAGATCAACCCTGCCACAGCAGTCTCAGAGGGGCTCCTCACTGGTCTTACGGTGTGCTCACATGACTCCAAGTGACAGAATATCATAATCTCATTGTGCTAGGTTCTTTCTATACCCATGTTCCAATTTTCATCTTTCTGTCAAGCAGTATCAAATACTTGAGACTTTGGAAAAACTGGTTATTAATGTAGAATTCTGTGATGGAGCAGTTGGGTAAACACAAAGTAGATTTTATTTCATTTAGACATGCACAACTCCTTTAACAGGGTTACTTACAGACGGATACTGGAAATGCTGCTTTCAGGAAATTTTAGCTTTCATATTATTGCCTGGGGGTAAGCCTGCACAATATATTAGCTGAATATAAAAATTGTAATGAAAGAAAAGCATACATAGAAAGCAAAATTTTCTGCTGCTTAGACAGCTTTTCCTTCCAAAAAGCCTAGCACCCACCCATCTGATTGAAGCATGTCTTCCCCACACTGAAACCTTGTTCTCCTGCTAAAAAAAAAACAAAAAAACACAACATAGATGATTATGTAACAGTGCCACCTGGTGCTACCTGCCAAAACAAAAGCTTTAACATGGAATTGCAACACAAAAGGCATCAATGCATTTTATGGCATTAAGCATATAATAAGATGTTATTTCAGCCTTAGTACTCTGCGATAGATTTGTTTTCCATTTGATATATGATTTACAGTGAGACCAAGTTTAATGGCAATTTATTCATTCTGAGGGAGAATTGCTATTAGTCTGAACTGCAAACATACAGGAAAATCTCTGAAATCTCATAAGTTTTGAAATTATAGACTGTACCCTTGAACTAGTAATTATGTTTTCAGTTATTCCTGCTATCTGAAATACATTTATTACAGGCTTTGATATCTAGTCACCAATTTAAAAATATACAGATGCCCATGGCTGGTGATAAAACAAAGGTACTGTAAAAGTGTTTGGGAGGTAAATAATGGTGTGAACAAATTCAGCAAAAGTTTTGCATCATCTGAAAACTGAAAGTTTATTTTTTCTGTTCTGTTTTATCACAGTGTGGCATAGTTAAAACACGTCTCTTTATAAAATGTTTCTTACAAACTTTCTTCTTGAAAAGGTAACTTTCTCTCAGATCAGCTACCTTGGATTTACTTTTCTTTTATTTAAATATATATATTTATATACATGCACACACACCCACACATGCACACACACACAAATTTATATGCAAGAAATGACCATCAGCCATTAAAATGTTACTACAAGTCCTATTAACTTGACAATCCTCTTGACCTCCCATGGAAACACCATCAGAACCACAGTAGATTTTCTTGTTTTCAGCCCTGGCTGTAATAATATGAAGCACAGAAATGCTTCATTCCAGGCACCAGATGGGCTGGTAAGTTTATTCTAGTCTCTTGCCACCAGCTTGCAGACACAACAGGCTACAAATAACTGTCACTAAAAAATACTTATTGGCTTTCAAATGATTGTACAAAATCTGTTACTGCAGTATGTTTCCATTTGTCCATAATTACATTAAACCTTTAGTTCTTGTAATTGTAGAAACTCGAAAGGATTACATAATAAGGTCTTCCCGGGCCATGAGCTCATGCTCTTGTCTCCTTGTATTTACAATGTTCATCTTGCATTGCATTGGACTGAAATGAGCAGTGCTCATTAGAAAAGGCAAATGAGACGTACTGACCTTAAAATAAAAGTTCTACACAGAGATATCCCAGCAACTTCCATATCATGAAGGATTTTTTTTTCTCCTTATTTTTTTATTACTTGTGACAATCTTTTCATCCACTCAGTCTATTGCTATGATCTTTTTGAAGACTAACACCCTTTCCACACAGAGCATTCTCACTTTTGTCCTAATGTGAAAGGAGAGCCAAATGAAGTGGCTGTGGAAGAAATATCCTCTAGCAGCAGACAGACCTGGGTATGTCCAGCAGCTGATCTATGTGCTAAGAGCCAAATCATATAGATTTGATTATCCCGAGTCTACTGTTTTCTACTTCCAAACTCAAAGCTGATTGAACAGACATGAAAATTGCCATTTTTCAAAGACTTCAGTAGCCTATATCCATAAATTCCCCTTTTTGAGTTGAGGAAGGATAATGATCATATCATCTTCCCTGGAAGGATTGGTTTCTCCATTTTTCTTAACTGGGGCTTAAAGCCAGGAATTCAGTGACAGGAAAGCCTGACAGTGATTGTGTATTCTTAACACTCTCTGGATTATTAGCAGCTGGGGAGGCCCAACATCCAAGTCTTTTTTTCTTTCTACTTATAGACTGTATTCCTATCTTCTATTTTTTATTTTTATTTTTTCACTAACTCCTGAATTTTCATTATTCCTAAAAATGGTTGTTGTAGTAGGATTTTTTCCATTTGGAATCAGTACTGGAAAACCACAATTTTAAAATAGCATTAGAAATTTCAGGTCGCAGTTCATTTATGCAATTATTAAAATGGTCTAGTCCTAAAGCTGAAAATTTAGGGGAAGGAAGAAAAACAACAGACAAGGTTGAAAAATGGGTTATTATTCAGGGATCACAGACCTCTAAGGGCTAATCACTGACTGCTTTTATTATGCAAAACGGCATCTGGTGTTCAGCTTCCACATTTGGAATAAGTGTTGTCTAATGAACCTGCTATTCTACACTTGCTTTCTACTTTTAATATCCTGTTAAACACACTGATGGCTTATCTGCAGTAAGAATCGGGGTTTTAAAAGGAAATAAATGAATCCATCCAAAGGTACAGAAATGTAAATCTAGTTATTGTTTAGGCCACTGACAGACTATCTATCAGTTTGCCTCTTTTTAGGAAGAGCAAGAGATGCACAGATGCGAAAGGGGAAAAATGTCACAGTTTTGATTTACTTTCTTTTCAGCCTTTGCAACATGGCCTGTGGTGCTTTGCACACAGAGGGGCCAGGAAATCCAGTCGAATAAGAAGAGACTAATTAAAGACAAAGACTGTAATGCCAATTTCCTTAAGTGTCAATTTTTTAAATTATTATTTTTGTTGTTGTTGTTGTTGTTTGCAAGACCTGTCATACCTACGAGAGCTGTTGCAGGGGAGACAGCTACTGACATTGGTGGTGGATTTTGTGATTTGATAACTCTAATTAAGGGCTAACTTATTTATCCTTGTTCTGCCCCCTCCTTCCCTCTTCTGCTGTACAAGGTATTGGAGAGCAGCATTGAGAGCCAAGCGTGTCTCTTGTGTAGGACAGTAGGAACGTGAGCTGTGTATGAGACAGATGAGCCAAGAGCTGGAAGGGATATGTGGTGGTAGCACATGGCTCGCATTTTAAATGTTCAAGCCAAAAGCAACCACAGCATGGGTAATATGAATGACTCTAGATTGTACTTATTTGTCTGTAAGTCGGACAGTTCGCAGGAGCTATCTCATGGAACTGCAGAGACAGGCCAAAAATGCTGTCAGACTTCAGTACTGTCCTGTGAAGACAAGTGGAATGTTGTCCTTGGTTCACTTGGAACCATTCTACTGAGCATGTACCTGATTACCTACCAGCATGATATGGGTTTCAGGTAAACTTAAAAAAAAAGAACAAAGGACACAGTGCACAGCTTGCGTATGTAAGTTACAGGATGCAGGGGAGCAAAACAACTCTCTTGCTCCCTAGTGACCAGTTTGTTAAAGCACCAAGACAGAGGTCTTGAACTCTCAGTGGGATTCATCTGACCAAATGTAGATACCTAAATGCACTCATCTATTTGTGAATTGGTTGTTTTAATGGGTGCCCTGCTACCAAGTGACTCAAATAGGTCAGCTGTATCCCCCTTTAAAAGAGTTTATGTCTCTCTATTGACTACAAAGTAAGTCTCTTGTGTCTAGTTCAACTGTAGAAGTCTACATGGCAAATTTCTAAAGTTAATGAGATGTATCTCAACCATAAGTGTCCTACTCACTCAGGAACACAAAAAGAGTTTGAAGGCAGCTTACTAAAATATACAAATTAAACCGTTGTTCACATCCAGCACTCCAGTTCCAAGTGCTTCCAGCAGTGAGGATGTAAAGATCTGGCAGAGGGCTAGTTTAACCCTTCCTAAAAAAACTCTCACAGTTTTGGACTGTTGGTACTGGGTATTGTGTTTTACACTTCTATTACATGCAGAGCTCTGGTCATAGTGACAGGATTAGGACCGGGGGAATCAGCATGCCATTCTGACAGTCTTGATAATGTTGAGATCTGCAACATTTTAAAAGGCATTCTCAAAATATGTAGAATTAACAGTATGTGATGTAAGGTGGCAGAGTTCACTTTTTCTGCTGGCTTCTTGCTAGTCCTAGCTTTTTAAAACAGAGGAGATGAGATGTAGCAGTCTCAGTGGTGTCTAGGAATATTGTTTAATTTTTTTTTGGTTGTTAGTGGTTCAAAATTATCTACATACTTATGTTTTATTTAGTGGTGCCAACAGCTATTTTATTTTTTAATTAGGGTTTTTATTTCATTTCATCCATATTTCATTTTCCTAGTAAATTGAGAAATGATAAATCATTTTGTGCTTTGGGGAAAGCAAGCTTAAGTTATATACCTTTTCATGAAATATATCCTAAAAGACAATTCGGTTACTGATGAGGCATGAATGTATCTAATGGCATATTCTGTAGGGTGATTTGTTTTAATTGTCACAGTGGGACCTGTTATTACACAGTGGTAGAATGGGTCACTGCATTATAATATTAAAGTTGACGTAGAGCATTCATTTTTAGCTTATTTGTAAATTCGAGTATTTGTGATGAAAATATGCTGCGTATGAAGACAGTGTATGGCAACATGCACAGCAGTGGCAAATGCCTCTTAATAATAAACAGCTGTGTGAGGTCAGATGTTAAAGAAATTCAAGGGAGTGGCACACTGGGATTTTGTCGTATGCACATTTTCTCCTGTCTCCAAATGAAGTCAGGAGAAAAGTATCTGTGGGTAAGAGTAATTTCTATTACCAGAGGTTACTTTTCAAGGGCAATTAAATGTGCTGGCTCATATTAGCATCGCTCTGCCATAGGATGTGAAAAATAAGCCAGAACACTGCTGCTGATAGTAAGAATTTTGATTAATTCAAGCTGTTGTACAATCAGCCCATCAGATGACAAGCAGCCATTCCTGCATAGGCATCCCAGAGGGGCTCACAGATGTACTGAACTGTGCAGAGAGAGATAACCACTCTTGGGGATGTACTGTTACAAAGAGGCTCTGCCAGAGTTTAAAAATTAATAGTTAATTGTTGTAGCAACAACAAAAGGATTGGCTTTTCTGTTTTTGTGTGTCTGATGTTTGTGACTTCTTTTTATGTTCACTGATTGAACACAACACTCTGCACCCAAAAGTACCTCAGAAGAACGCATTTTGTTCAAATGTCCATGTGCTGGTCTTTACCTCAACTCTCTCTTTACCTCAACTAGACTCCTTTGAATAAGGACCTTACATCTCAGTACCTTAAATGGTAGCACTGGTTCCTTTAATATTGCACAGGAGGACTGCTTTATGCACTGTTTAAAATTAGTGAAGACATTGATTAAATTTAAATCTTTCAGCTGGCCTCAGAAAGGAAGATCATTTGACTATTTATCAAAATTCAATCATTTTTTTTTCAATGTATCATGACACAAGAAGCTGAAAAAAATACCCCTGGACTTCATTTTTCTTTCAGGAAGTGAATCTTGATTTCAAGTGTCTTCGTTACTCAGCTACTGTAAAGTTTTTTAAGAATTTATCACTGTTCAAATCTGTATTGGAACTGCTATTACACCAAGTACCATTCAAATTCTGTCATTAAGTGAGTGCTATGAAGGAGTAACAAAAAAGAAAAAGGTTTCCAGAAGTACTTTCTGCTGGCCTTTTTACAACTCCAGGTAAGAATTAAGTGAAAGTGGGCTGAGCAATGTAAATGTCACTGCAATCTGTGTTATGTTCTAAATAGTAGTCTGCAATATTGTCCTGAGACTGTAAGCAAGAAGGTAAGGGTAAGATTCACCCTTTACTATCAGATGGTGGCTTTTATGAGTCACCATGAATTTTACCCAAACCAGGAATAGAAATTTTGGATTCATATTTAAGCTTTAAATAGTATAGTTTCTTTATTTTACAAGAGTGCTGGGGCAGCACATTATAGAAATTATTTTCTTCCTTTCTTCCACCTAGCCATAAGTAGGCTTGAAAATAAGTTTCTATACATGTAATTTAAGAGCTCCCAAATGTTAACAACTTCTTAGTTTCACTCATTTAATCTTGACAGGAGATACAGTTCTTAGAACTACAAATACTGTCAAAAATCTCTTTTCCCTTTCACATGAGATTTAATGTGTGAGAAGTGACCTCTATTTTCTTTCTCTTCTTTTAATTGGGGATCATTTAGAAAAGCTGTGATTTCACAAATGTGAAAAAATGTATACATTTTTTCATTCTCTGCAATCCTTCACTTCAGTCTTGTCACAGAATTTCATTATCAAATTCATTTACATTTAGATTTATTAAAATGTTGTTGAGTTCATTTACTGCCTTGTTGATTTCTGCTCATCTTTTTTCTACAAAAGCTTCTTTGCCTTAGCTAATGTTTGAAATTATTATTGCTTCTTTTAACATTCAATATCTCAGCTTGCTTTTTCAGTTCTTTCCAAGAGACTAGAGAAAATGAAAGAAAGGAAGTTACCAATGATAATAACTATCTAGGATCTTCAGATAGAAACACTTTCTCATTTTGAATGACCTACTAATTGATGCCTATTTTAGAGGTAGCTGACAGCTCATCTATTTTTTTTCTGAAGCCAGGTCATCAGACAGGTTGATCTATTACTGCTCTGAATTTAGTCTGCTTTGTGGAACTGTTCACTGCACGGATATGTATGTTTGCAGTCACCTTCTGTTTTCTGTCCTCAGTTTCACTCATATATTCAGAAAAAAGGAAGGAAGGGAGGGAGGGAGGGAGGAAGGAAGGAAGGAAGGAAGAAAGGAAGGAAGGAAGAATATTAAGTTTAGATACTCACTGTTTCATTTTCATGCCCAGGAGCACATGCTTTCATTACTGCTCTATGTGCAGGGTACAAAGTAAGCCTTTGTCTTTTGTTTCAGCAGGCCAGAATGTATTCAGAATTTTTAAAGGACATCAGTGACAATTAAATTAAATCAGTGATTTTCTTTTAAGGTATCAACTTCTAATCTTTCACCTATCAAACACTGGAATCTTTTACAGTTTAGTTACATATATTTAAATGTTAGTATAAATGTACAAATATGTTTAATGTGTTTGTTTTTTTTTTACTACTAATAAATCAGACAATTTATAAGGTACGTTTTTCTCAGCATGATCTTGTACTATGCAGCAGTTGACATCATTGGTCCAAACTGACTACAATTTTCATGTCTGTAGCAGAACTGATTATGTATTCTGTAGTTAGTGGGAAAAAGTAGACAAGCGCAATGCCTGATTCAGGTGCACTGCTCTTTAGAAGAGACAGTAGGTCTCTGCTGACAATAAGGGAAGTCAAGTGACTAGCTTAAAGGTAGGATTTTACATACTTGTCTCCAGTCGAATTTGATATGTCTCATTGTGAAAAGCCACGTGCTGCCATGCTTTTCATGTTACTGTTGGATTCTATGCCACTGGTTCATTCTAAGAAATTCTGCAGCAGTCCATTCTTCAAAACTGTGCAGCAGGATTTTCTCTAACCTACTGCACTCTGAAGCAGGTGTTTTTTGCTTCAGTTCGATATGCACAATTATAAAAGCTCCAAAGCAGAAGTATGCAGGGCTTCTCCGTCACAACCCGATTTAAAGCCCAGCTTGTATAGAAAAGGCTTTACCATTTTAATAACATAGAGAACAGAATAACATGTTATGCTGTAAAGTAAATCAACATATAGCTTGTACAAATCCTCTCTCAGAAATACCCTCTGGAAGGATTGATAGGGAATCGCTTTTCTGCCTTAGTAGTGCTCTCCTCATTTCCACAAGGCTCAGTAGCACTCTCTCATCCTACTGAAAAAATAAATAGATTAACACCATTCAGAATACCATAAGCCATAAATTTTGCTGTCAACAGTAATGCAGGTAATTGTTAGTTTTATGCTTTCTTCATAGAACCGGATAATTAACATCTGACTGCAAAAAAAAATCCATACAAACTAAATGTATATGAAGTACAATTTTGGGCTGATAGAGTTTTCTAAGGAGTTTGTCTAAACCACTACTTCGTATCGATCATAATGAGTGTGAGGAGATTGACTGACACAAGCGAATAAAGCAGAGATCCTTCTTCAGAAGACTGAGTTTGTTATCATTTGCCCTTCCCATTTCACATCTTTAATCCCTTCTCTCTATCTCAGATTGAAGAAAATTTTTAAAATTCCTCCCTTAACACTTTTTTTAATACAAAATCTTAAAAGCAGATTGATAGCATGGAGAGTTCTTGACTGTTGTTACACCCACATCTTTTGTCCTACATCTTTGGAGGTTTTCACTTATTTTAAAAGGCCAGAACATCACACCGTCTCCATCGGCTCTGTCCCACATTGATTCCCAGTTGGTCTCAGTCCTTTTGTTTCTTCCTCAGTCAGAGTTTCTGAGTCAGAGCCTTTGTGCACAAAAGATATTTGCCAAGAATAGTGCTAAACAGCTGGGGGTTGCAATTCCACAGAAGTTCATAACTAACATATACACTGTTTAGTAGAACTTAATTTGGGGTAAGTTTAACTTGTTCAGGCTGTTTGAGGGGAAAGCAGTTAATAGCTGCTCACAGTTAACTTGAATACAGTGATCAATCTGAAACAGTTAATCATATGAAATATATATTGAATATGTCCATAGAATGAACACAAATAGTGATGTGTTCTAGAACAAAAATTATGGTTCTTTGCTTCAGGCCATTTCTAACATTTAAAGTAATTGCAATAGCAGATATGTTGAGTTTATTACCAGATGTTGCTCCAGTAAAGACAAATGATAATTCAAAAAGAAAAATTGAAGATAAAGACAGTGAACTTAATGCTGTTGGAATGAGCAGAAAATGAATTAATCCCAAATTCACAGCAATGGATAAACAAATGCTGAGTAGAGAACTAGATGAAAGCTCTGCTTTTAGATGTTAAAGTGAAATTTCTAATCCTCATTGAGCTGTTTAAGCAACAACTGGACACTTTCCATCCTTGCAGTCTGAACCACCGCATAGCCAGGACAGAAGTAGGAAGTGAAACTGCAAGCAGGCTGTAGTTATAGCAGTACTCTTTCCATGCAGAAGGGTTCTTGTCACTCTTCCTGCTGCTTATGCAACATATTTGTTTGTTTATTTATTTATTTATTTATTAACTGCAAATTTCTTAAATGGACTCTGAGGCAAAAAGTCCTCATGCCTCCCTTCCTCTGTCCTAGTCATGTCATTTCTTTGATGTGGTGGAGAATCAAGTTCCCTCTTGTGTGTTCACTCCCTGGTTTCCTGTAATGATAAATCTCTTGGGAGTCTTGGGCTAGTTTCAGCTGTGGTATTGGAGGCTGTCCATACTGCACTCACAGCTATGTAATGTCTGTGTGTGGATCACCAGCATGAGGTGAACTTTTGATTACAGTGATCACTATGGTCAGCAATCCTTTCTAACTTACAATTTAACTATAAGCATCCTTCATGATAGTGGGCAAATTACTTCAGGTTAGATGTTCAAAGATATTACTGAAATCAAAAGTCATATGAGATTTACACACTAAAACCGAGGAGTTTTGTTTTTTTCTGTGCTTCCTTTTTTATGCATAGAGATGCGACATAGTACTCCTTTCCCCTGGGGAAAAGCATAAGGATAAACACATTACAAACTATGGGTCAGTAAGATGTCATAATGATAGAGGCTGTTAAAGAACTCAACCTGTAGAGCCTTCTAATGAACAAATGTTTTTCATTCATGACTTAGAAGGCAGTACCTAGATTGAATTGTCATATCTTAGCTATTTAAAATAAATTGGGAAGTCAGCGTCTTCCTCCATCTCCTCACATGTTTCCCTCTGTAGACTCATTTTAACAAGTTGTGAAAACTCCCTTTAAAGATCATGAATTTTCAGTATGTCTTCAGTGTAATCTGGTATTTTGCAAGGTTGCTATCTCACTGGTTTTATGACAGTGATGGAAAGGTTTCAGTCTGGAAGAAAACACCAAAAATATAAAACTATTTTTTGTTGTTGAGTACTCGTCTGTTGTTTGTCACATTAGAAGATATGTCAGTTCTGTGTGTTTGCTATTAGCGGCTCCCAGTCTTTTAGCAATCTTCTCTTCTATAACTATCATTTTCACCTCTCAGCTGTGGAGAAACACTAAGTCCACTTCTATTCTTCTTCACCAGTCTTGTGATATTTCAGCCTCTACACACTATAGCTTACGCATTTTCTCTTATTTCTGATTTCAAAGCAAACATTTCCATTAAAAAGTTCTTTCTTTTTGTTTACCACCCACTCTTCTTAAATCTATGACAACGATAATGAAATGAAAACACATATAACTTTTTTTTTCTTTCTTTTTTTTTTTTTCCTGAAAATGTCCCAACAATGTTAGAGCAGTTTGTCCTTTTTCTGTTTAAAACATTATGAACCTTTAGTATTACTGGTTCAAATTTAGTATCGAATTAACAATAAGTTCATATATATCCATTATTTTCTTGCGAACGGGACGAAAATGTAGTTTCTCATTCTGCACTTGGAACTTAAACCTAATTGATAATGAAAACTTTCAACTATCACTTTTGAGGGAAAGAAAGATTGTAGAAGAAGTTTGCATGGTCAGGAACTTAAAGCTTGAAAATAAGGGTGACCAAATACCAGTCAAACTGTTATTGTAATAAATGCTATCTATCTACTAACAGGTTTTCTGTCCATATTCTTGTGCTGCACTTCTGGACAGGTAGGGATCTCATCTGAGCAGTCGTGGACCTCAAATTAAGAAATATAGACTACTACAGTGATAGTCATCTCATTTCAATAGCCTTCTTATACAGAATAGAACTCTGCTACTATTTAACAACATGCTAGTATGTAAGGAGGTCAAATTTTTTGGGGGAGTGACTTTATAAAAATCAGGAGATTACTGAGAAAAATATCATCTACCATGTCTTTTGGACATGGCGAGGAGATAGCAAAGATTGGGCTTACTTCTGCCTGCCTAAATGTCCCAAAATCTAGATTACAGAATTCAGTTTTGACCAGCTGAATCTTACACCAAGAGAGAATTCTGCTGCAGTCACAGCTTGTTGGTATGGTAAATTTGAAGTTACATTTAACCATTTAACCAAGTGAAAAATGCTGTAATCATATGACAGTGGTTAAATGGTTATTCTGTCATTCCAGCCTGCATTAAAGCATGTTTAAGTAACTTCATACATTCAGACGTTATGTCAAGTTATATTTTTCTTCTGTAACACTAACCTTTTTCTGAATCATTTATCACAAGTTTTCTCATAGCTTAGAAAACCAGCATGTAGGTATAAATTTGAAATTAATTGCATACTGTGTGTTTTAAATAATCCACCACTTAACAGCCATGTACCCATGCCCAATTCAGATTAAATTATTACATTTGGGAAATCCAGTAACTCACTGGTTCAGTAGAAATGTTTATGGGACTGTAGCTTTAGCTGGCTGCCTCTGCCCAGACTTACTTATTGTGAATGGAGGCATAAATGAGAGATCAGGGGGATCCCAGGATCCTCAAAGCAATTGAGGGGAGTTTATAGGCAGGAGAGAGACCAAATTTTTAGCAGTCTGATAGCGACAGATCAAGGGAGAATGGCTCTAAACTATAAGAGAGGAAATTTAAGTTAGATGTTAGGAGGAAATTCATTACTCAGCTGATGGTGAGGTCCTGGCACAGGCTGTCCAGAGAAGCTGTGGATGCCCCATCCCTGGAGGCATTCAAGGCCTTGGGCAGCCTGATCTGGTGGGTGGCAACTAGCCTGTGTCAGGGGCTGAGAACTAGGTGTTCTTTAAGATCCCTTCCAATCCAAGTCATTCTATGATTCTATGATGTAATCTTACTTGCTTTATGCTGTTGAGAAGCCCTTATTTACCTTGCTGAAATCCTGAATCACCCTTATTATGTAGCCAGCACTCTGAGTTACTGACATACACGCCATCCATCATTCTGACTCATCTTGCTGAGACAGATGTCTAATTTTTAAGTCATCTCAGTTCCTAAGTTGGAGTCTGAGCCAGCAGACAGCCTGACTGTCAGTTAACTACTTCTTCAGTACTTTTCCCACCAGCTCAAAGTCCAGGTACTTTTCAGCTTCCATCTACTATGGTGATTCAACTCTATCACTTCCCAGTTTTCCCTCAGGCTACACCTCCCAGTAGAGACTCAACCCTCATTGAAGTACCTGGTAATCTCAAAGCAGAGAACAAGAAAAGGACACAGTTATCATGTATCAGGTACAAGAGGCCCCATGAAAGGACTGCATAGAAAGAGGCCTGCAGACAGGTAGCAAAGGTATTTGTTTAGAGATGGTAAGTCTTTTCTTGATCCAAATCAGTTTGTTCATATTCTAAGAAAAGTCATATATAGAACCTGTCTAGATGAATAGTATTCCAGTATTGAAAAGTCATGATGCTACAGAGTAGTGAAGGAAGAAGTTAGATTGAAATAATCCATGAGATTAGCACATAGGGCAGAAAGAAAGAATATTGTAGAATCAAAGATATGATTTTTATTGTTTGCCCATGATCACAAAGGAAGAAAAAGAAGAAAGGAAGAATCATCACCACCCGTGCCTTAAGTTATGGATTTAAAATTAATTAATACCTACATATTCTTTCTTTCTGTTTTAGTAGCAAACTTGCATTTACAACTTCTCCCTCCCCCCCCCCCCCCCCTTTTTTTTTCTTTTTTTTTCTTTTTTTCTTTTTTTTTTTTTTGTTAACAATTAAAAGTTCTTGTATATGTTTTTTCGTAAAAACTCAGTTTAGTCCTACCAGTTGCAAAAATAATTCATGTTTTTCTTGTGGAACCTCTGAAGGTAAACAGCTGCAGCACTTGGGCCCTTCCGTATTTACTTCATATATCATCACATAAAAAGTTCACTTATTAAACTTCATTGTCTTCTATGAAGATTTCACTCAAAATGAAACTACCATCACGATCAATTATAGTTAGGTATTTCTCACTTCCACTGCTTATTTCAGTTAACTTGTTTAATAGTCTTCCTTTGGTAAATGATGTCTTACAGAATTATTTGATTTCAGAGTCTGGAAATACATTGCATATCTTTTTCATTTCTTTATAACAAATTAAATCTGTTTTTTTCCAGACTAAATATTTCTTTCACCTTTACTACTGTGCAGAGCCTAATGAAAATAAATCTTTCAGTAAGGCTGGTCAAACACTGGAACTAGTTGCCCAGGTTGTAACATCTGTCTGTCCTTGGAGACAGTCAAAATCGACCAGGGCAAAGTGACAGGGCAGAGGAGGTGACTGTCCCCCTCTACTCTGTGCTCATGAGGCCTCATTGGGAGTACTATGTCCAGGCCTGGGGCTCCCAGTACAGGAAGGATGGGGACATGTTGGAGCAGGTCCAGAGGAGGATCATGAAAATGGTCAAAGAGCTGGAGCACCTCCACTATGAAGATGGTTTGAGGGAGTTGGGCTTGTTTAGCTTGGAGAAGAGAAGGTTCTGACAAGATCTCATTGTGGTCTTCCAATTACTTGAAGGGAGCTTCTGAGGAGCAGGGGGACCAACGTTTTACATGGTCTGATAGTGACAGGACAAGTGGGAACAGCTTTAAACTAGAAGAGTGGAGATGATAGATATAGATTAGATGTTAGGAAGATTTTACTCAAAGGGTGATGAGGCACTGGCACAGGCTGCCCAGAGAGGTTATGGATGCCCCATCCCTGGAGGTGCTCAAGGTCAGGTTAGTTGGGGATCTGGGCAGCCTGATTTGGTGGGTAGCAACTCTGCCCATGGCAGGGGTTTGGAACTAAATCTTTAAAGTCCCTTCTAACCGAAGCCATTCTATGATTCTATAATGAATTTGATACTTCATTATGATCTACAGGGTACAAATTCATGGAGAGAAGGGACTCAAATTAAATATGTGTGTATCAATTTTGAATATATTTTCTGTAAGATAAAGGAAGAGCTTAAATAATAATTGGGACAGACTATATGACTTTGTTTCTTTCCTGGTTCATTTTCTTCTCTCAATTCCCTTATTTCTCCCTATGTCTCCAAAGTGAATACTATTTTTAAAACTCCTCAAATGTTATTTATCAAAGGAGTATACAAGTGAGAAATAGGCTGGGGAGATTGCCTGTTCGTGAAGGAAGCAGACTCACAAAACTAAGTGACAAGAATGGTGACAGTTCCTATCCTCGGTCTTGGTCCAAAGCAAGCACAAGAGAGTTCACTAAGCCCTGCATACTGCACAAAATGTGACCACATGGACCAGGGCAGGCACTCAGCGTAGGAACAGCCAATCACACATATCTGTTTGACTGTGCGCTTGAGATTACAATCTGAAATTTTAAAATATGTGAGCTGTCTCACTGCAGAAAACACATTTTATATAACCTATCTCTTCACAACTTTCCTCAATCAGATATCTCTTGGATAGGTACTAGGGAGGTATTAAGAAGGTGTTAAAATGAAATAAATCAAGAAAATAGCCAATAAAAACAATAATAAAAAATAATGCTTGTTTTTGTGTTTTCCACGGAGCTGAAATAACATGATATAGTTAAAAAGCATTTTTCTATTTCCGACTCTGTACCTTCAATTGGAAATTGTGTCACTAAGTATTAATTACCAAAATCCCCATATTCACACCTGTATACCAGATGTTGCTGAGCATGCAAGTGTAGCCACAGTAATTCACACATTGCTATCACATTATACGCTAGTAAATCATTACACTCTAATGCTTAAAAATATAGTAAGATGATAATAGAAAACCTTTCAACAGCTGTTGTCGTGGCAGGAAATGCACCATTGCTAGACAGCATTAACAGTCTTCGAAGTCTCAGTGCCTTGGACCCCATCCAGAAAGCTTACATCATCACTTTTAGCTGTTCTTATCCTACAGCTTTGTTACTGTAATAATGTCGTTTACAACTCATCAGCATAGGATCTTCCTTCTTATCTTTTTTTTTTTTTTCTTGGAAAATAAAAGCTGAGACAGCAGTCTCTGAAATCCTCTACACACTATGGCATGGAGTCAGTTAATAATGTGGCATGCAAATAGACAGAGTTAATCTAAAGAGACTGTTATTAAATTATACTGCATCCCCTGGCAGGGGAAAAAGGTAGATCTGAAGTCCCTGTTGTGGTGAATTAAGTTTCATTTAATAAAACCTTCATTATTTCCCAACTTTATATGAAAAGAAAACTAAATAGATTGCTTCTGGGCACATCACTGGAAATAATCTTTATTCTCTGAAAGTGACAATGCCCTGAATATGATTAATATTTTTAGATTCGTTAAACAGCTCCCATAGAGAAGACTGAGGTTAATCCCTTGCTATTCCAATATCACTGAAGACATTAGTAGTGCAGGACTATTTCTGAAAGTACTGTGTTTAAGCAACTAGGATGAATAACAAACATCCTGATTATTGGTTAAAAAGAATGACTACATTTTATGCCTGAAGATAGGTGAAAACCTCATAGATCTAAGTAGTTTATGACAGAGAATTAGGTCAATTTGCAGTTAAAGTGCTACAAAACTCTTCTGTGATCTGTACTATTAGAACCTACCATGAATATTCTCCCACTTTCAGTAAGCCTCTGTCTTTCTCTCCTGTTGATCTTCCAGAGGGTTCCGTCAGACTTTTTTTGTTTTGTTTTGTTTCTTTGATCAAAATAATCATGATGATAATATTTTAACACATAGTTTATGTTTATATGCACAAACAGAGACTAAGAAAGGAGAATATCTAGGCATATGCAAATAATGCCATTTAGTACTGAGATTTAGTCATTCGGAGTGGAAAACAGGGATAATTGAGGTACAGTAGCACCATACTAAATTGTGGAACAATGCAGTGAATGTTGAAATGTTACAATATAGAGCAGAATTCTAGAAAGATGTTACATATTTACTTAGTAAATCCATCACAGCAAACACTTGTTTTACTGGCCACAGGAACCAAGTAACTTGGCGTGGAGTCAAGGTTTATACCACAGATTTATACCAAAAAGTAGAGCCATCAGAATGGCTATTGTTCATCAAGCTCCCGGGTGGCCTGATACCTGTCACCCAGCTTGTGAATCAGCCTAATTCTTGCTAGTCACACAGTACATAACAGTGCACACATATAGTGAGTGCACATACAGCAGTTACATATTCTTGACCTTTTCAGAGTTGATGATCACTAATTAAATCAACCACTAGTGACTGTCTAAAAAACACTGGACATCTTTCTGAATAATTACAAGTATTGTTTGCAGAAGAACTTACTTAAGTACCAGAAGCTGGCAGTTAGGTCTCATCTGAGGAAGAAGAACAGATTTCAACATCTACATGAAAGGAGTTTCCACAGGAATGATGCAACTGCCACGAATGTTGTGACAGAAGCGATAAATTTCCTTAAATAAAACTCGTGCCCATAAGACTGAAACAAAAGGGGGGGAAAAAAAAAAAAAAAGTATTAAGCTGCATTTATCTTAGGACTTACTTATGTCTGAAATGTAACTGTCATCATGCTTTTCAGGGTTTAAATCTATGCTGATATCTGTACGTATACAAAGATTGTAGAAAACACAGCATAAAATGTAGACAACATGGTATTTTATTTCTCAAAATGAGCAGCATCTCACTCAAATATTTTCCATCGTGATCAAAATGGGGCACATCTAAATAAGATGTTAATCAACAGTGGTGTCTGAGGAAAGGTCACAGTTCACACTACAAAGAAATTTCTATTTTCCATAAAGTCTGAATTTAAAACAACTTTAGTTTTGATTCTTGCAGTTTACAGCACAGTACAGAGCTACCATAGTTACTGTTCTCCTTTCTGTGAGTTACGCACCTGGCCTTATGTGACTTTCTGCCAAACTTGCTTTGAACAGAGAAGGCTGAAATAGAAGGTTCCCTTCCAACTTAGTTTTAACTATCATCTTATGTCTGAGGTTCACTATTTAAGCCAAGTAATATGGCTTAAAATACTGTAAATTAAGAACATAAGTGCATGGATGATAAAGGTCTTATTCTTCTCAGAGTATATGATGCTTGCCAGAGATTGAAAGAAAGGCTGAAATGCTCGGTGCTTCACTGGGCCAGTCCTAAGGTGTTATGAAAGTTCAAAATGCTTATAAAAGCATTTTGAATCCATATGTATTTGTAAGCACGTTGAGTGTGGTTCATTTCACTGGATAAGGTAATCATTTCACAGTTTTCCATCTGCTTTATTGGTTATAATTAAACTGACATCTTCAGAAAAAAAAAATATATATACATATCAGATATGGCTTAATTAACTGTGTCCCAAAGAGTGGATAAATGCCCATTATGTAATGGATAAATTTGCAATTTACTGTTGTACCTATTTTTTTGTTTGAGGACGTAGTAACATGCAAGTTAGTGGATGCTTTGTAAAATGGCTCCAGATGTACAGTAGGTGACCAGAGATTAATCATGAGACATTTTAGTTAAAACTGAAATGAACTCTGTTGTTAATTTGTGTGGCAGCAGATAACGTGAGACCTTGATTAGCTTGTTAAATTGAGATGAATTTATATATTACCAGCAGTTAGCCTTATGCCAACATCTTGCAGAGTCATGAAACATTTGGTTGGGTGAGTGTCTGCGGATCTTATCTCCTGCTGAGGCACTTTCTGGAGATGTTGTCACTCTACATTTTAGACAGTCACAGTTTTTATGCATAATAAAATCAAACATTTATTCCTCAGAGCATATCTGCAAAGCAGTGTGAAGTCTCATTTAGTTTTAGAGTTGGGAGCCATAAAGCATTTTTGGTACCCATAGTTTAATCGTATAAGGAATTATCATACACACTTGTCATTTTATTTGGAAAGATATTTGACACCAACTATTATAAGATATATATGAAGGGCAGGAAAAGCAGAAATAAATATCACAGTGGAGCAGGGAACACTATGAGATGTCCTTTTTTGTCAAACTGGTAGGAATCAGGGCTGAATTAAGGCTATTTCTCATTACAGACTGCTGTGAGTATTCTATTTTTTAAGTTAAAAAATGTAATCAGAAGGCGGTATGGCAGAATCAGTCTAAATGAACTGCAAAACCTGAGTAGCATTTATATCCCCAAAAGAAAAAAAAAAAAAAGCACCTAGGTTACTTTTTGCTCTTTTTCTAGATGGAAAACCATTTGCTTCAGTCCTTCTCATTCAGATTTGTTTCTCCTTTACTTTATATGCACATTGGAAAGTAAAGGAAACATAGCTCCAAGACTTGCATACTTACCAATATTTTTTTATTCCTTCTTATTCCGCCTGTGTGGTAAAAAAAGAATGCATCCTAACTCAAAATCCTATCTACAACCAATTGGCTGTCCACAACTAAATCTGGATTGAAAGTGAAATTTTAAACATTCAAATTGGAGAAAAAGTATCTCTGTTTTCTCAATCTGTCATCGAGGATTTTCCTTTTAGATGGCGGGAAGGTCAAACAGTAGAGATAAAGAAGCCTATACGGCTTGTAAATGTGAACTTTTACAAGGAGGAATGCTAATACTCAAAAATATAAAAATGTCAAACAATTAAAAAAGGAGAAAACCATTACAGTTTAGGTAGACAGCCTGATTTTGTCATTCAGCAATGTGAGATCCGGTATGGAGAAAACACTGCTATCTGATGTGCCTTCCTATCTCCAGGTTACCTTTATGACAACCTGCATAAGCAGTCAGCCAGAGACAGACATGGACAGAAAACTGAATGCTCTGCTGGCTGCCTGCCATTCTCTGAATGGCAACTGATAATAATACTTAATCAAATTCCTATCTGGGGTTTTTATCTTGCACCAGAGTGTGCATTCATTCACTTGTTATTTGGGTCACGTCTCCCTATTGCTAGCAACAGTCTGAAAATGATAACATTTGCAGCTATTTTTATTTCTTTTCCAGGGAAAGATAGGTTTCTTTCTCCTTATCCTCCCCTTTCCCTCCCCCAACATTCATATATTAGATTATTGGCCTTTAGTTGAACTCTATAACACCGAACAAGCTCCAGTCTTTTCCTTGCAGATTAACATTTTAACAGAAACACTTCCTGTTTATGAAAATGGTGAACTCATATGTATAGCTGAACTTGGTGACATAAAGGACTGATTAAGAGGAAGAAAAAATACTCATTTACTAAGTTCTGGACACAGATAGATTTCAACAAGTAACTATCCCACAGTGATAAAATTGATGCCTTAGCCATGAGCATATGAGGCAAAACCCTTATACGGATACAGAAGGATAGGAAGAAGGTGGATATTTAGAAGGTACTTCTAGCTAAGCACTTCAAGATCTATTTAAGGCTGTCACTTTAAGAGTTTTTTGTTTTTCTCCTTGGTAATCTAGTTGTCCCACTTCTTAAATTTTTTTAGTCACTGATGAGACTGCAGTAAAGACCTATCTATCTCAGTTCAGCATGGCAATAGGAAAAGAATGAAGTAGTTAATGAAATATAGTGCAAATGTAACCATACAAAGGCTAAGTGTAGGTCTCTGAGTGTGCTTAGGATGACTTACGAATGTCCTGAAGACTGAAGTTTAAATTGGCTGCTCATTATATTTTGTAAAAGCTTTGAGTCTGACAGTACTAACTTCTGTTTATCATTACTCGCAGTAAAGTACAGGGATGGATAGCTGAAGGTCAGGTAGTGTAAATATCTCTAAGTCAAGGTTTAATGGGGAAATAAAGCTGCAGAAACTCTGCCTGTAAAAGAAACAGAGAAATACAACTTGCTCCATTTCTTTTCATTTCAGTACTAAACAAAGCCAAGATGGAAAGAAGCAGGCAGGCAACTTTGAAAAGACCCGAGCTTTTCCAGAGCTTTTCCCGAAGCAATGGAGAGTTGTACTGGCTGAGTTTCTGGAAGCAGGAATCTGGTCTCCTTTCTCAGTAATTAAATTTTAGTCAGATTTTCAGACCTCATGCTGTCCTTTGGAATTCTAGGATTCTGATTTATTTCTGAAAGACTGCTATGGGTTAACCCAGCAGACAGTTAAACATAACCCAGCCATTCTTTCTTTCTCCGCACAATGTGGCATGAAGGAAAGAATTAGAAACAAAACCCTGTGGGTTGAGATAAAAACTATTTACTAAGATAAAAAAGAGGAAAAAATGTGAAAACAAAAATGTGATGCTAACAGTATATGTATATATATATTTATCCATCCACAATGCAATTATTCCTCAACTGACGCCCATCAAACAATACAACTGCCTGCCAACTGACACCCTGATTACCAAGCAACATCTACCTACCAGTTGACCAAAATAACTCAGCAGTCCCCAAGCAGTGACGGCCCACTAGCCAAGTCCCAACAGCTTTATGATATTCTGTATGACATCAGGTGGTATGAAATTACCCCTTGTCCAATTCAGGCCAGCTTTCCTACCTATGCCACACTACTAGCTGCCATGTCATAAAGGCAATAAGTCTTCCCTGCTAAAAGGTATGGTCCAGCCTGGGCAGGCCCAGTACTGGGCATACTCTCATCACCCAGCAGCAATCAAAACATTAGTATGCTATCAACACTATCTTGGCTGAAATTAGGACAAGTATCTAAAAGCATTTTTATCGTATCTATCTCCTTTACAGGAGACAGACCTGCAGAGTGGATGGTGGTTTGTAGAAATGCTTTGTTTCTTATTCAGGTATCTCTAAATTAGCTGCATCTTTCGTGGGAACTGGTCCTGACTCTAAAGTTTTTAATGAAATATGTGGAGGAGAAATATGAATACACCCACATGGCCTTCAACAGCAGCAAGAGTGAAGAGACATATTTTTGGCAGGAGTAGACACGATAGCTGGAAAATTCAACAAAACAGTATGGAAAGCAGAATTTTGCCATAAGTCAAACATAATAGTTATTTAAGATATCAACTGGAATAACTGTCTAGAGTCAGATATTGAAATTTATTTTTCTGAGCAACATTTAAGTTTCAAGAGTCAATGGAAGGTCAGTTCTGGACTCAAAGTTATGGAAATGTGACTTCTTCTGAATTATTTAGAAATGGATACCAGAAACCACAGATAAGAATACACCAAGTATTGTTTAGCCTTATCTAGCAAACCATAGGAAACTGTGAAAGATAAACAAATTTTATAAAACCTAAATAATTATTGTAGGAATGTAAAAGAAATATTTTGAAATTATTCTTTTGTATTTATTTCATATCTGGAAGAAAATTATTTTCCAGTAACAATATGTAAAGATGAAACAGACTGGTGCCTTTAACGTCAATATAAGGTATATATGCACTATAGCAATCTCTCAACATAAGTAAAACGTGAAAAGAAAAAAAAATAAACTGTAAGCAATATTCCCAAATCAAAGTCATCAGGCTTCTAGACTATCATATTAACGTGGTCCCAGATAAATATTTGTTATTTTCAGAATGCTTTAGGCTATCACAGTGATTTGCTCTCTACTGTTATCTCTGATATTCTATAGCCTACCAAATGTCAGTGTGGCTTCACTGAGAATTCATGGATCAGCTGAGAAGAAAAGTATAGAATAGTTCAGCTGGATGAGAGCATCAGTGATCATCAAGTCCAACTGCCTGAACACTCCAGAGCTAGCCAAAAGTTAAAGCATATTATTGAAGACTTTGTTGCAATAACTCTTGAATACTGGCAGGCTTAATGCATCAGCTACTGTTCTACGAAGCTTGTTCCAGCGTTTGAGCACCCTCGCATTAAAGAATTTTTTTCTGATGCCTAGTCTGGCACAGTTATGTGCCATTTCCATCCTGCCACCAGTTCCCAGGAGCAGAGCCCAGCACCTTCCTCTGCTTTCCCAAGTCCCGCTCAGCAGAGCTGCTCTCCAGTGCCTCGCCCCCTTGTCTGTATGTATAGCCAGGGCTGCCTCTTCCCAGGTGCAGAATCCGGCACTAGCTCTTGTTAAATGTCATGTGGCTGGTGATTGCCCAGCTCACAAATTCATCTAGATCTCTCAGCAAGACCAACCTCATGAAGGATCAACAACCCCTCACAATTTCGTATCATCAGCAAACTTGGTTGAGTCACCTTCTACATACAAATTTATGGAAACATTAAAGAGAACAGACATTAAAATGGAGCCCTGCAGAACCACACTAGTGACTGAACATCCTGATGTGACCCCACTTACTATAAAGTTTCAGGCCTGACCTGTCAGCCAATTTCTGACTCATCACATTATGTTTTTGTCTAGCTGTATGCTGGACATTTTGTCCAGAAGGACACCGTGGAAGATAACATCAGCTGGCTACCATTGATCAACTAGATGGGTGACCTTGTCATAAAAGAAAAGTTAGTTAAACATGACCTTCCCCATGTTAATCCATGTTGGCTGTGACTAGTGACTGTACTGATCTTCTGGTGTTTTTCAAGAACTCAGCATAATTTTCTCCATAATTTCGCCAGCATTGAAAACAAGCAAAGAAGACATTAAACATCTCTGCTTTGTCTGTGTCCCCATAGTAAGGTGACTGTTACTCATCATGGAACAAACCAATGTTCTCTCTGGTTCTCCTTTTGTTGTTAATGTCTTTTTAAATTTCTTTTAAAAAGATTTTTTAAATTTTTAAATTAAATTAAATTTTTAAAAAAGCATGGATGAATAGGGAGCTATTCTTGAGGCTCTGGGAGAAAAAGAGAATCTGCCACCTGTGGAAGGAGAGATGGGCAACTCAGAATGAATAAAAGATGTGTAGAGGGGAAATCAGAAAGGCAAAAGCCCAGCTTCAATTTAACCTGGCCACCAGGGTAAAAAGGAACAAGAAACTCTTTTATAAATACATCAACAGTAAGAGGAGGACAAAGGAGAATCTCCACTCTTTACTGCATGAGGCTGGGAATGTGACCACTGAGGATAAGGAAAAGGCGGAGGTTCTGAATGCCTTCTTTATGTCTGTCTTCAAAAGTCAGACCAGTTATCCTCAGGGTACCCCGCGCTCGGACCTGGTAGTCTTGGCTGGGGAGCAGACTAAACCCCTGTGATTCTGGAAGAAACAGTCAGGGACCTACTGCTCCAACTGGACTGCCACAAGTCCATGGGGCCAGATGAGATTCACCCGAGAGTGCTGAGGGAATTGGCGGAGGTGATAGCCGAGCCGCTTTCCATCATCTATCAGCGCTCCTTGTTGACTAGTGAAGTCCCACAAGACTGGAAGCTTGCCAATGTGACTCCCATTTACAAGAAAGGTTGTAAGGAGGATCTGGGGAACTACAGGCCTGTTAGCCTGACCTCGGTGCCAGGGAAGGTTATGGAGCAGATTGTCTTGAGGGAGATCACGCGGCATGTGTGGGATGACTGGGGGATCAGGCCTAGCCAGCATGGGTTCACGAAGGGCAAGTCCTGTTTGACCAACCTGATCTCCTTCTATAATCTACTGACCCATCTGGTGGATGAGGGGAAGGCTGTTGATGTGGTCTACCTAGACTTCAGCAAAGCCTTTGACACTGTCTCCCACAGTATTCTCCTGCAGAAGCTGGCAGCCCGTGGCTTGGACGGGTACATTCTTGGCTGGGTAAGGAGCTGGCTAGAGGGCTGGGTTCAGAGAGTGGTGGTGAATGGAGTTAAATCCAGCTGGCAACCGGTCATGAGTGGTGTTCCCCAGGGGTCGGTGCTGGGGCCTGTCCTCTTCAATATCTTTATTGATGACCTGGATGAGGGCATTGAGTGCACCCTCAGTAAGTTTGCAGATGACACCAAATTGGCTGGGAGTGTGGATCTGCCTGGGGGTAGCGAGGCCCTACAGAGGATTCTGGACAGGCTGGAGAGCTGGGCTGAAGCCAATGGAATGATGTTCAACAAGACCAAATGTCAGCACTACAGGCTTGGGGTGGAGTGGCTGGAAGACTGTGTAGAGGAGATGGACCTGGGGGTATTGATTGATGCTCGGCTGAACATGAGCCGAATGTGTGCCCAGGTGGCCAAGAAGGCCAATGGCATCCTGGCTTGCATCAGAAACAGTGTAGTCAGCGGGAGCTTATAGATGATTGTCCCCCTGTACTCAGCACTGGTGAGGCTGCACCTCGAGTACTGCATCCAGTTTTGGGCCCCTCACTGCAAGAAAGACATTGAGGCCCTGGAACGTGTTCAAAGAAGGGCAACAAAGCTGGTGAGGGGTCTGGAGCACAGGCCATATGAGGAGAGGCTGAAGGAGCTGGGAATGTTCAGCCTGGAGAAGAGGAGGCTCAGGGGAGACCTTATTGCTCTCTATAACTTCCTGAAGGGAGGTTGTGGTGTGCTGGGGGTCGGCCTCTTCTCTCGTGTCATTAGTGATAGGACTAGAGGCAATGGTTTCAAGCTGCGGCAGGGGAGATTCAGGCTGGACATTAGGAAATATTACTTCTCAGAAAGGGTGGTCAGGCACTGGAATGGGCTGCCCAGGGAGGTGGTGGAGTCACTGACCCTGGGGATGTTCAAGGAACGATTGTATGTTGTGTTGAGGGACATGGTTTAGTGGGAGCTATTGGTGATAGGTGAATGGTTGGAATGGATGATCTTGTAGGTCTTTTCCAACCTTAGTGGTTCTATGATTCTATGATTTTATTGTCCTCCACAGCACTGGCCAGCTTCAACTCTAACAGCTTTGGCAGCAAAAATTTTCTCCCTAAAAAGGCAAGCAGCATCCATGTAGTCCTCCCATGTTATCAGTTTAGTATCATCAGCAAACTTGTTGAGGATTCATTCCATTCCTGCATCCAGATCTGATAAAAACATTCAACATGAAAGATGATAATAACAGAAAAAAAGAGGAAATGAAAATTTGTGAAAGCTAGCGTAGCAGATGTAAGGATAAGTATCCTAAGATCAGTAAAGTCCATTGCTGTGACAAGAATCAGATGAGATGGAGATGAACTCATAAGGTAGTCAGGAGATTGAATTCAAAGTTCAGTAAGGGCAATTCTACTAAATATCAGTGATAAGAATTGACATTTGCATCAGTGGAAGCCTGCTGAGTTCAACATAAGAAATCACAAGATCTGAAGTGAGAGAAACTCTCCTGTAGATACAGACCCATATATGCCTTTAGAATTACTTATTTAAAGAACACAGCAAAAACATCATGTAGCAATCATTTAATTACATCCAACTGATTTATACTTCTAAATTTAAGCTAATATTAGTACTCTTGCCCATATTTCATAACTTTTATGTGAGACTATATTTAACATTACTGATCTCATCATCATTTTTCATCATATATGGTGGCAATAACACAAAAAATGAGATTACATTAAAAGCCCCTTGCCATTCATCTCACTAATTTCAAGTAATAATTAGTTTTGCATGCATTTTTGCAATTTTGCAATCATTTGATTGCAGAAATTGTCGTGTGTATGGAAAAGTGTTCATTAACAGCAACATATGAAGTGAAGCTGACATTTCAGACATTCCAAAGTAGTAGTTACCCAAACATTAAGCTCATGGCAGCTTTTCACCCAGTCTCTCTAGTAAGTGAAGTTTTGAAAACACAGAGCTTTAAATTATTCAAATATTTAACTAAAAACTGTATATGTCTTACCTATTAGCAGTTTTTCATTCATGTGCATATAAACTATACAGCTACTTTCCCCCCCCCAGTTTCTTATTTTGTATCATTAGTACCTAATCTGTTCTCATTCTCTTCATCTAAATATGGGAATTTCTACTCCACCCACTCAGATCAATGAGCTTGATATCTCTTTCTATGGATTCCAGAGTTGCTAATGGAAATTCTAATTTTGATGCCTTCATAAGATTACTAAAGATTACTAAAGCTAAATGGGGTGAATCCAGTGCCTAAAGCAATAGCAATAAGAGGTCTATTGCATTAGCCATTTTATTCCGTGATCATGGAATACAGTGGTATTAGACTAAAGTAAAAGCAACTTGAGTGTAAAAAAAAAAAAAATCATGCATCATAAAAAAATAATTTGTCAATTAAATTGCAAATAAAAGTTCAACAAAAATAAAAGAATGCAAAATAGGGAATAACATGAATGGTGCACAGTAAATAACCATAAAATAATAATCCTGAATAAATAAACTATGAATTCAGATATCACAACTGGATGGATATCAATTCCCATAAGAAATATTCACCAAGTTTTAATTCTTCTGAAATGTATGGCATTGCAGATGGTTTTGATTACTAGAATGCAGACTAAATCTGTGTACATTATCATTGTGCCTGAAGTCAAATTTTAGTTAAACTATCCCCAAAGTCTTTTTCCCCTAGATTAGTTCTCCCTTACCATCTCACTCTCCTAACATGTCTTTCCACTTCCTTTTTGTGTTTGTTTTTTTTTTTTTTTTTGCCACCATTGTATGAAGCCAGACTCTGAATGTAAAGTAGCACTCTGGCAATTCAAATGTCTGCTAGGGAACAACAGTCATTGGATAAAAACCTAAATGGATTATTTCTCTGGAAATGGTGATTGGTGGATTGTGTTAGGCATTGTAGTCCCAAAGAAATGAATATAGTTTTCCCAGGGTTCTCCAATGGATACATCAATTTTTCCATTATATGGAAATAATAATTCATGAATATTTTCTGCAGTTAATAGAAATTTGTTTATTTAAGATTTGTAGGAATAGAGCATTTATCTTGAAAATAATTACAGATATTATTAGTATCTCTCAACTCTACAGTTCATATCATGTAAAGCATCTTTATATAATTTCTCGAGTTAATGTTAAAAAGTTACCTCAGTTGTCTTTTTCAATGTTCTTATTTCACACAGAGAAACTGATAGCTATGTAGACTGCTCTGCAGTGTAGTGTATACAAATAGGAAAAGTAAGAGGATGGGCTGAGATGGAGAGAGAAAAACAACACATCTAATTGAAACAGCAAGGACTAAGTGAGCAGAATGGAATTTATCTCATCTGTGTTTAGCCATTTTAGCCAACCCATTAGTACGCATGCTTATTCATCCAAGTAGTACTTTGCTCACAAATAATCAAGTCTATAGCTTCATGCCTCACTGGAAAATACAAGGCTGATCTGATCTGTGATCGCCAGTGTAAATAAAGAATAGCTTCATTTAATCTAGTTGCATTCCAGCAGTGTACAGCCAAGTGAGATGCGACGAGCTCACTGACCTACGATATCTCTAACATGGATCTCTGCAGTGAAATTATGGGTACAGTGGTGTAACCATCACATAAGCAACCAAGATTGCAACCACTTCCTTACATATTCAGAAATCCAATTTTACATTCCTGTCTTTGTGAGACTCATCAGATTCCAGTTGGATTCTTTTCAGATGATTAAGATGATTAATAAAATCCTAGACTAAACACTAGTGGTGCTAAAAAATCCTCTCAGGTCTCATTAAAAACAAAAACAAAAAATCACCAAACAAAAAAAACACCTTTAGACAACCTTTGCCACTAGTGTCCTACCCTAGAAGCTGAATGATATTCTGCTTTATGGATGTGATCTAACAGATAAGAAAATCTGAGGGAAGACAACAAAATCTGAAGACTGCAGTCTTTCTCAAGAAGAGGAAGAAAAACTGTAGGAAATCCTAGAGTTACACCTTACTATAGACCAAAGAAGCATTCTCTGGAAGTAGTGCTGTATGCGTGCTGTGCTTTTATACACATACTGAGCATTCAGCTTAATGCAACTCAGTAGAGAGGTTCAGGTTTTTTTACATTTGTGAACCTATATAATATTACAGGAATATCTTGCATTGGGAATTACTGGAAGAGCAGGTTTAGCCTGGAAGGGTAATTAGGCAACTGTAGGTAGATCCAGCCCTTATACTTTTTGTGCCCATTTTTTCATTTGTAATATTGAGAGATTAACTTTGAAGTACCATTAGAGTAGTAGTTCAGAGCAGGGAGAAAATAATTAGGGAATCTTCACTCAACCCTCTGAAAGTTTAAAAGCTTTATGTAAGCATAAAGCCTAAAATGTATTACTGCTGAACACCAATGCATTTAGGGATGTCTTTTCAGTGGTCTGTGCAATAGGGTAATTTGAGCAGTAGTCAGTGGTATTTTGAAAGCGAAATAACTGGCTAAACATTCAGTACATGGCAGTGAATGCAAAGTTGGTTATAAAAAACCTTTTATATTACCAATACACAGTAAAAAGCTTATTTAGTTCTTGTTAAAACTGCTGGCCCCGAATAAAGAAAAAAAAAAAAAAAAAAAAAAAGTATTTTAGTTTTTGTAAAAATAAATAATAAATAATAAAATTATGTCTGTATTGGAATAGGATGTAATTTGAACACTTGCAGCTAGAGAAACACGTATCTGATATCTCTTTTTATAAATAAGCTTTTTTTCTTTTTCTTTTTTTTTCATGTTTTGATCACAAAAAGTGGAGTTTGTGACAGAGGAAATTCGACATCTTTAGGCCAGATTCATTGCAGGTGTTACGCTACGGATTTCAGGGAAGAAACACTTGGGGAGAATTTGACCCAGAAAATTTGAAACTCTTTGTGTGTAATGAAACTGATTAAGGTCAAAACCTGAAGGCAGGGCTGCTACACCACAAATGAAGCTATTCCTGTAGCTTTTTTTTTTTTTTTTCCCCTTCTGAGAAATTTTATCTCCACCAAAGAATCCTCATAAAGTACTCTCACTTCCTGTATTCCATTCAACCAAAATATAGAACTTTCAATTTCCTAAGTATAAGAACCTTTAACTCTAAAGAACATATTCTATGGACAGCAAAATGCTGATTTTAACTTAAAACATGGGATCCTATGTGTCACTCTTCAGCTCAAATTACACAAAAATTTAAGATGCACAAAGCGTAAGCAAGGACATGGCCTGGTAATTACAGTAAAGCATCTTTACCTTCCTCTTAGCCTGTGTGGGCCAGATCTCTATCTGACACAGCTTTGTGCAGCTCCAACACACCTGAGAATCTGATTTGGTGTGAATATACAGACACATACAGGTTTCAGATAGACCCAAAGCATTTCAGGAACTAGTATTCTGCATGGGATGCAATAAATCATGAAAATTCAGTTCACTTTCACAATACTAATGATTCATTCACCATTTTAAGCTGCTGCTGTTTTTTGTTTGTTTGTTTGTTTTTTGTTTTGTTTTTCTTTTCTTCAATGCAAAAGATAAATACTAAAACCCATATTCTGGAAACACACTGGGATTTATTTCCTTGTTAATTACATTTTAGACATTTAAAGTATATTTAAGTGATTTGTTTTGTTTTGTTTTGTTTTTTTTAAACTAAAATCTTTTCTTTAAAGCTAAAACGTAAAGTTCCGTAATTTGATATAGTGCATGAAATCCTACTAGATGAATGCTGCTACTTATTTACACCCTCTACATGCTAAGAATATGATGAGATCTATCAAAGGTATTGTTATATCAGTTGGACAGTGCCAATTTTTTGGTGAAATACTACCAGTCAGTTAACAAATTCGATTCCATTTTTCTTAAAGAATACAAAAGCTATTGTGTAGTGCAGTTCATTTGTATATTGATGTCTATACTCATGCTGAGGAAAATAACCAAAAATAAATTGTTTCAAATGTTATGAAAATTTTTGTAAAGGTCTTTTTATGAGCTTTTTTTTTTTTTTTTTTTTTTTTTGGCTCCATACTGAAGTAGTAGTATTCTCAGAATGATAATAATCTATTTCTCTCCTCACACTACTGAGCTGAGACTGACCTCACCTGACCCAATTGAAATTGATTTTGTTGTTGAACTCCTTGCTAGTGCAAATTAATCTTAGATCTATACAAGATCAGGGAAGCAAGACACAGAGTACAAAGACCTCAAATACTGAGGGAAAAAAAATTAGTTCTGGAAAAAGTATTTTAAGTTTGGAAAGATAAATGGTTACAATGACTTGCTTTGATAGAACATCTGTAGGATAGGAGAGGAGAATGACAGGGGCTCTGTGAAAAAGCTGTAACTTAATAGCCTAATTTCCTGCCTGGCCCCACAGAAATATCTGTTTCTGACAGCTGATGAAAATGCACCAGGACTTGATTTGCTCACCAGTGTGGGACAGGTTCAGTCCCATATCTCCCTCATTTCCCTTCAGCTACAGCAGACTGGCTCTATTACTTGTTTCCACCTTCTCTATAAAAATATACCACTTGCCTTTTTTTTTTTTTTTTCTCCAAAAGATATTCCCATCCTCTTTTTGATCTCTTTTAGTATTTGTCTTGTTCCAACTGCAAGAGCTGATCTCCCTTCCTAGCCGTTTGAAACGATATTCATCCCAATGAATTTTTGTCTCAAGAACAGCTAGTGTCTAAATAGCAAAAGAAACCTTACCTTTGCAGACGTATAATTTCCTTCTCATTTAGAGCATCTGTTCGATGCTACTTGGGTTCTTGTGTAGTGAATGCCAAATATAGCTAGCACACTGACCTCATTTTTACATGCTGTAAAGGATTCCTGTGAATACTATGGGCTTTGACAAAACTCAGCTGAGGGCCTCTGTAGTTGGTAATACTGTAACAGCCAATCACTAATGCCTGATTTATCAGGCTAAATATGGAAAAACTACTCACACAAATAACTTTGTCTTCAAACTTACATGCTTCTCTTTCAAAAACTCCATGATAAATGTTATATCTTGAAATTAATTGTTCCAGTATTGTGTAAATGAATGCTAAATAATTCAAATGGAATAAATTAAGACTCAGCCATTGTGCAAAAATCATTTATCATAGCTTTAAAAGAGATCTGAGGCTAAAAAAAGTGGGGGAGAACTGGAGGAAAAAAGCCAGCAATTCTCCTAATTTTACTGTGTGAATTCTCCTAGTTTTACTGTGTGAGCTGACTGCTTCTCTTGATTTGCTGCTTTTGGTATTGTGCTTACAGATAGATGCATGAATCCTTTTTTTTTTTTTTTTTTTTTTTTTTTGAGGGGGGGGGGGGGGGGTGGTCCAGTGAAAAAATTCAACTTTAAAACAACTTTACGAGTAAATTTTGATTCAAGTCATTTTAAAAATATGAGATTAGAAATATAATAATGTGAGTAGGTAAAGAACACAAGAGCTGAATGCAGCTTTTCTCATCTTCGTCTGGGAGCCTACTTGAAAACCCTGGGAGCTGTAGGGATAAGTTAAGTAGTAACAGATGAACACATATGAAAAAGCAAATCGGAAGTTTCTGAATTAGTCAGAAAGCTCTATCTAGTCCCAAAGTTATGACACTGAAGAAGCTGCCATATGTTAGTCTCTGTGTTGAAAGAAACTTTAAATTCTGGTCTATTTAATCCTAATTTATTAAAATACTTATATTACATTACATTAGATGTCCATAAGCTCCACTGATCAAAAAGGCAAATCAGTTCAACTAGGTCTCCTGCTGTCATCCGTTATCTATCCTGCTTATTTAAACATGCGCTCTTACTGAAACTGACGTGCTATTTCTTCCTATTATCCTTCCAGAACAGAGTCATAGGGTACCTTTATGTGTGCTTTTCATTGATCCAAAACAGAAGAGTCAATGGAAATGGGATGAAAGGACTTCCAGGTGAATGTTTCCTGGGGGATATAAAAAGGAGAGGAATGCATAAGAGGGCTGCTCCTTTCCCATCACTAGCAGCTAGGCGCATATATCTTGGAGCAAGATGTGTTCACAGTTATGTAACTTCACAGCTTCCGTAGATATTGGCCTTAGAGAATCACATACATGGCAGCACTGCAGTTAATTGAAGGTCCTACCTCTATCTTTCTGGTAAGCTCACATTAATTCAGTAAGGTGGAAATGCTCAAATAGTAAACCTGAAAATAGCAAAACTGTCCAGGAAAGACAGAGACAGCCCTTCTGGGCCAGCATCATAAACAAACATCATAAATAAACTACATACAGCATTCTAAGGAAGTTATTTTTGTTGATACAAAAAAACAAGCCTTCCCATAGACAAGGCTTCAGCTACAATGCATATCTACACATTTTCATGGCTCTACAAACTGTTATCTTACTATTTATATTTCTTAATAACTTACATAAACTTTTGATTTCAAAGTGATTGGGAGCATTATCAAGTTTTTCTGTGCATTATGACAATACATATGACAAATGCATTATGTTAAGAGTTAACAAGAAAAATTGGCTGATTTATGTCTAGGCAGAATTATTTTTTGCAATAAATGTGTTTAATTTTACAGACTTGAAAGCATTACAAGAAAAGCATTGTTTATGTGAAGATTTCTAAAACGAATAGCAGCTAGATGCACCTTTATATACAATGACACCTAAAAGAGAATTGAAAGTACCATACAAAATAGCAAGAAAATGAAAGGTATTCATATATGGATAACTCCATTCCATGGCAACACAAGGTCTATTAAAGCACTAATTTTGTAAGCCACAGAGATCAGGCCTGTCAGGACATGTGAAGCAATGAAATTTAATGTAATAACAAATCTAAGAATTAATTCAGTTAATATGAGCCTTTTAAAGGTATTTTCTAACATTCCACCTTTTACAGGGTTGCATTCATGAGTAGTCAAAGCCTAAATGTGATGACTAATCCAGAATGCATTGAACTATGTCCAATATCTGAAAGGAGATGAAGTTTAAAATCAGAAAACAGCACCCAAATATTCATTATGTCCAGAGAAGCACAAAATGATTTTGGTATAGGTTATTTTCTAATGAATAGAGAACACAGTAAATTCTCCCTGACTGCTGATTAAAACAGTAGAAACAGGTTATGTTCACTTACTCATGGACTAATTACACAGAGTTAATCTATGTTGCGATTTCAGTAGATAAGGAAGGAGAGAAGAAAAGAAGTCATAAGTTGTTGCAAACATCTTCCTTTTCTCCAGAATATTTCTCCTTAAAATACTATATTTATTTCCCAATTTATAGTTTTAGTGTACATGACAACAAAGAAACCAAATAACATCAGAGTAATTCAGAGTTATTTCATTTATCATAGTTTGAAAAAGAGTCGAAGAGTTTCAGCAAAACAGACATCTGTAACTTCAGGGTAGTAGTAAAGATGAAAGAACTGTGGAAAAATTCTCAAGATTAAAAAGATGATTTTTACCCGTGAAAATAAAAGTCAGCTATGTTTTCAAAAACTCTTGCATTCAATCTTTCCTAATCTAAAATTTCTATGGCGTCTAAGAGGTCATAAAAAAAATGATGAGAACTTTTCCGGAGGCCAGTTGCCATTTCTGTTTGAAAGGCAACAGTAAATTGGGTCATCAAATATGTATTTTGAAACAATCTCCATTCAACGAGGACTCAAACTCTCAAAGAGTTTGCCAAGAAAGATTTTTCTGGTTAGCAGTAAAATCAGTGCTGAGAGCCCAGCTTCCTTTCAGATCTGCTTTTCCTGAATCCAAATGAGGGCCTTACACAAATTTCGTGGGACAGTCTGTCTGTCCACACAACTGCCAACACATCAAGCTTTAATGTCATTGTAACAGAGCATTTAAGTGCCAGTCAAAGCTTGCTTATTGAAGAGCTAAAAAATCTTGCCTTGAGATACTTCAAAATCATGGGTTATTTACACCACAACTGATTCACTTGCTAGCCAGTACAAGATGAGAATGCATTGCATAGCCAAATTCAACACCATGCCATAGGACAAATAGTGTACACAGCATACACACATGGTTTTGTCACTTAAACTCCTCAGTGGTGAACTGTAGCCCAGCTGTACGCCTTTATCCTGTGACAGGCTTCACTGGCAGAAATGAACCTAATTATTGGTGAAGATGGAAGCTTCGCAAATGGACCTAACCAAGATGGGTTGATTGGTTGAAGCATGGCGATGAAAGGGTTGTGACAGGAGGGGGAACAATTTGATCCCAAAGTACAGTAGTCCAAACAGCTTGAAGTGGGTGCTAAGAAAAGAGGGATATCTGCCATCGGAGAGTAGATATAACAGGATGAGATTTTCTCAGCTACTTCTTCAATTCATTGCATTATGTCTCAGACATATAATATCACTGATAACCTGCTTCAGAGGAGTAGGACTTCAGCTTTCTGGTGGGTCTGCTAGAGACCTTTCCCTTACATCCACAGGAATATATCTACTGCTTTGAAAGTGGCCATTTCCAGACACAGATAGCTCTACTATCATTTGTCTGTAATTAAGTGTAAATTTGTTTCCCTCCTTTCATATAATTACTATATTTCTATATGGTAGGCACTAGTGATATTAGACACCATCCTTAAAAAGGCATGCTCTGCAGTAATATAAAACATGCATGTTTGTTACTGCGTGGCATGTAAGTATTTTTTTTCCTTGACAAGCCTTCAGTATATCAGTGGCTGTTAAACATACTTGTGCCAAGAACCTGCAAGGCATTTAATTTATGGTCATTGCCTAACAGACTGTTTAAATGTTAATGAATCAGGTAGCTGAATTACACACATGAATAGCTGCATATAGTTATTTTAGACAGGCTGCAAAGAAAGAAATTACAAATGCAGCTCACCTGCCACTAATGCTAAAATGTGAAATTTGTTTCTAAGTTACACATCCATATATTCCAGCTTCAGCATCAGTAACATTTGGTAAAATTATGTGGTTGCCAAGTTAATGAATTTTGTCTTGCCTCTTTGTGTAAGCCTTTAATCCTCTGCTAAGAAGGAATTGCATGCAAGGGAAGAAAATATTTTATCCCTCACTTTCTAAGGTGGAAGCTGTTCACTACAAGCAGTACATTGGGTATTAACCAAATGCTCACTTTTAATAATCTTATTGCACTTTTAGTATCGCGTATGATAAGGTTCACCCTTGCAAATAGGAAGCATTCTTTGTTTCCCAATTTCAACACCTTTTAAAGCAAATCCCTAACTAGAAGGATATGTTCCTTAATCATATGGAAATGTAGAATCAATTTGTTGATGAGGGACCTCGAATAAAAGTTATGAGTTTTATGGTTGATCGAACATTAAAAATATTTCTGCAGATGGCTCAGAGGTCCAGAGCAATTATAAGATTCTACGGGATTTCAATTTGAATAGCTACTTTGAGAGACAGTTTTAAAATACTGTGTATTCAATGAATGCAAACAATTGCATTGCTTTTGTTTAAACCCAGTAGGATTAAAAAAAATAATAATAATTAAAAAAAAAAATTGGGGAGAGAGAAACATGGAAATTTATGGACTCTCTTAAAATACAATTGTATTTAATGCCTGATATAAAATAATTCAAAAACTTACAATCACAGCTGACAAAAGTAGCCTACCAGTCAAGTATAAAACATGAAAGCCTATTAAAAAAGACAGAGAGAGAGAGAGAGAGAGAGAGAGAAATATATATTCTGTATAGACAATAGATTTATAGCAGAGTTTACTCATATTAATCTTGAATTTGTACATGCAAATCAGGCCCTTCTTCCCATCACTGAAAGGATACTTCACTATAATCAGAATAATAATTTAAAAGAAGCCCTAAGAGCAAGTACTTTATTTAGCAGGAAAAAAAAAAAAAAGAGTATTTTGTGATTGTGGTCAATAGCCCCATCTGTCCATTAAATATCATGGATTAAAGAGATATACAGCAGAGGGAACATCATAAAACATGCATGTTCTCTCTTCCAGTTTTTTCAGTGTTTTGAAGGCTTCTATGCTAGCAGGTGTTGTTGTTTTCCATCCCCAGTTCCTGCTTCTTCACATCCACTGCTTTGACACATTCCAGTATTAATCTATTTCACTACATCTCAAACAATGCTGACCCTTTTGTGTTTCCCACTTTCTTACACTTTAACTATCACAATGCCTCGTCCATCAGACAATGTTTCAGTATGTTCTCAACTCCTGTTTATGCATTTCCATGCCTATTTGATTTACAAAAAGAAAGTGGGATTGATAACACATTAATTTTCCACTCAAAGGAAAAAGAAAAAGCAACCTAATAAAATTGTTAATTTACAGGTCCAGCTATATACTCTTATCGGCTAATGAAGTTCTCAAATATTTTATATATATAAAAAGTAAGTATTGCACAGTTTCTTTAGTTATACAGTAAATAAGGCATCTGGTAAATAAGGTAAACAATAAGCTGCTATATTACTGATAGACGTAGTGGTCCCTTGAACATAGTTACATTAACAATGTCAGCCATAGCCTCATACAAGATGCCAGAGAAATTGTGTGTCGGATTTTTAGACAGCTTTTGGAACCTGAAGATCACGATAACTATGAGTGTTTGAAAACCCTTCTTGGAGATAACTGCTCTGTATTTCAAGAGAAACGATCTTAAAAAAAAAAAAAAAAAAAAAAAAAAAAAAAAAAAAAGTTTAAAACTAAATTTTAAACATTCAGTCTTAAAAGTTAGTGGAGGTTTTTCTATGAACAACTCACACCTTCTTGTCCTCATCCGGAGTACTGTGTCCAGTTCTGAGCTCCCCAGTACAAAAAAAAGACAGGGATCTCTTGGAAAGAGTCCAGCGGAGGGCCACAAAGATGGTGAAGAGCCTGGAGCATCTCCCCTACGAAGAAAGGCTAAGTGAACTGGGTCTGTTTAGCCTTGAGAAAAGAAGACTGAGAGGGGACCTGATCCAGGTCTATAAATGCCTAAGGTGTGGGGGGCAAACTGGCAAGGCCAGACTCTTCAGCAGTGTGTGGAGACAAGACAAGGGGAAACGGCCAGAAACTGGAGCATAGGAAGTTCACATGAATGTGCACAAGAACTTCTTTACGGTGAGGGTGACGGAGCACTGAAACAGGCTGCCCAGGGAGGTTGTGGAGTCTCCTTCTCTGGAGATATTCAAGACCCGCCTGGACGCCTACCTGTGTGACCTGGTGTAGGGAACCTGCTTTGGCAGGGGGGTTGGACTCGATGATCTCTGGAGGTCCCTTCCAACCCCTATGATTCTGTGATTCTGTGATTCTTCTGTAAGCTGACTGGAGCAGCATACAATATGACGCCCAAAAATTTGTGTAAGTATCATATTCAAGTATTGATCTGCAGAGCAATCCTCAGAGCCTGTAAGCAATGGAGCCAAGCAATGGATAAATGTCCTCTTAACAACCAAAGCCTTGGCAGATTTGACAGGTTTTCTTCTTTTCATATCTCTGACCTGCATCATATCCCTAGTACTTCTGTGTGATTTCCAAGTGAAGATGTACACCATGAGAATGGTTCTCAGGCTTCAAAACACAAAATTCAATATACCCCTTGGTAGCCATGGGATCTTTTTTCTTTTCTTCTCTTTTCTTTTCTTCTCTTTTCTTCTCTTCTCTTTTCTTTTCTTCTCTTTTCTTTTCTTTTCTTTTCTTTTCTTTTCTTTTCTTTTCTTTTCTTTTCTTTTCTCTTTTCTTTTCTTTGTGTGTGTGTGTGTGTATGTGTTTTGTTTTGTTTTGTTTTTTGTTTTTGGCAGAAGAAAGGCAAATGCTCCAAATGATGAGAGAAAAAAAAGTCCAACCACTAGCCATTAGCCAAGGATATTTATATTTCCTGTTCTCTGTAGTTCTTGTTGGTGCTTCCTTTTTCACAGCATCTCTCTAACTCATGACTGAAAGGCAACATCAAGCCCCACTGACTCCCATGATTTTAATCCTCAAATAACAGCCACAAGTAAAGATATAACTACATCATTTGTTTTGATTGCATCTTTTGAAGTTTATTACTTCAGTTAGTCACTCTAATATAAGTCTGATATATCCTTTTATGTGTAAGTTGGTCATCATCCACAAAAATCCACTAGCGATTTTGCAATAACCACCTGTCAATCAATACTGCATACACTGAGAATGAAAGAAAAGGCTAAATAACAAATTTACGTATAATGTCAAAATTGAGATATTATCCAATAAAAAAAATTCTCTGCAGTTAATGGATTAAAGTAAGATACTGAGATTATTTCTTTTTTTGGTTCCTAATTGGGTAATTAAAATTGCTATTAAAATCAATTGTTTTGTGGAACAAGAGAACAGTGTGAAAGATTATAGAAAAAAAAAAATGTGGCCAGAAGGTTGAGGGAGCTAATCCTTCCTCTCTACTCTGAGCTGGTGAGACCTCACCTGGAGTACTGCATCTGGATGTGGACTCATCAGTGGAGGAGGGATGCTGGAGCACATCCAGAGAGGGACCACAAAAATGCTCCAAGGGATGGAAAGCCTCTTCTATGAGGACAGGCTGAGAAAGCTGGGGCTGTTCAGCCTGGAGAAGAGCAGGCTCCTGAAGGAAGACCTGATATCTGCCTTTCAGTATTTAAAGTATTTAATGGGGCTGTAAGAAAGAAGAGGACAGACTCTTCAGCAAGGTCCATTGTGATAGGACAAGGGGAAATGGTTTCAAACTAACAGAGAGGAGAATGAGATTGGATGTAAGGGAAAATGTTTTTCGTGATAAGGACAGGTTGCCCAGAGAGGTGGTGGATGCCCCAACCTTGGAGACATTCAAGTACAGGCTAGAGGGGGTACTGAGCAACCTGAACTAGCTGTAGGTGTCTGTGTTCATCGCATGGGACTTGGGCTAGACAACCTTTTTAGGTCCCTTCCGACTCAAATGATTCTATGATTTTATGATTTCATGGCTTATGAACAGTTTAAATTGTCACTGAACACACTACATTTAATTGCACATTCTATTCCTAATTAGAGGAGCATCAAGGATGAAAGAAAGAAAAACATCTGCAGGAAGGAGTAAAAGAAAAAAAATATTTGCAAAATGAAAGGGTATTTGAGTCTTCATCCTCAACAGGCTGATTCCAAAGTATCGGAACATGGAGTGCTCTCTGTTCTGAATGCCAGAGGGCTTTGCCATCAGAGAGTGCTGGAGGACGTTCTGGATTACATGTACAGGAATTTTTCTTTTCCAGAGTCATGATAACATAATACCTGTATATTCAAATACAGCATAACCTCCTCATAAACATCCAGCTCTACTGATAAAATCTGCTTATTAAAGGTGAGCTCCCAAGAAGTTTAAGAGAGGTTTATAAATAGAGGGGGAAAAAAAAAATAATGTCCTTCTGCAAGCTTCTGGTAAGAAAGTACAGAATGCAAGTGAAAAACACTTGTCATCTTTGTAAGTACGTAGAGTCCCATGCTAACAGCCGCAATGGTAAGAAAAACCAGTGTGCACACAGATAATTTAGCATTCAATTTAATCATATAATATGAATGATTGAGTGTAAAAATGTGCAATAAGTATATGAACATGTACTCTATTTACATCTGAGTATTTGGCTTGTATGATATTGTGCATCAGGACAATTCTGCCCATTTTTCAACTTTAAATTCCTGCAGATTACTGTTGCCTAAAAATAGGTCTCCTGTGTGACTTGACATTTGTCCCAGTTCACTCAAGAACTGCTAGAGGTAGTTAGTAGAAGTTTCTGCCTCAAATTCTATGTGATTTCCAAGTCACATTACTGATTTAGCTTTTCATTTTTGAATCAAACTCAGCAGAGGAAAAATATAAATCAATACCTACCATTTCCAAACTCAGCTCTACTCATTCTTTTACCTTTTCAACCTATTTAAACCCTAACCTATAAAGGAAAACTCTGTTAGGAAACACCTAGACAGGGGATTACATCACTTTCTAGATCCTACCAGAATGATAAGTGTTAATAATCCATTATGCCTCAGCCACATAGAATGCATTCATGTGTTAGGTACCCAGCAAATGTCTCCTTAAATAAGTACTTGTGTTTTAATCACCTGAGGAAATTTGGAAGTTCACATCAAGTCCATACCATAGCTCTTGTCGCCTATGGACTGAAAATATGCACACTGAAAATTCCAGGTACAAGACAAGCAGACTGAATTTCATCCATTATTTTGTGGAAATTGCTAGATATATAGAGGAAAAAATAATAATGATATGAAAACTATTACCCGTAAAATCTCTCCCTAATTTCATTTTCTTCACCCCTTTCCTATTGCCTTTGCCTCTCATTTTTAATTCAGTCTGTAATCACTGATTTCAATAATGCTTCCTAATTTCACTAAGATTCTTACGTTCTCATCCTCACCATGCTTACTGCACAGTCAATTTCATTCATGTGAACATGGCTGCAAGATTAAAACCAAATGCATATGGATAATCTTACATGTTCCAAAAATAATCAAAATATCAGGCTAATCAGTAACACCCTTTTGATGAAGTTTTCTGCCTGATTCTTAGCTCTGGAACAGTGACATAGCTTCACTGAATTATTTTGGTTTATTCAGTAATTAATTTCCTACTGCATGACCATAAACCTAATATAATTTTACATACCAAAATGTGTTATAGGAGTAATGCATAGAACAAAAGTCCTGTGAGCAACAAGGCAATGTGACTTGCAGACAGAGAAGATTCTTATCTATCTTAAAATTATTTTTGCTATTTACAATGATGAAATAATAAGTAATTGTGAGAACTACTAGAAAATAATTTTTAAAATAAAAATCACAGTATTGTTTAACACAGATTTCTTTTCTTAACTCATGCTTAACACAGTGTGAAATTAATTCTAGATAATTGTTTCTCATATTTCCCATCTCAATGCTTCTTAAAATGCTAAAAGGATATCATAGTCTTCACTCACTTCCTAGTGTGCTTTCATTTAAAAGAGGACAGATGAACATATACAGAAAGAACAGGCTTGCTGCAGACAGCAGAGAGGTCAAAGGGCACAGAGGACAGGAAGATGGAGCTCCCTTCTCGGTGGTCTACAGCGGTAAGAGCCAAAGAAGAGTGGTAACAAAATCTGCACATGTGCATGGAATTCACTTTCTCAATTTGATAAGCTCTCACCCCCACCCAGAAAGAGGCACAATTCCTTCTTTGTACAACCTGTGTGAAAAAAACCTATCTATCTAAACTCCACATTCAAACTCCAAGTTTTCATATAAATAATTAAAATAATGTTGGGAGGAAGGGAGAAATTGTCACTAAAGAAGCCACACCTACATATGCAGTTCACTCTGAAAGTAATGCCTCCTCTTTGGAAACAAAGACAGATAAAAAGAGTATAAGAACATTATGTTTATGTGCAAAACACAGTGTTTTGTAGCTGAGAACTTGTACTTTTCAACATAGTCACCACTATTAGCTATGCATTTTTGTCAGTAATGAGCAAGAGCCTCCATGTCTCCATGCTTATAAAATTCTGCACCAGAAGAGATGACCCTCTGTTTCACAGCTGCTGTGACAGTGTCATTGTTAGGGGAATATTTTTCGTGCAGTCCATCTTTCATTGGCCTGAACAGATGGAAGTCAGAAGGCACCAAATCCAAGCAATACAATGTGGGTCATAGGACAGTCCTATTGTCTGATTGGCAATGTGCTCCATGGTCTTCATGCTGGTATGAGGCCTGGTTTTATTGCAGTGGAAGAGAAGTATTGTCTTCTTCTTTGACCTGACTCTGGAAGTTTGAGCCTTCAGCTTAGTCAACATTGTGATGTAGAGGTCAGAATTGGTGGTTTGTTCAGCTTGCAGAAAATCAAGAAGGATCATCCATTTGCTATCCCAAAAGACAGTGTACATCACTTGACTTGGTGAGAGCTGCATCTTAAAGTTTTTCTTCAATGGGGAATTCACATGTCACCACTCGCATGTCATTTTGACTCTGGCTCCTGTTTGTGATTCTGCAACTTGTCACCTCTAATCATGCAATCCAGGAAATTGTCACCTTCAGCCTTTTATTAATTCAGTAGATCCCAACAAACTTGCATTTCTGTTCTTGTGTATTTGTGAGACCCATATGGTGAAAACTTTGTGATATTCCAGCATTGCCACCATTGCTTCCAATGCACTGATGTTGACATTCAGATCCATATACAATGCCCTGCTTGCAATTGGCCAATTCATGCAGATAAGCTGATTGATATGCTCTTCATTTTGCAGTGTAACTGCTGTGCATGGCTGTTTGTAATGTGGCTTGTCATGTTATTCTCACCACTGCTGAAACACACCACCCACCACCTCTCTGTGCTCACTTCCACTGTTTGGTCTCCATAACCCTTCAGGAAGTGTCAGTGAATGTCAGTGGGTGCCATTTTTTCTACATGGAAGAATTCAATTCCGTACCTTTGCTTCAAAGCACTTCCATGTCAGACACCATTTTGTCAGACTGTCTTTCTGCTGTCACTCGGCAACAAAATATAACAGATATCTGTGGGAAACTTCAACCTCTATTGCGATATCGCCGGCATCCATCTCTGACATTATGGGCCAACATAATAAAACAGGAGGCATTATTTTTGGAGCAGCCCATTGAAAAATTGTGAGAGCTATTGTGAACATCATATTGGTGAACCTTTTTGAGTAGGTAACTGTACATGTAACTTCCACTGGAACAGGCTGCCCAGGGGGTTGTGGAGTCTCCTTCTCTGGAGATATTCAAGACCCGCCTGGACGCCTACCTGTGCGACCTGGTGTAGGGAACCTACTTTGGCAGGGGGTTGGACTCGATGATCTCTGGAGGTCCCTTCCAACCCCTACAATTCTGTGATTCTGTGATGATGTCAGTCAAGCTGAAGATGCATAAAAATCTGTCTTCTAGGTATATATCAATTCAGTCAAATTGTACATAGCAAATATACTTTCTCAAGGACAAATTTGCTACCTAATTTCAATCACACGGTAATGCGATAGTAATGCCAGACTACACTCAACATTCTCACCACTTATGAAATACCACAGATTTTTTTTCACACAAGAGACATCAGTCAGAAGTATGCATGAAGCCAGCCTACTTGGAGATATTTTAATGTTAAAAACGTTGAAATGTCACTTCACTCTCACTTATCATCACTCACTCCACTGTGTTATCAAAATCATATAAAGGAAGCTGCTCACCTGACTATTGAATTTTGTCTCCTTCTGTCCTTTTGATTTCTCACATTAACCAACAGGCAATTAAAGAAATCAGCAGAAGAGATGTTACAGACAGCTAACTTTCATTTCACACTGCTGATTAATTCTGAGAGAATGAACACTACCACAAGTTTCATTTTATTGTCATATCAAATCTTCACATTTAACACTATTATGCATCTACCATTCATTATAAAATGTGCTTGTTCTTTTTACTTGACTATGTCTTAAACTTCTGTCTGCCTGCTCAGAGCTACCCATGTATTTGTTGGAAGAATACGGAATGGGCTTATTTTATCTACATGAAATTCAAGCTCCTGTACTATTCAAGTCTATATCTAACAAGGCTTGTCAAATTGCAAGTCTTTAAATGCAATACAGGCAGCCCATATATTCACTGTAGTCAGGACATTTGACAGAACAAGTCTCTAGGCATAAGAGAAAAACAAAAGAATAAAAGAATATTTACAGAAATTTACTGTCTGCTCAGGGGATGACTTTAACTTCCACTCTTCACTGTTATATTAACACACAGTAAAAAACAGAATACTGGAAACAGTCCAAATCATGACAATTAGGAGTGGAATCATGCTATTAGTGTGAGTTAAATGACCTCCTACTTTATCCTATTTGACAGAGGGACTTGTTTGATACCAAATTAGAGTACTAGAAACATCACTTTGATGATGTTTGACTAGCAGCAAGCACGTCTCCAAGCCAGGACAGCACTGACTTTTTTTTAAGACCAAGGAAAACAAAAAGGCACTTTTTGGTTAAGAATGGTGCTGTTTATAATCAAGGTGTGTCAGTACTAAGTTTCAAGAGATAGATTGAGAAAAACTTTGAAAAGAGGCCACCTACATAAGTGACTTTCAGAAAGCTGAAAACTGAAAATTCCAGACAACAAGATGCCAACAGGTTATCCTTAAATGGGTTAACAGGTGAACAGTGTATTTGTAAGGCAAGTAACTTACAAGGTGAAATCATTGAGAATGAACACAGAAAAGGTTTAAATAATAAATTATTTTATGTTAATCAGGTTTTAGTCGGGAAATGTGATATTTTGAATGAGATAAAGAATCTAATTGATAAACAATGACTTATTTTTGTTAGTAGTTCATTAGTTAGTATTTTCACATTTTAAAATAAAGAAAAAAAAGGTACCAAAGCAGCTTCAAAAAGCTGTCCTTATTCAAATTCATACAATTTAATACAGAGACATACCGCACGTAGGAATCAAGATTACATGTTACCACCACTTTCTAGGATGAATTTTGAAGAAAGCAATAATTCAAATAACATTTAAAGTTCTGCTGGATAATAAACTTGACATGAACTTGCAATGGAGTGGTTCAGACAGGAAATCAAGTGCAATCAGTAAGTGAGAAATTACATACAGAATTAGAGAGATAAAGCAGGAAGGTCTGCAGAATAAAGGAAAAGAAAAGGTTATGACAAAAGCTGCCTCATTAAATTCACTCTTTTAAATGAAGAGGATATCAAGAGACATCTTGCAAATTCTCTATAAATTGATCACAAGAGAAAAAGATGTCATGTAACAATATATTTTAATTATCAACAGACAATGTCTAGAGGCTGAAATCTGAAGGCAGATCAAATCATATTGGAAATAAAACAAACATATTTAACATTAATAGTAATCAATCATTAGAACAGTTTACCTAAAGATGTGATGGATTAACTATCATTTGACATATATACTACCAAGTGTAACATTATCCATCTATGAATGAAAAAGGAGGCCAAACAAAGCATGCAGGTCAAACAGAGAGGATAGGGACTCTATCTGGCAAAACTTTTAGGGATCTTAGTGTGTTAGGCGAAGAACATGAGATTCCTGTGCAACACATTGCAACAAGAGAGTACGCATGACCATCAATCTTGTAAGCAGGACACAATAGAAAAATTGAGCTACTACCTCTATAATTGTTATTGCTGCCATGGCACTGCAGTGCTTCATCAAAATGGCAAATTTGAGGGAGTTTAGAGAAATCATGTAAAACTTGTGAGTAATATTAAACTCATAAACATTTCAAACAAAAATGGCACAATTCTGTACTGAGATAAAAAAAAAAGAATTATAATTGTTCTGTATTGATTTCCATGAATTAATTCTCTATTACTGAAGGTTGTTTTGGATCTCCTTCTATATTAGATACCCAGTGTTCTTTTTTTTCTCTAAAAAGGGATGGATTAGTTCACATGAAAAATACTATAGGAAAGCTCCATGTACTGCATTATACAATAAGTGAAACTAAATGATCGTGAAAGACTATGTTATTTCAAAATGATAGCCCTCTGAAAGTCAAGCATATGCACACAGTGGAATTCTATCTCAAGAAGGTCAGATAAATTGCTTTTAACATACCTATCAGGTTTTATAAAAAAATAATCACAAAAACAACAACAACAAAACCCACCACAACAACAAAAAAACACAAAACAAAAACACAGCTCACAATTAAAGTTGACAGAATCTCAGAATTTTTTATGATTAGCTGAAAACCTTTTGCCAAACTATTCTTATTGATGAAATAATGTTTCTGAAGTAAGAGTCAAAAATTTTTCCCTGATCAAATCATTAAGTTTCCAACCATAAAATTGGAAACTGTGTGGTTATTTATCAGTGGATCTGAAAATATTTTTTTATAAGAAAATATACTTGTAAAATATAGACAGCAGGTGCCATTGGAAAGTCAACCTTTGCTCATGGGACATTTAAGAGATTTGCAGAATTTATTTCCTTACAAAAAGATCAGACTCATTGCACTTACAGACTTGTATCTCAGGAGTATTTTACACTGCCAGATGCAGTCCATCTCACTCTGTGAGACAGAAGAAGCTCAAAAGCTCTAGTGTCAATCATAGAATCATAGAATCACTCAGGTTGGAAGGGACCTCAAGGATCAAGTCCAACTGCAGCCTAGCCATAGTACCCTAACTCTAACAACCCTCTGCTAAATCATATCTCCAAGCACCACATCCACATCCAGGGACAGTGACTCAACCACCTCCCTGGGGAGCCTATTCCAATGTTTAACCATCCTTTCTGTAAAGAAGTGTTTCCTAACGTCCAACCTAAACCTACCTTGGCACAACTTGAGACCATTTCCCCTCATCTTGTTACCTGTCACCAGTGAGAAGAGACCAGCCCCTCTCTCACTGTAAGCACCTTTCAGGTACTGGAAGAGAATAACAAGGTCTCCCCTCAGCCACCTCTTCCCCAGACTAAACAGCTGTAGCTCCCTCAGCCTCTCCTCATAGGGCTGATTTTCCAAGCCCTTCGCAAGCATCATTGCCCTTCTCTGGACCTGCTCCAGCACCTCAATATTCTTTCTTTACTGAGGTGCTCAAAACTGAACACAGAACTTGAGGTAAGTCAATGCTGAGTACAGGGGCAGGATGATTTTCCTGGTCCTGCTTACCACACCGTTCCTGATACAAGCCAGGATGTTATTGGCCTTCTTGGCTGCCAGGGCACACTGCTGGCTCATATTCAGCCAACTGTCCATCAGCACACCAAGGTCCCTTTCCATCAGGCAGCTTTCCAGCCACACCTCCCCAAGCCTGTAGGGTTGCCTGGGGTTGTTGATGTCCAGGTCATGGCAGCAGTATGTCCAGCCTCATGATTGATTTCTCATCATGCGGATATGCATATATTGGCTGGAGCAGGCCACAGTAGCAAAGACCAGTTGGCCCTCTATGGATACCAACAACTTCAACTCTATCACAAGTGAGAAAACAGACAAGGAAGTGTGCCCTTGAGAAATTCAGCATTTTGTGCTGAAGAACTTAAAACATTACAAGTTGTGCCTTATTTAACATGAAATTAGTTCCAGGTTTGAAAGTAACTATTCATTACACTTTTCATACCTGTAGATAAACCTGGCTTGTTTTTTTTTTTTTTTCCTTCTCTCTCAATATTTAATGAAACATAAAGTAATTGTAATTGCATAATTTTAGGTTTCCTTGTAAATGTCTTGGAAAAAAAACACTCTTTCTGTTATCCATATCAAGATTGAGATGACCTATGATTAAGTAGGTTTCAGGGAAAGTCAGTTCAGGGACATTCTAATACATGGCCCTAATAAGACTAAGTCTAAGAGGTAAATATCAGTGCTTTCAGGTGACTGATTACTGTGATTATAAATGAAGTATGCATTGAGGCTGAAACTACCATCACAAAAGAGGATGATATGCCAATAAATTAGGAAAAAAAAAATAACAGAGTCCTTCTTTTCCAGTTGCACACAGGTAAAAAAAAAAAAAAAAACAGATTTAAACATGTTTCAATACAGCAGAAGAGATATTGCATTTGTTTTTCAGGATTTTGTCACCAACTTTATGAAGATTAATTTAGAAAGAATAAGATACTAAAATTCATAAAATTCATGAGCAAAAATAACTCACAAGCTCTGAGAGTCTTTTTTGCATAGCAAATGATAGAGACATAGTCTTTTTATTTGCAAGGTGTAAACAAGATATCCCTTTCCCCTGCAACAGCATAAGGAGAGCATAACAGACTACATTTTGAGGTTTGTTTTTTAAAATGAAATCAGGCAAAAAAAATAAAACAAAACACAGAGCAAAGCGTGTCACTGGAAAGAAATGCACCAGCTCTCTTATATTTGTGTCCTGTGTGAGTTTGGGCAGCATCAGACATTCACTATTGGCGTTAATATGTGGTATTAACAGATGAGGCACTTTATTGTGCAGCCATTTTGTTCATGTACCTACAAAAATATATTAGAAAGATCTAGTTTTAACCACATGTATTTCAAATTATAATTTTGGCACACTTCTCACAGATGCATCCATTTCCAGCCAAAGCAAGGAATCTCATGACAGTATGGATGATTTATCTTCTCACCAGTGAGCTCTGTATACACTGAACACCTGTAGTTAGTAAAATATACAATAAATTGTCTTTACTTGGGTATTTTGTTGTTGTTGTTGTTTTGTTTTTTAAAGTGTGCATATTTGGAGGCTGTCAGAGGGGTCAGCAAGCAATAGAACATAAAACACACTATTTGAAGTTTGTAATAAGACTTCTGAAATGACAGCAAAAAGACATTCACAAAAACTATTTACCATTGTCTCTGAAATGATTGTTCCAAGGTTTTTTAGAAAATTATGCAATGAGTGAACAAGTGCTTGTCAAATCACCTTTTAATTAAATGCATAAATTTGTTCCTGTTTTAAAGTGGCCACATATTCCATCTGCCCATGCAAAATGCTTAAGTATTTTCAGCCAATTTCCCAAGTAAAGCTGTACAATCATCTCATGCAGCACACTTCACTGTTACAAGGGCCATGATTATAAAGCAACATAATCAAAGCCACTGAACTATTACCTTTCTTTGTCCTTTCTTTCCGTATAACTCTGATGTGAGCAATTCAAAATGAGAAAGGTTCAGATCATGTATTATTTTTACAGAAGGCTTACTTTTCTTTTTCTTTTTTCTTTTTCTTTTTTCTTTTTCTGTTTTTTTTTTCCTTCAGTTACTAACTGGCTTCATTTCATTGGTTGCTCTGAATGCAGTCAAGGAGCTTTTTTTGCCTGTCCTTTTTCTAAATCGGAAGCTGGTCAGGGAAGGAACAGAACTGGTCCAAGTTACTTTGTACTACACAGTCATAGAACGGCTTGCCTTGGAAGGGACCTGAAAGACCACCCAGTTCCAAACCCACTGCTATGAACAGCATTGCCACCCACCAGATCAGACAGCTCAGCACCACGTACAACTGGCAGTGAATGCCTCCAGGAATGGAGCATCCTCAGCTTCTCTGGGCAGCCTGTGCCACTGCACTTCATGTAATCCTGAGGCCTTCTTCAGTGCTTGAGGATGCTCAGCTTAAAACGCTCTGATCAGAGTCCTTATTTAGGAGTATGGTGAATCCTACCAGTTTCTCGTCAGTATTTCATTTTTACAAACACAGTTTTCCCATACTAGGTGCAGTTGCAAGGACTCTTCAGAAACCATTTTTCTATGGGAGCCATCACTTCAGCTGCCAATCCGTCACTTATTGTTGATGCAAAAGCTAGAAAGGCACAGAAACTTCGTCTGCCTGTTGAAAACTTAAAGAAACACTTCTGGCAGAGAGGCAATAATGGCTGGTCTCAGCTGGTCTGGCCATTTACAGAGTATCCTCTGGAGAAAAAAACAAACAAGCAACCAAAAAAGAACCAAGGAAAATCTGAAAAGGAATCTGCAAAAGAAAACTCACTTTTAATGTGGTGCCAAAATGAACTCTGGTGCTGTGTGTAAGGATGAAAAATAATTATAGAAAGCCTTGAACACCCTGCTGAATCACTGAGGGCTCTCCTCAGCCAGCAGGGAAGATGTGTTGGTCTGAACTGTTTCCCGATGCTGGTCTGGAATCATGTTGGCACCATGGGCCAGCACCCTGGGGAAAATCCTTTAAAATTCTGCCCCAGTTCTGTTTTTTCACATATCAACCCAGTTGCAGTGAAAGTCTAAACTCAGAATTTCTTAGTGGAAAACAGGAAAATGACAAAGTGGATTAGATTCACAGACAGCTTTTCTGGACATCAATCACTCTGAATGCCTCTGCTGAAGTTAGCCACAGCAAGCTGCTCAGGACTTGTCAAGTACTGAATACCCTCAAGGATGCAGACTCCACAACCTCTCTTGACATCCTGCTCCGGTGTCCAGCATTCACTCCCACTGCAAAAGACCCCATCAGAGCAAACAAAGTAAAAAAAAAATCTTGAGCTGATCAGCTGCAAGTTTTCTTCTATAGAAAGAACTGATTCACTCTGCAAGCTCCAAAAAGCTCAATATGTATATGATTCAACCAGCCAAAGCTATCCAGCTGCTTGTTTCATAGGAATACTTGGAGGCACCTGCAAAATCTTTCTTCTCCTGATTCCAGAAGCACATTGTACAGAAGATGGTATCAAGAATAAGATTTAGTTTTCCCAGCTATTGCTTAAGAAAGATTAAGATGTAGAGCTGGAAGAACTTCAAGCAATCTACTGCATTATTCTGTTTGAATAGTTGATTACTTATATTTAATATAATTCTTAATTAGTTGTGCAAAATAGTACATAGCAAAAATGTAAACCTACATGCAGCAAATCCACCTTCCTCAACTATTTTTTTTTTTTTTTTTTAATAAGCATTTGCTCTACTCATCTAGAACAAATATTTCCTATTATGTTTCATTGGCCAAATGTACCTCAAACTTTTATCTCACTGAGACAACTGTTCTCTGTCTTGCAATACTTGTTGATTGGTCAGAAGGCAATTTCTCAGGTACAAACTATTAGGTTGACAAATTGTTGACAAAAAAGACTGGGATGTAGGGTGGCAGACTGCAGAGGGCACAACAGAATGAGAAACAGATAGGCAGTGTAACCTGCCAACTGGCAAGTTTCTGAAGCGTGAAGGTTGGTCTCACACTCATTCTGACACTCAGTGCTGCAAATCCAAATGCTTAGCTGTGAGGTCAACATTTGCCAGGAGTAGCAGCTAGCCTTCCAATTCAGATTCACAGCACTAGTATAAAGAGGTAGAACAGCCAAAAGAGATCAATTCTTCCAGTGCTACTAAAAGATAGGGAAGGAAGGGATTCAGAATAACAACAAATACTGAAACAAAGAAAGACGAGAGATATTTGCATCAGTGTGGACCTCCAGTCAATATTAAAGGAAAGAGAGAAAGAGATGAAAAATGTATACTCTTTTTATCCTAACAGAATCATAGTTCTGCAGAATTATCATAGTCTGATGTACTTGATACAAAATTACATGAGATAAACTCAGAACAGATATAAGGAACCTCTTCAGCAAAATGGTGGTGATTTTAAGCAGTGAGCTACTAGTTTTCATAAGCATGTTTCCAAGTTCATTAGAGCTGATGGGAGTTCAGCCATCAGGTCCAGCAAGCACTGTTGGATTTGGTCACAAACTGAGTTAGCTTGCTTACTGTGTTAGATAATGACAATCAAACAAACAGCAACAACAACAAAAATCTAGCGAAATTATACAATTTATCAAATATATATGGCAAAAGCCACAGGTGCATTTTGAAAGAGAAGCTAATCAGTCAGTATCAGCCAGATATCTCTCTGTGAAGCGATGCCTCTTCGTTGCAGGTTAGAAGCTAGCTCAGGATATTTTTAGTGTAATGAGCACTGGCTATTTACTGGAAGTTAAACACTTGTCTGTGGAAGTCTAAGAAAGAGAAGAACAGACTGATGTTTCTTAACTCAGGTAAGCTTCTACCATGGGAGTCTAGGATAGCTAATTTATAAGGTGCAGACAACAGGAAGCTCTTCTAGAGACAGTGCTTATTTTATTTTATTTTTTTTACTTTTCTTTAATGATTTGCATCACAACAAAATGTATCTCCTTCTCTAGAGTCATATAATAAAGTGTATAGTGATAATTGTACACAGACAACTTGGTCAGTGAATTGCCTACGTGAGATAAAGGGTTAACCTAATCCAAGACCAAAAGAAAAGTGTAAAAGTTGGCACCTAGAAGATGATGAGGGAAGAAAAGGTCGGGGATTTGTATAAAGGTCTCTTGAAAGACATGAGAAAAAAAAAAAATATCTTCACAGGAAGTGGAAAGGCAGAAGAAACTACCCTATGAACATCAAGTGAGATGGAAGAATCTCACATTTCTGTATATTTCTAAGTAATTAACCCAGCATTGCAGTTATCTATCCAAGAATCAGACTGCTGTATCGTTAAGAAGGGCAACAGTTGATATTTCCTACCATGCATTCTACTCTCCTTTTAATGAATCTATCACTTACTAAGCCATGTAGTTGAAGGGGTTGGACTCCATCTCTTGAGACCCCTTTCAACCCCTGCAATTCTGCAATAAGTTAGCAGAAGAAAACCTGACTCCCAGGCAGCTGAGGTGAAGGTGGGGACTTCAGCTGGTGTTTTGCAGCAATTCTCTTAAATCAAACATAGCCTGTCCAACTTTCCAAAGTTTTTTTCCTGTTTTTAGCATCCTGAAGCAGAAGCTAAAAGAGCTTTTTCCTTGCTTTTGTCATGCTCTCCTACTACTGGCTATCTGGTTCAACAAAACAGGCAGAGCTGATTTAACAACCAAAAGGAGTTACCATCTCTGCATTTCTCCTGCTTGCATGGTTCTGCACTTTTCTCCAGCTGCACTAGCTCTGCTTGTACTCAGCAGATTCTTTGCTGATTCAATTTGATTCATTAAGCTAACAGAAAAAATATTCCCTTCTTTCTGCTTGGCTTATTTTTTGTCAGCCTAGTGACCTGAATTGGCTCATCAAAGGGTCAGGCAGTGCTAGTGCAGACTGAGTAAAGTGGCAGGAGTACACTGCTAGGAGCAGGAAAAACAACTCCTTCAAGAGGAAGAAGCTATAAGACCACCTCAGCCATCCCCTCCCGTGGTACCCACACAGATGCTAAGCTCCAAATCACAAGCAGGAACAACCTGTAGCAACCTAGTGCTGATCTTACTGCAGTATATGTGGAGCTGAACAGCTGCAGCTGAGGGGTCCATAGAGCCGCAAATGGAGAACTCCTAATCCATCTCAGTGCCAGCTACTTTTGTGGGTGAGGCAAAACCTTCATATGTAAACACAGAGAAGAAGAAATCCAGTATGACAGCTAATCTCTGCTGACCATCTCTGTGTATGAGCTCAAGCTTCAAGTTAATTCAATTTGGTTGAGTCTTCTTTTATTTAAACAACATTTACATTTTCTGGGGCTTAGGTCATGAGCATGAACAGTTACCACAGACCTCCTGACACACAAAAGTTTGTTTGTGTGTTCAAAACCACATTTTCTCTTCCCCTCCCCTCCAATTTTGTCACCACCTTTCTCTGCTCTAGTTATTTCCTATTGCTGTGGGTGCTTCTCTGCTACCCTTTATCTCCTTCCATGACTTATAGTATGCAGAATATGTATTTAATAGCATTGTATCTGTTATAGGCACATACCCAAAGGCTGCAGTGACATAAAATATCTAAGTAAAGCTGGGCAAATATTTTTGGTTGGAACTTTTCCCAAAAACAAGCCTAGCTCAGTGTTGGGCAATCCACATATATTCATCACTACTTTCAACCGACTGAAACAGCACTTTACACTGTGAGAAGGGTATCTAAATAAACACGCATTGGAACCTGAAAAGAAAATAAGTCTTCTCCTGCTGAGGTATCAGTGAACTTGATTCCAATGTGTGCACTTATTTTAAGCTGTTATAACTTTATACAGAAAACAATGCTAGCTGATATACAGCAAGATTTTTCTGCAGGGTAAACCATAGCTACTGAAGAGACCACTAGCTATTTTATTTGCTTGGATGCTCATTAAATGAGGGAACTTGAACAAGAGAAAAAGATAATCCTGGGCATTAAATATGTTAACAAGATACAGAAGTCACAGTAGCTCAAATAACTAGGCTGTAAAGGAAAGCAAACTGAATACTTTCTTTGCAGAAGTCAGAGATACACCATGTCACCAGAACTGAAATCTAATGCATTTAATATAAAAACTAAAAAGCCATAATTGTTGAGAAAATGTTGAGAAATAACTATTGTCACTCAGTTGAAATTAAAATCCAGATGTGGGAGTCACTTACGTGGATGGAGATTGTTCCATAGGAAACTCGTAAGTAACAACTTGGTCTTGATCAGCCATTTATTGCAACTTCTAATTTCTATTAGATTTAGATCTTGCAGTTCCTAGGCCTTATATGCAGACACAGCACACCTTGAGACAACACAAATGCTGGTACAGGGAGCTAAAGGTCAGAAATAGGAACACTACACCAGTAACAACCAGTAAAATTGCTCTGCAGGGATTCTACATCTCTTCTCAGTTTTGTCTTTCTTTACAAATGAATTTACTATTGCCTCTAGTTCATTCTGCATAGCTCTGCAGCACTTGAAAGCCTGACAGATGCTGTATGGAAAATATAGAAATACACAGAAACAAGGTGATGACCCCAGAGCTTGTTACTTGACTACAAAACAGACCCACGCAAGAGCTACAAATAACAGCACAGGGATTACAGACTGATAACAGCATGCTTGCTCACATGTGACATGGATGCTGATCAAAACCAGGTCTCCAGACATCGTGATGCAAAGCCTGATGGTGCCTGTTACATTTCCTCAAGCTGTAAATTAGAGTGATAGGTTTTCTTTTCCACTAGATGATCTGCAGCAGGTGCTAACATGCCTAACCTTTGACTAACAGCCAGAGGCTCAGGCTTCTACCTAAAGCATCCAGTTCCCTCAATTCTCAGCAATACTTCCTGCTTGATTTTGTTTGCTTTTGTTCTTCTTTTTAAGCTTTCTGCTGGCTGTGATAGCCAGGTGGCTAGAGACAAGCAGCTGAGATGCTTTGCTTTTCCCTGGCCAGTCATTTATTCCATTCCTCCCCTTTTTGCCAGGAGCTGGAGATAGTGAATGCAGCTTGTAAGAAAATTGCTCTTGTGTGGTTTTTCCTCCCAAGTTTGACCTCAGCTGAAGGCAGCTCTTCATCAGTGAGAAAACAGGAGGCATGACATAACATACCTTAAGGAAAATAGGTGTTTAGGGCTGGAAATCTTTATTTGAAGCAAAACAAATCCAGCTCGAGATGCTGAGAAGTGTAATTTATTTGCCTTTAATAACAGAGCAACATACAGCTGAAGACAGGGTGGGGAAAAGAGGAAAAAAATCACAGGCATTTCAGTTTCAGATGATAAGCAGAAATGTGCAGGTGCTGTACATTAGATGACCTTCCTTACATGGGTCACCATACATCAGTGCACTGTTAGCAGCCTTACCTAGGGCAGCTTGATGCCTCTCATTTCTCATGTCTTCATACAAGAATGATTACGATGCATAAGTATGTTTAGGTTGGCTTACAGACTACTGAGCAGGGAAATAAATCTACAAGTATTTGAAAGGTGTAAAACCCAACAAGAGAGAAGAATTATCGTAGTGATGGAATTAATTCAATATGAAAGCAACATAGTGGAAAGTCAAATCTTCCTAGTAGTGGTCATGGTTTCTCTCTTCACAGTATCCCTGTGACTTTCTCAAGAATAAGAGGATGTAATGTGGGTACATTTGCTTTTCATTCCAGACATAGCTTATAAAGAGGTTATGGAGATACGGCATTTGTGCTTGTGTATGCATGCCTGTATGACACGGAATTCTTTTATCGTGACAACAGATGTTAAGTGACTTATAAATGATGTTGCTGATTTAGAACACCCCATAGCTCAAGCTTGCTTTTATAGAACTGAGGTTCTGCTGCTACCTGGAAATACCTGTGACTAGACAGCAAGTATCTTTTCTTTGGAATATATGAATGTGTTCCCTATTAACAGCCTGAAAACATGTACTCCCACTTTGAAACTATGCTATATAGCTAATCCACGTTCTCAATGGGAATACACAAGTAAAATTCTAGTTCATTTCCAACAACCCAAAATATAGGATTTCTAAGTGGACAAAGCTTGAACTCATAGTTCTGTTTTGATTTTGGGACTTAGGACTCTAATGTGAAGGGAATTAAAACAACTGTATTTTTATTTAGACTAAATGTTCACATCTGCTGGAGGAGCAATAAAAAAAAAGTACTAATTCAAAAGTAAATGTTAATAAAGATTAAGAAACACAGCTGAAATTCGTCACAGAAATGGTATTCATGCAGGCATAATAAAGGTTAAATCTCTTGCAACAGATGCGACGTAGAACAAGAACCTGAAGGTGTCCTGGCTGGTCTATTTCCTAACAAAGGAATAGGAGGATTTCTCTTAAAGAAATACCTGTTGTCCTTCACACTGCATGTTATGTGGCTATCCAGGACAGAACCCTCACATCTCAGTACTTACTAGGAAGAATAAAGTCCACAAAAACATACAGTCTTTTTGTTGCTGTTTAAGCCATTACAGTAACCTAAAATGTAGCTGAACCTGAAAGAATGCAGTATCTTAAATTGTTATTACGAAGCAGTAGGGTACTTTTATACAAAAGAATGCATCTGACTTTTTTTTCTTTTAAATGCCTGTTCTTCACTCATTTTCTGTGTATTTACCTCTCTGGTATTTTTGCGCAGACTGCAGCAGCCTGTTTGCCCCACCCCGAGGGACCTGTGAGGCATGACACTGGGCTCCAACCTCACAGACTGAAAAGAGCCTTTGTTTGCCTGTAAGTACCCTGCTTGGAAGCAGTAATGTTTTACCATTGATCTCTGTCCCTCTATCCCAGCAAGTGCAGCAGTAATGCTTCCTTCCCGTTCCCTGGAAATAAAAAAAAATAAATACAAAGCAAACTTAATATATTTCTTAACAATAAATACCAGGAAAGGCTATCATGTGTGAGGGCTGCTCCAAAAATAATGCATTCTATTTTATTACGTTGGCCCACGATGTCAGAGGCAGATGGTGGTGGTATGGCAGTAGAGAGTGAAGCTTCCTGATAATATTTCGTACGTTTTGTTTCCATGTGACAAATGGCAGCAGAGGGGCTGTCTGACAAAATGGCATCTGACATGGAAATGTGTATGAAGCAAAGGTGTGGCACTGAATTCCTCTATGCAGAAAAAGACAGCATTCATTGACATTCATCGATGTCTGCTGAATATTTATAGAGAGCAAACGGTGGATGTGAGCACAGCAAGGTGATGGGTGGTGCGTTTCAACGGTGGCAACAGTAACATGAAAGACAAGCCATGTTCTGGATGGCATCGCACAGCTGTCACACCACAAAATGAAGAGCGTCTTGATCAGCTCATCCATGTATCCCAGCAGACTATGACTGTAGTCTGGGAACTTTGTGCAGAGCTAAGTATCATCTTCAATGCACTGAAAACAATGGTGGCAACAGTGGGATATCACATAGTTTGCACCAGGAGGTTCCCACAAGTCCTCACACAGGAAAAGAAAGAACAGTGTATGCAAGTTTGTCAGGACCTATTGAACCAATACAAGGCAGAAGGTGACTGTTTCTTACACTGCATCATTTGAGGTGATGAGACGTGGAGTCACAAATACAAGCTGGAGTCAAAATAACAGTCCATGGAGCAGTGATGTGAACTCCCCATCAAAGAAAAACAAGATACAGCCTTCATTGGGTCAAGTGGTGTGCACTGTCCTATGCAATAGCAAAGGGGTGATCCTACTTGATTTCCTGGAAATCAGAAACTATCAACTCTGACAACTACATCACAATGCTGACTAAGCTGAAAGCTCAAACTTCCAGTGTCAGGGGAGAGAATACATCCTTTCTTTTGCCACACTATAGCATCTGGCACCATACCAGTTTGAAGACTGTGGAGCACATTCCCAATCTTGGCTGGAATGTCCACTGACACCAACTGTATCATCTGGATTTGCTGCTTTTGGGACTTTCTTCTGTCTGAGTCAATGAAAGGTGCACTGTGTGGCAACCTTTTCCTAGCAATGAAGCCATCATAGTGTTTATGAAACAGAGGGTGGCCTCCATAGGTTCAAATTTTTATGAGCACAGCGTAGTGCTCATTGCTGACCAAAAAAAAAAAAAAAAAAAAAAAAAGCATAGCTAATGGTGGTGACTATGTTAAAAAAATAATGTTTTGTAGTAGCGAATTTGCTCTATCAAATAGCATTATTATACACTCCTTGTAGCTGCTGTTATTTCCATGGAACTTGAGCAACCTATGTACTATTGAGTCTAACACAGTGATAAATTGAGCAAGCTAGGTATCATCTGTAGGAAATCTATTTATTGTGGTTATTTTTATAAAGAGGGATGGCTTACTGCTGTAGAGAAAGCTACTAGAAACTGTGGAGAAAACACCCTGAACTTGCAGTGACCTGCAAATCTTCCAGACTGGCATCACGAGAATTAAGACCAGGTAGAGGTTTCCTGGATATTTCTGAGCAACTCATTTATCAGCATTTCTCTTGTCGCTCTAGAGAAAGTTTCAAGCCCTTTTTTTCTGCCTAGGAAAAACAGAATTTATGTTCAGCTGCTACCAGAGGAAGCATGGGATCAGCTGGGTTCTCTAAGCGAGTACTCGGCTGGTGACAGTAATGACCCTTGACCACAAATAACAGACCAATTTCTGCTTAGTGCATTTAAGAAATAATTCTATATGCAATTAGAAGGTGTTCAGACAGCATGTTGAATGTTCACAAATGTGTTTGTGAATCCTGGCAGTTTCAGGAATTTGCAATGAATGTCATTGTTTTCCTACTCATTATAGTCTGTTTGCCAGTCTTATCTTACTGTCTGCAAAGTTTGACAGCCATCAGACAGAAAAAAACAATCAGACATTGCCAGAAGTAAGAAGGTGAGGTGAACAGTTCAGAAACAAATTGCAGTCTGGCCAATTTGCTAAGTCTGAAATATTTAGCAAATACTTACCAATACCAAAGGTATTCTTACTTTGTGGAAATGGTTTGGAAATTATTCCAGAGTAAACAAAAGAAAAGCTGAAATTTCAAACATTTCTTTGGTTTGACAACTGTACTTTGAGCAACTCTTGCCATAAGTAATTACAGATGTCTCAAGAAAAACAAAAGTCACTCTTGTTGCAGTTTTTTTTAATTGTTTTTACTCTGTTCTTTTATAATAGAATGAAAAATATAAATTTGTCTACTGGATTGTTACGTCACCTTGAGCTTTGATCCTGACATTCAGTTCAAGATTCATCTTGAATAAGTCATTTAACCCCCTGTACCTCATTTTGGCCAAATAGCAGAGCATGTTCTGTGTTCAGGTGACATCTGTAGAGACTCATAAATCCTTAGAAGTAAAATCAAGAGACAGGAGTTGCAATAGTGGAAATTCCAGGTAGATCTATAGAAAAAAAAAGTTTACATATGAGTGACAGAATGCCAAGAGATGCTTTGGGAGCACCATACATTGAGATTTTCAGTACTTACCCGGAAAAAGCCCAGCAGAGCCCAGCCTAACTATGAAGCTAGCCCTGCTTCAAGCACAAGACTGGATTAGATGGCCTCTAAAGGATCCATCCCTATCTACATTTTCCACGTTTAAGAATTTAGCATTGTAATAAAGCTTTCTATGTTGTTGATTCTCCAGTGTTATGAAGGCAGACTAGACTTATTGATCTTCAAGGGCTCATTAGTGCCCTAGAACGTGTCTGTTGAACAAGAGTAAAAGAAATATGAACCTAGATGCTTCCTGAATAACAAAAGAAGAAGTAAACTTCAGCAAATATATAATTTTCCTTATGTATGTTTAGCTATATCTGTGAATTGCCCTTAAGAATTCAGTGAAAATTATGTCTCCTCAGTTGCTGCTGTGTAATGGCTGTTGCTGATATTCTCTGTATACCCAGCCAATCCCACTGTCAGATATCTTGGTTACTACTATTTCAGTCACCTTGGCTTCTATCAGAGAAGAGATCCTAAAGAGAGAAAAAGCTTAGGGAAGTAATAAATAATAGTAATTAAAAGAAAGTAGCCAAAGAACTCTTGTGAGTATTGCAAAGAAGAAAGACAGCCTGTAGAATCACTCGTATTTCTCACTCCTGCTGTTCACAACAGGTCTCTCTAGCATCTGATTTCTGTTTGCCGATAAAAAGCCTGCCATCAAACAGCACACAGACTAAAACTTATGTCTAATGGACCCCATAGACTTGACACTTTACAGCTCATAACTGAGAAACAGTGTTGCTGTTTTCCAGGCAACTCTAACCACACGTGTGCTCTGCAAGGATCTACCTGTGGCTTTTGCCTGGGACTGAGTTGCTCCAGTCTCTGGATCCCATTCCTCAGTCACAAATGACTCCATGTACTGCAAGGCCAACTGCCTCGTGCTGCCTATGGCAAGGCTGAGGGGCTGTAAGCAGTGACTTGGCTCCTCACATAGACTTTCTGACTAACAGGAATTACCTCATTGTGCTTACTGCATTCCTCAGTACCCTGGGAAGTTCCCATCAGATCTGTGGTCATCTCAGACAGACAGTGATGGAGTTTAAGGAGGCAGACAGGCCTAAAAGCAGCTACCTGAAAACAGAATTCTGGGTGAAAAAAAAAATAAAAAAGAAATCAACCTGCAATTTCTCCCTGTTTCACTTCTCTCCCACAAAATGGTTGCTTACTTCTCTCTTCTGTGTGAGAGGAAAGCTCATTATGAAAAATAGCAGGAGGAATCCTTATGCTATCCATCATGTAGTGCCAAATAAGCACACTGATACAGTGATGGTGAAGGGGCTATTTTCTTCAGTGTTTCATGTGAATGACCGGTACCAGCTACAGTGAATCTGAAAGACAACACCCAGACACTCTCTTTTTCATCCTTGGAAGACTAATTCATTCAGAGGCCAGCCTCCTCAGGATGTGTCTTCAGTTCTCTCAAATCTGTAGTCCTTCGTCAACATTGATGACTGGACTAAAGGTTCCTCCCATGCTCCCAATGGAATAATAGATTAGGCAGGTGACTTTCATCCCAGAGGAAATACAGTTTACATGAATAAAACTAGTTCCTGCCTCTCAGCTAGTCTACCTTGAGGTAGAGGGTGTTTCTACTACACTCAGTGGAGCTACAACTGAATAACACCAATGTGAGGGATTTTAAAATCAACAGCTTTGCAAAGGAGCAAAGATGGGCAGTTCATCTATTGAATATCCTTAAAAGGAGATAGATCTTCCTCTCATTGGGAAGTCACCCTGACACTCAGACCAAATTTGCAACCTTCTGAGGCCTAGAAATTCCAGATTTGCTTTTTTTTGTTGTTTTTTTTGTTTGTTTTTCCTAAGGTAAATCTTGTCTTCGTCTGTGGAAATGACAGGCAGAGACACAGTCCATTTTCTTCATTGTGTCCACCACACATTGTGCTGATGATCATGTGAACTGAAAATTCCATGTATTTGTTTTCTCCTTTACCTCTCACATACGTAAAACCAAAACAAACTTGTCCTAAACATTTTAGTTACAGTTCCTAAAGTACAGTCCAGTGTAAGATATGATTATGGAGTGTGACTTCAGAGTGACCTTAGCGTTTAAGAATATGTCTTAGCTTCTTGGAAACTGAATATTACAGGAAAAAAAAAAAAAAAAAAAAAAAAAGTAAATAATTTAGACTTTTGTGTCAACAGCATTTGCCAGAAGGCAGATGAGAACAAGACAAGAGCGTCACTGTTTCAAAGACCTTTGATCATTAGTAGTCTCAGATGGTTTTTATGACATCATTTACCAGAAATATTCAAGAGGCACTAAAAACAGACGAGATGACTGTAATAGTGTATGGCACATATTTCTTTTAAAACCAGAAAACATTTTCCTTATTAGTGGGTTTCTCTGAATTTGTGAGGTCCTAAGCACAGCTAATAGGTGTGACAAAATTCCACTGTGGTCTACAGCGAACACAAAACCTTCAAGGTACTTTTCGTTTCTAAAAATAATTCCTGGAAAAAAAATAAAATAATATCTAGGGTTCTGGAAGAAAATATTTTGGAAGTAGGAGAAGAGGGACAGTGCATGGACTCATCTTACTTTCCTTGAAAACAAAAAAGCTTGGAAATTTTAGTTGAAAACAAAGTTGTGCAGGAAAGTTCAGGAAAACTGCTGTTAGTCCTATTGAACTTTTCAAGGCTTATTTCAGAATTTACAGGGTCAAATGATTCTTTGTGATCTTTTATAGCTTTTAAACTAAAGCAAATATGGGACAATTGCAACAACAACAACAACAGAAAAATAGTAACTTCCTTCACAGAACTTTTAAAACTTAATGTTTGAAGTAAGTACTCGAAGAACTGCATCTATATAATATGTATATATTCATATATTAAAAAGCCCACAAAATGAGATATACTAGACAGCATGACAAGTCAGCGGTATTATTTACTTACTTGTGCTGTCAATGCATTCCCAACTGAAAAGATAATTAATTATGTGGAGAAAAAGGTCCTCAAATTTTCATTCACCAGCTTTTTTACATATTCTTTTTACAGTATCAAAGCAAAACCTAGGAATAAAAATGGAGTCTGAGCCTGCCTTATGTGACTGCTGCAGAAGTCCATGTCACTACTTGCATGTTTAAAGATATCTGTCAGTTTCAATATGTTCTTAAACCACCTAGTAGGTTTCAATTAATATACGGGAACTAGTGTATTGATCTAAGCTATACTCGCTCAACTACATGATTTGTATGAAAACCTATGGTAATATGGTAATATGATTTGACACCAACATATGTGATGTGATGTGACATACAGACCTTTGAAATTGGCACCTGTAAATTGTGCCTTCTTAATATTGAAAGATCGATTAACTGGTACACACCTGTTAATGGTGAAGCCTTTGTCTACAAATTCAGTGGGAAGAAACAAACTACTGCTTTGAATAATCTTTTGTATGAAATATGGGAGATTCATAAAACAAATTAAAAAAGACTTTTCAAGAAAGAAAGAGGGATGTTTGTATATTTTAAGAGAAGAAGACAGGAAATCAAGCTAAACACCAGACACTAGAAAAAGACTCTGACAACTAATAGCTGTTGTTTTAAACTGTCAGTGTTTGTCTTGTAATGGCCAGTTAAGGCTTTTAATGTCTTTAGCAGTCACTCCACTGCTGCTGAACTGAGGAACAGAAAATAAAACACAATTTAAAAAGTCTAAGAAACAAAGAGAAATAGAAAGGATACTCAGTAGATGATGGAAAGGATTAGTTGTTTTTTTTTTCCCTGCACTTCTTCCTTTTTTTTTTTTCTTTTTTTTTTTTTTTTCCTCCTGACACTGCTGGTTTGTCTGGAGCACTGAAGTTTGACACAGAAACCACCTGTGGACAGCTGCTACCTTTGCTGCTATTCATGTGGTTCAAATTTCCTGTTATTCATTATCTTTTCTCATCCCATGCTCAGCCTTCCATGCAGTTCTCTTTCTTGATGTTTTTTTTAACAACAAGCCAACCTCTTTCCTCTTTTAATTTCCTCCTATACTAAGAGCCAACCTGCAGGATTACAGGGGAAAGCTTGAGAAGAAATTACAGAAAACAAAACCACTGTGCCTATTTATAGAAAGGGAATAAGGAGTGAATGATTCAGCTGATGACTGCTGAGTTACTCCTTCTTGTCTTCCTAAGTAGGCATGTAGCATAATGATTCATGAGCTTATGGCCTAAGGGAGTCAGAGCAAAGCTCAAATGCAGGCGCCACAGCCTGGAAAACCCACAGCTCTGTAAAATACCTGTGGGAAGTATTTTGATAAGAGGTGTTTCAAAACCTAGTGTAATAGCTTGCACTTCTTAAAGAGGAAATTACCATCCTTTAAGAACAATCTTGAAAGGCTTAGATAAATATTACAGTATTTGTGTATAATCTAGACTTACTGGTATTTGTTTTCCTTAATCAGTGTGTTCTGGTCTTCTCATTTCAGATTTTACGTTTGAAGGAAACATCCTGTCATAAGTATTTATAACTTTCTCCCAACAGTACTAAATTTTTTGCATACATCTAGACAATTTATTTTGTCTTTTGAAGCTTCAGTTTAACAAGTCAGCTATCAGTGAGCTGAATAACATTGAATATATCCCACACCAAGTAATAGGGTAAATTGAAACTAAAATGAATGACAATACAAGCTTATGCTAGAAAATCTAAATAAATTCTTGGTGTAGTGAAATTCAGGAAATCTCTCACCTTGGAATCATTCCCTAGAAGAAACTAGCCACGGGAACTGTGAAAGAACCAATAGAAATAATTTAAGAACAAATTAAAAATGAAGACTAAAACCAACAAGGATTGACTCAAACATTTCAATGAGAATAACACCAAACTATTAAATTCCTCTGAGCATGCTAGCACTTAAAACATCTTTAACACCTGTGGACTGGAAGGTAATATATTTGATGTCAAATTGTAAAGTAATATCCCAGGAACAAGAAACCAATGAAATCAAGCCTCTATACCAAGTAAGTTGGTTGAAAGTACAATAAGGAATAAAATTATTAGGTAAAAAGATACCTGTGTTATGATCGGAAATAAAACTTGGATTCTGTAGTGGTAAATTACTTCTGGCCTGTGTTAGAGATCTTGGAAAAAAAAAACCACCAAAAAGTCAATGGTGAACAGGAACCCCTGATATTTGAGTTGATGATCCCATTAAATATTCAAAAAGGTTCTTTATGATTTTGAAAGATAAGATTAACAGTCTTTTCAAAAATATGATATTATTAAAATATCATAGTAAAATATCATATCAAAATAAAATGTATTATTAAAATTATTATATTAATATGAATTCCTGGTCAAAGAATAAAAAGAAGAAGGTTAAAGAAAAAAAAAGGTAGGACTCAACTTTGTTTGTTTGATTGTTTTTGTAATTGAGCTTCCAAATATACTCCAATGGGTTCTACTTCCAGATCTGTTGTTGATCATATTGAGATAGAAAAGGAACAAAAATTAGAGCAGTGACAGAGCCTGTTGATACATTAAATTATTTATGGTGATAAAACCATAAATTGTGTTTGGAGAACACCAGAAAGTTGCTATACTGTTGAGTGACCAAGCAAAAAAGAAAGGAACAATTAAAAAAAAAAAAAAAAAACGAAGAAGAAAAAAAGGAAAAAGAGGAGGATATTGATTATTAGGATTAATAGGAATTATCAGATAACCAGTAGACCTTAAAGACCTTCTAGTTCCATAACTGCTTAGATCCATTTTACATGTTTAATGCAATTCTTTTAGGCCTGTCTCACTAATCAGATATGAGAAAAACAAAAAGATAAAAAAGTTCAAAATGACTGTCAAAGCTAGCAGGGCATTATAAAACACTGGTGAAAGCAAAGTATGTACTAAGGTTGGTGTCAGTTTGGCAGACTTTTATCCATACTGCCTCTTAATATCTCTATATATTTGTTCACATAGATTTCAGAATGATTTCATTCTGTTATTTTAAAAAATGAAATAATTTAAAGAAAAAATTAAGAAACTTTTAATCTTTTAATATCTTGTTCCCTTAACAATGAAGAATGCTTATAGGAAAGCTGGATACATTAAGTGCCAATCCAGAGTCCTGTATCTTGTTCTATTCAGACAATTATCAAGGTACTTTAACGAAACAGATAGAGATGCAAATTTTGAACATTCAGAACAAATGGTAAAATTGGAGACTTGATTTGCAATTTCTGAATTCCATTAGAGATTTGATCCTGCTGCTACTACATAGCTCTGACAATTGTCATGGAAAATGAGATATAAATTAAGGGAAAATGATCTCTCTAAACAAGATCCTCAAATAGACTTACAATGAGAAGGACTCCATGAAAGCAGATAGATCTTAAATGAAAGTTAGAGATTTTACATTCCAAGCTGCAAATCAATACTGGATGGCTATGTGGGGTCTGGTTAGATCTTAATCTTGAACTCTTCAGATCTTTCTAACTTGAAAATAAGCTCTATTAAACTGTAAAAGTACCTACAAAGGGATTTGAGACTAAGCTGATGGAAGGATAACATGTTTAAATCATTGATCAACCTGAACAACTGCAGGCCATTGAGAAAGAAAATAGTGCTGAATGAAAAGAAACAAAACCATTTGATTACTGATCAAAGATTGAACACGTTATGTCATTGTAGTTTTCATCTGTATATCTGCATGGAGTCTTTCAGGTCTTTAAGACTATGTGGATACCCCGTAAATCCGTCTTTATATTTTTAACAATAACATTTTCAGTAATGCTCATATCATCTGTGTCTTTAGCTTCTAAGCTCATCCAACCATTTTGAGAGTGAAAAGATTTTGAAATATCATGGCTGAAGTGACTGTGTTTTCAGAGTAATTTTAAAATTCCATAACTTCATACATCTGGTTTTAAGACAACATATTATTTTCTGGTAGAAATAATACCTGGATACTATGATCATTCTGAGCTTCTTAGTTGATACAGCTGGGAAAAAAAAAAAAAAAAGTCTCTTTTACTCTGATTGAAATGATGAATAATGGAGAAGAAAGAGGGGAAGATTTAGTAAGTGAAAAAAAAAAGTTAATTCATGTTTATTATATATATACAACATATTTATATTTATTATATTTATTATATACATATATTTCTGAAAAACATAAAACAATTTCCAATCACACCTTTCCATTCTAAGAAATTGAAACCTCATCTCATGATTATTTTAATCTCATTGTTTAAAAGAAAAGGACACTTGTATTGGCTACAGGCACCCAAGTACTGGCAGCAGGGCCTGCAGGGCTCCTTTGTGAGGAGAGGCTGGGACCACCCTGTACCGTATACAGCTGGTTCCAAATGGCTCCAACAGCCCTACAACAGGGCACGGCTGGGCCCTGCAGAGAAGATGGTGGTGCTACTAGGAAATGTACTTAAAAATGCTAGAGAGCAGAGAGCAGTGAGGAAAAAGTTGTGAGAACCAACCCTGTGAAGACCAGGGTCAAAGAAGGAGGAGAGGAGGTGTACCACAGTTGAGCAGGTACGCCCCTGTAAACCAGGCCTGCTTCCCTCATGATGGTAATTGTTAAGGGATGTTTCTGTCATTATCTAGCACAGTTAATTTTTTCTCTTCCTTTCTCATTCCTTTTTCTTAAGGAAGAGAGTAAGAGTGCAGCTGGGTGAGCATGACAGCCAGTTGGGGTCAACCAACCATTATATACTGCAAGGATATAATATACTGCAAGGAGTGATGACAACAGTGGCTCTTCCCTTGTCCGTTGGTACAGTCACGCAATCACAGAAAGCCACTAGGATGGTGAGGTAGGACTTGCCCTTGGTGAAGCCATGCTGATTGTCTCATACCACCCCCTTCTCTTCCATATGCCTTAGCATAGCTTCTAGGAGGTTCTTCTTCACGATCTTTCCCAGCATAGAGGTGAGGATGACAGATCGATCTAAAAAAGAGACACCTTGCATAAAATTTAAATCCATACCTAGGTCTAGATCCAACCAGGACTGCATTTTAAAAGCAATTGGTTTGGGATTTAAATTTTGTTTTATGAAATACATGTAGTTGTAATGATTTAAATGACACAAACACTTTTACTTCGAGTATTATGACACATTACAACACTTTTTTTTTTTCTTTTTTCTTTTTTTTTCCAAACTGTAAAATATAAGAATGGGAGTGATAATATATATATGTTATCACTTGGGAGATGTTTGAGCTTTAAAAAAGAGAAGTGTTTTACTTACACTATCACAGTTATTTAAACCTGTTGATTTTATGTTACACCTCTTTTTGCTCTTTACTGAGTAGAAAAGAAATATACGCTAACAAAACAAAACAAAACAAAAAGTAAAGATTGCAATAATTTTGCAAGAGTCTACTCCAGATATTTTGTAGTACTGACAGTGGTCTTCTAGTACCTGGAAATACTTCCTGAAACAGTATAACTTAGTAATAAAAATATAAATTGTTCTTCTAGAAGGTTATGATGTCTCATTGGATTCCTACATACTTACAGCCACTAAATGCTTCTTATTGTAGTCAGATTTAGCAGTGGTAGGTATCTGTAAGAAAACACCTGTGACCTAGGCATTCTGCAAACCTTAGTCCTCACCTCCAGAAATTCTCACTGAGCTTTCATTTGGTTTGTGTGACTGTGATTGGTGCCTGTCAAATGTTTGTTATTTTGTCCTCGCCTGGGAAAACAAAATGGTGGGTCTGATTTTTATTTGTATTATTTTTATTTTTATTTTTATTTTTTAATATGTTTCTGTGCTGAAACATATTTGTGATAGAATGGGTAAAAGGAGAAAGGTCAAGCTGCTGTATCAGGATTCGCTGTGCTGCACACTGATCTTGGTTAGCATCACCCTTTTAGATATTTTAAAATTTGCTTCCACTTTTGTATATTATAAAACTGTATGTGGTAGTACACAATAGTAACAACTTTTATCACCATGTAACTTTGGTGAATACTTGAGACTGGGTAGAGCACAGTGAATGTAAGGACCAAATAATTGAAAAATGTGAATACCGAGCAATTTCTTAGTGGAATCCAGTCAGGAGACATAATCCTAAAAGCTCAACAGAAATATACCTTGCAACTTCTGGATTTCTTTTTCTTTCAGAGAATCTTCCCTCATTCTTGCATAGGGCATTTGAAAAGGGCTTTAACATCAGCCTTGCTTTGGCTTTGAGAGCAAGTTGTGTCACTTTGGATAAAATATTTTTGTCACGCTAGAAAAATATTTTTTCTTTACACTATAACCACATATAATCCCATTCAAATGATTCCCACATCCTGTCACCTTGTCAGTGTGATCAATATTAATACACTTTTTTAGATTTTTACTCAAGTCATTATTCCCTACAGATAATGAGTTCTCTAGCAATGACCTTTTGAACCTCAGGGAGGAACTTCCACTACTCTAGAATAAACTGTCTGCCTGGAAGGAATGCCTTTGAAGTTTTCAACAGGGAGGTCTTGACACAAGTCTGCAGTCTCAGCATTTACTTAAAAATAGAACAGCCCCTAGGCCCCGCAGTTAGAATCATTCTTCAATTTATTCAAATTACAATTTGAATACAGCCCCGGATTTCAAAATATTTTCTGGTTTATTTTTTTTTGGGGGGGTGGGGTGTGGTGAGGGGTGCTGTTTTTTTTTTTTTATTTGGAAACCAAAGTGAATAACTGAACTAATTTCAGACGTAACTGAATGAACCCACAAGCAAAATAGAATCATCAGGGACTTCAGAGCAGCTTTCTGGCATCAGTGTAGTTTCTTCTTCCTGTGCAGTAGGACTTGAAGAAAGAGATAGTTGGTACAAAGAGGCAGGAAGTTTACTGTACACTTGCACATTCCAAGTGTCCACTCCTGTGGAGTGAGGTCACTGCGTCCTGGAAAGACATCTAAGAAAATTCTACTAATCTCGTAAACTGACATCATCTGAGAGGAATTAGAGAAAGGCATACAGGAAAGATAGAGTTATTAATATTATAGAAAAACCACAAAACACAAATAAAAGTCAGTATCTAAAAATGCCTGCAGGCAGCATGAGTGATAGGGTGGGTGATATTTTATAATTATGGACTGGATTTCTTTTGTTTAATAATGACTTCAAGTTATCGAGTTGAAAGCTAGCTTCAGTATGAAAAGCTGTAGGAAGCCAGATTTAAGTGTTCAGCAGGAGATGCTGGGAAATATTTTAATCATTATCATTTTAAGACAGACAAAGTAACACAAAATGAAGGAATAAAAAATGAGCTATGCACTTAAGATGACCTCCAAAGGATCCTGCGTACTGCGTGTACTATATGGCACAGGGCCAACTTGTTTTTTTGTTGTTTTTTAATTTCTTAAGCAGTACACTGTGTCTCTGATATTAAAAAAGGAAGTTGCTTAAGGCAAATTCATTTGCAAAATATCCATATCATTGGGCTTACCATAGGAAAAGAAAGAATTTTAATTTCAAGTCTGAACATAGCAGCCATGGTTTACATTTGTGACTTCGTAGCCTAATAGAACGAAGATCATATTATGTTGGTACAGATAATCCATTTGTTTTTAAATGTAAAACAACTGTCTGGAGTATCACTTAGAAAGTAAAACCAATCTTTAAGCAAACAAAGAAGACACTGAATTGTAGCACTTTTGGAAACAGGAAAATATATGCACAATATTTGGAACAAATTTCTACTTCATCCGAAATTTGCAGCTCATTTGTGACACAGAGAGAAGGAAGAGATTAGTCATAAATCTTCACATCAAGAGTCACAAGCCAGGATACATTCCTGGATCAAGCAGAACTGAATGGTTGACACAGTCGGGACTAAACCCAAACAAGTTGAAATGTATGAAGTCTATGCAGTGACAGTTATAATTCTTTTTAGTGTCTGCTGAGCTGATCCTTGAGAATACTTTAGACTATACGTAAACATTGCCAGGATAGTGTAAAGCATTCATTGGTTTTAAAGTTGCTCACAGTATACAGTTTTATCTTCCACTCTCTTGAAAAATTACACCTTAGCATTAGCAAGGTATTATCTAACACCTATGCTGAAATCTCTGGTGTATAGTCACAAACTTTAGGTATATGTAATGGACAAGACTGGACAGTGCCCTGAGAGACAATTAAACCAAAGGAGGAGCCAAATGTCCCTTCCCTTAATTTGGCTGATGTCTCAACTACTTCTGGAAGAGTCACAGAATCAGAGTCCAGAACAATGCCTGAGAAATTATCAGATCTTGGGAGGGCACGTGGTTTTACCTCCTTTGTTTTGGCTGGTGTATCACCATGCACAAATTCTGGGACAGAAGTGAACTACCATTCCAAATAGGGGCTGTGGAGGACCATCCCTTCCCTTTTTGCTATGATACTACAAATAGGGGCCGGGCCGTGGGTTGGGGGGGGGGGGGGGTTGGCCCACTCTAACTGCTGCTGCCCCAGCTTCTCACTACTGCTTTTTGGAGTACCCTCATTGACAGGCCTGGTGCTGGATCCAAGACTGGTGATCTGTATTTCTTTTTCTCTTATCCACTTTATCTTTCAAAGTTGTTAAGTAACACAAATCTTACTTGGATTTCTTATAAAACCACACAGCATGGATATATTTGTGGGAGTGCCAAAGTATGTAGGGTAACAGTTTTATACAAATCTCCTACTAAAGTTGCTATTTTTCCCTCTTATATACAGACCTGGAGTGCCATTTCACCTTAATCTAAACAGAGGGATTTGCAAATCTGGTCACCTTTCCCTCTTGTCTCTTCAGAAGTGCGATGTGACTGTACGAAACATAACTGGCAGCTTTTAAATGTTTTTATATTCCTTTTGTATTACAAGTTAATTTGAAAGCTATAAAAATATTTTCATTCCACATATTTCCTGGAATCCTCTATATATTTTTTGACATCATTATATATATCACCAGTATTATTACTAGTTATTAGTATTATCATACTAACATCACTAGATATTATTGGTATTATTTGCAAAGTATGCCTAACTATACCTAATGTTTCTTCTGAAGTGATTTCCAATACTATATCCAGAGTGACTTATTTTCCCTTTAATCAGTGTTTAATGCCACTTGAGGGAGAGTAATTCCTCAATACTCTTGTGATGGGTACCATTTCTTTCACATGATAGAATAAAGAGAACATAGGCTAATGTTAGCTAGATTTGCTTTCTGATGGAAGGTTTTTGAAATGCTCTTCTGTTTTTGCCTTCTTTAGATTCTCCACTTCATCCCATTTAAGACAACTGGGCAAGAAGGTGAGGGTGAGTAGAAGGAAAAAAGTCCATGCACTCCAAGCCCTGGCTACCTATTCCAATGGCCTTCTCAAGGGGACCAGTTTTGTCTGGATCAGGTAGAGGCAATGACGCATAAACCTCTTCAACACTTCACTTAAACTGACTCTGGAAAGATCTCTGGAAATGCTAACGGACACTTGTTTCAGCATATTAAACATGAAGTTATCTGGGATGAGATTGAGTTCCAGACATATATACCTGAATTTCTCAGTTGCAGGACCCACTGGCCATACTGACTGGTTCACCAGTAACTATAAGGAAAGCTTAAACATCTGGTCTGTGTGTCACTTCCCAAATTTAGGAGACTTACTGTGAATCAAAGCCCTAGGGCTCTGCTAATCGAGCCTTGTATTTTGATGAATAGGCAATACCATCTTTTATTTCCATTAGTTTTACCTTTTATTTCCTTTCAAAAAATTTGAAATCAATCTGACAAGGTTTTGTAACTGGCAAAATGCTAAACTAAATCTTTTATTACATTAAACCAGTACAACCTTCTCAGCAGAGAAAGCGGAAGGCAATTAATTTCTACTGGAACTGTAATCTGCAATTTATATATGCCAATTCTGTGTGGACAGGAGTTATAGAGAGCATATGTTTCCTATCATAGGACATATGGCCTCAGTTTTCATGGCTATTGAAAATAAAAACAAATTGTCTACTCTCTATTCATATTAATGTAAATAACATAGATTTCCAGTTAAGTCAATGGCTTTACAGTGGTTTTACTCCATTATAAGATGGAAGAGAAAGAGACTCCATAACAATTCCTCTGTCTTCTACTTTGGCTTTATAGAATTGCTGCTTTATTGATTTCAGATGTATTATATCTGGTTTACATCTATGCAAGTGAGTGGAAAAACTGATGTGGAGATAGTTTATAAAATGCTATATAAGAAGAAGTGGGTGTAAAAAAATAAAGTAAAATCATAGTAATTGAGTGCTCATTACAGCAGCTGAAAAATGTTGTAGAAATGCAATATGTTCATTCAATTTGCCTTTTCAAACTAATGACAGAAAATTCCAGCCCCCAACTGAACTGGTATTCTAAGTTCCTTTTGAAATATTACTCGGAATGGTTATTGATTGCTAATTTGGGAGTTTGATCATTTCAGGTTCATTATACTGAAGTACAAAGCAAGTCAGTATGGCATAATGTGCTTTTTAAGTTACTCCCTGCATGGGGGAAATTTCAGAACAATGCCTTACAAGGCTTTTACAGGAAATCCTAACTTTCTTCACTCATCTGCAAACTTCAGGTTCATTTTACAATTTCAAATAGTTCCATTTTTGCAAATGCATTCCCTTGCAGATTTTTATTACAATTTTCAGTGATATACAGTTACCATTTCTATTTCTTTCATGGCTTCTACAATCACAGAATCACAGAACTGCAGAGGTTGGAAGGGACCTCAAGAGATCTTTGAGCTTAACCCCCCCTGCTAGAGCAGTTTTCCTACAATAGGTCACTTAGGTTTGCATCTAGATAGATCTTGCATATCTCCATAGGAGACTCCACAATCTCTCTGGGCAAAAACTGCAGCATGAACAGAGAAACCTACCTAATTCTTGCTATATCTCCTTTAATTTAATTTTATTTGATTCTCTGACTTTTGAAGTAAACTTCCTTGCATCTCTCTCTTTGGAAATGTAGCCTCTTTCACAAACCATGGCCTAGTATTCTTTCTTCCTCCTGCCTTCTTTCAAGTGAACAACACAAATTCACATCCCTCACTTGACTGTATATCATTAGCATTTGGTCAAATTCTGCTTCAGCTGTTCATTCAAGAATCTCAAAATACCAGCATAAACAAACCTTAGACCAAGCAACCTGAAAGATTTGTAAATTTGAGAACTTTCTGTCTCATGGATCCTACATCTTTATTATCAGACTGCATGTATACATGGCTTCAATCTTAAATTATATCTTTAAGGAACCCAAGTATTCTAAACTTTAAAATAGCAGCCAGTTTGAAAGAGAACATTGCAAGAGGGTACTCACAACAGAACTTTGTAGATACCTTCAGATAATTAATGAGGACCACATTACTGTGTCATAATTTGGTACTGCGCAATATTTTGCTTCTCACAGTCTATGGAAAATCTGTTATTACTGAAATTCTGGGACACCCACCTGGGGTTCTGAAGGCCTGCATTCTGTTCCTCCTTCTGCCTTCATTGTCACAACTGGCCTGTGCAAATCATAGAATCATAGAATTGCTCAGATTGGAAAAGACCTTAAAGATCATCAAGTCCAACAACAATCTAACCGTACTACCCTAACAACCCTCCACTAATTCATGTCCCTGAGCACCACATCCAAACACAACCAGGGATGGTGACTCAACCACCTCCCTGGGAAGCCTATTCCAGTGCTTAACCCTTTCTGTAAAGAAGTTTTTCCTGATATCCAACCTATACTTCCCCTGGCACAACTTAAGGCCATTTCCCCCCATCCTGTCACCTGTCACCAGTGAAAAGGCAAATTTCACTCCTTGGATGATGGCCAGGCAGTTACTACTGCTACAGTCGTACAGTGAAGAAAGATATTAATACACGAAGCAAGGACATGCTCTGAAGCCGTAAAGTACTATTATTTTTAAGGCAGTGGTCATTATTTTTTTTACCACATTATATATGCTATTTTGTTTAGAGGTTAATTATTATTTACTGCTTTATCTCCTACCTAAATTTCTGGCACATTCTTAAGGGCTGAGGTCTCTGGATCTGTCTGTCAGACTAGTGATAATTTCAGATTACTTAAAAAATTGTTAAAAACTCAGCAATTACAAAATAAATAAATACATTATTTCATTAGAAATTTAAAAGCAGCATTTTAAGGAGGGCAGTGTGTTTCTGTGAGAATCATTGAATGTCCTAAGAAGTATTGACCCTGAAATGGAATCAACAAATGGAAATGTCTGTCCTACTTAAAGTTGTTTGGTTACCTTCAGTGTAATTCTAGTTATACATGTCATCCTGGCAGCTCAGTGGCTTCAGTACTTGTACCCAAGGCCATGAACTGACAAAACAGGCCTGAGAAAACAAAATTTGATCATGAAACAGTTTTATAGATGTTATAATTTCCACTGGGCAAGTCTGCAGAGTGTCCTTGGAAAACTCTGCTTTTTGTGCCAGCTGTAACTAAATGCACATGAATTAAGAATGGGCTGCCAGGTGGCTAGGGACATGGTTTTTACAAAAACAGAGCCTGTACTGTGCAGAAAAGTACTTGGCACTAAATGCTGTAGCAAAATGTGATTATTTTGAAATTTGTTATACAGAATGGGCTAAAGTAAGTTTAGTCAATTTAGAGAAAGAGAAGAATGGCACAATGAAATTTGACACGCGGCACCAAAAAAGGGGAATTTAAACAGTGTAAGGTCTTATTACATAATTTTTGAGATTCATTCAAGAATCTCAAAATACCAGCATGAACAAACCTTAGACCAAGCAACCTGAAAGATTTGTAAATTTGAGAATTTTCTGTCTCATGGATCCTACATCTTTATTATCAGACTGCATACATACATGGCTTCAATCTTAAATTATAAATAAATAAAAAGCATCATTGCTTTTTATTAAAACTAGGCTATTTATCTCCTTATTACAAAGTTATGTTACTAATGAGAAAATCCATTCTAAATTGTAACATTCATTTTAGCACCAAGGTAATGAAAGGAAAGCAGGAGGTGGCTTGGCAAGTTGTGGGCTAGTCTTACCCTGGTAAAGGAGAGCAAATTGATTCAGTCTTCATTCTCTTTAGATAGTATCACAGGAGAAGTAGATAGGCTCTGCCAACTGTTTTTAACTTTCCTTTTCATTGAAATCAGTGAAAAGATTATGCCAGATTATTGTTTTTAGTGTCTAGGGAACTAAGAAAGGCAATATTCTTCCTTGATTGCTCTTTGATCAGAGCAGACTGCATAGCCACATCCAGTATTTTGCAACTTATCTAGTCAAAGTATTTTCTGAAGAACTAATTTAATGCATGCAGCAGAAAAATATACCCCTAATGGAGGCACCTGAAAACTACCTGCAATGTGACGTCTGCTTCAAGAGCACAGCCTGGGAGTCATAGATTAGACAGCAAAGAGCTGATTATATTTTTTCCCAAATTTTCACAAGCAGCAGGTATTAACAGCAAACTATGTAGAAGCAACAGTATTCAAGAATATCTGGTCATTTTAGCTATAAATTTTGGAAGCTTGATGCAATTTTCAAGTCTTTAGTTTGGCAAACGCTACATCACTATCAAAACTGAGTCTACGTTATCCCTGAGGCAAATTCTTGAAGCCTGGAGCTAGACAAACTTAGGAAAAATATGCTAGGTCGCTCTTACTATCACTCCCACCACGCTATGAAGTTGTTGTCTCCTTGGGCATCATCCTCGATGATAGCAAAGTGTGCCTGTAAACAGCAGTGTCGTGACTGCCTAGCAGGCAGAGTCTTTTGCAGTTCATCCTGCATTTCTCTGAGCCCACAGAAAGTCCCGAGATTGGACCCATGGAGTAAAGATTTTGCATTTGGGTGTTGGGGTCATGGTGGGGTACTCAGCTCTCCTGAGAAGCTGCACTCTCTCCTTACAAGAGATGTTTTCCCTTCTCAAACCATCAGGCAAGCTCAGAGGGGACAGGATGCCACTGTGATCTGGCATTCACAGCGGACACCCCTATTAACTGGAGCTGATAACTCACAGCTGTTGGGCACCACAGAGCTACTCCAGTTCCTGTCAACCTCTGCTGTAGTGAGAATCAGACTCCCACTTTGAACGCAACATAGTGTGCACTCAAAATTCTTACTGAATAACATTAATTTTCCTCTGATTAGCCCATATTGTTTCACTGTTTCAAGACAATGGAGTTAAATCCAGCTGGCAACCAGTCACGAGTGGTGTTCCCCAGGGGTCGGTGCTGGGGCCTGTCCTCTTCAATATCTTTATTGATGACCTGGATGAGGGCATTGAGTGCACCCTCAGTAAGTTTGCAGATGACACCAAATTGGCTGGGAGTGTGGATCTGCCTGGGGTAGCAAGGCCCTACAGAGGATTCTGGACACTGCACCATCATAGTATATTAATGCTGTATGCAACTAACATGTCAGAAATGTCATCTGTTTGTTGCCTCCCTTGCTATAAAACACCAAAAAGAAAGAAAGAAAATAAAAGAAAAAGAAAAAAAGGAAAAGAATCTTAACTGCCTTCACACATCATTTCTGTGTTTTTTTTAAGATACTGATCTGTGATTTATCTCAAAATAACAAACTAATTATGATGCTTCCTGATAATAGGTAATTCCAGCTGTACCTTGTCTTTGTTGCAGGAAAAAGTCATTAATTTAATGTGTTGTAGAAACACACATCTTGCAAAATCTTGATATTTATGTCATTTCCTATTAGTAATAAACTAAAATTATTTGAATAAAGCAGACAGAAATCATCTTGGTACCACTGTAAGCTGCAGCCATTCCGTGCAAGATCTTTATGCACCACATACTATTATACTGTTATAAAAGCTTGGCAACAAAATACTGTGGCCAAATATCCAGCCCCTCCACACTTTCACTTGTCAGCACATGGACAGAAATAGCTATCGCACTTGAAATTCTCACCTTACCATAACAAAAAAAAAATGAATTCTGGCTAACTTTCAAGTGTAGACATGCCACTAACCCTGCCTAATAATTTTTTCACCATATTCACAAACTGGCATATGCTTATATAAAAAGAATCTCAACTGTATATATTTCCAATAAATCTATTCAAATAGAAGATACATTCAATTTTTGGATATTGCTGACGTGCAAGGAAGTCTGGCAGATTGAAATGTGCACCAGAATTAATCTGAAAATGTTGTGTTGGCATTTCCCTGAAAGGTATTATGGATCTAAAAAGAGGTAATTCCAAGTCTAGATGTCCTAAAATTAATAAGAAATTGAGTAGAAAGGTTTACTTCATAGTTAAAATATACATAGTTAATAAATGTGCTGGGGAAAATAGTTTTAACTGTATTAAAGCTTCCTATATTTCTTTTAAAACTGTGACTTTGTCAGAAAACCAGCTGCTAAGAGTGAGAAAAGACAGGAGACTAACAAAGAAAATGGAGATTTTCTAGATAACATATATATAGTTTGATACAAATTAAAAGACGAACTATTTCAGTCTTTATTTTTAATTTTTAAAAAGTTGTATGGTAAATGTCAAGTTGTCATTATTTTATTCACAAGTTTCAGTTGAGCTTTGGGTGGGAAAGTGGCATCATATAAAGAGTCTGTTCTGAAACGAAAAGTGCTAGGAGGCTGTAGGAATAAAAATTGGAGCTTTCATAAGAAAACTGGAAAGAGCTGTTATTTTGTTTGCTTTAGGTCAGTTAACTCTAGGAAGCCATAAATATTACACAGCAGTAAGATAATTTTACAACTGTACTCTGTACAATATAAAATTATGTAGTTATTACTAAAAAAAAGTTACCTGTATTTCTATTTTTGATATCCATTACCAGGCTATACTAGCAGCAGAGAATTACAAAATCAGGCTTTATATCAAAGTCACTGAAGCAGGAGTATTGTTAAACGGCTCATGTAAAGCTCCAAATAGGCAAGAGCTAATGCAATCAGTGCATGTTTCTACTTGACATGCAACAAATAAATACTTGCCAGAGGCGGGTAGCCGCAGCGTCCAAGAGAAATAGTACTGCTGAGGTGGCATAGATGGTAAAGTATTTGGATAACATAGCCAGCAGGCATTGTAGTGACCACGGATATGTATAGCTGCAGTAGGACTCCAAGCAGATTTGTAGATGACAGCTCCTCTACTTGCAATGCTGAAACTTCCTTAACAATGCCAAAAAGCTGTACAGAGCTCTGTTATTATGATGTAACTCCAGCTGTGCACCATGTGCCACGTACCTTTTACCCTCAGTATATCCAAGATAATTTGCTCCAGCCAAGTTACATTTAATTTTAAACTGTTTTTCTATAAAAGCAGGGGTCTTCAACCATTCCAAATGCAGATCTGGATTTAAACTACAATTAAGATGCACATTTTTCAACTTTGAGGGTGATTAAGCACTGGCACAGCTTGTTATGGATGTAGTGCTTTTCTTCTCACTTGAGACATTTAATAGCAGATTGGCTGTACCTTTCTCAAATGATACATTATAGATCAGTTAGAAGATACAAATAAGTGTATGAAATACATAAATAAATTCTATGTTATGCAAGTTATCTCAGGATGATCATTACATGTGATCATTACAAGCCTTGAAAAATCATGAAACCTCTTAAGTGATTCTAAGTCTCGGCTTTTTAATCTTAAGGAATGGAATCTCCCACAAGTACATATAGATAAAGAAATTGCGTAATAAGCAATCATCATCAAATAACAACAGAAATTAAACTACAAATATTTGTGTGATATTGACTTTCATGTCCTCTCCATGATAAGAATAACATCTTCATTAATATTCATGCATTTCATGTGTTGCTATTTGTTGTTTGACAGATGTTAACAGAGTGCAACTAGTAGGAAAAAAATAACAACACAAATAAGCAAAGTGATCCTATTACAGTATGTGCAAACATGCTGTGTAAACAGCTGTTTATTATCTGCCTCAAAGCAAACCCTCCTATCTCATAGCAACTGAGCCACTGGAAGACCTTTGTAACCACATGTCAGGTTTTTCACCACACAGAAATGAGCTGCATGTAAATAACAACTGTCTGGCAATCACAGTGGGAGAGGCTGTCAGCTTCCATGTTCAGCTCCATCTGACCATTGACTCTGGAGATAACACAGGACTTAAATTTTACTCCTCAGATGGAATACACTTGCTGCTTGTTAATAAAATCTGAATGATGCATGGAAGACAGCGTGAGACTGTCCAGGGGTGACTGGCAGGCAGTGACAGGTGGTGGCCTTTTGACAGCTATTTGAATTGTCAACTAGTAAATTAAAATAACAAATATTTATCACATATGTATTTGCAATACTAGCATTAAAATGGCATTCTTTAATCATCTAAGATTAGATCTAGCTACTCCGAATTGCTTCTCTTTGACTTAGAATAAAACCTTAAGAGATCTTAATGGATAGTCAGTCTTGGTTGAAAAGTGTAACATTCCCAGTGTTAACAACTTGAAGCTATTCCAGTTTGAATTGTCTCTACAGTCGGACAACCAGGTGTTGGGTTTGGTCCTCTGACTTTCCTGTTTTGAAAAGATGTCCTATATCAGAAGTGTTTTCTCTCAGACACAAACACTTTTGGTTTCCTGACTTGAATATTTACATGGTAAGAAGAAAGACGATTTCTGATAGTAGAGAAAGCACTCGTAAACTGTTAATAATTTACTTTGCAAACTCCTGGAGGATAAATTGCATATATTAGATTTCCACAATAAAGAAAAGTTTTCTGGTTGCCAGATACTCCTTACATCTTTTCTGTATCCATCTCTACATGACAATTTGTGTGGTCCCCTTTCCAGGATGCTAAGTCTGGACCCTGATAGATATTAACTTATTTCTACCTCATATTTCTTAGCTTCATGCTGCTATAAGCACAAATCTCACAGAATTAACTGAAAAGTGTCTCCCAGTTCCTTGTCTGCTTTCCATAATTGTAACAACATATGCTTTCCCACTCAGTCCTTGGCATAATTTATCTCAGAATAATTGTTTCTAAAATGATTCCACCAGCTTGGGCACATCTGTCTGCAAGACCATACTCTCTCTCCACGTTGGCCTTGATGGATGTGAGCCAGATCAAGTATCAGAAGCTGGCTATACTGGATTTATGACACCTAAAGTTTTCCTTATGTTAGCTGAATGTTATCCTAGGCAATTTAATGATTTCTCATCAAGACAAAAGACCAAGAAGCAGTTTTATTAACGTAGCACAAAAAATAGGGAATATATATATGTATTGAACTAAAGAGAACATGAAATAGTTTCAGAAATTATTTCAGAACTAAAACAGGACAGGAACAATGTTGGAAAGGAATTAGTGATATTCTCAATGCCATTTGCTAACAAACTGAGACAGAAAGATCTATTACTAGATTAAGAATCACTAAAACTAATAATTTTCTGACAGAGTTAAAGAAAAAAAAAACAACCCACAGCAAGAAGAAAATGCACCAAGAAAGAAGACTAAAGAAAATGGTAGAGACACACAAATAGTATTTCTTAAGAAAGTTTTTTAAGCTAAACGATTTCCTCTGTGTCAGGAGGAGCCTTCTGTAAAGGTTGAATAGCAGCATCCTTGGGAATCCAGGACTCCGTAACTTTGTACCACTAGCCTACAAAACTGCATTTTATCTTTTTTTCTCTGACTCCTATCAAACAAATCTTACACAGTTTGATGCAATAATCTCACAACTTCACCAGAAGGTACACAGTCATTCATCACCAGTGTTACCTGTAATTCAGTAGTGCAAGCACTGTGCAGGACAGCACTAGCTGCAGTATAAATTGTACCACGGATGAAAAAGGACATGAATTCAGTCTCCATGGCACATATTACAGGCTGAGGGCACATATTATAGGCTGAATTTTCTCACCACTGTAATTGATGAAATTATAATTATTAATGTATGTTTAACAAGTTCTGGGTAGATTAGGCTATTGGAGAACTTAGCTGTAAGATCTACTTGGAAAATGTCAAGCAGCCTTAAGTAGAAGACAAATACTCAGTCTCTCCCCCCTAGATCATGGCTCACTCAGGCTTAGACAGCTTTGCTTACAGAAACCATGTGCTGAAAAATACGATTGCTGTGGACATTGGAAGAATTTTAATGCTTTTATTTTCCTTTTTTTTTTTTTTTTTTTTTTTTTCTGTTGCTTTGAGGTGCTTAAGTTCTTCCTAAAATGAAATATAGGCACATAACAGCTTGTAAAACTGGGTCCAAATGGTCAGCACATAAACCACTCACCACTTAATAGCCATCAGCACAACATAAATGTTTGCATTAGTATTCTGCGGGCGACAGAAACAACAATCTTTTTGTAAGGCTCTTGAGCTGTCCTACAAAGGCAAGTATGTTGTATGCCCATACAGATATTCAAAGGCCACAGTTATACATTTTTGAGCATATTTATCAAAGGGATAAGCCCCAAATTTCAGTGAAAAGGGCAGCATTGAAAGAGCACTAGAATGATCATCAATACAGTGTCTGGTCTCCAGTGGCTTTATTATGTATTGCGTATCCTTTACAACCTGTCCTACAAACCACCTGTCTGCCACAGTTCCTGATTAGGACAATAATGATTCCACTGGCAATGTCCTAATTAGGACTAAAATTCACCCACTGAGACTGTATATCTCTCTGGTGAGACAGTCTGTAAAAGAAATGTTCGTATTTTACTGTTACCCCTTCTGCTCCCTCTTACTCTTAGTTTCCATCATTTAATGCCTTGTTTTGGGATTGTACAATACCCATCATAAAAAAAATCCAAAACCAGAATAAGGCAAGAGTATCAGTGAAAGGAAAAATTGTAATTAACAACTGAAATTGTCAAGAGCAGATGTAAAACCTACAGCAGAGAAGTCTCCTACAGTGTTTGTGCAGATATTTCACTGATACAAAGCTCTGAAACAGCATTGCATGCTATTCAATGCCATCTTCTGGCATATCATGTATTTAACCATTAAGAAAGCATTTAAGCCAGAGTCAGTATCACACTATCATCTTCAGTTTTCTGTTCTATGGTCCTAAGATTTGGCTCCCAGCTTTTGCATCTGGAATATTCAGAGTAAGATTTCCCACAGTCGCAAAAGCAGCATTACTGAAATTTTACAACAAAAATCAGCCCACTATTTCCAAAACCAATGTTAGGAAAACATAGTATTCAAAATCCTGTTTGGCTGTGAAAATCATATTCTCATTAAACTTAATGCCACCATGTTTTTGACATACAGCTTCAGCATTTGGCAATTGTGAGGCTTAATGCTATTCCAAGTGTCATTGTTTCTCTACTCTCAGCAGAGCACTGTAAAACCATGTGGTAAGAACTGTCATCCCCTCCTAGTGGATGTCAGTAAAACAACCCTTTTAATTAGCTCCAGTGATGAAGGTCTGTGCTAGAAAGCTGATGTCCTCTTGCAAATCACAACTCACTGCTGGTATTCCATAATATCCAGTCTTAAGCTTATCTATTTCAACAATACAGTGGTTGAGCACAAAAAGATGAAATTAAATAGTAGTTTTAAAATGACACAATCATGCTGGCTAAAGCTAAGTCAAGAATTGTGATTTGCAAATCAATGTGAAACTGCATTTAGTCACAAACTTGAATTATCATAATATGTCATTTGGAAAACTGTCCCTGTTCCTGAGGAGTACAGAGCAGCCTCAAGGGACTGGGGGAAAACTAAGTTTTCTTCCTTACTCTCGGGACCAAATGCATAAAGGAAATATTATGCAAACAAAATGCAGCAGCATATTTTTTTGGCAATGCTAAAAGAAGTGGCAAATCCTAGAAACATAAATCATACTGAAAGGGACTTTTGGAGGTCATCTAGCTCAAGATGATCTAGTTCATTGTTCCTCAACACAAAGACAATATCAGATTCAGATTCTGTTGCCCAGAGCTTTCTATAGTTGTTTTGGTGACCTCAACAGTAGAGATACCAGAGCCTCTTGGCTTGACTTTCCCCTTGTCTAGTTATCCTCACAGTGAATATTTTTTCTTAGTTCCACTCAGAACCTCCACCCATCTATTTATCATGGCTGCTTGTTCTCTTGCCACATTCCTGAGCATTGGAAACCTGTCTGCCTGGTCACCTCCCTGTAGGTACTGAAGTATCCCCTGAAGCCCAGCTTCTTCAGCTTTCCCTCACAGGGCAAATGCTTCAGTCTGCCTCAACAAACTCGGTGGTCTCTGCTAAACTCATCCCAGTTTTTCAGCGATTTTCTTGAGCTGGGGTCCCCAAACTGTTCCTAGATGTAGTCCAAGCAGACTAGATGAAGTGTTCCTAGATGAAGTGCCAATAAAGACAGCGATGGGGTGGGTCATTTCTATGCTCAGTCCACTGGCCATGCCCACAGTGGCACAGCCCAAGGTGCTGTTGGCCTTCACGGCTGATAGGGTACATCATTAGAATTTGAATTTCAGCACAAGTGAAGCTTGAGAAGTAGGATTGCAAGTCTGAACTTTGAATTATTAAAGCACTGATCCCAAACATAGGATGATGAAAGAAAAAATGTTTTGTATTTTATTTTACATTTTGCTTTTTTGATCTTTGCAGCAGCCTTCTGGCTAGTTCCATCAGGTTTTGCTACTGGATGTTAGTGTTTCTGTAATACGTAGCACATGTCACTGTTTCCTGCTTACATTGTAAGCATTTCAGGTTGGAGTTGTATGTCTAAATAAGAAAATGGCTGGCAATTTACTTTGTACTCGTATACTAACATAAAAGATTTGAGTAAGCATCATAAGTTTCATATAATCCCCACAAGGAGAGTTTTATTTCAGTGTTTAGCTGTACATCAATCTACTTGTCTTCAGCACCATGTCCAACTCTACTTTGCATATTTATAGGTAGGTGTAATTTAAAAAAAACAACATGAAACATCTTTAAGTAGTTATTAAAATACATGAACAGATGTTTTAGAGTTTTTCTGGACAAATCGATAGCTTATTTTTAAGTAGCCACAACATTTCAAGAAGAAAACGAGGGATGTTGTGAATGCTTCTCTTTGTTGTTGTTGTTGTTTGTTTAGTTTTCTTTGTTATTTTTTTTTCCCTGTTCCATATTAATTTTATTTATTTTCTTTAATTTAAATGTAAAAGGTGCTTTGTTCCTGAAGATACACTGTCTATAAACACTGGATCCTCACTTGGACAAATTTCCTTGATTGTAACAAGGCTTTAAGATTTGTTTCACAAGTACGCAAAATCTATCAGATCAAAAAGATTTTTTAAGAACTACATTATGATGATGAACATTTGGCTCAGTCAACTAACATTAGGCTATAGAAATTTTGCATGCATATTTGAATCTTTTTGTAAGTAACTGTTACCTGGCCGATCCAGTATCCAGAAGAACAAGTGGTCATGGCAATTTTCTTGTGGTAACTTCATATTTATTTTTTTGATAAAGAAACAGATGTGCACTAACATATGAATGACATTTTGTGTTGCATTATTTCTTCCTTCTTCTGACTTTTTCTTTCAACTCCCATTAGACCTGAACTTGTGGATGTGAATCTGTACTTGACATTGTTATAAGAGGCCAAGGATTTAAAAATGCTTAGGAGGAAAGAAAGAATGGCCCATGTTGTGAAAGTGCAGGTTGAAAACAAATGCTAAAAAAAATAAATAAATAAAAAAAAAAAATCCTAGCAGAAATATAAACCTTTATGATTAAAGATGTATTTTTTTGTTATTAGTTTGTGACAAAAAGATTAAATTATCCCACATCTGCTTGGAGTGAAGATTGTTGCCCACCTGACAAATCCTGGCCCATCCACCATTCGATGACATGCAGACATGATCCAATAATAAGCCTGATTCAAAATGGTGAGATGTCTGATATATGTTTCCTCCTAGCAGTATCACGGCAGACTGTATGTTTAATGAGCATGCTGGGTTTTTTGAACCAAATTTCATTAGTGGCACGCAGTATCTGGATGCCTGATGGAATGTGTATATTGATTTCTGTCTGTCTCTACTCTCTTTCTGACCAATAAATTATCAACCAAAGTCAACCCATAGGGAAAGTGCTTTTACAAAGGCACTTCATTTATGGTTATTTTTTTTCTGGGGGGTGAAAGGGGCATTAGAATAATTGAGACTCTATCTCACTCAGTGAAAGGGCAGTTCCTTGATGATATGTTAGCACATACATACATGTCAGAGCTCTGCTTAAGAGTTGTGGCAATTTGACAGGAGCATCTGCAATTAGAATTTTCCTCACTGTTCGCTTTTCTTTCTGGTCATAATTAAGGATTGCAGTGGTGGTCACATTGTGCTTCCTTATGGCCACTGGGGATGCTCCCTTGTGAAGGAATGATAAATGTGTTGCCTTTTGAGGGAGATGTGTGCTAGTTCTGCAAAATGGTGTGATCTCACTCCTCTACATCATTAACTTTTTCATACATCTTGAGCAAAAATCCATCTGCTATCCAATCCTTTAATTTAAATGTTTAAAACAATACTAGATAGATAGTCTATTTTTTCTTATGTTGGCAACTTTAGGATACCATTTTTCCTTAGAAATATGAGTCTAAGCAGATAGCTGGCCTGCATGAAAACTTCCTCTCAGCCTCTTTTTAGCACCAAGTCCATCATATACATGACATTCTCAAACAATTCAAGGAAGAATCTCTCCTCATCTATATGTCAAGGCTTGGTGAATTCCAGTTGCAGCAGGCCAGCTGTGAGAATGATATGAGATTATGAGCACATCCACTAAAAACTCCCTCACTGGAATTTTCAATCACTACATGTAAAATCTGTATAAGTATTTTTGCAGTGATGTTTAACTGTTCATTGGATTTATTGGTATGTTGTGAGTCTTTAGGGATGCCCTTCAAGCATCCATGCTGTTATATTTTTGTGGTATTATCTTATACTCTATAAGGAGTCTGCCATTTTTCATCAAAAGACCAGTTTTGGCACATGGCCCCAGAGCCCAGTGACAGGAGAAGGAATGGGAGGGAATCAGTGGAAATGAACACCACTGTATCCTTCCAGGGATCAAATTTGTGTAACAGAGCCTAAGCACCCTGAGGAAGGGGTAGAAAAAGACTGAAGAACTCATCAAGACAGCAAAGACTCCTGGGACTGCCATGTCAGTGCCCATAGCCCAAAAACTACTCTCTCACCCTTATGCTTGGATACATCCCTCTCATGATGTTTTTAGCCAGCAGTAATGAGAAATGTAAGGGAAAAGGAGGAATGCAAAGCTAGAATTTAAAGCTTTATGTTTCAAAGTGGCAGAATTAACAAGCAGCTTTGATTTAGATCTACAGCACAAACCATTTCCAGAACTGAGATATTTTTAAATGCAACACTGTGGAGAATTTCACCAGTGGAGGAAGGCTGTTATTATGAAAGTGCTTTACCTAACTCTTATCTAAGCATTTAAAGCTTGAAAGTACATGGTAATCATGTTCAAAAATTGCTGCTTTCCCCGTGCAAGTCTCTACACCAGTTTGTGAGTTCACACCAGAGGAGAAATTAAGGCATGAATGTGTGGGCCCTAGCAGAAATGAAAGGCAATTATTTCAGTCTCCAAGGCTATAGAGCTCTGGACAATCAGCAAGAAAGGAGAGAAGAGCAGAATGCTATTGCAGGAAGCCTGTGCTTACAGTAACCTGCATGGTTACAAATTAGTTTACCTGTTGTTACACAGGATCTTTTTTTTTTTTTTACTCCTACTAACATTAGCAAATTCTGACCTGAAGACTAGGTTGGTGTAAAGCGATCCAGTAATCCTAATGCAAGCCAAAGGATTAAGCATAAACTCCATTGTCTTACAAGTGTGTTTCTTTGTGCCAGCTCCCTTGCAGCTGTGTTGTAAATGATGTTCCCAATGCTTAAAAATGTTAGTCATTGATTAGACACAGATTCTGAGAAAGTGGAAGCTGAAACCAGACACGGCTCCTGCTGAGTTATTATTGCTACTGAACTTAAATGTTTACAAATACTTTACGTGTTTTTCTTGGGTTTTGTTTGTTTGTTTTCCTTTCTGAAGTAATTTACTACTAATCAGGTTTTAATCTGGTAGAAGCTAGCAAATTTCTATTCATTCTATTCATTCTATTGCCCAAACTTCCTCCTCTGATATTCTTCAGCATGCCATAGCAAAACAGAAATCTTTAGAAAGAAAGCTTTCCAAACCTCCAGGACATTCTCCTGAATTTGCAAATGGTTTCTTGAAAACTAGTTCATATTCCTGTTAGAGCAGTCTACTTTGAAGCTTACTGAGGGTGAAGCTTTCAGCATGGCCTTGAGCAAACAACAGCAATATTACAGCATACGGTATAACACAGGATTATGCCATCTTAGCTCCTTATTAGCACTCCAAGGTGGTACTGTTTTGAGAGAGCAGACCAATCAAGCTGCTGGCTCTTTAGCCCTTACCCAGCACTGCTCACACCTTAGCTCTCCATTGGAATGTGTGATGTAGTTTTTCTTTGCTTCCCAAGAGAATGTTTCTGTAAATCCTCTGAAGCCTTCAAAAAGGCGATAGGGGAGCTCTTTCACCTCACACCCTCCTTTCTCTTTTGGCAAGCACTTATCTTCTGTGGGTAGATTCCTGAACCACCTGGGTTTGAAAAGAATGGTATCACCACTCCTGACTCTTGATGTGATATGCTTTAGAAAGAATTAAAAATGAAATTTCCAACAGAGACTTCTCACATGAGGCAAGGTACAGTGCCAGAAAAAGCAAGAAAGTAGCTGGAAAATTAAGAAGATGTGTAATTTTGTTTGCTTTCATTTGTATACTAAATGAATTGCACTATCTCATAAATAAATTGACTTCTTGTTCCTGCTATTCTCAGTGACATGTAGAGAGCAACTGCTCCGGATAAGACAAAATGTTTGAGTCATCAACAGAGCCACTTTCCCAGAAGCATACCTGCTCATCAGGATCTGTGTGAAGTAAACTTTTAGTCATGGAATGAGAATGAAAAATTATTATTGTTAGTTGCCACAAAAAGCCTATGCATTTTATTTTGCTTTTTTTTTTCCCCTGACACTACGTATCTGCCTGTTTTGAAATCTACTAATAGCTGTAATATAGTGACCCAGAGAGCAAAACAAATATTGAAAATATTGGTGTAGACATGACGACTGCAATCAAAAATGACTTGTTTCTTCTTTGAACAATGAAGCATGCGGTTATAACCAAACTGCTGTGTTTGCATCCTAGCAAATACACTGCTTTTTACTATGGACCAGATTGCATCTTTGCCACATACCCTGTGTTAGAATGAGCAAGCTGAGAAGTGCTGTGATGGCTACATATGTTGTTACTGTGCAGCTCCAACGAATAGTAGTTTCACAAGAATGAACTTTCAGTCTATTTAAATATATGTGTTGCAGTGCAACCTTCTTCATGTTTGCCATATGTCTTATATTAGGCTTTGTGAGAGCTAAACATTGTATTTTTCTCTGTAGAGCTTCTGCTACAGAACCAAATTTAGCTTATGAGACTGGAGCTGAAACTAAACCTAGAGGGAGCACCATTTTACTCCTGATGGAGAAAGATTTAACTTCATTCCTTGGTTTGTTCAGTCAATCAGTGTTTAAGACAAAATCTTTATTCAGTGAGAAACCAGAAGCAATAGCCAGAAGAGTAGATGTGGTTGACAGTTAACACCCCTGTTTCTCATCCATGAGTTGCAGAACACTCAGGAAAACTGTGAAATAATGCTGATAGTGCTCTCACATGGTGAATAATATTGACAGTCATAGAGTGAAAGGCTAAGAACAAATTATTCTCAGCCATCACCATCTAAGATTCAAGGCAGTGAAGCCCAGCTAGCTAATAACTGTTGGGAACAGAAAACAGACAAACAAAAATGTATAAAACATAGAATGATAAAATCATAGAATCACCAACGTTACAAAAGACCTCCAAGATCACCTAGTTCAACCATAATTAATAAAAGCTTCTCAACACCAAAGTACCAAACAATATTAATATTTTTGGTGACTTTTACGTTTCCAAAGTTCACAGGAAATAAAAAGCAGTGTTGTGCAAATAATACTTTCAGATAATACACATAGTATGTCCAGTACTCAGTTATTTTCCAGAGGCTATCCATAGGCATTCCTTGCATATATAATATAACTGTTTGAAAATATAGAATCATAGAATCATAGAAGCACAAGGTTGGAATGGGCCTCCAGAGATCATCTAGTCCAAACCCCCTGTCAAAGCAGACTCCCTACAGCAGGTTGCACAGGTCAGTGTCCAGGCAAGCCTTGAATGTCTCCAGAGGAGACTCTGCAGCCACTCTGGGCAGCCTGTTCCAATGCTCCATCAATCTTACTGTAAAGAAGTTCTTACATGCTTTTGTGCGGAAGTTCCTATGCTTCAGTTTGTGGCCATTTCCCCTTGTCCTATTGCCACATACTGCTGAAAAGAGTCTGGCCTCATCCCTTTTCCTCCCACACTGTAGATATTTATAGACATTGACCAGATCTCCTCTCAGTCTTATCATAGAATCATAGAACCACAAGGTTGGAAAGGACACACAAGATCATCTAGTCCAACTATCCTCCCATCACCACTACTACCACAAGCCACTAAATCATATTTTGTAGCTCCTCATCCAGACGCTTCTTTAACGCTGCCAGGGATGGTGACTCCACCACCTCCCTGGGCAGCTATTCCAGTGCCTGACAACACTCTAAGAGAAAAAGTTTTTCCTTATGTCTAACCTAAACTTCCTCTGGTACAACTTGCGGCCATTTCCTCAGGTCCTGTTTGTTGCCTGGGAGAAGAGGCCAAATGCCTCCTCATCACAGCCTCCCTTCAGGAAGTTGTAGAGTGCATTGAGGTCTCCCCTGAGCCTTCTCTTCTCCAGACTAAACATTTCCAGCTCAGCTGCTCCTCATCAGACTTGTGCTCCAGACCTCTCACCAGTTTTGCTGTCTTTCTCTGGACACGTTTGTCATGGTTTTGTAATTTTTGCTATTGGTATTCCACATCATAACATCATGTGGAGCACAGAGAAAAACTACACATCCCAGAGGACCTCACGGTCAGAGAGGGAAAATACGTCACGGAAGTGACGCTTGATCTCTCTCTCACTGCCTGGCAGCGGGTGTGGGTGTGCTTCCAAGCCGTGGTGCCTTCAATTTCAAAGTAGGCTTCTCAGTCTTCGGAAACCTCTCTCTCTCTCTTATTTCGCTTGATTTATTAGCCTCAATTTCAATTAGACTGTATTGTAGTGTTCCGATATCATAATAAAATAAGCTTTCCTCCTTAGATCGTTGCCGCTGCTCCGTTTGTTTCCTTGAGCCCAGCTCCCATCTCCCTACCCCTTTCCCTTTTTTCCTTCCCATTTGTTGGGGCCGGGGGGCCCACAGGCCTAACTCTGTGACAACGTTCTAGGGCCTAAATGTCTTTCTTGTAGTGAGGGGCCCAAAACTGAACACAATACTCGAGGTGAAATATTCATCTCCTTTGTTGATGTGTTTCAGCTGAATCAATTCACCATGCAAGGCTCTTTAAGGGTATTTGGTCACCTCCCCTTAAACTCAGTAATGTTCTTTTTGTTTGTTTGTTTGTTTGTTTGCTTGTTTGCATGTGGGCCAGTTATTTTTGCAGCATCAACGCCACTGTATGGAAATACACCGTTGCTCAAGGACAGGTATTTCCTAAAGTGACAAATTCTGGGAAGGTAGTTGAGATGCAGCATGTTCCTCAGTCAGGACTCCACTTGTCTGTGTTGATCCTCATGACAGTGTGAATTATCCAGATCTCACTTGCACTTGCAGTAGGCACATCCTGTTAGGAAGCTTCCGAGTATTTGCTTTTGCTAAAAGTGTGAAAACATCAGTGAGTATATGTAAAATACAGAAAGGGGGACTAGTAAAGAGTATCTTTAGAGAAGCTCAGGAACAGGGAAAGGCTCACTTTTACCTCCTCTGAAACCAAGGATAATTGTGTCATTCTCTCTTAAATAGAGCCACAATGTTTTTTTCTCCATTAGAGAGTGGAAATATAGCTAATGTGGCTCAAGGGTTGATATAGTATGAGGACGTGAAATTACACTATGTTACGATACTAAGAATGATCATATGACTATATGGCATTGTGTAAGACTTTAAGATTTGGTTACAACAGATGTTTTCATATGTGAATTTGAAATTTGATTGTGCCTATACCTGTAAAGCTCAGATCTCATAATACAGAGCCATCTTGTCAATATTTCTTCAAAACTGCAGAATAACCTCAAAAACTGTTTTCTCCATCTGTTCATTATTAGTAAAGACAACTGTTGTGTTGCAGTTTTCCAGCAGAGGAGAAATATCATTGTAGCAGCTACTGTAGGATTAAAGAATCTCAGACTTGCAGACTCTGCGCAAAAGTGACATCACATCAAAGGCTGAAGAATATCCCAGACTTAGTTACGCTTAAGAGCTACTGTCTTCCCATTATTTACATGTCTAGCACACATCTGAGATTTATGCAGTTTTCCCTACATCTGCTTTTGTATCATTTTCAGCAGTAATTAGTATTCTCTCTTCTTTTTTCCCCATTTATTCTGGTATTTCATCACATTATATATCTGTTGCTGGCTTTTCTTTAATCTTGGTTACTATTTTCCTTTTTTCAAGTCAAGCATTATAAATTTGGGTTATTCCTTCTAATTTTAATAAGATGATAAAGGACTGCCAGTATGAATTTCCTATCTCAATACTTCTAATTCTACCCTCATTGATACTGTAATAATTTTCTGTACAAGTTATGAAATTTGCTACTATTTGAGGCAATACAAGTACATGCTTTCAGAAGAGGTTGAGGATGACTAGCATGATCTTTATTAGCATATTTGCAAATACAAACATGTGAAATCCAATGCTTGAAAATGCAGAAATGCAGATATCTGAACAGCTCTAAGAAAGCATCACCTGCAAAACTTGAATTGGGGACCTGCCAATTCCCAGCACCATGCTTCACCTGTAGAGATATGCTCCCTACCGATTGAAGCAATCTGAGTAACAACTGGCAGGAGCAAGCAAAAGCTCCTTGAAGCTCCTCATGTTGTAAGGAAACACCAAACTGGAATATTGAAGATTAAAATTATGTCAGACTTAATAAATGCATTTTTAAAGTAATCCATACTTTAAATCCCAATATGAAGTGGGTGAAATTTTTCCTCTGTTCCTCTGTAAACAGAGATTCAGCCTAGCGCTTTTATTGTGAGAAAATTCTTGTGCTCACAGAGGTGACTTATGAGTATTTGGATCAAAAAAGGAAATGAAAGAAGCTGCAAGATTAAAATCCTATTTCTAAATAAGAAAACTGCACAGCAAATGTTGGAGCAGGACCAGGTGCAGTATGAGCAGCAACTGTTATCCAGGGGATGCTATAGGGAGAAAAATTGTGACCTTGCTTAAGTTCAAAGGAATTGACCTATCCATTCCTTATCAGCCCTCCTTTATCAACTGCAGATAAACAGGATTTCTTCTATTACATGCATAACAATATATTTTATTTGCTATTAACAGATTTTTTTTAATGAGTTGTATTTTATGATTGAAATCCAATGTATGATCAGCTGCTTCATGTATCTTGCCTTGTGTTGGAAAAGACTATGAATTATAGCAGTTCTCCATGATGGTTCTTCCTCTGGGTGTTGAAACTGGAGCTATTCCACCTTTGCTTGCAATGCCAGATATGATGTCAAAACATCCTGCTGCTAATGCCAGATATAAAAGAAGTATAAGCAGAAGGATGGCAGCGCAGTCTTATTTGGAAAAGCAAAGGCTTTGAAACATAATTGTGCTCTATGCTGCAAAAACACGATCCTATGAGCCTCCACTCCTTTCACCTGCCCACATTTATAAATAAAGTCAACATTCAAGGTTTTTTTTCTTCTTAAATACATGTCCTCTTCTCTCTCAGTGGACCTCCCAGGTAGTTCATGTGGGTGTTCTGCATAATACTTTAGCCCTTTTTTTATATAACCAGACACTGCTTCTAAAGATGCCTACAGCTTGCATAACCAGTAATGTCATTAGGGAAATTCACAGTAACAGGAGCCAGAGAAAATAAATGGTCTACTTGTCTGACTATTCTTTACAGCACGTCAGAAGCTTGTGATGCTTCCACAGGCACAAAATGGCTTATGCTCCCTAACAAGCAGGAGATAGCATGCAGAAATCACAAATCAACCAAAATATTCTCTGCACCCTTACCATGACTGAGATCCTTTCTTATTTCCCTTATTGATTTTCACCTTCAGATAGATATACATCTCTATGTACATGTAAATATACATACATATATGCATAAGCAAATTCAAAAGTGCTAAGATTCATGAGAGCACTGGAATTCAATCATCTGCTACCTAAATTGTTAGAATGACACTTGACAGTGTTCTGGGGTACTTACACCCCCACATGCAGTTTCTTCATATGTATGAGGAGTTAGGCATGTTCCAAGGACAATTCTTAGAAGAGATATGGAGATGACTCCTTATTCTGGAGGCTAAAATAGGACAGACTGTAGCAGTAAGGCAATTATTCTTGGGGATATAGAATACAACCCAGAACCATTTGTTCGCTAGTACATAAATCACATTTGTGCCTCAAAGGGAGGCCAACCAACCTTCCAGAGGCCAGAGGAAGACCAAATACATTTTACTTTTCCAGTTATTTTGAGTAACTGAACTTTTTTCTCATCCTTCCAACACTGGAGGAAGAGACATTTAGGTCTCTAATCTTGTAGCCAGAATTCTGAATGCAATGCTGAGAAATGTTCAAACAAGCACCAGGTTCCCATAGTATTTGATGTACTTTACAGTATGCACGAGAATATAGAGCATGCTTGAGATTTTGTGGTTTGGTGTTTTTTTTTTTCCATATTTACAGTATTATTCCACTGAAATCAATGATTTTCTAGTTTTGTTTGTATTTAACATACATAATTCAAACAGTATAAATGATCTATGCATTTCCACTGACTTTAAAGGTACTGCAGCAGCCCTCTGGTAAGACTCAAGATAGTTATGCAGAGCTCCTTATAAACTACAGAGTTGTTTAGTTTTCCCAGACTCTGGCAAGATGATGCCTAGGTTTTCTAAACAGGGAAATGAGCAATCAGGTTCAGGGTTTCCAAAAGCTTCACTGCCTTTTATAAACATGAGTTTGAGAAATAGTAGAGTAGTGATCGTTTTAGAAATAGACACAGACAACTGAATAGTCCTCAGTCTAAATTACTGTCACAGAAGGAGGATCTTGAAGTAGATCAAACATTACAGAATCTATGCACGAGAGCTTATGGGTAAAGCATTTTCCATGTCTGAAGTGAATCCTTAAAAATTTGCAGTATTTATTTGGTGTTAAAAGTGTCTTCACTGCTCCTGAACAGTCAGTGTTCACTAAAATCTTCAACAGAATATAAAATCATTCATCACTGAGAATATTTGTGAGAGAAGCACATCACAGGTATCATTTATCACAAGGTAGCCAGTGCTGAGGTGAAGACTTTCTTAATTGTTCCTTTTTGTCCACTGTGAAATGGTGGAGAAACTCAGAGGGCATCAAGCGACCCACTGTGTCTGTTATGCCATGGAAATATGCAAGGAAAACATACGGTCTTTGAGCATGGTCTTGAGCATACCCTTCCCTTTATTGCTGTTGTTCAGACACATTGGAGTGTCCTTGCTGCAGAAAGCCCAGCAGGTGCCAAGGACAGAGGCAGCTCTGACATTGCAGGTCGCTGCGGGGTAAAGTGTCATGCCGAGCTCAGAGACCACAGCTGTCACTCAAGGAATCATTAGCAATGAAAGAGAGGCGGTGAAGCTTGTTGTGTTGTCATCACACTGTAAGAAGGTTGGCTGCAGCCCAAATTAGCTTGCTTAGGGAGTGTGAATCAAAATGACATGTAATCTGAATGTTAATGAAAATTTTCTCATGCTTTAGACTTCAGATTCCATCCAGAAAGCTGTCATCTGGAAGACATTATCTGTCTCCCTTCTTCTTGCTTTCTTCTTAGGATTTGCAAATACATATGAAAAGTGGACATGCTTCTTTTTCTTCATAAAACCCATACTGCTTAGCTCATGGTTTCCAGAGCACTGTGTTGTATTCAGAAATGACCCTGTGCTTTTCAAAATTTTTGAGCCTGTGTTGTAGGAAATGCAGAGGAAATCAGTACAGATAATTTCCTATTTCTCAAGCAAGATAATTACATGGATTTCATAGGCAAATAAATGTCACAGCACTAAATGCCACTATACACTGGTACAGCTCCACTGTGACAGAGAAGGTTCCCACCTACACTGATAGAGGTCAGGGCTGTTTTGATGCTATTTTTGATATTCTTCCTTGTTAAACTGCATCAGTCTAAATCACAAGTTATTCTGTCGGAGAAAGTAGAGCTACCTCTACTTTCTGAAACCAGTCAACTGTGATGGAAATTAAAAAGAAGGCTTTAATGTATACAGTCATCCATTTCCTGACTAACATGCACTCATGTGTGTACCCACTCGGCAAGGGACAGGGCTGATTTTAAGTAGTGCCATTTTTCATAGAATCATAGAACCACCAAGGTTGGAAAAGACGTACAAGATCATCCAGTCCAACTGTTCACCTATCACCAATAGCTCCCACTAAACCATGTCCCTCAGCACAACATCCAATCGTTCCTTGAACACCCCCAGGGTTGGTGACTCCACCACCTCCCTGGGCAGCCCATTCCACTGCCTGACCACCCTTTCTGAGAAGTAATATTTCCTAATGTCCAGCCTGAATCTCCCCTGCCGCAGCTTGAAACCATTGCCTCTAGTCCTATCACTAATGACACATGAGAGAAGAGGCCAACGCCCAGCACACCACAACCTCCCTTCAGGAAGCTATAGAGAGCAATAGGGTCTCCCCTGAGCCTTCTCTTCTCCAGGCTGAACATTCCCAGCTCCTTCAGCCTCTCCTCATATGGCCTGTGCTCCAGACCCCTCACCAGCTTTGTTGCCCTTTGAACACGTTCCAGGGCCTTGATGTCTTTCTTGCAGTGAGGGGCCCAAAACTGGACACAGTACTCACAGTACTTTTCTAGCGACTATTAGAGACCTCTGGGCCTGCCAAATTCAGAGGTCCTCTTCTCTCACTCATATGCCTAAAAGACAGTTAGAAAAGTAAAACTCCTCTCACGTGGTGCCAACTGCATAATTATGCTCTTCACTGCAAAATTCAAGGAAGCTGCTGTATGTACTACAAAGCAAGTAACAAGTAATCAATAAGTATTAAAAACTCTGTCTTAAAAGAGTCAGTAGAAAATAAATTACTTGCCTGACAGAGTTCATAATAAAATATGGAACATTACTGGTCTAACTTATAATTGAGTCAGAAAACTATTCATGTGTCCTTTCCAAATCAACAGACGGACAGATTCTGGCATAAAAGAGCATATGAATTCTTAAACCTAGCAAAAGGAGTCTTTGCACATTCAGACAGACATTTCAACACGGGAATCTGAGTGCTATCACTAAGAGACAATTAAACATTTGTAAAAGAATTAGGATAATTTGTGTTTTTTAATCGTGATATTAGTCCAAAAAAATTCAGATTTTAATGAATATTAATACTTGGTGGACTTTGAAGATTCTTTATCTGGGCTTTTTTTCAAGTTACATATTTACCCTTTCAACAAAGTTGGTTGAAGAAATATTTTTTTTCTGCCTATGAAACAGTAGCACACTCAAGAACGAGCGTAAAACAGATTGAAGGCAATAGGGACTATTCCAGACTGTAAAGGATGTCTGTATCTGCCTAAAGTTGAGTTTCTGATTCAATGTAATGCTTAGTCAGTGTGTACACCGTTGTACTTTCAAATATTGAACCAAGACTTTGGACTAAGATGCAAAAGGAAGGCATAGGTAGCTAACTAAAATTACAAGTGTGCTCGGACAAAATTTTAGAACTGTAAATTGTTTCCTGAGAGACCCACATTTTCATAAGCAACTAAATTTCCCTGTCACCTCCACTTTTGACATGGAATACATTAGATGTAATCTGAGCAAACTCAGTCACATAGAAACTAGTGGCTAGAGAGAAAGACACATTACATGAGCATCACCAAGTTTTCAAATCTTTCAGCCCATAATGTGATCCCTGAGAACAAAATTGCTTTGCTCTCCATTGTGATATCTGCTCACTGCAGTGCATCTATCTGTGGGAATACATCATAAAGCTGATCAATGAAACAGTCCAAATAAAAGCACACACAAACACTTTGGGCTGCTCTTTTTTAACCCACATTATTAACTGAAGCACCCTACAAGATGAAATATGAATAGGTCCATCTGCATAGCAAAAGGCAGCAGTAACCTTGTTACAACAGTGCAAAAAATATCAGAAGTACATTTCTGGAACAATTTGTTTATAAAATAAATTCTTTAAATATGCAGGTGATGGCCCCCTGAACAAAAGAGCACCATTATCTGGACCAGAATTTCATTAAAAAAAAAAAAAAAAAAGGTATTTCTACTGAGCAAAAATTCACATTACTTCAAATGTATCCTCCTCTTCTTCATTTAAAATGAATTAACAGGAAGAGGACACCTTCAGCATCCAAACTGAAAATGTATTTCTTACCAAGTCAGCAATTTTTTTTTTTTTTTTTTGCTTCAGCCTCTGCAGATCAGCAGTTCTGCAAAATCTGATCAGTGGCACCAACTGGAAATACAGAACATTCGACATTAGAGTCAAGACAAAATGCTTTTTTGTGGTCTTATACCTGGTGACTTATTTCTTTTTACTGTTAAAATATGGTCACCCTATGACAAAGGCCAAGTCACTGGCTAACCTGTGAAAACATTTCTTTCCTCTAGTTTGTCCGATGTGTGGGAAGGGGAAGGGTAGTTTTTCTGTCACCGAGGTCAAATGCTGCTGAAAGCCCCATGTAGAGTTCATCCTTTTTTGTAGTTCTTGCATAATGTCTAGATGTAGTGATATGAAGCTTAGATGTGATGATCAGATAAATTGAAAGTGTGCCAAAAAAAATATAAGAAGTAATGTATAAGCAACCGTAACTCACGTTTGCTCCCATTCACTTAGGTCTAATTACAGCCACTTTGCTGATGTGAAAGGTGGTATCATTGTAATTTGCGTGCTTAGAATACATTTATTTATTTTTTTAACATATAGGCGGCAAATGTACTCACTCATACAACTATACCAGTAAGAGAATAAGAGAGGAATCCTGCAGAAAAGGCAGTATAGGATCACAGAGAAATTTCCATGATTTGGTGAAGACTTAAAGTTGTACCAAAGCTAGAAACGTATCCTAGCCTTCATATGCTTGATTCTTGCAATGTGAGGAAACAATGCATTCCTGTAACTCTATATGAATTTCCCTTTTGTGCTACTAAGAGGAAGCCCTGACTGCATGAAACCTCATTCCATCCCTGAAATACACTGTCAATATCCTTCTGTCCTGAACTTTCAGAACTTCAAAACAGCTCTGACAGAAGCTTTATTGTGGGGCACAGTCACCAAAAGTAGGCTGCAATTTGAGTGGAAGCCAAGCATGCCCTGCTCTCATTCCCCAGCTTCACCTCTTGCTCTGGCTATTTGCAGCCCCACACAGAGGTAAACAATCCTTACACAGGCCGGAAATGGCCATGCCTTTTTGAAACAGGAGATAAAACAAGGAATAAAGGTGGGAGCTATCCCTCTTACTCCTCATTTTTGAAGGAAGAGCTTCAGCCTCTCATGTTGCCCTAATTATATAAAGGGAGTGAACCATTCTGGCAGAGTAGAGAAGTAATCAGGTGTACAGGAATTAGTCCAAAACAACTCTCACACAATTTGGTATAACCGAATCACAGAATTGCAGGGGTTGGAAAGATCTCTGGAGATCATTGAGTCCATGCTAAAGCAGGTTCCCTACAGCAGGTCACACGGGAAAGTATCCAGACAGGTCTTAGCTCCAGAGGAGACTCCACAGTATCTCTGGGCAGCCTGTTCTAGTATCTTTAGAGGCTGAATCTATACCAAAAAGAAAATGAGTCACAACCTTTTCTAATGCCTTGTCACAGCGTAACTTTCATCTCCCCAGCTAAGCAATCTTTTCTCCAGAAGGAGATGGCAACACTTACACTGTCTCCTGAGATGAACCCCTGGCCAAAACCACATCTACCTGCTTTGGAAGAATGCAGATTGTCACAAGGCAAAAACTTGTGAGGAGGCATCTCCCCAAAATGTAAAGATAACCACAAGGCAAGGGTCAACCTTACTGCTGACTTACCAGAAATATCTGGTCTTCTGCTTTCTGTATTCTCTAGGCAAACCCTGGGAACTTTTAATAGTCTGCTCTTACTCCTACTGCTGCTGTGGCAGTAATATGACCTCAGCATTCGAACATTCCTATATTTAGCCATTATTCTGAAACGCTGCCAAAGCCTGCCCAGGAGTGCAAAGTAAAGCAGTGATGATATAAAAGCAGCAACTCCCTAGAGATCCGTGGCATTAAAAAAAGACCCCCTTACTTCTTTCTTCCTGCTTCCTTGGGCCTAAGGAGATTTCTTTTAGCAGCAAAGCACTGCACCTATAAACCTTCAATGAAAAGGCAGGAAGAATCATTTATGAAGGAAGACATAAGGCGACTTAAAAGCCAGCTCCTCCTTGTGTAATATACACACACCTCTGCCAGGTAATACGCAGATCCTTGACCTGTGACAGCTGTCAAAGCATCTTAAAATTACAGTGTGATATAGAAGAACAATGAATCGATACCAGTGCATTAGCCTGCACTGTGCTGCTGCAAGAGCCCTCTCTCAGAAAGGGCAGATAATATGTGCAGCTGGTCAAATGCTGTGCCTTTGGCTTTCTCCTTGAGTAACACAGCAAGCTGAAATACAAACATTTGACCACCAAGGACTACTACATGGTATTTTAAATTATGTACACTTCTTCCAGACTCAACACACCTACAGACTGTGCTGTGCAGTAATCTCTGCTGCTATCAGAAAGACACACTTGTCACAAAGATTGATCAGAATTACACCTATATATCATTGTTTCATTGTCTATGTGAGACAAGATACAAGGAAATAGGGTCACATACCTTCCAGTATGGCTTCATGCCATGCCACCTGGGGTTTCAAACTCTGTTAGACAGAGGCATGAACTGGAAGCTTAAGGCCAGTTTGCACTGGAAGGATATGACTCACTTTCCCATAATTACCAGTTTGTATGTCACTGCTAAGAATGTCTACTTTGCAGAAACTGCTGATGCAGATTAATACAACACAAGCAAATTCTGAATCTGCAGAAAAAAAAATGCAGGGTGCAGTTCCTTATTTAGGTGCTTGCTGTTTCTGCATGCACAATTACTAGTGATAACACTTGAAACTGAGCAGGCATAGTCAGAAACAAAGTGAGGTCCAAAATATAAGATTTGTTTAAGAATGGATATATATTTCCTCTAAACTCTGACACCTTGTTCCCTTAGACCTATTTTTTATTTATTTTTCAGTGCAAAGAATTTAACAAGGCAGCACTAAGGGTTCTGTGGAATAGGTTAAACATTCATATTGTTTGCATACACTATCTTAGCTGCTTCCTTTAAAAGCAAGCAGTATTTCTGAGGCCCTTATAAGTTCTGATATCTCCAGACAACACCTTTTGAAGACAACACCTTTTAACTATGAAATATATCTTTAAGATATTCTGAAGTTAATCAGATTAGTCGTTGATTCATTTAAATCAATTTTGATTGCTAAAATTCAGCCTTTTATTTTTTCTTCTTCTTCTTTCTGGAAAGAAGAGTTAAAGAGTTAAGCTTGGAGAGCCTGAGCACCTCTCTTACAAAGAAAAGTTGAGGGAGTTGAGCTTGTTCAGCTTGGAGAAGGCTCCAGAGAGACCTCATTGCAGCCTTTCATTATTTAAATAGAGCTCATTAAAAAAAAAAAAAAAAAAAGAGAGAGAAAGAGAGAGAGAGAGAGAGACTGACTTTATATATAGATTTATAGAGATGGGAGAAATGGAAACAGTTTTGAATTAAAAGAGGAGAGATTTAAATAAGCTATTAGGAGGAAATTCTTTACTTAGATAGTGGTAAGGTGGTGAGGCACTGACACAGGCTGCCTAGAGAAGCTGTAAATGCCACATCCCTTGATGTGCCAAGTTGGATGGACCCTGGGCAGTCTGATCTGGTGGGTAGCAACCAGCCCATAGCAGGAGGTTGGAACTGGATGGACATTAAAGTCCTGTCCAATCCAATTTATTCTATGACTTTCTAAATCTATGATCCAAAATTAAACTCATCTGTATCTGAACAGAAAGGGATGGGGTACTGCCTCTCCAAGTGATAGATCCAAACAAGTCTAAAGTATGTAGCTCAAATTATGGAAGATGACTTGCCCTCAGTGCTACAAATGAACTTAATGTTATAGCTCTTCATATGCTGTGCATTTGTGGCATTCAGTTACTCTACTTTTCCAGATAAACATCAATTTTTCCAGTTCAAATTCCATTGTTTTACGCAGTGTAAATATAAACAGCAAACACTAGTCCATCCTTTCCTCAACATATTAAAAATAAATGAATTAAAAATGCCAAGGAGTTTATTATCCAAAGTTAAGGTGGAATATTTTAATTCAAATTTAAGCAAAGTTATTAAGAAAAAGGAGATATATGTACATATATTTGGACCAGTTGTACTTTTTTAACCTCTGTTTTGGAACCACTCTGGTCAGCTTTTAGCATTCCAATAGCCTTACTTAAATCCAGCACACAAAAACTTTTCCAAATGCTAATTTAATTCACTCTCTCTCAGAACAAAACCAACCAAACTAACTATAAAATATGATCATGTCCTGTAAAACAAAGTCATAAAGCATAATAGCTAGAAATGTTAACAGAGGAGAGATGAAGAGAACCATCCTAACTAAGGATCTATTCTCCCTGAGAAATGGCATATATTTAAATGATCTGTTTGCTTGAATCTCCTGATTGTAACACAAGTATTTTATGCTCTGGTTGTTTTACAAGTGTGTTAGCTCTTAGGAGAAGTGTAGTACTTTTGTTATTGCTCTATGAGACTGTTATTAAAAAAAAGAAAAAGAAAAAAAAAAACAACACCTGGGAGGTTTAAATTTTATATCTGTAGCTCTACTAATTATTCTCTAAGGGATTAATTAGGATAACTTTTTCCACTTTTCAACGAGTTTATACTCACATTTATACTGACTTAAGAAGCAGCTTGCACTTTGATCACAGAAAAATTATGTTTGTTTCTTTAATGCATGGATCTGCTGATAAGGTCTCACAGCAGTTACAGTTAAAATAAATCTACATGTTAAAATAATATTTTTAAAAAGACACATTCTCATTTCCACTTGGCTTCGTCCTTTGAGCTCTCTTAACAAGAGTAATTATTTATAAATAATATAAGGAAGATGGTGAATATGGCCTTCTCTGTAGTTTGCTATGTGTAAGAGAAATCTGGTTACTCAGTCAGTTTGCAAGGATATATTGCACTTATTGAGTGCTTTGCTAGGATCTTTCCCTGAGAGTTCAATCATATAGTACTTGCCACACTAGCACAAAACATGACTAATGAAAAAATAATCATCTATCTCCCATCTTTTTCCCCACATGGCTGACATCTTTAGACAAATTTCAGAAATAACTTGTTGAGACCAGCCTCTTAGGTCTCTATTAGACACTGAAACAGCTAATCCTTGGTCTGATTTTCATATGTTGAGGAACAAATTTGTACTTCTAGCTTAAGCACACAGAGTTCATATTTCTAGAGAAGCTCGCTGATATCCCAGCCTCTAAAAAAATTCTTGGCTGCTCTACACATTTGAATAATGTTAGGAATTTGAAAAGGAGAAGATAGCATTAACAAAAAAAGAAAAAAAGAAAAAAGATTCTAATATTCAGATACAAAAACTGTTGGAAGTGGTCCCTGACCATGCTAGGTCATCACCTGTGCCCAGCACTAATTTGATGTTTTGCTGGTTGGCCTGGGCCAGGAGTGTGCATGGGACCATTCAAACAATACACAGCATAAATCAGCAATTATTCATTTTCATTAATATATGTAGCATCAGTGAAACTTCCTCTAGACACTAACCAATCAACCTTCTCTGCATTACATATTAATAGGTCTTTCTGAGACCTCCTTACATTTAAGAAACTCTACTTCTTACTTCAAAACTGAGCTTTTCCACACAGAATGAAAGCATCCTGAAAGCAAGGGAGGTTGTCTTACATTGCTTTTACCATCTTTCTGAGGTCACTGCAAACAATTTGCTCCCAAGAAACAGGGCTAGGTAGGTAGACTACAAAGCAGTTTTTTTTGTGATGCTTGGTCATATCAGCAGAGATATTATATGCCTACAGTGCTTATATGTCAAAGATCAAGGGCATATGTGATATGTACAAAAGCAGTTTCTAGACAAGGTAAAGTCAAGTCTAGAGTGGTTACAAATAAGACTAAAATGAATACTGCCAACTAAAATACCTTCTCCTTTATACTGAACTGACAGCTTGATCTCTATGGTCTACTGCTGTATAGGAGCAGTTCCAAGGCCAGGCATCAAACTTACCATCCATCTGCTGCAAAGACAGATGGGAATTGTAATTCCAGCCTTACTCAGGTTGGCTACAAGGAAATCCGGATGAGAGATAATGATTTGTGTGGAGACACCAAGCTTCAGGGCACTTAGTTCAGGTAGTCCTACAACAACCTATGAGAACAAGGCCAAATTTGTCTGGAAATTGTTATATGTAGCTTGTTTTGAGCTAGTTTAAATATTTCTAGTCTTTCTGGTGAGTTAGATGCCAATGCCACAATGAAGATTTTTCTTCAATGAACAATGTATCTAACACTTTAACTCCTGAGAGTGTTTTTTTTTTTGTTTGTTTGTTTGTTTTTGTTTTTTTTTTCTTTTTTTCTGGGAGTTATAAGGGATCTGGTAGCTTCATAGAATTTATGCATTAGAAAAACAGTTCCCTCTGGTGATTCAAACACAGAGTTTGGCCTTAAACTACTAACAGATTTTAAAATAGGAGGCAAAATTTGTGAAGATAACTATTCTATATATAGTTGTTGTATTCTGTGAACTTTTTCAGTCTTTTTTTAACAAACAGTGTGATAAAATGGCGATTTCCTATTTATTTAGGAACAGTTGCTTCATATCAAATTATTTCCTTAAACTTAAAGGAGACACCAGCTGTCAAACACGAAGAGTGTATAACAATAAGTAATTGCCCAAGCTAGAAAGGCAAGCAAAGAACCTCATTAGCTTGTGAGGTTCTATTTTTAATAAAAGAGATTGAATTCCTTTAAAGTTGTCCATATATTTGAATTATGTAGTAAACAGCTACCTACTGGCAAAGCTATGAAAGTTTCCAGAAATTTTAATTTCACGATTTACTATAGTACCCCCAGCAAGCTATTGCAATTAACTCTGCCTCCACATGCAAAAGCAGCAACAAATGCCAATTTTACACTTGACAAATTTGGAAAAGCTAAAGATGATGTACTTTCTGCTTCGCTGTATTAAAGCTTCCACCCATTGGCAGTAAGAGTCATGGTGTTTAAATTTAATTTTCTTTAATGTAATCGTTTTTTGCCTGCTATGTTTAAGGCAATTTGAATCAATATCCCATGCAAGTCATTAAGAATCCATATCTGTAACCATTGCAAAAACAGAATCCTCTGAAGAAAAAAATCTTTTGTATTCAATTTCCTACTTTCTTTTACTGGATTTTTATAACACTACTCAGTTTGATTTGATTTGATTTTTTAAAGACAGTTTATTATAGGTCTAGTAACATTTGCATGAAGACAAATGTGTACCCATCATGTACAAAAATATCTTAACTGAAACATGAAGTAAAAAAGAGAACCTATTCCTTGAAAGGAAAAGTCTTGATCTCTTGCACTCTCATAAAAGATGCATGGTGGTAGTTTAACCAGACCCATCCTGTTTTGTGTTGTGCATTCAGCTCAGTAGCCATCCACATACCACTTTCTAGAATGTAGTACATTTTTAATGCAGCATTTGTGACATATTTCAGTTCTGGTGTATGTGTATTTCCTGAACTAAAAACCGCTACCTATAATTCAGTAGTCCAAAGCGTCACGCCCTGCTTCTCCTGACAGGACAAAATGTTACTGCTCCTGTCATAAGCAAGGTGCTGCCAAATGGGCAGAAGACTAACTGAAGACTGGCACATGACTTCTTCCAGAGATAAATCTTTATAGAGGAAGCAGACTCCCAGGGTTTACTACATCACAAATATTGAGAATTCTACAGGTAACAAAGGAAGTAAGCCAAGATGTGAAAGTAGGAAGATGATGCTTCCTTTAGTAATAAAGACTCACGTGTTTTCTTAAAAGGAAGGATGTGTCTTCATGTTCTGCTAATGGGGGATGCCGAGAAGGCAGAGATACTTAATGCTTTCTTTGCTTCGGACTTTACAGTGAAGACTCCCCCTCAGGAATCTTGGACCATGGAGGTAAGTGAGAGAGTCTGGGGAATGGGAGGTTCCCATTTGGTGAGGAGGAGATGGTCCTGGAGCATCCAGGCAACATCAGTGTGCATAAATCCATGGGCCACAATGGGATGCATCCATGCGTGCTGAGGGATCTGGCAGACGTGATTGCTGAACTGCTCTCTATCAGCTTTGAGAGGTCTTGGAGAATGGGAGAGGTGCGTGAAGACTGGAGGACAGCAAACATCACTTTGTCTTCAAAAAGGGCAAGAAAGAGGATCCATGAAACTACAGACCAGTCAGCCTCACCTCTGCCCCTGGAAAGGTGATGGAACAGCTTGTTCAGGATGCCATCTCCAGGCAATTGGAAGAGAAGAAGGTTATCAGGAGTACTCAGCATCGGTTCATCAGGGGGATGTCATGCTCAACCAACTTGGTAGTCTTCTACGATGTCATCACTGGCTGGGTGGATGAGGGGAGAGTAGTGGATGTAGTCCATTTTTTCTGTCAGAGTGTGCTGAGTAACTGGAATGACCTGCCCAGGAAGGTGGTGTAGTAGTAGGACAAAGGGGAAATGGCCACAAACTGAAGCATAGGAAGTTCCACACAAATGTGCATAGGAACTTCACAGTAAGATTGATGGAGTAATGGAACAGGCTGCCCAGAGTGATTGCAGAGTTTCCTTCTCTGGAGACATTCAAGACCTGCCTGGACACCAACCTGTACAACCTGCTGTAGGGAGCCTGCTTTGTCAGGGGGTTTTTGGACTAGATGATCTTTGGACGACCCTTCCAGGCCATACAAATTCTGTGATTCTGTGATTCATCATTCAATTGCAGTGAAAGATTTTGCTGTCAGAGTAACAAGAGGAAGCTTCAGTACAGAAATGGCATTCTGGTAGAGCTACCACATCAAGAAACTGTTGCCCAGAGAGGAAAATCCTGCCACCAGGATAGTAACAGCATGTTTTTCCTTATTTTTCCAAAGGAATCATTCCAAATGAACTTCCTTTAATTTTAGTTTTAAATTCTGTTTTGAAAGTAGATGTTTAAAGAAGATTTGCAGTGATACATGCCTCAGGGAGATAAGAAAGACTTCCCAATACCTATCATCTCCACTATGTCAGTCTCATCAAACAAGAAACATTATCTTAAAGTAAAGCTTTTTTTTTTCCTCTCATGACTTAAAATACTCAATATTCAGCACACAAGCTACCAAAAGTTCAAGGAATCAAAGATACCATATATTCTAATTACTAAATGGATGACTTTGTGCCAAAAAAAAAAAAGAAAAAAAAAAGAAAAAAAAAAAGACTTCTGAGATGTCCATGAGAAGGGCACATTTCTGGTTTTACTCCGCTCAAAACCAATGAAGAATATTAAAGAACTGAAGTCCCAGTGTTCATGCTTTATTCTTTAGAATTCATGAGAAACAAAGCTATGGACGACTCACAAGAGAGACCAAAATAACCTTAGCCAAATGCACAGAGAAAGATATATCAAGTACTTCAAGCAAATATAATTTTAAGGTTTTATGATAGCTTTATATATGCCAGTTCAAATCCATTAGTAACTGAGTTAAGAAATAAAGAATTTGTTAGGGCTTTGTGACAGACAAAGTTTAAATTAGTAGCTCATGGTTTAAATCCAGTAACTCTTAATCACTGACATGACATCTTCCCAGTCTTCTAATTTAATACTTTATGGATATTCTAAAACAGGTCATTTGGTCAGTGAACACAAAACAATTAGAATCACTGAGTATGCAAAGTTTTATGAAGAAGTGTTGAAAATACTGGCATGCACTGGAAGATAATTTGAATTGACACATCTTTTTTTTTACAACTAGGAAGCAATAAAATTGTTGCATACCTTCTGGTACCTCATCACTTAATCAATATGAATTCCCAGTAACAAGCAGTGAATTCCAACCTAATTGAAATAATTAGCTTAACACTGTTGTCAAGAAAATACAATATTATCAATCATGACATACTAAGTATTAATTTCTTAATCTAATTTGAAGTCTGACTGCACACAGCCTTTCCATGATATTCTCTGTTGATAATACAAATGTTGGCTGTAAGCCTACAGAGTGATCAGTGTGTCTATATAATGGCATTTAAAAGTCTGTATAGTTCCAGTACTTTGTCAAATCTACTGTACAGGAAAAATGGAAATGAAGAAATACAGCAGTATTTGTTTATGGTTCCAATCAGGGAATTTTTTCTGCAGAATTCAGGTTTACCTATGTAAACTTTTTTTTTCTTTCTACTTTTTACTCCTTTTTTTTTTTTTTTCTTTCTCTATTGTTGATAGTGAAAAACAAGTACAGGGGGTAATCTTCCTGTCTGTTTTTGAATGGAACTACTTTCTGGAACATGAACTTATGTCTTAAGTTAATTGTAGTGAACCCCACATTCACTGGTTTACTCAAGCCTTCACAGAAAAGCTAAAGAAGATGAGGAAATCAAACAAAGCAATTTGCTACCTGGTTAAAACAGTAATGAAATACACATAACCAAATATCTGACAGTTGTAGGGCACTTTGTACTGGGAAGGTCTTAAAGAACCTCGATATAGAAAGACTTCTGTGATCAAGATCACCTTATGAACACATAAAATATAACCTGCTCTAGAATGTTATTTTATAAAATATAATAATCCTGAACAAAAATGTGGTGTAGAAAATGCAAAATATCACTCCCCAAGGACCGTTTCGTAGACTGGCCTCGAAGGAAATTTTGCCAAGACCTACATTCTGTCCATTCTTTGACCACATGGATCTCCCCCTCTACTCAGCACTGGTGAGGCCGCACCTCAAGTACTGTGTCCAGTTTTGGGCCCCTCACTGCAAGAAAGACATCGAGGCGCTGGAACGTGTTCAAAGAAGGGCAACAAAGCTGGTGAGTGGTCTGGAGCACAGGCCATATGAGGAGAGGCTGAAGGAGCTGGGAATGTTCAGCCTGGAGAAGAGGAGGCTCAGGGGAGACCCTATTGCTCTCTATAGCTTCCTGAAGGGAGGTTGTGGTGAGCTGGGCGTTGGCCTCTTCTCTCATGTGTCATTAGTGATAGGACTAGAGGCAATGGTTTCAAGCTGCGGCAGGGGAGATTCAGGCTGGACATTAGGAAATATTACTTCTCAGAAAGGGTGGTCAGGCAGTGGAATGGGCTGCCCAGGGAGGTGGTGGAGTCACCAACCCTGGGGGTGTTCAAGGAACGATTGGATGTTGTGCTGAGGGACATGGTTTAGTGGGAGCTATTGGTGATAGGTGAACGGTTGGACTGGATGATCTTGTAGGTCTTTTCCAACCTTGGTGGTTCTATGATTCTGTGATTCTATGATTACATTTTGTTTTCTTTAACAGTCTCACTGGCTTTCATAGAAAAGAAAAACAGGAGATAATTTTTAAGAAAATGTGTGAAAGAATTATCTTTTTATAAAAGAAGAAATGTTTGTCCCACATGGCATACCACTTATCATATGTCACAAAAATAGATTTCTGGGTCATGGTTTCATAATCACAGCATAAATGATTGCTGGGAAGGCTCATAATGTATATGTAGAATGGAATAATTCAAAGCAGAGGATTTCTTTTATTTCAAGACACTTTCCAAATTTGTGAGAACTGTTATAGTCCTGTGCAGTATTGTAAGCAAAAGATCGATGATATTAAACCTAACAGGATTAGATGAATGCTATCCTAGTCAATGACCCTGTGTTACTATTAATGTTATTAGGCACTTGCCACCACTAGCAGCACAATCCACTTCTAGAGATCACAGCATTTGCAAAAGTTTACTTTTTTTCCCAGAACAACTGAAATCTAGGTAGAGCATTCATGCTAGTAATGGTGAGGTTTGGCATATAAGAAAACAGTCACTCGTGATATCAACACATATCAACGGCATCAACAAAAAAAGAGATGATATGGAGAAAGACATGGCAAAAGTTTTAAAATGTAGAGTCCTTAGTGCATAATTTGGAAATTAAGGAAGAGAATACAATGGCCAATGTTGGTCTTACATGCTGATAGTAGAGATGTCCTAAGCATCTCTATGAGCCGAAGCATAATAATCACTGTGAGACAGAGGGAGATACAATCCTAAACCACATAAATGTGACAAAAATCTGACACTGAATATACAGTAAAAGGGAATAATATTACTGCAATAACAATTTTGCTTCTTGTAACTGAAACTGAATCCTTGTGTTTCTGGATCTTGTGAAAACAGACACAAATCTTTGGTTTTCTTCTGTCTATGGACCAGCATAGTTTCAATTCACTTACTTCCAATAGGGAATAATTCAAATTGCAAGAGGTAAATACACCTGCACCTTTGCTACTTTTATAGTATAACAAAGCCTTCTCAGTTTTGAGGAGCAGGCAGGGAAGATCTCCCCCCACACACGCCAAGGAAATGATGGAAAGGACAATTACATTCTGTTAACAAACAAATGTTAAGACATAAGGTAAAATTATGCCTGAGTGCATGGAATTTATTTTTTCCAATAAAGATCAAGTAATAAAAAAGATGAAAGACTTATTAGATGTTCTCAGTGGGAAAGTGATTTGTACTTTTTTATTATACAGTACAGATTGCTCTTGAGTAACATGTAGAGCAAAGTACTTGAACAGAATGTAAGTGTCATGTGAATCAAAATCTAAATAGTCTGTTGGGGGTGTACATAATAATTTTCTAGTTGTTCTTTTTTAATAGAACAAATATCTAAATCAAAATAAGGCTACATTAATTTGACTCACTTGAACTGGACTGGGGCTTCAATAGGGAGCCACAGGAGAGCAAAAAGCTATTGAAGCTGTTCAAGTCAGCAAGCCCACCTCTCAATAGTTGAAGTTTTAAATTGCTTTCTTCATCCTCACCTCAGTGGTGCTTATGCTATTGAGACCAATGGCTTCATCACTGGTCTGATTAATTTTCATGGTACTTATAAATTTGATTCCATTATAAATTGTGTTAAAAAAATACTGTCTTCTGTTAAGATGAATATCTCTGCATAAGCATACAAAAATTCTCTAGCACTAGAATGTTTTGTTAATACATGTAGAATTGATCTGAATGTTCCTAATGTGGCATATGAAAATAGTTTGGATACTGGCAGTGTAAGTCTGCCACAGCAATACAATTTTCTGTTCCAGCCTCCTCTAAGGTACAGGAATGCAAAAAGGTACTAATGGCCTGATCCCTGCAATTCAGTAAAGGCAATGGAATTCAAATTAGTGGTTGCCAGTTTCTTTACTTTCTTCTGTTTGTTTGCTTGTCATAAATTCAAATCAACTTATTTAGCTATTATAAAGGCCGAAGATAAATTCACTTCCTGAACTGAGACTCCTCTAAAACATAAGAGAAATTTCCAAAAGTAAGATTTCAGTAAAGCGAAAATCTCTTTTTAGGCAACACATTCACCTCCTTCTCAAGTATAAGGAAAAATCTAAATGCAAAATACTGAGCCATAAAAGGCCTACCTCAGATCAAAAGCAATTTGCATCTACTTCAAAATATAAAATTAATAAAATGCTACATACAGATCACTGTGAAAATAAAAATAATGGCACAATATATTTCAGGGGTATCACTGTCTGTCTTCTCTCAGGCACATACTCCATCATTTTCATTTATTTATTGAATTTACCCATAGCTGGCAAAATTGAGGAGATATCAGAATTTGATTTCTTGGAATCCTTTTTTTTGTCACTCAAAGGTTTGCAGCTGCTAATTTCGGTATCTTTTTGTAAGCCTCCCTGCATTCCAAGGTACTTTCTTTTTCTTGTCATATTACATAAACATTTCCGAAGTACTGCAGGAGAATATTTAGAAAGTTTGTTATCACACGAAAGCGCTTTCAAAAAAGAATTTTCTTTTATTTTTAAGATTCTCTTAAAAAAAATAAAAAATAAAAATCTAAGTATCCCATCAAACCACATTCACGTACAATGTCAAAATTTGGACTCTTGTGGCAAACAAAAAGGAATGTTGGACTCTAAAATATTTTCGTTCAGTATTGGAACTTTTCTGTCTTCTTTGATTCTACTGAAAAATCTTTTTTCCAGTCTCCCCTTTTCCATGATTAGCAGAGAAACTGTTAGGTCTGTTGGTCTTAGATATTCACTTTTCTGCCCACAACTCTTTTCTTAAATAGATTGTAAATTTCTCCAGGATATGAGCCAGCTTTTTGTTTGAATGTTTGTACAGCAGAGTCCTAGATCTCTAAGTAGATTTCTGTGATATAATCATTGTAATTCAAACGACAGAAATAAAACACACCAATAATCTGTTTTGGAAAAGATCTTTTAAATGATGGTTTAAAAATCTTCCATTCTCTTTTGCCAGTGATCCCCTATTCTTATTTCACAACAGGATAACTACTCCAAATTTCTAGGATATCTCTGGCATTTGAAATGGTGGTTAAATACTACTTGTGTAGTGGTTAATAAAGAATTATTTGTACTAAATAAAGCATAATTTCAGAATGAAAATAAAGGATTTGGAACTAAAGACTGCATTTTAGTGATCTATTTGTAGAAGACTCTCCTAGGTTTCTAGACTGAGACTGGTAGACTCCTGTTTTTCATAATTATCTAAAGGAGCCTCAAAGTACAAAACAATGAAACGTATGCCAGGTTGTACTTCAGAGAGTAATCAGAATAAATGTGTAGCTTGAGGTATAATAGAGATTAAGTGCCCTTCTATTTTTAAATCTTTACAATATACAATATCAAAATTAGATACACATAAAATGTACTATTGAATTTGTTCCTAGAATAAGAAGAAGCATCCCAAAGTTTTTCAAGAGCCATTATTGGTATTTTAAATCTACTAGCCAACAAGAGAATACTCTAAATATAGTCAAGACTGGGAAGAAAATCTAAAATACAGTACTGCTGGATTTTATGCATACGTATGCAAATGTATGTTCATTAGGAAGATCCTTTCAGTACCTAAAGGGGGGCTGTAAAAAGGAAGGGAACAGACTCTTTAGCACAGTATGTTGTGACAAGACACAGGAAAATGCTTATAACTAAAAAAGGGGAGATTTACGTAGGATAGGAATAAGTTCTTTACAGTAAGGATAGAGAGGCACTGGAACAGGTTACCCATAGAGATGGTGGATGCCTTGTCCCTAGAGACACTGGCTGGATGGGGCTCAGAGCATCTTGATTTCGCTGTAGGTGTCCCTGTTCATTGCAGGGGAGTTGGACTAGATGGCCTTTAAGGGTCCCTTCCAACTCAAAGGATTCTATGATTCCATGGTTCTATGAATACAACTCCCCATTCAGACTGTTTGTTGTTTGTTTTCTTTTTCTTCAATAGAGTATAAGTCTCAATATTTAGAAAAGACAACAGAAATACCCAAGGAATAAGAGATGAGGGTCAGTGTATGTTTCTGGTCAGTTCAGCTCAGTTTCAGTGAGGCAGAAGATCAATCTATCAAGTGAACAAGCATCTCCAGTCAGCAAATAAATGACATTAGATTGGCCAATTCTGCTGGATGCATCTGAATTCAAACAATAGTTTCTGGTTTAAAAGTGTAATTTCTCACACAATGGGATAATTCAGAAATGCCAATATTTACCACAAAGAGAACACTTCTGTTCTCTTATATTAATCTGCACATTCACATGTTCATTCACTTGCTCTGTAACAGCCTTCCCTCCCGTTTCTCTATCTGGACCTATTTTGTAAGATAGTGTGACACGTGACTGCTTCATACCTTTATGTGTAAGTATAGTAAGTGGGCTGGAAGCCATCCAGATGTGATACTTCATAGACTACAGGTTAACATTGTTTCTAGACAGAAATATAAGAAATCAAGGTTGAGAATTTGAACCTCAATATCTTTGACAATGTCTATCTTAGATTTTTAGAAGGACTTTAAACTCTCCGGTTAATCAAACCTCGACTGTTAGTGTAGGGATATTGGTCTCTCTAGGAAAAGCTGCATCATCCAGCATTCCCTTGAACGACCATGTAAGGAACAGGAAAAACTGAAAACCTAGTACTATCAAGGACAGATTGTTGCATAACATTAGGGAAATTGCTTGAGAGAGTAACTCAGTTTATCTTAAAATTGTTCAACCCTAAGCTAACTCTATTGTATGTTTAATTGCCACAGATCCTTTTCTTGCTCCTGTAAAATCTCTATCTGAATAATTCTTCTTTTGAATATAATATATTTTCCTAAGTGAGATAGATAAGATGAGATATACAGTGAGATATTAACCTGATAAAAACAGGTTACTAGGTAAAGCAAAAGTCATGCATGCAACCAGCACAAAACAGGGAATTCATTCACAGACATTCAGCTACTCCCAGGAAAGCACAGCTCATCATACATAATGGTTTCTTGGGAAGACAAACATCATTGCTCTGAATATCTCCCCCACTTCCTCCTTCTTTCCCGCAGCTTTTATTATTCCTCATGACACCATATTATTTAAAATATCCCTTTAGCTAGTTTGGAACAGTTGGCTCTGTTCTCTCCCAGCTCCTTGTGCCCCATAGCTCCTCTTTGGCTGGGCAGTGTGAAGAGCTGAAACATCCTTGGCTCTGCGCAGCACTGCTCAGCAACAACTAAACATCGCTGTGCTATTACCACTGTCTTTTACCAAAATTCCCAAACATGGCATCAAACAAGCCTCTACAAAGAAAATTAACTCTATCCCAGCCAAAATCATAACAGCGCTCTATCTGCATGATGGATCTCTTGACCACCAATAAAATAGCCACTACTGTCTTTCTGTTCTTTAACATCTTAACATATAGGAGATAATTCTTACATTGTTTACTTAAACCATAGGAAGAACGAAGTTTTTAAATTAAATGTTTGTATTCAAATACAATTTCAGAAAGCATCATAAAATATATTAATACTTTTTCGTCCATAAAAAGAAATTTTCTTGTCAAAGAGTCAAACTGGAGTGAAAAATTGCAGTATTTGATAGAACTATTTGACCTGTGACTTCTTTTTCTTCAGATCTAAATCATATCTGTATACTTTTGGCCTGCTTCCAAGGGAAACTACTTTGCCCACTGTGAAGTTTAATTAGTTGTGCTTATGTACTGTTTTGAAGATGTGAAGTATTCTGTGGAGCCTGTTATATCTATTCTCTCTCACTCTTTCCCTGGCTAATCTAAACTAGCTAAAATATTATTCTTTTTTTAAGTATTCTTTAAGAGACATATTAGGGCTGCTCCAAAAGTAATGCCTCCTATTTTATAATCTTGGCCTACGATATCAGAGGTGGATGTTGGTGGTATGACAGTAGAGGTTGAACCCTCCCAACAATATTCCATTATATTTTATTGCTGTGTGACTGATGGCAGCAGGGGAGTAGTCTGACAAAATGTCATCTGACATGAAAATGTATGTGAAGAAAAGGTGTGGAATTAAGTTCCTCCATGCAGAAAAGTAGCACCACTGACATTCAGTGATGCTTGCTGAATGTTTATGAAGACCAAACAGTGAATGTGAGCACAGTGAGGTTGTGGGTGGTGCATTTCAGCCATTGCAACAGTGACATGAAAGAAAAGCCATGTTCCAAATGGCCATGTACATTTTTAAGAGCAAGGAACACAGACTGCAGGTTCTTATTCATAGCTGGCAAAAATGCATAGCTAATGGTGGTGAGTATCCTGAAAAACAATGTTTGATGGCTGAGAATTTCTTCTACCAGTAGTGTTATTGCACTCTTTGTATCTGTTGTACTTTCCATGGAAGTAAGTAGGAGGCATTATTTTTGGAACGACATACTTGCATACTAAATGCAAAACTATGTAGTCATGTTTTGAATGGTGGAAACGTATTATTTCACAGGTTTATGCCCCTTTGCTCACCCTTCTTATCCATCCACAGCAGAAACACCATTTTTTTTTCCACTGAGCACCAAGAAACCCATACAATATGAGTTATATGACTGGTCAGAAATGTCACTGTAGTTCCAATACATTCTCATACTTTTCTTCTAACTGAAATTTTTAAGCAGTAGAATTTCAAATGCTAGTGGAAAAGGCTAGAAGGGTAATGAAAGGAGGACATCTGGGTCTTCTTCACTCACATTCTTAAAATGAAACATGCTTAAAATGTTCCTGACTTGTCCAATGTAAATAGTGGCAAAAATACATCAATCACTTCCTTGGGTAAGAAAAATCTTTGTAATGAACAATCAAAGAAATTTTGAATATACATTTTACCACAGGCTTTAAAAATGAAATGTAATTTTAGCTAAACCTTGCAGACAACAGTAAAGACACTTAAGAAAAATAAAGAAAAATAAAGAAAATAAAGAAATGATTCAACAGCCACATTTCCCACATATTTCTTAAAGGGATTTAAATATATATATATATACATATATATTAAAGATATATATGTATATATATATATATTTTAAAAAAAAAAAAAAAAAAAAAAAGGTAAAGATACTGTGTACCTTCCAGACTTGCTGAATAGGTAGGAAAAAAGCAGCTTTCCTTTCTAACTTTCCCAAACGACAGATTTACTGAAGAGGAGCAGTCCAAACCTCTATATTCTGCTGCATTTGGTAATAAGTATCCCTGCTATCCAACATTTTAGTGCTACTTACCATTTTCTTACTAGTTCTATAAAATAAGTCGTCCATGTAGTTCAGAGACACATGGGTGGGTAATTCAATCACAGGCAGAGCAGGTATCTGAAATGCACAACTGCCAATAGGTATAAGCAAAAGAATTTAGAAAATGATTAGCTGGCACTTGGTTGCTTTAATGAAAAGGTAAAAAACATGACAAATATTTCTTTTAAGAACAAAATCCGGGATAATTTGATGGTTATTAAAGAGGCAAGCTCAACCCCTGTGTGTAACTAGCATGACATTTGCAAGGATCCTTCTGCCCTCACTCTAAGTACATATGTTTGAAGTCCGTGCTGTTGGCAGATAGGCAGCAAATGCTAGACACTGAAGCTTTAAATTCAGTCAAATTTCCAATTTAACATACCACACTCCCTAAAATAAATTGAAAACTGAGATACAGTCACTCTCACAACTTCAAGCATTACTTATTATGCTTCCAGGAACACTGCTGGAAGTCTTAAATCATGTTAAAGTTGGTCTCTAAATAGGATTTTCAAACTTCAGAAGAAATGCATAAGCGGGATAATGCTCTTTCTTCTTATCTTGCATCACCAGTGCTTACACTAATTTCAACAAAATAATCTCTAAAAGGCACAGATTTCACAAATTAATGGCACAGTACCGGTTGGAATCCATCCTTCAGATCATCTATAAGCTTTGTGTTAAGAAGAGGAAAAAAAGGAGTAAAAGGCAACAATGTAAAAGTTAAATCTCTGCCTGAAGCACATAGGGTGATGTGAGTATTGATACCAGATTTGGGTTTTAATAACAAGCTTAAAGGAAGTTCTTTATAAAGTGGATCAGCTAGGCTGCAACTGAATAAAGTGATGGTTTTTACTGTGCTACTTGCTTCTGTTGCCATACTCTTGACAAGTTTTTCTTAGGATTTATAAGACGTTCTTGAGAGTCTTTTTCTTCAGACTTCTGGATTTGGGGTTTTCTTTGCTTTTCTTCCTCCCCCCTTGTAAATTACAGTTGTCATGCCATGGGACTACAATTGTTTATTGTGAAAGTCACTAATGAACAAATGACCCTGCCACCTGGAGCACTTACAGCTGGTGTTAAACTCCAGCTATACGAAGAAAATTCTTCTCAGCCTATTGATTCACTGGCAGTGTTTGATTGTACCCTGGAGGCAGGTGACAGCTAGGCAACTAAGTTCTTAGTGTTTTACACTCCCTATTACACAAACCAAATAAATCTTCTCCAAATTAATTCACTTTTTTTCCCCTTTCCTGCTATGTGACAGTTCAATACTGAACAATCAGTGTGTTTTCCTCTTCTGGTATACTGAACCAAAAATTTTCACAATCTTCATACTATCAAATATCTACAGCTTCAATTTTGCTTTAAGATAGTACCACCGCTCGCTGTGCTTTACTGATTTTTGAAGTTGTCACATTCAAAACATGACTACTTCTTTATTACAGTCTTCTTTTGTTACCCAGATTATCTAATTTTTAAAACCTTTCCGCAAACTGTTAATATTGGGAGCATCTACAACATCATCTCTCTAGTTCCATAACCAAAAATATAGAAAATTGGTGTCAGAGCTGAATGAAATGAGATTCCATCTTAACAAAAAGCTGAAAGATTTCTTAAAATGAAGTCTTCCCAGCTTGATGAAAATTACATTAAGCAACCAACTTCCTAAGGTTGAAAAGTAACCCTAGACACAAAGCTAATAAACACTGAAGGAAGAAAAGTTTGACTGTATTCAGGTACTGATGGGTGCTAAAACAGTACAGGAGATTTTGTTATTTCATTTGAAAAATTCTATTCAGTTTTGAGAGCACAATGACCTTTACTCCCTATTATAGAGCATAGCCTGTATAACTGTGGTCAACTTAAGAGAAAGAAGTTGCAAGAAACAGTAAGCAGTGATCCCAAAGGGTAGGAGTAGGCACAGAAGTGATTACACCAGAAACATTCTGACATTCATGACAAACTGTCTTGAAAGACTTTTCTTCTAGTCTTGAGATTTTTGGTCATCTGCCCTCTCTCACACCTTTCCTATTCCCTTGTCATTATGTTTATTTCTTCCTAATTCCCTGACTCAAATAACCGCATGCTTAACATAGCTTGGTTGGTTGGTCAAAGCCTTTCAGCTGTTATCTGTCTTTTTTGTTTAAGGAGTCTACAAAAGAAGTCTTCAACACTGAGACATTGTGACTGATAGGGATCTAGTGTGGGTAGGAGCTGACTGGTCACAGGCTATTGCAAAACAAAAAGTGCCACCAAATGAATTCAGTAAGAGCCAGGCTAACCAAAAAACAGCTGTCCTTCCTGCAACTAGTAGCAGATCCCTACTGTACCAAGAACCCCACAAAGTATAAATATATTTACAGTATCTCTTTTGCTTCTAGTCTGTTGTGGACAGAGTGTGGATCTGGTGACAGTCAAAGGAGCTTTTCCTGTGTTTAATGTTGGCCAAAACTGGATCTCACTCCTGTACTCCCGCATTATGGCCTCAAGTTGTGCCAAGGTAGGTTTAGGTTGGACATTAGGAAACACTTCTTTACAGAAAGGGTGGCTAAACATTGGAATAGGCTCCCCAGGGAGGTGGTTGAATCACTGTCCCTGGATGTTTGGATGTCGTTTGGATGTGACACTCGGAGATATGATTTAGCATAGGGTTGTTAGAGTTAGGGTACTATGGTTAGGCTGCGGTTGGACTTGATGATCTTTGAGGTCCCTTCCAACCTGAGTGATTCTATGATTCTATGATTCTCTCCCACCATATTCTACTACTCACAGCACAAATGATACTTTGGAAAATTTTATGGAGTTTCACTCAGTATCCATTCAGTAGACTATACCTAAATAAGCTAATTATATAACCAAAAGATATTGAGCAGCATAGAACAAAACACACTTTCATTCTGTCTTTTACAATTATTTCTATGCCTAAACCCTTTACTCATATTACTCTCACAGTGGGGAATTAGAATGTGTCACCACTTTTGAAGTTGAGGTTATTTGGACTGACTAAGGCATTTAGTATATGATAACAATTTGTGACCTTCTGTCATCAGTTCTCTTAGTATTACATGTAGAACTTACTTCAACTCCAAAGTGATATCATAATAGAAATATTTGTTGTTTCCCTTTTTATGCACGTCTGTCTCACAATTATGTTATTGTACCATGACAGTTCTCATTTAATGTAAAATAATTTAAACTTGTAAAAGGAAAATATGCAGTTAGCAGGATATTGTGTGACTAGAAACAGATTGCTCATGTTTTTTCCCCTTTACATTTTAAAGGAGACATCTGCCACAGAAAGCTGCATTAAATCTGAGATGATGGCAAGTGAAGAATAAAGTGGATTGTAGTCCCGTGCACTCCATTTGCTTTCTGTGACTATTCACCGTATCTGTCTAATAATATATGGTCAGAGAGAGTGGCAAAAATGAGAAGTCCTGAACTGACCTTTGCTGCACTTAACTCTAAATAATAATTACTACCAAAATCCTGATGTTTCAATGATTTACACTTTTAAAGTTAGGCTAACTCCTACATTTAGTCAGTACATGCTGTTAAACACTTCTTCAAACTCAGATATTGAATCTTTCTGCTTTGATGTCTAATCAAGGAGAGTTTACATGAAGGCAACATAAACTTAACTATAAATCTGTAACAAGGTACCAAAGTGCAAACCAGCAGTCTCTTTGATTAAATTCTGGCCAAAACAAGAAACACCTGTGTGTACAAATTAGCACTCACTTGAGACTACTGGGGCCTTTAGAATAGAATAGTTCAGCTGGGAAGGCCTTTCAGAGATCACTGAGTCCAAGTGCGTGACCACTCTGAGGCTAACTAAAAGTGAAAGCACGGCATTGAGAGTATTGTCCAAATGCCTCTTGAATATTGACAGAGATGGGACATAAATCACCTCTCTAGGAAGCCTTTTCCAGTGTTTTACCACTCTCATGGTGAAGAGATTTTTCCTGATGTGCACTCTGGTGTAGTTCTGTGCCATTCCCATTCCACCATCAATTCTCAGGAGCAGAGCCCAGCACCTCCCTCTTCTTGCCCTCCTCCGTGAGCTGCAGGGAGCAGTGAGATCACCTCTCTGCCTTCTCTTCCCCAGCCTGGGTAACACATTTGTCCTCAGCCTTTCCTCGCAGGACAAGCATCCAGCCCTGTTACCAGCTTTGTTGTCCTCCTCTGGATGCTTTCCAGGACCTTAACATACTTTTTATATTGTGTAGATCAGAAAGGCATGCAATATTCAATGATAAACATATTGGGAAAATCACCTCAGCACTTACATAAAGACCTCCTTTCACTGCTGGCAGATTTAAAAAACCTTTTTTATTATTATTATCTGACACCACTCTGGCCAGAGTGGCCCAGCTGAAGTTGAATTTTGGCTTTTTGTGCTTTCTCTCTACCGTTGTGAACTGCAGCTCTGTACTCTCACTGTAAAACCAGCCCTTTCTTCCGGAGATCATTTATTTTCTTTTTCTGTCCTAATTCCAGGAGGAGATCCTTGTTCAGACAGGTTTCTTGCTTGACTTGCAGCACAGTTGCATTGCTTACTCCTGGGCTTTTAAAACTGGTTTTTGAAAAGCTACCAGCTCTTATGTGCCCCTAAACACTCCAGAGCAGATTCTCAGGGGACACTACTAGCTAGCTCCCTGAACTTAAAGTTTGCTCTCTTAAAGTCCCAGATGGTGACTCTGATGACCTTTGAAGCAACCCAAAAGACTATGACTTTCCCAGAAGGGGAGACAGTGATAAAAGTTGAGAAGTAAAATTCTGAAATGAAGACATCCTCTGAATGACAAAAGAATAATGTGGGGTTATTCACTGAACGGCTATACATTGCACCGAAGTGCCAAGTAAGTAGAATTAGTGCTGTTTTGGCCACTGTACTCTGGGTATTCTCTTATTTCTTATCATGACAAAGACATCCCAATAAAGCAGAAACATCTGTAGCTACCTATGTTTACTCATATATAAATATACACATATGTCTAAATAGATGCACATGTACATACATGCAGATGTACAGAATCATAAAATCACAGAAGCATAGAATGGTTTGCTTTGGAAGGGACCTTAAAGATAATCTAGTTCCAAACCCCCTGCCCAGGGTAAGGACACTTTCCACTAGACCAATTGCTCATGAAAAGCCACATTTTGAAATCCTTACTGCTGCAAAGGACTAAATATTCATTTTAATTGAAATAGATGAGATTATTTTACATCTGTATTTTCAACTATTGGAAGTATTATCTCCTTTTGAATTTTTAATCTTTTCCCTCCTCTTTGCGTAATATCATTAGTCAAGGAACAGGAACATCCAGCAGTTCTGTAGACCTTTCAGGAAGACAGAACAAGAATCTGTCTGCAGCTATTTGTTGCAGACTAAAAAGCTCGCTCCCCTCCTGAAGAAACTAAGTTGTGTAGGCATTTAAAAGAAGTTAGCTCTTTGCTAACTAAACATCTGCAGCCACTGCTTATTATACTTCCCTGAGGAAATGAGTTATATATCATCATCATTTGCTTGCATTTTTTTCATTCTATCTACATTTCCAATTTTTAACCATTTGAAGCTAAAAAGCTTTCATATTTTCATGCTTCTCATCTCTCCCATCACTCAAGTGTCACAGCCAGTGGGACAAAGAAGTTGTCTTATGTCAAAAGAAGCCACTCCATGAGGAATGGCATCTGTAGAAGATACTCTTTGCTTTTTAGGAGTCCATCCACCACAGTTCAAGGCAAAGAATACTGAATACGTTACCTTATAAATCTCAGGGCATTACCTTTTCCATTTGTTAGGCTGATGCATTACAGAACAGACTTAAACATTTCAAAACTGAAAACACCAAATCTGTTAGACCAAAGTGAATAGTTCCTAATGGTTTTAGTAAATAAGCTAATCGATGCTTGGAAGCCTTTATGAAAATCTCACATAACACAATAAACTTGTTTTGCAGCAATCCAGTGAATATTATTTGTCATTAGAGGTTGTATAATTCAAATACATAAACCAGGCCACAAATGATAGTCAAAACATTACAAAGAATGAATTATATAACAACATAAAATTCTGTTTCTTGAAAGAATGTCAATTTAAACTCTTCTAACATTAAGATTAAAACAACTGAAATGTAAAATGGTTGCTGTAATGTCAAAAATGATGCACTCTCTCCATTCCAAAAAACAATTTCCCCCCCCCCTTTTTCCTTTTTTTTTTAAAAAAAAAAAAAGGATGAGTGTGTGAGTGTGCACGTCTGTTGTTATCACCACATTAATGCTTTTTAATTGGAAATACAGAAGGGAAAAACACACTAGTGATTTATGAACAGCTGATTATTATTAAGTAAGTGAACTGAAAATTGCTCCAGCCAGGCATCTAACTCTAAAACAAAACTAACCAAGCCTTTTCCATAATGAAACTCTTGTACTGTGCCATCTGAACTATTTATTCAGATTTTTGTAAAAAAGCTTTTAAGGAGAAAATATGGAGATCTGCTTTATGAACCGTTTCACTGACAGAAGAAGAAAAAATCAAGCAGGCTTCTTTTTTAATTTTTTTGAGTGACTAGTAGTTTAAACTAGATGTGAATTGACAGACAACATGGACAGCTTCCTGCAAGATGCAACACATAAACAGATGGCAAGCAAAAAGTGAAATTTCCAAGTAGTTTTAAAGGACTGTGTAGACAAAACAGTAATCTAATGCAGAGTTCAAAAAACCGTTGTTTATTACATATTATTTATTTATTTTATAGCCCAAAACTCACTTTTAGAACATATTCCTTCATGACCACATATTCAGGTCAAGATTAGGATAATGAAAAAAACAATGCGAAAAGCATGCAAAAGTCTTCCTAGACAACAAAAATGTTTATATTATTTTTCCATTTTCCTACCATTTTCATAATCTGCACCAAAACAACACTGAGATTTGTCAAAAACTGAAGGAAAAAAAAAAAAAAAGAAATCTTCAGGTACAAACTTTTTTCTGTCATCTGAAATTATAACCAATTACAGTACCACACACAAAGTTACCAAAGATAATTAAGTCAATATTTTATCTGTCATGGTATAAATTATATAGTTACATTACAAAGGTACAGAATTACAGAGAGAATCAAAGTAAGTCAATATAAAGACATTTACTGAAATGGCCTTCTTGTGAGAATGAGAGTGAACTCACTGTAACTTCATGAAGAAGTTGGATTTCACCTGAAAACAAACAAACACAAATATAATGCAAGTTAATTTTTTTTCATTTCTTTTCCATCCTTAATTAGTTAAGCTAATTAAAGAAATGCATTTTAACATTTAGTAATTATTTGAAAAGCAGATGCTTGAAATACGCAATGAGATCAATTAAGAAAAAAAATTGTTTTATATATGCAGTATAAATTGTCATAACATTCATATAAAAAGAAAATATTTCAATGAGCCTGCACTAATGATAACATTTTGATAGTAACAACAATTCAAAGTTAGAAATCTGAACCATAGAAAAAAATTGCATTTATATGTTGTTGAAGTGGACTTGATGATTCAGGTCTTTTGGATCAATATGCTTACAATCAAATGTCCCAAAATTAAAGATCTGCTTTGTTGTAGCTCCTGTTATTTATATATCCATGTATGTATGTATGTATGAATTCATTCATTCATTCAGAAAACCTGCTCTTCAGTAGTTCATGGAATAATTACTAATGACCAGAATATAATTATAGTTCAAACTCTACTCTCCAAGGTTTCCACTGTATCCACTGCTATCTATATAAAAAGACGTATTACACTATGGGAAAAAGGTAATGTAGCTTTCCAGTGTATAAAGTAGCATTTACAAGACTCACATGTTCTGAAATATACACAACCAGTAAAGCCATTCAAATATGCTACATTACAAATGCTTGCAAACATCTATAAACAATAACATACTATCAAGCAAAAACCGTTTTTTTTCTATTATTTTAAAATATCTAAAAAGAAGTTACTGTACTGAATGTACTTCCTGTCTTTGAGTTTGCCTGAATATTAAATTTTGAAATGAAAATGGTTAGATTTAGATGGCATGTATAATTTCACCTAATGGGATATATGTTTATTTCAAAAAATAAAGATGAAATATAGCTTTTTCAGTATAACTGAACATTACAAGAGGACTCAGATATTCATATATATGAAACTAACTTGAAAAACAAAGGAATCCATAGACTCAACATGACTTACAGCTTTGACAAACAGCTTATCACAGTTAATTAAATGACAATTGTCATTGACTTTCATACACTTCAGATCAGTTCTGTCAGTCAACATGTTTGATAATTCTAAAACAGATGCAACTGTCTTTCATTATGTTATTTTCTAAATTTCTACTTAAATGGACTGTATTTTATTTCCAGTTTAGCTTTGAATTTTATGAGCACTTTAAGTGCCCAAGGATCAAGGACAAGATCACAGCAACAAATAAATGCATATATATGATCAATTAGTGGGTTCAATATATATTTCAAATGCACACTCTCAAGAAATATCTATTGCACAATAAGCAAATCTTCTAATGATAAAAGAAATTATTTTATTTTTATTTCAACTCTAATAATAAGATTTTACTTAACAAATGTCATTATTTTATACAAGTCATGAGCAGTTTTAGATGCCTGGTTTTTTTTTTGTTTTTTTTTTTTTTTCCTTTTCACTTGCAGTAAATAGATAACAATAATTTAATTCTATTGTCCACAGTTATTAAATATTACTTTAAACTGATATATGGTATGGTATAGTATGGTACAGTATGGTGTGGTATACCATGGAATGGTATGGTATGGTATGGTATGGTATGGTATGGTATGGTATGGTATGGTATGGTATGGTATGGTATGGTATGGTATGCTCTGAAGTCACGGTTTAATCATCTGCATAATCCTTAACTCAATTAAAAGAGCAAGGTTTTATTTGTTCTTTAGCAGTTTAAGTAAGTATAAAATATTCCTTTACATAAAAATAGTGTATGTTGGGTTAACGTATATAAAATGCAGTATTTATTTTTGTCCCCTTGTTCAAAAACCTAAAAATTGCATAGTGTAAATGATTCATAATAGCCTGAAGAAAGACTGATAATAAAATTTGATTATCAATTTAAGTAAGTCTTCCTTAAGAACTAATCTTTAGTGCGTCCACCTCATGTTAATGAGCTATCTCAAAATTCCCCAATGACTGAATAAAATCAATCACTGTGCTCCTTTTGTTCTCCATCTGCGCTAAGTGTATGAAAACACCAGATTTTATAAATCAGCAGGGCCCACATAATGAGACCGTCTTGACAAAGAACAAGATTATGTTGTGTCAAAGCCACTTCAGTGTAGCTGCTTCTCAGGCAGCAGACACTGGGAGATGTTGATTCAGAAAGTACACATTCTTTTAGCTTCCCTTCTTACAAAACAGCTCTTGACCTTATCAACTGTCTTCAAACTCATGTTGTCTGCTTTTAGATTTTCCATCTAAGCTAATAGCTGAGGATGATACCCATTACTATTCCCTTATTGAAGCTGCATGGAAAGACAATTTAAGGTGTTTACCTCCTTCTGCTTCCTGGAAGGAAAGAATGTCACCTCAGCATCTCTGCTAAAAGCTTTGCTAATCGCTGCATTTCTCACTGTTGCCAGTCTAGTAAAATCTACAACTCAAGCTAGAGGAATCAGCAATACAGTTGTGTAGGTGGTTTAGTCTATGGTAGCTAGGGAGTTTGAGCACTTGATCACTCATATAATAATTACACAATAATAATACTTAGGAAAACAAAAACAAAAACAAAAACAAAAACAAACCAATGTGCTTGCTGCCAATGGGTTGTTATTTGTTTTTCACAAAACCCTTGATTTCACTCTTGCTTTGAGTAAAATGTTGGAAACTTCAGTGAAGATGATTTGAAACAAAAGGCTCTGCATTTTTGTTTGATTTTTTTTAGAGCCAAGCACAGGAGACACCAAGTAAGGCAGTTACATATAAGAGCTCTAAGACATACATTATAAAACGCTACATTTCCAAAGTTAAACAATGTGTTATTGTGAATTACCAAATATATATATATATATATATCTGCTTTCTCTTGCTTATGGCATTGTAACTGTGTGTGGATTCAAGAGGTAAACAAAGCTCTCGTGAGGCCTAGGCAAGTACCTTACATAGAAGCGTATTTCATTTTCCCTTTTTATGTAATTTGTTTGCCTGTAATATAAGAAGTATCTGCAAAACTCTTAATCTGTGGCCATGCAGTTAAAAAGCATTGTCACAAGCAGAAGATATCTGTCTGCACCCATTTTAGAAAGCAATTATGGGCACAATATATGCACTGTGCTTGCATGTAATATAATTTCCTGTTGGATACCCAATGGTTTGCATGTAGAAACATGATGGAAGCTGTTGTGGTTGCTTATGCAGACACTAGGCATGTTCAGCTATAAGGAGTCCTATATTTTTTTGATGGATCTTCTCCAGGTTCTTGAGGTTAGAAAACCCACTAGCACACAGCTTGTCTGATCTTGAGTTCAGCATGGGTATAAATCTCAAGATGAAAAATACACTTTTAGCTGGAGAAACTGGTCTGCAGCGACAAGTACCATTCCCCCTTTTTCAATAGCACCTTGGTACCTCTTCGGCAATGGGAAGACCCTGAAGGAAACTGTTTTACCTCAGAAGCGCAGAGGAGCAAAGGAGTGCAATTGGGGGTTGGAGGAAACTGCTGTAAGCAGAAAGAAAGGAAGTCATCATCATGTTAGAAAAGCTACAGTGACCTCGGGAACAGTCTAGAAACTGCAAAGTATAAAAATGTTTAGCCATTTTTCCATCCTGACCCCACAAAATACTGCACAAAGTTTGACCCCTGCTCTGCCAGGAACAATCAACAATCTGCAATACAAGGAAAATAATGGTTGTTTTTTTTCTAAAATAGAAAGATGTGGCTGTGCTCTGAAAGCATTGTGAAACGCTTGCAGCAGCTGAGGAGTTGCAGGAGGACTACTAGTTTCCCACCGATGCTTTGAATCACATCTTCTCAGCCAAAGCCTGAATTCTGGGTACCCAGTAATTCACAACTTGTCATGAGCGAATCAACACACAGCACTAGTGAGTTCAGTGGGGGAAAACATTTGGATGTTTCAGCAGAGATCACTTCACAAATTGGAGTGACTACATATACTGAGTTTTTCAGGTATAAATTCGTCTAATGGTTTCATTAAACTCTACACCTCTGACCCATACTAAGGTTCAGATTCCTGAGAATAAAGCCAAAGAGAAATTGTAACAACTGAGAAAGACCTATTTCTTCTGAAATTTAATTTTCTGAAACAATTAACTACTGTTCTTCACAGTTCTGGAATTTCAGCTGGACACTGCTAAGCAATGTCAGATGCAGATGAGACTTCCATACACAATACATTCCCATCTCAGTAACTGAAACAAGACTTTTCCCAGCTTCATGAAATGTAAGCTTCCTGCCTCCCAAAATGGTTGTCCAAATGTCCTCTCTGGAAAATGGAATTTCTTTCTCTTAATATGAAATTTCTTACTCTTACAGTAATTTCATTCTTCTTCCCACCCTAATTTAGGCCAAAAATAAATCAATTGCAGGTTCTAGATGAAAGTGCAAAAGCGTAAGATAGAGAAATTCCATCTTTTAACATCAAAATTACACATCTAGCAATGATAATTTGTCACAAGCTGGCATTTTAGAACAACAACAGCAACAACAGAAAACAACAACAAGCACCATTATCAATGTACGAAAGTGAACTTACTGTGCCCTGGCATTTTTTTTATTTCATCAGAGTTTCATTTAATTGAAAAAAATGCTGGAAACATTTTCACTGTGACTCTAATTCAGAAATACCTATGCATATGCCCATGCGTGTGTCACACATCAGCCAGTGGGCTTTCAGGGAACGTTTCTCACTTAATGTGGGCATATGAGTGTCCTATGACTTTCCTCATTACACTTAAATTTCTGATTTCTTTTCCAGGCTATCTCAAATAAGTTTCTGCAGCATGCAGAAGTCCTGCTGAATGGTAGGGGTTTTCAGGTATCACCTATTCTTCACATTAGGAAAGAAATAGTAACTAGAGAATAGCAATTCTACAGGAGTTGTATTCTTAGGCCAATGTCTTAGATACTAAATGATCCATTTACAGTATCTTGGTCTTGCAATAATATGCATATAGGGCAATACAAGATCACCTGAAATTTTAGCTGTTTTTAGACCTTTGAAAGTATATTTTTCAACACCAGAGATTAAATTAAATTAAAAATAATTTAATTTAAATTTAGAGACTTTCTCAACAGCTGCTTTCCATCCATTGACAGAAGTAGCATGAGGAGTCGTGTGATTGTATCTGTGTGAATAAGCAACACTGATTAATACACTGGTTATCTACAATGAATATTTTGGCTACAGTCTCACAGTAACTTGCAGGAAAATCATCATAATTCACTGGCCTTAACCACTCTTGCTGTACTTGGGGAAAGCACTTGCAAATAAGAAAGATGCATACATTAAAAATAAAGAACAAAGGAAAAAAAAAAGAAAAAAGGTATTCACCACACATTCACAAGTATATGAATGATATGTATACACCAAGGTTTACTAATGACTGTGGCTATTATGAAGAGGTTGGTACCAGCTAGATATATCATCTCTATTCCATTTTATCAGTCTTTCAAATGTAATTGATATCATCCATCTAGACCACACAGGTCCATGCTTCAGGTAAAAATCAAAACAAAGCTGTGTGGTCTAGTTTGTTAGCACTGTAAAGACAACTTATTGTTAACCTTAAGATAAGCCACCGCATTTAAATCTATTTATAGCTGCCTTCAGTGAGTATGCCTGAATTCCTTTCGACTTTCCAGGTCAAAGTCACAAAGCTGTCACAGGAAGGTGTAAATCACATTTCTTTGCACCAGCAAATCCCTTTGCATAGGGGATGGAATATATTTCAGCTGAAAACAGTGAGCTGTTTCATTGCTTCCTTCTCTCTGGATTACAGAGTAGAAGAGTGGGCAATTTAATTTTGATAAAGCTGTTCGTGGAAATCATTGAATCATAGACCCTGCTTACCTCACTTTTATGCCAGAACTGCCTACTTTTAAAGCTTGCACTAGTCCTTCATGCCAGGTAACAAAACAAATTATAAAAGGAGATTGCAGCTAGTTTGTGATCTCATTCCCTCTAAGGAAGGCAATTAAAATAGATTCCATTCTCACCTAATGGAAGAGAAGCAGTAAAGGGAGAAGAGTACTCTATGAATCCAGCTATTCAACTGCCCTCATGGAATCAAATCAAATAGCTTGCAAAGAAATAATAATAATAATAATAATAAAATCTCTCTGAAAGCCTATCCAGGTCTAATTCTCCTGGCACCCACAACAATGTGAATTTATTCTCTTCCCTGTCTCTTTAATTCTTGGCATATTATTCCCTATCCCCACACACTCAGTGCTTCTGAAGCTATCACAAGAACAGCCAACATAACAGCGGAGAGAATCAGGCTTCCTAATACTTCAGAGAGTCAAAACAGCTTAAATTTCATTTCTTTTTTGCTACAAATGGAGTGAGCTTCCTTGAACTCAGTGATACTAAAGACACCTAAAATGAATGCTTGGGAAAAGAAAAGAAGGGACTTGGCTCTAGGTCCATCACAAAGAGCCTTCTAATAAAACAGGATGGCCCTAGCTGTATTTCCAGGTGCATGTTTCAGAAATTCTGGACAGTGGCCCAAACGCAGTTTACAATCCTTCTTTCACAATTACAGCTGGTCAAGGAGGTTGACTAATGTCTGCTATTTATACCATATGCCCCATGACTTCTTGTTAGAGAGTAAGCTGTGCTGTGACGCAGGTGATTGATGGAGATTTAATGGCTCCATTGTCTGCAGTAATGCAGAACCTACAATTCTAATGCATCAAATTGAACAGGAGCTTTATCACTGAAGCTCAGTGCTTTTAAGTGGTACTGTCACTAATACTCCTGAAAGGAACAGCAAGCAGTACCAGAGCCTTTTGATATTATTAATATTTCCGCTAACACCCTGGGGTACAAAAGTTACAGAGAAGTGCTCCTCCAAGTTCTCACTGTAATCAGTACATCAGGATAGAAGAGCAGTTTTTCACTTTGCCTTTTGCCTTGTCTTTTTGGTTTACCAGTGCAATTAAGCGATTACTCAGAATCAGTTACCCAATCTAATATTTTTGCCTGTTTTAACGAACTAAATTCAATGTGAGCACTGCTTTGTTTCCTCCTGCTTTACCAGGCTTATAGCAGTAGACAGTCTCATTCCTTTCTCTACAATATTGCTTGTTGCTGAAGCAACTGGCAGTTTGTATGCCAGTGAGCGAGCCTTACACTGTTACACTGTTTGGACATCTCCATCAGAGGGGAGGGACACACACCATTCTTCCTACAACTATTTCAGTTCTGTCTTTAATAGGCGGGGAACCTCATTTCAGTGTCATCATTCTGCATCCTTCTTCAATACCATTAATATTAATCCAACTGTTTTGGATTCTGCTATGTCTGACAGACACAAATAAGGATGCAGCTGGAAAATAGTTGTTTTGTAAGACATAGGTTTCCATCTGCTTGCAAAGATTTCTTCACACAAAATAACACTACTCCTGTTGAAGCAGCACTGCATGAAGAGAGCAAAAAATCTCAGGACTCTACAATTTATTGTCCTACGCTGACATCTGCAATCCCAAGTATTGTCCCTGAGACCTTATAAAACAGATTTTTGCAGATGTATGTATGTCCCATCATTTTATTTTTTGAATATGTGACTCAGTAAAACACAAAACTTATGACAGCCACATATTTGAATTTGATATTTTAAGCTAGTTTCACATTTCTGACCAAAATAGAATAGGTAACTACTATAGGTAATTACTGTATATGACAGTTGTACTCAAACTGATCCTTAGTGTTATTACCTCCTTCTTGAGACTGTCTGTCTACAAGACTATAAGGTCTTTTAAGAGAAAGCCCTGCAGAATTGGTTGAATGGCAAAAGTGAAAGAAAAGGAAAAAAGGAAAAAAAGGAAAAAGAAAAAAAGAAAAAATGAAATTCAGCTAGCATCTATTTTCAGGAGGGAAAAGGACTTTTGGTTCAGAACCTTCTCTGTGAAATATAACAGCAAAGAACTCTTAGAGAAGATATAGTCAATATGGAGAATCTGTATGATGAAGCACTGTTTCTGCCACAAAATCCACAAAATATTCTGTCTAGGACTTTTTGGACTAAAATATATGGTCCAGTGCTGAACAGCCTTAGATCTGCACAGGAAAATTCTTATGTGTGTGCGACCTGCCTGAGCTCATGCACAGCAGCAACATTAGATCAAGCCTGAGTGTCTGGGATACCCCTAGAAATGTCCAAAATGTCCCAGTTCTGCCTCTTTTCCATGCAGACAAGGCAGAAATATTCAGGGAAACTCACATTGATGATATTCCTGAGAAGATATCAGTACCATATTTTTTATTCCATTTTTATTTGTCCATCAGAATTTTATGTACAGCTTTATCTCCCACTATGAAGAAAAGCAGTGCTGAAATGATTCTATATACTCCATAACATGCAATTGTCTTAGACAACGTAAAAACTGATCCACAGCCCCAAGTGTCAGCATTACTGGCACAGTGACACAACCAAAAACAGTTTTTTAGTACTAACACTGAAATTCTATGTCTGAATAAAGGCCACAGGATGTGGTCCTTCATATATAAATCCTAGTATGTCCATGGTATTAATCTTTTAAAATCCTATACATCTGCAAAACCTGCTGATGCAGATTCCCTCAAACAATAAACTCCACATAATAATTTGCAAGAAAGCAAAGAACATGGAAAATGTTAATTAAGCATAATGACACAGACATGTGTGCTTTTCATTGAAGTGTAAACAGCAGCACATCGTACAGAAAGAAAAAGAATCTGTGCAAGTTACAATTTTTCAGTCATCTCCAGTGGAAGACAATCAAGTCTTTATCACATTTCCTTGTTTAGAAAACTATTTCTACTGTTTGCGATGGCAAAGAAAGGAGACCTCAGCTTCCTACCAAAAGGGAGGTACTGCATATATCAAATGCATAATAAAAAAAAGAAATTGTAAGGGACTGAAATAGATGAGAAAGTAGAAAAATAAACACTGCTAATGATTTGTTCTACAAACTTACCAACTAAGTATTATCCGTCTTTCTAACTTCATCTGTCACATCTCAAATGTTGCCTATATTTTTCTTTTTTCTAAAGACTCTTACACTAAATCATTCACTTTACAAGAAAAACAAAAACAAACAAACAAACAAAAAAAAAACACCCTGTAACTGGGAGTAGTCAGATATATACTTACTTATATTGGAGTTCAAAATCTGGACTGATTTCTTGAAATAAACATTGTGTTTTGCTGAACGTCTATCAGTCATAAGGCTGATATATAGTTATTATTGATTAATAACTCATGCAGAGAGAAACAAATCTGCAGCAAATATATCTATATATATAAAGGCTTTTCAGAATAGTACATCAGAAAAAATAATAATAATAATTACTAGGTTTCTTTAACCATGGCCCATTATTAAAACACAAATTAGGAGTTTATGAACATGGAAGCTTTTAATTCATGTCCAGTAATAAGAAAAACAATATTAAATTTCCAGAGTAGAGATGTTACTTCTTATTAATCTGATCATCTCCTTCTGCTTTAGGATTACATGAGAATACATGTGCATTGAATTTTCATTTTGCTTCACCATTTAACAAGAACTGCAAAGAAGGTAGGGCAACCTCAGTTCTGGTTTAGAGTTTCTGTAATGTCCAAACAAAGCACCAGTGGAAGATTTTCTCTCCCTTGGTTTTAAAAGTTGGAAAAGTAGCTTGGTTTTAAAAGTTGGAAAAGAAACTTGCTTCTTGGCATTGCTGGTAATGTCAGGATATCACCTTAGAATAACAACTTTAATTGTACAACCATAACCCTTCACCCCAATCATGTTCAGTCTTCATTTATTTATTACCAATGCCTGCTGCACTTTCAGTAATGGGCTTTTTTTATTTTTGCTTTGCTTTTTTTTTTTTTAAGAAAATATTTCACACTCCACATATATTATCATTAAAGGTCCCTTGATTAAGGTTCTTTCTCTTTGACAAGTCTAAATGCAATTAATGTGCAAAGAAGTCCTGAGAGAACTATTCCTTATTTCACTTTTTATTTTTCCATCATGATTTTTCCTTCTCCTTTGGCTTCATAATGTCACCTCCCATCTGCGAAGAGAAGCAGCCCTAAAAAATCCCACGAAGAATTAGAACTAGTTGAGTAACAGCCGGTTAATGTGGTATCAAATGAAAAACTTAGCCCAAGAGATAATATGTGAATTATAGTGTGTGACCTAAACTAGTGCACACTACAGATTAATAATAAAAATTAAAAAATAAAAAAAGGTTTTCCTCAATACCTTTAGAATCTTCATCTCCTCATTAAGTCTAAACTTAATTTACCCATCTCCAGTAGTACACTAATTTATTACATTGCCTTGAATTATGACAACTTTGATATAATTATTGTAAATGTATTCTTCAGTTATGGGAAGGCAACAAACGGACTCAGAACTAGAGAACAGTTACTTGCTACTTTTTCTTCTATCATGGATATTTTTGATGCAGCATTTCTAATCTTCTTTGGAGATTTTATTCAGTCTCAGAATAATACATGGTTGAGAGAACATACTTACATTTCCATACTATAGGCAAAATTTATAAGATTAACTACTGTTAATTATGCTCCTACCATCCTACAGTGTGCAGGTAAAATCTCCTACCAGAAAGAGCTTTATTTACCATAGAGGTCTCTTGCACAGGTACATCAATCCACTGCTGAGCTTTAAGTAATTATTTTTGGAGGCTACTGATCCCAGTTATCTACTGTACATAACTAAATGCATTAAACCAATGGCATAGACAATCCAACATCTTCAACAAGTATCAGGTAGACTTTTACTGGATAGTCTAAGACAATTCTGTTTTGTACAAATATCATTAATTTCAAAGGCAAAAAAGAATATGCCTGAAGTTATGAAACTGTGGACATATTTACCATATTTAACTTTTTTTTTTTTTTTTTTTTTTTTTTTGGCACCAAGTTTAATTCAAAGGGATTAAATAAGTGTATTCACAGATTTTTAAACCAATCAAATCCAAAAGCCATTTCCTGCATTAATTTTCCAGCTAACTTAATTATACAGCCCCAGGCTCTGGCTCGTGATCAATTAACAGAGCTGTAAAAATCTGGAGCCCAAGTCTACCATGTATTAATCACCACATCTGATGTAAGGAAAACAGCCTTTATTGTGGTTTCTGGATTTGAAATCAAACCAGTAACCACAGCAAAAGTGCCTTACTGCACTTTTGAAAAATAAAGATTTTTTAAAATCAGTATTTTTCATGACTTAGGATGAAGAACATTTAAAACAGAAAAAAAAAATGTTCATTGTCAACTAACAAGCAAAACATCTTATCTGCATGCCTATAGGAAAAGAGTTCACTAGTGCTGCTCACAACAAAGTATTTTCTGATTGATATTGCAACTCCTTAACTGTTTTCCTCTTCAGGATGCAAAGACTGTCAAGTTCATGTTCTCCCAGCAAATCAATTCATAACTGCATGATGAGCAACTTTAGCCAAAGTTTATCAATTTGATCATGCATTCCGTTTTTGCCCCACACACCTCTTGAGTTCAATAGTGGTTTGCTATTGCAGTGGGGTGTACAGTTCTGATTCAGAATTTATTTTTCTGTCTTAACAATTGAAGAAGCCTGCCAACGTGGAGAGACTGCAATGAATCACCCAACAGCTGAAGCAATCCTTTGATTTTACTGAAAATTCATGTGGATTAAGGCTTGTTCAGAGGGAAGATGATACCACTTGGGTTCAAAGAGATTCTTCTATTAATAGGTAATAAGAAAAATACCTTCAATAACATCAGGGGGGAAAAAAATAAGCAATACAAAAATAAGTGAACAAGCAAGCAAGAACAAAACAGAAACAAACAAACAAAATCCAAACCTTTGTGCTGGCAGTACATTGTTGTGGTCAAGCTGACGCTAATACTGTGAGCATATAAGTTGACAGTGAACAAAGAGAAGAATTCATGGAAACAAAGGAGAATTAATCGGCTCCAGACAAAGGTTCAAATAATAAGGAAGGTTATGAGAACTCCTCCAATAGAGTATTTTCAAGTGACACATTTAAGGCCACTGAAGTACTCATTTTGGATTGGATTCACAAAACCAGAAGTCCTTTAGATAGACTTCCAGTGATGTCTCTAAGCAGAATTATTATTTACATACATTTAAATGCTATGTAGAATTGTTGCAAAAGATACCCTGTAGGAGTGACTTCTAAAGTTTCTAGTGCTTAAATGGGGACGAGTAAACCCTCTTAGGCTGAGAAGTGTCTTGCTGAGTTAATTCTAAAGTTGCACAGTTAATGTACTTTATCATGCTCCAATAAGACAAAATGATTTTTAAGAAATCCACACTGAACGTATATCTTTTGTAGTACTCTGAAGACCTGTGCTTGAATAAGGACTATTTGGAGCAACAGTGCTCGTTTTCAGATATTGTATGAAAACTGAAAGTAATTCCTCCTGAATAAACTTATATCTTGAGCACATCAACTCAAATAAGGAGTTTTCAGAGAGAAAAGAAAAATGTTATGAATCCCATTGACTCAGAAACATACAATATGGTCTCCTCAACTAAATGAGATACTAATACATCTCTAAATCAAAAGCCTTTTGACCTAAGTCCCTTAGATCACTGATAAGGATAGCATCCTGACTCTATTTACCCTCAAATTCGGGTGTTCAACTCATTCTTATGTTTTACTTCCCTCCCTACACAGTTCTCCATAACTTCATTCTTCTACCCATTTTTCATTATTCACTTTGCCCGTACTGTTTTCTCTTTACAGTATAGCTTAAAATACAACTTGCTTTTCTAGTCTAAATCTGTGTTCTGGAACCACTAATGCATGTGTAATTCATTTTCCTTTTGAAACTGTCTGAGCAATTTACGAATTATCTTCTTTACTCAGATTACACCTCTCCCTCAAATTAATCCCTTCCTCACCCTCCAGCAGAAGGAAATTTTAAATATGTGAACATAGAATATTCATGTTTCTGTCAAAAACTTTGAATTTAAATGGTTTAACTGGCACAGATGGTGTGTGGTCATAGCATATCCTGCCAGTGCCCCCTCACTTTTCATTTCCTCACCTGGGCTAACAAGACGGTGAGACAATCTCTTGGTTGGCAACTGTAGATAAGCATTGCAAACCATCACATGTGCAAGTGCTTGGCATCACCCAAAATAGAGACCACACTTCTACTTGGAGCTGTGCACAAAATCAGATGAAGCATAAGTGTTTGAAAATCATAAGGGAAGTTGTGACCTGAGCCACCACGTCTGTGCAGAACATAAAAAAAAATTAATCATTAACTTTAAAACATATCAGAAGGCTATGCATCAAGACTCCTCATTTCAAAGAAACCCCATAGTAGACTATGAAGTCAAGTGAGGAATGTACATGTACATTGGAACACTTAGAAAAATGAATCTATAAAAGGAAAAAAGGGAATTTAATGTAAATAATGAAAAAGCTTGTACTCTTCTGATGTGAACATCACACTAAAAATAAATGGACGAACCATCTAATTTTATAAGCACTGAAATTACATGCATACATTTTTTGAAGGTATGAACACATATACAGTGATCACTAGGCAAAAAAAAATAATCCTTTGCTTTTTTTTTTTTTTTTTTTTTAATGAGTTATTCGAACACAGATGGCAGCATTCGTGTGCAAAGTGTCACTTCAAAAAGAAGGAAGAAAGATTATCCAAGGATCTTACAGTGTTAAGTTCTACTAGTGCTATTACTTATACAGGTCAATTTTCCTCAATTCCCAGCAGGTATCCCAACATTTAGGTAAAATCCCATCTTCTCTTAAGTACCCTGAGCCCTTTAAAGTAATAGAATCTCTCTCTCTCTCAATCTCTCTCTCTCTCTCTCTTTTTTTTTTTTCCCCTGCAGTTGGAAGTGTTTTTGTTTCATGATGCAATTTAACATTGCATTTTGTCAACATCCATATTTGCAAATTGCTATTTCTTGATTTTATCTTTCAGGAAGATGCCAGAGGTTTGTTGCAACAAGTACAATCATTCAACTCACAGAATGTTTCCACCATGTCAATAAAACTATACCAGCACTGGTTGACTTTGTCCTACAGACATCCAGGAGCTGCCAAAGCTGTGGACTGAACATTAAGAAGGTAAAGATTTTTCTATTTCAGTGTACCTCAAAGAGGTAAAAGATTTGCTTCGTCTGTTTGGCTACAATTAGATTTCAAGTAGTTTAATTTTTGACCCAAGTTATACTCATTTCATTTAACTGAATATATAATGTGCATGAATTTCACATACCTTAAGTATGCCTTAAATTCTTCTCCAGTTGTCTTTCCTGCACTGCTTTTCCTCTGAGATCAAAAAGTTGCAAGTGGAATCTTAGTAGATGTCTGCTGATGATAATAAAGAATGGGGGTCAAAAAAACCCCCACCTTGAGTGTATAAAATGAAACAGAGGAAGAATTCAAATTGCATTGAAATCCTAATGCATTCTATTTTTTTTCATTTTTTAAGGAGAACCAGCATGAATTTGCTGCATTCAATTATCAGGACTCAACTTCATTCAGTTGGCAAGACAATATGTTCTTAGGTCTGAACTCTGCAAAATGAATTTGTCTGACCCAAACACATACTCTGATATCAAGTAGAATGAATATGAGTTCAGAGTTGTATATACCTGTTTTCCAAGTATATTAGCTTCTCCTTTTTTTTTTTTTTTTTCCTATTGTTTCTTCTTTTTGGGGGGTAATATAACAAAAGCAGCAGCCCTAGAAAAAGATTTCAAGTAAGAAATAGTGAGCAATCTTAAAAATCAATTCAGACAACAGTATTTCCTTTCTTTGAAAGTATAGACCAGCTCATTAATATGACAAAAGCCCCTTTACAGAAGCTTCATGCAGGTAAAAAATTTTTTTCATCATTATCAACAGTAGTTATGTAGAGTTGATTGATACAGAGAACAATGCTGAAGGCTGCACCTATTGCTTTAAACAGTAAAAAGGAAAACTGTATTAATAGGATTGTAGTAAACCTGAATAGTTTCTGTACAAAGGAATCACTTTTAAAAAATAGGTTAAAATTAGCATCAATCTACTAGTACTGTATTTTGTTTTCACATGAATTATCTTTCCTTGTACTTGTTCTACTTCATGACAACATACAAAAAGCTTTATTTCAGCATTAAGCAACAGGGCTTTCTTTTGAGCTCAGCAGGATGGCTCTCTGTGAAAGAATATTTTAAAGATTTTTAAATGAGTTATTTTTAGTTTTTCTTCAAAGGGTTTTTTTCATTAGATACATTTTTATTTAGATATATTTTGTATAAATTTTAATTGTACAGATAGTCACTGGTGATTTAAATATGAAAAAAAACTACTTTTTTTTATCTATTATAGACTGACAATTACTTTATTAACTATTACTATAAATAAAGAAAACACATTCAATGTGAAATGAGAGAGTCTGGATAATCAATTAATCAAACTGTGATACATCACAAGGAAATCCGCCTTAAGATTTGTACAAATTATTTTTTTTCCTTTTAAAACCCAGAACAAATTTCTTATGTTTAAGAACACAGTTCTCCAGAGCTTTTCAATTTCTGAATAGTAGCTTGGGTTTTGTTTTGCTTTTTGTATTCACAGTCTTAAAACTGATAAAACACACCATCCACAGCAATAATGTTTTACATTACTCTCAAGGCAACAAGACATTTTTAAGGGGTCTCCGAGATGCTACAAGTAGATCAAAGGAAATCTAAGCAACGGAAACAGTCATTCTCAAATGCTTTGCTGTTTGTTCCTGCTGAAAAGGCTATTTATTTTTTCTACAGTAAAGCTATTGCATTCTGTCTATCAATCCACAGGTTATTATGTTAACAAATAATGTAGTATGCTTTTGGTGGTATTCTAACACTATATCAGGATGCTTCATGAAAAGAAATTTATAGTACTGCAGCTGTGCTAAATTTGTCCTCAAATTCACCTTTTCAAAACGGATTGCCTTTATTAAAAAGAATTCAACCATTAGAGATGGATTTCCCTAGGCAGCAAGCCCATAACAGTTTGTACCATCACAGTTATCAGGTTGCTGGGTGCCTTGCTCAGCGTTGCAGTTTAAGAAAGGCACTGAAAAATAGTGGCAGTGGCAAAATGAGTCTGGAAGGTTCTCAGAGCATGAAAGAAGGAGACACAGCAACATGGAATAGAATAACATCCATGTCTATCAGTACAATGTGAGTGCCTAGGAGTGAGGTTTTGAAAGTCTTCTTTGGTTGCGTTCAAACTTCAGCTCCTGCAAAATTACACAGAAAACTGTCTAATCCTAAACATTTCCTAAATATGCTTTTTCCAAACCACAGTCATATATCCCTTTGAGTATAACTTTCTGGTCCAGGTAATGGACAGACCAACAAGAGATGTAGTATTACTAGACCTGGTGTTCACCAATGTGGAGGTTAAGATTGGAGGCACTCAGGGCTGTAGCAACCACGCCCAGGTCAAATTCATAACCTCGAGGAACATGTGCCTGGCAAAGAGCAGACAGGACCCTGAACTTCAGGACAGAGAAATTCTATCTATTTAAGGAATTACTGGATGAGATCTACTGGGAAACAGTCCTTGGGGACCTAGGAACAGAACATAGTTGGCAACTTTTAAAGGACACCATTCTGAGACAAGAGCCCTCCATCCCCCAGCATAAGAAGTCAAGCAGAGGAGGCAGGAAACCAGCTTGACTGAATAAGGACAAAGAAAATGCAAGCAAAGAGAGGATACTTTCTCTGATAAATGAGAAGGGAGATCTGGCTTCGGTAGACATGGAGAAGGCTAAGGTATTCAATGAGTTCCTTGCCTCAGTTTTACCGGCAGTCAGGCTTCCCATATCAGCCTTTCACATCAAGTGAAAGGCTGTAGAAATGAAATTCCTCCCACAGTAAGAGCAGAGCAAGACCAAGACTGCCTGATGAGGCTGAATGTGTACAAATCTATGGGGCTGGATGACATGCATCCCAGGGTCCTGAAAGAGCTGGCTGATGTAGTTGCCAAGCTGCTCTCCATCATACTGCAAAAGTCATGGCTATCAGGCAAAGCCTACAGTGACCAGAAAAATGGAAACATTTTTTAAGAAAGAGAGAAGGGAAGACTCAGGGAACTCTAGGCCTGTGAGCCTCACCTCCGTGCCTGGGAAGTTCATGGAGCATATCTTACTGGAAGGGATGTTAAGGCTTGTGCAGGATGACAAGGTAATCCATGACAGCCAGCATGGCCTCACCAAGGGTGGACCGTGTCTGAACAATCTGGTGGCCTCTTACAATGGAGACAGTATAGATGGACCAAGGAAGGACAAGTGATATTGTCTACCTGGACTTCTGCAAGGCCTTTGACACAGTTCCTTGCTATGAACTGTTGTTTTTAAGAGATCCTCTGAAAAAAAAATAAAAAATAAATACAGGAGACTCATGGACTTCTTCAGGAAAAATATCTTCTGTCTTTCTGCACTATTCTTCATTTCAGCAAAACTCACCAATAATTCCTCTTCCACTTACCCATCTTTCAACCACATGGACTACGTCTTTTAATCAGTTTTTATTTTCTATTCACCTTTTAAAATGTTACCTGTAGTCTCTCTGCTTGACAAAATGTCTCTCAGCATAGATGTGGGTCTCCAGTAATCTCTTTTTGCAGAGTCCAGTGAATGTTAGGGAAGAGATATCTGATCTCTTCTCAAAAGGAAAGTGGGAAGAAAGAGTGCAGACAGCCCATTCTGCAAATCATGAAACAATCTGTGGCAGATGCATCCTAATTTTGAGGAACAAGGAACAGACTCCACCTTGAGTCTATTTCTGTAACCTGAAGAAAAACATCTCCAATGACAGACACCGATAAATTAATCTCTCCAGTTAATATTTTCAAGAGAACATCTGAGGTTTGCTGATCCAAGGATGAATTTGGCTCACTGTTTTTAGAACAAAGAGTTTTCCCATGCAAACACTTAAACACACTTTAAACCCCTATCAAACTTTATTGCAGAAATATATATTTTGGTTTATGATATCATTTTTCCTATTATTGCGATTTACTCCAATGATAGAGACCATGAAACAGATCACATAAATAGCTGCTTTATTTAACTGATCATCAGTAGATTTGGGTCTGAAAGACAGAAAAAGTTTTCAACTACCAAGAATTCATGAAAAGAAAGAAAAATGAATAACTTAGTGGACGCATTGGGCTTCCATTTCTGGAGTTCAATTAAAAATTCTATTTAAAATTACACTTGGATTTAAAAAAAAACAAAACCTACATAAAATATATCTTCCTTCCTTCCTTACTTACTTTAACACTGTCATTACTCATTTTGCAGAAATCTGTATTGATTTATAAATGCAATAGATTCTTCAAGAAGTCTGCAATTTCCAATTACGAAAAATAGACTTTTTTCACTATATCACTCTCAGTGACAATTTAATATTATTTATTAAGTCTTACCTTGTGTGTAAGCAAAGAAGAATTTTAATCATGCACTCTTACTCCAAGGCAGAATCCCAATAGGAATTTCATCACAGAAGCTGACTTCTATCCTTGAAGTATTTTATGCAATAAGAACAGCACAACAGACATAAAATGACATCAAAGTTTAGTTTGGAACACAACCCTTTGTTTAAGTTTCTGCCACATCACTGAAAATAATTCAGATATATCAGAAATATATTGCTTAAGTGCATGTTACATTGAGAGTAGGGGCACTTGGTTAAGAGCAAGTCAGGAAAAAGTTCCACTTTGATTATATCAAAGTCTCACCATTTGCTCATGAGAGAGTTGGGGCAAAAAATGCTTGAAATGCCACGGCATTAACTCCATTAGATTTCTATCATCCTGACATTTGAGATCAGTTCTCCAGACAAACCCTTTGCTGTTTTGAGCTGTAACATTACTTGATTCAGAAAGCACGCTCTTCTGGTTCTATATCTGATCTGGAACAAATCCTCAAGGACTAAGCAGGAAGAAAATGTGAGGATATGATTCATAAATACATCCATGAAAAAATACAATTTGATGAAAGCAGCATGAAGCTTGATGAAGGAAAGTAGCAATTACTGGCATTTCATGTACTTTGGTTGCTCCAAATTTAATACCTCCTATTTATTTCCATGCAAACTATGGAGACAGAAGGAGGACTATTTGATAGAACAAATTCTCAGCTACAGAACACCGTTGTTCAACATAGTCACCACTAATGAACAAGAGCCTGCGTGCCATGCTCAGAAATATCTGCACCAGCAGAGGTGATCCTCTGTCACTGTCACCACTGCTGAAATGCACCACCCATCACCTCACTGCGTTCACATCCACTGTTTGGTCTACACAAACATTCAGCAAGCTATGAACAAAATCAAAGTGCATATAAGACAGAAAGAAAGAGTAGGTTATCCATTTTAATGTACACATTTCATGATTTCAAAGGAAGCCATGAATAAATAGCAGTATTTGAGGCTCAAAATGACGTTTTCCCCCTCATCCACTTTCTTTTTAAGCACACCACTCTTGGGACCATAATTGTTTCAAGGTGTGAAAATACATGTAGAAATGAATGTTTCTCTGGAAATATATATAAAAGAAATCACTTTCTACATACTCTGGCTTCATACTTAAATCAAAACTGTAATTCTGTGGGCTGATGGAGAATGAGGGAGTTTGTAAGCCTGAATTTCAATTGAGACCAGAAAAAGTTTGCTTACAGTTAGTGATTCATTTTTTTTTTTTTCCCTGGAGTGTTGCCCATTCTAGGATTTACACTTTTCTGGCCTCCACAGCAGAATAACCAGATGTTCAACAGCACATGTGTAACACACCTGCTTCATATTCAAACATGTGGCTTTGTTAAAGCCAATGAATTGGGAGTAGGTGGGAGGAACAGTGGGAAGGAAATAAGGATTTTAGATGTGAATGTTCATCAGCCAGGCTTAGGCACCCTGCTGGGAAATCCAGACACATCCAGAAGCAGGAAATAGTGATTACTGGATTGAAAATTTACTAGATACGTCAGAAGGAAGCTTTGTTGTGTGACAGTCTACATGTCAGTTATCCCTAGAGAGCAGACAGGCAAGGCAGAAAGGTTGCTCAACACAGAGGAACAGCAGAGGGCTGTTGGAATTTAGCCAATGACCAGGGTAGCTCTTGCAAGCAGGAACTCTGGGTTCCAGTACCTCTGACATTTGGAATTTTTGTACTTTAGCAGCAGATCAATCAACTGTTGGGTGAGGGGTAAAATACTGCTGGCTGTGGTGATCTCAGGCTATTTCCTGAGAGGAAGAAAAGTTCCACTCTTCCTCATTGCTGGAGGACCAAAGTGGTGCATACTGTGTGTACTAGTAATACTATGGAAAACAGAAATTCAGCCAGTAATTGACTAGCAAAATGTATGCACATTTGCTGAAGCTCAGAAGTATTGGCTTAATGCTGGTATGTTTGAATTAAATATACATAACACAAGAGGGAAACTCTGGATATAAAACTATACTTAATCTATTGTAGCAATATTTAGAAAAAAAAAAAATTTACTATTTAAGAAATTAATTATCTGCCGTATTTCTCACCATCATTAAAAATGCATTTTACCAAAAAAACGTGACTGAATTTGCAAAACTCCATGATCACATCTAAGTATGTTTAAATTGGAAAGGCTTAGCAGGATTCACATTTCTCAGGTCCCATTTGTTGCCCATGGAAGTTATGTAAATTAAAGTAAATGAAGGACATCTAGGGCACTGGGCATCACTCCCACACGTGGAATAGGCAGGCTCACTTCCCAAGATGGCAGCTCCCCCCACTTTGCCCACCCTTGGAAGTAACCACAAAGCAACAGATTGTAATGCCAGGTACCCCTCACAGCCCACAGAGCAGAGCAGCAGCCCTCAGCAGCCCACAGTAGGAGATTGCTCATGAGACTTACCATGAATTACCCTTAACATTTTGGAAGAAGAAAAAAAAAGAAGCATGCTGGTCTCCCTATCAAACTTGTATAGCCCATAAAAAAAGCAAAAAGATAAAACAGTTTAATGTTTTCTCTTGTTTAGATCACCATGAATACACAATAATTTTCAGAAGTCATCTTGTTTATGGGTAGGAAATTAATTAATTTTAGCCTTAGTCTTCAACTTTTTATATAAGTGATCAGATTCAGATTCAGACTGATTAGCTCTGACCTTTGAGAGAAGAAAACAGCTCTTTTATGTCACGTTGGGTGGTCTGCAATTCCCGGTACACTGACTGGTATCCCACACAGTTTTACCAGTCAAGTCTGCAGACCAAATATGCTACTTAGAAACACACTTCCACTTTTTGTGCCCTTGCTGAGAAAGTACAGGACAAGGTTCATAAACAAAATTACTATGATCAAAGGAATATGTCATGCACACTCAGGACACAAATTATGAAGTTACTGGACATAAGATTTTAGCCAGGTTTTTAGTGCCAAATTCCTTTTCAAAGTCTGAGTAACTAAGTGCCTCAGCAGTGCCAGAATTCATATTGTAGAAGGAACATGGAAACGTGGAAGGAACATGGAAAATTTTAAACCAAAATAAAAACAAAAAAAATCAAAGAAAATGCAGATTTTGAGACAGAGGTGATGTTTGGGTTTTTTATTTATGTTTGCTGGGTAAGTTGTGTGTGTATTCTTCTCACAGGCTCTATCTTGTCAATTAGATGACAGAGCAAATAAAATTGCCTTCTCTTACAGTTTCCTGTTTTCCCCTTCTGACTGTCTCTGTAGCTGAGGTCTTTCAGTTACCTATTGTTGCGCTTGCACCCAGTAGGCATCTCAGCACCACACAGCCTTTTGCTCACTTCCCCCTCTTCATATGGAATGAGAGAGAGAATTGGAAATAAAATAGAACTTGTTGGAAAATGGAAATAAATATGTATCAGTAGCATTATATACATATTCACAATGCAAATGCATGCTGACTGTTGACTGATAATTAGCTAACAATGTGAAGCCTCACCTCACTCTGACCAATGCCCCTACAACCCCTGAACAGCAGCTGCTCCTAGCCAACATCCCACAGCTTTATGCTCTTCCACATGATGCCATGTGGTAATGAAATAACCCCTTGCCCAACTCAGGCCAGTTGTCCTGGCTCTGCCCTTTTTCTGCTGCCATGCCACAAAGGTAATGACTCTTCCTTGCTGAGTGACCTGGCTTGATTTTGGATGTGTTTCTATTGTTCAGTAATAGTAAGAACATGGAAATACTTGTGGTTCTGTTGAAAGACAGCCAAGTGGGTTGTGTTAGTAATTGACCTGAGAAAGGCAGACTAATAACCCAGTGATTATTAGAAGGAAAGCTGAAAAAAATGGAGACTAGCAACTATTTGGAAAACAATACATAAAAAGGGGCTTTTCATATTTCAGCAGAGAGGTTCAGTGTGTAAGGAAGAAAAGGGAAACGAGTTGATGTCTTGAAGGCCACAGAAGCTATTCATATTAGGTTGGGGGGTATTTTGTGTATGTGTTTTTTAATTGTTTAGGGTTGTGCTTGAAAAAAAGCCAAATACTTCTCCTTCATGGGGAAAAACCTAAAAACCATAATGTTTTCATGAAAGTAGATCTGATGCTCATGTCAGTCGGATGACAGGAATGTAAATATTAAGTTACAAATTAAGACAATCTACTAGTATTAGTGTTTGTATTGCAAGTGTGGGTTTGCTAAAATGCTGACATGTTGATCACCTGCAGTTGATATATGAAATACAGTAACTTAGTGCCTGAAAAATAATAGAGAAAGTTAGAATAAAATGCTGAAACTTTCTTTGATTTTCAAAGTATATATTTACAGTACTTCCAACCTAGCCAGAAGTCTTCAACAGGACATAAAAATGAGTATAATATAATTCACTTATTGAAAACTGAAGACCTCTATTATCTTATCAGAGGGCAATTTTTGTAATTAGGTTTTTATTTATACTTTTTTTTTAAATAAGCCAAGAATTTCTATTTTGTTAAGTTGCCTATTAACTTTTAACAGTGATACTTAGTCACTGAGAAAGAGACTTATAGGGGCACGTGCGTGGGATTCTCATTCATTTTTACATGTATTTACAGTTTTTCTAGACTACACAGATCCTCAGTACTAACATCTCACAAGGGCTGACTGAGAGAGTACACAATCCATTAAACAATTTTTACACTGAATTTAGTAGTCTTGGGATAAACGTATTAGGAAAAAAAAAAGAGTATGAATTTGCACATAAGAAAAAATAGAAACTAGATCATTGCTAGTAGATCAATTTCCATGAAAGCCTACGTATCTATTCCTATATAAAATCATCAGCCTTGAATCTGTAAAAACATACAAAGAACTAGAAGAATAATTAAGTAATCAAATATCTAGTTCTAGAGTTGCTTCCCTTTTCATGCTGACTCTACAGGCAGTTTCAAAACTACTTTACTGAAAAGAAAATTAACCTTTAAGGTATTGCCTAGAAAATAAGGCTGAATTTAGGGCATTCACTTTTTAGGAAGTCAACAGTCGAAGAGTCAGATAGAGAGTTCTTGATGTCTAATGCTTAAGGCAATCAGCTGAAGCAGGGAAAACAAGTTCTATGACTGACAATATTCTTTCTTCAGGTGACTTACTGAGCAAAAATTTATGATAATACACATAGTCCAGCTCTTCTTCCCAAGTGCAATTATATTTTCTTCTATTTACTTAAGACCAGCAAAAAAATTGCAGCTTCTGATATATTCTTTGAAGAGTTTTGGCTATGTGGAAACCCAGGACTCATGTTTCAACAGGAAGGCATACAGGCTTGACATGTAGTGAAAGTTGCATCTTCAGTTTGTTCTCTATGGACCAGCAAAAAGAGATGGACATCTGTTACCATAGCAAATTTGTCTGAAAGTCTCTTAATATTGATATTATCAGTCACATGGGCAATTCTTGTTTCTGAAAAGGAGACATCATGAAAAGTGCAATGGTAAGTTCTTGTACTTCAGAAGAAAACATAAGGAATGAAAAATATATTTTCATTTGTTCTTTAATAATCAGAAAATGAAATATGAATCACATGAAAAACAAAACCAAGTAAATATTGCTAAAATTAAAGAATTACAAAAAACAGTACTGAAACTAAGTACTAGGGAATTGTAAAAGCATATTGGAACAAATAAAGAAAATACAACACAGAAAATGAATTAGAAAAGCTATGGAAAAAAAAAAAAACTCCATAGAAAGATTAGATTTAAAAAATAAAAAATAAAAAATTTGAAACAAGTATAACGAGGAAAGAAAGCTATTAATGTACAGTTGAAAGAAACATGAAATATTTACTGCTTTCTCTGATTGGGTCTTCACAAAAAGGGAAATGTGACCAGATGCTTAACTTAATTTTTCTGTTCATAAAGAAATAGGAACACCACCTTGAGAATGGAAGAGTCAGTTAAATAAGTTAAACACATTACAGAATACTTACAGAGGTAATCAAAGTGATTTGGGACCTTTCATTGAGGGTGAAGGAAAAAGAGTTTTATGGAAGTTGAATGAGTTCTAGAAAGTCAGAGAAAAGTCTGAGAGAGTACAGTGGACACAGAGAACTACAGAAGAGTCAGCTTTCTTCGGGAGGAAGATAACTGAAGCAAATTATTAAACAATTAATCTATATTCACCTAAAAAATAAAGCACAAGCAACACAAATTTGTCATGAATAACTCATGTCAATGTAATTCAATTTCTTTGACAGGATAACAAGATCTGAGAATGTAATAGATGTCAGATTGACATGACACTCATAAACCAACTGGGAAAATATGTTCTGAGTAAAACTGCTATAAAATCTTGCTCAGAAAGACTGTTAATAGCTTGTTGTAGAATTGATAGGATATATTATATAATGCCCTTCACAAGGCTACCTGAAATTACTCAATATTTTGAACAAAAAATTCAGGTGTACATAGAAAGTTTGTGAATGACAATAACTTGTCAGGGGTTTGATTTTGAAAAGCAGAATTGAAATTCAAGCAAATCTTGAGGAAATGGAGAATCCACAAGGAAAAAAAAAAAAAAAGAAAAAGAAAAAAAAGAAACAGATCTGTGTTCAGAAAGGTGCAGAGGAATAACCTGAAAAGAACGAATAAAATGCACAAGGAAAGGATAAAGGACAACATATTTGGGAGAAATATTTCAGAAAGATGAGATATTGAGTCAAAAAAGAGAATATTAATAATGCAAGTATCCATTCATCAGACCAGTCCAGATTTAGCGTTGGGGCACCAGCATAAGATGGATTCAGCACATCATCATCTAAAAAGGAAGACCAGATGTAGATAAATAAAAGCTAAAAAATAAAAATAATAATAAAAAAGCATGATTTATGAAGAATTATTGAAGAAAATTGATCCTAAAAAAAAAAAAAAAGAAACAAGAGAAGTGATAGAGGAATACAGTACAATTAGAGGAATACAAAAGGGACAAGAAACTTTCCTTCCAATCTGTAACAGCAATGAATTCCATTGGAAGGATGTTGAAAGTAACATTATTGGAGAAATTTTAAAGATTTGAATACGACACTAAACAAATAATTGTCCTGTGCTCTGAGATAGAACTAGAGCTAGATGTCACTTCCACTCTATATTTCTTGTATTTCTTTAACCATAAATGATGCTGTCTAGAGTCTAGTTTTACCTTTTCACTGCTTTTTCTGTGACTTTGCAGAGAAGTAATGTTAGACAAGTTGCCAGCCAGCTGCCTCCACAACCAGAAGTTATCAATAACCATTCAGCAAACCTTGTTTTCAGAGAACATTCTATCTGTAGGGAATCTGCTTTGGCAGGGGTGCTGGACTCAATGATCTCTTGAGGTTACTTCCAACCCCTGCAATTTTTTTATTGTGCAATATATAGGCATGCAAAATGCTTGCTTACCAGGTAGGTGATAGGTGTTTTAGGATTTGTGAAGCACCACAAACATAAAATTATGCAAGAAATACATTGCACTCCTGAAGAGACTGCCATTCAACAGCCCCACTGTACAGACAACAAACAGATTCTGATTAAAACATATTTTTCTCTTGAGTTAATGAAGAATTCCCTAATGTAGGCATGTGACAGGACTCATTAAATTCTAACTTCTTTATAAATTTTTATGGAACAGTAAAAAATATCTATTTAGGAAAATAAAACAAAAGATCTCAGCGTATGACAATAAAAAAGGAATTTAAACTGTCAAAACCTGTAAAAAAGTACAACCAAGATCAACCAAAGTTAGCATATATAATGTTAAGACTGAAACACCTTCCAATGGAGTAATGTCTAATAATATTTTTAAAACACTTGCGTGTAGTTTAATATATTTCTTGTTTTTGTCAGATTAATGACTCAGGCCAGGGTGGTCTGCAGATTTTAAGGAAATCAGGGTAAGAATAAGCACTACCTTCCTTATAATACTGCAAATCTTCATTGAGCTGCTGTTGCTCCAAATTCAACTGGTTTTCAACGTGGAAAAATCAAAGCAACTTAGAATGGTGAATGTAAGCTTCCAGAAAGTTTTTGACCCAGACCAGTGTCAGCTCCACAAATCAAATCTATTATACCTGCATAACACAGAAGTCAGTCATGGGCTAAGCTGCACAGAAACTCTGCAGATAAGGATTTTGTTTGCCTTCACTTTAAAGGGATTGGGGTGCACTTCCAAAGAAAGCTGAATTTAACATGGATGAATTCCAGAGGAACTGATGACTTTTATCTGAAACCCTATGAAATGCACAACTTTTCTCAAAATATCACTTTTTTCTCACGTTTAATCTTAATGTAGATTGTGGCCTCTTAATTCTGTACCAGGATGCTGTACAAAACAATTCTGACCTGATGCCATACACAGCGCACATCCAGGTCTTTGGGAAAAATGGAGCACTGCTGATTGATAAGAAGCTATTGATGCCAGTGTAGATACGATTTGCATTTTTTTTCCTGCTGTGTTAGATTGCAATGAATGCTGTAGGGAATAGTGAGACAAATCCTAGTGCTACACCAGGCAGAACCTATTTATTTCACTAGTCTTCACACTACAAATTAGTGACTTCAATGACCTGTGTAAATTTAAGAGTGCCTTCAGGTCAATAATCCTGCCAGTAGAAGACATATGTAAAGCACTGTTCATTCATGCTTAAAACTTAAAGTCTAAACCCGGATCCAATTAGTAATAGCTAAAAGGATTTACTTCTCCAGCTTGTAAAGAAAGCGGAACTGAATTTAAAAAAATTAAGAGTAACAGGAGTAGTAAAAAAAGATGAAATAAAACCCTTGGTTAATACTGTTCTTCGGGGTGCAAATCAAATAGGCAAAAAAAGCAGGAAATTAAAAACATTTGGTATAAATTCACTTCAGCCCCCTTTTACACAAATCATGAATTATTTGCTAAGATATTATTTTACTCAAAGGAAACTTGCCTTAAACTGTGGACCAGATTCTCAACAAGCACACACTAAATACTTTGTTCCATTTCAGTACTGACTGGGTACTCTCTGAGATTTTTCTGTGTCCTATTCCAAATATAAAGTGCTGAAGCATTTGTGTTTTATTTCTTTATCTCCCTGTGCAGCTCATATGTGAAGCAGAAACACTCTGCATAAAGCAGAAACACTCTGCAAAAAGCAGAAATAGCATTTGATCACTTTTATAAATATGAATGTGAGATACTGGGATGGAAAGCTTCAGTATAATCAGAAAATCCACCATGCAGCACATTGCTAACACTCAGGGTGACCATCAACTCGTTTGAAAACTTGCAATCAAAACCTATGGTATTCTGCAACTTAAAGTAACCATTGACCTAAATGTACTACGAAAATAAACATCAGAAGTTACATACTTTATCTGTAGTGATGTGCATTTGATGGACACTGAGGAGTCTCAGGAAATTCAAGTCTTTTCAAAGCCTTTAGTATTCAAAGACTAGTACTAAAGATCCATTCTCTTTGCTGTAGGGAAAAGGTAATCAAAATAGACCAGGCTTCTCTCAGGGCCATTGGGAGTGGACACAGGATAATGCTCAACTGTTTTGTCTCAATATTTGTTGCTACTGATCCTAATAATGAGAAAAAATTAGCCTGAGATGAACACTTGGTGTAGAAAATTCCAGTCTATATTCCAGCTGGAACCAAAAATTATAAGCCATGAGAAACAGGATTTTCTTGTAAAAAGAATCAGACTCTCTTAATAATTCCACCCTTCAAATACAACAAAGGGGAAACAAGGCTTTCAGGCTTCAGTTCATAGTGGACAATATTTGAGCTACATAGAAAAAAGGAAATCTCAGATAAGTTTTCTTGGTTTTCTGCACTGTTTTTTTTTTGTTGTTGTTGTTGTTTTTTGTTTGTTTGTTTGTTTTTTGAGTAGGAAAAGAAACAGTAGAATCTATAACAAATGTGAATTGTGTAGGCACTGAAGAAAATACCTTAACGCAGAGTGATCATAGATTGATTCAGTTTAAATTTAGGGATAGATACAACTAGTTTTGCAAGAAGAATCATCAAAATTTGAAGGAAAAATAATTAAGGGAACTTTCATATGAAATTCAGAATTTTGCAAGCAATGTCAGCTGAATATCTTAGGAAGACACACTATTATCTCTCAAAACCCTGTGTGCAAGTGATGTTTAATTTTGTGTTTCTATCCTTGTTAAAACATTCCTACAGGGGCTCCAGGTCTGCAACTGTTCTCACAACTTCTTTTTGGAATACGGAGAAATGCTAAGAGAAATGGTAAAAAGGGGTTAATCAGAAAAACAAGCTACATCTTGGGAGGTCAGAAAGTGAAAGGATAAATGCAAGAATTGCCAAAAGTCATGCCAAGTTAGACCTTGCAAAGGAAATGAAAACAAGTTGTAAAAAGTTATTTTGCAACATAAATAAAACAAAAGAAGAAATTGAGCTAGTGAGCAGTGCAAATGAATTTGAGATTTAAGACTTAATAGGTACAGACCATAAGCTAAATGAATATTTGATTTCAGATTTCAGAATGTGACAAAAGCAACATGGGTAATTAAGGACTACTGGAAAAATAAATTAATGGAATCATCTTCAAAGTAAAAATCAAATCTGAACATCAGATTATTTATATCATTGAGTGTTGGATACCGTCTTAAAAAACAAACAAACAAACAAAAATAAACCGCCTTAAATCTGAGAATAAAACTGTTATGTTCATTGCTAACAGAGATTTTACCTTGCCCAATAGTAACAATATGGAGACATCAACTTTTATTCTGTTTAGTGTAGATCTCCAAGTAATTGTTAAATCAGAAGGCTTTTTCTTCTAAGAGGGAAATAACATATATTAGAACTGCATAGTGGAAATTCTTTGTCTTTTTGTGCTGTATTAGACTGTATTATCTTTAAAATATAGTTTTAAGAAGTGTTTTGGAAAAAAAAATCCTTCAGAAAGTTCTTTAAATGTATTTGAAATAAAAGCAGATTTTTGTCATGTTCCTTACTCATAGTAATTCTATTTTAATGCCAGTGTCAGTGGCATTAGTACTTCAAAAGAATTATAACAAGGAACTGTAGCTGTCAAGCATCAATGTCAAATGTTTAACTTTTTAAAAAGATCTGCATTTTCAAGAAGTATGAATTTGCCAAACCCCTTGTAATGTTACCAGTCATGATTGTTTGCTGGTAACCTTGGTAGTGTGAGGACATTAATTAACCCAAGAAATCTGGAAAAAGTGACAGCTAATGATAACCAATGGGTTACACATTTGGGAGCTCAGAAAAAAAAATTATAATACTTCAATTGGTGGTGGCAATGAATATTGGTGGTGAAAATTAATTCATGGTAAAAAGGATTTTCTACTGGAACCTAACAAAGGTGGGACACTTTCAGAATTGAGGCTATTCGTAAGGTGTACGAAAACTACATATATTTCCCATTTGAGCATTGCAATGTAAAAAAAGAATGTACAAATGAGAAAACAAAGGAAGCTGCTAGAAGAGTATTTTGTTTTAGGAATGTAAAAGGAGAAAATTAAGCCAAAATCAGCTTTGTTTTCTGATGTCTCTCCTCTACAGAAAAACACACTAAGTCAGTTTCATAACAAACAAAAGAACCCACAGAAACCACTTTACTAACGTTTAGGTAGAAAAAATAAAGAGGAAAAGGAGAGAAAGTTAGAGAGAGAGGAGAAGAAAGATGGAAGGAGGAAGGAAAGAAGGAGAAAGGTAGCTGCAGGGATGCTTGATTTTAGAAAGGGATGTATTTTTTAAGACAAAAAAAAAAACAAAACACAGCAGATATACACTGATACAAACACTCAAAATGTAAGAATATTTTCTGATCTGTCAAGGTAAATGCAGCTGGACAACTGTATGAAAGGTATAGCTAATTTACTGAGTTCTAACATCACATGTGATAAATGCTCTCTGCTCAGGAACATCTATGGTTTCCTGGGAAAAATATATAATCAAAATATACTGGAGAGAGAGTGAAATAATTAAAACAGCTTCCATTGATGAAATATGTCAAGTTCTTACGATGAAAGTAAGAAAGATAGCACAACACATGTATTTTTATACTGATATAAATAGAGTGAGGTTACGCTATGGTGGAGGTGGAATGACGTTAAATCTATTCAGGGATATATCTCCGCTATTTCATAATACCAGAAAATATGCACACATACAGACATAATAAAAGAGTATGATAAAAGCAAGTTGCAACCACCGTGCTCTTCTGAGGCATTCGAACCATTTTCATGATCAACCTGGATGTCTCCTAGAATCAACAATTTAATTTGTGTCTCAAGTGAATCACACATAGATATGCACAAAATCTGCTGCTGATACAGCTGTGAATTCTACTGGCAACAAACTGCTGTTGATTTCAGACCATCCAAGCTCCTAGAAATAATGTGCACAAATGTTCACAGGATCAGTGTCTTGCATAATGAGACAGAAGATGTAATCAAGTAATTTTTAAATTGCACAGTAAACATAAAGCTAGTCCTAAACAAGCTTGTGTGCTCCTAAGACTGGGGAAAAGTCATTCCTTTTATAAATCAGGATCTAAACTCAGTAAAGCTATTTTATTGTTATTGTTAAACAAAGACTTGATAAGCAGAGTACATTTAATGCAGAAAAGTAACTCAGAAGCCAAATATGTTTCTGTTACTAAGAAAGTAAATACAGCTAGATTGGCATAACTAACTGCTGCCAGTCAAGATTGTCTTCATCACTGTGCCCAGGGTGAAAAAGCATTGACAGTCCTATACTTTGGATTCCTTAAGGCTTATCAGTGTGGTGTGAGTTCCTAAAAGAAACAGAGAGACAGTGTTCTGATGTGTCCCCAGAGAGAACCAGCTTTCAAAGTAAAATCCTAAGGCAAAGCTTTTAGGGTAATGTTATGTAAATAAGCTATAAGACTGACTGAGGTTTCAGCTGCAGTGCTCTGTGATTTTGCTTTGAAAGTTTTGGCTTTCTGGAGTTCTCTGTAGCCTCATTATGTCTTGCTGGCACTTTTTTGAGGAGAAGCAACAGCTGCATAACACTGATAAACCTTAGGAAGGCCAAAACACATGACTGTGGTAGGTGCTCCAGTCTGAGCTGTGGTTAAATATCAAATTCTATCCTGACATGTAGTTACACAAGTATTATCTATACAAATAGATATATAAAAACAAATTTATTTTAAAAAAATCGGTGTACTGTTCTTCAATTTGTTACATCACATTTCTTATCCATTACCAATATTAACTGAATGTAAAATAATTGCAGCAAAGTTGGGATCTGAGCTCAGAAACCCCCTTATGCAGTACTTATTCTTTTTAATATGAAAAAGACTTGGTTTTTTTCTAGTCTCAATGTTTGTGATCCTGTGCCCTCGATGGATATATCCTTGGTAATAACAGCAACTGATTTCTAAAGAAACTCTTTATTTTGAAATAGAATCCATAGCAGTTGGGATCTTTGGACATTTGCAAGTCAGATCATAATTGTATAAATATTTTGTGCAGAAAAACTCGTCCATGCTATTTCACGTCAGCAAGAATGTCAATTCTTAGATAGGACTACTAAAGCTATATGTTTATTTCATAAGAAGACATCTGTAAAGAACTGCATTTGCAGATCACTCATATAGTTAAGATTCTTAAATTCTTCTGTTAAAATCAGAAATTTTGTGGCAAGTTTCAAGAGTAGCTGCAAACTCAGAATTTGAAGTATGGAGGTCATCTTAACCCACTTAAATTTGAGTTAGGAAAAGCATTTAAGCTACTTTGAAGTAATCTTTCATGTATTTGAATTAAACTCAACTCACTCTTTTTAAGCTCATTTCTTTCATTTCTTTGCAGGGTAGATGTCAGGTACTCCAAATTTGGTGAATGTTTAACCTAAACCCTGAACTAAATTGAGAATTCCTATGTCATCAAGGTTTTTCTATGTATTAGGTAAGTGTGATGTATAATTCCTTCCATACTCCAATCTGTTTTCAAGCAGTATTAATCTTTTTACCTTGCACTTGTAGAGAAGACTGGGAAAGTACAGTTACATAGTGAAGTAGCCAGTGCTTAATTCCAGATACTCTGGAGGAGCCTCAGCTGGAATATGCAGGAAGTATCCCAGACTATGTTTCTTCAATATCTTTGCAACTGAGAATTCACTGTAGAGACCGAAAAATAAAGTTTAACACCTTACAAACTGTTGACTACTCTCAAGACAAATTTGGATAGTTCTGAAATCCATGCAAAGGTTGTTACTAAGACTTCAGTCTAGCTAATTAACTGTCTGTAGCAGGGAGTTCAACTCTAAATTATATGTTTTACAGGAAACCATTTTATCACTCTTGAATTTTTTAGTTAGTTTCAGCAAATGTCCCATTGCTTTTAGGTTACAGAATGCAATTTCCTAAGTTTTTCTGATTTTTTATCCCATTAGTTACTGAATTTCTTCCTAAAGTATACAATTACAACATATTTATTTTCTTCCCACTTTTGTAACTTCTGCTAATTCTCCATTCTACATGCACACACTGCTTAGGACAGCTGAGTCTCGTACCATCCCCGCAACCTTAGAGAGCCCATACAATAAAAAATTCATAATAGGTCTATTTTCAGTGAAAATACATGGGTTCAAATTCTGATGGACTTAGGATGTTATTGTCATCCATGAGAACAAAATTTCTAAATAAAAATAAGGAGGTAAATGCTGGAAATCACATTTTACCTTCAAGAAAATGTACCAGAGATAAAGGAAAGCAAATACAGAAGAAATTACAATAAGATCTCCACCAAAATCAAGGTTGGAGAGGCTGTAAGAAAGAAAGCAAATATATTCTCCATAATGCCACTGATGCAAAGATTTCCCTCTTCGAACTTGCCAAGGAGATGAACATTATTTTCTATGGTGTTCAAGGCACATCAAGTTTACATTATCCGTCCAGTACAGAAAATAAAAAACTAAACCCCAAACTGTATTAATCCATTTGTGCTACTTTGATTGTGAGCTCAGTTAGGACAGGATTCCATACATGGTTTCTGAGAAACAATAAAATATCCTGGTTACTTGCCTTAAGCTCAGAGTAATGCTTCCTACATTCAGAGAGTGTTATGGTTCAAATAATATATGGTTCAAATAACAAATAAGTTTGTAAGGAAAAAAAAAAATTTGTTGTATTTGTATCTTACCATGGAATTCTCAAGAAAACAGTTTTCAGAAAAAGGTATTGATTATTCAGAAACAAATATTTTACATAAGTTATCCTGCAAAAATGTAGCGTAACTTCTTTACCGTCTACATATATTTTAAATAATTTTGTGTGTTATTACTACTCCTTGTGTTGTAGTAGGCGACAGCGAGGATTCGGGATGTGATGTGGTAGGACTCTCCCCTTGCTCGGTGTCAAAGGGTTAATGTATGCATAACGGGCATAGATGAAGTAGGATAGGCATATAGGTAAATCGCACGATGCAATAAACACCATTTTTCTGCTCGCCATGTTGGTATTCACGTGCAGTTCTTTGGCCCGGGTAGGTTTTACCCAATAGTCCAGCACAGGCACAGAGCTAAAAGAACATGGGTTGCCAGGTGCACGGCAGTATCCTTGACATTAATAATAACTTATTTTAGTGCTAATGCAAGTTCTAGCATTCTTAAAGACATCCCCTAGCATTATTTCTTGGCATATTTAAAAAATTCAATAACAACAGTTTAAAAGATAAGGACCAAGGAATGAGATATTTTTTTTTTTTCATTGTGGGTTAAGAAAGTTGTAACTCTATTTTCTACTTACTTCATAAGATTTGATGTATAATGACAATTATGCACACAATAGAAATACTTCTTACTATAATATCTGTCTATTCCAAAGTAGTACAATAAGCTCTCACTTAGCAGCGTTTATGAGTTTTTCATAACACATACCTCATAGTATAATATTAGTATCTGTTACCTCTTCTAGTTCAAAATAAAAAAAAATATCCACAGGTATTTCCTTCATTTTGGAAACACTAGCAAGTAGGCTGAAGGTGCCGAAGCCTGGTTTCCGTATTCTTTTTTTCCCTTTTTTTTTTTTTTTTTTTTCCTCATTTTAGCTAGATAAAATCACGGTTACCTATTGGGATTTTCAGTTCATTAGAAGATGGATAAGATTAGTAAATCTGTGACAATATGATGGAGATCAAAAAGCTTCCAGGCAAATCTACCCTATACATTACAAATGACCCAAACAGTGTACCAGAAGTAACATTTGGGAGGTGAGAGTGGTAGATAAGAAGGAGATAAGATTAGTTATACTATTTGTTTAAAATGTTAAAACTGAATGTTAACGTGCAAACTTCTTCTGTAATTTAGAACAAATATGAAAACCTGTGTTGTTTTTTATTACTCTTGGAGCACAATTGCGCAGCCCACAAGGTTGTGATGAGTGGCATAAAATAAAGTTGGATGACACACATTAGTGGTGTACCCCAGGGGCCAATACTGAGCACTAAATGATAGGATACAGTGTACCCTGAGCAAGTTCACAAATCATACAGACCTGGAAAGAGAGGCTGATACAGCAGGTGGTTTTGTCACTATTCAATGGGCCCTTGACAAGCTGTCTTGTAAGCAGCCCTGTATAGAAGGATTTTAAAGTCCCAGTGGACACTAAGTTGACCATGAATCAGACAGAAGTGCACTATTACAACAGAGAAGGCCAGCAGTATCCTAGGCTGCATTAGGGGAATCACTGTCAGCAGGTCAAGGAGAGTGGTCCCTTCTAATCACCAATGGATCACATACTGTGGTCAATCCTGGGCTCCTCAGTTGAATAAGCACATGGTCATCACGTGGTGTGTCCAGTGCAGGTCCACAAAGATGACTGACTAGAGTATCTCTCTTAAGAGGATAGGCTGAGAGGGTGGGGGCTCTTCAGGCTAGAGAACAGAAGACTCAGAGGGAATCTTGTCAAAGTGTATCTCTGATGGGAGTAATGAAGAAGAAAGAGTCAGACTCTTCTCTGTAGTGCCAAATAACAGGACAAGAGGCAATGACAAATTTTAAAGATCTGAAATTCAGTCTGAACACAAGAAAAAACTTGGACTGGACAGACTTCAAATGGTCCTGTCTGACTTATTCCAACTAACTTACTCTGCAGCTTTATGATTCTAAACTCACTATTTCAGAGCATAACAGGAGGATGAGAAATACCTGGAAGCTTGTAAAATACCACCATGTTGGTAGCCAGCATCAAATCTCTGTAGAAATCATCATTTGACTTCATGGTAGGATGACTGTCAGGAATAAGATTGAGTTACAAGACTTCTTAAAGAACTTTAAAAGTGTTGATATAATTGCAAGAGGTGTTTGGGGATTTTAAGTGGAAGAAGTGTCTGTAGACACATAAAGCTGTAGCTCTCTCTCAAATCTTCTCCATATCCAAACTAATACCACATTATATAAGTAAGTCTGAGGCCAGTTTATTTAAACCACTGCAATGAAAACAGCCTAAGCTGAACATAAGTTATCCTTCTCCAACTGTTCTAAGAATGTCTACACAAAAGATTAGAATGCTTACACTGAAAATTGCTTATATGTCTGAGACATCCACTTTTTACAACTGTATCAGCAAGCCTAACATGAGATTTTATTTCTCCCTTAAAACCTTGCATGTTACTCAGCAGCAACTTCAAAAAGTTGCTTTGTGGCCAATGCAATTAATGAAGTATGCGTTCTGTACAGTTGAGTTTTCAGAGTGATCACATATGCTACTTCTCTGATGAAGGCTGAATTCAAGCCCTGTTTCTTGTATCCAGCAGCGTACCTTCCTCAACACAGTCAGAATCCAATGCGTTTAAGAAAAACCTCTATCTCCTTCTCTAAATGTAGCTTCAGTCTATAATCAAGTGCAAAACCTGCTGGCGTATACACACATATACACATGACAAAAGTACTAGTGAAATGACGTATGTGCAGAAGATGTCTGGTTTTAACCTGAGGATTTTGTCAACGATAAGAAAACGTGTCACGTACTGACAAACTTTTGGTGGTTTTAGTCAGCACTTCTCTGTTAATCTCCTAAAGATAAAGCATGTTTTTCAGCTCATGAGCGAGAATAAATAAAAATAAAAGAAAATGCAGAGACATAATGAAGCATGGAATATCTGGGGTTTGGAGGATTTTATTCAGGCTGGCATCCTCCAGGAAGTTTGGTTTCTGAAATTCTCTGTTGTTTTTTAATAAGCATACAACACATATGGATGCTTACCACAGGAGATAATTACTTTAGGACAACCTGTCCCAGAACTGAATCCCAGATGTTTGCTATTACAGCAATATTTACATACTTCTGATTACTGTCCTGTTAAACAGAATGTATATATTGCTTTAGAAAGCCAAGTGCAAGGTCTTGTACCTGGGTCACAGCAAACCCTATAACCAAGACAAGCTGGGGGATGAGAGGATTGAGAACTGCCCTGCTGAAAAGGACAGTCAGGTGCTGGTGGATGGGAAGCTGGACATGAGCCAGCAATGTGAACTCACAGCACAGAAAGCCAGCTGTATCTTGGCCTGCATCAAAAGAAGTGTGGTCATCAGGTTGAGGGAGGTGATCCTGCCCCTCAACTCTGCACTGCAGAGGCCTCACCTGAAGTACTGCATCCGGATGTGGACTCCTCTGTACAAGAGAGTCATGGACCTGCAGAGGCATGTCCAGGTAGGAGCAGAGAAATGATGTGAGGGTGGAACACTTTCCCTATGAGGACAGGCTGAGACTGCTGGGGCTGTTCAGCCTGGAGAAGAGAAGGCTCCAGCAAGATCTGAGAGCAGCATTTCAGTATATAAAGGGGGGCTGTAGGAAAGAAGGGGATAGACTCTTTAGCAGGATCCATTGAGATAGTGCAAGGGGAGATGGTTTCAAACAAAAGGATTTGAGATTTACACTGGATATGATGAAAAAGATTTTTACAATAATGGTAGCGAAGCACCGCAACAGGTTGCCCAGAAATGCCATGGATGTCTATGTCTGAAGACATTCAAGGTCAGGCAGGACAGAGCTCTGAGCAACCTCATCTAGATGTAGGTGTCCCTGTTCACTACAAAGGAGTTGGACTAGATGACCTTTAAAGTTACCTTCCAACTCAAATGACTCTATTATTTTATATAATGAAAAATGTGACAGTTTTTGTACTTTTGTCAGAAGTTAGCTGATATATCTGTTGAGTTTCATTTCTGTAATCTGTACACTGTTTCTCTCCTAGGAGATAGGAAGTTAAATGACAGACCACTGTCTGTGTCTGATAGATTTGTTTTTCCTCGTTTCTTTCCATGTTTGAAGAAGGGATGAGATCCAGTTGTTCTGATTAATGTGTCTTCAAGTCCTTTTAATCAGGCTGAACTTTCAGTGCTGGTAATAGTACAAAGACACAGTCCCAAACTCAGAACTGGACAAACCTCCAGGACCATATCATGGAACTCCCTGTTTGGACATGGACAACAAAACTTCAGTTTTACTATGCATGCTGGTGATGGCTGACCAGACTGGATCATTGCCCTCCATTGTCTTTTACATATGTTTTCTGCTAAACATCTATGTGATATATATTTATGTATATTTGGAATCACTTTGTAAGAGGATGCAGTGGCATTTGTCTTAATCCATTGGTATTCACTTAATTATCAGTAATTCTTAGTCACAAGATCCCTGTCATAACTCAATGCACACAAAAGTGCACACATTTTACAGTGTTTTTGTGCCACTTTGCCATGTATTGTAGGAGCAGAGACAGGAAAGGCATCATTAGAAAAGCCACAGATATGAAATGAGGGCAAAGAATGATGGTCACAGTTACTTAAGAGAGAGATGAAAGGAATAGTAGTGAAGACCAGGGAAGGATTAACAGATTCACCAGAGAGATACAAACAACACATACGAGATTACAGCTATTGATCGCTCATAACAATACCATCCAGACAAACTTCATTACCATGACTTAAAATTTCAAAGTTGTTCTTTGAAATTGAATTTGGCCCTTAACTCAGTTTTTTTAAGTTGTATTTGTGCCTGCCAACTACTTACTTACTTTTGTTTCCAGATAAACTGTCATGTCAAGACCTATATTCTCCAGTCATATACACGTGTATTGTGGATGCTACTTTACAGTGAAAAATATCTGACATTTGCTTCTTTCACCTGTTCCTCTGATCTTTACATTTCTTCCCCTCCTCCTGTCTCATTTTTATGTTCTAACCTTACTTCTAAACTGTGATAGAACTATTTATCACAATAACACACTGCTTTTCAGCAATGCATTTCAAGCAATACTGAAGATATTCACAATGTATAACCCAAATGTGAGACAGGATATTACATAATAGTAACCTGGACAGAAGGGACTGATTAGATCACTTGTATTTGAACCCTGGGATCCAAAGTCTGTGCTTACATTGCATATTTGGCTAATGTTTGACCCTAATTTTCCTCTGGTATCACCTACTGAACTACAGCTGTTGTATCTGCACTTAAGCTCAGCTCCTATGTAGAATTAATAGCCCCACTCTCATGAGTAAACCCACAGAGCTGTATTTATCTGTTTCTCTTATTTTGTGAGGTAGACAGGAGTAAAAAGCACTTTCATGTGGCCCACCTCAGGTGAACCTACAGGAAAAGGAGGGCTCAGTTCTGCTCCTGGATGAAAAACTGATCAGTCCTCCTGGTGCACCTTTTAACCTTTACACAGGAAGCTAGTGGCCATTTCAGGTGTGTCACTGTAAATTTTAATCTCAGCTTTGAAATGGCAAGAAAAACTTGATCACATTTTAAGCTTAGCTTCACACCATCTCCTCCTAGGTGTGACACAGTTCACAAGGTGAAGAAGATCCTGTCAGAATAGATTGCTCATTGCGTGGCCCAGGGTAGGGAATGCATTGGCTCAACATCAACACCTACCCAGTTCGACACTCAGGTGCGTGAGAATGCAATCCTGCAATTTGCTATACCATGACATAAAGCAAACATAGATAGACACACACACGCGCACACACACACACAAAACAAAACAAAACAAAACAAAAAAAAACACATGTAGGACTGTCTGTTTTTATGAATCACTCTCCTTGCAACAGCCCCTAAAATCAATACACTTGTCCTTTGAAACATGTTGAGAGCTGACCCCAAAAGGCAAACCTACATTGACTTCTGTTTTTATTCTGGAATTACTAGATGAAAAAACACAAATCCCAAGGAGGTAACATGTGGACATCAGATTTTAAACCTCCCGTGTAAAGGTCCTAAGAAGAAGAAATATTTTTCACATTTATCTTCCACTTCTTAGATTATCTCACCAAACAATCTAATCAATATAGTCTCTTTCCTCATACATGTTTTGCAAATCGCTCTGATTCCTTGCAGAAATGTCTAGCTCTGCTGACTGATTATATAATGTCTGGGTGGTTACTTGGATAATCAGGGTTAAATCTGACAGAACAGGCAGTTCATTTTCAAAAGTGCAAAAAAAAAACATATTAAACTCATAACACATAAAGATTGGAGTGATTTAAGTAGCTTGAAAGTACCTAGATAAGTCAAAATCACAAGCAGCCAGCACAAACTACAGAGTGGTGTCCCACAGGGATCAATCTTGGGAGCAGTGCTCTTCAGCACTGCTATCAATGGCATAGACAGGGGCGTTGAGTGTATCCTCACCAAGCTGAATTGTGCAGTTGATGTGATTGAAGGAAGTGATGTCCTCAAAAGGGACCTAAACCTACTTGAGAATTGGGCCCACATGAACCTAACAAGGTCCAGCAAGGCCACGTGCAAAGTGCTGCACCTTAGTTGATGCAGAAAAGAACCTGATTTTCTGCCTGATTCAGTGGTTGACAACCCTGCCCACGGCAAGGGGTAGAACTAAATGATCTTTAAGTTCTCTTCCAACCCAAGCCATCCTATGAATCATGAGATGCCTTCAAGAATTTGAATTATATAGACAAGGAAAATAAGTATCTCAGTGTATTTCAGATACACTTTGGAGTGAAGCATGATGGTACCATGAGGAACAGCAGACCTTGCTATTACAGATATTGCATTTGACACAATTACTTATTACTTATTTGAAAGTTGTAATCTCACAGTACATCTTTTATTCATAAGTGAGTAAACTGTAATGGTACTAATTGTTACGGAATTAGTCAATCTGTCTTGACACCTATCTGGCAGAATTACACATTCAGTTTCCGGATTATTTATTAGAATGTTTTCTGAAAGGTCTTAATAACATCTGCATAAATATTCAAGCACCATTGCTCAGCAGTGAAGGTTTTGAGGTTTGGAATTTTTGTTTTTGTTTTTTGGGTGGTTTGGTTTGTTGTGGTTGTTGCTGTTGTTTTAGTTATTAATTTTATTTTTCAATAAAAAATTGTTTAACAATTTTTTTTGACAATTTTGTTCAAAACTACACACACAAAATATGTGGTTATGAACAATCTGAAAATATCCTGAGAGATCATTGGTTCTCCTGAAAAATATGCCAGTGCAGTGACCCAGGAAAAAATATCCTGATATAAGACAGGAATAGTTCTTTCTTTGAATCTGTGTCCTCTAATAAGAAGATTTAGGAAGGATTTGCTATGGATCTGTGCTGTCATCGGGCACACAAAAGTAAGTCGTAGTGGCTACATTTACATGCTTAGAAACCTCTGCTGCTTTCCATAGCAATGTCAGAGAGGGTATCAGTGAATAACCATGTGAAACAGGTGACTCCTCTCCATAATAAGTCTTTCTCCAAACATTTTTTCTAGTTCCACTGTTTTGCATAGAATCATAGAATGTATTGGGTTGGAAGGGGCCTCAAGTATTGTACGTCCTACAAGACTAATAAGAAAGCCAATTTGTTTTCAAACTGATAATCTTGTTGATGTTTATCTTGAGGCTGTTAAGTCTTCAAGATAGTCAGTTAAGTATTCCTATAATGACAGACATTTAAAACTGAATGACCTTGATTTGAAGTTCCAATTTTTGTTCTGTTATGTACAGGTTATGTATATACATATGTACATAAATGCACATGTACACATATATGACATAAAATGGTAATAACTTACATGTGAATCAAAAATTATGGAAAGAAAAGATCAGTATAATAATAAGTAACATTCCTGGAAACTGTCAGGCATAAGGCCAAAAAGAATTAATTAATACTTTTGATGGACATGGTCCCATTAAATATGTTCCAGGAGTAAAAGGTTTCAGAGATAATGTCACTGAACCGCTTATCATTGCAACTGTAATGAATAATGAGATCCATGCTAAAACAGTACGGAACAAAACAGTATGAAACAAAAAAAAAAGATGATAAACCAACTACAGTTGAAAAAGTAAGGAAGACTGTATTGTGTGCATACAGCATGGCTTAGTCCCTCTATTTAAAAATTGCTGTTAAATGCATGTATTAAAAAGTAGTCACTATACATTGAATAAAGGTTTATTCTTTTCAGCCTAAAGACATACGCCCAGGAAGTTTCTTCAGAGGTCACAATAAGATCAGTGCTCAGCATGATATCTTGCATGATAACTATGTGAAGAGGACTGTGATAAAAATCCAATTTACTACACTGAATTTAGTTCTTCAGATAAAACTGCATGGATCTACCTAAAAACGTGAGAAAAGCAAGAATTGCATTTTGCAGTATCATCAGAAAAGTAAATAGTAGTCACTCTGATAAAAATGATAGTTAAAATAATTAAAAGTGTTTTATTGTATAAACACCATTTTATTTCACAAGAAAGTTAGCATTTCAAAGATCTGGTGTAAATGAACAAAGAGTGGGGAAAAAAGAGTGGAGATCTGGTAGAACAATCTCTTGTAATTTTGTTCTTCACCAAAATAAGATAACTTCAATATTTAATTGCTAATTACTAACCTGGACACAGAAAATAATTAGTGCTCTTTTTGCACCGTTACCTCAGAGTTCCCACCACCAATCACTGCCCCATTAAGCAAATCACTACTACCAATTACAACAAAGTTAAATACGATTCCTGTCAAAAGTCATTCAACCATCATGCATGCTTCATAACTAGTCTTGTAATTGCTACTGCCATGCAGTCAAGGTTTCTTTTTCAATTTAGTGCATACCCTTGATGCTGCTGTCGTTAGAGTATTGATTTTACATGGAGGAATGTACCACTGCTCCTATTGATCTCACTGAGTAAATCAAAAAGACATTTCCTGTTGTAGTAGGTCTTGCAAATAACTAAAAATACAGCAAAATTCTTGATTTTAAAACCATGTGGCAGCTATAAACAGCTATAAAATCAGTCCAACATATTAACTATTCATTTAAAGAGGCTAAAGGATTACCTAGAGCACAGCAATATTACTGCAATTTAGTGTTTTACATCTTTCCCCTTTTCTTTTATTCTGAAAGGAGGTTTCTTATTTAAAGTATATACACAGAAGACATAAAAAGCACAACTAAAAATCCTTTACTTTCCCTCTTCATAGTTCACCTTTAAAAAAAAAAAAAAAAAAAAAAGTTCAGTAGACTAGTATAAAAGCAAATTGACATTAACACTAACAAAAAAGAGCAGTAAAGGTCTCAATTTTTTTCCACTGTGCCAAGTCACTCTGATTGATGGAAGGATCTACAGATTTCTGGACCCAAAACAGGAAGTATAATAAAACTAAATCACCAGTAAATACCAGAAGAGGTAAAAAGGCTCTCAGGTTGTCAGAAACAGGTTTAAAAGAACTTCTAACTAATCAATAGAAGACAAAGACTCCTTCTGGTAGCATGCATCATTAGGGCCTTTCTTGAATATTTTACCAGACAATTGGTTTCATCTACCATAGCAATTCCTGTAAATAATTCCTGGTTTTAATGTATATTTTAACATGATCAAAGTCAAGACCCACCCAAGCTGAACTTCTCCATAGCACAATTAGGATCAGTAGTTATGAGCAAAAACTGTGAGCTTTAATGGAGGCACACAACTGCACAGGTACAATTACCATTGTATTTACTTCTTCCTTTTTATAAGGAACATCACAAAACTGTTCAAGGTGCTACTTATTTAAACAGCAGTGAATGCTGCTGACTATGTTACTCATGAACCAAGACCAGATCGCACACTTCACAGACAGGCACTCCTGTATTCAGGAGCCCTGTTCAGGAGCCCTAACTAAATAAATGAAGCTCTGTGAGTCTGTCTGAAGGAGAATACAGAGCTGTTTATGTGGACATCTTTCATTCTTTCATTCACACCAGCTGTGTACACACCAAACAATTCCGAATTCATTTATATTATTTCCTTTAATAGTCCTAGGGGTATTCCAGGTAACACTGATTTCACAGTTCTTCAACAAAGTGAGTCATCTACTCTTCATAAGTAAACCTTACAAGAAAAAACCTCCAAAATTTCCTTTCAAAATATCAGGATCTTCTAGATCTGGGAATCTGGGAATAAAATGTAATCTCTTCTGGAGAAACTGTTTGCTAGTCTCTATCTGCCTAAGGTAAAGAACTCAAGAACAAGTGCAATTATTGAAGGCAATAATGTGAGTCCCTTATAGGAATAAAAAATTTGGGTGTTGAATTCACTAATAACACAGAAATTCATCCCTGGAAATATGTAAAAGAGTACTTTGGAATTTATGGTGGACTCTGTCCTGTTCTATACCAGTTTCAGATTCTAACTAACTTAATGGTATTGTTGAATGAAGAGCATACCATACATAGTAGACACATAAACATAACCATAAGCATATACATACCATAATACATATGCCTATACATATGCATATAATTATGTTATGAGGTGAGAACTTGCTTTGCCGTTGAACCACGTTTGATAAAGCACTGAATCATTGACTGCATCTTCTATTACTAAAAAATGAAACATTTCAAAACTGCCTTGTGCTCATTTTGCCATTATTTTACATGTATGGAAATATTGACCCATTTTTTTCCTCCCTATATTTCTATCAGCTTTTCTTAATACCTTATCTTCTTGATATATTAAGACTAGAAACTTTCTTGATTTATTGGTTATGCAATCTGGTTGTGAATGACAGATTCACCTTAATAAACTAGAAGACTGCTAGGTTGTTGTCTCAGAAAGCAAATCTTAATCTTTCTCCTTGATTTTTTTTTTTTTTTTCCATTTCTCATTATACATTACTGCATTCATGTTACCACTAAAAAGTTTGTATCTTACGTTAATGTGGTAGAAATGAAAAAGCTTGTGATTTCCTGCCTCCAGAACAACTTGATATAATTATAGCCTTATAATTCCTGGTTACTGATATATTATCTTTCCATATTCATGTTGTCTTCATGCATGCAGATTTGTATTTGGGAGACATACAGTTTCAATAGTCATGAAGAGTTTATATAGAAGAAGGTGGATATCATTTTTACAAAAATATAACTATAACTCATTTTATGTACTAAAACATATTTTCATCTTTTAACATTATATGAGTTCTCACTCACTCATGAAACTGTATCATGCTAAATTTATTTTTGAAAGCATTTCTACTTCAGGCTCTTCTCAGTTTACAAAAGATTAAGTAAAGCTAAGAGAAATTTTGATGCAGGGAAATATTTCCTTAAGTCGCAGGTAAAGAGTACCATATAATTTGTAATGATAACCACAGTAATGAATGCACAGAGTAGTCAGCTATTACCAGTAATAATTGGTGCACCTTTCATCTCTTGTCAAGCAGACTGGTGTGAATTAGGACCAAAAGGCAGCTATCAGCTCTCTCGTTTCCGGACTCAAACAAAAGGAAAAGAGGTGCCTGTCTGAACTGATAGCTTTTGGCCCTTTGATCAGGTTCTATCAGAAGTCATCCAGACTTAGTAACCTGATTTCTCTTCAATAGGCTACTGTCTTTGATGTAGGTGAAGTCCTACTGCAGATCGTATTTATGAAGGGAAAACACCACAGCATAATCAGGAAGGGGTATAGTTACTGATTCACACAGAAAGGTTGCTTTGGCATCCTACTTCTTTGAAGGAGGTAGTAAATAAGCTCTACGAAGATTATTGAAAAGATATTTCTGTAAACAACCCGCGGTACATTCCTTCTGAAGGTTGTGTTTGTGCTCTGCAGTGTAACAGGAATTTAGTTCAGTGTTAGTGAAAGCTCCAAGCAAAATAAATTAAAAAAAAAAAAAAAAATCAAATTTACACTTGAAGGACAGAGTCAGGGGAGGGGGAGAACTGCCGCTTTGGAAAGAAAGTATATGTGGAAAAAATTACTTCAAAATAAAGAACACTTCTCGGCAAGATTTTTTCAAGTTGTACATTCTTCCACTATAATTCTAGAATATAAAATAACAGATATTTATATGCATTTCAATTAAGTCTTTTTTTATGAAAGTTTTGCCAGGAATTATTCTGAAAATGGTTTGTGCTTTCAGTGTTGATATTACTGTTATGATCATCTGCAGAAACACTTCATTTCATCAAGCACTTAGAAAGACGCTAAACAACATTTAAGATTATGTAAATGACAGTTGGAATAAGTAAAATGAGATAGTCCATGTACCATGGCTATAAGGTGACTTTTGTTATAAACATTCCAGAATCTTTATCTCTTTACATCCGGTATAAATTTAATATAATAGCCATTATTCACTTCATTACAAACAGATACTCTGTATTTTGGGGGGAAAAAAAAACAACTATTTGAGAATGGAAGAGTACTGAAATGCACTTCACTCTGTGCAGTCCAGAGCTTTTTTTTTTTTTTCCTTTCCCTAATCTATCCCCAAAAGACCTTGGACTGTGACATCATAAATAGATCCCTTTTAAATGGCTTTAAAGAGTTTGGGAAGTAAGCAATATCCAGGGCAGTCTAAACTAATGAATAAAAACGTCTGTAATAGTTGAGGAAAGATGACAGAAGTACTTTTGTAGTCTACCACCCTTAATATAATTTGCTCACATTCACTGTTACTTTACATTATGATGTATGAAAAGTTATAAAAAAAAGTAGAACAGTCATTGTGGCATTAAAAAACAAACAAACAAAAAATTCTCTGCTATAGAAAATGTGAGCCTGAAGAAATGCATGCTGTATGCATTTCCGAAATTTTAAATAGTTTTGTAAGCTTTTAATTATGAAAAGGCCAAACTGAAATAACAAAATTCTGACTCTGTCGAAGGATAAAGGAATTCTGAATTGATTCTGAAAGAGCTAAGAATTTAATCACAGCAGTACAAATAAAATGTGCTTTCTGAATATTCTTTAAATGCATTAAAAATTAATCAACTTTAATTGTTTTTAATTTTCATGAGTACACTGAAAGGCTGGGAACTGTTCAATTTTCCCACTTCAGATATTTATGGATAAACACAGAAGATAAAAAATAATGCATAATGTTTCAAATCAGTTGGAATATGACAAAGTTTATATTTGCGTTATTCTGTTCAAAAGTTTTTGAAATGGGCCCTAATTCCTTTGAACTGCCTCTTTAGAAGGAGAATAAAAACAGCACATTTTCTTACATCCGGGCATCTAAAGTGCTACCTTAATTTCTATTTTAAGGGTGGTGGACTGCAATGGAACAACTTGTACTGGTTTGAAATAGAAATTTAAGTTCTCTGTCTTGCTCAAGTTTACTATTTGCTTTAATTTTCATTTAAGGAGAATGTTAATCCATCTAGAGTATGTGAACCCTGATTAGTGTTACAAATTCTACCAGCTAATGCTGATTTATTTATTGAATTAGATGTCTATTAACAGTAAGTTTCAGTATATGCTAAAGTGTTCATGAGGAGTGCTATTTTAACTGCTGATTGTCAATTGTTGGTGTCTTAACTTAAACATTTAAATAAAACCTTTTGATGTAGCTTCTATTTCCCATTTCCCTGGGTGTATTACAAGTTGAACTTTTCCAATAGCTGGAAAGAGAAAATGAAAATGACAGGACAAGTCTAAGGATAGGATAAGCTCCCACTTCCTTGCTTGTTTTACTCTGAGATCAAAAGGTGTTAGCTTTTCTTTTCTTTTGGCTCCTACTATCCATTTTTTTTCAGAATGAGGAGGGATTGAGTTCAGGATCTGAAGCACTACTGTGATTTTTGTATAGAGGGGCTAAATTTTTGAGATTTTTCCAGTCTTCTCACCTTGTGTTGTTTGTTTGACAAATCTATCATATTTCAGCATTGCAGCTGTATCCTGTTCTCTCTTTCTAGCTAAGTAAGAAGGCGTTAAGCTTCACTTATGCTTCATCCAAAATCACCAGACTTGTGCATGTACCTCATTAACTGATTTAGAGACTATGTTCTTATGGCATCATTTCAGTACCCTGGGACTAAGAGAATAAGAATTAACTAAAGAGAAAAAAAATATCAAGTAAGAAATTAAAGATTCTCTCGGATGCACAGAATAGCTTAGAAACATGTATTGGCAAACTGGGGAACTTCAGTGCAGAAGTGTGACATTTTTATAACGTGTTGTTGTACCCTTTGCAGACAGGTAATATAAAGAGGCAAGAATGAACAGAGGCAAATACATACATTATACATGAACTCTTGTTGATCTATGCTGTTGTATCCTTGAGATACAACAAAGTACTGAGGCTTTCAGGGACAGGTAATGGCCAGAACATATACTCCTTGGATTATATCTATCTATGAGTATGAACCAAGTCATTGGTCAACACCTATAAGCAAGAGAATCCTATGGTATACCTCATTGATTAAATTCTAAATCTCCTCAAATACACCATTTATTGTCCAGATCAGATCAGTTGTCTTCAACACTAGGGCCAGTCTTTTCATTAACTCCTGATGGGACTAAATTACTATGTCATCTCATAACCCTCTATTTTCCTCATCTAAAATCAGATTGTCATGATTTGAAGTCTCGGCTTTAAAGACAAGCAAAATCACAGTATAAATATAACCAATATGCAAATACCTTGCCAGCTTTCATGTTCTTCTATTAAAACTTGCCTTAAAGATATTTATTTTCCCAGCTAACAGGATATGCAGAATAACAGGAAGAGCACTGTCAGGTTAAAAAATCCTAATTCTATCTAGAGGTCCCATGGATTCTCAAAGTGAAAGTTTAAAAAGGAGTAATTAAAAATAAGCTTCTCTAATACTGCTAGTAACCTCAGCAGATATAAAAAAAAAAAAAAAAATTGTCCACAAGATGTGTTTTTGATGAGGACACCTAGCTATAATTAGTATTATTAATAATAATAATGTAATAATAATAAAAATGTTAGAGTTACAAGGTTAAAGCTTTATGTAAAAGGTGTAATGAGGCTATAAAAAGCCAGAGGAAGTTAAAAGTTTGTTTCTGATCTCACTTAACACCACTTGTATCCTGTACAACTGTTGACTTTAGTGGAATTGTTCCCAATTTTAAATTATGTAAACAAAAGTAAAATCATACGCTTATTATCTCGGCTTTACACAAGCATGTAAGGTAGGTTACATCTCCCCACTATTAAATATTCTGTGGTGTTAGTTGAGTAACCATATCTCCAGGGCCATGCCAATCATGCTGATGATACTGGTGCATGAACAAAGTAGATGTTCTTCCACAAAGTCTTAAAAACTGGAAAAAGAAAATTTTGAGTTCTATCCAGCTAAAAACATCCGTGGTCTTCAAGGTTATGCAAGGCCCTGAAGACTACAGATGCTGGCTGTTCAAAAAGCCAAAATATTCAGAGACAGGTTGGCCTCCAGTATAAAGCCAAATAAAATGTTTCTCTGTGTGGTGAAGTATAGTAAATGTGGTGGAAAGAAATCTCAGAAGATTTCTTATGTTTTTTGCCTGGTCACCCAATTGAAATCAGGGACTATTTGTGCTGGTCACTGTAAGACAGAATGTTACTGTATCTTCGGTCACTATACATTTAACATATACAATAACACAGCCAAGAATTTAAAAACCATTTCAGTATTTATTCTCACATTCTCAGGCATAGGAATCCACGTGAAGGCTCTAAAGCCCAAGCACATCACACCAACCATGAGGCATTTGTCTGGGATCATGAATGCAGATGTCTTAACATCCAACAGCCTGTGCAAAGTGTCACGGGGTTATCTAGATCAATCTGTGTCTGTGACAGGGGAGGGGGGCCCCGGCCCCCCCTGACAAATGGGAAGGAAAAAAAAAAGGGAAAGGGGTAGGGAGATGGGAGCTCAAGGGAACAAATGGAGCAGCGGCAACGATCTGAGGAGTAAAACTTATTTTACTAACTATGATATTGGAATGCAAGATAACACACTATAATACAATATAATTAGAATTGAAGCTAATAAATCAAATATAATGAGAGAGAGAGGTTTCCGAAGACTGAGAAGCCTACTTTGAAGTTGAAGGCGCAGTGGCTTGGAAGCACACCCACACCCGCTGCCAGGCAGTGAGAGAGAGAGCGAGCGTCGCTTCTGTGACGTATTTTCCCTCTCTGACCGCGAGGTCCCCAGGGACGTGTAGTACTTCTTCTCTGTGCTCCACATGATGTTATGATGTGGAATACCAATGGCAAAAATTACAAAACCATGACAGCAAAGAGAAAGGAATTTCAGACATTGGTTCAATTCATCCAAATTCCACCAATGTGATGTAGATGCTTTTCTCTCCAGTGATTGTCTCATATTCCTAGTGGAAGATTAGTTTTTTCCTGACTTAATCAGCTATGGGAGAAACAATACCAGAACCAAAATTAAAATCAGATCTCCTAAGTCCCAGACCCTAATGACTGAAATGTTCTGCCAGTCCGTTTCCATCTAGATATACCAGGAATGGTCAAATGAGAATGGAAATGTTGTGCAACTATTCTGAAATGACTAATATACTATTTGTGTCCTATATCTAGAATTGTTGCTCAATCCTGGTATGCACTGAAACCCTTAAAGCCTTTTTCTCACTGCCTCTCAGTTGGACAAGGAAGAGAAAAAGAAGAGTAAAAATGAGAAAAAATGAAGGGACAGGACAAATATAGGTTAATAGATAAAGCAAAAACTGTACACACAAGCAGAACAAAATAAGAAATTAATTCACTATTACCCATCCACAGGCAGATGATCAGCCATTTCCAGGAAAGTAGTTCTCTATCATTCATAATAGTTACTTGGAAGACAAATGTCATCACTCAATACATCTTCCACTTTCTCCTTTTTTCCTTCAGTTTTTATTGCAGACCATGCAATCGTACAGTATGGGATACCTCTTTGGTCTGTTTGGGTCAGCTGTTCTACTTGTGTTCCCTCCCAGCTTCTTGTGCACACTCAGCCTCCTCACTGGTGAGCAATGTGAGAAACAGAAAAAGCCTTGACAGCATGTAAGGAATGTTGAGCAATAACTAAAATATTGGTATGTTATCAACACTGTTTTCAATACCAATCCAAAGTGTAGCCCTGCAACAATTCCTTTGAAGAAAATTAACTCTCACCCAGCCAAAAGCTGTACATTATGGCAGAACAAAACTTAGAAAGAGACCACAGATTCTTTCATTCTAAACTGCTACCAAATCTTCGTTGGTCATACAAATAGCTTATGTTACTCCATTATATTCTTTCAGGTGAATAGCATTTATCTCATCTACCCCAGGCTTTGAAAAATCAAACCCTTTTAAGTCTATACTTGTCACTCTATGTGCTATATTCACAGACAGGAATGGCCATTTTCAGGTGGCAATGTGTAATTTCCTAACTTTATGTGAGGAAATTGTCTCCAAACAACTATATCTTTGTATGTGAATATAGAAGGCACTGGAGCAGAGTTAAAACTACCCCAGGACATCAATTTTGACTTCAGGCACCTGTACAAAGCAGAGGAGACATACGGAGCCATAAACACAGTACCACAGATTATTGTTATTCAAATAATTGGCATATTTGAGGACGCATTTATCTGTACCTGCAGAGAATTTACAGGTCAAATGACTAGCTGAACAAAACTCTTCAAAACAAAGGCAACACAGGACTTAACAGAGAATTCCCTTTGATACTCCAGGTATTTTGATATTTCAAATGTATTGATATCTTTTTTTTCCTGGAAAAAAAAATAACAATGTCTATGTATATAGTTAGAACATTCAATCTCCCATCCGAAGAAGGAAGAGACAGAAAGTCAAGGAGGGCTGCTGCCAATTCTGTTACAAGATTCTTGTCCACTGACTTGAACAAAATGAAGAACTATGCTGATTCCTAATGAATTTTTAATAGGCAGATTTCTTCAAAAAGAAAACATGCTGGGTAACTCCATATTACATAAAACCCACGCATCACAGATAATGACTTTTTTAACCTAAAAGCACAATCCCGAATAGCTGAGATCTGAAAAGTGCAAAAATGGTCAATAGTTTTCTAATTAACGTTTTTATGGATTTAGTGAAACCCAGAATAACTACTGGGAATATGAATAGAATCACAGAATCATAGAAGCATAGAATCACCCAGGTTGGAAAATACCACCAATATCATCCTGTCTAACCATCCACCTATCACCAACATTTCCCACTAAAACGTGTCCCTCTGTACAACGTCTAAATGTTTCTTGAACACCTCCAGGGACAGCCCTTTCCACCACCTAACCATTCTCTTGGAGAATTTTTTCCTCATGTCCAATCTGAATCTCCCCTGGTGCAATTTGAGGCCATTCCCTCCAGTCCTATCTTTACCTTCCAAATCTTAATCCTAGAGCACTGAAACCCAACAGCCTCTCAGCTTCCCTTCATTCTTTTCCTTCATGGTGTTATTTGACTTCTAACATAAAAAAATTTACTATTTCCAAGGCAAAGAAAATAAATAAAATAAAAGGAGCAAACAACAAATGGCCTGTGCTAGCTTGAGAAACAAGATGGATCAGCTGCCTTGTGATGTTTCACAGACCTCATGCCAGTTCTTATTCTATGTGGAACAAAGAAGTTGCTTCTCAATTTATCTGAGAATTTGAGCTTGGGAATGAGTCCAGATACCCTTTTTACTACTTCTAGGCTGGAGTATTCTTTTCCCATTTTTCAACACAATGCTCATTTTTACAGTGTTGTAGCTCAACCTACAGCAGTCATCCCTTCCTTCCTTCCTTATTCAGGCCTATAGAAGCTCTTTCCTCTCTTTTGCTTTACAGTACTCCTCCATGACCTTTAGTCAAAACATATTTTTTTAGCTATTTGCCTTGCTCAACTTTGACTCTTTTGGAAGGCCAACAACAACTGAGAATCTGTGTTGCTATGATTTCCCTAGCATGCTTTGATAAAGTCCATAATTTCCGGAGTCTGATGAGCAACTACCTATTCATGTCCCACCATTCTTTCCCTGAGCTCAAACCACTCTACAAACAAATAATAAATAAATAAATAAAATTGGCATGACACTGATCACAAAACCACAATATTTATCAGACTTTTTTTTTTAACAAATTGACTGTTTCATCTATTTGACTAGTCTTTCAAATGCAATTTAACTAGTTATTAAGGCAATAATCTACAATTTAGAGAAATGGCTGTTAAAAAATGTGTTAATGGGAAATACATTAAAGCAATTAATGATGTAGTCATGGAAGGAAACATACTTAAGAATGTTAAAGACAAAAAGCACGAGCACTACTTATATCCAACATCTTGCAGAGGGTATTTTATTACTTAGCAGAAATTTAAGTTTTCTTCTGAATCTCCACAAACTGACAATACTGTCCTGTAATATGTTAGATAGACAGACATGAGACTGGAAAATTATCTATCCTTTTTTTAAAAAAAATAGGCTGCCTTTTCTGACATACACGCAGTATAGGAAGATTCAGTTCTATTCCTTTGAAGTTAAAGCTAACCTGAGATTTCTACATGGATTCTGTCTGTTAAAATGCAAACTGGACTCTTTGGCTTTGCTATACTTTGGAGAGTTCTGGGAGGCTACGGTATCAAAGTGTCCCTGGTGTGTTTCAGAAGAAAAACAACACAAACATTGAAGTGGTAAAAAATACTCTTGGAGAAAATAAAATCTTAATTTCACCTCTACATCTTGTAAAACTATTTTTTCTGCCTTTTTGCTACAACTCAATTTTCTCAAACATCTATGTCCGGAATTGAATTTTTCAAATCCAGCAAAGAGAGGAAAAAAATAGCTTGACTGTATGTGGAATAAATCCATGAGCACCATTGAGAAGAAGAATGGGTGGCAAATTTCCATTTGAATTAGAACTGAGATGCATCAAAAGAAGGTAAGATGAAAAAATGTCAAGAACAGAATCTCCAAGCCAAGAAAAATATCTTTTTTTGTGCTTAATGGTTCAACTGTGAGCCTCTTTGCTCATGTCATTGGAGATTTTGATGATTTACATACATTCACAAAATTATTTGCCAAATTTGGGCATTGGGAGTCCATTATGTGTGAGGGCTGCATCAAAAATAATGCCTCTTATTTTATTATGTTGGCCCATGATGACAGAAGGTGGTGGCATTGCAGCAGCAGTTGAACCTTCCCACCAATATTCCTTTATATTTTGTTGCTGTGTGACAGATGGCAGCAAAGGGGCATTCTGACCTTTCCATTCCTTCCTAGAAGCACATCATATTTACTTATGGAAGTACACAAAATTTTTATTTCATCCTTAAAGAAAGATCAGAAGGACATAAATCTCTTCTGCAGGAGTATCCTGTTGGGCAGTGGTGGCTACAGGCTTTTTGTCCATATCACTTGTCATGGTTACACTAATATAATACAGGGTTTAATGCGATGTTTATTTACAAGTTCTTTTCCTTTCTCTTTAGTTAATTCTTATTCTCTTTCTTGCACCAGATATTGCTAAACAATAGCTGATAAATACGAGCTAAAATAAAGTACATTTTCAAAAGACATTTCTTCAATTTCCAAAGATGAAAACTATGAGACAATTATTTTTGTGTGCCAACGTGTACTAAGAAAGAAGATACACAAGAAAACCGAAATCCAATTTCAAAGGCAATATTGGAAATAATCTGAGCAGGTTGGAGAAGCTGCTATGGCTAAAATAACTCATGAAATGACTTGAGGTTCTGTCTGTTATTTTCCAAACCCGCCTATATGATTGAAGTTCATCAGTATACATTGAACTGGAAAAGACAAAATACACTGTTTCTGCCATTTCACAGATAATGTATGTAAATATTTTTCACCAGCAACGTCACTTAAAAAAAAAAACAACAACAACAACAAAAAAAACCACAACACTGTAATTAATGGAAAAAAAAAAGAAAAAAAAAAAGGTGTAAAATAAAAAATCCAGAATAGAAATAAATAAATAAAAGTTTTGCTGTATTGCTGCATAACTTTAGCATAAAAATGACATAAACATCTTTGTTTAGATCTGTGTTGACTGCAACTGCATCAGCTTTAAGAAAGTTACAATGAATTTGTTCACTTGTGTCCTAGATCTTCCATTGCTGAATTTATAGAACAGATCTGATTTTCAGTAAGAACAGAAGAAACATCCTAGGTAACATGGTATTTTTATTGAAGTATCTTTTACTTCTGTAAGTATATTTTGCTTTGGGTTGAGGAGAGTATTGTTGCTTCAGAAAATTATCTGAATAATAAATATAAATGCTTAGAACCATAGAGAATGATGTACTTGAGAGAAATCCACTGAATATACTTCATGGAAAATGAAGAAACGTGGTCCAAGATATATAACACTATCTCATGAAAAACTTATAAAAGGAAAATATTTCGAGAGATTGTTTGCAATATTTTAATTTTAATAGCATGTGAGGGTAGTGAGACAATGGAATAGGTTGTCGAAAGAGGTTTTGAATGCCAGCCTCCCAGGCTGGATGGGGCTTTGAGAAATCTAGTCTAGTGGGAGGTGTCCCTGCCTATAGCAGGGGGGTTGGAACTAGGTGATCTTAAAAGCCCCTTCTAACCCAGACCATTTGACAATTCTATGATTTTGTGATATACATTAATACAGAACTGCAGCTATTCTAAATACAAACTTCATCATTCTAATTTGAATCACTGAAAATAAATAAATACATTGCTTACATGAACCCAGTGATCCATTGCAATTGGTCATTTCTAAACAGAGAGTTAATTTTCTTTTCCTTCTGCATGCTAACGGGAAAAAAAAAGCCAACAACTGAAAAGAGTACAATAACATTGTATTTGAGCACTCAGTATAACCAGAACAGCCCACTAAGAGGTCTAAATAATAGAAATAATATATTTATACTTATGTATAATTATATACAAAAGAATCCTTTGTCTATTTGTCTGAAAGACAAATGTCTAAAGAATTTGTCTAATTCTTTGCTGCTACTGATTATTAACAGTTTGGTATTTGGTGGTGTTCATTCTGTAGTGCTACTAAGAGCTTGCTGAAAATGAAGACTGTCAAAATTACTTATTAAAATGCAAAGCATTATTCTCCTTTTATGTCTTTGTTTCACTGAACTCTACAGGTGAGCTGCCTCAGCTAAACAGGATTCTGCATGCATTAATCAAAAATAATTCGTTTGAGTCTAGGCAGACACTGAGCTTTTTCTTTTCATTGGGAAATTAATATTGAAATCCTGGGGCTTAGGATAAACTGAAATTTGAAGAATCAGCTGTAAATTGAAACTTGTGGTGAGGCAGACTGTGCCCCAGTTCTACCAACACAACTTTTCATTGTGTTTCATTACAGTCTTCTCAGTAACCTAGAATGGAGCTGAACTTGTAACCAGACAGTAGGTGGAGAGTCTTTGTGGGAAGTCAACATGTACTCCAAAACTAACCTCTTGGAGTGAAAGAATTATTCAGACACTATGTGCTAGGTTATTCAGCAAGCTCTGATTAATTTTTCTTTTTATGTATAATAAAGTAGTTTGATAGTTGGACTAGATGATCTTAGAGGTCTTTTCCAGCCTTAATGACTCTATGATTCTACAGATGGCCATAATTTAGGAGATTGAACTCCCAACAGAGGAATGAAGAAGAGTAGTTTGGTAGTCTGGGCCAAAATAAAGCTAATTCTTTTTCTGAGATATATAGCACACAGATTCAGCCTGACTTCAAGGCATGGCAAGATGGAGGACCAATGTGTCACAAAAGAAACAGGTGTATAAAGATGAAGAATGGTGAAAAAATTATTGCTAACCATTAATGTCAGAATTTATAATATAGAAATGTTCAGACCCCACTTTCCAGAAAGCTGCTAAACACCTATAAATTCCTCTTCTTGCTTTTCTAATCTGCACAACTTTTGCTTTTCGCATTAAACTGCCATTTTCTCTGTATGTAAAACCTGCATTCTATGTTCTCTCTATCCCACAGTAGAGGAGACTGAGTGAGAGGCTGTGGCTGGGTTTCATTCTTTGCAAGGGACATGTTCAGTTTCAAAGTCTCTGTGTGAGCATTTACATTTACTCCTGGGGAGAGCACATCCTCTTCAATCTATTCTGCCGTGTCTTTCATAACCTTTGACAGAGTACAGTCCACTGAGCTGGGATCTAGTTAGAGCCTTAGTTCCCAGAAAAATATTGAGCCTTGTGGACTTCACTTATAGGGATGGTAAGACCAGGATTTGGTTCACCCTAAACTTCTGTTGCATGATTAGACATCAGCAAGATTGCCTCCATAACCCATTATATCACTATATAGATGTATATATATATATAATTTTTATATATACATATAAATTTTCCCCTCTTTTTTGTCTGAATTGTGAGTTTAACAGATTTTATCCTCAGAAGGAAACCACAGCTTATTTTAAGACTTTATTTTTCTTTGTGACTGTTTTTAAAATTTCTTCACTACTCATTAAGATATCATGGGTCTCTTCTATAAAACTCAACTTGTCCTTTTCTCTATGCATCTGGAGAAACAGAAGACCACACAAAAACTCATCTTTCTTGTCCTACCCATATCATTTCTCCTCCATCTCTTGCATGCACCAGTACAGGCTGGGGGATGACCTGCTGGAGAGGAGCTCTGCAGAGAGGGACCTGGGCGTCCTGGTGGATGACAGGTTGGCCATGAACCAGCAGTGTGCCCTCATGGCCAAAAGAGCCAATGGCATTCTGGGGTGTATAAAAAAGAGCGTTGCCAGCAGGTCAAGGAAGGTGATCCTCCCCCTCTACTCTGCCCTGGTAAGGCCTCATCTGGAGTACTGTGTCCAGTTCTGGGCTCTCCAGTATAAAAAAGACAGGGATCTCTTGGAAAGAGTCCAGCGGAGGGCCACAAAGATGGTGAAGGGCCTGGAGCATCTCCCCTGTGAGGAACAACTAAGTGAACTGGGTCTGTTTAGCCTTGAGAAAAGAAGGCTGAGAGGGGATTTGATCCAGGTTTATAAATACCTGAGGTGTGGGGGCCATAGTGGTGAGGCTGGACTCTTTTCAGTAGTGTGTAGGGACAGGACAAGGGGAAATGGGATGAAGCTAGAGCACAGGAAGTTCCGCACGAATGTGCGCAAGAACTTCTTTACGGTGAGGGTGACGGAGCACTGGAACAGGCTGCCCAGGGGGGTTGTGGAGTCTCCTTCTCTGGAGATATTCAAGACCCACCTGGACACCTACCTGTGCGACCTGCTGTAGCGAACCTGCTTTGGCAAGGGGGTTGGACTCGATGATCTCTAGAGGTCCCTTCCAGCGCCTACAATTCTGTGATTCTGTGATTCTGTGATTTAAAGAGCTACAAAACACATACAAAAAAGTACACTGCCCTTGAAACTAGATCTTAGATAATTATTTATGGCTTTTACTGCCCTTCTTGCTGGTTTACTCATAACTGGTGAAATTAATTTTTGTTTCAACAGCCAGTTAAGTCCTTTGCCTCACTTACTTAAGTCTTCTAAACAAGATTCAGCTGGGAACTATATGTGTTCACAGTTTGGTCTGCCAGTGGCAGATTTCATTCTGCTTGAGTATATTAAGCAGAAAGACAAGCCAGTGACTTTGTTGTCTCCCTGTTCCCCTGCTCCAGGCTCATGTAGATTTTCTTCAAAATTCTGATTTGTTTACAAAGGAGGCTGCATTTTTTGCTTAGAACAGAGAAGTCTCTCCATTTTACTCAGTTTGCAATTCCATTTATTCCTCTTGAGTACTAAGAGAATGCTCTAATTAAAATTATAATCATAGAATCACAGAATGGCTTAGGTTGGGAGGGACCTCAAGAATCATGAAGTTCCAATCCCTCTGCTACAGGCAAGGTTGTCAGCCACTAGATCAAGTACTAGATCAAGCTGCCTACAATCCCATCCAACCTTGCCTTGAACAGCTCCAGGAATGGAGCATACACAACCTCTCTGAACAGGCTATGCCAGCAGCACACCGGTCTCAAAGTGAAAAACTTCCGCAATATCTAATCTAAACCTTCCTTATAGCTTATAACCTTTATAACCTATAACCCCTTGTCCTATTCACTATCTACACATATAAAAAGTTGATTTCCCTCCTGTTTATAATCTCCCTTTAAATATTGGAAGGCCATAATGAGTATCCCTGCAGTATTCTCTTCTCCAGACTGAACAAGCCCAACTGCCTCAGCCTTTCTTCATAGGAGAGGTGTTCCAGTCCTCTGATTATCTTTGGGGCCCTCCTGTGGACCCTCTCTAACAGCTCCTCAGCTTTCCTACGTTGATAGGAGTTTTTTGTTGTTGTTTTGTTTGTTTATTTTCTTTGCCTACCCATGTACTGCACAAGATGATGCTGAACTGGAAAACAAGAATTTGGATCCTGCTCTCCCTAGTCAATATTTTCAAATTGCTTTGGCTTGAAGCAATTTTGGTTCTTTTCCACGACTACTTATGTATATTATAAAAGGATGCAACTGGAAGAACACATATAAAGTAATCTATTTTCTTCATTTCCTATGTGCATTTTTGTCAGTGTTTCTTGAAGAATAATCTCTAGGAAGATCAGTTTTCTTTTGATATAAAGATCAACACTGATGTTCAGTTGAAACCCTTCCATTATGCCAGTACATAATGTGTAAGAAGGACTCATGCTGATAAGGAGATTTTATAGGCTACAGAAATATAACTCTTTAATTGGGCATAAGAAAAGATTCACAGATAATCAAAATCTTCAGTTGGATCATAATGAATGCTGAGAAATTCTTTCACTTTATTAACAGGAAGGTTATTCTATGAGATACGAAGTTTGGTTCAAGAAACTTATGGTCTGCTTCCATTACTCCCCGCATTTGTGAAAAATTGTGCTCCAAAATGTAACACTCCTGAGGTATGGCATGTATAATGCTCTACTCTGCCTCTTCAGAAATATAAGTTGAACTGCAGGGAAAAAAAAAAAAAAAAAAAAAAAAAAAAGGTTGATATAGGTTTTATTTTAAAGCTTTCAACCTAAGAGTCAGTGACATGTCAATTCTTAAGCATCACTGGGCTCCAGCCACAGCTTAGACTTTCCACTTACATTCCCTACATCCAATGTGCAGTCCTGTAACCATTTGTGCTTGTACATTACTGATGAACAACCCTGATGAATTCAGGAAGCCCAGAGTTACACAGATCAGGGCTCTACTGAGGAATCGAGGAGAGATAATGCAAGAAAAGAATCACACTGGAAGGAATAAGGACTACCAGGATTAAAAAAAAAAAAAAAAAAAAAAAAAAAAAGACAAGCTCTTCAATGTTTATTTTAAATTTTTGCTGTTTAAATTAAATTATTGTAACAAATTTATTAATTTAGTATATTCACTAATTCATATTGATTTATATTTATTGCTATTTCTTAATGTTGCTGAAAGGAATATTTTAACTAGAAAGGAAGGCAGAGAAGAAGCTGCCCAAGATAAGAGCAAATTTACACATTTAGATGCAGCAAAGCGTTCAGTAGTTTCACTTATAATTAGCTCAGTGATGGATGCCATCTTCAAATTAAGCCCTTCACGTTTCATACTGTAGTTGTGTGATGCTCATATTTAATTTAGAAAGTGGACTGGTTAACCTCTGATCTTTCCTGTATCAGGGCTTCTGTGAATTTCTTTAAACTTTAGCAATTGCCATGAATTCAGGTTACCTCTTGAAGGCTTCTAAAATAGAAAAACACAAAGAAATATTTAAACTAGACTATCCTCCTGCTGCTTTGTATATTTTGATTACAAAATCAGTCTGTATTCTTCTTACTTTAGAATTCAACCTTTTTTGTACAGTCACATTCAAATCTCCTTACCTATTTTATTGGCAGACGTTATTCTAGGCTTTAGGAGCTACACATTTATTCAGCTAAGATTGGCATGTTCTTCAGGCTTCCCACATTACCTTTTGTTCTAATGTAAATAATTGTTTAAGTCGTGTTGAATATGTATTAATTTCTTATAGAATCACTAGTCACTACTCTTTTCCATGGTGCATGAATTTTTACAAAATATTAATGTAAAGATAGGCAAGTAGCCATAATATGGTCACAAAATTTTCACATATATTAAATAATAACAGATTACTGCAGGGAAATGTTTGGATCTAATGCCTACAGGAACACTCAATTCCTCCAAAAAAAGTAAATGTCAATCTCAATAGAGGGAACAGAAATGAGCAAATGCTTCAGCCTGCACCACACAGAAATGCAGCAGTGTATACTGATAGTTACTCTTCTGCCTGTTTCAGGCATGACCGTGATTCACACTAGCTGTTCTCCTCAGAAATCAGACAACTGCATTCAAGCAGTACCTATCCCTTCATCTAGATAATTGATGAAGATGTTAAACAAGACCAGACCCTGCACTGACCCCTGGGACATACTGCTAATTACAGGCCTCTAGCCAGGCTTTGTGCAACTGATGAAAACCCTCTGAGCTCTGCCAGTCAGCCAGTTCTCAACTATCCACTCATCTATCCCACATTTTCTACATTTTGTAACAAGGTTGTTGTGAGAGACGATGTCAAATGCCTTGCTGAAGTCAAGGTGCACAACATCCACTGCTCTCCACCCCATTTACTCAGCCAGCGATGACATCATAGAAGACTATCGGGTTGGTCAAGCATGATTTCCCCTTGGTGAACCCATGTTGACTACTCGAGATAACCTTATTCTCTTCCAATTTCTTGGAGATAGTATCCAGAACAAGTTTTTCCGTCACCTTTCCATGAATGCAGGTGAGGCTAACTGGCCTTCTTCCCTTTCCACAGCACTCTCACAGTTTTCCCCCCAGTTCTTTTTGATGGCATTCTTGTGAGAATGGCAATCCTATCTTAGATATTTGGACTAACGGGGAAATGAAGGTTTCTTTCATGAAAAGAAAAACACCTGAGGATTTATGGCACTGGTATTCTATTTATTCATTTCATTTTTCTTACTCATTCTTCCAAAATGAAGCCCCAAAGTAATGAACCTTATAGCTCTTTTTCTTTTGAAGGATGTTTAAGTCATGTAAATTCTGATTAGATTATCTTAGGAGACTGTTAGTGGAATCTTAATTGTAACTACGGATCTACTGAGTTATTGCACAGGCAAAATTACATACAGTTTTTTCTCTGATATATTTTATATAAGACTTCCAGGTATGATATTAAAGTGAACAATGACAAAAGAGAACTAGGTAATTTAACCAATAAATACACTGCAAAAAGCAGGACCATACGTATTATTTTTGCTACAGGAAAGCTAATCTTTTGGTTTTCTGCTTAGATTAACATCAACTTAAAAATGAATGCTAGCTGATTAAAAAAAAAACAAACAACACTGTAGAGAGTGAAAAAATTGAAAAAGAAAACTAAACAAGATGAGAATTGCACATGATTAGCTATTATACTAAAAAAAAAAAAAAAAAAGAATTTAAGTATGTTCATATGAGCATTTTTATGAACATTTTTATGAACCCTGAGAATCATTTTTAACATAACTTAGTAGAGTGATCTTCCTTGTTAGAACTATGTGACCTGCCTAGATTTTCTAATGGGCTATGACTTCTGATTCAAAATGTATTACAATTATAATTCTCCCATCTTTATCTCTGTGCCTAACTGCTCCCTGAAAGGTTGGTTAAGCTGTAACAGATGATGAAAGCAAATTAATTGAATTTCTAGATATCAGCTCCTCCATCAGTAAGGAGAAAATCACAAACATAAAAGATGAAATGAACGATGTGATTAAAATGCTATCTGTGTGCTTGAAAAGATCCTTGTGATTTTAGAAACAATAGAGATTATAAGATTGTCTCCATCCTCAATATGAGGTGGTAAATTCACAATAAGTGCAAAAGCAGAATGAGCAGTCTCAGACTGCTTGGTGCATAACACCGCCACTAGCATGTTTATGGCACTTTTCAATGAAAGCACTCAAAGCGGTTTTACACTGGAGACTATGTTTCATTAGCCTTATTTTACAGTTCATGGAATAAATGTACTGAAAAAGTAAGTGGAGAAACAATAACGGGAACAAGTTTGCTGCTGAGGTTTTACAATTCCAAAGCCCTGAGAGCTAACCTTTATTATGTTGTTATTAGGCTTCCTTTTAGCTGTCCTGAATCACAGAATTCCAAAATGGCTGAGGTTAGAAGGGATCACTGGAGTCACCTGCTCCAGCCCCTGTTCCAGCAGGGACACCCAGAGCAGAGTGGCCAGCACCACATCCGGAGGCTACTGAAGATCTCTAAGGAGACCCCACAGCCTCTGGGCAGCCTGTGCCAGCACTCTGTCACCCACACAGCACAGAAGTGCTTTATGATGTTCAGTAAAAATATCTTGTGTTTCAGTTTGTGCCCATTGCCTCTTGTCTCAGCAGAGGGCACCACTGAAAGCAGCCAGACTCCTTTCTCTTTGTACCCTTCCACCTACAGGTACTCGTAGACATTGGTAAGAATCTCCCCTGAGCTGAATAGAGAAAAGCTGAATAGATCCAGTCCCTCAGATTTTTTTTTCACAGCAGAGATGCTCCAGTTCTTTGGTTATCTCCTCATGTCTCCCTCATACAGGGGAGCCCAGGACTGGACACAGTGCTCCAGGTACAGCCTCACTAGTGCTGAACAGAGGAGAAGAATACCACCTTGTTGGTGTTATGTTGACATTGGTTAGGAAAATCCTTTTTGTTGATGTAAGTGAAGTTTGTGAAGATTGTGTGGTGAATATTCATGAATGTATATTTTAACAATAATTCTTAAGAGTGCTTTTCACTAAGACAAGGAGTAGAAATTGTTGGGCTTACGTGGAAAGGTTTTGGAAGTGCAGCAGTGGCTTCTATGAGCAGAGGCCAGCACTACCCCATGTCAGATGAGAGCCAGCTCCATCTCCTCCAGAAGGGACCTGCTGCTGCCAGAGTTCAGCCATGAGCAATGTTGGGTATGTTCACTGATGGCAGCTGAGAGAGAGAAGTGAGAAATGGGAGAGAAACAGCCCTGGGTCAGTGCAGGAGGAGGTGCTCCAAATGTGGAGCAGAAGCTCCCTGAAGTCCAGGAAAGACCCATGGTGGACCAGGCTGTCCCCCTATAGCCCATGTTCACCAAGTGGTTTGCCCTGTTCTTTTGAGGATGGGGAGTGAGAGAGCAGTGTGATGGTGCTTAGCTGCCCATTGGTGCTAAACCACCATGGTTACCCAGATTTTTCATATACTGTATTAAAAAATCATTTTCCTATTCCATAGCAGATCTAAAGTATGTTTATACATTTGTAGAAGAAAGGATGCACTTTTTCAGTTGTTTTGGTGGTTCTTTGGATGATTTTTTGAGACTTTCTTTTAAAGAGTTGAGATCATGAAGTTTATTTATCAAAAGCTTCTCTGTTTTCCCTGATGATATCTGTTTATCAAACTATTGAGTCCTACATGTGTGTCCTTTCTAGCCTGATGAACTAATGGGGTCCTGCCCTCAAGTGATAAGTGTTCTAGCATCAGGAACGGTAAGCAGAGACAAGACACAAAGGTTAATTTTCACCCTCATCACTAGGCAGAAACTCATTATTTACCATTAAGCACATTCTTCCTGATGTTTTTTGTTAAAAGCACAGCAGTAAGTTGCCCAGGTATCACACATTGTCAAAAATTTTGTCATAAAAACATGTCTTTCAATGGCTTTGCATATCATTCTCTGATATTGGATATGGTGAAAGGACATTCTTTTCTTGGCAAGAAATATCTTGTAGAGCACTATCACCTGGATTCTCTGGGTTGAGAGTTACCTGCAAAGCAGTCATCCCATTTTGTCCCTAAAATCAATATACAACTAAAAGTATTTCAAGTTTTGCCAGGAGTTTAGAAGTGACCAGCTCTGATTTTACTGTCAGTATGGAACAGTTGTGGAAACATGAATTAGTTATAGCTTGAAACTTGTATTTTATATGAATAGGATTACAACTTTTAAATGTGATACAATTGAAGTACAACTGACTGTCCTGAAAGACTGTCAAAAAGCAATATGTAAGATTCAGCTTCCTTCCACAAACACATCACAATCTGTTTTGATAGGGAAGGGGTACAGTTTAATTATTTGTTTTCAGTCTGACTCCAGACCTGACATATGGCACTTCATTAAGTTCCCTTCGTTCGTTTTGTTAAAAACAATGATCCATAAAGAAGGCATACAAGTTCTGGCACAAAAGATAAACAACTTCATGCCACCGTACAGAGTCAGCCAACCTGAATACGTGACTTCCAGTTTTAAGGATGACTGCGACTTATTATCAATCTTAGCAAAGAAACCTTTCATTTACACCTTAGAACTATTTCTTTACTATTTCTTAACAGCACATACAGCAATCATGACACTATATGAAACACAAAGAATATGACAGTACTTTGTCAGCACCTCCATAGCACAGCTAGTCATTCAAAATTTAGGCTAAGGCTTTCAGAGTTGATAAAAGTCTTCAATAAAGCCCAACAACCTCTTCAACAATGCTACATAAATCACAAAAGTACATTCTGGAGCATTAGTGGAAAATAATGGTATCTTGAACTTGCATAGCACATTTCATGTGGGAAACAAAAAATAATTTACAGGCATGTATGGTATACATATGAGCTCCTGCTACAGTTTTCTGCCTACAGGTCTCTGCAAGGTATATTCTCTGTAGCTGAATTCCCATTTCCACTGTACCTAGTGATCTGCTTCCCACATGGAAGCAAGCAAGCCCTCAGTTCCTGAAGTAGAAAATAATATAGGAAAATAATATTTTATCCCTACACCTTTCTACCAAAATCATCATCTCCCCAGCCTGAACAAGAACTTGAATTTTCTAGGAGCCATGTTGTTATCATCTCTAACCTTGAACAACACCAAGAAACATGCGAGAAGAAAAGTCTCCCTGCTAGATCACTTTCTGGCAGTGGGAAACTAGTTTGAGACATTCTCCAACTGAGGGAAGGATCTTCCACCTCCCACCCCTTATTACTTCGGTAGAGACAAAGCACTGCTCTCCAACTTAATGCAGAACTGTGCAACTCAACACAGAGTGATTCACAGAGCAAGGTGTAGCTTGGATCTCTTTTACAGTGACTAGATATTCTGTTTACAAGGATATTTAAGCCCTTATGAATGTGCTCGGAAGCCAGTTTACAGTAGCAAAAAAAGATCTTATCCTGTCTGTTTGGGAGAATTATTCATATTTTTACTATTAGTTGAAAAACAAGAAGTGTTTAACTTTTATTTCTTAGCAGACAAATGTTCCTTCACACTAAATAAAGGAGTATGAATGATATAGCTGTTGAAAACTCAGTGCTTGAATAGCTCTTCAGACATCCAGAAATTTCTCATCTCTTCTGAAATACCAAACCATACAGAATTAAAAAGTTGTGAGGGTTGGAAGGGACCTCTGGAGATCATCAAGTCCAATCCCCCGCTTAAGAACAATCCCTGCAGTAGGTCACGCAGGATGGCATCCAGGTGTGTCTTGAATATCCCCAGAGAAGGAGACTCCATCCCCTCTCTGTGTGGCCTGTCCCAGTGCCAGTCACCCTCACAGTAAAGAACTCAAGTTTGCATGGAAATTCCTGTGTTCTAGTTTGTGTCCATTGCCCCTTGTTCTGTCTTAGGGCACCACTGTAAAGAGAAGGTCTGCATCCTTTGTTGATGATGTTAGAGCTCTAGAGATTCTGATACATTTGGGAGGAAGGTGTTATATTTCAACACAGGAGAGAATTCTTATAACTCAGAATATTCAACTGAGAGAAGCGATATATCTTGCCATAGGGGAAATATCCTACTTGCTTTTACTGTAATCAAACTACACAATTCCTAGAATCATTAAACAAAACAAAAGACTTTTTTTCTCCCTGAGGTTGTTTTGCTTCTTTTTTTTTTTTTTTTTTTTTTTTTTTTATACCTTCCTTAGCATTGACAGATATTCAGCATAATTTCTGTTTATGCTGAAAGCATTGTCATTCCTCACTACAGCATGAGGATACCTTTCAACAAATGTTGTAGTCCTCTGAAATAGAACTACCCATAACCCACATGGAGATCTACTGTGCTGGAATAAGTGGTAAATTTTTAAATTTTCCACTTCAGCTTACTATGGGTTTACAGCCATCTCTCACAACCTCGAAAATCCTGCTACACAGAAACTGATAACTAACATAAAAAACTGAGGCACATTAACTTTGCAGTCCCCTTAGGAGCAGCCAGCACTGTCCCAAAAAAAACATGGGTGTTAGAATACTGCATTCAGATGACTCCACTGATAATCAAGCTTCTTTCGACTCACCTATCTTCTTTCTTTTAAATCTTGAAGGGCCAAATATAGAAGTTTGCATCTAGATGGGATATACTTTCCAGTCCTAGTAAACAGGGTTACACCTGCATTCATTAGAGTATTTGCACTACTGATAGTTGGCCACTGATCGCAGTCTCTAAAGATACAGTGTTTTGTTCCTTCTAACCTTACTTTACTTCTTGAGAGGTCCTACTTTGCTCCAGACAGAATGTGGTGTTTACATAATTCTCCGTTCCGCTCTTTCCTCTTAAAATAAGATGCCCTGTGCTTTTCCCCTCATTTTCCCTATCATCATCATTTGCTCACACTCTTGGATTTGAACGGCTGAAAATCTGTTGTCTCTCTATTTGCTAAATGAGCAGTTGCCAGTTTCAAAGCATTTATGACTCTCAGTCACTATTAATTTACAAATTAAAAAAAAAAAAAAAAAAAAAAAAAAAAGAACTTCTCAGAAAAAAAACATATTGCATGAAAACAGAAAAAAACTTCATAGTGAAATGCCTTGGTATTTTCTTTGAGTTGGTTTGTAGCATTCCCGCTACACATGAAAATCTTGGAAATTATTCACTTTTGTTCCTGTCATCATTGCTAATTCTGCTGTTCCCAAATAATATCGTATTTGCATTTTATTTGAAATCACATTCATTCACTCATTCACTACTTGTAACACCACAAGCTGCTGTTTGATGGACAGCATATCTCCTACATCATCTCTAAATAAAACACCATTCAGTTGGTCAGAATGTCTTGGAAGGAACCTCAAAGATCATCTAGTTCTAGCTCTCTCCACATTATTGGGTTTGATTTTGTTTTCTTGTGCTGAGGATGGTTGTAACTGGTGAAAATTAAATTAGATTAAGCCTCATTCCATTGAGTGACGAATGACCATCCCTATCTGAAATTTCATCACTGAGGCATGTTTTAGGTTTCAGGAAGTTAAACCACATACAACAGCAATTTAGGTAATAATAAAATCTTTGTTCTGTTATGTCCAAATATTTGAAACAAATATTTGAAAACTATTCATAACGTGTTCACTTTTTTTCTTCACCTATTCTGTTTTCATTTTTGTCAATGTGTTGAGTCCCAGAAGCAGAATTCTGCAGCTGTTTCCAGTGCTGCAGAAACAGTTTTTTCCTGCTGTCATGGTTTTAGCACAAACCTGAAAGACATTACCTAAGCTGACAAATGTTAGCATCCATCAGTGGTAATATTTAAATACATTAGGCCTTTCCCACCACAGGAGTTCCAATGTGGTGTGAATACAAGATACAGTAATAAATTTTGTTGCCACTGAGATAGCACTGATATGTAGCTTTTCTGTCAGCTGGGGAAGTCCAGTGCAGGAAGCTGAACTTCTGTATCTATCCTCATTGCTTTGAGCATACATAGAACAATCAAGGAGCTAGCATTATAAACTCAATTTTTACCTTTATTTATTCTTATCCTAATTAGAATAAATCACTGCAGTGCAAAATTGCATAGTGGTGCTCCCACACCTACTCTTAGGTATGACCGAGTTCTTCCTTTGGTTGGAATTTCTACTCCTTAATTAAAGAGGCAGCCACGGTGAGATGTTTTATAATCACTAGCCTGGATAATGGTCATACTGAAGTGAGTACTGATAAACGGTACCTGCAAAAATGATTGAAGACGATGACAAAATACTTGCAAGCAACAGTTGTATTTGTAGTGAAAATACAGAATTTCAGACTGACAAATTAGTGCCTAATGCTCTTACAAGCAACTGCTTTTCTCTCCTATGAAAACATTTCAGCCATCAAAAATCAACTGAGCTAGTGAGTTGAATTCTGCATTAAATAAATAAATTAAATAAATAAATAAATAAAATAATATAATTATTATTATATAATAATATATTATATAATATATTATATAAATAATATATTATATAAAATTATATATATATATAATATATTATATAATAATACAAAATAAATAAATAAATAAATAAATGCAGAATAGATTGAATTTAAACTTAGACAAACTACTCAAATAAGCAAGCTGGGACAACAGGACTTACAGAAATACTATCTGTAACCACTGTGCCATTATTTTATGTTGGCATTTTGAAGCAACATAGCAAACTGAAATCCTGGCCTCATGAAAGAAATCATTAGAAGAGGAGATGAAATGATACTTCCACTAAAATCAGCACATACATACAATTCAATCCCAAGTATGTACCCCTTTGATGATATGAGTTGGAAATACATATTCTTTGAAGTCTGTTTTAACCACAGCTGTCTTAAAAGACATGCAAATAGCTATACATGTTAATAAAAATGCATTGCAAACTACCAGGCTTTGCTGGCCTTATATTTTCTACTGTGATTATTTCTGCTTAAGGATTCATACATGCTGAAATATTTCAGGTGAAGTATTAAACATAAGAAAACTTCCTCCCAACTGAGTCAGCACTTGGATTCAAAAATCCTTATATATCTCTTCCAACTTCGGGTATTCTATGGTTCTAAAGCCACAAAAACCACAGTCCACTCATTTCTACATCTCATTGGTGAGGCCAACCCAGGTCTCACTGACAGCTCAGCTCTGTGCAAGTGAGCAAGAACTACAGCCAGGCCCTAATTTGAAGTTCATCTCTATTCTATAATGACCAGTTTTTCCTAGTCCCATCAGAACATTTAACACTAGACTTTTATATAAATAAATAAATAAATTTTAAAGTCATGCGTTTGTAGTATTTGAAATTGTTAAGAAGTCACATGAACATAATGAAAAGTATAAATAGTTGCCAAGCTGTGCACCAACTGGTTATCATTGATGCACAGGTTTTTTTCTTCTCCAGGTGCATGACTTCACATATCATTTTGCTGTACTTCATGCTGGCCCATTTCCCTTCTCTGCCAAAGTTCCTCTCAATGCATGATCATCTTTGGTACGTGAACATGTTTTAACACAGACATATTTTTTTTAAGACAACGAAACAAAATCATGGTACATGATAGATTTTGCTTAATAGGCCAAGAATTTGCAAGCAAAGTGGACAAAATGTACTGAAGGTAGAAAAAGAGGTCTATTCTTAGTTTAGAGAGAAAGGCAGAGTTAAATAATTATCCTACAGTTTAAAAGAAGTCTGTGGTAAGGAATCTACATATATTTATATACATATCAGGGAATTTCTTCTTGTATGAATGAAGAAAATATTTTCAGAACAATTTGGTACGGTGTTTAATATGCATTTGCAGCTTTAAAGAAAAGGTAGATTGTGCTGTGAAGCACCAAAAAAAAAAAAAAAAAAAAAAAAAAAAAAAAAAAAAGGTGCTTTGCTCTACTCTCATCAGTTAAAATCCGGAGATAATTCAGCTTCTTTGTGACTTATTTCAGTTAGGTCTAGTGTTATCTGGTGGGAATTTCTGCCCCTTGTTTAAAAAAAAAGAAAGAAAGAAAGAAAGAAAAAAGAAAAAAAAAAAAGAAAAACCCTCCACAGACATCTCATAGATACAAACTTTGCAGATGTGGAATGTCTCCTGTGCCATCTCCTGCCACTAACTCCTACAAAAATAGGTTAGGTTGCAGGAGACAAAGGTGCACATAGGAAATCCAAAAAGTGTGATGTTCACAGCTGAGAAAGGTCTGCAGACTATGATTAATATTTTCAATTTTGGAGACATTCACTGTGGCTCTATTATGGTGCAGTTTACAAGCTAGAGAACCAGTCAAATTATACAATATACCTGAAGAAAAAAAAAAAAAATAGTTGGCTGAGTTTTAGGAGCAGAAATAACAAAAGGATTTAAAAAAAAAAAAAAAAGTCAAATGCAAAGTAAAATGGGTTGTACATTTGCACATTCCCTCACTTGAAGTCAAGCTAGTGTGCTGAGCCACGTGCTGCTGCAAATGTGCAGCATGCTACCAGACCTCCATACAGACACAGCAGTCAAACACAGAGGACTAAAAGAGGCAAATAATTCATTTTGTTGTCTATTCTGATCAATGAACATAATTAATCTAGCTCTCAGACTGGCCCTAATGAAGATTAGGTAGCTAAAATTGTTTTGCTGAGGCAAACAGGCCTGGAAAACAAAACAAATTGTAATCTGAATCAGAGCCCACTGCAGAACAAAGGTACTTAATTCTCTCTCAGCAGAAGCCACCAGAAAGCCTAGAAGGTGTCAGTAGCTACAGGAAAAGTATGATGTCCAGAAGTTTGAAGAGCCTGGATTTGTAAAACAATTTTGCAGTACACATGGAAACTTACATTAGCCAAGAGAAAAAAATATCTCATTTCATGCTGAAATGTATCATCTCGGTCTTATTACAATCTCTATCTCCCTGAATAAAGTTCTCCAGTAGGCAGAATCCTAGTTTCTAATCTGAGTCAATGACTCAGTCTGTGACCTTGGGCTAATCATTTGACCTTCCTCTGAAACTGTCAAACCAGCTGGAAAATTGGGTGAAAACATTCCTTACTGGAAATCAGATTCTGTACTTAAGATGAGTTTTTCTTCAGAAAATAAATAAATAAACTACAGGAAGAAAATAAATTATTATTTATCCTGAACTCTGAGTTAGAAGGCCCAATCAATAATGACATGATGCTTGCCCCATAAATACCATGATGTTGTGTAAGGCTGTCCATGTAAATAAATTGTCTATAGTTACTCTGTAAGCAAAGTTTATTCATTTATATATAAGTTTTAAAGGATTTTGGTGCTGTCAGTTTAATCAGCATTTATAAAATGAGTTTTCTCAGTGTTTGGAACAAGCTTGCAGAATGAAGAAATTTTAAATTGAATAAAAGTACGTAAAGCATAACAAGGTTCTAAACTTATCACAAACTCAAATGAGAATAAACAGTTTTCAATATTTATTGAAACAAGAAAAAAAAAAAACCTCTAAAATCCTTTACCGTAATTATTAAATGTTTGGAAAATAACAAGTAACGTATGCAAGATTATCTATTCTTCATTAGTTACTGACAGTTGCATATTTGGCTGACAAAAGCAGATTTTAAAATATTCTGCACCAGATATGCTCTGAGACACTACTGTTTTAATTTGTAAATGGAGAATCTAGTATGCCTTGATTTTATTATGCATACGTTGTTTGAGATGTCTACAGATACAGCAGAGAAGTATAAATACAGCCATAAAAAGCAAGTAATGTTCAAATATCTACAGAAGACGAAAAGAAAAGAAAAGAAAAGAAAAGAAAAGAAAAGAAAAGAAAAGAAAAGAAAAGAAAAGAAAAGAAAAGAAAAGAAAAGAAAAGAAAAGAAAAGAAAAGAAAAGAAAAGAAAAAGAAAGGAAAAGAAAGGAAAAGAAAGGAAAAGAAAAGAAAAGAAAAGAAAAGAAAGAAAAGAAAAGAAAAGAAAAGAAAAGAAAAGAAAAGAAAAGAAAAGAAAAGAAAAGAAAAGAAAAGAAAAGAAAAGAAAAGAAAAGAAAAGAAAAGAAAAGAAAAGAAAAGGAGGACTATTCTAGCCAAAAAAATTTTGCTCTTTTATTTTTCTTCCTTTACCTGTCACATTTTTCTTTCCTTTTATAGTAATAAAAAGTGAAAACACTGAAATTTGCTGCAAAGGAAAAATAAAAGTGTTGTTTTGAAAATACTCCCAAAACAAAGACACTAATTTTTATGTTGTTTGCATGAACTGAAACAATTCATTTCAGCTCAGCTCAGCTCCCATTACTCATTTGTTCTTATTTCTTCTCGTTACTCCCAGATAACTGAGAAGGGAGTTCTCTATAGCTCAAGAAATCTGCATATGACTAAGTTTCTACTTTCCCTGATGTTAATGTATTCTATCACAACAGGGTGAGAAGGACCATACCTGCAGGCAAAAAAAAAAAAAAAAAAAAAAGAGATGTTCGGGATCTTATCTGAGAAATTTCACAGGACTGGACTGAAGTGTGAACATTCAACAGTTTCTCAACCAGTTTGGTTTACAGTTTCAATATTAACCTTATTCCAGACAGTTTGCTGAACTAATATACAATATGAAACATTGGCCACTCTTAGGGAAATGTATTCATGTATTGACTACAATAGCCTAATATTTAAAGATATTTTGCCACCCTCAATTACAAACTCTTAACAATAAATCTCTGTGTTGGTCTCTTAATAAGTCCATAGCTAGTCATTAAACATGAATAAAGTAGTTCAAATTGCATACCTTTCTATTACCTTTATTTGCTAGTTAACCAGCTGATCCTGCTCTGATTATACAAAGTAGACAAGCCTCATCTAGTCAGCATTCTGATTCTATTCTTCAAGCACATACATATTTTGACAAATATGGAAAACTCTTGCATTTATTTTTTATTTGCTTCTTTTGTTAAAGGAAACATAATTCAATTTCAACTTTACTTAATGGGAGAGTTAATATTTTAAAAAGATGACTTTGGTTACAAGGTAGAAATTATTTACAACTTGCCTTTCCCTATCTACAATATAAAATAGAGTCGTATATAGTACTGAGAAGAGAAAAATCCTTAATGTACTCACAGAAGTTTACAAACAAAATGCTGAATCTTAACATAAAAGTTGATTTGGTACCACTGAAAGCCTCTGAATATCATATAATTTCCTCCTTTCCTACACATTAAAAAATGTGATCGTCTTGATTAACCTTTCTATAATAGGTGTATTCACAGGAGCCAAATAAATAGAAAAAAAAAAAAAAAGAAAAAAAAAAACACCTCTGATCCCAAGTGACCAAAACCAATTCCAATCGATTAGATTCCTCAGGGTATCTAACAGCCATCATATGTGTGACTTTTAAGAACTAAAACACTCTTTGAGGTTTCTTAGCAGTGGTTGCTCTCCTAACATGCACACACTTCACTGTGCATGTGTATTGAGAAATTATATATCCAGTCCACTATAACTACTGTGATGTGAGAAAAATAAAATAAAATAAAATCTGTACTATACATATATATATAAATGATGGGAAAATAAAATAAAATCTGTACTATATATATATATATAAATGATGGAAATGTCTCCTCTGCAGCTGTTGTTACCAAAGCTGTGCTTGTCACTGCAGGGACCCAAATTATTGAATCTTGAGCACTAATTCTTTTTTTCTTATTCCTCCTCATTTAACTTCACTGCAGTATGCAATCTCCTTTCAGCCTGACCTGACCCTAGGAAGAACATGCTATTTGCAGGTAACTTGTTTTGTAACTCATTTTCTGACACTCTTGCAGGTATACAAGACTGCTGCTCACTGACTAAGGTTGGGTTACAAGGTATCAGAGTCACCAGAAGATCCACCATTTTCTCATGGAATCATAGGTTGGATTCTTCTCAGGTTGGAGAAGACCTTAAAGATCAAGACCAACTGCAACCTAAGCATACTACCCTAACTAACTAACAACCTTCCACTAAAAGTTGCACTCTACAACTTCCTGAAGGGAGGTTGTGATGAGGAGAGGTTTGGCCTCTTCTCCCAGGCAACAAACAGGACCCAAGCAAATGGCCATAAGTTGTGCCAGAGGAGATTTAGATTAGAGATAAGAAAAAACTTTTTCTCTCAGACAGTGGTCAGGCACTGGAATGGCTGCCCAGGGAGGTAGGTGGTGGAGTCGCTGTCCCTGGCAATGTTCAAGAGGTGTCTGGATGAGGAGCTATGAGATATGGTTTAGTAGCTTGTGGTAGCAATGGTAATGGGAGGATGGTTGGACTAGATGATCTTGCAGGTCCTTTCCAACCTTGTAATTCTATGATTCTAAATGATGTCCCCAAGCACCATACCTAAACGGATCTTAATCACATTCAGGGATGGTGACTCAACTACCTCCCTGGTAAGCCTATTCCAGTGTTTAGCAACCCTTTCTGTAAAGAAGTTTTTCCTTATATCCAACCTAAACCTCCCCAGGAGCAACTTGAGGCCATTTCCCCTCATCCTATCACCTGCCACCAGTGAGAAGAGGCCAGCCCGGCTCTCACTGCAATCACCTTTCATGTACTTGAAGAGAGCAATAAGGTCTCCCCTCAGCCTCCTCTTCCCCTGACTAAAAAGCCCCAGTTCCTTTAGGTGTTCCTCATAAGGCATATTCTTCAAACCCTTCACAAGCCTTGTTGCCCTTTTTTGAGGAGCTGGAGCAGATTCAATGTCCTTTCTGTATTGAGATGACCAAAATTGAACACAGCACTCATTCCTGACCCTTTCTTCAAGGTGGTTTGTGTAGAGACAGAAGTCCTCAGTCCCTGTGCAGTTTAATGTGTGTGACTCATGTAGCTGGGTATTTCTTACAAAGAGATAAGGTTTGATTTTTAAAAAGAAAAAAAAAAAAAAAAGAAAGAAAGAAAGAAAGAAAGAAAGGAAGAAAATAAAAAAAATATAATCACAGCTAATGAGCTTCCAGAGATTAAGCTTTTCATGCTCAGGCAATGAGAGCAACCACGGTTACAGAAATAATATCATTCAATATAATTACTTTGGAGAATACTTTAGCTCTTTATATCAGTCCCTAAGTTCCCCACAGGTATTTGGTATTCCATATCAATTCTTGGTACTTGTAAGTCATGATTTGTGATGTGCTTCAGTAAGGTGTTTAAACCTGTACAAACTTTCAAAAAGGTAAATTATCTCAGTGAATTTGAATCAGAACTTGCACCCGTCTAAATTCAGCTTGCAGAATCAGACATTTAAGTATTATTCTTCAGACAGGCAGTTTAAAGAACTCTTGGTAAAAGTACACTGACATTAGAGAGTTAAATAAATGTAATATGTTATATTTATAAAATGTTATAATACAGTAGAAAAGACAGCTTAGTCTCCAAGTAACAGATAGAAAAGCATTCTCATTGTTAGAGTGGCCATTCCTACCATTCCACTAAACAAAGTAATGAACATCAGATAGATAGGTTTTCATTGTTCAAAACCTAGGTCATGGAGCTGTCTGTATTGAAGGTTTGGTTTACGACTGTAAAAACAACACAGAGGTAGGATGGACACATTCCACTTATGTTTCACCACAGATTACTGTAGCTATCAACAAATCATTTGGAAGAGATCAGCTGAGTGAGGATACCAACTAAAGATGAACAGAAGCAAGGCCTGAATTACTGATAACAGAACGAAATAACTTAAGATTCAGAAGCCATCCTTATCAGTGGAAAATAAGCACCTTCAAATTGTCAGGTCATTCTACACTCTATGTTCCTCAGTTTCTAGCTGATGATCAAGTAAGGGAAACTCTCCCAGAGCAATATTTTCAGCAGTCCCAGGACCTATTTCCATCAGGTAGCAGTGATATACTGTTCATCTTTCCAGTTTTATTCCAGTTTTATCACCTCTCAGGTGAATTAAGCAAAGCTACAATCGTTGGCTGGTGGTCTTTGGTGCATACTGAAGCACTGATTCAAGCACAGTGAGAAAGACAACACACAATCCCTTTGTTCCTTTGACACTAAGAAATTATCTGCATTAAAAAGTATATTGGTGCTGACTTCCATGAACTTGGTCTAATACAGCAGAATGCTTTCCCAGGGAAAATAGGGACCTCACAAACTTTCCCTCAAAATGCAAGCTGTGCTCTGCTTTCTTGACCTCAAAAGTATTATTCCTCTGTATATCTTTCAAACTGAAGAACACCACTTGGCTCATTTTCCCTAGGGGGAAAGACAAGGCCAAACAAGTCAGATGTCAGCCCTAATGTTTAATTCAGTACACAGTTGCATTACAGACTGCACAGTTACTAATGAGTCTAGTCTTTAGCACTTCAGAAAAGCTGTTTTTAAGAATAACAACATTTCTGAGCCTGTTGGTGATTCAAAAAATACAAGAAATAAACTAAACGGAAGTGAGATAAGAGAAGTTCCATGTTCCCCATGTCAATTTAACATCTATTGAGAAATTTATGTGTTTTCAGATTATTTCAAGGCGTCATTTGTCTATTTGGCACCAATTCTATAGTAAGCCTTTCTTTTCACCCTGTGAATGGATCAGATGCTCTGTTAGTACAGTGGACTAAACAGAAGCAGCCATATAGTACTACCCATGCATTTATAAACACAATGTACTTCATCAGATGTCAAAGGAGCTTTCCCACTATCAAACAGGATCTGATCATAACAGGTAGCCATATTGCAATTGCACTGAATAGAAATAAATCTATAGCAACACCATTATCAATACATTCATTTTGAATTTAAATCGCTGTCTCTAAGTGAGGAGTTTAGAAATTGACGTTTTTTTCTTTTTTCTTCTTTGTTTTTCTGGGCATTGTTTTCTGATAATCACTCTGAAAAGAAAAGGAAGGACACATTAGGCCTTTCAGATACGAATGTCGAATTCGTCTTTTCATTTTAAAGTCTATTCTCATTTATGGTAACAATGAAAACCCTACTGACAATAATCACAGTTCTGCATCTGCTTCGACAGAATAGTTTCCTTTTTTCAAGGCTTTGTCTAAAATCAGGATCAGCACAGTTATAAAGTGTTAGAAGCTTCATTAAAACAAACAAACAAACAAACATTAAAAGGACACAGTCATGATTTTTATACTGCAGTTTTCACCAATAAAATTTATATTTGAACTTACTGAAAAACTTATTCCTTTCAGCCAACCAGTGTCAGCAGTATTTGTGATGGTGTTTACACAGGACAGACTTAAATTTACTCATTTAAAGAAGTGTCCAGAAGTTCCCTTATTATAAAAGTTACAAATCACGCCAATTATTCACTACTTGCTTATGATACCTTCATGACACACAATATAAGTAAGTTTGTTCATAAAAATTATAATACCCTCCTTCACCCCTTTCCCTTCACTGAGAAGGTGACATGATTGTGGGTAAGGGTCATAGGCCTGAGGTTTTTGCAGGTCGGTGTGTTCATACAGGAAGTAATGAAGCAAATTAGACCTATATCTAGGCAATCTATAAATTGTTAATATTTCAGCACCAAATAGCACCATTCTGAGTCATGCAGATTTTTCAGAGGGGCACATACTCCAAAACTCCCCAGAAGAGTTTTGTATTCATTTTGGAAAGTGAATGAATACCACCGATTCATGTACGTGTCCCCCATTCTCTGAAAGAGTGCAGTGGGCCAGCTGAATCTTACAGTATCTATTCCCAACCAAATACACATCTTTAGCAGTTGTTGTCCCTGCACCACATAAATAAATGGCAGTGGAGTTCACTCCTACTAAGTTGGAATTATGGAACCAGATATGGAGAGCCACCTTCTTCATTTATTTTGCAAGTTTTACTCTGTGATGGTTGATTTTTCTGCTAAATCCAGAGGTCCAACTTTCAGCATGCCAAAAATCTGCATACTGTATTATACAAGCGTAGCTCCAAGAGTAATGCCTCTTGTTTTGTTATGTTGGCCCACAGTATCAGAAGTAAAAGTTGGTGGTATGGCAGTAGAGGCTGAATCTTCCCACAGAAATATTACATTACATATTGTTGTTGTTGTGTGACAGATGGCAGCAAAGGGGCAGTCTGACAAAATGATGTCTGACGTGGAAATGCATATGAAGCAAATTTGTGTCACTGAATTCCTCCACGTGGAAATGCTTACAGAGACCAAAAAATGGATACGAGCACAGTGAGGCGGTGGGTGGTGCTTTTCAGCTACAAGGCCATCACAGCAGCTGTGAAAATCTGGGTCATCTCTGTTGGTGCAGTTTTTTGTTATTGCTTTTTTCATTGTTGTTGCTTTTTCTTACAAGTGTGGGATGCAGACTCTTGTTCTTCATTGTTAAAAATGCATAACCAATGGTGACGACTGTTGAAAATTAGTTTTACAGCTAAGAATTTGCTCTATCAAATAGTGCTGTTCTTTTTTTCTACGAAAGCTTTCTTTCTTTCTATTTCTTTCTACGGAAACAAATAGGAGGCATCATTTTTGAAGAAACTGATATAGTTTTACAAGTAACAGAGGCGTACAGATTATTGTCGCACTGTCTACAAAATATTTATTCAGAGAGATTTTAACACCTATCTCTAATAGCACTGTGCCATGTTCAAGGATAAAACTATTTCAGTAAGTCATACATTGAGTATGCATAACTCTGACTCAAAAGACAGAATAATGAAGAATATTTTACCCTCGGACAAAATTCATCAACTAAAATACAAAAATGAAAGATAAATATGAAAGTACAAACTGACATGCATTTCTAAAACCAGGTCTGTAGATGAAGGGCTTGAAACAAACTGTTAAGTAATATTAATCATGCAAATAGGTCTATAACATGGCTGCTTGTTGAGGGGTTCCAAAAGAATACACACTCAGTAAAAATCAGACCTTGCATCGGTGACTATAACACTCATTCTGTACATAGTTAAATGGGAGCATGACATAAACTACTTATCGGGGACACCCAGTAACAGAAGAAGGAATAAAACAGTTGTCCTGAGCCACAGTCATCTGATTTCAATATATGAAAACTTCTCCAGTCACTACTTGAGAGAAGACATGAGTTCAATCCAGTAATGTAGTGCATGCAAATTTAATGATTCAGGGTGGAAAAAAAAAAAAAAAGAAGAGTCTCAATGAAAAATTAATATGTTCAAAAGTTCCACAAAACTTCATATTTACATATTGTTAATATTTTTTATTTTACATTTACTTTCGTTTGGCTACCATGAATTATTGAAATAAACTTGGCACAAATTTATTTATACAAATATAGTTTATACATTATGGTCTGATCCAATGACACTGAGGGTACTAGCAAATCATCCTTTCATTTCAATGATGCAGAATCAGAATTCTGGTGAGTAAAAGAAAAAACCCTATCTATTAAATATGGATGTACTGCAGAGTAATTACAAGTTCCTGTAAATGATCTGATAATTATACCAAGTAACTCCAAAAATAGTTTCACTTGCAGTTTCAGATCCCACGATAAAACTCAGCTTCAAAAGACAGAAGTAATCAAGAATATATCCCTTACATTCATAATACTGATTGCTTTGTCCTTAAACTTACACTATGCATTTACGTTGTCACCAGAACTGAGCAGATGCTGAAAGCAAATTTCCAAGAATATTCCTTCACAATTTACAAAAGCATATTCTACCACACTTACATCCCTTTTGTTGTCATATATTTATCAACTTAAGTAATAAAGTTAATACACAATCTTTAATCACTGGCTGTTGCCACAATTTCTTGCATTCTTACATTAATGTCTTCTGTGGTAATAACAGATATGGGTTCTAGTTGTGAGTTTAATTGCCAAATTCTGAGGGCAATAAATATTTCAATATGATAATAGAGAAAATAGAATTAGACTATTTACATAGTTACTGGAACCTCTGAGATACTTCTGATGAGTTGTCTTCTGGGTTTACAAGAGACACACAAGCTGAACCTCTACTACTAAACTTTGTCTTAACCACCAGCACAGGTTGACCACATCCAAAATACTTTTGGAGAGAGTCTCCAGACTGAGTTAATTCCAAAACTGTGCTTGGATGCATTTCAGAACTTTTTCTGACTCGGGGCAAAACATTTAAATAATTTAACCATTTAACTGTTGAAACATTTGAATAATTCACCAACACAAACAAGAAAGTTCCAGTAGCTGGAGTCATGTCCTGGCATTGTTTAATTTGCCAGAACTAATGTAGACTTAAGGCTCACAATCACATACTGATGATGATAAAAGAACTTTACTATGAATTTCCATAGTCTCATTGGAAAGTATAAAATGCATTTTTAAATAGATAGAAATGCAGAATTAATATGCTAGCACTTCAGAAGATAAAAAAGAAATTAAAAGGAAGATAATGAACTCATCTTAAACATTCACATACCAAATCATACCGGCCACATACACATGGAAGAAAGGAACATCTCCTAAGATACCTGAATTCTTGATTGTCTGATAATTGCTTTATTTGGCTGCATAGAAGTTACAGCTCTAGTTATAAGAATAGTAGAAGTTGTCACAGATTTTAAGTCTGATATTGGATTGCAGCTTCACCAACTATTTTAGAAAATAGGGAAACCGGGGGGAAAATACTGTAAGCCCAGTTAAACATTTATCCATCTCACCAGTCCTTTACTCTATGGAAATGCATAGAGAGCAGATTACTTTCTTTTCCGGAAGTTATCACAGGTGTGTCTCATTTCAGCATGAAAAAAAAGCATTGAAATGAAAAGATAAGTTTTGGACTTATATGGGTGTGTGTCTATGGCTTATGGGTCGGCTCAGCCCGCTTCCATGACTAACAGGAAAGGAGGACCCATGAACCCACATGCTGGGGAAGGGGAAGGAGGAGAAAGGGTAGGGAGATGGGCTTAAAAACAAAACAGCAGCAACGATTTGAGGAGGAAAGCTAATTTAGTAAATAAGCTATCAGAATACAAGCTAACACAATATAGTTTATTTGATTTATTAGCTTCAATTCCAATTATAAGTGTCCAAAAACTGAAGGCCTTACTCTAATGCTGAAGGTGAGATGGTTAGGGAGCACACACATGCAGAGACAAGCAGAAAGGGGGAAAGGGCCATCTCGTGACCTGCAAAGAGTTTTATCTTTCTGAATAGAAAACAGAAACAGTAGTAAAAAGTCCTCTGGGATATGTAGCTTTTCTTCTCTTCTGAGGCAGGTATATCCTGCATTAATTTTTTCACTCCCAGTGCATTATGCGATGCTATGATCTGGAATACCGACAACAAAAACCATAAAACCGTGACAGTGTGTCAGAAGCAATGACAATGGCAGCAATGGGTTTTCACTCATTCACATCATTTGCTCTGACCTTCCTATCTCTGAGGGACTGCTGGCAATTACTGGTAGATCACTATATTCAGCAGCGTATATGCTATGACCTACTTACTGATATACTGCTGTACTATATATGAGAAGATAAACTTTTCTCACCACATGTGTTTCTAAACATTTCAGGGGACAACTACTCAGAGCTACAGCTCACATACATACTACTAATCACTGAAATCCTTTGTGAGAACTCCCGAGGAAAGCAAAACAAAAAGCTCACAAAATATAGCTGGTCTTGATTCCTGATTTTTCAAAGCTCAACACTCAGAAATGTAGAAAGTATAAATAACATCCCAACGTGGGATACAAATAATCTTAAGAAAATACCTTCATCTCTACTCCACAGACTTTAACATGTAAACCTAAAATTACAATGTACTTCAGTTTTTCCTCAGCTTTGTGTATCCTTCTGAGCTCTAAGTGAAGCATAACATCAGTAATCAGTAATGTTTAGCTAGCTCTTAAATCCTTTTTTATACTCCCGTAGCCTGTTTGTTAACACGAACAGCAAACTGCCCCCACACCTAGGTTAATATATGAATGAAAATTTGAAGACTGTTAACCCAATCACCGTTTTTTTTCTGTTTAGTTCCCTCGCTTTTATTTCCAGATCTGCTTCCTGAAACCACAAGTAGAAGACCCATATAAATGCAAAGCTAAGTAAGAGAGGACAAACCCAAATGGAGCAGCCATAGACACAGAAACAAAGAAAAAGATCTGCTAACCCTGAGAAGACCTCAGGTAGGCAGGAATCCCCAGTGAGTTACCTTTGCCTCCACTGTCAACCCTTAAATGATGTCTGGGAAGGGGTGGACCCCGGCTCCACTCCTTCAGGCCACTCGGGCACATTGCATGCACCTGAGCTCCACTGGATTGACCCTGCCTTCCCACAAGGTGCTCTAACACTGTTTCAAGCCATGACTTAGCACTTCTGCTATAAATGCTTTACGCAAGACTTCACCTGCAACTTTTAATAGAACAGCTTTACAAAAGCAATGTTGAGAAGTATGGTCTTGTTATACATATATGCATATACACATTTGCTCTTGGTTAATAATAATCTTTGAAGCTATTTCAAATATACAAAGTCTTCGCAATATGAGTAAATAAAAATAACATCCTTCTATGGATTTTTTATATATATTATCAGCAAAATAAAACTACCATTAAAAAAAAAAAAAAAAATGAAATGGTGATTTTAAACCTTCCCTTGTTGTAAGGCAGACTTGAAAAATGGAGGGATAATAGCATCTTTGTGAAAAACAGATAGATTTTGCAGGCTGGATTAGGGTCATTTTACTTCAGGGTTTCATATCACAGCTAGTGATTTATCTGACATATCTTAATCATCCACTTTAGGATATATAAATCCATACCAAACGTAAACCTTGCTCTCTTCATCCACAAAGGCAGCCTAAGTATCTAACATTAAATTTACGTGATTAAATGTATGTAGCTAAAAGAAGTAAAAAAGATCCTACCTTAAAGGATTACCTTGTGGATGATAACTACCTCAACAAGATGATAAAATATCTACACAGTGATAAAATATCTAAACAAGACTACTCTTGTTTAGGAATTTACAGTTTATCTTCTTTATTTTTCAAAGTATAAAAATGTTTTGTTTTGTTTTTTGTTTGTTTTGTACAATGTTCATTTCTAGCACTTTCTGTAGAATTTTCAGCATTATTGTATTTTAAATTAAGATATTTATTTTTCTGAGCTTGGAGAAGTGTATGAACATGTGGATCCTGATTCCTTTTTTTAAATTTTTCCTGGTAAATACAACTTTTCCAAACGAGAAAATGTACAGTAAATATTTGTTTTATTTGTCTCCTGAAGAACTGAAATACTACTGGCTGACAAGTCATTTGCTATTCAAGAATAAGCTAATTTATCGAACTGTGAAAGGTCATTATACTAGCAGACAATCAGAAAAAAAAAAAAAAGAAGAAAGAAAAAAAAAAAAAAAAAGAAGATGGAATTAACTGAAAAATCCCACCAGTTGTGGTACAGAAAATTTTTGTTTTGTTTTCAAAGCTTATTAACATTTTCACGAGGCATTTATTCTAATACTGTTGGCAGTGATTCCACCTTGAAACAATACATTAATGGTAATGTATACTGCAATATTGGCAATATAAGATTTGATATTATTTTTGTGATGTCTTCATTTGGTTACCTTATGCATTGACATCAGTATGGAAATCAAAGAAGTAATGTTGATTGGCTGCTTTATATGACTGTCATGCTGTACTTACGCACAGGAACACTAATGTCAGTGCCAAAGCCACATTGCATATAATATCAATATTGATGTTCCTGTGAGCCTTGTTTCTTTCTCGTTTTGCAAATCGCATGTTCAGAAAAAAATAAAATACTATTTACAGTAAAGTCATAATAACTAAGAAGAAAATAATAATGATGAGAACATAAGTAACCCAGCTGTAACCATAGCAACACTGTAGAGTGAATAATTCAAAGCAAATAATATACTTGATGAAGTTAGGCTCCTTGTGCTGTGGTGAAATGACTCTAGAAGATTGCTATTTTCTCTTCAAATGTACATCTAACTCAAAAGTACCTGGCACATATATGAATATTTTGTATGTGATCTTCTATACATTCAAAATAGATTCCTTTGGTAGCTACAGCTGGAGACCAAACTTTACTTCTAATCCTGTAGATTAGCTGATCATCTATTCCCAGAAATTTATTTCAAGTTCCATTAAAGTCAGTGGGAAGATACCTAGTTTCTTTAGTTGGACTGGATAAATAAGAAAGAGGGATTGAATGGTTCTGTGTTTATGATGAATTATTTTTGCTGACAGGACTGGATAATGAGCCATAGAATCATAGGCTCCCATTTCAGGGAAGGATTCACCTTTCATATTCAGTTTTATATAGACAAGAAAAGTGCGGTCTTATTCATTGACACAGTCAGGAAATAACATTTCAACACCTCTGGATACAAAACCTAAATGTGAGGTGCATTGGGAGTGGTGTGGTCAAAAATCCACTGACAGTTGTTGCCTTGGCATGCATGATTAAGAGCCCATACGCTTCCACAGCTAACAACCGTGGAACAGTTCTTATGGAACAGCTAACAACAAACAAGGAGCAGTTAAAGGCAGCATCAAATGCAGCTGTCTTTAAGTCCTCAGCCCAGGCAGGCATTCGTTTTCAGCTGGATCAGCTTGGTTAGGGGGATTTTCAGCACTAGTTCACCACAAAGTCCTCATTCATATCTCATTCATATCAAACTAGGTAATCTCAGAGCAAACTAATGCTCGATAAAGGACAGATAAAGTTTTTTCCTGGTTTTCCTCTCTGTCTTTTTTCCTTTGCTTCCTTTCTCACCTTCCCATAACTCCATTTTATCTCACACCCCATACTGGAATCTGGAGAAGGGATTGTGCTTCTCTTGATATCTACAGGAGAATCTGTCAGAGCATTTCAGCTTATGACAGAGGCTTAAAATAAATGTAAAAATATCTTTTATTCACTGTCAGTGGTTTCCGGGCTGATTTGGCCTGGATTCCATGACTAGCATCCTTAATATTCAAAACCTGATTGGACAAATTCATGAAAAAAAACTGACACTACTTTGAGAAGCTAATCAGAACACAAGATTTTTATAGAAGACTTAAAGTTCTGACATCATTCATTTGGAGTTGCCCTGCATACTTCATTTCTGGTTTCCCCTCTAATGGCTTTTTCAGATTCATGCTTCCAATTCCATTCCACACCCTTTTTCTGTTTAGATCTTTCCATTTTTTTATTGGAAATCTGTATTCAATTTTAGGGGCTAATGATAGAGTCTCAAAAGATGCAGAAGAGTTAAGAGGATTAATTCTGCTCTTCATGTGGTAACTACAGAGAGAGATTGAATATAAAAAAGAACAAATTTTAGATGGGACTACTGAGGCTGATTAAACAAGTATGAATAAACCAGAGGGAAAAGTAATGAAATAGGAAAGTTTCAGGAATGCATTACAAGAGCTTACCCTAGCTAGATACTCACTGAAGATAGTCAAGAATGTTTCTATGTCTGGTTATTCTCAGTCTATCAAAGAAGTAGGGAGTTTCTGATAGAACCTGGGAAGATACTTTGAGTCTTTCAACTTTCATACAAGGATCATTTGGAGGCTCTAAGATTACAGAACCTTGAGGAGAGTTCTCTAAGAATGTCAACATCTCCTTCCTTTGTAACAAAAATTTGAAGATGGGAATTCAGAAAAGGAGAACTGCAGCTGACAGCCTGATATTTTTATTATTTTTTGAGGATTGCAGTCTCATGAAGTTGAACATTACAAGGAGAATACAGCTTACCCATAGGAGCATATAACTTTGGGAAGCAATTTACCTACCAGGAATTTTCAGCTCCTTTGAGAGAGTTGGGCCTGTGAGCATCATAAGAAAAAAGAAGTATCTTTGCAGACTCTCTAGGTTAGACTAGTAGAGGTTTAAATAACCCAAACTCCTACATTTACCTGGAAGCCAAAGAAAGCTCTGGTAGATCATTGACACCATTGACGCTGGGATAAACGAATTGTAGAATTGGAGGGTGCAGAGAGAAGAAATGCTGCTAGCTGTCTATGGCTCTGCTTTAAATTAATATGCCATTTTACCCCCATAGAGCACTTTTGCACTGACTGCTGAATGTTAACAGATTTACTTCAACTAACATTTGATATTTTCAATTTATTTTAATAAAGAGACAGTTTACTGTTTTCACTGGTGATTAAGCTCTTGGCTAGCTAAAGAAAATACTTCAAAAAATTGATTGACCTAAATTCTTTATAAGATTTTCATTCTTCTCTTTTCACAAGTGCAAAGGCATCAGAGACCTTTTTGTTTATCTGACTGAATAGTAGATATAATTAAATTACATATTCTGCAAATATTTTATGCTTTCTGTTGCTGTACCGTGTTAAAAAAGAGCTGAATATCACCTACTGTGAGAAAATCTTATTTTCTCAGGATAGATTGGATTTCTGTTAACTAGGTAGCTACTTTTTTCAGGTAGATAGCTCTGATTAAAATAAATAAATAAATACATACATAAATACTGGAGTATTCCTTTGTTCATTCAAATAGTATGCAGAAGTTCACTCCTTTGTTTTGTGCTTGGGAATTATGTTAACTAGCTTTCATAGTAAGCAACTCTAGTTTTCAGGCATCATCAGAACCAGTGCTACTGCTTCATTTTTTATCTTCTTTTACAACAATGATAATAATGCTCAGCTTAAAAACATGGATTTACATTAGACATCAAATGAAAGCCCCCAGTGAGAGGATTATCATATCAGGACAGTTAGTTGGTGCATTTCAAGCAGCCTCTGAATTATATATGGCCCCCAGTGCCCTTATCATTAGGCAAAAGTGTACTTACAGTTCATTGAGTGGGACAGATAAGCAAAATAGGACAGCTTCACTGGGTGATTGGTAGAAGGATGTTATGCAGCTAGATGAAATGGGTTGCTGATGACATTTTTTTTTGTTATTTAAAGTTCAATAAATGCATCCCCAGAGCATAGACTGGTGTTACAAAATAATGGTTTACTCAGTTGGTGGACTGTTATTGTTGTATTTAATATAGTAGAAGCCTTTATCTTATGGTCAGTACACTTCGATTTATACAGAAAGGGAAAATAGCCTATCACTTAATGGGAAATACTTTATGCAGCTCTTTAAAACAATCTAAACTTACAAAACTTACAACAAAACTTACCTAACCTGAGTAAAATGTTGAAGATGTGAAGATGTGGTTCACCAGTCCTCTTACAAAAGCAATGGAAAGTTAGATCAATTAAAGCAAGACACTAGGCAGAAAATTTAAGAGAATTGGCAAGGAATTTAAAATTCAATATGCAGCTGAGTCTTCTCAGTTTCCTTAGATAAAACTGAATTTTCTTTTGTATTCATTCAGAAATTCAATCTTTGTATGTTTATGTGAAGAACATCAACAAACTTACTCTTTATTCTCAACATTCAACCTACGTCACTTACTGTTTTCATATGGAATATGTTTCCTGAGAAAAAAACAAGATGATAAACTTTTTTGAAGTCATTACCTTCATTTTATTAGAAATATTGCATGACGGTTTTCTCTCTGGGGTTCTAGTTCAGTCATTTCACATTTTATATATATAAGAACATATCCAAACAATTGGAATTAAAATAACTATCCATATTCACAGCTTTAAGAGTGAAATCCCAATAGAGTTCTAATTGTTATGAAGCCAAGCCTTTTAAATCCTGAATATGCAGTGTAATTGCACACAAAACACATCCACACAGGTATAAGAAACACAGACTTAAGGTATTCTAGCAGTTTTAACACTTTCTTATGGGACATGAAGTTTAAAATGGAAGAAAAAAAGGAAGATAAAAAATCTAAGAAAAACTCCAAAAAACAATGTTATATTATTTTGTCACGGTATAGCTACATAAAAGTTTGTTAATTTATATATAAATATGCTAGATTTTATCATTACCAGTTTGTGTATGATTACAAAATTCTTTTCAGATTCTAAACCCGAGACTACTGGCACACATTTTTAAAACTTTATTTCAACATTTATGTAGGGGTAAGGTCTGTAAGAAGAGATAATATGTTTAGTTAGGCAAATCAGTATACCTTTTAACATGAACAAGCGTATAAAAATCTAGATAAACCCTCGATAACACCAGATTATTGACGAGACTTCTGAGTCCAAACACTGTTTTGCCACAGGGAAAAAAAAAAAGGAAAACAAAAAACTGTTAGAAACAAATAATCCTTAATCAACGTTGTCTTCTTATAGTCTTTTACTTACTGGTCAGAGTAATATTATTATTATATATTAATTATTTCTGTCCTGAAAGAAAGCAATTACATTTCTGTCAGAGTTGAACATTAGAGAAAAATACAGAGAAAAAAAAAACTGAAATACAAATACTGATTATTTTGTTAGTATAGAAAAAAAATCCTAGATTCTGCATATAAAAGTGGGGAACAAAAAAAATCAGTCACTAGTGATATCATTGTTAACCTGGTAACCAAAGGAACTGACTGAAATGCCATCTCCACCTGCAGGATTTTCTTCACTGATTTTCTTCCCCCTCTTTTCCCATTGCTAAGAACATGAAGAGATAGTAAATTACTACTGAGGGGTCCGGAGCAGAAGTCTTATGAGGAGTGGCTGAGGGAGCTGGGATTGTTTAGTCTGGAGAAGAGGAGGCTCAGGGGAGACCTTATTGCACTCTACGACTTCCTGAAGGGAGGTTGTAATGAGGAGGGTTTTGGCCTTTTCTCCCAGACAACAAACAAGACCCAAGCAAATGGCCGCAGGTTGTACCAGAGGAGGTTTAGATTAGACATAAGGAAAAACCTTTTCTCTCAGACAGTGGTCAGGCACTGGAATGGCTGCCCAGGGAGGTAGGTCGTGGAGTCGCTGTCCCCGGCAGTGTTCAAGAGGCGTCTGGATGAGGAGCTATGAGATCTGGTTTAGTAGCTTGTGGTAGCAGTGGTAATGGGAGGATGGTTGGACTAGATGATCTTGTAGGTCCTTTCCAACCTTGTGATTCTATGATTCTATGCTGATCAGTGGCTTCAATAATCTAAACCAAAAATGTTTAATCAGCCATGAAGCAGGCTGATGGAGACGAAAAATTCCTTATCAGTACTATCATGGCAGTTTTTCTCTAGCAGGTCAAGAGATCCAGGTTTGTTTCAAAAAACTGCTTGTTTACTGTAATTATTTTACTTAATTACTGTTTGCATTACTTGCTCATAATCTGCACCTTCTATTTCTGTGTTGCCATAACCAAAATTTAAGGAAAGACATGAAGCTCCAAACAGAACCCATAGCTTTCCAATGTCTCTTTTGCTTGTATGATCTTTTATGATTCTCCACTTTGCGGATGTTGACTCATGTGATTATGTTGTTCCAACTACAAGGAAGAAAGTAACTGGAGATTGCTTAGTTCCCTAGACAAAAGAGGCACCTGTGTCCTGAGTTGTAGCCAAGTAGCCAAGATTTCATTGCCTTCTAATTTTATGTAGCCCTGGGTAGCACAGTGAGATTCTTTTGCTATAAACACACAGAGGATAACACAGCCATTGTGAAGATATGAGCTGCTAAGGATAGCGAGGAAGGTGCTCCATTGAACCAATGCAACCAAGGCAGTATTGTTCTCTGTCGTCTTTGCCTCTGACAGCAAGAACAGCAGGTCTATGTACATGATGGTTCTTGTGGTTATCATACCATTGTTTTTCATCTCTTTGCATGAGAGCAGCATCGAAGCCCTGGCTTAGCCCTCTGCCTTGGAGTTGCAAAATTAACTTTTGCCTACATTTTCCTCTATCTGTAGGCTGAACCATGAGGGCAAGTGAAACTGTTTGTGCCTCTGTCTCTGCTTGTCACGTTGAGTTTCTAAGTCTATTCTAAGTCAGAATCAGGAAAACCCTAAGTGCAACAGGGCATGCAGTGAACACATAAAGGCAACCCGTGACTGGAAGTGTCTCACTTGTGTTTTCAAAGATGAAGACTGTCCTGAAGAAGGATGTAATTTAGTTGAGAAGGGTGGTTTGATAATATTGTCCTGGCCACACTGTCAGCTACCATAATCTCCATGATGCATCTGTCTGGTAATTCTTCTCACACCAACTCCTTCCACATCCCTGCCCATCTAAGATGTCTTCCAAGGACCGCTGCAGACCCATGGCTTCTACTCCAGTAGCATATTGCATTAGTCATTTTCATACCCCTCTGTTCTATTTTTGTATTTAAAGTAACAGAAGTATCACTATACATTTTGAGAAAACAAATACTGGCTCAGTCATATCAATGTTTTACCCAGACCACAATTTCATAGACTAGAATATGATTAGGAAAGACCCACACTACTCCCTCTCCCTCCACGTAACAATTGATCAAACATAAAGCTTCAGCTAACATAGCAAGGATTATGAACAGTATCTCAACATAGAAAGTTAACACCTCCCAGAGATTTCCTGGGAATTTTTATTTGATTGCTGCCCTCCATAGGTCACTGAACCTATTCATAAGCACTGTGTGAAACAGTGGTGACAGAAGCTCCATGGCTGGGCTTTCCTAAACTTGAATGAAAACATGCAGGATTGACTTGGGCATACTCAATGCTGAGTGGCAGTGAGTTGTCAGTGATCAGTGGTCACCAGCAAGACAAAGACAAACAGGATGAGTCAAGATCTTTCTTCTTATCTTATTCTCTTAAAATCTAGATAGGATATCTTGCATACTGTCAAATAAATGAGAAAGAAGATTTTGCAAAGAAAATATTCATCATGCACTGATAGGTAGTCAAGTCCCTGTACATTCTGGGAAAAAAAAGACGATGAGAGCTAGAAAGTAATTGTACCATAAGTTTCCCTAGCACCAGAGAAGTACAAACACAAAAAGTTCTCAGTAATTTAGCATGTTACTGAAGCTGCAGCTCAAGTGCAGAAATGGACTCTGCTTTCTAACCTCCAACCTCATTTCAAATCTCTGCAGAACTGCATAAATTCTGCACTTTTTTTTTTTTTTTTAATAAATACTTGTGAGGGGAAGCTTGTTCGTTGTTTTGCTTCTCTGTCTTTGAATAAAGCTCTGACACTCTAGTTCACTGATCAGAGAACAGGCTTTAGAAAGCAGAGTCTTACTTTGCATCATTTTACTGCTTTCCATGGAACACATATACAGCACCACAGTACACTGAGCAACAAACAAGAATTTTACAAACAATATTCTAGTGGAGTATCACTGTCTCAGTTGCTTGTGGTAGACCAGTGGTCAGAGATTTGTTTCACTGAACAAAAAAGTAACTGAGGAATGTGTAAAGTTTCTAATTATAAGAGAAATTTTTTTCCTAATGTGTAGTTTTATTTTCACACTCAAGTGAGGAAAACCAGCACCACCTACTGAACAAAACCATCAAACTAATTCACAAATCAGGAAGAACCAATAATGCTGAAGAAGTACGTCTTAAAATTATTCTCCTCAGTATTTTTCAGCATAATCAGGGTGATCTCAGGCTGAGAATTTCAAAATTGACTACACATTTACAAATGAAAAGGAAGCCTCTCAACATGCTTTCCCTCCAGATAGCCACAACTATAATATTTTAACAATGCTTCTAAAAGCAGTTATGAAACTATTTTTTGTGTTATCATAGAATCATAGAATCACAAGGTTGGAAAGGACCTACAAGATCATCTAGTCCAACCATCCTCCCAATACCACTGCTACCACAAGCCACTAAACCATATCTCATAGCTCCTCATCCAGACGCCTCTTGAACACTGCCAGGGACAGCGACTCCACCACCTACCTCCCTGGGCAGCCATTCCAGTGCCTGACCACTGTCTGAGAGAAAAAGTTTTTTTCTTATCTCTAATCTAAATCTCCTCTGGCACAACTTGCGGCCATTTGCTTGGGTCCTGTTTGTTGCCTGGGAGAAGAGGCCAAACCTCTCCTCATCACAACCTCCCTTCAGGAAGTTGTGGAGTGCAACTTTTAGTGGAAGGTTGTTAGTTAGGGTAGTATGCTTAGGTTGCAGTTGGTCTTGATCTTTAAGGTCTTCTCCAACCTGAGAAGAATCCAACCTATGATTCCATGAGAAAATGGTGGATCTTCTGGTGACTCTGATACCTTGTAACCCAACCTTAGTCAGTGAGCAGCAGTCTTGTATACCTGCAATAAGGTCTCCCCTAAGCCTCATCTTCTCCAGACTAAACATTCCCAGCTCCTTCAGCTGCTCCTCATAAGACTTGTGCTCCAGACCCCTCACCAGTTTTGTTGCCCTTCTCTGGACACGTTCCAGGGCCTCGATGTCTTTCTTACCGTGAGGGGCCCAAAACTGAACACAGTACTCGAGATGCGGCCTCACCAGTGCTGAGTACAGGGGGATGATTACCTCTCTGCTCCTGCTGGCCACACTATTTCTAATGCAGTTCAGAATGCTGTTGGCCTTCTTGGCCACCTGGGCACACTGTTGGCTCATGTTCAGGCAAGCATCAACCAACACCCCCAGGTCCCTTTCCTCTTCACAGTCATCCAGCTACTCAGCCCCAAGCCTATAGCTCTGCATGAGGTTGTCGTGGCCAAAGTGCAGGACCTGGCACTTGCTCTCATTGAACCTCATCCTATTCACCTCAGCCCAGCGATCCAGCTTGCCTAGATCCCTCTGAAGGGCTTCCCTACCCTCGGGCAGATTGGCACCATCTCTCAATTTGGTGTCATCTGCAAACTTACTGAGGGTACACTCAATCCCCTCATCTAGGTCATCAGTGAAGATATTAAACAAGATTGGCCCCAGTACTGACCCCTGGGGGACACTACTTGTAATGGGTTGCCAGCTGGACTTAATTCCATTGGGCATGGCCCTCTAGCCAGCTCCTTACCCAAAGAAGGGTCTACCTGTCCAGGCCACGGGCAGCCAGTTTCCCCAGGAGAATACTGTGAGAGACAGTGTCAAAGGCTTTGCTGAAATCTAGGTAAACTACATCAACAGCCTTTCCCTCGTCTACCAGTCTGGTCACCCAGTCATAGAAGGAGATGTGGTTGGTCAAGCACAACCTGCCTTTCATGAACCCGTGTTGGCTGGTCCTGATTCCCTGGACACCACACCCGTGACGTGTGATCTCACCCAAGATGATTTGCTCCATAACTTTCCCTGGTACTGAGGTCAGGCTGACAGGCCTGTAGTTCTCCAGATCCTCCTTACAGCCCTTCTTGTAGATGGAGTCACATCAGCAAGCCTCCAATCCTCTGAGACCTATCCAGATAGCCAGGAACGCTGATAGATGGTGGAGAGTGGCTTGGCAATCTCCCCCACCAACTCTCTCATCACGCTAGGATGGAGCGCATCCAATCCCTGTGACAGTCCAGATGGAGGAAGAGCTATCTAACTGTCTCTACCTGAATCACCGGGCATGTATTCTGCATAGCATCCCAGATTTCCAGATCAGGGCATGAAGTGCCCTGAGGATAACTGATCTGCCTATTAAAGGCAGAAGTAACGAAGGCATTGAGGACCTCAGCCTTCTCCTTATCCTCAGTGGTCACAATACCTGCTGCATCAACTAAAGGATGGAAGTTTTCCTTAGTTCTTCTCTTACCGTTGATATATTTGTAAAAGGATATCTTATTGTCTCTTACTGCAGTGGCCAATCTAAGTTCAAGTTGGGCTTTTGCCTTCCTAACTTCCTCCCTGCATACATTAGCAACTTCCTTGTAATTTCCCCAAGTAGCCTGTCCCTTCTTCCAGAGGACATCATAGACTCTTTTTCTTCCGGAGCCTCAACAATAGTTCCTGGTTCATCCACACCGGCCTTCTTCCCCTATGGCTTGCCTTACAGCATTCAGGGACAGCCTGTTCTTGTGCCTTTAAAATTTCCACTTTGAGGAGCATCCAGGCTTCCTGGACCCCCTTACCCTTAAAGAGTGACTACCAAGGGACCCCTTCAACAGGAGTCCTGAACAGGTCAAAGTCCACCCTCTGGAAGTTCAAGATAGCAGTTTTGCTAGTCACCCTTCTGACATTTCCAAGAATAGAGAATTCTAAAATTTCATGGTTGCTCTGCCCAAGACAGTCCCCAACCTTCACATCTCCCGCCAGTCCTTCACTGTTAGTGAAGAGCGGGTCTAGAATGGCACCACCCCTGGTAGGCTCTCATACCAGCTGCATAAGGAGCTATCTTCCATATACTCTAGAAACCTCTTGGACTGCTTCCTCTGCACTGTATTATATTTCCAGCATACATCAGGGAAGTTGAAGTCTCCCAAGGGAATGATCACGCGATCACGCGACTTTGGCAAGCTGCTCATAGAATGCCTCATCCATCTCTTCATCCTGATTAGGCGGTCTATAACAGACCCCCACCAAGATGTTGCTCCTACAGGCCTTTCCCTGATCCTTACCTGCAGACACTTCACTTTATAATTCCCAACCCCAAGCTTTTCAACATCAAAACACTCTTTAATATAAAAGGCCACACCACCACCCTTCCTTCCTTGTCTATCCCTTCTGAAGAGCTTGTAGTCGTCCATCAGAGCATTCCAGTCATGGGAGTAGTCCCACCATGTTTCGGTAATAGCAACTAGGCCATAGTTAGCCTGACATACAATCACTTCCAACTCCTCCTGCGTGTTGCCCATGCTGCGTGCCCTGGTGTAGACGCACTTCAGCCAAGTCATCTGCCTCAGCCCCAGCTTAAGCACTGTTCCCCTAGGCTCATCTCTGGTGAGCCCTGTTTTGTCCCCTCCCCAAGTCATAGCTAGTTTAAAGCTCTTTTGATAAGCCCTGCTAGCTCCTGTGATAGGATTCGTTGCCCCCTTTGAGATAGGTGGGTTCCATTCGTGGACAACAGGCTAGGGGCCAGGTAAACTGCCCCATGATCAAAGAACCCAAAGTTTCTGGCTCGACACCAGCCTCTGAGCCAATTATTCATTGCTTGCGCTTTCCAAGCCTGCTCCATGTTCTTCACTGCCCCTGAAGGTATAGAACAAAAAATCACTTGAGCTCCTGCTCCTTGAACTAAATGCCCTAAACCCCTGAATCAAGAGAATGCATACTCAGTATCTGTTGCTCTTGACTTTAGAGGAAGAAACTACATATCCCTTCAAATAATAGCTATCATCTGTCATATTGGTCTAAGGTTCATTTGTTGATGTAAATTCATATTTTTGCCACTTACTTATCTTCCTTAAAATTAGAGGAACTTATATGATTGACTAACTTGATTTTCTCCATAAGCAGGTCTATGAGCCTCCTTGGTAATTTTTGCATCAAGCCTACAATTTCTATTTGAACTATACTTCATCTTTCAGAGAGACATTCAGTTATGATTTAACCTTTTTTTAATTTATCAGGAGTTTAACCCATCTCTTGGATATATCTTTCAAATTGGTAATTGTGTTATTTGCACAAAAGCTTCCACTTCTTTTTATCTGAGTGGTCAGTAGTGAGCTTCTACACACAGGATCCTATAGTACCTTATGTTTTTACGTTTATTTTACGCTGACCTTAAGACCTGACGTTTCAACTTACAAGACCTTGAAATGTTCTAGTGCCTCCTTTGAGAATCACATCCACTTTTACATTATATTGTGCAAAACAGTTATATCCTCTTAAACTGTACCTAACACTGCATGCAATCTCCCAAGGAATTCCCAAGAACTTTGATTTCCAGAGTTAAGCTCTTTTATCTGCAGTATCATACATGTTCTACAAGGCAATGTAAGATTATTTGTATTTGGACATTCACTACAATTGCACAGTTGCATACGAAAATGCTTTTTAACATTGAACAAAATCTAATTCAAATTTTGCTTTTTGCATTAATTATTCATGACTAAAAAAACAGATAGCAATCTCATTTATTCGTTCAAATTATGTAATTAGCCTGTCATTATTATTTATCACTAGCTGGTGAATTTTTTATCATCAAGAAAAAAAAACATTCCTTTTTTTAAATTCAAGAGCACTGATATTGTTGAAAACTAAATACTCTCTTAAGCCATGTTTCATTACAAGAAATTTGCTCTAAGGGATATTTTAGTTTAGCTCAGTATTGCTTTTACAATTCAACAATACTATGCCCAATATGCTGAAAGATCACCATTTTGTATTACAATTAGGCAATGATCACATTACATGAGAGATTATCCTGCCCTATTTACAGTAAATAGCTACAAGTTACAAGAAAATATAAGCTCTATTCATGAATGATTTACATGTTGTTACTTCTAAAGGTTTTGTTTTATTCAAGTTGAAATTTGTGTCCTGAATATTAAAGACATATTCTAATTTGCTGTATGAAACCAAAGCTTACTGCATACAGTATTTTTTTTCTGAATCAGTCTTACCAGAGCTACACATTCTCCACCTCTTTCTTTGAGGGGCAGAGAGAGTAAGTCGATGGCATTCCAAGATGTATGATTTTCAAGGTACAAGAAGGGAGGAAGGGAAGGAAGGAAAGAGAGAAATAGAAGGAAGAGAAGGAAGGGAAGGAAAGGAAGGAAATTGTATGGCTATAAAACACAGAAATCATACAAAGAACCAGAAGTATGAGACCAGGTGTTGTAGATGTAAATTGCTGTTAAGCCAAAGACAGTAAAAATCTCTATGAAGCAACAACAAAAAAGCGCTGAGTATAACTGAATCACAAATGTATTTTTCCTCTTATCTATCATAGTTATCTCTCTAAACAAATCTGTTAAATAAATAATCATGGAAATTTTCAGTAAAACTGGATCAAAATTAATTCAGTCTAGCTGGCTTTGAACAAAATCCTGACAAATTGAAGAGAATGCATATGTTCCTTTACTTTTAAATCTCTGGGGCAGATTTCTCTCTGCTTAGAGGTTACTTTGCTTCCTACTTCTAAAATATTCTGGGCATTGAATTGTATAACTGACCTTAGAAAGATACTGAGAGGTTAGGAAATCTCCAGCACCTCCCATCCAAAGGCCAGCAGCCTGGGAGTGAGCAAGAGGTGGAGAGTGGATGTCACCAGGACAGTTGCCCCAGAAGCGGTCAAAAGTATATTCCATAACATATGGAAATATGCTCAGCAATGAAAGCTGAAAAGGAAGAAGAAAAAGGAGGGATGCTAATTATGAAAGCACCTGTTTTCTAGAGAAACGGCTAAGTATATTGAGGTCCTGCTTCCCAAGATCTGGCTGAACACCAATTGCTGATGGAAAGTAGAGAATATTTTTTCTCCTTTTGCTCCTTTACAGCCTTTGCTGTTTTTTGTGTTTTTTTTTTCCTTTTCTCAACCCACAAGGTTTTCTCTTTTTCATGGTGTTTTCTCTCTGTGTCCTTCTGAGAGGAGTGAGAGGTATGGTGATGCTGAGCTGAATTGATTGTTTCTTACACACTGTAGAAAGATAGAATTACAAATAAACTAGGAAACTATAAAGAAACAGTATAAAAATTATGGAGTTATGTGGACTGTGAGATGCTATAAATGTATGCTCTTTGCCACTAAGCTTACAGATTATTACATCTCTACCAGAGTCACTGGATCTATCGTTCAAGTGTTTGTTCATAAATAGAGCATGTTGCATCCATTAAGAGCAAAGAACTCAGATGCTGGAACATAGAATTACTGGTATGTGACTGTCAATGTTTGACGGGCTGGTTCAGCCTGGTTCCATGACCAGTCGGGTGGAGGGATTTTGCAAAATCCACGCCTCTGGAAAAGGGAAACAGGGGACCCCAAAATAATTAAAAACAGCGGCAACGATCTGAGGAGAAACAAACGAATTTACTAAATATGGTATCAGAATGCAAGATAACACACTATAATACAATATAATTAGAATTGAAGCTAATAAATCAAAAATAATGAGAGTGAGACTGTCTGAAAAGCTGAAGGCCTTATACTGATACTGAAGCGATGCACGCAGTCAGTATGGGCAGCAGCAAGGAGAAGGGAAGGAGAGGAGCGCCGAGACAAAAAGCCCGATCAGGTGACCTTGCCAGGAGTTATATCTCCTCTCTGACTGCAAAGCCCCCTGGGGAATGTAGTTCTTCTCTTCTGGACAGGTAGCCAGAACTGGAGCATTAACACTTTAACTCCCAGTGCACTACATGATGTTATGATGTGGAATACCAGTAACCAAAAATCATAAAACCATGACAGAGACTTCAACCCTCCACCAGATATTTGTCCTTGATCATTCTTTCTGTGTTTTATGTAGAATCTTCAGCTGTCAATCATAGTGCTAGCTTTTTATAAAATAAAACAACCATCTATTCCATGAAGAACTTCCAGGTTGAAGGTGAAATCATGGATGAAAGCACACAGACTAATGAGAAAATTAAATAAATCAATACATAAAAAAGAAATGAAAACCACGTCAGGCAGCTTGACAGTGCAATAGACAATTGTAACTACATAAAAAGAGCTGATATCCTTCAGCCAGCTGTACACAACTACCTAGTGTATGTACATATTAGATCAAGTCACCCTAAGTTCTTCCTGCGATAAAACAGAGAAATATGAATTGGCAAGTGTAAAACCCTGACTTAGATTAGATGATTTATGAATGACATTTGAATTTGAATATCCATTTCTTTACATTCAATACAAGAAAATCAAGGAGACTGAGGGGCAGTAACCTAATCCTGTGATATTTTTATTTAATTGATTATTTTGTAGTCAATATAGCAAAGTTCTGAGTTTGTGCCTTTTCTGTATACACACTCAGATGAATCAGTGGGCACCGAGAAGCAAAGTTTCTATGCGAATGAGAAAAGTGTAGGGTGTAAGTAGATCCTGAAAGATATGCAAAGACAATCACTTGCACTGAACATAAGCTACTGCATGCAAAGATTTTGATGCATTTCCTGACAGGAACGTTCAATTTTAACAAGTTGTAGAAGAGAAATAAGACAAGGACAGGAATCTAGAGTCCTCATTGTTTACATGAGTATAATAGACTGTAATATCTAACAGACAAATCGATCAAAATAAAATAAAATTAATGTATTTTATAACAGTGGAGATTTACTAAAGATTTTATTTCAGTTTTGTCTAATTCAGATAAATTTCCATTTAGATATTCGCTGTGTTATCTGCAGGTTGCAAAGACGCTATTTGCTTCATATACTATTTTATCCCAACTTTATCTTATTACCTATGAGCTCTTTAGTGTCACCATCGTTTGTACCTTGGACTGCACTAATCTGTTTATCTGGAACAGTTTCCCACAGTGAGATAGCGCTGGATTTATCTCCCAGTGTTTATGCTACTGTGAAGTGACCTACACAGAACTGGCAGCTCTTCCTGGGAATTTATTAGGCAGTAAAGGGAAAAAAATGCATTAAAAATGCTCACATATTTACCTATGCATTAATATAGATCTGCACAAGGTTTAATAATCTTAGAGTAGCAAATGCAACATACTAGTGAACTAAGTTTTATCTTTGCCAACCATAACAGGCTTACGTAATCTCATACTTCTTTGTCTTTGATTTTTGTTTTTTGTTTTTTTTGTGTTTTTTTTTTTTAGATCATTAGTTTCTTGTTTATTGTTGCGTATTGACCCCATTAATTTTGACTGAGCTATGTGGTATTTTTAATGAATGTATCAGAATGAATGCACCCACATTTCTTCTTATAGTTTAAAGCAAGTACCATAGTACTTGTACAGGTAGTTTATTTACGGCTGTTACAAATCAAATATCATTGTTACGTAAAAATATGAGTCTAAAGATATGATCTGAATCACAAATCAAGACGTGCAGTTAAAGATAGCATTTTAGGGGCAGCCTGCTAAAATGCTCTGTTTGTCTGGTTTTATTCAGTACCTTCTTCATTTCAACCCTACCTAAAGTTAGTACATGAGAATATCCAATTTGAAAGAAGCAAATCAAATAGCAACATCCTAAGATTGATCTACACATTTTATTCACCCTGGTAGCCTACACTTTCAGAATTTGAAAAGATGCAAGGGAAAAAGAAGTGAAAGAAAGAAGGATTAGTATGTAGCTCAAAGACACTTGTTTTCAGCTCAACTCAGCAAGACAAAACTTGACCTCAAAATGATCTTGCTGCACATGAAATGAAAGAGACCATTATGAGATAGAACACGGCTTAAAATAAAGGAATGAAAAAAGTAAGAGATGAGTTAAACCTGCTCTTTGAGTCCTTGTCAAAAGAGTGAAAAATGCTTTTACCATTCCATTAAAGATGGAAGTATCATACTGGCTCTTCCAAAGAGGCAGAAGTGGAAATGTCTTATACCAGTCAAAAGATTTATTTATTTACCTGAAAGATTTATATTTATTGTATCTAAATTAGGCGCATCACAATGACAATTGACAATTTTTATCAAATTATCTCTTCAAGACTGCACTACTGTCCTTCAAATACTTTACAGATGTGAATTTCAAGGTTTTAGTATGATCAAGAATACAGTGACATTAAATAGAAAATATTATCAGAGTAACTGCAGATCTTAACTGCTGCCCATGCAGACTGCAAGGTGTTCCTGGTGACAGATATGGTGTGTTCTAATGGATAGACTTTAGCCATTCTAAGATTTTCCACAACTCAGTCTGTCTTTTGCTAATAATAGTTTCAAAATATGTTTGGTCTATTTTTTCTTGGTCTCAAGAACTTTATTTAGAATTTGTTTTATTTGTAACTCAACCTTGAAATAATAATCAGTCACTAGGCTGGTCTCTTGAACAGGCGCCTCTTCAGGAAGAACTTTTATCTCAGTGATCCATTTTCACTATGTCATTTAAAGATATTGTTGTTTGCCAGCCAATTAAAGTGGTTTAGACTTCATTCATTTTCTGATTGTTTTGCATGTTTTATAAAAGGGAAGACTAGGTAGGTTTGCTGAGCTTTTTTCTTTAGTGACCTTGATTCCTGACAGCTGCTGAAATTCATAATATTTCACATATTTCCACATGTATGCAGTTTTGTAGCATAAATGCACTATGGGTTTCACTTTTCTGTCTATGATACATATAGTTATGTTATATTATTAACAAGATATTTTTATCAGCTGCCCCTCCTGCCCCCGACACACACACAAACCTATATCTAATATTACTGTCTTTGATGTAGCTTGCCTTTCTTCATTGTCAACATCATATCTTCCTTTTAAAAAGTGAAATAAATAAAACATTTTATTAGTGAACTGGTGAACTGGAGTAAAATGTTTGAAGTACGTAACTAGGATACAGACAGCAACTATCTAAAAATTTCAACTGAAAATTCTAATAAAATAAACCATGTATTTTAAAGAGAGGAAAATGCACTGATACTAAGAAATCAATAAAGTTTTGACCATTAAATAAAAGAGTAAATCTTTGGTCAAACTCAGTGATCAATAAATGGAGAATAAACTTGTGACTATGATAGAGGACTATATCCTAGGTATACATTTTCAAATTACAGCTCACATCTTTTTGACAGAATTTATTCAAACTTGTATGTCAGGGTCTACTTTATCTCCATTCTTACTGTTTTAGAGCTTGTTATGTCCCTATCTTTCAGGTGCTTAGTGAAGATAAATCCATTAATGATTATGAGATTCTCAGATACAACAGTGACAAGGGCAATAAAAGTGCCGAGAAAGGTAATTAGAAGGAATGTATTATCATGCATTAATGTTGAATGTAATACCATAGAGATAAACATACACATAATGTCTAACCATAGCCTAATATTTAATTTAGTCTAAATTTTGTCCTTATGAAATTAACTGGAAATTGTCTCATGGGCTAGAAATGTGAGTAAATATACCTTTAGCCCTTAAACTCTAAAAGTTTGTCATGAGGGTGAGTTCACTAATATGTCAGTACTACTGGGAGAAACATGAAACAGTAGAGAACTAAAGCCTAATTAATATTGTCTCCAGTTTGGAACAGAGCACAGTATGTGGAAACACTCAGTTGCATCAAAAAGTCACTTAGGTTCAAAATGGATATTTGTCATTTTATGTACTAAGTACTTGTTTGAAAGTTTGACTAAATCAAGGAAACAGTTATTGAAGGTATCAGGAGAAGAAACGTGGTACATTCAGAGGTGTTCCAAATACTAAGGGAGATTGCACAACACAGAACAGAGACAAGGAAATTAAAACCAAGACTAAGCATAAAAGTTGAATTCATTGTAGGGAAATCTTTTTTTCTCCAGCAAGTATTTCTGTGCATGTTTGGCGTCATGTGTCATCCATTTAATTTAACAGGTCACAGAACATAAGAATATGGCCTATTTTTTGCAATGAGAAACAGAGTTATTACTGAGTTTTTGAAAATTACTTTAAAAGTAAGATAAATTGTCAGTATCTTTACATGAATGATATTTTAAACAAAATTTATTTGGCGTGTTGTTTTTCTTTACGCCACTAAGCTAGTAATTGCTAAGCAAAGAGAGGGGAAAATGCAGTGTAAAGATGCCAGTGCACAGACACTGACCTCATTCCACTTTATATTTTTTTTTTAAATATATTTGCAGATCACAGACTAGATGTTCATCTGCAATTTCATGTTCTCCTCTGTGAAACTGAAATTCCCTCTCAGTCAACATTAGCTTTTGCCCTGCAGAACAACTGATGTTTTCATATGATGACTAAGAAAGCAACTATTTAAACAGCAGTAATAGTTTACACAGAATCAACATACTTCTGAAAACTTTCAACTTTGGCTATGATACTTCCTTGTTTGAACGTGCTTTCCATAAATATTCTAACAATACTGACCAAAACCATTATAGCAGCAACAGACGTCAAACAGTTGTCAGAAAGTATTATAGCAGCAGATTTTTGAACTAGTACTTGAAACTAGTAAAAAAAACTCCCACTCACTATATTCTGACTCATAGGCATATATTGGAAGAGATAAGAAGGAATAGCTGCAAATCTAATCAGAAACAATACAGTTCAGATGATGAATACCTCAAAGTCTGTTCATAAGACAATGAGAAAACTTCCACAATAGGAACTCTTGTGGAAAACCACAGAAATTTAGAATCAGTAACAGAATGGCTGAAGTTAGAAGGGACCTCTGGATCAATCTACTACAACCCCTGCTCAAGTGGGGATACCCAGAGTAAGGCATCCAGGACCATATTCGGGCCGCTTCTGAAGACTTTCGGGAAGACTCTACAGCCTCTTTGGACAACATATTCCAGTGCTCCATCCTCACAGTAATAAAATGTTGTGTTACATATACTGATAAAATCTCCTCTGAGCCTTCTCTTTTTTAGACCTTCACATTCTCTAGCAATTCTTCATTTGTAATTGTGAAGTCCCGGAAAGCAGCTATCCTCTTTGGATTCGCTGTCACTTGCGTCAGGATGTTGTCACCAATGCCCTCCAAGATTTTTTATGCCTTTCTGTGTTGTCCCCTCAACAGATATACGGATGGTTAGTCTCCCACGAGGACCACCACATGCACTGCAGAAGTCCTCTTCCACTTCTTCTTGATCAGATAGACTACAGATAACACTTATTACTGCATTATCCACATTGGACTGCGCTGTAATTAAGTTCTAAGCTGGCTCATCATCCATCCCCAGCCAGTGCTTCATGCATTTCATCTGGCCTCTGACATAGAGGACAGTTTTCCTCCTCATCTTCCCAACATGTCTTTCCTAAAAAAAATCAACCAATCAGCCAATTTATTCAGAGTGCAATATTAATTGTAGGATCTAACTCATGAGTGTTCCGTAAGGTCACTTTGACAGTTCAGCTCTGAAAGCTTCACTGAGATGAAGCCCATTTTTAAGGTGGAGATATTGCTTATCTTCATAACTACTTTCAAATGAAATATTTCTAGTCACTACAATTGATTAAATATACTGAATTCTGATATTGTAGTACATAATATAAAGATATTTATTAAGATTTCTTATTTGCCTTGGTTGAACATGAATATCACTTCTCAGTATAAAAGTAGGATGAATATACTTAGGCATACATTTGATATTCATTGAAGACAGAACATCTCCCAACATGCTGGCAAATGCATGAGTATTTGTACATCTCTTTTGCATAAATTTGTAATGAGAAGGGAGCTTCATTAAACCAACAGTGTTGTCTTCCCAATACTCCCTCCTGAATCATCAATTATAAGCAGGGTTATCCATGAGACATAAGTATAATTTGGCCAAAAATACTGCAGTAGTGAGGAACAGCAGTTCACATTTTTCTCTAAGATTTTCACTGTGGAGTTAAGTTCAAGTCTTGCTTGGTGCTCTGCCACTGATCAGCTTCTCAGTCAAACACAGAAACACCAGGGCCACAGAATAAATACTGTCTTGCACATTTCAGTGTAGAGGTTTACTTAAG